>OU026153.1:147082592-157082592 GCA_907269105.1 Volucella inanis
TTATTATTTTATTATTATTATTTATTACTATTATTATTATTATTATTATTATTATTATTATTATTATTATTATTACTATTATTATTATTATTTTTATTATTATTATTATTATTATAATTCTTATTATTATTATTATTATTATTATTATTAATATTATTATTATTATTATTACTATTATTATTATTATTATTATTATTATTATTATTATTATTATTATTGCTATTAATATTATTATTATTATTATTATTATTATTATTATTATTATTATTATTATTATTATTATTATTATTAGTATTATTATTATTATTATTATCATCATTATTTTTATTATTGTTTATTACCACGTAATTCAAATTAGAAGATAAATTTAAAAATTATGGACTCCAACTGGGAGTCCATTTGAATTATTTAATAATAACATACATATACGATATACTAAGTAAATGGGGTATTATATGGTGTATTATAAAGTTACATTGTAGTTAGAACATTCATGCACAAACTCTTGTGCAGGATTTGGCCAACACATTCAGTTGAAATGCCTGCTATCTCAGTAAACTCGCGAATTTTCACTCGGCGGTTCACCAATACGAGATCATGGATTTTGTCCACGGTTTCCTCCGTGGCAACCGTTTTTGGGCCACCTGGGCGCGATTCATCAAACACCGACGTACGGCCACGGCGAAACTCTGCGAACCAATGGTTCGCGGTTATAAAGGAAGATGAATTAGTCCCATACCCATCAAGAATGGGCTTGATTTCCTTGCAAGTTTTGCCACTCAAAAGCAGGAACCGGATCGCGGAGCGAAATTGCTCTTTTTCCATGGTTGCTAAAAATACTAACACGATGTTTTCAAATGGATGTCAAAACAAAACTAAGCGTCGGATGGTCATCAATTTTTGACAGTCGAGCTAAAGGATGTTGTACTAAAAGACTGTGTACTCATTTTGGCACAGTAGTATCACCTATCTTCTAATTCGGGTATGCATCAAACAGCCTTCGTAGTAAATTAAGGTATTCCTCTATCAGTTAGGAATAATTGGGATTGAAACTTAAAAATTCAAAAAGGTAAACTCATTTAAATTCACTCTAAAACATTAATACGTTTACTTCTTATATATTATAAAACATGTACTATATTCTATGATTCAGTTTTTACGTTTCCGACTTGTTTTTCGCATTAAAGACCAACTGTAATCTCCTAACATGGCTGCATCCTATCCACCTCGATAACGTGCTTCGATCTTCTTTATGTCCTGGTGAAAGCGTTCTCTTTATATGTCCTTCACCGCTACAAGGTTTTTTGAATGCAAAAAATGTATTTCCAATGACATTCTGCAACTTATATCCTTATATGTTATTAACAACTTTATGACTATATTTCAGAATTATCTGCTCGATGATTTCCTAAAAACCCGGTTATTACAACTTTCAATGATGTCGAAGCTGCTAGATCCTTTGTATTTAGTTTGAGGTCAAAGGTATTTACCTTATGGGCATCTCTTAATTTAGGGAATACAGATTTTAAATATAAAAGGCCTCCACCAGTTTTGTCCATAGATTTTACGAAATTCTTCATTAAGCGCAGCTTTATATGTAAAGGTGGAAAAAGAACATTTTGTAGCTCGATCCGAGGTGAATATTTGACATTTGATTGTTCAGCAACAATTTCTGATCTCATCGGCCAATCTTTATCCATTCTGTAAAGCCACCCTATAATCCTAGTAACAAGGCTATCACCTTTAAGTCAGCACAAACTTTCCAACTTGAGTCTATTTATTTTATTAAGTTTAATATAAATTGCATAGTATCGTATGTTTCTTTTAAAGTGATTGAATTTGCTACAGGTATGGAGGGATATTCTCGAAAACCTTAATAAATGTGTGACACAGTATTATTAATATGATCAGAAGCTGAGAGGGATCGGTTTAATTTGTAACCAAGATTAGTCACTGTATCGGGAAAAGTAAGCCTTGTTGAATTTAGGAAAATTGGCGGTATTTGTCTAGTGGAGTATGTTTTTTTCGAAATTAGAATTAATCGACTTTTCCTAGGATTTAATATAAGACCATTATTTCTAGACCAATTTACTATTGCAGACAAGTCTAAATTAAATCTTTCCACAAGATCTTCCATTAGACCAATGGGACGGGACAAGCAAATCTGTGCGTCGTCAGCATATAGATAAACAGAAGCGTCTTGGTAAACTTGTGGAAGACCATTTATAAAAAAACCAAACAGAATTGGGCCAAATATTGAACCCTGAGGCACACCAGCGAGTATTTTAATTGGTTTTGAGTGTTGTTTATCAACAACAACCCTTTGAGAAGAGCGGTTCGTAAGATAATTCCTTATTAGCTTCACTGACAATTCATGAAAACCAAAATACATCTTCACCAAACCAAACTTGATGATTAACATTATCAAATGCTTTTGAGTAATTAAGGAGGCACAACAGCGTAAGATATTCCTTATCAAAAACTAATCTAATATCATCGAACATTTTTTTTAGTTAATTGGGGAAAGTCGAAGACGTTATGCAAAAATTTAACAGATGTGTAAGATAGTTAAAAATATAAGGAAGCAACATATTCACAAAACGCAACTGTAAACCATCTTCGCCGATTACATTTGATTTTAGGCCTTGAAAGATAAGGGTAACCTCGGATAGAGAGACTACTTCGAACTGCAAACGACGTGATGATTCAATCAGAAGACTATTTTCTGAAAGAAAAGCGGAACCACAGCTATGGCTTGATAAAAATGCATTATTTAAGTCGTAGACATTAGGTATATTCCTTGATGCTTGAGGTTTGCCGATACTAATGGAGCGCAAATTACTCCAAAGTTTTTTTGATGGTTAGTCAGCACTTAGCTTATAAAGAAAGTATCGTCTTTTTGCTCCTCAGCACCTCAGCAGTAAACCATGGACATTTTTTATTGCGAACAACAATTTTTTTAAGAGGAACATGTGTATTAAAAAGATTATTAATAAAGCTTTTGACAAAGTCAACGTTTCGTTAATATCCGCTAAAAAGTAACAAGAGCGCCATGGAAGTACGCTAGCATGGTATTGGAGGTTATTTATGTTAATTGATGCATAGTCCCGAAACTGAAGTGAATCCTGTGAGGGAATACTGGAAAAATCAATATCATAAGTGCATCATTTGCTATCATTTTAAAACAAGTCAGTGATAAAAACACCGCAAAGTATAATGTTTTCATAGCATGCTGAAAACTGTTGAAAGAACAAGTCAAATGAACAATTACGGTAAGGACTATAGACGACGCCAACTAGACATTTAACAGATTGAGATTTCAGTTAAAATAAATTCAGTATCATTTCTCATCGACTTTCCCAAAACCTTACAACTAAGAGCAGGCTTATGGTAAATTGCAATACCACCGTCAGTGGAAAGAGTAATTCTACTATGCGGAATAAACCCATATCCAGGAATGCCATATATTTTTTCGTAATCTTCTTTTCCACTTCACTCACTCATATAACATCAACTCCAGAATATGTGAAAATTTTTCGGACATAATCTAGTTTCGACAAATTAAGACTGCGTGCATTAAAGTGAACAATCTTGAATCCTTTACGTGCATTAGATAGAATCTTGAGTAACGTCCCAACGTCTGCCTTAACCCCCTCACCAGATGCAGAAGTAAGGGGTGATTCATCATAAGGTTTGACTTGCAAAAGGCTTATTTTTTGACATATCACGCGTGACTCCTATCAAACTGCTTTGTCATTTTTGTTCAGTATCGTTTGACAATTCATCATGAAAAGACTCACATCACAACAGCGTCTCCATATGGTTAAGCTGTATTAAAAAAATCAGCGTTCTGTGAGAAATATTTTTTGTGCGATTCGAGGAAATTACGGTGCGCATAATCAACCTACTGGAACCACTATTGCCAATACCGTTCGCAAATTTGAGTCCCAGCTTACATAAGTGGATGATACTCGACCGGTTAGACCACATCCAAGCTTGGCTTGGCGTATTCGACAACTTGGCGTATTTTACGTGAGGATCCCGGCCTAAAAGTTTACAAATTCAACTTGTCAAGAGTTGAAGCCAGGCGACTTGAATGTATTAAGTTCTTAAAAAAAAATAAATAAATATATATATATAATATATGTAGGGTATCCCAGTTTAGCAGTATAATCCTTTAAGGGCATTTTCCTAAAGTTCCGCCAAAGAAAAGATTGTATTGCATGGGGGCCTATTCTCACTCCATTTCAAGTTACAGCCCATCAAAGTGGATGACTTCTAAATTAACATAACTAAAAATTATGAAAATGATAAAAAATGGCTTCAGCTACAAAATCTGTTGATCGTATTGTACGCAAAAAAGTTTCTAAACGTAATTTTTAGAAAATTTTGCAAGGATAAAAATTTCATAAAGTTTCAGAAAATTTATTATGTAAAAATTTTAAGAAAAACGAATTTAAGTAAAAAAATGGAACCGAAAATTTTCAGCATTTCGGACATGCAAAACCGCCTTTCGACGTCTCTCAGCTTGAGTTCATGTGGAACCCAATTTCCCTGCTTTTGAATACATCCAGCTGCTTTTAAACGTTTTGAAATGGCTGTTTGAGTGACACCCAAAGATTCTGCGAGCTCTTCTTGTGCTTGGCAACAATCTTCATAGAGTAATGCTTCCAGTTCTTCATCTTCACATTTTTTTGGCTGCCCAGGACGTTCATCGTCTTCCAAGCGAAAATCACCACTTTTAAATCGTGCAAACCACTTTTGGCACGTTCGCTCAGCTAGCGTATGTTCACCATAAACTTCCACCAAAATACGATGACTTTCGACAGCAGTTTTTTTTCATATTAAAGTAATAAAGAAGAACTCCCCGCAAAAACACTTTTTCAGGCATAAATTTCGACATATTTGAGTGAAAAAAAATTATTGTTGTTTACTCTTCAAATGAATGACATATACTGAAATGACGTACAATGACAGTAGCTTTCCAACGCATGTTCCAATGGAATAATAACAGTGGAATAATACAAGTTACGAAATCTCTTAGCAAACCGCACGAATTATATAATACTAGGCTTACGTTTAGTCCTATGAATTGATGTTTGTTTTATGTTTTACATGTCATTTCAGCTTTCCATACCATAATTATAAAAAATGATTTCACTAAAAGATGTAAATTGTATAAAATTTCTGTATGTAAAATAAAATATATTTTTATCCCCAATCACGGGTATATTTTCCTTGTACCGAGTGAGGACAGATTCCCATTTTTGAACAATGTAGGGTTGTATAGCGTACGTACCCTCCAGGTGCATAATAACAATTTTCAATTCTCCACCGCACTGTGTGCAAACAATGGAACAATAGCTAATTATATAAAAATAAAAGTAAAAATTGCTTATGGATGTTACGGGTCGTAACATTTGACGTTTTTTTCCTCGCCTTTGCGCTTATACAGTGGAACAACAAAGCTCTGTCTGCACTGGCTAAGCATTAGTCACTGTATGGAAGCAAATCGCAAATGTTATTTAGAATTGTCTCTCATTCTTCAGAAGGCATATGATCCGGCCCGACTACAAGTGCTTGGTTTTTTTTTTATTGTCTCTTCGAATTCGCCTTCTACAAAGTCTGCCACTTCCACACGAAAACACAGTTGATGCAGAAATTCTTCGTTAAGTAATGCATTAAACTATTTTTTTATTTTTATTTATTTAAGTAGATATTTGAAAGCTTACACATTAAGATATGTCATCTTTTGAAAATGTGATAAGCTTAACAATTTATTTAAAAGAAGCAATACCATGTAACTAGAGGGATACAAATTAATGATAAGAAAAATGAAACATATAAACGGTTTAGATTTACTTAATAAGGTGATTCATCGCAAAGTTTGATTTTTATGTAAAATAAAATACATAAATTTGAAAGTGAACTTACAATTTTTATTACCAGTTAAAAAACAATTTATGACATTTAATTTTCTAGAATGATGTTATGTATATATTGGCCATGACTACTTCTGAGGTGGTCTACTCGAAAAGTCTAATTTTGAACGACTCGTTCGAGCATAGCGACTGGTATCTCGCGGATAGAACGAGTAATGTTGGCTACCAAAGCGTCAGTCGTAGCTGGCTTACTCCTGAAGACCTGAGACTTTACATACCCCCAAAGAAAATATCCCAAATTTGTGATATCGCACGATCTAGGCAGCCAATTTACCGTAGCAAAACGTGAAATTAAGTGCTCACTAAAATGATTTCTCAACAAGCCCATTGTTTCACGCGCTGTGTGGCTCGTAGCGCCGTCTTGTTGAAACCAGAGCTCTCCAAGACCATGTGCTTGAATTTCAGGAAGCACATAGTCCGTTAACATGGCAAGATAACGGTTACCATTGACGGTAACACTCTGATTTGCCTCGTTTTTGAAGAAATACCACCTTGTTCCCGGTGGCGTCACCGTGTGGCCCTCCCGTTCTTCCGATTTGAGATGTTGACGCCAAGTTGTCGAATACGCCAAGCCTAGCTGCTGAGAATGACGACGAATCGATTCTTTACGGTCTCCGCGTACACTCTCAGCTACACCTGCTATAGTCTTTTCACAACGTGCTGGACGTGATCTATCCGGTCGATTATCATCCACTAATGTAAATTGGGACTCGGAACTTTCGCACAGACACACTTTAAGTTAATTACCAACACATTCTTCATTTATAGAACCTGTAAGTGTCCAAAATGAGAGTAAATTAAATTAAAAAAAGCAAAAGTAAATGAAAAAATATTTTAGCTGGTGAATATTTATTTCAACGTGGTGAAAAAGTGAGGAAAATAGAATATATGGAAAGAAACCTCTTATTTTTCAAATGCACAAAAAAGGGATAATATCAGAACGAAATTAAAAAATGACCTAAGAATCATATTTTGAATGATTTATTTAAAGATATAAATGGATTGCAACTACTATATTACAATTTTAAAATCAAGCTTAAACTTGTATTGTTAATTATTTGTAGTCGCATTTTTCACGTTTAGGCACAAACTTTGGACTCTGGATATCAATGAAAAGTATTATTAATTAAGTGCATTTTTTAGATTCAATTTACCTGTTTTTCTTTTAGATTGACATGTGTTAAGTAAAAAAGTTAATTATATAATACTAATAATTACAATAATAAATTAGCTTACCTAATATTTTGTAGAGTACCCTTTAAGCCTTTTAACTTCTGCATGGAATGCGTCAACTTTTACAAATATTCACTTGTTATTTCTTAGCATTCCACTGAAAATAAGGATTTTAACTAAGGCTTTGATGTAATGACATATTTTCGTAAGATCTTTTCTAAATGATTCCAAAGACGTTCTATTGGGTTAAGATAGGGGCTTTGTGGTGGTGTTAGTATGAAGTGCGGGACTTTATGTATCAACCACATCTTCATCATTTGTGTTACATGCTTGGGATTATTGTCCTGTTGGAAGTAATTGTCTTTCGCGATAACCATTTTTTGTGTACTTTAAAGCAAATTTTCCTGCAATTTTTTTTAAACATACTTCTTTTGTCATGATCTCAATGACTATGACTAAATTACCGATCCCAAAAGTGGACATTTGGCCCCACATCATAAAACCACCGTATCCACGCTTTACTTTTTTTCTTGTGTTTTTGAATTTTAAGCTTCATTTGTTTGTCGTTCGAAGGCCTATTTGATCCATTAATGTCAAGTCAATGCCTATTTGAATCTTCTGAAAACAATTTCAAAAGTAAAATCCTTTGTTTTTGTATTTATCAGTAAAGTCTTCTGTGATGAAAGGTTTCCTTCTAACAGTATAGCATTTATATTCCGATCGTTGTGTTCATCTACATACTGTGTATGCTGCTTTCGTTAGGCAAATTTAGTTTCGTTGAGATTCGCGACAATCCTTCCAAATTTTAGCATTACAACAGGATCTTTGTGAAAGGTCCAGCGTGGCGTTTATATCGTTTAAATCGTTGACCGTAGACAAAGTCACCAAGGGGATATGAATACCCTTTTACCTGGCTTTTCTCCAGGGCGCGGGCGGGTGGTGTAGTGAAACTCAGGTGTATTAGGTTTTGATATTTTTCCCAGAGGTGGTTGTCAAACTGGACGGGACGACCAAGTGCATCATCAACCAGTGGGTCTCAATACGTGCTAGTTGTTAGTTCGTCACACTTAGCCCAGCCAGCAAATTTCATACAAATTCTATGAAAAGACTTTTTCAGAGAATTGCCTCGCACGGGATTCGAACCCGCGACCCTCTCCTTGAGGGGTGTGTGCATATACCACTTCACCACGGCCACATTGTTTATTATTTTGTTTGTTGCTATTACCAATATTTTAAATTCAATTTGTGTAAAGTTATATTTTCACAAATAAAAACAATCAAAATAATCATTAATCCCTATTAAATTAATACAACAATTGAATTATGATACACACCATATATGTACTTTCCATCTAATCTAATAATCCAATTTATTCATGAATTTTAATTTAAATTTTTTCGGAACATGCTCTCCTGGCAAAAGCATTAATGATGAAAAGAAAAATTTTCCCACATCGTGGTGAAATGAACAAATATCAATATTTTATTGAGGAAGGAGCAAGTATGTAAGTAAAAAAAATTTAAATTTTTTTTAATTTAATAAGACTAATTCGTTTTCGTTTTACAGTAGGATAAAAATGGAGAAAACAAAATAATGTATATTTAGATGTAAAACGTACATACGTTTGTACCTCCCAGGATGCGAGGAAGCCAGGTAAGTTTGTGTTATGCATGGAAAAAGTTCTGCTGGTCATTTCTGTAAAACTATTTTTTATTCTTCATTTTTAAGCATGCAGAATGGGTGCAATGGGCCTACAGGGGAAACCGAACACCCAGTAAAAAAAATCGGTTAACGCGCCATTATGCAAACATCAAAGGTGGTGCGGAATTGCATAATCCAAGAAAAAAAAAAAAAACAATTTCATTAAATTTATTTTATTTATTGAATAAGAAAATCAAAACAAAAATCGAAAAAAGGCATTAAGTGTTTATATTAAGCATATAGCTAATATGCAGTAAGAAGAATGCATTCTGACGTTGCAGTCCAAATATTGAATCTGCAAAGAAAAAGGCATTATATGTATTATTTAACAAAAATCTATAATTCTTACTCACATGTTTTCAGTTAGTATTATTTATCCACATTTTTACAAGCTGTTGAGTATCACATTTACATTTATTGTTCCTACTGTAAAAAAAGTAAAATAAATTATTTTGAAACTAAAGTGTTTTTACTTACTCACAAGAAAATATAAACAAAAAATTGCAACTGATTTTGCCACATCCCCATAAAAGCAGTTTGTTGGTGGCAGATGTATTTTTTAGGAAATTATCTCTTCTTGCTCCATATGTCTTGTTTTTTCTTCTTATGTTGTCCTAAAAAATATAATAAAGAAAATCATTGTACAACATTAAAAATATTTTGCAACTTACAAGAAATTAGAGTTGTAAATATGGGAAATGTCAAAATAGGAATTAACTGCGTCATTTTTATATGGAAGAAGTCACTTCTCCAATTTTGACAGTGTTGACAATCCACACGCATTCACAGACATGTTCACACGGATAGGGGCGATCAGGAGAAAACCGGTTTTGACTTTCCAATATCTGGAAAGTTTGCCATACTTATATTTAGTTTATTTTTGCTTGCCAAACGATACTAAGTAAAAATGACGAAGCAATTTAATAGGAGTCACGCGTGATCTGTCAAAAAAAGCCTATTGAAAATGAAACCTCACGATGAATCACCCCTTATATTAAACATAAATCTTTTTTGTTGTTTGTCTTGCAACATATCTTTTTCTTTCTGTATCGCCCTTTTTATTTATGTCAAATTTATTTGGCTGAGTTTCAGCTCATCGGAGGGGTGATTTTCCGGTTACCGGTGGTAATACTATATTCGCTTCTATGATAAACAGAAGAATGACATTCAGATTTGCTATATAGTATAATTGGCCAAAAATAGATGAATTTCGCTCTCTTTTTGTAGGTTCGGAGCTTGATATTATTTTCGTTTCATAAACTTGGTTTTCTTCAGGCTCTGACTTGAAAGATAAATTTTATGGTAGGGAAGGCTATGACAGAATCGATCGTGTAGGTGGTGGAGTCGCTGTTTATTTATATTTCGTGGTGTTAAAGTAGATTGTGTGTCCAAAGGTAATAGTGAGATGATTTTTTTTTTTTCTGGATTTAACCAGCGATACCGATACAGTTCTTCTCGGAGTGGTTTACAGAACAAATAAGAATGTTAATCCTTCTTACCTTATTTTCTTGTTAGAAGAAATATCTATCACTTCGCTCAACATCATCGTATGTGGACACATGAATAGTGATGTCTTGATCGGAATCTGAATCTGAATCTGATCGATAGTATGTGTTCACTAATCTGTTTCCAGTTAATTTTTGTACACCTACTCACTTTTAAGATACTTGTATTTATTTTTTTGATGCCTTTTATGACCTATTGTCAGCCTCGATGTTTTCAAAACACGATCCGATCTATTTAACCTTTGATTTTAATTATCAGGATTTTCCTAATTCATTTAAGTTTAGAGATTTTAGACACACTGACTACTTGCTTCTAGAAAATGATGTGCGCAGCATTAACTGAAACCTAATACCATATATGTATTGCATGTCTTCTTCTAATCAACAAGTAGAGTTCCTTCAAACCAATATCAATCAACTTTTTAATATTTACATGTCACTTAAAACTAAAATTGTGAGACATAGCGCTAATCCATGTTTTACAAGTGACATCTGAGAACTTATGAAAAGGCGTGGTGGGTAATGAGCGTATAACCAATGGAAACGCTTTCGAATAGAAGATCACCATATGTATTATATATGTATTATATTTATATTATATATTATACCGTATTCTCCGTAATCAGGTGGTTGGCACAATTCACGCCGCAAAAAGACGATCTTATTCTGAGCGACTGAACGCATCAAAGACTGGAAAATAGTTGTGGAAGAACATAAAGGAAATTGGCGTAGGAAAGCAACAGAACATCCTTTTTGATAATGTTGATGGTGCCGAACTGAGTCGATGCTGTGTGTCTTGCGCTCCTCCTTCTGTCCCCTGTACATCGCATAATCTAAAATCCAACTCTGTTGAAGTTGACGAAATTCATTCAAAGTTCATTAAGGTTATCATGCTCGCCATACTTCCATATGTTACCAATGCTTTCAATCACATTCTAACAACAGGTGTGTTCCCTTCTTCCTGGAAAAAATCTAAAATCCTACCTATTTCCAAGAATCGAATAAATAAAGATTTTCGCCCAATTGCCATACTTTCTTTTCTCTCTTTAGTCTTTAAAAGATTAATGCAGAAGCAAATCAATAGGTATCTTAATGCGAATAATTTATTGAAATCTCATTAGTCTGGTTTCCGTACTATAGCTGTACCACACCACTTTTGACTGTGGTAGACGACATACGACAGAACGTAGACAAAAAATCATATAACATTTCTAGTGCTCCTCGATTTCTCTAAGACATTTGACAATGTCAATCACGCATGACTATGCAATAAACTTTCAAGTAAATTCAACTTCCCTTCTTCCACTGTGTGCCGAATATCTTCGCACCTCACTAATCATCAGCAGGCTGTGTTTGTGAACAATAAAATGACAGACTTTATTCTCAATACACGTGGTGTCCTCCAAGGTTCCATTTAGGACCCATTCTCTTTTCTTTGTGCGTTAGCGAATTGCCCTCCATCATCAATAGGTCCTATGTCGAAATGTACGCTGACGATACTCAGCTACACATAAGCTGTTCACCTGAAACTCCGACTTGAATAAAATCTTCAATTGATTGCAACAGAACTCGCTGCTTATAAACCATAATAAATCGAAAAGTATTGTCATATCAAAGAAATCATCATATCATCTACCTTAATGATGGTCTGATCGTATATGCCGACACCGCAAAAAACTTGGGTATGTTATTTAATAAAGCCTTAACTTGGAGTGATCAGATTAATTTAACAGTTGAAAAAGTTTATGGTATTTTACGTTATCCTTGGGCGACTCAATACTTTACTCCCATAAAAATGACAGTCCTGTTAGCTAAAACATTAATTATCCGAATCTTAACATTTGGCTGTGAAGTTTCTGGAAAGTGCGACTTGATTAGTAGCCGAAAACTAAATGTCGCTTATAATTATACAGCTCGTTACATCTTCGGTCTTCGAAGATTCGACCATATTAAACATTTCTCTTACATGATTTGCAACATCACGTTTGAAGGACTCCTACTGTACCGTACCTTACTAATGTTGTATAGGGTTTTATAATAACGACTTGACAACTTTTTTTTTTAAATAAAAGGGAAACCATTTGAGATATTTCAAAACTTTATTATTGGCTTGAAGTACAATCAAAACTTTTATGAATGGAACTCGACTTTGTTCATATGACTACCGCGGGCACGTTTGCAGCGGTCGATTCGTTGGACCCAATTTTCAACGACTCGGCCACACATTTCGGCTGCAGCTGCCGCTATTTTGCGTACAATGTTGGCTCTGAGTTCTTCCAACGTCGTCAGCGTGTTGGCATAAACTAAGTCATTGGTAGCCGTAGCCGTACAGAAAATAGTCAAGCGGCGTTAAATCGCACAAACGAGGCGGTCAGTCGACTAGCCCATGTCTTGAGATAACACGCTTACCATACTTACTCTTCAATAAATCGATTGTAGCGTGTGCTGTGTGGCTTGTAGCACCATCCTGTTGAAACCACATGTCGTCCAAGTCTATATATTCCAATTTGAGCCAAAATTAATCTGTGATCATGACGCGATAACGCTGACCATTCACAGTAACGTGACGATCGTTATCGTCGACGAAAAAATATGGCCCAATAACGCCGCCGGCATGCAAACCGCACCAAACAGTTAGTTTTTGTGGATGAAGTGTTGGTTCATGAAGCACATGTGGGCTTTCACCCGACCAATAACGCATATTTTGCTTACTGACGAACCCATTGAGCCAAAAATAAGCTTCGTCACTGAAGATAATTTTGCGATGAAATTCATCATCTTGGCGCCTCTTCTCCGGAACTCAACCGGAGACATAGCTCGTTAGTCTACTTTACCATGATGAAAATATTGAGTTTACTGAATAAATTGACAGTGACAGTTTGTTGATTAGTGAAAGAGTGCGTTCACAAATTAAATTCAAAGTTGTCGAGTCGCTATTGGAAAACCCTATATAACATAATTTTTACACGTTAACCCTTTTAACCAGACATCGTTTTGTGTATCCATCAGTACGAGACAAATTTTATATCCGCGCTATTATTGCTTAACGTCTAAGCATATAATTGTGTTAACGCCACTAGACTCTAGAATTTCCTCCCTTGTCAAATCAGAGAAATAAGGCAAAAAAGAGACTTTTAACGGACTTAAAATCCTACGTCTCCATCAATTGAAAAATAAGAAAATATAAACGAAAAATACATATATGTATATTATTATGCACCCATGTACCTACGTGGGCGGTCCCAGAAGTACCCTACCCAACAAAGAAAACACAAAAAATTTTGGAAAAAAAAATTATTTATATTTCAACATAATCGCCTTTCAACTCTATACAGTTTTCCCAGCGATGTTCAAAAAGTTCGATACCCTTTTTATAACAAGAACTGTCTTCCTCCTCAAAATAGCCATTAACTGCCGACATCACTTCTTCATCGTTGGAAAATCTTCGACCACTGAACCATTTTTTCAAGTTCGGGAACAGAAAATAGTCCGAGGGGGCTAAATCTGGCGAATAGGGTGCATGAGGTAACAATTCAAACTTTAATTCATTCATTTTGGCCATTGCAATAACGGCACTGTCTTGCAATAACGCGGCACCCATCTTGCACACAGCTTTCTCACGTCCAAATTTTCAAATAATATGCGATGTACCGCACTTTTTGAAATGCCTACAATGTCTGCTGCGCACTTTCAGTCGACGATCATCCATTACCGCTTTGTGGATTTTCTTCAATATTTCTGGAGTCTTCACCTCATTTGGTCGACCTCGTTTAAACTCAGCAACCAAAAATTTTACTATTGTAAACGAAGGAGCAGACTCACTCATAGTAGAATCCAGTTCATCTTTTATATTGGTTGGGCTGAGGCATTTCAAATAAAAGTATTGTATCACATAACTATGACTAACTTTTTCCATTTTCACAAATTCACTGACAAAGTTCACTATTGATGGCTGCCAAACAAATGCTAAACAACGTGGCGCTTGAAACCTATGCTTTATAGACAGCGTACTTTCCAATACAGTGATATTTTTAAGCAACTACCGCCATGTCTTGCACAGGCCGGGTACTTTTGGGACCGCCATCGTAGTTCTGATTGTATAGGGGTATTCATCGTGAGGTTTGATTTATAATGTAAAATAAAACACATAAATTTGAGAGTGAACTTAAAATTTTTAGTATCGGTTAGAACAAAAATTCATGGCATTTACTTTTTGAAAATGTAAATGTTGGCCGCGACTACATCTAAGGTGGTCCAATTTTGGGGAACTCGTTCAAGCATAGCGACCGGTATCTCGCGGATAACACGAGTAATGTTGGCTTCCAAAACATCAATCGTAGCTGGCTTATTCCTGAAGACCTGAGACAAAACGAGAAACACCAAAATGATTTTTCAACAAGGCCATTGTTTCACGCGCTATGTGGCACGTAGCGACGTCTTGTTGAAACTAGAGCTCACCGAGACCATGTGCTTGAATTACAGGAAGAACATAGTCCTTTAACATGGCGCATTAACGGTTACAATTGACGGTAACATTCTGATTTGTCTCATTTTTAAAGAAATATGGACCAATAATTCCACCATCCCATAAACCACACCATACCGTTATTTTTAATGGATGTAATAGTAGGTCTTGCTACTCTTCGGGTTGCTCATCAGCCCAAATACGGTTATTTTGTTTATTAACGTGTCCATTGAGCCAGAAATGGGCTTCATCACTGAACAAAATTTCACGATAAAACACCGGATTTTCATTGAGTTTTTCCAGACGAATCGATTCGTCACGGTCTTTGCGTACACTCTCAGCTTCAGCTGCTATAGTCTCTTCACTACGTGCTGGATGTGCTCTAACCGGTCGAGTATCATCCACTTATGTAAACTGGAATTCAAATTTGTGAATTGTATTGGCAATAGTGGTTTCAGTAGGTCAATTATGCGCACCGTAAGTTCCCCGAATCGCACGAAAAACATTTCTCACAGAACGCTGATTTTCGTAATAGAGTTGAACAATTTGGAGACGCTGTTTTGATGTGAGTCTTTCCATGATAACTTGCCAAACGATACTGAACAAAAATGACAAAGCAGTTAGATAGGAGTCACGCGTATATATATATAAAAAAGAAGAAAGAAAAAAAATTTAAAAATAAAAATTTTGCCGCTACTGTTTTCTCAGATCAGTCGACGAAATTTCGCTTCCATTGATGATGTTGACGAAGTTGTTCATATTTTCAGCAGCAAAAGCGTTTCCATTTGCACTCAGCTTAGCGTAAACAATTTCACGCAAAGAATTCACAGGCACCAATTTCTTTTTTGTGGGCCAGTGAACGTTGCATAGCAGGTGGTTGTGTTTGAGAAAGTTTCATGAATGTGTATGCAAGTCAGAACTTATTATGATGTGATTAATTTTTAAATAAAGTTTTTCTCATATGCGGATTGAAGCTTTATCATAATGGATGGAGATAATGTGTGTTATTTTTTGGTCTAACCCGATAAATGTTTTTAAGAATAGGGGCTTGTAAATTGATAGTGCTGCACAGGTGATTAAAAAAGTGATGTTAAGTTTTTGCCTGCTCAGATGGTACACCGTACAAGAGAGCATTGGAATCGATTAATTTGTTCTTATTGCCTTAACTAACTCACTTCATTTCTAAGACCCTCGATAGAGCATTGATTTTTTTCGAGATGTATGACTCTTTCATTTATATGAGCAATATTTCGTTTGATAGCATCAACTTCCTTCTCGATGTTGTTAAAGATCTTCTGTTCCGATTTTCTTAGTTTTGAAGATAGCGGATCTACGATAAGCTCATTTTGTTTCAAAAGCTTTGCGTCTAGACTTTCTTTGGAAGACGTCGGAGGGGTTCCAGCTTGATCACAAGAGTAATTTGTAATTGATCGGTTATGTTAGGGGGCGGCGAGATAAAGGGAGGTTGCACTTGACACTAGTTGGTTTCTTGATGTAGGTCAGGAGTGGTAACAGAGAAATAGTCAATAGGCGATGACACTTTGCATTGAGGAGCTTTGGGCGAAACATTGTAACGTGTAAGATTTATGTTTTTTGTAAGAATGAAAAACAACAATTTGTAGCAATGAAACGAATACAACTGATGATTGAGATACGAAATTATGATTGTTTTTAATTACAACATTTATAACACTTGCTGGTGACAACAGGTATAACTAGTTGAGTAAGATATAACCATAAGTCAACAGAGAAGCGGAGAAAGACGTCTACTCGGTAGATATTATTGGAGAATGGGTGACTATCATACTTTATCGATCCTTGTCTCCCATTGGAAGTCTTCTCAAGGTTGCGTTTTGTCTATGAGTATTGCATTTTAACTGTTTTTGGTTGCAAACATATTTCTTTAAAGTCACGATACAATGTTTTAACTGTTACCACACTACGCGTAAATAAGTTTAAAGAAAGCTACTAGCGAGCAAATTTTAAAACAGATATAGCCACAGATGAGTCAAAAAAACTGAGTTTTCAGCTCATACAAAGTGAATTTCTTATGGCAAACGGCCGCCTAATAAGTGTACGTAGTGCAGCGTTGATTATGATGACATATTCTGCATGCCACCCACAAGAGTTAAGTAACTCATTGCTTATATAGCTTATTTGTTTCATCGCAATGGCAGTAACTTTTTGTTAAAATGAATCTTTTGGTTTTTAAACAACAAAAGGTAATATGGTATATCTTAAATAAGGTATACAAGTATGTACAATGCGAAAATACGTACTTACCTTAAAAAAAGACCTCTAAAAATATGTTTTGTTAATATGGTTCAATACAACAAACGTACATATGTATATCATACTACATATTCTGATCTGTTCTATTCTGGCATCAATGAAAAAGAAAAATAACTTTTAATTACCGTTGTTCGCTATGAAATCACACCCCAGCAGCGACGCAAACTTCTGCCAGTATGTATTGTTAAAACATAAACTTAATCCAATGGCTCTATCTTCTGTTGTCTATCGATAACTCCATGAATACGAAACATATTGGAATTTATGCACATACGAGTAAGTACCTATATATGTATATATATAGTAGTATATACGAGTAATTGTTCTCTGCGCCTTATGCTGTAGGAGTCTTTCTTAGGAAGCCAAACGAAAAGAGATAATAAAAAGGAGAAGTATTTCGCTTCATGTATTAGATTTATACTAATATTGAATAGACGTCATAAAGACTTTAGGTCCTTCTATTGGTATTCGTCGTTATGATATCTTTTTTGGATCGGGCCATAAGTACTATTCTCGTTGCTACCCCTAAGCAGAATGAACTCAATAGGGGCTTCAATATTTGTTTCTCATATGTCGATATTATTGGTTTCATGTTTTCATGGCTTCTCCTTTGATTTCATTATCTTCGCTGTTTTTGTTCTATTTTTGTTTATCTGCGAGCATCTCGTTTTCAATGTGCTTTAGCTATGTACTAAATTGATGGTCAAAAAATAATGTGGATAACAATATATTGAGATCCATTTATTTGAACAGAGTATTGAAATTCTATGTTTGCAACCGGAGTGTTCAACAGTTTTTTGTTTAAAACAATAAAGCTGAAGTTGTACGGGCTAAATCTGAGTTACATTTAACATAACATAAAAGAATCGTAAACAACTCTTTACACTCTGCCTTTCTTGGAGATGAGTAATTTCCCTTTAGCGCCTTGTATAGTAAGTGATGCAACTAAAGCAAACGTGAGAGGATCTGTAGTGTCGTCATGACTCCCACAGCATACTTTAGGGAATCATACATAATCCTAATATACCTAGGTGATGCGTGTAGTAAAAGCGTATTACTTCAGTAAACAGTAAAGGCTAGTAAACAGTCAAGGCAACATACAGTCTTCCTATCAAATGAGAGAAAAATACGGCCAACTTTTTAAAGACGTTAGAAAGGATTCGCCTTATTTACCTACTTTTGAAGCGTCTTGTCATCTAAAATTGTGCTAGCAAAAAACTGAGTTCAAAGTATTTAAAAAAAAAACACTTAACACTCGAGTGGGTACGCCTGAGTACGTGTTATGTTTTTCGGAAAATGGGAACGATTTTTGGCAACGCGATTTTAGTTGCTGAAACAAAGAAATTCTTTCCGACGGGGCTGGTATTAATACCCTGAATCCTCCGATTTCGAAGCCAATTCACTTGTTTTTCATTCATTTCATTTTAATCGATTTTTATTTGAATTAATTAATTAATTCTTACGTGGTAGACAAAAAATCGCTTACAAATTAGCTTAATTGACTTAAAATTTATCGTTTGCTTACTTAAAGTTAAACCTAATGCATAAGCTATGTGTTTCGATGTTTCTTACAGTACAATTATTATTTTTATAAATATTACAACTAAAAATCAGACAACGATTTTTGTTGATAAGTATCGTTTGTCAGATGCACACAAAAGGAAGGTCTCCTTCTCTCCTCTTCATCTGTACCAGATATAGATGTATAAGATTCCTCAATATCGCAAACAAGATCTCACCTGCCAAGCCAAAGCTTTTTTGACATCAAAGGTCTCGGCTAAGTCTCTTCAACGGAGCAGCGAGCGTGCTCGATCGTCATTCTGCACATACGGACGAGCTTGGCATGGTTCAATATAGTGTTCCTAAATGGTTTCAAATGCTCAAATACAAATATATCAAAAACAGCTCGTTGATAACATTTCTATTGTTGTTGTATGGTTTGAGTATGAAGGCTAGGATTTTGAGAGAGACGCGATTTTAGTGGGCTAGTGCGATTGCAACCTTTCGACGTCGAAGTTTGGTGGTCTATTCGCATTTGTACCCTAGATGCAACAAAGTAGTGATCTGGTTCGTTGTTGGCTTCTCGGAAAGTTCGGACATTCAGGAATTCTTGAAAAGTATCATATCTGGCAATATGATCAATCCGATCGACGATTGATTAATCTATGTTAAGGCTGTAATTTACGATCTCCTAGCATAGTTGTGGCACTGACCATCTTTTCGGCCCAGGGACCCGTGTACACAGTACACAGTACATATGCCGTGAACATCAATTTCAATTCATAAGATTCCGCAACATGCTGTGCGATCGAATGTGTTGAGTGAACAATTTTTTGTCAGCGGAGTGAGCTGCATTTAGATTTCATGGAGAGAGGAGAACGGTACAAATTTCGAATACAAACTTTTGGAAGTATGTCTGCCTCATAAAAAACGCATTCCAAAAGTTAAGTTTCCGAGCAATTTGGGGCGTATATAATTTATTACTCGTACAATGTTTTGGTCTAACTGTAGTGACTTGACTAAGCCCCACAGAAAATAATCCAATGGCATCAAATCGCACGATCTTGATGCCCAACTGTCCATTTCTTGAAGCTATTGAAATGATTCAACACAAGCTCCCACAGCAGCGATTTTCTTCCGAACCTCCTGTTCTCGTTCTCGTTGGGATGTTAGTATCCAATGGAGTGGATTGGTCGAGAAAATTTTCAGAAATGATGATGATGCCTAACGTAAGTGTTTTTTTAGTTGGCAAATAGAACTTCAATTTCAGACATGAATTTCAATGATTTGAAATCGTTGTTGCGGCGTCAATATTTCCATAATTACATACCAACTTGAGCTAATTCCATAATTTTCTCCATTTAGCTCATCAAGAATTCCTTCTGCACATCTTTTTTACTTCTCCCTTTCTCAACTCACTCGCAAAAGCAAAGAGAATAAATTTATTTAAGTAATATACTTATCTGTCATTGGAATTGGAAAAGAGTGTGTACATACAAGCTTATACTGGCAAAAACTTATATTTCCGAATTTGAGTTTGATGTGCATTGTTATAAATCTTTCGCTTTCATGCCGAAAGATTTAGAATGGTCTAAGATCCTGATACCTGAAACAACCATGGAATTCCCTTTAGATCTTGCACCGAGTAAGCTCAGTGTGCACCACGTAACTCAAACTGACTGCAGCCCTTGATGACGCTTTTGCTCCGTGTATGCCAGAGAAATAATCATTCTGCTTCTGTGAGGGAAGCCTATATGTACTTACGGCCTTACTACAATGTTCACTAACTCCAAGCTAAATCGAGAAGGAAAGGTTTCTTTGAACGCATTTGGGAGGCTGAATTCACTGAGTCTTGAACTCACTGACGTTGGGAATGAAAAGAAATGAAGTCGTGATGAACTTGCTATACATGGCTAAGAAGAGGACTTTTCAAGATTTTAGTCCGCGTTGGGACTGCCTCGATTAGGGGCTTTCTTTTTAGGTCGCAAGCAGACAAATGGGCTTTTTTTGTAGACATTTACTTGCCATTCAAAGAAGCATTTTGTTTTAACTAGGATGTTTGCTAGGCGAAAACGACACCACGAAGCGTGTTTCCGGCTTACTTTTTCATCAGACTGCTAGCACTACAAAACAAAAATTTGTCTGAATTTTAAGGAGGCTTATTGGTTGAAGTAAGAATTCACTCCACAGAGTAAAGTTTTCGTTGCAACAGGTCCACTGGCGGTTTGATAGCATATCTCATAGAAAAGTGAAACAAAAGCGTACTTCAATCTGATGCAAGCAAGATAATTGCACTTGATATTTCTAAGGCATTTGACAGAATTTGGCATCAGTTTCTTTTGCCGAAAATTTGAGCATTTCGGTTCGACGACTCTCTTCTTTAATGGATTCAAAATTAGCTTCGGAAAGTTCAATTCAAGTGTGTCCAAGGGCTTCATTTTGTCTACAATAATGTTTTTAATTTTCATCAATGATCTCTTGTCTGCTACATTTTTTCCCATATATTTCTTTCCTGATGACAGTACTCTCTGCTTTTCATATTTGTTTTCAAACCCACGTTCCTGCTCTTCGGCTGTAGAACTGGAACAGTAACGTATGCTAAGCTTATTAAATTCCGATACTAACAGCATAACCAAATGGGGAACTATCAACAGAGTGGAATTCAAGATTTCCATAACACGATTGTGTTTACTTTCAATAAAGCGAAATATAAATACCCAGCCATTATCCATGAATCGTAATCGTATCAGTTGCATCGTAAAAACCGGAAAACTTTCCATTTTCTGTATATCTTTCAATGACAACTAACGTTCGAATGATGTCGATGTCATCAAAAATGCTGCAATATGTCTAGGTTTCTTCAAGCAATGTAAGAAATATTTCAGCCCCGCTGATCTGGCCTCAATATATAAGACAGTTGTCCGCTCAAAATTGGAGTACATTGCCCACGTCATGTCAGGTGCACATAAAATTGTCTTCACCTGCTGGATAGAATTCAAAACCGTGCGATTAAACTCATAGGTGATACTTATATTACTCAGATAATCAACACCCTCGAACACCGACGTAATGTCTCTAGTCGCTTTCTGTTCCATTACTGTTTCCACCACCAGAAATAGCCTATTGCATTCCACGACTTCAAACTTTTAAATGTAACGCCTGTCTTTCTATGAATGCTCATCAAGTTCCCTCTCGGACGTACTCTAAAATATCGTGATTCGTTTCAAAGCCGTACAACTCTCTTATGGAATGCCCTGGCAAGCTCTCCATTTCCTAGTCATTATAGTTTGCAAACAGAGGTATTTGTACATTGGTACCTCTATTTTCTCCCTCCCCAAGTTTCCTTGAACGCGTGCTAGTTATAAATAAAATAAAAAAAAAAATCCGCAGAATCACTAAGAAACCGAAAGAACTTGTTCCAGGACCATTCCTGTTAAAGGTTTTTGCTAATTTTTTGTCAGCAGTGTCTTAATTACAAGAAGGACTAAAGGAGCTTAGCGTTTGTTGGTTCTATTTATCAAATATTATTTAACTTCTAAAACAAAAGTAAATTTTTAATCTATCCTGACGTATAAGATATATACACAAAACCTAACGTAATAATCTGAGATATTTTTTTATTGATACGATATGTGTGTCTAACACATCATTTATATTTCTTAAATAATTCTCAAAGAAATTTATGTCTTCAGGGAAGTTTAATGTAACGTAGGTGGGCTATGTAAGGTATTATGATCCTGCTGTTGTAGTTGATGATGAAACCTCCAAAGCATACCATATTCAATACAAAGTAAACGTCAAGTAATTGTTTTCAAGTTTAGGTGCAACTTGACCTATGGCTATTGCTTGACTATGTATACTATGGTATTCTTACGTTGCAAAGGTACATAAATCTATTTGTATGGCAACAGAGAAATAATCCCACCTAAAATGCTTGCAAAATTCAATTGTTTCCCAATCTTGCCACATCGCCATCGTCGTCGTTATTGTCTGAAGTTGAAAATCTCTAAAAGGAATTATAGAAAAACATTCTCTTACTCTACTGCCAGTTATGAACTGAAATCTGTTTATAATCGATTTCTATCAAAAAGGAAAACAACCCGATTTTGTCATCCCCAGTCGTCGATAAAAATATCTTAAAGGTGATACTGAATTTGAACCAATATCCAGCACACCAATGACAGATTACCTACTATAATAATTTTAATCGTAGGAGTAATAATTATGTATGTATGTATGTTTTTTACGAAAGTGTGCTTTGCTCACCGGAATAAAATAAACCAAATTGCTTCTATCCTTATTCTTAAAGTGTAATATGACACAACCACATGTGAATATGTACATGCACATATGTATTAATATACTCATGCATTTTGGCTAAAGCCATCCACTTAAATATCTTAATGCGTACGGTATCTCTTCGACTCAAACCTGCCAAACGGCCCAATTCTCTAATCCTCCGACCGCCCTCTCAATCATTTCCTCACCATCCTACTTTTAACCCAATTCAAATAAATTTTCTATCTTTCGTGTAAGCCAAAAGTCAAACCAGGTCAATAACAAAAGTGCGATTACATTTTTCACCTTTATTTTCTATTCCATTAAGATTTCTTTTTTTTTATACATTTGTTGTTTCACCTTTTTGGTGAAGACGAGGCAGGAGTACAAGGTGGATGGGTAAGTTCTAGATAGTAGGTGGTGGTTTGATATATTTTTTTTTTTTTTACCATCGACGACGAAATGATTACGAAACCAAACTCTGATTCGACTCAAAGAAAGCTTTAAAGGATATTTATTGGCATAATTTAGACTCCCCTCGAAACAAAAAAAAAGTAAAATCGTGGAGCTGGCTTACCTCAGAGGATTGATTGAGAAATATTGATGGAACCCTTAACTAAAGCGACGGGATATTTCTCGCTTTTCGAGTGAATGGTTTATGGTTGGAGGTTCTTTCTACATCAACCCAAATTAAATCGGGTGAGTAATTTCGACAGAGAGAGAAAAGCTACATATACGAATACGAGTATATCTTCAATGAAACTAATTAAATTGCGTGGAATTTATGAATACTAATGTTACTTGGGACTATAATAACGCACAAGGACTCTTTCATTCGTCCACTATGAATATAATTGGGAATTTGCAAAAGTCCTCAGTCAGGTCTTCAGATAAACAATAAACACAGTCTTACATCATTTCATCACTTGCTATAAATTGCATCTACGGATAGAATCTGGTCTTTAAGGACCAACCTTCTTCTACATACGAGTGTACTCATAGATACGTGTATGCTCAGTGGCAAGGTTTCAAATTACGTAATCCCTTACGAAATCAAAAGAAAAATTTTAGATCGGCATCCATGAACAGCCTTCCAACATGTGGATTAGTCCACAAGTGAGCCCAAGCCAAGAAATAATGAACATTTAACCCACAACAGCCAGTTGGCGGGATACTGGTTCATCCAAAATGCATCCAAGCCATGCGCACGAACGTTGAAAGCTGCAGCCATTCATTAAATTATATCTGGACTTTAGTCACCCCTTCAGATAGCTTACAGCCCACAGACGAGAGGAGAAAACATAGAATATGTTCTCCATCCTGACAAGCTCATCAAGAAAGCTTTAAGGAGACTTAGTAGCTTCCTTGTGTCCCTTAAAAAAAAAAGTTCAGCTCCTTAAGTTTTATTAAGAAAGCTACAGTCACTGAATAAAGTTCATTTCATGAAAACTTGAACAATTCCTTCAACTTGTTCTGAAAAGTTCGGCTTTTCCATTACTGTGTTAAGTTCACTCTGCAAAAAAGTTATGCAATTTGGAGTGTTGTACATATTTTGCTGTGCCATATGCTTCATAGATTTATCTTGTTGATTGTAGCAGTTAAAGAGATAGGCAAGTGACCCGATAAGAGTATAATGTGGCCACGAATGCAAATGCTTTCATAAGCAGATTAAAGTTGTGGGACTAAAGTTGTTGCCAAGCTATATAGGTATATACGTGCACTCTGGATGATAATCTTTAAATTTAGGCTGACAATTCTAAGCATACTCGTACTGAAGAGGACAATTTGGTTTTCGTTTTCTTGGAAATTCACTATACACTTACTTTTGGTGAAATAGTTTTCCCGCTGCATGTATCGTTTTTTTTTTTTTTTTTTTTTTTTTTTTTTTTTTAACAAGGCCTTCAGAGGTTTGTATTTAAATAATACACAGAATGATTGAGATATATGAATTAAATTTATTCCAGGTATAGTACACATACCATGTAAATTCAAGTACGAAATTCAATCTATTGCAGTTCATATGACCACCACGAGCAGGTTTACAGCGATCGATTCCATCATTTCGCGAGATTTTACGATTACAAACTTTAATACTAGGTGGGGTGAAAAGTAACCTCATTGGGAATGAAAAAAAAAAAAATTAAATGTTTTTTTTATTATATTCAATATCCCCTTTTAGTCGATACACTTATTCCAGCGATTTTCCAACTTCTTGATCTCGTCGTATGCCATGACAATCCATGACCCATCGAGCCTCACTCGACCGCTTCGGAGCACTCGTGCCGGCTTCAGTCCATTGACGGACACTCATTCTATTCTCTAGTGTTCAACAGTTACCAATCGACGCCAAAAGTCCGCCTGATTCCCCATCAGCAAGTCCAAACACTCTTTCAAAAGTGCTCTTGCGTTCGTGTTTTTGGTCAGGAGTGAGTATACGCGGCACCCGGAGGCAGGATAACTTTTTCATATGAAGAATATTGCCCAAAATATGGCGTGTGCACTTAGTACTAATCTTTGTGGTATCTGCTAGCTTGCGCACCTTCACTTTATGATCATCCAACATCATTTCATGTATTCTTTTGACATTGTCCTCCGTAACCGCATCGGCCAGCCGCTGCGGACTTGATCGGTAGTGGAGTTGCGGCCACCACGAAACTCTCGAAACCAATATTTGACGGTGTAATCTGACGGAGCATTAGCCCCATAATATTTCTTTTGTTTCCTTCGCCGTTTTGCCTTTCAAAAAATAATGTTTTATGAGAGAACGAAAATTTTTTTTGTCCTCACTCAACATGATGCCAAACACGTTAACAACAATCAGCTGTCAAAACAAAACTTAACATAGTATCGCACTGAAATTTGTCATGTCTGCTTAAATATGACCGGACTTCAAGGCACCATAGCCTTTTTTGCAGTAGCAGCGTATTCTTTTGGTAGAGCAGGTTACTTTTCACTCCATCTAGTAAATCAATTGTTTGACCAGCTGTGTGACATGTAACACCATCTTGTTAGAACCACATACGGTCGAAAAAATACGGTCCAATCACACCTCAATACGCATCACACGGTCACTTTTTGTGGATACAATGGAGTCTCTTGAAGCATATGCGGTCTTGTTGCTGTCCAATAATGCATATTTTGCTTATTGACACAGATAAAAATAAGCTTTATCGCTGAAAAAGATTTTTCGATGAAATTCAGGATTTTTTCAAACTTTTGCAGATCCCAAAGATCAAGAGGCTTCAGGAGAGATTGAAGTGTCAAAAGCTAAATAAGACGTGTTTCTAATAAGCTCCAGGAAAGTTTTGTGGTATTGTTGAATAAAAGGCTCAAATATACATTTAATAGTGTTCAGTGTACTAGCGTGAACTCCAAATTTGAAAAAAAAAAAAAATTTAAGGTGAGTTATTTCAACTCACTTTTATGCAAATAAAAAGCATTAAAAACAATAAAATACCGAAACGGCTAGGAAATGAAACGGATCCCAGTTAAGAACACCGTTAATACAACCAACACTCCTGCACTAGTCCAGCCTAAACGAAGCCTAGCAGAAACTTCCCCCGATTTTCCACCCCCTAAAAATGCATCAGGTATTGAATATATGTCCGTTGGTATTATGGCTATCACCGATTTAAAGGTGATGATGGAAAATTCTATGTCAGCTTTATTGGACCACAAACTGAGGGACATGCCCACAAAAGACGATCTGGAATGCATTGGCATTCCAACATTGGCAAACAACAAGAGCATTAAGATACAAATACGAGGGGACACACTTAAAGTCGGAGAAAAAACATACTACTTCGATGTCAATAACAATTTGACATATAAAGAAGAAGATGGGATGACGTTTCTACATCAACTGACTGACGACAGGCGTGAAATGGCAGATGGTCGAGATGATACTTATGGCGGACACACAAGCTCAAGTTTTAGCAGGCACTACAAACCCTTGTTTTTAGTTTTAATGCTATCAGCCATTCTACAACAAATAAAAATAATATTTGTAGCTTAAGTTATTATTCATTTAAAATCTGTTCCTATAATATTGATGGATTAGGAAACAAATTGCTTCTTAACGACTTCTTTGAAAATATTAACCAATACGATATCTTCTTTCTGTTTAAACTTTTGTGGAGGAAAACATGTCTAAGTTCGATCACCTCTTCGAAGATTATTCATATACTTCACTGGATCTCTGCAATGAGAGCACATAATCATGGAGGATGTGTATTCGGTGTGAGAAATCAATTGAAGAACTCTATTAAATGCCGCTACATAAATGTCTTCAACAGAAATCCGGTTGAAATAGATACACACGATATTAAGTTCTTTTTTGTACCTGTTTACGTTAACTGCAACTGGCTGGACGACTTTGAGCGCTTGTACGCCCTTTATCTAGAGCTCGGACAAGAAATTATAATGGTTATTGGCGATCTCAATGCAAGAATTGGGACAACGAAACTTTTAAATCTGGAGCCAGAACTCATACCCACATCGATAAACGCTAAATAAACAAGATACGCTACAGATAAGAGAATTGATGGAAATGAAAGGAAGCTGATTGAATTAGGCGAATCTGTTGGCCTAACGATAATGAATGGACGAACCAAAAGCGATAAACTAGGTCACCTGACCTTTATCAGAGAAACTGCGGCTTCAACTATAGATTATTGTCTTACCCGTGGAGTCTGGCTAGAGTGTGTATCAGATCTACAAGTAAGTGAATTCATTCAGATCACCTATCACTAACTGTTACGGTAAACCTATTGACATTGCCGGAATTCCGACCTTCAGAATGCAACTAAATTACAGTGGAGGGAGAGATTTTCAACAAGATACAAACTGAACTTGAATCGCGCGCTCAGTTATATTGATGCAGGTTAATATTGCTCTATACGGGGCACAGAAAAATTAGTATTTTGCATCTCGGGTGCGGCAATATCCTAGGAGTCTATGGT
Source organism: Volucella inanis (assembly GCA_907269105.1). Taxonomy (NCBI): domain Eukaryota; kingdom Metazoa; phylum Arthropoda; class Insecta; order Diptera; family Syrphidae; genus Volucella; species Volucella inanis. Next base: position 147,110,411 of record OU026153.1, read on the forward strand.
AAGGAGAAGAAAGAAGAAACAGCTCTGGAGAATGTGAGGCTGTCAGGAAAAAATCGTTTGCTTACCTGCGATTGACCAGATGCTCGAGAACAAACCTAACTAACCAACTGTACCAAGAGACAAACAAAGCGTACAAAAAGGTATGCATAAAAAAACAGCAATTATACAATATTCGCAGTATCTATCACGCACGCTATCGGGAATTCAAGGCAGTCGTGGGTTCTGGAAACTAGTTAGAACTCTCAACAAGCCTATTGAATCCACCCTGCTACAAAACACATATCTGTACACTATACACTGTTATACCAAGAAGATATCACTGTAGACCGTATACATAATAACAATACAGGAGTTCAATATGGTCATACACCGGTGCAGTCTGAACAATGCGCCTGGAGAAGACCGTGTTCCCTATGAGTTCTTTAAATATGCTACTGAGCAATTCCTAGGAAGTCTTACCGAAGCGTATAACTATATATTTAATACAAGCGAAATGCCAAAAGGTCTCAGAAGAAATATTGTATAATTTTCCCTATCTCCAAGAAAGGATATCCGGAAGATCAAAATAATTACAGAGGAATTTCGTTCTTGAACTCGATAACAAAAATTTTCACGGGGATAATTTTAGAACGCCTGACTAACTTACCTAACACTCCTAAATAACTTGCTTAGCGAGCTTCAAGCCGGTTTCAGAAAAGGTTATTCTACAGTGGACAACATATTTACGCTAACAAGCATCGCAAGAGGGAAAGAAAATATCTAGCTACTATCTATAATAGGAGTGAAGCAGGGTTGTCTCTTGAGTCCTCTACATTTTTCAATATTCCTAGATGACCTCACAATATTGAATTGTCTTCAATAATCTCAATATAAAGCTTCTGCTGTACGCTGATGACATCGTGATACTCGCAGAAATGCCAACGATGATGCAAATCATGAGAAACAAGTTACATCAGTACTACAGATTGTAGAAACTAAAAGTTAATACCTCCAAATCAAAAATAGTTTTTTTTTTTTTTTTTTTTGCACGAGAAGAAAAATGGCATTGGGAAAATGTAGAAATTGAGAAAATGAAGGAGTATAGATACCTTAGAGTCATCATCACACCGAGACTATCATTTAGTAAAAATCTGTAGGAAAAGCTGAAGAAGGCGAAAAAAAAACAATTAATTCTAACTGAAGAGGCATTCTAGAAAAAAAAAACATTGCTCCTGGTGTTTGAAACTGTAATGATATCGATTATGTGCTTCGCGGCTCAGGTCTGGGGAATTTCACAGTATGAGGAAGTGGAAAAGCTGTTGAGATACTTCATAAAGAAAATATTCCATTTACCGGTAAATACACCAAATTACATGTTGCATCTCGAAACTGGGTTATCTTGTTACATATGTAAAATATTCGAGTTACTAAACTATCAGCTTCCCAAAACCGTTCTAACACACCTTCTAGACCGTAAACTGCAATTATTTAATGAATGGGCGAGGATAAGTGGCGAGTACGATGTCACAATACTGGAAGGGAATACTTCACGCTGGAAGAGCGCTCTACAGACGTTGCTGTTTAAGATCGACAGTTCCATCCGTGGTAAATATATAGAAAGAGCACAGCAAAGTGAAACCAGAAGCACCTACCGAAGACTCCAATATTACCTAGGAGAAAGGAATTATTTTGTCGACTCCCAAAGCTTAGATACAATATCTAATATATTTAAGACGAGCGGAGAGCTCCTTCATCTTAACCACATGCCCCATAGATCAGAGCGCAATGTGGAATGCTCGTTATGCAACCTACGAATGAGAGAGGATGTACTCCACTTTATAGGAAACTGCCCCGTATTAAAGGAGATAAGAAGACTTTATGTCGGGAAAAATATCCTACCGGCAAATGAAGTCATTGCACTTTTAAATGGCGATCAAACTGATTGGCTACACAAAATTAGCTTTTATATATAGGCAGCAGATAGTAAATGAGCTTTTTGAATAAAATTATACAAAATATAGGACTTCATGAAGTTTTTTAAAAAATAATTAAAGAATTGCTTATGCTATAATATGCATATTTTATACAAGTTAAAGTTTTATTTTTTTTTCTTTTATTAGCCAATGCTTTTATTGTATGTATGAAATATACTTGTGAAATATTGAATTATTGTGAAATAAAAAATATACTATTAATAACAAATGAAATAGATAAAGTGGCTTCAGTTCTCGAGTTAATTTCTCCTTCTAAGGGTGTAGATTTTCACGCGAAATTGATTTGGCTTATTTTGAACTGAAGCACTTACGACTGCGATATTTTAAGTACTTCGACCGGTGAGTTGTCTCACTAGCACAGGAACATTTAATAGTCAAATTATAGTCAAGTTTCAATTTATTCACTATAGCATGCACGTCCTGTTTGGTGGAACTATTATTACAACTGAAAATTGAAGTAAGCGCTTCTCTTATCAATTCGTCAATTACAGAAGAGAATCGGAAATTTGCTGACAACTTCATATTGAACCCCAAATATTTTAACAAATTCCCAATTTTTCCATTTGCTCCTCTCTCTCTCCATCTTTTGATCCTACTCTTATCGAAAAAAAAGTCACAAAAACTCCAAGTTCACGGGCTCCCCGCAATATTTGTCAAAACGTGTTAGCTTCCAAGCTTTCAGTTCATGCCTCTTATATCTCCTAATCAGCAAGGATTTCTGAAAGGCAGATCAAGTACTACAAACTTAGTAGAATTCGTATCCTAAGCACTCTCAGCCCTAAAAATTGGCAACGAAGTCGGTGGGTGTTATTGCTACAAATATTTCTGAGGCATTTGTTAAAATATCTCATCAATTCTCTTTCCTCGACTTTGATCCCATATTCACATAATTTATATCTTCTTATCAGGAAAACCTTTATTATAGCGTTCGCTTTATTTGGAAGGTGGTTTGACAAGGAGCATACATATATCAACTCATCTGCAAAATTTGATTAGATTGCAGGATGTCGATCCTTGGTAGTATCCCTACCAAATTACACCAACAATATGGAGATTTTTACCTGAACATAGCATACAAGATCCTATCTACCATACTATGTTATTGTATTTTAAACTTTGTATCAACAATCGGATAGACTCTTGTTGCATGTAACAGCAGGTAGTGTACCTTGATGACATTAACATCAAAAGCAAAAAAAAAAAAACGGGTTGTCACTATTTTAGGACATAAGCGATGGAGATGGGTTCAAAACAAAGCAAAAGAGGGGTGAAGATTTGATAGGGATAACTGTCAAACCAGCTACCAAATTTTACCCATACAAATATTTGACATTTTTGTTTACTGTATTATGGCTAGGGATTTCAATCCCGGGATTACGGGATTTAGAAAAATAAATCCCGGGATGCCGGAATATCCCGGGAATAGACAGAATACTTTTTTTTTTTTTTAAGAAATCAAACCAAAAATTGATGTCATCTTCTTAAAAAAAAAATCATCTTCCGATAATTACTTACAAGAATTGAGAAATTAATTATTAGTGCCCTATCTTTTTAAATAAAAAACAGCGTAACTAATATGCTATGCATTTTTGTTTTATTATTAAAATGAATGAAAAGAAACAACATTAAAAAAGTCTATTTAAATTATTGTAATAAAAACTTAATTGCTAGGAACAAACAAGTATTTACACTCCATAAATGTTTATTCTTGCTCAAGATCAATTTTATTTCCGACCGGTTTCTAAATTAGTTGCCAATATAATTGGCAGCTGAAAAAGCTCGCTCTGCTTCTACGCTAGTTGGTGGAATGGACAGTAAATATTTGTGAACTAAATCCAGATGATGTCCTCGGGTTTCTCCATTTCTAAAGAGATTCAACTCTTTTCTGAGGCACGCTGTTAATTCCGATTCTGTTTGTGTTTCTTGTACAATGGTTTGCATACTTTTTTTATTTCTGCTTGTAGCTGCTGCTCTAATGTAAGTTGGATGGGTGGTTTCAGTACATTCGCACTGTTTTCTTCTTCTTTATCATTGACACTATTTGAATTGTTTTGGTGTTGGTTAGTAGCAGTAAGTCCCTCAATTAGTGATTTTATCTGGTTTTTTATCGTAACTTGACTAGGTGACAAGAATACTTCACCATAGAATATTGTGTTGATGGATTTTGGAGATAGTTTAGCAAACCAGTTAATTCCGTGCGACGTCTTTGTTTGATTCTTTCTGACAATAATTTTGTAATTTTTTTGGCCAAAATTGTATTTTTACTGGCCAATTGATTGAAATAAAATCTTAATGCTGCATCAGCTGTACACAGATTTGATTCTTGGCGGCAGATTGCTTCAACAGCTAGTTTTAATGGAGTAAGAACATCGACAATTTCACCTGCTAAATAAAAATCAGCATATTTTAGCTAAACAAAATGGTTGAGATCAATTAAGGCCTTTTGAATGCTAGTTTTCAGAAGGACGAATCGTTCAAGCATAATCAAAAGGCTATTCCACCTAGTCTTGCAATCTAAAAGTAATGACAGCTCTTTTTCATGTTCAGCCTTAACATATTTTTGGAGAATCTCATCGCTTTTTGTCGGCTATCTTTTGAAGTACATAACAACTTTGCGAATTTTTTGAATAACTTCATTTATATTTTGCTCGTTTATGAAATCTGGAACATGTTTGATTGCATTATGTAGAGAAATCACAACTAAAGCTGCTTCTGATTCCTCGAAATCCTCGATATCGTGGCCGTTATTGTCTACATCTTCAGTATCCATTGTATCGTTTGTTGATTCATCCAAAATTGATTCCAGTTCGTTTTCGACTAATGCTTTTTTGTTGTAAAGGACGTCACAAACAGCCAAATGTTTACCGTGCGCAAAGCAAATTAGTAAACCACACGTTTCCGAATTGTCCTAAATATGTATAACCTTTGGAAATCAGCAGTTTTCTCAAGTCTGTTTTATATAACTATATAACATTTTTTATAAAATTTTTTTATGATTTAATAAAAGTGTCAAACGCCAGTCCGTCCAAAGCCATCATACGTGACAAAACTTTATCCAGGGTGTCAGTATCAATTTTAAAAAAGTAATCATCCATTTTGCGTTTAACCGGTGGTCCTGCCGTTTGCTTCCCTCTTGATTGTCGACTAGTCGAAGCAAAACTCAGTTCACCCCCACTTTGGATTTATGGATAGCTAATAAGTGCGTGTGTAAGCCTTTAGTTGAACCTCCCAAAGTCTTCAGCACAGCCTTACATTTTTTACACTGTGCACTTTTTCCATCTTTTGATGCATAAAAATGATGCCAAACTGTTGGTGACGGGTCAGATTTACTCCTTTAACCAGGCGAGAGTGTGGCTGCCGGCTGGGTATGACATACCCACCCTGTTATTTACATAACCGTAATTTTTAAACTGATCACACAAACGCATTGTCTGGCGTCAAAGACAAGCGGGAGGGTATAGTGTTGTGTTCGCAGTGTCGCGCTAGTCATCGATCTAAATGAGATACACGTGTGTAAACATCTGTTGGGTACAAAACACGCATGTACAACCTGTGGAAAGGCCATATATGTATGGAACATGTAATTTGTGTTTTAAAATTTTAGTGTCTTCAAACCCGAAAATCCCGCGATTGGTGACTGGCAATCCCGGGATCGTTTAAGAGCAAAAGGATCCGGGGATTGATTCTCCTAATTGTGGCCAATCAATACGGAAAGGCACACACTTTAACAACGCCTTAGTGTGTGGAAATTAATTTCCAAAATTCGCTTTCTTCAAACCTTGAAGAAGATTTCGACTTAGCATACCATGGGTCGAGCCTTTAATAAATTTACATCCACCTAAACTGGGTGCGACCTGATGAAGGTGCTGAATGAAAAGGCGTATGACATTGATCCGGAAGAGATGGAATTTTTACAAGATAGCTACCGATAGCAACTCAAGCCATCGTTATAATAAATTCACAGTTAAGTGTGCTTATCACAAATTTCCCTTAGGAATTTTTCTTAAAATAGGTCAAAGAAACTACTAAATTTTGACCCTGTGTAAAATAGACAGAAAGAAATCCACAACTGCTCCGTTTGAATAACACTTCATCTAATTAAAGATAAATAATCATTTCTTTGTATGAGTAGGTATATAAATTTATTAGAATGACGCATTCAGAAGATTAAATCCAAACATGTTGAACCAAAATCTTACTTTCAGCCTTAGATTCTTAAAAAAAAAAAACAACATTTTTAAGTTATATTGCATGTATCTGATAGCAACTTAGACTTAGACGAACAAGTATCAGATAGATTGTTTCCTCGCACTATAGATATAATGCAAGTAACAGCAAATGACAAATAACAAGGAGCGCACTAATTGGAAAGAAAAAGCGCATTTCGAAAAATAAATACCATCTACTACTCACCCATCCGGTAGAGCTTAATAGTATATCTGCATTTCAGTTTCCATTCCTGTTGCACCCACTCCTACAACAACAGCAGCCTTTTTCCTTGTTGATGCTTTTCGGTAGGATTCAGTGAAGAACTGAAATAAATTTTACTTCTCCTAACCCAATTAAAGTAGGAATGATTATCTTAAGAACCAATTAGATTTGCCTTATCTGGTACCTACTACAAAAGAATCACGAGACTGGTTAGTAGTGGAGGAGAAAGGAAGGCAGGAAATGTTTCGCGGCTAAGTACATACTATCCGTAAAACAGCTGCTGTAAGTAGATAATATAAAATAAAAAAATAAAAAAATTAGTAAAACGGAAAAAAGGGATTGAGTAGTAGTAGTACGAGGATCTTTAAATGAAAAGTCGTTATGTTGGACCGTGGAGTATGATTCAATGGTTCCACTAAAGGAAATTCACATCTTTTATCTCGCCCGAAGAGTGGATATCAACGCCATTCCTCCCAGGCAAAGGTCAGGGTTCGATGGATGGATAAAATGTATTTGTATTTGGCTTAGTTGTATTCATAGAGAATGGAAGAAAAACTAGGCAACTCGTTGAAATCTCATTATTTGAAAGCAGAGAACCCTGCAGCAACAGTTGCGTCATTCTCAATGAAAAAAGCAAAAAAAGAGAGTTCTTTCCAAGACAGTTTTTCCTCTGAAACTACCCTCTCCCGGCTCCTAAAACAGACAAATGTAAAATATTGATTGCAAATGCCCTTTCTTTATTGACATCATGAGTATTTGTGGGTAGAAAATTGTAATTGCACTTTATCGGTTGAATTGTGTACATCTACAATACATATTTATTTACTCTTATATATGTACATATGAGGCTGATAATATATGGTTGGTCCATTTGAACTCTAATAAAAACCAGATTTTTCTGGTTGAGCTATTCATGCTCGATAAGTCTCCTTCCGAATATCAATAAGGTTTTTGAAAAAGTAATCAATAGAGCTCTGTCTAGGTGGGTTGAGGACAAACACATAGTTCCGGATAATCAATTCGGTTTTAAGGCGGGACATGATATCTCACATGCCGCGTCTAAACTGGTGTCCGATATCCAATGGAATAAAGGCAAAAACCAATGTACTGGTGCCTGCCTTGTTGACTTGGAGAAGGCCTTCGACACCGTATGGTTGAGGGTCTTTTCTATAAGCTGACTTGGCTGGGGATCAGTAAACCACTTTTGTACTTTCTTTATAATATGCTAACCAACAGACAGTTCATCGTGAAAAATGGTGATGTGACTTCTGTTGGAATATTTTAAATTAAAAATGGTCTGCAGCAAGGCGCGGTCAATTCGCCGATCCTATTCAACATTTATACAAGTGACTTGATAGGTTCACTTCCCCATACTACTGCGTACGCAGACGATTTGATAGCGTACAGAACAGGTCCAAAAATCGAGGTCATTAATATTCTCTTGCAGCGTGACTTCGATAAGATAAGACGATTTTGCGATGACTGGAAGTTGAAAATCAACTTTCAGAATTCGGAAACCATTCTCTTTAGGACGCCGTTGTATGGAGCCTCTAGGGATACCAGAAGAAATTGGCGAAAGTTCTCGATCATTGGACAACACGGATAGTCTCTTGCCTTTCGAAATGTAGTCAGATATCTTGGGATATGGCTAGATTAGTTTCTGTATTTTGACAAAAATGTAGATGCTGCTCTGGCCAGAGCTAAAGGCGCTTTTGCTCTTACAAAGAGACTGTTTTATAGCAGCCAACTTGATGCGAGGGTAAAGGTAATCTGCTACATGGCCCTTATCAGGCCCATGCTGGTATTCGGGTGTCCCGTGTGGCTCAATGTGCGAGCAAGCTTAATAGAAAAGATTCGGGTGTTTGAGAGAGCTTGCCTTAGGGCTTGCCTTCGCTTGTACAGAAAACCAGAGTCGGAGTACAAAAATTCTATCGGAATGAGGTCCTTTACAACAGAGCGAACCTAATACGAGTGGACAACTTCGTAACTAAGCTGACTCGAAGGCACATTGCAAGAGCAATGGCCTCGACGAATAACCTGATATCTGGGGCTTACTATCCCAATTACCGTTACCACGAGAGTGTGCGCTCTGACAGCTTCGTTCCACTGGAAGCATTCCTCTACGTAGATCAGATAGGGTTGATCCAGAATAGATCAGCGGTCCCGTTAATCTTTTATGTCGCTCGGAAAGCTGGGGACAGGCGACTCAACTACAACAGAGACGTCGCACACGGCAGTGTGGATCGTCTCATGTTCAGTAGGGCGGTGGGGAATCGCGATAAGAGGGATGTCGTTTGGCAGCACCAGCATTTCTGATGGTTGAATGATGGAGATGTTTCGTTGTCGTCGTTTCCGTCAATTACGGACCAGCCTCACTAATGAGGTAGAGCTGACCAATCTATTTGCTCTGTGAATAGCGATGGCCAGCTTACATAGGTTTAGGTTAGCATTTAACAAATATATACATATTTTAGTATATACCTTGTACATAATAATATATGTATATATATATACCTTGTACATACTAATATATGTATATAATTGTGTATAATGTCTATGTGTGTGTATTGTGTATGTAGGTTAGGTAGACTAAGGGTTATTTTTAGTTAGATATTAAGTTTTTATAAAAAAATAAGTCCATATGCTAAGTTTTTGTCAAAAAAATTTTTCTTAGCCTTAAGTATAGAAAATAAATATTCCTAAGTATAATGTAAATAAAGTCGAAAGACATAGATATAAGAATTTAGAGTAGCTTAGAGTGCCTGTGTGGGGCCAATAATACGTAAGGATTAATGATTAAGATAATAAAATGCATTTAAAACTAAACTAACTAAAAAGTTGGTTCGTCATCTGTAAAATTCAAAAGAGATCCAAGGGTTATACCATAACCTGAAACTAGCTTATATTTATTGCAATGGCATCCGGCAGTTAATTCTAAATTGGGATTAGTTATTTGATGAGCCATCCCATCTGATAGAAAAAGCAAGAGTAATAGCAACAACAAGCTTTTAGGCATTCGCAATAGTTTGATACCCAAATGAAAGTTAAGTTCTTCCTTTATTTTTTAAGCATCTGACCGAACCAATGTAGTCTTCGTATCTTGAATATTTATATAACTACATAAAGCTGTTCAGTTTTATCTATCTCTCCTCTTCCCTGCTTTGCATACGGCACTTAGTGTTCATCATGGCATCGAAGAACTCCGATAGCGACACACGACTTTGGCTTGCATCATTTAGTTTCGAACCTGCTACTTTTGCCTTCTGAACAGAATATATATATTTTTGGTGCGCTGTGACTTTTATTAGCCAGTTTGTTTCAGTTGCGAATCCAGGTAATCAGTAGTCGTTGTCTATGCCCTTATGTGTAGGCTATACTTCCTTGCTAGTCCATTCGAGTAGCCCTTGCTACGAATTTGTGTATTAAAACCTCTGTACAAACACAAACACAAATTCCCTTGATACAGTCTTCTGCAATATATATGAAGGGCGTTTGGATCGCAAAGATTACCAGTCAGTTTGAAGACGTTTGTGCTCTGAAATTAGCATAGGTGTCATTTCGCAGATCCGAATATTAAACACCAACTAAATACATAATTAAAGTCAGTGTACGCTTGCAGAGTATCTAACACATGTCCGTTTTATAGTAAAACACCAAATTTTTGCAAAATTCAACTTTATTTATCAATATAGTTGCCTTCGAGGGCGATACACTGATTGAAACGATTTTTCAATCTTTTGATACCAGTTTTGTAGTACGATTTCGGTTTAGTCTCAAAATAGGCCTCTGTTTCGGCGATTACTTCTTCATCGCTGTTAAATCTCTTTCCGGCGAGCATTCTTTTGACGTCTGTGAACAGGAAATAGTCGCTGGGGACCAAATTTGAAGATTACGGTGGGTGGGGAAGCAATTTGTAGCCGAATTCATTCAATTTTGCCATCGTTTTCATCGACTTGTGACACGGTGCATTTTCTTGATGAAACAACACTTTCTTTTTCTTCAAATGCGGCCGTTTTTCTGCGATTTCGCCCTTTAAACAACAACGCAATGTTATAGTCGCTGTTGATATTCTGCACCTTTTGGAGAAAGTCGATGACAATTATTCCATGTGTATCAAAAAATACGAATGCCATAACCTTGCCAGCCGACTGTTGAGTTTTTGGTCGTTTTGGACGAGGTTCGTCGCCTGCTCGCCACTCAGATGACTGCCGACTTGACTCTGCTGTGAAGTGATGGAGCCAAATTTCATCCATTGTCACATACCGACGCAAAAATTCGGCTTTATTGCAGTTGAACAGCTTTAAACACTCCTCTGAATCATCAACACCTTGTTGTTTTTGGTCTACTCAGAGCCTCAGCTATCTCGATCAACTTCACTTAACGGTCATTCGTAATCATGTTGTGGACTTTTTTGATGTTTTCATCTGAAACTGCCTCTTTTGGACGTCCACTGAGTGCATCATCTTCGGTGCTTGTATGACCACTTTTAAATTTTTCAATCCACTTGCGAATGGTTCGTTCGGCTGGTGCAGAGTCTGGGTAACACTTATCAAGCCATTTCTTTGCATCGGCTGCATTTCCTCCCATCAAAAAGCAATGATAAATCAGCACACGAAATTGAATCCATTTTTTTTTTTTTCACAATAACAAAAGTTACTTCACTCACAACACTATATCTCGAGTACTAATCGTCCGATAGCTGTCAAATTTATACACGTATCTTTTTAAGGTTGGTACTAACTGAAAATGGTATGGACCTAATTCAAGTGGTGCCCTCTCTTAGAAACGGACTTTTCACCCCATATGTTATAAGTGGTATACTTCACTTTCTATTCAGTTTTTAAAGATTTATTCATGATCTGACATTGTGATTTTGTGATTACTTAACCATCGGCGCACATAGGAGTATTCCGACCGAAAATCTGGACAAAAGTCGATTTTCTAAATAGTAAAATTCTGATGTAAGTGCTGTGCATAGCGGACAGCAAATATACATGGGTTCATATGATGCACTTAGTTTTTTTTTTTTTTTTTTGTAAAGTGTGTCAAAGTCAACTGTTTATTTACTTGCATTTTTTTTTTTTTTTTTTTTGTAATTTTTGGTAATTTGGTGAATATTGTGTGGAGAGTGATTGTTAACAAACATAAAATTTTTAAATGGAAAATTCAATTGCAGGTATTAAAAAATAATTAACCAGTAGTTGCGGAAATATTAATTGTTTTTTTTTTTTTTGTTTGTTTTAATAACAATGGAAAAATACTCTGCAACATTTTGATAGTTTTCACTTTTTTTTTTTAAGTCTAAGTGTTTTGTTATACTATACCCTGGCATTCCGCGTTGATTTATAGGTTTATGGTAAATTTCACTATTCTTTTAACTAATTCCAAATGATCAACATCGATCATTTCCGACTAACAAAATAATGTGCGAATGAAATTGTCACTTTTAGAGAAAAACCCTCATATACCACTTTCTATTAGGATCATCAGGTTCAAGAGTTGTGACCAGTTGTGACTATCTATATCTATCAATCAATCAATCTATATAATACAATATTATGGAAGAAAATTGTAGCGGGAATATAAATGAAAAATTGAATTATCTTAAAAACTTTTTACTGGTTTACTTTCTGGTCCTTTATCCCAAGAACAACTTCGAACCTAGAAGCCAAAAGTTGCTAAACTTTTGTACGATTTTAAGAAAAAAATGGTTGGAATCCAGTTCTAAAAAAGTTTTATTCTTACAAAACAATAAATCATCAAGGGTCATTGAAAATTCCCACCTCTTGTGCCAAACCTGGGCGGCCCGAAAAATCGTTTGATGAATTATGCGACAGGAGTAAACGAAGGAAAATCGGAAATTAGAGAAACTGCTCAAATCGAGGAATTAGCTTATGCAGCTCAAATGAAGTTGAGAGAATCGGGAAAAATTGCGGCATCAAAAGTTTTGACGGATATCTTAAAAACTCCTCAAAGAGCGATGAAATATAAAAAAGCTTATAGCGATTTTCTCACGGCCAAAAACGAAAAATTCCCATACTTGAAGCACTTTTCATGTTCGTGGAAGCAAAACTATCCAGAAGACAATATGAACTTATTGCAGCTACCGGTAAGAAATTTTTTCCATGCTACAGTTTGCTTCAAAAAGCAAAAAAAGATTGCTATCCAGTTGAAGATTCATTTACTGGACTGAAACCTTAGCCGAGGTCTATCTTCAGGATTTGTTGGACCACACAACTCATCGATTGCTAATGAGTTTGCAGGAGGCTACTCAAATTTTAAATGAAACCGAGCTCAAATCCCTTGAACTTATAACTAAATGGGGATGTTGGGATCCATTAAGTTCACTTGTGCCATTGCGGTTGGTTTGTGGCCCAAAATTCATTTGGCAAAATCCAACTCCAACTTCTCCTCGATTCTGTCGGCCCATAAGAATTAATTTTGTGAAAGAAACCACAGACATTACTAGAAGTGAAGTGATTTACATTAAGCACAAAACTGGATTATTGAAAAAAAAACAGAGTTTTCTAGTATAGTGGTTAAACATACCTTACTTTTCACTATTGTAGATGGAAAAATATGTAATGCCATAACAGAAACTACGCCAACTTAAAAGTGCTACATATGCGGATTGACTTTAAAATATTTCAATAATTTAAGCATGGAAAGAAAGGAAATCGATGTAATAGTTCTTGAGTTTGGACTTTCAATTCTACATGCTCGTATTAGAGTTTTTGAGAGCCTATTACATATTACCTACAAACTACCTTTAAAAAAATGGCAAATAAGATCGGACGATGAGAAGGATATATGTAAAATACGAAAAATTCAAATTCAAAGAGATTTTAGGAATAAACTTGGCCTTATTGTTGATTTCCCACGAGCTGGTTTTAGAAACACCAATGACGGCAATACAAGTAGAAGATTTTTCGAAAGCCCTGAAGTTGCCTCCGAAATAACGGGAAATGATTTTAATCTGATATTTCGTTTTAAAATAATTTTAGGAACTATTTCATGTGGATACAAAATTAATCTATTGAAATATGAGTCATTTGCAATGGAAACAGCAAAACTTTATGTAAAGTTATACTCATGGTATCCAATGACTCCCACATTGCATAAGATATTAGTTCATAGATCTGTCAATTAAAAAAGCTCTTCTTCCAATTGGGCGACTATCTGAAGCAGCGGCAAAAGCTAGAAATAAACATTTCAGGTCTGTGTATAAACTTTTTCTTTTTCAATCTTAAAAAGTTATGATTTTTACCAAATATATTACAAATTTTAAATACAGACTGTACCGGGTAAACCATGCAAGTGACTGCAACCTCCATATACGATATAGTTTTCAAAGGAAACTATGAAAATGCTTCTTCCAATGGATACAAAGGCCGTTGATGGTAGATTTTCATCTTTTTATGATGAAAATAGTGAAGAAAGTGAAGATAATGAAGAGTCTGAATGCAGCGATTGAATACATTTCTATCTTTTTTCAATTTATCTACATAAATCCTTATGAAATATATCTGAATTTTGTTTTTCATTACATAAATATTCAATTCTAACAAAAATAAATTGTTTTACTTCAAAAAATAATTTTGTCCAGGTTTTCGGTCGGAATACATGTGCGGCGTATGCACTACATTAGTGGCTGGCAATTTTAAGGAATCTGAGTATCTTATTAATTTCTTGTAATCGGTGACAAAAGTCTACCTTGGATTGCCTCTACATACTGATCTTATATGTATTTGAACAAGGCAACAGCTTGGCAGAGATCTAAGCATTTAGTAGCCTTGAGATCATAGAGCATAGCATATGTGATCTATCCTTAACGTTTTCATATGACGATGATCTTAAAAATTCTGTCCTATGAACATGTTTACTGCTTTAACATTCAATGACAAGACTACGTTAAACTAAACAACTTACTAAATACAGGCGACCAATTTCAACTCGTCTTTCTACAACTACTTTTTATACCAAGATGTTCAACTGCTCTTTACAATCTGTTCTATTTTTGGCTCAAAAGAACTCCTCATCATCTTCACTCAGAGATCACGCTTCGATGTTGCTATCACCTTATTTACATGCAATTATCGAACCTTTATGAATCATTTCATGTATATAAATTACTTAAACCGTATAAATTATAGTTCAATCTTTTATCCCATAGTTTTTTATTTTATTTATTAATGTTAAAAGAAAATCACAGAACTACCCTTTCACATTAAAGCTCTGATGATAACGGAGCCACATGTTTAATTCTTTAGGCACTAACTACTTCGAAGTTGTCAATAAACATCATTGATTCATTAATTCAGAATTAGTGAAACGATACATTGAAAAATTTTGAAGACGAACACTCTGCAGGTCCAAAAGCTCTCCCGGTCATCATTTTATATGAATGTGTGAATTATTTCCATTTCCATTTCTCAAACGAAAGGCTTTCAATATGACTTCGTTATGGGATTACTTTTTACTTAAAAGAAAGGCACCACAGTGTTCTCTTTAGGTCTATATTGCCTAAGCCCATAAACGGCCCCTCCAACGTACCAGGAAGCCATTTCGGTATTTTGTTATTTAACCTGGAACTTATGATGTTTAATTGTGAATATGTTTTTATCAATTCGAGTATATGCAGGTGACATCAAAACTTTTCTGAACTATTCGTCCCCCTCTCAATGATTTTAGCTGATAGAATAGGCTTTCAATTTGGTGCAAATAGAGTTTCCTTAAGTTTACCGTCAATAAGAAAAAAAAAAAACGAAATATAACATGCACTCGAAAACGTATAATAACTTTGTTCTGGACTTACTTTATCACTACTATAGGGTTTTCCAATAAGGACTTGACAACTTTGAATTTAATTTGTGAACGCACTCTTTCACTAATCATTAAACTGTCACTGTCAATTTATTCAGTAAACTCATAAACATAAACATAAAGTACACTAACGAGCAACGTCTGCAAATTATAAAAATTTTCTACAAATATTCGAAGTCAGTGGCTGCAACTTTAAGAGCGTTAACTCCAATTTTCGGTCGTAGTTCTCGCCCTAGTAGACAGGCAATAACAAGTTTAGTGCAAAAATTTGAGTCTACATATTCATTGTGTGATGTCGCCGTGTCCGTGAGACAACGGGTTGGTCGAAGTGTCGAAAATGTCGCTGTCGTTCAGACGTCCGTAGCATGACTCAAGAATTGAAGCCGATGGACCACTTGAAGTGACGTACGTTCTCCGATTGGGTTCTGGAAAAAATGCGCCAAAATGATAAATTTCATCGCAAAATCATCTTCAGTGACGAAGCTCATTTTTGGCTCAATGGGTTCGTCAATAAGCAAAATATCCGTTATTGGTCGGGTGAAAACCCACATGTGCTTCATTAATCACCACCTCATCCACAAAAAATAACTGTTTGGTGCGATTTGCATGCCGGTGGCGTTATTGGGTCATATTTTTTCGTCGACGATAACGATCGTCACGTTACTGTGAATGGTCAGCGTTATCGCGCCATGATCACCGATTATTTTTGGTCCGAATTGGAAGATATGGACTTTGACGACATGTGGTTTCAACAAAATGGTGCCACAAGCCACACAGCACACGCTACAATCGATTCATTGAAGAGTAAGTATGGTGAGCGTATTATCTCAAGGCATAGGCCAGCTGATTGGCCGCCTCGTTCGTGCGATTTAACGCCGCTTGACTATTTTCTGTGGGGCTACGTTAAGTCATTGGTTTATGCCAACACGCCGACGACGTTGAAAGCGCTCAGAGCTAACATTGAACGCGAAATAGCGGCCGTTTCGGCCGAAATGTGTGGCCGAGTCGTTGAAAATTGGGTCCAACTAATCGAACGCTGCAAACTTGTCCGCGGTGGCCATATGAACGAAGTCGAGTTCCATTCATAAATGTTTTGATTGTACTTCAAGCCAATATCTCAAATGGTTTTCCTTTTATTTAAAAAAAAAAAAATGTCAAGTCGTTATTTTAAAACCCTATATTATAAAATTGTAATGAAGCCGTGTCTGTGCATTGAGATATTTCTAAAAATAACACTTGGGTTATGGTATACAGATGTGTCTGTACCCAAATAATATTTTTTTTCATATTTTAGTCCGACTATCATAAAAAAAACTACTGAACCGATTCTGACAAAATTTTCACCGTTTAATACTTAATTTTTCAACTTAAAAACTGCGATAAGTTTTTGTTTTCAATGATCTTTACTAGGTTGTAATTAGATTTTGTAGCACTTTACAACAAATTAAAATTTAAACAAATTGGATGCACCACCTATGAGTTATCGATGCGCAAAAATAAAAGAAAAACTAAAAATATTTAATGTGGAGAGTAATCGGAAAATTTATGAATTTAGATAAGAACCACCTTCAGAAGTATTTATAGGTGAAATTTTACATGTAGAGATTTCGCGATGTCAATTGTGCAAGGGTGCTACTGACACATTAGTGTTTCAAGTCGAAGTATTTTTAGGAAATATTATATCATCAGAAATATTATATCATCACAAGAAAACGTTTTTTGTTCAAATGGAGGACATCCACTGGCTCAATATGGAATTAAAACTCCAAACGCGCCCACCAATATGGCAACTAACCGGTAGTACGCAGTGGAGACGAGTTATGATTCGACCACACTTGCAACTCTAGCACTTCAAAGCGAAGAACAAATTACTGCTGCACACCGGCGGATTTATGAAGAAATTATTACAAATAATGAAATAATGAAGGCAAAATAATGTTTTCGGATGCCGCATGAGGCACTGAAAAAATTTTAATCATACATGTGTTGCTTAATAAAATATGAAGTAAAGACAAAATCGCTCAAGATGTGGCGTTATCGGATATCGCAGCCACTTCGCTGCGTGGTGGCAAAACGGCACAGTTGCAAAGATAGCCAAAACGCATCTGTTATTAGATCCTGTGTTTTCATTGTTTGGGGTGAGTTCACAATTATTTTCTGGAGACTATTGTCAGACTCTCCCCGATGTTCCCGGAAGAAAGCGGGCAGATAAAATAAACGCTTGCCTCAAGTGTTCTTTCCTCTGGTTTGTTTTTAATGCATCCTTCACTGAATAGTTCTCCAGTCTTTCGGCGGACGAACTGTATTCCGAAGATGTTAAATTTGGACTCGTTTTAAAAGATTATATTTTTCCAATCCGTTATGGTTTAGCTTTCGTTATCTTTTTCCAGATACGGCTCATATTTGGATCTTCTGTTGTTCGACACACAGATACAACTGACAGGCACGAACCAACAAACTTTAAACTGTCTAAGCACTTTTGTGTATGACAGCGACCATAACGGCTTCCAACGAAGTTGCTGAACTGTAGTGGTTTGTTCAAAGGTAAAAAGGCACGTTGGACACACTTCTCTAGGAGATTGACAAGAGCTCTCTCCTCGAATTTGTTCTACCCTTCGTCGAACATGAATCTGTTAAATGAGGATATTGACAGATACCATGAACATGAACGGACGAAACCATAAAACGGACGAAACCATAAAATAGAAGAAACCATAAAACGGACGATAGATAGTATGATATCCCGATATCAGCACATTTGCAACGTAGACATATTCCGCAACGGAACTATTAATGTACTGCAGAAGTATATAAGTAGACGGATGTCGAGATTAAAAACCTTTGACAGGCGTAAACTCCCTAACAATGAACTCACTAGCAGACATAACCCCGAAGTCATGACACCTAAATCGTCGATCAACAACTTCCAAATTTTAATAAAAGAAAATAACAGATCGATAAGTTTGTATGGGAATAATAAAATTCAGGTTTTAAAGACCAGCAATCCGAATGTTCCCGCAAAATCAAAGGGTCTCCCATATTTCGAACGAACAAGTACTATTAACAGCAGGCATAGGTAATGACGACTTCTTTGTGTTCAAAGATCCGCTAGAGGAGGTAGAGACCATTAGAAGTGTACGCCTTATACACTGTCCGAACAGTGACCCGAGAAATCAGGTCCTTTCACACAATCCATACTTTTGAAATGATATGGAAACCTGGCGATTCAAGAACTCGAATATGGCAAATAATATAATATTCAGCGAGAGGGAGCTAGTCCCGTACATATTGAAGGAAGAACTCCATACGATTACTTCGATTCACTGAGAAGTAAGAAATCAGTGGGAACTGATAGAATTACAAACATTGTGCTTGGACATCTTCCAATAGAAGCAGTGTACATTTATACCACCCTGTTTAATAATGTAATATATAATGCCCAATATCCAACAAAATTGGAAGACAGCGTTGGTGCATCCGAATCCCAAAAAGTATAAAGAATATCAGCAAGGTATTTGAAATGGTGATTAATAAAGTCCTGACTAAGTGCATTGAGAATACAAATATAGTCTCGGATAATAAGTTCGGTTTTAAAGCGTGGTACGATATCTCACATGCCGCTTCTAAACTGGTATCTGATATCCAGTGTGTCTACCTGATTGACTTGGAAAAGGCGTTCGACACCGTATAATTATAGGGACTTTTATTCAAGCTGAACAGACTAGGCATAATAAACCACTACTGCACCTTCTTTAGAATATGATCACTAGTAAGCATTTCATCGTGAAAATTGGCGATGCGACTTTGACATAAAAAATGGTCTGCAAAAAGGTGCGGTTAATTCGCCGATCATATTCAATACCTACAAAAGCGATCTTGTTAGTTCACTTCATCTTGCAGTTCAGGTCCAAAAATCGAGGTCAGAAATATGCTCTTGCAAAACGACTTCGATAAAATTAAACGATATTGCGATGACTTGAAGATCAACTTTCAAAAACTGAATCAAGGGACAAAACGGGCAGCTACTTGCTTGTCGAAATGAAGTCAAATACCTTGCGTTTTGGATAGATCAATATACTATATGTACTTTCATAAATATATAGTTATTGCTCTGGCCAGAGCAAAACGCGCTTTTTCCCTTACAAAAAGAGACTGTTTTATAGCTTCCAATATAATACGAGGGTGAAGGTTATCTGCTATATGGCTCTTATCCGTTCTTTGCTTGGATTTGGCTACCCCGTATGGTACAACGTGTAAATATATCCCAATATCCTACTATCTCTCCCTTTTTCGCTTTTATACTGAGTTCTTACAGAACACGAAAGTCGGAGTACATACAATACCTAATGAAGGCTGAACCTAATAAGAGTGAACAATTTCGTCATTAAGTTGATTCGAAGGCATATTGCCAGAGCAATAAGCTCAGCGAACAATCTGATCTACTGGGGTTATTAATACATAACAAAGCTTCAACCCCCAGATGCATTTCTCTATTTCAATAAAAAAAATTGCTGATCCAAGAGAAATTAACTGCGCCACTAATCTTCCACGTCGCTCGAAAAGCATCCTTCGTCTTTTCCTTCCAATTATGGTAGCCCCATTTGGGGGCAAAGTCGCAATGCGTAATATTTTAAGCCACGACCGGCTTATAGAGTTTAGATAGGATTAAATTTTTAAAATTATAAAAAAAATAAAAAAAAAAAAAAATTTAAATATAATAAAACTAAATAACAAGAGAAAAAAGAAATTTGGGCAATGGGTAACAACTTCCATAAAAAAAGAATTTCCCTAAATTAAAGTAGTTTAAGTAGGTTTAGAAGATTAGAAGATTTTTAAATTCACTTAACTGAAAATAAACCCCATGTACTAAGTTTTGAGAAAAAAATAATCTTTTTATTGTTAGTAGTAATATTGTATAAGGTAGTAAATAAATTACATTATTCAATTACGTGTTAAGACATAGATTACATTTTATGTTCATACTTAAAGCTCCCGCATAAGGCCAGTTAGTTATCATAGTATATCATAGAAT
The DNA here is from genome assembly GCA_907269105.1 of Volucella inanis. Classification (NCBI taxonomy): domain Eukaryota; kingdom Metazoa; phylum Arthropoda; class Insecta; order Diptera; family Syrphidae; genus Volucella; species Volucella inanis. Next base: position 147,130,670 of record OU026153.1, read on the forward strand.
AAGTTAATTAAACTAATTTTTAGCATTTTGATTTCAGCTTGTAAGTGTAAATGAATAAAAATAAATATTCTCGCAGTTTCTGTTTCCGCACTGTGTCGAGCTCTTTTGTTAGTTATTGATCTATGCTGTCTATTAATTTGAATTTTCCGTCGATTTTTTCAAATTTTTGCTGAATGTTCTTTTGTTCTTCCAGATTTTTTTTTCTGTTCGTTCATCTTTGATTCGAGGCTGTTTTTTTGTTCACCTATTTTTGACGAAAGAAGTTGCACCATCGCAGCCATATCGTTTACGGTACTCATTTGTTCTTCCTCGTCAACGTCAAAGAAGTATGTATCAGGATTATACCCCTCGTTGTTCAGAGCATCCTAAATTCGGAGCACCAAATCTGTTTTTCCTACACTGGCGCTGAGATTTCTCTTGTTCAACTCATATTTGAGTTGGACGGGATTCAACTGCAATAGTTTTCGACCCATTACAGCTTTTTTAAAACAATCACAAAACACTTTTTTTGTACACACAATAAGACCTGTCCCACTTTTAACACGAATGTTAAACGATAAAACTTATTCCTTTCAATACAATCGCTTTATTCAATACAGGTACAATTCACAATTTAATTGCTTATCTCAACCATTTTATCACTCTCGTAATTCACACTTCAAATTAAACTGATGAACTGAACTTCCATAGCTTGGGGATGCTGACACTTATACTCCAATGACATATTTCAAGAACAATCTGTATTATTCACCGTTCCATACGATTTTTAATGTTGTTAAAAATTTCGATTCCATTTTTCATTCGCCAATGGTTGATGCCTTTGCTATCGAAATAATCTGCTTTGGAAACATAGATAGCGCTGCTCACATTCAAATGGATATCACAATTTCTTCATAAGTCGTTCCGTTGAAATGGACTACCTTTAATTTTTCTCGATCCGCACGCTGGATACTGTAGACAACGTCATTAATGCGGGTTATCACCTTGTGTGGACCTTCCCAATCCTGTTTCAATTTTGGTGATTTTCCTTACGCAGAGGATTATACAGCCACACTAAATCTACTTCGTTGAAGCCACAAGGTTTTGCTTTGATGTCGTACCTACCCTTCATACGGTTGCCCGCTAGCTTCATCTATTCTCGGGTGTTTTCGTGCATTTTACGAATCCTGCTGCACAAGTCATTCACGTATTCGTTAACTTCCGTAAACTCCGTAGGTGGTGATCCAAATTTTGGCTCACTTGGCAACCGAACTGTACGACCAAATAAGATCTAGGATGTTGTGTGTCCTGTTGAATTATGGACCGCGCTTCGGTAGGCCATTAAGAAGAGGGGTATGTGTTGATTCCGGTTCATCTGGCATTAGATTGAGAGCGTTGTCCTTGTCTTCTTTATTCCCAGATATTGATTTCGTCCTTGATCTGAGTGTAGTTGACCGTAGAGACCGTGGCACGATTAGCTACATAGGAGATGTTGTTCCATCTTCACTTTCCTATTTTATCTTCAGCAAAAAAGCAAGTTCCACTGTGCCCAATATGCCTTCCGAGTTTAACTCCGGTTGGATATCTCCTGCCAGCTTTATTTTTCGTCGTAGTCCTTCCAAGCCAATACTGATTCGATGTCATTATTTGCGTGTTGAAAGGAACGGAATTAATCTGTACTCCAATCTTCTATTTGCTTAGTCCTGACCTTGGTCTTCCGGTTCTTTACGGTTGGAGTATTCACATTTAAATCCGCACGGTTGACGAGAGAACAAGAGTTGTACTTCAAAGTCGTAGCCCTGCAACTGCTCGATACATTTTGCAATGAACTTTTGTTCGTAGAAGTACTTATGGAAACGCCTCATTACTAGAATTAAAGCCAGAAGCTCCCGCGCGTTACGCAGTAGATCCGTTTAGGTTCTTGCTGCAATATGCGACCACTTTCTCTTGACCATTACGAACTTGGGAGGTTACAGCTCCGACCGCAACATTGCTAGCATCTGCGTTCGAGATGAAAATTTTTTCGGGTGTGGAGTAACCTAAGATGAGGGCATTGCACAGCTGTCGCTTCAGTTAATAAAATGCTTGTCCACACTCTTCAGAATACCTGAACTGTCGGCTTTTTCCCTAAGTTGATGCAGGCTTTTTGCAATACCAGTAAAATCCTTTATGAACCTTCTCTAGAACGTGGCAAGATCCAATAAGCTTCTAAGTTGGTGTTTATCTTTTGGGCAGGCTTAAAAATGTCTATAAGATTTTCGCGATGCTCCTCGAATGTCTTGCCTATGACGATAACGTCGTCCAAATACACTAGACAGGTTTTCCACGTGAGTCCTTACAGTGTTCGTTCTATTAGTCGCTCGAAGGTGGACGGAGCATTGCACAGTCAAAACGACATTACTGTAAACTGACAAACCCGTTCCCTTACAACCCATACGATTTATCTCTACCTGCCACTTAGTAAGTCAAGTATCATCGATTTTTGGAAGTGAGTAGCTGTCCGTCTTAGTTACATCGTTGAGACGCCGGTAGTCTACACAAAACCTTGTCCGCCGTCTTTCTTCGTTACGAGGACCACTGGAAATGTCCTCGGACTCTGAGATTCTTTAATCAGTCCCTCAATTTTCATCTTCGACACCATTTTGGCAACTTCTGTTAGCTTTGCCAATGGAAGACGCCTTGCAGGTCGACGAATTGGTCATTTTCGGTGTCTATGTGGTGTTGAACGAGTTGCATACGTCCAAATTCTCCGTTTTGTGTAACAAATAAATCAGCATAGTCACTGATTAATTTGTCTGTCAGGATACGCTGCTCTTAGTCCAAATTACAGAGGCTGAAGATTTTGTTTTCGACGTTCATGCCCTGGACGCTCGTGACCGCGGATGTACGACTTGTTTCCATTGTGGTCGATAGAGCCTTAACAGGTGAATCCTTACAAGGACTATGTTGTTCTTTGCTTCACTAAGGTTTTTCCACCATGAAGTCTCTCATTTTTTCTGGGTCCATCAAATAGAACCGGTAGGTATCAGGACCACCTTCAATTTTTGCCAAATAATTGCTTCCGATAAAATCTCTAGAATCTGATTTCGGCAGATGACGACTTTTAAAACGGAAGAGTTGACATTTCCATAAAATTTGTATTTTACATGTTGCCATATTTCAGAGTTTGTGCCCTAAAGTGCCTATTAGTATGTGTTCTCTCAGAAAGTCTGTATCAATGATACACCCGTCGTATATGCCAACCACCAGATAAACTAGAGAGAAGGCTATTCCCGCCAAGTGGATTTTTATGCGAACTTCACCATATATCTTAGCTGTTCTCAAGCTATAACTGCTGGTATTATACAACCACGACTTATGCACCAGATCCCTTCTGATATTTGATGCCGTGGCACCGGTGTCTATTGTTGCCATCCATTACATTTATACTGACTACTTCTACTAGAAGGCTTTTATTGCTACGTTTTGTCAGCGAGACTTAGATGATAATCTTGTGGCATCAACTCTGGCTACCAACTTCGCGAGACATCCCAACTGATGGCTTCGGGCGGTTGACCTCCTTTTTATAGTAATAGCCGTTTCTACCCATTTCTTTCTCTATTTGCAGCCTTTTCGTCGCACCGTTTCTTTACACTGCCTTTGAAGATGTCCTATTTTATTGCAGTGTCAGCAGCGCATTATTCGTTTATCCCGTGGAGTTTCTCATTCTTATGCACTAAGTCTTGCACAGGAGCATTCAACAGGTGCTAATTCGTTGGCTAAATGTGTTCATTTGGAAGCCTGATTGGTGACTTTTATCGCCAGAAAGAAGACAAGTGTTTCAGCAAGAGTTCCTTTCCCGACCAATCTTCGAATCTACAGTTCGCCTGATTTTTTTTTTTTACAATACCGCGCGGGATATAAATACCCTTTTACTGGCTTTTTCTCCAGGGCGCGGGCGGGTGGTGTAGTAGTTTGAAACTCAGGTGTATAAGGTTTCAATATTTTTCACAGAGGTGGTTGTCAAACTGGAGCCAGTGCATCCTCAACTTGTGGGTATAAGTACGTACTAGTTGTTAGTTCCTTACATTTAACCCAGCCAGCCACCACTCCAACATCAGTGTTATGCCTTCATGTCAAAGTTAACGCCGACGTGATTTTCATATAACCACATACAAATTCTATGAAAAGACTTTTTCACAGAATTGCCTCGCACGGGATTCGAACCCGCGACCCTCTGCTTGATAGGGTGCATGATGAATGCGTACTTTGTCATTTCGTCGATTATTTCCTGGCCTGCTTTCTGGTATGGCAAATGTGCCAATCTACTCACGTCTGCTTAGAGCTGCTGCAGAGTTTCTTCTTGATGCTACATTCGGTTGTGCAAAGAACATTGTAAGCTTCTCGCAGTGGCTATCCGCAAACCGTTACTTGAAAGACTGTACTAAAGCCACATTATCTTTATGCTTTTTATTGGTTTGAAAATTTAAAAAAAAACGGCAGAGAGAAAAATCCCATAAAAATCTGGAATAACTCAGCAAAAATTAAAAAAGGTATTCTTCAACTGTTGTATTTCTATTTATACAATACAATTTGAAATAAGGGAAATTTTACTTCCACATATTATTCCCTATCAAACATTGAGCTAAACGTGCTCCAATTCGCAACCAATATCTAGAAAAGAGCAAAAATGAAACATTTTGCTAGGTCAAATGTGCCCAAATAGTTCAGCCAAAAACGGTGTTGATCTTTGATACGGCTATTTTCTAAGACATTAATAAAAAAACAATGCCCAATAAGGAAAATGTTTTTGTTTAAATAATGCCCGAATGGCTGTGTTCACAAAGAAGTAACTTTACCTCTGAATGGATTCATTTAGTACTAAAATTTTGGTTTGTGGCCATGAAACTTAGACTATCACATCTCAAACCCAAACTGGTTTTCATTCGCAATGAAGGCAGTTATTGTTTGGGTTGTTGTATTCTCTGTCTATGCACTGTCAATGTTCACAATAATAAAATATATTTATTATTGGCTTCATTATTCATTTATGAGAAATTTATACCAATTTTTTCATTAGAAGAGGCCCAATTTTTTAAGGGAGCAGTCTTATGTCCGAGATTAAATTTTGACGGTGTTTAAGATTTTTTTTTTTTACGGAAAACGAAATACAATCTTCTTATGATAGTTAAAAGTTTTTTAACTATTAAATAATACAAAAAAACCTTAAATTCATTTTGGTGAGGTAAACTAGGTTCTTAAAAAAAAAGTGGGTGGCTGGCTCCCCTGATTGCTCCTTTTGTAATTTTCAAAATTCCAAAAAAAATTATTATCCAGTAGGGTTGTCATTCTGTCGCGTAGCAGATTCATAAGATGTGAGTGCAAAACATCAAAATGGCGGACTTGTACAATAAGAAAAATTTCGTACAGGCTATCGAGAAACGGATTGCGGATAGTCACGTGCGGGAGGCTCACAATGTTCAATTGCACAACCGAAAGCAGCAACGAGAAGAAACACTGCAGTAGCTCCAAGCAGACGTTAGTAGACTGGCATATTTGTCATACCCCACCGCAGGCCAAGAAATTATCGGCGAAATGGCATCAGGGGAATTGCAGATTTGAAGCTACAGTCAGCAGTAAGGATGGTCGGGAAAGGAACCCTTGTTGAAGCACTTGTCTTCGCTCTGGAAATGGAAGCCACCAATCATGTCAAATAAAAACATTCCTGGGCATAACTTAGTGCCGAAGAGCAAGATACTCCACTGGATAGACAAAGAATGCGCTGCTGAAACTGCAATAAAATAGAACCGGTGTAATGGAAAAGCTGTCCTCATAGTGGTTATAAGCCATAGGTACATTATCCAAATATAGCTATCAAAACTTCCAGTAGAAGTAGTCAGAGGAAAGGAAAAATGGAAAAATGAGATGGCAATAATATACACCGGTACCACGGCACCAGAGGAAGCTGGTGCAGAAATCCTGGTTGCATAACACCAGCAGTTACAGCTTAAGAATAGCTAAGGTATATGGTGAAATCAGCATAAAAATTCACATGGCCGGAATAGTTTTTTCTCACGTTTTCTGGTGGCTGACATATACGACAAGTGTATCATTGGTACAGACTTTATGAGAGAACATGGACTAGTAGCGGATTTTGGGGCACAAACCCTGAAATGCGAAAACATGGAGATACCAGAGGTATACGGAAATGTCAACTCTCTCATTTTAAAAGTCGTCACCCGCCGAAATTAGATTCTGGACCCTTCGTCGCAAGCAATTGTTTGGGCAAAACTCTTTTTAATGGAGCTTGAAAATAAGAGACACTTCATTGTTGGAAGGACTTTAGTGGAACCAAAAAATAACATGGTTCCTGTAAGGAATCTGAACCCAAACACATCCAGCGTAAAGGTGAGAAAGGATGAGATAGTGGGAAAATGTTTACCTGTTGAGGATATATCTACCACAACAGAAACAAATTGTCTAACACCGGTGGCAACAGTTCAGAGTATAAAAATAAAGAACACGATTTTCAGCCCCTGTAATGCGGACAAGAGCAGCGAATCCTGGCAGAAAAACTAATCGATGAGTGCGCGGATATGCACAAGACAGAGAATATAGACGCAAAAAACTTGTTCAACATCACATCGACACCGGATACTCCCGACCAACCCATCAACCTAAGGCGTCTTTCATTGGCTAAACAAACAAAAGTTGCCGAAGTGATGTCGAAGATGAAAGTTGAGTGGCTGATTGAAGAATCGCAAGGTCCGAGGTCTTCCCCAGTGGTCCTCGTGAAGTAGAAAGACGGTAGCACGAGAGTTTGTGTAGAGTACCGACGTCTCAATCGACGCATCAAGAAAATCCAAAAGAAGTGTTTGAGAGTCTGCGAAGTGCTCTTTTGAAGCTGAACTCAGTAAAATATGGAAAAGATGGATTTTGACAAAATCGAAACCGTGAAAAGTTGGCCCCCAAAGGTAAACACTAACTGAGAAGTTTTTTGGGCCTTTTCACGTGCTACAGGAGGTTCGCAAAGGATTTTGCTGGTATTGCGAGAGCCTACACCAACTTACGGAAAAACACAGATAGTTAAGGTGCTCTGGAGGGGGTGAGAAAGCATTTGAAAAGCTCAAGCGGAAGTTGTGCAATGCCATTATCTTGGGTTTTTCCACACCGGACCCAGGCGCTAGCAATGTTAGGGTTAGAGCTAGAGTTAATGATAATCAAGAGAAGGTGGTCGCATATCACAGCAAGGTACTCTCCAAACCTAAAAGAAACTACTGTGTAATTCGGCACTAGACGCTGGCTTTAGTTCTGGCTCCGAAGCGTTTCAGACGTGAAGGTCTACCGACACGCGGTCTATAGGTCCGTGGTCCAGGACACACAACATTCAAGATCTTATATGGTCAAACTGTTCGGTTGCCAAGTGAAACAAAATTCGGAACCCCACCTACGTAGCCCAAGTACGTAAATGACTTTGTAGACGACTTGCTCAGCAGGATTCATAAATTGCATGAAAATACCCGCCAATAGATGAATCTAGCGAACAACCGCATGAAGACTAGGTACAACATCAAAGCGCCTACCAATTTTGGATAGAATGTGTCATTTCAACAGAACGACAAATGACGAAGTTGTTCGTTAAAAACAATTTTAGGCAAGAAGCAGTGTGATAACCATTTTTTTAATAATGAGCGCGTGCTCAAGGCATTTGTAAGCTCTTAAAATGTTTGAACACAGCGCGGACGGAGGAAATTTAGGAAGGAAGAACAGAGAGGTACCGCTGAACATTGTTTTTAAATGTTTGCAGGTTACCTATAACGACCAAGAAATAGAGAGCTAGGCAGGGCATTCCATTAGCGAGTTTTACGGCTTAGGAACGAATCACGATATTTTAGAGTACGTCCAAAAGTGGGCGTGAGATTATACTGGTAAGCATTCATAGCGTGACGAGTGTTATGGCTACAGGTATGAATGCTACTGGCGATTTCAATGGAGTATTGGTGGTGGGAATAACGATAAAACAATATGAGACAGGAGAAATTACATCGGTGTTCAAGGGTGTCTTTTGATTGACTAGTATAAGTATCAAATACGAGTTTTATCGCACAGCTTTGAGAGCTATCTAGCAGTTGCAGAGATATTTTGGAAGCACCGTACTCCAATTTTGGACGAATGAATGCCTTATATGTACATATATGGAGGCCAGATCAGAAGGGGTGAAATATTTTTTACATCGCTTGGGGAAATATAGCCATTTTAAATCATTTTTAGCGACATCGAATATGTGGTCATTTGAACGTAAGTTGTCAATGACACACAAACCGAGAATGGAAAGATTTTCGGTTTCGACAATGTAAGCGCCATTCATGGATAATGTATGGGTATTTAAATTTCGTTTTAATAATAGCAGATAGCTTTGAATTTTGGAAGAATTAGATTCCACTCTGTTGATAGTTTCCCAATTGGTTATGCTGATAATATCGGGATTTAATGTGCTTAACATACGCGTCCGTTCTACAGCCGAAAAACAGGGACATGAATCCGGGTATGAATATGAAAAGTGGATGGTGCTGTCATCAGCAAAGGAATTTATTGGATTAGAAGTAGCAGAAAAGAGATAATTAATGAAAATTAAAAAGAGTGTCGGAGATAAAACGAAGCTCTGGGGTACAGCAGCATTTATTTTATGAATATCGGACTTGAAACCATCCAATATTTGAAGTGAATGTTCCGAAAAGTAATTTCTAATCCATTTAAGAATAGAGTCACCGATCCCAAAAGCCGCATTTTTGACAAAATAGCCTGATGCCAAACTCTGTCAAATGTCTTAGAAATATCAAGTGCAACTGCAACAACTTGCTTTCGCCAGATTAATATAAGCTTTGGTTAGATTTTTCTGTGAGATATACCATCAAATCACCAATGGACATGTTGCTATGAAAACCGTACTGTCAGTCGTTAAGAAGTCTTCGAGTTTCAAGATTTTTCATGAGCTCACTGCTTATCAGAAGGGACGTAAAAGTAATGGGTCTGTAAGAGAAGAGAGAAAAAGATTTCTAATGTTTTTGACGAACGACAAAGAATGTTTACTACCTTTGGGACATTGTAGTATTTTTTGCCTCAGATTTAGGTCGTATTGGAATTTCACACGCTTAAAAAAGGCGTTGCATTCACTCCTTGCTCGTTTGAACATATTTCGGTTTTCCTTTGTCGGGTTGGTCTTGCAGAACCGAAAAAACATTTCTCTAACCCTGACAGCCTCTTTTCAGCTCTTATCGTACCACGCTTTTTCTTTTGGTTTGATATTCTTCATCCGATGAGGGATGAAGCATCTCATTCCAATGAGCATAATGTCTGTGATCTTATGAGCAGCGGCATTCACGTCGTTATCGAGGAAACATAACGACTAGTTAAAATTCCTAAAGAAGTTATTAAGTCCGCTTCAATTGGCTTTCTCGTATTTCCATACGTTTCTTTTAGGTATCTTTTTTCTAACTGCATGGTGGATGTACGAGAAATAAGCTGATATGACACAATGGTCCGACGAGTCTAAAGGAAACATCTATGTTTCCATTGCAGAAAATTTTGATAACAGAAGCATCAACCATTGGTGAATGGAAAGTAAAATCGAATTTTCTAGCAAAATGGAAAAACGTATGGAACGCTGGATATCTCAGATTGTTCTCGAAATATAATATGTCATTGGAGTATAAATATCAGCGTCCCCAGGGTGTGCAGGTCAGTTCATCTGTTAAATTTAAAGTGTGAATTAAGACAGTAATTAAGAGGCCTAGGTAAAGTTAAGTGTATGAGAAAACCAATTGAATTGTGAATTGTAACTATATTAAATAAAGTTATTGGTGAAAACCAATTTATAACTTGGGCTTTTGCTGTTAAATTCTATCTTTTCCATGTTTATGCTTACAAGTTGTTTATGCAAGTCTCTTAGATGTTGAATTTATATATGTAAACGTTGTTGTAGTTATTTCTAAAAAAAACATCTATTCATTAAGAAAAATTATAGAGTATGTTATGGCAACTATCGTGCGCAATTTTCTATATAGTGAATTTCTAAAAATTTTCAACCCTTTTTAAAAGAAAATTATAAGCAGAGAACAATTTAAAAAATAAACAAGACTTAATTACTGCTTCTTTATTTCGCAACAATTTTCTTTACAATTTTGTTTTAAGTTTGTATTTGATATACGATAGTTAATTATCTTTTATCTTAAACATTATTAACAAAATTTGAAATAAAGTATAGTTAAATTACAATTTTTTACAAAAGGAAAGCGGTGAAAACCTTTTATTTGAAGACAAAAAAAAAAAAGAAGTAAAGGATATATAATATAATACAAATGGAATTGGAAGGAGATGTTCATCTCAATGGTGAAAGAGAGCAACTAAATGAATAAATAAATAAATGTTAGATAACAACATCGACATAGATTTAATAATACTATGATTATATGCTCACACATATCTTAACACACCCTGTCTTGCTATGAAATGAATTATGTATATATTGAACTCTTTCTTTTTATTATTTTCTATCTCTTTTTAAAATCACATTTTTGTACTTTTGAAATCACGTTTTGTAATAACCTAACTTCACTTGTAATAAAGCATTCAATTGATCAACACCAACAGGTTATGGGCTCAGCACCCTCTCTCTTGTTTAATCGGAATATTTAAACTTCAATTAATAACACATGGGCTGAAAAGTCACATACAGCTTTAAACACTCCTCTGAATCATCAACACCTTGTTGTTTTTGGTCTACTGTGAGCAAACGCGTTACCCACTTTCAACAGAGCTTTCGCATGTCCAAATATTCGTGTATGATATATCCACCACGCTCTTTTGATATCTTCAGAGCCTCAGCTATCTCGATCAACTTCACTTTACGGTCATTCGTAATCATTTTGTGGACTTTTTTGATGTTTTCATCTGAAACAGCCTCTTTTGGACGTCCACTGCGTGCATCATCTTCGGTGCTTGTATGACCACTTTTAAATTTTTCAATCCACTTGCGAAGTGTTGGTTCGGCTGGTGCAGAGTCCGGGTAACACTTGTCAAGCCATTTCTTTGCATCGGCTGCATTTTTTCCCATCAAAAAGCAATGATAAATCAACACACGAAATTGCTTTAAATCCATTTTTTTTTTCTCCCAATAACAAAAGTTGCTTCACTCACACCGCTATATCTCCAGAACTAATCGTCCGCCAGCTGTCAAATTTATACACGTATCTTTTGAAGGTTGGTGCTGGATTTAATTCAACTGGTACCCTATCTTAGAAACGGCACTGACTTTTCAGCCCATGTATTAATCTAATTACCAAGTTGGTACCAAGGAAAATTAGTAGTGATGACTACCTATACAGGAAGAATTCCATTGTTAGAGGGAAAAAAATACTGAACCTGAAAGTCCGAAATGGAGGCAATACTGCATAAGAATCGTCTCCTGAAATTGGTTCAAGGACTGGATCAGAAACCAGAAATAGACCCGATCAAAATACAGGAGTGGAGTGACAAGGATATGGATGCTAAATGTGAGATAATCATTGCTATGGAACCCACACAAGTGTCACTAGTGCGATCGCTAAGAACATCAGAGGATGTATGGGATTTCTTAGAAAAAACATTCTATCAGAAAGGAACTAGGCAGAAAGTCGAAGAATTTAGTAAGTTGATCAATTTAACAATGCATGAGACTGAAAGCATGGAACAGTATTTTATTCACTTTAATTCTATTACTACTCGGCTACGAAAAATGGATGCAAAATTGGACGAAGAGCTGTTTGCTGTGCTGCTGCTGGATGGCCTACCTGAGAGCTACAAGGAGATACAAGCTGCATTTGACGCGTCGATTGATTTTCCTACTGTGGATGTGCTTCGTGCGCGGCTTCAGGAAGTTGGCGACAAGAGGAAAGTAACTAACGAAAATAAAGGAGACACCCTGAAAGTAAAACATTTTAAGAAAAACAATTCATCTCAGAAACCAGGTAGGAGTAATAATTTTAAATTTATCTGTCACAGATGTGAACGTAGAGGTCATATGAAGCGAAACTGCCGCGTTAACATACGTAATGAGAAGCTTCAGCTAGTTGAAAATTTAACTAAAGTGCATGAGGAAGGATTTATTGCAAAGCAGCTAGAACAATCAGTTATTCATGAGGACAAAGCTTATGCATGCGATACAAAATTAGATAGCATTAGATGGTATATCGATAATGGAGCCACTTCTCACATGTGCTGTGATAAAAATTTGTTCGTGGAGTTAGATTTAAACTTCTCAGGAGTTGCGGAAGTAGCTAACAAGAAAACTGCTCAGGTTAAATGAAAAGGCAAAGACATCTTTCTCTACCGGTGTCCTTTTATTCCTAGTCTTAAAAGTAATCTTCTCTCAGCCAGCAAAGCAACAGACAAAGGTTATAGAGTAGTAACATATTTGAAGGGAAACGCGCACAAGTCTTAAAATCACAAAAAGTTATTTTGGAAGCAGTTCACTTAAAAGGATTATATCTTGTTAAAAAAGGGGCAGAAAGGGATTTTTGTAATAAAACCGAAACAGTGATTAAAAATAGTAGTAAAAGTAAGAATGAGAACACATTGGAAATTTGGCACAAGAAAATATGGCCACTTAAATGTAGCTTCATTGAAAAAGTTAAAAGATTCACAGATGTTAAAGGGACTGCCATATTTTCAAACAAATTTGATAGATTGTGTAACCTGTATTCGAGGAAAACAAACAAGACTTCCATATATTTAACTAAAAGATATAAATTAGCAAATATCTGAATCTTGCAACATTTATTGATGATTTTTCCAGGAAGGTGTTTGTTTACTATTTAAGAAAGAAAATTTTGAGGTTTTTAGACATTTTTAAAACCTAGTTGAGAATCAGACCAATCGAAAAATTAAAGCTCTTCGAAGCGACAATGCACTGGAACTTCTAAGTGAGGAATTTTCTACATTTCTATTAAATCATGGTATTAAAAGACAGTTACCAGTTGAAAATTCTCCGCAGCAGAACGGTATTGCTGAACGGATGAGCCGTACACTGGTAGAAATGGCTCGTTGCTTTTTAATTGAAGGAAATTTTCCAAAATTTCTTTGGGTTGAACTTGTATACACTACTGCCTACATCCGCAATCGCTGCCCCACTTACTTCAACAAGCAAAAGACCCCGGAACAAATTTGGACAGGGCGAATACCAGTTATCAGTCAGGCGAATATCAATCGCCAGATTGGTTGTGGGGCTTTCGTTTTGAATAAGACTTTACAAACTAAATTTGATCCTAGAAGCGAAGAGTTTGTCTTAGTTGGTTATTCCGAAGAGTCCAAAACATATCGCTTATGGAAGAGAGGCTTGCGAACCATTGTAAAAAAGCCGAGATGTAAGATTTATAGAAAATGCAAAAGATCATAAGGAACATGGTTCTGTCGAACATACAGAAGAGAATAGAATTTCATCAAACATGTATGAATTTGAGCAGAAGAATAGAACAGAAAAGGAAATATCTTCAATAAAAAGAAGACATTCAAGTTAAGGTAGACGAAGAGGAAAATGATTGTGAGGAAGAGTTTTAAAATGTAGAGTGGCAGAATGCAGAGAATCAGGAGAGAGAAGCAGAGAGAAACGCGGAAGCGAGTGAGAAGCAATGTGTAAAAGATTCAAATGAGATGGACAATATAAATAAGCATAACATTATTAGGCGCGTATTTAGGCCGAGAAAGAAAGCTAAAAGCGTAAGTGAGGTTCTATTAAGTACAATATTTAAAGATCCAGGTAACTTTAATGAAGCGTTAAGTTCCCCACAGTCATCAGAATAGTTTTAAGCTATGGAGCTTGAGCACGAATGTCTTATAAAAAACAAGACCTGGGAATTATGTGATTACCAGACGGAATGAATGCTTTTGGGTGCCGTTGGGTTTTTAAAACAAAGTATGGATCGGACGGTGAAGTAGAGCGTAGAAAGTCACGCCTCGTAGCCAAAGCCTACTCTCAGAAATTTGGCATAGATTATGTAGAAACTTATTTGCCAGTTGTGCGTCAAAATTCGCTTCGCATCACTTATGCAATATCAGTAGAAAATGATTTAAATCTGTCATTTAAAAAAGGCGATTTACGGATTAAAACAAGCAAGTAGACAATGGCACAAATTTCTTACGGATAAACTCATTGAATTAGATTTAAAACAATCAAAATATGATAATTGTATTTATTTTAAAATAAGTGATAAAGAAGTCACAATTCTTGGGGTATACGTAGATAATATTATCATTACTTCAAACTATCAAGCTAAAGTAGAATTTATAAAAAGAAAACTCTCCGACAATTTTGAATTACGTGATCTTGGAGAACCATCACTTTATGTTGGACTAAATATTGAAAAGAAAAACAAATAAATTTCAATATCCCAGACAAGATACATACAAAATTTTTTATATAAATATAATTTACAAAACTCTAAATTAAGTAAAATTCATATGCAGGGAAAACTGCGACTGGAAAATGTACCAACTATTACAGGGGAACAGGCTTCTGTACAACTAAAACAGTATCAAGAACTTATTGGATGTCTAATGCACCTTGCAGTTTTTAGTCGTCCCGATATAGCTTTCAATGTAAGTGTATTAGCTCAATTTGCTCAGCATCCTAAAATGCAGCATTGGATAGCAGCTTTGTGGGTGTTGCGTTACCTAAACTTTACAAGAAATGCAAAACTTCTTTTCCGTAAAACAGGACTTCCACTAATAGGCTTTGTTGATGCCAGCTGGGCAGAGGACCGAAACGATCGTAAATTTCAAAGTGGTTTTTGTTTTATTCTTGCAGGTGCCGCTATCAGCTGAGAATCAAGAAAGCAGCATGTAGTGGCGACTTCGAGTGCGGAAATAGAATATATTGCTCTTTCCGAAGCGGCTAAAGAAGTATGCGCTCTTCGTTTTCTTTTGGAAGAGCTGGGTTCTAAATGTGCACAACCGATCATAATTTATACAGACAGCGAAAGTGCGCAATGTATTGCTTAGAATGGAGGAAAGTATTCACGTACTAAGCACTACGACTATAAGTATCATTTCATCAGGAATACTGTGGAGAAGAAAATAGTTGAAATAAAGTACCTTCAAAGTAAAAACATGGCTGCGGATGCTCTAACCAAAGCGGTGTCAAGAGAAAAAGCACAAATGTTGTTTCCAAACATTTGGGATGTGTTTTTCTGACAATGTTGAGCAGGAGTGTTAGATAACAACATCGACATAAATTTAATAATACTATGATTATATGCTCACACATATCTAAGCACACCCTGCCTTGCTATAAAATGAATTATATATTGAACTCTTACTTTTTATTATTTTCTATCTCTTTTCAAAATCACATTTTTGTACATTTGAAATCACGTTTTGTAATAACCTAACTTCACTTGTAATAAATTATTCAATTGACCAACACCAACAATATATAAGCAGATAAATAAATAAATTAAAAAATAAATAAATAAATATAGATTAATAAATAAATAAAAAGATAAATAAGTAAATACATAAAATGATAAATAAATAAATTATTTAATAAATAATAAATATATGTAAACAAATAAGTAATAAATAAATAAGTAAAGAAATAAATAAAGATAAATAGGCAGCAAAAGTGTGTATGTAAATAATATAATCTATACAAACATAGAAAACATAGAAAATAAGAGCTCAGTTTGGATGCTCCGTATATAAACATTTACTATAACAAGAGGATTTTCTGCAGTAGAACATTTATCCACAAAATTAAAAGCAAGCTTGGCAACTCTTTTGCTAACCAATTCTACATTTGCTCTTTAATGCAGTTGAACGGTTGAGTGATGCCATGGAAGGTTAAGCATCGTTTTGAGTACTTTGTTTTGTGCGATTTGCAGTTTTTTCAAATGATATTTGGCAGATTGACCCCATACTTGACAGCCATAGCATATAATTCCCTGGAAAATTACCTTATAAATAATCAGTTTGTCACTTCAGTTTTTTGATTGTGTGGTTTATGTGGTCCTTAAAAACTAATTTCGAATCCAGATTTATGCCTAGATACTTAATCGAGCTTTCCCAATTTATATTCGTATTGCAGACACTAAGGCTGTTCTCTGGAAGCTAGCAAGCTTTTCTATTTCGAGTAAAATTATAGCTTGTACTTACCTTCGTAGCATTCAGTTCAATTTTAAATTTTTTTTATAATATTCATTTACTACTTCTGTCGCATGATTTAAATTTCTCTCCATGTTGAGAGGAAATTAATGAGATAAGAGTATAGCAATGTCATCGGCAAACATTGCAACTTTACATTTTGATAATACAGGAAAGTCGAAAGTAAACAAAATATACTATAAAGGACCGAGAGCTGAGCCTTGCGGAACACCACATAAATCCCGATCTTTTTTTATCTTCAATGGAGGAAAAAAGAGGCACATTTTATGAAAAATGCCGAACATACGTAATACGTTTACATGTTGATATACCTTAATATGGGTATAACAATTTTACTTAAAAAAAAAGTATGTCAAGTACTGTGTGTTAGCCTTATCTGCTAGATGTTGCGACTGCAAGATCAGAGATATGACCTTCGTTGAGATTCTGCTCCAATATGAATGATTGCTTGCAGTTCAACTTCAAAGTCACCGCCAGGCGAAATTCAAAAAATACACTTGCAGTCACGGAAATATAATTAAGACCGCTTTGACCTCACACTTTCTATCATATAATGTACTTGTCAGGCCTTAAAAAAACATAAGAAAAAAAGATAACATTCAGAATACCAACAATGTGAACTTATTAAAAACATAGAAACTATTGAAGGAAAGTTTAGTAATATTAATTTTTGGAAAATCACATTACAATCGTACTGCGTGCTGCTTGCAGGAATGGCCTTCCGAGCAGTATCGGCTTTAACGTAAATATACTTTCAATTGAACCATTTTACGATAGACTGATAGATTTTAGCTTGAACTCTGCTTTTGTAAAATTTGCCGTGCGCGTAAAATCATTATCATGAAATTTCTATATAACAGGCATATCTTCCTCAATCCATGGCAATGTCAGAGTCTTGAGAATATCAACTAAAGCAGAAAAGACAAATTATCCAACAGCAAAAATCACACCAATTACAACATTATACATCAGCGTCAAAGTAAATGCTTATTATACAAGCAGAATAGGCATTGTTAAAAACATTTCCAAATGAAAATACATATGTTACTACAGACTACAATATCTACACTACGCTTATCGCTGTAATACTCGTACAAGAAGTGGCATGAGATACAAAGGTTCTCAGAAGTGATCAACACTAAAATAATATATTTGAGTGAACGTACTCGAATTTAATCAAACATACTGTACTGAATTTACTACAATACTAATATGGTATAGTGTGAGGCCAACTTTGTCTGATTCTCCCGCAAGTTTCGTTAATCTATTGTACAGCTGATTCTTTTGTTCAAAAGATCTATTACATGTTATTGAAAAGAGTCAATTGAAAAAATAAAAGAACATCAGTTCTGGCATAATCTCAGAAGTGGGTGAATCCTATAACATAATCCACTAAACTACTGAATGTGTTATTGTAAAAAATATAATAATAAAAACGTCCAAAAGCACATTGAACTTGTAGGGGGTGATTCATTGTAAGGTTTGATTTTTAATAGGTTTTTTTGAAAGAGCATGCATAGCTTTGATCAAACTGCTTCATCATTTTTGTTCAGTATCATTTGGCAAATCATCATGGAAAGACTCACAATACAATAGCATCTACAAATTCTTCAGCTGTATTACGAAAATGTGTTCTGTGAGAAATGTTTTTCGTGCGATTCGAGGAACTTACGGTGCGCATAATCGATCTACTGAAACCACTATTCCCAATACCAATCCCAAATTTAAGTCCCAGCTTACATTAGTGGATGACACTCGACCGGTTACACCATATCCATCACGTAGTGAATAGACTATAGCAGCTGTAGCTGAGAGTGTACGCGAGGCTTGGCGTATTCGTCAACTTGGTGTATTTTACGTGAGGATCTCGGCTTAAAAGCGTACAAAATTCAACTTGTGCAAGAATTGAAGCCAAGCGACTTGAATTTGCGTCATATTTTCAGTGAATGGGCTGATATTTTGTTTTGGGCTGATGAGCAACCCGAAGAGTAACAAAATATCCATAGTAGAAGAGTAACAATTATATCCATTAAAAACAACGGTATGGTGTGATTTATGGGCTGGTGAAATCATAGGTCTATATTTCTGCAAAAATGAGGCAAATCAGAATGTTACCGTCAATGGTAACCGTTTTCGCGTCATCTTAACGGACTATGTGCTTCCTGAAATTTAAGCACGTGGTCAAGCGTGAAACAATGGACTAGTTGAGAAATTATTTTAGTGAGAACCTAATTTCACGTTTTGCTTCGGTAAATTGGCCGCCTAAATCGTGCGATATCACACCTTTGGACTATTTTCTCTGGGGATATGTAAAGTCTCAGATCTTTATGAATAAGACAGCTACGATTGACGCTGTAGTAGTGGCCAACATTTACATGATATTATTTTAAAAAGTAAATGCCAAAAATTGTTCTTTTAACCGATAATAAAAATTTTAAGTTTGCTTTTAAATTTATGTGTTTTATTTTACATTATAAGCCAGACCTCACGATGAATCACCCTTTATTTTTGAACAGAAGTACACAATGTACAGTGTACAGAATAGAATATCTTTCTTATGTGTATATGTATGTACACATATTCGATCATATCTGCATAGTTGATGAATATACCTGGCGGCATCATTGAAAATACTTGCAGTTTATGAAAAGAAAGCGAGTCGAGGCCTTTATATACTACTTCTACGTATGACATTATAGGCAATATGAGTGCTTATAGAAGCCTTCTACGTTTTTTAAGTGGAGTGAAACTATCTGAAATCCAGCAATTATAACATTGATGTGATTGTAATAAGAAAGATAAGTCAACAACCTTCATTTTAATGCTTGATAGCAAGATATCTAACACAGAAGGTAGTTCAACAGATATGTAGGAGAAAGTCATGACTTTGCATTTACTTGGGCTTAGTACCAGTCTATTAGTCATTGCCCATTGACCAATCGCTAGCAGATCCTCATTTAACTGTGAAACAAGCTCGCCCATCGATTAAGCCAGCTTTGATAAATAAAATTGCACATCATCAGCATAGAGATGAATAGACACATGATTGCAAATTGACGGTAAGTCATTAATGTTCAGGCAGAACAGAATGGACCCTAAAATTGAGCTCAGTGCATGCATCGCTTACAATTACCCTTTGCAACTTATCACTCAAAAAGCTACCGATTAGCCTTGCAGCTCTGTCACTAAACTCAAAATATTGTCGCAGTTTTCAACAAAGTATGGAGTGATTGACCTTGTCAAAGGCCCTTGTGAAGTAAAGAAGGCAGAGCTAGGTTACAAATCTCTTATCAAATTAAGTCCTTATATCATCTTATACATTCACCATAGGAGACGCGCATCTACGGCCTTTTCTAAAGCCGGACTGAGGGGGGTTCAGCAAAGAATTTACAACAGGTGATCCTGAATTTGCATCGCCAGTACTCTTTTAAAAACCTTAGAGAGACATGGTGAATGCTGATAGGCCTGTAATCTTTGGCACTAGTTGTTTTTGGATTTCTTAGAGATAAGAATAATTTTTGCACGTTTCCAGGTCAAAAGAAAGGTTGAAGTTATTATACATGCGTTGATTATGTGTGTTAAGCGACTTACGATGTGTGACAAAATAATTTTAACAAAACGAAGTAGAACCCCATCCTCTCCGACAGCATTCGTTCTCAATGCCCTGATAATACTTACGATCTATATCTCAGTTACAATCTCAAAATCAGCTTGATGTTCTAACGTTGTAGATGTGATCGTATTATAGCCAAACATGTCAGATTCAACTTCATTTGACAAAAAGGAATCATTGAAATCATTTAAGTCCAGAGTACAACAACAACTACTTTTACTAATCATTCCAATCTGACGTAGGTGCTTAGTTAAGAGAACAAATACTATAGTGACGTTTTGATACTCAAATGGTAGATGTCGCAGCATTACGCGCAGTTTTAAAAATACTCCAGATAATGGGAGGGCATGTGCGCTTTCATTTACTGTAAATTTTGTTTCTTTTCTTGATTGCACTAATAACCTCATCAGTATAACATGGACAGGCAAGGCACCATAACTTTTTTTTTCAGTAGCACCTAGTAGTGCGCAAAAAAGGAGATCGTGTTCAGAAATGCCTTCTAAGGAAATTTGGACGAACAGAGGAAGTGACACAATGACGAGATAGATCAGACTAGGTGATGCATTCGGCTTAAAACAGGAAGGTTTCGAACTATTAGCTATTATGTGTTCACTAGATGATATAAAATCAATAATCAAAAATTTTTTTAAAAGTCCCCACAAACCACTACATTATTTGCACATAGGTGAGACTTCTGCTAAAGGTTCAGGAGAGAACGTACTATTTGGGTTATATGCAACCAACCATTAAGTGCTGGGATTAAAAATCTCTAAAATTATGTATTCAACACCCATACTAGGAGAAGATCTACCAATCACCTTGCAGTTGATGGAAGCCTTGCAATAAATAGCAACTCCTTCACCAACAGTGTTCGTTATTCTGTCATTACAGAATAAATTGTCACTCTATGTCACATATCTGGTATAAACCATGTCTCATCAATGCAGATAACATCAATAAGAGTCGCTTAATAAAGAACGCAAATAATCAAGCTTACGTTGATTAAGACTACGACCATTGATGTGACATATTCTAAACCCATTTTGACGCTTAGACAGAACATACAGGCTATCACTTTTTATACATATGCGACCGTATAAATAAGAGTATAAGAAAAGAGAGAAAATAAGATAGCAGAGATTAAGAGAGTATAATGGAGATAACTAAAATGCTTTTTAAATATCGTAAAATAAGATAGAGAAAAATAAATAAATAAATTTAAAAAGAGATTTCATTAAACACAAGTACAAGATGGAAATCTTTATTTGGACCTTTCAATTATTTCCGTTAAGTGGAAAAGAGGATATCCGCCAAGTTTTATTTGTACCCGTTTTATTGCATTTTTCATGACTTTCCATAAGATTTCCGGTGATAACTGTTCGCATTCGGTTCAAATATTCCCTTAAGGGCTGCGATTGTCTGAGGCTTGTTCGTATAAGCCCGCGACTTCAAGAAGTCCTAAAGAAAACAGTCTGGGATGGTTCGGGCGATCTTGCTGGCCATGCCAAATCGCCAAAACGGGAGATTACGCGACCAGAAAACACTTTCTTCACAATATCCATTGTGGCTCGTTCTGTGTGTGCGGTTGCATCTTCTTGTTGAAACCACTTGTTCACCAAGCCCCGCTCATCCAATTCCGGCAGTAAGAAGTTGTTTATCATGGCCCTGTATCATTCGCCAGTAACAGTGACCGTATTGCCGATGGCGTCCCCAAAAAAATTCGGCCCAATCATTCCTCCCCCGTGAACGCTGCACCACACTGTGGCTTTGAATGCATAATATGGCTCTTCTGCATCACACGCGGATTTTTAGTGCACCAGAAACTGGCATTTCTCCAGGGTGCAGACGGGTGGTGTAGTTGTTTGATACTCAGGTGTATAAGGTTTCGATATTTTTTTCCAGGGGTGGTTGTCAAAGGGCGAGCCAGTGCATCCTCAACCAGTACGTGCTAGTTGTTAGTTCGTTACATTTAGCCCAGCCAGCAACTAAACCAACATCAGTGTTATGCCTTCATGTGCCAGAGTTGATGCCGACGGGATTTTCATATAACTACATACAAATTCTATGAAAAGACTTTTTCAAAGAATTGCCTTGCACGGGATTTGAACCCGCAACATTCTGTTTGAGGAGTCTATGCATATACCACTACACCACGGCCACCCCCTTGTTGTCCAATTGCGTGGCCCGTCGTCTGGCTGATATTTCTTCGTTCTCAGTGACATCGGCAGCCACAGCCGCGATATCCTCTACCAAACTACCAGCCTGGTGGCGGCCACGCCCTGCGTAGTATAGAGCTCCATTGCTTTTCTGTTTGTATACTGCAGCGTCATTTACAAAAATTATACCATCTCCACCTTGTATATAGTATCTACTTTCTATTGCGTTGTCGCAGCGGCAACAAGTAGATCGTCTGGGCTTTTAATTAGGAGGCTTTTCCCCATTGGTTTTGTAAAGCTCTCATTAAGATAACAACAGGCAACACATTGGCTCGATCCGACTCTAATTCCAATGTCGCTTAAGGGTAGCTATCTCCCGTCCAGTTTGCGGTAGGCACCAGTAGATTTCATACTTAACTCCATCCTTTTCTATGCAGCTCACGAGTTTTATGATGATTGGCAAAGGGGCAGCGTTGTTGTTATGCAATGGCATGTAAGTGATGTTATAACTTTGATATGTTGTGTTGCGCTTTTTGGAAAAAAAAAGTTACTTAATAGCGGCAGCTTGCAGTTTATCGAACGGCAGTGATGGTTGAAGATAGAACTTAGATTCTCATCAGGCAGTTCATCGACTCCAACAAGAACAATATCAATATCATCACATCATATCATATTATAACATCAAGTTGCTGGCAAAGAGCGAGTATATTAGCATTTTGCTCGACTAAACTTGCATTCGTGTTCGTCATAAGAGTATCTACACGAGCGCTTAAGACCGAGACAGCCCCATCGATTGCTTCAAATCGCCTTTGAGGTCACCACGAATATTCGCAAGTTTTTCATCAATGTTACGTTGCAGTAGCTCAGTTTGTTCGGATAAGTGTTGGATGCAGTTAAAAGATGCTCTGTTGAAGTAGTTCGAAAGAGTGATTACGAAGACCGATGTCTACAGTGATCTAAGGAAAGAAAGAAATGGGCCGAAAAAACATGGAAAAACTGAAAAAAGAGCAGTATGTGCTGTCCATGCAGAAAATCGCTTCGCATAACCCTATTGAAGAGGAAAATTTGCAGTTAATAATTAGAGATATTCCTGACACTGAAAACAATAAAAGCATTTTGTACACTGCCAACAATATCGAAGAACTGAAGCTAAGAAAATACGAAAAATTGAAGAACAGTATTCGTCACAGTGGTTCTACATACAGGCCCTCCTAAAGCGAGCATCGCAGTAAATGGTGAAGAAAATCCACAAAGCGGTGCTGGATGATCATCGACTGAAAGTGCGCGAGTAGCAGACATTTTAGGCATTTCAAAAAGTGTGGTACATCGCATATTATTTGAAAATTTAGACATGAGAAATCTGCGTGTGTTTTCTCACACTCGAGCAAAAACAGTGTCGTTGTTGCAATGGCCAAAATTAATTTATTAAAGAATTGCAACCTCATGCACCCTATTCGCCAGATTAAGCCCCCTCGGATTATTTTCTGTTCGTAAACTTGAAAAAATTGCTCGGTGGTCAAAGATTTTCTAACGATGAAGGAGCGATGTCGGCAGTTAATAGCTATTTTGAGGAGCAAGGCAGTTCTTATTATAAAAAGGGTATCGAAATTTTTGAACATCACTGGGAAAAGTGTTTAGAGATACTTAGTATTAGAGATACTTACTATTTAGATACTTAATATTGTATTTCTCCAAAATTTTTGTGTTTTCGTTGTTGGGTCGGATACTTTTGATCGTATTAATCATTTATTCATGGAAAATCAGGCAATAAATCAAAGGAAAGAAATAACCACGTACTAGTCAAAAACATAACACATAAAAATAGTAGGAGTGGCAAATATGAAAGAAAACAAATAACCTGTTTTAAGTGCAGTGGTTTGGGCCATATCACAAGGAACTTTCCCAATGAAGGTTCAGTTTTAATTTTGCCAAGAGAAATGAAGAGACCCAATAGTAGCATTGAGATCAGAAGCGAGATCCAAGCAATAACAGCATTGAAAGCGTTCCAGAAGACGTGGCAAGTCAACACATCAAGAAACTGAATCAATTTCAAAAATTGGCAAACAACGAATTTGAGATGGATATTTATTTCCAGTTTCAACATGGTAATGCGGAGAGTTCGACGAACCTCAAGACTCTTCAAGACTAAGGAAGTCCAGAGAACCAGAGGTTCTTACCTTCGTTTACCATATGTTCTCACCATTGAACGTGAACAATTATTCATATTTTAGAGTCAACAACAGTTGTTTAGATATTTTGAGAAGTATAACATCATGTATTCATTCTGATAATTTTTTAATTATTTTGAAATTACTTGTAGTAAAAGATTATTCAATGAGTTACCCCTTTGTACTGGTTGGTATAATTTTTATGGTGTTGCAGCTGCCCGAGAAAAAATTGAAAAATAGAAATAATAAAGCCTTAACAGAATCATCAGTCAACTAAAATCGTCACCCTTTAAATTTGCCTCCTCAGACTTTCAATCAACACTTCGATCGGATAACAATGTGAGTACTTTAAACGAAAATATTGAGTTTATTAATTAGATTGTTATTATTGATATTGGAGACGATCACAGGTCTTTTTAATGTCAATGATAAGTTACCGGCCTCTGTTAACGACAGTACAAGGGAAATAGTTAAGGAAGCTTTTTGTCCAGGTGTTAAAAGTGTTCGGCCAGAAGAAAGTAATTTTAATATTAGGATAGTGTTATGGAAAGGCATTCCATTCCATTGTCCTTTAAGAAGGCTACCGTATTCTCATAAGATTGAGTTGCAAAAAATATTAAACGATTTGTTAGTAAAGGCATTGTACGTGAAAGAAAAAAGTTACTTTACCACACTAGATTTAGAGAATGGTTTCCAACACATTCCATTAGCTGAGGAATCGATGAAATATACTTCGTTTATTAGTAGGACAATATGATTATATTAGAATGTCCTTTGGTCTCAAAAATTCGACGTCTGTTTTCAAGAGTTATATGAAACATATATTTGGAAATTTGATTTTGAAATCAAAAATTCTTACATACCTGGAGGATACTCTCATGGCTACGGAGTCTGTTGAGGAGCATTTAGGTATTCTAAAAGAAGTTGTTCGATAAATGTATATTCATGCAAAGCGAAATTGGGTACTTAGGATACAAAATAGATGAGTCACTCGTTAGACCATATGATGTTAACCTCAAAGCCAACTTTCCAACACCATGCTGTAGCAAGATTGTGCATAGCTTTCAAGGATTCTGTTCCTATTTTAAAAAGCTTACTAAGCATTTTGCAAGCGTTGCTAAGCTACTGTATGATATTTTAAAGAAAGATGCACTCTTTATTTTTGGTGTTAGGCAAATTGAAGCATTTGAGCTGTATAAAGAAAAGCTGATGGAATCTCCTGTTTTGTCTATTTATAGTCCGCACAATTTAACTGAATTGCATTGTGATGCTAGTGACATAGAATTTGGAGCAATATAACTTCAAAATCAGGAAGATAATACATTTCATCCAGTATTTTCCTTCTTAAAGCGTGTGACAGGAGCAGAGAGTAAATACCATAGCTATAAGTTAGAGACTTTGGCGATAATACAATACATGCTTTGAGAAGATTTTGAATATTTCTATAAGGAATTCCCTTTAAAATAGGCATGAATTGCCAAGCACTTGCATTAACCCTTACCAAAAAGATTTTTAACCCTTGCATTTCACGATGGGCATTGGAATTAGAAACATTTGACTATACAATCGAGCACAGAAAAAGTGATCGTATGTCGCATGTTGATTATCTTAGTAGGTCCTTCAACATCCTTCACATCGATGATGAATCTTTCGAATTTGTGCTAGCAGCAGCGCAAAAACAGGACCCTGACTTAGAAAAATCTGAGAGTTCGCATTTCGAAATAGTAAATGGGCCAATTTATCGTAAGAGAAAGAACAAAATTCTTTTCTATGTTTCTTCATAAATGGAAGAACAAGTATTCCGTACACATTATGTAGGTGTTTATCATTTGGGTGTCGACAAATGTTGTCAGCACTTATCTGGAACTTATAGGTTCCCGAAAATGAAAAATAAAATTAAGTCAAAGGATGTTTGAAGTTTATCTCCTTTTCACCCGAATCAGGAAGTCATCGAGAGTTGAATTTAGATGTTCTGTCATTGTGTACGGGATTATGCTCAACACTATTTTGGCTGAAAGAATACATATTCATATATGTATATACCCCTCCAGTTTCCATAACTCCTATTTGGTAAATTTCCGTTTACCTTTTTATTTCATGTCTATGGTTAACACTCACTTTCCAATGCGCTAGCTATGAATGGGCCTTTCTTGCTATGTCTTGAAACAATTCACGGGTATGCCATCGATGCTCAAGGCCTTGTTTTTCTTAAGGGTCTAAATTGCTGTTGGAACCTGTGTATTACTAAGGGCGATGCGCTGCTGTTTTATCACTATTCAAAACCTCATATCCTGAATTGATCTTTACCCAATATTCGGAAGGAACCATCTAGGCTTTCCACAGGATACTGTTTTGAGTCACTTCCTACCGTAAATTTGTATAGTTATAGTCACTCAAGATTATTTTTCGAGCTGCTGATGTAAGAAACAGGTGTACGATGTCAGACTTACGAATAATTCCATCTGATATTCCAGATATGGGGTAAAAGAATGTCTGTATAAGGAGTTTTGATTGCAATTTTCAAAACAAAATCCCAAAGCGTAAAGCACGATAAATCAAAACCCGTCAGAAGAGGCAAACCCAAATGAAGACTCGACTACATACCTCTGCTAGGGCCCTATTCATGAGCACAAAAAAAAAAAAAAATTTCTAGTGCACTAATCATAGACCACATCCAGGGCTGTCTACGTTTTAGAGCAGACAATCGCTAGGTATTATCCAATAGACAGTACAGCTACATCATCCAACAGCGCTAGGGTTCTATTCACCAGCATTGCTCTTATCCATATTGGCCTAAAGCTCTTGGTGAGCGCGTAAGATGACTACTATACACTACTATATACTTCCGATTTTCGGTTTAAAGGCTACTGTTATTGTTCATTAGGCATTTAGCTTGCATATCAATGAACTAGAAGAAGTTGATTTTCTCTTAAGAATTGCCAGAAGCAAGTTGTTGTAAACAAGTTCAAACTGTAGTATGAAGTTCAAGATAAAATTGCCTCCCACGTTGCCTTCGCTGCCACCACAAAGAGTATGTTGAGTACCGTGTCGAAAACCGACGAGTGCACACGTCACCCACTGCACTCGTAATTTCTCCTGTGCTGCACACGGCACGGGCAGTGACTGAGTGTATGTAACAACTGATGGATAGCGGGTTGTGTGTAAAAATTTTGTTGGTGCACTGTTTCACAATCGCCAGAATTTTCACTTCGCAGCCTTGCTTAGTATCGTCGGTATCTGTCGTTGCTGTGTTTGTTTGTAATTATGAACAGAGAATTCAGAGTAGACGTAGCCAATATACGAAGGCTAAAAATTAATCACTTTTCTACGTACGTCCACGTTTGTAAGTACCGACCAGATGTATTGGCACTTAGTGAAATACAGGTAGATCCCAGCCCACACCTCTCAGATGACTCTGATCTGAAGCTACCTGACTACGAACTAGTGCCACTATTCATTCCCCATCGCGGTCTCGTCATTTATGTGCATAGTGATGTAGCTTACCATATTCCACCACAAAATAGTCCCTATTCTAATCCGGAATTCAATTTCATGTGGTTGAAATTCCATCTCCATAAGCAAATTATCCACTACTGCTTTATTTACAGAAGCCTGAAATTGGACAGCAACTCGACCTTTCACGAGTTTGGTGCGCTGTCTGACTCCATTCAAAGAATTGTATTCCTGTATCCTCATACTGAAATCGTGATTACGGGCGATTTTAATATACACAATTCTGGTTGGCTTCGACATTCTGGACGGACAACACCCTGGGCTTGATTTTAACTTCTCACCCTGACAAGTACTGCGTCGATGTGCTCTCTCCTCTAGGCTCGTCGGGCCATTGTGTCAAATCATTCTCGTACACCCACCACACAGTTAGAGAAAAGATTCTTAAAAGAACCGTATGGCAACACGAGAAAGCCAATTGGAGCGGACTTAATAACTTCTTTGGAAATTTTAACTAGTCGTTATGTTTCCTCGATAACGACGTAGATGCTGCTGTTGATATGATCACAGAAACTTATCTCTTTAGAATGAGATGCTTTATCCCTCATCGGATGAAGAGTATCAAACCAAAAAAAAAAAAAAAAACATGGTACGACTCGAGTTATAAAGAGGCTGCCAGGGTTAGAGAATTGTTTTTTCGATCCTACAAGACCAACCCGACAGAGGAAAACCAGAAAAAGTTTAAACGAGCCAGAAATGACCGCAACGTCTTTCCAAAACGACCAAAAACTGAGGCAAAAAATTCTGCAATGGCCCAAAGGAAGTAAAAATTGTTGGTCATTCGTCAAAAACATTTGAAATTCTGCCTCATCCTCCATCCCAGAGCGCATTTACAATGATATTCCAGTTGTCAGCTCTTTGGACAAGGCCAATCTGCCTGCTAAACACTTTGCGGCTAGCTTAACACTCCCAGATTGTGCTTTGTCCCCACCTACGCTTACAATGTGATGAATCCACTTTCGCACTCGTGTAGTGGCAAGAGTACTCAATGATATTAATATGCATAAATCCGCTGGTCCATATGGTATATCTCGCCTTCTTCTGAAGAGGTGTTCGTCTACCCTGGCAAAACCACTGCGTAAGCTTTTTCATCAATTAGGACTCTTTCTAAGCAAATGGAAAACATCATTTGTCCAGCCCGTCCCTAAAATAGGCGAATCTTCTTCTATTTCCTCCTACATCAACAGTCCACTGGTGATTTGATGGCCCGTCTCACCGAAAAATGGAACCAAAGCAAACATCAATCTGGCGAAAGCAGGATAGTTGCACTTGATATTTCTAAGGCATTTGACAGAGTTTGGCATCAGGCTCTTTTGTTGAAAATGCTAGGTCCTGGGATCGAGACTCTTTTTTTCAACGGAACGGCAACTCATAAAATTCCGATATTTACAGCATAACCAATTCGGGAACTATCAAACGAATGGAATTTAATGCTTCCAAAACTCAATGCTGTTAGCTGCTGTTATTAAAGCGAAATTCAATTAATCAGCCATTATCCATGAATGGCATTTGCATCGTCGAAACCGATAAACTTTCCGTTCTCGGTATGTGTGTCAATGACAACTTACGTTGGAATGACAACATATTCGATGTCGCCAAAAATGCTACGAAATGTCTAGGTCTCCTTAAGCGACGTAAGAAATATTTTAACCCCTCTGACCCGGCCACAATATATTAGGCATTCATCCGCCAAAAATTGGAGTACACTTGACCACATCTGGTCAAGTGCTAATAAAATATCTCTGTACCTGCTAGATAGGATTCAAAACCGTGTGAGAAAACTCATTGGTGATACTTATATCAGTTAATCAATTGACACCCTCGAACACCGACGTAATGTCTCCTGTCTCACTTTGTTTTATCGCTATTTGCACCACCGCCCATTCAAACTTTCAACGATAACACCCGTCTCGCTATACTCAGTCCATTTTCGGACGTACTCTAAAATATCGTGATTCTTTCCTAAGCCGTACAAATCGCTTATGGAATGCCCTGCCGATCTCTGTGTTTCCTGGTCGTTATAATTTACAAACATTTAAAAACAGCGTACATCGGTACCTGTCTTTTCTTCCTTCCTAAATTTCCTTCGCTCGTGCTGTGTACGAACATTTTAAGGGTACAAAAACCCCTTGAGAGCGCCCTGATTATAAAAAAAAGTAGGGTATGAGTTGGGCTGCTATCTTTGGCTGCAGTAATGCACGTACATATTTCTAACCATTTTGAAGTTCGTAGGTAGAGAAAGTTGTATAAGTACAGGGCTTTTACGCAGCAGAATTTTACGTCGGTTGAGGATAAAGAATGTTGTCGAGAATAGTTATACGAGTAAACGTATATTCCAAGTAAGTGCCAACCGTCATACAATTGGGTCAGCTAGAATACATTTATAGGATACGAATTAAGATTAACTGAAATAAAACACCATAGTTAAAAATACAATAAATTTATTTATTATTTAATTAAACGTTCTATTTCATAGTTTGAAGACATTTAGAAAGGAGGAAATTGTTCTTTGATATATTACTTGAGTGTACTCGTATTTATGTATGTTTGTTTGGTTAATTACAATAAATTCCATTTATTTAAGTTTCATGTTTACACTAACACATTTAAAGCTCTTGGTTTATGTTTATTTATTTATTTATTTTTTTTTTTTATATTTATGCCATTTATGCTTAATATACAATTTTTTTATCGCTTTAACGTTAACTGTTTTGTTATTCAAAATAAAGCAAGAAACGGTTTATTTTTAATTTAAAGTATAACCTTTGAATACGAAACTCTGACGAAAAAACTCATAACAGATTCAATCTTCAAATTATGTTAAAAAAAAAAAAGAAAAAAACACTTGAACACAGTGAAAGTTGGTATAGGTGGACAGACTGTCTTAACTCGCTTTCATATAATCCATACAAGAAATATAAGAGAACCTGATATGTAGTTGCTATTTATCTTACAGTCGTAGGAGTAAGATAATTTTTAGCATTACTTTATTTTGGTACTATGGTTTATGGTACTACCGCCTTGATTTTGATGAGAAGAAAGAATCTCACAGATTTGTAAGGACTGCTTCTAAAGAAATCACTTAAAACTAATTTGAAAGAAGATTGGAATCTTAACAGATCGAAACAAAAAGAAGCAAATTCAGATTTCGAAGAAGTTCTGAT
This sequence comes from Volucella inanis, assembly GCA_907269105.1. Taxonomy (NCBI): domain Eukaryota; kingdom Metazoa; phylum Arthropoda; class Insecta; order Diptera; family Syrphidae; genus Volucella; species Volucella inanis. The sequence goes on from OU026153.1 coordinate 147,161,433, forward strand.
ATAAAGACTTTTGCGAAAAGATTAGTTGGTGAGGGTCTAGTCAAGGTCCATACTGTGTCCAAAACAAAAACTCCCAGTCTCTTGCTCGAAACATAGCTCCCAGATAACCAGATCAAAACCACCTCCAACCAGTCTTATCATTAAAGCTGAAAATGAGCTGTGAAATACAAGGTACTGTATTTGGTATCTGTTATCTGTTGTGTTGACTAACTAGTCCACTGGCATCGAGTAGCTTGGTATCGATTTCAGGCATATATCCAGTCATATGGCACAAGGCTGTAGGCCATTTTAAACCTCTATCAGAATTAGGTAAAAACTACTTTCCGTCGCCAAAATTTTCAGGTCTGAATGTCATGTAGAAGATGTTTGAGGTTATCGTGCGCAAATCTTCCTTGGGAATGTATCCCTTATCTAGGATATAACATCCAACTTCCGAGAAAGCGTTTTCGAACCTACTGTGCAGAAGTAGAAAGAAGTATTTTCATAAGCGTGCTTTCCACAGCGCTTCTTTTAAAAGCATATGTAAGACAGCCAGACAACATGGTGTAGACGATTCACTAGTTTTCTGGATAAAAACGCTGCTGGTAAACAAAGATCTGATTACGCATTCTGACTGGGGGCAATATTTTATGGTGGGGGTAAAAATCGATTGGCCGCACGGCGGTTCCACCGTTATGGTGTATATTTTTCGACTCTCATATTAACGCTCTCGAATGTTTGTACGTCTACCATTAGGCATATGCAATTTATGCAAATGAATTCCTTGTTGAATCGTGTCTAGTGGCTGTTTGCTGTAAGGTGAAGCCAGCTCTTTAGATAATCGAAGAGGACTTGTGAATTAGTAATGGGCTCTCGAAATAGAGGTTGTTTTCTTCATGAGATGGAGGAACCTAACTTTTCTTACTCATTCAGTGCTACAATATGTTTCAATTCGCTTACGAACATATAACTTGTTTGGACTTTACATGTCACGTCGAATACTTGCACTTCTTAAAATGCCGGAGCACGTATTAGGACTTTTTTTGAAAATTGGACAGAGCAAAAGAAAGCTGTTGGAGCAAAATTTAATAGGAATACTAAATTCTTAGTGCCGTTGGACTTAATATTACACAATTTTAATGCCTGAAAAATGAATGTATTTCGGGTGCTGTTGGTATTAAATAGCACCGCCCAATTTGGAAGCCAACACACTACAATTTGAGGCACAGCCACTCATTACCGACGGGGTTCCTCTAGATCAACCAAGTTTTGATAAAACAGATTCTATGTCAAGTTACAGTCTGGTGAAGCATGTTTTCGCGTAAGCACGTCATTGCTAGCTTGGTCAAAACACAAAGAGTGGCATGATATGGCCACACGGAGACTCTCTTCATTGATGAATGTACCACCACATGATACTTATATTATAGCTGCACTCTTGAAGCCATCTTCCATTTGATTCAACTCGTGCTGGTCGTACATACTGTCTGATTCACAAAAGAAATTTAGTGAGATCTTTACAGATGGGTTCAAAACTGATTTGTGTTCTTTTATCACGGAAATCAACAACAGTAACACCTTCTGGTAGGTAAAGTTATTTCAAATTAAGTTCAATCCTTAAGACAGACTTTAAAGGGCAAGTATTATAGTAATTTTGATTTCATTACAATATATTATAATTTTATAAATGCTCTTTTTTTTTCTTAGTCTATTTTGGTTCGGACCAAGGCCGCTTGTCTACAAATTTTAATTAAATATCATTTTCTTTAGTTTCTCGATACATCCTGTACCGAAATGGATTCACGTTTACCATAGTCTCTGAAAACATGAAACTCTATTCCACCAATCTGAGAAGATATTATTATTACTGCAATAGGGCAAATCTACTGCAATTTTCGAAAAAAGGAAAATCTGCTAGGCCTTTCCACATCTCGGACAAGACAAATTTAAAAATATTGTTCTAAGTGCACGTATTCTTTTAACTCAAATAGAATAACTAGCCTCTAAGTATAACGAATCTTGAAAGATTTTGGAAGTTGATTTTTAATTAAAGTAATTAAATATTGCATATTAATAGAGCATTGTACAATTAGTGAAGGCACTGAGCAGCGTTAACCTGGTAATTTTTAGTGCTTTAAACTCTTCTCTTACGTCAATTTAGCTTATTTTATCCGCACTTGACACTCAGTTCATACTGGTCTCACCTATTTACTTGATTTATAAGCGCGAGTTTTAAGCAGGACGAAAAGAGCCACACTTTAGTACTCGGTCGGAAGTGAATTGTCTTAGTAAGAGGACGCACGGCGACTAAATCAATCACGCGATTTAGTCAAGTAAATATCTAGCTACTTTCTTTATGAGGTGACAGAAATGACATGGCCGTCCAGCTGGAAGATTATGGGGTTGAAAATCCGATAACATAAAAAACACACTATTGGGAAACAACCAAAAAGTGTCGGATAAGGCTTATTGTTGACGTCGCATGCTAAGAAAATAAAGACAATGAACTTCGGATCTACATGTGTAATTTAAAGTTCAAGCAATTGCTGCAGTCCCAAAACGTAACAGCTATTCAAGAAGTGAGTCATGCATTTTTGTCGTAAATTTCTTAACGCCCATGCCCCGAAGAAGGTGGATAACGACGACACCAAAGTCATTTTCCATAAGCTAGTGGACAAATCGTACGAATGATGCGATGATAAAATAATAATATAAAATTTTAGACGAAGAGTAACAATAGAAGTCAGAATTCTGGCCTTCAAGACACTATGCTTGGAAATTTACTAAGGGCAATTGATCATAGCTAATACGCTTTTTTCGTACATCAGTATTTAAAAAGTATTTCATTGATCACTTGACTATCGAACTATTAACTCTATGTGAACCATTGAGCTTGGGTGATGAAACCGAAGTCCGATGAAAGTAGAACAACGATAGCAATGTCTAAACTTAACTTTGTTTATTACAGCCCGGCTGAACAATTTAAAATAGCGATACTTGTAGATGATCTCCTTATCGCGGCTTCTCTGTCCGAAGAGAGCCTAAGAGATCGTTCAAATAATGAAGCTCTGTCACGAAACACTAAAGAGGCTCAATGTTAGCCCCTCGTCATCTCATACCTAAGCCCAAATGAAGAACTCCGAGGTCGTTTTTAGAAAACACAACTACAATTCTTAGGGTAGTGTTTGTTTCGCCAACATGTGCGGGGAGGATACAAAACCAAAAACTCTACTAGATGAATAAAAACTTCTACCTGTTTGAAAAAGTGTCCAATAGTCGGCTGAAAGGGGTGGAAAAATGTAGGCCGAAAGGATTCAAACAATGCCCAACTGGAATAAGTTTGCTGATGATCACGTTACCTGGATAGGTTTATTGGATGAGGGTTTAGCTCACTCCGGACTGTAATGCAATTTGTAACACTTTTTTTATGAATTAAATTATATGCTTTGAAAACTATGAATCTATTGCGCTTTCCCTAAAAATATAAAGCAGAATACAAACATTGCTGGTAAGTTCACCATTAACCAAATACGAGTATTCACAAATGTTTACTGATTTTAAGGCCGAATACGAGAACATTTATGGAGTAGAATTAAGTTCTGCTTCCCTTTCAAGACTCGGATGCCTGTGTGAGCTGACTAGCTGAGTGCACTCGCTGTTATAACAATCCGAAAATAGAGAAAACATTAATACTATACATTAACTACATTGATATTAAAAGCGAAATCAATTAGCTGTGCGTTTGCTGCTATGCAAACAGAAGCGTTAAAAATGGGTTAAGTGGTAAAAGGGATTTTGTTTTACTCTTGTATGAACATTCAAAGGGCACCTAAGACATAAGAAGTATGAACTTTATCAAAAGTAGATGAGTATGGATGCTTTGAGAGAAAACTTCTTTGAGTGATTATTCGTCCGCATGAATGGAATTCGCAGAAGAACATGCAACAATAAACTCCATAAAATATGAAGCGTCATTGATCTTATCGAAAGAGCAGGAACTCACTTTTTCAGATGGCTGGCAGATTTTGATCAAATAAACACCATCACAATTCTTGGAATCTATTCCGAAGGATAAAGGAAGACCTCGTCTTAGATCAAGTTAGTCTATCCAGCCGAATGCGATAATTTCAAGATCACACTGAATCATCTTTTTACATCAGGTCATGTTGAGCAAAACAGAAATGGCCTGGCCTGAATAGTCTTGAAACCAACACTAGAAGGAAAACGCAGTAAAGAAATATATCTCCTTAGGTTTTTGGCAATTTGAGGCGATTAACTTAAGATCAATCTAAAGTTAGCTATTGGTCTTAATAAAAAGTGAATGTAGGAAGGTGTTTGTATAAGATGGTGGATTTCTCCTTTTCAGAATAAAATCCCCTGTACAGCTGGGTCATATTATTGAAAATAATTTAACAATTATACAATAAAAAAAAAAAAAAACAGTTAACATTTATAAAGCACAAATAATATATTGTACTAGATTATAACACTTCAGTCGAGCCAAAACAACATGCATGCCTACAATCTAATTTGTTACAAATGTTAATTTTATTTTTATATATTTCTTTGTATTTTTGTATATTGTATTGTATATTAAATTTATGTTGTCCAGTAGAAAATAATTTGTTGTTTATTTGGTGGTATTTGTTGTAAATAATTTTGATGTGATACTGCATTGTTGTTGTTATATATCTAATTGGTCTGAGTTATGAGTTGCTTTATATTTTTCTTGGTGGATTTCATCGGTGGGTGTGTTGTTCACGATTTGGTAAGTTATGTAAGTGGTTGTGTTTTTTGTTACCCAAAAGAGTTTTTCTTATTTTTCATTTAATAAATGAAATAATAATAAATTCTTGCCGTAAGTATGGTACAATTATTCTTCTTTAAAAGAAGAACCTTGTATTACAATAATTTTGTTTTTGTTTTGTAATAAATATTTTAATGTATAATTTTATTTAATAGTTAATATTATTTCTTTTTTTTGTATGTAGATATTGAAAGCGTATAAAGTATAATTTGTTGTTTTTCTTTACATTAAACTTGAATATCTAATTAGTTAAGATACAGATACACATATTTATATGACAATTGTATCTATTTGAAAAGCAATTCAAGCATCTTATAGATAAGTAATACTTTTTTTTTTAACTGAAAATCACAGTTTACTAAGAAATTATATCATAAGAAGCGATTCATTGAAATTTAAATTCTTTTTTGTAATTTTTTTTGCAAACAATCTTATGGGGAATGCTACAAACGGGAAAGTATATCCCAAGTATTGTCTAACTATTCTTTCATTTTAAGTAAATTATTTTTATAGTATTGTATTGTTTTTATAATTTCATTTTAAGTATATTTTTTAATTTTACTTTTGAGTAAATCTATGTATAAACACGTTAATTTTTTTATGAGTTAACTTGTATGTCTAGCTATGTTATAACGATATGATGTTGGATTTTAGTTTCACTATCTCTATATGCAGCAGATTGGTTTCTTTCTTTTGATTTGATTTCTTTTTGACTAATTAAAAGAAAAGAAAAATATGTTTACCTATCTAATGCATATTTTGATATTATCGATTATACATAATAGTTTTTGTTATTTTTTCCATTGCGATATGTGACGTGTTGTTATGAATGTTGTTGTTGTTGTTTTCTGAAAAATGATGATGTCTGTTAGATATCATAGTTAAATGCGTGTTGATTTAGTTGTTAACTTCATGACAAACTTCCATGTAATCAGGATCATGCATGATACCTTTGATCATATCCTTAAGCATTGTGTATCTAGGAAATATTGGATACATTTTTGAGCTGCCATATTCCTCCTGTCAAAAAAAAGATATTAAATTAAAGTAAATTATGATATAATAGAAAATAAAAATTACCTTTAATACACGAATCAAATGTCGCAATCCTAGATATTTTTTCAGGAGTCGGTACAAGTCATTAATCAGTTGAGTGTTTTCGAGTTCAATTTGTGCTGTGGTCATATCTGGAGATATATATTTCAAAATGAAATTGTTGTTTGAATTTTTTTAAAATTCTTTACAATATATTGTATGTTTTGTAAAATACCGACCGTGTGTTACAAAAGTAACAACTTTTGAGGATCACTCATTAAATAATAGAAAATCCTTCTGTAATATAATTCACTAGCCTACAAATTCAACATTTTGGATAACCGAGGTAATTTTACTCGTAATTCTGATTCCATAATTCTGGTGCAGCCTATATTTTCAGGATAAGGCTTTTATTTTTCCTTTATTTATGGAATTATGAAAAGTGATTTGCATCGACGGAAGGCTCCTACCATGGTACACTTCCACAGAGGTACTTCTCCAGTATTTAGTCAACAAAGGAAGCCTTGAATTGGCACCCACTATTTTAATTAGAGCGAACTACTTACATATGTACTTTATAGTTTTAAGATATTTTCAATTGTAGATATTCTAAGCATAGGTTTACTTGAACCGCCGATATTTGGTTTTAATCTGTGAAATGTTGGAAAACTTAACAAGGCATGAAGGCTGAACATGATCATAGCACTTATTTTATTCCTAAAACAGGAGAGGTGAATATCTTTGCAATGACAGTTAGACATCAGGGCCTAAATGTCAACATATCTGGGAACGGATGGCCTATTTATCGAACAAAATTTAACCTTAAATATTAAAAATGTGGAGTTGGTAAGTGTACTTATCTCAATATTAATAAAAAAATATGGCGGTGTTCGGATCACTAAATTGACTACAGCAAATTATTTTCTGATTTCGAGCAATCAAGCTTTGATTCAATAATTAAATCATAAACATTTAATGCAAGCACAGCATTGCTTCACGATAAGCGGCATTTAAAAATGAAAAGAAAGACTTTTTGGGAGTTGTACAAACAAAACTGCCGGAAAGACGTCTCAAAAAGAAGAAAAAGAAAATAAAATTAAAAATACGGAGAGATTGCGATCAAGGATATTGAACGGCGTATGAACACATGAAAGGCTATTTTCAATTATTATTGTATAAAAAATTGAGCGAAGAATTTGCACCAAATTTTGGGTAAAAAATTGAATTAGGTGCTCTAAAATAATTGAAATGTTTTAAGTGGCATACGGTGAGTCTACTCTTAGTAAGAAAAAAAAAAGAACTGGTACAAACCAGCCTTAGGGCTGTGTGTCAGCGAAGTTTGTTCCGTCGTATGAGCATCGCTCAGGAGCTCCTGAATGACATCAGTGATGATCCTGACTTGCTCAAGAAGGTCATAACTGATAACGAATCATGGGTGTATGGTTATAACGTCGAAATCAAAGTCCAATCGTCCCTATTGAAGCACCCATTTTCGAGCCAAGATCGAAAAAAGTCAAAGTCATCGATCAAATGTCAAAGTTTTGATCACTGTTTTTTTTTTTTTTTTTTTTTTTTTTTTGATTACCGTGGCGTAGTGCATTTGGAGTTTTTACCTTAAGGTCGTACGGTCAATGAGGAGTATTACTTGAAGTTATGCGACGTTTGTGAGAAGAAACACGAAAAAAACGTCCGTAGTTGTGGAAAAACAATTCATTTCTTTTGCATCAGGATAATGCACCTGCTCATTCATCGTCGCTTTTGAAAAATTTTTTGGCCAAAAACAACACGAAAATCATGCCTCAGCAACCATATTCACCGGATTTGAGTCCATGCGACTTTTTCCTGTTCCCAAAATTGAAGAGACCTATGAAAGGACGGAGACTTGCAACGATTGAAGAAATAAAAGCGGCATCGCTGAAGAGCTCAAGGCTATACCAAAAAGGGGTAATAAGAAGTGCTTCGAGGATTGGAAAATGTTTTGAGAATGAGAAGAGGATTACTTTGAAGGTTGCAACATTAATATTGATTAATAAATAAATGTATATATTTTTTTTAAGTGTTAAGTAACTTTGTTTTTTAAACACTTCTCGTATTGGACCAGAAGTAGCAGACAAGAGGTCATTGATGAAAATAAAGAATAATGTCGGAGATTGAACGATACCCTATGGCACATCAGCATTTATTTTGTGAATATCAAACTTGAAATCATTCAATACCACTTGAATTGAATGTTCCGAAAGGTAATTTTTAATCCGTCGAGAAGGAGAGTCGTTATCTCTAATGCGTGCATTTTCGACAAAAGAACCTGATGCCAAACTCTATTGAATGCTTTAAAAATATAAAGTTTAACTATCTTGCTTTCACCAGGTTCGTTTAAACTTTGATTCCACTTTTCAGTGAGACATGGCATTAAATCACCAGTGGACTTATGGCTACGAAACCAAACTGCCAGTCATTGAGAAGTTTTCATGTGTCGAGATATTTCTTGAGTTGACGGCTTTTTAGCGTTTTCATGACCTTGGAAAGAAGAGGCGTTAATGCAATGGGTATGAAAAAAGAAAGGAGAATATTCCGTTTTTTAGAGACGGTCTGAACAAATACTGTTTTCCATCTACTCGAAAATAATCTTAAGAAGTAGGATGGATAAAAAAACTTACGCAGTAGTTTTATCACCATGAAAGAATACCTCTTCAGAAGAAGGGGAGATATACCGTCTGGGCTAGCAGTTTTGTGCAAGTATAGGTGGGGACAAAGCAAAATCTAGAAGTGATGAGTTGGTCGCAAAATGTGCAGCAACTAGATTAGCCTTATCCAACGATGTGATACCTGAAATATCATTATGAATTAGCGTTGGAATGGAGGATGAGGCAGAATTTTTAATATTTTTTTTTCGCCACAGTTTTTGGTTGTATTGAAATTTCACATGCCTAAGAAAGTCATTTCTGGCTCGTTTGAACTTTTTTTGGGTTTCTTCTGTCGGGTTGGTATTGAAGAACCGAACAGACATTTCCTTAACCCTAACAAGATCTTTACAGCTCGAGTCGTACCACGCCTTTTCTTTTGGTTTGATACTCTTCATCCGATGTGGACTAAATGATCTCATTCTTAGGAGAATGATCAGCAGCAGCGGAACCCTCGTTGTTATCGAGAAAACGTAACGACCAGCTAAAGTTCATAAAGAACTTTAGGCGAAAATTATGATGGTTCACAGATCTAACATCAACGAAAACTTAACTTTCCACATGAGAGCATTATTTAAGAAATTTTAAGAAATTTAAATATATATGGATGAATAACAGCATAATATTCTTGCGCAAGTACGAGGGAGATATTGTTTTTTAAAGTGAGGTACTTCAAAGACCTCAATCAATTATAATAACAGCTTAAAATCAAATGAAACAAAATAGCTCACCGAACGCAAGCAAAAATGCTGCGCTTGTCATGAATAAACTAATCATCCATCAAATTATTCGTAGTATAAGAATGATTTCAATTTATTTTTAGCTCATTTAAACGCTTATAATTTTAATGAATTTTTTATTAGACTGGTTGTACGACTATGAAATATCCAATTACAGTATTCCCGGTTATGAACCCTATGCCAATTACAATAACAAGTGGAAAAAATAAGTCTAAGGAGTGCTGATATTTTAAAAGTTAGTTGCCGTATTTTTACCGAACATTTTAATATTTTATGTATATACCGTCTACATGAAAAAAACTTAAATAAAAACGTTTTCATAGAACAATTAAGTAACCTACTTAAAGATGTAAAAACACAAAACTTATTGGTTGTAGGAGATATAAATATTGATATATTAAAAATTAGTAATGACTCGGATAATTATCTGGCTTTAATGTCATCATTTGGCTTGAAATGTCTTATTATGGAATCCACGCGAATCACGGCAAAAACACAAACATGCATTGATAATATTTTTGTAAGATTAAATTCGCAATTTGCACAATTTGCACATTTACGGGTGAAATACTTGACTACAAACTTAATGATCATTGCATGACTAATGTAAACAAAGAAACTGTGCAATCAAATAGGTTCGATAAATACGTTCCTTTCAAGAAACACCACAGAATTGATTATAATAAACTTAATACTTAATTTTTGAATTCTGAAAGTCTGTTTATGAGGAAAGTCATCCCTCAGTAGCTTACGATATATTTTTTAACACTCCTAATGCTCATATTGTAAGTTGCACCAATATTTAAAAAAAAAACTAGAAAATTCACATTTAAAACGCATTAGGCCATGGATTGACAGAGGTTTGCTTAAAAAATAAACAAAAAAAAAACATGTTAAGGAAAAAATGCAAGCAAGCAAGTGGAACTAGGTCAGGATAAATATTATGCAAATAAACTGCAAAACCGTAAGGGTAATGTGAAATATGAATGAAGAGTGGTCAATAACATCCTTAACAATAGAAAGGAAAAAGAAAAAATTCTTAAAATCAACGTGGATGTTATAGAAATATCAGACTCAGTAGATATTGCCAATCAATTTAATAAATTGTTTGCTAATATCGCAACAGAATCGAACCCATATCCGCCGCAATACACTTGCAATTGTAATATGTATTCAAGTATAATTGAAGATACTTCTCAAAATAACAATTTTGTTTTTCGACCTTTCGATCCGATAGAAATCCACAAATGTATAATGTCTCTTGATAACAAAAATTCTTGCACATCCGATGGCATAACTAACTATCTTTTAAAACGTATTTCTTTATTTATTGTTGATGTCTTATGTCACTTGTTCAACTTAAATGTTAATTGTAGTACTTTCCCTGCGTCTTTAAAATATGTTGAAGTCATTCCTCTATTCAAAAAAGGAAATCGAAGTTCAATGACTCAATATAAGCCCAACTGATAAAAATACGCATAGTATCATTTTTAAATAAAAACAAATTTTTTTTATTTATTCTAAAGTTGTGTAGTGAAATTTATCAAAGCTTTAATTATAACAACACTATTCTAGTACTCTTCATCGATTTGACAAAAGCATTTGATATGGTCAATCACAATATACTTTTGGATAAATTGTATAGGGCTGTACTAAGAGGTGCTATACATAAATTGTTTTCAACGTACTTATCAGAGAGAACTCAACGAGTAAAAATAGAAGGAATTTTTAGCAGTCAGTTAAAAACCACAATTGGTGCACCGCAAGGTTCAGTTTTGGGACCAAACTTATTTCTAATATATGTCAATTCAATGTTTTACCAAAACTTCAGTAGTCGTATCACTGCATTTGCTGATGATATGGTGTTGATACATGATAATAAAAATGTTTTTGACTCAGTTGTTTAACTACATAGGGATTTAAGTATCCTGCGACATAAGCAACTTATAAGCAATAAAACAAAACATATAATGTGCAACTTAAGAGGTCCTTGCCCACTTAATTGTGATGTTACCTTCCACTCTAGCTCTGGTAAAAAAATGTCCTTATCTGTGTTCATACGTGTGGCAATACCAACTTCACCTTTTCATAGAAGGTGTTAGGAGTTATAAGTATCTTGGTGTCCTAATAGACAGCAACCTGTCTTGGAAGACACATGTCAAAGAACTAAAAAATTACGTGCTATCTGTCACTCGCAAAATGTATCTCTTAAAAGAACATTGTTCAACAAACTCTAAACTTCACTACGGTATTGCGAGTTGAGGTAGAACTTACAACAGCACCATCGAAATACCAAATGTTGCCCAAAAACACATAATTAGAATCATTTGCAATGAAAATCTTCTAGCCCACACTTAGCCATTGTTTTCTAGCCTACGCATACTTCCAATAAAGCATCTATACATCTTTAAAGTTCTTAAAGTTTTTTTTCATGCGAAGCGGCTACAGTGCTACACTAAGAAACTCGAATATACATATACAGACTAAGGGTAAATTATATGGCAATCGTTAACATTTAAAATTCCAAAGTGCGACAGCACCAAGGCTTTTTAATAAATTACCAATCGAAGTTAGATCTATAGTAGAACCAACTTTATTTTTTAGTTAAGTAAAAAAATTCCTTTTAAGTATGGATAGTTCTACAGTCAAAAGATTTGTAAATACAGCCGCATAATTTGTTAACTATGTAGTATATCTAAAATGTATGTAAAGTAATATTACCTGTTTTTCGTTATTATTCTTGTTTTATTTTATTTATCTTATTCATGTGGGGTAAATGAACTCTAAAAAAATTATATTGAATTGAAGGATCATTCGCCTCTAGTCACTTATATGCTACAGAATCGTCACTATTCTGTTTCTTAAAAAATCGTAGTAAAATTATTTTATTCCATTGTATTCTATACAAGTATCTTTATAATGAATTTTATTTATAATAATTTGTACCAACTAGAATTTAAAAAATTGAATTAATAAAAAAAAAAAACTTTTCAATTGGTTTTCTCGTATTGCCATACGATTCTTTTAGGAATCTTTTCTCTAACTGTGTGGTACACCGAGCAATTAACCGATGTGATACAGTGGTCCGACGAGCCTAGAGGGGATAGCACATAGACTTTGTACTTATTAGGGTGAGAATTTAAAAACAAGTCGAAGGTGTTGGCGGCAAACTTATTAACGCGTAGTATTCGCGTGAGTTTATTTACAAAATATCTTCAAACACGACTTTTTTTTTTTAAATTTCAAAATAGTTGGTCCAAGGGGACGCCAATTATAATGGTGAAATTATACATTCTTTTCATATACAGAATCGAAACGAAGTGCAGATAAAGATTGGTCCTAGTTAATGGAATCTCGGCATTGTGTGCTTGATTCACAAATTTACAATTTGAGAAGAAGTTAAGGTAATTTTTACACTCAAAACTAGTAAGTAGGGGCCTCATAACAGCAAACGATTTCAGACCGATTACCATCCATTATGTTCAGAACTGTAGAACGACAAAATTAAAGAGTAAATGCAGCAATGACTTTAGAAGCCGATCCCAGCATACAAGAATGAAGAAAAAATTGATTGAAACTGCATGCAAAGCATAAGTACCGAATTAGAAAGAAGTCTACAATTTGGCGGAATTGTTTAAGTGCTCTTCCAAAAAATAAAAGGAATTTTTAACAATGCCTAGTAAAGCTTTTTAACGAGCTTTAACAAACCCTAGCATTGAACAAGGTATTTGTTAATTATATCTCTAATATGCTGACAAGCAGAATTTGCAACTACTTTTTTGAACAAATTTACGGGTATGTTAAATCGATAAAAAATGCGATAGAGATGTTCGATTGCCCGCTCCACTATCTCTAGCTGGAGTCTTTATCTTCAAAGATAAAGATAATACGGAACTACAGCCAACCCACAATTACAACATGATTCAAAGATTGGTAGGTAGAGAAACCACATTATTTTACTAGGTGGAGTGAAAAGTAACCTCCTTGACCGCCAGAATGCGCTGCTACTGCAAAAAGGGTTATGGTGCCTTGAAGTCCGTATTTAGACAGACATGCCAAATTTCAGTGCGATACTGTCTTTAGTTTTGTTTTTACAGCTGATTGTTGTTGATGTGTTTTGCATCATGTTGAGTATGGACAAAAACTATTTTCGTTCTCTCATAAAACATTATTTTTTGAGAGGCAAAACGTCGAAGGAAACAAAAGAAAAGTTGGATAAACATTATGGGGTTAATAATCCGTTAGATTACACCGTCAAATATTGGGTTCGAGAGTTTCGTGGCGGCCGAAACTCCACTACCGATCAAGTCCGCTGCGACAAGTCCTCCGATGCAGTTACAGAGGACAAAAAAATACGTGAAATGGTGTTGGCTGACCGGAAATTGAAGGTGCACAAGCTAGTAGATACTACAAAGATTAGTAGTGAGCGCACGCGCCATATTTTGGAAAATTTTCTGCATATGAAAAAGTTATCCTGCCGCTGGGTGCCGCGCATACTCACTCCTGACCAAAAACACGAACGCGAGAGCACTTCGAAAGAGTGTTTGGACTTGCTGATGCGGAATCGGGCGGACTTTTGGTAACTGTTGAACACCAGAGAACAGAATGAGTGCCCGGCAATGGACTGAAGCCGGCACGAGTGCTCCGAAGCGGCTGAGGGAGGCTCGATGGGTCGCAAAGATTAAGGCGTCGGTTTTCTGGGATTGTCATGGCATACTCTTCGTAGACTACCTCGGAAAAGGAAAAATCATCAACAGATAGTATAAGTGTGCATTATTGGAGCGATTGAAGGCCGAAATCGCTGCAAAACGGCCTCACATGAAGCGAAAAAAATTTTGTTTTAGCAAGACAATGCACCGGCGCACAAGAGCATCGCAGCCACGGCTAAAATCAATGCCTTACGGCTCCAATTGCTATCGCATCCACCGTATTCGAACGGTTTGGCTCCCTCGGACTATTATCTCTTCCCAAACCTCAAAAGATGGCTTATTAATAAAAAATTCAGTTAACGCGAGGAAATCATCGACACCACATAGGAGTATTTTGCAGACCTTTCGGAAAATTACTTTTCGGACGGGATCAAGAAGTTGGAAAATAGCTATAATAAATGTATCAAACTAAAAGGGGACTGTATTGAATAAAACATATTTAAAAAAAAAAAAAGTTTTTTTTATTCACAAGGAGGTTATTTTTCACCTAGTATATTGGTGGCTAACGCTATGGTTAATATTCTGATATAGATATTAAAATATAATGAAAATACATTTACACTTAAAGTTTGATCAAGAAGCGTCCATTTGATCAGAAAATACCAAGACCTCCATTCCATCGCCCCACACTTGAAGAAAAACCCAATATCTTAGCGGTTATAAGAAAGATTCTGAATGATATGAATGTTTTTACAAAAAAAGTGACTAAGTCCATCCTTTGGAATTTAGTTCAATAAGTTCTCCCGGGATTTTGATCTTTTGATGGAGTGAACCGACTTGATCAGATTCATGATTCTAACCAATAAACTATGTAGATGTCTAATGCCTTTCGTTTACAATATATTCGGGCCTAGAAGTTTTATGTTATTCATTAAAACTTCGTCAACATGTAAGAGATGAGTCCTATAGAACCATGTCTACTTTTGGCATCTTTGCCAAACTCGTAAACTTCTATTTGGGTAGACAATGAAAATAAAATGAAGACAATGAAATGAGAATGAAAAATGCTAGCTACTCTTACGAGACATACCAACGTATACAGTTTATGTCACAAAAATATTTTGACAAGGCTGATGAGCAATAATTTGACTTTTCAACGTAAAATTTGAAAGAATTGTGCAAAAACTCGAAAATTATCTCACAAGGTACACTTTTTGAAAAATCGGATCAATTTCTCGCATTACATAGAAAGACTAGTTATAACTTAACGTATTTGAAGAAGTAATGCCGTTTTGTTTAACGAAACAGGATTAGGTGAATAGCCGAAATTTAAGCTATTATATAAATTAAATAAATTTAAATAAATAATGAGTTAATAGATAATTAAATAAATGAATAATAAAAATTATAATTAAGTAAATTAAGAGAAAAAAATTAATATAAATATGTATGAAAATAAATAAATAAATAAATTAATATATAAGTAAGAAGATAAATAAATTAATAACAAAGACATTAATCAGTTAATTAAAAATTACCAAATATCTTAATAAATCTAAACAACGAATTCATGAACTCTAAGTGTATTTTATCAAACAGGGCTAGGAAAATAAATTATTAACGAGGGGATTATCAACATTGTTGCATTTCTCTTCGAATTAAGGACTGTGTATATGTATTTTATCTAAGACCAATTCAACTTTTTTTTCTTTTGTGTAGATCTCACGTGGAGTGATGGCACGGATGGTACAAAATCATTTTTTAGCAATTTATTTTGAGCGATTTGCACAATTTGCCCATACCTGTAATTATATGATTACTTTGTTTTCTGGGGATAATAAGAACTTTCCATTAATAAAGAAATTTAAAAGTCTAGAGCCAATGTAAGCCTTGTTCAGGGTTTGGGTGATATGATGGTTAGATAGTAGCAGAAGATAGCAAGTTTTAGTTTTTCGAGTGGAAAAGATGGCTTGTACTTTTTTCCTGTTTAGTTTAATTTTCCATTTTGTGTAATAATCATTCAAGATGCTAATTGCATATTGAGAGCTAGTCCATACGTGTCTTTAGCATACATGTTTCGTAAAATGGAATTTTGGGTAAATCTGATGCAAACAGGTTTAAACAACACAATGTAAATGTACTTATATATACTTATATACTTATGTAAATTATATATTTTTATGAGCAATTATGCTCATATATGTACATTAATTAAAACTTCTTTAGGTAATAGTTTATAAATTTTAATTTTACACTTTAGGTAACAAAAAGCTATTTTAAATACTTATTCTACAATTTTAAGTTCTATCTGTAACTTGTGTGTTAACGCCATGCATGCATTAATAGACTGGCTTCGCCAAAAATGCACAAGATAGAATTGGAGATAGGATAGAGTTAGAGAGAGAATTATAGGAAAGTTTCTGCACACTTGATATTTCATTGTAAACACCAAGTGTTGCAATAATTATAATGGAGATTTAAACTTATATTACATGTCTTAATATGTATCACCTCCCCATCTAAATATTTTTGGTCTCCAAAAACTATCTTCTTAACATAAAATTAATTTATAATTATTTTTCTGTAACTATAATAATAGCAATAATCTTGAGCAAATACTTTACAATAATTTTCTCATTGAACCAAAAGAAAATATATTTCCATTTACAGGGTGACTGACTCGAACTGCAACTTTTTAAATTGCTATAATTTTTTTATTTTTTGATAAATTTTATTGTGCCAAAGCAAAAAATGAGCACGCAAGTGGCTCTGCGGTATTTTGGCCTATTCCCGGCGAAGGGTTTGTGTACCTCAACTTCATTATTTTTTAGTGCGCCTTCAAAATACGCCAGACAGAGAAAGCCAACGGATTTGCATCCGGAGAATTTGCAATCCATTGTGTCGAAGAAATGAAGTGTGGAACATTGTTTTTTAACCAATCTTGGTTGACGCGCGCTTTGTGAGATAGTGCCGAGTCTTGTTGGAATGTCCACGGTCTCCGACCGAAATGATTATTTGCCGAAGGCTTCAATACTGTCTCACAGTTTCACGGTATACGATCGCATTAATTTTGACGCCACGGTCCATACGAGCGGACAGCGCCCATTGGAAGTTATGCCGGCCCAAGCCATCACCATCGGTGCTCCCTGCTTTCTGGTGGCCGTCCGAAGGTGTAAATTTTCGAAGCACCTCTCTGGCAAGTAAACTCGGTCATTTTGTTTGTTGACATATTGACATTGGAAAAAACCAAATTCGGCAACTCACCACTTTCATGCAAGCGTAGCAAATCCTTTGGCCAATGGCGAATGAGCCCAAGCTCATTTTTCAGTATGTGTTGCATGCATTCCAATGATATGTTCCACTTCGACGCGGATTTCGCTCAATTCGAGCCTTCACTTTCCGAACCATTTCTGCCGATGTTGCTGTTTTTTTATGACCACCTCCATTACGTTTTGCAACGCTGCCAATATCACGGTAACGAGCTATAGTTCGAGACACAAATGATTTATTCACATTGAGGTGCTGGAGGGCTCTAACCACAGCTACTTGTGGTTTTCCAGCCAAATATAAAGCAATCACACTATCACGTTTGAATTCCATCGCGGATAAAAATTTTCAACACAACCTAAATGCAAATCATTAAAAAGGCTTGTAAATAATAAAATTATCTGTGATGTGTCAAAACTTGAGCGCACAGTAGTAAACGGTTTGGAAATTATAGCAGTCTGAAGTTGGTTGCGGTTCGAGTCAGTCAGGGTGTATAATAAACCAACGGTTGTTAAATTATTTTTTTTTATTTTTTTTTTATTTTTTTTACAATATATTTATTTATAATTTTATAACAACATAATTATGTATTACTAAGTCCTTAACATATAATTCAACACTTTTTTAATAATTGAAGAACATATTGTAGTTGTTACCTACTTTACTTCTTGGACGAGATCTTATCGTCCTATAGCATACGCTATAGGAAAAATTGTTTCACAAAAAAAAAGTTAATTATTAGGTACAATAAATTCTAATTTCTATTTTAAGTATGTACTTGGTCAGGTGCGAGAGACGCCATTATTTAGAGTAGTAATATATCTATTTGATTTGGTAATTGGTTCAAATTAAAACAGTTATATATCTGTAGTCTTTTTTTTGGGGTACCTAGCTTGAACGAACACTTTATACGAATCGCCATGTCCAAATACTTTGGTTGCATTTGTCCATCTGACATTTCTGTTTACGCATATTAAATTTGTATAGACGAAAACAATGGAAGCGGGAAAAAGGAAATGGTCAAAAACCTGTTGAGGCATTTAAACTGTCATGGACATCATAGGCGACAAAATTGGAAGAAAATAAAACATGGTATAGGAAAGGGGGAAAAAAACAATAATATATGGGCTAAAAAGTTTCTAAGAGAGAGCACCACTCCATACCATTTTCAGTTAGTACCAACATTCAAAAGATACGTGTATAAATTTGACAGCTGTTGAACGATTAGTTCTCGAGATATAGCGTTGTGAGTGAAGCAACTTTTGTTATTGTGAAAAAAATGGATTCAAAGCAATTTCGTGTGTTGATTTATCATTGCTGGGATAAAATGCAGCCGATGCAAATAAATGGCTTGATAAGTGTTACCCAGACTCTGCGCCAGCCGAACGAACCAATCGCAAGTGGATTGAAAAAATTAAAAATGTTCATACAAGCACTGAAGATGATTACGAATGACCGTAAAGTGAAGTTCATAGAGATAGCTGAGGCTCTGAAGAAATCAAAAGAGCGTGTTGGATATATCATACACGAATATATGGACATGCGAAAGCTCTGTTCAAAGTGGGTGCCGCGTTTGCTCACAGTCGACCAAAAACAACAACGTGTTGATGATTCAGAGTAGTGTTTAAAGCTCTTCAACCGCAATAAAGCCGAATTTTTGCGTCGGTATGTGACAATGGATGAAACTTGGCTCCATCACTTCACACCAGAGTCAAGTCGGCAGTTAGCTGAGTGGTGAACAGGCGACAAACCTCATCCAAAACGACTAAAAACTCAACAGTCGGCTGGCAAGGTTATGGCATCCGTATTTTGGGATACACATGGAATAATTTTCATCGACTATCTCCAAAAGGGGCAGACTATCAACAGCGACTATTACATTGCGTTGTTGGAGCGTTTGAAGGACGAAATCGCAGAAAAATGGCCGCATTTGAAGAAAAAGAAAGTGCTTTTTCATTAAGACAATGCACCGTGTCACAAGTCGATGAAAACGATGGCAAAATTGAATGAAATCGACTACGAATTGCTTCCCCACCCACCGTATTCTCCAGATTTGGCCCCCAGCGACTATTTCTTGTTCGCAGACCTCAAAAGAATGCTCGCCGGAAAGAGATTTAAGACCGATGAAGAAGTAATCGCCGAAACAGAGGCCTATTTTGAGGCTAAACTGAAATCGTACTACAAAACTGGTATCGAAAGATTGAAAAATCGTTTTAATCAGTGTATTGCCCTCGAAGGCAACTATATTGATAAATAAAGTTGAATTTTGCAAAAATTTTGTGTTTTACTTTAAAACGACACTGAGTTTTTAGCCCATGTGTTAGATATCCATGAATAGGTACTTACCTACGGTATAACATTGAATGGATGGATGAATGGATTGATAAGACAAAATGGTTAGATGGCAAATATCTCTTTACATAGTTGTGGTATATATAATATTTTAATTATTTGAAATCTAATTGTTCTGATACTTGTATCTGCGTTTTAGTTATTTTTTTATAGTACATCTATGTCTCTATGACGTATTTACCTTGAATTTGAAGTTTGTTAAGCCTTTTGCATTTCGGTTTGCTTATAACGATTGTTCTCTTCTGAACTACATATATTCTGGCATTGATCGAAGCTGCTATCTCTTTCCCTCTTTCTATGTTCTACTCTAGACTCCTTATCGTTCTTAAACTGTTGAGTCAGTAATGTAATGTTTTCCTTGCAAAGGTTCTTAGAAATAAAGTCGACTGCCTTCAGTTTCGTCATAGAGTGAATGGTATTATTATAGATATTGATTATTTTAAACAATTTTTCATCTTATTACGAATTGTGTTTAGATGCATTGCGAATTCTTAAGTATTCGTTTAACGTTCCGTGTAATCTTTCAATGTCAGAGTTTCCAGTTTTAAATGAGGTTGTTTTATATGGAAATATGTTTTGATTTTTGAAAAATTGTTCAACGGCTGAATGTAAACTGCAGGTTTTATTAGACTATGGCTAGTATAGCTATCCATTATCTATCTTCTAGCGTATTAATTGTCGCATACTTTGAAAACTTTTCGATAGTGGTCAGATACATTTTGCCTCTTTCGGAAAACCACGTGTCGATGTGAACTATGTGATTAAAATACTTCGGTGTTTCTGTTACCTGCATCGGAGTTTGAATTTTATGGCGATCATGTTTAAACAAACGATCATATTACGAGCACATATGTCACAGTTATTGACGAATTTTTGTATCTCAATTTGTAGATTAGGGTAAAAGTATAGTTATTTTTAGTTCTAGGAACATTTCCTTTATTCCTCTATGGTTTTTATTAATGTCTTCTTCTTGTATAATTGCAACTATTTCGTTTTTATCTGAAATATCTCGT
Source organism: Volucella inanis (assembly GCA_907269105.1). Taxonomy (NCBI): domain Eukaryota; kingdom Metazoa; phylum Arthropoda; class Insecta; order Diptera; family Syrphidae; genus Volucella; species Volucella inanis. Next base: position 147,181,956 of record OU026153.1, read on the forward strand.
AACCTAAAGTTAAATCTTAAAAATTTAAGATTCCTTTTCATATAAAAATATTTAACATACAATTCCTGGAATTTGAGAAACTGTGGTAGTTCTTCACAATAAATACAGATAAGTGCTCTATCTACAATGTAAGAAATCTTCCCATAATATTTAGCAAATTGCTGGTATCTTTTCCTACTTGGACATGATTTTGTATTTTTTTGTATATAATTGTAATCGAAATGTTTTCTTTAATTCCGTAAGATAAATAAATCTGGTTCCTGTACAGATTAATAGGTTTTTCTGTGAGAGGTTGACTTGTTGCGTCCTCCATCGTTCTGTAGATTGTAGCATCAGTAGACATTACTTCATCTTTATGGTCCCTTGGCTTTGAAACGGGAGGAATAACATCATTGCTACTGTCACAAGTTTTCACAAAAAATTCATTATTAAAAATGTCGCCTAAACTGACTTCTTCGTCAACGTTTGGTACATTTTTATTACCATCCTGATTTATATACCTACTAAGTCCACCAGCCACGACATTTTCTTTTCCTTTAAGGCCATTAATCATCATATCATTAAGGAAAATCTTCCAACTCTGAAGTTTTGCATTGGGTTCTTATATTCCATTTAACCAGATAATGTATTTATCATCCTTTTCAGGGACTATCCAGATGGGCGAATTATAAGGACTATTGCTTGGTATAATTATCCTTTGGTACAGCATTTGATCAATTTGTTTAGTTAACCCTTGTGAGTGGATTTCTGGGTACCGATTAGTGCTCTCGATTTAAAGCGTGTATGTAATTACACGTGTATTCGTGTCACGTATACACGGTTAATAAGAAACTTTTACACGTGAACATTTAAATACACGTGTTCTTTTTTAATACGCGTGTAAATAAAATAACACATGCAATTACAACACGACGTTTTTTCGATTATTGGATGTTACGAGTACTTGCCGAAACAGTTATTTCTGTTCAAGCCATATTCGCTGTTCTCTATGTTTTATTGAGATTAAAGTTTAATCATTAAACCGGTTTATGAATTGATGACGAAGAGCTTCTTATCAGTTTTAGTTGAGTGTTGATCTCGAAAGGCTGATAAGTTTATCTTTTGCTAATTCAAATTGTTAAAGTGATAAAATGAAACCAAAGGGTTGGGTATGGCAATGTTCCCATCGAGAAGGTGATATAGCCTTCTGTGATTTGTGCAGTGAGGACAGGAACAATTCTTTCTCCTGTCGTGGTGGTACAACAGGGTCATTAGGACGGCATTTGCAAGGAATTCAGGCAATTCAAACAAACACAAAAAGAGAAAATCCGGTTTCTACTCAAATCAAGTGAATAAAAATAGATTTACACTTTAACGTAAAAAATACTTTTTGTGATTCAAATTACAGCATGATTGATAGAGATTCGTCAAGATACGATACACATAAGGAAAGCCCAAGAATTAGCAATAGAGATCCACCAGGCCCTAGCTAAAATGATTGCGTTAAACCAAATTCCAATTTCTTTCTGTTCAAGCCCGGGTTTTCTCCACTTCATGACTGTTGTTGAACCGAACTATAAACCGTTCAGAGAAGAGGCAATAAAAAAATGACTGCAATTACTTAAACAGGAAGTTGAAATAGTAATAAAGTAATAAAGGACAAAATTGGTAGCGTTAATGAAGTTTCTTGCACGTCTGATTGTTGGACGTCTGCCACGCAAGAATCATATATGACAATGACAGATGACGATTGGGTACCTCAGTCTTTTACACTTGAGACAAGTGAAATTGATACACATCACAATGCAGAAAATCTCATATACAAGATGGAAGGCATTTTTTTCGATTGGGGACTTAATGAAAAAGTCACAGCAGTAGTCACAGACAACACTGCAAATGTGGTTTAAGCTGTGGAATCTATGAGGCAAGTAGAGCAGAATGTCGGTTTGACATGCGCAGGACACAGTCTTTAGTTGGCAGTAAGGACATCCATGTCTTCTGAAAATATAAAAAAAATAATTGAGAAAGCCAGTAAACTAGTTTAGCATTTTAAACATTCCAACGTTGCGAAATATGCTTTGCAAGAAAAACAGAAACAATTGGGTCTACCAGCACAATCCCTTTTACAATCATGCAACACTCGATGGAACTCAATCTTTTTTATGCTTCAGCGTCTAACACAAAACCGGAGTCCAGTGATAAATGTATTGGTGGTGTGACCTCTTATGCTAAAAATGCTGGAGCAACATATACATCGTTCAAAATTAGTTTACGTAATGATATACGAAATAGATTCGATTTAAATCAGAGTAACACAACTGATGTTTCTGCAAAGCAATTAGCATCTTTTCTTGACCCACGATATAAAGACCTAGAGCATGAGAGTGTTGATGAAAAAATGTCTTCCTTCCTTCCTTCCATCCTTCCGTGAATAATTCGGAAACAGAAACTGGGTCCACTATGAATTTTACAAGTGACTTAGAGTTTCTTTATAACACACATGGAGCTAAGCGAAAGACTATCCAACATCCACTTGACACTTATTTAGCTGAACCTCAATTGAAGTTTGACCTAGATCCATATGAATGGTGGAAAAATAGATCTGATAAATTTCCGGCTATCGCAATTTTAGCGAGAAAATATTTGTCTATACCAAATATTGTCACATCTAAAAGATCTTCATTGCTCCCTGATAATGTTGCTTTGTTGGTGTTTCTTTACAATATCAAAATAGAAAGTGTTTTTAAAATAAGACCATACACATACTTTACTTAAAAATGAATTTAATTTTTGTTTGATTTATAAAATAAAATAATTTGTCACAAACTACCAAATAAAATGAACTTTGTGTTTTATTTCTAAATAATCAAAATTGGTATCAAAAGAATTTCATAAAAATTAAAAATGTAATTACATACATAAACACGCGTATATTTATATACACGTGTACTCATAAATACACGTGTTATACCAAATAAACGTGTTTACACACGTGAAGATAATTACACGTATAACACATGCATAAGTGTACCCGTGTATTAAGAACCTTTTGTACCGGTAAAGTTTGGTATGAATTGGGACTTCGTTTCTTGTCTTTATTCGGCGTCTTATTTTGTTTGTAAACGTAAGAATATCTCCTTCATTATACAGAATTGATTTATAAGAGTTCAACAAAGATCTAAGTTTTCCAATGCTACCGGTATCTAAATGGCTACCACACAACTGATCGAAAATTTTTAATTTCTCAACCTCTCTAAAAAATTTATTTGAAAATTCGTCGTTGCGGCATACATTTCCTCTTCTTCGTTTAAAAATATACGGATACTTGTTCTATCAGTTATAATTTATCTATTTTTGTAATCGATGATAAGATTAAGGTATTCAATAAAATTTACAAAATAATTTGGCCTATTCAATTCATTAAAAAGAAGGATTTGATATTCTACATTAATTTGGATATTGCGACCGAGTACTCTAAGTTCGTGATTTTTACAGTTTATTTTTCATTCCGGATTGTAAATATTTTGGTCTACTATGCTGTATTCGGCACCGCAGTCTATTGCAAATCGTAAAAGTTTTACTTAGGTTTTGATAATTATATAGGGTAGCTGTTTCTTTGATGTCTGGCAAAATTTTTATGGTTTTATGGATGTTTTTCGTCAAATGATCTGTCTTCGTTATGTGTAATGTCCATGGTTTCATTGTCATATGGTTGTCTGTATTGATTTGTTCTTCGTCTTTGATTACTTTGTATATTTTGTCGTGACCGGCCAATTTGTGGGTAGTTATTTAGTCTATGGTTGTTGTGATTTGATTGAATGTTCTGTGTATTGTAGTTATTATGTCGTAAATTGAAACTACGATCCTGCTCTATTTGATCAGTTCTCGAGTTTGTGTAATTGACACTAGTGATTGAATTGTTATGTCACTGTCTATATGACTAATCTCTCTAATAAGATTTGCCTAACATATGCGGATTATGACTCAATATGATGTATCGGGTATGTTCCTTCAAATTATTTTTGAAGGATTCCAAAACAATTCTGTTGTTAGATTCTATCATTTGGCAATTATTTTCATGGTTATCCAACAAATATTTGATGTTAGTTCTACTTAGCAAAGAATTTATAGTAACCGTCTATATTTGTAGTGATCCTAGCTGTTTGTATTTTGTTTTCATAAGCTATCAGTTGAAATTTAGTCTAATACAGTTTTATTTGAGACCAGTTATTCAATCTACCATGTTTTTGCAGCTCGTACCTAGCCTTTCCCATGATATTATCTTTAATGTAATCCGTCAAAAGAACTCTTAAGTTTTCATCGATATGCTCTAAAGCTACTGCAAACGAGTCTACCTTATCCAAGAAGTCTACTAAATAAGTCGAATCTACATTAAAAAAAATTTAACTTACGAATTAAATCTAAAATTTTTTTAAACTGTTTCGCAGTATTCAACAAATCCATTTTTTTTTCAAATATCGTATAATTAAATACGATGGTATCTCGTACTTACTAGTTTTAGTAAGCCTTCAATTCAATCAATTTGTGGTGCCCTCGCTCGTTTCCTTTTTCCTTATCGTTCCATTTGAATTTTCTTGACTCTATCTACTTAAGTCCGGCCTAGGTAGAGCGGCTCTTTCTAAAGTGAATGAAGATATTCAAAAAATTTGTTTTTCAATGGCTTTCGATTCCTCTTGTATAGGGTGATTCATTGTGAGGTTTGATTTTCAAAAGGCTTTTTTTGACAGATCACGCATGACTCCTATCAAACTGCTCTGTCATTTTTATTTAGTATTGTTTGGCAAGTCATAAAGAAAAGGCACACCTCACAACAGTGTTTCCAAATTGTTCAGCTGTATTACGAAAATTAGCGTTCTGTGAGAAATGCTTTTCGTGCGATTCGAGGAACTTACCTACTCAAGCCACTATTGTCAATACCATTCGCAACTTTGAAGTCCAGTTTACATAAGTGGATGATACTCGACCGGTTAGAGCACATCCAGCACGTAGTGAAGAGACAATAGCAGCTGTAGCTGAGAGTGTAAGTCAGTAGCTTGACTTAGCGTATTCGACAACTTGGCGTATCTTACGTGAGGATCTCAGCCTAAAAGTGTACAAAATTCAACTTGTGTAAGAACTGAAGCCAGGCGACTTGAATTTGTGTCATATTTTCAGTGAATGGGTTCTGAAAAAATTTAATGAAAATCCGGCGTTTTATCGTGAAATTTTTTTTCAGTGATGAAGCCCATTTCTGGCTTTATGGAACGTTAATACACAAAATTGCTGTTTTTTGGCTGAAGAGCAACCCGAAGAGTAACAAGAGCTACTATCACATCTATTAAAAACAACGGTATGGTGTGCTTTATAGGCTGGTGGAATCATTGGTCAATATTTCTTCAAAGATGAGGCAAATCAGAAATCGTTATCGCGTCATGTTAATGGACTATGCGCTTCCTGAAATACAAGCACATGGCCTTGGTGAGCTCTGGTTTCAACAAAATGGCGCTACGAGCCATATAGCGCGTGAAACAATGGACCTGTTGAGAAATCCTTTTGGTGAGCATTTAAATTCACGTTGGCCGCCTAGATCGTGCGATATAACACCTTTGGACTATTTTTTCTGAGGATATATAAAGTTTCAGGTCTTTAGGAATAAGCTAGCTACGATTGATGCTCTGGACGGCAACATTACTCGTGTTATCCGCGAGATACCAGTCGCTATGCGCGAACGAGTCGCCCAAAATTGGACCTTCCGAATGGACAACCTCAGACATAGTCATAGCCAACATTTACATGATATCATTTTTAAAAAGTAAATGTCTTGAATTGTTATTTTAACCGATAATAAAAAATTTAAGTTTACTTTGCAATTTTTGTGTTTAATTTTACATTATAAATCAAATCTTACAATGAATCACCTTATAATAGTGGATGAAATCGAGCTTGGAGAATGATATTTTGTAACAAACTCTGTGAATTCTTGTATAGCTTAGGGTACGTATAGACGTATTTACGTATTTATTGAAGGAATAAAATATCATTTAATTATTTCTCTTTTAATAAAAAAGGTTTACAAAACGGTGAAACGTTTTTATAAGTTTAATTTAAAAGTTTTAAAAATTCTTTAATGAATACCAAAGTTGCATACCTTTATGTTTGGAATGAATTATGGAGAAATCGTGAGCAAAAAATACCGACATTACCGATAAATTAATTAAAAAAGTCAATATGTCAGTCATTAGCTATAAAAACACACCGCATTTTACAACTTATAACTCAATTTGATTGAGATAATTCATTGATTAATCATTGAAATTAAGTTGTGTTTTATTTAAGTTCAATAAGTAGTCGGGAAAACAATTGATGGCTATTACTTATAGATGGTAAAAATAGCGAGTATAAGTTAGATAAAAAGAAGGGAAGGAATTATATTCAAATGAACATATCTACTTACTGAATTCAGGTATTGGAGATGAACGGTTTATTCCTAAGTGAAAAACTAGTAACCGTTTAGAAATTAATTCCGTAGATGGGACTAGATACGTAGAAACATTATAATCTCATTTGATAAATAGATATTATATGGGGACTATGACGTAGTTCATGGGCTTCCAAGAATTATACTACAACCAAAAAACCAAAAAATAATACAATTAAAGTTTGATTTTTCAGATATGTGTATTTTATAGCATAATTACAAACTGTACCTCATGCTAGCTTACATATCCATGCTTACGAATTTACAAACTATTCATGCAGCTTAAAAGTCTTACTTGCAATATTAAGTACTGAGATATGATAGATGTTCGAGCAATTATTAACAGACAACAAAAAATTCCTCCTTCGTATTTCGGCACTGGGTAGAGATTCATAGGCATTTATAATACTGCAGAGTAGAAAATCTAATATAACGAATGTATGGTAGTAAAAGCAGTTTGAAATGTGTAATGAAGTTTTTCGGGTAGACTTTGACAACTCTACTGCACTATTCGTTGCCATAAATACATTTGATAGATATTAGAATAGACATCATCGGATACGCTGATGATACTGCAATCATTGCTGAACTTGTAAAAAAAAAACGCTAGAACTAGTATCTGAAAGTATCAAACAAATAAGAGGAGGTGAAACGTCCTATCACACATATCGGCGATCCACATGGACGTGAAATCAATGTCTTCCGCGTCTACATATTAGAGCGGAAATTTTCTTACTACTTTGGTCGATACAACCCCTTATACTGTCTGACATACAATTGATGAACAGAATGAACAGTAACACAATCAGGATACTTCAATTAATGAAAGTATTTTTTCAAGACAATTTTCTTGCAAGTGTAAGTAACCAGATGGTTAAGTAACCAGAGGAAAATAACTATCCACTTAATATGAAATTAAGAAGAATTATGACATGTCACTCAGTAGTCTTTACCTAAGAAAGATATAGAAACAAATTTGAGTGAATTTTATGACAGAATCTTGAATATGAACCGCTTTAGCAAATTAACAATGGTCAGCTAAGTGGAAGCAAATTGATTTATCGCCGATCAGCAGATGCTAAAAGAGTTGCAAACACATACATACATATTATAGACAATACACAATATAATGTTTTTCAGATGATATTTCAGCATCGAAAGCAGAATGAGCCCAAAGGTGATATGACCGCATAATCATACGGAATCGTACAAGAGAGCTGTTTTAAGGTTGATATAGGTAGATATATAGGGTTTTCTAATAACGACTTGACAACTTTTTTTTAAATAAAAGGCAAACCATTTGAGATATTTCAAAAACTTTATTATTGGTTTAAGTACAATCAAAACATTTATGAATGGACCCTAACTTCAATGTTGGCTCTGAGCTCTTTCAACACGTCGACGTATTGGCATAAACCGATGACTTAACGTAGCCCCACAGAAAATAGTCAATCGGCGTGAAATCGCACGAACGAGGCGGCCAATCGACTGGCCCATGTCTTGAGATAACACGCTTACCATACTTACTCTTCAATAAATCGATTGTAGTGTGTGCTGTGTGGCTTGTAGCACCATTCTGTTGAAAGCATTTCATCCAAGTCCATATCTTCCAATTCGGACCAAAATAATCGGTATTCATGGCACGATAACGCTGACCATTCACATTAACGTGACGATCGTTATCGTCGACGAAAAAATATGGCCCAATAACACCGCCGGCATGCAAACCGCACCAAACAGTTATTTTTTGTGGATGAAGTGGTGATTCATGAAGTGAATTGACAGTGACATTTTATTGATTAGTGAAAGAGTGCGTTCACAAATTAAATTCAAAGTTGTCAAGTCCTTATTAGAAAACCCTATATGTATATACATAATGTTTTTGTCATGAGTTTGTGGAAGAGGTATCAATAAACTGCATTAGCACTTCGCTTCTGAATTTGTACCTTAAAAGTGTCCATCATGGTCATAATCTGACAAATATTTAAGACAAATGCGCCACCTCTATTTAGGAGTGAATCAGAAGAATTGGTGAGTAAGTGACAATAGGTGTGTTTTTAGCATCGGTATCACCACTTATTTATAATTTACGTATAAATTACACTAACAACTTAATGCTAACTTAATGAAAGATATTTATAGCAGTTAACGCGGATAGTTTGTTTGCAAACCTTTCAGAAAGGCGAACGGCAGGACCGAAAAGAAGAATATATGGTATCTAGGATATAGAAAACACAAACATTATCGTTTGTTTCATCACAAATAAGGGAATTTACGTAAGTGCTAGGTTTCTCAGGAAAGATTAAATTGATTTTGACACATCATTCTTATATACCCTATAAGAATCTGGAAAAAAAACAATCTGTTCCAAATCGATATTAAGTATACAGCCTACAATTATTCGATTTAAAAAGAGCCGCTTAAAGTTTATTGTAGCGATGCCTTCGTATCTTTGGAAAATATTTGGGCAATAGAATTAGAGATTGGAAAATTATCACTGCTTCATCAAAACTGCACTGCCCTAACGATCTCATCAAAGTCTTGATATTTAAAACGGATTCATATTAAGTGATACATTTTTATGCGATATTTTTAACGTTATATTTAAAAGAATAATGCTAAAGTTACGACCCAATTACAGGGAGCAAGTGAGAATTGGGTTTATTTGCTAAAAGCAAACAATACCAAAGACAAAATTTGGAGAGAATGTCTAAATGGGCAGTGAAATAAAGCCTACGTTCCATCCTCACTGCTCTTGTTTCTCTGTAAGTTATAAAGCCTAAGAAGCTTAGAGTAAACATAGCACACACATGCCGACTAAAAAATAATCATTTCGTCGTCTAACTTCGTGTCAGTAAAGTAGAGCAGCTTGACTGCTATCACGCAGATATCACCCCATCCAGGAAGTACAATGGTATTGGCCGGACATAACAGAGAAGAACTGTGTCTTGAGCCTCTAACACGTGAGCGAGAGTCTCACTACAAACAGCATCAAGGCTTATTTCGCTCACATACTAGGAGTGAAAAGGAACCCCCTTTACTGCCAGAATGCGCTGCTACTGCAAACAAGGTTATGGTGCCTTGAAGTCCGTTCATATTTAGGCAAACATAGCAAACATGATTGTTGTTGACGTGTTTGGCATCATGTTGAGTATGAACAAAAATGATTTTCGTTCTCTCAAAAAACATTATTTTTTGAGAGGCAAAACGGCGAAGGAAACTAAAGAAAAGTTGGATAAATACTATGGATCTAATGCTCCGTCAGATTACACCGTCAAATATTGGTTTCGAGAGCTTCGTGGTGGGCGCAACTCCACTACCGATCAAGTCCGTAGCGGCAGGCCCTCTGATGCGGTTACAGAGGACAATGTCAAAAAAATACATGAAATGGTGTTGGCTGACCGGAAAGTTTAGGTGCGAGAGCTAGCAGATACCACAAAGATTAGTACTGAGCGCACACGCCATATTTTGGGCAATATTCTGCATATGAAAAAGTTATCCTGCCACTGGGTGCAGCGCATACTCACTCCTGACCAAAAACATGAACGCGAGAGCACTTCGAAAGAGTGTATTCGCCCGATTTGGTTCCCTCGGACTATTATCTCTTCCCAAACCTCAAAAGATGGCTCATCAATAAAAAATTCAGCTCACGCGAGGAAATCATCGACGCCACGGAGGAGTTTTTTGCAGACCTTCTAGAAAATTACTTTTCGGGCGGGATCAAGAAGTTGGAAAATCGCTAGAATAAGTTTATCAAACTAAATTAAATAAAATAAAAAAAACATTTAAAAAAAATTTTTTTTTTTCATTCCCAAGGAGGTTACTTTTCACCCCACCTAGTAAGGCTAATATGCGCACATGCCAAAAAATGTTTCTATGAACTTCTGGACAAGACATATGTGTGGACAAGGTCCGAAGTATATATGACCAGGATATAACATCTTTAGTAGGAAAGTTAGTAAGCATAGCATAGCCTATACAACACCACGTTACAGATGAAACTGGCAAACTCTACTAATAATTTTTCAAACCTTCCATACTTTCCCTTAAACTCCTCACAAATATATTGTAACCGAATAACCAACACTTGTATAGGTCCATAAACTTCTACAATTTTCTAGAATGAGAGCAGGTAAAATTCACTATGTGTGTGTAATACTAGAGTAATTGACTTTGTTGGAAATTCAAATGTATTCGCAGAGAAGGACATATGGATAGACACTCATTGGAAAGCGGTTTTTGGTATATCTAATATCTAGAAAGTTTGCCATTTATGTTAGTTCCTCTATGTGCCACGTCTGGCAACGGACTATATTACTATAGCACACGGTTTGCTCATCTAATTATACACAAGGGGATATGGCTGGGCAAATACTGTTTTCCACCTTCTCGGAAAGAGTCCTAAGGAGTAGAATTGATGAAAAAGCTAACGCAATGGTTTCGCAGGGTGTGGAAGAACACTTCTTCAGAAGAAGGAGATATACCATCTAGACCAGTGGATTTGTAAATGTTACGATTATTAAGTACTCTTGCTACTGTACGAGTGCGAAAACGGATTCATACCATTAATGTTTCCACGCACTCAGGTGTAGGCGGAGGCCGACCACAATCTGGAGGTGTTGAACCTGGCCTCAAAATATGCAGCAAGCAGATAGGAAGTGTCTAAAGAGCTGACAGCTGGAATGTGATTGTAAATGAGAGTAGGGATGGAGGATGAGGTAGAATTTTTTATGATTTTGAAAAACGATCAACATTTTTACTCAGTTTTTTGTTTGTCCAGAATGTCGAAGCCAACCAGAATTGTGTATATTTAAATCGTCCGTAATAACGATTTCAGTATGACGTTACATGGATACAATTCTTTGAATAGAGGCTGGCTTTGGACAATTTATAGTCAGTATGCGGTTGACAAGAATTTCTGCTAAAAATTGTTCATAAATTATCTTAAGGTCTGAAGATACAGAAGAAAATCTTAAAATCTTACAGCTCTGGATATAAGACGCCAAAGAAGAAGCAGTTCATACAAGATATTTTTCCGAATATTTTAACAACAACTAAAAAGGATGCAAGAGATTGTGCACGGGAAAATTTCATTTGGAAATATAGGGTGATAATATTTAAATCGATAAATATGTTCTATTTTACTAAATAAAATTTTTAATACAGAAAAGTTCCATACAGAATGAAAAAAAGGGTATTCCAACACAATCTGTAGATATGTGTTTCAACTAATGTCTAAAGTTTAATCAATTCATTTACATTCTTCATGCTTTTTCCAGGTTTTGTTTGGTAACTAGGGAATTAGAACTAGACAACTAAGGTTATCAAGCTGACTGTCTCAATAAGATTCATCCTGAACTTACGTTCAAGTCTCTCCATCCGTTCCCTCCTTTCTGCGGCTTCCTCGGCCAATTTCGCTGAAGTTTTTACTCCTTCGCCCGACTTTTGCGTCTTTTCCATTATCGAGCACGCTCTCATTACGTACGAAGGAACTGTTTCCTGCTTTTCCTGCCGTGGAATATCGATTAGAGTCCAATATTGTGTTTCCAGACGTATGACATCCTGCAAAAATACAACAACACACACAGTGACTTAATAATCTAAGAGAAAACACATTTATTATATTCATTTTTGCAACCTTAATCATGAGTTTTAACATCGGATAACGTTGGAAAATATTACGCTGACTCTTTGAATCACCGTATTTATTCATGAGGCTAACAAGAGCGCTTTTGGCAGTATCGTATGACTCCTCTAAACGTAATCGCAAAGCACGCAGTCGTTCGTTTGTCTCAATAACTTCTTCACGGCTCATTCCACCTGCCAAAATAAAATTTCATTAATGAATTCGCTTGTAATAAATTATGTTGAAGTCATTCATTACTTGGAGCTCCTTCGTCCTTGACATCTTGAACAATACGCCGAACGCTTTGGGTGAATTTCCCCACAAAATTTGTTGTTGCTGAAAATAGGATTACAAAAGGAATGTTATTAAGGCCGATTTTCGGGGAAAATGTTTATGTGTTGACATTCCTAATATTTGTAAACCAAAAATGGATGTCCCCAAATAAAATTTTGGTGAAGCAATCTTTTTTTCTATTCTTTTTTTTAATCGTTTTCCATTGTGATAAGTAAAGTCCCTTGGTAGGAATCAGAAAATGGGCCTTATGTCTGTCGAAGATTAAGAAGCATTAAAGAGTTCTTCAAATTATAAGCCCATGCAGTGGAAGAAAATCAACAGATAGAAGTTAGTAATTTAGATTAAAAATTGATTATATATAAGAAAAATATTATAGATGGTATTCAGTCCAAATATAGGTAAATTTCTTGTTCCAAATGGATACTCCAATCTGTCTTTTTAATCGGTAAGTATTTTAATAGCCAAGTATTGTAAGTACCCGTCAAAGATGGCTCTTTTACTGTGGTCAAAACTGGGATATAATATACGTACAAAAGATCCGATTACTGCTTAACTGTAGTGAGAAAACAAAGCAGGTCAGCACTTCGTGGTATTTTTTATTTTCTGTTAGAGCACTTAAAATAAAGAACTAGTCTGTTCCATTCTTGATCGTACAGGCCTGAGGCTTTGGGATTTTATCATCATTCTCATGCGAGGGCAAAATGTTGTTTAACGTATTCCTAACAATTCGTATTCCTAATTCGTAAGCACTTATCCAAAATGTATTGCCACGTAAAGATGCCAGCATGCAGTCTACAGTTGTTTCTACTGAAGGACAGATGAAAAGTCGCTGAGCTCTCAGAAATGTCCGGAGGCATTCTTTTAGGCTGCCCTCATCCTTGAGACAAATGCATGCCACTTCCAGCGAAACCTTACAGCCAATGAGAGCTTTAACTTGCTCGCAATCAATTTATAACTTGCGGAAAATGTAAGGGGTGTTATAGCCACGAGTGCTCAACTATCTCCTATAACACTTGGAGAAAGTGGTCAATAAAATCCAAAAAATCATGAGATTGTTCATTCTGAAGGGGAAAAGATAAAGCATTCCCGGTACAACAAGTAGAGGTCGAGCAAGATAAGCAAACGAGATCGGCGGATTCCCGATGCACAATTCCAACCACCGATTAACAATGATTTTCATCAACAAATGCATGCCGACATACAAGATACGGGGTGTGTTCAAAAATTAAGGTAACTTTCGAAATGAAGCGGGCAAAATACACTCGATAATCATTTTTTTTGCTATGTTGGTACACATGTCCCGAACATACGTATGTTCAAGTATATAGCACATTTAGTTTGTTTTTGACATAAAGAAAGGTTAGACCTGTTCTGATGTGCTCGGCTATTTTAAAGTATTATGGAGCGAAGAATTAGCATAAAATTTTGTATAAAAAATGGAATTAATTGTTCTTAAACACTTGAAATATTGACAGCGGCATACGATGAGTCTGATCTAAGTAAAAAGTTTACAAGTGGTACAAACTCTTCCAAGATGGCTGAGAAGATGCCAATGACGAACCTCGCTCTGGACGTCTTTTATCAAAACTTGGTATCGGTAAAACTAGGTACCACCTATCTTTATCCCTTACATTCACTTACAGTAAATACAATAAAATAATTCAACCACAGTATTCTTACAATTTCTGATTTAGCTGATTTCGCAAATTCGAATTTTCTGCTTAGTACTACTAGTTTCGACAGCATCTCAAATAGATCCTATATTCCGACGAATCTCCGCTCGATCAGTCTTTTACCAAACATCAGTAAGGTTTTCGAAAAGGTGATCAATAGAGTCCTGACTAAGTGGGTTTAGGACAAAAATGTAGTTCTGGATAGTCAATTCGGTTTCTAGGGTGGGCATAATGTCAGTTATGTCACGTCTAAACTGGTTTCTGATATCCAATGGAACAAAGGCAAGAACCAGAATCAGGTGCCTGCCTGATTGACTTGGAAAAAGCCTTCGATACCGTATGGTTAGAGGGACTCTTTTTCAAGCTGAAGAGGCTAAACATTAGTAAACCACTTCTGTATATTCTTTACAACATGTTAACAGATAGACAGTTCATCGTGAAAAATGGAGATGTGACTCCTGCTAAAACATTTCACATTAAAAACGGTCTGCAACAAGGTGCGGTAAATTCGCCGATACTATTCAACATTTACACAAGTGATCTGATAGGTTCACTTCACCATGCCATAGCGTACGCAGATGACTTAATCGCGAATAGATCAAGTCCAAAAATTGAGGTCATTAATATATTTCTGCAACGTGTCTTCAACAAAATTAGGCAATATTGCGATGACTGGAAGTTGAAAATCAGCTTTCAGAAGTCGGAAACTATTCTTTTTAGGACGCCTTTGTCTGGGGCCTTTGCGGATACCAGAAAGAATTGGCGAAAGTTTCAGATCGTGGGACAACACGGGCAGCCACTTGCTTTCCGAAATGTAGTCAGATACCTTGGAATCTGGCTAGATCAATATCTGTATTTTAACAAACATATGGATGTTGCTCTTGTCAGAGCCAGAGGTGCTTTTGCCCTTACAAAGATACTGTTTTATAACAGCCAAATCGATGCGAGGGTGAAGTTGATCTGCTTCATGGCCCTTATCAGGCCCATGCTTGTATTTGGATGTCCCGTGTGTTTTAAAGTGGGAGCAAGTTTATTGGAAAAGATTCGGGTGCTTGAGAGGGCTTGTCTTCGCTTATACAGAACACCAGAGTCTGAGTACATAAAATTCTATCCTAATGAGGTCTTGTACAATAGGGCGAACCTAATAAGAGTGGACAATTTCGTAATTAAGTTGACTCGACGGCACATTGCGAATGCAATGACCTCATCAAACAACCTGATCTCTGGGGCTTTCTGCCCTAATTATACTCGTTTGTATTATGGGAGAGTTCTCTTTAACGTTTTTGTCACTCCAGAAGCATTCCTCTACCTCGATGTGAAAGGTCTGATCCAGGACAGATAAGCGGTGCCGCTAATCTTCCACGTCGTTCGAACAGCTGCGGACAGGCGACTCAACTACGACAGAGACGTCGCACATGGCAGTGCGGAGCGTCTTCGGTTCAATAGGTCTGTAGAGAGTCGCGAAATTAGGGATGTTGCTCAGCAACATCAGCAATTTTGGAGTCTGGTTGAGGGAGAGGAAGCTTCGTTGACGAATTCCTCAAGTACTGAGTTCCTTCTTTATGTGAAGTAAAGTGGGTCAGCATAATTTTTTAGTCATGGCCGACACTTACACAATTTTAAGTTAGGATGAAGTTAGATTTACGAAAAAAAGAAATAAAAAAAATTTAAATATAAAAACTAGAATAGACTGTAAGATACGTCAAAAGACATAGTTTAAGTGTTAGGTTTAACTTCAAGTGCCCGCATGGGGCCAGTAAGTTAGATTAGGATAATTTTGAGTTATTTAATCTATTACATTACATTATTACATTAAGTTAATAATAAATGCATTTAAACCGAAAAAAAAAAAACTGAAACTGAAACTTTGGTCACCAAATCGTTAGACACGGGTTCGATCCCTTGTCAAACTTAGAACTCTTTTTTTTGTGTAAATATATAATACATACATTATAATATATGTTAGCAAAACAAAACCAACAAAAACACGTGATAGATGGTGGAGAACGCTCCGCTTTTCCCTCAACTGGAGTTGTAAAAGGCAACAACACTGTTGCCGGTACCGTGGCGAAAGCTATCAAAAGGAGGAGGATGTTAAAAACCACTAATAATTTAACCAAAATGAAGATAACAGCAAAAACGGCACAACAACAAAAAAAAAAAAATAAAAATTGATGATGAATTGATGCATGCATCTGATGAGGTCCGTTATAATGGGGGCACAACAACTTTGCCTCTTTAGCGGAATCCGAGTCTTAACAAGAAAAGCAATAAGATCAGAAACAAAAACTGCAGCAGAAACAACAGCAGCAGCAGAAACAGAAACAGCTGCAATAACAACAACAGATAAAACCAGAGCAGCTGAAAAAACAGCAGTAGCAGCAACAACAAAAGCAACAACAGCAGCAGCAGCAAAAAAAGAAAAAGGAGAAGGAGTCTCCTATCAACACCTATAAACTAGAGGTAAGTGCAACCAAGGACCTGTGTAAGTTGGTCATTGGTAATAATTTTAATATTAAGAGATTGGGGAACGGTCGCCATGCCATCCATTGTAATACAGTGGAGGGCTACGCGAAAGTAAAAGAGCTTCTAAAGGAAACTACGATGGAGCACTACTCATTCACAGCGAAGCGATGCTGCTGGGTTGGAATCGCCTTCTGATCCTGAGGAGATCCTAGCACTGCTCAAAGAGAAGGAGTGCGAAGGAAGAAAGCCATCTGAACAGTCTAAGGAGTATCAATGTGGTTCACTGGGATGTCAAACCTTCACCTGTTAAATTTTAAACACCAGCCGTTACGTCCCAAACTTCCTATGCACAAATGGCGTCAGGTAATCGGGCTACGGTACAGCGAGCGACTGTTGCTTCTCTGGCTCCAATGCCGAGAACAACGAAAGCTGCATCTAACATTCTGGCCATATTGTTCTCAATCCAAGGGCAGATGGTTCAGGTGCAACAGCAGGTATAAGAATAGGTCAAGCGGGTGGACCAGATCTTCGCGCTGCTGTCGAGCCTAACGCAACACATGTCGTAATGGGTACGCACATGGTGAATCAAACTTTGAAGGTCTTTGCGGTGAATGTTAATTCACTGATTAATATCGAACGAAGAACCACGAATTTTAAATTGTTACAAGACCAAACTCCTGACGTGCTTTTCGCTAGCAAAACTAAACTAACCGATAAGTACAAACTGGATACAGTAATTATATTGTTAGAAGAAGAAACCGGCCCAGATCCAAACGTGGAGGTGGTGTCGCGATCTTCATTAAAACAAAAAGCTATCATTTAAGCATTTTTTGTTAGTATGTAAGAGTTAATAATTAATAAAATAAAATGCATTTAAGAACAAAAACAAAAGAAGAAACAAAACAAACTAATCTGATTGTGTAAAACAAGCACTTGTTTGAAAGGTGACATATCAGACTAAATTTTTTGTGAAGACAGCTGTGTAATTCGTTGTTGTGTTAAAAGATATACTGAATTGAATATGAGTGAAATATCTGAAGAAATACGCTATGTGATGCTTTTTTACTATAAAAAAAAGGGAAAAACGGTACAAAAACATTTCGGAAAATTTGTGCAGTTTACTGTGGGAATGCTATGAGTGAAATCCGGACCCAGGAGTGGTTTGTTCGTTTCCGTTCCAGAAAAATTACATCCGTTCGATGTAAAATTTGCACCACCCACTGGTCGGTCTGTCACTGAAAAAGTCCATGAAATTTTGCAACTAATGGAGCAAGTGCCGGTCTGGAGATAGAGAAGACACTAAACATCAAACGTATGACAGTTTGGAATCAATCAATCAATCAATCAATCTAAAACGAGAAGGCTACTCAAATAAGCTCGATGTTTGCGTGTCACATGAATTAAAGCAAAGGAATTTAATGGACCTAATAACCATCAGTGAAACGCTGCTGAAACCTAACGAAATGGAACTATTTTTGAAGTGATTCATTACGGGCTTCCGGTCGGGTGGCCGGTGACCGCCCAAAAACGATTTCAAAGCCTGGGTTGACGGCAAACACGGTTATGTTGAGTTTTTGGTGGGATTAAAAGGGAATTGTCTATTATGAGCTAATAGAACGTGGCGACTGTGCACAGCTTGACCGTTTGAATGAAGCTATCAAGAAAGAGCGACCAGAACTGGCCAACCGAAAGGGAGTTGTCTTCCATTATGACAATGCTATACCACACACATCTTTAATGACCCGGAACAAATTGATGGAGCTTGGTTGGGAAGTTTTGATGCATCCATCGTATAGCCCGGCCCTTAAACACTCTGATTACCATTTGTTTTCGTCTTTGCAAAACTCTCCTAATGGTAAAAATTTGGCTGACCGAAGACCCGATGAAAATCACTTGGCCAAGTTTTTCGCTGATAAGCCACAGAAGTTCTATAGTACATCGATGGAATTATGAAGCTACCCGGAAAATGGCAAAGGGTCATAGATAATATTGACCAATATGTACTTTATTGAAATTGATTTTGAATAAAGAACTTTTTTTTTTTTTCAAAAATGTACCAAAAAATCGCGGAGACTTTTTATATGACCCGATCTTAATATCGAACTTGTAATGTAGGAAATCAACTTCTTCAAATATCAGTACTTTTCGGGTCCTGACAACCTGCTTTTCATTTTTTTAAAGAAAAAAGTGCAAACATCTTAGTTGAACCCCTCTCAACCCTCGTTTAGTTCTCTATGTCACAATTTTTTTCTTCTTCTTCATTATGGAAGAGATCGTACATGATTTCGCTGCATGAAAAAGTTCCAATAATGATATCTCTAATAACTGTGCTATTATTTTATTGTCTTGTATACCCAAGCTATTTGAGAGCATTGTTTAGAACCTGCTGTTTTTTCACTTCGAATGTATCCCTTCTCCTTCTCAGCACGGTTTTCTAAAAGGAAACTACTACTTCAGCCCCTGAAGAAACATCAAGAAGTTGCTTATGTGCTTTTGTTTATCAAATACTCACTGGTTGTATTCACTGCCCCACTCTGCTCCACATGATATCCATCAGTACCAATCCATGTAACCTTAGGTCTGTACCCATTTTCACATCAACTTTCACCGAACCGAATACGGCTGAAACGACCTTTTGACCAGAATGCAACAAACTGCGAACATGGTTAATGAGTTCGATTTCAAAATCAGCATAACCAGCCTTCGAATTTCACTCAACCAAGCTTCATAACCCTCTTGTAGTTCTTAAATTACATTAATATGTATTTATATTAAACCGTCCCTAAAGAATATGCCCCACGTCCTAATTTCATTTAACTGCTCCCACCCTTTAGTTTTATATAAAATTCTTAATTTTAAGTCTACAATATAAGACTTGCTCGTAATAAGCTAAAATAAATAAATAAATAAACTTCGTTCAATTGTTTAACAGTTGAAATTCTTAAAAGTAAGGGGTTCGTCAGAAAAAGTTTATTGCTATGCAATGAGAGATTTTGAAAAAAGGTGTTGACGTTTAGACCGTCAACCGATCAACTTGTATTTTCTAATCGGCCATATAGGTTCCCGATTTTTTAAGGATTGTGTAATTGACCAACAAGCCATGTCAAGTGAATTTCTAAGTGATCAGTTGTGCTTTTCTTTCCGGTTCAAAAAAAAAAAAAAAAAAAGTTGAAAACTATTGCAAAACAAAATTTTAAAACTTTATTAAAAAAATTATTATTTATAAAGTATATGTATTCCAGAAACAGCAATTACTCTATAGGTTTAAAAAGTACACACACAAACATAAACTGTTTTGTAGAATATGGATCCTTGCTCTGAATGCCTCTCCGATTTCCCCGTCGATGGAGACTTCGGTACCTGTCACAGGTTTGATCGCAAAATGCACTTTGGATGTACAACAATCTCCGAAAAATGGCAGCGGCCAAAAAAGATTAATGGAAACATTCGGCTTGCAAAAAAGAATTTCTTACGCCATCCATGACTAAAACGATCTTAGATGAAAATACACCAAAAACACAACATATGAGGAGTGTTCGCTCTCCCGATGCTACCCAAGAACAAGGAAATATTTTTACAAACACAAATGCAATAAAAACAAAAAACAATGATGTACCTAAAGAAATCAGATTGCATTAAAAGGACTTACAAATGTCATAAAAAGACCTACACGTGTCGATCCTAGACGAAATACATCCACCCTTATAGATCACATATACGTAAGCATCACAACGCAAGAAATATTCTCAGCAGTTGTGGAAACTGATCTTGCTTACCATTATGCTATACTTTATGCTACGAAAGGTCTACACTATAAGTGATTGATCGAAGAAACCAATGCTGTACATATTAATCAACAGAAAGTTAACGAACTCATACAACAAATAAATTGGGAAAATATGATTCAAGAAAACAACAATATGACAGCTTCGTATTGAAAATAAACAACATATATACGGAATCAAGTAAATATAGGGTTTTCCAATAACGACTTGACAACTTTTTTTTTAAATAAAAGGCAAACCAATCGACTGGCGCATGTCTTGAGATAACACGCTCACCATACTTACTCTTCAATAAATCGATTGTTGCGTGTGCTGTGTGGCTTGTGGCACCATCCTGTTGAAACCACATATCGTCCAAGTCCATATCTTCCAATTCGGTCCAAAAATAATC
The DNA here is from genome assembly GCA_907269105.1 of Volucella inanis. Taxonomy (NCBI): domain Eukaryota; kingdom Metazoa; phylum Arthropoda; class Insecta; order Diptera; family Syrphidae; genus Volucella; species Volucella inanis. The sequence goes on from OU026153.1 coordinate 147,202,648, forward strand.
GGTGATCATGGCGCGATAACGCTGACCATTCACAGTAACGTGACAATCGTTATCGTCGACGAACAAATATGGCCCAATAACGCCACCTGCATGCAAACCGCACCAAACAGTTATTTTTTGTGGATAAAGTGGTGATTCATGAAGCACATGTGGGTTTCCACCCGACCAATAACGCATATTTTGCTTATTAACGAACCCATTGAGCCAAAAATGAGCTTGGTCACTGAAGATGACTTTGCGATGAAATTCATCATATTGGCGCATCTTCTCCAGAACCCAATCGGAGAACGTACGTCGCTTCAAATTGTCCATCGGCTTCAATTCTTTAGTTAGCTTGATCTTGTATGGGTGTAAACCACGATACTTACGCAAAATACGCCATAATGTGATCTGAGCGATGCCCAATTCTTGAAAACGCCGTGGAATTGACTGATTTGGATCGTTTGCTACGGACGTCTGAACGGCAGCGATATTTTCGATTCTTCGAACAACCCGTTGTCTCACTGACTCGGCAACATCACACAACGAATATGTAGACCGGCTCCGAATATCTGTAGAAAATTTTTATAATTTGCAGACGTTGCTCGTTAGTGTACTTTACCATGATGAAAATGTTGAGTTTACTGAATAAATTGACAGTGACCGTTTGATGATTAGTAAAAGAGTGCGTTCACAAGTTAAATTCAAAGCTATCAAGTCCCTATTGGAAAACCCTATATATGAAAACAAAAGGAAAACGAATACAAAAGCCGTGGATTAATAGTGAATTAATAACAATGTATAAGATAGGAGATGGAAATATAATCCAAGAAGCCAAATTATGAACGTGAACACAAAAACTTCCGAAACATTGTAAACAAAAATATACAAAACATAAAAGCCAACTATTCCCAACAACAATTCTTAAATGCACAACATGACCCCAGAAAAACATGGATCGTTATAAATGAAATTTTAGGAAGAAAAAAACATTCTGTTGATGAAATTATACAAACGAACTTTTCAACAAATGTCAACGGTGAATGCGATATTGTGGAAAAATTTGCGAACCAATTCACAAACCAAGTACCAAACATTATGCATATGTGCAATACTAAAACACAAACTTCAAGCCATGAGAACTTGCAAATAAAAGAGAGTATAATAAAGGACCTGGAGCAGATAACATACGACCAATTGATCTCAAAATAAATACCGAAATTCTGACGGCTGTGATAAAAACCATAATTAATCGTAGCCTGATACCGGGTTGCGTGCCAAGACTCATGAAAACATCTAGTATTCGTCCTATTTATAAAGGTGGCATCAAAAGAAAAGCTGAAAATTATAGACCAATCGCAATTATGTCAGTCGTAGAAAAGTGTTTAGAGGAAATAGTCGTCAAGCGCCTTAATACATTTGTCAGCAAGCACCAAATTTTACACCCAAGTCAATACGGATTTCAAAAAAGTAAAAGTACAGATAAACTTCAAGGAAAGTTCCCAAATACAGTTAATGCCGGCCTTAATCGGAAGCATCACGTTCTTGTACTATTCATCGACTTCCGTAAAGCCTTCGACACTCTCAGTCAGGAAAAGCTTTTAGAAACCTTAAATAGAATTGGTGTAATAGGATACTTGTCAAAATGGCTCAAAAACTACTTAACTGATAGAACAATTAAAGTAAGGGTTTCAACAACCTTGAGTCAGGAGAAATCTAGTGTATATGGTGTTCCACAAGGTTCTAAACTGGGGACCATTCTGTTTATTTTAAACACTAATGAACTTTTAAGGTTAATTAAATACAATACAGCCTATGCATATGCAGACCATATAGCCATCATAGTAAAACACAAACAACTAAACTCAGCAATAGAAATACTTCAAAAGCAATTTGATGATGTATCTAAGTGATGTCATGATTATGCATTAATGCCACCCATTTAAGCGAGAAGATATATTCAATATATATCACCGAAACGACCAGTGTCCATTGTCAGCCAACAAGAAGTCAATCAAAGTTATTGTGAAGTATCTCGGAGTCACAATAGACGAACATTTTCTTTGGCGTGAACATATAAATACTTTACGGCTTCAACTCAAAAGCACCCTGTTTGCCTTGGCTTATCTAAGAAGATTTTTAAACTTCGAAGTTCTTAAACAAGTATACTACTCTTTAGCAAAATCACGAATCCGATATGGGCTCCTGGCATGGGGTAACGTCTCAAAAACACATCTAGACAAAATACTGAACCTACAACATCGTATAATTAAACTGATTAAACGTAATAATGTCGTTTTTAAAGTTCTAAATATAAACGCAATTTATCGCATGACTGCATTACAATATGGAAGATCAAAGGTTCATACAGCTAATGAGACATAACCAAAACACCAGAAGAAGAGCACTTGAGATGTTCGAAATCCCGACAACGTTTAACGTGTACGGGAACAGAGAACTTAGATTTATTATCCCGACGATATTAAACCAAATACCACAAAATTTAAAAAATATTCGGAACTTCAAGAAAAGAAAGAAAAATTTAAAAATATCTGCTAGAATTGTTCTTTGTGAGATAGTAAAAACAATAATTAACTACCACTATTATTATGCACTAAAGTTTTAAATAAAATTTTTTATTTATAAAGTAAACTAAAAACCATATGTCAAAAATTATTAAAACATAAATTTTAACTAAACCTTTTTAATCACTTGTAAACTTAAATAATAAATACTACTGTTTGTAACCGCCTACAGATAAACGCTTTGCATTGTGGGTAAATTATTGTAAATTGAAAGTATTGTAAAAAAAAAAATCGGATCTAACACAACCGAAATTTTCAGAAAAGGTTCCAAACTGCATTTAAATTTGTTTCCCTATTAACATTTTTGACATGCAGTCTACCATAAATTCCGCAATAGAATGAAAGACATTCAGCACTGAAAAGAGTTAAATTTGGGCCATAATATTCTATTCATGATTTTCCCTAATGGGACAACGCGAAGTCTAAGGTAGCCTAATGCAAAGGCGTTCTTACTCATCGTAATCTCTTCTACCTATTCATTAGAGCGCTACTTCTACTTCGTCCTGTCTCAATTCGATACTTCCAGCGGATATTACAATATACATAGACAGTCAAGCGATGGTCAGATACCTTCTACGAGATTGGTAGTGAATTACAATATTTTTAGCTAAAAGACCGTTACCCTTTCTACGATTATATTTGGGTTCTCTAGAGTATTCGGTAAAAGAAATTCAGATAGAATGCGACTACAAGTTGATCAATCTTACCTTGGTTTCTGAACCGCAATGTAGCATCAGAAAAAAATTCGAAGAACTTCACACAATTTCATGTGGATTCGAGCTTAACGTCCACAAATTTAAAACGTTTTCACTTAAAATCACTGCGACTTCCAACCTAGGTTAAGAATACAAACGATTACTGAACGCATTCAGTGACCCTTGCCTGGGTCCCAAATCACTATGGGATCACGGGAAATGAAATCTCCGATGAACTTGCCAGGCAAGGTTCAGAGGAGAGTTTTTTAGAACTCGAACCTATGTTGGATCTGCCTGTGTCCTAGGTTAAGGCTTCCATTGACAGTTGGGTATCATATGAGCATAACTGAGATGGCATAAATCCCCAGGTTAAAGGCAGACTACACGAATGCTTGCCGACGTCTGTATGAAGCCAGCAGCCTTTCAGCTATCCGTCAGCAAAAATGACTGCGGGTTTCTTACTGGCCTAGTGACAGGACATTACAATTTTCCTAAGAATTTAAATTTTCTAGGCATAAGTGACACAACGTTCTGCGATGCTTAATGTGAAAGTGATGACTATCCCTGTGAATGTCCGGCTTACGATCGCATCAAGCTGCAGGTACTCGGCGCTGACATGGTGGGTACTGGTACTGTAGGCATCTTATTGCGGAAGTGCTTACATTTGTAAGACTGAACGATTTCATTAAAAGGAACCTACAAAGAGTAAAATGAACTAGTTCTTTGGATAAGTGCTTTGTTCCGACCGACAGAAAAACAAATATAGCAAATCTGTTAACAACAGATAACAAAACTACTTACAGCTTCCGTTAAAGCGATTTAAATATATAGGGTGAATCATCGTGAGGTTTGATTTATAATGTAAAACAAAATACAAAATCTTGAAAGTGAACTTAAAATTCTTTATTAAAGGTTAAAAGAATAATTCATGGCATTTACTTTTTGAAATTATATCATGTAAATGTTGGTCACGACTACGGCTGAGGTGCTCCATTCGGAAGGCCAATTTTGGGCGACTCGTTCGAGCATACCGACTGGTACCTCGCGGATAACACGAGTAATGTTGGCTTCCAAGCGTCAGCTAGCTTATTCCTGAAGACTTGAGACTTTATATATCCCCAGAGAAAATTGTCCAAAAGTGTGATATCGTACAATCTAGGCGGCCAATTTACCGTGACAAAAAGTGAAATTAAGTGCTCACCAAGATGATTTTAACAAGTCCATTATTTCACGCGCTGTATGGCTTGAAGACAGAGCTCACCGAGACCATGTACTTCAATTTCAGGAAGCACATAGTTCGTTAACATGGTACGATAACGATTACCATTGACGGTAACATTCTGATTTGCTTCATTTTTAAAGAAATATGGACCAATGATTCCACCAGCCCATAAACCATACCATAGTAGCTCTTGGTACTCTTCTGGTTGCTCATCAGCCCAAATACGGGCTGTTGTAGTGTGAGTCTTTTCATGATGACGTGCCACACGATACTGAACAAAAATAAGAAAGCAGTTTGATAAGAGTCACACGTGATCTGTCAAAAAAAGCCTATTTAGAATCAAACCTCACGATTAACCCTATATTTTTCGAAGAATTATTTCACTAATTGCATCGAACACTGAGAGTTCTCAGGCTACTCGATAGCGTCAATGGGAGCTAAACCCTTTATATTTACTTTGTTTTCAGATTTGCATTAAGGTCTCTTTATAGAGTTTAAATTGGGAGATTGCGGATACCAATCAAAAACAATAACTCCCCAAAACATTAAAAAATCTTCACCGAATTTTAAATGTGTTTCGGATCGTTGTTCTGTTGAAACAACGGCATCTCATGACTGTGTATGTGTAAAACACAAAGTGGCTTATTACAACTGGTATTTTGTGTGAGGAAAAAATTAAAATTTTACAAATATTTTGCTCCTCTACAAAGTCGACAAGCTAACATTTTTTCCCCTAACAAAAAAACCTAATGATGCCTCCCTCGGGTTTATTGCTTCGAGTCTGGAATGTTCTGTTAATAAAAGTTTTATACTAAAATTTTACACATATTAGGTCTGGAAAAAAGTTAATTTCGTTTTCTTAGTAGGTTAGGTTAGGTAATAAGGGATGTGCAAATCCCAGAGGTTTACTGGTCTACTTTATTGTTTTCAGAGTATTACATTTGATGAATGTACCGTATTTCGAAAAGGACGAAAACTGCTAGATATGTCATGGTTGGATATTAGCGGAATCGTAATTATTATAGACCACTGTTAGTAATTTAATTTTTATTCAATTAATAGTCAACATTTGCATTGTAGAAAGTAATAACCCATGCAAAATTCAGCTTTAAAATAGAATTTATTTGTAATTAAAAGAAAAACAAAATAGGCTTTACATTGTGAAATGGAGCAAACTGCGAAAACAGGACAAAAGTGGAATTAAAAATACTAAAGATGCGAATTGCGATGAGACTCTCCGTGTGGCACTGCTAATGATGAACTATTGTGCGAGTATGTGTATTGTGAATACGTTTGCATGAATGTGGATTTGGGGAACAATACTGAAGCACATTTGACTTACTGCTGAAAGAAAGTAATACACTTCCCTTCTTGGAAACTATAGCTTTAAAAATTAAGTTGGATTGGACTCAAGTATTGTAGTAATGGACACAACTTTGAAAGTGTCTCTCTTTGAATCCGCCGTTTGGCATTTTAATGGTTGCGACATGAATTTGAATTGTTGCTATCATTTTACCCATGGGTCATGATGCTTTGGTGAGCTCGCTGATGAGTTCCAAATGAACTGCTTTAGTGGTGAAACAATCAAAAACTGCAATATATGATCGTCCACGGATACGTTGGGTGAAATACAGTGATCCACAATAGTCAGTACCTGCGGTAGTGAATAGCCTTGTAATGTTGTTTTGCTGAAATGGGACTCGAACGAAAATAAATTATGCAATTGTGAATTAGGTACATTGCAAATTATGTCTCGAGTTCCAACGAATCAATATTTTTCTCGAAAAATGTTGTGTAATGCTTGAAAGTAAACATATAGTTTAGTTTATTTTAGTTTAGTTTATAAGTTCAAAAACAACGCTGTACATCGAGGTAATCTTATATTTAGTACAGGATATAAAATAACATTTAAAGTAAAGAATGCTTAATAAAAATTAAATAGAACATTAAGAGAATACATGTAATAAATAAAAGAAAACAAAATTCTGAGTTAAAGAAAAATTAAGCGCTACCTAGGAAAAGAGAAAAGAAAAAGGGCTTATTAATAAAAGAAGTTAATTCAGTTCAAACTGGAGAGGTATTCGAAAAAAGCTGTTAGGGATTTACGGTTTTCGATTAAGGACTTCACACGAATGGGCATGTTTGACAGCCCATGGGGAGACGTCAAGAACAAAATAAGTTTGCTTAAAATTTCTAATATGGATGCATTGTTCGAAGAGGTCAAGAAATGGTGGTACTCTATACCATGTAAAATCGCTGTAAAGCAGTTGTAATGCTTTAATATTAACCAAAAAACCCTTTTTTTTTATTGTTATTGTGTTTTTTTTTTTTTTCATTTTTTGAGTTGTCTAATTAGGTGCTCCATCAAAATTTTTGTTTACTTTACTTTCAAAATAAAATTATAACGTTGAAGCAAGTTTTTTTGAGTTCAGGATGAATATTATCTAGTCCGGGTGACTTGCTTTTGATAGAGAAGATTGCTTTTTGCACATGGTATATGTTAACTGTAGTCAAGGAAAATTAATTTTCTCTATCATCTTATGATGATGTTAGATTAATGTAAAGCGGTGCGCTTTTGGTAGAGAACATTTGATTCAACTCTTCTAAATCAATATTGTCGTCCGAGACTATGGAGTGTTGCTTATTCACATCAATATTCCGAATTTCACTCCACAGAAACTTTGAGGAGCAATTGGAATGAAATCTATTATTATAGTAGCTCAGCTTAGCGGGCTTAATAAAGTTAGTGACAATATTGCGATTAAATTTAAAACATCTAAGCATTTCGTCACAGTCGAAACGTGTCCACCGGCGACATGATACCTCTCTCTTTTTTATTGCCCTTAAAATGTCATACACGGGTCTTAATTGGAACATGTTTGTTAAAGAGGTAATCAATAGCAATGGTCAGGAATTCAGTTTGTTTATTTACATCAGATGTCAAGTTGATTGAGTACCAATCAATGGACGAACAATCGCTAAAAAGACGTTGACATTACGAAAATCACAATACTTGAATTCAATCCTTCACGTATTTAGAAAAGTGTACGTTAAAGGTTGCAAAGACGAGATCTTGATACGAAAAAACGGGATAGATAATTCGCTAGAACATTTAACGAGACTCATATCACTATGTATTTTTTACATCTAACAGAGACGGGATACAATTTGGTTTAAAGTATGTTGGTTCAGTAACGTTTACTGATGGGTTTATAGGTGGTTATTGTGGTGATATCAAATCAAAGTTTTAGAGGGCGTGGTATTATTTGGAAGCAATGCGTGGTGAATTAGTTCACTCAGCTAAAGAATGTGTTCTTTCAGTATGGGTGAAAGCGACCGAAGTGGAATTGAGTGATGAATGTACTTTGCTTTTAGAGATCAATCAACTTTGATCGAATTGGGTGCTTTGTATATTGCGATTAATGCGAAGAAGTGATGTTTCAAATTATTGTGGTATGATCTATGTTTTGAATCGATATCATTGAAAGTGTTTGCTTGCGTTGTTCTGGGATATCCTCGATAGTGCTATTTAGTGCTTTTGTCCATAAAGCAGATGAAAGATGAATTAAATATGGCCCCTCGAACCATAATTTGTTGTCGATAAGTTGTTTTGGAACAGCAATCTTGAGATTAGGTCAGCTAGATTAGGAACATGATGCCATGTTGCTGACTCAGAAATTATGCAAATTTTTGACACTCGATATTCAAGATATGATATGCTTGACTCACTCCAACAGTATGTCAAATAGTTTTGGCCGTGGAAAATGCTGCGACTCTTTTGAAACAGATGTACTAATAATGACACTGCTGTTTTTTCCTGCTTAGATAGTATATGTAGACGTATAATTAATGTTGAATTTAATGGTTGTGTAGGTTTCATTTATAATCTCGCCAGGTCCTGTAGTGTCTTTAGTGACGTCCTCTAAACTTGGTTTAAATTTAAGTTTGTATTTTAAGTCTCGCAATATTCTGAAACTATTTAAAATCATATAAAGCAAGTCTCCCATTTACCTTTATAAAATGATTTATTTTTCGCAATCGAGTAGAGGCGACAAACAAATGATTCCTACGTTCACGCGTTGCATTGGAATTTCTTGCCTTTTTTGTTCTTTAGTAGGTATTTTACACCCTGACTAACTCGAACTGCAACTTTTCAAAATGCTATAATTTTTTTTATTTTTTGATAAATCTTTTGTGCCAAAGAAAAAAATGTTGGTAAATATATCAATTTTCAAATTGTATCAGTAGTTTTCAATATGTCCACCTTTGGCGCGCATAATGGCCTTGAGACGACCGAAGAAAGCATCGCACGCTGCACGCAAGTGGCTCTGCGGTATTTTGGCACATTCCCAGCGAAGTGTATCTTTGAGGTGGTCCAAACTTTGGTTATGCCGGCCGAAGCCATCACCATCAGTGCTACCTGCTTTCTGGTGGCCGTCCGAAGGTGTAAATTTTCGAAGAACCTCTCTGGCAAGTAAGCTCGGTCATTTTGTTTGTGGACATATTGCTCGATAACAAATGGCCACTCATCGGAAAAACCAAATTCGGTAGCTCACCATTTTCGTGCAAGCGTAGCAACTCCTTCGCTCTTTCGACTCTAACTTTTTTCGGTTGCGGTGTAAGATCGTGTGCTTTTTGGAACTTCCATGGCTTGAGCCCAACCTCATTTTTCAGTATGTGTTGCATCCGTTCCAACGATATGTTAAGCTCACGAGCCATTTTTCTTCCACTTCGACGCGAATTTCGCTCAATTCGAGCCTTCACTTTCTAAACCATTTCTGCCGATGTTCTGCCAGTCTCACGGTAACGAGCTATGGTTCGAGACACAAATGATTTATTCACGTTGAGGTGCTGGAGGGCTCTAACGATAGCTACTTGTGGTTTTCCAGCCGTTTGAATTCTATCGCGGATAAAAATCGTTTAAAAGGCTTGTAAATAATAAAATTATCTGTTATGTGTCAAAATTTGAGCTTACTATCATGAACGGTTTGGAAATTATAGCAGTCTGAAGTTGGTTGCAGTTCGAGTCAGTCAGGGTGTACATGGTTATTTTCTTTTCTTTTTTACTTTCATGTAAATACTTGCTTATAATTTGTCTCTTAATTGTACTTTTAAAAGATAACCTATCTTGTAGTATCAATGTAAGGCCATTTATTATATATATTGGGTCTATTAATTCGTGCGGTTTGCTAAGAGATGGGGTAACTTGTATTATTCCATTGTTATTATTCCATTGGAACATGCGTTGGAAAGCTACTGTCATTGTACGTCATTTCAGTATATGTCATTCATTTGAAGCGTAAGCAACAATAATTTTTTTTCACTCAAATATGTCGAACTTTGTGCCTGAAAAAGTGTTTTTGCGTGGAGTTCTTCTTCATTACTTTAATATGAAGAAAACTGCTGCCGAAAGTCGTCGTATTTTGGTGGAAGCTTATGGTGAACATGCGATAGCTGAGCGAACGTGCCAAAAGTGGTTTGCACGACTTAAAAGTGCTGATTTTGGCTTGGAAGACGATGAACGTCCTGGGCAGTCAAAAAAGTTTGAAGATGAAGAACTGGAAGCATAACTCTATGAAGATTGTTTCCAAACACAAGAAGAGCTTTCAGAATCTTTGGGTGTCACTCAAGCAGCCATTTCAAAATGTTTAAAAGCAGCTGGATATATTCAAAAGCAAGGAAATTAGGTTCCACATGAACTCAAGCCGAGAGACGTCGAAAGGCGGTTTTGCATGTCCGAAATGCTGCTGGAACGCCGCAAAAGGAAGTCATTTTTGCATTGGATTGTTACTGGTGATGAAAAATGGATTCATTACGACAACCCCAAGCACAAAAAATCATATGTGAAACCCGGCCAACCAGCCAAATCAACGGCAAAGCCGAATATCCATGTCGCGAAGGTAATGCTCTGTATTTGGTGGGATCAGATGGGTGTGCTGTATTATGAGCTGCTAAAACCGGGTGAAACCATCAATGGACAACTCTACCGAACACAATTAATACGTTTGAAGAGAGTAGTAGCCGAAAAACGCCCGGAATATGCGACCAGATACGAGGCAATAATTTTCCATCATGACAACGCTCGGCCCCACGTTGTTATTCCGGTTAAGAACTATTTGGGAAACAGTGGATTGGAAGTCTTACCCCAACCGCCTTATAGCCGAGACCTTGCCCCTTCTGACTACCATTTGTTCCGGTCGATGCAGGACGCCCTCACTGAAATATGGTTCACATCAGAGCAGAATATCAAAAATTGGCTTGATTCATTCTTGGCTGCCAAGCCGGCGCAGTTCTTTTGGGTGGGATCCACATTCCCATGGGATTTCCAGAGAGATGGGAAAAAGTCATAGCTTCAGATGGGCAATACTTTGAATAATACTATTGTACATGTTTTTCTTAAATAAACATTCAAATTTTGAAAAAAAAAAAACGCACGAATTAAATTACATACCCAATATATAATATAATATACATAACTCAAGACGTGGCACAACAGTTAAGTGAATTTGTGAGTAAGTAACATTCAAAGCTAGTTACCGTGGCTAGTTACCGTGGAATCTTGATATTCTTTATCTGTGCTAGTTCACTGCAATATTCCAATCATTGAGTGTAAAGATATCTTCTAAAATACTAGAGCTGTTGGCAGCCCATTTGCGAATTAGAAATCCTCCCGTTGCTAACAACTGTGATACTTCTGACTTCATAGGGTTGACATATTTGACTGTGTCGGCTCCAAACATGAGACTATCGATATAAAATACGCGAAAATTGATGTAAGACCCTATTGGAAACCGAATTTTGTTGTCCTCGTTCAATTGTTGTAAACATTTTACTGCGAGGTATGGTGCACCTCTGCCGTAGGTGACGGTGACTAATTGGTAGGTAATTTTTCACAAATCATCTTATAGGGTCGGAGAAACCAACAAAATATCATTGAGTCGATGTCCTACAGGATGCGTCGAAAACCACGCAAACTTTGGTAATGCTATTTATAATTTTCTGTTCATCCTCCGTTGGTTGTTTTTCTTTGTTTGAATCCGAAAACATACAGAAGGTAGTGTTTTAAAATAAGCTTTTTAAATTTACTGTGATCTGCGACTTGCTACTCTAGCTGTTGTGTATTTGCTGCGCAATATGAATACCCAAAGGTTTATAGGTTTTTTAATTTTATTTTTTTCATTTTCTGAAAGACGCATTTGTTAAGAATGCTTTAACCAATTTAATACAGAAATTCGTAAAATTGATTTAAATACAGCATATAAAAAACCATTCATCCGATTTGTATGTACCAAATATTTAAATGTTCAAAAATACAGTCTCTATGCCACCACGTAGAGATTTTTTTTATTAAGGGCTCTTTTTTTCAATAAACGATGAAAATTTGCTCTGAAAATGGGAAATACTATAAAATTCGTGTGGCTGTAATTTTTTCCTTTTTTTTTTAGTTATCGAAATTTTCCTATGTGATATTTAAATATATCATTTATAAATGAAATATATATATATATATATATATATATTTTTTGTATTTTTCAGATGAACCGTATGGCTTTATTGCTGTCAACGACCAAGCAGCAACTTCGTCGGAGTGTCCTTTTGGAAACGGCGTACACCGCAAACTATTCTTAAGATGATTCGAATAAAAAAATTTCGAATAAAAAAATTTGTGTAGTACGGTTGACATATATTGAATATTAGTATCAATAAAAAACCATTAACCGTTTGTTCGAAAAGAATGATGAAAAATACAGCCTCATACCGCGCGAGTCATGTCGGAGTCAACGACCGACAACACAACGGTTGTCGCTGAACTTGATACAATGCGAGGTGCACTGCACTCCCAATGCATCAAGGCCAGACATGAGCATAAGCACATCTAGGTTAAGATTAATTTCTGTAAGTTAGTTTTTAGCCAACCGCGAACTCATAAAGACAACGAATAAAATAATAAATAATTTATAACAATACTCGTTGAATTCTCTTTTTTTTTTAAAAAAAGTTAACAGGTGCCTTAAACTATTGTATGTAGTAGTGTCGTTTCATCATAGTGTTAGTTTTTTTACTCTATGTGTTACTACTAAATCATTAAGCATTTAGGAAACTAGGATGTCAGTGCACTCTGTAATTGTCGTCATCAGCAACGGAAGGAAAGCAAAATAAAAAATAAATAATAATAATAATAAAAATCGCCATTATCAGATTATCAGATAAAAACGAAAGAAAATATCTGAAAACAATATTTTTCATCTAAAAGCGTTATAAGAAACTCAAAATGCTGAATAGCAAGAAAATAAAAAAAGAAGATGGGAACTACTATGTGGAAAATTCCAATTTTAATTAATCCGTTCGATGTACTATATAGCAGCATCAATCGCAAGCAAAATTCGTTTGCTATTAAAGTTACTAGTAACCAACAGTTCACAACAGTTCAGTAACAAATGCTAGTCTTTGAACTTGTGTGAATATTTTGAGATAACTAGTCTTTTCCGTGGCTTTCTACCAAATCAGCGCACCATCTGTAACTATGGGTCTAACCAGTATATTATGTGTAGTATTAGTTCCCGACGCTTACCAAAGGTTTAGGCTCCTTTTTTCAATATTGCGCTTTCAACTGCGCTTGCTCTTTAAGATAATTCCGAGAAATTTTGCTTCGGATGAAAGTTCTATCCTAACTCAGTTTATTCTACGAAGATTGAATTTTTTTAACTTTCCTTTTTTTTGTGAACTACACTAGTTCAGTTTTTGATGAATTAGTTTAGGGATAAACCGTTTTGTCTATTCAAAGCAAACTCCATTAGTTCGCTGATCGTTGGAAAATGTTTTCTTCTCAATAGAAGACCATCTCGTCGGCCTAGGCTACTGCCTAAACACACTTCTGTTCAAAACTTATACGGTTGTCGTTTATAACAAAATGCCACAGAAGGGAAGAGATCAGTCCGCCTTGTGGGGTTCCTCTTTCAACCGTTTTCCTTTAGCAAGTTTTCAATTCATTGTGCTATCGTTTATTCTATAAGGACAGCCTTATAAATGCGGTGCTTATATTATGAAAAGATCCTTCGATATCTAGAAAGGCAGTCATGGTGTACTCTTTGTAAAGTATACCATTTTCTGACTGCTGCATCTCTACTAATTTTTCTTTAAGCTAAGTGTGTTGAAAACCGCATAAGTTGTATTTGTTGAGTTTTCGCCTGTAATCCTTAGAAGCATAGCAGTTAGGTCTTCTTGCTTTCCAGGTGTTTGGGACGTGGTGCAGTTTAGACAATCGATAAAGATGATTTTAAGCCAAGGTATTATAAATGTAAGAGAGTGTTGTAACATGGTCGGGTTATCTCGTCTGTTCCCATTTGTAGGGGTTGAACGATTTGGTCGCCCATATATATCCGAGCTGTTAGATCTTTCTATAAGATTTTTTTTAACCTAGCTGATTTGTTCGTACTTTTTATCGCCTCGCAAACAAGAGCTCAATATTGTTTCTGGCCATTCTTATGTTGCTTATGTAGGAGTAAAGTTCGGATATTTGGTCCAATCCTCCTCACTTCTAGTTTTCTGACCTATGTTCCGTGTCTTTTTAGTTCGCTTGTCCACCAAGAGTGCTTGCAATGACTAGAGGTGGGACAATTCATAATAAAGACTTTCCTTAGGTTTAAAGTTACATGGTTTACGGAAGACCCAATGGAAAACGATCAGAAACGTATACCATTGCGAAAGTACGTACCGACCGTACGGTTGAGTCACTGTCTATAGTGAAGATAATTCTTAGGTTATCCAAGAAGGATTTCTTAGTGTAACTCCTCAGTTATTGATTTTGAGCATGTGCGTTTGTGATTGTTAAGTCGAGAATTTTTTCTTTTTTTTTTTTCCTTGAAAGTTGGGGCAATTTCCCGTGTTACAAATAACAATTTTGGGAAAAATATTAGATTCAAAAATGAACTCATTAATTAATTGGTTTTCTTAGAGCGTAATTTATCTAAACCAAATATGCTCCATTACTTTTGACAATGTTTCGTCATTTTTGGGTATCAGTGAAGAACTCCTTTGGTAATTGTTGAAAAACTGAATCAAGTGGTTTTTCCTGTTGTGAATTGAACAACAACTAATCATATTCATACACACTTATAACACATATATAATGAAATGTCAAACTCTAATTTTAATTAGTCTTAATAAAGCATTAAACTCAACAGGTTAAGGGCCCTCTCTGATACGTGTGCGAAACTAGTTGTGAAAAAAAAAAAAATAAATAAATGTTTGATTCGGGAATAACTGGTACGGGATCTTTTCCCATAGAACGGCTGCGTGGTCGTGAAAACTTTGATGTGTGGAAGAGGCAAACGAAGTCGTGCCTTATAATTAAAGGTATCTGGAGTGTCGTTGACAAAGGTGTCTTGAGCGACAAGGATGCTGCTAACGACGAACGTGCATTAGCCGAAATAACATTGATGGTGGAGCCAAGTAACTATAGCTACATAACTGCTGCAACGAGTTTGAAAGAAGCGTGGGATGCTCTTATAAAAGCATATGAGGACACTGGGTTAACTAGAAAGGTAGATCTTTTAAAGCAATTGGTGAATATAAAGTTGGAAGATCATGCATCGATCCAAGAATATATTAACAATTTGGTTATGGCTGCTATTAAAGTTAATATGGCTGGTTTAAAAGTAGATGACGAGTTGGTGGCATCTCTAATGCTTGCTGGACTCCCCGACGATTACAAACCGATGGTCACGGCTGTTGAAAACTCCAAAGAAAAGTTAGCTGTTGATACAGTGAAAAATTTGCTTTTACAGGATGCTAAATTTGACCACACAAATGATCGAGAAGCAGCTTTCTATACCAACAAAACGCCAACAAAGAAATTTAAAGAGTTTAAGTGTTATACATGTAAGTGTGTTGGACATTTCTCGAAAAACTGTCCAAGTAAAAACCGAACAAAATTACTAGCAACAATATGGAGTACCGAGCCAAGCGATCGGATGATTCTGTCCTATTTGCAAAAAACGGTCAGAAGAAAGAGATCGATAACACCAAAATATGTGCAAAAGTAATACAACAAGAATCGACTCTGGCGTATCATGTCATATGACGAACAATATAGACAATTTGTACAACACACGAAAAATCGAAAATAAAACGATAGTGGTAGCAAACAAAAACAAAATGACAGCAGAATGTGTAGGTGAAACTAACTTAGTGATATTTGGTGAACAAGTAAACAGAAACGCAATAGTTAAAAATATTGAATACGTGCCCGAATTGTGTGCGAATCTTCTCTGTTGTTTTTGAAGGTGCTCAGTGCAAAATTTATGACAAAAATAAAAACTAAATGGGATTTGCTACAGTTGAAAATAATTTTTTTAAACTATAATGTGAAATAAAACAACGTAAAGCGCTAGTCACTAAAGTTAATTTTAATCTCTGGCATCGTAGATTTGGTCATGTGTGTAACAAAAGCATTGAAGACATAAACAAATTTGCATGCGACATTGAAATTGAAAAACCAAATAGTTCAAAATTTATTACATGCATAAAAGCAAAAAAAAACAAAACCAAAGAAAGTGGCACACGTGCATCCAAATTACTGGAATTAGTACACTCTGATGTACTTGGACCGTTAAGTTGCAAATCATATTCTGGTGCTAAATACTTATTGTCTTTCGTTGATGACCATTCGAAAAAAGTTTTCGTTTACCCAATTAAACAAAAGCCTGATGTGTTTGACGAATTTATTGAATTCAAAAATGTATGCGAAAATCAGTGGTCATCTAAAATAAAAATATTACGCACCGACAACGGCGAAGAATATATTCGTAATAATTTCGAATCATTTTTGAAAAACAATGGTATTATTCACGAAAAAACTACTCCAAACACTCCGGAACAATTAGGTGTTTCAACCGTACGTTGATGACAGTGGGTTGAATAATCGTTTTTGGGCTGAAGCAGCTGTGACAGCGGCATACCTTACCAATCGTGTACCGTGCAGAGGAAGTCAAATTTGTCCCGAAGAAATATGTTCCGGTAAGAGTCCAAATTTAAGGTTTGTACGCGTTTTTGGCTGCACTGTGTTGGTGTACACACCGAAGGAAAAACGTCACAAGTTATCTCCAAAATCAGACAAATGTATAATGGTTTTTTTTATAATACCGCGCGCAGTGGTGTAGTAGTTTGAAACTCAGGTGTATTAGGTTTCGATATTTTTCCCAGAGGTGGTTGTCAAACTCGACGGGACGAGCAAGTACATCCTCGATCAGTGAGGGTTTTAAGTACGTGCTAGTTGTTAGTTCGTTACATTTAACCCAGCCAGCAACCACTCCAACATCAGTGTTATGCCTTCATGTCAGAGTTGACGGCGACGGGATTTTCATATAACTACATACAAATTCTATGAAAAGGCTTTTTCACAGAATTGCCTCGCACGGGATTCGAACCCGCGACACTCTGCTTGAGGAGTCTATGCATATACCACTACACCACGGCCATTCCTTGGATATAGTGGTTGGGTATAGTTCTGAATGCAAGGCTTATCGGTTGTTCAACCCAAAGAACAATAAAATCATCATATGTAGGGACGTTCTTCAAATTTAGAGAATTTCACTGATAATGTTTATTTTCAAGATACAGTTTCAGAATTGACACCACAGGTAGATGCATCTAGTTCAAATGAAACTTCTCAAGACGAATTTGAAGATACTGTGGACTTCAATGCATTGAGTCCTGAAGTAACAATGGCAGAACATGATGATCCCCAATCAAAAGAAATTACCGCCGTTGAAGTTCATCGATCTGAAAGAATCGCTAGCAAGCAAACACCTTCATATAATTGTTTATTCATAGTGACCCTGAAACTTTTGAAGAAGCTACATCATCAGAGGACGCAAGGGAATGGGATGCAGCGATGAAAAACAAAATCGAAAGCCTATCAGCTAATGCAACCTGTGTGCTAGTGGACCTTCCAGACGGCAAGAAAGCCATCAAGTCGAAGTGGGTCTATAAGACAAAAATCGATGGTGATGGATGCTTATTACGCAGGAAAGCTCGACTTGTCGCTAGGTGTTTTTCACAACAAGCCAGAATCGATTATTTTGAAACCTTCAGTCCATAAGGTTCTTACTGGTGTTGGCAGTGAAATACGATATGGAAATCCATCAAATGGACGCTGTATGTGCACACTTGAATAGATCGTTAAAGGAAGATGTTTACATGCAACAGCCTAGCTGATTTGACGATAGTTCTGGTAAAGTATGCAAATTGTTGAAATCTATATATGGCCGCAAACAATCCGGACGAGTATGGAATAATACCCTTAACTTAGAGTTACTGGAGATGCGTTTGATAAGAAGCGAAGTGGATCAATGCATTTTTTACAATGCCACAATATCAGATGGTATAAGAGTTATAGTCGCAATATATGTGGACGATTTCTTACTATTGTCCAATGATGTGAGCGAAATCAAGAAAATTAAACAGAAATTGTCGCAAAAATATAAAACGACGGATATGAAAGGTAAAATAAAAGTCGACCAGTCACAGTACATGTCATCAGTACTTGAACGTTTTGAAATGAGTGATTGCAATCCCGTTTCAATACCAATTGATTACAATCAGAAATTATCTGCTGACATGTCACCAAAAGACAAAGCTGAAAGAAGACGAATGTCTAAAGTGCCCTATATGCAAGCCATCGGTTGCCTTTTGTTTGCTCCTCAAATCTCTAGGCCAGACATTTGCTATGCTATAAATATCCTGAGCAGTTATGGTTCAAATCCAGGGAAGCAGTTAAGCGTTTCATGCGTTACCTCAAGGGATCTGTTGAAAAAGGCCTAATATATGTATAGAAACATAGTGATCCAATTACAGGATATTGCGAGTTATATAGACAATAGACAACTAACGCACCTAAAACGCAAAAAACAATTGCCTTGTCGTCAACAGAAGCTGAATTCATGGCGATCGTTGCTGCTTATAGTAAAATTTGGTCTAAATTGAATTTTGAATTTGTAATTAGATATCTGAATTGAATTGAATATTTGCTTTTGAAATACGAAGTCCTATTTTTGAATTATATTTATATCAATTAGTCAATTCGGTCATAGAAGAGTTGGAAATTAATCATTGAAACATTGGGAAGCATCTCACGGTGGAGCATTCCGATTGCCTTACGTGACCCATTTATATAAACGGTTATGGCTCAGATCAAAAATGGCTTCAGTTAATTGTCGTTTCACGAACAGAGATTTACTCTATCAGTCATGTTTCTAGCGCGCTTAGTTCATGGGAAACCTATACGTTGGGCTTCTTTTTACGTCCAGCTTTATTTAAATAGCTAAAAATAGTATAGTTTTCAATGCCTAACTCCGTAGCAATATTTCAAATTGCCATAAAGAAAGCCAGCAAACCATTTCCCCACAGCAGATCCTGATAAACTTCATTACTCGTATACAGCACTCGTATCGTAGTAGTATTTTCTCATTAGTTCTCTTCATTTTCAAATGCAAATTACATTACAATAAATGCAAAGAATATACTATGCCTATTAGGGTGTCCCAAAAAAATCGAAGTCGTTTTTTTTTTTAACGCAAACACTCTAATTTTTTTACTTTTAAGTCAAAAAAATTATAAATAAAATTATAAGAAGGTAGAACCACGGTAACCCGTGCCGACTTACATTGATACATGTCAGCACTTGCTCTCTAAGGCTGACGCGACCTAACTTGTCGATGTGCTTATGATTACATGTTATTTGGTTATAGATATATGTCAGTGGAATTATGTAGTTCTTAAAGGGCTATATTTTTAATAGGTGACGTAAAGCCTCAAATAACGGGCTCAAAACTTCCGTCTAATGGACAAGTTTTAGCAGTTTTATATTACAATATCCATGAAGTGAATATAACTGTCAATGAAAGCGCGAATCTCACTATTCCCGAGTGTATTATCTATTGGGATTCTTACTAAGTCTTTGCCTAATTGTGAGAATAAACTTGTAAACTTATTTCAAGTTTGGAGGGACTTGCAAAAAAATGCACAAAAGACACAAGACATATTTACGCAGTGCCGTCAAGACTTTGCCAAACAATTTAAATAATTTGTTTGATATTGCACACGCCAATGCTCTTCAATTAATAAAAATAAATGAGGATAGAATCTTAGGTCACTTAGCAGGAGTGAATAAAAAATTGACTGATAGAGAGGAAAGAGCGCACCTCAGAACTATTGAAGAAGAAAAACGACGTGTTAAATATTTGTCTGAGCCGACTCCTTCGACATGATCTTATATACCGTTACAAGACGACTCATCTTCTGAATCCAATGAAAACTTAGATTTTTAAGAGGACGTACCGAATCTTATCGAGAACACGCAATCCAGCAAAACACCTCTGCAGAAAGATTTCATTACTCCAAAATTGGTAGTAGCGCTAGATAGGTGTCAATTGAGTATGAGAGATTCTTTGTTCATTCTTGAAGCAACTATTGAAAGACTTGGATATAATATTGATAAATTTCCGATAAGTAAGTCTTCCATTCACAGAATTCGCACAGAAAAACGGAAGTTGTGACTGTTTACTGGGACGGCAAGCTTTTGCCTGCATTAAATGCTCGGAAATCAAAAGAAGAACGTTTTCCTATAGTTATTTCTTATGAAAACAAAGAACAACTTATTGCTGTACCAAGATAAGAAAGATCAACAGGGAGTGAACAAGCGCAGGTAGTTTGGAACGCGATTGTAGACTGAATTTACAAGATAAAGTGCAAATTCTTTGTTGTGATACTACTGCTTCAAATACAGATCGTTTTAACGGTACCTGTGTGCTTTTTGAACAAAAACTGAACAGATAAATGCTTATTTTTGCTTGTCGCCATTTCGTGTATGAATTTATATTAAAAGGCGTATTTCAAGCAAAAATCAGTCAAGCAACTACAAGCTCCGATATTACACTCTTTAAAAAGTTCCGAGAAAACTGGAAAAGTATTAATGCTGATCAAATACAGAACTTACACAGCACTTGACTGACTCCGAAGTTGACAACTTGCTAGAGTTTTACCGAACTGAGGTGACAAAAGAAATAGTCAGAGATGATTATCGAGAGTTAATAGAGCTTTCTGTGATATTTTTAGGTGGAGATATGGAGAAAAAAAAATTTAAAAACCAACCTCTAGGTGCCATGCACCAAGCTCGATGGATGGCTAGAGCAATTTATTGCCTGAAAATATCGTTACTTAGTGCTCAATTCAAGATCACAAGCAAAGACAAGGCGGCATTGATTGACGTTTGCTTGTTCATTGTTACATCCTACATTAAAATATGGCTCCAATGCACTTCAGCAATAAAAGCACCTTACCAAGATTTGTGCTTTTTGAAATCAATGATGTCTTACGAGAAAACTGATTAAACGATCTCAAAAGCAGCCTTGCAGATAATAACTCAGCATTGTGGTATTTAACTGACGAAGTTACTATATTATTACTATTTGACGATGATGTGGATCAAGAAACTAACGTTAAAATAATTGATAATTTAACCAAAGAGGAAATAACTCATGGAAAACGATACATCCCATCGAAAGAAGAACTTTGTGGTTCATTGTATGGTAAGTTTATTAATGAACATTGGCATTAATAGTTATAGAAGTTTTTACCTTCATTTTCTGTGAAAGTATATTTTTTTAACACTCTTTTCTTATTTTGTTTCAGAAAAAAACATCTCTGACTTCATTTCAGTAAAAAACAAGTCCTTGTTCAATCGCCTTAAAATTGAAGACAGTTTTCTACACGAATGTCCTACTTTGCGGTTAAATAATACTTCGTTTAAAGAAGCTAGAAAGAAAGTTTCGGCACTGAGGGTAGTAAACGATGTAGTTGAAAGAGCGGTTAAGTTGATGCAAGACTTTCATGGATTAATCACAGTTGAGGAGGAATAAAAACAATTTTTATTACATTGCGTACAAGAACACCAGAAAATTTACCCTGCGGGTAGGGGTTAGAAAATGCCTATCCTCAAGGCAAGGTGTTATGCGACCCGTGCCAAGGCCTGAATGGTGATCGGGATGTAAAATCAATAGAGCACCGCGAACGGAGCCCTCCGGATACCTGGCGTCCTCTGGTTGTAACGTAGCCTTACCGCATTACAGGGGTCTCTGATGTGGTGGACCTCCCTTCCCCCATACTCGTGGGATCTTAATATGAACCTAGACATAAACAAAACAAATAAAAAAAATAATTCAAACAACGCAAATAACGCAGTAAATTCAACGAATTTACCGCAGTCGTTTGATCCCTTCTCTAAAAGTTCAAAGGTATCACGATCTCCACCACCAAGATCGAATTTCTCCGGGAAAAGAAGTCCGCCCGAAGCACCTACGCGTGAAAAAACGGACTCAATGACAAATAAAAGCTTGGAAGACGAGAACAACACACTCCGTACGAAGCTTAAGCAAATGGAGCTACTTTTTCTAGAGCTTACAAAAGAAGTAGACATACTCCGAGAGAAAAACAAGACTCTGAAAACATAGCATATAAACGAAGCCCAAGAAAGCAGTCCACTCCGCTCAACTAGTCGCGAATACCATACGGACGAAGAAGAGCTTACGCGCGAAACAAATTGGACCGTAAAGAAAAGACCGTCTAAGAAACGTAAAGCTGGTTCTTCACCTGAAGTCGTTCCAGATAAGAGCCAGGAGTCACAAAAAAAGCAACTCCCAACAAAATTACGTCTTCCACCTCCAATCAACGTTGTTGGGGTTTCAGACTATAGCAAGTTGCATTGCTTTCTTAAAGATACGCTTAAATGTATGTATAAGTCTACCGACATTGTCCGAAAAATTAAACACCGAGAAGATCCAATGGTACACTTTCGAAAATAAAGAAAGACCATTACGTGTAGTAGCGAGAGGACTTCATCCTTCGTGTACTAAAAATGATGTTGTAAGCGACCTCCATGCAAAGGACTTCTAGAAAGTTCTAGATGTCGTAAATATTATTAAAAAAGAAAAGAGAAAAACAGATAAAGACGAGGAAATCTTGGTTAAGCGGGGACTTCCATGGTTTATGCTTAGTTTCGATAAGTTCGAAAATAAAGAAGGTATCTATAGTATCAAAACTATTCTAAATATCTTAGTCAAAATCGAACCTGTGCGAAAGAACACAGGATCGATTCCGCAATGTAAGCGTTGCCAAGGCTTCAATAATACGCAGACTTACTGCCAAAAAGAACCGCGTTGCGTAAGATGTGCCGGTAAACATCTCTCAGAAGAGTGCAATTTAAATAAAGAACATCCACCGTCTTGCATAAATTGTCAAGGAAAGCACCCAGCAAACTATCGCGGATATGAAGTGGCGAAAGAACTCCAAAAAAGGAGCGATACGCTAAAAAAAAACCATACGTCCAAGCCCAACGCCAATATTGACATTTGCTTGATTTGCTTGAAACTCACTTGAGGAAAGGACCTCGTGTGGAACTAAAGAGATACTGTGCTTAACATGCATACCACCCATCAAACAATGCCAGAGGCGGATCCTCATTGTTCATTAAAGATTGTATTGAGCACTCTATAAATATGAAGACTGAATGCGATGCAATGCAGTTAAGTTCAGTTCGCGTAAAATATAACCACCTACAACATTGCATCCATTTATTGTCCTCCGCGATGCAAGCTAGAAAAGAATGACTTTAAAGGTATCTTTGATTCATTCGGACCGAATTTTATAATTGGTGGTGATGAAGCAAGTAGTGAAATAAAATATCCGCCGGAATAATAATAATAGAACTGGTAAGAGAAAAGAGGAGAGCGCGAAAAAATGGCAACAATCCCGTGCTCCCCAGCATAAAACATACTTAAACCACTTATGCAACAAATTGAAAGAAGCAATACGAGATTACAAAAATCGGAATATCTCTACATATCTCGAAGGTCTGACTGCCGAAAGAAGTTCAAATTATCCTCTCTGGAAAGCCATGAAGGGAATCAAAAAGCCTCAAATGCAATTTCCTCCCATAAGAAAAAATAATGGCAAATTGGCAAAAGGAGATAAAGAGAAGGCGGATCTATTTGCCGAGCACCTAGAAGAAACGGTTAAGCCTTTTATTGGACAGGCGTTAACAGGAGGTTCTAACTATATATTAACGGCACCGGTCAATTTTAGAATAAAAACAGTATCGCTACGAGAACTTAACCAAGCAATTAAAAAATTGAAAAATAACAAAGCCCCTGGTTATTATTTAATAACTGCTCAAATTCTCAAGGAGCTGCCAAAGAAAGCCCTGATCAAACTGCTCCAACTTATAAATGCCGCGCTAAGACTATTAAACGTTCCAAGCCAATGGAAAGTTGCCGAAGCTATAAGGGTCCCGAAACCAGGCAAATCTCTAAATGAAAAAAAGTCCTACAGACCCATATCTCTTCTGCCGATAATATCTAAAATATTTGAAAAACTCCTATTGAAGCGCTTGCAACCGATCATTGAAGAGAGACGTCTAATTCCTGAACATTAATAGGGTTTTAGAACTAAGCACTCCACAATTGACTGGGTTTTTAGAATTACGAATGAAATTGAGAAAGCCTTAGAGGGGAAAAAGATATGTTCTAGCGTGTTTCTTGACGTGTCTCAAGCCTTCGATAAGGTATGGCAAGAAGGCTAAACTTTTAAGCTAAGCCAGGTTCTTCCGAGAGAGCTGCATACGATTCTGAAATCATACCTGGAAAACAGAATTTTTCGTGTTAAACATGGCACCGAATACTCGGAATTTAAAGAGATAGCTGCTGGAGTTCTGCAAGGAAGTGTGCTTGGACCGGTATTGTTTTTACTCTATACTCGAGACATACCGGAAAAATCAGGTACCATAGTAGCCACGTTCGCGGACGACACGGCGATACTAGCTACAGATACTTCAGTCGAGTTAGCTACTGGAAAGCTACAAACGACTTTGGAAAAAATCTACGAATGGACAAAGATATGGCAAATTGTTCTCAATGAGACCAAATCTACTCATGTTAATGAGCAATGAAATGAAGCAAAGTATCTAAGAATGACACTAGATGTAAAACTGAAATGGAAGCCGCAAGTTAAGAAGAAACGTGGTGAACTTGAAAATAAATTCAGACAACTGTACTGGCTACTAGGAAAACAAGTTAAGCATACATAACAAACTGCTTATCTATAAGCAAGTGCTTAAACCTGTTTGGACGTACGGTATACAACTTTGGGGCTGTACTAAACCAAGCAACCGAAATATTCTCCAAAGCTATCAAAACAAAGCTTTAAGACAAATCGTGAACGCCCCATAGTATATCAGAAACAGTGATATCCAAAGAGACTTAGGAATAGTTACCGTCGAGGACGAAGTAATGAACTTTGCTCGCAAACTCCGTATTCGTCTTCATGATCATTGTGATAGTAAAATACTCCAAATTCTGGCCGAGACAAACTTAGTGCGTCGATTACAAAGAATGAGACCATTCGATCTGGCGCGATAAGGACTATCCGTAGCAGGTGCTTTTGCTGG
Organism: Volucella inanis; assembly: GCA_907269105.1. NCBI lineage: Eukaryota > Metazoa > Arthropoda > Insecta > Diptera > Syrphidae > Volucella > Volucella inanis. The sequence continues at coordinate 147,227,629 of OU026153.1, forward strand.
AATGCTACCTGCCCCACGCGAACGTTATTTGAAACGTAAACTACTTGATAAGGTAACTTAGTTGTAGTCGATAAGAAGGGGGGCGTGTTTTTAGTGAGTAAGAATCTCACACTGCTATGATCAACGGGTTCATAGTGTCTATGAAGATTTTCACACTTACCCACAAAAAAAAAAAAAAAAAAACCTTAAAAAAAATTTGAAAAATAATATTATTTTTTAACGTAGATGAGTAAATAATATACTATTCGGATGTATTGGAGCTTAAATTAAGTAATAAAAGTTAAATCCTTAATTCCTCCTATAGATAGTCAGTACAAATTTTCATGTCAAAAGTTTGGCATCAAGTCGGCACGGGTTATCACTGTCCAATCGCAATAATATTTATTGTATAAGTCAATGAGGTCAAACGGAATAAAAATAGAGGGTATGCGTATTTTATTTCGCGAAAAAACTTTTTTTCCTTATGCCTATACTATACTCGTAGGCACACAAATTCAAGCTTAAACTGTCACCTATCAAACGAGGGTTAACAGTTATCAATGCAATCAGCTGTTCTTAAGGTATTTGCATTTAAAGCCATCTGTCACCAAAAACAACACGAACATTTTTCCAGACCCAATATTTTTTTTTTCCAGACCTTATAAATATTATTCGTGTTTGATCAGTTAATAAGATAAAACATCATACAGTAAGAACTGGCAAATTTTGCTTAATGCTGTGGCCATGAACATGAATTAGCTTTGGGTTTGAGTAAGGAAAATATGAATTAATCAATAAAACACAAATTTGAAGACTCTTATTTAATTTTAGTAATTACTAGCATAATAATATACGAAAAAACTACCAAATATACGAGTAAACTGCAAATAAAATTCTAACCAAAATAACAGACAGTCAAAATGGGCCAGTAACTTAAAATGCAGCCTGTGTTACAGAACTTCAGAATCTGTTCAGCGAAAAAAAAAAACCAATTCTCTTATTTCTTAAAATTGCAAGCGTAAAAATTCTCTTACGTTTTTGAGTACATGACACTTGTATATGTAAAAATTGTATTTCAATTACAGAACTCTACTACCTACTCAATGTTCAAAAAGTAAAATGAGAAATTGTTCGGAAATCACTCGGAACACTATCATTTATCGACTAAATGTAGCATACTTGAGAAAATGACTGATTTTATCTGCGATTTAATTGGAAACGGCGCCGACTATCGGAGACAGTCCGTTATGCCATGATAAATCACATATTATTGAACAGATTGAAATTATGACACTTTGGGACATATATAAGAAAAAACCTTTTAAATAATAATCGTCCCCCGTCCAGCCCGGGGATTCGAACCTGAACACTGTTAGTGCAAGCAATACAACACTTCGTGTATCGGACTTTAACCATATCGACTACTGCGCGTCTATTTTATATTTCAATGTTGACACAACATACGAACTTATGTGCAGAAAAACCCTACAAATGCAGTGAAGCAATAAAGACATTGCCAGCAGTGAATTATTTACTTTAATAAAATTTTGTCGGATATGTTTTTAATTTTTTTTATCTTTTCTTTTTTTTTTAGGAATGAGTACTATGTTGTATTTTATTACAATTTTTGAGAAGAAAGGCGTGGTTCTTGATAAGTTAATGAAGGATTGATATTCTGCTGAGGTAATCCCTTAGATACAATCGCGAGGATTTCCTTGAAGAAGATACGCATTAACTACCAGCTGATGTCGAGCGACTTAAATACGAATATTGTGCTGTTTTCATAATTATCTTGAGATGTAATGCTATTCTCGGATTGTTTAATAACTCTAAGCACACCAAAACAGCAGGGGTAAGATCTTCCTCATCGACTTCAGCCTTCACGGTTTGCTTATCCATACCGTTCACGTAACAAGCAACCATCTTATTTGATACTTCAGAGCGATCTTTTCCTGGTCATACATTCAATGTTGACAGACTTCATAAATCGTGACAGAGAAGACAACACGTAACTGTAACTAACAGCGAACGTAGATTTGCCCCTTAGTAATATAAAATGTGAAAACTAGAAATGGATGAGTAAGGTATTACTCATTATTAAGGTTAGTCATGGTTAGAACAGAAATCTATGTAATGGATCAGTTACGGTCTTCAACACGTCCAGAACTTTCATAAATTGTAGCGAGATCTATGTATATGTAACTGGAGCAGCCATGATGACCAAGTACATATGTAAAGTTTTAATAAAAATGGCAAACATGTGTTTCTCACAATGGTGTAATAATACATTCGGTCTAAGAGCGACAGATAGTCCACCGTTTCCCAGACACGCCTCTTGTCTGGATATTTTGTTGTTCGGCACTCGTATACAGCTCGTATAAGCTATTTGCGGGCGTTTGTGTATGACAGTAATTGGGGTTTCAGCACTGAAATAACTATTTCAAGTGAAAGTGCGGAATAAGAGGAATTTGTTCTCAAAAGTATTTTTGCAATTATAGTAGGGTACCTTCGACACACTTCTCAAGAACAATGACGAGAGCACTATCCTCGAACTCATTCTATCCACTAATCAACAGGAATTTGTCGAACAAGGAGAATGGCAAGTACCTTAAATAAATGATCGGGGACATAAAACGAACGATAAATAGTACGATATCTCGGTATCAATACACTGATAACGAAAATATATTTCGCAACGCATCTATTGACTTACTGCACCAACACAAAAACAATGCTCTTGTTATACAAACAGTTTCCTGCCAGACAGATCACAAACTTCCAAATATTAATAAAAGACTATTAGAGGGCTTCTGTAAGTTTGTATTGGAACAATAAAACTCGGGCTTTAAACAATAGAAAACGGAATATGTTCTCGCAAATAGATAAAATATTTTGGAGGAAAGATCAAAACGAACTTCTATGTCTACAGATCGCCCAAATAACGGACAATAAGGAAATACTACTAATAGCAGGCATAGATTCAGGAGAAACTGGAAATCAAGGATCTCTTGAGGCGATAGGATTGACAGATAGGTAAGTAAAGCCTTAACATATCTTTTGATATAAACGCATGCAAAATATCGCCAGGGAACTTGCAAGGTGTGTTTTTGGCAGTAAGTACCCTTAAAATACCTATGAACACCTGAGCGACAGCTTTTCAGCTTCTTACTTCAAGAACTTGTTTCGAACGTATAGTGCCATCATTCAAATAAGGTTGCACAATTTCGTCGAAGTTGGGAAATTGCACCTCATCCAAGATAACCAGAGATACATTGACAACGATACGGCTTTGTATGTTATTCGTGGTTGTAAGATGAAATTCATGAAAACGGCAAATTACAAATTAAAATTTCAATTGCTTCTCGTTTCTTATTGGAATTTAACAGCAAAAATTCACACTATTGTTTAAATCAACAAAGGAGAACATTTTTTCGCCCTTCAGCTGAAGTTGAGATTGGAATATCTGAAATTCAGGTTGAAGGAAACACGAACAATGGAATTAACAAAAGGCTACGTAAGAAACCATACAAATACCGACTTAAAGGAGCTAGGGAGACATTTTAATCTAAATAGGACTTACATCTAGAAAATTCTACATTCAAAAGGCACGCATGCATTCCGTCATATACCAATACAGGAGCTAAAATCTGACTCAGAGCAGCATTTGGAATTCTGCAATTACATTAATAAGCTGATTGGTTTCTATCGAGCTCCTCCAAGGATTAATTCTGTACAACTCCAAAAAGAATATCTATTGTGTACCAACAGGATGGCGCTTCCACGTACTATGGCCATGTATAGGGTTTTCTAATAACGACTTAACAACTTTTTTTTTTTAAATAAAAGGCAAACCATTTGAGATATTTCAAAAACTTTATTATTGGCTTGAAGTACAATCAAAACATTTATGAATGGAACTCGACTTCGTTCATATGGCCATTTGATTTTCAACGCCTCGACCACACATTTCGGCCGAAACGGCCGCTATTTCGCGTTCAATGTTGGCTCTGAGCTCTTCCAACATCGTCGGCGTGTTGGCATAAACCAATGACTTAACGTAGCCCTACAGAAAACAGTCAAGCGGCGTTAAATCGCACGAACGAGGCGGCCAATCGACTGGCCCATGTCTTGAGATAACACGTTCACCATACTTACTCTTTAATAAATCGATTGTAACGTGTGCTGTGTGGCTTGTGGCACCATCCTGTTGAAACCACATGTCGTCCAAGTCCATAACTTCCAATTCGGGCCAAAAATAATCGGTGATCATGGTGCGATAACGCTGACCATTCACAGTAACGTGACGATCGTTATCGTCGACGAAAAAATATGGCCCAATAACGCCGCCGGCATGCAAACCGCACAAAACAGTTATTTTTTGTGGATGAAGTGGTGACTCATGAAGCACATGTGGGCTTTCACCCGACCAATAACGCATATTTTGCTTATTGACGAACCTATTGAGCCAAAAATGAGCTTCGTCACTGAAGATGATTTTGCGATGAAATTCATCATCTTGGCGCTTCTTCTCCAGAACCCAATCGGAGAATGTTTGCAGACGTTGCTCGTTAGTCGTTAGTAATGACGTTTATCATTATGAAAATGTTGAGTTTACTGAATAAATTGACAGTGTCAGTTTAACGATTAGTGAAAGAGTGCGATCACAAATTAAATTGAAAGTTGTCAAGTACCTATTGGAAAACCCTATAGTTAGAGAGTGGTTAGATTGTCTGTATGAATATTCGTGGTTAGAGCGGTATGAACCCATTCAGTGGTCTCCAAGGTCTCCGGGCTTGCACTCAATCGACTTTTATTTATGAGGACGGATGAAAGACATTGTTTACTCATCAGAAATAACAACATTGGTTGATTTGAACCGATTACGAAAGTCGGAGAAGAATTGGAAAGATTGGACATTGTTAGAGTCTTTCAAAAACGAGCTTTGGCGTGGATATAAAGCAATGGTTTGTACTGTGAACGATTGAGATGATACAAAGTTTGATGAAAAAGTTAAAATAAAAAATCTGCAATCAATACGAGTTGTACTTGTATTCCTTTTTCTAAAATTGTTTACAATTTTAAATAATATAATAAAAATATGATGAGTCAAATTTTATAGCATTCAAGAAAATGTTTGATGGAGATGACGGTATTGATATGACAACAGTGGCAGGTTGGGGGGTCGCTTCTGGACAGTAGATGACTGTGCTCAAGGCTTGTGTGACCAACGTAAAGACTTACAAAACACTTTGTAATATTTTGTGATCTTTTTGGAGAGTACATAGGCTTTCCCACCTGCGGGTTGTTTGTTGAGTAATGATAGATGTACTTGTATGTAATTTTTTTTGGAACCCTTCTTGTTGTGTCTGTAGAATATGATGAGAGGTTCGTTTTTTCCAGCTTTAGCTGCTCTGTCGGCTTGTTCATTCCCTAAGATTTTAACATGACCGGGAACCCAAAATATTTTTAACTTGTTTGTTTTAGATTAGGTTTTCCCTGTCCGTTATATTATCGTTGTCGTGTTGTTGATATTTTGGATGACAAAGATCGTAGATAGACTGTTTGTTTGGAAATAGTGTTGTAGCTTGGAATACTTTCAGGGCCTTGGCTGTCAACATAGAGGAAAACTGAGACAGTAAACCCTTTATGAGACAATTATAGTCTTCATTGTAAAAACGGTTCAGTCATTTGTCTTCTATGCAACAACTCAGAGATTCGATTTGTATCTATGAGTTGTTGCATTAGGTTTTTGAACATCGCTATGAATATCTGGTTGTTGGTAGATGTTCTGTTTTAGTTATAAAGATTGGATATAACATATAATAGAGGATTCATCGAACGTGCGTGCTTTATGTGTTAGAATAGTAATTGGCATATCGAATCATATCGGGGAAAAGAGCGCATTATAGATTGCCGATGACCGTTAGGGTGGTACTTTTTTGGTGTCCAGTATAATGGGTAATTCTCGGGATGATTTGATTCTTGGGACGAAGAGGGCCGTGAGATAGTCAAGTCTGTCTTCGACAGAAAGGAGACCAGGTGATCATTTTGTTGGTTTTGTCTTGAATGCTTTAAGTATCATCAGAACGGTGGAAGTAACTAGGTCGAAATAAATTTTTGACAAAATAAAAGATTTGATAACTTTGATTTGTATTTATATCTGAACAGACCGCTTTGATGTTAGATATTTAATTGTGTTCAGACTGGTAATTAGATTTTTTTTTAAATATGTACAGTGGTTGCTTAAGTTAAACTTAGAGTCAAAAATAATTCCTAATATGGTTAAGGAATTAATATTACAAATATTTTTGTTCTTAAAATTAAGTGTTAGGTGTTTCGCATAGCTCGCAAATATGTTGGTATCTTAGTTTTTTTTTTTTAAGAGATTTTTAAGAGAGATTACACCACTGGTCTCAATTTGGTTGAATATTAGAAAATGTAAAGTTCTTTTTTATTAATTCTTTACATTTAGAAAATATGATCAAGTCATATACCAGTTTTCAAGAGAATTACCTAAGCGAGTTTGTTTATATTTATGAGGCGGTTTTTTTTTTAACCAGAGCAATTTTTTGATATGATTTTTTCTAGAACTTTGCCGACATATGTTACGAGTAAGAAAGATATAGGTGAATACCCATTGATATCGTTTGTCGTTTTATTTGGCTTTTGAATCGGTACCACGCTGGTAATTTTCTATATTTGTGGAATGATTCCTTTGTCAAAAATTTTATTGAAGAGAGATACTATGATCGGAGAGTACTGATTTCATTGTTCCGCCAAGGAACGGATGATTTTTTATGAAGGGAGTGACTTTGGGGAATGACAACGACCAGTTGGTTTTATCGATTTGAAATTTTGGTAATCGGCGTGGATTTAAGGACTGAACTCCCACCGTCAATGTTTTCATTAAAGGAAAAGTGTGGAAGAGTTGTGCAAGTGGTTTTGGAGATTTGGGATAGGTCCACATGGCTGAAAGTGTTGTGGATAGAGAAGTGGGTAGATTTCCTATCATTCAACAGTTAAGTTGGAGTGTGTAAGAAAGTATTTCAGCCACAAATGCGGCTCTAGGAGGTGAAGTCACCTGTTATCGGTATGGGGGGTTGAAAGGCAATTGCAATATTGTCAATTTCAGGAACACAAAAGGTTTGATCCGGAGGAATACATAAGGATATCTACGTGATTTTCTGTTTTAGTTCGATTATAATTGTAATAGCTGATATTGGAAAGTTGATTTCAATGAAATTTTTGGGGGAGTAATCTCTGGACTATGAGTCCCGTCCCTTGTTTAGATGTTGTATAAGCTGGAAGGTTATGAAAGATCAGAGTTTGCCGCGTAAAATATAGTAATTTTTGTTGGTAAATAGGCTTGTTGAAGAGATATCACCATGGGTTTGAATTCATTTATCAGTAATTGTAGTTCACTGTAATTGCTGAAATATCCATTGAAGTTCCATTGTAGAACTTTTAATTTTGTGTATGTTGATAGCGAAGACTTTTGGACAATATAAGATTTGAATTGTTGATCACCTAGTCGTGCTCGGGCGGTTCAAAATTTGAGTCACAGAGTCAGAATTTATGGTCTGACAAGTGTTATAAGATGTCATCATCATCTTGTTGCGGAGTGTGAATGATGTACTCATTATTTTTAAGAGCGATTGAGTGAAAGCAAACATAGACGACCAAGAATATGTAGCGTGTTTGGTATTTGGCTGTGTGTATATGTATTTATTTAATTGGCTAGTGTGGGGAAACTTTTGGCGAAAGTGTACGTTGTTTGGATTATTTTTTGTGTCTATTGGGTTTGGGTTAATCGAGATAGGTTGTGAATTGCCAATTAGGGTTGTTTTATTAAAATTGGAATGGTTTGTTTTAAGTGAGGGTTTGTTTGTGGGTTTTGCTGAAAAAATTTCATTATTTTGGAAAGCTAGCTGTTTGGTTTAAGGTTTGTTCTTATTATAACATTTGAAACTGTGGGTTGATTAGGTTTGGATTTGTCGGAGGGATTGATTTTTGACTCGCGGACTATTTGTCTAGCTATTTTGGGTAAAAGAAACTATGATTGAATTTGTAGGTGGAGAGTTTTGTTGGTTATAAATTCGCCTAACCTCGGCTACACTGCATTTGTTGGTAGCTTTGATCGTTTATGTTTTCTTGTTTTGAACGTATTTTGGACATAATTTTGAAGTGAAATTATCAAGCACTTAGCGCATATTACTCGTGTACAACATTCATTGGGATCGCGGGGAGGGAGGTAACAGTTTTCGCATAGTTTAGCTTTGGTGCACCTCTTGCTGGTTTGTCCAACTAGCTGGCAGTTCCGATATCTTATTGGCGAAGAAATGTATTTTTTAACTTAGCAATGTAGAAACTGACAAAAATGGATTGGGGTAGGAAATATAGGTGAAAGGTAAAAAGCAAAAGCCTGAAAGCATTTAAATTCCATCTATTCTCATTGTAAATTTAAAGATTTCGCTGACGCCTTACGATTTCATATTAAGGAGCGTATATAATGTCTTTAGAAGAATTAAGAGGTTTTTGTTGGGTAACAGGCACTGGGCTACTGTCGCCGAGAAAGGAGACGCTATTGTATTCAGTGATAGCTCCATCAAGACTTCTTTTTTAGTAAGGATATACTAATACTACTTAGTGGAGTTTCAGTTTTTTTTGCGTCAATGAAAATAAAATTTGGATTCCCAGTGTTTCCTGGTGTTGGTATATTAGCAAAATATTGACGACTTAGGAGTCGTTTATTCTCTTGATTTAAACGACCTATTTTCGGACAATAGATTAGAAAATTTATCTCTTAGCCCCGATGGGCCCATGATATATGCAATAACGAGGAAAAGATGGGATAAACAAGGTTAATTGATCACTCCACGCGGGAAAATGTTGAAAAGATGACAGCAATAATTGTTAATAAGATTATTAATAATCAAAACACAACCGAAAAAAATTTAACAATAGAAATGTTAACAAGGAATAATTGTTTATAGATATAGATATAACAAATCAAAGCCTCTTTTATGTATCTTAAAATTGAATGCATTGGTCGACCTATTTATCTTTATACGAAACACACATCAAGGCCAAACATTATGAAAGTTACGACCAATTCTTTCAAAACTTTAAATTCAAATGGAAACCAGCAATTATTTGTAATTACATAGAAGGGCAGTGAAATTAACTTAAAGAAAAATAACTTAGGAGGTTCAATAGAAAACTAAAAGTTGAATATATTACCCTTGTAATTAAGACAAGAGGCCATGAACTTAAAGTTCACGAAAACATATTTGTAAAAATGTTAGTAAATGGTATTTGGATTGGATACATCATTGTCAGGATAGAAAAACAGTTGCACATACTACACAGCATACCATAAATCTCAGCAGAGAATATATAGGGTTTTCCAATGGGGACTTGACAACTTTGAATTTAATTTGTGAACGCACTCTTTCACTAATCATCAAACTGCCACTGTCAATTTATTCAGTAAGCTCAACATTTTCATCATGGTAAAGTACACTAAGGAGCAACGTTTGCAAATTATAAAAATTTTTTACAGATAGTCGGAGTCGTAAAATCATCTTCAGTGACGAAGCTCATTTTTGGCTCAATGGGTTCGTCAATAAGTAAAATATGCGTTATTGGTCGGGTGAAAACCCACATGTGCTTCATGAATCACCACTTCATCCACAAAAAATAACTATTTGGTGCGGTTTGCATGCCGGCGGCGTTATTGGGCCATATTTTTTCGTCGACGATAACGATCGTCACGTTACTGTGAATGGTCAGCGTTATCGCGCTATGATTACTGATTATTTTTGACCCGAATTGGAAGATATGGACTTGGACGACATGTGGTTTCAACAGGATGGTGCCACAAGCCACACAACACACGCTACAATCGATTTATTGAAGAGTAAGTATGGTGAGCGTGTTATCTCAAGACATGGGCTAGTCGATTGGCCGCCTCGTTCGTGCGATTTAACGCCGCTTGACTATTTTTTGTGAGGCTACGTTAAGCCATTGTTTTAAGCCAACACGCTAACGACGTTGGAAGAGCTCAGACCCAACATTGAACGCGAAATAGCGTCCGTTTCGGCCGAAATGTGTGGCTGAAAATTGGGTCCAACAAATCGACCGCCGCAAACGTGCCCGCGGTGTCCATATGAACGAAGTCGAGTTCCATTCATAAATGTTTTGATTGTACTTTAAGCCAATAATAAAGTTTTTGGAATATCTCAAATGGTTTGCCTTTTATTTAAAAAAAAAAAAAATGTCAAGTCGTTATTAGAAAACCCTATATAATATAAGAATAAGGTAACCCGATTTCTTTTAATTTTTGAGATAACTGGGTTTTCAGCCATCTGGTGAAATAAAATTCAATCACTGACCAATTGACTTTCTTTCATCTATTGGGAGTAAATAAACAAGACTAACAAATAAATGGATTAAACTTTTTAAGTTATCGCAATTTTTTCCCCTTGGCATGATAGAAATGTAATACAATAAGTATCTCAAGATGCCATTGGCTTTAATTAGAGAAATTATGTCGGTTATAGTCCTTTCTTGGTGTTGTAATCAATTACCAACCGTTTGCTAGTACAATCAGTTCATGTTTTAAATCAGATGTAACCTGAAAGATACATCATCAAACTTGGATAATAATGATGACTTCACTAGTATGTAAGCACACCTTCACTGACTAACCACGGGGACATAGAAGGTAGATTGATCAATGGCAAAAAAAAGACTGGAGTTAAGAGATATGTGTCCACTACAAGCAAGATTGCAAATGGGGCTATAATGAAGCTAACTTGGGATCTCAGCTTAAATGTTCATTAGCAATTTTTAAATATGACAGGAGCACAATTTTTAAAGGCTCTTACGATTTGGCTAATTACTCTTGCTAGGAAGACATAATCCACACCAACACAGGAAAAGTTTTGAAGAAGTCAACAACCACGACCTATAAATTCCAAAGGCATATTTATATTAAATACAATCCTTCAGCAAATGGAGAAAAAAGATAGTGTGCGAGTTATTGTTCCTAAATACCTTAGAAAAAGGAATGAGAATGAAGTTTCATCCGAAAAAAGAGCAAAAGGACTTTGCGCTGATGGAAGGCACTCAGAAACACATTTTGAGCTATTCTGTCAAACAAAGACTGCTTGAAAATATTTGGACTTCTCGCTAAGTTTGCAAGCATGTACAGAATGTACTGATAATATTGTGGAAAAAATCAGCTCAATGTTCAACGATATTGGCAGCCTTGTTTTTCATAAACTACAATTCGATTGAAAATGACGTAAATGAGTACAGTGTCCACTCAAAATAAAAGAAGAAGCTCAAAATCCTTATAACTGAGACAATTGTTGCAATTTTGATTTGGATCGAGCTCAGCTTTATCCCAGAGACCCCACGCATAATGCACTTTTTAGAAGCGCAGGTTGAACAAACAATTTCTAAGTATGGTATACTATATGATGTGATATCAAACCAAGGCTGCTACATCTGGTACGAGAGACAAGGTGATAGAAAAAGATAGTAGTGTTTTTTTTTTTTCTCTGCTTTTAATCTTTCACGGAATGGGTTGAGAATGAGGTGCTTAAAACATCGATGTGGTGGACGCAATATAAATAAATTTGTATTCGCACTGTGTATAACCGGTGGTCCAGTTTTTGTTTGAATCGTATGTTATTTTGACACTAACAGCTTTTTCCTGCTTAAAACCTTCGCAGAAAAAAAAAACTGCTTTACGCTTGAACGAAGTTGGGAAATATTGAAAACTTCTTTAGAAGTGAGTTATGGGCTGTCCAAACAGTGCGTTTATTGAAAATAAGTTTTGGCCGAAATGAAGCAACTACTGAGTCTGCTGTACGCAAGTTTGTGCAAAAAGTTCATGAGACTTGCTTGCTATCGGACAACACTCACGGTCTAGTTATCACACTATATGTGTAAACTCAGCACACGCGCGGATTCTCACATGCTGGTTGCATAATATGTGCCAGCATTTCGGTAAACAAACCGGACGATGGTTTAATGTTTTATTTGTGGGTTTTCCCATACCGAACTTTCTTCTCCATAAGTTGAATGTTTTATATTTCTATACTTTTGCTGAATTTGTAATTTTAGGTAATAAATAAACCATGAGTTAAAATTGTTACTAGAATTAAATTGAACGCAATAAAGAGACATTCGTCTCCAAAAAAAAAAAAAAAATGTCCATTACAGGTCGTTTACTGTCCCCTTCGTCATACGGTACGTACCAATGAGAATGTGGCTGCTGAGGCCAAGAGTGTTCGACTCAGTCCAGGAACATGACTAGTCATCCATCTCAAGCACCAGCTTGATGAGTTTTTGCACAAAGATCTCGAATTATTTTCTTGATTGATTCAGAAATTGAAGACCATCTGCTTCGTTATCGCTTTTTAAATTGGGTCGCTTAAAGAAGACGTCGAATTTGACCAACAAATTATTTTTTTCTGACGAGGCCCATGTTAACGAACAAAGTCGCTGTGTCTGAGGATAACAAAATCCCCACGTATTTATCGAAATGCCAATGCATCCGCAGAGAGTGAGAGTTTGGTGCGGATTTTGGAGTGGTTGCATCATTGGCCTTCAACTGCAATGGCTTCAGCAAATGAGACCTAATTAAACCAAAGTTCAATGTAGCGATGGTGGATGAAAAAAAAACCCTACATCGTGCACAATACTTCTTCAATTGAAAAAGATTTGTCAATCAATACCTGAGAAATAGAAAAACAGACACAAGGAAAGAAGCAGTGCTGGTACGAAAAATATTGGATCCAATTTAGAAAAGAAGCATACGAGTCTAAGTTGTCCGTCGAAAGCGAACTTTTCAAGATGAAATTACTCGAAATTTACAGAGGAATTAAATTTTATCAGACATCTACTTGGACGGCATCACCATTCTCGACTATCCACCACTACACATCAGATGCCATGACATAGGGCCAAGCGATATAAGGCCAAATCTTAAAATTTGACGTAAGTGACATAAGGACAATGGGAAGAAAGCATGAACTAGAGCACATGGGATAGCAGTGGATGCATCACATTGGGAGTTAGAATAGTTACCCACACAACCTCGGAGAAATTTAATCGTCAAAATGTATTGAAGACATCTGCTAACACCTGCAACTTTTTGGCAGACAGGTTGATATATTGTATGATGAAAAATTTATAGATAATAATGGCGAAACATCGCGACGGCTCAAAACATCATGCCGTCTTCATTGATTTGGAAGGAACATTCGATAGAGTTAGAGATAAATAGCATCACCGTCAGCCCTTAAATTTACCCTCTATAATTGAATAAGGTTCTGATAGGCAACAGGTTACGAATTAGTCACATTCAGTCCGAATGTCTCTATTGCCGTTTTGTGACCCAACTTCTGATAACTATTTAAAATTTCATCCCAAGTGCCAACAATTCAAATAATTTTCTTTTGTTGTAGATTATCGAGAAAATTGCGATGACGATACCGCACATAGAGTTAGCGTGGGGTGGCTTAGATGACGTGACAACTCCGTAGTATTTTTTAACAAAAGTAAAACATTTAAAAATTTCGTTATACACGACAGATGATCGTTAAGCATAAACATACACATCGCAATACTGGACGCATGTCAGAAAGAGATAATTTAAATGACAGAAATGTACAGCAGTACTCTCTGCTTTTTAGCTCCCTTAGGGACTCACATTCCTGATCTTCGGATATAGTGTGCCCAGCTAATCACATTCCGATATTAATAAGATAACCTTTTGGGAAACTATCAACAGAGTGGAATTTAATGCTTCCAAAACACTATGCTGTTTGCTGTCGTTTAAGTGGAATTGAAATACCTATCCATTATGCGTGTATAGCCTTTGCTACGTCAAAATTGATAAATTTCCCATTCTCTGTATGTCGATGTCGTTAAAAATACTGCGAAGTATCTATTGTCTAGGCTTCCTCAAGTGATATAAGAAATACTTTTCGCTCTCTGATCTGGCCTCAATATATACGTCAAAAACTGGAGTACAAGCCCACATCGGACCCGGTGTGCCTAAACCATCGCTGCGCTTGCTTGATAGAATTCAAAAACGTGAGATAAGCTCATAGGTGATGCTAATATCACTCAGCCAATGGACATCCTCGAACACCAACAACATCTCTCGTATCTCAATTTGTTCTATAGCTATTTCTACCACCAGTGTTTCATAGAAAGAATAGATGTAAATAGACATAGACGTAATTCGAAATATCATGATTCGTTCCTAAACCGAACAACTCACCTGCCAAGCTCTCCATTTGATAGTCATTGTAACACTTAGATATTTAAAACCAACGTACATCGGTACTCGTACCTCTCTTTCTTTTATTTCTAATTTTCCTTCGCCGCGCTGTGTGCAAACATTTTAAAGGTACATCAACTGCTGAGCGTGCAGTTGAAAAAAAAATTTATGATACATTTTTTGTAGTGTTGTGCATTTGGTTATGCAGTTGTATAATGAGTTCCAGCCTCGGTCACCGTTTAAGATGCTTATTAATTCTGTAATCGTGAGTTTGAATAACTTGTAAACTATCTACTATTTTTTACTGCTTCCAAATTATATAATTAAATATTGCATTTATATTATTTCCTCCCTTCTTCTTATTGTATATATTGTAGATCTTCTTATATAGATTACAATCATACCATATTAGTGAATCCAGTCGTGCTATCCTTTCTTATTTACTGTGTTTTGGATAATTATAGCTCATATGGGTTTTTATCTGGGACGTTAAGTGATATTGAGGGTTGCACGCTAGTCAAGATTTTATCAAATACCTGCGATGGACTTAAAGTTTTCCACCTTAATGCTCGTAGTCTTATTTCTTCAAAATTTGATTACGCCAGACACATTTTCAACGATTCGGGGGTTGACGTTATTTGTGTAAGCGAAACGTGTTTTTTTTACAATAAATATGGTATTCCTGGTTATTTAATAGCCACACATAACAGAGTTACTGACACTATTGATGGGGGAATAGCAATTTACCATAAGACTGATTCGCCCTGCAAAAGTTTGAAAAAATCTTTCGGCAATCTATGTCTATAGCCCCAACCATAATTATTATTTCGATTCATTATTCTCTACAATACAACAATTCTGGGCATCCTACGAGCATATTATAGTCTGTGGCGATTTAAATTCAGATTTGTTCAAAAATGCCAGAAGATCTCGTGAATTCGTTGACCTTAACAACCTTCTGGTTGTTAATTCACATGCGACTCGCTTTGGTTCTGACGCCCTTCCGAGTCTCTTTGACTTGGTGGTTGTCTTAGACCCAATCCAATATCTTGTAGAAAGCATTACAATTGCGTGATTTTTCATCAATAATTCATAATATCCTTCACCATCAATCGAGTCTTCTTCCGCGGCATTCCTTTTTACCAAAAGTTTATTTATATTTGTTGCCAGGAGAGCAAAAGAAAAATATGAACTTTCTGTCCAAGCTTAGCCTTGACCAGCCGTTAAAGGAACTTTGGGCAAATTAGCTTTCTATTGGGATAGGAAACTGTTAAATACTAATTGAAATGCTAGATACGATGAGTTACAATACTATACTTGATCCTTTTCTTCTAACCTGATTGTAATTCGTCTTTGTCCACATATATTTGGGCGACGTGAAAGATCAGACTTTGATCAAGTTATTGGGAATAAAGCAATCAAAGCGTGCTCTCTCATGATACTTAAAATTGGGTAGTAAGCCCCAGAGATCAGGTCGTTCGATGAGATCATTACTCTTGCAATATGCCTTCGGGTCAACTTAAGGCAATAAATTATAAGGATATTATGTACTCAGATTTTGGTGTTCTGCATAAGCGGAGGCAAGCTCTTTCAAACACCTGAATCTTTTTCAGTAAACTTGCTCTTCCGTTGAATCAAATGGGACAGTCACGTACAAGCATAGGCCGGTTAAAGCCTATGTAGCAGATTAACTTTACGCTCGCATCGAATTGGCTGCTATAAAACAGTTTGTTTGTAAGGAAAAAGGACCTTTGGCTCTGGCCAAAGCATCATCTATGTTTGTTATAATATAGATATTGGTCCAGCCAAATCCCAAGGTATTTGACTACATTTCGACAAGTAAGTAGTTGTCTGTGTTCTCCCACGATCGAAAACTTTCGCAAATTCTTTCTGGTATACCTGGAAGCCCCAGACATAGGCGTGGTTTCCGACTTCAAAAAGTTGATCTTCAACTTCAAGTCGAGGCAATATCGTTTAATTTTATCGAAGTCACGTTGCAAAGGTATATTAATGACCTCAATCTTTGAACTCACACTATGACACGGTAAAATAAACCTAACATATCACTTGTGTAAGTATTGAATATAATCGCTGGAGAAGGAAGCTGATACAGTTCTAAATGGACTACGGCCACCCACATGTACGATAATAATTAAAAAAATCATCTTTTGAAAAATCGGATAAATTTTTCTACCAGTTCAAATGAACAATATCCCCATACGAGTACTTTAGCAGCATAAACTAGGATAGATGTTGTAATAGCATGGAATAGGTGTAATCTATATTCTCCCACAATCTCAAGTTCTCCTTGCATATCATTATCTTAGATAAATTTACCGAAATATTCCAAGTTTTATAATATCTTTATCATCACTGCATCTGCGAGGAAAACGATGTCATCTACTAACATGAAAGCTCATATTATATTATATAGGGGACATAAGACGGTGACCACGAGTTTGACCTTGAGCCCCATTTTCAAGGTCAAACGAAGGTCACTTTTGATTTTTTGACGGATTCGTAATCTGCGGGAAAAATTACATTTCTTTTACAGGAAACACTTTTTTCAAAAATGCGTTCTTTTCCCGTCAGAGGGCGCCATAAAACTTAAGACATCAAAATTACTCGAAAAGTACGAATATCGCGAAAAATGTTTCAGACAAAAGTCACAAGGTTCTGAAGGGGACATAAGATGATGACATAAGATGGGGACATAAGATCTCGAGTTTGACTTCGAGATCCATTTTCAAGGTCAAATGAAGGTCACTTTTGATTTTTCAAATGATAATTCCTGATTTTCATTGCTCAGTCGTAATGCTCGTAGGCTTGTCATTTGTTTTTACATACTGCGTATAGCATAACCCAGATACAATGACGTGGACGTTGCAGTATTTTGTTTTCTTCGGGGTGATTAATTAGAGTGGCTCCTCTTGCCTCCCACTGTTGAATCATTGAATTCTTCCCGTTTATTTCACGAGACTATTTCAACAAATGCTCGAAAATGTAACCATTCACTTCAATACACTTGTCTATCCGCACTCTAAATGAACCAACAGAACTGAGAAGTAATTTTGGCGTAATCTTCCGGCAAGCTTCAGTTATTCGTCTTTTCATGTCCTCACGTGTTGTTGGCTTTCTTCTGTAAACCTCACTTTTTAAGTAGCCCCACAAGAAGAAATCAAGTGACGTAAGATCAGGTGATCTAGCAGGCCATTGCCTCGGACCCCTAGTCCGATAAATCGTTGATGGTAAACGTTGTTTAATACCGTCCGGACTACTTGGGAATAATAGGCTGGACAACCATCATGTTGAAACCACATTGTTTGTCGCAACTCCAATGACAATTCTTCTAGTAATACTGGAAGATGGTCCCGCAAGAAGTTTGCATACTTTTCGCCATTCAAGTTGCCTTCCATAAAATATGGACCTATTAATTCATGCCCAAACATTAACATTCCAAGGGTGCTGGCGTTCAACTTGTCGCAACCAAAAAGGGTTTTCGGTAGTCCAGTAATGCATATTATGTCGATTGACCGTACCGTGATTGGTGAAAGTCGACTCAGCAGAGAATAACACCTTGGCGAAGAAAAGGGGTCTCGTTCAATTTGCTGAAGTGCCCATTGACAAAAGGAAACCCGGTTGCGAAAATCCTCACTAGAAAATTCTTGATGCATTGAAACATGATAAGGATGGTATTTATGCCGATGTAATATCTTACAGACAGTCGTTTGAGAAATTCATGATTCACGACTTATCGTGTGCAACAGCAGCTAACACTGCTATTTTATTGTCCTTAACAGCCACCCTATCTGACCGATTCCTTTTCTTTGGAATTCCTTCACCAGTGAATTGTTGGATGACCCGATAAAAGGAAGCGCGCGATCGTATCTGGTCTGGGAAACGTTGGGCGTAAAGAGCAACAGCACCATCGATGTTCTTTCCACGTTGTGAGTGAAGCAACTTTTGCTATTGTTAAAAAAAAAAATGGATTCAAAGCAATTTCGTGTGTTGATTTATCATTGCTTTTTGATGGGAAAAAATGCAGCCGATGCAAAGAAATGGCTTGATAAGTGTTATTCGGACTCTGCACCAACCGAACGAACCATTCGCAAGTGAATTGAAAAATTTAAAAGTGGTCATACAAGCACCGAAAATGATGCACGCAGTTGACGTCCAAAAGAGGCTGTTTCAGATGAAAACATAAAAAAAGTCCACAAAATGATTACGAATGACCGTAAAGTGAAGTTGATCGAGATAGCTGAGGCTCTGAAGATATCAAAAGAGCGTGTCGGATATATTATACACGAATATTTGGACATGCGAAAGCTCTGTTCAAAGTGGATGCCGCGTTTGCTCACAGTCGACCAAAAACAACAACGTGTTGATGATTCAGAGGAATGTTTAAAGCTGTTCAACAGCAATAAAGCCGAATTTTTGCGTCGGTATGTGACAATGGATGAAACTTGGCACATGGAACAATTTTCATCGACTATCTCCAAAAGGGGCAGACTATCAACAGCGACTATTACATTGCGTTGTTGGAGCTTTTGAAGGACGAAATCGCAGAAAAACGGCCGCATTTGAAGAAAAAGAAAGTGCTGTTTCATCAAGACAATTTACTGTATCACAAGTTCCAAGTTCCATTAAGGAATACGACTGAGCAATGAAAACCAGGAATTTTCATTTGAAACTAAAAGTGACCTTCGTTTGACCTTGAAAATGGGTCTCGAAGTCAAACTCGTGGTCACCATCTTATGTCCCCTTCAAAACCTTGTGACTTTTGTCTGAAACATTTTTCGCGATATTCGTACTTTTGATGTCTTAAGTTTTATGGCGCCCTCTGACGGGAAAAGAACGCATTTTTGAAAAAGTGTTTTATGTAAAAGAATTGTAATTTTTCACGCAGATTACGAATCTGTCCAAAAAATAGGGGTTCCCATTAAAAAATCAAAAGTGACCTTCGTTTGACCATGAAAATGGGGCTCAAGGTCAAACTCGTGGTCACCATCTTATGTCCCCTTCAGAACCTTGTGACTTTTGTCTCAAGTTAAAAAACTCACCCGCTACTTAAGTACATAGCTCCCAATACTTTGATGACCTTAGTTGAGATATCGTTTCTATAAAACTTATTAAATAGAGCTTCTCGTGCTACACAATCAAAAGCCGCACGAAAAGCAAAGAAGGCAAATAACGTTTTCTGTTTCCTCATGTAATATAAATCTCTGCTATGTTTGTAAATCCGAATATTTGAATAGTTTTGAATAAATCCATTTGAGAATTTGTTAAGGATCTTCTTGTTTTTCACCCACTGTGTAATTCTATTAAGGGGTTATACGCAGTTGCAAGGACGAAAAAAGACGTTTTCTTATGATTTTTTTCTAAAAAGATATTTTATTTTACAAAAACAAAAAGTATAGATACATTTATAATGGCACTAATGCTCCTGCAGGCGATCTTCTGAAGGTCGTTCAAAAACAGGTATTCGGTGGTGATCACGATATCTCCGGTTTAGTTCATTTAAAACCAAGAAGCCCAAAAGATTCTTTTAGTGGACAAATAAAACTAGGTATTGATAGAAGAAATAATCGAAATTTTAATTTTTGACAAAATGGCGGTTTCGTAAAGAAAAATTTAGACCAAAATTGCCACGTAAAATGTTTAAAAAATAGAAATAAATATCTGAAATCTTTCGATAAGTACTTGAAGAATGTATCTGAGAAGGTTGTGTTAAAATTTCAGACCTTTCGGTTGAGTCGTTTTTTGGAAATCTTGATCATCAACTTCAAAAACATAAATCGGAAAAAACGCATATAAAGTTTCGGAAGAAGTTAACGAGTACACATAGTCCGAAACGTCCTTACAAATATGCGTTTATCTCGAAAAGTACTTACTGGATCGATTTTAAATTTTCAGAGAATATAGTCAGATATATCATTGGTTCATTACGAAAATATGTAAAAAATTTGAAAATTCTAACTGCATATAACCTCTTAAATAGCATTTCAGCAAATAAGTTAGTGGTAATTAGATGGATTGTTGTAACTGTATATATTCATCGAAGTATGGACTGTACGTAAATAGGGAACGCATCCAGATTCACAACGGCCACTATTCAAATGACTTCTTGACATTTAGACCAATGTGTTTCAATGGATTCCCTCTCATCGTGTTTAATTTTCAACTGACTGAAGACGATTCGTTTAAAGACTAAATTCGCGAACATAAGCCTCAAAAACGTCCACATCCCTACACAGGAGAAGAAAGGCCTGACCAAAGGCTGCTTCTAACAGCCTCTCGACAAAACAAAATCTAATAAATCCCCTAAACAGGAGTTTTAAATCGTCCCTGCCGATTTTAGTCCCAAGAGAGGCGAGTAGGACACCTTTGGTAATGCAGTCGAAAAGGACAACCTCTATGACACCAATTCCGGAACCAATCACAGGTCTATTAATTTTTCGACGGGATGTAAGGTCAAAACGGTTTTCACATTTTTCATATGGATATACGTATCTGGGTGACTTCTGATAATCATTTAATCAAATTAAGCACAAGACATTTGGTTGTCTGAAAATTTCCAGCAGCTAACGTGGACTAATAACTTGTTGTAGCAAGGAAATGCATGCGAATACCAGTAAAATTCTAAGACTAGGGAACCAATGTAAAGAAATTCAACGTCGAACAGCTATCGATATGATAGCTTTTATTTACTCTTTTAGAAGTATCATGCAATATTTCTTTTCGCCCGAGGAAGGTGAAGTCAGGTCGGCCAATTTTAAAGCTAACAAAGTTGCTGGACCTGATTGCTATGTTTATCCGATCCTATGGAAGAGAGATCCCGGCACTGCTTCATCTATAAACAAATAAGACTCCTCAACATCGCATATTAAAACCTGCCTGCCATATTATAAGACCGCCTAAGACCATTCGTAAGCAGTTTGACCGGCTTTAGACTTTAGACCAACTCTCGTATGATAGAGTAGGTCAAATATTCACATTACGACACATCTCGGAAAGTATTAGGATTTCCAAATCCATACACATCTTAATTGATTTCAAAACCGCATATCACCGCATATATAGAGAAGAATTATACAGAGGCATGTCCGGTTTCGGCATCCCAGCCAAGCTCGTCCGACTATGCAGGGTGACGATAGAGAATGAACACTGTTTCTTCAAGGTTGTTAATAGCAAAATCGAGACCTGCATTGCCAGAAAGGGACTTAACAGAGGGATGCGTTGTTTTTTTGAAGTCAACTCCAGAGGCACTCCCACATACAGGCGATATTGACATATTCTTTTATTTCTAATAATTACCCCACACTTAAAGGATTTTTAATACCCTTAAAATGTTTGTACACAACGCCGGCGATGACTAGAAATGACTAGAAAATAATAATCTTGGTAGGGTATTCCATAACTCAGTTGTGTGATATAGGAAAGAATACATAATGGGAAAAATACTTTCAGGAGCTGTAAATAGACCGTTTACGACTATTGAAACAAAAGTGACAAAGATGAGTTAAGCTGTCAATTCAGGAAAAACAAAGTGTACGACGTCAACAAATTGATTGACACAGAACAACGACGCCTAGAACAAAACGTTACGATAAGCGGATACAACTTTGAGGTAGTAAGGGACTTCGGCTCTAATATATTATCAACTCCGACAACGACATCTGCGCGGAAATCATGCGAAGAAACAGTTTCGCTACTTCTTCGCTACGTCTTTGAGGTTAGACACCCTCTCTCGAGAAAACATATAAACATTATACAACACACTGATTATTCCAGTCCTGATTTATGGCGCTTAAACACTACAGAAAGCAGATGAAAATGCCGTCGATTGCTTCAAATAAAAATATTTTCAGCTTTGTTCGGTCTCGTATGCATCAATAGAGAACTGTAAATCTCATGGCTTAGATGACTAGGTCACCTTCAGTGCATGACTACAAGCGCCCCGGTTCGGAAAGTTTTTGATTCCAGAGTAGTAGTGGAAACCTCATCGTAGTTGGCGTACACGAGTCAAAAGGGACATCAGCCAACTAAGCGTGTGTAACTAGAAGTAGCTGTGAAAAGACTGCATTAGCGGAACTACTCAGAACTGTAGCGCTATCTAAGTAAGTAAGAAGGTAAGCAGGCTGCTGATATGGTTTACAACAGTATTTTGAAAGATGCCATCAGTGTTCCGTCAGTTCGTTACTTATTGCAAAACGCAGAAGATTTAAAATTCTTAGAGGAATGCTACATCAGTTTTTTGAGGTGTTTATGACACAAAGCCCATGTTATGTATTTGTAGAGCGAATGGGCACCCGGAAAGAATCAAGTTGATGCTAGGTTTGGATTAGCAACTATTTGGACTCATTTTCGTACATTTTGCTGTAAATACGTATATATCTTCAAGTTGACACCATCATTTGATTTAGAAGCTGGGATTTCCACCAATTTTAAAAAAATGTAAAGTGATCAATAAAATTCAAAGAAGGAACAATTGGATTTTTGGGAATATTCTTGAATTCTAGTTTGAAACATGTTGAATATGATTCAAATGTAAAAATACAAAAATCTTTCGTATAGTACATTAACATAACAAGAAGATTCACTTCGCCTTGGCGTAAATTTACATTTAACAAATTAAAGAGACGTAGTGAGGTGGGGCTAGCGCCAAGGTATTTTTTCCGTCAAACTCTATAAATAATTAACTTAACAATATTGTGTTTGCATATATTTTGCGAGCTTCTGTTTATCATTGGTTCTTTACTTAAAGAACAACGAGTGATAACATCTTTAAAATAGCAGGTCTCTGAGCACTCATCTTGATAGATGTGATTGCAAGTCGTATGCGCAATATAGTGAAATCATGTCAATCGTACTTCATGCACTGCGTAGACTTTTATTACATCTTATGACGATCTAACACAGCTTTAGTAATAATTCTACTGGGAGATACTCTTGATCAAGCAGGGGACTAAATGGTGCATTCTCTCACAAACATTGATATGGTAATATGTAGGTGTGAATGATCTAATTAATATTAAAAGGTAAGCGTCCTAATGGAATGACTCATTTGTTTGTTTTTGATAAATATGAAAAAAAATATATAAGTAAATAATCTATTGAAATGAAAGTCACATGTCATTCACAATTCATTTCAAAAAAATTAAAATATTGATCGGAGCTTTAATATTTTTCAGAAGAATTGCACATAATAGCACTCGTTTAATTGTATGTTCTGATTTAAGATCCATAAACAAGACTGAAAAAGACTAATTTGCAAGTGCGAAAATGAAGTTTATACACATGTACATATCTGAGTACGAATATCCATATGTAAGATATAGAAATTAAATTCCTTATTCATCAGGCATCAGGCAACCAAAGCAAAGGGATTGAGTTAATTTACTCAACCAAACAAATCTGTTCCTTGAATCTTGACTTCATACTAAGAAAAGTAGGGCCCGTCTTGATAGATAGATAGATTTTTTATACTGAATCAAACACTGATTTACACAATCAACTCAAGACTTTTATTTCGGCCGGATAGGTGGTGGCGTTGCTGTCTATACTCACAAATGCAAATGTGCTGTTTATGTTTTGCTATCGTTTCAGAACTCTGACATTAAATACTACTTTTTTGAAATTTAGAGCGGACATAAATATACGCGGGCTAAAAATAAATCACTTTTCTGCATACGTCCGCGTCTGCAAATATAGGCCAACTATTTTGGTACTAAGTGAAACATAGGTAGATCCCCGCTCACACCTCCCATATCACCCTGATCTAAGGCTATTTGGCTACGAGCTAGCGCCATTATTCTACCCTCACCGGTATGTAAGAAATATTTCAACCCCTCTGATCTACGAGTAGTCCCAATATATAAGGCATTTTATAGCCCAAAATTGAAGTAGAATGTCCACATCTGTTCAGGAACCCCCAAGAACTCCGTGCGCTTACTAAATAAAATCCAAGACCGTCCGATTAAACTTAAAGGTGACACTCTTACACACTTGAACATCGACGTAATGTCTCCTATCTCACTTGGTTTCATCACTATTCAAAACACTAGCGCGCGCTAATTTAAAAAAAAAAAAAAGAAACTAGAGTTTTAGTGGCGAAACTGTGGGTAATTTTTCCTGATAAATTAATCAGCTAGTACAGTGACAAACCCTGGGAAACTTGGTTACCAGACCTTACACCGCGTAGTTTTTTTTTATAGGGTTACCTTAAGTCGAGGGCTTACAGCAACAAGCCTCGAACAATTCAGACACTACACAAAAATATCCACCAAGAAGTTGCTACCATTGAACCAATGTTTAGCTATCGCGTGGTCACAAATTTAAAAGTAAGATTGCAAGAGTGTGTTCAGAAGAATGACCGGCATTTTAGTTTTACAACGTAAAACCTAACGGCCAAACTCCATTTTGTATAAATGAAATATGAAAATATCGCTACAGTTTTTTTTTTAATTAATACTAAACTTGAAAATCTCCCGCTGGACTCCCCTTATATAGACATATTGTTTGATTCTACACTAAGCTGAGACTCTCACGTCCAACTGAGAATTGGCAAAATGTATAGTTTTCTAAGCAGTTTCCTCCCCAACATATTAAACTACAATTGTGTAAGTCTCAAATAATGCCAATTATAACATATGGTTAGTTAGGTCTAGTTTCAACTGGGGATACATCTGACAAACCTGGTGGAAAGTAAACGTAGTTTTTATACCCAAACCTAGTGAACTGCCTAAATCTTCTCGACTCATACGTCTTAGATAGTTCTATCTGAAAACCACGATTTACACATCAGAGACCTTCTTAACAAAAATGTACCTCTGTGACCTCACCAATCTGCATACAGGAAAGAAAGTTAGACAGAAGGTGCTCTACTAGATTGCACTATGTGCCTTCATAGATATTGAAGTTGCCGTCAATTATACCGTATATGAATCCACTCCGAGAGACATATCTAAGAAGGGTATTACCATTCCACTAGCCCTTGGGTTAGAGCGATGCATGTAAACCGGAAAATCTTCACATTCCGGTGAGGCTAAAACCTCTATCTCAGCCGTCAAAGGTTATTCACAAGGAGGTGTTTTCTCACCACTCTTGTGGTCATTGGTCATTGATGGTCTACTAGTAAAACTTAGTAGTCTGCGCTATCAAACAAAGGGACAGTGAAAGAAGAACACTTTAAAGGCGTTTGCTATAAGTTGCAGGCAGCTCCAAAGTTAGTTAACGATTGTTGTGTTGGAGAAAATCTCTCAACAACTCCAGTAAAGTTATACTTGTTCCCTTCACTCGTAAAAGAAATCTAGATCTCAATTAACTGTACAGAGATTATGTACTCTAACAAAGTAAAATATCTTGGAATGGTTCTTAATAATTTTTAAATCCAATTCACATATTCATAATAAAATCACCGAAGCAACTAAAGCCATGTGGTCTAGCCGTCGTATGGTAAGACTTGGGGATTAACCCCAAAGGTCGCCCATTGGATACTCATCAGTAGTATGGTACAATAAAGAAAACTGTCATGCAAAAGTTGCAGCAGCTACAAAGGTTTTCATGTACGACATAAACGACAGTTCACAGCACGGTCAGACTACATAGCAGAGATTTATCATTTTGATCACATGGATTAAATGAATTTTCTACATAAAATCATCACCAATCACCAATCACCCAAGTGTCTGTGCTTCGGCAAAAGGTTCAATATAGTGATCCCAAACCGAGAAGTATGGAACTACAAGAACCTTAAAGGTGGCCGCCGGGTGGTTGCTGGTAGATTTGGTCCAAATGCTAGAATATCGCAACGTTTTTCCAGCAAAAATACATAGCATTCGGGTACGCGCAAATCTCATCATCGATAAAGCAATCAAGGGAATATAAGAGTTATAATAATGGATCATTTGGTTTTAATCTCATTGTCACTAAATCAGTCTTGTACTGCTTAAATATACTACAACTTCTTTCTCATGAGGACAAAGTTAGACTTTAGTGGGTGCCTGGTCATAAAGGTATTGCCTGCTAGAAACAGTTTGGCCGATTCCTTCATCGATCTTATGCCATTCTGCAATATCCCGAATTCAGCAATTAGTGTTGGGAGGACAAAGTGTGTATATTTGATTTTGAAAATATCCTACGGCTTCACCAGACTAAAAGAGCCATCAAACAATTTCATAAAAAATTAAAATAATCCCTACTTAGTTGAATTTCTAACCACTGCCACCTTCGATATCACCTACACAAAATAGGTCTTATTCAGAAAACTGAATGTCACCTTTACATGGAAGATGACGAAACTTCACACTTTATGTGAATGCATGGCTCTAAGTGCCTTAAGGTGAGAAATTCTCAATTTCATTAAAGTACTTGAACTTCTGGTTTCTTAATACTGATTCCTGGTACAAAAGATCATAATTAGCGGATCAGATCCTTTTAAAAAAAAAAAAAAACATATGGTTGGGAAATTTTCAGTAGCAATAGTTATGAGACCAAAAGAATGTTGATGACAGTATTTAACAATATAATCCGTTTCATGTATAATCAAAGATGTACTGATCATATTTCGCTTTACGAAAGACATACGAGCATCTTGCGAAGTCACCTATACACCTATTTTATGTTTTATTTCTTAAAACTTTTCACAAAATTTTGATGACAAAGGAGCCAACATATCTTTGCCCAAAATCACATTAATCATCTCAAGACGATCATTTGTAGTTTTCCTGCCCAAGTTTACTTGTGCCAACACCGTACACCGATTTTTCATTTTAGCTGTCAGATAGTGGAACAGCCTGCGTATCGATATTAGATGACACTATAACTTATCTTTAAGATAATAAAGTAATTCTAATTAGTTGTTTGCTTATTTATTTATTTACTTTCTTTTATTGTAACTCAATCCATCAACTTATTATTTAACTTTAAGCTAATTATGTTGACCGTAAATTTTTTGATTTTTTGTTTATGTTGAAAGAAAAATATGTGTTCCAAAAAAAAAAAAAAAAAATATTTAGCAAGAAATATTTAGTAAGCAAAAAAAAAAAAATATTTAAAAAAGTCTCACCCAAAACTTACTTCTCAAAAACGCAAGAAAGTGGTTGGATTTGTACGAGTAACACTGTACATCCAGTACAGTGTACAGTATCTACCCAAAGGGGCAAGTGCCTACGTAATAGACGCAATATACTTAACTCTATAAGCCATTATCTGCAATATATTTCACATTTTTTATAAGAAAAAAAATTCATTTTACATAGTTATAAAAAAAAACAATTTTTGTTGACGTAGCAATACAAGTAGGGCCCATACTGCAAATGCCGGAAGTTTTCAGGCTACCACCCGGAAGTTTACATCTTTGCTTTTTTTCTGTGAACTGACACCAATGAGATATTTTATAAATACGTATGCGAAGCTGGAGCTGTTGGTCCTTTCATTATTTTAGCCTCTATATGCTGTTCATCAGAGGTCTCGAAAATTAAGAAGCTTGGCTTATTTACCCACACCTTGTAGAAGGAAATGTTGAAATGTTTTGAATTACCATCTTATTATGTTTCTGTACCTGCCAATCAGACTGTCAAGCATGTCAATTCCACCCATGTGTCGATTGTAAACTAATATTAAATTTGGACAGTCTGTTTTGATTCGCTTTTTCTACTCTCAGTCAAATTGGGTCGCTGTGGTTTGCCTATAACCAAATGGAACCATTCGATTAAGCCTCATGTTAGCACTTGCTCCCAAGTTAGGTTCGTTGAACTGAGCTCGGTCTTGCTGGCACATATTGGATTAAACAGTTTTTTTCTTTGAAAGACAATCGTCGACACAATATATTCCTCAACTTGTAAAGTTTATCGTGTCCATTTGGACCTTTAGGTACCATTTTTGAGTTTTCATTAAAATGAATATGTTTTTTACAGATTCAAACAATTTGACAGTCATACAATTTTTCACTAAATTTATTTCGAATAACTTCGTTGCAGTAATGTAATAGTAATAAAGGACAAAGAAGCAACTGATATATGAACACAAATCCCTAAATAATTTCTTAGTTTTTTATGTAATAGTATTGAAGATAAATGTTTTGCTTTGATCAATTTGAACCAATCCAAAATGCAATTGTTTTAAACGAAATGAAAGACTAAAGTTTCTAGGCCACGGATTTCCTAGCAACTGCTAATTTTTTTTTTTTGGATTTTTCCAAATTCACATAATTATATTTCAATCTTTGCTTTTGAGTTTTTTAGAAGACTTAGTAGCTTTTACCTTTTCTTTCTTTTGCTTCTTCTAGAAAAGGTCTAAGCCGATTTATCATTGCTTTTTTGGGTGAAGCTTTTATAGGTATACTCGTATGTTTACTTTTATTTGAACAGGGATTTTTTGATACCAAGCAGATGAGCGCCATTTTTGAGTTGTCCCTCAATTTTTTTCATATATCATGTTTGTTTGCAAATTGTTAAAGACAACAAAAAAAGTTGATTGTTCTGGAGAGCAGTCGGAGATGCCAAAAGGAACTGCTGTTTCCCAATTATTTTCACTGCCTGGAGGAGGTGTTATTGTTGCATGATTGCTTTCCCAAATTTAAAAAAAAAATTGCCTAAATCTTAAATTATTTCAGCAGAAGGTACTTCAGATAAGGCATCCTCAAAATTGTTGCATAAAAACATCTGGTCTGATGAGGTAAGGTAAAGAAAACTCAACAAAAAGTATATACAGCTGCGCTGACCGTCTGGAGCTCTACGAGCAGAAAAGAAGGCTCCTCGGTAAGAAAAAGAGAGAGAACGAAAAGCGCATCATCGAGGAAATAGGAAGATGCCACAGCAGCAATGACATAGAATAAAAGAAAAAGCTACAAAATCAAAATCAGAGCCTCCAAAGATGAACATGGACAAGTTGTAGTAGAATCGCGATGGTTAAAATATAAAAAGAATATTTATGCAGACTATATAACGACGATGATGATCGAAATACCGCTTTCAGGCAGAATGGACCATTTACGCTGGACGAAGGAAACAGGTAATTTCATCCCCTAATCTCTGTGAAGTCTAATAAAGCTGCTTGAGCAATACTCCTCCTACATTACTTTAAACAGCTGAAGATGACCTAGTTGGAAACATGCATCAGTTCATCTGTAAGACATATCACAGGAATGAGAGATCTTGAATGCGCTAATTGAGTGCGACGATAGGCGAGGGAGAAGCAATACACATTTTATCGTCAGAAAAGGACGCACACTGCCGGCTGCCTGATCAGAATGACACCACTGACAGTTAAAACTTCAAGGTAGTTTAGTACTTCATCTACTGCAACGAGATCAGCGCAGTTTAGAAGGAAATTGAGTGGCTGAGCCCTCTTTCGTAAGACCAAACTGGTTTTATACAAGACCCTTAAGGATAAAGAAGCACTTAGCCGTTTCGTAAGCAAGACGCTTCGTGTTATCTTCGGCCCTGTTTGTGTTGATATTAAATGGAGAAGGAGATTCAAGTGTTGATAGATTCAAGTCCGACAATGCTGGTGTTCCACAGGTTTCCGTTATCT
Source organism: Volucella inanis (assembly GCA_907269105.1). NCBI lineage: Eukaryota > Metazoa > Arthropoda > Insecta > Diptera > Syrphidae > Volucella > Volucella inanis. Next base: position 147,257,444 of record OU026153.1, read on the forward strand.
TTTCTTCTACTTTTAATCAAACATATGCCTTAAATAACGACAGTACTCTTTGCTTTTCATATTCGTCTTTGATCTTCTGTCTAACTCTATCGATTCTCCGACATTGAAGAATCGTTGTTGGCGAAACATGAAAACTACAAGATTTTTTGATAAAGCTGTTCTTTTCCGTTCTCGGTTTGTTTCTTGGAATAGTCATTTTCTAAATAATCAGTACAACATTTCTTTTTCCAGTAGTCCCAACAAAACCATATATTTCCACTGGGCGTCCATTTTAAGGTTCAAGCTGCCTGGCGAATCAAAAATTATAAATAACAAGCCAATAAGAGATCGGCTGGCAATTACTTTAATCATAAGAAAAGCTTCAAAGAAACGAGAGTAATGAGATTTTAGTTAAATGGAAATTTCAGATCCTGATACATCAATCTGTCAATCAATCAACCTAGAAACTAACAAGATCGACATTGCGATCGCTGATACCAATTCTTGCGAGCGTTTAGATAACAAACAACAAGTCTTACTAATTCATGTTCATCGTCTGAACAAAAAAAGGAAGAAAAAATAACCATCTTCACACTCATGGAATAAACAAATCCGTCAGAGAATTTCTGACCGTTAAACTTTCAGTGTGCCCCAACAACATAAGAATGCAAACGTCAAATCGTCTCAATGTAGCCCCATATACGAGCACTTTTGAGAAAGTGTACGAAGATTATATATGAAATCACATTTAAATGTAAGATGCAAGCAGGAACCTTATTCATAGCTTCCTATCATACAATAAAAGCTCAAAATATGACGGAAGTTATAGTAGCGCTGTCATATTTCCTTCTATAACACTTTCTATTGTAACTGGCAGAGATATTGTGATAACCCTATAAATGTGAATAGCGCCATTTATATTTGAAAATCAGAACACTCATCCATTGGATCAACAATGAAAACTCTTAGCGCTTGGGGTCCCAATGGAGTTACACTGTTATCAAGGATGAAACTTTGAATCGAAGGTCTTTCAGGAAGTATACCAATAGCTGGGAATAAGGAAGATAAAGACACCGCTCTTACACCCTAAATCTAATGGAATGGTAGAGCGATTCAATAGGTCCTTGAATGAGCATCTATCTTAGGTCATTGGCAGTTGCCAACAGGTCTAAGATCGACACATACCTTCCAAAACATGTTCCATAGTTTAATAGGACATACACCATCTGCGATCATATTTGGTCAAACAGTTTGATTGCCAAGTGAAGCGAAATAAAGATCCTCACCTACTGAGCCCAAAGAGGTGGACGACTGTATGGACGACTTGCGCAGCAGGATTCGTTAGTTGCGCGAAAACGACGTGACGAACAACTTTTGAAAAACATAAGACTCATCCATTGCAGAAATAATGGAGACTCTTCGCGAATATTTTTGGAATTCAAAAAGATGTATAGAATGCTGGATAGTATAGAAAGTTCTCGAAAGATGGCAGGGAGTATAAATACTGAAGTTGAACAGAGGTGAAATCAATCTTTAAGTTGAATTTAAAAAGTGAAAATATGTTAAAGTAACAGATGAAGTGACGCAAAAGTGGTTACTAAAAGCGATTGGTTTTTGTATTGTGATATTGAATAAAGCGATTCTGTTTGTTAAGTTCTATTGTTTGAAGCCACAAAAACATTTTACAATATTAATGGACAGAAGAGCCAAAGCCTTTGCGGACGTACTCGTATGCGATTCATATAGTCAGTGTTTGTGTAACACTCCACAAATTTTGGTTTTGTTTTTGTTTTGTTTGTTTTACAATAAAATTAATCGAAAGCGATCTATGTAATACTGCACCCGTACCATCAATGAAAATTTAGAAAATTCAAATCACCAACAATGAGCCAGACCAAGTAAAAGAATCGTGGCTTGATGAGAGAGCTGAATCATTGGCTAAAGAATACGATTGTATTCAAAATTATTAGAAAAACTCTTTGGAAGACAAAATCGAAAAATCGGTTATTTCTGCTGTCAACCAGCTGGTCAAGACTCCTCTGATCACGACATTCCATTGTCATGTTTCAGTCACCAAACTTATTCCGAAGAAAGATACAAAAGAAGATGCATGAAGTAGTCTGCAGAGGGACCAGCTAGAAAGCTAGAACTACTCGAACACCTGCATACAATATTGCGACCCCTTTGACAACCATTAATTATATACCTCACAGTTAACAGTTCTTGATTTCCGATAATATCAGGAACCAAATTATTCGTTTTACCAACCAAAGATACGAATTAGTAGGTAAGAATATAAACGGTCGTTAGAAGGTATATATGCAGTATTGCTTAGAAATAAAATGTCTAACTGATGACAGCACTACTAACGAAACAACTTCATAAGGCGACTTGGTGAACTCCTGATCAATCAACCGTTAACCAGATTGATTGATTAAGGCACTCCTTCAGCATTATGGATGTTCGAACCTTCTGCGGGACCACCACCGACCCGGACAATTACTTTTTTGTAGCCAAGGTTACGGATATCCCGAACATCGCGAAGGTAATCTATAACTGTGAGAAAGCTTGACGTCGAACGGCTACAATCGCAAAAGATCAACAAATCCTTTTCCGATCGAATCCCCTTTAATCTTTTAAAAGACCTTATGACGCCAGCATCAAGTATCGAAGATTAGTAACAATATTGCCAAAAGCCTATGAAAAACTGGATTTCTCTCGGGCACCACGACGAAACCCCTGGTTTGACGACGAGTGCCACCAATTACATGCAGCTAAGCAATAGGCATACAAAACGGCACTGCATAGAAGGACTAGAGCTGCTCACGAGCTCTATGAGCAGAAGACGAGAGACGAGCGACTTTTCAGCAAAAAAAAAAGCAAAGCAGTCGCAAACTTCTTAAGGAGCATACACCAACTCCTATATGGCAGGCCGAAGGTATGCTGTATGAATAAATTCTTAGCATTGTTTGTCTGATCCTCAAGAATGGAGACCCTCTGAACTACGCCAACTACAGAGACAGCAGTCTTCTTAACATCGCCTAAAAGATCCTATATGCCATATTGTATGAATGCCTGAAGCCGTTCGTCAACAACCTGATTGGTTAATGTCAGCCTGGCTTTAGGCCAGAAGAGCCCACTATGAACCAAATATTCTTATGGCTCTATCAGCTCTTTAAATTTAATATTTAATATCAACTGAGATCTAAGTTTATTAAGGATATGGTTTGCTGAGTGTAAGCATTACTTCTTAAACAAGAATTACGTTTTCTAATTCCAATTAGTGTCAATGCAGAATTCTACTCCCATGCTCCGGAATGTCAAAAATATAATCTGGTAACCTGTTTACGTGTTTCCGCCTCAATTTCTTGAACTTTTTGTATCGCTCTTAGTTGCAGCAAACATTGTTTTAAAGTCGAGAAAGTGAATGAGTTGAAGTATCTGGGACTAATCATTGATTCTAAGATGAGTTTTGTAAATAACATTGCGTGGTGGAGAGGTATTTTTATAACAAAATTCATCCGCTTTTAATTCTGCAGAAATATGTTATAAGAAACATTTTTCATAAGCACCGTAGACATCACAGTTTACAATTGTTTCGAGATAAAGTCCATCACTCATATTTTTTTGAAGTGTTGAAAACATTCTTTTTCAGATCAAGAAATTTGAATAGCATACTAATTTCTAATTATAATTTACCTGTAATTAGATACCTATATAAACATTGTATCTATACAACCCTTTCCGCAATTTTTATTTGGTTTCATCCTTCCGTGTATATAATAAGCCTCCAAAACCGATCAGAGCAATTACATCTTCTAATGGACTTGTATAATTTGTAAAGTATTAGCTTTAAGGTATTGATTTTACTGGTATGGAATGCATATTATCTGACATCCTAATGTACGAATAAAATAAGATTCATATTTTTCTGTTTTTTCTTCATTTTACATTTTTTTATTATTGTACTACGAGTATCTATAATTTTTTTTTTTTTAATTTAAATTGTATAGTAGCGTTCAGCTTTTTCATTGTAATTCACTTTTCTAAGGTCACCCCACCTATTGATTATTTTATTTATAACTGAGCCCATTGAAATGGCATTGAACATTATTTGTACACTTGAAGTACACTAAATAAAAATCGTCACAAAGTTATGTACATTTCCTTATTACTTCTGTATATGTAAGCATAAAGAATTGTGATTGATTTTCAAATATAAATAAAATAAATAAATATTCACACTACGGCGGATTTGGAAAAAAACCATGAGCTCCAAATCGGTTCTCACCATCTTTTCATAGATCTTGTTGCCACATATTACAGCATTTAGAGAGACGAGGTACACAGAATCATGTCTGGTTTGGGCATCCCTGAAAAACTTGTTCATCTGTACGTATGTTACAGATTGAACATTGAAACCGTTGATGGCAAACATTTTTTTTTTTTTTAACGTGAGGCAAAATCTTAAGAAGTTGAGAAGTTCTGTCCAAACGCTTGCGTACGCCAATGGTATCGACATAATTGGGGAAACTTAGAGGGCAGCCACCGGTGCGTTCGCTAGTATTGAAACATGAGGGTAAAACTAAGTATATTCTGTCAAAAAAAGGGACACAAAGAATTAGTCTACCTTGCCTCAGCAGAAATTAAACGAAGAATCACTCTTGACAATCGCTGTTTTGAATATCCCAAAAAACTAGGGAGACTCTATATAAGACCTTGACCATTTCAGTGCTACTTTATGGCGCAGAAGCATCGACCTAATCGGACGAAGATATATTTAGTTGATTTAGTTTATTCATTTCCGTTTGCGTTAACTGCCTTTAGGGAAGAAGATTCAGTGACGAACTTATTGAGCTATTCAGTAACATCGACCTAGCCAGAAAACTGCCCTCAGTCACCTGAGCTGGCTAGGACATGTAGAACGAATGGACACATATGCTCCAGCCCGCAGAGTCTTCGAGTTTAACCCGGAGAGAAACGCAGTAGAGGAAGACCTCACCTTAGGTGGCGCGCTCAAGTTGAAGTGCACCTCAACCGAATTGAAGTGCGCTACTGGAGGCAGTTAGGTTAATAGCGGACTAGCTAGAGAGGCTTGTTTGAGTAAGTAACTAGCTGTCCAAATCTGGCTACGAAGAGTCAGAAATAATCCAGTTCTGTCTAGAAAGAGAATAGCTATCGTACAATAATAGTAAAATATTAGATGCGGTAAAATTACTAATCAAATAACAACCACTTGGCGAGCTAAAACTTCAAGATTGTTCGGAACATTGTCTATTCTAACTAGTAATTATATCATTCAAGAGTTCCTTAGGAACTGCACAGAAGATTGGAAACATATACGTACAAAAGCAGATGAAAATATAGCTGGCTTTAGATATGGAGCTGGAAATGTCAAAATCTCAGATAAAGAACTGAAATGGAAGGTGATCTTATTCAAGCAGAAATGGACAACTGAAGAGAATTGGCTTTTAATCAGGATTAGACCTACTGAACTTCGTAAATTATATGATGAAAGATCATGATTTGTTCCTTGACGAACAATCTAAACGTGAAAAAAAGTCTGGACCATAATTTCTAAAGTTCCAGACTTTTATTTCATTTAAGCTGTATTTTATACATACATATACGGTATGTTAGTCCATGAAAATAATTAAAAGTATAGTTATGAATAAATTTTAAAGAGAGTGTATCTCATTGCACATGTCTGGTTTTCAGACATGTGCCAACGTCAAATCTATCATCTAGATTGATTTATATCATGAGTTATATGACTCATAATAAGAAAAACGCTGATTTTTCCAATAAATAACAGGGTATATTGTAAAAGTTTAAAATACCAGATCGTTCCATCGTGTGCGTTATTTATGGATAGATAGCGCGTCCATACGGCCAACCCGTAGTTGAGTTAATTACTTTTATTCTCTTAGCACACGCAATAATAAATATATTTTTCCGTGCAATATATGATATATAGTCAGTTTAAAACGGCTTTCAAATGTCATCGAATACGAATATGGTATACAAAAATCCACGTATCTAGCTTCACACAAATGTATTTCTTCACATGATGAGAGCTTTCTATGTAAACAAGAAAACCAGATGGGCGCAGATATGTACTCGTAAAATGTCAAAATTAATGTATCCGAAATTCGATCGATGGTTTTGTTAATTCGGGAAAAATATATTTCAAGCCATGCTGTGGCTATTGAGGAACTGTTATGTATTGTTGTTGTTCATTTCTAAGTTGCCCCACAAGTTTTTCGAACAGCACACGTCGTAGTGCCCTAAATGAACAACAAAAAATTGCTGATTCCATTTGGTGGTCTTGAATGCATGACGGACGATCGTTGGCTATATAACCCAGAATATAGCAAACAAACAGATTCCGATAGTATCCTTGCGAATTCGAAATCTTTCGCATTTGGAGATTCCGGCGGAGTTTGACCAACCGTCTACGGCGCGAGATTCAAACAAATCACATCGCCTTCTCTGCATTTTTTCGCCAAGTGTTGCCATATATGTTTTGCGAATATATTTTTGCTAATAAGAGTACTATTTGGAGGTGCAAATGCTAAGCCTAATTTTTTGCTACATGGCCAATGGGGCAATATGTTCTGTGAAAAAATGATTAGGAGTAAACCAACTTACCTGTAAAGTTAAACTGAATAAATATCTATCATTCGATTGTGCATCACTATACCATTCAGTCCAATGCTTAATGTGTGAATTAACCTAACCGCTCAACGCAAAACTGATGACGACACAAGTAAAAAATCACTTTAGGACCATAATTTTTTGCCTAGAAATATTTATATTCGCCTAGATTGGAAAAAGACGAAATAAGCCAAAAAGCGCTTTATTTTCTTGGTGAAAGATCTTCCAATAGGAACAATTTTTAAATCGAGAAATCATTTTTGACTGCAATTCGGCCGATATGACTGAAAGTGTTTCGAAAGATTTGCAAAGTGCGCATAGGTGAAAGTATCGCCGTCGTCGAATTGTTTAGGAAGATCTTATCACATCGATTCGGCATTGTGTGCTATTACTTGCATGTGTTCATCGACTTTGTGTAAATTTTTCCGCAAGGATCTTTCTAACGCTCTTACAAAATTTAATTCGTGCACGAGTTAAGGCCAGGCGGTCATCGTTTGCGTTGTGACTTCTCCTGGGTGCTTGAATAGTTGGCGGTCAATCAATTTGTTCCGTTAAACTTTGTTAAGAGGATTACTTTTGTGTCAGTGGCTTTGTTAATAAGTAAAATTGTTAAATTTGGAGACGAGTAGAATCTAAAGATAGTCCATAGATTGATGTACCTCGAAAATTTGAAACCATCGAAATATTGAGGGAAGTGTTCAATGACAACTATATCTCTAGAAATGTTGTTATGGCCTGAGTTCCAAGATTATGGGATTCGACGCAGCTGGACAACTTTTGTGGTAGTTTTGAAGCCGTTGGTGTATGCGGACAAACCAAGAATCACTCTAGATTTTGAGACTCACATCAATCGAACTATTTTTTGAGATATGTCCTCAAATGCTCGAAAAAGCGGTCGAAAATTAGGATAAATTTCTTGAGACGGTCCCGTGGTGGCTAGTGCCCGAAATCATTTTATATCCTCTCTACTACTATATAATTGCAACAAAGTCTGTACATTGTACACTGTACATTGAAGATATTCTTAAAAAACGCCTGGGTTATGTCGTATGGCTATGTTTTTTTTTTTTTTTTTAGAATTTTTTGTCCATTTTTCCGCCTTGATTTAAAGTTAATTTCTTTTGTTTTGATTCCCTCCGGAAAACAGAGGAGTGAATTTACGTCACTCTCAGCATCTCTGTTCACTGAACAATTTAAACGCCATTCAATTCAATAAAATTTAGTTATAACATTAATATTTTACTGTTTTTAATATTTTTGTTTATTTCTTTTACTTAAATAAATCATATTTACTAAAATAATTTTTAACAGGATATAAGAACTTTTTAAACTACACCTAAGCACCTCACACAATGTTGCTTGCAAACATGTTTGTCTTTCGGTCCCCAAAGCATAAAATTCTTATTCATTGAAAGCCTATCTATCTTCTAAAGCCTTTGTAACCTTCGGCTCATCAGTGATCAACCGTCAGAGACCTTTTGTCAATTATTCACTATATCAACGTGAACGAAGTTGCGTATAAAATTATATATATATAAAAAAAACTTTTACTCGCTTATTCATTTTGTATGTCTTTTATTTCGATTTCAAAAATTAATAGTGTAACCAACTTGTATACTATATTGATAATATTGGCATTATATACTAGATGGAGTTAAATTTCTGTTCCCATATTGATAACTTAATTCTTACAGCCAACTTTATTCTTGACTTTATCAAACAGCTGTCAGAAAAAGCTTCCAATCCTTACGTGAAGAGATCCCTCTACATCATCTTTGTTCGCATCCTGCTTAAGTACGCCATGGTTCTCCTATCATTGAAATTAATGTGTCCAGAATTTCCATGTTGAGAACATTTCCTGTTTGACTTGCCTTCCGAGGTCTCCCCTAGATTAACAATTTTTTACGCCGCTATCAAAGCCGCCACAACCTTATAAATTTGAATATAATTAGCTGACATTCTGTTGAATCATCGACTGCTATCAGGTTATATCGATTGCGAATTTCTTCTTAGTTCTGTTTCTCTCACCCCTCGTTATTTACAATTATGGTTATGATGAACTCTAGTCTTTTAAGCCTGTATTACTTGCTCTTGACCTCGTGGAAACGTGACCATTATACATATAATAATAATAACCTTACACGCGGTAGCCAGCATAAATCGCTTTAAAAATTACAAGCGTGGGACGTGACTATAGCCTAAGGGTGATGACGACACTGCGGTATACTTAAAAAGTAAAAAATGTAAAAAAGTGCAAATGGTACAACCGGTAAGTTCTTTCCCTATGTGCCCTATTCCTACAGACGGGAAGAGTTATGAGCTTTCGATTAACTTAGTATGCTTAAAAATAGTATCTCCAGAGATTAACTTTATTAAAAAGATCTATACTGTCTATGTCACTGGGCGAATCCTGTTTCAATGTGGTTAATTTTCGTTTTATTTTAAAACAACTTTCCTAACAAATTTTGAATTATATATATACAAAACATTGTCATTTTTCTAAATTTCAAACGCAACATTTAAGCTCCGCGAAGTTATCTGCAACTGCAACACTTTTTCAAATAGGCAAGAATAACAAAAAAAAAAAAAAAAAAAACCGAATGAACAGAAGGAAAACATCATCAGCAACAACCACATTCGTTGTTGATACGCCAACTGCGCTAAAAAAAAAAATAAATAAATATTGTCTCAAAACTGGCTAGCATGCTGGTGCTGCTGTCGACTAAAATCGGGCTTACTGACTGCCAGACACTCTCAGCTTTCGAGTATTTGGAATACAGTTCGCTAATTCAGTCGTACACGAGAGATACATGACGTCGATCGATGTTTCGCGTTTCTTGATGGCATATCGCATCACTACATACATAGTTTTGCGATCTTTTACTTAGGCACTTTTAAGATAGATCTGCTGAAATCTAGTGTTTACATATTTCTTAAAACCCAGCAAATTCCGGTTCATCGTGCTGACATCGTATATCCGTCAACGTTGCTTTTATTGATTGTACGTTTATACGAGTATATCCAACGAATACCTCAGGTCGTAAGGTGTGTTTCCTTGGAAGAATTGTTGCTTTCTTCTCCAAAGAAGCCACCAAATGTGGTTTATTATTCCCTTATTAGATTAATAATACCAGATTTTTTTTTTTTTTTAAATATTTGCTGTGAATGTAAATTGTGAAAAAAGTGCTGAATCGTAAAAGGTTATAGTGTACGGTGGTGATAAATTTATTTATTCAGAAAAGCAAAAAGAACTACCATTGTCTTGCAGTTTGTTTATTACAGGTAAATTAAAAATAAAAAGAATAGAAGAAATGTGTTCAACTATATCATTCCAGTACTGGTATCTTTATATTTGTAAAAGTATCTATTTTGGGTTACTTTGTGCTCAATAATTTCCTAATGGAGTCATACATACGAGTACGTATGTATGTACCATATGTTATGTATGCCTTTGAACTTTTCTCATTGGAATATCCAACAAAACAGAATAAGATTACTATCTAATGAAAACGGATTAAAAAATAATAGAAAATTATTTTGTTTATGTATGATATGAATACATTTGTGTATATATCTATTCAAAAAACACAATCTCCTTGCCGCTAGCAAATAAAAGTGCGCGAAAACGACTATACGACTATTAAACAACTATTTATTAGTTAGCGGGTAAATCTGCCTTGTTTTATTTTCGTTCCTATGACTAGAGTGAGTATCTTTACTATTTTAAGATATTCCCCGTCTTCGTATTTCTGTGATGTTAATCCAATCACGGTCAACGTACGTCTGTAAAAATGAAACCAAAACAAATTATTTCACGAGTAAAAAAAATTATTAAAATGTTGTTTTCTTTTACAAGTATCCACCTCCCATGTAGCTGACTAATAATAATGCACACGAGCAGATTAAGATATTGCTATCCATATGAGTAAACTTTTTATCGGAAAAACCAACAATTACTCGTATCTGTGGGAGAAAATGAATGCAAAATAAAAAAAAAAATAAAAAAAAGTAAAACCATTAGACCTATCGTTAGTTAGTTGTTAATATGTTTAGGGTCATACTCGATTGTACTCAAGCATTTAAGATTTCAACTGCAATTTGTGTATGTGGTCACAAAACGAGAATCCAAAGCGAAGAACTGCCTTATCTATGTTTATGTTTACCTTATACGGATTTCTTTAATTATTTCGGCAACTGCAAGCGATACGAAAATACCTCTTCAGTTTTCGAACTTCAACAGGCTTAATTTTATGTATTAACATCCGATTCCACACCTGGTCCATACAATTTCAATATTTTTAGAAATTTTGAAGGTGGACTTGTGGGATGTACAATGCTAGTTCTTAGAGCATGGAGGTGTTCTTTGAATGGTGGATTTTATATGTATCCTCATGACGATTGCTAGATATCTATCGGCAACTATTTTAAAGCAGAAACTCAGTGAACTTGTTTCAGAAATTCAAGATAATATAATTGAATTAATTAGCAATTTGGGCAGTGTAAACATTACCGCGCTTGCTTTCTTTTGATTTGTTTACAAATAAAATATTTCGATTTTTTTTTTTTTGTTCAATAGTCCAAACAATTTGCAACAAAACGCAACTGCGTAGGTCTTTTACGAGCCCACAAGTATAGAAGTTGTTTGAATTGAAATCCATGATTTAAGTAAACATCGGCCGTTCGTATGTTTTTTCGCAATAAAAAAGAAAAACAAAACCGGTTTTGAAGAACCGTTCGTCTTCATTAAATATTTTTTCTAATTTACCCTCACTTATTATTTACTTATTTTTGAAGGCATAGAGAACTCAAAACCAAAAACGGTCCATTCCACTCCTGTTTTAGTTCTTGTAATTAAGGCAGGAAGTTTAATTAAAGATTTAATGTAAGACTTTTATTCACAGTTTCTACGCGGTGTCATCATAACTTTCGTACTAAGCATCACATGATGAAGTGCCACTCATGACTAGCACACTTAATCAGATATTCTACAAACCAGTATGATTTTGCTAGTAAGAGACCAAACTGTAAGTAGAGCCGAGATTGTAGGCAGTCCAAACGCATACCAAGACCTTCAGCTATATTATTTCCCGCGATTGCGTTGTGACCTGGGATTCAGATAATGCGGAGTGAATTCAGCCTTCCAACGGCGTTCAAAGAAGCCTCGCAGTTTCTAAACCTCTAACACAGTTACAATTAAGATTAGTTCTACAGCCATCGGTAAAAATCCGAAGCTCAGATTCTGGCCGAAGCCAGACCAAATATGTCGAAAGTCGCTTTCGTATTGTCTCAGAGACCGCTATAACCATGACCTTTAGGTCAACTAGCTCCATAAGACTGCAGTCCATTCATATCATGGAGAGAGAGATTCATCAGTGGTCAGAAATCATAAACCATTCGGATCGTGGTACACAACATTTGTTTGTCGAAATGTAGTCAGATACATAGGGATCTGGCTGGATCGATATCTATCATATACATACATATACTAATTAAAGGTAATTTTCCTCTTACAAGACGACTGCCTTATAGCAGCCACCTCGATTGAGGCTGAAGGTAAACTGTTACATAGCCCTTCTCCAGCCCATTCTTTTAATTGGATATCCCGTGTGATTCAACGTGAGAACAAGATTACTAGAAAAGGCTTGCCTAATGGTTTGTATTCGCTTGCACAGAACACCAGAGTAGCAGTATATAATAACAATTCTACCCTTATAAATTCTCGTTCAACAGAGCAAACTTATTAAGAGTGCAGTAGTCATTAGGCTGACACGAAGGCACAGTATTAGAGCAATGACCTCAGCGAACAACGTGATTTGAATGTTATCATATGTATCACAAAACTATGCACTTTAGCGGCTGGTTCAGTAGACTACAGGCGTTGCTAATCTCTCACGTCCCCTGAACAGCGGTTCAGTGGGGCGGTAGGGAGTCGCGGTATTATAAACATTGCTCGGCAGCATCATAAATTTTTGGTGGCTTAGTATAGACGAGGAAATTCCCTCGTTATTTCCTTCAAGTTCTAGACACCCCACGAGGTCGAAGTTAGTTTGATCGGTACTTAAGCCATAGTTGGCTTACATCATAAAGCTTGAATTGATAGTTTTTAATAAAATAAAAAGTAAGAAAAAATGTAAAAAAATAAAAAGGTGGTAACAATTCCGTAGAAAAAAATTAATAATAGTAAATGTTTGAGATTCACCAGTGCATATAGAGAAAATTCGGATATGCAGGGAGAAGTTGCCAAGCAGCGGAGATAGCCCGTTATTTGGAGCTCATTGAAAGCAGCACTGACATATTGACGTCAATCGTATACCAAGCGGCTGAGGCAGAACTTGTCTTATCATAGGAAACGTTGATTACGTCAAGTGCTGCTTGCGTTCTTTATCAAACAGTCACTAAACTAATCTGGCAAAGTGTAAAACTAAATATGTCTCAGCATAGACGTTAGGCGTATTGTACTTTTGTTTTATATAACTGGTGGATACTGAGTCCTTCAGTATGATAAATACAACTGCTTTTGTAATATTAGCTCCTCTTTTGTCCAGAGTGAGGCTGTTACCACTTTCTGCGTTCTTCAATATCTAAGGTACTTTAATCGGGTTATGAAAAATCTTCCTTACCATACCCAGGACTTTGTTCACAAATATAATTCAAACTATTGAAGTATACTCGTATTATTTGAAATACGACTTTATGGGATTCGTTCCATTTCCAAGTCTGTCAGTGGCTGTATGAGATGTTATCGACAAAAAAATTTTTTTCTAGTCTGTCAAATGGCACCAGTATACTTTGTGAGTATCGGAATCCCTTCTGAGGCATACTTATCTACAATACATGTATGTATATCTATGTAGCCTCTAACAAGACAGAGAGTCGGTAGACAAAACCAAAGCGAATCATTGAACACTAATGAATTTCAAATCCGATACCTATTCACTATCTTTAAAAGCGCAAATGACAGCTTTTATCATCATGGATAATTGGGTAGCAGCTAATCACAACTTTTACGAACTTGTACTAGATTTCGGCAGCGAGATGGACGTGACTTTCATATAGTGGATAGGGCTGCTATTAAAACGGTGGGTGTACCACCTCTACGTATATCATAATAGAGATTAAACGACGATTGACTGTAAGAATTTCGGGCTGGTAAGTCGAATGGGTCCAAAACTTTTTCCAAAGACAAAGCTATATTAATGCACTACAAAATCTTTATGTTGGTCAGTGCTTGTATTTAGAGCACTGTGGTTTTTTTGGTCTCGGCTCATTTGGTGAACGCCGTTCACTTGCTTGATGTCTGGATTACGTGTCGTACTCATAAACCCACGTCTCGTCTCCAGTAATGATTCTTTTGATGGATGTGGGGTCGGATTCAGCCTCGCAAATCATCTCTTATGTAACGTCAACACGGTCTCTTTTTTGCATGAAATTGAGGTCTTTTGGCACCAACTTTGTTGCTACAAGACGGAAACCCAAATCATTAACCAAAATGTCTTGGGTGAATCCAATGTTTTCGTCGGCTTTCGATGTCGATGGTCTGCCACTGCGTTCATCGTCTTCGATTGACTACGATCACTTGGGAACTGCTCGTGCCACTAGTAAATGACTGTTTTCTTTAGAGAATCGTTGTCGAAACACTTTTCCAACATTTCCAACGTTCGCGCACCATTAAATCCGTTTTTAACGCAAAATTTAATACAAGTTCGTTGTTGCAAACGTTGCATTGTTGCATTTCTAAAATTGTAAAAAATCGCCAACACACACTCTTGGCTGCGTAACTTTTGCAAATGTCAAGCTATGACACTAAAAAAAAATAACTCAAATTGGAACAATGATGTAATCGAGAAGGATTAATTTTTCCATATTGACAGAATTGTGCTTTGGAAGCCTTGAACATCATCCTATCGATGGCTTCCCAATTAGGTATGCAGTTAAATCTTGATTTAATGAGCTGCTCTGAAGCTAAAGAGGATGGTTACGTGATATTTGGGCTCTCGAAACGAACTAAGCAAAATACTGGAAAAGAAATAGAAGCAAAGAATCAATTACCGGAATTAAAAGTAGTCTGGAAGACAGAACGGGACTTGTGGTGTATTAATAATTATTTCCTGAGTTTCAGATTTGAAATTATCAAAAATAATTAAAATTGAACTTCTAGGTAAGTAATTTCTAATCCATTAAAGAGAGATGTGCCAAGATGTGGAGATAGGCTCAAAAGACACAATGCGACAGCTGATCTGGTTATAAATTGTACTTATGGCCAACAATGCACTAAACCGTGGTGACAAAGGAGACTTACCATCTGATTTTAAGATCAAATAATGACATCAGCTTTGGCTTACAAGCTTACAAGTTTTGGCTTACAAGATTAAAATCAGAGCATTCAGGATGGTATTTGATATTCACTTGGTTGAATATGAGCTTGAATTATCTGATCCTAATTATCTTTTTGGTTCCAGTCTACTTCCAAATATGTAAACTAGTCTTTTATATATTTTGGTAGTGTTTCGATTCGTTATATAGTATAGACTTAGAAATGACAATGGACAATTTAATGAATTGCCGTTGTGGAGCACAGAAATAAAACTTTTGATTTGAACATTATAAAATTGTATTCTTGTTTCTAGGCGATCGATTGGTAATTGAGCTAATGTAATAAAATCGTTAAATCTTCACCTCGGTCCGACCGGGACGCAGCTGATCTGCGTTTTTATTAGAACGTTGACCTTTTTATATAACTATGATAGTTCGATGATATTAATAAAGGCTTTTATAATCAATGCCATTCTATATTCACATATTTGGTTGTTAGAGATTTTTTGCGTTTTAATATTTTTACAGATTTAATTTATTACTATTTTTCAAGTGTCAAGTTTCATTGTCGTTAGTTGCTGCCAATATGTTTAGGCTTCATTATTATTTCAAATATCTTCACATTGCAGCAAATAACATTGCAAAAGTGATGTCATAATGTGAATGTGCTATAATTTTTGAAAATGGCTATAAGTGCCATTGTCATTTGATATTTATGTTGTAAAAAGGTAGAGAATTAGTTGACAATAAGAAATGGAGCGACACACACTTCAAGAACACGGAATTTTTGTTGCTGCTTATTTGACCAATTTCCGGCTTATTAATCAAACGTGAACCTTATCATTGTCGCCCACCACATGCGCGAACAATTAAGCGTTTAGCATCTCATAAAAACTGCGTCTACTAGAGTTATCGCGAGAAGAGACCAGCCATGTATTGCTAATTCGACCGAGAATATCCCTGCTATGTCCGGGGACAACCGAGAGAGTCCACAAACATCGATGAGACATCGATGCACCCAATTTGGCATCAGCACACGTTCGTTGCATCGAATTTTAGTAAAAGACCTGAAGAATTTCCCTTATAAAGTGCAAACTGTTCATCAATTGCTGCTTGCTTTTTTCTTTAAAATAAAATAACTAGTAAGCGCTACAGATAGATGTTAAACGAGTTTTTTTTTTGCAGCAATTTGCTGAATTGGGTTTCGAGCGTTGGTAGTTGCAGCAGGATGGAAGAACCTCTCAGCTCGGCAACGATGGAGATTTTGAATCACCATTTTTCAGGTCGATTTGAACTGGGTAGCTATGCCAATGTGGCAATGATTGGCAAGTTCGCATCCTGAAAAACTTTTCTTTGAGTCTTGCCTTGCAAGTTTCATTTCATTCACTTTATTTTCAATGATCCCATTACTAGGTGGAGTGAAAAGTAACCTCCTTGGGGGTGAAAAAAACTTTTTTTTTTAAATGTTTTTTTGTTTTATTCTATATAGTCTTCTTTTAGTATAATACACTTATTCCAGCGATTTTTCAATTTCTTGATCCCGTCCGAAAAGTAATTTTCCGGAAGGTCTGCAAAATACTTCTCCGTGGCATCGATGATTTCCTCGCGTGAGCTGTATTTTTTATTAATAAGCCATCTTTTAAGGTTTGGGAAGAGATAATAGTCCGAGGGAGCCAAACCGTTAGAATACGGTGGATGTGATAGCAATTGGAGCCGTAAGGCATTGATTTTAGCCGTGGCTGCGATGCTCTTGTGCGCCGGTGCATTGTCTTGCTAAAACAAAATTTTTTTTCGCTTCATGTGAGATCCTTTTGCAACGATTTTGGCCTTCAATCGCTCCAATAATGCTAAGAAATACTCGCTTCTGATGGTTTTCCCTTTTTCGAGGTAGTCCACGAAGAGTATGCTATGACAATCACAACCGACGCCATAACCTTTCCGACCCATCGAACCTCCCTCGGCCGCTTCGGAGCACTGGTGCCGGCTTCAGTCCATTGCCGGGCACTCATTCTGTTCTCTGGTATTCAACAGTTACCAATCGACGCTAAAAGTCCGCCCGATTCCGCACCAGCAGGTGTATAAGGCTCCGATATTTCTCCCAGGGGTGGTTGTCAAACTGGAGCCAGTGCATCCTCAACCAGTGGGCCTTAGTACGTGCTAGTTGTTAGTTCGTTACATTTAGCCCAGCCAGCAACCACTCCAACATCAGTGTTATGCCTTCATGTCAGAGTTGACGCCGAGGGGTTTACATTTAACTACATACAATTTCCATGAAAAGACTTTTTCGGAGAATTGCCTCGCACGCGATTCGAACCCGTGACCCTTTGTTTGAGGAGTCTATGCATATACCACTACACCACGGCCACCTCATATGCAGAATATTGCTCAAAATATGGCGTATGCGCTCAGTACTCATCTTTGTGGTATTTGTTAGCTCGCGCACCTTCAATTTCCGGTCAGCCTGTTGGCATTGTCCTCCGCTTCGGAGGGCCTGCCACTACGGACTCGAACTCTCGAAGACAATATTTGGCGATGTAATCTAACGGAGCATTAGCCCCATAATATTTATCCAACTTTTCTTTTGTTTTGTTCGCCGTTTTGCCTCTCAAAAAATAATGTTTTATGAGAGAACGAAAACCGTCTTTGTCCTTACTCAACATGATGCCAAACACGTCAACAACTATCAGCTGTCAAAACAAAACTAAAGACAGTATCGCACTGAAATTTGGCTTATCTGCCTTTTATGCAGTAGCGGCGCATTCTGGCGTTCAAGGAGGTTACTTTTCACTCCACCTAGTATTACCTGTGACCTAAACAAATTTCAGTCTTTTGACAGCCTCGTATTTTGGAATTAATTTGTCGTGTGAAGGTTCACTAGTTCAATTCTGAGCTGACAATTCACTTCCTTCACCGATTTGTCATAGTATTACCATAAGAATTACGTACATTACATATATCTCCACTTGGAAGAAAGGGAAAATTCTCTTAACGAAGATCCAACACAGTCGTGCATTGTTGTGCCATTTTTGAAGGCCAGACTGCATTCGTTTATTGGCTGAAGTTCTGGACGAAACCATTCCTTGGTACAGGGAAAGTTGATTTCGTATTTTTTCAGCAATACTCGCGACAGAAGACAGTCGCATGCATGGCATGCATGGCCATCAAAACTCCAGCATCAGTGACATATTTTTGTAAAAGCTTGTTTAAGAATACAACTGACGCATAGGATTGAAATTGAATTATCTCTGCCATACAGAGAAGATTTCGGCGTGACAGTCTAACGTTCATTAAAGATGGTGATACCTTTCAGAACATGATGAATACTTGATGAGCATTTGATTAGTCAAATTAATCAGCTTACTTTTCTTAAAGAAAACAACCTCAGCTTTGAAAGAATTGACTGAGAAATCATTTTTTGTGTACCAATCGTTGATTACGTCTATGGGTACCTACGCTTTAGATCAAAGAAAGTAATAGCTTGTTTGATGGGCTTACGCATCCCCATAACTGGCGACATATACCAATTATGATTTGTTTTGATTTTCAGCTTCGCAGCTTCGTTGATAGCAGGTAGTTGTACGCTAGTTTTATTTAGATTATCTAAGAAGTGAGTTTCAGCCATGAGGCAGGGAGTTTCTGCTTTCGATGCAGTGTAGGTGCCATCAGATTCTGGCCGATTTCTTCTTTTTTTAGAATTTTGACTAGTAACTGGTTTCACAAAACGAATGCTTAGCAAAATTCATTATAAAAGTGCTTCTAATCGAAACTTGAATAAACTTTTAATATTCGTTTGATCGATCGTAATGGTTCTAATTTTCTTGAAAATTAGTCTTGAGTGACCTTTTTAGAAGTTGCTGGACTGCCTTATATATACTTGTCCTCCCGACATGTAACAGGACATCTGCAGGAGTTTTTTCTGCCTAAACAACTTATAACACTTGTTAAGGGCGCTCTTCTGCTTTATCGAGGCCATAATTAGAGGGTGTCGAATTAGTTTTCTGTGGAAGTCTCTTTTTCAAATAAAGCTTCTTAATTCATTTACAAGATCAAGGTCATTTCCCCTTCTTTTGTTAAAATGTATTAAATACGACTTCCGTTATTGGATTCCTTCCTAAGTTACATGCAGTTTCCGATGATGAGACATCGATCATTAATTGAAAAACAACATGGATTTCCCCATACAGGCATATACAAAAGACATATCATTGCCGCAATTGAAAACGCAAAATTCATAGACAAACTGACGCTCACGTTTTCTTATTCATCTCTTTTATAGGAACGAGTCACCACAGTTCAAAAAACCTTTGTACAGATAGCCATGTGGTCATTTGTTTAAATTGAGACCCAACAGACTCACTTGATTCTCTTCAATTAAATCAATTCACCATGTATGTTTGTGTTTGTAATTATTCCGACAGTGACGTAGAGCTTCCAAGTCTCGCTCTTCAATCAATCGATTTGAAACCAAAAATCCCATCAAGCATGATGTATTTATTTCAATGAACTCAGTAACTACATATGGTAGCTTGTATTCGTAACTACACTCTAGAGATCTGTCCCAAGTTCCAATTAACTTTGTCAGTTCAATCATGCGTCTATGACTACATTTGGTTTACCGCCCGATTAAATAGACACATGTCCAATGGCGAGGGTGGGTGTCTAGATAAATCTCAACTGGTCAAATAACAATTCAGATACAATCTGAGATGAGTATCCATACGGTCATATACGAATAGATACTCCACAAAGCTTGACATCAATAAATTACAATTATTCATGAAGCTTGACATGGCGCGTTCCCATAGTCGTAAATCAGGAAATCTCGTTTTCTATGTGAATGATAAATATGCTCGGTCTGTGGGAGACTGTGAATATACTTAAAGTTATGACACGAACATGTAAGGCAAAATCATTAGCAAATGATGTAAACCGAAGTCAGATTGCGGTTGGAAAGTTGCTCATATTACTTATCGTTTTTTTTTTTTTTGGAATTGAAACGAAATTAGGTGATGCCGAAGGTCATCCAACTTAATCTCTTCCTCCGTGTAAAATGAGAGATTCTCGTCATCGGTGGGAGAAACTAATTTTTGTTGTCAAATCCATTACCACAATTTTATATGGCATATGAAATCACTTTCTGCCAGAACGAATTTGATGTATACCAGTTCGTATCTGTAGAAGCACATCTCTGTCTGTCTGGAGCTGAATGTTTCAGAAACTCCCAATCAGATGAACGCTTGTTACTATAGATTTTCGGTTCACTTTTTTTCTTCTGATGTATAGTAAATGACACACTTTACGACTACATAAAGTACAAGTATATGTGAAATCACAAGAGAATCTTGCTTGGGGTTAAGGTGAGAATTACTACTGGCATCTAACGGAATCACATTATCAAGGTGCTAACAAACTGAAGGTGTAGTAACGAGACGACTAACACCTTCTGAGTTTACCTGATGAGGTATTTAATGTTAATTTGAAGTTAGATTTGAAGTTATGACACGTTTTGGTATTTTATTGACTTCGCTGTGTTCGTTTAGTATCACAAAAGTAAAATGTAGTTTCATTTGTGGTGAAAAAGGGGTTCGGACTCATTCTATTTCATATGTACAAAGTAACAGAATAATAATTGGACCCTAAACGGAGTTTTATGTTTGTCAGCTAAAAGAAAATCACCTCACGTATGTATAAAGGAAATCAACACGCCATCAACAATCAAGAGTATACAACGTTTTGTCAGAACAAAGATTCTTTTCTCTCGCCTTGTTTTGTTTTGATCAAGTGTGCCCTTGTGTTTAAAGTTTTCTTTTCCTTTAATTAGAACAATTAGCTATGCCAAGAAGAAGAAAATCAGGTGAATGATTTACTAAATAAATTTCGGGATAAAAATTGAGTAAATTGAGTATACCAGCTTGATAAAAAAAAAACGGAATAACCACCGTGTGGCGCCCCAATTGTTCCGATTTGAGTTCTGTTTTTCTTTTGTTGAGTTGGTACATCTGTTGTTGACATTCCCTGTAAATTTTAGCGTCATAGCTTAACATTTGCAAAAGTTACGTAGCCAAGAGTACATATATCTCTGTGTGTGTGCGCAATTTTTTACAATTTTAGAAATGGATTTAAATTTGCAACAACGAAATTGTAGAAAATTTTGCGTAAACAACAGATTCAATGGTGCGCGAATGTTGGAAATGTTGAAAAAGTGTTTTGGCAACGATTCTCTAAAGAAAACTGTCGCTTACCAGTGGCACGAGCGGTTCAAAAGTGGTCGTGAGTTAATCAAAGATGATGAACGCAGTGGCAGACCATCGACATCGAAAATCGACGAAAACATTGATGAAGTAAAAGAAATGTAGGTCAATAACCGCAAATTAATCATAAAAGAGAAAGCGGAGGACTTGAACATTGCCTATGGATCCGTCAAAAATATTTTGGTTAATGATTTAGGTTTCCGTCGTGTAGCATCAAAGAGAGACCGTGTTGACGTCGCAAAAGAGATGATTTGTGAGGCTGAATTCAATCTCACATTTATCAAAAGGATCATTACTGTAGACGAGACGTGGGTTTATGAGTACGACATGCAATCCAGACATCAGGCAAGCGAATGGTGTTCACAAAATGAGCCGAAACCAAAAAAACCATATCGTTTTCAGTCAAAAAAAAAGGCAATGCTCACGGTTTTCATGAACCACAACGGTGCAGTGCATCATGCATTCTTGCCAGAAGCCAAACAGTAAACAAAGAGTATTATTTGGGCGTTATGAGACGTGAAGCAGTTAGCCGAAAGAGACCAGAATTGTGGGCAGAAAACTCGTGGATTTTGCGCTACGATAACTCACCGTCGCACAGTGACATCATTATTCGTAATTTTTTGATGAAAAATGCAAATAATACCATTTAACAGCCACCGAATTCACCTGATTTGGCTGCCTGTGACTTCTTTCTGTTCAATCGAGTTAAAAAACCACTACGGGGAACACGTTTCAGCAGCCAAGAGGAAGTAATGGAAAAAAACCGAATATAAGAAACATTTCGAGGATTGCATCAAGCGCTGGCATAAGTGTGTTGCAGTCGATGGGGATTACTTTGAAGGGGACAATATACACCCTGCCTGACTCAAACTGCAACTTTTTAAAATACTTTAGTTTTTTTATTTTTTGATAAATTTTATCGTTCCAAACCAAAAAAATGTTGCAAAAAACATCAATTTTCAAATTGTATCAGTAGTTTTTAATATGTCCACCTTTGACGTGAATAATAGCCTTGAGACGACAGAAGAAAGCATCGCACGCTACACGCAAGTGCCTCTGCGGTATTTTGGCCCATTCCCGGCGAAGTGCTTGTTTGAGGTGGTCCAAACTTTGGTATTTTTTAGTGCCAACCTTCGCCTTCAAAATACCCCAGACAGAGAAATCCCACGGATTTGCATCCGGAGAATTTGCAATCCATTGTGTCGAAGAAATGAAGTGTGGAACATTGTTTTTTAAACAATCTTGGTTGACGTGCGCTTTGTGAGACGTCTTGTCTTGTCTTGTTGAAATATCCAGAGTCTTCGACCGCAATGATTGTTTGCCCAAGGCTTCAATACCGCCTCTAAGACAGTTTCACGGTATACTATAGCATTAATTTTGACGCCACGGTCCAAAAATACTAGCGGAGAGCTACCATCGGCGGTTATGGCGGCCCAAACTATCACCATCGGTGCTGCCTGCTTTTTGGTGGCCGTCCGAAGGTGTAAGTTTTCGAAGGACCTCTCTGGCAAGTAAGCTCGGTCATTTTGTTTGATGACATATTGCTCGATAAAAAATGCTGACTCATCGGAAAAAACCAAATTCGGCAGCTCACCACTTTCGTGCAAGCGTAGCAACTCCTTCGCTCTTTCGACTTAAACTTTTTTCTGTTGCGGTGTAAGATCGTGCGCTATTTGGAACTTCAATGGCTTGAGCCCAAGCTCATTTTTCAGTATGTGTTGCGTCCATTCCAACGATATGTTGAGCTCACGAGCCATTTTTCTTCCACTTCGACGCGGATTTCGCTCAATTCGAGCCTTCACTTTCCGCACCATTTCTGCCGATGTTGCTGTTTTTTATGACCACCCCCATGGCGTTTTGCAACGCTGCCAGTATCACGGTAACGAGCTATGGTTTGAGACACAAATGATTTATTCACGTTGAGGTGCTGGAGGGCTCTAACCGTAGCTACTTGTGGTTTTCCAGCCAAATATAAAGCAATCACACTATCACGTTTGAATTCCATCGCGGATAAATTTTTTCCAACATAACTGAGTCGCAAATTGCTTAAAATGCTTGTAAATAATAAAATTATCTGTCATGTGTCAAAATTTGAGCTCACTGTCATGAATGGTTTGGAAATAATAGCAGTCTGAAGTTGGTTGCAGTTCGAGTTAAGCTGGGTGTAGATTTAAATGAATAAACTTGTACCTTTAATTTTCTGAATAAATTCCAGGATTTTTGATCAAGGTGATAATTTAGTTAAAATTTATGTATTTCCGTATCTGCTTTTCCTTTAATATTGACTTTTTATCCTTTTATCTTTTTAAGCTGCTGCTCTAAATATTGCTTTAAAATAATAATCATTTTCTTAGTACTTTACTTAAATACTGTAATATACGAGTATTTGAATACCTTGCACGTTAATGTCTAAAGCATAGTAAGTCTACAATCGCCGAACATTTTATAATCTCGGGTGAAAATCGAATGCATTGGATACCAAGAAAGTTCTGCTTCTCCAGAATGCCAATATCAAAACAGTTAAACTATCAGTTTGGCCACAAATGGAACGTTATTTATTACTTTTGCTTAGATATATTTACAGATAAATATTGCTGTAATATGCCTTTTTCTAGATGAAGCAAGATCTACACTATACATATATTCGTCTACATGCCAAGGTCAATGCAATTCTACACTTGATTTCTACAGAAGCTGATAGCAGCAGAAGTAATGGCAAAAGCAATTCGAACTTGTGCGCACCACCTAAGGTTAAGTCTTCCTCTACTACGTTTTTTCTGTTTGATAGATTTATTCATAGTGTCCATTCGCTCTACATACCCAAGCCATCTCAGGCCACTGATGCACAGTTTTCCGACTTATCTTATCTTATAAAGAGGCTTCTAAGGTTCTCGGGATGGATAAGTCCTTACTCCTCAATTGCCCTCCTAGCCCAAAGACACAACGATTTGCAGGAGTAATTTGCGGCCGTTTAGAAAAATATTTTCTTTTGCATGTTAAGCAATTCCGAATTTTTTAAAAATAGTAAAATTAAAAATAATTAGACTAAAACGTTTCTGAGCGTGCTGGAGGCAATGTTCAAAAAACATTCAAACCAAATTTTAAATAAATCGGTTAATTAGAATAAAAAATAGTTTCGAGAAAAACGTGTTTAAATGTTTTAAATGAATTTATTTCGGTCAGACTGGAGTAGATGCCGCGTCACAAAAATGGCTGTAACTCATAAAATAATTAAAATTTTGAAAAATCCTTTTTTCGATTTTTTCAAATTGGTAGACTAGAATAAAACGCTAACGGGTGGGTGGCCGTGGCTCAAGTGGTAATGTATTGTGTTTCGGGGCTTAATACCAGCCATGACCGAAAGATTTTTTTTTCAGGCAACTAAGATCTCGTGAGATTAATGGTCGACTTAATACAACATCAAGTCAGTTTACACTGATAATTTAGTCTCCCCATTAAATATCCGATGCCACCCGTGGAGCAAAATAACCACTGAGCCCAAAAATATTTCTTTCTATCTCTATCCCATTTTCCTAAAAACTTAACAAGTGCTCAGGCACTTTAACTGTAGTCATACCCACTTGAGTGTTAAGTTCCTTAAAAAAAAAAAAAACGGAGCAGCGAACGTTCTCAAAGGTCATCCTGGACGAGTTTTGCAGGGATGTCAACACTAGACATGGTTCTATATAACTCGTCTCTGTAAATGCTGTCATATGCTTCTTTAAAATGAATGAAAAGATGGTGGGTATCGATTTAAACGTCTTGAGTTTTTTTCAGGATCTGCCTGAGCATGAATATTTGGCCGGTTGTGGACTTTGTGGATTTGTTTTGTGAATCGGGCGAACGGTGCTGAGATTCCATTCATCAGGCATATACTCTGACAAATTTGAGAAATGAGTTGATGTAATTCTCCACAAAGTCATTTCCAGCAACTTTGAATACCTTGACCGCTTAGCCATCAAGTTCACCTGATTTCTTTGATTTAAGGCTAGATATTGTTATTCTAACTTCGTTCTTCGGTCAGGTGGATAAAAGTTTTTATTATCATCTTCTGAGTTTTATGATTTATTCTGCCTGACGGCGGGATGTTGAACTTTTAAGTCTTTACATATTCAGCAGAAAAAGTTTTTTCATGTTCTCCGCACCGGCTGTGACTTCACTGCAAGGCTTTTTCAGGCTTTTGTGCTTGTTTTCTAGCCTTGATATGTTCCTTTAACCTGTAGATACCACTTTCATGTGTTATTTTTTGAGTACAACCTCTTTCCTTTCGATCGCACGCTTCTTGTGCTCTTTTTTATTGCATTGGAGAAGCCGATTCTTCTTCCCATCTCTTCTGATCGTAGAGCTCACGACCAACTCTCGTACTTCGTTGCAGCTCCGCTTTGTGGGCTTTTTGCTTAGCTTCATTTGCTTGCCAGCATTCTTCATCAAACCAGGGATTGCTTGGAGTTGGTCGAATTATACTCAGAACATTAGTTGAAGCATCTCTGTTGGTACGTTGGCAGCGTTGCCACTGATCTTCGGTACTTTATGCTGCTGGCACAGAAGTTGTTGAGAATGAGATGACGAAACCGTGCGCTTTCTATAGTGATATCTTTTTTCGTTGCCAGATGTTTTGTAGTGTAGGCTATGGTTAACAACTGAAGTATTAAGGATCGCTCAATACGATTTTAACATCATACTTCGAACATAGCTCATATGACTTCTCGACCAGACAGTTGAAACATTTTTTGGTGGCGTCATCCTTGTTTTCATAAGAAACATGAACATATATAGGCTTATCTTCGCGAATTTAGCCTTGATCCGAATTTTCATAAGCTTGCTAATATACCGAAAGGTCAAGATTTCTTTCCTAAGTCTACCATATATGGTAAATCTTCATCCAAAGAAGCGATGTTTCTTATATAGGGTTTTCCAATAGGGACTTGACAACTTGTGAACGCACTCTTTCACTAATCATCAAACTGTCACTGTTAATTTATTTAGTAAACTCAACAATTTCATCATGGTATAGTAAACTAACGAGCTACGTTCTCCAATTGGGTTCTGGAGAAGATGCACCAAGATGATGAATTTCATTGCAAAATCATCTTCAGTGACGAAGCTCATTTTTAGCTCAATGGGTTCGTCAACGAGCAAAATATGCGTAATTGGTCGGGTGAAAACCCACATATGCTTCATGAATCACCACTTCATCCACAAAAAATAACTGTTTGGTGCGGTTTGCATTCCGGAGGCGTTATTGGGCCATATTTTTTCGTCGACGATAACGATCGTCACGTAACTGTGAATGGTCAGCGTTATCGCGCCAAGATCACCAATTATTTTTGGCACGAATTGGAAGATATGGACTTGGATGATATGTGGTTTCAACAGGATGGTGCCACAAGCCACACAGCACACGTTACAATCGATTTATTGAAGGGTAAGTATGGTGTTATCGTGTTATCTCAAGACATGGGCCAGTCGATTGGACACCTCGTTCGTGCGATTTGACGCCGCTTGACTATTTTCTGTGGGGCTACGTTAAGTCATTTGTTTATGCCAACACGCCGACGACGTTGAAAGAGCTCAGAGCCAACATTGAACGCGAAATAGCGGCCGTTTCGGCAGAAATGTGTGGCCAAGTCGTTGAAAATTGGGTCCAAGGAATCGACCGCTGCAAACGTGCCCGTGGTGGCCATAGTTGCATTCATAAATGTTTTGATTGTACTTCAAGCCAATAATAAAGTTTTTAAAATATCTCAAATGGTTTGCCTTTTATTTAAAAAAAAGTTGTCAAGTCGTTATTAGAAAACCCTATATATTACTGTTTTTCTTCCTTCTTATGTCCGGACATTTTAAGTGTAGTAATGCCCACTTGAGTGTTAAGTTTTAAAAAAAATTTATATCTCTTACGGTTGTTGTTTTATTTTAATTTATTTTCCTGTTGTTTTTATCTGGTTACCCAAATGAATTTACTTCTCTCTATTATCTATAAGATAATATTATTTACCGATTTATACATATCTTGTGCTTCTTAACATTTAGGAATTAAGAGGCAAATTTCAACGAAAAGAAACAACAAACAGAAAAATTTTCTCGCAAGTGCAAAATTTTGCACCTTTCACCAAGAAGGGGAAAGTGTGACATTCTAAATGTATATCATAAGACCTTTTTTTTTTAAAAATTAATACTAATCCAGAAACCCGTTTCTAGCTGTGATTTAAGACCAAATCTGACCTTCATCTGCGATTTTTCTAATTTTTTCTGGCTTTTGCAAATGAACATCTGGCCCATCACAGTACCAGGTGTCACTTCACCTTCCAACTTTTATACTACATATAGTCAATGATGATATTTTTGGCTATTTGCAAGAAGTTGGCTTTTTCGCTATACAATGTGACAGGCACACAACGATTTTATATAATTTTTGTTTTCTTCACAATGAACCAAACCAAGTATAGAGTAAAATTGAAAGTTGTTATTTAACTTCTTTCGGATGCCTGTTTCCTTCTTCAAAAAAGGTGAATTGCAAGCTGATATTTATTATCTTATATCTTTAAAATAATACAAACTAGTCTTCGTCAGGTATTTGTTTAGGTGCCTTGATTGTCTTGTCTTAACATAGTGAAATGTATAGTGCGTCACAGAATAAACATTTACTATAGGAATTTAATACATATAAAGCTATCATATATAATATACAAAATGTTCCACATTAGGGCTATATGCTACAGATGCGTATGAGTAAATCTTAAAATATTCCGACAGCAGGCAAATCGCCGTGCGTTGTCTTATTGTAATTTTTATAAGAGTGGCTTTCCTCCTTTGCTCATTTCAAGGGATAAGTTTAGTCAAAGGTTAATTTCGGAATGCCGCAATTATATAGGAGCTCCTATTTTAGTTCTGAATATTAACAATTGCAATCTTTTTCTCAAAAAATAAGAGCTTGACATCTACTCTGATAACATAAAAATCTCAAAACCAAACCCGTGTTATAATGTTTACCAGGTGTACCGGTATTGCTCAGCTAATGCGTGTCCCAACGATGAAAACAAATGGTAATCGGAATTAACCAAGTCTGGTGAATAGGGCGGGTGGGGTATCAGCTTTCAGCCAAGTGCTTTGGTTGTATCCTGAACCAGTTTTGCTGTGTGTGCAGGTAGGTGCATTGTCATGGAGCAAAATTACCTTGCCGTGTCTTCTGACCCATTCTGGTCGTTTTTCGATCAATGCACAGTTCAAGCTGATCATTTGTTGACGGTAGCGGTTTAAGGGGCTCGAGGTACACCACACCTTTCTGGTTCCACCAGACACACATCATTGTCTTCTTGCCGAATCAGTCTGGTTTTGCAATCGAATCTGATTGTTGTCCCGGATTAACCCATGATTTTTTCCGTTTAGGATTCTGAAAATAAATCCAATTTTCACCGCCAGTAACAATTCGATGCAAAACTGTTTTTTTTTTTATCGTGTGTTTGAAGAAAAATTTTGCAAGGGGTTTTCCATCTGTCTTTCATTTAATTCATGTGGCACCCATTTTTAAGACTTTTGGATTTTTCGCATACCTTTTAAACGGTCAAAATTGTTTGTTGTGAAACATTTAACATTTCTGCCATTTGTTTCTGACTCAAAGTGTCATCTTCATCCAATATTGTTTGCAATTCGGCGTCCTCAATTTTTTTTTGTGATCTGAAACGTTCTTCAATTCTAACATAAAAATCGTTATCTCTGAACCGTTGATACCATCTTCTGCATGTTGCTTCTGATAGAGCATGATCACCATATGTCTCGACAAGCATTCGATGCGACTCTGCAGCACTTTTCTTCAAATAAAAACAAAAAATTAATGCTTTCCGCAAGCCATTATTTTCTGGTACAAAATTCGACATTTTTAACACGATGAAACAATATGATGTTGTTTGCTCAATGACTTGATGGATACTAAATATATTTAATAGGTGTCAAGGCAACCAAACAAAAAAAAAAAAAAAATATGATTTTGAACCTTAGTTTCACTTTTCTCTCTTAAGCTTCCTCCTGCTGCGAAAATGTATGAATATATGGTATCTATGGTGCAGCAGGATCTATCGAAATCTTTTTTTTGGCACAAAAATGAATGTACTAGTATGTAACCGGACTACTGAATTCAGTAGACTCTTGAACTTTCGAACTGTATTGAAAGCCCTTCAAGGTTGAGAGTAATTAACTCTTAGTAATTTCTTGCTCCGTCAAAAACCAGAGAGTCCTGTGCCCGTCACGCTGAGTTCAATGTACTATAGATCTATGATTTTTTTTTACCCAAACCGATGGGTTTACGAAATTCATTCACGGATTTACCGGATAGTTCTAGACTTCGTTTTGATCGTGCCTATCAGACTACGTTTCCAAGTTCCACTTTATGTCTTTCAAATGGTTTTAATGGTCCTGTGGTGTTAATTCGGGTCATTCTTTGAATCTTACTGATTGTTTTGAAGAAGATTGTCACTTACCATCATACCTATTAATAAGTTAATATCTTACAGCCACCATAAGGAACCAAAAGATAATTTTAAAGCAAGAACCTCAGTTTTTCTGCTATAGAAAGCTACCGTTGCCTTTATCGTTCTTTAATTTATGTTATTAACACAGTTTAGGTTCTTATCAAAAACAAGTTCAAAACAGAAATGTTTGCTGAAGTCTGCGCAATTGATAGCATATTAGATTCTGTTATTAACCTGAATTAACCTGCTTTTACCAATGTCCTTAAGTCCAAGGTTGCTGATGCCGTAGAAAGGAATAGAAAAGTTGACTCAGTAGTAAGAGCTCACCTAGTCACTGTCAGTTATGAAAGAGTATCAAATAAAGGTATTCGAACTCAGTGAAAAAGAAACTCTGTCACAGTAGGCCCAGTTTTCCAAAGATTGAAGAAAAAAAAAAAAAAAAAAAATTTGAAATCCACTCAGCGGAGCTCTTAAAAAATGGAAAATATATGCGCTCAATGGGTTAACGTGTACAGTGCGGGCGAAGGAAAATTAGGGAGAAAGAAAAGAGAGATTGTGGGGGAAGGGTGTATGTAGCGAATATTCTGTCAATTTTTTGGTTAAACTAATTCAAATACATATCTGTGGAATGTTACTTAAAGCTCGTATGCAAATACTTAAAGCCTTTTCTAAACACACTAGTCTACAAATACCACGGATGCATGTGGGATGCATTTTCTCATTTTGGAAAACCTGTACATATTGTACACAATGGGTGACGGACAGACTAATTCTATTGTCTTCCCTTTAGTTTCTGCAAAAGTTATTTTATGCCCAAGCATGCCTTCGTTGCAGTATTCTATGGTGATACCATACCAAAGAGGGTCTGCTTTGTTCTTGCTTTAAAGCGGGTTAAAAATAAATAATTGCTATGGCGCACATGTTGCCACTATGTTCTTGCTCTACCAATGGCTTTATCCCCGATAGAACGTTGACAGAGAGAAGGTCCAATAAATAATGCACCACTGATCTGAAACTTATCACTTTTTTCATTGCCTGAGATATCCGTAAGTTTTTTAAATTATTCCCTCTGGCATGATTTTTAATTTAAGTAGAATGTTTACATCCATCATTCTGAAGAAGTGGTTAACTTTTAGTTTTGTCATTGGTAATTTGTTTATTACTCTACGCATTCCTCTCAAGAATTCTGATAGAGAAGCTTCTAACAGAGATCAGCCTTAAAATCATAATTAAGTGTTGACGAAGCTGAAGTCTCTAAGCAAGTATAGACTTGGGACCATAGTTGTTCCTTCTGTAGTCTGATAGCCGCTGCGAAGGTCGAATTGCTGCAGAATAAATCGAACAGAATAAGCAGAATAATGCTGCTATGAGTGTTAACGTGATTGGTTCTAAAATTCCAAAGCTGCTCGTCTTACTGATCTTTTTGAGGTTTGACGGTTAGTAGTGTTTCTGTAAGTTCTTTCATTCGAATAACGAACGGAAGCTAGTGATGCTCTTCTAATAGGTTTGATCTTCTCCTCTAATTCAATTTGGAATCACAAATCACACATGAAAATCGTGTTGACCTAAGCACTGTTTCCTCAATTTCTGAGGAATATCTGGTGGGGAGTAATTTTTGTTGTTGTTGATAAGAAAACATTCCTCTTTTTTTTGACTTTACAATAATTAACAAAAGACTTTGACGTCAACCAAAATGAGATACTCGTATTTAGATTGATACATGAAGATAAGTACTAACAATTTACAGAAATACAGTGCGTTATTAAAAGCCTTTATAAATTATTTGCTGTCCGTATTTCCAGGCGGTTTTCAGGTGCCTTTACAGTACATTCCACTCATAGCCATCCAGGATTAGGATAAAACGAATTTTTTAATCTAATGGTCTTAAAAATTGGGCAGATTCCGATGAAGCGAATAAGATCTTCTTTCAAGCGTAAATTATATAGAATTTACTCCATAACTCTATTCAGCATATAATTTTTATGCAGCAGTTCAACTCTGGCCCTGAAAATCTTTGAAATTTTGTTCAAGCCGTTATGGTCGTGAAAGTAGTTTTTCGTCTTAAGGTCATGGTATAGCTTTTGATATGTAATCCTAGCCTCACTTTGCTGCGCTTTCACTCTTAACGAAGCACACGCAGGCTACTCGATAGCAATAAATCTTGTTTGCAGTGTACTTTTCCAAACGTCTAGATTACAATCTGGTAAAGGGTTATTACGATATGCTGGTTACTTAGTCTGGATCATTATTAAAACTTTCGGTGTACTAAGTGTTTTACAACGTTGTATGAAAGGTGGTTACTGGGAAGCGCCATTACTTTTGAAATATAAAAAAAGTTCACCCTAATCGTGAAGATGTACAAAGAAGGCAGTCCTCTTCCTAAGTGTGACATGTAGTTGGGCGTATTTTCTGGCAAATGAATGATTTTCTTCAAAAAGTATCTGAGCAATTTCTCCGCCTCTTCACACTGCGTGACACTCCAGACTTGTGCTACGTAGCACATGATGGACAACATGGTGGTTTCAAAGATTTTAAACTTAGCGCTCGGATCGGATCGACGTTTTTTTTTACTTTGCATACAGCTCCCGTTACAATTCATTGCCCTTTAAGCTTGTTTAGGTTTTGCGCTTAGGCGATTTTTAAATAATTACGAGATGTTATTATTACCCCCAAAAATGTATACTCCTTCACAACTTCGAGTTCTTCTTTTTCTCAAATTCAATATGTCTCCCTCGAGTGCTGGCCAAATCCATTTCGGAACTCTATTACTCGTATTTAAAATTAGCTTGAGTCGACTTTGAACTTCCAGAGCACGTAGTATTGATGTAGCTTATTTATTATTTGGATAGTTATTAGCGATTCTACCAACAATGTCGTCCAAAGTCCATCAAACACGATTGCTCCTAAAACATTTTTTTTTTAAAATCATATAGATACAAAGAAAAGAGATGTGGACTTAATAGGCAACCCTGTTTAACTCTTACATGCGACCCAAATAAATTAGGTTATGTCTTACAAGTCCTTTTTTCCCCATAAAAATTTTGAATTAATCTGAGCATTAACGTTGATAGTCCTGATGCTCGTTAGTGAGAAAAACTTTCCGCTATTGAAGAATTGTTCGTGAAGCCCACTTGGAACCCACTCAGCAAATCATTTTTATATAGCCATTTCGTAACACCCTCTAATACGACCCCTGTAAATATGTTTGCTTTTAAATCCAGAAAGGATATCCTTTTTTAAAATGGCCTTTGTCTTTCTCCTCTTTTTTCTTAAATATAGAGAATTATGTTCCTTCTGAAGCTGTCAGATATTTTACCCGTGTCGAAAATATGGTTGAGTGTTAGAGTAGGCTTTTCTACGAAAATGCTAATAGCAAATTCATATGGGATACGGATACGGGATATGAAGTAATATTCAGAATACAAACATACTAAACCGGTTGATTGTTCGGTTGTGTAAATCATCGCATAATTTATCTAGATTGCGCTACAACACAGGTTCAATACTTGTTCAAAATGATCGATGAAAACTGAATAACTTGCATTCTTCGTGCAAACTTCGTGTCGTTGAGGAACATCCCTTTTTTCCACCAGATATAGTGAGTGGCTTAGACTTTTTCATAGCCATACCAGGATGGCCAGATTTTCAACTTTCAAACTTTGATTAAAGACATTAAATTGTATTTCAATATTATCAAGATCTCGCCCAACATATGGACAGAGCCAGATGTGTGTAAAGACGACTTTACTTTAGAGGGTTCCACTGCGCTCTCAAAAGTTTAGCTAACCCTCCTCGATTTTAAAATCGCGGCAA
This sequence comes from Volucella inanis, assembly GCA_907269105.1. Classification (NCBI taxonomy): domain Eukaryota; kingdom Metazoa; phylum Arthropoda; class Insecta; order Diptera; family Syrphidae; genus Volucella; species Volucella inanis. Next base: position 147,290,922 of record OU026153.1, read on the forward strand.
TCTAGCTATAGAGAGTGATGTCCAGCTGAACTCTTTTATAGTTGTAATAGTAGAAGTAATTTAATCATTTCCAACTTAAAGCTATTAACCAACAAAAAAAAAAAAAAAATAAAAATATTCAAATAAAAAAGAAAATGGAATAAAAGTGCTCTTACTTCAATTTAAATAGTTAGTAGTGAATGACACATCAAGGATTCTTACATTTAATTAGTTTTTAACATCAGTCAGTGTTTAATTATATATATTTGCGTTCATTATTATATAAAAAAGAACAGAAAGAAAAAAATTCAGAAATTCGAAAGATAACAAAAAATTGAAATGTAACAATTCATTGATGATATATTGGACACTATTGGTGCTTACTATTACTATTATTGTTCTTGAATAAGACAAGAATTAAGATAACTGGTTCAATGCAGTCATAATGTACAAAGAATAACCAGTATTTAACCTTTTTAGTAAGAGAAGAAAAATAAAGACTTGCTTAGATATACAAGGGCAATTGATTAAATAATTTTTGAGCTGTACATGTATTGTAAAAAAAAGTTCAAACTACAATCAATATACAGTGTGACTGACTTGAACTGCAACTTTTTAAAATGCTATAATTTTTTTATTTTTTGGTAAATTTTATTGTGCCAAAGCAAAAATGTTGGAAAATACATCAATTTTCAAATTTTATCAGTAGTTTTCAATATGTCCACCTTTGGCGCGAATAATGACCTTGAGACGGCCGAAGAAAGCAAGTGGCTCTGCGGTATTTTGGAACATTCCCGGTGAAGTGCTTGTTTGAGGTGGTCCAAACTTTGGTATTTTTTAGTGCCAACCTTCGCCTTCAAAATACTTCAGACAGAGCAATCCAACGGATTTGCATCCGGAGAATTTGCAATCCATTGTGTCGAAGAAATGAAGTGTGGAACATTGTTTTTTAAACAATCTTGGTTGACGCGCACTTTGTGAGACGGTCCAAGTCTTGTTGAAATGTCCACGGTCTATAACCGAAATGATTGTTTGCCTAAGGCTTCAATATTGCCTCTAAGACAGTTTCACGGTATACGATCGCATTAATTTTGACGCCACGGTCAAAACAGACGAACGGAGAGTGACCATCGGCGGTTATAGCGTCCCAAACCATCACCATCGGCGATGCCTGCTCTCTGGTAGCCGTTCGAAAGTGTAAATTTTCGAAGGACCTCTCTGACAAGTAAAATCAGTCATTTTGTTTGTTGACATATTGCTCGACAACAAATGGCGACTCATCGGAAAAAACCAAATTCGGCAACTCACCACTTTCGTGCAAGTGTAGCAATTCGCTCTTTCGACTCTAACTTTTTTCTGTTGCAGTATAAGATCGTGTGCTTTTTGGAACTTCAATGTCTTGAGCCCAAGCTCATTTTTCAGTATGCGTTGCATCCGTTTCAACGATATGTTGAACTCACTAGCCATTTTTCTTCCACTTCGACGCGGATATCGCTCAATTTGAGCCTTCACTTTCCGAACCATTTCTGCCGATGTGGCTGTTTTTTATGACCACCTCCATGGCGTTTCGCAACGCTGCCAGTATCACGATAACGAGCTATGGTTCGAGACACAAATGATTTATTCACGTTGAGGTGCTGGGGGGGTCTAACGATAGCTACTTGTGGTTTTCCAGTCAAATATATAGCAATCACACTATCACGTTTGAATTCCACCGCGGATAAAATTATATTATACACTATAAAAAATTTTCAACACAACTGAGATGCAAATCGTTTAAAAGGCTTGCAAATGTCTGTCATGTGTCAAAATTTGAGCTCACAGTAATGAACGGTTTGGAAATTACAGCAGTCTGAAGTTGATTGCAGTTCAAATCAGTCAGGGTGTATTATGTTCTTTGAGCAACTATTCTCATATTATTTATACGTAGGTTGTATGTTTGAGAATTTCTGCTCATAATACTACCGTTTTGTCTAAATTGGTAGAGCTATCAAACTCGTTATATATAAACAATTTTCAACAAACAGGTTTTTAGTAAAAAAATTCTAATTGAATGCTTCTGAGATATTAATAAATAATAGGGTACCAACCATCCCAGATTATGATACCATATTGCAACTTGGAATGCATAAATTTATAGTAAATAGTAGGTACAATTTTTTTTTTAGTCAAAACGGATACATTTTAGTGTGACCAACATCATACGAATATATGATTTTAACGTTTGAATTGGGTCTTTCCAACAAAGATTTATATCAATTAAAACGCCTAAGTATTTGAAATGTTGTATCGATCCAACCTTAAAATAATTTTTAGAACCCTGCATGTTAGATATAAGATAACTTCTACCACACTTATGAACAGGTTGTAGCTTTTGCTGTGAAAATCTACTCGTTCTCGTTTATGTTCAAAATGTCTACTGTTGAAGATTTTTAAATGTCGGTGACACAGATAAATGAGTCTTCGCGATAATTAAAATAGGGATACTCTTACCAGTGATACACTAGAGGCTTGGAAAATTGAAATCAAAGCATTGTGGAATGAATTTCGAACAATCTTTTCTCAATGTTTAAAAAATACAGACAAAAAGTTAGACTACAAAAAATTGCAATTAAAGCCAAATACGGGAGCGTTAGTGGATTTTTTTTTGACTAATATAGGCAGTTTAATTGAATTATTAAAAGTTTACGACAGAAAAGAATCAAAGATAATGTAATACCCTCTCAATCGAATTGTAAAAATTCTCACAAACGAGTTCTAATAAACACCCAGTTATGAATATTATTTTCGATTCCTTTATCTCAACTGAAACTGGTTCCGCTTTAAGAAAACTTCACAGATCAGTAAATGATTGCTTCCAAAATTAGAATAGAGAATTGAGATCCAATCACAATTTTTCTTATTTAGCAGAAGCTTCCCGAAAATTCTTTGTTCTTTTCTGAACAAAAGACAATGAACTTCCCACCTGGAAATCCTTCGACAATTTTTTTGCTGCCAGATACAAAATACTGGCAAAGTTTTCGTAAAAATATCAACCAAGTTCCAAATAACAGTTCGAAACGAGTATATAATACATGGGCTGAAAAGTCCGATGTAAGTGCCGTTTTTCTAAGAGAGGGCACCAATGCAGCCGATGCAAAGAAATGGCTTGATAAGTGTTACCCGGCCTCTGCACCAGCCGATCGAAACATTCGCAAGTGGAGTGAAAATCTTAAAAGTGGTCATACAAGCACCGGAGATGATGCACGCAGTGGACGTCCAAAAGAGGCTGTTTCAGATATAAATATCAAAAAAGTCCACAAAATGATTACGAATGACCGTAAAGTGAAGTTGATCGAGTAGCTGAGGCTCTGAAGATATCAAAATAGCGTGTTGGATATATCATACACGAATATTTGGACTGTTCAATGTGGGTGCCGCGTTTGCTCACAGTCGACCAAAAACAACAACGTGTTGATGATTCAGAGGAGTGTTTAAACCCTTTCAACCACAATAAAGACGAATTTTTGCGTCTATATGTGACAATGGATGAAACTTGGCTCCATCACTTCACGCACCAGAGTCAGGTGAAGAACCTCGTCCAAAAGGACCAGAAACTTAACAGTCTGCTGGCAAGGTTATGGCATCCGTATTTTCGAATACACATGGAATAATTTTCATCGACTATCTCCAAAAAGGGCAGACTATCAACAGCGACTATAACATTGCGTTGTTGGAGCATTTGAAGGGCGAAATCGCAGAAAAACGGCCGCATTTGAAGGAAAAGAAAGTACTGTTTCATCAAAACAATGCACCATGTCACAAGTCGATGAAAACGATGGCAAAATTGAATAAATTCGGCTACGAATTGCTTCCACATCCACCGTATTCTCCAGAATTGGCCCCCAGCGACTATTTCCTGTTCGCAGACCTCAAAAGAATGCTCGCCGGAAAGAGATTTAAAACCGATGAAGAAGTAATCGCCGAAACAGGGGTCTATTTCGAGGCTAAACCGAAATCGTACTACAAAACTGGTATCGAAATCGTTTCAATCAGTGTATCGCCCTCGAAGGCAACTATATTGATACATAAAGTTGAATTTTGCAAAAATTTTGTTTTACTATAAAACGGCACTGACATTTCAGTCCATGTGTTACTTTTCATATTGAACACAATAATTATTCCTGTAAGCTATAACAATCGCCCCTTGTGTTTATGCAAGAAGTTTTTGAACATGGACATCTCTTCTCGAAGAAAGGTAGCGCAGACGCTGACCCACACGGGTGGCTGTGGTGTAGTGGTATATATATAGACTCCTCAAGCAGAGGTTGGCGGGTTAGAATCCCGTGCGAGGCACGGGAATTTGTATGTAGTTATATGAAAATCCCATCGACGTCAACTCAGACATGAAGGCATAACACTGATGTTGGAGTGGTTGCTGGCTAGGCTAAATGTAACGAACTAATAACAACTAGCACTTACTTAAGACCCACCGGTTGAGGAGGATGTATAGTGTTTTCTAATAACGACTTGACAAATTTTTTTTAAATAAAAGGCAAACCATTTGAGGTATTTCAAAAACTTTATTATTGGCTTGAAGTACAATCAAAACATTTATGAATGGAACTCAACTTCGTTCATATGGCCACCGCTGGCACGTTTGCAACTTTCGATTCGTTGGACCCAATTTTCAACGACTTGACCACACATTTCGGCCGAAACGGCCGCTATTTCTCTTTCAATGTTGGCTCTGAACTCTTCCAACTTCGTTGGCGTGTTGGCATAAACCAATGACTTAACGTAGCCTCACATAAAATAGTCAAGCGGTGTTAAATCGCAAGAACGAAGCTGCCAATCGACTGGCCCATGTCTTGAGATAACACGCTCACCATACTTACTCTTCAATAAATCGATTGTAGCGTGTGCTGTGTGGGTTGTGGCACCATCCTGTTGAAACCACATGTCGTCCAAGTCCATATCTTCCAATTCGGGCAAAAAATAATCAGTGATCATGGCGCGATAACGCTGAGCATTCACAGTAACGTGACGATTGTTATCGTTGACGAAAAAATATGGACTAACAACGCCGCCAGCATGCAAACCACACAAAACAGTTATTTTTAGTGGATGAAGTGGTGATTCATGAAGCACATGTGGGTTTTCACCCGACCAATAACGCATATTTTGCTTATCCCATTGAGCCAAAAATGAGCTTCGTCACTGAAGATGAATTTGCGATGAAATTCATCATCTTGGCGCATCTTCCCCAGAACCCAATCGGAGAACGTAGCTCGTTAGTGTACCTTACTCTGATGAAAATGTTGAGTTTACTGAATAAATTGACAGTGACAGTTTGATGATTAGTGAAAGACTGCGTTCACAAATTAAATTTGTCAAGTCCCTATTGGAAAACCCTATACTAGCTCGTCCCGTCCAGTTTGACAACCACTTCTGGGAAAAATATCGAAACCTAATACACCTAAGTTTCAAACTACTACACCGCCCGCCCGCGCCCTGGGGAAAATCCAGTAAAAGTGTATTCATATCCCCTTGGTGCACGCGCGGTATTACAAAAAAAAAAAAATAATAATTATTGCTATAATTGTCTTGCACTTATACATTCACTGTATGTCTCTTGTGTCTCTTGTGATCAATGTGGCAGTCTGCACCACAGTTTACTTCACTTTACACAGCCTAGCAATAAAACAGTCTCTCAAGATCTAGCATCTCCCTCCCAACCCACAGTTCCTGTAAATACCACGGATATACAGTCGACTTCTACTTTATTAATCCAATATCCAAACATTGTCCAAAAACTTTGTCCAGAAAAATATCTTCAACTTTAAAGCTGCTTTTTAGGTAGTCAGAAAAAGAATGTTCTGCTGGCTACAGCCTTAGTAAAGATTACAGTGCATAACCAATTATTTCTTTTAAGAGATTTAAGCGACCCTGGTTCTAAAGCAACATTTATTTCGCGGTCTGTTGTGAACCTATTAAAACTTCCAGTCCATTTAACCAATTCATCTATTCGTGGCATTGGAAAAGTTCAAAGTGAATTTTCGACAGGTATGTGCTCTCTCAATCTGGAATCCCGTGCCAACCCTGATGTAAGTATATCTTGCCATTGCAAACTGTTGAGGCTTCAAACTTGGTCGAGCTCAAAGGTAAAAAAAAAGGTCGCGCAAAATTCAGTTTTTGATTGGGTCCTTTCAGCACTTGTTTTTTAATGACCTTTCCTTAGAAAAAGAAATTCAGAAATTTTGGGAGCTCGAAAGAAGTAAAACCCATTTCAAAAGAAGAACATTTTTGTGAACAGTTCTTTGCTCAGATGCTAGTTATGTAGTTAAAGTTCCATTTTAGCCTCACTTAAATATTTTGGATTTAAGTCGATCCAGAAAGAATGCCATTGTGCAATATCTCCGCCAAGAAAAACGTTTGTTGGGGGATTTACTGCTCCAAAAAGAGTATAATAACGTTCTAAAGGAATATGTCACCTTAAAGCAAATGAACCTTGTACTACAATATTCTTTGAATCTTCAGTCAGGACGCTTCTATTTGTCGCACCATGCGGTCGTAAAACCGGAGAGTGCTTCAACCAAAGTAAGAGTGATTTTTAACCCAAGTGCTCATACAGAGAATGGAACGAGTCCTGCTCTACAAGACGATCTCTAAGCTGTTTTACTCCGATGGCACAATACCCTTACGTTTTCAATAGCGATATTGAAAAAATGTATCTCCAAATACATGTTCATCAGGACAATCACTCGTTTCAACGAATAGTCTTCCGATCTTCTTACGCTAGGCCAGACTTGGAAGAGTTTGAAATAAACCGAGTCACTTTTGGTGTGAACTGTGCACCATACTTAGTCATTCGCACATTGCACCAACTCGCTGCAGACGAAGGAAATAAATATCCCTTAGCGAAGAAAAAAGTACTCTCCGACTTCTACGTTGATCACGTATTCGATATAAAACATTTCCTGCACCTGGCTTCGTCTTATCGAAACGCGAACTTTTTTTCAAATATAGCAACAATTTATGACCCGATTGGTTAACTAGCTCCAACAAAGATTCTATTTTATCGCTTAACCCTGTCATAGATTCTCATGGTGTTATTAGGGTAAATGAACGTACAACCAATGCGTGTTCACACACGTTCACACTTACAAAATCTGAGTTTTTCACAAAAAGAAACTTCAGACTCAGCTAATGGGTGCTCTTCCACCCGAAAGGGTAAACTATTCCCTATTCACACGTCGGACTAGATTTCGCTGGCTACTTTGAACTAAGGGTACAAAGAAGTCGACTCTATCATGCAATAAAAGGTTATGCGTGTCTTTTAATTTGTTTTTGCACGTAAAGTGTTCATCTGAAAGCCGTAGACAGTCTCTACACAGATTCGTTCCTTGCCGCCTTTGGTAAATTTGTCGGGCGTCGAGGTGTTCCTCAACAACTTTTATCCGATAATGGTACTAATTTTGTAGGTGCGAATAAAGTACTGACCAAGGAAATTCAAAATTGACAAAGGCAACCTCGGAAGCCGAAAAATCGTACCTCACAATAGATTTAAGATGGAATTTTATTCCATCAGGTTCCTCTCATATGGGTAGCGTATGAGAAGCCGGTATAAAGGCTTCAAGACCCATTTCGAGAATAGTTGGAAACTCAAAACTCACCTTTAAAGAGTTTTATACATTGCTTGTTAAGATCGAGTCTTGCATGAGTTATCGGCCCATTCCTGCTCTAGGCGATAATCCATTCGAACCTTCCGTTAACACCCTCCCACTTCCTAAAAGGTGCCCCTTTGAATAGGTTACCTGAAAGTCACAGTGGTAACACCACTATGCTTAAGAATTGTTTAACAAATTTTACACTCCTTTTCAAGGCGATGCATGGAAAGAAGAGTATTTAGCCGATCTTCAACGAAGGACAAAATGGAAATTTCCTCAGAGAAATATTTAACTTGGAGATGTGGTAGTTATTCGCAGTGAAAAGTTGCCACCCACTCTCTGGCGCTTAGGTAAAGTTGTTGCCTTTCACCCAGGAAAAGATGCAAAGATACGCGTTGCTACTTTAAAAACTCACCGAGGGGAAATTGTATGACCCATAGTTAAATCATGTTTTAAAACACAGTATCTATTGAAATTACTGAAATAACTAGTTTTAATATAAATTATCCCACAATTGAGTGGGTCGGGGCACTTATAAATACGAGGGCGGTCCCAGAAGTACCCGGCCTGACAAAGCTATGGCGGTAGTTGTTTGAAAATATTACTGTATTGGAAAGTGCGCAGTTTATAGAGCATATGTTTTAAGTTTGAAAGCGCTACGTTGTTTAGTATTTGTTTGGCAGCCATCAATAGTGAACGATGTCAGTGAATTTGTGTAAATGGAGAAAATTGGTCATCGTTATGTGATACAATACTTTTATTTGAAAGACCTCAATCCAACCAATACAAAAGCTGAACTGGATTCTACTGTGTGACTCTGCTCCTTCGTTTACAACAGTAAAATTTTGGGTTGCTGAGTTAAAATGAACAAATGAGGTGAGGACTCCAGAAATGAGGAAGAAAATCCACAAGGCGGTACTGGATGATCGTCGACTGAAAGTGCGCGAGCTAACAGTCATTTCAAAAAGTGCGGTACATCGCATATTATTTGAAAATTCGGACATGAGAAAGCTGTTTACAAGATGGCTGCCGCGTTTGCTCACACTCGAGCAAAAACAGTGTCGTGAAGATGTTTCAATTGAGTGTTTAGCGAAGTTTCATAGCAATAAAGCAGAATTTTTTCACCGTTTCAAGCATGGGTCCATGACTTTTCAGCAGAGACAAAAGAACAATCAAAACAATGGATTCAAATGGGAAACCGGCTCCAAAGAAGGCGAAGACCGTTTCATCTGCAGGCAAGGTCATGGCGTTGATTTTTTGGGATGCGCGTGGGATAATTTTCATTGACTATCTTAAAAAAGGAAAAACTTCCAACGGCCAGTATTATGCGAACTTATTGCAACGTTTGAGCGAAGAAATCAAGCAAAAACGGCCGCATTTGTGTAAGGAGAAAGTATTGTTTCATCAAAACAATGCACCAGCTCACAAATCCGTTATTGCAATAGCCCAAATTAATGAATTAAAGTTTGAATTGCTACCTCATTAACCCTTTTCACCAGATTTAGCCCAGTCGGATTATTTTTTGTTCCCAAACTTGAAAAAATGGCTCAGTGGTCAAAGATTTTCCAGCGATGAAGAAGTGATGTCGACAGTTAATGGCTATTTTGAGGAGCAAGACAGTTCTTATTATAAAAAGGGTATCGAACTTTTTGAACATCGCTGGGAAAAGTGTATAGAGCTGAAAGGCGATTGTGTTGAAAAATAAATAAATTTTTTCCAAAATTGTTGTGTTTTCTTTGTTGGGTCGGGTACTTCTGGGACCGCCATCGTAAGCCTCCAATGTTGAATTTACTAACTTTTTTCTTGAGTAGCGAGCCGAGGTGCTACTTTAACAAAATACCTCTAACGATGGATTGATTTTGATCCGATTTCTCAAAGGGAGGTCGGAATGTTAACGTAGGCATACAAACAAGAAATATATTAAAAACACAAATAAGACTATTGGCATCGCCACATTCGGAGAAGCAGACAAAAGCGAATGGATGGAGAAAGCAAAAGGAAGGAAAATCTAAACTATGAGTCAGTCGTAATAAGATCATGCACGGAGCAGCAAGTAAGAAATTAAAAGGAAGTTTAAAAAGGTAAATAACTAATAGAGTAACTCTCTATGTATATCAAGAAAATCAGTGGACCAAGTACGAACCCTTTGGTTTTTTAAAAAGTTTTGGCTCAACTAATATTCCGTTTACATTAACTCTGTGCTTTAAATACGATTGCAACCAATTTAAAATAATACCAGCATTATATAGCTTACGAGGGCGGTTTGATATTTTAAAGAAGAACAAAAGGGAACAAGAAATCTCCAACGTAGTCAACCTTCGCCTTCTTTGGAGCACGTTCACCGCGTAAAATCCAGTGTTTCGACTGTTCTTTGGTTCTTTAGTCTCTGAATCCGTGGCTCATCGACGGTCACGAAACGATGCAAAAACTCTTCCGAATTTCGATTAAACAAGGCCAAGCACGTATTTAAAATGGTCTCACGATTACGCTTGTTCTCTGGTGTGAGACCATCTTGCGGACAGCTTTCTTATGCCCAAAATGGCTAACGTGTTCAGTTGAGATGCCTGCTTTCTCAGCCAATTGAAGAATTTCCATTCGGCGGTCCGCCAAATCAAATTCATGGATTTTGTCCTCTTGGGCCACCTGGTTACAGTTCATCAAAAACCAACGTGCGGTCTCTGCAAACCAATGGTAAACGGTTATACGGGTGGGTGAATAGGTCCCATACACACCATCGAGAATGGGCTTGATTTCCTTGCAGGTTTTGCCACTCAAAAACAAGAATCGGATCACGGAGCGATACTGCTCTTTTTCCATGGTTGCAAAAGAAACTAACACGATGTTCTGAAATGGGTGTAAGTAATTTTTCAAAAATCTTTTAAAAAGGGGAAAGAAGAGATATAGGTCTGTAATCCGTAACCTTTTTGCTGTTTCCTTTTTTAAATAGCGGTATGACTTCCGCACTTTTAAAGATGTACTTTTCAACACTAAAGTTAAATGAGAAGCTCAATACATCCACAACATACAAGGCGATGTATTTCAGTAATATCGCACATTAGAAACACCATCACTCGTAAAAAAATTTTTATTTTTCAGGCATAGAATGACGTTATAAATTTCTCTCGAAGTCATCAAAAACGAAGCTGCTATTCAATCTAACGATATCTTCGACAAAAGAAATTGTAAATTTATGCAGTGTTCGACAACTGATTTTAACTTTTCAGAAACTCCAGTGAAACAGTCGTTAAATTTATTTGAAATGATGCCTAAGTGAGATTTAGTGACTTCCTCAACTCCAATATTAACAATTTCAACTCGATATCTAACATTCCCTAACATTTCATTGCCAACAAATGAGTGTATTAATTGTTACGTGTATCTTCGACATTTTTAAGAATGTTTTTGTCATAGTGTTATGTTGTTTTTTTTAAGTTTTACGTTTTTTAAATTTTATTCTTAACTTTTTTTTCTTCCTTGCATTGTCCGGCGATCGTCGAGTATAAATTGCTACATGAGGGAGGGATATTAATTTCGTTGATACTAGCTGTGCAATGCGGAGTTTTCTGATCTACTTCTCATGAAAACATGTTGTGCAACAGACCATTACGATCACCAATAACAAACAATAATAACAACCATACAAAAAACCAGTTTTTAGGTCTTCTTTTGAAGTTGGCGTATATTTCTTGCTTTAGGAATGCCAATATGCAACATGAGTTGCATACTTAATGCAACGGCACGTGAAACTTTTTTTTTATTAATTTCATTATTTTTATTTTATTAAATAAGAATTAGATTGTAAAATTAATAGTGTCATTGCTGCAGATTATAAAACTTTTAATTGCGGGAGAGACTTAGCTCTAAAATATTTTTTAAGGTGCTATTGCTCATGAATGCACAACACCTGCTTTTTTCTCTGAGCTGTTTGTCATACCTATTATTGTTTTTTTATTTTTTTTTTCCTGAACACGATGCATGTCTCACGAATGCTGTAAAAGAAAACGTGCCAATATACATAAGAAACACAATAAAAAACCTGGTAACAATAATGTTCAAATGGAAAAACGTGTCAATTTTTACATTCGATGACATACACAATTAAAACGTTCCAGAAATTAAAACTGTGACATCAGAAATTAAACATGATCACCTTGGTATTTTAACCGTATTTTAAGCGTCTCGGTAATCTCATTGGTACGCTTTTAAGTTGAGATCAATCACACATAACGTCATGTGTCACTGACTTGCTTAAATATTATTGCGAGTAAACACTTTCTGTGTTTGGACCCAAAATACTTACAATTTCATATTTTTTTTTTTAATTTCATTGATATTTCCAGATGTTGGAAATCGTACTCATATGTGTTATATGTACGAATGAAATTCATGGGTTTTTTGAACATGACTCATAAATATGACGAATTGCCATATTGTAGATATTTTAAAGCATCGTCAAGAGATTGTGGTTCTTCGAGACAACAGAATGAAGTTTAGAGATATACTAAGTGGCTCAAAAGCCATCACCCTATCGGAAGATGCTATAATTTTTCCAAATGACGCCAAATATTAATTCTACTAATTGACATTTGTAAAGTAAACAGATACAAAATACACGCCGCTTTACTCCTAAAGAACGCGGAATAATTGTTACGATTTTTGCGGAATAATTTGTAGGTGGTGTTGGCGCAGCGTTAATTTCGTATAGGACAACACGATGCTGCCAGGTCTGGACGGCCCCGGAACAGCCGTTCTGCTGAGAATATTGCAGCTCTGGTTGAAGATGTCGCAGAATAACCCGGAGAATCGACCAGACGACGTGCCAAGCAATTGGGCATCAATCGGCTGGGTTTACAAATAAATTTAGTGAAACATTGCAAAATGTTCCCTTACAAAGTGCAGACAGTGCATTAGCTGTTAGCTGTTGACCGCCAAGGGCGTGTAACCTACGCTCAAAACTGCCTGAACCTCGGCCACGAGGGAGGCAACTTTTCATCGAAAATCATTATGAGCGCCGAGACGCATTTCCATCTCTGTGCATATGTAAATAAGCAACATTATCGCTTCTGGGGTATCTGAAAAATCTGCGTATAACCCACGAAGAGCTATTACATCGTCTCAAAATTATTGCATCGTGTGCTGTTTACGCTGGAGGCGTTATCAGGCTTTATTTTTTCGAAAACGTTGTGCACTATAAAGCCATGCTCAATGACTTTTTCTTTCTTCAATTGGATCAATTGAGACTGGAGAACATGTGGTTCCAACAGAGTGGAGCAACAGCGGATAACAGGATGGGTAACAACTTTTGCGCCAACTTGTAGCATCCTTAGGTGAACCAAACCTGGTTGTTACTTTTAAGTTCATATCTCAGCAAATAGGTTGAGAAAAGAATTTACAGGGATGACAATGTAAAATAGTAGTTTAATGATAAAAAGAGGCTCTGATCCAGATAATCGTAACTAAGCTTTGTACTGTGGTACAAAAAATTTTGCCACGGTCAATCACTTGGTTTCTATTCTCCGTCACTAAACTTGCAAGATGTTAAAACTAATTCTCGATTGAATGTATTATACCTGTAGATTATTGACTGCGTAAAAAATATTGCACAAGTACACAAGTAAGATTCCGGGTATGTTGCAAATATTTTAATGATGTCACCAATCGCTGATGTTAACAACTCCCCCGATTACGATAAGTTTTCCCAAATTAGTCCACAGCAAACTTGATTGTTTCGTATTAATTCAACATCACATTTGACAGTGTACATTTCTATAATACCACAATAGGTGATTGGACTATATTTCATCGTATGTTTAACTGCTTAATTTTCGATATTTATAATTGGCTACTAAACCTGATAATGTGACACTGCCATTCCACACTGTCTCTTTTTAAAGCTGAACAAACTGTATTTCGAACTTTTTGTGGTATATCATTTAAAACAATTTAGAAGTTATATGTTTTATAAGGTGAACTTGCGAAAAAAAGCCCATGTGCTATGGCTTGATAGGCTTGAATTAAGTCCATACCATTTTCAGTTAGTAGCAACCTTCAAAAGATATGTGTATAAATTTGACAGCTGTCGGACGATTAGTTCTCGAGATATAGCGTTGTGAGTGAAGCAACTTTTATTATTGTGAAAAAAATGGATTCAAAGCAATTTCGTGTGTTGATTTACCATTTCTTTTTGATGGGAAAAAATGCAGCCGATGCAAAGAAATGGCTTGATAAGTGTTACCCGGACTCTGCACCAGCCGATTGAACCATTCGCAAGTGGATTGAAAAATTTAAAGGTGGCCATACAAGCACCGAAGATGATGCACTCAGTGGACGTCCAAAAGAGGCTGTTTCAGATGAAAACATCAAAAAAGTCCGCAAAATGATTACGAATGACCGTAAAGTCAACCAAAAACAACAACGTGTTGATGATTCAGAGGAGTGTTTAAAGCTGTTCAACCGCAATAAAGACGAATTTTTGCGGTATGTGACAATGGATGAAACTTGGCTCCATCACTTCACACCAGAGTCAAGTCGGCAGTCAGCTGAGTGGCGAGCAGGCGACGAACTTCGTCCAAAGAAAGTGCTGTTTCATCAAGACAATGCACCGTGTCACAAGTCGATGAAAACTCACCCACCGTATTCTCCAAGTTTGGCCCCCAGCGACTATTTCCTGTTCGCAGACCTCAAAAGATGTTTAAGACCGATGAAGAAGTAATCGCCAAAACAGAGCATTATTTTAAGGCTAAACCGAAATCGTACTACAAAAAAGTCGAATTTTGAAAAAATGTTGTGTTTTACTATAAAACGGCACTGACTTTTCAGCCCATGTGTTATCAGTATTCTATTTCCCTTAAGTTGCAAGAACACTACGGCTCTCCCAAATTGACTGATAGATTAATTGTTGAAGTTGCAATAGTAACATGAATATTCTCTGAATCATGTCGAAACGAATATTTTAATTCACGGGAACGAAGCCGTTCGTGCCTCGCAATTTCTTATCAGGTCCTATATTAGCTTCTCTATTATATAAAACGTCGGACGGATATCATTGGTAGTTTGCTCGCTCGTGGGCTTTCAACTCGACTAATCGTTTGAAAACCAGATATGGAGGTTAATTTTTAAGCGCGAACGCAAATATAATTTAGGTTATTATATCTCACTAGATACAAGAAATATTTGAAAAATTTTTCAGAAGCAAACATCAGCTCGGTTGTCTAACAAACTTTTACTATGTATTATGGATATCTGGTCTCACCAAGTATGACGTAAACTTTGGAACTTTTAAAATTCTAATTTAAGATCTTACTCCCAGATTAACAGCCTTCAGTTTTTAGCTCTTCATTGTCGGAACTATAGCTAAAGACATTGATTTGCGTCTTGGAAATTTTAAACCTCCAGGTTCCACTCTTTCGTTCTTTTGGCTTATGCGTTGGAACAGAGTTCTGTTAGAAGATCTATCTGTATCCATTGAAAAGGGTTTTGGTCAAACCCTTCACAATTTAGCACATCTGCTTGATAAACCAAGAAATGGAGGAATGGGACACCATTGCGACAGACCGCCCCCCCCCCTAAAAAAATCATTACGGAAGCTTCCCTAAATAAAGTATCAAAAATTTTGTCATTTCGTTTGTTAAAAACTTTTTCCAGGTTAAAAATTTTCTCATCCGTAGATAGAATGGTTTCATGGCCATTGTCCGCGTGCCACTACAAAAGTCCCTTGCATCTTTCCAGTCTAATTTTTTTTTAGTTGAGGTGTTAGAAGATGACTCGTGGGCCGACGATATACTTTCTTATGCAGATCACCCCGAATCAGCCTAGACATGGATCTGATTGATATATCTAATTCTTTGGAGCATTTCTCCGAAACCGTTCAAATACACTGCCTTTACTACCGCATTCGTATGGACGACGCGAGGACTACCACATTTCCTATCCTCTACTCCAGACAATTCGCCGATGTTAGCAATAGCCCGATAAACTTATGCAATGCTATTATCGCGACTCGATTTTTTTAACGCCCCACTCTACGTGGAAGCTGAAACCAAACTGACTAGTGTTCCTCACTGATTAGTGCATGTATTCTGAAAAAAAAGTTAACGTTTCCATTCCCGCAAGAAGTTTTGAACTATAAGCATTGGAAATTGTGTAACAGAGCTTATGGCAAGACTAGGTATTGCAACTAATGTGCACTTTTCTGACCAGGTCAATACTATTGTACAGCTCGTAGAATCAATCAATAAATCTTCTCCTCCAAACCCCATCAAAGCAGATGGGACCAAGAATCACACAAAAACTTTGCGTTTGAAACGGCACTTCACCCACTTTCCCTAATGTTCATGCTTCTGCACCATATAGGGGGACCCGGATGATAAGCATTTTATATAGATACTCTTTAGAATTTCTTGAGAAGTCCTTATTACTTCTTAAAACTGAAAAAAAAAAAAAAACAGAAAACAGCAATCATCACTTAATTTCTGACATGATGTCGTTATTTGAATTAATAGGAAAGCTGTCTTCTGTGAAGTTTAATTCGCCAATATTGTGTGTCCCTTCTTGTTAACATCTTATAACTCGTACCAGTTTAGTCTTCTCCGAACCGAAATATTTGGGTCTTATTTTTGACAGGAAACCAAACTGAAAACCTAATCCACAAGAAAGAGTATGAAAAACTACATAGCTTGCAAAGAATTGTTGTGAACAAAAGGGCAGTTTACCTTATTCGCCTAATTTGTGGTTGTCTGGTGGACGGACTTAGGCAATGTAGTCAACTGAAGCAAACTAAGCTAAGTCCAAAGAACAGCATGGCTGTGCATGGGCGCAGCCTTACATCCTCGGCATTGGATATTATGTTTCACTTTGCACCATGGACACAGTGCAGAAATAAATTATTTGGCCACGCTAACTTTCTTAATACACTAGGAATCCCTCCAGAGAACATCGATTACACTACGCTTATATTGGTTTGACAAAGACTTTCATGTAAGAATCCCCTCCAGATTCTTCTGGGAGGAAGATACTTTCATCGATTATAAGTCAAATCACTTTTATATTGATGGCTCCAAGACTAATAACGTGGTTGGTGGAGATGTTTACTCAAATAAGCCTCTCCTTCTACTTTCTAAATCAATGCAGTGAAAAATTTCCCAATTATTCGCGTTCAATGTTGGCTCTGAGCTCTTCCGACGTCGTCGGCGTGTTAGAATGAACCAATGACTTAACGTAGCCCCATAGAAAATAGTCAAGCGGTGTTAAATCGCACGAACGAGGCGGCCAATCGACTGGCCCATGTCTTGAGATAACACGCTCACCATACTTACTCTTCAATAAATCGATTGTAGCGTGGCTGTGTGGGTTGTGGCACCATCCTGTTGAAACCACATGTCGCCCAAGTCCATATCTTCCAATTCGGGCAAAAAATAATCGGTGATCATGGCGCGATAACGCTGAACATTGTTATCGTCAACGAAAAAATATGGCCCAATAACGCCGCCGGCATGCAAACCGCACCAAACATTTATTTTTTGTGGATGAAGTGGTGATTCATGAAGCACATGTGGGTTTTCACCCGACCAATAACGCACATTTTGCTTATTGACGAACCCATTGAGCCATCTTCATCTTCGTCACTGAAGATGATTTTGCGATGAAATTCATCATCTTGGCGCATCTTCTCCAGAACCCAATCGGAGAACGTACGTCGCTTCAAATGGTCCACCGGCTTCAATTCTTGAGTCAACTTGATCTTGTGTGGGTGTAAACCAAGATCCTTACACAAAATACGCCATAATGTGGTCTGAGCGATGCCCAATTCTTGAGAACGCCGTGGAATTGACTGATTTGGATCGTTTGCTACGGACGTCTGAACGGCAGCGATATTTTCGACACTTCGACCAACCCGTTGTGTCACTGATACGGCAACATCACACAACGAATATGTAGACTCAAATTTTTGCACTAAACTTGTTATTGCCTGTCTACTAGGGTGAGAATTACGACCGAAAATTGGAGTTAACGCTCTTAAAGTTGCAGTCACCGACTCCGAATATCTGTAGAAAATTTTTACAATTTGTAGATGTTGTTCGTTATTGTATTTTACCATGATGAAAATGTTGGGTTTATTGAATAAATTGACAGTGACAGTTTGATGATTGGTGAAAGAGTGAGTTCACAAATTAAATTCAAAGTTGTCAAGTCCCTATTGGAAAACTATATATAATATTTCCAAGCTTTATGGGTAGAAGTTTCCCAGTTTGTTGTTCTCTCATCGTAACCCATAAGATCAGCATATTATAAGTATTTAGTGGGCTGAAATGCTTTAACAACGATTCGCTGAGAAGAGGGTTAATATTAATATTATGTGTAGTTCAGGAGCAGAATACACATGTTGAAGATACATAGTGCCGTCCAAATTAAAAAATGCTTTTAGTAAGGTGTGATTCATCGTGAGGTTTGATTTTCAATAGGATTTTTTTTACAGATCACGCATAACTCCTATCAAACTTTTTTATAACTTTTATTCAATATTATTCGGCAAATTACCATGGAAAGACTCACACTTTAACCTCGTCTACAAATTGTTTAGCTGTATAACGAAAATCAGCTTTCTGTGAGCAATGTTTTTCGTGCGATTCGAGGAACTTAAGGTGCGCATAAACAACCTACTGAAACCACTATTGCCAATACCATTCGCAAATTTGAGTCCCAGTTTACATTAGTGGATGATACTCGACCGGTTAGACCACATCCAGCAAGTAGTACAGGGACTATAGCAGCTGTAGCTGAGAGTGTACCCGAAGACCGTAACGAATCGATTAGTCTTCGTTCTCAGCAGCTTAGCTTGGTGCGTTCGACAACTTGGCATATTTTACGGCTAAAAAGCGTATAAAATTCAATTTGTGCAAGAATTGAAGCCAGGCGACTTGAATTTGCGTCTTGGTGAATGGGTGAATGGGCTCTGGAAAAACTCAATGAAAACCCGGTGTCATATCCTGAAGTTTTGTTCAGTGATAAAGCCCATTTCAGGCTCAATGGATACGTTAATAAACAAAATTGCCGTATTTAGGCTGATAAGCAGCATGAAGAGTACCAAGAACTACCAATAAATCCTTTAAAAACAACGGTATGGTGTGGTTTATGGGCTGGTGGAATCATTAGTCCATATTTCTTTCAAAATGAGACAAATGGACTTGTTGAGAAATCACTTTGGTGAGCACTTAATTTCAAGTTTTGCTACGGTAAATTGGCGGCTTAGGTCGTGCGATATTACTCCTTTAGACTATTTTCTCTGGAGATATGTAAAGTTTCAGGTCTTCTGGAATAATCCAGCTACGATTGACGTTTTGGAAGCCAATACCACCGCTATGCTCGAACAAGTCACGATCACCTTAGACGCAGTCGTGGCCAACATTTACATGATATAGTGCTTGAATAGTAAATGCCATGAATTGGTCTTTTGACCAATAATAAAAAGTTTAAGTTTGCTTTCAAATTTATGTGTTTTATTTTACATAATAAATCAAACTTTACGATGAATCACCCTTTGTTATAAATATCAGAAAGTTTTTCTTGTATTCATATGGTAGGTAACAGTTTTAAAACAGTTTCGCCGCAGTTAATAATCTTAAAAGTAGCAGAATCTCGTACTGCCGCTTGATTCATACATAGGGTTACCCAAACAAGAGGTGTCATTTTAAATCAACAGAAGACCGTTACACTTTTCTGAAAAGTGATGATGTTTTTAGTTTAACCTATAATACGAAATCCTGCTGAAAATAAACCTCATTCGCGTCTGAAGCGGTCCTATCAGGGTCATTTTCGAAAAAATAAAATGCCGGCCCAGTGATTCCGGCAACCCAAAACCGCACCAAACTGTCACTCGTGTAGATGTTGTTCCACTATTTATCTTAGTTTTTCCGAGTCCCAGATACTACAAATTCTACGAGTAGTGTCGTATACCACTTTGATCAGAAAGAATACCACAGAAAATTAAAAATACAAGTTTATTCATCTAAATCTATATTGTCCCCTTCAAAGTAATCCATAGCCACTTATGTCAGCGCTTGATTTAATCCTCGAAATATTTTTTATATTCGGTTTTCGGTATGTCCATCAGTGCTTCCTGCGATTTTTCCATTACTTCCTCTCGGCTGCTGAAACGCGTTCCCCGTAGTGGTTTTTTAACTCGATTGAACAGAAAAAAGTCACAGGTAGCCAAATCAGGTGAATTCGGTGGCTCTTTGATGGTATTTTTTGCATTTTTCGTCAAAAAAATTACGAATAATGATAGTACTGTGCGATGTTGCATTATCATGGTGCAAAATCCACGAGTTTTCTGGCCACAATTCTGGTATGTTTCGGCGAATTGCTTCACGCAAACGTCTTATAACGCCCAAATAATACTCTTTGTTTACTGTCTGGCCTTCTGGCAAAAATGCATGATGCACTAAACCGTTGTAATCCATGAAAACCGTGAGCATTGCCTTCTTTTTTGACTGAAAACGACGTGATTTTTTTGGTCGTACTCATAAACCCACGTCTCGTCCACAGTAATGATCCTTTTGATGAATGTGGGATCAGATCCAGCCTCGCAAATCATCTCTTTTGCGACGTCAACACGGTCTCTTTTTTGCATGAAATTGAGGTCTTTTGGGACCAACTTTACTGCTACAAGACGAAAACCCAAATCATTAACCAAAATCTTTTGGACGGATCCATAGGCAATGTTCAAGTCCTCCGCTATCTCTCTGAAGGTTAATTTGCGGTTATTAACCAACATATCTTTTACTTCATCAATGTTTTCGTCGGTTTTGAACCGCTCATGCCACTGGTAAACGACACACGCACAGATAGATGTACTATTGGCTACGTAACTTTTGCAAATGTCAAGTTATGACGCTGAGATTTACAGGGGATATTAACAGCAGATGTACCAATTTCACAAAAAAAAGAGAACTCAAATCGGAACAATGAGAGCGCCACACGGTGGTTATTCCAATATTCACAAAAAAATTTTTGTGACCACTTGCGTGTTTGTTTTTTGAAAACTTATCGAAAGGTGGTTCCTTTACGTTTACTTAGCTAAACGCTGTATGATAATTCCTAGCAAGAGGAATACTGAATGCATTTTATATGTTTATATGTTATGTACTTATTGAAATCGGATGTCGGTTTCTGTTCTCGCAATCGGACTTTAAGAAGTTCAACAGTTCTTTGTTCTGCGCTTCGAATGCTCTAATTCCTATTCTTTTGCGGAAATGCCTTCAGATTGATTTCGATTTTAACTATGTAAATGCGCATTTATAGGTATTCATCCGTTTACTGGAAATCCCGAGATACTTCAAGTAATACACATTCTCAATAAATACAATAACTACTCACATATCATATATAACTGAATAAGTGGTTCAAGTCACGTCATACTTGCGTTTTTTGTATTTTAATGCAAATGCGCAATCTTTAAACAACAAACGCCGCTTAAAAGTTTTGTGTGGAAAAATATTGTATCATAAGGGCAGCTATACTATAGGAGCAAACTGGGTTCCAAGGTAATATTATCTCTCAGTAGCGACTGACTATTTAAAATCTATTTAAAATCACCACTGGATACTTTGACATTGTGTGGCATCGACACTGTCATTCAATTCATCCTATTCTAATAGCATTCTTCTTTTATTGGGATTTAATAAAAAAAAATTAAGCGTTAGAAATTGGTGCCAAAATAGCCACTTACTGTTTTAAGCAGCGAATTTTTTGAACCAAGATCATCACTTTTGACGACGAATAGCGTGTAGATGTTTCCATCAATACCTTCAATTCGTAATACGATTATAAAAATCTCTTAAATATTCTAACACATACATACTTGTATGTCACACATACTATGTGACATATATATTTATTTGTTTAATTAAGATTAAAAAATGTTTCGAACCAGCTAATAGTCTCTGATAGTAACAAATTAATTCAATGTTGACGACCCTGCCAAAAGAATTACGGAAACAATCTTTGGGGAATGTTGGAACCCTTACAGTCGAATAACCTAGCGGATATCCCTGACTGCTAAAAAGCAGACATAACCGTTATCCAAGAAGTGCGATGGGTTTCTCCTTATTAACAAACCGCCAGCAAAATTAATCATATTGCGATCGACTCAAACGCCTCCTCCAGTGGTTTGAATGTTCGAACATTCCGGGCTGCTAACATCTAACATCTAACATATGAGAAGGGTTCGCGATCACTGCGACCAGAAGATAAGGGAAGAACATAAGCTGCTCAAAAGAAAACAGAGAGAGCACGAGAAGAGCTCGAACAACATCCTGTCGGTAGATAGCATTTCCTTCCATCCGAGCAAGATGAAGTCAATTATCAAGCCTCTTTGGAAATAAGTCTCATCAACATTACATTTAAAAACGCCTAATATCTTTCGTCAACATTATGACCGACCCCTATCAGTGTAGTTTTAGGCCCGAAAAGTCCACCATAGATCATCGTTTTACGCTTGCCGAACGTGCGCAAATTATTAAAAAATATTTTCGAAATTCCGGCTCAGTTGTTAATACGCAACGTGAGTTTTGTTTTGAGGTCGGTAGTAATCATGGCTTCAGTGCGCAGGCAATTCGTCGCACTGTGGACAAGTTTTAGCGTGAGTACACTCTTTTGGTTCTTAAGTCACCAACCAGATGGAGATTGGTGCGAAATGAAGAAAACATAGCCACTGTAACGACTAGTATCGAAGAAGACCCAGAAATGTCGGCCTACATCCATATAAGACTGTGCTGACGCAAAAATTGAATCCGAACGACCATAGACAACACCATGAGTTAGCTAATTAGGCGCTGGAAATGATAATCCGGATTTTAGTTAAGCAATTATCTTCTCGAACAAGGCCCATTTTAGGCTCAGGGGCAAAGTCAACAAGCAATTTTGCCATTATTGGAGCGAACACAATCAGATTGACTGTTTGGTGCAATTTATAGTATGGTGGCATCATCGAACATTATTCCTTTTAAAATATTTCGATACCGTCAATGGTATAGGCATAGAGCGATGATGTGTAGACCCACAGTTTTCTTGATATATAATAAGGCATCATCAATTTTTGTTAATCGCATTCTTGGATAAATTAGCTCCTTAGCTTTCTGCCTTCTAAATCTACTGGGAATGTCATCTCTCTGGACTTGTCTCCTGATAAAGATTGCGACCGTCGTGACTAAACATATGTAATGACTCTTTTTGTTAGAACAAGGGGATAAAGTTGAAAATTGTTGAGAATATGAATTCGAGTATTTATCTTAGATAATATGTTCTTATAGGTATGGACATTTTTTGTTTTGCTGTTTAGACATCAAAACCGGCGCGGAATGGCTTACAGTATTAGAATCACATAAGCTTCTATTATATTTTTGTAAATCTAGCAGTGATTAAAAGCTTCAATAGTGAATGTTGAATTGTTGGCTGTGTTCAAGTTCCGAAGGTTAGGTTCAAAACGTCTCCGTTGGTTGCCGCATTCGAATTGAATTGCAATCAACTTATACGTACAGCTAGGTACAAAAAATCAGCAACAAATCAAGGCTACCTTGACTAAGTAAAATCGTTGGCAAAGCGAGGCAAAAAAGTACCGACGACATCAAACTGGAAGCTGCACTTTCAATTTTAATTCTTATTGAGAATGCAAGCAGATGCATTACCACTAACTATACCACATTTAACATTTCGACAGGTTACATTCTGCGAATATTTATTCTTTAATTTATCGGGTCAAAGTATTTTAATTGCCTTTATATATTTTTCTGTTGGTTTATTGCAAATGTCTGTTTTCTGCGTACTCAATTTGCTGAAAAACATTATTGACATTTTCAATAGACAAAGAACACAACTGTAACTTAAGCCACGAATAACAGACGCTAGCACTGCATAACTGTCTTTCAAAGCAAACACCAACTCATAGCCAACGCGAGTGCAAAAAAAACTAAAATAGCTCAAAACAATCAGTCATATACGAATATATTGCCATTCCGTCCGCCCGACATACAATTCATTTTGTATGTGAACAAATGAACACATCCGCGTTAATCTGCCACAAGTGTTTTTATGTGTACCCTATTGCCACCCACCCCTATGCAATACTACTGATATGTATCACGTCATCAAGATTTATGGCGGTTCTCGAATGTCAAAACACGTTCCCAAGGTACCTAATGAATAATGGTGCCATATATACCTATATGTAGGTTGATATCTTCTGTAATATAACGTCAAATGTGTTTATTACCTGCGCCAGCATACATGAACGCGTACACACATATATATGTATATGATACATATATATCATCTCAGATACTGCCACTGACATATGTGAAGACAAATCAACCTTCAAATCGAAACCAATCGATAGTAAATTTAATTGGAAGAATACAACAAGTCTAGTTTGATTTATATTAATGAATGAACGTACTAATTGTGTGCTGTGGGCTGTCACTTTGTGGTCATGGACTGCGTCACGCATTAGCTCTCTGTCTACTTTGTCAATATAACATTGTAGTAGATGCGTTCAGAGTGATTATAGCGCTCATATAATTCAAATCTGTCTCTAGATACATTTTGTTTGGGTATCTATGAACATTGGATGTGAATTTTGAAATATTTTAGTGATGTGGTTAACGTCTGACAGAAAACAAATTTTGGGTTTGCATTTAAATGAGGCATTTTCGATTTTCCCATGAACCAGAGAGACGTTATTATTCGAGAGTTCATCGGAAAAGAAGTTAATGGAATGATGGGATGAATTTTACAAATTAACTGACGCAATGGGAATCTTAAATTAGATCATGGAAGACGTGAAATAGAAAATAATCGATGACTATATCTATATGTTTGTAAAATTGGATACAAAATCTCGACCTTGCTGGAGAGGAGGAATCCAAGATTAAATAACTAGGTATTTTTAAATAAGAAGAAACTATACAGAATCTGAAAGGTGATCTCACGAAATGTAATAACCTGAAAAAAAAGTGTCCTGCCTGTCCTGCTGTCCAAAGCTTTCTAGGTAACCAGGTCAAAGCCCTGTGACAACTAGTTCCCATTATCAGGGCTGCACGTTTAGGTAATACAACCCGATGTTGGCTGTAAGTTGTTAATAGGATGATATTTGATGGATTATTTAATGGCATAACTACTATTAACTGTGAAATATAATCTTCATAACACTGAAATTGAGACAAACACAGGTGTAATAGCCGGTTTTATACAGATAGTCGGCAAGCGTGGCTATTCACTCGTTAAGAGCTTTAGCATATCGGTCCGACTTCCTCTTTACTGAAGAGCATAGCGGAAATGGTTATGCTTTATGTGTTTAAGATTGCTTTCCAACATGCATACTAAAACAAAAAAGCAGAGGTGTACAGAATTGAAGGTGCACTCGACAAAAACAACATTAAGAGTGCCTTGATTAGCCACCTTTTAGTTGCGGGTACTGACTGCAGTAAACATTGGTTGTAGGCAGTACATCATTCTGTCTCCTTTGATGAGGTGATGCACTTTGAGAGCATAAAGGTCTCTTGCAGATAGAAACAAAAATTTTCGCTTCTCTTTACCTCACTTCACCCATTCGTTGTTATTTTTTCTAATTAGTGGCGCGGTCATTTAGTATCTTTTAATGCTTTCAAAAGCGAATAATTATATAGATTCCCTTTTTGATGTAAAGCTTTCAAGATACGTGTCTACTGCATAGTTTTTGAATATTTTAATGGTCTCTCTCAGGAGGTTACACAGGATATTCAAAAGCATTTTATGCTTTATGAATAATTTTAATTGTGGTGATAGGGTACGCTGCATATTGAAAGATTTCAATGAAGTTATCAACCTCGAGTTCTGGTTCATAGGGTGTTTTAAGCGATACGTTCAGGTCTACTTTACTACTTAAGGTCTTTCTTAGATTCGATAGACACTTAAAAGTACATGGTGGATCCGCGTCTCACCTTTTTAGATTGATGAGAGAGTGATAGTCCCCAAAGCCTCTTATTTTTGCATACAATGCTCTTTTCATATGGGTTTCGGAGATCAAGAGAACGTCAATATTCTTCTCTCGTATGAATATTTCTAATTCGTCAACTTTTTATAAAAGTCCGTTAGTATTCCAGGTAAATATTTTGAGCACGCAACTTTTCCAGGATGCTGGGATGGAGTTTTTTTAGAAAAACAAGGGCCTTGTAATCATACACTTTAGGCCTAAAAAAACCGTCTTAGTATTTCCAAGCTATGTTATTTTAAGAAGGCAAAACCGAATTGAACACAGTTGAAAGGCTTAATTCATTACCTACAGGCTGCACAACCATAGGCGGCGTGATTTTCCAAGTTATATGCAAACTAAACACTTACGGATGCCTCTAAAAAATTCTGCAATACTTGCTGTGGGCGTTTAACACCAAAGCGGGATATTTCCTTCGTGAATGTCCGAAGTATGCTCGTATTTGGCTGAAAGAATTAGACGCGGATGTGGGGAGTGCTAGTACCATAGATATTTTATGACTGAAGCAGTTATCTATTTTTCTTCAAAAGACTAAGAAAATCCATTAAAAGGTCCAAAGAAAGTCATACAGTAAACCAGTTCTTTATGTGAATGTCAGGAATGGAAAGAAAGAATTTGACGTGGAAATTGCGGTAGAAGCGCTCAGAAGAATAAAACTACAATCAGTCTATATATAGTATCTATATAGTTATGAGATAGATTTTAATAAGTGTTCTAAATTGAAAACAGTTCGGCGAATTTGATGAAATCAAATTTTGACGAGAATTTAAGAATCGATTTTGACTATCGACGTGCAATTCACTTAACGTTTTCTATAGTCTGGTCTAAAACTATATTTTTTAAACAGGTCCATTCCATGAAATAATAATTGTTGCCTGATTGGCTGAAGATACTAGGGCATCGGTCATCCAGATTTAACATAAAGAGTTTGCTGGGTGCCGTAAATAGTACTGTAGCTCTCTTTGCTTAGTTGTTTGCCCTTTGGCAATATGAAATATTTATCTAATCTTCTGATACATCATACAGACAAGCAGATTTTAGTAGTAGGTCTATTCATTTAAAACGTTTTCACCCTAGTTGAGTAAATATTATCTAATACATCGAATAAAAAAATGTTCCACTGTGGTACTGAACAGACATGGATGGCATTAACTTACAATTTTTGTATTGCTGTTTCTTAAAATTATTTTTAGTCCAAATATTAAACATTTAAAACGAAGCCTAATTAATTACGTACAGACTTCCAAAAGAATATTTAATCTATTTTTTTTTTTCTAGAATAGCTTAGGAGCAATTATTTGTTGACAATCAAAATCCGTGATGTTAACATCCAGTTCCACGGAAATATATTTTCCAATCGATTTTTAGTATTGGCTAATTAGATAAGTTTACGACGATAGCATGTTCGTTTAGAAAAAGGAATTATTTCATATTTTGAATGGAAATAAACTGTTGCCCATTTTTCACATTAAAAACAAAAAATCTTGAATGTCAATATCCAAAACGTAATATCAAAAGAAGTTTGTTACTGAAGGCCCTAAGTGAGTAGTAAAAAATAGTTTAATATACCAAAACTATACCGCCTAAGTAATTTGTTAGATACAACCTAGAAAGACGCATCTTTTATTATTTAAATACTTTATAACAAGCGTCTCCAACCAGCTCAATCTTTAGCACGCTGCCTCCAGTTTCGCACGCCACGCTGGTTGATGTAGGTCTCTTTACACTTGCGTGCTCCATCAGAATCGCGCTGTCCCTTGGGAGCAGCTTTAAAGTCTATTTGGGCCGTAACATTGGTGTCCATCCTTATGAAACAGCCACTTCAGTCGTTGCACCTTCACTCTTCTGGATAAGCAAATGTCGCTATACGGCCCGTTGAGTTCGTAGTTGTATACGAGTATACTCCGCTCACCTTTCAAAGCAGCCACGAGCACCCTCATCCGTTTTCGATAAAGTTCATGCCTCTGCGCCATAGGCAGGACTGTGATTATTAAGAATCATTAACTTTTGTTGGTCGAGAGAAGGCTTTGCTAGTCAACTGCCTTCTTAGCCCAAAGAAACGGAAATTGGTAAGGGTTATTCTTCTTTCGATTTCAGCGCTGGGTCGACGTCTGAATTGAAAGCGGAACTTAGGTAGACAAAGTCCTTAGCTATCTCAAAGTTATAATTGTTGAATGTAACCTTTTGCCCTAGACGTTGCGCCGGTGTAGCGTATCCTTTCTTGTTGGCAACATATACTTGGTCTTGCCGTCATTGACCGTTAAATCTATCTTCAGTGCTTTCGCCTCAATACTCGCGAAAGCGTCACTGACATCACTCTGCTTTCTTCCGATTATGTTAATATTATCGGCATAAGTGAATAATTGGACGGAATTTTGAAAGATTGTGGTTCCAGTATTGGCACACGAGTTTTGCAGTATTCCTTTAAGAATGATGTTAAGAAATGCGCATGACAGCACATCTCCTTGTCTAAACCGTTTTTTGATATCAAAGGTCTTGGTGAGTTCTTTACCGACCTTGATGTAGCAGCATGCATTTTCCATCGTTATTCTGCACAAGCGGGCGAGTTTGGCAGGGATGCAAAACTAGACATTGTTTTGCATAGCTAATCTCTATAGATGCTGTAATATGTGACCTGAAGTCGATTGATATGTGGTGTGCATTCTCCAGAATTGGACAAACAATGACTGAGTTTCATCGGACATACTTTCGTCCGACTACATTTTACAGATGAGTTGGTGTATTCTCCTTACTAAATCATCGCCTACCGCTTTGAAGTTCATCAATCCAGCCGTCCGCTCCAGCAGCTTTATTGGACTTAAGCTTAGATAGGTCAGGTGGACGTCTTCATCGTCCAGGTTGAAAGGTTCATTTTGTCTGATAGCGATATTTGGTTCGTCAATGCCGTTGTACAGTCAACAGAAATCGTCTTCTCAAATCCTCAACATCGACTGCGACTCTACTACTAATTTCCCTTGTTCGTCCTATTTTTTACCTTTTGGCATAACTTCCAATTCTTACTCCTGGAGTACCATCTCGCAATTTCCTCAACCGCGAGGCAGTTCTGTTTTAATCTGGCTCGAGCAACGAATCCGCATCCAAATAGGCGCTGCTTTTGACGTCGATAATAATCGTCGTAGTAGATGTGGCAGTTTTTCATTCTCTTTTTGCCCGGGACATCCCAAATGATTTTTTGGATGGTGATAACATCCGCTTTACAGCAGTCCAGCGCCTCCGCTAGTTGTTCTGCTGCACATTGCCTATTAAGGGACTTTCCATACTGTTGTTAACAGTAGATCCGTCCGTATCCTCGGCTTGTTGTTCCTTCGTGTTTTTTCCATGGCCGGCAGTTACTTCGGCGGCACAACTACCAACCTGGAGCAGCATCTTTTTTTAGCCATTGAAATATGTGGCTCATGTAATTATATTTTTACTTTTACTTCATTACAGCATAGTAGACGCTCTACTGCTTTTTTTTTTTTTTAAGATTTCAATTTCAATTTCATAGTTCAAATGTACGTCAATTACGTATTTGAATTGGTCAGTTCTTCAGGAATTTTCAAGGAGTGAACTGAAGTTAATTGTGAAAAGTGAAATATTGATATAATGAGTAAAAGAAATCAGAATATTATTTGCTTCTTAAACTTGTAGTAGTTCAAAGTTCAAATTGTCATATGAAGATAGAGAAGTATATTCTTGGAATTTGACTGATGCTGATTTCGAATGTGATGATATGCAAGCGCTGTTTGATGATAATGGTAATGAAAATTTCGTTTTTGGAAGCCAATATTGGTTCTGATGCCGAATTAGATCATTTGGATTAACTCCAATAGGGAACATAATTTTCCTAATGAAGATGACGCAACTCCTAATCGATTGTGTTTATTTCGTCTCTGAAGACGGTGTTAAATGGCATAAACAGCTTCCATCCATGCACCGCCACAGAGTGCTCAACATGATCTGAGAAAATACTTCCATGGATCAAAAGCACTTCCGAAAACTTGTGTATTGTGGATACATTCAACTGCATCTTTGGTTAAGCTATTATAGATATGATATGCAGATAATTCCATAAAGAGTTGGAAGTCGCATATGCTCAGTGGAATGCCAAAAATCCTGATAATCTGCCTCGTAAGTGGAATCCAATTGCAGACGTCGAACTATCAGCTTTTTTTTGGTAAAGCGCTGCCATAAATCAGGAATCACACTTTGGGAGCTGTGAAAACAATTCATACTAAATATTCCCTGTAACGTTGCCACGTGATAGATTCACGGACATTCCGCGATTCTTCCACTTTAGCTAACATGCTACCAGAGCGGTTCTTCAAAAAGAAGACAGAGCTGCACTAATAATGGATGTTTTCAATATAGTAATTTCCAATTTGAGAACTCATTATTGACACCGTACTCACTTTACGCAGTACACGCGATATAAGCTCGCTAAGTAGGTTATACAAATTGGGTGGACCTGTTATTCTATGACTTACTACCCTCTCCAAGAGCGAATACATGTATACCAGGAAAGTGAACAACATCAGGTACATAAATCAGTGGGAAGGTGTTGCAAAAAGTTTAGTTGGATTAAACAAATGATTTAGAAGAAACGTCACCACTGATAATTATTTACACTTCCTCTGGCCAACGAGCTTCCTAATTGGAAATTGTCTATTAAGGTTTTCGGAATATGTAACTTTCTGCTCCTACGTTCCAGCTAGAAACAAATCCGTGGCGCTGGTGTCTACAATGCACAGAGATATACAATAGCTATGTCTGTCGTAGAGAAAAAACTTGATACTATATAATATGTATATGTATACAATAAGGCAATGTGGATACAATGGGCAAAATGTTGTTCCAACAAAACAGCAAATACGAGTAAATTCATTTATAAATTTACATTTACGACAATTTATTTTTACTAGGGTCACCCCGGTGGGTATTGGTAAATTGTAAAGAAATAACGACAAAATTAAAGGATCATATGAACGATCGTAACTTTTTTTATGTTATCAAAAGCAAATAAAAATTTGGTAAATGGGCTAAAATTACATTTAGATTGCTCCAAAACTCGAGAAGATATTTAAGAAATAAATGTAAAAAAGTCACGAGGGTATTGTTAAACGGCATCAAATAGACTGTAACTTTGAGTTCTCAAGTTAGTCCCACTGTACATTTAACTTTTATTTTAACATCATCGTACTTATCGCTTACCATTCTTCTTCAGGTAAATTTTGAATGGTACTGCACATAAAAATTTTTAGTAGGTATCTATGTATTAAAAATTTCATTTTTCTCCGTAAGCTCGATTTTAATATATTTTGGTGATTTAATATTTCCCTTTCTTTGTGGCGGAATCTTAAATATACGTATTGTTTGTGGCAACACCGTACAGACTTTACGAACACCACTATGCTAATAGAGTTACTGGAAGTGAAAACGTCATCTCCTTCACTTACATTAAAGTAAGTGCAAAGGAAAAAGAGTTTGGTTCAAGAACGCTACATAGCAAAATTATTCTTATCCAAGTCATCCCAGCGATTAGACGTATTATACATATCTTTTGCGAAACATTAAATAAAATAAATTTCGTTTTCTGAAGGGCTCTGTTTTTTATTATTTCTTAACTTATCATGACAAATTCTTTTCCAGGTAAATATTTTAATTCGTGCGGTATTTTTTTTTTTTCAAAATTTGAACCTTTATTTAAGAAAAACATGTACAATAGTATTATTCAAAGTATTGCCGATCTGAAGCTATGACTTTTTCCCATCTTTCTGGCAATTTGTGGATCCCATCCCAAAAGAAATGCGCCGGCTTTTGATATTTTTGATATTCTGCTCTTATGTGAACCGTACTTCAGTGAGGGCCTTCTGCATCGACCGGAACAAATGCTTTCCAAATAGTTCTTAACCGGAATAGTAACGTGGGGCCGAGCATTGTCATGGTGGAAAATTATTGCCTCGTGTATGGTCGCATATACCGGGCGTTTTTCTGCTATGGATTAATTGTGTTTGGTAGCGTTGTTCATTGATGGTTTCACCCGGTTTTAGCAGCTCATAATACAGCACATCCATCTGATCCCACCAAATACAGAGCATTACCTTCGCGTCATGGATATTCGGCTTTGCCGTTGATTTGGCTAGTTAACCGGGTTTCACATATGATTTTTTGTGCTTGGGGTTGTCGTAATGGATCCATTTTTCATCACCAGTACCAATCCGATGCAAAAATGACTTCCTTTTGTGGAGTTCCAGCAGCATTTCGGACATGCAAAACCGCCTTTCGACGTCTCTTGGCTTGAGTTCATGTGGAACCCAATTTCCTTGCTTTTGAATATACCCAGCTGCTTTTAAACGTTTTGAAATGGTTGCTTGAGTGACACCCAAAGATTCTGCGAGCTCTTCTTGTGTTTGGCAACAATCTTCATAGAGTAATGCTTCCAGTTCTTCATCTTCAAACTTTTTTGGTTACCCAGGACGTTCATCGTCTTCCAAGCCAAAATCACCACTTTTAAATCTTGCAAACTACTTTTGGCACGTTCGCTCAGCTAGCGGATGTTCACCATAAACTTCCACCAAAATACGATGACTTTCGGCAGCAGTTTTCTTCATATTAAAGTAATGAAGAAGAACTCCCCGCAGAAACACTTTTTCAGGCACAAAGTTCGATATATTGAGTGAAAAAAAAAATTATTGTTGTTTACGCTTCAAATGAATGGCATATACTGAAATGACGTACAATGACAGTAGCTTTCCAACGCATGTTCCAATGGAATAATACAAAATACGCCATCTTTTAGCAAACCGCACGTTTAGCTCGTTTTCGAGTACGCCCGCACTTCGTTGTCGTCAATTTGATCTCATCAATCTACCAACTATCATAGTTTCCTTGTTAATATGGAACCGGCCTTATTACAAACTAAGGTAAGTGTTTGCACTATTTTTACTTTTGTCTTCAAAGTTGTTTCACATACTTTGTGCGCTTGTTCCTCTTCTTGGTTTATGGGATTTGAAAACCATTCTCGTAGACTAGGCGCACAGAGATGGCCTTCTGGTGTAAGATGTGCCAATTTGTTTTCTCGGCTGATGCCGGTTTTCCTTGAGTTTTCTATTCCCTTATGAACCTTTTATTCGCCGTTTCCCTTTATTCCAGCTGCAATGATTATCTACCTCGATTTGGTGAACACCGTAGTAGTACATAAATAGATACCGCTCTTGCTTAACAAATTGGACATTAAATGCAGTAAGATGGTGTAGTTTTTATGATTGAAGTACTATACACCTACGTGCCCACCACATCGTTGTGTACACGCAAAAAAATAGCACCGCCTACAGTAATCAATGAAAATAAACAAACAGAAGACTTCTTGAGTAATTTTTTTTTTTTTTTTAGAAGTAAATTTAACACTAAATATTTTTCATACTTAATCAGTACTTCGTTGAATAGCCTTTATTGGCAATAACTGCCTTGCAACGTCGTGGCATTGAATCGACCAACGGCTGGCACCTTCGCAAGCGGATGGCGTACCAGGAACGTTGGATTGCTGACCAAAGGTCGTTAATGTTCCTCGGTTTTTCCTCAGAAACTCTTTTCTTAAAATCGGCTCATAAATTTTTTAGCGGATTTAAGTCTGGAGATTGCGGTGGCCATTCCATCACACTGATCTCTTTTTCTGCGAACCTGTTTTTAGCTATTTTGCTGGTGTGTTTGGGGTCGTTGTCTTGTTGAAAGACCCATCTTAACGGCATTTCCTCTGAAGCAAATGGCAACATGACTTCCTCCATAATCTTTACATAAACATGTTGGCCTAGGATAGTCTTAATCCAATATATTGGACCAACACCATGGTAGGAAAAACATCCCCAAACCATTATGCTGCAACCGCCATGTTTAATCGTTTTTGTAGTATAGGCTAGTTTCAATTCCGTGTTTGGAGGCCTTCTGACATAACAACGAGACCCAACACTACCAAACAGCACGATTTTGCTCTGATTAGTCCAGAGAACGTTCCTCCACTTTTGAGCCAACCAATCGATATGGTACCTGGCAAACACCAATCTTTTTGCACGTGACGCACTGTATCAACGCTGGCTGATACATCCAACTCATTTCTTAGCTGTACAGCTGATTTGAAGGGCTCCTTTTAAACGTGTCTTACTACGTGTTTTATTTGATGAGAGGACATTGCTGGCTTTCCACCGCGTGTTTCTTCCTTTGGTTCAAATAAAATTGCATTCCGAATCAATTTATTAGAATAGTCGAAAATTTTTATACTTCTTTATAGGTTTTTCCTTCGAAAATCAAGGTTTTGACAATATTTTAACAATATTTCTGTTTAGTCTTACCTTCAGAAATCATGGCTGCAAAATTAATAACAGGTTTCTTTTTCTTTGTAAAGAAAAATATGTACATATTACTTGATAAATTTACCTTTTCAGAATGATTTCCAAGTTATTTTATAAAACAAACGGTTTTTTTTTTGTCGGCTCTCCTTTCTGGTGCTATTATTTTGCCTGCATACGCACAGAGGTGTTGTTGCAAAATGGCAAATAATAAGAACTTCCGCTAACATTAACGTAATTTTTCTAAACATATTAAAGAGCATGCCTGTAATAACGCTAATCAATAGTAGAGTATAAAAAAAAAAATAAATAAATAAGAAATATTGCTCATATGAAGGGTTTTTTAATAGGGACTTGACAACTTTGAATTTAATTTGTGAACGCACTCTTTCACTAATTATCAAAATGTCACTGTCAATTTATTCAGTAAACTCAACATTTTCATCATGGTAAAGTACACTAAGGAGCAACGTCTGAAAATTATAAAAAATTTTTACAGATAGTCGGAGTCGCAAAATCATCTTCAGTGACGAAGCTCATTTTTGGCTCAATGGGTTCGTCAATAAGTAAAATATGCGTTATTGGTCGGGTGAAAACCCACATGTGCTTCATGAATCACCACTTCATCCACAAAAAATAACTATTTGGTGCGGTTTGCATGCCGGCGGCGTTATTGGGCCATATTTTTTCGTCGACGATAACGATCGTCACGTTACTGTGAATGGTCAGCGTTATCGCGCTATGATTACTGATTATTTTTGAGCCGAATTGGAAGATATGGACTTGGACGACATGTGGTTTCAACAGGATGGTGCCACAAGCCACACAACACACGCTACAATCTATTTATTGAAGAGTAAGTATGGTGAGCGTGTTATCTCAAGACATGGGCCAGTCGATTGGCCGCCTCGTTAGTGCGATTTAACGCCGCTTAACTATTTTCTGTGGGGCTACGTTAAGTCATTGGTTTAAGCCAACACGCCAACGACGTTGGTAGAGCTCAGACCCAACATTGAACGCGAAATAGCGACCGTTTCGTCCGAAATGTGTGGCCGAGTCGTTGAAAATTGGGTCCAACGAATCGACCGCTGCAAACGTGCCCGCGGTGGCCATATGAACGGAGTCGAGTTCCATTCATAAATGTTTTGATTATACTTCAAGCCAATAATAAAGTTTTTGAAATATCTCGAATGGTTTGCCTTTTATTTAAAAAAAAAAAATAATAATTGTCAAGTCGTTATTGGAAAACCTGATATGTTTCCAAGAGGTTGGGGCTCTCGCTCCGACCCGTTTTCTGTATGGCAGTCTTTTTAATTGCTTACATCTCCCGCGATAAAAAGCATTTCTTCCCTTAATGTTCCAGTGAAAAACTCATCCAAGTATTATTAGTTGTATATCAAATTATTTGACGTCAGTTGCCTAGATTATCCTAAGTCCGTTCTTATTTTGTTCCATTTCATAATAATACTTACGTTTTATACGCATGTATTTGCAAGTTCAAGTGGCGGACTCAGTTTCCGATGTTATTTTGTTTTCTGATCGCATATTATATTTTACATTGAGAAAAACATATTATTCCTCGCCACAGAGACCGTCGGAATATTTTTATTCGCCCCCTGAATCACTCCTTCGCTTCACGGAGTTGTTTACTCATCCATAGACCTTTACCTCCATTATACCGTACTTATAAGTACATACAATCTTGTACTTATACGTAGATATGATTGTATTACCCACTTTTCCTCTTCCCAATGGTAATCTCTATAAAGGCATACAAACTTTGGGTAACCTCATTAGATTTTAATGCCCTTTATCTTAGGTGTTAAAGTGCCTACTTATCATTTCCTCCCACTAAGTAGCTTTTTGTGATGAAAAGGGGGTAGAACTGCGGTTGGATTTTAAAACTTTTGTAGATATGGTACTCAACTTATATTTGAACTTTAAATCCGTTATTTGTGCATGAAACTTGAAAATTAATTTACATATATCAATAATGACATAATTCTGAAACTAATGAAGTAATAATTTGATAGTATGACACCGAAAAGCTTTTTTTATTTTGAACTGTTTATCCACATGATCAATTTCTTCTGATACTGTAATGTGAGTTCGAATTTGGTCGTAGTACTTTATGCACGTAGGATGGTTACCCAATTGCTCCATGAGTAACATTTTCTCTTTGCTTAAGGGCATGTTAATAATCTTATAGCAAGTGAAAGTTGAGTGTGTTGTATCACAGATTAAGTGTAAAATTGGTGAACAATTTCTTTTGAACTAATTTTTCATTTCATTTCACCAAACCAAGCTGACATATGTGTAAGTTTTGGATTAATTTAACAATTTTTCATGATTTTATTGAAATACAAAAATGTAAGTTTTTTTGGAGCATCAATTTCTATTTTGAAAAAAGCTTAACTTGTAAACAATAAGTCATTTAAAATTATAAAGTGCACAATCGTGCACAAAAAAGTTTTTTTAAGTTGTATGAAAGAATAATGTCGTTAATGAGGCACTGGAAAAGTTTTTAAATACAGAGAGTACAGAACAGAACGATAAAAACAAATCGTGTAAAAATATTTCCAGACTTTCTTCAAAGATGAAGCTTGAATGGAATGGTCCTAGAATGTGGCTAGATTGCTCTTAGCATAGCACTGCTAGAAAAACCTTTTGTTGCGATGAAATCCCATCCATTTTACGTGGTGCTACCAGGAGCTTAATTACTTCTAGTTGGGCTTACTTTATGTGAAGACTAAAAAGATGTCGCACTCAAGATAAAATTTTGACACATCTAAATGAACAAATCCAGTCGCTGAAAAAAAATTTGTTAGTCGTATCATGAGTGAAGTTTTCTCAACAAGAATTCCGCTATTTCCGATAAAAATATATAAAAAAAAGTACAACGCCTATTCACTGATAGAACAATATGTTAGTTGTTAAATGACAGTTCATTTACCATACACAAGTTAGTATAGAAACAAACAGAATGTATCAGTCATAATATTTATTCATCCTATCATGATACAGCAAAAACCTTTGTTGCATATATATGGAAGCAGAAACTTTGTTCTGCTTCCTATTGTAGACTAATCAAACTCTTATTTTCCTAAGAAACAAGATTATTTTCACGCATTGAGTATATGTTAGTTATATCTAAAATCAGAATCCAGATGTTGCTTTAAGAGAAAGACGAGTTATGATTAACTATGATTTTCACTTGACAATGATTGATAGTAAGATTTGCTGTATATGTACGTAAGACTACTACCTATTTAGATTTGTAAAAAAAATATATATCATAGAAATACATAGAGGTAATTACAAGCTTACTTCAAATATATACATAAATCCCTATACTAGGATTTGGGTCGACAAACTATAGCAATACTGCCCTTTAAAGGTACCTTTATATTTGGTAATGATCAGACACTATGGGAACGTGTTGATGTCATCGTAGGGGCTATGTCTAGTGGGTACCAAATAGAAAATCAAAATCAAAAAATCAAGGAGACCAGTTTGAAAATTACTCAAGAAACGTGGATACCATTTGCATCCATTGTATAACGTATCTGTTACTATTCATAGTTTATGTTCGTGACGTAGTAATATGATAATAAGGCATAACTCCCTTCGCATTGGTCAACTTTCCAAAGAAGCTGAGGAGGTTCAACGTAGATTGCAGGAGGTTATTAATTAGAGCTAGATGATAATACTTCCAGGGAAGTTATGGGTATGATATTCTGCCCTCCTATCCACCACCACTATTACCACTAACCCATTAATGATGAAAAAGGCAATTTTAGCTAGCCTGGACACTCACAGAGGTAGCGTTCGTACCGCTCCGCGGTGTCGTCAATTGTTTTACAGCGAGCATCGCAGGATGTTATGTCACTTAAATAAGTGGTTAGCAAAAGCGTAGTGCTCTTTCTTACGACGCTAGTAAGTATCTTGCACTCCTGCCTGAGGAAAAACAAGAAAGTTACTTTATTAGTTTGGTCTGCCAGCAACCTAGAGGTTCATGTTCAGTTCTTGAAGTTGTGGGGTGAACATTAACATTCAACGTCTTTATAAGTACTTCTTTACGTTTTCATTTATATTTAAAAAATGTCTTGTGGAGCGATCGCAGCTGTAGTAGCCTTTCTCATGCAGGATGTGTCAGCGTGATGCCTGCCGACATCGAGTACATGAGGAAGACAAACAAACCGTTGCGGTGCATGAGCTGTACCTCCAACAACGTCGTATCTCACTATCGGGGGAAGCGCTAGCTCGTATCTCAAGTGCCACCTACCTTCACAGAAAAGTTGACAAAAATCAACCGACCAACCCTTCATAAATTCTTCACAAATGCAAGTCAATGTTACACTTGTCATGATATACAAGAGGTGAAAAAAATTTAAAAACAACAAATAAAGGAACTTCAAATTCAAATTAAAGATTTCGAGAAGGAAGTCCAGCTACTGGAAAGAAAAG
The DNA here is from genome assembly GCA_907269105.1 of Volucella inanis. Classification (NCBI taxonomy): domain Eukaryota; kingdom Metazoa; phylum Arthropoda; class Insecta; order Diptera; family Syrphidae; genus Volucella; species Volucella inanis. Next base: position 147,329,381 of record OU026153.1, read on the forward strand.
TCGATCATCTCGAACAACAATTGATGGCTAATGCAGTAGAGATCTACAATACACTCATTAATTATGACGGCACTTCCAATGTTGATTTGGCATTGAAGATTTTCCTAGATGGTTTGCTAGTGGATGTATCGAAGGACGTCATCGACCTTTGCTACACAAAACGTATCAGTAAATGGCAAAAAAGTAATTCAACCAGTAATCAACCAAAGGAGCCTAACATTCTTCGCTTCGAATTCGTTTCACGCCAGTTGCAGTGTAAAGAGAAAATTATGAAACTGAAGAGAGAGAGAAAGCGCAACTTTCAACAATACTACCTAGCTGGCATGGAAAACCAAAAAAGATATACGTGAACGACTGTTTAACTTACGTACGTTAACTACTTAATACTGTATTGTTGTTGAACGGAGAGAAGGGGTATACAGACGTATTGACTAGGAACTTGACTATTTTTATGCGGAAAAAGGAGTGTGATAATTCAAACAGAATAATTTGTGCTGTTGATCATAATAAACTATGACTTCTCTTAACTCTGTTTCGTGTTTAATCCCAAATTTATGTGAATACCCAATCGATTCTTTTAATTGTGTTGATACGTTTTGTCTACATCAAAACATTCGCAGCATGAGAAAAAATTTTCAGCTCTGATAACACAGAATGAGTGAATTTGAATGTCGTAATTGTTTTGAGTGAAATATGGATATATGAGGATGAATTTAAATTTTATAATATGTATACCGGAGTATACGCCTTTTGGCAATATTAATAATAAATACTCAGCTGGAGGTGTAGCAGTTAATATGAAAAATGGTTACGTATACGATTGTTCCAAGCTTAATTTTCGTAGCTCTAAAATAATGAAATTATCTTTGGAATTTAGGAACGTAAGTTATACTATGTTGTGTGTATAAAGATTGCACGAATTTGTTAGGGGTACCTATTTTCATTTATGAATTAGGCGTTGTTTTGAGTGTTTGTAAAAAAAAGAAAAAAAAACTTAATTGCTTTGGGTGATATTAATATTGATCTTTTAAATGAACTTGGCAAAGATACAGAGAAATACTCATTACTTATGGTGTCTAAAGGTCTAAAGAGCCTTATAAATGAACCAACCCGTATGACTGATCTGTCTAGAACTTGCGTTGATCACATTTTTATAAGTCTTCAAAATAATATTAAGAATATGTTAAGTAGTTTTTTGTACGATTTCAAATTAACAGATCATTGTATGATTGCACTTAATATATAATATCTAACGGATTACAAATTATTGAAGGAATGCTTAAAATATGAATTTTGGGAGCCAGTGTATGTAGAAAGCAATCCATCAAATGCTTTCGATAATTTTCTAAACATACCACCTAGATCGGAAAAAAAAACGGAATAACCACCGTGTGGCGCTCCCATTATTCCGATTTGAGTTCTGTTCTTTTTTTTTTGTTAAGTCGGTACATCTGTTGACATCTGTTGTTGACATTCCCTTTAAATCTTAGCGTCATAGCTTAACATTTGCAAAATTTTCTCTCTTTGTGTGTTGGCGATTTTTTTACAATTTTAGAAACGGATTTAAATTTGCAACAACGAACTTGTAATAATCTTGTAAATTTACCATCAGGGAAATAGCGGAGGACTTGAACATTGCCTATGGATCCGTCCAAGACATTTTGGTTAATGATTTGGGATTCCGTCGTGTAGCAGCAAAGTTGGTGCCAAAACACCTCAATTTCATGCAAAAAAGAGACCGTGTTGACGTCGCCAAAGAGATGATTTGCGAGGCTAAGTCTGATCCCACATTCATCAAAAGGATAATTACTGGAGGTTTATGAGTACGACACGCAATCCAGACATCAGGTAAGTGAATTGGGTTCAACAAATGAGCTGAGAGCCAAAAAACCACGTCGTTTTCAGTCAAAAAAGAAGGCAATGATCACGGTTTTCATGGATTACAACGGTGTAGTACAACATGAATTTTTGCCAGAAGACCAGACAGTAAGCAAAGAGTATTATTTGAGCGTAATGAGACGTTTGCGTGAAAGAGATCAGAATTGTGGGCAGAAAGCTCGTGGATTTTGCACCATGATAACGCACCATCGCACAGTGCCATCATTATTCCCAATTTTTTGACGAAAAATGTAACAAAAACCACCTAACAGCCACCGAATTTACCTGATTTGGCTCCTTGTGACTTTTTTCTGTTCAATTGAGTTAAAAAACCACTACGGGGAACGCGTTTTAGCAGCCGAGAGGAAGTAATGGAAAAATCGCAGGAAGCACTGATGGACATACCGAAAACCGAATATAAAAAATGTTTCGAGGATTGAAACTTTCTCAAAAAATTTTAAAAAGCTTTTCAAATCACGCATTATGTCATTTTCAGGAAAACATAATTTTTTCAGTGGCAATCAGTTTAGATTTAGAATAGGAATGTCTTCTAAGGATGCTTTCCTCAGAGTGTGTAATCAGTTTTATGAAAGTGTAAACTGTAACAAATATACAATGGCTCTCTTTGTTGACATAACTAAGGCATTTGACATGGTTGACCACGACTCGCTACTATAGTAAAAGAATTATATAGGGTTTTCCAATAGGGACTTAACAACTTTGAATTTAATTTGTGAACGCACTCTTTCACTAATTATCAAACTGTCACTGTCAATTTATTCAGTAAACTCCACATTTTTATCGTGGTAAAGTACACTAACGAGCAACGTCTGCAAATTATAAAAATTTTCTACAGATATTCGGAGTCGCAAAATCATCTTCAGTGACGAAGCTCATTTTTGGCTCAATGGGTTCGTCAATAAGCAAAATATGCGTTATTGGTCGGGTGAAAACCCACATGTGCTTCATGAATCACCACTTCATCCACAAAAAATTAACTGTTTGGTGCGCTTTGCATGCCGGCGGCGTTATAGGGCCATATTTTTTCGTCGACGATAACGATCGTCACGTTACTGTGAATGGTCTGCGTTATCGTGCCATGATAATCGATTATTTTTGGCCCAAATTGTAAGATATGGACTTGGACGACATGTGGTTTCAACAGGATGGTGCCACAAGCCATACGGCACACGCTACAATCTATTTATTGAAGAGTTAGTATGGTGAGCATGTTATCTTAAGACATGGACCAGTCGATTGGCCGCCTCGTTCGTGGGATTTAACGCCGCTTGACCATTTAAGTCAAGTCAATTTAAGTCATTGGCTTATGCCAATACGCTGACGACGTTGGAAGAGCTCAGAGCCAACATTGAACGCGAAATAGCTGTTTCGGCCGAAATGCGTAGCCGAGTCGTTGAAAATTGAGTTCAACGAATCGACCGCTGCAAACGTGCCCGCGGTGGCCATACGAACGAAGTCGAGTTCCATTCATAAATTTTTTGATTGTACTTCAAGCTAATAATAATGTTTTTTAAATATCTTAAATGGGTTGCCTTTTATTTAAAAAAAAAGTTGTCAAGTCGTTATTAGAAAGCCCTATATAATGCTGGTTTTTGGGGAGATGTTCACAAATTGTTTACCAAATACCTAAAATGCAGACAACAATAAGGTTCAGTTCTCGGTCCCTTGTTGTTTCTAATTTATATAAACTCCCTTTTTGAACTAAAGCTAAATGGAACATCCATTGATTTTGCAGAGGACATAGCCTTACATACCAATCTAATACAGGATATGAGTGTATCGCAAAGATTTCGGAAGACCTTCAAGTTTTTGGTTCACTGCACATAAATTAATCATCAGCGAGAAAACAAAACTCATGACTTTTAAAACATCTAATAATGTTTTATATAATTTGAATCTCTGTTTCCACGCACATGATTGTAAAAGGTTTTGCTTACCCATTCATAGCTGCGGAAAAAGTAATTATTTAAATAACTTTCAGTGTTCTACCGATTGTTTTATAACCGAATCAGTGCAACACTATAATAATCTAGGGGTATTCAAACTACTAAATTCCATATGTTATTGGTGATACGGAAGATGTGCTTAATTAAACAATACTGTTCCGAAAAAGTTTTAAAACTAATCTTCTACGGTATTGCTCACTCTAAGTTGCAATATGGCATCACAAGTTGGGTGGTTCGTATACTAACTCTTTTGGACCTTTGTTGACAGTTCATAAACATTTAATTCGGATTATTTGTAATAAAAATCTCCTTACTATGAGCTGGCCTCTTTTTAAAGCCCAGAGTATCTTACCAATGAGACACCTTTATGTTTTTAAAGTGCTAAGAGAATTCTGTAAAAAAAATGGCAATATTCCTAGCAGGAACTCCCAGTTATACAGTCTACGTATAAATAATATGCATCTTACCAGCGTACCAATAGCATATATATTAAGATATATATTCGTATTTTTATTGTTTGAAATGTTATTTTGTTGAGTTTAATGTAACTATTTTTTAATTTTAGAATTTTATATTATCTTGAAGTCAATTAGTGTTAATGGCGAACACCCTACATCAGATCTTAATTTTTTCATTTTAGTTATGAATCCAGGAGTCATTCCGCACTAACTTCTAACTTGTAGAGTGATTACTATTATTTAATTCCTTATTTATTAAACAATTTTTGTTGATTAGCTTTAAGCTTTGAATACAAATGTTTTCATGTTTCATATTTTCTGTACAGAATATCATAATTTCATCTTCTGTGGATTTACCAGCAAGAAAATCATTTTGATTGACGCTAAAGCAGTTTTGTTTGTTTAAAAAAATCAGAAGTCGAATTCTCATCACTTTTTCATATACAATATTTTAGAAAAATATATAGTTGTTTAGATCGCAAGGGTTTGAATTTTTAAAGAGTGGATTAACTTTAGCAATTTTAAATGAAGAAGGCAATTCTTTTATTAAAAATATAAGCAAGCATATCAACGACATAAAATGAAATGTTTTTAAAGACAACGTTGGAAAATCTATTATCTATTGAAGAGTTAGAATTTTCGAGTGAGTCGATGATGGCAAGTAACTCAACAGAAGATATTGAATTAAAGGTGAAACTGTTATTAGAAGAAAATTTACTTATAACACCCTCATCAGATATATAAGCCATGCCATAACCGAAGAATTTTGCAGATAGATTATTGGCTAAAGGAAACGGTCAATAAAACTACCTCAATAGGATCTGAAATGATTTGAATTGTTATTTGTTTTATGTCATCTGGATTAAGGATCAAGATTTTGTTATTCCATTCTTCTGTAATATTACTCGTACTTTTTTTCTAACTTACATACATAGTAGTTCTCCTTACATATTTCTGTTTCCTTAGAAATACCCTAACACAACTTGTTGAGTGAAGATTTAAGTGCTGTATTATATGAGTATTTTTCTTCATTTTTTCTTAAGTTATTTTTCTCATTTATTCTGTTCAAAAGATGTGTTGTTATCCATTCTTTGGACCTTTGTGACTTACAATGGGTGAACTTAGTTTCAAAATAAAGTTGTTATAATCTTTAGAGGGGTCGTTTTCATTGTAAACCTATGACCTAAATTCAAACCGTAGAAGTACATTGAGTTTGGCATGGAATATAAAACTTTCATTTATAAATAAGTTTGGTGCAGTTGCTATTGTCAAAGATAGCAGCTCTTAATTCCTTTTGTTTTTTGCTGGCGAAGGAAAATCAGGGAGGAAAGAATGAGAGGTACCGATGAAAGTTGATCTTAAATGTTTGAAGGTTATAATGACTAGTAAATAAAGAGCTCAGAAGAATATTTCGTAAGCGAGTTGTACGGCTTAGGAACGAATCACGATATTTTAGAGTAAGTCTGAAAGTAGGCCTGAGGGTGTACTGATGAACATTCATAGCCAGACATGTGCTACAGCTAAAAGTTTGAAGGAGAGCAATGCTGCTGGCGATTTCTATGCAGCACGGCTGGTTGAAATAGCAATAAAACAAAGTGAGGCACCGGACATTATGTCTGTGTTTGACATGTGGGCATTGTACTCCAATTTTTGATGGAGAAATGTCTTATACGAGTATATTGAGGCCTGATCAGAGGGAGTGAAGTATTTCTTACATCGCTTGAGGAAAACTAGCTATTTTGCAGCATTTTTGACGACATCAAATATGTGGTCATTCCAACGTAAGTTGTCATTAACACACATACCGAGAATGCAAGTGGTTTTCATGGACAATGGCTAGGTGCTTAAATTTCGCTTTAAAGACAGTAGACAGAATTGTGTTTCAGAAGCAATAAATTCCACTTTGTAAGCGGTTCTTCAATTAGTTATGCTGTTAATATCAGAATTTAATGATAAAATACGCTGCAGTTCCCGTTTTACAGCCAAAGAGCAGGAACGTGAGTTCTGAAACGAATATAAAAAGCAGAAAGTACTGTCTTGAGCAAAGGAATACAGATCGTTGAAAATTAAAAGTAATGTCGGAGACAGAACGGAGACACACCAGTATTTATTTTGTGAATATCAGACTTGAAACGATTCAAGAGAGTCGTCGACCCCAAATGCACGTAATTTCAACAAAAGAGCCAGGTGCCAAACTCTGTTGAATGCCTTAGAAATATCAAGTGCAATCATCTTACTTTGGCTTAATAGCTGTATGCTTTTGTTTCACTTTTCGGTGAGATATGCCAACAAATTTGCAGTGGATCTATTGCTCCGAAAATCGTACTGCCGGTCATTGATAAGTTTTCGTGTTTCGAGATATTTCATGAGCTGATGGATTCTCAGAGTTTCCATGCCCTTGAAAAAAGTGTCATGAGCGCAAGAGCTCTGCAGGAGGAGAGAGAAGAGGATTCGGATTTTTAAAGACGGGCTGAAAAAATGCTGTTTTCCATTTGCTCGAAAGAATTCCTAAAGAGTTGGATTGATGAAAAAGCAGTGGTTTTCCCAGCGTGGAAGAACACCTTTTCAGAAGAAGGGGAAATATACCATCTAAGCCACCGGATTTGTGTATGTGAAAATCTTTTAATACACCTGCTACTATGTAAGTGCGAAAGTGGATTCGTCCCATTGATGATTTGATGTGTGATTTTTGATGGAAGTGTTGAGCTGGTTGCAAAGTGTGCAGCAAGCAGATTGGCCTTGTGAAGGGGCTAAATGTTACTATCGTTGGCATGACATTCAGGATTTCTAAAATCTTTGATAGACCAAAAATATTTATTTGGACATTGTATTGACAGTATTTTTTGCCTCAATTTTTGAATTGAATTACAACCCATCTTTTCTACAGTGAATTATTATTGTAATGTATCAAAATCTGCAAGCGAGAAGTAGTGTTCGAAACTCCTTCTAATAAATTCTCTCTCTCTAGGAGATCGAGCAACTACTTTGTAAAGTTGGAATCGATGATAAAAAGATTCGAAGACCAACCGTCAAACCATCGTTACAAAAAATAAATTAAAAATTGAAAATGATGTCTTTGATTTTAAAGTTAAAAAGTCATAAAATTCGTTGGACAAACTTATTTTAGTTCCTGAAAACTCTCAGGAAACAAATGGTGTCTATGATAATATCAGCAGGGGCAATTTTAACGACAAGCTAAAATTTATAAAAAAGTTGTTAATTTCGCTCGAATTGGCTTTCTCGTATTGCCATACGGTCGGCGTACGAGAAGTTAGCTGATGGGATACACCCCCTACATCATAGTAACGATGATTCAATGTAGTAAGAGTTACATGTTTTTAATTTGATTAGATTTTTAAATTAATTCTTAATATCACCATTAAAAAAGTTATTTTTTTCTTTTCAGGTAAGTCAGCAAAATAGATTGACCATATGTGGGTAAAAGGTGGAAGTGAGGAAAAATACGGCAACTATTGCTTAAGCCATATCGCCATGCAGGATGAATTACTACATAAGACACTACAGAAAAGAAAAATGTTCCATGACTCATATAGCTCTGATTTTTAACTAGGTGTTCAACAGACCAATGGTTAAGATTCCTATATTTCTTTAGAAAGAAATAAAACCTATAAGTCATTCCAGAAGAGGCTTGTAAAAGAAAGCATAAGGAAGGTTTGATATCCACACCCTCGTTTCATACTAGCTCCCCTCTGCTTCTCATAGTCTGCAGTATTCTGGTACCCTATTTGACTACTTAGTTCTGCCTGTATAATGTATTCAGTGTTGTGCAATAGCTCCTTTCTATTCTGAATTGATGTAAGTAGATTTTGGTCTGAGTACAGTGTGACAATTGATTAAGTTTTGTGATATCTCTACCATATTTCGGTTTCTGGTAAAAATTACGATGTGTCAGGAATCATGCCGACAGATACAGATCAAGATAAGCGGAAAAGATGTCAATACCCATTACTCTGCGGTTTTAGACTAAACTGTGTTTAATAAATTACAATTTCTTTAAGCCTTGTTATTGAATATTGCACGATATGTCGAAGTCGACCAAAGGAAAAATTTCATCCGTGTGCATCCCTGCAAAGTGAACTGTCTTGTCATGGAGTGACAAGTTGCACACTTGTGTTTTTATATTTTCGGTAGCTCAAGGTTGTTTTCTTTGTACCACAATAGTGCACTTTATTTGCTCGTAAGTATGGTTGTCATCATCACTGTATCAACATATGTATAAAAATATATTCGGTAGGCTTATCAGCTCTTTTGCGCTGATGATGACATTTGTTTTAAAGAAAAACACAGGATACTTTAAGTCTTTCTTGGTTTTTATTAAGGGCCAAAGTTATAACAATGCCAACAGATGCAGACTCCGCAAAATGGTAACGAATACCGGGTATATTGAAAATAGGTTTACAAATTCGAAGATTAAGCGGTTGTAAGAGAGTTTGGTTAAACAACTTCAATCTTCTTAGAGAAGCTCCATGAAATATAATGCCACAACTTGCAAAAGTATTGACTTTTCGATCTAAACATAAAGTCTTCTTGACCTTCCTTGAGTTGATAAGGAGAATTCTTCTGAAATTTCACTAACCTCTTCCATTTTTTCAAAAACCAAGCTGGAAAACAGGCAACAAAGGTAGTTTCATATTACAGATATAAATGTGAGTATTATCGCCTATCACTTCGATTTCTCTGAAATTTTAAATTAAAGTGTAACATATCATAATTATGAATAAAGTAAGGTTTTCTTTTTTAATCGTAAAAAGCTTAGCAATCAACATAACAAGTCAGAGTGTGTGAAGTCTTCTTATTCATCAGTGACAGTTACGAGCCAAAAGGCTTAAAGAAGACACATTATTTGTTAAGTCAATATCAAAAGTGTGTTTGTTAATGAAATGTAGACTCTAAACCCAGTTTTTTTGAAACTAATTGGCGCAATTATATTATCGTGTTTTGTAGCAGTCCTGAATTCGAAGAATATATTATAGAAGAATGTCGCTACATACTGCGGTGGTTTATTGATAAAAAACCGATTGGTTGACGCACTGCTGGAACTGAACTCCCGTCCCCAAATCTTTAATGTCTCGCCCAACGTCCTTACGTGCAAACGTCATACGATTAAACTTATGACTTAACACGTCTCAGAGACAATCATGATTGCGGAAGTTTTATTATGATGACGATTGGGAAATTCTATCGAAAAACTGTTGGGGCCATGAGATATGTACACCGGTACTTTAGACTTTGATCAGAGTCCATAAACTATAGACTGTGCATTGCTTGGAAATGGGCTCGTACGCCGGTGTTGATTCATAGTCAATGCTGTGTTGGGAAAGACCTCATGTGTTTTCTTTTTTTTCATTTAAGTGGAATGTTAAGTATTTACTTGTACATTTGAACGTATTACCTTCATAGAGTGACGCAATTTTTTATGAAAGCAACAGAAGGTAATTTGGTTGGGGCATCGTAACTTTTCTCAATGAAGACGGGAAACTGGTTTTTATTACTAATAGGTATGCAGGCACTTTCTAGCTCATGTAGGAGCTTTTTTACAAAACTAAAGTTTAATTTTAGAAAATTATTGCAATTTCCTGCTATTTTGAGCATCAATGAATCATTTGACAATATTTCTATTTAATGCTAAGTAAATATGAATGAAAGTACTGCAATCAATTCTCGGATAGATTAAAATAGTTAAAAACTGTTACTTATACTACAATATATCGATTGCCAGTGACAATCAACGACCTTTTTATGTATCATGCCTATTTGAGACAGACTTAAAATCTGATTCAGTAGTAGTAGGTGAATGTTTGAAGATAACAAGTGATGTTATTCTATGTGTATTCGAATGAAAAAGAAGTAAAAGCCTAGTAACACTGAACATTATTAAGCATGGATGGATAAGTGTCTTCATCCACTCACTGCTATTGAAACCATTTCACTAAAAGCCAACTTAAAACTGATCGTGGTGCTCTTAAAACTCCTACATCATCATCGATTAAAAATTGCCATATCCCTATCTAATATCTCATAGTATATTGAAGTTCATAAAAAGGTATCCTGTATTATAAGTTATTTCACATAAAACAGACAGTCTTTTCAGCAGTTGAGGTTATTTCCAGATTAAATATCGAGGGTCAAACCAACATCAAACACAAAGTGTGGTACATGAATACAGGTAAAAAATACTGGTTTCTAAGGGGGCTTAAATAAGATTTTGCGACACGAACAATGACATATCAAAAGCATTAGGAACAAACTCAACTTAGGTAGCCTTCCGAAAATTATAAGATTAATAAATTATGCACTCTGGTGGGCCAGAAAGTTGTATTTTAATAGAGAAGGGAACATTTTGGATGCTGCCAAGAACTTAAATTTCTCCTCTGACTCCAACAAACACAAAACCAGACAATGGAAAACTTTATTCAGTGTAGGTTGCTTAAATGATACAAAAACTCCGCGGTAATTTGAGGCCGAAAAATGCCGCTCAAACTTAAGGATTTGTTATATACGAAAGCCTTAATATCAATGTTGGATGATGTACGAAAAATATAAAGGAATAATTGAAGCGACGGTAATAAAAATGCTACGAATGTCAACGGGTGTAACAAAACGTGATCTTATGCCTTGATTGTTTTCTGATATCTCCAGATGAAGTCTGAGTAAATCAGCTGGTTTTACTGTGTTCGGAAAATCCTATTCATAAAGTAGTAGAAGCTTAAGTTCCAGTCGATGTTCAAAGAAGAGTCCCAAAGAAAAATAATTGGAGCACATAAATGCGAATACATCAGTAATCTCATGGCCTTATTAGAGTGGCTTGTAGTAAGGTTCACAAATGTTAGGCAGAAGAACAAGCGCCAGAGTAGCAATGAAGATACGTGTAAGAAATATATAACATTAGATGCAAATATACGCATTTCATATTTAAAAGCTTAATTAAAGAAAATGAATTATGTAAACAGTTAAGAGAGCTAGTTACCAATTGTAAGATGTTGCTTTTGCCTTCAGTGGACCAAGAAATCTTTCTCTCAACTTCCAAGGCATCAGATAGCAACTGTTTGTCACCGGTTCTTTCCTTATACAGCTTTGTTAACTTCATCTTCTATGAACTCTTCTGTTTCCTTTTTATTCGCCATATTTCTTAATAAAGCATTATAACTGACTTTAAATTCCTTCTCTTATCCGATTTTCGTCCATTTCCATATCGTCAATTCTCCCCCGTCCTCGTCGGTTGACTACTTTAACTCGTCCATCTCTTCTAAAACGTTTACACATCCAATCTTAGACCAGTTGCTTCTTCTCACTGTAAAGCTTACTAACCAACAAGCCGGTATCGGTAAAGACTTCTACAATTTCCTTTTCTGCGAAAGAGTAGAACTTACAGGCGAATGTTTCTCGCTTATATGCATGTTAAACCTGACTCTTTTTGCATCGATGGCACAACTCGAACAAATATTATGTTTTCAATCCAACAAGAAGGACTACCCACAAATCCTAAAGCGCTTCGATAAATTTTCGTGAATTTTCATGAATACTTCAACATCTCCTCCACAGATGTTGATAATAATCTCTCTTCCTATGTCGCCCATGTTTCTCTAAACGTATCTTACACCGACAAAAGAAATCCATTCTAGCTTCAAAAACTTCCATTGTTTCTAACCCACTCATCAACAATAGCAATAATAATAACGCTTATCACTTTACTACCAACTTTTAAGAGGGCTGGGCACAAAAACAACGTCTCTCTATCTTAACTCTCAAAAAGATTTTATATGATATTTTTCCTTTGATCGAAACAACGAATCTTATATCTGAAATCAAAGATTCAGAACTATTTACTCCAGAATTCAGAATGTTTCACGATGACGGCCGAGACAATGATGATTCTTTTTCTTTTAGCAATTCACGATCACAATTATCATTCGTCAGCAATAGCTGAATTTATTGTTGTTAAAGTTCTAGTCTTTAAGCGGAGATAATATATACTCTCTTCTTAGATTCGCCGCTCTCAACCAACACATGGTTACCAACTTGCGACTGATGTGTTTGACTCCCTTGGCTATTTTAATCTTCCTCATCTCCTATAGACTCAGTCGGTTCATGAATCTTATTTTATTGTCCCTTTACAGCTCAGGCACTTTTCAAATTAATGGTATTTCTAACAATATAGGTAGACAACTAGATCTGATCTTCACATTTGATACCATAAATTGTGTTGCTCGTAAGTAAGAATTTTTCCTCTTGTTATTTTCCGCATGGTATCAACAATTCTATTACCCCCTCAGAAACATCCTTCCACTTTACCTTTTTGATAATAAATTACATTGAACTCAGCAATATTCTCAATAGTGTTGACTTTAGTTATATTCCCGATAAAAACAACTCTGTTGATTCCGTCGTGGAAATCTTCAACAAAAAGATCTTCTACTGTATTACGTGAGCGGTCTTTAACTAACGAAAGAAAAATTTTCTATCATCTTCTCCGTGGCATAACAAAGAAAATAGGTTATGTCACGTGTGCATTAAATCTGGTTCAGAATTTCATTATCGGAATCAGCTACCTACGAACTCACTACTCGTCGCTAATTTCTTTGGTGAATCCTTTTCCCGGTGGACTGATAACTCGGATCCCGAATACTTCAGTTACTGGAAGAACTATTATAGCTGCACTCAGACATTACTAATGCCTCTTGAAATAATATCAGCACAGCTACTGGACAAGATTAACAAACTAAGTGATGTCCCCTGGTCCCGATGGTCTGCCCGCAATTTTTCTAAAAAAAAAAACGTGTCAATAATCTTATTCAACCTCTCGTAAGTATCTCCAGACTTTCGATCTCATAGGGATTTTTTCTCTCCTCTGGAAATGCCCGTATATAATTCCTATTCACAAAAAAGGACTCATAGAGGATATTACCAACTATTGACCCATTGCTAAATTATCCTGCATTCCTATGATCTTTGAGAGCATCATTTACGATGCAATGTTCTTTCATTGCAGATCTATTCTTGCACCGAATCAACATTGATTTTTTAAGAGCAGATCAACTACTATGAATACCAATTTTATTGAGTTTGATTCTAGTTCATAGTGCGTCCTAGAGGAGGGGAAGGAAGTGTATTTGATTACCACTGAGCTTAGCAATTAGGGTTAATTCTTTTCAAACCTAATGCATTTGGTTTTCAACCTGAGCTGATTTCTTGGTTCAAATCCTACTTCCACTATCGTTCTCATTTGTCTGAAGCCAATTCGATTGTTCCACTATGCAGTCACTTTGGTGGCATATATTGAGTCATATCATAAATTACCATAAGATAATTTGCTGAGGATGTTGACATATCGGTCGGCTCGTGTCATATAATTTTTCGGAAATTTTAGGCATAAGATGTGTCAGCGATGCTTGTTCCGAAACTTCTTAATCGTTTAGGAGCTCTTGAATGACATCAATGATAATCCTGACTTGCTTAAAAGGTTCATAACTGGTGACGAATCATGAGTATGTGGTTATGACGTCGAAACCAAAGCCCAATCGTCCCAATGGAAGCACGCAGGAGAGCCAAGACCGAAATCGCTGGAAGAGATCAAGGCTATACCGAAAAGTGCTTATGGGAAGTGCTTCGTGGATTGGAAAACCATTGACATGCACAACATCAATATTGATTACATAAATAAATATTTTTTTTTATAAAAATATAAAGTCCCCTTACTTTTTGAACACACCTCATATATCAACCTCAGCTGTATCTTCAGTCACTTTGATGCAAGACGTGGGTCTTATCTGTGATACTGAACTTAGTTTCCGCAACCATAATTAGTAGAGCTAAGTTAATTTTAGGCTTCTTGGCTTTAACGATGGTCCAGAGTTTTCGACCCTAACGTCGCAAAATCTTATTACATCGCCTTTGATGGGAAACTCTCTCAATTTTGATGGAAAGCAGACATGGCTTCTGCGGATGATATGGCTATTAGTTTCTTTGTTTCTTTTCGTGTTGCAAGTCAAAAAGCTTTTTGTCGATTTCACTATTTAGTTTATATGATACAAGGTGGATAAAAGTAATGCAATTATGTGAAATGGCTACCATTTAGTTGAAATGGTTTTTCACGAAGAGTTTATTTGAAGGTAAAGAATTGATGGCATTGATTTGAAGAAAAGATATCGGTCAAATAATCAACCTTCTTAATTGATGTATATTTGTGCTTATTTCACGGCATTTTGAATTGTTTCTTCAAGAACATCTGGCATTCAAGACTTGCAAGGTATGGGACTTCTTAGGATGAACGCGAAATTTCAAAAAGTCCCAAAGGAAGAAGTCTAACCTAACCTAAATTGGCGGTTAAAAATCTCCGTCTTTGCCCGAGCTTTGTGAGCGCTCAGCAATTACGATTATATTGCGACTTTAAACAGTTACTTTGAACTCTTTGTGCATTTCTGTGCTCCAGAAACACAAATTTTGTTAATTCACATAACCACTGAAGTGGAAATGGGCTTCGTCGCTCATTATGATTTTGTATATGAAATCATACACTTTTTGCACCAGGTTTAACAGAGCGTGGGAATAAGTTAAGCTCACTTGACGGTCAGCAGCCAGCAATTGGTAAACGGTTTGCTTCTTATAAGGAAACATCATCAGGTCTTTTACTTAAATTCGACGCAACGAACGTCTGGTGTTGCACACAATTTGTGGATCGTTGTTTTGTCGATGTTTGGGGATCACAGCAATATGGGGCCGGCCACTTCTTGCGACATTTTTAGTGGACCTAGTGAGGAAAACGCTGCGTTTTCAGACAGAGATTATTCAAATAAGCAATAAAAATAATTCTGCGTTTTTAGGTGTGTATAGCTATATTGCATGATGTTGAAAAATTCTCTATCTGTCTACAACATAAGTGTCAAAACACAATGACACTTGATGCCATTTGAAAAAATTATGACACATTAACATTATGTAATTTCTTTTTGATCCACCTTGTACAATTCGCTAAAGACGTTTCCCATTGAGTGGGATCTAAACTTCTTGAGCTGAACCAAGTGAAGATTAATAAAGTGCATTTAGTACAAACTAACGAACTAGATAAACTAGTTGAAAACTAGGTAACTTCTGAAGAAGTGACAGTATATTAAGCAGATCATTTCAGAGGTTGTCAGTTGTTCCAAATGAGTTCCACGCTTTTGTATCTCAGGCCAAATATTTATACATATTAGTAGTATCTGCATATATACATCATAAATAATTTGAAAAACTAGATTTTAAAGAATTTTTTCTTTTTTTCTTTTATTTATATTTTAACAAATATAAAAATAATATAATGAGTTGTTATCATCAGTATGTCTGTGGACTACTAAGTTTCATCACAATTATCAATTCTGATCACGTTTCTATCACATTTCTGCGTAATAAACTAAGAAGTTTTGTTTTATTTTCATTATATAAAAGGCAAAGACAAAATAAATTAATAAACAAAGAACTCAATACAAAATAAGCCACAGAGAAATAAAAACTTAAGTGTAACAGTCGATTAACTATAAAGTCAAATACGAACACTCGCGCAAAAAAAAAATGTCACATTAGCAATTGTATATCCATGACATGTGCAACGCCTTTTACGAATAACAATAAAAATAATAATAAATGCTAATTAACTACAATTTTTTGTATTAATATAATTTCATTACTCATACGGACGAAGCTTTGTTCATGGCACACAATCACACCACATTAATGACATGTGAACGCCTCGCATTGCTTCAGTAGTTGAGGCTTTAATCTCCATACGAGAATGTACGATTAAATCGTGAAAATACCTCATTTGAATTTTTCAATATTTTATAATTTACCACTTCAATTTAAGTAAAAATTAATTAAAATAATTTCGCTCTTTTAAAATTTGTTTAATTATGCCCACTGTTATGGTCGAAGCGTAGTATTTACAACGCCAATCTGTACAATATTCTGGTCTTTTCATGAGATTAAACATTTAATCCATCCAACCATGAAATAGGGTTTTTGTTAAAAAATTAAAAATAAACAAGATCTCTATTTTGTGACTTGATGTTTTATGAGCGAAATAAGAACCTGAAATTCAACTGAATATTTTAGACCTCATCTGATAAATTAGATTTTAATTTATTGAGTCATGGCAAATAAGAAGAAAACAAAATCGCATTTAAAAAAAACCTGATTCATGACGGGATTAAATCACTTTCCTTTTGCATGGCTTAAAGTAACGTGTAATAATATTTTTAGCAGGGATTTGCATGTTAAACGTTTCTAATGCCCTGCGAAGCAAAGAACGTTAATAATTAATTTTATTAAAGTGGGTGTATCGGTAGATGAGTTTCATTGTAAAAATTTGTTTTCCATCATCATAAAATTATGCGATAGCTACGAGTACATACAATCCAAGTTATAAGTATAAGCTGACCGAAAGAGCCGACAAGCCGACAGAGTGTTTTGATTTAAAAAAAAAAAAAAAAAAATCAATAAGACTTAAAAACATCCAGACAGGTGGGTGGTTGTTGTTTAAAATGTACAATAATTGGCTTAGGTCGACTGGATGAAACAGATAATGGAAGCTGAGTCATAAGTCAATAAAAAGTAACGTACATAGCAACCACATCCTTAAATTAGAAACTGTGTCACTACGAATATCACTAGTTTCAAAGGTGCACGTTGTCATTTGCGTGTTGATGTATTTCCGAATACATTTAATTAACTATGAAGATCGGAAACTTGTATTCAAAGAATGACAATCCAATCATCTGATTCGGCACATCAAAATACCATTTAACTTATAGCCGTACACAGTTCTGAATCCATCATTAGCTTTAAATTGAGAAAGCGTTAAATCTGTCTATTTTATCAGTTATCGAGCAAGTTGTAGAACCGAAAAAATTGGTCTTATAACACAATTCGGAGCAGTAGCAAATTTAAAGTGGAAGGAAACTTTAGGGCTTATTACTTCCGACAGAAGTTGAACTGATTGCCGAAAGAAAATCGAATTACCTGCTAAAGTGTCTTATTTTAAGTGTTCTTAAAAGACCATTAACACTTCACTTTTCACCAAGGACTTTTCAACTTTTTCTGTAATTCCTACTGAAACGAAGATCCCTCCAATGCTTATCAAAAGCGTATTACGCCGAGAAGGAAAAGGAATGGCTGATCACTGGTGACATTTGTCGCGTTCAGCTTATAAGGGGTGATTCATTGTGAGGTTTGATTTTCAATAGGCTTTTTATGACAGATCAAGCGTGACTACTATCAAACTGCTTTATTGTTTTTATTCAGTATCGTTTGACAAGCTATCATGGAAAAACTTACACCACAACAGCGTCCAAAAATTGTTCAGCTATATTACGAAAATCAGCGTTCTGTAAGAAAAACTTACGGTGCGTATAATCGACCTTCTGAAACCACTATTGCTAACATAGGGTTTTCTAATAACGACTTGACAACTTTTTTTTTAAATAAAAGGCAAACACCATTTGAGATATTTCAAAAACTTTATTATTGGCTTGAAGTACCATCAAAACATTTATGAATGGAACTCGACTTCGTTTATATGACCACTGCGGGTACGTTTGCAGCGGTCGATTCGTTAGACCCAATTTTCAACGACTCGGCCACACATTTCGCCCGAAACGGCCGCTATTTCGCGTTCAAAGTTGGCTTTGAGCTCTTCCAATGTCTTTGGCGTATTGGCATAAACCAATAACTTAACGTAGCCCCACAGAAAATAGTCAAGCGGCGTTAAATCGCACGAACAAGGAGGCCATTCGACTGGCCCATGTCTTGAGATAACACATTCACCATACTAACTCTTCAATAAATCAACTGCAGCGTGTGCTGTGTGGCTTGTGGCACCATCCTGTTGAAACTATATGTCGTCCAAGTCCATAACTTCCAACTCGGGACAAAAATAATCAGTGATCATGGCGCGATAACGCTGACCATTCACTGTAACATGACGATCGCTATCGTCGACGAAAAAATATGGCCCAATAACGCCGCCGGCATGCAAACCGCACCAAACAGTTATTTTTTGTGGATGTGGGTTTTCCCCGACCAATAATGCGTATTTTGCTTATTGACGAACCTATTGAGCCAAAAATGAGCTTCGTCACTGAAATTGAATTTGCGATGAAATTCATCATCTTGGAGCATCTTCTCCAGAACCCAATCGGAGAACGTACGTCGCTTCAAATGGTCCATCGTCTTCAATTCTTGAGTCAACTTGATCTTGTATGGGTGTAAACCAAGATCCTTAAGCAAAATACGCCATAATTTGGTCTGAACGATGTCCAATTCTTGAGAACGCCGTGGAATTGACTGATTTGGATCGTTGCTACGGACGTCTGAACGTCAACGATATTTTCGACACTTCGACCAACCCGTTGTCTCACTGACACGGTAACATCACACAACGAATATATGTAGACTCAAATTTTTGCACTTAACATGTTATTGCCTGTCTACTAGGGGGAAAATTGAAGTTAACGCTCTTAAAGTTGCAGTCACCAACTCCGAATATCTGTAAAAAAATTTTATAAATTGCAGACGTTGCTCGTTAGTGTACTTTACCATGATGAAAATGTTGAGTTTACTTAATAAATTGACAGTTACAGTTTGATGATTAGTGAAAGAGTGCGTTCATAAATTAAATTCAAAGTTGTCAAGTCCCTATACCACTCGCAAATTTGAGTACCAGTTTGCATAAGTGATAAGTGGATGATACTCGACCGGTTAGACCACATTCAGCACGTAGTGAAGAGATTATAGCAGCTGTAGCTGATAGTGTACGTGAAAACCGTGACGAATGAATTCGTCGTCGTTCTCAGCAGCTTGGCTTGGCGTATTCGACAATTTAGCGTATTCAAGAATTTGGCGTATTTTACGTGAGAATCTCGGCCTTAAAGCGTACAAAATTCAACTTGTGCAATTGAAGCCAGGCAACTTGAATTTGCGTCATATTTTCAGTGATTGCGCTCTGGAAAAACTCAGTGAAAATCCGGTGTCATATCGTGAAATTTTGCTCAGTGATGAAGCCCATTTCTGGCTCAATGGATACGTTAATAAGCAAAATTGCCGTATTTAGGCTGATGAGTAACCCGAGGAGTACCAAGACTTACCACTAAATCCATTAAAAACAACGGTATGGTGTGGTTTATCGGCTGGTGGAATCATTGGTCCACATTTCTTTAAAAATGAAGCAAATCAGCTGACTTTTACTTATATGGTTACTTATATGGTTACGTCTACGTCGGATTTATATGGACGAGTTCAAATTAAAGTAGGGCTTCTGTAAGAGAGTATTCGCTGTATGTAGCGCTTTTGAATGTTGGAGTTTGAAGTATGTAGTGCTTCTCTATGAAGGAGTTAAATACAGAGCTGGGCCGCTGTAACATCTTTTGGCAGATGTCATATTTGTGTCCCAGATTATATACTTCTTATTTGTGAAAAGATATTCCTTTCAACAATGTTCATAAATCATCCAAATCTTTTATTGAAATTTGCGATCGGTTACAATTACATATGTATTTACTACAATTTTCGGTCATCATAACCGTACTAATAAGCGAACAATTATGCGTCTTTATTGAAGACAGAAAAAGATCCGGATTATTACTAAGAAATAGTGATGAGGTACATTTCTGGTTAAATGATACGTTTGGTCCAGCGAACAGTTGGGGTTGGTCCAGCAGCACCCAGTGTATATGGCTATCTGGAATGGAAATCACTACTGCCCCTTTTTAACTAACATTTTTTTGATAAATTGGAACTGGAAGGCTTTAAATATATGTGGTTTCAGCTAGATTGCAACACTGGACTTGCCACATAGTGCGTGTCATAACCGACCAAAAATTGGGTGATTGTTTTATCATCAGAAATGACCCTGTCAATTGGCAGACTCTTTTTTTTTTGGGCTTGCACCAAGCTTTTGATCAACGCCGCAATGCCATAAACTTGAGACCGCTGGTTACCGAACATTCAATGTGAAATTAGTAGAATATCGGCCGAGTACTACTTTAGCTATAACTATCTGCGCGCGCTTTAGGGATTTGACTACCCTTAATATTCTTGCACACTTTTTTGACTCTCCATATAGTAATGCTGTTTATATCGAAATTTAAGGAGCTTAGCATACGCTACCGTTTCCGTTCTACAGCCGGTCCGTAAACGAAAATGAATATATTGGACTAGAAGCAACAGACAATAGATCATTGGTAAAGATTTAAAAGAGTGTCATAGATAGAAAGGAATCTTGGGGCATACTAGCATTTATTTTTTGAATATAAGACTTAAGAGACATTAAAGGAGAGGTTCGTCAATCCAAAAAAAGGACGCATTTTTGACAAACTATGCCAAACTATGTCGAATGCCTTAGAAATATTGTGAAATTATCTTGCTTTCGCAAGTGCGAAAGTAGATTCGTCCCATTTAAGATTCGATGCACTCAAATGCAGGCGGAGACAAAGCACAATCTGGAAGTGTTGAGTTGGTCGCAAAGTTTGCAGCAATCAGACTGGCCTTGTCTAAAGAGTTGACAACTGGAATGCCATTATAATTGAGCCTTGTTATGGAAGAAGATGCAGAACTTCTAAGTTTTTTTACGAACGACCAAACATTTTTACTACCTTTGGGACAATGTAGTATTTTTTGCCTCAGTTTTTGGTCGTATTGGAATTTCACACGCTTAAAAAAGACGTTTAAACGCTGGCTCGTTTAAACTTTTTTCTGGTTTTTCTCTGTCGATTTGGTTTTGTATGACCGAATAAACATTTCTCTAAACTCGACAGCTTCTTCTCAGCTCGAGTCATACAACGCCTTTTCTTTTGGTTTGATACATCTCAAACGATGAGGGATAAAGGATCTAATTCCAAAGAGAGTAGTGTGTGTGATCATATCAAAAATGGCATCCACCTCGTTATCGAGGAAACATAGCGACCCGTTAATATTATTTAAGAAGGAGTTATGTCCGCTCCCGGTAGGAACACAACAGCAAAATTTTCAAAATCTTCATCACCCTTTCGGGTGATGCCTATGAAAAAGCTTCTTCGGCAATAAACAGTAGGCCCTGCTCAGGAGTGTAAAAATTCACAAAGTGAGAATCACAAATAAGTGCGAGAAACTAGGCCTTGGCCCACACCGGGCTGTCGCGCCACTTATTCATTTATTTATTTATTTTTTTTTTTTTTTTGTTATGTCAGCTCCAATTAGCTTCCTCGTCTCTCCATACGGTTTTTTAAAGAAATTTTTTTTTTTATGATATGACAGAATGGTATGACCCTTGAGGAAAAAGCACATCAACAGTCTACTTATCGCATTTCTTCGGGTGTTGTCTGTCCAGAATGTCGAAGCAGCCCAGAATTGTGTATATTAAAATTGCTTGTAATAACGAAACAGAACATCTTAATTGGCAGCTATAATTTTGAGGTAATAAAGAACTTTGTCTACCGTGGATCTGCTATGAATTCAGCTAATAGCACTTCAACAGAAAATAAACAAAGAATCACCTTTCCAATAGAAAGGCCCTATTCCGAGAAACTCAGAAATCTTATATCAGACCTTGATCATCCTGGTTCTAGAATATGGCGCTGAAGCATGGACTCTATCGAAAGCAGATTAAACTGTCCTCAGTCGTTGCGAGAGAAAAATCCTTCGGAAAATATTGAGTTTCATTTGCGTTGACGGACTTTGGAGGAGAAGATTCAACCACGAACTATACAACCTGTACAGCGACATTGACCTAGTCAGAAAAGTCAGCATCAGTCGCCTGATATGACAAAGCCATTTAAAGCGAATGGACACCAATGCTCTGGCTCACAGAGTTTTCGAATCTAACCCAGAGGAACAACGCAGTAGGGGAAGAGCTCACCTTAGGTGGCGCGTACAAGTAGAAGCGACATCAATGGCCTTAGAGTGCGCATCTAGAGGCATTTAGTTAAAGAACGGAGCAGCCGAAGTAGCTTGTTAGTGAAGGTTCAGGTTCTCCCCGAACTGTAACGCCACCCAAGCAGAAGTAGGTATATCATACCAGAAACTGGCTTATGAATTTGGATTGAGCGTTCTAAATAATTTCTTATTCTTAGAAGAAAATTTTAGTCGATCCTAAATATAGGGTTTTCCAATAGGGACTTGACAACTTTGAATTTAATTTGTGAATGCACTCTTTCACTAATCATCAAATTGTCACTGTCAATTTATTCAGTAAACTCAACATTTTCATCATGATAAAGAACACTAACGAGCTACGTTCTCCGATTGGGTTTTGGAGAAGATGCGACAATATGATGAATTTCATCGCAAAATCATCTTCAGTGACGAAGTTCATTTTTGGCTCAATGGGTTCGTCAATAAACAAAATATGCGTTATTGGTCGGGTGAAAACTCACATGTGCTTCATGAATCATCACTTCATCCACAAAAAATAGCTGTTTGGTGCGGTTTGCATTATTGGGCCATATTTTTTCGTCGACGATAACGATCGTCACGTTACTGTAAATGGTCAGCGTTATCGCGCCATGATCACCGATTATTTTTGGCCCGAGTTGGAAGATATGGACTTGGACGACATGTGGTTTCAACAGGATGGTGCCACAAGCCATACAGCACACGCTACAATCGATTTACTGAAAGTAAGGAATGTGAGCGTGTTATCTCAAGACATGGGCCAGTCGATTGGCCGCCTCAGAGCCAACATTGAACGCGAAATAGCGGCCGAAATGTGTGACCGAGTCGTTGAAAATTGGGTCCAATGAATCGACTGCTGCAAACGTGCCCGCGGTGGCCATATGAATGCAGTCAAGTTCCATTCACAAATGTTTTGATTGTACTTCAAGACAATAATAAAGTTTTTGAAATATCTCAAATAGTTTGCCTTTTATTTAAAAAAAAAGTTGTCAAGTCGTTATTAGAAAACCTTATACATGCAGTTTTGACAAAAGAGCCTGTTGATAAACTCTGTCATTCTAGACTATTGTGGAGTAATGTAAAATTGTCGATTCTCTCTTTAAATGTCGATAGATGTCATATTTTATTCAAAAATTTATTTATTTATTTTTTTTTTTTGCAAACTTCGTTGGTTACAATTTTTTGCAACGAATATTTCATTGTTTCAGCATACACAAAAATTAGCCTCAAAAGTAGTACTACTAATGTCAATAAACTAGTCCACTTCACTTCAAGGACCATATTCCCCATCTCTATATATACGTTCGCTTTAAGGTCAGCCAGAAGTCCATCTAGTTCTTTACTGCTGCTTTAACCAAGGCTAAGAATAACTTAACTTAAGTCTTTGCGCCTCGAATTAAAATGTCTCTTGTTGGTCTGTGGTACTAACTTTAAGTAAGACATTATTTTATACAACTCAATTTTTCAGCCCTATGCTATTCTTATAGTATCACAATCGAGGGAATACCTTGTAGCAATTTCCAGTTCTTCATGGTCTATTAGGAGGTATGTTAAGGTCGATCAGTGAAAACGATACATCAGACTGGCATCTTTCAACAAATATTGCCTTTGTACCAAATTAACACTGATTGGTGTATAATAGCTCTCTTCATCTATAGTACGTCTGCTAATCGAATCACTTGAAGTAATGCTACATGGTGGTGTTCTAGTTCAAAACTTGTTCCATCATTGGCTTCAATATTTAATGTATCATCAGTCAAGTGAAATTCAGATGTGAATAGTTTTCTTAAAGTAACTTGGTTCAACCACAAATCAGTAGAGAATGAAATAATATTTCCGTTTTAATTTAAAGTTGCAGCCAGTTTTCCTTTAAATGAAATTACACGCTATACCATATACGAGTAACTGAAGAAACTGTCTTTGGTACCAGGAAGTAGTCAATTATCCGGTCTAATAGTTGAAAAGGTTCAACTATTTCCCTTATTCCAAAGAGTCAATTTCAACAGAAAAGTACTAAACCCATATCCGCTAAGACATTGTGTCTTTACCTTTTTTGTTGCCTCTCCATCTTCAGTCTTTAGTTGTATTTATCTTGAAAACCCACTTAAGGAAAACCACACCTAAGCGGGACAATTAGGGTTATTTGAAAAATCGAGGTTGACGCTATGAAAATTGTTTATGGTGCTCAACATGATGGAATTGTGGTCGTAACTGTGGTTGTATTTACAAAAACTCATGATACACCGAGTCTTGTTTTAGTTTTCAAAGACCTCAGTTGGCAAATGCTGGTAAAGTGTCAAAAGTAATTATCATGGTTCCAATGAAAACTCCTAATGAGGTGAAGATTTGAACAATGTCATGACTGTCACCCACTAGTGATTCTCCAATTGTGGATATGTTAATGCTTAAACCATGATGCCAGGCACCAAAACTGAATGATATCTATTCGTACTCGTAAGTCTCGGGTTTTGCATTATGTAATTAGGTTTGCCGCGTATGCTGACATTTCCTCTAATCCGAAGTCGAAGTAAGAGGAAATTATTTATTACTGGATACCGCAGACTGTTATCCAGGTAATAAGGCATTTGTTTAGCAAATTTCGTAGCATTATCATATTAACCGACGAGCGTATTATGTTTTTTTGCGCATGGCCAACAAAGCATGATTTCGAAATTTATGGACCTAGACCAGAGAGCAAAATGTCTATTGTTGGTCGACGAGTTAATGAGATATGCACTCGTTCTCACTTGTTCTCATGGTAAGCAAGTTATTAAGTGATTATCTCAAATTGAAATCATCAAAAAGCAAAGCACAAAACATATCTGGCATTGTGCCAGTACTCTTGGATTAACCTTTAGAAATCCACTCACAATGTCAATGTGTCAAATTTGTGCTGGCTGTTTAGGTAGCGCTTCCGCATATTTCAATGGATACGAAATTACTTCCTGGGCTATGGTTAACAAATCAAAACCATTTGTCGGGATGATGACTTGAGTTTCCTGTTAAGGGGTGAGTCTTGAAAAATTTTGTATACATCAATAAACCTGTTACCACATCTCCTGCCGTGTCTATGAAGCCATCAGGTTTATTTCCATGGGTGCAAGGTGAAATTGGTGTATACCACAATACCACAATACACGCTGAGAAGATTCCATTATTTGTTGCAGAGGAGGATGTAAACCGGAGGGTTAGACAGATAATCCCATTGGACTGGACAGCAATAATACCTTCTTAATTTGATATTCGTACATAAAAGTTCCCAGATATTGGGTTACTTTTTCTTTTTCTTTTCCCTTCTATATTTCTTCTGTTGAGGTCAAAAAAGGTTTAAGTATTTATTTGAGTTTGACTTGAATAGAAAAGCTTTTAGGTTGGATATCAGTTATTTATGCAATGTATATATATGTTTTAATACGAATTCGCCTATGTGAAATAATCTTAGGGATTAGAACAAAAGTTTTTATTTTTGGAAGATCTGTCATCTAAAATTAGATGAATAACGACTACGACCTTGGTTGGTGGCGAAAGGGAATAAAGTCAGACAATAAAGGCTTTGTGCTTAAATTGGAATTTTTAAATACCTAAGGAAAGAATACATTCTGGTCAGATAAGCTATCTACTTAAATGTAGGATTGCACTTTTCATTTTCATGTTTTTATTTCAATTTGACAACTGTAAAATAGACAAAAATATAATCTTTGGTGAACAGAGGACAATATTAATTGCTTAATAAAAAAAGAAGAATAAAGACTTATTGGCGATATTTAGTTAAATCATTGTAATTTAGATATGAACAGGATATCGCAAACATAAAGGAAAAATTAATATCTAAGACATGGTTGGTTGTATCAGATCAGACAAACGTGCAACTAACCACAAGATTAATTGTCACTTGGAACAGTATTCGACCATGAATTAATGTTTCGTACATATGACATTGATCTATTATCTAATTCCCTGCAGAACTTCTTCAAATTTCATGATTTTGCATCAATTCATCACTTCATCCTTCACTATCAAGCGAACCTTCTTCAAGGATCCAGGAATATCATCCTGTTGCTTCTGTCAGACTTTAATAAAAGAATAGAAATCGTAAAGAACCTCCATAAAGTCCTTTTTTTAGGAGATTTAGGAGATATAATGAAATAAAATACAGTGTTCAAAAATTTGTTAGTTAAGGGAAAAGCTACAATCAAAAACCCTTTTTTGAATCTTAAAATCTAATATTGCAAGTAAACCTTCTTCACTTAATTGACTAATAAGTGCGTTTTCTGAATATGAACATCTTTCGTAAAATAATGCCCTTATTCTGATCAGGTCAGGCTGTCAAAAGGGATTTAGGGACTCTTTACTATTTTAACCTTTTTACACACTGAAAAGGTTGCTAATTAAATAAAGTAAATCTGAAAATTAAAAGAGAATCCCTAAGCCTTTTCATCTCAGAAGTGGGATAACGGACTACGTATTTACAAAAGAAAAAAACTACACAAATAAGGGGTGATTTATCGTGAGGTTTGATTTTCAATAGGCTTTCTCCTATCAAATTGCTTTGTCATTTTTATTTAGTATCATTTTTCAAGTCATCATGGAAAGACTCACACTACAACAGCGTCTCCAAATTGTTCAGTTGTATTACGAAAATCAACGTTCTGTGAGAAAAGTTTTTCGTGCGATTCGAGGAACTTACGGTGCGTATAATCGACCAACTGAAACCACTATTGCCAATACCATTCGCAAATTTGAGTCCCAGTTTACATAAATAAATGATACCGACCGGTTAAGCCACATCCAGCATGTGGTAAAGAGACTATAGCAGCTGTAGCTGAGAGTGTACGCGAAGACCGTGACGAATCGATTTGTCGTCGTTCTCAGCAGCTTGGCTTGGCGTATTTGACAACTTGGCGTATTTTACGCGAGGATCTCAGCCTAAAAGCGTACAAAATTCAACTTGTGCAAAAATTGAAGCCAGGCGACTGGAATTTGCATCATATTTTCAGTGAATGGGCTCTGGAAAAACTCAATGAAAATCCGATGTTTTATCGTGAAATTTTGTTCAGTGATAAAGCCTATTTCTGGCTCAATGGATACGTTAATAAACAAAATTGTAGTGCTTGGGCTGATGAGTAACCCAAAGAGTACCAAGAGCTACCATTACATCCATTAAAAACAACGGTATTGTGTGGTTTTTGGTCCACCAGCCCAATATTGATCCATATTTCCTTAAAAAATGAAGCAAATCAGAATGTTACCGTCAATGGTAACCTTTATCGCGCCATGTTAACGGACTATGTGTTTCCTGAAATTCAAGCTCTGGTTTTAACAAGACGGCACTACGAAGCATACAGCGCATGAAACAATGGACTTGTTGAGAAATCATTTTGGTGAGCACTTAATTTCACGTTTTGTTACGGTAAATTCGCGGCATAGATCTTGCGATATAACCCCTTTGGACTATTTTCTGTGGGGATATATAAAGTTTCAGGTCTTCAAGAATAAGTTAGCTACGATTGACGCTTTGGAAGCCAATATTACTCGTGTTATCCGCGAGATACCAGTCGTTATGCTCGAACAAGTCGCCCAAAATTAGACCTTCTAAATGGACCACCTCAGACGTAATCGTGGCCAACATTTACGTAATATCATATTTAAAGAGTAAATGCCAGGAATTGTTCTTTTAAGCAATGTTAAAAATTTTAAGTTCGCTAACAAATGTATGTTTTTTATTTTACAGTACAAAGCAAACCTTACGATGAATCACCTCATATCGGGTTTTCCAATAGGGACTTGACAACTTTAAATTTAATTTGTGAACACACTCTTTCACTAATCATCAAACTGTCACTGTCAATTTATTCAGTAAACTCAAAATTTTCATCGTGGTCAAGTATACTAACGACAAACGTCTGCAAATTACAACATTTTCTACAGATATTCGGAGTCGGTGACTGCAACTTTAAGAGCGTTAACTCCAATTTTTGGTCGTAATTCTCGCCCTAGTAGACAGGCAATAACAAGTTTAGTGCAAAAATTTGAGTCTACATATTCGTTGTGTGATGTTGCCGTGTCAGTGAGACACGGCACGACACGAAGTGTTGAAAATATCGCTCCCGTTCAGACGTCCGTAGCAAACGATCCAAATTAGTCAATTCCACGGCGTTCTCAAGAATTTGGCATCGCGCAGACCACATTATGGCGTATTTTGCGTAAGGATCTTGGTTTACACCCATACAAGATCAAGCTGACTCAAGAAATGAAGCCGATGGACCATTTGAACCGGTGTACCTTTTCCAATTGGGTTCTGGAGAAGATGCGCCAAGATGATGAATTTCATCGCAAAATCATCTTCAGTGACGAAGCTCATTTTTGGCTCAATGGGTTCGTCAATAAGCAAAATATGCATTATTGGACGGGTGAAAACCCACATGTGCTTCATGAATAACCACTTTATCCACAAAAAATAACTGTTTGGTGCGGTTTGCATGCCGGTGGCGTTATTGGGCCATATTTTTTCGTCGAAGATAACGATCGTCACGTTACTGTGAATGGTCACTGTTATCGCGCCATGATCAGCAATTATTTGTGGCCCGAATTGGAAGATATCGACTTGGACGACATGTGGTTTCAAACACACTCTACAATCGATTTATTGAAGAGTAAGTAACATATGGTGAGCGTGTTATCTCAAGACATGGACCAGTCGATTGGCGCGATTTAACGCCGCTTGACTATTTTCTGTTTGACTACGTTAAGTAATTGGTTTATGCCAACACGCCGACGACGTTGGAAGAGCTCAGAGCCAACATTGAACGCGAAATAGCACCCGTTTCGGCCGAAATGTGTGGCCGAGTCTTTGAAAATTGGGTCTTACGAATCGACCGCTGCAAACGTGCCCGCGGTAGCTACACGAACGAAGTCGAGTTCCATTCATAAATATTTTGACTGTACTTCAAGCCAATAATAAAGTTTTTGAAATATCTGAAATGGTTTGCCTTTTATTTAAAAAAAATTTGTCAAGTCGTTATTAGAAAACCCTTTACTTCCAGATAACAAATCAATAACACCTCTGCTCATTGGACGCGATGTCTTGTGTTAATTTAATACCCATTTATGCCAATTAAAGAAAACTTATGAACGCGACTTTTTGTTAAAATTAAGAGAAAATGAAATAATTAATTTATCAGAAGAAACTATAATTGTACGTAGGTCTTTTGATTTATTTAGCGATCCAAACAGGTCAGATATTACTAATAGTGCCGACTCACCCTTTGAAAGTAATACTAAAGCCGATTCATTTGATAAAGTAGCTAACTCGTATAAATTTAAAGACGAAATTGAAGATTGTAAAGCTCTGACTGAAGATGTTTCACATATTTTTGATATATCGAAATTAGAGATAATAGAGTCTGAGAGTAAAAAATGGATAGTGAATTTCACTGATTTAGTTCTGATGGTGAGTGCAGTGGGGATCTGTTAAGGGCAAAACTCTGAGATAAATGAACGCACTGAAGTTCAAAATACGATCGAGCGATTGCTGGAAAATGGTATAATTAGGCAGAGTAACTCGCCCTATGCATCGGCCCTGGTTTTAGTTAGAAAAAAGAATGGAGAAATTCGTATGTGCGTGGATTATTATGCTTTAAACAAGTACATGGAAAGGGATAATTTTTCGTTGCCATTGATTGAGGACTGTTTATGTATTTGAGTATTTCGCCAATAAGAAAATTCTTGCCACATTAGATTTGAGAGATGGATTTCATCACGTTAAGATGTGTGAGGAATCCATAAAATGCACAGCATTTGTCACACCCTTTGGACAGTTTAAGTATGTCTATATGCCCTTCTGTCTAAAAAATGCGCCTGCTGTTTTCCAAAGATACATTTCTTTAGGATTGAAGCCGCTGATTATTTGAAGCCAAGTCATTGTATACCTTGATGATATTTCTATTGCAACCGAAAACATGAAGGCATATCGAAATTCTTAGTAAAGCATTGCAATTGCTGAGAGAAGCTGGCTTAGAATTAAACATGAAGAAGTGTAGATTTGATTATGATGAGGTTGATTATTTGAGTTATCGTATTAATGAAAATGGAATTCGTCCTAAAGATAATCATTTAGAAGCAATACGTACATATCCCATTCCCCGCAGTACAAAAGAAGTTCAAAGGTGTAATGTCCTATTTTCTTATTTCTTCCGCTTTGTCCCTGGTTTTTCGTGTATAGGCAGACCATTGACCGAATTATTGAAGAAGGAGGTTAAGTTTGCTTGGTCCGATGAGTGTGCCGTTAACTTCAAACAGCTTCAAACAGTTGAAAAATAAGATAGTTTCTTCCCTAGGGCTGGCGATATACGATCCTCAGCGAAAAACTGAATTACACTGTAATGCAAGTTCGCAAGATGACAATAAGTTTCACCCAGTTTATTTCTTTTCTAAAAAGACGTCTAGTGTAGAATGAAAACTAATTAGCTTTGAGTTAGAAGCGCTAGCAGTAGTTTATGCCCTGGATCGTTTTAATACTTTTTTTGACCGTTTGCCATTTATTATTGTCACTAATTGTGAAGCCGTATCTCAAACATTAAGAAAGAAGGACGTGAACCCTCGAATAGCAAAATGGGCTTTGATATTTGAAAAGTGTAATTATCAAGCACAGTACCGAAAGGTTGAGCGAATGGCTCATGTTGATGCACTTAGGCGTGCCCCTGTTATTGCTGCAGTGACAAGAACTGGATAAGAATATTCAAATCGCTCAGGCACGCGATGAAAATATTCAGTCACTCAGGGACAAGTTGTAAACTGATGAACTGCTCGGGTATGTTCTCAAAGTCAACTCTATGTACCTAAAGATGTTGAAGAAAATATTATGCGGTTGTCCCATGAAAAGTGCGGGCACTTAGGCATTGACAAGTGTGCTGGCCAAATTCTGAAGCATTATTGGATTCCTAACGTAAAGAAAAAGCTGAATCGATTTATTAGAAATTGTCTAATATATCTTTGTATCTTTTACTCGGGCCCCTGTCGAAGTTCAGAGCCTTTTGATACCATACATATTGACCACTTCGGACTGCAGCCATCAATAAATTCAAGAAGCAAATATGTTTTGGTAGTGATTGATTCCTTTACGAAGTATGTCAACCAGTTTTACTTCCAAAGAATTTGATTATTTTGTGAAGAAACACAATATTGAACATGTCAACGTTGCGGAAGTGTCCCCACAGTCAAACGGTCAGGTTGAGCTAGTCAACCGTGTTATGAAGGCAATGTTAGCGAAACTACATAGTTTAGCCACCTGAGCACGCCCGTTGGCAGCAAAATCTCACTAAGCTTGAGTATGCTATTAATAACACTAAGCACAAGAGTACCAAGTTTTCGCCAAGTAAGCTGTTATTTAGCGTTGAGCAGAGAAGAAGTGTTGTCGATGCTGACGGAATATTTATATCAGAATTATACAGATGTTGAAAGAGTAGACATAGTTGAGTTGCGAAATGAAGCCTCCGAAGCCATTAAGAAGTCCCAGTTATACAATTTGAATTATTTCAATGAACACCATACCCAGGCCTAACATTTTTATGTTGGCGATTTCGTAGTTATCAGGAATGTGGACACTTCCGTCGGAACTAATAAGAAATTAATACCTAAATGCCGCGGCCCATATGTTATAAAAGAGAAACCAGGAAATGATCGTTATGTAATAGAGGATATCGAAGGGTTCCAAGTAACACAGATACCATACCATGGCACCTTAGATTCAAGGTGCCCATCTTAGAAAATGGGTTGAGCCTGGCAGAGACATAGATAAGAATAGTTTGGATCTTGAAGGCAGCACTTACACTTAGGGTATATTTCAAGCACAATCGACTCGATTGAATAATCAGAATGGCCGAACTGTAATAAATTTTAATAGATCCTAATAGTTAATTGTGACTGTCAAAATTACATATTTTTGGGGCTTTTTACTTTTTTAGTGACACCACGCTGAAAAGGTTGTAAATTTAATAAAGTAAATCAGAATTGAAAGAGAATCCCTAGGATTTTTCAATATCATTTTAAGAATTTTATTTTGACACCTTTGCAATTTCAGCTGATAAGTTTTAGCACAGTTAAACCATAAGCAGATTTCCATCCATCTCGGACGTTTTAATTTATTATCGTCAGCGCAATCGGATGTCCGACATTGCCAAAACTGTTCTTCAGCTATGGTTAAAGTGGTTGACGATATAAGAACCCAATATGACAAGGAATATCTTTTACTCCTCTGTTTGCTAAATTTCTCGAAGGCCTTCGATACAATCAGTCACGAGATTCTTTGCACAAAATTAGAACTTTTCTTTGGTTTAAGTTAATCCGCAGTGTGTCTGATTAGGAATTATCTTACCAATCGTGTTCAAAGGGTATTTGCTCATCTTAAATACTCTTAACCAAAAAATATACTTTCTGAAGCTTCTATTTTTTTATTATTTAATTACCACAAGTGTGTCGATATATCTTTGTACATCTGTATGCCGATGACATGTAGATATACCTCTCTCGACTATCTGGGCTGGTTACTAGATTTAATTCGGATTTGTCTTTCATTGAAAAATGGCCTATAGATAATGGTACAATATTAAATCCAAAAAAGAGTTAGTTAATTTTGATATCAAAGAAACCTTACAATATTGAAGTGTTGCCATCTATTTTTCTAAATTCCACGAGGCTTACCTTTATCGACACCGTAGTAAGCCCTGGATATAAATTAAATTGGTCCCTTTCTGCCATTAATCATGTTAAATACATATATTATAGCACGTTTTTATTTAGGATTGCCAGCTGCAATAGCTGCGGATATTTTCTAGTTTTACACATGTTAACACCAAACTGAGTTGATAAAGTCCTTTTTTTTGTCAATCTTTAATTATGCAATAGTTATCTATTGTAAATTAAATTCTCTATCCCAGTAAAAAATAATTTTCGATTACTTAACGATCTGGTTCGATATGCATTTTTATTTCTTAATTTTTGGGAAATTAGATGCTGCATGTTTTTACATAAATTAGTAGACAGCCAATCACCAATGTATTTCTTGAAATTTGTTCAGTTGCCGAGAACTTTCAACCTCATCAATATTTGAATTCGTCTCGCCCCTTCTCCATCTGTGTTTCTTCTGAAATAGTATCTAATGAAATCTTTTGATGTAATTTAAACCCTAGAAATGTAATTTATACTTATACAACTACCCAAATAGTTGTACCTGACCAAATGAAATTGAAATTGAATTGAAAATTCACAAACTGGGAGGCTACTCCGTTGCATGAACGAAGAATTGTTTATTT
Source organism: Volucella inanis (assembly GCA_907269105.1). Lineage (NCBI taxonomy): Eukaryota > Metazoa > Arthropoda > Insecta > Diptera > Syrphidae > Volucella > Volucella inanis. The sequence continues at coordinate 147,362,912 of OU026153.1, forward strand.
AAGCTGAGATAAGTGAAAGGGTTTGGTAATAATGTCAAAGTGCGACTGGACTGAGAAGAAACTATCTTGTCATATAATTACTCAGGTCTTCGATTGTAAATAATGCGTACGAGTTGTGAAAGCATTCGATATCAGGTAAGAGTTTTTAGACTGTATCCTACGATATTTTTTGAGTATATGCAGAGATATGGTATTATGTTCTTAAGTTAAAAACAATGATAAGATAAGCTTTATTATTGTTTGAAATTTACAGATTTATAAATGATTGGTCCAGAGATGACGGTTAAAAGAAAAAATCATGGCATTTATTTTTAAACATGATATTATGTAAATGTTAGCCACTACTACGTCTAAAGTGGTCCATCCGGAAGGTCCAATATTGGGCGACTCGTTTAAGCACAGCAACTGGTATCTCCCGGATAACATGACTAATGTTGGCTTCCAAAGTGTCAATTGTAGCTGGCTTATTCCTAAACCCCTGAAACTTTACATATCCCCAGAGAAAATAGTCCAAAGGTGTGATTTCGTATGATCTAGGCGGCCAATGTAAAGTAGCAAAACGTGAAATTAAGTGCCCACCAAAATGATTTCTCAACAAGTCCAATGTTTCACGTGCTGTATGGCTCGTAGGCGCCGTCTTGTTGAAACCAAAGCTCACCGAGACTATGTGCTTGAATTTCAGGAAGCATATAGTCCGTTAACTTGGCGCGATAACGGTTACCATTGACGGTAACATTCTGATTTGCCTCATTTTTGAAGAAATATGGACCAATGATGCCGGGAGCCCATAAACCACACGATACCGTTATTTTTAATGGATATAATGGTAGCTCTTGGTACTCTTTGGGTTGCTCATCAGCCAAAATACGGAAATTTTGTTTATTAACTTATCCATTGAGCCAGAAATGGATTTTAATTGGGTTTTTCGAGAGCCCATTCACTGAAAATATGACGCAAATTCAAGTTGTCTGGCTTCAATTCTTGCACAAGTTGAATTTTGCACACTTTTAGGCCGAGATCCTCCCGTAAAATACGCCAAGTTATCGAATATGCCAAACCAAGCTGCTGAGAACGACGATGAATCGGTTCGTCATGGTCTTCTGCCAAACGATACTGAATAAACATGACAAAGCAGTTTGATAGGACTCACGCGTATCAAACTTTACGATGAATCACCCCTTATAAGGAATAGAGTTTACTATTTAATGACATAGCTTGCAGAGGTAGGGCTTGGATACGACAAGCTAAGTTCAACTGTTCTGACAGACCGATCAAAAAGGTTGGGTAGCTTATTACAGAAAACTATAAGGTCAACTGAGTGAAAAGCTTTAGAAAAGTCAAGTAGTATTTCACCAGCGGAAGGTTGCAAAATCAGCTTAACGATGATTGATTTAATTTTCATCATTTTTATGTTGAGTAAAGCCAACTAGTTCTACAAACATTTTTTCCTTAAAGGTACCTGCGCATTGAAAGCTGCCAAAGCATTGATGAGCTTTACTTTCACCAACTATCATCGCTTGTGCAACTAGCTACCAGTTAGTTCCAGCCGCTTTTTGTACTACCTCGTCCTACTTCGTATTGTTTGTAGAACTACTTTCTTACTCTGGCATGTTTACTACTGGGACTACGGGCTTCCCTTGTTGTTTTAGCGTTTATCTAATAGTGGTGGGAAGCCTGTCTCCAACATGAGCACATAGGTAAGCATTTTTTATTTTATCCCATTTATTGAGTGTCGTAGAAGAGAATGGATTCTGAAATTACTTCAAAATCTTTATATTTGCAGCTATGGGCAATATATTTCTTTATAAAATAGTTTCTTCAAGCAGCATTGATGACTGCTTTTGACTTCGACAACTTTTTTTTAGGTGCTCCTCCATATTGAGATTCCTCGTAAAATAAACTCCGAGGTACTTATATTCTTTCACCATTTGAATAGTTTCTCCATTGAAGTGCTTTTTTCATTTGCGTAGTTTCTACCTGCACCTCTTTTGAATATTAAAACCAGATTCCTCATTTTGCATTTTGTATTCGAAGGGTCTATTTATTGTAAGCCGTAGGGATTCGGGTAAGTGCGCTGAGAATACTACGTGATCCGCAAAAAGAAAAGCTTTAACCGGCAAGTATGCAAACTCTACGTCTCCAGGTAGAAAATATACTATATCCTCAATTGAGAGTGGGAGTAGAGCTGGTCTCAAGCACAACCTTGCTTTACTTCTGACTATGATCGAAACCACTCTGATAACAACTCACGATTCCACATAGCTGTTATGGTATCCACAGATATGAATTCAATCACTCGTCCGCAATTTAGCGGTATACCCATGCCAAAGAGCAACAACGCAATTTAATCCACCACTAAGTCTACAGTTTACAGTAGAGAAATGACTCCATAATACTATTTAAAACAAACACGTGATCAACAGTGTACATAGATTATAGATACGATGGCGGTCCCAGAAGTGCCCGGCCTGACCAAGACATGACGGTAGTTGTTTGAAAGTATCACTGTATTGGAAAGTACGCAGTCTATAAAACATATGTTTTAAGTTTGAAAGCGCCACGTTGTTTAGTATTAGTTTGGCAGCCATCAATAGTGAACGTTGTCAGTGAATTTGTGAAAATGTAGAAAATTGGTAATCGTTATGTCATACAATATTTTTATTTGAAAGGCCTCAGCCCAAACAACATAAAAGCTGAACTGGATTCTACTCTGGGTGAGTCTGCTCTTTCGCTTACAATAGTAAAATTTTGGGTTGCTGAGTTTAAAGGAGGCTGTACGAGGTGCCAAAACGAGCATCGCAGTGGTCGACCAAATGAGGTGACGACTCCAGAAATGGTGAAGAAAATCCACAAAGCGGTACTGGATGATCGTCGATTGACACTGTAGGCATTTCAAAAAGTGCGGCACACCGCATATTATTAGAAAATTTTGACATGCGAAAGCTGTGTGCAAGATGGCTGCCGCACTTGCTCACACTCGAGCAAACACAGTCTCGTGAAGATGTTTCAATTGAGTGTTTAGCGAAGTTTCACAGCAACAAAGCAGAATTTTTGCGTCGTTTCACGACAATGGATAAAAAATGGGTCCATTACTTTACACCCGAGACAAAAGAATAATCAAAACAAGGATTCAAAAGGGAGAACCGGCTCCAAAGAATGAGAAGACCGTTTCATCTGCAGGCAAGGTCATGGCGTCGATTTTTTGGGATGCGCATGGGATAATTTTCACTGACTATCTTGAAAAAGGAAAAAATATCAACGGCCACTATTATGCGAACCTATTGCAACGTTTGAGCGAAGAAATCAAGCAAAAACGGCCGAAAGAAAGTGTTGTTTCATCAAGACAATGCACCAGCTCACAAATCCGTTATTGCAATGGCCAAAATTAATGAAATAAAAGTTGAATTGCTACCTCATGCACCCTATTCGCCAGATTAAGCCCTCTCTTATTATTTTCTGTTCCCAAACTTGAAAAAATGGCTCAGTGGTCAAAGATTTTCCAACGATGAAGAAGTAATATCGGCAGTTAATGCCTATTTTGCTTATAGTTCTGGTTACAGGCATCTTAAATGAAAAAACCTATAGCTTGGTACAGATCACATTAAACAGACTCCCTAGGTATTGGAAATCACTTGGACTTTCCCGCATTTCTTATATTGGGTCTATAACTTAATTCGTGCGGTTTGCTAATTGATGGCGTAACTTGTATTATTTCATTGCTATTATTTCATTTGAACATGCGTTGGAAAGCTACTGTCATTGTACGTCATTTCAGTATATGTCATTGATTTGAAGCGTAAACAACAATAATTTTTTTTCACTCAAATATGTCGAACTTTGTGCCTGAAAAAGTGTTTTTGCGGAAAGTTCTTCATTACTGAAAACTGCTCCCGAAAGTCATCGTATTTTGGTGGAAGTTTATGGTGTATATGCGCTAGCTGAGCGAACGTGCCAAAAGTTGTTTGCACGATTTAAAAGTGCTGATTTTGGCTTGGAAAACGATGAACGTCCTGGGCAGCCAAAAAAGTTTGAAAATGAAAACCTGGAAGCATTACTCTATGAAGATTGTTGTCAAACACAAGAAGAGCTCGCAGAATCTTTCGGTGTCACTCAAGCAGCCATTTCAAAACGCTGGATATACTCAAAAGCAAGGAAATTGGGTTCCACATGAACTCAAGCCGAGAGACTTTGAAAGGCGGTTTTGCTTGTCCGAAATGGTGCTGGAACGTCACAAAAGGAAGTCATTTTTGCATGGGATTGTTACTGGTGATGAAAAATTACGAGCACAAAAAATCATATGTGAAACCCGGCCAACCAGCCAAATCAACGGCAAAGCCGAATATCCATGACGCGAAGGTAATGCTCTGTATTTGGTGGGATCAGATTGGTGTGCTGTATTATGAGCTGCTAAAACCGGGTGATACCATCAATAACAACGCTACCGAACACAATTAATCCGTTTAAAGAGAGCAGTAGCCGAAAAACGTCCGGAATATGCGACCAGACACGAGGCAATAATTTTCCATCATGACAACGCTCGGCCCCACGTTTCAATTCCGGTTAAGAACTATTTGAAAAACAGTGGTTGGGAAGTCTTACCCCACCCACTTTATAGCCCAGACCTTGCCCCTTCTGACTACCATTTGTTCCGGTCGATGCAGAAGGCTCTCACTGAAATACGGTGAGCAGAATAATAAAAATTGGCTTAATTCATTCTTGGCTCCCAAGCCGGCGCAGTTCTTTTGGGATGGGATCCAGAAATTGCCAGAAAGATAGGAAAAAGTCATAGCTTCAGATGGGCAATACTTTGAATAATACTATTGTACATGTTTTTCTTAAAAAAACGTTCAAATTTTGAAAAATTAAACGAATTAAATTATCTACCCAATACCCAATACAATAGTAGTTAGAAAGTCTTTAGAATCCATAGTCGACTATTAATCCGAATAAACGATAGAAAAAGACTCACTTTTAACACGTACTCGTGACTTATCGTAATTGCCATTGATTTTGCCAAGGTTTTTTGAGGTAACTCATAAACTTCTATGTAAAAGTACTAACTGCTTTCAAAGTTTTGAACATTTACTCATTGCTCGTTCGTTTATTGAATGCAGACATAGGACTTTTATTATGAAATAGTGACTTGCTCAGTATTACAGTTTTACTCCGTTAACAGAAAACCTTGTAAAATAGTGAAAAGTTATCGAATGAGAACAAACTGATCCATAAATTTTGAATACAAGCACAAGTAAGGTGCTTGATTATTGACTTTCAGTGATGATCCTGATTTGCTCTAAAGGATCATAACTGATGATGAATCATGGGTATATGGTTATGACGTCTTTTCGGTTTCCATGGCGTAGTACACTAGGAGTTTTTACCTCAAAGTCGTACGCTCTAAACTAGTATTATCTTTAAGTTATGTGCGTTTTTGAGAAGCAATACGAAAAAAACGTCCGGAATTGTAGAAAAACAATCATACCTCAGCCATTTGGCCACATGCGAATTTTTCTGTTCCCAAAACTGAAGAGACCTATGAAAGGGCGGAGATTTGCAACGATTGGGGAAATAAAAACGGCACGATGGAAGAGCTAAGGCTATACCAAAAAGTGCTTATGAAAAGGGCTTCGAGGATTGGAAAAAAACGTTGGCACAAGTGCATTATATCTGAGGAGGATTACTTTGAACTGAACAACACTAATATTAATAAATAAATAAATACCTATTTTATTATAAGAAGCTAGCATTTATATTGTTATCGTGCCTTCCAACAATATGTACGGTCCCATTGACAAAGAGTTTATTGATGATGCCGAGTAAGTACACATTTTTGCACAAATTTAGGTTTCTGGGAATATTATTGAATCGAAAATTTTCAGAATAAATATATTATTAATGAGTGGGAAATGGTTACAAATTGTTGTAATGAGCCGGATCCCTGTAGTCCTATGAAATTGCAAATTATCCGTGATGAAGTGGAAAGTGAGAAACCTACAAGTTCAATTTCGGAAGAACCCACAACATTTTGCATCAATCATTTTTAGACAACTTTTTCACCTCATTTAACCTCAAGTGGCATCTTACATCGCTTAGTCATGTAGCAATAGAAACCATTTGAGCAAACCGTACCAGTAAAATTATTACTATTCAAATTGCTGACGAGAATACACTCAAAGAGTATGAGCGTGGCAAACTCGAATAGTCTCACGATTGGAATTCACAGCTAGAGACAGTGCGCTGGAATGATAACTCTGTAGTAACATCTGTTTCCAATAAATGCGGAGTTAAACCATTACAGCGGCTTAAGGCGGTACTGCCGGAAAAGTAAACGAATGAACTTGTGGAGTGCCCAAACGTTGTACTTGTTTATAAGCGACACATTGGTTGAGTATGAGAACGCAGTGGTCAATTACCGAAGCAATATAGTTGGCAAGAAGTGGTATTGGCCACTTATTATTACAATGATTGACTTATGTGAAGTAAATGCTTGGAAGCTGCAATGAGCCATGCAAAAGCATCGAAATTTACTACATTTGTCTCAAATTGAATTCCGGACTGCTATATATGAAGCACTTCTTATTGTCTGTGAAGCACAGGGACGGTACTTAATATGACGGTACGTCATAGAAAAGGACCCCGAGCCGTTTACCTCAGGTGTTAGCAATGTGGCAGCCACAAATGATTATTAGGTCTACGTATATGTATGTATAATTTGTTTCATTTTGTTTTTTTTTTATCTTTTTTTTGGATACTTATCTGCCTTGTGATGCGTTTGCGCAACCTACTGGTAAACAAGAAACCGGAAGAAAGCAAATTGGAAAACTTGTTAGGATGCTTATATAGCCATAATAAGCACAAAAAATCCCCAACAAAATTAGACTTGTTTTTCTCTGGACATATATGGGTTAATTCATTCTAATTTCAAATTCTACTTTAGAACTGACTTCACTACTGTTATATACTGGTATTTATACTGCCTGCCATTTTCCGAGAACTTTCTGTACCACCCAGCTATTCATCCTGCATTTCTCCAATGGAATTAATTTTTCAAATTTTTTAATATGTTCAAATATAAAGGGCGATTCATCGTCTGGTTTGCTTTATAATGTAAAATAATATAAAAATATAATATATAATATTATATATAATATAAAATACATAATCTTAAAAGTGAACTTAAAATTCTTTATTATCGGTTAAAAGAACATTTCATGGCATTTACTTTTTAAAAAACAATATCATGTAAATGTCGGCCACGACTATGTCTGAGGTGGTCCATTCGGAAGGTTTAATTTTGGATGATTCGTATCTCGCAAATAACATGAGTAATGATGGCTTCCAAAGCGTCAATCGTAGCTGGCTTATTCCTGAAGAACTGAAACTTTACATATCCTAAAAGAAAATAGTCCAAAGATGCGATATCGCATGATCTAGGCGGCCAATTTACCGTAATTGGTACTCTTCGGGTTGCTCATCAGCCCAAATACAGCAATTTTGTTTATTAACGTATCCATGAGCCAGAAATGGGCTTCATCACTGAACAAAATTTCACGATAAAACACCGGATTTTCATTGAGTTTTTCAAGAGCCCGTTCACTGAAAATATAACGCAAATTCAAGTCGCCTGGCTTCAATTCATGCACGCTTTTAGGCCGAGATCTTCACATAAAACACGACGAGTTGTCGAATACTCCAAGCCAAGCCAAGAATGACGATGAATCAATTCGTCACGGTCTTCGCGTACACTCTCAGCTACAGCTGCTATATTTTCTTCACTACGTGCTAGATGTGGTTTAACCGGTCGAGTATCATCTACTAATGTAAACTGAGATTCAAATTTGCGAATGGTATTGGCAAAAGTGGTTTCAATAGGTCGATTATGCTTCCCGTAAGTTCCTCGAATCGCACGAAAAACATTTCTCCCAGAACGCTGATTTTCGTGATACAACTGAACAATTTGGAGACGCTGTTGTGGTGTGAATCTTCCCATGATAACTTGGCAATCTCTAGTGCTACAAGATACAGTTGCTCAGGTGCAAAAAATATTCATTATTTTATTGAATGTATTAGAATCGATTGAAAAACCTATTAAATTATATGGCCTTTTCATTTTAATGTATCATTAAAGCCTTACTCATGCATTCTAAAATGGTAAAACATGCCCGTCCAGTAGCATTATACTGGGCTACGCCGTCAACAAATATGTAACGAATCAACTATCTCCTCCGATAAAAATAGACTCACTGCTGACGACCACGTGCAGCAGAACAATGAGCAGATATCCTTGACTTATATCATACTGGTAAATATCAAAGCTGTAAAGGAATGTGCCGAACATAAGGAAGATGAAACACTGTGATATACAAATATAATATGGTGATTGCTTAGGATAAAAAAACAGTGCTTATTTGGATGCAGACCTACCATATGCGGCCAACTTAGGCAAGAGGTCTTGAACAAGCTTTCAACTCGTGAGCCAGGTCTTATGACAATCCGCATTAAGGCTAAATTCGCTAACATAAACCTAATATGCGGCTATGCTATATGAGCAATGTCCGAAGGATAGGAGGAGAAATGGTAAGGATAGCTTACATGACCCTACGTCTGGCAACGGACTTCAATTTATTGACTTTTTATCACTATAGCAAACAAACGTTTTCTTCATCTCAATTTACACAAAGGGACATGGTGATCCAGGGCATGATGAGAAACGGGCGATCGAAAATATTGAGGGAATGTACTCTAGGGGTTGCGTATGGAAATTTTTGCAACAGGTAAAACTGCTCTACAGCAGCCTATAGAGATGAAGAAGAAAATCTTCTAGAAAAGTTGCGTTCGGTACTGAGTATATGGTATGGAAAAACTTTTTCTGCTGACTGTTTAAACGCAAAAAAGGCCAACATTCCCCCGTCAAGCAGAATATACCATTCAACTTAGATGATGATAGCCAAAAATTAAATCCACCTGAGCAGAACGAAGAAAGGACAGCAATACCTTAGCTGAGATCAAAAAAAATCTAATGGACCTGACAGCTTACCGGCCAAAATACTCAAAATTATTGAAAATGACTTTGTGAATGGAATCTCAGCACCGTATGCCCGATACACTAAGTAGAAGACCCCCCCTCAACTGCGCCGACTATAAAAGTATAAGTCTCCTCAACATCGGATACAAGATCTTATCTACCATATTGTGTGAACGTTAGTATTCAAAGGGGTGCTGCCAAAATAGGTTTAGCGGTAAATATGGCAAACAACGTCAATAAACTGGTCAGAACGTCGTATCCGGTAGCTATAATTTTGGTAAGTAAGGTACTTTGCCTACTTTGTCTCTGCTTTCAATTTTGCTGACAACTCCTTAGAAGAAATATGTAAACCGAAGAATCATTCTTGAAAATCGCTGTTTCTTTGGCCTAAGAAAACAATTGAGTAGGAAGACCGGATGAGGATATACTCGGAAAAATCCTTCGAAAAATATTTGGTTAGAGACAGTAGAGGAAGAATTCATCTAAGGTGGCGCCGGTAAGTAGAACGGCACTAGTAACATCTTCTATTTATTCAGAATAGAGATGTTGTCTCCTTTTTGTAGGATATACCAAGGTAGATATTCAAAATATGAATTAATGGAAATTTTATTTAAATTTATGTAGAGAAAGTAAGAATGAAAGTATTTTTATCATAATATTGTGGAATTTTCAAAGACAGTCAATTTATTTACATCCTAACAAATGAACAAACTATTTAACACGTTTTAAAGCTATTTTATTCAGGAAAACTTCAATTTTAAAGTGCTTGAAATCAAGAAATCACATTTTTACTACCTTTTTCGAAGGGTAGAGTTTACAGAAAACAATGGAGTCGAAGTTTCTATAAAAAAATGGGGCGAAAAGCAGGAACTCTTATAACAACTTTTTAGTGGTTACGAAAGCTCCGTGTGGTGAAAACCGGGCTTTGTAGATAGCAACTTCTCCTAAAAATAAAACACTTTTGAGCCTTAAAGTAAAACAAATGTCGAAAGGGGAGAATTTGCATAGTCCTGAATATCAGATGTTCTTGGTATATAGAACGTATTTTAAATTTTTTTTTTAAATGAATGCGTTAGCTGAAATAGGCACCGCACCGAGCGATTTACTAGAACATTACATTCTCATGCAGTAACTGATTCATATAAATCTCACTGTGGGTCCTATTTTTCGTGTTGAATCGAATGATGAGACATGTTAACCATTTTTGGTTTAATACATATTCACATCAAATAGTACATCGAGTATTTTCGATGTTCGGCGTTACCTACCTTGGTATAAACCATAAAATAGGCTCGGTTGGAGTACAGTCTAGTTTTATGAGCCTTCCACTTGTGCAACGAAGGTAAAAATCTTGACACTTGGTGGTTCTCGACTACCAGGTAGTGCAAGAACCCTAACACCACTAAAAACACATCATTAATCACGACCAATCTATGAAAGATCAACCAATTTTTCCGCTTTCTTATGATTAATATTGGAATGGGGAAAGTTGATAATTTTAAGTAAAGTACTTACCCATAGATCTTTTTCATTATTGAACTGAAGGTAACATGCGAACCAAATACTTTGTACCAACCCCTTCTCTCAAAATAACAAAATGACTCCTACAGTTTTCTTGCGATCAGGTACACGTAGTAACCGGATTCATGATAATAATTTTGGATTGGGAAACGAGGTACCTATGTACGTCTTCTAGGTAAGTCATACCTTGATGCAGAAGATATTACTGCCAGTTCACTAAAACGTCACATCTAACTTGAAGAAATCGCAAGTGATATGGGCATATAGTCCTATCTTATTTAAAGCCTCAGATACATGTGTCATCATTTGACTGATGGACATAATAGAGATATTGAATAGTACTGCCCTGACAATCTTTTTAAATTCTGAAAACAGACCGGATGCGAACTATTGAGTTGATTTCCTTTGTCGGGTGTCTTAAAAGAAATCGGTGCAGAAAATAAAATCCTTAAATTAATTCCATTTAACCTTTGTGTCGTAATTTCTTTTTACTTGCAGCAGAACAGAATGATGCAATTGTATTATATATTACAAAAACTAAATTCTCTAAGTGAAAAAATTTCCTTAATAAAAAACAAAATTTAAACTATCACGTATGACACAAACTTACGAAATCATTATGAACATTTAAAATATGTAAAACTATAGCGAAAGAACTCCCTCAAGTTTAATTTTCTGTATGGGTAAGAGTGCAAGAGATGACAAATTGCTGTAGCTGATCATTTATTAGAATAAGAATGTCTAACATACCTGATAAAATGTTTACATTGGAAGCCGCCGCAGTTACACTGTCATCGGTGTTTTTATACATAAGATCATTTAACACATAGTTTCAGCTATTTTAATAATCCAAAGACGAGACCACTCTTTTCAAAATATGAGTGTATTATATTGACTCAATATTCAATAGGACCTACTATACAAATAATGGTTACTGACCGACTGACTGATTGGAATCATACAATGATGATCGCAGTTATAAATAGTTTTCAAAGAGTTTCTTAAATTTTCATGACACTCAATTATACAAATCAGCATCACGATCAAATTTGGTAAATCGTGCGGGTTTGACTGTCAGTTGAGTTATTTGCACATTCAGAGTTCTCAAGAAAATAATTCACCAAATGGTTTACCAATCTGTGACAACCATCCGATGATTATCCAAACAGAAATCTGGAAAAAAGTCAAATGTCGGAAAGTTCTGCTAAGTTTAGGTCAGATGGCATCTGACTGACTGACTGCTTAGGGATAACTTTTGTTAAAAGTCTTATTCATCGTACTCATCGTGATTATTGCCACGACAAATAGCTATTGCAGACTGTAATGGTAAAATCCTAGTGGTGATATCATGTACATATATTACTTAGCTTTACCAAAGAATCCAGTTTACATCCATCATAGTTAGACTCATTACTTTTGCATGTATTTCGTAGAAAACATCAGCTTATGGTTATAATTATCCGCCAATATTATGTTAGATACGAGTACTATGTCCAATATCGAATTACAAAGACGCGCTCCTTATCGGCACTAATGCTACAATTATAATTGATTCTATGAATCAGTTTCAACCCATTTTATGTATCCTGATAAGTGTAAGATTGTTTTGGCTATTTTTCTAAATAGCGCTTTTCTTTATAATACTTCATGTCTTGAATAGATGAGAATCAAAAGAAAGCCGAAATTTAAACTCAATATCATGTCATTCCACAAAAGACCGCCTGACATCCTGAACTATCCACCTCCGATTTGGTTCAAAATTTGTAAAATTACTCATTGGAGTCATTTTAAAAAAATGTAATGAAAATCAAAATTCTAGGTTTTTTCGGTATTTAAAAAAATTATAATTTTAGCTATGCTTATCAGAGTTTAGTAAAATGTATATTAGTGAATTTCGATAATTTTTTTTCCAGGACGAGGGATTTTCCAAATTTTTGGATCTCTATGAGTGAGGCCAAAAAAAAAAAAAAAAAAACTGAAAGTATATTAGGTTACACTTTTTATTATCGTCACATCTAATTCTAGATTACTTGATATCTATTTTAATAATATTGAGACTGAATTTTCAAAACTCGCGTCGTTAAGACCATATAACTGTATTTTCGCTGGGGAATCAGAAACTCTTCCGTTTGTGTTTGCACCATCTACCAAAATATTAAACTTATGTTTGAGGATAGCAATATAGCAAGCCCAAACTATTTCTAAATTAAGAATTTTTAACATTGCTTTTAATAATAACTTCAAGAACCTAAAACTTACTATGAGTGGGTCCACACAGATCGACCAAAATTGAAAGTGAGAATTGAAAGCATTGATGAGTTCATTCAAACCTTTTCAAAACGTCGTTGTGTCTTAATTCATAACATTTTTATAACAGAGCAACAAAACACGTACGTAAAAGAATTTAAGGCTCTTTTACGGAAAGCGGACTTACTCATTTTAATTGAATTTCCTGAAAATTATGGTTTTGTTATGCAAGATGCAGTGCAGGGATACCGCAGGCGACGATTCACCCTTTCGCAATATAACATATTACCGAAACCATATGGATGGAATTAAAAATGAAAGCATGCTGCTTAAAGCATGACATTATCGCAGTACACTTATTTAATCGCTGTCTAAATAACGCATGATCAGAAGTTTGGAGTGAATACTGAATGGAATTAATCTGCTTCCCCTCATGGTAAGAGTGTATGCGATGGACTTAGAGACACATTAAAAAAATTGGCTGCCAGAACTAGCCTACAAAGTTTGTATAAAAAACGCATTACAACTCATTGTCAAGTCCTTATAGGGTTTTCTAATAACGACTTGACAACTTTTTTTTTAAATAAAAGACAAACCATTTGAGATATTTCAAAAACTTTATTATTGGCTTGAAGTACAATCAAAACATATATGAATGGAACTCGACTTCATTCATATGGCCACCGCTGGACCCAATTTTCAACGACTCGGCCACATCAAACGCTGACCATTCACAGTAACGTGATGATCGTTATCGTCGACGAAAAAATATGGCCCAATACTGCCGCCCGCATGCAAACCTCACCAAACAGTTATTTTTCGTGGATGAAGTGATGATTCATGAAGCACATGTGGGTTTTCACCCGTCCAATAATGCATATTTTGCTTATTGACGAACCCATTGAGCCAAAAATGAACTTCGTCACTGAAGATTATTTTGTGATGAAATTCATCGTCTTGGCGCATCTTCTCCAGAACCCAATCGGAGAACGTACGTCACTTCAAATGGGCAATCGGCTTCAATTCTTGAGTCAGCTTGATCTTGTATGGGTGTAAATCAAGATCCTTACACAAAATACGCCATAATTTGGTCTAAGCGATGCCCAATTCTTGAGAACGCAGTGGAATTGACTGATTTGGATCGTTTGCTACGGACGTCTGAACGGCAGCGATATTTTCGACACTTCGACCAACCTGTTGTCTCACTGACACGGCAACATTACACAACGAATATGTAGACTCAAATTTTTGCACTAAACTTGTTATTGCCTGTCTACTAGGACGAGAATTACGACCAAAAATTGGAGTTAACGCTCTTAAAGTTGCAGTCACCGACTCCGAATATCTGTAGAAAATGTTGTAATTCGCAGACGTTGCTCGTTAATGTACTTTACCATGATGAAAATGTTGTTTTTATTTAGTTTACTAAATAAATTGACAGTGACAGTTTGATGATTAGTGAAAGAGTGTGTTCACAAATTAAATTCAAAGTTGTCAAATCCTTATTGGAAAACCCTATATATGCTATAAAAAAAGTTTTCATAAATTTTTAAGGCCTTGGGATACTTAGACCTCAATGTGATTTTCTATTCGTATGGAAATATTTATTTCAGAATATTTAACCTTCCTATAAAAATTATTTTGGCCGAACCCATAGAGATATCAACTTAATTTTTCAAATGAAGATAGAGAAGATGAGTCTTGGTATATTACAATATATAAAAAAAATTATTACCATTTTTTGAGTTATGCAAAAATAAAAATAAAAGGGATATCTTTCGTCCTGGAAGAAATAGTTATCCCGAAACCTTGAAAGATAACGTTTTTCTGAATTCAATAATTTGTAAAAGGTGACCAGAGAAGAACGATATGAAAAAAAAAATTAAATAAGACAACAATAGTGTGAGAAGTAAAAATGAGTCTGGCTTTATTTTTTAAGCCACTTTTATGCCGTTATGTGAAGACTAGCTCATCATTCAAATGGCCGCTTCGACTTTGCTGGCAATGGTTTTTAGCAGTCAGTCCAATTTTTGATGACTCGGTCGAATATGTGCGGCATTATTCTGCTAATAGCATGTTGGCCTCGAGCTCGTCCAAAGTGATTGGCTTCTAAGCGTAGACTAAAGACGAAGTAGCCCCAGAGAAAACTATAGAGTGGTGTCAAATCGCATTTCGCACCAATCTAAGTCTGGCTGGTACACTGCAAAAGAGTGTACTCACGCTCAAACTTTTTCACGGAGCGACGAACTACCTTCAAGCGTGAATGTATGATAAAATGGCAAACATTAGTGAATATTTTGATAGCTGGATGACATTGGTAACTATTATTGCCATCTGGTTACCCATTATTTTAATAAATTCTGATAAGTAAAACCAAAGTTATAGTTTTTTTGAATTATAAAAAAATCTTGAATTTTTTTTTTTAAGTTTTTAAAGTTCCATTACACGCAGTCTATATCGAATTCCGCAAAACTTTTTTGCTTTATGATTCGTCAGACTCCAATTAGTAACTCTACCAATTTTGAGCCAAATCAGTCATAACGTCGGGCGATATTTCATGGATTAAGACTATTAACTTTATGTTTCCTCTCTTAGAAATACTCTTCCTTGTTACTCTACTGATGACTGACAAACATCAACCAAATGAAATGTTGGATATTTTTTACGAACGATAAAATCAGAAACGGTGTAAAAATGATAAATTGCGGACATATGGCAAGCCCAGATTACATACCCACAAAAATCTTGGATTCATATGGTTCACGATTTAATTCAGTGAACGAATGAGGCCAATTTGTTTTATTGTAAATTCAAGTTACGTTACATACATCCCACCACGACAGCGCCACGCACCCACAGCCGTATGCGGACTTAGGCCGGACATTCACAAAGGTAGTGCACAGCGGTATCGTCATCACTTTCATATGAAGCGTCGCAGTTGTATGTTATTTTATCGTATATACCCAGCATATTTAAGTGCTTGGAAAGAGTGTAGTGCCCCGTCACGATGCCAGTATGCAGCGTGCAGTCTTTTCTACTAAGAAAGAGATTGCACATGCTGAAAACTATTGGTAGATTCATACTATGAGGAAGTTAAGTCATAGAATTTTTGCCCTTATCTACAACACAATCGAGATTTCTTCTATTCTATAACTATCACAAAAACAATTCCTTTTCTGTAGGTGGCGGTATATCATTCAACGTTTTGAGCCCTTCTATTACCTCCTCAAGGGTTATTGGCGCATTAAGTACCATATATAATTTTTGGACCCGATATTGAAAACTGAATTCGAATTCGAGGTCATTTTTACATTGATACCCATTTTACTTGTTTGAAGAAGTATTCGCCGTGTTTCTGAAACAGTTGTAACCAGACAAAAATCGTATTCATCAACCTTTTATAGTTATTATGAAACCAATGTTGCTTAGGAACTTTTCACAAGCTCCTCTGGGGAAAACGACTTCTTAAGAATTTAATGACTACAACCGGCTTCCGTTGTTGATGCTGTTTTAGTTGTGATCTACAGTCATAGACTTTAGAGTCGCTTATATCTTCTTCAGTATTGGTTACAATAGTTTACAAGTGATAAAAATCGAATAACTCACACTGTAATCCTTCCACAAACGTTAATTCTGCAAGCTTATTACTTGCACCCATTTCATTCTGTATTCAAAATCCATGCAAGACACCCGTGTTCATGGAAACGAAAAAAGACTAAATTATCACTTATCTAACGAGATTATGTTTCTGAAAAAATATTAATGACATGCTTTTCTCTCAACGAAGTTCTCGACGTTGAAGAACATTCTTCAAGGTACTTTATCTCGGTAAGTGTGTACTTATCTGATGGTCCTCATATGAATTGGTTTAGATAGAGGTTTTTTTTTCAATATAGCGTTTGCTAAAAGAGATTTGCTTGCGTTGAGTTAGCTGTTTAGAAACACATAAATTACGCAAAAAAGTTTAACACTTCCTTTATAATGGTCTACAAAGAATATAAACGGAACGCTTACTACCTTCAAGTTTGGGTAAGACCATTCCCCTGTAATATTGAATCGGTTCTTCTTTATGGTTATAGTATACTTTGGGCTAATAAAGGTCAAGACGTCTGGGTGCAGAATTCATTAGAAATCGGCAGTGGCAATCAGTCTTTAAAATAAGTTTGTTTTTTGATTTTGTGAACACTCTATGCTCTATAGAATTAAAAGCTTTTCATACACATTTATTACAAAGTGATGTAGAACTTTTCAAAATATCCAGGAGGGCTAGACCTACGTGGTACAGTAATTGCTACCAACTTATTATCAGTACATTTCTAAGAATTCCTTAATCGTCAGTGTACAAATTCGACAGACAAACACAGAATTTATGAAACGCGTTATAAGATTATTTTCATCGACATCCACCACATTTGTGCAATTCGCTTCTTTTGATGCAGAGAAGGAGCCATGAGACAGCTACCTTTTCTAGTAGAAGCAGCATTTTTCGGCAAACTCTTTGCACGACGACAGCTTGCATCTTATGCATGTTCTTAAAATAAAAAATTCTATCGAGACAAACTTACGCCGTACAGCGTAATAGACTGTGTCTTCGAATGCTAAAAACAAGGTTGCAACACATCCTACGCCGATGTCATGATCAGAAAAAAAAAAAAAAAAAAAAAAAAAAAAAAGAATCCGATACTAGAGAATGTCGAGGAACTAGTGATTGCATATGAGTCGACACGACTGACATCGAACATACTGATGAGAAGCAGTACTTTCACACAACGACGTAAATCGGCAGAGTCAAGGACGTTTCCAAAGATAAACAAGTAAATCGCACGAAACTTTTGTTATTAGAAAATTTTGTCCCGGGTGTTTTATTCAGCACAACCGGAATCAGTTCAAGCATGTGGATCATGTGCTTGATCTGTGTCATCTTCGTGGTCATATTAGTCACATGTGTCTTTCGGCACAGCGTCTCCAAGTTCCTTTCTCAGTAGATCCCAGTCATCGATCTAATAATCAGGGAAGACAGCGTACACGAGCGCATGCAAGATAATTAATAGAGTTTCAGCTCACGTGGTGGGCAGACAAGATCAATTTTGTAGTCGATAATATGAGTCCGGTGATCTTAGTTTTAAACATGTTTCGCCATCAGAGTTAGAAGCCGACAAAAATTTAAAATCTTTGTGTTGCCTTGTACAAATCAGCGCCTTTTAAACTTTCATTTGGATATAGGTGCAACCCGTATTTCAAATATCGTAACCTACCTTTTGCTTAAAAGAAGTTTAATCACTAAAAGATCGAAAGTTTGCAGCAATTAGACACCTTTCATCCTGTTGAAACCAGCCAGTGGGCAGCACAAACCGTGGTTGTACAAAAAACGAACGGAAAGTTGCGCATACTGTGATGTGATGATTTCAAATTCACCATCTCTCCACTCAAAATAAATTGTCATCCTGTACCTCGTATCAAAGAGCTGTTTCATAAGTTACTAGAGTAACAAGGTACTTCACGAAAATTGATTTGTCTGATGCGGTTATCCAAATACCTTCAGTTGGCTTCAGTTGGTCGTATGCCAGTTGACCAAACTGATCAAATCACGCATTGAAACAATACGTGATTTGCCAACCGTAAAATATATCAAATATCTCGAGGTATTCATTGGAAAAATCAATTATTATAACCAGTTCATCGGGAATTTTGTTCAGATAGCTTTGCTTAACAAGCTACGTGGTAATAGTGAGAATTTTGTATGGGGAAAGGATCAACAGTGTGCATTCGATCAGTTCAAGGATATCATTTTGAAGATTGGTTCTCTTTCAAAACAATTTCCCGATTACTTTAGCCACAAATGATTCTTCGTATGGTGTTGGCGCTGTGATCTCCCACATATACTCGAATGGAACTGAAAAACCCATAGCTTTCGCACCGAAATCCTTGAATGAATCGCCAAGAAAGTAGCTCTACTACCCCATATAACCATTCAACGACTTCAACGATGGGCAATCATTCTAATGGGTTACATTATACCATACACCATAGTCGAAGAAAACAGCATGGAAACGAGATTGTATTTAGCGGTGCTAATGACGAGTTTGAACGGTCGATCGAATCTTGCTTGGTGTGATAGCCAAATTCTCTCATCTATATCCTGTTAAGAAAAATGTCATCGAGTAAGTGTAGATGGGTTGGCCAAATCGCGACCTGCTAAAAATATATCGTAACTAAATCGTAGAAGGTTGCCCTTAAGAGTGTGTGCTGACATTCTTATCTTCCACAGTTCAAGAGTAGTCATCAGCTCTTTTATAATACATCCAGGGCATTGAAGAGTCACCCGGACAAGGTAAATGGCCCGAAGGTATTGCTGGTGGGCCAATATTAATAAAATTATCAAGTAATCGGTGGCACAATTCACCACCTGCCAACTTAATTCCAGACGTTTACCTCAAGAGTATTCTAGCTGGCCATCTTCAGAAGAAGTTTGGGAGCGCGTCCACATCGATTTTTTCGGGCCTTTTCAGAAATCGCCATATGACTTCAGCGCATTTTAAGGCGGAATCGAACGGCTGGCCATCTTCAGAAGAAGTTTGGGAGCGCGTCCACATCGATTTTGGCGGGCCTTTTCAGAAATCGCCATATGACTTCAGCGCATTTTAAGGCGGAATCGAACGGTTGATGGCAGACAGCGCCGAACATCCGAACATTATTCTCAGCGATTTTCAAAATTTTCGAAGTCAAGAGGAGATAACTAAAACCCATGGGAGTGGAAAAAACTATTTGACATATTTCCGTCAACTTCGGAGGCTAAAATAACCGCAGATGTTTCATCACCAATCAACTTACTAGAGGTACCGTATGCTACTCTAATGAGCTCTCGAAGACCTGAGCGCCTGCGGAACAAGCAGGTTAGGTTCGTTCCTAATTAAACTTGGGGGTAAATGATGCACTCTGTAATACTGCCCTTACTAATGACATTAAAAACGACACGAAAATAAGGAATTATTAGCTAAGTTTACAGTGGGTATTGATTTTATTATGTGCTATGTTATTTTTTCTAAAATTTCATTTTTTTGTAACCGTAATAGCACATATTTAAACGAACTGTATTCTGGTATACGAGTAAAAGCTCATTCATATTAATTGCATAGGTTTTATTGGAAAAATATATCAAAAAGTGGAATCATGCTTGTACAAATTTTAATTAACAAATTCTCGGGCAGAAAGTCATTTAAGTAATTTTCAAATTGCATTTCTAGGGTATGTTGTGTTTGGTGTAGTGTTAACGTCCTGGAAAATCCGGTGAATATGGTGGCTGAAGCATGATTATCGTGTTGTTTTTGTCCAAAATATCTCTCACAAGCAACGACGAATGAGCAGGTGCATTATCGTGATGCAAAAGCCATGAATTGTTTTTCCATAATTCTTTAAGGTATAACTCCTTTTTGACCGTACGACCTTGAGGTAAAAACTCTCGATGCACTACGCCGTGGTTATTAAAAAAAAAAAATTGATCAAAATTTTGACATTTGATCGAACTTGACGTGCTTTTTTTGGTTTTGGCTCTCCTGGGTGCTTTCAATGGGACAATTGGACTATGGTTTCGGCGTCATAACCATATACCTCTGATTCGTAACCAGTTATTACCCTTTTGAGTAAGTCAAGATCATCCTTGATGTCATTCAAGCGCTCTTGAGCGATGCTTATGCGACGGTTCTTCTGATTAAAATTAAGATGGTTTATAACAAACTTCGCTGACACCCATATGCCAACATCCTCAGCAACTTCTCTTATGGTAATATGACGATTTTCCAAAACAATTTTCTTCACAGCTTCGACGTTATCATTTCTTGTTAATGTGATGGGGTGTCTAGAGCGAGGATTGTCATTGGCATCTTCTCGGCCATCTTGGAAGAGCTTATACCACTTTTCAACATTTTTTTTTTTTTTACTTAGAACAGACTCACCGTATGCCAAAGCCAACATTTCAAATGTTTTGGAGCACTTAATTATATTTTTAACATAAAATCTGATCCAAATTCTTTGCTTCATTTTTAATGATAATTGAAAATCGCCGAGCATGTCTAACCTTTTTATCTGTTAAAAGCAAACTAAGTATGTTATATACTTGAAACTTTGAAAATATGTTCGTTACATGTATACTAATACACCAAATAAAAAATCGATAATCGAATGTACATTGCCCGCGAAATTTCAGAAGTCACCTTTGAAAAACCTTTTTGTACACACCTCGTATTTTTTTAATAAGGAATATTTGAGTCTCGTTTGACCTATGGTATATACACTCAATCTATTCATTTATTAACTCTAAAGGTCAATTTGGAAGCGAAGATTACGTACTTTACATTGTCATAGTGTGCTATGTTGATTGTTAAATGGCCATTTACCGTTCATTAGTTCGTTTTTTCTTTTTGAACCACGGTCTTATTTTTAGCTGTCGTTTAGCAGATTTGAGATAAGTAGTGACGACTTCACGCTGTCATCGCTACAAAGTCAAATAGAAAACAAACAATGTTACACTATTCAATCGATGATTCAGTGGTGAACACCCCAAGCAAATATGTGTAGGTTAGCATCTAGTGTGATATAAGGAAATTGACTTTTATTGCTCTGGTCATTTAATTAAATTTGTCATAGAACAAATTAAACATGCTGAGTAAGAGTGTAGCGATAGATGCAGTTGATCACGATAGTCAATTAAATACGACTCGATTCCATCAGAATAAATCGCAAACTAGTAGAAGTGTTAAGCTTATCAATAATAAAATAATATGTAGTCAGCTTGTCAATTTCGGGTCAGGAAAAAAAAAAAACGGAATGACGGTTAATAACATGGAGTTTAACTGGCGCAGAAAATGTTTATAAAAATCCGTGGGCTCTTTTTTTTTTGTAGAGAACAGTTCAATTATGAGCGATATTTTTGACATGTTAGCTTTGTCAATCTCATGTTTAAGAGTCCAAAGGTTTTACGATAACATGCCTATAAGACAAGAGAAAAAGAAGAAAAAGAACAAATAAACTAAAACTGGTTTCATCAGTTATCATCAGCCATTAAAATCCATGGATCTATATAAGTGTTTATGTTTTGGTCAAAGGATTGAACCGAAGAAGCTTGCTATCCAAAAGAAATTTTCAAATTTAATATTTCATTACAGGTAGTTTCATTTTCTATACCAGAAGTAGAAGGATTGACTGAAACTCTAAATATTCTAAATCATTACCTTGAAAGACTCTCTATACTTGGGAGCAGAAATATACTGTTAATGGTTAAAGTTTTAAAATTCTAGGGTGTGTGTATTACTCAATAAACTGAAATGTTTTTTTTGTAATTCATCGGCGTAACCATCTCCACCCAGACGATGAAGTTTCTCTTGGGCCCCGGCTTAAATTATTGCTATCAAACGGCTTGGAAAATTGATCGACGCATAGAGGCTCATATTGACCTTTTTCCTTGCAAAATTCAAAAATTTAAAACAAGGAAAAGTATCATGATAGTTTTTTTTCTTATTAAAGTACATCGCCAAGTCTATGAATTTAAAAAAAAAAAATGCTTTACAGGGTATTTCAGAATTTTCTTCTGAAATAAAAATTTCTCACTACCGGGGATTACTCGTAGGAAGTGTAATATTTTACCTAAAATATAAAAAGTAAAAGCTAATCCGAGCACAACAGTAGAGGTAAGCCCAGTGTTATCCTTTTCCCTGCAATTCAAAATATTAAGTATTACTCAAACCCCGTTATTACCTCTCTATTGACCGCAGTCATACGAGCTGTTACTTCTGATTCTTGAAAAAATCTCCTCAAAGTAGTTCCATGATTGGTCTATCCACATCGAGCCAAATTTCATCGCGAAAATGTTTTTGGATTTCTAGTTTTCTTCTTTTTTCTGACTCTGATTCCAATAGAATTATCGATTTCCTCTTCCAAGTGTATAGGCAAGTTCCATGCACTTAATTCTTGCATGTAATGAAGAGATACCATATTCGTAGTTATCTCCGTCATTATTTCATTTAACTTGTTTTTTTTTTTATTCTTTACATTTGGGACATGACTGCGTTCAGTTTGAATTTGTTATTTCACTCATAACTTTTCTGTCAATCATAGTTAGGAAGAACTTGTAGTTGACAACTATGCCTCTTTCGTCATTAACTTTATATAACGTAGGGTGAAGATTAGCAATTAGATTTTTGATATCGTTGACTTCTTACTAGTTCTCCCGTTTCTTGTGCATATTGGAATGTTATGAGTCGGCAAAAATGAGGTAGTGAAGGACGAGGGTTCCGTCAATGTTCACGATTAGAACTGTTAAGCCTCAGTGAAACAACTTCCACATTCCGTCTCAGTTGTATAGGTATATACGCAACGTAAATTTCGTCGTAAGGTTGGTCGTCATTATGGCTTCAGTGTGCAAGCAACTCGCCGTAATGTGGAGGCAAAGATTGGTGCGAACTTAGGAAAACATAGGCCAGTATCGAAAAACACCCAGAAATAACGACCCGGCGCTGAGCAGCTAAATTGGGCATCGCCAGTGAGTCAACCCGCCATATTTTGTGATTGGATTTGGATCAACAGCCGTATGAGAATGTGCTAATGCAAGAATTAAAGTCGTTAGACCATAGATAATGCCGTGAGTTCGCTAATTTGGCGATGGAAATGTTGTCTGGAGATCCGGATTTTGGCCAAAAAATCATATTCGGACGAGGCAATTGCAGTTATTGGAGTGAATACAATCCACAAATGTTCGGCTCTTCATCAATCCATTCACAAAGATTGACTGTTTGGTGCAGCTTACGACATGGTAGCATCATTGGACCTTATTTCTTTCCATTACCATTACCGTCAATGGTCTCAGGTTAAGAGCGATGTAATCAATTTTCTGCGGGCAGAACTCGACAGCATTGATATATTCGAACTGTGGTTCCAATAAGACAGCGCTACATGCCATACAAACGACGCAACGCTCGAAGTTATGAAGGAGAAATTTTTATACACAAAATTAAACAACACATACGCAACTTGTCAAATGAATAGAGTAGTTCATCATAAGGTTTGATTTATAATGTTAAATAAAACACATTAATTTGAAAGTGAACTTAAAATTCTAATTATCGGTTAAAAGAACAATTCATGGCATTTATTTCTTAAACATGATGTCATGTAAATATTGGCCACGACTACGTCTGAGGTGATCCATTCGGAAGGTCCAATTTTGGGCGATTCGTTCGAGGATAGTGACTGGTATCTCGCAGATAACACGAGTAATGTTGGCTTCCAAAGCGTCAATCGTAACTGGCTTATTCCTGAAGACCTTAGACTTTACATATTCCCAGAGAAAGTAGTCCGAAGGTGTGCAAAACGTTAAATTAAGTGCTCACCAAAATAATTTCTCAACAAGTCCATTGTTTCACGCGCTGTATTGCTCGTAGCGCCACCTTGTTGAAATCACAGCTCACCGAGACCATGCGCTTAAATTTCAGGAAGCACATAGTCCGTAACATGGCGCGATAATGGTTACCATTGACGGTAACATTCTGATCCGCCTCATTTTTGAAGAAATATGGACCAATGATTCCACCACACTATACGTTGTTTTTAATGGATGTAATGGTAGCTCTTGATACTCTTTGGGTTGCTCATCAGCCCAAATACGGCAATTTTGTTTATTAACGTTTCCATCGAGCCAGAAATGGGCTTCATCACTGAACAAAATTTGACGATAAAACACCGAACTTTCATTAAGTTTTTCCAGAGCCCATTCACTGCAAAAATGGTGCTAATTCAAGTCACCTGGTTTCAATTCTTGCACAAGTTGCATTTTGTACACTTTTAGGCCGGGATCCTCACGTAAAATATGCCAACTTGTCGAATACACCAAGCCAAGCTGCTAAGAACGACGACGAATCGATTCGTCAAGGTTTGCACGTACACTATCAGCTACAGCTGCTATAATCTCTTCACTACGTGCTGAATGTGGTCTAACCGGTCGTGAATCATCCACTTATGTGGGACTCAAATTTGCCAGTGGTATTAGCAATAGTGGTTTCAGTAGGTCGATTATGTGCACCGTAAGTTTCTCGATTTGCACGAAAAATATTTCTCATAGAACGCTGATTTTCGTTATACAGTTGACGCTGTTGTAGTTTGAGTCTTTTCATGATAACTTGCCAAATATACTGAACAAAAATTATAAAGCTTTTTGATAGGACCTATTGAAAAAGTTTTTTTTTTTTAAGTGCCACATGAATTGTACAGCGCCAATGGTTAATTGTGAAATAAGGTGAAACCAGCAAATTGTTCGAATCCTCGGCAAGTAGGTTACCGTTGTTGTTTATTTTTATGTAAATTCAATTTTGATCTAATCCATAAGGTTGTAAGATTTTCTCTAGAATTGCTTTCACCTAAAATAAAGGAGACAGTTTTAACAGCACTAAAAAAGAGGCATCAGAGGCATCATCACCTTAATTTTGTATATTATATATGAGACTTAATTTGTCATATTGTGTGAATAATTGAACCCTTTTATCAACAATTTGATGGGCCACTATCAGTTGCAGTTTCAAACTTGCATAGTTCACAATCCGCGCACCATCACTTTATCGATTTTAAGGCCGCATATGCCAGCTTCTATAGAGACGAAATATACAGATTGTACAGAATGACGCTCCCTGGTTCGTTAATATCGAAAACAATCGCCCCGAGACTTTCTATGTTACAGAAGGATTAGGGCAAATCAAATTTAAAAACGTAAGTCAGCAACAAAGGCACAGTTTTTTTTTTAAAAATTTGTATACCTACTGACGAAATTAACATCATTGGCAGAACTCAACGAGCTGTCACTGGTACATTTAGTCGTGAGATTTAACAGAGAACTCTACGAACACAGCGATATTGGAAGCTTACAATGGATATGTAGGACGAATGAACACTAACGCTTCAGCCCGAAGGGCCTCCGATTTCAAACCAGAGGGACAGCTCTGAACTAACTGGAGAAGTCTATTGTTTGAGGCCCAGGTACACTCCAGACTGTAGGGCCATCTTAGGATATATGCAAGTAATACATAGCGAAGCTATATTTTTAAGCACATTGGTCACTAGAAATATCCTCACTAAATTTGAGTTTATATGGCTATGATAAGACGAACTACTTTCTATGAATCGGTTTTCAAATGGAACAAGCTACTGCGAAAATTCAAAGTATAATATTTTTCGTCTACATGGGGCTCCGCTCTTCACGCGCTAATGAATCTATCTCACTCTCAAAGCTTCTATAAAGATCTTTAAAGTCAACGGCCTCGCAAAACTGAAAGCATCGGTTCCCACTAGATCACCGAAATCAAGCAGTGTTGGGCGCGGTAGGTACGTAGGTGGGTGAGCACATGGGAACTCAGTACTCCGCGTGCTGTTGATAAAACGCGCCACATGAGCATAGTAACCCGGCGTTTAATCCCTACAAATTAATTTGTATCGTTCCCTTGATAATTATAAGAATAATAATAATAATAGAAGCTTTTTATAATACGCCTAGCCCTGGTCTAGACCCATAGATATATCACTATTTACTTGATATTCACATCTTGGGTCGCACTCTCAACGCATTTTCCGTTTAAAAGAGGTTTTTTTTGGTACAACACGAGCTGGAGTTTTGAGGGGCCATGTGTCCTAGTTTTTTTCTGACGTTTGTTAATTCTTCATCGACATCTGATACCATGTCACCAGAGCTCCTATTGCTGGAAAAATACGAAATTGAATGGTGCCCATGAATGGTTTCGTTCAGAATCTGAGCCAGTAAAGGAATGTAGTCGGGTCTTAAAATGTGCCTGCAAATTTTATAATGCGGTGCTGGAATCTTTCTAGGAAACGATACGATGCTGACTTTCAAGCGCAGATTTAGGAAATCCTACTATGAATGAACTTTATTTTAAAACATCGGTGGAAAGTCAAGCTAAACACGCTCAGATAGTCCAAGAAAGCAATGCTTCTTCCAGGTTAAAACGGTATCATGGGAACGCCGATGAGCTTGCTAGGTATAAGTCAGAGCTAAGTTTATCAGAACCGTTAGGGTTTTCATTGATAGTATGACTTGACGTCAACAATGCTCTTCTTAAACTTCTAAACCAATCCAATGAAGCTCCTTTTAGACGCAGGAGCTAGCCTAGATTAGGTGTGGTAAGTAAGAAACTTACATGCTTTTTACATGGGTACAACTGTCTTTTTTCTGATAAAAACCAAGAAAAAAAAAATAAAAAATTAAATTCTTTCACACAACGTTTGTATCCTCAGAAACCAGATGAAATCTCGTGAAACATTGTGTTACTTCTTAACGACAACATACATCAATGGAAACCTTTTCGTTGCTTTGCCAAAATCTCATGTGAGCTCGTAAATTTCACTTGTTAGCAATAATAGACCATTCCCGTTTCTTCAGAATAAACTGCAATCCAGCAGCTTTGTTTTCCTGCAAAATCTCTTACTAACCCAAATCTGAAAATCTATTCACTTAGCTTTCCAACTTATTACGAGCATACGCATTCCGCTCTACGAAAAAAAGTCAACGCATAAGATTTAAATATTTTACAAATTCTTCTCGGTGCGAGAAAGTCCGATAGTAACTACGGCCTGACTTAAGGTAATCTTTCGAAATGTACAAATTCTAGAAAGAACCTAAGACTTTTTCTTAACAGCAAAAGCCACAGAATAGTTGTTTAAATTGGCAAAAAAAACCTCTAAATTTCAAAAATTTTCACCAATTCCATTCTGATAATGAGTAAAACATCAAAAATGTCTTTATTCATATTTGTGGCGTTTAACAGAAACTATCTTACTATATGGACAAAAAAAAAGCAATGATTCGAATGAAACGCGTATCTGATGAAGAAAAACAGAGCTGTGAATGGAGAACAATTCGACGAGATTGATGAAGATCGTATTCTAAGTTTAATATCTTTTGTGGCTTTTGTGGTTACTGTCAAATTTTTGACATTTTCGACAAAGTTAGCGTCATTTGCATAATTTATTAGATTGATAAGGTCTATGACATAGTTTTTGTAGTTTTCCTTCTAGAAATAGTAAGTGAGGTTAAGTAAAAACAAGTTCAAGCACCTGAATGATTGATTTGTGTACTTAACAGATAAAATATTCTCTCTTCTTTCAGATAAGCTGCGGAAAAGATACAAATAAGAAATCGATTGTCGCTAATGAGGTGGGAAATCAGATACATAGGTGAGTAAAATGTATTAGTTGAAGTGTGATGTTTTTCAATTACCAAAAATTGATATGTTAATTGTATTCGAGCAAATAAAATCGTGATAATGCAGTCATTGAAGGTCTACAAGTTTTACTAGTAGTGCTAAAATTAGAGTCAAGGCTGTAGTAATCTCTGTTTTGGTTTAGAATATGAATACGAATACGTACTCGTATAAGTCCATGTATAACAGCTACATCTTGAATGAAATTTATGATCTTGTTGATAGCCTTAATGGAAAGACACCGCGGTTTCTTGTTCATGGAACGGGTTGATTTGTATTTTTCCCTTTCTGTGTTCTATGGCCTTGGTCTTGCATCTTAATATATCTTATTTGTGACTTATGTTCAATTGAAGAATTCGTTTAGAAAGTATAATCGATCTATTTGTTGTTATTGTCGTTTACTGAATTATTCGTAGTTGGTTGCAGTTTTATTTTTAATGCGTATTCGGAACTGGGTAAGAAGTCATTTGAGGCTTAACATAGTATGGCGTATCTTTTTCAGAGAGAAAGTTCACATTTTGAAGTCGTTGAGTTGATATATTGGGTCTATAATTTATTCGTGCGGTTTGCTAAGAGATGGCGTAACTTGTATTATTCTATTGTTATTATTACATCGGAACATGCGTTGGAAAGCTACTGTCATTGTACGTAATTTCAGTATATATCATTCAATTGAAGCGTAAACAAAAATAATTTTTTTTCACTCAAATATGTCGAACTTTGTGCCTGAAAAAGTGTTTTTGCGGCGAGTTCTTCTTCATTACTTTAATATGAAGAAAACTGCTGCCGAAAGTCAGCGATTTTGGTGGTGATTTTGGCTTGGAAGACGATGAACTTCCTGGGCAGCCAAAAAAGTTTGAAGATGAAGAACTGGAAGCATTACTCTATGAAGATTGTTGCCAAACACAAGAAGAGCTCGTAGAATCTTTGGGTGTCACTCAAGCAGCCATTTCAAAACGTTAAAAAGCAGCTGGATATATTCAAAAGCAAGGAAATTGGGTTCCACATGAACTCAAACCGAGTGACTTCGAAAGGCGGTTTTACATGTCCGAAATGCTACTGGAACACCACAAAAGGAATTCATTTTTGCATCGGATTGTTACTGGTGATGAAAAATGGATCCATTACGACAACCCCAAGCACAAAAAATCATATGTGAAACCCGGCCAACTAGCCAAATCAACGGCAAAGCCGAATATCCATGGCGCGAACGTAATGCTCTGTATTTGGTGAGATCAGATAGGTGTGCTGTATTATGAGCTGCTAAAACTGGGTGAAACCATCAATGGCGAAAAACGCCCGGAATATGCGTTTCATGACAACGCTCGGTTAAGAACTATTTGGAAAACAGTGGATGAGAAGTCTTACCCCACCCGCCTTATAGCCCAGACCTTGTTCCTTTTGACTATTATTTGTTCCGGTCGATGCAGAACGCCCTCACTGAAATATGGTTCACATCAAAGCAGAATATCAAAAATTGGCTTGATTCATTCTTGGCTGCCAAGCCGACGCAGTTCTTTTGGGATGAGATCCACAAATTGCCAGAAAGATGTGAGAAA
This sequence comes from Volucella inanis, assembly GCA_907269105.1. Classification (NCBI taxonomy): domain Eukaryota; kingdom Metazoa; phylum Arthropoda; class Insecta; order Diptera; family Syrphidae; genus Volucella; species Volucella inanis. The sequence continues at coordinate 147,392,515 of OU026153.1, forward strand.
GTCATAGCTTCAGATGCGCAATACTTTGAATAATACTATTGTACATATTTTTCTTAAATAAACGTTCAATTTTTTAAAAAAATTTGAATTAAATTATATACCCAATAGTACCTATATTCTTCTCTCACTGGTCTCGCCATTCACGTGCGTAGTGAAGTGACTTACTAAATTCCACCACAAGTAATCCCTGTTAAAATCCGGAATTTAGTTTCATGTAGTGAAAATTCCATCTCCATAAGCAAATTATCTACTACAGTCTTATTTGCAGAAACCACAAACTAAGCACCAATTCGACCTTTAACGATTTTGATGCACTAAATAAGAATTGTAACCTTGTATTCTCATATTGAAATCGATATAGTGGTCGATTTCAACATACACAATTCTGGGTGGCTTCGACATTCCGGACAGTAAACACCTGAAGAGCTGAAATTTTCGCTGCGAAAAATATCTTGATCCAGCTTGTAAGTGAGCCATCACGAATACCAAGCGTTGATAGTCATACCGCCAACACTTTGGACTTGTTTTTAACTTCTTACCCTGATAAACACTAGGTCAATGTGAAAAGATTCCTAAGAAAATCGTATGGCAATACGAGAATGCCAATTAGAACGATAACGATATGAATGCCGCTTCTGATATGATCACGGACACCATTCTTTTTGGAATGAGATCCGTTATTTCTCATCGGGATTATAGTATATAGACAAGGCTATTTTGCTACAATTTATGGCTACAATTTATCTACACTTAAGTGTCTCGACTCTTTAATAGGACGAATACACTTTCGCACTCGCGTAGTAGCAAGAGTACCTTAATATCTTAACCTTGTGATCTACCTCAGCTTGAAGGGTGTATATGTATTTTGTATCTTACCGCCCGCTCGACTGATCCCAGTTTTTGTTATTTTTCTCTCGTGTTTCTTCACCAATAATTCTGTCAGCAATAATTCGTTTTGACTTGCTACTCATTCAAGTTCGGTTTTGGATCTGTTACTGTTATATTGCAGAGTTGGCAATATACCTGAGCTTGGTGTCCATCGCCACAGTATGTAATCGAATGCTGCTCTTGTCACATATACAAATAAGACCGTATGTTTTGCCTGAGTTTAGTGTATTTCCTTCCGTTGAGATCCTCGTTCCGAAACCGTTTTCTCGATAGTAGTCTTGTTTTTGTATTTCACTTCAATCTCTACCGATGAAACGCATTTGCACCCTGCATACCATATTCTATATATATATTTGCAACTGCTCTCTGCTACCTGGAGAACTGGTATCTAATACAATTATTAATTTTATTGTCATGAGTAGCGACAGACCTATTTTTGATACGTTTACGACCTTATCAGGCGACAAGGTGAAATTAACTCCGTTCTTATTTGTTCGGTTCAGTAATACCATATCATATTTTGTACAATTTCATTAGCAATTTATAGTAGCGGGCCCCGTTTCCGACACTTGCTTACTTGATTTCATGAACGCTAATTTTGGTATATCGATTTTACGTTGCGTAACACGGACATGATCGATCGCGGACATGAATATTTCTTCTAATACAAACCGTCATTGGGAAATACCGTATGAATAACAAATATTTTCATAGCATTAAAATACAGAGGGAGTTGGTGTGGCAGTCACTCAGAAATCAATTATGATAGTTCCTGAACACCTCATAAATTTAGTGCGTGCGTAAGTGCGCTTGTGGGCTTATTGACAAAATGGGTGTCCATCAAGGCTCAGTTCTGAGCCCACTGTTATTCAATCTTGTGACGGCCCTTTTGACCAGCGGCAGTTTACCGTAGACGCTACTTTATAACATAGCACTCTGCAAAAAAACGATCCAAATCAGTCAATTCCACGGCGTTCTCAAGAATTGGGCATCGCTCAGAACACATTATAGCGTATTTTGCGTAAGGATCTTGGTTTACACCCATACAAGATCAAGCCGACTCAAGAATTGAAGCCGATTGGGTTCGGGAGAAGATGCGCCAAGATGATGAATTTCATCTCAAAATCATCTTCAGTGACGAAGCTCATTTTTGGATCAATAGGTTCGTCAATAAGCAAAATATGCGCATGTGCTTCATGAATCCAGAAAAAATAAATACTTGGTGCAGTTTGCATGCCGGCGGCGTTGTTGGGCCATATTTTTTCGTCGACGATAACGATCGTCACGTTACTGTGAATGGTCAGCGTTATCGCGCCATGATCACCGATTATTTTTGGCCCGAATCGGAAGATATGGACTTGGACGACATGTGGTTTCAACAGGATGGTGCCACAAGCCACACAGCACACGCTACAATCGATTTATTGAAAAGTAAGTATGGTGAGCGTGTTATCTCAAGACATGCGCCAGTCGATTGGCCGCCTCGTTCGTGCGATTTAACGCTGCTTGACTATTTTCTGTGGGGCTTTGTTAAATCATTGGTTAATGCCAACACGCCGAGGACGTTGGAAGAGCTCAGAGCCAACATTGAACGCGAAATAGCGGCCGTTTCGGCCGAAATGTGTGGCCGAGTCGTTGAAAATTGGGTCCAACGAATCGACCGCCGCAAACGTGCACGCGGTGGCCATATCAACGAAGTCGAGTTCCATTCATAAATGTTTTGATTGTACTTCAAGCCAATCATAAAGTTATATCTCAAATGCTTTGCCTTTTATTTAAAAAAAAAGCTGTCAAGTCGTTATTAGAAAACCCTATATAAGACAGTTATTAGGCCTGTAATAATGTATGCCTCTGAGTGCTGGGCAGCACCTTAGAAACTTGAACAAAAACTACATGCTGATGAAATGCGCTTGCTCAGGTGAGCTAGTGGAGTAACGTTGTTTGACCAAGTCAGAAACAAGCATATCAGAGGCAGCAGTAAAGTCACAGCGTTCTGTGAAACACTCCAAGAAAACCGCCACCGATGGAATAGGCATGTCATGCGAAGGTCAGAAGACTACGCGGTAAGAAAAGCGATCGACTTCCCAAGGATAAGAGAGAGCCGGTTAGACCACCCAAAACCTAGAGGAACATCATAAAAAATGATTTGAGCGACAGGAATGTGGATAACTAGACAACCGACAACCGAATCTCCGCTGTGTAGAAAAGGTATTCGTTCAAGTTCACTTCGATGATCACGAACCTCCGTGGAAACTCAATCACGCAACATACAGACTTTGAATAGTTTCATTTGGTTTTAATACACCTCGGTCTCATTTTCCGACATAAAGGTGAACAAATTGCAGCAACATTCCATAAGCCGTTTCCCCTCAGATAATTGAATGAAGCAATAAATCTATTCGATTCGATTTTGACGATACTCGACCCTGAAAGTAGTTTTGACCTTAAATGCCTTACAGCTCCACACTTAATTGTTCCATCTCAATCAAACTTTTTTTTCGGATTTGAGTTTTTTGTAAATCATGCTCAGTCCCGAAAAATATAAGGGACTTGCGATCGCCAGTGCATGAGTCTGAGGTTCAGCATCGAAGACAACTTTTCTTTTTAAACTAGACAACGGATGACAATTTAGAAGTCAGAATATTTTTAGAACTACATATATCCCACTGACCTTTGTAATCTATAATATTGTTTTACATTGGTTTTAAGTTGTTTAATATTTTTCAATATTTTTTTTTTTTTTTTTTTTTTTGTTGATCAATACTTATTTACTATTATTAAATATCTGAATAGCAAATTACTTTCACATTTGTCTACTCCAAAGTCGTGCTATTTTTTCAGAATAATGGAAAAATAATGTCAGCTCAACGAATCAGATATTACGCAATTTGTGCTCACAAACTAATAGGCTATTAAAAAAAGAGGCTAATTACTAAAGCAACTAAATATTTCAAATAGTAGGTTTCGCAGTAAAGTGAAGGCAGAGGGATGGTTTTTAAATGAACTTGCTGATTACAAATTTATATAGCTGTCGCAGTTTCATGGATGATGGTAGTTAATTCATCCATTAAGCCTAATAAAGCGATTTGTTATCAAATTCAAATCTCTAAACATTAAAAATTTAATAGTCATCAAGGGGATATGAACAAATATTTACCAATGTGTAATGCAAATGTTCTAGCGAAAATTGCAAAACGTCGCGGAAAAGCTTAAATTTCGAATATCTTTAAAGCGAAATCTTAAATGGATATCCGAATGCAGCACATTAGCGATGAAATGTTTAAAATTACTGATACTGTGCAGCTGATGGATGTTTATATTTATCCGAGTGCTATTTTCAAATTCAAATATTAGTTTTTCTTTTTTTAGCGAGTACAGTGCTTAAAAAATATAAATATTGCACAGTTTCACAATTGGTATAAATTAGGGACTACTGTTGATGGTACGTAAATATGACGTAACATGGTAAGCTAAGATGTATTTAAACCTCAATTTGTTCTCTCTTTTAATGAGTTTCAAGCATCCAGGCATGCTGGCTACATAAGTAACCATCTTGCCTTGTCAGAACAAATGGGCAAAGAGCTAATCCATTGTATCCCGTTCAGCATCAGTATTTGCATCAATCTTATTAGCAACTAAAATAATACCCAAAGACAAACTTTCCCAAAAGGAAAGCTACTCTGAAAAGCACTTAATAGCCAATTGTGCTTAGAAACAACATCAACAAAATAAATATCTTGAGGCATTCGTTCGGCCTGTTTATATAATACATAATAGCACTGTCAAAAATAAAAATAACCAGTGAGGAGACTCACTTGTACTACCTAAAAACGAACAGTGTTTTGGCAATTTTAGGCATACGAGCATTTTCCTTAAAGAAGTCTAATGTCAAAAATAAGATCCAAATAAACAAAATAACCTTAATTTGGCGACAATTGACCAAACCTTATAAAAGGTGCAGAAATATTTGATAGAGTCTCGGTGTACCTGTTTTACGCAGCTATCACGTAGATGGGATTCGAATCAAATTATACCAATAGCTATAGCTATGTATAATTGTAAATTGTAGGTCTAATCGAGTTAGACTCCGTGATATCCAGGAATAAAGAAACGTCTGTCTATCGTCTTCTTGGCGATTGACTACAGGCCAGTCCTCAATAAAATTTTAGCCTAAACGACGAAGTTCAAAGCAGGGATGAACTAATGTACTGCAAATGCCGAAATGTTTCCGTGCACTTCGGCTTGTTTTCCTACTTACTTAAATGGAGTTAAATTCCCCAGCTAACTTGGGTCTCAACCAACAAACCTCTCCAACTAGCACGATCTTTTGCTGGGTGCCTCTAGTGCCGCACTCCAAGTTGGTTGTGGTTCCCACTAAAGACTGCATCTAAGGTCGTCATCTGTTGCACCGTCGCCGCCCGGTGTAAGAATCTAAGACTCTTTCGGCCGAAGCTCCTTTGTTGGGTGCCGTGGCACAGAGATATTCCAGGAAATTGTATCGCCAAAAAACTTGCCAAAATTGGAACCACTCTACATATTCTACCGGAAAAGGGCAGCATAGATATGTGCAAATTATTATTTAAGCTGGATGCTAATAAAAGAACAAACCTTAGATGGACCGGTGGGCCAACATGTCTAGCGACTAAACAGATCTTGCCAAAGTTGGATCTGAATTGCTCTAAGAGTCTGATTCTTTTAAATAGGAAACATTTCAGCGCCATTATAGGTGTCATCACTGGACACTGCATTATAGGCAAGCATGCAAAAAGGCTTGGCGCTTTTACAAACGATTTCTGTTACGTGGACGAGGAGGAAGAGGAGATAATCCTCCACCTTCTCTGTACATGTCCAACTCTCTTCTAGAGAAGAAAACTCCACCTAGAAGCCTTCTTCTACAAGACCTTAACGATCTACAGACGTTAACAGTCTCCTGCGCTTCATCGTAAGCTTAAACTGGTTTCATGAGTGAGGGAATCATAGATCCACGTGGCAGCACAACGGGCCAATAAATCTAAGTGGGTTGGTTTCCAAACACCACTTTAACCTAACCTTACCTTAGGCCGAAGCTGTGGTGTCAGCCTGTACAGTTCGTGGTTGAACCTCCTTCTACATTTCCTAGTAATATGAACCAAAAATCACGCACAGTATCATCCGCTTTCGACATGGTTCAAGAAACAGATTGTCATGAGTAATTTCGCGTCTGATTTTTGCGAGGATGTACCTGCTGTCTTATCTGCGGAGCCAAGGTAGACGAAGTTCTTGACAATGATATTTCGACAATATCACTGCTAATAGCAATATTTTGTCCATTTCGTTGGTGATGTGCATTTTTTTCTGATGATAGTATGTACTTTATTGAGGCTCGTTCCGACTCAATACTCAGCTCAATTCATGGCTCTCAAAGTTGGTCTAATTACCTACGTAAGTATCTTCTGCGTACGCAAGTACATGAGCGGATTTCGAAAAGATTTTGCCTCAGGAAGTTTTGCATAATTCTTTCTAGGTTTCGCCTTATCTAAAACCTTTCTTGACTTTAAGGGTTTTGAATAATTCCATGTAAACATGGAGTTGTATAGCTTTTCCCTACGCACGCTATAATATGCGGCTCAAAGTTTACAAATAGATGGTGAGTATCGATCTTCCTAGCCTGACACCACACTAGGATGAACCTCATGAATGGATACACTTCATCAGTCTTCAGAAAATTTGAGACCACCTTGTTCTGCATGAGTTTGTCTACCGAAACCTGATGGACTTGGACCATATACACAGTTTTTTAGAAACAATAGTATAGTTTTTGATCACTTTTTATAACGTGATGTAGGCTTGCTATATAAACGTGTCGCTAATTTAGAATAGAAAAGGCTTTTGACAGACCTTTGAGCAATAAAAACATTTACATACTATTTGACGACAAAGCCGCGCTATTTCTGATTAAAGCGCATAAAGCAGCTTGCATGCAGTTGATGGTATCCCAACTTGGAGCTAGGACTCATTTGACTATCCTTAAGGGTGCTGTGGCTCACCCTCTCTTATTTTAACATTTTTATGTAATTTTGTCAACCATATTAGATCCCTAGAATCGTTTGTAGCAAGGCCATTTGATCAACGCCATTTATCTTTCTTATCATATTTTCAGCATCGATCTCTATCAGCTCATTGCCACAGCTGAATGTATGAAGTGAAGGCACAGCAGACTGTGCCTGTGTTTTAAGGTTAAGCATTGAAAATTGCTTCAAAAGTTGTCAACACAATCGAGTTCGGGTGGCTTCTTTATGTCTTCAGTCTAAATTAGTTATTTTTCAAAGATCATCTATCAGAGCAACTCTAAGTGAATCTGATTTCGTTCCGTCAGAATAATGCAAAATGCGCTCCACAACATCATATTCATTGTCATATAAAACAAATGCATTCGCATAAGAGTTACCATTATTTGCTACTGCCGTTCCATTGGCAATGAAATCAAAATTCCATATACGCCAGTTTTATATTTTTAATGAATTTACTCTGTTACAATCTCGCCACGAAGTAACATTCCAAGGTGAATTCACATTTCTGACCTGGTTTAGACCATTACAGATTACAAAAAACAACAAAAAGTACAAATTAACAAATACAATCAACGTGTACGCTTGTTGTTATAAAGTTCGTGACAGTTAAATTGTTGTAAGCGCACCTTTACGTGCACATTGAAATGTCAATTGCGAAATATAGGCACAAATGCATTAGCGACGATTAGTTTATCTCTCTTAATTATCATTGAAAAATGCTTGAACATGAAAGATAATTAATATAAATATCTATTGTATAGTAGAATAGACATTTATTGTAATTAATTTTAAAGTTTTTTTTTTTTTTTAAAGAAGTGACGTAAGCTTCACGTCACTTTTAAGGACGCTGTCAACATGTGTAAATCAAGTTTAAAATATTGCAAGCTGCTTAACTTCTTTCTTATATTACTGAGAGAAAAATCTCGAATTAATTATCTTCTTATAATGAGTTATCTGTTTACTCTGTTACGTTGTTGTACTGAACTAATTGGTATAACATCTGTCAAGTATAGGTAAGTGAATTCATTAGCACACTTGGAAATTCCCAATTGGCAATTGCGGCTTGATGGTTATGGCTTGCGTCACAATGACGGACATTTTTTTAGTATCCATTGTTACTTTAGTACGAAGAATTTCAGTGCTACAGGGCGTTTCATATAGTAAAAAATTAATGCAGCTTAAGTACTATTTGGATTTTTTTTTTTAAACAAAAAAAAAAAAAAAAAAATCTGGCATAGATATTACAAATTGAAAAGATCGCAGATGATGAAAAGAGCTGGGTAATTGTAGGGAATTTATTTGACAGATTACTCCAAGCTTGGCTCAGTAATCTGTCTGTCCCACAGTTCTTCAGAGAGTCACAATGATCAGAAATCAACCCGATCCCCTCGTTTAAAAATATGCTACATACGTCTTTGTGCTCGCACTTCGCAATGTGGGATACCAAAGATTTAGTTATAGCCTTTTAGTTAATGAACATTACGAAAAACGTAATAAGTCTTAAGACGATATAATTTGACATTTGATTTGACAGTGTCAGTTTAAACATCCGAAGTCTTATTCAATAGTTATCTTGAGGAGTAAAAGTGGCAGGAGCAATGACGATACATGCACCTACGGTTAAAAAGATAGCACTTTACCTTTCAAGAATATATGTAGTAGCAAAATTTTTTTAAACATAAATTAAGTTGTTGCAAAAACAAGGTTACTGCTTTTAACTTTTGCCATTTGGAGGCTTCCTAGACCAGTTAATTTATATCGTTAATCGACAGGAATAGTGTTTACAAAATATTCAAATTGTCAAATTGTTTTTGCAATTTGCAAAATAGCACCTTTGACCACCATTCAGCGAAGTATAAACACGAAATTTTCTGCAAAGTAAAATGCACATAAGTAAATTAGTTTATAGTTTTGTTATCATATAGTTGCATATCTTTTGTTGGAAATGACAGCCGTACAACATCATTGCATAGAATCAACAAATGACTGATATCTTCGTGGAAAAATGCCATACCAACGCCCATTGGTATATCTTGGCTGTTCCTCTGAAACAGCTTTCCCCACAAGTTTTCCAATGGATTTAACTCTAAAAAGTGAGATGACCATTCCATTGCATTGAAACGGTGTTCTTGAAACCATCTTTTGGGCATTTTGCTGGTATGTTCGGGGCCATTGTCTTGTTGGAAGACATATGCATACATATACGGCATTTCTTCTGTAGCAAATGACAACATTATTTCTTCCATAAAAGTGTCAATCAAGGACATATTTGATCAAATATAATGGACCAATACCATGGTATGAAAAACATTCGTTTTTATCGTGTAAGTCGATTTGAATTTTGTATTTGGGGCCCTTCTAACATAACAATGAGACCACCAAAACCAAACAGGACGATCTTGCTCACGTCAGATCAGAGAGCATTTCAAAACCAAATAAGAAGTTATTGCATAAGAATGCTAATAACATAATCATGGTTCTATTATTTTAGTCCTCAGTCCTATACGAGTATAATACATACCTTGATATTCACGAATTTTTTCCGAGCTTAACAAAGCGATACGGTTCCAGATATCGTGATAATAGTAACAAGTCCTGTCGTGCTTTCTCATAAAGACTAACTGCATTTAAAGGACATTTGATGATTGTTAATTTGTTATAAAGATTGATATATCCGACCTGATTAATAGATCTCGCACTGAAATCGTCAGCATAGCTGCATCTTGGGCATTGCATAATCGGTGCACACGCCAGGGCTAGATTCCTGTCAATACGCCCTATAAGTAGTGTAGTGTAATAGTGTTACTTTATTAATTCAAAAGGAATACAGTTATACGTCAGCCGAGAAAAGTGAGTTCTGAAATTATGGAATTATTTTGTTTTAATCAATATTTGTTTATAGTTTACTAAAGTTTCTATAGTACTTGTCCTATTTTTTTTTTAGCGTGTACTTCGTGCAGGGGTACATTATGCTCATGGTCCAGCATAATTCATTCGACCAAAAATGGAGGTTCCAATATTTGAGGTGCATAGCAATTTTATAAGGAAAGAGATGACTTGGTAGTGATATAATTTTCAAGAAATAAAAGAAGTATTGTCTAAGGGTTAACACATGGAGCGGCGGCAACCCAGTTTCTAAGGGGTTATTCATCGTGAGGTTTGATTTTCAATAGGCTTTTGACAGATCACACGTGACTGCTGTCAAACTGCTTTGTCATTTTTGTTCAGTATCGTTTGGCAAGTCATCGTGGAAAGACTCACACAACAACAGCGTCTACAAATTGTTCAGCTGTATTACGAAAATCAGCATTCTGTGAGAAATGTTTTTCGTGTGATTCGAGAAACTTACGGTGCGCATAATCGACCTTCTGGAACCACTTTTGCCAATAGCATTCGCAAATTTGAGTCCCAGTTTACATTAGTGGATGATACTCGACGAATCGAATTGTCATCGCTCTCAGTAGCTTGGCTTGACGTATTCGACAACTTGGCGTATTTTACGTGAGGATACAAAACTCAACTTGTGCCAGAATTAAAGCCAGGCGACTTGAATTTGCGCCATATTTTCAGTGAATGGGCTCTGGAAAAACTTAATGAAAAACCGGTGTTTTATCGTGAAATTTTGTTCAGTGATGAAGCCCATTTCTGGCTCAATGGATACTTTAATAAACAAAGTTGCTGCATTTGGGCTGATGAGCAACCCGAAGAGTACCAAGAGCTTCCATTACATCTATTAGAAATAACGGTATCGTATAGTTTATGGGCTGGTGGAATTATTGGTCCATTTTAGCCCGCTTTCAAATTTATGTAAGGGTTTTCTAATAACGACTTGACAACTTTTTCTTTAAATAAAAGGCCAACCATTTGAGATATTTTAAAAACTTTATTATTGGGTTGAAGTACAATCAAAACATTTATGAATGGAACTCGACTTCGTTCATATGGCCACCGTGGACACGTTTGCAGCGGTCGATTCGTTGGACCCAATTTTCAACGACTCGGCCACACATTTCGGCCGAAACGGCCGCTATTTCGCGTTCAATGTTGGCTCTGAGCTCTTCCAACGTCATCGGTGTGTTGGCATAAACCAATAACTTAACGTAGTCCCACAGAAAATAGTCAACCGGTGTTAAATCGCACGAACGAGGCGGTCAATCGACTGGCCCATGTCTTGAGATAACGCGCTCACCATACTTACTTTTCAATAAATCGATTGTAGCGCACACGCTGTGTGGCTTGTCGTCCAAGTCCATATCTTCCAATTCGGGCCAAAAATAAACGGTGTTCATGGCGCGATAACGTTGACCATTCACAGTAACGTGACGATCGTTATCGTCGACGAAAAAATATGGCCCAATAACGCCGCCGGCATGCAAACCGCACCAAACAGTTATTTTTTGTGGATGAACTGGTAATTCATGAAGCACATGTGGGTTTTCACCCGACCAATAACGCATATTTTGCTTATTGACGAACCCATTGAGCCAAAAATGAGCTTCGTCACTGAAGATGATTTTGCGATGAAATTTATCATATTGGCACATCTCCTCCAGAACCCAATCAGAGAAAGTACGTCGCTTCAAATGGTCCATCGCTTTAATTCTTGAGTCAGCTTGATCTGGTTTGGGTGTAAACCAAGATCCTTATGCAAAATACGCCATAATGTGGTCTGAGCTATGCCAAATTCTTGAGAATGCCGTGGAATTGATTGATTTTAATCGTTTGCTACGGACGTCTGAACGGCAGCGATTTTTTCGACACTTTGACCAGCCCGGTATCTCACTGACACGGCAACATCACACAACGAATATGTAGATTCAAATTTTTTCACTAAACTTGTTATTGAATGTCTACTAGGGCGAGGCTTACGACCGAAAATTGGATTTAACGCTCTTAAAATTGCAGTCACCGACTCCGAATATCTGTAGAAAGTTTTTATAATATGCAGACGTTGCTCGTTAGTGTACTTTATCATGATAAAGATATTGAGTTTACTGAATAAATTGGCAGTGATAGTTTGATGATTAGTGAAAGAGTGCGTTCACAAATTAAATTCAAAGTTGTCAAGTCCATATTGGAAAACCCCATATTTTATTTTACATTATAAGTCAAACATCACGATGCATCACCCTTTAGCTTAGCGCACATTTTGGCAGTCGAAATATCTCAAGCGTTGTTCAACCTCGTCAAACTGCCAGTTCTTTAATAGCACATCATTGACCTTATGATTGCTTCAAATACTTTATACTTTACACTTGACGCATTTTTTTTTTTTTTTTTACTTAAGATCCTTTTCCAGTTACAATCGATAACCTTTTTTGATTATTTTAACTTCTCTTGAAGGTGCTTTCTAAAAGACAACTATGTGGTGATAAGTACTTTAAGGTATTTGTATTCCTTGACTTTTTCAGTTCTTCAAGTTGCTGAGTCCATCTTTTATCTATTTCGTAGAACCACATCTGTTTTGAAAAATCATAACTGTTGATTTGTTGGTGTTAAGTTGGAAGTTCCATATTTAGCAGTATTGATGCAGCTTATTTATCATGATTTGTATATAAAATGTTTGGTGTTTCGGCGAGTATCAAGCCATCGTCAGCGTAAGTTAAAACGTTTATAGGTTATCCGTCGAGAAATATTCTCCTGTGAGATATGCAACGAGATCGTCCAAGAAGATTGAGAACAGAAGAGAGCTTAGTAGACATCCTTGCTACAGTCCATACTTAAACTGAAATCAGTTAAACAAAATGTTTCCACCTCATATCGCTGTGTTGTTATCTTGGTACATATTTTTTAGAATTCTTAGTACTTTTGAGGAGACTCTCAGATTAAAGAACAGAGCTCTTCTGCTGATTCATGATTCAATCAAAAGCCACCTTAAAATCCACGAAGAAGGCATACAGTTTTTTATCCCTATCCAAAAACATCCGGCCGATGTTTGTAAGAGAGAATATGTTGTCGACAGTAAAATAATCTTTGAGAAAACCAGCTAGGAACTCAATCCATATTGTTGAGCGTTTCAAGATAATTCCTATTAAAAATTTTCGAAGTTGCATTAAAAAAAAATGTGTCTCTGTAGTTACTTGATTCATTTGGGTCAGCTCTCTTGAATATCGGGAAAATAAAATCACACGTTTCCGAAAGCTTCTGCATCAGTCGTAATTTTAAAAAATTCGTTAGAAGTACGATCTTTTCCAAGAGGCTTATTTGGGCAACATGTGGGTGTAGCTCTGATGATTTCCTGGAGAGTTGTAGGTTTATCTTAACAGTTTACTTCATTCATCATTGTGAGGTAGTCCATATTGCATAAGATTTTGATTTGGATTGAGCAGCTTTTCGAAGTATTCGATTAAAATGGGTGTTTCAACTTTAATGTCATTCATAAAGAGCGCACCGTTAAGGATTTTTGCCGTCTTCCAAAAGGACCTGCTGTCTTTTATGTTCGCAAGCACTGACGAAAGGTTCTGCATGTATACTCTTTGTTGTTTGTGTCAAAATCAACTGCTTTTGAACATACATTTAGCATGTTTGGTGCCCACTCTTCTCAGAAGTCTTAAAAAAGTTGTCAGACGTTTTTGAAGACACTTAAAATTTTCTCAATTCTACAAAATGCATCTGAATACCACTATCTAGCTTATTCCGGACAGTCTTTTCTGTCTAGCTATACTATACTGTATAGTGGATATTCCCATTGACCGATTCATTGACAGGAGGCGAACAATGTCGGTGGACGAATGATTTTAAGCTTTAAAACACAATTTCTAACTTTAGCTGCCCTCACTAAGAATTATGGCAGTGTTAGTAAAATCCCGTCATTGAGCGAGATGTGCTTGCATCTGCATGCTAAGCGGAAGATTATTCGAACATTATTTAACTGGACAAAAGAGTATATTATACATTTTAATTGAGTTCTTTTTTGGAAGCGCAGAATAGAAAAAACCTAAATTGATATGTTTCTTGATTGGTGTAAAAGGTTGAACCAATCTCTTACAAGAACTACTTGGGTTTGTATGGACGAAAATGAATTTTGTTGAAAATGTTGGATCTATTTAAATCATGTTCATCGTCTTAGTTCACTACTTCTGAAAAAGGTTGGCTTACCTTTAATGAAAGGCACGCTTCATCTTATTACAAAAAGGGGGTTTATTATTATTGTTAAGGATTCAAGTATTCCTCAACATCGCAATGTAGTTTTTAAACACTTATTAGATCAACTATAAAGTTTTCGAAACATGTATGGACCTTCTAAACGATTTTCTAAAATTCGCGAAGCTCTAAGTTACGTTGTATTATTATTTGTGTTGACATCCCTGATGTTAAAGCTCAAAAGCCGTTAATTGAAATATAATTATTATCTTTCAATTAAATCCATATTGTTATTACCAAAAAAAAAAAAAAGAAAAACAATCGCTGATAACCTAGCAGGTTCGTTTTATTAAACGTATTGTTCCTGTAACTAAAGTAAGGCTGTTTAAATTAATTTCGTTATGATAACGTAAATATTTCAATTACAAGTTTTTGCAACATTAAAAAAAGGAATAAATAGATTGTTACATTACCCCCACACACGGGGCTGGTCGTGGTGTAGTGGTATATGCATAGACTCCTCAAGGTCTATGCACTCCTCAGGGTCGTGGGTTCGAATCCCGTGCGAGGCAATTCTGTGAAAAAGTCTTTTCATAGAGTTTGTATGTAGTTATATGAAAATCCCGTCGGCGTCAACTCTGACATGAAGGCATAACACTGATGTTGGAGTGTTTGCTGGCTGTGCTAAATGTAACGAACTAACAACTAGGACGTACTTAAGACCCACTGGTTGAGGATGTACTAGCTCGTCCCGTCCAGTTTGACAACCACCTCTGGGAAAAATATCGAAACCTAATACACCTGAGTTTCAAACTACTACACCACCCGCCCGCGCCCTGGAGAAAAAGCCAGTAAAAGGGTATCTATTTCTTCGTATAAAACGTTGACAAAATTTAGTCAGTTGAGATCGACGATCGGATTTACTAATTAAAGGTAACATATCGTATAAAGGTATCCAGAGGTATTGTATTTAGTTCACTCACTAGTATGTTTAATATAAATAACGTACTTTTCCGACAAAGAAATGAATAAAAATGAATGAACGAACTTACCCATGAGAAAATGAATTTAAGCGTTATAAGGGAAGCCACCTCACCAGCTGACGAAACCCAGATTATAAGCCCACGTTAATACCTGTCGCTGGTAGTCATACCACCATCACTCTTGATATGTATTATATTATGCATCAATATGCTCTTCGGACTACTGTGTCATATCAGGAAATTTCACATAAAATTTTAAAACAAAATTAAATAAGATCGATTAAAGAACCGTATGGTCATTACGTTTCTTTGATAACAACATAGATGCCGCCGCAATTCGGAATGAAATCCTTTATTCCTCATTAAATGAAAAATGTTAAAGCAAAAGATCGAGAGTCTAAGAAGGCTGTTAGGGAACTATTTTTTCGGTATTGCTAGACCAACCCAAATGAGGAAAACCGAAAGAATTTCAAACGATCCGAGAATGACTGTAACACCTGCCGTAAGTCTATGAAATCAATCAGTGCCTCATCACAACGCACATTTACAGTGACAGTTTAGCTGTCAAATTTGCAGCTCCGCACAACGCTTTCAGATTTTGTCATGGGTCCACTTATACTTGAGCGCGTTGAAAATGCTATTGGATGTCTCCTCTTTCGTACTTTCCGGGCATATTTTCTAGCCCATCCCTAAGAAGCCGCATCTTCTTCTCTCTACTGCTACAAACAAATTGCACTTATAACCCCTATTTTCAAGGTCATGGGAACAGTCACTTCGTAAAATATCTTGAAACACAAAAACTTCTTAATAATTAGCAGTATCATCAAATTTGCAACCATAATATCCGTCTTGCTACAAGCTGTACCGGTATGAAGTGAGCGTTTTTTTTTTTTAATGAAAACAAAACACTAATTTTTAATGGGAAAGTAAAAAAAAATTAATTCAAAGTTTTGGGCGTTTCTAGCTACACATTTCTCCCATCTTTCAGGCAATTTATGGATTCCACGCCAACAAAACTGTTCGTCATTTGAAGCAAACCAAAAAGTCACCCAATTTTCGACTTCCTCGTAGGATTTGAAGTGCTGCTCAGCTAATGCGTGTCCCATCGATGAAAACAAATGGTAGTCGGAAGGAGCCAAGTCTGGTGAATACGGCGGGTGGGGTAGCTCCCAGCCAAATGCTTTATTTGTATCCTGAACCAGTTTTGCAAAATTAACTTGCCGTGTCTTCTGGCCCATTCTGATCGTTTTTCGATCAATGCATAGTTCAAATTAATTGTCGGTAGCGATCTGTATTAACGGTTTCACCAGGTTTTAGGAGCTCGTAGTACACCACACCTTTCTGGTCCCACCAGATACACAGCATTGTTTTCTCGCCGAATCGATTATTCTAAAAATATATCCACTTTTTATCGTCAGTAACAATTCGATGCAAAACTGATTTCTTTTCGTGTCTTTGAAGCAAAATTTTCGGTTTTCCATTTGTTATTCATTCAATTCATGTGGCACCCATTTTAAACGATCAGTAATTGTTTGTCGTTTCTGACTCAAAGTGTCATCTTCATCCAATATTGTTCGCAATTCAGCGCCTTCATACTTTTTTGGCGGTCTTCCACGTTCTTCATTTCTCACATCAAAATCGTAATCTCTGAACCTTTAAAACCATCTTTTGCATGTTGCTTCTGATAATACATGTCTCGACAAGCAATGATAACAAAAAATGAATGCTTTCCGCAAGTCATCATTTTCTGGTACGATAAAAAAATATGATGTTTGATCAATGACTTGATGTATACTAAATATGTTTGACAGGTGTCATAGCAACCAAACAAAAAAAAAAAAAAAATAAATGTTCCCTACCGAGACATTTTTATGAGTGCGCATCAATATACCCCTAAGGCCACTTTCGAATGTACTCTAGAATATCGTGATTCTTTTCCAAGCCCTACAGTTAGCTTAAATATATTGTACTCGTATGTTAACAAAAAACTTTTGATCCTCTTTAAAGAGCTCTCCACTGGAACTAAAGCACTAAGCTAAAGTCCATTGTTCAAAAATTTTTTTGAAATTTGTCTTCTGTCTTTTCATTTGATGAAATAAAAAAAAAAAAACCGTAGTTAAGTAACAGAACCTTCATCGTGGTGGGAAAACCAGTCGCTTGACTGCCACAAATCAAGTCTATTCTGGCGCAAACTATAGCGCAATCTTCTCAAAACTTCCAGATAGAAAGTCCAGTTAACTGTCTGACCCTGTGAAACAACCTCATGCCAAAAAAACTAATCAACTTTGTTTTGACGTTTGATGGAAGTCCGTCATGCTTCAACTAACTTCCTTCATTTCAAGCTACTTACTGTAACACCATGATACGTTCCTGTAATGACCTTGAAAAACAAGTTTTGATCATTTCGGAACTATTATTTCAAAGCACAGTGACCTTGTTTTTATTTAGCAGTCAGCATTCGCCGCCCGTATTTTACAGCAACCCTTTTCATCCTTAAGTCTGTCATTAAAATTCCATAAACTAAACTTGAATTCCAACCAGATTGCCCAACAACTTCTTTAATGGTGTAACTTGCTGTCAATCTTCCAGGCTGATTTTACAAAACATTTTCATCGGTTTAGGATCAGATTGCGGTTTGCATCAACTGAAAATTGACTTTTTTTGAAACAAAAAAAAAAGAAAAAAAAAAAGACTCAAACGGTAGAATTTTCTCAGTATCGTCATTCTCGTTAGCCGTTTTAACACATCAAGTGTAACTCAGTCAGTAGTTTGGTTTCTTTT
The DNA here is from genome assembly GCA_907269105.1 of Volucella inanis. Taxonomy (NCBI): domain Eukaryota; kingdom Metazoa; phylum Arthropoda; class Insecta; order Diptera; family Syrphidae; genus Volucella; species Volucella inanis. Next base: position 147,410,300 of record OU026153.1, read on the forward strand.
GAGTTTCGACTCGTAGTATGTCGTACCAAGTTCTTTATTAATAGTCATTATAATCACCATACATTCAAAACCAACGTACATCGGTATCTCTCTTTTTCTGCGCCCGCGCTGTGTATACGCTTACCGTACACCAAAGAAAAAATTATTCGACACCAAACTTCCCACAAAAGCTCTAAACGGCAACCAAGGTAGACGCAATACTCGTTCCACGTTTTATTGTGGTTGTTCCCTTATCAGCACTTAGTTGAAGCAGAGAAGGGAAGGCATATCTTATGATATATGCCATTCCTTATAGTTCAAACTATGTTTTAAGGCTTAGGTGTGTAATCGGGTTAACAGTTTACTAATCGGTTTATCCTATCCTGTATAACAGCCATGAGGAAAAATTTCTATCTCCAAATATGATGCATTTAATTTTGCTACACACAGTGTGTCCCCCAGTTTCCCGCTTCCTTATACAGGGTGGTCCATTATGTATGACTCTATCGAAAATAGTCATAGATCTTAGAAATGTGAAATCGGTTTTGGCATTAGTGAAGCAAACAGAATTAGAATTTGTGTAAATATACAATGGAACTCTATACTTCTGATGAAAATTTCGTCTGCGATTTTGGCTAATTGACGAGGCCCATGTCCACCTACCTTAATAAGAAACAAAATTTGGGGTTCTGGGATACTGAAAATCCACGAGTTATGCACGAAGAGCCATTACATCTACTTAAATTTATTGCATGGTGTGCTGTTCAGGAGTTTTTTTTTTTAACAGGGCGTTAAATGTTTAACATTTATGGAACTTGAGTCTTGATTAATTTTAGGTAAACCTGCCGCATTTTTGGAGGATCCCTGAAAATTATCGACCTATTCCCAATTTCCCAACTTAACCTGTTGAACCTAATTAAGTCACAGGAGCATTCGATGGCCTCTATCAAGTTACCTGTTGCATCAATTTTATTAAAAGCTTCCCATTTAAGGACCTCACTGGGTTTTCTTGGTAGCTGTTTCGTCACTTTCCATTATTTTTATTTCATATCTTGTCACCTTCTGCAGTAGTTGAGATATGGAACTACTTTTTGAATGATATGTGCATTTAAAATATGAAGCCATTGTTGCTGTGACCATCTTGTAATAGTGCACCTGCCATAAAACAGGGCATGCATGATGATGATGGACGTTCCTTCATTCTTTGCATGGTTCTTCCGATAATAAAGAAATCGGAAGACACTTATCTAACTAATCTTCCTTGACACTAAAAGATATCGAAATTCGGCCTTATCCTCTCATCTGTAATAACATACCAGCTGTTAGCTCTTTGGGAAAGGCCAATCTGCATGTTGCACAATTTGTGGAAATCGAATCCACTTCCGCAATCTTTTAGTAGCTTGATTACTTAAAGATCTTAACATTCACAAGCCCGCTGGTCCAGATAATGTATCCCCCTTCTTCTGAATAAGTGATCTATGTATATCCACCCCACTAACTAGCACTCTTTCCGAGTAGATCAAAAACAGCATTTGTCTAGCCCAACCCTAAAAAATGCTTATCTTCTTTTCTTTTCTCCTGGAAAAGTTGATAAGCCATCAGCTTTTGAAATAACTCGAAACACGAAAACTTCTCGAAGACCGGTAGTACGATTTTCGTAGCAATAAGACCACTGGTGATTTGATGCCATGTCTCCCAGAAAATTGAGACCAAAGCGTACAGCAATCTGGCGAAAGCAAGATAGTTGCACTTGATACTTTTAAGAAGTTTGACAGAGTTTGCCATCAGACGTTTTTGTAGACGACTCTCTTCTTTTATGGATTAGTAATTATCTTTCGGAACGGAAGCCAAATTGAAACTCACTTTTTTTAAATAAAGGTTTTACTGCGGATCGCTTTAAATCTTCTAGAAAACCACCAGTAAAAAAGATTTTGTTATTAATGTGACATAAAATACCACAGATATTCAAAACTATATTTTTGAAAAGCAACCCTTTACTTTAAAACCAGAATTTTTAAGAGATACGAAGATTTTATATAATTCGGACGATCTTATAGGACGAAATTAAAAACTCTGAGATGAAGACACACCAATTATTAAAAACAGTTTTATACCAACAGAGGAAAAAAAAATCATTGAATTTATCTGCTAAAACCTTGGGGTTAGTTAAAATAAAGTTATTATCTTGTAGATTCTGAAGTTGGTTGGCTCAGTTTTTTTGTTTTCTTCTACCAATTTTCTATTCTTTTAAGATATCACCTTTAATAAACTTGTTTACGTAAAAGTTATTTTTGCATAGCAAAACATCTTTGAAAATCTATAATATTTACATAAGACCTTGTACACAACAGTGATATTGGCATTATTATTAGGGTATTAAGTTTTTTTCTTGTACAGTTTGTTTTTATCTTTGATTTTGCGAATTAACTCAAAAGTTATCTACGGTTTTAGCTTTTTGAATTTGTTGTCTCTTTTCTCTACTGTTCTCAAATATTGTTTAACATATCTATTTAAAATTTCTATAAAAATCAAATAAGATCTTCACAGATCACTTTAGTCAAGTACGTTTTCTCAACATTTAAAACGAAGTAGATTATTCAATGCAACAAAATAAGTTTTTATGAAGAGATAGCCAGAGGACAATTAATTGACCGTGAATCGAAAATATCTTGTAGGCTTAAACATGTCATGCAATAATCGGTTAGCAGGAATCTTTGGGATTTTAACGATGATGTAGTGAATGCAAGTACTAGAAGAGTCAGAAATTCGTGTTGGTTTGTTAATCCATGACTCCAAGCCATATGAATATAGCAAAAACAAATAGTTGTCAACTGGAGTAGATTTTTGCAAAATATCTTTATTGATATCACCCAATAAGATTATATCATTGTATGATTCATTTGCTAAGAGATTTTTTAATACCTCATGAAACACGTTTAATGAAATAAATGGGTCATTGAATCTATATATACACAAATAAAAAAAAAAGTTAGTTTTTTATTATTTACTTTGATTTTTCGGACACCACAACTAAGCTAATTATAGCGATATTTTACAATGTTTTTCACGCCTTTTATTATGGCGCAAACGCCACCGGCTGCATATTTATTATTAAAACAAGATTCAAATTCATATCCTGAAATACCAAAAAAAAACTTTTCTTCCTCATACCATACGATTATATCCATATTTCCAAGAAAAATATAAAATTAGGCACTTGACAATGACAACCTACAACTGCGAATTGTCTAGGTTTCCTGAAACGGTGTAAGATATATTTCACCTCCTTTGATCTGGCTTCAATATGCGCAAAATTGGAGTACAATGCTCACATATGGCGAAGTGCCCATAAAACCTCTTTGCACTTGCTAGATAGGATCTAAAACCTGACGAATTGTTCCACACAAAACTCATTTAAAGAAAACCCAGCAACGCATGCTTATTCTCACTTAAAAGTGCAAGGAAACTACACGCTGTTTTGAATAAGGTAATTTTTTTGAACCTATTTTGAATTTTCGACCAAATTTTCGGGAAATTTTCGTTTAACATGGTAATACTAGCTGACATCTGGTGCGACATCTTTATCGCTATTTATTAGGTTATTAACGATTTTAAATGCTGTACCATTAAGAACGTCTATTTTGAAATTTGAAAAAAGAGCAATGTTTACGTGAAAAGTTCTGATGTTTTTATTTTAGTAAAGAGTAGAGATATGGAGGTTATGTATGGAACACAATATCGGTTAGTAGCCGCCTCGTGACTCATTGCACACCTTGGGACTTTCGACGACAGGAACAAAATTGACCAATCAGCAACAGGTCGCTAAATCTCAAAAAATATCAGTGAAATTAAAATACGTGAAAACATTAAACAAATTGATTCTAACTTGGACCTAAATTCCCTTAATACAAGTTTTGTTTCCCTCCCTTTGCCTGCCATAAATGTTGTTCCTATAAATCCGCTTGATTCTAACTTTCTGGACTGTTCTTTTGAATTTTCCTGTATAGATGATTCTGAAATGTTTACTTGTTTGTCGGTAAAATCATATGTTGTAGGCTTTGATGAAATCCATCCCAAATTTGTGAAAATAATTCTCCCAATTATTCTTCCACTTCTGGTGCATGTATTCAACCAAATAGTAACAACATGCATTTGCCCTTCTCAATGGAAATGTGCCAAAATAACTCCCATACAGAAGAGTTCTAACAGTAAGGAATATCGGCCGACATCCATACTGCCCTCCATCTCTAATATACTTGAAAGGGTACTTCAAAGGCAAATAAACTCCTATATTCACTTCAACAACTTCAACTCACCAGTGCAATTTGGATTTAGGAAAGGCCATAGCTGTACAACGGCCATAATTAAAGTTGTAGACGATATCAGAGAGGCGTTGGATGAAGACAAAGTAACTTTTCTAGTTCTTTTGGATTTCTCGAAAGCATTCGGCACAGTTAACTACGCAAACATCTGTAACAAACTGCTGACACAGTATAGTTTTTCGATCTCAGCTACAAATACCATATCATCATACCTAAAATTAAGAAAGCAAGCTATCTCAGTTGGAAAAAAGTCGTCTGACTGTATGTACAACACTGGAGGGGTTCCATAGGGTTACGTACTGGGGCCTATTCTTTTCTCGCTTTACGTAAGTGAAATTCCAACTTTCTTGAGCTCATCTATTCAAATGTTTGCTGATGACGTTCAACTCTATCGAATCTGCCCTCTTGGTATGATAGACGACTGCGCAAATACTTTATACGCTGACCTGGAGCGTATATGAAGCTGGTCAAAAAAACGGACTTGTTCTAAACCCACTCAAAACTAAATGTATTGTCATGTATAAAAAACTGCTTGATCTCTCCTACTTTCCAGATATTGTGCTCAATGGTTCCAAAATCGAGAACGTTGACGCCACAAAAAATCTAGGAGTTGTTTTTAACAGAAAACTTAAATGGACAAAACTATAGTTGGTAAGGTATATGCAAAGTTACGCCAACTCTGGATGTCACACTACTTCACCCCTTTTAAAACTCGCCTCTTACTAGATAAAACACTCATCTCCTCTGTTATGGGTGCTAAATACTTTGTTACTGCGAAGCTAACAGAAAAAAAAAAAAACTTAATGTCGCTTATAACAATATAGTGCGTTACGTTTTCAATCTTCGACAGAATATCTCAATACTCGAAGTTGCTCTATAGTATGTTATACGACCATCTAATGCGCTATCGACCCCTTATATTGCTTTCCAATTTGATTCAAACTAATCAGCCTTGTTACCTTTTCAATAACATAAGATAAGTTTTACCACGTCTGAAAGATCTCAACAAATCACTCACCCTCGTTACTCATACCTTACATCTGAGCGACAATTTTAAGTTCTTCTACATAAACAATAATACCTACTATAACTCCTTGATTTTTTTTTTATTTTTTTATTTATTTATTTTTTTTTTTTTGCTGAGAGTAAAACAATGTACTATAATTATAATATAAATATCTATTATTCATATTTCTTAGTAATAATATCACATAAATCTTTTTTTATTAGCTTGAATCTGAATTTTTTTATGAACATATTAAAGCTTCACTAGTTTAGAAGAGAATTGTATGTCTTAATGTGATAGTATATAATAAATAAATTTTGGAATATAGTCAACTCAACTTCATTAATGGTACGTCGAATCTCGTCTTTCAGATGAAGAAAGACAGAGAAAACTCTAGAGCTATTGGCAAACACCTTTCCTTTCTAAAATCCCCAATGGCTTCAAATCGCGCGATCGCATAATCACATCGCGACGGCGCGAGTTAACTCTCTCTTAAAATATCATCTTCAACAATTCCATTGTTTCGATTACTGTGTGGCAAGTTCAAATCCCTCGTTCTAAGTTGAAAGCGCTTGTGTTAAAACCACATGTCTTCGAACTCCATTCCAGCAATTTGAGGGCAGAAGAAGTTCTTTATCATATCATGGTAACGAAAGCCGTTGACAGTTGACCGCCATTGTCGAAGAAGAACAGTCTAATTATTCCACCAGGTCATAATGCAAACCAAACAGTGGCTCGTGGTGGATGCATGGGATGCTGATAGATCACTGGATTCTCAGATCCTCAAAGGCACCTATTCTGTTTGATGACATAGACATCAAGCTCGAAATGTGCCTCATTGGAGAAGATGGTTACTACCTGTTGCTGTTAGATCCATTCTACGTAGATTCGGCGCTGCATATGATCAAATATTGTATCAACTGAATCTCGTAAGCATGCAAATGCAAATCTTGAGTCAAAATTCTCTGTGAACTGCTGTCTCAATTGTTGAGAACGATGACGAATCAGGTAGGAAAGATTCTGGTCAACACTCTGCACAAACACGTACAGATCTCTTTTGGAATTGAACAGGCCCAATTTCCTGAAATTTTTCTATTGATCCACGATGTTTTGTGACCGTCTCCGCAAAAATCTCATCGTTTCAATTTTCACAATGTTTATGACTTATGCGTCCGTGTAATTTTCCATGACTCAAACAACCGGCACAAAAAAAAAAAAAAACAAGACAAAATTCAAAATAGAACACCCTTTATTAAGATTCTTTACAATTCGGCACAATGAAGAGATGTCAGGAATTGGGTTTATTGGTTCAGAAAAGGGGCAATTCATAACTGATTCATTTATATTATCCAATTATTAAAGGTTGCCTGTAGCGGTGACACATCATTGCTTATAATGCAGAATGCAGTTCGCAGCATTCTGGCCAAAGGTTCTTTACTATTAGGTTTGGTGAAAGTTGATGTGGAAAAGGGGTACAGACTTTGGGTTACGTGGATTGATACTTATGGATATAATTTGAGGCAGAATATGACAGAATCTGCGTTAAATAGCTTCAATTCGCCAAACTTGGCTTGTATGTTCTAGAATTGGCCTAATGAATGTAACGTAAAGGAATTTAGTGATGCTGATGTCAATATGCGCCCACAAATTAAGTTCATTATCGCATATAACACCAAAATCGTGACAGATTTCATTGCCAATGAAATAGGTCTTTGAAGGTGGTGGCGCACGTTTACGCAAATAAGTTATATTTTCACATTTGCCAGCGTTAAGTTCCAAACATTTTATAAATCATCATCAATCACCAATATACCCATATATCAGGAGACCGAGTTGATTCCCTTGAGATACAGCAGATGTATTTACAATGGGATCTGAAACAGAAGACCTAAAAAGAACATTAACATATATTGACGGATTCGCAAATAAGATTTGATCCAGAAGATGAACACAGGTTGTAGCCCAAGAGCTTTAACCTTAACAAGTATTATTTCGGGCGAATTACATAAATTTCTCTCTACATATCATAGAGAATAGTAGAAATGAATTCCATTAAATTTGTATTCGTTGATCTTCTTTTATACTATAAATCGCGCTGATAAGGAGATAAGATAGGTTTGCAGTGAAAGAAAATCATGCCTTTAACAATACTCTCAAACAGTTGGGGTATATAGAGGGCTTAGCGATTGGATGTTAATTACTGGTTTCATTTGTAGGACCTTTTTATGCTAGAGAACTATGTAGAATCTCTTTCAAAATGATGGAAAAATTTTTTGTATCATAGAGGGCTGAAAGAAATTTGGCCAAAATGTTTGCACATTTTTCCAAAACAGTAGCATGTAGACCGTCAGGACACGGATCGTACTGATGCTTGAGCAAGTTTATTTTCTCCACTATATCTTCGATATTAATATTATGTAAGTGAAGTTTGGGTACAGTTAGTTATGTAGAAAAATAGTTGATATCAGAACGATTGGCTAAAGAATTTAGAGAATAAACTCGAGATTTCTTTAGGATTTTCCAAGGAATCGTTTGAAAAGCTAAGGGTATGTTTGTAATTGTCTGTTTTTCATTGGGTGTTTATGAAGTCGAAAGTTAAGACTGCAATCGGCCTAAGTAATTGTGATAGGGTAATTAAGAGAGCCGAGAAAAAATGGCATGGGTTTGCTGGTAAGCAAAAAAGTCGACAATAGACCGAGATTTGTGCGCCATAGTTTATTTCTTTTGTTGCATATTGAGTGTAACTCATTACTGTACCAGGGTGGCCGTGGTGTAGTGGTATATTTTTTGAAAAAGTCTTTTCATAGAATTTGTATGTAGTTATATGAAAATCCCGTCGGCGTCAACTCTGGCACATGAAGGCATAACACTGATGTTGGTTTGGTTGCTGGCTGAGCTAGATGTAACAAACTAACAACTAGCACGTACTGCACTGGTTCCAGTTTGACAACCACCTCTGTGAAAAATAATACACCTGAGTTTCAAACTACTACACCACCCGCTCGCGCCCTGGAGAAAAGCCAATAAAAGAGTATTCATTCATATCCACTTGGTGCGCGCGCTGGATTATAAAAAAAGGGTGGTGAGAATGTTGGAAAATTAGAGTGAAATAAAGTTGTTTAATAGCACTTTTTATGAAAAAATCGGAGCTATTTGGGATTTATTTTAATTTTGCACAATCAAGTTATGAAAATTGAAACGGGAAAAGTTCTGGGACTCTATTATTTTATTTTTTTTACAATAAGCGATTGTAAAGGATAAAGGTGGGTGGTAGCTGTCGAGTGCTGATAGTTTTATTTCTCCAATTTCTCCTGCTTAGCACTAAACTTTTGTTTTCAGCATTTAGCATATCATATATCATTCTTAAGTATGTACGTCAAGGGTACATTTTTAAATTTCTCGCGAAGTACATTTCCGTAACTTTGAGTAGCGTCGTATTCCAACGTGCCTCCCACAAATCTGCACTGTCTATCATTAAGTTAAATAATATTTTGCTGCCCACTCTCTAAAACTCATTCCTATAATTTAAAAGTATGCGACATAACTGTCACCAATCAGAAGTTGTTGAAATTTGTCATGTCTCCTTTACCTTTATACAATGCAACAGAAATTTCTTCGTCCACTGACAAAAAATTCGATCATCTTTCGTTACTTTATTAAACAAAATCACTAACCATTTAAGTCCAATATGACCTGGACTGACTGCACACCCTTAGTTAATTATTTTTACTCATTCGCTATTTTGGAGCCATTCTCGAAAATTTAGCATAGGTATATGGTATTCATTAAATAGGCAATGCAATATTCAAAATATCGTGGTGAATCTCTATACTATGTTTCCCAATGGATGTACTGATGGTTGTCCGCATTTTAGAAATACCTTAAGGAACACACAAGACCTATATATATTATATAACTTAATTTTCTACTGACATACACGATTTTATCATAGCAGGGAAATTAGCTTAAACCTCAGATTTATAAGAACCATCGTGTGACATGCAAATGTAGAACTTTTTAATGATGGATTAAAGAAAGCAGCAATATAAGAAACAACTTTGCTTCATCGGAAATCTAAATCCTAATTGACCGCCATAATCTGATATCTGATATAGATGTCCCTTACCACGAATGTGTTCCACAGGAGCGGATTCCATATGTTTGGTAGCTACATCGAGACTGAAATACTACTGAGTGGAGGTTTATTAGACGAGTATTTAGAAAAAAGTGACTAAACTTTCCCATCCATGCCTATTTTTTTCTATTTTTTTCGTATAACATTATTCCATATTCTTTTCGTAAGTAGCCCGTTAAGAAAAGTCTCAAATAAACCTTTTGCGAATAATTTCGGGGTTACCTGAATATTTTAGTACTCATAGGGGCACATCATAACTTTGCCTTAGCTACTCACAATCAAAATACAAGACCATGCTAATTACTAAGAGCTACATATTGCCTACAGCCTTCTCTTTGATTTTATTTTGAATTTTTGATTTTTAAATTATGTCCAACGACACTGCCTACTAAATGCAATAGCATGGAGCTGGTAAATTTGCTAATACAATAAATTTAAACACATTTCGGGCAGATAGTTTTTTTTTTTTTTTAAATCATATCAGTACATCTAAGAAGCTGAAAGCTTTTTCATATATTTTCATATCTTACGAATCTAGAAATCTCAACCTGGCTCTGGCTTCACATGTAAGAGTATTTTCGGACCATCTCAGTCATTCGTAGGGTCATTGAATTTTCTTTTGAATATGGACAATATCCACGACTTATAAGGACTTCTTTTAAGTCGTAAATATCAAAAAGGTTTAAATAGCATTGCAGAGTACATTAAAACGCAAAAGTTCCAGTCTATATCTTCTATCACCTTAGAGCTCAAAAACGAATTTGTGAAGCTGACGATAGCATACCAAATCTTTCCAAAAGGAAGTTGGTTGCAACGAAGGCCTAGAGATGGTACCACGACCATAGTCATCAGACATCAGACGTCAGATATTGTTTGAAAATTTTTGAACAAAACTAATATTCGAAAGGTCAATGAAATCCAATAAATACCGAGAATCTTCAAGATCAAAATAATTTATAAAAATGTTAATAATTAAAACAACAAACGAGTGATAAAAAATGAGAAAGAGGGAATATGTAAACTGAAAGCTCCTTTCCATTTTCAAAATATCTTCGAGTATCTTTTGAGATTCTATGAAATTCTAGTACAAGGATACGAGTAAAATCAATATATAAAATTCTCCCGAATGTAATATACTTTATATTCCTAATTTTGTCTTTTCGGTGATTAGCAGATATTTCCGCAATTACCTACCTTATAAATAATTACCCTCTCTAAAATAGGATATTAGATTAGTATTTGAAACTAGCTCCCTACTTCAAAAGAAAACGAGAAATGCAAGTTTGGATGATGAATCGTTATTACTCATTGCACGTTTAATGCAAATTTATTTATTGGTCATTAAGTAGAACTATTAGTGACATTTAAGAAACTTTTTCGTGAGAGTTTACATTCAACGTTCTATCGATGTTTATGACAAAGAGAAAGACATGACTATTTTAAGTGGCACTTGAGCAAGTATTCGTTTCATTTCTCACGAGTTAACTCAAATTATATATCAGATAATCGGGTTTTCAAGTTCTTTAAGCTACAGTTTTTCGGAAGCCTTAAGTTTGATATTTCAGCAGTACTCCATCAATTGACAATTATTTATGACTTATTATTATAAATTTCAAAATCGTTGAAGTACTCCTGTCTTCAATGTTAACTGTTTCCAGTGTTTGAGCTGAAAAGGGTCAAATCGCACGGTCTCGGTGGCCAGTTCACGATTACATTTCGTGATATACTGTGGCCGTTAAGTCGAATCTTAAGCAAGTCATACCACATACACGTATCGTCCGGATCCATGTCATCCATATTTTCGAATAAATAATCACTGATAATTGTTAGCACTTTGCATTGGTGCTTTTTGTTTTTGCGTCATGTGGGGTGTATGTGGTATGCAATTCTACATAACATTATTGGTCGATTAAGCGGAACAAAGAGCTTACCTTATCTTCTATAAGTTCTGTAAATCGAATTGTTATAAATGAAAAGTTGTCCTATTTGTAGATCTGTCCTTAAAGGAAACTCTCTACCCTCGCACACAAAACTTCAAGACGTATTCACGGTATCTTCGTATTGTGAATAGCGCTAAATAAGTTCCATAGTATTTTCATAGCAGGATCAGAAATCAAAGCTTAGTCAGTTAAAGCTCAGTGCAGGCACTCAGTTTGAAAACCGACTTGGTTTCAGAAAAGTTAGTCCTTTTCAGCTTGAAAACTGCCCTTGTCATATACAGCATATAAGTCGGTGTAGAAGACGGCTTTACATACGAACTTCTTTAATTGGATTAGAGATTATCACGAAGGCTTTGACTGATATCAGCGCCATCCAGAAAATCATATCACCACCACGTCTGAAAACGGTCTTAAATTTAATTAATTTGGGGTGGCAAGCACACAGTTTCCCCATGTCAATATACAAAACAGGACATGGCGGCCTCCGGATCAACAAACTCTAAAACAAATTCGTCATTTTTCGATAGACTTAAGGCATGCCAAGAATACTCAAGACATCCGAACGTTTCGGGCAGCCAATATCGGTGTCGGACCGCCACCTTGTTGCAGTCAAGATACAATACGGATTTCTCAAGCACCACAACAATGACGAACTACTGTGTGAAGATTTAACGTCAAAAAGCTTCATTTGCAAGTAACCGTCAGTATCTTCATCGAACGCGTATCTCGAAATCCCTCGACCATTCCTATGTCGCCAACATAAAAGTACCAAACAGTGGTAACGCTGCCAGCGTGCCATCAGAGATGTCGCAAATGATGTGCTGGATTTCACCCGACCACCACCAAGAAACCCCTGGTTTGATGAAGATTACTCAAGAAGTCCAAATCGATACCCATAATCTTTTAATCGATTTTAAGGCCCCATATGACAGCAAAAATGGGGACGAGTCAATGTCGGTAACGACTCTACTGAGACCTTTGATACCAATAGAGGTTTTTAACAAGGTGACGAGCTTTCATTGGACTTCCTTAACATTTTGGTACACAGGAAATGTTTTTGCGAAACTCACAAGTAAAGACCGAAGGCACAATCTTTCAAACGTCTATGCAACTTGAATGATATCAACATACGAGTAGTTGGTAGAGCGGGCAAGCTTGCCACCATCGAAGCGTTCATTTATGTTGAATTAGAAGCTGCCAAAATAGGTTTTAAGGCAAAAGCAAGTATATATTATCAACAAGAAGGGGCACACAACATCAAAGAATTGGACAAAATTTCACAATCAACAGCTATAATTTAGGTAATAAAGGACTTTGTCTACCTTGGCATTGCCATGAATTCTGCCCATAACTTTCCAGCAGAAATTAAACGATGAATCATTCTCTCCAGACCCTGTTTCTTTAGGCTCAGAAAAAAATTAAGTAGTAATGCCCTGTTATACTAAGGAAACTCTACATATATAAGACCAATCCTATTTTATTTCACAGAAGCATCCAATCGAAAGTGGATGAAGACATCTTCAGTCGTTTTGAGAGAAAGATCCTTCGGAAAATATTCTTTCCCGTTTGCTTTAACGGGCTTTGGACGAGAAGATTCAACAATGAACTATACGAGCTGTACAGTATAACCGACGTCGTCAGAAATCTGTGCATCAGTAATCGCTAACACATATACAGCGAATGGACACCAATGCTTCGGCCCGCAGAGTCTTCGAATCAACACGAAGGAAAAACCCAATAATGGAGGATCTCACCTTAGGTGGCGCGCTCAAGTTGAAGCGGACCTCAAGCGACTAAGTGTGCGCAACTGCAGACAGTTAACTAAGTAACAGACCAAATTTAGAGGTTTGTTAGTTCACTCCGAATTGTAACGCCACTCACCTAAGTAAGCAGATAGGATCACCACAAGTGCTAAAAACAGTAAGCAGTATGATATTCTTGATTTCCAACGCGTAAGGAAGATTGGTAAAAAATTACAATTGAACTAAGGTCACTAAGTCGCGCAGTACGAACTTCAGCTGATTATAAACCTTCGTTAAGTAGGATACATATACATATATTGTCCAGTTTAACTCCCATTGATTTTTGACAACACATGTCGGCTTGAAAGTCTAGATTTTACTAAGATTTTGATGTTGTACTACTTGGTTAAGTACTTTGCATGAATAATTCGGCCCTCTGTTTCCGCCCAATATTTTTAGCTTTATCTATTTAATAAGATTTTAGCTTTAGCACTTGCCAATGGTATTTTAATCAGTGACGATACCAAAGTCGGTGTTGCACGAGCAAGATCTAAATTCTAAATTCCGAGCCGTTTATAAAGACAGATGACTTTTATAACGAAGTTTAGAATTCTTATCGAGTACTTGCATTTTTGAAACCACGCATGCCATACAAAATTTCAGATTAATTTATTGATTTCATAGCCATTTGTATTAAAAGTAGCAAAGGACGTAGGAGTATCGTACAGAATGGCAATCAACATTTTACATGATAAGATAAGCATGAGGAAGCTGTCGCTCCGATGGTTGCCGCGATTGCTCACAGTGGACAACAAATGGATACGCTTGTCAACTTGGAAGCAGTGTTTGACACTCCTTAAGCGAAATCTGTCGAACTTGGTGCTAATTGGATTATTATACGTCAGAGACCATGCACCAGCCGAATCTGCTCCGAAGAGGAAAAAAACGGTCCCATCGGCTGGAAAGTTTGTGAAAAACTTGCGTTTTCATTCCTACCATGAGTACGAGTACTTATGTATCCACGCTAAAAATGGCTCTAAGACGAAAACATATTCCATATTGCAAGTATGGCAATTGGTTTCAATTTCAAGCCACTTGTACAATTCACAGTATTATGCAACAGATAACTTGACAAACACCACATTTTAGTAAATTTAAAATAACAACACCTTTATTGTCACGAATCCCTCTGTCCATCGATATTCTTACAACATTCTCTCTATTATTTTGAATCGCTTTCAAAGTCCATTAGATTTATTTCTTCCACCGCTTGTAACGAACAATCTGGGGAAAACGAAAACAATCCCATTGACTGCTTAATGTGAATGTAAGGAATGAGGAAGAAAGGATTTTAAATATATACTAGACACTCGACGACGTCCGCAATTTGTCAATGATTAAAATCCTCCACCATAGAGCGCAGAAAAAACATAAAACCAAATTCACCGCTGAGCTTCCAAAATCAAAATAAATAATGACCCTAATTGTGAGCTTTTTAATCTTCCACCAAGTTGACGAAGATGGAGACCTAGCCCCATAACCCTCAACCCCAACAAAAATTGTCCATTTCTTCTTCTTGACTTTAGAGTCACCCCATTCTACAATTTTTCCACGGAAGTCCATCTGTACTACTGCTGCTGGTGCCAGCATTTGTATTCCGTCAGCCCCTTATTGTGCCTGAAAAATAAAAAAGAATAACCGGCAAAGTTTGTTCTGAATTTGTCTGTTAAACAGTTGCGTCTACAAAACTAAACCGAAATGTTTTAATTTTGCTAAAATGAAAAGTATACTACCCTATGCTTATAAGAAGTATCTTTGCTCTAGGTTCTTTTGTCAAATTAATTGGTTTGCTTACCATTGTACATAATAGATGAAAAATCTGTCAAAATTAATTTACAGCGGATCTTAAATATTTTTGTCCATTACCCTTTTATGCTCTGTTATTTACAAGGAATAGAGGTCACATAAGATACAACAGGAAATGAGCTATATCGCAGCGTATAACACTTTACTGGATAAATTTTCTAGCTTTGAAGCTAGCAAAAACGTCCCATACCATTTTTATTTCGGTATGTACATTAGTTTAGTAAGTTTCACAAATTAAAGAAGGATTTCTTAAATACGACAATTTTGCCGTCGGGTTGAACATTTCAAAAACAAAATAATAGAGCATAAGCATAATAGAGAATTAAAGCAAAAATGTAAGTTATGATGAATATGTTAAATTATAATTTTTTTTTATAATTTTGTTAGTTTTAAGAGAAGAATTATACAAGAAGCTGTATGTTTCATTTATTAAATTTAGAACTTACAAATATTGGAAATTATTGCGATAAGAAAGAGCATGTTTTCAATATTGATGCTATTGTATCAATAGGATATCGCGAGCAAAACTGGATACATAACTCGTCATTTCATAATTTTTAACAAATAAATCATTTTCTTCTAAACAAATACTTTAAGAGTTTGAAATTTAGTTTTCTTATTATTATTAAAAAAAAAGTGTTACCAAAAAAATAAACAAATAATAATTAACATTCCATTCCTCAACGTTAGCTTCCCTCAAGTTTATGCTTTCTTCATGACTGAGTGCAATCTGGTTTAATTCTTTTAAGGGTGATACATTGTTGCGATGTATGATGAGTATTTCATTAAAGTCCTATGCAGACTTGCATTCCTATTTTTCATCATATCTCCGATAATGTAGTTAGCTTGTGTTTTTATTTTTTGAATATACATATCAGGGAGCGATTCCTGGTTCGACATGTCTCTCGTATATTGGCGTGCCATTTGGTAGCCTCCGCAAGCGTTTGAAAAAGAGTTGTTGGACTCTTTCGAAATCCCTTAATTGTATGTGACTAAATGCCTGAACCTCATAACACAAACGAGTTCTAACTGTTGCATTGAGAACTTTATATTTAGATGCAGCATCTTTGTTCCAGTTTCCGAATAACATGTCCTACATAATACCTAGGTAGATCTACCTTCAATGCCTTTTTCTTTTGCACACCAAAATATTTGCATTCAATAACAACCCAATATGTATCACCAGTTCGCTTCTACAAGTGTTTTACGGTGATGACGTGATTCAAGTATCATGATTGCAGATCCCACAAATTCCAATAATTTTGTTGTTTATTAATTTGGTTTTGTAAAGCACTTAGGTTATCAGTCTTGTTATGAAGATAAGATCTCTAGCATATAGAAAAGCTTCTATGTCTGCAAATCGCAGTCTTCCTGGCAAATAATTACAGACGTCATCAACGTATACGGCAAACATTATCGGACTTAAAATACCTCTTTGTGGTACTCCTGAGGAAGTGTCAAACCAATTGAATACCTCTATACAATAATATGCCGCTGCACCAGTTGAGGCTAGGAGATTTGCATAAGATGACAAAAACTTATAGGAGAAGCCCATAATAGACAACTTATAAATTAAGACGTTTCTATTCACTAAAGTAAAAAAGCAGCCTTAAGATCCTTAAAGCATGCATACAACATTTTGTTTTTTTCGATGAACTTCTTTGCAATACTAGTAATTGCAAAAAATGTGGTCGATCGTTGAGAAACCTGTTCGGAGATCAGCTTGAAAAAGTTTTATTTTAATCCAGATGTGAGTCTCTCAAAGAGAATACTAAAAAAGGTCTTTCTGATTGTATTAAATATTGAAATCGCCTTGTGGGTTTTTGCTAAATTAACATTGTTTTAAGTGAGCTGAGGGTATTGCTTAAATTGCATATTTTTCATTTTATGTAAAACTGTTTCAAATAAAAATCCATGGCATGGTATTAGACCATTGACGAATAATATTTGGATATAAAAAAGATATCCGCCAGATGGGTCGGCACCCGTTTGTTTACAATTCAAAACAAATCATTTGACAATTTCAATTTCGTATTGATGGTAAAGTCGAAGAAAGAAAAGGTGCTTCTGTCGGGCAACAAGGTCATGGCGATAGTTTTTCGCGATGCGCGCGGTGTCATTCTTAAGACTATCGCTGTTGAATCGATTCGGCGCTGATTTGAAGCTAAACGACCGCATTTGACGAGGAAAAAAAGTTCTTACCAGCACCACGCGCCAGTGTTAGAAAATTGTTTGAATTATGTTACGCATTGTTCCCTCATACATCAGATTCTCCAGATTTGCCCCCTACGACTATTTCCTGTTTACAAACATAAGCAAATGGGTCGGCGGTAGGAGATTTGCGTCGAATGAAGAGGTAGTCCATTAAACGATCGTTGTTGGGTTGCCAAATACATAAAGAGTGATGTTGGCTGCGTGAAGTAGAACACCAAATCCCGATATACAGCCCTGTGGGGATTACAACCCCTCACTTGAGATTTTGGCGAGAGTTAAAAAATTGCTATCAAATGCAAATTCAACCCAATGAACTCAAACTACGGCTTTAATTGCAGAAATTTAAATAAATCCTAGGTATTCGTGTAAGCCGAACAAGAAGTTAAAAACTAAATCTGAGAAGACCTGCATGGTAAGCCTATAAGCAATAGTATCCCATTTAGCTTTCCAAACAATTTACAATCTTATTTGCATGTTGTGTTACACACAAATGAGGCACTTAAGTACTTACCTAGTCAAATCATAACTACTGGTACACAACTGAACTCACTCATTACGAATGCAACACTGGGCGCATCCATTTCGTAAATATCCAGTTGATTTTTATGCTTTATTGTGACGTAAAAATTGTTGGACATTAATTGCTTACATTCATGAAATGCTTGTATGGTATGGTTGAGAGTGTGCTACGATAGCGTAACCAAGCTTCATTTTTGCGAGAAAGCAGTGAAAACATCGGCCAAATTATATCAATCGACCGTCTTGGAGCTCATTGTGAAGTCTCTCAACCAATCAATATTCAACAATAAGCCATGAACTTTCCAGCAAGACTCTGCTCCAGCTCACAAAGCAAAATTAACTCAACTGTGGCTCGAAAACAACGTTCCGGACTTCATATCAACGGATGATTGGCCAGCTGGTAGTCCAGTTTTGTTCCGTATTAGAGGGCAAGCGAGCCCTTGTCCATGCAGTGGACAATTTCCCAATGCATGAAGTGCGTCTCGCAATCGATGAGTGGCCACATCGTCTTAAGTCGTTCTGGAAGGCAAATGGAAGTCATTTCGAATAAGTTGTTCTAAGATTGAATAACCCAATAAAAACAAAAAAAAATTGTTTAAATATTGATTCGTTTTCATTTGGCGCTGATTTTTCTGTGCAACAGTACTTATGTCCCTACTAGGTATAATGCCAATAAGGTTAATGAATCTAAAATGTTATAGATTTTGAGGCGGTCTTTTCTCCGAAATATATAATTCAAAATCATAGATTTCCAAACAGAGAGGTTTTAGCGAAATAAGGGTTGATTTTGAAAACAATACCAAAGTAAACTTAAATCATTCACAAACAACTAACTAAGCTCGGGTATAATACGGATACAGAATACTGATCAAAGAAACAGAAACAAAAAGATAATATATCCAGTCACTATAGTCTATGAATAAGATCCAAACGTAATTCGCTCGACCCGGGACAATCGGTAATCATCTAAAATTTTTTTATCTGTCCAAAAAAATCTTAAACTCATGCTTCAGAATAAATAATGGACCCGAGAAGCCGCATCGCTTCTTAAACGAGACTTACATCTGCTTGGAAAATATACCATTTGATATGGGCGAAGACTCACAAATGAAATAAAATTCTCTTTTGATTTAATATAACCCTATCTTAAAGAATACCATATACATCTATCGCTTAAGCTATGCGCGATGATGTGCTCGAAAAACGTAAACACTCTTAAGCGATTGGGAGTCCCTAACAGATGCCTATTCTAAAGTTTTTGGTTATCCACAGGCTTCGCAGTATAAAAATATATGTGATATTTTTGTAACATTCCAGAAAGTATTGTAAAATATATATATATTGATATAAGTGATATCTAATACCGCTTTCCACCAATCATGTGATAAAATAAAAGCGAAGAAAGATTATTTGAACAATTTAAAAAAGGGATTCATGTATAAGAGATTCTCGACAGACTCACATTATAATTCCATAGAAGATATGTCAGATGTTAGGCTTACGGACTTTGATAGTTTTTCGCTCCAACTGATCTGACCAGATGAATTTACTATCCAGGATGTCTTTCAAACTTATTGGCTGATAGAATAATATAGTTCTTCCTCCGAAAGAACAATCATCAACCCATTGATCAGCTATAGTTCTGTTCACAGCCAAAAATAGCCTTTGCGTGCCCAGTGTTGTCTGATAGAATTGCACAGGCTATGGATAATCACTTAATCATTATCAATTTAGCTGCCCTATGAACTGAACTTTGTTGGGAAGCTCCGCAGAAGAGCAATTTACACCCTTTACACCAACTTCTCAGCAGAAAAAAATGTCGGATTGACAGGTTTGTTAGTTATCCTGGCCATTCTACAAAGATGGACGTATACAGAATGGTATATGGCGTGTTACTTGCCTTGTCGAAAAATACTCATCTCTCAGTCTCATTTCAATAGACGTCGACCTTTTTGGAGTATTTTCAGACGATTTCACTTTAACCTATCATCATAATTTGTTTTTTTTTTTTTTTTTTTTTTTTTTTTAATACAAGGTAACATCAGAATTCAATTCCATATCTAACGTAGTCTCTTCAGACCCATGTCACTTCCTGAAAGACCTTTACATTATAGTAATAGTTATTTTTGTTCCTTTATATATGCCTTCAATCTCCCACTTACCCTATTCGATGGGACACAAAACATTGTAAAAAGTCTCCGTTCGTACTTTTTCACTCTCTGGATTACGGATTCACCACATGAATCACAGGATTAAAGTTGTTTAGGAAGGAGATAAAGTTTTGTTTTGTTCCTTTTCCTTCCCTCTCTTTCAATTAATTGAATTCGGCCTTGTAAAAGTATATCACATGTACATGCACATTCCCCAAACAGACTGTTTTGTTTTAGTTTTGTTGGAAAAGATTTAAGTAGACCGAAACCTCGATTAAATTTATCATGGTGAGTTCAGGGCAGCACCAGATGGGAATATCAAGGATGGCGGGCCATTTCAAGAGGTTCTCCTTCTGTGGGTAATTTTGTCAATGAGCCGATATAAATAGAACAAACTCCTGAGTTCTCGTAAATGTTATAAATATTTTGTCTGATATGAAGGCACACTTACATTTAAATGAAACCTTGAGTTTCATAAAACGGGACAGTAGAGAGATATGAAACTTTTTTTCATAAACATTTCAAAAGAATCCTTTTATGATCCGCTTGAGTACGTTGTCTTCTTTTATTGAAGAAAGGTCGGAGCGGAGTTTACAAATTCATAATCGATTTAAGTAGTATTATAACCTGACATTGGGGTTGAAAAGTAGTCATACACATACGTGCTGCTTCAGTATTTTAAGCCTTACTGGGTGGAAGCATTACCATGGTTATTTTTATGCCTTTTTTTTTGTTTTTTACTATGAAGGAAAAGAAGCGGTTTTCGGATTGGATTTGTGATGGCATCGTTGAATCGCTTAGCTGTTGTATGGAAGAAATTGAAATTTCGATATCGCGTATAAAAGTAAGATTTTGTTCGGATGCTGTATTTGCATATGGTTTAAGTGGATGGATGGATGGATGGTTTCCGCTTAAGTGAATTTATTTTACATGTGTTTTTAGTATCCTATTGCTGAGGTCCATCCATCATGAAAAACATAATTCTTCTTATTGTAAACGGAAACAAATAAAAAAAAAAAACCCAACGACGTACCTAAGATGTCATCATTCATAGAGGCTTCCATTGTGATGCTGCATTTTTTGAAATATTTCAGTTGAGAGTTTGTTTTGGGGAAGTTAGCAGCTGAAAGTTTTTCTGTCTTATGAATAAGTAATTTATTTCTATGACGACAAAGTTTTCATTGTGAACGACAGAGCAATAAACGTCGGCTTAAAAATTTTAGAAAAAAAAATTCCATAGGAGCGACAGAAAATGCCATTAATATGATGTTTGTACATACCATAGTCTAGTCTAGACATTCAGCTTGTTTTCTTTATTGGAAAAATTAAAATTTTATAGGTGTAGCGCTGCCAAAGTATCAAACGAGCAACGTGAAGTTTATGAATTTAATTTTACCGATTTATAAAGAAATTTCGCTAAATCTTGAAGTGAACTGTCTTCTGCCCCAAGATAAGCTTTACTTAGGAGACGTTCTCGTAGACATGTCCTTTTTAGGTCTTTACAAAGATAGAGTATATGCGCTGCTGTTTTTTTGGCTTCGTGACACATTCAAAATACAACATATTGTATGATAGTATAGTGAGATATTATGCGAATGGGTGAGAGGTTTTTTTCTGACTTTACAGTATCCTGTTAAAAACACTATTACTGTGCATATCTGACATCTATGCATGTTGCATTTTTAGGGAATTTAGGGATTTTCATATAATTTCATACAAATTCTATGAAAAGAATTTTTCAAAGAATTGCGTTGCACGGCATTCGAACCCGCGACCTCTGCTTGAGGAGTCTATGCATATACCACTACACCACGGCAACCCAAAAAAAAAAAAATTTCGGTCAGTTATTGATGCAATTCTCTACAGAGCTGATAGACACCCCGAACAATGGTGGAATATTATGAAAGATCCTTTTCTTACTACTTTCCTTGTTATTTCTTTATCAACAACCCTATTTAATCCTGGCATCAAGGTTAAATAAGCTTCATTGATGCTAGCCTATCCAGTTGTTATTCAAGAAAACTAAGCAACTGGCAGTGGTTTTTCTAAACAGTGAAAAATACCTATACCTATACGAAGCGTATGGAATAATAAATGTGCTTAAGTGGTACTTCTATGAGATAGCATAATTATTTTTCCATTAAGCGAATAGGGCAAGAAGTAAAGATGTTGGCTCTTCTGAAGAACAATAAGGTATCCGGCTCCGATATTCTACCAGCGGAAGTTTTCAAACATGGACGCGGTGTTTTGGTAAGCTGCATGCGCCAAATCATAAACCAGGCTAAATAAAATACGCTCACTATGAGTGAACTTTTAGCTTCTTATGCCCCATCCTCAAGGAAGGCGATTCTACGACTTTTAAAAACTATCGAAGGTATCGACTCTATCGAGAGAGTTTTCATACTAAGGCAGACCCTGGAAAAAACCAACGAATTTCAAACAAAGTTTCAAGATCTCGCTATCGCCTTCAAAGCCGCATATGATAGCATTCAGCGGTTCTGCAAGGCGGTGGCTGAACTCCCGTTTCAATGCGAATATTTGGAGGTAGTTATTCCGAACTATTACGAATAGGTTTTATCAAACAGATGCACTCTCGTATTTCTCCAATATATGCTGGAACATATAGTGCGGAATGAAATTAAAACTCAAGTGGGTATGAATGCAATTAAAATGCCTCTACATACTATATACTAAGTTTTTTAAAAAATGAAATAGAGAGAGAAAGAAAGATGTTTGGGCTCAGTGTGGCATCCAACATTTAATGGGGAGACTTAATTTGTTAGTGGAAGTTGACTTGTATTTTAGTCAAATACTCATCTTATTTGTTTTTTTATTAACTGAAAAAATTAATGTCTTTCATGGCTATCCTAAAAGCCAAAACGTCAGACTGGCCCATATCGACTAAATGGATAACAATTTTCCAGTAAAGAGGATCTTCTAGTCACAGCTCCCAGGTTCGAGATGATAAGGGAGACCGACCCTTCGTTTTAAGAGCCAGATTGTCTTGGATGACAGAACACTTGGTCTTAATAGCTATGTGCAGTAGTAGACTATTTTTGAAGCTATCTCAAGAGCGATAATACGAGTAGCAAACAGAGCTGCTTTTCTGTCAGAGAAAAGTTCTGTGTGGTGCAGAGTTATAGTGTATTTTAGTTTAAAATATGTATCTACTTGCTGCGTAGAGGCATGTTTTGTGAAGCCCTCTATAGCTCACAAAGCTCAACAGTGCTATTTCCCCTGCAATTTTTACTTCTTTCAAAAATTTTATGGTTTGTTGGATTTTCTAGTCTATCAAGCTTCCTTCTTTTGGTCCTTGAGAACACTGAATTAAGTGTATTGTGTTATAACTTTCTAATTAAACTTCTCTCAATATTGCTTTGGCTCTTTTGGAAATCAATTAGTAAGATTTTTCGGGGGTTGTAAAACCGTTCAATTTATTCTCAGCACCACCACCATCCTCTCACGACATTTGTTAATACAATGCATTCGTTCAAACTGTTTTGCTTGACAGAAAATGAACTGTTTCATTAAGACACAATTTACACAATCCGTATAATTTGTATAACGAGTGATTTGTTGATCGGAAAGAGATCTGGATCCAAATTTAGTGCTGTTTGTTTGGAGACAACTGATCTCCTCCATACTATACTTTTTTGCATAAAACTGGTAAATTGAAGATAGTCATAGATTGGATTAATAAGTTGCTGATGGTATTTCTAAAGTATCTCATTGTCAACAAGAATAATAATCAGAAAAAAAAAGAGTAATCAATGACGGATTGAGCATTTCATAAATACAAACATTTCTGGATTGCTCTTCCTGCAGGCAACCGACATTAATCGATCCGTCTTCCCACAACTCCACATTACTCCTACAGAATGATCTTTTAACAAATCACATAGAGCTTTACGATCATTGACGTAGTACGCACTGTGTTCTGAGTCAAGATACCGAACTAGTCACCAGAAAGGAAGTAACTACTTAAAATTTAAATCAATTAACTCCAAGGGTTTTTTGGTGATGACAAGACATTCTATTGAAATCCGATAAGGAAAGCAAATTGTCTCTTCACATTCAAAAGCCGTAGTTAGGAATCCATACAGTATGACAAATCAGATATGATGACAATGGTGCACAATAAATTTCCGATAACATAGCAATGGCAAACAATATCTTTCGATAAAGAATTTATTTCTGTATACTCAATCTTCTGACGAATAAATGAAACACCCGGCGGACTTTGCCTGGAGAGCAAACTGCTCTCAAGTCACACATTTAGATAGGGTAAAACAAAATATATCGATAAGGACATATCTTGCTTGCTTGGGAATCTGTCTCGTTAAAATAGATAACGGTGCATTTCTGATTTATATATCATTCTGGTTTATATATTTAGTCAAAATATCACCACAATCAACTCTGACTACTTTTTTGACTTTATTATCAAAAATATCTCGTTTAACACTGATCATTATTATGATTTAATAATCCAATCTTTTAAAGTTGTTGGGTTTTCTCTTGGTAGGGACGAGCTTTTGTGGCAAGAGTCTCCTTTTGAAATGGCCTATGGCAGGATACCACGGTGATATTCGTTTCCCACTTCTATAGTATCATATAATGAATGAATATATCAAAAATTAAGTTAACCTGGTAATTGATAAAGTCACACTAAAGAAGTTCTAGATTAAGTTATGAAAGTAAGACTCTTGGTCAACCCTAGATATCGGAATTGCTAAAGGGACAAATGCAATACACTCATACAATATATAGACTCATGTTCGACAATACATGAAGTCATTTCATGATGAAAAAAGGGACTTAAATCAGAGAGGCATGCGAAACTGCCTACTCTCTAAATGTCAAGTTGAAATACGTCGTGCCATCAATTGTGTCACATGATATCATGTCACATAATATTCTTGATTGATTTCCCTTTACCAATAATTCTCAGTACAATCTGAATGCTAGACCTTGGATACATATACATACACCCTGACTGCCGCCACCAAATAATGTTTCTACGAGCTACTCGACAAGGCGTATGAGCATTGACTGTAGCGTATATCGCCTAGTACGATTTTAGTGAGAGGATTGGAAAGGAGAACATCATTGGTAGCAAAGTTGGTAAGTATAGTCTAAACGACACCACGTCTGAAAACGGTCTTAAATTTAATTAATTTGGGGTGGCACGGTATATTTCTATAGCAAGCACACAGTTTCCCATGCCAATATACAAAACAGGATATGGCGGTCTCCGGATCATCAAACTCTAAAACAAATTGGTCATTTTTCGATAGACTTAAGGCATGCCAAGAATACTCTGGACATCCGATCGTTCCGGGCAGCCAATATCGTTGACGGATCACCACCTTGTTGCAGTCAAGATATGATACGGATTTCTCAAGAACCACAACAATGAAGAACTACTGTGGGAAGATTTAACGAAGAAAAGCTTCAATCGCAAGTGACCGCCAGAATCTTTATCGAACGCGTATCTCGAAATTCCTCGACCATTCCTATGTCGCCAACATAAAAGTACCAAACAGTGGTAACGCTGCCAGCGTGCCATCAGAGATGTCGCAAATGATGTGCTTGGTTTCACCCGACCGCCACCATGAAATCCCTGGTTTGATGAAGATTACTCAAGAAGTCCAAATCGATACCCATAATCTTTTAATCGATTTTAAGGCCCCATATGACAGCAATAATGGGGACGAGTCAATGTCGGTAACGACTTTGCTGAGACCTTTGATACCAATAGAGGTTTTGAACAACGCGACGAGCTTTCATTGGACTTCCTTAACATTTTGGTACACAGGAAATAATTTTGCGAAACTCACAAGTAAACACCGGAGGCACAATCTTTCAAACGTCTATGCAACTCGAATGATATCAACATACGAGTATTTGGTAGAGCGGGCTAGCTTGCTATCATCGAAGCGTTCATTTATGTTGGATTAGAAGCTGACAAAATACCGATCGTATACCGTGAAACTGTCTTAGAGGCAGAATTGAAGCCTTGGGCAAACAATCATTTCGGTCGGAGACCGTGGAAATTTCAACAAGACTCGGCACAGTCTCACAAAGCGCGCGTCAACCAAGATTGTTTAAAGAACAATGTTCCACACTTCATTTCTTCGACATAATGGATTGCAAATTCTCCGGATGCAAATCCGTTGGATTTCTCTGTCTGGTGTATTTTGAAGGTGCACTTAAAAAATACCAAAGTTTGGACCACCTCAAACAAGTACTTCGCCGGGAATGGGCCAAAATACCGCAGAGGCACTTGCGTGCAGCGTGTGATGCTTTCTTCGGCCTTCTCAAGGCCATTTTTCGCGCCAAAGGTGGAAATATTGAAAACTACTGATACAATTTGAAAATTGATGTTTTTTCCAACATTTTTTGCCTTGTCACAATAAAAAAATTATAGCATTTTAAAAAGTTGCAGTTCGAGTCAGACAGGGTGAAGTATGTAAGCTTATGGTTTAAACTTGCGCCTTTAGACTTATGTATTAAGCTCAAAAAACATTATTACAATGTTCTTTAATTAAGTTAACCTTGATTCTATTGGTAGATCGAATCACTCTATATACATACATATAAACGGCTCCCAGAACAAAAATAAAAAAAAAAAAATAAAACGGAATCGTAGCAAAATAGCTAAGGGTAAAGGAACTGTTGATGCAGAAGACTTTTGCTTCTCCCGAAAGGTATGATACTTAAGATTCGCTCTTTGGGCTTATTTTATGAGAACTTGTCCCACTAAGTAAAGATTAAACTAGATTAAGCAGAAACAAACCTGCAGGAGAAGGCACTTGTCAGATTAGTGTATTATTTTTAAGGAAAACTTCAAAGATGTCATTTAAAAGGATATTTTCAATATCCATAACGATGACCGATTATTATTTCGATCATGCATATACTTTTTTGGGCACAAAACTTCCTTCTGTTTGTTGTCGATTCAGCGTTGAACAGTTTGTCAATTTTGTTTCTGCTATACGTAGAATTTTGGAAAAAGATGTCGGCTTAAACCTGTACAAGGTTATAACTTAATACCTAACGTTATTGTTTAAACACAAACTTATACAGCTTTTTAGAAAACAACGTTTAACACAACATATTTGTCAAAATTTTATTTAATGCTCTTCCATAGACTACACTCAGCAAACATTTGGAAGATTTTCGTTGGCAATGTTTTGATTGTGTTTAGCGCGTTGAGCTAGTCTTGGACTATTTCTGTGGATTTGTTGTTCGAGTTCTGCGATTCTTTGCTTTTAACATTTTTATAGGTGTCATTGAATGGGGAGCTGTTTTTAAAGTGTTTTATTTTCGTTTCTTCTTGACGGCATCAAACTTACGAGTTTCAAAGAATTTTGATGGTCTTTGTGTTGGTGATGGCGACAAGCATTGCACTGAACCTTTATTCTTAAACTAAATATATCTGAACTTGAATCCCAACGCGAAATCATATTTGAGAGCGTATGCAATACTTTACTAGGTGATTACATTTTTTTAACTTTGATGTCTGAAAAATAACTGCCGACGTTGGTGAATGAAGACCTACCTGCACATATAGTATTTAAAGCTCGAGCAACAGAGATGCTATGTTAAAACAAGAGCTTAACGACTACGTTCACATTATTGATGGTGATTTACTTGCACCAAACGAGCATATGTGACTTCTAAAGGAATTTTCGTCATATTGTATAGTCGGGATCTTTCCTCTACCTCTTTAGAGATACACAATTTATGAAAGAATCCCAAATTTGGGTAATCAAGTAATGCACTCGAATTTTCAACCTCATAAAAAGACATATGTATAAATACTCCTAATGTAACTCAAGAACTTTAATCATTCCTTCAAACACCAATCCATTAAAGTCACTTCGAAACAGAGTTTCATTCAACATTGTCCGTCCGCCTTCCAAACAAGTTTAAATTATTCATTATTCACATTCATAAATAAAACATTCCCTCATCGACCATATGTCCTATCTAGTACCATATCTAGTACCGAAGACCAGTGGCAAACCTGCCAACGTGAAATCAGAGACGCCGTAATTAATGTGCTTAGTTTTACGGCATTTCAGAATAGCGGCAAGCATATGCAGTTAAACAAGAAGCCTACAAAGCGGCGCCGCAACGAGAGGAACACGGGTTCTCCAGAAGATGAAAAAAAAGCACGAGAAGCGTTCGATCGAAGATATTGAAAGATGGTACTCCAAGTACGGAACTTTTAGCAAGAGATAAAAGAAACGTGTCAAGGCAAGAAAGCTGTAGAGATGAAGAAGGAAACCTTATACTAGAGTTAGAGTCGGTGCTGAGCATATCCCGCCACCTGACCAGAATGAAGTAAGGATAGCAATATCTAAGCTAAAAATCAATAAAGCAGCTGGAACTAACGGCATACCATCCGATATATTCAAAACGGCTAGGAATTGCTTTGTGGAATGCATACATCAGATCGCATTCTCAGATCTGATCAGAGAAGTTTATGCCTGATGAATGGAATCTCAGCACCATATGCGCTGAGATTGCAGAGGTTTAATTCTCCTCTACATCGAGTACAAGATCTTATCTGCCATATTGTGTGAACGTCTGAAACCCTTCGCCAAGAATCTGATTGATTCTATTAGTGCGGTTTCAGACCAATTAAGTCCACAAACGACCAAATCTTCACACTCCGGCAAATCTTGAAATAACTCCAGAAGTCCAAATCGATACCCACCAACTTTACATAGAGTTTTAGGCCGCATATGACAGCATCTATAGAGATGAACTATTTATGTACATACCTAGTTTTGTCATCCTTGAGAAGCTCATTCGAGTATGTAAGATGACGATGAAGAATGCACGTTGTTCCGTCAAGGTCGATAATGAAAAAGCCGGGACCTTTTAAGGAATTGATATATTTGGAAGAACAAAGCGAGCAATCAATGGAGCATTTCAGACTATTGAATTGGAAGCAGAGATGGAAGTCAACGAAGGTAAAATAAAATATATGTCACCTAAGAGAGAAATACTACATCGACCCCTAAGACAAAATGAAATCAACAACGCGGAAAGCATGCAAAGAATCATTCCTTGTACTCACTGCTTCTTTTTGCTCAAAGGACAGACAAGATACTGGTAGTTCCAGTGCCGCTTTATGGCGCAGACGCTGGACATGAAAATGTTCTCGTACGCTTTGAGAGAAAAGCCTAACGAACTCAGATTTGTTCGCTACGCAGTTCGTGTCTTACCTTTTGTTGCTCCATTATGTTAATAAGTAACGAATGGCATAATGCATTTTGAAAAGTTGCAGGAAATGTCTAATGATCTTGAATTTTCATTACAATCGAGTAATATACAATGTACAATATACCAGAATATACAATACCAGAAAATGGTAGTCTAAAAAATCTGTGTAATTTTCTTTGGTATTTTCTTAATTATTATTTTTTCAACAACAATCTAGCTACATAAAATTGTATGGCTCTTCTTAAGTTATACTTGTGGTAATATTATTCTTTTGAATTCTTTTAATTGGAAAATCAGCTTCACCAGTTCTTGCAGTGATTATCACTCATCTTAGCAAAACTATCAACTTGCTGAACGAACTTATACTGTACCTACTCATTTAAAGATACGCCATATATATCATTCAGAATGTTCCCTTTATCATATTTATCTGAATCTATCCGGTTTAAAGAAGTTCAAATAAAATTGTCACAGTCGATTTTGAAATAACGCTGTTACCTTTTTGACATTTGTATTATGATATACGTCTAACTCAACGCACCCCTGGACAACTAAAACAAATCCATGAGCTCACTTGGGTACTTGAACAAATTTGAAATTTGTTTTCGCTCTAACTATAAAAATTGGCCAGCATTTCACTATTAAAAAGTTTTTTGATTTTATATTTTTTTGCTGAAAACTTTCATGTATTTTCGCCGAAAAAATAAAAATCGAACACAACCAATTTCAACATTTCTTGCTTTTGTTTAGTACTACCATACTACCATCTGGAGTTATACTCATAGTGCTGTTCAGACACAGAGGAATTGAAATCGAAATTTAAAAAAAAAAAAAAAAAAAAAAAAAAAAAAAAATAAATTAAATAACACAAAAAATTCAAGCTAAAACAAATTTTCAAGAACTAATATTATTTCAAGAACAGTAAGAACAAGTATCTGCGATCATGAAGTTGGTTTTTTCTTGTATAATAGGTGGTCCTATAGGATAGGAAGGAGGAGATACATTTTATTTCGATTCGAAACTTTAAATTAACGTTGATGCCTCCTTGACGATGACCGCTAGTATGGGTTCAAAGAAAAGATAATTAAGTTTGAAATAAAGTTCCAAAGCAAGTGGTTTTTATTTATTTATTTTTTTCCTTTTTTTCCTGCGTTGTATCTTTTCTACTGATTAAAGTAAGTCTCTACTTAATTTTGGGAGACGAGATAAATTTAATCAAAAAAACTCTATCGTTTAATCGCTGTTTTTGATGAATGAACCTTAAATATGCACAGATTGAGATATTTTATCATAGAAACACTAAGTCAATATTGAATTCAACTCCTTATGTACTTAGAGAGCAAACAAACAACAGATGAAAGTTTGAAGATGTAAAGGTAGCACCAAAGTACAATAGAATTAGGTTTGACATTTCTAAGCCAGTTGGAGAGGAATGACATTACAAGTTTTAAAATGTTTACTTCTCAGCCAATTATTATTATTATGGTTTTCAGACATATTTCAGTCTTCATACTGGATACATTTCGTATCGAATCTATACCTCTGTCAATAGCCATTATAAAAAACCTTCAGATTTCAATTTTTATGCTTGCTTGTTTAGGTCAAAGCTTTCTCTCTGTGAAGTGAAGATTGGGGTGTTGTAGGCCTTATTTATGTTCAATTAATTTCAAATTATCTTATTGCATAAAGTTAAAATTTTTTTATGCAGTACTAATTTACAACCCTTCATTGTAGTCTCCCTGCTTCTTTATCACTCATTCCCAAAGTCTGGGAAGTTTTGATATGTCAGTCAGCTCACCACTTCAGTTAAACTGCTGAATACGCTGGCAATCTACACCCTGACTGACTTGATCTGCAACCAACTTCAGACTGCTATAATCTCCAAACCGTTTACACATGACAGATAATTATTTACAAGCCTTTTAAACGATTTGCGTCTCAGTTGTGTTGAAAAATTTATATCCGCGATGGAATTCAAACGTGATAATGTAATTGCCATATAGCTATCGTTAGATCCCTCCAGCACCTCAACATGAATAAATCATTTGTGTCTCGAACCATAGCTCGTTACCGTGATACTGGCACCGTTGCAAAACGCCATTGTGGTGAGGTGTTCATAAAAATGGTTCGGAAAGTGAAGGCTCAAATTAAGCGAAATCCGCTCGAAGTGGAAGATAAATGGCTGGTGAGCTTAACATATCGTTGGAACGGATGCAACATATACTGAAAAATGAGCTTGGGCTCAAGCCATTGTGGAACTTCAAAGCACACGATCTTACACCGCAACAGAAAAAAGTAAGAGCCGAAAGAGCGAAGGAGTAGCTACGCTTGCACGAAAGTGGTGAGTTGCCGAATTTGGTTTTTTCCGATGAGTCGCTATTTGTTATCGAGCATTCGATCGAGTTTACTTGCCAGAAAGGTCTTTTGAAAATTTACACCTTCGGATGACCACCAGAAAGCAGGCAGCACCGATGGTGATGATTTGGGTCGCCATAACCGCCGATGGTCTCTCTCTGCTAGTATTTTTGGACCGTGGGGCCAAAATTAATGTGATCGTATACCGTGAAACTGTCTTAGAGACAGTATTGAAGCCTTGGGCAAACAATCATTTCGGTCGGAGACCGTGGACATTTCAACAAGGCTCGGCACCGTCTCACAAAGCTAGTATCAACCAAAATTGGTTAAAAAACAATGTCCCACACTTCATTTCTTCGACACAATGGATTGCAAATTCTCCGGATGCAAATCCGTTGGATTTCTCTGTCTGGGGTATTCTTAAGGCGAAGGTTGGCACTAAAAAATAAAAAAAGTTTAGACAATTTTTGAAAATTGATGTATTTTCCAAGATTTTTTGCTTTGGCACAATAAAATTTACCAAAAAATAAAAGAAATTATAGCATTTTAAAAAGTTGCAGTTCGAGTCAGTCAGGGTGTACTTTAAAAGACTATGGTATTTAAAAATAAGAAAATAGTTTGGGGCAATAGGCCGGTGTGAGCCAAGACCTAGCTTCTCGCATTCATTTGTGTTTCTCACTTTGTGAATTTTTAAACTCCTGAACAGGGCATACTGTTTATTGCCGGTTCCGAACGGCTCTCTCCCGAGAAGCTTTTTCATAGAATTTGTTCCTACCGGGATTCGAACCCAAGTAGGTGGCGTGACAGCCAGTGCCATCGCCACCACTATTTAAAGAGGGAAAATTCAGCCTACGTTTCGTGAATAGCGTTCCATTTAAAAGGGAATGCCTTACTTTCAGCTGCAAATCTCTGTTTCAATAGTGGTGCGTATCCAGACGTCTTTTTCTTAAGTTCTGTGGCCAAATGGTGAGCAACGCAACGACCCGGTTTTTCTTTTATGTATATCAGTTATTAAAATATGGAAAAGAAATGCTCTGAAAATTCCGGTCGCACAGAATACTTCCTCACACATTGCTCAACGATCTACATTGAGAAAATTCGGCACAAGCTTTAAGAGGTGTGTTTAAGAAGTAAGGTTACTCTATATTTTTTTATTAAAAATATTTATTTATTCATCAATATTAATGTTGTCTCCTTCAAAGTAATCCCCAAAGAAATAATACACTAGTGCCAACGCTTTTTTCAATCCTCAAAGCACTTCTCATAAGCACTTTCTGATATAGCCTTGAGTTCTTCGAGCGATTTCGGTCTTGGCTCTCCTGAGTGATTCCATTGGGACGAATGGGCTTTGGTTTCAACGTCATAACCATATACCCATGATTCGTCAACAAATACGATCCGTTTGAGCAAGTCAGGATCATCATTGACGTCATTCAAGAGCTCCTGAGCGATGCTCATGCGACTGTTCTCTGATCGAAATTAAGAAGTTTTGGAACAAATTTCGCTGACACACGTCTCATGCCCAAAGCATTCGAAAAAATGATACGAGTCTACTGCTATGCCAACTTCCTCAGCAACTTCTCTTATGGTAAATCGACGATTTTCCAAAACAATTTTCTTCATAGCTTTGACGTTATTATCTTTTGTTGATGTGCAGAGGCGTCCAGAGCCAGGTTGTCATTGGCATTTTCTCGACCATCTTCGAAGAGCTTGTACCACTGGTAAACATTTTTTATTTAGAGCAGACTCATTGGATGTCACTGTCAATATTTTAAGTGTTTTAGAGCACTTGATTCCATTTTTAGCATAAAATTTTTACCTTTCTATCTGTCAAAAACAAACTTAATATGCTATAAAGTTGAAATTGTGAACATATGTTTGGAACATGTGTACCAACACAGGAAAAAAAATCGATGATCGAATACACGTTGACCGCGAAATTTCAAAGGTCACCCTACTTTTTGAACATACCTCCCTTTTTTCTCTCATCAGCTTCTGATCTCATGACCTTCATGGAAGCGGCTAACCCAACCGTCGGGAATCAGGAACAAGATAACAATTCTGAACGGAATTGCGAAACTGGGTTAGTTTGCTTACAGAACATCAATCAGAGCACAGTCCTCCCACTTGCTCTACATAGCGTTCTACATTGTACAACTATGTAAGACCTATGCAAGGCATAATAAAACGAACAACAATCAGATACTTCGATATCTATAGACTGACAAAGAAGACATGTTCCGCAGTTCAACTATTTACAGTGTCTATTAATACAAAAATAGACCGCTGCTTGTATAAGAAGCTTACTAACGGATATAACTCGGAGCTTATCACACTTAAAACGTCGATCCAAACCTATTAATATTAATCAATGAGAACTACAGACCTACTAAGTTAATTATATTTCCGAGGGAAGATCAAAATGATCTTGTTTGTCATAATGATAACGAACATAGGAACGACTTTTCAGGAAGTGTAGAAAGCGAATGATGTCATTATTTCAGATTAGGATCTGAAATATGGGTCCTTTAGCACAAAAATGATCTGCAAGACGGTGCGTTTAAGTCGCCGATCCTTCATCAATATCCACACAAACTATCTTGTGAGCGATTCGATTGCATACAAATCGAAGAAAGATCGATGTTATTAATACATACTCTTATACTCTTACAACGTGACTCCGATAAGATTAAACGATAATGCGATGAATCCAAGTTAAAGATCACCTCCCAGAATTATTTTTAGTTCGTATTTTCTGGGATTTGTACTGGTACCAACACCGAATTCTACCTGCTTGCTGAAATGTAGTCAGAGATCTTAGGATAATTTTCTTATCCGGGCCTTGCTTGTATTTGAGCGGTAAGTCTGATTTAACACAAGAAACCAATAGAAAATATTGGGGTGCTTGAGAAGATTTGCATTCGAATGTATAGAATAAAAGTCGGAGTTCACACATAAAATTCTATCCTTATGAGGTCTTGTATAATAAGTGAAACCTAACAAATGTGGACAACTATATTAAGCTGACAAAGAAACGTTATAAAAGCAATGAGCTTTAGGAAAAACCGGATCTCGAAGCTATAGGCAACTATAGGCGTCACAAGAGCGTACTTCCGGTAATCTTCCACGTCTCTCGAACTTCAGACTGATTTAACTACGACAGAGGTGTCGCAAATGACTCAGTAGGCTTTTAGAAAGTCGGGATTTGAGGGATGTTGCTCTGGAATACCAAGCATTTTGATGGTTTACTGAAAGCGAGGAAAGTATTTTGAAAGAATAAAATGAAAACGATTAGTATTATAAATGTAACATAGGTTTAATTTGATGAGGTAACAAACTATATGAAAAGAATCTAGACAACCTAAAATGGTGAGTCAGATTTTGAAAACACTGAAACTTTAAATTTTTCTGATATTTAGGACCGCAGTTCATTTAAAATATAGATCTTATTGGCGCTAAGGAAACGTCTACTGTATCCTCAAGCTTATTTTAGCGAAATCTACGGTGTGCCCATTTTTTCGATAGTAAGCCACATTTCTCCTACACCGTAAATTACCACTTCTGGAATAAAAAAAAAACAATAGCAATGAAAAATACCGAGCGGAAGAGATGATTTTAAGTATTGTACATGTTAAATATTTCAAGCCTATTATATTTTTCAATGCTTCTGTAATAGGTTTCAGGATACCAAAGCACGTAAATAGTCTTCGGTCTCAATTCGATTTAAAACTTTTTTATAAAAGGAAATTTAATTTTTTTTTTTAATCGATAGATTAAAGGTTGCTATTTATAATGAAAAACAATATCAGCCGAACGACATCAAATACCTATATTTCACATGCAGAACTTATGATAAAATTATTCAACACATTTCCGCACATTTGCAAAACTATATTTTCGATAACAGAACGGAATTTTGCTTTAAATGTTTTAATTGCATGGAGAATATTGGCATAAACCTTTTCTTATATATGGCTTTAAGAAAAGAATTCCCACGGTTTTTAGTGTATGGTCTTAGCAGTCAATTTTCCTCACTATTTCGAGAAAGAAACGATTCGGATAGAAAATCTTTCTCGCGAAAGAGCAATGATTGTTGAAAACAAAGATTGCCTACATCTATACCTTTAATTTCCGGCTAAACAAATTCATTGATCATAGCTGGGTAGCTCAATCTGTTTACAGTAGCAACCATAAACGTTTTGTTTAAAAGAATAAGGTCAAATTATGCCTCTTGCCCAGTAACATGTTGTAGATATGGAAGTTTTTCGACAATCGTTCCTAGATTTTCTTACTGTCGAAAGCAGCAATTCTGAAAATATGCCTCATGGCTTAAAATAATTTGTCGGTTGGATTCTTGATCTGTTTCATGTATTTCTAACAACCAGTGGATAAAAACATTACATTATTTGGAACATTATTGATCATGTGGCTAATTCCTAATTGGAAAACTTGTGTTTTCGATCGAGAGAGCATATTCGATAAATTTTAATGTTTTTATTCAGGAAACAACAGAATGAAAGTAACACTACTAGAGAAGTCTAAAATATGTATGGAGAGGGTGTTATCAGCGAGTCTAAGTGTGGGCGTTTTTTTGCAAAGTAAATAAATGGCAATTTTAACCTAACGGAAGACCCTTATTCGGGTAGACCAGAAGAGTTACTTGATGAGCACCTGCAGTTCACCGTCGTTCAAGGAAACCCTCAACGGAACTCAGCATTATCCATATTACCATCCATCGACACCTAACAAATATGGGAAAAGCCATAAAGTTGGGAAAATGTGTACCACACTACTTATCGCAAAATATTCTTCAGCAAATAATCGAAAATTGCATTGCGCATCTGTAGCTTCACAATCAAGAGCCGTTTTTGAGCTGGAAACGAAAAATGGGTTCTTACAATGCCCAGAAGACAGAAATATTAGTCAAGATATGGCCGAGTTATTGCCCGATATGTGTCAAAAAGTCTTCGAAAATGACCATATCAGAATCAAGCCCTGCATAAACTTCCGTGGAGGACATTTGAATGAATTTATATTCCATTCATATTGAACAGATCCAAATAATATATTAAAATAAAAATTTGATTAAAATCTTTACCATGAATGTGTTTTATTTAAATTTACTTTAGGAACCAAAAAATAGTTGAGCCTGGATTTCAACAGATTTCTTCAAAGTATGGACGACGATGTAATCCCTTACTCTCTAAGATTACTTAGGCCGATGAGTTGTTGCCAGCATTGTCGCCTCTGGCGTGCAACGTGGATAACAACAAAAACAC
Organism: Volucella inanis; assembly: GCA_907269105.1. NCBI lineage: Eukaryota > Metazoa > Arthropoda > Insecta > Diptera > Syrphidae > Volucella > Volucella inanis. Next base: position 147,447,047 of record OU026153.1, read on the forward strand.
CATCCATAATAGCGTATGGGCTACAGACACAGAGCTGCGTTGTGCCTGGTCTGCTTACATCGGAAACAGGTCAACGGGTTGTTTATACGTAGTGGAGAAGCAATTTCTTACACTTCGGTATCCGCAGCGTCCATTTACACCAAATCTGGCTCTAATGGATTGGTATTTCACGAAAGTCTAGAGACTAAGTGCCTAATAACTTCTGGATGGTGGCCTACTTCAACTAACTTATTTAAAGAGGAATCTGAGTTATTCATGATTGGTAAAACGGGGGTATGCTCCTTCGAATCCACCTGTCAGTACAGGACTCTCTTAGCCTAGAGAAGATTCCTACCATCATACTTACAAAAATATCGATGATTTCTGACCTGGACTTTACTCTAATTTTCTCCCAAAGTCTATCGTCATACCTTGTTGTAAGAATTCGGCGTTCATTTTTTCTATCAATCTTTCCCAATCATTGATAAAGGGTTTATTCGCCCGATGCAATATGGCTGCGTTGTCTTCAAAAATATCAAAGGCTGATCTAAAAAGCTCCTCCCTACTGAAGGCTCTGGCATCTCTCAATTCATCAACCTTTTCCAAGAAACTGTGATGCGATTGTGTAAAGTCTACGCTAAAATTCACTCACCATTTTGCCACTGGTCCCCTTTTCGTTAGGGAATATATTGGCGACGAGGTTGCAACTGTTTGTGGGAGATTTTCGAAATACCTCCATGGTTAGAGAGACTATTTTCTTTGCTAGCACCTTCCTAGCCTGTTGATCCGACTACACTTCTCGTCTGTCCAGCTGTGTTTGCACTTCTCCCTCTTTCGCCCCTTCTACCATAGCCTGGTATACTGGACTTGTTCCTTCTACATCGCCAGCCTGTGTTCTTTCAAGACACCTGAAGATCCATTGAGATTTTGCTACCATTTTTTGAAATCTTTCGTCTGCTCATCGCCGACAAACTCACTTATCAGACTTAGTAGCTCTTTTATCTTAAAAACTACGAGTTTAGCCTCCTTATCCTCCGTAAAGGTGTAGGGACTAGAACCTGAGAACACCTAAGACTGCTTGCTGGGTTGGCTTCCGGTAGACCTTAGTTTCGCTAGGGACAATTGAGTGTGGATACCAACTGCTAGTGAAATTCTATAGAATAAATACATAATACAATTATTATTTTATGCTAATTGGAAAGATGTGGACGAAAATTTGTTAATACAGCCCACAATAAATGATATAAAGATAACTTACTTTCAAGGCATTTAAGCTCCTATCATATTTCTAAACTCATTTGCCTTAATCTTAATCTGTACGAGTCGAAAAGATTCAAACATTCAACCAACAATCAGTAAATTTAGCATGAAACATAAACTGCCTAAATAATGTTTCACTGAACAGCTACATAAAAGGGCTCCTGGGTGAATTTCAGTTCACGACAACATAAAGAACTGACATGTCGATAATGTCCCAATAGCCAAACATATGCAATATGGGAAGTGAAGTAGTTATTGAAATTACATATGATACGAGTATTTCGCTGAATGCCAACCAAAGACAAAGAGGGATAAAAAGAACAATTCCAAAAGAAGAATATCTCTAAAACGTAAACGTGACTTCTAAAAATAAATGAGTAAGAGTTCGTATTGTAAGTAACATAATTTACACCAAAAACCACATGACTGTTTGTAGGTAAGTGCTGCTACTAATAAAATTTTTTTCCACGTGGCAACAATATTCCCCATATTCATACTTTTTTTTGAGAATTTTCTCATGACAGGCTTTAATTTTTGTTATAACTGTTTTTGTTTTAAATATAAAAATTATATTATCGATAATTTTACACGAATGTCATAGACATAGCTTGCGATTCTAAAATTAAAATACGATGCAGTTCGAATTACTATTATACGAGTATAATCTAAATTTTACGAGTGCAACTAAGAGTCTCGAAGCCTGCAATCGTCTCGAAAGCTCTGAAGATGCCGATATTATTTCCTGAAACTTGAATAATACCAAGTAGGGAAAATCAATGCCAGAAGGTATATTAGATACGCATACCATATACCTTTTAATATTTGCATGAGCTTCATCTTAGATTTGTATATATTGACGTACAGAGGTTGGCTAATGGTGTTTTTGTTAGATATGAAATCTCTCTCATGGCAGTGTTCTAAGTAAAACAATCTATGTACTACATAATATACTCGTACAACCAAAATCTAAAGGATATGGATGGACTACTATTGTACACGCATGTGTATTTGCTATGATTAGCATTTGACTCTGTCTAAAGAACTCATGAGGCGCAAGGCTCCCCAAAATGGTAGAGTATTCAGAAGAGACATGAAGTGTGACTGACGATGATTGATAGACGGTTTAATTTTACAATTCTTGATGGTTTATTTTATAGAAACCAGGAACCTTTTAAAATTGTGAGGGGAATTTCTAATACACCGGTCTTTAAACACGCATCGGTCTGATGTACAGGTGTGAGTTTTCATATTTGGGAATTTCTGAAGAATGTACATCAAAGTCGACTACTTTTTCTATGAAAAACTATCAATAAAAATTGGAAGAAGCTTAGTGTACAAATTAAGTTCAGTTGATTATGTCATCCTATAGATGAGGGACCGCATTGGAACTCGGCACAAATACCGCGTGCTGTTTACAACGCAAAAAAAAACACATGTGTATAGTACCCCGGCGCAAGATCCCTGACTTTAAAAATTTATGGAATTGTACCTTTTGAAATAAATAAATACATAATCAACTATTATAGCTTCAGTTCTTTATTACTTGCTATGTGTTAACTTCAGTACCTACTTATTCGTGTATGAGCCCTGTTAGCCAGCAGTTCTTGTACCAGCTTTGACTAGACCGGCATTCTTGGCTTTCTATAGGGATTTTATAAAGTTGTAGTTTTAGCCTTCCGAAAATGTTGATGGGATCTCTAGTTTCAAAGGAAAACGGCGATCTTCTAAATAGCATTAGATTTCTATAATTGCGAATTCTGGAATCTGGTCCAGGAATCATTCCTTTCCCTATTTGCTTATTATTTTTGCGTTACTTCTGTTATCTAGATCTTATCTATTTGCGGGGCGGCAAACCTTATAAATAGATCAGTTATTTTATTTGTATCTTCTGTCGGAACAGTGCACTAAACCAAGGCCCTCCCCATTGTACTCCTTGAGTGTTCCTTTCACTGAAATTTCTAAATGATAAAGTACTTAAAATACCAGCACCCACCACATCAATGCAGAGTGACTGAAGCCTGACAGAGTTTGTGCTCCGTAGTGTCATCATTACTTTTACAGTAAGCGTCATAGGATACTGTTCTACTTACACCCAGCACAATTGAGTGTATAGGAGTTTAGTGCTCTTTCACGAGGGACAGCAGTCTCTTAGAGACGTTGGGAAGCATTCTTTTGGTCTGCTGAAAACCTGGAGAGTCATGTCACCTAAATTTATTTTAATACGAAACCCAACTGTTAGTGGAATCCTTACCGAGTATGCAGACAGAAACTCTTCTGGACCGTGCCTTCAAGTCGTGAAAGAGCTTTGGAGTCTGGTAACAGCAGGAGTGGCATATTTTTGTGAAAGCTTATCCTACCAGACAAATGGCGAATGAGATATAAATGGCCCTTTCATAGGCTGCTATAGATCTAGAGGATCCTCATTGGTCACTTTAAGTGATTTCAAAACTTTAGACGTAACATGCTTAATCTAAAGGAGTAGTTTGTTATTCCAGTTTCTACCTTTCCGTAAAAAAAAACTCATCTTCCACTTAGACCTCAAAGAATACAGCAGTAAAGACTGGAAGCCATCTTGATGGAAACCGCTGTTTACGCCATTACATATTGACTTCAGTTTGCATCAATGCCTTATTGATTAGCACTGCTTTTATAGAAAAAATTACTAATTCGTTTGTGCAGTCAAAAGTTGCGTTGTCGAAGCACTCTCAATATTAATGAAAATACCCAGGGCATATTCCTGCCCACCAGATTTTGAAGCGCACTCTCACTAGATCTTCTTCATTTGTACGCGTGTCGCATCTTAGACTGAGCATTCTCTCCATGCATCTTCAACATGAGATCTAACAGGTCTGACGCTCTTGGCGAGCGTATAGTCATTTTTCTTTTTCGATTTTCCAAATAAAGGCTACCCTCACTGTTCGCCAAAAATGGCAGTGGGGATTCTTTGCAGATTTACCAGCAGCTAGTCTATGCTTTTTTTAGCATAACTGTGTTTGTGCTATCGGTTCCAGTTAACTTGGAGATATCAAAAGAACCCATCTTGATGACCCTATGCATCACCACAATCAATGAAAACTACAAGCTACAGCGTATTATTTTATTTAGCCGACTTGTTGCTTGTGAGTGGGTTGTAATTTGGTTACTTGGGTACCGAATCTGGTGTATGAGAAAAAAATCTCTGCCTTCCACTCGGTGAATGGCATCAGTAAATTATGACCGTAATTTCAAACATATTAAGATTAAGGATCTCTGCAGAAATTTGAGTTACTCCACTCAGGCAATAACCGTGATAAGAAGGATGACCATTAAAATGTATAGTTAAGCTTAATAGTCCTCTTCGGAAAGCTCTTTTTACCGATGGCCCATGTTATTAGCAAGTTTTATTAAATTAACTATAAGCATGTTTTTTACTGCTTTGGTGTTGATATACCTGTTCATAATAATTATCCAGAATTTTTAGCACACGCTTACAGATCTGTTTCTTAGTTAAAATATGAAACAAGAATTGTTTTTCAAGGAGACATATTTAAGTGAATAAGAAATTACTGTCATTCATTTAGATTAGTATTAAAACCGATACAGAAAACGGTTATACGAATCTAAAAAAATAAATAGTAACATTATCTGCATATAGGATATGCTCGCACCACAATAACAACACCAATTTCGATAGATTGAAAGTCATAAAGATCAACAGAGATCTAAAGATCTTTCCTTTATATAAAACATTTTAAACCGACTCACCCTGTGGAGGGGCTTTATTGGTTACGATTCGAGTCTTACACGATGGCCAATTTTACAATTCGCAGGTCTACTAGGTGGAGTGAAAAGTAACCTCCTTGACCACCAGAATGCGATCAAGGTCTTCAAGGAATGCCATGAAGTCCGTTCATATTTAGGCAGACATGCCAAATATCAGTGCGATACTATCTTTAGTTTTGTTTTGACAACTGATTTTCGTTCTCTTATAAAACATAATTTTTTGAGAGACAAAACGGCGAAGGAAACAAAAGTAAAGTTAGATAAATATTATGGGGCTAATGCTAAGTCAGATGACACCGTCAAATATTGGTTTCGAGAGTTTCGTATTGGCCGCAACTCCATTACCGATCAAGTCCGCAGCGGCAGGCCCTTCGATGCGGTTACAAAGGACAATGTCAAAAAAACACATGAATTGCTGTTGGCTGACCGGAAAGTGAAGGTGCGCGAGCTAGCAAAAACCACAAAGATTAGTACTGAGCGCACACGCGATATTTTGGGCAATATTCTGCATATGAAAAAGTTCTCGTGCTGCTGGGTGCCGCACATACTCACTCCTGACCAAAAACACGAAAGCGAGAGCACTTCGAAAGAGTGTTTGGACTTGCTGATGCGGAATCGGGCGGAGTTTTGGCATCGATTGGTAACTGAATCCAGCACGAGTGCTCAGAAGCGGCCAAGGGAGGCTCAATGGGTCGAAAATGTGGTGGACTACTTGGTGGACTACCACGAAAAAGGAAAAACCATCAACAGCGAGTATTACTGTGCATTATTGGAGCAATTAAAGGCCTCACATGAAGCGAAAAACATTTTGTTTTTGCAAGAAAATGCACCGGCGCACAAAAGCATCGCTACCGTGGCTAAAATCAAAATTACTTTTCGGACGGGATCAAGAAGTTGGAAAATCGCTGGAATAAGTGTATCAAACTAAAAGAAGAATATATTGAATAAAACAATATTCTTTTTTTTTTTTTTTCATTCCCAAGGAGGTAACTTTTCACAAAGGTGCCCCTTGTCTCAACTATGAGCTTAATATGACACGCAAGGCTAAGTTATTTTGAACAGACTCTTATTTTATTAGCAGCAAATGCATTACACTATAATTATTTTCAAAGAGGTGATTTACCAACATGCCGAGTTAGGAAGCACAAAGTTGAGCATTACCACTAAGTTGCACCTACAAAGGCATTTAACTACAAACTCTGAGTAAAAGTGACTAGTTGATTTTTAAGGACATGCATTCTGCTCTATGAAAACTCAGAGGTTGCCTCCATTAAAAACTTTTTCTTGAAAGGCAAGTAGCAAAGATAACATACAAAAATTGGTTTTGGTAGAAATTACAGTCCAATGATTTTTGAAGAAAGGCCACTCTCAACCTCAAAATGGTATTGGATAAAGGGCCCTTGACTCCAACATATTTCTTCACAAAATACTCTTGATCAGATTTCTTCTTCAGATAGTGACAATGTTTTAAAATTACAGCTCATCCCGGTCGAATTTAATACAACGGAAATTGTTTTGTGGTATGAAAACCACAAGAATGTCTTTATTTTATATTGTTGGTCAAAAAACGTTTACCCTCAATGAAGAACTAAAAGGTCTCTCGAAAATTATTTGGTAATTTCTTCCAACAAATTGGTAACTTCTTGCCCAACATAGACGAATTGGGTAATACCCAATTCAGACCAGTCATCCTTCACAGAATTCTGCTTTTAAGGTACTCGTATATAGTGAAATTGTCACAGTGCCTACTAATTTGTATTCACTTATCAAAGGATCCATCCAAGGAATGTCTAAGGAAGATAAATTCTAAATAAGAAGATACCAGAAAGTTCGATATAACTCCAATGCGAATCGTTTTACTTCTGACAGTTGTTCCCATTGAAAAAATTGTTTACCAACAGTGAGTCATTCTATACCAAATCGCCTTTAGAATTTCTTTTGATAAGGAAAACACATTTTGTGAAAAAAAAAATATATAGCAATAACAATACTACTTTATTTGATAAGACTACACCTGTAAGATTCATTCAAAATATTAGCACAACTGTATTCAGTTGTGACGGCACCAACTTTTTCCACGAACACACCGATTCGTAATCCAATCGAAAACTTCTCTGAGCATTTTTTTAAATATAAATGCGAGGCAAAGCGCGCAGCTCCCTCAGTTAAGAGAAATATTTTAGTCCGTACGGATACTAGTCAGAAATTCTTATTTTATTTTTAGTGAACTTAGATATAAATTGTGCGCTATTTTTGTGTATACATACGTATATAGGGGTGAGTGAGATGCGTATTGAAGAAAAATAAATAAATAAATAGAATACATGGGTTAGTGACGTCAGCCAAGGGTAGTTTTCAAAACTGTGTGGAAAGATAATTGCAACCTTGGCTGAGTGTAGTGTGATACAATATATATTTAGACGCCGCCGCCGGTCGAACGAGTTTAATTGTTTTTTTTTTTTTTTTTTTTTGTATTCTGTAAAAATATTTTTTTGTTTTTATTTACTCTTTTTTTAATTTTTTCCATCATTTTCTAAAAAAACCTAAAAAAATCTCTACAATACCAGTCAGTGTATTTGAGTGTTTTTTATTGGAATTTGTATGCTGCTTCCTATGAACTCGTATAACATGTAAAAAAAACAAAAACAAAAAGCATGAGCATTCTGGCACGTACTTGTACATAATAAATTCAAGAATAAATACCAAAAACCGATGAGACCTTTCTAAAAATTTGAAATCATAAACAGCTCCATTTGACACGGATTTTTGGAATTATCTTAAAATTTGAATTTTTTTCTAATTACTCAATTTACTACAACTGAATACAACCTATATGCATATGTATCTTGAGTGTATTATGTTTGTTTTTGTCAACTGCCATGAAAAGCCGTACATTTTTTTAGTGTTGAAAGGGTTCCAATTCTTATAATGCAAGACCCATGGCACCAAGTTTTTTTTAACGAAATTCTACCGATCAAGAGTAAAGTTTGGCGCCAAAAAGTGAGATGAGATTCCACTACCTTTTAGAAATGCCTGAAATATAAAGTGAATAAGTGGATTAAAACAACTCTTTTTGGTTGAGTTAAAAATGTGGGGCCATACATAGATACTACTAAAAACATTGATTTAAAACTGGCAAGAGTTTATGTCAGTCATATTTTGCTCATCGCAGGTTATTTAGTTTCATTTGAAAAGATGTTTGCTGAATAAAATAATTAAGCCATTCTTCTATAGTTCGATGGGAAATATCGTATCTGTAATCAAAGGAGCAGTTTCGAATTCGAAATTCAAACAGACATAATACAAAAGTCTATTTTAGTGATTTATTAAGACAGTATAAGAAATAAGAAACCATCGTGCCACTAGTATACAAACCACATAATACAATACATTCATGTGTATAATATAGTGTCAGAAGAGGCACTTTTGGATTGCTTATTATATGTTGAGCCAGCTTTATCACTGTATACAATATCGTCATAAAATTCTGGGTCATTTTGCGTCTAGAGCTCATTCAGTAAATATCCGACGCATGTCATGATCTTGAATTCGTGCACCAATATAATATTGTAAGATCCTTTCAAAAAATGTTTCAAGATGTGGAAAGACAAGGCTCATCACTAGACTAACTGTAGCTTATCTCATTCGAAGTGTAATTATAAAATACCTTTCATTCTAGTTATCCATTCGAAATACTCATATCTTGTTCTAACTCCAGCACATATGAACCAAAGAATCATATTGGAAGTATTTTTAGAAATACTTTAGGCTCCAGACATTACATCACCTTGCAAACCTAACATAACCTAGCCTAGGGAAGCCAGTCTCATTATAGGCAACCATGTTAATGTGCAGTAGAGTACTTTAATCTAATTTGCTCTAACATATATTAGCAGCCATAAGTCTTGGCCCAAATTCTTAATCACATTTTATCGTATTTACATGATAAACAATACTATGTCACCTATAATGTTAGTGTTTCGAAATGGTTGTCTACTGAATATCACTGCGATATATGTATGTATGTACTTAACCTTCTGACTGTCAGAGTTTTTTACACCTTGAAACCGTAAGTTGGAGTCATATAAACCCCACAAGCTGACCCGTATATTTTGCATGCAGAGGCTACTAAACAAGAAAATTTAGATAGATACAGTAGTTAAGTATATGTATTTCCCACGACCAATTTATTCTATTATTTGTGGATGGACCAATTCTTCGCCAAGCTTTCGAAACTTAAAATTATAAAGATTAAATGCCGCAAAACATCCAACATCAAGGATTTTGGAAAATAAGGTCATTGGCCAGCGGTTTGTCTTCCTTTTACATGTGTAAATCTTTACCATTTTATCCATTGAGTCGACTCCGCCCTTAGTTTTATTGTAGTCAAGAATAATCATTGGCTTTCGTTTTTGGTCGGGATTGATCTCAGCGGAGTGATGCATGAACAAAGGAATTACATTTTTGTTCTTCTTAGGAACATAACTGACAAGAGTCTTTGCTTTAGAGAAAACAAATCGAGAACTGAATTCTCCCCAGCCTTTAATATTAATTAACTCAGCTGCCTTGCTTTTTCGCATAGTTCCCAAAATTGCGGTGTTTTGAGATAACAATTGTTCAGCGAGCGAGCACAGACGTGAACAAATTATCCATAGTTATGTTCCATTGAAAGTTGCCAGACATTCTGAAAGAATTTACCTTTTGCCAGCCATTGTTGACAAATACGTTGCACTATATTCAATGCGTAGTCCCGTGCTTTCGATTCATCTGGTTGACGACCAACATAAATCTCTCCGCGCAAGGGATAGCTGTTCTGCGAATCACATACCCAGAAAATTTTGATTCCATACTTTCCTGGTTCTGATGGAATGTATTGCCGAAATTTTGATCGCCCTCGTGTCGCCACCAGTTGCTCGTCAACTGTTAGGAAAACTGATGGTTTGTACGCTGTCTTTAGCTGTTCAAGAAACATGCTCCAAACGTCTCGAATGGGAGCCAATTTATCTATGCGCAATTGTTTCGAACGAGTTTGAAAATCTTTGAATCGAAGTAACTGCTCAAATCGAACCTGAGTCATCGTGCCTCGGAATATGAATCGGTTTCGTTTGTCGAATAATTCAGTAATTGGCTCATCCCAAGACTTGCAGGCGCCTGCAAAAATCAGCATACCAATTAACACGTATAATTCTTTCTTGTCTGTTTTCACCCATTTTCGAATCGACTTGTTTGGATTTGCAGCACAAAATGCGTTAGCTTTACGATTACTATAGCTTTGAACGTATCGCTTATTGAAGAAATTTCTCTCAGAGTATTAGCAATAACAGATTGCTTTTCTCGAACAATTTGCATTGCGCGTGTTTGGGATTGCAGTAATGGCATCGAAATCATACGAGCCCGCTCTTTGCAACGCACATTTCGTCCGTTGTGGGTGGCACTTCTTGCAATCCAATTTCATCATCTTCATTTTCAGTTTCTAATTCAGGAATTTCAATGTCTTCAAAAATGTCGAAATCTGAAAACTCGCCATCAATATCGTCGGCTGCTTCATTTATCGACTCATCGTCACTATCAATCAAATCCATCGCACTCATACTGTATGCAAAGAAAGGAGGATTTTTTTCCTTTTTATTATCTAACGCTCAAACTTTTCATTTGAAACGAATTTACAATGCAAAAAGATTGATAAAAATATTTCTTTTACCTGCCAATAATAAATTCTCGTCTCAAATTTAAATAGCAATTATAAATCTATTCTTACAAAATTGTCTTGTTTCCGCTACGCACGCGTCAAAAAGAAGAAAATGAACAAAAGTTGTAAATGCATAGATGTGTGACAGGTGTATGCATTTTCACATACATATTTACATACATAAAATTGAGAAGAAAAGGTACTCCCCACATTCAAAATCTAAGAGAGTTGCATGGGGATAACTTGACCCAACTGTCAAGTTTTCAAGTTTTTTTTTGCTTTCAGATGAAAAATATATACTTTCGCAGTGACTTTTTGAGCTCATTTTGGTATTTTTATGTATAGAACGAACAAATTGAAGATGTCAGTGAGAATCAGCCAAAAACACTAATAAATATTTTAAAAAATTAATGTTTTATACGCCAACCTACAGTCACAAGGTTAAAGTCATTTAAGGATTTATTGAGTATATCTTTGGGTAATGTACGTAGGTCGAAACACTTTTCTTTGATCTTTAGTTTATTTCAGAGTATGGTACACGCTATATGTTATGCATATATTATGCAATAATGTTTCTTAAATCGTTCATTTGCACAGCCCACGCCGTTGATGCCCAAATTTTAGAGTTTACTTAGGGGTTCCTATATAACTCATAAAAGAAACAGTAAAAACAAGAAAAAAAAACGAGTATACTCGTACTCAAGATCTCAAGGTCAAACTCGTGGTCACTATCTTATGTCCCCTTCAGAACCTTGCGACTTTTGTCTGAAACATTTTTCGCGATATTTCGTACTTTTCGAGTAATTTTAATGTCTTAAGTTTTATGGCGCTCTCTGACGGGAAAAGAACGCATTTTTGAAAAAAGTGTTTCATGTAAAAGATTTGTAATTTTTCACGCAGATTACGAATCTGTCAAAAAATAAGGGTTCCCATTAAAAAATCAAAAGTGACCTTCGTTTGACCTTGAAAATAGGGCTCAAAGTCAAACTCGTGGTCACCATCTTATGTCCCCTTCAAAACCTTGTGACTTTTGTCTGAAACATTTTTCGCGATATCGTGTATTTTTCGAGTAATTTGGATGTCTCAAGTTAAAAAACTCACCCTGTAGATAGCAACAAGTAGTTATAACTTCTCTTTTTCATCGTATTGTTCCGTGATTATTTGTCAAATCCCTTTTAAAACTCTGTGTATTCGTTCATATAAAAATTAGAAATATTAAAATAAAATAATAAAAAATAAAAAATAAAAAATAAAAAATAATATCAAAAAGTCATTCTTGCCGTTTCAGTTTTCACAAATCAAACAAATTACAAACCAAAAATAAAAAAATTAACAAAAAAATAAAAAAATAAAAAACAAAATCACAATTCAAAATGAACTTCAACAACACAAATGCACATGACTTCCGTTTGAAACGGAAATGCCTCGCAATGGTTGGATGTTTGATTTTTTTCCTTTTGATGTCACAAGTTTCCTGCCGACCATCTGAGGTCGAGGATGTTCTTGCATACAGTGACGGCGACTACACAGATGCTGATGATATCGAAGTATGTTCACATAAACTTATTTTCTCTTTAAATCAAACAGATATCTACACTGTAAATATAGTACTGTGTATGTATGTAGTACTATTTTCAACATGTTTTGCAATTTTTTCTTTATCCTTTCGCATAGTGGCAGAACTTTCCAACTGTAGAAACCACAACCAAAGAGCACCCGGTAATCTACTACAAAGAGGACATTGTCAGTGAAGATTATGGTAAGCCATTAAAATTATTAAGAGTACCCATTTATATATGTACATTAAATAATTTTCCTCATATCCTTTATAATTGAAGATCCGAATAAAGAAAATAAACACTCATCCAAGGAGAGAAGCAGTGAGCAAAGAACTCTGCCTAATAGGCAAAAATACATAGAAATCCTCAGAAGAAGTCGTAAGAATCATACCGATACTGATATTGACAGTCTTCAAATTATCAATAAAACTAAGACCGAATCAAATAGGTACATAAAACCGGAAAGAATATACTTTGATGTTTATCCCATTGAAGATGACGGTTTAAAAGATGAGGGTACCAAGTTTGATGATAAAAATATTCGTGTCGAGGTGATTTCTTTGCTGGACGATGATAAAAATAGTGAAAGCACCAACTTAAAATATTTGTTTAGTAAAAAACCGAAAAAATTTTCACGACACCATCGTCAACGTCGTGATTTAAATGACCACAGGTTGCGTCACAAAAGAAATCCCTATTTAAGATGGTCATCGAAAATTCAGCCAAAATATGCTGGCGCTTGCTGCCCAAACCAACCAATTTACTCAAAGTAAGTGGTTACTATTGGAAGAGCCGTTTTTCTTGGATTTTTGTAATGGGTTGCTTATTCTTTTCAAGGACTAAGCATCCAGTAAGGGGAAAATATAACAATGCTGTATCTCCGGGATCAACATCAATAACTTCAAATCCAGTTGCCGTAGGTCCTCGAGACGATTTTGGCCGCCCACCTTTGAAAGAGCCCCCACTAATTCACGCTGGTGATGATGATTACGATGACTATATTGCATCCATAAGTAGTAAGATTGAATAAGATTATGTTATTATGGATTTTTTTTATTCGATTCTTCTACTTCCAGATATTCAGAGGGCAACAACTACTCAGAAACTGATCACGGGCTGGGGAATGTCAACCAGTAAGTATCATACACTTACTAAAAAGAGTCCCTTGCTAATCGTATTACTACTAAAATTTCATTCTTCTAAGTGGTTTTGTTATCATTCATGACGGTCACATTCTATCCCTACCTTTAACCCATTACCCCTCTAATGAAAGGTGAGCTTCTTCGGATATCTTATGAAGGGCTATCAAAAGGTAAGTGGCTGATCTTGACAGCTGTTTCAAAGTTAAGCGCTTACCCCTTGGCTTTTAGTTCTACCTCGAACAGGAACCTCGGAGATACACAGAATCTGCGTGAATTTCGCAACTGGCTCGATAGCAAAATATAAACACGGCAAAGTTTATAATTATTTTGAACTTTCATTGAGGCTTCACATCAACGATCGAAGTGACCCTTAGATTGGTCGATGATGAAGACATCATCTATATATCTTAACACATGATTTTTACATTAGGTGTTAAAAAATCGTGCTTCTCTTCGTAGAAAGTTGACGCAGTTATAAGTGTTGTCATAAGTGCTGATGAAGTTGCATATGAAGCAATATATTACTGATTTATTGCCACTTTGTTCATCGAATATGGGTGTGTATTAGCTTTGGCCGTTCGCTTGAAATACGATTCTCTTACGGCGACATAAATTTATGATATAATATATATACTACATATGTATATTTTATTATATTAATGACACTTTTTTTTTCTCTCTAATACATTAAACGATTTCGGTATTAGCTCCTGTAATGGTAAAGTATCTGTGTTTTCAGTTCTTTCGGCCCCTTAGTGTCTCTGTTTCTTAAAAGTGGAATCCTTGTATATAGTATTTTAGAAAAAATAACTTACTTAGGTAGCGCAATTCTAGGGAGTTAAATACCAAGCCTCTTCAGTTAACAAGATCTCCAATCTCCAAATTGGTTGAGATCCTTTTCTACTTGGACCACCTAATGTAAGGTTTCCCTCTACTGCGTTGTTTCTCCGGGTTAGATTCGAAAACTTTGCGGTGCATTGGTTTCCATTAGCTCTACATGCTCTAGCAATCTCAGGCGACTTACGCGCAGTTTCTTACTATATTGGTGTCGCCACACAGCTCCATGCTTCAGCGCCATAAAGTAGGATTGGGATTTTCAGGGTCTTAAATGGAGTCTCCTTATCCCAAAGAAACAGTGATTGGCAAGAGTTAATCTTCCTCCTTTTTTTTCGGAGGTGTTGTTGGCAGAATTCATAGCAAAGTTTATGTCCGTTTAGACCCATTATGACGGATGATCGGAAGGGGGAATTAAAGGTTTCTAGTTCTGATTTCCAATTTCTGTTTCGCGGTCGTTTTGACACTGACCGGGTCTAAGCCACCTTGTTGCATGTACAAATCTTAAAAGCGATGCAAGTGGAATATAGTGGGATATTGCCTTTATTGCCGGAAGTTTGGCTGCTACAGTCGATATCTCAGCCTGGAAGACACTGTTGTACAATAATCCGGCAGGCGTCGTGAGCATTGAGAGTTGAATTAATCAGAGGAGATCCCGCGTCGGTTCCTGTATCCATCTTTGATCGATCCGTAAAAATGAATATTGAGTCTGGTATCATTTGACAAATGCAGGCGAATTGTGTTCCGAAGTCATGATGTGGTATTATATATGGTAGTCCGCATTGGAACAAACACAGTTCACGTGTAAAGATCGAGGGGTGGCCTCTTGGGTTTCACTAAGTCCTTTACTGGCTCAAAATTATGTGACATCCTGTCGATTTAGTCCCTTTTTGTTGACAGCATATATTGGGATTTGGCCTTTATTACAGGTAAATCCATGTTGAGAGATTCCGTTTTAAAATTAGCGAACGCACAGGCGATAGCCCGCTGATTTCTTCCAATTATGTCTTTATCACCTAGATACGCTAGCACAGACTTTGAAAGATTGTGTTTCCAGTATTCACTTATGAGTTCCGCATGATTCTTTCAATGATGTTAAAGAAGTCACATGATAATGAGTTGCCTTGTCTAAAACCTTTTTTGACATAAAAGACCTTGCTTAAGTTGTTGCTAATCTTCATGGAACAGCCAGTGATCTCCGTCGGTAATCTTTACAGGCGAGTTTGGCAGGAATGCCAAAACTAGACATTACTCTATATAGCTCCCCTCTATAAATTCTGTCATATGCGGCTTTAAATTCGATGAGAAGATTATAGTTATTTCCAGGATCTGCCAGAGTATGAAGATTTGGTCGATTATGAACTTTTCTGGCTTGATATCGCACTGATAGGAACCAATCAGGTAATTGGCGAAGGGTTTCACACGTTCACAAAATGCTGTATGGGATTTTAAGGTTATAAGTCACTCTACAGTTGACGCACTTGAGAGGGTCTTCTTTTTTGTGAATAGGACAAATGATAGTGAGATTCCATTCATCAGGCATACACTCTTATGACCAGTTCTGAGAAATGAGTTGGTGTATGCTATCCACAAACTCATATTCTTAAACAATAGTTCTTCTTTATTGGTGCGCTTGAAAAACCAGCATTCGAACCTTGGCTACAACAAGATAGTGATCCGAGTCAGTTTTGACTACTCGGAAGGTTCCACTACCTGAATAGCAATAGCAGTGCCTCTGTTGATTGTTCGGCTGCACGTGATCTGTTAAGGATCCTAACATTTGACGTGCAGATCCGAAGGTCTTTATCCTTTAGTCTTTTACACGACATAAACAATGAATGCGTTACTATCCGAGGCTATTAGTTAGTTCCCCAATTTAATTTTTTTTTTTTATCACTTCCCTGTAGGGTTGTGAGCGCTATGACAAGCACGTTGAAGCGAACTTTAAACCTATCCTACCCATATAATATCTAACCTAGCTTTATAGGTTTGGCAGGTCTTGGATTTTGGAAAGGAAGTGGTCCTTAACAAAGTTTTCCCTGAGTTGGCATAAGCCAACACCCTTGTTTACAAAGTTGCTTTCTAATTCCTATTTCCAATTTGAGATTATGATAAAGATTATCTGGACTTCAAAAAAAAAATAGAAAATAAAAAGAAATAAATTTAATTATAACACACAGAATGTTTTTTTCATTTTTTCAGCTCGAGGACCAGCGGCAGCACCAGCGGCAGCACCAGCAAGACAACCTGCAACAACGTCACGACCAGTTACAATGCGTCCTAAACCACAAGGCCGAAATGTACCAAATTGTATTTTAGCCATCACAAGCTGCTGTCAACCGGGAGTCACTCAGATCGATTACAATTGCTTCGAAAGATACTATTGTGACGGAGCATTTTGGGGCGTTAATCCATGCAGCGAAAGTAATATAAGAATCGCCTCACAAGTGAACGATCTGTACTTTGTTTGAAGCAACATACATTTTATATATGTTGCTGGCTAGATGTTTTTTTTTTTTTTAACGGAATTCGTTATTTATTTAATTATATACCTTTAATTTATATAATTAACGTAGGTAACTAGAAGTTTTTTCAAGTGACTGCTAACTGCACAAAGGTAGCTTGGCAAAGAAAGATGCATTTATGAATTTTTGTTTTTTTAAATAATACTTTAGTAAGCTTAAGTGTGATGTTTTATTTTTTGTAACGAAGTAAATTAATTTTATATAAAAGGATATAAGAGTTTTCATATAAAAACAAAAAATCAAAATATCAATCCAAACTGCGCCGATTGTATTTCGATTGTTTTAAATGGCTAATACGTATATAAGTACTACTCTCTAGCTGCAAAAGGTCAAGCTATATTCCTCGAAGAACATGAATGTTCCTTTTTAACCGTTGACGACCTATTGGAATACATACTGTACCTAACATTATTTTTAATTAGTAAATAACGAAAAAGTACCTGATAATAAATACACAGTACCTGAATAAATACATCGGCAGTTCTACTGAACTTGTAGATTATAGGTACAAACGCTTAAAAAAGGTAGATTCTTACAGCTAAAAGGTCAGTGTAATGGTGTAATGAATGAGGTATAAAGAAATCTCAGAAAGAGCTGCAGGAAATGTAGGTATTAACAAAGTTAAGTCAACTGAGTAAGTATTGTCAATCATTTTGAGAAATAATAGAATTGCTCCAAGATCTTCAGTCTCTGAAAAGTCTCATCTCTCACTATATCTAGCTTCTTTTTAAGACCAAAAAGGATCCAGTTTCCCTTCACTAGGGAATAAACTGAGATTCTCTTGGACAAAAATCTTTTTAGTAACTCTTCAGTTGCATCATACGATCTTGGGTACAGAACCTATACTACTCTTAGTTTAAACAGTGTTTTGAATTCATCCCCTTAAAACACATCACCGTACTTATGAGCGACTCGTTCAAGCATAGCGTCAATTGTAGCTGACTTATTCCTGAAGACCTGAGACTTTACATATCGCCAGAGATAATAGTCCAGAGGTGTGATATCTCCAGATCTAGGGAGCCAGCTTATCGTAGCAAAACGTGAAATTAAGTGCTCACCAAATAGATTTCTCAATAGATTTAATGGTAGCTCTTGGTATTCTTCAGGTTGCTTATCAGTCTAAATACGAAAATTTTGATTATTAACGTATCCATCGGCCAGAAATGGGCTTCACCACTAAACAAAATTTCACAATAAAACACTGGATTTTCATTGAGTTTTTCCAGAGTCCATTCACTGAAAATATGACGCAAATTCAAGTCGCCTGGCTTCAATTGTTGCACGAGTTGAATTTTGTACGGTTTAATACTGATATACTCACGTAAAATACGCCAAGTTATGG
This sequence comes from Volucella inanis, assembly GCA_907269105.1. Lineage (NCBI taxonomy): Eukaryota > Metazoa > Arthropoda > Insecta > Diptera > Syrphidae > Volucella > Volucella inanis. The sequence goes on from OU026153.1 coordinate 147,465,139, forward strand.
AATACGCCGGGCCAAACTGCTGAGAACGACGACGAATCGATTCGTAATGGTCTTAGCGTACACTGTCAGCTACAGCTGCTATACGTGCTGGATGTGGTTTAAACGGTCGAGTATCATTCAGTAATGTAAACTGGAACTCAAATTTGCGAATAATATTGGTTTTAGTAGGTCGATTATGCGCACCATAATGACAAAGCAGTTTGATAGGAGTCACGCGTGATATGTAAAAAAAAGCCTATTGAAAATCAAACCTCACGACTTCCTGAAGTCGTCAGACAACAGAGCCGATAAATGTGGCAGTCTCTTTTGGTACCAGACCTCTAGTAAGTTTATTAAGCTAACAATTTTCACGGCTCATCCAAACCTCATCAAACTCGAAAAGGAACTCGGTGAGACATCAAGAAATGGTAAGATTGAACTTTTCGAAGAAGGCATATAAATTTACTGAACTTGCATCTAATTTGGTGACATTCAACTACTCACTGTGGACATGTTTCCATTTATTTTTTCACTTTCGCTAACTGATTGAGATTTATGTGCACAGTCCTGCAAAAGGAAACCAGCGAAAAATCAATTGCTTTCCTACTCGAAATTACTCTAGAAAATTTTCACGAGGATGGATCAATAAGTACCCGATTTTGAAGACAGGTGACATTGCAAAAGACACGTCAACGGTGGTCACAAACTATAAAAGCCAGCGATGAAGGGTCGGAACCGGCTTCCTGCTTTTACCAGGTTTAACCGGAAAGATATGGCTACAGTGGTCACAAGCCATAAAAGCCGGCGATGAATAGGTGCATCCGTAGTGAACCCGTTTCCTACTTTAATAACATTTTATTTTTGGTATCAGTAGAATGTCTTCCTCTTTTTCCCAGCGACCTTTGATATCTACGTCGGTGACAGTATTGGACAAAATACAAATGGACTTAAAAATGGCTTCTGCAAGCTCCGCTAAAGTCTAAACTGATTTTGATAGTAACCGCCATTTTGTAAAGACAATCCCACGGTCTTTCTGGCAAGTAATAAGCCGTCGGTAAGCTTCAGATAGTTGTCCTCGATTTGTCGGGAAACTGCTGAGTGTCCTATAACTTGATCGGCCAAATGATCACACTCCGGCAGATCCTAGAAGAAGCTCTAGAAGTTCAAATCGTTACCCATCATCGATTTTAAGGCCGCATTTGACATCATTTATAGAGTATTCCTATCAAACTCGTCCATCTGTGCAGAACGACGGTCACGACTTAAACAAGACCTTTGATATTGAAAAATGTGTTGGAGAAAGTGACACGCTGTCACGTGACTTCTTTAATATCATACTTGAAAGAATTATGCGGTACTCACAAGCGGACAGTGGAGGCACAATCTTCCAAAAGTCGATTTCGATAAATCGATGTAATTGGGAGAATTCAGCGGGATATCACTGGAGCGTTCGCTTATATTGAAACGGAAGCTGCCAAAATGGGTTTAGTAAAATGAGGGCAAAACGAAGCATATTTTGTCATCAAGGATAGACACACAACATCGACGAATTGGACAGAATGACAAAATCGATAGCTATTATTTTAAGGAAGTTAAGGGTTGAAAATTGTTGTGAATTTTACCAACAGCACCTCAGCAGAAATAAAACGAAGAATCACTCATGCCATTTGCTATTTCTTTGAGCTAAGAAGACAATTGAGTAGTAAGACTCTATTCCGAAAAACTAAGTTGACTCTATGTACGTGATGTTGCTGGAGCATGGACTCTATCGAAATCGGATGAAGGTATCCTCACTTGTTTCGAAAGAAAAATTCGGTCCTGTTTAGGTTGACGGGCTTTGAAGGAAAAGATTCAATAACGAACTATACCAAATATATAGCTAAATCGACCTAGTGAAAAGGCTATGCATTAGTCGCCTGAAATGGCTAGGACATGCAGAGCCAATGGACACCAATTTTCCTGCCTAAATTCTCTCTAATCCGGAGAGAAAATGCCGTAGAGGAATACCTCACCTTAGATAGTGCGCACAAGTAGCAGGGAAGCTTAACCACCTTGCTGTGCGCAACTGGAGACAGTTAGCTAAAAACCGGACTAAGTGGAGAGGCTTGTTAGTTGAGGCTCATTTTCAACTCGAACTGTAGAGCCACTTAATTAAGTAAATAAGTAAGTTTTTCCTCTTTCATGAGGTCTGAAGGTATACAGTATGCATCGGCGATTTGTAATTAAATAGGTTCCACTGTTACTTTGTCTTTCATATCCTCCTACGTCCATTGTGGTGAATCTGTAGTTGGCATCGACAATGGCTTGAAGTACCACTGACAAATACATGTACATATACCGGGTGAGTTTTTTAACTTGAGACATCCAAATTACTCGAAAAATACGCGGTATCGCGAAAAATGTTTTAGACAAAAGTCACAAGGTTCTGAAGGGGACATAAGATAGTGACCACGAGTTTGACCTTGAGACCCATTTTCAAGGTCATACGAAGGTCACTTTTGATTTTTCAATTTTCTTTGCTCAGTCGTATTCCTCAACGGGGCACACGACTTTGTCTCAAATGTCTTATTCATTCAGTGCTAGATACCACTGCACTGGCACATAAATCATTAAACGGTTTCCAACGTTGTTAGGGTGTTAGAAGGTCGAGATTTGTTTTGAGGAAGTCATTATTGCCTCGAGTGAAGTTAAAACTCAAAGAAATTTCAGATAGAGACAAATTGTCCTAAACTTATCTGAGAGTGTATAATGTGCACTCTGCCCTTTTTTTTCTACTTGAACGGAACTGTACTTCATTTAGAAGTTCGATATTTGTTTTGAGGAACTGATTATTATTGGTAACGTTTTCCAGATTAATAATGCAGGCTATTTCAATTCAAGAGAAAATTTAAGTGATATTGATTTATGGAGAAAGTGGAAGGAACATCGATGGTGCTGTTGCTCTTTACGCCCAACGTTTCTCAGACCAGATACGATCGCGCGATTCCTTTTATCGGGTCATCCAACAATTCACTGGTGAAGGAAGTGTGCAACCAAAGAAAAGGAATCGATCGGATAGGGTGGCTGTTGAGGACAATGAAATAGCAGTGTCAGCTGCCGTTGCACATGATCCTTACATTAGCACTCGCCAAATAAGTTATGAATCAGAAATTTCTCAAACGACTATCTGTAAGATATTACATCGGCATAAATACCATCCTTAACATGTTTCAATGCATCAAGAACTTTCTAGTGAGGATTTTCGCAACCGGGTTTCCTTTTGTCAATGGGCACTTCAGAAAATTGAACGAGACCCCCTTTTCTTCGCCAAGGTGTTATTCTCTGATGAGTCGACTTTCACCAATCACGGTACGGTCAATCGACTGGGCTACCGAAAACCCTTTTTGGTTGCGACAAGTTGAACGATAGCACCCTTGGAATGTTAATGTTTGGGCGGGAATTATTGGGGATAAATTAATGGGTCCATATTTTATTGAAGCCAACTTGAATGGCGAAAAGTATGCAAAGATTAAAGTATTACTAGAAGAACTGCCATTGGAGTTGCGACAAACAATGTGGTTTCAACATGATGGTTGTCCAGCCCATTACTCCCAAGTAGCCCGGGGCGTATTAAACAATGTTTACCATCAACGATGGATCGGACGAGGCGGTCCGAGGCAATGGCCTTAGCAGCATCACCTGATCTTACGTCACTTGATTTCTTCTTGTGGGGCTACTTAAAAAGTGAGGTTTACAGAAGAAAGCCAACAACACGTGAGGACATGAAAAGACGAATAACTGAAGCTTGCCGGAAGATTACGCCAAAATTACTTCTCAGTTCTGTTGGTTTATTTAGAGTGCGGATAGACAAGTGTATTGAAGTGAATGGTCACATTTTCGAGCATTTGTTGAAATAGTCTCGTGAAATAAACGGGAAGAATTCAATGATTCAACAGTGGGAGGCAAGGGGACCCACTCTAATAAATCACCCCGAAGGAAACAAAATACTGCTACGTCCACGTCGTTGTTTCTGGGTTATGCTAAACACAGTTTCTTGATAATTTTAGCAACAGCTGATTTTCCCATCCGAGAACTAAATGATAGTCCCGTTGGCAGATATCTTCAATAAAAATATTATTTAGTGTATTCACTTTTGTTCTTGTTTTTCAGATGATTTACTAAAATGAAATGGGTAAGATCCAATCTGCTCAAAAGTATAGAATCTAAATGGTCTTTCTTAAACGGGATTAAGAAACCAAAGACGTCAACAGGCAACTTGACCAATAGCAAAAAAAGCGCGTAGGCAATTGAGAACAGAGCAGATTCGGATGAAAATAGAGGTGAGCCCAATGGTGACTTTCTTTTTTCCCGTAGCCATGTTGATAAAATTCTTCAAAACATGGAATTTAAGTTAGAAATCAAGTTCAACAGCTTGTTGAAGAGTTTGCGTATCCTAATGTAGCTTCAAGCTCAGTATCATTTAGTAATACCAGTACCTTGTCCTATTCTAATCCTCCAACCATGGCACAACTCCTATTCAAACATTCGGTCTATTATCGTATAGTCATATCACGTCCTTTTCAACTGATCATCTTTCCGTATCACATAGTTCCAAATTTTTTTAAAATAATTGCAAACTTTCATCAACTAAATTAAAAAATTTCAAGCTAATTGGTTTGAAGGATAGCTCTAACTCAGTATATAATTGGAGATATGGTTACTTTTCCAACTGCCCAAGAATTCGTCCGAATCGCAGTGACTCGAAAGAAGAATGCAGCATTTGAAGAAATCGGCAAAATTATTACAGCCTACTAATCTACCCGTTCTGCAACCGAAATCATGAAGGGGAGCAGCATTTCCGTTTCATCTGCAAAAGCATCGACATCAATGAATTCTACTGACGTTCACCAACTAAAAAAATATAACAACCCAAGACGACTGAAAATTTTCTAAATAGGAAGTCATGCCAGCGTTTCTATGTACAACACGAGTGAAACAATTTTAAATACATAAACTCAGTCTGTGACATCTGGAAAAGATGCGCCTACATTAAGAGTGTGTGCCTATAACTGCAACAGATTATATTTGTCTGTCAAAGCATTCGAACGACGGGATCGCAAGATTTTCATCCAGCTAGAAGTAAATCACCGGCTCTTAGCTTTTCAACTACAATAGATACTGGAGCTTCTTGTTCTCTCGTTGTATAAGAAGGATATAAAAGGCTTAGCAAACCACGACGTATACCATCTTCACGTTCGCCGAAAGCCTATGGAGAGGTAGAAGTACCGGTCAAAGGAATTACCCACGTTACAAAACAAACTTATCAAAAGCAGAAAGTGAGAAGAGAGAAAACATAACCCCATATGGTTCGAAGCTTTTAAGTTAAAGATGAAACGTTCTAACAAGGAAATTGTAAATCAAATAAATTCTCAATCTAAGGAACAACTCGAATGTGAAGCAAAATCTCTGTGTGGGAGATATGTGAACGTTTTTCAGCCTGGGCTGGGATGCAGTAAATTGTTTTTGAAATATTCAGCCAATCCACCACGATATTTTGCACAAAAATAACCTGTACGAATTGAAAGATAAGGGATACTTAAGACAGTAGAAAGAAGTCAATGGGTAGCACATATTGTTATTGTAAAAAAACTAAATGAAGAGTTAAGAATCTGCGGTGATTTCAAAGTCACTATAAACCTGCGGCTGGAGATTGGCAGACACACCGTTTCACGAATTCAGGAACTTTTCCACAAATTCAACGCTACATGGAGTATCTTACAGCTAATTTTAAGTTTTGTGAGCGATGTGATTGTGTCTGGCAGGACCAATGACGAACATCTATTAAACTTAAATCACTCTTTGGAGCGGTTGGATCGCCATGGGTTACGCTGCTGTCTGGGCAAATGTCAGTTTGCTACAAGTGAAATCGAATATTTAGGCCATATTATTGATGCGACGGGAATTTGGTTCTCCGTATTAAGGCCAATCGTGATCTTCTACAGCCTCAAAATCTTAAAGAGTTAGAAACTTTCATTGGTAAGTTTAATTATTATTACTCATTCTTCAAAAAATTTTCAATATAGCAGATCTATTAAACAAGCTAAGGACATCAAAAGAACCATTTGCCTGGAGAAAGAACAACAGGTGGCTTTTCAACTATATTTTATCCAATATTTTAAGAATTATTCATTAGGGATGGTATTTCTCATATTTACCCGGACTCATATGAAAGCCTAATTGCATTTACATCTTAAACTCTAAAAAGATACAGCCAGATGGAAAAAAAAAAGTTCTTTCTATTGGTTAGGGTATGAAAAATAAAATAAAATAACTGATCACCAGCCCTTGGTTTCAATATTCAATTCAAGCAAGAGTTTGCCCCATATGACAATACAAAGGTTTCAAAGATGGGCCATTATTCTCATGTGCTATGTGTATATAATTCACTATGGCCCTACCAAGTCTCATGGAAACGCAGATTGTCTTTCAGACAATCGAAATTCGAACATTGAATTTGACAACTCAGAAAAATATGCCTGCTCATTGGCCATGGAACACGGAGAGTTATTGAATGTGATTCTTCTTTTAATATCTTTTTTAAAGAGAAAATTATGTGTATGTGTTGTAATATCTATTCCTATATCCTTAGTGTTGCTGTACAAAGCGCAGCACGTTAAAAGAGTGTGCCACGGTTGTCATAATTAGTTGAATCAAAGACTAGAGTTAGCCTAAGATTAAATTTTATTTTTAACAACCGGAGTATTTACACTTTAATCCTCAAATCGAAATGTTTACAAATAATAGGTCTGTTCCCTCGAGAAAAGCTTTGTTAAAGGGAACGCATTTCGGAGCGTAATTCATTTTCCCACCCTGCCAATTCGTACAAATTTCTATACGAGATTTTTCCTTGGTATTCCTTTGGAATTGTAAGAAACGCAAATTAATTAAATTTTGAAAGAACTAAAATTCGTAAAAGTTTGAATTTGTGTGAATAAAATATCATTACCAATCTAAAAATCTTGCTTCTGTTTTACAATTTCTTTTTCGTTTTGGTTGTTCTTGTTATTTTTGACGTTTCAAACACATTTTACGAACACCCGCGATATTTTTGATTTAAGAGAGAATTTATTCGAACTCCTAAAACTTAAGCAAACAATCTCGCGGGAACAGACTTAATTACACATCCATTCATAGTTATATTTGCCTACTATGCTAAGTTTAGGTGCACCTCTGGCAAGAGTAATGTGTAGAGCAATGACGCAACTGGACTTATGTTACGTGAATCACTCCCGGCGCCGAGTTCATGCTACATCACACTTGCAAACAGTAACTGGAGCAATTTATTACGACGAGTTTTAGTACAATTGTGTTATGCTTGCATTTTTACACTACAGTCTTATTAAGGGCAGTCTGATTTCTCAAAGAGAAAATTAGAACAGTTCAGGTCAAAGTTGTTAAAACTTCTTCACGAAGGTTACTTGGGGATCACTCGCATGAAGCAAATATTAACGAAGTCCTTACTGAGGTGGTAAAAAGGCGCACCACAGGTCAACGCAACGCCAACAACCCACCGAAAGAGTAAAGTAGCTAGGAAATCACCGGATCTTATTAGATTCCAAAGCCAGCTTTCCATTTGTGGTACGAATGTCGTCTACCACGTCTAAAGCAACAATCAATGCTCTGAGATACATTTTTGCACTGAAAGGACTACCCAAGTTATTGGTTACGGACAGTAACACCCAGTTTACATCTGAGAAATTTCTGTAAGCAAAATTCAATTGATCGTATCAAGAGCAAACCGTTCTATAAGTCAGTATCTTCCTATTGATTGATTGAAAAACCCAGAGCTCATCAACTGGAAACAAATCAACACCTTCGAAGCTACCCGACAGTGATACCACTTAGTTGCTTACACTGCAGGTATTCAAAAAACACCTCACCGAACAAACTGAGCTACTGCAACGTAACATTAATGAAAAAATTGCAAATATTCGTGGTGACCTTAAGAAGCAAATCGATGAAATTGAAATAAGTTGGGAACGGCGATTTGAAGCAATCTATGGTGCTGCTTCGGTCTTAGACGCTTGTGTTGATAATCTGTGAAGAACACGAATGAAAAATACTGATATACTCGTTCTTCGCCAACAACTTGATACCATGGAGAGGAAAGGAGATGGCGGTTGATATTCTTCTAGTTTGAGTACCGGAATTGCCTGATGAGAATCTAAGTTCCGTCTTCAATCATCTCTGCCGTTCGATAAACTGCAAGCTGCCGCTATTAAGCAACATTTTTGTTCCCAAAAAGTGCAACACAACAACTCAAAGTTATAACATCACTAACATGCCATTGCACAATAACAACGCTGACCCTTCGCTAATCATCATAAAACTCGCGAGATGCATGGAAAAGAATGGTGTTATGAAATCGACTGCTGCCTACCGAAAGCTGAACGAGAGGCAACTTCGTATATGCGATATTGGAATTGGAGTCGAGGAATTGGACCTCGAGCCTTTCGCCTCCTCCCGAAAAACGCTATTAGTCTGAAGTGAAAGAAAAAGCTTTTTTCCGTACACACCAGCCACGGAAACCTTTACATCAAACAGTATACTACTAAGAAAAGCCTTCTAATTAAAAGCCCTGTGGATCTACTTGCTGCCACTGGGACACACCAATAAAAAGTAGATGAAATCTGCTTGTGATGATATATTTTTGTTTAATTTATTTATTTATTTGTTGTCTATCTTATTTTACGACATTTAAAAGCATATTTTGTTAAATTAATCCTCTTCCTAACTTTCTCTTAATGTCTTCTATACTATTTTCTCTCTTTTCTTACACTTTTATCTATATCGCCGCCTATAATGAGTGATAGTTAAATGAGTATATAGTGAATGAGAGTGATGAATGAAAGTTTAACTCGCATTATGCTGAATGTTCTGTCTAAGCGTCAAAAGGGTTTTAGAATATGTCACATCAATGCTCGTAGTCTTATTCAACGTAAGCTTGATTATTTGCGTTCTTTATTTAACGGTTTTATTTATGGATGTTATCTGCATCCAAACCTTCACCCACAGAGAACAAAGGCCAATATCGTAAGTAACCAGCAAACAAAGAACAACTTTCACCTAAAGGGAATAAAGGCCAACATTTTAACCAAAATAGTTTTTCAAAAAAATATCTACTAGAAATAGTTGTTAAGTTACAAATTGTAATCCGTCTTAAGAATATAAATAAACTACACGCACATTGGCGTAGCATAAAATAAAATATTTTTTTTGATTCATTAGTTGCAGAAGGAATTAACTGGGGGTTCAACCGGGATTTAAGTGAAACAATCTTGTATTCCCAGTCAAATAATTCCGCTATCCTGAAGAAGGATAAACACAATTTCTTGAAGTACTGGAAAAAATAAGATTTCTGAAAAATCGGAATAAATATACGAATTCATAAGTGAAATAATAATTTAGAAGTGAGTTCTCGAAACCCAACACTGGATTCCTATAAAAAACGTCAACAACTATTCAGTTTACTATGACAGATAAAAGAAAGTATCACCATGACTGAAACTGCAACACTTAAGGCTCATATTGATGCGTTAACAAATCAATTGCTGTCATTAGAAATAGAGCTAAAATGTATCAAAAACCAAGCATCGGTAACTACTGTGCCAATAACGTCCACATTAAAACCTAAAATATCGCAGCCAAGTCTACCAACATTTGATGGTACGGAGTGTGAATACAATCCTTGAATTGAAACCAAGTGTGGACACTAATGCAGAATATTAAACAATTTATAAATAGCCCGGAATATTACTATATAACTGTGTATAGCAGATGTTTATACACTTCGTCAAATGAACCTCCTTTACTTCATGAGGAACCTAAATATTGAGCTTGCTGACGTATCCCAGCTTCCCCCACTTGAATGACGGATATTCAATGTTTCTGCAATCTTTCGTGTGGTGTAACGTGTGTTTGACTCTATCAATGTCTTTATTTCATCGTCATTAGCTTCGGTGTGCCTTCCTGACCGAGGAGTGTCTTGAGATTAAAATAACTCTCGCCGAATTTTTTAAACCATCGTTGACACTGACGTTTTTGTAGAGCGTAAGCCGTAAACTTAATTCAACTTTTCACAAGCTTCATTTTTATTCTTCCCTTAATGGAAGTTAAAGAGTAAAATATGGCGAAAATGCACACCTTAATCTTCCATCTCTAGTTTATTGTAAAATCAACAAAACATGATCAATCTAGCTCGGAAATTTTTTTTAGAATGATGCCTCAACTGTCAGCTGTCGAATTGCGAAGAAATAATATAGATGCGCTAAATCTACTACTTTTAGCAATAAACCAATGCCATCTCTTCGAGAAATGCGACAGTCCAATAAAAAAACTTGGGTTTTCCCCTCATTGTTTGGCATACAGAGTCATTTTCAGAACTTCAATATCCGACCCCTTTAAAGCAACACTTGGAGTCAGACAGGGATCTTTATCCTTGCGTTTAACGATATAAATCTCATATCAACGAATTCTAACCTTTCTATTTTCGCTGACGACTTGAGAATTTCTAAAATCCTTTCACTGCCTTCTGAGTCCCATTCCCTGTAAGATGACTTAAATAAGTTTTCGGTACGATGCAAGCAAAATGTTTTGGAGTTTAAATTCAAAAAATGACAAGCGATTACCACATCGCGATTAACCTAATCGGCTAAAACTAGGGCAGACGCGGCCCAATAATAACAGGTGGCGCAAAATCACCCAATTGGAATATGGTATATATATATGGTACGTCAATCATATTTAACATTTGTTAACTAGACAGCTGCAGTATACAAACAGACAAGCAATGGAGCGCTATAATCCGCAAGAGCGTGAAATAATTCTGCTGATGTTTTTGACCAACAATCGGTCAGTGGTGTTAGCGCAGCGTAAATTTCGACGTCGATTCCCTAATCGTGTCGCGCCAACTGGGCAAACATTCCGGCGCTTAGCTACTCGACTCGAACGGAGTGGAACCACAGGAGACCATGGAGGGCTTGGCCGCTACCGGAATGGTCTATTCGGCCGAAAAAATCGCGGCTGTGGCTGCCGATGTCAACGAGAACGAAAAAACATCAACCAGACGACGATTTTGTGTCGAAAATTATCACGAGCGAAGAGGCGCATATCCACTTAAGCGCATATCCACTCAAATCCACTGTGTGGTGCGGCGTTCATGTGGGAGGAGTGATTGGTCGTATTTTTTTGAGGACGCCATCCGAAATACAGTCACTGTTACTAGCGAACGTTATAGGGCCATGATAAACGACTTCTTACTACCGGAATTGAATGAGCGGGCTTGGTGAACATGTGGTTTCAATAAGATGGTGTAACCGCACACACAGCATGAGCCACAATAAATATTGTGAGGGAAGCATTACCTGGTCGCAAGATCTCCCGATTTAACCATCCGAGACTTCTTTATATTTGACAGGAATATTACCACAGGAAATCTTGCGGAAAGTCATGGAAAATGTGTATCACGAATGTGTCGAATGTGTATCAACCCTGGCGGCAGCCACTTGGCGGATATCATCTTTTCTACTTAACTGTAAAGGTTCAAATAAAGACTGCCATCACTCAAAATTATTTTTTTTAATTATTTAAAAGGTAATCCAAAAACAAAATTGGGTGATTAATCTTGCTCCACTTTGTATAACTCTATTCTATCATCTCCCTGTTTATCTTTTCTTCCTTCTTTTTTCACTTTCTTCGTATATTTAATTCATAAGCTTTGTTTATGCATTTTACGAGTATTATGCACTTTGTATTTACATATCAATAAATTCAACTCGAACATTCCTCTCGCTGTACTATTAAAGATGATGTCTTAGTGTATACCTCTTTTAAGATATATTTAACTGAATTGAAAATGTATCTGGCCGAAACATGCATCGTAGACATCAAAACCAAATTCGTATTAGATCTATCACCAATAAGTACACACCTTGTGACATTGTTTTTCCTTCAATACTGGTTCCACAAAAAAATGCAAGATTAGGGGATCAGCGAGAAGCTGTCCAAAATTTGATTTGTCGTAACGGAAGATTTCATAAAAACAACAGCCCCATGCACATCAAGCCTTTTCCGTCAAAAGCGAATAAGTTCAGCACCAGATCGAGCAGAGAGACTTGCATCATAATCATCTCATACATCGCGTCGGGACGATCGGAAGGTTTGTGACTTAAGCAATGAATTAAACCTGGGGGTAGTTGATACATTTCTCCAACGCTTACAATGAAGAAACTAACGAAGCTTGTAGAATTATTTTGAATTACTTTTGTATGTCGGTTATTCTAATTTAACATGTATTTTTGTTTCCAGAAGATTCTACTCCGCCAGACGACAAACTTTTTATTGCCCGCCTTATTTTTCTATTGCTCATTTAACAAAATTGTACAAACTGGGACAAAAGTAAGATCATAATCTGAATTCGCTGCCAATATGTTAAAAATTTTTTCACGAAACGTTTGCTTGAAGGAGTAGAACTGATGACATTAAGTTGATATCGGTTAAATGATCACCTCCTGAGTTGATACAGATATATGTGCTCGTTTTTCGTCATTTTGAATTGTCGTTAGCAAACCATCTGGCTCCAAATTGGCGATTCCTTCTTTAATGTTGGAAGCCAAAATTGTAACAAAATTTGCAAGGCTCTACGTGCATTTCATGTAAATTCTCCGTGCCCCAGAAATTCAAATTTTGTTTATTCACATGACCACTGAAGTGGAAATGGCCTTCGTTGCTCATTATGATTTTGGATACGAAATTATCCTCATTTTACACCATGTTTAACAGAGCGTGGGACTAAGTTAACTTCACTTGGCGGTCATCAGGTAGAAATCGATGAACGGTTTGCACTTTATTTTGGGAACAACTTCAGGTCTTTAACCAAAATTCGACGCAATGAACGTCTGCTGATGCCAAATTGTGGGTGTCGTTATCTCGTCGGTGTTTGTGGTTTCTCTGTGCTGTACGTACACCAGCGATATTCTCGGCCAAACGAGCAATAAGGGGCCGACCACTTCTTGTCACTTTTCCAAGGGATACAATTTGCACGAGACGCTCAGCCAAACTGAGCGCACATGGTGCAGGACGACTTGGAAAACGAAGATGAAATTCACGCTGAGGTAAAACAACAGACCGGAAATTGGTCAAATAAGCAGTAACAATAATTCCATGTTCTTCAGTTGTGTATCGCTCTATTGCTTATTGTTAACTAATTCTCTATCTGTCTGCAATGTAAATGTCAAAGCACAATAACACTTGATGCCATTTGCAAACATTATGGCACATTTACATTATGACATTACTTCTGCCCCACTTTGTATATTACTTTTAATCACTGAATAATTGTTGAAAGAAAACTCCTTTAAAATAGCCTTCGAGTTTATATCTCTATTGAAACATAAAAAAGTAACAATAACTTCCCTTATTGTTCCCATAAGCCTTTCCTTGGGAGAAATTCTACTTTGATGTAGGTTACACCCATTCTTCGATATATGATACAATGTTCAGTTTTCTTCAGAGTGTAGCCAAAAGTGTGTCTAATTATACTGAAATATAATAACTTCTCCGGATGAATTTTGAGTTTTGGAAGTAAGGTGTATGTAATATTCTGCTTTTTTTGACCGGCCATACTTTTGACCGTAGTTGCGAAAAATGCGCAAAGTAGTTCATCAAGTGAAAACTCCATAATCTGGACTGAAAAAAAAAACCGTCGGTGATATTCACTATGACCATCACCTGCTAGAATCACCCTGGTAATCGAAAAAGCAAGGACCTGGTTTATTATAGACGTGAAAAGCTGGTTCACTATGCCGATATTCCTCGAGTACTATCGCCCTTAAAACGACGCCGTACAAAACTTCGGATTGATTCATCAGATAATTTTGGTTTGACAGCCATTTGTAAATATTTAAAGTGTATAGTGGTATTTGATACAATTTCATTTCATTCAGTTTTATTTAATTTCTTTCAATTTCATTTACTTGGATTAGTAACTTAATCCAGGTTTGGAAAAGTTCAAAGATTTTGCGATTAAGACGAGAAGATAGAAATTCATCAAAGAAGAGCGAATACGAAACGGGAGATACATAAACTTATAATTTGTGTATTGAAGTTGAAGAATATAGCAGGATTGGTATTTTAAATTTGGAATGAGTAAATATATAGAATTGGTGTATGATGGTTCACAAGTCTAACAGTTTAAGCAAAAAGCAAACGTGATGAGTTAGGGTAAATACTACGGGTTGAATAATATTTAGAGTTCTTAAGTGAGTAAAACTAAGTTTGTTGTACTCGTACAGATAAGGCTGATACTGGTTATAAATAATTTTTATTTTTATTTATTACAATTCCTGGTGTTGATGTATAAGTATTCTTGTAAATTACAGTCTCATTATTCTCTTGTATATAGAGAAATATGCTCATATCAAAGACTGTTTACAATTTACAATGGAATGGCAAATTGATGGCAATACTCATACTAAAGCTTTTACTAGCTTTTATTGTGACTGCAGTAAAGTACTGGGTCGAGTGAATAGTAACCTCCTTGACCGCAAGAATGCGCTGCTACTGTAATGGTGCCTTGAAGTCCGTTCATATATAGGCAGACATGCCAAATTTCAGTGCAATACTATCTTTAGTTGATGTGTTTGAACAAAACCGATTTTGGTTCTCTTATAAAGCTTTTTTTTTTCAGAGGCAAAACGGCGAAGGAAACAAAAAAAATTGCATAAATATTAATGGGCTAATGCTCCGTCCTATTACACCGTCAAATATTGGTTTCGAGAGTTTCTTGGTGGCAGCAATTCCACTACCGATCAAGTCCGCAGTGTCAGGCCCTCTGAAGCGGTTACAAAGGACAATGTCAAAAAAATACATGAAATGGTGTTGATTGACCGGAAAGTGAAGGTGCGCGAGCTAGCAGATACAACAAAGATTAGTACTGAGCGCACACGCGATATTTTGGGCAATATTAAGGATATGAAAAAGTTATCCTGCCGCGCATACTCACTCCTGACCAAAAACACGAACGCGAGAGCACTTCGAAAGAGTGTTTGGACTTGCTGGTGCGGAATCTGGCGGACTGGCGGACTTTTGGCGTCGATTGGTAACTGTTGAACCACAAAGAACAGAATGAGTGCCCGGCAATAGACTGAAGCCGGCACGAGTGCTCCGGTTTTCTGGGATTGTCCTAACATAATCTTCGTGGACTACCTCGAAAAAGGAAAAATCATCAACAGCGAGTTTTACTGTGCATTACTGAAGCGATTGAAGGCCGAAATCGCTGCAAAACAGCCTCACATGCAGCGAAAAAAAAATTTTGTTTTTGCAAGACAACGCACCGGCGCACAAGAGCATCGCAACCATGGCTAAAATCAATGCCTTACGGCTCCAATTGCTGTCGCATCCACCGTATTCGCCCGATTTGGCTCCCTCGGACTTTTATCTCATCCCAAACCTCAAAAGATGGCTCATCAATAAAAAATTCAGGTCACGAGGAAATCATCGACGCCACATAGGAGTATTTTGCAGACCTTCCGGAAAATAACTTTTCGGATGGGATCAAGAAGTTGGAAAATCGTTAGAATAAGTGTACCAACCTCCTCATTCCCAAGGAGGATAGTTTCCACCCCACCTAGTAAATGAAGAACGAAGGCATCCGTAGATACGGCCGACAATCGTATTCAGTAATCAGGTAAATTATTTTGTAGCCAAGACTAGTGGCAGATTCAACAGTTTTAATTTTGTTATCGTAAAGGCATAAGGTGATAGATTTAAAATTAAATTTTTATTAAATATAGGATACTGATACGTAATTAGATTTTTGTATGTGTTTTAGTTCTTCGTTCATAATAACAGCGAGTTCATTAAGTCAATTGTGTGGTTTGGCTAGATGTAGCTGGACATTGTTTGCTTGAAGGTGAATAGAAGCCGGTTTGCACACGGATGGAATGTCTTTTATAAACATACAGAATACCAAGAGTCCCAAAATTGAGCCCTGTGAGGAATGAAAAACGTTCACCACAAATAACCCTTTGAGATCTTGGGAAAGTAAATTACTTATTAAATTTTCTGCCCTTACACAAAACCTAATATCATTTTTCACCCTCAAATAAAAAATTAAATGATTTACTTTATCAAACACCTTCGAAAGATCTGGCACGCAAAAAAATGAAACATAACCCTTATCAAAATCTTGCATTATTTCCTCAACTAAGTTAACCGCTAAAACCCAATTGATGATCGCTTACCAACATGTTGAGTGGTAAAAGCTTTGTTAAAATAAAATCAGAATAAAATGCTCCAAGCATCCTAATAGCCTCAGGTTAAAAAAAAGATACAAGAGATTATGCTCTGACCTAAAGAAAGAAATTCTTAACATGTGTGCCGTGACGATTATTATCAGAATCAATTTAACTTTGCCTTTGGAAGACGTCTTGAACCAGTCTTCCCTTAAGAGAAAACCTATCATAATTCCAGCAAATGACTGTGATATATCCGTGGATGTTTACCAACACAAACATATCTGCTCAGTTGCTGAGTCACAGAGTAATTGTTTTGCATCCAAACCAATAACTGCGTTTGAAGTTTTGTGGACTGAAGAACTACGCTGTGAAAAACTCGAATTCTTCTGCTTCTGAAGGTATTTCCAGTAACATTTCAAAATATTTTATGTACTTTATAGTTGTTATGGTACACTAAAAGGTAACCAAATAAGAAAATATAAAGCGTGTGGCTTTATTTTGAAGCTACGATAGTGCTATTGTGTGTATAATAGCACATCATTCAAATGGCTGATTCATCATGGCAATAGCGTGTCAAATGTTGACCTCGACCTAATCCAAAGTGGTTACCGGAATTTCTCTTTCACTACTTCAAGCGTTGCGTCGCTTCTATGGCATGTAGCCAGAAAGTTGGTTAACATGGCTCTATTCCTGAGACCATTGAAGTTAATGGTATCCCCTTCCTCATTTCGAAAGAAATAAGGTACGATCATGCCGCTATGCCATAAACCGCACTAAACAGTCGATCTTTGTAAATGCATTGATGCTTGGCCGAACACTTGTGGATTTTATTCGCCCCAATAACGTTAATTTTGCTTGTTGAGGTAACGACTGAGCCAAAAATGGGCCTTGCCTGAGAAGATAATTTTTTGGCCAAAATCCAGATCTCCGGCTAACATTTCCAGCGCCCAATTAGCGCTTCAATTCTTGCACTAGAACAATCAAGTACGGATAAAGGCCCAAATCCAATGAAGCCATGATGACGACCGAAGTTGGGATTCGAACACCAAACCTTCCGATTTGGAATCCAGTCTACTACCACTTGAGCTACGGCCACACTGATCAGAGGAGCTGAAGTATTTCTTACATCGGTTGAGGAAACCTAGACATATCGTATCATTTTGAAATACACTGACATTCCCATTCAACAGCCGAAGAACAGGAACGACAGTCCGACAGTCATCAGCAAAGGAATATATTGGATTAGAAGTGGCATACAAGAAATGATTAATAAAAATGAAAAAGAGTTTCGGAAACAGAACGGAGTCCTGTGACACACCAACATTTATTTTTGAATATTAGATTCAAAACCAGCGAATGCAACTTGAATGAACGTACCGAAAGGTTGTTTCCAATCCATTGAAGAAGAGAGTTATCAATCCCAAATGCACGCATTTTCCACAAAAGAGCCTGATGTCAAACCCTGTCAAATGCCTTAGAAATATCAAGTGCAACTACAATACTTACCTTGCTTTCGCCAGATTGATGTGAGCTTTGGTTCCATTTTTCGGTGAGACGTGCCATCAAATCACCAGTGTACATGTTGCTGTTCATGAGCTGACGGTTTATCAGCGTTTCCATGACTTATATGTATTTTACATTCAAAAATTTCACTTTCAGTTGCTTCTTCAAAATTATTCAGTCTAGGTACAATATGTATCGTGATCAGGCTAATTACGATCAAATTACAAGTTATGGAATCATCAATAAGAAAAAAAATTATTAAATTCAGCAAGTCGAAGGAACATTTAATTTCGTTACTACTGGAGATGCCAATTTAACGTAGGTTTCACCAAAGTTTCTTAACATTGAAGGAGCTGCTTAGTTTAGGTGCATAATAGCTTTTCTTGGAGGTACCCACAACAAATGTTGCGAAATTACGCTCCACTTTGTACTCGGAAAAGTTTGCAATTTGAAATGAAGATCAGTGATTCGATTTTTTATTTAAGGATAAAAAAACATGTGAAGAAATAACAGCGACGTTAGATGTTATCTTCGGGGACCCTCCACCATCTACGGCAACCATGAGACATATTTCTGTTGAATAGCGCCCAGCGCCCAATCATGATTACTAAAAGCATCATTGGATTATCGATATAATTCTTGCTGATCGCTGAATGAAATTATAGTATAGGCCGTAGGAATATCGTATGGAACGGCAATCAACATTTTTGAAAGAGCTTTCGGGTCGATGGGCACCTCTATTACTGCGATTTGATAAGCAATTTGAAGAAACACGGCTCCAATTGGTGCATAAAACTTGCATGAACGACGGTAGCAATTGCATATACCTTACTCCTTCGACCTCGCACCCTGAAATTTTGTTTTGCTCCCGAACATGAATACGTGACTTGCAGAAAAAGAATTCATCTCGAACGAGCAAGTCAAGCTATACAAAAGCCTTTCTTGGTTTAAAGAAAATGGCAGAAATTTTGGAAGATGTTTATCGCCTTAAAAGAAGACTACGTTGAAATATAAAACAAACAAAATTGTGGAAAACTTGCGTTGTGTTTTATTAACACAAGTACCGATCTAGACTAATCAAATAGCTTAACAGTTGAGTATGCCTGATGAATGGAAGCGATAGTGACGCTGTTGTCTAGGTTCAATAACATCTTTCAAACATAACCTGGTGTTCTGAAAAAAAGAGGTACAATTGATATCTTATATCTTTATCCAGTTTGACCAGGTATCCGATATTTCAGTCGAATAGGGCGAACGGAAAAGAAGATAAATGGAAAACCTATGGATATTAGCACAACAACTTCAGTGCCTAATACGCCTCGATTGAACTTAGAACAATACAGGAGCTAATGCGTTCCGGGGATTCCAATTATGTTGTTAGTGGGGTTCAATAAAACCGAATCCTTGCTTAAACTATCGTGGATGCATAGAAACTTACATATTAGCAGGAAAGGAGATATCCATGTTGCGGGTTCGTTTGGAAGAAGGAGGTGAATATAGTAAACTAATTCCAATTAACATGTCTGTCAATTCTAAAAAAACTCTCTAATTGTAGATTTCTGATCATTTGAAATGAGTGCCTTGATTTCCCTGACAGGAAGTCAAGTCAAAACGCTTATTTACTACATCTGTAGTACTTATCGTAAATTGTGTACCTCAGACACCAATTAAAATAGAATAGGTCCTGGTATATTAGAAAATGAATTGAGAAGCTTAATTATCTTAGTATCTCAGAACATGAAATGACAGACTCCTCCGCCAGTGTGAGATAAATTTGCAATGTGCTTCTACTGTCTTGTTTTAATCCATTCGGTCACTAAGAACGATTCAGTGGAAGATGCCTCCTTGATGGCGTACTATGAAGGAAGATGACTTTCAACAACTGGTCATTAAAAGCTCGGAACAGTTTTAGAAACACCACCTTAGGGTAGGTTCGTAGTTCAAATTCTAAATGGTTTATTCCTGACCACTCTAAGTTAAAGGCGATATTCCATGTACGACGAATATGTTGAACAATTTGGACGAATCCTTCCACTCCTTTTCCGGATTTCAATATTACAATTGGCACTTTAAATCCGAAATATATTAGAAACGCAAAGGACCTCTAGCTTACTGATGATAAGAAGCCCTAGATCCCACACAAGAAAAAGCATGCCTAAAGACGGGAATATTGTCTTTAACTGTCCTCAAGTTTGCAAGAACTATCGAGACACATCTGTGCTTACATTTGCTTACAATATCATATTCAGTGTACTGTGCGAACGACTGAAAACCTTTAAATCTACAGCAATACTAGCATGGATAGGTCAAATCTTCGTACTGGGACGACTTCTGGAAAAAAAAGTCGAGTCCCAAGTCGATAATCATTATATCTTTGAAGACTTTAAAGATACATACAGCAGCATTCATCGAGAAAAATGATCGGTTTGTATGTTGTTACTCTCGAGAATTCTTAATGCACCATGGAAGTTGGAATATTGTAAACACGTAACGAATCTCGAAAAGATCCACCTTTTTATGGACAAGATATCGTGGATCCCAGAGCGCTTGGTATGGAAAATTGGAAACAGATCGAAGTGAATGGACTTTGCGCGAGTTGGAAAGGATTACGAATCAACCGTTAAAAAAATATACCAGGATAAGAAATCAATTAGAATTTCGTGAGAAAATCGTTTAGTTTTTCATTCTTATGCTATTCCACATAAAGAACGTTACATGACCCAAAGGCATTATATTTTCTAAATACCTTCAGCCGTTAACATTATCCTTCGATTCCAGCTTCTCATTATTGGAGCTTAGACAACTTGGGTTTGCCCAAACAACTAAGTTACAAACATTTAACTCGAAAGATCAAAATGGTACTCTTTATATCTTTGATTCGCTGTGAATGCTTCAATGAGGTTTTATAAACTTTTTTCGAAACTTTAATAAGCATCGTGACTGGTACGATGAATGATGAAACCGGAGTTAGCTTAGATCCTGACTACCCAGGGGCTGCTGCCCTGTTAAGTAACTATGTATCGCCAGCGAATTAATAAGGGTAAGGCATTTTTAAACGGATTCGTTATGAGCTAATATACACGCACTTCAATCATTTAGAAAAACAAAATTTTTCTAACTAATCGATAATGTTTTATAGATGTGTACATTGAGAAAGCTTCATATACACATATTGACATAAATAAGAAAGAACGTAGCTCTACTCCTTCCAAAAACTAAGGTAATTAAATACACGTATGTGTGTAAGCAAGAGGGTTTATGGCCTTCGTATCAGTAAAATGAAACGTAATTAATACCACCCGCATAGGTACTCATGTAGCGGCTATGCGCATCTCACTTTCTTCATACTCGTACCCGTATTCTGTAGATCCATCCTTCAACACATATCGAGCAATTTGTTTTTATATGAAAAAAAAAAAAAAAAAATGCTTAAGGCATGAAATTCAACGGAATTAACTACGAAAATGTAGATACATTCATATGTACTATAAAAATATTCGAGTATATGCTATGTATGATAGATACACAGATACATTAAAAATAACTTACCGCTTGAGCTGTCATAGGACTTTGGTACATTTGTGTTGGCCCGTTTAATCTCTCGTCTACCCATGGCTGATGTTGCTATTCCTGTACCTGATGCTGTTGCCGTAATTGTTGCTAAAGTGTTTGCTGTTGCCGCTGGCGAACCTGTAGAACTGCTGGTTGGGGGATAGCAACTAGAGCTGGATGCTGCTAATGTAGAGAGGTCTTCAAAAGAAACCACCACAGTTTCACGGGAATGCAACGGATTTATGGCAATCGTAGGGGATGAGCTTATATGATGGAAATGGTATTGTTGATGTTGTTGCTGGTGCTGTTGGTGTTGCTGGTGATGGTGGTGATGATGTTGTTGCTGTTGATGATGATGATGTTGTGAATATGCTGTTGCTGGTAATGACGACGCTGATGTGGCGGAGGACGATGCTGTTGTCTGTGGTGACGAGGGTGCGGATGGTGGTGATGTTGGATGGTGGCCAGCACTCGCCGAGAAAGATGGTTTGCGTAGCGATGATGGTCTCAACCCTTTGACAGGGTACAATGGGTACTATCGTCCAGCAACACGTACCCAATCGCGGTTTTCACTATTATACCAAATACCTGCAACGATGAGTTTATTTAATTAAGTTATTATCTTGAAGTAGGAATTTGCCGGTGGTCAGAAACAGCTAAAGCTCATTACAGTTAAGGATAATGGAATTGGGCAGATATCGAGTTGTATGTAGAACAGTTTGCACTCATTGAATTAAATTGATTTTTGATCCTACAGGATCCGCATCCAATGGACCAGTAGATAGGTGCCTACCACAGGTAGCAGAAAAACACAATTTGCTTCGAATGCAGAATAGTGTAGACGTTTTGCCATGATTGTATCAATGTATTTAATTAACAACAAAGAGCTAGAACCGCTCGTGCATGGATGTTCGGAAAATGAATAGAACTCAACAATGCAAATAGATTATAGTGATAATGTACATATCTACACCTTAGGGGTTCCTAATGAAATTTCTGAGTAATTGATGATGTTATTTGATTTTGATTTTGTTATTTGGTTGATTTGTCTGCAAAACACAGGTGTGGTTCCGAATGCATTCGGAATACTCCGCTAATTACAATAATGTTTGGGAATGAATAACGCATTCCAGATAAATAAATCATTTGCTACGAAATGAGAAATTTGCTGACGGGCAGCTTATCAAAATGAAACAGCCTTCTGGTGATAAATGTTGATACTTGATACTGATCTAATCATTTCCGAGCGTTGGTTTTACCTAAAAGCGGTAGTAGATGGGCAATTTGTACATTTATGTATTATTTAAATAGCCACTACATATTGTAGCTCACAAGTACGGAACAGATAAGGCATTTGAATTTATGTATGTTTTCAATGATTTTTAGACATACAGACATATACATATACATATATAAATGATGAAATGATAGCCCATAAGAGTTTCCATAACATCGCAGAGGATTGCTTTTGTGATTTTAACGCGAAAATGAGAAACGAAACATAATACAGCGTGACAAAGTTTTGGTAACATGAGTGATGTTATGTGTAATGGTTTCTTTACAGTTACTTAAAATAAAAATGGAAACAAAACTGTCCCATTACGTCAACTTCTCGTATTATTATGAAATCATTTATGAAAGCTACCATCATGTGCTAAGTGCACCAATAATTCAATTTAGTTGTCTCGTTAGGTCGGTTGCCAATCGGAATAATTTAAAAAAAAATTTAATTTGTATTGAGATAGTTTTAAGTGAAAGTTCAATACAAAGGTCCAAGGAAGGGCTGTAACTGGAAAAGTGGAACAAGTATATCAACCTTATTTTAATCGTTCTATAAAAAAAAAAAAAATTGGATTCCGATTCCGAGTTTTATGTTACACTTATCGAATGGTTTCATGGGAAAAAGAAGTCGATGCCCTTTGCTATTCCAAACATTTAACGTGGATTTTATATATTTGGTTATATTTGTTTAACTATTTCGAAAGTAAAAAAAAAAAAAAAAATACCCTTAGTGGCTTCTGTGTAAATGCTAATACCTCATAGTGAAGAATTTCCTGTGCCCACGCTAAAAACACAATAGCTATGTGCAAATTCAAGTGATGGAGGTGACCGTTAAGAAAATTGTGCGCTAGAGAAGGAAATATCCAAATATGTACCTGCTGGAAGTTCATTGAACGAACCGCACGATTCTAGACAACAAGAATGGAATCTGTTATCACTACAATCTAAGATATCTTTCTTTAGTCAACGGGCTCGTCACACTGAAAGCATCAGTTCACATTGAACCCACTAGAAGCGGTGGACATTTATACCCCCTTTTAAATAATGCACATTATCCAGCACTTTGGAAAACTGCCTTGGTGCATTCCATCCACAAAAGGGATACAGACACTTCCAATCCGGCGAATCTCCAGTCGCAAAGTCTTCTTCCAAATATCTATAAGGTTTTCGAAAAGGTGATCAATAGAGTCCTGACTAAGTGGGTTGAGGACGAACATACAGTCTCGAGACGCGGATAGAACAGGTCTGCAAATTTTACCTTTAATTTTACCATTTTGGATTTGAACCCTTTGTATTTTGGTGCGCTGATTACAAATATATACTCGGATTTTTCCTATCACCCACAGTTTTTTTTTTGGAGAATACCTTTGTGAGTTCGCAAAAAAACCCCAACTTAACTAAGTATTTTTTTATTACAATTAAGAAACAATTACATGACTTTAAAACATTTAGATTTAAGGGACAATAATAAATAAATTAAAAATATCAAATACTTTTGTGTATCTAGCTTTTTTTCACCGAAGCTTCGACTGTGAGATTTTCGCTAGAAATTCCGACTTGGATCATCTTGGCCAAAAATAGACTGCTATCATTCTTTTATTCTACTTTCTCTGATAGCGATGTTCCATCTCTTTTAAATCATGATAAAATCTTTCGCATGGCTCTTCACTTACAGCACTCAAGTTATCAGGAAAGCTGTCCAAATGCGAATTAAGGAATTTTTCCGAAATTTTCAATCATTGTTTCATCATCCCCAGTTCTATGTGTTAAAGGGGTAGCAAAAATTTTTTCTCGGGAAAATAAATTGTCTCTCATAACACTTTTGGTTCCAGGTTCCGAGGTTCAGTCCTCGGTGGCCATTCTTTCTTCGTCCAATGTTATCCTCTATTTCGATTATCACCCTCACAGGGAAAGCAAGGGTACTTCGTATAGCTACCTTGTTGACCGAGCAGCATACTTAAAACTTTTTGATCTCTACAGATCATCCACCCTTGTTCTACGTACTTTAATTGTATCCAACACATTTTTCAAATTGTCGTAACATTCTTTCAAATGTACAGAATGGGCAACTGGCAGTCGCCATTTTGCCATTATGCAAAAGGATTGCTTTCAAACTTCGTTTTGATAAATCTATGAACAATCTCTATACGTTCGCGCCATATTTGATGTCTAAGCCAGAAATGTGTTCGCAATACACTAGATCACGATTTTCTGCAAAGTATAGTAGAAAGTCTTTATCTCTGTTGCGATACCAAGAAAATGAAGTGGCAGGAGCAAGCATATTGTTTTGAGATAGTCTTGATCCGAGAAGCTCAGCTGCATCTTTTGACATGTTTAGATGTCTTGTTGAGTCATTTAGTTCTAATTGGGAAAATAATTTTGTTCCACAGGTAATTAGCTCAAATTCAGCATTAGTTTAAGATACCTCTTCGATATCACTGTCACTGTCTTAAGCGTGCAATGATTCCAAGCATGGCAGAGATGGCGGTGCAACGTTTTGGGTGCGATACACAACGAGTTTTACTGATAGCAATGTTGGATATGACAAGTTCTTTTTTGTTTTGATATGATAGGCGATAGGATAGGTATTGTTCTTTCCTTTTGACCACTTCCGGAGTTCACGAGCGCATGTCGTTCAAACTTTTTGTGGGCCCCACTGTTTATCTTAATTGGCAATTGTTAGGCCGGAGTATATATTATAAAAGTTTCTTATGAATTCGCTAATGTTATGCTGCTGTTTTCTCGGTATAAACTGCCCACAAATGTAGCAAAAATTATCCGGAGAGTTTAAACACTTTCGCGATGACATTTTTCAAGTGAGCGTTACGAATTGCACGAAAATACTGATTTTGTAAAAGCAGTGATGCTGTTATTTATACAAAAAATTGTAAATCTACGTTCATTAACCGTTCCGATTTAAGTTAATTTCTATTAAAAAATTAATAGAAAAATTAATAGATAAGATATTAAGGTAATTTTAACAAAAAAAAAAAAAAAAAAACGATGCTAAATACCTAAAAATTCTGACGTGATCGAATTTTTGAAATATTTTTCCTGTAATAAGTGCCCCAAAATTTATCCAAATCAATCATCAAAACTGAAAGGAGAGAACAATTGCAGATCTTTGTAATCAATTCGGTTTTATTGGGCGGCATGATGTCATTCATGCAGAGTCCTAACTGGTTTTTTATATCCAATGGAACAAAAGTTGGAACCAGTGCACTGATACCTGCCTGATTGACTTGGAAAAAGCTTTCGATACCGTATGGCTGGGTATTTCACAGTTCACTGTGAAAAATGGCGATGTGACTTTTGCTGAAACATTTTACATTAAAAACGGTCTGCATCAACGTGCTGTAAACTCGCCGATTCCATTCAACATTTACAAGGTGATATGATAGGTTCACTTCACCGTACCATAGCGTACGCAGACTACTTAATCGCATACAGATCAGGTCCGAACCAATGTCGGAAACCATTCTGTTTAAACCGCCTTTGTCTGGGCCTCTAGGGATACCAGAAAGAATTGGCGAATGTTTTCTATCGTCTAATAGCACGGACAGCACGGATAGCCACTTGCTTGCTGAAATTAGTCAGATGCCTTGGCATCTGGCTAGATCAATATCTGTATTTTAACAAACATGTTATAGATGTTGCTCTGTCCAGAGCCAAAGGTGTTTTTGGCCTTACAAAGAGATTGTTTTATAACAGCCAACTAGAAGCGAAGATGATCTGCTACACATTTGGATGTCCGGTGTGGTTTAACGTAGGAACAAGTTAATTGGAAAAGATTTTGTCTGCGCTTATACAAGACATCGGGGTCTGAGTACATAAAATACTATCCTAATGAGGTCTTGTATCGTCATTAAGTCGGTATTCTAGTCTACAAATTTGAAAAAATTGAAATTTTTTTTTTTCATATTTCCAAAGTTTAGACATTCAAAAGCATTTTTCAAAATTATTTTACGAGTTACAGGCATTTTTGCAACGCCATTGCTACAGCTATTGTGACTTGTCTCAAAACTATAAACGCATTTTTCTCGAAACCACTTTTTTCGAGTTGGCGTGCATGATATCTCAAGTTCTTTAAAATTTGGTGTGAATTTTTATATATTTAAAAAATTAAAAATTGTTAAAAAAACATGCCAAAAATTTTTTTATCCAAACGGCCGCCATTTTGTGAAAAAAAAAATATTTTTTTTAATTTTTTAGATTTGGGCTATAACGGCATCTATTCTAATTAACAATACATTCGGTTTTCTTTCTTTTTTTTTTGGACCTCACACTTTGTCAGCTCATAACTCTTTGAATTTTGATTTTATTTTTGTTAATTACCTATGTAATCTTAAAATATCAATAAGCAAATGTTCGTTTGTACAGATCTCCTAAACATTGTAAGGGTAAGGACCTCGTGGAACAACCTGATCTCCGGGGCTTACTACCTCAAATGTATGTATCTTAGGAGGGCACGCTTAGACGGTTTTGATCCTCCAGAAGTGTTTCTCTACCTCGATATGAAAGGTCTAATCCAGGACAGATTAGCGGTGCTGCTAATCTTCCATGTCGCTCGAACAGCTGCGGACAGGTGACTCAACTACGACAGAGACCTCGCACATGGCAGTGCGGAGCGTCTACGGTTCAGTAGGGCGGTAGGGAGTCGCGACATGAGGAATAATGCTCTGCAGCACTAATAATTTTGGTAAATTGTTGAAGAAGAAGAAGCTTCTTCCTAAAATTCCTTCCATAATAGGTAGCTCCATAGGAAGCAAAGTAGGTCTTTAGTGCCCGGCTTACACAGCTTTAGGTAGAATTAGCTTAGATTTTAGGAAAAAAATATAAAAAAATAACAAAAAAAATTAAAAAAAAGAGTAACTATACAAGAAAAAAAATGATAATCTTAAGGTAGTTTAAGTAGGACAACTAGGTTTAGATTTATTTTTTTTAGGCAGTTTTTAAGTTTTTAAATTTAAGTTTTATAGTTTAGTAAGAAAAACGGTCCATATACTAAGTTTTTTTTAAACGTAAATAATTTTTTTTAGTTTTAATTAATTAATAATAAATTTAATAACAATATTAAATAAATATGTACTGTAACGTCGAAAGACATAACTGATGTGTGATAGAGTGACCGCATGGAGCCAGTAAATTCGAATAAGATAATTTTAAGTAAATTAATTTTTTAAGCATTTTTTTTCTAGCATATAAAATTAAATGAATAAACTCATTTAAAAATGAAAATTCATTAAAATTAATGAAAAATGCATCGGTTCCTATTTGATTACCAAAATCAAGCGGACCGTTCGGGACCTGAGTACCAATCAGCGTTCTGTTGTCTCTCGGAATACATGGAATACAATTCACTAGTTTTGTGTCTGAGTGCTACCGTTTCAAAAAAGATATTGCGAATTATATGCGAGTGAAACATTTTCATCTGCATATAATTCGCACCACCTTTATCCTATAAAAAAAAAATCTTTGCCAAGAAAAAAGAACAAACATTTAGCTACCTTCTTCACACAGAACAAATCCATATGCTACTGTAATGACATTGAAGGATTGATGAATGAATTACGCATCACTTACTATACAGAGCAAATGAATGGCTTATTTTTATTAATTGATCTAAAACGAGTTTTAAAGCATTTCTTCCAAATAATGCTAACGAATATCCCTCCATACCTGTAGCATAATCAATCACTTTAGAAGAAACAAACGATACCATGCAATTTATATTAAACTTAATAAAGTAATAAAGTATAGAGACTCAAATTGGAAAGTTTGTGTTGACCTCAAGATGATAGACTTATTACTAGGATTACAGGGTGGCTTTACAAAGTATTGCTGCGTTTCGTGTATGCGTGATTAGTCGTTTGCTTAAAGATTGGCCGATGAGATCGGAGTTTGTTGTTAGACAATCAAATGTCAAATATTCACCTTTGATTGGGCCACGCAATATACTTCATCCACTTTTACAAATAAAGCTGGGTTTAATAGAAAATTTCGTAAAAGCTATGGACAGAACTAGTGAAGACTTTGTATCTGTATTCCCTCAATAAAGCGATGCCAAACCTTAAGAAGGTATCTTTGTTGGATCGCAAATACGAAAACAATTTTTGCCTTAAACCAAATACAAAGGAACCAGCAAACGAGTTTTTAGGAAATCATCGAACAGACTAAAATGTTAGTCGCAAAGTTGTTAAAATCTTATAAATAATTAGTTTGCTGAATGTCATTGAAAGTTTTTTTCTTCCATTCAGATTTGATTTTTTTACCCAAAAAAAAACCTTAGAGCAGTGAGTGACGAACAAGGCGAACGCTTTCATCAGGACGTAAAGAAGATCCAAGAACGCTACATAGGATGCAGCTATGTTAAGGGTTTACTGTTTGTATTTAATGCGAGAAGATTCAGATTCAAATATGTTTTATAATAAATAAGTAAAACACAAAATTTTGGCAAAATTCAATTTAATTTATCAATATAGTTGCCTTCGAGGGCGATACATTGATTGAAACGATTTTTCAATCTTTCGATACCAATTTTGTAGTACGATTTCGGTTTAGCCTCAAAATAGGCCTCTGTTTCGCCGATTATTTCTTCATTGGTCTTAAATCTTTTTCCGGCGAGGTCTGCGAACAGGAAATAGTCGCTGGGGCCCAAATCTGGAGAATACGGTGGGTGAGAAAGCAATTCGTAGCCGAATTCATTCAATTTTGCCATCGTTTTCATCGACTTGTGAGACGGTGCATTATCTTGATGAAACAGCACTTTCTTTTTCTTCGCGGCCGTTTTTCTGCGATTTCGTCCTTCAAACACTCCAACAGCGCAATGTAATAGTCGCTGTTGATAGTCTGCGTCTTTTGGAGATAGTCGATGAAAATTATTCCATGTGTATCCCAAAATACGGATGCCATAATCTTGCCAGCCGACTGTTGAGTTTTTGGTCGTTTTGGACGAGGTTCGTCGCCTGCTTGCCACTCAGCTGAATGCCGACTTGACTCTGGTGTGAAGAGATGGAGCAAAGTTTCATCCATTGTCACATACCGACGCAAAAATTCGGCTTTATTGCGGTTGAACAGATTTAAACACTCCTCTGAATCATCAACACGTTGTTGTTTTTGGTCGACTGTGAGCAAAAGCGCCACTCACTTTGAACAGAGCTTTCGCATGTCCAAATATTCGTGTATGAAACATCCAACAAGCTCTTTTGATGTCTTCAGAGCCTCAGCTATCTCGATCGATTTCACTTTACGGTCATTCGTAATCATTTCGTGGACTTTTTTAATGTTTTCATCTGAAACAGCCTCTCTTGGACGTCCACGGCGTGCATCATCTTCAGTGCTTGTATGACCACTTTTAAATTTTTCAATCTAATTGCGAATGGTTCGTTCGACTGCAGTTTTTCCCCTCAAAAAGCAATGATAAATCAACACACGAACACGAAATCAACAGCTGTCAAATTTATACACGTATTCTTTTGAAGGTTGGTACTAACTGAAAATGGTATGGTTTAGAATGAATTGAATGAGCTTCCCTTTTTACATTTTTAAGTTTCAATGCCAATAAATATTTTGTCACTTCTAATTTTGTATGTATTTTGATATTAATTCTCGTATCCATAACACGGAAATAGTACGAGATACAAGATAATCATTGCTATATCCTTAAATAGAATTATCAATTGATAAAAGAATACCTTATTTTACAAATGTTACACAAAAAAGATTTAAACTTGTCACGCAGTTTAATTGGTCCCACAGTTGGCAAGTATAGCCTACACAACATTATGAATAAGAAAATATCAGACAAATGGATTTTGCGTCAGTATGAATCATAAAAAACAAGAGCACACAACTATTATACAATATATACTTTTATACAGTTACATTTCTATTCATCCTTTAAATATAAAACTTCTCTCTTTTAACATTGAAATTACATCCTGCAGTAATTATCTAAAATTATTTATAAATTTTAATTGCATGGATTTCAACGCCTATGCTCTTGTTTTAAGTACTCTTTTTAAAAACTCGCTTCAAAAACTCATATATTTATTTAGAATTTTTCACAACACAAAGTATACTGTTCTCCTTCCCGGTTTTTGGCAGTTCGCTCGCACTATCAACTCAATTTTCGACGGTCGACTTGCGGTCTTATAGATCGTCTGAAGAATGGAACCTTAGCACCATTTTCCCGATCCACTAGGAGGGAAATCCTCTTGACTGCGCCGATTGTCATGTTACATTTTCAACATCATATTCGAAATATTGTCAGCAAGTTAACACCAGAGGCACTAGTGCAACTGGAAATAGAGTACAGAAGTCGCAAAAATAGGATTAGTCATGAATAAAAACCAAACTAAATATAGAGTAACTCATCGTGAGGTTTGATTTTCAATAGGCTTTTATTGACAGATCACACGTGACTCATATCAAACTGCTTTGCCATTTTTCTTTGGTATCGTTTGGCAAATCATCATGGAGACTCACAACACAACAGCGTTTCCAATTTGTTCAGCTGTATTACGAAAACCAGCGTTCTGTGAGAAATATTTTTCGTGCGATTAGAGGAACTTACGGTGCGCACCTACTGAAACCACTATTGCCAATACGATACGCAAATTCGAGTCCCAGTTTACATTAGTGGATGATACTCGACCGATTAAACCACATCCAGCACATAGTGAAGAGACTATAGCAGCTGTAGCTGAGAGTGTACGTGAAGACCGTGACGAATCGATTCATCGTCGTTCTCAGCAGCTTGGCTTCGCGTATTCGACTATTTGGCGTATTTTACGTGAGAATCTCGGCCTAAAAGCGTACAAAATTGTGCAAAAATTGAAGCCAGAAGACTTAAATTTGGGTCATATTTTCAGTGAATGGGCTCTGGAAAAACTCAAAGAAAATTCGGTGTTTTGTCGTGAAATTTTGTTTAGTGATGAAGCCCATTTCTGGCTCAATGGATACGTTAATAAACAAAATTACCGTATTTGGGCTGATGAGAAACCCGAAGAGGACCAAGAGCTACCATTACATCCATTGGAAACAACGGTATGCTGTGGTTTTTGGGCTGGTGGAATCATTGGTCTTGAAATTCAAGCACATAGTGTCTGTGAGCTCTGGTTTCAACAAGACAGCGCTACGAGCCATACAGCGCGTGAACTAATGGACATGTTGAGAAATGATTTTGGTGAGCACTTAATATTACGTTCTGCTACGGTAAATAGTCGCGTAGATCGTGCGATATCGCACCTTTGGACTATTTTCTCTGTGTATATTTAAAGTCTCAGGTCTTCAGGAATAAGCCAGCTACGATTGACTCTTTGGAAGCCAATATTACTCATATTATCTGCGATATACCTCGCGAACGAGACTCGAACGACTCGCCCAAAATTGGACCTTCCGAATGAACCACCTCAGACAAAGTCGTGGCCAAC
Organism: Volucella inanis; assembly: GCA_907269105.1. Taxonomy (NCBI): domain Eukaryota; kingdom Metazoa; phylum Arthropoda; class Insecta; order Diptera; family Syrphidae; genus Volucella; species Volucella inanis. The sequence goes on from OU026153.1 coordinate 147,497,162, forward strand.
ATTTACATGATATCATTTTCAAAAAGTATATGTCATGATTTGTTTTTTTAACCAATAATAAAAATGTTAAGTTTACATTATAAATCAAACCACACGATGAATAACCCTATATATGCTGCCAATACGAAGAGACAGGCTGAATTCCTTAGGTCAGTACAGCAACGCCAACCGTTTCGTAACGCAACATTACTGCAGTAATGTTATATAGTTTATCATACAAGTACTGGGGCTGTTGGTTGATTATAATCCTGTGTAAATATTTGATTGTGCAGTAGCCAAAATATCGGTCAAGTGTACAACCAAGAATATTTTTGGTATAAGCCGACAAATGAGCAAAACGATTTAGGCCGTATAGGTATTGTACAACATTGTTAAAAACAACGTTGAGCTTACGTCTGGCAAAGGCACCGGTGTAAAAAAAAATTTCGCAGCCATACGTTATGAGAGGAATGTGCACGGCCTTTACCAACAGGAGCTTCGTATTTACTGGTGTGAAGCCTTGAGATTAGAAGAGATTTCTAAGACATCCGTTTATTTTTCAAACAAATGAGCAAACGTGGTCGTATCAGGTTAATTTTGTACTGAACCAAATACCAAGATTGATTTTTGATTTTGTTTACAAATTCGATAGGTACTTTGTTTACAAAGTAGACTGATGGAACGTTGATAAGGGGTAACGGATTTATATTTATGAAAAGACACTTCGTTTTTCTTGGGTTTAGCTGCACAAAGTTTTCATCTGCCCAGCAATAAATACGTTTTAGGTCATCATTAAATTTCAAGGTAGTATGATCAATAAAATTTTTCTGAAAGCTTAAATAGAGCTGGATATCGTCGGCAAACATGTGAAAATTTGATTTTTTAATATTTTTAATTGCGAAAAATATGGGACCTAAAATGGATTCTTGTGGAACACCGACTGAAATTAAAGTATAATCTGACACAACATTGTAGTTCATGTTTGCTTGTTTTCTTTTAACCAGATAGGACCGTATGAGATTAGCGGCTGATATAGAGAAATTATACAAGCTTATCAGTTTAGATACAAGAAGTTCATGATCAACGATATCAAAAGCCTTAGAAAAATCTAGGGGAGTAATAAGGGTGATTTGTTTCTTGTCTATTGCAACTCTCATGTCGTCGGATAAATTTAGAAGAGCTGATGTGCAGCTGTGGTGTTTCCGAAATCCAGACTTGTAGGAAAACTTGGCATTTTATGGTGTATAACTTATTAAAATATTTTTAACAAATATGGAAGTATAGCGATAGGTCTATATTCAGTTGATGAGTTGCCTACTGCTTTCCTCTTTGCGATTGGGATAACCTTAGCTTGCTTCCAAGCACACGGAAGAGTCGATATTATTATTAAAGTATTGAAAATTTAGGTTAAAGCTGGAAGTATATAGGGTAATAGATATTAATTTTATCGACACCAACAGAGTTAATATCAATATGTTCCGCTATGTCGAATTCAAATGAGCCAGCGTGTGACGTTTCGATATTGTTTGCATTTAGGCTCAACATCTCTTGGACTTTTGCGAATTCTTTGTTTAGTTCGTTAGGATCGACCTGGTCTACCATGAACTTCAAGTTACTTCCTACGATTCTCGTAAGTTTGTCCAAAGTATTTTGGTTTGAAAGTTTATGATCGAAGTGCTTAGCATAATAGCGACGTTTGGCTTCTTTAATTTTTGAATTAACTATGTTACGTAACAATCGATAACTATCTTAGTATTCGGGAATCCGAAATCGTTTCCATTTTTCGAATTCAGCATCCGCTTGTTTCTTAGCTCAAAAATTTCAGAGGTAAACCACTTGATGTTAGTATATTTGACAGTTTCCCTTTTTAGAAGAACATATTTATCGAAGACCTGTAAGACTATTGTACGTATTCAAGAAATTCAACCTGAGCAACGACCGATATGTCAAAAAATACGGCATGCCAATCAAGGTAAAGAAGGTCTTCTTTAAATTGCTTGACATTTAGATTTTTAAAGTCCCTCAATGTATAAAATGATGCTTTGTTCCTGGTGACTAGATTAAAAGTGGCAAAAATGAGGTCATGTCTAGAAAAAACAGGAGCAGAAACGTGGGTAAAGGAATCCAGTAAAGTGTGTTGGATTGATTGAATTTACAACATCGATGCCAAGCACTTTAATGTATTCAATAAAAGGTGACGATCTCATATATTCGGGAATATTACAATTAAGATCACCACACACAATAGCTCGCAAGTATAACGTCGAATAATTTTCAATATTATTGTAGGGTCTATAAACTATACCAAACAGGCATTTCCTTTTTTCGATTTCTATAAAATAATACTGAAAATTACTATCGGGGGATGACTCAAACAGAGGATTTACAATTAAATTATCACGAACATAAAAACAACGCCACCACCGATTCTGTTTTTCCTGTTAGCGCAACGTATGAACCAACATACAGATATCTAAATAGCCTAAGGTCTTCGTGCTATTCACAACAGATTTTTAGAATAACGCTCAGGTTATCATTTGAGCCATTGCCTACGGATAGATTTCCGCCGATATCACCCATTAATGGTACCAACGAAAACTTGCCCTCTCAATTAGAGACTCAAAAAACAAACAGAATAGTGAACTCTCAGAGACCAGTAGACAGTGGAATAATGAAAGGAGTAGAGAACAGATTTATTTGGGGATGCATAATTAAACTAGACATTACAATAAAAAATGTTGGAAGTGAAGTTTATATTCATTATATTACAGCTTGTCTTCGGTGAATTCAAGTTGTGTATGGAATTTACCAAAAAAGCTTTTTCGTTTGGTTTAACACGCACACATTCAGCAATTTAATTGTATCAGCTGTTAAAGAAAATTTTAATATAATTGCTGGGCAATCTGTATTTGTTTTGTTTTTAGTGCGAAAAATTTCCTTTGGCTCTGGTGTTGGTAAGCAGTCGACCGAGGTACACAATGCAGTGGAAACACGATGTAGATCTTCATAGCTTTTCGTGTTTCAAATCATTAATTTTCTCTTCTAGAGAACGAACATCATTTTGTAGCTGTTTACAATAAATAGACTCTGATGTTTGTTCGATGCGTACTGTGAGGGCTGCAACGGATCGGTTGACATCCTCAAAGCGATTGTTGAAGTCAGTGATAACCTGTTCCAATATTTTAAGCAGATTGTTGTGAGTCTCAAGGATCGTAGATTTGTGCTGTTACTTAAAGCAATCTAGATGTTTTTGAGTCTCCATGATCGTCAATTTCAGTTGAGCATTATTTTCTTCAAGCTGTTTTATAAACTCGGTTTTACTTTCCTCAATTTGCTTTGTTAAACGGAGCTCCAGTTCTAAGGATTTTGCATTAGTTGGTAATGGTGAGCCGATAGGCTTGTTAGTTGAACGTAGCTTTATTTTCCTGGCAGAATTGTAGTTTTTTGTTGTTGCTGATGGGAAATTTATTGGCTTATTTCTCGACATTAGCCTTGTTTCCCGAGAACTTTGTAAGTCAGACTGCATATTCGACAATCACTAGCGAGCGTTATATTGGGTATATAGCTTAATTCGTATATTCAAAGTATTGCCCATCTGAAGCTATGACTTTTTCCCATCTTTCTGGCAATTTGTGGATCCCATCCCAAGAGAACTGCGTTGGCTTGGCAGCCAAGAATGAATCAAGCCAATTTTTGATATTCTGCTCTGATGTGAGGCCGTTCTGCATCGACCGGAACAAATGGTAGTCAGAAGGGTCAATTTCTTGGCTATAAGGCGGGTGGGGTTAGACTTCCCATCCACTGTTTTCTAAATAGTTTTTAACCGGAATAGCAACGTGAGGCCGAGCGTTGGCATGATGGAAAATTATTGCCTCGTGTCTGGTCACATATTCCGGGCGTTTTTCGGCTACTGCTCTCTTCAAACGGATTAATTGTGTTCGGTAGCGTTGTCCATTGATAGTTTCACCCGGTTGTAGCAGCTCATAATACAGCACACCCATCTAATCCCACTAAATACAGAGCATTACCTTTGCGCCATAGATATTCGGCTTTGCCGTTGATTTGGCTGGTTACCCTGGTTTCAAATATGATTTTTTGCGCTTGCGCTTGTCGTAATGGATCCATTTTTCACCACCAGTAACAATCCGATGCAAAAATGACTTCCTTTTGTGGCGTTTCAGCAGCATTTCGTACATGCAAAACCGCCTTTCGACGTCTCTCGGCTTGACTTCATGTGGAACCCAATTTCCTTGTTTTTGAATATATCCAGCTGCTTTTAAACGTTTTGAAATGGCTGCTTGAGTGACACCCAAAGATTCTGGGAGCTCATCTTGTGTTTGGCAACAATCTTCATAGAATAATGCTTCCAGTTCTTCATCTTCAAACCTTTTTGGCTGCCCAGGACTTCCATCGTCTTCGAAACCAAAATCACCACTTTTAAATCGTTCAAAATACTTTAGCACATTCGCTGACGATGACTTTCGGCAGCAGTTTTCTTCATATTAAAGTAATGAAGAAGAACTCCCCGCAAAAACACTTTTTCGACATATTTGAGTGAGAAAAAATTATTGTGGTTTACGCTTCAAATGATTGACATATACTGAAATGACGTATAATGACAGTACCTTTCCAACGCATGTTCCAATGGAATAATAACAATGGAATAATACAAGTTACGCCATCTCTTAGCAAACCGCAATTAAGCTGTAGACCCAATATTTTTTATTATTTTATATTATTTTACTAGTACATTTTCTTGACTCAACTTCACTATTTTATTAAATTAAAACAACAGTTGAAAACGTGTGCAAATGGCGTTTCGGAACGGTTGTAATACATAAAGAAAGCATAATTTACCTATAATGTGCATTTTTTGACAATTAGGAACTCAGCCACACAAATACCATCCTCGAATCGGACAGAACGTCACATTAGATAGCTTTAACTTTGAGCTAGTAAGAACCTTTGTATTGTATTGTATTGTATCTTCAACTGAAGATAAGACTCTTTAGCTATAATATCCTCATTATTTCAAACCTGCTTTATAGTTGAGTTAAATGGACGTTAGTGAAGGGTGATTTAGATATCCTTAGCTGTTTTAAAAGCAAAATAGACGGGCCTTGAAGAAGGATATTTAACTACCTGAACAGTGACATTATCTTGATTATAAAAAAGATAAAGAGCGAATATACACCAATGCTCCGATCCCCAGGGTATTCAAATCTAACCCGGAGGAACAACCGACTTGGGGTATGCAACTGGAGGTAGTTAGCTAAGGACTCAGCTATTTGGGTTAGTCTGTTCATTTAGTCCCATTTTCACCCCGAATTATAGCTCCACCTAAGTCGGTCAGTAAGGACTCTTGACTTTCGCCCTCAAAATTGGACAATTCATTCTGCTTTATCCAAGCACCGAGTATGACCCTATTACTAAGTTTTTTTGTTCATTTTCACAGGTCGCTCTTCGGGTCTTGTTTACTTACTTTTTTGGTAAAACCTGCGAACATTGTTTTTTTATAATCAGTACGCTCTCTAGGGGTTAAAATGAACCCCTTAAATACTTGCACATACCTCAGGCGGAGGCAAATTAGGAAAGAAATGTCGGAATGTTACAGTGCATTCTATAAGCGAGTTGTACGACTTAGGAATGCATCACGTTACTTCAAAGTACGTCCGAAACTGGGATTGAGAGTGAACTGATGAGCATTCACAGCGAAATGCGTGCTACCTACGGTTAAACGTTTGAAGGGCTAAATACTAATAGCGATTTTCATGGAGCACTGGCAGTAGAATTAGCGATAGAACAAAGTGAAACCCGAGACATTAAGTCGGTGTTCGAGGGTTTCCATCGTCTAAGTGATATCAGCTTCACTTATGAGTTTTATCACACGGTTTTGAATCCCATCTAGTAAGTGGAAATATATTTTAGGCGCACCTGACCAGATTTTTTTTTTTTTATAATCCCACGCGTACACCAAGGGTGCGCGGGCGAGTGGTGTAGTAGTTTGAAACTCAGGTGTTAGGTTTCGATATTTTTCCAGAGGTGGTTGTCAAACTGAAGCCAGTGCATCCTCAACCAGTGGGTCTTAGTACGTGCTAGTTGTTAGTTCGTTACATTTAGCCCAGCCAGCAACCACTCCAACATCAGTGTAATGCCTTCATGTCAAAGTTGACGCTGACGGAATTTTCATATAACTACATATAAATGCTACGAAAAGACTTTTACAGAGAATTGCCTCGCACGGGATTTGAACCTGCGACCCTCTGCTTGAAGAGTCTATGCATATATCACTACAACACGGCCGACCCCCTTATATAGGGCAGGTGTATGCCTTATATATTAGGACTAGATCAAGGCTGAAGAAATATTTCCTATATCGTTTCGAGAAACCTAGACATTTCGCAGCACTTTTCAAAATATTGAATATATGTATGAAAATTTTAACGTACGCTATTATTGTCACACGTACCATATACCGAAAATAGAAATGGATACCGAAAGTCGTCAGCAAAGGATTATATCGGAATAGAAGTAGCAGATTAAAGATCATTAATGGGGCCTTGGGGCACATCAGCATTTATTTTGTGACCTGGTATATCAGATTAACAATTATCCAAGGCAACTTGAATAAAATGTTCCGAAAGAAATTTTGTGATCCATTGAAAAAGAGAGTCGTCGATTCTAAATGCACACATTTTCGACATAATATCCGGTTGCCAAACTCTGTCAAGTATCAAGTACAACTACTTGCTTTCACCAGATTGATGTACAATTTTGTTCCTTTTTTCGGTGAGACATGCTGTCAAATTACCAGTCACCAGTCTCACCAATAAAAAGTTTTTTCCTATTTCGAGATATAACATGAAATGACGGTTTATCAGCGTTTCCATGACCTTGGAAAGAAGAAACGTAAGTGCAGTAAGTTCAAAGGGTCTGTAGGAGGCAAGAGAATACGATTCGCCTTTTTGGAGACGGGCTTGACAAATGCTGTTTGTCCTTAATGCTGAGTCCTAAAGAATATAATTGATGAAAAAGCTTACGCAATGGTTTTGTTAGCGTGGAAGAAAACCTCTTCAGAAAAAGAGGAGATATACTATCTGTACCTGCGATTTTGTGTATGAGAAAATCTTTAAATATTCTTGCTACCATAAGAGGTTAAAAGTGGATTCGTTCCATTAAAGATTCGACGCACTCAAGTGTAGGCGGCAACGAAGCACAATCTGAAAGTTTTAAGCTGGTCATAAAGTTTGCATCAAGCAGATTGACCTTGCCCAAAGATCTGGCAGCTGGAATTTCATTGTAAGTGAGCATTGTCATGGAGGATGAGGCAGAATTTCTAATATTTTTAACGAACGACCAGTTTTCGTTTGTATTGGAATTTCGCATGCTTAAGAAAGGCGTTGCAGTCATTCCTGGCTCATTTGGACTTCTTTCGGTTTTCCTCTGTCGGTTTGGTCTTGTAGAGTCTTGAAAGCCTTTACAGCCTTTCGTAAGACCAGTTTAAATTCTTAAACAAGCTGTTAAGTCCGCTCAAATAAGCTTTCTTGTTCCTTTAGGAATCTGTACTCTAACTGTGTAGTCGGTATACGAGAAATTAGCTAGTATGACACAATAGTCCGATGAGCGTAGATTGTATGGCACATTCACATTGTACTACCAGTAATCATGGTTAGAAGTTAAAAATAAGCCCAGGGTGTTGGCAGTATGATCAGCAACGTAAGGTATTCGCGTGGGCTCTGTTTTCTGCAGCAAAGATCTCTACATACCGTCCTTCAGGTATTGTCAGTCCAAAATCTCGAAGCCACCCTGAATGGTGTGCATAGAAATTGCCTGTAATAACGATTTCAATATGAAGATACAGGGATATAATTATTTAAATGGAGTCAGTTTGTATTTCTTTGATCACACTCTTTCGCTCTTGCTTTTTTCTTCGCAGAATCCGATGTACTTCCCTTCACATCTGCCCGTAGAGCCCACGTCACTGTTGTTTTCAGTTTGGTGCTGACTTCAGCAGACTTCGCATGAGATTAAGAAAAAATTAATAAGAAATGGCCCTGGCGATCTCTTGAAATTGTTGGTCGTCGAACTTGCTCACAAAAGTTCGGGCTATTGCGGATGGTTGGGCTATTACGGATATCAGCCTTCGCATCTTTGCTTAAACCAGATAATGGTCCGAGTCGATGTTAGGAAACATTCGAACATCCAAAACACAAAGGAGGCAGGTTTTAAAATTGTGTGTTGGCTATACATAATAACATTACGTCACGACCGTGGCTGCATAGTCTGTTAATATTGTAGAATATTTCACGTGCAGATTAGAAGCACGTTGTCCTGTAATCGTTTGCCAGGGCCATCAACAACGAATATGTCATTTTTAGAAGCCCTTATCTGGTTCATCATATTTTTGTAATTTCTTCTGTATAGGGTTGGGAGCCTTATAAGTGTAAAGGCTATTAATATAAACATTACTGGTAGAGCATGCACTCGCAATTTTATTCTACATGCGTAAGGATTTACTTATGCTGTTACCGGGGACTACCACTGGGAAGTAAGGATTAGCCCAATCTAGTTTATAGGACGTTGAATCATTTTTCGAACGATCAGTGAATATTTAAAAGCTGAAGGACATTAACTAGGAACACGTGCATTATAATTAGATCGAAATTTTTAAGTTACATCTAATAGAGGAGAAATATATTTTTGCTGATGCTTCTGTAAGTCCATCTGTGGATATATTCTCATCCAAGAGCACGACTTTCACTCCTGCTTCAATGTCGGGTTCAATAACGATATTTCGAGTACAGTAACAGTAAGACAAATTTCTCGAGCAAGAAAATGCATCTCTTTATAATAAAGTACCTATGTGTGAGTTAAGGTTGAATACACAGGAGTAGAGAGAAAAACAATTTTTCGGTTGACATATAAGATGCAACAAATGCAAATTTTAAAGAGAGAGTAAGAACCTTTTTAATGAGGAATGCGTGATGAGCAATTCGATGTATATGCATTTGATCATCAACACTGCTTTATTATGTAATAATATCACTTCCAATATATATCACATTGCATTCATAAAACTCTCAGGCAATATTTTTCGCGTTCATAAGTATGAGATGACATCAACAGTAGCAGCAACAAGATCTATGTTAACAATTATCTCATCGCCTATTCAAGATCTCCACTAAAAAACTTATATTTAACAACAAATGCAAATTTGTTTGGGAGATGTTCATCTGGAACACAGAAGAGGTCAAAGTAATTATTGTAAAATTATCGATTATGAAGTTTTTGGTTTTAAATTCTTTAAACTGTCATTAATTTACATTGAAATTGTTGCTGTACTTGCCCTAACAATTCGCAACATACCTCACGCGAACAGTCTAGCACACAGTCAGACGCAGGAAGGTCAATGATATGTGTAAGCTCACTGAATTTTCTTAAATTACCAGAGATACCAGGGTCTAATTTAAACAGCGTGATACCGTGCCTTCGCTTGGTTTTGTACTAGTGCTTTGGCTTAAATCATTTACGAAAGCTGTAGGTGTCGTCATGTGGTGAATTTGTCATATCTTTTCTTATCTCGGACGTTAAACTGTATAATGTAAAATAGGTTCCTTATGAATTGAGCGCGAAAAACAAGTTGGACAGAGTTAAAATTTGGGATACGTTGTTAAAACGCATTTCGGAAACGAGATCACGTGTGACAAACGGCAAAGATCATGGGCAAGAAATGGTGAGCCGTCACAAGCATTTACAAATCCTAGATTAATAGATGTAGTAGATACGGTAGCGTTTAAACCAGCTCTCATAACACAGAATTGAGTAACTGACTCCGGAGCATCCGGACCCTTTCGCCCGATTGGTTAACAAACACGTAAAAAACTAACTAAAACGCAAAAAAGCATCAGTTGAGAGAGGCTTGGAACTTAAATTTCAAAGGGGTCATCTAACCATTGTGCAATAAGCTGTATTTTTTTTGGATCGGGGTATGAATATTCTACTATTAAAATTATTTCAGCGATTGAACGAAAAAGTGCTGACTGTTTTATAACTTGGATTGGGCCAGAAGCGCACCTTCAAGTTCGGTAGTGTTGTGCTTGCTCTACTGCCTAGTGGTGTTCCTCGGTAACAGTATCAGTAAAACCTAACTTATGCAAGCTCAGAACGCGCTCGTGCCGTGCAGCAGCGGGTTTTAGAATAGTGAAGTAGTGTTTCCCTTCTTGCCGTTGAGGCGACTAAATGGGAGCACAAAGAAAGAGGATGGGATTTAAAAGGTCTCAAGAACCCAGTGAACTAGTTGTGACGAGACGAGTAAGCACCGTTTTTTGTGTAAGTTCACCAAACCTTTTAAGGTGGCGTCGTGGGATACAGTAAGAAAAATGGCGAGATCCTGATGTACCCGCCACAACGTATGTGTCAACGTCAAGACGTCAAGGAGGATGCCCACGAGTTGGGCGTTAAGACCGAGCCCGGTAATGACTTAACTAAGGTAAGCCGGAAAATACAAGTTTATTTTTGATAGCAATGGTCCGACGTCTTCAATTTTCTGTAATCCTAGTAAGGCAGAGTGAAATCTGTCTGAAACGACTTACAGGCTGATGCTGCAGGCGCCTCCGTCCCGTTAAAACATTGACAGGCCTCAAAGAACGCTCAATGTTCACCGCAGTTAAGTTGGTGGTCTAGGTGCAGATGTAATATACCTTCTTAGCACCGATATGGATCTGAACACATGACATCATAAGGGTTTTTGTCAATCCTTGCATGGCCTCACTGCTTGCAAAGATAACCATGGGATCCCACGGTGACTACACATCTGAACATTGACAACGGCTTTGAGTGGGGACCCAACAGAATAACAATAAAAGTAAGTATGTAGAGGTGGAGAAGGAAGTAAACCCCTTCCAAAGGAGTTCACGAGATGAGAGGTCGCCCGTGAGTGAAGTACCAATGCCTCACACCATAATACAGAGAGGAATATCGCCCCGAAGAGAAAAAAGCACGAAACTCAAAACGGCCAACGATACTGTCAACGACCAGCAAGCCAAAAGCTTTGAAGTTAACAACACCTGGAAGAAGTTGGAAAAAAAGAAAAAGAAAAAAAAGGCAAAGAAGTAAATTCTGCCAAAAAATGCCCATATCGTCCGTAAAGTGAAAGTGGATCCAAAGGGATCGTGAAGGGAACAGGTAACAAACTGTTAAAGTGCTTAATAGGCGAAACCCTTGGTGTAAATGCAGAGGTTCGATCCCTTATAAACAATACCATGGCGGAGATAACTTACATTGACGAGATTACTACAAAGAGTGAGAATTATAGCGCCATCAAATCGAAGTTTAAAATAAATACAATATGTGAGGCAGACATACTTAACTTACGGAAGGCCTATGTCACCACGCAAATCGCCACGATTATTCTGCCAGCAGAAATAGCAAAGATTATGCTAAAGACCGGCACGATTAGAATTGGATGATCAAATTGCCACATTCAGGAACGCATATTATTAAAGAAGTGCTCCAAATGTCTGGAATCGGTCACATTTCCCGTAACTGCAAGAGCGAAAACGATCGTTCGAACCAGTGCCGAAGGTGCGGTGAAGAAGATCAAGACCTACGTAAAACATTCAATATGATATGCTTCTGGTGCAAGAATGACAAACTAGATAATGCCGCACACATTGCCGGAAGCACAAAAGGCTCGGTGTTTTAGAAAGCTCTAACCAGCAAAAAATTATGAAGGTCGCCTAAAAAAACATAATGCATTGCGAGGCCGCCCAAGACTTACTAGCCCAAATGATGAGGGAGAAAGGAGTTGACATCGTCCTTATTAGCGAAACATATAAATCGCTCGATGGAGCTTGCTAGATTGATGACAATAAAAAAAAAGCAGCCTTCTGGACCTGCGGCAACCATGCGCTGCAAAAAATCGGGAATCCGAACGAATACTTTGTAATAGCAAGGATAAATGGCGCACACTTCTACTGCTGCTACACACAATGACTACATGAAGCTGCTCGACGGCATCGTAGCTGACGCGAGTTATGAATATGGTTTCAATGAAAAAACAAAATAAACACGTTTTATGCAATTAAAGACATTTAGTTTTTATTAATTTTTTTTCTTTCGGTTTTTAACTTGGTATGACGCCACTAAATGCTAAAAATCTTCTGGGCTCAACTTAAAACTAATTACATTTGTTACCATCATCTTAAAGAGACAACGGTTTCTTATCACAAGTATTCTTCTTAACATTTTGAGGTGTTAGTGCTTGGATGCAGTGCATGTTAGATTTATGTTTGTGTTTATGTTATCCATGTAATAGATATAAATGGTGTATACGTATAGATCAATATATGTCAATGGATGTAATAAACATTATTTTATATGTAGACTAATTGTAAATACATAAGTGTTGAACATATTTAGGTACATACATTCAATAGTGAAATTTTTTTTATTAAGAAAATATTATAATTACAATATGTATACTTAAAGTACTGAAGTATTAGATATAAAGGGTTTTTTCAATAGGTACTTGACAACTTTGAATTTAATTTGTAACGAACTATTTCACTAATCATCAAACTGTCACTGTCAATTTATTCAATAAACTCAACGTTTTCATCATGGTAAAGTACACTAACGAGCAACGTCTGCAAATTATAAAAATTTTCTACAGATATTCGGAGTCGGTGACTGCAACTTTAAGAGCGTTAACTATAATTATCGGACGTAATTCTCGCCCTAGTAGACAGGCAATAAGAAGTTTAGCGCAAAAATTTGAGTCTACAATACATATTCGTTGTGTGATGTTGCCGTGTCAGTAATACAACGAGTTGGTCGACGTGTCGAAAATATCGCTGCTGTTCAAACGTCCGTAACAAACGATCAAAATCAGTCAATTCCACTGCGTTCTCAAGAATTGGGCATCGCTCAGACAGCATTATGTTGTATTTTGCCTAGGGATCTTCGTTTACACCCAAACAAGATCAAGTTGACTCAATAATTGAAGCCGATGGACCATTTGAAGCGACGTACGTTTTCCAATTGGGTTCTTGAGAAGATGCGCCAAGTTGATGAATTTCATCGCAAAATCATCTTCAGTGACGAAGCTCATTTTTGTCTCAATGGGTTCGTCAATAAGCAAAATATGCGTTATTGGTCGGGAGAAAATCCACATGTGCTTTATGAATCACCACTTCATCCACAAAAAAATAAGTGTTTGGTGCGGTTTGCATGCCGGCGGCGTTATTGGGCCACGATCGTTACGTTACTGTGAATGGTCAACGTTATCGCGCCATGATCTCCGATTATTTTTGGCCCGAATTGGAAGTTATGAACTTGGACGACATGTGGTTTCAACAGAATGGTGCCTCAAGCCACACAGCACACGCTACAATCGATTTATTGATGAGCGTGTCATCTCAAGACATGGGCCAGTCGATTGGCCGCCTCGTTCGTGCGATTTAACGCCGCTTGACTATTTTCTGTGGGGCTACGTTAAGTCATTTGCTTATGCAAACATGCCGACGACGTTGGAAGAGCTCAGAGCCAACATGTGTGCCCGAGTCGTTGAAAATTGGGTCCAAAGAATCGACCGCTGCAAACGTGCCCGCGGTGGCCATATAAACGAAGTCGAGTTCCATTCATAAATGTTTTGATTGTACTTCAAACCAATAATAAAGTTTTTGAAATATCTCAAATGGTTTGCCGTTTATTTAAAAAAGAAGTTGTCAAGTCGTTATTAGAAAACCCTATACTAGCATGAGTCTATACATGCACACATATGGAATGTACATGTACGAAATGAGTACGTTATGCGTACGTAACTCCTCTTCCGCTAAATACAGGTGTCATCCAAAGTGTAAAATGATGTTTTTTTGTCAAAATATTTCCATGTTAATATACATAATTGTTGATAGGTTAATTTAGTTGATTGTTGATTCCAAATAGTTTCATATGTATTTTGAGCAGTGAGAGGTTTCGGTAGTATCTTTTCAAACCAATTGCGTAAATTTAAAGATTGACATGTTCCATTGAGAAATTGTATACTAGTCACTCATTAAGATATAAGGATAGATACTTTTGGAATATATTGTGTTAAATATACATACAAGCTTGTGTGATTGGCTGTGTGAACGTAGACGGTTTCTATTAGGTGGATTTCAACTGAAATTGTTCTTTAAAGTTCTAGTTGCGAAGAACTGCATATCCGCTTATTAACCCAATCAATTGCAGATAATCATCTGAAATTGGAACGGGTCTTATATGGAATGGACTAGAGCTGGCAGATACTTGATTAAACTAAATAACATGATTTGTTTCATGTAGAAACACAGATCAGATCATATGTTGCTGTCTATTTGCCTTCGTTCTTTGGATTTCCGTTTTCTTTTAATCTTGTTTTTAAGCGATTTCCTATTGTTAGTTGCTAAAATAACGACCTTTCTATTTGACTTTGTTTTTAGCTTCCTAGCCCTAGGTGCCAATTTTTTTGCATCTATTACTGAATTCGAAAATTGTTTCGTTCTCGCCAAATTTCGGTGGCGTTTTCCTACCTGTATTTACTTTATCAATTATTGCTTGGTTATGTTTCTCTATTTTCCTCTAGTTTGCTCATACAACTTGCTTTGAAATGTTTTTAATTTGTCAAGATAATAGTGTTTGGACTCATATTCTTTATTTTGGTTAAGCTTGGACGTTCTACCTGTAAATAATTCTATGGGTGTTTAGTTAGTTACAGAATAAATACTGGTGTTTTAGGTAGTGGTGGCTTCATTTAGTATATTCTTGCATATATGTTTCCTATCTTTGTCGTATATTATTCTACATATAAATTTCAGTCAGGGTGGAGTAAAATCGTTCCACTTGCGAATTACCAGTGGAGTTTTGTGGCATGGTATTATGTAACTTAATTTCGTACCAGTTACAGAATTCTTTAAACAAATTTGACTGACACTCAGATGCAGAATCACAAACTAACCTTTTTGGAGCACCATGATGGGAAAAAAATTCTCTCAAGGATTGAATTATGTTTAAGCTGTTTCTAGTAGTTAAAATATAAGCCAATGCAAATTTGGAAAATTTGTCAATAATTGTAAGAATCTGTTGATTATGAATTGCATAAACATCTATGTGGACAGTATCTAGAGGTTTAAGGGGTATTTCCGTTTTTTCAAATTTAACTTTTGGTGGTGTTTCGTTTATACCACGATGATTGCTCTTAAGATGGTATTCGTTAATTATCTCATCCTGCTTGTCATTATCTACTAAGTCAACTAGTTTGTCTTTGCACCGAATCATTTTAAATATTCCAAAACCTGAGAAGAATTTTGAATAAACTCTTTGAACTATTTTAAATGTCTCATCATCCGTAAATATTGCTGAAAGTTTCTTGGGATTAAGATGCTGTTTTAATATAGATATGTAATTATTTGTTTATTGTGTAGGTCAGGATGCCTAAAAATAATACGATGCTTTGTTTTAAATAAGACATTGAAAGTCGTTGATGGTTTAACTGTAGGAGTTGTCTTGGAAATGATAATTTGATTGTTAAATTCGTTTAAGGGGCGCTCTGAAATGATTGTCCGAAGCAGAGTGAATAGTCGACAATTTTGAACTTTCCTCCAAGTGAGCTACAGTTGGTATCTTTTAAAGAAAATAGCCAAATGAGCGGTTTGTGGTATGCAACAATGTGAAATTTTCGACCATATAGGTAAGGCCGAAAATGTTTACTCGCCCAAACAAGGAGCAAGAAGCTCCTTTTCTATGGTACTATACTTAGTTTCGGTGCTGACAGTGTACGCGAAGCATAAAAAACAGGTTTGTCGGATCCGATTGGGCCCTGACTCAAAACAGCTCCTATTACAAAATTGCTTGCATCTGTAGTTAGGTTAAAGGGCTTTAAAAATCTGGGTACTGTAAGAGCAGGTCATTACTGAGGATATCCTTGCAGTGTTCAACTGATATACCTGTCATCCATTTTAATTTGTCTTCCTTTCTTCAAGCATTCAGTCAAGAGTTTGGTTATCTTTGCGAAATCCTGAATAAACTTCCTATAATAGCCTAATAAGCCGAGAAACGATTTTATTCGCCTCAGTGTACCTGGGATAGGAAATTTTTTTATCGCCTCAATTTTTGCAGGGTTTGGCTTCACGCCTTGTGATGTTACAATATGGCCAAGAAAGCTTACTTCTTTGAAAAAAAAATTAAAATTTATTAAGTTGGATTTTCAGGTTGGCTTGTCCCAATTTGAAGAAAACTTTTTTAAGGTTTTCTACATGCTCCTGAAGGGAAGTGGAGAACACGATTATGTCGTCCATGTAAACGATACATATTCTTCCCTGTAAGTCTCTTAAGATATTATCTATTACCCTTTGGAATGTTGGGCGTTTTTTAGGCCAAATGGCATTAGAATGAATTCGTAATGGCCATTGTCCACCATAAAAGGTGTTTTGTTTATATCCCTTGAGTCGATTTCAATTTGATTGAATCCTGAAGCTAGGTCTAATGATGTGAAATACATACACCTCCCCAATTTGTCGAGAATGTTGGTTATATTGGGGAGTGGATATCGATCACTAATTTTGTTCTCATTCAATTTACGATAATCCACTACCAACCACCATTTCTGCTGGTTAGAAGCATCTAGTTTTTTAGGGACAATCTATATTGGACTGCTCCATGGGGAGTAACTTGGCCTTATGATTCCTTTCTTCAGAAGCTCTTTTATCTGAGACTTAATTTCGGCTTTATGGATAGGACTTGGTGTACACTGGTATTTCATTAGTTGTTCTGATACGGTGTTTTATTACGTTTGTAAAGGAAAGTGAAGTGCCCTCTTTAAAAAATACATCGTCAAACTGTTTACAAAGTCTAAAAAGTGCCTCTTGTTCCTCCTTATTTAGGTGATCTGTTCTAAGTAATTTAATCATTTCGCCATTAATCATATTAGATTCTATATGGTCTGAATCATATTTTATTAATATGTTATTCACTTCATTGAAGTCGGTGTAAATTTCTGCCTTGAGGGGATATTCTAAAATGGTTTGACAGATTGATTACTTCCACGTGACTATACAAATTTATAGATTTATATTGAGTCTATAACTTAATTCGTGCGGTTTGCTATGAGATGGCGTAAATTATATTATTCCATTGTTATTACTGGAACATGCATTGGAAAGCTACTGTCATTGTACATCGTTTCAGTATATGTCATTCAATTGAAGCGTAAACAAAAATAATTTTTTTTCCACTCAAATATGTCGAACTTTGTGCCTGAAAAAGTGTTTTTGCGGGGAGTTCTTCTTCATTACTGAAAACTGCTCTTGAAAGTCATCGTATTTTGGTGGAAGTTTATGGTGAACATGCGCTAGCTGAGCGAATGTCCCAAAAGTGGTTTGCACAATTTAAAAGTGGTGATTTTGGCTTGGAAGACTATGAACGTCCTGGGCAGCCAAACAAGTTTGAAAATGAAGAACTGGAAGCATTAATCTATGAAAATTGTTTCCTAACACAAGAAGAGCTCGCAGAATTTTTGGGTGTCACACAAGCAGCCATTTCAAAACGTTTAAGAGCAGCTGGATATATTCAAAAGCAAGGAAATTGGGTTCCACATGAACTCAAGCCGAGAGACGTCGAAAGGCGGTTTTGCTTGTCCGAAATGCTGCTGGAACGCCACAAAAGGAAGTCATATGTGAAACCCGACCAACCAGCCAAATCAACGGCAAAGCCGAATATCTATGGCGCAAAGGTAATGCTCTGTATTTTTTATGATCAGATGGGTGTGCTATATTATGAGCTGCTAAAACCGTGTGAAATCATCAATGGACAACGCTACCGAACACAATTAATCTGTTTGAAGAGAGCAGACACGAGGCAATAATTTTCCATCATGACAACGCTTGGCCCCACGTTGCTATTCCGGTTAAGAACTATTTGGAAAACAGTGGATGGGAAGTCTTACCCCATCCGCTTGGCTTGATTCATTCTTGGCTGCCAAGCCCGCGCAGTTCTTTTGGGATGGGATTCAAAAATAGGAAAAAGTCATAGCTTCAGATGGGCAATACTTTGAATAATACTATTGTACATGTTTTTCTTAAATAAACGTTCAAATTTTGAAAAAAAAACCGCACGAATTAAATTCATACCCATTAGATACCTTTGGGTACCTTTAGGAACTTATTTATATATCTCCACTTTCAATGTCGACAGGAAGTCTTGCTATAATTTTTGAATTTGGAAGAACTGTGAATATTTCGGACATATAGTTTGGTTTGAACTGAAGGGGAATAGCGGTTTTATTTTTTTCTAAAAGCTTGTCTCTAAGATTTATTTTTGCACCTAATTGTTTCAGCATCTCTAAACCTATTAAGCCATCAAAATAGGAATGAAATTTGAAAATGAGGAATTTGTATTTCTCATCTGTTTTCAATTCCTTGTACGCAGTGAATGTAACTTGTCGGTCAAGTTTATGTATATTTAAGGCAGTTGTTAAATAAATTGGTTCTATGGTTTCAAAGAAGTCGGGATTAAAAAGTTCGGGATTTATAAAATTTGCGGAAGATCGTGTGTCAACAAGAAATTCAAACGATCGTCCTGAGGGAGATAGTATATTAATGTACGGTAGTAAACTTGAGCTATGGGTGTTTATGTCAAGAAATCCAATTTGCTGTCCGAGGCTGTTAAGTGAAAATTTGCATCATGAACCTATGAAATAGGTTGCCCCATTATAGAAATTTTTAGGGTCTGCAGTTGCACATTGGGTTTCAGATGGTAGGCATTGTTTCGGTTCTGAATAATAGTATGTTTGAGGGTAAGAGCTTATGCTATCAGAATTATGTATTTCGGTGGGTGGTTGCTGATACTGGGTTATATTTGTGTATATGTTGTGTATTTCTCTAATACCATAGTTTCGGTTAGGTGCTGTATTGTTATTGCCAAATGTATTACCATGTTGTCTGTAGACTGTAGATGTATTTCTAAAATTCGACTGTTGAGTTCTAGTATTACGAGTGTTGCCACTGGATAGGTCCATTGGAGTTTGAGAAGTTTGAGGATTAATCATTACACTTTGACTTTGATTCGTAGGTAAATAATTTGGAAGAATAAAATTTCGATTTTGTTGTTGAGGGAAGGTATTGCTTGAATTCGTTGCGATTTGGAACAATTGACTGAAAATCATGTCTTTGGGTAAATGCGTTTTGTTTTGGAACAAAATATCTACTATTTGAACTAACGACATTTGTATTTGTAAAGGCTGTTGAATTAAAATATGGTCTAAAGGATGTAGCTCTTGTATTTGATACAGGATATTTCATATAGTATAAGCTTTGATCCTTGATGCAAAAGTCACATGCTTCCGGGAGAGTGCCAATAAGAAATGTATTAAAGCACATCTCCGAATATAGATTACATTTAGCTAAAACCACATTTGAATTTTTTTCATGTATGTGCACATGATTGTTAAGAGTAGACAGTATTTATTCTATTTTTGAATAATAATTTTGTAAAGTGTCATTGTATTGCTGAACGTTATGGAGGTCTCTCACGAGTGAAGTTTCATTTCTTTTATCTGACTAATAAAGAATAAGGTTGACTTTTATTTTATTCCATTCTAAAGGTATCCCAAACATATTGAGCACTTCATTTGCTTGACCTGTTATTTTGTTTCTTAATGCTCTCAAAATTATACGGGCATAAGGTGTATTGCTAACCGTACTCATAAGGCTTAAGATCTCTTCAACGTTATTAAGAAATTCATAGAGTAATCTACGATTGACATCAAATTGGGGAAGATCTTTTATGACGTCAGGAATTTTGAGAGTGTTAAGAATATTATTAATCTCAGACAAATTCACATTATTTGTTTGGTTACTAAAATTACACGTGTTATCACCTACTATTACCTACAGCTCCGTTTGCATCGGTGCTATCTATTCCTATATTATTAGCACAAATATCTCCTAGATCCATTCCAGAAAATCCGTTATTTAAACGGTTGTTGCCTTCCATATTTGGTAAGCAAGTATAACAGTTCTCTTCACCAGCACTATCTTCTGAACAATACTCGTAAGGTTTGTTGAAATACAATTTTTTTTTTTTTTTCATGTTTACCTGGCATAAGGTATGTATATTTAACAAATAATAAGTATGAAAAAGTAAGGATTGAGCTACTAGTAACAAATTCCACAACTTACATGTATGTAGATCTAGATTCACGTTGATTTTAGTTGAAAGTGTTGATGGTTCTGTCCTGGGCCAAAGAATCAATATTCTTCACGTTCTGTTGTGTGCTCTGGTGCTTTTTTTGAATAAGTGCAAAATTCACCAATATGCTCTTGATGTAGGATTCACGTAAATATACACTATCGAAGGAATTTGTGGATTATTCCGATTTATCAATATGCTTTTGATATTCAAGTTAGGCACAGATTTTGATATGCGATCGTATTCCTTCAATTAAATACACAAACGCGTGCTCGAAATTTATACAAAAATCGACTTCGCCAGTTATGAATATGGTTTCAATGAAAAAAATAAATAAATAAATAAATAAACACATTTTGTGCAATTAAAGACATTTAGTTTTTATTAAATTTTTTTTCTTTCGAGTTTTAACTTGGTCTGACGCCACTGATAGTCAAAAATCTTCTGGGCTCAACTTAAAACTAATTACATTTGTTATCATCATCTTAAAGAGACAACGGTTTCTTATCACAAGTATTCTTCTTAACATTTTGAGGTGTAAGGGAAATGTATGCACAATACATTTACAGGTGCTTGGATGCAGTGCATGTTAAATTTATGTTTGTGTTTATGTTATGCATGAAATAAATATAAATGGTGTATACGTATAGATGAATATATGTCAATGGTTGTAATAAACGTTATTTTATATGTAGACTAATTGTAAATACATGATTGTTGAACATATTTAGGTACATACATTCAATAATGATATTTTATTATTACGAATATATTGTATTGGGTCTATAACTATAACTATATTGGGTCTATTCGTGCGGTTTGCTAGGAGATGGCGTAACTTGTATTATTCCATTGGAACATGCGTTGGAAAGGTACTGTCATTGTAAGTCATTTCAGTATATGTCATTCATGTAAACAACAAATTTTTTTTTTTCACTCAAATATGTCGAACTTTGTGCCTGAAAAAGTGTTTTTGCGGGGAGTTCTTCTTCATTACTTTAATATGAAGAAAACTGCTGCCGAAAGTCGTCGTATTTTGGTGGAAGCTTATGGTAAACATGCGCTAGCTGAGCGAACGTGCCAAAAGTGGTTTGCACGATTTAAAAGTGATGATTTTGGCTTGGAAGAAGATGAACATCCTGGGCTGCCAAAAAATTTGAAGATGAAGAACTGGAAGCATTACTCTATGAAGATTGTTGCAAAACACAAGAAGAGCTCGCAGAATCTTTGGGTGTCACTCAAGCAGCCAAAGCAAGGAAATTGGGTTCCACATGAACTCAAGCCGAGAGACGTCGAAAGGTGGTTTTGCATGTCCGAAATGCTGCTGGAACGCCACAAAAGGAAGTCATTTTTGCATCGGATTGTTACTGGTGATGAAAAATGGATCCATTACGACAACCCCAAGCACAAAAAATCATATATGAAACCCGGCCAACCAGCCAACTAGCCAAATCAACGGCAAAGCCGAATATCCATCGCGCGAAGGTAATGCTCTGTATTTGGTGGGATCAGATGGGTGTGCTATATTATGAGCTGCTAAAACCGTGTGAAATCATCAATGGACAACGCTACCGAACACAAGTAATCCATTTTTTCTGGTCGATGCAGAACGCCCTCACTTTAATACGGTTCACATCAGAGCAGAATATCAGAAATTTTCTTGATTCATTTTTGGCTGCCAAGCCGGCGCAGTTCTTTTGGGATGGGATTCACAAATTGCCAGAAAGATGAGAAAAAGTCAAAGCTTCAGATGGGCAATACTTTAAATAATACTATTGTACATGTTTTTCTTAAATAAGCGTTCAAATTTTGAAAAAAAAAACCGCACGAATTAAAATATATACCCAATGTATCAGGGCAAATTGTCTTTAAGCAACTATTCCATATCCCTAAACCTTCCACCATATTATATTGCTTAAAGAATTTTTTATGCACACTGCATTTAGAATAAACACATGCACCGCATGGATGGCTGGGCAGGGCCCTCTTTACCGACTCTGAAATAAGGATGACAAGAACGCTTTTCCAACAAAATGGCGCACAAGAAAGCGCTTGATAGGGAGGTGGTTAGCTTTGAAGCTCTGTTGACCTTTACCCAAAAAAGATACTCAACAATCTGACTGCATTTAGAGTTAAAAATATAATCAAGTCGCAAAAATGAGGCCGATTTGCTTCCATTTTCCTCTTCAAAGAAAACTATTTTACCTATGACACAATGCACTACTAAAGAGTTTGGAAAGAAAACGGGTGACAAAAAGCCCAAAGATTTAAATCAGCCATTGAAACTGAAGTATGTCTTTTGCGGATAATGTGCTGATTTCTATAGAAGAGGAGTAAATGTCCACATCTGTTATATAATATGCATTATCCGCCCATCACGAAAATAATTATATACTCAATAATATAATTACAATATGTATACTTAAAGTACTGAAGTATTAGATATACTAGCATGAGTCAATACATGCATATATATGGTATGTACATTTACGAAATAAGTATGTTACGCGTTACGGTACAGAATGGGGGAGTAGGCGAATGCAAGAGGACGAGCTCTTCTTGTAGCATTCGCATCGCTGAACATAGGGCTGAAAACAAGGAACAAAAAACCGTTTTCTTAGAGCAGGCGTACTGTCCATCGTAGACATCACCTTTATGAGAAACTCTCTTCTACGTAAGACAAAATCGAGAGTTAGAGAAGATTACTCACAAAGTGATCATCAGTCGATTATATTCACTTTGAGGAAGAACAAGCCCAGGAAGCTCCCCAAACTCACAGGGACTAAGTGGAAAGACGCGTCCTTCGACAAGGAGGCGTTCGAAGAAATCATAAGCACGGAATTTACCCCAGTAGCAGTACAGCAGAGAACCAAACGCGTAGCTTGACGAATTTAATCACAACAGCATGCGATGCGTCAATACCTAGAAGATCTAACTCTAAAAAGAGAGGACCGTGCTACTGGTGAAATGACGAGATTAGATAAAAAGATACCGATGTCTTAATGCTTGGTGCAGATCACAGCGGTCTAGGGGCAGACCAGAGTTCGAAAAACTTTTAGTAGCTTTAAGGTTGTTATGTCAAGAAGCAGACCTTGATCCTTGGGGTAAAACATATAAGGTAGTGATGAAGAGACTAAAAATCAACTGGTCTCCGCAAATATCCTGTCGCGCACTGACACAAACCATTGTAGGACATCTATTCCCCATAAGGCTTTATGTTTATCGCTCCCAACTATCTTCAGGGAGCATACAACAGGTCACAGCAATCACAGCAATCACACCAAAGGAGCTACAAGGAGCATGCTCGAAGATAAGCAACAAAAAAGCGCCTGGACTTGATGAAATTATAAACATGACAATTAAAGCGGCCGCCAGAAATACACCGGACATTTTCATAAAAACGACGCAAAAATGCCTCGATTCAAGGAAGCTCCAACACTTGGTTCTACTACCAAAAGAAAACAAGCCACTCGGAGAAGCTTCGTCATGTCGCCCAATATGTCTTGTAAAAACACTTGGAAAGGTCCTGGAAAGTATTATTTACAATAGACTATTAGCGGTGGCTGAAGAAAACGAAGCTCAGTCAGACCATCAGTACCACTTCAGAAAATCTCGTTCTACCGTTAATGCAGTTATAGTGGTAGTAGACATAGCTGCTGAAGCTATACAGGGAAAAAGGTGGCGATTGGGCGAAAAAGAGTTTACTGCGACATAGTCACGCTCGAAGTTAAAAATGCATTTATTTCGGCGGACTGGACATCTATCACGAGGTCCCTGGCAAGAATGAACACACCACACTACCTAACGGACTACTTCAGAAACAGGAAGTTAAGATACCAGAATGATAATGGCATAACATATTATAATATAACCGCAGGAGTACGGCAAGTTTCGGTGCTCTGGTCTCTTGACGTGCCCTATGCAACCAATATTAAGTGCTGAAGACCAGTGCCATCGATGCCATCGGTGCCATCGAAACGCCGAAACTGATGTACTGTGCTTCACAGCCCCACCTCCACAAAACCCAAGGTTTATTGGAAAATGTATGCAAGCAGACGTAGGAAAACATTTCGCTTCTGAAACATCACAATATTTCCGTTTACTCGACTAAAAGAATTCAGGGCTGCAATCCCATAGCTTAAATCCAACAAAACAGTTGACCCGATATTTTAACTGCCGACAAGCTCAAAGCATCAAGTAATGATTGGATACAGCGCATATATCAACTTATTTTTAAAATCTGAGTCAACGAATGAAACAGCATTGTTTGTTTGATCCTAAAGAAGGGAGATGCCCTGAACCGCGATAGCTACAGGAGAATTTTGCATATAAAATATTGTCTGCTATTAACCAAATATTCCAATAGTTCAATAAATTCTGCGGTTTTTTTAGAGTTAGAGTTAAACACACATTTTTGGTATAGAAGTTTATATTTAATCCATCAGATATTATCCACTCTGGTCTATTACTTTCTTCCATAAGAGTTAGCAGACTTATGGGTAAAAAAGTTTACCAGGTACGTTTTGATCTCATCTTCGGAATGGAATTGCCTTCCGTAAAAATTGTTTTGGAAGTCAGAAGGCGCAAGATCTGGAGTGTACTTTCCAGCCACATGAATTCAGATTGTGGTTTGTCACTAAAGCTGTGTATGGTCTGGCGCTGTCACGATGGAAAACAATGCACTTCCTGTTCGCCAACTCTGGACGCTTTTCGTCCACTGCCTACTTCAACGTATCAAGCTAAGAGCAATATTTAGCACAATTTTTTGTCTGATTGCGTGGAAGCAAAGAACACTTCGCCAGTACCACAAACGGCTCAACATGACCTTTTTAAGATACAAACCTTGTTCACCGACCGATTGCGATGTTTCACTAAGAGCGCACCATGACATCTTATGCCGAATGTTGTTGCAAATCTGCCATTTTTCGTCTCCTGCGGGAATGCCAGAAGCGAATTCCAACTCAGCAAAGAATCACAGATCATTATGCGACCCATAATGCTTCTTTCAATGAGTTCGTAAGGAACCCAAATGTCCACCTTTTTCGACATTCCAAGCATTTTCAGTCTCTGCGAAAGGGTTCTATGGGCGATGTTAAGCCGCTGAGCGATCTCTAGTGTCGTCCAATGTCTGTCAACGGTAATAGTAACGGTCTGTGGTGGGTGGACGTTCAGAACGAACAGCATTAGCAAGGTCCATATTTCCTAAACGAAAGCGTGTAAACCAACACTGGCAAGTGTCAGCGCTTATAGTCGAATCTCCATACATTCTGCAAATATCCCATAACGAATTCTCGTAACAATGTAAAGGATAACCCTCTCTACTGGAATAACCAACAAAAATTTTACAACGGTATACAGACAGATTTTCTGAAACGATAAACCCTACTTCCAAGAAAAAAAATTAAAAACTTATTGAACAACAACAATATTATCTAACCGCCTAATACCACCCGTCTACAGCCTTACATGCCTCACTCAGTGTAGCTTATGGCTAGGAAATTTCACAATACATAAAATTTTCACATTATTGGAGCTCTTTTGAAAAAAAAAAAAAAAAACAAAGAGTTCCAAGACGATAGACATTACATCTCCATCGATTTTAGGGCTAACCTTGCACTCTTGCTAATCGCTGCTCTTTTGAGCTTAGCAGGCAATTGGGAAGTAGACCCCTCTCTCGAGCTACCAAAAAGGCTTTGTACAGGGCTCTGATCATCCGATTCCTGGCTTACGTACGAGAAACATGGACATTAACGAAACCGGCTAAAAAAGCTCGCGGGCGTTTCGAGAGAAAAGTTATTTGAGTAATTTTCGGTCCTGTTGTAAAGCAATGTCGAACGCGTCAGAAAAGCTCGGATAAGCGGGTTACATAACTATATCACCTTGAACGCATGAATACCGGCCCTGGTCTGGCAAGTATTCGACTCCAACGAAGAGGGACAACACAGTAGGGTACGATCCCATTTTAGGTGGTGCAAGTAAGTGGAAGCCCCAGCCCCATTTATGTGCGTGGGCTTTTGAGTCTTTTGATAAAACCAAGTGATGAGATGTCTTTAAGGATTATCTCATTAATATGCGATACTTAAGCTTACCTTTCTATCGTATAATATTCCTAGGCCGACAAGTAATTTAACCAGGGGTATAAGCTGGCCATGTAGAAAATAAAGTCGAAGAGGAGAGTGATTGGAGAGTCATAGATTCACAATTTTTTAGTAAACAATTTTATATAATAGTTTAAAGAACTTAGTGTAAGTAAATGGATAAAGGGCAGTGTTTAATATCAGTGTTTAATAATCATCTCAAGATAATTTATAGTTAAAATTAAAAGAAGGAGACCTAGATGGCTGCCTTGTCAGACATCAGAAGTATCTTAAACGGGACTGAGAAGGCTGACCTAAAACGAACGTTATAATAACGGTTCCAGTTAAAAAAAATATCCATTATAATAAAATGGGTTCAAAATCCAGGGGAGTAAATTTGAAAGGTTCAAATGATAAGAGGGCCTTAGCAAAATCTGTAGCAATAACATCGATTTCTGTGCCATTTTCTAGGATTGAAAGCGCAAAAGATACGAATTCATTTAAATTTGTAGTAGTTGATCTACTTTTCGGAAATCCATGCTGACTGGTTTATCGAAACAGCAGGGGCGTGAGATATATAATTTCTAATCCAATATACTCCTTTGCTGACGATAGTGCTCTCTGCTTTTCATATTTTTTCTCGAACTCACTTCCCTGCTCTTCGGCTGTAAAACAGAAATGGTAGCGTATGCAATTCTCATTAAATTTCGATATAAAAAGCATCACTAAATGGGGAGCCTCCTATAGAGTGGAATTTAACGCTTCCAAAACACAATACTGTCTGCTGTCGGAAAAGCGAAATTTAAATACCCAGCCATTATCCATGAATGGCACTTAGATCGTCGAATACGAAAAACTTTGCTTTCTCGTTACGGAAGTCTATGAAAACTTACGTTGATGTCGTCAAAAATGCTTCGAAATGTCTAGGTTTCCTCAAGCGATGTAAGAAATATCTCAGCCCCTTCGACCTAGTCTCAATATATAAGGCATTTGTCTGCCCAAAATTAGAGTATGACGCGCACTTCTAGTCGGGTGCGCCTAAATTATCCCTACGTCTGCTAGATAAAATTCAAAAGCGTGCGATGAACTCATAGGTTATGCTAATATCACTCGGACAATTGAGCGCCTCGAACACCGACATAATGTCTCGTGTCTCACTTTATTCTATCGCTGTTTCCACCACGCCAGTAGCATTAAAACCACTATTTCCTTATTATAATAGTTAAACTCATAGCTCCCATATCCATGTCTTAAGTATCGTATATTCAAAAAATCTGCATGTTCACTCATCTTCCACAGATACTAAAACTAGTGGATGCAAAAAGTGAGATAGGCTACCAGTCACCGCCAGAAAAGTGTCCTCGAAATGATGAAGAGTGCAGCCAACTACAAAAGATAATAGAAATTCTATATTGTTGAAATTGTGAGATGGGAAGAAGTTAAAAAAGTGCGTTGGAAGAAAGGAACACTATTGAAACATCATTCGATGTTTTGACAAATAGGCCAAATATCTGGCCTAAGTTGTTATGGACAGTCAAATGTATGCCCATGGACGGTGTACTCGTATGTCTAGCAAGAAGTACAGAAGCATAAGCTTCCTAATTTTTCTTACAAGGTATTCTACAATGTAGTATGTGCACATCTGAAATCCTTCGGCAATGCACCAATCGTTATCTGCGTATAAACATATAAGGTCACATTATGACCTCAAAGCCGCATATGATAATACTCATCGTGCATAACAAGACAATAATCGAATTTGGGTTTCTGTCAAAAGTTACCGGAATATTTTTTTAACTTGTATGACTTCGGCAAGCAAGATTGTCAAAGCCGAGAAATTTGAAACGCACCTTAACGATGGGATTTCATACACTTGCTTTGTGCTATTGAAGATATTTGGCTACATTGGCTATTGACGAAAGTTTGCAACACATGCATTAACAACATTTATTCAATCCAATTCACATCTTCTTCATTTATCAGACACTTAATAATTTACAAATAATAAGTTTTATAAAATTTTACTGGTTATGGCTTGTTCGAATACTTTCAAGTTTAAGAAAAAGTAACTTCGCCTGTCAAGGATACTGTAGACGAAGATCTTCGGAAATCAATTATTGCCGTCAAAAAAACTTGAAACATTCTACAAACTTATGTACTTAGTTTCAAAAAAGTTCTTTTCTCCATTTATGTGCATTATGGTTACATAGGTGTTGATACTAGAGGCACCCGATTTTCTCAGGTAGGTACTCGTAACTTTTCAAGTGTTGCCTATAAAATCAATACACACCCAATTTATTACTTTAATAACGACTTAGATGCCTTATTATCTCCCGCTGAAATATGTCCTCATTTAACTGAAGTGATTGTGAACAAAAGAATGTTTCGTCTTGCTTAACTCATTAATCAATTTAGAGTGGATATCCGAAAGATAAAAAATAAATTGATTTATTGACGACGAAATAGCCCGATTTGGTCTTTAGTCCATACTCCAAGATACAAAGGATTAAATAAATTATGATAACTAACTACAGTTTCATTCTTGATAGATTACTGTCATGTTTCTGCGTGATAAATGATTTAGATTTGCAGAAATTCAATCCGCGTACGTTACTTAGGATAGCGTCGTAACATGGGATTGATCTTAAGAAAAAGCAATACAATTTGGTATTTAGGTTATGCAAGGATAATTCTTAAGAAAGGCGTGCGAGAAAAGCAATTAATAAATGATGACTTCTTGCAACTAAACTTTAATCTAAATATCAAGATCCCTTGTCTCTGCCAGAAACGAGGATATTGTGATGGCTTCGAATTGGAATGAAAATATAGTATGTTAATGCAGTACAATAATTGTGATAGGAAAAGACAGTCAAAAAGTGAATACAATTAAACAAAAAACCGGATGGAATTTAACTACGAATTCGTAATTGCAAATCGACTTTGGAAAAAAAAAATTCATGACATTTAGCTCATCGTTACGTGTGAAGAACCGGTTCTGCGAAGAAAACGAGAGAAATGTTCCCACCTTAAAACACCAGTTAGAGTCAGCATGACAAGTCAAGGACTATTCATTGGGATTAGAATTGTGATTGGGATTAGGTTTAGCAGTATATAGTACTCATGACTATTCTTATTTTTAGGTTTATTACTAGGCTTCACATTAAGTTCTCTTCTGGTTTACTTTCCTTAGCTTCAATTTGCCAAGCTGAATGACTTCTGAGGAGGGTTTGCAAAAAATCCACTCGAATTTTATGAAATGTAAAGTTTGAAGCTACAAGATTTTGATATTTTTACCATGATTTTTTGGCAGTTGAAAATAGCGATTTTAAATGCACGCTTAAAAAAGTCTTCAAGCTAGTTTGTGTCGTGATTTGATGTGCTTTCAATGGTAACGGTAACATAGTCAAGTTTGTTGCTGGTATTTATTTAGTTTATCAAGTCACTTGTTCCATTCCAAAGAAGTCCAGAAAGTAAGAAATCGATTGATTGGCGGTTCAGAATGTGATGTTACAACTTCCGCTAATCGTATTGATGATACAGGGCGAGAGTCTCTTGAGGAATGACTACAGCCTTCTCAAGCATTTCAGCTGCCCTAAATCTATTGTGTATTGCGCTAGATAGAAATTGTAGTTATGTGAAGAGATCATCAATCTTATTAATATGATCAATCTGATATCGTTAGAAATGTCACCGAGAAGTACGAGAGCTATTGGTACTCTCACTGTGTGGAAGTTGACCCAACAATGTATAAATACAATACGAACAATTAAGTATTTCAAATATTTATTTCTAATAAACAAATTAACTTTCTAGAAATTCGCAATGTATAAGTTGAAATTTGATCTGAACTGGAGATATTGTCACACCGGAAGAAAAAAGCAGAAGAAGGAAGATGCCAATGTGATGGGTACTTAATGCCAGGAGATTTAGTGTAAGGGCGATGACTGTGATGTGCAAGCGAAAGAAACGTATATGTTTGAAGTATTTGAATGTAGTAGAACTTTCTCCCCTCCTCCTTAGTTCCCCTCCTAGAAACAAGGTTATGTTGACTTTTGAGGAGTAAATAATAAATCGGTTGCGGAAAATGTTACAGCTTTTAATTCTTTGCCTGGCGTACGGCGTTTGGTTTTCGGTTCTGGATAGGTGCGCATGATAGAGTGGTATTTCTCAGTTGTCGGCCGACGAGCTCTGGTTGGGATACGCTTTGCTGATTCTGTGAGGTTGTCGTTTGCTAAGTGTGCGGGTTTCAACCTTTTAATAGTTACTTTGTCGTTGGCACTGTCAAGAACTTTGTGTAGGCCTGAGTAGGGTGGCTCCAGACCTTGCTTCGAGGCATCTTGTCGTATGAAAACGTGGCTGCAAGTAAACAAATCTTTATGGTAAATTGTTTTGTTATTATAATGATGACTTGCGTGTGCCGACTTTAGATTGCGCGTGCGTGTTCTAATTCATTTAGAAATATATTAGGGTCCGATAGCGGATCTTCGTGTGTGAAAAACTCAATGGGAATCCTAAGTGTCGTGCCGTACAAGTATTCTGCAGTAAATGCCTTCATGTCTTCATGTAACATGTGTGTAGACAAAGCTATACCATGAGAAAGACTTCTACCCAGTTTTTCTTCTGGTGGCCACGTATTGCAGCTTTAAGAACTTTTTGCCATCATTCTAATTACCCATTTGATGCAGGATGGAATGCTTTAGTGTGCATCGATCAGTTGAGTTATCGCTATAAACAGCACGGAATCAAACTCAGTTCATTGGTCTGTTGTGATCCATTTAGGGCAGCTGTAGCGAGCTATTAACTGAGCGAAAAAGGCTTTCGATACCGTGCTTGCGGTGAGATCTCGGATAGATATGGGTACGGGCCATTTCGAGAACCTGTCTATAATTGTTAGGCAATAGCGATATCATTCAGCTTCTGAAAATGGTCCGACTATGTCTACATGGGCATGGTCAAATTGCTCGAATTGTCCAGCTTTCGAAAGTTGCGAAGCTACGCAATTTCGCGACCATTGGATAATGGCTCTATTCATGCAAGACCAGATGTATCATCAGCATGATGATTTGGGCGGATGTTTTGCTGCGAAACGTCACAATAAATTTCTCTTCCCTGTCTTCCTAGAGTAAACTTTTGGAGCTTTTGCGATGTGGTTTTTGCTTTAAGCAAGCATTGCAATTTCTGATGATTTGCGCTTCAGCCAGCTGTAAGGTCGGTGAAGTTTGAGAGTTGATCTATTTTCGAGAAATTGTAGGCGATGATGTTTCCTGGTCCTTTTACAAATGTAATTTGCGTGGAGTACTCGCTAATGAATTTGACGCGGTGTCTGAACATTGGTTGAACGCGTTTATTACTGGAACATGATCGGTTCGTATGCAGAAGCTGTTGCCTTCGTTCCAAAGCTTGAATAATTTAATGGCTTTGTAGATCGATGTAAGTTCCTTGTCGTAGATGATGTAGTTTTTCTCTGCCAGTTTAAATTTCTTGGAAAAGAACACTATTGGTTCCCAGTCGCTGTTAGTGCGTTACTCCAGTACTGCGCCTACTGCCATATCGGATGCATCCGATAGTGATTAGACGAAGTTTGGCGGCTGCTGCTGGATGTACCATGAGAGCGGTGTTGGCAAGGTCTTCCTTGGCTACCGTGCTTGTTGTCCATATCACCGGTCTTTGGTCTTTCTTTAGCGCGTCTTTGAGCAGTGCGTGAAGTACTGCTTGCATGGCTGCAACGCGTTTGATATGTCGTCGGTAAAAATTTACAATTCCTAGGAAACGGTGGAGTTGAGCGAGCGTCTCAGTTCGCTTAAATTCGACTATGGCTCTAATTTTCTCGGGAAGTGGTTATGAACTTTCAGCTGAAATCAGGTATCCGAAGTATTCGACACTCCTTGCACCAAATCTGTATTTATCTTGATTGATGGTAAGGCCGTTATTCCGAAAACAGTCTTCAGATGCTCTCTGGGTTCTTCTTCAAATTTCGAAGCGATGAGGAGGTCGTCTAAGTAGGCTGTACGAAGCCAAGATTCCTTAGTACTTCTCGGATTAATATTTGAAAGGTTTGTGCAGCATTACTTAGGCCGAGCGGCATAAATAAAAACTCGTACATGCCAAAAGGTGTATTAACTGCAGTCTTGGGATATCTGCTGGGTTGACTGGAATCTGATGGTAGGCGCGGACTAAATCGATGGTGGTAAATATAGTCTTTCCGTGAGTGATCGATGTATAGTCGAGGATTTGTGCTACAGGATAGCAATCCGGAACGGTTTGCGCGTTTATTCGGCGGTAGTCGTTTTTCGCTGTGGCTAATAGTAGCTCTATTTCAATGGTCACAAAAAAACATTAACACGACGTTTGAAATGGGTGTCAAACAAAATTAAGCGTCGGATTGTCTCCAAATTTTAACAGGCGGGCTACAAAAATTATACTAAATGATAGTACACTTATCTAGCCTCAGTAGCGCCACCTATGTTCCAATCCGGGTAATCATCAGCCCTCGTAAATGATACGCTGCGACATCATTGCTCACATCCTTTACTTTGCACGTAATGGTAGTTAAAAATAGTTCAGGCACAGGAGCACGTATGTTTGATGAACCTTGAAAGCAAATATCAATATCGGATCTTAGAGCAATCAAACTGCCTTTAGAAAAAGAGATGCAAGACCTAAAAACCGATTTTACACTAGAATTAGTAAGACTTTTCTTATCATCATTGTTGAAATTGTCATCAGACCGACACAAAGAGCATGGTACGATTTATTGCAGTGGCCGCTGCAAATAACCCAGTCAGCATAAGTTTCGCCAATAATTGCATAAAATAGTTCATTGGGTAAGGATAGTAAATAATTTAAATAAATTATTACACACAATAAGTAAGAGCGGGTTTGAAAATTGAAACACGTCTAATTAAGATCTGAACTGTGGACGATGCCCTTGGAATAGTAAAAGAAAATAAGCATTGTATTCACTTTTGACTTCTCCAAACGAGATTTTCTGGGTTTGGCTCGTTTGGCGACCTCCACTCGGCACCTTGGCGCTTGTTTTGCAAATCGTACTGAAATCACCACGTTTTATCGCCAGTCACAATGTTGTAAATGAGTTAGTTTATTTTTTTTTTTTTTGGCCTTCTTAATGATGTTCTTCAAATGTTAAGTCCTAAGCAACTTTTGCACGATGCTCTTTGTTGTACCGATCGTGTCACTTCAGACGCAATTACTGAACTTTTATTCGTCTAAGTGACAGTACATCAGCAAAGGATCTACTTTTCCAATGCATGTAATTGCCACTAGATGATCTCATAAGAAATACCCATTTTTAAAAAGTCCTATGGATTTTGTATTAACTGATGGCTCCAAAAGGAATCTAGGATGCGGCAACAGTATATTTTGCAGAACGACAATATTAGATTTCGCTCCATATTAGAAAAAATTAAGCCTGTCTTCTAAAAGGAAATATACGCAATTGTACTGGGAAAAAATTATGTTGAAAATAATCGGTGAAGGGCGAAAAGCATCTGCATCCGTACCGGAAACCAAACTGCGCTCTGAACTCTGATGAACCCTCTCATCACTTCTAAGCTGATTAGGTAGAGAGTATACGACTTATCTAAATGCTATCAGACGGCTAAATTCGATGTGTCTTTTTTTGGATGCCAATTGGATCGCTCATACAATTGCTGAGCAAGCCTCAGAAGATGTATTCTGAAGACCCTGCAGTCTGCACTTCGATTGGGGCTTTCATTAAAAGTGAGCATAACGCCAGATGGCATGACTCTGAAGGATGCTGGCAGATCAAAATTCTTCTAGATGTTTCTTGAAGAGAATTTTCTAATGCCTCTCATAGGAAAATCTACAGACTTCTAATTGACACCGTGACGAAGCGTTACGCTTTTCCGAGGAAAATCAACCGGACTAAAAACACATAGAAAATCCATTAGCATTTACACCTTTGAACTTGGAACATGGACTGTGCCATGTTCGAGACTCACTTCTTGCGGTTATTTCCTTACCTCTTTTTTTTTTTCTTTTCTTTGTTTTCTCTGTTCCTTTCCTTTGAATACGTCTGTATAGTGAATATAAAGTAAAGTATCTCTCTTTATATCTATTTTGGTTTTTTGATATTTTGGGACGAGCCAAAGGGGTGTATTGAGTGCAGAAGTACGCAGTAATAACAAAGATCTACCAATTCCGAAGAGCTAGAACCGAGCAAACCCGAGTGCGCCATTCTTACAATACCAATCGAATACTCTCTTCTTTCCTGAAATGCGTTCAGGTCGCCCGGCACCAATGACATATACCCAGTTTGTAGCATAATTGTAAGAAGGTGTAAACCAGCTGCTGACAACTCCGAAGAGAATCTCAGTCATACAACCGAACACCTGGTAAGCAGAAAATGTACTCCTTATACCGAAAATCAGGAAAAAATCACAGACGAATCCATCCTTTGTTCATGATCCAACATGGCTACTAACGCGGAATATTCTACGAAACTGTATTTCAGAATCTGGTAGAAAAAATTCAAAGCACGCGCTACAAGAAGGGTACGCGCTGGGCATTTTAGTCGACAATAAGGGTGCTTTCAACAACATTACTTTTGACAGCAGGGCTTGACAACACGGCCAAGACGAATCGCTAATTTTGTTGTTAAGAGCTGCTGATGAACAAGAACCTGATTGCTGATTATTAAGGGGAGGTAGGAGATAAACCTGGCTACCCAGCTGCACCGCTACAGGCCATGTTGGTTTACTCACAGCTTAACGCTCAAAATGAATCTGCAAATACAGAAGATATAGCAGCTTTCTGCTTTGGTAGAGTAAAGAAGTTTTTTGGCTGTGATATGAGTAATGCGTTGTTGTCTGGCAGAACATGGGACGAGGACTGAGGTTTATACCTCACTGCTGCTTAAACAACGATTTTATTTATTTATTTATTTTTTTTTTTTTGCTAAAGGAACGTTTTCTGGGACTAGTTGTGCTTTAGACGTATTAATGAATTTCTCTACACTCTCAAAGCCAACATTGTTTGAATTTGGTCCTAGTGACAGACTTTAGGGATCTGTAATTTTGGGATATCTCAAAACCAATTTTGGATACTTCGGTGGACAAATGCAATATTGTCTTTTGGGTAAACACACACACAAAACTAATTGCAATTATGTTGTTAAGTATTGGTAGAGTCGGAAATGTATTTGCGTAGCGACAGCCAAACTACGCCTAAGACTTTGTTGAAGCCTCTCACCATTTCCGACGTAGTTTGAAAATGAGTGGTTCTCTGAACGCAGTCTAAAAATAAATTCACAAAGTCACAATGGGTTCACGGGAATTGAAATCTCCGATAAACTTGCTAGTCAAGGCCAAAGGAGAGTCTGCGTCTTCGGTTACGACTTTTATTATTGTAGCATTTGAGTTTCACTTAATTTTCAGATTGGTAACGATCCCAACGAAAATTCTCGACGTCTATAAAAGTTTGCCGTTCAATAGAAAAGAATGCAGGCTATCTACTGGCGTCGTAACGGAACAATTCGCTTTTAATAAGCACGTAAGTGTGCAAGGCATAAGAAACATTACATTACAACACTATCTCTGTGAGTGTCCGGTCTTAACTCACATCAGTATATCAGGCTGCAGGTACTCGGTGCTGCTGTGGTATGTACTTCTACTCTAGGCAGCACTTTATCACTAAAACGTTTACTCACCTTTCTACAAAAGACTGATAGACTCTTGTAAGAGAAACGTGCAAAGAGTATAATACACTTGTTCAATCCACTATATCAGTTTTAAGTTTTCGGAATCTGAACAAGGTCTGTTTCTTGTTGGACGTGCATTGTTTGAATTTTAAATAC
Organism: Volucella inanis; assembly: GCA_907269105.1. Classification (NCBI taxonomy): domain Eukaryota; kingdom Metazoa; phylum Arthropoda; class Insecta; order Diptera; family Syrphidae; genus Volucella; species Volucella inanis. Next base: position 147,533,258 of record OU026153.1, read on the forward strand.
CACTGTTTATCAAATCCCAGAAATTTGTTTTTAAAAGAAAATCTTTCTAGATCTCTCTCAAAAAAACAGTGCCATAGCTTTGCAGAGTTGATAGCTATACTTCTATAGGAAACGTGCTCCAAATATGTCAAAATTTCGGGATGATGAAGGAATGCCAGGTTAGTAAAGTAATAGTTCTATTTGCTATTAATTGCTCAAGTAGTTCTTGTGGTGTATTATACAAATACCCGTTGCCTTTAAGCATTACCAAAATTTAAAAAAAAAATTTAGTGGGAGCTGGTTTTGGTATGGCAACTTGACTAGATCTGAGTCAAGACCAAGACCAGATACTTCCATTGCGATCACACCTAGAAAGTACTTATTAGGAAGTTTTAAATTGTCGGACATCATTTGACTGTGGTCACTAGAATGCTTGGTCCAACCGACTGCAGTATTTTGGGGACTTTGGTATCGTAGACAGATAAAATCACTAGCATGCATGTGAAAAGGAAAAGCTCGATAATGGCGCCAATTTCAAAACGAAAATACAAGGTTACCAGCATTTACTGACACCAGAACGTTCAATATCAATTTTTTATAATACAAGAATTGTTGCACGTGATTTTGTCAGACAGACTATGTGTTCTTGAAAAGTTTTTATGTACATGCCCCGACGAGTAGATGTAGATAGATACTCTACATATTAACTTCTGCAATCAATGTTCTCGTGTTAAATTGAATTAATAATATTAAGAACTTTATCAAGGTGTTGCACGATAAAAGCTATAGTGTTGAAATTGGTACTCCCTCCGCCCGCGATTTTGTTGCCCATGCAAAGTAAAGTGGTTCCTTGATTGCCGTTCTTTGAAGTCTGGAAAAGCTTTCAGTCTGTCAGGGTAGGTGAATACCATAATTCATTCTGGGTAATCAATTTTTAAGGACTTTCAGTTGTTGGTTTTTTTTTTTCTTTTTAGTATCAGTTTTCATAGCGCTTTAATTTCGCCTCAATTAATTAAAAAAATTGCGAAATAAATTAAAGATAAAACAAGCGACAATCGCGCACAAATTGTATTGAGTTGTGTGTTTGTAAGGGCAAGGATTTGTCCCTCAAGGTGGTTTCGTAAGAATTTTTTTTTCTTTTTTTTTTTTAATTTTAAAATCGTAACAAGACCTAACTGAATAAGAAACTGATTAGAGGGTATACGAGTATGAATAGGAGTATACACTATATGTCCCTACTTTCTTGTGCTGTTCTTTGTTTTATAATTTCTTTCTCTATTTACTTTGCCTTGTCTGGAAAATTGAAATTATTTTTTTTTTTATTTTGACAGTATAGCAGGAAATTCTTAAGTGAAGGGATGGGAGATCGCAATTAGTTCCTTTTTGAGACAAATGTACACAGCCTAAGGTAAGGAAAGTATGATTAAGGGTGTTCTCGGGGGAGTCCTTACAAGGGCAAATAGCCGTTGTAATAAAATTAATTCATGCTCTGTTTCAAAGTCAGCATAGTATAAGAATGCTCATCGCAATAGCACTGAGGTGATACTTTGCTAATTTTCCAGTTTTTCATCAATGTGGGTTAGGGTTGGCTACTTTTTAGTGGTATTTAACCCAGCTGCTCACTGTTTCCTCTTTAAAAGAAACTTAAAGGAACTATATAAGTGAGTCTGAAATAAAATACTCCTTGTGTATAAGTATATAATTAGAAAGTTAAACATATACCAGGCACCCTTGCCTTTTAATAGTGAGTTTCCGTAAGTAGTTAATTGTGGAAAGTGAATAAGTGGTAAGGGGGCTATATAGGGCACAATTTTCACTTAATTTGTTAAGCACTTTAAAATGTGGGCCTGAATTATGGTAGGAAGGGGGATGGGTACTTGGAAATAAACTAATTGGTTCAACACCTTTGCAGAAAAAGTGATAATAGGGTTAATTAGCAGCAAACACGTGCTGTGTTTGGTCAGACACTAGAATAATCCGTCCCATGTATATCTACTTGGATTAGTGATCTCTTACTGAAGGTAGAGGAGAGTGTACTGTGTCACCACAGAGATGAATTATTTAGTGGCAGTAATACTAGCCTAAAAAAAGTTGACATTTTTGATGAGAAGATTACCAACAGTAAAGCAGCGACTGTTTGGTTCCAGTTTTTGTTTTTCAGGAGTGTATTGAAAGAACCTCCGTAGTGATAGATCGTGAAACTGCTGAGCGCCCTATAACTTGAATTAGCCCAATAGGGCACCAATCAAATTCGTAGCTAAGTACTTGCCTAACCTCCCAGTATTGGTTCCCGATACCTGCATGAGTAAACCCTATTTATGCAGGTTAAAATGGCAAGGCTGACAACTCTATACGGAAAAGGTTAAAAAAGATGTGAGGAATCGAATATTGGCCACGAAAAAAACTTGACTTACTTTTGACGACCTTAGCAAACGTTTAAAGGACAAGCACCTTCGGAACTAGATATGAAATTTTCTGACCCTTAACAGACCACGTGCAGCCAAACAATTAGCAGAGGCCCTTGCGTGCTATCACGCAAAAATCGCTGCCATATAGGAAGTGCGATGGGATGGACCAAAGATGAACTAACCTAGATGGCCAATTTTCCAGATATTGGAAAATCAAAACTGGTTTTCTACTGATCACCTCAATCCGTGTGACCCTGTCTGTAAATTGTCATCAATGGTAATTTCCCTCCCTTTTTACACAAAACCCGCCCATTTTACAAGAAAATGACAAATTTACTTGTAAATTGCCTTCATTCTTCCACATTCTGGAAAGTTATAGAAATGTAATAGTGTTGGTAATTCACTTACAGCACGTCTGTACGAAGTTAAGGGTTTGCAAAAGTATTAGTAGAGTTTGACATTTAGGTTAGTTCATCTATGGGATGGACTGAACATAAGGAGGATGAAAAACTGTGACATACATTTGGGTCAGAAGTCTTGAGATTCCGACACGTGAGCGAAAGTCTTATGACAATCCGCATCAAGACTAAGATCGCTAACATAAGCCAAATATGCTCCCATGCTCCTACTGAAGACAAGGATGACGCCACCAAAAAAAAGTTTCTACGACCTACTCGACAAGGCACATGAACAATGCCCGAAAGACAGGAAAGGATAGGATATTAAAGAAAGCACATCTTTGGTAGGGAAGATAGTAAGCATAGCCAACAAAATACGTTTGGCAACAGACTTAGGCATATTGACTTTACAGCGGGACGAAATATCACGACTTCCCCATATAAATATACACAAGGTGACATTGCGGACTCCGGATAGTCAAACTCTAAATCAAATTGATCATTTTCAATAGATGTAAGGTATTTCACCTGTGTTTTTACGGTACGAACTTTGCCAATATTGACTCGGATTAGCACCTCTAGCAAGTGGAGAGATGTTTTAGGCGCATCTGACCAGTTGAGGGCATTGTACTCAATTTTTAGGCAGATGAATCCCTTATATATTAGAGTTTGCTCAGAGTGTTTAAATATTGTATTATCTACTTCGTTTCGGGAAATCTAAACATTTCGCAACACTTTTGGCGACATCGACAGTTAGAACGTAAACTGTCATACCGAAAATAAAAATGGACACCGAAAGTAGCAGATAAGAGATCAGTGATGAAGAGTGTCGGAGACAGAACAGCGCCCTGGAGCACATCAGCATTTATTTTGTGAATATCAGACCAAAACAACTTGGATTGAACGTTCCGAAAGGTAATTTCTAATCCATTGAAAGTAGAGTAGAGCCTGGTGGCAAACTCTGTTAAATATTTTAGAAATATCATGTGCAACTATTTTTCTTTCGCCAGATTGATGTACGCTTTGGTTCTACTTTTCGGTGAATCATGCCATCAAATCACCAGTGGACTTGCTGCTACGAAAACCATACTGCCGGTCATTGAGAACTTTTCGTGTTTGGAGATATTTCATGAGCTGACGGTTTATCAGCGTTTTCATAACTTTGGAAGGAGGGACGTAAGTGCAGTGGGTCTGTAGGCGTCCCTTTTTAGGGACGGGCTGGACAAATGCTGAAAAAGCTCACGCAGTTTTCTTGCCAGCAAGAAAGAACATAGGGAGTTATACCATCTGAACCAGCGAATTTATGAATGCTATGATCTTTAAGAACACTTGCTACTACATGATTGCGAAAACGGATGCTTTAATTTGAAGATTCGACGCACTCAAGTGTAGTCGCAGACAAAGCACAATTTGGGAGTGTTGAACTGACCGCAAACTGCTGTTCAAAGAGCTGGCAGCTAGAATGTCATTGTAAAGGAAGGATAAGGCAGAATTGTTAAAATTTTTGACAAATGACTTTGTAATATTCTTCCCTCAGCTTTTGTTTGTATTAAATTTTTACAGGTTTAAAAAGACGCTGCAGTAATTCCAGGCTAGTTGAAGCGTTTTTGGTTTTCCTCTTGGTCTTGAAGGACCAAAAAAACATTTCTATTACCCTGACAGCCTCTTTACAGCTCGAGTCGTACCACGTCTTTTTTACTGGTTTGATGAGGGTTAAATGATCTCATTCCAAAGAGAATAGTGTCTATGATCATATCAGCAGCGACATCCACGTCATTATTGATGAAACATAATGACCAGTTAAAGTTTCTAAAGAAGGCGTAAAGACCGCTCCAATATGCTCTCTCGTATTGCCATATAGTTCTTTTAGGAATTTTTTCTCTAATTACGTCGTGGGAGTACGAGAAATTAGCTGATACCATATGACACAATGGTGCGACAAGCCTAGAGGGGGGAGCATATCAACGGTGTACTTATCAGGGTGAGAAGTTAAAAACAAATCAAGGGTATATGACTATCAACGTGCGGTATTCGGGTGAACTCGTTTACAAGCTAGGTCAGTTATTTTCCGCAACTAAGATCTCAAAAAACTGTCCTTAAGGTGTTGTTTGTCCAAATTGTTGACGCCACCCAGAATTGTGTAAATTGAAATTGCCCGTAATAACGAATTCAGGATGAGGATACTGAAATACAATTCTTTGTATCGAGCTCGATAGCGCATTAAACTCGTTATAGGCTGAAATGCTGTCCAGTTCGGGTAAGCAGTTGTAGATAATAGGGACAATAAGGACTACAGTGTGGTGGAGTTTAGTAAGCTACATCATTTCGCACGTAAATGACCGAGAAGGGAGTAGAATAATAGGACTAGTTCGTAGCCAAGTAGCTCCAGATCAAAGTGATCTGAGAGGTGTCGGCGATTATTAACTTGTATTTCACTAAGCGCCAAAACAGCTGGTCTGTATTTATAGACGTAGACGTATGCAGAAAAGTGATTACTATTAAGCCCGCGAATATTGACTATATCCACTCTAAATTCCTGAGTTATTATAAAAAAAGAAGAACACAAAAAACACAAACACCGACAATACTAAGCATAGCTGTTAAATAAAAACAACTTCGAGCGTTGCGTTTTTATAGCGCTCCTACTTATTGGAACCACAGCTCGGATATGTCGATGTTGTCGACCACATAAAATCAATTAAAATCGCTCTATACCTGAGACCTTTGACAGTAACAGTGTCTCCTTACCCAGTTCAAAAGAAATAAGGTCCGATGTTGCCGCCATGCCATAAACCACACCAGTCAATACTTGTGGATGCATTAATACTCGGCCAATCACTTGTAGATTGTGTTCCCTCCAATAATTGCAATTTTGCTTGTTGATATAGTCGCTGAGTCAAAAATGGGCCTCGTCCGAGAAGATGACGATATGTTTTCTTCGTTTTGCACCAATCTCTGTCTTGTTGGTGGCTTAAGATTCAAAAGAGTGTACTAACGCACAAACTTTTCCACGTTATGACGAATTGCCTGCACACTGAAGCCGTGATGACAATCGACCTTATTCCGAAATTTACGTTGTGTATTTATAACTAAGCCGGAATTTTGATAATATTTTTTATTAATTTCCGCACGATCGGCAAGCGTAAAATGATGCATGATGAAATGGCAAACCTTGCTTTATATTTTGGCAGATGGATATCATTGGTATTTTGAAAGCTGCTGAAAAATAACAATTGAAAAAACTATCATCGAATAGAACAATAGAACAAGTCACATCAGGCTCTCCATAATCGGCAAAACAACCAAAAATACACCACTCTGTTACCACTGCAAAATTAATTTAGAATTATGACGGAAAGGCTGGCTGCTTCTTCCTTAATAAAGAAAATGTCATATTACAATACATCAAAGCAAAATCTTTTAATGTTCAGCTTAAAGCTTAAAACATCAGCCCATTTTCTGGTACCTTCAATAGAACAATAAAGGAAGTCGTGATGTATCTTTGCAAATTTTTTTTATTGAACATAGAGCGAAATTTAAACAGCCAGACATTATCTATTAAACCATTCTCGGTACGTATGTCAATGATAACTTATGTTGGAATGACCATATATTCGATGTCGCTAAAAGATATAGAAAATACTTCTTCCCTTCTGATCTGGCCACAATATATAACGCATTTATCCGCCCTTTTTTGGAGTAAAAGCACACATCTCGTCAGGTGCGCCTGAAAGATCTCAAGATAGGTTAGATAGGTTTCAAAACCGTGCGACAAGACTCATAGGTGATGCTAACATCACTCAGTCAATGGACACAATCGAACACCGACAAAATGTATTCTCACTTTGTTCTATCGCTATTTTTAACACCAGTGCTCCATAGAAATCGGCAGTAGCTTTCCACCCATTCAAACCTTCAACCGGAAAACTCGTCTCGCAAACAGGCAATAACATGTTTAGTGCAAAAATTTGAGTCTACATATTCGTTGTGTGATGTTGCCGTGTCAGTGAGACAACGGGTTGGTCGAAGTGTCGAAAATATCGCTGCCGTTCAGACGTCCGTAGCAAACGATCCAAATCAGTCAGTTGCACGGCGTTCTCAAGAATTGGGCATCGCTCAAACCATTATGGTGTATTTTGCGTTTAGATCTTGGTTTATATCCATACAAGATCAAGCTGACTCAAGAATTGAAGCCGATGGACCATTTGAAGCGACGTACGTTCTCCGATTGAGTTCTTGAGAAGATGCGCCAAGATGATGAATTTCATCGCAAAATCATCTTCAGTGACGAAGCTCATTTTTGACTCAATGGGTTCATTAATAAGCAAAATATGCGTTATTGTTCGGGTGAAAACCCACATGTGCTTCATGAATCACCACTTCATCCACAAAAAAAAAAACTGTTTGTTGCGGTTTGCATGCCGGCGGCGTTATCGCGCCATGATCACCGATTATTTTTGGCCCGAATTGGAAGATATGGACTTGGATGACATGTGCTTTCAACAGCATAGTGCCACAAGCCACACAGCACACGCTACAATCCATTTATTGAAGAGTAAGTATGGTGAGCGTGTTATCTCAAGACATGTGCCAGTCGACTGACCGCCTCGGTCGTACTTTAAGCCAATAATAAAGTTTTTGAAATATTTCAAATGGTTTGCCTTTTATTTAAAAAAAAAAAAGTTGTCAAGTTGTTATTAGAAAACCCTATAGTAAGGTAAAAGAACTGGATACGGTTACTAGAATCATAATTAATAGCAAAATTATATATTTTGCATTAGTTGTAGTTGAGGATGATACAGCAGAAGGGCTTTACGAATCCATTGTTTAGTTGTTTCAAGAAAACAAAATTGAATAAAAACAACATCTTATCCGATGGTGACAACGTTATGATGGGATAGTTTGCTCTAGATTAAAACAGGACTCTCCTATTACAACCTTTTTTAAATGTATTTTCCATTCCTTTCACAAAGGGCATTCGAATTTGAGTCTTCTCAAGAGCTATGAGATTTAAAACCGGGAAAAATATTGCAACCTGCTAATACCAGGTGTCTTTCACTAGCCCAATGTGTATCGACCTCAATTGAAGCGATTGATTCGAGCACTGCGCGAAAAATGGCCACAATACGAACAGTGGCACGAAAAAGTGATTCTACAGCAAGACAATGCTCAGCCTCACTTGCCATTGTAACCATTTTTTCACAATAAAGTTGCATTTTCATAAAAAAAAAACAGCGAAACTTGGTTGCCTACCTGATATTAGAATCCGACTAAGTATTGTAGAATATGATAATTTAAAAGAAGACTTAACCTGTTTCCATAATTGGAAAAGTTTGTAACAAACATTTTGTGTTTGTCCCATTCTTCAGCGTTAGTAAAACGAGATTTTTTAGTTATAAATTTAAATAAAATAAAATTGAGAAATAGGCCAAATTCAAATACATTAAGTTAAACACCAATTATCATAAGATTTATGGATTTTCTGCAAACTTGTTGATGATTTTTTTATTATTATTGCGTTCATGACAAAAAAAGTAGTAAAATGTGACCTCAAAAAAAATTAGCATGGGCAAGAAAAATGGAGCAAGCTTAGAAATTGGATATCTGAAGACTCAAACACGATATCAACTATATTTAAACACAGTTACAAAGGCTGGAATTTATTCTAAAAATAAAGTCCTAAATAAAGTTTCTACCATGAGTATTAACAGAACAATTTCCGTTTACATGGGTCATGGTACACCAAGTTAGAGTGTTTTTTTTTTTTTTTAGAATATACCCAACAACCATTTTGCAAATTATCCTTGAAGATACAGAGCCACCCTGTATATTTATATCAAGCTTTTCTTTAAATTTGTATAATTTTACTTAGGCGTGGGAATACATTATTTACATATCAAAATTTTAAATATTTTTGGTGTTGAGATTGTCTTAAGTCAAAATCTTCTAAATTTATGGAATGTTGCTTCATCTTACTTTCCATATGAATTAGTACTACCGCCATCACGAAAAGCAACAGTAGAACTTTTCTTTGTTACTTTCTGGGAAAAGCAAACATAAGCAGCGTTAAAGGCAAAAATCTTTTAAACTAAGTCTATCAGCTGACATGGTTAATGTTGAATAGCATTTGTTACGAAAGGAATACTAATATAAACTTCCCGGCTGTATTACACTATCAGAGGTTTGTACAATAAGTTCGTTCCCTTGTACAGGCATTCTATGCAACCAACAGACAAATTGGTCCTCTAAAGAAGCAAACAGAGAGACAGGAAGCAATCGAAAGCAAAGTCATATGCTCTAATTGGTGGGTAGCCCTATATGTTATAAACGACCGCGATGCCTGCACTAGAAGAAGTCTTTAAAAAACAAAGCTTGGTATAAGCCATCTACATAGTACCAAAAAGTGTAATAATTTTTTCAACAAATCGTGTGAAGGATTCTTCCAAAACTGGTCTCAGACGAAACGCTAACCATCTAGAGGGTGATTTTTTATTGTTTGGTTTTAAGCGTTCTATTTTTGACAGCTCACGTGTGATTCGTGACATTTGTCAAAATCAAACATGCTCAGTTAGCAATTCCATTTCATCATTGAAAGACTAACACAAAAACAATTGTTGGAAATTATCTAATTTTATTATTAAAACTTACAAAATACAGCCCGTGAAAGAACTGAAGCCGAACGACCTGCCACAGCGTCGAATTTGCGGTAAGTGAGCGGAAAATCCGTTTTTTTTTTATCGAAAAACTGCCTTCAGCGACGAAGCTCATTTCTGGTTGAATGGGTGTGTTAATAAACACAACTGCCATATTTGTTTCGATGAGCAACATCAGGCAATGCAAGAGCTGTCAATGCATCTGGAAAAATGCAATGTTTGGTGCGGTCTATGGTTCGGCGGAACCATGGGCCATATGTTTTTCAAAAATGACGCCGCTATCGTTCAATAATTTCAAATCAATGGACCAATTGGTGAGCAATTTGTCTCTAGCTTTGGACCATTGAATATGCTGGTTAGATGGTACGATTTGACGCCTTTAGACTATTTTTTATGGAGATATGTTAAATTACTCGTCACACACACTATCGACAAACCAGACTCAATTGCAACCTTGGAAGTCAACATTACTCGTATTTTTAGCGACATAACAGCCAATATACTCGAAAAAGTGATTTAAAATTCAACTCTCCGTATGGACCACTTAAAAAAAATTAAATAAAAATTTTGTACACTTTTGTGATTTTCTAGTTTTTTTTTTTTTTTTTTTTTGACAATTAAAAACCAAACTCCTAAAAACCTAACCATTATCTGCGAAGCGGAAGCATTATTTGATGGTAAAAACCTCGGGCAGATTCCTGCTAATGCTTTTGTGGTGTGATGCTGAATGAATACGAAAACCAAATTTACTCTCACAGCGTGGTATAGACATTCAGATATTTTCGGTATAGGGGAGCCAAATCTCCTACTTTCTATACTACGAGCCTACTTGTTTTAGGTAGTGGCAAAGTTCTTTGGGTACTTAAGAAAGACCTGAGTTTTATTTTAACAAAAAACAAGATAAATTAAGTAAAGACAATTTTTCCCGAACTGAAAGTCATATCTGTTTTTGGAAAAATGTCTATCCTTTCTCAGTTCGGAGTCGCAAAATAAAGAAAATGTCTCTCTTTATGTTCACGAAATGACAAGACAAACAGTAGCCCACATAGGGTTGGCATGATCTTTCTACTTTTTTAATGCATGACCGTATTGTTTTTATAAAGATCTTTTGATATGATTAAAAGACTGCGAGATTTTTGACAAGTGAATTTATCTGCAAAAATGCATTACATTACATAAATAATGGGCCGTGCCGTTTCTAAGAGAGGGCACCACTTGAATTGAGTCCATACTATTTTCAGTTGGTACCGACCTTCAAAAGATACGTGTATGAATTTGACAACTGTCGGACTATTAGTTCTTGAGATATAGCGTTGTGAGTGAAGCAACTTTTGTTATTGTGATAAAAAATGGATTCAAAGCAATTTCGTGTATTGATTTATCATTACTTTTTGATGGGAAAAAATGCAGCCGATGCAAAAAAATGGCTTGATAAGTTTTACCCGGATTCTGCACCAACCGAGTGATCCATTAGCAAGTGGATTGAAAACTTTAAAAGTGGTCATACAAGCACCGAAGATGATGTACGCAGTGGACGTCCAAAAGAGGCTGTTTCAGATGAAAACATCCAAAAAGTCCAGAAAATGATTACGAATGACCGTAAAGTGAAGTTGATCGAGATAGCTGAGGCTCTGAGGATATCAAAAGAGCATGTTGGATATATCATACACAAATATTTGGACATGCGAAAGCTCTGTTCAAAGTGCCGGGTGCCGCGTTTGCTCACAGTCGGCCAAAAACAACAACGTGTTGATGATTCAGAGGAGTGTTTAAAGCTGTTCAACCGCAATAAAGCCGAATTTTTGCGTCGGTATGTGACAATGGATGAAACTTAGCTCCATCACTTCACACCAGAGTCAAGTCGGCAGTCATCTGAGTGGCGAGCAGGCGACGAACCTCATCCAAAACGACCAAAAACTCAACAGTTGGCTGGCAAGATTATGGCATCCGTATTTTGGGATAGACATGGAATAATTTTCATCGACTATCTCCAAAAGGGGCAGACTATCAACAGCGACTATTAAATTGCGTTGTTGGAGCGTTTGAAGGACCCACATACTATTGAAAGTGTTTCTTGTTGTTGAAAGGGCCAATATCCAGTGATTCGGATTATATGTATAACAGAATCCACATTTTTCCTGAATTTGTAGTCTTGAAAGAACAATAAGGGGCTGATTGTTTTCTGTGGTTGAGTAGATAGATTTCACACTGCTTTTCCGTAGAATGAGTATTAAATAAGAATATCTGCAGAGATGAAGAGATATTTCCACTCATCGCTTTGTAGACGTCTTTGATATTTAACTTGTGATACTGGAATATGTTGGTCTCCACATTGAGATATGGCAATAACGGTGTGGATCGTTTTATGAATTCAAGAATACAAAAGTGTTTTTGTCTGGTTAAGGTTGTTGATAGCGTGATTAGCGCGGGTCAGCTGCTGTTTTATAACATTAAATTGTGCCTTAATAGAAGTCCAAGATTTATTGAGAATATTGGCAGTTTATTAATTAATAGATGTCTGTCGTTTGTCCAATTCCAGTGTTACTAAATTGTTTGCCTTCTAGATTTTGGCTTTTATGTAATGTGCATAGTCCTGGATAAAAATATCAAACAGCTTGTGTGCGACGGTCCTAATGAAATCGAACGGGGATCGTTGAAATGGCCAATGTTTCAAAATTTCGTTTAAACTGTCAGTTTCTCGAAACTGTGATTCAAGTTGTAATATAATTGGGATACAAATGTTCTTTGGATGTGTTGTAGTTGTATGGTTTCGCATCTGTTAACGCCTTCTTCTAAGCCTTGATACTCCTGATAATAATTAGGCATGTTGTAATAAACGAAGAGATTCTATTCATCAGTGATAATATTTGCTTCTTCTTGAGTTGATGCTGTACCGGAAAATACTCGCTTCACGAGGTGTTTCGAAAACTTGAAAACTTTCCACAAACCTCTAAAATGTGGAGATATTAGAGGAACCGATTTGTAGTCGATACACTTCTCAGCATAGTGATTTCTAATGGATGGTGTTCCTTTCTCGGTAAAGATCTTTGAATAGGCTACGTTGAGTTCGTAATCTTTTTGTCAGAAAATATTTTTGCCGTGAAACCACGTCTTGGTTTTTAGTGTTCCAATAAATGCTTGGATCATTAGATTTGTAACCAATTCCAAATGGACGGCTTTTGTAACAAAACATGTGAATGGTGATATATATGCTTTGTTGATCGTTTCCCCCGTATTTTCTAGTGGATGTAAACTGGTTCAAGAAAATCGATACCAACATTCATGAATTGTCTTGAAGGTTGGTCTCATTCTTGTAGTAACTTACCAATTTAACTCTTCCATATTTCTTGGATTCTGAAACAACGTATCCAATAATTTTGCCTCGATGTTACGAGTAATGCTTGTGGACCAGCGTACAATGGTCCAGCCGTAGGTAATAGGGCCGAAATACCGATGTTGCAAATATGATGTTATTTTACCGGTATAAGAAACATACAAATCCCTTCTATTCACAGGTATAAAAAACATTGCAATTACAAACACGGCACAGTTAATTTTGTGCACCGAAAGTGGTAACGCCTGATTAGTGCTCATTAGTTTATTTGTTCACATAAATTTGTGTTGTTTTTAAAGTGTGCTTTTTCTGAGAAATTTATTGTTTGTGATATAATTGTGTAATGGATATTCAAATTGAAGGTATGTACGATATTATGTAATTATGTTTTCTTTAACAATGCGACTATTCATAACACACGTCCCACTTTTTTTGTTTTAAACTATTTTCCATATTCAACTAAGCTTTTATTTATGAAAGCACGAATCGCCATAAATGAGTCATATATCAATATAATCTCTTATTTTCCTAGTTCTAATAACCGCAAAGACTAAGTGCTCCTAGGTGCTCTGAGGGTTGTTACAGGTCATTGAGAAGACTAGAAACAGTGTTTAGATCCCTTGAAATATCTGAAAATATCCAGACTGATTGCTTTAGAAATCTCCTTTTGAACCATTGTGAACGGTTTGCCGCATATTGGAAGCAATTTAGGAGATCAAAAGCTAAGCTAGTGGCCAAATACGAAAGCTGGTTAAATGAGACCGAAGTTTGCATAATTAAAGTATCTGATGGAGAAGTATGTGGAAACTACAACGACGAGCAAAAGGAATCTCTTAAATATACAAGTGGAACGCGATACAGAAAGGAATTTGGAGACTGCAGAAAGAGGTCTAAACGTTGCAGATAAGCAGTTTTATCACAGATAGAATATTCCGCTGTAACTACTTTACTTAGCAGTTCAAATTAATCAGAAAGTTCTTTGGAATTTAGCACGGATGAAGTTGTTTCATTTATTAATGAAGTTAAGCTTACTAAAAACCAATATTTATTATTAAGGGAAGTGATTCATTCTAAAATACCAAATGCTTTTCCGTCCTACCATAAAATGCTGGAAGCCAAAAACGGTGCTATCTAACTGATATTCGCGTTACGGAATCTTCTGCTGAAATCAATTTGCAATCATTGTTAGACCATACATCAAGTGGCATTGTTTAATCTCAAAAAACTGTGCTTAAAATTCCTTACGAACCTAAGGATGACTTAGTTTTAATTGGTAAATGGGATTTGGATGGCAGAACAGGCCATAGTGAATATAAGCAGAAATTTCCAGATTCAATTATCGAAGATTCGAGTTTATTTGTTACATCTTAAGTAACTCTTCAACTTGTTTATAAACAAAATACATGTGATGAAATCAGTCATTTGGAAAAACCCAAGCCCTTCCACTACTAGGTGGTGCAGACCAATTCGTTTTCAATTTACAAAATAAACAAAGGGAGTCACCTTGCAAGATGAAGTTTATTTCAAAAGCCAAATTAACCAGTTAGTCCCTACTTCAGTGCTTATTAATGGCCACGAAATTTAAATCACCAATACCTTACAATTGACAATGGTAGATGGTAGAGTTTGTTCTGTACCTAGCGACTTATCTACGAGTAGGTGTTATATTTGTGGTGCAACACCAAAAGAGATGAACGATTTAAATATATTCTTAAAACAGGTCCCTAATACTAGTAAATTTGAGTTTGGCTTATCTCCTCTGCATTAATACATTAGATTTTTCGAGTATTTTTATTTACGTTTCTTATTACTTTTAATATTAAAAAGAGGCAAGCGCGTTCTGAAGAAAATAAAGCTAGTCTTGCTCAGAGAAAAGAGCTAGTTTAAAAATTAGGTTTAATTGTACGCAAACCTCGAAGTGGAGGAAGTGGCACATCCAATGCTGGAAACACAGCACGTACATTTTGCCATAACTATGATATTTCATCAGAAATAACAGGTATTAGAAAAGATCTTATTGACAGATGTAGTCACTTTCTATAGAGCCTTTTTTTTTGGTTATAAAATAAATTCGGAAACATTTAAGAGTTATGCTTTTGATACTACCAAGATGCTTGTGGAGGAATAACCTTGGTATAACTTGCCTTCATCAATACATAAAGTATTGTTTCACGAAGCAGAAGTGATAGATAGTTATTTATTATCTATTGGTGAATTATCTGAGGAGGCCGCTGAGTCTTGTATTACTATGTGGGGTGAAAGGTAACCTCCTTGGGAATGAAAAAAAAAATTAAATGTTTTTTTTATTTTATTCAATATAGTCCCGTTTTAGTTTAATACACTTATTCTAGCGATTTTCCAACTTCTTGATCACGTCCGAAAAGTAATTTTCCGGAAGGTCTGCAAAATACTCTTCCGTGGCTTCGATGATTTCCTCGCGTTAACTGAAATTTGCAATTTGCAATCTTTTGAGGTTTGAGAAGAGATAATAGTCCATGGAAGCCAAATTGTCATGCCAGCGAAGTAAGTCATTGATTTTAGCCGTGGTTGCGATGCTCTTGTGCGCCGGTGCATTGTCTTGCAAAAACAAAATTTTAGCTTCATAAGATGCCGTTTTGCAGCGGTTTCGCTCCAATAATGCACAGTAATGCTCGCTGTTGATGGTTTTTTCTTTTTCGAGGTAAACCACGAAGAGTATGCCATGAAAATCCCATAATACCGACGACATAACCTTTCCGACCAATCGAGCCTCCCTCGGCCGCTTCAGAGAACTCGTGCGGGTTCAGTCCATTGTCGGGCACTCATTCTGTTCCCTGGTGTTCAATAGTTACCAATCGAATTCCGCCCGATTCCGCATCAGCAAGTCCAAACACTCTTTCGAACTGCTCTCGCTTTCGTGTTTTGGTCAGGAGTGAGTATGCGCGGCACGCGGCAGGATAACTTTTTCATATGCAGAATATTTCCCAAAATAGTATTATCTTTGTGGTATCTGCTAGCTCGCACACCTTCACTTTTCGATCAGCGAACATCATTTCACGTATTTTTTTGACATTGTCCTCTGTAACCGCATCGGACTTGATCGGTAGTGGAGTTGCAGAACCCACGAAACGCTCGAAACAAATATTTGACGGTGTAATCTGACGGATCATTAGCACTTTTCTTTTGTTTCCTTCGCCGTTTTGCCTCTCAAAAAATAATGTTTTATGAGAAAACGAAAATCGTTTTTGTCCATACATGCCGAACACGTCAACAACAATCAGCTGTCAAAACAAAACTAAAGACAGTATCGCACTGAAATTTGGTCTGCCTAAATATGAACGGACTTCATGGCACCATAACCTTTTTTGTAGTAGCAGCGCATTCTGGCGTTCTAGGAGGTTACTTTTCATCCACCTAGCAAATTAGTCAAACTATTCAGACGCGATAATACTAGGAAACATTCCCGAGATGTTACTAACATGGATCTCTTGCACAGGCTTCTTCTTAATTCAGATCCACATATTTCTAGTTTAAGAAAGTTGCAGTATAAAAAGAAGTCTGCGTTAGTAAAAGAAGTGTTGGATTAATTAAATTTTTGAGCTTTATTGTAACTTTATTATATTATATTACTTGACATTTTTAATACTATGTAAATAGCACTTGTTTCATGTAAAATACAACGCTTTGATAAGATAAACAAAACTAATTTTATTGTTATTATAACCCGATTTTTTTTTTGTGAGATTATGTTTTTTTATATATGATGAATATTTTATGCATGAATATACTCTGTTAAAAAAATAGCTTTCTCATTGTCATTGTAATTTTGTTGAAAATGATGGTCATATAAGGAAATTCTAAGAGGAGGCAGTATTTTTAAAAAGTCCGGATGAATTTTGTCAAGGAATATAGATAGCTCTATTAGAAACACCAATATTATGTACCTGAGTCCAAAACAACTTCGAAAATCGGTTGGCGTTATATTTAGTTGCGTAAAAGCCATATTCAGCCAACTGAATCAATTTTGTTGCGAAACGTCGACGTATTTTGAAATCTCTATATATATTTGCAAACCTACCATATATCGCATCCACCTTCGATATAAAGTACCTCTCCTAATCGCAGTTAGTATCCCAGCTGAGAAGCAAGGGCGATTTTATGGCCTGTTGGTAAATGGCTTAATAGGAAAATATTTATTAAGTTCTCCAGGTTACCTATTAAAAAAGTCTACTTGTTTGTATACGTTAGTGGTAAAAAATATTATACGCCAATTACACACGACACAGTCATTACAAAAGTTTTCAATATTCAGGCAACAAAAGTAGCGTTACTGGAAGAACTCTGAACAACTTATTAAAGATAATTACTTAATGCTGAGAGTTAGTCCCTAAAGAGATGCAAGTGGAAAGTTAATGCTAGCTACCTAGTAGATATTAAAGTAAAAAACTAACCACTACATTTTAATTTTCAATTTCCAAAATAAAAGCGCCAATCCACCTGCCAAATTAATAATCAAGTCTTTGAGGCCAAAAATATACGCTAAAATTTTCAGACCGAAATTTTTTAATATTTTCAAAGAGAAGAGCGCGTCGTAGTATGTATGGAAGTGCGTCGACGCGCCAGCGGCAGCTGCTCTGACCGTTCCCTCTTTTATTGTCCTTCCGTCTTTTATTATTCTAGGTTACACAGGTGTGCGTATTTTAGCAAAGCCTTTTCCATTAAAAAAGACGAAATATAAGAATTTTGTACAGTATACAAGAAAATTTTTTGTGCAGTTCTTCAGTAACTGTTTTTCGCTCTAAAATGGGAAACTAGTATTCAAGGTCGACACGAGAATAAGGGTAGAAGAAAAAGATCATTTCAATGGAGTCAACATTTGTGAGTACAAGTGCAGAAAAACAGCAAGATAACAATGACTTTGAAGTAAGCCATGACCTAAGTTTCGCTTTGATGTTTGGTGGATAGAATCGGCGGCACGAGTATCATAATTTTGGCGACAAAAATTGATAACGGTTTTTTTGTATAGAAGTCGAAAACAAGCATTTTTTACTATAGGGGGTGGTCTATTTCATCCCGTTTAAAAATAAGGGCAATTTCAGAAAAAAAAAGTCTTAAAATGAAAAAAGAAAATTATTAAAAAACAACGGCAATACTTACAATGAAGTACTATACCGGTGTTGAAAGACAGAAACCTGTTCTTTAATCCTAAATTTAAATTAAACTAGACCAATCAAAAAATTTAGACGGATTTTGTCCAAAATTGTGGTATGGTATGAAAATTGTTTAGTTGATGTCATAGTGATGGTTATAAAATATTTAAACTCATCTGGTAATATTATTCGAGCTGCAGTGCGATCAGTGATCAAAATTTTATCTTATGCATCTCAGGGTATTAAAATACGCTATCTGAACGCTAGAAGTTTAGGCCTATCTAAATTAGATTACTTAAGATATATTTTTAATGATTCAGGGGTTGATATTATTTGCGTGACTGAGACTTAGTCCAGATCCGAACGATAAAGATATATCTAAAGATATATATAAAGATTATAATCTCATTCGAAATTATAGGGTGACCGACACCACGGGTGGTGAAGTTGCGGTGTACTGCAATTCCTCATTTAAGTACAAAATACTAAGGAAGCCTGAAGGTAGCGTTGTTGAATATCTCCTACTTGAAGTTAATGACTGCAACTCAAAATGTCTGATTGGTATTGCGTACAATCTAAACCAATGTCACTCTCCACAATGCCACTGTTTTCGACAATCTTTGAGTTCACTGCTCTATATGACGATATTGTTATCTGTGGCGATCTCAATGCCGACCTTCTTAAAAACGAGAGCAGAGCACGTTGGCTCTTATATTTTGCTGATTCAATCAGTCTGACTATTATTAACTTCCAAGCTACCCAATTCGCTCCAGGGGTTTCTCTTAGTCTACTTGACGTACCAGGCCCGGCATTTCTGATCATGTACGTAAAATGTTGACTTGTCTCGTTACTCTAAATCATCATCTTTTCAATTTCGAGACTTTTGCTCTAACGACAACAGTATGTTACAAACAAATGCTAGCCATTTCTCTTGAAATAATTGCCATTAAGCCTCGATTGTCAATAAAAAAGTAGACCATTTGCAAACCCTGCTCGTGAAACTTTTTAACAGGCACGTTCCTCTAAAAACGGTTGCGATAAAAAAATGCAAATTGCCCATGGTTCACAACTGAGGTTGCATTGTGACATGCAAGTTCTAAACAAGTTGTAAATAGAAGCTTAGGCCCTCAAGTCTTAATTAGGACGAAGAGCGAAAAAATTTTCTATCGAAATTGAGCACCGACCAAACCTTTAAGAGGCTGTGGAGCAATCTACGATCTATTGGTGTAGGAAAAAAGCCTGTTATCGATAGCGTTCCGAATGCAAACAACCTTAACGAGGCGTTTCTTTCAAGTTCTCGAAATAGTATCTGCTTTACTCCAGATAGCCAACTGTTTTTTAGCTCTGAAATTGACTTTGAAGTTCTCTCAGTAGTTGATGTAGTAAATACCATTCATTCTCTTAAGTCCAATGCTATAGGTGAGGATAGTGTACCCATTCGCTTTGTGAATATGATATTACCGCATATGATAATCTCTTACACACATAATCCATTTTTGCATTACGTGGAAGTTGGATAAGGTCATTCCGATTCAGAAAAAACACCAGCACTGCTTGGTATCCACTGTACAGTCTGGTTTTCGCACATCATAGCTGTTCGACGATAAAAGGGTTAAATATGATGCAGGTGAAATAACGGTGCTTTACTTTCTAGATTTTTCCAAGGCCTTTGACAATGTGGATTACAAAGTACTATGTTACAAGCTCAGGCTATATTTTGGTTTTAGTGCAAGATCAGTGGGCCTGATAAATAACTATTTAAAAAATCGCTTTCAAAGCGTTTTTATTTATGAAAAAAAACACAGTTTAAAAACTTAACGGCAGGAGTACCGCAGGGATTAATATTAAGACCAGTACTTTTCTTTTTTTTTATTATATGACTGAATGTAAACACTCATATTTACGCTGATAATGCTCATATATACTTGTCACGATCGGTTGGGCTCATTGAGGATCTTTTTGTCAGAATAAATGAAAACCTGTCAGCAGTATACAACTGGTCACTATGCAATGGTCTCAATCCGAATTTTAACAAATCCCAGATTATTCTAATTTCTAAGAAGCATACAATACTGATTTGCTGCCGTTAGTAAGCTTGAACAATAAGCACCTTAAATTTGTGTATGCTGTCACAAATCTTGGTTTAAAATTAAATTGTTCTGTCTCTGCCATTGACCATACAAATTGCGTTATTGGACGAATCTATGCTGGGCTACCTAAATTTCGGTTGTCTTCTGGTATTGCTCCGGTTGACACTAAGCTAGGTTAATAACAACATTAAGTTTGCCTATTATTGATTATGCAACTGTTGTTTACTGCAAGCTCGAGTCCCTTTCTCAGCAAAAGTTACTTGTGGCGCTTAATGAAATAGTTAGGTACGTGTTTGGTCTCCGTCGGTATGAACACATTTCACACTGTCACAAGCTGGCTCTTGGTTGCTTGTTATAGCAGTTCCAAAAAATTCACAAGGTCATAAACAGCAGATCCCTCAAGTATCTGTTTGATAGACTTCAATTTGCTCAGTCCTCCAGAACATTTAATATTATAACGCCATCTTTCAACTATTTGAACTCATCGCGTCTCTTCTTTGTGTATGTTACCAGGCTCTAAAATCAACTTTCGACAACAGCAAAGCAAACAATTGAAGCTATTATATTCAAAAATGTCGTATTGGAAGACAACACATAACTACTCTCTTCAAATCTTTTATCAGTTATCTATTTATTTTTTACTTGCACTATTCTTTAAATCCTTTCATTATCCCTCCCTTCACTATACTTCTCGTCGCAACCCTTCCTTTTCCAATATTTTTTCTTTTTTTATTTTTAAGTAACTATCACTAATGTTTATGGTATATAAAATTTAGTCTATCCGCTCTTTTATGCACTATAAAAAACTAATTGAAATTGAATTGAAATTATTGACTCGTTGACCAGCTCTGAACCACCGAAACCTAAATAGTTGCAATTAAATAATAAGCTTATGTTGAAAATGAGTTCATTACTACGGTTTAGTAATCACAAAAAATTTTCAATCTCTCGAAGAAAGGAAGAAAGCCATGTGGGCTACGTTCTACCACATGACATCGACAGACGAAAACACTCAGCACTTTTACTGCATAGATTTTTGGTGCAAATATCAACAATTGAACACCCAGTAACGCTTAACGAGCAAGTTATAGATCTTACAAAGCCAGTGTACGAGACTTTAGCATTTGACGACTTGTTGAAAAGATGTTTGAGGGAAACACCCAACAAAACAACAAACAATAACGAAAGTTTCAATCACTGTGTATGGAATTTTGCTCCAAAACATACTTTTACTGAGTAAAACGTTTTGGAAATTGCTAACCTTACAGCTGCTTACACCTTTAATGAGGCTTTTCTACTTGTACTCAAAATTATGAAGAGGATGGGCGTCACAATAGGTCAAACAAGCAGAGACTAAGCTGACACTGGTGACAATGCACGAATTTTAAGGGCAGAAAAAACGACAGAAGCCAACTGTAACGAACCTCGCGCACTTACTAAAAAAATTTAGTCAATGTTATGTATGTTATTCAAATGTTATTCAAAACATACATACCTAGCTAAATACGCGTAAACTATAAAACATTAATTTTTTTCATAATAAATTAATTTGTTTAAACAATTTTTCAAAAGAAAAAAAATAATTTGAGAACCTTTTTTTTACAAGTCCGCCATTTCTTTTTAATATACATATTATTGGTTAGTTCATTAGAATAAAATCTACAAAATAATAATCTCTTTTATTTTTTTATTTCAGGTAACCACTAAAGGATGTGTACTTTCCCAAAACAGCTCATCTTTTTTTCGAGGACTCCATTTTGATATAAATTTTTTTGTATTATTTTCTTGTTAAAAAAAATTCACTAAAAAAAATTGAAATTTCGGCCGTCAGACTCGACTACCACCTTAAGACATTCGTATGTAAATTTATAAAAAAGTTATAAATCTAAAATCCTCGGCTACTACCTCATCGTTGTCGCCAATATTTTTTTGCAGCTAATATACGTTGGAGTCGTAGGAAAACGCTTGTGCTTTTCTTTCATCTCTAATGGTCGACCTTAATTTTAACATAAGAGTACACACATAACTACATATGCACAAATTTCATAAAAACAACAAAAAGTGCTTGTCCAAAACAGAATAGTATTTCTATCTAAATACGGGACGTAAATACATGAAAAGGCAACGTACAATACGGTAGTCACACCAATATATATGCTCCTTTACATCTTTATCTATGAGACATGCATTTTACATATATAGTAGGTATACAATACACAAATCCCTGAGCACGTTTTTCTCCTGTTGATTCTAGCAAAATGTGTAACTCATACGCCCTGCATATAGCGAAAACTGGCGAAAACGGATAAGAAAATGGAAAAGAAACCAACAAGAAAAAAAATTGTAGGCATGTTCAGAAGTTCTTCTTTTCTTTACGCAGATAATGCACAGAGCAAGAAATTCCATCCCAGAATCAGTAAGACGAAAAATAAATAGTGCTAGCACTACCCTAGGTTTCGTAGTACACACGAATATGAGTATAGCTAGAGCTTCAGCGACTTACTTTATTCCAAACGATTTACCTAAGAGGCCCAGAACACTTTGCACCTACTGTACGAATGTATTTTATATGTACGTCGAATATGACCAAAGTGTACAGCTCCATTGGAAGGATTTTATGCCTAACTCCAAAGGAGTTAGCTGTGAGCTTGTTCAAACGATTAGGTTGCTCGGTCGATTGGTCGGTCGGTGGGTGATCCGACGTATGTACTTGTAGTACGTCTAATGATATCTATAGTGTACTCATACCAGAGTTGATCTTTTGCTCTTTGTTGAACCATAATATCTACGACTATGACTAGTCTTCGCCACAGAATTTCAATATACTCGTACTCACACTCGGCAATCAGTGCTTTGTAGTCGCTATATGTGTTTGTACTCGTATCCATGTGAACCTGTATCCTCGCGGCTTACATTGTTTCTTTTAGAAAAAGAAAAGAGTAGCAACTGTAGAGTCGACTGTCACAGAAAAGTGTAGTAATACAGAGAGTTTATCCAGTTCCCGTTCTCGTTTACGGCGGGATATGTGCGTTTTTCATCGTAAACAGCAGTCGGATGTCATGTATTTATATGTCAATGTAAACACTCTAGCGAACACTCAAATATACAAGAGCATATTTCAATTTCAATGTTGTCTATCGCAATCGCACTGTCATGCTCCGTTGGTGAGGATGGTACTGTTGGTGGCATATGAATGGCAAAGGAGATGGCTTCTTCGTCCTCTTGAGTCTTGGCCCTACTATGCTCCCATTGTTAATTCGATGACAGGTTTACAATGTCGCGCATCTATATTCTTACATCCGTATACTTACGAATACATCATCACATCCGTTCATCTATGGATACTATAGCTTCACTTATGCCATGTCATGCTAAACATCCAGATGTACGAGGACGAGTACGAGTTCGAGAACGAGTATCTCCGAGAGTATCCTGCTTTGTATGCATGCCATTTGTGTGTATGTCATCGTCATATCGTCATGGTTTTATTGGATTTAATCAAATAAGGATTCACAGCGATGGCTGAAAAAAATTTAAAATAAAACAAAGGCAAAATAAAAACTGAAAAAAGTAAGCCCCTTACAGATACTTAAAAGGGATCCAGATAAAATGCAATAAAGTGAAGTTCCAGAATTACATTTAGTTGCTGTGGGCATCAGGTCAATGATGGGTTAAGTCTTTGATTATCGGATATGTGTGTGGAGGGTATATCCTTAAAAATAGATCTCCCTGAAGGACATACAGTATGGAACTGTTTTTTTCTTGAATTTTTTTATTTTGTTTTTGGTCACATTTTACGATTTTTATGAGACTATGAGGAAGTTTGATAAAACAACAACAAAAGGGAGAGAGACTTACTGATCATGGCTTTCTATGGGTTGTCAGTGTCAGGAAAGTATCCTTTTACGATTCTTTATTTATTTTATATTTTTCTCCTCTTTATTAATCTTGCCTGACTTTACAGACTTTGCAGATTATACACACTTATTCTTTTCACGTATGGAATCGAGGAAAACAAAAACCAACAACAACAGCAAAAGGCGATAAAAGTAAAAATTTTATTTATCTCTTTTTTAATGAAGACTCACCGGCCCCGAATGAGCTTAAAATATAATTTTTTTTTCTTTTTTTCGTTTGTTAGTAGATTTTTATTTTACTTTCTTTTTTTTGGGGGGAACAAAAGAAACAATCCTTGTATCCGTATCTATACAGGCACACAGAAAAAGAAAAATACAAAGAGGCAACAAATTTAGTTGATTTAGTTATCCCTTTTGCAGAATTGCCAGAAGGATTTTAAGAAAAATTGCAACACTTTGATGGCACGATTTACGGGAAATTGCCTCCTTTTCAGCCCGGCGAGAGAGATTGAACTGGAGCTGGAGCAGAACACATAAACTGATAAGGGAAGTATCCTTTGGAATTTGAAGGATACCAAAGCTTTTCACCATGAAAGCTCAAATTCGTGCCGGGAAATCAAACAATAACCGGAGTTGATATGTACAAGTCCTCGTTTGTGCGCGGTGTCGAAAAGGAAGCTTCACTCTACACAACAAAAACTTACACAACACAGCAAACCACACAACAAATTGTTGCTTTTCATTTGGTTTATGCTGTTTCTGGTCGTCACTGTCGGCTTAGCATTGAAAGTGGTGGCAAAGACGAATACCACACATTCCCGATGGATGGAGAATTTTTTTTTTTTTTTGCTCTGAAACTATTATTTGTCGGAGTTACCGAAATTTTAAAAAAATCACTCCGAATGGAGTATTTATTTTACACTGATTTTGATAGCAATAAATTTTTTGTATCTGCGTGTCTGTAGTTAACGTAGTATCATCAGAGTACGCCAGTACGTTTCTGAATTCAGGAAGGAATGATTACTTACTGCAAGCAAGAGAGAAAGACAACCCCCTTGATCACATAATATGTCAGCTTCTATGTGCCGCAGATGTCTGAAGAAGAAATCCGACAAACTTAATGGGTTGTAGAAAGCAATAATTATTGGAGTTGCTAAATTGTTTAAATATTGGGTATATATTTGTACGGTTTTTTTTTCAAAATTTGAACGTTTATTTAAAATAACATGTACAATAGTATTATTCAAAGTATTGCCCATCTGAAGCTATGACTTTTTCCCATCCATTTGTGGATCCCACCCCAAAAGAACTGCGCCGGCTTGGAAAGAATGAATCAAGCCAATTTTTGATATTCTGCTCTGATGTGAACCGTATTTCAGTGAGGGCGTTCTGCATCGACCGGAACAAATGGTAGTCAGAAGGGTCAAGGTATTGGCTATAAGGCGGGTGAGGTCAGACTTCCCATCCACTGTTTTCCAAATAGTTTTTAACCGGAATAGCAACGTGGGGCAGAGCGTTGTCATGATGGAAAATTATTGCCTCGTGTCTGGTCGCATATTCCGGGCGTTTTTCGGCTACTACTCTCTTCAAACGGATTAATTGTGTTCGGTAGCGTTGTCCATTGATAGTTTCACCCAGTTGTAGCAGCTCATAATACAGCACATCCATCTTATCCCACCAAATACAGAACATTAACTTCGCGCCATGGATATTCGGCTTTGCCGTTGATTTGGCTGGTTTCACATATGATTTTTTGCACTTGGGGTTGTCGTAATGAATCCATTTTTCATCACCAGTAACAATCCGATGTAAAAATGACTTCATTTTGTGGCGTTCCAGCAGCATTTCGGACATGAAAAACCGCCTTTCGACGTCTCTCAGCTTGAGTTCATGTGGATCCCAATTTCCTTGCTTTTGAATATATCCAGCTGCTTTTAAACGTTTTGAAATGGCTGCTTGAGTGACACCCAAAGATTCTGCGAGCTCTTCTTGTGTTTGGCAACAATCTTCTTAGAGTAATGCTTCCAGTTCTTCATCTTCAAACTTTTTTGGCTACCCAGGACGTTCATCGTCTTCCAAACCAAAATCACCACTTTTAAATCGTGCAAACCACTTTTTTCACGTTCGCTCAGCTAGCGCATGTTCACTATAAACTTCCACCAAAATACGATGACTTTCGGCAGCAGTTTTCTTAATGAAGAAGAACTCCCCGCAAAAACACTTTTTCAGGCACAAAGTTCGACATATTTGAGTGAAAAAAAATTATTGTTGTTTACGCTTTAAATGAGTGACGTATACTGAAATGACGTACAATGACAGTAGCTTTCCAACGCATGTTCCAATGGAATTATAACAATAAAATAATACAAATTACACCATCTCTTAACAAACCGCACAACAATAAAGTTATAGACCCAATACTAAAAAAAAATTTAAACTTTAAAACCCTGCTAAATGCAGCCGAATAATTTAAGCAGATATTACAATTATACGAGGAATTAAGGATAAACGCCAAGAACCTAAATCATTTCAATGAACCTCTGCCCACAATCGACATTTGATTCCCAGGCGGACTTAGAAGGAAGCTTCAAACTATAAATTTAAAACATATCACTTTTTGTAACTTTAATACCAATGAAAGCAGAGCACTAAACTGTCTGAACCTAACACAAACTTTTTGACTTCGCAGCGAGCAGATTAACTTCAACGCTAGCACATGTACTCAACGGCTCATGTACAAAGAATCCTTGTGGATTGCGTCATATCGCAAAGTAGGTGTATTACGCGGCATGCATTCAACAAGTTCTGGGTGGCCAACATCATATATCAAAACAGTGCCAAGTAACACAGATAATTGTCAACAATGGACCATTTTTGTGTCTGAGTGCTACCGTTCCGAAAAAGATGTTGAAAGAAATTTTCATCCGCATATAAGAGGAAACACTATTCTTCCGGTGGTGATAGCCCATTATCCAATTTTTTTTTAATTTGTCGAACAAAAGATATTTATGCGCAATATATAATAACAGCAGTGTTTTCTACTAGCTTCTGCTTGTAAACTTTTAATCTCATATACCTCTTCACCGGTGAACACAAGGTGAGTAGTACTACTATACCATAAAAGATGGGGCCTTAACTACCGTAGTAATTCGTTGGTGGCAGCAGAGAAAGGAATGAGGAAAGGGCGTCACCATGTCATGACACCCTTCGTGATCTTATGATCACGTCCTGAATTGATGCACATTTGTTGCTCGCAAAACATCTGCCTCAAAATTTGTCGGCCACTTACAATATTTGTGGTTTGTTGGGATAAATCCGATTTTTCAAAAAGCTCCACAGGAAAAACTGACCTGGTTGAACGAGTATTACGATGCCATCCACTTCTTATGACATCTCTAGTGGACCCAGTTTTTATGAAAAGCTCACCCAAACGCCTTATTGTTCGCGCACATGGTGCAGGACGATAAAAAGAACAAACGATTCCGCGTTCCTATTCTAACGTGGGTATCGCTCCAAGTCCTTTAGTAATGACGTTGAAGGCTCTACCAATGAGAAAATGGATGATCTCCTGAACGGAAACTACGAAGTCCAGGAGTCGTACTCAGCAACCTTAACGCCAAAAGTAATAAGAAAAATATTTTTTACTAATAGGAGTAAGTAAGAAAAACATTTATCAAGACAACGGCTTTTGACTAAAAGATTTCAAAATAAATAGTTAAATAGTAATAAGATCTACACAATATATTGACTATCACCAACCAAAATTACCACATGCTAAAAGATGCGAGGCAATCATCCAGCATCACGAATTCTTAAGCATTTAGAGGCGTGAATATCGATTTTGACTACTAAATCGTGGCAGCATTATTCAAGAAAATTGCAAGGAACGATTCACGATATTTCAGAGTACGTCCGAAAGTGGGCTTGAGGGTATACTGATGAGCATTCATAGCGAGAGCGGTGTTACGGTTGAATGTTTGAAGGGGCGGAATGCTATTGTCGATTTCTATGGAGCACTGGAAAATAAAGAAAGGGGCCAGCTGTGGGGGCTAAATTTGCAAGAATGACTCCCAAATGCCAAATGTATCGATAGTGGTCTTCATTGACCTTAACCGAATGTAGTTGCGCTCAATGACACCTCTTGCTTCTAAAGCCAACCAAACATTCAAATTTTCCGTATGCAATATTGCTATTGCAATACCTTCGGCTCTTCATAAGTATAACTGTGGGCCTTACTTGGGCCTTGGGCAGAATATTGCCCAAAATATGGCGTGTGCGCTCAGTACTAATCTTTGTGGTATCTGCTAGCTCGCGAAAATTCACTTTCCGGTCAGCCAACACCATTTCATGTATTTTTTTTACATTGTCCTCTGTAACCGCATCGGAGGGCCTGCTGCTGCGGACTTGATCGGTAGTGGAGTTGCGGCCACCACGAAGCTCTCGAAACGAATATTTGACGGTGTAATCTGACGGAGCATTAGCCCCATAATATTTATCATACTTTTCTTTTGTTTCCTTCGCCGTTTTGCCTCTCAAAAAGTAATGTGTTATGAGAGAACGAAAATCGTTTTTGTCCATAATCAACATGACGCCAAACACGTCAACAACAATCAGCTGTCAAAACAAAACTAAAGACAGTATCGCACTAAAATCTGGCATTTCTGCCTAAATATGAATCACTATAACCTTTTTTGCAGTAGCAGCGCATTTTGGTGGTCAAAGAGGGTACTTTTCACTCCACCTAGTAACGCTTATAGTATATGGTTTGTTGCGGTAAATTTTCCAGTAAAAAAATTGAAACCCTTCGGTTCTGTTTTTTTTTTTTTTTTTTTTTTTTGTGTGTGTGGGTATATCGAGCTCTGGCAGAGGTGAAAGGTAGCCATGGTTCCATCAGTCGGTGGTCCACCAAAAATCGGAAAACAACCCACCTACATTTTACGGGCAGTTTTCTCCTCAGAGGAGAACAAAAGGGTTTGATCGGTGAAGACCTGAGGACGGTAGGGAGACTTACGAGGAAACAGAAGCCCAAGTTGTCGAAGATCGTAGGGTAGACGGAATTCTCGAGAAAAGGAAGTCACATTCCTTTCAATCCCGACACTCCAACACTATGATGACGGGTGGCGGAGAACGGTCCCTGGAGCTTACAACCCAACATGAGCTATGAGACAGTATAACTGCAGGAACACCACATCCCACAGCCAACGTGGAGACAGAAGAAGCATCACATCCTACAACTGAGGTGTAGGTTAAGGCGAGAGGCCGAGGTTAAAGCGGGAGAAATAAAATAAGCTCAGAAATAAAATAAGCCCAGAAATAAAGTAATTAATTGTAAGGAGTAACACGCTACTCCTGACCCTATTCCTTCAAATCTTGCACGTCGATCAACCGGAGTAATTAGCGACCCACGAGAAAAAGTTGCAAAGACCTGGAACTGGATCATATCCACACCTTCTTTCGTTCGCAACAATACTCCAGCCGTTTTTCGATCGAATTTCCTTTCTCCTTCGCGTTTATTTTGATTGCAGAAAATTTTTATTAAATAGATGGTGACAAACAAAGGAAACACTGCTTTTCGAGAATCCACTAAAAATCCAAGATTATGGGAAATAAATAGGTATAACGAGGGTTCACAAACTTCCATTAACTCTCTCAGTGGAATTACCAGTGATGACTGGAAGCGGGAGCGAACTCCGAGACTGGGGAGTTTATAATGAATGTGAAGAATGGAATGATTGAGAGGCATAGTGGACATTTTAATTTTAGTATTTTATATAATAAATCTAAATCTCTTTTGTATTGTATTATCACTCAGTTCCTTAAAGTCAGATTTTAAAAATTAGACATGAATTTCTGTACATTTAAGCGCAGAATATTAAATTCGTTATTGGGAAAAACATTTTGGAAAATACGTAGATTATGCTTTGCTGTATACTTAATTTGGCACACTAATTTTACGGTGAAAAAATTAAATTGATTATGATAGGACTTGTATATATCCATTACCCTCTGTACTGTACTTGACACTTTCCCAACGTTGCAAGTAAGTAAAGTTCTTACCTTTCGGCCTTGGGGTACAAGCTTCCCTTATTGGAAAGTGGGACGGTATCAAGGCGTCGATTTTGGCATCCTAACTGGCACAGAGTTGACGAGAGTTGAGAAGTGTATACAACCCTTCATACGTCAGAAAGTGGTCGCCAATAACTCTCCGTAGAAGGGTTTTAATAGACTTCACACCTGCATTCTATAAGCTTCCAAAATGTTGGGAGGTAGATGGAATAAAACGCCAATATATCCCTTCAGATTGTTTACGCAATCATTGAAACACTGAGAATAGAGGAGATGTCGCATGTTATCCTACCTACACTGGGTATCACGAAAATTGATACCATTTTCTGACTACATTTCACTCGATTTCCAACATCGCGCTATAAATCTATCCAGAGGTCCGGTATTTCCAGTGGTTAATTCTTCCGCAAGCTCTACATACATTACTTTATTTATAAATAACACAAAGAGCAAAACACATGCCTTTACATGATTAAGGCCAGTTTATTTTGCAAAGTTTAACGGTAAAAGAACTGGCGTAGTTACACCCTACGTTACTGAATGGCTTGGCACAAGTAACCCCTTTGACTCGAAGGCTACTAAATTTTTGAGGTGATGTTGCTTTTCTAAGTTTAAATCAGGTTATGCACTAGTGCAAGATAGTTTGACTAGATCTCGTATAATCAATATTTAAAAGTCCTAATGAATTGAATAGATAAGCTCCAAAATACCAACATGTAAATGGAATAGATGAATAGGTAACAGGATGCTTCATTGAAAATGTTGCTGCCGAGTTTTCTATATGCCCACCTACGTGAAGCAACCCACGCTGGTCAATGAATGAAGTTAACGAAGAAAGTTTTGATAAGTCGGTTATAAACATTTACTTGTGTATCTCCTGCAGAGAGGTTGTTAAAAGCGATAAATGTAAGGCCAATGGACGTGAAAACAATATGCTAATAATCAAGTGTGTGTAAAGTACTATTTTTAACATTGATGTGAGGCCCCTATTGGGCCTCACCGATGTTAGGAAATTCTGAGCGTATTTTAAGCCAACAATTTGCAACACACTCAGTTACGTTGTCTTCCCAACTTACTTTCAATGGTCACAGTTCTCGAAAAAAAAGAAAGATCATTACAGTGAATGAAGTTAAGAGTGCTAGGGGATCAAATATCCTAGATCCTTGCGACAATATGATGCGAAGTTGGTGGAAATAAAACAGAGAAAGCGAAATAATCGTTTAGAGATCTACAGTTTCGGATGATTGAAATCTAAAAGCGAAATAACTTCATAACGTCATCGACTTAAAAATCGTTTAAAATAACCCTGGATGCTATCAAATGTTGCGCCTTACGAATTTTGCCGATTTTTTCAAGTGTCCTTACCGAGATTAATGGCGTGTAGAACATCTCGTAGGTAACAGTCTTCAACCTATAGTGGGTTATTTCATTATTCAGAGAATCCATCTAAAGAACTCGTGTATAGTCGCAGTGATTTCCTTGAATCCAGATTTGTCTAAACATTTTCCCTATGTCACCTGATATAGCGTAGCGATGGCAGCGAAACCGAAGAAATACAGATAATAAGATTAGATAATTGTCCTTTCAATAAGGTATCAATTAACGCTGTATAATTTTCCATTTTAAAAGAAGAATCAAACACTATTCGCAAACTACTGGTAGAAGTATCCTCTTTAAAAAGGGGTGATGTTGGAAAGTAATAGCATTCTGATGTAGAAATCTTTTTAATGTGCCCAAAGTTAACACGAGAACACGATAAAGATTCAAAAAGTGCATCCTTCTGACTGAAATGAGCTTGAATGTGCAGAAGACAAACCTTCGTCTTTTGATTGATTTGACCAATGAACTATAGAAGACAAATCGAATGAAAGCTGAATGGGTGCTGGATATAAGAGGGAATAATGCTTTTTTGACAATTACGACGCCTAAACTTAGATCTGCATGTAGGTATGCGTTGACCTGCAAGTGCGTAATTACAAAATAGGATATCTTTATTTATAAAATCGCGTTAAATATTTTTATGGTCAAAAATTAACTAATTTCATGATCACCCTTACATTTCGAACATGTTTTAGCTAATTAAGCTTGATGAACCTTTATTTAATAATGAAAAGAAGAATGGAAATTTTCACTGAATGTATTCCTACAAGCATTAGTCATGAACTTTGAAGAAATCAAAAAATTCCTTAATAATAGGAAACTCTCCTTTCGCTCAATTATGGCCCGTTTCCTAGTCTAATCTGGATAGCAGAATCAAAACTAACCATCTTAACATCTCATTACATCATATCACAACCCGCAAA
Source organism: Volucella inanis (assembly GCA_907269105.1). NCBI lineage: Eukaryota > Metazoa > Arthropoda > Insecta > Diptera > Syrphidae > Volucella > Volucella inanis. Next base: position 147,565,475 of record OU026153.1, read on the forward strand.
TTTCCTTAAGGTTGTTGCTGTAGGGTTACTTACATATCGACAGAAACTCATAAACATACAAACAAGTGCACTAGCTATAATGTCTAATTTTTCCTAACGCGCGTGTAGTTTCTCCTATGCCTCTCTAACAGCGTTTTGAGAAAATGAAATTTTTTGACATGGCTTCATCCCTATCCATTGAGCTTACAAACATGTCATGGAAAGGGTTCCATCTGTCTGTAGTATACGCCGCTACCTTTTTCAGCTTTGAATAGCTCTGACGGCACTCCGTCTGAGCATGGGGCCCTGTTGTTCTTCAGTTTTAAATACGCGACGTCTTTTTTTTAATGGGAACGCGCACAAGGCATTTTATGTACCCTTAAGATGTTTGCAAATAGTGCAGGCGAGTACTTATTGAATGTAAGGGTGGAAATTGGATTTTTCCAAACCTTTTCATTTCGTACACAATTTCATTACTGCTTTAGGAAGACCGAATTCCTACTCTGAAGAAGAGGGTTTTTTTTATAAAAGCTTTTATTTTGGAGATTCTGTTTAATCATTTAATTTTCCTGAGCTGGAATTATATACAACTTTTTTTCCACTTTTCTTAAGGATCTGTAGTCATACCACGATGCCCTCACTATTTACAATGCCCTCTAATGTGTATTATATTTTGTTTTAATCTGCATCCACTCGTCCCAAATCCTGGATTTTTGTGGCCACAAATTGCTTAAAGTTGTTCTCAACAATGGGATATTGCAATGTTTTTCACTCATTTACTTTCGGAAGTCTCTGGATATTTTTGTTCTGTTGTTGACATTTGCCCTCAAAAGCGTATCGTATGGAAAGAGCTGTTCAGCATAGCTCATTAAAAAAGTGCTGAAATGAAACACTGTACAGTCCTTAATACATTGAACATCTTTGTAAGCAGTCATTTGAAAATTATCAGTTGTCTCTCTAGAAAAACTAACACACTGACCACCTCTTGATTTCTAGAGCCCCTCGTCGAAAATTATCAACTTTCAGGTCTACCTGAATATGTGAGGATGTGTTTTTTTAGTGCATAAGTATAGCAACTTCCTTCAGCATAACTGCCCACTTCTTGGTTTTTCGATCAGAAGTTACGACAATAACATAAAATTTATATTCAAGACAAACAGGGTACATCAATGTCAGCAAACATTATACGACAATCTCAAGTACTGTCAGTTGCAACAAATGCTTAAACAGGGTGGGCCATAAATTTTTGCAAATAGCAACACTTGATCTCTTAGAAACCGTTACGGGGAGAGTCACACGGGAGGCGGGAATTGTGCGTCGATTCATGCAATTTTAGTCACGATGGACCGCTTCACGGGACAAGGCGTGCTGCTTGCGTAAAAAAAAAAAATACAAAAGCAACAATTCATACGTTACTGTACGACGCCAATTTAGAATTGAATACAGATTACACTGTGTAATTTAATCAAATTTTGGGTCAAGAAGTTCGAGCAAACGGGATCGACAACGAATATTAAACAAACAGGTAGCCGCGATATCTCGCAGCATGTGTCAGAGAGCTTTCCAAAGTTTGCCTACCACGAGACGGGGCACATCTCAACGATGTCATTTTTGAAAAATAAATTTCAATAAACGTGTATTACGTTAAATAAATGATCAACAAAAAAACATCTGTAGTTTTATTTGTATTGATGTTTCAAATGTGCAAACATTAATGACAAACCCTTCATAATAGTTTGAACATTCTATTTTATTTCATTCGCCCGATCATAAACCAGCTGTTGATATATTCAACATATTCAAGCAACAATGCCATAACAACACATACCATTTCAAAAAACAAGCAGTAGATTGAGCGTATACGCGACAATTGAATTTTTTATCCTTTAAACAATAAATGAAAATGGTGAAAAGTTGAAATATTTGTACATAACCTAGACTCTAATTATATTGTAGTTTTCTTGAAAGAATTGTATGCTTTCGGAGTATTATGTAACTATCAAGAACTCAAAAACAATATGAATTGGCAACCCCGATTTCCACTATCTTTTTGGAAATTGACCATACCCATACGCAGTCACAGTTGAACAGCTATTTTGTGATGCTCTCCGTTGTTCTCTACTTCGTTTGCCTTCAATTGAATATTCTCTATAAATCGGAGGAGCTAAAGCCCACTTTAACTCAAACTCAACAGACTTTACTTGCTCATAAAAATGAATTCCTTAAACTACAAACATATATAAGAATGGTTGGGCTTTGTGTAGGTATGTAATGTAAGTATGTAGTTATCCTTAGCATCACGATTCCCAATCAGCAGAATCCCGATCCCTGTTGCTGGCGCTTTGCCATTGCCTTTACCTTGCTATTGCCTTGCCGTCAAGCGCCATGGCCATGGGACTCAAACGCCTTTGAATAAATTTCCCATTTGTGGAGCTTGATTATCGGGACCGTCTGACTTGGTAAATTGCGGTAGCTTTCACATGTTAGTCGGCAGGGGCTGTTATGTCGTTCTATGTTTTGTTGTTCCTCTGTTGTGTATCGATATGGAGTGGCGTTTGTGTGTTTGCTTACATTCTACTCTTTTTCTCATCCAACACGCTTCTGATGATAAACCCGTACTCAAAAGACAAAAAAAAAAAAAAGTTTCAAAACCAAGGGGCGAACGGAAGGAATCTCAAATATTTCTGTAAGCCCTATGTACTCGTTTTTTTATGTATGTACATACAGATACGTTTTTTTTTTTTTTTGCGGTAGAACGGGAGGGAGATTGTGAAGTAAGTCGTCGTCATGTTGAATATACCAACTTGTGCAATGAAAAATAATTTGCTTCGTCTCTTTTTTGTTGAGCCTACCCTTTACCGCCTTTACTGCTTTTTCAGCTGCTTCCAACCATCCCTGTTCCACAAATACCGAAATACTGCCCCTCACTAATACACTGCAAATTAGTTTTCAAAGTGTCAGCTAGAGTATAGTGCTCATCTAAATGGAAAATAAAATCTTTTCCGGTAAAAAGATTTTTTTCCGCTCTGCTTTTGATGGTAGATAGCAGTACTCTGCACCTGTTGAACTAAGGATACGAGTACAGCAACTGGTGGTGGTAATGGCAAAAATAAGTGAGTTGTCATATGTATGTATACGCCATGAAAGGGCTGTTGGTTAATACTGGAGTAGCATGACTAGTAACTTTAATAATACAACTTTACTTTCAGCTTTTACAAGGATTTAGTTACCCGCACTCCTTTTGGGGGTGAGGTTTGACACTCCGACACGTTCGTATATATTTTGTAAATGTACGCATAGAGTGTGCTAGGGTAATAGAGTGTACAGATGATATTTTGACTTTTGTTCGCTAATTACTCTTCTGATGTTGATTTGGTGTTGAATACAATTTTCGGGCATATGTACCTATGTACGAGGCTGTATTGTGTTGTAGAGAGAGAAAAATAACGGGATAAAGGTACATTTCACTACTGAATTGTAATGAAATTGGGCGTATGCAGGCATGCACGCTGTGCATGGCTCCCGCTATTTGTCTTTCTATTAAATACATTCTCACCTTCTTATTTGGAGCGTTACGACCCATCCACTCAAGGTGACCTACTTTACGAATAATGCCCTGGATTCATCTCACAAATGTGGATACAAATATGGCAATTTCGACAAACAACTAGTGATATTATCTTATGTGGTATGCACTGCTCACTTAGATATGACAGACTTCTATATTGCTTACAACATGCTCTCATGTTTATTCATCATCGGGAATTCACTGTTATATAATAGAACAGCAATTCAGTGATTTGTTTAAGTATAACCTTTAGGAAAAATGGTCTACTTTTATTGTAGTTGTCTACTATAAGATATAACATTACTACTAACATATTAACGCAGTGATGAAGAGAACGATTAACCGAAAAACAATATTTTTACAGCTCACTTGAGCTTTGTTGTTAATTATTATCTTCTAGCTCATTCTGCTTGGGTTGAGATTAAAGGGACTAAAAAATCGTACCTTTTTCAATTGTTTGCAAGGACTGCCAAAAAAAAATTATGTTCGATTTGAATCAATTCAATGTTGCTAACGACATTAGCAAAACATTCACATCCCCATCCACCAAGAGAGTTCCATCATCTGTTGCTTTGTTTGGAGTTTTTCCGGCTGATGTTTTACACCGCAAAATTACACGACTGGTTCCTCAAATCGCTTGACCATTGTGCAATGAAATCGTACCAGTAACAGAAGCCTAATGCCAAGTGCACCTCGGTCAATTTTCGTCGATGATGTACAATTACTACGTTACTTTGTCTTATTTGTTCTACCATTTCGATCATCTCACGAGTGTCTGAAGGTATTCACTTACGAGTACTTATCGCTTTCAAAGGATGTTTGTCACCTGCTTCACTCCATAACAGTTCTTATATGACATGAGAATCCGATGCTGGAAGTTCCTTTTTGTCGGTTGACGATTCTAGAATGTTCCAAACGCATGAATTCTTGTTGAGTTGTGAAATTGAGAACCGGTTCCTCCTTGTTAATCCGCTGAAAAAGTCTCGTAACACCTTTTTCGTATCCAAGAAATTTATTCCAATAGTAAATCTCTGAAGGTGTTCTACTCCTTGAAATGCTAGATACTTAAATTACGGACAAAGAGCGACATTTAGACGATTTGCTCCTACAATATAACTACTATCGCTTGACTCGCTTCCGCACTTGCAGTGGGTACAACCAACATCGTCACGAAAAAATCAATACCGGCGACCCTGAACGTCCTTTGAAATGTCTCGTGTCCTAAGGTAATTGCGACATCTTAGAAATCCTGTACAAGTTGATATCACAGAGGCTTAATTTTTTTATAATTGGCACGCGAGCAAGGGATTTTATGTACTCTTAAGATGTTTGCACGTAGCGTGGGCTCAGCAGGGCATTCCATAAGCAAGGAAAGAACCGCGATATTAAAGAGTACGTCCGAAGGTTGGGTTGGGGATGTACTAATGAGCATTCATAGCGAGACGAGTGTTACAGTTACAAGTTTGAAAGGACGGAATGCTACTGGCAGTTTCGGTTGCGCACTGGTGGTGAAAATAGCGATACAACAAAGAGAGACAGGAGACATTACGATTGTGTTCGAGCGTGTCGAATGACTGTGTAATATTGGCATGACCTATGAGTTTTATAGCACGATTTTGGAACCTATCTAGCAAGTCCAAAGAGGTCTTAAGGGCAGCAGACTAGATGTGGGCATTGTGCTTCAGTTTTGTGGTGATAAATGCCTTATTCACCCTGCCTGACTCGAAATGCAACCAACTTCAGACTGCTATAATTTCCGAATTGTTCACGACAGTGAACTCAAATTTTGACACATGACAGATAATTTTATTATTTATGAGCCTTATAAACGGTTTGCGTCTCAGTGGTGTTGAATTTTTTTTATCCGCGATGGAATTCAAACGTGATAGTGTGATTGCTTTATATTTGGCTGGAAAACTAAAAGTAGCTATTGTTAGAGCCCTTCAGCACCTCAACGTGAATAAATCATTTGTGTTTCGAACCATAGCTCGTTACCGTGATACTGGCAGCGTTGCAAAACACCATGGATCTGTTCATAAAAAACAGCAACATCGGCAGAAATGGTTCAGAAAGTAAAGGCTCGAATTGAGCGAAATCCGCGTCGAGGTGGAAGAAAAATGGCTCGTGAGCTCAACATATCGTTGGAACGTATGCAACACATACTGAAAAACTAGCTTGGGCTCAAGCCATTGAAGTTCCAAAAAGCACAAGATCTAACACCGCAACGGAAAAAAGTTAGAGCCGAAAGAGCGAAGGAGTTGCTATGCGTGCACGAAAGTGGTGAGTTGCCGAATTTTGTTTTTTCCGATGAGTTGCCATTTGTTATCGAGTAATATGTCAACGAATAAAATAACCTAGCTTACTTGCCAGAGAGGTTCTTCGAAAATTAACACCTTCGGACGGCCACCAGAAAGCAGGCAGCACCGATGGCGATGGTTTAGGCCGTCATAACCGCCGGTGGTCGCTCTCCGCTCGTATTTTTGGACCATGGCGTCAAAATTAATGCGATCGTATACCGTAAAACTGTCTTAGAGGCAGTATTGAAGCCTTGGGCAAACAATCATTTTGGTCGGAGACCGTGGACATTCCAACAAGACTCTGCACCTTCTCACAAAGCGCGCGTCAACCAAGATTGGTTAAAAAACAATGTTCCACACTTCATTTCTTCGACACAATGGATTGCAAATTCTCCGGATGCAAATCTGTTGGATTTCTCTGTCTAGGATATTTTGAAGGCGAAGGTTGGCACTAAAAAATACCAAAGTTTGGACCACCTCAAACAAGCACTTCGCCTGGAATGGGCCAAAATACCGCAGAAGCACTTGCGTGCAGCGTGCGATGCTTTCTTCGGCCGCCTCAAGGCTATTATTTGCGCAAAAGGCGGACATATTGAAAACTACTGAAACAGTTTGAAAATTGATGTAATTTTCAACATTTTCTCCTTTAGCACAATAAAAATTATCTAAAAATAAAAAAATTATAGCATTTTAAAAAGTTGCAGTTCGAGTCAGTCACTCTGTATATTGCGGTCTGGATAGAGGGGGTGAAATTTCTCATACATAGCTTGAGCAGACCTAGACATTTCGCAGAATTTTTAACGACATCGAAAATCTGGTTATTTCAGTTATCCGTATATTCCATGGATAATAGCTGAGTATTTAAATTTCACTTTAAAGACTGCAGGCAGCATTGTGTTATGGAAGCATTAAATTCCACTCTGTTGATAGTTGATAGATGGCAAAATTTTCAGATATTTTAAAATCAAAACCGGTTTTCTACTAATCGCCTCTAACCATGTGACCCTGTCTGTGAAAACGTGTGAATTTTCATCAATGGCAATATCTCACACTTTCTGCACAAAACCCGACAATTTTACAAGAAAAATGCCCATCCACATAACACGCGGGTGCAAATCTCTCTCATTCTAGCAAATTTAACTGTAAATTGCCTTCATTCTTCCAAATTATGGAAAGTTGGAAAGATGTAAAAGTGTTGGTAATTCGCTTACAGTTTGTCTCTACGAAGTCAAGGGCTTGCAAAAGTATTAGTAGAGTTTGACATCTAGGTTAGTTCATCTATGTCCATGATATTGGAAAGAATGGGTGTAGTTGCAGTGGTCTATAGGAGGAGAGAGAATAAGATTTGCTTTTTAAAGGAACGTGCTGGAAAAAATTCTATTTTTCATCAGCTCGGAAAGAGTCCTAAGGGAATGATTGATTAAAATGTTTAAGCAATGGTTTTTGGCAGCGTGGAAGCACACCTCTTCGGAAGAAGGAGAGATATATCATCTTGATCTGCGGATTTGTGTATGTTAAGATCTTTTCTGTAAGTTTATTCAGCATCCAGTGAGGGATATAAGATCTCATTCCAAAGAGAATAGTGTCAATGATCATTTACAGTCTGGGTCAAGTTGTTTTCCGCAGCGAAGATCTCAACACACCGTGCATTGGCTGTTGTCTCTCCAAAATGTCGAAGCCACCCAGAATTGTGCAAATTGAAATCGCCCGTAATGCCAATTTCAGGAATACAATTCTATGAGTGGAGTCAGACAGCTCATCAGACTAGTTAAGGGTCGAATTGCTGTCCAGCTTTGGGTTTCCGTATAATTTAAAATTTTCTTAGGGAGATGGAATTTGAAAGTTTAACCACAGGAAATAAAATTCCGGATTTGAATAGGGACTACATCACTACGCACATATATGGCGAGACCGCGATGGGAAATGGATAATGGCGTAGCCAGGCAGCTTCAGGTCAGAGTGATCTGAGATGTGTGAACATGGATCTACCTATGTTTCATAGCTAAAACTGTATTTAAAGACATGGAAGTACTTAGAAAAGTGAATCTTTTTAGCAAGTCTAAATTCGCTAGCCATTATAAGAAACAAATACCGACGATGCTAAGCAAGGCTGGGGAGTGAAAATTCAGACTTACTTACTTGGCTTACCCAATTAAATTTTTGTATGTGTTATGCCCTTATAACAAACTGCGCACCAACCAAATTCACACTCTCAATCCGATATCCATCGATTGTTACATACAATCAGTCAATGTTTGTGCCGTATGTTGAAATGTGTGTGTCTTTAATGTCTGTGATGGAAATTAACAATGTGACGACTCATTCTTCTTTTTCTGGACAGAGAAACTGAAAACCTATTTTATTATTTGATAAGATCAGCTTAATTTAAGACGTAAAACTCCGTTGTCGTTTAAGTTAACTAATATGACTTGTATCTTGCTAACTCATCAGCTTAATATTCCTCTACCTTTTTTATCGGCTTTAGCAAAGCTGCATCATTGCTCAAAGCCCTCGCTTTTGTCTTCTTCTAATGGTTTCGATAATCAATGGCCTTACTTTCTTACTTACTTACTGCATTCGTTATCAGGTGGGAGAAGAACGCGTCTGTATACTCGTTTCTAATCGGTTAACGTTCTTTTTCATTACAAGATAAATTTTCCATTAAGGATATCTTTCAATAAGTGCTAGAATTTTTGACACCTATATTCAATATCCTTGGAGTAAGATTCTGGAATGAAAAGGTAATTGATTTTAATGCTAATCAATTAAACCCTTATTGCCTGATCTGAAATCTAGTTTCTTGCGTTTATTATTGGAACCAAAGATCTAATCATTCGTAGTTCATGGATAATATCCAAAACTGTGTCGTCTTCGGCACAGCGCTTGTAAAGATCATTTCAGTACTTATAGTGTCATCCTTTGCGACCATATTCCGAGTGTGGTTAGGTTTATGGTCGCTGCTCGGACTAGCGTAAATCTCTCCGACCGAGTCTCCTCGGTCAGGTTGCAGGAACCCTTTCTATGGGCTTTTATTTAGTAACTCTAGGTTCGGAATCGCTGCTGGTTTTGTTGGTAGCTGCAGTGAGCTCTTCTAGTGGCAGCAGTAAACAGTTTTTTTTTGTCAGACATTTCTAGATGTTCCTGGTGTTTGACTTTTCGTCAGTTTCTAGTGTTTTGGCAAAGCTGTTTGTTATAAGGGTTAACTTATCGAATCAGTAGGTATGCCAAAGACCATACGAACACGATTTTTCTCTTATACAATTTGCAGAACTTACCATTATTTGGTGCTGACTATCGTGTATTGTACGTCAAGGCGAGCGAGAATCTGTACCCATTTCTTCATTGATCATAGTCAGTACAAAATGCATAGTGTGCTTATCTGTGCTACAGATTTTTTTCATAGTTTCTAATCTCCAGTCCGTGTAATCACTTTATGTGCGAATAAAAGAACCTGTAGCCGCGAAAGGTCCGGAATTGTCAATTTTGTTTAGTATTTATTTATTTATTTATAATTGATTTTCTTTATTAGTTTGGTTTTGTTTTTATTTTGCAATCACATGAAGAAATAAAATTAACTTATAAACAATACAAATTCAGATTAATGTTAATAAAAAAATTAAGGTAATATTATTTCTACTTGGTATTAACATATTTCTTGGTAATAGTTATTTATATGATATAGACATTATTATAAAGTCATCATACATGTACGAGTATGTATATCTTCATATAAAATTGGTGCAATTTTTAAAGTATGAGTATACAAACAAAGAGAAAAAAAAAGTCGAAGAGTTTGGTGTTTTTGTATATGTAAAGGGATTTAAGTTCATTACTATACCTACTAGTTTAGTGACCTTCGGACATATTGGAAAGCAATATAAGGGATCGATGGCGCATTAGATGGTCAAGTGACATGTTAAAGAGCAACTTCGAGTAATAAGATATTCTGTCGAAGCGTCGCAGATTAAAAACTAAACGCACAATATTGTTGAGGCGACATTAAGTTTTCTTTTACTGTTAGCTTCACAGTAACAGAATATTTCGCACCCATAAAAAAGAACTGGTACAAGGGGTGTTGGTAGAGTTGAAGGTCATCAGCATACATTTGAATGGATGAGGTCGCGAAAGTGGGAATCTCATTTACGTAAAACTAGAATAGAATAGGTCCCTGGATGGAGCCCTGTGGCACTTCTCTAGTATTGTTCATAAAGTCAGACGATTTTTGCCAAGTGAGAGCTTGTTTTCTTAATTTCAGGTAAGATGAAATGGTATTTGTAACTGAGTTCGAAAAGCCAAACAATGTCAGCAGTTTGTTACAGATTTTAGTAAGCTTAACCGTGTCGAGTACTTTCGAGAAATCCAAAAGCACTAAAAAAATTACTTTATCTTCATCCAACGCCTCGCTGCTATTGCCTACACCTTTAATTATGGCCGTTGTACAGCTATGGCGCCTTTCCTAATTCCAGATTGCATTGGAGAGAGCAAGTTATTGGAATAAACAAGCAAATTTACATACAATGATCAAGTTCAGTACATAAGTTCAGGACTTACAAAAAGAAGTAATGAAATAAAAAAAAACTAAATATATAAATTATATCTTTATGGGCTTGCAATGCTATGCAATTTAGCGATGTATTTAATTTCCACAGCTTTATCAATGGGTTGACGTTGCGCAAGCACATATCTGCGCATCGTAAAAAATGATGAGAGATGTTTTTATCTCTTAAGTTGAAGAGCACAATGCAGTTAATCGATGGTATAAATAATAGACACTAGATTAAGTTTATTCAGAGCTTGATTTAGATTACACAAATAAAGTCCGGTTCCTCGGAGCAAAAATATATATTAATTGGCGCCCGAGCTAAAGCGAAACACCCAAGTTAAAGCGAAACACCCATGTTAAAATGAAACGCCGGAGCTAATGTGAGACACTCAATCTAAAGCGAAACAAAAAAAGAAAAAAAAATAATAAGCAGCTTATTACCGATAAAACGCCCGATTGAAGTTTACTTTAAATAGATAACAAACGCTATTCATCAGAGGAAAACGAGGCAGCCGCTCTACGTTAAAAAATTATGCCAACCATCATTACACTAACGTATTTTTAGTTTTAATATTTTTTTTTATCGTAAGTAAGAAGAATTTCTTATAATATATTAAGCAAGCTATTAAAGCAAAAAGACAGGAAAAAATTATTCCTATAATTAATTTTTTTTAGAATAAGAAATGCATTGCAATTTTTGTTTTGGTTCATGAAAAGAAAAAATCATTTCAAGTTAAGTAAAACATTTAAATTAAGTGTCCTCATAAATCATTTAGTAAATTTTTACTTCATGAAAAGAAAATCATTTTTAGAAGAGTAAAACGTTTAGATTAAGTACATGTACAAATAGGAGGAAAGATCTCTATAACCATAAGCAAAATCTTAGTTTAATAAGTTTTTAAATTAAATAAATAAGTGAATTAGTTATCAATTTTTCGTTGTTTAAATAAATAAATAAATTTATTGCAAAAAAAAAAATAAACTAAAGCAAACTTAAATAATTTGATTCGACTTAATGTACCACAACCTCAGTTTCAACCTCAATTACTACCGCAGCCTCAACCTTAGGCTTTTTCTCGCTCGGTAGTCCCTTCCGCCGATTTAGTTAACATAATTTATGTAGTGTAGTATAGTTAATGACCTAGTTATCAACGAATGGTCAACTCGCTTAATAAACCAGACTTGCATCTTTCTCTTGAAAAAAAATCAAATTATAAATCCACAGCGATTGAATCCTACATCACCCTATTAGATTGGAAAGCAATTTCCAGATGTCTAACATTGCACTTTGCTAACCAAAGAGATCTCGGCACGATTGAGTGGTAATGACGTCCCTTATGCAAGGAAACCTATCAGAGCAAGACTTCAATCAGGCGGTGTATAGGCATTTGTCACTTATCCTCAACAGAACCTTTTGCATAGACTTAGCACCTGAGTCATTACCATTGTTAACCCGTATGTACAGGGATAAAACTCTGGAAAATTTTGTCAGTAGCTTAAACTGAGACTCTCCGAGACTTTTAGGAATCTGTAAACCAGCAGACTTACCGCAAGCCTTAAACTTACGCATGAAACTGGACAATTAATTAATTAATTCCGTTCAAATTAGGCACATAATGTGCTTATATTCCTCCGCGACAGCATTTTTATCCTGAAATAGCCTATCTTCTTTAAATGCAATAGATTCCCAATCGACCTCCTGGAAATTTTCCTTTTTTTAATCAAGTCAGATGCATCCGCCCGCATCCAAATTTTTCCCAAATTAAAAATTCTCCCTAGTATTTTTACTTCCTCCCTCGACGACCCACAGCTCAAAAACCAGAACCAGTGGAATCTTCCACTATAAGAACTTAGGCTGTCAATTACCAAAACAGTACAGTGCCGCACGATAGAAAACGACCAGTAGGGTCTACTACTCAGGTACCTATACTCAGGTATACTATTCAAAGAAACTTTCTTAAAGAAACATCAGAACCACCATCTGTCAAAATGGAACTACAACCTAAGAATATGGAACCAAAATCTGTTACTATGGAATCAAAATCTGTTATATCCCACTGGATACATCTCGCCAAACAACCTATGTGCCTTCTATTAGCAAGAAAACGTACAAGAAGGAAGAAACGATCCTTGCCTTGACTAATACGATTACATGAGCAAGCAAGATGAATTTTTCCCCCAATAAAACGAAACATATCATGAACGTCTACAATTTCAATACAGCGATATCCATTTTTTGGACTAAATGACTCCTCGTTGCCGTTTTTGTAATATAAAGCGGGGAGTGGGCAAATTTTAATTTTTTTTTTTTATTGATATAGGCTCTAGCAAGAATTACATCTAACACAATACACCTTTCTAAATCTTTTTGGTCTAAAGGATGTAAAGTTAGAATTTTATCTGCTTCCCAGCCCCATATCATTTCATGGTATCCTAGGAAATGATAGCCTTAAGCAACTATCTGCTTTAATGACAATTCTAAATAGGGTAAACATTTCCATTAAACAATTAAAATCACAATCAGTTACCTCATTGCCCATACGAATAGATCATATGACTAGTCTACAAAGAATCGAAGTTATTTGACAACTGATGCCTCAAAATTTCTCAATGGGAGCAGTGTTGTTTCAGGAAGAGGGACCCATAATGTTATTTTCCAAATCTCTTAGCCGAACTGAAGAACACTAAGCTGCAAATTAAAAAGAGATGCTAGCAATCATATGTGCGTAAATTCTCTCAGAAACTATTTGTATGGTACTGCTCGCATTAAAATCTATACGGACCATCAACCTTTCACATACGCTCTTAGTACTAAAAACAATAATTCTAAGATTAAGCGCTGGAAAGCGATTCTCGAGGAATATTACTATGAGCTACGATATAAACCATGGAAAAGTAATGTTGTTGCAGACGTACTGTCCCGTATTCCACAAAATACGCAGATAAATTCAATGTCTATAACTCAATATAGCGATCAAAGCTCTGCGCATAATTTGATTCATTCTGTTGAAAGTCTTATAAACGCCTTTAAAAAGCAAATTATTCTATATGTTGGAAGTAAAAATAGTTACGATTTCAAAATCCCCTTCCCAACCTACCATAAACATATTATTTTCAGAAATGAATATACCAACGAGGAAATGATTTCAGTTTTAAAACAATATCTTAATCCAAGTGTCATTAACGGGATTTTCAAAAACAGAAGAGAATATGAGAAAGATTCAAGAGATCTGCAAACATTTTTTTTTTTGGACATAACAAAACCAGGCTTACACAATCTCAAGTGGTGGACGTAACTGATAAAATATAACAAAAGGAAGAGGTTCTTAAAGAACATCAAAGAGCTCATCGTAATAGTAATGAAAACAAAGTACAACTTCTTCAAAAATTTTATTTCCCCAAAATGAAAGCACTTATTCAAGAAAGTGTTAAACAATGTAGGGTTTGTAAAAAACAAAAGTATGACCGTCACCCTAATAAACCAATTTTACATGCCACTCCGATACCACAATATCCTGGACATATATTGCATTTCGATATGTACTCTACTGAAAAAAATTTAGTCTTTACAACTGTGGATAGGGTTATTAGAGAACTACTGAGACAGTAGTTTTTTTTTCACTTATAGAGTTCCTGAAAGGTCGTCTTCGATAATAAGAAAACGTTCAATTCAGCATCCATTTGTTCTATGGTAAGGGATCAACTCAATATAGAAATTTACAAAACTCCTCAGTACTCGTATACTAGTGCAGCAAACGGGCAAGTGGAAAGATTTCATTCCATGCTATCCCACCAAGCAACACAACTCCTTAATCAACTTAATAACCTTAAACCTAAAACCAAGACTCGAAAAGCAATACATTTTTTGATACTGCCTAGAAGTGGATACTTGGCACTCCAGACCACAATGATTTTAAAATTATTAAATCTAAAATGCATAATATTCTTCAAAACAAATAAATACAATATATTGAAAGAAGATACTATATAGTTATTAGATATTATATAAGTTAAACAATGTAAAAGAGAATTAACAAACATTGTTATGGGCAAAAGTTATTGAATATGAAATTAGGATTAATTAAACAAGTCCTTGTAAAAGACAAATTACCAGAGAAGAATCTAGAAGAAGCTTTAATGCTTGCAAATATTAAAATTGCATACAATGGTTCAACCATTTTATATAGTATATCATAAGTATTCCAGAAACGGAAAAAGAAATATGTAATAATTTATTAATTAAACCAATAAAAATGGCAAACAATATAAATTAATTTAAATATAAGAATGTTTTGAAAAGCAAAAATGTATACTATGGAATAAATGAAAATTTTAATAATTATATTAGGTTAACAATATGTTAGAATTTAAATATCATAAAATTAAGCAAAGTCAATTATATAAGTAATCCACTGCAAAGTTAACCATCGAGTTGCCCGATAACCAAGAACCAACACATCGCTTCCGTTAAATAATTAATTCCAAGAACACTTCTTTTAAATCAGTTTAATCCTTATCAATAACAACTAAGTCAACCTTTCGGGAACACACATATGTTATTCAGTATCATAATTCATCCATTTATGTGAATGGTCTAAACTTCAGTTCCAAAGAAATTCCTACATCAAAATAACTCCCGGCAATAAAACAATCAGGAACTCCAGTAAAAACCTGTGTGGAACTTCTAACCCTATAAATAAGGACTTAATTTGCCTTAAAAGAATACCGAAAACATAGACCAACTTCAATAATATGAAAGTTTCCTGATGGCTAAACTTTTGCAGGCTTAGCAGCAAAAAGGATCATAAACACGATAAACATTCATTCATCATTTTCCATGATGCAATTGGTCCCACAATCGAATTGAGACATTACACTCAGACATCCGGCACATGCAACAAAATTCACACGAATTCAAGAGCAAGCAGTTCACCTGAACTGAAGGCAAGCTGCTGACTAGGCGTATTGCAGAAATCAATTAAGGGCTAACCGATGGTATAAATAATGCCACCTTGATCAAAACGTTCCCGGTGTTCCGATTTGAGTTCTTTATTTTTTTGTTAAGTTGGTATATCTGTTGTTGACATTCCCTTTAATTCTTAGCGTCATAGCTTGAAATTTGCAAAAGTTACGTTGCCAAGAGTACATCAATCTCTGTGGGTGTAGGCGATTTTTTACAATTTTAGAAATTGATTTAAATTTGCAGAAACTAACTTGTATTAAATTGGAATTGTAAATTTGTATTAAACTGGAAATGTTGGAAAGTTTAGGTTTAAAGTGGTTTAAAAGTCAATCGAAGATGATGAACGCAGTGACAGACCATCGACATCGAAAACCGACGAAAAAATTGATGAAGTAAAAGAAATGTTGGTCAATAACCGCAAATTAACCATCAGAGAGATAGCGGAGGACTTGAACACTGCCTAAGGATTCGTCCAAAACATTTTAGTCTATGATTTGGGTTTCCGTCGTGTAGCAGCAAAGTTGGTGCCAAAAGACGTCAATTTCATGCAAAAAAGAGGCCGTGTTGACATCGCAAAAGAGATGATTTGCGAGCCTGAATCTGATCCCACATTCATCAAAAGGATCATTACTGGAGACGAGACGTGGGTTTATGAGTACGACACGAGACCCAAAAAACCACGTCGTTTTCAGTCAAAAAAGAAGGCAATGTTCACGGTTTTCATGGATTACAACGGTGTAGTGCATCATGAATCCTTGCCAAAAGGACAGACAGTAAACAAATAGTATTATTTGGGCGTTATGAGACGTTTGCGTGAAGCAATTCGCCAAAAGAGAGCAGAATTGTGGGCAGAAAACTCGTGGATTTTGCACCATGAAAACGCACCGTCGCACAGTACCATCATAATTCGTAATTTTTTGACGAAACATGCAACAAATACCATCCAACAGCCACCAAATTCACCTGATTTGGCTCAATGTGACTACTTTCTGTTCAATCGAGTTAAAAAAAAAAACACTACGGGGAATGCGTTTGAGCAGCCGTCAGAAATTAATGGAAAAATCGCAGGAAGCACTGATGGACATACCGAAAACCGATAAAAAAATGTTTCGAGGATTGGATCAAGCGCTGGCACAAGTGTGTTGCAGTCGATGGGGATAACTTTAAAGAGGACAATATAGATTTAGATAAATAAACCTGTATTTTTAATTTTCTGAATCATTTGATCAAGAAATTTGATTTAGATTACACAATTAAATTCCGGTTCCTCGAGCAAAAATTAAAAATTTATGTTTTTCATACAACCAAATTAAATATACTTATTAACTAACACTCGTAAAGGTAGACATTTGAGGACAAATTTAATCCCACGTCGTAAAATTGACTTGTTTGTTATTACGTAAATTAATTACAAGAATGACATGATTTTTTTTTAAAGCACTGTAGCAGGGCTTTTGGCTAAACATATAAGAGGTAAGGATATCCTTTGAGGACAACTGTTGCTTATAAGCAACTGTTAATTTTACCACTTTCTCGATTTGCCAACCCCTGATTTGTAACGGTAAACTGTATGCGCTAGGGTGAATATTTTTGATTAAAATAAGAGAGTTGTGAATACAACGTAGTCTTGATTCTTGTGTTTTCTTCTGTTATCAGTAGAAGATCAGGTGAGCAAAAAATTAGTGTTAAAGGAAGTGCAGAATTTTTTTTTGTTGAATTAAAAAAAAAAAAAAAAAAAAAAAAAAAAAAAAAAACGAGCGACTATAAAATAAACGAAATGTTGAAGTATAAAGGTAAGTTGATTAATCTATGTATTAGTTTAGATCCACAGCTTTGGTCTGGGCAATACAGAATTTTTTGAAACTCATGTCGCTTATAAGCAACATCGGTCCATAGTGTACAATAAAAACGCCTATAGAATATTTTGAAATGTTTTTCAGCGACGAAATTTTATTTATATGCAATGGATAAAAATGGTTTAGAACTAAAATGCATGGCTTTTGAAATCAGGCGTTACATCGGTATACAGCTATACTCGTATGTGGGTCAAAAAAAATCAAATTTAATTTTATAACTGACGTCATGACCCGAGCAAGATTTGAAAAAATCAAAACCTGTTTTCTGGTGTTCAACAGTAACCAATCGACGCCAATAGTCCGCCCGATTCCGCATCAGCAAGTCCAAGCACTCTTTCGAAGTGCCCATGCGTTCGTGTTTTTGGTCAGGATTGAGTTAGCGCGGCACCCAGCGGCTGGATAACTTTTTCATATGCAGAATATTGCCCAAAATATGGCGTGTGCGCTCGGTACTAATCTTTGTGGTATCTGCTAGCTCGCCCACCTTCACTTTCCGGTCAGCCAACACCATCTCATGTATTTTTTTGACATTGCCCTCTGTAACCTCATCGGAGGGCCTGCCGCTGCGGACTGGATCGGTAGTGGAATTGCGGCCACCACAAGGCTCTCGAAACGAATATTTGATGGTGTAATCTGACGGAGCATTAGCCCCATAATATTTATCCAACTTTTCTATTTTTTTGCCTCTCAAAAAATAATGTTTTATGAGAGAACGAAAATCGTTTTTGTCCATACTCAACATGATGCCAAACACGTCAACAACAATCAGCTGTCAAAACAAAACTAAAGACAGTATCGCACCATAACCTTTTTTGCAGTAGCAGCACATTCTAGCGGTCACCCCACCTAGTACATTGAATGCTATAATAAAAATAGTTACCGAAAGTAGTGATCCTTGTGAGATGCGTTATTTAATTTAATTCTGAATTTTTGATCAATTAGGAATGATTTTACGAATTTAAATATCTTTTTGGCGTATTCAGACCATGTTTTGCGGAAATTATTTGCAATGACTAGAGGGTTACACAAGGTTTGTGATAGTGTTCTTTTAACTTTTATGATGTGAGGAACGTAGTTGTAATTAAGAAACGATGATGTATGGTGTCTTTGGATTAATAATCGAGATGAAGTTTTTATAGTGGACTTGCGGTATGTTATCAGATTGATTTCAGTTGGGTGTTTTTTTTTTAGGTTTTGTCAAGATAGGTTCTCTTTGGATAATTGCGGAACTAGCTGCTGTGTGGAATGCATTTATGAACAATCGCAGTTTCTTTATTTATATTTGCAGAGGATCTTTGGATGATAGGTTTGAAATAAAGGCCAACTTGCTCTATCGGTATGGAACTTTAGAGTTCGCTTCAAGATTCTACCTTGAACTCCGGAATTAAGTTTTATTACAGGAAGTCGTCAAGAACTGTCCATGAGCTATTTGGATATATCATAGTTGTGGAGAAAGCAGGGTTAGGTCCAAATGTGCAAAAGTTCTGTGGATCAAAAAATGAGTGGGTCTACCGTCGTTAGGTATAATTATTATAATTATTACCTTTTTTAGCATGTAATTTAAATTTCACATGGTATTTGCGGCAGCCAATTGATGAACGCTAGCCGTGAGATGAATCAGTCACCAAATTTCTTCTTCACAACTTCGAGCGTTGCGCCGCTTGTATGCCATGAAGCGCTGTCTTCTTGAAACCACAGCTAGGATAAATAGATTTAGTCGAGGTCTGACCACAGAAAGTCGGTTAACATCACTCTACACCTGATACCATTGACGGTAAGAGTGTCTCCTTACCCAGTTCGAGAGAAATAAGGTGAGTTTATAAGATAAGAACCGACAAAATAGCCAATTTTTGTGGATGTATTGATGCTTGACCGAACACTTGTGGATTTTGTTCGCTCCAATAATGACAATTTTGCTTGGTGACGTAGCCGCTGACCCAAAAATGAACCTTGTCCGGGAAGATGATTTTTTTTTGGCAAAAACCCTTATCTCCGGCAAACATTTCCAGCGCCCAATCAGCAAACTCACGCTCGGCTTCATTTCTTGTGTCAACACAATCTTAAATGGTTATAGACCCAAATACAATCGCAAAATAAACCGAGTTGACGATGCCCAATTCCGCTAATCGGCACCATTTTGGGGTCTTTTTCGAT
Organism: Volucella inanis; assembly: GCA_907269105.1. Lineage (NCBI taxonomy): Eukaryota > Metazoa > Arthropoda > Insecta > Diptera > Syrphidae > Volucella > Volucella inanis. The sequence continues at coordinate 147,584,835 of OU026153.1, forward strand.
ACTGGTCAATTGTCGGCTTAAGATTCGAAAGAGTGTACTCACGCTCAAACTTTTCCACGGTGCGACGAATTGCCTGCACACTGAAGACATGATGCCGACCGACCTCATGCCTAATTTCACGTTTCGTATTTACAACTAAGTCGGAATTTCGATATTTTTTTAATAATTTCCGCGCATGCGTAAAACGATGTATGATGGAATGGTAAACCTTGCTAAATATTTTGGCAGCTGGATGTCATTGGTAACTTTGATTACTGCTGAAATATAATAATTGGAAAAACTATCATTGCTATCTAGTCACCCTTTACTTCTCTCTGTTCTGCATTTGAACATTTTATAAGCTAATTGTTGGCTCAGGAAAGAATCATTGATGAGCATTTATGGCCAGGTGGTTTTAACGGTTGGAAGGTTAAAATGTGGCGGAATGCTACTGGCAATTGCGATTGAGCATTACACCTTCAAAGCTCCCTTCGTAACTTCTGGCAACTGGAATCAAATTTTAGTAGTAAAATTATTCAAATTTAAATGGGGAGAGTCATTTCGGCACGATAAGATGAGTTTTATGTCTTTGAAATCGCTCAACATAGTGTAGTATAAAACACTGCAATTATCCGTGGGAAAATTATGTGAGGAAAGCTTGATGTAGAGGAGGGGAGTAGCAGCTTACGAATGTTAGAGATGCATGGATAAATTCTACAGACAAGTACAAAAACTCGCCTCTAAGCCTAGCCTAGGAAGTTCATCGGCGATTTCATTTCCCGTGATCCCATTGTGACCGTGAGCCAAACAAGTAGGCTTATCAAGGCTTTAAGTGCAGCTTAACTCTTCGCTACAGATAGAGTGAAGTTTAATATTGTTGTCCTCCGAAAAGACACCACCGGCGCAGCCAAAAGCAGTTTTGGAACCATTCGTAGAGACCCGACTACATTCCTTTGCGTAGAGAAAGTCAATTTCCGTCGAGTCGTTGCATCAAACCGCAAGTTTATAAGACCAGAGCTAAAAGACCGTTGATGCGCAAGGTTACCAAAACTCCGTTTATTGTTGTACCATAGCCCATTTCTCTTAAAACGGAAGATGGTTTTGAGATTGTAGCCCATGATATTAATATCAAGAAAAGTGGGATTTATTAATGCATAATCAGGCATATTAACGAAAGCCCACATATTGTCGAGGCCGTACTTTGTAGTTTGTTAAAAGCAATATTGACATATTTTCTTAGAAACTTTTTCCACCCACTACCGATGACACATACGGTACAATTAGGCTAATCATAGCCATGTAGATCCAAAGGACTCTCCTCGATGATAAGCCCCCTGTGGTACCGGAAGTTCCTTTATACTACCAAAGGGCCGACAGAGCCTTAGAGACTTTCAACATAATATGCTTGGTCCAGTTAACCTTGTTATCCAGGATGAGAACCAAACAATTACAGAGAGGTACTGGGAATATCTTCCTTCTCTAGGTCCGCAATGGGCCTGTGCCTCAATAATCTGCTCTCTAAATTTAGTGCGACCTGCACTAACCGTTTAAAGTTGTGCAAAGCAAGTTAACTGATCGTCATTTATTAACACTCACTTTGAAATCAAGCTGAAATTAATCCCTTAAAAGTGCAGGTAAGAGCGTTAACTATACTAATACCTGATGGTCTCCACAAAGATCTTATCTGACCCTATTATATAAGGTTATTCATCGTAAGGTTTGGTTTATAAATTAAAATAGAACACATTAACTTGAAAGTCAACTTAAAATGTCTATTATCGGTGAAAAGAACAATTCATGGCATTTTTCAAAATAATATCATGTAAATGTTGGCCACGACTACGTCTCAGGTGGTCCATTCGGAAGGTCCAATTTTGAGTGACTCGTTCGAGCATAGCGACTGCTATCTCGCAGATAACACGAGTTATGTTGGCTTCCAAAGCGTTAATCGTAGCTGGCTTATTCCTTAAGACCTGAGACCTTACATATCCCCAGAGAAAAAAGTCCAAAGGTGTGATATCGCATGATCTAGGCGGCAAATTTACCGTAGTAAAACGTGAAATTAAGTGCTACCCAAAATGATTTCTCAACAAGTCCATTGTTCCACGCGCTGTATGGCTCGTAGTGCCGTCTTGTTGAAACCAGAGCTCACCGAGACCATGCGTTTGAATTTCAGGAAGCACATAGTCCGTTAACATGGCGCGATAACGCTTACTATTGACGGTAACATTCTGATTTGCCTCATTTTTAAAGAAACTGATTCCACCAGCCCATAACCACACAATACCGTTGTTTTTAATGGATGTAATGGTAGCTCTTGGTACTCTTGGGGTTGCTCACCAGCCCAAATATGGCAATTTTATTTATTAACGTATCCATTGAGTGAGAAATGGGCTTCATCGCTGAACAAAATTTCCAGATAAAACACCGGATTTTAATTGAGTTTTTTTAGAGTCCATTCACTGAAAATATGACACAAATTCAAGTCGCCTGGCTTAAATGTTTGCACAAGTTGAATTTTGTACGCTTTAGGCCGAGATCCTCACGTTAATTAAGCCAAGTTGTCGAATACCATAAGCCAAGTTGCTGAGAACGACGACGAATCGATTCGTTACGGTCTTTGCGTACACTTTCAGCTACAGCTGCTAAAGTCTCTTCACTACGTGCTGGATTCGGTCTTACCGGTCGAGTATTATCCACTAAATTTGCGAATGGTGTTGGCAGTAGTGGATCACGCGTGATCTGTCAAACAGTGCCTATTGAAAATCAAACCTCACCACGAATCACCCTATATAAGAAATCCGTTCATATTTTCATAGTTCTTCTCCTCCATATCCATATCCATATTCTCGTGTCGGAGACTCACCAGCACATCTAACATATTCCCGGGATTATGCGGATTGTAGTTATCAGCTTGTGTAGCTTGAAAATTAGTAGTGAAGTGGAGTGTGTAATTACCTGCGATAAGAACTGGATTCTGTATCGCAATCGTAAAGATCCTGAGCAGTAGTTCGGTGCAGAAATCCTTCAACCAAGAGAAACGACAAACGCTTCAAGTATCGTATTATGAGAAAATTTTAAACACCCACGGATCATATTTTGTTAAATAAAGCTTATAAGCAAATAATTTTTGCTTTTCATTTTTTTCCTCCAAAATCGAATTGGTAAAATTGAGTTAGTCAAGCATACATACATACTACGCATCTTTGCAAGCATTAAACATTGACACTTCGAAGGTTATTCGATCTCACAACTTCTTAGTTATTCTCCCTGTTTATGACAGTTTTTCCAGAATCCCTAAAAACAAACTGAATGGGTATTTTATGTTTTAATCCCTTAGGGCCTATCTAATTCTATGGTCTATCATCGTATTATGTTAGATTGTATGTATGTTAGTGCATATAGTACATACTATATGTTAGACAGACACTGATGTGACTAACTATCATACGTATTTACGAGTACCTTTATCCCAATACATGCATGTCCATACATATGTGTGGTATGTTTAAGTTTTAGCAATTACCTTCGTTTCCGGATGGTTACACCATATCCTTGTAAAGTAGAAAAAGAGAAATCTCAGAGATAAATTATTTTGCATTCCTTCATATATAGTTACACATGTATACATATATGTATGTATATGCGTACATCCAGAGAAAAAGATTATAATGAGGAAAAAGAAAAGAAGCGGTTTAATTTCTTTTCTGGTAAACAGAAAAGGAAGTTATTCTACAAAAGAAAATCCAAAACCCGTATGTGAGAAGTACTCATACAGGGAAACATGAATATTCGCCTCATTTCATTTGGAAAAGTTTTTGTTGTTCTTTTTTATCTTCACTTAATGACGTGCAGTCCATTATCATGGTAAACTTTTTCTTCTTTTCTTCTCCTTTATTTAGTACATTCATTGACGACCGACGCACGTTTAGGTAAAAGCTGTGAAACGGTTTTAAGCTTTGAAGTTTAGTTCCCAACGGTTTCATTATATGCAGATGACCTTGTTTTTTTTATGACTCCCTAACGAAGCTGTAAGGGGTCTTGCGATTTTAAGGGAAAAATACAAAGAACCAGAACTTTATTAAAAAGCTTAATGATAAGGTAGTAACGCATAAATGTTGGGAATAGAATATTGTTGCCCGAACAAATGATTGTTTATGGAAAATTCTAGATAAAATATTTAATAGATTGGAATCCTGGTTTTGATCTCCAATCCACTTGCTCAAGTAATATTTTACCTTATTGACGATAGAGATTGTATAGGGAGGATAGGAAGATTGTATAGCAATACACTATACCTTTTCATCACCAGCTACTAAATTTGAGTTATGCAATAGCATAAAAATATATGGGGTATCGTGAGAATGGAGACTTGTAATTTGTTTGCACTTTCGATGATATGAAACCATAATTTGTTGTGCTTAATCAAGTGGAGCTGGGAAAAGTGATTTGATGCATATAAGGGCTTTCCAATGAAAGGTTTCATTTTGTTTTTTTTTTTTTTAATAATTTTTTTTTCTATAATTCAATTAATTTTTTTTATGAAATAAAACTTCTTTATGATTATAATACGCACCACCTCTATTGCATATTTGCGAATCTAGTTCATGGATAACAACACATTGAATAGATAACAATGTAGTAATGATACCGATATCAAAAAGTCTTTTCATAGCAATTCAGAAGGTAAAATGTTAAAAGATCAGCCGGGTAAAGACAAAGGATTTGATAATCTAATGTCAGTTAAAACTGTTGTAAAAATAAAACCAAGAGAGAAGGTAACAAAATGCTCATATTTCTTATTGTCAACAAGAAAACCTATGCAATTCCAAGTCCATGTTGGCGCAATCTGTTGGTATTCCAAACGCCACAAACGTTGAATTTTCAACTTTTTGCCTCCTTCTTTATGTCCGTTTATTCTAAATTGCGATCTCTTAGAAAAGGAAGAACTAAAGATCTCCGCCTCATTAATATTAGCTCTCTTATGCATAGACTTCTCAAGCAGAGGGTCTCGCGGGTTCGAATCCCGTACAAGGCAATTCTCTGAGAAAATCTTTTCATAGAATTTGTATGTAGTTATATAAAAAATCCCGTCGGCGTCAACTCTGATATGAAGGCATAACACTGATGTTGGAGTTTTTGCTGGCTAGGCTAAATGTAACGAACTAACAACCAGCACGTACTTAGACCCACTGGTTGAGGATGCACTGGCTCGTCCCGTTTAGTTTGACAACCACCTCTGGGAAAAATATCGAAACCAAACACACCTGAGTTTCAAACTACTTCACCACCCACCCGCGCCATGGAGAAAAGTCAGTAAAAGGGTATTCATATCCTCTTGGTGCGCGCGCGGTATTATAAAAAAAAATAAAAAAATAAAATATAGCCAATCACAAATAGTGGTGCTGATGGTAATTCTGCGATTGTACTGAAAATTACAGTAATTATTTTTGCTTTCCACTCATGCATACTTTCAATCGGTGTATTTCTATCTATTAAACTATCGTTTCTAGCCCTTATCCATAAATCTGGAACCAAGAATAATGTTGGAAATTATAGAGTCATCAGTAGGCTATCTGCTATGCTCTGATTTTTGTGAGCTTTGTTAAAGGCAGATTCGAGTTTCATTTTTTTTTCTTCTTATATTTTAAAAGAGGTCGGAAATAAAGGTCAAATTGATACAGTCTATGCCGACTTCAGTAAAACTTTGGACTTGATAGATGGTTCAAATCTTGTAGAAACACTGAAATCCACGGGGTTTCACTCCAACATCCTACGTTTTCTATCACTAATCACTATCTTCGTAACCACGAGTTAAAATAGGAAATAAGTTCTAGGAGCCAATCAAATGTACTTAAGGCGTACTTCAAGAAAGCCATTAAGCCCATTACTTTTAGTTATTTTGTTAATGACACAGTTTCAGTTTCAGTGACTATTGGAGTGGGTAGGGTTTTGTACTTTGTGATAAATACGGGTATGGTAAAAGACGAGTGGAAAACATGTCTTTTCGGCTTGCTGTAACAGCAAAGAGAGTTAATTTAATCTTCCTAAAATTACATCTATTTTTAACTTTAAAGATTCATAATTTATATTACAAATCATAATCTTACGTTAGGTTCATTTGTTTACGTTTGAATTTAGTTTTAGCTTAGCTTTAATAATTATTGCAATATCAGAAAAGATACTAATTATTTAAAAATGAAATATCTGTATGGTATATTGTTATTGTATTTCCGAACAGAGTCAATCCTGGAGGCCATTTTGTGAAAAAATAATGGAATTCTCTAAGGTATAACGGCTAAGAAAACTCCATTTTACATATCCCATAATGCTCAGTTGTTTGAAAAAAACCGATGGCTTCTGGACCTCCTTCAGTGATGAATCACTTAACCTGCTACTGAACACCCATTGTTCAGCTAGACCGCTATTCAAGGCCAATAAAAACCCTAACAGGTCTACTGCAGCTGTTATCACGTTATCACGGTGTGATAACATGAGACAAGCTGCCCTGTGTGCTACAAATCTTCAAACTATGTCCTTAGATATTATCCTGCCAACACTAAAGAATATATTGGGAAGCTGCGTAGAAATGATCCACATCCCCTTGCGTGGAAAGAAGTTAATGTAGTTTTCATTTCCAAAGCCGGAAAATGTTCTCATGGTGTCTCAAAGGAACTCAGATCTATAAATCTATTATCCTTCCTTCCTAAAACTGATTGATATCCATATACGACCTGAAATTGATTCACGACTTTTGTCAACGGTTCAAATGCCTATTGTAAAGGAAAGTCCCTTTGAAATGAGTCTATATTCACTGACTAGCCACATCGAACAATCCCTACAATATATAGAGTACACAGTGGTTGCGTTAAAGGTGCTTTTAACTACCTTAACAAATCCGCCATCACGACTGATCTGTTAACTCTGCAGGTAGACTTGGGGAGTTGATCAATCTTATGCTAAACTCCGAACTGGGTGAGGCTTTTGTTAAAAGATGTGTCAGCAGAGATTGCCTATGCAAATGCCGTAGTCATCTCGGGTAAGCATCTTCATAACTAAGAAACTCCTCTAGCTAAATCTTAACAGATTAATCCGTTGGGCGAATCGCTGTGGATTGGGTGTCAACCCCCATAAAACAGATTTTGTCCCATTTTCAGGAAATCTACGGTACCAGTTTAATCTTCTCCGATACAGCAAAATATCAGGGACTCATTTTTGATAGGAAGCTTAACTGAAAACCTAACATTCAAGAAAGAGTCAAGAAAGCTCATTATGTTAAAAAAATTGAGAAAAAATGGGGCCTGCAACCTCGCATAACTCACTAGCTGTACGTCTGGATTTTATGGTATATACTCACTTACCAAGTAATTGTCTGGTGGACGACCTTAGACAATGCAGCAAATTAAGCAGAGTCCAAAGAATAGCATGCCTGTGCATAAGCGGAGCATCAGATACTATTCCTTGCGCAGCATTTGATATTCTGTTTCACTTGACCGCAGCAATTCGCATAGCTAGTACATAGTAAGGCAAGGCGAGTACATAGTATATGGTACAAATAAATTACTTGCCACATTAATATTTTTAATATACGAGGGATTTTCGCAGAGAACATCGACTACACTATACCCCAACATTGGTGTGACAAAGATTTTCATGTAAGCATCCCCTCTAGATCCTTCTGGCAGGAAGATACTTTCATAGTTGATAAGCCAATCCACTTTTATGTAGATGGATCTAAGACAGATAACGGGATTGGTGGCGGTGTTTTCTCAGATAAACTGAGAAACCTGAGAGCCTATCCTTCCACTTTTTCCATCACTGTAGCGTGTTCCATGTAGAAATTATGGTATTTGCAGAAGTCCTGCCCTGGCTAAAGAAAAACGCAATATCTAAGAGGGATATCCGCATCTTTTCGAATAGCCAGGTCTCTATCAAATCCCTGGACTTTTGGATTTGATTGGATTGGATTGGAGGATTATATTGGAAATACTACAAAGAAATGGGGAGTTGTGGATGAAATTTTAAAGAGATGTAAGAAAAATAAAAATATAACTGTAAACCATTACAATCTAAAAGTTTCTAAGCTTTCGCTTATATATTTTTTTTTCAATTTTGAATTCTTCCCATAATTTTTTAAATGTGGACAACTTTACTTGCCAATGTGAATATAGTTAGTCATAACGGAGAGCTTTAAAAGATCGGACGAATATGAGTGCGGGTGAAGGCTAAACTAATTAAGTTTTGTTGTTTTATAGATTAATTTATTTTTTTCCTTACTTTGATTAATTTAATATCATATTGTATTTCTCTTTATTTTAACTTGTGTACTTTTTTTCTCTGGGTATTCCCTTGAAATAAACTTACATCTTAACAAATTGAGAACCACGGTGTATTTATTGTATTTTTTTTTGTCAAAGTTTCTATTCCTACATTCATTAGATCAAGTAGGTTTTTAACCACAAACATTTTTTTGTTTAGAATTCACGGCACACTGTCTCTTAAAACTACTAAATCCTCTGTTTAAGACCAGATCTCTAGCTCCATATTGAAACAAATTGTCGATGTTTTAAGCTTTATATTTAATTTTTGTATTAAACAAGGAACCTTTCCAAAATCTTTGAAAACAGCTGTAGTGAATCCTCTCTATAAAAAAGGAGACACCATGGAGTTAAACAATTATCGTTCGACAATAAGGAAGTACTGTCTGCATTTTCTAAAATTTTTAAAAAAGGAATAAGGTCGAGAATTACGAGTTTTGCCTTTTTAAACAGAACAATTTTTTTTTAACGACTGTCAATACGGTCTTAAAAGTGGTAGATCTACGAAAAATTTTCTACTTAAATTAACTGGCAATATATATACAGGTCTTAATACGTCTAGAACTTCTGCTGCTCTGTTTATAGATATTACCAAAGCCTTCGACATGATGGACCACACTTTTTTATTAGATGAGTTTTATCAAGCGGGTTTTAGATAAGACCATAAGATAAATTATATAAGATAAGATAAGCAAATGATAAAAATCAAAAGCTGTTTTAGTTCGCAGAAGTCTATTTGCGTGGGTATTCCTGAAGGCACTGTCCTCGGTCTCATCCTGTTTTTATTGTATATTAATTCCTTATTTATTAAGCCTCAACTATGATTTAGAAATACTGCGAAAGTGATTCGAACAGTATAAACTCGTAATTAGCACCAATAAGAAATATATGTTATTTAATCAGCAGTTGATGACTTTGCTTTAATACGACATTCACTGAGTAGCTTTAGAGTTCCTTTAATTTGTTGCCAACATAGTTATGCTACCTTTAATAGGGATAGTAGGTGTAAAAAAGCTTGGTTTGAAATCGACCGTGTGGAAAATTTTAAGTACTTGGGTATTATCTTAGATCAAAATTTTTTTTTTTTGATCAGTAAACATGAGTTAAACAGCTCAACCAACTAAGTCTCTTTTGTAGTTTACCTGTATTAAAACTTGTTTACAATGGTATAATTAAATTTAAGCTACAGCATGGGATATCCTGATAGGGAAGTTCTTATTTCAATGATTTAAAATCCCTGTTAATAACACAAAAACATGCAATAAGAATTATCGGCATCTTACACTCAGTTTTGAAATATATTTCATATTATATTTAATCATTTGTTTATATATATATATTATATATGATATATATCATATATTTGATATTTCACTATTAAGGCATTTTTACTGTTATAATATTTTAAAAATATTTCTTGTTTCTGGTGCGGTTGGATTACATGAAAACTACAAAACATATAATTTAGGTGTGAACAATAGTAACTTCGTCATATTAACTTATGTTAAAAACACAATTTTCTCAGTCTTACCTCTTAACTGCATCTTATTTGTCTAATTCTTTACTCTAAATTTTTAGATGCGGAATCAGTTTTTTTGCATATGAAAAAGTTGTTTTTTTTCAGACAGGGTTTCTGCCTGACTCGAACTGCAACCAACTTCAAACTGCTATAATTTCCAAATCGTTCATTACTGTGAGCTCGAATTTTGATACATGACAGATAATTTTATTATTTACAAGCCTTTTAAACGATTTGCGTCTCAGTTGGAATTCAAACGTGATAGTGTGATTGCTTTATATTTAGCTGGAAAACCACAAGTAGATATCGTTGGAGCCCTCCAGCACCTCAACGTGAATAAATCATTTGTGTCTTGAACCATAGCTCGTTATCATTATACTGGTTGCGTTGAAAGCCATGGAGGTGGTCATAAAAAAACAGCAACATCGGCAGAAATGGTTCGGAAAGTGAAGGCTCGAATTGAGCGAAATCCGCATCGAGGTGGAAGAAAAATGGCTCGTGAGCTCAACATATCGTTGAAACAGATGCAACACATACTAAAAAATGAGCTTGGGCTCAAGCCATTAAAATTACAAAAAGCACACAATCTTACACCGCAAAAGAAAAAAGTTAGAGTCGAAAGAGCTTCGGACGGTCACCAGAAAGCAGGCAGAACCGATGATGATGGTTTGGGCCGCCATAACCGCCGATGATCGCTCTCCGCTTTTATTTTTGGACCATGGCGTCAAAATTAATGCGATCGTATACCGTGAAACTGTCTTAGAGGCAGTATTGAAGCCTTGGGCAAACAATCATTTTGGTCGGAGACCGTGGATATTTCAACAAGACTCGGCACCGTCTCACAAAGTGCGCGTCAACCAAGATTGGTTAAAAAACAATGTTCCACACTTCATAGGATTTCTCTTTCTAGAGTATTTTGAAGGCGAAGGTTGGCACTAAAAAATACCAAAGTTTGGACCACCTCAAACAAGCACTTCGCCGGGAATGGGCCACAATACCGCAGAGCCACTTGCGTGCAGCGTGCGATGCTTTCTTCGGCCGTCTCAAGGCCATTATTCGCACCGAAGGTGGACATATTGAAAACTACTGATACAATTTGAAAATAGATGTATTTTCCAACATTTTTTGCTTTGGCACAATAAAATTTATCAAAAAATAAAAAAAAATTATAGAATTTTAAAAATTTGAATAATTAAATTTTCTTCTGTTTGGATGTTCTATTTAGTTTAGAGGTTTCTTTTTTATTATTTCTTATTTTTTATATATTTATATTATATTGAATTTCCCAGTAAATTTTTATTTGCTATTTGTTCCTCTTCAACTTTTTTATGAAAAATACCCTTAGTTCATATTCGAAACATACATTCGCCTATTTCATTTTGACAACAGAGAGTATTTTATGCTTTTATATTTCTTGCACAAGCTTTTAGTTAATTTTTAAATAATATTTAAATAATAGGGGAAAAAAAGAAAAAATAGAAAAAAAAAGTTCTACTAATTATGGCCAAAGTACTAGATAGATACTCAGATATTTCTTTGTCAAAGGATATTTTTAATCTTTAATTTTAAGTACTATATATACTCTTATACTCTATGAGAATTCTTCATAGTTAAACTGGACAGCCTTCCAAGATTTTCCATAACCGCACTGATATGGATCAACCAGATTGTTCATGAACGGTTTCAGGTGCTCACATAATGCGAAAGAAACGATTTTGTAGGCGATGCTTAGGGTCTACTTTTTTTTGGTCAGACAAACGATGCAAAAGTGTTATGCTTCGGGCGTACTTTTCTCTGACCATATCTTAATCATTCTCAAGGGTGAATGGTTCATTCTACCTGGAAGCAGTATGCAGTCTGTAGAAGGAGTATTTCCATACTAACTGCGACTTTACTACTAACATAGTTGTCGATATATATCTTCGCATACTTCGATTATGTTTCTGTAGCATATGAATTTTTGTCGTTTTCTTAGATAAAACAATCAAAAGTCAATTAAGCTGTAATATACCTTTATTTCCCCGGCCGTGAACTCCTTGTGTTTTTTCCCCCATAGGCGTGTCTTCTTTCCTTCTTTTCTGCTCGTAAAGGTTACGAGCTGCTCACGTCCTTCGATGCAGTGCAGTTTTATATGCTTCTTTTTAGCTGCTTGTACCTGCCTACATTTATCGTCAAACAAGAGGTTTCTTTGTGGCGGGGCTTTTCAACCAATCACATCAGAAGCCGCTTCTCTGAAGCCATAACATCAACCTCTGAAAGAACTTTGATGTTTGTGTATAGGGGCTATAGACTAGGATTTTGAGAGAGCTTGCAGCTTTTCAACGTCGAAAAGCTACTGACTACGTTGTGCCTATGACATTCGCCTTTGTACCCTGTCAGAAACAGCCCAGTTAACCAAAGATCAGTTAACTGAAAACGGAGTATGGCCTGGAGAGTGCAACCCATGATATCGTTATCAAGAGAGAGATTCAATAATGCGTCAAGAGCAGAACCAAGCGTGATATGGAAAGCCCCATGCAAGTCTGGTTTCAACAGAATGGCGCAACTTGCTATACAATCTGTTCCACAAAGGACTTATTGAAGGTAAAGTTTGATGATCGCCTCATCATCAGAAATAAGCCAGCCAATTAGTCGACCCACTCGTGTGGTTTAACACTTTGGGATTCTTTTCTTTAGGACTATATTAGGTCTGTGTTTTATGCCAGAAAACTAACAACTTTAGACCACTTGGAGGCAAACATTGCACGTGGAATTGGTGAAATATCGGCCGAATTATGCGAAAAAGTCATAGAAACGGTTGCATAGTAGAACTTTGAATGATGTGATGGTAAAAATTGTATAAAATAAAAATTTAATTTGTACCATAACCACACATCTTTCATATTTGCATTTAAAAAACAAATTGAGACGCATTTATTGAAAAAACACTCAACACATTAAAGGAATGAACGGTGTTCCCACCATCGATAATGTTGATAGGCGTCTGTTTCTCAGACAGAGTTTATCATCACTCTGAAAGTAAGTATATATACATATATATGAATAATTGCGGCGAAAAATAATAAGTATTTGAATTTATTATTTGGTGAACCTTAATAATAGGTAATGGCTTAAAAGCTGCAGTTACAATGGAATTGCATTATGCTTTTGCTTAGGATCTTAACGTGCTAAACGTACGTCTACATTCTACGATTTATAGAATAGAAAAGAATTTCCTTCTATTTGTCAAAGAAGGTGACTAAATGGCTACAAATTATATTTAGGCGCTTTAACATTAAGGATTGGTGTATATTCAGTTCAGTGTATATTTATGTATTTACATATTCACTATACCAGCGCCGTACGGCGTTAGTTAGTTAGTTACACTAGTTACAGTAGAAATGTACTATATGTTACAAGAAAATGCATAATTAGTTGTATTAATATTTGTAAACAGTTTACAACTTAATACAAGTAGCAGAAGAACACGTTAATTTACAACATATGCTCCGAAACTTGTATTTTTAACTATTATTAACGTTTCATAATTTCATTGCCGTCGGCGTAACTGCCGGCCTTGGGAGAAAACGTTACGCAGTATCAACAAGCGTCGAATATCTGTACGTGAAAATTTAGGTCTATTAGGCCTATTAGGCCACGTGGAACTGAACAACTAGCGGAAGCCCTGGACTGTTGTAAGGTAGATGTTATCGCCATCTAAGAGAAGCGATGGGATGAAGAATGGAAAGCCACCACATCCTATATGGCGACTGTTATCGAAGGCAAAAGCGGGGCCTATTTGGATGCTGATTTGTTGCTAGGGACAAACTTAGGCAAGAAGGCTTGAGTTTCCGTAATGTAAACGAGCGACTCGTAACAAACCATATTAGGACTTAATTCTCTAAAATTAGACTTCAGCAGAGGAGGAAGACGATGCCTGCACGACAACACCTCCAAAAACGGATTCAGAATAATCGATTGTCGTAGCTAACACGCGATTCGCACATCTCGATATTCATAAGGGGACTTGGATAACTCCTAATCAATCAACCGTTAACCAGATTGACTACAATGCGAACGATGCAAAATATTTGTTTAATATTATGGATGTCCAAACGTTCCGAGGAGCCAACATTGACTCGAGTCATTACCTTGTAGTAGCCAAGGTACAGTTGCGGACGAATACACCACGGCCACCACAATGAAATCCCTGGCTTGACGACGATTGCCGGTAAACACATGCAGCTAAGCAAAATGCATACAAAGTAGCACTGCATAGAAGGACTAAAGCTGCTTATGAGCTTTACGAGCTTTTTAGGAGGAAAAACAAGGGGCACAGAAACGCGTATTTGAATAAATTAAGCGACGCTACTCCAGGAATAAGATTCGGAAGTTTTACTTAAAGATAAAACAAAACATAACACGGACACAAACCCCGAACCAAAGCCGGCAGATACGGACTAGGAAACATATTAATAGAGTCATAATCTTTGCTGAGGATTTGGAAAGTGCATTTCTGTAGACGAACCCAATACCGCTGTGATCCAAAATGAACGTTTAAACCTGGAGTATGTAGAACAACAATTCAGTCCACCCGACTTGGATGTAGTGAAGATAGCCATGTCTAAGTTTAAGACCAACAAATCTGCTGTATCGAACGGCCTAAAGCTCTAAAGTCCTAGAGCTCTTTAAGACATTAGGTAAGGAGCATACACCAACTCATCTCTAAAATAGGGTCGGACGAAAGTTCACGTGATGAATGGAACCTTAGCATTTTTTTTCTGATGCTCAAGAAAGAAAACCCTCTGAACTGCGCCAACTACAGAAACATCAATTTTCTTACAAAATTCCATCTGCCGTATTGTGTGAAACTCCTAAAACAGTTTTTAACTAACTGATTGGTCCATATTAGTGTTATTTTAGTCCAGGAAAGTGTACTATCGACCAAAAATTCTCACTACGACAGAACTTGGAAAAAATGCATCAGCTTCAAATCGATACACATCAGCTTTCATAGATTTTAAGGCCGCGTATGATAGCATCTAAACAAAGCAAGGTCTAATTTTCACATCCTTGCCGAACTCATCCATTTGTGCAGGATGACGATGAAGAATGGGGGCTGCTCCATCAATAACAGTAAAAAAAACTCACCGAGACTTTTGATGTTAAAAATGGATTTAGACATCATATACCCCCCCTGCAATAAAATTTTTGTTCGCCAAAACTTTAGGAATATTCAGCTATTTTGACGAAAACCTAAACTGGGACACTCTGTATAAGAACTTAACAATGCCAGTGCTGCTCTATGGCCAAGAGGGATAGACTTTATCAAAAATGAGTACTCTTGTACTTCAACTCAAGTGAAACAAACGTCAGATTTTAAAAAAATGCCTTAAAAAAATTGTTTTAAATTCATATCTAGGACCTCCAATTTCTAACTCTCTTACCAAAGTTCTACTTAACAAGTGCTCAGAAGTATGGATACACGCAAATGAATAATAAATCGTTGAAACGCCAGCTATGACTAGTCTGATCTTAAATTCTATGATATGAGCACACACATCTTTAATTCAAACTTTATTCAAATTGTCTATACATTTACCTTGCAGAATAGACTTAACAACCCTAACTGCCTTAACAATTTAATGGCATTATTCTTGTTTCCCTTTTGAAATTGAATTATCTAGGATGTCGGAATGCAATGAAGCGGAAAAAATCCATTAAATTATCTTCCAGCAAATGTTTAATGCAAATGCATTTGCATGAATCTACAATCTCCTTACTCATAGCAACGAGTGTGTATGGATGTGATGTATCCATAGATGTATCTATGGTATTTGCTTATGAAAAGCTATTGCAATGTTATAGAATGCAGCTTGAAAAAGTTTTATTCTGACAATAGGCAGATACTCGTATCCGAGAGTTTGCTGATATGAATGCAAACTGAGGAAGTGCGCCACCCTGAAACCAGAACAAACGAAAAACTATCTAAGCATTTAATGAACTTTTGTTTGTCAACTTTTTCTCAATTTTTTTTTTTTTTATTTTAACTTTTTGTCTCCTATCCTTTTGAAATCGACAAAAGTATCGTCTCTAAAGGGGTGATTAGTTCAAATGTGAAAAGCCAATGTTGCTTTAGGGCTTTTTAGAGAAGAACCATGGAGAGAAATTCGTACAATGCTTTCATTTGCACTGACAATTTAAGACCAAGATCAACTTTTTAGACAATTGTAAGCAATTTACCTTCATTTGTATTTGATTCAAAGAATTGTTGACGATTTTCGTTCTCTCATAAAACATTATTTTTTGAGAGGCAAAACGGCGAAGGAAACAAAGTATTAAATTATGGGTCTAATGCTCCGTCAGATTACACCGTCAAATATTGGTTTCGAGAGTTTCGTGGTGGCCGCAATTCCACTACCGATCAAGTCCGCAGCGGCAGGCCCTCCGATTCGGTTACAGAGGACAATGAATGTGGACAGTGAAGGTGCGCGCTCTAGCAGATACTACAAAGATTAGTACTGAGCGCAGATGCCATATTTTGGGCGATATTCTGCATATGAAAAAGATATCCTGCCACTGGGTGCCGCGCACACTCACTCCTGACCAAAAACATGAACGCGAGAGCAATTCGAAAGAGTGTTTGGACTTGTTGATGCGGAATCGGGCGGACTTTTGGCGTTGATTGTAACTAAAGTCTGCACGAGTGCTCCGAAGTGGCAGAGGGAGGCTCGATGGGTCGGAAAGATTATGGCGTCGGTTTTCTGGGATTGTCATGGCATACTCTTCGTGGACTACCTCGAAAAAGAAAAAACCATCAACAGCGAGTATTACTGTGCATTCGTAATCGCATCGCAACCACGGTTAAAATCATCGACTTACGGCTCCAATTGCTCTTGCATCCACCGTATTCGCCCGATTTGGCTCCCTCGGACAATTATCTCTTCCCAAACCTCAAAAGATGGCTCATCAATAAAAAATTCAGCTCACGCGAGGAAATCATCGACCGGAGGAGTATTTTGCAGACCTTCCGGAAAATTACTTTTCGGACGGGATCAAGAAGTGGGAAAATCGTTAGAATAAGTGTATCAAACTAAGAGGGGACTATATTGAATAAAATAAAAAAACATTTTAAAAAAATATATGGCTAGAGTCAGCGAGCGATTTCATGTTTGTCGTTTGTTTGCCGTAGGACATTGGTACTTTGGCGTTATCAAGCTGTTTACTGTTTTTCACAGGAACCCGAGTCTGACCAGATCATGCTTAGCCATCTCGTTGAAAGATACGGTTAGAATCCAACCGCCCTCGATCTTATTTTGGAATAGCAAATGTTGCAATAGCCAACAAGGGTATTGAATTCAAGCTGAGTCAAGCAGCGGCCAAATAAATAGCTGCGACTTTTTCAGAGGAACTCAAAAAATATTCCTGCACTCTCAGTTGATAGGTAAATTATGTGTTGGAATGAACAATGCGTATGAAAGGCTTTTTAGATATAGGCTAATATTTACGATTTCCACCAAACGTGGGTATGGATTCTTTTAGGAAATGTACCGAAACAGAATTTTAATGGATAGGTTAAAATGGTGAACCCAATTTATGGGCATGCTTGTCTGTCGGAAAGTTTAGTTTCGTTTCTTCGTTTTTTTGAGTTTCCAGCTGTTGATACTTCGGTTGTGTCATTTCATATGATTTTGTGCTGACATATGAAGTCATGTCGGGAAAATGCCTTCCTTGATGATGACCACCATGTTGACTTCAACGTTCGTCAATAGAATTCCAGATTGACTCCGGAGACCATCATTTCCAAAACTGTTCCTTGAGAAACAGGCTGCTAAGATTTCCTCGTTACGGTTTTGCATGAAGATCAGCTTTAGCCCGTAGTGGTTTTCTTATGTCGAGTAAAAGGTTGCTTGTAATTTAGTCAATTGATCACTTGCGCTCACCAAGGCGACCAATTAATTTATTTAATGCTCTGATAAACAAGTCGCTTACAATGTAGCAGTAAAGTAATTTTTTATGATGTCTTTCACTCGAAGTGTAATGAATCCAATTTAAGTTACTACGAATTTGATGAAAGAAAGAAATAGTTAGTTGCCTAGCATCTGAAAGTAATCTTAGGCTAAGCTTTGATGCAGTTCATGTATTTCTGGATGACAGACCGTGCTATATTATTTCCTTTGTAAGGCCAAAATCTTCGTATGCTTGTCGAAAACATTTCGACGTTTAAACGAACCAACTTCTTCCCCATCTAAACCTCAGTGTTCGTGATTACTTGAGCGGCTCACGGTCTGCCTGATTGGGTCGCTGAATTCCTTTGCATAGCATATTTCGAGATTTAACCGTTTTCATCGCGTAAGTTTAACAAGTTCACTGCCAAGTTCAAATGTCTATAAGTTCCTGGCCCACAATCGCATGAAATTCTTTGTTCAATATATGACTCGAAGACCACAAAGATGTAACAAAGACATCTTTTAATAAAGTTTTGCTTCTTGCTTGTGACATTGTAATTCGCCTTCTATGTACTACATCCATATAGGATCGAAACAGTCCACCTATATGTAAATATTGATTTTCCAGATTATAGCCATCTTATGGAGCACGAGTTTTGCTTTGATGATCCTGCTATTTGCGTCTAGAACTGTTTCTCTATCTCCTAAGACCATACTTTCAAAATAAATGAAGTTAGTTACTTTCTCGATTTCTCGACTTTTTGTCCAGTAATGCTGATTTGAACGTCGGTATTATTTTAAGTTTTGGAGATGGAAATGATTTGGGTGTTTGTTGTTGCTTATTTATTTTGTGCCCAACTTTGCTGCTTTTAGCACTTTGTCTGCCATATCGTTCTTTTTCGTACGACACCTGATAATTACACAGAAGCCGCGGCGCACATTTTCGTCGACACCTAGTACTTCACTTCAGACATTGTCATACGTTTTTGTGCGACAATATATGGGATTTGGTATGGGTTGCGGATTGCGTGGCCTCTACGAAACATGTTGGCTTACTGACATGGCCGTAGGATAACTTTTGTGGGTAATATATTGTATGAGACAGAAATGTCTTGCTTTTTTTTTAATTTCAAAGTATTGGTTTTAGCAAATAAAAAAAAGAGCAGAAATCAAAAAAATTGCAAGTTAAATTTAACTTTTATTATTTCCAGAGAAATGTATATATGAAATTAACTTTTAGAATGAGAAAGCAAGTAACGCATAACTGAGGTTTTTTAGGGCACTCTGGATAAAATGTTGTTGTTCTTTTTATGCTAACACAAGACGAATGCTCTTCTTATGGTTTTTCCATTATCATACTTCCTTGTTCTTCCTGAAACAAGGGAAGAAAAGAGGCCCAGTAAACCTTCAGCAACCTCTTCTCTAAACTTTTCGATTTGAATTCCATTTTTGTAAACCAAAAATTCGTAAGTTTCCTATACCACTTTAGACTTCGTAGCATGGGAAATGGGTCAATATCATAAAACGTGATATTTCGTAAAGCCTTCGGTTGAGCAAGGTTTGAATAACCGCACTCCATAAAGGTGAGCTTTGTTGGGAATATACTGTCGAAAAACGAGTCTTCCCCTCCAGGGAATAACTGTTTCGTCTACAACCATATTTTCTCCAGGCGTAAGAACTCTTTGAAATTTTCTTGCAGCATATCCGAAAGAGGCTTAGGTTTCCCAATTCTATATCCTGCTGTTATAGCGGACTTATCCGCATAATGAATAAAGTTCAAAAGGAATTGGAAGCATGACATTGTTTTTGTAGGAATGCCGAAGTTATAGATATTTTTTCTTCGAACAATAGTATTTCTTAACACATTACGACCTTTACAGTCCATAACAAAGGACCATTTGTTGGAACCCAATTCTTTTTAATCGATTCAAACGCGATTTATTTACTGCTCTACGTACCTTTTTGTTTCATAATTTTTTAGCTGTATAACTTCTTCATTTACAAAAAGACCAAAAATTTCCAGGCAGCTTATAGTGGAAGGGATGTCTATGAGAAACCGTTTTTTGGCATGAAAAAAACTCCGTCTAGCGAAAGTTGTTATTTGGCTCACTTGCAGTTGGCACTTCCTCAGTTTCTTCTTAAATTTCTTCCTCATCTTTTTCTGCATTAAAGTTATTCGGTTTCGAGTCGGTGTTTGAGTTAGAGTTACCCTTTGGAAGACAATTATGATCAAAGTCCAAATCATCGCTAGAAAAATCATCGTAATATTTTTTCATTTTCTGGCTCCCTCTCAATCTCTCTATCACTATCACACTTTCTGTTATCTATATTAACTTTTTAGAAACCTAAAACTGTACAAAAAATATTATTGGCAACATGAAATTACGTCTAATTACACTTTCTAACGAGATAACACGAGGTAACGCAATATAACACGAGGAAACTATCCTCGTAGTCGTACGTTTTCGTGCGACATGGCATAAGAATGTACTTTTTCTTTGAAAGGGCAATGTCGTACGAAAACGTGCGACACACAAAAACCGTTAGAATTTCACAACTATGACGATAAATGAACGGGAATTGTTTGGGAACTGCTTTTTAGGTACAAAAAATAGGAAAAAAAAAAATACTTTGGTCTGGCGCAATCCAAAACGTTAAAATAGCATGACAGCCAAATTGTTAAGTTAAGGACCATTTGGTGTAGGTCCATTACAAGCATATGTAATGTACATATAAGAAATGATGTCTTTATTCATCTCAGTACCACATTTGCTTACAATAGTTCAGCACATCGTTGATGTGTGATCAACAGGTAGGAGCAGTAGCGAAAGAATACAGCCATGTTGCACCCCGCTGATGACTTCAAATTCATCTGAAATACCGTCTTGTAGGACGTGACATATGTATACCATCTTTATAGGTATCCTTAATAAAAGTTTTTCTGTTCTACTTTTCCAGTGCAAAGCATTCAAGGTCAACCAAAGTCGATGAACAGCTAGTGTACCTGGTATCTATACTCTACTCAATGTTGGATAATGAACTGCAGCGGATCGATGCAAAGGGTTTCCGACACTAAAGCTTGCCTGCTTATGGTTGAGAAATAAAATGAGATTCACTTTAACTTGTTTAAGAATTTTTTTAGTTATCAATTGGGCTACTACTGGAAACAGGCATATTGACGGTTTTGACAATCATTCCCCTGCTCCGATCTTCGGTAAGGACTTTTAACGCTTTCCTGATTACCACCTGCAGAATTTTCGCTGAGATGTTCTGTGCGGCTTTCAGGAATTCCGGTGGAATGCCATCTACTTTTGTCAAGTGCACTAATTTTCTCTAAGGATAGCCAGTAAAATTTAAATAGTACTGGGAACCTAGATCCGCATTCGAGAATGGATCTATCCATTTAGTTAGCTATTCCTTATCCAAAGTCAATTGGTTGCCATCCAAGTCTTTTACAAGATAAGATTTGAAACCGTGGTCACCTGTAAGTTCATCTACCGGCTATTTATACTGTTCACGCTTTACACTACGCTGCACCTCCTTCTTTTGTTTGCGATATTGAGCTTCCACCTTGGGACGATTTACTGCTGAGTGCTGACGCCCCTCCAATCCATGATTTAAGAACTCTTGTTTCTTTTTTTTTTCTGTCTTCTACCGACGATGGTGGCTGCCCTTTATGAAAAAAAAAAAACATTTATAACAGTCTATTCATAGATGTATGTAGTAGGAAAGGTAGTCCCGTATTTATTGGCAAACTTGGGAATCCCGGAGCCTATTATATTCTCACCCGGGTATTTTCAAGAAATCGGACCGATGGTTACTGATGGATGCAGTACGAAGACGTACTGAAGCTATCATAAGTTGGTGGTCCCTCTCCATATAAATGCCCGCGTTAATTTCGGACGCCTTCGATGCATAAGCAGTCCATCTAATGAGTAGGCTGCAGCGTTCCAAAAACCAACAAACTTTTCGCCGTTGTCATTTCTGATATTTCTGAGACATTGTGGTTCCAACACAGGTCTTTAACTCTGTATTGAAGTTCCCTTCCATCGCATTGGAATCACCCATCATGATCATGATGTCTCCATTAGGCGTTGAATGACAGCAAATTTATCCTGACAGGGGAAGGACCATTATGTTAATGACTCAAACGTTTATAAAAGAAAGTGATGAGCTTCGAAAGAGTAATTTTGTATTTAAAACGTAATGAAAGTGATGTTTATGCGACCAACAGCAAAAAAAAAAAAAAAAAACCCAATGAAAAAATGTAAGTAAGTAAATGTAAGTCAAAACTAACAATGTATATACATATGTTACATACATACATACACGTATGTAAATACTTCATTTGAATTTATAAATGAACACCTACCTCTAATGTTCAAGTGAAGTTAATGAAATAGGGAAATAGGGAAACTAAAAAACAATAAATGCTTCATTTGCGTCCACACAATGTGTGCTATGTGCGCATGTAAGAACACAATTGGCCCAGAGATTTAGCCCATTGTCATTGTAGAGGAAGACTGACGCTACAGTTTGGGGTGGTTTGGGGCTCATCTAACAACCTTGCCAGTTAGCTTGATCGTTACCTAACTTGCTTCAGCTGGACATCCTGAATTGCTACATGCCGTAGGCATCTCCAACGATTAATGCGTAGTTTTTTGACTAGATCGATGTCGTCTGTATCAACGGCGTACGATAATATGTTACACAGACTTGTAAAATATTGCGCTCCCAGTGTTGAATTGCGACTTCCGCAACAATTATTTGCCTGAAATCTTTGCTTGACATCAAAGGTCACGGTTAAGTTGTTACCCATCTTGACGGAGCAGCGAGCGCTCTCCATAATCATTCAACACAGATGGACGAGTTTGGTAGATGTGCCAGATTTAAAATCGATTAAAATATGGTGAAAATAGATGTAAACTTCTTAAATTTTTACCAGGATCTGCAACAAGGTGGGGCAAGTGTGACTGACTGCTTTTAAAAAATTGTTAATATGGTAGGGTCTAGTTATGACACCGGTCAACACAAATTTTGAGTCTGCGTTTTGCTTATCTGTTTCGTATTACTACCTTACTACGTATTACTCCGGCTCACCTAAACGAATTTAATTAAGTGTCTGCCAAAATGACGCAACGATTTAAATAAAAAATATAAAGAAAATGGTGAAAATTAAATACTATGTGTAATGTGATTGTATGAACTGTTTCGTACAAATTAGCCCTCAAATATCATATAATCTCCCAACATTCTCTCATCATATTGGCCCTGACAACGACGCGACGTTCAAAATCCATCAAATTTTATTTTTTTTTTCGAATAGGCACTAATATTGTCTTTAAATTGGTCCAACTGAGCATGTAGCATATGCACTTTACGGGACATTCTGCAACCCATGAATTGAAAGTTGAAATCATAATTTAAATCAGCTCTTTGTAGTTCTCAGCCCTTACTTTTCCGAGAAAACCATGGATCACTATTTTAGGGTTGTATTTAGGTAGTATTGAGTTGTAAAAATTGGTTGCTGGCCATTATGGTCTTTATTTTTGGTCTGACAAAAAACTAACTTTTACTTTGGCTTGTGATGATTTGCGAAACGAAGAGCTTTTATAAATTGCTTCGTAGGGCCTAATTTTATATGCAATGGAGGCAACAGTATGTGTTTAGGCTCAACAATTAGGTCACATTTAACAATATGTTTTTCTCTATCGAACTCGGCTCGGTTAGGCCACGAGTGCTGCTTGTAATGCGAATTGTCTGCTCTGCAGTCCCACAAGCAAAGAGGTAGAAAGAATGTTTGGTACTATATACCCGCCTTGCGTTTCCACCAGAGGGCCAACCACATTAAATTCCGCTATAACTGGTCAGGTTTATTGATATACATACATATGATACTTCAAAATCGCACACTCTCGTAATAAGCCAAAGTTAGAGATGAAAATTTATTTCCATTATAGAGGATAGAGGATATTTTGTGGATCTGTCTATGAAAGCGCGCTTGTCATAATGAACGCTTGGATTTCCTATTTCTTCAAACAAGCCCTTCACGTCTTTGATCACTTATTCTCGTAACATTTGTTACAAGATAATTCCAATGTTAGGAATTTTTGTTTTACGTTTAGGCAGGTTCATATCTCGTTCAGTTCAGTCGTTTAATTCATTGGAGTTAATGAGATGTGGTTCGGAGCTTACTGATTTAATTAGAAGTCATCGCACTAATAACATTTTTTTTTTTTTTTTTGTTGGTCTGTGTTATTATTTTTCTCCTTGTTGCAGATTGTAAAACAATGAAAATAGAATACCCCCAGAATTGTTAATATCACTCAGCCAGTGGAAACCCTCAAACACCGATAAAATATCTTCTGTCTCGCTTTGTTTTATTGCTATTTCTACCACAAGTGCTCCATAAAAATCGCCTGTACCATTCCGCCGCCTAAATCTTTTAACCGTAAAAAGCGTCTCGCTATGAATACTCAACAGTATGCCACCAAGCCCCCTTTCGGACGTAAAATACGATATTACTGCCGATCTCTATATTTTGCAGTCATTATAAATTGCAAACGTTTAAGACCAACGTACATCAGTCCCTCTCTTTTTCTAATTCCTAAATTTCCTTCGTCTGCGCCGTACAGTGGGTATTTGACTACAAAGCTTGGCATAAACCCCTAGTTTGAGGAGCTTCTTATGTTTAGTCTGCAACTTTTCTGCAAACATAGAACCATCCAGAATCAGTAATGACTAGAACAAAAAGTAATGTGTTTAAGACCTAAAGTTGGAAAATTTGAATATATACCTTTATCCTTCGTCACTACTCTCATAGTTTTCTTCACCTAAATCTGAAATTTTCTAAGGGCAAAGCATTTCAATAACTTCTAGAGAAAAGTTATGAGATATTTTTTTGGTAGCTCTCGCATACTTGTAACCTCAGGGTCTGATGTACGTAAGTAGCAAATTGTTGACCATTTTCTGGAATATCCTTCGCGCAAACTCTTAATATTCTTATTCAAAGTTTCTTGAGCCTCTTCTGAAAAATTTCAAATCGAAAGTAATGAAGGACCTATTATTTCAGTACCATGTATCAACACTTTATAAACTGAAAGAGGTACGTAATACCAAAAGTAATGTAAAACATATAGCTTTGATGTACTATATCTAACGCGCACTCTTTGAATTTCAACAAATTGATTACGCGTCCACTTGAAATTATTTGTTAATGTCAACACCTGTTATCGACGCAGAAAAATCAGCATTCCGAAAAAATCGTCTTGCAGTGTTCTCATCATTTGTGATACCAAACACAGGTTTTCTGCAATCAACAAGCAGTCCCATTTTCTTCTTAAAGCGTTCTTAATAATTTTTGCTTCTTTCTGTACCTCTATGTTGGGTTGCCATTTTTTTTATCGAATGCTTGTAGCCAATATGGAGTAGGCATTCTAAAAAGCGTATCCAGCAATATAACATTAGAAGACCAAGGTTTAGTTTTGATGAGTCACTCCGAATGTTTATCACTTTTTTCATGATTATTAAAATATTTAATGGTAGCACTGCACATATAACACTTTTGTGTGGAAGTTGCTTCAGTAACAACATTGCAGACTTTGTCATAAATTAAAATAAAAATTGGAGCGTGACTTATGTGAACTGTAACACTTTCTACAATATTCAGTTCTGATTTCTCCAAATTATCTTGAATATAATTCTTCTTCATAGATACTTTTTTGGTTTCATGTAAAAAACTTAACCGTATTGCTCTGCAAAATCGAGTTAAAGAGGGATTACATTTTCTGAACTTTCTAGCCGCAAAGGTACGAAAAAAGTTAAAAGGATGTTTTCATAATTTTCTATGCTACCTGCTTCAAATGTCTGTTTAAGACGACTTTGTACAGCACTTGAAACCCCGCTTAAAAATGAGTTTTATACTCTGAAGTTGATTATTAGTAAACCTAAAGGCAACTTCCTTTTGCACTTCTAATAAGCGGCTCACAGTATGTTCTAAAAGCGACTGCAATTTTTGCCTGCTGCAACTACAGAATAGCATAGATATTTCGGTTTATCTTTTTCGTGAATAACTAATAATTTTGGCTGTTTCAGCGGCGCATGTAGGTACCGCCGTTGCTACTTCTTTAATGAATTTAGATGCTACCAAATTCCCCACAGCTCTAAATGAGATCTGAGTTGCATAAGCCAAGACTGGTAATGGATTTCTAGATCTTATATCGGCTGTTTTTTGTCATTTGGTCCGCTCAGAAAATTAACCGAATTCCAACACAGGTCTGGCGCTCTTCTTGAGTAATAAAAATTACAACAAGCTACTCTCGGTTTTTCTGTAAGATTTTACTTTGTTGTCGATGGCAAGCCTCTTATTCTCACTTGGGAAATATAACGCGATAAGAGTCTGTGCAAATTTGTTAAATATTTATTAATAATAACTGTTAGTTAGTTAGTTAGTTGCTTCTAAAAACAATATTACAGACTGGATTACTGTTTTGGTATTTAGATATCATACAAATATTACAAAAAAAATAGAACGACATTATATGTATTTATAACAAATCGAAAAAAATAAGAAAGAGTTACAAAATTGCGAATAACTCCGACAAGCGCAAAAAGGTGCAGCGAATTTTTTTGTCCGAAATATAAGACAATCAAATCTGGGACTGCTTAAGAACATAAACAAATCACTTTTGATTGCCAAAACACAATACAACATTGTACAACATTTAAGGGGGTATTCTAGTCTACAAATTTCAAAGAATCTAAATATTTTCAATTCCAACACATTCAGTGATATGCCCTTAAAAGAATTTTTCAAAAATTTGAATTATTTTATGAGTTACAGCCAATTTTGTGACGCGGGTTCTGCTCCGGTCTGACCGGAACAAATGAACTTTAAACCCATTTTTCTCGAAACTAAATTCTAATATATCGATTTTTAGTATTTAAAATTTGGTGTAAATGTTTTTTAATATTCCTCTATCGCCTCAAGTAAGCTAAGATCATAATTTTTAATTTTATTATCTTTAAAAAACTCGGAGTTTAAAAAAAACATTCCAAAAAATTTGTTTATAAGTTTTAAAACCGTGCGATTAAGCTCACAGGTGATACCCTCGAACACCGACGTAATGTCCCCTGCCTTTCTCTGCTCTCTCGCTATTTCCACCAACAGTGATCCATAGAAATTGCTAGTAACATTCCGTTCCTTCAAATCTTCAAACTTACCACCCATATTGCTATGAATGCTCATCAGAATACCGTCAAGCCCACTTTCGGACGTAAAATATCACTGCCGATCTCTTTATTTCGTAGCCATTACAACTTGCAAACATTTAAGACCAACGTACATCGGTATCTCTTCTTTTTAGTTTCTTATCTTTCCTTCACCTGCACTGTGTGCAAATATCTTAAGAGTACGCAAAACCCCTTAAAAAAATTGGCGTCATCGATCCATATTCTTTTAGAAGATGATAATGAACATTCACCAATCATCACTAGGGCGGTATACCGGACCATGATAAAGAATCGTTTACGTTCGGTTGTTTGGAACTAACAATGGAATATAACATTATTCAAAAGTCAGCGACAGGAGTTCCTGCGGGTCTTGATTATGATAAAGTAATTTTCGATAACTTTTCGGCACACATTGGGCTATAATTTGGCCATAACTCGACGAATATTCGTTTTTAAAAGCGTCAGGAGTTTGCGGACTATGTGCATAGCCTCACAAAAAATTCACATATCCAAAACTCGTCTAAAAACCTTTCTTACAATAAAGCCAAATCGGGTCGTGTAGTGTGATATGTGGTATCGTCTTGTTGAAACCACATGTCTTCCACATCCATATATTCGATTTGTGGTCAAACAAATTCGGTTATAACAATAGGGATGAAAATTGACGATGATGATTATACTTTCCTCATTTTCGAAGAATTATGGATCAATGACACCACCAGACCAAATTGCACACCATACAGTAAATTTTTATAGATACAATGGTCTTTCAGCAGTTACATGCGAATTTTCACTTCCCAATATGTGACAAATATTGTTTATTAACGTATCCACCAAGTAAAAAATGAGCCTCATCGCTGTTTGAAAATTGTTCATCCAAACGCTGATGTTCAAGCACCCAATCGGCGTATGTTATGGGCATTCCATAATCAGTTAGCTTTAATTCTTAGGTGAGTTGAACTTTATAAGGGTGTAGATGCAATCCCAATTTCATAATGCGCAATATTATGCCGTAAGGCAAACTCAAATGCTGTAGTCGCCGTGAAATTAATGGATCTTCTATAATACTTTCGAGTAACGGCAGCCATATTTTCTGTGTGGCGTGCATTTCGATGATGGATAGGCCTTAACACATCTGTAACAGAGCCAGTCTCTTGGATTTTTTTTTTACAGTTTTGCCTATATAGTAGTTCACTCAGATGGACGATTATGTCGACCATAATTTGTTCGTAATGCGAGAAACGTATTTTTTACAGAAGCACTATTTTTGTAGCAAGTTTTCATAATTTTACCATGTTTACTCATTGTTAAATTATCCATATTGTAAAATGGCAAACCTTAAATTAAACATACATATATATTCTCGGTTGATAGTTCGTTTTCACGTATATGATTGAAACAGGGATGTCAAATCCGGATCACGAATTGGATGACCCTATATAATACTAAGATGCATTTTAAGCACCTAGCAAAGTATTTACTCATGTTATTTACATAGGTGGCGTTAAAGTTCGGGACGAACCGGGGCTTCAATTTAAAGTCCTCTCCAGATAGCCTGTTATATAGCTAACTGCCTCCAGTTGCGCACTCGAAATCAGTAGAAGTCCCCTTCTACTGCATTGTCCCTCCGGATAAGATTCGAAGAGACTGCTGGCCGTAGCATTAGTGTATTTTCGCTCTACATGTCCTAACTATCACAAGAGACTAATGTGCAGTTTTCTCACCAGGCCGTTGTCGATAAATGGCGCAATTGAATGTTCTCCTCCAAAGCCCGTCAATTTAAACCAGACCGAATATTGCTCGGAGAATTTTTCTCTCGAAACGACCGCGAATATCTTCATCAGCTTTCGATAGAGATATGCAGCAGCGCTATGAAGTAGTATTGGGAATATCAAGATTTTATATTGAAACTCCTTAGTTTCTCGAGAAAGAGCCCTACCACAAAATAACCTTCTTAGTCCTTTTTAGAAACAAGCATTGGATAGGGTAATTCCTTGTTTTATTTCTGCTGAATTGCTTTTGTGGAACTTTCTTACGACCTCTAAACTATATCTGTCCACTGTGACTTTCTGTCCAACTCATTGGTGTTGTGTTCCCCTCTTGATGACAAGCCCCCAGTGTCGCTTGTGAGTTTCGCACAATTCTCTGAAATATGAAAATAAAGAACACATAAGGTCAAAGGTCTCAGCCTCAAAGTCGTTGTCAAACTTGACGTAGTAGGCGAGCGTTCTCCATCGTCATTCAGCACAAACGGACGATTTTGGCGTCGATACCAAAATTAGACATGGTTACATACATTTCGTCTCTCTAAGCCCCGTCTTAAAATCTATGAAGTTTTTTTTAGGACCTGCGGAGTCACCCTCACCAAATTGAATAGTCTACGCTACCTGACGGCGGTATGTTAGGCCGTATGTTTTTCCATATTTTTAGCATATTTCTGTGACTCTACTTAAATTTTTCAGCCATGCGCATATTGAGATTTTGCGTAGTCCTTGTCTTTCGTACAGGCATGTACGCATATAAGACTAATGTTATCGAACTTAGCCTTGATGCGGATTGTCATAAGACGCTCAACAACTTTTTGCCTTAGTGTCCCTCATATGACAAATAAACATCCAAATAACCGCTGTGTCTGTTCCCTATAGCATTCACCATAGTAGATATCACAGCTTTTTTTCCTTCTTATTCTCGTTCCATCCCATTGCACACCCTAGATGGCGGTGGTATCTGCGTGGTAGTACTCAAAGGCCTTTACTAACTGTTCGACAACACGTTCCCTGTCAAGGGTAGGAATATTCTCTGATTCTTTGACTATTTCAGGCGTGGCAAAGCATACAAATTTACGGATAAGTTTCTCTGTTGAAGCCTTTGCAGCTTCTTTTTATTTGGGCTTCAGCCAGAGTTTTAGAATTTTAGAATGAAAGATACGTCCCCCGTACTAAAATATCAGCGCATTTTTATTTTGCTTGAAGGTTCGGCGCTCTTTAGATAGTCAGTTGCTACGGAGATCAATACTTCCTAGAACGTTCTTATCACACCATTACAAACTGTAAATTCAGTTCGAAGTCGTTGTGTTTTGAAGTTACATGGAGGCTGTATTTTTTCAGGTATCCGCCGGAGTTAACTTTAAAATTCTTTATTTTTCTATTGTGGCATCATACTCAGGAAAGGTTCCATTGCTCGCCTACCAGTCTATCTTGTTCAATATAATCGGAGAGTATTAGAAGTATTGATTGATCTGCTTTTGACCCACTTGCGGACGTTTTAATGTCACCGATAACTCTATCTAGAAAGCTGTTCCGCTGGCTTAATATATACGTAACTTGTTTGTCTTTTAATCAGCATTAGACTTATAAGTAAAGAATGTGGATAACCCCCAGTATGCGTAATCAGAATCACGATTAATTTAACTAGATTGAAAACTCTATCGCCATTGAAATTCTTCTACATGTTGCGATTTTGCAATTTAATTGAACTTTTCCAAGCGATTGTACATATTAACACCATCTTAGCTTTAAATATAAATATGTTTTTGCCGTAGTTAATATATTTAAGGCATTTAATGGATAACTGTTTTTTGAAGGCTTGATATCTACAAAGCTTTCCAACCAATTTATTTTATTTAAGGAAAGCATGTCCAGGTAGGTTCCCAGACAATTGCACAAAACGACAAACCAATTTTAAATCATAGGAATAATAAAAAACACAAAGCCAATGCAATACCAGATATCGTATTTTAATGTTCACACAAATTTGGCAATCACAACAACAACTATGTACTAAATGGTCCAGCTTAAAAGACAAGATCACATGTCCTAGTGCAATTCATTTAAAATGTAAGCCAACAGCTAGTGTGGAAGTATTTATTCAACTAAATTTATTACGAAATTAATATACAGTTTTATTGATTAATAAAGTTCGGTTCATGGCAATTATGATTAAAATACAACGTCATTCATGTAACCACTACGACCTTTGATGCCAGCAACCACCCGAAGGTCAAAATTATCGAGGACTTTTTGAAGAATAAGTAGGTCAATGGCCGAAATTTCAGTTTTATTGTTATGTTTGAGGTCCTGAATTGTAGATGGGTTATTGGCATAGACCTTACTCTTCAAATAATCCCACAGGAAGAAGTCTAAAGGTGCCAAATCAAATGAACTTGAAGGCCAATTAACTTCTCCTCTAACCGAAAAAATTCAATCTTTATATTTCTTACGCAATAAATTGATTGATTGATGGCTTGAAACCAGAGAACGCCCAGACTCAATGCATTTCGGAAAAAAAAAATAGCCGATCAACATGTTGTGGTAACGTTTTCCATTCACTGTAACTTTCTCTACAGCCTGATCTTTGAAAAAGTATGGGCCAATGATGCTGCCAACCCATAATCCGCACCATACAGTACTTTTTTGGCACTTTTAAAATTCGCCGTAAATAAGGCCCAATTATTGACTTCGGCCTGGCTGGTTTCGAACGCTTTCGCTCACAGTGGTAATGTTTTGGCGTATACGTGCTGACCGAGCATGCTCATATGGAGTTTGATCCGATACCGAACCAGTTTCTTTAAAACGCTTCACCAGGACTCACTAGGGCGATTACGTTGACCGAAGAATTTACGAATTTTACGAAATTTTACTTTAAATGATCGCCCATTTTTGTAATAAGTTTGAATAACAAAAAGCGTTGTAGCTTTTTTTGACTAAAATTGCCAAAGATTGTATGATATTTGTCGAAAAGATCAACCACATTGAATTTAGTAAATGACATCAATTGACAGCAATTGACAGCTAAAATCCACTACATCTGTTGGCTCATCCTTTTCATATCCCAAGTTGCCATATACAGATGATTATTTCCACCAAATAAGAGTGCTATGCAAAATATCGCAAAACCAAACGTATGAAGACGAAGGATGAAAGAACCTCATTAGACCAAAGCTGTTTTTGTACATCCAAAAGCTTAGCTCCCATAATATGTCAAATGAATGTCATATATCTAATTCATTTAAGCTGTTAGCAAATACACGAACCAATAAATACTGTCAGAACTATTTTCGCATAGATGCCGCCAAAAATTATATTTAAAACATTTCAGTTATTTTTTCTAAGAATTTTAAATTTTTATTTAAACAGACTTTTTATATATCTGTTTGATATACGAGTATAATCTGATCTGTGGGAATTTAAAATGCATACACGCCACATCACTTTAGTGTATAATTAATTTATACTTAAGACCTTAAGTAAACTGGACAAGTTAGTGCCATTAAATCGGCTCGAGAACGCTGCAAGTTACCTGGTGCTTGACAAATTGGAATAGTTGGCTGGCTTTGTAAGAATATGCTCAAATTTAAAGAACACATCTCTATTAGATTAATACTTACAAGTGCCTTTTTAACAAACACCACTTTACAAATTTTGTTTGAAAAAACTATGAGTAGATTTCAACTGCATTTCCTTCCGGCTGTCGCATGTAGATTTGAACAGGCATACCTATACTCGTAAGCTTTGACCAAACTATGGAGTTTGATGCCGGTGCAATGGCAATTTTCTCCTAATTGCCATTTTATTAGAAAACAGTTAAATCAAAAAGGTTACGGGATGATGAGCAGTAGTACCTTCTTAGTACTAATATATACCCATACACGAGTATTAACTCAACTGTAAAGCTAAACTATAACCACCTGGTTTTAACTTTGAAAGTAAATATTGACTTTTCTGACAGTATACAAAATGTTACTTTTTTTTGCTTGTGCTGAGTCTAGTTCAGTCGAATGTTTGCAACATGAAAAAACTTCCGGATTGCTAGATTTTCTGATCAGAAATATTCAGTTGAGTGAAAGATCTTAAAAGGAACATGATTTTAGTTTTTTAGACATTTGTCTTAACCCCTAATCTGCTTACGTTGGGTTTTTAGCCACCTGATGAAGGTTCATTATCCTATTCTGAGGTCAGACATCGTCAATATAGTTTAGGTGATTAAGGTAAGATGCCGCTTCATCTGCTCCCCTTAGACTAGACTTCGCGGATAACAGCGTTCATCATCAGAAAATAAAAGGAACGATAAAATGTACTCCTGTCGTATATCGTTTTAAATCTGACCTCGGTTGCAAGGAGAAGTAACTAGACAAGAGGTAGATCGATAAACTTATTAATACTCCCCTGAGGGTATAATTAGCTGTACAGAACCTGGCCGGTTCCCTCACCAAGTGAAATTCCTGCAAATCGTTCGTTAAATGGCGGAGACCAGTTTTGTAGCGACTACGTAAAGACACTAGACACTTAGGGGGCGGACTAACACTATAATCTTTACAAAATAACGCAAATATAATGAGAGAATACTATTTGAATTTCGAATAGCGCCTTTTAAAACATTTTTGCTAAAAGATTGAAACACTGGATGAAACCAATAAGCTTTTTTTTATAATACCGCGCGAGCTAAAGGAGTTATGAATACAATTTGAATGGTTTTTCTTTAGGGCGCGGGCTGGTGCTATAGTACTTTGAAACCCAGGTGTATTATAGATTTCGATATTTTTTGAGAGGTGGCTGTCAAACTGGACGGGACGAGTCAGTGCATTCTCAAGCAGTGGGTTCTTGGTACGTGCTAGTTGTTAGTTCGTTACATTTAGCCCACCCAGCAAGCCACTCCAACATTAGTGTTACGCCTTCATGTCAGAGTTGACGCCGACGGGATTTTCATATAACTACATATGAATTCCATGAAAAGACTTTTTCAGAGAATTGCCTCTCATGGGATTCGAACCCGTGAATTGACGATCAGTCAATTCCATGGCGTTCTCAAGAATTGGGCATCGCTCAGACCATATTATGGCGTATTTTGCGTAAGCATCTTGGCTTACACCCATACAAGATCAAGCTGACTCAAGAATTGAAGCCGATGGACCATTTGAAGCGACGTACGTTCTCCGATTGGGTTCTGGAGAAGATGCGCCAAGATGATGAATTTCATCGCAAAATTATCTTCAGTGACGAAGCTCATTTTTGGCTCAATGGGTTCGTCAATAAACAAAATATGCGTTATTGGTCGGGTGAAAACCCACATGCGCTTCATGAATCACCACTTCATCCACAAAAAATAACTGTTTGGTGCGGTTTGCATGCCAGCGGCGTTCTTGGGCCATATTTTTTCGTCGACGATAACGATCGTCACGTTACTGTGAATGTGAATGATCACCGATTATTTTTGGCCCGAATTGGAAGATATGGATTTATTGAAGAGTAAGTATGGTGAGCGTGTTATCTCAAGACATGGGCCAGTCGATTGGCCGCCTCGTTCGTGCGATTTAACGCCGCTTGACTATTTTCTGTGGGGCTACGTTAAGTCATTGGTTTGTGCCAACACGCCGACGACGTTGAAGTTCAGAGCCAACATTGAACGCGAAATAGTGGCCGTTTCGGCCAAAATGTGTGGCCGAGTCGTTGGAAATTGGGTCCAAAGAATCGACAGCTGCTAACGTGCCTACGGTGGCCTTATGAACGAAGTCGAGTTCCAATCATAAATGTTTCATTGTACTTCAAGCCAATAATAAAGTTGTCAAATGGTTTGCCTTTTATTTAAAAAAAAAAGTTGTCAAGTCGTTATTGGAAAACCCGATATCAAGTTATGCTACAAAAAAGTATAGACTAGCTTCTAGCAACTGTGTAGTGATTCTTAATTGCTAGCCTGAAACTGGCAGACATGCAGAGAATCTCTTTAAGTGAAAAAATCTTTATTACCGAAAATCGAAAAAGATGACTGACTACACGCTCTCCCATCAGTCTGAATGATCGAAAAAAACTCTTTTGCGAATGCATCATTTGTCTAAAATTTGTCTAAATGCAACATGCCTATCAACGAGAAAGATCCTGCGAGGGTGCGATTCAAATTTTGCTGTGCAAAATTGAAGACACACTTGACAAGAAGGAAAACGCAACTCTGTATGTGCATGTGTAATAGTATGTGATTCTACCAGATACACACCGTAGGTGAATCACTAGTTTTGTGAAACAATACTGATGTATGCAACCCTGATTGCGGATTTTGACTTTGGGCAATATGTGTTTGAACATAAGGCGGTGTCCTGTAGATCTACACTGTTATGAAGATGATGTAACTTTATTGTACATTAGATCATGCCTAGTCTGTTCTGAAAGCAGGCAGGCCTAGACGTGATCAGCGGTTAGTGTATTAGAAATGGGTTTTCAGTCAAGTTTCTCAAAACTGAGGTCGTTCGCTTGACCAGAAAGAGGGCATATCTGACTCATCTTAAAATTTAATGATTAAATGCATTATCATCCACTTCTCAAGCAAAACTTAATATTTTGTTGTCATCCCGGATAACGAACTTCTCTGTTGCGTTTAAAACTTCAAATGCTCTGTAGTCCATCTGGCAGTATGAAGGAGCTATCGGATTGGGGATGAATGATTTTGTCAGAAACGTCATACTTCCGTGAGCTTCTCTTCTGAGGATTAATGAAAAATATGTTAAGTGGAGAGCTAGAAGGGAAACACAGTATCTACATGGTTGGTTCGGGAAGATACACGGCTGAAGCTTGCTTGTGCAACATCGGAAATTGAATTAGGTTTACTTGGAGGCGAACATAAGTTACATTCCGACTTCTTTATTAACGTATTCGTGAATTCACTTTCTACAAAGTCCCATTGTGAGAAAGACTCATCAGTGGCAAACTGATGCCATTTATAGTAAATCTTGTTGAGAAAAAGTTTAGAAGATGACTTCGCATGGATCGACAAGCATTGAGAAAATGTAACAACAAAGTACCTGAATTTTATGGGTTTTGTACTCGTTTTCATCGAAACTATTACGAATTTTAAAGAATCGCCTGTCGCCTATATAACATATTTATCCATAAGTACCCAATTAGGAACACGTCTTTTCTGTTCTTTTGACTTCAAAAATATTTTGATCCTCTCATAAGAGTTTGATTTCCGAAGCATTACCCTTGCATATAGTTTTACATGGGAATTTTAAGATACAAAAAAAAAAAAAAACGTTTTATTATTTAGTTTATATTATATATAATAAAATATATTTTATTGTGACTCAACTCGCTACTAACTGAATGCAAAAATAAGACTGAGCATGATCTCTCCACCTAAACGTTCTTCCGTAGGTTGCTTTTCGATCTTTGGTCTCTCCACAGAGACAAAGTGGAAAGAGCAACAACGAATATAGTACTATATCTCTCCTTCTTTATCATTTGTTGGAGATAAAGTGGTGAGATTGTGAAAAGACCTGTTTGTTTATTCTATATGAATAACCATTAAGCTTTTGATCCCCAAAAAGCAAAATTAAATTAATTATTAATTATTAAGTTTGTTTTACTTTACTTTGTTTACATTTTTAAATTTCATATAAATTGTACAAAGTATTTTAGTTTATTTTGATAAATTCTAGGTCTCTAAGTCTATAATTTACAAAAACACCAAAAATATAAATTTATCTCCAAAATTTTCGTTCACCAAGTAATAAGATTTTCTTTTCGTTTTTCTTTAAATTTACAATTTACAATTGAAACGTTCTTAATATTATGTTATGTATTTTTCTGAATTATGTGTACGTATCTGATTTTAATTTTTGAAACTATAAAATCTTTACATAATTTACTTCAGAAATCTTTACTAAAGTTTAACTTATTGATAGCTTTAATCGCATCCACCAAGCCTAAAAAATAACAAATCGTTAATATTTTCTTGTGAATAAGTTTTTTTTAATTTCTTTGGTATACCTTTGCAACTTTCATTTTATAAATAAATTTCTTTAGCATCTTTTCTAACTGTGATCCCACCTTAAGGTTTCAAGCTTTGAATTCTGAAATTCTAGTCCTACTTTTTTCGAGCTCGTTTTTAATTTTAAACTTCTGATATGTGTGTTTTGATATATAGGGTGATTCACCGTAAGATTTGATTTATAATAAAATAATGTAAAATAAAATAAATTTGAAAGCGAACTTAAAATTTCTATTATCGGTTAAAAAAACAATTTATGGCATTTATCTTTTAAAAATGATATCATTGCAGTATTGGCCACGACTACGTCTGAGGTGATCCATTCGGAAGGTCCAATTTTGGGCGACTCGTTCGAGCATAGCGACTGGTATCTCACGGATAGCACGGGTAATGTTGGCTTCCAAAGCGTCAATCATAGTTGGCTTATTCCTGAAGACCTGAAACTTTACATATCCCCAGAGAAAACAGTCCAAAGGTGTGATATCGCACGATGTAGGCGGCCAATTTACCTTAGTAAAACGTGAAATTAAGTGCTCACCAAAATGATTTCTCAACAAGACTATTGTTTCACGCGCTGTATGGCTCGTAGCGCCGTCTTGTTGAAATCAGAGCTCACGGAGACCATGTGCTTGAATTTCAGGAAGCACATAGTCCATTAATATGGCGTGATAACGGTTACCATTAATGGTAACGTTCTGATTTGCCTAATTTTGAAGATAATATGGACCAATAATCCCACCAGCCTTGGATTGCTCATCAGCCCAAATATGGCAATTTTGTTTATTAACGTATCCATTGAGCCAGAAACGGGCTTCATCACTGAACAAAATTTCACGATAAAACACCGGATCTTCGTTGAGTTTTTTCAGAGCCCATTCACTGAAAATATGACTCAAATTCAAGTCGTCTGGCTTGCACAAGTTGAATTTTGTACGTTTTTAGGCCGATATATTCGCGTATACTCTCAGCTACAGCTGCTATAGTCTCTTCACTACGTGCTGGATGTGGTCTAACCCGGTCGAGTATCATCCTCTAATGTAGAATGAATCACCCTATATAATTACGTCTAAATTATTTTTTGTTATATTTTGTGTTTCTGTTTGTTGATCTATCAATTACGTAGTTACCCTGAATTTCATTTTTTTTTTTTTCGTAGCCGCTTGTATAAGGCTTTCCAATAGGGACTTGACAACTTTGAATTTAATTTGTGAACGCACTCTTCACTAATCATCAAACTGTCACTATCAATTTATTCAGTAAACTCAACATTTTCATCATGACAAAGTACACTAACGAGCTACGTTCTCCAATTGGGTTCTGGAGAAGATGCGCCAAGATGATGGATTTCATCGCAAAATTATCTTCAGTGACGAGTTGTTGAAAATTTGGTCCAACGAATCGACCGCTGCAAACGTGCCCGCGGTGGCCATATGAACGAAGTCGAATTCCATTCATAAATGTTTTGATTGTACTTCAAGCCAATAATAAAGTTTTTGAAATATCTCAAATGGTTTGCCTTTTATTTAAAAAAAATTTGTCAAGTCGTTATTAGAAAACCCTATATTTTGGTTTTTCATTTTGCAACTGTTCTGTTCCTAACTAAATTCTTGCATGATTTAAATTGTTCACCTTTATTTCTATTATTCTTTTCTATTCTTTCCTCTTTTTCTACTTTAAACGTTCACGCTAGTGATTGCATTTCAGATCGACTAAAATTTTTTCCGATGAAGTCAGTTGCTCTAAGCTTAGTCGTAGAGTGGGTTGTACCATTGTACGTGTTAATTATTAAAAATAATTTGTCTTCTAAATCTAAAGTGTTTCTAGATACATTCATAATTCGCAAATGTTCATTTAAGGTTCCATGTAAACGTTCAATGTCGGCATTCCCTGTTTTCAATGAGCCTGTTGTTTTGTGGAAATGGATTTTATTTTTTTATTTATTTATTTTTCCGTGGGAAGGTGAGAAATATTCATAGACACTATAGGCCCGGAACCTATAGCAATGTAAGATTCTTACTCACTAAAAAACACCTCCCTTATGCAAACCAAAACTGAGTTCACACTCAACAAGCAGTTCTTCTATCGCATTTTATTTTGTTTTTATAAGATATCCTGCAGGCGATTTTCCATTGAAAATTCCTATGTACTTTAGAAAAATGACGCGCTGCTAATCACAGAAATGTTCGTATGACCTTGTAATCGATTATTATGTTTTCGCGCAAACATTTTAATTACGTTCTGAACGTTTTCGACTCCTAAGTCTCTGTGGATATCATCGTTTCTAATGTACCACGGCGCATTAACAATACTTCGAAAAACTTTGTTTTGGATGTCTGTAATACATTAATGTTACTATTTTTAGTACAACCCCAAAGTTGTACACCATATGTCCAGATCGGTTTTAGCACTTGCTTGTATAACAGCAGTTTGTTCTCTAAGCTAAGCTTGGAATACTTTCCAATAAGCCAGTAAATATCTTTATATTTGATTTCAAGCTCTTCACGTTTTTTCTTGACGTGTGCTCTCCATTTTAGTTTAGCGTCAGGTGTCATACCGAGATATTTGGCCTCGTTCGCGTAAGGAATTCGTATTGCGTTGATAAACACCGGTGGATTCTCAATCTTCTTGAGAGTGAAGTTCACGTGGACAGACTTGTTTTCATTAAGCGCAATTCGCTTAGTCTTTGTCCAATTGTTAATCCGTGTAAGGGCACGTTGCAACTTGGCAATTGCTTCTTCGACTGTTTTAGCCATTGCCAAAATGGCAATGTCATAAACAAATGTGGCTAGGACAGTGTCGTCCGTTTGCGGTATATCACGGGTAAAAAGCAAATATAGCAGAGGGCCAAGTACACTTCCTTGCGGCACCCTCGCCTTTATTGTCCTAAACGCGGAATATTCGTTTCCGTGTCTCACACGGAAGAGTCGGTCTTTCAGATATGAACCTAAAATACAAGACAATTGCTGGGGTAGGGTTTGTCGGAGTTTATATTTTAGGCCTTCATGCCATACCTTATCAAAGGCTTGCGAAACGTCAAGGAATGCGCTTGAACAGACTAACTTACACTCGATTGCTCGTTCAATTGTACCGGTTACTCGATGCACTTGGTCAACTGAAGAGTGTTGGCTTCTAAAGCCAAATTGATAATCAGGCAAGAGGGAATTTGTGTCGGTAATTGGTTTAAGACGATTAAGAAGGATTCGCTCGAAAACCTTCGATGTAATCGGGAGAAGCGATATTGGTCTATATGACTTAAATTTAGTCAGCGGTTTAACGGATTTCGGAACCATAATAACTTCGGCTGCTTTCCACTGGTGCGGTACGTGCTCTAATCTAATGCTGGCATTTATAAGATAAAGCAGCTTTAGCAAACCTTTTTTCGGCAACGCTTTAAGTATCTCTCCCGTTATTGAGTCATATCCCGGGGCTTTATTGGGCTTAAGCGTGTCTATAACTTGTCTAAGTTCCCTAAGTGGAGCCTTTTCTACTGGAAAGTTTGTCGTCACGTCTAGCGTATTGACATTCTCTGGAAGTACTTCCCCGTCGAATGTTTTAAACGTTTCTGCAAGATGGTTGGCGAAAACATTAGTTTTTTCCTTATCTTCTTTCGCCCAGTCATCCTGGTTTCTTCTTATTGGCGCCACGTGTATTTGGGGCTTTCGAACACTTTTAACGGCTCTTCATATAGAGTAGTTGGTATCCTTTGTCGCTGTGAGTCTTTCAAGGTAGTTATTAATACCTTGATTATTGAAGTCCTTGATCGATTTTTTCAACAAGTTGCAGAGCCTATTGAAGGACGTTTTATCTTGTGGTGCCCGGGCTTCATGCCACTTTTTCCGCGCTCTTCGTTTCTTTCTTCCTTCCTTCCTTATCATTTCTCTGATTTCCGTGGGTATATATTCCGTGGTATGCCTACTTTGGGAACTTTGTTCGATTCGCGGGGATTGTTCTTCCAGGCCGCTTGCTGTATGACTTCAACAAAACGTTCAACTTCTTTTTCAAGTTCTAAGTGCTACTTTCAACTCAGTATTGTCTACAACGTCTATTCGGAAATCTTCCCAGCGAGTTTTGCTGGTAGTTAATCTGGGCGGTCTTTGTTTCTTAACCAAGAACTCGCGTGAGAGGATAACTGGCGAATGATCGGAGGAAAGATCGGAGGAAAGATCGGAGTCCTCTTCAACTTTGACGTAACTAGCGTTTACTCCTTTTTCGATAAAGATGTCTATCAGATCGGGTGTTTTGACGACATCCGAGGGCCAAGCTGTTGAGTAAAAATAGCAACCACATTCCATACCAGCCCTGTATAGAGTTTTGCCTTTTTGAGAGATACATCTTGAGCCCCAAAAGGTGTGCTTCGTGTTAAATTCGTCACCAATAATGAAGATTGGTCCAAGAGAGTTGAATAGGTCAATAAATTCGTGTTTTTCTACTTTGCAGCGCGATTGGCAATAGATTGAGGATACATTGTATTAAAAGAGTAATTTTTATTTTTAGCGCGCACCACGGTCATTTGAAATTTATCAAGTTCAATAATTGCTTCCAGAGTATGTTCAATTCAGTCTTTTATGAATAGGGATGACCCGCCTCTTGCGTTTCCCGATGGATGATGAGCGTGGTAGTCGCGGTAACCTTTTAGTTCCACGCGCGATTCTGTCGCCAGGTGAGTTTCAGAAATTAAACATATGTCAATTACTTTTTCCTGCATGAAAATATTTAGTTCATCAAGCCTTTTCTGTTGCTCGTTGGCATTCCACGCAAATATATCAAATATATTGAGCTTCTTTCCCATAATTAGTTGCAGAAATTGGCTTCGAACTTAAGAAGCCGTTCGACTATTATCTTATTTATTTTAGTCTGTTTTTCTAGTCTCTCGAGAATTACTGAGAACACATAACTGCGTCGATTATCTTAAAGTCTTTATTTTTAAGGTCATTTACGATGTTTTATTTAAGGCAAGAGGGATGCAATCCTCTAGCTACAAGGCGTATGGATCTTTCCGTTTTATTTTCATGTATCAGTATTGCAAGATCTTACTTTATAATCGGTTGAGCACAGTGATTTCAGGATTATGTGCAACTTGTTGTAATCCGAAATTCCAAAAACGTTTATTGGCGGCGGCGGTTTTTGTTTGGGTTGCTTTGTTGCCTTATCGACCTTAGCAGTGTT
This sequence comes from Volucella inanis, assembly GCA_907269105.1. Taxonomy (NCBI): domain Eukaryota; kingdom Metazoa; phylum Arthropoda; class Insecta; order Diptera; family Syrphidae; genus Volucella; species Volucella inanis. Next base: position 147,626,732 of record OU026153.1, read on the forward strand.
AAAGCTAGCTTGCTTCTTTGTTTGTTCGATATCAGGCGGGGAAGTAGCTTTGAGCTTCTTACCTGGCTTTTTTTTTAAGTATTAAGTCTGTTTCGCGGACTAGCTCTTGACCGAGTTTTTGGGGCGGTCAAGTAGCGAAACAGACTCAGACTCAGATTTAGATTGCGGCTTAATGGCATCTAGTTGCTTTTTTAGTTCGGCACAGAGCAATTCCATATTTTGGAGTCTGGCGCGGAGTTCAGAATTTTCGCGTTCGAGATTTTGTAGCTTATTCGGTGTAATGCTATTGCCCTGAGCTACCGACTGTGCTTAGTCTTTGCTTTTGCATGATTTTCCTAGCGATCCCCGTGCTGAAGATCTCGTGACCCTTGAGCATTTTTTAAAGGCGTCCTGGTTTATATGTGTATTTTTTTAAGATTATTTGAACTAATTTTAGTTCCCACGAGTAGCGGAGAAAGGGTAGTCCGTCTGTCCAGAGATCCGCATTAGACAGATAAGGCTGGCTGATCCGGAGGTTGCCAAGTATCCGGATGCTCCGTTAGAGATTGAGCTATTTTTATACTGGGCCCCAAACCTGGTCGATTCTGGCACGGGTCGCTTAACACCTTAATCCGGCCCAGTGGATTTTAGTCGCCTCTTACCTCGGGTATATTCTAACCCCTAACCCGAAGGGGTTATGTTCTTTTAAAAATTCTTCAACCGTCGTATTTGGGATGCAAGTTTCGTTATCTGATACTCATTTTTTGGGTTTACCTAAAATTCCAATTCATTCTTTTATTGCAGATAAAACAGCTATCCGATTCTTATATGAAAGTTTGTGCATTGTAGCATATTTGAAGAACTTATCTACAGTTGTTAAATACATCTTTGATCGTTCTGGAAACCTAATGTGAATGTGGATAATGTCATTAAACTGTTTTGGTGTTTGGGTAACCTGCATTGGTGTCTTAATTGGATGACGGTCGTACTAATCCAGATTGCAAACCTCACAATTGCTAACAAATCGTTGGATCTCTTTTGTTCGTGTTCAATAATTTTAAGAATCTAGTTTTTATCAGAAATATCTTTAAGTTTTACACAAGATTTTAATAAATTTAAGTTTAAGTTTTGAAATTTAAGAAATAAGGAAATATCTTCACAATAAACACACATAAGACCTTTGCTTAAAAGAAGTTTTTGTAATAAACTTGGAAACTTTTCATTGTTATGAATTATTTGTAGGTGATTTTTAATTTTTTTTTTTGTACATTTTTTAAAGTTATTTTTTCCTCTTTTCCATATGATAAACAAATTGGATTTTTATATAGTGCTCTCGTACCACGGATTTGTTTACGTTAAGAAGACGGCGAATATGAAAAGCTTTCGCATTGAAAGCTCTGAAGCACTGCATGGTGCTGCTGCTGCCGCCGAGACATTTTAAAGGCAAATAGTTATAAAATATAACTATTTTCTTTATTTTTTTGTTTTCTTTAGTTTCGTTATTTTTGTATACTTTATTGTAATTTTTATTATTCGATTGTATTTTGTTAATATAGGGTTTTCTAATAACGACTTGACAATTTTTTTTTAAATAAAAGGCAAACCATTTGAGATATTTCAAAAACTTTATTATTGGCTTAAAGTACAACCAAAACACTTGTGAATGGAACTCGACTTCGTTTATATGGCCACCGCGGGCATGTTTGCAGCGGTCTATTCGTTGGACCCAATTTTCAACGAGTCGGCCACACATTTCGGCCGGAACGGCCACTAGTCGCGTTCAATTAGCTCCTCCAACGTCGTCGGCGTGTTGGCATAAGCCAATGACTTAACGCAGCGCCACAGAAAATGGTCAAGCGGCGTTAAATTGCACGAACGAGGCGGCCAATCGACTGGCCCATGTCTTGAGATAACACGCTCACCATACTTACTCTTCAATAAATCGATTGTAGCTTGTGCTGTGTGGCTTGTGGCACCATCCTGTTGAAACCACATGTCCTCCAAGTCCATATCTTCAATTCGAGCCAAAAATAATCGGTAATCATGGCGCGATAACGCTGACCATGCACAGTAACGTGACGATCGTTATCGTCGATGAAAAAATATGGCCCAATAACGCCGCCGGCATGCAAACCGCACCAAACAGTTATTTTTTGTGGATAAAGCGGTGATTCATGAAGCACATGTGGGTTTTCACCCGAAGAAATAACGCATATTTTGCTTGCTTGCCATTGAGCCAAAAATGAGCTTCGTCACTGAAGATGATTTTGCGATGAAATTCATCATCTTGTCGCATCTTCTCCAGAACCCAATCGGAGAACGTACGTCGCTTCAAATGGCCCATCGGCTTCAATTCTTGACTCAGCTTGATCTTGTATGGATGTAAACCAAGATCCTTACGCAAAATACGCCATAATGTAGTCTGAGCGATGCCAAATTCTTGAGAACGCCGTGGAATTGACTGATTTGGATCGTTTGCTACGGACGTCTGAACGGCAGAGATATTTTCGACACTTCCACCAACCTGCTGTCTCACTGACACGGCAACATCACACAACGAATAATTAGACTCAAATTTTTGCACTAAACTTGTTATTGCCTGTCTACTAGGGCGAGAATTACGTCCGAAAATTGGAGTTAACGCTCTTAAAGTTGCAGTCACCGACTCCGAATATCTGTAGAAAATTTTAATAATTTTCAGACGTTGCTTGTTAGTGTTCTTTACCATGATGAAAATGTTTAAGTTTACTGAATAAATTGACAGTGACAGTTTGATGATTAGTGAAAGAGTGCGTTCACAAATTAAATTCAAAGTTGTCAAGTTCCTATTGGAAAACCCTATATTTACTGGCTGATAAAATTGTTCTGTTCCTACGTTTCTGATACTTTCGGCTTTCTGACTCTCATTATGAAAAATGAGCACCAGTATAAATAACACCGAAGGGGGTTCTATGGGCGAAGATAGGAGCGAGAACTTGCATAGTATGATCCGCATACTCTGTGCGCAGAAAAGTGGTTTAAAAATCTGTCACAAAGCCTTTGTAGGATCTCAGGTGGATGTTGTATAGTATGTGTAACTGAGACGTGGTTTCATTCAGATATTGAAGACAAATTTTATGATATGGCTGGATTTGAAGTTTTTCGTGGTGATAGAATGGGCCGTGTAGGGGGAGGTTCAGCTGTTTATGTGCGTGTAGCGATTGGTTTGCAAATCTATGCAGAACACTGGATTAGACTATTGCTTTGTCAATATCGTGTGCGAGACTGAAAAATATTTCTAGATAGTTAGTTAGATAATTTCAATTCTTGACCAATTTTCTTGTACCGCCGCCCATGCTGTTCTATGCGGTGATCTTAACTGCAATTTGATGGACAATAACACCTCTTCCAAGTTTGTAAATGCTTTCAAAGTGCTGAACCTACTTCCAGTAAATACTACTAGTCCTACTCATTTTCAGGGTGACTCATGTTCACTTGTTGATCATTTTTTTATCAGCAATGTACGTAAAATCCTTCTTTATTGTCAGGTCTCGGTCTAAGGTTTTTCAAGGCATGATATGATCTATCTAAGCCTAAATTTCGAAAACAAACGAAAGGAGATTAGATAGCAGTTTTAAAACTACATATAATAACTTGAATCACCTTGAACTACTGCATGACATACATAGTATTATCTGGAACAATTTGCGGTACATGAAATCCATTAACGAAAAAGTAGAACTCTTACAAGAGCAGGTCAGGAATATTTTTGACAAAAATGTCCCATTCAAGACAAAGACTGTTCGCAGAGCATCACCACCTTGGCTTGGTTGTGATATCCTGCAGCTGATGTGGCAACATAATACAGCCTACAAAAATTGGAAGAGGTATAAACTTGAGATGTTATATTGTTTTTTGCGAAACAAAGTGGTGCTGGACATTAGAGCTGCAAAAGCGCTAAGTCAAAGGTTTTCGGTGAAAAACACATGGAGAACTGTAAAAGAAAAGAGAACCCAAAAATGCCTGATGATATTGAGTGTGAGCTACTCAATGCTGAGTTCGTCAAAACACCATCATCTTTTCCCGGTGAAACCGGACACAATACATTTGAACCATCAGAAACCAACACCACCAACGAATCCTTTGGTTTCGTATGCGTTAGTGACGAAGATGTTGTCGAAGCAGTACTGTCGATAAAGTCAAACGCAATTGGTATTGACGGAGTTTTGTAAGACTTATGCTTCCATACATCTTACCATATATGAATCAGATATTCAACAGTATAATCACAACTTCTGAATATCCGAACGTATGGAAAAAGGCCAAAGTAATTCCAATACCAAAAAAACAAATGGTGGTTACAGACCCAATGCGATTCTGCCGTATTTAAGTAAAGTGTTTGAAAAAGTGATTCTGCAGCAAATACAAACGTATCTCTTCCAAAATAATCTTTTAAGCAGTCCGGTTTTCGCCCCAAATACAGTTGTAAGACCGCATTGCTGTCTGTGGTAGATGATATCAGGAGGTCTTTGGATAAAAAGTATATAACTCTACTGGTTCTTTTAGATTTTTCTAAAGCATTTGACCTTCGCTACTTTAGTCAACCTAAATGTTCACATCTACACCTGTAAGGAAAACGCTAGCAAAAACGCTTCCTGCCAATTTTACTGTTTGGTTGCGAGATATATGACAACGTTGACTGTTTTTGCAGAAGGCAGCTTAATATTGTGTACAATAATATTGCTCGCTATATTTATGGTATTCGAAGACGTGATCGCATATCCGCCTATTCAAAGCGCATTGTCGGTTGGTCGTTCGATAGCTTGCTAGAGTTTCGTTCCTTATCTTGTTTGCACGATATTATACAAACACATCAACCTGAGTATATAAAAGACTAGTCTTTCCTCGGTCGCAAATAACCTTTACCTTAATTCAAACTGCATATTCTTGATTGACGTCAGAGCGCCAGTTCTTCGTGCACTGCACTCGCCTGTGAAACTCCATTCCCCTTGAACTGAGAGAAGTCAGAAGCACGAAACGATTTCAATTTTTACTTTTAAGGTACTTTTCCAGTGAATATATGTTAACACGATAAACATTTATTAACCTTTTCCCACGATGCATTGCTCCCACAATCCAACTCATATATTACACTATTAGGCAATTCAACCGAATTCAAGGCAAGCAAATTCATCCGAATCCAGAAGCAAGTGTTTCACCTGTACTGAAGACAAGATGCTGACTAAAGTCCGGTTCCCAGGAGTGAAGAAAAAGAAGATGTTTTTTTTTATAACAAGAAAGTTAAATATTTATTAACTAGCACCCGAGCTTAAGTAAAACACGCGAGCTAAACGCCCGAGCTAAAGTAAAACACGCGAGCTAAAGTAAAACACGCGAGCTAAACGCCCGAGCTAAAGTAAAACAGCCAAGCTAAAGTAAAAGTGTAAGGTGGAAACTACGTGCAATGTGAAAACATCGTACGAAAAAAAATTTGTTAAGAGCAAAGAAAAAATTATTATAGAAAAAAAATTTTATAGAAAAAAAATATTAAAAGCGGCTAAATACCGAGAAAAATAATAAAAGCGGCTAATACCCGATAATACGAGTGAATTAGACTTAAAAAGAACTTTGTGATAACAACTCTCCGTAGAGAAACCGAGGGCCCCTTAGTAGCTGTACCACAGACGAAAAGAAGGCAGTGTAGACTTCCAGCCGCTGTTAGTTTACAGTTTAAATGCATTTTTTGTTAACTTAATATAATGATTCTTATTGGCTAAACAAAAAAGCGCTTAAAAATTAGCTTAGATTAAAATTATCTTAATCTAACTTACTGGCCCAATGCGGGCACTCTAAGTTAAACCTAACACTTAAACTATGTCTTTCGACGTATCTTACAGTCTATTCTTATTTACAGATTAACAACTAAAACTAAAAAAATAAATTGAAGAAAAAAACTTAGTATATGGACTATTTTTGTTATAATATAAAACTTAAAACTAAAACTTACAAACTACCTAAAAATAAATCTTAATCTACTTAAACTACATTACATTTAATACCTAATATAAACATATATATTATATATAAACATAATACATATATATATACTTAATATATAAATATATGTACATATATGTGTATTTTTTCCTTTTTATTTTTTGTTCTTTTTTTATTTTATTTTTTTTTTTTTTCGTAAATCTAACTTAATCCTACCTTAAAACTATGTAAGTCGGCCATAACTAGAAAAATTAGGCTGACCCACTGTTGAGCAGCATCCCTCTTGTCGCTACTCCCCACCGCCCTACTGAACCGGTGACGCTCCGCACTGCCGTGTGCGACGTCTCTGTCGTAGTTGAGTCGCCTATCCGCAGCTGTTCGAGCGACGTAGTAGATTAGCGGCACCGCCAATCTGTCCTGGATCAGAACTTTCATATCGAGGTAGAGGAATGCTTCTGGAGGAACAAAACCATCAAAGCGAACTATCTCATGATACATATAATTAGGGTAGAGTGCCCCGGAGAACAGGTTGTTCGATGAGTTCATTGCTCTCGCAATGTGCCCTCGAGTCAACTTAATTACGAAATTGTCCACTCTTATTAGGTTCGCCCTATTTTACAAGACCTCATTAGAATAGAATTTTATGTACTCAGACTCTGGTGCTCTGTATAAGCGAAGACAAGTCCTAAGACAAGCACTCTCAAACACCCAAATCTTTTCCAATAAACTTGCTCTTCAAATACAAGCATGGGTATGATTAGGGCCATGTAGCAGATCACCTTCACCCTCGCATCGAGTTGGCTGCTATAAAATAGTCTCTTTGTAAGAGCAAAAGCACCTCTGGCTCTGGCTAGAGCAACATCTATATGTTTATTAAAATACAGATATTGATCTAGCCAGATCCCAAGGTATCTGACTACATTTCGACAAGCAAGTGGCTGCCCGTGCTGCCCCACGATCGAAAATTTTCGCCAATTTTTCTGGTATCCCTAGAGGCCCCAGACAAAGGCGTCCTAAACAAAATAGTTTCTGATTTCTGAAAGTTGACTTTCAACTTCAAGTCATAGCAATATCGCTTAATTTTATCGAAGTCACGTTGCAAGAGTATGTTTATGACCTCAATCTTTGGACCTGATCTGTACGCGATTAAGTCGTCCGCGTACGCTATGGCATGGTGAAGTGAACCTATAAGATCACTTGTGTAAATGTTGAACAGGATCGGCGAATTTACCGCACCTTGTTGCAGACCGTTTTTAATGTGAAATGTTCTAGCAGAAGTCACATCGTCATTTTTCACGATGAATTGTCTATCAGTTCACATGTTGTAAAGAATATACAGTAGTGGTTTACTAATGCCCAGCCTGTTCAGCTTGAAGAAAAGTCCCTCTAACCACACAGTATCGAAGGCTTTTTCCAAGTCAATCAGGCAGACACCAGTGCCCTGGTTCTTGCCTTTGTTCCAATGGATATCAGAAACCAGTTAAGACGCGGCATCAATGACATCATGCTCCGCCTTGAAACCGAATTGATTATCCGGAACTACTTTTTGTCCTCAACCCACTTAGTCAGGACTCTATTGATCATCTTTTCAAAAACCTTACGGATGTTTGGTAGAAGACTGATCGATCGGAGATTCGCCGGATAAGAAGTATCTTTATCCCTGTATTAATGATGTACCACCGCAGTTTTTCAATGCGCTGGATAATGGGCATTATTCATTGCATTATTAAACAGGGTGGTATATTATAAATGTACACCGCTTCTAGTGGAAGATGTCGAAGTACAATGTTCGGTATTTCATCGGTTCGCACTGATTTCTTACTTCTAAACGATTCGAAGACCGTTTGGAGCTCTTCCTTCGAAATGAACGGAGGAAGTTCCCTTTCTTTGGCGATGACATTATTTTCCATATGAAAGATCGTTTTGATCTTTCCTCCGAAATATTTTATTTATTTGTAGGAACATATTCGGTTTGCTGGTATTTACAGCCTGATTTTTATTGTTCCAATATAAACTTACAGAAGCCCTGTAATTTTCTTTTATTAATGTTTGGAGGTTTTTGATCGACGACTTTAATGTCATAATCTCCGGGTTATGTCTGTCAGTAAACTGTCTGTACAAGGTTTTTAATCTTGCCAGCAGTCTACTTTTATGTCAGTGCAATGCGTCTATAGTTGAATTGCGGAACAAGTCTTCGTTGTCAGTATATTGATACCGAGGTATCGTTTTGTCCATTGTTTGTTTAATTGTCTTGTCCATTACTTTTAGATATCTGTCAATCTCCTCGTTTGACAGATTTCTGTTGCACGGTGGGTAAAGCGAATTCGAGGAGAGTGCTCTTGTCAGTGTCCTAGAGAAGTGTGTCCAACGCACTCTACTATAGTTGTAGGAATGCCAATGAACAAATTCATCCAGTTCCGCATTTTCGTTTGGAACGGTTATTTCGGTACTAAGACCGCAATGGTCGCTGTCATACACAAAAGTGCGTAGACAGTTTATAGTATGTTGGTTCGTACCTGTCAATTGAATTCGTGAGTCGAACAACAGTAGATCCAAATAGGAACCGTGTCTAGGAAACGACGGACTGTCCGTCGCCTTAAGACCGAGTCTATATATCACACTGTGCTGAACCCACCAATTGAGTAGTAGGTTCCCTCTAGTGTTTGGTGTATTATTTCCCCAATCTCTCTGCTTGGCGTTGAAATCTCCGCCGATAATAAAGTAGTTTTCTTCCAATTGAAGTCTCAGCAATAGAAAAAGCGTCTCGAGCTCTGAGATGAATAATGTGGATTGAGTAGCCTCAGGTGCGTAGACAGACACCATGTACAGCCGCTTTCCACTTAGGAGAGGGATATAGATGATGCATGCCTCCAGCACCTGAAACCTACATACTACACGACTGTGTACTCTATTACAACGCAGTTCTTTTCTAACAAAGATTGCAACCCCTCCTCCTTGAATGGATTTGGATCGATTTCTTCGTATGATTTTATATTTTCTGTTGCTCATTTTGTGCTTTTTGGATAGCTTAGTTTCGCTAACCAAAAGCACATCTGGACTTGGTCTTTAAGCAACTTAAATAATGCGGCTCTACGCTCAATCCTAATCAACCCGCGCGGTCTGTTCAGTTATACGACGTTGAAGCTGAGCCATCTGACCCTGGATAGAGAGCAAGATAGGATGTCAGAAGCTGGTTCCGGTGCTCTAGTCACTGGGACCTGTGAAGTAACCTTCGCTTGCTGTACCGTATTTCCCCTACCTGCCGCCATTTGGGGGTAGGTAAGGTGGCGAGTAACGGCTGGAGTTTGTAAATGCACGGGTGGACGTTTAACTTCCACTTTCTGCTGCCGAGCCAGATTTACTCTTTTGATATATTGGAATATGGAACAACCCCGATAATATGCGGTGTGTCCCGTGTTCCCACATAAAGCACAAGAGAGTTGGCTTTTTTCAGACGCTCCGTCCTTACCTAGAGCGCATGCTTCAGATTTGTAGTTCTTTCCACACTTCACGCATCAAGGCTGCATTTCGCAGTTCGACGCGGCGTGCCCGGTCCTTTCGCTCCTCTTTAATTTATCCCAGTGTACAACCTGGTAGTCTAGGACATTGATGCTCCTTAGACCATCTAGTTTTCTGTTGGGACTTAGCTGAACCAGGAAGAACGGCAGCTTGCGCTTCTCCATTTTGGCTTGACTTGACTCCCACGAATTTGAGCTCTTTGCACTCCTTCTCTTTTAGCAGTGCAAGGAGCTTCTACGGATCAGTCGACGGTTCCAAGCCCATCAGCTGCTTAGTCTGCTGATATTTTTGTTGTTGTTTATTTTTTTGCTGCACTTGTGACTGTTTTTATTAGTTCTTGTGCCGGTTTCTGTATTTTTTGTTTTACTAGCGGTTTATTTTTTGGTTGTTGGGGAAGTTCCACATTAATGTTTTGTTGCTGCCTGGAAGTGGATAACTGGTTCATCAGACCACGATGATTTCAAAATTATCAAGTCTGAAATGCATAATATTCTGCGAAACAATAGTAAGCAGGTGATAAAAATATTGAATACGCCTTGTTATGGGCAAAAGTTAAAATCGTAAATTCTTTTACTTTATCGAATATAGAATTAAAATTAATTGAACAAGTCTTTGTAAAGAACAAATTACCAAATTACAAAAAAAAAGTTTATTTATTTTTTCAACATAATCGCCTTTCAACTACATATATTATATACACTCTTTCCAGCGATGTTCAAAAAGTTTGATACCCTTTTTATAATAAGAACTGTCTTGCTCCTCAAAATAGCCATTAACTGCCGACATCACTTCTTCATCGTTGGAAAATCTTTGCTCACTGAGCCATTTTTTCAAGTTTGGAAACAGAAAATAATCCTAAATTAAATAAAAGGGGTCTAAATCTGGCAAAAAGGGTGCATGAGGTAGCAATTGAAGCTTTAATTCATTATTTTAACCATTGCAACAACGGATTTGTGAACTGGTGCATTGTCTTGATGAAACAACACTTGCTTCTTAGCCAAATGCTGCCGTTTTTGCTTGATTTCTTCGCTCAAACGTTGCAATAAGTTCTCATAATACTGAAAGTTGATAGCTTTTCCTTTTTCAAGATAGTCAATGAGAATTATCAAACGCGCATCCCAAAAAATCGACGTCATAATCTTGCCTGCAGATGAAACGGTCTTCGCCTTCTTTGGAGCCGGTTTTCCCTTTTGAATCCATTGTTTTGATTGTTCTTTTGTCTCGGGTGTAAAGTGATGGACCCATGTTTCATCCATTGTTATAAAACGGCACAAAAATTCTGCTTTGTTGCTGTGAAACTTCGCTAAGCACTCAATTGAAACATCTTCACGACACTGTTTTTGCTCGAGTGTGAGCAAATGCGGTACCCATCTTACACAACGCTTTCTCATGTCCAAATTTTCAAATAATATGCTATGTACCGCACTTTTTGAAATGCCTACAATGTCTGCTAGCTCGCGAACTTTCAGTCGACGATCATCCAGTACCGCTTTGTGGATTTTCTTCACCATTTCCGGAGTCGTTACCTCATTTGGCAGCTTATACGGCCTCGTTTAAACTCAGCAACCCAAAATTTTACTGTTGTAAGCGAAGGAGCAGACTCACACTGTCAAATCCTGTATAGTACTTTATTGTAAGTGTTGCCGTTGTTTTTTTTTTAATAATTTCCTTCCCATTTTAAATCATTTTTTTCTAAAAGTGCCCCTAACTCCTGAAATGCTAGTTTTTAATCCCTCTACAAAATACCGTTATCAATTCTTGGCGCCAAAGTTATCGTACTCTCCCCTGAAGTTTTCTTCTATTTTTTATTATTATTATTTTTTTTTCTTGTGCATACATATATAAAAGTATTTATTTTATATTAAATCTTATTTTATTTGCTTTTTGTTCTTTATATTGTTTTATGTACTTGTAATACTTTATACTAAAATTAACTTTTAATAAAAAAAAATCTTAAAACCCCGTTTATTCGAATTTTAATTTCTCAATCTTCAATAATTCGTAATCCCGCTAATTCGAAAACCTCTTTATTTCGTAATAAAATGTAGGTCCTTGGTACTACGATTTATCGAGATTTTACTGTAAATATTTATTTCACTGTTTAAAACAATTTTATTTTTAATAAATCAATTATGCAGGTAGCGATAGATTGTTGTACATACATATTATGTAGGTATTTTCAGTCTAAACAATTTGAACGCGAAAAAAATTAACACAGACAACATTCTTTAAAAAAAAATGCATTTATTCTTTGTATTGAAAAAAATTATTAGGAGTAACTTCAACTTTTAAGTAACTATCATTTTAAAAATTATCAGGTCATAGTACTCATCGTCAGGTCATAATCATATTTGTTTAAAAAATACAAAAATTAAAATCTTTTCAAAAAAAATTAATATAAAAAATCTGACACATTTTGTTAACACTAAACCTGCCACGACGGGTTAAATGACCCATTTTAAACTTTTTGTCAGAATTTCTTGTAAATAACTTTATCACATCGCCATTTGCCTTTACTATTTTGACTTAAAAATACATCGAATGTGTTTTTTAATATTTACTCCTATCTTGTTAATTTTTTTACTGAGAAATATATGTAACCATGTGATATCATGAAGATTTGTATGTATGGTTGTGATACAAAACCGTTGCTGTATTCCGTTGTATTTGTTGTTGGATGACGAATCACTTCACTCTAAGCGTGCATTACAGTAAACATTTCAAGTTATACTGCTATTTTACGAGCCTGCTATTCTTAATTCATTATCTTACTAATAATTTTTATCCCAAAAATGCCGAAGCATTCAAAATATTTGAAATCATTGGAAATTATAAATAAAGTAGATGAATATGTTAGAGTTTGGAATTTAGTGAAGAAGAACTATCTGAAAGTGAAGTGGAAAGCATAGAACAACATGATGACTCATTTGACACAACGGACGAAGGTGAGTCCTCAGGAAAAAAAAGTGAAGAGGAGAATATTTTGAATATATGTAGAGGACAAAAGAGAAAAATAATGTTATCGATTTCAGAAAGTGAAAGTGATGTGGAACACCGATGTACCGAAATTGCAGCTGATGGTACAGTTTGGCAAGAAATAGAACAAGGCTCAACACCTAGACGATCGTCAATTTATAATATTTTTAAGTAGGTTGTAGGTCCGACAGCATATGTCAAATGAAATATTATTAAGAGCAAAATGAAAACTGCGTCTTCTTTGCTTATTGAAAATCGTGTAATGGAGCAGATAAGAAAATGCACAGAAGCTTTTCTAGCATTTGGGAACTGAATGGAATCTTACTCCTGCAAAAATAAATGCATTTATTGCTCTCTATATGCACGTGGCGCATATCAGGCAAACAATTTGAACATCTCATATCTATGAAACAAGAAATGGGGTCCCGTTTTTTTTTTCAAAAACCATAAGCAGGAGTGATTTTTGTGAAATTATGCGGTTTGTCAGGTTTGATAAAATAAGTCAACGAAGTCAGCGTTTACAAACAAACAAATTTGTTCTAATCTCAGAATTGTACAAATTCATCGAGAATAGTCAAAATTGTTTCAAGCCTGGGGAACATGTAGCTACCGATGAACAGCTTTTCCCAACCAAAGCGAGATGTAGCTTTACGCAATACAAGCCTAACAAACCGGATAAGTTTGGTATCGAACTCTGGCTGGCATCTGACATCAACACCAAATAGATTATAAATGGATTTTCATATTTGGGAAAAGATGAAGACAGAAGAGCTTCATCTCCGCTTGGGGAAGTCGTTGTTCTCAAACTACTGGAACCGTTCACAGGATGTGGAAGAAGCGTCACTACTAAAACCCCTCTTTTTGGAACTATCTACGGAACTAAAAGAGAACTACCAAAGTCCAATAAGCAGGCGAAAGATGGTATGTCATGCGTCTCAACAAAATTATATAAATCAAGTCATTGTTCACTTACCATTTACAAAAGTAAGCCAAACAAAAAAATGCTTCTACTAAGCTCAAAGCACAAATCTATAAGCATCGAAAAAAACGGTAAGCGTATACCTGAAACGATCTACAACAGTACTGAATACGGTGTAGATCAAATGGCCGGAAAATACTCCGTGAAATCGAAATCGCAAAGATGGCCTGCGCAGATTTTCTTCAATATTATTGACCTGGCTGGAATCAAATAATGGGTCTTATACAGAGAAACAACCGACGAAAAAATTTCTAGACAACAATTTCTATTCCAATTAGGTAAAGAGCTTGCCGAAGATTATCAACAGGAAGAAGAGGAAATTATACAGAAAACTTAAAAAATTTTGATTCTCGTGTGCATATGTGAAAAAGGTGCCAAATAGGTTTTTGCAAAGAAAACAAAACTATAAAATTCTGTCTCAAGTGCAACAAATAAGTTCAATAGTTTTCAAAATATGCGGTGAACATGAATAAAGTTATCATATTATTTATTTCTTTTCTATGTTTTGGATTCAACTGTATGAAGTCTGAAGATATGACTTTTTCCTATCTTTCTGGCAATTGCCAAGAATGAATCAAGCCAATTTTTGATATTTTGATGTGAACCGTATTTCAGTGAGGGCGTTCTGCATAGACTGGAACAAATGGTAGTCTGAAGGGGCAAGGTCTGAGCTATAAGGCGGGTGGGGTAAGACTTCCCATCCACTGTTTTTCAAATAGTTCTTAACCGGAATAGCAACGTGGGGCCGAGCGTTGTCATTATGGAAAATTATTGCCTCGTGTCTGGTCGCATATTCCGGGTGGGAATAGACGTGTCACTTTACCCGCTGTGGTGGGAATAGGGATACATGAAATATTGGTAAGTTAAGTGTTAAAAACAAAGTTAAAAAATATTGTATATACATATTTGATTAGAAGTTATTTAGAATCGTTGTTATCTATCTCCAGGACATCTAGAGATGAGGACTCTTCTTTAAGTTGTTCGTATAATGGATGATATATTTTAGAAATAAGTTTTTCCCGGCAAAGATGCATTAGATTCTTATGCTTTAACTTTTGTTTGAATTTGGCTATTTCTTACCTGCACAAGGTTATAGGTGTCTTAGTTTTGGAGAATTCTTCTTTTCCATTGTGTTGATAATTTTCGTTTCACCATCAAATGCATAATTAAACTTTATTAAATTGGGAGTTTCTGGGAATGTTTGAACCACTTTAACCTTGCTCCATTTAACATCATTTCCTTGTAATTGGTTTTTTTGTTTCTTCCCAGTTCTTTAGCCTTAACGTGATTGGCCTTAATTTCGTTCATATTATCTTTTTCTTGGCCATAATATTTTTTGAAATTATTGCACAGATCACATTGGTCTTTTCTTGGTACATGAAACGATAACTTAAACTCGTTAAAAAAAACCTGACGATAAACGGCGAAGGATGCCTTCCGAATGATGTTTTCATTTTTTTTCATATAGGGTTTTCCAATAGGGACTTGACAACTTTGAATTTAATTTGTGAACGCACTCTTTCACTAATCATCAAAATGTCGCTGTCAATTTATTCAGTAAACTCAACATTTTCATCATGGCAAAGTACACTAAAGAGCAAAGTCTGCAAATTATAAAAATTTTCTACAAATATTTGGAGTTGGTGACTACAACTTTAAGAGCATTAACTCCAATTTTCGGTCGTAATTCTCGCCCTAGTAGACAGGCAATAACAAGTTTAGTGCAAACATTTGAGTCTACATATTCGTTGTGTGATGTTGCCGTATCAGTGAGACAATGGGTTGTTCGAAGTGTCGAAAATATCTCTGCCGTTCAGACGTCCGTAGCAAACGATCCAAATCAGTCAATTCCACGGCGTTCTCAAGAAATGGACATGGCTCAGACCACATTATGGCGTATTTTGCGTAAGGATCTTGGCTTACATCCATACAAGATCAAGCTGACTCAAGAATTGAAGCCGATGAACCATTTGAAGCGACGTACGTTCTCCGATTGGGTTTTGGAGAAGATGCGCCAAGATGATGAATTTCATCGCAAAATCATCTTCAGTGACGAAGCTCATTTTTGGCTCAATGGGTTCATCAATAAGCAAAGTATGCGTAATTGGTTGGGTGAAAACCCACATGTGCTTCATGAATCACCACTTCATCCACAAAAAATAACTGTTTGGTGCGGTTTGCATTCCGGTGGCGTTATTGGACCATATTTTTTCGTCGACGATTACGATCGTCACGTTACTGTGAATGGTCAGCGTTATTGCGCCATGATCACCGATTATTTTTGGCTCGAATTGGAGGATATGGACTTGAACGACATGTGATTTCAACAGGATGATGCCCAAGCCACACAGCATACGCTACAATCGATTTATTGAAAAGTAAGTATGGTGGGCGTGTTATCTCAAGACATGGGCCAGTCGAATGGCCTCCTCGTTCGTGCGATTTAACGCCGCTTGACTATTTTCTGTGAGGCTACGTTAAGTTATTGGTTTATGCCAATACGCCAAAGACGTTGGAAGAGCTCAGAGCCAACATTGAACGCAAAATAGCAGCCGTTTCAGCCGAAATGTGTGGCCGAGTCGTTGAAAATTGGGTCCAACGAATCGACCGCTGCATACGTGCCCGCGGTGGCCATATGAACGAAGTCGAGTTCCATTCATAAATGCTTTGATTGTTCTTCAAGCCAATAATAAAGTTTTTGAAATATTTTATTTAAAAAAAAAGTTATCAAGTCGTTATTAGAAAACCCTATACAATCAATGTTTAATCCAGGTGGTAGATACTCTCTTTGTGAGTTGAACCTAGAATAATGGCTTTCTACTCCTCGAATGCTATTAATACGTTCTCGAACTGAGTTTTTTACTGAATTTGGTAGAAGAGAATTCTTTTTGCGCCCACGATTATCGTCCTTTACTACAGTGATTCCTTTTTTTAAAAGATTTATTTATTTATGGGTAGTGTACGAGTATTTATAAAAAAACTTCTGGCACACTTTAATTTTTTGATCAATGTTTTCTTCATTACCAGAAGATCTATTATTTACCGTTGGTCTTACCCGTACTCTTTTTGTTTTTGTTGAATTTCAACATATTTCGTAATATAATTTCGCTGCCGATTAATGTCTCCCAGTTTCCAAAATTCTTTGAAAACTAGTTACCTGGAAGCTTCGTCAATTTAAGAGTTGTATTTCAGTCTGCATTTTTCATGGCAAGGAGGTTTCATTGTTCGTTCACAAACCGTTTTGTTTTTAGAATTGACGTACTCTTGCCCACTGTTTCTGAGGACTTTTCTCTTGTTTCGAACCCATTCTGCCTCTTTGCGAACACGTTTTCTTGAAAGAATAGAATTAGACGCAGACAAACTGTTGTTTCCAAGGTTGTGGTCCAAACCTCCATCATCTGTTTTCAAAAGGTCATGGTTTCTTGAGGCATTACGAATAGATTCACCGAGTAATGTTGCGTCTTCTCTTGAGATGCCAACTAAGTGATCATCGTTCATTGAAAGATGATGACTTAAATCGTTTTTATTAGATGAGGACAAACAGCTCTTTCAAAGACTATAGTCGGAACCACCATCATCTGTTTTGAAATGATAGTTTTCGTCCTCTTCACTTAAAACCTCATGAGAGTTAAATAAACAAGAATTACAGTTTTTCAAAAAGTCAAAAACTGGACTCATCTATTGCAGTCTCTTTAACTGCAAGTAAATGTTCTCATTAAACTTCAAGATTTTCTTCAGAAAATAAACACAAGTTCTAATTATCTATAACTCTTTGCACAATAGATTGATTACATATTGCGCTAAAAATTATAGACTTTAAAGTAAAGTAAAGTTACGTTAAGACAAGTTATAATAAGTTAAAATTATTATTATTATTTTTATTCTGAAGTGAACGATACAAATTTATTAGTAGTATGATTTCGGTTAAACCTTAAAATAGGCATCTGTTTCGGCGATTTCTTCTTCATCGGGCTTAAATCTCTTTTCGGCAAGCATTCTTTAGAGGTCTGCGAACAGGAAATAGTCGCTGGAGGCCAAATCTGGAGGATGCGGTGGGTGGGGAAGCAATTCGTAGCCGAATTCATTAAATTTTTCCATCGTTTTCATCGACTTGTGATACGGTGCATTGTCTTGATGAAACAGCACTTTCTTTTTCTTCAAATGCGGCCGTTTTTCTGCGATTTCGTCCTTCAAATGCTCCAATAACCAATGTAATAGTAGCTGTTGATAGTCTGCCCCTTTTGGAGATAGTCGATGAAAATTATTCCATGTGTATCCCAAAATACCGATGCCATAGCCTAGCCAGCCGACTGTTGAGTTTATGGTCGTTTTGGACGAGGTTCGTCGCTTGCTCGCCATTCAGATGGCTGCCGACTTGACTCTGGTGTAAAGTGATGGAGCTAAGTTTCATCCATTGTCACATACCGACGCAAAAATTCGGCTTTATTGCGGTTGAACAGCTCTAAACACTCCTCTGAATCATCAACACGTTGTTGTTTTTGGTCGACTGTGAGCAAACGCGGCACCCGCTTTGGACAGAGCTTTTGCATGTCCAAATATTCGTGTATCATACAATATATCCAACACGCTCTTTTGATATCTTCAGAGCCTCAGTTATCTCGACCAATTTCATTTTACGGTCATTCGTAATCATTTTGTGGACTTTTTTGATGTTTTCATCTGAAACAACCTCTTTTGGACGTCCACTGCGTGCATCATCTTCGGTGATTGTATGACCACTTTAAATTTTTCAATCCACTTGCGAATGGTTCGTTCGGCTGGTGCAGAGTCCGGGTAACACTTATCAAGCCATTTCCTTGCATCAACTGCATTTTTTCCATCAAAAACATCAACATACGAAATTGCTTTGAATCCATTTTTTTCACAATAACAAAAGTTGCTTCACTCACAACGCTATACCTCGAGAACTAATCGTTCGACAGCTGTCAAATTTATACACGTATCTTTTGAAGGTTGGTACTTACTGATTGGATGAATAATTGGATAACTGGTATGGATTTAATTCAAATGGTGCCATCTCTTAGAAACGGCACGGACTTTGTGACCAATGTGTGTGACCATTTTGAGTTCAAACACTGACTGTTCGATGCAACCGCGTTCGTACTGCTGTCATCGAGCTATTCTCAGGGGTCCCGTTTTGTAACGGCAATTTGTTTTTAGTTTGTTCTTTAGGTTCTTTTTTTTTCAGTTTGATGGTTTTGTAACGGCAATTTGTTTTTAGTTTGTTCTTTAGGTTCTTTTCTTTTCAGTTTGATGGTTTTATAGGGTGATTCATCATAAAGTTTGATTTATATTGTAAAATAATACACATAAATTTCAAACGGAACTTTTTATATCGGTTAAAAGAACAATTCATGGCACTAACTTTTTGAAAATGATATCTTGTAAATGTGGGCCACGACTACGTCTGAGGTGGTCAATTCGGAAGGTTCAAATTTGGGCGACTCGTTCTATCATAGCGACCGGTATCTCGCGGATTACATGAGTTGTTTTTAATATATGTAATGGTATATGTTCGCTCATCAGCCCAAAAACGCCAATTTTGTTTATTAACGTATCCATTGAACCAGAGATGGGCTTTATCACAGAACAAAATTTCACGATAAAACACCGGTTTTTCATTGAGTTTTTCCAGAGCCCATTCACTGAAAATATGTCGCAAATTTAAGTCACCTGGCTTCAATTCTTGCACAAGTTGAATTTTGTACGCTTTAGGCTGAGATCCTCACGTAAAATACGCCAAGCTAAGCTGCTGAGAACGACGACGAATCGATTCGTCACGTCTTCGCGTACACTCTCAGCTACAGCTGCTATAGTCTCTTCAATACGTGCTGGATGTGATCCAACCGGTCGAGTATCATCCACAAATGTAAACTGGGACTCAAATTTGCGAATGGTATTGGCAATAGTAGTTTCAGTAGGTCGATAATGCGCACCATAAGTTCCTCGAATCGCACGAAAAACATTCTCACAGAACGACAATTTTCGTAATACATCTGAAAAATTTGGATACACTGTTGTGGTGTGAGTCTTTCTATGTTGGCTTGCCAAACGATACTGAAAAAAAGTGATAAAGCAGTTTCATAGAAGTCACGCGTGATCTGTCAAAAAAAGCGTATTGAAAATCAAACCTCACAATGAAACACCCTATACTTAGTTTATAATTTTTTTTTTATATACAAGAATTGTGTTTCAAATTGAATAAAATCAGGATCTTTTTTTTTTTTTTTTTGCTTCAACTTGCTTTTGTCTTCTTCGACAAATTCCACTTCGTTTTTTTTTAACGACTGTTTTTTTTCCTTTAAATCAAAACAATTCGTTTACCGACTGCGGCAGTTTTATATGGAAATTTTAAGATACAAGAAAACCGTTTATTTTATTTAGTTTTAACAATATATTTTATCGTTACTCAACTCGCTACTGACCGAATGCAAAAATAAGACTGAGCATGATCTCTTTACCTAAATGTTCCTTCGTAGGTTGTTTCACGATCTTCTGTCTCTCCACAGAGAAAAAGTGGAAAGAGCAACAACGAACATATGTAGTATCTCTCCTTCTTTATCTCTTGATAAAGGAACATTGCTTACCTCTTTTTTTAATGCATAAATGTTTTGACAATAGCTTACTTTCTGTTGTGGCTGCTAACCTAGATTAAGCCATAGAAAGACAACCCCGCATCCGAATCCAGATGTCCTTTTGGCCAATTGATAGCTTTCTACAGCGACTTAATTCAACTTAGTTCAATTCCACTCTTAGCCCAGCATTAAAAATTCAGAAGTTTAATATATCCTGGCGTCTTTATCCCTCAAAACATTGCTTATTTCCGTCACATTTCCGTTCCTTTTAATAGTTGACAAACGATTACATAATACTTAATTGCCAGATAAATACATTTCTTTGCCATCTCATCCATTGTCACAGGCTTATCGCACTACAGTCTTAACGATTTGTCACTTAATTTGCGTATTCCCCACAGATACGAGTATGTATGAAGATTCAAAAAAATCTCAATTCTCTAGTCATTGTCGTAAAATGCCCCCAACCAACCATAACGCCGCGTCGAGACTGAGTCCTTCACAAGTAGACTTTTCTAATCCACTCTCGACGACGAGATATAAAAATGTTCTTTTAAGCAGCCTCTTAGCTATAGATAAGGACAAAAATCAATTTATATGTAGATTCTGGGTACTTATTTGCGTCTATTAAATGACATTGAATTGGAAACGTCTCAGGGGTTAGTCACCACTAGTTTCGGCGGCTTATACTTTATTGGCGACCTCCAAAAATAATACGCGCATTCATCTTTTCATTCATTGTTGGCAGTGACAAAATGTGATCACAGGGATGCGATAAGTTCGCTTTTTTATTGGTCGTAAGCTAAGTTCACAGCTCGAGGGTAATTGAATTTTATGGAATGATTTAAATGTCAAATTTGTCTAGATATCGCGATGGTTTTCAGTAGAAAGGCAGTTCCGTACCGCAGAATTTTTCTTCTCTTTTTTGCAGTTATCTTTGCTCCATTTTTCAATCTCAGATCTTTGTGAAGTTGTAAGA
Source organism: Volucella inanis (assembly GCA_907269105.1). Taxonomy (NCBI): domain Eukaryota; kingdom Metazoa; phylum Arthropoda; class Insecta; order Diptera; family Syrphidae; genus Volucella; species Volucella inanis. The sequence continues at coordinate 147,647,736 of OU026153.1, forward strand.
ATATAATGTGCCGATTTGCATCGAAGGCATTTTTGGAAGGGCATACCGTCAGTTAGTCGCTGATTTAAATCAGAAGGAAATAAAAAGAAATTTGCGGACTTGTGTAAGATTGTTGTTATAGCAATAGTGTTGACAATTGCTGAGAGGGGGATTCCTTTGAGATTTTTTTTGCCATTAAAAAAAAATATTTAGGTTATTGTAAAAGCGTGCTGAATATTTCCTTTGATGACTGCAAAGTAGTCTTACATCCGTTTTATATTTATTTGCTTCCGAAAGGTTATGAAATGAAATGTAAAATGAAAAGAAAGGTTTTCAATTAAAAAGAGTCAATTGCACTAATTAGAAAAATATAAAAGGAAACAGGGGCACTTACTATTATCAGATAATATGTATATAAAGGACTTCCATGTTGACAACTTCCTGCGAAACTTCCTAGAAAACTGACCAATTAGAATGGCAAAAATAACTTCAGCCTGCAAATTAATGAAAAGCTTTTTAGAAAATGTAAAGGTCTGTAAACTGACTTAAAAAGGTGTCAGTTACAATAATTTTAAATTTTTGTTTTTGTTTGAAAAGATTGTTGAGTGCAAATCACACTTGGAAAATCTTCCACTCAATTGTCCATCTGTTTTCTGTGGGCGTTTTCTTTTTCATCTCCCTTCTGATGTTATTTCTTTTTTTCATTTTCGTCGTCATGCTCTGGATGCCACATTACAGGTAAGGTTCATTGGATCCCTTACATCCAGTTCCCTCTTTTAGGTATCTCGGATAGAGCCAGGCGGATGCCTGAAAATTCTAGAAGACGGACAGTCAACCCCCTTGATGCCATATTGATGCTCCGAGATGATACCTGATATTGTTTGCTTCCAGCGTTATAAATTTGTTAAATTCTTAAAACCCATGTAAAGGAAAGCCCATTATTACCCGCGGTCGTTCTTTGACACATGTGTCTTCAAGAAGGTTTGTCGTTGAATTTTTTTATCTGCGAAATTAATCTATCTGCGAAATTTCAACAACAAGATGGCAGAAATTGAAAGGAAAACTCAGAAACTATTTCCAACAAGTTGAAACTGAATTTTTCTCTCTTAAAACACACAGACAACGCACAGCTAGACAAACTTCAGTAAATCACTTTTTCCAGGTAAGGCACAATTCTCAAGTTTCGGCCAAAGAAGTCTCAACAACAATATCGGAGACAATTTTAGCGGTAAAATTCGACATATTTGGAGCTCATAATATTTAAAAACTTTTAGCCATATATTCAGCATGCTGAAATTGAAGAAGTGCGATCATCCCTTTGTAATGGGCTACTGCCATTTCCCTTTACAGAACTCGGTTTTTCAAACTAGGGTTAGTGTTATCGGGTTAACCGCCCGATTACGTAGAATGCTGTAAGCCGGCAGACAATCTCGGGTATATCTTATAATATAATGTTGATGATCGTAGCAAATGAAAAAATGATCTTCGCCTATGCACGCGTATTGTTCAGATCCTTACCAAAGCTTATATAACCGAATAATAAACGAAAGAGGTCCAAAGCTGCACTGCAATTATTACCATCCAATTCGTGTGACATTTTGTGTAATGATTTCCATATACAAAAGAAACGGCATCTATTTGGATATGGATTTGTCACCAGATGTAGGCGAATCCCTGACAACTATTCAACGCCAAGTTGGAAAAGAATCTTTGACTACACCAAGAACGGACTCAAACCAATTGCGCGAGACACTAGCCTTTCTTGATAAAGTTTCCAAAGTCCTCTCGGTGTACTGTGGTATGGTCACAAAACACAAAAGACCGTATTCGAGATTTTTAACAAGTCACTACAGAAGCTTCATGTGATGGCTTCAGAAGAGTTATAAGGCATCTTTTAACACAGCATCGTCTTCTTCTTCAACAAAAGTTTTAAAACGAGGCCATTGAGAGATTCAACTGCAGGAACGATACCGGAAGGATTTTTTAGTACATCAACAAATATGCCAAAGACACAAGTCCCGAAAACAACCTTAAAGAGATATAAAGAGATGAGAATGGAAGTAGAGTCACAGCTTCTAGGAACCTAAAAGAGGAACTTCTGCAGGCTCTCTAACATTTGTAGCGTCCAACATTCTATTATCAAGCAAGTGAACCATTCAACACAAAGATGATCCCACTGACCAAGAAAAGGTAAGTGTAGCAACATCCAAACTTGAGACCAACAAGCTTGCTGAAATAAACGCGCAAGAAGCGTTGATACGGAAAACAGCATGTCTAATTCTGAAACGACAGGCAAGATCCACGGCTTGTTTGGATGATAATAATGAACGTACCTTGCTCTATAAATGTCTGTAACGACACCATCGAGACTTTTGGTTTTAAAAAATGTTTCGAAAAGGTAACGTACTTTCATGTTATTTCATTAACGTCATGAAGCTCACAGTTCGATTTCAGATGCACATTATTTCAAAAATCTGTACAACCGCTTGCATTCTTTTTCCAGACTTTGTTCTTTGCTTGAAATTCGAATGTTTTGACAGCGAACTTCTGCGTAGAAAGCAAAGTTTTTACTTCAAGACAATTTTTTTTTATGCGCTAGGTATGATGGACCGCAATAGCTTAGTGGGGTATTTGGCGCAGTATAAAAAAAAGCTATGAAAAGATTGAACGTTAAAATGCAGGAATTGCAACAAACTGCCAAAGTTTTAACCTATCGCGTGGCTACCATACCTCTCGGCATGTCCTGTGCAACTAACATTAAGTGCTAGAGAGTAGTAGCATCGATGACAAGAAGCCATCAGAAACGTCGCAACTAATGGCCACTTTCCTGAAACCGTTAGTTTGATGATAAATGAAAGCAATCACACGCAAGCAAAAAAGAAAGCAAGCACACAGTTTTTCCAGAAGAAAGAAGGAGCATGAGGAGCGCCCGATCTAGAAATTAGTTAGGAGTCATGTCCGAAATTATAACCGAAAAGTTAAAAAACCGTGTTAAGGCAACAGAAATCAATCAAAGGCTTGTAGAGACGAACAAGGAAGCATAGACGGTCAAAATAAATTATTCAACCTTGACGACGAAACATAAGAAATCAGTCCACACGACAATATTCAACACTTAGCCTACTGGGTCGGGCGGCCTATCTGCCGAGCTATTTAAGACAGCGGAAGACGAAAGCATGCACCAACCCTTAGCTCAGTTCGCCCAATTCACAAGAAAGGAGACAATATTAGCCGCATCAATTACAGAAGCAACAGTCTCCTTAGCATCGCATATAAAATACCTGCCGTCTTTCGTGAACACCTGAAGGCATTTATCAACGATCTGATTGGCCCCCTCAGTGCGGGGGGGGGGTGCCCGGTAAATCCATAATCGACAAAATATTCACACTATAGCAGACCTTGAAAAAAATCCAGGAGATCCAAATCGATATGCACCACCTCTTCACCGTTTTTAGGGTCATATATGACAGCATATACAGAGATGAGCTATACAAAATCATATTTAGCTTTTGCACCTATTTAGAATGACGATGGAGAACGTTCGCTGTTCCGTAAATGTCGGAAATAATCTCCCCAAGACCTTTGATGCAAAAGAGGATTTAGGCAAATTAATACGCTTTTGTCATTTTTTTTATATCATACTTGAGAAATTTGTGGGAAACGTGCAAGTCAAGATCAGAGGCACAGTTATCCAAAAGTCTATAAAACTATTTGCATACGCTAATGCATACGTGGATGAAGGCAAAACTAAGTATATTCCGTCAATAAGAAGGGACACTCAACATCTACAAATCGCCGTTTCTTCGGCCTGAAAACGCAATTGAAGATTAAAGCATTATCAAGAAACACTAAGGAGACCCTATATACGACCTTTATTATTCCAGTCCTGTCATATGTACAAAAGCATGGACGTTAGCAAAGGTGAATGAAGATATCCTTACCCGTTCCAGTATATAGTGACATTGATCTACTCACAAAAGTGCACATTAGTCGGATAGGATGGTGTCAAACTGGGTGATACTTCGGAATAGCCATCCAAATACAGGTTCTTCCTGACTTGACAATAATCCAATATTAGCAAAAAACTGTCTAGATAATTCAAACAAATTTTTTTGGAACTGCTTTCTTCTGTTATTCGCTTACCAGTGCCATAAACAGTTCAACAGTTGCATCAGTTGGTGCGTTCGTGTTATAGCAGAAGCTTTAATATGATCACACTTTTTTTGTTTTATGTATATGTACCTTCATTATTTATGCAAAGTATTGTGTTTTAAGTGTTTTAAGACTGCTGCAAAATAAATGCAATTTGAGTGCTGCTCGGTTACGCTGATCTCGAATCAGAGAATCACTGATCTCAGTGGTGTGTTAAGATTTGTTAATTCATTGCAATTTTAGTCTTAGATGATCCCTGAATTGTTGACGCGATGCAGAATCTCGAAGTGTATCTGTATTATGTCTAGGTATAGTAAATATGCTTGCGCGACTGTTAACTACCAACTTACAGTACGAAAATATATTTGAAAAATGATTATCGCATTTTATTCACATATCAGTTTGCTGCCCATTTCGAAATTTAGGAGGTCAACTTCTGGTCTATTTGGTTTGACGTTCGGTATATAATAGATACAATTAAATTAATTTCCTTAAGGTTTCGGTACTCAAACAAAGAACGCTTGATAATAAGACGTGTAACATTGGAAAGATCGACAAATAACTCACCGTTACCACTTAGGTATTTTAAGTCATGCACGTACGCGAAAAGTGCAAAGATGACTGTAGAAAATGTCCTTCTCCTCGCACAATTGTGATCTTGTAAAATTCCCGGAAAAACAATTTTTCTGTTTGGGAAAAAGTAATCACGAGCATTTAGCAATCGATTTCAATTATTGTAATTCTCTTCCTCTCCATGTTGTAGAATCTGGCGTTCTGTGTTGCTTCCTTTCGAAAGTTAGCAAGCGGTTTCATCAAAAGCAAAAGCTCATTAATATACAATATAAGGAATTGGAGTGACCGATTTTTTTACCGAGCTGCTCACTCCGTTAAGGCCAACCGACACTTATCTTATTTTGTGGCGCAAGCAGTCGCATACGCGTCTCTACGAGCCGTGATATAAATGGTTGTTACTAATAACAAGACATGTCGTCTTGGTTCAAATTCCTGTGATACGATCATTATTGAATGGCTCTAAGAAGTCAAAAAAGTTGTATGTATGTATTTATGTTCTATGTTGTCTCGATAAAGTAGGGATAGGAAAATTGAGGTATATTACTACACCCTGCCTGACTCGAACTGCAACCAATTTCAGACTGCTATAATTTCCAAACCGTTCATGACAGTGAGCTCAAATTGACACATGACAGATAGTTTTATTTTTTGCAAGCCTTTTAAACTATTTGCTATTTTAAACTAAACTAAACTATTTTTATCCGCGATGTAATTCAAACGTGATAGTGTGATTGCTTTTTATTTCGCTGTAAAACCACAAGTAGCTATTGTAAGAGCCCTACAGCAACTCAACGTGAATAAATCATTTGTGTCTCAAACCATAGCTCGTTACCGTGATACTGGCAGCATTGCGTGGTCATAAAAAAATAGCAACATCGGCAGAAATGGTTCGGAAAGTGAAGGCTCGAATTGAGCGAAATCCATGTCGAAGTGGAATAAAAATGACTCGTGAGCTTAACATATCGTTGGAACGGATGCAACACATACTAAAAAATGAGCTTGTGCTCAAGCCATTGAAGTTCCAAAAAGCACACAATCTTACACCGCAACAGAAAAAAGTTAGAATCGAAGAAGCGAAGGAGTTGCTACGCTTGCACATATTTGTTATCGAGCAATATGTCAGCAAACAAAATCATCGGGCTTACTTACCGATGGTGATGGTTTGGGCCGCCACCGCCGATGGTCGCGTCAAAAAGTATTGAAGCCTTGGGTAAACAATCATTTCGGTCGGAGACCGTGGACATTTCAAAAAGACTCGGCACCGTCTCACAAAGCGCGCGACAACCAAGATTGGTTAAAAAACAATGTTCCACACTTCATTTCTTCGACACAATGGATTGCAAATTCTCGGGATGGAAATCCGTTAGATTTCTCTGTCTGGGGTATTTTGAAGGCGAAGGTTAGCACTAAAAGATACCAAAGCTTGGATCACCTCAAACAAGCACTTCGGCGGGAATGGGCCAAAATACCGCAGAGCCACTCACGTGCAGCGTGCGATGCTTTTTTCGGCCGTCTCAAGGCCATTATTCGCGCCAAAGGTGGACATATTGAACACTACTGATACAATTTGAAAATTGATGTATTTTCCAACATTTTTTGGTTTGGCACAATAAAATTTATCAAAAAATAAAAAAATTATAACATTTTAAAAAGTTGCAGTTCGAGTCAGCCAGGGTGTACTATGCTTGGTAATGCAAGAAGTCTCATTTAGTTTTTAAGTCGCCTTTCAGTCAAATTCCTTGAAGAAGAAGGGTGTACGGCTCCTGGCGGTATATCCTGGAAAACGATAAATGATTAAGCGCTTAGGAAATCCAGACATGAAGATATCCCATGGCCTACACAGCCGACATCTACAATACCAACTCATCGAATTAACAAGCAAATCCAAAAGCGACTAATTATCTTAACTATTACTGAATAACAACATCGGTGTAGCCGTCATCCAAGAAGCACATAATATATCGGACGATGCTCAAACGTCTTGAGGGACTGCCGCCAGCTACTATCATATCGGATCTACTTTTTACCACTCACTAGTGTCCTCGAAGTTCCTGATCAACTTACAGCCTTCATTGGTGATTTCATCACGCAACATAATATGAGGGGGTATGAAAACGATGACAAAAATGGTGATATGCTGATGTTAGGTGCAGACTCAAACCACCAAACCACCTACTCTTTAACGCAAGGGACAGAGTGATTTTTCACTCTCGGAGATGACGAAGATGGCGTTCAAACGAATGAACGTTATGAACATTCTCAAGCCCGGTAAACCTAGCGACGCACCGGGGGATACGTTTATTTAAGAAAAACATGTACAATAGTATTATTCAAAGTATTGCCCATCTGAAGCTATGACTTTTTTTCCATCTTTCTGGCAATTTGGGGATCTAATCCCAAAAGAACTGCGCCGGCTTGGCAGCTAAAAATGAATCAAGCCAATTTTCGATGTTCTGCTCTGATGTGAACCGTATTTCAGTTAGGGCGTTCTGCATCGACTGGAAAAAATGGTAGTCAGAAGGGGCAAGGTCCAGGCTATAAGGCGGGTGGGGTAAGACTTCCCATCCAATGTTTTCCAAATAGTTCTTAACCGGAATAGCAACATGGGGCCGAGCGTTGTCATGATGAAAAATTATTGACTCTTGTCTGGTCGCATATTCCGGGCGTTTTTCGGCTATTGCTCTCTTCAAACAGATTAATTATTTCGGTAGCGCAGTCCATTGATGGTTTCTTCTGGTTTTAGTAGCTCATAATACAGCACACCCATCTGATCCAACCAAATACAGAGCATTACCTTCGCGCCATAAATATTCGGCTTTGCGTTGGTTTGGCTGGTTTGCCGGGTTTCACATATGATTTTTTGCGCTTGGGGTTGTCGTAATGGATCCATTTTTCATCACCGGTAACAATCCGATGCAAAAATGACTTCCTTTTGTGGCGTTCCAGCAGCATTTCGGACATGCAAAACCGCCTTTCGACGTCTCTCGGCTTGACTTCCTGTGGAACCCAATTTCTTTGCTTTTGAATATATCCAGCTGCTTTTAAACGTTTTAAAATGGCTGCTTGAGTGACACCCAAAGATTTTGCGAAATCTTCTTGTGTTTGGCAACAATCTTCATAGAGTAAAGCTTCCAGTTCCTCATCTTCAAACTTTTTTGGCTGCCCAGGACGTTCATCGTCTTCGAAGCCAAAATCAGCACTTTTAAATCGTGCAAACCACTTTTGGCACGTTCGCTCGGCTAGCGCCATAAACTTCTACCAAAATATGATGACTTTCGGCAGCAGTTTTCTTCATATTAAAGTAATGAAGAAGAACTCCCCGCAAAAACACTTTTTCAGGGACAAGGTTCGACATATTTGAGTGAAAAAAAATTATTGTTGTTTACTGTGATTGACATATATTGAAATGACGTACAATGACAGTAGCTTTCCAACGCATGTTCCAAAAGAGTAATAACAATAGAATAATACAAGTTACGCCATCTCTTAGCAAACCGCATGGTTATACACCCAATACATATTCGCCAACAACCTCGATTGACGTCGAACGCTCCTTTTATGCTTACAAAATGTTGTTTAGTGATCAACGCAAATCCTTTTTGTTCGAAAATTTTAAAAAAAACATTTAATTGTGTATTGCAATCAAAAGTAATAAATGAACTTATTTTCTAAAATTTTGTCATTTTTGAGAATATTTTTGAGCATGTTTCCGAGCATATTTCGTCAATTTTTCGTGCATATTTGCATGCGTATGGTATTTCAATCTTTTTTGTGCATATTTTTCCGAGCTCTAATGATAACAAAAGGAAACTAAGAAAGCTTCATAGCGGCTTACTGCGAGGCTCCGTGCTCGCCCTATAATCTTTTCATCAGCGGCATACCTGTGACCACATCAAAGAAATTTGGATATGCAGATGACTTAGAAGCCGCCAATCAGGATAAAAACTTGCGAACACAAAAAGAACTTTAATTCCGGACCTTAAGCAATTCAATGTATATTTTAGGCAATGGCATGTCAAAAACAGAAATCTGCTGCTTCCCCCTTACCAGCCAACTAGCAAATAATAGATTGAACGTCCAGTTTAACAACACTTCACTTAACTCCAGCCGAAACCCAAAATACCTGGGCGTAACTATAGACAGATCCCTTACATACAAAGAATACCTGACAAATGTTGCTGGAAAACTCAAAACCCTAAATAACGTAATCCAAAAACTCGTTGGACCAAACTGGTTTTCAAGAACATCAACGCTCGTTGAGGGAACCTAAAGCGCCTGCAAATTCTGAACCACTCATCCTTGACGACATTGCCATGTTCCTGTCATGGCAGCAGTGACTAAAGTCTCGGTACCAAACCATATATATCGCTGAAAAGCTTCTGTATGATGCTACCTCAGTCAGCTGAATAGACAGTACTAACAGTAACTGATAAATTCACTATCATGAAGCCATCACCGACCTTCTAGTCGACGCTCATCAGGATCCGAACCAATCGCGAAAGATGCGCAGAATCGCTTTTCCTCTGGAGAAGTCTTAATTCTTCTGCTTGCGAAATAAGATTGACTGACTACAAAATCTTGGTAATATTGCGATTTAAATTTATTTATCTTATATTTAATGTTTACGTGAGTTTAGATTGATTGTATTTGTTGTATACAGGGTGAGTTTTTTAACTTGAGACATCCAAATTACTCGAAAAATACGCGATATCACGAAAAATGTTTCAGACAAAAGTCACAAGGTTCTGAAGGGGACATAAGATGGTGACCACGAGTTTGATCTTAAGTCCCATTTTCAAGGTCAAACGAAGGTTAATTTTGATTTTTTAATGGGAACCAATATTTTTTTTACAGATTCGTAATCTGGGTGAAAAATTACAATTCTTTTACATGGAACACATTTTTCAAAAATGCGTTCCCGTCAGAGGGCACCATAAGACATCATAATTACTCGAAAAGTACAAAATATCGCGAAAAATGTTTCAGACAAAAGTCACAAGGCTCTGAAGGGGACATAAGATGGTGACCACGAGTTTGACCTTGAGCCCCATTTTCAAGGTCAAACGAAAGTCACTTTCGATTTTTCAAATTATAATTCCTGATTTTCATCGCTCAGTCGTATTGCTCGTAGGCTTCGTCATTTTGTTTTAACATACTGCGTTTAGCATAACCCAGAAACAACGACGTGGACGTAGCAGTATTTTGAATCATTGAATTCTTCCCATTTCGATGTTTATTTCCTGAGACTATTTCAACAAATGCTCGAAAATGTGACCATTCACTTCAATACACTTGCCTATCCGCGCTCTAAATAAACCAACAGAACTAAAAAGTATTTCTGACAAGCTTCAGTTATTGGTCTTTTCATGTCCTCACGTGTTGTTGGCTTTTTTCTGTAAACCTCACTTTTTAAGTAGCCCTACAAAAAGAAATCATATGACGTAAGATTAGGTGATCTAGCAGGCCATTGCCTCGGACCCCCTCGTCCGATCCATCGTTGATGGTAAACATTGTTTAATACGCCCCGGGCTACTTGGGAATAATGGGCTGGACAACCATCATGTTGAAACCACATTGTTTGTCGCAACTCCAATGGCAGTTCTTCTAGTAATACTGGAAGATAGTCCCGCAAGAAGTTTGCATACTTTTCGCCATTCAAGTTGCCTTCAATAAAATATGGACCCATTAATTCATCCCCAATAATTCCCGCCCAAACATTAACATTCCAAGGGTGCTAGCGTTCAACTTGTCGCAACCAAAAAGGGTTTTCGGTAGCCCAGTAAGGTATATTATGTCGATTGACCGTACGGTGATTGGTGAAAGTCGGCTCATCAGAGAATAACACCTTGGCGAAGAAAAGACGGTCTCGTTCAATTTCCTGAAGTGCCCATTGACAAAAGGAAACCCGGTTGCGAAAATCCTCACTAGAAAGTTCTTGGTGCATTGAAACATGATAAGGATGGTATTTATGCCGATGTAATATCTTACAGACAGTCGTTTGAGAAATTCCTGATTCACTACTTATTTGGTGAGTGCTAATTGGAGGATCGTGTGCAACGGCAGCTAACACTGCTATTTCATTGTCCTCACACAGCCACCCTGACCGATTCCTTTTTTTTGGTTGCACACTTCCTTCACCAGTGAATTGTTGGATGACCCGATAAAAGGAAATGCGCTATCGTATCTGGTCTGGGAAACGTTGGGCGTAAAGAGCAACAGCACCATCGATGTTCCTTCCACTTTTTCCATAAATTAATATCATTTCAATTTTCTCTTGAATTGAAAAAGCCTGCATTATAATCTGGGAAACGTTACTAATAATAATCAGTTCCTCAAAACAAATATCGAACTTCTAAATGAAATATATTTCCGTTCAAGTAGAAAAAAAGGGCAGAGTGCACATTATACACTCTCAGATAAGTTTATGACAATTTGTCTCTATCTGAAATTTCTTTGAGTTTTAACTTCACTCGAGGCAATAATGACTTCCTCAAAACAAATCTCGACCTTCTAACACCCTAACAACGCTGGAAACCGATTAATGATTTAGGCGTGCCAGTGCAGTGGTGTCTAGCACTGAATGAATAAGACCTTTGAGACAAAGTCGTGTGTCCCATTGAGGAATACCTCTGAGCAATGAAAATCAGGAATTATCATTTGAAAAATCAAAAGTGAACTTCGTTTGACCTTGAAAATGGGTCTCAAAGTCAAACTCGTGGTCACCATTTTATGTCCCCTTCAGAAACTTGTGACTTTTGTCCGAAACATTTTTCGCGATATCGCGTATTTTTCGAGTAATTTGGATGTCTCATGTTAAAAAACTCACCCTGTATGTAAATACAAGTTTTGTTAAATGTAATATGTAAATCCATACGCTAAATGTATAAGCTCCCTGAAGAACAAATTATAGCAATTCAAAATTGAACTATTTTGGTCTCTAAAAACAGCCTTCTTCATCTTTGCCTCGCATCAAAAAAACGTTTTGTTTTTGGTGAACAATCATCTAAAATCTCACAAAACAATCCTAAGTCTATCGTCTGGTACTTCGTAAGCAGCCAAACAAGAAAAACAACCCAAAAGTGAACACAAAAAGATTAAGAGCAAACACAAGTACGGATACGAATACAAAACAAGAATCACTACCCCTTTAATAATAGCCCAAGCTAAATGCTTCCTTAACAACATAAAACCCTGAATAAAGGACGATAAAGGATCTGCGGATACTCCTTGGTTGGCACACACCCTTTAACAAAGTCTGTGAATATAACGAACAGCAACATGCAACAAGTGCCTTTTACAATCCTTCAAGAGTATTTGAGTATCGCGAAGGATGAGCTTGTGGTGTGTTGACACCAGTGGCAAGGGTTCAATTTTGGGTATGAAAATTGTTGTACAAGTACGAGTATTATACTTAGGGGTGCAACGCACCGTTCCCAAATTATGGTCTTTGCACAAACAGAGATTATAAAATATTTATTGGGATTTTCCGGTTGCCGCTGACGAGCAATTTAATTTGCATTTGTATCTCATGTGCTATATAGGGTTAACGAATAGAATTGCTTTAATGGTTGAGGGGTTGCTTTGGTGGTGCTAATTGAACATGACTTGAGGTATTGTAGATCGTGGGAAAGTGGTTGTCAGTTGTGTAGTCAGTAAAATGCTTTTACTTTTCAATTACAATAATTCTGTTATTGGCTCTGCTTAAGATCTTGAAACAACGGTGTGAGCTATAAAATTGGTTCTGTCTGTTGAAGCTACGTTCATGCCATTATTTTTGGAATAGCACATCGTTCAAATGGAAACCTTGGCTTCGCTGGCAGTGCTTCAAGCCATTCAATAGCGTGTCGAATGTTGGCCTCGAGCTCGTCCAAAGTGGTTGGCTTGTTAGCGTAGACTAAGGACTTGACGTATACCCAGAGAATATAACTAAGTGGTGTCAAATCGCACGATCGCGGCGGCCAGTTGATGAATGCTCGCAGTGAGATGACCCAGTCGTCAAATTTCTCCTTCATAATTTCGGGCTTTGCGTCGCTTGTATAGCACGTAGCGCCGTCTTGTTGGAACCACAGCCCGAATGTATCGATGTTGTCGAGCTCTGACCACAGAAAGTCGGTTAACGTCGCTTTATACCTGAGACCATTGACAGTGACGGTGTGACCTTCCTCATTTTGAAACAAATAAAGTGCGTGATGCCGCCATACCATAAACTGCACAAAACAGTCAATCTTTTTGGATACATTGATGCTTGGCCAAACACTTGTGGATTGTGTTTTTGAGAAGATGATTTTTTGGCCAAAGTCCGGATCTCCAGCAAACATTTCCAGCAACACGGCGTTGTCTAAGGTCATTAGATTTCAATTCTTGCGTCAGCACAATCTTATAGGGATGTGCTCCCAAATTACATCGCAGAATAAGAAGAGTTAACTCTCTGGCGATGGCCGATTCAACATTGCTGGGTCTTCTTCGATTCCGGTTGCTACGGCGGATAGTTTTTCTTCATTTCGCACCAATCTCTATTTGGTTGGTGGCCTACGATCCAAAACAGTGTACTCACGCTCAAACTTTTCCACGGTGCGACGAATTGTCTTCAAAATAAAACCATGATGACAACCGACCTACCGACGACCTTACAACTGAGCCAGAATTTCGATATTTTTGAATAATTTCCGCAGGTTGGGCAAGCGTAAAATGATGCATGATGAATTGGTAAACCTTACAGAATACTTTGACAGCCGGATGCCATTCATAACTTTGACAGCTGCTGAAACATTACATATATTTGGAAAAACTATCATTGTTATCTGGTCACCCGTTATTATAAATGCGAAAATTTATTTTGAAATTTGTTATGGACATAGGTACTTTAAAATAAAATCATTAATATTAAAATACTTCAACGATACGATACTGCACGATATTATTATAAAAAAAAATATGATCTACTTTAAACAAAAAAAAAATTAAAACAATGATAATATATGTTAATTCAATGTAAGCCTAGAAGAAACCGTCATAGAGGCCGACAGCGGACGGTTTCGCACGCTCAAGATATTATAAAATCTGCGGTGCGACGAACAACATCCTATTAAACTTTTTTCTTTGTCAGTCTGGATGATTCTATTTAAAATATTAATCACCAATAATATTGATTAAGATAATTTGAATACATTCCTTAATTCATTTAATACTTTTTTCATTATCATGGCATTTCTACTTCGTCTTTTTAGCAGTTGTTTAGTTTTTTTTTTCTTTTTTTTTTTTGTAATTCTTTCCCTGTGGATATTTTTTATAAGTGCGCAAGCATTAATAAGTTGAATAAGCAGAGTTACACATCTTTTAAGGCTACAGAAACTTTGGAGCAATCTCAGAATTCCATGCAACTTTAAGAGCTAGAAAGACATTAGTGCAGTCACATTTGCAACGACGTCTTTTAAATGCTAAACGAGATACAGGGGGAAGTCGTGCTTTTAAACATAAGACGTAGACAGCTTTTAATGACGCTGCTTTTGATATTATTCAATTAATTGACTCTGTTAGTCGATATATAATCTTAAGGAGAATCTATATAATATAAACATATGCATTGTAATGCACTGAAATGGAAGGAAGAAACAGTTGGGGTGTGTTGCCCTGATGGCAAAATTTCACTTCCATCTCTAGGTAAGATAGACGAACCCCTAAGAGCTGTACTTCTGTACAACTGTAAGGAATCAAAGCATTTTTTTAACAGCATAAGAATTTTATACGATAAAATGATTTTAATATCATACCACGATGCAAGCAAATGGCTAATCAGTTTTCTGTCGATATGTTTGTGAGGATTGAAGCAAACGACTGCGATAGCTAAGTTGAGAGCTGAGAATTATATTCATCTTTGGGATACTGCGACAAATGAAGGAAATGTAAATCCTAAAAATATAACATACCATCTTGGTAATTCTACCCTATTTATTTTTGAATAGTTCACGATACCTACATGAGCATACTCTTGACACTTTCACCTATTTGTGTGATCATCTTGAATAATTCGTAACCTTCACATGTAACCCAGCAATAGTCAATGAATTATTGCCATGTCAATCCGCTATTGATAGACATGATATTTCTCCAAGAGTTTTAAATTTAAAAGTAAGAAACCTCATACACTTTATAAAATACTTTAAAACACTTAAAAATTTAATATAACATAATTCATTTCAATTTCAATTTATTTACACATATGGTGTACTTCTTGACCGCCAGAATGCGATACTACTACAAAAAAGGTTATGGTGTCTTGAAGTCCGTTCATATTTAAACAGACATGCCAAATTTCAGTGCGATACTGTCTTTAGTTTTGTTTTGACAGCTGATTGTTGTTGATGTGTTTGGCATCATGTTGAGTATGGACAAAAACGATTTTCGTTCTATCATAAAACACTATTTTTAGAGAGGCAAAACGGCGAAGGAAACAAAAGAAAAGTTAGATAAATATTATAGGGCTAATGCTAAGTCAGATTACACCGTAAAATATTGGTTTCACTACCGATAAAGTCCGCAGAGACAGACCCTCCTATGCGGTTACAGAGGACAATGTCAAAAAAAATACATGAAATGGTGTTGGCTGACCGGAAAGTGAAGGTGCGCGAGCTAGCAGATACCACAAAGATTTGTACCGAGCGCACACGCCATATTTTGGGCAATATTCTACATATGAAAAAGTTACACAACCGCTGGGTGCCGCGCATACTCACTCCTGGCCAAAAACACGAACACGAGAGCACTTCAAAGAGTGTTTGGACTTGCTGATGCAGAATTGGGCGAACTTTTGGCTTCGATTGGTAACTGTTGAACACCAGAGAACAGAATGAGTACCCGGCAATGGACTGAATTCGGCACGAGTACTCCGAAGTGGGCAAGGGAAGCTCGATGGGTCGGAAAGTTTATGGCGTCGGTTTTCTGGGATTGTCATGGAATACTCTTCGTGGAGTATATCGAAAAAAGAAAAACCATCAACAGCAAGAATAACTATTCATTATTGGAGCGATTGAAAGCCGAAATCGCTGCAACCGGCCTCACATGAAGCGAAAAAAAATTTTGTTTTTGCAAGACAATGCACCGCCGCACAAGAGCATCGCAACCATGGCTAAAATCAGTCTTATAGTTTGAATGTAAAAAAGTTATTAAGAGTTTAAGTACTTGTATATGAGTTGTAACATATTTTTAGTGCTTAGGAATCGAATTACTCTTTGAGGGTGCATTTTAAAAAAGTTTTCGAATGTGAGATATATTGACATATCTGCGGAGTCCATAAATCTATCTCATAGGGTCGATAAATCCTACTTTCTGTATTTGCTATGAAGGGAAGACAAGATTGCCGTAAACCACATCTTCGTAACTTATTTCGTATGCCGTACTATAAGTGTCATTAGAAGTTTCCATTGGGTTTTAAAAGGCCGTAGGCTCTGGCCTTTACATATATATATTTGTACAAACCATATAATACAATACATTCATGTGTATATGTATTCTAGTGTCAGAAGAGGCACCTCTGGATTGCTTATTATCTTTTGAGCCAGCTTCATCACTGTATACAATATTGTCATAAAATTCAAGGTCATCTTTCAATTGGTCTAGAGCTCATTCAATATATATATATACGTATTCCATTATCTTGAATTCCTGCACCAATATAATATTGTAAGATCCTTTCAGAAAATATTTCAAGACGTGGAAAGACAAGGCCCATTACCAGACTAACTGTGCCTTATCGCATTCGAAGTGTAATTATAAAATACGTATTATTCTAGTTCTCCATTCAAAATAGTCATAGCTTGTTCTAACTCCAGCACATATAAAACATAGAATCGTATTGGAAGTATTTTTAGAAGTACTTTAGGCTATAGGCACCACATCAACTTAAAACCTAACATAATCTAGCCTAGGGAAGACAGTCTCATTATAGGGAACCATGTTATTGTGCAATAGAGTACTTTAATCTAATTTGCTCTAACATATATTAGCAGCCATAAGTCTTGGACCAAATTCTTGATCACATTTTATCGTATTTACATGATATACTATGTCACCTATGATGTTAAAGTGTCTCGAAATGGATGCCTATGTTACATATATGTGCATAAGGTTTTCCAATAGGGACTTGACAACTTTGAATTTAATTTGTCAACGTACTCTTTTACTAATCATCAAACTGTCACTGTCAATTTATTCAGGGAACTCAACATTCTTATCGTTGTAAAGTACACTAACAAGCAACGTCTGCAAATTATAAAAATTTTCTACAGATATTCGGAGTCGGTGACTGCAACTTTAGGAGTATTAACTCCAATTTTCGGTCGTATTTCTCGCCCTAGAAGGCAGGCAATAACAAGTTTAGTCCAAAAATTTGAGTCTACATATTCGTTGTGTGATGTTGTGTCAGTGAGACAACGGGTTGGTAAAAGTGTCGTTCAGACGTCCGTAGCAAACGATCCAAATCAGTCAATTCCACGGCTTTCTCAGGAATTGGGCATCGCTCAGACCACATTATGGCGTACTTTGCGTAAGGATCTTGGTTTACACCCATACAAGATCAAGCTGACTCAAGCATTGAAGCCGATGGACCATTTGAAGCGACGTACGTTCTCCGATTGGGTTCTGAAGAAGATGCGCCAAGATGATGAATTTCATCGCAAAATCATCTTCAGTGACGAAGCTCATTTTTGGCTCAATGGGTTCGTCAATAAGCAAAATATGCGTTATTGGTCAGGTGAAAACCCACATGTGCTTCATGAATCACCACTTCATTTACAAAAAATAATTGTTTGGTGCGGTTTGCATGCCGGCGGCGTTATTGGGCCATATTTTTTCGTCGACGATAACGATTGTCACGTTACTGTGAATAGTCAGCGCTATCGCGCCATGAACACCGACTATTTTTGGCCCGAATTGGACTTGGATGACATGTGGTTTCAACAGAATGGTGCCACAAGCCACACAGCACACGCTACAATCGATTTATTGAAAAGTAAGTATGGTGGGCGTGTTATCTCAAGACATGGGCCAGTCGATTGACCGCCTCGTTCGTGCGATTTAACGCCGCTTGACTTTTTTCTGTGGGACTACGTTAAGCCAACACGCCGACGACGTTAGAAGAACGCAGAAACAACAAATTTGAACGCGAAATAGCGGCCGCTTCGGCCGAAATGTGTCGCCTAGTCGTTGAAAATTGGGTCCAACGAATCCATTGCTGCAAACGTGTCTGCGGTGGCCATATGAACGAAGTTGAGTTCCATTCATAAATGTTTTGATTGTACTTCAAGCCAATAATAAAGTTTTTGAAATATCTCAAATGGTTTGCCTTTTATTTAAAAAAAAAAAAAAAAAAAATTGTCAAGTCGTTATTAGAAAACCCTATATATGAATTACTACTTATAGCAAATCCAAGACTGGTTCTACGAACTCTAGCCTGGAGTCAAAATGCCATAATTCCAAAAAAGAATTAGTATCAAGTTTTCGATTAGAGATTAGGAGAAATTTCACTTATCAAAATTTAGCAACTGCCTATTTACGACTGACCACTTGTGGATTTTGGAAAAATCTTCGCTTAATTTTAAAACCAGCTCTGCAACCGAACTTATAGGATGGGAAAGATATACAATTTCATCGTCGTGAGCATAAAGGTGAACTTAGGTGGTCTTGCATATTGATGGCAAGTTATTCAAAAGTGCGCAGAATAAAATGGGCTTAATAATCGATCCCTGAGCTGCATCTTGCCTTGTTGTTTTGAGTTCTGAAAATTTGTGACCAATAACTACCCTTTTCCACCTGTTACATTCAAATACATTCTCCAGCATAAGATTTGACTTTATCGAATGCTTCTGAAAAATCTAGTTGGCAGAGGAGTGTTACATAGCCTCTATCAAAGGGAGTTGAAAATGTGAGACATATAATGTCAGTTATAACTAAAGGAAAAATATATGGAGAAGTCTAGTTATTCTATAAAATGCCAGAAGCACGGCTTACCACATGTTCACATTTTAGTTTGGTTAAAAGACAAGTTGAGACCCAATCAAGTTGAGAACATCATCAGCGCAGGAATACCTAATGCAATCATTGATAAGACTCTACACCACATTATTGTAAAAAAATATAATCCACGGTCCATGTGGCCCTAACAATCCTCAATCTCCTTGTATGAAATATAGGAAATGCAGACATATATCCTCTGTACCAACGAAGAGTGCCAGAGGATGAAAATCAGACGGCATTGATAAAGCTTCGAAACGACAGTTACGATTATGTCGATAATAGTTGGGTGGTTCTCTATTCCCCTTTTTTGCCAAAATTGTTTATTGCCCATTAGAGGCTTGCATTCTTCAAGTGCTATAAAATACATTTTAAAATACATTATCTAAGGCAAATACTTCAAAGAAGTACATAAATATCAATACGGCCTATCGGCAGCAACAAATCTATGTGGCGGCTTTCAAGTTTTCTGTTACACGAAAGACATCCACTCTTCAATTAGCTCAGTTCAGTTCAATTATTTAGAGAATGGTGAAAGGATGTATTTTACTCAAAATAATTTCCGTGATCGAATATCAAACCCGCCGAAAACAACACTGACAGCATTTTTTGAACTTTTACAAGACACGATTTTTGCAAAAACTCTTCTATATGTTTATGTGCAGTAAAATGTTTTGTGGATTATATCAAGAAAAGGATGGATACATCGCTCTCAAGGAATCCCTGTTCAGAATTGGCCTGGTGTTAAAACCAGATATGCTTTATATAGAGTAAATACAGTGCACCTTATCAACATGGAATGGTTTTGCTTAAGAATAATGTTAACCAAAGCGTTATTATAAAATGATAGCCATTATTATGTAACACTAGAGGAGGGCGTTCAAGGCAAATTAGCGACCAAGGTGAGAGAGCTGTTTATAAAATTAATAGCGACCCCTGGGCTTTCGAATCCCCAGAAAATCTAGAAGAAATACAAAAATGATATAGCGCAACATATACGGCACAAATTGCAACGTTCTTATGCTACATACAATGATTAGATTATATTAGATTAAATTTTTTTTTCATGTTGTACTATCTTTACCTAGCATGGCTGGTAAATCTGCCAAATTAACAATATTACTCGTACAATACTATAAATCAGTATTGCTTATAAATAAAAACGTTCAATATATAATAAAGTTCCCTGTTTTATGTTTTCTCTATATTTTATCGCAATTTTGCAATTTCCAAATAATTTATTTATTGTACATCCATTTGGTTGAGTAGCGATATCATTTTACCCTATTATAGGGCATCTTTTCCAAAAAAAACTTTCGCCTAGTTTCTCGTAGGATTGGATATTTGCCTAGGAAATATTTTTTATATAAATTTCATCCAAATAGTACATCCTACATTGTACAGAAAGATCTAATATATGGGGGACGAAATTGATTCTTAGAATCTCTCCCTGGATTTTAAATATCATTAAAATCTTCTGAGTGGTATGAATATCTTTAAAATAGTTTCTGCCCTCAAAATTGTAATTAAACCGACTGTATGCCGTACAATGTAGCGCTCTTATTTTGCTTCATCTAAGAACTTGGTTCTGACTCCTTCGTCTAACAGTATAATAGGTTTTTCCATTTCCTTCCTACCAGGTTCAATTCAACGCTATAATTTTATTTCGCATTGTTTGTAGAGCTACTATCTTTGGTGTGCCTATCAGTCTAAGTATGAATTTCCTGTGCAGCTAAGCGTTTTTATAAATATAGAGCAGAAATAAGCCCGTTTGCAGCATAAACATGTAGTTCGGTGCATTCGCAGGGAGGTGAAAAGTTTTCTTAATGAAAAAATGTAGCAGCTTTTCGACCTCTTCATATTATTTATACCCTAAGATTTGCGTTGGGTATAGCATTACTGCCTCGTCTGCGGCTTTGAGTACCCTGAATCTACTACTGTGTGCAATATATCAGGTGTTGAAGCAATTTTTCGGGTTACAATTCTGCTAAGGTAATTTGACAAATTAATTCCAGGATACTTATATTCCTTTGCTACTTCTATACTTTTCCCCGCTATAGCACCATTTTTTATTGTGAGATCTGCTCCCTCCTTTTTATATTACAATAATATTTTGGGTTTATTCAATCAGACTCACTATCAAACTCCATAATCTGCAGTACTTCTGTAATCCGTTTGTAATAGGGCAAGTAAAGTCATACTCTTGTCTCTGCTTCAAACCATTCCGATAAAGTCTCACCATTCCACGCAGCTGATGTGGTTATCTTCGTAGAGGTTTTGTAAAACAATTTCAAGGACATTCCCATTCTAAACAATTTGTGGAGTAAGTCGTACCACCCTGTGTACACAATCCACATTAAACGTCATTTATGAATTACTGTATCTGTCATAATTTATGTACTTAGAGAGAATAAACTTTTAGCCTTAAACAGAAGCTGTTCGCGTTTACTTCATTATATTTGATGGCTCACAGGAGCATCCACATTGGTGACCCCGAAAAAATAAAACATCCTACAAATATAAATTAACCACACGTTTTTAATTTTTTTTTAACCAAATGTCGGCGACAAAAAATCCCTACAAACGGAAATCAACGTAAGGAAATTTGATTTTCCTGAGCAGCAGACGACTGAGAATGCAACTGAGATTCCTAAAATTACCATCCACCTTACTACAAGAGTTGAAAGATGTGACTGGAACGAACGTCAACGACGAACTACTAAAGACTCTGTGGTTACAGCGCTTAACGCAACACATGAGAAGTATCATTTTGGTATGATAAATGATAAAATGATAAAACCTCAGAAGTCAGCGAAAATTCACATACAGCCACCGTAAGTACCCAACAAACTTATTCATTGGAAAGTCAAATACATCAATTCACGCGCCAAGTCGCACGATTTAGATACAGCTTATCAGCAGTGACATCAGGCCAATTCCGTAGTAATGCGCATGTTAAAACGAACAACAACAATCCAAATTATTGCTGGTACCATAAAATGCATGGCGAAAAGGCAAAAAAGTGCCGTTCTCCATGTAATTTTACCAGTGCAGATTTTGACATAATCACACAGCTCAAATTCTTAATTGACAAGGGCGCTGACGTCTCAGTTTTACTACCTTAAATTCAACTAAAACGTCAAAATCCGAGTACGAATTTCTTATACGCAGCTAACAACGCAAAAAATACAGATTTTTGGAAACATAACATACCATATCATCACAAAGGCCCTCCAACGTTTTCCAACGCAAGACAATTATCACCGAAAATGCTAGAAATAGCAAAAGCCGAATTTGAGTCGATGATTGAACAAGGTATGTTATCTGTCGGCCATCGAAGAGCCCTTGGGCAAGCCCACTCCTTATTGTGCCAAAGAATAATGAAAAATGGCGTCTATGTGGTGATTATCAGCAGTTAAATGTAGTGACCATCCCCGACAGATACCCTATACCCCACATTCACGACTTCAGTTTTTTCCTAGAAGGTCAGACGATTTTTACAACGCAACACGCCGACTATCAGATTTCGGTGGAAACCAGTGACATTCCAAAAACAGCTATCATCACTCCGTTTGGGCTGTATAAGTTGTGCACGATGGTCTTTGGACTCCGGAATGCTGGGCAAACATTCCAACGGCTCGTTGATGACATGCTTCGTGATTTCGATTTCGCACACGCCTACATCGACGATATTTTGATAGCTTCGTACAACAAAAAAGAACATCAGATGCATTTAGGACAAGTTTTTCAACGTCTTCAAGAATTTGGGATGGTGATAAATATTAAAAAGTGTCAGCTCGGAGAGGCAGAGGTACGTTTTTTAGGTCACATGATAAGCGCGAGAGGTATCAAACCGTTGCCAGACAAGGTGAATTTTTTCAAGAACTTCAGCCGAATCAAACTCATCAGTGACCTACGCCGATTCCTCTCCATGATCAATTTTTATCGTCGTTTCATACCGTCAACTCTCAAGCCACACTTCAGATCTTGATCAAAGGAAACAAGAAAAACTACCGAACACCGATCGAATAGACAGGCCAAACCTCAAGAGCATTTGTTCAATGCAAGCAGTGTTTGTTTGATTCGATACTAGCTCATTCTAGTGCAGCTAGCCAACTGTTACTAATGGTTGGCTGTTGGAGCCGCCCTTCAGCAGTTCGTTGAGAATTATAGGCAGCCTCTAGGATTCTACTCCAACAAGCTACCGTCGACGATAGAGAGCTGCTTAGCGCATATTCAGCGGTAAGACATTTTGAACACATGCTCGAAAGTCGTTGTTTCGTTATCTTTACAGACCAGAATCAGAATATCAGCAAATTTACAACTGATATAAGACAGATCGCAGGGGGTGATAATGTCGTCGCCGATGCATTGTCGCGCATCGAAGCCATCACCAACACCGACAGAATCGACTATTCGGTCCTCTCCAGACCCCAGTTAAAATACGAGGAACTACAGAAAAATTTAAACGACAATTCTACGACACTGGTACTTAAGAAATCGATCGTACATTACAAAAGAGCTACGGCATTCAACAGCGTACATCTCATGGCACACCCCATAGTTAGAGCTACAACAAAGATGGTGAGCGAGCGATTCGTCTGTCCGAATATGAAGAGCGAGTGTCAGACTTGGGCTAAAACATGTTTGGCATCCCAGCACTACAACATTTCACGTCATAATGTAAAGCATATTAGTAAGTACAATAAAACAGATCACCGATTTCAGCATTCAAACATAGACATCGTTGGTTCTTTACCATCATCGAGAGGATTTCGATATTGCCTTACGATGATCGATAGATTTTCTTGATGGACGGAGGCCGCACTTATCGAAGACATTACTGCAGAGACAGTTTGCTGCACTCTCTACACAACCTGGATATGTCGTTATGGGGTTCTGCAGAGAATTTGAATATTCAACATTACGAGCTCGACGATATCTCATTTGAGAAATGTTATTTTCAACAGGATTCAAAACAGGGCACAGGATTTTTTCCTCAGAATATGTCAAGGAATTTCTAATAACACATTACCCTTCGACACATTATCCGACACATATGCAGGTGGCAATAATATTTATGAAATCGCCAAAAGTCATTTACTGGTTACCTGAGGAATTTTAACCCTTAGAATCATAATTTGCCATATATTGCAAAAACTGGTCATTGCTCAATATTTTGTCTTGGTGACATTATAAAAGAACAAATGCATAGCGTGCCAAAGCAGACACATTCCATGGACGCTTTATATATATAAGTTACGTTTTTAACCTCGCCGAAATTAAAAAAAAAAAAAATAGAAACTATTTTTTCTTTGGGGCTACTGTCCACTTTATTGTGCCAATTCGAACTGAAGTTAAAATCTAATTTACAAATATTTATAAGGTTACCATCAATGCGGTAAGATGTTGATTAAGCAGCTGGGTTTGATTTGTTGTTTCGGAGAAGTAATGTTGGAATTGTTTCGAGCGATAGCTTCTTGGAATTTGCATGTGATTCGAGTACACAGATGCTGACACGAACTTCTTTGAATTGCGCAGCAAGTGTGGGATCCTCGAAATATATTAAGCAATAGTAAGGGTATAGCACCCGGTTGATTAAATGCGATTTCTAATTTTTGTTGGGTTAACTTATACACAGTTGTTTTTTTCCTCTAAAATATGTATACCAGCGTTTTTTTGTGAAAATAAAACACTAATTTTTAATGGGAAAGTAAAAAACATTTTATTCAAAGTATTGGCCATTGCTAGCTACACATTTTCCCATCTTTTAGGCAATTTATTGATTTCACGCCAATAAAGCTGTTCGTTTCTTGAAGCAAACTAAAAAGTCACCCAATTTTCGACTTCCTCGTAGGATTCGAAGTGCTGCTCAGCTAATGCGTGTCCCATTGATGAAAACAAATGGTAGTCGGTCGGAAGGAGCCAAGTCTAGTGAATACGGCGGGTGGAGTAGGAGCTCCCAGCCAAGTGCTTTGGTTGTGTCCTAAATCAGTTTTGCTTTGTGTGGAGATGCATTGTCATTACCTTGCGGTGTCTTGTTTCTGTTCATTTTTCTATCAATGCATGGTTCAAATTCATCATTTGTTATTGGTAGCGATCTGTATTAACGGTTTCACCAGGTTTTAGGACCTCGAGGTACACCAAACCTTTCTGGTCCACCAGACACACAGCATTGTCTTCTTGCCGAATCGATCTGGTTTTGCAATCGAAGTTGATGCTTGTCCCGGAATAACCCATAATTTTTTCCGTTTCGGATTCTGAAAATAAATCCATTTTTCATCGCCAGTAACAATTCGATGCAAAACTGATTTTTCATCGTGTCTTTGAAGCATAATTTGACAAGACGTTATTCGGTTTTCTATCTGTCTTTCACTCAATTCATGTGGCACCCATTTTCCAGACTTTTAGATCTTTCCCATAGCTTTTAAACGGTCAGAAATTGTTTGTTGTGCAACATTTAACATTGTTGCCATTTGTTTCTGACTCAAAGGGTCATCTTCATCCAATATTGTTTGCAATTCTACGTCTTCAACCCTTTTTCGGTGATCTTCAACGTTTTTAATTTCTCACATTAAAATCGTTATCTCTGAACCGTTGAAACCGTCTTTTGCATGTTGTTTCTGATAGAGCATGATCACCATATGTCTCGACAAGCATTCGATGCGACTCTGCAGCACTTTTCTTCAAATATGATGAACAGTTATCCGATTTACTTTTAGTTTTAATGAACTAAAAGAATCGTTTGGGGTCGGAAGTGAGTGTGTGATCCATGCGGTTTACAGGCAATTTATTTTGGTAGACTGGTAGTAGAGAAATCGACGTCAGAACGCGATTTTAAGTAAGTATACCAGGGCTTATGGTATCTCTTTTGTTATGAAGAGATTGCAGCCTTTTATTATACCAGGAGTTACATGTGCATTTACCAAAAATAAAAATAAAATACAACCCGTTCAACAAAATCAGTCTTTATTCCCCAAAGTTCAAATTTCGACAGCCAAAAAAAAAAAAAAAACAAAAAAGATTATTTCACTTGCATGATAAGAAGCTTAAACATACTTAATAAAAAAAAAAAGAGAAATAAAGACCATCTATAGTATTTCAATGTATGTAGATATGTATGCAATATGCACAATATGTACTAACAATTCCCTGTTGGTGTTTATTTAGCTAACCCCACAGTTTATGCAGAGTTTGGGCATGTTTGCAGCGGTCGACACATTGGACCCAATTTTCAACGACTCAGCCACACATTTCGGCCGAAACGGCCGCTGTTTGCCGTTCAATGATGGCTCTGAGCTCTTCGTTGTCAGCGTGTTGGGATAACCCAATGACTTAACGCAGCCCCACAGAAAATAGTCAAGCCGCGTTAAATCGCACGAACGAGGCGGCCAATCGACTGGCCCATGTCTTGAGATAACACGCTCACCATACTTACTCTTCAATAAATCGATTGTAGCGTGTGCTGTGTGGCTTGTGGCACCATTCTGTTGAAACCACATGTCATCCAAGTCCATGTTTTCCAATTCGGGCCAAAAATAATCGGTGATCATGGCGCGATAACGCTGAACATTCACAGTAACGTGAGGATCGTTATCGTCGACGAAAAAATATGGCCCAATAACACCGCTGGCATGCAAACCGCACCAAACAGTTATTTTTTGTGGATGAAGTGGTAATTCATTAAGCACCAATAACGCATATTTTGCTTATTGATGAACCCATTGAGCCAAAAATGAGCTTCGTCACTGAAGATGATTCTGCGATGAAATTCATCATCTTGGCGTATCGTCTCCAGAACCTAATCGGAGAACGTACGTCGCTTCAAATGGTCCATCGGCATCAGTTCTTGAGTCAGCTTGATCTTGTATGGGTGTAAACCAAGATCCTTACGCAAAATACGCCATAATGTGGTCTGAGCGATGTCCAATTCTTGAGAACGCCGTGGAATTGACTGATTTGGATCATTTGCTACAGACGTCCAAACGGCAGCGATATTTTCGACACTTCGACCAACCCGTTGTCTCACTGACACGGCAACATCACACAACGAATATTTAGACTCAAATTTTTGCACTAAACTTGTTATTGCCTGCCTACTAGGGCGAGAATTACGACCGAAAATTGGAGTTAACGCTCTTAAAGCTGCAGTCACCGACTCCGAATATCTGTAGAAAATTTTTATAATTTGCAGACGTTGCTCATTAGTGACGAAAATGTTGAGTTTACTGAATAAATTGACAGTGACAGTTTGATCATTAGTGAAAGAGTGCGTTCACAAATTAAATTCAAAGTTGGCAAGTCCCTATTGGAAAACCCTATATATCGGCACTTACAAATTTGACGGACAGAAATTCAGTAACTTCATACCCCTCTTTCACGAAACACCCAACACCACCAGCTGCATAATTTTCGTTCGGGTTAATAAAGAATTCAAAGCCAGGAATATCATAATCTTTTCTTTCGAAATTGTAAATCCATATTTCAGAGCCAAACACAATATCTGGAACGCACAGGAATGAATTTATCTGTCGTAGAAAAGTCGTCGACTAGATCATTATCATATTTACGAGATCATTAAAAGATCTGATCGATATGACCTTGATTATTTTTAAACCATACGTATTTACATATATTTTGTTTATTCATTTCCTTTGCTTTCATTAAGGGAGGCTGTGTATAATTTGTCAGTGTCGTTCATAAAAATATTTCTCTTACTGCTGCTGTCATTTATGCTCCCATCGACGGGTCCGGATGCGAGTGCGTTGAGACTATAATATTCGTTGTTTCGTTTCAGCATCACAGAATTTCAGGCAGACTATTTGTTTTTGCACTTGTGAAGTGATTGAGTTTCCTTTAGTTTTAATATTTTTTACAAAATATTTCTCCATTTTATTTATTTGGACTTCGATTGACAAAGCATTTTTAAAGATTTGATTAGCTTTATCAAAAGCATTTTCAGGAGAAACATTACATAGTCCAACTATATCAATTAAATTAGAGAGAAGCTTTTGCTGCTGCCAAGTTAATATGCTTTCCAATGTGTTCACCTTTGATCTCAATACGTTATTTTCTGTTCGAAGGTCGTTGAGTTCCTTGAGAAAACGATGGTTAGTTTCCTCTAGGCAAGAGAGCTTCAAGTAGATCATACTTAGAGTGCATCCACCTTCGCTGTCTACCGTATTAGCAGACGAAGAAGATGACTCAATATACCGTTGCAGGTAGATGTATAGATCGACGTTTATGCACTCCGCACTTGTTGCATAGAAAATGATTTCCACTTGTTAATTATTACAATCTTTGCAATTAATTTTCGTAGCACAGTTTCTTTCAACTTTTTGCGAACACACTGAACACTGCATTTTGAAAGATATAAAAATAACGTTTAAATAGTTCCTTAGTAATGCGCACCCCACGACAATCCAGATTGGACTGTTAAAGTTCTTGTTAAAGTGTCAAGATTGTTTGTCGAGTGCATTGCCCTTAATTACATATAAGTCAACTTAATAATCAAATTGCCCGGTTATAAGGTTACAAACAGGGCATTTATATACGACGCAATTACGATAGAGTTTTGTTACTCCTAATCTGGTGTACTTCTCAAGCGAAGGTAAGTCTTTACGTAGATCCTCTTCAATACACGAATTTTTTTCCAATAAACTTGTATCTTAACCCCAACCCCAACAACAACCAATAGATTGTAGTGTGTCTCGGGTTCTTACATAAAGCTCATGAGAGCTGGCTCTTCTGCTTTGCTCAATCCCTGCTTGGAGCGAATTACTCTGATTTCTAAAATTTATGCATCGACACTGCATCTCCCAATTCGACGCAGAGGGCCCGAACTTTTAGCAATGAACACATTCTAAGATGTTTCAGCTCTTTCTCATTTTTTTTTTTTTTTTTTTCACCCAATTTGAAACTAGAACTAAGCAGAACCAGGAAAAATGGTAGTTTCCACATTTAGCCATGGTAAACTGCTTGATAACTACGAAAATGGGGCTTTTGCACTCTTTTTTTGTAAGTAACTCGAGGAGCTCCACCAGATCGGTAGATGGCTTTAGACACATCAGGGGAATAGTTTGAAATGTTTCACCTTTCGGTGATAAGAACAAATACTTTGTCGTTGCGGTCCTCAATAAATTATTTATCTTCTTAGCTATAGCGTTTTACTGAATTTTAGCGAATCGAATGCCTATCTATGCTTAAATGTTAAATACAGAACTTACATCATTTAACAGTCTTCTCTTATTCAATTTCAAATATATTAATTTTTCACATTGAGAACCTGCGTGATGGTTGAAGTGTTCTATAACTTGAATTAGGCCAGAAGCGCCACAATCAAATTAGTATCAGGTGGTGGTAAGCCCATACTTATGCAGGCTTAAATAGCAAAACGTTAGCATTATATTGGCCTACGCCGTTATAGATCTCACAACCCTACACGGAAGAGAGTAAAATATTTGACCAACCAACTGATGGTTTCGGATAAAAAGTAACTCACTGTTGGCGACCCTAGCAAACATTTAAGCGATGTGGTTTTGCCATATGCGGGAGACTTAGGCAAGAAGCCTTGTGCTTCCGGCAAATACGCGAACATCTTATGAAAATTCGCATCAAGGGT
Organism: Volucella inanis; assembly: GCA_907269105.1. Taxonomy (NCBI): domain Eukaryota; kingdom Metazoa; phylum Arthropoda; class Insecta; order Diptera; family Syrphidae; genus Volucella; species Volucella inanis. The sequence goes on from OU026153.1 coordinate 147,677,068, forward strand.
AAATTCGCTAACATTTGTCTTATATGCGCCCGTCCCGTCCATTGACTCGGACCACCACTTTTTTGCAGCCAAGGTGCTATCTTTCAAGAACTCCTATGTCGTTAGGATTAAGTACTGACAACCAGTGGTAAGCCGAGACCGAAAAAGAGAAGTAAAGAACATGGGCTTCCCTAGAAATAGAAAAAAGAACATGAGAAGCGCCCGATGGAAGATATTAAGAGGTTGTATTCCAAGAATAATGTTCGGAAGTTTTACCATCATGTAAAAAGAACGTGTCAAGGAAAGAAGACTCGTACAGAGGCCTGGGGGAATGAAAAAAGCAACCTTGTAATATGGTGTTTCATTCAGTGCTAAAAATATGGAAAAGCTTTTTTTGAAACTGTATAATGGCCAAGAAGTCCTACATCTCACTGTCAGACAGAATAGACCAGTCAAGTAAGACAATGATAGCCAAAATTTTCATCCTCCTTATACTAGTTATGGCTATATAGAGCCATGTCTAGTTTTGAAATCCCTGCCAACCTCGGCCTTCTGTACAAATTGACGATTAAGAGCGTTCGCTTCTTTATCAAAGGCGGTAATGACTTAACCGAAACCTTTGATGCCAAAAAATGTTTTATATAAGGTTACGCGTTGTTATGTGGCTTCTTTAATATCATACTTGAAATAACTGCCCGGAAGAATCTTTTAAAAGTCTGTGCAACTTCTTCGTACGTCGATGATATTGACTTGACTGCTAGAGAGCGCTGTCGGCAATACTAGTCACTATTACTGAAATGGAAGCTGACAAAATAGATTTTGCGGTAAATAAGAGCTTAACTAAGTATATGCTGTCAACAACGTCAGCTTTAATTTCGAAGTAGGGACGGTTTTTCTCCACCTTGCATTTGCTATAATATCTACCAACAGTACTGCAGTAGAAGAATCACTCTTACCAGACACTGTTTCTTTAGGCTATGAATAGCATATATTTGAGAAGTAAGATCCTATACAAAATCATTTCATAATCATTCCAGTTCTTTTTTTATGGCGTTGAAGCACAGAATCTATCGAAAGCGCTTTAAGATAACCTCAGTCGTTTCGAGAGAAAAATCTTTCGAAAAACTTTCAATTCCGAACTATAAGCTCCATACAGTAACATCAACCTAGTCAGAGATACATTTACCAATAAATTTACCTGCAAATATTAAGGCCAGACAAGGGGGCATAATTAAATGGGTTTTTACTTATCCAATGAGCTCGATGAGAATCCAAATGTACGCTAAAGGAAATAAGCTAAAGGAAGTTACTAGCTGCTAACCATTCTCATCCCTTATAAAAGTCATTTATGAAACGAATAAAAGTAGATAGTAAATTAGATCAATAAATGAAACGGAGCCATACAACATATATTCAATTCGATTTTTCGATTTCAGGCCTCGTTTCGGAATAAACTCATATCAAAGTATCGTGAGAGTACTATTACTTCAACGAGAATCGTATTGACAGCTTCACACATGTCTGTAAACTAACTACCTGGAATAGAGTTGAAACGCCATTTTTACAATAAATTTTAAGAATAATACCTGTCACCAACTACTTTAGACTTTTTTAGACTTGTAGTCTGGCCTGCGCTGTATCTGGATGGGGGAAATTGAATTAAATTAACGCAAGGCTACTTTCAAAATCGCGCGCCTCTGAGATGTTGGATGTCTATTAAGTCATGACGTAGTAAAAAGGCTTACCAACAAGGTGAAAACTCTCCAATGCTTATAGTATTCTCGTAGACTTTAAAATATCCGTATAGGTCTTACGAGTAGTAGTAGTAGTAGTAGAATATTTCCTTGTCTACTTATAATATAAGTCTGCAAGCTTCCATCATTGGTACAAAACAGAGAAAGTACATGTCGAACATGGCACATCCAACTTAAATTTGTGTTCGCATTTCTATAGTAACTACGATCTTGTGACTACCTGATTATATATGCATCTCTTCGAAGTGACTCTTTTTAGTCATAATAACGCAGAATCATATTCTGTACCGAATCTCTCAAAATGAAAGCTCTCTGTTCACTAAATCTCTGTAGAAAACATGCATCATGTAACGTTCTAAAACTATTTCCCTACATACTCATACTTATGGTGAACAATTTAAGTTTCAAATCTAATAATATGTCGTAGTTTATTTTGATATATTTTATATAAAAAAAGAGCAACGATAACCACATCAGAGCAAATCAGTAGGAGATCCTATTACAAAGTTAATGTGCCGTAAAATTATCCTCCAGAGCACATCAAACATATCACAGCAAGTACCCTTAAATAAAACCTCCAACAGGTCTAATTGAATTCAACTTGAAATACCCTCAGTGCTCAGAAAATTAACTTATCAATGTTAGCTTGTCAGTGTTACAAAATGCCAACGGTTACCGTATACCACCACAGAATCCGTCCGGACGGTGCTACGAATTATTGATGCCAACCGGAGTCGGTACGGTCTCCGTACATAGTCGAATCCCTTAATAAATTCACTGGTGTTAGAGACGAAGTTTTTCTCGAATTAAGTGTCTGTCCATCTAAAATGAAAGTGACAATACCCTGTACCTGTTCGAAGCAAGTTTCATCCGTTTCATCCCTCTTGCATTCCGACCATATCTCCGTCCATTCCCCCAATCACAAATTATTCATGCAGAATTTATTAATGACGCAAAATTTGGCATTAAAATTTAATCAGACACAAAAGTTGTCAACTCAAATTTAACCGCCGCGCCGCCACCAACATCAGTACTCATACCAAGCATTGGATTGTCACAAGAGTGAGATCGGATCCCTTTCCTTCAACTTAGGACATAAAGCCAAATGAAAAGAAAAAAATCAAATCCCATCCCGCAACCAGGAGTTGGAACAAAGTTTAACTCATGCCAAAACTGGAAGCTCTTTGATTGAATTATTAAAAAAAAAAAAATCCGCAAGGACGAAAAAAAAATATGGAAAGAAGCCAAGAGAAAGAAAAAGTTTTCGTCTCCACTTCCTGCAAGTGTCACAGTTTGGCACTTTTCAACACCACCACCATCACCACTGTCAGCATCTGACATTCTGAGCGCTTCAAAAGGGATGGGCGACGACAGCGACATTGGCAATAGCTGTGGCAGTGGCTGTGGGAGCAACGTTAGTGGGCTACTTTGCCGCAAGATACAAGTATAAATGAACCTACGTTACTCGACGGAGAGTTTTCCTACATTTTTTTCTCATTTCGTCAACCGGAACGCGGTCTTATTTTAATATAATAAAATTCTGGTAAAATTATTCACCACCTTATATACCATCACTACCCTCACCACCATCGACACAGGTTTTGACGAGGGGTGAACTGTGTACGTTTCCATGTGGCCTCTCATATAACGAATCCTTGTGGTTAGAGTACAAATATGTATGTATCCATATTTCACAGCTACTTCATGTCGAATTTTTTTTATATTTGCTGGTGGTTGGGTGCTTTATTGTGTTATAAGAAGACTTTGAGGCCCAGATTCAATGACTTAACCGGGTGCCATGGGGAACAAATCACGGTAACAATCAAATCAAAAAATTTTTCGCTGTTGTATAGGAAACGATGACAAAGGGAGACTCTAGCTTCCTTCAACTCTAGCTTCCACTTCTGGCTCCTGGCTCCTTCCAAACACCAGACCATGGCAGAATGGCAACCGACATTTCATTTAATCACAATGTGTCAAGTGTATAACCGCATTATGGATCCACACGGTACAAGGAAATGATGAAAAATCGGTCTATGAGTCGAAGCGTTGAGTTTTATGACGAATGAATTTCCTTAGATCTTTTCAAGCTCTATGGTTTGTTTGACAATGGGATGCTTCCATTGATTCACACATGGGCTTCACATGGTCTGTTCTCGGGCATCGAGTTTCAAAGAATTTCATTAAATTCACATGAGCTCATATGAAATAAGTATCAGAGCGAGCGAAAATTACATTTTTATGTTACTTTGTCTAGTAGGGAATTTGCCAAAGGTATCACATCTGACATTTGTATGAATTCTTAAGAAAATTTTCCAACACTTGTGTTATACTAAAAATAAAATTAAACCTTCACAGTGGAAGTTGTTGAGACAAATAATGAATTTCACGCCCTACGAAAGCGTTTAGATATTTTTCATGTTCGTAATATGTTAGCGAGTAATTTACTGATTTTTTTCTTTTAAGATGAAGGTTCAGTGGAAGGAGATTCAGTGATTTATCTATTGTTTGCGTAATTAACGATTTAAATAATTTAACACTTTATATACACATATATCGTCAACTGCAAGGCCCAAATATATGTAAGATCCCAATGAGCATCCAGTAGCTAAGCGAGGTGGTACGAGTAAGCTCCGAAACAATATTTTATTGGTTTTTTAAAGTATCCACAAATTAATAACCAAATATCATCCCATTTTTTCCTGGAATGGTTCCAAACACAAAACTTTCTGCTAGATACATGTAAGTTAACAACACACTCCCACAAAACAATAATATATGATAGGTTGTACACTTACAGTCAATCACCCCATCACCCGGACACCATATCAACATAATAATCACAGCAACATTCCATTCTCACGATAGTGCACCCAAATTCAACAGGTGCAAAGTAATTGGATCTGCTGCAATCAACCGTATTCACCTTGCCGCAGTAGATTACCTATAATTTAATGATTTGCAAATTAAGGACAGGACAGGGACACAGTAATAAACGTTCCCAATACCCCTAATGTATCTCATATTCGAAATCAACTACAAGCCTTACCAGATTTACAAGCTTTAATAACGTAAATATTTACCCAGACACTAAATACAGAAGGACATAATTTAATTCAGAGTATTCTTAGCCCCAGCGCAGATCTTCGTAGAGGAGTCGATCAGACAATAAGACCCAAACTACGTGCAACTTAATGAATCTCAATAAGATCCCAGATGTTCTCCAGGCGAGTTCAGCTCATGGAAGAAGACTGTAGACCGCACAATCCGTCTTTATGGGCCCATCAAAAGCTCACCAAAATATTTCGGGCTTATAAACGTCAAAAAAAAAAAAAGCAAGATCTTAAGAAATGCGGACATCGCACCCCTTGATTGGGCTTGTACATCTCGTTGCCTGACTATGCATTACGCTGACAAACACGATCTGGAAACACTGGAATACCAGATGACTTTCTTAATGCAAATACTCCCATCTGTTACTCTACTAACAAAAACTTACAGAGGCAAAGCACAATACACGTTCGTGGGAGGACTGAAAGGATGTATTCCCATACTTTTAGGAATACGCAAACGTGTAGATCTTTCACAGGCTCTCTTCCACTGTTTAACTTTAGAAAATCAGAATTTAGATCTTATTACGCCATCAACAATCGAGTAATGTTTAGGAAGCTACACCATCAAAATCCTCCTCTGCTTGATAACATCAAGCAAATACCGGCTCCATTTAACAATATTCCCTCCAATCCTACCGTCCTAATTTTACCCATCAGTACCATAGCCAGAACAAAAGCCAATTCCACACGACCTTAAGTCCAAGGGAAACTTCATGCAACCACAACCACAGAGACCTCCTCTATAACCAATGGAGACAAGCACCATGCGATAACGAGCAGTGAATTATTCAAACCAGACTTAATCGCAGAAATATTGAAGATTCCCACATTACCCAAGATATCCATTTTGTAGGCTAAATAACACTTTGATGCCATACTTTTAATACCGGACTAAGATTTAAAAAATTCTAATAGTTATAGGTTCCAGCAAAAACTATATTCATCCGAAGTGTGTAAGGAACATCATACCTAACGATAACCCTTTCTATGCAAGTTCTGTAGGCAGTAACCTAAAAATAACACACAATGCTCTACTGAATCTCTTTATTCCCAATAATATAGGTCTTAAATTCTTCATCCTTCAAGCAGTAAAATCATTTCAAAGCATCCTTAGCAATAGTTTTCTTATCCTTCAAAACAATATTAATATCCCTATTGTTAATGATAAAATGTTAATGACCTTATCGTGCTTAGGGTACCAAAATTTTTGTATAAATTACGTGAAATAGAGTTACCTCGGTTCAGTCTTAATATTTAATCGAACCGAACTTTTTTACTTCCTAATGTGAGGCTGCATTAGGCGATTAAACAAAAAATATTAAAAATCTAAATAATAGAATTTACATGGTCCTTCGAGCCGGTCTAGCCGGAATAGAGAAACATGAGTTGTAAATATTGGTACTAGATCAATACACAGTGACCAGTTAAGACCGTGTACTCCAGTAAATAGTAAAGTGAATCAAACAATCCATTATGGACTAACTTCAAGAAAGATGTTGAATCTCGATACTGAGTAGAGTATTTTGCAAGGAGACTCGAGCAGTTAGAACAGCACTAGACTAACTTTCAAATGAATAATGAGTATTTGGAAGATTTGTGAAGAAGTATTTTAGACAATTTGAGACAAGGTATCTCGATATTAAGGGTACTTTCAAGGCAAAATTGGAGTCAATCGCCAAGGCCATTAACAAGATATACAGGCATTCCATTTTCACAGATTTCTCTGGTAAATCGAAGTTTAAATCCAAGTGCGGCAAATCAACAATCAACTTTCGATCCAGAAGGAACTAAAGAGTCAACGAACATCAAGAAGTGCCCAGCAAGACTTGTAAGGTTGAATCTGGTAAAGAACATTTTTATACGGATTATTGATAACTTGGATGTAACTCCGAGTACAGTTTACCCATCATTCAAATTGGATCAGATTAGGGAATACTGGACAAAGCTGGTGACAATGAACGACGAGATCATGTCCTCACTGGAAGAAGTCGATTACGAGAAGGAATACGAGTTCAACAACGAATTCATTCAGTTGGAGCAGATATATCAAGGTGCTAATGTCCAAACTAAAGAAGCAGAACAACGACAGTACCGACCAGAGACAGTAACTCCACAAGCTGCAACACTTCGAAAAATTAAAATTCCACCAAAAATCATACCATCATTCAGCGGCAAGTATGAAGAATGGACATTATTTTGGGAACTGTTTGATCGATTGGTTCACCAGAACGGAACCTTGAGCGATATTGAACGAATTCAATACCTAAAAGGCAATTTAAAGGGAGATGCAGCAATTATTGTTAACCATTCCGCCTTGACATCAAGCAAATATGCAACAGTTATATGTAGAATTGCCAGCGAACTGGTTTCAAAACTCAGCAACTATTTACATCTAAAAATTGCTTAATGTAAAAACAGTTCGACATGAAAATGCGTTCGATTCGAAAACGAAAAATGAAAATCTTATACGGTATCAAAAATTTAGGGGTCGACGTTATCTTCTGGGATCCATTACAGATTTAGTTGTTATGTCCGAAACTTAACCCTGAATCAAGGAAACTATATCAACAATCAAGAGGAACTTTAACAGAAATTTCTAAACTAAACGAATTCTTTGACTTCATTAAGGCTAGATTCAGAAAATAAGAAAGCAGACACGAAGTCAACCGTGAACACCAGTCGTAAGTACGAGGAACAACCACAAAAAAACCATTTGACTACAGTCACAAAGTCGAAATGCGTTGTGTGCAGCGGGTCTCATCAATTGTATAACTGCAAGAAAATTTAAAACATGAAGATACAAAACCGATTGGACGTAGTCCAAAAGTCAACACTGTGTTTCAACTGTTTGCATGATAGACATACTGCAAAGGAATGTGGGTTGAAGAGAGGTTGCAAATTATGCTCACAACAGCATCATTCCTTACTTCATTTCCCTCGAGGTGAGAGTACAGCAGTTTCGGAAATAGGAAGAACATCCAATGAAGAAACTTTAACATCAACCGCTACCGCATGTCATAGTAATAAGGGGTGATTCATCGTGATGTTTGATTTTCTATAAGCTTATTTGACAGATCACGCATGGCACCTATCAAACTACTTTATCATTTTTGTTTAATATTATTTTGCAAATCATCATGGAAAGACTCACACCACAACAGCGTCTCCGAATTGTTCAGCTGTATTACGAAAATCAGCGTTCTGTGATAAATGTTTTTCGTGCGATTCGAGGAACTTCGGTGCGCATAATCGACCTACTGAAACCACTAAAGCCAATACAATTCACAAATTTGAGTCCCAGTTTACATTAGTGGATGATACTCGACCGGTTAGACATCTGCAGCTGAGAGTGTACGCGAAAACCGTGACGAATCGATTCGTCGTCGTTTTCAGCAGCTTGGCTTGGCGTTTTCGGCAATTTGGCGTAGTTTACGTGAGGATCCCGGCCTAAAAGCGTACAAAATTCAACTTGTGCAAGAATTGAAGCGAGACGACTTGAATATGTGTCATATTTTCAGTGAATGGGCTCTGGAAAAACACAATGAAAATACGGTGTTTTATAGTGAAATTTTGTTCAGTGATGAAGCCCATTTCTGACTCAATGGATACGTTAATAAACAAAGTTGCAGTATTTGGGCTGGTGAACAACCTGAAGAGTACCAAGAGCTACCATTACATCCATTGAAAACAACGGTATGGTGTGGTTATGGGCTGATGGAATCAGTTTCTTTAAAAATAAGGTAAATCAGAATGTTATCGTCAATGGTAACCGTTATGTGTATTCTGAAATTCAAGCACCTGGTCTCGGTGAGCTCTGGTTTCAACAAGACAGCCCTGCCAGCCATACAACGCGTGAAACAATGGACTTGTTGAGAAATCATTTTGGTGAGCACTTAATTTCACGTTTTACTAAAGTAAACTTGCCGCCTAGATCGTGCGATATCACACCTTTGGGGTATTTTCTCTGTATTTTCTCGAGTCGCCCAAAATTTGACCTTCTGAATGGACCACCTCAGACGTAGTCATGGCCAACATTTATATGATATCATTTTTGAAAAGTAAATGCCGTGAATTATTCTTTTAACTGATGGTAAAAAAATTAAGTTCACTTTCAAAATTATGTACTTTATTTTACAATATAAGTCAAACCTTATGATAAATCACTCTAAAGAATGGTACTACTAGCCACAGCCATGGTGAACATATGCGTTGGAGGACAAGTTAGACTCGTACGAGCTTTGATTGATCAAGAGTCTCAATCAAGCTTCGTGACAGCGCAATTAGCCTTTCAGCTAAAAGTTGCGTTGTTCAAGTACCATATGAGTCAAAGATCAATGGAATCAAGGGTCATACCACAGAAATCATCGCAGCATGCTAACTTATAGTACCATTCAATCAATTCACGATGAAAATGTCAACTTGTAGGTAGATGCCCACGTAAAGCCAGTTATTACAATAACACTGCCAGCACAACAAATTACACCCAACCAGTGACTACACATCCAAGGGCTAAAGTTAGCAGATTTATGGTACAACCAACTGAAGGAGATTGAATTATTAAGTGGATCAGACATTTTGCCGCATGGACTAGTCAAAGGTCCACCCAATACTCCAGTGGTACAAAACACAAGGTTTGACTGTTAACCTCAAGGAAGAAAACACAAGTTAATATAATTACATCATGCATCATGGAAGACTTAAGGAAATTTTGGGAATAAGAAGAACGTCAAATTGCCACTGCTGAAGGATCGCATGGTTTTGGCATTCAAGCGATTCTTTATGCTGGATTAAAGACTAACAAAAAATGAGAGTCTTCGGGATGAATATTCCAATTTCATTCGAGAATATATTAATCTTGGACACCTGGAGGAAGTACCAGATTTTTATACTGAAAAAAGATATTATCTTCCACATATTGCAGTGATAAACGAAGACAGCACTTCACCAAACTGAGAGTGGTATTCGACACCTCGGCAAAGACAACATCTGGGGAATCGCTAAACAGCATTATGATGGCCGGTCCTACTGTACAAAAGCATTTGTTTCTCTCCTAATTCGATGGAGGTCGTTTCCAATCGTCTTCACAGGTGACGTCGAAAAAATGTATCGGCAGATTTTAATCGATCAAGAGGATTGAAATCTACAACATATCTTGTGGAGAGAAAACTCCAAGGACCCGATTAAAGAATACGTTCTCTAAATCGTCACATACGGCACATCATCCGCACCGCATTTAGCAATTAAAATTCTATGCCAGCTAGCCAAAGATGAAAAGCAAAAGTATCCAAGGGCAAGCAAAATTTTGATTGAATGATTCTATGTGGACGATTGCCTGGGAGGCGCAAATTCACTTACAGAATGCCAAGATCTTCAAAAAGAATTAACGCATCTACTTTTCAATGGTGGATTGAACTTATGCAAATTGACGTCAAATAATGCAGAATTCATAAAAGCGTTGCCAAAAGAGGCAATCGACGTGAAGCCAGAACATAACTTTAATAGTAACACAACATTTAAAATTTTGGGAATAACATAAAATGGTGCCCGGGAACAGAACAGCACAAAGGATAAAAAACGAGCAAATTTGAGTGACACTGGCAACATTTTCGATCCTTTGGGTTGGTTGTCGCCAATTAATATCAAGGCAAAGATCCCTATTCAAAAAAAACTTTGGCCAGCTGACAAATCTATGATGAAAGTGCAAGATTCGAAAATCTCACTCTTGCCTGGCAATGCATCCCAGCAATCCTTCACACAAAGACGACATTTATCTCAAATTTTCATCACTTTCAAAACTTCAACGCGTAAGTGCATACTGTCTACGATTTAAAGCTAATTGCCAACGGAGCAATGGCAGGCTAACGGTAGGTAACGGAGCTATTGGAAGCGGGAAAAGTATTGGCAGGTTTTTCTGAGGATATGAAGATTCTAAATGCAAACAAAGCACTGAAATCAAACAGCAAGATATCATCACTGAACCCATACATCGACGTCAATGGAATACTTCTGGTGGGAGGTCGGATGAAATATGCTCATTTATCAACTGATCATAGGATGATGAAACACCCTGTCACCATCGCATCCACTGACAAAATTAATAATATATTAGACCCATAACGATACACTCCACGGTGGAGTGAAACTGACTCCGAATCACATTCGAAGAAAATTTTGAATCATCCGAAGAACAAACACTGTTAAGGCCATAATAAATCAGTGCGTCAAGTGTTTTCGATTTAAGGCCAAGGAATCAAATCAACTTATGCGACAACTTCCGGAGGCTCGTGTAAGGTTTTCACGGACATAAATTGTGGGGTAGATTACACAGACCCAATCAACATACGATGTTCACAAACTCGAGACGTGAAATCCCATTAAGCTTACATAGCGCTGTTCATCTGCATGGCAACAAAAACAATGTACATTGAGCTAACTTCTGATTTAACAACGGATAGATTGATAGCGGCATTGCGACGTATAATCAGCAGAAGAGGATCTCTACACTATCTTTACAGTGACAATGGAACTAATTGTGTTGGCGCAAAAAATATTATTCATACATTAAAATCCACGCTAGCCGAAAACGCAATCCAGTGGCATTTCATCCCACCTGGAGCTCCACATTTTGGTGGGCTCTGGGAAGCCAAAATTAGGTCAGTCAAATGCCATTTGAATCGCATCAAATGAGAGCAAAAATTAACATACGCAGAGATAAATATTATCTTGGTACAAATAGAAGGGATGCTTGAACTCGAGACCACTCTGTCTATTATCAGACAACAGTGAAGATCTAGATGCATTAACACCAGGTTATTGGATCGCGACTGATAGTACCACAACATGATTTCATTCTGGATCTAGCAGACAGTAGTTCAAAAAGGTGGAAGTTAATATAAAGATTCAAAAAAGATATTTGCAAGCGTTGGTACGAGGACTATATAAATCAAATGCAACAGCGATGTAAGTGGAAGCAGTCAGTAAGCAATTCGATTCCATGTATCCCTAAATCGCTACGAATAGATGCAGATTTTGAGACGTCCGTGGTCGGCTTTCTTTTGCTCTGAGTTTTACTATTATTTTTTGCTAAAGTCCGCGAAATTAACTTGCTCTAGTAAATATCTTGCTAACAGGCTGCAATCTTAGTCAATTCGATAACTATAACTTAAGTAATCAGTGATTTTAATTTATAAATTTCTGTTCATCGAGTCGGTTTCGCATCTCACCACCATGCATCAATGTCATCCCGATCCAAAAAAGGACAACAACAAACACCTGTCCCTAAACTTACACCATCTATAGTCAGTTCTTCTGTGCCGGACAAGATAGAGAATAGATTCAGCAGAGGCGAAGACTCCTTTCTCACAATTGCTGCTCTTGAGGACCGATTAAACAAACATGCCGATATGATCATCAATCAAATAAATTAGAGCAAACTGAGCTAGTTTGGTCAGAAAAACTTAGCATAGCAATAGGGGAAGTTATTCATCGAGTTGAATGTACATATTGAAGCCAACTCAATTGAAGTGCTAACACTTGAAAAGAAGTTGGCTTCTGTAAGCGCCGACACTGTGCGGAGATCCAATCTCTTCGAGAGAAATTCAGCTAAAATGCGAACTATAGTAAACTCCAAGATGTTGTTATTGCAACAACAGGTCGATGCAAGGGAAAAAAAAACTAGATCGCCGCCGATGGTGTTCCTTGCCTGTTTCATTGCTAAGTGGAAACCTCTAACACTTAAGCATATTTTTCGTTCACGTTCTCGAAACACTAAGAGCCCAGTTTCTCCACCTATAATAATCAAATTCAACAATGCTCAGGAGAGGAATGCTCTGTTTATGGTAAGTACATTTCGGAGCTAAGGAAACAGCAAAAAAGCCATCAACTCTCATTGCATGAGAGTATTGAATTGAATCTGACAATGCTTATTTTCTGTCTTACCAGGAATACGCACACATACGCACGCATACTCTTCTTCACCAGGCCTTCCGGCTGAGAAACAATCACCAACTGTACAGTGCGTACTTAATGCATGGATCTGTTTTCATAAAACTTGCAGCTGATGGATGGATATGGTATTACTAAATAAACAATGGTGGGTGAAGCTGCCGTGACGTCAAAATAAATCTGATGTCTGTGTTTTTACTTTTAAATTTTTAAACTCTTGAATTTTTAAACACATTCTATACTGTCGTTTGTTATTTTAATTATTCCTTCCCTCCTACTTATACACACTTCCCTCCTTTTTCTATTCTCTAATTTTCTTTTGTTTTATTTATCTAATACATACATGTAGATATGCTGTAACTAAAAATTATCAAAAAAATGCTTCTATCATTTGTTTAGACTATCAAGCTAAATTTGATGGGTGATATTTCTGCATCTGGTGAGGCGGTTGAGGGAGACGTTGAGACGTTAGTCAAGATTCTATCTTATGCTCGTAAAGGATTTAAGATTGTTCGTTTTGATGTACGTAGTCTTAATTTGTCGAAAAAAGATTATGTCAGACATATTTTCACGAATTCTGGAGTTGATGTTATATGCGTGAGTGAAACTTGGTTTATGGCACTGGATGAAAGAGAAGATAACGAAAAAATATTTAGCATTCCTGGCTATAGGTTGATTCCACATAGTAGAATTACTCTTATCACTGGCGGCGGTATTGTAATTTACCATCAGCCTGCCCTTAGCTGTAAGGTCTTGGAAAAGTCGATGGAAATTGACTCTGAATTTATTTTAATTGAATTCTCAAGTAATAATTTTAAATGTTTAGTTGGCGTTGTCTATAGTCCCAACCGCAATTGTTCTTTTGACTTGTTCTATCATACCCTTCAACAGTTTTTATCATGCTATGAAAATATATACTTTGTGGTGATTTTAACGCTGACTTGTTAAAAAATGATAGCAGATCTTGTCAACTGTTAGATGATTTTGCTTCTACTGGGCTTGTGGTTATTAACACCTATTCTACTCGTTTCGGGCCTGAATCCCGTCCAAGCCTTCTTGACCTGGTTTTTGTGACTGACCACTCTAATTTGCTACTGCAAGAATAATTATCGCTTGAGGGAATATTAGAGTATGCCATGTTACTTTGCACTTATGACATTGATTTTTCCAGGATTCCCTCATAGGATTCGTTTCAGTTTCGGGACTATGCATCAACTAACATCAATAAATTCCAATACCATGCTAGTGTACTTCCATGGCATTCTTGTTACTTTTTAGCGGATAATAAGGAAAATGTTGACTTTGTCCAAAACTTAATAAAAAATCTTTTTAATACACATGTTCCTTTAAAAAAGTTGTTGTTCGCAATAAAAAATGGTTTACTGCTGAGGTGCTTGATGCAATAAAAAATAGCAGAAAACTATACGTTAAATGGAAACTAAAGCCAACCACCTCTAATAGGCAGGTTTTCTGTAGAGCCAGTAACTACTCTTCTTTCGTAACCAGTAGAGCAAAAAGACGATTTTTTCCTTCTAATCTGAGTTCTGACCAACCATCAAAAAAACTTTGGAGTGATTTGCGCTCCATTGGCATCGGTAAAACTCAAGCACCAATGAGTATACATAATGTCAACGACTTAAGCAACGCATTTGTATCAAGCCATAGCTGCGACTCCTCTTTTCGTCCAAAAAACAGTTTCCTGATTAAAAAATCACGTCGTTGCAGTTTGAAGTAGCCTCTGTGTCCGAGGTTAACCTTATCTTCAAGGCCTAAAATCAAATGCAATCGACGAAGATGGTTTACATATCTGTTCAATTTTTTCATAACATCTTCGACTTTACCTAATTCATGGAAAATAGCAAAGGTTACATTGATAACCGACTTTAGCGCTACAAGCATTCTACTTTGCTTATCTAAGGTGTTTGAAAAAAAAAATTGGTATAGAAATATCTAGTTATCTGGACCGCTGTAAGTTACTATCACCAGTGCAATTTGGCTTTCGAGCTAATCATAGCTGCTCTACATCTATAATCAAAATGCTCGATGATATTCGATTAGTTTTTGACAAGGAATATCTTACGCTGTTGTGCCTCCTTGATTTCTCAAAAGCATTTGATAATGTTAGTCATCATAGCGTTAGGCATAATATTGAAGATGTATTTTGGTTTTCATGAATCGTTAGTGAACTTAATAAGGACTTACCTTACGAGCCGCTCTCAAATGGTTGTTGTAGATAAACAACGCTCAAAACTCGCTGGTGTGTTTCATGGTTCAATTCTTGGCTCAATTCTGTTTGGTCTTTTTATAAATGATCTCCCACAAGTTTGCTAAAACGCATCTATATGCTGACGACGCACAGATTTATCTGTCCCGCCCCATTAGTCTAACGGAGGATCTCGTGGAAAGGTTTAATTTAGACTTATCTGCAATAGTAGTTTTGGTCTAGAAATAATGCTTTTATTTTAAATCCTGTGAAAAGTCAATTAATTCTAATTCCAAAAATAGCATACTCCAATAGACAGATGCCGCCAATTTTCCTGGTTACAAATTAAACCGATCCCCTCAGCTTCTAATCATGTCAATTAAACTATGTCACGCATTTATTCAGGATTGCGAAAACTGTGGCTATTTTTCAGTTTCACTCTTGTTGATCAATTTTAATTGATCAGAACGCTACTTGAGCCAGTCTTTGAATATGACTGATTCATCATTTTAGCACAAACTACTAGTTGCTTTCAATGACATAGTAAGATATGCTTTTGGAATTAGAAGACAAGACCACATATCCTATCTTCATAAGTACGTCCTTGGGTTTTTATTTAAATTCTTTTGGGAGTTTTTCATGCATAAAACAATACAAACCCAATCCCAATTGTATCTTTTTACTACATTCAATCTTATTCGATCTTATTCAATCCTATAACAACATCATTTCACTATTTGAACACATCGCGCTTCTCGTCCACACGTCCAGACCCACCAGTTTAAAGCAAATAATAGGAGCGAAGCGGTTCAAAAGTGCACTACTTGCACATTTCGGGCAGTCCTAAATCTGTATGCATGTGTTATGTCTGTTTTCAATTTTCCTATTTGTATCCATAGAAGTTTAAACTAATTAATTAAACTTTAGTTTAATTTGTGTTTTTCTGCTTTTCTCTTTCTATTTCCTATCTTTCCTTCTAATCGTAATTCCAATTCTCTTTTACATTCACTCATTTACTTTAAATTATAATTGTCAATTAAATTTTATTATAATAAACATCTATATGTATATATGTATATAATCGTATTATTTTTTTTTATTCTTTAATCTGTTTTAATTAAATTTTTTATAGCGGAGTTGATGATTTTATCAGAGTAGTAACAGTGAAAACTGAAAAGGAAACATTCAAGCGACTAATAGCTAAGGTGTGTTTGCTGCCAAGCGAAGAAAACATTATGAAGCCTGATGATAACACGGTTCAATCGTCAAATCATCCATCCAGCAGACCCGGAAGAAAGCTGAGGGATAGAAAACAATCAACCAGCTTCTCTATTGCCCTTGTAATTCTATCATTATTTGCGTTCATCAAGGATGCGGATCTACAAGGTATGCGGAAGTTGGATTATTTGTAGAACAAATTGGAACAGCCAAAATTCAACGAGGAGTACTACGTATTGTAGCAAGCCATGGGAGAGAACCTGATAAGAATGTAAGAAATATAAAGTGGCAACACTAACTAGTGACTGTAAAGTGGCCACACTAGGAAAAGAGTCTGCCGGTAGGTAGGAGATTAGTCGTAAGTCAAACACTGTAGAATACAGACGCCTATTAAGCAACCAAATAAAGAGCGTAAATAATTTTTTTTTAAAGGATTGTGTTTGTTTTATTCGCGATAAGACTAACGGCTAAAGTACGAGCATCCAATTCCCCATTACAAACATTTTACGTGATCAATTCAACATGAACAAGACCATAGATCAAATAATCAAGTTGTGCGACAAGGGAAAATCAGCGACAAAGGAGAGTCAACGCGATGAATTGCGTCATGACATGAAAGAAGAATGGAGGAATATACTCTCAATTTTCAACAGACAAAAACGAGGACTACTAGGAATTATTCGCAGCATGATATCGAAGACCTAGACAGTAACCAGAAAGCGTTGATAAAAAGTATTAAAACAAATACCAAAATAACGAGTGTGAACGAGACAGAAACTATGTAAAATCAACAAAAAAATCAACAACTTTTGAAAAAGCTGAATGCAGGTCTAGAAGAGATCAATACAGATCTTGGTAGGGGAATGTTGACGAGAATAAAATGAATACGATTTGTCTCAATCGGACTATTATCTCTTCCCAAACCCCAAAAAATGGCTCGTCAATGAAAAATTCAGCTCACGCGAGGGAATCATCGACGCCACGAAGGAGTATTTTGCAGACATTTCGGAAAATTACTTTTCGGACGGGATTAAGAAGTTGGAAAATCGCTAGAATAGGTGTATCAAACTAAATTGAGTAAAATAAAAAAAAAACATTAAAAAAAAAATTTATTTTTCATTCCCAAGGAGGTTACTTTTCACCCCACCTAGTATATGGTACATGTTACGAACGCAAATCTGATTGCACTTAGCTACATGCGAGAAATTGAAACGAAATACAATAAGTTGCTAAATGCATATCTGAAACGTAGCCTTTTGTTTTAGTGTTTGTCACACAAGAGCATGGGAAAAATCATTAATAAGTGTGCGGAGAAACTTGACCCAGAGATGGAGGTACTACAAGATCCAATGGAGAAACTAGAGATATCCTCAACTTCAACGGAAATTTTAGTAACGGGCTGCTTCATGATCAGCGATGCCAATGAGTATAACCTGATAAAGACTAATACTGTGTCTGAAAAGATCGATGAGCAGACATTTCGAGAGGTGCAATTACAGCAGTCGGTGCCGTATATATATTATAATCTACAGAGGTATTTCGAATTACCACTGGAAGATATTAACAAGGTTCCAACTCTCAACGAAATACCATTCATTTTCACAATATTGAACAAATTGAGGATACAGCAGCTGTATAAGAAAATATCTTTTAAGCGATATCCAACCAGGACGCTAAGACTCACACTCATTATGTGGAAAGAATTATGAGCGCACAATACGTGGATGTTCATTGCACTAAAAAAAAAACACTGTATTCGTGAATTGCGGGCCAAATTGAGAAGAAATAATTTTAAATGACACGGGTATTATTCACGTCACTCCGGACTGCGTCTCGAACACGAGACTTCAGCAAATCAATTGCCACTATAAACACATCACTATCAACGCATGTTCCGGTTGATCTTACAAATGAAACTGTCATCCCTCTGAATAAGGATATAATGGAAGTCTTAAATTTCAACCAACAAGGAGAAGTCGAGGCGCTCAACCGGCTACATTACCACAACCGGAGGGCCATAAAAAAACATCAGTATTGTAAAAAGAAAACGACAGAGTCACCGTTTTGAGATCAATTGGGCAATTTGCCCCAGAGGAGGCAAAATGTTGATAACATCAACAAAATATATTTTTTTCATATCTTTTCCATTTTTATTCGCTTTTACTGCTTAGGTAAATAATATTGGTATTTTTATGTTAAGGTCAACATTTTTTTGTTATTCTTTAAACTTGGACCTTATCGTGCTTAGGATAGGAAAATTGTTATTTAATCGAACTAAGCCTTTTACTTTCTAATGTGAGGCTGCATTAGCCAATTTAATAAAAAGTATTAAAATTCTAAATAGTATAATTAACACCTTTAAAACAGCACAATTCACAGTCAGTTAACAACATACACATAAAAGGTAGGAAACTCGAAATCCTATCCTTACCCTATGGCTCTAAAACACTTTGTGGATACCGAAAGCAATTGTTAAATGCCGTCATCATAAGAACTTCACTGTCCCCTATAGTACACCCGTATAAGTAATTCTGAAAAGCTGGATGCTTCAGGTGAAAAAAAAGTTTAGGTTCGCGGTTGATTACAGGATACTGAATTCAATCACTATTCCCGATAGGTATCTGATACCTGAGTAAAACCAGGTATTGTTCAATCTCGGAATGAACAAATTATTTACAGTTGACCTGATTATTTACAGACATCGAAAAGACTGAATTTTCAGTCTGCCACGGTAAGTTTGCTGAAAAATGCCCCCTTGATATAGGCGTAAGGTGCTATATTTATATCGACGATGTTATCATTTTTGGGCTTAATTTGGAAGAGCACCTTAGAAATTTTACACTTGTACTGGAAAATTAGAGAAAGCAAACATGAAAGTCCAAATGGATAAGTGTGAATTGCTCCAAACGTCAGTTGAATTTCGCGGATTCCTTGTATGTGAAAATGGAATCAGAACTAACCCTAATAAAGTAAAAGTCAAAGTTGGTTTTACACCCCCAAGGAACCTTAATGACCTAAGATCTTTCCTGGGCATATCAGGATACTACCGTCGTTTCATTCCCAGCTATGCCAAGCTTGCAAAACACAAATCTCGAAGGATGTTCCTATTCAATTTAATCAGCAAGAACTGGAAGCATTCGGCAAAATAAAGAACGTACTCTCATCTTGAGAAGTTCTACTATCCATATCCACATCTATATCCATATCCAGACCTATCAAAAGATTTCGAACTTACCACCTATGTATCGAACTACGGGATTGGTACGGTGTTATCCCATAAACTTCTTATCTCGAACATTGAAAAATACCTAGGAAGTATATGCTACCAATGGGAAATAGATGCCCGTCATCATCTGGGCATTAAAATCCTTGAGGAACGGTTCGAAAGAAGTTAAAAATTTTATCAATCACCAAACCCTAACATATGCTACTCAGCAATAGAAATGACAACACCAAAATGAAAAGATGGAAAACCATTTTGTAGGGGTATAGTCTCAAAATCATTTATAAGCCTGGTACTACAAATATCATAGCCGATGCCTTATCTAGACCCCCGCTAACAGCTTTTAATAATTTTATAACTATGACTGAACATATTGACGACACTATCTCATACCATTCATTGAAGTACCAATAAACGTATTCAGAGCCCAACTTATTCTCGAAACAGGTCAATGGACAAACTACAAATTTCAAAAACCTTTTCCAAAATACTGGAGTCATAACTTAGATTTACAGATTTACTCGCACAAAAGTGGAGGATTTGAGAAGTGAAACAGAATAAGAAAATATAATTTTAGAATACCATAAAAGACCACATAGGAAAGCAAAGGAAAACAGACTTCAAATCATCGAACAATATTATTGTATTTCCAAAAAATGAGCTCCAAAAATAGTTAAGCAATGTGTTATTTGTAAAGGAAATAAGTAGGATCGTCGTACCAACAACCCAATTATAAAACCAACTCCCGAATATCATGAACACATAGATGAGCTTACGTGTGAAGATTTAAAAAACTATAAAAAAAAAATGCTTAAATTGTTTGACAATCACTGCGCGTCAAAATCGAAAACAGACAGATATGTATTCTACAAACGAAAACAGGACATTGCAGAAGCTTTTGAAGATTTCTTAATCGACATATGAAAACTAGTTAAACCACGCAAATCAAAAGAGGAAAGTGATATGCTAAGGGATAAGATTGTGATGGGAATAACAGGCGGAAAAGTTTTTTTTTTTTTATTTACTCGTAAACAATTTTTTTGTCACATGACACTACAACTAGTCAATAAGACTAACAAGGAGCTTGCTTATGAATTAAATGTAAGTTGATAAGTGATTGAGCTATTGCACTACCTCTTCGTGCGGCTTCCTACGTTGAAGACTTCTAACTTGCTCGGCTTAGTTTAGGAGTTCAGATGCTTGTTCATTTGTGTACTGTCGCATTCTTTTCGAGTGAGCTGTTGCAAACCTCTGAATTTTGTTAGATACTGTCTCAATCTTCAAATCACGATGATAGTCTGTGTTACGAATGTACCATGGTGCATTAAGGATTCGCCACAATACTTTACCTTGAAACCTTTGAATGGTTTATTACATCCCCATAATTAGATGTAATAGTTCATAAAGCCCTAGCGTTACTTTCTTCTTTCTGACTTTTTCATGATGAGGATACTTATCTTGTTTTATTCTTTCGGCTGGTTGCCACCTGACGCCAAGGTTTTGTCTTCCCTGCAAAGATGCGGACTTTGGTATAATGACTTTACTCCTCCGCCGCCGTTCCAAAATGTAGAATCCTTCCTTATCCTACACACTTTGATAAATGTAATGTGATACTGCGTATCTCAGAACAAACCCTATCAAAGCTCCCTCTAACCCTGCTTCCCACGCTGGTTGGCTTCTCTATTGTCGTCAGGGTTGCTCAGATCTCCAAGGGGCATCAATTGCGGAGGTGAGAGTGGTAATTGGAGAAATAGCTTACTGATAGCTGGTACATCAGTTTTACTATATTCTCCCGTTTGCCACACTTCAAAAAACAAAACTAATATAATAAAGACAAACAACAAGTAAGAACTTATGAAAAAGGATAAGTAATTTTTGCTAAAATAATAAACGACTATGGTCCAAACTAATGCCATAGTAGAAAGAAAAAATCATCAAGACAACAAGCGAACAACAGTTCTTGCGAAATCAGGCATGGTCATACATATTCGAAGTTAAGCAGCTATCCCTATTCCATCTATGGAGATATCCAGATCGTAGACCATTCCAATTCCTATATCATAGCATTGCACGCTGGAACAGCCAAAATCTAGGGAGGAAATGTGAAGCTGATCGACGTCATCGAAATAGACCGATACTATCTCGTCCTTAATATCGGATCACATCCCCAAAATCAATTCCTTTTTCCCACTACTTGAACATGAACTATAAATTATGTATACATTTCATTACATTAACTTCATTCGGTCATCATGGAAATGGATCGCAGGAGATCCCGACCACGACGATCTGATCCTAATGGAAAACAAAATTAGTAACGTAATAGATAATAACCAATTTTTTATGAATACAACATTAAATGATAGAATTAATTAAACAATATATTAAACTTATTACATTTGATACTAATAAAGAGTAGATTATTTACAAACGAACTAACATTAAGTTTACATTTAAAGGCGGAATTAATAAAAAAAGAATTAACGAACGCAATTTATGCCATTGAGCAAGCAAAAACAAATATTTTATCAAACACTTGTGCACAATTACAATTTGGATTCTACATATGTATATTCATATATGCGTGTATTTGTATATTATATGTTCAGACCAACTAGAAAAACACACAATTCTAAGTGAAACAATTAAAATTTCAAAGCTCAACGAGGGTATAGGAGAAGTGATGGTCATATTAAGAGTACCGGGTGACCGGACAGCAATGATACTTCCAATTGTTATGTTTAAGCAGCTGTCAGAGTTACCAATGACATCCAACCGCCAAAATATTCAGTAAAGTTTGCGAAAATTATTAATATTAATCATTGAAAAATATTATCGAATTTCCGCGTCGCACATGGAAAAGTTTGACCGTGAATACACTCTTTTGGGTCTTTAGACACCAACCAGACAGAGATTGGTTCGAAATGAAGAAAATATTGTCGCCGTCGATCAGCAGAACTGGGCATCGCCAGAGAGTCAACCCGGCTTATTTTGCTATTGAATTTGGGCATACATTCGTATAAGATTGTAGTTAAGCTAGAATTGAAACCGGACGACCATAGAAAACGCCGTAAATTCCGGATTTTGGCCAAGAAATCATCTTCTCGGACGAGGCCCATTTTTGGCTCAGCGAGCAAAATTGCCGTTATTGGAGTGGACACAATCCATAAGTGTTCGGCCAAGCATCAATGCATTCACAAAAATTGACAAACATAATGGCATAAACGTAGCTTCAAAATACGATTATACCTATTTAAAATTTTTTCCCTTTCATTCTGATCTGGAAAATGTGGTATCTTAGAGAAGATGAAAGACCAGTCGGTACAACGGAGTCTGATTGATATCTCGAACGCAAAAAAAAAGAACTACACCGGAAAAATAAGAAATAAGCAAAAAAAAAGTCAACTTATGTTGATAAATTGGTTTTGACGAGAAGTCCTGCGACCCTAGAAAAACAAAAGCGTGCAGGAGTCAACAAGTGCACCGATCCGCCGGCCGCCAGTGTCCAGTACCTGAAGAAAAAAAAAAAAAAAAAACCCAAAGAAGCAGCAAGTCAACCGAACCGGTCACGGCTTAGTAATATAAATGCTTCAAACAGACAACGAAACCAGAAGCTAACAGCACAAGCAAGTGCACCCACCAGCACTTCGTATCCGAGGCAGCAAATTCACTTACAAAAAATAAATATATAATCGAGATTATCCCTTGAAGTTATCAAGCAAAAAAAGAGGAGCAATTCAGCATACCAGCTAGCAGAAACCCAGATGACCAACACAGTGCAGTTAAACTCCCATCTTCCTTCCTATCCTACATAGTCCTTTCAAGGAGCATTAAAGAGTGTATTTACATTTACTTAATGTAACCGTGTGCTTCTCGTAAACTTGGTTTTTAATTTTAATAGTTTTTACTGATCGTCAAACAAAATAAAAAACGAAAAGACAGACCACACCAATTCAAATACAAACAAATACTTAACATTTACGTTGAAGGAGAAGGCGTGCACCTTATCATTAGTCAGGTGAGTAAGAACAAAATAATTTTCTTATCATTATCGATAATTTCTCAAACCAAAATCAAATCAAATTTATGAAGGAGCGAGCTGATAATAAATCTTACGAAACAAAAGCTTTAAAAAAAAAACTTAACATATATACGATATACATATATATAGATAGTATATCGGGTGAGTTTTTTAACTTGAGACATCCAAATTACTCGAAAAATACGCGATATCGCGAAAAATGTTTCAGACAAAAGTCACAAGGTTCTGAAGGGGACATAAGATAGTGACCACGAGTTTGACCTTGAGACCAATTTCATTGCTCAGTCGTATTCCTCAATGGGGCACAGGACTTTGTCTCAAAGGTCTTATTCATTCAGTGGTAGATACCACTGCACTGGCACGCCTTAATCATTAATCGGTTTCCAACGTTGTTAGGGTGTTAGAAGGTCGAGATTTGTTTTGAAGAAGTTATTATCGCCTCGAGTGAAGATAAAACTCAAAGAAATTTCAGATAAAGACAAATTGTCCTAAACTTATCTGAGAGTGTCCTGCCTTTTTTTTCTACTTAAACGGAACTGTACTTCATTTAGAAGTTCGATATCTGTTTTGAGGAACTGATTATTATTACTAACTTTTTCCAGATTAATAATGCAGGCTATTTCAATTCAAGAAAAAATTGAAATGATATTGATTTATGGAGAAAGTGAAACTAACATCGATGGTTCTGTTGCTCTTTACGCCCAATGTTTCACAGACCAGATACGATCGCGCGCTTCCTTTTATCAGGTCATCCAACAATTCACTGGTGAAGGAAGTGTGCAACCAAAGAAAAGGAATCGGTCAGATAGGGTGGCTGTTGAGGACAATGAAATAGCAGTGTTAGCTGCCGTTGCATACGATCCTCACATTAGCACTCGCCAAATAAGTCGTGAATCAGGAATTTCTCAAACGACTGTCTGTAAGATATTACATCGGCATAAATACCATCCTTATCATGTTTCAATGCTTCAAGAACTTTCTAGTGAGGATTTTCGCAACCGGGTATCCTTTTGTCAATGGTCACTTAAGCAAATTGAACGAGACCCCCTTTTCTTCGCCAAGGTGTTATTCTCTGATGAGTCGACTTTCACCAATCAGGGTACGGTCAATCGACATAACGCAATATGCATTACTGGGCTAGCGAAAACCCTTTTTGGTTGCGACAAGTTGAACGCCAGCACCCTTGGAATATTAATGTTTGGGCGGGAATTATTGGGGATAAATTAATAGGTCCATATTTTATTGAAGGCAACTTGAATGGCGAAAATTATGCAAACTTCTTGCGGGACCATCTTCCAATATTACTAGAAGAACTGCCATTAGAGTTGCAACAAACAATGTGGTTTCAACATGATGGTTGTACAGCTCATTATTCCCAAGTAGCCCTTGGCGTATTAAACAATGTTTACCATCAACGATGTATCGGACGAGGGGGTCCGAGGCAATGGCCTGCTCGATCACCTGATCTTACGTCACTTGATTTCTTCTTGTGGGGCTACTTAAAAAGTGAGGTTTACAGAAAAAATATTTGAATCTCGTCGGAAGATTACACCAGAAATACTTCTCAGTTCTGTTGGTTCATTTAGAGCGCAGATAGACAAGTGTATTGAAGTGAATGGTCACATTTTCGTGCATTTGTTGAAATAATCTCGGGAAATAAACGTCGAAATGGGAAGAATTCAATGATTCAACAGTGGGAGGCAAGGGGACCCACTTTAATTAATCACCCCGAAGGAAACATTATACTGCTACGTCCACGTCGTTGTTTCTGGGTTATGCTAAACGCAGTATGTAAAAACAAATGACGAAGCCTACGACCAATACGACTGAGCAATGAAAATCAGGAATTATCATTTAAAAAATCAAAAGTGACCTTAGTTTGAACTTAAAATGAATCTCAAGGTCCAACTCGTGGTCACCATCTTATGTCCCCTTCAGAACCTTGTGACTTTTGTCTGCAACATTTTTCGCGATATTTCGTACTTTTCGAGTAATTTTGATGTCTCAAGTTATAAAATTCACCCTGTGTAGTATATAAGATACCATCTGTATCTGCCTAAGGATTCATTCTAGCTTATCATAGATTTATAAAGTACCTAATGAAGCTGTACAAAAAAATAAATAAATAAATAAAAAGGGAACAAAAAAGAAAAGGAATATGTATACCATATGCATATAAAGGGTGATTCATCGTGAGGTTTGATTTATAATGTAAAATTCAACAAATAAATTTGAAAGTGAACCTAAAATTTTTATTATCAATTAAAACAACAATTTATTTTTGTTGTTACATTTTAAAAATGATATCATGTAAATGTTGGCCACGACTACATCTGAGGTGGTCCATTCGTAAGGTCCAATTCTTGGCGACTCGTTCGAGCATAGCAACTGGTTTTTCACGGATAATAATAGGATTTCAAAACATCAATCGTAGCTGGCTTATTCCTGAAGACATGAGACTTTACACATCCCCAGAGAAAATAATCAAAAGGTGTGATATCACACGATCTAGACGGCCAACTTACCGTAGCAAAACGTGAAATTAAGTGCTCACCAAAACTATTTCTCAACAAGTCCATTGTTTCACGCGCTGTATGGCTCGTAGCGCTGTCTTGTTGAAACCAGAACTCACTGAGAACATGTGCTTGAATTACAGGAAGCACATAGTCTGTTAACATATCGCGATAACGGTTACCATTGACGGTAACATTCTGATTTGCCTCATTTTTGAAGAAATATGGACCAATGATTCCGCCAGTCCGTAAACCACATCATACCGTTATTTTTAATGGATGTAATGGTAGCTTTTGGTACTCTTCGGGTTGCTCATTATCCCAAATGCTTCAATTTTGTTTATTAACGTATCCATTGAGCCAGAAATGGGCTTCACCATGAACAAAATTTCACGATAAAACACCGGATTTTCATTGAGTTTTTCGAAATCCCATTCACTGAAAATATGACGCAAATTCAAGTCGCCTGGCTTAAATTCTTGCACAATTTAAATTTTGTAAGCCAAGTTGTCAAATACGTCGAATAATAATAATTATAATAATAAATAAATAATAATTAAGTAATTATAATAATAGTAAATAAATAGCACATTATTATATAAATGAATAAATAAGGATACAGTACGTACCTGTAAATAAAAATAAAAATATGTTAACAATAATAAATATTGGCTCAACAAGAGAGTAAATAGTAAACAAATAAGTAAATTAAACAAACAAACAAAAAAAACAATAAATAAATAAATAAATAACATAAAGAATTAATTAATAAATAGATAATTATAAAAATATATATAAAATAATAAATTTATAAAAATAAATATAAATCTACATGTATACAACATATACACTGACATATAAATGAATAGATATATGGATAAACTACAATAGATCTTTAAGTAGCTAATTTTCAGCGTAAGCACATTTGTTTTTAAAATTGCACGTAAGTTTATTAATTTTTACCGATAGCAATTCAACATTCGCTCTTCTATGGAGCTTTGAAGTGTAATGGTGCCATGGAAGGTTGAGCATCATCTTGAGTAGCTTATTTTGCGCTACTTGCAGTTTTTTTAATATGGCACTGCGCACAACTTCCCCACACCGGGACCCTTAAAGTAGTATCGATTGGAAAATAACTTTGTGTATGATCACTTTGTTTTCCTTAGACAGAGCTGATTTTCTGTTTATGAAAGGATATAACATCCTTATCGCTATATTGACCTTTTGTAGGGTTCTCGAAATATGCTCATGAAATGTAAGTTTGCTGTCAAGATACATATATTACCTAGGTATTTTGCACAATTGGACCAGATTATGGTCGATCCATGCAATTGCAGTTGGCTATTCGGAAGATAGCAATCTTTTTCGGGTAAAAAAAGATAGCTTGGATTTTTTCAGCGTTCAGCTTAATTTTCCACCTATTGTAATAGTGTTTGTCTCAATAGTGAGAACAAATTCGTCTGATGAGAGTAATGCAGTATCATCTGCAAACATTGCAACTTCACAGTTGGTTAAATTGGGAAGATCAGACGTAAACAATTTGTACAAAATTGAACCAAGAACAGAACCTTGCGGCACACCCGACTCAAAACATAACAGACTTGAAACGCTACCATTGATTTGGACTTTAAAAGTATGACCTGACAAAAAACTTTGGACTATCTTACACAGAAACGGAGGAAAGTTGTACATAATCATTTTATATAAAAGACTATCATGCCAAACGTAATCGAACGCTTTTTCGATGTCCAAAAGCATCATCCCGGTTGATTTTCCTTGTTAGCGGTTTTTTTTTTTTTTGACAAAATTACAAATTCGGAGAGTCTATTCTGAGGTCTAAAACCGAACTGCATGTCAAGATATATGCTACATTCTGTAATTATATTTGATATTTTTTCTTTGAGAATTGTTTCATATATCTTACTTACGCTGCTAAGCAAACTAATCGGCCTATAGTTTTCAGGGCTTACAGGGGGTTTTCCAACTTTCAGAATTGGAACCACCTTGGCTGTTTTCCAAGTATTGTTGAAATATTGGATTTTCAGACATGCATTTAGAATGTCTGTTAAAAATTTCACTCTAGTTTTCGGCAAATGCTTGAGATACAAATTTTTTATAAGATCGAACCCACCGGACTTTCTTATATTTAAATTGTCGATATGAAATCTTACGTCGTCTACTGTAAGAAGTGCATTTATGGGGGTGACAGGAATTAGGGTGTTGAAATTCTGGATTGTTTCACTAAACAATGCATTTATTGCTGGATTGCTTAGCCTTGCTGATACATAGTGATTTCTTAAAAAAGTAAAAGCATGGGCGTCTGCTTTTTCATCATCTGTGTAATAGAAATTAGATCCATTCTGACGTACAGGTAGCTGTTTGTTTTTATTTTTTATTATTCTAACTACATTTCAAAATGGCTTAGCATTCTTATCTAGAGAATCAAGTTTTTTATTTCATTCCTCGTGGCGTTGTTGAGCTATATGTTTCGAGATCAACTGGTTTAGGTGCTGCACATTACCTCGATATAACAACAGCCGATATCTTTGCCAATTTCTTCTCAGTTTAATTAATATTGCTAAATGAGTGGAAAGCTTTTTGTAAAATTTATTAATTTTAATTTTTGGTATGGAGTCAGCTACGGCTTCAAGAATTAAATCACTGAAGTCAGTTACAACAGCATCTACTTCTTCTTTAGTAGATATATTTTCAAAGTTCGCATAGTTTTCTTGAACTCTTCTTCTAATAATTGCACGGTATCGTTTCCAATTTGCATTTTTTAAGTCTTGCCCGACCAAAGAAGTTTGCACAGGACTGGATTGTTGTCAGAGCATAGCTCGTTTAATGATATATCGGGGACAGAAGGTCAGCCACGAGAACCAGCTGGAACATATGTAGCACATAGAGGTTACAAAATTAATATTGGAAGTGATTCAGAAAGTTCCGAGAGTAAATTGCCCCAAACATTGGCTCTTATACAGCCCCATTTCATGTGTCTATTGTTGAGATCACCGCCTACCAGAAAGTTACCATTTACACAGAAACAACAACAACAACAACTTTAAACGCTTTTGCACTTTGAAGTTCATGTGAAAAAAATTGGCAATCATTGTCTTTTAGCTTACCGAGCACACTCGTGTACGATTCAATTGATTCACAGACTATTTTAATTCCGATTGAGATTTTTTTGATAAAATAATCATTTGTTTTAAGTGATTGCATTAATTGGTGCACATATTCACTCGACTTTTAAATCAATTTTATGGGTGGAACATACACCTTCTTTTGCACTAGCGAAACAATTTCATCCATACTTTCACTTTCTTTATCATCGTCCGGTTGACATTAAAGGGGACTCCGGTAGTTAAATCTAGAGTCCTTCCTATGAATGTATAGTTGATTGTAGTCGGAATTAGGCGATCGATCGCGTTTGGTAATGTTTATGGCTAATTCGCTTACGAATGCGGGGTAGAGACGTTATACACAGATAAAAGCTCCGGTTTAACGATGATTATGCGCTGGGAGGTGGGAATTAAGTTTTAAACTGATTTCAATGAGAGTATGATTTACTAGTGTCGCTTAGGACGAATTCGGGTCCTCTTTTTTTGAAAAAAATTTTAGTTCAAATAGCATCAGGAGAGGGCATGGAAATAATGTAACTGCGGCTGACTATTTTCATTTCATTTCACGCCATCACCATATATCTGGACACCATATCCTGGTCAACACAATAATCAGAGCAACATTTCATTCCCACTATAGACCACATACATTCAACAGGGACTGTTGATAACGCATGCACCCAGTGAAAAGTAGGTAATTGGATCTGCCGCAATCCATCGCATTCACCTTGTCGCAGTAGGTTATAAGTTAAAGATTTGCTAATTTAGTTTTTAGTATGAATTGTACCTTCAAACAATAAAATATATATTTTTTTTTATTTAATTTAATTTGTACACCGACCTTATTCCTTTTATCATACCTCTTACATGACTGCTGGTAACTCTGAAGAGAATCTTCACAGGCAGCGTGGCACTAGGGTACATGATGTATACAAAAATTATGAAAAACAGTGAGAAGATTGCTACACACTCGTCATGATCTTCAGACCTCTTTCATGTTAAAAAGATAATGGAGATAATCGTCTATTCGTCTATTCATTGAATTCATCCTCTGTCTAAGATGCAGATGCCTACCAATGCGAAAGATCCTTCGAGAATGAACTTCTTAATCTGTTGGTCAGAATTGAAAGCTCACTCGACAAAAAGGAAGTACGCTCTTTGTAAGATTATTGAGGGTTCTTTGACACGCGATTTCAGCTTTGTGGTTAGGTTAGGTTAGAATGACTATCTGGAGCCGAGTCTGTTCTATACTTCATCAAACTTAGGTCTGTGTAGACCTTTTCTGCTGCCCGGATGGAGGAATTGGAAAATAGTGTGGATTTGACATCATTTCTTTGTTCTATTTTCCACTTTCCGCCTCATTTTGGTTGTCGATATTGCATCCACGAATATGAAAAGAGATTTCAGTGATGCAGAAGGTAGTTCTGAGAAGTCGTGGAAGTAATAACTTCCAAAACGTATTTGCCTCAAATTACTGAACGCCTCTAGAACCTCATTTGTTCTGGATTTACTAAGTTCCAGCCATAGTTACCTTGAGGTCTTGGCTGGAAGGTTTTTCTACCTTTCATTGGCTTTTATTTGTACCGTTTTTTCCATTTGTATTATCGGTGTGCAGAGTGGAGGTTTGATACCTTGATCTACCTGTCTTTTTCGAGCTAGCTCACCTGCAGTATCATTGTCTGTCACTTCTTTGTGGGCAGGGATCCAGCATGCTGAGCTTGTCGCCAAAGTACTTCACAAATATCGGTTTGATTTCGGGTGTCTCGATGGCCTTGATAGCCGCCTAGCTGTTAATAAATATACATAGTATAGTAATATCCTCGTGGGATATTGCATATTTTGCCACAAGTTTGGCTGCTTCTGCTACAGCGAATATCTCAGCCCGAAAGACACTACTATAGACTGGCAGTCGATGATGATCATCGAAGATGATAAAATAAGAAGATTGGCTCCCGCAGTCCACTTCCAATCTTTCAGCTTCAGATGACGATTTAGAAAATGAAGAATCAAAAAGTCCTAATGATACTTGAGTTCCACGATAGTGAGAATGAAGAAGACGATAAAGCAGAAGAGTCAGAAGGATCAGTAACTGGCAGATTTATTGCAAAAGTTAAAACTAACCACATCAACATCAACATCAACTTCTCGTTGCCACAAACATATCATATTTCCCAGTGACGTCTTGCTTACCCTTAAAGATTATGTTGCTGCGTGTACAATGCAGAAAATTCGTGGTCAATACCATGTTCTCAACCCTGCTATCTGTTTACTGCACCTCAACGACGTTAGGTTGACATAATATCTTTCCCACTTTTCGGTATATAAATTACTTTAATTGTTCGCGAGAGGATGCTTTTACTTAAAGGTGGTTTAACTTCTTAAAGATTGCGTTTTTATTTGCCTCTCTCATTCATCACTATAATCGATGACAGATCCCAGTCACGGTGGGTTGTTTTACTCAATTCCCATCCAACTTCAGGAGGTGGTCAGAAACCGTTTCTTAGCATACCATATAAAGTGTAGCTGCCATCAGATTCTCTTAATGTTTCCCCTTTGAGGACTTTGACTAGTCTTCACAGATTGTATCGATATTTTTGAAAACTTCTTCTCTTTCCTTAAGTAGTCTAAGTTTCACTATGGATGGAGGAATTTTATCTGGCAGAATATGTAATTTCAAAATATTTGTTGGATTGCGATAAGGCAATTACTAACCGTTTAAGTTTCGAAGCAAATTTTGGCTGGTTAGCCAAATTTACTTCTATTTTTTTTTTGTTTACGAAAGGTAAAAACTCTTGTTGATTTTACCTGTTCCCTGTCCGACCATATATTAAACCCAAAAAATTCCAAGTATCATTAGATAACGTTAAATGGTTTACCATTGCTAGAATTATTTAGTTCCGTTCTAGTATCCAAATCTGTACTGTCTTAGGATCGTTAGGAATCGATTACTTCAAGTTCTTTCAACAATATATCATATTCAACTTATAAAACGGAATAATAAATCTAAAACACAGAAAGACAGATATGACAAAACATTTGACAGAAAAGTAGGTGACAGGTGTAAATGTAACCAGCCAATACTATCATTATAGTGCTACAAGATATTTAATTGTGCGAGAATACATTTTAATAAATTAACTGAATGGATGTCTAGGAAGTACCTGGTCAGATGTAGGCATTGTATTCCAATTTTATGTGAATGACAGCTTCGTAAATTGAAAAGGATATACCACCAACTAAATTCCCGGAATTTATTCAGAAAATTAAAAAAAACTAGTTTATTCATCTAAATCTGTATTGTACCCTTCAAAGTTATCCTCATCGACTGTAACACACTTATGCCAGCGCTTGAACCAATCCTCGAAACATTTCTTATATACGGTTTTCTGTATGTCCATCAGTGCTTCCTGTGATTTTTCCATTACTTCCTCTCGGCTGCTGAAACTCGTTCCCCGTAGTGGTTTTTTAACTCGATTGAACGGAAAAAAGTCACAGGGACCCAAATCAGGTGAATTCGGTGGCTGTTGGATGGTATTTTCGTCAAAAAATTACGAATAACGATGGCACTGCGCGACGGTGCGTTATCATGGTGCATTTCGGCGAATTGCTTCACGCAAACGTCTCATAACGCCCAAGAAATACTCTTTACTTTACTGTCTGGCCTTCTGGCAAAAATTCATGCTGAACTACACCGTTGTAATCCATGAAAACCGTGAGCATTGCCTTCTTTTTTTACTGAAAACGACGTGATTATTTTGGTCTCGGCTAATTTGGTGAACGCCATTCACTTGCCTGATATCTGGATTGCGTGTCGTACCCATAAACCCACGTCTCGTCTACAGTAATGATACTTTTGATGAATGTGGGATCAGATTCAGCCTCGCAAATTATCTCTTTTGCGACGTCAACGCGGTCTCTTTTTTTCATGAAATTGAGGTCTTTTGGCACCAACTTTGCTGCTACACGACGGAAACCCAAATCATCAACCAAAATGTCTTGGACGGATCCATAGACAATGTTCAAGTCCTCCGATATCACTCTGATGGTTAATTTGCTGTTATTGACCAACATTTCTTTTACTTCATCAATATTTTCGTCGGATTTCGATGTCGATGGTCTGCCACAGCGTTCATCATCTTCGATTGACTCACGACCACCGCTTGAACCGCTCGTGCCACTGGTAAACGACCGTTTTCTTTAGAGAATCGTTGCCGAAACACTTTTCCAATATTTCTAACGTTCGCGCACCATTAAAATTTAATACAAATTCGTTGTTGCAAATTTAATTCCATTTCTTAAATTGTAAAAATTCGCCAACACACACAGAGATAGATGCAATCTTGACTACGTGTTGTAACTTTTGTAAATGTCAAGCTATGACGCTAAGGTTTAGAGGGAATGTCAAAAACAAATGTCCCAACTTAACAAAAAAAAAAAACCAGAACTCAAATCGGAACAATGAGAACGCCATACAGTGGCCTTTTTTTTTTTAAACTTTCGTAAGTGATATTTACTATTTATTTCTACTCCAGCATATTTCTTTGCTGACGTCAGTGCTGAAACTAAATGCTTCTAAAATCCAATGACATTTGCTGTCCTTGAATTCTCCAGCCATTATCCATGAATGCCACTTGCATGTGGCATCGAAAATGAAGAACTTTAAATTCTCGGCACGTGTGTCAGTGAAAACTTACGTTGGAGTGAGTCAATCAATCAAAAATCAATTAAAAATCAATTAAAAATGCTGCGGAATGTATGATATTTCTAGTGAACCTACGTATTAGCAATTACATGTGTCGATAAAGCAGATCCTTTACTGATGTACTGTCAAAATTTTATGACATTTGGACGAATCGAAGCGAGGTTATTCCTCAAAATGGCCTCCGCGCCGCGGCGCTGTGTACACTGTGTAACCATTTGAAGAGTACACAAATCCCTTAAATCTGACGACAGGTGAGTATAGAGGGTTAGCCGCATTACACTTTTGTTGACAATGGAAGCGATGTTTCACTTATATTGTACATCAGTCGTTTCGGAGGAACATGAAAAGAACAAAGTTCGATCACCGGGGATGATGCTGATAGGGTTTGGAAATCAACCGCAGAAAACACTGGGGTCCTGCCTTTTGGATGTGCAGATTGAAGCAGATAAAAGGTGGGTACGTTTTCAAGTGATATCGGACCAGTGGATTCCCAATAAAATTTCTTCTTAAGAAACATGGATGAAGTGATAAGTCATGAGAAATTTGAAGTAGTGAAATGCAGAAAAGTGTAAATAGATGAAGCTCATAAGGTGTATGAGTTGGACGACAATTGTGCGCACGAGTTAAAGTAGAACGATATTTTCAAGATCGAGTCAATGGTTGCTGTCCATGACAAAGAGAACTTACACGTAAGCAATGAGCAATTTAGGGAACGCGTAAAAAACTTCGTAAGTCATGCACCGAGATGAATATAGTAATGATGGATGAGAAACCAGTGTACCACAAAGCAAGGAAATTGGCGCGAAATGAAAGGAAAGTGGTAGACAAACAAATATAGGAGTGGTTGGAAAAGGGCATGGTTCGGAAGAGTCGATCAGAACACGCCAGTTCCATCGTCATAGTTAAGAAGAAGGATGGTTGTTACAGACTGTGTATAGATTATCGAGAAGATGTTTAAAGACCAATATCCTATGGCTGTAATGGAGGATGTGTTGGAGCAACTACATGAAGCGAAATTCATAACATTGGAACTTATAAATGGTTTCTTCCGTTTGGACGTAGCGGAGAACAGTAGGAAGAATACATTTGTCACACCGGATGATTAGTTTGAGTTCCGGAAGATGCCTTTTGGCTTGTGCATCTCTCCAGCTACGTTCCAGAGATTCATCAACCAAGTATTCCGCCACCTAGTGCTAAAGCGATATCTATTGATGTATGTAGATGATATTATAATTTTCATTAAAGACGAGGAACAAGCTTTGGAGAAGAAGTCGTAGAAGAGTTTGGGCTGAAGATCAAGTGGGAAAATGTAAGTTCTTGAGCAGGCACTTTTAGAGGACACATAGTGGAGAACGAAAACATCAAACCGTCAACGGTGAAGATAAAAGCCGACGAACCAACCAACGTAAAGCAGATTCAAAGTCTCTTGGGATTGATGGGATTCTTCCGAAAATTTATTCCAACCTACTCACAAATTGCAAAGCCGCTTACAGACCTCTTTGGTTGGTCAAATTAACTAGAATCGACACTTTGAAGTCGTACCTATGTAAAGAACCGGCTTTTTATGTTTAATCCTGCGTTGCCGACTGAGCTCCACACGGATGCGAATCTAATAGGATATTGTGGTGCTCTATTACAGAAACTTGATGACGGTGAGTTTCATCCTGTATTTTACATCAGTTGTAAGACGGCAGCATCGGAAAAGAACTATACATGTTACGAATTGGAGGTATATAAGCTTTAATGAAATGTCTAAAGGAGTGTATCTGTTAGGAATCCAATTTATAGTAGTTTCAGGGACAATGACGAAAAAAGATCTGTGCCCGCGAGTGGCTAGAGGGGCCATTATGCTCCAGGAATACGATATGAAGGTGATACATACGAAAGGAACAGCAATGAGACACGTTGACGCGTTAAGCAGATATTCAACGGTCATGAGGATTGAAGAGGGAGTCCTATATATAAACAAACATTACGAGTTAAGAAATGATATACTCTACAAGTTTGAATAAGGAGGCTCATCTACTTGTCGTGCCAAAGGTAATTAAACTTGAGATAATAAGAAGAACCCACGAGCAGTGACACATTAGCGGAAGGAATGTGAAAGCTTTTTGTATGCAGGATTATTTTATCCCTTAGCTGAGTAGCTGTATCGAAGGTGTCTTGTTAAACTGCGTGGCGTGTACATTGTCTGCAAGGAAAAGTGGAATAGCAGAAGGTTTCCTGAATCCAATAGACAAAAGCGACATCCCGCTATATACGTACGACATTGACCATTTGGAGGCACTCCCATCTACTAATAAATTTTACATAAATCTCTTGTAGTAGTAGACACTTTCACGAAGTTTATCTGGATCTACCTAGTAAAAACCACGAAGTGTGACGAGGTCTTGGAAAATTTGGAGCTCCAGAGTGAGATTTTCGGTCAACCGTCCCATATCATATCAGATCGAGGAGCTGCATTTACGGCGAACGCATTCGAAGAATTCTGTAAGTTAAACCATATCCAACACATTCTGATCACGACTGAAGTACCTAGATTGAATGGGCAGGTGGATCGGATGAACCTAATGGTTGTGAAGAATCCGACTGAGGGTAGTCGTATATCCATCGCTGATCTGCGCCCGATGTAATCGATCTCCAATTTCAGCACCATGAGTGTCGCGCGCTTGTTTACATCGACCCAGTTGTTCGGGGTTTGTTTACTCCTGTTGGCAGTATGAGTCGTCGTCCACTAGGTTTTTTACATTTTACCCAGTAGTTTGGGGTCTATTTACTCTCGCTGAGTTACGGAGGTAATATTGTTTATTTTCGCCATGAATGAGTTGTGAGACCCACAAATAAAAGAATAAATGCCGATGGCGATGTGGGCAATATTATCTTCGTGACATAATGACTCCACTAAAGGTAATAGCCGTCGTCATTGGGATATGCTGTTGTTGGATGGTGCTATGTCTGTGGTTAAAACTGTTGACTTGGTATAACGTGATGAGTTCCATGGGTATTTGGAAATGGACAGGGAGTTGACGAGCTTTCAGACGACAGAGCAAAGAGAGAGTTTTCATCAATATTCGACTGCGCACAGTCGGGTTCAGCTCAGTGGTTCTCGATTAATTAATTACTTTCTTTAAAATATATAAAAACTATCACTGTAACTTTCGCATTTACTAATAAAAATCATTTTATATATATGAAGAGCATTATCAAGAGGCCAAAAAGAATAAAACCTGCCTTCACAACATTGTGACTGCTATGATCCAGAAACCAAGCGCCAAAGTGCGAAGTAGAGGGAATAAGACTAGCCAAAACCCAAAAACTCTCGTTTGGAGAGGTCAAAAGTGAAGACTATGTTAATTTGCTTTTACTATTCGACATCCTTTCAGACCGTGTCTTATTTTTTAGAAGTTCTTTTTAATTTAGAATGCACTCTGTACTTTATCGTGGGTTTATTCGGAGTCCGTTTTTGATAGAAACTTCCTCATTGCAACTCTAGCCGGTATAGTTTTCGACACATATGATATCACAATTCTTTAATTTTTAAACTTGGGAGAAGTTAAGCAGGAAGTCGACTACTGATGGTTCCAAGATATTAATTTTAATTCGATATAGCTTCAATTCTATCCCCGATCGGTTGTAAACAGAACTCCAACAAAACTTCCTCTTCATTTATATTTATAATCCCGATAGCCCTATCAAAGATATGAGATATACTCAGAGCTAATTAGATTCTTACAAATATTGAAATCATAAAAAGATACCTTCAGAACCTTTACTATTCTTGAATGAAAATAGATTCATGTATAAATAGAACCTTTTTAGCTACGAGTAATTTTTCACTGAAATTTTTTCCGTTTACTTTATCAGATTTGCCACAGCACTGTAAAAAAGGAGATAGAAGAGAAAGACTACCGTGGCCGTAGGCAAATGTCTTGGTCAAAGGCCATTAAGCCAGTAAGAGTTGTTTAATGTCGGAAACCTTTTGGCTTCACTGCATTTTGCCCACAAATTCTCACAACATAGGCTTTAGCTAATTAACTAATTATTTGAAGGCACGAACAGATTCAACGCTTCACTTAATTACTGCCAAGGACGTGGTCGAGTGTGGGAGTTATTTAAATTCACTTTGATAGCCACGGAATTGATTACCCCTTAGGGATGATCTCAAAGTAAAAAATGCTTCCAAGTGCCCCGCAATATCCGGCAAATCCAGCGCACAATCAAAAATAAAAGAAAACTTTCTCCAGGTACCCTTCTTTCTGTTCATCCATCAGTAACAGCATTTCTGAATTATGTCCAATGCGCCGTTGTTCTTCCGCACCGGACGTTCGTTGTCGACGTCGTCATTCGCCGACCACATTTCCGCATCTCTCAAAATATGCAGATTTGAAAAATTAATTTACGACAAACAATTTTAACGGACAGTGATTTTCGGAAACTTTTTCTCTCCAGGTATTTGATAAAATTCTTTTTCTCAAAAATTCAAACCAAAAAAAATTCTTTACCCAACTTTTCGACTGGCATTCCGTTTTCCAAGAACAAAAAAGTCCGCGCTTAAAACTTATTTTTTCTTACGTTGCTAAGAAAGTTTCTTATATAGAAATTGAATTTGTATTCGTGAGGTAATCTTCAAATTAAAACAAAACGAGAAAGGAAGTCAAAAGAAAAGAATAAGAACAGACGAAAGGAAACAAATAGCCAAAAGGAGAAAAAAAATGATGGATTTAGCTCGTGAAAACGTAATTGAGCGCAAAACCTTAAGAATATGAGTTGGATGTAATGTAATTGAATGTGCAGATTTATGTTTGTAACACAATTGATACGAGAGTACTTTTTATCAATTCGTTAAAAAAAAAAAAAAAAAAAAAAAACACTGGTGTAAAAGGAAACCCAATCCAATGCTGATAGGTCATAAAGAGAAACACAGCCAAAAACACAAATTTCCGAAAGTACAAATGACTTATATGGCAAGAAAATAACCATTTAATACATTTAGCAGAAGGTATATGAAACGGATATTGTCACCAATATACAAGGACTGACTTGAAATTGATGTCTCGTTCTAATTGTCAAGTAGATAAATTCTTAGGAAGATATAAGTCACCCATTCGAATGATGTAATCCATGGGCTGAAAAGTCCATTCGTTTTAAAGAGAGGGCAACACTTGAATTAAATCCATACCATTTTCAGTTAGTACCAACCTTCAAAAGATAAGTGTTTAAATTTGACAGCTGTCGGACGATTAGTTCTCGAGATACAGCGTTGTGAGTGAAGCAACTTTTGTTATTGTGAAAAAAAAATGGCTTCAAAGCAATTTCGTATGTTGATTTATAATTGCTTTTTGATAGGAAAAAATGCAGCCGATGCAAAGAAATGGCTTGATAAGTGTTACCCGGACTCTGCACCAACCGATCGAACCATTCGCAAGTGGATTGAAAAATTTTAAAGTGGTCATACAAGCACCGAAGATGATGCACGCAGTGGACGTTCAAAAGAGGCTGTTTCAGATGAAAACTTAAAAAAAGTCCACAAAATGGTTACGAATGACCTTAAAGCGAAGTTGATCGAGATAGCTGAGGCTCTGAAGATATCAAAAGAGCGTGTTGGATATATCATACAGGAATATTTGGACATGCGAAAGCTCTGTTCAAAGTGGGTGCCGCGTTTGCTCACAGTCGACCAAAAACAACAACGTGTTGATGATTCAGAGGAGTTTTTAAAGCTGTTCAACCGCAATAAAGCCGAATTTTTACGTCGGTATGTGACAATGGATAAAACGTGGCTCCATCACTTCACACCAGAGTCAAGTCGGCAGTCAGCTGAGTGGCGAGTGGGCGACGAACCTCGTCCAAAACGACCAAAAACTCAACAGTCGGCTAGCAAGGTTAAGGCATCCGTGTTTTGGGATACACATGGATCATCGACTTTCTTCAAAAGGGGCAGACTATCAACAGCGACTATTACATTGTGTTGTTGGGGCATTTGAAGGACGAAATCGCAGAAAAACGGTCGCATTTGAAGAAAAAGAAAGTGTTGTTTCATCAAGGTAATGCACCGTGTCACAAGTCTATGAAAACGATGGAAATTCGGCTACGAATTGCTTCCCCACCCACCGTATTCTACAGATTTGGCCCCCAGCGACTTCTTCCTGTTCGCAGACCTTAAAAGAATGCTCTCCGGAAGGAGATTTAAGACCGATGAAGAAGTAATGGCTGAAACAGAGGCCTGTTTTGAGGCTAAACCGAAATCGTACTACAAAACTGATATCGAAAGATTGAAAAATCGTTTCAATCAGTGTATCTCCCTCGAAGGCAACTATATTGATAAATAAAGTTAAATTTTGCAAAAATTTTGTGTTTTACTATAAAACGGCATTGACTTTTCATGTGTTAACATATACTCTCGATGCAATCAGCTATATTTGCAGTGAATATTCAAATATTCAAACTAGGACAACATTGCGTTGTGGTCTGGCCCTCAAACAAAGAATTAAAATAAAGCAACCTTGGTTTGGCTGCCTTTAGATAGATAGATAGATTTTTTTTTTATTTTCATTTACAATATTATAAAGGTTTGCCACCACACAATTTACAATACAGTGATCTGATATGACATTTATATCTTTAGCTGTAAAAATTAATTTGGCTTAAGTATATATATATTTAAACAATTTTGAATGTTAAAAGGAAATAACAAAAAAAAACCTTTATTCAATGCAAAAAAAAAAGATTTAATAAATGAGTAAATAAATAAATAATTGATTAAATAAATATGTAATTAAATAAATTAATTACTTAATTAAGAAATA
The DNA here is from genome assembly GCA_907269105.1 of Volucella inanis. NCBI lineage: Eukaryota > Metazoa > Arthropoda > Insecta > Diptera > Syrphidae > Volucella > Volucella inanis. The sequence goes on from OU026153.1 coordinate 147,717,687, forward strand.
CATAAAGAACAAATATTTAAATTTATTGCAACAAAAATTGATTAACGGATACAAAGCAATAAAAATGAAAAGGAAATTTTTAATAAATTAACAAATTGAAAATTGACATAACAAAACTTGTTGTTATTGAATCATTAAAATGAGCATGTTGAAACTAATCATGAAGTGCAATATTTAATTGATTTATTAAATAGTTATTAGAGAAATTACAACGTGTGGTAAAAGTTTCATTAAGCGTGCGTATTCTATAGGAAATCAATTCAACATCGGCCCTCATGTGAAGATCGGAAGTTGAGTAATGCCAAGGTAGATTCAGCATCATTTTAAGGAGCTTATTTTGTTGAATTTGTAATTTTTTTATGTGGCAATTAGCACATTTACCCCATATTTTAAATCCATATAGCAGAATTGCCTGAAAAATTACTTTTTGTAACAATATTTTATTTTCAACTGATAGTAAGGAGTTCCTTTGAATAAAAGCTTTGGACAATTTCACATAGGTACAGTGGGAAATTAAAATTAATGATTTTGTATAATAAGCCATTGTGCCAATTGTTGTCAAAGGTTTTTTCAATATCTAAAAGAATTATTCCCGTTGTTTTTGACTTGAGATGATTTTCCTTGATACTGTTGCATATTCTGAGCACCTGATTTCAAGTGCTATGATTTCGTCTAAATCCAAACTGCTCATCAGAGTAAATTTTTTATTTAACAATTTAATTTATAATACTCTTTTATAAATTTTGCTTAAGCTGTTGAGCAAACTAATAGGTCTATAACTTTCTGGTTTATCGGAAAGTTTTCCGACTTTCAGTATAGGAACTATTCTGGCTTCTTTTCAGACAACAATTTATTAAAAACGTTACATATTTATACCCACTTTTCGGCATGTCTTTAAGATATACATTTTTTATATTGTCTAATCCACTGGCTTTCTTAATAGCTAGCTTATGTATTATAAACAAGTTCACTTGTTAAAGTTTCACATGCAGCAGGATAAAAACTTTGTAGAGAACTTTCTATAGTTGATTCAGTATTTGCATCACTAAGGTGTTGCGAAACAGTATGATTTTTTACAAATTGTTCACACAGAACATTGGCTTTTTGTGTATCAGTGTAAGAAACATTACCATTTTCCACTAGCTATTTGTTTATTAAAGTACTTTACAAGCCTTTAAGAAATAGGTTGTCTAAACCTCTGCCAATTTCTCCTATGCATATTTCTCAACTTAATTATTTCTAAAACGTTGTCTGGGAGTTTCAAAAAATAATTTTTTTTTTACTTTGGTATGCTGCACTCAGCAGAACTGGTCAGAAAAGGCGTTAACAATAATATCAATGTCGTCTGTATTAGATATGGTTTCTAAGTCTGTGGATAACTGTGGATAAACTGCCCAATTAGCATTCTTTAGATCAAGGGAGTATTGCACAATTTTGTTTACCCCAAAAAAACTGGGTAGTGGTAATGATAGTGATCCGACGGTAAATTAGCTATTGATATTGTCTGAGAAAGATGACTCGATAATCAAGAACAGATGGACGGCCACGAGAACCAGATGAGATATAAGTTGGATTAGACGGTGACAGAACACGGAAAGGTAAAAAGGTAAGCAGGTCACACACAACTTTACCCCAAGAATTTGCTCGGATGGAACCCCAATCACTGTGTCTACAATTGAAATCACCACCTATCAAAAAATCACCGCTTAGATTGAATAATTTTCGTAAATCCGATCGTAATCTTTGTTTAATAACTGTCCTAGAATTTCCGCCTGGGAAATACATACAATAGACTTTAAAAAGTGATCCATTACTTAACATTATTTCTAAACCTATGTTCTCGACATCAATCACTGTGTCTACAATTGAAATCACCACCCATCAAAAAATCACCGCTTAGATTGAATAATTTTCGTAAATCCGATCGTAAACTTTGTTTAATAACTGTCCTAGAATTTCCGCCTGGGAAATACACACAATAAACTTTAAGAAGTGATCCATTACTTAACATTATTTCTAAACCTATTTTCTCGACATATTGCGTATTCAAACTTCTTAGAAAACTATGTTGAATTGATTTCCTTATTAGAATTGCCACACCACCTCCTCGTCTATTTTCACTATCTATTCGATAGCATTTAAAGGAGGGCCATGAAATTCGATAGGAACTGTATAACCAGGTCTCTGTGACTAACGCAACATCAACATTGTGTACATTTAGAAAATTGAAGAATTCAACATGTTTTTGTCTAATACCTCTTGAATTCCATGTTACAATATTTAAGTTACAATTTTATTTTTTTATTTTTTCTTTTTTTTTTTTTAATAATTCCGCGCGCGCACCAAGGGGATATGAATACCCTTTTACTGGCTTTTCACCAGGGCGCGGGCGGGTGGTGTGGTAGTTTTGAAACTCAGGTGTTAGGCTTCGATATTTTTCCAGAGGTGGTTGTCAAACTGGAGTGCATCCTCAATCAGTGGGTCTTAGTCCGTGATAATTGTTAATTCGTTACATTTAACCCAGCCAGCAACCACTCCAACATCAGTGTTATGCCTTCACGTCAGAGTTGACGCCGACGGGATTTACATATAACCACATACAAATTCCATGAAAAGACTTTCAGAGAATTGCCTCGCACGGGATTCGAACCAGCGACCCTCTGCTTGACCCTCGCATAGACTCCGCATATACCACTACACCACGGCCACCCCTTAATTAAATTACTTAACATTAGAGTACAGGAACTTTGTAGCTAATTGTGCGATGGCAGTAATATTCAATTCTTCCATTGAGAATAAATCATTCTTGACGGTGTGTTGAGTGTTGTTGTTTATAGAAGATGGTGAAGCTACATATTGCCAAGGATGCTGCTGGGAAACATTGCAACGTTCTAATTCCACCTGGTTCGCAGCAACTACATTTGGAAGAGCAGGAAAATCACTCATCGATTTAAGCAAAATAAAGTTGGTGTTTCTTATGCTTTGGTTCAACTTTGTAGAGCGACTGTTTTTGTCTAATCTCCAAGTACTTATTTCTACTTACGCAGTGGATTTATGTTCAACCTTGCAGTTTGCGCACTTCACTCTAATGCTGTTAGTGTTACATACCTTAGTCTTGTGTGGACCAGCACAGATACCACAATTGGCGGTTACGGCATTGTGTCACCCGATTATTGTTTTTGCGGTAATAGCTCCAGTTCCAAGTGAACTGTTTGTGAAGTGTGAAAAATAGTTCTGTTTTTTTTTTTTTTTTTTTTTTAGATCATTGAGCTTTACACTACCATTTTCAAAATAAATTATATAAAATGTGTCTTTATAATCATCGTAGGTTTTACTTATTGGTTTTAAGTCCTTGCACTTAAGCCCGAATTTTATCAATTCGCTTTTCCAGGAATTAATGTCAATATTACCTAAGCCATATAAAACGGCTTAACAAGCTGTTTCGCTTTTAATATCGTGTGTGAAGAACTGACAATAGTCTTTTTGCAGTTTAGTTAGAACACGATTGTATGAATCCATACTGTTACACATAATTTTTATTTCGATGGTCATTTTTTTAATAGCATAATCAGAGATATTAGTTTTTTGTGCCACTTTAATTGGAGGAACATTGTTTTTTTTTTTTTTACTTTTGGCAATATGATTTCGTCCATATCATCGGTTTCATTGTCACTGTCCGGAAGACATTGGAGAGGGCTCCAGTAGACAGAGGAGAATTTTTTTTTTGTATTGGCCATTGTCGGAAAAGACATAGCTCTTTTTTTTGTACAGGACAGTGAACTGTCCTCTATGCTTGGGGATCTCGATCGTATATGAATTTTTAACCGATATTTAGGCTCGAGAAAGAAAAAGGAAAAACAAAGATGTCGTAACCGAATCGAAATACACTATGTGTATTTCTAGAACGAGGTTTTCTTCAACTGCCATGTCTTCGGGCCGAAGTGTTAGAATCCATTCGCTCCTCTAAGGACTTTTACGCACTTTTATGATCGATATCGCCACGATACAAACAAAATCCGCTAACATACGAATATTTCCTCTTCAGGGTCAACACGGATGGAACAAAAATTTATAAAAGAATCAAAAACTAAAGCATAAAAAATTTCGAAAATTGTGCCTCTCGAGTATGACGTTTTACACTTCACTTTAGAATGCGTCTCCTTGAGACAGAACGGAGCCCTGTAACACACAAGCATTTATTTTGTGAATATCAGACTTGAAACCATTCAAGACAACATGAATTGAACGTTCCCAAAGGTAATTTCTAATCCATTGAACAAGAGAGTCTTCAATCCCAAAAGCACGACAAATGAGTGTGATATCAAACTCTGTCAAATGCCTTAAAAATATCAAGTGCAACTACCTTTATGCCAGATTGACGAACATTTTGGCTCTACTTTTCGGTGAGACATTTCATTAACTTACCAGTTGCTACGAAAACCGTACTGCCAGTCATTGAGAAGTTTTCGTGTATAGGAAAAAAGAGAAAAAGATTCGCCTTTTTTAGGGATGGGCTGAACAAATGCTTCTATCTGTTTCTATCTGGTCGGAAGGAGAGCTAAGGAGTAAGATTGATGAAAAAGCTTACGCATAGGGAAGAACACCTCTTCAAAAAGAGAGATATACCATCCGGACGATTTGTGAATGCTAAGATCTTTAAGTACTGTTGCGACTTCACGAGTGAGAAGGTGGATTCGTCCCATTGAAGATTCGACACACTCAAGTGTAGGCGGTGACAAAGCACAATCTGGAAGTGTTAAGCTGGTCGCAAAGTGTGCAGCAAGCAGATTGGCCTTGTCCGAAGAGCTGACAGCTGGAATGTCATTATTAATAAGCGTTGGGATAAAGGATGAGGTAGAATTTCTAATCTTTTTGATGAAAGACCAAAAATTGTTACTACCTTTGGAACATTGTTGTATTTTTTGCCTCAGTTATTAGTCATATTGAAATTTCACACGCTTAAGAAAGACGTTACAGTCATATTTGGCTTGTTTGAACTTTTTTCAGTTTTCTTCTGTGGTTGGTCTTTAAGGACCGAAAAAACATTTCTCTAACCCTGACAGCAGTGTCATCCAGGTCATTATCGAGGAATCATAACGACCATCTTAAACTCCTACAGAAGCTGTTAAGTCCGCTCCAAGTGGCTTTCTCGTATTACCATACGGTTCTATTACGAATCTTTTCTCTAATTCTGTGGTGGGAATACGAGAAATAAGCTGATATGACACAATGGTCCGACGACCCTATAGGGGAAAGCACATCACCAGTGTTCTAATCAAGGTGAGAAGCTAAAAACAAGTCCGGTATGGCGGTATGATTATCGACGTCCGGTATTCCTCCGCGTGTTGTCTATCCAGATTTTTGAAACAAACCAGAATTGTGTATTTGGAATCCTTGTATCCTTTTTGGAATCCTTGTATGGAATCAGACAGCGCATCAAACTCGTTAAAGGTCAAATTTCTGTCCAGTTTGGGGCTTCTGTAAATAAAGCAGTAGTGGATAATTTGCTTACGGAGATGGAATTTTAACCACATGAAGTTGAATTCCGGATGGAACACGGATAAAATTGTGGTGGAGTTTGGTAAGTTACATCACTACGCACGTAAATGGCAAGATCGTAGTGAGAAAAGAACAACGGCAGTAGTTCCTATCCAGATAGCTTCAGATCAGAGTGATCTGAGAGTCATGGGCGGCGATTTACCTGTGTTTCACTAAGTGCCAAAACTGCTGGTCTGTACTTACAGACGTAGACATATGCAGAAAAGTGATCACTCTTTAGCCCGCGAATAATTGCAAAACCCATCATAATCACTGACAAACACAAAAACACTGAGAAATTTGACATTGGTTCACCTAATCAAATTGTTGTGGGTATTATGCCATTTCAACAATGTGAAACAGTGCACCAACAATATTCACCTCACAACCGGCTATCCATCGATTGTTACATACACTCAGTCACTGCCCTTTCCGTTTGATTATGTAATATAAAAATCTATTGTAAGGTTCTTCTGGGAACAATCGGTTCAAAGCACTTTTCTTATAAAGTTTAAATGTGATTCGCCTGGTTGACCACCCTGTGCTTGCACATGATCGTTTAATATGTTTTATATTTGTTATATATTGTCATTATATATATCTCATACAGTTTGAAAATCTAATGAGGATGCTTCGATGTGCTAACATTACTTTTTTGTTTTGTTAAAATAATCTCGTATGTATTCAATGTTATTCGTCGGAAAGCCAAATTTTGTAAAACGAAAAAGTTAGTTTAGTTGCAATAAAGATCTTTAATCGGAAAACCCGCTCTTATTCTTTGAGTTTTTGTCGTGTTTTTTTTTTTTTTTTTTTTTTTTTTTTTTTTTTTTTTTTTTTTTTTTATATGGCTACTTTACAATGTTGTGTAGATCCTTCACAATTCACAACTTGCCTTGTCAGCTCTTTATTTCCTAATCATTATGACCTTCAAATTTTTAAAACCAACGTTCAATCCTCCCTGATTTTCCTTCGCTCGCGCTATGTATAAGCATTTTAAGGGTACTTAAATCTCTTGAGCGTGCGCAAATTATAAAAAAGGATATATGTGACCACAGACAAGTATTTAAGAATGTTAAGTTCGGTTATCCGCGGTACAATCTCAATTGAGATTGTGTAAGAAACTGGTTACAAGGGAATCCTTCAGAACGGTCATATAGGGTGATTAATCGTGCGGTTTGATTTATAATGTAAAATAAAATACATAAATTCGAAAGTAAACTTAAAATTTTTACTATCGGTTAAAAGAAAAATTCAATGCATTTACTTTTTGAAAATGATATCATGTAAATGTTGGCCATGACTACGTCTGAGGTGGTCTATTCGGAAGGTCAAATTTTGGGCTACTCGTTCGAGCATAGCGATTGATATATCGCGGACAACACGAGTAATGTTGGCGTCAATCGTAGCTGGCTTATTCTTAAAGACCTGAGACTTTACATATCTCCAGAGAAAATATTCCAAAGGTGTAATATCGCACGATCTACGCGGCCAATTTACCGTAGAAAAACGTGAAATTAAGTGCTCACCAAAATGATTTCTCAACAAGTCCTGTTGAAACCAGAGCTCACCGAAACCATGTGCTTGAATTTCCGGAAGCACATAGTCCATTAACATAGCGCGATAAGGGTTACCATTGACGGTAATATTCTGATTTGCCTCATTTTTAAAGAAATATGGACCGATGATTCCACCAGCCTAACAACATCATACCGTTGTTTTTAATGGATGTAATGGTAGCTCTTGGTACTCTTCAGGCTGCTTATCAGCCCAAATACGGCAATTTTGTTTCTTAACGTATACATTGAGCCAGAAATGAGCTTCATCACTGCACAAAATTTAACGACAAATCACCCGATTTTCATTGAGTTTTTCCAGAGCCCATTCACTGAAAATATGACGCAAATTCAAGTCGCCTGGCTTTAATTCCTGCACAATTTGAATTTTGTATGCTTTTAGGCCGAGATCCTTATGTGAAATACACCAAATTGTCGAATACGCCAAGTCAAGCTGCTGAGAACGACGACGAATTGATTCGTCACGGTCTTCGCGCACACTCTCAGCGACAGCTGCTATAGTCTCTTCACTACGTGCTGGATGTGATCTATTCGGTTGAGTATTATACACTAAGGTAAACTGGGACTCAAATTTGCGAATGGTATTGACAATAGTGGTTTCAGTAAGTTCTTCGAATCACACGAAAACATTTCTCACAGAACGCTGATTTTCTTTATACAGCTGAACCATTTGGAGGCGCTGTTGTAGTGTGAGTATATATATAATGACTTGCCAAACGATACTGAACAAAAACGACAAAGCAGTTTGATGATAGTCACGCGTGATCTGTCAATAAAAGCCTATTGAAAATCAAACCTCACGACGAATTACCCTATATTTAGGGTAATTCAGCTTACCCACTTTCTTTTATAATGGTACCATTTCACAGTAATAAATACTTGAATTTCACACAAAACTACGTACGTAGTTCAATTAGGATGGACATAGAAGAGACTTTTGGGAAATTTAAATTAAACTTTCTCAGTTTTAAAGGGGTAGACATGAAAAATTAAGTACACTTAATACATAGCTTTTACTTTTATTGTTTTACACAACATTATAATAGAAAGAAAAGTACAGTATGAGAAAAGTAACCCTCCTAATCAGAGGGTTACAATTTTGACGAAGTGGATATCCTTTCACCGACTGACGAAACTAGACCTAAGACGAATGACATTGCATAACTATTTTCTGTGTACAATTTATTAAAGAAACTAAAATGTGTCTTTTTTCAGTTAGAAATAAAACAATACAAATAAACGAAAGTATTGCTTATTTCACAAAAAAGCAACAAAAGCCAAATACTTCAATAAAAAAAAACAAAAAAAAATATTTAGCTTCTTAATCGCATATTCTAGAGCCTCTGTTTCTCAATTAGATTCGTATATTTCCTGCAGATTTCCTGTCGGTCGTGCAGAAAGTTTCAAAAAACTTTCTTTATTTCTTCGTAAACATTTCTCCAAATAACAAGTGTTTTTTTCGTACCGCTAACAAAATTTGCTCCCATTTTTTTTTTAAATTTTTTTTCAAATGCATTTTATTTCATTCTTCTTAATTTACTATACGAATACTTACTTAGTAACAGAAAAAATGCTTAAAAGCTGTCTTAATATTTTATGTCTTTCGATGTTTAATAACGTTCGATAACAATTATTATTCATTAACATCTAGTTAAACTAAGAAAATATTAAGTATTTAAAAGAAAATTTAGCAAATAAGCATTTTTTTTTTGTATTTATATAAGACTTATGCAACTGACTTAAACTAAATAAAACTACCTACTTACGCTAACATATACTAAACCATAAACTACTTAGATCTAACCTAATCTAATCATTAGCAATTTCAAATTACTAACCTTATTGTTAGTTAACTCAAGGTATTTAGTGTTAATACCTCAAAATTATCCTACTCTATGTAAGTCGGCCATTTACTTAAAATATCAAAAAAATATGGACCACTTTGCCTTCTGACTAGGCTTACCCAGACTTGAAGAAATCGACGATGGAAACGGATCTTCTTCACTCAACCACCTAACATTTTGGTGCTGCAAGGCGACGTCTCTGTTTTAATTGAGTCGTTCTACACCAACTTCACCAGCTACGTGGAAGATTAGCAGCACTGCAAACCTATCCTGGATCAGCCCTTTCATGCCAAATTTGAGGAACGCCGTAGACTTTCAAGCGCACACTCTCATAATATTAGTAATTGGGTAGTAGGCCCCAGACATCAAGTTGATGAACGAGATCATTGCTCTCCCAATATGACCTGGAGTCAACTTAATAGTGTATTTGTCCACTCTTATTCGATTCGCCCTTTTGTATAGGACCTCATTGGGATAGAATTTTATATACCCCTATTCTGGTGTTCTGAAGTTTTTTTTTTCGTGGGTAGGTAAAAACCTTCATAGGCACCACCACAGCAGGCACCATAAGCACGAGCACCTACTGCCTACCACAGTGGCATAGCAGCGCTCACCATAAGGACGCTCCTCCCAATTTCTATAAGACTACGACTAAGTTTCCTAAACAAGTAGCTCAAGCTTCTGTAGTTTATCTGTAGGTAGCTTTCCAGCGAAGGCACCTACTATTACCGTTATTTCATAAGGTTTCTCCTTAAGGTCGAACGGTCTTGTTTTTTGAAGTCGCCGCACAAGATTTGTCTCGTCCAATGATGCACAAGACAAGTGCGAAGTTTACGAGCAAAGCTTGTTACTTCGTCTTTCACGGTTGCAATTCCCAGATCGCGGTGAATATCGCTATTCCTTATATACCATGGAGCATTTATGATTGCTCTAAGCGCTTTGTTCTGAAACGTCTGTATGACAGACATATTGTTTGGTTTGGTACAATACAACCCCATAGTTGTATACCATAAGTCCACGAAGGTTTAAGCACTTGCTTATATATAAGCAGCTTGTTACATGTGCTTAGTTTAGAGTATCTTCCGATAAGCCAATTCGTTTCTCTTAGCCTGATTTCGAGGTCTTCACGTTTCTTTTTTACGTGTGATTTTTACTTCAGTTGTTTATCTTTCTGTACGTGAAATTGACGTGTGTTGACTTAGTCTCGTTTAGCACGATTCGCCAGCTCTACGTCCACTCAAATATTTTGTTCAGAGCTCGTTAAAGTTTTGCAGTCGAGGATTCAAATGTCACAGTCTCTTCATCTAAAGGTATGTCTCTAGTGTACAGTAAAAATATGTATGGCCCTAGAACGCTTCCTTGTGGAATGCCAGCTTGAATTTCTTTGAATTCAGAGTATTCAATCCCATATCTAACCCGAAATAGTTTATTTTCAAGATAAGATTTGAGTATTCTATTCATTTCTCTTGGTAAAATTCTTTGTAGCTTATACTTCAAGCCCTCGTGCCATACCTTGTCGAAGGCTTACGATACATCGAGAAAACGCGGTTTTAAACTTTTAAGCAGAAAAATTTCGTTTGGACTTTTCCCCGGTTTTGGAACCATTATGACTTCTGCGACTTTCCATTGGCTTGTAAAGTATAAAAGTCTCATGGAAGCATTTATAATGTGGAGGAGCTTGACAAACGCTTTTCGAGGTCGCTCCTTTAGAATTTCACTTGTAATCAAATCGTATCCTGGAGCCTTATTATTTTATAGGTTTTTTATTGTTTACTGTAGCACAGACAGTGATACGGATTTTATATTGTAGTTATCGGATCCTGTTATGAGACTAAGTTCTTGGGCCAATTGACGTCCTTCGAACGGTTTGAATGTTTCTTCCAAGTGGTCGGCAAACAAATTCGCTTTCTCGTTGTCTCCTTCTGCCCATTCGCCGTCGTCTTTTTTTATCGGTGCCAATTGCATAAAAGGTTTCTTAGTCAACTTCATGACTTTCCAAAGCAAATAATTGAAACTCTTGTCCGCAGTCAAAGCTTCGAGGTAATTTGAAGTCTCACGGTTCTTATATTCTTGCAGCATTTGCTTTAGCTTATTTGATAGGCTTCTGAAACCATCCCAGTTTGTTTCCTTATTCGTCAATCTGGGCAGTCTTTCGGTTTTTGCTATGCTCCTGCCGATTTTAAAGATTACTGGCGAGTGATCTAAGCAGAGATTATAGGATTCATCTAAAGTCGTGAGATATTTGGGGACACCTATTGTTATGAAAAAATCGACCAGGTCAGGTATTTTATTTGTGTCGGTGGGCCAGTAGGTTGGCTTGCCCGTCAAAAAAAAAAGTCCAAGCCACGTTTCATACTTTCTTGGTACAGTAGCCTGCCCTTCGTCGAAATGAATCTTGAACCCCAAAATTGTATGTTTTGCGTTGAAATCACCATCGAGAATAAAGTTTGACCCAAGTTGGTAAAAAAAGCGATCGAGGTCGTCGTCTGCTATCTTATATCTCGGAGGGAAATAACAAGATGCTGTGTTATAGTCTATATGATTTATGTTTACGGAAACTGAACTTATTTGCATAGATTCAAGTTCTATTGTCACGTTCTCGGCATGCTTAATGCAGTCTTTAATATAAAGTGAGGATCTACCCCTCGCGTTTTCTGAGGGATGATGAGCGTGATAACCAGAGTAATCTCTTATCTTGGGTTTAGCTTCCTTTTTTAAGTGTGTTTCCGAAATAAGGGATATGTCAATACGGTCTTTCCACAGAAAAGATTCTAATTCGTCGATTTTTTTCAGAAGGTCATTTGAGTTCCATGTTAAAATCTTAGTCAACTATTTCATTTTCATTTTTGTTAAATTTTTTCCGAGCAACGAACTCGAGCTGGCTTAGTTTTTCAAACAAGAGCTTATTTATCTTTATTTGTTCGTCTAGTTTTTCTAAGATGACTGCTAGAATTTGAGGCAGCGGATCTGTAGTGGCCGAATCTATTTTTTTGGCCTTTGACGCGACATCAGCGTATGAATTTACGCGGACTGGTACAGGTTTTTTAATTGCACATTCGTTAACGTTTTTTTGAGCAGATTTATGCTTTTGCGTTACCGGTTTCTTCATTTTGACTCTCTTATCTGTTTTGGGCTCATCGGTTTTAGGATATTGCACTTTTGGGTCAGGATGAATGAATTTCGAGGGACTTTTTCGCCTCTTTTGTATTTTTTTTTTTTTTGGCGATTTCGCAACCTTGGTAATTAGCTGGGTGGTTTCCTGTGCAATTGGCACAAACTGCTGGGATTTGCTTATTTGTTTTGCACTCTTCCGAGAATCGTTTGCCTGCGCATTCTACGCATCATGGATCTTTTTGACAATACGCCCGCGTGTGGTTAAAATCTTGACAACGTAAATTTTGTTTGCCCTTACGCATCAATTTTGACTCTGATATTAAAGATTGATTTAATTTTATAAAAATCATCGACTTCCTCGTTTCGATCAAAAGTAAGCTTGAAAATAGGAAGTCCGCGTTTGACTACGGTATCTTTGTCGCTATCCGTTTGTTGCTTTACCTTCTTAAAACCTTGTGCTTGAACGTCTTCTATTACGTGTTCTTTCTTGCAAGACGGGTGAAGTCCGCTAGCGAAGACTCGTAACGGTTTTTCAAATTTATTTTCATAAGTATATCATTGAATTTTATCGGTGTTAAGTTTCAGCGACAATGCGCGATAAGAACCGGAGTCATCGACATTAATTTTCCAAACGTTATTACGGAGTGAAATTATACTGAACTTTCCTTTTAGTATTCTTTGGAGAAGGTCCCGAAACTTTTATTGCGGGTTGAGGGCGAGGTTTCATTTAGGGTTTTGTCTTTGTTGGTACAGTGGTCTTATTTTCATCTCTTGCTTGTAAAGCTTCGGGAGATGAGCTTGCCTTACGTTTTTTGTTAGGCCTTTTCACGAGTACCGGATTGGTTTCACGAGCAAGTTCTTCTTCGTCCGTCAGGTATTTCACTGACTTGCAATCTATAGATAAGCGAAGAAGCTCGTTTTCTTTTCGAATCTACTTCATTTTAAGCTCGTAAAAGAGTCGTTGCATTTCATTGAGTTTAGCTCGGAGTTCATTGTTCTCCTATTCGAAGCATTTACTTTTCAGTGAGTCCTTATTAACCGGACTTCGGACTTCGTTTTTCGGAAATATGCGATCTAGATGGTGGAGATCGGAGTACCTTTGATGTTTTTGCAAAGGGATTTGATACCTTCTAAGAGGGTGGATTTGCCAGTGAAACTGGATTGCCATCTGGGGTATTACTTCCGTTTATTTTGTCCATCTTCTGAAAAGGTGAAGACAAAATCTAAGGCAAGCCCTCTCAAACACACGAATCTTTTCCATTAAGTTTCCTCTCACGTTGAACCATACGGGATACCCATATACCAGCATGGGATGAGAACCATGTGGCAGATAACTTCCGTTACTAATCTTGTGGAAATTAATCTTCAATTCGTAATCTCCCCTAAAATAGTAAAAATTATAATGCTACATATTTGTTATCCACTCAGATCACAACTTTGTAGCTAAAAATATTTCATAAGTATTTTACGACTATAACGACAATTGATACCAAAACATTTGCAAACACTGTATCAACTAAAACTAAAACAACCATTAAATAAACACCAGGAGCCTTAGATAACGAAATTATGCAAATGTGAACGAAGAGTGTCTAGTTTGACAGGAGATGGAAAAACAGCCAAAGGATTCTATGCTACGAACTCGAGCATAAGAATTTCCGTTATTTTTTAAACAAAAACATAAAATTTATAAAAGCTAATTTCCATAGGCAATAAATCGTAAATGCTAAAAACGATCCAAGGAAAACATGACCGAATGACAAAGAACAGAAAAAAACAATTAATATATGAAACCATGCAAAACAGTTTTGCAGATATTGACAGAGGTCTATATGAAATTGGGGGAAACATCAAAGATCATCTACATTTGTTATATTACAACACCAAACCATGGTGTTGCCATGAAAAAATCAGTGAAACGGACAATCGAACGGGTCCTGGAGCGGGCAACACTAGTCCCTTTGGTCTGAAAAAAAAAAAAATAAATAAATAAATCCTGCTCCTATAATCAGAACAATATTAACGGAAGTATAATATAATGCTTTGTTTCACGATTGGTAAGAATATATAAAGTCTAGTCTGTGTATTTTTAAAGAGAAATAAGAAATAACACAGCAGGCTAATTGCAATTCTTTCAACAGTTGAAAAGTGCAAGGAGGAACTAATTTGGGATCGGCTGAACAGTTTTAATACAAGACATTAATTACTACACCCAAACAAGTATGGTTTTCGAAAGTACAAAAGTTTGGAAAAATTACTAATATGCAGAATTAAATAAAAATCATTAGGTTCTCGTCCTCTTCATCATTATCAAGATAATATCTAAAACGCTAACTATCGAAAAAATAATGAAAACCACAATAAATACGATTTTAGGAAAAGATATGTTAAACTGGTTAAGGAGCTATTTCAAAGATATAATTATATGGTGTTGTGTTTCCTCATTAACGACGTATATGCCGCTGCTGATATGATCACAGATACTTTTTTCTTTGAAATGAAACCCTTTATTCCTAATTGGATTTAGTGTACCAGACCAAGAGAAAAGGAATAGTACAACTCGAGCTTTAAAGGTCCTACAAGACCAACCCGGCAGAGGAAAACCGAAAAAAATTCAAACGAGGCAGGAATGACTGCAACGTCTTTCTAAAATGTTTGGTCGTTCGTCAAAAACATTAAAAATTCTGCCTCTTGCTCCATCCCAACGCTCATATACATACAGTGACATTCCAGCTGTCAGCTCCTTGGACAAGGTCAATCTGCTTTTTGCACACTTTTTTTTTTTTTTTTATAACCCCGCCCGCGCACCAAGAGGATACGAATACCCTTTTACTGGCTTTTCTCCAGGGCGTCAAACTGGACGGTAGGAGAAAGTACATCCTCAACCAGTGGGTCTCAGTACGTGCTAATTGTTAGTTCGTTACATTTAGCCCAGTCAGTAACTACTCCAACATCAGTGTTATGCCTTCATGTCAGAGTTGACGCCGACGGGATTCTCATATAACTGCATACAAATTCTACGAAAAGACTTTTTCAGAGAATTGCCTGGCACGGGATTCGAATCCGCGACCCTCTGCTTGAGGAGTGTATGCATATACCACTACACCACGGCCACCCGCAGCCAACTTAACACTTCAAGATTGTGCTTTATCACCCCGTATACTTAAGTGCGTCGAATCCTCAATGAAACGAAACCACTTTCGCTCTCGTGTTTTAGCAAAAGTACTTAAAGATTTGAACATACATAAATACGCTGGTCCAGATGGTATATTTCCCTTTCTTTTGAAAAGGTGTTCTTCCACGCTGACAAAACCACAGCGTTAGTTTATTAATTAATACTACTCTTTAAAATTCTTTTGGATCGAGGACTATCATTTTCAATGGATTATAACCTACATTCCGGATATTCAATCCAAGTTGTTTTGGATGATTTCAAGTCTGATATTCGCAAAATGAAAGCTGGTGTGCCCCAGAGTTCCGTTCTGCGTCCGATAATCTTTTCATATATGTTCCCGAACTTACATTCCTGCTTTTCGGATGCAGAACAAGAACTGCAGCTCAATAGAGTAGAATTTAATGCTTCCAAAACAGAATGCTGTCTGCTTTTAGTAAAGCTAAATTTAAATACCCAGTCATTATCCATTAATGACACTTGCATCGTTGAAACCGAACAACTTTCCGTTCTGATGATATATGATATATATAAATAGATGTAAGCTATGTAAGAAATATTTCAACCCCTCTGATCGGGCCTCAATATAGTACATATTGGTGCAAATGTAATGTCATAATGTGAATGTTCGATAAGTTTTGCAAATATTGTCCAGTGTCATTTTTCTTTTATATTTATATTATAGACAAATAGATAATAGTTGACATTATTAGTTGAAATTATTGATACTACTTATTTGATTAATTTCCGGTCTGTTGTTTTAAATTAGTGTGAATTTTGTCGTCGTTTTCCCCGCTGTCCTGCACCATGTGTGCGAAAAATGTGTTTGGCTAAGTGTCTCGAACAAACTGGATTCACTAGAGATGTCGCAAGAAGTAGCTCGTCCTGCTCCTCGTTCGAACGGGAATATCACTACTATGACCGAAAACACCAGAGAAAGTCCACAAAAATCAGCGAGACATTTGGGACCAGCATACGTTCATTTTGTCTAATTGTGGTGAAAGACCTGAAGATATTCCCTTGTAAAACGCAAACCGTTCACCAATCGCTCCCTGCTGAGTGTTAAGTGAGGTTAACTCCCATGTTTTGTTAAACCTGGTGCATGAAGAGGATGCTTTCGTGTCCTAATTCATAATGAGCGACGAAGCCGATTGCCACTTAAGTGGTTATGTGATTAAACAATATTTACATTTCTGGAGCATCGAAAATCCACATGAAATGCACGAAGAGTTATTGCATACCCTCAAAGTGACTGTTTATTGTGACATTTGCAATGAAAAAGTGATTGACCCTTATTTCTTTGAGGACGCCCATGGTACCACCAAAACTAAAACAGGTGAGCACTACAGACAATTGCTAAACAAACTTTTTTGCCGCAAGTTGCTGAATGGGATCTCAAGCATAACATAGAAACCGTTTACACAGCTTGTGAAACGATAGAAATTTCTTCCTTTGGGGCTTTTTGAAATCTCGCACTTACCACAAAAAACCACAAACCAGTGTTGAAAGCCACTATTGAAGAAGAATTTGCCAATTTGGAGCCAGATGTTTTCCGAGCAATAATTTTAAAATGCTGTAAAACGAATACAAATGTACATCAGCTCAGGAAGAGCTAATTTGACTAACATAATTTTTTCAGGTCAATGTCACCAATTTTTCACCTTCAAGTAAATTTTTCGTCAAAACGGAGCCCAATTTTTTTGATTTCTAAGGAAATGGCAGCCAATTCACATTATGACATTACTTTTCCCCCAACTTGTATAAGGCTCTTATCTGCCCAAAATTATAGTAAAACGCCCAAATTGGATCAGGTGCCTCTAAGTCCTCTTTCCACTTGCTGGATAAGATCCAAAACCGTGCGGTAAAATCCATAGGTGATGCCAATATTACACACTCATTCGTCACCCTCGAATTTTGGACGCATATACATAGCCTTGTACATAGCGGGTGCTTTATATAAGCTTGTGTTATGTATGTATGTATATAAATAGAATGTAAACACTTCAATGGTTTACTTGTATTTGCTAGGTATATATGTATGTTTTACAATATTAAATACTATGTAAGTTATATATTATGAAAGTTAAATAAGGTGATAGATACTAGATAGTAATAACTTATACTTAACAGGGTATTGGATAAACAATGTTGTTTATACATAACTCTCGCCAATTATAAAATTGGTGCCATAGTTACCATTGAACTCGAAACCGGGTGCCATTCTATTATATTTACTTTATATAAAAATGAACTTACACGTTTATTCAAAAACCTACTGCCTACGTTTACGCTGATAGCATAGCAATTGTGGTTAAACCCAAATATTTCAATTTTGTCTTGGATACACAAGATGAATTCCACGCCGTTTCAATATAGTGCCACAATCAGGAACTGCTAATAAACACGGCCACGCAATTTTCGTACCCCATCGAAGCGAGAAAAAATGTTCAACATATAACAACGAAATGTATCCCTGGACCCTCTGGCTGACTAAAGGCATGGTTAGGCTTGGATTCGAGACTATAACCCTAGGGGCTTACAAAAAGGATAAACTGGATGCTGATAAAAAAAACCTCCTCCTCAGGCTAAGATCTTGGAGCGTCAATATCCGTTCCTGAAATAGACAGCGACGACTTCAGTCGTTCCGAGGTGACAACTAATTGTAGCAATGATGCTATGGTTTCTTCAGATTAACTTCCATAACCCCAATATCTATGCAAAGACGCAGAAAACATCATCTTAATCCAGGGACCCTGGATCATAGAAGGTATGGTTCGTGGACCTAAGACGTTCCGATGTACATAAGAGACAGTGGTAAGATCAAAACTTGTATATTAGTGAAACATAGTCTTCATATACTCTTACTTCCTAATCTCAGTGAGCTCGACAATACCGTTGCTAGACTGGAGACTGCCAAATATACCTACTCACTGGCATCGGCATATCTTGGCCACAACTATGTGGCCTTCTAAGCTGAAAAGAAAAAAACTGGCCTCTTCATCGGGTTCGACGCTCTCATACATTACACGATATGGGGCAGTACCGACACTAACGGTAGAGGTGACTCACTTTTTTCTTATATTATAACTACTTACTTCATTATTTGCAACATTGGCATTGAGTCTATCTTCGTAACTAAAAACAGACAAGAAGTGCACTCTTGTATGTAACAGCATCACTCAAATGTTAACTATATCATTCAGTCAATTAATACTGTCGACCACAAGTAATGTCTCCCGTCTCACCTTTTTCCTTTCGCTATTTTCTCCACCATGCTCGTCGGAATTGCAAGTAGCATTCCGCCCCATCAAACTGTCAACCGTAACATCGAACAAATCCACTTTCGCACTCGTGTTGTAGCAAGAGCTCTTAAAGATCTTAGCATTCACAAATCCCCTTGTTTTGATGAGGTGTTACTCCTCGCCAGCAAAACCACTGCGTAAGCTTTTCCAACAATCCAACTCTTTATGACTCTTTCCGAGCAGACGAAAAACAGCATTTTTCAAGACCGTCACTAAAAAAATCAAATCTTCTTCTTTTTTTTTAAAAAAACTTAATACTCAAGTGGATGTAACTACACTTAAAGTGCACGTATTAAGTTTTTAGGAAAATGGGACAGAAAGTAAAAGAAAGATTCTTGGGCTTAGTGGTTATTGCACTCCCTAGGTTGCAATACAACATTTAATGGGGAGACACAATTTATTGGTGTAAATTGACTTGATGCTGTATTTAGGCAACCATTCATCTCACGAGATTTTAGTTGGCTGAAAAAAGTCTTTCGGTCACGGCTGGTATTGAACTCCAAACCGTCCGATTGGGAAGTCAATACACTACTACTTGCGCCACAGCCACCCACTCCTTCTACAGACCCATTGCACTTAGATTCCCTCTTTCCAAGGTCATGGAAGCGATGATAAATCGTCATCTCACG
The DNA here is from genome assembly GCA_907269105.1 of Volucella inanis. NCBI lineage: Eukaryota > Metazoa > Arthropoda > Insecta > Diptera > Syrphidae > Volucella > Volucella inanis. The sequence goes on from OU026153.1 coordinate 147,736,860, forward strand.
AAATATCCCGAAACACGGAAACATCTCAATGACCGGCAGTACGGTTTTCGTAGAAACAGATCCACAGGTGATTTGATGGCATGTCTCACCGAACAGTGTTACCAAAGCATACATTAATCTGGCGAAAGCAAGATAGTGTCTCTGACACTCTTTTTAATTTTCATCAAGAATCTCTTGTCTGCTACTTCTAATCCAATATATTCCTTTGCTGGCGACAGAACTCTCTGCTTTTCATATTCGTTCCCTGACTCACGTCCCTGCTCTTCGCCTGTAGAACGGGAACCACACCGTATGTTAAGCTCACCTAATTCTGACATATACAGCCTAGCTTATTGATGAACCTCTAACAGGGTTGAATTTAATGCTTCCAAAACACACGCTTCCTTGTCGGAAGGGGCAAGGTCTGGGCTTCCAAATAGTTCTCAACCGGAATAGCAACGTGGGGCCGAGCGTTGTCATGATGGAAAATTATTGTCATGTGTGTGGTCGAATATTCCGGACGTTTTTCGGCTACTGCTCTCTTCAAATGGATTAATTGTGTTCGGTAGCGTTGTCCATTGATGGTTTCACCCGGTTTTAGCTGCTCATAATACAGCACACCCATCTGATTCCACCAAATACAGAACATTACCTTCGCGCCATGGATATTCGGCCGTTGTTTTGTCTGGTTGGCCGGGTTTCACCAGTAACAATTCGATGCAAAAATGACTACCTTTTGTGGCGTTCTAGCAGCATTTCAGACATGCAAAACAGCCTTTCGACGTCTCTCGGCTTGACTTCATGTGAAACCCAATTTCCGTGCTTTTGAAGATATCCAGGTGCTTTTAAACGTTTTGAAATGGCTGCTTGAGAGACACCCAAAGATTTTGCGACTTCTTCTTGTGTTTGGCAACAATCTTCATAGAGTAATGCTTCCAGTTCTTCATCTTCAAACTTTTTTGGCTGCCCAGGACATTCATCGCCTTCCAAGCCAAAATCACCACTTTTAAATCGTGCAAACCACTTCTGGCACGTTCGCTCAGCAAGCGCATGCTCACCATAAGCTTCCACCAAAATACGATGACTTTCGGCAGCAGTTTTCTTCATATTAAAGTAATGAAGAAGAACTCCCCGCAAAAACACTTTTTCAGGCACAAAGTTCGACATATTTGAGTGAAAAAAAATTATTGTTGTTTACGCTTTAAATGAATGACATAACCTGAAATGACGTACAATAACAGTAGCTTTCCAACGCATGTTCCAATGGGATAATACAAGTTACGCCGTCTCTTACCAAACCACACGAATTAATACCTAATAGATAGGATTCAAAACCGTGCGGTAAAACTTATAGATGATAATAATATCACCCAGACAATGGACACCCTTGAACACCGACATCATATCTCGTGTCTCACTATGTTTTATCACTATTTACACCAGTAGTGCTCCATAGAAATCGCCAGTAGCATTCCAACCCTTCAAACTTTTAACCGTTACACCTGTTTCGCTATAAATGCTCATCAGTATACCCTTAAGCCCACTTTCGGATGTACTCTAAAATATCGTGATTCGTTCCTTAGCCGCACAACTTGCGGCCATGTAATGCCCTGTAATCTGTGGATATGCGAAGCCTCAAGAAATACTCGCTCCGCGGTACTGGATATTCTGTTTCACTTGTACACCCCGCGATATTTTTAGTAGACTTTGCAGCTCTTCGCCTTAAAGCGACTACACAGTGGACAAACAAATTATTTGGCCACGCTAATATTCTTAACACGCTAGCAAAACTTCTAGATAAATCGACTGCTAAGAGTATCTGCATCATTGGGATAGTCATGCCGCTTTCAAATATGGACACTCAGTTCAGGAGATGGCAGAACAGTTCAATATCCACCTTTGTATGGTGGCGGACAAGAGAGATATTCCAGATAATTGTAGTACCGTCAAGCTCACCAAAATTGGAACCACTGTAGTTACCCTATTTGAAAAAGGTTTAAAGCTCGATGCAAAAAGAAGAACAAGAAGGCATACAATAAGGCTTGGCATTTTTACAAATAACTTCGGCACAAGTTGTGTGTGTACATGCCCAGCTCTCTACCAAAGAAAAAAGCTCTACTTAAAAGCCCTCTTCTACAATGACTTAAGCCATCCGAAAAACCTAGACGCTAAAAGTCTCCTACGCTCCATCAGAAGCTTAAATTGGTTCCAAGAGTAGGACTATCACAAATCCGCGTATCATTACAACGGGCCAATAGGTCTAAGTAAGTCACGCTTACCTTACCTAACACAGAAACGACCTCTGTCCAATATCAGCCACTAAAAACCCAATGTTTGTAATTAAAATTATTAAATATCTCTCGGCTTGTGACCATGTGCTGTAGCGCAACCATTTAAATTTCCAGCGTCTTCGACTTAAGAGCACTCTTTTTTCCATGGCGCTTCTTATAGGGCATTCAAATTTAGTAGTGAAAGTGAAAAGTGGGTGTACTGCTTGCCTGAAGAATCGAGAATCTTGCCTCTGGAACCACCTTGAAAAGCCCCCATATATGTATGTATACACAAACATCTGACCTGTATTCAAAACCGGAACGTAACTGAAAAGCACTTGAAAACACTTTTTCTAATTAAGTAATTCACCTATCCCTTTAGAAGAAAATCTAAAAACACCGGAGAAAAAAAAAATCCAAAACTCCCACTCATTAACAAACGTCTTCAAGTTGCCAACGCAATGAAGTGGAAATTTTACTTTTCCGATCGCATTAAGCCCTGGGAACCAAAAATCCATCCAGGCATTAACAAAAAAAAAACCTACAAAGAAGTGGAATTAAGAATGAAAAACGATGAGAAAAGCCAAATAGTATCCCTATAATTGCCCTAAAGCGTTTTGTCCTCTCTCCTTCTCTCTGCGGATATATAGCATCAGCACCATTGCTACGCGTCCTCCCATTATCAGACATAAGGACCACTTCCACAGAGGGCAGGCAAAAAAGCCCCTTCAAAAACACCCTCTTAAAAAATCCTGTTGTATATTCATAATTTAGAAAATTACAGTATTAACATAATTTATTCATAAACGTCACTTAGAATTTCAGCGCGTTGGCATTGAAGTGAAGGATGCCCTTTCCAACAACGTACACGTAGGAGCTACGATGAAGAAAACTCATCCAATTTAGTTCGTTAGAAGACCGACGACTGACTGCCAACGACTACAGCGATGTCAGAAACGTGGCCACGTAACTTATTATAGGTCAGAAATAAAAGGAAATGCCATTTATACATCAGTAAAACAGGAAAGCAGTACATCTGTCGGTTTTTTATTATTATTATTTTTTTTTTTTCGTTTTCATCATTTTGTTTCCTCAACATAATTTTTAAGAGCTTAAGATTTCTTAGAAAAAAAAAATCTATTACAAGGGACATTCAGGAGGTTTTATTGTGTGTTACTTTGAATTGACTTGTTTCCAAGGATTCAAACAATCATTTATTATGCGCAACTTTTACAACTGAAATTAGGCTAAATGGGGATGCTTACTATTGCCCACGAAGCGCCAAGACAAGGCTTGAATGGAATTAGAGATTAAAAACTGTAAAAAAATTAGACATCTGATGGCGTCGATTTTAGGAGAAAAATATAGAAGCGAACTTTTCATTGGAGTTCTCACCTCTGATGTGCGATATATGTATATATGAGATTTCTGATATCAGGGCATCCTATATTTAGCATGAACGTTATTATCCATTTGACCACGTGTCCCACAACTACTACAGCTGGCATGCGGCATTGTAAGGCGGCGATTAGCAAAGGCTAGATAACAAAACTGCAGTGTTCCTAAACTCCTCAATAGTTTTAACCCCGTGACTTGTCCCCTGACCAACGGATGAGGTAACTGACTTCAGGTGCAGTGAGCACATTTAATGTAGTAGTAGTAGTAGTTGTTGTAAACTTTATTGAGCAAAATATAATTTAACATAATAGAATAACTAAGTTTAATGTGGTTTGGCCAAAGGCCGTCTACTAGATAGACAATTTATAAATTTAACTACTTAATATGCTTGTTGGTATTTAATTAAAAGTCACCATCTATTATTCTCTTCCTGTATTTCAGTGCAGTTGACGCGTATTTATATAATATTTCCCAACCTAATTTTCCATTCAAAATGTCCAGGACTTCATTCATTTCCATCAAGGTTACTCCAAAACAACTCATTCGTATCTCATTTAGGATGGGACATCTGGCAATGAAGTGTTATATATCTTCTCTTTCCTGTCTGTTACAAAGGTCACATAGAATTGGTAGATCCGTTCGATGTGGAATGTAATTTAGGTTGATAATTTTACCCCTTAATTTAAATATTTAAATTTTTAGTAGAAAACGGTTTTGGAAGTACGTATTTTCCTTAAGGACAAAGTTCAGTTGACTGTATATCATTCGATGTTGTGAGGATTGTGTTTGTATTTTAAATTTTTGATAGTACTAAACATGTTCTTCAAGTTCGTGGTATTTGTATCGGATGGGATACGGAAGTTTTTACCGGGTTCAAATCCCAGCTCTTCCCACTTTGCAATAAGGTTTCCTCTGGTCGAAAGTGTGTGCTTCAGTACTTGTTTAGGCAGCCTTGCTTCATCCATTTCCATTACTTTTACGACATATTCAAAGTGCATCTTGATGGTGTCTAGGAACAATGATGGTACTATTGTTTCTAAATGTGGCATATAGTTGGGCATGCCGGCTGGCAACAGAAAAGCTCGCTTTAAGAAATACCTCAGAAATTTTTCCACTTCTTCAAATGGGCAATATCCCCAGACTTGAGCACCGTAGAGCAATATTGATGCAGCAGTTGTACGAAAAATGTTCATTTTTGAACTATATTCGATAAACACGTTATTTATGCAGCGGCTCCAGATGGAAGAAATGGCTCTTTTTGCTTCAGCCAATTTGCATTGAAAGTGTCTTCTAATATTAAGGTTCGCCGTGATTAAAATTTGTACTCTCGAACTATTGCAACATTTTCTCCTTGGTACTTCCATTTTTCGTTGCGTGAATATTTTCCACCCCCATCCCTGAAGATCATCATTATAGATTTTTCTAAATTAACGGACAAATTCCAGAGTATACAGTATCTTTCAAGACGGTTTATCATAAGTTGCATTCCTTCAACAGATTCATTCGCAAAAATTAGACCAGGTATTCGTATGTTTCCAAACAGGATTCCTCCTCCGATTTCTTCCACGATATCATTTATAAAGCAAATGAAAAGAAGTGAGCTTAAAACGCATCCTTGTTTCACTCCCATTTGCGTTGTGAATTCTTCTGATATAAACTCACCATCCCACACATAAGCTACATTGTTTTCATACATAGCCTTTAATATACATATAATTTTGCCTGAAATTCCTAACTTGTACAGCTTGTAAAAAAGAGCTTCACGTGTGAGCGAGTGAAAAGCAGCACGAAAATCGACGAAAAATGCAAACAGTTTTTTTTCCTTTTTTTAAAATTATCGGCAATATTTATTAGTGTTAATAATTGATCCAAAGTAGAATAACTTCTCCTGAACCCAGCTTGAAATTCGCTCAGTATTTTTCTTTTTTCCATTGACTCACTATATAAGTCTATTAATGCATAAACGAACGAGACAGTGCACTGATTCGAAGACATACCAACACGATAAAGGCGTACTACCGTCTGGTAAAGCCTTATGCTCCATAACTTCATAGATCTGAACCACCGCAAAAAAAAATTGGTGAATCTGATCAAGAACAGACAGGTTGTCAAATCCACATCTAACATAAGTAATCCCCTCAAAAGGTCCAAGAACAGGACATGTCAGCTAAGCTGAACCTCCCGTCTACCTCGGGGCTATCAGCGAAACAGCAGACATCAGAACATGATACCCAACGGTGTAGCAAAAAGCCCTCGATAAGTTTCGAAAGGACTCTTATGGAGCTGTAGGTTGCGACGGAGCGCGATATCAAAACGGGGTTAAGGTGGTCGGTTGCGGAAATAAACTATGTACATAATCGTATCTCTGAAGTTCCTCAACAAATCCATCTTCACAGCTGAAAACTCTGGAATGGAGCCTTGATAATGATTATTGCAATTCCAGAACATACGAATAAAGACATGGTAACGGCAGTAGTCCAGCTTCTCACTGAAAGCGAGACCAATGCAGTAATACCACCTTGATCAAAAAGTTCCCGGTGGCGTCACCGTTTGGCGCTCTCATTGTGCCAACTTGAGTTCTGTTTTTTTTTTTCGTTAAGTTGGTACATCTGTTGTTGACATTCCCTCTAAATTTTAGCGTCATAGATTGACATTTGCAAAAGCTACGTAGCCAAGAGAACATCTATCTCTGTGTGTTTTGGCGGTTTTTTACAATTATAGAAACGGATTTAAGTTTGCAAACACGAACTTGTATTAAATTTACGTAGAAACGGATTTAATGGTGCGCGAACGTTGGAGAAAAGTGTTTCAGCAACGATTCTCTAAAGAAAACGATCGTTTACCAGTGGAACGAGCTTTTTAAAAGTGGTCGTGAGTCAATCGAAGATGATGAACGCAGTGTCAGACAATCGACATCGAAAACCGACGAAAACATTGATGAAGTAAAAAAAAAAGTTGGTCAGTAACCGCAAATTACCATCAGAGAGATAGCGGAGGACTTGAACATTGCCTATGAATCCATCCAAGACATTTTGGTTAATGATTTGGGTTTCCGTCATCCAGCAGCAAAGTTGGTGCCAAAAGGCCTAAATTTCATGCAAAAAAGATCGCACATTCATCAAAAGGATCAAGGAAAAAATACTTGACCTCATCCTATGCACTCCATTTATAAAAAAAAATTATTAGGAACTTTTATGTTTCAAATGAAATATCGATGTATGATCATCGACAAATCTGTCGATTATATTAGGCTCCAAAAAGTCTGTACCTCATAGATAGCCCAGATCCACATATTGGGACACATATAGTAATAATAATTATAGCTTCCCAGGGTTATGCCTTGACGTGGCGGGAGCTTACGTGCTATACTCGTATTAGGACAACTAATTATTCCGGTATGGTAAAGAATTAACATGGAAATGGAAAGCGAAAACAATTCTAACCGAGTGAGGGTATCCACTTGAACTACGGTAGAAGCCACGGATACCGGCGCGGGCTCACCTCTGTAAAGATATGAGTCATGAGTCGCTTATGGCCCAACAAATGATAAGGCCATGCCAGACAGCCCATCCAATTGACTAACGACATGGACGAATATGTCCTGCGCTGCTACTACACTGTAACAAATTACGAGGACCCTAATAATATGAACAATATAGGAGAACAATGTACAACATATTTATTGCGAAGTACAGGCACCTTGATGAAAGAATAAACGATAATTATGTAGCCCAAAGAGAATATGCCATCCTCAGCAAAGTTATGTCGAATCCGATCGTCGACAAAAAATTAAAGCGACACACAACCACTACTAGCGCTACTAAATCTGCCAGCCGACTACTCCAAGATGCTTTGCCACCACTATCGGAAGTAATACCCGGTAACGTCATTTTAGAATTACCACCCAATGCCTTAGAGCCTGAAAACGAATTACAAAGTCTCAGAAACATCTTCAGCTTAACACTCCCAGAGTAAAGCGATGGACACATCACTAAGACCTAAGAACCCAGGAGACTAGATACTATTCTGTCTACTATAGTATAAACACAGAAATACTGCCCGATTACTTTGACCAAAATGCCAAATGACCAAAATTTGCAGCGTATTCTCTATCTCTCTATCTCTGTACAATAACAGCAAGCAGGGCTTTAGAAAAAGGACAACCATCAATATCAGAAAGATTCTCGATGCCTAAATAGAAAAGGAGGCTAAAAAATTATATAGAAAGGATAAGACAAAAGATTAAAAGGCCAAAATCGTTTAGAAAAGGACTTAGATCTAAAAGGTTTTGGTAGCGTGTCGGGCGACTTATTAAGATACGGATCAGATCACGGATATCCTTAACAGAAGTATCCAAATACTAACAACCTTAAATAAGTGCTTGGACCGCTACATGAAGTGCAGTAAAAGAAAGGCAGATAAAAGCTTGTTTTTAAAAAACCAGACCGCTTTATTCAGGAATATCACATCCCGACTCCAACCATCAAAGGATAGGAATCATCCATCAATGAATAAAACAAAACCATTCTGGGAGAACATCTGGAGTATCGCTAAACAACATAACTTAACAACTTAAACATTTGACCACTTCTTTAACCACCTCTTATACGTTGATGACCTCAAACTCTACACCAACAAACGAGAAAAACTCCACCGGATGATAGATAGATAGTCAAGAGCTTTAGCAGAGATATACAGATGGAATTTGGCTTGGATAAATGCAATATAATACAAGGGCAAAATAAATTCTAATGAGGAAGGATGCCCCGTCGACTATAAAGCCATCATGAAACTGCACAATTTAAAGCGCGGCTAAAGTCTATAATGAAAACTAATCTTAACGAAATATAGAAAAATTAACAACTGGACAATTCCGTAATACTGCGAAATTTGACATGCTGATATGCACATCTCTGACGAGATACCAACGCCAACACCCAGAAAGTGCGATAGAAAAATGGGTGGGAGAGGAATTGTCAACATCAGCCGGCTTCAATACCAGCAAAATCTAAATCTCTGTATATACTTGTTAATCAGCACATCACGCCTTTACATCTAAAATCAGATATTTTCTCTATTTCCGAGAATGATAAAACCACTAGCAGTTCGAGCACATTGATCAATATGCCTCAAATTAATGACTCACCCAGGAAAAGTTTTTTTCGGAAACCGACGGCTTCGTAATGGCCACCGGAAGAATTACCGTAAATTCATTCTTAAAGAAACAGTAGAGGACAAATGTCGACGATATGGAGAGGCGGAAGAGACCGTAGAGCACATTTCTAACCCAACATTTTCCTGTGTTGTAAAATGCGGATTTTAAGTTTTACTTGAATAGAGCTATAACAACCGATCAGCATATTCTAGCCAACAGGCCGGACATTATCTGTTTCCATAAGACAGCCCGACGAATAGAAATGTTTGATGCGGCAATAACGTTAAGCTGAAACCTACCGCCCGTCGACTGCGTTCATGTTACACCAATTATCATGTCAGCAACTGGTCTAATTCTGACAAACCTTATTACAGACATAAAGAAATACGACATGGAAAAGTCGTTGGCTCAGATGCAAAAGGCGGTTCTACTAGATACGTGTAATACTGTTCGAAAATTCCTGCTACTACACAAAATATAAAATTAAAGGGCTTAGAACTTGGACTACTTCCCATCAGAGCATAGTCCATTGGTAGAACATACCCGTAATATGTTATCTCCGGCAGAAGAGCCTAGAAACTCCACAATAATAATAATTATAATAATAATAACTATTAATATATATTTTAATAGATAAATAGATTTTGGACAACATGGAAGAACACAATATATGTTGGGTCTATAAATATATAACTATAACTCGCGCGGTTTGCTAAGAGATGGCGTAACTCGTATTATTCCATTGGAATATGCGTTGGTAAGCTACTGTACGTCATTTCAGTATATATCATTCATTTGAAGCGTAAAAAAAATTGTTTTTACGGGGTGTTCTTCTTCATTACTTTAATACGAAGAAAACTGCTGCCGACAGTCATTGTATTTTGGTGGAAGTTTATGGTGAACATGCGCTAGCTGAGCGAAAGCGCCAAAAGTGGTTTGCACGATTTAAAAGTGGTGATTTTGGCTTGGAAGACGATGAACGTCCTGGGCAGCCAAAAAAGTTTGAAGATGAAGAACTGGAAGCATTACTCTATGAAGATTGTTGCCAAACACAAGAAGAGCTCTCAGAATGTTTGTGTGTCACTCAAGCAGCCATTTCAAAACGTTTAAAAGCAGCTGGATATATTCAAAAGCAAGGAAATTGGGTTCCACATGAAGTCAAGCCCAGAGACGTCGAAAGGTGGTTTTGCATGTCCGAAATGCTGCTGGAACGCCACAAAAGGTAGTCATTTTTGCATCGGATTGTTACTGGTGATGAAAAATGGATCCATTACGAGAACCCCAAGTGCAAAAAAATCATACGTAAAACCCGTCCAACCAGCCAAATCAACGGCAAAGCCGAATATCCATGGCGCGAAGGTAATGCTCTGTATTTGGTGCGATCCTGGTGAAACCATCAATGGACAACGTTACCAAACAATTAATCCGTTTGAAGAGAGCAGTAGCCGAAAAACGCCCGGAATATGCGACCAGACACGAGGCAATAATTTTCCATAATGACAACGCTCTGCTGGATGGACGGTGGATGAGAAGTCCTACCCCACCCGCCTTATAGCCCAGACCTTGTCCCTACTGACTACCCTCACTGAAATACGGTTCATATCAGAACAGAATATCAAAAATTGGCTTGATTCATTCTTGGCTGCCAAGCCGGCACAGTTCTTTTAGGATGGGATTTACAAATTGCCAGAAAGATGAGAAAAAGTCATAGCTTCAGATGTGCAATACTTTGAATAATACAATTGTACATGTTTTTCTTAAATAAATGTTCAAATTTTGAAAAGAAAAACCGCACGAATTAAATTACATACCCAGTAAATACCTAGGATTCCAACGAAGCACAAAAATAGATCACGCTACTATTAAAAAACAACTTGTACAGCAATATAAAAATAGCCTCAACCCAATACTTAAAACACACCTAAACACTTGAAACATAAGTAAAGCCGTTGCTATACTATTTCTCACGTACTCTTTTGAAATCATAAACTGGTCGAAAATAGATATCACCAACATAAAAATTACGACCCAAAGGGAGCTAACAATATACAGAAAACTACATCCCAACTCATGCATACAAAGAATAATAATACCACTGATAGAAGGCGGAAGAGGATTCATAGATATCCGCAACCTATTGTACACAACAATCAAAAAATTAAACTAAAACAGTTCTTTCACACAAACACATTCAATAGCTTTCTATAGCATATAAAAGCTACACCCACTTAATTTACACAACACAGAATAGACATTCAACACATACAAAGCATTTATTGGTTTCAAATAGGAGAACTCAACCCTGAAACGGAATTTCAAAAATATTTAATTTATTATTATTTTTTTTTTTTTTTGATATTAAATATTTAAAATTATTAAAAATTTTATTAAACTATAACCCATGACAAATGCTACAGATGAAAAATACTTACAGAAACAGCAGGATGCCAAATTCTAAGAGGTACTGAATAAGTACACGCAAAGCCATACCATAACTGCCAACGGACAAAATTCGAAAGATCTCTTATTTCATCGAAATCAGTGTTCCTAACAGTAAAAACATACGAGTACACACAAAATGCACTGAGAAACTAGAAAAATATCACCAACTAGCACAAGAAATTAAACGAATATGGAAACAGACAGGTTAAGACCAAACCTTTTACAATGTTGTCAAGTGGCATCCAACAAAAATCCTTTTTATATAACTTTTAACATTAATAAAAATAGCACACCAAACAATTCAACAATTCAATTCCATTATCCTTAAATCATGAAATTTTCTAAACATATCATAAGCCTTTACGGGGAGAGTGGCACTTGATATACCATAATAATAATAAAAACTTTACAAAAAAGCATTCGATAGTATTCCACATCATATCCTTCTAAAAATTCTTAATGTACATATACAAAACTGATTCAAGGTAACAATGGTATGAAAATTTGCAGAGCACCAGTTAAGCTGTATTCATAAAACGCGCAATCTTCCAAGGGGATGCCTTTAGCCCTCTATGGTTTTGCCTCAATATGAACCCGCTGAGTAGAATGCTGAAATGTCTTAAATTTGGTATTAAACTAAAAACAGAGCCCAGTAAACTTTAAATCAATTACCTATTCTATGTGGATGACTTAAAACTTTATACCAGCAGTAAAGAAAAAATGCACCGTATGACACAAGTAGTCAAACAATTTAGTGATGGCATAGGAATGGAATTTGGAATAGGAAAATGTAAAATGATCCATGTCTTGAAGGGAAAGGTACAAAATTATGACAAAGGGTACCAGCTAGATGACGACAAAATCATGGCAAATTTGGGCCAAAACGAAAACTACAAATACCTTAGCTTCTTACAACTTAGAGGAATTCAGAAATCAGAGCTGAAGAAAATATAACGAATCAAGTTTTAACAGAAATTAGTCAAAGTTCTGAAGAGTCATTTACTAATCTGGGGGACGAAAAGTAATCTCCTTGACCGTCAGAATGCGCTGATACTGCAAAAAAGGTTATGATGCCTTGAAGTCCGTTCATATATAGGCAGACATGCTATAGACATACTGTCTTTAGTTGACGTGTTTGGCATCATGTTGAGTATGGACAAAAACGATTTCCGTTCTCTCATAAAACATTATTTTTTGAGAGGCAAAACGGCGAAGGAAACAAAAGAAAAGTTGGATAAATATTATGGGGCTAATGCTCTGTCATATTACACCGTCAAATATTGATTTCGAGAGTTTCGTAACCGATGCGGTTACAGAGGACAATGTCAAAAAAATACATGAAATGGTGTTGGCTGACCGGAAAGTGAAGGTGTGCTAGCTAGCAAATACCACAAAGATTAGTACTGAGCGCACACGCCATATTTTGAAAAAGTTATCCTGCCGCTGGGTGCCGCGCATACTCACTCCTGACCAAAAACACGAAAGCAAGAGCACTTCGAAAGAGTGTTTGGACTTGCTGATGCAGAATCGGCGTCAGCAGAATTTGGCGTCGATTGGTAACTGTTGAACACCAGAGAACAGAATGAGTGTCCGGCAATTGACTGAAGCCGGCACGAGTGCTCTGAAGCGACCGAGGGAGGCTCGTATACTACCTCGAAAAAGGAAAACCATCAACAGCGAGTATTACTATGCATTATTGGAGCAATTGAAGGCCAAAATCGCTGCAAAACGGCCTCACATGAAGAGAAAAAAATTTTTGTTTTTGCAAGACAATGCACCGGCGCACAAGAGCATCGCAACCATGGCTAAAATCAATGACTTACGGCTCCAATTGCTGTCGCATCCATCGTATTCGCCCCCACGGAGGAGTATTTTGCAAACCTTCCGAAAAATTACTTTTTGGACGTGATCAAGAAGTTTAAAGATCGCTAGGATCTTTAAAAATCCAACAAAAATCCTTTTTATATAACCTATAACTTTTAACATTAATAGAAATAGCACACCAAACAATTCAACAATTCAATTCCATTATCCTTAAATCATGAAATTTTCTAAACATATCATAAGCCTTTACGGGGAGAGTGGCACTTGATATACCATAATAATAATAACAACGATACAAAAAAGCATTCGATAGTATTCCACATCATATCCTTCTAAAAATTCTTAATGTACATATACAAAACTGATTCAAGGTAACAATGGTATGAAAATTTGCAGAGCACCAGTTAAGCTGTATTCATAAAACGCGCAATCTTCCAAGGGGATGCCTTTAGCCCTCTATGGTTTTGCCTCAATATGAACCCGCTGAGTAGAATGCTGAAATGTCTTAAATTTGGTATTAAACTAAAAACAGAGCCCAGTAAACTTTAAATCAATTACCTATTCTATGTGGATGACTTAAAACTTTATACCAGCAGTAAAGAAAAAATGCACCGTATGACACAAGTAGTCAAACAATTTAGTGATGGCATAGGAATGGAATTTGGAATAGGAAAATGTAAAATGATCCATGTCTTGAAGGGAAAGGTACAAAATTATGACAAAGGGTACCAGCTAGATGACGACAAAATCATGGCAAATTTGGGCCAAAACGAAAACTACAAATACCTTAGCTTCTTACAACTTAGAGGAATTCAGAAATCAGAGCTGAAGAAAATATAACGAATCAAGTTTTAACAGAAATTAGTCAAAGTTCTGAAGAGTCATTTACTAATCTGGGGGACGAAAAGTAATCTCCTTGACCGTCAGAATGCGCTGATACTGCAAAAAAGGTTATGATGCCTTGAAGTCCGTTCATATATAGGCAGACATGCTAAATTTCAGTGCGGTACTGTCTTTAGTTGACGTGTTTGGCATCATGTTGAGTATGGACAAAAACGATTTCCGTTCTCTCATAAAACATTATTTTTTGAGAGGCAAAACGGCGAAGGAAACAAAAGAAAAGTTGGATAAATATTATGGGGCTAATGCTCCGTCAGATTACACTGTCAAATATTGGTTTCGAGAGTTTCGTAACCGATGCGGTTGAAAAAGTTATCCTGCCGCTGGGTGCCGCGCATACTCACTCCTGACCAAAAACACGAAAGCAAGAGCACTTCGAAAGAGTGTTTGGACTTGCTGATGCACAATCGGGCGGACTTTTAGCGTCGATTGGTAACTGTTGAACACCAGAGAACAGAATGAGTGTCCGGCAATGGACTAAAGCCGGCACGAGTGCTCCGAAGCGGCCGAGAGAGGCTCGATGGTTCGGAAAGTTTATGGCGTCGGTTTTCTGGAAGTGTCATGGCATACTCTTCGTATACTACCTCGAAAAAGGAAAACCATCAACAGCGAGTATTACTATGCATTATTGGAGCAATTGAAGGCCAAAATCGCTGCAAAACGGCCTCACATAAAGAGAAAAAAAAATTTTGTTTTTGCAAGACAATGCACCGGCGCACAAGAGCATCGCAACCATGGCTAAAATCAATGACTTACGGCTCCAACTGCTATCGCATTCATCGTATTCGCCCCGCACGGAGAAGTATTTTGCAAACCTTCCGGAAAATTACTTTTCGGACGTGATCAAGAAGTTTGAAGATCGCTAGGATAAGTGTATCAAATTAAAAGGGGACTAAATTGAATAAAATAAATGTTGAGAATAAACGAAAATAAACATCTGGGCTATTGGTCAAATATAAACCTTGAGGAGTTATCAACTTTACTCAGAACAACCCTTACTATATACTTGCATCAGTATATAGTGCAGTCAAAGGAGTCACCTTATCTTATAATCTTAGATATACTGAATCTACACTTTTCTCAAACAAACACCCTCTGAGAAACAGTGTGTATAGCGAAAAAGAATTACCACCACTCAACTTAAAATCGAATGAATTTTAAAAACCACCCAACGCTCGCACTAGCTATGAATGCATAGATATATGGAAAAGCAGCAGCTTGCACGGAGTACATCAGTTATAATTACAACAACGCTTTATCGTCGTATTTGTATTATTTAATGTATTGAAGTCATTTTCTATGAAATCTGGTAATCGAAATTTTCGATTAATTTCAAATTACAAGGCAAACTTTTCGAACATGGTATCTGTTCCTTTGCTCGTACTGCTGCATACAGTAATTTTTATTCTGTTTCGTCATTCCGCCTATTTCATAAACTTCCACTCTCGATCAGGGCAATATCAACACCTGGAATGTTCTTAAAAAGAGTCAAAAATTGGCTTTATAACTTCAGTTACGTTGGTTTGAAATCAATTACTTTTGACATTATGATTTAGCTTTGTTGATAATTGCTTTGGGTTCCTTGGTTTTATTAGCGAATCTATTTGATTTTTCTCTCGATGTTAGTTAAATTTTATTTTTTATAGATTACCTTAATTTGGTTTTAATATACTCTTAGCCACCGCATCTTAAACTTTAATTTAATGCAATAACTCATTGAAGTGGCATTCAAATGTATTATTATTATTATTATTATTAAGGGAACGATACAAATTAATTTGTAGGGTCCGGGATTTAACGCCGGGGTACTATGCCCATGTGGCGCGTTTTGTCAACAGCACGCGGAGTACTGAGTTCCCATGTGGTCCCCTACTTACGTACTTACCGCGCCCAACACTGCTTGATTTCGGTGATCTAGTGGGAACCAATGCAGTTTTTTTTTTACAGTTTAAACGCATTTTTATTTACTTAATTCATTAATTCTTACATGCTAGACAAAAAATGCTTAAAAATTAGCTTAAATAACTTAAAATTATCTTAATCTAACTTACTGGCCCCATGTATTTATTACATATTTACAACTAAACTAAGAAAATAAATTTAAGAAAAAACTTAGTTAATGGACTTTTTTGTTAAAATATAAAACTTAAAATTAAAACTTACAAACTATCTAAAAATATATTTTAATATACTTAACCTACTTACATCTAATATCTAATATATACACACATAATATATATATATATATATACATAATATATATATACATAATATATATATACATAATATATATATATACATAATATATATATATATACATAATATATATATATATGTACATATATATATATTTTTTTATACCTTCGCGCCATGGATATTCGGCTTTCCTGTAGATTTGTCTGGTTGGCCGGGTTTCACATATGATTTTTTGCGCTTGGGGTTGCCGTAATGGATCCATTTTTCATCACCAGAAACAATCCGATGCAAAAATGACTTCGTTTTGTGGCGTTCCAGCAGCATTTCGGACATGCAAAACCGCCTTTCGACGTCTCTCGGCTTGAGTTCATGTGGAACTCAATATCCTTGCTTTTCAAAATATCCAGCTGCTTTTAAACGTTTTGAAATGGCTGCTTGAGTGACACCCAAAGATTCTGCGAGCTGTTCTTGTGTTTGGCAACAATCTTCATAGAGTTATGCTTCCAGTTCTTCATCTTCAAACTTTTTTAGCTGCCCAGGACGTTCATCGTCTTCCAACCCAAAATCACCAATTTTAAATCGTGTAAACCACTTTTGGCCCGTTCGCTCAGCTAGCGCATGTTCACCATAAACTTCCACCAAAATACGATGACTTTCGGCAGCAGTTTTCTTCATATTAAAGTAATGAAGAAGAACTCCCCACAAAAACACTGTTTCAGGCACAAAGTTCGACATATTTGAGTGAAAAAAAAATTATTGTTGTTTACGCTTCAAATGAATGACATATACTGAAATTACGTACAATAAAAGTAGCTTTTCAACGCATGTTCCAATGGAATAATACAAGTTACGCCATCTCTTAGCAAACCGAATTAAGTTATAGACCCAATATATAAAAAATAAATATTTATCTATTTATCTATCTATCTATACCCAGCTCCAATTTATGCCTTGGATCTCGCTTTGCGTTGACTCATGCCGTCGCTGCCAAAGCAAGGCAGAAACTATTCACCACATTATAGGTAAATGTACGGTCTTGGCATCAAACGATTACACGGCAAAACATAGCTAGGTAGCGAAGATCATACACCAAGGTCTCGCGATACAAAATAACCTCGTAATGCAGAATACTATAAATACGAATCGCTACCCGTGCTAGAAATCAATAGCCATAGGATCTTATGGGATAGGTCAATAATTAAAGTTGAAAACAAAATTACATCGTTCCCAACATACAGTTGACGTATAGGATAGTACAAAAATCAACAAATAGATGACCTTTTAGTTCAACTTAAAAAACCGCAATATTGAAGGCGCACTAGAGATCATGCAAAGATCTGTGATCCTTAATACATGCAATATAGTGTGACGTTTCCTGCAGCAAACCAACTCGAACTATTAAATGCTCCAACAGATACTAATCCCTTTGGTAACCACTCGGGATAGGTGTTTTCCAGCTTTATTGCTGAAAATAGGCTTGTTAAAATTAATAATAGTATTATAATAATGTAATACACAAATTTATTAATATCAATATTCTTCGCCGCATGCTTGCCCATCCTTTATTACCTAACATATATCCTTTTTAATATAAAAAGGCTCGGTAATGTTATTGCCATTTAATCACATTGGTGGATGGGTTTTGTGAAGGTGCCAACCCCAACACGACTCTGTGTAATCTTTATAAAACAAACTAAAAGGAGGCAGGTATTGATTTGCAACTTTCCGTCATCCGCCAAAATATGAATATCTGGTTGGAGTGCTTACCAGATTATCAAAATGTCTACAAGAGTTTTTCGAGGTCACGAAGAGCTGCAGGTGGGATCTTGTATGTGATGTTAAGAAAACTCATGACGCGAAATAAGACAGAACGAAGTAAAAACGTTTGCACAAAAAATGACACATTTGCCTTTTCTTAACGATATGCCTTTTTTCAATGTTGTAGCATAATGAATCTAATAGTAGAACAGGCTGCGTCCTGAGAACCTGCATTTATAAGCGGAAAACATGCCCATCGTGATTTTTTTTAGGCCCGTGCAGTGATACGTCTTCAGTTCATAAATTCGAAACTCAAAATTAAATAGACATTTCTTCGGTTCTTACCTCTTTCAGCTTCGATATCACTTAGAATCACTTTGCGGATATGGGTGGCCGTAGCTCAAGTGGTGGTGTATTGACACCCAATACAATATACAATATCAGCCTCGCCCGAAAGATGTTCTCCTTCTCAAGTAACTAAATTCACGTAAGTTGAATGGTTGCCTAGAATATAACAACAAGTCCAATTACTTGATTACTTTGATGCCCGAATAATGTTTTAGTAGAAATGAAAAATATTTCTATTAAGAGTGATGGAACGGGTGATACGTAGATACAAAAAGTGAAAAAAAAAACAGTTTGGGTAGGGTGTATAGGCGTGAGGATATGTTGCCCTATAGCAACAATCAACAGTGAAGGGTATGTACTGTACATTATAGTGCATGGATTATACTATAGGTACTTTTTGTTTTAAATTTTATAAATATTTTATTGATAAGCATAAAAAACAAGATACCATACACGTATGTATAGTAAAAATCTATCTTGTGTTGTATGACATAAAGCAATTTTTTTGTTGATTGAAACAAAGAAGAACATCTCATTTGATACATCGCATACGGCTATAGCCAGTTTTGCATAGACGACATCTTCCTTTTTATTCTGAGTAAACCGGAAAATGACCCTAATTGTCATATCTTGTATCATTTGATGGATTTGATTTCCTTAAGTTTGGTGTTGTAGGGGTTGAAGTATATGATGATGTTGATGATGTTGGTGATGGCTTTAGAATTTTTTCATTTGAAGTTAAGGGGATTCAACAGATTGCAACTTGCTCATGTATGAACGTCGTCCTTTCTTTTTACCACCAAGTTGTCAGCGTTTTTGCAGCAATTAATTAAAAGTTTATTCGACACATATATTTTTGATTTTGGCTTACTACAACAAAGTGTCTACGATACAGTAAGCAAGAATTCACAAAGACTGCGTTGATGCACCAATATATAATCTGGAAGTAATAATTTTTGGATTTTTGATTAACTCGAAATAATTCAATCAACATATCTGCTTAGTCCAAATCATCCATAAAACGATTTTATTCTTTTCGGCCTTTTAATTTCGATGTAGGTATGTCCTAGGATTTCTATCCTATCTGCGGCATGAGTCCATTAGGTCCACACAGCAATAGGAACTTGAACTGCTCGATTGTCATACCAACTTACCAATGCTATATTGTGGCTGTTCTTCATCCTACAATCAACACATCCCCGTCCTAAAGCTTTTAATGCTCTCTCGTAGTGCATATTCGGTTAACCAATTCGATTATTTCGTGCAGTTCCAATGCATCATATTCCTATGTCTCGCAAAGCGATTGCTAGTTTGTTAGAGATAAACCAGTTATCGGCGTTAATTGTAAAATGTTGGTTTTTAGGCATAGTAGAACACAGATGCAGAACAATATCCAATGATATTCCTTAGCCATGGTCTGGACAAATTCCTTTACTTGTACGAGTATGTAGGCTGAATTCATAAATTATACCAGCTCTTGGAAAAACTTTATATCCCCATTTGTGTGGCCTTTCGCTAGATTTTGTTTCAGTGTTGATTGATCTTTTAATTATATACTAGGTGGGAATGAAAAAAAAATTTTTTAATTTTTTTTTTTTTATTTTGTTCAATATAGTCCCCTTTTAGTTTGATACACTTATTCCAGCGATTTTCCAACTTCTTGATCTTGATGAGCCATCTTTTGAGGTTTGGGAGATAATAGTCCGAGGGAGCCAAATCGAGTTCTAATAGCTCCAATAATGCACAGTTATACTCGCTATTGATGGTTTTTCCTTTTACGTGGTAATCCACTAAGAGTACGCCATGGAAATTCCAGAAAACCGACACCATAACCTTTCCAACCCATCGAGCCTCTCTCGGCCGCGTCGGAGAACTCGTGCCGGCTTTAGTCCATTGCCGGGCACTCATTCTGTTCTCTGTTGTGTAATAGTGGATCCAAGTTTCATCAACAGTTACCAATCGGCGCCAAAAGTCCGCCCGATTCTGCACCAGCAAGTCTAAAAACTCTTTCGAAGTGCTCTCGCGTTCGTGTTTTGGTCAGGAGTGATTATGCGCGGCACCCAGCGGCTGGATAACTTTTTCATGTGCAGAATATTGCCCAAAACATGACATGTTCGCTTAGTACTAATCTTTGTGGTATCTGATAGCTGGCGCACCTTCACCTTCCGTTCAGCTAACACCATTTCATGTATTTTTTTGACATTGTCCTCTGTAACCGCATCGGAGGGCCTGCCGCTGCAGACTTTATCGGTAGTGGAGTTGCGGCCACCGCGAAACTCTCGAAACCAATATTTGACGGTGTAATCTGACGGAGTATTAGCCCCATAATATTTATCCAACTTTTCTTTTGTTTCCTTCGCCGTTTTGCCTCTCAAAAAATAATGTTTTATGAGAGAACAAAAATCGTTTTTGTCCATACTCAACATGATGCCAAACACGTCAACAACAATCAGCTGTCAAAATAAAACTAAAGACAGTATCACACTGAAATTTGGCATGTGTACCTAAATATGAACGGACTTCAAGGCACCATAACCTTTTCTGTTTTCGGTTACTTTTCACCTAACCTAGTAATTTGTTCGCCCACAGATTGATGATCATCGTCCTTTTAGTTTTAAATGGTCTAATAGCTGTCGAATATTATGAAATTTGTGGTATTCGGGGCTCTCTTTCGGCTTGGCTTTTAAATTATTATTTATGTAACGGATCACACTCCTTGGAAATAATTATATGGTAAATAACGCTTCAGATGCAACGCTCAAGAAATTATATTTCAACAGAAGCGGCCAAGTTGGAAGCACTGGAAACCATCTATGAAAAAATAAAGGAGATTTATCTGGAATACAAAACTCTACTTTAACATGTAATTGGTGAACTTACAGCAACAATGGGAGTAAAGATAAGTTCTTCGCAAAATATTTCTATATCAGGAATGGAGGAACTCAGGTTGCTGAAAATTAATATACCAATTTTATTTTTCGGGAACTTCTAAAGCTGGTTAATATTTCATGATATATTCGTTTCGTTAATTCAAGTCAATAAATCCTTATCAGATGTAGAGAGCTTCACCATGTCAAGTCGACTTTGGCAGACGAAGAAGAAAGGCTACTTCAACTTCTCAACGTTGATAATAGGAATTATGAAAACGCATGGCAAATCCTCATATCCGGTACGGTCATTAATCTATCCTCGTTAGCACTAAATTTAAGCACGAGTAACCTAATAAATTATTTTGAAATATCTACTGATGCTATAATTTTCATCGTAGTTCACTTGGTATTTAACCCAAAGTAAACCAGATATACATAGGTTTTTAGATAGATAGATATTTTATTTGTTACGTGCAATAATTCTTAAATCATTGGCTGGTATTATTCCAGCCAACTACTTGACACTCAACAAGTCGAAACAGATCCGAAGTTCCAGAAGCATCAATATCGAAAAACTAGGTATCAATATTGATGGAGAGAAACTATCTTATCTTCGCTTTGCAGATTTTGTAGAACACCGAATGAACTAAAAGAAACAATAATACAACTTTTGAAAGGATGTATTAATTTGTTTAATAAGCTCAGCGGTTTCCTTATAAGTTGTATAAAAACTTATATTTATCCAACAGATATTGATTATCATTGTCTATTACTTTCTTCTAACGTTCTGGAAAGGACATAATGCCTGTTTTGTAAAAGTCAGCAGATTTATGGGAAAAAATGTTTCCCAGGTACGTTTTGATCCCATCGTCGAAATTGAATCACCTTCCGTCCAAATTGCTTTGGAGAGAACGGAACAGATGGTTGTCAGAATTCAGAATGTACATGGTCTGGAGAGTACGCCAACTCTGGCCGTTTTTCTTCATATGCCTGCTTCAAAGTATCGAGCTGAGAGCAATATTTAACGGTATTTATTATCTGATTGCGTGGAAGCAACTCGAAGTACATCTCAACAAAGATTCACAGACCATTATGCGATCCATAATGTTTCTTTCACTGAGTTCGTAGAAACCCAAACAACCATCTTTTTCGACATTCCAAGCCTTTTCAATCTCTACAAAACGGTTTTATGGGCGTTGTTAAGCCGTTGAGCTATCTCCCGTGTCATCAAATTTACGTGAACGATAACTGCTGCCAAAATTTGACTATCGTCTGTGGTCAGTAGACGTCCAGAGCAAACAGCAAGGTCTGTATTTTCTGAACGCAAGCGTGTAAACAAACTCTGAAAAGCGTCAGCACTTATAGCCGAGTCTCCATACACGCTTCAAATCTCCCTATACGCCTCTGTCGCTTTGACACCTTTTTTAAAGAAAAAAAGCAGAATATGACGAAAGTGCAATATACACAGAGATTTTCTGAAACGATAAACACTACTTCCAAAAAAAAAAAAAAAAAACCTAGAGCTTATTGAACAACCCAATAGATTAGTTTGATTGGAAATTACCCATTTTGTAATTTGGGGCAAATTACAATACATCTTTCTGAAAAGGTCTAAAACTACGTAGAGACCAAAAGAAAGATACATTTTACATATACTAGTATCTAAATACCAAATAATTTACTAATAGAAACTCCGAATTAGTGAAACCAGTAAATTTGAAGTTGCAATAAAAGGAGCAAAGGCCAGAATAAGAGATCCTTGAATAAAATTTTGACCGACTGGTATTGCAAGAAGAGCGGAAAGACAACTGTTAAGGTGGAGAGACGAGAATGAATTTAAGATAGCAGCAAACTGCAACGAATAGAGACGTGAGGAAAAGTATGGGGAGACTTATGCTCTTAATTTGCACAGGGAAACAACAAATTAAAGAAATTCAACTTAATCTGCATTTATTTTAAATTTTAAATACAAATTTTGTTTTGTATAGTCTTACAATCTTTTAAAATAAGGAATTAATTTTATGAATAATATTATACTTAGCATGTTAAGATAGAGTGAATAACGCTTTAAATAATACTAATAATAAATTCCCCAAACCGTTAACAGAAGATTAACTTTTAGACAGCGACCTCATAATGCCGAAGATTCGTCGAGAAAACAGTATCTCTTTCCAATTAATCAGAGGACCTAGCTGGGTTGCATTTTACTAGGCAGAATCCGTTAACCCAAACCTCAAGTGTTAGGTGTTTTGTTTCGATACTCCATTTCGACATTCAGCTGAGAAAATTGAAAAAGCTCCATTTAGCTCGTTCCAGGCGGATGAAGATCCAGCTTGCGAGCAGGAAAACCAAGTGCATTCTAGACGGACGCTACAAAGTAGCACCTCCATTTAAGGAAGGTAGTTGCCTGGACTGTAATCCTCGAAAAAACGTCTTGCGTATGTTTCAACTGGAGAGACGTTTTCAACACAACCCTGCACTACAAGTGGAATACACAAACTGCATCAAAGAATACTCACTTCTACATCATATGAAAGAAATCGATGTTTTTTCTGACGCAGTTTTGAAGACACAATTTCATTACTTCAAGGAGTTTAGTTCAACTAAGCCTAGCTTAGAATAGTTTTTGACGCAGCGGAAAAACATTCGGATGGAACATCCTTAAACGAACATCTTCGCATAGTCCAAATTCTAAAACACTAAACAATTATAGACAATGCTCTATAAATGTGTACAGAACACATAAATTTAACTTTGTTGCTGATATAGAAAAGTTGTACAGACAGATCTTCATGAATCACAGAGACTCAAACTGCCAGCTAATATAATGGTGCGACGGGAAGGTGGACCCACTTAAGGTGTTTCTGCTTAAAACAGTAACATCAATTTTCACCTCGTGTTTTATTATATTTTCTAATCCGTATCTTTTTTTGTAATAAATTCAGTTAATATTATACAAGCGTCTTTTGATTTGAATACGGATTGGAGATTTAAATTTTTCCTTCGTCCCAACAAAACGAACATCTTTGTGCCGAAACCCGGGACGCTTATTTTATTTTACTCGTTTAATGCGCAATTCATATTCAATAGTGTACTGTCATAGTGTAATGTCATCATTTTTCCGCGAGTACTAGAGGTATGTTACAAGTACCGAATTGTCAAATCCGTCAAAAAATACAAAAACTTTGGTTTCCGCAAATCCTCGTCAACCACCGAAAATCCCCGGTGACTGGATATCTTGAACATTTTCGGGAGTTTAATTCGAACCATAAACTCATAATTTGTGAATCTGACGATATAACAAGTGCGCATATCAAATAAGACCTGGTGAAAGACTTATAAAAAATGTATGTACATAGCAGCCTGAGGAGAAATAGAAGGTGATTTACTAAAATTGGTACCACTTTCGGAAGCCGGCTACACATTAACCAAATACAGAAAGCATATCACCAGGGGACTTTCACGTTAGACTACGACCTATCACTATCCTCACCTTCAATGGAACCTACAGCAATTGGTAATCATGATCCACAGTTTGCATGATTCTATGATACACTCGAAAATTTCTTTAGGAAATATTCAGAAGTTCCATTACCTAAGAAGCTCACTAACTGGCGATACCACCAAAGTCATCGGGGAAGTACCTTTGCAAGCTGGTCATTACGATGAAGCCTTTAAATTGCTATGTGAGTGCTACGATAATAAACGAGTCCCCTTCAAAAAATCATTTTCATCGTTTTCAACCATTAAAACCGATAGTGCAGCCAGTTTAAACCGCCTGTTGAATGTGTGCAAAGAGTATGTCTGTGTTTTGAAATCTTTTGGCTTCAACTTTAGCATTTTGAACCTATCTTAGTGTACTATTTGTTCGAAAAATTGCCTCACAATACCCGTGAATTTGTGAGATTAAACTAAAAGGCATTGCCTATACAATAATCCACGATTGTGAAATGGCAGTGTTTTGAAAAAAAAAATTTTTTTGAAATTTGACCGAAAATTTATTAATTTTTGGTCTGTCAAAACGATACTTTTCATACAATAGAAAAACCAGGGGATGATTTGTCTTTGAGTTAAAACTGCAGCAAATTTGAAAAATGTAGTTTCGAGAAAAACGCATTTAAAGATAAAATGATTGATTTCTGACCACTGAGTGGCTACTTTTTAGAAGGCTGTAACTCAAAAACTATTTGAGATGTTCATTTTAAACTTAAGTATGTTATTTTCAAAGATATAAACTACCGAAATATGCAAAAAAAAAAAAAATTATACTAGGGGTGCTCCTTAAGAGGGGAGGAATTAAAACCATTTTTTTTGCTACAAATTAAAAACATCATTCAAACACTAATGCATCTCATCACATTCCTAATGTTTCATATGTATTACTTTAACCCATCATATCCAAATTCACGGTATTCCCACTTCAACACAATAGAGCCACACTACGAGTATACGTTGCTGACGCTGCGTCTGAAGCCAACCCTTCCATATCCCATTTCCCATATTCCGCCGCATAGCTTAAGATAGATGATGAGTTTTATTTTGCAATTTGTGTAAATTCTTCTTACGTGTTTTTCGAACAGTAAAAATATTTTTTTTTAATGAAAAATAAAATAAAGAAATTTAATGTATTGTATATCACACACGCAGAAGTGCAAAAACCGATACATATTTCTCCCTGATGTCGTTATTTTTCCGTACTCCCAAGTCGACCACTTTGTCGAAAATCATATTGGAGACTTCTCCAATTCTCCGTCAAAGTTCAAGACCCTACCCGATCTTTGGGAAAGGTCCTGAAGTTTTTGGGAGCTCCAGGTAAGATACTTAGCAGAGAAAAGGTCGTCATATGTCTCTCTCTAAGAGAAGAGAATCGATTGTTTGAGACCATGAAAATTCAACTACTTTTTTCATTCTTCTCCCTTTTGAGAGACAATTTCATTATCAAGTAATTGGTTCTTAGTGCGATGGGGCTAAAGGAACAAGTAAAAGATACAACGGCGAATCCTGTAAAAATTCTGTGAAAATTGGTAAAAATACTATATCTTCGTTGCAATGGACATTAATGCCTGAACTAAATGAACTGTTCAATGTTAACCCTCTATTCCAAGACCACAAGGACGGCCGATCGTCCGACTCAAAAGTCAAGTCATTAGAGCCGCAGAGTCGGCTATACTAGGTGGGGTGAAAAGTAATCTTCTTGGAAATGAAAAAAAATTTTTTTAAATCTTTTTTTATTTTATTCAATGTAGTCCCCTTTAGTTTGATACACTTATTCCAGCGATTTTCCAACTTCTTGATCCCGTCCGAAAAGTAATTTTCCGAAAGGTCTGCAAAATACTCCTCCGTGGCGTCGATGATTTCTTCACTTGAGATGAACTTTTTATTGATGAGCCATCTTTTGAGGTTTGGGAAGAGATAATAGTCCGAAGGAGCCAAACCGGTGTATGCGACAGCAATTTGAGAAGTAAGTCATTGATTTTAGCCGTGGTTGCGATGTTCTTGTGCGCCGGTGCATTGTCTTGCAAAAACAATTTTTTTTTTCGCTTCATGTGAGTACGTTTTGCAGCGATTTCGCTCCAATAATGCACAGTAATACTCACTGTTGATAGTTTTTCCTTTTTCGAGGTAGTCCACGAAGAGTATTCCATAACAATCCCGGAAAACCGACGCCATAACCTTTCCGATCCATCGAGCCTCCCTCGGCCGCTTCGGAGCACTCGTGCCAGGCTTCAGTCCATTGCCGGGCACTTACTCTGTGCTCTTGTGATCAACAGTTACCAATCGACGCCAAAAGTCCGCCCGATTCCGCATCAGCAAGTCCAAACACTCTTTCGAAGTGCTCTCGCGTTCGTGTTTTTGGTCAGGAGTGAGTATGCGCGGCAAACAGTGGCAGGATAACTTTTTCATATGCAGAATATTGCCCAAAATATGGCGTGTGCCATGGTAGTGGAGTTGCGGCCACCACGAAACTCTCGAAAATAATATTTTTCGGTGTACTCTGACGGAGCATTATTTGACCCATAATATTTATCCAACTTTTCTTTTGTTTCCTTCGCCGTTTTGCCTCTCAAAAAATATAAATCTTTTTAACGGTGAGAAAAATGCTTATATCACTATATTAAAAAGCAATTTTGCTTTTT
Source organism: Volucella inanis (assembly GCA_907269105.1). NCBI lineage: Eukaryota > Metazoa > Arthropoda > Insecta > Diptera > Syrphidae > Volucella > Volucella inanis. The sequence continues at coordinate 147,764,137 of OU026153.1, forward strand.
CAAAATGAAAAAAAAAGAAAATTTGCTGAGCTGTAGCGACTTGGGAAATTAACTATGTACTCGTTTTATGATTTGAGAGTTTGTAGCGAGAAAAAAATTCAAAAGTGGTTTACCAAGCTTGACAAAGGGGCTTTTTCGTTCGCAAATAATAAAAGGACAGACCAAATGGTGTTATCGACAGTAACAAACAACAAGCTTCAAACTTTTAACTGCAAACATATGCCTCGTGAAAGGTAAAAAAAAAAAATGAAAATATGGGCGCCTAGTCTCTTAACAACCCTTATTATGTTACGATGTTTGGGAGTTGTAAAATTTTTGACCCCTAGACTCTATATGGGTCCTTTTTTGCATGGAGTTAACCATGGAATCGCAGTTAATGGCAAATCAAAAGAATAAAACGTTTCTTAAAATAGTCATATCGGTTTTAATGGAATTGTAGAAGAATGGAATTATACCCTAAATATTAATTTTATTGTAATTGTTTCGGATACGACTGTAATTACAGAAAGGATTATTCATCGTGAGTTTTGAATTATAATGTAAAATAAAACACATAAATTTCGAAGTGAACTTAAAATTTTTATAACCGGTTAAAAAAACAACTCATGGCATTTACTTTTCAAAAATGATATCATGTAAATGTTGGCCCCAACTACGTCTGAGGTGGTCCATTCGAAAGGTCTAATTTTGGGCGATTCGTTCGAGCATAGCGACTGGTATCTCGCGGATAATACGAGTGATGTTGGCTTCCAAAGCGTCAATCATAGCTGGCTTATTTCTAAAGATCTGAGATTACATGCTCACCAAAATGATTTCTCAGCATGTCCATTGTTTCACGCGCTGTATGGCTCATAGCGCCGGCTTGTTGAAACCAGAGCTCACCGAGACCATGTGCTTGAATTTCAGGAAGCACAGGATCCGTTAACATGGCGCGATAATGGTTACCATTGACGATAACATTCTGATTTGCTTCATTTTTGAAGAAATATGGACCAATGATTCCACCAGCCCATAAAAATCTCCATACCGTTGTTTTTAATGGATGTAATTGTAGCTCTTGGTATTCTTCGGGTTGCACATCAGCCCAAATACAGCAATTTTGTTTAATAACGTATCCATTGAGCCAGAAATGGGCTTCATCACTGAACAAAATTTCACGGTAAAACACAGGGTTTTCACTGAGTTTTTCCAGAGCCTAGTCACTAAAAATATGACACAAATTCAAGTCGCCTGGCTTCAATTCTTGCACAAGTTAAATTTTGTACACTTTTAGGCCGAGATCCTGCTGCTGAGAACGACGACAAATCGATTCGTCACGCGTACACTCTCAGCTACAGCTGCTATAGTCTCTTCACTACGTCCTGGATGTAGTCTAACCGGTCGAGTATTATCCACTAATGTAAACTGGGACTTGAATTTGCGAATGGTATTGGCAATAGTGGTTTCAGTAGGTCGAATCGCAGGAAAAACATTTCTCACAGAACGCTGATTTTCGTAATACAGCTGAACATTTTGGAGACGCTGTTGTGTTATGAGTCTTTCCATGATGACTTGTCAAACAATACTGAACAAAAATGACAAAGCAGTTTGATAGGAGTCATGCGTTATCTGTCAAAAATTAAACCTCACGATGATTCACCCCTCACTTGAGTTATCTCCAACTCACTGTATTTTTTTTTTTGTATACTGTACCATACGATGGCGGTCCCAGAAGTGACCGACCCAACAAAGAAAACACAAAAATTTTGGAAAAAAATTTATTTATTATGTTGAAATAATCGCCTTTCAGCTCTATACACTTTTCCCAGCGATGTTCAAAAAGTTCGACAACCGTTTTATAATAAGAACTGTCTTGCCATCTTGCCTCAAAATAGCCATTAACTGCCGACATCACTTCTTCATCGTTGGAAAATCTTTGACCTCTGAGCCATTTTTTCAAGTTTGGGAACAGAAATCTGGGGCGATAGGGGCGAAATCTGGAGAATAGGGTGCATGAGGTAGCAATTCAAACTTAAATTCATTAATTTTGGTCCCTGCATTCACGACACTGTTTTTGTTCGAGTATGAGCAAACGCGGCACCCATCTTGCACACAGCTTTCTCATGTCCAAATTTTCATTAATATGCAATGTATGCACTTTTTGAAATGCCTACAATGTCTGCTAGCTCGCGGACTTTTCTTTCGACAATCCTCCAGTACCGCTTTATGGATTTTCTTAGCCATTTCTGGAGTCGTCACCTCATTTGGTCGACCACTGTGATGCTCGTCTTGGCAGCTCGTACATCCTCGTTTAAACTCAGCAACCCAGCATTTTACTGTTGTAAACGAATGAGCAGAGAATTTACTCAGAGTAGAATCCATTTCAGCTTTTATATTGGTTGGGCTGAGGCCTTTTAAATAAAAATATTATATCACATAACGATGACCTATTTTCACCATTTTCACAAATTCGCTGGCAATGTTCTCTATTGATGGCTGCTAAACAAATACTAAACAACGTGGCGCTTTCAAACTTAAAGCATATGCTTTATGAAACATACTTTCCAATACAGTGATGTTTTCAAACAACTACCGCCATGTCTTAGTCAGGCCGGGTACTTCTGGGAGCGCCCTCGTATATCAAATGAATTAAGTATCATCTAATAAAATTGGCCGCGTTTACTTCAGATGTAAATAGAGATTATTTTATGGATTACACTTTGTGAATTTTCCACAAGAAAATCGAAATTATATGTAAATACTCGTATACCAATGGAAGATATATTTATATAACACGTTCACTGTTAAGCAACTCACACTCATATTATCATTCGTGTGAGAAAATGACATAGACGTTGTTGAAAACTCACACGAATTCACTGCCTACATAGCTAACTTACGTTGGAAAGGCCACATCGAAGTAAGAAATATTTCACAACCTTTGCTCTGGCCTCAATATATAAGGCATTTATTCGCCCAAAATTGGAGTACAATGCATTTGCTAGATAGGATCCAAAACCATGCGACAAAACTCACTCATTACACAGTCATTCGTGTAACTTAACACAGTCATCGGCGATTACATTTCCCATGACCATTTGAAACCTGTGACCCAAACAAGGCTTAGTGAATTCAGCTCATTGAAGCGTTTGCATTCCCGAACTAGCTTAGAAGTCGTAAGAAGGTTCAGTTTTAGGTGCAGCATGGCATCTAAATGATTATTCACAATATAATTTGTTGTCAACAGGATTACGTAAACTGTTTTTTAATCTGCAATACTCTGTAATCTATCGTTTTCATCAAGGCATCAGCTCCGCGTACTTAAGCGGTTTTGGAGCCATGCTTAAAACCCCGATATTTCTTTCCTGTCTTAGATTTTCGCCGAAACCATTCTAGGGCTTTGCAGTTACTTATTTCTTCAGCAAAAGGATTTCTGGCGTCATTGCACCAGACGGCATGTCCATAAGACGGGACTGAAGAGACAGATGCCATCAAGAGAGCAGCCCATGATATGAATATCGGGAGCAATATTCATTGTGCGGCTAGAGCATGCGTGCTAGAGAAATTCCCCATGCAGCCGAGACAGACCGTTCAGCAGTGACGTATTGTATTTTCATGAAAGCGTGTTCTACCAGGCAAACGATGCCTAGGATAGAATTGACCTTATCATTTACAGTTGTCATATTTGTCAGATAGTCTACCATTTAATTATGGAAAGGTATACGCTTCAACCTGTTACGTTCGTTAAATTTGATTTCCGGTCCCTATAATTGTGAAAAAAGAGGGAGAGAGTTATAACGAGATAAAGAGAGTTATAACGACATAAAGAGAGAGCGACGAAATAAAGAGAGAGAGATAGAGATAGGGGAGAAAGAGAAAAATAGTGAGGTATCTGAGAGAAAGAGCAATAAAGAAAGTGAGAAAGAGTCAGAAATTGCATCTTCTCTTGAGAAAATAATTGACGTATTTGTAGCAAAAAAGATAACACATCCGTCATGACTTACTTGCTTAGAGAACAATTCATTAAATTCTGAAGAACTTATGCTGATTAAAATATATAAGGCTCACGTAAACTTTTTTTATGGAGATCCATAAAGCGCACGTCGGATAATGACTCAACTTTCCCTTTTACAAATTCATATTTCATAAAATGCCAACTATAATAGTTTAGCTTAAGCTTACCTTTCATTTAATATTAAATTACCCCTTCAGAGTTAGCACTTAAATAATTCCTTTTTTCTTTTCAATTTAAAAGTAATAATAATAATCTACATATATTGAAAGGAAATATATTTGTAAGAAAAAATTAAAATATTTTCAACATTAAAAAAGAAAAAAACTATTTTCTTCAGATATTCAGCACTCAAGCTAACAAGTCAACAATTTGAATCAGAAAATAATAATAATAATAACCAAAAACTTTTAAGAGTAATAAAATTAAAAAAAAAGATAAAAAATTCATGCAATTCAACTCTGTTGTCAGGTGATGAAAATGCTTGAGATGCTCGTACAATTTCTGCAATTAAAATACGTATTTCTATATTTTTTTTTTTTTTGTTCAATTTACAACTTAGGTCTATGACATTTGTTTAATAATCATATGTACAGTTATTTCTTTTAATTTTTTTATGTTTGAATTTTCGTTTTTTTTTCTTTTGTTTTTCTGTCATTAAATGAAAGCGTAATACTAACCTCACGTTTTGATAAATATTTGTTTTGTATTCTCTGTTTTTATAATTTTTTACCATCAAAATTACAGAATTAGAAGCAGCCATGATTACAATATTTTTGTTTTCATTTTATATTGAAATGTTTAATACCAGATTTAGTGTTTTTTTTTTTTAATTTTTTTATTTATATATATTTCCTTTAATTTTTTTTTTATTTTGTTTAGTTTTTTTTTTGTTTTTTTTTTTGTTTTACTTAAGTTTAGTTAATTTTTCTATTTTGAAAGTTTGCTAAGTTTTACGATAGTAAATGTTTTCCTTTTTTGAAAAGTTTTGTTTTTTATTTAAATTTTTAATTTTATTACTTAACACTAACTATTATTTTTTTAGCTTTTAAATTGTTTATTCTTATCATTTCCGATTGTTTGTTTGTTTTTTTTTTTTTAGGAGGATTTTATAAGATCAACAATTACGTTTTATTATGTTTAATGAACCCATGATGGTGGTGTCACACTGGCCTGTGAATATTGAACCCTCGTGTGAGTGTTTGCTGACTGAGTTTGAGGTAAATCAATGGATGTATTCGCATTGCTATTCGTTGGTTGATGATGATTATGCTGCAATGGTGTCGTTGTACTAGATGTATTGAGTGTTGCCAACGGGATATTGATATCAAGTAGGCCATCGATACTCATTTCTTGTTGAATTAACTAAAAAGAAAAAATGATTAATTTTAGTAAATGATCTTAGCCATATTTGCATGATAAGAAAACAGTCTTATTTCCATTTCATTGAAATGAATAAAGAATGCGAACTACTCGTGTTAAGTTCCATTTATATAAGGTTTTCCAATAGGGACATGACAACTTTGAATTTATTCTGTGAACGCACTCTTTCACTAATCATCAAACTGTTACTGTCAATTTTATTCAGTAAACTCAACATTTTCAACATGGTAAAATACACTAACGAGCAACGTCTGCAAATTATAAAAATTTTCTACAGATATTCGGAGTCGGTGACTGCAACTTTAAGAGCGTTAACTCCAATTTTCAGTCGTAATTCTCGCCCTAGTAAACAGGCAATAACAAGTTTAGTGCAAAAATTTGAGTCCCTATATTCGTTGTGTGATGTTGCCGTATCAGTGAGACAACGGGTTGGTCGAAGTGTCGAAAATATCGCTGCCGTTCAGACGTCTGTAGCAAACGATCCAAATCAGTCAATTCCACGGCGTTCTCAAGAATTGGGCATCGCTCAGACTACATTATGGCGTATTTTGCGTAAGGATCTTGGTTCACACCAATACAAGATCTAGCTGATTCAAGAATTGAAGCCGATGGACTATTTGAAGCGACGTACGTTCTCCGATTGGGTTCTGGAGAAGATGCGCCAAGATGATGAATTTCAGTGACGTAGCTCATTTTTGGCTCAATGGGTTCGTCAATAAGCAAAATATGCGTTATTGGTCGGCTGAAAACCCCCATGTGCTTCATGAATCACCACTTCATCTACAAAAAATAACTGTTTGGTGCGGTTTGCATACCGGCGGCGTTATTGGGCCATATTTTTTCGTCGACGATAACGATCGTCACGTTACTGTGAATGGTCAGCGTTATCGCGCCATGATCACCGATTATTTTTGGCCCGAATTGGGAGATATGGACTTGGACGACATGTGGTTTCAATAGGATGGTGCAAAAAGCCACACAGCACACGCTACAATCGATTTATTGAAGAGTAAGTATGGTGAGCGTGTTTCTGTGGGGCTACGTTAAGTCATTGGTTTATGCCAACACGCCGACGAGGTTGGAAGAGTTCAGAGCCAACATTGAACGCGAAATAGTGGCCGAGTCGTTGGAAATTGGGTCCAACGAATCGATCGCAGCAAACGTGTCCGCGATGGCCATATGAACGAAGTCGAGTTCCGTTCATAAATGTTTTGATTGTAATTCAAGCCAATAATAAAGTTTTTGAAATATCTCAAATGGTTTGATTTTATTTAAAAAAAAAGTTGTCAAGTCGTTATTAGAAAACCCTATACCATTCAACTGTACTGGTAAAGAATGTTTTTTTTAGAACTTGTTTTAAAACAGTAATGACAGGAATTGAATTTGTTTAGAATGGTTTATGACATAATGCTTTGAATACCACATCCGGCATATGATTTTTACGACTTCTACGCGCTTCTAGGAACTGAATAGTTTGCGGTTTATCACACCAAAAACTTTACTTTTGTGTCAAATCACATGACCTCGGTGGATAATTCACTGGTCCAATGAAATATATATAAAAAATATATAGCGTTGTTGTTGAATGGAGTCCTCAGTAAGTCAATAGTTTTATGGATAGTATGACACTGAGCGCCATCTTGCTGAGACGACATATCACCCGAATTAATTTCGTCCATATTTTCGAAGAAATAATCGCTGAGCTGCAATTTTCAGCTTAATTTTTTGCTTTGAAAAAAAAAAAAAAAAAAAAAAAAGATGCAACTAGCTAGAAGACAGTGCACATTTATGTGTGTAATTGAGTCTTATAAGTTTCCCATACGCACGGTTTTTGGATAAATACCTATAAGGGTCCACTTCAAGCTACTGAAGAGACCAATTCGAGAACTTCCATCGCCAGCCATGCTTTTGTGGCTTTAATGCCTGCGCGAGCCACACTTTTTACGGGTATATAAAGAACAGACTGGAAACGACTGATAGTTTCAGATTTTTCCCTTCACTCTCACTCAAAACTACTACAGGTTCTTCAGTACGCACATTACGTTGACGCATTGCTAGCTTTGCATTATGTGGAGTGCATGTGGTACGAAATTTCACAATAACACAATGAAGAGCGAGCTCAGTTGGTCTATAATAAAGACTAAAAACAACACTTTTCGTGGTCTGGGGTTCAATTTTCAAAATAAGTTTGCATGATGTGGAAACGTTCTTCTGGATTAAGTGATGTCTGACAAATAAAACTGCAAGCACCTTTTTTAAAACTCTGGCCATACTCGTAAATCGTTCGTTTTGAAATTATCAAAATCGTATCTTCCGGTGCCAGTACTTTTCTTTGATAGATTGTCATTGTTGCTGAACTTCTATTTTCTTAGATAAACTTTGCTGGATAACAGCAATTATCAAACAAAGGGTTTATAAGTTGAAGATTCAAGGATGAAGAAGAAAAGAAACCATAGAACACCAAATGAGATGAAGTAAGTGAGAAAGATATCGTTCAACACGTGTGATTTGCGGACTTGCCAGTCGTAATGAGTCACTGATCGGAAGGGCATTGCGATTTCGTGGTTGAACAATATATAAAGTGCGGTGATTCGTTGGTTTGTGCGCGTCGGTTATTTTGTACTCACTTCAATATTCGGCGTGATGACCCGAGCACGCAACTATCTGGTTTCGAGTTCAAAAGTTTAGACAATAAGGAGCAACGGTTAAAAATATAATCCGGCCAGAACATGTGTGGCTCAAGTTCGATGCGGAAATCGATAAGGAAGATTGCAGCTTTTACTGGAATACACATGCAACCAGTTTAAACCATACCACATGCAAATCACGCAGTTTTTTTTAATGAAAATGACTACTACTTACGAGAAACCTTAGCAGTAACGATGCTGGAACGTTTTTGAACAGCACGAACGCTTGAAAACATATTGTTTATTGACGAAGCAAATTTTTACATCGATGCCTGTGTTAATAAATAAAACATGATATATTGGTGCCCCGACAACTCTAAGTAAAGTCATTAAAAACGTTTGTATTGTCTAACAACGACAGTGTGGTGTGCAATTACTGCCCTATTTTAACCAACGAGAGACATTCACTGCTGATGTTTATTGCTGAATGATCGACGAGTTTTAGGTACCGAAATTGCAGCTGTTTTCTGGGTTTAACAACAAAACAAAACTCCACACACAAGTACAGTTTAAATGGAGAAGCAAAGGGTAACTTTTTCCAATATATTAACCAGCAAATACAGAGACATACTCTGGGACACGTTGTGACTTTTTTTGATGGGAAGACCCTTAGTCGAGCCCTTACAATAGCAATCTATGAACAATTCAGGCCCTACAAGAAAATATTCGCCATTTAGATGCTGCCATTGAACCAAAGATTTGCACTCGCGTGTTCATAAATTTAAGAGTCCTCAAGTGTGTTGAGGACATCATTTAGACGGTATTGTTCTTAAAACATAAAATCCGCATTGTCAAAGCTTATTTTATATAAATAAATATTTATTATTAAAATGATTAATATTAAGCATAATTTTCCGACACACTTCATGTACACCGAAAAAATAAAATGTTTTACCCCAGGTGGTACTCAAAATTAGCGACAATCGACGATTCAGTAGGTTTTTTTCAATCATATTTCTTAGGCACCTGCTGTTATATGTGACAACCGAAACAAGCTTACGGTTCAAATAATTTTAACAGGCACAAGCAAGTAGACGATGAGAGAGCTTTCCTTACCGATTTTTTCTCCTTTATCTGTCGTGGACTTCCCCCCACATGAAATTCAGCAAAGACTGCAGATCTGAAGATGTTGATTGAAATCATAAAACTCTTCACATTTACTTAAAACAACCTACGGTACTGAGAAAAACCCAAACAAAAGCAACTGGATTTACTTTAAAAATGAGTTCACAAATAATGTCAAAAATTAATGCATTTACTCCATATTGTATTGAAATATTATGGTCTTATGGTACAGGCAGTCATGGACCTTAACCAACAGTTGACTTCATTTGGCACAATCATGCACTAATCGCATCTTATTGCGCACACGAATTTGATTGAGGTCCTTTCACTTGCGCGAAAGCCTATCATATTTGTATCGTTTTATTTTACTTTCATATACTAGGTGGAGTGAAAAGTAGCCCCCTTAACCACCAGAATGCGCTGCTACTGCAAAAAAATCAGGGTGCCTTGAAGTCCGTCCAAATTGCTTTGGAGAGAACGGAACAGATGGTTGTCAGAACTCAGAAGGCACACTGAGCCTGGAGAGTAGGGTAGGTTCTGCATAAGCTTTTGTTTCGTCACTAAAGCTGTGTGTAGTCTGGCGTTGGCATCATGGAACGGTATTCCTGTTCGCCAACTCTGGCGAACCTGCCTGCTTCAAAGTATCGAACTGAGAGCAATATTTAACGGTATTTATTGTCGAGTGGAAGCAACTCGAAGTAAAGTACACCTCGCCAGTCCCACCAAATGCTCAACATGACCTTTTTACCTGTCCTCTTACGCCGAACATTGTTGGAAACTATTCATTTTTAGTCTCCCGTAACCACACTTTTCAGAAAAGACACAAACGGGTTACATCCCAACAACGATTCACAGACCATTATGCGATCCATAATGTTTCTTTCACTGAGTTCGTATAACCCAAACACCCACCTTTTTCGATATTCCAAGCCTTTTCAGTCTCTGCAAAACGGTTGTATGGGCGTTGTTAAACCGCTGAGCAATCTCCCGTGTCATCAAATATCCGTGAACGGTAACTGTAGCCAAAATTTGATTGTCGTCTGTGGTCAGTAGTGTCCAGAGCGAACAACAAGGTCTGTATTTCCTGAACGCAAGCGGGTAAACCAACGCTGACAAGTGTCCGCACTTATAGCCGAATCCCCGTACACGCTGCAAATTTCTCTACACGCCTCTGTCGCTTTGACACCTTTTTTAAAGAAAAAAAGCAAAATATCATGACCGCCAGAATGCGCTGCTACTGCAGAAGTCCGTTCATATTTAGTTCATATTAGGCCAAATTTCAGTACGATACTGTCTTTAGTTTTGTTTTGACAGCTGATTGTTGTTGACGTGTTTGGCATCATGTTGAGTATGGACAAAAACGATTGGCTGACCGCTCAATCGAGGAAATCATCGACGCCAAGAAGGAATATTTTACAGACCTTTCGGAAAATTACTTTTCGGACGGGATCAAGAAGTTGGAAAATCGCTAGAATAAGTATATCAAACTAAAAGGGGACTATATTGAATAAAATAAAAAAAAAATATAAAAAAATTTTTTTTCATTCCAAAGGAGGTTACTTTTCACTCCACCCCACCCATTTTTGTCACTTTTGTTGCGATATTTATTTATTTCATCCTGCACAGGCGAAAGGAATTTTTATTCGATGATTAACGTACCAGACGTTTACCTGTAATTGGGATCTATCAGATTGTTAATATAATCCTAATCAAATCAATTCCCGACGCTTTAATTTATTCGGAATAATCCATCTGTTTCAGCGGCCTATTTGGTCTCAAGTGTGAATATCCCTATCCATACATTTTTGTCGGATTGACGAATCAAAAGGGAAATCAAATGCTGTTGATAACTGCTTACTTTGAATGAATCATTGGGCGTTATTGAGTGTGCTATGTACTTCTTTTTCATTTTGGCATCCAAGACAATTCAATATACTGTCAGGTCCCTATGTGGGTGTTAAGTCCTAGTTATGGTAATATTTAGACCTACTGCGAAATTGATAAGCCTAAGTGTGTTTTCAGACCTGGTGCTGTTCAATATATGTTTTCCAACTGTGCCGCGTATCGCCAAATATGCTCTCCTTTCCTTACGTCGTTAAGACATTACCCGAATGAGGTCTTAAAAATGATCGTCGTAACTAAGTCTCTCTAGATTGTGACCGGACGATTTTCTCCGAAACCCAATAGGAACTGTCAATGCTCCCTATAGACCTCACTAAAGTACAAGTTCATGGTTGGTTGGTGATATAGCATAGTAGGATTTATGGCTACCCGTAGTAGCCGTTAACGGGTCCGGAGACTCGTTGACACAAAAAATTGTATTGAGTGAAAATGTCGACTGGTACGCGTACGAAAGTTGCTCAAAACGCTCAGCACAGTAATATCTCGCCATCGAAGAAAATAACAATGACACGGCTGAATTATGGTCGCGTATTGAGAAGAGATTTGTGGTGCTTGAAGAGCAGCTTAATACGAAGCTATGTCAACTTGCCGCTATTGAGGAACGGATTCTTAGTGGATTGAATGACCTAGAGTCGAACATGTTCGACAAGATCAACAAACTTGAACGAATTGAATTTTTCGAAAGAAAAATACATCTGTCCCTTTCTTTCCACTATTCCCTTTCCTTCTCATGGCTAATGTTGTTGTTGCTTGCGTATATTTTTATTTTTCTGTATTTGTTTTTGCACTTATTTGACTTCGGTTGTGTCATTTCTTTCTGTTACCAATGTCTAATACTGGTATTCAATTAGAGAATATTCGGAATATTGGTAGTCCACTGGTGAATGGCACTCGGAAGATGAAGACGTTACTGAATGTTATGTGTAAAAACAGAGAAGGTATACATGTATCATTTGAATTCTCAAAGTATGGTCAATAAATTCGATGAAGTGCATTGTTTGTTTGAGGAGGGTTGTATGGACATTATCTGTATATCCGAAACATGGTTGAACCGAGATATGGAGGGAAATATGTTTAAGTTGAATGCTTATAATTTTTTTCCTTCAAGCCGTGCTAATAAGCGCGGTGGAGGAGTCGCGATATATGTAAAAAAAAAAATATATATATATATAAAGAGCGAATTTTTAAAAAATAGACTGAACTAGATGAGACCGAGTTCATATTTGTCGAAACGACTTGACAACTTTTTTTTAAATAAAAGGCAAACCATTTGAGATATTTCAAAAATTTTATTATTGGCTTGAAGTGCAATCTAAACATTTATGAATGGAACTCGACCTCGTTCATATGGCCACCGCTGGCACGTTTGCAGCGGTCGATTCGTTGGACCCAATTTTCAACGACACATTTCGGCCGAAACGGCCGCTATTTCGCGTTCAATGTTATCTCTGAGCTCTTCCAACGTCGTCGGCGTATTGGCATAAATCAATGACTTAACGTAGCCCCACAGAAAATAGTCAAGCGGCGTTAAATCGCACGAACGAGGCGGCCAATCGACTGGCTCATGTCTTGAGATAACACGCTCACCATTCTTACTCTTCAATAAATCGATTGTTGCGTGTGCTGTGTGGCTTGTGGCACCATTATGTTGAAACCACCTGTCGTCCAAGTCCATATCTTCCAATTCGGTCCACAAATAATCAGTGATCATGGCGCGATAAGGCTGAACATTCACAGTAAAGTGACAATCGTTATCGTCGACGAACGACGACATGCCGTCGGCATGCAAAATGCACCAAACAGTTATTTCTTGAGAACGCCGTGGAATTGACTGATTTGAATCGTTTGCTACGGACGTCTGAACGGCAGTGATATTTTCGACACTTCGACCAACCAGTTGTCCCACACAACGAATATGTAGACTCAAATTTTTGCACTAAACTGTTATTGCCTGTCTACTAGGGCAAAAATTACGACCGAAAATTGGAGTTAACGCTCTTAAAATTGCAGTCACCGACTCCGAATATCTGTAGAAAAGTCCCAAGTCCCTATTGGAAAACACATTAGTTGGTGCGGTTTATATGGCACCAGATGTTGGTGATTGTACTGTAGCCAGGAACCTGCTTGAAGAGGTGGGACCATTATACAAGTTGACGCCACAAAAATGTAAAATGCAAAACACACATGTTCCACGGTACCAAGGATTGAGACATGGAAGCAGCTCGTGTCATCGTTTCCACGAGCAGAAGAAACTAATAACGAAATTGGAGTTATCAGCAAACATCCGCTGCTAACCATGCAGTAGCACCGTAATGGGGAACGCTTCGAGTTAGGTATTGGTTGTAATGTTAGTTCAGTTCTAAGCTAACTTAGAAGCATAACAATAAAATTTATTTTTATAAATAAATAATATAGAATAGTTTAATTTATACTAGATGCATTGTTTGCGGTGATCTTAACCTAGATGTTTCAAATGGTAGGAATAACAATTTTACTGATAAAATTAACTCATTAGGTTTTTATTTAGTTAACTCCGTTTATCCCACTCACTTCGACCCAAACAAGGAACCGTCTCTTCTTGATGTTTTTCTTGGTGTCGCATATTGATCTTGTCAGTCATTATGATCAAATTGGTGCCCTGGTTTTTCTTTCCATGATTTATTTGTTTTGTATTTAAACATTTTCCCGTCTGGGGAGCAAATTATTGTATAATGAGTTTCGCCACTTTCCGTCGATTAATATTGCTTCCGTGTTTAGTGACTGCCAAAAACTGAACTAGTCGCCTATATATTGTACCTCTGATATAAGTGTTCAAGTTTCGTTTTTTAATTCTTATCTTGACTTCCTATTTAATAAGCGTGTACAACTAAAACTTAGAAAGGCAAAAACCAACAAAATACCACCGTTCACCCAGAAGATTAAAGCGTTGTTAGCAAAGCGAGATACTCTTTTTTACAGATGGCGTCGATACAAATGCCAATGGTTGTACAATGAGTACAAGCGTGTGCGCAATGTTGCTAATTTGCTAATTCGTAGATCGGAGTCTGCATATTTTAAAAGCAAATTTAGTTTGAGTAAACCAAGTGCATAGTTTTGGAAAACCATTCGTGAAATTGGGATTACTAGCAAAATAGAATTTATTGACATCACCGTTGATCTCAATTAGCTCAACCAAAGATTCGTGCAGTTACCACCGCAGACGCATATCCAGAACGAATCTTTTGTACCTGAGACTGTTTTTCCAAATACACGAAGTGTATTTGTAACTATAATTGTATGTAACAGGGTTTAGACGGTATTCATCCAGACATGATTAAGATACTTTAACCTTTGTATGCAAATATATAACACATATTTTTAATACAATTCTTACCACTGCTGTTTATCCTGATAGATGGAAACGTGCCAAAAGTATGCATCTCCCTAAATCAACTTCAAGGAATAACGTTGACTTTATAGCAAAACAAATCAAAACATTTCTTGATGAAGAGCATCTGATAACAGAGTTTCAATTGGGTTTTAGAAATAAGCACAGTTGTATTTCGACATACTTAAAAGTAAGTGATGATATTAGATCAGGGTTTGACTCAGATCTTGTAACGTTAGCTGTTTTTTTAGATTTCTCCAAAGCCTTTGACTCAGTAAATCAGAAAATCTTATTGCACAAACTAAAAAATCAATTCGGTTTTGAGGAATATGTGTGTAAGCTAATAACATCATACCTTTGCAATCGTATGCAAATTGTGTACTGTGGATCTAAGTCTTCTCATAGCTTAGTCGTTCCCTCTTGTGTATCTCAAGGTTCTGTTTTGGATCCCTTTCTGTTTTCACTTTTCGAAATGTATTTCAAATTGCAAATACCATATTTATGCGTATGATTTCCAGATATATAATCAATTTTCGCAGTCGAATGAAAAAGATGCAATTACACCGGTAAATATTGATTTGAATGCTATTTTCATATGGTCAACCCTTAAGTTCGATAGACATTTATGAAAAATAGAGGACACTTCAGTGGTACTTATTAATAATTGTCCAGTTGAAGTCGTAAGCAAGTTTAAAAACTTGGGTATTTATTTCAATGGGCAGCTAGGTTGGCGTGATCACGTGAATCACATTACTTATGGCATTCTTCGTGGCTTGAGTCCGACCAGACGATATTTACAGCCAGAAATTAAGAAGAAACTTATTTATAATACCATATATGGGTGTGAAGTCTTCTCAGATATGGAGTTGAACTTAGCTAGAAAACTTAATGTCGCGTTTAACAGTTGCGCTAGATGTATATTTCATTTAAGCAGATTTGATCACATATCTGCTTTTACAAAAAAAAAAAAAAAAAAAAAATCATTGGTTCTACCCTACAATCCTTATTAAACTATAGAACACTTCTAACCCTTTTTCTGATCATTAATGACAAATCACCTAAATATTTGAAATATAAGATCCAGTTTGTATGTTCCCAAAGATCTTTCCAATTAATTCCTCCAAGGCATAAATATTCAGTAACTAGTCGACAATTTTTTGTGTATGTAGTTCGATTGTGGAACCCGACACCTAAGAACAATGAACACAGTACAGCAATTTAAAAATCATCTTTTTGCAAACAGCAACATTTGATATGAAGTCCATATTTTCCTTTTTTCTGCCCCATCCTTGTCTTATATTTTAGCATTTAAGACTTATCAATAGAAATTTTATTGTATTTAAACTTTGTACTTATTTGACTGTGCAAACTAAAAAGTTTAAAACTTATCTGTACAGAGATGAATTATACAAATAAATTAAATTAAATTAAATTAGTTCGATTTTTCAACCAGTTTGGATAAATGCGCAATTTTAATTTCCACAGAAAAGGCGCATCTACACCCACATCTAGGTCATATTTTTGTTAACCCTTTCAAGGAGAGACAAGACTCTGGCAAGTTTGTGGTGGCCCACGGACTTGCCGCTGCTACAAAAACTCCTCCCCCTAAGAAGGAATCAGAGGTTCACCCGTATCGGCAAGCTCCATCTAAGGCGCTCTACTCTACCTTCTGATCTATTCCGAAGGTGAATAGATGTGCGGAGATCAAGAGCAAGATTGAGTGAGCCAACAAAATCCTTAAAGAAGAATTGCACGGATTGCCCACAGCTTCCACCGTTCTAAAAACGCAAAGGGACTCTACTAAGCACCAGACATAGTTGGAGAAAACCGTTCCGATCCTCAAAAAGCCTAAAACCATAAACACCAAAACCACTGGGCCATCCAACACACATCTCATTACACGGTATGGGGCAGTACCGACATCAATGATAGAGATGATTTACATTCTTGATTATATTTTAAGTACTAACCTCATTTGTTGCAACATTGGCAACTCGGCCTACTTTTATAACAGGAAGTGCCAGATATCAAACTTGTCTCAGATAACATCACTAAGATGCTAACAAACTGGATGGACATCGACTGAACCCTCGTTTTCAGACCACAAATACATCCAATTCAGCCTAAGTGATGCTCAAAAAGCAAAAAGCCCAAGAAAAGTGAATGATTGGGACACATATAATCAATCTCTCAAAATATATAAAAAAAGAAGTGAGGAAAGCAAAGCTTCAATCCTGGAGATCATTTTGTGGCATCACAGAAACCTCTGAGGCATCACGGCTAAGAAAAATCCTCTCTACAAATCCTATGATGCCTAGTTGTTAAAAAAAAACCGATGGCTCTTCGACAACCTCAAGTGACGAATCACTTAACTTGCTATTAGACACCCACTTTTCAGGTAGCTGCTTATTCGCGGCCAGTAGTAACCAAAACAGACCTACTGTAACCGTGAACAAAATCCATGGTCTGATTACAAGAGGCAAACTGCTTTGGGCGCTGCATAGCCTCAAACCATGCAAGTCTGCGGGTCTGGACGGTATAATACCGGCCGAACTACAAAAGTCCTCAGATATTATCTAGCCCACGCTAGAGAGTATCTTGAGGAGCTGCATAGAACTGATCCACATTCCACTGTCATGGAAAGAAGTCATTGTAGTTTTCATTCCCAAGGTCGGAAAATGCTGTCATGATGTTCCAAAGGACAACAGACCTATAAGTCTATCATCTTTCCTTCTAAAAACTCTAGAACGACTGATTAATATCCATATTCGATCTAAAATTGATCCAAGACTTTTGTCAACGGCTAAACATGCCTACTGTAAAGGAAAGTCGGTGTAAGAGGCTCTGCATTCGCTGAATAGCCACATCGAACGATCCCTACAATACAAAGAGTACACAATGGTTGCTTCGCCTTTAACAACTTCAACACATCCGCAATCACGGCTGCGCTGTCACATCTGCAGGTAGACGACTCACTTGAGAATTTGATCGGTCTTATGCTAAGTAGCAGGATAATTAACTCTAAAACGGCACTCAAAGGCACTTCGCATGGCGGTGTCCTTTCTACTCTTCTCTTAGTGGTAAATGAACTGCTTATATATCTGAAAGCGGAAGGCAAGAGAGTGATTGCCTATACAGGTAAGCATCTTAACAACATTAAAGAACTCCTTTAGCTAAATCTTAACAGATTAACCCGTTAAGCGGATCTCTGTGGATTGCGAGTTAGCCCCCTTAAAACTGATCTTGTCCTCTTTTCCATTAAATATAAAATTCCAATTATAGACCCTCCCTCAATAAAAGGTACCAGTTTAATGATTTAGGATACAGCAAAATAGTCAAGAAAGCTACAGTAGCTTAATTCTCCAATGGAAACAAATGGGGACTACAACCTCGCATAACCCACTTGCTATACATCTCGGCCAAAAGACCGATACTCACTTACGGGGTTGTTGTCTGGTAGATAATGCAATCAACTGCACCAAATTTAGCAGAGTCCAAAGAACAGCATGTCTTTGCATAAGCTTAGCCCCACTTCTACTCCCTACACGGCATAAGATATTTTGTTTCACTTGACACTCGACATCTTTAGCAGGTAAGTAACGGCAACTTTTCGCCATAAAGAGACTACACAGTGAATTATCACAAAGAACATCGATTACATCATACCTAAACTTCGGTTTGTAAAAGACTTTCATGCGATATTCCCCTCTAGATCCTCCTGGGAGAAAGATACTTTCATGGAGGACAAGTTTATCCACTGCTATACAGATGGATCTAAAACCGATAGCGGGATTGGCGTTAAGTCTTCCGAATCACTGTACCGTGTTACATTTAGAAATTTTGGCGATTAAGGAAGATCTGTCCTTGCTGAAAAAAAAAAACGTGATACCTGCAAAGAATATCCGCATCTTTTCGGATAGTCAGGTCGCTATCAAGTCCTTGGACTCGGTCTTACCGCCCTTGAATGCCGATCATCTCTTACGAAGATTGCAGAGTAGTTCAACCTTCATGGATTCAACCATAGATTTGTTGGGTGCCGGGACACAGGGACATTCCAGGGAATTGTAGGGCAGGTTATTATTTAAGCTGGATGCTAATAAAATAACAGACCTTAGATGGATCGGTGGCCAACATGTCTAGCGACTAAACACATCTGGCTAAAGCTGGATCTGAATCGCTCTAAGAGGCTGATTCCTCTGAAAAGGAAACATATTAGCGCCACCATAAGTGTCATTACTGGTCACTGCCTTATAGGCAAGCATGCGGAGGAGAGGAGACAATCCTCCATGTCTGTACATGTACATGTCTACCTATGATCTAAAGAATATAACCGTTAACAGTCGCCTGCGTTTCATCAGAAGTTCAAATTGGTTCCCTTAGTAAGAGGATTATAGATCCACGTGGCAGCACAACAGGCCAATAGTCCTAAGTGAGTTGGTTCTCCAACCGCCACTCTCACTTAACACCTAACCTAACCTACACTTTCACGAAGCAACTGAATGTGTCAACCATAAGTAACGCCATTAACGCTGTTTTAGTAGGCGTTGATTTAGGTGACAGTTAATGGATGAATCAATTACACTTCGACGAAGAAATCACAGTGTGAACATTCGTATCAATAACAACCTCTTCTTAGGAATACCAATATTTAAGAAACTTTTATAGAAATTATTGTACTAAAGTACAGGTACCTACCTCCTCAATATTGCACTCGATACCGCCATGGAAATTATCAATATTAAATTCGTCAATTTGTGTTTGATTATTTAATGCTTCCATGCATTGTCCTATTAATGTTGAAGCACAGTTATCTGTAAAACATAAAATAAGAAAATTATCATACAATGACATTTATAGTTTAAAGTAATAAAATGAAAAATTATCTAACGATTCAAACTACTTAAAAGTGTTTTTTAATCCTGAACGCCAAGTGGAGTGGTATCGATCCAAAAAAAAAAAAAAAAAGAGAAATGAGAGAAATCATCAATGAGCAAGAAAAAACCTACACAGTTGTCGAGATTCCAAGAAACCTAGATATTGCGTAAGCACAAATGTACATAACATATGTATGTTATGAAGAAGTTTAATAAACAAGCTAAGCATAAGACTGTTGTTTCGAATTCGAAATGCAGCTTTTCGAATGCCACAAATAGAATTCTGGTGTTTTGTAAGAAAGATATTGGATGGATGTGAATTTTGACAAGTACACATATAGGACAAATACCCTTACCAAAAGAACAAAGTTCGGCAATGTTTCAAAAATTAAAAAATACCTATAAGTCGCTTTCTGCAATTATTTTACAATGATGTGATGTTTCTTTTAGTCTTCATATATTCATATTAGGCAACAATTCAAGAACTGCCTTATCATGTCCTACAGAACATTATTTGGGATATAACAATGCTTGTATGCCTTCGGCACGGCAGGTGAACATCATTATTATAAATTGCATTTGCCATTAAGTATGCGCAGATTAAAAAAAAAACTTGTTATTAAATCCCTCTAGCATATGTTAATCAAATAATTAATTAATTTATATGATCTACGCATCGCGCAGAAAATTCTTTCAGAGGGCAATTTCCCACCGTATAGAAGCAAAGGCGACACGAGAAACTGTAACAAATCCTGACCAGACAATCTGTTGCTACATACCATTTCCATTAACGAACAGGTTTAATTATAGACAGTTGACAGAGAAATAATAGTTAAGGCTACTATGTTGAAGACAAATTTACTTGCGGAGATAAGAGAACATTAAGGCGCATTGAATCTATGTATCAATTTTATTAATATTTGAAATGAATAAAAATTATATATTTTTCGATCACTATCATTTCCTTTCACTAAAATTTGTTCATTGACATTCTCCGAGTTGAATTAGAAAATTCTCCGAGCTAAAATGATTCTTTTCATAGGCTCTACATACAGCATGCAACATGCTGGTTGACTTCTAGAAGGACTTCGATATCGTATGGTTAGAAGGGCATGCCGAAACCCCTGCTGTATATGATTTACTAATGGGAAAGAAGTTTTTTGTCAAATGTGGCAACGTAATTTCAAGAAAAATACTTGACATTAAAAACGGCTTATAATTTATTTCCTCGATACTGTTAAGCATGTAATGAGTGATCCAGCGCGATAGCGTACGTAGACGATTTAGCGGCGTACAGATCAGGTCCAAAAATCCAGGTCATCAATACTCTTCTGCAAGGCAACTTCGATCACAAATATTAAGGCGTATTGCGATGATGGGAAATTGAAAATCAATATTCAAAACTCGGAAACAATATTAATTAGAACTCCATTGAGATGGGTTTCTTGAGATACCAGAAATCACTGGCGAAATTTGGCCGTCAAGCGTATTAAGATATCTTGGCATCTGGCTCGATCAGTATTTGTATTTTGACAAATATATGGTAACAACTTTCCGTTTTAACTCAACCTTTTTCAACCGACTCGAGAAACCAGATGAAGCTGCTTAACTCTGGATGCCCAAACCTACTCCATCGACTTCAGGCATCGTGCATAGAGTTCTGAAAAAAATCTTTCTGTTTCTGGTTCACTTTTTTGTGACTCAAACCAGAATAAAGATTCATTCGCTAAAAAAAAGATCTTTGTAATTTCTTTCTTAACTTCCAACTCCCACTTTGACAATAAAAATGCTTGTTTAGCCGGAGCCAAGAAGGCCTTATCCTAGCAAGAAAATTGTTTTACAGAAGTTGACTTGACTTGAGGCTGAAGGTTATATGTTACGTGCTCGTAATCAGGCCAATCATCGCTTACGTGTAGTTTCCCCGTATGATGCACCGTAGCGCCGTATTACAATATATGAAAACAATTCGGGTGTTTGAAAGACAGTGCCACAGGACCTGTCTTAGATTGTACAGAACACCAGAATTTGGGCTCATAAAATGTTATCCCAATAAGGCCCTTTATGATGGGGTTCAACTAAACACAACTGACACTTTCTTGATTAAAATGATTAGAAGAAACGTTGTAAGAGCGATGACCAACGACAATAACCTGGTATTTGGGGCTTTTTACGCCAATGTTATGTACCATGAGAATACACTCATTGTTCCGCCAGAGGCATTCTTCTATATATATTCTAAAGGGTTAGTGCAAAATAGGGGCGGTATCCCGGTAATACACCACCGCCACAGTAGTGTGATTCATCTACGATGTGCGTGCGATTCATCTACCATGGGTGTAATGTCAATGCTCAGAAACTCTTCCGTTTTAGTTCCACTATTGCGAACAGAAGCCAGGTCTATACTGAAAAACAGCACGCCTAGTTTTGGTGGCTTAGTGAAGAGGAGAGGATCCATACGCTTTAAGTTAGATTAAGGTTAGTTAGGGAGTTTTCCTGAAACTTCTGGACTCGTTAACATGAGGCAACACCTCTGAGAATTGACCAATACTTTAACGCATTGCTTAAGTTTGCTTAAGTAAATTCGTAATTAGAATGGTGACCACTCGACATAGAGGCAACGAGCGCTCGCCACACTGATTATACGAGTAGACTAAGTAGTTTATGTAGGTTAAGTAGCATAGGTTGTGTAAAGTTTAAAAGAAAAAGTAAAAATCATAATAATCCTTTTTTTTTTTTAATTTTCGTCGAAATTTAACTTCAAATTAGTGTTTAGGGTTACTTAATCACAATCAGGACAAACAGCAGTCGAAACAGTGTAGGACAACATTGGTGTAACGGCCAACAAGATCATGGCGACAGTTTTTAGGGATGTACGCGGCTTAATCCGCATCGATTACCTTTAAATGGGAAAAGCAATGGACGGCGATATTTGGACCTTAATATACTTTACATACAAAATGAAACCAAACAATGGCCTTAGATCGACAGAAGAATGATGAAGAGTTGTGTATTTATAATGTTGAGTGCTATGGATGCGGATCTCTTTTCTGTAGTAAATTTAGGCCAGAATTCTTAAGCTTTCAGCATGTAAACGACCGGTTAACAAAATCAGAATCAAGTTAAATCTCTAAAAGTCAAAGGTGAAGGAATTTTTCAAAATTAGTTTCTAAGAGCGCTTTGTTTAAACACGTTCTCATTACGACGTTGCAATCGTCTTTGATAAAAAGATGGGAACTCGTGCAGCGAAAAGGGAGACAACGCGAAACAGTACCAAATTCGAAAATTTACTCGGTGTAATAAAGCTTGCAGCGCTCCGACATCTCATTACGTTTCACGCATCTCAATGTCCCAATAGTCAACGAAACCTACACCATATTGAACACATTTAGGCTCCCACCTGTGCTCGCACAAAGTTCAGCTCCAATATTTTTGATATACAATAGGAACATATATACATAATTACATGGAATATACTAATGATTGACTTACATCGAAGATGAAAAATATCCCGCAGTTAAGCAAATTAAACCTTTCAGCGTGGGTAATTATTGACAGGTGTTCTGTGCCCTATTTAGATAGATATTCAATCTAACTACCAATAAAGATGATCTCACAGTTGCGGTATTTCCAACAACAGGCATTGACATAGAAGTATTAACTCTCTGTGAAATATGGTAAGAAGGTAGTACAAGGTGCGGCATAATAACTTCCTTATTTGAAATGAGCGCTCTGAAGCTGATTTGAGTCCCAGGTGGCTGTGCGTAGTCTCGTTCTCGAAGGAGGGGGTCATTAAATTTAGTTAACTTGTGTTTCAGTCACTGCGGCGTTCGGCACGCAAGCATGCATCTGTTCTTGATGAAATGTACTTATGGGACATATGATTTTAACAGAACGGAGCAATAGCCCATACTTCAAGGGCATCGATGGCTGTGCTGCGACAGCACTTTCCAGGGTACCTCATCTCACTGAGGGGTCATTTGAAGTGGCCGATGAGCTCTCCGATTTAAGCGCATGTGGCTTATTTTTAAAGGGTTATATGAAAACACGTGTCTACACTCATCGCCCACAGACTCTGGATGACTTGAAAAGAAACATTCAGGAAGAAACGGCCAACATACCCATCAATATGCTGCAGTAATAGCAGAATTCGGTTTAACCAGTGAATCGACAATGAGTGCTGTTACTTAGACGATATGATTTTTTAAATTATGTAAGCTGAACCAAAACTTTAAATGTTTAATTCAAAATATATCTGTACTACTTTTTGTTATATTGCATTATGAAATAAGGAAGTTATCTTGCCGCACCTTTTATTTCCAATATTGAATTTAGGAAGTTGAATTTTTTAATTTTTCTCAAGCAAGATTCTATCTATCATACTTAGCTCAGTAGCGGCACTTGGATAGTCATCTATTGAGCGATTTTGAGGCCACGTATAAAACCAATAAATGGATGAACTACACAGTGATTATGAGAGCGTCTTAAGTTATATCCCTAAAAGACAACATCGAGAAGAAAGATTCAATCTTACGTGGTACGGTTAATTATGCAGAGCAACATTAAAGGGCTTTGTCGAAACATCTGGCGACACGAAAAGTTTAAAATAAAATGCCAGTGAGTGACACAGCAAGTTCTGGCAAGAATCAGTGTAAGTACAATGAATTCTTTGAAAAAAAATTCAAGTTTTATCAGATCTCCTTCGATTCAGTCTTGGAGACATTGTTTGACAAGGGACGAGCAAGAACACTCAATTGGGATGAGTGAGATTCAGATGCTTCCAAAAATTTAAAGATATTTTGATGAGCAATTTACACACAGCTATATATAAACGTAAACACATGTATCTATCATGTATTCACTTACCATCTAAGTTTGTGCCAATTTGCTGTTGCTGCTGCTGCATTTGTTGTTGTTGCTGCTGTAACTGCTGCTGCTGTTGTTGTTGTCGTTGTTGTGCATTGACCAGAAGAGATGAGTTTTCTGCAGATCCTACACCTGAATCCAGTACTACAGAGTTATATGTGTTTAGTGAATCCGACGAAGGCTCACTATTGGGATACGCGGGTGACATTCCAGTACCAGACGATGGTGACAAACCCTTCGGTAGATAATTTGAAAAAAATTAAAAATTAGAAAGTCGTTATATACTTTTGTTAATTTAAATTAAAAAAGAAAGAAAAAATATATATATGTACTTCTCTTGAATTGTGCAAACAAGTGCAGGTCAGTGAGCGATGGAGTGGACATTGATTCTGCTGCATTCCATAGGATTGAACGACTGCTGGATTAATTGAATAAGTTGGTTGCGGTGGTTGGTATGGAGGTGGTGGCTGATTGGGTATGGCCGAAGCTGCACTAAACCTACTCCATCCGTAAGATCGTTTGGTTTAAAAAAAATAAGTAACGAGAATAGTTTCGGTAAAATCCATTCGTGCCACAAGTGGAACATTTGTTTTTTTTTTAACTAATTTAATTTTACTTATTGAATATCTTATTAATTTTTAATTAAACATGCACTTCAAAATTATATCTCATGCATTGGACAATTACAAAACAAAAGCTCAATATGCTTAATTTTGAAATTTATAAGAAAACAAAAAAAAAAAAAAAAAAACAAAAACAAAAAAAACAGTAAAATTAAAAAGTTAAAATCAAAAGAAAACAAGAAATAAATAAATAAACAATAAATAATAACTGACCCCTGCAAAAAGTCCTTTTGTAACGTCAGTTCATCTGCCAGAGATCCAGCCAATTGATCAAGAGCATTGGCTTGCGTTGGTGTTACGGTAGTACTGGTGTAGTCCGCCGGGAAGCCCCAGTCTGGTTCCACGATCGCTTGAATGGGACTTAGGCGCCCACACGAACTTGCATTAGACGATGCACGCTGACGAAAATCCGGCGACAATTGGAATCCACTGTTTTTAGATATTTTTTTTTTTTTTTTGTTCAAAAAGCAGATTGTAAATTAACAAAAAAGAAAAACAAATAAATGAATAAACAAAAGTTCAAATAAAATAAATAAAGCAAAAGGATTTCGTGGTTATTAATTTTAAATTGAAACTTCAACTACTGTGCAGAAATATTTAACTGGATGCAATCTAAATAGAAAAATATTGCAAAATGCACCCAAAGAGGATTCAAAGAAACACCTTATAGCAAATGAAATTTTGGTTATACCATATATAGCCTACTCTCTAGTAAAAGTCAGTTAACATGAAAGTTAAGATTTCAAACTTGGTTAGCATTCTGAGAAACGTAGGAATTCTAAAAAGGAAATTCTTAAAACAGAAGAAGAAAAAAAAAAATTTAACAAGAAATATAATTTTTGTTTTTGCCGAATACTTTTGGGTTGAGTTCTCTTAAATCAACAACAGGACATTTAGAAAGTAGCCTACACTATACTAAACGAGAAGGGCTTGAAACATGCATTTTAGGTGAACCGATTCCAATAATAAATAACCAAATAACAGAAACAGACTTCCACTTCCAGATTTACAGAGCAAGGATATATAAGATATCTTTCTAATAACAACTTTATGCTTATATAGGGTTTTCCAATAGGGACTTCACAACTTTGAATTTAATTTGTGAACGTACTCTTTCAGTAATCATCAAACTGTCACTGTCAATTTATTCAGTAAACTCAACATTTTCATCATGGTAAAGTACACTAACGAGCAACGTCTGCAAATTATAAAAATTTTCTACAGATATTCGGAGCCGGTGACTGCAACTTTAAGAGCGTTAACTCCAATTTTCAGTCGTAATTCTCGCCCTAGTAAACAGGCAATAACAAGTTTAGTGCAATAATTTGAGTCTACATATTCGTTGTGTGATGTTGCCGTATCAGTGAGACAACGGGTTGGTCGAAGTGTCGAAAATATCGCTGCCGTTCAGACGTTTGTAGCAAACGATCTAAATCAGTAATTCCACGCCGTTCTCAAGAATTGGGCATCGCTCAGACCACATTATGGCGTATTTTGCGTAAGGATCTTGGTTTACACCCATACAAGATCAAGCTGACTCAAGAATTGAAGCCGATGGACGATTTCAAGCGACGTACGTTCTCCGATTGGGTTATGTAGAAGATGCGCCAAGATAATGAATTTCATCGAAAAATCATCTTCAGTGACGAAGCTCATTTTTGCCTCAATGGGTTCGTCAATAAGCAAAATATGCGTTATTGGTCGGGTGAGAACCACATGTGCTTCATGAATCACCACTTCATCCACAAAAAATAACTGTTTGGTGCGGTTTGCATGCCGGCGGCGTTATTGGGCCATATTTTTTTCGTGGAAATTTTTATCGTCAAATTTTGTCCAGTGATGAGGATCAATTCTGTCTAAATGGGTTTGTGAATAAGTAAATTTGTTGTCGAAGTTGGAGTGAGAAAATTCTAAAGTGGTTTATCAGCTACCGGTGTACCTCGAAATCTAGTAAACGCAGTTTTGGGTGCGGTTTATGGGCTGGTGGGATCAAAGGCAGAAAATCAAAATCCCATCGTCAATGGCGCCCAGTACAGAGCCATGATCAACGATTTTTTAGTTCCAGAAGTACTTGGAAATTGTTTGCAGGATAGTGCCACATGCTATACTGCCGGGGACTTATTGAAGAAAGTATTCGATGACTATATTATTTCGAGAAATGTATCTGTGGCCTAGACTTTAAGATCATGTGATATTACGCTATTTGAAGTTGGTCTATGAGGGAAAGCCAACAACGATTCCAGCCTGTGAGGACAATATAGATTGCACCATTCATAAGATTCATCCTCAAATAATAGAGAAAGTGGTCGAAAATGCAAGATGCAGTTCCTAAGACGCTTTCGTGGTGACAATATTCCTGAAATGTATTTCACATCTCACAGCTCCTTTAGAAGAAAGAATGTAATGTAAAATGTAATTTTACACTGAAGAAGGACGATGAAGTGAACATATCACAGCTTTCCAGACTACTTTTAATAACTGACACAAACGCGTACCCTTTCATTGACGTTTTTCATCATTATTTCACTGGGAGTACCATATCTCCAATTGCGCAGCGTTCATTGTTTTGAAATTGTTCAAATGTTGCCTGTTTGGTAGAAAGCACCCGTTTCTTTAAATAAGAGAGTTTGGGCTGTAAAATCTGGTAAGCATTTGGGTATAAGGAAATCGGTTTACCTAAATTTCGAGACTCTAAAAATTCCTGCTTCATAATTCTAATTGTTAACCTGGCTGTTCCTTCGCCCAATTACACGGGCCACGCCTTTTCAATGGCAATGAAAAAGAACGCCAATATTTGAGAACCAAGCGGCATGCTGACACAAGAGATCTGTAAGGTCTCACTGGTAGTTCGACAGAGGTGTAATCCTGTACCTTAGGAGTCAGGAGCTCCTGGAATTTTGGTGTCAGCCAGACTTCAGTCCCCTTGTAGGAGCGTCAAGGTGGCTGTGGTTTAAACCAAAAGTCGCAAGGAGAGTTCTCCTAATGTGTTTTGAAAAAACCCCAAAATAAAATAAGTTTGGCGGAGGTTTTAGGTAGGTCTCACCCTCAACACGATGACTTCGAATTGGTACTAGTCTGAATGAATATTCCCTATTGCAGTTCAGGCTGATGTTTGACGCACTTCATTTCCGACGAGCGTAGGCTTAAGCCAAACATGACAGGTTCCCACGTAAAACCTTAAGAACGTTCTGTTAATCTGGCTGTATTAATACCGTTTTATTGAAACCACTGGTTGGAGACCAACTTCACACGATATCGATCCCCAGTGGCAGTAATACAAGGTAGGGCAAAAGTAATGTCATAATATGAATGTCCCGTAATTTTTGCAAATTGTGTTAACTGAAAAGTCTCTTACAAACCGAGTTCACTAGAGATATCGCAAGAAGTGGCCGGCCCCGTATTGCTTGTTTGATCGCGAGAACCACTGCTGTGGTGGAGGATATCTGAAAGAGTCCACAGAAATCGATGAGGCACAAAGAGCCATTGCATCTTCCCAAACTGACTGTTTGTTGCGATATTTGCAGTGAAAAAGTGATTGGCCTCCATTTTTTTGAGGACGTCGACGTCACCGCCGGAACCGTAACTGGTTAATGCTACAGACAGATGTAATGAGTTTTTTTTACCGTAATTTGCTGAATTGTGTCTCGAGCATTGTTGGTCCAACAGGACAGACCAACTGCGCACACAGCTCTGGCAACAATGGAGATTTTGAACTACCAATTTCCAGGGCATGTGCTCTCATTTTGTCGATTTGAACTGGCCAACCAGATCTGACGGCGCCAGACTTTTTTCTTTGATTCCTTTTGAAATCCCGCATTTACCACAGCAAACTACAAACCTTGCAAGTCATAAAACAAAGAACAAATCAGCCATATATTTTGCAAGCAACAATTGCCGTAAAACGAGCACAAATGCGCATCAACTCAGGAGCTGTTCATTTAACCGATATGATTTTTTCAACTTTTTCTTAACTTACTATAATGTCACCTATTTTATGTTATACCTTCAAATAAACTCTGCGTGAAAACGGAGCCACCCTCTCATAGAAACATAGACCTGCATGATATGACACCAAATTGTATCGCTGAATGTCCGGTACACAGGTATACCTTTGATTTCAAGATAAGGATTAAGGCAAAGTGATGCGTTGATGTAACTTTTTCAACATTATACTTTGAAATTTTTTGAGAAACTCGCTAGTAAAAAAACCAGAGGCCTAATGTTATAAAAGTCTGTACAACTACTTTCAGACGCTGAATACATTGACATCATTGGCGGAACTCAACGAGGGTAAGTACTGGAATAGAAACAAAACAAAGTATATACTATATTATATCGGTTATAACTTTGAGGTAATCACTGTCTTTGCATACCTCAGATCCGCTATTAAAACTGAAAATGGCATCTCATTAGAAATCAAATGAACAGTTACTCTAAGGACGCAAATGAATAATAAGGCCTTGTTAAGAAACATGAAGGAGACCCTATATGTATAAGATCCTCATCATCCAGATTTGCTATATAGTGCATAAGCTTGGACTTAGCAAAATGGGATTAAGGTGATATTCTTGGTAAGTTCGAAAGCAAAATTCTTCGATTTCTGGTCTGATGCTAGAGGCATTCAAAACCTTGAAAATAGTTTCGTTCCAGATGGCGGAACCGAAGAGAATACTATCAGTGTTTGAAATGTTGTCAAAAATATTGAAAACCAACGCCAGAAGCTTAAAAATTAAACCGAAACTATTTCACTTTATGTTAAACATGAGTGCAGTGGGACAACTTGTGGAGCGATCATAGTTCTAATGAACAGGTTTTTCCAGAGGACAGGCCAAATACTTATAGGAAAAACGGCTGACGTGGCAGTGGATGGGTCGCACAGTTCTAAAAAGATGACAGTTCCTAACACACGAAATGATGAGGTGTCTAAGAACTACGGCACATTACCAAAAATCGCATGCTTAGGTAGATACATAGTAAGATGATAGTCCGCCACCATGCACCACTAGCATTCATAACAAGACGCCACCTGTAAACAACCTCCGTTTACTTGACATAAACACACTGAGGGCGTTCAGAAAAATTCTGTTTACTTGTATTACTTCAAAACACAATCTGATGGTTCGCTAACTTTTTATTGTCCAGCTGAGTTGCGCTTCGATGCCCTACGATGTCGAAAATACTTTGAATGATAATAAAAACAGCTACAGATACTTCTTTTTTAAAATTCTTTGCCCTGTACGCCCTTTTGAAGGAGCAAAATTAGGCTTTAGGTCTGAACTTTTTAGAGATTCATTTATTCATTTAGATTCACTCTCATTGTTTGTCAAGGATTTGCCAAAGCCCTCCTTGTTATACCATAGCGATATTTTTCATAACTGGGAGGAGATTGCTTGTACACTTTTTTAGCTTGATAAAGATATTCGCCCCTTCAATACCATCTGCCATCACTATATTGGGTGGCAGATACAAGCTACGGAGAGTTGAGTTATCCCATTATCTGGGAAACAAGTATGGCAAGTATACGATTTTCTAACTTCTCAGTATTTTGTATTTCCAGTCAGTTTTTTCTTTTTGACAGCTTCGAACAGTCTTATTTTGATCTTTTTGAAAAAGTATTCTAGTTAGACTTGGCCGCTGAGGATTCATAAACTATATTCAAACCGTTTGGGACCTATTTTAATGTTTTCTGATTTACTTAGGGATTCTATCATAAAAGAGGGGATTTACAGAAGGTTTTCATAGAGCAGATCATTTAAACAGATTACTATTCAGCACAGATTATTTGAGGAGATTATGTTACTTTCTGTTTCCCTTATACGATCTTATATGAATTTTGCGATGAGACTTTGGTACTGGGATACAATATCTTTAATTATTCTTGAATCGCAACATGAAATGAATTCGACTACTACCTGGATAATGGTGGGATTGGAAAAAATAAGCTAATACAACAAAATGTTGACATTCTCTGTTACTTAGGACTTAAGCATAATAACCCTCATATAGGTGAACTTCGTCGGATACCAGATGTAGTCACAATCAAGATTTAAATAGAATCTACTCAATCGACGGAGGCTGTAAAAAAGTGTTTTAGCCTTTCGAAAACGTGTAGTCCGTAAAAATTAAAATACTGTCAAAAGAATATTGTTTGGAATAGAGAACTTGCTGTAAGCTACAGATTTATGGATAGGTATACAATAGTAACAGATTAAATTGACAAATGATAGTCACCGAGAAGAACGTTTTAAAACAATAAGTTTGAAATGATATGGATTCTAGGTGGAGTAGGGCATTTTGGTAATTTAATGAACTAAAATCTGTGGTGATAATTCCGCTACCCTTTCTATTTAAAGTCAATTACATATATACGAGTACTCGTAAGAATTAAAATCTCGTATATACAGTATATATCTAGTACTAATTTTAAGTATAGATATAGGAACCAGTACAGGTCATCACATAAACCAAAGCATTCGGCAAATGCACTTACATATGTAAATCAAAAATTAGTTAAATAAATAATTTAAAAAACATCTTAAAAATTCAACTACAACATTCCTTTCACAAGAGAGAACAGAATAAAAACAAAATCTCCTTGCAATTCGTCAAAAAACCCCTTTTTTTAAAGCATTAACAAGGTCATCTACTCAAAAAGAAGAAAATGCCATTCAGCCAAAAATGCGAATGGATGATATAAAAATTTAATAGTTACCTATGAAGAGGACTCTCGGGAAAAAGATCGAGTCCTTCACTAACACTACTACTCGGCGATGGTGTTGCATCATTTAAGCCTGTAACACCAGCATTTCGAAGTGCTTCAACGCGCTTTTTTGCACGTCCCCTTCTCTTCTCATACTTGGACGTTTCCATTGATGCTGCTCTTCGACGTACCGATTTGCCTGGTTTTGCATCCGGATTCAGCATCCACCATGATGATTTGCCAGTACCCTCGTTTTGTACTCTCATGAAACGATTGTGCAGTGACAAATTATGTCGGATTGAGTTCTAAAAGTACACAAAAAAAAAAATAAATAAATAAATAAACGAATATAAATACATTGGCAAATAATGCATTCAAAAGATATGACTACAATTCCTATGTCTAAGGAGTGTCTTTTGAGAGAAGGATTTGCAACAGATGATACAGACGAGTATCTGTCAATTGTCTTACAAGTTCGAACGTTTAAGTTGAAAGTTGAATGTACTTTTTGTTCAATAAAAAGGCAAAAGCAAAAGACAAAAGGCAAAAAAATTTCACATTTATTTCTTTGTCATTAAGTCATTTCAAAAAATCTCACTCAAAGGGAAGTTATAAAGTTCAGTGATTAGTAGTGTGTCTCTTTATGATGAAATTCTTAATTGAAAATCCTTATTGTCACTTTTTTGTTTTTTGAAAGGAACCGAAAGTTATATGTAGCTATAATTAATAATTGTAGTAACCCTTGGCAACTGGTCTTGACCACAAAGGCACAGTGGCCACTAAAATATGTGCCAGATTTTGTACAACATATGTATATAAAACGGCAAACTGGTTACTAAACTGATCATAGATACTTTACATACAAGGAAAAATCCACAATGTGCCATGGATTTTACCAGTTGGCTGTTCTAAGTTCTAAATTAGACAACCCAACACTATTCGTAACAAAACCAAAGATTCATTCCTGATAGAAATTCTGACATGAGGGGCGATTACAATACTTTCGGAATACAATCCGGAAACCTTTTAATTATTTTAGAATCATTGCCAATTCTAGCAGATAAATTTAAGCATGTTACATTCACACCATAATCATACACAGAGTCAGGATTTCAGCCTTTATCGGAGAATAACTCCAGAGATACTTTGTAACGACAGAAAACTTCGTAAACAAATGCCTTATCGACAGTGTTACCATTCAGTTCAGATGAAACAATTACCTCAAGAAAAAACAGGCTCAAGAGAAAACTTGCTCCTAAGGCCCAGTTTTTAAGAGTCAAATAAAAACGAGGATGACTCTAGCTTTGCTTACTGAAATCAAATTGGTCCCTCGAAGCCCATTTTTAACTGTCTCGTATAATCTCACTTTTTTTTTTATAATAGGCGAGCGCACAAGGGATTTTATGTATCCTTGGAAGTTAGGGAGGTAAAAAAGGGAGGTACCGATGTGCGTTGGTTTTGAATGTTTGCAAATTATAGTGGCTAGGAAATTAAGTACTCGGTAGGGAATTCCATAAGTCGTACGTCTTAGATATACCATCTGGACCAGCGGATTTGTGTATGTTAAGGTCTTTAAGTACTTTTGCTACTACACGAGTGCGAAAGTGGATTCGTCCCATTGAAGATTCGACGCACTCAAGTGTACGCGGAGACCAGGCACAATCTGGAAGTATTGAGCTGGCCGCAAAGTATTCAGCAAGCAGATTGGTCTTGTCCAAAGAGCTGACAGCTGGAATGTCAGTGTAAATGAGCTTTGGGGTAGAGGATCAGGCAGAATTTTTAATGTTTTTGACGAACCACTAAAAAATTTTACTACCTTTGGGACGTTGCAGTCATATTGGAATTTCAAACGCTTGGGAAAGACGTTGCAGTCATTTCGGGCTCGTTTGATGTTTTTTCGGTTTTTCTCTGTCAGGTTGGTCCTGTTGAACCGAAAAAATATTTCTCTTACCCTAATAGCCTCTTTACAGCTCGAATCGTGCCATGCCTTTTGTTTTGGTCTGATACTCTTCATCCAATGAGGGATAATGGATCTCATTCAAAAGAGAATAGTGTATGTGATCATATCAGCAGCGGCATCCACGTCGTTATCGAGGAAATATAACGACCAGTTAAAATTCCTAAAGAAACTGTTAAGTCCGCTCCTGTGGGCACGTGTCTGATCATTTACAAGCTGGGTCAAGTTGTTTTCCGCAGCAAAGATCTCCATACACCCACCTTCAGGTGTTGTCTGTCCAATATGTCGAAGTCACTCGTAATAGTATGAGTATATAGGGTCATAAATCTTTGAATGAAGTCAGATAGCGCATCGAACTCGTTAAAGCTCGAATTGGTGTCCAATTTGGGGCCTCTGTAAATAAAGCAATAGTGGATAATTTATTTATGGAGATGGAATTTTAACCACATGAAGTTAAATTCCGGATTGAAACAGGGCTTACATTGTGGTGGAGTTTGGTAAGCTACATAACTACGCATGTAAATGGCGAGACTGCGGTGAGAAAAGAATGTTGACGCTAATTGGTAGCCAGGTAACTTCAGATCAGAGTGATTGCCAAAAGAGCTGATTACTTTTTAGCCCAGGTATATTTGCTATGTCTAATCTAAAGTCGCTATCCATTATTAAAAAGAAACACAAACACAGACGATAAGAAGCAAGGCTGGGAAATGAAAATTCAAACGTTCATTTACCGAATCAAATTGTTGTAGGTGTTATGCCCTTACAACAATAAGAAACGGTGCACCAACCAAAACCAAGGAACAGCACTATGGCCGGGAGCAGGAGGTGTGGGAGGCCCTCACTATGATTTACATTAATTTTTTATTTTTTTTATTCACTGCACCACACGATATTATCATTATTATTATTATTATTATTATTATTTTTTTTTTTTTGCTTGTACTGAGATGTATGTGTTAATGTGCTGTTTTATTGTTTTGTACACAGTGAGCTTAACGAGTGCACTGGTAACACTTGTGCACTCGTCGGAGGTCAGCTCGGCACTCATAGTATCCATATAGGAACCTGGGTGTGGAAAAAAAGCGCAAACTCGATAAAGACGAGGGGGAGAAACTCTATTTTAGCATCATCCCGGTTCACATTTATCCAAAAAAGAACTAATTTGATACCTTTGCATTTCTAGGTGAAACTCATCGGTGAGTTTGCTGGAAGGTGAAATCTTCGAAAGCTTAGGTTTGTCAGGCGTTCGCGAACCATTGTGCTTACGTTGGACTGGTGATACGACATCTCGTCATCAACATTCACATATGCGACTGTGAGCGTCGCTTAAAAAATCTTTATGAGATGGTGAAAACATATTTTTCATTATAATCAACGTCACGAACTATGTACTCTAGAGATGACGAAAGGGCACTGCAAATACTGGAATCTACGTGTAAGCCGTTAACTGGAGGGTATGAAATTGGATCGCTATGGCGTATGACAACCATGACAACCAAGAAACGCCAAATAGTTGCAAAAATGCACTTCAACGTTTGTTGTGTCACAGAAAGAAACTTAAACGAGATGCCGTGCTGAGAGACAGAATGCAAGCTGAAGTTGATATTCTCATCGCCAAGAAGTATGCAAGGAAGCTGACAGAAAACGAAATCGTAAATGCGCGAAGGAGAGTAGTAAATTCCACTGAATGGCTTCATGCTTTGTAGACCAGACTTACTGAGGCCACTCGTAGATATTTTGTTGGCTTTCAGAATTAGTGAAGTGGCAATCTGTGGCGATATCGTAGGGATGTTCCACCAGAATACGGTGCGAAAAGAAGGTATGCATGTGCAGCGGTTCCTATGGTGGGACAAAAGCGATCCAGTTTACAAGTCAAGTACGTATATTATGAACTCTTTAGCTTTCGGCATCAACTGCGCTTCATCCATTGCGCACCTATTTTCACAATAGGGATGCAGACCAATTTTAAAGACGCTATCCTCGAGCCTTGGAAGCTATTAAAAAATACCATTATGTGGAACTTCATTGACAGTTTGGACCTTGGCGAATGAAGCCGGACTTAATATCCGTAACTGGGATTTAAATTCGAGTGGGCTTGCTAGTCAGCTGAATGAAAACGTCGTAAATATCCAAGAACCGAAGTCATTGGGTTTTACTGCAAAAGGTCCTTGGTATGTATTGGGATCCTAATAACGATCGTGTCCAATATAATTTCAGATTCAATAAACTAAAGCGCAACGTTGTTGGACGAGGAAATAAAACCATCGAAACAAGAAACCCTTCAGGTGCTAATGTAAATTTTTGATTCTCTCATAGCTTGTTTCACCGTCGGCTTAAAAAATTTTTTTACAAAAAAATTTGGCGGTGGGGCATCGATTGGGATGATGAACTCCTTGAAAATGTCTTCGTAAAATGGTCACAATAGAAGTCGCTAATACCATTGATTAAGTCTGTCAAAATTTCTTGTTGTCAATGTTACATTGGTAGCCTCAAAGTCGAAAGTTGTACTGTTCAGGGCAGTTTCAATACCAAGACTTAAGCTTCATGCAGCCGTGTTGGGTGCCAGGCTTGCAGTTAAGATCCAAGAAGTTCATCGCTTACCAACCAAGTCAAGATTTTGGTGGTCGGATTTGAAAACCGTATTTAAGTAGTTGCGTATGCATCCAATAATGTTTCAGCAATTTGTCATGTTCCGTGACGATGAAATATTAGAGTCATCTAATCTCTCAGAATGTGGGTACCATCAAGGCATAACACTGCTGACCTCGCAACAAAAATCTTGGCCCAGCTATACACTGAATCATGGATTAACGGACCAAACTTCTTGGTTACCTAACTGGTAAATTGGCCAAATGCGATGACCTTGGGGATATCGATGTGTCTAAAGTACGACTTGCTGCAAATAGAAAAAAATAACGACTATGTGCCTTCCATTAAATACGCAATATTTTTCCGACTGGCAACGACTATACCACGCTTAAGCTAAATTTCTCAAAAAGGCTAAAAGTTATCGTCAGAAATGAAGAAAAACCAAAAGAGTTTACCTGCAAAATATTTCAAGAAGCAAGGATAATGCTTTATAGGCATGTACAGATGAGTGAATAGTTACCAGAAAGAGCGGTCTAGTTTAGAAAGGGGTTAGAAAATAATTCAAAATTAATATCCTTAAATATGGTATATACTTAGACCCTGGGGTCTCAACAGTAATGACAAAATAAGAAGGGGTGTCAAATTTACATGCCTCACTGTGCGCGCTGTACATATGATCGTAGAAGTGGCACATAGCTTGGATACCAATTCATGCATCATGCCTATACGAAACTTTATACAATATCATGCCGTAGGATGCCCAAAGAAATCCACACCGATAATGGTACAAACTTCAAGGCTTCGAAGAAGGTTTTGCGCGAGGGATGTAAGAACATCGAGTACCACAGACTTTCTTTGACTTGCGATAAAATTAAATAGAAATTTAATCCGCCAGCAGCAGCGCACATGGGTGGGGCCTTGGAACCGCTTGTGCGATCCATTAAGATGAAAGCTTACGATGCGTATTGTGGGAGGTCGAGTTCATAATTAACTTCCGTCCGCTTACATTTGTATCGCTTGAATCCTGTGACGACAAGGCAATTACACCAAATAACTTATTATTAGGATCATCAAGTGGCGATATATAGTACCTTGTTGCCATGTCAATATAACCCGGATCTTGGACAACATTGGCGTCAAACCCAAGTATTCGCGGACACCTTTTGGCGTACGTGGTTGTTGGAGTACACGACTATATTGGCACGTCGAGGAAAATGGTTTGAGAAGCAACCTAATTTAGCTCCTGGCGATGTAGTCGTCATCGCTGACGGGAATCTGCCTCGAAATTGCTGACCCAAAGGCATAGTTGAAAGTAAAGTAACTGCGAAAGATGGCCGATTACGAAAAGCGGTTGTGAGGACACGGACTGGAACGCTGGAGAGGTAAGATTGTTGTCCTAGATGTCGGTAAGGTCATTAAGTAAGCTCGCTCTATCATAGCATGCTTACGAGGGGAAGAATGTTACCGCCATAATGCTATTAATTTCATTTTAAACGCTGAGGCTTCATGTGTTAGTACTTTTAAATATTTATAACACTCTGCCTTCCTGGACTCATGTGCGTAAGGTTTGTTGTATAAAAATCGGTTGCTTGGTAGATTGTTTTACATTGACAACGAAATGTCGACAACCGAGTGTGGTTGAACACAAACCGTTTTTAAAAGCAAACAAACAAGTTCTACAGTAAGTAATTGAATAAATAATTAAGTCAAGAGTTTCGCTATTAAAAAATTGTGTTTTCTTTGTTTCGGTAGTAACACAACCACTTAATTGATTGTAAAACGGCATATAACAGAAACTATACTGAGCCCTGTCTAGTGGCTCGTTCGATTATGCCGGATGACGATGAAAAATGCAAGCTGCTCCGTGAAGGTCGGCAATGATAAAACCGAGACGTTCAGTGTCAGATTTAAATAAAGCGATGCATTGTCATTTGATTTTTTTAACATCGATTTTTTAAAAAAAATTTATGTAACTCAAAAGTCAACTCCAGAGACACCATCTTTCAAAGATGTTGCATATGAAGACGATATAAACATAATGGGAACAACACAGTGAGCTCTCACTGTAGCGTTCGCGATTATTCAGATAGAAGCGACAAAGATGGGTTAAGCGGTCAATGAAGGAAAACAAAAGTATACATACCTATGTATGTCGTCAAGAGGAACACACAAAATTGACGTCTAAGACAAAACGTCACGATAGACAGCTACAATATTGAGGTCAGGACTTATCTACCTCGGCTCCACTTTCAATTCGAACAACGACACCAACGTGAAAATCACGTGAAAAACCACTGTTGCTAATCACTGGTTTTTTTTTTGCTTGGAAGGCTGTTGAGTAGTAAAGTCCTCTCTCGACCAACTAAAAGGACGTAATAAAAGACACTGATCACACCAGTTCTGCTTAGACACCGACGGAAGCAGATCAAAACCATTTCGAGCTCTTCGGCAGATGCCGACTTCGTCAGAAAGGCTCGGATAACCCTGATTAGATGATTAGGTCACCTAGAGGGCATAGACGTCAGCATTCCGGCTTGGAAAGTTTTCGACTCCAACGTAGTAGAGGACGACCTGGGCCTGCAAAAGGCCGCACTAGTTAAGGAGGCATGTTAGCTAAGGTTCCGGCTAATTATGTAAGTAAACCGAACAGACAGCATGAAGTTATGTAACTCTGCAACTGCAACTCCTCACAGTATCCAAGTTCTGCAAGGGTTACGGAAGTTTAACTTTTTTTCTGAATATATTTATTCTAAATATAAAACAAGGCCCACTGCACAATTTTTGTCTAATAACAAGACGGCGAATACTATTTAAACTTATCCTAACATCATTCATGATATGTTGCGACTGACAATATAGAAATCTATTCTTTTATAGTTGGCAAGCATTTCAAGAAATCTATCTACATGTGCTCGTTATCTCCAGTAATAGGTTGGATGTGAGACATTATATATGGTATATATGTATTACTGCCACGTGCCATTTTAACTTCCTCATTCCACAATTTTGACGGACTTCTTATATGCAAATCTTAAATTCGCTCAGCCAAGAAAAGAAAAAATCTTTAAATTTTATCAGAACCCAAATGATTTCATTTCAAAAATATCTATTAAGTTTTGTACTAATACACCAGCATCGAGGGGACAATTGAACCCAATTACACCATCACCTTGGTTATGATTTTTACATATTTTCACATCCTTGAAGAACCGAGAACATATGAGTACATAACTTATGTATGAATGTATGTATGTACTCTCATCCATAGGGGAAAAACTTTATACTAATTTGATGTGATTAGACAGCCAGGTTCCAGGAGCATGGACGCGGAATTAATGCATTATGTATGGACAACCTGATGAAGCATGAACTCTGTTACCAAAACGACAACGACAATGACAACGATGGGCCGACAACAACAATGAGAACGACGAAGACGCGACTATGGTCATTCATTCAATTGTCGTTACTTATGAAATTTAATAAGCCCCAATAGAATGTTATCCTATTCAGAAACGGAAAGATACATGTCACCATGCTAATGGATAGGATAATACTGATACATCCTCTCATTCTTAATTAGGTTAATAATACTACAGCAAGAGGTATTTCCATCCATACACTCAGACAGTGAACAATTTGATTAAAAAAGAAACAAAAAAAAAAAAAAAAAAGAACCCCTTTGGCCATTACTCAGGAAAATGGTAGCATCCTCCTTGAGGCATTTCATTTGGTATGAATCCGAGTGTACATTTCATGAAGATTCAGATATGGATTTCGGTTCCACCTCAAGTTGTCCTGCATAAACACAAACCGTCAGCATATTAAATATGAATATCATGCGAAGTACAAAACGAATATCGTGCGTTGTGCTCGTGGGCTCTACACTGTTCTCGGCAAACATATCCTGGGAAATAAAATAAAGTAATTGATTTGAATCCTGCCGCAGCAGTTTTGAAACGACGAAAATGTCATACGGGACGAATATGAAGGGAAAGGGTGGCGGATCAAGGGTGATGTCATCGCGCGCGTGAAGGGAGCTCACCAGTTACTAGTTACCAGTCACCATCAGCACCCCCAACCTACAATAACTTATCTAAGTGAACTGCTTCTTCATCTTATTTCATCGCTGCGGGGATATGTGTAATAATTTTCCTTTTTTTTTCTTCTTGTCTTTTGGTTGGTTTTCCCTTTCCCTGTTCGTCCTTTTTTGTGTGCTGGCCCAGGCATAGTACTGACATAACTTTGGTTTGGGGTTGAAATAGAGGTGGGGGTGAGGGTTAATGTCTCCCAAACCGAGTTGGAGTTATTCAAAAAGACGCCAGGAAAACTCAACCAAGACGAAGGAAACTGAGATTTTTTTCCTCTTTCAGTTTTTTTTTTTCCTTTTTGTCGGTCCCAGACCCGTGTATATCCTTTTATCGGTATCGGTGATAAATGGCGCCAACTTGGCGATGGTATGGCGGCGTGGCTCTAACGAGTGAGATGACGGTGTATTGTCGTCGCACAGTATAAGAATAACGCATGTATGAAGTATGAAATTGCCATGTGTACCTTGATAAGGGGTGGTGGTAATAATGGTGGTTGAGGTTGTCAGTAAAATTGGTGAACTGGGTGGTGATATCTCAATAAGCTTTCCTTTGGTACTAAAGGTAAAAATGAATCCTCTTTCATATATAGTAGTCAGAGTACGAGCATCGTCGGTGTTCCTTTTTAGATTGACTTGTGCAACAACATCAGAGCATAAAAAAGACAAAACCCAAGAAGCGATATGGTGTTAAGGTTCAGCTCATGTTGCCCACAGAAATGAGTTGAATTTATAAAGAACATCAAACCGTGTCGAGCAGAATTTATAAGAAGTGATTTTGTCCCTGTATGAACATGCATATATATGGATATGTTATGTAGTCCTCAATGACAGTACACGATAACAAGTATTGGCATTTAGTAACAAAGGATTCCATTCCAAGAAAATGAGGAAGGGGAAGAGAAACTCCTAACGTCTTGAAACGAAAATTTCGCCGACATGGCAAATGAGCAAGTGATATAAATTTGTGTAAATTGATGCGTTCAGTCGTGATTGTAGGACAACCGTTATTATGAAAGGAGCAAGGATAATTGAATGGGTTATATATGA
This sequence comes from Volucella inanis, assembly GCA_907269105.1. Classification (NCBI taxonomy): domain Eukaryota; kingdom Metazoa; phylum Arthropoda; class Insecta; order Diptera; family Syrphidae; genus Volucella; species Volucella inanis. Next base: position 147,805,275 of record OU026153.1, read on the forward strand.
CGGTCTATTTCGATTCGATTACTCTGTAGTCTCTCTTGTACAGGGGCATAAATCGCAAATTAATGACTCTTGAATTGCTTGCTTATTTATTTATGACCAATTATAGACTTCAATATGGACAATAGATTAACTTTGATCTGCTTTTTCCATTTTTTTCCTGGTTTCTTTCTGTCATTGGAAAGGGTTTGAACTGGTCACAAAAGGTGAAGAAGCAATGGAAGTATTTAAGGAAATTATTTAATTAAGCTGAAGTGAACCATCGGCCTTGGTTTGGGTGACATCAGAGTACAGTACTTAGCCTATGTTAAGCCTAGACAGAGACACACTATTTACGGGGTCTTACGTCACCATCATGTGAAATACATGTGAAGCATTTAATCTATGAGAATGTATAGAGTTCTCATTAGGTACATACATTAGGTATATAAAGAGAAGTGTTATATGGCGAACAATTGTTTCAATTACAGTCTCGACAAGTAGCATGAGCAATGTCCTAAATACGCAGTTAAGACTCTTTAAGGGATAGTAATAGAAAACATGGTAGTGCTCTTGGAAAACAAAGCCTCTATAACATTACGTCTAGCAACGAACTTAAGTTAGCCAACTTATTTTCCCGAAACGTGATCAACAAAGCGGTTTCAGAACTTCAGTATTCACAAAAGCGCATGGTGATTTCTACTTTTTCTAATACCGACAAGATATAATATACCATGTTGTGATCAATGTGAGACACAGATTTCCAAGTGTAGACAAACATTGGGTCGGATCGCTAGTTTTAATAGAGGACAATATCCCAGGCACGACTACAAAAGCCGATACAATGAACAAATTTGACGTTCACGTCAATATTTGACGATTATGTATTCTTTATCAAACACAGAATGTAGAGTGAGAACGTTCGCTGATACTTCACGGTCGGTAACAACTTAAACAAGACCTTTGGTGTCAAAAGTGCAACTATGATACGAGCATACGCCGATGATATCAACATAATTCGGAAAACTCAGTGGGCTGTCAACGGTGTGTTCGCTAGTATTGAAACGGAAGCTGCCAAAGTAGGTTTAGGGTAAATGAGGGCAAAACCAAATATTTGTTATCAACAAAAAGGGACACACAACATCGAAGAATTGGACAGAACATCGCAACTGACCGCTTTAATTACGATATAGTTAAGAACATTGTCTACCTTAGATCTGCTATGAATTCTGCTAACAACACCCTAAAAGTCGCTAATGTAATCTATTTTTATCAGCCAATATAAATAATTTTGTAAAGTTAAGTCGTTTTGGTTCATGATTTGAACCGCAGTGGTTCTCTATACTATTGTATTGTGTTCATTAGTAAACTTTGCGCGAATATTTTGGTGCCAAAACCCGTGAACCACGAGGCGCTACTTTTACTCTTTAAAATTGTGTTTAATTTCCCTTACCCCGTGTGCACCCATAAATTCAACAAAAATCCATGGCCCATACACCTGAAAAGTCAGTCAAAAAACAGCTAGTTCATCCATCGAACTATTGGAGCATCAAAAGGACTTATTTAAACTTACGAAGAAAAACATAGTCAATCATCGAAATCGTCGGCTGGATATTCTTGAAAGCCTTTATAATGAGTTCAAGGCGAATCACCGGCTAATTATCAACGCAATTGATGCTACAACGAGGGAATATATTAACCAGGACTGGATGAGCTGGTACGAGGAGTTATACCATATTTGGAGGCATGTGTTGAGATTGAAACCGATATTCTCAAACTGTGTCCATCGTCTGGAAGCCGAGTAGGTGAATATTCCAATCGTAGTAACGACCATGTGCCTCCATTAAACGGTTCCATGTCGTATAGCAACACCGAAATTAGTTTGCCACGAATAAACATCCCCATTTTCGATGACACATTCAACATGTGGTCTTCGTTTATAAGTTTGTATCGATCAATGATATATGAAGACAACACGCTGACCGACAGAAATTTCACTACCTGCGAAGCTCACTGAAAGGAGATGCACTACAAGTGATCGGCGAAATTCCGTTAGTTGCTGACAATTACACGGGGGCTTTTCCGTTGCTGAGTGAACGATACGAAAAAAAAAAAACATATGAAATCGTTTTCTTCTATTCCTATCATCACCTCGGAAGATGCCAACAGTTTAACTCACCTACTTAATGTGTGCAAGAGGTGTGCGTGCGTTTTAAAGTCTTTTGGCTTTAAACTAAAATTTTGCTCGTATTCTATATCTCTGAGAAGTAATCTCATGTGACTCATGAGTTTTGGATACAATTTTCGGCTAACCAAACAAATATCCCAACTTTCAAGGAGATATCCGACTGGATTGAACTCAGAATCCGTACAATCGAGGAAATGGCACCAGACCGGCATTCATCCGAGAAACTACACCACAACTCATCGGTTAGACACCAATCAAAAGAAAAATATGCTTATTCACCTACTGCGACCAACAACAAGCATGCAAAATCAAGACGCAACAGCTGAAGCAGTCTTTATCAACACTTCATCCGGCATTGTGCTAATTTTCTATCGCTTTCGGCAACCAACAGAGAAAAGGTAATTAAAAAACTTAATTATTGTTTCAATTGTTTAGCATATAACCACCAAGTAAATAAGTGTTCAAGATCCCATAGTGGTGGCCATAATACCCTACTTCACAATCCAGCTCTCCGTTCCACACAAAAACATTGCAAGCATCCTCAGATGCCCAGACGGTTGAGGCTACCAGCTTTATGAAACCCAACACCGTAAAGGTTTCCGATTTTTTCAAACGGTCGAAACTAGATGATCTAGTCCAAAAATTTTTTGAACTGGAAATTGTTCAAAAAAAAAAAAAAAAAAAAAAACGTAACCTCACATCACGAAGCGTGGTGTGAATCCTTTTATGAAAAAAAAAATACCATCGGGATGCACAAGGAAGATTCACGGTTCGTCTGCCCTTCAAAATGTATGTTGACCAATCCGTTGTGCTAGGCAAATCAAGAAAAGGAGCAATACATCGTCAACTCCAATTAGAGAAAAATTTCCTTAAGAATCTAGACTTAAGAGAAAAATATACCACCATAATGCAAGAGTATATTATGTTCAGTTGAGCCACATGCACATGCACCGTCATCCACCGAAGACGATCACATCGACCACTTCACTTTCAACAAAATGCCGTATAAGTGCAATTACATACCTTATTACGCCGTCATCAAAGAGGCATAATGAGGTACGCAGCTAAGAGTTGTTTTTGATGCAGCAAGATAAACCTCCAACGGAAGGTCACTGAACGATATCGTATTCACCGGACCTCTACTACAGAACGATATCATCATAGTCATACTCAACCGGCGACTTCATCATATAGCATTTAGCGCAGACATCGTCAAGATGTACCGGCAAATCCAGTTGCCTTCATCTGTCGCAGATTCAACGCATCTTGTGGAGAAGCAACTACAGGCAACTCGTGTTCTTCGTATTTAGCAATCAAAACGCTACACCAACTCTGCTCTGAAGAGCAAAGCGTGTCTACTCGCTTCGAAAGTAATCAAGAACGATTACGATTAAGAAGATGTACATGCATAGATGTATGCCTCCATTTTACAAACCGAATTAGCTAAGCTTCTTAAGGCAGGTGGCTTTGAACTAAGGAAATGGGTAAGCAATTCCCTTCGGCCAACTTTCTTTGGGCCTAAATATCAACAACACTGTAAAGGCGCTCAGATTTTATTGGCAACCAGTAGAGGATGTTTTATGCTTCAAAATGAGATTCGACCCATTTACATTGCCCTACACTAAGCGTTCTATGATCCAAGACGATTGATCACACCTTTCACAGTGGTAGCAAAAATGTTCCTCAAGCAGCTTTGGCATCTCAACTTGTATTGGGATAACCCTATCCCTCACGAGTAAGGCGACAGTTGAGATAATTTCCTCATGGCACTATCAAAGCTGCCTTCTAAAAAATTCCTCGTTCTCTGAACACCACCACATCAAACGTTTCCTACCAATTGCATGCCTTTTTTGACGCATCTTCAAATGCATTCTCAATTCCGGTGTCGTTTCGGCCACCTTACTTATAGCAAAAACAAAAATGAAGGCAATATCTATCCCGCGTCTTGAACTATGCGGTGCTGTCCTATTAGTCAAGCTCCTCAAACACATAAAAGCAACTAGAACTAACTAGTGAAGACATTTTTGCTTACACTGACTCCCAAATTGTGTTAGCATGGTTGTGCGGAGACGTAACGCGATGGAAAGTGTTTGTAGCCAACAGAACATTCGAGACCCTGCAGTGGCTGTGCAGACTGTGCTACCAGAGGACTACACCCACGGCAGTTATCAAGCCACACGCTTTGGTGGCAAGGTCCTTCAAATTTGCTCCAACCGAATCCCATAACATTGTATTCCGCGAATTATACAATAGATGAACTTCATCGGCACGACATATAAATGGAAGAAAGGCCCCATCATGTTTATCAAGTAACTGTCTCCGATGCTTTTATCGAAAGGTTTTCCTCATTAAATAACCTTTTTCGCATACCGACTCTGTTTGTTTGTTAGTTTCTATTCCTCAAGCTTTTCATACATTGAAATCTAAAAAAAGTTTATAAACTGACGTTAAATCCAGAAATCAATTCGGAGGGCAAACTCCGAGTGGGTGGTCGATTGGAGAACTGATCTTTATCCGAAGACCGTAAGCACCCAAATATTTTACCATCGCGTCATCATTTCACAGTCTTAGTTATTCGCCAAGCTCATTTAAAAACGTTGCATGGGACACTCAACTTAACTTCGCTCCAAAATTTTTAAATGTGTCACCTGTTTCAAACATCGTCCCAAACCATGCCAACAACTGATGGGTAACTTGCCGACGCCACGAATCTAGGTTTCGCGTGCGTTTATCCATACGGGCATCGATTATGCTGGTCCCATTTATATTTGACCTTCCAAGGGACGAGGAATCAAATCTACACAAGGTTATATCTGTCTTTGCATCTGCCTTTGTACTAAATCTGTTCCTTGCAGCTTTTAATAGGTTCATTGCTCGCAAAGTATATTACCGTCTATCTACAGTGAAAACGGCACTATTTTTATTGGGGCTGACAAAATGTTGAGAAGAAATAAACAACACTTTCGCCGTACCGTGTAATCGGACATCATGGCTTACTTGACCAACCTCGACATTACTTGGCATTTTATTCCTCCATCATCTCCGCACATTGGCAGGTTGTGGGAGCCCGGTATAAAGTCAATTGAATATAAATTGTAAGATACTGGGTGCTGCGACCCTTAGAGCAGTAAGAGGTTTTAGGTCGGCCTCGACCCCCACCAAGGGTAGAAATTTTCGCTTCCAACACGAGTTCCGTTTTGGTATTAAAGGAAAGACGGTGAGCGATGGCAAGGCATCCTTGCACCCATGGATGTATGGGCATCCCCTGAAATTAGGCCTTCAAGGCAGGAGTTCACGTTAAACACGGGAGACGTTCTACCCTGTTGACCCAAGTAGATGCCGTGTTAAAGTACCGGTCCGTGTGCCCGCTCACCGACGATCCCGATGACCTCGAGCCACTGACACCAGGACATTTTCTTATACAATAGAAGAACCGTTGCTCGCTCCACCGGAACCTAATCTATTAGATCAGAATCTCAGTCCGCTTAATCGTTTTGACCTGATACAACAAATGAAGCAAAGTTTCTCCAAGCGATGGAAAAAGGTTGACCATTGACCAAAATGGTTGAAGAAGGATAGAAATGTTGCCGTTAACGATTTAGTCCTAGTCAAAAATGATCAGCTGCCATCCATTCAGTGGCCACTAGGCCGAGTGATTTCAGTTCATCCCGGGGAAGAATAATTTATGTTTTTACTTTATATATTATACTTTCTTATCTTTGTTTTTTTTAGAATATCACTTTGAAGAACCGTAAACCAACGATATTGATTTCTTTCGGACTGATATTCTACCATGGGTAGACCGAGTCAGTGGCGGTCAGAAATAACCACTTAGCCCAGCAGAGGGGCATTCGAAGATTAATTCAGATGAACCATCAGCGGGGGGCGGTATGTTCGAAACACAAAACGAACAGGTTCTTTCTGTTTCATTAAAATTACAAACGAACGGATTTGCTGTTAGTTTTTTGACAAATGGAAATTTCCGGAACGGCAAGCTAGCCCTATAAGTCGCTAATGTATAGTCTATCTATTTTTATCAGCAAAAATAAATAATTTTGTAAAGTAAAGACGTTTTGGTTCACGATTTCGTTTAATATGTTGTTTATTGGAGTCTGTTTTGTTAGTATAACCCCTGTTTTTCAAACATCCCCAAAAAAAAAAAAGCCAAATGGAGGCAGGTGATTGTGGTGACCAGTCGAAATCACAATTTTTTTAAATCAATCGATTAGATATAGAACATCGTCTTCAATAAACCGACTATTTTACGAGCAGTTTGAAATATTGCCCAATCATGTTGAAACCAGTAATTCGCCATGACATTTTCGTTCATTTCGCGTTTCATTGCTCTTCGTCGTACTCCGTTGACCAGAGTCGTTTCGTCATTGCAGCCTTCGAAAAAGTATTGAGACAATGGCCCTTTCTGAGCATACAACGCACCATACCGTACTTTCTGAATGAACGGCGCTTCAAAAATGCATTTTGGCGTTTGAGTGTTGCAATACCGTAAATTTTGCCTATTAACGCATACATACAGAGTAAAATGAGCTCCGCCGATCAAGATCACACGATAACAAAAATCAGGTTCGCCAGCGAGGATATTTTGCATATTTCGGGCGTATTAATCACGACGCGACTGATACAGCAGCAATCAATTTTGAGCCATTGGCATCTTGTATGGGAAATTGTGCTAGTTAACCTTTCAAATCTTCCACATAGTCGATGAATGAAAGCCAAACTATTGAGCGTGCGGCGATATGAAGTTTCTGGGTGTTGGTCAACATTGGCTTTTACAGTATCAATTGTCTTACTACTTCGACATTGGCAGGGTTTTGGATGTTTTTTTCTTAAATGCACACGCTGTGTTAACACAATGGAAGACTGGTTTTCAAAGTAAAATTTAATATTTTCAACTCTTTCTTTTGCCGTATAGTGCTGGTGAAAATTGTCGATTTGACAGTTCCTGTAATTTTTATTTCTATTTTAACTCTAGACACAACAAAAGCAAAAATTGCACCATAAAGGAAGTTTTGCTGTGACATTATGTCGTTCACTTGCAAAATCAATCAGCTTGTGTACATTTTCAGATGTGATACTGTTACGATACGCCGTACATTTCCACGGCACTACCATAAATGTCGCCAAGTACGATTTTTACGTCTTAAGACAAGTTTATGTAAGGATTTCTATAGAAGGTCGTAGAACCCCCCCTTGGTAACGTCGTTTTTCTTCCCCTTGGAAGCATGTGTGCATATAAAGCTGACGTTTTCGAATTAACCCCATAAACGAAGATTCACTAGTAGCTCACTTGTAATAGGTTTTCAATAAGAGATTTTGATTTATCAAGAAAGCACGTATTATTTTATGAAATAAGATTTGATTTTAATTGAAGTCCATAGAAGAAGGATTACCATTAATAATGACAAACAATATAAACCAAATGATCTCCACGATCTCTGTCGCATATCCAGGTTCTTTTGATAAAATCTTTTGTAAAACACCTCATTGATTACAGCACCGATGATTGCCTTCAGTGCTTTGATTGACTGAGGAGAATTGGCAATAGATACTTCCTCCAAATAACTTCAGAAAAGAAGGAAGTTGACAGTATTGCAACGCATGATCTCGGCGGCCAATTTCGATCATTATTTCGAGAAATGACTCGGCGTCATCACTTGAGAAATCCGGTCGGGTGATATACATAAGAAATAAGCGATGATTTATCGTGAGGTTTGATTTTCAATAGACTTTTTTCGACAGATCACGCGTGACTCCTATCAAATTGCTTAGTCATGGTATTGAAATTATTCAGCTGTACTACGAAAATCAGCGTTCTGGGAGAAATGTTTTTCTTGCATAATCGACCTACTGAAACCACTATTGTCAATACCATTCGCAAATTTGAGTCCCAGTTTACATTAGTGGATGATACTCGACCGGTTGGACCACATCCAGCACGTAGTGAAGAGACTATAGCAGCTGAAGCTGAGAATGTACGCGAAGATCGAGACCGAACCGATTCGTCGTCGTTCTCAGCAGCTTGGCTTGGCATATTTTACGTGAGGATCTCGACCTAAATGCGTACAAAATTCAACTTGTGCAAGAACTGAAGCTAGGCGACTTGAATTTGCGTCATATTTTCAGTAAATGGGCTATGGAAAAACTCAATGAAAATCCGGTGTTCAGCTATGAAACCCATTTTTGGCTCAATGGATACGTTAACAAACAAAATCGCAGTATTTGGGCTGATGGGCAACACGAAGAGTACCAAAAGCTACCATTATATTCATTAAAAACAACGCTATGGTTTTGTTTATTGGCTGATGGAATCATTGGTCTATATTTCTTCAAAAATGAGGCAAATCAGAATGTTACCGTCAACGGTAACCGTTACCGCGCCAAGACGGCGCTACTAGCCATACAGCGCGTGAAACAATGGACTTGTTGAGGAATCATTTTGGTGGGTACTTAATTTCACGTTTTGCTACGGTAAATTGGTCGCCTAGATTGTGCGATATCACACCTTTGGAAATTTTCTCTGGGGACATGTAAAGTCTCAGGTCTTTAGGAATAAGCCAGCTACGATTGATGCTTTGGAAGCCAACATTTCTCGTGTTATCCGCGAGTCGCGCAAAATTGGACCTTCCGAATGGACCACCTCAGACGTAGTCTTGGCTAACATTTACATGATATCATTTTCAAGGAGTAAATGACATGAATTGTTCTTTTAACCAATAATAAAAATTTTAAGTTGACTTTCAAATTCATGTGTTCTATTTTACAATATAAATCAAACCTCGCGATGAATCACCCTATACAACCAAATAAATCTAACTGCTATCTTGTGATTTTTCCGTAGACTTGAGTTATTCACTGATAAATAAGATAAAGCAAACAAAAAAGCAAGATAAATTTTGTGCTCGTATTTAAGCTTATTTTGTTACTTTACAAAGGTACAATAGTAAGCCAATAGTAGCCCTTTAGATCTAAGAAAATCGCATATACCATGGTCTAACATATTAAACTCCCTGTCAAAAAAAAAAAAAAAACAGTTAAAAACCATATTATCCACTTTAAATTCAAATTCTAATAACTTGCAAATTACTTTCACCTACAAACTAGCAGTCGGAATGAGGTGCAAAATTAAAATGTCCATTAAAAGGGAAAACCAACATCTACCACTTTTTTGTGGCCTTGAACTGAGATATCTTGAAAAAAGAAAAATCAGTTGCGATTTTGAAAACGATTTAAAAGAGATGCTCAGACAGGTGCTTTACTCACGTGCATATAGATACTCTTACATTATCGTGCCGGTGAAGGTCATGACTAATTCGTTAGATTATTTGAATACTTAATCTCATCTTTTTAAGTGTCGAGATGAGTGCCCCCATCATCATTCAAAAATATTCGTACTCGTACCTAATCGACGACATTAAGCTCGGTTAGCATATACATAACTTAGGTTATGGTAAATTTTTATTATCTAATAAATAATTTGTTCAATGAGTATTTATCCGCGATGTGATATTTAATTTTATTGGATTTTTTTGGTTCGGTTCCATTTTGACATATCGATTGGTATTGGTTTGGTGGTATCCATCCATAAATATGTCTAATAAATACTACTCGTACTAGAAGCAATGAAGATGATTAAAGTGACGACTACCTTTCATGTGTCGGTCAGTTTCGCCTGTTAAACCGTTAAAGAAATGAAAATTAATTTCTTGTTTAATTTACATTTTAATTAACACTTTTATGTTTGTATTTGCATAGAAATTGCTCGTAGCGATGTGGTATGGTTTTCCTTTCTGATATTTTCGCAGACAATTGTCTGCTTTTATATTGGCTATCAAAGACACATATTCATGAGCACTCGTATATGTACATATGTATGTATGTTTTGGCGCTTTGAATAGAGAGATGCCTCAACTTTAGTCTAATCAGTTTGTTATACGATTACGTGTGACAGTAAATGAGTTTTATCACTTATTTGAATGCTCTTCAGCACTTCCGTGGTAGTAAATAAATCCACATACTTATACTCGTATTGTTAGCCTGATCGGGTTTAACATCAAGTCATTCGGGGAAAATAATAGAGCGTTCCTTGACCAACAAATACAGCTATTGATCCGGAAAACCATACATCGTCCATTATGAAAGAGTATATTTTACTTACGTATATCACATTAAAAGTGGCAACAGCCTCGGATACGATATTTCTTTTCATTATACTCATATTCTATTTCAGATACAAAAATTAATATATTCATAAAAGTTTTTCCGCGAAGCTTAGGATTTATATGCAGAAGGTTAAATTACACATACATCAAGGATAACGTGTTAGTTCAATTTTAATACATGATTAAATATTCAACGCTTGGAAAATTGTAATATATACGAATATTTTGTACTTCCATTATTTATTTCTTTTATTTTTTAAATTCTATTGGATATACAATTAATTTCGTGCGTTTTTTTTTATTTTTCAAAATTTGAACGTTTGTTTAAGAAAAACATGTACAATAGTATTATTCAAAGTATTGCCCATCTGAAGCTATGACTTTTTCCCATCTTTCTGGCAATTTGTGGATCTCATCCCAAAAGAACTGTGCTGGCTTGGCAAACAAGAATGAATCAAGCCAATTTTTGATATTCTGCTCTGATGCGAACCGTATTTAAGTGAGGGCGTTCTGCATCGACCAGAACAAATGGTAGTCAGAAGGGGCAAGGTCTGGGCTATAAGGCGGGTGGGGTAAGACTTCCCATCCACTGTTTTCCAAATAGTTCTTAACCGGAATAGCAACGTGGGACCGAGCGTTGTCATGATGGAAAATTATTGATCCCATCTGATCCCACAAAATACAGAGCATTACCTTCGCGCATTACCTACAGCAGCATTTCGGACATGCAAAACCGCTATTCGACGTCTCTCGGCTTGAGTTCATGTGGAACCCAATTTCCTTGCTTTTGAATATATCTAGCTGCTTTTGAACGTTTTGAAATGGCTGCTTGAGTGACACCCAAAGATTCTGCGTGCTCTTCTTGTGTTTGGCAACAATCTTCATAGAGTAATGCTTCCAGTTCTTCATCTTCAAACTTTTTTGGCTGCCCAGGACGTTCGTCGTCTTCCAAGCCAAAATCACCACTTTTAAATCGTGCAAACTACTTTTGGCACATTCGCTCAGCTGGCGCATGTTCATCATAAACTTCCACCAAAATACGATGACTTTCGGCAGCAGTTTTCTTCATATTAAAGTAATGAAGAAGAACTTCCCGCAAAAACACTTTTTCAGGCACAAAGTTCGACATATTTGAGTGAAAAAAAATTATTGTTGTTTTCGCTTCACATGAATGACATATACTGAAATGAGGTACAATGACAGTAGCTTTCCAACGCATGTTCCAATGGAATAATACAAGTTATGCCATCTCTTAGCAAACCGCACGCAATTAAGTTATAGACCCAATAGTTTTGAGACAAGCAAAACTCTTTTCGAAGGTTTTTTCCTTGATTTTGAAATAGGAGTTTCTCGGTCTCATTTTATTTAATATTATAGAAATACTACAGTACCATATATTCAAGCAACCTTCTGTAGTAGTTGTTGTAATCTTAAAACGACGGCCTTTGATATATTCAAGCGATAATGTCATCTTGTAGATATACTGCACTCTCAATATGTTAAATTTTCTTTCTTAATGGTGCCTATTCCTTGATATGAGTTATCGATGAGCTTACCACAAGCAAATATCTTACATCTTAATTTGGACTCAACAGGAGCATAGTATGCCTGCCTGTTACAGCGTAACTGGGCAGGATTATTGGCAAACGACGGGCCTTCTTCTGCAATAGATAACAATTTATCTTTCGGAACGTTGGATAATTGTAAATCTGATATACCAGGTCACAAAATAGATGGTGTTATACCCCAGGGCTCCGTTCTGTATTCGACACGCTTCTTTAATGATCATGACAATGACAGCGTACGTAAAAATTTCCACATATTCAATATCTTCAAAAGTGCTGCGAAACGTCTAGGTTTCTTGAAACGATGTAGAAAATATTTCACCAGCCCTGATCTTGCCCTAATATATAAGGCATTCACCTGCCCTATATAAGGGGGGTGGCCGTGGTGTAGTGGTATATGCATAGACTCCTCAAGCAGAGGGTGGCGGGTTCGAATCCCGTGCGAGGCAATTCTCTCAAAAAGTCTTTTCATGGAATTTGTATGTAGTTATATGTAAATCTTGTCGGCGTCAACTCTGATATGAAGGCATAACACTGATGTTGGAGTGGTTGCTGGCTGGGCTAAATATAACGAACGAACAGCTAACACGTACTAAGACCCACTGGTCGAGGATGCACTGGCTCCAGTTTGACAACCACCTCTGGAAAAATATCGAAACCTAACACCTTTAGTGTTAGTTTAGTGTTAGTAGTTTCAAAACTACTACACCACCCGCCCGCGACGTGGTGAAAAATATATATATATAAGCCAATGAAGGTTTAACACTCTATCGTATAACATTATAAGGTCGCGAAGGGATTAAACCTGGGATACAGGTAAGACTTACGTGACAAAGTCATATATTTTGGCATTTGGAGACATTAAATTCAAATCAATTTTTCTTGAAGGAGAATAGACGTATTTTAACTAAAAAAGATCTAATTAATGATAAATACAAAATAAAATAATTAAAACTATAATTATTTAATAAATAAAACAGTTATTGTATTTAAATTATTGAGAGCTTTGTATCGTCGGCATAAATGGATAGGGCGCAGTGTTTAATAATCTTCTCAAGATCGATTATATGTAGTTACAATGAAAAAAGGGGGACCTAGACAGCTGCCTTGTAGGAGACCAAAAGTGGCTAAAAACAGGGTTAAGAAGGCTGACCCAAAACGAACGCTATAATAACGGTTCTCTAAATAAGAAGATATCTATTTTAATAATGTGGGATTAAGACCGAAGGAAGACAATTTAAAAAGGAAAAATTTATGACATATTTTATCGAAGAAATAACATCTATTTATTGCCATTTTCTAGGGCTGAAAGCGCAAAGAATACGAATTCACCAAGTTTATAGTAGTTGATCTATCTTTCAGAAACCCATGATAACTTGCACTGAAAGCTTAGAACTTCGTATAAAAAACTTTCAAACATTTTAGGTTTGTGAGAAAGCTTTGCAATGGGACGATAGATAGTAACTTCATTCTTTGATCCCTTTTTTGTGAACCGGGTTTATAAAAGAGATGTCCAAAATGTGGGGGAATTGTAAGGGACAAATAAAATAAGAAGGAAAGTGGGTGCGAAAGATTGGAGGCACACTTTTTGAAAAATATTACTGGGAGCCCGTCTGGCTCGGGTAAAAATTTATCATTGAGATTTTGTAACATTTTTTTGACTTGTGTAGAGGGGCCAATGCAGTAAGTGGGAAGGTACTTGAAATATATAGGGTCAGGTACGAAGAAGTTGTCTGCTAATTATTGTTTAAAAAAGTTTGCAAAATAGTTAGCAACAGTATATTGGTCGGTCGATGATATATTATCCGGATAACCGTCTGATTTTCTTCTGACATTTAATATGTTATTGTACGTTCGCTTTTGAATACAAATAGGAACACTGAGTACAATATAAGACAGCGAATCAGCCACATTAACGTGGAATTCCATATTAAAGCAGAAACAATCAGAAACTTACCCTAAAGGATAATAAGCGAACACAAAATGGCTGTAAAAGAGTTATTACGGCTAAATTCGACAAGTATGTGAGGCAAGTAGCTCAAAGTGGCTTTCGTTGTCAAGATTCAAATTGCGTTAGCACTTGCAACAGAGAAATCAATAGCTGGAGCCCGAAAGTAAATATCATATAAGGGAGTATAATGTAAAACGCCTATCCCTTAAAACTAAAGAAAACAATTCACAATTTCCGACAATATTCAACGAAATGTTTGCTTGCAATCCATGGTTTCGGATGAAAATAATATACAATCGAGAACGGAACGCGCACTTCGTGACACACGTTTACATACCACAAGTAAATTAAGGTGTGATACTAGGCAACCGCGGCAGTTGCAAGTCTTATTGTTTTTCATTAAAACAATTGAGTCACCAGGACTTAAGCTACGAAATTTGAAAGTAGGGTCGAACTTTAATCAACAATTTTTTCAATTTAAATAGTTTTGCTCTAATCGACTCTAATTGCACAGGAGTTCGGGGGTCTTTCCTTTTTTTATATGTAATTTGCGAGCATAAGGGAGTTGAGTACCCTTAATATGCGCAGCGAAGGAAAATCAAGGAAGAATGGAAAGAGGAGCCGATGAACGTTGGTTTTAAATGTGTGAATGTTATAATGACTAGGAAATAAAGAGCTACACAGGGCATTCCATAAGCGAGGTGTGTGGCTTAAGAATAACGATATTTTAGAGTACGTCCGAAAGTGGGCTTGAGGGTATACTGATGAGCATTCATAGCGAGACCGGAGTCACGGTTAAAAGTCTGAAGGGGCGGAATGCTACTGGCGATTTCTATGGAGCACTGGTGATAGAAGTAGCGATAAAACAAAGTGAGACAGGAGACGTCGGTGTTCAAAGGTGTCCATTGTCTGGGTGATATTATCCCCTATGAGTTTTATCGCACGGTTTTGAATTATATATAGCAGGTGTAGAGATGCCTTAGGTGCCCCCGACCAGATGTGAGCCTTATCGACGATGCAAGTGCCATTCATGGACAATGGCTGGGTGTTTAAATTTTGCTTTAACAACAGCAGACAGCATTGTGTTTTGGAAACAATTGTACTCTGTTACTGGTTCCTCAATTAGTTACGCTGTTAATATCAGAATTTAATGAGCTTAACATACGCTGCCGTTCCCGTTTTACAGCCGAAGAGCAGGGACGTGAGTCGGGAAACGAATATGAAAAGCAGAGAGCACTGTCGTCAGCAAGGGAATATATTGGATTAGAAGTAAAAAACAAGAGATCGTTGATGAAAATTAAAAAGTGTCGGAGACAGAACAGAGAACGTGGGGCACACTAGCATTTATTTTATAAGCATCAGATTTGAAACCATCCAAAACAACTTGAATTGAATGTTCCGAAAGGAAGAAGAGACTCGTTGATCCCAAAAGCACGCATTTTCTACAAAAAAGCCTGATGCCAAACTCTGTCAAATGCTTTCGAAATATCAAGTGCAACTATTTTGTTTACGCCAGCTTTGGTTTCACTTTTCGTTGAGACCTGTGGACCTGTTGCTACGAAAACCGTACTGCCGGTCATGGGGAAATTTTTGTG
Organism: Volucella inanis; assembly: GCA_907269105.1. Lineage (NCBI taxonomy): Eukaryota > Metazoa > Arthropoda > Insecta > Diptera > Syrphidae > Volucella > Volucella inanis. Next base: position 147,820,727 of record OU026153.1, read on the forward strand.
TTTCAAGATATTTCATGGTCTGATGGTTTGTCAGCGTTTCCATGACTTTGGAGAGAAGAGACGTAAGTTTGACTTTTTTGGGACGGGCTGGACAAATGCTGTTTTCCATCTGCTCGGAAAGAGTCCTAAAGGGTAGGATTGATAAAAAAAAAAACTTACGCAGTGGATTTGCCAGCAAGGAAGAACACCTCTTCAGAACAAGGGGAAATATACCATCTAGACCAGCGGATTTGTAAATGCTAAGATCTTTAAGAAATCTTGCTATTACACGAGTGCGAAAATGAATTTGTCCCATTGAAGATTCGACGCACTCAAGTGTAGGCGGAGAGGAAGCACAATCTGGGAGTGTGTAACTAGCCGTTAAGTGTGCAGCAAGCAGATTGGTCTTGCCTAAAGAGCTGACAACTGGAATGTATTGTAAATGAGCATTGGGATGGAAGATTGAGCAGAATTCTAATATTTTTGAAGAACGACCAAAAATGTTTACTATCTTTGCTTCAGTTTTTGTTCGTAATGGAATTACACTCGCTTAAGAAAGGCGTTGCAGTTATTTCTGACTCGTTTGAACTTTATCCCGTTTTCCTCTGTCGGGTTGGTCTTGTAAGACCGAAAAAACATTTCTCTAACAAAGCATCTTTATAGATCGATTCGTACTATGCCTTTTCTTTGTTTGATACTCTTCATCCGAGGAGGGATAAAGGATCTCATTCCAAAGAGAATGGTGTCTGTGATCATATCAGCAGCTGCATCCACGTGGTTATCAAGGAAACATACGACCAGTTAATATTCCTAAAACAGCTGTTAAATCCGCTCCAATTGGCTTTCTCGTATTGTCATATGATTTTTTTTAGGAATCTTTCTCTAATTGTGTGGGCATTAACCTTCCACACCCACTCCTTCGGGTGTGGGCCACCGGCCAATTATCAAGGCTTCGCCCATCAATAAGGTGACCAAAAAAAAGCGGGGGCAGAGCAAATGTACTGGTCTTATCGTACCGGTTTTCGATACTTACGCCTTCGAATGCTGCTACGATTTTATCAGTTAAAAGCGGCCGGTCAGAGGTCCAGTTCTGTGGCAGGACCACCGGTAGTCCATACCAGAACTGAAAACACGGTACCATGGGAGTCAGGAGCCTTCCGGATTTCGGTCCGTGCCTGACTTGTTGAGGTAGGCCCCCTTGTGTGAGAGTTATGGTGGCTGTGGTTTAAACCCAAAGTCGCGGGAAGGGTCTTGCACAATGTAGAATTGCAAGATACTGGGTGCTGCGACCCTAAGAGCAGTAAGAGGTTTTAGGTCGGCCTCGACCCTTAGCAAGGGTGGAACTTTTTGCCTCCAATACGAGTTCCGCTTTGGTATCAAAGGAATGACGGTGAGCGATGGCAAGGCGTCCCTTGAACCCATGGGTGTATGGGCATCCCGTGAAATTAAGCCTACTGGGCAGTATTGTCTGTCCAGAATGTCGAAGTCACCATAAAAAACCTTTTGAAATAACCAGAAGCATTTTCATTCGCTTGTAGCAAAAATACTCGTACATGATTCAGCCTCTTGCAACTGGCTAAGGTAAATATATTAGTTATGTAAAAATGCATCAATCCGGTGTGAGCCATTGCCTAGTGTCTTCACTCACTTTGTTGTTTGTAAACAGAGAAGTGACTTAAGAAATTATTTCTTCCGTTTTTTTATATCTATTGTACCTGGGAATTGAACCCAGACGACGAATTTTATTGCTGCTTCCCGCTGATCGATGATTGGAAAAACGAAAATCGCAAATCTTCAGTTATATCCTTACTTATAACAGTACTAAACGAACATAATAAAATAACTGTATTCTATTATACTTTTATATCGACGGTGCTTTATTTGTACCACCAATCCCATTTTTGTCGTTTCTGTTCCACTAGCCATCCCGCACAGGTGAATGCGTTTGGGAAGGATATCAGAAATTGAAATGTCCTGCAGAGATTGTTGCTATAAACACTGTCATATGTGCGTATCAATTTGAAGCTGCACACTTACAAAAATCTATAAGGTTGTTGACGGAAGGTTTCAAATCCTTAACGTGATATTGAGAAAACGAATGTCTGTAATTGGCGAAGTTCGTAGGACCGTCCCTCTTGCAGACTGGAAAAACTATTCCAAAATCGATATTTTAAAGATCGCTTTTTAAGTTAAGATCCTGTTTTAAAGTTAAAGTTAATGTATCGAGATGCAGAGTTCTTCTTCGTCAGTTAAACGGAATAGCCCTTGGTCGAAAACTACCTGGCAGCAGAAAGCTGATCATGATGATGTGCAATATTGATCGTTAAACAGTCTTCAGATACTATTATTTTCTTATATACACCACCTAACAGCCATCGAAAAGGTAAACAAAAAAAGTTGGCTACACCAACTTTTAACATCTTTTGGAAGTTACAATACCATATTCCTGGCCAACAGACACCGGGTGGATAAGTAAATCTCTAGCGAGAGTTACGCAATCTGACTTATCTAAACCGAGCCTGTGCATTGAAGGTTACCTCAACAGAGTTTGCGTATGTCAGAGTATTCCGTAGTAATGGAAGCATGGCAAGATATTCTTATTTCTTTGTCTTTTCTCATTAGGACATGCAAACGTCTATGGCGAAGCCGTTAATATTATACTGAAAAAAAACTATGGTTCAGTAGAGGGAACTTGAATAGAAACCTGACGAGATCAAGAGCAGTATGTAGCTCGTGTAATTCACGGTTTTGTACCAACAAGATTTTTATTAGATATTACAATTTATTACCGCGAAATAGCCTAAGAACAACACCTGATTTATGTTATTCCTTTTAGTGAGGCAAATTTACATTTTCTGAGTTTTATGACAATTTTCTTATGTCATGAAATGAAATTTAAATTGCACAAAAAATTCATTAGTAAGGTTAAAAAAGTGTTGTAAAATTTAAACTTGCTTGCAAAATTATTATTACTTTCTTACATGGCCACCGCGGGCACGTTTGCAGCGGTCGATTTGTTGGACCCAATTTTCAACGACTAGGCCACACATTTGGGCCGAAACGGCCGCTATTTCACGTTCAGTGTTGGCTCTAAGCTCTTCCAACGTCGTCGGCGTGTTGGCATAAACAAATGACTTAACATAGCCCCACAGAAAATAGTCAAGCGGCGTTAAATCGCACGAACGAGACGGCCAATCGAATGGCCCATGTCTTGAGATAACACGCTCACTATACTTACTCCTCAATAAATCGATTGTAGCGTGTGCTATGTGGCTTGTGGCACCATCCTGTTGAAACCACATGTCGTCCAAGTCCATATCTTCCAATTCGGGCCAAAAATAATCGGTGATCATGGTGCGATAACGCTGACCATTCACAGTAACGTGATGATCGTTATCGTCGATGAAAAAATATGGCCCAATAACGCCGCCGGCATGCAAACCGCACCAAACAGTTATTTTTTGTGGATGAAATGGTGATTCATGAAGCACATGTGGGTTTTCACCCGACCAATAACGCATATTTTGCTTATTGACGAACCCATTGAGCTAAAAATGAGCTTCGTCACTGAAGATGATTTTGCGATTAAATTCATCATCTTGGCGCATCTTCCCCAGAACCCAATCGGAGAACGTTTGCATACGTTGCTCGCTAGTGTACTTTACCATGATGAAAATGTTGAGTTTACTGAATAAATTGACAGTGAAAGTTTGATGATTAGTGAAAGAGTGCGTTCACAAATTAAATTCAAAGTTGTCAAGTCCCTATTGGAAAACCCTATACATAGAAAATCTCGAAGTAAAACTTTTTTAATTTTGCTCCGAAAAAGTTTTCACTAAAAGAGTTACTAAGATTTATGATGCTATACATATTACTAAAAAAGTAGTAATTAGATAAATCGTTAACAAGGCGAAAATATTTAATTTGTAGCCGCCTTTGTAAAGAATTGGGTTATGTTTCCTGAAATCATCTGTTTAGAAAAAATGATACATACTATAGAACTAAGCAAATCGGTATTGTATACTTCTTACTGATTTATTATTGCTGTATAATAAACAACTGACAGTGACAGCTAAAAGTCAAATTCCTACATTGTTAAAACAAAAACTTTTATGAGATACTTTTATGAGTTTGCATATGATTAATGAATATGTATTGATATATAAAAAAGATATAGGTATTCACATTAATGTTTAATTTATTTTGAAAAAAGAGCTTCCTATCTACTGCATTCGATGGGCATTTAAAACACAAAAAGTCAAATATCAGCTAAGTGGATTAAACGTTTAGCGCCGCTTCCATTTGCTTAAATGTTGCCTAACCAAACGACATGAACTATAAAAATGTCAGTTTTATAGTTTTTCCTTGGTGAACCTCGAACCATTAAAATGAAACGGTTAACCCATAAATTTATATAAAGAGGATCAAACCCTTTAAATTGACCACAAATTGATTAAAAGAAATAAAATGTGGCACCTAGTCTTGTTACTTTTGTGGCTTTCATTTACGACTTGGAAGTTAAAGTTTGGAATAAAGATACAACACGTGTATTGTAAAAAAAATAATTATGAGTTATAAAAGGGTAAACTACTAGAAATTGTAAAATATAAAAAAAAGTATTTAAAAGTGCCTTTAGACTTTCTACAGAACAGTAGCAATCAAAACATATGAGATGTATGATTGTCAGGAGCCAAACAATATATGATGCTTCGCCGTGTTTCAATTACATACAATACAAAACATAAAAACAAGTTGAAGCATCAGAATGAAATTTGAAGCCATGAATATACAGCTACCATTAATCGAAAGTGGTTACATTTTTTTAACAATTCCAAACGCGCAGATGCTACATGGCAATTCAACAGCAGATCAGCTCTAGAAGCAAATCTTGGGCTATTATTAAAAGTAAGGTCAACAAAAATATTGTTTTTTGAGTATATTTTACAATTTTTTCTTATTTTAGCCCGAAATACTTTCTGCCACCATAACAGATACCCCTCATAATATAAAGAGGTTGTGCCAAATATGCCACGCCCTAGATCATATGGGACATAAAACTTGGCAAAACTGCCTAGATTCTCGCGAACATGTATGTGGACTGCATAGCAGACAATTTTATTAATGTACCAAGTGCAACCAAAGGCTGCAGTAGGAATATCGTCTTTTCCTATTCGTAATTTTTCTTTGATGGTTTTTCAATCTATTTGTTAAAATATATAAAGTATATCTGAAATAAATAAAAGTATTGGATTCAAGACAACAAACACAACAATTCTAATGAATAAAATATTTATCATTTAAGCCAAAATATTGAGGTAAAAATGTAACCCGAAGGGTAGACATGCGTTTGTTCCAAGTTAGCGCAAACAAGGGAATATCCTGAGGAGCTGTGTAGAACTGATTCACATCCACATTCTACTGTCATGGGGGGAAGTCAATGTAGTTTTCATTCCCAAACCCGGACAATGCTATCTTTTTGTAACAAAGGACCTCAGACCTATAAGTCTATCACTTTTCCTTCCGAAAACTTTAGAGCGACTGATTGATATCTATATACGAGCTAAAATTGATCAAAGACTTTTGTCAACGGCTAAACATGCCTACTACAAAAGAAAGTCGGTGGAATCGGCTCTGCATTCACTGACTAGCCACATTGAATGATCCGTACCGTCTCAGGAAAGCATTCTTATACCAGCAAAGAACTCCTCAGCCAAATCTTAACAGATTAAACTATTGAAAAGGTCGCTGTGGATTGGAAGTAAACCTCCACAAAACTGACCGTGTTCACTTTTCCAGGAAATATAAAATTCCAATTATGGACCCTCATTCAATAAACGGTACCAGTTTAGTGTTTTCCGATACAGCAGTATACCTGGGTCTCATTTTTGACAGGAAACTACACTGGAAACCTAATATTAAAGAAAGAGTCAAGAAAGCTACTGTTGCTTTATTCTCCGACAAAAAAGCCATAGGGAACAAATGGGGCCTCAAACATCGCATAACCAACAGGCTATCGGTCATAACACCGATACTCACTTACGGGGTTCTCTCTAGTGAACAATGCAGTAAATTGCATCAAACTAAGCAGAGTCCAAATAACAGCATGTCTATGCATAGGCGGAGTCCTATTTCTACTCCCTCCTCGGCATAAGATAATCTATTTCGCTTGACACCCCTCGACTCCTTCAGCAGACAAGTAGAGGTTGACGAACTCGCCAAAACTGGAACCACTGTATCTTTCCATACATTCCATAGCTTTCATACCTTTTACCTGCCTACCAACCTAGTGCAAACAATGTGAAGTTATTCGTTCTAATAGATCGTATATTACAGAAGAAAAACGAAAATCCATTGATTTGTGGGATACAGTCCTTCATATCTTCTTAGAGTTACTTTTCTACATTAACCCTAGCATTAGTGTTTGTAAATTTTCGGTCGTAGTTTAATCAAAATTTGCTCTTTAAATAACTTTTTTCAACATCAGGAATTGAATTGTTTTCAACACGGTACAGCATCATCCTCATTTTTTCTATCGTGGAGATATTTGTTGTTTCTCATCCACACATAATATTCACTTATTTAAAATACTTACTAAGGTGGCGCTACAGTTCAGGGAGAATCTGACCCATAATTAACAATACCCTCCAGTAAGACTAGTCATTAGCTAGTCATTGGGCGCGCCACCTAAAACCTTGTCCCTCCGGATTAGATTCGAAGAGTCTGCCGTCCAGAGCACTGGTTTCATTTTCATTCGCTCTACATACTATATCTTAGTCACCTCAGGCGCCTGATGCGCAATTTTTTGACTAGAAGTTTTTGAAAAAACCGAAGACATACTCTGGCATAAACAAGTCCTGAGCATAGCCAAACCTGGAGAGAGATCTGTCAGGTATCCAGTTTAGAAACTGCTAAGAAAAGCTTCATACCACCGAATTTTAGAATCTTTATTTTTATTTTAGAATCTAGTAAGCGCTGCAGTTACGTAAAGGCTATTACAGGAGAAGAGCAATGGTAAATTTAGTTATGTGTTCGTCAGTATTTAAAAAGTCGTCTATTTACACAAATGCTTATATTCGATCATCTCTAATGAGTTACTCCAGAGTGGACGCTGATTTATATATTTTTCAATATTAATAGTGAAGGATTAACCGTTCAGTTCATCATGGGTATGTTCATGGTAATGTAGTCAAGTAACGTATTTTCTTTAAATGATCGTACAAATTAGGCCAACTATTCAAAATTATTTTACAACTTGTCTGATGCAATATCAAAAACATAAAATCGCCGTAAGAGCTGACATCGGTAAAATGTTTTGGTGTTTCCTTGTAAATGAAAATGACATAGATATTCAAAGAATAGTCTATTAAAGTAATTCTAGGCAAAAACCTTGCGATTATAGGCTAAATACTGTAATATATGAGAAGGCCTCAGCTTCGTTTTTTACAACCCGTGTTTTTAAATAAATCGGAGTTAACAATTCGGCACAATATCCTCGAACTTCTCACAGCACCATAAACAATTGAATATCAAAAATGGCATATGCCTAAAACGAGTACTCAAAAGCGCGGGTATGAACTTAACTAAGTAAATGGTTATCGAATTTATCTGTGTTTTTAGAAACTATTGTTCGAAAAAGTAGGAATGGTTCAACGGATCTCCCTATCAGTGAATACAGTATCAAAACTCCTAGTCTTTTATAGGATACGGACTTCGAATGTTTTAAATTCACTACTACTATTCTATTGCTTGGTCTCTATATAATAAAAAAAACAAATTTTATCGGATTTTCGATCCTCTAGTCTGGTTCGAGCCAGCTGTCATAAAAATGAAAATCTTCATGCATATCCCTAATGAAATGTACCATAAATCTTTGAATTAGAAAGCCAAAGGTCAGGTGCAAGGCTAATTTCAAACTTATGGTGGGAGATATGAACAACTTTCGATTTACCAGTGTTAAGCAATAGTCCGTTTACCACAGACCACAGATGGATCAGAGAAAAAAATTCATTTAATTTTAAGGCAAGCTCCTCAATCTTACTTATAGGGTGGACCAAGTAAAACTGAACATCAGCGTAAATGTGGATTGCAGCATATTTGAAAATTGCTTATAAGTAATTTATGAAAGCACAGAATAGGATAGTTGGTTCTGAAACCAAATTGGAAAGGGCTAAGGGGGCTAATCCGAAGATAAGTTGGCTATTATTTGTTTAAAGATAAGTTTATCATCAAATTCTTTAGAATATCACTAGGGGAGGTTGCAGATAATCATTTGGCAAATGTAATGACTTTAGCGATTTTTAAAGATTGAGATAATATGGATGAGCTAATGCTGTGATTTAATATATGAGTCAGATAGGTAATTATTTTTTGGGAATATTAGCTTAGCTACCGTCTCCACCAATCGAATATGATTTTTATGGCTAGTACGCAGTCAATAACTTTTCTTTTGGTAGCAACAATAAAATCACCATTTCTATAAGTTGGTGATATTCATTGTTAAGCTATATTTGAAAAGTAATGGCTGCTACTATTAGACAGTTAGTGATCTTAGACACTCTGGCTGTCAATAAAATATCGAAGCAGTTGCTAAGAGTTCTGGAATATTAATTAGGCACCGTGGTCAAGAATTGGAAATTTCAAGAAGCTCTCTTTAGCGTATTCTTACAAAAGATTTGCATCTTCATGCATGCAAAATGCTACTACGCCTTCAACGCTGTATCAACGAAATTCAGCCACATTTATACAAATACTCAAGACAAATTTTCGACAAAAAAGTGCGAAGCCGTGAGGGTTATTTACTTGATATGCTATTCCATACATAGCGTTATACAGTACACTTCATGAATCAATAAAAAATTGACAACCTGATTTATTTTTAAAATTACCATATGCAACACAGTTTTTTGGCAAAAAAGTTGCAATTTCAACACTTGCAAGGTGTCAAACAACTCGAATTTGTTCATTTTATTTAATTCAAAGACAGATATCATACAACAACCTTGGAACTAATAGTCCTTGCCAAAGGGCATACAACCTACTTCAACTAATTGAAGCAACCATTATTTGTAGTGAAAAAAAGTAGATTCCTATCTCAAAATGGAAACGCAAATCATAAATTTTAACCTCGAAACGAACCAACTAACGATGCAGAAAGGACTTCAAATTTTAATCACTTTGGTCATTTTGACAACCAACCATGCTTAATGACATCCTTCTCCTATCAAACTGCTATCTAAACGAAAAAAAAACTCTGTGAATGAGTATGTTGCATATGAGAGTGCTCATACTCTAGTCAAACTAAATGCGACACAGATTTGGCGTTTGAGTGGATAAGGGAGACCTTTTTTTTATTGGCATCTGTTGAAATTCTCACGAAATGCCAAAGAATCATACTCAAAAAAAAAATAATAATAATAATAAAAAAATAAAAAAAAAAATCTACCGTCCATTGTGGCTTTTTTCACTTGATTCTTTTTTGTGATACCAATCGCGTGGAAGATTCGTCACCTGAATTTCGCTTTATACCACCAAAACGTCGTATGAAAAAAGGAGAATAAAAAAAAAAAAAAAAAAAGTCCAACTTTTTTCCTGCTTGTGATTTGATCTGAAGTACATAATGAGATTACGGATTGTATCTTCAAATAAGTTTTCTAAGAATTGGTATCGCAATGAATTATGAAATATGAGTATACAATGGAGCTGCGGTAGACTAAACACATCCTGATATAATGTTTTTTTAAAAATTATGATGATAAGTTAATTCGTAAAAAATTGCATAGCGCTGGAGTTTTGACCTCAAAGTGTTTTGGATACATCGTTAGGTTATTGGCTTATGAAAAGGGTTATATTGGGACAAACAAACAAGAGCTACTGTTTATGAAAATTCAAAGAAGCACACTTTAGGTATTTTTTTGATATTTGGACTTGAGAGTTTTTGTCCAAGATTCAAATACATTTCTTGGTTATCTAAATGAATGATCAAGTGCTGATTATAACATCTCTACTGTTTAAATACAAACTACTAAAATATTGATACACACACAAGTATACGTGTAATAATATAACCATGTTTAACTTTATAACTTAGGCTAATTATGGTAGATTGCGAATAATTCGTAAAATCAATGACAGCGCAGTGCACGAATTATTACAATACTTAGCGAGCCTCAATTTAGATCTTCTCGGACGCATTCGTATTATAAGTATGTTAACACAGGCATTCCCAAGTCCCGTAAATTGTTAAGCATATAACAGTCGGAAACAAACTTATATAACAAACAATACTCATTCTTCTGTACTAGCAAGTAGTATCCGCCCTCTTGAAATTATGACTACTATATGATGCAGAAAATATATTTATCAAATATCTGATAAAGATATTTATTTTAGTCGCGTTTCGTCGCGGCAAGCCACGATTTTCAAAACAGTGATTTATGGCATACACGTGATTCACATCAAGGGCATTTTGTAAACGTCGGCTTTACACTATACAAGCTGCAATAGATAAAACACTGAAGAAACTATTCAAGAGAAATTTAATGGCCTCCTGGATGCAACCAAGGAATCTTACTCCTGATGTGAGTAATATTTTAGTATTTTCAAGGCTGTTCTCGCCGAATAGAAACCAAAATCAGTAAAAAAACACTTCTTCGACGGATTATTTGGACAGCAAGACTTGTATAGTATGTCAAAATATTACAAATTTTGGAGAGACAATTGTGATTTTAAATGACACCAAAATCCTACATCGAACATACGATGCTTTTTATTTTAAAGCAGAAATAATGGTAAAACTGATCTGCCGATCTTGTAAAGTAAGCTAGCTGGAAGTGATTTATGAAGTTTGGATGTGTTTTTTTCTTTTCCTAACAAGTAATTTGAACTTGAAATTATTTGATTTGTTAATTCATTTCTGAAAATGACTAAAAAAACAAAAAAAAAAAAAAAAAAAAAAAACAAAAAAACACCATCTTTAGTAAGCCTATGCAATTAATTTAAAGGGCCCAAAATCAAAGAATTAACTGCCCAACTTCTTTGGAGCATATGTCAATTCTGAATATTCTGCTGAATATAACTTTCACCTCGTGTTAATCTCCAAAGATATAACTAGTGTTATTTCCTCTTGACAAGCCCAACACCTATCGGATAATTCAGTTATCAGTGATATTCAACATACAAACAAGAAGACTTTGTTCCGTGTGGTAACAAATGTTTGTATCTCAACATGGATTTAGGTTGAGATGAAATATTTGTGCTATGTTGATTGAAATTAGCACTTATTTAAATAGAATCCACTTGGTTGTTAGAATCAATTAAGATGATCAGATAGACGGCGCTTCTTTTGGAACCGACTTTTGCCACCTTGGAAACCGTCAAAATTGGTGTTGTTTCTGGATTCTCTCATGAATTTAAGCCCATATTAATAAATTTATCCGAAAAACTCGCGGATGGAATAGTATTATCATATCTATCTATTCATATCTACCATTCATTAAACTAGAGGAATCTCTGCGGATTCGGCTCGCAACTTGTTTTGAATTCTTGAAATTGCCCACTGTTTAGTTACAATATCATCAATAATTTATCAATAATTTCCTTATATTTTGAGCTTATGATGAAGCATAGGAGACTACTAACGTCTATATTGTTCAGATCGTTAAAGTCATTGTAGAAGAAAGCTCCTAACTGAAGTTTTCCTCTCTGAGAGAGAGAGAGACGTATACCGGTTGTCTCCTCTTCCTCCTCGTCGTTTCTATAGAAATCATTTGTAAAAGTGCCAAACCTTGCACACTTGCCTAAAAGGCGGTATTCAGTGATACAACCTATGAGGTCGCCTAGATGTTTCATATTTAGAAGAATCAACTTCTAAAGCGATTCAGATCCAGCTTTGGCCAGATCTGTTTGGTCGCTAGAAATATTGGTCCAACAGTCTACCTAAGATCTGTTCTTTTACTAGCATCCCGCTTTAATTTTGATTTGCACGTAGCCATTAGTATACCTACGCTACCCTTTTCCGGTAAAATAGGTAGAGTGCTTCTTACTTTAGCGAGTTCATCGGCCCTACAATTTCCTGGAATGTCTCAATGGCCCGGCACTCAACAAAAAGATGAAAAGATGATCGGCATTCAAGGGCGGTTTTAGAATTTAATGAAACTGAGTCCAGATATCCTTTGCAGATATCACGTTTTTCTTCAGGACAGAGCTTCTTTCACCTGGATCATGCAACAGTGATTCAGAAGACGGAAAGATAGGGATCGATTTAGCTTATCTAAAAAAACACCGCCACCAAATCCGCAATCGGTCTTAGATTCATCGGTATAAAAATGGATTGACTTATCCTCTATAAAAACATCTTACTCACCGAAGAATCTAGACGGGAAGCTAACATGAACCAAAGTTCAGGTATGGTGTAATATGTTCTCTGTGAGAATTCCTAATACATTAAGAATATTAGCGTGGTAATATAAATTATTTGTCCACTGTATACTCATAGACCCCGATGGGCACAAGTCCTAATTGCAACGATAATAATTACAAATGTAATGTAAATATAATACAAAGATTCAGAATGAAACAACTAAGAGGTGTTCGGTGCACTTTGAAAACTTCTCCTTTTTAGACTCCTTAGTCCCTTATCTTATCTACAGTTCTTCCAATTAAAGTTGAACTCGAAGACCAACAGTGATTAAGTTGACCTTTCTCTTTACATGTCAAATCTTCAGAAAGATCTATGCCTGATAAGTCATGATGATTATAAAATAAGTCTCTTTCTTAATGATTTATCAAAGACATTGTAAGGACGAAGATGGAATCTCCGCGGAAGAATGAAACAAAATACCATAGTTTCTAAAAGTGGTTCTCACAAATTTGGATCATAAGAAATTCCAACTGTAATAAAGGCATTGACATTGACTTCTGCAAGCCCAATAAAGTTACTTTCGTTAAGGACAAGATCTGCAACAAGATCTTTATTTCTCAGAATCATACGTCACACTATACACCTTCCCTTTATATCTATCAATAGTATCCGCTTAGAAATAGATATAACAGCGATTGATTTAAAATACTCTTGTGTGAGAAAATTAGATGTTCTGATTGACGCCGTAAAATCTTTTGTGTCCGGAACAGGAAAGTCGCAGAACATGATTCTCAATATAATATAGTACGTGATAATACAATTTACAGCAACCGATTGATGGCTGCGGAAGCAAGAGCTAAGTGGGAGCTCGAATGCTAAGATCAACAAGGAGCTCCAGGTAAAAGATTCGCATGGTAATATACTGATTTCGAATTTAGAGAAATAGTGAAAACAACGCGCAAAAGAAATAGATTCCAAAACGTTTACTGGTATTCACAGGATTTCAGTGGCAACACATTCACATTCACAGGCCTTGAAGTAGTGCCATGTACTATATAAAGTCTGGCAAATTAACGATTCCAAAAAAAATGAATAAAACTAGTCATTAGTAATCTGCCAAAGTAATTTAAAATAAATGGGGAAACTGAAGAGAATACAGCATTCGTTCAGTCGGTGCGAAGGCAGTAGTTAGTATAGTATACCATAGAGCACACCAGAACTCAGCAGTGAATGCTGAAAAAAAAAATCCTTGGTGCCGAATATACTTGCTTAGACCAAGATCATCAAAAAAGCAATCCATCCTTCTCCATTATTTATCTCTGGATTCCAATAATTTCACCCATAGTTTGGGCAAAGATAATATTTCAAGAATCTTGCGCTTAAGGGGTGTTAATGAGAAGATTATTCGGCCAATGAAAGCTAAATACAAAATTTGCTACCACCAGTTCCATCAGAGATGAATGCGTATTATCGTATGAAGATGCAAATTCCAGTAGATACATATTTCACACAACATAATCCAGTCAAAATGGAGAGAACTTTCGATACAAAAAAACCGAACTCAACAGCAGAAGTAAGTTGCATACGACCTTGATATATAGTACTGTCGATGGAAAGAAGCTCCGATAATAAGGAACTTCATTCAAATTTAATAAATAATTTCTCCAGGGAGATCTTTTATAACAATTACAAAAAGCAATGGTCCTAGTGTTGATCGTTAGTGATAAGCACTGTAGAAAATTTTATAAAGTATTTGTTATATTATGATATATAAATTTTATACAACATTTTTGAAGATCTTTGATAAGAATGAAAGGATACCAAAAGGTTTGTATTCCATTGATAAACTATTTACCATACTCTTTTCTTTTTTGGGATTGGTATAACCTTTGCTTTTAAATCCATCCCATTTATCCAATAGGGATTCTCCTGCCAAATGTCATACTTGTGTTACAGGAGAAGTATGTGCTTCAACAAGGTATACAAATCATCTGACTACGACTGCCTTACGTGCGTTAACTCCAATTTTTAGACATTATACTTGTCCCAAAAAAAAAAACAATTTTGCGTTTAGTGAAAAAATTTAACTCGAATTTTTTTTATTTTTTACTCCATAATATTGCAGTACCAGTGAGACTGCGAAACGCCAGAAGTAAAAATCGCAATCAATCGATTCCCCGCCGTCCTCAAGAGCTAGGCATCTCACGAACGTCCCTGCATCGTATATATTAAAGCCAAGTGTCCATTTTCATAGAGTTACATTAAGTCTCTGGTCTAGACATAATGCCAAATATCTAGAAAAATCTAGACAAGGCGAACAATCGCTTTGAAATTGCTGGAATATCAGCTAAATTATTCGAAAAAGTCATGGAAAATTGAGGCCAGTTTATGCAAGCGGTTACGTGAAGGACCGTTTCACGCTGTTTAACTGTGGAACTTCGTGTCAAGCGAAACCAGAGACACGGAAGTTCCAAGGTAGTAGTAGTAAGTAGTAGCCTTTGAGACTGTCAATAAAATTATAACCATGAATATGAGATGTCAATTCTTGCTTTTTTATTTTACATTTATTGTAATAATTCACTCTATATTTATGTTTATATATTTTCATTCTTATATACATATACTTCATATCTATCTCCAATCAATACGAAGTCTTTTCACTCAGTCATACAATCCGATATTTTTAACCCACAAAGATTCGTAGAATTTTAGAGAAATATAAAAATTAATTAATCGATTGTCCTCAAATAATATTAAAAAAAAAAAAAAAAACAATTATTAAATCTTCTACATGGCACGTTTTCAAAAAAGATACTAAAGTCGGAAATTTTTAATTGAAAACTTTATCGTCCATTGACATGAGTCTTTCGTCTGATCGATTATTAGTACAATAAATATAAAAAAAAGGAAAGCAATTTTTTTTTCTTTTTTTTACTTCAATAACGATCCCTCGAATTCCTGTTGTTCCTCATTTTTGTTTCGCGTTTTCCCCTTCGCAGTCGCAAAATTAAAAA
Source organism: Volucella inanis (assembly GCA_907269105.1). NCBI lineage: Eukaryota > Metazoa > Arthropoda > Insecta > Diptera > Syrphidae > Volucella > Volucella inanis. The sequence continues at coordinate 147,836,078 of OU026153.1, forward strand.
AGAAAAAATCCCTCCTCTTATCGCCGTACCGATAATAATTATAAAACAACGAGTCCTATTCTGAGAAATCGGTAAATTGCAGGCTTATAGTACAGCTCAGCGGTGATATGAAAAAATGCTCGTGCGGAAATTGTCCAATGAAAGTCATTACGTATCTATTAAGTAGGCTTGGCGGTGGTAAAAAATTCCTCTAAGTTCATGTTTTCCTAGAACTGACCTGATTTACACTAAAACGTCAAATCCAACACACTATTTGCTATGGAACGGCGATGATAAGAAATCGTTTGCAATCAGCACAGTGCAGATGAGATATTCGTAATTAGGCTGTGTTAGTTTTTAATAAAACTGATACGTTTGCAGAGATAACTGAACTACTAGTACTCTACCCAAACAAGCGTTTTGCTCCCCATTTCGCTGACACGAATGTTATACACTATTTGAAGTTTGAATACGGATAGAAGGGCCTAGAACTATATCGAAAACTTACTGGTATGCGCAATGTTTTCAAATGAAATGAGTTGATTATATGACCTGTGATAGGCCATAATCTGTGCTTCAGGAGAAACTGATCTGTTGATAAAAATAGAGAACTTGACTTTCTTTATCAGCGTTATAAAAATACTTATAGTGCAAACTAGGCAAATATGTATGTACTTTAAGAGATAAGCCGATTGTTCTTATTATAAAATATGACAGTTATCGCCCTCTATTGCGCGGATCAATTTGGGAATTCCTAGATTTCCTTTAGCATTGACCTTAGAAACCAGTTATGCAAGGTTTCAAAGTTCTTAAAAGATTTCTATCCATAATGAAATTATATTATACCATATACAATATATAAGTAAATACAAACCTGCAGTCGGAGTTTGGGGAACTTTACAAATAATAATACTTTGCTCATTTGTGGAAAAGCTACAGCGCTTGAAATTGGTAAAGAAACTATTTTCTGAGAGATTCATTGAAAGCATTTAGAAAAGATGCCCGATTACGATTAGCAAATCGATATTTATAATATTAATAAATTTGAGTTGGATTGAACTGGTTTAAACGCTGCCCACATCGGATCTGAATACTTCATATTTACGTCACAGGTTGGGCTAGGTTCAGTTACGAAAGCTAAACGACATTGTATTTCTTAGTTTACGGATTCATGGGACACAAAAGCAACTGAAAGAGGGTTTCAATCTTTCGCCGGTGTAGATAGTAGTCCGACATTTTCTAACCTAGGACCCTGCCATATTAGGACATTAGAAGAACATGAAAAGAAGGCTATTCAATAAAGGTAAGCTGATGAATTTGTTTATGTAAGTTCGGATGAGAGAAATTGAGAAGGTTCCAACAACTCTCAAATCTAGGAGTGTGGATCGAAATAACGAGGAAGCCGAATTAGACAAGTCATCTAGTTTGAACACAAAGGGTAAGGAGTAGTAAATATTCTAAAAAATTTTGGGATACTCCTGTGTACTTTTTTAAGAAGGTCCCAACGTCATAGTGACTAACCACCGAGAGATTAATAAGTTGTCGGCAAATGCGGGTCATTATGCTACTTCAAACCTGGACTCAGTTGAAATCGACAAAATTCAACAAAAATTTTAAAATAAACTATGTATGGGTAGAAAAAATACTGAACTCAAATAAACTCTCCTTAATCAAAGGACATGTAAAGATTCACACTTCGATCGGAACCCTAACAACTTCAACTTAGTAATATTCCAAACTCCAAACTTCGATTTATTAATGCATTCGACGCGACTCTTCCGAGATACTGGTGTTGTACATGCACTACTTCTCTTACCAGTTGTTTTTTAACACTAATTTGTAGAGGCAGGCCTTATAGTGTTGTAATTTGCAGAGTTAAGTCTTAGCTGTCACTCGATGGGGGTGTATGAGTTAGTAACCAAACGTTGATCGTCTTCATAGTCCAAATATTTAGGGGGACTTAAATGCTCACCAAACTCTCCTATTTTGCGTTGATAGAACAGATCAGTGCTCACTGTTTTTACTAACTAAAATAGGAGGATACGAGTAATATACATCCTTAGCACCACTATGAACAACTTGACATTTTGATTTGCTTTGAATCACTTTATATGTAGCTTATTGGCAAATACAATAATTATGTTATACTCTTTCGAACAGCTTCTTAAAACCAATGAACAGCAGGCTAAGCGCTAGCCGATATTCAGTAATAAGTAGAATCCAGGGTTTTAATATTTTCAAAATTTGACTTCTCTCCTGTTTTCTAACTCCACACTACTTCATTTCTTTTTTAGGAATTAAACTCAGTTCATTACCAGTGGACGCAGGGGTTCTGTCAATGACATAAAGACTAATCACACAATCACCAATCACGAAATCGGCCCAAATTCTCTCAAATAGCTTGCCAACGCAAGGAGACTGCTCACGCGTCTTACGAATCCCGATCGTAGCTCCTTAACGGAAAAGGAAGCACCTATGCTGGGAATGGCTCGTTTAAGAAGAGGGAGGAATAGGGGAGCCAGCATTTGGATGGGCCAAAAACCTCCTACCTTGGCGAAAATTGTCGCCATGCAACCATCAACTAACACAGACAAGGACTCCTCCAAACCTGGGCCGGTTGATGGTAGCTCAATAAGAGGACGGTTAAATAACGCAACCCCTATGAAAGACAAGGATACCAATAGGCAGAAACATAACAGCCTAAGGCGATGGAACCTTTCGGGTTGCAATAGTCGACTTTGCTAGAACTAAGAATTCTAGACAGTTTTAATGGCCAAAAGCCGAACTGCATACTGTTGAAAAGAAAGAACTCATGGATCTCACCAGACCTAAAGGGCATACCGAAGGACGCAAACTCAGACACCATAATCCTAAGTTTAGCAGCATGAAGTGGGAGATAATTGAAATGGGAAAATACACCAAAGATGGCATAGATGTTGTGGTTAAACTAAGCCACGAATCTATGCAATTAAGTCGACTACAAGGTCATTGTCGGGACAACCTGAGGCGAAATAAGAGGGCTGAATTCATTCGCATTTGTCATTTACAAGGCAGAATCAGGAAATGAAAGCATAATTAGGGGCTATATAGTTGCAAAATCTAAAATTAAATTTTTTTCAATCTCCCAATGACGAACAAGTAATAATCAGCTATGAGCGCTGTCGCTGCTCACGCTTGCTTCAATAAACATGAAGTATGAATCAACAGACGGACCAGGAATAATTAGCTCACGTTTAAAAAGGAATGGTCCGATGTGACCACTGGATATGACGCTAACTTCAATCACATATAATGGGGTAGCACGGAGCCAAACTATCGAGGTGAGTCCGTATTCTAAAACATAACTGACCATAATCTCTTGATCGCTATCCAATCCACGGAAATGAACCAAAGCTTTTAATTAAAAATACTACTGAGTAACTCTGACACCCTTGCCGTAAGCAACTGGAAGGTATTCGGACATATCGTTCTTTGGTCATAGAATCCTGAAGTTTAATGTCAAAGAAAAACCCATACTCACTCTACTGCACAAAAATCTCAAAAATACTAACTGGAAAAATTTTACAGCAAAAAAACTTTATGCTTTAATAGACTATGTAACGGAAAAACTGGAGATGATCTTCGCCCAGGATTTTAACTAAGCATGCCTTACAAAAATCAAGAAATCCAAGAACTCTCCTCATTGGTGAACTAAAGAACTACAATGCATTATGAAAAAGGCAAGGAAACTTTTTAATGCAGCCAAAAGCTCCAAGTGGTGCTCCGACTGGGACAAATATAAGGCCAGTCGAAGGAAATACAGAAGCGCAATCAGCAGCGCTAAAAGGATCACGTAGACGGTTTTAGTCCAACATTAAAAGAACAACAAAGTTTGCCAGGCTAGGGAAAGTCATATTTGAGAAACCTACAGTAGTTAGTGATCTAAATTGGCCAATACATGTTGCACTTTTTGTTCTTAACTCAGGAAAAAAATTTCTAATACCACCCTTCGAACCACCAACTTCCAAAAAGTTCTTCCTCAATACCTTCATACGAGTATATACATAGTATGTATCTGCCCTCATATAAATGTTCACCGAGGTATCTTTTATACATCCCCTTTATGTAACGCAATCAAATCAATCACTCAAGATATTCGGTAATGTCGGTGATCCGTTTCTTTTACAGCTCAATTAAGTCCTCGACTAAAACTGTCAATAAGCGATAACTTTTTTTATTACTTCTCAACACAAAACGGCTCACAATAAATACCAACACATTCGACAAAGTAATTTCAACTATTCAACTGTCATATGTGCGATAAAACTAGAAACATAAAATTAAAAAAAAAAAAAATAAATAAATAGAAAAAATGGAAAAACTTCATCAAGTTGTAAACTGAACCGATCAACAATTCAACTCCTTGAAAACTATCAGCAACGTAGTGGTGTCATAATAAAAATAAACTTGGCCCTAGCTACCACCAATTTCCACTAGACCAACCACCACTGATGAAATGACCAATATTTATGTGCACCCTAAAATAAACTTAAAAACTCCTTAAATTGTCATCCCATTCAGTGTTGAAGTAAAGTCGGTATGGGAAACAGAAGCTGGAGCAGGAACTGAAGTCAGAAATAGTCAGAGTTCCAACAACCATCTAACACATTCTCGTACCACTGACCCAGGCGCTTGGAAGTAGATATAAAATTTACTCTGTATCTGTAGTATCTTTTCGTAGAGTCCCGAACTCAAATGAATAACCCAAACAAAAGTCCTCGAACGACACAATAAAGGACATGGGAATTCCTTGACATGAGTAGCGGGGATATTATGATAGAACACTCCTACTTCATCGCTTTCAAGATGTAGAAGAAAACGATTGAGAAAAGAATTTGTTTCTTTTATTAGTTTTCCTTGTATCTGGGTCTATCTATAAGTGAGTTAACGGATGTGTATATAATTCAAGTGAATAGCGATAATAAAAGCATCAATGGTCATTGAATATCTAATTTTTTTTTCCTTCCTCTTTTTCTACTACCTACTACCCCAACGACCGGACCAAAAAAAATATATTAAGATACAGGAGAAAACTTAAAAGATAATCGGAATAGTGGGAGTATTCGCAGTACTCGTGTTGAAAAGGAATTCCCTTTTTAGTTTGACGAACTCTCCATCTACGAATACTCGTATTTTCTTCTGTGCTTATAGCCCATTTATGTTAGCGAAAAAGGAGGGTGATGGAGATGTAGTTTTGAAGGACCTTCCGCTAGATCAAGTCGAAGGATTTTATTCTGGGGCACATTTTGTATGCATAATTTTCAATGAATTTAATTTGCAAATATTCAGGCCTAATTGAATCTTGAATGACAGACTCATAGAGCACCAGATCAAAGTATTTGCTATCAAGTGGGGAAGTTTTAATTCTTTTATTTGATTTTTGCTTCTTTTATTTTACATAAAATGAAAAAGACCTCACTTAAGAGGACGATAAAATTAAATGGTTAACAAAATGAGTTTAATTCTTTTAGCGAACCTACAACGACCCGTACGTTATGTATGTACATATGTATGTCTATGCAGAATAGAGAACATGTGCACACTGTTCAACTTGCATATTAGTGATTAATTATACAGAAATGGATTGAGGCAATTTAGCCAGCACAAATTGCCAGTGGCACCAGACTTGGTCATATTAGAACTACGAAAGAATAGTTGTAAATATGTACAATATATTTAATCATCAAATTAGGACTTAGCAATTCTTTACCGTCTTAGAAACCCATGCGAATTCTTAGACCTTACCCAAGGCAGCAGAAGCATCAAATTGGTTAGAAACTGGAAAATCAAATCTCAGCTCTGTACCACAAAACAAAAGAATATGGATCATGTTCTTAAGCCAAATTTAAAGTCACTAAGTGAAAATAACATATAGTAGGACTCATCATCGCCATTCAGGAAATGCAGTGGGATAGGCCGGCAGAAAGAAGGTTGGAAAACGGCGATTGTTACAGAGAATACTAATAGAATTTATTTGGTTGCGGTTTTGATGTAAGCGGCAGAAGTCTTGAGCTTTGACACGTAAGCAAACTCCTTTTAGCAACACGTTTCAATGGTCGACATTACGTCCCATAGACAAAAAAGACTGCTACCAAAGAATGTTTCAGTGGACGCCTTGAAAAAACCTACAAACAATGTTCAAAATATGAAGTTGAAATCATAAGGTGAAACCTCATAATAGCTTGCACAAAGTTACATGGCGGCACTCAATCGTCAAAATAAACTGATCGTATTGTAATCGACGCAAAACAGTCATCCGATATTACTCCTATAGATGTTCGAAAGTGTGTGGAGATTTGAAATTAAATGGCTGCAAAGGCAACAAACCGCCAGTTTGTCCAAAATAAAGTAAGCAAAGCTAAAAAACTATATATATCCAAGCTTAAATACAATGCGGCTGCTGGACCGACCTGGCGGGCTTTTTTAAGATGTAGAGAGTATTCACTATATATACTATATATGGTATGCCTATATCTGTCAATCAAGTGCTCTAAAACACTTGAACTGTTGACAGTGGCATACGGTGAGTCTGCTCTAAGTAAAACAGATGTTTACAAGTAGTATAAGCTCTTTCAGGATGGCTGACAAGATTACAATGGTGCTGGACGCACCAGCACATGAACAAAAGATGATAACGTCAAAGCTGTGAAGAAAATTTATTTTACAAAATCATCGATTACCATAAGAGATGATGCTGAGTTCCGAAACTTCCTAATTTTGATCAGAACCGTCACATGCGCATCGCTTAGGAGCTCTTGAATGACATCAATTATGATCCTGACTTGCTCAAAAGAGTCATGGATATATGGATATGACGTCGAAACCAAAGCCAAGATAAAAAAAACGACGCCAAATTCGATCAAATATTTTGATCAATGTTTTTTTTTTCGAATACCGTGGCGGAGTGCATCAAGAGTTTTTACTTTAAGGTCGCACGGTCAATAAGGAGGTATTACTTTGAAGTTTGAGCTGGTTTGCGAGAAGCAATACGAAAAAAAAGTCTGGAATTGTGGAAAAACAATTCACTGTGTTTGAATCACGATAATGCACCTAGTTGCTTGTGAGAGATTTTTTGGCCAAAAACATGACATGCCTGAAGAGACATATGGAAGGACGGAGATTTGCAACGATTGAGGAAATAAAAACAGCATCGCTGGAAGAGCTCAAGTCTATAAAAAAAGGGCTTATGAAAAGTGGTTAGAGGATTAGAAAAGGCGTTAGCATAAGTGTATTATATCTAGGAGGGTTACTTTGAAGTAGACAACATTAATATTGATGAATAAATAAATATGTTTTTATAAAAATATAAAGTCACCATCTTTAACACACCTCGTATCTAGCGCTAGATGCCTAGATACACCTCGTAGACTTACGGCAGTGATGCGCTGTCATGTAACATTTTCCAATCCATAGTTGAGAACACTATACGAAACTCGTAAGCCAACACACAATTTTCCAAAAGTCCGTACAATAGCTTCCATTTGCATTTCATCAGAAATCAAACGAAGAGTTACTCTTTGCCAATCGCAGTTTCTTTGTCATGAGACTCTACATAAGACCCTCGTCATATAAATCCTGCTTTATGCTGCAGAAGCCCGGTAAGTTTTTAGAAAAAGTAAGAAATAACATAGATTTATTACTATAAATGATTTATTATTTTTCAAAATATTCTTCTTTAAGATTTATACACCTCACTCCATTTCATAAAACCAGTTTTCGAAACTATTATTCCACTCTGAACCCGACACCTCAGAGACATGTTTTATAAATACCTCTAAAGCCTTTTCTGGCATTGACCACGCATTTTAGTTTTTATGAACGAGAACAAAAAAGAAGTTATTAGGCGATAAATGAGAAAAACATGGGCAATGGCTCATTAATTCGATGTTTTGAAACTTCAAAATATTTGAATTGTCTGACTGACTGTGTGTGAACTAGCATTGTCATGAAGGAGGATAGCACGTTGTTTTTTGTATGATCTACGTAATTCACTGATGATTTCCCACAAAAAAATTGTTGTGTACCAATCGGCACTAACAGTTTCTCGTTCCTCTAAAGTTTCGAGAACGAGTCACTTTTGCCGGTTTTCGCTCACCTTGGAATACCCAAACACCCGATTGTCGCTTAGACATTGGTTCATACGAGTACATCCAGGTTTCGTCTTCTGTAACGGTGCTGTACACGTTTTTCGAAATACCTCAATTGAATTTCTTTAGCATTTCTTTGCACCATTTAACACCATTTCTTACCACAAAAAATTTACAATTTATAAATATGATAATTGGAAACGTCAAAAAACATCTGTGTTGCTACATTCTAAAAATTTATCGGACAACATTTATATTTTGCCGTTTTCAAGGCACAATTTTGCGAATTTGGAATTTTGGAACTTGAAAACAATCTGCTGAGTTCTGTTGAATATTTTTTGATACCGACAGGACGCAATACCTACCACTGAATGTGGGTTCTTACATTTTTACTGTACTTAGTTTTTACTCATGGTTTATCAATATCGTTTATACTTAGTTGAAACTACGAAGGCATTGATGAAACAGTTTGAACTAGGTTCAGACGATTCCCGAGATTTGTATTGACTCTTAGACAGATCACCACCATTTTAAGTGCTATGAGATTTTACATGCAATAATGTATCAGCTGCGTTCATTTATTGTGTGACTCCACTGTTAAAGCTTGCGACAACAATCCCATAGGTACTCCTGGATTCAAGAGGATTTTTTGCTTTCTTTGTCAAGATCAGATAGAGCAGAGACTATTTATGTTCGATCTTGGAAGTGAAAATCATAACTGCCTAGGACTTTGCATTCTGATACATACCAACACAAGGTTGCAAATAAAGTGCGTTACAGATCCATTAGGATCGAGTTTGTGTCATATAAGTTGCTGATGAATGTGGCTGGCCTTTATTAGGTGTAGAACATTGTTAGCTTTTTGTTCCTAGATATCCGGGTTTGTTTTGTTCATCAGCGCCGTAGTCCCGTGATCTTATGTTGCTTAGCCATCTTTTTTGAGAAACGCATGTCAGTCTCTCACCTTACTCGAACTTACGGTATTTGAAAAGACTTCACGTCTTTTAGTTTATTGATTCCTTTCTAGAATCATGTGATTAAAGTCAGCCTTGATTTCCAGTAAACTGAATGTCAGGTGATTGGGTAGACTGTTTTATCCCACATTCAACTCTACCATAGCTAGGGGTCTCTCAACTTGAAGTCTAAGTTGATTTTAATCTGCATGCCAAATAAGTGTAAAGCTACCAATAGACCAAATGCTCGAGGACTTGCTCGTTGCGTTTTCGAAGTCAGGTGAAATGAGTGTATTCCTAATCTAATCTTTCATTTCATTTATTCATTACATCAGCTTGTATATTAAGGTATAATATTCTGTAGTACTAAATTTTGAATATGGTAAACGCATCAACATTCGGGACATTTTGAACTGCATAGTCAAACGTCATAGCACCACTGCATTCAAAAACTTTCATACGATTCTGGAATGGCTCTATATTAAAATCAGAATTTGAATGAGTAACACTTTGGCTCTTAAAATATAAACTCAAAACTAGTTAAGTGTTTGAATACATTGCAATTCCGAGTCAAACACAATAAAATTTAACTCTGGGCTGTACCTTATCTTATCAGTTAAAAGCATAGCAGTAGTGAATGGACTTAACTACCACTCTCATATTCGAAGTGCTGGCAGCCGGAAGCTCAACTTTTACACAAATTTAGACAAATTTAACCAAATATTCCTTATGATATTAATAAACTGACCCATGGAGAGATAGACAATTACTGTCTAAGATATCATAAAGTTAGTAAAATGAAGACCGTATGTTGAGTTTTCGGCAATATTAGCCGACGATGAATACCTCAGTCAGCAATCAGTGGCTTAAGAACATGCCTAACCCTATGACTTAGATTCGAGACTTAATTTGGTCCTGGGTAGTTATTTTAAATTCAATCACCCTCACGACTAAAAAGTTAATCAACCAAAAAAGAGATTTTAACTATATGACTGTAAAAATTATGTTGGATGCAATACCAATAATGGGCCAATCTCTAGAAAATTTATTTAAACTGTCGATGAGTAGGGGTTGATTTCCCATCACATAGAAGGAATCAATTGTTTCACCTAGAGTAAAACTCAAAAGTTCAACTAAACGTAAAGGTTAAAAAAATAAATAAATAAATAAATGGCGCGACAGCCCGTTGTTGGCCAAGGCCTAGCTTCTTGCACTTATTTGTGTTTTTCACTTTGTGAATTTTTACAGTCCTGAGCAGGGCCTACTGTTTATTTCCGGTTCCGAACGGTTGTCCTAAGAGCGTTCCTACCGGGAACGTAAAGGTTACGCCCAGTAAATTCTATTCCAGTTTATGGGGAAATATATATTTAAAGAAAAATTGTGCAAACCCAAATCGAGGAATACTTCGAAACTAATCGATTATTCCTTGAAAATCAATTAGGCTTCCGGAAGAAGCCTTTGTTCGAAACTGCACTGAGCACAATTCCGATTACTTGAAAAAAAGATATTGCTGCTGAACACTATGTAATTGCCATATTTTTGGATATTCTGCTGTCGAAAGTATAATAAAAAGGAATTAGAATTTATGAACTGAACTGATTTGGATGTCACCTTACTCGCCAATAAAAAAAAGGGTCAACAGAGTGATGTCTAGTAGTATTGAAATAGTACTAGGAGTCCCACAGTGATGAATACTTGGTGATCTGCTATTTATCTTATAATGTATAAATGACATATATATTGAGCATAACTACTCCTTGATCGCCCTAGTCGCTGAAGATGAACTTGTCTACATATCAGAAAAAGACCCCATTGAATGTAAGCGATTGATTCAGGATGACTCATAAAAAGTGAGCTTATTTCTGAGATCCAATAAATTTACAAATGAAAAGCAAATTTTGGGAAGAAATCAATAAGATCACATATATAGGAAGAGTTATTGATGGATAATAAACTATCATTTAGTGTTTACTTAGAATATATGTATTTTTAAGGAAGTAACTAAAAAATATGATTTTTTCAAGAAGAATAAGAAAGATTTTTTTTTTTGTCCTCAATTTATGCAATATATATTTATAACATATGAATATTGTTCGCCTATATTAAATTTGTGCAGTAATATCTTTCTGCTTAAGTTACAGTTTAACAAAATAGAGCCATGCGAATAATTAGTAAATGCAATAGTTATACCCCTGTGAAATCAATTTAATGGTTTAATGTAAAAACAAAAAATTCTTGTAAATGTACTGTGTTTTGTTTTTAAAGTTATAATTACTTAAGAAAAAAAAAAACTCAAGAATCCCAACCTTATTAATTGAAAATAACAGAGGATTTCAGATTACCAGTTTATGATAGTAATTTTACACAAAACAGCTAAGTTTATAGAGGTTGTCACCTATTTAATTCACTTCTTAGCTCTATAAAACTAAAACAAGTTTTCAAATTTAAAAGAAATGTATAGTAGTTACATTCATAAAATATAAGTAACCTCATAATTGACAATAAAATATTTTATATTAGACGGCTCTGTCTACATAAAACAAATTCCAGATAAAGCAAAAAAATTATTTTGTTATATAGAAAGATGAAACATACCTGTGGTTAAATTAAAATTAAAAAAAAAAAATGAATTTAAATAGCAAGGTTCCGCTAATATGATAAATAAATGAACTGAATTGAATTGAAAAGGAACGAACAATTATACATAGACGATTCTTTTCGAAGCACCCACGGGCTGGTGAATCCAACGGGACTTGTCTTCACCAACTGGCTTTTCACTTCCAACTGACAGAAATCTTAACTTTCTTCGCACATTTAACGCTTGAATAGGTTTAAATGAAATAAAATTCAATTCCATAAATGGCCTTCCGCCAATGTGTAAAGCAAACTTAGTCTTACTTTACCACATGCTCAAAAATGAGATGTCTCCTTTGTTTCAAGGCACACTCATGCAAGGTGGGAGTTCCCATAAAATACCTACAACCCTCAACCCGTTCAATTTTAAATTTCACTTCTCTCAGATTGTACCTTCTCTTTTTTTAATGGCATTTCACTTCCTTCCTGACTGTCATCATACATACACGGATCATAAGAACTCACAAGAAGTCTGCAGACTGTTCTATAACTGGTTTTGGGTATTCTTCTCGGGCGCCATCTAGACGTTATAATTCCGATTAATCGATTCCACCATCCGCCAAATCTTTTCGATTCTTCAACAGAACTCAACTCGACGAGGAACTAGAAAAAAGAAGAAAATACGAGTATCGACGAGTACGAGTATGTTCGTACAGATTTCTATCGCGAGGTTTAAGATACATCCGTTAGATTGTCTCCGTATCTGGTTCTACCGACCACCAATTCCGATACCTATTTGCTTTATAGGGCGGCAGTAATCTCTCTATGGTTCAATGTTTGGGACAAAAAAAAAAAAAAAAAAAACTTTCGCGTATATCTCCCCCACTTTTGTCGAAACTACGGATATGCCAATCTACACATTTCGGAGATGGATTGGGGTGGTTCGTTACAGCGCTCCCACATTCGACGCGGCAGCCAAATTCTCATTCCCTTAGAGACTAATCAACAAATACGTTGGCCAATTACATAAACGTCCTTAAGACGCACTGCCATAAATTCCATATCTTTAATGTGGCCTATGTCTCTTACATACGTCTGCACATAATTGTTAAGTAGATTTACATACGCCACTATGTGCGAGTGTGGAGTTTCTAGATATTTACTTTTCGAAATGTGAAAAGTTTTTTTTTTTAACAATTTCGACTTGATTTCGATGAAAGGCTGTTTTGCTTTTGTTCGCCAGTAGTCATCCTGATTACTGAGAATCGACAAAGAGGGTAAGTGCACGGGCGAATTGAGTCCTTGATGATAATCGGCAATCATTGGAGAATGTCTTTGGCGCTGAAAAGGAATCTGGAATTCCATGTAGTCTTGTAAGTCTAATGCCTGAAGGCGATGAAAGGAATGTCGTAATGATAAAGTGTAATTGTCGTAATAGTTTTGTCGTCCACCCTCGGGGGATGGATAGCTGATGGTGGTATCCGTAGTCCCGACGACGGTACATGTGTTGCTTTTGCTTATAATGTGTGCACAGTTCGGTGACATTTTGTTACTTGTGCATGTCGTATTCGGATAATCCTTTCAGACAGCAGGATAAATATTGATTGCTCGTGTTGTTGAGAATGAGAGGAAATATTACAAGAATTGTGTTAGATAATCCTCGACGCTGGATATGAAAGTAGGGCTTAATTAATAATCGAGTACTTGAGAAAAGGGCGCATAAACTCAAACAAGGACTACTGGAACTTAGCGCATGTCATCGTTGTCCTCGATTTCATCGATCACTTGACATTTTGTTTAGTCGACAGCAAGGAGTTTTGATGCCCTTTGGATTTAATATTTGAGGAATTATTGTGGTTTCTTATTTGTGTTATTTTATGATAGGATATGTGGGTCAAACCTGTAACGCTTTGCTGATGTGATGCTGTGAATTGTGTGCATTTATCTTTGGGGTTAGTTTTCCAGAAGTAGATCGATGTTTTGAGTTACAGGAATATGGTAATCAACCACGAAATTATGTAATTTTTTCCCTATATTTATCCGCTGGACGTTAAGCTTTCCTTCCTCTGCCTGATCTCAGTGGCGTTCGACGATAACAGTATGTATGCTGAACTAGCTCCACCAAAAATCAATTACAAATGACTGAATTTACATTTTAAGTCTTCCTATACCCTCTCCATGAGGTTTAGGATATAGTGCTTGTTGCTCCTGAAACAAACCCGTAATACATATTGTATGTGTGTATCGATGTGCCCGCTCTTGAATAGAGTCTGATAACACTTTGTCGATTTTTGGCTATTACTACAATTGGATTTTGGCTTACTGACTCAAAATAGGAAGGCCTTTCAAGGTCTTGGTACTATCATATCTTTTTTTTGTAAAAAGAACTTAACGCTCAAGGTGTGACTACTCTTAAAATGCCCGAGCACGTGTTAACTTTTTCAGAAAATTGGATATAGAGAGATAGAGAGAGAGAGAAAGATGTTCGGACTCAGTGGCTTATTCGCTCCATGTGTGGCATTCAACCTTTAATGGGGAGACTAAATTATTAGTGTAATTGACTTGATTTTGTATTTTGCGAACAGACAATAGAATCCATATTTCATCCATTGTCTTATACCGCATGAAAAAGGTATTTTTATGTCCAATCACAACTCTGAATCATCAATACGTTTTCGTTTTCGGTCCAAACGCGTTACCCACCAGTACCCCAAATACTCGTGCATAATAAGATGTACACGATCTATTGATATCTTTACAACGCAAGCTATCTCACTTTACGGTTGTTCAAATGCGTAACAGTCTCATTTAGGCGCCCAGGGCGTTCAGCATCAATAGCGTCTGTACCACAGCGTTTGAATTCAGCAAACTAGCGATAAATTGTAGCTTTCGGCGGATCAGATTATTTTAAGCAACATCAAGTCATTCTTGAGTTTTAATGGTATTTTTTCCCACCAAATAACAGTGTTCTATCAAAGTACGAAACTTGGTTTTTCCATGGTTTTGAAAATATCAAAAGGTGCATAACTAAAACTTTAATAATTCAGTGACTAATAGTCGGAATATCATCACATTTTTACACGTATGTATCTTTTGACGCTAGATACTAAATAAAAATCGTATGGGTATGTTATTAGAGTCGCCATCTATGTGTCAGCCAGGGTATTGTACATTTTTCGGGTAACTTTCGTAACTACTTGTTACAGAAACAAAAGCTAGAACCACAGTATCGCATTAAAAATAAATATGAGCAGTGTAGTTTCAGATAAGGCAAAAATGCTGCCAGGCATTCTCCTGGCTTAGGTCTTCAAAGAGTTGACCGGTTGACTTGTCCGGTGCCTATGTCAAGGTGATGGTATGTAAATATTGAATTTTAACTTCATGAAACCATGAAACCATAGCTGCCTCAAAGCCGAACATATAGTTCCAGTCCAGTCCAGTCAGTCTACGATAACACAGGCATCAATGCACACAACAGCTTATAGGGTAACACCATCACTAAACTTGCGGATGAACCCATCGTTGAATGACTGATAATGTCTGTCGACTGGTACTTCATTATTTAAACTCGTCAATAAGTAATAAATATTACAATTGTTTCTCATAATTTATCAATGACAATATCGGGTTAAAAGATATGAGAAAGCCATTATTTTCCGATTTTTAAAATTTAATTTTGGAATTTGCTATTCCCGTATCCAAGATGCAGATGTACGTGTTCCCGATAAAGGGACAAGTGGATTAAGCATAATTCATTTTTATACAATCGGACTTTGATCGGCTGTAGAAACTTCTTACGTCGCACAGAACTACGCAATGACAAAGGCCTGCCATAAAATAGAAGAAGGGGTTCTTATTTTAAGGTAAGAAGAAACTTAGCACCCTCCCCTGCAATAGCAACGAAAGACAAACAAAGTGAGAAGTGCACTGATCTTGAAACCTATACAAGCAGAAACTCGATAAATGAACAAACTTCAGTGAGAAAACTGACAAACAAGATAGATCTTTCATGTTCGAAAAAGTGCTGAACATTGAACTAGCCTCGAACCTTTAACATCTTCGAGTCCGGATTGCGGTTTTTCGGCTTAGCTGCACATATCGCTTAACTTCAATACAAGACATACATCGACACAACTTCAGCATGCACGCCATTAAAACCATTCTGAATCCTGAATGCTTATCTGTCTGTAGAACCCGTAATGTTTCAGACCAAAGCCAGGAAAAGCTTTACTTTCAATCCTCCATCACCTCATACTTATTGGTCTATTATCATTAACTCTAAAAAGTATTTCAAATCTTCAAATCAAAGGTTCTATACACACATCACTTCTATACAAAATGCAAAATGGCTTGTTATATGGACAATGTTGTTATATTGAGTGGCTACACATATGTACGTCGTATGATAGGTCATCTATTGATGAGCATAGACAAATCTATATACCTATGCGGGAATCCCTGGCAAAGATTAATCTTTTTGACTCAAAGTATAATCATAACTGCTTACTAACTGCTCTGAAATTTAGACACAACAAAATTTATTCTGATAAAAGGATGTTCCAAGTGAAAGGTTCTAAGGCCATTGACGAAAGAAATTTAAACACTGGTATACTCTTTAGGGATCAATACATGCAATTAATATCACCCCTTTTCGACACTTTTAACTCCTTTATGCCAAGTCACACTTGATATATTCTGTAAAAACCCAGCAAAAATATATAGATCAAGACAAAGTTTATGCCTACCGTGAAAAAACACTATATAACCCATATTCCCTACGTCACCATATCTTTTAGAATTTTCATTTCACAAATGAAAATCAAAGACATCGTCAGTGTTTTTCGTGAATTATAATGGCTCGGGAATTCAGAGTAAACATAGCAAATATACACATGCTATAAAAAAAAATAAAAATTTCTGCGTATATCTACACATGTAAATACAAACCAGCCCTATCGGCACTTAGTAAAACACAGGTATATGCCGGGCGCTGCTCTCAGATCACTCAGATCTGACTCTTCCTGGCTACGAACTCTTGCCATTGTTCTTTTTTCATTGCAATGTGATCACTGTTCCAATCCGGAATTCAAATTCAAGTGATTAAGATTTCATCTCCGTATACTTCTGCTTCATTTACAGAAGCCCAAAACTGGACAGCAATTTGACGTTTAACGAGTTTGACGCGCTGTCTGACTTTATACAAAGAATTATATCTCTATTTCCTTACACTAGGTGGCTTCGACATTCTACAATACCGTAGGGATGGTATATTAAAATCTTTGCTACTTAAAACAACCTAATCCAGCTTTCAAATATATATCCAATATCTGTTGGTGATAGTCTGCCAGTTCAACAAATTCAGATTGTGCCATGTCCCTGCCTACACTTGAGTGCGTTGGATCTTCACTTTCGCACTCATAGAATACACTTTTGCATATATGGAGTAAGATCCAACGATCTTATGATCTTAATGTATACAAACCTGCTGGTCTGAATGGTATATCTCCCTTTCTCTTGGAAATGTGTTCTACATTGCTTGCAAAACCACTGCGCAAACTTTTTCATCAATCCAACTCTTTAGGACTCTTTCCGATGGAAAATAAAAGGTTAATATTCTTCTTCCCACATACCCATTGCACTTAAACCCCTTCTTTCCAAGGTCATGTAAACGTCGATTAACAGCAAAAGCTCCATTGGTGATTTGACGGCATATTCCACCGAAATATGTAACCATAATAATTGTACTTGAGATTTCTAAGGAATTTGACAGAGTTTGGCATCAGGCTCTTCTGTCGAAAATGCGTGAATTTGGGATCGACGAATCTCTTCTTCAATTGATTAGAGATTACCTTTCGGAAATTTCTATTCAAATCGTTTGGATGATTTAAAGTCTGATATCCACAAAATAAATGATAGTGCCCTAAGGCTTCAAAGATCTCTTGTCTGCTACTTCTTATCCAATATATTTCTCTGCTGATGATAGTACCAATATTAACAACATTACTAAATGGGGACCCACCAACAGGGTGGTATTTAATGCTCCCAATGATATTTGTTATTTTTTAAGTGAAAACTAAACACCTGGTCATTACCATGAATGACACTTACATAGTATAAATAGAAAAATTTTCATTCTCGGGATGTGTGTCAATGACAACCTACGTTGAAATTACCACTTATGTTATGTCGCAAAAAGTCCTGCGAAATCTCTGGGGTTCCTCCCGCGATGTAAAAAGTACATCGACCCTTTCCTCTGGAATACAATACAATGCCCACATCTGGTCAGGTGCTCCTAAAACTCCCTACACCTGCTAATGGTAGATAGCGTTCAAAACTGTGTGGTAAAACTTACAGTAACGTTTTTGAATCAGATGGGATCTGCAGAGGACAGCTTGGTCGCTCTGTAGTCTTCGACTATCCTGAGGGTTAAATCTTACTTTTCCGTGAAACCTATTTTCGTCTCCGGTGCACGTCGTAATGGAGAATTCCCTAAAACAAAGGATAATCAAGAACTTTTGTGTGAAACTCGGCCCATGGCGATGATTTTTGTAGGAATGTCAACTCTACATGTGGCGAAAATATGATGCGTGTAAGCGAACTTTTGAACTGGTCGTTGACCGTCGTTTAATTGTTCATTTAGTGTCACAGACATTAAATAAACCAAAAAGTACCTTTGCAGATTCGAAGTGTGCGAGAAGCTGGTGCCCATTGTTTTCCTCGTGACTGGCTTCCTGACTAATTGAAAGGTGCTAACGATTCTCCAGCCGCCCTACAATCCTAAAGTGGCTCCCCTAGACTTCTTTTTATTTCCTCGCTTGAAAACTCCAATGAAAGGACATCATTTAAGGATAATTGGCAAAGTCAACGGGACTTCCATTCCGGAGGAGACCTACTGTAACTCCTGCGATGCCTTGAAATCTCGCTGAAAGCGATCTACAAACGCAGGAGGACCCTTTTTTGAAATCTTTTACGAGCATGTGTTGCATAGTTGTGAACAATAAATTGTTTTTTGATCATTGACATAACATTCGTGTTCAGACAAACCCTGTAGATGATGCTAATATCACTCAGAAAATTGATATCCACGAACATCAACGTAATGCCTTACTTATATATATATATATATATATATATATATATATTTAAAACTGCTTCCTCTGATCATTTAGTCTCAATTACAAACTTCTATTTAGTGCTTAGGCATAGAGGCCAGAATCTTCCCTTACAACTTAGACATTTGGAAATATTTCAATTTTTCCAGGCATTGCAATCTTGCTACTAATGAATAGGAAAACCAGGATCGATATTGTCACGTCATTAACAGTCTGCGATCAAATATACCCAGCAATATAAGACATAAATAAGTGAAGAACTCCTACATATCTCCACACGAGAAAGCTGTACAATACGAGTATCTGCTAGATTTCTGGGCATTGGCCCTACCCAACTGAATGAGTAATGTAAGCCCCAGTCGACTCAGTAATAAAAATCTTGCTCACTGGGTAAAACCAACAGTAAATCATTCAGTAGCAGTTACTCGCAAGCTTACGAGAAAATAGGCGAACGCCAAAAAGCAATAGGCACATTACAATAATCTCTTATAAAACAACTCAACACAGACTGCAAAAGGCGCCAGTTTCGAATCGAAATTGAATAACTACAGTTAATCGCCACCGATACATCGGAATTCGCATAATCATACGAGTACTTATCCATAATTCAAAAAATTTAAAACGTGACAAGTCAATATTTTTGAAATCAGCTCACTCTATCGCAAGCCCTTTTTTTGTGTTTTCGGCTGTAAAGTATTTTCAAAAATGAAATATCCGAATAATTTGATCATTTCATGCGAGTCTTGATCGTCTTAATAACTCAAGCAAATAAAATGCTAAAACGTTGCCAACTGAACACGCCCATAAACACTCACTATAGTAGTACGCGTTCAGTATCAATAGTTCCAAAAATAGACTGCGAAACATCCACAACATTATTTTATTTTGTTAAACAAAAATATCTACGTATATATCTCGTATACAAATGGCTACGTTGGATCAGAGTCCACTCGAACGCTGTAGTTTTAATGAGCTGTATTCTATGATACTTTAATAAAACAAAAAAATAAATAAATAAAATAAGTAAATAAATAACTGCGCAACGTGTCCCTATATTATTTAGAAGCTGTTTGCTTCCGTGTGCAATTATCACAAGGTTAGCCAGATAGTAAATCGGGCATCGTGAGCGAGTGCAGCGCACGACTTTCGTAAAATACGACGCATCGCGACGCTGTTTCATTAAATCGAAACTAACCCCACCCGAGCTAGATGTAACCATTGTACGGTTTCTTCTCTTTTCTACCACCCCCGACCATACTTTCCACAATAAAACTGTAGTGAGAATTTAATTTTATTAAACCGCTAAATTAAGGTCAAATGCAGCTGCTGCAACTACAATTCTTCTTACTACAAACTCTAGGCAAATAAGCACTCATATCTACAAACTTACGACGACATGTTTCTTTTTATTTTCTTGGTATTTCCCGCTTAGTACAACATTGCAATAGCAACAGTAATAGCAATTGCTACTGCGTATTTAGCTGAAGCTTGCAACAAGTTTGTCGTGCTATCGATAGATACGAAATGCATATTTTAATAATAAAATGCTTTCAGTCGTAATAACACACGTTGTGACTGGTGAGTGGAAAACATGTTTTTGAATTGATTTGAAGTGTTAAATTCGCTCCATGGGTGTGTTTATAAACCATTGACACTTGTTGTTTGTTTGCATTGTTGAGATAGTAATCAATGAATTGCCGTCAGAACTGTTAATGGTAACGTTTAGATAGATGCTATAAAGAGTATGAGGTCAACCTTGACGTTAATACTTAACTTTTTGACACAAATTGCATTTTCGGAGAGACGGTTTTCATGTTAAGTACGTCCAAACATTGAACTCGAATTCAAATAGATCAATGTCAAGATGACAATATGTAATTAGCTAAGATCTCTTTTAGCCATATTTGAAGGCCAAGAACAACCGGAAAGTAAAAGCTACATATCAAACCGTGCAAACACGTCCTTCTGGGCTGTATAAACAAATGGTAAATGACTTTTATATTCCGAAAATACATATGATTCCTGCCGATATGATGGTTCCGAACGAAGTTAAAAGGTTTTTAAAAACTAAAGCCTTTTTGCTGTGTCAACATTTATTTTCGATTTTGATGAAAACAAATTCTTTTCTTGCCACGCAGTCTATGACTTGTATTCCAGTCTTCAGATCCGCCGTAGCTGAAATCAATATAATTGGAGCCAATATGAGCAAACCAACTTTTTTGTTAGTTTTATTTCTTAAATTCATTTAAACAACTTCAAAACGCCTCAACAGCTAGAATACTCCGTGCTTTATGCTCAATGTAGTATCTGCGACAAAAATATTAGTTTACATGTCTAAACGGCATATCTGAAGGTATTTGTTCAAATTCTGAAAACAGCAATCGCATTCTAGAGGGTGAATATGACATTGACTCGAAGAAAAGTCAACCTCAACCAAGTTGAAAGAAAGCATTCAAAGCTTTACACAAAAATTTGTCACAAGGCATAAGAATCAGGCAATTTTTTTTTTTTTTATTGTGTGATTGATTGATTATAGGGTGCTACATCCTCTTATCAATCAATGCAGACGTAAACAGTTGTGCTAAGGCCACTGTTAATCATAGTTGCCTGCAGACTTTGGTATTTTTTCATGACAAGGAAATGTTAGTCAAACTACTATACATTCCAAAGTTATGGTATAAGGCTATTTAAGGTACGGTGTCCGTTCTGTAGAATCTGTCAAGAATTAATGTACTGCGAAGAGTAAGAAGGAGGCGTGTATCTCTTGTATGTATGTATCACATCTTATCGTATGAAAATCAGCGAAATAGTGTACAGTTGAACCTTCATCGTTTATCACTGTCTAACAATATTCGGATCGGTTTCATAGGACAGGCGGAATTGATGCAATCATCATATCTGATCTGATTATGAAAGCTACATCGTACCATGCGAATAAAATATATTATTCTTGCGTGTTCTTGTGTTGATCGACCTGGACACTACTAATTGCCCAGCAGCACAACAGTCAAGTTTGACCTATCTTCCAGTGATCAATCTATGAGTAAATCCTTTACTTATGCAGGCTAAAACGGGAAGTGCGTGATCAGTACTTCAGATCAGTAGCATAATACTGACCTACGACTTTATAAAGTTCCGAAGAACTAAAAAAAAAATGGCGAACCAGCCAATTTCTTCGGATAGTAACGAGTTCACCGTTAACGACCTTAGCAAACGTTTAAAAGACAACGACCTTCGGACCCTTAACAGTACACGTGCAGCCCAAAAATTAGGAGCAGCCCTTGACTGTTATCACGCTGATATTACCGCCATCTAGGAAGTCCGATGCCATAAGCCGGAAATGAAAAACTGTGATATATATATACTATGGTGATTGCTATAGAGAAAAGAAAGAGAGAATTTCCCATATACGACTGACTTAAACAAGAAGTCTTGAGCTTCCAAGCATCTTATGATAATCCGCACCAAAGCTAAATTCGTTAACATATGCCCATACAGAAGACAAGGGCGAGGACTACAAAGAATATTTCTACGAGCTCCTCGAGCAATGAACGAGGTATGTAAGGATAGGAAAGGAGGACATCTTTGGTAAGTACAGACTACTTGACACCACGGATTAAAGCTTATTGATTTTGCGGCGGGACGAAATATCACTACAGCAAGCACACGGTTTCCTCATCCCAATATACATATATATAGGGACACGGCGGCCTCTGCATCCCAGACGTCCGACGTTCCGGGCAGCCAACATTGACTCGGACAACCACCATGTTGTATCAAGGTGCGAATGCGGATCTTCTAAGCACAACAACGCAACAGACCGCCTTGACGTAGAACAGACCATTCAACTTAGACGACATATTATGTGAACGTCTGAAAGACCTTCGCCAACAAGGCTCAAGAAGTCGATATCCATTATATTTTCATCGATTTTAAGGTCGCGTATGACAGCATTTATAGAGAAGAACCATGTCCATGATACTTTCAGCATCAAACGAGGAAGATCAGTAGCAAAATTCCTAAAGAGCAATCAGAGAGGCCGTCTTCGAAGTGCTGGGCTTCAACCCGCTCAAACAAAAAAAAAACTTCTAGTATGCAGACATGCAAAGCAAGAAAAACAGCGGATATACGGAGCGGCATTACAGAAAAGGACGAGAGGGGTTCGCAAGCTCTACAATAAAAAAGAAGCATGTTAGCTGAGGACCTAATTCACGCCGGGCTGTAGCGCCATCTAAATGAATAAGTAAAAGCTTTAACAGATAGGCACAAATTTTTAAATTCACTCTGCGGTTTGCCAGAAATAAGCTGAGCATCAAAAGGTAAAACAACACATGGTTTTAATTGCAATCTAAAATTTCTCGAGGGTCTTGAGTGCATGCCTTCTCGATATGTAAAAACCAGATGTATACGGATCTTTCACATGTATTCCTGAACATCGCAGTTGATTTTTGGCCAGATGAGCTTTTGCTGCACTATTGTTCTCTCGATCCAATCTCAACTCTGATAAACGAGTTCAACGTCTTAGTTATGACTTTCTCGGGAGACTTAATGAGATACATATAGCGCAGTTCCATGTGGGTGAGAACTGGAACAAAAGAATAATCAACTCAGCTTAACAAAAAATTAGTATATGAGGACGATATCATTTTCAATTCTCAGTTCAAACGAGTTTTCCCAGTGCATTTATCCTCTGGTGTTTAGATACTCAATCGAATTAACGGGACGGACAATAGTACCTATCACCGAAATGGTCATGGCCAATGCTCCATGAAAATGTCAAATCACGAATTAATGACCCGCAGGTTACAAGTTATTGGGCCTTAACCGGTTGGCTCAGATGCAGGAAGTGAATCTTATATCTAGCCGGTGTAGACACATTCTTCGATTTTTCTTTTGACAATTTTCATCATACCATTATGGCAATGATAAAAATGGGGAAAAAATGCAGCACAATCGCAGAAAGTGTATCTTTTATTGAAAAAATCAAGCATTTCATTCAAAACGAAAAATTAATATATTTCAAAAGTAACTGCCATTTTTCAAAATAAAATTATTTCTGTTAATTCTGTTAATTATTTTATTTTTAGTATAAAATCGGTTATCTTTGCAATATTTGGAGCTATGGAAGCTACCATAAACCACATTTTCCACATATTGTTGGCGTGTTTCACATCACTTATAGAAATAGAAATCCATCGAACAACAATGATTGCGAAAAAGGAATTTTTTTATAGCCCGAAAAATCCCCCAACGTTGAAAATGTCTCATAGATTCGTAAAGTCTCATTGCACATATACTCTTTTAATGCAATCACAGCATAATACATATTTAACATTACTGCTCGTTTGGTGGCCTCTCAAAACGGTGAGCTAATCCCTATCTAGTGATCCAAAAATAGACTTACAATTCTTTCAAAAAAAAAAAAAAAACAAAAAAAAGAACCAAGAACGAAAAAAAGCGTATAAAAGAAAATTTAATTAAAATTAATTATACTTTATTATTGTAGCACTTCGACTGTGTTACGTACGCACTAGCTGGCTCTATTCGTATTATGTGAGGTCCTCTAGCCTATTGGCACAAGTTCAACGACCAAGTATACGGAAATAAGGCAACTCTCTAAGGAGAAATGAAAAGTGTCTCTATCTTTATTCTAACAATTCCAAAGGTTATTCGTATCTGTAGGTATGTTCAAGAATGTGCTCGTATATATGTTATATCTACGACTGCTTATTTCAGAGATAAGGAATTAATCATAATTTCTTGTTAAATTATTTAATATTCAACTTCTTAGCCGTTTGAGCATTTTATTTATGACAGGAAACTTCTTGCATTTCTAATAATATGTTTACACAATGCTTAGGAATAATGTAAGCGCATTCGTTACCTTTTAGTTGGTAAGTATTTTATATCTTATAAATACAAACACTCGTACTCATCCTTATGACCATGCAAAGTACGAATATCAAGACCTAATGCCGCACAGTATTTCATCTATAATTCATAGTTAAAGGCGCAGGATGTATTTTTAAATTGCAAAGAATTAGACGCAGTTATCTACTTGTAGAAGTATCTATAGAATCATGAGCACGTATCTAAATATAAAAGTAGCAGCGCCAGCGCTAAGTTCTTTCAGGCTCTTCTTCATGCCGTCTTTGTTTTGTTTTTTTTTTTCCTTTTTCTTTTCAATATAGCTAACTAGTACAATAGAACTGCAAAATATATACCAAAAAGAAATATATATATAATTAAATGTAATAGACTTCCTTGTATTGTGATTGTAATAACATTGAGAGGTACAACAGCGATACGAACAATATTACCAGATTTATCGGCAAAAAATACGAACAATTATAATTTTAATTTTCAATTAAAAATAGCATGTAGGTCAGAACATTCGACCTGCGGTACTTAAAATATATCACGGGCTATAATAATATAAAAAAAAAGTATGCTACGGTGGGTGTGACAGTGCGCAAATGAATTTATTTTTACAATGTTTATGAATAAATACGAGCAATGTTGCATATTGCGCAATTTATTTACCTTGAATATTGAAATTATTGGCCACACGACTGAGCTTGATAGCCTTTGATAAGATTTAAATGCTATGATTACAATGTGTGCGTTATATTCGTAGAAACACGCATATGAAAATGCATCAGATCGAATTTTTTCTGTAAATTTACAGTGATAAAACAATTTGCTCGTGCATGTGTATAGTTCTTATTAGCCTTTCTAAAATTAAGATCAGTTAATCGATGAGACTTTAAGGATTAGAAGAATATGACAAAATGTTTCACCTTAAGAAAAAACTTGATCGCCTTCTACTTTTCTACGTTTTTTGTTACTGTCCAGTAATAAGCGATACAGCCCTCTTGTAATCTGATCTAAAACCAATTCTCATGGCTCACCGACGGATCAAAAATAGATTTTTTTTTTAATTCTTAATTTTAAACTTTTTGGCCCACGATTAACTCGAGAACGAATAGTGCTATCGATTTGATCAGATGATGCGCTTCCATGCCGAATCGCGAGCCCTAGATTTTGACCAAAATATGCGATGAGTTTTTATGGTATTAAAAAAAATATATTATACACAAAATGCAATTTTTTTTTTCTTAAAAATAGAGATCTCTTTAGAAATTGTTTCAGTCCTTGTCGAAAGCACATATTAGACGTTAAATTGCAAAAAATCGGGGAAAAATTACTATATCTGAGTTATTCAAGGAATAGGAACAATTTATAATCATCAATGCAGTACTAACTACGATTTCTTTAAAACAAAGATTCAAACATCTGACTAGTTAAACTTTTATGGAAAATAAGTTTCCTAAGTTCTAATAGGATAAAAATTTCAATAACCATTGGAAAATATTTAATACAAGTTACTTTTACTCGAAAGTTCTTGGCGTGACCCATCGGTCGCACCCATTTCGGCTGGTTTTATAATTGGCGCACTCCAGGGATTTTGCGAAGCCTTAAAATGTTTGAACACAACGCGAGTGTTGCAAAGTTAGGGAGGAAAGAAAGAGAGATGTTTGTAGAGCTCGGAAGGGCATTCCGTAAGCGAGTTGTACATCTTAGGAGTGCATAACGATGTTTCAGAGTACGTCCAAAAGTGGGCTGATGAGCGTTCATATCGAGACGGGTGTTATGGTTGAAATTTTAAAGGGTGCGAAATACTACTTTCAATTCCGATGGAGCACTGGTGGTGGAAATACCGATAGAACAAGATCAGACAGCATACATTACGTCGGATTGAAGAGCTGCATATACATATTTAAAATTATCAGACTCTGCTTGCAAATTTTTCGTTCAAGGTTTGAAAGTTTGCAATTGAGCTTTATAATAATTGAACATGATAAGACATTTAGCCGTAAAACTTACTTATATATATAACCTGAAAAATGTAAGTGTTGCTCCGCAGGAGTATACACTGTCATATTGCTGTTTTAGGCTTTCATAAAAGCTGGCATCTGTGCTTCACTGATAATGAAGATAGTAGGTAGTTTTGAATGCACTTTGGGAGATGCCTTGGCTTTCAACGCAACATCATTACCAGAGAACACATTAAACAAGGAAAAGAATTATGGTACTAGGTGGGGTGAAAAGTAACCTCCTTGGGAATGAAAAAAATTTTTTAATTTTTTTTATTTTAATCAATATAGTCCCATTTTAGTTAGATACATTTTCCAACTCCTTGATCCCGTCCGAAAAGTCATTTTCCGGAATGTCTGCAAAATACTCCTCCGTGGCGTCGATGATTTCCTCGCGTGAGCTGAATTTTTTATTGATGAGCCATCTTTTGAGGTTTGGGAAGAGATAACAGTCCGAGAGAGCCAAATCGGGTGAATACGGTGGATGCGATACCAATTGGAGCCGTAAGTCATTGATTTTAGCCATGGTTGCTATGCTCTTGTGCGCCTGTGAATTGTCTTGCAAAAACAAAAATTTTTTTCGCTTCATGTGAGGCCGTTTTGCAGCGATTTCGGCCTTCAATCGCTCCAATAATGCACAGTAATACTCCCTGTTGATGGTTTTTCTTTTTTCGAGGTAGTCCACGAAGTGTATGCCATAAAAATCCCAGAAAACCGACGCCATAATCTTTCCGACCCATCGAGCCTCCCTCGGCCACTTCGGAGCACTCGTGCCGGAGTCAGTCCATTGCCGGGCAATCATTTTTTTCTCTGGTGTTCAACAGTTACCAATCGACGCCAAAAGTCCGCTCAATTCTACATCAGCAAGTCCAAACACTCTTTCGAAGTGCTCTCGCGTTCGTGTTTTTGGTCAGGAGTGAGTATTCGCGGCACCAAGCAGCAGAATAACTTTTTCATATACAGAATTTTGCCCAAAATATGGCGTTTGCGATCAGTACTAATCTTTGTGGTATCTGCTAGCTCGCGCACCTTCACTTTCCGGTCAGCCAAAACCATTTCATGTATTTTTTTGACATTGTCCTCTGTAACCGAATCGGACTTGATCGGTAGTGAAGTTGCGGCCACCACGAAACTCACAAACCAATATTTGTGTAATCTGACGGAGCATTAGCCCCATAATACTTATCCAACTTTGCTTTTGTTTCCTTCACCGTTTTGCCTCTCAAAAAATAATGTTTTATGAGAGAACGAAAATGGTTTTTTTCCATACTCAACATGATGCCAAACACGTCAACAACAATCAGCTGTCAAAACAAAACTAAAGACAGTATCGCACTGAAATTTGGCATGTCTGCCTAAATATGAACGGACTTCAAGGCACCATAACCTTTTTTGCAGTAGCGCATTCTGGCAGTAGAGGTTACTTTTCACTCCACGTAATATATGAGTATCTACGATGGAACTGACCGGCCCTCCAGGTTGGGGTAGTGCCGCCAGAGTAACTGCCTGGCCATGGAAAAAATAAACCAAGGTACGAAGCAACAACAAGCCCCGGATACGGACGGAT
The DNA here is from genome assembly GCA_907269105.1 of Volucella inanis. Taxonomy (NCBI): domain Eukaryota; kingdom Metazoa; phylum Arthropoda; class Insecta; order Diptera; family Syrphidae; genus Volucella; species Volucella inanis. The sequence goes on from OU026153.1 coordinate 147,864,266, forward strand.
CTACTGTTGACAAACGAAACAAGGACAACGAACTTCGGATTTGCACGTGGAATTTTAAGTCCTTTAATAGGCCATATACATCCGAAAAACAAACGGAGACCCTGGACTGCTGCCAAAAAGATGTTACCACCACCCAAGAAATGCGATGGGCTGGACAGGACAAAAAGAGGATGAAAAACATCCAAAAGCAGTGCTTATTTGGATGCGGATTCGTTGTTAGAAGCAGACTTAGAAGCCTTGAGCTTTCGGCATGTGAACGAATGGCCCATAACAATCCGTATTAAGGTTAAATTTGTCAACATTAGCCATAAGAGCTACGACCAGTGCCCTAGTTATGACATTAAAATCTTCGGCGATCTTAGTGCAGATCTAAGAAGAGAGGGCATCTAAGATAGTACTATCGGAAGATATAGCCTGGACGACAGCACCTCCGATAACGGATTCAGTCTAATGAATCTTACAGCAGGGCTCAGTATTGTCGTAGTTAGCACGCGGTTTACAAATCTCGATATTTACAAGAGGACTTGGAAAATTCCTGGTCAATCAACCGTCAATCAGATTAAGCACAATGCGATCAACGCAAGATACTCCTACAAATTACGGATGTCTGAACGTTCCGAGGGGCCAACATCGACTTGGACCTTGTTACAGAGTCAAGCTAATACTGTGAGAAAGTTCGACGTCGGACTACTGCAATCGTAAAAGATCGCCAATCCAAATATCGAAGAACAATGTTGACACATTGCCAAAAAGTCATCACAGATGCCGCTTGTTATGTGTTGGGTTTTGCTCGGCCACCACAACGAAACCCCTGGTTTGAATGAACTTTTAAGCCTGGACGATGTAGACCATCCCACCCAATCCCATCCACCGGTCCTAGATGATATCGAAGCTCACATCCAGCATTATTTGTCAGATCCTCAAAAAAGGAGACGCTCTAAACTGCCCCGCCAACTACAGAGGCGTAAATTTTCTTAGCATCACCTACAAAATCCTCTCTGCGGTATTGTATGAACGCCTGCAGCCGATTGTCAACAACCTGATTGATCCATATTATTCACGATACGGAAGATCTTTGAAAAAACCCATGAACTCCAAATACCTCGTTGGTTTTTTTTATTGAAAATGCGATTTTTTAGTGTTTGTTTGGAATTTCGGTTTTTTTTTTTATTTTTTCAAAAATTTTACCTAAAAACGTCCATGGGAATGCAAGCTGCGCCATCAAGGTCGGTGAAGAGCTCACCAAAACCTTTGATGTTAAAAAAGCATTTACACATCATTTTTGACAAAGAAGTGCAAAACTCACGCACCAACAAAAGAGGCATATCTTTCATCTTTCTATCTAATAACTCACATACGCTGATGGTATTGACATAATCGGAAGAAAGCAGTGTGATTTCAATGCCGCTTTCGCGAGTATTGACGCGAAAAGCGAATAAGGTTTTAGCAGTCAATGAGGACAAAACGTCACCCTTGACAGACAAAACCTTGAGGTATCTGCTCTATTAATTTAGACAACGACACCAGCGCTTGGATCAAGCGGGAATAAGTCTTGCCAATCGCTGTTTCTTTGGGCTAAGAGGTCAATTGACTAGCAAAGCCGTCTCTCGACTTTCGAACAACAAAAGTTACGATATTTGACATTAATAATCCCAGTCCTGTTATATGGCGTAAAGGCATGGACTTTACCAAAAATTAATGATTGTGCTCTTGGCTGTTCTGAAGGGAAAAATCCGCCGTGTGTAAATAGACCGTGAGTGAAGGAGGGGATACAACGACGTTTTGTACGGACTGTACATGAACATTGCCTTAGCCAGAAGAGTGATTTTTCAACGACTGAGGTAGCTTGGTCATGTAGAGCGGATGAACACCAATGCTGCGTTCCTAAAAATCTTCAAATCCACCACAGAGGGAAAGCGCAATAGAGGAAGACCACGATTCGAATGACGCAAGCAAATGAAAGGAGACCTCAACCAACTTAGCGTGCGAAACTAGAGGCAGGTGGTAAAAGTTCCAGGGGGGCGCAGATGCTTGTTGGTTAAGGCTCAGGTCCATCCTGGACTGTGGCGTCACCTTAAGTAAGAAATAAGTAATAAAACGCATTATTAATGGGATGACGTGATAAAATCTTAACCTAAGTTAACTAAAAAACTATTGAGCCAAGGCAAGCAAAGCGAGAATTTTTTAATGTTCTGAAGCAGTGCTTTCTATTCTTATAAGCATTTTCATGTAATTATTGAACTAGAAAACGATTCTTCGGTTCTATAAAGGATTACTGATTGGTGTGGTTCCATCTTATAGAATCTTTTCCGAGATACAATAGCCTTCTATCAAGGACACGTTTCTTTTTAGTTATTGAAATCAAATAATCTGGAATTCGTGGTACATTGATACTAAAACAAAGGTTTGGTTTTCATTATTTTTATTCTCTTTTCGTTCCGAACAGTCGATGTTGTTAAAATGTTTTCCCGTTTTTGGAGTGAATTCATATCTTAGAGATCTCATAAAGTTTTAACAATATCTTCTCTATTTCACAGAAAATTTTTAGTTAAAAAAAAAAAAAGTCAGGAATTGAACTGAGATGAAGTTCATCATCAGCCCCTTGCGATCCTGTACCTCACTCAACTTATAGATTCTAACATTAAGGTTTACAAAAGAACAATCCAGTGAACACTACCCAATATAAAAGAAGATGAGACATTTCTTATTAACTTAATTAAATGCAGAGTCTCCCTTGGTTCTCCTCTAAATTTAATGTAATTCACCTAATATTGTAGTCTGTGGGGATATATGGTAAACTACAATTTGCTAAATACTCTTTATTTAGCCCAGCTGATTTCCAACTTCACGAGTATGGACCTTACATCTGTTTATGTGTCGACAGTAACTTGTTTTCCAAAATTCTCGACGTTTTCTTTGTCGACGATACTGATAAAGCCCTACTTAATAGTCAATTAACAGCGGCGGGTTTCTCGGAACATTACCTGATATACTTGGCCTACGACGTACAAATTGATTCAGCAGAAACTCCCATAAGCTACAGGGATTTTAAAAATATACAACACAAAAATCTACGAAGTAAAGTCGCTATACTGGGAACAAATTTACTATGTCTTCCGTAAACCAACAGGTAGCGTTTTTCCAAGAAAATTTAAAAGCACTTTTTGATCGACATGTCCCACTAAGGTATAAAACCATTAAACGTAGTTCTCCGCTCAGGCTTAAAGGTTGTCTACTTGATTTAATTAAAGAACGTAATATCGCGTACATTCGTTGGAATCGATACAAATAGAATGTATTCTATGACACCTATCGTTCCCTTCGTAATTTAGCAGTGCTCCGTATTAAATCTGCAAAACGACTTTACTACGAAAATTTGTTGAGTCCTAACACTCAGTCTGGAAGAGATTTTTGGCAAACATTGCGTAGGATTGGAAATGGTAAGCAACGGTTACAGGCACCTACTGACATAGATTGCAACCTTTTAAGCTCTCAGTTCGTATTTGTATCTGAATATATATGAAGAAGACATAGTTGAAGCTGTATAGTCTATCAAATAGAACGCAACAGGTATAGATGAAATAAATCTCAATTTTTTAAAAATCCTTCTCCCTCAAGTTTTAAAACTCATAACCTACATCTTCAACTCAATAATAAACACCTGTGAGTACCCGAGCTTATCGAAAAATGCTTAAGTCCTCCCGATACCTAGGTCGTCAGCAATGTGTGGCAGTGTCAAACCAGATATCCTCTTTTCTCCATTCAATGGTGCCACAGGGTTTCATTCTTGGACCGATAATGTTCTCATTATAAGTGAATGAACTTCTCCGACTAGCTAAACACTGTTATGTTCACATGATTGCAGATGACGTTCAACTGTATTTGCACTGTCCGTTAGGTAGCATAAAAAATGAGGATCTTCAAATTATTCAGCAGTGGGCGTTAAAGCATAACTTGTCCCTTAATCCGGGAAAATCAAAACTCCATATGCATTTTCAAACGAAAATTAGGTACAACAAACTTCCCACTGATTAAATTAAGTCAGTCAGTTTTGTTGAGTATATCCATTCCGCTAGGAACTGATCATGCAGTGACCGCAATCGGTAAGGTATACAGCGGCCTCCGTTTGCTATGGTCAACCCATAGGTATTAAAAGTAAGATGTTGCTGATCAAAGCACTTCTTTTAACTATCCTTTTGTTTGGCAGAATAGTCTTATGCAGTGTTGACTATAACACAAGACGAAAATTCAGCGTAATATACAACAATCTCGCGAGATATGTACATCTTCAACAAATGATATTCTGACCATATCTCCACCTACTCAAAACAAATAACAGGTCCGACTTTTGGTATTCTCATAAACTTTAAGTCATTGTTACAGTTACATAGCATTATGCAGACACGTCAGCCTGAGTATTTGCACAACAGACAGTTCGCAAAGAACCGCAGATTTGATTCGGCCCAAATTCAATTGCCTGCAATCCGAACGTACATTTTTTGTCCATACTACTTTTTTGTGGAACTCATAACCATTAACAATAAGGAGAATCAAGAGCACAAACGTATTCAAAAATCATCTTTTTTAACACTTGACCAGTGATACATGAATGAAATAAAATAATGTATTAAAAATTAATTTTTTGTTATTATCTTTACTAAATTCAATCAGTTGACTTAACATTTTGAAGCACTTGAAATTCCTTAAGCCTTCGCAAATAATAAGGCTGTAATTTTAATGTGAAATACTTGATTTTAATAACAAATTAATAAATAAAAGTATCTTTACTTCATAGAGCTACACTAGCACATTCAGATTTTAAGGCTCTAAGCATTTAGAGCTAATTCAAAGCTTTGTAACAAGAAATGGTAACGCATACGCACTTTATTAGTCAATGGCAATTCTTTGAAATGGGGGGCCAACATTTTTGTTCACACAAGTTAACATAACATTTGGTGTCCCCAATAGATAAATAAAATATTGACCGGTGCCTATGAAGCGAAATAACTACCGTATATAACCGTCTCGTGTGCTGTCGAAGTATGTATTCAACTCTAAGGTACTATAATAACCGGAAAAAGATTAATTGCGCGACAACCTTGTTTTTGCCTTTTTGCTGCAAAGGCGAGAGAAGGTTTGTTATTGGTTCCAAAAATTATTATTTTTTGTTTTCTTTTACATTTTATTGCCTGGGAATCGAACCCACATGCTACCGTAGTAGCGGGGAAACTAATAAGATAGAAAAGCCCAAATTGCTGCAATCAACCCCAAATTGATAATTTCGGATAAATAAAGACCTTAATAATAATAATAATTTGTTTGAATGATAGGAAGCGTTCTGGTGGTACAATTCTATTTTTAATGATTTGTCAATTGAACATAGGTGCCTAAAAACTATTGAAAGGCAAAATATAAAATGCTCCAATATCTCAAACACAGTGCTGGAGTTTTTTTTCTTCTTTTTTTTTTAACTATTTAAAAGTATAACTTACACGGTGGCTTTCGGATATTATGTATTTAACTTACATATGTAAATACCTTTCAAACTCCAATACGAATTCTGAGAAATCTACAATACATATAGTAGGAGTATGTTGTTTATTTTCCTGTGTACTTTACACTGTACTGTGTAAAAAAGAACATCTAAAAATCTTTTAAACTATCTATCCAATATCAGGTTGAAAAATAAGTAATGCTCGTAGTTTCGGGGGTTATTTTCAAATTGTCATAAAATGCACAGAATCACTTTAATGGTGAAACTGTTTTTGAAATTAGTATTTGTTATACGAGTACATATTTTGCTCATTCATCCTGCAAATTTTATTGTGTTAATATCATTGTTAAGAGCATTTTTAACTGAATTTTGAAATGGATATATTGTAAGGACATACTCGTATTCGACATATTTTATTGTTTTTATTCCGGAAAAAACCAGAACGGAAGTGAAGCCAGTAGGCAAATCCAAAATGTGTATGCAGAGAGTGTTATCAGCAAGTCCAAATGTCGGCGTTGATTTGCAAATTTTAGAAATGACAATGTTGACCTAAACGACGAACCTCGTTTTGGGTAGGCCTGATGAGCGTCTTAATCCCACCGGCGAATGAATTCCATTATGTTAAGGTAAGGGAACGCGCAAGGGAGTTCAACGTAAGCCATATGAAAATCGACACCTAACAAATATGGGAAATGTCATAAAGTTGGGAAAAGAAGTACCACACCACCATTCTTCAGTGAAAAATCGAAACCTGCGTTACAGAGCGATTTTTGAATCGGATCGTTACCGGAGATGAAAAATGGGTTCTTTGCAGCGGGCCTTATTAACAACGAATCATTAGTCGCGATTTAAAATAATAGTCGGCTTTAACTTAAATTTCATTCTTTCATAAAAAGTACTTTATTTTCATTGAACCTACTACAATACTAATGTAGTTTGACATTTCATATTCGCATTTGAATTTGAATAATCCGATAAAGAAATATACGGATACTCAATTAATTGCGAAATCAGTTCCTTTCCGAAGGCTAATAGTATATAAAAAGGGAATAAACTCTATACAGTTGACACTCAAAAGTCGAAATAAACGAAATTAGCTCTGATTGTTTTCTTCGTTTGTGAATATTCAACAGTGAGGCCAATGTCCTGAAGTAAAACTCCTTGTTGGCTCCCTTTTTTCTTCTTAAATGAAAACTGGATTCCATAAGTTTGTTTTTAAAACTCTTATATTTTATTTTCATCAATCAATAACTTTGTACAACGAAATATTTAGTTATAACATTGGGTCTATAACTTAATTAAATAACGTACGGTTTGCTAAGAGAGGGCGTAACTTGTATTATTAAATTGTTATTATTCCATTGGAACATGCGTTGGAAAGCTACTGTCATTGTACTTCATTTCAGTATATGTCATTCATTTGAAACATAAACAACAATAATTTTTTAACTCAAATATGTCGAACTTTGTGCCTGAAATATTGTTTTTGCGGGGAGTTCTTCTTCATTACTGAAAACTGCTATTCCGGTTAAGAACTATTTGGAAAACATTGGATCAAAAGTCTTACCCCACCCGCCTTATAGCCCAGACCTTGCCCGCTCTGACTACCATTTTTTTCCGGTCGATGCAGAACGCCCTTGGCTGCCAAGCCGGCGCAGTTCTTTTGGGATGGGATCCACAAATTGCCAGAAAGATAGAAAAAAGTCATAGCTTCAGATGGGCAATACTTTGAATAATACTATTGTACATGTTTTTTTTTTAAATAAACGTTCAAATTTTGAAAAAAAACCGCACTAATTAAAATATATACCCAATATAAAGCAGTCGAAATGTATGTAGTAGGTATATTTATGAAAAGCATTTATGAAGCATCCTTAAAATCTGCCAAAATACATACATATATGTACTTGCCTACGCTGAGAACATCGGTTTTATCTAATAATGTAAGAAAGTAAAAGGACGGTAGTCGAAAATACCACTCAATCATCATTACAATCGTAATAAAGTAATTCCTTATGTATTAACATTCATTGTAGTGATGTATTATATTTCCGTATTTACTATCGTATGATGCAAATGTAACAACTGTTTATATGTATAAATTTGTCAACCTCGAAATAAAATTCAGTTCGAAACCAACTGTTGAACGGACAGCATCATCTTTTATTTGACCTCATTAGCGTTACCATCTACATATCAGAAGTGGGATCTGTTAAACAAGTTCTAGTGCAGTCTAATTACTAATAATTACGTGTTAAGCAATAATTTTATGATGTCGCGTGTGAAAAAAAAAAACACAAAAATATGTGCTGTCATATTTCGAACAATTTATCCAAGCGCCTACGGTTGCCCAGTTAAAGGAAAAATTAACCTGTTTCGATCTTCAGAGTAATGGTAACAAGGCAGAGTTGAAGCTAAGTTTACAAGAACACACTGCTGAGTTAGACGAATCTGAAATTAGCGCACATTTCTCCAACATCCAGATGAAGTAGTACCTATCAAGCAGGAAGATGATGACCTCCAAATCGAAATTTATAGGCTCGCTGACAGAATAAAAAAACAAGAGGAAATTTTAGCTCTCAAAGACAAACTTGCAGCTTTATGTCGACCAACCGAAAACTCCACGCGTTCAATCACATACAAAGACATCGAAGACATTGTGTCTCACTTCTCTGGTGACAGTAATTTCTCCATTCAACAATGGGTGCAGAGTTTCGAGAAGGCAAGATCTTTGCACAAATGGGACTTGAAATCAAAACTTCTACAAGAGTTTCACCGAGTGGTCACGTCAGCTGACGTTCACGATATTCTTCGGAACCGGGGGAAGAGGACGGACGAGAGTATTTATCAATATACACTGGCCATGCAAGAGATCGCAATCAATGCAGAAATCGAAGACGAAGACCTTATACATTACATTATAAAAGGAATTCCTGATACTGTATGTTACAAACAGTTCCTTTTTACAGCAAGAAGTATCGACGATTTGAAACAAATGCTGAAAATATAGCATCTTCTTCAGCAATGATAGCAACCTAATCTGCCAACCAACTCCAGCGACAACATAACAACAGATGCTTCAATTGCAACGAGCCTGGACATATTGCTAGCAGCTGCCAGAAGCCACGTCGAAGCATCAAGCCACCTGCAAATGCACCAGCAGTTCTTTTGCTCCAGCAGCCTGAAAAAGAAAATGTATTGACGAAGACAGTTAACGACGATTTCACACTTGACGTTAAGTACAAATTTTTAAATAGTTCTACTAATGATGTTTTCGAATTTAAAGCAAATACAATGGTAGGCACAGGCAGTCCCATAAGTTTTATACAGGAACATTTCATACCATCTTTTGTGATCCAGCCGTTAGAACATGATTGTAGCCAGTATTTTGGAATAAATGGAACAAAATTGAGTATATTAGGAAAAGCCGAATGTGTTATTTATGTAAGTGATAGACCGGTAAATTGCATGTTGCATGTAGTAAAAAATAAAACAATGGCTAACTCTGTTGTTCTAGGCAGAGATTTTTTACGAGCCAATAATATTAAATTAAGTGTTGAAAATTCTAAAACTAAATTAATCAATTATGCTAAAGATTTTGAAAACAATTTTATAAATAATGCTAACTATTCTACAAATTATATGACAAATGACTTTAAGAATTATGAAAATTTAAACAATTTAGATAAATGTGATGATAATTTTAATGGCAAATATGACAACAATTTTACAGATTTGCATGACGATAGTTTCGCGAAAGTTATTTTGAATACATATACTTGTTATGATAAAAATGATTTTAATTAGAGGATTTACAATAATCTTACATACGAAGATAGACAACGCCTTTATGATATTATGAAACAAACCAATTCTGATAAAATTATTTCTAATCCGAATATCTCATACGAAATGAAAATTAGTCTGTGCAATTCAAATGTGAGTTTTAATTGTGCACCGTGGCGACTACCATACGTCCATACACTTGAATTAATGAAAATTTTAAATGATTTATTAGACCGAAAAATAATACGCGAATGTAATTCACCTTTTGCCTCTCCAATTGTTAATGACTAAAAAGAAAAATGGAACCGTAAGATTATGTGTAGACTATAGGCAATTAAATAGTGTAACACAAAAAGACAATTATCTTTTTCTTCTAATCGAGGATCATCTGGATAGGCTACGAAATAAAAAATTAACAATAATCTTACATACGAAGATAGACAACGCCTTTATGATATTATGAAACAAACCAATTCTGATAAAATTATTTCTAATCCGAATATCCCATACGAAATGAAAATTAGTCTGTGCAATTCAAATGTGAGTTTTAATTGTGCACCGCGGCGACTACTTTGAATAAATTATTTGACCGAAAAATAATACGCGAAAGTAATTCACCTTTCGCCTCTCCGATTGTTAATGACTAAAAAGAAAAATGGAACCTTAAGATTATGTGTAGACTACAGGCAATTAAATAGTGTAACACAAAAAGACAATTATCTAATTCCCCTAATCGAGGATCATCTGGATAGGCTACGAAATAAAAAATACTTTTCATTATTAGATCTCAAAATTGGGTTTCATCACGTCAAGATGGCTGAAGAATCCGTCAAGTTAACATAGTTTGTTAAGCCTATAGGCCAGTTCGAGTTTCTTTGTATGTCATTTGGCCTTAAAAACGCGCCGGCAACCTTTCAGCGTTACAATTATGCGAGATTTAAAGAGTTAATAGCAGAAGAGCATTTTGCTCTTCTACAGAAAGTTGTCAAAATAGTATCCGATTTCAATTTAGAACTCATATGACAATAGTCGTTTTATGGAAGAACAAATTACGTATCTTGGTTATGAAGTCAGTGTAAAAGGTATAAAACCTAACTCTGATGGCTTAGCTGCTGTTCTCCAAACAGCTCCAACTCCAAAAAAACATCAAGGAGCTTCATTCATTTCTTGGATTATGTCCATATTTTAGAAAATATATTCAAAATTTCTCAGTAATATCAAAATCACTATACGATCTATTAAAACAAAATGTCAAATTCCAATTTGGAGAAAAAGAAATAAGTATTTTCCAGTTATTAAAGCAAAAATTACTACAAGCGCCAGTGTTGAGCATTTATTCTCCACAGGCAGAAACCGAACTGCAATGCGATGCTAGCTCTTTGGGTTTTGGTGGAATTTTAATGCAAAAGCAGTCAGATAATAAGTTTCATCCAATCTCCAATTTTTCCAAGAGATCAACACCGAAATAGTCAAGATACCATTCCTTTGAACCCGAAACGCTTGCGATCATATATGCGTTAAGAAGACTTAGGACTTATTTAAGTCTTTAAGTCTTTGGCGCTTACGCTAAGAAAAAATATTATCAATCCTCGAATTTCAAGGTGGGCTTTAGAGCTCCAGGAATATAACTATTCAGTAGAGCATAGAGATTCAATCAAACCATGTCGATGCCCTTAACATCTCATAACATCCTTTTGGTACAACCAGATCCATTCGAATATGCACTGGCTTCTGCCCAAGATCAGGATATGACCATTCAGAATAATGCTAACATATTGGAACACAAACAACAGCCACTTTACGAAATGGTTAATGGTCTCATCTACCGGAAATGTAAAGATTTTGTTGCTTTTTATGTTCCAAAGCAAATGAAAAAAATGTTATCCAAATCACCATGATGGACTTTGTCATATGGGTGCGGATAAAGTATTTGAACATCTTAGAAAGACCTATTGGTTTCCATCGATGACATGACTACATCAAGTCATGTCTAAAATCTATTTACTTCGGGGAAGGTGAACTACATGGTATTCCAAAAGGTAATAAACCCTTTGATACACTTCATGTAGACCATTATGGTCCCCTTGCAGCAGGTGTGAAAAATCTAAAGAAATACATTCTTATGGTAGTGGATGCGTTCACTAAATTTACCAAGCTTTATTCAGTGAAGACGACAAGTTCTAGAGAAGTCATTCAGAGCTTACAAAATTATTTTTCAAATTACAGCAGACCAAAACGATTAATTTCGGATAGGGTTCTTGTTTTACGTCTGATGAATTTTTGTCAGTTTGTAGGGATGTTGATGTGACACATATAAAAATAGCCACCCAATCAAATGGACAGGTGGAGAGGATAAACAGGCTCTTGACGGCTAAGTTATCAAAAGAATCCGAAAACGACCTGGGTGAGTGGTCAAAACATTCGGATAACATTCAATTCTCTATAAACAACACTTTTAATAGGAGCACAGGTGTATGTCCAAGTGTTTAGCTTTTCGGTGTTCTCCAACGAGGCGAAAGTAATGATATGGTCCGCGAGTATTTAGAACATGAAATTTTGCAAAAAGACCCAATAGACATAGTTGAGGAAAGGGAGAAGGCAAGTCTTATGATCATGCACAATCAAGAAAAAAAGTATGATAAAAACCACAAAAAACCTCATCGCTATAAAGTAGGTGATTATGTGGTAGTTAAAAATATTGTCACAACTGCAGGTCCGTATGAAGTATACGAAGTATTGCCTAACGATAGGTATCGTATAAAAGATTTAGAAAACTTGCAAGTTTCTCGAGACCGATATGATGGAATTTCAAGTCCCGAAAATATGAAGCCGTATGTGGCAAACAATTAAGCTCGAAATATAGATATGTTTAAAAAAAATCATTTTATGTAATTGGTTGTGTTTCATTCCCGATGAGATACTTACGCTATTTTAAAGCCATCGAGTTTATATCGCTTTCAATTATTATTATATTTTTAAAATATAATAATAATTAATAAGTAATTTGGAAATTTCAAATAATTAATGGCCATGTAAACCGAGGCGATTTAAGATCAGGAATTGCCGAATTTTAGTCGAAAATTCCACTTAATCATCATTACAATCGTAATAAAGTAATTCTTTATGTATTAACATTCATTGTATTGATGTATTATATTTATGTATTTACTATCCTATGATGCAAATGTAACAACTGTTCATATGTATAAATTTGTCAACCTCGAAATAAAATTCAGTTCGAAACCAACTGTTGAACGGACAGCATCATCTTTTATTTGACCTCATTAGCGTTACCATCTACAGAACAGAAGCTGCAAAAGTAATAAATGTATGCTGTCAATGCTTTGACGAAAGCCACCACATTTTGAGAGTTTAATTCAATTTGACTAGGTCTCTAGCAAGACTAGCAAGTTGTTGAGTTTAGTTAAAGTCTTTGGCAGTTGTGATCGAAAACTCTTGAATCAATTTATTTTAAAAGAACTAAAAACGCATGACATCATGCGTTGACTGAGTGCAATCAGTGCCGAAGGAACTATGACATTGCGTAACAAAAAACTTAGAAAACAAAACAAAAAAAAAAAAAAAAAAAAAAAAGAAAAAAACACGAACAACAAAATTCTTCATATCTTTCAGTGCACACCCACAATTCAGACAATCAAAATTTGTCGCGCTTTAAAAACGTGCTGTGACTGATTGAGTATTTAACGATAGTCTTACAGTCCACCTCCGCCAAATATCTTGTCAGTAGCCATTAAGTTATTTTTGGATAACGCCGAAGTTTAAAAAAACCCAAAACCAAGCCAACACACCGACTACTTCATCAATTTTTCTATAATACTTTTTTGATATTATACTAATCTACATGTAAGTATGTACACATTTCTGAACATACCTACATATGTATGTATTACCCATATTCAAATTAACTCTCTTTCATCAGATATAATCAATTTATAATAATTTTGAAATCATTCCCGCCAAAATGGGTTCGAAAACTTGCATATTACTCAAACCTAGTTGTCGCATTTACGGATGCACGTACATATGTATATATGTACGATGACGGTGCGGCTTTTCTTTCATTTTCCCCGGCCAAATTGCACCTATGTTGGTACCCAACTAACGCAATCATATATTGTACAGTATTCGCACGTTTGCGTGTGTACTCGGACACAGTTAAACAAAGAAATAGGCAAAAACACAAAATGAATGCAAAAATAATAACAAAAGAGAAGCACGAAAATTACGCGCACTTTTTCAATGCCGGAATTATGTAACGAATGTCACTTAACATTGCCTAATAGACTTTTGCCGCACCACACCACTGTATTAGTACAGTATGATAAAAAAAAAAAAAAAAAGCGTTTAATGACTTGTCGTTTTAATGTCAATAGTCGCTGTTGGAATTCTATTATATTATATCTACAGCAAGACACACGATGTAATCTGGGGATAGAATACCATATGTGATATAGTAGAATGGTATGACAGACAGTAGCGGCGGCCGTGACCGTGGTGGCAAGTAGAGTGCACTGAAGTACAAATAATTTGCGCGCGCAATACCGATTGCCACAACCGACTGAACTCAGCTAAAGATCATACCAAATGCAATGATACCAACAGACAAAACAGCAAAAAATAAATAAATAAATAAATAAAAAATAAAAAAAACACAAAAAACCAACAACCAGCATAAACTAACAAAAAACGACAAAACTCAAAAGAAGTGAAAACAAATAAATAACCGACCATGAACTTGACTGCAGAAATGTAAACAAATAAACGAGAAACTATGTCGACAACAATTTTTGTGTAGTGCCTCAATTGACGTCGGCGCTGTTGTGCGCTCTGCAGCCAACCATAGACCAATGGATGATGACAGCTACTATCCGGCTAGTTTGGTGCGGCAGGCGCAACGAACGGGACCAACGACAGCAGTGCCGCGGTGGCGTTAATAGGCACATGCGATGCGGACAGGTACACATATCTTTAATCGAAAGTTAGATTCGGCGTTAGATACTACAATATATGTATGTAACTCAATCCAACAGATTTTGAGAAAGTGTAAACTGGTTTTGAATGAACTGACAAAACCGGATAGTTTGACAAGTTTCAACGCCTATTTGAGACGTTAGAAATTAAGGCGGATCGTGTTGCACTTAGGTAATGGGATGGCATTCTTGTGTGAACGGAAGTAGACGGTTTTTTTTCAACATTTTGATTGATTAACGAAGAATCTTTGAAAATTGGGTATGATGGTTAATAGCTTGACTGCATTTACGCCTAGTGGAAATGACTGCAAAGTTTGGTATGTAAGTGAAGGTTTTAATAATGAATTGGAGATACTGATGTGACATAATATTTGAGTTTTTCAGATTTGGTAACTCTACATTATGTAGATTACGCAGAGGTGGAAGCTGAGTCTTGAGCTGAAAAGATTTAAACGTCAATGATCTTAGAAGACTTTAAGCTATTACTCATGCAGGCTAATATAGAACGGCCTATAAAGACCTACGACGTTATAATTCTCACAACCCTATACGGAAGATATAAATTTTTTGAGCTTTTTCAAGATTTTGCTTCTTAGATGGACCAAGATCTTAGCTCGGAAATAAGTACATGTTTATTTTGACAAATTATGACTTTTCTTAATTTCTTTTAGGTTCAGGCTCAACTGATATTATTATTACACGGAGAACCGTGTTTTGTTTTCGGGCAATATAACAATGATTCATGGGCTATTAAAGTAGAAAATCTGACGGAATTTTAAGAAAATCGTACTCAATGCGCCGAGCTTTTAAAACCTGAATTGAGCAACTAGATTTAATTTTTTTCGGCATATTTAAAGAACAAGTGGACAAGATGTTGTAGAAAAGTAGATAGGTATCTTGATAATAAGTAACTTTCAAGTAATACTATAACTATTTGTTAAAAAAAAAAATCTGGTCGTCCGAGGAAAGATGTCCTAGAGGTCCTACATACAAAAAATTCGGAGTAGCTAAAATTAGACAACTGTATTGACACCAATACAAATTAATAAGAGTAAATAATAAGTCAAGGTTTGCATTATATAAAAGAACCTAACTTGTTAAAAAAGGGTATACCCCTATAAAGAACACATCACGGTCACGGATACTGTTGCTGAAATTAAATTGCAGGCTTAGCCTAATCATATCGTCCAACGCTTACTAGATGCTCAAAAGTAAGTTTAAGAAGTTCAAAAAGAAGACATTTTGAAAAATCTGGAGCTAATATGTAATTGGGGCATGGATATTTAATGGCAATAGGAATCCAAGCAACATTTCTCTGATCCAAATTCTGAAGACTCACATCCACACGATACTGCCGCAAATAAAGTTTATGTTTCAACATAAAACGACAGATTTGGCAAGTATGGAGGTAAAAAAATTCGGAAACAAATCAAGGAGCTACAGTCAGTATTAATACAATTACAATGTTATTTACATTGGTAGATGGAAAGATATATTGTATAATCCCATCGCAGATAACAAATCAACACAAAGATGTTTTTGTTTTCGGGCTTATATCAAAGGATTTCAATAACATAGAAAAAGTATGGAACAGAAAAATGATAGATACTTCTCACTTGGAATTCGGGTTATCGGTAATTCATGCTTGGATACGGTTTTTTGAATGTTTGTTGCACCTTAGATATAAAGAACATCTGATGAAATGCCAAATTCGAGACGAAAAAAAAAAAAAATTGAAGAAAGAAAGAAAGATATTCAAAGTTTCAAAGATAACCCGAAATTTGTATTTGGAAGCAATAATGATGGAAATACTGCTAGGCGATTCTTTAGCCATCCGGACCTATTAGCTAGAATAACCGGTTTAGATATTGAAATGCTTAAAAGATTTAAAACAGTGTTACAAACCATAGCCAGTGGACACTAAATAAAGATGAACAATTTCCAACTATATGCCACTAAAACGGCTAAGCTGTTTGTGCAAAAAATACAGTGGATTCCCAATGCTTTGCACAATTCATAAAATTTTAATTCATAGTCTGGCAACTATAAAACATGCCTTCTTTCCAATAGGTCAGCTGAGTGAAGAAGCGGGTATTATGAACTCTTTGTTGATTTCCTCGGACACATTGATAACGAGTTTGTGGAAATTGCCTAATAAATGTGGAGATGTTATTGATAAGGACATTCTACATTTATTGCAAACGCTTATGGTCCCACTAACTTCCAAAA
Source organism: Volucella inanis (assembly GCA_907269105.1). Taxonomy (NCBI): domain Eukaryota; kingdom Metazoa; phylum Arthropoda; class Insecta; order Diptera; family Syrphidae; genus Volucella; species Volucella inanis. The sequence continues at coordinate 147,880,766 of OU026153.1, forward strand.
CTTCTACAGGAACAGTATGTGAAAGCTCAGATAAATTTTCTGATTCCAATTGTTTCTATATTTATTATATTTTTATTTTTTTACGTCTATCAGACTTGTTTTTGTATATAAATTAAAAATATCATCTTCAAATATAAAATTAAATATTTTTAAATCATTCTTTTTAAATTTTTATGGGTACAAATAATTTTATATCAGAAAATATTACATTTGACCTCTGTGTGCGACGACACCAAAGAATGTTTCTATGAGCTCCTTGACAAGTATATGAGCAACGTCCGAAGTATCACGCTAAAATCGTAATAGTCGATTTTAATGCAAGGATAGGAAAAGAGAACATTTTTGATAGGACAATTGGTAATCATAGCTTACATGCTACCGCGTCTGATAGCCAACTAAGGCTCATGGACTTTGCGGTGGGATGAAATATCAGTATAGCAAGCACACGGTCTCCTCTTCTCAGTATACACAAGGGGACATTTCGATCTCTAGATTATCAAAAACTAATTTAAATTTTGCGATAGACGTAGGGCATGCCTCCAGTATTCTGGACGTTCGGACATTCCGGGCAGCCATCATTGACTCCGATCACCACCTTGTTGTATCAACGTGCGAAGGCGAATCTCCCAATTGCCACAAGCAAGAGGCCACCAGAATCTTCAGCGAATTCTCTTCTCTAATTTTCTCAACAACTCTTATTTCGACAACATCAAGTACCGAAGACCAGTGGGAACGCTGAAAACGTGTCATCAGAGACTGATGTGCTGGGTTTCACCCGACCACCACCAACAAATCCCTTGTTTGATGAAGGATGCCGGCAAGCACATGCTACTAAACAAGAAGCCTTCAAAGCGGCGCTGCAATGAAGAACGAGAGCTGCTCGTGGGCTCTACAAGCGGAAGAGACGGGTAGAACATAGGTTTCTTAAGAAGAAGAAAAAAGAGCACAAGGAGCGCGAGATCGAAGATAATGAGAGCTTGTACCCCAGGAATAAATTACGGAAGTCTTACCAAAAGATAAATAGAACATGTCAAGGCAAGAAGCCCCGTACAGAAACCTATAGAGATGAAGAAGAAAATGTGTAGTAGGATCGCAGTCGGTGCTGAGAATATGAAAAAACTTCTGCAGACTCTACAACGGCGAAGAAACCCAACATGAAGCCGTTAGGCAGAATGGACCATTCAACTTAGATGATGATAGCAAAAATATAGCAATATCTAAGCTAAAATCGAACAATTCAGCTGGACCTGATGGCTTACCGGCCGTAGAAAGCATGCACCAACTCATTTCTTAGATCTAGTCAGGAGAGTAAATGCCTAATGAATGGAATTTGAGAAAGTCTCCTCAAAATCGGATACAAGATCTTATCTGCTTGTATCAAGAAGTCCTATCTACACCCAGCATCTTTTCATCGATTTTAAGAACGCATATGTAGCATTTAAAAAGACGAGTTATGCCTGCCAAACTCATCCGTCTGTGCAGAATGGTCGATAACGACTTCACCGAGACCTTTGATATTAGAAAACATTTTTAAACAAGGTGACGAGTTGTCATGTGACTTCTTTAACAACATACTTGAAAGAATTCTGCGAAACTCACAAGTGAACACTGGAGGCACAATATTTCAAAACTATGTATGAGCGTACGCCGAAGATATAAACATACCATAATTATTAGAATTCGGCGTGCTGTCACCGGTGCGTTCGCTTATATTGAAACAGAAGCTGTCAAAAAGGGTTTTGCGGTATATGAGCGCAAAACCAAGTATCTATATGCTGTCAATAAAAATAGGCACACATCGACGAATTAAACAAAACGACAAAAAACGACAGCTATTATTCCAGGGTAGAAAAGCACTTTGTATCACTTGGTGCCGTGAATTCTGCCAGCAACACGTTAGCAGAAATATAACGAAGACTCACTCCTGCCAATCGCTGTTTATTTGGGCTAAGAAGGCTATTAAGTAGTAAGGCCTTATCCCGAAAAACTACGCAAAATTTCGTATGAAACCTTAATCATATCAGTCCTATTTAATGGCGTAGAAGTATTAATCCTATCAAAAGCGGATGAAAATATCCTCAGTCATTTCGAAAAAAAAAATTTCCCGTACCATATTAGGTCCCGTTTACATTGATAGGCTTTGGAGGAGAAAATTCAATGATGAACATGCAAGCTGTACAGCAAAATCAGAAAACTACGCATCAGTCACCTCAGATGGCATTGTCTTCGAATATAACCCGGAGGGACAACTCAATAGAGGAAGGCCTAACCTAAGACCACCTAAGGTTAGGTGGCGCGCCGAAGTAGAAGGGGACCACGACCGACTTGAAGTGTGCGACCTGGAGGTAAATAGCTAAAAACCGGGCTAACTAGTAAGGCTTGTTAGATGAGGCCCAGGTTTACCCTGAATTGTAGCACCATCTTAGCAATTAAATAAGTTAAGCTATGAAATTACACAAAAACTTAAACAAAAATATTTTCTGAATCTATTTCTTACTTTTTGTAAATGTGCCTTTGAAAATGTGCTTTTGAAAATGTGACTTTGAAAATGAAAGACTTAGCTGAAGCAAAAAAGTGTTAGTCACTTAGTTAGTTGTTTAAGAAAAGATTACAAATTATACCAGACCAAAATGATGGCAAATTTTATTAGCCGAAAGGTGATACAATGAAATCTTGTCACTATACTTTCACTATATGTGCAGGCTTTCAGTGGTCTGGAGCTCTTGAAGAAAAAAAAGGCACTCCGATGGCGATTTTTAAGGCCAAGTGCCACGGCTATTCTTGGTTCATTAACATCACTACTTTTAAGTACTGAAAAAAAACTCATTTCGATGATTTGAATATGAAGACTTCTTAGTCTTTTCTGAATCATTTTTGAAATTATTAGTCAACTCTATGTATAGAGCGTGTACTTGGCAATGTGAAAAATTTATAAAAATGCGCATTTCACCTACGCACCTACGAAAATAGAGATGCCAATCAAGTCAATGAGTTTCAGACCAACTCTGAACATTAAAATCGATCGATTAGGAGGTTGAAGACATAAATGCAGGTTTCAACGCACATCCTACTCTCCAAGAAGTGATGTATTAGCCGTTAGGGCCATGACTAAATGGCCCACAATGTAATTCAGAAATGAACAGAAAATATGTAAGCTTTCAACTAATAGATTGAAGTTCACTGAGGACCTCCCTAGCTTCCTAAAGAAGCCCATAATTTAAGACAGTTCTATGTGAGGCCAGGGGTTGCGCACATCAGACTTTAGGACGACGCAGGAGATTCATTACACGTATCTGAATTCCCGCCAAAAGATAATGACTTAACGATGGACGCACACACCAATGGTAAAATAATAGATATAAGGATATGCACAGACTCATTTGTATATAAATATAACAATTAAATATTACATAAATAGTTTAAAGCAGATCATAAGTCAAATCAAGAATAGCAAAACAGTATAAAAAAACATATGGAGATCATCAGCTGCTAAGATGACCCCGTATTGGACGAAAAGTAAAATATGAACACTCCGGCATATAGAAAACGGACGGAAATGTTTAATTACTTATTCATTAATGGATACACAGTGTAGTTCATAAGCATCCGAACTAAGGCGTTAATGAACTCTAAACCAAGAGCCTAGAATTTTAATTGTATACTTGATTCAAATAGGATCTATTTGACATGATACATATATTGTTTAGCATAAATTTTTAACCTTTTCATGGTATTAACTCAATCGAGTGGAGTCTTGAATTCTTCAAGTGAATTTCCACTTCTGATAAGAGGAATATCTCTATGTGATAAATCAGGTTGATACACTTGATAGTGCAACGAGAACTGAAGAATATCGATTGAACTAATCGAATTCTAGCTACCAAAATTTTAACATTTTCTGACAAGTCCTTATTTATTATTCTACCTGGAGGCACGAGTTCACTCCCAACGATCCCAGTTTTAGCGGTCATTTTTGAAGAAAGCAATCTGTTAAAATAACGAATCATAGTTAATATTTCTAAGTAGGAAACAAAAACATAAACAGCACATTGTCAAAATACTGACAGATTTTTTTGATAAAGCACGTCCAGATAGTGCGGAATCTCACAAAATACTCTGTACAAACGAACAGAATATCGATGTACTAAAAGACTAAATATGGTCTAGTATATTTTTTTTTTTTTCGATCAGCTTAAACAACCTAAGCTTTAACACCCTTCAACCAGCTTCCACCATTATGTATTATAGCTTCTGACGTTATGAAAAAATATTCTCCACAAAACCATGACATACCGGAAAGTTGGTGTAAAAAAGAAGACCAATTCGCATAAACATCAGCACTTTAAAAATACTCGTATGTATCTCGTATCTGAGCATATTACTCAGAAACAAAATGCACCTGGCGTTTGTTTACGGACACCTTTTTTTCTGAAGATCCTATAATAGATTTTCGCTTACATAAACCGGTATATACTTTGAAAAAATAAGTAAAGAAATGGCACTTAAATTTGGATTAGATATTAATTTGTTATTATTTATTTTTCTTAAGATTAAAAAACTATAAATTACCTTCCAACCAGCACTACTGTTCGAATCTCCTTTGTCTTTAAAATATGGCACATTCTGAACCATCCATTCGTATATTTGACTTAATGTTAATCTTTTATCCGTAGCTGATCCGATTGCATGAGTTATTAGATCGGCATATGATAAGTTCCCCCAAGCATTTCGTCTTGATGAGTTCTTTTTCGCTCCAACATTTTGAGGCACAGTTTGTTGAGAATCTAAAAATTTATAAAACAAAAAAACGGTAACTAGATTCAATTTTTTTACTTATAATAAAAATCTCATCTCTGAGCCATTAGGTTCAACGGGTCAATTCAATGAATCGAAAGTAGGTAAAGAGAAAAAAAAAATCCAAAAAGCTCGAAAATCTGATAGGCCTAAATATTGTGCAAAGTAAACGGTCACTTTGGTGTTTGGGTGTGTGTGAATAGAGTAGGCACTGACTGGCATCAACTTGGCGGCTACTGTAACTTGTCATGTATATCAACTGTGCTTATTTTACCTCCCCGTGGTAACCATCGGGTACTGGTTTGCCCATCCGGTCGTGACTTGCTGAACTTATAAGCGCGAGTGTTGGACACAAAGACAATATCAACACTATAATACTCTGCCGGAAAGATTGACTAAACGAGTCTCAGAAGTCTTAGATGAGCCCCTCAGAAAGAGGACGTACGGCGGATGAATTCACGTGACGGCAACAGTCAATTTGGCAGATACCTTACTTGATATACTTTGACAATTTTGGAGCTGGGGTCAGTGAAGATTTTTCAAGATTAGTCAGGATCCTGAAACAGAGATAGTGGAGAATGAACCCTTCTTGGACCAATGGCAGCTCTCACATCCCCAAAGTGGGTTACTGACACCAGAAGATCCAACAAGGATCCAACAAAGGGCCTTTCCCTTCAGGTTGAAGATTGTACGCTGGGGCAACTGCCCGACTGCGTAAAACACATATGGTTGTGAAGCAACAAACCTCGAAAACGGATGATTTTAGTGTTGACGAACCATGCAAACGAAACCAGAACAATGAATTTCGGATCTGTACTTGGAATGTTAGGTCCCTTAACAGACCTCGTGCAGCCGAACAGCTAGCGGAGGCCCTGAACTTCTATAAAGCAGACCTAACTGCCATCCAAGAAATGCGATGAGATGGACCTAGCAAAAACAGGATGAAAAACTATGATATTTATTATGTCGCAACAACAAAAACAGCGATTATTTGGATGTGGACTCATCGTTGGAGGAAGATTTAGGCAAGATTTTCTAAGTTTCAATTATGTGAACGAGCGCCTCACGACAATCCACATCAAATCTAAATTCGCAAACATTAGCCTAATATGCGCGTATGCCCCCACGGAGGAGAAAGACGACGACACCAAAGAGAGGTTCTACGATATTCATAAAGGGACATGGATAACTCTCGATCAATCAACAGTCACCCAGATTAACCTCATTGCGATCAACGCAAGGCACTCCTCCAGTGTTATAGAAGTCCGATCGGCCAACATTGACCCGGACCACTACCTTGTTGTAGCCAAAGTACGCCTTCGGATATCCCGAACACCGCCAAAACAAGTAAACGCTGTGAGGAAGTTTGACGTCGGACGGCTAAAATCGCAAGAGATCACTAGATCCTTTTCATATCGAGTCTATCTCTTAATCTCTCAAGAGGTTCTATGCAGCTAGCATCAAGAATTGAAGACCAGTGGCAACACTACCAAAAAGCCATCAGAGACTTTAGGGTCTCTTGAGCCTCTGAGGTGCTTGGTTTCATTCGACCACCACAACGAAACCCCTGGTTCGACGACGAGTGCTGGCAAGCAAATGCTTCGAAACCAGCGACCAGAGCTCCTTGTGAGCTCTACGCGCAAAAAAGAACAGACGATCACCGAACACGACTTCAGGAGAAAAAAGAAAGAGCGATGTTACAGAAGAAATGAGGTCTGAAAGTTTTGCTAAAAGGTAAAAAGAACTTGCCAAGGCCAACCCGAACCGAAACCTGCAAGGACGAACAAGGAACATCATAGTAGAATCGCAGTCGATGCTGAGGATATGGAAGTACCACTTCTGCAGTCTATTTAACGGCGATGACGAATTGAATAAACCATTCAACCTGGACGATTAAGACCAACAATTGCATGTACCCGACCTGGACGAAGTGAAGATAGCCATATCTAAGCTTAAATCCAACAAAGCCGCAGATGGCCTAACCGCCGAGTTATTCAAATCGGCAGACGATGACTTGGTAAGGAACATGCACCAACTCATCTGTAAAATATGGTTGGAAGAAAATATGCCCGATGAATGGAACCTCAGCATTGTATTGTTTGCCCGATCGAAACAGAGGCACTTGTCTTCTTAACATCGCTTTCAAGATCTTATCTGCCATGTTGTGTGAACGCCTGAAGCCTTTCGTCAACAACTTCATTAGTCCCTATCAGTGTGGCTTCAGGCCAGGAAAGTCCACCATCGATCAAATATTCACACTACGGCAGATCTTGGAGAAAACCCGGGAAGTCCAAAGCGATACCCATCGATTTAAAGGCCGCCTATGACAGCATTTATGGAGACGAGCTATACAGAGCCATGTCTAGTTTTGGCATCCCTGTCAAAGTCATCCGCTTCTGCAGAATAGCAATGGAGAATACACGTTGCTCCATCAAGGTCGGTAAAGAACTCACAGAAACCTTCGATGTAAAAAAAAATGAGACAAGGCGATGTGCTGTTATGCGCGTTCGTAAGTATTGAGACGGAGGCGGCGAAGATGGGTTTGGCAGTCAATCAGGGCAAGACAAAGTATATGCTGTCACCCAACACCGACGTCTCGGATGGAATGTTACTATAAACAGATACAACTTTGAGGTGGTTAAGGACTTTGTCTACCTATGTACTCAGGCAATCACACCAGCGCTGAGATTAAACGAAGAATAACTCTTGCCCATCTTTGGGCAAAGAAAGCTATTGAGTAGCAAAGCCCTATCTCGAACAACTAAAGTGACCCTTTAAAAGACCCTAATCATCCCGGTCCTTCTAAATGGTGTAGAGGCATGGACTCTACCAAAAGCGGTTGAGGTTGTTCTTGGTAGTTTAGAGAGGAAAATTTTTCGAGTCCCGTTTGCATAGACGGTGAACGGAGGAGGAGATATAACGACGAAATGTACGGGCTGTACAGCGACATCGATCAAGCCAGAAGAGTGAAGGTCCAACGACTGAGATGGCAGGGTCATGTAGACCGAATGGAAGCGAATGCTCCGGCCCGAAAGATCTTCGGATCCACTCCTGAATGACGGCGCAGTAGAGAAAGATCGCGACTCAGGTGGCGCACGCAAGTGGAAGGGGACCCTTAACCAACTAAGTGTGCGAAACTGGACTCAGCTGGCCAAAGATCGTGCTGGCTGGAGACGCTTGTTGGTTGAGGACCAGGTCAACCCCGGACTGTAGTGCCACCTAAAGTAAAATTAGATTCTGTAGCAGTGGCTGTGAAATAAATGTTAGCAATAATAAGTACTGTTAACCTCCATATATGAGTATGATATGTTACTCTATGTGCGCTAACTCATCTAAAAATGAAGATCTGTACTGGAAGGTACAAAGGAAGCAGCTAAACATTAAGCTAGAGTTTAAAAAATTAGATGGCATGTTCATGGTTTTTATCATCAGCTGGGATGACGAATAAAATTATGGGTCGTCCTTTAGTAGCTTTAAGTCGCCTATTACTGAATGCGGCACTGCTGATAGCTCTGAAAAAATCTAACTGGTCTTTACGGATATATTAAACTTGTTGAAGCACACTTGGCAACGCGAGTGCAATCGGCTAAGAGTAATTCGGCTGACAGCTAGATAAGTTAAGTTCAGAGCGTATAAAACACGCGCAATATCTTAGATTTATTCCACTACACTTTTCGGCTGCCGTAAAAATTATTTTTTTAAATAGTGGTGTTGTTAAAATAAAATTATTTCAACCACAATCGACAATTTTATTAATTAATTTAAACTCCCATAATTCACAGTCACAGACGGTTTTAATTACGCAAACAAATCAACTGTACAATCGAGTGTACTGTTCTCCCATCGTTTCTAAGCAGAATGAGTGCTGAGCAATATTAATGAACAAAGAAACAAGCGCAATTACATACCGCAAAAAATTCCATCGGAACAAACCAAAGGACGACTACACCAGAAGCAAAGTTGGTGAATAGCGATTTTGGTTTGCGAAGGTGCAAGCGCAATTTTCCATCGCTAATGTCACCTCAGATGTCTCAAAATTTAACACCATTGTAGCAGCAATAGAAATGAAATTTCTAATGCAGGTCACCGATGCCATCCTCCAGCCGCCTGATACTATAGAGTACGAAAACTTCAAAATGCTCTTACTGAAAAGACGGGGTCGCAGACCTGTCCGTTATTCCAACATGATGAAATGACGTATATAGACCAGCTTATTCTTTGAAATTGTATGCGGCAAACGGCAGCGAAATATCAACATAGAGCGATAAGAAATTCATCACGGACCTTAGTTTGTGCAGACGATTTACTTGGAAGTTCATTGTAACGAAAAAAAACATATCGAGGTCGACTTTGTCAAACAATTCGGCCTTCTGCAACATTTTTGCAAACGTCGGGTTATCCATTCCAAACAGGTTCATCTAAAATTCATGCCTTTAAAGTTGAAGATGCTTTTTCGATCATTTCAGGTGATTTCAAAGACAATTCTATGTTTGTCGCAACAGGTTTCCCAACCTTATTTCAAAATCTCATTAAGCTCAGTATTGATTGCCGCCCATCGAAGAGTGCATGGTCTAATCAATTATACATGGTCAAGGAATAGTAAAACCATACCTGGCCGCTGGCTCAAGGAGAGATAATATTTTCAGCATCGATTTAAAACAGGCATACCACCATGTCCCGTTTGCGGAGCGCGACATTCCTAGAACTGCCATCACCACGCCCTTTGGAATGTTCGAGTACAACTTTATGAAATTTGTGCTGAGCAATGCGTCGCAAATATTTCAGCATTATATCGATATGATATTGAGAGAAGAAGCTTGTTGTGGTTTCACCTATGTTGACGATATTTTTACTGTTTCCACCGACTCGACGTCAAAGACCATAAAAAGAACCTGCATAGAATTTTGAGATGACTGAACAAAAACAACCTTATCATCAACATTTCAGGTTATTTCCTTGGGACTCCTTGGCAATGAAAGAGACATCAAACCAACAGCAGAAAAAGTAGAAGCGATTCAAAATTTCGCAAAACCAGCCATGAAGAAGGATTGAAAGCGTTTTTTGGACATCATCAACTTTACAGAACATTCATCCCGAACGCCGTGGAGAACCCATGGTGATACGGAAGCTGATTATCGAAAACAAAAGAAATGAATGAGTTCCCCAAATTGGGACAACGAGCCCATAAAGGCATTCGTGTGCTGCAAACAAGCCCTAACTAACGCCGTTCTCTAATATCCTGCTCTAAATGCCAACTTAGTTCTTCAAACTGATGCTTCAACTATACTGTAGGTGCCGTGCTTCATCAAGTCGTCAATGGTGAATTGTAACCTTGAGGATTCTAAAAATCTAACCAAGTTGCAAATCTACTACAACACCTACGACCGCGAGCTGACAGCAGTGTACAAACCGATTAAATTTTTCATGGACCTAATCAAAGGAAGACAATTACATACGCATTCCAGTAAAATATCGACAAAAATTCTCCGCGGCAATGACGTCAATTGGATTTAACTACCAAGTATTTTATTGACATTCCCCGTATTGAAGGAGGGCAAAACAACGTAGCTGACTTGTCGCGAAGAGGCCAAACTTCGTTAACAGGAGCGACTCAGATCGCAGGCAATACATTGAGGTAATAACGTTTTTGATATACTCGATATAAAATTGGTTTCTCTGCGGGGTTCAGAGATATTTCTCTACTGTAACGCTTCAGAACAAACCATGGGCCCTTTCATTCCAGAGTATTTTCGTAAGAGAGTCATCGAGAACCTTCATTGAATATCCCAAGGGCGAGGATAAAATTAATAAAGAGAGATACGTCTGACCAAAGATGTCGTAAACAATTAAATAGTTCATCAATCATTGCGTTCCGTTCAACCCCTCCCGCCGTCGCGAGGAAATATGGTAGGTATTGCCTGACCTTAATCGACAGATTTCGTGATGGGCTGAAGCCATACCATAGCAGAGACAGTTACACACGAATTCATTCTCAATTGGATGTCTCTGTTCGGTGTCCCGCAGCGGATCTTCAGTGATTTAGGACGTCAATTCGAGTCTACGTTGTTTAAGGAGCTGACAACACACTTCGGTATTACCAACTTGAAGACTACGACTCACCATCCCGAGGCGAACGGGATTATTGAGAGGCGACGTAGGACTCTCAAATCAGCAATAAAATGCAATCATTGGTGCTTTTCGGCCTTCGCTCAAGAGTCAAAAGGGGATTTAATGCTACTTCAACTGAATTGATTTACGGAACCACCTAGACATTACCTGGTGAGTTTCTTTGCTCTCAAAAGTTAACATTATAGATGTCGAACTTGTAATAGACTTGGCTAAGCTTACACCCATACCAATCTTGCATATGGATCACTCGAAAGTGCACCATACGATGAACCTTTTCCAGTGTTGAAGAAAAGTAAAAAGTTTTACAAATTATACGTAAACGACCAAACCAAAAACATTTCGATAGACCGACTGAAGCCACCACTCATAGCAAATTAATCTGAAGAAATGCATACAGCTTCAGTGAAGTCAGTTATAACACGATCCTGACGCAAGGTGAAGTTTGCAGTACGATACTTGTAAGCCAGTTTCTAGAGGAAAGTAATGTGAAGGCACACTTAACAATGCGAATGCTATCGACTAAGAGCGATTCAGTTGACTGCTAGATACGTCAAATTCATTATCTTAGATTATTCCCTCTCCTTTTCGGGTTTTCTGCTATGACACTTATCGGCGACGCAGGCACACTAAGATACAGAGAACCACCATTCGAGCCTTTTAAAATTGTCATTTCTTTGTTCACAAAGAGAAGAAAGATGGCTGGTATGACTCAGATATTACTATATGACATCACCATTCGTTTTTATATACTACCAACAGATATTACCCTCAAGGCTTTCGGTTTCATGGTAGTGCAAGCGTGTTTTCGGCATCAAATTGTGCCCTATGGATCACACAGCTGTAGATTCTCTTATGAATCTCCCTCAATTAATAAATTTAGTTTAGTACAATTTGCAATGGAATTTTAGTGACATTTTGCATTGAGAGACTTTCTTTTTTACGCAAGAAAAATAGAACTCGGGATGCTGCACAAATATGAAGTTTACAGAAGTGTCTTTGACTAGAGTTTAAGCAGTTAAAAGAATGTAGTCGAAAGCAAAACAGCGCCAAAACTAATTGAAGATAAATAAAGATGGACGCTTAGTGGAATATAACAACCTATATTCTTTTCTTTTGTTGTTAGCTTTATACACATGAAATGGAAGCACATATCAGCTTCTGTAACAGAAAAAAAACGCTTCACTCAATCCCCAACTAACTTAAAATCAATTTAAAAATCTAGGACTTTTGCAAGGCGAAATTTGACTGAGTCTTTTCTGGGTCCAAAAGTATTAAGAATTTCATCCAAGCTCCAAATCAGGGAATGGTTGCTTCCTGCCCTCTTATTCAACCTACAGGCTAGAAAAAGTAGCACTGGTGGGCATCAGCGCTGGAACTGCTTAGAATCCCTCAAAATATGTAAAAAAAAAAACTGATGGAGGCAAAGGGACAATCCTGAAGGTCATTCTGTGGAAAAATAATAGAAACCTGTGAGGCATCGTGGCTAGTAGAAAGCCAATATACCAATCCTACGATGCCTAGCTGTTTGAAAAAAACCGAAGTCTCTCGGACAATCTCAAGTGATGAATCACTCAACCGGACAACCACTTTGCAAGTAGCTCCTTATTCATGGCCAGTAACAAACCTGGCTGGTATGCTGTTGCTGGGATGGGCGCTGTATAGCTTCAAAACATACAAGTCTTTTGGCCGGATGGTATAATACCTGCCGAGATACAAATGTCTTCAGATATTATCCTGACAACGCTAGTGAATATCATAAGGATTTGGTTCACATTTCCTTATCAAGGAGAGAAGTTAATGCTATTTTCATTTCCAAAGCTGGAGAATGTTCACATGTCGTCTCAAAGGACTTCAGGCCTATAAGTCTGTCATCTTTCCTTCTGATAACTCTAGAACCACTTCCACATTCCACATACGATACAGATTTGATTCACGAATTATGTCTACGGATCAATATGCCTACTGTAAAGGAAAGACGATGGAAACCACTTTACGTTCACTGCTTAGCTACATTGAACAGTACCTACATTATAGAGAGTACACAATGGTCGCCTTTCTGGACATAAAAGAGACCTTTAACAAGGTAACCACATCCTCACTTGATGAATCTGAACAATTAATTAGTCTTATGCTAAATAGCAGGATTATAAACTCCAAACGGAATGTGACTTCTGGCTAAAAGATATGTCAGCAGAGGTACGCCGCAATAATGTGTACTTTTACCCTTTATTTGGAACTTAATGGTCAACGAACTACTGCTATACCTGACAGCGGGTAGTAGCAGAGTGGTTGTGTATGCGGATGACGTTGCTATAACCGTCTCAGGAAAGTATTTTAACATGATTAACGAAATCTTACAGCAAAATCTTAACAGATTAACCAGTTGAGCGGATCGCTGGGAGTGAACTTCCATAAAACTGATCTTCTCCTCTTTTCAGGGAAATACAAAATTCCACTCATAGAACCTCACTCCATTAACCCCACCAGCTTAATATTTTCTTTCGCAGCGAAATATATGGAAACTAAACTGGAAACCCTATGTTCAAGAAAGAATAGAGAAAGTTACGTAGCATTATGCTCTTGCAAAAAGCTATTGGGAACAATAGTATAATGATGATTTCTGACATTTCAAGATTTCTTGTCTATGCCTTCTTTTAGCAACAAATTAGCATTCAAATAGGCGCTGTTTATGTTCATTATATTACCCAACTCGTAGATGTCACTGATGTATACTTTTCGTTTACTTATATTCTATTTCAAAAATGCTGAAGCCAACTTTTTTTTTGTAATATTATTGCAAGGTTTTGGTAGGAATTTCAACAAGAACATGGGAATATATCCAGGCTTCGTAGGTGACAGCGTTTTATGCTACCTGCAGTGATGGCAATCCTGTTTTCATGTTTGGTTTTAAAGCAAAGGGCATAAAGAAATAAATACCATTGAAGTCTTCCAGGCCTTAAATTCGTCGGAAGCCTACAATCTAGATTAAGATCAAATCTTAAAGAACAAAACAATTGTACCTTCCCCCAATGCCTCAATGTCCTTGCTTCTTGATTAAAACATAAAAAAACACTTACCACCTGCCAATTGCTGGTTACTCGCTTTAGTACTATCCAAGTCATCTACTGGCTCCACACAATTCTCTGGTCGTGGACATGGCCAAGTATTTGATCTAGCTCTAGTCTGAGGCTCAAATCCGCCATCATGCATTCCAGCAACTAGATCCATTTGCAAACCATCATCTGTCGGACGTGGAGGTGTTGACCATTCATTGGCAAATGAATCCATTTTGTATTAATTTATCACAAGACTCTCTCTATCCTTCGCTTTCCACTATCCTATAGCACCTCACAACAAATGTTGTAATGTCTCTCAATCAATTTCTGTCGTAAGTATCCACTTCGAAGGCAAGGAAAACCGTAAATCACTTTAAATTGGACCTAAAAGTGTACACAATGGTATCTGAAAATAAAATAAATAAACAAGAACATAAAATTAGCTTACGTTATAAATAATATTCTTTTATTTAATAGTTTAATAATTCAAATCTGTGATTACAATTTTATATTTTAAAATCGGCAGGATCACAGCATAAAAACAACAGTAATTACTTAGAAGTTTTAGCCAAGCGAAATCTAAAACTTTAGTAATGGGCCACTCAAAACATCCATCCTCTACCTTCGATTATAACCGCATCGACTTAAAGCCTTCCAATCATCCTACCCTGCAAGACCACTTAGCAACAGGAAATATCATACATATATGGTCAATACCCTTGCTTTGTAGTGGTATGTTGGATGTATCTACTGAATCTTTAGAAATTTCAGAAATGCTAACTTTGACTCAATAACAAGAACTTATCAGTAAATCAAGGTTGTGACATTTCTCCCGATCACAATTCTATTCCACTTAGGGGACGTATCAGAAGCTGGTCAAGGCATTCATAAGCGCAAGTCAACCAATCAAAACAGACAGAGTATTGCATAATCCAACACTTTTTGCTCTCGACGACATGATTTAGGTTTTGAAGTTTATGTTCCTTTTGGCCTCCTTGATGATGTCCTTCGAATGTTGAATTTTGATCAATTTTTGCTCGATGTTCATTTTTGCACCGATGACACAAGTCTACTGTCACTTCAGACGCAATAGCTCATGAAATGTCATGAAACTTTGCAAGTACAACAGTGAAGAATCTTCCTAAAGGTCTAGTCGAAGCAACAAATTTCCTTATTTGTACCGGAGCTCGACCACTTCAAGATAGCAACTGTGGTCAGATATCCTATCGAGCTTAGATTTTCTAAATGGCGTCAAGTAGATTGGCAGAAATACGATAAAAGAGGAATGATCAGCTACAAGGAAAAAACAATCTGACGCAACTCCAGAGCGGATAAAAGAACAACTGACTCAGTACTCAATTATGAGAAGATTTTCTGGTCGGACTTCCTCTAACAAAAGACATTAGAATACCTGAATGATCATTATAGAAAAGAGCGTTTTATACAGGTCTTCGGTTTGTATACGGTTCGTAGGCTTTTTTTTTAATTTGTACCGAGATTTTTTTATACTTATATTGTAATGAGGAAACGCTGTCTCACTGCGGAATTAAATCGTCATCATTGTTCGTTCAATTAAATTGAAAACGGTAAGCATAAGCTAACCCGTCACAGAAAAATTAAGGATTTATCATCGAGACATTGGGGATGAGTTATTGAAAACCGAAACTCGATACATAAATTCAAAAGGAAGATTGAGCAGATGCTGTTGAACACAAATGCTCATAAGGAATGACAGGATTTAAGTAAGAAAATATAATGTAAGCATCATCAAAAAATACTTATTGGAGCATACGAGGGTAATGATAGTAACAAATAGTCTACAACGTGTTAAAAGCCAAAGAAGTCAAAAACTCATGCATTTAAAATAAAAAACTAATCCAAACATCTCACGTGCGTTATTTTATTAGATTATTGAATTGCTAGTGACCTTTCTAGCGAATTTAATATATCTCATACTATATTTGATTTTATGGATTTACTCCTGTGGAAAATTTAACAGAAATTGGCGCCAAGAAAAACAGCTCGTGTAGCTACATTAAATATATTCCTGTGTGGTGATTGAAAGCACCCTGAACTTTAAAATAAAATATTCGTACATAAATTATTTTAATTTTAAATCTGACCCTCATTCTAGCCCTTGAAAATGTTTAAATGCTCACCGGATACGAATGTAACCGCACATACAAAAATATTTCAGAACAGATGCTAAATATGGCTAATTTCAATGGTGCAAATGTTTGAATTTTAATATATTCGAATAAATTATTTCAAATATTAGATACAGATAGAAGACGTAACGGGTAAATGTCTAGACATATTGGGATACCTTGTCTCAGTTGCTGTCGTTGAATGATCAGAAATAAACTCAATAGATCCATTGGTCATTGGAAACGTTTAATTTTAAGTGATTCTATTGAGCCATACATGCAAATTGCTTTTAATTTCACATTTGACAGATATTCTGGTCTCGTAGATGATCTTTTTTTTTTTTTTTTTTTGGTAATGGGTGGCGAATCTGCATCGTACTTTGTACTCGAATTTCTACAATTCGCCACGTACAAAGTCTGAAATTCTTGCGCCATGAATAAGAAGCTTTTGCGATTATAGTAAGAAAATCTGTTTATATTTTGGACACTTCATATAAAGGGCATGAATGCAAATTCAATTTAAAATAAAACACTTGAAGCTAATATTAATGGCTTTATTTAATAGATAATTGCCGTTAGTGCTTTAATATAATATGGGGCATATACGCGCCACGGCTAACTCGTATGAAGCGAAATCGTGAAGTCCAATTTTCGACAACTTAATCAAACAACTGGGGCCCTATATCAGCAATAACATGGCGAATGTTGACATACAAATCGTCCAATGTCTTTAATTTATCAGCATAAACTGGTGACTTCACTTACCCCCAAAGAAAGTAGGTAATTTAAACGTGTGAGAAAGAGACAGAGATCATGTTTCTATAGCGCTCTCCATTGACGTTAACATTCTGGCTGGCATCGTCCTTAAAGAAAAATGGGCCGATGATTCCTACAGCCCATAAAGCACATCAAACAGTCATTTTTGGTGGTTAATAACAAAATTTTGCGTTGAAAATGAGGAGCAAGCTGAATCACGTTTTCGGCCCATTCACCTAATTTACGACGCGTTTCTCTACAGCAGCCCTACCCAGAAGAAAGATGATAAGCATCATAATCTTCATGTAAGTCGAGTCTCAAGCTTTTTAATATTAAGGAAATAAGAAATCTAATACAAACACATTTCATTTCATATTAATTTTTTACCTCGAATTTAACAAACTTAAATTCAAATATATGTATAACCTTAAGTTTGCAATCCACTCTAAGTCTGAAACTTGAACTCATAACCTTAAAAACATAAAGTATTACTGTTTGGCAAAATGGAAGCACTTTAAATAGCTGTTGTACAGTTTACTGGAGAAGTGAATGCTCAAATCGAGAGAATTAAGGAAATAGAGCAAAAGCTTAGGTCAATGGAACTTGCTAACACACGATCAGACCCAAACCCAACAGCTCAAGCACCATTTACCATCCAATCGGCCGGAGGTGAAATTCGTATTGATAAAAAAAAAAATTGTGGAAAGTTTTTTGAAAGTGTCGGAAACGATACTGTCTTAGACTTTTTTCTTCTTCCAGGTCTTAAAATATTCGACGGTATCTAGCAGATAAGAGTCGTAATAGATAGAAAAAGCAATTCCTTAATAATCAAACCTGGAATAAAAATACCACTGAAGGAAAAAAAGGTCAGCCCAGGTAAACAATATGGGAATAAAAGATGATCATCTGAACATCGAAACCAGGAAACATCTTCAAGACATTATCAATAGATATCAAATTGTTTTCAAAGCAATAAGAGATGAACAAATAATCAACACTAACATCAGAGCAGAAATAAAGACCACGACGCAGGAACCAGTGTACACCAAATCTTATATAGCATTATACGACCCTCGAATAGCCCGTATAATTAAACAATATGGGTAGTGCCGAAAAAATCTGATTGCACAGGAGAAAAGAAATACAGACTCATAATAGACTTTAAAAGACTTTACACCGTGACTATTTCTGATACCTACCAATACCCGAAATTAACAACACAATAGCCAGCTTAGGAAAAACTTAACTCTTCAAAACCCTGGATCTGACTTCAGGGTTTCACCAAATCAAGATGGAAAAAGCAGACATTCCTAAGACTAGACGACGTATTAAAAGTACACATAGGGAAGATCTGCTACGTATACATCGATGACATTATAACATTATATTCGGGAAAATCGAAAAGATACATCTTGAAAACATAGAAACTATTTTAACATTGAAAAAGCCAAACCTTAAGGCAAATCTCAACAAGACTCAATTTTTCAAACAAGAAACAAAATTCTTAGGGTACCTCATAACAAGCAAATGTATAAGATCAGGCCCAAGGAAGGTCGAGGCGATTTGAAAAATTAAATCACCGGAAAACCTAAAGGAACTCAAGGGATAATAAGTGACGGTTTATAAAAGACTTTGCGATAATAGTAAAACCTTTAACAAACCTTACGAGAGGGGAAAGAGCTCAAGTAAAGGCCAGCCAATCGAGGAAAATCAAAATCAAATTGGAATCAGCAGATTTAAATTCGTTTAATAACCTAGTAGAACTCCTGTTGTCATCAGAAATTTTAAAATTTCCAGACTTCGAAAAGCCCTTCATCCTTACCACTGATGCGTCGAACATAGCCATTGGAGCTGTCCTCTCACAGGGAGAGATTGGTAAAGATAGGCCGATAACGTACATTTTATGGTTTCTAAGTAAGGCAGAATAAAACTATGCCACTAACGAAAGAGAAATGCTGGCGATTGTTTGGGCACCCGACAATTTAAGGAATTATTTTTACGGTGTGAGTAAAATAAAAATTCTGACAGATCACCAACCGCTTATCTTCACCCTAAGCAACCGCAATAACAACGCCAAACTAAAACAATGGAAAGCCAGGATACTATAGAAGAGTACAACTATGAACTCATCTTTAGTCCTGGAAAAATCCGTATAACGCAGAGATTATAAGAAGACTAATGTAACGAAGAAAAGAATAAAATGATAATCGTCCAAGAAGAACATAACATGGCGCATCGC
Source organism: Volucella inanis (assembly GCA_907269105.1). Lineage (NCBI taxonomy): Eukaryota > Metazoa > Arthropoda > Insecta > Diptera > Syrphidae > Volucella > Volucella inanis. Next base: position 147,899,887 of record OU026153.1, read on the forward strand.
AACGACCAGAAAAACAAGGAACAAATCTTGGAAAATTATTATTTTCCGAAAACGAACAAGTTCATAAAATAGATTGCAAGGGCCTGTGAGGTATGACAGACATCCTTTGAAGACTGAGCTTCAGGAAACCCCTAATTCCACATATCCCTCGGAGATCCTACATATGGACATTTTCGAGTTTGATATTCATAGCAAGCGTAGATAAGTTCTCAAGGCTTGCAAAATTTTTTAACATAAAGGAAAATTCGGCTCTCTATCTAAGGAAGAAAATTATAAAAATACTGCATTATTTTTCCGCGCCGAAAGTTATTGTGACAAACAATGAAGGCAGCTTTCTAAGTCCAATAATTTCAAATTACATTAATTCACTGGAAATAAAAATCGATTTGACTCCGTCCCAAAAAAAATAAAGTGAACGGAACAGTGGAAAGGGTTCACTCCACAATTCTGGAAATAGCTTGGTGCCTAAGGAAGGACTATCCTGATTTTAGGATGAGTGAAATTATATTCTTCAGGAGAAACCAGCGAAAATTAATGAAGATCTTGTCGAACTTATTAAAAGAAATCAAAGGAGGGCAACAAAATACCATTCGGGAGAAACTATTTATGCAGCAGTTAAACGCAGTGACGGTAAGCAAAAACCCGTATACACGAAAGAAAAGGTCCTTAAAGACAACAGGGTTACTGTGGTAATCGAATCAGGGAAAAAGATGCACAAATCGCACATCAAAAACAGTTTGGTGTTTGGAACAGTCAACATATATGAATGCAACACGCCCATAGTAACATTGAAGTTGGGGAATGGCAAAATAATCAGTGGACCTTTCAGAATGGTGCATATTATTGTATTAATTTTACAACCTACAAGGATATTGTCAAACAATTCATTCCCTACGCTGGAAAAATACAAGAAAACCAAGATCAATCAACTGGATTAGGTCCGCTTGGAAGTGGATTTCCGGTACACCTGATGCGACGGTTTGGGATGAATTACTTAAAACCCAGAATAAAATAATACACAATAAGAATAACCAATACAAAATTAATGAACATTAGCTACTAGAGAGATATCGGAAAGTTACAACAGGGTTATTAAAAGAATCAACAATTCCAGCATTGATAAGTATGAGCAGATGCCTTATAACAAGATTGGTTTAATACTATACAGGACAAACTCAACGAAATAATCTTATTGGCCCATTTGGCAAAGAGAGAAACTATTAAAACTAACCTCCTAAATAAAGAGGAAATTCTAGATGTACTTTCGTACGCAAATAGAAACCCTTCCGTATGACAATGAGAAAGAGGTGATAGAATACGCACTGTACACTGTGTCTGCCGACCTAGGGAATTAAATCATATGCTGATCAGATCCACTGTAGAAATAGTAGGAATGCACCTTGATACAAACGAACTATTTGTATCGCATAAAGAAATACTCGCAGTTAAGGGGTTATGCTCAAAAATCTGGGGTGGAGTAATTTGCAACGAAAACCAACTTCAGGGATTATCCCCGAATCACTGCATTAGTCGCACGATCAGAGGCAAAGATGCGGATTGCGACAACCAGATCTATAAGAAACCTATCATTGAACTTTTAACCGAAAATACTGTTTTCCTAACGAACTTAAATGGAACCCTTCAGTATTCTAATGAAACCAAGATGTTGAACGGAACATTCCTGGTGCAGTTTAACAACGAAACCATATCTGTAGATGACAGGAAGTACACCAACCAGGAAATAAGAACCTTCCAGATTTTGCCACCAATAATTCAATCCAACATAACTATGTATATATTAAAGACCTAAAGATAGATCTGGAATTTTTGCACGATTAACATCTAAGAAAAGTTAAAAAGCTAGATAAGTTGAATATGATTACCGACATATCAATAACTTCCGATATAATTTTATATCTTTTATTAATTATCAGTTTTTCTTTCATTGTTTATATACATATATCAATTCAGAAATGTAAATGAGCCTATTCAATTCAATTACAAAAGGTCAATGATCTTATGACCTATTAAGTGCAATATTGATCCGCTAGACGCAAATTTTAGAGAAGGGAGGAGTTATCACTTTGACTGCTGCTGATTCAGAACGCGTGCCGATAGAAACGTATCATTACAACTTTTGCCAGGTCAGCACACGCGCCGACGCAAACCTACGGTAATTAGATATTTGTTCAGGTGCATACGAATGAGATTGTATTTCGTCTGAAATTCTTTCTCATGCAACTGTAAGATAATCAACAACTTGAGTATTATAAATACGAAATATGTTAAGCAACGGAAATGTTTAGATTTAAGTGTGGCTTGAATGAAGAGACTTGTGTCTCCAAGTAATAAAAAAATTATATTTTTTTAAATTATCAACGAACAATTTCGCAGTGCGAAAACGATTCATCGTGTTCCGAATAACTTGCTCAGACGGACGATTATTTCGACTGTAAAATGGACGATAAGTTTAGCGAACTGAAAAATGGCAATCTGTAGAAACAGTGTTGCCTATTTAAAAACCAAACCTCTAAAAAAAACACCCTTTAGAAGCCATTAATTCCTGTAGAATAGACAATTTTCAAAAAATTGATTAATAACTAATATGCTACTCCGGTATACTCTTAAAAGAGTCGATATGATTTCGATTGTAGCAATTTAAATAGACAACTACCCACAAAAACAGTAAGAGTTTTAAACCAGAGCCGTACATCGTTCACCTCTGATGAGATTAACTCAATTAAGGTTCGGAACCTTTCGTAACATCGTAGTTGTAAGCGCAGATAAGCTAATGTTTATTGGGAAGCACTCACGCAACTTTGATAACACGTGCATCAAAAAAAAATATATATATATATATTTGCATCAAAGATCGGTGTTTCCAAAGGCCTTGATCTACATGCTGCTCTCGACACATCTAATCTGAATATTTTTTCCGCAGACGAACAACTCTCTGAATGTGATTTCTATATTGAACGAATATAAACACAACACCAATTCCCTCTTTGACTTCAGACCAATTAGCATCCTACCTTGTCTATAGAAAGTCTTTGAAGAAGTCTTAGAAAAACAAATACTAAGACATGTAACAATCAACAATTTACTTTACCCCATACAATTAACTTTTAGAGTGAATCACAGTTGCTCAACGGCTATGATAAACTTAATTGATGAAATACGGCAAGATATATATATATGCATAGTAGGCTCATTTCTGGAAGCTTTCGATAGGGTAGATAACAACATTCAAAGGTGGAAGCTTAAAAACTTGTTTTATCTCATTGATAGGGTTGGGAAACTTATTGGCAGCTATTTATTAACTAGACTCCTAAGAGTCACTCCTGGCGACAAATCCTCTTCACAAAAGCCTTTAATTAGTTCCTTTCAATAAGTTCCACTAGAGTAGATTGATTCAATATTGTTCTGCATGTTTATCAAGGATCTTTCAGGTTATAGTCATACTAACGCAGTTATTAGTCAGGTCTACTCATGTTTATGTAAACTGTAGCACACTTCGTTTTTTCCTCCTGCTGAAACTAGACGTAAATTGGTAGCTTGTAGGTTGTCTATAATGCCCTTGATTCACTATCACAACATAACCTACAGGTAGCATTAAACGATGAGGTTCGCTACGTCTGACCATACGACCATATATCTGAACACTTTAAAAAGGTTGCACACCGTAACAAAACATCGATGCAAGAAATTCTATATTTTTACATAAAACTATTATATTAACAAAAAATCTTCGTCCTATTTATTTAACAAGCTCGTCTTTATTCGATCAGTAAGAAATCTTAGTATCATTTGTTCACGCTGTCAAACTATGGAACTCACCCCTATGCAAACTGTAAAAGTGCAATTCTCTTTTACTTCTCACACTCATCAATCCAACACTAAGCCCAAAAAAACAAAAATCCTTATAATCTCTACCTCATAAGTTAATTTACAAAATATGTTTTTGTATCGTTGTCTTTTAATCTTTATGTTCTGAATGTTAAACCATTTAATTTTTAACATTGTACCTAAGTATCTAAGGTATTAATCTTATTGTATTGTACACATCATATATTTATCAATAAATGAAATGAATTGAAGTCAAAACACTGCCGACTGTTCATTGGGGTTTTGGACTATACACCAGATATCCGAATTAAGACAGATCTTCAGAAAACCCCAATATGAAAGTGTTTCTAACATTGATATCATTTTGAAAAATGGAAAAGAGGGCTAAGAGCTAAGAGCTAAGAGCTCCAGACCTATAAGTTCGCCTTCCTTCATTTTAAAGACCATTCCGGTCGATCTTCACATGTGCGAAACTGCTCTGCGAAGGCTCAATCTGACTACGACTCAACATGCTTACAAATGCGGAAGCACCTGCGAAAGTGCGTTTTGAAACCTGGTGAGGGGAATTGAAGGCATACTCGAAAAGAAGAAACACACGCTGGGCGTTTTCATCGACATTTCGGGTGCTTTCGGCAACCCAACTTTTGATGGCATGTTCATTGTGTAACTAGGCCAAACAAGTGAATTACAGATGCATTAATAATTTCGTGAATAAAAGCAATGCTAGAGAACACAGCACTGATTGCAGATACTAACTGAATCCAATATGTGACGGTGGGTGTAAACAGGGCATTCTGCCAAGAAGCCGTCCTATTATGCTACGTGTTGGTTGACTCACTGCTTAACGCTCTCAATAGTTCTGGCGTTTATGCTCAAGCATATGCAGATAGTGAAGCTGTACTGTCTGTCGGATCAAGTGTAGCGACTATTTACTCGAAAGCGCAGGCAGGCCTAGACGTGATCGACGATTGATGCACTTGAAATAAGCATGGAGTCAATCTTCGCAAAATTAAGGTTGTTTTCTTTACGAGATTGAGAAACCTAATTGGTCTTACTAATCTAGTGCTTAAAGGCATCACCATCAAATAATAGTTGCTATTACCCTGGATTAGCAAACTTCTCTAAATTAAACATGTTATATTGAAAACTCGAAAACCCACACAGCGCTGTCTTCCTTCTGGCAGTGCATAGGAGCTGTTGGCAGGACATAGGGTCTATCACCTGTCTTTTAGATATTCAATCACAGTTAATAAGGCAAATTATATCCTATCCGATGAAAGTCTGGAACAAGCTTTTATGAAAATACCTCATTGCTACTTTTACCAGACTCCAACGATCTGTCTCGGCTGCATGGGAGCGTTCTCTATCTGCACTATCAAAGCCATTTTAAAGTTTAAAGAGAAGTCGTCTTTGTTATACCACTGCACTTGAGCTTTAATTACCTCTTTTGTGGTACCTGGTACCCTCTCTGTACCTGGAAATGGATTCGGACAGAATTTGAGCCATGAAAGGAGTATAGTCGGATTTTCACAGATGTTTCCAAAATCGCTTAAGGATGCGGCGCTGGTGTCTTTCTTGATGAAGACAGCGTTAGTTTTCGCTTTTTGTTAGGAAAACTTTGGACTGTCTTTTAAGCGGGAATATACGCAATATACGCAGATTGTACAATAAAGGATCGGTGGAGAGAGCGAAGCATTTGCATTTATAGGAATATCGCCAAACTGCAAGACTTTTATTTCCTGAGTTCAAGAATGCCAAACTTCACTGAACGCAGTTGGAAAGCTGAATTCACTTAGTCTTGTCTGGGCCCCAGGGTACAATGGGATTGGGTGAAATAAATACGCCGATAGAGAGTTTTTCTATGTTAGGTCTGCCTGAGCATAACTCTCTCCAGGTTACCCAAACAAAAGAATGCTTAGAGACATTTAAGGGGTCAGCTGTCCCTCAGAAGGAAAGACTGCAGGGTGCTTACTTACGTCGTAATGGGGGAATTACGTTTTTGTTAAACTGGGAATAAGTAATAAAACCTTCTGCGACACTTGCCGTTTTAGTGATAATGACAGCGCTTAGCACTACCTCTGTGATTGTTCCGCAACGTTCGCATCAGACTGCAGGTACTCGTCGCTGACATGATAAGTGCTGGTACTCTAGGTACTTTATCACTGAAACCCTTACTCATCTTTCCTAAGGAATGGCAGTAAAAGCAACTTACAAGCAGTACAATGGATTAGTTATTTGTCCAGTTTTTGGACAGAAGCTAAGCTCAATTGGATGTGTAAGATGAGTTTGTGTCAAAACTGAAAAGAAGAAATTGACCATGTTTTTGCAGGTAAAAGCTTAAAAGTTTAACCACCGGCAATGAGAGTAATATCATTGAAATAATGCAACAAGCACCAGAAATGTGTCTAAAAGTAGTTAAGGTGAGGAGAATCTACACGAAAATAAAAAAAAGGAATGATACAGAACTTCGAAGCTGCTAATGCAAAATGAATGCTTTCAAAGTAGATTTTGTCTATTTAGGCACCACGCTATCTTAGATTATGAAACTAGCTAATTATGTAAATTTGTTAGTCGTTGTCGTTTTAGGCTAAGGAGATCATTAGCGAACAAATCTAGCAAGAGCTTAAGAAGCATTAACCTTTCTAAAGTTCAACATCTCACAGGATACGGAACACGTCGTTTGCCATCAAAAGCAAGTCCTTAAGGCCATGCCAAATACAAAACTTTAGGCCTTAAGCGCATTAATAGAAGGTCGTTATTTAACGTAGAATCTAGCCCGGGCTATAGCAACATTAAAAGCTGAAGTCAAAATATCTTTATACCTTAAAATCTGATATAACGGCAATTTCAGTATTACGCCATGCACAGTGTGGATGTATGAAAACATGATTTTATTAAACTAGACCGTGAATAATCGCAGCGGCGATAAGGGTTAAGAGCTTTCAATTTCAATTCTCTGTAATATATACTCGTACATTCACAAAAGTCTTATCTAAGGTCGTTTAAAGATAGACACTATTAACTATGGTGTGCTTAAAAACTAATCCACCGAATTGATTCAATTTAACAAACCACATTCTATTGTAGTATCTATTTTTGTATGTGCGTTTATATCTAGATATTTATGGGAGTATTGTGGCGCCAATGGTCAGTAGCTAATTGCTGATTTGCACCCTGACCATTGTATGGAAATCTTGTTCAGCTCGGCATGTCATGTCTATTCAAAACATGCCAAACTTACCTTCAATTTTTATTTATGCAAATTTTTGCATATTTTTTATATATAAATATATATATATATTTTTTTTAAAGCTTAGTAAGTAACTGAAGTATTTAATAACAACCCAGAGAGTGGGAAACTACAAGTACAACATTTCACTCTTGCAACACATTCAATGAGTACGAGTATCTGTCGGGCAATACGAGTTCGACTATATACGCGTACATATGTATTTATACAAGTCATGTCGTCCACCTATCTGTATTCCACTGTAATTATCAGAGAGATATAATCCAGTTTTCCACATCTATGCATGACAAACTATTGTATATAACTCGCAAAGTAAGATATACTTACCTGTCAAGTGATTTGAATACAAAACTCATAGTTTATAACTTTATGACTTTGGTTAATTTTTTTCAAATCTTGTCAAGCCGTGGTATTTTCAATGAATACGAATATGAATACGAATACGAATACGAATACTACTCGTATTCTAACTGCGTATAATGTAGTTTATACTCGAACACTCCTACATTTGGCTTACTACGACGTTGAATGCAATACAAGCAAAGTTATATCTCCTGGAACCTATTACTTATTCTGATTATAATTATCTTTTTCTTTTTTTTTCTTTTTTTTGCTACAAGTTTAATTTATTATACATAAGCTAGTATTCAGGTTTCGAAGTTACTTGGAAGCTTCGAGCGTTACTTTTGTTGTTCAATTGATATTTTCGATGTTGATCGAAAATTATTGATCTTGCAACGCAGAAACGATTAAACAATTAAACAATAAGTATACGAGTAAGTGACACAAATCTATTTTTCATTAATTGACGTGAAACTTAAGACATAAAATGTTTAATCAAATTGGGAGTCTATCGGTCAAAGACCTGCAAAATCCGCTATGACTCCCCTCTGGATATTCGAAAACAATTAAACATTCTCACATTCATTGCATTCTCCCTAGCTCCTAGACCGGAATCCCAATTACTCATCAGATTGCGATATGACCGTGGTCAAATCCTTAAGACTGTACTCTACGCAAGATCGTCGAATAAAACATAACTATATTAAACATAACACGGGGTCACACCGTGACATAACAATGGATTCAGTCAACCACCTAAGTACCCCATATCGATGATCATAATTAAACTAATTAATTTACTCACTTAAACCGATCTAGGAGCTTAACTTACCCACTTCGTAAAAATATTAAATGCAATAGTCAGTAAATTACCATTCTCAATCCCATGTTTTTATCGAAGCACCAGAAAAAGAACGTAAGGAAAATGTTATATAGAAGAGGACTACAAACACTAGCAATGGGTGAGTCAAAGTTTATATAGGGTTTTCCAATAGGGACTTGACAATTTTGAATTTAATTTGTGAACGCACTCTTTCACTAATCATCAAACTGTCACTGTCGATTTATAAAGTAAACTCAACATTTTCATCATGGTAAAGTACACGAGCTACGTTCTCCGATGATGAATTTCATCGCAATAAGCAAAATATGCGTTATTGGTCGGGTGAAAACCAATATGTGCTTCATGAATCACCACTTTGCCCACAAAAAATAACTGTTTGGTGCGGTTTGCATGCCGGCGGCGTTATTGGGCCATAATTTGTCGTCGACGATAACGATCGTCACGTTACTGTGAATGGTCAGCGTTATCGCACCATGATCATCGACTATTTTTGGCACAAATTGAAAGATATGGACTTGAACGACATGTGGTTTCAACAAGATGGTGCCACAAGCCACACAGGACACGCTACAATCGATTTATTGAGGAGTAAGTATGGTGAGCGTGTTATTTCAAGACATGGGCCAGTCGATTGGCCGCCTCGTTCGTGCGATTTAACACCGCTTGACTATTTTCTGTGGGGCTACGTTAAGTCATTGTCTTATGCCAACACGCCGACGATGTTGGAAGGGCTCAGAGCCAACATTGAACGCGAAATAGCGGCCGTTTCGGCCGAAATGTGTGGCTGAGTCGTTGAAAATTGGGTCCAATGAATCGACCGCTGCAAACGTGCCCGCGGTTTAATTGATTGTACTTCAAACCAATAATAAAGTTTTTGAAATATCTCAAATGGTTTGCCTTTTATTTAAAAAAAAAGTTGTCCAGTCGTTATTAGAAAACCCTATATTAAGAAAAAGAACAACATCTGTTTGATCAAGTCTAAGGCTACCTCTGTTATAGATATGGAATCGTTAAAACCGTACCTGCAGCAAATAAATAACGGCGCGCCAACATGTATGAAGCTTGTGCTTACCCACTTTTCCACTCATAAAGTTAAATTCGTTTAAAACAGACAGTCCCCAACAGTCCATTTAACGCCCTTATCCGTCATCGTTAACAATGACAGATACAAGCTGCAGTAGAATTTATTATTCAGCTCATTTATCGTCCTTAAAATATACCATAAAACGGCTTCCTTCCTGAGAAAAGAGTTTAAGTTACGATTTTCGCAATTATACGGTCAAAGAGGATTTTCAGATTCCATTCTCTGTCACCCCCATATTGAATGGCGACAAACAAGACCAAAGCAACCATGACAATCAAATGGACAATAGCTTCATCCTAAAACAACTACTCGTAGACTTTAGATAATTGTTACAGTCTGATTGTGGCATCGAATCGGGTGTAGGCAGCAGAATCCGGGATTCAAAGTTGTGACCATATACAGACTAGGGCATAATATAAGCCGAATATCCATAGCGCGAAGGTAATGCTCTGTATTTGATGGGTGTGCTGTATTATGAGATGCTAAAACCGGGTAAAACCATTAATGGACAACGCTACCGAACACAATTAATCCGTTTGAAGAGAGCAGTAGCAATACTGCAATAACTTTCCATCATGACAACGCTCGACCCCACGTTGCTATTCCGGTTAAGAACTATTTGGAAAACAGTGGATGGGAAGTCTTACCCCACCCGCCTTATAGCCCAGACCTTGCCCCTTCTGACTACCATTTGTTCCGATCGATGCAGAACTCCCTCACTGAAATACGGTTCACATTAGAGCAGAATATCAAAAATTGGCTTGATTCATTTTTGGCTGTCAAGCCGGCGCAGTTCTTTGGGGACGGGATCCACAAATTGCCAGAAAGATGGGAAAAAGTCATAGCTTCAGATGGGCAATACTTTGAATAATACTATTGTACATGTTTTTCTTAAATAAACGTTCAAATTTTGAAAAATAACCGCACGAATTAAATTACATACCCAATATTTTTCCAGCTCAAATAATTGTCGTCAGCCTTGTAGGTATAGGTAGTAGTGTCACTGCCGGTACTGAGGATAAGGATAAAACATTTCTACCTACTGTTGAACGAAGATGACAACACAAATTTCGCTGTCAGGCAGAATAAACCATTCAAAAAATCCGTCCACCCCACCAAAATGAAGTGAGGATAGCAATATCCACATTTCAGACCAACAAGGCTCCTGGACCGATCAACCTACCTGGCCAGCCATTCAAAGCAACGAGAAACGACTTAATAAAGAGCATGCACTATTTTATTTCCAAGTATGCCCAAAGAATGGAACCTAAGCACCGTTTTCCCGATCCGCAAGAAAGCACATCCTTTTATCTGCGCCAATTATAGAGGCACCAGTCTAATTAACATCGCATATGTCTTATACCGTCTTATATACCGTTTTGTGTGAACGGCTGCGGCCATTTATCACTAATCTATTAATATGGTTTTATGCCCGGTAAGTCCACTAAGTATACACACTACGTGGGTGGCTGTGGCTCAAGTGGAAGTGGGCTTGCTTCCAAATCGGGAGGTTCGGTGTTCGAATCCCAGCCTCGCCTGAAAGACATTCCGTTTTCTTTTTTTTTTCAGTTAACAAAAATCAAGTTTGATGTATAGTTGACTAGAAATCAACAAGCCAACTTCCTATCAGTTTTTCCGAATAACAACACGTGCTCCGGCATTTAAAGAGTATTAAAACTCTCTTGAGCAGATCTTTGAGAAAACCCAAGAAGTTCAAAGTGATATGCAACACCTCTTTATCGATTTAAAGACTGCATATGACAGCATCTATAGAGGACAGCTGTACAGAGTTATATCTAGCTATATCTAGTATCCCTGCAGCAAGAATTGGTTTAATCGTAATTGAGTGCAAGACCAATTATATGCTGTCAAGGCCACAATAGACAGCTATTGGTCTATAGGTCTTTGTATCCCTCGGCTCCGCTTTTAAAACTAAAAATGACATCCCATCAGAAATCAAACGAAGACTTACTCTTACCAATCATTGTTTCTTCGGCCTAAGAAGACAAATGAGTATTAAGATCAGCACCATTTCAGTAAGTAAGCTTTGCAGATTTACAGGTTATTTCGGAAAGGACAATCGTACACCACCAAGTTCCACACAGGGATGCAGGAGTACGTACTCGTATGTATCCATCATACCTTAAGGGGTTAGGCCACTCTATAGGGCGTAAAAATAGGACTATAAAATAAATCGCGTTTACAAAAGTAGAAGTTTATTGTACATTTGAATGACTGTAAAACATAACTTTTATAGAATAATATATTTAAAAATGGCGGCTGTGCAGCGTTTCTCAGATGACCTCTTTTTTTTGGAAGGGTCTACGGCCGTACAAATTTACACTGCTTTTTGGCCGAATGGCGCCCTTCCAAAGTCAAACCTACAAAAGTCGTAGAAAGATCGCCAGATAATTGTTAAAAACAAATGAACTATGGCATTTGAAAAAAAAAAAATTCTACGTACTTATTTAGACAATATATGTATTTTTAACGATCTAGAAAAATTTGAAGTGAATTGGTTGAAAATTGTACAAGTTATGGGTGCGGGCAACATGAAAAAATGCAGTTTTGAGATAAACGCGTTTAAAATTTTAAGTTTTTTTTTTTTTTTTTTTAATTTCGCTGCATTTCTGACGGCCTTGAAATATTTCCCAAAAATAATCTTTTAGGACATCAAAAGATCCTTAAGATCCACTTAAGAAAGTAGTTAAAATTTGTTGTGATTCCTACTCATTTTTTGGCCACTGCTTGGGATGCAATTTATTTGAATATTGATTTGAATTTTTTCTATTTACTATTTACTATTTTCTTAAGTTTTTCTTTTATTTCCGAAATTTTCTAATTTTTTACCAAATCACAATTTTCCAAAATGCCGGATATATATATATATATATATATATATATGAGTATATATATTCTTTTTTCCGAAAAAAATCAATAATCATTCGTGAATAAATATCTAGATAAAACTTTATTTTAATTAGCCTCCGAGCAACTATTGGATGGCGTGTCAACCAGTTGTCTATTTTATCTACCCATTGTAAATACATACCATATGTATGAGTACATTTGTATAAATATACTCATGAATTCAAATCGAAAATTCTACCGGAAAAGCGGTACGTGTTGCGTCTCTCTCAGGGTCCTTTGTGTGGCCTTCATAAGTGCATGGTTTTGCAAGTATTTCTTCAGCTCATAACAGCGGAATTCTTGCAAGTTCAGCGATTTTGTGGCACACGTTTTGGGCTCCAATTAAGCGGTGTCTTTACATTTTTGTGTTTTTACTAGATTTCAAGAATGAAGCACCAATCAAAAGATTACACCACTATCAGTGTGGTTTCGATCAATCAATTATCAATGCGATCACTTTCGATTGTGTTCTCGTACATACGTCCGTAGAGGTATATATCCACACCTACAACACAACAGTGAGTAAGAATTAAAACCAAATCAAATTCAAATGAACGAGTACAGCCGCGCGATTTGGTACGAGAATCATATAATTATTTTGCTACATAGGTTACAGAAGGTCATATTACAACTGTTTTGAAATGAGAGTAGAAACCAAACTTATCCAAAATCAACTATTAAGCACTTATAAGTACACCTATAAAATGAAAACCGCTTTTTTTACTTACTCATGTTCGTCGCGCTTTACTTGTATTTTTTTGCGCCTCTTTTTTTGTAACTCCAGTTCGTACATACAGATGTAGAGATACCTACTCGGATTTTATATTTCTTGGAATTTGACGCAGCAGAGATGTTCCAAACTAGTCACGTGTTTTATTTTGTGTACTCGTCGTTGTCTTTTCTCATTATGGACAGGTATCGTGCTAATAAACTAACAGAATAAACTCGGATCGTGGTGCCATCGAATGGCCTAAAGTGAAAACCCAGAGACTACATATCATATGAATAGAATAGCTTAAAGATACTTTCGTTTAAATACTCGCATGTAGATCAAAGCACATATTTCGGCAGCAATATTTTGGCGTGTTTGGCGAACTAAATTTTAAATCGCAATAGCATCTATGATGTCTAACAGACAAAACTGTGAGTTTGATCATTTGCTAAAGTATTTACAGACTAAGAAGTATGTGTGTATGCCACATACCAACGATTTTAGATTCGGGGCAGCAGTATGTCCCAATTAAAATCAATTTATTATCACATTTACGATTTTTGTCGATAGCACTACCCGAAAATAAACTCCACTCCAATGATTTTGCCACTCAAAAAGAGCTTTAGGTCACTTGAGTAGAATGTGAGTTCGTACACTCAACTTGAGTGGCATTGTGTGGAATGTATTTCCAAAGAGATGTGGGGTTGTAGTTCTTCACTAGTGTTGTGCACGTGGCGATTATTATTATTATTATTATTATTATTATATTTTTGTTCCTTAAGTACTGGCGCTCTTCAATATGAAGGTGTGTACTAGGACGTTACATGCATACCGTAAGTATGTACATTTGGGCAACCTTGCAAAATGTCGTTGCCAGGTGTGTGGTGTTAAATTTTATATATGAATTATTCTTCTAGTTTCTATTTTTACTGCATTTTGCTCGTGGGCCCAGGGGTTGAAAATTATCAGTGTTTGTGAAGAAAAACTTAACAAACGAAAATAGTCGATAACGTGGTTTTTATTTAAGTCAAATTAAGTGATAACTAACAATGTTTTAATCAGTCGCTTGGTATTGATAGAATTACCTTCGATGAGATTTTTGTTGGTGAGATCATATTTGGAATTTCATTTTGCGATTCGAATGACAATGATATGCGCATTTTTTTATATTATTTTATATCAATCACATCAATATTAAATAATATGAAAAAAACCTTTTTATGAACGCATATAATTCGCATCTTGTGGGTTGTTCAATAAGTTCTGTGGTTTTTTTTTTAAGGGTTAAAATTAAACACACATTTTTGGTATAAAAGCTTATATTTAATCCATCAGATATTATCCATTATGTTTTTTTATTTTCTTCCAGCGTTCTAGAAGAGACATAATGCCTCTTTTGTAAAAGTCAGCAGGATTATGGGTACAAACGTTTTCCAGGTACGTTTAGATCTCACCTTTGGAATTGAATTGCCTTCCGTCCAAATTGTTTTGTAGAGAGCGGAACATATGGTATTCAGTTTTTCTTCTACTTCGTGCTTCACGCTAATTGCGTGGAAGCAACTCGAAGTAAATTACACCTTGCCAGTCCCACCAAAAGCTCAACATGACTTTTTGGGACGCAAATATTGTTTACCGACCAATTCCATTGTTTCGCCAGAAGCACACAATGACCTCTTACGCCGAATGTTGTTGTTAACCAACCCACTTTTCGTCTCCCGTACAAATCTTTTCAGAAAAGCCTCAAGCAAATCCCATCTCAACAAAGACTCACAGACCATTATGCGATGCATAATGTTTCTTTCACTGATTTTATGAACCCAGACCTTATTAAACAACCCAATATTTAAACATTAAACAAAAGTTCGCTCGTAATAAAAATCTAGTGTTGAGTTCGTTATTGACGAAGTATATGGAATAAGTACCCACAAAAAGGGTCACCGATGCTATAGATGTGTTGGGATGGCACCGGCAAACATTAGGCCTCGCAGAAGTAGCATCTTCTGATAGATATTGGTTAACAAAATAAAAACAAACATAGAAACCTCTACATTCGAACTCTTGTAGCTCCGTTAGCAACCCCTATTCCACGGCATCATCTAGGATGATTGGAAATTGCGAAGTACATGGAACAAATGGCGAGGATTAGTATTGGTCGGTCAGTCGGCCAGCAAAATGCAGCCGTTAACAAAACGTTTGAAACAAACATGGAACCGATACTTACTAAACACCTCCGCACTGTATCCGTCAACAGCAACCGCTCAAACTTGCTTCAGAGTTTGGGACCCCCTAGTGCATCAACAATTTAGGAACCATCTTGCCACAGAAGCAGAAACAATCAGGAGGTTAACGCTTCAGGACATAGATGACCATTGGAATACTGTCAGGAATAATGTTCATCGCTTTAATTATTGGTAGTTGTTAATGATGTACTTCGAACAGCATTAAGTAAAAGAAACCAAGGATTGAGATGGGCAATGACATTTTACCTTAAAAATCTAGATTACGTTGTAGATATTTGCTTTCTTGCACATACCATAAAATAATGGATCCACACCAAATGTCACAAAACGTGCAAACAATATGAATGCGGGGAAAACCAAGGCTCGGAGCATTTTAAATTCCAACGCTCCTCTCAACATTGCCAGACAACAGGTCGAGAGATTTGAAAACTTTCTATATTTAAGAAGCCGCATCTCGGACGACTGTTGCACCGAACTCGCTGTGTGCAGCTATCAAAAATCTGGAAAAGCAAAGTTATCAGCACAAAGACCAGGATGAGACCAACATTGTCACTCGAAGACTGCAAAATTTCATAAATAGATGTCTACGTAACATCTTAAGAATTTCTTGACCGAATGCATCTTCAACGAACAGCTTTATTTGAGAACGGGTCAAGAATTTATAGACGTCACCATCAAAGTAACATTCGATTGGTCACAGCCTTCATCGTGAAAACGGCCCTATTGTTAAATGTGCCTTGCACATACCCAGTCAGGCAAAAGAGCGCTGTAGCCTCAGAAAGCATGGCTCCCTCGAAGAGGAATCGAGGTTCCTGGAAAAGAGCTATACCGAGTTGAAACCTATTGCAGATATCCGAACAAGATGGGGCACAGGCGTTATGTACGTCCTTTGACGGTCGCGGGGTGACATGAAGCGTATTTCAACGTTGAATAAAACGGGACCGCAGTTACCAAGGAAACTTTCATAAGATGGACTGAATAGGATTAAAGAAACAGGACCAAATAATGCTAATGCTTTTCAATTCAAAAATACACAAAACCACTAATCGTACGATCGTAAGTTGAAGTAATTCAAAAAAAATTAATATACTGGATTGCATGCGATTGTATGTTTACTAGTAGAACATTACTATTTCTGGTCAAAAGAAGCTGCCATAGTCACATGTTCGATTGATTCTTAATCCATAGTATTTTTTCACTGAGCTTATAACTGGAACTGATGTTTTCCAACCTGTCTAACGCCTATCAATTGACTTGGATGTATTGAAGAATCTCCCAAACATTGACATACATTACATGAAAGGCAAGTCAATAGATTCTTTTTGGTCACAGCGTATATTACAATTCAAATTTCATAACAAATCATGTCCACCTCCACAATTAAACTGAACTTGATAAAAAAAAAAAATAAAAAATTCAACACGTGTTGTTTTATTGCGTTGCAATATTTTTTGCAAAAATAAAAAAAAACTACCTCTACACAAGCTCCAAATCAAGTCTTTTATTATTTAAGTATTTTCAAATATCATCCAGTGCCTAGACCTCAAAACCTGGCCATCACCATTTTAGATAAGATCAAAGAGCACTTGGTGTACGAATTCTCGTATAGACAAAAGATACTACCAAAAAATAAATTAAAAAAAACATGTACCACATTAATCGCTTTTGAAAACAGTAACAAACGGGTCAAGATTCGTTCATAAAAATTAATTTAATAAAAACGGATATGGAGTGCGTTGACACGTTGGTGATTCCCTTTCGAGATTAAAAAAAAATATATAAATAAATAAGTAAATAAATTAAAAAAAAAAAAAAAAAATACGACCGCAGAAAATTAAAAAAATATATATATATCTTGACGACAACATTCGGCTACGTATTAGATAATTGGTTCGGCATTACGCATATCTCATGACAATTTAATACATTTTTTGTTTTTAATAAATTAACATCTGCATAGCAATTACATTAGATTACGTATATTAATCAAACCAGTCAAGTTAACATGACGTCCACGCCATTACAAGTGAAGTGCTCGTAATGAATTTTATTGAAATTTCTTATAATGTTGGAGTTGTTCAGATCTGACCTTTTTACTAATTACTATACAAATTTAAATTAAACCTCGTATAATTATTAAGAGATTTAAGTACTTTCTTATACGTTTTAGGTATTTACAAATTATAAAAATAAATATTTTCTTCTTTGTAAGAAGAATACTTATCTGAAAAAAAAATTGGATTTTTTTACTTGAACTTGTTTAATCTATTTCCGTGTCAATATGGCATTCTAAAATTCCAAAACAAAAAGACCACATAGTTGATAAATTTTAAAATTGGGTTGGTCTGATCTAAAAATTTAGAAACTTCTTACATATGGTATTTTTTTATTTAACTAATTTTTTTTTTCTGAATTAAAAGTACTTATAACTCGGTAGGAGTATTTGGTCTTTCGATCTTAATTTCGGAGACTGGACTTTTCACAAAAAAAAAAAAACTTCTTAAATGACTAGTGTTTGCTAAATTAATTTATTTACTCCTATACTCGTATAATATATTTTTTCATCTTTTTAGCAAAAGAATGATATGACCAATATTGACGTTGAGGTGTAGTAAATTTTATGGTCGACAGCATGTGACGTGTGTAAATCATATTTAATTGCCCGAGAATCAGCAGTTCATGGGACAGGTTTTAAGATTCTTTGGTCATTTTGGTCATTTTAAATCAGAAACCTTCAAAAGAAAATGGAAAAAATGAGGGGTCTTAAGCGACTGCCTTGTCTTGGTTTTAAATGAATCACTATTTTGTCCTGTCGTATAATGGAGGGAGATCTAATGCCAAATCAGTGGAATAAGAGTGAATCGAGAAAATTTTCTTTTAGGAAAGCACGTCGATTTATCTCGAAAAAATCTCTTTCTCTTCAATTCTCTTTAATAATTGCATAAAGAGTACTAGACCTATAAATTCTGTCGTATGGACAATTGCGCGTTCTATTGATAGGTGGGTTACTCACAAAGCTAGTAATCGAAATCTGACTCCGGAATGTGACACTGCTTTTACAAGGCTAGTTGTGCAGATGACGACGATACCGCAAAACACTTCTTTGATTATTGGGCTAAACAGTTGGTCCTGTTTTTACCAAAGACCTCCCAAACTGAATTCCACATACTTATTTAGAAGGACTTTTTCGTCCCAAAGTTCAAACTTAAAGTTCAGTGATATACCATTAATGAAGTTGTGCTGACAATATCGTACAATAGGTTAGATCGAAGTAGTTTTCAGCACAATGAGACCATTGTAAACTCCTTTGTTACCATGTGAATTTTGAAGTTTGAAAAAAAATAAATGTCTGTACAACTCAAATCGTTTAGATAGAACTTTTTTTTTTAGAGAGAACAGGCGATATAAGGAGAAGGCAGGTTCTGCAGAATTCATTTCAATGTACGTTACGACTTGTTGTATGTTTGCCTTCAATAACCTTTCAGATGGAATTTTGGTTAAATCTGTTTAGTCTTGCTGACTTCACTTTATTTGCAGTGATCGGTATACCTAAGTTACCCTTTTCTGGCAGAAAAGACAGTGTAGTTTTATGCTTGGCAACTCCGTCAGCCTTACAATTCACTGGAATAGACCTCTGCACAGATGACCAATAAAGGTGAATATTGCACTTGGTAAAAATTTCGAAATGTCAGATGCAACAGAATGCCCAAACTTGTGGAGAATTTATTTTGAAGCTACTGTTAATACATAAACATGATACTCATTGGACGATTTTGCGCTTTATATGTACAAAGCCAAGACCTTTAGGCAAGAAGATATGCGAGGTTTTAACTCCATTTAGTTTCGATGGCTTTTTTGCAAGATGAGATGCTGGCTTATTTTCTCTATAAAGCACGACCAAAATAGACAGCTATGTCAGAAAGAGCCAAGCTTGTACTATTGCTCTATGGAACACGAATTTACCACAATATTTAACCGGAGGTAACTGAAATGGCAAGAAAACTTACTCTAAAGGTTTTCTGTATACGTCAATGGTATTGCTTTAACGAACGAGTATGTCTCACAGCGTTGGACGATGTATGAATAATAAAGAAAAAATTGCACCAGAAAAGATACAAATGTTTTCAATGGCAGAGGGTAAACTAACATGAGCTTCCGTATACTGAGGAAAAAATTTAAGATTAGTTTACCTTTTTAAAATTTACAAACAGAATGCTAATATTCTCCCCGAGCTTTAAAGAAGACACAAGACAGGAGAGGAATTGTTACAAAAATATCAGCACACCTTCGTCTTTACTGATGATGGCAAACTATACAAAACAAATAGCCGGCGCATTTGTAATAGTAACATATTGTGGTCCGGTTACTCAGTCAAGCTCATAATTAAGAGGCTAAGAATATACATTATCTAAATAGAGAACATTTTATATTTCAACAATTAATAAGATAAGATTGAGTAAAAGTAGTAGACATCTTACAAAATTCGAGGAAAAAAATGAATAAAGTTTGCAAAATCTGTTAACACGTTGAACGTCATGACACTCATATGTGAACGTCAACTTCGTCTCCGCTGGTACATGAAACCCACATGTGAGTGTCATCGTAGTGTAAAACTGGTATATGACACTCAAATATGGGCGACGCGACCTACTTCCATTTATGTACATGGAACTCACTTATGAGTGTCGATTCAATGCTTTTCTTATAGGCAGTGGATAGTCGTGGAAAGTCTAAGTAATTCAGTACCCTTAGTTCTGAAATCGGATGTTACAGTCCGGGATGGTGGGAAAATTAAAAAAATGGATTTTATTACAGAATATTTTTTCTTAATTATATTTGTAAAATTAAATTAAATTGAATTTATTGAAAAAATTAACAAAACTAAATAAAATTCATTGTGAAAATAAAAAATTCAAAAGAATATATTGAAGTTGATGTTTTGTGTTATATGTGAGATGCATTAAAGCATTCTAAGCACAAAAACATTTCAAATAATTCACACTTTTTGGAAACTTTCTTAGGATGTGATTGACAATACTTTTTATCATGCTGTTGACGCATTTGCTCGTAACATCGATTGCAGAATAGGATATTTGCTTATTTTTTCATTCGAGTCAGAAGAGGAGGACTGCATCGAATCAGTATTGTTTTCGTACTGAACATAATCAGGGTCAGTGTCTGAACCATTAAAATAAAATCCAAACTATCTTCACTGGATGGTGAGAAATGTCCTCGCTTGACAATGTTTTGGATGTTTTAGAACTTATTTTTCTAGACATTTTAGAGCCTCTAATATTTTTTGTTAGTTAGATTTGAAACACCAAAAACACAAAATATACAATGTAAGAACTCACAAGCTATAGTAAATATTACATGATTATTATTTAGTATACTTTTTATCAGACCACAGGGTCAAAATAAATGACACTCATATGTGGGTGACAGATACATTCGCCTCTCGTTAATTCAAACCAGCGATAATTCGAACCTCTCCATAATTCGAAGTTATCATGAGTTCCATAGAAAATCTCTTTATATTTCGAAAAAAATCTATACATTTCTAAGCACTTGGTAATTCGAACAAAAAAGTCATCGCTACGTAAAAAAACGTCGCGTTAATTCGAACTCATAGGCGGCAAATACTCGACAATTCAAAGTTATCAGAATGCATAGAGGTACATTTTCCATTTGGTGTTTAGTTTCAATTTTCTTTGGTTACAGATTAAAAGTTTGTGTTTATGAGTCCTAAAAGGTATAAATGCTTCACAATTGCTGAAAAGGAGTTAATTGAAAAAGTGGATGGAGGTGGGAAGAAAAGTGATGTTGCAAAAGAATTTAAGATTCCCCTGAGTACACTCTCAACCATAACAAAGCACAAGGAGAAGATTTATACTACTGAAGTACTACTGGAGTAAGGAAAAGGACTACTAAAGGAGAATTTCCTCGCCTGGAAGAAAGCCTGGTCATTTGGCTAAGACAGTGTAGAGGAAAAAAAATT
This sequence comes from Volucella inanis, assembly GCA_907269105.1. NCBI lineage: Eukaryota > Metazoa > Arthropoda > Insecta > Diptera > Syrphidae > Volucella > Volucella inanis. The sequence goes on from OU026153.1 coordinate 147,921,113, forward strand.
TATATTAGCCGAAATTTATTAAAAGAAAAAGCAAAACAGTTCGCGTCTACTCTAAGCACCAAAAACTTTGCGGCAAGTGAAGGATGGCTTACAAGTTTCAAAAAGAGAAATGGAGTTGTGTTCAAAGGAGTTTGTAGGCAAAGTGAAATACACTGATGAAACTGGCCTCTTTTTCAAATGTTTACCTGACAAAACTCTTACTCTCAAATATGAAAAATGTCATGGGGGAAAACATAGTAAAGAGAGATTAACAGTTTTACTTGCAACAAATATGGACGGATCAGAAAAATTTAAGCCCTTAGTGATCGGAAAAGCGATGTTTCAAAGAAGTGAAATCGTTTCCTACTGCTTATCGTGCTAACAAAAAAGCTTGGATGACCACAGAACTTTTTAACGATTGGGTTTTAACAGTTAACGTGGAGATTAAACGACAAAAGCGGAAAATTCTACTCTTCTTAGACAATTGCACTGTCCACAATAGTCTTCCAACATTGTCCAATGTAAAACTCTACTTCTTTCCGCCGAATATCACTTAAAAATTGCAACTACTGGAACAAGGAATCATTCATAATTTTAAGACGTTCTATCGCAAAGAAATCGTTAAGCTCTTTTCAGAATCTCTCGACAATCAGCTAACTGCGAATATCACGGTCCTGACGGCTATTTTACTAATTGACAAGACATGGAGAGCTGTAACACCACTAACGATTCTCAACTGCTTCATAAAATCCAGTTTCATAAAAGAAGATCAGGAAAATCAGGCTATAATTACGGAAGATGAAGAAGCAGCAACAGCACCACAGGTTAAAATCAGCGGTGTGAGTTTTTATGACTTTGTTTAGGTGAATGAAGATGTTGTTGTCTCGGGTTCTCTAACCGATGGTGAAATTTTATCTGCTACAGATACAAATGAAATAAGCAACGACGAAGATGAGTAAGATACATCAGAGTCTTTGGCAGAGGTATCAGTTAAGGAAGCAAAAGCCTCATTCGACACATTACAAAGCTTCTGTCTACAAAAAAACACTGATTAAACAGCATTTTAGGCAGTATTTCTTATAAACAAAAGAAACACTTCTTCCGAAAAACTAATAATTCACTCACATTATATAGATACATACTATGTATGTACATACATATATTATATACATGTATGTAATTATGTATGTACATCTAACCTTTTGATTTTGTTAAAAAATTAGCAATTAATAAATAATAATTGTTTATTACTTAATAATTCGAACTTTCATATTTTTTCTCTCGAAAATTTCAAACCATTTAATATTTCAAACTCTCGATAATTCGTAATATTTTAAAAGTCCTTCGAGTTTCGAATTAACGACAGTCGACTGTACCAGACAGCTTTTTGAATTGACGTACAGGTTGCCCACATATGAGTGTCACAGAAAAAATGCAATTTCAAGAAAAGTACTTCTCTAATGTCGAAATAAATCAGCGTTTAAAAAAAAAATAAACCTAGATACATCAAGAATTTAAAAAAAAATTGGGACCAGCACAAAAATTTCAGTTTTCCCCGTGGTACCAGACAGCAAACTAGAAAAAAGCGCTTGGCATTCAACGTGTTTATGGCGAAACTTCTTATAGCCACAAAGGGGACCGGATCGTCTTCATCTTGAAGTCACTTAATAATGAGAAATACTATATTATGCCTAGAAGTTCGGTGATTGATTGAATAGTTTTTTTTTTTTTGTTCAGAGTTCGTTTTGTGAATCGTATGGTGAAGCTTATAGGTGGTTTACATGATTTGGTTTACTTAATTCTAAAGATTACAAAAATTACATCAACCACTTTAGCTATTGAAATCCAAACTTGTTGTCTAAGATTTGTTGCGAACTCTGAGAGAACTGAGCCTAATACATTTTTTACAAGAAAGGCTTTTTACTTATAATCAAGAATTTCGGATAGTTGTAAGGGTCTGTAAAGGGTACTTACTTCATGAGTTGACACTAGGTACCTCAGACCATGTTGGTTTTGATATATTTTCACTTTCCTGGTTCTGATCACGGGCTCCACTGTACATTCATAACTCATGTCTTCGTCTCGAAATTAACCACTTTTTATCTTTTCCTAGTTTAAGTCTTTTTGGTTTTTTGGTCCATACAAGTTTTTGATAAGCATGAAAGCTAGGCCATTACTTAACCTTATCGAGCAAGTCAATTTGTGAAAACATTATCGAAAATTGTAACCATTGTCCAAGCTTTGAATTATGTCACCAGTACCAAATTGTGGTTGTTTGGCTACAAATCACGTCATCTACAGCACAACAGGAAAAAAGATCTTCGAGTTGCAGACCTCCGGGACGACAAAGAAGACTGGGGCAACTTTCAGCACAGAAAAATGAACAAATCTTCAACATTTTCATAAATTTAAATATGGTGACGTTATCTAAATATCCTCGTTTTGTTTTTATATATGTATTATGGTTAATTTTAATTTGCTTTTTATTAATGAATTTTTTTTGGTTTTATATTGTATATTGCAAATACGGCGAAAAAATAAATATATAACAAAAACTGAAAATAAAAGCAATCTTCAAATTTGTAACAAAAACTTTTTTTTTGTATTTCAAAAACAGAGAAATAAATTATCTTGTCGTGACGCTATACCGTACAAACAAAGAAAAAAAAGCTTAGTGTTTTAATTTGTCGCCAGTGAATTATTTATTTTTTTTTTTTTAATTTTGAAAAAGACAAAAAACTATTTTCACAAATTTGTTTTACGCAAAAAGTGGGTGTGTTGAAAAAGTTATTTATTATAACACAGTTCTACTCAGTGTTTTTCCTATTAGGAGCTCGAGTAAGCCATATTTGAATGACGTCTATGTATATGAAATGCTAAGAAATGTAACACAGTAAGGGTTTCCTTAAATAACAAAATTGGGTAACCAAAGTTTAGGTTTGTTTATATTTTTAAAAATAATTTTCAGTGATCTGAAGATTGTCGTTTTTACTTTAAGATCGTAGTCTTAAAGTAAGGAGCTGGCTTACCATTTTTCAGCCCAAAGAAATTCACTGGATATGAACAATCGTTGTCAGAGTGTTTCTTAGTCTGGTGAATTGTGGCACAATTTAAATGGACCAAGATATCGGTATAACAGATGTGGTTGCACAACATCTATTTTGGAAAAATTAACCTGATGTACCAAGGATCAGTTCGAAAAGTCCCCAGACACACATATAAAAAACACAATTTGTTGGTCAAATTCGATTTTACAACATAGTCCCCTTCTAAATTGATACAACCTTCCGCATACCCAAATACAATGTCGAGCTAATATAAGTCAGTCAATTGACACTCCCGAACAGCGGCGTTAAGTCTCCTGCCTTAACTCGTTCTATCGCTATTTTCACCACCATTGAAAATTAGCAGTAGCATTCCGCCTCGTCAAACCTTCAACCCTAGCACCCGTCTCAATATGAATGCTTATCAGTATACCCTCAAGCTCGCTTTCAGACGTACTCTGAAATGTCGTGATTCGCTCCTAAGCCCTCATGAGCTCCTTATTTCCCAGTCATTATAATATGCAAACATTTAAGACCAACGCGCATCGGTATCTCTCATTTCTCTCCCTAACTTTCTTTGCCCCGAGCTGTGAGCAAGCATTTTAAGGGTACGCAATCTGCACCGAATTTTGACGAAAGATTTAGCAAGAACTGAAGAACTGGGTACTTGTAAACAAGCATGCTTACTTACATTAATTTTTACGAGAAAATCGTGTGTAATCTGGAGCACAAGAAATCTACGAATTATTCACATTATTATTATACTTATATACCCAGAACGAATAACCACTAAATATTTGGTGCTTTTTATTGTATGCACCTGATACGTACACCTGTTGTGTCATAAGGCAGTACTTCTTCGAAAATCAAGCGGGAAAAGCCATTACGGTCATTGGAGTTTGCGACCGAGAAATGATAACAATTTTTTTTGTGGCCAGACCGGATACGGACGAACCTACTTTCAACAGGATGGTGCTACGTGCCAAAAAAGTCGCGAAACAATCGAGTTATTACCTACAAATCTTTCTGACGGCGTGACTTTTTGGAGACACCAATTGACCGGCAAGATTGTGCCACTTAACACCCTTACATTTCTTTCTTTGGAACTGTGTTAAAAGCAAGGTCTATGCCAACCATCCGCAAACAATTTCAACATTGAAAACGACACTAAGATGCCATCGCCGAGATAGAGCCCCAATTATGCGAAGAGTGATTGAAAATTTTGAGAAGAAAATATAACGGTCTGCGAGCACAGCTGAAGAGATATTCTGTTCCATAAATAATTTTCATGTGCCTAATTTATAAAGCAATAAAATTTCAGATATATCCCAACAATTGTTCGTTTTATTCGAAAAACAAATCCTTTACAGCTTTTTGAAACCTCCTTTAGGAAGAGTAAGTGGCGTAAACGAGTAAAGCCATGTTTAACGTCTACATAGAATCATCTGGATCGAGTTAAATCAAATAATAATACAGAAAAATCGAATACGAAGAATGTGAACTACATAATTTGAGCAATGTAGATGCGTAATGTATACTTTGAAAAGGCCGTCATTTTAAAAGCCATCGAATTTGTTTTTAAACAATAACGACAGAAATTAATTTTGATGTAAGAAACTTTATTAATTTTATGAATTAGTTCTTGATATTAAGTTTTGAAACGACTGAAGGTATATGCCTTCCTCGGCTGTTTTTGGCGAAGCGCTTCTTGTCGGCTTAGGGCAACTCTTTCGAGCATTTGGGGCTCAATCTTATCATACTGCCTTACAAGCCCTGAATTGTTTACGGGTTATCAGCATGCACCAAAGACTTTATGAAGCCTCACAAGAAGTAACGAATTTGCGTCAAACCGTACGTACACTCGTACAGAAAATTCACCGGACTATTTCGCGGAATAAAGTTTTCGTTGAATTTAGTAGTCAGTTAGTCAATAGATTCATTGGCAATATGGCACACCAAATAGTGCACTTTTGCTTATTTAACTAAGCCTGACGAGTCTCTTCTGTGTTTGCCTCAATCGGGAAAAAGCTATTTTGCCTGTTCACAAACACGTTGAGTCAAAGATGAGCCTCTGAGTCGATAAACAAAATAAGCAATCTTAGAATCCAATTCATAAATTCCCTTGCATTCTATAGTCTTATGGGCTTAATTTCTTCAGATAGATACGGATGTAGACCAATTTAGTTTACGGAAGAGCCAACGATCAACGTCCAATTGACAAAATCTTCAGACCTTACCTAACAGTTTCATGTGGTGATTGGCACAAGGCATGTTTCCAGTGTGATGGCACATATCCCTGTGTAGTTAAAAACATGCTCCGTTGACCTCTACTCAACTCTTACTCTTCCAACATGCCCGAGTAAGCCTTAACTTGATGTACTCCGAAGTGCACAGTGGACTAATAAATGCCGCTCTATGCGAATAGATAGTTGACCTTAACCAGCGACAGAATAACGACCAAGAGTGTCGCGATGCCACTGAGGAAAAAGACGTAGTAAACTTAGATACACTAGGTCTGTTCCCGCGAGATTTTTGTAACCATTTGTAAAAGAGAATTTTAGGAGTAGGAATAAATTTTGTATTGTAAAATAGGATGAAGATTTTTAGATTGGTTATTATTACTTTTTAATTGATGAAATGTGCGTTTAATGAGTTCCATTGTATTAGGCCAACAATTCGCTCCAATATGAAGCTCTATTTTCTCCTGTTTGTCCATGTTCAAGCCATCTTTTGAGTAACCTCTCTCTGTATGTCTGCAGCAGTATCAATAGCGATTTTCTGTGCCCAAAAAAGTAAATTTAAAAGTTATTTCAAACGGAGAGATTTAAAACATGTAACAATTTTTTTACTAATTGTGATAATAGTTTTGTTACTAAAACCTAAAAGTTTGTTTAGTGGACTTTTAAAAAAGGTCACACGGAGTCCAATTTAACACATAGGCTAAAAAGTTCCGTTTTATAGTAAAACACAAAATTTTTGCAAAATTCAACTTTATTTATCAATATAGTTGCCTTCGAGGGCGATACACTGATTGAAACGATTTTTCAATCTTTCGATACCAATTTTGTAATACGATTTCGGTTTATGGGCTGAAAAGTCCGTTGTTATTGTGAAAAAAAAAAAATTGATTCAAAGCAATTTCGTGTGTTGATTTATCATTACTTTTTAATGGGAAAAAATGCAGCCGATGCAAAGAAATGGCTTGATAAGTGTTACCCGGACTCTGCACCAGTCGAACGAACCATTCGCAAGTGGATTGAAAAATTAAAGTGCTCATACAAGCACCGAAGATGATGCACGCAGTGGACGTCCAAAAGAGGCTGTTTCAGATGAAAACATCAAAAAAGTCCACAAAATGATTACGAATGACCGTAAAGTGAAGTTGATCGAGAAAGCTGAGGCTCTGAAGATATCAAAAGAGCGTGTTGGATATATCATACACGAATATTTGGACATGCGAAAGCTCTGTTCAAAGTGGGTGCCGCTTTTGCTCACAGTCGACCAAAAACAACAACGTGTTGATGTTTCAGAGGAGTGTTTAAATCTGTTAAACTGCAATAAAGCCGAATTTTTGCATCGGTATGTGACAATGGATGAAACTTGGCTCCATCACTTCACTCCAGAGACAAGTCGGCAGTCAGCTGAGTGGCGAGCAGGCGACGAACCTCGTCCAAAACGACCAAAAACTCAACAGTCGGCTGACAAGGTTATGGCATCCGTATTTTGGGATACACATGGAATAATTTTCATCGACTATCTCCAAAAGGTGCAAACTATCAACAGCGACCATTACATTGCGTTGTTGGAGCGTTTAAAGGATGAAATCGCAGAAAAACGGCCGCATTCGGCTACGAATTGCCTCCCCACCCACCGTATTCTAAAGATTTGGCCCCCAGCGACTATTTCCTGTTCGCAAACCTCAAAAGAATGCTCACCGGAAAGAGATTTAAGACCGATGAAGAAGTATGTTATTTCATACGTTAAAACGGACTTACGGAGCGAATTTTAAAATATGTATTCTTAAAGCTGTTAATATTGGACCTGACAGAGGAAGACTACATAAGTGTTACACATACATACAAATTTTTGTGTTACGGGTTTTTAAAAAGTGGCCGACAAGAAAACGTATTTTAAATGTTTTTTGAAAACAAAAACGATCAGGGATTTCCAAAGAATTTAAAATACCTGTGCTAATGACTGCAGTAAAAGCTCAAAAGCTTCAACGAGGAAGGCCTGAAAAGAAATTTAAGGAAAGATGGATTAACGCTAAGAAACGAAAAATTCAAGGGCTTATGAATATGTCCTCAGAAGAACTGTCATTTGTTGTGAAATTTAAGTTTAGAGAAGAAGGCAATCATTGCATATGGTAGTCGAAGTTATCAAAAAATTAAATTTCGCGGATTTGGAGAGTCCGATTGTAGTGTAATAAAATTTTCAGATGCATTCATTGTTTACTTTGTCCGTTTCAGCCGCTAAGGTTAGACGTGTTTTTATGAGCTCGCCGATTTTCGTTTGTTAAAGGAAATAGATCATGGAATTTGTATCAAATTTTTCGAAAAAAATGAAATAAAGTGTAACAAAGTGTGTGAAATGTTAACGAAGGCCTATGGTGAGTCTGCTATGAGTACAACAAGAGTTTACGAGTGGTATAAGCATTTCCAAGATGACCGTGAAGACGTTGAAGATAACGAATTGCCCGGGCGGCCCGGACGCCTCAGCACATCAACAACCGATGAACACGTGGAAAAAGTGAAAGAAATGGTTATGAACGATCACCGAATCAATCAATCAATCAGGGAAGTCGCTGATGATGTTGATATACTAATTGACTCATTCATTTTTTGTTTTGGGTATGAAACGCGTGGTAGCGTTTGTTCGTTGCTTACTCGTCAATTTTTGGCTAAAAACAATACCGTAAACATGCCCAGCCCCAATATTCGCCAGACATGTCTCCGTGTGACTGTTTCCTATTTCCAAAAATAAAGAGAACCTTAAAGGGCCGTCATTTTACAAGCATAGATGACATAAAAAGCACATCGATGAAATAGCTAAAGGCTATCCCAAAGATCGAGTTTGAGAAGTGTTTCGAAGATTGAAGGAAGCGCTGTCACAAGTGCTTAATATCTACTGGGGACTATTTTGAAGGCGGCAACATTAATATAGACGAATAAATAAATATTTTTTTAAAATAACTAAAATTTACGTTATTTTCTGAACACACCTTATATAAGCTAAATTTTTTAGTTGATGCTTCCGCAATCGATTCCGACTTATAATATCAAGAAGAAAAGTGAAACCGAATCTACAATATGGATTAATTCAATAACATCATCATCACGATGCTGTTGTAAAATCAGATTTGAATTCACAAAAGAAAGTACAGACTTAAAAATCGCAAAATTTAATCGAATGGAACTAGAAATGAATGCTTTGCAGCCCAGCAACGCACACGCTATTCAAAATAATAGTAAAACGTGCAACGTGGTAGTGAAAAAAAGACCTAGCACAGTTTGCTATCTACCACCTTGATCAAAAAGATCCCGGTTGCATCAGCGTGTGGCGCTCCCATTGTTTCGAATTGAGCTCTGTTGACATTGACATCTGTTGTTGCCATTCCGTAAATATTAGCGTCATAGCTTGACATTTGCAAAAGTTACGTAGGCAAAAGTACATCTATCATGTACATGTTTGGCGATTTTTTACAACTTTAGAAATGGATTTAAATTTGCAACAACGAACTTGTATTAAATTTTGCGTAAAAAACGGATTTAATGGTGCGCGAACGTTGAAAATGTTGGAAAAGTATTTCGGCAACGATTCTCTTAAGAAAACGGTGGTTCAAAAGTGGTCGCGATTCAATCGAAGATGATGAACGCAGTGGCAAACTATCCACTTCGAAAACCGACGAAAACAATGATGAAATAAAAGAAATGTTGTACATTGCCATCCGGATCCAACAGCAAAGTTGGTGCCCAAAGAACTCAATTTCATGCAAAAAAGAGACCGTGTTGACGTCGCAAAAGAGATGATTTGCGAGGCTGAATCTGATCCCACATTCATCAAAGGGACCATATCTGAAGACAAGACGTGGGCTTATGAGTACAACACGCAATCCAGACATTAAGCAAGTGAATGGCGTTCACCAAATTACCGAAACCAAAAAACCACGTCGTTTTCAGTCAAAAAAGAAGGCAATGCTCACGGTTTTCATTGATTACAACGGTGTAGTGCATCATGAATTTTTGCCAGAAGGCCAGACAGTAAACAACGAGTATTATTTGGGCGTTATGAGACGCAGCGTCGCACAGTCCCATCATTATTCATAATTTTTTGACGAAAAATGCAACAAATACCATCTAACAGCCACCGAATTCACCTGATTTGGCTTCCTGTGACTTCTTTCTGTTCAATCGAGTTAAGAAACCACTACGGGGATCGCGTTTCAGCAGCCGAGAGGAAGTAATGGAAAAATCGCAGGAAGCACTGGACATACCGAAAACCGAATATAAAAAATGTTTCGAGGATTGGATCAAGCGCTGACATAAGTGTGTTGCAGTCAATGAGGATTACTTTGAAGAGGACAATACAGATTTAGATGAATAAACTTGTATTTCTCATTTTCTGAATAATTTCAATCAAGGTAGTATGTATGCAAAGCATCTCTAAAAGAGATATATAACATAGACAAATGTTTAAAAAAAAATAATGTGATACTAAAGCCTTTGTTTATATGTTTCTATTTGAAAAATTCTACATGCACAAATAAGATTAATGGAAGCATTATAACATTTACAGTAGCATATAAACTTGATACGGAAAAATGACAGGCGAGAGGAGATGCAGCCAAGAATATGGTAAAAGACAAAATAAAAACGTTTCTACAAAACCAGTCAAAACAGGGTGGTGGTAACACAAACGATGAAAAAGCACTGCCAGGACATTTTTCAAGGACTCCGCAAAAACCGCGATAATAATTTGAATCGAGCAGGCTCGTAAATGCTTCGCAATAATGATATTATAAAAAAATCATCTGTTTTAAGAATCGGATCAACCTAATTCCGTATATACAACTAGGATACCACAAAATTATTTGTCGATAAATGTATACCACATATATATATGCCAGCGAGCACTCACAAAATCTTGCTTCATGGTGCCGATATTATTGAGACGTTCCCAATACTTCTTGACCAATTATCGAAAGACGTGTTAGAAGCTCGCCAAAAAGATTATAGACATACAGATGTGCTACGTAATTTTGTTATTCCATAAAACATAGCAAACCCCCGAATGCTAAGTTGCATGTCTTTTAATTTATGATTTAAGACCAGCTACAGTCATTAAATCGATCAGTGTGAACCGGAGCAGACTAGAGGCTATGAAATGATATGTTAAAGAAAGCATGTACAGTGTCTGAAATTAGGTTTTAGTGCACTCTGCTCAATACATAAGAATATTGATCATACGATTTGCTTCAACTAATGCGGGATTAACCTGATTTGTATCGAAAACGAAGTATAAAATATGTAAGCCAAATCAGTGTGTCTTAAGTTTGATTTACCATCATCATAAACCAGGTGTGTGGTGCTACAAAACTTGAAAAACACTTATGAGATGAATGTCGATACACGCCATATTTTTGTTCGTTGCAAAACGAATAAGGATTTATATCTTGTGTCGGTTTTGCCTCAACCGACAACTCAACCTCCAGTTGTAAAGCATCTGATCGCCTCTTAACATTTTATTAAAGTTTGGCGATTGTTACAAATATTTCGGAGAGTATGTGATACGGCCCGACTGCACTCCTCCCTACTTCCTTTCATAAAATCTATAGTATCCTCTTCGTGCGAGACATTCATTCTTTTGACCTCTATTGCAAAATTCATTGTTTACCTTTAGGAAGTATTCCTGTATTTAGGCGAGTGAATCTCTTGCGAGTTTTGTCTTAGTTGTGCCGCAATCTTAAAAATGTTAACTCAATTACCAGTGCTTCGATGTTGCACTTCTTCTATTGCTAGTTATTTTATCTTATTACTCTTCTTACTCACTCGAAACGAACTCTATCAGTTTCGATATTTCCGGTATACCTAGCACACCATTGCCTTTTGTTTTTTACCGTCATTTTCATCTCATCGTTGACACAACACTTTTCTATAGGGTTTATACATCACCCTTTCTTTTTTTTTTTTTTTTTGGAATCTGTCCCACATATCCGCACTCTTGTTTAATAGCATTTTGTTATTCCTGCAAATTCAGCGCTCCGAGGGCTGTTGTGCCAGTTTATTTTCTCGATAGATGCCGATTTTTATGATTTTTTTTTTCTAGTTTCTTCAGTATTAATACTGTCAGTGATAGTCGATGCTGCTGGTTTGTTCAAGATCACTTAAGTACATTTAAGAACTACATATATTGATTTCACGTCATCGCAATATATTTTCTAGTTCCAAACCTTTGCCCGTCATAGTGCTGCTTGCAATTCGTAATTTATTTTTTAAATGTATTATATTGCTCGCCCACGGAAACCGTGGAGCTTTGACATGAATATATCTATTCGCTTCACACACTCCCTCGCACACAAAAAAAGAAAAAGTAAAACAAGACACATTTAGGGGGGTGGCATTCTCGAACTTAGCAGCTTTGAGAGCTCATTTATTTATTAGCAGTTTTGGCAAATTATTCAATTAGACCGTCGTGATTTAGCAAGGAAACTTCTTGGTTTTCTATACCAAAATCATAATACAATGTGTCTCGATTGCCAACAAATGTCGGGATGATAAATGCAAAAATAACAATAAATATTTGGATATGTTTCTAATAACTCGGGATCAATCTAAAAGCACTCATACTCTAAGCATCCCATTGCGAACAAGGGCAGTGAAAATAGAAAAGAATACCACTGTACATACGAGTAAATATAAATTAACAACGATTTTCTAATCACCAAGGGAAATACTATATTACTATTTAAATTTTGTACGTATGAGTATTTATTTATATGAAAATGAAATTAAATTCTAATTAAAAACGAAAACTTGCAATCTGTCAGCGTCAGCAAAGTAAACCCACTCTTTGATAAAAACACTTTCATTCTATGGCAACGACGAGCCAATGTGGAAGTACAAAATGGACTTGAGGGCGGCCCCTAATACCTGGGGGCTACGTAAGCTCTATCATAACATTTACATTAAGATTTACATTCCAATATTAACAGAAGTAATTAATATGAAAATGCGCTCTGGCCTAAGGTTAATAATGTTATCGTACTCGTATTCACTCATATCAATACAAAGCCAGAACGGGTTTGTGCATAATATAAGTAAGTCCTAGAGGTGACCCTTTCTTTATTCAATGGAATAGGGTAATGAGAAAATTTAATTTTTCTATCATTTTTTCCACGTCGAACTGCAAAAATGCAAAACAAAAAATTGTATGTACATATTAGCAGTTCTCAAGTGAATTGGAAGCTCTAACATTTAGCATGCATCTACGACGCATTTTTTTCCAGTTTGTCTTGTGACTAGCCATCTCAAAGAGCTTTATTGCATATATGTTCAATTTATGATAGACTCGAGCTACATAGATACAATGCAATATATCAAAAACACAACATGTCCATGAATTTTAATCCAAGAGAGTAAAGATATTCAAAAGTCATATTGTTGAAGAAATACAATATTTTCGATGATGACAAAATACGCAAGAATTACCTATAGTGCTAATTTTTCACAGGGCTTCCTTTCAATACTGGGAATAACGTTTAACGAAATATTGAAGGCTTGGAAAAAGCAACATTAAATACCTAAAACCAAACGGAAAATTTAAGTATCGATAATCTTCATTAAACCAATAGACGTAGAAGTAGATACATACGAGTATCTCAGGATTTGAAGATGGAGACACAGTACTACGTTCCGAGCGGTTTGTGACATGACCAGGATAAATTACCATTTGTTTTTAAGCGATACTGTACCCTCTAAGAAAGCTCCTTCCGCTTGCGATGCTAATTTCTGAAGAAAGGCGGTGCGTAAAGGCACTTCATTCAAACAAAACCTGGATTCTGACCGATTAACCGGCTGAAAAGTAGGCCATTAGTTCTAAATGGCTTTTCAAAACTAAGTTCGATGAAAAGCCAAATAGCTGATTAAAGATTTTTGTCAGCAAAAAAGAATCGTCTAAGATGAGAAATTTGCACCTGTCCTTAGGTACACATCAATTAGGTTTATGATAGCGCCTGCACCCAGACCCGATCTACTTGTACAATACATCAGATAGATGCTAACATATTACTGTATTCTTGAATGGTGAGCTAAAACAAGATATTTGCTGGAGCCTGATCTGAGAAACTTGATTAAGCTTTAATCAAATTGGGCCTGAAGCGCACTGATGTAGCCCAATGTATATATTATGAATTTTCTGGAACGCCATACGACATTTTATGCATTGCCATTTATGTGTATGATGTTCTAATTTTCCCAGATTCACTCAAGCTTGTGGTTCATTTGAAAGAGGAGCTTTCGAAAAACTTTAAAATTAAAGATATTGGTAAGGCCACCTAGGCGCAATTTTTGCTCTGGTAGACAAAAATTAATGGCAGTCTTTAGATATGTACCCGAAAGATTGTCCTGGAATACAACACATAAAGAATGTTCCAATAGGTTGTATGCTTTTCGCTGCGAAAATCACGTGCATCAACATTTTCTTTGCCATCATTTACTCAGTAGATTTGATACCAATTCAGGAAAGGAACAATGGACTAAGGCATTGCATTTTGTAAGAAAGCGAGCCACAAGGTTGGATATTGCGATACAGACTGGGCTAGATGTTCTACAACAGGCTTCGCATTAAGTTTTTTACCTGGAGCAATATCTTGGGCTACAAAACTTTAGCGTCCTGTAACATTATCATCAACCGAAGCTAAAGTAATGTATGTCGTTGCAGCAATCTAAGAGTGTACTTGGCTGAAGCTCTTGGAGTCTGAGTTGTCTCCTGATCCGCCGAAAACGTTGATATTCAACTGTGACAACTACACACCCACACAACAATTCACATAACTTCGACTACATCCTACTCGTCAAGAACGAAACACAAGGGCATCAAACCTAAGTTTATCCACGAAAAACTAGAAAAATCCGAAGTTAAGCTGAATTAACATTGAACGGATATCTTGTAGTAGACATCGTGACAAAAGGCGTCCCTTTGACTAAACACAATTTTTTTTTTTTTTTTTTTTTTTTAAGGTCTTGGTTTAAAATGAATTTTTAAATGATTAACTTAAAATACTTTCAAATTGTACAACATTTTATTTTAAGTGAATTATTGAATTGAGAAAGTATGCCGTAAGGATGAAACATCTCTTTCAATATTGAAAAGGAAGAAACCACTTCACCACTGTGTAATTAGTCTTCTTAGTATGATTGAATAGGCAATATGATAGAAAGGTTTCTATCGAATCACCAATAGGGATTTATTTATCTGCTTGATCACACCATCGATAGGAAATTATAATAATAAAATGATCTCGAACAAAATTTACTGCAATGGGTAGCTGACAAGTAACAAAGTTATTCAAAAACGTAGTAGATATTCCACCGGGCTGCGTTTTGAACCTTCCATTTTTAACGACGGAGCAACTAATTCCCACACATTCAGTACTTCGCTACTGACGGTGAAAGGCGGTTTTGCATGTCCGAAATGCTGATGGAACGCAACAAAAGGAAGTCATTTTTGCATCGGATTGTTACTGATAATGAAAAATGGGTCCATTATGACAACCCCAAGCGCAAAAAATCATATGTGAAACCCGAAAAACCAGCCAAATCAACGACAAATCCGAATATCCATGGCGCGATGGTAATGCTCTGTATTTGGTGGGATCAGGTGGGTGTGCTGTATTATGAGCTGCTAAAACCAGGTGAAACCATCAATGGACAACGCTACCGAACACAATTAATCCGTTTGAAGAGAGCAGTAGCCGAAAAACGCCCGTAATATGCGACCAGACACGAGGCAATAATTTTCCATCATGACAACGCTCGGCCCCACGTTGATATTCCGGTTAAGAACTATTTGGAAAACATTGCATGGGAAGTCTTACCAAAACCGCCTTATAGCCCAGACCTTGCCCCTTCTGACTACCATTTGTTCCGGTCGATGCAGAACGCGCTCACTGAAATACGGTTCACATCAGAGCAGAATATCAAAAAATTGGCTTGATTCATTCTTGGCTGCCAAGCCGGCGCAGTTTTTTTGGGATGGGATCCACAAATTACCAGAAAGATGGGAAAAAGTCATAGCTTCAGATGGGCAATACTTTGAATAATACTATTATACATGTTTTTCTTAAATAAACGTTCAAATTTTGAAAAAAAATTACATACCTATATAAACGTTGTCTATACATATGTATAGACAAACCACTTCAAAAAGTTACACAGAAAATAGTTCCCGTTCTAGAGATAAAGTTGCTTTCAAAAACTTAATTCGATGATTTCGCCAATGATATGGCATCTTGAAACCAAATTTACAGCTTATGGATCACCTTTAGACTTTCCTCACTTTAAATTTGCTACTGAGACAGAAATGATCCTTATCAAGCTACCAATTAGCGAACCCAAGAAGCAAACGATAATCAATTAGCTTCAACTTTTGCAGTAATTGAATCCTGTAAGCGTATAATCCAAGATTCTTGCACAATATCTTCCACAAAGTCGATGGGCACAGGCAAAGTTCTTGCTCACGATAGTGAATGGAATAATTAGGATCTTCCTAAACGACTCCGATATTTTTGTCATTTGCGTACATTACCCACTCTTGAGAGTGGCTTGGTGTCCAAGAGTGAATGGAGTGCAAAATTTTTTAATTGTGTTGCGAATAGTTGACGCACTTAGTTGATTATGTTGACCGTAAAATTGGCGTAGCACTTTATAAACCTTTCTCACTGATTTTGGAAATAAATTTTCACAATTTTAAAATGTTGCTCGGGCATGTAATTCTTTTCTCTTTCAGATCAGGCACGTACAGTAATGGTATGGGCATTACTTTAATGCAGTCAAAGTCCGGCTACAGATATCCCGAATATCGCAAAGGCAAGCTACTGTGACTACGTTTAACTTCGGTCGGCTACAATCGCTAGAGATCGCTAAAACCATTTTTTTTTTCAATCAATTCTCCCTTAATCTCTTAAGAGGTCCTATGCCCACAGCATCATGTATCGAAGACCAGTGGCAACATTGCCAAAAAAATCAGAGATGCCGCCTGTGATGTACGCTGGCACATGCAGCTAAGCAAGATGCGTGTAAAGCGTAACTGCATACAGGGGTTTGAACTGTTCACGCGCTCTACGAGAACAAAAAAAGAGCCTAACATCAGCTTTTTAGGAGCAAAAAAGAAGGAGCATAAGAAGCGCGCTGTCGTGGAAATTGAAAGATGTTACTGCAGGAAAGTTTGACTATATGACTGTATAATAGCCATGAAGAACCAAATTCCGCTCTCAGGCGGTATTTAGCCCGACCAAGCTGTTGGAGCGGACAGCCTGACTGCCGAGCTCTCCAAAAGGGCATGCGATGACTTGGTACGGTGCATACACAACTCATCTGCAAAATTTAACCTCAGCATTGTTTTTCAGATCCTTAAGTGGTGGCCGTGGTGTAGTGGTATATGCATAGACTCCTCAGGCAGAGGGTCGCGGGTTCGAATTCTGTGCGGGGCAATTCTGTGAAAAAGTCTTTTCATAGACAACTCTGACATGACCACTGATGTTGGAGTGGTTGCTGGCTGGGTTAAATGTAACGAACTAACAACTAGCACGTACTTAAGACCCACTGATTGACGATGTACTAGCTCGTCCCGTCCAGTTTGACAACCACCTCTAGGAAAAATATCGAAACCTAATACACTTGAGTTTCAAACTACTACACCACCCCCCACTGGAAAAAAAGCCAGTAAAAGGGTATTCATATCCCCTTGGTGCGCGCGCGGTATTATAAAAAAAAGGAGATCCTTTGAACTGCGCCAACTACAGAGGCATCAGCCTTCTTAACATCGCCTACAAAAACCTATCTACCATATTGTCCGAACGCCTGAAGTTGTTTGTCAACAAACTGATTGCTCTATATCAGTGTGGCTTTAAGTCAGGAAAGTCCACCATCAACCAAATATTCACACTATAACATATTTTGGAAAAAAAAAGGAAAAACATGAGCTCCAAATCCATACACACCAACTATTCACTGATTTTAAGGCCGCGTATGACACCATCTAAAGAGACGAGCTATACAAAACAATGTCTAGTTTTGGCATCCCAGCCAAACTCGCCTGCTTGTGCAGGGTAACGATTGAGGAAGTACGCTGCTCCATTGAGATCGGTAAAGAACTCACCGAGACTTTTGTCATGCGATTTCCTAACATCATTCTTGAAAGAATAGTGCAAAACGCATGCGTCAGCACAAGAGAGACAGTCTTTTAAAAAACCGTGGAATTACTAGCATACGCCGATGATATTGTCATATTCGGAAGAGAGCAGTGTGATGTCAGTGGCGCGTTAGCGAGGATTGAGGCGGAAACAGCAAAAAAAAATGTTTAAGGATGAATGAGGACAAAACTAAGTATATGCTGCCAACCATAAAGGACACTCAACACCGCTATCTCGTACAAAACGTTTCCCACTTTCCTATACCTTATCCGACACATTCAGTAGTTTTTTTCGTTTTCTTTACAAAAACATTGGTAACCAACACATTAAGATGCAATTGATTTTTCGAAATTAGCAAGACAAGGCAAGTCCGTTCAAAACAACTGGAAAAGCATGGAACGAATATATTTTTATCTGCTTCAGAGTATTTAAGGCTATTAGTCAGCAACTCCTTAAATCACATTCAGTTAGCTTTTCAATTACTCCTCCTTACTTAAGATATTAAGTATTCAGAATAGTATTCATACATGCTATCTGAACAAGTGGAAACGAGATATGTCTTCCTGGACAAAACTGTACCATACTCAAGCATAGTTCTGCAAATCGATAATTTAACGGCTCTTTGGAGTTCGCAATTAATTTAAAACTCAATACGTCTGGATGAAAAGGTAATTACATAGTAACGGTTTTTCTCGAATTCACTATGTATAATTCTGTAACAAAAGAATTAACCTGTTACTGTATTTGTTTTCAAAAAACCAGATATTGAATTAATATAATAGATGTAGAAGCATCCGGATTTCCAATCCATCTCAGTTCTTGAGTCCGATTGGTGTTTTAATTTAATTAGAGCAAAGAAGGGGGCGAGAAAGGAGCTCTCAAACCGAAAAGATTTATTAGGGCTCAGATTGGACATATTCAGGAGACTTTAAGCAATAAATTCTCAAAACTTGGATTACAACTTGTTCAGATTCAGAAGTTCTCTAGCAATATTATATTATCCAATTCCATTTAGTATTTACTTCATGTTTTGCAGACAGCTTCTTACGACGCACATATAAAACTACATCAATCCTGTTGTCCGATTTCAACTATATGTTATGTATCTACACTCAGTATCAACTTTCCACTTCTCAATGTCGAAACTCATTCTAATCACATAATAACTAAATTTTGACAAAACCTGATAGTATTCCAGATTAGCTATGCAGAGAGCAATATAGGTACTCGCTTGTCTAAATACAAACAGCAGCTTCTGACACAAACTTGTTGGCAATAATCCCCTTCACATGGCAACGCTATTTGGCCCAACTTTCTTTCAGATTCTTTTTCATGCAATTTACGATCAAAGCTTAGTACAACTTTGAATACTATAAAGCATCAAGCTTCTTTTCTTAAAAAAAAAAAAATAAAATAAAAAATAAATAAAAAATAGTTTAAATGGCGCCCAATGTTGCTGCTCACACATCGAAAATTCTTATTTAAAAAAAAAACATAATTTCAGACGTAAAATGTGGGGGGAAGAAACAAAATATAAACATTGATCTGCCCAATACAATTTGCATACAAATTTAATAGCGAGTAAAATTCCGTCATTTCTTGATTTTACCTCAAATGTGTTAGTGACTTGTCCGACGTCGAGGTGAGGGGAAGTGTGAGTGACACTCTTATAATTGTGGCGATCGGTGATCGTATGCTCTGCAAGAAATAACACTTTAGCACACAATCTTTTTTTGATTCTTGTTTTTTTTTTTTTTTTTTTTTTATTTGCGTAGAACCAATACTAACATGCTCTACCTGATCTTTTTTTTTTTACGTGGAAAAAAATGATCTCAGCGAGCTTCCAAATCCTATACCTATAGCCCCAAGAGGCGATAAAAAAAAATAAAAATTTAATGATGGACTATAGTATATGGATAGAAATCCACTACACAAAAATGAGACACACAGAGAGCACAAATGGAATTTGAATCTTTTAGCATCTTTAGAAATCCAATGGACTTTTCTAAATATATATATATATATATATATATATATATATATATATAAATTACGAGGTAAATATTTAGCGGCAGCTCTTGAGCCTATTTTAATTTGGAAAAATACGAATATTCACACTTTACCCTCTACTTCGTATCATTTTGTATAGGTGAAACGTGAAATAACAGTGTTCTCGAATTCGAACTTTGATCCCTACAAATGTAGGTACTTCATTAGATCTCACAGAAAGGCGATTAGCATATGGCGCTGTAATTGTGAAGGTGGTGGAGACTGTAAAACAGATTGTTCTTTTTTTCATTCGTTTCATATCTCTGAGATAGTAAAGAGTAATGAAGATAATGTGTGACTAAATTAGCAGAAAGCCCTACATAGATTGGAATATACATATCTGTGTGTTGGCCTGTTTGGTGTTACTTTTTTGGGAGACTGAGCTAATAGATAAGACAAAATATGAGGGGTGGAATTTGTATAAAGGTTTTTTGCAAAAAGTTTGTAAACATTTTTTTCGCAGGAAAAAAAAAGGATTAGTCTCTTGTATTGCAACATTTAACCAATGTTGTCCCTAGTGATTATTAGTTGAAGGTACTTTGACTTTACGACTTTACGTCACAAAAAGTAGCATTATTGAATTCTTGGATCGTTAGTTCAAGAAACTGATTTTTATACATATACATATATATATTTATACCAGGTGTACCGGTATGAAGTGAGCATCAAGATACAAATGTTTCGATATAGGGATTTTTTTTATTTTTTTTTGGTTGCTATTACACCTGTCATACATCAAGTCAGTGGGCAAACAACATCATATTCTTTCATCGTGTTAAAAATGTCGAATTTTGCTTCAGAAAATGATAACTTGCGAAAATCAGTATTTTTTTTTGATGTGAGAAATGAAGAACGTGGAAGACCACCAAAAAAGTTTGAAGACGACGAATTGCTAACAATATTGGATGAAGATGACACTTTGAGTCAGAAACAAATGACAGAAATGTTTAATGTGGCACAACAAACAATTTCTGAAAGCTATGGGAAAGATCCAAAAGTCTGGAAAATGGGTGTCACATGAATTGAATGAAAGACAGATGAAAAACCACTTGTGAAATTTTGCTTCAAAGACAAAGACAAAGACGATGAAAAATGGATTTATTTTCAGAATCCTAAACGGAAAAAATCATGGGTTAATCCGGGACAACCATGCATTGATCGAAAAACGACCAGAATGGGCCAGAAGACACGGCAAGGTAATTTTGCTCCATGACATGGTAGTCAGAAGGGGCAAGGTCTGGGCAATATGGCGGGTGGGGTAAGACTTCCCATCCACTGTTTTCCAAATAGTTTTTAACCGGAATAGCAACGTGGGGCCGATGGAAAATGATGGAAAATTATTGCCTCGTGTGTGGTCGCATATTTCGGGCGTTTTTCTTCTACAGCTCTCTTCAAACGGATTAATTGTGTTCGGTAGCGTTGTCATTTGATGGTTTCACCCGGTTTTAGCAGCTCATAATACAGCACACCCATCTGATTCCACCAAATACAGAGCATTACCTTCGCGCCATGGATATTCGGCTTTGCCGTTGATTTGGCTGGTTGGCCGGGTTTCACATATGATTTTTGCGCTTGGAGTTGTCGTAATGGATCCATTTTTCATCACCAGTAACAATCCGATGCAAAAATGACTTCCTTTTGTGGCGTTCCAGCAGCGTTTCGGACATGCAAAACCGCCTTTCGACGTCTCTCGACTTGAGTTCATGTGGAACCCAATTTTCTTGCTTTTGAATATATCCAGCTGCTTTTAAACGTTTTGAAACGGCTGCTTGAGTGACACTGAAATATTCTGCGAGCTCTTCTTGTGTTTGGCAATAATCTTCATAGAGTAATGCTTCCAGTTTTTCATCTTCAAACTTTTTTGGCTGCCCAGGACGTTCATCGTCTTCCAAGCCAAAATCACCACTTTTAAATCGTGCAAACCACTTTTGGCACGTTCGCTCAGCTAGCGCATGTTCAATACACATAAAACTATGGTGGCGATGACCTAATGGTTGGCTCACTGGATGTCACGCCAACCTACCTGGGATCGAATCACAAAAGGAGCTTATCACCCTTTCGGCAGACAATAGCAAACCTCCGAAAGTCAAATTCTGCATATGAAAAAGCTTCTCAGGAGAGCCGTTCGGAACCGGCGATAAACAGTAGGCCCTGTCCAGGAGTGTAATAATTCACAAAGACATATGTGTGCGAGAAGCCAGGCCTTGGCCCACACCGGGCTGTCGCGCCAATTATTTATTTATTCATTTTTAAAAATATATCCAGATGGTTCGGATAATTCTGATCTGAAACGACTTCGATACTGGTGTCATTATTATCCTATCGTCGCAGTCTCGCTTTTTACGTGCCTGGAGATAGAGCTAACCAAACTCCTTTACAATGTGGTTTCTGTTGCACCCCTGAATTCAATTCCATTTCCAAAAAAAAATATCCTTCTCTGCTATATTTACAGAAACCGAAACTGGAGAATTCGACTTTTTTCACTCCATTTCTGGGTGGCTTTGAAATTCTGTACAGACAACTCCCGAAGGACAGTTGTCACCAGTGTTTTACGTTAGCTTAATCCTACGGTACGTCTTCGTATGAGAGAGAATGCATTGATCAGCGCCCTTGGAGTAGTAAAACTACCAGATTCGAAGTTGTGTTTAAGGCACGAATTTTTCTTTGGGTGACTGACTCGAACTGCAACTTTTTAAAATGCTATGATTTTTTTATTTTTTGATAAATTTTATTGTGTCCAAGCAAAAAATGTTGGAAAATACATCAATTTTAAAATTGTATCAGTAGTTTTCAATATGTCCACCTTTGGCGCGAATAATGGTCTTGAGACGGCCGAAGAAAGCATCGCACGCTGCACGCAAGCGGCTCTGCGGTATTTAGGCCTATTCCCGGCGAAGTGTTTGTATGAGGTGGTTCAAAATTTGGTATTTTTTAGTGCCAACCTTCGCCTTCAAAATACCCCAGACAGAAAAATCCAACGGATTTGCATCCGGAGAATTTGCAATTCATTGTGTCGAAGAAATGAAGTGTGGAATATTGTTTTTTAACCAATCTTGGTTGACGCGCGCTTTGTGAGACGGTGCCGAGTCTTGTTGAAATGTCCACGGTCTCCGACCGAAATGATTGTTTGCCCAGGGCTTCAATACTGCCTCTAAGACAGTTTCACGGTATACGATCGCATTAATTTTAACGCCACGGTCCAAAAATACGAGCGGAGAACGACCATCGGCGGTTATGACGGCCCAAACCATCACCATCGGTGCTGCCTGCTTGCTGGTGGCCGTCAGAAGGTGTACATTTTCAAAGGACCTCTCTGTCAAGTAAACTCGGTCATTTTGTTTGTTGACATTTTGCTCGATAACAAATGGCGACTCATCGGAAAAAACCAAATTCGGCAACTCACCACTTTCGTGCAAGCGTAGCAAGTCCTTCGCTCTTTCGACTCTAACTTTTTTCTGTTGCGGTGTAAGATCGTTGGCTTTTTTGAACTTCAATGGCTTCAGCTCAAGCTCATTTTTTCAGTATGTGTTGCATCCGTTCCAACGATATGTTGAGCTCATGAGCCATTTTTCTTCCACTTCGACGAGGATTTCGCTCAATTCGAGCCTTCACTTTCCGAACCATTTCTGCCGATGTTGCTGTATTTTTATGACCACCTCATTGGCGTTTTGCAACGCTGCCAGTATCACGGTAACGAGCTATAGTTCGAGACACAAATGATTTATTCACGTTGAGGAGCTAGAGGGCTCTTACCATAACTACTTGTGGTTTTCAAGCCAAATATAAAGAAATCACACTATCACGTTTGAATTCCATCGCGGATAAAAATTTTTCAACACAACTGAGACGCAAATCGTAAATAATAATAAATATATATATATAATAATAAATCGTATAAATTATAATAAATAACAAAATTAGCTGCCATGTATCAAAATTTGAGCTCACAGTAATGAACGGTTTGGAAATTATAGAAGTTGGTTGCAGTTTAAGTCAGTCAGGGTGTAATACCACAACCATTCTATGGGTTATGGCACCCGGCTGCAGTGCAACTCCACATCGAGCAGACCGATCGGTTCCATAGCCATATAGATCGTCTAGGATCTAGTCGATCTGCCCTCCCTGCGATTTTAGGTAAAACGATATAACGATAACGATACTCCCACAAGGAAATCAATTCTCGTTCAGGCTGAAACTAAAATTCCAGGCTCCCTGGTCTTCCGTGGTACCATAATATAGTTTCCGGTCGAGCTTCGCAATTTTGCTTTTACTTCCATATATGCACCTTACAGCCAGCCTATATACGCCCTCTATAATGAAAAAGCGAAGCTACGAATTTATTTGATATTTCAACGAGAAATCACAGGCCATACCATCATAGGTTATGCCTAACCATGCCAACTATCCTGTATTTTTCATTTGCACGTTTGCGCAAACTGTCTTATTGTGTGCGGTTATTCGTTTATTTTTAAAGATTTTTGTGAAAAAATGCCAAATCCGATCAAAGCAAATGCGTCCTCAACGTTAAATTGAAAGAAAAATATCCATTTTTGGAAACCACGAAAAGTAATGGTGATGTTTTTTGTAGAAGGTTCAAAGGAAATTTTTCAATTGTATCCGGCGGGAACGCTAATGTTGCACGACACTTGAAATCATCAAAACACATCGACGCCATGTCTGCAGCTTCGTCCAGCCAAAAAATTGTGAACTTTTTCACTCCTAAATTTGATAGCGTCACAGCAGCAATTAAAGTTACATGGGCATTTCACATAATTAATGCAAATCATAGCTTTAAATCGGCGGATTGTGCTACGAAGATTTTTCGTACATTTTTGAAAATTAAGAAATTTGCCTTGTCGAAAATGAAATGTCAAGCAATCATCGTGAACGTTCTCGCGCCAGAGGCAAACAGAATTGTCAGAGAGGAGTTGTCGCAGCGACGATTTGTGTCAATTTATACTGATGCTTCCAATCGTGGCTGTATAAACACATTTCCCGTTCTCGTTCGATATTTTGATCTGAAGGCGGTGAGACATCAATGATTATCAGCGATTTGTTGAAGAAAGTGGTGCAGATTATGGATTGGAACAGAAAATCATTGCGTTCTGTGGCAGCAATGCCAAAGTCAATTTTGGAGGAGAAACGCGAGGCGGAAAAAACAAAATCTTCTACAGCCTAAAGCAGTGGCTGCCGCATATAATTGGGATTGGTTTTGTGGCGTACATTGCGCACAGTGCTCTGAAACATGCGTGCGATGTGATGCCGTTCAATGTCGAGTAAGCCATTGTAAAAATATATTCACATTTTTACATCTAAACAACACATGTAACAGCGTTGCACCACTTTTGTGATACGACTGGTGTCGAATATCTCAAATTGTTGGGCTATGCACTAGTACCGGCTATTAACCGCATACTAGTCGTACAGCTGTACGAAGCCTTGAAAATGCTCTTTCTTGGATTGCAAAAAGGAGAGAAATTGCTGAAGGAATTCTTTTCGAACCCGGCGTCAAAGTTTTGGTGACATTTTGTGGTGAAGCAAGAACGGAAACACTTTCATTTCTAAATTGTTGTGTTAAAAACTAGTTTAAATTGAATTTTCGTTTGGTTTTGCTTAGGCTAAACTGTTCGCGGAAAGCGTAAGTCGCAAACAAAAAGCAAACTTATTTGCCGACCACCTAGAAAAAACGTTTAAATCACTTAACGGACAAGCGCCAATAGAAGACCTTGGTGGTACGATTACGACACCTGACAGCTTTAAAATAAAGAGCGTGTCGTTAGTCGAACTTTGCCAGATAATAAAAAGTCTTAAAAATAACAAGGCCCCTGGATATGATTTAATAATCAGACAGATCCTCAAAAAATTGCCAAAAAAAGCCCTGATCAATGTCATATTAAAAAAAATTGCACTAAGATTATTATACGTTCCAAATCAATGGAAAGTCTCCGAGGTTATAGTGGTTCAAAACCGGGAAAGCCTTTAAATGACAAAAAATCGTACAAACCGATATCACTCCTCCTAATAGTATCTAAGATATTTGAAAATTTTTTGTTAAATTATTAAAACTGGTCTTTGAAGAAAGAGGTTTGATTCCTGACCAGAAATTCGACTTCAAAACAAATCAGCGCTTTTCTGGACGTCTCTCAAGCCTTCGAAAATGTATGACATGAAAGCCAAAAGTTGAAGACAGTTTCTTCCAGAACAATTATATGAGATTTTAGAATCCTACATTGTGAGAAGACTATGTTAAACACAGATCAGAATACTTCGAATTTAAGGAAATGATGCAGGAATACCACAAGGAGGTATTCTTAGTCCGTTCTTTTTCTCACTCTACATAAGAGATATACGGCAAGAAGGTGCTGTTGTGGCAACGTTCGTGGACGATACGGTTATATTAACAAGAGATAAATCAGTCAAGTAAACAACTGTAAGGTTCCAACGAGCTTTAAACAAAATTTGCGACTAGACAAAGATTTAATGGATTGCTCTCAACCAGACCAAATCAACTCTTGTTAACTTTACTTAGAAAAAAATTAACAACTTACACATTTTGATTAAGTGGGAACAAATACCATATGCAAACACACAAAATATATACACGTTGAAAAGGAACGCGACGAGCTTGAAAAATTCAGACAAATGTATCGGCTACTTGGAAGACATTCCAAATTAAGATATACGAGTATAACTAACTGCTTTTATACAAGCAAGTGCTTAAATCTGTGTGGACGCAGGTTGTACTGAACGAAACAATAGAGATATCCCACAATCTTTTCAAAACAAAATGCTAAGAATCATAGTAAATGCCAGATTGTATATCAGAAACAATGATATATAAGAGTCATAGAAGAAACTACCGATGACCGTAAAGTGAAGTTGATCGATATAGCTGAGGCTCTGAAGATATCAAACGAGCGTGTTGGATATATCATATACGAATATTCGAACATGCGAAAGCTCTGTTCAAACTGGCTGCCGCGTTTTCTCAAAAGTCCACCAAAAACAACAACGTGTTGATGATTCAGAGGAGTATTTAAAGTTGTTCAACCGCAATAAAGCCGAATTTTTGTGTCGGCATGTGACAATTGATGAATCTTGGCTCCATCACTTCACACCAGAGTCAAGTCGGCAGTCAGCTGAGTGGCGAACAGGCGACGAACCTCGTCCAAAACGACCAAAAACTCAACAGTCGGCTGTCAAGGTTATGGCATCCGTATTTTGGGATACACATGGAATAATTTTCATCGACTATCTCCAAAAGGGGCAGACTATCAACAGCGACTATTACATTGCGTTGTTGGAGCGTTTGAAGGACGACATCGCAGAAAAACGGCCGCATTTGAAGAAAAAGAAAGTGCTGTTTCATCAAGACAATGCACCGTGTCACAAGTCGATGAAAACGATGGCAAAATTGAATGAATTCGGCTACGAATTGCTTCCCCACCCACCGTATTCTCCAGATTTGGCCTCCAGCGACTATTTCCTGTTCGCAGACCTCAAAAGAATGCTCGCCGGTAAGAGATTTAAGAAGAAGTAATCGCCGAAACAGAGGCCTATTTTGAGGCTAAACCGAAATCGTACTACAAAACTGGTATCGAAAGATTGAAAAATCGTTTCAGTCAATCTATCGCCCTCGAAGGCAACTATATTGACTTTTCATTCCATGTGTTACTATATATAAGAGTACGTTTGATAATGTGGTTAAAGTTGTACTGTTGAACATTAATAGCGAGAAGGGTGTTACGGTTAAAAATTTGAAGTTTCTAGCGATTTCTATACAGCACTAGTGATGGAAATAACGATAGAACAAAGTGAATCACGAAGCGCTACGACAGTGTTCAGGGGTGATGTAAGCATCACCTTTGAGTTTCATCCCACGATTTTGAATCCTATCTAGCAGGTAGAGAGATGTTTTAGACGCACTTGACCAGATATAGGCATTGTACTCCAACTTTGGGCGAATAAATGCCCAACATCGTTTAAGGAAACCTAGACATTTCGCAGCATTTTTGGCGACATCGAATATGTGGTCATTCCAACGTAGGTTTTCATTGAATCACATACCGACACTGGAAAGTTTTCCGGTTCTGACGATGCAAGTGCCGTTCATGTATAACAGCTGGGTATTTAAATTTTTCTTTAACGACAACAGATTGCATTGTGTCTTGGAAGCATTAAATTTTACTGTTAGTGGTTCTCCAATTAGTAATGCTGTTAATATCAGAATTAAATAAGCTTAACATACGCTGTCACGTGAGCCCGGGAACGAATATCAGAAGCATAGAGTACTGTCATCAGCAAATGAATATATTGGATTAGAAGTAGAAGACAAGAGATCATTGATAAAAATTAAAAAGAGTGTCAGAGACATAAAAAGGCCTTGGGGCACACCAGCATTTATTTTGTGAATATCAGACCTGAAACTTAAAGACAACTTGAGTTGAACGTTCGACAGATAATTTCTTATCCATTGGAGAAGAGACTCATCGATCTCAAATGGACACATTTTCGACAAAAGAGCCTGATGCCAAACTTTGTCAAACTTAGAAATATCAAGTGCAACTATATTGCTTTCGCCAGATGTCTAGCCGTTGAGACATGGCAACAAATCACGAGGAAAATAGTAGCGTTTCTATGATTTGGAAAGAAAAGACGTAAGTGCAGTGGGTCTGTAGGAGGAGAGAGAAGAAAATTCGCTTTTTTAAGAAACGGGCTTGATAAAGGCTGTGTTCCATCTGCTCGGAAAGAGTCCTTAATAGTAGCATTGATGGAAAAATTTACGCATTAGTTTTGCCAGCGTGTAAGAACTACCTCTACATAAGGGGAAATTTATCTGGACCAGCGAATTTGTGAATGCTAAGTACTCTTGCAACTACACAACGCCCTCAATAGTAAACAGGGACAAAGCACAATCTGGATGTGTTGAGCTGGCCGCAAAGTGTGCAGCATGCAAATTTGCCTTGTTCAAAAGGCTGACAGCTGGAATGTCATTATAAATGAGCATTTGGATTGAGGATGGGGCAGAATTTCTAATATTTTTCACTAGTCACTAAAAGTTATTACTACCTTTGCGACATTGTAGTATTTTTTGCCTCAGTATTTTGGTAAATTTGGAGAAATTGAATTTTTGTCCAGTTGTAGAACCGAAAAAACTTTTCTCTATCCCTGATAGCAGCGGCATCCACGAAGTAACGAGGAAACATAACTACCAGTTATTTATAAAGGAGCTGTTAGGTCCGCTTCAATTGGCTTTCTCGTATTGCCATACGCTCCTTTTAGGAATGTTTTCTCTTAATGTGCAGTCGGTGTACGAGGAATTAGCTGATATGACACAGTGATCCGAGGAGCCTAGAGGGAACAGCACCTCGACCTTGCACTTATCTACACAAGATGGTTCCGAGCACAGCTTTCAATGTTGACAAAGTTAGTTTCCGGGTTGGATCAATTATATCCACACCCTTTATATTATCCAGGATTCGCTAAACATATTGCGTTGTAAAATCGTCGAAAACACGTTTTGCTTTTTTTTTTTTACTGTATATACAAAAATAATAACAAGTCGGAGGGCTTTGAAATTCGAAATGAAGTCCGTCAAGTGTGCATCATCTCAATATTATTGTTCGTGAATATATGTACCTCTTATAGCATAGAGTAGAAGAAACGAGGGATAAAATGTACAATTTTATCAGATAATAGTAGCGAAGATAACAGCATTCTATTAGCTAACTATAATCTCAACTGACAGTGATTAAGTTAAGATTTAGCTGGCTTTTATATGTTTTCTTATTTTGAAAAGACAATGTTATTAGTATCAGAACCAATGTGTTATCCAACATATTAAATGGAGAATGACTTATAGTAAAGAGTTATATACAGTTAGAATTTTCAAAAAATCTATATTTTTATTTCATTTTCGTAATGTATACATATATATTTAAGTACACGCACAGAAAATTGTAAGTCAATGCGACGATTGTTCTGGAAGTTACAGGAATATTTGTTAAGGCATCAGAACGCTTGAAATGAGGAGGCCGCAGCAAACGCGTGACGATTTCCGAACAAAAACGCATCAGAGCACACGAGAGGAAATAATGGACCGCAGACAGCACCAAGCAGCGGAGGGTTTAACATATTATATGGCCCTAGAATAAACAACTCGATGTAAGTTGAAAAAAAAAAAAAACATTTTTTTACTCTATGTTAAGTGCTTTTCAAACTTTGAACGCATTTTTTCTCAAAACCATATTTCTATAGTGTGTGACCAAGATTTCTCCGAAACTGCTAAGCCGATCAGTCTCAAATTTTAACACAAGCTTCTTAAGTATATTTTTTAGTAATTAATTAAAGGTTTTTTCTCACCGATAAATTTTTTTATATAAACAATTTAAGGGCAAAATTTTGGCCAAAAATTTTTTTTTTTTTGGTTGAGCAAATATTACTTTAACGTATCTGTTTGGTCTTTTCATTTTAGATGATCTACTCCAAAGGTATCGTGGTCGCCGCAAGACGGCTTTTATTGAGAAGAGCTCCTGGAGATCAGCTATATCAGCCTTAAAAATTATTACTTTTATAATTAAAAAATGTTGAAATACAGTTAAAAGTTACCAAAATATGTGTACAAAATTTTACGTTAATAAATTTAAAATTTTTCTCAGGAAAAATTCTTGAAACATCCCTTTTTAAGCCCTCCTGACTGTATATAACACCTTAAGACCTATATGACAATGATTGGGCAATCATTTTGGGGCATAAAGATCGCTGTATTGCCGAATACACTATGCAGCGAAATCCAATTGCTCAATTAAACAGAAAAGTTGATAAGTTGATGCAGTGTAGTTAAGGACGATTTTGCTATGATCTAGAGAAAACTCATAGAAAAATAAACACTATAGCGCATAGGCCTGTACCTTGCAATGGTAATAAATTTAAAAAAAAAGAAAGCATATAACATAATGATGTACGTTGAGTAGTTTAGAATGTCAATTTAGCCTTTCGACCAGAAAGATTTTTAAAAGCCTGATTCCATTAGCTAGGTGCTAGGAAGCTGTAGATAGCTAATAAAATCAATGTTTCGATATAATGTACCGAACGATAATATTGTTTCTTTACTGACTTTATATCATTTGCTCGAATACTTCATCAAAATTCCTGCTGCTGTTGTCCTTAAAACGGAATCACCGTTTTGATTTGACTTTGTAATAAGGCTCCTACTTATCACGAAATCGAATTTCTTAGCAATACATGCAAATGTAATCAAAGGTTAGCTGCTATTCAATAATGAACTTATGGTAATCTACTATATATCTGGTGATAGCGCCAACGGAACTAAGCACTTGGGACATCACAAAATTCATTTCTTAAGGGCACTCAAATCACGATCTTATACAAGTTCCTTCGAAGCAAGGCGTTTCCAAACACTTGTTATGATAGCGAACTAACATTTAAAAGCCGATTGTATTATGGTTTTGAATGAACCATGGTCTATTTCGGTCAGAATTGTTTTCAAACAGATGATCATTGTATTTTCAATATACAAGATCCCCTTAGCTTATTTTTAACCTCAGTCAGATATCCGAGCATAACATACTATTGTAAATCACTTCATCTTAAGTTTATCAGTAGTTAACCTGTACGAATATTTAGGATTTCAGGACTCTAAAGCACTAAAACGATCATGGTTTCGTCTAACCAAATATCAAATGATGTTTTATTTTAACTTCTTATGTATCTTTTACAATGTCAAGTCTGAGCCAATTTGTTTATTGAATGACCTTGAAGATGTTTTGCTTTTTTGCATATTTGGTTTGATGTTTTATTTTACACATATCTTGTCGTTGGCTGATATGTGTTTTGTAGACGTAAGATGTTAAAAGCTGGTTACCTTAAATCTCTTAGTCATACGTACAATACGTAAAATCATATTTTCCTAATCCCAAAAAAAAACAAAAAATTTACAACACTTCTTAAGACTCATCGAAAATTCTATTTAGGTTCGTGATTTATGAATTTTTCGATGGTACTATAGGCTTAAAACAGTTCTGCCTGATAACTCGTATCTCTACTAGCAATGTACCCTTACACATGTTTATCCATGATATAACCTCGCATATATTTACATACATATGGGTGTAAGTACGATTAAACTCGCTAAGATTGATAGTGGCCCCTTAAAAAAAAAAAAAAATTGCATAGCAACCTTGATAACTTCTCGCACTGCCTACAATTTTTTCTAACCAAATACCAAATAGATAAATTTATTCATAAAATTTTATTGTAGTGAGAAGAATAGAACCATATTTATATACTATAAATCCGTATGTTACTTAATTACTCGACGTTTTTTTTTTTTTTTCTGGCCTCTCAAGCCCAGTCAATATAGTTAACGTACTCTCTCCTGATAAGCGAGGTAATTTACGAGGTCGAGGTGTAGGACAATCGCGCGTTGCTTATGCGTTTGTAATCACTGTAATCAGTATAAGTGTATT
Source organism: Volucella inanis (assembly GCA_907269105.1). Classification (NCBI taxonomy): domain Eukaryota; kingdom Metazoa; phylum Arthropoda; class Insecta; order Diptera; family Syrphidae; genus Volucella; species Volucella inanis. The sequence goes on from OU026153.1 coordinate 147,953,083, forward strand.
GACATTATTGACAATTGGAGAAAAATCAAAATTTCAATAAAAACGACGAAAGAGACTTTAAGGAAATATTTATTCTGAAAAACGAGCATAAAAAATTATCGCAGATCACAACGCGGTGATGCTAATACATTGCCTCTCTCATTCAATTGATTTATCTCGGACGGCATTGTGAATTTCACAACAAAGCCTAGACGTATAATCAAATATCAGTAGGAGTAAAGTTCTATCTATTCCAAATGTCGAAGGTTAGGTGTGTATAAAAAAATAATACAGTTCGCTGTGAACCGGAACCCGCTTTCCGAGTAATAAAGAAAAAATAGACTATGTATACTACCCAGCAATTAACTTATTGGAGGTACCAGACACTCCCAAATATATGAATATATATCTTGCCATAACACACATTCCTGTTTCTTGTCAAAATATCATTGTTGTATTTGGTTTTGGTAGCATATTTCGCTAAAAAAAAAAGCTAAATCCACAATTTATCGTCTTTCAAGTGTCAAAAGAATGAAGCTAGAATTGACTGATCATCGCTAATACTTGGGTATAATCGCATGTCCAATAATGAACAAAAAATACTTCGTTTATCCGGAAATGCACTGAGTCCAAAATAGGAATAACTTTTTATGGTAATATTAGTATAAGACAATTTATCTAACCAGCCCCTATCATAGATCAAATTTTCACATTACGGGAAATCTTGGGAAAAAAACCCATGAGTTCCTATTACCACATAGCATCTGCCAAGCTCATTCGACTATGCAGGACTAGTGAATGCACGCTTCTCCGTCAAGGTAATGACAAGACGGATATCTTCAGTGTCGGAAACGGACCTAAACAAAGCGTTTTCATGTGATTTTTTCAACATCGCGCTTGAAAGAGTTGTCCTTAACTCACTAGTCAACTCCAGAGGCACCGCATTTCAAAAACTTATTCATCTACTCGTATATGCAGTCCAGACGACATTAAGCAGAACGGCAATGATCGGCATAGCGGTCAATGAGGAAAACCAAAGAGTCTGCTGTCAACAAAGAGGCACGCACAACATCGACGCCTAGGACAAAAAGTAAGACTTTATCTGCCACGACTCCACTATCAACTTTGGCAAAGATACCAGCGCGGAAGTCATGGGAAGAATCACTCTTGGCAATCACTACATCTTTGAACTAAAAACGCTATTAGGTATTAAAACCCTCTCTCAAGCAACTAAAAATACATAATACGAGACTGTGATCATTCCAGTTTGATCCAATAGAGAATGGAAAAGTGGTTTACTGACTTTACGAGTTGTAAAGCTATGCTTAAATGGTCAGGTTACTTTTGGCCCTTTGAAATCAGAGTTCTATCGCAGAAAGTTTTCGACCCCAACCCATAGGAACAACGAATTAGAAGACGCCCTGATATTAGGTAGCGCACAATAGTTGAAGGAAACAACTGACAAAAGACACCCCTAGCTGGAGAAGTGGCCTGGCCCAACCCGGACTGTAACGTCATCTAAGTAAATATGTAAATACGTAAATATTAGGCAGCTTTGGACTTGCAAAATAAAAACTCCAAGTTATTCGAGCAATGCCGCGAATCTCTAAATAAGGTTGCTATCAGATGCTAAGTGCCTCTGTTCTGAGTTTCAGAAAGGTAGCGCACAATAGTTGAAGGAAACAGCTGACAAAAGACACCCCTAGCTGGAGAAGGGGCCTGTCCCAACCCGTACTGTAACGTCATCTAAGTAAATATGTAAATACGTAAATATTAGGTAGCTTTGGACTTGCAAATTATAAGCTCCAAGTTATTCGAGCAATGCCGCGAATCTCTAAATAAGGTTGCTATCAGATGCTAAGTGCCTCTGTCTTGAGTTTTAGAAAATGGCAATATATTATAGGAAGAGAAGGCATAGACAGAATATCGCTGATCGCATAAATGCTCTAACGATAACCATCAAAACTCAGTTAAATAGTTACAAAACAACGGGGATAACAATCCCTTACATATTGTCATGCGCGTCGCACATCTAGAAAAAATTGACACACAAACTCAAAAATGAGAGTTAATAAGAACGATACTACGCAGAGAAGGCTCATTATCGGATTTTAAATAAATCACTGATGTAAGCCGCTTGAGGAGTCCTTATCGTAGGCTCACATAGATCGTAGGCTCCTATTTGATGTTGCCTAAGTCGGAACTCTTATCAACTAAAAAATTAATGAGCCAGAATTTTCTGATTATTACTCATAGAACCACCTTTTAATGTGTGAATCTCATGTTTTTGCCTGTTATATATTGTACATCAAAGTGTTTCAAACTCAGTCCGTTCAAAACAGTTTTTGAAAAAAACCATATTTAACCAAATTTGTTTTAATCATAACATCACATGGCGAGATAGTACTTTAAAAATAATTTTTAAATCACAAAGAAAACCGAAACTCCACAGTGTGTTGTAAATGCGTTAACGATTTGTATCTACAGTAAAATATTTGACGAATCTATTAACAATTCTCTGTCCAGTTGTTGTTAGTGTTCCATTAAAGTACATGAATATTTTAAAAATATTTGCATTTGTGATTTGACTATAAGGCGCGAATTTCTTTAAATAAACTCTTTGTTTCTTTTAATACTCGCATTGTCATTATCAAATAAATGCAATTTAAAGTCGAAGAAAAGTCAGTTTGCAAAATTTAGAGAAAATATTCTTGACACTTTTGATATCTTACTACTTAGATTCGTTTTCTTTTTTCTTAACATACCGTAGAAGTCAGAAAACCAAACAACACACAGAGTTAAAAAAAACGTTCCTTCTTTGTGATTCTCATGATTATATGTAGGGACATATTCCAGGTTGTAGGGCTAGTTTGCTTGCTTGCTGATTGGCAAGCGCACCCGGCAAATCATAGCAAGTCAAGAGTGGTGGGAGACATGAAAAAAAAAACTTAGGGAGAATGCAAATTATTTAGACACTATTTTGCCCTCTGATCGTTATCTTATCTCATATATCGAATATGCAAAAAGCATAGTACGTGGGAATATAATAGACACTTAAAAAAATTGTTTTAACTCAGATATATGATTTCTAATCTAAGAAACATGCTAATATAAAAATTTAAATTTGTCTTATAAAAAAAGGAGGCGATAACACGCTGATCAGTAAAGAATCCACTGTCATTTGTATACAAGCAGTGACATCAGGAGGAACTGTAACAACTATAGATCAGCTAATATTTCATATAACTGATAGTAAGGGTCTAGACACCACAATAAGTTACTACTTCGTGCCACTTGATACTAATTAAAAAATCAGATTTAACGATCTAAAAAAATTCAATAAATTGCATAATATTTTCAATCTTTAGCTGAGATCTCAGGAATTGAGTCGAATGATTTTTGAATTCGGTAGGCTGAAGTACCCGAGGGCAGTGTACAAGTACCGTTGCTTTTCAATGTCGTCCAGGATTATTTATTCAATCCATCTGAGAGGTAGGACCCTCAACTACAAAACTTGAAAATTTCACAGTACAAATTTTAGCGTTCTATTTTTGATAGCTCACGCGCGATTCGTGACATATGCCAAGGTCAAACATGCTCAGTTAGAATTGCCATTTCATCAACGAGAGACTTACATCCGAATAACGCTTACAAGTTATTTAATTTTACTATCAAAATTTTTGCTCTGTGAAAGATGTTTTTCGCTCACTTCCACCATTTTACGGTCGTCGGAATCGACCTACTGAGAAAGAAATTCAAGCTATAGTGACCAAATTTCGCACCAATGTCACGATATTGGAAATTAAGCCGTTTACCTGTTTGCGTAGTATGTAAAGAGAAAAATATTGCAGCTGTGTCCGCCAGTATTAATGAAGTTCGTAATTTATCAATTGCGATTGTATTACTCGACTATATGAAAGATTTTATGCAGATTTTGTTCTAAAACCTTACAAAATACCACTCGTGCAAAAACTAAAACCGAACCTGCCACAACGTCGCATTTTCGGTGAGTAGGACTTAGAAAAACTGTGTTCAGCGACGAAGCTTATTTGGTCCCATTAGCGACCTCAGGCAATACAAAAGCTGCCAAAGCACCCGGGAAAAATGCAGTGTTTGGTGCGGTTTATGATCCGGTGGAATTATTGGTCAGAATTTTTTCAAAGATGGCTGTGAGAACAACACTACCGTCAATGGTGCTTGCTCTTGACCGATTTAATCCTGGTCGATATGTGGTTATATAAAGACCGCGCTACGTGTCACATAGCACGCGAATCGATGGAACAATTGAGAAATGAGTTCGGTGGTTTGGATAAATCGTGTGATTTGACGCCTTTCGACTATCTGTATGGGTATACTTCAAATCACTCATCTATGCCGATAAACCAGAGATAATTGCAGCGAAATACTAGCCAATATGCTCAAAAATTTATTCAAAATTGAACCCTGCGGCCCTAAATGGGAAGCATTGGTTTATCAATTTAAATGAAAAATTTATACATTTTTGCAATTTTCCTGTAGTTTTGCAATTTCAGAGAAATTGCATACTGTACATAGTTCATCGATCGATAAAAAAGTAAAATAAGTTCAAAAACTCTCAAGTCTTTTTAAATCGAAAAACATCATTTAGATTCGGATATTTGCTTCTCACTCCACCGATCGTGCGTCAACTTCCTATATTAATGTCACAGTATATATTTGACAATATACGGAGGGATAATGTTGCGATTTCATCAAAACGTGATAACCCTGTATAATGGTATAATACTCCGTGTGGCTGGCTAACACAAGAAATTTCTCAGACTCAGTGTGAATTGAAAAATTCCAAAAACCATATTAAATCTTACGACTAATTAATAATATCTTATAAATATCAGCTTCATTAGGAAATAAATTTCAAATCCATGAAAGTTGCTAACATGTTCAAGTATTTTCTTGTTATGTAACAATGGTAATACTTCCTAACACGATGCTTGACTTGTAATTTACATTATTTATCCTTTTTCCTAAATCTTCAAAAGAATTGCTTCAGTGGAATCCTTTAAACACACAATGACCAATAAACAGCTAGCGGTCTAAACTGAAAATAAGATATATGATACATCTTTCTCAGATGTGCAATATTACTTCATGATATGCAACTACAATTTCTTCATGATGAAAAATAAGTGACATGGACTCAATCTGCAAGAAAAATGCAATCGTGAATGCTGCCAACCAACTCAGATTTTTGACAGCAACTGCGTTAATATTTAAGACTAGACGAACCATCAAATATGTTACAAAACATATGCTCTTTGCTGATATTTGAACCTCATGGATCAGCATGGATGTCTACTAAGTGCCAAAAGCCAGTTGAATAATGGAGTAGCAGCACCTAAGGACTTGCCACTTACGAGAGAGATTTATAAATCGTTATATATACATATATGTATATAGCACAATATATATTATAAATTCCTTATAAAAATTCTTAATAAAAAACAATTACACTTTGTGAAAAAGAATACTAATTTTGGATTAATTTAAATACTATGTAGGGATACATGAAATATTTAAATAAAAATGAAATAAATAAATTAAACTATTGTAGTTTCGACTATGATTAATTGAGTAGCGATTTGACTGTACTATCTGAACTATCTAAAATTCTAAACCATAAATCCAATGTTTCACTTTTCTTAGAAAAGGTAAAATGCAAAGATGACGAAAAGGGGGCAAACTAAGTGTTAGCCTATTGACTCCATTTTTCAAATAGTCTTAGAGTGTTTATGGTGCCACTTTAAGTCCCTCCTCATGTTTAAATGCCATATTGTAACTTAGAGTGCGTAATTCCGTAGATTATAGTAAATGTTTTCTTAGAGCAATGTAGTTTGCACAAATACAGTTTGCGGTTGACACATAATATAGCATATTTTATTTAAGTTCATCCGTATGAGCCTTCCAATTTAAATTTTTATCTATAGTGATCCCTAAGTAATCAAAGTTTTCGATAAGACCTATTGTGAATAATTATATAATAATAAGATCTGGAAGAAGTATGAGCACATAAGAAAAATTTTGCACATAAAGACCAATGAAAGATAATATCACTTTCAAGCGAATAGATACCTTATAAGTAACACACCAACAACTTAGTTTTCTCGCAAATCGTGCTTTGTGAACAATTGTCGCAATACTTGTATATCTTGTCGGAAACTTATCACGGAGTGTTTCATGTCAAATACTGAAGAATAAGAAAATAAAATTGGTCCTAAAATTGAACCTTGAGGTACCCCAACGTTTATCGCTTCCTGAATACTGAATATTCCATCTTCCTAAAGTTTTATCTGCTGATTTCTGTCTGTCAAATAAGAACCCAACTCATTATTAATCCAGGTTTGTACAATTTATATAAAAGTATACTATGAGTAACCATGTAAAACGCCTTTGTCAAATCGATAAATAAAGGAAGGCAATTGATGTTACGAGTATTATTAAGACCATCATATAATTCACTACAAAACTTTCAGAATGTGGCTTCCGTTGATTTGTGTTCACGGAAATCAATTTGTTCATTAACATTTCTTATGAGCTTTTCAAATAATTTGCCGATTAATCAAAGTTCAGAAAAAGACCTATATTGCGACGTTTGATTTCGATTTTGATTTTTAAACAGTGGAATAACTTCCGCAGTTTTTAAGGCTGAAGTAAAAATACCACGATTTACACTTAAATTAAACAAATGGCAATTTTGGCATTTAGCACATCAACTAAAACAATGAACTTTTTTTTAGAATATAATTGGTGATGTTATCTGAGATAGGTTAGGTTTGAGAAGAAATTCGTTTCGATATTTCAGCAATGGATACAAGAACCGATCAAAATGATTTGCAACATTCACATTCAAATTCAGTACTTGAAATCTTCTTTATTGTTTGATTGCCAAGAATAGTGTAAACAACCTTCCATTCATCTTTTAATCTTAATCTACAATTCTTAAATTTATTAAAGCAATAGCTTCTTTTACAAAATTTGACTCTTTTTATTTCTTTACTTAATTTTATAGAATATCTGTTCAGAACTTTAGTTACTAGGATAGCGTGGGCATTTTTTTTTTTTTTTTAGAAATTTTACCAAGTTATTCATCGACGGCCTAAGACGTTTTAATTCATGATATTTTATACCGTGTGTTATATGTATGTGTGTGTGTGTTCTAATTATTTTTATGAAAATATCATAAGCCTCGAAAGGACTATTCAGTAAATACACGGGCTTACAAAATTCAAACTTTAAGCACTCAATTAACTTCGAATAATTTATTTTGTTTGACATTGAAAAGGGAATATATCTCGAAATTGTATTATGGGACAAGTGTTTCATGTTCAAATTTTTCATGATCTATTATGTTAAAGTCTTGTACAGCTGCAAACATTTTGTGCGGAAAATTCGAGCGTAGCCTTATAAATATGCGATCAAAAAATGTTTTCGACTTTACGGTGAAATGAGAAGATTTCGAAATAAGAAATTTAAAAATATCTATGTTTATATCCCTTAGCATCAATAAATTCTTAGTCTTAACATCTTTAAGTAAAAATATCTTCCAAGTCAATTATTTTTAAGCGAATAGGCTTTTGATCGCAGTTCGGCCGAACCCTTTTTTTATTTGAAGCATTGTTGTCCATTCTCTAATATGTTGGAGCCAGAATGCTATCTAGCAAATAGATGATTCGACAATGGCTCATTTAGAAAAGGCAATGATATTTACACATCTATGAGACAAAAGGAATTGCTAAAGATAGTGCTCTCCGTATGAATGCGCAGCTACACTGTCTGTTTCAGTACCAAATCAAAGAAATCACAAGACAGCACATTAACTTGCTTGGATCTATTTAAATTTGTTACAACACAGTATTTCTAAATTTCACAAAATATCTTGTTCTACTAAGGTTTGTTATACAGCAATTGGTCCTAGCAGTCCTTAATGGGGATATCTGTTATTGGAAAGTAGTAATATGAGCACAAATGTTTCACAAAAAATAGCGGTCGTACTAGTTTCTAACGCCATCGAATCCCGTGCGAGGCAATTCTCTGAAAAAGTATTTTCATAGAATTTGTATGTAGTTATATGAACATCCCGTCGGCATCAACTCTGAGATGAATGTTAGACATGACATGACATGAATTTCAGACATGATATGACATGATGTTGGAGTCGTTGCTGGCTGGGCTAAATGTAACGAACTAACAACTAGCACGTACTAAGACCCACTGGTTGAAGATGCACTGGCTCTAGTTTGACAACCACCTCTGGAAAAATACCAAAACCTAATACACCTGAGTTTCAAACTACTTCACCACCCTCCAGCGCCCTGGAGAAAAGCCAGTAAAAGGGTATTCATATTATTATATGAATATAATAATATATTTAAAAAAAAAAAAAGTAATCGGAATCTTCCGAAAATGAAAATTTCTGGCTAAAAGCAGGTCTCTAACACTCACCGTTTAGAGTAGGCACATAACCAAAGGTCCCATCAATCTGTGTACAAAGTAAATCGGCGACTGTATTTCCGAGATTTGTCAATTAGCCTGTAATAGTTGTATAGTCGTGCAGACAATCGCTCAGCGGTGTAAAATTGCCTATACAACCGTTTCGCAGAGACTGAAAAGACTTGGAATGTCGAAAAAGGTGGAGTTCCTCACGAACTCGGTGGTAGAAATATTATGCATCGCATAATGATCTGTGAGTCTTAATTGAGATGAAACACGCTTCAGGGTTTCCTGGTAAGATTGGTTACGGGAGACCAAAAATTGGTGCTTTACAATAGCATCCAGCGTAAGAGGTCATAGTGCGCTCCTGGTGAAATACTGCAATCGATCGTAAACAAGATTTGCATCCGAAAAAGTCATGTTGAGCATTTGGTGGGACTGCTGGCGAGGTGTCCTTTACTTCGAGTTTCTTCCACCGAATCAGAAATTAAATAAAAAAAACCACAGTACTTATTGAACAACCCAATACATCATAGAAGCAAAAAGTAAGGGCGGTACTATAGTACATTGCGTACTATACTCGTACATCATGAATTAGGTCAACTCTTTTAGCCTCCAAGTGAGAAATTGCTGCTAACATAAATAGTCAAATGGTGCGGAGACCATGACATCCAGTTTCATGCCTGATAATCAACTTTTAATTAAATTCTGTTTTTTTTCTTTAATCTCATCCTTTTGTGTAAATAATGGCGATCGAGATTATTCTTTTTTTTTGTAGAGACAATGTTAGATCTAGCTTTTTTATAAATATTCGAAAAATAAGGAAACGGCGACCAGGAAGACCATCAGAGGGTTTTTTTTTTTTTTTCTTATCGAAAGAGAGCACTCAGGAAAAGAACTAATCAAGTGTATTTCTACCATCAAAAATGTTATGATGAAGTGTTACACAAAATCATTTGGACAAAACCTACATTAGTTACCGTAGATGTGGTCTTTGAGCTTGGAGTTCATCAGATAACAGCTTTAGAACAATTGAAAAGGCTTCGGTTTGTGTCAAAACTTTTCACACGAATTAAAAAATCTAATAGACCTAATTTTCATGTGTGCCTGAAACCTTAGTTATTAAATTTGTAAAGTGGAGAGTTTATAAAATTGTTGTAAGAAATACAGCTGGTGTGCATAAGAAGAAATTTATGTTGCGTTATTGACGGGACTACAAGAGCCTGAAGGTCTGAGCGGCTTAAACAAGATTGTGACAGTGACAGTGACACACGAGACCAAATGAGGCAAGAAAACCATTGATATTGCACCATCGGATAACCACATGTCTAGATTGAAATGACTATTTAAATTTTGATGGGCCCAAATGGCTATGGAACAGTTTTTCGCCGCCAAAAGCGAAACCTTTTTTTAAAGGATGGAATAAGCTGTCAAAATGCTGGTAAATAGGTATAACTAATGAAGGATGTAACATTTTGGACTTATTTTAAAATTAAAAGTTTTTCTGTTTAAAAATTAGGAAACATTTTTTTTTTTTAATTTTTCTAAAATGACAAAACTTTTTTCTTCACCTAAGAGATAACAGTCGATTGATCATTTAAAAAAAAAGATATGCCTAGAGAAGTGTTGTAGTTTCTATGGGAGAGAGACTTCTCTAAATGACTCTCCCACGACATCTGGATTTAACAAAATCAGGAAATTCGACATGCTAAAAACGCTGATAAAAAAAAAATTCTTTTAACATGGCTGACGTTATATGACATCTTTTTAATTTGTGTATTATCTCTAGGTATTTTGCAGATGAATTTAAACGTGTGTATTTTATATCTTTTATAAAACTAGCTACAGGCCAATATCATTATTATCCTTAATCTCAAAAAATGTTCGAGAAAGTATATAGTAAAGGGAAGAATCTTATTATGAGTATGAATAGTATACCTTTGTAAAAGCAAATTCTTTAATCCAAAGCATTTTGGCTTTAGAGCGAGCTTTTCCACTGAGAATGTTCTTTGAATTGTTGCTCCTCTTAACACAAGCGTTTAGGCGATAAGTGTTTATGTAAATATTACAAAGGCTCTCGATATGGTTGACTTAAGCATTTTATTAGACAAATTATACCGAACGTATTAATAGTTTGATTCATATCTGCAGAACTAAGTCTAAGGTAGTTTGTCTCTGCATTCCCCATAAGTCTTTGGATCCATAATTCTCTTTTTGCTCAACTATTTCTGGGGCCTTTGCAGATAATATTGGTATGAAGTACAGCTCGGCAAGTTCATTGAACCTAGTAGCATCAAACATAAAATTTATTTGTTAAGATCATGGTTTGCGAACCACAAATTATTATTCAGGAAAAAAAAAACAAACAAAACGAATGCTTTTGAGTATTAATCCGAATTAATATTCAATTTTTGAAATAATCCAGGCATCTAATTGTGCAAGATATACCAGGTGGAGTGAAAAGTAGCCTCCTTGACCGCCAGAATGCGCTGCTACTGCAAAAACAGGTTATGGTGAAGTCCGTTCATATTTAGGCAGACATGCCAAATTTCAGTGCGATACTGTCTATTTTCGTAGCGAAACTATTTTCGTTCTCTCATAAAACATTATTTTTTGAGAGGCAAAACGGCGAAGTTGAATAAATATTATGGGGCTAACACTCCGTCAAATTACACCGTCAAATATTGGTTTCGAGAGTTTCGTAGTGGCCGCAACTCTACTACAGATCAAGCGGCAGGCCCTCAGATGCGGTAACAGAGGACAATGTCAAAAAATACACGAAATGGTGTTGGCTGACCGGAAAGTGAAGGTGTGCGAGCAAGCAGATACCACAAAGATTAGTACAGTATTCTGGCAGTATTCTGCATATGAAAAAGTTATCCTGCCGCTGGGTGCAGCTCATACTCACTCCTGACCCAAAACACGGGCGCGAGAGCACTTCGAAAGATTGTTTGGACTTGCTGATGCGGAATCGGGCGGACTTTTGGGGTCGATTGCTAACTGTTGAGCACCAGAGAACAGAATGAGTGCCCGGCAATGGACTGAAGCCGGCACGAGTGCTCTGAAGGGGCCGAGGGATTCTCGATAGATCGGAAAGGTTATGACGTCGGTTTTCTGGGATTGTCATGGCATACTCTTCGTGGACTACCTCGAAAAAGGAAAAACATCAACAGCGAGTATTACTGTGCATTATTGGAGCGACTGAAGGTCGAAATCGCTGCAAAACGGCCTCACATGAAGCGAAAAAAAATTTTGTTTTTGCAAGACAATGCACCGGCGCACAAAAGTAAATCAAATAACTTACGACTCTAATTGCTGTCGCATCCACCGTATATGCCCGATTTGGCTCCCTCGGACTATTATCTCTTCCCAAACCTCAAAAGATGGCACACCAATAAAAAATTCAGCTCACGCGAGGAAATCATCGACGCCACGGATGACTATTTTGCAGACCTTCCGGAAATTTACTTTTCAGACGGGATCAAGAAGTTGGAAAATCGCTGAAATAAGTGTATCAAACTAAAAGGGAACTATATTGAATAAAATAAAAAAAACATTTAAAAAATTTTTTTTTTCGTTCCGAAGGAGGCTACTTTTCACCCCACCTAGTAATTTATTTCATATTTATTTTTCCGATCCCTGCCCAACGGTTTTTTGTTGTAACTTTTTCGAATTCTAAAACGTTTACTAATTTAAATACACAACCGTCGTAATCGAAAGATTTTTCATCTGCAAAAATTAATATTGACGCCTAGTAATAAAGTCGCAGTCGATACTATGAAGATACTGAAGACTCTATACCCTCAGGTACCCTGGAGGAAGACGACAGAGAATTCCATCACCCTAATCCAGCCAAAATATGGGTAGAAATACCGAAGTTAAAACGTTATAATGCTGCTGGCGTAGACGTTCTCTCTACTATGTTATATAAAACATCTGCAGATAGCCTGGGTGAGAGCATACATCAGCTTATCTGAAAGATATGGAAAGTATGCTCTGAGCATGGAATCTCAGCACCGGATGGCAAATCGAATTCTAGAGGCATAACCAAACGAAGAGTTTCTCTTGTCAATCGGTGCTTATTCGACCTAAGAAAGCAAATGAGGAATAAGGGTTTGTGAAAAAATAATAAGGAGACTCCATATAAGACCGTCATCACCCCATGGTGCAAAAGTATGGATGTTTTGTTTTTAGTTCCGTTTGCCTTAACTGAATTTTGATGAGGACATTACACGACGAATTTTACGAGCTGCATAATGACATTGACTTGATCATCTCTTCGAATCTTAATCAGTGGGTCAACGGAGTAGAAGAAAAACCTCGTCCTATGAAGAGGACCTCAACCAACTTTAACTCAACCTGAAATGTGCAATTGGAGATAATAAGCCAATAATATAGCCTTACTTACTGGATAGGCCTATTGCTTAAGGCCCAGTTCCACTACGGACTGTAGTTCAATCTAAGTAAGTAAATATTTATCGGCAATATAATGTGCTGAGTCACTGAGAATTTTTTTTCCATTTTCGATAGAGCCCAGCCAGCGAAAGCTCGAAGTGCACGATGGTCATTAGCCATTAGCTCTTGGGTCAATACGATCTTATACGTACGAAACGCCAAAACTTTTTGCAAAATACGCTACAGGGAGGTTCGAAAGAGTTCTTGAGAACTGCAATACTATAAACTAAACAAGGCGATTTGAATCCTTGTTCTCAAAAGCTTATCGGAACGATTATAGCAACCGGTTAACGCACGTGATGTAGTCATAACTGACCGCGAATTTTGATAAAAATCTGGATGACCTGTTAACGTTCTTAAAGAAATATGTAGTCCTTTCCACGATTGAATAGTTGTCAATGGTTGGAGCACAAATATGACATGTGTCAAAAAACGTTATACACGGGTTTAGAAAATCAATATTGGAAAATGTGATGTAGATATGTATATCTTCACCAACAGTTTGTATGTGTTTCCTGTTGTGATTGTTATCTTTTTCTCCTTACGAAAAGAATCTACGACCGATCTTAATTGCAAACTTCTTGTTGACATTTCGGCAAAGCTCGGCTGCCATCTGTGAAATGAGTTAAGTATCTGTCAAAATCAACATCCCTCCTATCTGCACTATTTTATTCAAAGAATTAGCCTGATGGACAGTTTATTCATTTTTGTTTTTCTGAATTTCATTAGGCGGAATAGAAGTACGCATATAAAATAACATAAAATCCCAGATATTCCTATGCCAATTTAACTGCCCATTTTGATACTTTTTGACATTTGCCTATTTCCCTCTACTTCCCTGTACTTCCCTATGGGTGTCATTGGCTTTCATTGACTTATTAAAAATTCATTAGAATTGAAATTCATCCAGATCACTCTCACACAATCGAAATCACACGAAACTACACTCAAATCGAACTAATGAATGAAATAAAAGGCAAAGAGTACAGAAAAAGGAATAAAGTAACAAAAAAAGAGTAGAAAACAGAAATGGAAGAACTGAATAAATGAACTGGAAACGGACTTACGTAGTTTATATGAATGCAGATGCAAATGGGATGGGTAGACTCGTGTGTATGTAGCTCTTTGGGACGCGCTTTTGCTGATAAATTCTTAACTCGGAGCTCTAGATTCGTACTCGGGTTGGTATGTATGTTTATCTCTTTCGTTTCACTGATAATGCATAATCACATACGATCACTGTTTACAAGCAAACGAACAGAAATACCAGCAGCACACATTGACAGCGCAAAAACTAAACTAAATAGCTCCAAACAAACGCGTGTGGGGGGTTGTCAACCGTATCAAAGTGTATGTGAAGTCTGATTTTTTTTTCTTTTTGAATTTTTTTCCCTTTATTATTATGTTTCCGCGCCTGAGTAGAGAAGAGAAAAATAAAAAAACCGAGAAAAAACTTCTATTTAGCAATTACACGAACGTACACTTCTTCGTAATTTTATCACTCCGCATATGTGTGCGCCCCAAGTTTGCGTAGAGAATTTTTTTTTAATCACCAACACTCACGTTCCACGATCACTTGCCGATTTGGATTTCTTCTTTATTTTTGATTTCCTTTTTTCACTTCAAATTTTATTTTTCTTTTCGATAACGTTTTAACTGAGTTTTTTTAACATCTCGCTTTTGAGATGTAAGTTTGAGTACTTTTTTTGAGGGTAAGAAACTAAAAACCGCGCACTTTCAGAACTCTGGTATCTATTTCATTTAGGAAAAGAATAAAAAATTATTTAAACTAATCTTTGGCGTGGATAATTGTTGAATTGGAAAACTTTTAATCTGAAGAATGAGAAAACAAAAATAAAAATGAATATATCGCTGCAGAATAGCGATAAAAAGAGAGAATGACCAATCCGCACGATCCCAATCAGACTGGCTAATCAGCGTACTAGGCAACGATCGCGTCGCATTATCAGAAACAGAAAACACCAACAACAAAACAATAGTAACATCTACGACTCTCGCACACTGCCAAATGAAGTGAATTTGACACGGATACCACGACTAAAACTTTGACTATTGCTAGCCGAAACGAAAACCATCGCAAAGCCGACGACAAAGTATTCTTAAAGAACAGGGTAATACAGAATCAGCTAAAATGAATACACGATCAAATTGCTCTCAGTTGATCGGTCTCGTAATCTTGTCGATAAATGAAGGAGGAGAAGGAAAAAGAGAAGCAGAGATCCAACGTAGGTACTTAACGCGGGATGAGTGCGATATTTTAACTCAACACAATCATCGATCGATTCAAGTTTCCACACTCATTCCGAGTCACAAACTCACACACCCAAGCTAGAAGCGTTTTAATCAGAAGAATGAGGAAGGAAAGACGAAATATTTTCAAAGTCGTTTTTCAAGTTTTGTTCTTTTTTTCGGTTTTTTATTTTTGCTTTACTCATTTTTTGCCACTCATGCTTCTTTTGCGTTTGGTCGTTTTTTTTCCCCCATCTTCCTCATTTTCGTTTTAGTACGTTCGTCAATAGAAAAGCCTGAAACCAGCGGGTGGTTAGGCGGTAATCGGTAGAAGAACAAGAACAAAGCAACAGCGAAAGTACGAATGGCGAAAATGACACAGAAAAGACGAAAAATATTCAGCAAATGACACTTGTTACGTAAGTGTTAATAGTTTCTTTTTCTATTTACTTTCCGTTTTTGTTCGTTTATTCATTCGCCTCGTTTGGTCGTAGTAGTGTAGTTTTTTGAGATCGTTTGCTTCGGCTTGGTGGTCGTCGGGGAGCTTTTTTCAAACTTATTTAGAATTCAAAGTTAATTTTTGAATATTTTTTTAATTTTTTTTTTTTTGGTTTTTGGAAAATTCAAATTTATTCCTATAAACAATAGATTAACTTGAGATTTGATTTTGCGAATCTCACTGTCAACATTATGTATGTGCATACATACAAACATATTAATCTACACTCTTTCATGCTTCTTGGTAGATACTATGTACGAGTACGTCGTACAAGTGGCTTAAAAGAGGGGCGAAAAAAATGACAAAAAATAAATAAATAAATAAATAAAAAAAACCCGTCAGGCGAGGTTACAGATAAACGTAAAAGATAGTTAGTAAGTGTTCCGCATATATACAGGTAATCCGTGCACAGAACAACTTACCGCCATACCGCAAGGGTACTTACACAGGGTGGCAGCAGTGGCAATTTGGAACTGACAATTGGTAATATGGAATTGACAGAGTGGAAAGTGGCAAGACTACATATGTGCTTCACTACAAAAACTGACACAAGGTATTTATGTATATTATCGTCACGTCATCAATTCAAAAATATACAGAACCAAGAACAGCGCAAAAATAAGAACGAAATTTTGGGTGCTTTTCACTTTTACTTGACGTACTCGTATAATATTTTTTTTCCGCTCCTTTACGATGGGCACCTTGGGGTTTAGTTAAAAAAACACTGCGAGTTATATTTATTTGTTTTAGTTCAAGAATCTAACTATGTATGTATGTATTTGAAAAATAGTTAGTAGGTAGTATCTTAATCTTGATTACGTCTAAAGGATGAAAAAAAAACGACGTTTTAACGACGACCTCGTGGCTCAGTTCTAGATAAGCTCTAGCACGAACTCGTACTTGTTTTCTAGTTGGACGCGGACTGACAACTAAAGTGGAGAGGCCGCACGTTGAACGTGGGATTAGCTTTCGCAGATTTTGTTGTTATTGCTTTGGTGGTGGTTAAAAAGTCTCCATTGTCGGTTGTTGGTTTGGTCGTTGGTTGTCGCCGTCGCGACAATGGATCGAGATTTTGGAAAGACATGGGACGTAAGACGTACGTTGTATCATAAGACATGTTTTTCTCTTGAGGGGTGTGTGGGGATTTTTTTTGTTTTCCACCCAGAAGGGTGGACGCATTACCCTCATAAAACGATTGGAATGTATGATATTAAGAGTGAGTATTTTCCTTTACTTACAATCCACACATTTCTGATTTCACTCAAATTAACAGTTGAGCTTTGTAATGTATAGTACAATCTATCCATACGAGACGAGAAGAGTATCTAAAGTTAATGGATTGTATTTTGAAGGGATGAATACAAGCTAGAAGATCAAGTAGAGTTCCTTAATGTAATGATGTACCTACTTAATGTATGTTAAATGGGGAACGAATTACACGCTGTTTATAATCATTTAAACGGTCAGTTACACTTGCAGCAAATTGATAGTGTGGGTTTGTTTATTTTGATGGGCGCTTACAGCATTATAAACCGGGTTATTAGGGTGGAACGTGGTTTTAACTGAGAGATGCTGTTATCCGAGTAAATAGATTTTGATATTGTGTTTTAGATAATAAAAAGTGACATGACGTGTGACTTGTTTCGTATCTCTTATCCGTTGTTAATGTATGTTATGTAGGGATTACATTTACTCAAGGCTCAGCAGTTTGGTCCCCAAAAACCTGAAAATCCTTTTATTTTTAGCAAAAATCGAGCCATAATCTTCTTGATTTGGTAAGTATTCTGCTACTAACATCACTGACATTTTAGTACTTCTTTTATTATCTCTTGAAATATATGTATACCGCATACAAGTATAATTACATCTAATAGTCTAATACATATTTCTCCCACATATATACCTACCTCTATGACTACTACTCGGCTTGTGATAGTGTAAATTCTACGGGCCACTCTATTTTGGATCATTTTGTAACTATTGCTTTTAGGATCAAATTTTCTAACGAACTTCGTTGAACAAGGCAATTCTACCTGATTTTCTTAGCTTAAAGTTTTATGATGTGAAAATCTTCTTTGCCGATTTTATCTTATGCCAATCCAGGCAAGAAGGGCATCTTTGTAAATATGTACAGTCAGGTACAGCCTCCACGCCATATCCTCTGGTAACCAACAAAAGCTTATTATTAGCCAGCACACGATTTCCACTCCTTGCTTCCCATAAAAGAATCTGGCGGACTCCTGATCAACAACTCTCAACGTCAACGAACAACGCAAGGTACTCCTCCAATGTTTTTTATATCCAAACAATCCGAACAATTAATTTCGACTAGGACAATTATCTTATTGCAGCCAAGATACAGATCCTGATATCCGTAACAGTCCAAAGCCAGGGATGCATAGTGATTAAGTTCAACGTCAAATGGGTACAATCCGAAGGGTCCACCCTACAGAAAAGAACAAGAAGAGCTCGTGAGAGAAGAGAAGAACATAGACTCATCAGAAGAAAAAAAAAAGACCACGGGAAACACCCGACGCGAACGTAGAGAGGTGTTATCAAAATACTCGTAATAAAGTCGCTCAGAAAAAAAATCGTATTTTTGCGGCGAGAATTTTGCAAACCACCTGATTACGAATATGGTATAACATATTGTGATCTTCTATTCGAAAGCGTTTACATTGATCACGTCTTTCCATAAGTTCTCGGATGTCACTTGTACCAGGTGTACTGGTATAAAGTGAGCGTTTTTTTTTTTTTTTTTTTGTTTAGTTGCTATGACACCTGTCAAACATATTAAGTATACATCAAGTCATTGAACAAACAACATCTTATGTTTTCATCGTGTTTAAAATGTCGAATTTTGTACCAGAAAATAATGGCTTGTGGAAATGTTTCACATGAAGATGTTCAATGTATAGTTAAAGATCTAAAAATAAGAAAACAGGCGGAACTGACTGTATTAAAAACATATATTGGGTATATAATGTAATTGGTGCGGTTTTTTTTTTTTCAAAATTTGAACGTTTATTTAGGAAAAACTTGTACAATAGTATTATTCAAAGTATTGCCCATCTGAAGCTATGACTTTTTCCTATCTTTCTGGCAATTTTTGGATCCCATCCTTAAAGAACTGCGCCAGCTTGGCAGCCAAGAATAATTCTATCCAACAACAAATGGTAATCAGAACGGGCAAGGTCTGGGCAATATGGCGGGTGGGGTAATACTTCCCATCCACTGTTTTCCAAATAGTTCTTAACCGGAGTAACAACGTGGGGCCGAGCGTTGTCATGATGGAAAATTATTGCCTCGTGTCTGGTCGCATATTCCGGTCGTTTTTCGGCTACTGCTCTCTTCAAACGGATTAATTGTGTTCGGTAGTGTGTTCATAGTACAGCACACCCATCTGATCCCACCAAATACAGAGCACTACCTTCGCGCTATAGATATTCGGCTTTGCCGTTGATTTGGCTGGTTGGCCGGGTATCACATATGATTTTTTGCACTTGGGGTTGTCGTAATGGATCCATTTTTCAACACCAGTAACAATCCGATGCAAATATGACTTCCTTTTGTGGCGTTCCAGCAACATTTCGGACAAGCAAAACCGCCTTTCAACGTCTCTTGGCTTGAGTTCATTTGGAACCCAATTTCCTTGCTTTTGAATATATCCAACTGCTCTTAAACGTTTTAAAATGGCTGCTTGAGTGACGTCAAAAGATTCTGCGAGCTCTTCTTGTGTTTGGCAACAATTTTCATATAGTAATGCTTCCAGTTCTTCATTTTTAAACTTTTTTGGCTGCCCAGGACAAGCCAAAATCACCACTTTTAAATCGTGCAAACCACTTTTGGCACGTTCGCTCAGCTAGCGCATGTTCACCATAAACTTCCACCAAAATACGATGACTTTCAGCAGCAGTTTTCAGTAATGAAGAAGAACTCCCTGTGAAAACACTTTTTCAGGCATAAAGTTCGACATATTTGAGTGGAAAAAAAATTATTGTTGTTTACGCTTCAAATGAATGACATATACTGAAATGACGTACAATAACAGTAGCTTTCACGCATGTTCCAATGGAATAATAACAATGGAATAATACAAGTTACGCCATCTCTTAGCAAACCACACGAATTAAGTTATAGACCCAATACATCAAAAATTTGCCCAAATCCGGAATAAAATATCAAGCATTCCTTATTAATGCTTGTTTGAAAATGGGGTATTTTCCTGACGGTGTTTAAAGCCGGCAAGCCACGAGAAAGTTCTGAAAGTTACAGGCCAATAAGTTTGCTTAGTAACCTCAGTAAAATACTGGAAAAAGTTCTGAAGAATCAAATTCTCAAGCATATCTATGATAATAATATATTTATTAATGAACAATTTGGTTTTAGGCAATATCTTAACACCTCGCACCAAGTTCTTAGAATTTGTAAATATGTGAAAGCAAATCGCTCCGCAGGTAAATCTACTGGAATGGTGCTATTAGATGCTATTAGAATGAAAGGGCATTCGATACTTTGTGGCACAACGGCCTAATATTTAAAATGATAAATTATAAATTTCCGTCATATATTTGTGGAATGGTCCAAAGTTTTCTATCTGGCCGTTGTTTTAAAGTTTATGTTAACTGTGGTGTCTCAAATTTAATATCGTTCGATTCTGGTGCTCTCGAAGGTTTAGTTCTAGGTCCTATTCTATATAACCTCTACACCTCTGATTTCCCTTACTTGCTCAATTGTGAAGCAAACTGGCTGATGACACAGCAATATATTTTTCGCATGAGCTCGCTTCCAATATTGAAAGCAGTCTCAAGAATGCGATAGAAGTATTAAGGAAATATTATTCAAAGTGGAAAATTAAATTGAATGAAGATAAAATGCAAGCTATCTTTTTTACCAGTAAAAGGAAGTGTTGCTTTTTACCTTCCACTCAATTACAAGTTAATGGAGATATTTAGATATTTAGATTTTCATCTAGATACAAAACTAACATTTAACGAACACATAAACAGAACTGTAAAGAAAATAGGTATTGCCATCAAAATGTTGTATTCATTCATAAATAGAAAATCATCCCTTTCAACAAAAAACAAGGTTATAATCTATAAAGTAATTTTTCGAGCGATTCTGTTATATGGAAGCCAAGTCTTGGGCAATTGTGCAAAATGCCACATAAAAAAACTACAATTATGCTAAAACAAAGTTTTAAAAATGATGCTTAAATTACCCTGGCTTCATTCTACCCTAGATCTGCTCATTAAAGCGAATGTCGAACTTATTTATGAAAGAATTAGAAAACTAAAATCTAAATTTGTAGAACGATGTAGTTTTACTGATAAACCTCTAATAAATGAACTATGTGCTAATTAAATGCGACTAAGTTATATATTTATTGTTCAATGTACTTATTCATTTAGTTTGTTTTCATTTCTTTATTTATTTGTTAAATTAATTGGATTTATATGTATATTTATTTATTTATTTGTTTAATTTATTTATTTATTTAATTATTTATTTATCATTTGCATATTAATGTGCTTTTCCTGTTTTTTTTTTACTCTATATGGAAGGTTTTACTAGTGTTTCCTTCTAAAATTCTTATTTTTGTTAAATTGTTTTTCTTGTTAAAAATTATAATAATTCAGTGGAAAGGTAGTATATCGAATCCCTGTATTGTACAATGTGCGGTAACAAGCCAATTTGTAATAAAATAAATCTATCTTTCTATCTATCTATCTATCTATCTATCTATGGCTTGCAGAAAGCAATAATTTTTTGTTTTCATTTGAAGAAAAGTACTGCAGAGTCGCATCGAATCTTTGTCGAGGCATACGGTGATCATGCTCTATCAGAAGCAACATGCAAAAGATGATTTTAACGGTTCAGAGATAACGATTTTGATGTGTAAAATGCAGAACGTGGAAGACCACCAAAAAACGGTTGAAGATGCCGAATTGCAAACAATATTGGATGAAGATGACACTTTGAGTCAGAAACAAGTGTCAGAAATTTTAAATGTTACACAACAAACAATTTCTGACCATTTAAAAGCTATGGGAAATATCCAAAAGTCTGGAAAATGGGTGCCCATGAATTGAATGTGAAATTTTGCTTTAAAGACACGATAAAAAAATCAGTTTTTCATTGAATTGTTACTGGCGATGAAAAATGGATTTATTTTCAGAATCCTAAACGGAAAAAATCATGGGTTAATCCGGACAACCACCAAACCAGAAAGGTGTGGTGTACCACGAGCTTCTAAAACCTGATGAAGCCGTTTGTACAAATCGCTACCTCAAGCAAATGATCCATTAGAACCATGTATTGATCGAAAAACGACCAGAATGGGCCACGGCATGGTAATTTTGCTCATGACAATGCGCCTGCACACAAAACTGGTTCAGGATATAACCAAAGCACTTGGCTGGGAGCTGCTACCCTACACGTCATATTCACCAAAATTAGCTCCTTCGGAATACCATTTGTTTTTATCGATGGGACACGCATTAGCTGAGCAGCACTTTGAATCCTACGAGGAAGTCGAAAATTGGGTGACATTTTGGTTTGCTTCAAAAAACAAACAGTTTTATTAGCGTGGTATCCATAAATTGCTAAAAGATGGGAAAAAAAGTGTATCTAGCAATGGTCAATATTGAATTTGAATAAAATGTTTTTTACTTTCCCATTAAAAATTAGTTTTTTATTTTCCCAAAAAAAAAAAAAAGAAAACGCTCATACCGGTACACCTGATAAACCATGGATTGGCGCTATGTCTCACAGTTTTAGTTTTAAGTGGCACGTGAATATTATAAGGTTGATTGACATTGGTTTGAAGGAACTCTACTTGTTGATTAGAAGAAGACATGCAATATATTAGATCCCAATTAATTCTGCGCACATCATTTTCTAGAAGCAAGTAGTTAATGTGTCTAAAAGCTCTAAGCTCAAATGAATTATGAAAATCCTGATAAGTAAAATCAAACGTTAGATTGATCACATCGTGCTTTGAAATCATTGGGGCTGACAATTTGTCATAAAAGAGCGCCCTTGTGGCTTCCCTACCAAAAAAACCATCAAGTAAAGTGCTAAAAGTATCTTTAAAGTTAGTAGTAAAATTAACTGGAAAAAGATTAAGCGAACATATACTATCGATCAGATTGCGTTCTATTCATGTCTCCACATACAATGACGTTGGGCGAAGTGACAGATACTTCTTCTAACAAGGAAATAAGGTGAGAAAGGTTAACATTCTTATTTCGTCTTTAAACTACTCCGAGAATAACTGTATCGGTATCGCTAGCCAAATCCAGAAATAAAAAATCTATCTCACAAATCACAAATCTCACACACAATTTATTTTAACACCACGAAATATAGCATTTCTAACATAAACAGCGATTCCACCACCTACACGACCGACTCTATCACCACGGAAAATTTGATAGCCTTCCATACCATATAATTTATCCTTCAAATCTGAAGTCTGAAGAACCATGTTTCTGAAACGCAAATAATATCAACCCCCGAACCTACAAACAGATAGCAAAATTCATCAATGGAAAATTATATTTTCTATTTTTAAGAACTAGCATTTTAGAGAATGGAGGGCGACCTTCTGAACATTATCTTGACCGCAAGCTTCACGGAATGAACTTAGTGTCCATTCTAATGCTGTTCGTATTAAATGCTGAAAAATATCTGTTCTTATCATACAAAGAATGTCGAAATCTATGGCTGCGGGACATTTTAGGGATCGTCTCGCTTGACGCAATTCCATGAGAAAGTAAGTCATGACAGTAGCAATTACAATTCAAAGGGGACGGTAGGAATACATTTTCTATGTCAGAAAGGCGATAGTCCACTCGTAGCTCGTCATGCAATGCAATAGGAATCGGATTGTTTGCCAAACCAAAAAAATATTCCTGACATTTCCAAATCACCAGCAGAAAAACTTAGTTGTCTAATTCGCCATAATTCAGATACAACATGAAACTTTTTAATTAACCAACCAATGAGCCAATTTTCTTATTTCTCAAACCAAACTATATACCACCCTTAGCCTCTTAGTTTGAAGGGCTTATCGAATAAGCAACCGGTTTTTGGTTCGCAGTAGGCTGCCAAATCAGGAAGTTAAGCCGAGTCAAATGACCTAACGGCTGCAATTTTTACATGAACTTTCGTAGTTTGCAATGTAACGAAAGACGATTAGCTTATCGAAAAAAAAAATCACACTTCTTCTTAATGGTTGTAAGAGCCAGTCATGCACGTTAGTTGCTAGACATCAAACTTACGTATGCTCACTGAAGTTTCACCAAGTGATTCGCACATTTGCCATAGAAACGATCTGACAGTTCTCTATAGACAGCTCTTTATAAAGTGGCTCTTACAGCTCTAAAAACAATTAATTTGTAAGCTTGGATCGCCGCCACTGTCTAATTAGACAAATCTATGAATGGTGCAACGTAAGTGTTCTGCCTTCTTATATTGGCCCTTTATCACGATAAAGTTGTTCGTGGCATACAGTGGCCGAAGTACTCCTATCTCCAAAAACCTTGAGGCGGAATAAAAATCACTCAAACTTAATGCGCAGTATCAAAATTCGATGACGATGACAATGACGACTATCGGACTAGAGTGACAATTTTGTCTAACAGAGTTTCGAAAGTCTCCAAAAGCGCGCCAACTCTCTGAGAGAGAGCCATTGTATTGTGGATTGTATCTAGGAAAACAGTGTTTCCACGTGGTTCGACCGGGTCGTCGAAGATTGCTGGTGAGTGGTATACTCGTTCTGTTGGGTTGTTGGTAAGGTGTACCGGTGTAGCAGATTGAACACTAAATTGTACGAATGTAGGTGATGCATGCGCACTATAAAGCTTGGTTCATACTGTTGCTTTCTTGGGAGGGTGGAAGCGGTTCGGTTCGGTTAAAAGGTTCGTTTTAGGGCAAGGACGGTCGAGTTGCGTTGGAAGATGGTGTATTTTTTTTTTTTTTTTAAATCAGTTTTTCTTCTTTGTTGAACTTTGTGCCTTTCTTGCTTTGAATGTAATTGGAGGAAAGGAGATGAAAGAAAATTGCTCGTACTACGACGTCTTTAGGCGGTTTGTCTTTACTTCAGTCACGAAGGAAGCACCTATCTTTCTTGGCCGTTGGAAGTTCTGCCATAAGATTATAGACTGTGACCGTGTGTGTGTGCTGTCGTCGTCACTCTCGTGCATTTTTGGGGGAGTTGACAATCTAAGTGCAGGATTCTGCGCTCGAATTTTATTACAATAGGTGATTTTTGTTTATAGGTTCAGGATTTCTTTTTTTCATTTGATTGTGCTAGGGAGTTGACACTTTAGTACCAGTAGGGAAGAAGATGGTTACACGGTTGGTCAGTTTCCCATTGGAAGTCAATGAGATAAGGAGTTGGGTTCAATTCTTTTTTCTTCTGAGATATTTGTATTTATTCTGGTTGACAAAGTTGGAGAGAGTGAATTTGTGTATAAGTATGTACCTATTCGATAAGGTGGTTTGTAGATAAAATCCCTTAGGATTTGGATGGGCTGGAAATTTTCTTACAAGGCTTCATTTTGGAATATTAAACGCTAATGTAAATTTGCGAACTTTAAGTGATCGACTTACGATTTGATTAAAAATGAGAAGCAAAGAATGACACCCTGCGCCTTCTTTACTCGGCTATCGAATTTTGTGTACTTGCACTAGAAAGAAAAATCTTTGAGCTCGCCTGAAGTAAACGTTGTTTTAAATAATACCAAATTGAGATAAAGTTTTCATTCCACTCTCTCTTTGGTCTTCGTTACACCAAATAGCCAAAAAGTCCTCTGAGACATTTACTGAATATTTCAACAATTTAATTTACTTGTAAATTTTTTAGTCATCTTCCAAATAGTTCTACTGTTCCACAGATAAATTTACACTTACTACGCCCAAAAGTACGATAGTATTCTCCATCTCTATGAGAAATCGTTCATTTTTTCTCCCGGCATTGTTGTAGTCACTTGTAATGCCTTCTTATTATTAAGGTGATACCTAGCAGATTTCTTAGCAAGCCTTCTCTTAAAACATAGTGTTTATCGTATCATAACATGGCCATGATTACATGTGCTTACCTGCCACCATGATAAATATATCAATATACAATACTGCGGTGTTTTCGTATGGGCGCCTAGTTACAATAGTTATAAAAATTGTAATGTATTTCCAACTTAATTCTTAAGATTTGTTAGGGTGGTTCACTCTTCTTTGGCTCGTTTCTTAGTCTGGAATCTTGTGCTATTAATTTTTCTTATAGTGCTGTCAAAATGATTCCCACCTGAAGGTTTTTTTTTATAGCATGTAATAACAAGCCTCATGGAATTATTAAATTTCGCCGACTTGCTCCCGGCAGGCAGCTCTGTAGCCGAACACCTTGTAACGCTATTAGTAAGTCAGATTTCCCATCAACTCATAGTCATATCTGGAAATTTTTTAGAAACTACTAAGTAAAGTGGACGTTTGGCGAATTTTTAGTGGTACAAAATAGGATACATGTACTTTCGTTCTGGCCTGGACCAGGCTCTGGATCGTAGAAAGAGCAAGAAAGACATCCTGTGACTTCGTCATATAAGGGTGTTATCTTATTCCAATCTGAAAAATTAGTAGAAGTCAACATAGAATGAAACAACTATCTAGTCCTAGTCCTAGAAACCTTGCAAGTTTCAAAAGTGGAATATAAAAAATCATCTTTATCATCATAGGGTAACGCACGAACAAAAGCCTCGACTAAAGATGAGAAGAGAGAAAACTTAAAAGTGAGATCGCAATAGTTACGTTAACGTCTAGATACCAAGCAAGTGATGAGTGTGCACGGGTTCACAAATAAAAAAAATAAAATATTTGAACATCGGACCTCTCACAAAATAGATCAGCTGAGTCTAAGCCGATAGAGAGGTTCTAACTGGATAATCCACTTTGCGATTAGCTGATGATTTTTCGAAGTCTGAACCATCCACGGAGAGCTAACCCCATCTTATAGTAACGCATGTATGCTTGAAATCTGTGGAAAATGTTTTTGCAACCAGAGGACAGAAGAATGTCAGTATATACAGCAGTATATACAACCAAGTATGCTTGTTTTGTTTTAGCGTTCTTCAGAGGAGCGAAAGATGAAAGATCGAAAATAAGCATGAACCATGGAAACTCGATGTATCTTAGATGGGGGGATTTAAGAATAACAGATTTAAACTGTCGGTGTCGCAACAAGTAAATTATAGAGCAATGGGTCAAGGTTTGATTTTATGCTGGCGCTCGACAAGAGTCACAGGAATTAAGTTGTTGTAACAGTGTCCACGAATGCTTTTAGCAGAGTAGTAAAAGATCATCTAAATGGGACCGTTAATTCGCTGACGTTTAACAACTCAAATTAAAAAAATTTTTTAAGACAAAACTTATTGATGATATCTTAGATTTTTACGGACACTTTTTAGGTCGAACAACGTACTTTGGTTTTTACACAACAACTTTTGTTAGGGTAAAACAAATAGTTAGTATCGACGAATCAGTCCTTGAAAGACTAACTGGAGGATCATAGATCTATCGCACTTACAATCTTAGAATTTATGATTGATGAGACTTTTTAATGGACAGCTGCAACGGAGTGAAATAGGCATTTTTCACCTAACTAGTTCGCCTCTAAACCACTTCTCACTTCGCGGCATGCTTTAAGCTCAGATCTATAAGCTTTTTTAGAGCAAGGAAAGGTTTGTCGAGTTCCTCGAAGTCAAGGTCTGTTTCTTTGAAATAAATTGATTGCGTATGGATAGAAGCTGATGTGTAAATTGTTCTCATGAACTTTTAACCTACAATCGAGGAAAAAATTATTTTTGCATTGGACTACAAGCTAATATCCATAGCATGTCACAGGATGCCGTAGCACTTATGTGAAGTCTCGACTGAAGGACATCAGAAAATTCGCTTAGCTCTTAGGGACGTCCGCAAACATGTCTTTCATTTGCTGGCAACCAGCAACATTCAACTGTCAATAGAAGCCCTTACCTAAGCCATAAGCAATCCCAACCAAAGTTCGGGCCCTCTAAGCTTTGCCTAGCAAATATAGAATTTCATTTCCCTGGGACCCAGAAAATTCTTAATGAGTTTAGCTTTCCGACCGCTTTTAGAGAATGCTTTCATTCTAGTTCGAGAATGGAGTTGGTGGTCGAATTTAAGAAAGCATTTAGAGCAGTTCAAAATTTCTAAAAATTCTTCAAAATATATGTTGGTTCACTGCCATCTGGTGATGTTTCGATAACACTCCTTTTGACAGTATGTGTAATTTTGGTGCGGTCTGAGGCCCCCATTTATTTGGTTGAATACAAATACACGATTAATAGTAGGAACCAAAAGGTAAGACTTAAAGACTTGCGGACTTGAGACGAGGGTTGTTCATAAGCTATATTCCTACGTTCTTCTAAAGGATTCGAATTGATAAGTTTGAAGCGGAACTGATAGGGCGGTAAAATTAAAGACTCGTTCCAAGGCAGACCACGGAGAGCAGATCGGAGGAATTGACGTTGAATATTTTCGATTCGATAAACATGAACTCGGTAAAAGGGGGACCAAACTTAACTGACATACATGTCACAAAGGTGACATAGAAAGATCTGTTCGCGCCCGGGACGGTAAATTCATTGGACCACCTTTTAATAAAACCAAGTGATGAGTTGGCTTTAAGGATCATCTTATCGATATGCGAACGGAAATTAAGCTCTCTGTTGAATGACATGTCGAGGTCTTGAATAAATTGAACCAGGGGAATAGGTTGACCATAAAAAAATAAAGTCGGGGAGGAGACGGGTTGCATTTACGTGAGAAGGTTATCGATAGGGATTTAGGGATATTAAATTTTAATCAGTTCTTGAGACTCCAGATGCAAACCGTTTGAGATCTTGAAGAAAGGTGAACTCATGGGGAGAAGAAATGGTTTTAAAAATTGTATCGTCAGCGTAAAGGGAGAGGAAAGAGTGTTTAATGGCCTTCTCAAAATAGTTAATAGTAAGAATGAAGAGAAGGGGAACAAGATCGCTGCCTTGTGAAACCCCAGAGGAGCCCAGGAAAGGAACTGGAAAGGCGGATCTAAATCGAACACTTACCATAGGATGGTGATAGGAGCTTGTTGTGAGCTGATTTTTTTAAGGTTACCTGGTAAGTGAGCTTCAAACATGAGACAGATAGTTTTTGCTTATGACTCAGTATATTATATTTCCGGTATTTTTCTAAAAGAGGTGATCTACCAAACCTGAATAAGATTCTTTTATATTTTTGCTTCGTTCTGATTCCAGGATTTCCGCCTTCCTTTAAATTAGTATTAAGTAACTCGTTTAAAAGATTTCGGTTTTCCTTTTACGTACACTCTTCACATCTACATTCAAGTTTTTCCAGGCTGGACAAATCAGTTAAAAGCATTTTGTGAGGGTAATTTTAAGGCTCCGAATATCTGTTCTTAACTTCTGTTTTGTTACGAATTTAGGCAAAGCATCACCAAATCTGCCAACCTCCTCATTAAACCGTGTCCGTTTGCATATTCTTCGATTTCTTTTGAACAAGGCCCAAATTTCGCATCTCTGGATTAAATTTACCTACTGCAGGACATAAAAGACTTCGTCAGTACCTATGAAATAACGTTATGCCGAGCCAGTCTTACTGAAAGAGCAAATAAGTTGATAACAAGGAAAGACAATTGTCGGAGTATAGAAGATGATTTGCCCAAAAATATTCTGAGCATTAGCACTGCAGCATATGATAAGTCGCATCTTCCTGAAATCACAGCACTCAATCAGTTTGGCTACTAGCTTTGGGCGGTACTGCCAAATTAAAGGGAAAATAAGTTGATTCTAGAGTTTGCGTCATTTTTCGTTCGTTTCGAAGTTTATATCTTCAGCAACTAAGTCTTCGTCTTCGGAATGAATTTAGCACAAAATAACAAGTTATTGGTCCTTCTGATTGCTCGTCATAGTCGCTCGTAGTGAAAACCACGGACGCGTTTACTACACATCAGTTTCCTACTTCGGAATAGATTTACATACGAGGTGTGTTCAAAGAATGAGGTGACTTTTGAAATTTAGCGGGCAACGTCCATTTGATTATCGATTTTTATTTTTTTTGCTGTGCTGGTACATATGTCCTGAACATATGTTCACAGTTTCAATTATATAGCATACTCAGTTTGTTTTAACACATTGAAAGGTAAGACGTGACAGTTAATTTCAAACTGAGTCAGAGCACACGACAATTACTGCAATTTAAAAAGTGCCGTGTGGTGGGCAAGGTCCAAAAAAGATGATAACAAATTGCGAGACTTGCATTTATTTAAGATTTTAGTAAATCCTCCTCTATCCATGTTAGCGAACGTCTAGTTATGAAATTCCTGGCAAAACTTACGTCTTATGTCGGAACTACAGCGTTAGGACCATCTTTGACAATTTTAATGTCAAATGAGGAAAAATGAAGCCTTTAAAAGTACAGCAACAAGGAGGAATACCGCCATAGCTGACATGCATTTTTCATACATCAACACTCACTAAGGGATGCTTTCCAGATAAACGAATCCGCAACATTGATTCGAGCAGCTAGCTTATTGCAATGCCAGAACACCAAACGAGTACTACAGTATTACTTGTCGTCGTATGTCTACGTTTTTAGAGGATTCATAGAGACATCCAATGGAGTAAACTACATCCCTTGGGAAGTACCATAGTGTACTGCTCGCATGAAACGCAGAGGACATGTGGCTACATTGTCAGTCACCAGAGATGCTGCTTGTTGTGTAAAGTCTTACCTCGCCAGGGGAATGTGGTCTTTGATTAATTAATACAATGAAATAGTTCATATAAGGACGAACTACAGAGTGAGATTAGGGCTCATGCCGAGCTAGGAGCAGCATGACGAAAGAATTGATAAATAGCTAGAGAAGCGCTGGTTGAGGCCATAGCGAGATTTTGCAGGAAAAAAATATTCGAAACTTTTAAGTTACACTAAACTGAAATCTGTGTAGATAAGGATGCATAAACAAAATGGGTTAAGCCTCCATCTGGCCAAAAGAGTTCAAATCAGTACTAATTCTAAAGTCTAAAGGAACTTGAGACAAACTAATCGGCGTAACCCGATAGCCCTGGCTATGACCTTAAAACCAAAACAGATCTCCTCATGAACAAACACATTTAGGTTTTGTATCATCATATCATAGAAGATGGTGTATTCGCGCTCTATATCGATGGCCTCTTATACAGATACGGGTAATTTTTCGCGAACCACATATGAGTTAGCCTTTATTCTTCTGAATAACACTAATTAGATAACATTATGCAATATTTTATTGAAAAGCAATGATAGATTCGAAATAGATAAACAACTCGCTTCCATCAACGTGATTCATTTTAGTGTTGTCCTGCATCCTTGTACTCAATTTTAATTGAAGGCTCTGACGACACTCTGTCGAGGCGTAACCTCGAACAGAGCTATTGAACTACATACAATTCCTGATATGATATTTGACAAGTTCTCTAAACCATTTATCAAGAAAACTTTCCGATAATTTCTCATATTTAATTTGCAACATTTTATCTGCCAAACAAGATCGCCAAACCGCATACTTTTACCAACTCCATAAACAATAAGAAGATAATTTTTGAAACCAGTGAGCAAAAAAAAAGTAACTTTTCTAACACATTCAGCAGATACGGTAAGAAGAGATAATGCACCATCAGTTCGTCGTAGCAACTCTAACCGAAATCTCCCAAATCTAACAAATTCTAATGTAAAAGTTTTCTTAATTTTTTTTTTCACTTCCAAATGAGCGTTACTTTATGGAAAATGCAAAGAGTACCATAGGAATAGATTTAGTCCCGCTTGACATCCTTGTTGTAGCAGCAAAACCCACCTCGGTTACAGGAAACCAAATTGTGGGTGGTAGATGAAATGTAATACGTGAAGAATGTACGAGTATCCCTGGAATAAGTTAACTCGTCGCCATGGTCATGTCGCGTCTCTGTCGACATCTTCTTCCTTGGATATGCACCCTTTCGA
This sequence comes from Volucella inanis, assembly GCA_907269105.1. Taxonomy (NCBI): domain Eukaryota; kingdom Metazoa; phylum Arthropoda; class Insecta; order Diptera; family Syrphidae; genus Volucella; species Volucella inanis. The sequence continues at coordinate 147,984,791 of OU026153.1, forward strand.
AGTGACTGTGGATAAGGGAAGGAAAAGTTTTGCAAATGAGAAAGGGTTACTTCCACCTTCTTTGGCGCTACTTTTCTTTTAGTTTTTTTTTTTTTTTTTTTGTAAACTGTGCTTCAAAATCAAATCGTTTAAGATTCAAACAGCAACGAGGGCAGCAAGCAGCAAGCAGCAGGCAGAACACTATACTCGCTCGGCAGGAGCGTATTCGTACAGGAGAAACTTTAAACATCGAACAAAGATATAAATTATAGTTTGTGTGATACCTTTGGTACTTTTTGTTTCTGGACGCATCAGGAAAAGATCGTTGGCGCCAACCCAGTGACTCCTGCAGTATTCTAATGGATTGTATAACCATTTTCGGTCGCACAACTTTTATCCGAAAAGAACAAAGAAAAAAAAAATTCGTTAAAGGACTTTTGGGATAAAGGCATCTCTGAAAAGAATCAGACAAGTGCGATGACGATGACGATGACGACGACAACCATGACGAGGATGATGATGATGATGGGTGTGCGATATATTATCCGTAAAATTCCTATCCTATTTGTCGTCGTCCACCTACAGACAATATCGAGAGTCGTCAATTAGTCGCTTCGCCCGATTCATCAACAAGCCAAGACATTAAATTCCAAGACCCACTCTCTCTCCTTTCCATCAAGCAACGAATTACGACATCATCGTATAAAATCGAAACCAGCAAACGGCTCTCTATTAAGATTGCTTCTGGGTTGCTGCTTTATGACACATTGCCGTGACATATAAGATGTGAGATTTTAATGGTTCGGCTTATCCTGTAAGAAATGAATAAAATCCCTCCATATATCCACACATTTGTACTCGATGTATCTGCACTACTTGTACCCTTGTAGTATTGAGAGCGATAAAAATCCTGTGCTCGAAGAGGTTAACAGCTCAACTACTCGGAATGGATTCCTATAAATCGAATGATTGACTATAAACCGAATGTCGATTGAATATTTTTATCTGCATCTAATCGGTTTTCGGTTTTCCTTTGGTTTGAAATCTAGGCTACAATTGCGTGCAAACTACAAGATTTGTGAACAACTTCAATTGGCAGCAATTTGTATGGTAAATATTGGTTAGGCTCGAACGAATCGGAGAGCTCTGATTATGACCCTTTAAAATATTCATGAGTTAAGAATGCCGCCATAAAAACTGTGATGTGCGTGATACAGTAGAAGTTTTCTCATCTCAAATCAGCAAATCTTTTTTATTTGTGCGTTTAAAGTGGAAATAAACCGTTCATATGTTTGGCGCTCGAAGAAAAAAAAAAAATAATAACTACACCCAACAGATGTAATAAAAGAAAGAGGACGAAGACATTTATTGAAAAAGAAAACGGTTTTCAGAGCTAGCGATTTTGTTTGCTATTTAAGGAACTAGAAGAAAACCCTCCCAATCAAATTTATTTGATCAGCTTTTTGGTGCTGAAGGATGGGTATTTTTTGATTAGGATAGGTCCTGAGCAACCTGGCGATACTTAGTGCTGTCATATGTTTACATACTAACTCTGCCAGAAAAACGACGTACGACGGTTGGCCTATGAATTCAGTAAGGATACTCAAGCAGGATGTTATAAGTAAACGGCAGCTCTTTGCAACGGTCTGACCCTTAAGGATGGATGTTAAAGATACTGTTTCGGAATAAAAAAGTGCGTTAAATAAAGACGTATTCAAGGCGGAATGACTAGTTAGGGCCCTAAACTGCTATAAACTAAACATAACCTCCATCTAAAAAAGGCCGTGGAATAGGACCAACAAAAAGAGGATGAAAACTGTGACATGCCAATTACTACCGCAACTGTTACAGAGAGCAAGCGCAGAGTTTACTTGAGTGCAAATTAGTTGAATTATTAAACTTTACATCTTTGGTCCCATGGTAGGTATGTTGTCTACTTGGCTTCGCTGCGGGGTAGCACGTGTTTCCTTTAGTTCAATATTTACAAAGGTAGTTGATGGTCACTTGATCATAAAACCAAATTGATTATGATGCGTTCGACGCAAGTTGACCGAGAATTTCAAGCGGTTGATCAGGTATCTGGAGCCAAACCCATTCTATACCTCATCACACTTAGGTCTGTGTAGACACACTGTGATGCTGTGGTGGGAAAATTGGAAGGGGATGGGAATTTAATTGCGGTTCCTAGTTCTAGTAACTGCTTTCCGTCTCGCTTTGGTTGTGGTTCTAAGCCATTTTATTGCATCCTTGAATCTGAGAAGAAATGTAATCGAAACAGCAGGTAGTTCTGAGAGTTCGGGGAAGTAATAACTTCTTAAAGAAAATTGCTTCAGTGGCTGGGATTGTGACGGATATCTACCACTATGAGCTTATATCCACACAACCTATGCTGAGGTCGTCGCCAGTAAGGCACAGATTTATTACGTGCGCCACCAGAAAGTTATTGCCTGCGAGCAATCCAATAAGCGTAGATATTTCAGCGGCCAGTATATTCTCGTTCCACTGTCTGATTACAGCCACGCTACTCCTATGATTTTTTTAGATGCTAGAACATGAGAAAAATAATGTTAGGAGATCTAAAGTTGGCGGACTGCAATTGCGTCTACATAAACTCCTATAACATGCATCACATGACGAAAATCAGTATGATCGATAACAAGACACACTCAAAACTTCTGGTTTCATCTGACCACTCTTTCGAAAGGGAATGTTTAATGGAGAGTCCTAACTTTAAAGTGAAATGTAGTGGTAATTTGCTGGCAACCGATTCCCTGGCGGGGGATAATCATATATAGTTTATGTACCCTATAGAGCACAGAAGTACACCAATGTTTTCCCTTCAGTAGGATAAGAACATATTTAATTCAAGTTAAAATAATGAACCCGTGGCTACAACAATATTGCAGTGGATCTAATAACCGACCTGACCAAGACATGGTGATAGTTGTTTGAAAATATCAGTGCATTGGAAAGTACGCAGTCTATAAAACATATGTTTCAAGTTTGAAAGCGCCACGTTGTTTAGTATTTGTTTGGCAGCTATCAATAGTGAACATTGTCAGTGAATTTGTGAAAATAGAGAAGATTGGTCATCGTTATGTGATACAATACTTTTATTTGAAGGGCCTCAGCCCAACCAATATAAAAGCTGAACTGGATTCTACTCTGGGTGAGTCTGCTCCTTCACTTACAACAGTAAAATTTTGGGTTGCTGAGTTTTAACGAGGCCGTACAAGCTGCCAAGACGAGCATCGCAGTGGTTGACCAAATGAGGTGAAGACTCTAGAAATGGTGAAGAAAATCCACAAAGTGGTACTGAATGATCGTCGACTGAAGACATTGAAGACATTTCAAATATATCGCATATTATTTGAAGATTTGGACATGAGAAAGCTGTGTGCAAGGTGGATACCGCGTTTGCACATACTCTAGCAAAAACAGTGTCGTGAAGATGTTTCAATTGAGTGTTTAACGAAGTTTCATAGCAACAAAGCAGAATTTTTACGCCGTTTCCATCATGGGTCCATCACTTTACAGCCGAGACAAAAGAACAATCAAAACAATGGATTCAAAAGGAAGAACCGGCTCCAAAGAAGGCGAAGACCGTTTCATCTGCAGGCAAGATCATGTCAATTTTTTGTGATGCGCGTTTGATAATCTTCATTGAATATCTTGAAATAGGAAAAACTATCAACGGTCAGTATTATACGAATCTATTGCAACGTTTGAGCCAGCTGCATTTGGCTAAGAAGAAAGTGTTGTTCCATCAAGACAATGCACCAACTCACAAATCCGTTATTGCAATGGTCAAAATTAATGAATTAAAGTTTGAAATTTGGCTACGTCACGTAAGTGAAAAAAGTGCTAAAAATCAGCACAAGAATAAAACGAAATAAGTGCAAAACAATGCTAAAAATCAGGAGAAGACGAATTAACTAACTCAAGAAAAAATCAAAATAAAAAATTCTCAACATTAGCCGAGATAAAACATCAAAATATTTTGGAAACAAAATTAAGAAAGAAATGGAAGCAGCCTTGGTAGAGAGACTAACATTAGCTCTAGAAGCATTAGCCGCTAGAAGCCCGATGCAAAGCCGAGCCGTAACGAATTTTTTACTTATAACCTTTACAAAACGAATTCTATAAATTACACACACTTAATTTCACAATACCATAAGTAATGCATTTTGTCACTGTTCTTAATTTTAAAGTTTGCAATGGCTGATAAACGAAAAAGGTATTCCTTAACTGTCGCAGTGAAATGAAAAATCATTAATTACTCGTATGTAGACGAGAATCCTATAATGAAGAAAATAGACATTGCTAAAAAATTCAAAATTCCCTCAAGTTCATTGGCCACAATTTTAAAGTTTAGAGATACATAAATTTTCAGAAGAAAGTGGGTTGCGTGCAAGCAGTAAAAGATTAAAATTATATGAATGTACTGACGTAGAGGAATGTGTTTTGAAATGGTTAAAACAATGCCGGGACAAAAATGTGGCAATCGAGGGCCCTATTCTTAAGGAAAAGGCTCATCAATTCGCTGTAGAATTGGGACATGCGGATTTCCGTGCTACCAATGGATGGATTCAAATTAAAAAAAAAAAAAAAATGAGATTATTTTCCGAAAAATATGTGGTTAAAGTGCTAGTGTTGATGAAGAAGTATGTGAAAACTGAAAAGACAAACTTGCAGAGCAGACAGAGGGATATGAACCTGGAGACATCGTTAATGTGTGAAACAAAAACAACGGACCTCCAAACAAATCGATCATCTGTGTTAAGTTCACTGACTTGTCGTTGAAGCAGCGGATCATGAGTGTGAAGAAGAAGAAGAATGGAAACCTAATTTCTAACGCGACTATTAACGAGAGCGCCCACAGCTGCAACAACAACGACAAAAGGCAAAGCGGGATTTACATCAACGATGCTCCTACATCATACACAAGGGCTCTCTTCATGCAAGCGAAAGAAGTAAGAAAGCGGAAACAGTTAAAATTTGTGTGGTTTAAGAACAACCAAATACTTATGAGGAAGGAGGAAGGTGGAAAAGTCATCTCGATCTCTTACTGATCTTGAACTTGTTTGAATAATGAATTCTGAATTTAATGACATAAATGATGACTTTTCTATCCTCGATCTAAGTTTTGCAAATTGTTATAATGTTTTTAAAAAATAGTTTATACTCTTTGTTTGAGAGAAAACTTTGCATCTCTTACTACCCACCTTGATTCTTTTCATTGCATTCCGAATGTTATTATTGTTTCTGAAATTTGGATTTATGGGGTTGAAATTAACTATTATCATCTACCGGGTTTCGTTTTCTTTGCGAATTCAAATGAAGATTATGCTGCTAGCGGTATCGGCTGTTTTATTAAAGAGCAACTAATTGTTTATGAAGCTAAGTGTGTGGACTTTCAGAGCGCAGACATTCTATAGGTTTCTGTTAGGTTTAATTAGATAGATTTTGTTCTGTTGTCTGTTTATCGTCTACATATGTTCAATGTTTTGGCGTTCATAAGAGAATTTTCTTATCTGCTGAACACAGTAAAAGCAAAAAACCTAATTATTTTGGGAGATTTCAATATTAATCTGTTAGATAGTAGCGAAACTGTGTCTAATTACTTGACCCTCTTGGCCTTCCACGGTTTAGCTAGTTTTATAAATGAACCCTCTCAGTTGTCTTCAGGTACGTATTTGGATCATATTTATGGGCGATTTGCAGACTTTCCATTGAATGCCTGCGAAAGGTGCACACATGACTTGCAAATCACTGATCACTCAATGATAGATTTACTGGTGAATACTTTTCAAAGCAAAAAGACCAGCCGTACCGAAGTTAATAGCCAAAAGCAAAAAAAAAAGAATTGGTTTTATAAAGCTGACAAATCTTCTACGTTATGAGTCCTGGTACGATGTTTACATGTTTACAATTTATATCAAATTGCTCCTCTACGGAATTCTTGAAAAAATCTAAAAAAAGACTATAACCCTGGATATCTAGACAACTCATTGAAAAAGTTAACGTGAAACACAAGCCAAGAATAAAATGCTCGAAGAATCCCGTGAACCTTAAGCTAAAAAATAAGTTTAAAAAGCTATGTTTGGACTTAAAAAAAAGAGATTGCTTTTTGCCGCGATAATTATTATCGAACTAAACTCATTTCTGCTAAGGGTAACCTTAAATCAGAATAGCAAGTAGTGAATGATATTCTGAACAAGTCTCGTTTTACAACATTTAATTTGTGTGAGCAATTGCGAACTGTTTGAAAAACTTGACATTGCTAATGCTTTCAATGAGTATTTCAGCTCAATAACAAACAGCATACCAACACAAATAGTCCTGAGAAATTGCACTCGTTGTTACAATTCAATAAGTGGGGGTTGGTGACCTGTCGCAATATACGAGCTTTGTCTTCGAACCTATCATTGCTTTAGAGCTCCTAAAAGCAATTGGATCCCTAAAAAATTCGAACTCTTGTGACTTTGATAATATTTCAAATATACTTGTTAAACAAATAGCATGCTATGTGATTGACGTCCTGGCAGTCATTTTTAATCGCATTTATTTGCAGGAACATTTCCCGTGGTAATTCCGTAATTCCACTGTTTAAAAAAGGCTCTGCAGATGATATGAAAAACTATAGGCCAATTTCAGTTCTGCCAACTTTTAGCAAAATATTCGAAAAAGTTATTAAAAAAAGAATAATGTCTTACTTGAAAAAAAAATTGAGTTTTTCAATCCAATGCAATTTGGTTTTCAGCAGGGTAAATCTACCGAAGACGCTCTTCTAAATTTTTGCTCATATATTTTCTCTAACCTTGATGGTAAAAAATTCACGGCTGGTTTATTTGTTGACATCACAAGAGCCTTTGACATGGTCAACCATACTATACTGTTGGATAAAATGGAAAAAGCGGGTTTTCGTGGGTTCATACTAGAGTGGCTTAGATCATACCTATCAAACAGATCTCAAAGAGTGAAGATTGATGGTATGAGAAGCGAGATTCGTTTCTTCAGTTTGGGAGTTCCTCAAGGTTCTATCTTGGGACCCATTTTATTTCTAATTTATATAAATTCACTGTTCTCACTAAAGTAGAATTACGGCGTTTGCAGACGATGTTGTCTGCTCATATGGCTCTGAAAGTGTCTTGGATTTAATCTCCGACATTAATTTGGATCTTAGTCTATTAAGAATTTGGTTCGCAGAGCCCAATTTGAACATTAGCTCATAGACAAAAATAATGTTTATTTAACTTAGCTTCCCCAATGAGTATGAATGCGGACGTTTACTTCCACGCATCAGAATGCCAAAGGTATGGATTAGAAGCCTGTAATTGTGATTCTAGTCAAACACTTCCAACATTTTGTAGCAGTCTTAACTGTAGTAATAATTGCTTTTTAATTGAGGAAGTAGACGAGTTTAAGCATCTTGGGCTCATAATTGATTCTAGGATGTCATTTGCAAGCCACACAGAGTCCCTAAGGAAATATTTTCGAAATAATCGGCGACACTTTTTTCATCTAAAAAATGTTTGTTCAAAGCAATTACTAAAAATCAAGCCCTTGCTAGTCTTACAAAAAAGTGTAGTGAGGAAAATCTGTAACAAGAATCGGCGTCATCCAAGTTTCCCATTGTTTTGTGATATGAAAATTCTTCCAGTTCGTCATTTTTATTGTTTTAAATTGTTGAAAACGTTCTTTCAGAGATCAGGAAATTTAAATTACAGACTTATATTTGATTACAATCTACGGAGAAACTCTTCTTATGTTGTGACTGTACCCGTTTTCCGTACAACTGCATTTCGTAATTTTTATAATATCTATTTATGTCGACTATTTAACAAGCTCCCTTTAAATATTAAAATGATAAGAATTTCTGGAATATTTGAAAGGTCCATAAGGTCTTGGCTTTTTAATTATGATTCACAGAACGTGGAATACCTTCTTTCTGATATTCTGGTGTAAATAATGTTTTTTTTTCTAACTTCCTCTTAACTTTTCTTTATTTTTATGTAATTCTTTTATTTTGATTTGCATCCTTCACTTTTCTTTGTAAATATAAATGTATCTCAAATTAACTTGTTCTTTGAATGTAATTAAACGGGTCACACCACCCACATATTAATAATATTAAAACCCATTGAAGTGGCATTTGACACTATTTTAATACTTTATGTATAGAAAATATAAAATGTCACTATATATTATTTAACATATATATATTTTTTAATATACTTAATGAAATATTGTGTTCAAATCATGTAAATTTTACACATGTATTAAATATAATGAAATAAAAAAAATACTGCTACTACTACTACTATATTACTACGTTGATGAAACAGGACTTTTCTATTAATGTTTACCTGACAAGACCTTATCATTCAAAAGCGACAAATGTCATGGTGAAAAAAATAGCAAGCTTCGTTTAAAAGTGTGGCTAGGAACTAACTGTGCTGGGACACACAAACTTAAAACACTTATCATTGGAAAATATAAAAAAACCACGGTGTTTTAAAAATGTTAAAAATTTGCCAACAGATTACACGTCAAATCCTTAGACTTAGATGACCCGTGAGGTTTTTAGCAATTGGCTTAAAAATTTTGACAAAAAGTAAAGAAAAAAAAATCTTATGTTCATTGAGAATTGTACTGCACATGGAGACATTCCTAGTCTAGAAAACATAAAAATAAAGTACTTTCCTTTAAAACTTCAACCACTAGATCAAGGTATACTCCAAAGCTTCAAAATGCACTATAGGAAGGAAGTTGTCAGACAGTTTCTTGTTAATATTGATCACCAAATGCCAACTACAATGAACGTGTTACAATCTACCATATGTGGATGGTTGCCAAAACTTGGAATCAAGTCGGTGAAAAAACTTTCACAAACTGCTTCAAGAAGAGTGGGTTTAAAGTTCTATGTGATAATGAGGAGGATGACTTGTCACTCGTAGAACTTGCGAAGATCTGGCAAAAGGCTCAAGAAAAATTCAATTTTCAAGAGACTGAGTTCGAAGAGTTTGTTACCTTTGATTATGATTTAGCCGTTTGTGGAGAACTCACTGATGCTGAAATTGTCTTATCTGTAGTGTCAGTTTCTAACGAAGAAATAGAATAAGACGAGGTAGAATTGAGTGAAATTGAAATGAAACAACGTGATTATACAATAAAATATGCTCGTAATGCTCTAGATATGGTATAATAAAATCTGTATTTCTCCAAAAGGGTGGTTTGAGTGACAGTTTAGTCATATCCATCATGGAATTGGATTGCACTTTGGATTTGATAGCTTAAACAAGTGGTAGGCAGACCACAATTTATGACTTTTTCTCTAATCAAGACAAAAAAATGAAGACTAAGCTACTATTCTTGATTTAGTTGATTTTTTATGTTTATGCGAATATTATTTTCATTATTTTGTGACAAAAAAACTATTTTTAAATAAAATTAAATATGTACATATAATTAAAATGTGTTTTCATTAGTGAATTTGTATTAGATTATAATCAAGTAAGCAGATTAGCACCTACATATGTAAAGTTGTGATTATTAAACATTTTTTTTACCTCGTTTAAGCGAATCTTAGATTAACCTAACTTCTATATAACGATCCTCATATTAACGAATTACTTGGTATAACGAATATTCTCTATAATTTAATGGCGACCAAGATCAATTAACGCAATTTATTCATGTGGTAAAAATTCACTTAGATGAAGTGGAGGACAACGTTCGAAATGAATTGTGGCAGACGATATTAAATACAAAAATCGGCGGACAGTCAAAGGAACTTCTTCTAAACAACCAACCAGAAAACTGGGGGGACAAATCAACTATTAAATCAGCATTTTAGGTCAACAGTTAATTAAAAGGATATATCAAAGAAAATAACATATTTAAGGATAAGTTCCATTTCCGATCTTAATTGTCAAATACAATAGAAAAAATTGTAAAATTAAATAACACATTTACAACCTATGAAAAATATTCAAAGAAGAATAAATATACCTTTTATACAGTGCTTGTTAATAGAATTGAACAAATTGTGTCTGGAAATCTGTCGAGAGACATTAAAGATAAATTCGTTGTATATATATTATAGATATATTCCGACGAAAGCCAGATCGAAAAATACAGAATTCCTACAATCAACGCATTATACGCACACAAAAGTAGACTGCTCTCGAGGCTTAAGCAGCTGTACAGACAGTTTACTGACAGAAACGACCCATAAATAAGAACACTAAAATCACTGATCAAAAACCTAAAACAATTAATTAAAGAAAATTACAGTAAGTTTGTAAGTCTGTACTGGGGCAATAAGATTCGGGCTATAAAATCCAGTAGTCCGAATATGTTCCCGCAGATAAATAAATTGCTCAGGAGGAAAGATCACAATGACATTCAGTGTGTCCGAATTCCACAAACAACAGAAAACAGACAGACACTACTGAGCATTAGCATAAGTCCAGAGAGTGCCGACTCAGGCGACGGTCTTTTCGTGGTCGAAGACCCACAGGAGAAAGTGGATTTGCTGGGAGCTTTTTTCGAAGCCGTGTATACGGTGAACAATCCAGTTCACTGTAATCACGACATTGACAATAGGGCCTACGTAAGTCACTATTAGTCACATTATCGCCGATGAACGAGCGCCCTCGCATTTGTTCGTGCGAAAAGATGAACTCCTGCGCATCTTTGAGTCTCTGAAAAACAAAAAGTCGTCGGGAGTAGACGGTATTCCAAACGTCGTATTAAGACACCTGCCCTTGGAAGCAGTGGATATATTTACTACGCTATTCAACAATGCGCTGAATAATGCATTTAATCCGACGCATTGGAAAACAGCTGTGGTACACCCAATTCCGAAAAGGGATTATGTTAGAACTAACCTTGCTAATCTTCGGTCAATAAGTTTGCTTCCGAATATTAGCAAGGTATTCGAGAAAGTGGTTAATAGAGCGCTGTTAATGTGGGTTGAGGAAAATAATATAATTCCGGAAAATCAGTTTGTCTTTAGAGCGAGGCATGACACTATTCATGCTGCGTCAAACCTGGTCTCCGATATACAATGGAATAAAGGCAAGAACCAGTGTACGGGTGCCAGCCTCGTTGATTTTGAGAAGGCCTTCGACACGGAAAGAAGTTCGTTGTTAAATGTAACAATCTTATTTCGAGCAAGACCTTTGACATTAAAAACGGCTTACAACAGGGGGCTGTTATTTCTTCGATACTGTTTAACATTTACACAAGTGTTCTAGTAGGTTCCCTCAATCATTCCATATCGTACGCAGACGATTTAGTGGCGTACAGATCAAAAATCGAAGCCATTAATAGCCTTTTGTAACGTGACTTCGATCATATTAAGGCGTATTGCGACGATTGGAAATTGAAAATCAATTTTCAAAAGTCGGAAACAATATTGTTTAGAGCTCCATTGAGATGGCCTTCTAGGGATACCAGATATAACTGGCAAAATTTGGTCATCATTGGACAGCACGGACTGCCATTAGCGGTGAGAAGCGTAGTGAGATACCTTGGTATCTGGCTTGATAAGTATTTGTATTTTGACAAACATATAGATGCTTGTCTTGCTGGGGCCAAGAAGGCTTTAGCCCTGACAAGAAGGCCATTTCACAGCAGTCAACTTGTCTCCAGGGTGAAGGTCATATGCTACGTGGCCCTAATTAGGCCAGTCATCGCGTATGGTTGTCCCGTGTGGTTCAATGTAGCGCCGTATCAGATGGAAAGGATTCGGGTGTTTGAAACGCAGTCTCTTAGGACATGTCTCGGCTTGTACAGAACACCAGAATCTGAGTACAAAAAATATTATCCCAACAAAGTCCTTTACGATGGAGCTAATCTAAATAGGATTCAAAATTTCCTGATTAAGATGATTCGAAGACACGTTGCACGAGCAATGACCAACGATAATAGCCTGATCTTTGGGGCTCATTACCCAAATGAAATGTACCACGAGAGCACGCTTCTATCGGGCCTTATCCCGCCAGAGGCATTTCTCTATATTGATGCTAAAGGGTTAATGCAAAGCAGGGATGGTACCCTGGTAATATACCACCGCCACCGCGGTGCGAAGGACAAGCGGCTCATCTACGACTGGTATGTTGCCAATGCTCAGGAGCTCCTCCGTTTTAGTCCCGCGATTGCGGACAGGGATCGGACCGCTGCCGAGAAACAGTACACCGAATTCTGGTGGCTTCTAGAAGGGTAAAGGGTGGGCTCGCTTTCTTACTAAGGTAACACACAACTCTTAGTTGTAAGTTAGAAAAAGGATAGTTAGGAGGATTTCGTGGAAAGACCGCGTTCGTCAACATAAGGCGGCGCCGTTGAGAAGTAACCGATGCTTCATGGCATTGGTTAAAGCTCGGGGATGCTTGTGCACGATGTTGACGACAGCCAGGCACCTGAAATCGCGATTGGTATGGTGACCACTTGATGCGAGAGGCTACGAGTGCTCACCACCCCGATTATAGTTAAGGTAGGTTAAGTAGCTTAGGTAGGTTAAGTAGAATAGGGACATAGTTTTAAGTTTTATAAACAATTTTAAAGATACGGTATCTAAGTTTTTCGAAAACCTTTTCTTAGAAATTTCATATATTGTAATACTGATAGATAAGATTAACTGTAAGATAGTTTTTAAGTCCGAAAAGTAAACTTTGAATGAGATGGTAAAGTTTAGAGCGCTCGGCAAGAGCCAGTAAGCTAGAATAAGTAACTATCATTGTTAAATGAGATTTAAGCATTTTTGTCTAGAATATAAGTAATAATGAAAGAATCAATAAAAATGAATTTAAAAGTATAAATTCGTTTTACACGAAATAAAAGACAATCTGTACACATACCATAGATAGGATTTGACCATAGTAATTTAGACAAGCAGTTTTTAGTAGGTGACCGATGACAAATGGAAAAACCTAACAGACAAGACAATTCCAGTAGTCCACATCAAAAAAGGCAACATTCTCAGTTAGGTTATTAGAATAGTAACAATAACAATACTAGGAAAAAAGTAGGACAAAATAGGCAATACCAAAAGAATAAACCCCAGAATAACTCAGGTCAGTACCAACAAAGCAATCATAGAACAAATTCCAATATAGGACAAAACACCCAAGCGGTTTTTAATAGATCTGTGCAATTTAGAAACACACAACAACCTATGAATGTATTACAAATGTATTTAAATAAAGAAAATCGAGGTGAAGAATCCATTGAAGAGGCAGTCTTATTAGAAGAATAGGTTCATAATATTGAACCAGCGTTTTTTCTAAGTTAGAAAATAAGATAGATAACACAGGTTCAACGATGAGTATTATTAATTCCAGTAAGTTAGATTGTAGGAAATTCAAAATTTACGAAAAGTTAACCTAAGACTCCAAACTATTAATATTGCAACAATAGAAAAAATAGAAAAAAATGAAATGAAAGAAATATTTTATCAAATTGTTCGATTTATCATTATTACAATCAGACCTTAAATAATTTGTTCAGAATTCATATTTCTGGTCCAAATCTAGCAGGATTAGAATATTATTAAAAACATTTCGTCTTGCACCTGGAATTAATTCTACATTTTTCATCGTTTGTGATTAACGTTTGTTAATCAAAATCACATTTTTCTCGTTGGATCTCATTGGATTTATAAACCAGTTATACTCAGTGATTAATTAAAATAAACTTTGGACTTTGGTGTACTGTTCTCGTTTCGGTTTCTTGGATAATTTTTTTGTGCTCACGTGTTACTTTATTAGATGGTTGCATGAATTATTTGATATGCATGCATCGTAATAAATTATTGAATTCTATTTGAGAAAATCATTACATACGCTTTGTTATTAAAATAAGAATTTGCACGTCGGTTTATCAAATTTGGGTATACCTACGCACATTCATACGTTCACATAAATCACATAATATCACAAAATACATTTAAAATGAGCAAAAACATCAGTCTTTCGGTTTTGCGTTCGATTCACGGTAACTTAAAGGGCTCGCTTACCAAGTTGGGAACCTTAGAGGCTTTAGAAGTTAGGCTGGAAAAACTTGAAGACTTGTGGGGTAAATTTGATACGTCTCAAGGTCAAATGTATGCCCTAGCAGAGGATGAATGTTACTCAGACCCTGAACCCGACTTTGAAGAGTTCGAACAGAAAAAAACTAGAAACTACTCAAGTCCAAGTCAACCCAGCGCATAATTCACAAATCCCTGAACAGACTCAGTCGAACGCATCTAATTCAGAAGCAGTCAACACCTCGCAAAACGCACAAAATCCTCTACAGCAACACACACTTCATTGAAAACTTTTCAAAATTCCATATTGAACCTTTCTCGGGAAATTGTCGCGAGTGGCCGTCCTTTAGGGACATGTTTGAGAGTTCAATTCATAACAAAGAAACCTTTTCGGCAACACAAAAATTCTATTTCCTCCGCTCGTCTCTTCGGGGCGATGCCCTGAAATTACTAAGCCATATCCCATTATCTGATGCCACATATGAACAGGCATGGGAAAGACTAGAAAAAACGTATAATAGGCCACGGTACATTATAAACAGTCTTGTGGAAACCATCATGAAACTTCCTTTGCTTCAGAGTTCTAATGTCGGAACTCTATGCAAAATATCTGACTGCGCTGATGAGATTGCACGAGGTCTCAACTCTTTGAATTCTTTCAAAAGAGATCCATGGGTGATCCACGTACTTGTTAGCAAATTGAATCCAGATACTCAGCAGGCTAGGTCAGCACATAGTATAGATTTTGAATATCCCACTATATCGCAGTTTTTACCCTTTCTCGAACGACGTTGTGAGGCTCTAGAATCGTGTAGATCAAATACACGAGAGTCTATTAAAAGTATGCATGTCTCGTCATCAAACTAGTGCCCAATTTCTAACTCGCTACACATGCTTTCATTATGTACACAATTTGCCGCAATGAATATAGGAACCAGGAGAGAGTTGGTTAAGTCCAAGCAGCTTTGTTTTAATTGTTTAAGTAATGTTCACAGTTCAGCTCGTTGTCAGTCAAAATTTCGCTGTAAAATTTGTAATTGTCGACACCATCCCCTTATGCACCCCTGCACGGTTAACTGCGAAATCAAATCAATCGACGGAATCTAATCCACATTCGCCTTTACCGCCAACGAATTAACGTCCTACTCATCTCGTCACAAACCACACTATCAATATCGCACAACGTCTACCACAAACCTTACTACCTACTGCCATTGGTACAATTATCGATAGACAGGGAAAGAATCAGCTTGTTCGCCTTTTAATAGACTTAGGATCTCAGGTTTCCTTCGTCACCGAATCTTGTATTCAACGACTTGGCCTCAGACGAACCAACGCCCGTATCCCAATAAGTGGCATTGGAGCAACTTGTGCTGGGACATCTAGAGGTCTAGCTTCAATGGTCATCTATTCTTGGTTTAATACTGCCAGTGTCTCTGTAGATACCTTCATACTGTCAAACATCACCTCAGAGATACCATCTGTTTGATTCGATTTAAAGGATCGGGATCACATCTCAAATTTGAACTTAGCTGATCCTTCATTCAATAAATTAAGTGCTGTGGATATTTTGCTTGGAGCAGATAACGTATGGGAAATTCTCCTAAGTGAAATCGTTCGCGGGTTAAACGGTCAACCAATTGCGCAGAAAACAATTTTTGGCTGGATATTAGCTGGACAATTGTGCTCACGAGTAGAGCAAAATATTTATTCCCATCACTCAATTCTTGATATCGATTCAACTTTACAGGCCTTTTGGACAAATGAGGAAGCCGATCCAGAATTAATTCTATCAACGGAAGATAAGGCCATTGAAGAACACTTCATTAAAACTCATAGAAGAAGTATGGATGGAAAATATACTGTTAATCTTCCCGTTAAAAATCATCCCGTTTTCGCTAATACTGACTCAATACTGGTGCAATATCTCGTCTTTCGGCAATGGAAAGGAAAATCTCTAAAAACAGTGCTCTCGCTCAGTCTTATTCAAAATTTTTGGAAGAATATTTGTTATTAGGCCACATGCGTAAGATACCAACGTCAGAGATTTCAAAGCCGAACGTTTTCTATCTACCTCACCACGCAGTATTTAAGCCGGACAGTGCGTCAACGAACATTCGTGTTGTATTTGACGGTTCGTTTAAGGACACGTGCGAAAAATCCCTAAACGATTCGCTACTGATTGGCCCGCCTATCCAGCGAAACCTTTTCTCTGTCTGTTTAAGATTTCGTCGTCACAAATATGTGTTTACTGCAGACATAATTAAAATATTTCGTCAGATATGGGTTTCAGATGAAGACACTGATTACCAAAGGATCGTCTGGCGAAAAGCAGAATCAGATCCAATTGAACATTATCGGTTATGTACGGTTATTACGGAACCTCGAGCGCCCCATATCTTTCGGTACGCGTCTTAAAACAGCTGGCACGTGATTATCAACAGTAATATCCTATGGCGGCAGAAATACTTTTAATGACTTTTATGTTGACGACGTTGTGTCAGGTGGAGATACTTTCACTGATGCAATATTAAAGAAAATATGATTAATCGAGCTCCTTTCCAAAGGTGCTGAGTTTTACTCAGCAAGTGGCAGAGTATTTGCACCGAACTTCTACAAAGTCAAGGAAAACCCAATCAAAACAAAATCGTTTCGCTAGATAGTCACGCAGATTCTTGGGTGAAGGTACTTGGTTTGAACTGGAATCCTAAAATAGATTGCTTCTCGTTTCGTTTAAACCTAGCAACCAACGGACTTGTAACTAAACGCGAAATTCTTCTGGAAGTCGCTCGAGTTTTTGAGTCAGAAAGTCAACTGGGACGACTTCCAGAATTTATCGTAACACGATGGGTAAATTAACGTCAACAACTTCCTGAGCTTACAAAAATCGCCATACCACGATGCATAGGTATACCGGATGTGTCATTCCAATAACATGGTTTCTCAGATACCTCGACTTCTGCTTACGCCGCCGTCATATATTCGCGTCATACTTTAGCCAACGGATCAATCCAAACCAATATCATCGCAGCTAAAAGTCGCGTTGCACCAATTAAACAGCTAACCATTCCCCGCCTAGAATTGTGTGGGGCACTTTTGCTTGCCAGATTACTAGTTTCTGTGCAGAGGTCTTTGAATAAAAAATTTTCAAATGTCTACATTTGGTGTGACTCTAAGTTGTTCTCTCGTGGCTCTCGTCTCCCTCTCAACGGTGGGATACTTTCGTCGGAAATCGGACTTCTGAAATAATGAATACCATTACCCGAAACAGATGGTTCCACATCAGGCCTGAACAAAACCCAGCAGACTGTGCTTCTCGCGGTATAACACCATCGGATCTAGTTCATCACCCAATTTGGTGGACCGGTCCCTATTGGTTAAAAAACTCTGAAAATCATTGTCCTATAGAAAATAACTTTCAGGAACATCCAGGTTGTAAACAGGAAGAGAGAAAACTATACCAACGGTCATGTTTAATCGTTAACGTGGATCATCCATTTAATATTGTACTACTCCGTATATCTTCGTGGATTCGGCTAGTGCGAATCATCGCTTTCATCTATCGTTTTATCGAAAAAAATCAGAAATTGTCATCTGAAACTTCCCATCAACTCCGACCCCAACAAATTTATAATACTAGAAGTAGGCTGATTAAATGGCTGCAATTTATTTCCTTTGGAGAAGATATTTCATTCTATCAAACCTATGGTCATTTTGGTAAGAACTCTCAAATAGCTAATCTATCTCCATTTTTAGATGATGAACGGATATTACGCGTTGGTGGAAGGATCCAGAAAGCCAACGTTTCATTTAACGTCAAACACCCAATCATTCTATTAAAGGGTTATCCCAAAACGAAGCTCATTGCTGTCGACTATCTATTATTTGTTTTGATCCGTCAGGAGTTTTGAATAATTGGCTGCAGAAACTTGCTTCGAAGGATAACACATGATTGCATCAAGTGCTTTCGACAGAGGAAAGCTACATCAACACAAATCATGAGAAATATTCCAGCGCAGCGGATACAAGCAAGTCGAGCATTTTTACATTGCGGATGTGACTATGCTACATATCGCTATTCGTGTGTATGGCCTCAAAGGCAATACACTTGGAACTAGTAAGTGATCTTACTACGGAAGCATTTCTAGCAGCTCTTCGCCGCTTCAACGCACGTCGTGGGAAGCCATCGCACATATACTCCGATAATGGTACAAACTTTCGCGGGTCGGCCAAACAGTTGTCCGACATGCATAGAGTTACTATGTCCAATCATCATAACGAATTAGTAGCGGAATCCCTTGCACGCGATGCCATCACCTGGC
This sequence comes from Volucella inanis, assembly GCA_907269105.1. Classification (NCBI taxonomy): domain Eukaryota; kingdom Metazoa; phylum Arthropoda; class Insecta; order Diptera; family Syrphidae; genus Volucella; species Volucella inanis. Next base: position 148,003,127 of record OU026153.1, read on the forward strand.
ACTTCATTCCTCCTTCAGCATCACATTTTGCTGGCTTATGGGAGGCAGGGGTGAAGTCAGTTAAACAAGATCTCAAACGTGTCGTTGGTTCTGATGTCCTTACATTTGAATAACTTTACACTCTCCTTACCCAAATCGAAGCCATCTTCCAGTCCTCTGTGTCAAGCTTCTGATAATGATTTAGACCCACTAACCCCAGCACATTTCATTATAGGTGAATCCTACTCAGATGTGCCGGAACCACTGCTTGAAATCATTCAAAATCGGCCGTCTTCTTGGAAATCACTGCAGTCGAAAATACAAGGGTACTGGAGGCGCTGGAGTATGGAACACTTAACTTCGTTACAACAACGTCCTCGATGGTTGCAGTCACAACGCAATCTTCAAGTAAACGATTTGGTGGTAATCAAGGAAGCTAACATGCCACCTGGAAAATGGGCTATGGGACGAGTCATTAACACCCATCCCGGAAAAGACGGACATGTCAGAGTCGTTACCTTACGTACAGCTAATGGGAGCCTTGTTCGACCAATTCATAAATAAGCGTCACTTCCAATAAACTGAAACAATGTTTCAGAAGTGGCAGAATGTTTGGAAATATTACTTTGTTAAAAAAAAAAAAAAATGAAATGAAAGAAATATTTTATCAAATTGTTCGATTTATCATTATTACAATCAGAACTTAAATAATTTTTTCAGAATTCATAGTCACATAATGTTAAGAAATTGTTTAAAATTAATACTCTCATATGTTAAGAATTTGTTCAGAATTGTCTAAGCCACAATTGCATCCAGGATCATTTTCTCTTTCCTCTCTTGGATTTAAAACGCGGAAGATATAAGTATTAAAGCAAATATGTATTTTTATATTTTTCGTCGCCTTTTACTTGCCTTACTTCACATTCGCGCATAGCAGTTCAAGTGCTGGTACTTCATTTTTCTCGTTGTTGAATAATTCTGAGTTTTTGATTAGAATTTCAACAAATTCTAAAACAACAGGTATACCGGAAGAATTTAATTACGATAAAAAAGGTGCTACACGGTGGTACAAGATGGATCTAGGCGACAAGCCTTATCATCTTCTAGTAGTAATATTGTAAAAACGCTTGATTTTAACAATAAGCGTCTTATCCTTAAAAAAATGAGACGATAATATCAATTTATTCAGCTGAAAACAAAACAACTTTCGATTGTTTCGAACTAAATTTAACTGAAAAAGAAACAGATCTAAACCACCTGAACGAAGAAGAACGAAAGGAAATAAAAAAATTATTGCGACAATTCAATAATCTTATCTACAAGGATGGTGATTTACTAACTAACACAGATAAAACTACACATGAAATCCGAACAAATACGGATCAAAAAATAAATGCGAAGCTGTATAGACTTCCACCGAAACACGAAGAGGAAGTACGACGGCAAGTAAAGGAAATGGAGGTACATGGCATTATACGGAAATCCAACAGTAGATATGCATCACCTGTTGTATTTCTATCAAAGAAAATGGATAGTTCCGCAAAACAAAAGTTCCGACTTTGCGTGGACAACCGCAAACTGAACGAAATTACTATCGATGATAAATACCCGCTACCAAATATTGAAGGAATCTTAGATAAACTCGGTAGCGCACAGTATTTTTCATCCTTAGGCCTTGCAAAAGGATATCATCAAATCAAAATGAATGCAAAAAACATTCCAAAAACTGCATTCGTTACACCCTGAATAAGAATACATAAGTATGCCATTCAGATCAAAAAATGCACCAGCGACATTTTAACTTTTGATGAATGACATCCTTAGGGATTACATTAATTAAATATGTGTCGTCTACCTTGACGATATCCTAATATTAACATATTAACTCTCTAAGAACAATATTTAGTAAACTGTCCGAACACAATCTCATAGTACAATTTGATAAGTGTTCTTTTATGAAAAAAAAATACCGAATTAATAGGTCATGTCTTGACATCCGAGGGCATGAAACCTAACCCAACAAAAGTCAAATGTATTCAAGATTATCCCCTACCCAAAACGGAAAAACAACTTAAAGGCTTTTTAGGAGCCACGGGCTATGATAAAATATCTTCAAAAAGACGAGAAGATAAACACGAGTGATCCAGAGTACATTCAGGCCTTCGAAGCTCTGAAATTAAATATAACTAAACATTCCATCTTAAAATTTCCCGATCTTACTAAAAACTTTATACTATTCACGGATGCAAACAATTATGCAATTAGAGCGGTTTTAACACAAGATAGTCAACCCGTGTGTTACGATTCTAGGTCACTTAACGATCACGAGAAAAACTACTCTGATACCGACAAAGAGTTTTTAGCAATCGTGTGGGCAGTAACGTATTTCAGGCTTTACTAATGGGGAGAAAGATTCCAAATTTTTACAAATCATTTACCGATAAAATAATTAAATAAAAAGTTTTCAGGAAAAGAATTTAGTCAACGGACGCAAAGATGGTTACTCAAGCTACAAGAATATCAATTTGATATAGAATTTAAGATTAAAGGCAAAAAAACAAAGTAGCAGATTTTCTAAGTAGAATCCCTGAGACTCACAAGGAGTAAGAAGTTAGCGATAACCAATCAATAAATAATTTATCCTATTATATATCACCCATTCACAAGAAGAACAATAACTTGACCATATTCAAATAAAGGAAACAATAGTAAACAAATACAAAAAACAATTGATATTGACGAATGACGTTGACAAGGAAATAGAAATATTACACAACAGGCGTATTATATTTATCAATAAGACGGAAAACAAAGATTATTGGACAGACCTTCTTAGAAGATATATAAAGCCAGGCCCCACAGGAATCTATACAGAACTTTGTTACCACGAGTTCAATTAAATACAACAACTACTTATAGAGCTTTTTGAACAAGATAAAGAAATCAAATTAATAAAAGCAACATTAAGAGCAAGGGAACTCAAAACATTAGAAGAAACACATAACCAATTTTCTTTATATCATACTCGTGAAAGCGCCCACAGTGGTGGGATAGTACATAGAAACTTATCACAGCTTAAAAAAAGAAATATATTACCCTCATTTAATTAAAGAAATCACAAGAACAATAAACAATTGCAAAACATGTTTGGAGAGCAAATATGAATGCAAACCCATAAAACTCAAATACCAAATTAGTGAAACACCTAGTAGACCCAAAGAAACTATTCATATGGATATATTTTATTTTAAGAAACATCAATTTCTAACCATGATTGGTAAACTTACAAAAAAAGCATACGCTTATTCTTTACCAAATAGGAACTGAAAAAAGGAGCTAGAAACGTTAGAAGAGCATTTCTCTACGTTTGGTAAACAACTCAAAGCTTAACCCTTTATGGAGCCATGTTGCACTTCTGCAACATACAATTTATATCTATATAGAAATAAAAATAAAGCAAATGCCGATAGAACGACTTTACTTAGTGTTGTGTATCAGCAACAAAGCATTTTAATGGATAAGTTACAAATCAGCTGACTAGACGGCTACTATACAGGGTGAGTTTTTTAAGTTGAGACATCCAAATTACTCGAAATATACGCGATATTCCGAAAAATGTTTCAGACAAAAGTCACAAGGTTCTGAAGGGGACATAAGATGGTGACCACGAGTTTGACCTTGAGCCCCATTTTCAAGGTCAAACGAAGGTCACTTTTGATTTTTTAATGGTAAGCCCTATTTTTTTGACAGATTCGTAATCTGTGTGAATAATTACAATTCTTTTACATGAAACACATTTTTCAAAAATGCTTTCTTTTCCAACGTTGTTAGGGTGTTAGAAGGTCGAGATTTGATTTGGGGAAGTCCTTATTGCCTCAAGTGAAGTTAAAACTCAAAGAAATTTTAGATAGAGACAAATTGTCCTAAACTTATCTGAGAGTGTATGATGTGCACTCTGCTCTTTTTTCTACTTGAATGGAACTGTACTTCATTTAGAAGTTCGATATTTATTTTGAGGATCTGATTACTATTAGTAACGTTTTCCAGATTAATAATGCAGGCAATTTTAATTCAAGAGAAAATTGAAATGATATTGATTTATGGAAAAAGTGGAAGGAACATCGATGGATCGATACGATCGCGCGCTTCCTTTTATCAGGTCATCCAACAATTCACTGGTGAAGGAAGTGTGCAACCAAAGAAAATGAATCGGTCAGATAGGGTGGCTGTTGAGGACAATGAAATAGCAGTGTTAGCTGCCGTTGCATACGATCCTCACATTAGCACTCGCCAAATAAATCGTGAATCAGGAATTTCTCAAACGACTGTCTGTAAGATTTTACATCGGCATAAATACCATTCTTATCATATTTCAAAGCATCAAGAACTTTCTAGTGAGGATTTTCGAAACCGGGTTTCTTTTTGTCAATGGGTACTTCAGCAAATTGAACGAGACCCCCTTTTCTTCGCCAAGGTGTTATTCTCTGATGAGTCGATTTTCACCAATCACGGTACGGTCAAACGACATAATATGCATTACTGGGTTACAGAAAACCCTTTTTGGTTGCGACAAATTCAACGCCAGCACCCTTGGAATGTTAACGTTTAGGCGGGAATTATTGGGGATAAATTAATAGGTCCATATTTTATTAAAGGCAACTTGAATGGCGAAAGGTATGCAAACTCCTTGTGGGACCATCTTCCAGTATTACTAGAAGAACTGCCATTGGAGTTGCGACAAACAATATGGTTTCAACAAGATGGTTGTCCAGCCCATTCTTCCAATAGACCGAGGCGTATTAAACAATGTTTACCATCAACGATGGATCGGACGAGGGGGTCCGAGGCAATGGCCTGCTAGATCACCTGATCTTACGGCACTTGATTTCTTTTTGTAGGGCTACTTAAAAAGTGAGGTTTACAGAAAAAAGCCAACAACGCGTGAGGACATGAAAAGACGAATAACTGAAGCTTGCCGGAAGATTACGCCAGAAATACTTCTCAGTTCTGTTGGTTCATTTAGAGCGCGGATAGACAAGTGTATTGAAGTGAATGGTCACATTTTCTAGCATTTGTTGAAATAGTCTCGAGAAATAAACGACGAAGTGGGAAGAATTTAATGATTCAACAGTGGGAGGCAAGGGGACCCACTCTAATTAATCACCCCGAAGGAAACAAAATACTGCTACGTCTACGTGATGAAAATCAGAAATTATCATTTTAAAAATCAAAATTTGACCACGAGGTCAAACTCGTGGTCACCATCTTATGTCCCCTTCAGAACCTTGTGACTTTTGTGTTAAACATTTTTCGCGATATCGCGTATTTTTCGAGTAATTTGGATGTCTCAAGTTAAAAAACTCACCCTGTATATTCGAATTTGTATTTCATTGAAGTGATGAACGTGTACAAACAAGTTTTACGCTCTAAGAACTTATTTTCGAAAATTGTTTTGAAACTGAAATTGATGTTGGAATTGGGGTGTGTAAAAGGTAAGAAAATGTTTTTCGATAATCAATGAAATTATTATTTTATTAAAAAATGACTTAAAATGGAAAAAAATTTATTAAAAATAACGGCAACACTTACAATAAAGTACTGTTCCAGTTTCACAAGTCATAAACCTATTCTTCAACCCTAAGTTCCAGCTATATTATTTGTATCAATAGTTTCTAAGAAATTCGCATGCAAACCCAAAATTTTGATAAAAAAAAAAAAAATAAATACAATTAAAAAAAAAAATTCTAAATTAAGAATACACGGATGGCCTGCTTCGCGGGATTAAGAGATTTCAACTTTCTTGATCCAATCTGGGTATGGATTTTCGTCAGGCAGGCGCCTATGTCATCAATACTCTTCACCTACAGTACTCATTCCAAGATTATTGGAAAAAAAATACTGATATTCACAAAGGTCATTCTATGTTCAACCTTAGTGCAAATCGGGTATAATTTATTGTGTACGGATGCAGGTGGAAAAATGCAAAAATATAAAGTTTGGTTGGATGTGGCGATGCTAAAAAAAAGCTCTAAAAAAAGGTGACAAGAAATTGTGGGAATACAATTAACCCATCTATCGGCATATTTTTCCATGGGCCTCAATGTCGGCTAGAGATTCGCAAGGTTCTTGCGATAATTATCTCTTTTGTGAACACGGTTTTTCAGATAAATTAATTAAATCCTAAGTTACAACCTTATGTTTTTTTTTTTTAAATATTGTTGTATATCATTTTTTTTTAAATTAGCCTTTAGTCGACATCATGACAATAAAAATGAATTAAGCAAATCTACTATAATAGATTACTTTAACTATTGTCGTGAAATAGCCGAAATTATATCGTCTCACGTTGATGTTAACATTGGCGACAAAAAAAAAAAAAATTGTACAAATCGACGAAACTTTTCTTACGAAAAGGAAATACCACAGAGGTCGTATTACTGAACAAATGACAACCGTGGTATTGGGGTTGCTTTGCAAAGAAGATAGGCTCGGGCGGTTCTTTAAAGTAAACTCCAAATATAAGGAAGATTTGTGGCCTTCTATCCATAAATACGTTGACCCCAACACCAGTCGTATTTGTACCGACAGCGCGCGCCAGTATTAGGTTTTTTAAAAAAAACATTCTCTAGTTCCACAACACATGAAATTACGAACCACAGCAAAGGCGAATATGTTAACAAGACCGATGCAACCAACACGAATAATGATCTGGAGGATCAGAACAAGCTTCTGAAGAAAACAGTTTTATGCCGAAAAACAACAGACCACCTTCATCAACATATGGCTGTTTTTATCGAAAATACTGCCTTGAAAAAAAATATAAAGAGGACTTGGGCTCCCAAATTCTGGCATTTTTGCTGGACGTTAAAAAAAGTATACCCATGTTTTATCGATGGTAAAGGAATTGTAGGTTTACAATTAAAGGACTTCGACCCTCCCACTGTTCACAGTGAGCACTTAGAAGGTATTTTGCCGACAAAGAAACCTCGGCTCCTTACCATCAATGACGAACTCAACGAACTCGAAAGTAACACCAGTAAGCACGATAATTTTATTGACGAGACTTACTTACATACATATGTATATTAAAAATCAACTTGACTATTTTTAACTAACTACTGACTTACTGACAAACTGACTGACTGAGACGCGAAATGCAATGCACTTATACCTTCTCGTGGTGCATTCTGGGCAACGCTAAATGATTTGCAATACTTTACTTACAAAGATGATAGGTTCATCAACATTAATCCTCAAAGTGTAATCACCGTAAATACCAAAAAAACAAAAATCTCATAAAAAAGTACTTTTGGTAATTTTCAATTTTCTCAAAAACTAGACGACATAAATCCATTCGGTTTTTTGTGTTCAATTCAAAATTAATATAGGCATCGATCACAGAAATCCAATTTAGCACTTCATTTTACAATTTTGGGATAAATTGGTCCAAACTTCATTTTTTAAATTTTTTTTATCAAAGTTTTGAGTTTGCTTGTGAATTTCTTAAAAACTATTGATACAATTAATATAGTTTTCTGAATTTCGAAACTGGTACAGCACTTTATTGTAAGTGTTGCCGTTGTTTTTTAATAATGCTTATTTTTGACCGTTAATAATTTTTAACTTTTTTAATGTTATTTTTGAATTTGAAATTTTCTTTTTGAGGATCGAAATGAGAGGAAAATTACATAATTTGAGTACTCAGGACCTGGAAAAAATATTAGAAGAATGGGAAGACAGTGAAGATGGCCTTGATTTTTCAGACGACGACGATGTCGCCGATCCGACGTTTAAATTCAAGCCGGATGAGCATTAAAGTTCTGATGAGGACCAAAAGGTACCACCTGACATGGAAAATGATGTTCAGTATACCAGCACCCTAGCAACTACTTCTAACAATACTCAGAGCATTGGCACTGCTGCGGGTCCAAGTCTGGCCTCCCCTTCTCCTAAAACTAGTTCCACAGCAGCTCCACTGACATCTAATCGTGCGCCTAAGACATTAGTATTACATGGATATCCAAAAGTCTTAACTTAAACGACGACCAACTACATTTCCATGGATCTGATAAGTTACCTTCAGAGATACTTTGCTTGGATACTCCATAAGAAATATTTTCATATCTGTTCACTGAAGATATTTTCAAACTCATAAGAGACCAGACTAATTTATACTCTGTTCAGGAAGATACTATTGTAATAAGCCAGTAAATGTAACAAGTCAAGAAATACGTCAATTCATTAGTATCGTATATTACATGTCAATAGTACATATGGCAAATGCAAAAATGTATTGATCTGAAAACATAAGCTTTGCACCAGTACGAGAGCCATTGCCGTTGAGAGGCTGTTTCAGATGTAAACATCAAAAAAGTCCACAAAATGATTACGAATGACCGTAAAGTGAAGTTGATCGAGGTAGCTGAGGCTCTGAAGATATCAAAAGAGCGTGTCGGATATATCATACACGAATATTTGGACATGCGAAAGCTCTGCTCAAAGTGGGTGAAGCGTTTGCTCATAGTCGACCAAAAACAACAACGTGTTGATGATTCAGAGGAATGTTTAAAACTGTTCAACCGCAACAAAGCCGAATTTTTACGTCGGTATATGACAATGGATGAAACTTGGCTCCATCAGTTCACACCAGAGTCAAGTCGGCAGTCAGCTGAGTGGCGAGCAGGCGACGAACCTCGTCCAAAACGACCAAAAACTCAACAGTCTGGCTGGCAAGGTTTTGGCATCCGTATTTTGGGATACACATGGAATAATTTTCATCAACTATCTCCAAAAGAGGCAGACTTTCAACAGCGACTATTACATTGCGTTGTTGGAGGGTTTGAGGGACAAGATCGCAGAAAAACGGCCGCATTTAAAGAAAAAGAAAGTGCTGTTTTATCAAGACAATGCACCATGTCACAAGTCGATGAAAGCGATGGCAAAATTGAACGAATTCGGCTACGAATTGCTTCCCCGCCCACCGTATTCTCCAGATTTGGCCCCCAGCGACTATTTCCTGTTCGCAGACCTCAAAAGAATGCTCGCCGGAAAGAGATTTAAGACCGATCAAGAAGTAATCTCCGAAACAGAGGCCTATTTTGAGGCTAAACTGAAATCGTACTACAAAACTGTTATCAAAAGATTGAAAAATCGTTTCAATCAGTGTATCGCCCTCTAAGGCAACTATATTGACAAATAAAGTTGAACTTTGTAAAAATTTTGTGTTTTACTATAAAATGGCACTTACTTTTCAGCCCATGTAAAATCCGGCCGATGATAAAGGCACACAATCACAACTTTAAAAAAGTTCCATTTGAAGCGCATTTGTCCGTAGATGAACAAATGTGTTCAACGAACGCTCGAAGTGTATTGAAACAGTATTTTTCCAGATAAACCTCATAAATGGGGATTCAAGCTGTTTGTCATATATGGTGTATCTGGGTATGCATATAAATTTGAAGTGTATAGCGGACAGGAAAGCATATGCGCAGACGGCGATCATCTAATGTGGTAGTCCGCCTTGCCCGTGATGTGCCTATCAATCAGAGCCACCGGCTGTTTTTTGATAATTACTACACCTCGATCCAGCTTATTGAATACTTGTCCAGTGGCATTTTGGCACAAGGAACTATCAAAAAAAATCGTATTCCCAACTGCAAGCTTCCAGATGAGAAGGTTTTTAAGAAAGAACCGCGTGGAACGTCAGGAACAACGGAGTTGTCGTAGCTGTGGTCGCTTGGCCACATTCAATTTTGCAGGAAAGCACCTAACATCTGTAGTAAGAAGGTGGGTCAAGTCGCGAAAACAACAAATTTCAGTTGAACGTTATTTTGTCGTGGCAGAATACAATCGAAATATGGGTGGAGTAGACCTTGCATACTCTGTTATGGGCTACTATAAAATTAAGCTACGTAGCAAGCGTTGGTACATACGAATTTTTTTATCATTTCCTAGACATTTCTATTTGTAATTCATGGCTTTTGTACAGACTAATAATAGCTGAAAAGGGTAGTATCAACAAAACCCTCAACTCTGCTGAATTCAGAATTGTTATAGTAGAGACGCTTTGTAAATATAAGACAGTCAACCGTACGAAGCGCAGAAGTGATGTTGAATGTCTTATTCAAAAAAAAAAGAAAAAAGGTCCGGTCGGACAAATATGCAAGGGCTTCACACAAACAAGCTGTGAGAAATGTGGAATTAGTTTGTGCTACAATAAACATTACAGGAAATATTAGTAGTTATGAAAAATTTAGATCTAACACTCATCCAAAAGGTACATAAGGCAATTCAAAAGTATAAAAATAGGTATCATTCGCCCGTTAAAATGATTCCTAAAAAAGCAATCTTTGCAGACCTTGCAAGTTTGGTTAAAAATATAAAAACACAAAAAGAAAAACGAAACAGAAAAATTAACCAGAATACAGAAAACTATCAGGAACAAAAGAAGTGATACAAATCAAAAATTGCAAAAGAAATTATTACAAGAATGAACCCAGATATAGATTAAAGCAATTAGAAGGAGAACATCTAGTGAAACATCTGTACTAGGTGGGGTGAAAAGTAACCCCTATGGGAATGAAAAAAAAAAAATTTTTTTAAATGCTTTTTTTATTTTATTCAATACAGTCCCCTTTTAGTTTGATACACTTAACATATTCCAGCGATTTTCCAACTTCTTGCTCCCGTCCGAAAAGTAATTTTTCGGAAGGCATGCAAAATACTCATCCGTGGCTTCGATGACTTCCTCGCGTGAGCTGAATTTTTTATTGATGAGCCGTCTTTTGATGTTTGGGAAGAGATAATAATCCGAGGGAGCCAAATCGGGCTCCCCATTGAATACGATGGATGCGACAGCGATTGGAGCCGTAAGTCATTGATTTTATCCATGCTTGCGATGCTCTTGTGCGCCGGTGCATTGTATTGTAAAACCAAATTTTTTTTTCACTTCAATAATGCACAGTAATACTCGCTGTTGATGGTTTTTCCTTCTTCGAGGTAGTCCAAGAAGAGTATGCCATGACAATCCCAGAAAACCGACGCCATAACCTTTCCATCACTGGGCACTAATTCGGTTCTCTGGTGTGTAATAGTGGATCCAAGTTACATCAAAAGTTACCAATCGACGCCAAAAGTCCGCCCGATTCCGCATCAGAAAGTCCAAATACTCTTTCGAAGTGCTCTCGCGTTCGTGTTTTTGGTCAGTAATGAGTATGCAGAATATTGCCCAAAATATGGCGTGTGCGCAGGGCCTGCCGCTGCAGACTTAATTGATAGTAGAGTTTTTTGATAATTACTACACCTCGATCCAGCTTATTGAATACCTGTCCAGTGGCATTTTGGCACAAGGAACTATAAAAAAAAAATCGTATTCCCAACTGCAAGCTTTCAGATGAGAAAGTTTTAAAGAAAGAACCGCGTGGAACGTTAGGAACAACGGAGTTGTCGTAGCTGTGGTCGCTTGGAGGAACAACTAAATGGTCTTTTTAGCACCTAACATCTGTAGTAAGAAGGTGGGACAAGTCGCGAAAACAACAAATTTCAGTTGAACGTTCTTTTGTCGTGGCAGAATACAATCGAAATATGGGTGGAGTAGACCTTGCATACTCTGTTATGGGCTACTATAAAATTAAGCTACGTAGCAAGCGTTGGTACATACGAATTTTTTTATCATTTCCTAGACATTTCTATTTGTAATTCATGGCTTTTGTACAGACTAATAATAGCTGAAAAGGGTAGTATCAACAAAACCCTCAACTCTGCTGAATTCAGAATTGTTATAGTAGAGACGCTTTGTAAATATAAGACAGTCAACCGTACGAAGCGCAGAAGTGATGTTGAATGTCTTATTCAAAAAAAAAAGAAAAAAGGTCCGGTCGGACAAATATGCAAGGGCTTCACACAAACAAGCTGTGAGAAATGTGGAATTAGTTTGTGCTTCAATAAACATTACAGGAAATATTAGTAGTTATGAAAAATTTAGATCTAACACTCATCCAAAAGGTACATAAGGCAATTCAAAAGTATAAAAATAGGTATCATTCGCCCGTTAAAATGATTCCTAAAAAAGCAATCTTTGCAGACCTTGCAAGTTTGGTTAAAAATATAAAAACACAAAAAGAAAAACGAAACAGAAAAATTAACCAGAATACAGAAAACTATCAGGAACAAAAGAAGTGATACAAATCAAAAATTGCAAAAGAAATTATTACAAGAATGAACCCAGATATAGATTAAAGCAATTAGAAGGAGAACATCTAGTGAAACATCTGTACTAGGTGGGGTGAAAAGTAACCCCTATGGGAATGAAAAAAAAAAAAATTTTTTAAATGCTTTTTTTATTTTATTCAATACAGTCCCCTTTTAGTTTGATACACTTAACATATTCCAGCGATTTTCCAACTTCTTGCTCCCGTCCGAAAAGTAATTTTTCGGAAGGCATGCAAAATACTCATCCGTGGCTTCGATGACTTCCTCGCGTGAGCTGAATTTTTTATTGATGAGCCGTCTTTTGATGTTTGGGAAGAGATAATAATCCGAGGGAGCCAAATCGGGCTCCCCATTGAATACGATGGATGCGACAGCGATTGGAGCCGTAAGTCATTGATTTTATCCATGCTTGCGATGCTCTTGTGTGCCGGTGCATTGTATTGTAAAACCAAATTTTTTTTTCACTTCAATAATGCACAGTAATACTCGCTGTTGATGGTTTTTCCTTCTTCGAGGTAGTCCAAGAAAAGTATGCCATGACAATCCCAGAAAACCGACGCCATAACCTTTCCATCACTGGGCACTCATTCGGTTCTCTGGTGTGTCATAGTGGATCCAAGTTACATCAAAAGTTACCAATCGACGCCAAAAGTCCGCCCGATTCCGCATCAGCAAGTCCAAATACTCTTTCGAAGTGCTCTCGCGTTCGTGTTTTTGGTCAGTAATGAGTATGCAGAATATTGCCCAAAATATGGCGTGTGCGCAGGGCCTGCCGCTGCGGACTTAATCGATAGTAGAGTTGCGGCCACCACGAAACTTTCGAAACCAATATTTGACGGTGTAATCTGACGGAGCATTAGCCCCATAATATTTATCCAACTTTTCTTTTGTTTCCTTCGCCGTTTTGCCTCTCAAAAAATAATGTTTTATGAGAGAACGAAAATCGTTTTTGTCCATACTCAACATGATGCAAAACACGTCAACAACAATCAGCTGTCAAAACAAAACTAAAGACAGTATCGTACTTGGCATGTCTGCCTAAATATAAACGGACTTCAAGGCACCATAACCTTTTTTCCAGTATCAGCGTATTCTCTATCAAGGAGGTTACTTTTCACTCCACCTAGTATTAGTATTTTTTACACTGTCAATAGTAACGAGATTAACAATAGCAACGCTTACAATTGACAAAATTACAACAGATAACGGCTACATAGGAATAAATATGGGACAGACGGAGATAATACAAAATACGAGGACGATAGTACATATCATAAACACCCAAGATTTAAGACAATATGAAAAACGTACAAATAGGTATTGACCCAACAATAAGAAAAGAACTAGAAACCATTTACGCAAAAATAACAGCAATCGAACCCGATAAGAATTTAAGACAAAAAAGAGGACTAATAAATATTATAGGAACCGGACAAAAATGGCTATTTGGAAACATGGACGGTAGTGACCGAGTAGAAATAATAGACCACATAAAAATAATAGAAGAAAACAATAGCAATGCAATCAATAACTTAAATAAACAAATTGAAATTAATTCCTATTTCAACGAAACGATAGCCAATCTTAAAAACATAATAGAAACCGATAGGAATCAGTTAGGAGAAGCATATGAAGAACTAACAACTAAAGAAAAACGACTAATAAAACTAGAGGATAAACTAGACCAGATCTTATAGTGTAGCATTGGTTAAACAATGATTAGTTCACCCAAGCTTGTTAACAGAGGTAGAAATTAAGGAAATGAAACTAACGTTTACAAACTAAAGAACGCAAGAGTAGGACTACTAAAGTACGAAAGAGACAGATTGATTTTAGCATTAAAAATCTTGAACTCCTATAGATTACTAGATTACTATAATACAATATTAGTTATTAGATTACTATAGAATCCTAGTACAATAGATTACAATTTAATAACAGCCATACACAACAAAAATAACTTAGAAACTATATTAAACGATCAATTCTTAGTAGAATTCAATGCAACGAATTATAAATATGACAATAAAATCCAGTATAAAGATGACTTAGAGTCATTAAGTAATTGCATTATAAAAAACAATTGTAAACTAAAAGATTTAGTAGAAGTAAAGAATCTAGATGATAGCACAATAATATGTAAAAACATGAAAAATGTAACTAAGGGGTGATTCATCGTGAGGTTTGATTTCCAATAGGCTTTTTTTGACAGATAATGCGTGACTCCTATCAAATTGCTTTATTAATTTTGTTCAATATCATTTGGTAAACTATCACGAAAAGACTCACACTACAACAGCGTCTCCAAATTGTTCAGCTGTATTACGAAAATCAGCATTCTGTGAGAAATGTTTTTCGTGCGATTCGAGAAACTTACGGTACGCATAATCGACCTACTGAAACCACTATTGCCAATACCATTCTCAAATTTGAGTCTCAGTTTACATTAGTGGATGAATCTCGACCGGTTAGACTACATCCAGCACGTAGTGAAGAGACTATTGCAGATGTAGCTGAGAGTGTACGCGAAGACCATGACGAATCGATTCGTCGTCATTCTCAGCAGCTTGGCTTGGCGTATTCGACAACTTGGCGTATTTTACGTGAGTATCTCGACCTTAAAGCGTAAAAAATTAAACTTATGCAAGAATTGAAGCCAGGCGACTTAAATTTGAGTCATATTTACAGTAAATGGGCTCTGGATAAAATCAATGAAAATCCGATGTTTTATCGTGAAATTTTGTTCAGTGATGAAGCCCATTTCTGGCTCAATGGATACGTTAATAAACAAAATTGCCATATTTGAGCTAATAAGCAACCCGAAGAGTACCAAAAGCTACCATTACATTTATAAAAAACAACGGTATGGTGTGAATTTATGGGGTAGTGGAATCATTGGTCCATATTTCTTCAAAAATGAGGCAACTCAAAATGTTACTGTCAATGGTAACCGCTATCGCGCCATGTTAACGGACTATGTGCTTCCTGAAATTCAAGCACATGGTCTCGGTGGGCTCTGGTTTCAACAAGATAGCGCTACGAGCCATACAGCGCGTGAAAAAATGGACTTGTTGAGAAATTATTTTGGTGAGCACTTAATTTCACGTTTTACTGCGTTAAATTGGCCGCCTAGATCGTGCGATATCACACCTTTGGACTATTTTCTCTGGAGATATGTAAAATTTCAGGTCTATAGGAATAAGCCAGCAACGATTGACGCTTTGGAAGCTAACAATACTCGTGTTACCTGCGAGATAGCAGTCGATATGGTCTAACAAGTTGCCCAAAATTGAACCTTCCGAATGGATCACCTCAGACGTAGTCGTGGCCAACATTTATATGTTATCATTTTCAAAAATGCTATGAATTCTTCTTTTAACGAATAACAAAAATTTTAAGTTCACTTTTAAATTTATGTATTTTATTTTACATTATAAATCAAACCTTACAATGAATCAAACGTTATAAGAAACTAATGTGACGATAAATAGATAATATTAAGTGGAAATAATTTGATAACCATTAATAACTGTTCGATTGAGATATCTATTAAATGAGAAATTTAATAACAACAATTTCGAATTCATTGATAGATTTTTCTACACCGAAGATGTATCACATAATTTTACAAAACAATTAAATTTTGAAGATATCGTTATTGAAACTTTTGTAAATTTAGACTTACACTCTTATTTCTTAAGAACATTAATTATATTGCTAACTTAACTATGTAAGTAATCGCAATTGGCATATTCATTTTAATAATAACTGTTACCATAAAAAAACAAGAATATTAAGCTTTCAATAAAACATTGCCGTAGCGAAATGCCTAAATGCAGTATAATTCAGGATAATTACCAATCTAACGGGGGAGAGGTTATGTACCTCATTAGGCACAGAAGTACACAAATGTTTTCTCGTCAGTAAGATGAGAACATATTGAATTTAAGTTAAAATAATGAACAGGTGGCGGCAACAATGTTGCAACGGATCTAATATCATCTTTGCGAATTGCATTCGTGATATCCAAAATAGATGAGTTAGCAACATAAATAGATATAACGGAGTGACAAATCGCCACTCGAGTTAATTAGTAAGTTTTATTCAAAATTAAAGTTCTTTTCTGATTTAAGTGAATTAATCGTTGTTTTCTTTAAAAGTTGTATCTTTTCTTTTGTTTTGTTTTGTTTTTTTTTTTTGTTCTCTTCGCGAGTACTTATTTTAGTTGACGAATTAGTCTAACTTCATTCATGTTTAACAGGGTGGAGAAAATGGTTGAGCTTCATGTCAAAACTGTTTTCGAATGCATGCTCTGTCCAAGTTGCAACATGCCTACCCAGTCGGAAGATCCTGTGAAATATTAAAATTTTGTGAGCAAAATTGAAAAGCATTTTCATCGACATATAGGATACTTTCGACAACACAAATTTTGATGGTATGTGTAACTCGGCCAAAAACACGTGGAAGTTGAGTCGCTAGTTTTGTAGATTAGAGCAATACTGGTGAACACCTACCCTTATTGTATAGGGTTTTCTAATAACGACTTGACAACTTTTTTTTTTAAATAAAAAGCAAACCATTTGAGATATTTCAAAAACTTCATTATTGGCTTGAAGCATAGTCAAAACATTTATGAATCGAACTCGTTTGAGCTTCGTCACTGAAGATGACTTTGCGATGAAATTCATCATCTTGGCGCATCTTCTCCAGAACCCAATCGAAGAACGTAGCTCATTAGTGTACTTTACCATGATGAGTTTACTGAATAAATTGCCAGTGACAGTTTGATAATTAGTGAAAGAGAGCGTTCACAAATTAAATTCAAAGTTGTCGATTCACTATTGGAAAATCCTATACTACCAATATGTTTTGGCATATGCAATTGTGTTGCATACAAGGCGTCCTATTTCCATTGCTATGATGTATCTTGGGCGACTCATTGATTAATGCTTTCAATGATTCTAAAGCCTACACCCAGGCATATGCATATGATTTCGCTTTCCTGTCATGCAAACCGGTGTATGCTTTAAAGCACAGGCATCTCTAAATGTGATCAATCCTCTTGAAACTGAGGTTGTTTTCTTTACAAGGAGAGGAAATTGACTGCTTTGACTCATCTAGTGTTTAAAGACGTTTTTCAATAAAGCTTAGTATTTGAGTTCCGTTGTAGATAAAAACTCTTCTCGACCGACTGTCGCCTGGCAATGTACAGGACATTCATTTGCACCCATTAGTAGTTTCCTGAACCAGGAAGTCGTTCTTTATCAATGTCACTGGAGTCTTTCTGGAGGATTACAACGTCAGATTTCACTTTTCATTGGGAAAACTTGCGCTAATTTTGAAGCATAGATACTTGTATACGTAATCCTGATGGCAATGAACTATATTGTACTCGTATACCTAAAATCGGTGAAGTTGTTGCCAAGTTTCACTTAAATCGTTGCTGATTTCTCCTACGACTTCCAGGCTAGCTCGAGAGCATTTATTCTAAGCGCATTAGGAAGCTTAAGTGCATTATGCTTAATTTAATCCCTTAATCCGGGGCATAATACAAGTTGACTCAAAAGTCCTAATGTGAATGTGCCATAATTTCTGCAAATAACCTCAAGTGTTATAGTTCTTTGACACTTATATGGTAGACAGATAGAAATCTAGACAACAATAAACAATGAGGCAATAAGTTAGTTAAGCAGTGAAAAAGTGATTCATCCTTATTTTTTGAGGACGGCGATGACACCACCGTAACCGTAACTGGTGAGTGCTACAATGTGTTGAATGATGTTAAATGAGTTTTTTTTATCACAAGTTGCTAAATTGTCTCTCGAGCATTGTTAGTTCCAGCAGGCCAATTTCCAGGCCTTGTGATCTCCCGTTTTAACGATTTCAACTGGTCGGCCAGATCGCCAGATCTGACGGCGACAGACTTCTTTTTATGAGGCTTTTTGAAATCTCGCTTTACCACAACAAGCAAATCTTGAAATCCAATATTGAAGGAAAAATCACCAATTTGGAACACAAATGTGCATCAACTCAGGAGCTGGCCGTATGACCGATATGATTTTTCCAACTTTTTACAACTTAATGTCATCTATTTTTCATCTTCAAATAAACTTTTCGTGAAAACAGAGCCCAGTTTTTTTAATTTCTAAAAAAATGGCATTCATAATTTACATTATGGCATTACTTTTGTTTCACCTTGTATGTAGAATGAAGCAAATTTAGATGGCAGATGATCCAAGTCTCAGAGGTGAGTTTTTCTTAACCCATCCTCAGTTAGCGCCTCTATTAACAGTTTGGTTTTGTAATGTTATCACGAATGCTACTTTCCCGCAGTAGAAGGCGCTAATTGAAGTTATGACGGTGCACTACCCCCTTGCGAAGCAACCAAGCGTGCAATATCCAACATAAGGATACAAGTAATTTGCACTGATATGGCGTTTACTTATTTTTCTACAAAAGACTGAGACTAAAAGGAACATGTAGTATAAGAGTTCTTATACTACAAGTTCTTTGTCTGGGTGCCCTATTTATATAAAAAAAAGTAGCATGCGATAAAAGCTAATATTTCTATCCACCCGACCCAAATGGGGTAAGAAAATCAATTTCTAAACATTAGTAGAAGAAGACTGCTGGGCCTCATAGCGTACCTGCCAAGCTACGGATGTTGACTGGGTCAATTCATTTCCAGCGTTTGGTCGAAGTATGTCTTCTGAACTGGTATATTCACAATTGATCGAATATTTACAGTACGGTAGATTTTAGAGCAAACCAAAGAATTCTTATTTGATACTCTGATTCTAAAGACGAGTTTCGAAACCTAGACCGTCTTGGTAAGAAAGCGGAAAAGGGCTGCACTTCGGCAGTTGAGAACTCACTACTTTTTGCTACCAAGAAATAACGGACGGTCAAAAAAAGTCCCTAACCACACTATGTAAGGCCGTAAAAAATTCTAGTTCCAATGAAGGGCTATTTAACGCCTGATTTTCAAAAATGTTTCTGAAGCGATATTAGTCTCGTAGTTGCCGTTCTCATATGTCATGTCATACATATGACAAATGACGGTTTGCTGCTTCCTAAAGCGCTTCTTTAAAACATAAACAATATAGTCCCCACCATAACCAATCTTCACTGGAGCTGGCTGGCACAAGCGGTTCATTAAGCTAATGGCCTGCCAAGATTAGAACTCGGTGAAACTCATTTAGATTAACTTGTGAGGTTTGGTTGAGAACTAAGTTACACGGATAAAACCCGTCACGGACTATAGTGCCGAGTATAATGCCCCGCAAGAACATTCTTACCATAAGGCGATTCTGAAAGTCTTGGAACTTTAAAACCTCTAAACTTCTCTTAAAACCTCTGTGCTGACATTATCTTTTCTCCATCCCGCCATCAATCTCTACGTCTTGCGTTTACCCCATCTTGTCTTACAGTAATAAAGAGAGAGGTAAGCGCCTGAAGTGATGGACTACTGATATATAAGAACTGTACTGCAATACTAGAGAGGCTTATTACTTCGCCAAACTACAATATCTAGGTAAACGCGACAAACCAAATTTAATGATTTACAAACTAGAAGAAAGGAACTCTTAACGTAGTTTTTGTAAAAGAATTACCAGCATAGTTTCTCCAGAACACTTCTAAATTCGATACTACCTGAGCACCCGAACAGTACCTGGGTTGCTCCGAGGAAGAATATTAGGACCTGTTTATGAACCCAGCTGTATGTCAGCAACCCACATTAAGCCTGCTTTAAGAAAATTTACACAACTACAGATCAACCCGGACACGATATGTCTAAAATGACTTAAATAGGCAGCTTGCAGCGTCGAACCTTACTACAGAATGCTTTTTACGCTGTCAGAGCCATACAGATGTTCTTTCTCCTCAACTATGAAACCTAGTCATCAATGTGATTCTTACTGAATTGGAATACGTGGAATGTGGTATAGTAACTTATACAGATGACTCTTTATGATCAAACACATAGAGACACTCTTTAGAATTTTGCAGCGGTATGTCTAAGCGTACTCTACTTTTGGAGACGTAGCTGTGGTATTAGTGTAAATCTGGCCAAATCGGACAAGAAAAATTAAGATACCGTGGTCATATTAATTAAGTATTGCCTCTCTGAGTTTCTTGATGAGCGTCAAATATCTAGGTCTCACCCTTTACAGTAAGCCGAGGGGAAAAGAAAATGTTGCTCAATCCAGAGTGCTGTAAGCTTAAGGAGGACCATGGACCATGGACGCAGACCAACTTCTAATAAAAGCTTAGCCGTTTGGTAGCCTGCAACGGAAAACTAGATTAGTTTAGGTTAGGTTAGGTACCTAAGAGTGGCTGTTGGAGAAACTAACACATTAAGGTCTATTGGTCCATTCTGATGCCACCTGTATCTGTGATCCTCCTACACTTGGAACCAATTTCAACTTCTAAACAGGTGTAGTAGACTGTTAACATTTACATAGCTAACAGTTATTAATAGAGTTTCCTTCTTTAGGAGAGCTGGGAATATACAGAGTATGTGGAAGATTGTTTCCTCCTCCTTTTCGTCCATGCATTTTCTTGCATGCTTGCCTTTGACGAGTTCATTGGCCCTATATTTCCTGGAAAAGAGGACGAGATCAGTTTTATGAGGGTCTACTCCTAATCCGCAGCGATCCGCTCTAGGGGTAATCTGTTAAGATTTAGCTAAAGGAGTTCTTTAATGGTATTAGGATGCTTACCTAAGTCTGCTACCAACTGCTTCCAGGTATATCAGCAGTTCATTGACAACTAAGTTTCAGAGAAGGAGTGAAAGGACATGTTGCGTACCTCTGCTTATATGTCTTCTAGCAGAAGCCCCACTCAATTTGGAGTTGATTTTCCTGGTATTAAGCATGGGACTGCTTAATTCCTCAAGTGAGTCATCTACCTCTAGAGTTGACAACGCAGTCGTGACTGTGAATGTGTTGACGTTGGTAAAAGCACCTTCTAACACATGTTCAGCAATGCGACCATTGTGTACTCTTTCAATGCTTTAAATCATTCGATGTGGCCAATGTGGGTAGAGCCGTTTCCACCGATTTTCTCTTTCTTGTTGACCCGTAGACAAAAGTTGGGAAGTAAGAGTAGTACATAAAGGCTACGTTTCACTAGTATACAAGTTATAATCTTACGTTTGTTACTGGTATAGAGCGGAACGTACTCAAGTACGCCTTTCACATCAAACGACGAGCTTTTTCGCCATGCAAATCGCAATTACCCTCAAGCTGAGAAATACTCCGCAATGCAAATATTTAAATATAGGGCTTACCAGTTTTCTCATTCTGCATCGCAACAGCTCCCAATCAACCGACCTTCACCTAGTCTAAGTGACTTCAACTTTGACTTCAACATCATAAATTCGAGACTCCTAACACACCGCCCCACATTTGTTAACGAAATGGCTAACGAGTACTAGATTCACTCTATTTGATTAAGGTACACTCGGATGCTCAAGTAAAGACTTCGCCAATACACTGGCGAGATACGGATCTCTAAGAACAAACAGTAGGCTCTCTAAAGCTACTCATATGTGGACTCACCGAAACATCTGGAAGAGATCTAAACTAATCTGATCTCCAAACTCAAAACTCAAACTCAAACACTGGCGAGATACGGATCTCTAAGAACAAACAGTAGGCTCTCTAAAGCTACTCATATGTGGACTCACCGAAACATCTGGAAGAGATCTAAACTAATCTGATCTCCAAACTCAAAACCTGCAGAGATTGTATTTTCCTTACAATGAATTCTGTAAAATTCGCAAAAACGCAATTGAGCAGGAATCTGTGGAGGACTTTCTCTGCAACTGTTTTGCCTTGGGACGCATAAAATTTCAATTCCACACATAAGACCACAAGGTGTCTTAAGAAGACCACCTTGGGCTTGGAGCTGTGCCATTCTCATTCCGAGCCTATCCAATGGTATTAGAATCGGACTACAACAAATCTAACCCACTTGGTTTCTTAAGTCAGAAATTAAGAAAATAAGAAAATAAGATCAAGCCTTTAACCAACATCCGTGAAGGCACGGAAACGGCCCTGCATGAAGTTGTCAGTGCGATTGAAAAAAGTCTCTACGATAAAGAATAATGTCCTAGGTGTCCTCCTTGACATTGACTGATACTTTATTAATTTTAAAGTTTCCTCTATACGTTAAAATTTAGAAAATTTCGGATTTAATCCGGCATTAATGAACGTGATAACTCGTTTACCCTGCAACATGAAAACATCAATAAACATTAAGCCGCCTGCAAGTTCTATCTTATAGCAAAGCCCTGTGAGCTGGGAATCAACCCTCAAAAAACAGAGATTGTCCTCTTCATACATAAAAGAATAATTCTTCAATTTTTCCTTATGTCCATGGATGGGACACACCTATGATTATGCAGCGGTGCTATTACCTACTTAGGTATTACACTAGAAAGTAAACTGAGCCAAACGTTCAATGTTGAAGAACGTGCAAAGAAAGCAATTATCGCTTTTGTATATTTGTCCAACTCAAAGACTATCCTATGGATGTAAAACCTACTACCTACTACAGCTTAGTATGTTGGCAATCCACAAATAAAACTAGCAAATTTAAGTTAATGACAAAGGCACGGAGGATTAGCACAACTTTTGTCACGACGGTAATGGAGACCCTATAAACTACTCTTAAGCACTTGCTCCATAGATCTCTACATGCAAGCATCGGGGCTAAAAGTGCTATAAGATTTTGGATGGCAACCAAACCCAAAGCATTACGCCTCAATCCTTTCAAGTTGAGTGTGTTATTGCTCCAATACGGACTATATGATAACCACATCATGGCTTTGAAATACCAATCGATTGTATTTTCCCAAACTGCGCTGCATGGAACAGGAACTAAGTTTATTATGGATGCATATAAGATGGAGATGCTCACTTCGCCTGCCAGACTGAATGGCTAGAGAAGAAGCTTGCAACTTGCAACAATAAAGGAAATATCCCACGAGAAGATTACTATATTTATTGGCAGCTAAGCTTCAAAATTTAGGTCATCGCTGCAGTCGACATTAAATCAAAGCTTGTTAAGACTTTTTGCTTCTAGTATAAAGTTAAGCGGTGCTAGGTTCGTGGCCACAAAGAAGTCAGGCAACGAACATGCAACTGAGCTGGCTCCAAAAGGGTCCTCCTTCTGGTAGAACTAAATATCAAACCTCCACTATGCACTCCTAAGAATGCAAGTAGAGCAAAAAATACAAATCAAAGCCGATAAGGTGCAAAACCTTCCAAGTTGTGTATCTTCAAGACAATTATTTTCGGAACTCAGCAAATCTGGAGGAAGTAAGACTCTTTTAAATAACAAAGCTGAGCTATCTACGCTTGCTGATGTAATCACTGACCAAAATCTTCCGAAGGCTCATGCAATAAAGCAGCGCCTAATCGACGACGACTACCTCTGCAGATCCTGTTGGGGCCTAGACTTTCCGGTGAATACCTTCCACTTTCTGTACCACTTACCCAGCCTCAATAATTTGAGACGATGAATTTTAAGAAGTTACTACTTCAATGAATTCCGATTCCAACGTGATTATTCTTTCTTTTACTTGTTCCTGGTTTTGGTTTTACTTGGCTGTATATAAAGTTCATGGTTTTCTGCTAAATTTATTTCGACCGTAAAACTGCACTTCCTGGATTTGCTACAACTTACAAGATATGGTATTTGTATCTTTTGTCTATTCACTCAATAGTAACCCAATACGAGTACACATGACTAAAATTTCCATTTACTAAATTCCGCATTCGTTAAATGATAGTCCTTCCCTAAGCGTGTTGCCACTGAACAACTACTGTTCCGAATTACAAATGATATTGTGAGAGGATTCCTTTCATAAAATAGATATCAACAAGTTGCCATCCAGTTAACCTTATCAAATTACTTCACCTGTTAACAAAATGGGGTTGTGAATTAGAAAGCATTAACGACTGGATGGAGATTCATCGTTTGTGACAGTCGACAGAATTGCTAGGTAACCTTCAAATCTTACAATACTCACTACTTAGTGCTCATCCCCTCAGCTAGGTTAAGTGGGTACTCAATTAGCACATTGAAGGGTGATTATTACATCAGGTGGTTATCAGTTATCAGTCAGACGACTCTTTGCTTATCATTCAATTACTTCGATATGACCTTATCCGTAGATACTTTACTCGTGCGACGTGCAGATGCAGATCAACGAAACCAGTGTTGCATTATTTAATTTAAAACATTTTAATGAAATTGTCACTGCTGGTGGTGCCTCTGTATTTCATACGTGTTGGTATCTGATGGATTTCAAATATGTAGATAGAAAAATTGCTCCAAGTGTAGCAGGAACCCCGCACACATGCTTTCTGTCGGTCGCTATACGAGTATCTTTCATTCTATGTCGCCTCGAACAGGATGGCGACATCAGAAGTGCATGGAACCATTCATGGGAAATATGAAGACTTTTGAAGTGAGTATCTCAGAGATAGTATTCAAGTGCAATAGGGTTACACTCAAAGATACGAATACGAGGACAAGTATGAGTAATACGGGAATGGGTTTTTTAGGTATGCCATTGAGAGTGTGCTTTTTTTTTGTCAGGGCTGGGTAGCTACATACTCGTACTTGTACTCGTACTTCTATAGTATATTTGTAAAAATGAAGAATTTACGGAGGAATCGCGTGATGAATTGAGGGGGCGCTGCGGGAGATGGGACACCGTAACCAAATGTCACCCCGATAAAGGATTCGAAATTGTCATCTCTAGCTCTGAAGATGGATGAGATTTATTTTTATCGCTTCCAATACAATTTTCTTCAGGGCGCGCATGTAAAAAGGATAAGTTCTCTTATAGTCTTATAGTATTCCGGACATAGCCGACACTCGGATTCAATTTGAGTAGCTTCGCTTCGGAACACTGAAGTTCATATCGCAATCGCAGTCGTGTTGGCAAATCGAATTTATTGTAATTTGGTCGGTCTCTGACTCTGACTACTACTTGTGTAAGATACATACAAGTACTATATACATATGTAACAATGTCAGAGGTGGATGTGGAACATTGTGTATAATGCGGCCGCATTGGAATCTCCTTAAATCAGTTTTACTATTTGTTCTGGTTGCCACCCCTTTTTACTGGTGGCTTCAGTTAAGACTTTTTTTTTCTGCTTCTCTTCAGCTTTATAGATTGGGGCAATCGGATTAAATTAAGCATTTCACATGGAACATTTATCCTTTCGTTATGGAATTCATATTTTTGATGTTATTAGATACATTTAAGTGAATTAGTGCTTCAGGATGAGGGTTGCTATTCCAAGGAGAGGAGCTGTAACTTGTTATACGCCGGAGATGTATGTAAATTTGAATGTAAGGGAATGTGATTTTACAGAACATGGTCTTAGTGATTTGAATAAGGAATGGCTATCTCCGGTTTGCTTAGACATATCTTTTGACTTTTGATTGCCTTACATCGAGAGAAAGTTGTCTTTTACGTTATTTGAAGTAGTGGATTTTTTTAGAGTTTGGAGAAACGAGGAAAACTCATTTGATAATACTGACCTTATTAGCTAAAAGACTATGACTAAAAGAAGTCTAAAAAGAATTCATCGGAAGGAAGATGTGGAGTAGTTTACTCGATGGGATCAACGACGGCAGTAAGAATCTGGATGCTGGTTACCTTGTCATAGTAACTAAAATATTTTCAGGCTCGGGCCCATAAACACTTTCAGGATTAAGTATGATTCCGCAGCGGAGTTAATGGTATTGAAATATCTAGCCCTTCGTCCAAGAATATAAATTGGCATCTGGTTCACTATATAGGGGTAATTGCCTTGCCACGAAGATAGTTCTTTTTTTTTAACGTAAAATCTAAAACTTAATCTGATAGTATCTTTCCATGGTGATAATGACGTGGCGCGTTACGTTCTTCAAAAATCACATAAGAGGGCCTGGGTTAAAGAATCGTGCAACGCCAAAAAGCAAAAAAAG
Source organism: Volucella inanis (assembly GCA_907269105.1). NCBI lineage: Eukaryota > Metazoa > Arthropoda > Insecta > Diptera > Syrphidae > Volucella > Volucella inanis. The sequence goes on from OU026153.1 coordinate 148,029,314, forward strand.
TGCTCTCTTTTTTGACAGTGAAATCGTCTGCAGATGAAAGTCTCTCGCTACTATCCCGCCGTTCGGAGTCGTTAAAAAATCGTAAGCCTCCTTTCACTGTGCATTAAATGACAAGGTAAAAAAACAAAGTGGATTAGAGGACAAAGATGTGGTACACCCCAAATTTTCGCGCTACCTATCGCCTGAAAGCAGAGAAAGATCGCTTATTACATTGAACGATCTCATATCGTCAAAGGTGTTTCTGATGTATACTTGTAAAGAAGAACATATTTGCTAACACAATCGGAAGGATAAGCATAAATGATAAAAAATGAATAATAGGCTCATTAAATAGGGAATTTGGGGGTCTTTTCATCAAAAAGCCATCACAATTCTTCTTTTTCTTTTTTTTGCCTAGTTTGTGGTGGAAAAGCTAATAACAATAAGAAGTCCCTCTCTGCTTCAAGTACTGTACGACTCTTACCCACTAAAAATCTACGTAGGAACAAATTTACCTCCAGGTTTGATCGTTAGTCAGTCTTTTCGATCATGTTCTCTGGGCTGATTACGCCGATGCTGCTTTCCAGCAACCGTTTTTGAGCTTCCCACTTCCTGCAAACGAAAAAAGTGTGGTTTGTATTATCTGCTAGAGTGTCCGTATACTGGCAGAGTGGAGTGTTTGCTTTACCAATCTTGTAAAGAAAGGCGTTGAAATAAAATGCGAGAAACTGGGTAGTTTACTAGTAGTTTACTTCGCCTTTAGTGATATCGCGGATCATTTCCCGGTCCAGATAAACCGGAATGTTGAAAGTATGTTCAAGCGCTTTTAATATATCGCTTCAATTGGTTTAATTGAAGGCATTGCGCTCACCCAGATTTGGCAATGGTACGATCTTTTTTCAGTAGTGGTTGCTCTGTTGCACGGCTTGGGTAGCCTTTACTACTGGTCTGATAGCTCCGTTCGTAGAGAGACCCTTTCCGAAGCCACCTGGTCACCTGACCTTTGTACTGCATATGTGAGTCGTGGTTTCAGCATCTTATCTACGAGTTTTCCTTCACGTAAATGGAGAATCCGGGTATGATTTTGTTAATCAGAACCAAGCGTTACATCTTCCAACTCCTTAGAAAGACCCCTTCCTTAAGGCAGGTGTTGTGAATATGTACGGCAGTAGCTGTAGTCTAATTGTTATATAGAGTAATCAGTTACTCTTTAAGTACGAGTATCTTGGATTTATGAAATTCCCGAACCAGTGTTCAACATCGATTTCAAATATTTCAACTTTTTGACTTTTTAAACTTATTTATCTTTAACGTAGATGAATTGCGCAACTGAGAATTATGGAAAAAAGCCAACCCCCTGCTACCCTGATTCCGGTCGAGAAGGAAAAGGCAGAATCGTGGCTGATCACTGGTGACATTTGTGGTGTTCAGGATGTATTTATATGGGATTGTTCAGGTCAGATTTATATGGGCTTATGCTTATAAAAGTAGCGCTTATGTGAAGAATGTTTGCTGTATAGTATGTATATGTATAGTATGTAGTGCTTCTGTATGTTGTATTTCGCTGTATGTAGCGCTTCTGTATGTAAGAGTTTAGTACAGAGTTGCGGTTTTCGCGGCTGGTAGCTTTGGCGACGCACCTTGTCCGCATGGTGAAATTGAATTAATTGCCCATGAACTCAAACTTAGTTATCCTATAAGCCAGTTTAAGCCGCTGGGTCTGAACGAAGACATTATTATTCGAAATGGCAATTTTAAATACTTGTGGTTGACGCTAAAGCATATATTCCCATACCTGACTACTTGAGCATTGAGCGAGGTCCAAGGAGCATGGTGGGGAGCGAAGTGACTTAGCTCTCGAGAAGGTGTGCAGTTAGTGCTGCTCATCCAAAAATTGTTATCTCTGACCTGCCCTTTTTAATGTTGACTAGTCTGTTATTTTTGGGACAGTGCGTTAAGTGCATTTTTTTTTTAAATTTCTCTGCAATCATTTTTGTGTTGTTTTTTGTTTTTCTGGTCTTCCTCATGTCTTCTTGTTGTGAATTAACCAACTGCTCCATTAACGACAACAATGCCGATATTGTTCAATTAATATACAATAATACTCACCAATAGGTCTCCCTCATTCATAACTCTCCACCATAGTCCACTTCTTTCCCTAATCCCTCTTCTTAAAATACAACTTCCATAAAGCTAATTTTCGCGAAATGAATATATTTCTCTGCAAATCTTCTTTTAATTTTACCTGCTTATCTTTAACTGATGTATCCTCCATTTTTTCAGTGCAATTTATCTTTTCGTCCCCTTTTTACTGCACAAAACATCATCAACTTCCCCTCTCTGTTATAACAGAAGACTTCGGTCTTTACGAAACAAAAGAAACAAATTATGGACAGTTTTTCTTTGCACCTATTCTTATTCTTGGAACCTACCTTCAATTCAGTCAGCTGTATAACTCGACACTGCGCAGATCAACCATTATCAATTCGTCAACAGCAAAAGAAAATCAGACGGTTTCACCCCCTCTTTCTCGTCCGATAACAAATCATTCGACCGACCCACATATAAAAAATGAAGTAACTAACTACCGTCCCATTGCTAAGCTATCTAACATACTTAAAATGTTCGAAAGTATCTTATATGAAGTGCTAAGCTTTCAGCCACTTATGTATATCACCTAGTTGATCTTCTGAATGAAAGATCAACTCACTTGCGCTTTCAGCCGTAGAAAAAGGCAACGGAATAATGTTATTGCTACTGATTTTGCTAAGGTCTTTAGTCAAATATGACTTCCCTCGATTTTAACCCATGTTATTAAAATCTTTTTATAGCGTTCGCTTTAAATCTACCTTCTCAAAACCGTTTTTAGCTATTTCTGATGTACCGCAAAGCGGTCATCTAGGTCCCCTTCCTTTCATTTTAAATACAATATAAACAATCAAAAGAGGATTAGAAAACACTGTTTCATAAATATTTACGCCGACGACACTAATCTCTCCAAAACTATTTCTTCAGCCCAAGAATATATCCTCCTTCGAGAAGACCTCGATAGGTTTTCCATTGGATGTTTAAAAAATTGCTCAGAGCTTAATGTCTCCATATGTCAATCTATGATTTTATGACGTAAGTCTAATCAATCGTCTCCTCGACTTTATTTTCTACATAAGCAACCTTTACCCCAGTTTTAATCTCTTCGCGACCTTGCAATATTATACCATATAATAGAGAGTTAAACTTCCGTTCGCATATTGATGAGATAATCCTTAAAGCTAACTCATCACTTGGTATTATCAAACTATGGTCTGAAGAATTTTGCAACTCATGTGTAACAAAGTCACTTTACATTATGTCCAATCACGCGCAATATAATAACTTACTGCAGTAACTGGCATCAGCTGGAAGTCCGTGTAAAATTCAAATAAAATAAAAAGATAACCACTGTTTCAGTCCAAGTAATTTATATATTGAAAACCCAGAAAAAGAGACAGGGATTGACCAAACGGATTGAGATATTAGGGAAGAAGGAAAAGTTGTCATCTTCTTTATGGAAATGCGTTTACATGATGCAGTCGATGTTGCCACTTGATCATCATATAAATGACCTGCTGTTGGAGTTGCCACTTTGTCATAATATTAAACATCCTGCCCGGCCTAAGAGTGTGTATCATTAGTTGAATGCTGCTTATATAGTGGGTCTTGATGTATTTGACATATGATGAGATCGGAAAGCGTGGCTTCTTTTGCCAAAATAGGTGAATGTCGTTGCCCGTCGCTGATGTCTGCGTTTTCCAATTGGCCTGACATGAAATGGTTTGGCCTTTGTGAAGTGACGATAGTTCTGAACCGAAGAACTGTTGCTGCTCTGCTTTAATGCGCTATTCCGATGCCAATTCCTGTTCCTCTGTGGAGATGGGTTGATGTCTTTTGCCTCGATGAGCCTTGCTGTGGTAAGAAGTAATTTGCCAAGATCGCTGAATATCTCAACTAAAGCTATTGAAACCTGCTTGCCAACTTGCCAGTAGTATGTCTGCAATGAAAGTGTCGATATTGCCTGAGCCAGCGTGGATTTAGGTGATTTCATCTCAGCTTCTATCAGTTCTGCCTCCTGTGCTGTGAGAGCGTTAAGAGTGCCATAGGTTAATGTTCAGGCAATGGGCCTTGCCACTAAAAATAATGTGTTACCAATGTTGTGCGACTGATATCACGACTTGCGCAATCTGCCGGATTGACGCCAAAGTCCGCCCGATTTCGCATCAGCAAGTCCAAGCACTCTTTCGAAGTGCTCTCGCGTTCGTGTTTTTGGTCAGGAGTGAGTATGAGCTGCACCCAGCGGCAGGAAAATTTTTCATATGGAAATACTGCCCAAAATATGGCGTGTGCGCTCTGTACTAATCTTTGTGGATTTCTGCTAGCTCGCGCACCTTCACTTTCCGGTCAGCCAACACCATTTCATGTATTTTTTGACGTTGTCCTCTGTAACCGCATCAGAGGGCCTGCCGCTGCGAACTTGATCGGTAGTGGAGTTGCGGCCACCACGAAACTCGCGAAACCAATATTTGACGGTGTAATCCGACAGAGCATTAGCCCCATAATATTTATCCAACTTTGTTTCCTTTGCCGTTTTGCCTCTCAAAAAATAATGTTTTATGAGAGAAAGAAAATAGTTTTTGTCCAAACTCAATATGATGCCAAACACGTCAACAACAATCAGCTGTCAAAACAAAACTAAAGACAGTATCGCATTAAAATTTGGCATGTCTGACTTTTTTGCAGTAGCAGCGCATTCTGGCGGTCAAGAAGGTTACTTTTCACTCCACCTAGTACTCGGTATCGATACTCATTTCAAGGATCCAATAGTAAATACCGAATAATTACTTTTTGCACACTAGTATGCCACAGCCAATGTAGTTAATGTATTCACTTTTCTCACACTGCAAAAGTGGGGGTGGCCGTGGTGTAGTGGTATATGCATAGACTCCGCAAGCAGAGGGTCGCAGGTTCGAATCCCTTGCAAGACATATCTCTGAAAAAGTCTTTTCAGAGATTTTGTATGTAGTTATATGAAAATCCCGTCGGCGTCAATTATGACATGAAGGCATAACACTGATGTTAGAGTGGATGCTGGCTGGGCTTAATGTAACAAACTAACAACTAACTAGCACGTACTAAGATCCCACTGGTTGAGGATGTACTGGCTCGCCCCGTCCCCGTCTTTCCCACCTCTGGGAAAAATATCGAAACCAAACACACCTGAGTTTCAAACTACTACACCACCCGCCCGCGCCCTGGAGAAAAGCCAGTAAAAGGGTATTCATATCCCCTTGGTGCGCGCGCGGTATTATATAAAAAAAAAAGACTATAGACATCGCAATCAGAGGTAATATGTGCACATATCTATAGATGAGAACATTTTTTAAATCCCGTTTTCAACTGCCAATTACGCCACATGAAATACGTTAGGTAATCGTATGCACAGAATTCTGCCACAAAACTGAATTATGTATATTTTTTTAGCCCGACGCACTGTGGGGCAGAATAGGCTCAAAGTTGGCATCAAATCAACCGATAAAGCTAGAGCCTGAAATTTCGCCTGATGATTATTGAAACTGTGTATAAGAAAAAATTCAGTCCACTCATGGCCACGCCCACAGAAATGCCCCATATAAGGAAAAAACACTGCTTCAGTTACAATTTTGTATAAAATCGATTTTTTAATATTATCTTTGTATATGCATATATGTATATTATTATTTTTAATTATTTTTTGTAACGGAATCTTCATGTTCATCTTCACTTTTGTCATCTTCGTCATCATCACTGCTTTCTTGGACTGGTAAAGCTTTATGTAAATACAATGCTTACTCGGGTACTTACTCTTGCTGGTGATTATTGGATCGGAACTTATTAAAAAAGAGTTAAAAACACCTATATTAGTTTTTTCACGACTTGATTTTCATGAATGATGCTCTCGATATTTTTTGAAGTCCTTGTTTCGTGCTTCTTGGGCTTCCTCTCTCAGTTGGCCAATGGGTAATAAAGCATGCGTTATTATTTCTGGTCCATGAATGAAATATTTGTGGACCGTGGGTGACATGTTATGGATACTTCTCAACATAATATTTGGCTGTATCATGGGAAAATTTCCTAACATCAAATTCAAAGCCACTACATAGACCAACGATAATAATGTGCATCTTTTAAATCAGCTGTACATCAACTTTGGTTATGACTGCAGAAGTTTCTGGATTTTGAAAAAAACGTCTGGCTGTATTTCCGTCAATAAAATTACCAAATCCGAGCTTTAGTTTGTCTACTATCAGGCCATATCTATCTCTACATTCTTTTTGGAACCGCGATTTATTTTCCAAACAATGGCTTTGTCATTATCCCCTCGATAAATTCTGAGAGGTAATTTATAAGGCAAAGGTAGCAAACTCTAAGTTCTCGGTTTCAACTTTTCGTGCAATCATTACCTCTATATAATTTAACTGTTTAGAGAATTCGCCACACAAATAACATTTTTGTGTTGATGACGTCTCCGTAAGAGCATTGAACACTTTACTGTCAATCATAGTAAAAACTTAGTTATGACTAACAAGCAGCGATCTTCCCTCAAACAGCACTTCTGTCTTTTGCAAGTTTTTTATTTGCTGATCTACTCTGTTCTTTTCTGCAAAAGATTTTTCTGTTGATTCTTTTACGAACTCGATTTTTAAGGGCCTGCAGTATCTTGTAGAAGCCGGTCGTGGATTTTGCTAACAATTTTTGCATCACAGGTTAGTCGAAGTGGAACAACACAGGTTATGAAGACAGACGAATCAGATGCTTCAAGATCATCAAAATCCTTTTTGTAGGAACTATGGCCCGAACTTCCGTCAAACCCCCACTTTGCAAACAAGCACAGTTTGTCTAATTCTTCATTTTTTAGTAAGAGAATGACATCTTTTTGTGATTGCAACAAACGCTGAAAAGTGTGGTCAAGTATGGCTTGCAGAGTAACATCTACCGAAGTTGTGGTAGTTGCAATGTGTTTGGAAGGGGGATAGCATTCTTGTTTTGTGGCTTGGATAATCTTATAAGAAGGAAATTTTTCTGGTGCACTCATTCTAATTATATTATATTGATGCCGAGATAATTGGGCTTCAACCGCAACTGCAAGCGCATCTTCACCTGACATCTGCAAAGAATTTGTTTCCAACGACTTCTTATAATTGCTTCTTTATTTCTTTGCTCTATCAGGGGTGGTACTTTTAATTTCTTTTAGAACTTTGGAAGCATTTACCTGCCCTCCCGCTCTCAAACTCATTTAAGTACGACAACTGGTGTGGATTCTCGCAATTTCTGAGTTTTCCTACTTTTAGTTCTATCGGCACAACCTTCGAAAGGAGTACTTAGTCGACCACGCTTTTGATCAGGACAACGAAGAAAAGAAATAGAAAGCTCAAGCCAAGTACTATTTGTTTTTAAAAACAAATCGAGTCGTCTATGCGCCCAACGGGATTTATATTGTGACTTAAAATGAGATAATAACTTAATTAGGCTTTCATTATTAAAATTTCGTGTTCGATTTTAATGTTCTTCCCTTAAAAATGTAAATTGCTGTTGCATTTTAGTATGTTCAGCGGATCTCATTATATTAAAAAGCTTCATTCGAGTAATAAATAGAGTGTTGGAACTAGTCCCTAAAGTTGAAATCATTTCATTAAAAACTACAATAAAACTGCCAAACTATTTTTTTTTTCAGAAAGTACATTTTTTTAAGAAATCGTACAATAAAAGTTACAAAAAGTGGCACCTAATTTTAAATTTTTATCAAAGTACACCATATAAACAATCAAAGAAATAAAAAACTTAAGCTTTTACAGCTTTGGAACATAATTAATTTTACCAATATTTACAAAACAAACGCTAAATTAAATGCACTGAAAAGTGGTACAATGAATGTTACCGTAATTAACAACTAAATGCACTTTCACACAAAAAAAAAATCAGCTTAACACATACCTGAGTTTGATGGCTCCATACTAAAAATTTTAACAATCTTCAAGTTTTCAGAAAATTTTTACACACAAAAAATACTACAAACTTTCATTTAACTAGGCACTTGCTATCAGTGAGCATGTATCGCTGGTACTGATGCTTTTTTATAATGAATGTGATATTTAAGTACTCGAAAGTAAAACAAACGGACCCAGAGAGAGAATTTCAATTTTTGATTTATTGCCCACTTTTTGGCTATTCTGCCCCACAGTGCGAAACTACTGAATATTATTTCTATAATAATCCTTTCTATAATAATCTCACGACGATCGCACCCGGGTTTCGGCACCAAAAATGTACAATCATGCGCGATAAAATAACTTACTGCGGTAACTGGCATCAGCGGGAAGTCCGTGTAAAGTTTAAATAAAATAAAAAGACTGTGCAGACAGTTGTGTAATTCGTTGCGTTGAAGAAATACGATATGTGATGCTTTTTTTACTATAAAAAAGGGAAAAACGCTGCAAGGACATGCCGTTTACAGTTTACGGTGAGAATGCTATGAGTGAAAACCGGACCCAGGAGTGGTTTGTTCGATTTCGTTTCGGAAATTTCGATGTAAAAGATGCACCTCGCACTGGTCGGCCGGTCACTGAAAAAGTCGACGAAATTTTGCAACTGATGGAGCAAGACCGACACGGAAGCTGTCTGAAGATAGCGTATGACAGTTTGGAATCATCTAAAACGAGCAGGCTACTCAAAGAAGCTCGATGTTTGGGTGTCACATGAATTAACGCAAAGAAATTTAATTGACCAAATAAACATCAGTGAAACGTAATGAAATGGAACCAATTTTGAAGCGATTCATTACGGACGATGAAAAATGGATTAAATATGAGAATATCCAACGCAAATGATCATGGTCAAAGGCCAGTAACCGACCACAAACGACTTCAAAGCCTGGATTAACGGCTGACGAGGTTTTGTTGAGTGTTTCGTGGGATTGGAAGGGAATTGTCTGTTATGAGCTGCTAGAACGTGGCGAAACGGTCAATTTGACCCTCTACTGTGCACAACTCGACCGTTTGAATGAAGCTTTCAAAAAAGAGCGACCAGAATTGGCTAACAGAAAGTGAGTTGTCTTCCATCATGACAATGCTAAACCACACACATCCTTGATGACCCGGAAGAAATTGACGGATTTTGGTTGGGAAGTTTTGATGTATCCACCGTATAGCCCGGACCTTGCACACTCTGATTACCATTTGTTTCTGTCTTTGCAACTAAAAAAATTGGCCGACTGAAGAGTCGCTGAAAATCACTTGGTTAAGTTTTTCGTTGATAAACCACAGAAGCTCTACACCGATGGAATTATAAGGTTACCCGGATTGATTGAAATTGATTTTGAAAAAAGAAATTTTTTTTTCAAAAATGTACCAAAAAATCGCGGAGAAAATTTATATGACCATTATATCGAAAGCCAAGAAAAAGAGAACGGGATGAAACATGACCAAACGGATTAAGATGTCAGCTATCATCTCTTTACGGAAATTCGTTTACATGATGCAGTCGCTGTTGCCACTTGATCATTATACTAATGAACTTCTGTTGGAGTTACCACTTCTTCATAATATTAAACCAATTACCCTTGTCCGACCACTTCTCGAATAGGACATCCAAGTGTGGTTCCCCTTTCAGCGAGTTCATATATCCCGAATTGAGAACATTTATTCGATTCCCCATCGTGACCGCCTCAAACTTCTTAACCTGAATACCCTCAAAAAACGCAGAGACGTAACTGACATTCTCTACATTCATCTACTGCTCTTTGGTTCTGTGTATTGCGCCTCCCTTTACAATTCCATTTTCTTCAACACTAAACCTCGTAATTTACAATGTCCTCGTTTCTTATATGTATATTCCAACCCATCTCATCTCCTATGGTTCCAATTAACCAATCTCCTGCATGCTCCGTATGGTCAACTCAAACTTCTCTACCATTCTCTTGAATTCTAACCCTTAAATTTTGTTAGTTTTTAAGTCCTAGATTAAGCTCTCCCTGAGGATGTTTCCCACGTGAATTGTGATTTTGATTCAGGAAGAACAAGATTAGTAAAACTGAATTTGCCACCTACAAATTTAGAGTTTTCCAGCTCTTTGTCAAATTTCAGACTAACTGAATTTTGCTCCTTGTTACGCTTAGCTGCGATGCGAGAAACTGCAATAGATTTTCCTATTGTATAAATTGTTCGATCTTTTGCTGTGAAGATTAACAAATTATTTTTTCGGACGGATGACCGTCCGTTACTTTATTCAAACTCAAAAAACTGCAAACGCTACTTCAGCAACTGTTGAAAAGTGTCCATATGATATGTCGGCAACTAAACATTGTATCACTGTTTATTCAGTTGTACTGGTAAACTCTTTTGTGGGTACCAAAGTGATGGGTTCATGATTGAGGGACTGTCAATCTTTTGCGTGTTAAATCCTTCCTTCTTAAGTTCGTAAGTTCGTCTGTCCTCCCTCGATATCATATAAACTATGGGGATGTATCAATAAAAAAGTTATTCTTAAACTTCTGAAGTTCGTATTTTGTTTAACATGAATTGTGATCTTTTTTATCGAGAAAACTTTAAAGATGATGATAAAGAGGGCTATAACTATTAAAATTACAATGCTATTGTTCGCAATGAGGTGCTTCTGCTTCCTTTCTTTCAGATGGTCTGTATGCATTGGGTTACTTACGAATATATGCAATTCCTTTACCGGTTCCAGTGTTAGGGGCTCTTCATATGTATTGCCTGATGAAATTGAATGGAGGATTTGTGGTAATGGTTTTGATACGGAAATTTATTTTGAAATAAAACTTTGCCCGTTTACTGGGCGTGCATTGTTGTGTCTGAGGATGAAGCTTCCAGATATGTTCACATTCTCGTTATTGATAAAGATAGTTCCGTTAAATTGGTTGAGAAGATGGGTTCCTAGGTTAATGTTCTCTATGGTTGGGATATGCTGATTGTTAACTTCGTCACATTTTATTTGTTTGCTTTTTAACAAACTTCTTATACAATTTTTTTCGTTTAGTTTCAAGTTAACATGCGTAAGCAACCACCTATCTGACTAAAAAACTATAAGGTTCACCTGTATGCGCGAACCTGCATAAGCTTTCCTGTGGGAACAAAGGCCATTGGAGTCAATTGTGCCGAGGTTAGATCTTTTGTATTAGATGCATTGTTAAACATTCTGATTGAGTACCAGGTTGAATAAACATCTATAGGGTTATCTAATAACCACTTTTTAAATAAAAGGCAAACCATTTGAGATATTTCAAAAACTTTATTATTGGCTTGAAGTACAATCAAAACATTTATGAATGGAACTCGACTTCGTTCATTATGGCCACCGCGGGTACGTTTGCAGCGGTCGATTCGGTCGAAACGGCCTTTATTTCGCGTTCAATGTTGGCTCTGAGCTCTTCTAACGTCGTTAGCATAAGCCAATGACTTAACGTAAGGCCATAGAAAATAGTCAAGCGGCGTTAAATCGTACTAACGAGACGGCCAATCGTCTGGCACATGTCTTGATATAACACGCTCACCATACTTACTCTTCAATAAATCGATTGTAGCGTGTGCTGTGTGGCTTGTGGCACCATCATGTTGAAACCACATGTCGTCCAAATCCATATATTCCAATTCTGGCCAAAAATAATCTATGATCATGGCGCGATAACGCTGACCATGGCTGAACGCTGAATATGGCCCAATAACGCCGCCGGTATGCAAACCGCACCAAACAGTTATTTTTTGTGGATGAAGTGGTGATTCATGAAGCACATGTGGGTTTTCACCCGACCAATAACGCATATTTTGCTTATTGACGAGCCCATTGAGCCAAAAATGAGCTTCGTCACTGAAGATGATTTTGCGATGAAATGCATCATCTTGGCGCATTTTCTCCAGAACCCAATTGGAGAACGTACGTCGCTTCAAATGGTCCATCGGCTTCAATTCATCGGCTTCGTCAGCTTGATCTTGTACGGGTGTAAGCCAAGATCCTTACGGAAAATGCGTCATAATTTGCTCTGAGCGATGCCCAATTGTTGAGAACGCCGTGGAATTGACTGATTTGGATCGTTTGTTACGGATATCTGAACGGCAGCGATATTTTCAGCACTTCGACCAACCCGTTGTCTCACTGACAGGGCAACATCACACAACGAATATGTAGACTCAAATTTTTGCACTAAACCTGTTATTGCCTGTCTACTAGGGCGAGAATTACGACCGGAAATTGGAGTTAACGCTCTTAAAGTTGCAGTCACCGACTCCGAATATCTGTAGAACATTTTTATAATTTGCAGACGTTGCTCGTTAGTGTACATTACCATAGTGAAAATGTTGAGATTACTGAATAAATTGACAGTGTTAGTTTGATGATTAGTGAAAGAGTTGTTAAAATTACTTCAAAGTTGTCAAATTAAATTCAAAATTGTCAATTCCCTATTGGAAAACCCTATATTATATAACGTAAAATCGTGTTTCATTTAAATCCAATTTACGTGGCTTGTTCGCGCGTATAATTTTTTTCTAGAAAACCTCTTCTAAAGGACTTTTACTCTAGCAATATGGTTTTGGTTACAAATTATAAGGTTATTATGATGTTTACATAATTTTCCAAAGCAAACTGAAATCCGTGCACCAATTACGTAATAAAATATATATATTTAGGTAGGTCATTCACTTCAAGTATGTATTTAACACTTTCTTGCTCGGGGAAAAGGGGAGATAAACCCAGTTGCCACACTTCTTTTTCCTAAGCTTCCAAAATTTTTCAAGCTTAACCAGTCAGGCTTAAACTATTTTCCGACCATTTTCAGACTAACTTGTCCTAAATTCGAATAGGATATGAAATATCAAAACCATTGGAGAATACTACAAGTTCTCTTTATTAGAAAGTTATTAGGATCCACCGGTTGCCTCTTTTCGGGTGGTTTCACACGTGTTTGAACGTCTTTGTGTATTCTTTATTGCCATCTTTACGTCATCGTTCTACCATTTGGTATCTTTGCATAAATGAAATTAACCCTTTGAGGCACTGAAAAACGTTTTTGCGCTACTCTTACATTTTTATCAAAGTTATTCAACATATCTTTCGTGGTTCAACAAAGCGTTCTCTTGCCTTATTTGAGTTGTTCCAATTTATTTCATCAATTAATGCCAGTTTTCGTTGATTTTCTTGTGGTTTGTAATAATAATAATATAAGTCATTGGGAATCCCGAGTAAGTAGCTGTAGCACGCTTATCAATGCACTGCATCAGCTTGTCTGAAGGGGTGATCTTGCTGCTGCACACTACAAAGATTAAATATCCGTGTCAATAAAAAAAAACATGGAAACAAATAACAGAACATTTGAAGGTTTTTCGAAAACCGAACTATACACCACGACAGATGTTATTGTCGAAGGCAGCTATCGTAATAATGGCAATCCACTAAAGAGTCAAATTTCTCTTCGCGACTGTACTATGTTCTGCCCGTTCTTTGACATTACTCTAATAATACTAAGATAACATCACACAATTATCGCATCCATAACGCTTTATCTTCGCTTTCCTATTCCAACATTAAAAAAAAAAATCATAGCCGCAGAACATGTGGCTCAAGTTGTACGCGAAATTATGGGCAATCCGCGTAAATCGATAAACAAGATTGCGGGCTGTACTGGAATAAAAAAATCAACAGTGCACGTTATTTTGAAAAAGAAACTAAATGTCGAAGCACATTTTCATATCAATGGCTAGGTTAACAAACCGAATATGGTGCCCCGACAATCCTAGGGAACACCATTAAAAACGCCATCACCACGACAGTGTGATGTCAATTTCTGCCCGAAGAATTATTGGCCTTTATATTTCCAACTAACGAGAGACGGTCACTGCTGACGTGTATTTCCGAATGATTGGCGTGTTTTAGGTACCGCCACTGAGACTGTTTCCCAGGTTCAACAACAGAACACGATTTTATCAAGATAACACTAAAATCTTCGAACAAAAACCTCCAAGCATTAATAAAAGAAAATAACTTTCTGTGACTAAGAATCGCCCGAGCTACGAACAACATACGAACAAATATACATCCAGAAAAGATGATAACTTATTTGTCATTGAAGATCTGCAGTAGATGGTAGAGGCCACATGAGCAACTTTCCAGGACGTGTATAAGACAAATGATGTCATTTTCTTGAACCACGACCTGGAGAATCAGATCCTTTCGTACAATTTCTGTCTCCTATATGAAATATCCAACTTTCGATTTGAGAATTAAGGATTTACTGAATTCAGTGACAAAAACATGGTAAATAATGTCATCGTTGACGACACGGAGCTGCCCTCATTGGTTTCAAAGAAAGATCTCCAAACGTATCACTTAGAAATAAGAAATCAGTGGAAACCGATGGAATGCCGAACATTGTGTTTCGACATCTACCCATAGAAGTGGTGGACGTTTACATCACACTGTTATCCAATGCATTGAAAGACAGCGGTAGTATATCCAATTCCCAAAAGGGACAAAGACGCGTCCAATCTGTCAAATTATCGGTCGATAAGTCACCTACCGAATATCATCATATATCAAAGATATCAGTGATCAAAAGAGTGGGTTGAGGTCAAAAATATAGCTCCTGGTGATCAATCCAGTTTCAAAGAGGGGCAATGCAATGCACGGGTGCCAGCTTGATTGAATTTTTTGATACTGTGTGGAATGGTTAAACACACTTCTGGAATATTTGACATTAAAAACGGTCTGCAACAAGGTGCTGTTAATTCGCCGATCCTATTCAAAATATAAACAAGCGATCTTCTAACTTCACATCATCATGCCATGCGTACACAGACGGCTTAATGGCGTACATTTTAGCCCCAAAGATCGTTGCTCTTGCAACGTGACTTCGATGAGACTGAACGATATTTCGATGATAGGAAGTTAAAAATCAACTTTCAAAAATGGGAAACCATTCTTTTTAGGAAGCCTTTGTTTGGGGCTTCTAGGGGCCCAGAACTATTTTAAATGTAGTTAGATACCTTGAGATCTGGCTATACCAATCTCTTTATTTTGACAAGCATATAGATGTTTGCCTCTTGCTTTTGCCCTTACAAGGAGACGGTTTTACATAAGCCAACTCGATGCGAGGGTAAAGGTAATCTGCCTCATGGCCATTATGCGGCCAATGCTTGTATGTCCGGTGTGGTTTACGGTGCAAGCAAGTCTATTGGAAAAGAATCGGTTGTTTGAGAGCACTTGTCTTAGTTTATACGGAACACCAGGTCTGAGTACCTAAAAATTTGTACCTTGAAAAATAACCTGATCCCCGGGGCTTACTACCCTAACTGTTATATCAGAGCTTGCGCGTGTACCAGAAGCGTTTCTCTGTTGATATAGTAAAAGGCTGAACCAAAACAAATTAGTGGTGCCGCTAATCTTCCACGTCGCCTAAACAGATGCGGACAGGCGAGTGAACTACGATAGAGACGTCGCACACAGCAGTGCGGAGCGTCCCCGATTCAACATTAGGGATGCTGATCGCCATCACCATGAATTTTGGTGATTTAGTGAAGGAGAGGAAACTCCATTGTCGTTTTATTCTAATTCGGTGCACCGCAATTATAACGCAAAGTCGATTCGCTTAATCTCTTAGCTATGACCGGTTTACATAGTTTAAGTAGGTTGAAGGTAACATTAAATTAATATAAGTATAAAAAAAAAATAATATTGGGTATGTAATTTAATTCGTGTGGTTTTTTTTAAAATTTGAACGTTTATTTAAGAAAAACATGTACAATAGTATTATTCAAAGTATTGCCCATCTGAAGCTATGACTTTTTGCCATCTTTCTGACAATTTGTGGATCCCATCCCAAAAGAACTGCGCCGGCTTGGCAGCCAAGAATGAATCAAACCAATTTTTGATATTCTGCTCTGATGTGAACCGTATTTCAGTGAGGGCGTTCTGCATCGACCGGAACAAATAGTAGTCAGAAGGCGCAAGGTCTGGGCTATAAGTCGGGTGAGGTAAGACTTCCCATCCACTGTTTTCCAAATAGTTCTTAACCGGAATAGCAACGTGGGGCCGAGCGCTGTCATGATTGAAAATTATTGCCTCTTTTCTGGTCGCATATTCCGGGCGTCTTTCGGCTGCTGCTCTCTTCAAACGGATTAATTGGGTTCGGTAGAGTTGTCCATTAATGGTTTCACCCGGTTTTAGTAGCTCATAATACAGCACACGCATCTGATCCCACCAAATATAGAGCATTACCTTCGCGCCATGGATATTCGGCTTTGTCGTTGATTTGGCTGGTTGGCCGGGTTTCACATATGATCTTTTGCGCTTGGGGTTGTCGTAATGGATTCATTTTTCATCACCAGTAACAATCCGATGTAAAAATGACTTCCTTTTGTGGCGTTCCAGCAGCATTTTGGACATGCAAAACCGCCTTTCGACGTCTCTCGGCTTGAGTTTATGTTGAACCCAATTTCCTTGCTTTTAAATATATCCAGCTGCTTTTAAACGTTTTGAAATGGCTGCTTGAGTGACACCCAAAGATTCTGCGAGCTCTTCTTGTGTTTGGCAACAATCTTCATAGAGTAATGCTTCCAGTTCTTCATCTTCAAACTTTTTTGGCTGCCCAGGACGTTCATCGTCTTCCAAGCCAAAATCACCACTTTTAAATCGTGCAAACCACTTTTGGCACGTTTGCTCAGCTAGCGCATGTTCACTATAAACTTCTACCAAAATACGATGACTTTCGGGAGCAGTTTTCTTGAAGAAGAACTCCCCGCAAAAACACTTTTCGACTTAGTTGAGTGAAAAAAAATTATACGCCCAATGGAATAATAACAATGGAACAATACAAGTTACTCCAACTCCATCTCTAGATAATAATAATAAAAAAAAATAAAAATAAAAAAATTAAAAATTAAGAGATGGATAATAAAAAAAATAATAAAAACTTATAAAAAGTAAAAAAAAAAAATAAAGTGGACCAACAATTATTTTGTAATTATTATATAAATTTGGTTTTAAGTTTTATATTAAGAAAACGAAAAATTAATGTCCAGTTACTAAGTTTTGTTTTTTATTCTAATTATATTATTTTTCATTAATAATTCAATTAATGAAAAAAACATATTACGTTCGTTGAAAGAATTAGATTAAGTGATAGGCGTAGCTTAGCGTATTCGCATAGGACCAGTAGGTTAAATTAGAGATTTAAGATACATTAGCTAATTTTTAAGCAGTTTCTGTCTAGAATTAAGGTGCTATGGCATTGAAATGAGTAAAACTGCATTTTAAATGAGAAAAAAAAAAAAACGGAGTACCCCTTCACATATATGTAACTAGAGTTGGAATGGAGAAGCTGGAGGTAAAATTTCCTAATAAATTAATCAGTTAGTACGGAAACATACCCTGGGCACCTCAGTCACCGTACCTCACAACGTGCGATTTTTTTTTTACTGTATAGGGATACTTAATTCGAGGGTTTACATCAACAATCCCTGAACAGTTAAGGCCTTACAAGAAAATATCTGCCCTGAAATTGCTGCCATTAAATCAACGCTTTGCTTTCTCGTATTCACAATTTTGAGAGTCCGATTGCAAGAGTGTGTTGAGCAATGGACGGTATTAAGACGATATTGTTTTTAAAACATAAAATTAGCCTTATATTGTAATATATTTCAAAGTAAGATACACGAAAACTTGATCAAAACTTTTTTCATCGTGTACTTAATACAAATTCATAAAGAACGCCTGATATTTGCACTCGTACTTGGCAAAAAATTAATAGATTTTTTTAAAAAACTAATTAATCCAAATTCAAATAAAAAAAAAAAAATAACTGAAGCTAATTTCACATCAACAATGGCAATTGGCAGCATAAGCTGCTTGTAGATACCATATACAAGAGTACAACAAAAGAAAGACAACGAGTACTTACAATTGTTGATAGCGTTGCTCCAGACGATGCTCGAACATTCCCTGTTGAATGTATGACTGGGAAAATATCTCACTCCTTGTACTTGAAGTCTTTACTCAATTGTATGTATGGATGCGTGTATGGGTAGAGATTATTGTTTTTTTTGTTAAGGTCACAAGCTTTTATTATTATTATTTTGTTTTACTGATATCTAATAAAAGAACTACGTTCGGTTTAATAAAGAGGTGAAGGTTACAACGAAAAATTGGAGAATGCTTGCACGTGATCTGGGAATTGATCCATATGGCAGGTACGTTCCTTTTTATGTGCATATACTAATGCAGGAAAGAGCCGATCGCTAGATGGTAGGCTCACGACCGTTTTTGGCTTTGAATAAGATCGATACTTGTCAAGTAATTGTCATATTATGATATATTCTAAATCGTCAAAACTCCAGAATTGCTTCCTAACAATTGCCCGAGCTCAGAAGCATTGCATTTGAAATTTAAAGCTGGTTACTTTGGCTTAGTTTCCAGATATCAACGCATTGCAATACCTTTCGTTTCAGTCACTAGATCAGTTATTCTTCCGCGTTAAGATGAAGTTGGTGAAAGAAAGACATAATTTGTCTATGGAGCTAGTCATGACCAATGATGATGAGTATGGCAAATCCTGAACAATATATTCCGTTAAGATTCTAGGGTTTGTGATTAGTAACTAACGATCTAGTTCATAAGGTGGTATGCTCGTACGTATGCTATCTCGGTAGGTACCTAATTAAGTAATGGAGTGAAGGAAAAAATTATTATCTACAGGTTTCTCTACTCTAAGTCCCAAATTCATCTGGAATGGTATGTGAACTGGTGAGTTAATGTCGCTTCGACCAGAATGAAAGATTCGTATGATTATATACTCTACCATACTTTTATCATAACGATGTTTTTCTTCAGCCGTATGTCAAAACTCCGAACTGATCCTTTCACTAAAATTTGTAATTTTTCGACTAAAATGTGATTATTAAAAATATAAACATAAAAAGAATACTCAAACATGTGAGTCTTATGTTGGCTTTCAAATCATCTACCGTCTCTGACTTATTGCCGTTGATTAGTTAATTTACACATCCCCACAGAAAATAATAAATAGGTGATAAATCCCACGATTATCCATAGGTCCATTACAGGAAATTAAGCAGCCACATAAAATAATTGTGGCGCTGGCTGATTGGCATATTATGCCATCTTATTGAAGCCAAGAACGAACAAGACAATGATCGTGGACCAATAGCCCTCTCCATTAATTGCAACGTTTCGGTTGGCCGTGGTGTAGTGGTATATGCATAGACTCCTCAAGCAGAGGGTCGTGGGTTCGAATCCCGTGGGAGGCAATTCTGTGAAAAAAGCCTTTTCATAGAATTTGTATGTAGTTATATGAAAATCCCGTCGGCGTCAACTCTGACATAAAGGCACAACACTGATATTGGACTGGTTGCTAGCTGGGCTAAATGTAACGAACTAACAACTAGCACGTACTTAAGACCCACTGGTAGAGGATGTACTAGCTCGTCCCGTCCAGTTTGACAACCACCACTGGGAAAAATATCGAAACCTAATACACTTGAGTTTCAAACTACTACACCACCCGCCCGCGCCATGGAGAAAAAGCCAGTAAAAGGGTATTCATATCCCCTTGGTGCGCGCGCGGTATTATAAAACAAAAAAAAAAATCTTTGAAGCAATATAACACACCAGCCTTGTCAACCACATAAATGAGCATTTTTTTGATAAAGTTACGGTGTATCAATAATGGCTTGTAGATTTCTTTTTCCCCAAATGCGGAAATTATGCTAGTTTTGTGGTGAAAAGAGGATCAAGAGCAATCTTGTTTTCGGCCCATTCACCAAGGATTCGACCCTCACGAAGGCCAAGTGGCTTCAATTCTTACACGAGCTAGATCTTGTAAAAAGATATTTAGCGAAATATTCTATATAGAAGGTGGACACAGTTTTAATTGTTTTCACGATGGCTATTGGACTCATCCGGGTCGTCCTCAATACTACACTTTACAACAGCAACAGCCGATGAGGCTCGCACTACACGACATCTTTGCGGATGCGTGTTATTAACTGGAGCGTAAACGATCAATGGTTTATTGAATTATCGTACTTGTTCAGATGGACAATCTTAAAACGAACGTAGCGCACGGTAAACTTCGCGAACAGAACCCCGATTTTCGAAACAAATTTTCATAATTTCACGTATGAGCCTATTCATAGTGAATTGCCAAACCCAAACTAAGTACAAACCAGCTGTCGACTGTTAGATCTGGAAAAAGTTTTACTAATTGAAAAACCAATCTCTAAAAAAATAATCATTATCATGGTATATAATTAATTGATTACTACGATTGCAAGTTCCAGATTTAACCATAATAAGATCACAAAGCTCTTCAGAGGTGACTGTGATTCTTCGCAATTCAAGTATCGCACTAACTCTCCTGTTAGTTGTATGACCAATGATTCTATGGAATTGTTGTTGGAAGGTACTAGTGATCTCTAGCTCCATAAATATTGAGGAAAGCGCAAATACCTATTTTCTTGGATACGAAACTTGGTTTATTAAAACCCAATTGTGAATTCAAGACTTAACCGAGGACGCAGACAGACCTAACTTAATATTCGGCTCCTGAAAAACTCTCCTCTGGGCCTTCCCATTATTTTTTTTTTTTTTATTTTCATTAAAACTTAATAATGGTTAGATATTTCTGCGAAGACTTAAAGACTTTTCTAGAAGATTGCTTTTCACAGTTCTATGGGCTGAAAAGTCCGTTTCTAAGAGAGGGCACCACATGAAATAAATCCATACCATTTTCAGTTAGTACCAACCTTCAAAAGATACGTGTATAAAATTAATATAGCGTTGTGATTGAAGCAACTATTGTTTGTTATTGTGATTTATCATTGCTTTTTGATGGGAAAAAATGCAGCCGATGCAAAGTAATGGCTTAATAAGTGTTATCCGGACTCTGCACTAGCCGAACGAACCATTTGCAAGTGGATTGAAAAATTTAAAAGTGGTCATACAAGCACCGAAGATGATGCACGCAGTGGACGTCCAAAAGAGGCTGTTTCAGATGAAAACATCAAAAAAGTCCACAAAATGATTACGAATGACCGTAAAGTGAAGTTGATCGAGATAGCTGAGGCTCTGAAGATATCAAAGAGACGAATATTTGGACATGTGAAAGCTCTGTTCAAAGTGGGTGCCGCGTTTGCTCACAGTCGACCAAAAACAACAACGTGTTGATGATTCAGAGGAGTGTTTAAAGATGTTCAACAGCAATAAAGCCGAATTTTTGCGTCGGTATATGACAATGTATGAAACTTGGCTCCATCACTTCACACCCGTGTCAAGTCGGCAGTCAGCTGAGTGGCGAGCAGGCGACGAACCTGGTCCAAAACGATCAGTCGGCTTGCAAGGTTATGGCATCCGTATTTTGGTATACACATGGAATAATTTTCATCGACTATCTCCAAAAGAGGCAGACTATGAACAGCGACTATTACATTGCGTTGTTGGAGAGTTTGAAGGACTAAATCGCAGAAAAAGGGCCGCATTTGAAGAAAAAGAAAGTGCTGTTTCATCAAGACAATGCACCGTGTCACAAGTCGATGAAAACGATGGCAAAATTGAATGAATTCGGCTACGAACTGCTTCCCTACCCACCGCATTCTCCAGATTTGGCCCCCAGCGACTATTTTCTGTTCGCAGACCTCAAAAGAATGCTCGCCGGAAAGAGATTTAAGACCGATGAAGAAGTAATCGCCGAAACAGAGGCCTATTTTGAGGCTAATGCGAAATCTTACTACAAAACTGGTATCGAAAGATTGAAAAATCGTTTCAATCAGTTTATCGCACGCGAAGACAACTATTTAGCTATTTAAGTTCGAATTCAAGAAAAATTGTTTATAATTTTCTTTCAAGTTTTAATATTTTGTATATTTTTTAATTCTTGCGGAATTGTGTTTAGAACTTCAGGTACACTGCATTTAAGCTGTCTTCTCCCGTAGTTATTGTAGAATCGGGGTTCGTGAAGCATACTTTGAGCTCTTATTCTTGTCTTGATTCCATGTCCAATTGGTGTTATGAATCGGTTGTCATCATAGTACTCCAGTATATGGGTCATCTTCAAGATATCTTCTACGCTAAGAACTTTAACATGCCTTTGTTCCGGAATATTCAGCTGGTTTTGTACGCCTATTTCCTTTAGTGCAGAGTTTTGGAGTTTTTGAACTTTCTGCATATGTGTTGCTGATGCATTGCCCCAAGCAAGTATACCATACCTTAGCTTAGATTCCACAAGGGAAAAGTAAGCTTGTCTTAATACGGCTGTTGTGGCATGATATTTTAGATGGGTTAGTGCATATAAAGCTCTTCTGAGACTCACTCGCAACTCATCTATGTGTTTATCCCATAAAAAGTTACTGCCGATCGTAACTTCCAGATATTTGTATCAGTCTACTGTGTCGATAAGACAGTTTATTGAACTATTGCATGATTCATTTTTGAAGTGGATTTGCAATAGTGTTGCCTTGAATTGCTGGTTTCTGGTTTTTGTTTTAGAAGCATTGATCGTTAAGCCGTGATCGTGGAATGACCTTCTTGAAAACTCGTAACAGCTCATTGCTGTACAATATGAATAGGATTGGACCCAATTTTGATCCTTGAGGAACTCCATATTGAACGTTTTCATTTTGGCTGTATGCATTGTTTATTTTGACGCAAAATTGCCTGTTCGTCAGATATTCACGTAGCCAATCTGCCATCAGTCCTTGTATACCATTATTTTCCAGTACTTCTACTAGTTTGTCATGGTTCAGTGTATCGAAAGCTTTACTGAAGTCCACGAATAGCACTAAAACACGATGACTTTTATTAAGACTTTTGTTGACGCAATTTGCAAATTCTCCTAACAGCTTACCAGTGCTTTTATTTTTCTGGAAGCCGTACTGGCTTGCGTGTATCAGCGAATTTTTTGCAATGAAGTCTTGCAGCCTATTTGTTATCACGCATGCACTTTTCTATTACTGGCAATATTTATATTGGCCGATAATTTTTAGGGTTGCTTTTTGTACCTCCTTTGTATATCGGTCTGATTACATCAGTTTTTAAGCTTGTAGGGATTTTTGCTTGTGCAATACTCAAGTTAATTAATTTACACAATAATGGGGTAAATATGTCTGTGTGCCTTTTTATCTCAACAGCTCGTATTCCATCAATACCTGGTGACTTGTTTTCACTAAATAGATTACTTATTCTTCGAGTTTCAAAGAAATCTGTTTCCTGAATATACTATAAATTGTGCTGGCTAATCTTGATTTTGTGTGTGTCGATGTAACCGAGTCACAATGATGCATAATATCTTTTATTTGTGTGCTAAAGTTGTTTGGATACGCATTAGTTAAGTTGTTCAGACACATTTCACCCGTGAAATTCTTTATTATTGCTTCATCCAAACTAGGCTTTTTCATTCCCAATATCTCATTTCCTAAGCCCCATGTTTTTCTGGTGTCAGATCTTATTTTTTTGTACAATTCGGATTTGTTAAAAAAATAGATTTTTAGGCCTTTTTCAGTCTGCTTCTGAATTTCTTATATTCTTGTCCATACGCTTTGTTTAGTCTATTGTTTTTCCATTTTCTTTTTTTACATTTACCTTTTAATTCAGAAGATATCCATGGGCTAAACTTTCTTCTCTTTTTTATTTTTTTCATAGTTGTCGCTTCATCATAAGTATACTTCATTTTGTTATGAATCTTCTGATAAAGTAAGATAGCATCACTTCCATTCAAGATTTCATCCCAGTTTGTATTTGCAATTAGCTCATTAACTTTATCGTTAGATATATAGGACAGGCTGAGTGCGTTTTCTTTAACAGCAGATTTTTTTCTTTGTGGAAAATACATGATTGGGTAATGATCAATGATACAACTTTCAATTATAGCTGAATCGATTTCTTTTTGTGTAGCGTTAGTTAAAATGTAGTCAATCGTTGATTTTGCTACAGTATTTGGGTCTACTCTGGTTTACTCCGCTATCACATTAATCAATACCAGTGATACCGGCATGTCAAGATATTCTTTTACACTATACGCATCCAAATCATTCACATTGATATTCATGTCACCCATTACCATTATCTCGTCCTTTTTTCTCAGCTGTGTCCGTATTCTTCGATAAATGCTTTTCGGCTGTTACCTGGTGGTCTAACATATATATTCCTATTACATACTTATACTTATTACTTTCTTTAACTTGGATTTAGATACTTTCGTGTAACACACTTTCAGATGTTAATCGTTCATATCCCACTTCTTTACTTATTAACATAAGAATTCCACCTCCTCTACGTTTATTTTGATTCAGAAACTACGGTTCGAAACCCTCTAAACTGTAAAGTCCTTTTTTTTTGCTCATCTATTTAGTTTCAACTAAGACTATTATTTTTAACATATTGATGAAGCGACTGGTAAGATCATCGGCGATTTCATTTCGTGATCCCTAAGAAAAATCAGTGAATTCAATTCGTCTACTGCGTTCAATAATCCAGTCTTGCATTCTCGAACTAACGTGCAAGTCGTAAGAAAGTTCAGCAAGACTTGAAGCGCTACAGATACAAATGCCTAGCCTCCCACCATTTTTCTTACATAATACGAGTAGTTCGTTGCCATCAGAATTGTGTGTACCTCCGATTGAAAGAAAGAAGCAGGTTTTCCCTACCTAACATTGTTGTCTTCCAGAAAGACATCCTATCGGTTTTGAAGCCATCCGTAAAGACCCGACCTTTATTCCTTTCCACCAGTCTTGGGCACAGAAAAGGTCGATTTCGTTTTATATCTTCATCAAAGTTTAAATTTTATCAAAGCCCCACCGAGTGTTGTACCATAGACCCCTTCTTTTTAAATGGAAGATGGCTTTGAAAGTGCAGCCTACGATATGAATATCAAGAGGAGGAAGATTCCTCAATGCGTTTAAAGCGAAGCGGGGCATGCTATGAGATCCAGAGGCCCCATTTCGGAGACAGCTCCCTTATACTCCCAATCTTTAGAGGCTTTTGGAGTAACATGTATGCCAAAATCTTAGCTTGTTTGGAGAATTCTATGATGACACATTAAAGCACTAGGTGAGTCAGAGCGGACACTTTAGAGTATAGCTCCATTACCCGCGTATGCTTGTGAAATAATTTCAGAACTATAAAGCGCGTTGAGCAGTGAGTCAACCAATATTTACCATAGCACCCGCCATCACAAACCGGTCATAGCCAGCATCTGCAATCGGCCGTGTTATTTGGCCGGGCTACACTTCAATGTAGATAAAAATGTCTAGATCCTTCTTTTTAAGTGCGCCTTTAATTCTGCCTACAAAATATTGAAGTGCACTCTCGCAGGATCTTCCACGTTGGTAATGGTGTTACATCTGAGACAGAGAATGGATTTGGAAGGCAGTTTTGTGTACAGTCTCTCCATGCTCTTGAACATGAAGGAAATCACACTTATAATTCTGAAGCTCTTGGTGAGCATGTAGTTATTTTTTTCGATTTTCGATATAAAGATTACCCACATCGTTCACCACGCTTTCGGAATGTATGCCAGTGCAGCGATCTACATATACCCTTTCTAACATAACTGGGAATATGCTATCGGTGGCAGGCGACTTCAAGCCATCAAAGGAAGCAACCGCATATTTCATGGTTACATCCGTCACCACAACCAATGAGATATACAAGCTACAGAGTGTTGTGTTATTCAGATCAATAGCAGATTCTTTAGTAGGAGCTAGTTTCGAGCTGGTTTCGATTAAAATACCTGGGAAGTGAGCCTCACGCATGAGACGGAGAGTTTCCACTTTCAACTTAGTATATGTGCCATCAGATTTTCTGAGTGGTTCCAGACTTGTTGATCTTCCTCTGTTAAGGACTTTGATCAGCCTACTGAATCACCGACAGTTCCGATGTTTTCGCAAAGATCTTTATAAGATGCACTCCTTGAAATCTCAATAAGCTTCTCCCTAAACGTTCAGTTAGCTTTCCTCAACAAGTTTGAGATGTCGCATCGGATTCTGAATTCAATGTATTTTCGTCTGACATGGAGAACTCCGACAGTACTTTCCAGCCCGCAACAAAAAAAGAGCTTTTAAGCGAAAGCTTGGATTAAGAAATATTAACATTATCCAGTTTTATATTCCAGAAAACACAACGATAGAAGGTGAAAGAAAAAATAAATATAGCATATGTCGAGACCATCGTAATCGTAATAAAAAATTTTCATTCAAGGATGCGCCCAAACACAACAGAGTCTATAGCCTACTCCAATTTTTTGCTTAAAAACAAGCCATGTCATAAAATTAGCTGGGTCTTACTTGCCTGACAATCTGTTATTCTAAATGTATACTCGGAAAGTATAGCGGGAAGCCGACTACATTCTATATCTGAAACAAACGCGGATCCTATCATAAAGAAGTGCATAAACAATATTCAGACACACAAATATAATAGTTCATGTACTACTTATACGTTCCTTCTACTAAAACTTATGAGTCATTCGGAGAAAGATGAATAATGTTTCAGCGATAGAGTGCGTATAGAAGTGTAGTGTAGTGCCCCGTTACGACGTCAGTAACAAGTCAGCAGTCTTTCCTACTGAAGAAGAATAGGAAATGGAAAGAAGAATAACCTAATGCAATGACGAAAAGTCACAGTCGGTGCTATTTAAGGCAGCAGGAGAGCATATACCATCTTGTCTCCAAGATTTCATGTACTAGGTGTACCGGTATAAAGTAAGCGTCAAGATATAAATGTCTCCATAGAGAACATTTATTGTAACCGGGCCTTAATGTTTTTTTGCTTAGTTGCTATGACACCTGTCAAACATATTTAGTAGACATCAAGTCATTGAGCAAACAACATCATGCATGCTATGAGATCCAGAGGCCCCATTTCGGAGACAGCTCCCTTATACTCCCAATCTTTAGAGGCTTTTGGAGTAACATGTATGCCAAAATCTTAGCTTGTTTGGAGAATTCTATGATGACACATTAAAGCACTAGGTGAGTCAGAGCGGACACTTTAGAGTATAGCTCCATTACCCGCGTATGCTTGTGAAATAATTTCAGAACTATAAAGCGCGTTGAGCAGTGAGTCAACCAATATTTACCATAGCACCCGCCATCACAAACCGGTCATAGCCAGCATCTGCAATCGGCCGTGTTATTTGGCCGGGCTACACTTCAATGTAGATAAAAATGTCTAGATCCTTCTTTTTAAGTGCGCCTTTAATTCTGCCTACAAAATATTGAAGTGCACTCTCGCAGGATCTTCCACGTTGGTAATGGTGTTACATCTGAGACAGAGAATGGATTTGGAAGGCAGTTTTGTGTACAGTCTCTCCATGCTCTTGAACATGAAGGAAATCACACTTATAATTCTGAAGCTCTTGGTGAGCATGTAGTTATTTTTTTCGATTTTCGATATAAAGATTACCCACATCGTTCACCACGCTTTCGGAATGTATGCCAGTGCAGCGATCTACATATACCCTTTCTAACATAACTGGGAATATGCTATCGGTGGCAGGCGACTTCAAGCCATCAAAGGAAGCAACCGCATATTTCATGGTTACATCCGTCACCACAACCAATGAGATATACAAGCTACAGAGTGTTGTGTTATTCAGATCAATAGCAGATTCTTTAGTAGGAGCTAGTTTCGAGCTGGTTTCGATTAAAATACCTGGGAAGTGAGCCTCACGCATGAGACGGAGAGTTTCCACTTTCAACTTAGTATATGTGCCATCAGATTTTCTGAGTGGTTCCAGACTTGTTGATCTTCCTCTGTTAAGGACTTTGATCAGCCTACTGAATCACCGACAGTTTCGATGTTTTCGCAAAGATCTTTATAAGATGCACTCCTTGAAATCTCAATAAGCTTCTCCCTAAACGTTCAGTTAGCTTTCCTCAACAAGTTTGAGATGTCGCATCGGATTCTGAATTCAATGTATTTTCGTCTGACATGGAGAACTCCGACAGTACTTTCCAGCCCGCAACAAAAAAAGAGCTTTTAAGCGAAAGCTTGGATTAAGAAATATTAACATTATCCAGTTTTATATTCCAGAAAACACAACGATAGAAGGTGAAAGAAAAAATAAATATAGCATATGTCGAGACCATCGTAATCGTAATAAAAAATTTTCATTCAAGGATGCGCCCAAACACAACAGAGTCTATAGCCTACTCCAATTTTTTGCTTAAAAACAAGCCATGTCATAAAATTAGCTGGGTCTTACTTGCCTGACAATCTGTTATTCTAAATGTATACTCGGAAAGTATAGCGGGAAGCCGACTACATTCTATATCTGAAACAAACGCGGATCCTATCATAAAGAAGTGCATAAACAATATTCAGACACACAAATATAATAGTTCATGTACTACTTATACGTTCCTTCCACTAAAACTTATGAGTCATTCGGAGAAAGATGAATAATGTTTCAGCGATAGAGTGCGTATAGAAGTGTAGTGTAGTGCCCCGTTACGACGTCAGTAACAAGTCAGCAGTCTTTCCTACTGAAGAAGAATAGGAAATGGAAAGAAGAATAACCTAATGCAATGACGAAAAGTCACAGTCGGTGCTATTTAAGGCAGCAGGAGAGCATATACCATCTTGTCTCCAAGATTTCATGTACTAGGTGTACCGGTATAAAGTAAGCGTCAAGATATAAATGTCTCCATAGAGAACATTTATTGTAACCGGGCCTTAATGTTTTTTTGCTTAGTTGCTATGACACCTGTCAAACATATTTAGTAGACATCAAGTCATTGAGCAAACAACATCATATTTTTTCATCGTGTTAAAAATGTCGAATTTTGTACCATAAAATGATGACTTGCGGAAATCATTAATTTTTTTGATGTGAGAAATGAAGAAGGTGGAAGAAGACCAAAAAGTTTGAAATCGCCGAATTGCAAACAATATTGGATGAAGATGAAACTTTGAGTCAGAAACAAATAGCAGAAATGTTCAATGTTGCACAACAAATAACTTTTGACCGTTTAAAAGCTATGAAAAAGATCCAAAAGTCTGGAAAATTGGTGCCACATGAATTAAATGAAAGACTGATGGAAAACCGAAAATCCTCTTGTGAAATTTTGCTTCAAAGACACGATAAAGAATCAGTTTTGCATCGAATTGTTACTAGCAATGAAAAATGGATTTATTTTCAGAATCCTAAATGGAAAAAATGATGGGTTAATCCGGGACATCCATCAACTTCAACTGCAAAACCAGATCGATTCGGCAAGAAGTAGAAAAGTGTGGTGTACCACGAGCGCCTAAATCCTGGTGAAACCGTTAACAAAGATCGCTACCGACAACAAGTGATCAATTTAAACCATGCATTGATCGAAAAACGACCAGAATGACAATGCACCTGCACACAAAGCAAAACTGGTTTAGGATACAACCATAGAACTTGGCTGGAAGCTGCTACCCCACCCGCCGTATTCACCAGACTTGGCTTCATCGATGAGACATGCATTAGCTGAGCATCACTTCGAATCGTACGAGGAAGTCGAAAATTAGGTGACTTTTTGATTTGCTTCAAAAGACGAACAGTTTTATTAGCAAGGTATCCATAAATTGCTAAAAGATGGGAAAAATATGTAGCTAGTAATGGCCAATACTTTGAATAAAATGTTGTTTATTTTCCCATTAAAAATTAGTGCTTTATTTTCACATAAAAACGCTAGCTTCATACCGGTATACCTGGTATGCCTGATGAATGGAACTTCAGCATCGTTTGCCCGGTTAACAAAAAAGAAGATCCTCTAAACTGCGCGAAATTGCATTGCATCTTACATTGCATATAAGATCTTGTCTACAGTATTGTGCGAGCGCCTGAAACCATTTGTCAAAGATCTGATTAGACCCTATCAGTGCGGTTTTTTGCACCGGTAAGTCTACAATTGACCAAATATTCACACTACGGCTGATCCTACGATGGAGAAAGCTCCCTGCTGCATCAAAGTCGGTAACGACCTAACCGAGAACTCTGATGTCAAAAAAAATACGCTGTAATGTGACTTCCTTAAAATCATACTTGAAAGAATTGTGCAAAACTCACAAGCCAACACACGAGGTACGATCTTTCAAAAGCCTGTTCAATTGCTTGCATATAACGACGATATTAATATTATTGGCAGAACACAGTGAGCTCTCACTGGTGCATTTTCGAGTTTAGA
This sequence comes from Volucella inanis, assembly GCA_907269105.1. Taxonomy (NCBI): domain Eukaryota; kingdom Metazoa; phylum Arthropoda; class Insecta; order Diptera; family Syrphidae; genus Volucella; species Volucella inanis. The sequence continues at coordinate 148,059,538 of OU026153.1, forward strand.
AATAGAAGTGGCAAAAATGGGTCTAGCGTTAAACGAAGTGCAAAACAATATATATGCTGTCAACAAAAAGGGACACCCAACATCGACGAATGTCACAATCGACAGCTATAACTTTGAGGTAGTAAGGGACTTTGTCTACCTCTCTTCAGAAATCAAACAAAGAACAACACTTGCCAATCGCTGTTTCTTTGGGCTACATAGGGCAACTATGTAGTAAGGTTCTCTCCCGAACAAGCAAGGAAAATCTAATTGAAGAGGCTTATTGGTTGAGGCCCAGCTCCAACACGGGCTGTAGAGCCATCTAAGTAAGTAACTAATGACGAATTTGTTTCATCCGTTATTTTTGTAGCTAATGTTTGTAGTAACTAAATATTGGATGCAAAACAAGGAGTAGTCACAATCGCGGCTATAGAATATCTGTTAGCAGAATTTTTCATGAACTTACTTGTTAAAGAGTTCCGAAATACAAATAGAGGAATAATAAGGTATCAGCTTACTTACTTGATATAAGTATAAAGTTCGGTCCACAATCATTTGCTCCCTTACTCTAATAGTTGCAAAAGAATATCAGAGGTAGAAATAACTGTAACGAATGAAGAGGGCAATTAAGAAGTATATTTATTCTGCCGAAAAACAGCCTTCTTGTATTTACACGAATTCACACGAGTACATAGATTCAGCATTTTATGGACGAGAGGCATAAGCATACCTGCACCCTATAAAATATCATTAAATATATATATAGATATTTTTATAAACATCTTTGATAGAAATGTCCATTCATTTCATTTATTTTAATTGCATTTCTTTTAGGGCAATTTATAACTCTTATTATCCCAAACAAAAAAATGCTAAAATAGCTTAAATTATTTTATTTTAACTTACCGTTGCCATGCTGGCACTCGAACTTTCTAATGGTGAATTGTATTAACGTTTAAAATTTAAATTAAAAGAAAGATTTTCATTAAAAAAAAATTTGGTTAAATGAACCTTTTTGTTATAATACAATATAAAACTGAAAACTAGGCATACCAGATAAGAGTGATAAGAAAAAAAAAAAAAAATTAAATAGAACAACAACGGTCTAACATATAAAATTGATTCTGGTCTTATTTTGAAGTTACGTTCATGCTATGTGTGGAATAGCACAATATTCAAATGGTCGCCTTAGTCTCACTGGCAGTGTTTCAATTTTTGATGACTTGGTCCAAATTGTGTGGCGTTCTTCCGGCAGTATCGTGTCAGATGTTAGCGTAGACTAAGAGAAAATAATCCAGTGGTGTCAAATTGCATGATCGCCGCAGCCAATTGATGAACGCTCGCCGTGAGATGACACAGTCGAAAAATATTTCCTTCACAACTTCGAGCGTTGCGTCGCTTGTATGGCATGTAGCGTCATCTTGTTGTTAACATCGGTCAGTTACATTGACCGGTAACCATGCCTTCTTTATCGTTTGGAGAGAAATAAGGTCCGATGATACCGCCATGCCATAAACCGCACCAAACAGTCAATCTTTGTGAATGCGTTGGTTCTTCGCCGAACACTTATGGATTGTGTTCGCTTCAATACTGGCAATTTTGCTTGCTGACTTAGCCTTTGAGTCGAAAAATTGGCCTCGTCCGAGAAGATAATTTTTTTGGGCAAAATCCGGATCTCCGACCAACATTTCCGGCGTCCAATTAGCGTCAATTCTTGCCAAAATCCAACCACAAAATAACCCTCTGGCCATGCCCAATTCAACTGATCGGCGTCGAATCGACATTGCTGGGTCTTCTTCGATACTGGCCCCTACGGCGACTATGTTTTTCTTCATTTCCCACCAATCTCTATAGTATCTGGTTTGTGGCTTAAGATCCAAAAGAGTGTACTCCCGCGCAAAATTTTCCACGGTGTAACAAATTGTCTGCACACTGAACCCATGATGGCGGCTGAAATCACGGCGAAATTCACGTTGCGAATTTACAATTGAGTCAGAATTTTGATAATATTTTTTAATAATATTCGTTTGGCAAGCATAAAGCGATGCATGATAAAATGACAGACCTTTCTAAATATTTTGAAAGCTGGATGTTATTGGTAACTTTGACAGCTACTGAAACATAACAATTGGAAATAACTATTATGGCTATCTGGTCATCCTAAACTTAACATGTTTTCTGCAGCCATTCAAAAAAAAAAAAAATAAATAAATAAAAAATAAATAAATAAATAAATACAGAGTTTTTTTTTGTTTTAAAGTGATCTCAATTATTTTTTTTTTTTGTGTGTTTAAGTGTTTTAAGAGCATAATCACCGGTGGGTTACACGGCACTTGATGCAAACTGTTCGTGTTGAGTGTCATGTGATCCACTGACTGATCATATGTTTATTTTTCAGTTAGTAAACCATTTTTTTTTTTTCAGATTTTGATTGCAATACTATCCATTGACAGTGATAATAAGTTCACCATATGCGCCAACATATTTGAAAGAAACACGGGTCGAAACCAGGAATCTGATAATGAAGACGGTGATTTCGAAGCACCACATTCAGAAGAATACATATGTTCCATCAAATGTTGATTTAAGCGATTCCAATGAAAATATTCTGCTAGAAGGCTTTGACTCTTCTGACTCATCTGAAGATGAGCCTGTTCTTCTTTCTATTTCTGTAGTAATATCTTCAAAAGAGACACCTGCTACAAAAAGGTCATTGAAAGAATTTAGTTTTGAGTCACCTGAACTCGACACGTAACAGAAAATAAATATTTCTCAAATGAAGCCTATTAATGGTAACCGAAGATGTGTATGAACTTATTGTTATCCAGACGAATTTTATTGCGAAACAGTTCTTAGAAAATAATATTGTTACTCGAAATTCGCGGATAAAAGATTGGAAGGGCAGAAAGAAATAAGTTTCTTGATCTAGTGATGTAAATGGGTATTGTGAAATACTCATCTATATCATTGTATTTTTCCCATAAATAATGTCCTGCAGTAGATTACAATTGCGCTTTTTAAATTCATATATCATTCAAATTCAAATAAGCGGCGTACTAGAAATCGAGTCAATGATTCCCTGAATTCGTTAATATAGTACAACCCAATACAACACACGGAGTCTAAATTTATAAACTCTGTGACCCCAGTGGTTACACATACCACATCTTTATTTAAGCCGGTAAAAATTACGCATAATCAAAGAGGAAATCTTCCCACAACACCCAAATTGTTATATTTGGACAAGGCCAAATATAGGCCGATAATTTTTACACATCCGTTTTCTTGCAAAATTGATGCTCAACCGTCAAACCCATCTAATTGGAACCATTCGAAAAAATAAACTAACCTAAGAAAACAAGAGGTTATTGGACACAAGTCTTTTGCTGTTGTTGTTACAAAACAGAAAGACAAGCGTGAAGTTTTGCTGCTCAGTACAAAACACCGACTGGAGAAAATGCAATACCCTAAACGTTATTGACATTTCTGACCAAAGACAGTCCGTTTGTTCAATAAGATTGGTTTCAAATATTTTATCTTCCTTTCACAGCTGTTGTAAATGTTTTTATGATTTACAAAAAGCATAAGGACGTACAAATTAGTCAGTTTAAAAAGTCCGTTTGCGAAAGACTTTGTGGGATTAGGATTGATGTTACTTCTTCCTCTTCTACAAGTCACGAATTGTAAAATTGTAAAACTAGACTTAAAATACAATATAAAAAAATAAATATAATAAAAGAGTTTTTCCAATAAGCAAATTTTGATTTCTGTACAGCAAAAATAGGTTTTCTATTAGGTACCAAAAAAGAAAAAACAAATTATTTCACTAGCAAGCCACGAATAAAACATCAAGACAAACCTATGACATATAGAGTGAGACCCACCGGTGGGGCAGTGGAGTACCCTTAGCAAATCTGGAGTTGAACTGGGGAGAAACTCTTCTTTATTCATGACAATGAGGATGGGGTTGAGAAGACCGATAAACTGAAATCCAAGTTGAATGGTGCTCTAAGACTTGTGACACCATGGAGCAATGAGTGCTCGAGCTAGCAAGGTAAATCTAAGACTGTGCACAGTGCCTAGATTCATTATTAGAAAGGCAGAATATCTACAACGTATTCTGTACTTTGCTCAAATACATGAGTCTCTGCATAAAAGTTGTTCGTACGTATGCTTGTTGCTATGAGAGTGATAGCATTGACTTATTTGCTCTGACTTATTAGCCAATACAGATGGTCTAATTTAAAATTTACTGCGGTAAATGCACGCAATTTATTTAAATTTATTTATTGAAGTTTCATATAACGAGGAATTTGCATATCAGCATTATTAGAAGTAATCACCCCTAGAATTTACCAACCGCGATAAGACTATTACAGATAAGACTACAATTTGTAATCACTTCGCGGAGCAACATTATCGAAATGGAAAATTACCAAGTTTTCCCAATATTTCTGTTTTATTTTTTGTATTTCCATTTTACTCGTTCATACATATTACTTAAGGTAGGAAACACTCGTACTTTACTATTAAGTAAGTTTTAACGTTTAATCAATTTGAAAACAATTCTGGAATCTACTTTATTTTTATAATATATATGTTATAACAGTTAGGTCATGTAATATCCCTAGTTGGTTGCCACCTAAGCCAAATTGATAATCAGTGTTCGAAATGTAGATCTTTGAAATCTCAGAAGTTTTTGATATTCTTTAACTTGACTCAACTTGAACTGATCAACCTTTCCTTATATTACTTATCGCGATCGGGATACTGAGTAGAAACGTGTAATCCCAGAAAGCCAATTTTCGTGATCTTTGACACCAATGCTAATGTCAAATGTCGCATTAGTTTCTACAAGTGCTTTGTTGCAACTCGTGCCTTATTACAGTAAAAATCAGCTGGAGTTCCGGAAACTTGAAAATAGTAATTGAAATCCATTTGTGTCAGACAATGGATCCAATATTGCTCTCGATTTTTCGAAATGCATATTCCATTGGTAAATCAGTAGAAACCGCCCTGCAATAGTGTGCCTAATTGAAACAAATTCCAGTTTCAAGAAATATAGTGACCTTAGTCGACACTAAGGACTGGTTTGTACTGATTGATTGTGTTTGTTCACCAAAATTTTAGCCAGAGAATACACGGTTTGTAAAGTTAACCACTGAAATAACTAACTGGCTGACTTTCTTTGGTTAAAGTCATTCAACCAATGATTTTCTAGAAATTCGTTTTTTTTTTTTTTTTTGTTTTTGGTTTTATTTATTTCTTTGAGGCCTGGGTACACCCTGAACAGTTTACTGAGGTGGTAATCGAAGAGAGGCGGAATATCGTTACCTTTACGAAGCGATCTAGACATTGGTTCAAGGTGTCCGTAGTTCGTACTGTGAAGATTGAACCGGAAAAGTGACAAAAATCTGAGATTGCGTGAGTTGGTGTTAAAAGAAATAAGTTGAAGTAAAGCAAGACAATCAATATAATCAACTAACATCTGATGATTAAAGAGAATATCGGCAACTTTTCGGGAAAAGGGTTGTAAATTTATAAGTTTTACCCCATCAGTGTAGGGTGGTAAAGCAAATCATAAAAACCTGCGTTGAACAGCTTCTATCCGGACGATGTCTGTTTTGTAGTAGGCTGACCAAACCTGGCTCTCATATTCAAGAAGAGGAATAACAATGGTTATGTAAATAGATTTGGTAATACAAGTATTGGAAAACTGCTTAAACAGATAACACCTATGGTAAATTACGCAACTCATTTATTAAGGGAACATACAGATTAAAGACCAAATAGCAACGAGGTGAAGTAGAAGGGCGCTTACGGCTATAAGTTATAGCCTCACACTTGTTGACATTAAGGTCAAAGAAATTTTTCGACACCAAGTGCAAAACCTGCATAGATCTTCCTGCAGTGATAGACCATCCGAAGTCAAAATTATTGATGATTTTTTTAAAGAATAAGTGGGTCAATGGACGCAATTTCGTTTGTATGTTATGTTTGAGATCCCTTTTTTTTACAATCCCGCGCGCGCACCAAGGGGATATGAATACCCTTTTACTGGCTTTTCTCCAGGGCGCGGGCAGGTGGTATAGTAGTTTGAAACTCAGGTGTATTAGGTTTCGATATTTTTCCCAGAGGTGGTTGTCAAATCATAATCCGCACCATAAAGTGACTTTTTTGGGATGAATTAGTTTTTCGTGAATCTCGTGTGGGCTTTCCGGTCCTTAGAAACGACAATTTTGTCAGAAAAGATCAAATTCGATGAACAAAGGATCCAATGAACGAGGATCTATCATTCAGTTAATAAATAGGCGACGTCGTAGATGGTCCAAAGGATTCAATTGTTGTGTAATTTGGATTTTATAGGCATGCAAAAAGAAGGTTCTAAAATTTGCCGTAAAGTGCTATAAAGGAGGCCCAATAATTGACTTCGGCGACGAATTGAAGTGCCTAGCTGTCTGAGCATGGAGTTTGACCCGATACTAAACCATGTTCGGTCATACTGACCGAAAAAGTCACGGTTTATACGGAATGTTACCTTTACTGATCGCCCATTTTTGTAATAAGATTGAATAACAAAAATGCGTTGTTGGGTGGTAAATGACTCCATGACTAAAATTGCCTAAAATTGTATGACATCTGTAAATAGACAAACCACATTGAATTCAGTAAATGATAGTAATTGACCGCCAACAACCACACCATCTGTTGGCTCTCCCTTTATGATCTTCATAAACAGATATTTTTCAATTTTTAATGATACAATCAACAATCATAATGCAATCATTAATCATTAATAGTCAGAATAAATAAGAGAAGATCAAAGGGGCTACCTTTCGGGACATCAGAGGAGGCTTTCATTGGGTCAGAAACCATGAACCTAAATAAAAGATAGTAATGTCGTTCATTTAAATAGGATTGAACCCAGACTTTAATTTTAGAAGGATTATATCATGAGAATTCTATCAAAGTCTTTGCTAATGTAGTAGCAATCACGTCAACTTCATTTTCAGATTCTAGTGCACATAAAATGCTTAATACGAATTCCATTATCTTTCTACCTTTAGAAAATCCGTACTGGTTTTGCGAAACAATAGATTTACAATGGAAAAGCATTATGTCATAAATAATACTCTCAAAAGGTTTAGGTATGCAGGACAGTTTAGCAATTGGTCGATAGTTGGAAATATCGAAATGAGTGTCAGGTCTATTCGGTCTTAATAATTGTCATAGAGTGTTTGGCAAAGTACAGAGAGATTTATTTGGGCAGACTGGTATTAGAAGAAATCGGTGTTGGAACGCGATTTTAGCTAAGTATATCAGAGCTTAATTCTCTTGCTACGAATAGATCGCAGCTCTTTATTATACCAGGGTGGTGAAGATGAGGGATTCTTCCCTCGGATTGGAAGAGACATTTAAAATATAGGTATAAAAGAATGTGAGAGCATTGTTAACCAAGGGATAGGATTATCGTACAGAAAGTTAGAATTGACCATACTGAGGAGGTTGTTCTGGTTGGCCCTATGAAAATTAAAACTGTAAGAAAACTCACAGGAAACTTGATTAAGATCATTATCATACAACATACAAGAGAAAGGGGAGGGTGGTAACTATCCAACTTAGAGAGAAGATGTCTATTTTCGAAAACGACGCAGTTATCTGTATCAGTGGCGAAGACCAAGTCGAGTTTTCTGCCAACTTTATTGGTGATAATAGATACAGACCAAAGTTAATAAGGCAGTCGATGAAAAGCTTTTTCTTTATCAAAATTAGGATTTGTTGCAGTGAAGAAGGACTGGTCAGTCTGATCGTTGGGATCAGCAGCAGTGAAAGATTTTTTAAATGGTCTGGATTCGGGACGGAAGTGTATAGATAGAAGTACTCGTACATTACGGCCATATAAAATGTCCTCTTTACCTTGGGATAATAATTCATAATTCTTAATATTAGGGTTGAGATTAATTTTTCTGATGGCAAGAATATTGTAGGGCAGAGTCTACGAATTAAGATATACGAGTATCCATAGCAGATATCTTAGTTCCTATTGGGTTTTTATAATAAAGAGACAAACATTTGAGAGGCGGGTAGGGTGCGATAGTAGTTTTTGAAACTAGACCGTGTGCTTTGAAGATCTAGTATGCGTTTGGAACTTACGTGAGACGCAAAAAAGAGAGATTATTACCCACGTCATCAGGAGTCATATATATATGTATAATTCCTCACGAAAACGTATAAAAAGTTGCCCCAGATCATTGATTAGTGAGAAGGCCTTCTTGCAGAATGATAACCAACACATTGGTTTCCGTTATACCATCAATACAGACAGAGTCCGACTTATCACGTAGATAAGCGAGATATAAACGAACATTATCATATAATTTGCGGTCTCTTAATCGAGAGAGAGCATACCGGCCATCCTCCCCTGAATCGATAAGGTGCTCGTGTATTTGTGTTTATGATTGGTTTTGAAATCGCGGATTACTTTTGACATAATACGTACAATGTTTACGACAAAACAAAATTCTGTGAATATATTGTGAGATAAAAATTCAAAGAGTATATAAATATTAAAAGAACGCAAAATCTAGTAAGTATTCTTATAATATAATTTTAATATTAAATAATCTCGGTTTGTTTACAAATTCAGTTCATTTGCAGATTGCAATTGAGATTCGTGGAGTAGTGACGATAGTGACGATGAATTTCAATTATTGGTGGGGGAAAGCCGACTGTATAATATGTATGATAGATTGGACCATATCAATATTATAGATATTATATTATATAGATATTTCATCAGATGTTTTAGATTACAGAAGCAAACTGTTTCGCGAAAGAAACTAGCAAAATCTTTTTTTTTCGAAAGTGTTAAATAAAAAACGACAAACGAAATTCATCGTGGTGTAGGTTGGATAATCAACGTACGACGAAATGTGTGCTTCCAAAAGACCGCGCGTGTTAAGTGGAAGTTTTTGAACCATCTGATATATGAGAACATCTTCCCATAAGTTGACAGGAACTCCGAGATTTGCTAATGATTGTTTAGCTTCGTTTGTGGTGTCAACGAGTGATTTAATACCATCAGCTGATTCGTGAGACAGTATTGGCTGGTTAAAAAGCAAATTGTACTGTGTCTCTTGAAGAAACCTCAGGTTTTGGTACCGTTTGACTAGCGTTGCCCATGCTGACTCATTACCGTGGGTGATTGCCGTCGAATTTTTAATGACCAGACTGTCAAATAAACTTTTAAATGATGGTCAAGTTTAAAGAGAAGTTTAAGATCAACAGACGAAATATTAGATCCACCCACTGAACTATTTAAGGACCCCTGTACTTGATATTGAATATCAGTATATTGCAACTGCTCTTTTAATTCCGAAGAATACAACTCTTTTAAATTATGGAAGATTGATTCTTCCATATATTTAGTTTTTGTTTTGTCACTAGGAGTTGCAATAATCTTTTGATGCAGGCCTCTAGCTTCCTGAAACGATTCCTCTAAATTCTTAAGCCGCGCTTCATTCATATGAGTGGATTTATTGAGCTTGTCCAAGCTTAAATATGCTCTGAAATCAGCACCTAAATCTACTGAAATGCTTTGCATGTGATCAATAAAATTTGAGACCTTGCTTTTGCTCATCTTTGGCACACTTAGCATTATTTTGATGGGCATTGCCGATGCGGAATATACATATATACATATACACATGGCAAATACATTTCGCAAATTAACAAATGCAAGCGAGTGAAAGGAGCAACAACAATTGCATAGACAAAATTCTATTTTTTTGTTCGTCATTCTCCACATCCAGTACCCCCCATGGAAGATACAAAGGAATAACTATTACCGTACGTTCGCATAATTCAAGGATCCAGAAATGTTCAATGTGTCAGGATCTTCACTCAATCCGTAATTGTTTTAAATTTAAAGCACTTCATTATAAAAAGCGACACGATGTTCTAAGGAAACAGAGGTACGAGCACATTTACTTGCTCTCACTGCAAGCAAAAACATCATTCGTTGCTTCATATTGAGGATACGTACCCTTCAGTAGATGGAAAAAACACCACTTTAGTGGCAGTTGTCTAGTCACCTGCCCCCGTTGAGTTCTCTTCCGTGGTACCATTTCAGATTCGTTCTACAGAAGGTCAAACTACTTCAGCTAAAATAACTTCAGCACTCAACACATACATTACTGAAAGCAGTAAGGTCCACTCTGTTCTTCGGGCTACAGCGCTCATTAAGCTCTTTGCGACCACGGTCCAACCCTTGATGCTGAGAGCCATATTAGATCATGGATCGAAGGCCTCCTTCATAACGGAGTCTGCGGTGAAAATGTTAAACCTCAAAAGAAAAAGGAATATCTTTTCCGTTCTTGGCGTTGGAGAAACAAAAATGAGTGTATCAAAGTACAATGTGTCATTAGTGATTCATTCCAATACCAAACCAAATTATAAATTATAACTTCGAAGCCTTGGTCTTACCCAAACCCACCGCTAGTCTTCCCATGCGTTATATCCCCTGCGATGACTGGAGTCACCTCCAAAACATGGAGCTAGCAGATCCTACTTACAATAGGCCAAGTAAAATTGATATACTGCTAGGCAGTGATATATATTATATCGTCAATACTTTTTGATGGAATTGTGAAAGGACCATCCGGTACTCCTTGCATGGGTACTCTGGCGTCTTTGAAAACCAGTCGGCGGTAACTTCGTTTCACACTATGAACGAAAATCCGCAACTAAACATTATTCTAAAGAAATGGAAAATATATAGTTCAGCTTCCCTTCAAAGAAGAAACACCTCCTGCATTAGGTACCTCTCAGAACTCAGCGCTTTTTTGGTTCCTGCAGGTAGAAAAAAGATTTAAATCCAATCCAGCATTTCAAGAGAAATCCAAAGCGGTGCTTGAAGAATACATGGACCTAGGGTACATGCCAGAAGTAAACCTCAAGTCTCTTCCAAATTCTCACTATTTCGTTGCACCCCATGCTGTGATTAAAGAAGCAAGCTCCACAACCAAGTTTCGTATAGTTTTTGACGCCTCATGCAAAACTTCAGATGGGACTTCTCTAAATGATCATTTGTAAGCAGGCCCGAGGTTGCAAGAATATATCCTTGATCACATCGCTCGTTTTCGTCAGCATAAAATAGGTTTTGTAGCTGATATTAGTAAGGTGCATAGGAAGATTCGGATTGCTCCCAAAGATTCTGCCTACCAGCTTGTTTTGTGGAGAGATAAGGATGGAGAAGAAATTAGAATCTTCAGGCTAAACATGGTTACGTTTGGCACCACCTCGGCGCCATATTTAGCAATGGCGCAAACTCAGTGAAAGAGGCTTTGGAAATGCAACACCAGCTCACTGCAATGCTGAGCCGTGGTGGTTTTACATTAAAAAAATTTGCAAGTAATAGCGAGAAATTGTTACAATCTATCCCGATTGACGAAAGAGAGATACAAATACCCCTATCATTCGATGAAAAAAAGGCAATCAAAACACTTGGTATACAATGGCACCCCGGAAAAGACATCTTCACCTTTGGCATACAAAACATCTCCCAAATCAAAAGAAGACTACGAAAAGGACAATCCTATCCGATATCGCACGTCTGTGTGACCCAATGGGTTGGATCTCTCCTTGTGTGATAACCAGTAAAATCCTTATGCAAGAACTTTGGAAACAGCATCAAACTTGGAACAGTGATCTTCCAGAGACCATAATTTTAACATGGCACAGTCTTAAGACCGAACTCAATGCGATGAAAACACTCGCAATTTCTCATTGGCTAGGTACTATTCCAAACAGTCGTCTCGAAATCCACGGATTTTGCGATGCCTTTGAAAAGGCCTACGCTGCTGCAATCTATATTCGTAGTATTAAACAAGACTTCATAAATATAAATTTGATTCTTTCTAAAGCACAACTGAAGAAAAAATCACTGGCGCAGCTAGAATTGTGTGGAGCCTTACTTCTGGTGCAGTTATTAGTGCGCACTGTGAAAACAATGGGCATCAGAAATGGAAAAGTATACGCTTGGTGTGATTCTCAAATTGCGATTGCAAGTCACCTCCATATACGTGAACTACATTTGTGCAAAATAGAGTTGCCGAAATCCAAGATCTCACAGATCCGAACTGCTGGAACTACATCGCTTCAAAGGAAAATCCAGCCGATGTTGCCTCTAGAGGAATTTCACCAAGGGATCTAATTAATCATAGCCAATGGTGGCATGGGCCAGGCTTTTTAAAAACTTTTGATGAAAGCAATTACCAATTGACAGACATACCGATAACTAATTTGGAAAGGAAATCATCGAAAAGTTCAATGTCAAATAGTAACTTTATAGAAGAAAGTTACCAAATGCGAAATATTTTCCACCTCTGTATTCATTTAACAGCATTCGAAAGCAATGAAATTTTAAACAGATCGGTAAGAGTCATTGCTTATTGTCTATGATTTATTAGAAATCTGAGAGCGTACAGATCCACGCCTTGTACTGGACCTCTTACGGTGGGAGATATTGCCCTAGCACGAATAGGACTGATGGCTTTCGTTCAAAAGGAAACATTTACCGACGATATCAGAAGAATCTCCAACAAGCATCCTGTCAACAAGGGAAATAAATTGGCAAAACTGTCGCCTTTTATAGACGAAAAGGGGGCTCTGCGCATTGGACTAGAGAATGCGAATCTGCCATATTCACATCGTCATCCTATTATTTTGCCTTGGAAAAATGCACTGACAAATTTAAAATTCACGACATTCATATGAAAATATTGCACGGTGGACAGCAGCTAATGATGGCAACCATACGAAGTGAATACTGGATTTTAAATTTAAAAGCAAATTTCAATAGCTGTATTCACCACTGTCTCAAATGCTATAGGCATAAAGCAACTCAGATGCAGCAGAAGATGGGAAACTTACCAGCGCTCAGAGTCAACCAAGCTCGTCCATTTCAAACAGCCTATGTTGATTACGCTGGTCCAGTACAAATAAAGGCATGGAAAGGTAGGTGCAATAAAAGCACTAAAGCATTCGATTTTTATTTGCTTTTGCACAAAGGCAGTTCATATAGAGCTCGTGAGCGATTATAGCACAAATGCGTTTCTTGCGGCATTTAAGGGATTTACTGCCCGCAGCGGCATTTGCACCGATCTCTACAGTGACTGCGGAACTAATTTCAAGGGAGCAGCGAGGATTATGGTACAGGAAAGATCGCATCATACCAAACAATGGACAAAAGACATCGCGACGATACTTCAAACAAATGTAACTACGTGGCATTTCAACCCTCCGGTTGCCCCGCATTTCGGTGGTTTTTGAGAAGCCGGGGTTAAATCAATGAAACATCACCTGAAGAGAATCATCTACGATTTTAACACAAGTGGAGGCTTGTTTGAATTCGCGCCCACTTTGTCACGTCACTGAAGATGTGATGATCTATCAATCTTGATTCCAGGGCATTTTCTCATTGTCAAATCTCTTCACACAGTGCCCGAAAGGGATTTGTCGAACGTTAAGCCAAATCACTTGGACAGATGGCATTTGTAGCAGAAAATCCAACAAGACTTTTGGAAAAAATGGAAGTCAGAATATCTTACTCGCCTACAACAGCGTACTAAGTAGTTAACGTCAAATTTGCAGCTCAAGATAGGCGATCTAGTGCTATTGCCTGACGAGCAAGCGCGTCCAACGATATGGAAACTAGGTAGAGTTAAAGTATTACACCCCGGAAAGGACGGGCAAATACGAGTTGTCAAAATTAAAACCGCCAGTACTATATTAACCCGCCCTATAGCAAAACTTTGCCTTCTTCCGATGGCAAATGAATAATGAAACCGTCCTCAAATACACATAAATTCATGAAAAAAAGATTTTGCTAGTTTCCTTAGCGAACATAATGGTGCTTCAAGTCGGATGGTGAAATCGAGTCTCAAAAATTTAATAAAGAAAAATTTAAAAGTTTCGTGCGGATTTAAAACAAAAAGAACATTTTACGCTGTTCGGGGTGCTGTGCTAAGGTTCTGTGCTGCTGACTTTTGTTCGATGGAACTTTTCATCCTGCTGATGGTGAAAAGTGGCCTTCTGGAGATCTACGAGCAACGCTTTGGCATTTATAATGATAATGACTTTTATTTTAAATTATCGATCTGCTGATCAAAAAATATCGTATGCGTGTGTGTGTGTGTGTGTGTATGTGTGTATGTGTGTCTGTATGTGTATTATTAAGAAAATAAAATAAAGAAAATAAAGATGAGCAAAAGCAAGGTCTCAAATTTTATTGATCACAGGCAAAGCATTTCAGTAGATTTAGGTGCTGATTTCAGAGCATATTTAAGCTTGGACAAGCTCAATAAATCCATTCATATGAATGAAGCGCGGCTTAAGAATTTAGAGGAATCGTTTCAGGAAGCTAGAGACCTGAATCAAAAGATTATTGCAGCCCCTAGTTACGAAATAAAAACAAAATATATGGAAGAATCAATCTTCCATAATTTAAAAGAATTGTGCTATAAGCATTCTTCGGAATTAAAAGAGCAGTTGCAATACACTAATATTCAACATCAAGTACAGGGGTTCTTAAATAGTTCAGTGAGTGGATCTAAGGTTTCGTCTGTTCTTCCTCCAATTAAGATTCCTTCAATTTGTGGTTCTCTTCAAACTTGACCAGAATTTAAAAGTTTATTTGACAGTCTGGTCATTAAAAATATGACCATCTCCGATGTTCAAAGACTTCATTACCTAAAGGATAATTTAAGTGGGAAAGCCGAACGCCTACTTAGGAATACGGCAATTACCCAAGGTAATCTTGAGTCAGCATGGGCAACGTTAGTCAGACGGTACCAAAACCTGAGGTTTCTTAAAGAGACACAGTACAATTTGCTTTTTAACCAGCCAATACTGTCTCACGAATCAGCTGATGATATTAAATCACTCGATGACACCACAAACGAAGCCAAACAATCATTAGCAAATCTCGGAGTTCCTGTCAACATATGGGTAGATGTTCTCATGTATCGGATGGTTCAAAAACTTCCACTTAACACGCGCGGTATTTTGGAAGCACACATTTCGTCGTACGTTGATTATCCAACCTACACCACGCTGGAAGAATTCTTACTAATGAGAGTAAGAGCCTTGGATGTTATCGGACACACAACATCCAGTCCCAATCTTACTAGTGTCCGTATCGGTCGACAATAAAGCTAATAAAATGAATTTCGTTTGTTGTTTTTTTATTTAATAATACACGTGCCGTTTCTAAGAGAGGATACCACTTCAATTAAATTCATACCATTTTCAGTTAGTACCAACCTTGAAAAGATACGTGTATAAATTTGACAGCTGTCGGATGATTAGTTCTCGAGATATAGCGTTGTGAGTGAAGCAACTTTTGTTATTGTGAAAAAAATGGATTCAAAGCAATTTCGTGTGTTGATTTATCATTGCTTTTTGATGGGAAAAAATGCAGCCGATGCAAAGAAATAGCTTGATAAGTGTTACTAATGTTACAGTCGGCTGGCAAGGTTATGGCATCCGTATTTTGGGATACACATGGAATAATTTTCATCGACTATCTCCAAAAGGGGCAGACTATCAACAGCGACTATTACATTGCGTTGTTGGAGCGTTTGATGGACGAAATCACAGAAAACTGGCCACTTTTGAAGAAAAAGAAAGTAGTGTTTCATCAAGACAATGCACCGTGTTACAAGTCGATGAAAACGATGGCAAAATTGAATAAATTCGACTACGAATTGCTTCCCCACCCACCGTATTCACCAGATTTGGCCACCAGCGACTATTTCCTGTTCGCAGACCTTAAAAGAATGCTCACCGGAAAGAGACTTAAGACCGATGAAGAAGTAATCGCCGAAACCGAATTGGTATCGAAAGATTGAAAAATCTTTTCAATCAGTGTATCGCCCTCGAATGCAACTATTGTGTATTGGTAAATAAAGTTGAATTTTGCAAAAATTTTGTTTTTTACTATACATTACATTAAGCATATACTTTTCAGCTTATGTGTTCAGATTCCTACATTTTGTGGTTCTCTTCAAACTTGGCCAGAATTTAAAATTTTATTTGACAGTCTGGTCAATAAAAATTCGACCATATCCTTCATTACCTAAAGGATAATTTAAGTGGGAAAGCCGAACGCCTACTTAGGAATACGGCAATCACCGACGGTAATCTTGAGTCAGCATGGGCAACGCTAGTCAGACGGTACCAAAACCTGAGGTTTCTTAAAGAGACACAGTACAATTTGCTTTTTAACCAGCCAATACCGTCTCACGAATCAGCTGATGATATTAAATCACTCGTTGACACCACAAACGAAGCCAAACAATCATTAGCAAATCTCGGAGTTCCTGTCAACATATGGGAAGATGTTCTCATGTATCGGATGGTTCAAAAACTTCCACTTAACACGCGCGGTATTTTGGAAGCACACATTTCGTCGTACGTTGATTATCCAACCTACACCACGCTGGAAGAATTCTTACTAATGAGAGTAAGAGCCTTGGATGTTATCGGACACACAACATCCAGTCCCAATCTTACTAGTGTCCGTATCGGTCGACAATAAAGCTAATAAAATTAATTTCGTTTGTTGTTTTTTTATTTAATAATACACGTGCCGTTTTTAAGAGAGGGCACCACTTCAATTAAATCCATACCATTTTCAGTTAGTACCAACCTTCAAAAGATACGTGTATAAATTTGATAGCTGTCGGACGATTAGTTCTCGAGATATAGCGTTGTGAGTGAAGCAACTTTGTTATTGTGAAAAAAAATGGATTCAAAGCAATTCCGTGTGTTGATTTATCATTGCTTTTTGATGGGAAAAAATGCATCCGATGCAAAGAAATGGCTTGAAAAGTGTTACTAATGTTACAAAAGATGCTGTTTTAGATGAAAACATCAAAAAAGTCCACAAAATGGTTACGAATGACCGTAAAGTAAAGTTGATCGAGATAGCTGAGTCTTTAAAGATATCAAAAGAGCGTGTTGGATATATCATACATGAATATTTAGACAATTGAAAGCTCTGTTCAAAGTGGGTGCCGCGTTTGCTTACAGTCGACCAAAAACAACAACGTGTTGATGATTCAGAGGAGTTTTTAAAGCTGATGAACAGCAATTAATTACAGAAAACTGGCCGCATTTTAAGAAAAATGAAGTAGTGTTTCATCAAGACAATGCACTGTGTCACAAGTCGATGAAAACGATGGCAAAATTAAATTAATTCGGCTACGAATTGCTTCTCACCCACCGTATTCTCCAGATTTGGCCCCCAGTTCCTGTTCGCAGACCTCAAAAGAATGCTCGCCGGAAAGAGATTTAAGACCGATGAAGAAGTAATCGCCGAAACAGATATTTTGGGGCTAAACCGAAATTTTACTACAAAATTGGTATCGAAAGATTGAAAATTCCGTTTCAATCAGTGTATCGCCCTCGAATGCAACTATTGTGTATTGAGAAATAAAGTTTAATTTTGCAAAAATTTTGTATTTTACTATAAAACACATAAAACATAAAACGTATACTTTTTAGCCTATGTGTTCAGATTCCTGCAGTTTGTGGTTCTCTTCAAACTTGGCCAGAATTTAAAACTTTATTTGACAGTCTGGTCATTATAAAATCGACCATATCCTTCATTACCTAAAGGATAATTTAAATGGGAAAGCCGAACGCCTACTTAGGAATACGGCAATCACCGACGGTAATCTTGAATCAGCATGGGCAACGCTAGTCAGACGGTACCAAAACCTGAGGTTTCTTAAAGAGACACAGTTTAATTTGCTTTTTAACCCGCCAAAACTGTCTTACGAATCAGCTGATGGTATTAAATCACTCGTTGACACCACAAACGAAGCTAAACAATCATTAGCAAATCTCGGAGTTCCTGTCAACTGTTCCTGGAAGATGTTCTCATATATTAGACGGTTCAAAAACTTTCACTTAACACGCGCGCTCTTTGGGAAGCACACGTTTCGTCGTACGTTGATTATCCAACCTACACCACGCTGAATGAATTCTTGCTAATGAGAGCAAGAGCCTTGGATGTTATGGGACAAACAACATCCAGTCCCAATCTTGCCAGTGTCCGTATCGGTCGACAATAAAGCTAATAAAAAGAATTTCGTTTAAAGAAACTTTATTTGTTGTTTTTTTATTTAATACTTTCAAAAAAAAGATTTTGCTAGTTTCCTTCGCGAAACACAAACTGTTGCAAATATATATTTTGGATTTGATACGAGCCAAAATTACAAGTTAAAAATAAAAGGTGTCGAAAGGTGGGCGATTTTTTGGTTTTTGTGAAACTACCGTTTCGGTTATAATTCAACAAATTTCCTCTGCAGTCGCTTCGCTAAGGAAGGAATTTATTAAAATACCAAAAGAAGAAAAAATGGCCGAAGCCAGCTACGCTTTCTACAATTTTTAAAAGTTTCTGTGAACGATTGGAGCAATTAACTGTACTCATGTGAAAATTTAATCTCCTGGTTAGTAAAAAACACAAACCAAGGAAGTGAGATCGACAAAATTTCTTTTCTCTTTTAAGGTGGAGGTAATGCAGAACATTTTTCGAAGGAAAAAAGGTTTCTTTCTACTCAATGTACGGAGTTAGTTCGGCTGATTTGAAATTTCTGAATATTTTTGCAGTTTTGTTCCTTCAAATGATAATTACAACCGAAGCAATTCTTACAAGCACATGTTCATGTTAAAATTTCAATTCAGCTTCTTATATTTTAATTTTTAATTTGTGATATTCCACAGACGGAATCATTCTTTGATCATGTTCTAAACGACTATTTTCCACTTTTTGTTCGTGCTCCAAATGAGCATATTCGATTGTTGCTGCAAAAGTGTTTTTTTTTTTATTTATATTATAATGTTTTTGCTGCTTTTTGTATATTTGGAGTCTTCTACAAATTAGTTTGCTTCCTAAAAATCATTGCAGAATTGTATAAATATGAAACTATACATAATATCCTATGCCATAGGTGTGGAATTAACGCATATCTGAGATTTCGGATGTATAAGGGGTTTCGTACCACTTTATGACGATCGATCGGAAGGGCCGAGAGCTTGTTTTTATATGCCGAACAAACTCACATCATTTAAAATTGTGCATTTGTGTAACCAAGATTAAGTTGCTGCAGACATAAGTTACGAAACGAATGAAGGATGACACAAATTCGTTCTTCCGTCTGCTTACTTTCCATTCGATACTGCCACCACCACCAATGGCGGTAGCAAAAGTCACATAATGCTGGGACTAATCGTGTGCTGCGATACTACAATTTTGTTGCCCAAAACAATTTTTGGGGCAGTAGCAAATGCAATGTGAGAAGTAATCACCGCTTGGACTTCATACTATTGTATGACCTGGCTGTCAAAAATGTTGGCTCTCAGACAACTTTTGTTACGAGAGTAAAACAGCCAGTAATCGACTTAAATTTATCCAACAGGTATGCTAAGGAGATTATACGTATTAAAATGGCATGTCTAGCTGGTAATCAATCCTGCACATAGCCCGTTCCTTGGATGAACGCAGACCTTCAGCTTCTTAGTAAAGAATTCAAAAAACTTCTAAACTGGTCACCTAAGACTAATTCGGAGGAAGATTGGAATCTTTACAGATTAAAGCAAAATTTTTTAAGAGGCTTATTTATGTTGAAACTATCGGTGGAACCAGTGGGCTGGACAGAGTCCACAAAGGTGGAAGAACAACCAGGCTGGAACCACGCAGACAATCTGACGGTAACCATATCGAGTCAAAAGGAGAGACTTTCCGTCTCATGATTGAGTCTCACTTCCTCTCTCACATTCTCACTTCTCACCTCCTATTAAAGAAGCTGCTATTGATCTGAATAACACAACACTCTGTAGCTGGTATATCTCATCGGTTGTGGTGACGGATGAAGCCATGAAACATGCGCTTGCTTCCTTTGATGGCTTCATGTCGGTTTTTAAGTTTAAATTATGTGTTTTTTCTCCAACACGAATTTTATTAATTCTTTACTTTTAGAAAAATTTGTGTGTGGCTTAAACTGGGACTTTCTTATGCTGAACATATGATTATTTTATTTTTGTTAACACTCGTACAATTTAAATACACTTACCGTACGTTCACAGGCTTTAGGAGAAAAAGACACAGTTCTGTTCAATTAAATAAGATTCGTAATTTTTAATAGGTCTTGTATCTAGAAAACGACGGACTACTCACGGTTTTTCCAGTACAACCCGGGAAATATTCAAGGGAACCTGATGTCGACGGGAAAGTCGCATTCGACGCAAAAACCTGAAAAAACAATTAAGGTTTTGTCATCATCTAGATAGAAAAAGACAACTATAGGAATGATGGACAATTGAAAATATTAAAGAGGAACGAAGAAGAAAGTCAAATAAGATAAAAGCCGGAAAATTCAGAAATAAAACCCCTACATGTAAAAATGCATGAATATGAAAAATCTAGATATAGAATCATAGGTAGAAATAAAATAGTAACTATTATATACACAGTCTACTCGGATTTGCTGGGTGGTACAAACGATTCATCAGGGACTTTTCAAGCTCTAATTCTCTGAAACCCTGAAGAAAAATAAGGAACCTTTCTGTATGACTGATGAGGCGTGAAAAGCTTTCGAATTACTAAAACAGGCCTTAACAACTGCCCCGATACTCATCCATCCTGATTTTTCGAAACGATTTTTCATTTAGTGCGACGCTTCTGAATAGAGTAGGAGTAGAAGCAGTAATTTTCCAATTCAACGAAGTCAAAGAAGAATGTCCTATCGCGTACTTCGCCCAAAAATTGAATTCATGTAGACGAAATTATAGTCTAGCAGCGGTACTGGCCGTCCAGAAATGCAGACCTTACATGGAAGACATGGCGTTTACCATCATTACCGACCATTCCAGTCTGAGGCTGATGGGACTCAAGAACCAGTCCGGCAGGCTTGGAAGATGGAAATATACTTTTCAAATTGAACACCGAAAGGGATCGCTAAACATTTTACCTGATACTGATAGAAGAAGACTACGTGTATAAGCGGTCGTTACCACCGTACCTAGATGAGTCTACGGTTGAACATAACTTGAAGTTTTGGATTCCATCGGATCTTGCAGAGGAGTTGATTTCGCGAGCACACAATCCTCCGAAAGCTTCGCATGGTGGTATCGCGAAAACAATACACAGGATAAGGCAATTCTTCTATTGGTCAAATATAACTGTTCAAATTCGTCAATATGTGTCCAATTGCTTTACATGTAAACTTTGTTTTTTTTTTTTATAATCTACTCGCGCTCAAGGGATTTTGGTACCCTTAAAATCTTCGTACACAGCGCGGGCGAAGGAAATTTAGGGAGGAAGAAAAGACAGGTACCGATGTACATTGTTTTTAAATGTTTCCAAGTTATAACGACCAGGAAACACAAAGGTCGGCAGGGCATTACATAAACCAGTTGTACGGTTTAGGAAAAAATCACTATATTTTAGAGTACGTCAGAGAATGGGCTTAAGGTTATACTGATGAGCATTCATAGCGAAACGGGTGTTACGGTTGAAAGTTTGAATGGGCGGAATGCTACTAGCGATTTCAATGGAGCACTGGTGGTGGAAATAGCGATAAAACAAAGTGAGACAGGAGACATTACGTCGGTGTTCGAGGGTGTCAATTGATTGACTGATATTAGTATCAAAAATTAGTTTTATCGCACGGTTTTGAATGCTATCTAGCAGGAGATGCAGAGATGTTTTAGGAGCACCTGACCAGATGTGAGCATTGTACTCCAGTTTTGGGTGGATAAATGCCTTATATATTGTGGTCAGATCAGAGGGGGTAAAATATTTCTTACATCGCGAGAGGAAACCTAGACATTTCGCAGCATTTTTGGCGACATTGAATATGTGGTCATTCCAACGTAAGTTGCTACTGATACACATACCGAGAATCGAAAGTTTATCGGTTTCGACGATGCAAGTGCCATTCATAGATAATGGCTGGGTATAGAGTTTTGGAAGCATTAAATTCCACTCGGTTGATAGTTCCCCAATTGGTTATGCTGTTAATATCGGAATTTTATGAGCTTAGCATACGCTGCCGTTCCCGTTCTACAGCCAAAGAGCAGGGGAACGAATATGAGAAGCAGAAAGTGCTGTCATCAGCAAAGGAATAAATTGGATTAGAAGTAGCAATCAAGAGATCATTAATGAAAATTAAAAAGAGTGTCGGAGACAGAAATGAGCCCTGGGGTACACTAGCATTTATTTTATGAATATCAGACTTGAAACCGTCCAAGACAACTTGAATTGAACGTTCCGAAAAGTAATTTCTAATCCATTGAATAAGAGAATCATCGATCCCAAGAGCACGCATTTTCAACAAGAGAGCCTGATGCCAAACTCTGTCAAATGCCTTAGAAATATCAAGTGCAACTATCTTGCTTTTGCCAGATTGATGTACGCTTTGGTTCCACTTTTCGGTGAAACATGGCATCAAATCATCGGTGGACCTGTTGCTACGAAAACCATATTGCCGGTCATTGAGAAGTTTTCGTTTTTCGAGATATTTCATGAGCTGACGGTTTATCAGCGTTTCCATGACCTTGGAAAGAAGGGACGTAAGTGCAATGCGTATGTAGGAAGATAGAGAAGAAGATTCGCCTTTTTTAGGGACGGGCTGGACAAATCTTTTCGGAAAGAGTCGTAAAGATTAGGATTGATAAAGCTTACGCAGTGGTTTTGCCAGCGTGAAAGAACACCTCTTCAGAAGAAGGGGAGATATACCATCTGGACCAGCGGATTTATGCATGTTCAGATCTTTAAGTACTCTTTCTACTACACGAGTGCGAAAGTGGATTCGTCCCATTGTAGATTCGACGCACTCAAGTGTAGGCGTGGACAAAGCACAATCTGGGAGTGTTGAGCTAGCCCCAAAGTGAGCAAGCAGATTGGACTTGTCCAAAGAGCTGACAGCTAGAATGTCATTGTAAATGAGCGTTGGGATGAGATATTGCAGTATTTTTTGCCTCAAGTAAACCGTCCAATCTCATACAACGTCCGTCATTGTTATCACATTTTTTGTACAGATCGTCCATTCCAGAAACTATATATAGATTTCTTGAGACCTTACCCCAGATTAAAATCTCTAAAAAAAATTTTATTTCTAGTCCTTGACCATATCTCAAAATTTGTTTTGTTGAAAGCGCTTAGAAATGCAAGCTCATCCATTATTGTATTATACAATATTAACAAGATTTTTTTAATTTGTTCGGTGTACCACAAATAATACATTCGGACAATGGTAAGCAGCTTTTGGCAAAAGATTTCCAAAATCTTCTGACAAAACTGCAAATACGACATCTGAGAAATGCAAATTACTCACCTCAATCGAATGTGTCTAAGAGAGTTAATAAATCAATAATTACGGCCATAAGGTCCTACATCACGGATCACCATCGTGATTGGGATCTTCACCCTAATGACATAGCTGGGTCGTTGAGGAGTTCTGTACATGGTTTAATCGGTGTGCCACCATACTTCGCTTTGTTAGCTACAAATATGATAACACACGGAAGCTGCTTCGGGCTGGCTCAACGACTTAATACTGTGGAGGACGGAGAACTATTGACTCTCTCAAGAAAAAATCGATTGCAGTGTTTGAGAAACAGAACCTTATTTATAAATATAGTTGCCTTCGAGGGCGATACACTGATTGAAACGATTTTTCAATCTTTCGATACCAGTTTTGTAGTACGATTTCGGTTTAGCCTCAAAACAGGCATCTGTTTCGGCGATTACTTCTTCATCGGTCTTAAACCTCTTTTCGGCGAGCATTCTTTTGAGGTCTGCGAACAGGAAATATTCGCTGGGGGCCAAATCTAGAAAATACGGTGGGAATTGCCATCGTTTTCATCGACTTGTGACACGGTGCATTGTCTTGATGAAACAGCACTTTCTTTTTCTTCAAATGCGGCCGTTTTTCTGCGATTTCAGCCCATGTGTTATATCTTATTAATTTATCATGTAGTTTGTTTACCTACATAGTTTATTGACACGCATTTGTATTTATATATTTATTTATAGACTTATTTAGTTATGTGCCATATTCACTATTGTGATATGCGTGTAATGTATTTATTTTATTAATTTTGTTTTGCTTTTATGCATCATATTATACTTTTGCAAGTTATGTGTTCACATATGTACTTACGTTGCTACAGAACAGAAACTCGCACTGCTGATTGGAGGTCATTGTCCCAATGTACATAAGCAGAAATGCGCATATGTATCCGTATGTTTAGACATTATATGCTCGACTAAATAGACCGTGGGATTCTTCACCACGTCAAATTGTTACAAACTCAGGAAGCTGTCCTCTGTCCTTTCCGCCATAAGACTCTGGAGAGCCCCGAGTATTTTTACATCTCCCTGCATAGAAAAAATTAAAAAAAAAAAAAATAATAAGAACACATCGTAAACATAAACATACCAAATCGTTTTTCCTTCTTATTCAAAATAATCAACAGTCAAACACGACAACAAGATGGTGGGGAAAGAAATTAGATCCTCGAAAGAATTTCGATCTTCGGGTAAGAATAAAACTGCGGTCGTGAGAACACGACTACGACCAATTGTGGGGTCAGCTATTGTATTAGCAGATGAATTAACAGGGAAAAATGGTGGTATCAAAGCAGCCAAGTGCATCACGCCAGTTTAAACTGGACAGTGACGTGATAAAACCACGAAGCAGACAGTGGCGCAATAGAGTATCAAGTGGCAGCAAGTGAGATAGATGTGCACATAAAAATAAAAGAAAAATGAAAGACTAAATAAGAGAAAAAAATATAAATTAAGCAAAGTGCCTAAGTTAAAAACAAAATATACAATAAACAAGAAAAAGGAGGTGAAAGAAAAAAAAATAAACGTATCGTATATATGTATATACAATAGAAAAAGGATATAATATCGAAATTGAACAGTGCTAGTCAAGGCTTTAAAAGAAAAAAAAAGGAAAAATTAAGGGAAAATCCTAAAAACAACCACTGGATTTCTAGGTTGGGAGGGAAAAAGCCAGCGCTGATTAGCACCACAGCGCACCACATATTGGTTCGTAAAGATTTGTCGGCATTATATGTGTTTTTGTGGTAGTACTAGGTGGAGTGAAAAGTAATCTCTTTGACCACCAGAATGCGCTGCTACTGCAAAAAAGGTTATGAGGCCTTGAAGCTGTTGACGTGTTTGGCTTCATGTTGAGTATGGACAAGAACGATTTTCGTTCTCTCATAAAACATTATTTTTTAAGAGGCAAAATGGCGAAGAAAACAAAGGAAAAGTTGGGTAAATATTATGGGGCTAATGCTCCGTCAGATTACACCGTCAAATATTGGTTTCGAGAGTTTTATGGTGGCCGCAACTCCACTACCGGTCAAGTTCGCAGCGGCAGGTCCTCCGATGCGGTTACAGAAGACAATGTCAAAAAAATACATGAAATGGTGTTGGCTGACCGGAAAGTGAAGGTGCGCGAGCTAGCAGAAATCCACAAAGATTAGTACTGAGCGCACACGCCATATTTTGGGCAGTATTTCCATATGAAAAAGTTTTCCTGCCGCTGGGTGCAGCTCATACTCACAGCTGACGCAAAACACGAACGCGAGAGCACTTCGAAAGATTGTTTGGACTTGCTGATGCAGAATCGGACGGACTTTTGGCGTCGATTGGTAACTGTTGAACACCAGAGAATAAAATAAGTGCCCGGCAATGGACTGAACCCGGCACGAGTGCTCCGAAGCTACCGAGGGAGGCTCGATGTGTCGGAAAGGTTATGGCGTCGGTTTTC
This sequence comes from Volucella inanis, assembly GCA_907269105.1. Classification (NCBI taxonomy): domain Eukaryota; kingdom Metazoa; phylum Arthropoda; class Insecta; order Diptera; family Syrphidae; genus Volucella; species Volucella inanis. The sequence goes on from OU026153.1 coordinate 148,085,376, forward strand.
TGGCATTGTCATGGTATACTCTTCGTGGACTACCTCGAAAAAGGAAAACCATCAACAGCGAGTATTACTGTGCATTATTGGAGCGATTGGTTAACATTTTTTTTTCATTCCCAAGGTGGTTACTTTTCACCCCATCTAGTAGGTACAGTTAAAGAGTGAGGACAAGAACCAGTTCCATTCGGCGATCATAGTCGTGTCTCGCATGCATGCCACGTCCCTCACTCGGAGACATCCTTTACTTTCCTTTCGCAGTCCAGCCAATATCCCAGTTTCCGGTCCCCTTCCCAACCCCAACGCCCTCTATGATCCTCCAACCCCTTCTTGTATTCCTTTGCTTTTCTTACCTGTCCTATACCCATATTATCATTACAAATTGGACTTTAACGCTATATTGTATACTAATAATAATACTAATATAGGGTGATTTATGGTAAGGAATTTACCGTAGCAAAACGTGAAATTAAGTGCTCACCAAAATGATTTCTCAACAAGTCCATTGTTTCACGCGCTGTATGGCTCGTAGCGCCATCTTGTTGAAATCAGAGCTCACCGAGACCATGTGCTTCAATTTCAGGAAGCACATAGTCCGTTAACATAGCGCGATAGCGATTACGATTGACGGTAACACTCTGATTTGCTTCATTTTTGAAGAAATATAAACCAATGATTCCACAAGCACATAAACAACATCATACTGGCTTCAATTCTTGCACAAGTTGAATTTTGTACGCTTTTAGGTCGAGATCCTCACGTAAAATACGCCAAGCCAAGCTGCTGAGAACAACGACGAATCGATTCGACATGGTCTTCGCATACACTCTCAGCTTCAGCTGCTATAGCCTCTTCACTACGTGCTGGATGTGGTCTAACCGGTCAAGTATCATCCACTAATGCAAACTGGAACTCAAATTTGCGAATGGTATCGGCAATAGTGGTTTCAGTAGGTCGATTATGCGCACCGTAAGTTCCTCGAATTGCATAAAAAACATATTTCACAGAACGCTGATTTTCGTAATACAGCTGAACAATTTCGAGACGCTGTTGGGGTGTGAGTCTTTCCGTGATGACTTGCCAAACGGTACTGAACCAAATTGACTAAGCAGTTTGGAAGGAGTCACGCGTGATCTGTCAAAAAAGCCTATTGAAAATCAAAGCTCACCATGAATCAAGTCTTCTTCTTTTAAAAATGTCACTGTCTACGGGATTTGCTCTCTAAAACTAATTGTATTTCTGGTTTTTGTTCTCTGGTAGAGTATTAGTTAGTCAGCGAATAGCTTCTAGAAGGGTCGCGTTGTAATAACTTTCCCCATCCATAGCCGAAATACAGTGATTAGTGGTTGCAGTACCTGAACCTTTCGCAAAACTTTTGGTGTCATGCTCTCTTGGGTGGGCCAAATTCTTGTAAACCTCCTCATGTCCCGTGGTCGGCTAAATATGTTGTAAACTATTGCCAATTCGTTCTTTCCTAAGTTAAGTGCCTTTCTCTACATAGAAGCTTCATATTTTTATGCACGTATACTCGTACCTTTCTTTCCTGCTTAATCAAGTTTTTATTTCTCGGAGAAAATAGAAAAAAAAAAAGTGGAAAAGACGGTTTCGACGAGGATGGGATTCGAACCCACGCGTGCAGAGCACATTGGATTAGCAGTCCAACGCCTTAACCACTCGGCCACCTCGTCTACATGGTTTTTCGTTGTCAGTGTTATGTTTTGAGAAAGTAATAAGCAATGTTTATGAGTCTTGAATTTGAATTATTGTTATTAGATAAACGATTTATAGCCCAGAAGGAATTATGGAGGTTGGAGTATGACTGCTTAATGAATCAAATGGGGAAGAAGTATCTCGGTGATGGAATCGACTCCAGATGGGGACTCGGAACATAATGAGGAAGATATTTAATATCAGGCGAAAGTACTTGTATCACTGCAAAAGTAAATGTATGTTACACGTCTGGTTCCTCCTACAGCTTAGATGGGAGAGATAAATCTTTAGCTTACGGCCTGATTTATAAAGCTTTGCGAAACTGCGAAGCAGTTCCGGTGTGAGTGTGCACGCATTAGGCTGCAAGTACTCGACACTGGTGTAGTGGATGCGCTTACTCATCTTTCTACGAAATGTATATTAGCTACGACGGATACCTTCGGCATTAACATCTGTCTTATTGTATTGCGCATTTTTCGGCAAAGTCATTGAATTTTTTTTTTCTCCATAAGTTTTTTTTTATAAGCTCGATTATTTATTTTTTGTAGTATGAAGCAGCAAGATCCTTCCCATGAAAAAAAAAAAAAAAAAAATCTTGAAAAACCATGAAGTGGTAGTGTGCTTAAGTTATATCCCGACTTGATATTTAGGATATACTTGATTCGATATGTTAATTGTTCTAACAAAAGGCTTAGTCTATGGCTAACAATTTTGGAAGTGGAAGAAATTCTGCAGTATGCTAAAGGTTATGAAGCTCTTTTGGCACTCAGCCAGGTTATTGAAATAGAAATGGTGATAAAGTAGTTTCCAGCGAACCAGCAATAGAGTCTGGTACTGTCACCATACTCTGATGGATCTGGACCTCAAGGTAAGGGACTATGCCTTCAGGTTTGTTGCCCAACCACGTAAAATACTACGAGTATATGCTATGAAGCAACAAGCAACAAACATTGCGCGTCGATGCACTTGGTTCTTCTATTGACAAACAAGAAAATAGACCTCTTTTTACATATAGTATACTGTGGCGATTACTATAAAAAGCAGAGCAGAAGCCTTTTGGACGTGAATATGTCATAAGAAGTTTTGACCTTCAGGCATATGATTACATTCCGCGTCAAAGACAGATTGACTAACATAATCCTGATATCTATGTAACATACAAGAGAAAACGAACGAAATTACCATAGATTGCTTTTACGAGCTCCGCGACCACACTTATGAGCAATGTCTTTAGGACTGCGTTTAGATCACATTTGATAATTTTTTACGGTATTGTTGAAAAACATGCATCTTAGCAAAACACCGTTAACTAGATGAATCATCGCAATAGATATCGAGACACGACTCTAGTAAATTGATGTCCGAACTTTTCAAGCAGCCAAGACCGACTCAGACCACTACCTTGTTGTAGCTAACGTGCGAATGCGAACACCGAATAAATATAAAGAAATTTGACGTTGAATAGCTAATATAGCAAGAGACTGCTAGCGCCTTTTGCGACCGAGTCTCAAAAAAAATGCATTGTCAGTAAGCCATTGAAGCCGGTAAAGTAGCTCCTGTTTTCTCAAAAAATGTCGGCAATAAGAAGCATACAACGAGAGAGCTACTCAAGAACTCTATTAGCAAAAGAGACGGGAGGAAGATCGGCATCTCAGAAAGAACAAAAATATGGAACATAGTAGTGATCGGAGGTGCTTCTGCAGAAATGATGTAAGGAAGTTTTACCAAACCATGAAAGTACTTTTGAAAGACATAAATAACAAAAAGAAGTAAGAAGAGATAAGGGTAGGCATACTTCTGCAGACTGTTTAATAGCGAAGACGAACAGCAGCAAGAATGAAATCTTTAACTTAGATGATAATCGAAAACGACTTAGGACCAAGTCCATCCGGACAAGATGGATTTTTAAGCTATAGACTAAAAAGGCTGCAGAAAATTGCGGAATATATCCCAAAAGAATGTTAAATATACTCGAATGAAAGTATATAGTACTTAGTAGATTTTATTTACCTTGCTAATCGTATATAAACTCTGTTAGGTCCTCATCAGTGCGGTTTACGACCGCGGAAGTTTACCATTGACCAGATGTCAACCTCAAAACATTTTGAAATCGAGAACCGAGAAATGAGCTATATAGGGCCGATGCGTTCGATCTTAAAAAAAAAAACCTTCAATAAGCTCAACGTTCGACTCATTTCTTTTGAACAGAAACATGGAATAGAAAAGTGCTTCCAGTGATTTGGAAATTGAGAACATGTTGTGCGAATGAACACTCCAATTACGGCACGAAATGTTTTCATTTTATTCCGGATGACCAATGCAGTAATCCAAGACCTGGCTTTAGGGGGGCGATTAACGCAAGATTATGGGAGATTGCAAAAGCTGTTGTTTGAGCCTCAGGTTCACCTTAAACAAATGATGCCAACATGAATGAAGTAATCCTGAATAACACTATGGATTTCCTTCTGCTAGTCTATGAAAGACAACATGCTTCTAGCGAAAGGAAAAAATGTGAAAATTTAGCATCTTCACTGATGGTGCTTATCCGTTCTTTATCGGTTGTCCCGTGTTGGTACAAGATTGAACCACCTTCCTAAGAAATTTCCGACTCAATATTTCATCCGGCGACGAAAACCCATTACGAGTCTGCAAGGTTCTTAATATGTAGGCGCTTTGGATCTGCACATGAGCAGAGGATTCCTGTCGGTTGCAGGAATGTTGCTCATAAGCCTGTATACCGTTTTGACAGTTTTTGATGACGTTCTTTTAAAATACTCATATAAGTGTTTTACTTAAGATTTTGCTAAATTTCAATCATTACCACGAGGTATTTGATATGATTGAAATAATTGTCATTAACTAACCCCGATGGAATGAATGCTCGTTAGTTCACAGGACCAGCACCATCAACGTCAGCGTCTAGTACGAGTATCTGCAGACTGGAGATTTATAGATAAAGTGCAACAGGGTGTCTTTCGCACTCTTCCAACAAGTATTTTAAGGTGCTGTGCAAATCTACATTGTTGCAACAATGAAGTCTTTTCTGCTGAGGTCAGTACGAATGCCGTTGATTTTTCGTCCTATATAAAACCTTTCGGAAGTTTTTCTTTGGTCTAATGTCAGGTACTTGTGAAGAATCTATCTGTCAATGGAAGCCCTGATTTAGAACGCAGGTAGGCCTTATGCACGTATTATCTATTTGTTTTTTGTTTAGGCTTATTACAAGCAATTTTTAGATTCTAGACTTAAAACTAAAGCTTTATCTTAAAATTGAAGATAAAAACTCAAAGGTGGGAGCGGTTACAGAAAATAAGGACGTAGGACATAGGTAGAAAAAAGAATGTCGTTGAGGGACATCCTCTTGCTGAGGTAGTAGTCGAAGAGAGACAAAATATCGTTACCTTCACGAAGGAATCTAGACATTGGCTCAAGGTGTCCATAATTCGTGCTGTGAATATTGAGCTCTAAAATTAGCATAGACCCAAAATTTCGTGGGTTGGTGTTAAAAGAGATAAGTTGAAGTAAAGATGTCGAGAGGCATTCGTTTGATCTGCCTGCATTCCGAGGACCTATGTTATCTGCAGTTGTACTCATATGAGACCCAAGTGTCAAAGAAGCCTTAACCGAGGACACAGTTAGACCCGATGTAGGTTCGCGTCGTGAAAAATTCTGATCTGACCCATGCCTTTGAAAGTCCATCGGAGATTTTCTTTCCCGTCATCCTATTGTGACCTTGGACCCAGACAAGAGTCACTGGATTTAGCTTTCCGACTACGTTCAGTGATGTCTTGCATTCCTGAACTAGCTTTAAAGTCATAAAAGGGTTCTGCAAACCTCTAAGCGCAACTTAGCTGTCACTACAGATGCAGATGCTTCGCCCTCTCCACCGTTTCTCCGCAATATAGTTCGTTGCCATCAGTGAAGTGAAATAGAAAGTTGTCATTCTCCAGAAAGACACCAGCGCCACATCCTATATCGATTTAGGGCCTTCAGTGAAGACCCGACTGCATTCCTTTCTTGGGTCAGATTTTGTTCGAAACCAGTTCTGGACTCAAGGAAAATCGATTTCGTATTTTTTCCGCAACAAGAATCGCATCGGACGGCATGTTCATAAGGCCGTCGTAAACAGCAGGCGCTCAAGATCATCGAATGAGTCAGACCAGGCATCTTCCCCCTTCTCGTAAAGAGAATAATCATAATTTGAGGGGATTGACTGAAAACCCATTACTAATGCACCAGTCGTCGATCAAGTCTAGGGCTGCCTGCGCTTTAGAGCAGATGGTCGCTAGACACGAATAAATATGATAAATGTATGCTTGTGCAAAGACGTTAGAACTATTGAGCGCGTTGAGCAGTGAGTCGACCAACATGCACCATAGCAGCATAGACAGAACGCAACCCCTGTTTACACCATCCATCACATATTGTCCGCTTCCAGCATTCGCAATCAATATCTTATTCACTAGCATTGCTTTTTCCCACAAAACTAGTGATTCGTCTACGTCGTGTTGTCTGGCCGAGTTACACATGGCGTCAGCAGTTGCGTTGTCGAAAGCGCCCTCAACGTCAATGAAATGAAAATGTCCAATGCATATTCCTTTTTGCCTTCAATTCTGTCTACCAGATTCTGAAGCGCACTCTTGCAGGATCTTCCGCGTTGGTAGGCGGGTTGCAGAGGATGCATTACGCACATGAATCTCGACCATTCTTTCGATGCTTTTCAGCATGAAGGAAGTCGTTCTTATAGGTCTGAAACTCTTTTTGAGCGAGTAGTCCTCCTTTCCGATTTTCGTTATAAAAGCCATTCTCACTGTCCGCCAGGGATTCGGTTTATATGTCAGTGCCAGGCTATAAGTAAAAATTCTCTTCAGAGTTGCCATTGTAACATAACAAGGTTAATACCATCGGCGCCATGCTACTTGAAGCCGTCAAAGGAAGCAATAGCATGTTTAATGGTCTCATCCGTCACCAAAAACGATGAGATATACCAGATACGGCGTATTGTGTTGCTCAGCTAACTACCAGCTCCATTGATAGGAGCTAGTTATTAGCTGGTTGCGATTAGGTTACCTGGGAAGTGAGATTCGGTATAGGTACCGTCAGATTTTCTAAGTGGATCCAGCTTGGGTGATCTTCCCCTTTTGAGGAATTTGAACCGCCTACTGGTTCTACTGACAGTTTCGATCTTTTCGTAGAAAGCTTTGTAAGAGGCGCTCTTCGAATTTTTGAATGAGCCATCAATATAAAATATTCTATCTGGTTTTATTCTCTCTATCGTTTCATTGTAAAGTGCTTTGAATTGTGAATCCGTTGTATCTTTTTTCTTGTGGTTCGCCAAGGTGGTATTTATTAGCAACGTATTTCTTTTTTAAGGAGGTGGAGGTCTAGATGCTGCCGAATAACTCACCATATTTGGGAAACAAATTTCGGGGTTTTCCGACAAAGAAACCATGTTCCTTATTGCGGAAATAGTACTCTTACGAGGTTTTCCCATACCAAGTGATTCGTTAGTTACATTATGGTGTGGATGCAATGGATTTTCCAGAGCTTATAAGTGCTACAGATCTATTCTTTCCAAAGTGTTCAAAGGAAAAATAACCAGTTTCTACTCGTGCTATTATTGACGTTGTTTTGAGGGCACCTGTTGCTGTGCGAAAGCATTGGTTGATGGCGGCGTTTATACTTTCGACGTTTTTCTTGGAGGTCCACAAGCCATGTTGAAGAGAGCCTTCTACCATAGTCTTAGCCAATCGGATTGCAGTCTCCATATAGGCATACGTTTGGAGCTGTTTTACGTTTATTGCTGTTTTAATTTGTAAATTCCATTTTAAATTTGCAGAAAAGTATATCCCGAGTATTCTTAATTTTCTTTTGAGTGAAATTGTAACGTAGTAAATGGCTGAAATAGTACAGGAATTGGGTTCGGTTTTTACGCGTACGGCAATTTGATATATAAGGAGGATCCGCCTCTAGCATTCCCTAATGGGTGATACGCGTAGTAATCTTTAAAACTCCTTATTTTTGCAGATCTCTGCCTACTTCACATCCTCGGAAATAAGCTACACGTTTCACTTTATAGTTAATACAGATCGCAGGGATTTGTCTGCTTACAATCCAATCCTTTGAGAGATGAGTTCCTACGCATTTGACGCAACGCGGTTCTCTCTGGCAATACGCTTGCGTGTGGTTAAATGTAGAATTTATTTTGTGTTTTTAAATGAAGGCTCAATTTAAATAAAGATACTGAGGATTGCTTTAATGTCGTATATTTTTTGGATATTCTCTGTTTTTTTCAAATGTTAAAATGAAAAGAGGAAGGCCACGTTTTACCACGTTTTACCACGTTTTTTTTTTTCAATGTTTACTGCGTCAACAATTTTTAATCCCTTGACTCGCAGTTCACTAACGATATCCTCTTTTGGACAAAACGGAATTGGCCTTTCGCATTTATTCTCGAAATTGTACCATTACATTTTTTCTGTATTTAATTTCCGAGACAGTAAGCAACGTCTTCATAACGTTTTGCTGTTTTTTGAAATCTGCAATCCCGGTTACGTGAATTGGCGGATGTGGTCGTTGTTTATTTTTCTGGTTTATATCAGGAACTGCTTCTATTTTGTCGTTTTTTTTTCGACTTATTTCCCGTCACTTCACGTTGAGTGACCTTGGGAGATGAAAAGACTCTTCGTTTTTTTCCAGGAGGTTTCGCGTCCTAAGTCTTCTTCGTCTGTTACGTAAATTTTTTTGTCCGACTCAACAGAAATTTTTTTGTTTTTGGTGGCGACATCATAGATCTTGTTTTTAGCTCTGAGTTTTTCCAACTCTTTTGTAAGCTCCTCGCAGATCGCTTCCGTTTTGGTTAGCCTGCATTTTCTTTCGCTGAGTCCATTGTTCATGTGCAGACGCTTTCGGTATAGTTGCACTTCTTATTTTTAATTTGCTTAGCTGGATATATATGAGCCTATTATTAATGACCAGTTTAAATTTCTAAAGAAGCTGTTTGGTCCTCTCTCGGTAGCTTTGTTCTTGTAAAATTTTTTCTCTAACTATGTGGTCAGTGTACTAGGAACTAGTTGGTATGTTACGGTTGAAAGTTGACTTAGAAGTTACGAACAAGTAAAGGCTATTCGCGGTACGACTATCAACGCCTGGTATGCAAGCGGGCTCATCTATGTTGCAAGTTGTATTCCGCAACTAAATTCTCAATATACCGTCCTTCGGGTGTTGTCTGTCCAGAATGTTAAAGCCACCCAGATTCGTGTATTTGAAATCATCCACAACAACGAGTTCATTATGAGGATACAGCGATACAATTCTTTAATGTGGTATTGGATAACTTGGTTACTTGTTGTTGTTACTTGGTTACCTTGTTGAAAGAATAATGACACAATATCGAATCCAGGCGATTTCAGATCTGAATCATTCGAGAGGTGTGGGCGGGATTCTATCTGTGTTTCATTAAGTGCCAAAACAGCTGGCATTTATTTACAGAGAAAGACATGCGCAAAGAAGTGATGGCTTCTTAGCTCCCGTTTATCACTCTGAATTGCCGATTGACCATATTCCACAAACACTAAAAAAGAAATAAAAATCTTCCGGAGTTAAACTGATTGTTAACATTTTCCTAAGGGCAATAAACTTCCTTACTTAAAGTAAGGCTACTGTCCCGGGTAGACCTGGGCTTCAACCAAAAAGCGTCTCTAACCAGCTCGATGATTAGCTATCTGCGTGCAGTTTTGAATTGTTTTTTGTTGAAGTTCTTCTATTTGCGTGCGCCACATTAATATCGGTCGAAGACTTTTCGGACCGGAGCATTGATATTCATCCCCTCTACATGCCCCAGCCACCACAGTCATTGGATATATTGGGTTGTTAAATAAGTTCTGCGGTTTATAAAGGTTAAAGTTAAACACCGACCGAGTGCGGTGTTTCACCAGGAGCGCACCATGACCTCTTACGCCGAATGTTGTTGTAAATCACCTATTTTTCGTCTCACGTAACCATTCTTTTCAGAAAAGCCTCAAGCGAGTTTCATCTCAACAAAGTCTCATAGACCATTATGGGATCCATAATGTTTCTTTTACTCAGTTCATAAGGAACCCAAATATCCATTTTACGTTCGTATCCGAAGCTATTTGCTCGGGTAAGGTCTTAAAGATAATAAAACTAACATAACTCAAAACAAGATAGGTCATTATTTAAAAATCTGTTAATACGCGTAACACTATCCCGTCAATCATAAAAGATCGAAATCCATTTTGCAGCAATCTCGTTCTCGCTCTCGTTCGCAACGAACCAAATAAATTCTCTAAATACCGACTAATTGCGTACACTTTTTATTTCACTATAAATTCGTTAATTCATTTCGAATCAATTAGTGCTCTCTCGCACGTGTATGGAATTTTCAACATTGCATTGCGGAAATCGCTTGCCCAAGATACGTGTATAGATAGTATGTGGAAGTATTTATATACATCCGATGATGTACCTATTTTAGTGTCAGAATCAACTGGAGTTGATACAGTAGTATCCGTACGTCGGAAAGGGAAAATGGTTTCCATCATGCTGACTAGATTTTTCTAAACCTTTTCAGTCTCTGCGAAACTGTTGTATGGGCTAGCATTAGCAAGGTCTGTGTTTCCTCAACGAAGCGTACAAACCAACGCTGACAAGTGAAAGCGCTTATAGCCGAATCTCCATACACGCTGTAAATCTCCCGTTCCGCCTCTGTCGCTTCGACACGTTTTTTTAAAAAGCAAAATATGCCGAAGATTCACTTTCTTATCCTCCGATCATAACAAATTCTTGTAATAATGTAAAGGATAGCCCTCTTTATTTCAAAAAACAGCAAATATTTCATAACAGTATACACAAAGATTCACTGAAATGATAAACTCTACTTCCCAGAAAAAGACCGCAGAACATTTTGAACGACTCAATATACTCTTCTTGATAAGTCGAAAACACTGTGCAGTACAATTCGTTATTGTGTCTCCTCCTGAAATAACCGTCCATGCAGACGAGACCGAAAATCACCCGAAGGATTTTCTTCTTAAAGGAGCCCAAAGCTCTTGCATCCATTTTTGATAAAGTCCACGCCTCTAGAAGACTATTAAAGTCTTATATAGGATCAGTTTTGATGCTTGAGAGAGGGCTTTGTTAGTCAATTGCCTTCTTAGCCCAAAGAAGCAGCAATTGACTAAAGTTGTCATTGTCATTAGCAGAGCCTAAGTAGACAACGCCCTTAACTACCCCAAAGCTACATCTAGTGTTTGATTTCCTTTCTTGTGGTTAGCATGTTTGGTCTTGTCCTCATCGCCCGTTATTGTGTGGGTGCGTGACTTTTGCAATATCCTAGACAAACGAATAAGTTTGGCTGGGATGCCAAAACTAAACATTGCTATGTACAGCTGTAGCTTTTTAGTCTCTGTACGATTAGATGATATTACATGCGGCCTTAACATCGATGTATAGGTGGCGTGTTTCGATTTAGGACTGATGATTTCTTCCAAGATCTGCGGTATTTGGTCGATGGTGCAATTTCCTTGGCTAAAGGCACACTGAAATGAACCAATTAGGTTGTTGATGAACGGCTTCAGGCGGTCACATAATACGGCAGATATATTCTTGTAGAAGACGTTGAAAAGACTGATGCCTCTGTAGTTGGTGCAAGTTAGAGGGTCTCCTTTCTTAGAGACCGGAAAATTAATGCCTTTCACAGGGCATACTTTCGTCTGACCATATTTTACAGATAAATGGGTGTATGCTCGTTACCAAGTTATAGTCTGCCCCAGTGAAGAGTTCGGCAGTCCACTACAGTCTAGTTCACATCGTCTAGGTAGAAAGTCTCATTCTGCCTGACAGTTGACAGTGGTATTCTGTTCATCACCGCTATTTTACAGTGTACAGAAATGCTCTTTCCAAATCCTCAGCATCGACTGATATATGATGATATGAACATCCCTTGTTCATATCTACAGGCATTATCGGTTCAGAGCTTGTGTCCATGGTAGGTTTTTTCTGAATCTCACAGTAGCAGCTCTTCCAGTTTTCGTCTTTTTTCTTCTGCTCGTAGAGCTAAAGTGGGTGAACTACACTTATGATGCCAAAGTATGTGTTTATTTTTTCGGAAAATAGGACAGAAAAAGTAAGAAAGATATTTGGTATTCGATACTTAATGCTGGTGGCATAAGATCTCTTAAGAAATTAAAGGTGACTCGATCGGAAAAGGATTTGGAGGTGTCTTGCAATTGTAGCCGTCTGACCTTAAACTTCCTCACAATATTAGCTTGCCTTTGCGATGTTCGGGATATCCGCTACCGAGTCGATTTTGGCCCCTCGGGACGTTTGGACATCCACAATCCTGGTGTGGTGCCTTGCGCTGCTCGCAATGTAGTAAATCTAGTTGATGATTTATTGCGTGCTCGCTACGATAAATGTCCACTTCGCCGCAAAGTCGATTAGTCGGAATCTGTTATCGGAGGTAATGTCGTGCAGGCTATGGTTTCCGACAATACTACCAAAGATGCCCTCTCTTCTTAGCTTTTCATTTTTGTCGCCGAGAGCAATTTTAATGTAATAGCTAAGCCACTGCTCGTAAGTCCTTTCCAAGAGGTCATGAAAACCATCTTCGATGTCGATGTCTTTCTCCTCTGCGGGATTGTATACACATATAAGCCTCACGTTGGCAAATTTAGCCTTAATACGGATTGTTACAATGGGCCTCCCACAATTATCAAAGCTTCTTCCACCAATAAAATTGTCTAATACAAAGCGAGGCTATAGTAAATAACTGGTCTTATCGGAATGGGCTTAAAATACGATTTGACCGGTTACAAGCTGCCAGATGAGTGGCATGGCCCCCGGTAGTCCATACCAGACTTTAAACACGGTACCGTGGAAATCAATAGTTCGTAGTCAGACTTCTATTCGGGCCTGATTTGTAGAGGTAGGCCCTCTTATGGGAGCCTCACGGTGACAGTGGTTTAAAATTTCAAACTTAAACATTTTAATAAGTACTGGTGCTGGACCCTTAGTACAGTGTCTTTTCCCAGACACAGACTTACTTTCGGAAAATTCCAAAACATATCCCATTTGCTCGGTTAAGGTCTTAAAGACAATAAAACTAACATTATATATTACCTCTATTCTGTTTTCTCCTCCTTATACAAAGATACTAAGCAGAAGCAATTCAAAACAAGATTGGTCATTAATTCAAAATCTGTTAATACGCGTAACACTATCCCGTCAATCATGTGCGGCTTGGAGAATCATTTGCAGATCATTGTTTTGAGTGAAGAAAGACCGAAATCCATTTTGCAACAATCTCGTTCTCACTCGCAACGAACCAAATGAATTCTCTAAATACCGACTAATTGCGTACACTTTTTATTTCACCATAAATTCGTAAATTCATTTCGAATTAATTAGTGCTCTCTCGCACGTGTATGGAATATTCAACATTGCATTGCGGAAATCGCTTGCCCAAGATACGTGTATGGATGGTATGTGGAAGTATTTACATACATCCGATGATGTACCTATTTTAGTGTCAGAATCAACAGGATTTGGTACAGCAGTATCTGTACGTCGGAAAGGGAACCGTGAGCCAAAATGGTTTCCATCATGCTGACTAGATTCTTTAAAGGAAAAGAATCTCTCTCGTGTTATGTGGCCGTGGTGGATTATCAACAGTGAAGTATTGTTTAAAGAATCTGAAAATGCCACATGAATTTTCGAAACAACTTCAACAAGTATCTACTCATACGTCGACTCATGCTCGAATGCATTCTTGTTCGGATTCAGATACATTCTGTTCTGTATAGGCGCTTAATTAGAGCACATTTGAATGCAAATTAAATAATTGTATTTTTGGTTGTTCTGATTAACTCTGGATGTAGTCCTTTTTTATTTGGCGAACTAAAGAGATTTTAATGTGTTTCGTGGGATGGGAGTGGTTCATTCACACATTTGTGTATATGTTCAACTGCATTAGTGTAAGAAAGAAAATATCCTCTGATAAAACTTTACACATGGTGTCTGGGGTTTAGTTTCTCACAATAAATATCCACTACCATTTGAAACGAATTGAGATTTATGTACCACAAGGAATGGATTATGTAATTTCTACTAAAATTGTTAACGAAAATTGTATAGGGTGAGTAATATACACAATGCGGTACTTAACACTTTACTTTAAAATTGCTGAAATTATTTAGCTGAAACAATTTTGAAAATGCCCTTTTAAATGGCTAACGCTTTAATGATAATGATGAGTTCTGTGATATAGTTTCCTGAAGCTTTAAATACCTAGCGCAATTAGAATATTTGCCAAACAGAGTGAAGTTTTAAACGAATCAACATACCTTTTTCACTTGGTGTATGAAGGAAATTACTACTTATCTAGGGCTTGACATTTGGCTAGAACCATTTGGCTTTTAGATTTCAATTTGAAGTAGATTTTCGTTAAATATTTATTACGCATTTTTGCTAGGGAGAATCTATGTACTCTTAGAATGCGAATTTACAGGTGAGTTTACCAAACCTTCCTGCAATGTTCTGGTAATGGTCAGAGAAAAAATTTGGCTCTGACTTCAATGTATGAAATTAAAATACATGACAAAATAAATTTTGTCAACACCAGAAAGCAGGTGTTTAAATCATCTGCAATTACCTTAGAATCACTGTATTTTGAGATGGTTTTGAGATGGCATCTGGATAGATTAAAAAAAAAAAAAAAAAAACAGATCAGTTGCAGGATGGTACGTTTAATCCAAAAATCTTGACCCCGTTACGATGCCACTAAGCAGTGTACACTGTAGATTCCTTTATACTAAAGTACAGCTTTCGTCAGCAGTCGCTGACCAGGCGAGACTTCATTTGGTAAGCCGGCATCCCGGTGAGTGATGTCACCTGCATTCATATGAGACTCAACTCTCAATGGAAAGTTTAACCGAGGACGTAGATAGTTTTAACTGCGTTCAGTGAAATCTTGCATTCTCAGCCAGGCTATAAGCGCAGCTTTCTACATCTCCACTTGGTAGCATACCAAGACATTTGACATCTCATAATTTATTTTGTAATTATATCCGGAGTTATAATTTGAATAAAAGTGGAACTAATGACAACTGTTTATAAGAAAAAAAAATTAATTCATTTTTGAGCCGCGCAAAATGAAGAAACGTGTACACTTATACAACTCTGGGGTTGTACTAAGAAAACAAATGTTTATTAGTATTTTAGAAGCTTTTGAAAATAAAGTGCTAAGAGAAATTGTTGAAGTTACTTCTGTTGAAAATGAAGCAAAAAACTTCGCTAGAAAATATAAGATCCGGTTAAACGGGTTCCGAGTTAAAAAGGCGGAATATTTGGGATCTTTCAATGGAAGGTCACCTACTAAGCGTGCTTATATTGTGATGGAAAAGCTGCTTGATAAGTTTTACTTAGTTGCGGTATTAAACATAATTATCGAAGTGTTTTTAGTAAGAAAGAATCTCACACTACTATGAGCATCGTAAGTGTCTGATGGAAGATTTTCACCTGCCCTCACCGGGAAAAAAAATATATCCAGCTGTCAACTCTTTAAACAAGGCTAAAATATTTGCCAAGCATCTTGAAGGTTAGGTTGGGTAAAAGGGTTGTGCTAGTCCCAAATTGACAATCATACACGGAGGCCTATTATGTTATTATTGTTCTGCAACCTAGATTGTGTTGGCTGAAAATCAGTCAGAACTTTTAACAAGTCTACCGAGATCTATAAGTTTTGCTTTGCTGACATTCTCAAATGATCGATAAAATGACGACGATGGATAAATAGCATTTAAACGGTAGCAGTTGGTCAGACTACATCTTTCGGGCAACTTCTTGGCCGACCATCTCCCGTCACAATCATTGATGACTGGTACCAAGGCCACTTCAAACTCATCGCTTGTTCAGACAAAATATCTATCAATCTTAACACAAAAGCCATAAGTGGATTAGAAGAGGAGTACGGAGGCTATCCCTAGCCTCAACCCTAGGTCCAGACGAAAGGCATGATTCTGTACAATTTCGAGTCAATAAACCAAAAGCTGGATGCTGATAAGAATTATTTTGTTCTTTTATTGTAACTATAATTGCAAATTCAGCCTCAGTTGCTGGAATGTCGATATCCTTTCCTGAATACGATATGGATGACTCCAATCTATCCGAGGTGACAAATAAGTCGACGCTCTCTATCTCTGACACAAGTACTCTGACATGTACTGGGACCGCTTAGAAACGTCTGCAGAAAACTTTTCAATCAAGAAAAAAGCGCAAGAAAATTGACCTACTGGGACTCATACAGGAAACCCCTCAAAATATATATATAAACAAAAAAAAAAAAAAAAACTGTGGAAGGCAAAGCGATGCCTTCTGTTTTAAAAAAATCGATGGCTCTTGGACAACCGCAAGTGATGAATCACTCAACCTGCTACCCGATACCCACTTTCGATGGAGCTCCCTATTCGCGGCCACTAGCAACAATAATAGAACTACTTCAACCGTGAACAAAATGCACGTTCTGATTACAAGTGACAAACTGTTCTGGGTAGTGCATAGTTTCTGCTGGGAATGGCGGTGAAATGCCTGCCGAGATACAAGGGCAATGCTAGAGAATATCATGAGGAGCTGCGTAGAAATGATCCACATTCCCCGCAATGAAGTGAAGTTATTATAGTTTTCATTTCCAAAGCAGAAAAATGTTCTCATGTTTTCCCAAAGTATTGTACTTCAAACCTTAAAATCTACCATCTTTCCTTCTGAAAACTCCAAAACGACTGATTTATATCCATATACGATTTTATATTGATCCACGACTTTTGTCTACGGGTGAACTTATCTACTGCAAAGAAAAGTCGGTTGAAACGGCTCTACATACATTGACTAGCCACATCGAAATATCCTTAGAATATAAAGAGTACACATTGGTCGCAATTCTAGACATAGAGGGTGCTTTTAACGACCGTTAAGATATCCGCAATCACGACTGAGCTCTCAACTCTAAAGGTTGACTCACTTGGGGAGTTGATCAGTCTTATGCTAAATAGCAAGATAATAAACTCTAAACTGGGTGAGGCTTCTGCTAAAAGATGTGTCAGCAAAAGTTTACCTCAAGGTGGTGTCCTTTCAAACCTTCTCTGGAACTCAGTGGTCTATGAGCTGCTGATATACCCGAAAGCGTGTGGTAGCAGGGAGGGTGATTACCTATGCGGAAGACATTGCTATAGCCGTCTCAGGTAAGCATATTAATACCATTAAAGAAATCCTTCGGTAGATCAAATATACGCGCTGCTGCCGTGAATATTAATTCACTGATTACGATTGAGCGAAGAGCCGCATTATTTAAGTTGCTTAAAGACCAAGTCCCAGATGTGCTTTTGGTTAGCGAAACTAAGCTATCCAAAAAGCACAAAATGAGACACAGAAAATATAAAATCATACGAAGAAATCGACCCAACTCCATTCAAGGAGGAGGGGTTGCAATCTTTGTTAGAAAAGAACTGCGTTGTAATAGAGTATACAGTCGTGTAATACTTAGTTTTCAGGTGCTGGATTCATGCATCATCTATATCCCTCTCCGAAGTGAAAAGCGGCTGTACATGGTGTCTGTCTATGCTACTCAATCCACGTTATTCATCTCAGAGCTCGAGACACTTTTTCGATTGCTGAGACTTCAATTGGAAGAAAACTACTTTATTATCGGCGGAGATTTCAACGTCAAGCACAGAGTTTGGGGAAATAATACACCAAACACTAGAGGGAACCAACTACTCAATTGGTGGGTTCAGCACAGTGTGATGTATAGACTCAGCCTTAAGGCAACGGACAGTCCGTCGTTTCCTAGACACGGTTCCTATTTGGATCTACTGTTGTTCGACTCACGAATTCAACTGACAGGTACAAACCAACAAACTATAAACTGTCTACGCACATTTGTGTATGACAGCGACCATTGCGGTCTTAGTACCGAAATAACCGTTCCAAACGAAAATGCGGAACTGGATGAATTTGTTCATCGGCATTCCTACAACTATAGTAGAATGCGTTGGACACACTTCTCTAGGACACTGACAAGAGCACTCTTTTTTTTCGAGAAGATTATCAATAGGGTTCTGACTAAGTGGGTTGAGGACAAAAATATAGTTCCGGATAATCAATTCGGTTTCAAGGCGGGGCATGATATTATTCACGCCGCGTCTAAACTGGTTTCCGATATCCAATGGAACAAAGCCAAGAAACAGTGCACTGGTGCCTGCCTGATTGACTTGGAGAAAGCCTTCGATACCGTATGGTTTGAGGGGCTCTTCTAAAAACTGAACAGGCTGGGCATTAGCAGACCATTGCTGTATATTCCTTTCAATATGTTCACAGATAGACAGTTCATCGTGAAGAATTGCGATGTGACTTCTACTGGAACTTTTCATGCTAAAAACGGTCTCCAACAAGGTGCGGTTAATTTGCCGATTCTTTTCAAAATTTACACAAGTGATCTGATAGGTTCACTTAACCATGCCATAGCGTACGCAGACGACATAATCGCGGACAGATCAGGTCCAAAGATTGAGGTCATAAACATACTCTTGCAACGTGACTTTGATAAAATTAAACAATATTGCGACGACTGGAAGTTGAAGATCAACTTTCAGAAGTCAGAAACTATTCTTTTTAGGACGCCTTTGTCTGGGGCCTCTGCGGATACCAGAAAGAATTGGCGAAAGTTTCAAATCGTCGGACAGTACGGTCAACCACTTGCTTGTCGAAATGTAGTCAGATACCTTGGGATCTGGCTGGATCAATATCTGTATTTTAATAAACATATATATGTTGCTCTGGCCAAAGCCAAAGGAGCTTTTGCCCTTACAAAGAGACTGTTTTATAGCAGACAACTCGATGCGAGGGTAAAGGTGATCTGCTACATGGCCCTTATTCGGCCTATGTTAACATTTGGTTGTCCCGTGTGGTTCAACGTGAGAGCAAGTCTTTTGGAAAAGATTCGGGTGTTTGAGAGGGCTTGCCTTAGGGCTTGTCTTCACCTTTACAGATCACCAGAGTCTGAGTACATAAAATTCTATCCTAATGAGGTTTTGTACAATAGGGCGAACCTAATAAGAGTGGACAATTTTGTCATTAAGTTGATTCGAAGACACATTGCAAGAGCAATGACCTCGTCGAACCTGATCTGTGGGGCTTATTACCCCAATTATATGTATCGAGCGACGTGAGCAACTCAACTACGACAGAGATGTCGCACACGGCAGTGCGGAGCGTCTCCGGTTCAGTAGAGCGGTAGGGAGTCGCGACATGAGAGATGTTGCTCGGCAGCACCAACAATTTTGGTGGCTTATTGAAGAAGAGGATGCTTCGTCGTCGAATTCCTCAATTACCAGGTAGCTTCCTCGAGTGAAGCAAAGTTGGCCAGTCTATTAGATTTTAGTCATGGCCGACTTACATAGTTTTAGATAGATTAAGTTAGATTTAAGAAAAAAAAATAAAAAAAAAATAAAAAAAAAATAAAAAAATATATAAAAAAAAAACAAAAACAAAAAAATACATATATATATACATATATTTATATATTAAGTATATATATATTATGTATATATATATATATATATATATATATAATATTTAACTTTATTGTTTATAAGATGTAAGTAGGTTAAGTATATTAAGATTTATTTTAGGTAGTTTGTAAGCTTTAGTTTTAAGTTTTATATTTCAACAAAAAAAACGTCCATATACTAAGTTTTTGTTAAAATCTGTTTTCCTAGTTTTAGGCTTAATTAATGCAAATATTAAAATAAGAAGAGACTACGTCAAAAGACATAGATTAAGTGTTAGGCTTATCTTAGGGTGCCCGCATGGGGCCAGTAAGTTAAATTAAGATAATTTTAAGTTAATTAAGCTAATTTTTAAGCATTTTTTTTTGTTTAGCCTATAAGAATTAATATATAAGAAAATAAAAAATACATTTAAACTGAACTGAAAAAAGAAATCCTTCACCTAATTCATAACAGATCCAACTCGTTGGGTGGATAGCAATGGAAGAAAGTATACACTTTCAATCAACGGTATCTGTTAAATAGTTTCGCTATTGCCAACGAATTAGAAAAAAAAGAGGAAAAAAAAAACAAAAGATTCCAACGACGAACAATTTTTATTTTTGATATTACCCTCCTTGTGACTGCGGTCCAAAAGACCGAGCCACTCTTTAGTTTAATAGAATGTTAATAAATCAGATGACAAAATACGGTATCATACTCAATATATACAATTAAATCATCAGACCCATGGCCCACTTTTCAGGTGGTAAGTTGTTTTATTTTATAACTACCAGATCATTGACTTTGATGTTAGATCGAATCTGCTGATAGCGAGGACGATTCTGCAATGAAGTCAAGTACTCCATTTGCCAGTGTTTCCAAAAGCCTTGGATCTTGGTTTGTAATTGATGCCAGCAGGACAATCGATTGGCGGGTATATCAGTTATTGGCTTCGGAACGGCTGCATACGATTCTCCTAAAAAGAAGTGCGCAGGTGTTAATGGGTTAATTTCGGTGTCCGATATTTGACATAACGGCCGCGAATTAAGAATAGCCTCAATTTGAGTCAGAAGAGTATAGAGTTATTCGAATGTTAAAATATCGGTACCGACCACACGCCGAAGATGTTGTTCCACGGATTTTACTCCAGCCTCTCACAAGCCGCCGAATTGAAATGCTGAAGGGGAACGAAATGCCATGAAATGCCATGAAATGCCATCACTAGCCAAACGAATCTGCTATGATCGAGTTGTGATTTTGGAATAAAAGAAGTTCATGCATATGCGATAAAGAACGAGCAGATCCGCGAAAGTTTGTTGCATTGTCAGAATACATGTGCGATGCTTTTCCGCGCCGAGAGACAAAACGGCGAATAGCTGCAAGAAAGTTTTCTATAGTCAAATCACTGACTAGCTCTAAATGAATTGTTTTCGTCACTAGGCACACAAAAAGCGCGATGTAGCCTTTGCCAAACCTCGATTGTCTACCCGATTTGACTTTTAAAGTTATTGGACCCGCGTAATCACAACCGCAATGCGCAAACGGTATGTAGGTTGAATTCGTTCCGGTTTCTTTTCGTTGACGAAAGAAGGGTATACAGGCATGAGTTATTTTCCGAAGTAAATTGCGACAACCAATAACCCAATATTCTTGTCGAAGAATATTGTTATTCCTGGATGCTAGAAACGTTTATGGGCATCCAGTAAAATTAGTTTGGTAATGACGTGTCCCTTTGGTATGATGATAGAATGTTTCGTAGAAAATGAAATGTCGGCTTGTTGAATTCTTCCTCAAAATCTCAGGATACCTTTATCATATAGGAAAAGAGAAAGATTAATTCTTTTGCATTTATTAGGGAAGAAACCATGTTTATGAAACGATTTGATATAGTCACCAAAATACCGATCCTGCAGCCATTTAATGACAGTTAATTTTGCTTCGTAGATTTCATTAGGCCTAAGATGAAGTGAAGAAGGTAAATTTTGTTTGTGAGCTCTAGCGATCAGACGTTGTATTCGAGCTACTGTTCGGATCAGAAGATTCCATGTTGAAATCCGTGTCTAAAGTGATTCAAACGGATGATCCTTGTTGACAACAAGGTACGACTATATACAGCCAAAGCGGGCAGGTCCACCAAATCGGATGTTTGAAAAGCTGAGACGATGATATGCCGCGCGATGCACAATCAGCTGGATTGCATTCCGATCGGACATGAAACCACCTATTTCTAGGAATAGCATCTAGGATTTCCGAAGTACGATTACCTACAAAAATATTCCAGTGACGAAGAGGAGACGAAAACCATGATAGTACTACCTTTGAGTTTGAACAGGCGTATATGTCGGTAAATAGAACGCAAAGGGATTTCTGTACCGCAACAAATAATCGTACAAGTAAAACGGCCGCACAAGGTTCTAACCGCGGAATGCTTAGTTGTTTAATGGAGATACCAGAGATTCTTCAGCGAGAATGTTTGTTTTGATGGCTCCACTGGGTAGTTCATAGCGCGAATAAATAATGGCCGCGCATGCTGATGCCGATGCATCTAAATTTGCATGCAATTGAAAAGAAGAGCTTTAAAGACCGATAACTCTAGGTATTTCGATTTTTGTGAGAATTGGAAGTTCACCACGATATTTTTCCCATTAGTGTGTAATTGAGTATGGAAGACTATCATCGTAGCCCACATTTCAGTGCCATAATTCTTGAAGAAGTATTTTAAGTTGGATAATGGAAGAAGCAAGGAAACCGAGGGGATCAAAGATGCGCGCTACGTCCTTAAAAATCTCGCGTTTTGTTATGGGTTCAGAAGTTCTGTTCATCAATCGAAAACTAAACACATCACTTCTTGAGTTCCAATATAAACTGAGAACTTTAGTCCACGGATCCGCATCCGTGTCAATCGCAATATTTTGTAGGGTGACATTTTCTTGGCGAAGATCTTCACAATTGCTTTGCCATTTACTCAATTTCATACCACACTTCTGAAGGAGTTCAATTAAGGAATTTCGTTTTTCAATGGCTTGGGCCAAAGTATCTCCACCCGAAACGACGTCATCTACATAAAAGTCATTTAACACAATGTCGGACGCGATTGGAAACTCTTTTTGATAGTCCGGTGCTAGTTGCTCCAAGGCCCGAACCGACAGAAATGGAGCGCAAAAAGTTCTCTAGGTAACAGTGCGTAGCCAAAAATGTTGCAAAGGTTCCGAAGGTGATTTTCGCCACACGATCCGTTGAAAATCAACATCCTTTTGTCGACGGAATCGTAAGCAGACGGAGAAAAGATTGCGTTGGATGGGCGGACCAATCATGAGCGCGTCGTTTAAACTATTTCCATTACAGTCTCTGTGAGATCCATCAAACACGACACGTAGCTTGGTTGAACTGCTGTCTGGCTTCAACACGGCATGATGGGGCAAATAAAAAACATTTTGTCTGGCGATTTCTGAGGAAGGAACCATGGACATATGGCCCAAGTTCAAATATTCGCCAAGGAACCGTGAATAGCTTTGGAATATGACTGCATTGACATACGCATTGCCCATGGAATGTCTTAAGCTTTATCTGCCCCTAATAATATGTCAACGGGATCAGATCGATAAAAGGATCGGCTAAGGTTAGTCGATGAAAGTGATTCCAATCTTCTATGGAAAATGAAGTAGATGGCAGCTTTGTTGTCACACTTGATAAAATATATATATCAACTGGAATACAATATGAATCACAGAGTGAATTGATGACCAACAATATCAGGCCCCTGGATTTACCAGCGCTGGTAGATCCGATACCACTAATGGTTATACGGGCGTTTTTTCGTTTTACTCCAAGTCTTTGCACACATGACTCAGTGATGATGATGATGATGATGATAATTTCCGCTTGCGTCCAAAACCTTTCCCAGGGCAGTGGGAACTAATGTTTGGCTTATGACATGTCTATTGTTTACCGAATGATTTATAATGATTGCTTGTGATGACGTCGGGAACTGATTTGAAGGAAGAAATTGTTGATTTTGAGACACAATGTTGGGAATTGATGGAATGGTAATTTGTTGTATGTTGGGGATTAAAGTCATTAGTTTGATTAATATCAAACTGAGTGTTGTTAATTTGTGGGCCTATCAAGTGATACGATGTATTCACAGACTATGTACCAAACTATGATGACGTGTATTACATGATTTGCATCGAAACTTGGATTGGCAACGAGTCGAGAAATGAGATTATTATTTTTGACAAATTCTCTACGGGATTGTAAATCCATGTCGAGAAATATTTGGCATTGTGAAAGACCGTGGTTCGCTTTGCATTTAGCGCATGTTAAATTGGACGAAGCATGCATGCTCTTTACCACAGGTTTTCAATCGATTGGATTCGCGTATGTTTGATCTAGAACTCTCTAACGCTTCGCACCGACTGTCCAAAAAGTCTAATAACTGGTCTATAGTAGGATAGTCCTCGGAGAAGTTTTCTTCAGACCATACTTGACGCGTTTCAGGATCCAGTTTGTTTACTAAAATGTAAATAAGCCACAGATCCCTATTATGAGATTTTAGATATTAGAAGACTAATGTTTGAAGTCTACATAGAAGGAGCTCCATAAAGGTTTTCACAAAACTAGTTATTATATGACGCGGCCTATCGTAGCGTTTCTCAAGTTTTTCCCACCCTTGATGGTATGTGTCACTGCAAACTGGGAAATGGCTTAAAAGACCTAGCGCATCACCATGTAGACACGATATTAAAAATTGAAATTTCCGAATTGGAGATAAATTGGGTTTACTTTTAACAACACTTTGAAACATGTCCATAAACGTTGGCCAATCTTTATAATTGCCTGAGAATGGTTCAATTCTTATCGAGGGAAGGAAGTTATCATCATTTTTTCCTATAAAGGACTGATTGAAGGTAGACTTGATTTAACAGATAAAACTTTTGCCTCGAAATCCTCCAACTCCGGAGTAGGGTCAATATAATTTTCCTCATCAGCAAACGCATATTAAAGTTTTTGAGAAGCCGCGAATTCTTTCCATAAATCTTCCACTTTATAATAGCGAACTTTGAGATCAGTTAACGAAGTTGTGTCCGGAATAACTCTACGTAGGTAACTAATTTTGTTAAGGTCATTTTTTTAAATGACCACGAGTAGCACGAAGTACTGGTAACGAAGTTGATTCCGCCATTAACAAATAATCATTTAATGTAATCAAACGATTCGAAAATTAATGTTACCCAAATGAAAGTTAACGCCGATATAATTGATTAAATGTTTTGTAGCTGCGAATTATGAAACGATATAGAAAAATACGGCTCGAATTGAAACCAAAAATGTTTAATAATTTTCCTATTGCCAGCGAATTAGAAAAAACGATTCCAACGACGAACAATTTTTATTTCAATATCTTCAGTTCAATAGAATGTTAACAAATCAGATGACAAAATACGGTATCATACTCAATAAATACAATTAAATCATCAGATGAGAGAAAGCATGAGAGACAACGAACTTACAGTGCGATTAAACATAATCAATTCAATCTTAATAGCTGAAGTTAAACGTATCATAGGGTGTATTAGATTTGGATGTTATATTTTAAAATAAACAAAAGAATATAGGAAATATGTAGAGTACAATAAATTCAAGATAAATAAGAAAATTTAACAATCTTAAACAGTATCAGTTTAGTCTTCTCCGATATAGCGTAATATCTGGGTTTTATCTCTGACTGGGAAACTAAATTGGAAACCGAATATTCAAGAAAAAGTAGCTCTCCTCTCTTGCAAAAACTGCATTGGGAACAAATGGAGTTTTCAAACTCGCTCAACCCACTACCTGTAGGTCTCGGTTATCATTATCTCACCTACGTAGTGGCTGTCTGGTGGACGGCCTTGGACAATGCAGTCAACTGCAGCAAACTAAGAAAAGCCCAAAGAACTAAAAGCAGAACAGAACATTTCAGAAATATTGATTTAAAAATGTTTCTGAAATTTTTGCCCATTTTCTTAAGAAACATTTCAGAAACCTTTCTTTTACCGAAATATTTTTCTTAAACCCATTTTTGCACATTAAAATAATGGATGTACCGAAAGGTACGTCTCAGAATTTTGCTATATCTTCCATGCAATTTGTAACCGATGAAATCTAATCAGACATGTTTCCTTCATTGAATAGCGTTATCAGAATAAAGGCTTTCTTTAATTTGAGCCCCGGAGCCACATACTGTTAGCCAGTTTACGAGTACATAAAGTCGGGTAAAACTAAACTGATGATACAGGGTTTTTATTTTTATTAAATGCGCCCAAATGTGTTTTTAAACAAAACTTAAGGTAACAATGAAGTTTTTATTTTGTATTAAAATATATCATAATTGACGACATTGGTTATGAAATATGTCATCATTTGAATGTCCTCCATGAAACCGCTTGTATGAATAGATTCGCTTGACCTTATTTTCCATGACTTTTTCAAATAAGTCGCCCAATATGACAACAATTTTACGCCGAATATTCCCCTCCAAGTCATCAAAAGTGTCTGGGTTGTTAGTATACAATAAATCCAAGACTTAACCTCAAAACTTTCTAGTTTCAATTTATCAAAAATATATAAGTTGACATAGAGCAATAGTGGTCTCTATTGGCTGTGTGCGTCTCGCTGCATCATCAAGGAAGAAGAAAGCTCCACCATGAAAACCACACCAAACAGTAAACTTTTTCGTATGCAATGACCCCTGTTGGAACACCTCCGCCTTTTCGCTTGATCTAATGCAAGAATTTAACTTACACACAAACCCAAAATAATGACAAGTCACTGCAGTTGATTTTTCGATGAAAACTTGGATCTACTTACTTTCACTTGGAATTGAGCCCAATCAACGGAAGTTCGACATGCACGAGGGCCACTCGGCCTTAAGTCTTGAATTTATTTTTTATTTTAGCGCATGGAAGTAACTTTACAAGAGTAGTATTAATTATAATATATAAAGAAATGAAATTGCACAAACATTAGGGAGTATGTTATTATATAAACACAAATTTGCATAAATTTATATTTTTTAATCTATAAGATTATGTTAAGATTTTCCAGCCCTTGAAGAGCATCAGGTGTCAGGTTGTATTAAACTTCTGCATTACCATTGAACATATGTAGGGACGAGGCTCGCCAAAGTCACAGGCAATAGATGGTATTGTGCCCCATTTGTTTATGAAGTCAGCACAGCGGACGTGTTTGGTTCTTATGCTATTGAGTTGAGTCCATATAGCTCTTCGTAATTTGGGTACGCGGTCGGTGGGATGGGCAATAATGTTGTATATATAGGGTTTTCTAATAACGATTTGACAACTTTTTTTTTAAAGGCAAACCATTTGAGATATTTCAAAAATGTTATTATTGGCCTGAACTACAATCAAAACATTTATGAATGGAACTCGACTTCGTTCATATGGCCACCGCGGGCACGTTTGCAGCGGTCGATTCGTTAGACCCAATTTTCAACGACTCGGCCACACATTTCGGCCGAAACGGCCGCTATTTCGAGTTCAGTGTTGGCTTTAAGCTCTTCCAACGTCGTCGGCGTGTGGGCATAAACCACAGAAATAGTCAAGCGGCGTTAAATCGCACGAATTAGGCAGCCAATCGACTGGCCCATGTCTTGAGATAACACGCTCACCATACTTACTCTTCAATAAATCGATTGTAGCGTGTGCTGTGTGGCTTGTGGCACCATCCTGTTGAAACCACATGTCGTCCAAGCCCATATCTTCCAGTTTGGGCCAAAAATAATCGGTGATCGTGGCGCGATCACGCTGACCATTCACAGTTACGTGACGATCTTTATCGTCGACGAAAAAATATGGCCCAATAACGCCGCCGGCATACAAACCGCACCAAACACTTATTTTTTGTGGATGAAGTGGTGATTCATGACCAACCAATAACGCATATTTTGCTTTTTGACGAACCCATTGAGCCAAAAATGATCTTCGTCACTGAAGATGATTTTGCGATGAAATTCATCATCTTGGCGCATCTTCCCCAGAACCCAATCGGAGAACGTTTGCAGACGTTGGTCGTTAGTGTACTTTACCATGATGAAAATGTTGAGTTTACTGAATAAATTGACAGTGACAGTTTGATGATTAGTGAAAGAGTGCGTTCACAAATTAAATTCAAAGTTGTCAAGTCCCTATTGGAAAACCCTATATAATGCTGAAAATTTTCCAATGCTGAATTCCACCTTGACGTTAAAGTTTGAGTCGTGCAATCTTTCGGCTAATTTTTTTGATGGTTTCCGTGATTTTATGCGGAAGCGAGCATTTTATTAATAAACTCATGAATTGGAAGATTTCTGTTGTTTTGAATTTTGATATACCATATTCCCTTACAAGTATGTTTTGACGTCTCAATGTGGATGGAGGAATGTAACTCAGCACTGGGAGCCACTGGTCAGCCGTTGATCTTATCGTTTCGATAATAAAGCGTATTGCGATGTGAGTAGCTATCAATCAACATGGTATGAGCACTGTTCAGCCATATGGGAGCTCCAAATTTGGTACCAGGCCAAGAGTGGCTGTCCAGGGAGGCGCCCCACTAGCTGGATGCGAGTTTTTCAAACAGGTTGCTTCTGGTTTCGATTTTATTTGCTGTTATATGGCAATGCAGTTTAAATGGCAAGCTTCTGTCCAATGTTATTCCTAGATATTTTGGTTGCTGGTTATATGAAAGTACAAAATCACTGAGTTGGACCTCCAGTGGCTGGTAAGCTAACTGTCTACCTAGATGGTAACACGAGGACTAAGTTTTCGTTAGATTGGGTGTTAATCTCCATCTTCTGAAGTATTTTTCAAAGAGTTGAGGAATTTTTGGCGAGCGTAACTTCAATAAAGACTATGTTATGGATCTTTATGGTAATAGCTGGGTCATTTGCATACGTGAATTTATCAGACAGCGTATCCGTCACATCATGGATGTACAGGTTGAAAAAGTGACCCTTGAAGTAGATTGTTCCTGACACATAGAACCACTCGCAAAAGTTGGAAACTCATGCCTGCACACCAGATTGTTTCGTAAGCTGTTGTAAGGTCCATAAATACAGCACCTGTTTTCAGCTTATTTTCGAAGCCGTATTCAATATGAGCGGCTAAGGCCAGGACTTGGTTAGTGCAGCTGGAACCTGAACAGAAACCAGCTTGTTCAGTTGGAATAATGTTACTTATGGCCCCTGCAATACTGTTGCAGATGCTTAACAGGGCTATAGGTTTTTACAATTCAATTTCTTCTTGACTGGACACTTGAAATGATTAATTATTTAAAAAGGTACCCCTTTGCTGTTTGTTTTGTTTGTTAATTGTTAATTCTTTAGTTGGTTGTTCGTTTGTTATTTTTCCCTTTTTTCTTTAAGTGTATAATTTTTTGTACGTTTTCTTTTTCCAAAATAGCGCTCTCTGGTATGACGGCTGGTTTATATTTGAACTAGCCGAGCATTTCAGCTACTTGCCACTCATACACACATATACGAGTATATATACGCGGTTCCAAAAATTCAGCTCACAAAGCTCTGATAGCCTCCCAAAGAATCCAGTAAATCCTACCAGTACCATGGCATCTAGAGCATGACAGGAATAAAAAGAACGTGGACAACACGAAAAAAGGCAGGTGGGCAGAGGAATGAAACAAACAACAAAAGATCATAGAGAGTGGAGGATTTATGATGCGTGATTTGCACGCAATAAGGTCAGTTATCAGTTCTCTCATTTGGTTTTACGGGTTTCGAAATCATAATTATTTTGGTAGAAAGAGTTCTTAAATATTGTTATAGAACTTACACAATCAAGCCTTTGTATTTTTACCACAATTTTTTATAAGTTCAGGGTAAACTTCGTCAGTTCCTGCAGCTTTTCCAGATTTGCAATTGGGAATTGTAGTTTTTAGTTAGTTTCTAGCTAGTTTAAAGCTTTTTTGATGATTCTTGTGTGGACTTTGTCGGACATGACTTTGGGGTTTTCCACAATGCGGTTTGCGACAAGTTTAGGGTCAATCTTCGGTTTTTGAGACAAAATGGAGTCAGTGTCCCCTAGTTTCCGAAGTAAGCCCCGTGTTTAAGTCTAAGTTTTGCGTAGTTTTCTTCCATACCTATTGAGGGATTGAAGGAGTTTCTCTGTAACTTTAGTGCGAATTCTTGGTGTACCTAGTCAAGCGAAGAGCTCCATCCAGAAATGTAATTTTTCCGAAAGCCGCGAGGAATAAATTTCTTCGCTCTGCTACTGTGCCAACGAATAATGCATAGTTATTGAGCATCGTCGGGGCAATTCAGTGCCCACATTAGGGTCAAGTTTCGAAGCAAAAATTTGCTATCTTGCTTTTTACAGCTTGCATTTGGGATGTTTATTCCAGCATCTAGAAGTACTGAGTGATGTTGGCTATAGGAGAAGTCACGAAGAACTCGCCTGGCTTTTTATTGTCGTCTGTATCCGTGATTGGTTGAAGCAAAATATGGAACGCGTGTTTACCCATTGATTTTTACTCGGTCAGAGAGGTTTGGTTCGTCCTTGCAGCGTGTTTTTGGACAAGTCCAATTACTATTTTATTCTCCTCAAGTAAACGGCAGAGATGGTCGCATTTTGCTTTATAAATGCCTTCACTGTTTAATTGGCAGATACAGACAGGGGCTCCAATATTCAATAAAGTAGTATGGATCTAGTTGGATGTGCATCTGATATATTGAGCCCATTTTAAATTATTAAGGTTAGTTTTGCCGAGAATTTGGGATCTTGTTGAATATGCTTGGCATCCACATGTGAACAAACTTTTAGAGTTACCCAGGGAGCAGCGTGAGAAGCTTGTCTATTATTTGCACTCCAGATCTTGAGTCAATACGATCCTCTACCCGTACGGTCGTTTAACTAAGTCTTTGAGAAATACCCGGCTCATGAAATTGATATAATTTACCAACACAGAAAAAGCCGCAATACAATACAATACCGAAATATTGTATTTTAAATCGATTTTTCCTTCACTAAACACTAATCGAAAAATTATTACATTTGTCAAAAATTTAAGCTTGTTTGTTGTTTTGTAAACTCTTTACAATCATTCAATCTCATTTCGTCAACGACATTTAAAGTTACATGGTTTTGGAAATATCAAAAAGATCCAAAACCCAAATTTCAAGTTAATCGGAGTAAAACTCTAGAAGAGAGCCTTTGGGAATTCATTCCAATAGGCGCCGTCAGCCAGGTTCGCCGCAGATATCGTATGATACATATTTAGGTAGCTGCTTAGCTATTGTTTGCTTTTTTTGTTTTGTGGTTTTTCTCGCTTTCTAAGGGATCAGTTACCTTTAAATGTGGGACTTGGAAGGAACAACTAGAAACAACAGAACTTAAAGAGTTTTATTAGAATCACTAAGACAAAAAGAATGGAGTTTTAATCACCAAGGACGAGCTGGTAATATGGAAGTTTCATCCAAATACTATTCCTTAAAATTCCTTAAAAACGAATCCACCAATCTTTTTGAAATTTTGCATATTTCTTTTAGATATGATTGTCTAGTGTTTGAACTAAGATTTTTTATTTTTTTTTTGTTTACAACTTATTTTACAAGGCAATATGTGTTGTAGATTTGATCGCCGAAAATTGTACTTTTTCGCACACAACTCTGCCATTTTTTAAATCATTCGTTCAATCACGAGCTATACTCACCTTCTAACGGAAAATATTCTTTTTTTCATTTCAGATAAAACTTTTAAGTTATCTTGACCACCCCGAGAATATCTACTTTTTTAGGGTCTCCGACAACTAGGTTTTTTTAATGAAATTTTTACAAAATATTGAAAATGTTGTCGTTTTATATGGTTGTAAGTTAGGTTAGTTGAGAGTGCCGGTTGGAGAACCAACCTACTAAGGCCTATTGGTCCTTTGTGCTGCCACGTGGATCTATGATCCTCTTACTCATGGAACCAATTTGATCATGAAGCGCAGGAGATGTTAATGTCTATATTCTTTAGATCATTTAAGTCATGTAGAAGAACGCTCCTAGAGAGAGTGTTCTTCTCTATGAGAGAGCTGGACATGTACAGAGAAAGTGGAGGATTTTCTTCTCTTAATACTTGTCCATGCAGATTCTATAGAAATCGGCCTTCTTACATGGCTCTGAGATGTTTCCTATTTAGAAGAATCAGACTCTTAGAGTCGCTAGATATGTTGGCTCACCGGCCCATCTAAGCTCTGTTCTTGTATTAGCATTCAGCTTAAATAATAACTTGCACGTAGCGATTGGTATACATATTCTACCCTTTTCTAGTAGAATAGATAGAGTACTTCCAATTTTGGCGAGTTCGTCGGTCCTACAGTTCCCTGGAATTTCCAAAGCTGAAGGTTAAACTGCTCTGCCATCTCCGTAAAGATGATCGGTATTTAAGGGCTGTTTTAGAATTTAGTGGGATCGAGTCTAAGGACTTGATAGCGGCCTGATTAACCAAAAAGATGCGGATATCCTTTGCAGATATCACGTTTTTCTTCAGCCAGGATAGAGCTTTCTTAATCACCACAGTGATTTTGGAAGACGGAACGATGGGCTTACATTTAGCTTATCTAAGAAAAAACCACCACCAACCCCGCTATCGGTTTTAGATCTATCTGTATAGAAGTGGATAGACTCGCCCTCCAGGAAAGCATCTTCCTCCCAAAAGGATGTAAAGGGGAAACTCGAATGAAAGTCTTTGTCAAACCGAAGTTTGCGTATGGTGTAATCGTTGTTCTTTATGTGGATTCCTAATATATTACCAATATTAGCGTGGCCAAATAAATTATTTGTCCACTGTGTAGTCGCTTTGAGAAAATTGAGAAAATTTGATTTATTTTTACCTTCAAAATCCATGTAACACCTTTTCAATTTTGTTTTAAATGTTCAAGTGCATATTATGTCGTTTACTTGAATTCCTGCCATTTGAGATTTTGGACAAATCTTTACTTTTAGATTTTCTCATTTCATTCACTCCAGTGAAGGACTTTAATGTTCAAGTAAAGAGTGATAAGGAAGATAGAATAAAATAAGTCCTTAATGCATATAACTATGTTTTGGCAAAATTAATGTCATAATGTTAATGTGCCATAACTTTTGCAAATGGCGTCGAGAGTCATTTTGCCTTGACATTTACACACATACAATATATTGTAGACAGGTAATGAACTAGTTAACAACAAACAATGGAGCATTACACGCCTGAAGAACGCATAATTATTGTTACTGCTTATTGGATAGGGTCAACTGTTATTTTAACGCAGCGCGAATTTCTTGGTAGTTTTTCTTGTCGTCCTGCACCATGTGCTCGAACAAGTAAGGGTTTAGCTTAGCGTCTTGTGAAAAGCGACCCGTATTGCTCGTTCAACCGAGAATATCATAGCTGTGTCCGAGGACGGCCCAGAGAGTCCACAAGCATATACGAGACAACGATGTACACAATTTGACATCACCAGAGATTCATTGCCTCGAATATTGGGGGTTTTTGAAAGTTCGCGTTTACTACAACAAACCACCATAAACTCTGCAAGCAAAGCCAATATTAAGAATATGTCCCCAATTTGGGGCCATATGTTTTGCGTGAGCAACAATTCAAAATGCTGTAAACGTGCACGTCCAAGTTTTTGCATTTCTTACAAAATGGCAGGCAACCTACATTATGACATTATTTTTGCCTCACCTTGTATTTCAAAAACACACAGCTATATTATTTGATATAAGCCAAATCTATTATAATATCAAACAAAAAACCGGGAGGGGTTGCATATTAAAGAAGAGTCTGAATTTATCAAATACGATTATTTTCACTGATTAAAATATTTAAAGGAATATTATAAATCGGTTGAGATTTTGAGACAACCCACTTAAAACACCCATAAATAGCTTAATTTTGTAAACTATCTATCCGATAAAAATTGTGCTTGCTGGTGAAATTAGGATTTTCACAATCCTCATTTTGATAAGTAGTTGCTCTCTTTAGGATTTACATAAGTTAAAATATGCCCACTTGAGGCAAATGATAGCACTACCATGCTAAGCTTTTGTATGTGTGTAGGTTTTCAATGGACAAACAGGGCTATAACAACAAGTCGAAAAAAATATAAAAAATTAAAGTGAAAATGTCTAGAAACACAAAAAAGTAAATAAAAAATACAAAAAAGGGTGGCACTCAGAAGCGGAAATGTCAACACTGACCACTTTTTGGTGGGAAGAAAACTCAGGGTGGAATTGTCCAATGACATCAAGCTGTGATCGCTACCAGATTCTTTAGGGAATGTAACAGAACTCCCCTCCTCTGTGCATTTTCAGATTTTAACAACAACTATTTCTACATCGTCAAGAATATAGCTGAGACCACCATCCCCAAAAAAATGTCAAAAATTAATAAAAACTTAATAAATGTAATCAGTTAAGAGACTGAAAGAAAGGAGAAAGAAATCTTGCGGAAGGAGAAAGGGCATAAGCAGCCTTCGAGCTGAAGGAAAGTGGAGGGTCTCACGAATGCAACACCGCTTCAATGTTTCAAACAAAATTACAAACAGCTGGAACTAAATAACAAAGTCCATTCCAAAGTGAACAGCTCTTTTTAAAAATAGTTAGATCTTTAACTGATCAAAATTGTATGACATTTAAACGAATAAAAACGGAGCTATTTCATCTGAAGTGACAGTAAATTTGTATTGTCGCTACAAAAATTAGTATCCAGTAAATTTTTTTCACAAAATAACAAAACCTTTCCTTACAATAGTAATGAAACATCGTGTTTTTAGTATAGGGTTTTCCAATAGGGACTTGACAACTTTGAATTTGAATTGTGAACGCACTCTTTCACTAATCATCAAACTGTCACTGTCAATTTATTCAGTAAGCTCAACATTTTCATCATGTTAAAGTACACTAACGAGCAACGTCTGCAAATTATAAAAATTTTCTACAGATATTATGAGTAGGTGACTGCAACTTTAAGAGCGTTAACTCCAATTTTCGGTCGTAATTCTCGCCGTAGTTTAGTGCAAAAATTTGAGTCTACATATTCGTTGTGTGATGTTGCCGTGTCAGTAAGACAACGGGTTGGTCGAAGTGTCGAAAATATCGCTACTGTTCAGACGGCCGTAGCAAACGATCCAAATCAGTCAATCCCACGTGGTTCTCAAGAATTGGGCATCGCTTAGACCACATTATGGCGTATTTTGCATAAGCATCTTGGATTACACCCATACAAGATCAAGCTGACTCAAGAATTGAAGCCGATGGACCATTTGAAGCGACGTACGCTCTCCGATTGGGTTCTGGAGAAGATGCGCCAAAATGATGAATTTCATCGCAAAATCATCTTCAGTGACGAAGCTCATTTTTGGCTCAATGGTTTCGCCAATAAGAAAAATATGCGTTATTGGTCGGATGAAAACCCACATGTGCTTCATGAATCACCACATCGTCCACAGAAAATAACTGTTTGGTGCGGTTTGCATGCCGGCGGCGTTATTGGGCCATATTTGGTGGTGCCACAAGCCACACAGCACACGCTACAATCGATTTATTGAAGAGTAAGTATGGTGAGCGTGTTATCTCAAGACATGGGCCAGTCGATTGGCCGCATAGTTAGTGCGATTTAACGCCGGTTGACTATTTTCTGTGGGACTACGTTAAGTCATTGGCTTATGCCAACAAGCCGACGACGTTGGAAGAGCTCAGAGCCAACATTGAACGCGAATTGTGTGGCCGAGTCGTTGAAAATTGAGTCCAACGATTCGACCGCTGCAAACGTGCCCACGGCAGCCATATGAACGAAGTCGAGTTCCATTCATAAATGTTTTGATTGTACTTCAAGCCAATAATAAAGTTTTCGAAATATCTCAAAAGGTTTGCCTTTTATTTAAAAAAAAAAATGTCTCAAGCCCTATATAATCCAGAAACCAAGCTCGAAATGCCGAGTGGAAGGCAGCAGAACAGTAAAAATGCAAAGAATTTCATTTGGAGAAGTCAAAAGTAAACACAGTGCTGATATACTTTTACGATTACTATACAATGGCATTGTTCACAAAGAGTTAATTTCATTGAGGCAAGAAATAAATTTTCAATTATATCTTGGTGTTTTAAAGCATTTTGTGCATAGTATTAGTTATATTCGGAGAGAATATCGCGCAGATGGAAGTTGGCATTCATTGCACGATAATCCGTCATGTCATCGATCGACAATTGCGACCGATTTTTTCTCTAAAAATCGCATTTTAGTTGTCAACCGATCGCTGTATTCTCCTGATTTTCGCACCTTGCGACATTTATCTTTTTGGAAAAATGCATTTGCCTATAAAAGGAAAGCCATCCAACAGTTATGTTAATATCTGCTGTATAATGTATAGCTAAAAATAATCCTGTAAGGATTTGAATTATTAAACATATTCCTATTAATGATCCCAAATTTCATCCTGTAGAAATATTAATAGGGGAAGGAAGGTCTACTAATGCATTGTTAGCAATTGTTAGCAATACTGGATGGTTAATTCGTATTGGTTTGTTCAAGCAATTCGACATGCTTTTAGACCGCGCAAATCGCTGTATTGAGTCGGAAGGGGACTATTGAATATAAAAAATCGGTTTTGCCAAAACAACTTTTTATCGCGGACGATGATCTAAAACACTCATTCGATATGCTTTTAGACCTCATAAATTGCTGTATTGAGTCGAAAGGAGACTATTTTGAATAAAACAAATCGATTTTGCCAAAAGAACTTTTTGTTGTTCTTATTTTTAAGAAGCTCTGTTTACTTTGGAACGCGTCTTGTACAAGTTCCACGAAAACACTTTGATTCCCTCCTGTAGATTGACTTTACTGAGTTTATTGTTGATTGAAAAAACAAATTTGAAAGAGGTTATAAGGACTTTAGTCAGTCACAGGGCAGTGACACGATCGCTGTTTCTTGGCTCTAGCTCGTCGAAATGGGTCGGTTATTGCCATTAGCCCGTGCATCTGAACTCAACTTACCAGAAAAGACGAGAGAAAGACGATAGAAAAGGAAAAGGCAAGAACTTAATTAACGTGAGGAAAAACTATACCTAAGGCTAACTTAACCATATATATCCTACAGAGAATAAAATGCCCCAGGTTCACACAGTGGATGGCTAAGTATGGCCAACCCATAATTATTGCATCTTAATGCGACCCATTGCTACCATTCTGGTCAAAACTGTGAATGGAAGCCCCTTAGTTGAAGTTCCTCTCATTCGCCACCTGTAAAAAAATATTGTGAAAATTCGTCAGGTCATTTCCCGTTGTCTTGTCATTGCTGGTGAGTCACGTTCCATCGCAGTCGGCCCCTTAAAAGGATGGTCGGTTCGCCCATCCACAAATAACACGTACTAAAGTGTTAATCCATCGTTACAAAAAAAGGACTTATTTTACATAATTATAAAATTCGTTATCGACAAATCCCCAAACTGATAAACTATTAAGCAGTTTTTTAAATTTTATTTTCTTAAAACAAACGTATGGCTTTTATAATTCTAGTCGCAGAAAGATTACTTTAACCAAGGACTTACCGGTTATTACTGATACCTCGTCGTCTTGCCACTACCACTGCGAAGAATCCCTACAACAAAATTGATAAAAAAAAAATATTTATTTTAAAATTAAATTATATTATATTAAAAAATATAATTCAATAAAAAACTCACTTAACTCTAACTTTGCTGTACACAGAAATAATCACATTGTCAAAGATATTTTGGAAACAGTTTTTGGGTATATCCTAAAAAAAAAATCGTATTAGTCTATCTCCAATGCTGACATAATTCATTGAGCATTTCAGAAAAGGCTTACTTTCTGACCCATGTTAACAGAAATTGTTCTGTTAATACTAATGGTAAAAACTTCGTATATGACTTCATTTTTAGAAGAAATACTAGCTTTTGTAACTGCGTTTAACTTGATATGATGTCTGAGTCTTCAGATATCCACTAACATCATGTGCCAAATGAACCATTCAAGCAACGAGATCACTAATTCATTCGAAATTGCAGTTAACATTAAGATAAAACCGATTACATACCGCTGCAGTTCAAACCGTTATTACGTGCCTCAAACAATACTTCGATTCTTACTTCTTTTGAACCCTTTCGGAGTGAAACAATAAAATAAAAAGCTGAATCGCACCAGGCTAAATAATTCTTTTAAATCAAGATTCAAAATTGATGTCAACAACTGCCGTAAAATTTTTTGATCACCTTCAAGGTAAATATCGCATTAAAATATGAATGGATGTTCAACAACCCTAAACCGGCGACGTCATTAATTCATGGAAAAATTAAAACCGAATGCTCTAATCAACAAACATTAGAAGAATACTAACCAAAGTCCATGGTTAGAATTAAATATAGCAACTTAAAAACCACTATCTCAATTCCAAATCCTAGAAAACAAAACAATGTTAATAGTAAGTCTAACTAAATACCGATACCTAAGTCTAATTCTAAGCCTAACTCTTATTATAATTAAGTTGTAAAAGTCATTGTTTCACAGGCAGTGAAATAGTCTTGGCGCTGTAGACGTAAAAAAATGTAAAAAATTTGTAGATTGTAGTGTGGTACTGAAACAAATTTAATACTTTGTAAAAATGCATGTGTTTTAATGAAAGTATCTCAACTCATCAAATCAAGCAAAACACCAATATATTTAAAAGTCTTAACCTTCTCAATTTCGAAACACTTATAATAGCATACACGCAATTTAAAAAATGTCTCAGAGGCTACCACCAAATTACAAATACGATATGTTTGCTATGTATACTTTTATTACATATTGCACAGTAAAAAAAGAATCGTTCCAAGTCTACTTTTTTACCGCACACATTAAAAAACATAATAAAGATTTCTAGATCATGATTTATATCATCAGAAAGATTTAAAGCAGAGTCACTGTGAAAAGCGAATGCCATATTATCAGCGAATGCATTATCTTTGCTACGATCATTTTATAACAAAAGCGGATTGATAAAAATTAAAAACAAAATCGGTCTAAGTATACAATCTTGGGGAACTCCTATAGGAATAAAACTAAAAAACTGAGTTGTTCATTAATTTTTACTCTTTGCCTTCTATCGCATAAAGATATACACATAACTAGTTATGCAGTATACCCATAGACCTGCATTTATATAGTTTCTCCAAAATAATTCTATACTCGACGGTATCAAAAGCTTTTGTTATGTCAATAAATAGAGCAGCAGATAAATTCTTTTTATTAAAACCATTATAAACATTCGAGCAGAAATTCAAAAGGGCTCCTTGAGTTGAAAAACTGGAACGGAAGCCAAATTGAAACTCACTAAAACAATTGTTTCTTCTAAAAAAGGCATTATTCTATTCTTAAAAGCTTTTTCAAAAATCTTTGAAAATACCGAGAGTAAAGAAATAGGCTTATAATTATTTATTGATAATAAATAAAAATGTTTTTGTTATAAATGTGACATAAAATATCACAGTTATTCAAAACTTTATTTTTGACAAAATTATCTGAAAAGCAACCCGTTATTTTAGAATCAGAATTTTTGAGGAAGACGATGATTTTTTATGATTCCGACGGTATTATAGGAAAAAAGAAACTCTGAGATGAAGACACATGGTTTTTTAAGTATTCACAATTGGAAAATTCAGCGCAATTATCTGATACTATTTTTGTACCAACAGAGGTAAATAAATCACTAAATTTATCTGCTAATAACCCTTAAGTTAAAATAAGCTTATTATTATTTTGGCGTTGATTATAAATGCTTTCAGTTGGTTTGTTCAATATTTCTTTTACCAATTTCCATTCTTTTTTTGAATCTCCTTTAATATCACGAAACATTTTTGGAAAAAAATTATTTTTTAATTTTGGAAATCTCCTTACATAATTCTTTGTACGCAATAGTAATATTGGCATTATTAGGGTATTTTGTTTTTTTCTTGTAAAGCTTGTTTTTATCTTTAATTTTGTGAAAGGCTTGCTTTTTGAATTTATTGTCTCTTTTCTCTACTATTTTCGAACATTGTTTAACATATCTATTTAATTTTTTTTTATAAGAATCAAATAAGCTTTTGACGGATCACTTTCTTCAAGTACAAGAACGTTTTTCCAATAATCAAAACGGAGTCTTAGAACTCCACACGCGTCAACCAATATGGCAACTAACCGCAAGTACACAGCGGAGACGAGTTATGACGAAATATGTGCGACAGACTGGAAATCGATTCACAAATTAAGAAATTTTTCAACAGTCTATTATCGACAGCAACAGAAAATGTCCACTACCCTCTGCATTGTGCAACATTGTAACAACAGTAGATACACTTATCTCTAATGTTAATGTATTCCAAAAATTTTAGATATAAAAAGGACGGAGGATTCTTGATTTTGTTAACGAAGTATATGTACGCCTAAAAATGACACAGTGTAATTCATTAACCATTCCATCCTAGATGTGCTCGAGGTGGAATCAAGGAACCTTCTACTATCAGTAGCGTGAAGTACAGACCGGTTCAGAAACTCCAACTGTTGAACCAATCATCTTTAGTGACATAATAAGATTTCAGAGATTCTACTAAGGGAAATGCATGCTTCTCAAACTGATTATACCATACTCTCTCTAAACTTTAATCTAAGAATCTTAATTAAATTCCCAACTATAGACGAATAGAAAAATGGAAAATTGATCAACAACAATCGATGTTTTAAAAACGAACTGTGGTGTCGCCGACCAAACAATTTATCCACCTCTCTCTTTCAATTCAGCACTCAAAAATAGTCAGCCAATGTCAAGTTTTACTAAACCTCATAGCCTTTTCGTCAAATGTTACTATAGTCCGTGTTCCGGAACACAGTGACATTGAATGTAACAAGATAGCGGATGAACAGGCTAGGCGGAGATCGGCTCTTGACGACTCACTAAAAGAAACATTCAATATTCCGCTGGAGCAGTTAAGAGAATCATACCATATACCAAGTCTCTCATAGGCTAACTAATTGAGCCATGTCAAGAAAAAGGTGGCCCATCTATAACAGAATAAGAACAACAGAACTACTAAGCCAAGACATTGCTCGACTTACATCAATAACTACAAGCCTCTAGCCTTTAGGAGATCGTGCAAGTTAAAATACGCAATCCTCACTCCTTAGTATTTGCGGGTAAACAAACAAACAATTTACGATAACAACTATCATACCAAGAGCTGGAGTAAACTGAACCAGATTGACTTAAACAAACTATAAATACTTTTACCTACAATATTGCTCATACTAACATGATAACGATACAAAGAACTTACTGTATAATCTTTCATTATAAGTTAAGAAACAAATAAGAATCAGAGGTATTTTACACTCAATATTGTTAGCACCTTAAGCTTCATAATAAGTGTTTTACACTGTCTCAAAAGACAACTAAATGAAATTGTTACTTATAACAAATTCTAACAGTTGTTTTTAATTTACAACAGAGCTTGTTACTCTTCGACCTTCTGTCGAAGTTACAAAGATCTTAATGAGAAAGAACGTCTTCCCACTCTGAAGACAACCACAAGTGCTTTCTTTTTAAAAAAAATAATGCGCGCTCAAGAGGTTAAGGTAGCCTTAAAATGTTTGCTAACAGCAAGGGCGAAGGAAAAGTGGGGAGAAAATAAAGTGAGGTTTTATATGGCTGAATGTTACAATGACTAGCAAATATAGAGCTCGACAGGGCATTCCACAAACGAGTTGTTCATCTTAGGAACGAATCACAATACTAATTTCAGAGTACATCCGAAAGTGGACTTGAGGATATCCTGATTAGCATTCATAGCAGTTACGGTTGACGTTTTGAAGGGTGAAATACTACTGGCGATTTCTACTGGCGATAGAACAAAATGAGAGACAAGATGAGCGAATGTGTTAATTGACTGAGTGATATTAACATCACTTATGAGTTTTATCGCACGGTTTTGTATCCTATTTAGCAAGGGCAGAGTAGTTTTTGGCGCATCTTGTGCATTTTGTGTGTGCGTTGTACTCCAATTTTATGCGGATAAATGTCTTATATATTGAAGCCAGATCAGAAAGGGAAATGCATTTCTTACATCGCCTTAGGAAACCTAGATATTTCGCAGAATTTTTGGCGACATAGAATTTGTGGTCATCCTAACGAAAGTTGGATGTATGCAAGTTCCATTCATGGACAAAGGCTTGGTGTTTAAATTTCGCTTTAACGACAGGTGACAGCATTGTGTCATAAAAGCATAAAATTCAACTCTATTGAGAGTTCCCCAATTAGTTATGCATACATACGCTGCCGTTCCCGTTCTACAGACGAAGTGCAGGGACGTAAGTCAGAGAAAGAATATGAAAAGCAGAGAGTACTGTCCTCAGCAAAGGTAAATATTGGATTAGAAGTGGCAAATAAGAGGCCATTGATAACAATTAAAAAGGGTATTGGAAACAGAACGGAGCACTGGGTCACACCGGCAGCTATTTTCTGAATATCAGACTCGAAACCATCCAAAACAACTTGAATTGAAGGTTCTGTAAGGTGATTTCTAGTCCATTGAAGAAGAGATTTATCGATCCCAAATGCACGAATTTTCAATATAAGAGCCTTAGAAATATCAAATGCAACTGACTTGCTTTTGTCAGATTGATGTACGATTTGGTTCCACTTTTCGGTGAGACATGCCGTCAAATCACTAGTGGACATGTTGCTATGAAAACAATACTGATATTTCACGAGCTGACGGCTTATCAGCGTTTCCATTAACTTAAAAAGAAGGGACCTAAGTGCAATGGGTCTGTAGGAGAAAAGAGAAAATTCAGCTTCTTAAGGGCGGGCTGGACAAATGCTGTGTTTAATCTACTCGAAAAGAATCCTAAAGAATGGAAAGGGTGGAAAAGCTTACGCAGTGGTTTTGAAAGCGTGGAAAAACACCTCTTCAGAAGAAGAGGAGATGTATATATAGCGGATTTATATATGTTGAGATTTTTAAGTACTCTTGGTACTACAAGAGTGCGAAAGTGGATTCATCCCATTGAAGATTCGACGCACTCAAGTGTAGGCGGAGACAAGGTACAATCTGGAAGTGTTGAGATGGCTGCAAAGTGTACAGCAAGCATATTGGCTTTGTTTAAGAAACTGACAGCTCTAATGTTATTGTAAATAAGCGTTAGGATGGAAGTTGAAGAAGGGCTAATTGAGTTTTTCTTCTAAGCTTCGTCACTCCTACCTATTTAACTGTTGGTATTGGCTGTGCGTGATCATTATTGTATGTACACATGTAAGCAAGTAATCTCTCTTAAATATATGTATCTTACATTTTTTCCGCGAACAACACAAGTAAGAATAACTTCAGGATATTTCAGTTTAATATCGCGTCCGGCATGAACATAACAAATGCTTTGGTACATATAGGCTGATTCATCGTAAGGTTTGATCTATAATGTAAAATAAGCTACATAAATTTGAAAGTGAACTCACAATTTTTATTATCGGTTAAAAGATCAATTCAAGGCATTTACTTCTTGAAAATAATATATCATGTTAATGTTTGCCACAACTACGTCTGAGGTGGTCTATTCGGAAGGTCCAATTGGGCGACCCGTTCGAGCATAGCGACTGATAACTCGCTAATAACACGAGTAATGTTGGCTTTTAAAGCGTCAATCGTAGCTAGCTTATTCCTGAAGTCCTGAGACCTTACATATCCCCAGAGAAAATAGTCCAAAGATGTCATATCGCACGATCTAGGCGGCCAATTAACCGTAGCAAAACGTGAAATCAAGTGCTCACCAAAATGATTTCTCAACAAGTCCATTATTTCACGCGTTGTATGGCTCGTAGCGCCGTCTTGTTGAAAACAGCGCTCACCGAGATTATGTGCTTGAATTTCGAGAAGCACATAGTCCGTTAACATGGCGCTATAACGGTTACTATTGATTGAAACATTATGATTTGCGTCATTTTTGAAGAAAATTGTTTTTAATAAATGTAGTGGTAGCTTTTGGTATTCTTTGGGTTTCTCATCAGCCCAAATACAGCAGCTTTACTTATTAATGTATCCATTGAGCCAGAAATGGGATTCATCACTGAACAAAATTTCACGATAAGACACCGGATTTTCATTGAGTTTTTCCAAAGTCCATTTACTGAAAATATGCCGCAAATTCAAGTCGCCTGGCTTTAATTCTTGCATAAGTTGAATTTTGTACACTTTTTGGCCGAAATCCCTTCTGAGAACGACGATGAATCGATTCGTCACGGTCTTTGCGTGCACTCTTAGCTACAGCTGCTACAGTGTCATCACTACTTGCTGAATATGGTCTAACCGGTCGAGTATCATCCACTGATATAAACTGCGACTCAAATTTGCGAATGGTATTGGCAATAGTGGTTTCAGTAGGTCAATTATGAGCACCGTAAGTTCCTCGAATCGCACGAAAAACATTTCTTATAGAACG
This sequence comes from Volucella inanis, assembly GCA_907269105.1. Classification (NCBI taxonomy): domain Eukaryota; kingdom Metazoa; phylum Arthropoda; class Insecta; order Diptera; family Syrphidae; genus Volucella; species Volucella inanis. Next base: position 148,129,117 of record OU026153.1, read on the forward strand.
CTGATTTTCTTAATACAGTGATAAGAAAGTGATACAGTGATAATAATGCGAGTCTTTCCATGATGATTTGCCAAACGATTCTGAACAAAAATGATGAAGCAGTTTGAAAGGTGTCACGCGTGATGTGTCAAAAAAAGCCTATTGAAAATCAAACCTCACGATGAATCACCCCTTATTAGTGGCTTCCTGTGAGGCAATGTGACCGTAAAGCTTCATATCAAATAGCTCCTGGAACAGGTTACAAAATTTCAAGTTTCGAACTAATAGATTTTAGATGGTTGCTTTTTGAGTAAATTGATATTTCAAGGCATTAGACAAAATTTGGCATATTTTATACAAAGTGGAGCCAAAGTTATGTCATAATGTGAAATGGCTGCCATTTTGTCAGAATAAAAAATAAAATGGGCTCTGTTTTCAAAACAATTTTCTTTTTGAAGGTGCAAAATTCGCGACATTAAGTTAAAAAGATGAAATCGTTCAAATGACCACCTCCTGAGTTGATGAGTTGATGCACATTGATGTGGCGATCTGCCCGCCAAGTTCAAATCGTAAAAATGGGAGATCACACAACAACAACCTGCGGCAATGTCTAAAATATAAATGTCAAAGTGCAATGACATTTGACGCCATTTTCAGAAAATGATGGCACATTCACATTATTATATTACTTTTGCGACACATTGTATAATTTGCTTGCATTTAAGAACGACTAATATTTTAATTATGTAGAAAAAAATATGACGTACCACAGGGTTTCGTTCTCGACACCACTCCGCTTCAAAGATTCATTTGGATCATACTTCTAATCCTTCTACCACTATCGGAAGTTCAATGACGCCCGTTTAAATTATCTGACTAAATTTTAATTTCTCTGTCGATGTTTGAACCTTAATGTCCGAGAAGGACATACTACGCTATGTGACAGTAGTTAGACCATGACGCTAATTAAAATCAATCAGCAGGACATAAGCATTCATACTAAGAAATTGCAAGAACAGCATCGACTTCATAACCTAGACTCAGTGCATACTCGTACATCTGCACCAAAGACGTTGACAGTAAATTCACAGTTTTTTAGGTTAGGCCCAGACGCTGTATTAGGATTATTGTCCAAGTGATGCTATAAACGGGATGGTCCACCTAATGAGCGCATCATTTTCTTAACTTTAAGGATTTCTTAGTTGACTTATTTCCTTACAGACTTTAAGATCATTTTTAGGCCGAAAATTGTTTTATACAATATGTCGCCCTTCAGACTTCCATTCATCATTTCGTCCAATCAATCAAGCCCTGCACAGGTTCCATAATTAGTCAGTTTTATCAATCTTCCAGGAACAAAATTTATCCTTTTAGGTGAGAACAACTTTCATAACATATGTAACTTCTCATGAGTATGTGCCCTACCCTACACTCTATTTTTCCAAAATACTTCTTGAAAAAGTTTTGCCAATATCTTCCCAGATTATTAGCAATAGGCTACTTCAAGGCAATACTATCAAGGACTACAGAAAAAATAAAAAATTAAAAATCCTCCATCCATGGACGTGTGTATGTAATCAAAGAATATCGTCCAGTACACCTTTATACCAAACGCACTCGAAGACACAGGCACAGCTGAGTAGCTCCATTCATACATACAAACTTATAGTATATATGCATGAGAAATTTCAATGAATCCAATCGATTAAACGGGACTTCAACGTCTACTTGGCGCCGTCGATGGGAATCCTTTAGCCTCGCCAATAGCCACATATCGTGTGCATATGTGGAGGATGTGTAGCTAAGCGTGCAAAAAGGTGAAATATCGCAAACTTGTAGACATCGAATAAATGACTCGATTCCGTTGTTCGCTTGAAGTTTGATATATTACGGCTGACAAAGGTCTTTGGTGGCAGGATATTCAGGACTTGGCAAGCACATGTGTGTTAGTGTGTACTTATACTTATACATCCTTGAACGGTGTGGTGGTCAGTGGACGGAATGACCGACGATTTTTCAATCGTTTAGTGTTGTTCCGGCAATTTTAAATCATTGGGAGATGGGGATGAAAAGTACGGAATATTTAAGGAGCAATGAATATTTTATTTTGGCAATGACAACCTGATGCATTCTAAGGTCTAATTTAACAGAGTTGTAGAAATAGAATGAGTGGAAAGCCATGATTATTGTTAAAGTGAAATCATTTGAGTGGTGGTTAAATCGCGTGACTTCTGTGCCAAAAGGTCCTGTGGTTAACCACATATAGTACAATTTAAATGCACACAGCAATAAGCGTGTTATACGTTATCGAGATAAGGTGGCTGTGGTGGGAGTTTTTGTCCTACTCTATAACTAAGTACTTAGGTTGATCTAAGGTTTAGATCTTCTATGTCTATGCACATTTAAGAATACTTTGAGAATAGTGCTACTATTAGCCTTGTTAGAAGGGAGAACAGGACCGATGTACTGAAGTTGTGGACTAACTCAGCGTTTATATTGACCTGGGATACCGAATTCGGCCCCGATAAGGTAGTAATTATTCATTCTAGCATCGTTTTGATAAAGTTGATAGTAGGTTGATCAATATTTCTATGGAACAAAGCATTTGATATGGAGTCATATCCAGTATGTATGGAATTTCTTAATGGTGGAAGGAGCTCTAATTTTAGCTGTCAGATTTAGCAAAGCTCCTTCTGTCGATTTGTTCTTCTGATACGCGTGTTGACACGGCTGCAGAGCCAAGCTATTTTCTATTTTTTCTGATAGAACGTCAATATAGTAACTCTTTCCATTGTTTTCAGATGAAACTATTCAAACTTTTAGGACGGTATTATTTAGATAGCTTACTAGACGTGTTGCCTGGTTTGTAGATAAAAACTACGTTGACAGTCTTTCAAGTGCGTGGTGTAACAGTTGAAGCTGAGCCTAAATAAGGCTATTGGGGTCGGTACAGGAAAGTCTTTTCATAGCAAAGCTGGAAAAGTGCCTTCTACACCGGCCTTGTACGTCATAAATGAGTTGATAGCGTAGTTAACCGTATTCTCAAGTTTCAATGCCTTTGGCTTTCTTAGAAAGCTTTCTTGCTCTTTTTCGAATGGTTTCTAGGTTTTCATTTTACCATGACACGTACCGTTTTACAGCAGTTCGATTTACCTTACAACTCTTTTTAAAACAGGAGAAAATCATGTCGGATTATATTATTCATGGGATTATGCCTGATCTGAATCCGCTGTTGTAAGTGATGCTGACGGCAGCAAGTCAGCTTTGACCGCTAAATTTTCGCGGTCGTAAGTTGGTTGTCAGGTCATGTTCGGTGTTGCAGGTTAACTTTAACACAATGTGCATGTGAACTGATAAAGATGTTTCCTCGGACACGTGGCAGTCTTCCGCTATATTTTGTAAAAAAGAAAGGAGAGGGTGAGGTCTAAGACTTCCTCACTTATGAAGGTTCTAAGTTTATGTTTATTTCCTTTATTTAGTGTAACTAGGTTTTTGCTATTAGGTACGCAAGTAAGTTGTCGTTTTTTTTTTTTTTTTTTTTTGAATGAAAATACCTTTATTGTGAAAAAAATGGTTATAAATACAAATACAAATTGAAAGTATTGGCCATTGCTAGCTACATTTTTCTTATCTTTTTGGCAGATCTCGAATACCGTTACGGTAAAAGTGTTTATCTTTTGAGGCTATCCACGAATCAATTAATTTTTTGATGGCATCATATAAGCGGAACTGCTGATCAGTCAGACCATGTGCCATCGAACGGAACAAGTAATAATCGGACAGCGAAATATCTGGGGAATATGGTAAGTGGGGTAGGACTTCCCATTTGAGTGTTTCAAGTTAGGTTATAATGGGTTTGGCAACGTGAGGCCGAGCGTGTAGAATCACTTTTTCGTGCCTCTGCCCGTATTGTGGCCCTTTTCCGTGCAGTGCTCGATACCATTCCCCAGTGATGGTTTTGTTGGGTTTCAACAGTTCATAATAAATAACACCAAATCCCACCAACATACAGCATAACCTTCTTGAATATTTGGCGGAGCCGACGACGTAAAGGAATGACCGGGCAGAAACCACGCTTTCTTCTCTTTGAGTTGCTGTAATGAATCCATTTTCCATCACCCGTCAAGATGCAATGATGGAAATCCTCCCTTTTTTTGTCGCTGTAGCAGTTATCCACAGGTTCACGATGCTCGACGTCCTTTGTCTTTAAATCACTCCTAACACATGCAATCGCTTGGAAATGTCTTGGCAGGTAACTCCTAATGCTGAGGCAAGCTCTTCTTAAGTTTGGCCTTCCTTCACGCAGACGGTCGATAACATCGAAATCATCGTCTTTTAAGCAACCGAACCAATCACGGCACGTCGTTTCAGTTAAAACAGCAACTCCGTAAAATTTTGTAGCTCTCGATGTGAAAAAAGAAAATAAATACCTCCCACAAATGACGATTATTTTGCATAAAAGACATTTTCACACAACCAAAGCATATGAGGCCAAACCAAAATCACTAATGTGTCAAAACGGTTTGTTTACTATATGTCTAAGCTTGGTTCATGACGTTTTGGAAATGTCAAAATCGACCGGCACTTATAGTTGGAGCCATCTATTGACATCTATTGAAAGAACTTAGTTGCTCATCTAATATAAAGAAATTCTAAAAGTTTGTATCACGGCTGCCCCAAAGCGTACTATGTGCATCGTAATATGTGCTACTGATGATAAGGTGTACTTTCTTGTTTTCACAGTACTGGACAAGTTCCTATACTGGTGTGGAAGGCACTTTATCAGTGTCTCCAGCAAAGAACGCCGATGCTCATACGGATCATGTAGCTCCCAGCCATTGTGGCGTTCAATTTGTACCGCCACCAGGTAACTAATTATGAAGCCTGAGATGAAATAAACGTATCCGTTCAGTGCAGGTTTGCCTGCAGTACCTTCAGAAGGGAGAGGGACCATCTCGTTTATCTCTCGGACTTTTTCTGTTCTGTTCTTTAGTTGCCTAACATCCTACTTGATTCGCCACAAGCTTTAGCCTGAATCGATTCTACTTATTGGAGTTACTGGTTTTGGTCATGGTGCTGTGCTGGATATTACTTACGCTTCCGCCAGCTCCCTCTGACATTGTATTTGTCGTCTATTGGCTCGCTAATTTAGAGTTCTGCTTGGCTGTCTTGTCCGAGCTTTTGACGTTGAGCTTGGTCTGATCAAATCGGTACGAAACCAGACCTTTTAACTCTGGCGCTTTCGTTTATTACAAAGATCAGATGGACCATATCCGTATCGTTCGATCTTTGCACATCTTCTTGTGTTGAGTTCTTTGTTTTTGCCATCAAGATTTTCAAATATTCTTTCGCTAGCTATCCCGAAACTCTGTGGGAAGAACCGTCTGATAACGTGTGGTTTCGAAAGATTTTCCTTCTCGACAAGCATCACCTCTAACCCACATATCTCCTTAAGCTTGTTAGGAGAGGTGTTGTCCTCGGATCGCATGCGCCTCATCTCGGAATCCTTTTCTGCCACCTTTTCTTTCGAATAAATCCGGGCTTGCTCGTATTTGCAACTCTTCTTTCACGTTTGAATCTACGTTGTTCAGTAATAAAGTAATTGGACTCAGTCTGCGCCACTTTGCCAGAGGCTTTGGGTATATCTGTCTTGTCGGGGTGTATTTCGTTGGATAGAAGACTGTTGCACAAAGTGCTAGTTTCTGTGTCAGAGTCACTTAGTAAAGACAAGTTTTCTTCAAAGTCGTCCATCTCCGAGAAAATATTTGATGACTCCGCTCTATAGGCCGATGTGTTCTAAAATATTCCTACTTGATGATGCGATTATGGAATCGGCATTCTCTGTTATTTTTGGAATTAATTTTCTGATTGTGACAACAACAATACAAGATCTTGCTTTTGATGTAGATAAATTTTCGTGATCCAAAAATTAGTTCGCTCTTTTTCTCAATAGGCAACATTTTTGTTCTTAAAAGCTAGTATACGATTGTCAAACATTCATGTTGCCACATTAAAATTACCTATTTGAAAACCAAATATTATTAAATAATTTTTGTGTTTAAATAAATTTATATTCTGCTCATAGTGGTTTGTTAGCGATATGAAAGTGGTATGCAAGCTACATAATATTATTCTCATTTAGTATTTGGTATTGTAGTAAAATTGATTAGATTTGCAATGATAGTTTGGTACCACTATAAAGTGATGCCATCGGGAAGGTAGTACTATAAGGAAAGTAGAGAGAGACGTTTAAAATGTAGAGATGGCGGGATTTATTTTTGGTCTGTAAGATTTGGATAAGGAAGAACGTGTTTTAAGAAAGGAGAGATAAATCTAAAATAATTACTACCATCAGTATTTCTATTATAACTCAGAAGTGGGATACGAATCAGAATTCCAACAAACTCAAAGTTAAAGAACAACATAATGGCTTACGTACAACGCCAACGCATTATAGACTCCCTAACCGCAGCCACTATAAATTTCAACGAGGAAGCAACGGTCGGTTAGCTGATGACACCATATGCCCAGATTCCATCGATGAAGACGCCAACAACCGCCGCCCAGAAGATGTTGACAACTGCTGCCCAATAAATATAGTGTCCGACGTAGATGCTCAAATAGCCCAGATGGAAAAATTTATTTTCGCTTAAATTAGCGCTGCATTTTGTGCAGTCTCTAGTGTTTTTCGTGAACTCTTGCCATGGGAGCAAGGATACCTCTTGCCATCGCTCACCTGCATTTTGTGCAGCTTCATTTACATTTGACCATTTGACGTATTCAAGGCTGATGGATATAAGGCACGATGTGACCCTTTTAACAATATTCCATGCCGCTGAGCTTGATACACTAAATAAATTAGAGATTTTTTAAAAATTCTTTGTATTTGTCACATACCACACAAATTTATATATTTCCTTTTTAGGGAAAGTTTTCGGGAGTCCTCTCTTTGGTGTGATTCGGAACCGCACTTGTAGCAATCTGAGTAATTGCAACATATATTCTTGAGGATACGTACATACATTGAAACTCTATATACCTATCAAAATCTGGGCGGTTGACCGATGAAGTCTAAAATGTTTCTTGAAGTCCGAATCGCTGTAACTATAAATCACTTCCTCAAAATCTCCGATTCTTTGGAATCCATTGAGGAATCCTTGCTTTAGCATTAAACAATGAAAGTCCTGATGAGCCAGATTCTTCGCTATCATCGTCGCTCTCAAACAAAAACTACAAATTAAAGAAATTGTGCGATAATTCAATTAAAAAAAATAAACAATTGTATTTAATTCAATTGCGGTTGTTTCCAAGTTTACGATGTTCGATGTGTCAAACTTCAAAAGTTTTTGTCACTATTACCACCATTCAAAAGTAAAATTTGTTAATGATCCTGATCGTTTTATTTTCGTGACCTGATCTACATATATAGACCATCGGTGATAATAAAACACGGCTAAAGTAACAATAACGGGATCGACTCTCTCCCATGCCTTTTCTCTCTCTATCAACTTGATCCATGAAAAGAGAAAACATAAGTCAAACCTCTGATTGCATACACATATTCGTATATGCGAACTTGTTTGCATCTGCAAATGGCTGGAGATAGAAAATAAAATCTAACATATGCAATGCCAGTACGGCAATAACAGAAATAAGTATGAAAGTATGTATGAGAGGTTAACGTTGAAAAGATCACAAAAGAGTTGTCTCCAAAAATGCTGCAATATGTCTTGCTTTCCATCAAGCGATGTAAAAAATACGAGTACTTCATCGTAGATGTTTTGCCCTCATTGCATAGGGTATTTAACTGGCCGAAACTGAAGTTTATTCCTGAACACTGTCTGGTCTTTTTATCGATGTTCTCCAACACTATCTATCATCTTTATTGGGGCGGCCGCGCATAACAGCAGGGAATTAAGTTTTCATATTCATGTAGCTTAGGCTCTGTTGGCTAATGGTTAGAGATCATTTGCTGAGATCGTCGCAATAGTGTCATACGTATTTATTTGTCATCTCTATTTAAATGAATGTTTTGTATTTAATATGATCAGGCAATCAACTTGATGCCGAAACTTTTAGCATGGACGGCCAGATCCTTGAATGGATTGCGTCAGTATCCCACGGGGCTACGTATAATAACTCTATTTCGGCAGTATCTGTCAATGAATCCGAAAATGATTTGATTATTGCGGAATGTGTCTCTAATCTCGTCTTTGATTATATCTTGAGAATGCCTTAGCCAGCATTTTTTATATAAAATAGCATTATTTGTTACGGATCAGTTTCTTGACGAAAAATCTTATGTATTCAGACGATATAGTTAATATACATGTGGAAATGCTGACTTTTCATTTTGATAATGAATTAGTAATTTCTTTATTATTATAAACAATTAACGACCACCAGTTGTGCTGAATAATGTTACAGTAGTAACATCCGCTCGTTTATTGACCCATACGATCGAAGTTTGTTTACTCTACTTGAATTACGAGGAGAACATTTAATTTTTCATGAATCGATTTTGTGCTGACCTACATTGGAAAAGCATAAAAACCAAAGTGACATGAGTAATGTTGTCTTCATACTACAATGACTCCACTGAGGGCAATAGTCATTCTTATTGGGGTAGGCAGCGGATGGGTTTTGTTTAGGTTAGCCCTAAAACTGTGGACGTGGCATAAGTTGTTGAATCTGATTAGTGTTTGGAACTGGCTGGATTGATGGGATAACGATCGAGCGGATGACAATAAAAGCAAGCTGATGGTGGAATAGAGGATGAGTTTTGTTTCGGATCTGGAAAACGGCGGATCGTCAATCGTAAATTGTTAGCTCAGTCTGTTAATGTAAAATGTAGAGTTGTATCTTTGAATTGTAGTTTTGAAATTTTGTATTCCTTTACTTGTATTATTAGTTACTTAAAACATAATAAAAATATTATATTTACCACATGGGGGCTCAACCGGGATTACCGGTAAATTAGTGAATTATAATACAATATATTTTTTTAAATTGAAAGTATAAAACGGTTAAGGCAATGCGCGATTAATGAACCATTTGAGTTCACCGACGGTGAGATTTCTTCGAAAAAAGGGAATCTCCTACAGATATTCGGTGAAAACTAATCTAGTGGATTGAATGAACGCGAATTTAGGACAGGTAAGAGCGACTGACGTGACTGGTGTTCTGGAAAACGATGACGCTTCAGATACAGACCCCGAGAAAGAGTCGAAACGAAGGAAGACAGAAAAAAGACGAAACTAACGAGTGCCAAGCACAACGCGAAGAAGAAGCAGTTTAGTGTGAGGCACTAGACGAAGCAGAAGGGAACGAATGGTGTAATGCACATTCCGACGAAAAAGCAGAGCTTAAAGAAGTAAACTCAGAAGATCGACGCAGAATGACTAACAAAAACAACTTCGTGTTCAGATATATAGAAGAGTCTCTAGACACATTTTCAGGGGAAGAAAGTCACAACTATCAGGATTAGGTCAAGGAATTCGAAGACATCTCAAGGGCATGTGAGTGGAACGACATACAAAAGTATTTGTATGCCTGTCGCTTATTAAAGGGTGCTGCTAAATTAGCTGTGGAAGCGTCTTTTGGTGTTTTGAATTGGACAACATTGAAAGGAAGATTGGAGAAAAAGTACTGAGGTACATCGAATGATGGCAAATAGAAAAAAGAACACATCAGAAAGTCTGTTGGAGTATTTGTATACGATGGCTCAGATCGCTGAAAGAAACAAGGTAGACGAATCCTCAACAGTGGAATATATTATAAATGGAATTCCAGACTCCACAACCAACAAAATGCTATTGTACGAAGCAAGAACGCTGGATGATCTTAAAGAGAAGTTGGAGTTCTATAAGAAAATACAGCGACACATATCAAAGCAAAAGATCGAAAGTAAATCTAGTGTGTCTAGTAAAACAAGGTGTCCGCGTGAACAACACCGTTTTGAAAGAGCAAAACGATGCCACAACTGTGGTTCTGAAGCGAATTTCGCACAAAACTGTCCAGACAACGATAAAGGCCGAAAGTGTTTTAAGTGCAATCTTTTCGGGCACATGTCCGCCAGTTGTACCAATTATGAGCAAGGGAATGGAGTGACTTCAAGAGGTGTTAATCGAGTGCAGCGACATCAAGCCAAGAATAGTCAGGTAATTGTAAACATCAGAAATAGAAGTTACTATGCTTACTATTGATAGTGTAAGCGACGTATCAGTCATGCACGCTTCCCTTCAAAAAGAAATAGATTTTGAAATGACAGAGCAGCCTGGATTGATATTGAAGGGATTCGAAAACGCGCCACAGGCGGCGTTAGGATCTGTCAAGTTAGCGCTCAAAATAGATGGTAATGAGTACAAGGGAAAATTCCAATTAGTGCGTTACGAATGGATACCAGACCAGATTCTTCTAGGAAAGAACTTCCTGGAAAACGTGGAGATTGTATTCAGCAAAGGTAAGATCGTCACCATCCGGTCGTTAAATACCAGCAAAGAACCTTAAACGCCTTGGATTTAAAAGAAAACGATATATTCAGCATATCAGTGGAAGGAAATGAAGACACCGTATTGGTAACAAGAATTTCAAGGAGCGGATCGAGAAAATCATTTCATTCTATTCACCTAAAAAAGTGGATAATTCCTGCGTCGAAATGAACCTGATTTTTCAAGATGAAATCCCAGTATATCAAAAAGCAAGACGCTTTGCTGCTCCGGAGAGGGAAATTGTGAACCAACAGATAGATGAGTGGCTGAAGGACGGCATTATATAGCACAGTCGTTCAGATTTCGCCAGTCCCATAGTATTAGTAAAGAAAAAGGATGGAGTAGTAGATTGTGTGTAGACTATCGAAAGCTGAACGTGAAGGTAATCAAAGATCGATACCCCCTTCCCGTCATGGAAGAGGTTTTGGAAAAACTCCACAACACGAAGGTGTACACAACGCTTGATTGACGAAATGGATTTTTCTATGTAAACGTGGCCAAGAACAGTAGAAAATACACATTGGTTGTGACACCAGATGGGCAGTATGAGTTCCGTAAAGTTCCTTATGCAATTCTCCTTCTGTGTTCCATCGCTTTATCAACACCGTTTCCGAGATTTAATCCGAGAAGGTCATCTACTGCTTTATTTTGACGACGTCATAATTTCTGCAGAGGATGAGGAAGAGAATTTAAAAAAGTTAATGAAAATGTTGGCTATAGCAGAGGAGAATGGGTTAATCATAAAATGGCAAAAGTGTAATTTTGTTCGCAGGAGAATGGATTTTCTTGGACACGTTATCGAGGATGGAAGCATAAAGCCTTCAGAAGAGAAACTGAAAGCAGTCAAATATTTTATATTTTTTATTTATTTATTTTATATGATACAGGTTTTCATCCGGTATTCTACCTTAGCTTTAAGGCAACACCAGCCGAAATTATTTACACGAGTTACGAACATGAAGTTTTAGCGGTAGTAAAATGGATAAAGATGGTCTTATTCCGCGCATTATTGGCTCTATAACTTAATAATTTGTTAAGAGATGGCGTAACTTGTATTATTGTTGTTATTGTTATTATTGTTATTATTCCATTAGAACATGCGTTGGAAAGCTATTGTCATTGTACGTTATTTCGGTATATGTCATTCATTTGAAACGTAAACAACAATAATTTTTTTGTCACTCAAATATGTCGAACTTTGTGTCTGAAAAAGTGTTTTTGCGGGGAGTTCTTCTTCATTACTTAATATGAAGTAAACTGCTGCCGAAAGTCATCGTATTTTGGTGGAAGCTTATGGTGAACATGTGCTAGCTGAGCGAACGTGCCAAAAGTGGTTTGCACGATTTAAAAGTGGTGATTTTGGCTTGGAAGACGATGAACGTCCTGGGCAGCCAAAAAAAATATGAAGATGAAGAACTGGAAGCATTACTCTATGAAGATTGTTGCCAAACACAAGAAGAGCTCGCAGAATCTTTGGATGTCACTCAAGCAGCCATTTCAAAACGTTTAAAAGCAGCTGGATATATTCAAAAGCAAGGAAATTGGGTTCCACATGAACTTAAGCCGAGAGACCGTCGAGACGGTTTTGCATGGAACGCCACAAAAGGAAGTTATTTTTGCATCGGATTGTTACTGGTGATGAAAAATGGATCCATTACGACAACCCCAAGCGCAAAAAATCATATGTGAAACCCGGCCAACCAGCCAAATCAACGGCAAATCCGAATATCCATGGCGCGAAGGTAATGCTGCTGTATTATGAGCTGCTAAAACCGGGTGAAACCATCAATGGACAACGCTACCGAACACAATTAATCCGTTTGAAGAGAGCAGTAGCCGAAAAACGCCCGAAATATGCGACCAGACACGAGGCAATAATTTTCCATCATGACAACGCTCGGCCCCACGTTGCTATTCCGGTTAAGAACTATTTGGAAAACAGTGGATGGGAAGTCTTATCCCACCCTTGCCCCTTCTGACTACCATTTGTTCCGGTCGATGCAGAACGCCCTCACTGAAATACGGTTCACATCAGAGCAGAATATCAAAAATTGGCTTGATTCATTCTTTGCTGCCAAGCCGGCGCAGTTCTTTTGGGATGGGTTCCACAAATTGCCAGAAAGATGGGAAAGAGTCATAGGTTCAGATGAATAATACTATTGTACATGTTTTTCTTAAATAAACGTTCAAAATTTGAAAAAACCCCGAAGAAAATAATTATGTAACCAATATTTACCACATACATATATTGTATGTGATAACTTAAAGCCGTTTTTGTTCGCGCAGTTAATGCTCGCATTTAACCGGAGGAGATAACAAGATAACGATCCTTGTTGTTGTATAATTCAAATAAGCATATGTTGCTTACATCAGGATACATTCTAGCAATTAGCTGGAGCAAGCTGATAGCCACTGAACCCAGATTTAAGGAGATGTTTAAAGTCTGATTGCTATCCCCTGTTTTGAGTAGCGGTATTGTGCGACGTTGGAGTTTTCGGATATGTTTCGCTTTCGTTTTCATTAATATTTTTTAAGATTTTACTGCGAGCCTCAAATCCGACTCAAACCTAATAATCTTCTTCTGCTGATATACCAATCTCTTTAATTTTGCTTCAAATTTTTTATATTCAAAATGAAATTTTACCCATTTAATGTTTTTCTTAATATACAAGATTTCACAGATTTACAGTTAATATTAGGACGTGTTTACGAAAGCATGGAGTTATATGGCACGACTGTCCAAGGTCGCCCAAACTACTACTCTTTGAATCTCTTCGTAGAACCAGACGTCACGATACGCTGCTACTACTTTGAGGTTGTAAAGAGCTAAACACAGTTGTCGGAAGGGAATCAAATAAGATAGAAACGACTTCTTGTCTGAAGATCACTCGAATGACGAACAACGACCAAATACTGCTTACAGCAGGTATAGACCCAATTTATGCAGCATATTGGAAGACAGCGGTGGTGTATCCTATTAATAAAGTGATTAAGACAAGTTCGTTTGAATCTTCATTTGATAAGTCTTTCATCAACTCGGTTTCGATGTGGTACATGATATCTCACATGTTGTATTTGATATGGAATGGATAAAAGCAAGAAGCAATGCACGGGCGCCTGTTTAATTAACTTGAAAGGGGTCTCTGACAATATATTGCTTCTCCAAGTTGAACAGATTCAGCATAAGTGAAAAACTTCTGTACTTTTTTCTACATACTCATCAGTCTGCAACAAAATTTGCAGATATTTTTCATAATTTACAAATGCAAAATGGAATCATTTCACCATTATACAGTGAACGTAGACATATTGATCGCTTAATCCATAGATCGATATCAAGAAAATAGTCATGCAGCATATCTTCGATAAGATTAAATGATAATGCGGAGATTGGAAGTTGAAGATCAACTTTCAGGAGACAGAAACTATTCTTTTATATCTATATCAATCAATATCTATATTTTTCTATTTACATACAACTAATTGGGGAGAGTGAAAGTAATCTGGCCGTCATTTTGTGTTTGGTACAACAAGAGACCACATCTAGGATAAAGATGGAGAATCCACGCTGCTCTGTCATCATGTGACTTTTTTAACATCGTTCTTGAAAGAATTGTATGAAACTCGCAAGCAAATTCCAGAAGTACCATCTTTCAAAAATGCGTAGAACCAGACGTCACGATACGCAGCTACTACTTTGAGGTAGTAAAGAGCTTTATCTACATTGGTTCCACTATCAACTTAAGGCTTAGAAGGCAATTGAGTTGTTAAGGCCTCTCTCGAGCATGTAAAACGATTTTATGCAGGACTTTCAGAAGGCGAACTGTACGTAAAGCTCGGAAAGTCGGCCTATATGGCTAGCTCGCTTTGAACGCATGAGCACCAGTTCCCTGGTTTGGGAAGTTTTCGACTTCAATTCAGAGGGACATCGCAGTAGTGAGCAGTCTCATTGTTAGTTGGCGCATACGAGTGGAGGGGGATCTCAGCCAATTTCGTGTGTGCAACTAGATGTAGCTTGTAAAACGCCGCGTCAGCTCGAGATGCATATTAGCTGAGACCCTGCTGCAAATAAGCACCACGGACTGTAGAGCAATCTAATATTGGTAGGTAGGTAAGAGGTCAAATTTATTGGAAAAGATTCATATGATTCACGGCGCTTGTACAGAATACCACAGTCTGAGTACATATCATAAAATGATATCCTTATGAGGTTTTGTACAATTGGAAAAACCTTACAGGAATGGACAAATTCATTATTATTGTGACTCGAAAGAACATTTCAAAACTCAGGACCTTGTCGAACAACCTGAACTCTGGGGTTTACTACCCCAACTATTTATATGACAAGAATGTTTGCTGCAATGGCTTTACTCAGGGGCGTTCCACTATTTTGATAGTAAAATGATCTAGGATATATTGGCATTTGCGCTAATCCTCCACGTAATCAGAACAGCTGCGAGAAAGATGTAGCACACCGAACAAATTGGTTTGTCTTTTCGTTCAATTTTGGGGTTGGCTCATTTGAAGGCAAAGCTGGTCTGATTTTTCTCTAACCCGTTGGCCGGTTTAGATAGTTTAGTTAGAATTTAAGTCCTTTAAAATTTTGGGGTTCGCTAGAAGGAAAAATAATCGAAAGACATTGCAGAGCCTGTATGAGAGGGATGCTTCTGCAAAAGTGAGCGACTTTAACCCGATCTACAAAGCCTCCTGGGGGACTGACTTTTGCACCTAGTCGTTCGACTAACAGGTAATTTATTTTTCATTATTTTATTTGAAACATTTGAGAAGAAAAATCCGCCGTTTGTTGGATTTCCGGACTTTTTTGTATGAAATACTACCTCATTTCTTGGCCTTAGCTAACTCTTATAGATCAAAAGGTTTTACCCGCCTTAATCTCCTGGTTGTATTGTCAGTATTCGATAGTTCAGTTATTTCTATATTAACGTGGTTGAGAAGCCTACTTCTGTACCTTTGAGCAACTTTTTTAACTTCATCTTCAACTATATCAATATTTAAAACTTACTATGCTCCTTAGTACTTTATTTTGGAAGACTTGAATTTTTTGTAAGTTTGTATGGCATAGTATGCCCACAACTGAAGCCCGTAGGTTCATACTGGTTTTAGAACTTGCTTGTATAGCAATAACTTATTGTAGTTGGACAGGAACGAGTGTCTCCCAACACATTTTACTGTACATTTTACTCTTACATGCGCTTTCCAACGCAGTTTATCGTCTAGAGTCATGCCTAGATATTTGGTTGTTTTGAGTATTCCGCTACATTATTGTTTATGTATACAATTTGGAGCTTTTTTGTTGCTATTTCGACAGTTGCTCCAACAGCAAGTACAGCAGTGTCATCAGCAAAAGTTGCTATAGTGGTTTCTCCACTTTCACTTTCTCCTAATACACTGCCTTTTGCTACACCAGCTTTAATTTTCCTTAATGTTGAGTACTCTATCTCTTGTATAATTCTGAAGAATCGATCTGATATACAATATATGATTCCAGAATTGTCGAAAACTGCTTTGACAGTTGCCTTTGTAATTTCTTGATCAGTCCCTTTTGCCAGACTTTATCGAAAGCTTGTGCTATATCAAGAAATATTGTAGAGCACACTTGTTTCTCTTTACAAAACTTTTTCGATTTTTTCTGTGATTCTATGGACCTGATCAATTGAAGAGTGCTTAGTTCTATGGTAAATCCAAATTGGTGGATTGGGACCAGCGATTTTTCATCAAAAATCAGCATTTTTTCGAATAAATTGGACAACATTTTAGTATTGATATTGGGCGGTATGAAGTTACTTCGGGTGTTGGTTTACCTGATTTCCTAACATTTCCTAACTTAAATGCAGCGTTTATAATCTGGGCTAGCTTTTTTTAAACCTTTACGTGGAAATTGTTTTAAAATTTCCCCTGTGATCAAATGCCTTCGTTAATTTCTTTGGCAAGTTCTTCAGATGTTACAGGCCGAATAGGTCTATCTTCTTCGCACTTTACTTCGGTTCCTTGATAGTATTTATCTTCATAAGGTTTGAAGATGTTTTCAAGATACTCTGCAAAAGTGTTTGCTTTTTCTTGACTGCTTTTTGGCCAGTTGCCTTCTCTGGTTTTTACTGGCGGAAAGTGAGCTTTTGGCTTGTTCATTTTCCTTGTTGCCTTCCAGAGCTAGTAGTCTGTACTAGTATCATTTCTAAGACTGGTAAGGTAAGTTTTTAAAGATTTTCTGAGCTTATTATTTAACATGTTCAATATGATTTTGTCGCTTGGCGTCCTTGTCTGTTGCCAGCGTTTTCTAGCTTTTCTCTTTTCTGTAATAATTTCACATATTTCGCGAGGATAAGAGTGTTGCTTAATCTTATTTTGTGGCTTGGGAGTTGCAGCCCATGCAGCTTTTTGTATATTCAGTGTAAATATTTGCACTGCTTCTTCTAGTTCATCTTCAGTTTGACGATATTTGGATACTTTCTTCGAACTTCTGTCTGAAGTAGTTCCAATCTGTCAGTCTATTAACTAGTTTTAGATTATGTTCAATTAAGATTATTTTCTCGCCAAGAGTAAGAAATATTGAGGAATGATCTGATTAAAGATCAAGACCTTCTTCTACATTTATTTTATTTGAGAATAATTTTTTAGGTATAAAAAAGTCAACAAAATCTGGGGTTTTATTCTTATCTGTTGGCCAGTGGGTTGGTTTTTCGGTTGAGTAATGTTTGGCGCCATCTTCTTTAACCCTTAAATGCATGACTCACTATTTCTTTTTTGTTTTTTTTTTTTATAAAGACACGTTATAACGCACATAATAATTCAAACATAGTAAAACAACCATATAAATTGAGATCGATCTTTATTTTCAAGAGCAAGGGTCTGTTGCCAAATGGCTACACTATGTTTTTAAAGAATACTAAGAAGGTGATAATTTGATTTATGTATGATGAATTTATATGAATAGTATGATAGGAAATTATTTCAAATGAAAATTTTTAAAACAATTGTTGTTTTTGTTCAAACATAGTACAATGCCACGTTTGCTGAGGCCAGTGGCCGATTTGATCGCTGCGAATGTCTTTTGGTGGTACATCTTGCGCTGGTCCTTTTTTCTTCTTGGCTTGTATGGCAGGTCCAATGGTACCCGATCTACCACGCTTCGGTCCTTTGTTGACCTTACTTAAACATTTCGCTACCTCTAGACGAAAACTCATTTGATTTAAAATTTCGGAGTCCCTTTTATCATTTTGTTTTAGCACTCGTTTATATGCCAACCATGCATTGACCATTGTCAAGTCAAACAAGTGGTAAAAATGTCGCATATACCACTTTCTGCTTTTTATGCCAATTTTATAACGTCCCATTAGGCTATCTTAAAGGTCGGACGGTTGTATTGCTGTATTATGAAAGGACATTTCACCTCTATAGTTTTCTTTTGTTTGCGATCATATCTTTTGACAAATGCCTCAGGCTGAGTTCCAGCATACGAGGAGATAAGGTTTACATATAGGGCTTTCCAATAGAGACTTGACAGCTTGATCTACTTGATCTACGTTAACTTTCTATTCATCCAACCTTTCAAAGGCGAAGTTACAGCATTTGCTGACGATACTGCGCTATCATACTCAAATAAAAGCCTTCTGAATATTATCTCTGAGGTAAACCATGACCTTGATTTACTCAGGAGATGGTTCTTAATACATAAACTCATAATCAGTGATAAAACGAAATTTATGATATTTAAATATCAGCAATATAATTTGTAATGATTTGCCATTATTTTATCACTCTCCGGATTGTACACGCTTCCAATTATTTACTATTATAAAAGGTGTAGATTATCCATTTAACTACTTAACATCTTGTACCAATAATTGTTTTAAAATTGAGTGCGTTGACAGTTTTAAATATTTAGGTATTGTCTTAGATAATAAGCTTAGTTGGTTCAATCATGCTCATTATCTTAAACAATACCTTAACAAAGTAATAAGACAACTGTATCACTCAAGTCTCTATTGTCCGCAATCAGTTTTAAAACTTGTGTGTAATGGTTTATTAAAATCTAAATTGGAATATGGTATCTCTTGTTGGGGTGGTGCATTTTTTACCAAGACTGAACCACTTCTAATAAAACAAAAACATGCAATAAGAATCTTATTCAGAGTAAATCGCAGAACTCCAAGTCTTAATTTGTTTAGAACACTTAAAACTCTTCCTACTGCTACAAAGTTCTAAAAATATTTTTTTAAAATGCCGGGTTTTACTCAGTTAGGTATATAGATAGCTACAATTTGCGAGGAAATACGAGAAACCCTGTAGCAGTTCCTATTGTTCACAAAGTTAACTTTGGAAGATTTAATTTTTCAACGGCATCCCGCCTGTTTAACTTACTGCCAGACATTATAAGATACGAAAGAGTAGAAAATATATTTCTTAATGAAATTAAAAAAGGGTTTTGTCTTTTGATTATTCGACCATAAGTAGATTATTTATCAATGAATTTGGTTCTTTTAATGTTCTTTGAGCATCTAAATTTTGTTTAAAATATGACAACTCATAACTTGTTGTGTTTTTTTTTTCTTATTTTGCCAGCGCATGCAATGTGGTCAATATTGTCTTTATAAAATATAGATTTCTTTGTACGATCAACTCTTGTCATTTGGACAATAGATTGTAAATAACTATTTCATTTTTTTTCTTTTTTTTTAGAAATTAAGAAAACGTGTAAATATATTGTATTCCATAAATGAAATAAAGTGAAATGAATAAATAAAATAAAAGCTTTGAATTTAATTTATGAAGGCACTCTTTCAGTAATCATCAAACTGTCACTGTCAATTTATTCAGTAAACTCAACATTTTCATCATGATAAAGTACACTAACGAGCAACGTCTGCAAATTATAAAAATTTTCTACAAATATTCAGAGTCGCAAAGTCATCTTCAGTGACTAAGTTCAATTTTGGCTCAATGGGTTTGTCAATAAGCAAAATATGCTTTATTGGTCGGGTGAAAACCCACATGTGCTTTATGAATCACCACTTCATCCACAAAAAATAACGGTTTGGTGCGGTTTGCATGCCGGCGGCGTTATTGGGCCATATTTTTTCGTCGACGATAACGATCGTCACGTTACTGTGAATGGTAACGGCGCGTTATCGCGCCATGATCACCGTTTATTTTTGGCCCGAATTGGAAGATATGGACTTGGACGACATGTGGTTTCAACAGGATGGTGCCACAAGCCACACAGCACATGCTACAATCGATTTATTGAAGACTAAATATGGTGAGCGTGTTATCTGAAGACAAGACATAAGTCATTGGTTTATGCCAACATGCCGACGACGTTGGAAGAGCTCAGAGCCAATACAATGTGTGGCCGAGTCGTTGAAAATTGGGTCCAAAGAATCGACCGCTGCAAACTTGCCAGCGGTGGCCATATGTACGAAGTAGAGTTCCATTCATAAATGTTTTGATTGTACTTCAAGCCAATAATAAAGTTTTTGAAATATCTCAAATGGTTTGCCTTTTATTTAAAAAAAAAAAGTTGTCAAGTCGTTATTAGAAAACCCTATATTTTTTGTCTTTCCGTCTATTGTAGTCATATATTTATGACTTTGCCCACACAGATCATTTTTCATTGCTGATTCTGTTGGCAGTTTACAATTCGGGAGTCTATTTCATCGAACTGTTCTCAATTAAAATATGCGATCTTTTGCCAAATGAACCATAAGTAGAATGACGGTATAAAAATTGTCATGATAGAGACGATAGTTTTGCTTTCGAGGTATAATTCGGGACAAACGTAAAACTATGTTGAACGTTGCTCCGAGGTCAGGTTCGATATCCGATGCTGACGAATTGTCCGCACGTCCTGTATATATTTCAAAATTATAAGCAAATCCAGTGTTTCCAGCAAGAACAAATAATTTAAATCGCCATTTGTATGGTTTCATAGGCATGTATTGCTTCATATAATGCCTCACTTTTGTAGAGCACATTTGCTCATCAATGGAGAATTCTTTTTCTAGCGGAACGGTGTTGAACTTTGATAGAAGAAAATTTATGACTGGTTTTAATTTGTGCAATCTGTCATGACCTGGTTGATCTTTTGCAATAAAAGTTGTATTGTCATTGAAGTGCATGACCTGCCGTAATTTTTCAAACTTATTCACCGGCACCATGTCAATTATTGGTTGAAATCTAAGGTCATCACCCCAATATGATCTTATGTTAGGCATATGTACAAGTGACATGTAAAGCACTATTGCCCATCATTGTTGTATATCGGATGCAGAGAATGCACTTACGGTTTCAGGATTTTTTTGAATATTGTATAAATTCGTTTCCTCGACATAATTTTGTGTCAATTCATCAGAAGAAAAAATATTTGAAAAATTGTAATGGAGTTTTCAAGGTCAGCAGATCACCTTCAGTGTCCGAAAGCCCACGAAATTCTAATTGATCCTCATTTAGTTGCAAATTTTTTTTCTTCCATACAAAATTTTTTTGAAGTTGGCTTTCCTTACGTGGTTTATTGTTGGAACAGGAAGCTACCTCTTCACACTAAATTTGAGAATCTGTCGGAGGTGAGAATGGTACCACTACATTTGCTTCATTTCATAATTTTTTTTTTTTTTAACAAATCAAATTCAAAATCTGGATCTTCCGCGCTGTAATCGGAAAAATCATCCTCGCTTACTCCACTGTTGTATTCCAACAAATATTGCGTCAGTTCTTCAACAGATTTAAAAGGTTCAGTCATGGTGAAATCGCAAATTATGTTGATAAAATAAACCTGAAATGGTATATTGAACTGTTGCTAAAAATTATCAAATTGGGTAGGTCCACTCGCACAATGAAGCCAATTGGCAACAAATCTTTTTATAGCAATTTCGCCGTTTTAAAAATATTTACAACGTAAGCAATCAATTTTTTAACAAATACTCACTCTTTTCGAAGTAAACAACAAATATGTTATATATACACCAAACTTTTAATTAATTAATTCAAGCACTAATCAATTTTCACACTGCACGTGTTCTTGAAGAATTGCTAACTTACAATAAAAAAAAAAAAAAAAAAAATGCAATAACAATATTCTATAATCCCAATCTACGGCTTAATTACTAAAATATATAGGAAGAATGTTGCCGAATGGCAAGAATATGAATTCAACCCTAAAACTTTCACACTTGTATTATAAAAGTGTTGTAAAGGCATTGTTTCCAATTGGCAACAAGATGGTTAATATGTTCATATAGCTCTCTGGCTCTAGTTTTTTTTAATCTAGATCCCCAATATTTATTCTTGGCATTAAAATCCCCTCCCGCAATCAATCTATTGTGAAAAAGACTTTTAAAATCAACTTTATTTAATCTCTGGTATAGCTAGGAGAGCAGTATACTGCTGCAATAGATATTTGACCACTGCTCGTTTTTATACTGATGGAAATTCCTTGGATGGCACATGATTGGAGTTTTTCTTCTATATGGTGTTCAATCGTATTCTTTATTAACACTGCAGCTCCACGTTTTGCACAATTATGAGGATGTGGGGAATGATATAATTCATACCCTTACAGTTTGAAGTCAGTAGTCAATTTAAAGTGTGTCTCTGACATAAGACATATGTCTACCTGGTTTATGTCGACAGTAAATTGCATCTCGTCCTTCCTATTCTCGACACCATTAGCATTCTATTCCAGAATTTTCATCATCATGTTTGTCTTTTTGGTACAGCTCTTTAACTGCTGTTCTGTCTCTCTAGTTTTATTACATTTTTCCATGGAAATAATCCTGTTTAGGATTTGTTTCATAAGGATTTCAATTTTGGGGTTTTTACTCTACTATATCTTTTACGGCTTGCTCTGCTAGTATATGAGTAGTTTTTGATGCTCCTTGACCATATGTCATTTTTGGGCCCGATGTCTTTTGTAAAGGGTTTTCCAATAGGGACTTGACAACTTTGAATTTAATTTTTCACTAATCATCAAACTGTCACTGTCAATTTATTCAGTAAACTCAACATTTTCATCATGGCAAAGTACACTAACGAGCAAAGTCTGCAAATTATAAAAAAAATTCTTCAGATTATTCGGAGTCGGTGACTGCAACTTTAGGAGCGTTAACTCCAATTTTCGGTCGTAATTGTCGCCCTAATAGACAGGTAATAACAAGTTTAGTGAAAAAATTTGAGTCTACATATTCGTTGTGTGATGTTGCCGTGTCAGTGAGACAACGGGTTGGTCGAAGTGTCGAAAATATCGCTGCCCTTCAGACGTCCGTAACAAACGATCGAAATTAGTCAATTCCACGGCGTTCTCAAGAATTGGGCATCGCTCAGACCATATTATGGCGTATTTTGCGTAAGGATCTTGGTTTACACCCATAGAAGATCAAGCTGACTCAAGAATTGAAGTCGATGGACTATTTGAAACGTACGTTCTCCGATTGGGTTCTGGAGAAGATGCGCCAAGATGATGAATTTCATCGCAAAATCATCTTCAGTGACGAAGCTCATTTTTGGCTCAATGGGTTCGTCAATAAGCAAAATATGCGTTATTGGTCGGGTGGAAACCGACATGTGCTTCATGAATCACCATTTCATCCACAAAAAATAACTGTTTTGTGCGGTTTGCATGCCGGCGGCGTTATTGTGCCATATTTTTTCGTCGACGATAACGATCGTCACGGTACTGTGAATGGTCAGCGCTATCGCGCCATGATCACCGATTTTTGGCCCGAATCGGAAGATATGGACTTGGACAACATGTGGTTTCAACAGGATGGTGCCACAACCACACAGCACACGCTACAATCGATTTATTGAAGAGTAAGTATTGTGAGCGTGTTATCTCAAGACATGGGGCAGTCGATTCGCCGCCTCGTTCGTGCGATTTAATGACTACGTTAAGTAATTGGTTTATGCCAACACGCCGACGACGTTGGAAGAGCTCAGGGCCAACATTGAACGCGAAATAGCGGTCGTTTCGGCCGAAATGTGTGGCCGATTCGTTGAATCAACCGCTGCAAACGTGCCCGCGGTGGCCATATGAACGAAGTCCAGTTCCATTCATAAATGTTTTGATTGTACTTCAAGCCAATAATAAAGTTTTTGAAATATCTCATATAGTTTGCCTTTTATTTAAAAAAAAAGTTGTCAAGTCGTTATAAGAAAACCCTATATTAGATCGTTTTTGATGGCCACTTGATTTTTGAGTTTAAGTTTTTCCATTTGTGCGCTCTTTTGAAAGTCTTTCTCGACATTTCGTGCTTCTTTATTTGAGCTTGTTTGAGGTTTCTTTTGTTTTTTGTCTTTTGTCTTTTGCAAGCAGGATGGTTTTCACAACAGTTTTCACATTTAGGATGCTCATCTTTTTTTCTCAAACATTCTTTGGTGTGGTGGCTTTCTGCACATTTTATACATCTTGGGTTTGAACTGCAGTATTTATGCCCATACCTTTGACAATTTTTGCATTGCGGCATTAATTTCGATTTACGGAAGGTATAAATCTCAACTTTCATCTCAAGTATGTTTTTAATGCCATATATTTTTTCTTTATCTTCGTCATGTTCAAAGCTGGGTATAAATATTGGAAGCGGTACTTTACTTTTAAGCTTAAGCATATTTATAACTTCCAATATTTTAAAGTCTCTGTCTCTTAACTCTTTTTTTATGCTTTTGAGTGAGCATGAGTAATGCAATTTTTTCACTACAACCTTAATTGGTCTGGTATTCTTATTCTCATAACCTGACTAAGCAAATGCAATATTATTTTTGGTTTTAGTATTTTAGTGAGGTTTCTTCTTCAACCACATTAATTTAGATGTCATTATTGTTAATAAGTGCTGTAGGAGCTTTAATTTTATTTTCTTTAAATAATTTGGCCAAGCTTTCATACTTATCCACTTGCAGTACAATTATTGGTGAAGGCTTGGTTGGATTTTGCATTTTTTTTTTTCTTTGATTGAAGCATACACTACACAGTCACTGTGCAGCTTTCTTTTGAGGATGAGACTTTTGGAGATGTACTCATTTTGCTTTTTTTATTTCTTATTCTCCATGTGCCGAGATCCTTCCGTCTCTTTTTGTAATTCTTGATCATTTGTTGAGTATTTGGCAGGTTGGACATTCATTTTTTTTGGTTTTTGAAATCTTCTTTCAACGATTGAAACTCTTGCTCAAGATTAGTTAATTCTTTGAGCAATGTCTCATTGAGTTGCTTAAACCCATCTCTTTCTTCACATGTTTTTAAATATTTCGCTTTCAATATTTCCACATTTTCTTTTTTTTTTAGATTCGGTTGTTCTCTCTACCCTTTTACTTCACCCAAAAGGGTCATCACTAAGCAATAAATGGTCCCATCCTCAAAATCCATGGGATCGACCTCCGAAGAGGGTGGATTTACCAGTGTAACTGGTATACCAACTGGGGTAATAATATCTTTTGTTTTGTTCATTGCATATTTGTTTATAACTTTTGTGAAAAGTTTAAACTTTTGGATATTTTTTTTTATATGTACAGCCGCTCTTTAGATGGTGAACAGACGCTGACCAGGGAGCCACCCAATATTGGTCAGACGCTTCTGCATTTTTGTGACTAGGGTCCGCGGGCCCTCGCGTAAGAGAAGTACCCTTGCAGGTGCGATGAAATATAAATAAAAAAATCTTGAAAACACATTGCATGACAAGACAAAAGTAGCTTTAGGTAGCTTAGTAAGTTAAGATTTAGTTTTTTATGTTTTGTATATGTGCAACAACTTTTCTCTTAGTTTGAACTATATTTAATTGAGATAAATACGAGCATATTTATTAAATTATTAGTTATAGGTACATCATTTCAAGTTATTGCTAATTTATTCTCACAAATCCAAAGTCATATTTGCCAAGTTCTTCCATAACCAGACTAAGCAAATGTAATATTGTTGAAATATTGGTAAGAAGACACAAAAACTAGGGTCGGATAGGGTACTAATTAAACCAGGTTCCATCAGTTATTCAATTAAAAAAGCCCCAACTAATTTTCAAATAATAATAAAGTGATTACTTGCTTGCGCTTATTAGATTGGTTGCAAAAGCCATATGCAAATTTTCTCTAGTATATTAGGAATTTCCTTACAAAGCTAACTGACCGGTGATTTTCATTTAATTAACTGTAATAAACTCCAACGATTATATAGACCCCGAACAAACTGACCATCATTACAGTGCAGGCTCAGATAGGACACTCTACGAGTACTACGACTACGACATATCTCCCTTCTCGTACAAGTGTTACATCATGATCTACCCACACCAGGACTTGCAGAGCACCCAACCATTGTATCATATAGCACAATCAACGGACAACCAACATAGAAAGGGCAGTGTGACATCTCCCCAGGAGACTTGATCCTTGCCAAGTTGCCAACGATAATAATTAATCACTATTCGCTGGCGTTTTCAATCCTCCAATTAGGTGGTCATTCATTTATTTCACAAAGAGCGTCAATTAATTTCGTCAAG
This sequence comes from Volucella inanis, assembly GCA_907269105.1. Taxonomy (NCBI): domain Eukaryota; kingdom Metazoa; phylum Arthropoda; class Insecta; order Diptera; family Syrphidae; genus Volucella; species Volucella inanis. Next base: position 148,155,083 of record OU026153.1, read on the forward strand.
GATTTTACAGTCACTTTGTCCTACATTGCGGACATTTCTTTGGCTCCGTCGATTTTTTTCTATCTGAAATCCATACATAGTCAGATTGAAAGCTTGCCATAGATACGGAACCAGATAATTTATATTCCTTTGCTAGAAAGAACACTTTGGTGCTTTGTTTTTTTTTTTTTATTATTTTTATTTTTTTTTATATATTACAACCGAACGGATACTAATGTAATATCTTGGAAAAATCTAATGCCGGAACATTCTAGTTCCTCGGTAGGAATTATTTTAATTTTTTACAAATTTATTCTAACAAAGGATACGACCGAAAGGAAGGGATTGGCCAGATTGGATGACATAAACATGACCAGGTCTTAAGCTGGGACAGCAAGAAAATTAAAATGTGTTTCGGGATATTCGAATAACTTGCGGCTACCGAAGGAATAATTTGTATTAGAATATGTTTCTAACACATGCAAAGGATATATGTGGTTAAAGAAGAAGAAATGAAAAAAAAGGATTCGAGAAAGTTTTTAATTAGTTTTGAGGCTTTTGTTTACGTTTTTATTTTGGTGTCTGACCAGCTTGGAGATGTTCTGCTTTCGACATAAATACTCACAGTCATGTCTGGTTTAATTTTATTTTTTAGCAAAATACATACATAGAACGATATATGAAATATGTTATAAAAGCTGACGATGTTTTGCAATTAAATCTGTTTCGCTCAGTTTTAAAAAGAGATCGATGTTTTAGATGAGGCAAAGGTCACTTGAGAGCATCAATTGAGACCTTTCCCGGACAACGCAAACATTAAAAAAATTTATCAAAATCTTGATTTGGATCTGTCTTGTACCTTAAATGTGTTACTCTGCGTTCTTAGCCTAAAGAAGCAGCGATTGGCAAGAGTGACTGTTCATCTTATTTCTACTGAGGTGTTGTTGTTAGAACTGATAGCGGAGCCAAGGTAGACAAAGTCAGTCCTCCCTTGTGAGTTGGACAAACGATGCTGAGATTCATTAGCCATAGACTCTTCTGACTGGATCTGAGAAATGAGTTGATCTATGCTCTATACTCTTCACAAAGTCAATTCCAGCAGTTTTGAACACCTCGGCCGGTAAGCCGCCAGGTCTAGCAGCTTTGTTGGGCTTAAGCTTAGATATTGCTATCCATATTTGGTTTCGGTTATCATCGTATAAGTTAAATGGAATAATGGCGGGATGTTACCCTTTTTCGCCTTAAGACAATCTTCAGAAGATCCTTTGCCATATTCTCAGCACAGACTGAGAATATATACAGGTTTTCTGTACCGGTCCTGTTGCCTTGGCACATTCGTTTTACCTGTTGGTAACACTTCCTAAGTTTTTCCTGGAATACAAACTTTCAACATTTTAGATCGCGGTTTTCTCATGCTTAGTTTTCTTCTTCTGGGGAAGCTGAATGTTTTTCCTGTCTATTTTTCTTGTAGAGCTCACTATTGGTTCTTATTCTTTGTGAAGCGCGGCTACATCACACTTTACTGAGTGATAAAAGCAATTACATCAGCGCGTTGGCTGTAATATAATTGGTGTTCGCAGGCAGAATTCTGGCAAAAATTGGAGTACAATGCCCACATCTGGTCACGTGCGCCTAAAACATATCTGCACTTGCCTAATAGGATTAAAAGCCGTGCGATAAACCCATACGAGATACTTATATCACCCAGACAATGGACATACTTCAACGCCGACGTAATGTATCGTGTCTCACTCTGTTTTACCGCTATTTCCATCACCAATGCTAAATAGAAATCGCCAGTAGCATTTCGCCCTTTAAACTTTTAACCGTTGCACCTGTCTTTCTATGAATGCTCCACCGAATTAACGAATCGAGATTTATTAAGTGTTTGCACCGAATAAAAAAGATTAACCTGACGTATGCCTCTCCGGCTTACATTAATCAAAAACAAATATTATTGTCTGTCATTTCGAATTGCCATAAACAAAATATTGTTTATTGGATTTAAAACAAAATAAAAAAGATAAATAAAATGAGCATTCACTTAAGCACATCGCTGCTAAAAAACGCAATTTTTCAAACTATGGTTATTGTACTGGAATCGTTAAAGAGTAGAATTCGTAGGAAAAGACTTGCCTTAGTTAAAACATTGTTATAGAAGAAGTAACAGAGAAAAGGATGAAGGTGAATATAATGCCATAATAGCTGTATTATTTCTATCAATATTATCATTGTTTCAGATTCGTATAAGTAAATTTTGGGAGAAGCAAATTGCTGAAAATACTGAAGATTTCTTTAAGGAAAATTTTCGAAATGAAACAGAAGACACCAATTTTAGAAAATTTATACCAATGCGCAGGAAAATAGCTATTGACTTGTGTGCTCTGGAATTTTCAGCTAATATCGAAGCATTGTAAATATCTTCGAAGTGGGAAAATATTAAAGGATTTTTGTCAGACAGCATGAAATGTTTTTGCCCCAACATACTTCGCTGCTTATCTACTTAACGAGGAATTGATGATCGAAAATGTCAACGGATTTATAAATACAAGTTCATTCATCTAAATCTATATTGCCCCTTTTAAAGTAATTGCCGTCGACTGCAACACACTTATGCCAGCGCTTGATCCAATCTTGATCCAATCCTCTCGGCTGCTGAAACGCGTTTCCCGTAGTAGTTTTTTTTAACTCGATTGAACATAAAGAAGTCACAAGGAGCCAAATCAAGTGAATTCGGTGGCTGTTAGATGGTATTTGTTGCATTTTTCGTCAAAAAATTACGAATAATGATGGCACTGTTTGACAGTGCGTTATCATGGTGCAAAGTCCACGAGTTTTCTACCCACAATTCTGGCCTCTTTCGGAGAATTACTTCACGCAAACGTCTCATAACGCCCAAACAGTACTCTTTGCTTACTGTCTGGCCTTCTGGCAAAAATTCATGATGCACTTTATCGTTGTAAAAACTGTGAGCATTGCCTTCTTCTTTGACTGAAAACGACGTGGTATTTTTTTGGACTCGGCTCATTTGATGATCGCCAATCACTTGCCTAATGTCTGGACTGCGTGTTGTACTCAAAAACTCACGTGTCGTGTAATGATCCCTTTGATGAATGTGGGATAGGATTCAGCCTCGCAAATCATCTCTTCCGCGACGTCAACACGGTCTCTTTTTTGCATGAAATTAAGGTCCATTGGCACAAACTTTGCTGCTACATGACGGAAACCCAAATCGTTAACCAAAATGTCTTGGACGAATCCGTACGCAATGTCCAAGTCCTCCGCTATCTCTCTGATGGTTAATTTGCGGTTATTGACCAACATTTCTTTCTTAGCCCTAAGTATACAAAATAAAAATTTTTAAATAAAATGTAAATGAAGTCGAAAGACATAGATATAAGAATTTAGATTAGCTTAGAGTGCCTGTGTGGGGCCAGTAAGTTAGTATAAGATTGTTAAGTAATTGTAAGCTAGCATTTAAGCATTTTTTGTTAGTATGTAAGAGTTAGAGTTTAAGAAAATAAAATGCATTTAAAACTAAACTAAAACTAACCAACATTTCTTTTACTTCATCAATGTTTTAGTCAGTTTTCTGTCACTGCGTTCATCATCTTCGATTGACTCACAATCACTTTTGAACCGCTCGTACCACTGGTAAATGACCGTTTTTTTTAAAGAATCGTTGAAGAAACACTTTTCCAACATTTCCAACGTTCGCGCACTAATAAATCCGTTTTTTACACAAAATTTAATACAAATTCGTTGTTGCAAATTTAAATCCATTTCTAAAATTGTACAAAATCGCCAACAACACACAGATATAGATGTACTCTTGGCTACGTTACTTTCGCAAATGTCAAGCTATGACGATAAGTCTTACATGGAATGTCAGCGGCAGATGTATCAATTTATCAAAAAAACAAAAGCAGAACTCAAATCGGAAAAATGAAAGAGCCACACGGTGGTTATTCCGTTTAATACTATTATATATAATTCTAGATGGTTGTCACATTGAAATTAGCCCAAGAGCAGAAGATGCTGTCGGTTATTTTAACTACGAAGGATGATGTTCAATCGTTTTGCTAGCTGTAGTTGATTTTAGGTAGAATTAGTTATATGACCGATCAACTTTTAACTTTTATAGTTTTATTCAGATAAGATTCCCTAACATTAACGTATGTCGTCCCGGTTGGTGAAACGGTTCTCTAATCTTTCTATAGGTAGATGGTATATCTCATTTCTTAGCATATACCATCAAGATCCAGTTCTTCCTATTATGTCCAAGACCTTGTGCGGTGTTAGTGTTCTAGTTGATTTCCATTCTGGGTATTTGAATCCGATACACACTAGATGTCCCTTCTCTTTCAAAATCTCAAGACGCCTGTTTCGAATTGTTAGCGATTATAGTTAGAAAATTGGGTAATCTTAAATATTTACCATTTCTTAAGGCATATGGTTGTGAATCTCTTATAAAATGAATATAGTCAAGTAGATATTTTGCCATTAAATTGTTAGTTATCTTAAATATAAACACTAAAACATTCAACATATTTCTTTGCCTCACAGATAGCCGTTTTAACGACATATAAAACGTGTGGATACATATCTATTGCACTTGATAATACATCGTATTGCTTTGTTTTGGAGATTTTCCAGTCTTATAATCTTACATAAAAACAAAATAGTTCAACAATATCCAAAATGCAAAGACATTTATTGCACAAATAGTCGAAATTTGCTTTCTTATCCTTTTTAAAAATCAAATTTGTTAGCTATCTCTTCACAAATATACGCAACGTGGTTTCTGAATAATAAATTTTGATCTTAAACTACACTTAGATATTTTATTTCATTATTTTTTCAGTTGCTATGCCATCTATACTTAAGCCATTGACATCACATCTCTCGTTAAGTACCATCAACTTTGCTTTTGAAGCGTTTAGTTTAAGTTTATTTTGCATAAGTCACGTGTTGATATGTTCCTCTTGTATATAAGTGTTACAGTCTATGTCATTATCACCCGAAATATAGATGACTGCATCATCCGCGAACAAGGCCGCTTTGCTTTATAAAACACTTAAGGTTATTTATATAGATTGTAAAAAGTAGAGCCCCTAAAACAAACCCTTGAATTTGAATTTTAGCATCAAAAGCACACTTTAAGTCCAAGAATACACAAAATACACTTCTTTCTTTAGCTAATTCTTCCTTCCACGACGTTACAACTACATTAATGCCAGTCTCACAAAGTGATCCTTTCGAAAACTGGATTGTAGGTCCATTATCAAATTATTTCTTTCAAAGTACTCGTAAAGTTGTTTAAATACAAGTTTTAACAAGTAACGATGTCGGATAGGTTGACAACTTATTTGATGGAGATAACAGTGCTATACCGGGTGAGTTTTTTAACTTGAGACATCCAAATTACTCGAAAAATACGCGATATCCCGAAAAATGTTTCAGACAAAGGTCACAAGGTTCTGAAGGGTACATAAGATGGTAACCACGAGTTTGACCTTGAGCCCCATTTCCAAGGTCAAACGAAGGTCACTTTTTTGACAGATTCGTAATCTGCGTGAAAAATTACAATTCTTTTACGTGAAACACTTTTTTCAAAAATGCGTTCTTTTCCTGTCAGAGGGCGCCATAACACTTAAGACATCAAAATTACTCGAAAAGTACGAAATATCGCGATAAATGTTCCAGACAAAAGTCACAAGGTTCTGAAGGGGGCATAAGATGGTGACCACGAGTTTGACTTTTAGACCCATTTTCAAGGTTAAACGAAGGTCACTTTTGATTTTTCAAATGATAATTCCTGATTTTCATTGCTCAGTCGTTTTCCTCAATGGGGCACACGACTTTGTCTCAAAGGTCTTAATCATTTAGTGCTAGATACCACTGCACTGGCACGCCTAAATCATTAATCGGTTTCCAAAGTTGTTAGGGTGCTAGAAGGTCGACATTTGTTTTGAGGAAGTCATTATTGTCTCGAGTGAAGTTAAAACTCAAATAAATTTCAGATAGAGACAAATTGTCCTAAAGTTATCTGAGAGTGTATGATGTGCACTCTGCCCTTTTTTTCTACTTGAACGGAACTGTACTTCATTAAAAAGTTCGATATTTGTTTTGAGTAACTGATTATTATTAGTAACGCTTTCCAAATAAATAATGCAGGCTATTTCAATTCAAGAAAAAATTGAAATGATATTGAATTATGGAGAAAGTGAAACTAAAATCGATGGTGCTGTTGCTCTTTAAGCCCAACGTTTCACAGACCAGATACGATCGCGAGCTTCCTTTTATCAGGTCATCCAACAATTCACTGGTGAAGGAAGTGTACAACCAAAGAAAAGGAATCGGTCAGATAGGGTGGCTGTTGAGGACAATGAAATAGCAGTGTTAGCTGCCGTTCCATACGATCCTCACATAAGTCAAATAAGTCGTGAATCAGGAATTTCTCAAACGACTGTCTGTAAGATATTACATCGGCATAAATACCATCCTTATCATGTTTCAATGCATCAAGAACTTTCTAGTGAGGATTTTCGCAACCGGGTTTCCTTTTGTCAATGGGCACTTCAGCAAATTGAACGAGACCCCCTTTTCTTCACCAAGGTGTTATTCTCTGATGAGTCGACTTTCACCAATCAGGGTACGGTCAATCGACATAACATAATATGCATTACTGGGCTACCGAAAACCCTTTTTGGTTGCGACAAGTTGAGCGCCAGCACCCTTGAAATATTAATGTTTGGGCGGGAATTATTGGGGATAAATTAATAGGTCCATATTTTATTGAAGACAACTTGAATGGCGAAAATTATGCAAACTTCTTGCGGGACCATCTTCCAATATTACTAGAAGAACTGCCATTAGAGTTGCAACAAACAATGTGGTTTCAACATGATGGTTGTCCAGCCCATTATTCCCAAGTAGCCCTTGGCGTATTAAACAATGTTTACCATCAACGATGGATCGGACGAGGGGGTCCGAGGCAATGGCCTGCTAGATCAACTGATCTTACGTCACTTGATTTCTTCTTGTGGGGCTACTTAAAAAGTGAGGTTACAGAAAAAAGCCAACAACGCGTGAGGACATGAAAAGACGAATTACTGAAGCTTGCCGGAAGATTAGGCCAGAAATACTTCTCAGTTCTGTTGGTTCATTTAGAGCGCGGATAGACAAGTGTATTGAAGTGAATGGTCACGTTTTCGAGCATTGTTTAAAATAGTCTCGATAAATAAACGTCGAAATGGGAAGAATTTAATGATTCAACAGTGGGAGGCAAGGGGACCCACACTAATTAATCACCCCGAAGAAAACAAAATACTGCTACATTTACGTCGTTGTTTCTGGGTTATGCTTAACGTGGTATGTAAAAACAAATGACAAGCCTACGAGCAATACAACTGAGTAATGAAAATTAAGAATTATCATTTGAAAAATCTAAAGTGACCTTCGGTCAAACTTTTTGAAAATGGGTCACAAGGTCAGACTCGTGCTCACTATCGTATGTCCCCTTCAGAACCTTGTGACTTTTGTCTGAAACATTTTTCGAATAATTTTGATGTTTTAAGTTTTATGGCGCCCTCTGACGGGAAAAGAACGCATTTTTGGAAAAAGTGTTTCACGTAAAGGAATTGTAATTTTGCACGCACATTACGAATCTGTCAAAAAATAGGGGTTCCCATTAAAAAATCAAAAGTTACCTTCGTTTGACCTTGTAAATGGGGCTCGAGGTCAAACTCGTGGTTACCATCTTATGTCCCCTTCAGAACCTTGTGACTTTTATCTGAAACATTTTTTGTCTCAAGTTAAAAAACTCACCCTGTAGAATCCGTCTCAAACGAAACAAAATATTTAAAATTTCAATTAATGTCAATGTTTTCTTTTCCAGCTATGACAATTCCTTTTCATTTTCCCAATGTCTCCACCAATGAAAGTGGTGACTTTCATATCATGAAGTCAACGGAATGGTATTTATTATTTTCTTTACAGTTTTTACTATACGAATTGACATTTAATAAAGTTATTTGCTTTTATTACATTTTTTCACAGATCTCCTTACTTTTTGTTCCACTTTTTTTCTTTTTTTCAGAATAAGATTTTTTATGTTTCGTTACATTGTTTTTTGATCGACAGAATCCGTAATTTTTAACATTACATATTCACACTTACGCTAATTGATTTCTTGTTTGTATTTATTCCGAAGAGCAGCATAATTTCTTCAATCTATTTCCGTACCACTTAACAATGGAATTCATTAAAATTTTCTAATTTTTTAAATTATTCAAAAAGTTATTAAACCACTCATTTTTACAAGACTTCACAGTTTATTCATTATAAAAACAGAAACACTTTCATTCGTCTTTTTGAAAAAATAGTCCGTTATAGTATTTATATCATATATGCTATATATATGTATATATAAAATGCATATGTAGGACCTGCTTTAATAATTTTTGTTTTTCTATTTAAAATGAGGATATACCCTATTCTGTCTTTTATTAAATTTTATAAAATTTAAATTTATTAAATTTTATATAAATTACTATTGATTCGTGCTCACTTAGTATTATGTATCTTATTGCTTTTGCAGTTTATCACTGTTTGTTACAACGTATTCAATTAACATACTTGAAGTTCGCGTTATTCTGCGTGAAGGCACGCATTATTTTTTATATTTTTTTCAACATCATTTTTGTGGGTACTACTATGGAACAACCAGTCAATATTGAAATCACCGACTATCGCAACCTCTTTATTAAAATCATAAAGCTCTTCCATCAACTTACCGAATTCGTTACAGAATCACCAAAAATCACCAAAAATCACACACGAATAGTTGCTAAAATATAAGGTGTTTACAGACTACCATAATTTATTTTGATGAATTGATTGATATTTGAGGCCTTAAGATCACTTCTTGCGTAGACTAAAATTTCACCGATGTGGGATAATTCTGTGTCACAACTGTCAACAAAGCCATCTACACTCATTCACTTTTAAGAACATATTTGATTACATGGGTTTCCGATATGGCTAGGACTTCGAAACCATGCCTCGCAAGGGTTATTTGAAACCCTGTAGGATTGCTTAAAAATGCTAACACTTGGAAAGGGGGCTTGGAACTGTTCACCGTGGGGCCACGGGCTATGGTCTCGGTGCAATACAGTTAGACTCGATTGATGTTTTTTGCTACAAAAACCAAAATACAGGGCTTCTCCCCTCCTAAGTTAAAAGGCCAAGCAATATCCATGTGTAACAGAAACAACAAATAATCATTAACTGAAATTTTAACTATAAGCTAAATATTGAACAGCGGGCTAAGAAAACCTACATAGTTTCCTGTGCTATCTATCCTATCTACAATAAAACTTTAAGTAAATAATGAAGTTTTTAACCAAGAATGGCCCTATGGCTATACACAACTATAATACATCCGATTCTTAGTTACAGCGCAATTGGTTGATAGCGAGCGTTTGGTGAGAAATACAACATCGGAAGATTTAAAAAAGTCCAAAGGCCAGCTTGTGTAGATATTAGAGAGAAGGACAATGAGGACATGTCAGTCTGATGCCGTAACCATAGTTATCCTACATCTGCTGTCTATAGACCTATTATAAAACTACTCGAAATGGGTGAGACCGATTGGTCACGCCAAGAACTTCCTGATAAAGATAACTAGCAAAATAAAAAAAGTGTGGCATGTGGAGATAAGCTTGCTCCTTTCCGCTGAGCAAGAAAGACTTAAATACGTAACATACTTGAAGTGAATTGGAAAAAAATTTACAGGACTTTAGCCAACAGTATCAATTAATAATCTAAGCTGAATTAACATATTTCTTTTAGTTAGCCCAGTTCTAAATATTCCCGGGAGTTGTGTTCTCCCGAGAATAAAATTCTCCTATTCCGAGTTCCCTGGGAGTCAATTCCCCCCTTCGAATTTGAGAGTGTGAATTATTAATGTTCGAAAGAGCATTTGACATTTAAATAAATAAATTCAAAAATTAATTTTGTTGTTTATCAATTGTTAAAATTTCTCATAATTAAGAGATTTTTGTTATTTTTCGTGGTAAAATTAAAAATTAAGTTTTGTGATTCAAGTGCTAGATATTTTCCACGGTTGTATTGTTTATTTTATTGTTTTGTTAAAAAGATAAGAAAATGTATAGCATTGCATTCAGGTTATTGGCAGAAGTGGTGCTGATGACAACCGACAAATAGGATAGCACAAATCCTCTGGAGTTGCCTAAATCATTGTATATACATAGATGCAAATGTATTTTATTTTACTTATATTAATACATTTCTGTTTATCAAATTTCAAAAGTATAATAGAGTTAACAAAGTGGCCATCAAATTTTTGTTGGAGAAACTCACAACGTCCCGACAGCCGAGTAGAAAGTGTTTTGCAATATCCCCTATTGTGAAAATGAGCGCATGTTTGCGCTTCTTTGCTGAAGGGGGATACCAAAAGGGTGTTGGACTAGACCGTAATATTGGCCTGACCCAATCTACCTTGAGCAAAGTGCTCGCAGAAGTACTAGATGTATTGGAAGCGCAGCTATGTCCACAGTGGATAAGTGTCTACAAAATGGTCAAAGAAAAAAGGAACGTTACATTAGCATTCTACACCAGATATAGCATGCCCGGTATTGTTGGATGTATTGACGGCACACATGTCCGGATTGTTGCCCCTTCTGGTAATAAACATTTATTTTATAACAGAAAAGAAACCTACAGTTTCGATGTTATGCTGGTAAATTGTTTTATTAGTGCTGTAGTGTTTTCAATTGCAAAATAAAACTAATTACTTACATATGTGTGATGACGAATTGAGGATTCGTTACGTCGACGTTTCCCATTCCGGTGCAAGCCATGATTCCCTCATTTGCAATGTGGAGGATTATTTAGGAGGCATAAGGAATTTTCGGCTTCTTGGTAAGAATAAAAGCTTTTAAACAGAAATTATTAAATTTATAAAAACATTGACATTTGAATTAGGAGGAGCCGTGGCTTTTGACTCCTCAAGTGATAGCAAATATATATAAGGAGGTTCACATACGCTGTCGAAATATCATTGAGTGGTCCAATGGAGTGTTTTAAAATAGATGGAGATGCCTTCTTGGTGCGAACTGCATTGGAACTGCATTGCAGTCTGAAAAAGGCAGCAAAAACCGTAAAGGTTTACTGTGCATTGCATTATATATGCATTCATTTCAAGGCAGACTTCATCAATGACACCCTCAAGATTTCGGACAATATTGAAATCAACCAGATAGTGGAATTACTTCCTTAGAAAGTCATGAGTACTTAATAGCAGCGCGTAGGATTCGGATCAATATCGGAAGCAGGGTTTATTATTATTATAATATGCATTAGCACTTCCTCGTGAACGGAAGTCCTTCTTTTGCAGTATTACTTCGTCGTCAGTGAAAAGTAACCTCCTTGGGAATGAAAAAAAAAAAAATTTTTAAATATTTTTTTATTTTAGTGAATATAGTCCCCTTTTAGTTTGATACACTTATTCCAGTGATTTTCCAATTTCTTGACCCCGTCCGAAAAGTAATTTTCCGGAAGGTCTGCAAAATACTCCTCCGTGGCGTCGATGATTTCCTCACGTGAGCTGAATTTTTTATTGGTGAGCCATCTTTTGAGGTTTGGGAGCCGTAAGTCATTGATTTTAGCCGTGGTTGCGACGCTCTTGTGCGCCGGTGCATTGTCTTGAAAAAATAAAATTTTTTTCGCTTCATGTGAGGCCGTTTTGCAGCGATTTCGGCCTTCAATCGCTCCAATAATGCACAGTAATACTCGCTGTTGATGGTTTTTCCTTTTTTGAAGTAGTTCACGAAAAGTATGCCATGACAATCCCAGAAAACCGACACCATTACCTTTCCGACGCATTGGGCCTCCCTCAGACGCTTCGGAGCACTTGTGCCGGCTTCAGACCATTGCCTGGCACTCATTCTGTTCTCTGGTGTTTAATAGTGGATCCAAGTTTCATCAACAGTTGTATAGTGTGATTCATCGTAAGGTTTGAAATATTATGTAAAATAAAACACATAAATTTGAAAGTGAACCTAAAATTTTTACAATCAGTTAAAGGAACTACTTATGGCATTTATTGTTTTTAAATGATATCATGTAAATATTGGCCACTATTACGTCTGAGGTGGTCCATTCGGAAGATCCAATTTTGGGCGACTTGTCCGAGCATAGCGACTGCTACCACGCGGGTAACACGAGTAATGTTGGCTTCCAAAACGTCAATCGTAGCTGGCTTATTCTTGATGACCTGAGGCTTTACATATTCCCAGAGAAAATAGTCCAAAAGTGTGATATAGCACGATCTAGGTGGCCAATTTACCGTAGCAAAACGTGAAATTAAGTGCTCACCAAAATGATTTCTCAACAAGTCCATTGTTTCACTCGCTGTATGGCTCGTAGCGCCGTCTTGTTGAAACCAGAACTCACCGAGACCATGTGCTTGAATTTCAGAAAGCACATAGTCCGTTAATATGGTGCGATAACGGTAACCATTGACGGTAACATTCTGATTTGCCTCATTTTTGAAAAAATATGGATCAATGATTCCACCAGCCCATAAACCACACCATACCGTTGTTTTTAATCGATGTAATGGTAGCTCTTGGTACTTTTCGGGTTGCTCATCAGCCCAAATACAGCAATTTTGTTTGTTAACGTATCTATGGAGCCAGAAATGGGCTTCATCACTGAACAAAATTTCACGATATAACACTGGATTTTCATTGAGTTTTTCAGAGCCCATTCACTGAAAATATGACGCAAATTCAAATTCATTTACGCCTGGCTTCAAAACTTGTACAAGTTGAATTTTGAAGCTTTTAACCAAGAATGGCCCTATGGCTATACACAACTATAATACATCCGATTCTTAGTTACAGCGCAATTGGTTGATAGCGAGCGTTTGGTGAGAAATACAACATCGGAAGATTTAAAAAAGTCCAAAGGCCAGCTTGTGTAGATATTAGAGAGAAGGACAATGAGGACATGTCAGTCTGATGCCGTAACCATAGTTATCCTACATCTGCTGTCTATAGACCTATTATAAAACTACTCGAAATGGGTGAGACCGATTGGTCACGCCAAGAACTTCCTGATAAAGATAACTAGCAAAATAAAAAAAGTGTGGCATGTGGAGATAAGCTTGCTCCTTTCCGCTGAGCAAGAAAGACTTAAATACGTAACATACTTGAAGTGAATTGGAAAAAAATTTACAGGACTTTAGCCAACAGTATCAATTAATAATCTAAGCTGAATTAACATATTTCTTTTAGTTAGCCCAGTTCTAAATATTCCCGGGAGTTGTGTTCTCCCGAGAATAAAATTCTCCTATTCCGAGTTCCCTGGGAGTCAATTCCCCCCTTCGAATTTGAGAGTGTGAATTATTAATGTTCGAAAGAGCATTTGACATTTAAATAAATAAATTCAAAAATTAATTTTGTTGTTTATCAATTGTTAAAATTTCTCATAATTAAGAGATTTTTGTTATTTTTCGTGGTAAAATTAAAAATTAAGTTTTGTGATTCAAGTGCTAGATATTTTCCACGGTTGTATTGTTTATTTTATTGTTTTGTTAAAAAGATAAGAAAATGTATAGCATTGCATTCAGGTTATTGGCAGAAGTGGTGCTGATGACAACCGACAAATAGGATAGCACAAATCCTCTGGAGTTGCCTAAATCATTGTATATACATAGATGCAAATGTATTTTATTTTACTTATATTAATACATTTCTGTTTATCAAATTTCAAAAGTATAATAGAGTTAACAAAGTGGCCATCAAATTTTTGTTGGAGAAACTCACAACGTCCCGACAGCCGAGTAGAAAGTGTTTTGCAATATCCCCTATTGTGAAAATGAGCGCATGTTTGCGCTTCTTTGCTGAAGGGGGATACCAAAAGGGTGTTGGACTAGACCGTAATATTGGCCTGACCCAATCTACCTTGAGCAAAGTGCTCGCAGAAGTACTAGATGTATTGGAAGCGCAGCTATGTCCACAGTGGATAAGTGTCTACAAAATGGTCAAAGAAAAAAGGAACGTTACATTAGCATTCTACACCAGATATAGCATGCCCGGTATTGTTGGATGTATTGACGGCACACATGTCCGGATTGTTGCCCCTTCTGGTAATAAACATTTATTTTATAACAGAAAAGAAACCTACAGTTTACAGCTGGTAAATTGTTTTATTAGTGCTGTAGTGTTTTCAATTGCAAAATAAAACTAATTACTTACATATGTGTGATGACGAATTGAGGATTCGTTACGTCGACGTTTCCCATTCCGGTGCAAGCCATGATTCCCTCATTTGCAATGTGGAGGATTATTTAGGAGGCATAAGGAATTTTCGGCTTCTTGGTAAGAATAAAAGCTTTTAAACAGAAATTATTAAATTTATAAAAACATTGACATTTGAATTAGGAGGAGCCGTGGCTTTTGACTCCTCAAGTGATAGCAAATATATATAAGGAGGTTCACATACGCTGTCGAAATATCATTGAGTGGTCCAATGGAGTGTTTTAAAATAGATGGAGATGCCTTCTTGGTGCGAACTGCATTGGAACTGCATTGCAGTCTGAAAAAGGCAGCAAAAACCGTAAAGGTTTACTGTGCATTGCATTATATATGCATTCATTTCAAGGCAGACTTCATCAATGACACCCTCAAGATTTCGGACAATATTGAAATCAACCAGATAGTGGAATTACTTCCTTAGAAAGTCATGAGTACTTAATAGCAGCGCGTAGGATTCGGATCAATATCGGAAGCAGGGTTTATTATTATTATAATATGCATTAGCACTTCCTCGTGAACGGAAGTCCTTCTTTTGCAGTATTACTTCGTCGTCAGTGAAAAGTAACCTCCTTGGGAATGAAAAAAAAAAAAAATTTTTAAATATTTTTTTATTTTAGTGAATATAGTCCCCTTTTAGTTTGATACACTTATTCCAGTGATTTTCCAATTTCTTGACCCCGTCCGAAAAGTAATTTTCCGGAAGGTCTGCAAAATACTCCTCCGTGGCGTCGATGATTTCCTCACGTGAGCTGAATTTTTTATTGGTGAGCCATCTTTTGAGGTTTGGGAGCCGTAAGTCATTGATTTTAGCCGTGGTTGCGACGCTCTTGTGCGCCGGTGCATTGTCTTGAAAAAATAAAATTTTTTTCGCTTCATGTGAGGCCGTTTTGCAGCGATTTCGGCCTTCAATCGCTCCAATAATGCACAGTAATACTCGCTGTTGATGGTTTTTCCTTTTTTGAAGTAGTTCACGAAAAGTATGCCATGACAATCCCAGAAAACCGACACCATTACCTTTCCGACGCATTGGGCCTCCCTCAGACGCTTCGGAGCACTTGTGCCGGCTTCAGACCATTGCCTGGCACTCATTCTGTTCTCTGGTGTTTAATAGTGGATCCAAGTTTCATCAACAGTTGTATAGTGTGATTCATCGTAAGGTTTGAAATATTATGTAAAATAAAACACATAAATTTGAAAGTGAACCTAAAATTTTTACAATCAGTTAAAGGAACTACTTATGGCATTTATTGTTTTTAAATGATATCATGTAAATATTGGCCACTATTACGTCTGAGGTGGTCCATTCGGAAGATCCAATTTTGGGCGACTTGTCCGAGCATAGCGACTGCTACCACGCGGGTAACACGAGTAATGTTGGCTTCCAAAACGTCAATCGTAGCTGGCTTATTCTTGATGACCTGAGGCTTTACATATTCCCAGAGAAAATAGTCCAAAAGTGTGATATAGCACGATCTAGGTGGCCAATTTACCGTAGCAAAACGTGAAATTAAGTGCTCACCAAAATGATTTCTCAACAAGTCCATTGTTTCACTCGCTGTATGGCTCGTAGCGCCGTCTTGTTGAAACCAGAACTCACCGAGACCATGTGCTTGAATTTCAGAAAGCACATAGTCCGTTAATATGGTGCGATAACGGTAACCATTGACGGTAACATTCTGATTTGCCTCATTTTTGAAAAAATATGGATCAATGATTCCACCAGCCCATAAACCACACCATACCGTTGTTTTTAATCGATGTAATGGTAGCTCTTGGTACTTTTCGGGTTGCTCATCAGCCCAAATACAGCAATTTTGTTTGTTAACGTATCTATGGAGCCAGAAATGGGCTTCATCACTGAACAAAATTTCACGATATAACACTGGATTTTCATTGAGTTTTTCAGAGCCCATTCACTGAAAATATGACGCAAATTCAAATTCATTTACGCCTGGCTTCAAAACTTGTACAAGTTGAATTTTGAAGCTTTTAACCAAGAATGGCCCTATGGCTATACACAACTATAATACATCCGATTCTTAGTTACAGCGCAATTGGTTGATAGCGAGCGTTTGGTGAGAAATACAACATCGGAAGATTTAAAAAAGTCCAAAGGCCAGCTTGTGTAGATATTAGAGAGAAGGACAATGAGGACATGTCAGTCTGATGCCGTAACCATAGTTATCCTACATCTGCTGTCTATAGACCTATTATAAAACTACTCGAAATGGGTGAGACCGATTGGTCACGCCAAGAACTTCCTGATAAAGATAACTAGCAAAATAAAAAAAGTGTGGCATGTGGAGATAAGCTTGCTCCTTTCCGCTGAGCAAGAAAGACTTAAATACGTAACATACTTGAAGTGAATTGGAAAAAAATTTACAGGACTTTAGCCAACAGTATCAATTAATAATCTAAGCTGAATTAACATATTTCTTTTAGTTAGCCCAGTTCTAAATATTCCCGGGAGTTGTGTTCTCCCGAGAATAAAATTCTCCTATTCCGAGTTCCCTGGGAGTCAATTCCCCCCTTCGAATTTGAGAGTGTGAATTATTAATGTTCGAAAGAGCATTTGACATTTAAATAAATAAATTCAAAAATTAATTTTGTTGTTTATCAATTGTTAAAATTTCTCATAATTAAGAGATTTTTGTTATTTTTCGTGGTAAAATTAAAAATTAAGTTTTGTGATTCAAGTGCTAGATATTTTCCACGGTTGTATTGTTTATTCTATTGTTTTGTTAAAAAGATAAGAAAATGTATAGCATTGCATTCAGGTTATTGGCAGAAGTGGTGCTGATGACAACCGACAAATAGGATAGCACAAATCCTCTGGAGTTGCCTAAATCATTGTATATACATAGATGCAAATGTATTTTATTTTACTTATATTAATACATTTCTGTTTATCAAATTTCAAAAGTATAATAGAGTTAACAAAGTGGCCATCAAATTTTTGTTGGAGAAACTCACAACGTCCCGACAGCCGAGTAGAAAGTGTTTTGCAATATCCCCTATTGTGAAAATGAGCGCATGTTTGCGCTTCTTTGCTGAAGGGGGATACCAAAAGGGTGTTGGACTAGACCGTAATATTGGCCTGACCCAATCTACCTTGAGCAAAGTGCTCGCAGAAGTACTAGATGTATTGGAAGCGCAGCTATGTCCACAGTGGATAAGTGTCTACAAAATGGTCAAAGAAAAAAGGAACGTTACATTAGCATTCTACACCAGATATAGCATGCCCGGTATTGTTGGATGTATTGACGGCACACATGTCCGGATTGTTGCCCCTTCTGGTAATAAACATTTATTTTATAACAGAAAAGAAACCTACAGTTTCGATGTTATGCTGGTAAATTGTTTTATTAGTGCTGTAGTGTTTTCAATTGCAAAATAAAACTAATTACTTACATATGTGTGATGACGAATTGAGGATTCGTTACGTCGACGTTTCCCATTCCGGTGCAAGCCATGATTCCCTCATTTGCAATGTGGAGGATTATTTAGGAGGCATAAGGAATTTTCGGCTTCTTGGTAAGAATAAAAGCTTTTAAACAGAAATTATTAAATTTATAAAAACATTGACATTTGAATTAGGAGGAGCCGTGGCTTTTGACTCCTCAAGTGATAGCAAATATATATAAGGAGGTTCACATACGCTGTCGAAATATCATTGAGTGGTCCAATGGAGTGTTTTAAAATAGATGGAGATGCCTTCTTGGTGCGAACTGCATTGGAACTGCATTTCAGTCTGAAAAAGGCAGCAAAAACCGTAAAGGTTTACTGTGCATTGCATTATATATGCATTCATTTCAAGGCAGACTTCATCAATGACACCCTCAAGATTTCGGACAATATTGAAATCAACCAGATAGTGGAATTACTTCCTTAGAAAGTCATGAGTACTTAATAGCAGCGCGTAGGATTCGGATCAATATCGGAAGCAGGCTTTATTATTATTATAATATGCATTAGCACTTCCTCGTGAACGGAAGTCCTTCTTTTGCAGTATTACTTCGTCGTCAGTGAAAAGTAACCTCCTTGGGAATGAAAAAAAAAAATTTTTTTAAATGTTTTTTTATTTTAGTGAATATAGTCCCCTTTTAGTTTGATACACTTATTCCAGTGATTTTCCAATTTCTTGACCCCGTCCGAAAAGTAATTTTCCGGAAGGTCTGCAAAATACTCCTCCGTGGCGTCGATGATTTCCTCACGTGAGCTGAATTTTTTATTGGTGAGCCATCTTTTGAGGTTTGGGAGCCGTAAGTCATTGATTTTAGCCGTGGTTGCGACGCTCTTGTGCGCCGGTGCATTGTCTTGAAAAAATAAAATTTTTTTCGCTTCATGTGAGGCCGTTTTGCAGCGATTTCGGCCTTCAATCGCTCCAATAATGCACAGTAATACTCGCTGTTGATGGTTTTTCCTTTTTTGAAGTAGTTCACGAAAAGTATGCCATGACAATCCCAGAAAACCGACACCATTACCTTTCCGACGCATTGGGCCTCCCTCAGACGCTTCGGAGCACTTGTGCCGGCTTCAGACCATTGCCTGGCACTCATTCTGTTCTCTGGTGTGTAATAGTGGATCCAAGTTTCATCAACAGTTGTATAGTGTGATTCATCGTAAGGTTTGAAATATTATGTAAAATAAAACACATAAATTTGAAAGTGAACCTAAAATTTTTACAATCAGTTAAAGGAACTACTTATGGCATTTATTGTTTTTAAATGATATCATGTAAATATTGGCCACTATTACGTCTGAGGTGGTCCATTCGGAAGATCCAATTTTGGGCTACTTGTCCGAGCATAGCGACTGCTACCACGCGGGTAACACGAGTAATGTTGGCTTCGAAAACGTCAATCGTAGCTGGCTTATTCTTGATGACCTGAGGCTTTACATATTCTCAGAGAAAATAGTCCAAAAGTGTGATATAGCACGATCTAGGTGGCCAATTTACCGTAGCAAAACGTGAAATTAAGTGCTCACCAAAATGATTTCTCAACAAGTCCATTGTTTCACTCGCTGTATGGCTCGTAGCGCCGTCTTGTTGAAACCAGAACTCACCGAGACCATGTGCTTGAATTTCAGAAAGCACATAGTCCGTTAATATGGTGCGATAATGGTAACCATTGACGGTAACATTCTGATTTGCCTCATTTTTGAAAAAATATGGATCAATGATTCCACCAGCCCATAAACCACACCATACCGTTGTTTTTAATCGATGTAATGGTAGCTCTTGGTACTCTTCTGGTTGCTCATCAGCCCAAACACTGCAATTTTGTTTATTAACGTATCCATTGAGCTAGAAATGGGCTTCATCACTGAACAAAATTTTACGATATAACACTGGATTTTCATTGAGTTTTTCAGAGCCCATTCACTGAAAATATGACGCAAATTCAAATTCATTTACGCCTGGCTTCAAAACTTGTACAAGTTGAATTTTGTACACTTTTAGGTACACAGTAGGTCGATTATGCGCACCATAAGTTCCTCGAATCGCACGAAAAACATTTCTCACAGAACGCTGATTTTCGTAACACAGCTGTACAATTTGTAGACACTGTTGTTGTGTGAGTCTTTAATGATGATTTGCCAAACGATACTGAACAAAAATAATAAAGCAGTTTGGTAGGAATCATGCGTGATCTGTTAAAAAAGCCTATTAAAAATCTAACCTTACGATGAATCACCCTATATGAGTCCTGTTTTGTATCCTAAAATTTGTATTCTTTATGTGGTCCTCTCCCAGTGGCATTTCTTGTTTTTTTTTATCACTCCAAACCTAAATCAAATTTTGTTAGATTTGTGTCCTAAGCCCTTCGTGAAAAAATATCGTTTTCCACTTGGCAATTGGTCCCGCGAGAAATAAAAGCGCGGGATATGCAATGACATTCTCCTTTTTTTTGAAATTTGTGATGCTTACTTTTCTGCCAGAGAATTTTTCTCATTTTCAAAGATTGTATAGAATAGGAGAAATATGAAAAAGGAACAAACTCTCCGGGAAATACCATATGTACATAACATATGTATAAGGTGTACGCACTTCAGTTTATTTTGGAACATTAGCCCATGTTTTGTGTCCATTATCTTTGTTTCAGGCTTCTTGTGATAAAAGAAATGTATGGTAGATTGTAAGATTTGTAATCAATCAGTCCCCTGTTTGTATAGGTTTTTTCTAATAATTTAAAAAGTCATCGTCGGATTTTGGTCAAAATATAATGGCCGAGATTTGGCAAGAAGACTGATAGAAATTGAAATCAATAACGCTGCTCATCCGCGAGTTGTCGTGGGCCAAAAAAATTGGCATATACAAAAATACATACTCTCTCGCACACATAGTGTGTCGTGCATGCTGGAATATGAAGATTTAACATCCTTTTACGCAATCGAAAAATACATACATACACGCATACACTGGCTCAGTAATGCCAGAGGACATATCTTACAAGAAACATCCGCAACCTTGGGTGTAATCGTAAACATTCCAAATAACTGTCGAGCTAATACTTTTATGAAACTGGAAATGGGATCTATCATTGATATAACCTTTATGAGTAACTCTCTACCACATAACATAGAATGGTGAGTCAACGACGAGTATACTCACAGCGACAGTCAGGCGATAATAATTGATATTACAGAGTAGAAGGATATTCCACGCCCTAAGTTACCGGGACCAAAATAGAAAGAAAAACTCTTCGACAAACTCTTCGGTCGAATTATTCGACCAAATGATAGATATCATCGAGCTAGCCGATAGCAAAATAGTGGAGAATTTGTTTCATCACCTAACTCGTTCTATAACCACAGTATGTGACGCAGCGTTACCCAGACGAATACCCTGTCAGAGCAAACTGTTTACAAGCCCGGCGGAGAGAGCGTTCAAGAACGACTAGACACATTTCGACTGGCAAGAAAAAAAAGCAAAGCAAGATGCTTCAAGCGCCTGTGCGACGAAGCGGACATAAATCTTTAGGGTATGCATGCAGAATGATAGTGACTAAGCTGAAAGGCTGTAGGTGTAAAGAGCATATGCTCACAGAGACAAACAACTCCGTGCAGTATAATCAGGGAACCTAGCACAGAAGATAGGCATCAACAAAACGTCTGAACCTGATGACATTCCCAATAAGGCAGTGAAAGCCGTCGCGTCGTTTAAAAGAAACAGACATGTTTATACGTTGTAAAATTGTGTGAACGGGTGTGAGCGGTTTTCCCAGAGCAGTGGAAACACTTCTCTTACGAAAGAGAAACAAACAACCTTGAGAACCAGCATCATATTGCCCAATATGTCTCCTGAACACACTTTGCAAAATACTTGAGCGGATCATATATGATACATTGCTCACTGTGGCAGAAGAAAGCGAAGCATTATTAGATCAACAGTTTGGATCCCGATTTTCTGGATCCACTGTCGATGACAAAAAAGCCTTGAAGCGGACAAAACATTAAAGAGAGAAAGATGGCGATGAGGAACAAAGGAATAAATATTGTGCAATAGTGACGATGTACAAAACCGTCTGAACCTGATGACATTCCCAATAAGGCAGTGAAAGCCGTCGCGTCGTTTAAAAGAAACATAAATGTTTATACGTTGTAAAATTGTGCGAACGGGTGTGAACGGTTTTCCCAGAGCAGTGGAAACACTTCTCTTACGAAAGAGAAACAAACAACCTTGAGAACCAGAATCATATTGCCCAATATGTCTCCTGAACACACTTTGCAAAATACTTGAGCGGATCATATATGATACAGTGCTCACTGTGGCAGAAGAAAGCGAAGCATTATTAGATCAACAGTTTGGATCCCGATTTTCTGGATTTACTGTCGATGACAAAAAAGGCTTAAAGCGGACAAAACATTAAAGAGAGAAAGATGGCGATGAGGAACAAAGGAATAAATATTGTGCAATAGTGACGATGTACGTCAAAAATGCCTTTAATTCAGCAAATTGATCATTTATAAGAAGGTCACTAGCGAGAATGGATACACTGGTTGAGATATGAAACTGACGAAGAAAAAAAGTATTTTGAAATCTTCGCGGGAGTCCTACAAGGATGAGTACTGAGGCCCCTGCTTTGGAATATCATGTACGATGGAGTTCTACAATTAACATTGCCAAAAGCAGTAAAAGTAATCAGATTCGCTGACGACGGCAATCAGGCTAGCGAATTGTTCTGGTAGACTGTGCTACTGTTATCTATCCTTACCTTACCTAACATTACCTTAAAACGTAAATTTTCGTTTTTGATTTTCGAAGAGAATGTAGGAGCTCCCTTATCAGGAAGCTAAAAGCAATGTCGGAGAGAACGGAGCCCAGAGGTACACCAGTATTTACCATATTTTAGATGAGGGAACTTTTAAAAACTGATTTCTGCAATTGTATCCTCTGACTATTACTACAAAGTCAAACAGTTACACCGGCTATTTTGACAGTTCTTCACTTTCCAGGACATCGTCGCTCATAATTTCTGATACTGAAACTTTCTCTAAGCTATTTATACTAACTTATCATAGTACGAGCTGGAGTTGGGCTCTCACAACCTTTGAGAAGGTAAGCGATGATCTAGTAAGTTCTAAAGAATATTTTGTTATTCAATAATATCTGTGGTTTTTTTCTTGGAAGAAGTGTTTATTGCTTTCAAAAAATCTCTGTGTATAACGTTATGAAATTGCTGTTTTTTAGTGCAATCGAGGAGGTTATCCTTTGCATTTTTACGAGAATTTGTTTTGATCGGGCGTGTGCGCTCAAATTTTTTTTTTTTTAAATGGAGGATAAGAAAGCACATATTCGGCATTTTTTTTTTTTTTTTCTTAAAAAAATGTGTCAAAGCGACAGATGCGCAACGGTAGACTTGCAGTGTGAATGGAGATTCGACTATAAGTGGTGACACTTGTCAGCGTTGATTTACACGCTTTCGTTCAGGAAATAAAGACCTTGTTTATGCTGTTCGCTTTGGATCACCACCCACCACAGACAATAATCAAATCTTGGCTGCAGTTACTGTTGACAGTCATTTGACGACACGGGAGATTGCTCAGCGGTTTAACATCGCTCATACAATCGTTACGCAGAGACTGAAAAGGCTTGGAAAAAGGTGGATATTTGGGTTACTCACGAACTCAGTTTAAGAAACATTGTGAATCCCATAATTGTCTGTGAGTCTTTGTTGAGATAGAATTCGGTTGAGGCTTTCCAGAAACGAGCGATTACAGGAGACGAAAAATGGGTGCGATCCTGGTGAAACACTGCAATCGGTCGGTAAACAAGATTTGCGTCCCTAAAAGGTTATGTTGAAGATTTGGTGGGACTGGTGAGGCGTTCTTTACTTGGAGTTGCTTTCACGCTATCAGACAATAAATGCCATTAAATATTGCTCTCATCTCGGTACTTTGAAGCAGGCAGTGAAAGAAAAGCAGTACAGGAAGGGCGTTATTTTCCATCATGACAAGGCCATACCACACACAGCTTTAGTAACAAAACAAAAATTTGGCTGGGCAGCATCCACCGTACTCTCCAGACCTTGCGCTTTCTGATCACCATCTGTTCCACTCTCTCCAACACAATTTGGACGGAAGACAATTCAATTCGGAAGATAAGATAAAAACGTACCTGGAAAACTTTTTTACTCATAAGTCTGCTGTCTTTTACAAAGGACGCATTATGTCTCTTCCAGAACGTTAGAAGAAAGTAGTAGACCATTATGGGCAATATCATATGGATTAAATTTAAGCTTTTATACCAAAAACGTGTGTTTAACTTAAACCTTAAAAAACCGCAGAACTTAGTGAACAAGTCAATACCTCTAAAGTTTAAAGGAAAAGTGTACGACTGTGTATACGAGTATACCTTCTAACAAAAAATCTTGCAGCACATCTTTCTTAATATAACAACGAACCACTTCCATTATTATTGTTTCAATCAACAAAGCTTCTAAATTGTTTTGAATTCGTTTTATTGAAAATGGAAATACAAAAACAAAAAAAAGTTTGGAAAGTAACCACTAATATAATTTTAAACTACAATACCTTATGGACTATCTGCTAATCCATACGAGTACATTGTAAAAGGTGATTGACACTTGTCTGCTATCTACCCTGTTTAAATGAAATTTATATTCTTCTTCGTTTGAAAGACTTCATCTTTATTTTGTTAGTGCCATTTTTCTGGCTTATTGCACATGATATACATATTCCAGAATAAACCTTAAATTCTGAAATCCAATCGATTTATCTGAAAGTCTCCTTCAAACCTCAATATCCTCGATATGAATTTTGGCATTAATACAAGCGAACACTGTGACACAGACACGACAAAATTGCATACGAAAGGCAACTCGTAGTTGGTGTCTGCAACGGAATGGTCAGAATAAGTGAATCCTTGTTCGTATCTGATTGGAATTTCTGTGGCATCATTACAATGCCAATACATACATAATTTTGCATATGCAATGAGTTAATCCCGTCGATATTGTTAAGTTTGACAGGAGAAGAATTTTGATTTCAGGACAACATTCACTTCATCAACTGCTTCTAAAGATGCACTATTGGATTAAAGTTGCCATAAGCTTAAATTTTAAACGAAAGGCATATCACATAGGAGTATAGTCCTGTCTGAAAGAACTGTAATGCAAGCAACATAAGGCCAATGTTTAGATCAGTTTAAAAACGAAAAAAACTCGTTTGTAGAAATTGGGCTATCTTTTGCTGAACGTCTATCTTACAGCGACGGACTTACGTTATTAATAATTTCTCTAAGATTTATAAGACTTATGTACATTGAAACTATGAGTCGTTCAGAAAAAACGTACCAAACTTGCAAACGGCACTTTGACAACAATGCAGCCACTGTAAATTATAATGCATGCTTACATGGAATCACAAGTTAGAAAACAGCACGCATATACCACCTTGATCAAAAAGTTCCTGCTGGCGTCATCGTGTGGCGCTCCCATTGTTCCAATTTGAGTTCTGTTTTTTTATTAAGTTGGTACATCTGTTGTTGACATTCCCTCTAAATTTTAGCGTCATAGCTTGACATTTGCAAAAGTTAAGTAGCCAAGAGTGCATCTACATTGGAGGTCCCAGAAGTACCCGACCCAAGAAAGAAAACACAAAAATTTTGGAAAAAAAATTATTTTATTTATATTTTTCAACATAATCGCCTTTCAGCTCTATACACTTTTCCCAGCGATGTTCAAAAAGTTCAATACCTTTTTTATAACAAGAACAGTCTTGCTCCTCAAAATAGCCATGAACTGCCGATATCACTTCTTCATCGTTGACGAGCCATTTTTTCAAGTTTGGGAACAGAAAATCATCCGAGGGGGCTAAATCCGGCGAATAGGGTGCATGAGGTAGCAAGTCAAACTTTAATTCATTAATTTTGGTCATTACAATAACGGATTTGTGATCTGGTGCAATGTCTTGATGAAACAACACTTTCTTCTTAGCCAAATGGGGCTATTTTTGTTTGATTTCTTCGCTCAAATGTTGCAATAAGTTCGCATAATACTTTGTTAGTTTTTCCTTTTTCAAGATAGTCAATGAAAATTATCCCACGCGCATCCCAAAAAACCGACGCCATGACCTTGCCTGCAGATGAAATGGTCTTCGCCTCCTTTGGAGCC
Source organism: Volucella inanis (assembly GCA_907269105.1). NCBI lineage: Eukaryota > Metazoa > Arthropoda > Insecta > Diptera > Syrphidae > Volucella > Volucella inanis. The sequence goes on from OU026153.1 coordinate 148,181,049, forward strand.
GGTTCTCCCTTTTGAATCCATTGTTTTGATTGTTCTTTTGTCTCGGGTGTAAAGTGATGCACCCATGTTTCATCCATTGTTATGACACGGCGCAAAAATTCAATTGAAACATCTTCACGACACTGTTTTTCTCGAGTGTGAGCAAACGCGGAACCCCTCTTTCACACAGCTTTTTCATGTCCCAATTTTCAAATATTGTGAGATGTACCGCTTTTTTTGAAATGCCTACAATGTCTGCTAGCTAGCGTACTTTCAGTCGACAATCATCCGGTACCGCTTTGTGGGTTTTCTGCACCATTTCTGGAGTCGTCACCTGATTTGGTCGACCACTGCGATGCTCGGGTTCAAAAGTGGTCGTGAGTCAATCGAAGATGATGAATGCAGTAGCCGACTATCGACATCGAAAACATTGATGAAGTAAAATTAATGTTGGTCAATAACCGCAAATTAACCATCAAAGAGATAGCGGAGGACTTGAACATTGCTTATGGATCCGTCCAAGACATTTTGGTTGATGATTTGGGTTTCCGTCGTGTAGCAGCAAAGTTGCTGCCGAAAAACCCGAATTTCATGCAAAACGGAGACCGTGTTGAAGTCGCAAAAGAGATCATTTGCCAGGCTGAATCCAATCCCACATTCATCAAAAGGATCATTACTGGAGACGAGACGTGGGTTTATGAGTACGACACGCAATCCAGACATCAGGCAAGTGATTGAAGTTAACCAAATGAGCCGAGACCAAAAAAACCACGTCGTTTTCAGTCAAAAAAGAAGGCAATGCTTACGGTTTTTAATGGATTGCAATGGTGTAGTAAACAAAGAGTATTATTTCGGCATTATGAGACGTTTGTGTAAAGCAATTCGCCGAAAGAGACCAGAATTGTGAACAGAAAACTCGTGGATTTTGCACCATGATAACGCACCGTCGCACAGTGCCATCATTATTTGTAATTTTTTGACGAAAAATGCAACAAATACCATCCAACAGCTACCGAAATCACCTGATTTGGCTCTCTGTAACTTCTTTTTGTTCAATCGAGTTAAAAAAAACAGCCGAGAGAAAGTAATGGAAAAATCGCAGGAAGCACTGATGGACATACCGAAAACCGATTAAAAAATAATGTTTCGAGGATTGGATCAAGCGCTGGCATAAGTGTGTTGCAGTCGATGGGGATAACTTTGAAGGGGAAAATATAGATTTAGATGAATAAACTTGTATTTTTAATTTTCTTAGTAAATTAAAACATCAAAAATGATGTTCGCCCGTTACTCTGACAAACGATTTATGGACCTGAAATAGGAAAGAGACAGGTGTCCAGCTGAATGACTATTGTTTAATGCTATTACTCGTACATGAATGATTCTAGGATGAGAGAAGAATAGAAAGAAAGAAAAGAAATGAAGAAATGAGTACAAGCTATCGAGAATGAATAGGTGCTACTCCAGGTGTAAAGCCTGAAACCTTACCAATAGGAAAAAACGTCGAAAACTAGCAAAATTCTAACAGAAACCTGTATGCAGACTGCCAAATGACGGGAACAACTCTTATTCCACATTCCAAGACTGAATAAAACATCCGACTTGGCACATTGATGCCAAGGTTAATATTTATTCGAGCAAAACGAAGTAAGGATAAGAATATCTAAATTAAAGGTTGCCAAACAGAATGACATACCTGTGAAGCTATGTAGGAGTCGGAGATGACTTCATTATGAATACACTCCAACTCATTTTCAGGACATACTCGGAAGAAAATGTGCCTGATTAATGAACTTCAGCATCATTGCTCGATAGTTTCTAACATATACATAGATACATCAAAATTCTTAAAATCGCTTAGAAAATCTTGTATACCGTATTGTATAAGCGCCCGAAACTATTTGTCAATGATATCACTAAGCTTTTAGGCCCTGTAGGCCAATGTATGAACTATTCATAATACTATAGATACTAATCCGAATCGATACACAGCACCTGTTAATCGTTTTTAATACCACATAGGACAGCATCTATGTTAAAGAGCTAGGCCATACGAGTATACACAGAACAATGCCTGGTTTTGGAAGCTTAATTATTTCTTCAAATTGACGATTGAGAATGCTCTTCCTCTATAAAGGTCGGAAGCAAACTCATTGAATCTTCAATCAAATAGCTACACATACTTACTGCGATTTGTTTGGAGACATACTTGGTCGTTTTTATACAAGATCTTTTGTCGTGAATCTCGATCCCGTTTGCGTTAACGTGTGACATCGACCTGGTTAAAAAAATTAAGTATCACCAGTCTCCTAAGATAACTAGAACACGTTAAGTAAATGTTTAGTAATGCTGCAGTCCGAAGAGTGTCCAATTTCAACTCGAAGGGGCAATGTAGTACAGGAAGGCCTCATCTTAGGTGGCATGTACAAATTGAAGGCGAGACTACAATCACGGTCAAAGCCCGCGCTAACAAGAGAAGTTAATTGATTGAGATCCAGGTTCACTTTAGGTTAAAACCCCATCTACGATAAGTTGGTATTAAAGCGACAGAGATATTCCAGGGTATTGTATGGCTGACGAACTCGTCAAAATTGGAACTACCGGAATAGTATAGCATCGATATACCAATAGCTACGTGCAAATTAAAACTAAAGCTGGATGCCAATAGAAGAATGAACCTAAGATGGTTGGCTTGATCTATGTATCTGGCGACTAAACAGATCTGGCTGGATCTGAATCGCTCTAAGAGTTTGATCTTTCGAAATAGAAACATCTCAGCGCCATTATAGATCTCACCACTGGACACCACACCACACTGCCTTATAAGCAAGGATGCAATAAGGCTTTGCGTCTTTAAAATTGATAGGAGCTTACACCTATAGCATATTGAATAACCTGTTCTAGGAAGTCTCATAACCTTTGATGTAAACCTAGACAAATCCTCTGTTTGACTGTGCAACTCCGGTCTTATGAACATGAAATCTGATGCAATGGCGCAAGAGCCCCTGTTGCATAAAAAATAAGAAATCGACTTCCCCTGCGCCCATTCTTTTTTTAGTAAAATTGGGTCTGTCATTTAAGCGCAGATATATGCAATCCTGACGGTAACGAATAATATTGTAAAGAACCGGTGAAGCATTTGCATCTCTATCGAGAATTAAGCCTACTAATAACTTTCACGATTTCCAAGGTAGTTCGAGAATGCAAGACTTCACAAAATGCAGTCGGAAGGCTGAATTCACGGATTCTAATATGAGTCAAAGGTCTCAATAGGGTCACAAAAAATGGAACTTATAGGTGGGCAGAGCTCAGAGGAAATTTTTTTAGTAACCGAACGTACGTTAGGACTACTTGGGTCCTCGGATAGGGCTTTCGCTGAGAGTTTGAGAGTTAGGTTTCTTATGTCCAAACTGCAGATGCCATAGCTCTCCAGGTTGCCGGGAGATTAAACGAATACTTACCAACGTCTCTAATAGACGAACTTTAATAGAAAAGACTGTATTCTGCATACTGGCGTTGAGATGAGGAAATACTGCTTTGCGTAGCACCTAAGTGTGTAGTACTGCCTTTGTGAGTTCCGGCCTACGCTCGGCGCTGATGTGGTGAGTGTTGGTACTGTAAGTATTTTTCACTGAAAAAAAAAATTTCAGTAAAAGAAATACTATACAATGGGCTGATCTTTGCTTGTCTGGTCTAATCCGGCAGAAGAAGAATATATCTATAGTACATCCCTGCGAATAGTTTCGTGCAAAGAATGTAATTTTAGTTCACTACCAAACGCTTTAGAAAAGTCGGGTAATTACATACAGTGATGTTGGACAGGTTATTTTATTTGTTTGCCATATCAGCAGAGTAATTAAAATTACTCTAAAACCCGGCTGGATAGGAGAGAGGAAATTATGTTGAGCGGAGTAACTTTTATTAAGCTTTGTTGAAAAAATTTGAAGAAATTCTAGAAAAAGCACACTCTGAAGAGTCACCATCCTGGACTCGGCTGGAAAGAAAAAGAAGGATCAAGGGGCATGCATGTGATGAAAGAGACATTTACTCGGCTCCTACAAAATGTGTCTGCCCAAGCAGAGAATACTAACATTCAAAATAAAGTACTTCCTGTATCGAGCTATTGAATAGTTAAGCCATTATGTGCACAAAATTGCCACTTGCAACCACAATATTTAAATATTCTCATAGCTGAATATGCCTATGCACTTTACTATCTGTCAAAATTTGTTATTACTGACGTGTCCTAGCAAAAAAAAACTAAATCACCTGTTTCATAGCCGAACAAAAATCTGCAGACAATCTTTAAACAGGTCACTAAAAAGCAAGTAAAATAGTAAATCTTTGCAGATCGAAAACAAAAGAATTGAGCAGACTAATTGGGGATGAATTGCAAAGTTTTTATAAACTTTTGCGAAAAGATCGAAATGCTTCCTAGGCCCCAAAATGAAAAAAAAATCAGCAAAACTGGGAGCACTTATAAAAATCGAACGTATGTACCATATGAGGTATCTATCACTGATTGGGACGTAGAGACCCTCAATTTTATGCTAGAAACACACTCACTTCCATGGCAATCAATGAGCGATACAATATAGCAACAATGATATTCTTAATTGGTTGTGATGACTGATGAGACCATCAAATACCTTGCTGTTTTTATAGTTTCAAGTCGCCATATCCAGCTATTGTAATTGGTCATATAAATAAAAAGTCTCCGCGGTTTTTTGGTAAATTTTTTAAAAAAATTTTCTTTATTCTAAATCAATTTCAACCAAGTACATATTGCCCATTATTATCTACGACCTTTTGCCATTTTCCGGGTAGCTTCATAATTCCATCGGTGTTCAATTTCTGTGGCTTATCAGCGAAAAATTTGGCCAAGGGATTGCTCTTCGGTCGGTAAATTTTTTACCATCAAGAGAGTTTTGCAAAGACAGAAGCAAATGATAATCAGAGGATGCAAGGTCCGGGCTATACAGTGGATGCATCAAAACTTCCCAACCAAGCTCCGTCCATTTTTTCCGGGTCATCAAATATGTGTGTGGCCTCGCATTGTCATGATGGAAGACAAGTCCATCCAAATGGTCGAGTTGTGCTCAGTAGAGGATTGAATTAACCGTTTCGCCACGTTCTAGCGGCTCATAATAGACAATTCCCTTCCAATCTCACCAAACACTCAAAATAACCTTGCTTGCCAGTTATCCAATCCAGGCTTTGAAGTCGTTTGTGATCGCTTGCGTTGGATATTCTCGTATTTAATCCATTTCAGCATTTCACTAATGGTTATTCGGTCAATTAAATTTATTTGCGTTAATTTATGTGGCACCCAAACATCGAGCTTGTTTGAGTAGCCTACTCGTTTTAATGATTCCAAACTGTCATACGGTTGATGCTTAGTGCCTCAGTTATCTCCTGACAGCTTCCGTGCCGGTCTCGTTCCATTAGTTGCAAAATTTCATCGACTTTTTCAATGGCAGGCCGACCAGTGCGAAGTGCATCTTTCACATCGAAATTTCCGGAACGGAATCGAACAAACCACTCCTGCGTCCAGCGTTCACTCACAGCATTCTCACCGTAAACTGCACAAATTTTCGGCATATTTTAGCAGCGTTTTTCCCTTTTTTTAAGTAAAAAAGCATCACAGCGTATTTCTTCAGATATTTCACTCATATTGAAATCAGTAAAACTTTTAACACAAGAAACGAATTACACAGCTGTCTTCACAAAAAATATAGTCTGACATGTCACCTTTCAAACACGTGTTCGTTTGACACAATCAGATTAGTGTTTCCATAAATGGACAGAAACACCATATAGTGACAAAAATAAAAAACACGGAGACTTTTTATATGTACATATAATCTAAAGAGGTAGAATTAGACAGTAGAAGTAGACAGAATTCGTACTGCTAGACTGTAACTGGCTTATATACTCGAACGTTTGGCGTACAATATTTTTATATCGCTCTGATGTCTTTCTTGTTCTTGAAATGTATGTAGAGAACGATTTAAACTTATGTGCGCAATACTGTACGATTACTACAAATATATTCCGATATTCAGGATGCATTTTAACGTAAATTATTTTGTGCAAATGCACTTCAAAATCTGATAGAAAAATGTGCACATTGTAGTCGACTACAAAGAACATAGGACGAAGATTCTTATCGACACAATTTTCGACGGGATGTGCAGCTCGCTCAGAGAACACGGCGTTTAGGAACCATTAATTTGGTAAATGATTAGCAATGCTAATGAACTGAACTTCAACTGCTAATCCTTACTGCGGGCAATAGGATTGTGATGGTGAAAAGTTATGGTTACTTACGTTCACGTCTCCAAACTTTCTTGTTAAGAAACCATATATAAAAAAAAACTGATCAGATCATTCCAAGGTTGTTTTTTCAGCATTGGGTCTGTTTTCACTTTGGTAGAAAGAGCAGCTTCTAAAGAATAAAATATGAATGCATCTTCCAAGTCGAAGTTACTATCAATGTCAAAGGCTGCAATAATTATTGTTGGCAATGCTATTCCCGGGAGATACATATGTACATATATGTATTGTCAACTTCGACAGTGCGACGGCTGCTAATCGAATCAAGCTCTCTTAGGAACATCCAAGTGAGAAGACTAGTGACAAAACGGTGACCTTATGCTGAGTACCAGACTACATAAATATAGTACTACAAGCAAACAAAAAGCTGACAAACTGGCGAGTAAGAGCTCGGCGTTGCGCAATTTACATTCCTACTTTCCATCAAGCACGGTTAAAAGAAGCATTAATCCAATTCACTTCAATTTATTGTATAATACAACCTGTACAAATAAGACCTTTTTTTAGAGTACAAGATAATAATAAACTAAATGTTAGTAAGGTTTAGGTGCATTTACAATTCACATAAAAAAATAAAATAAAAATGGTATGGCAAGAGAGTAAGTTAGAGAAAGAGGACACAAATGGAGGGAAAAAAGAATGAAATGATAATAGAAAGAGAAAAAGGAGAAGACAAATAGAAAGGCAATATGTGTATAAGCAGTTGCTATAGTAGTCAGGAGAAGTGTTCTTATCCAGAAACTTTTAACTGTCTGGTCCCAATTATTTGTTTTCTTGATAATAATAGAGAGTTCCATAGTAACATGAACAAAGAAAAGACGCGAGGTATTCAAGGTGATGAGGCTAAATATCCTAGAAGATTTCGCGAATTAAAGCTTTACGAACAAATACCTAGGTAATTTGCTATAGATGATTTTAATATTAAGGAATTGTTTTTCTGCTCGATTCGGTGAACGCTATACAATGGTACATACCTTATCATGTCATTGAAGGCAATAAGTAACTTACGCTGGGATTGGAAATCCGATTTGCTGAACACAACCATGACGTAGGCAATAATAGGTCTAAGTAAAGTTTCGTTTAGCCTGACCTTAGTGTGGACAGTGGTATAACTAGAATTAGCCCAAAGTTTGTGCAACCCAGCATAGAAAGGTCTCATGGGGTACTTAATGTGATCAACTGTAGAGAGCGAACGATTTAACTTCAAACCAAGATTAGCTACGACATTCGCGTATTGAAATTGTATGTTGTTTAAGAAAACAGGTGTTAGATTATTAATGTTGTACTGCTATTACGAGATCAATATTAACTGAGACTGCAGCATTAAGAGTGAGCCCATTGCCTTGGTTCCAACTATTTATACTAGATCTGAGCAACATCTGTATAAAAGTCAACACCGGTACTAGTGTAAACTTTAATAAGGTCGTTGATGAAAATGCAGATAATAATTGGACTTAAAACTGAGGTCTGGAGTACCCGAGTTAGCAAAGTCTTAGAATTGGAAGCTGTATCACCAAATGTTACTCTTTGGCTACGATCACACAAAAAATCAAATTGGCTTTCACTAAATCTAAAGTATAATTTGAGTTTTTACATAGTATTTCATGATTAACTTTGCTAAAAGCTTTGGAGAAGTTGAGGAAGAAAAGTAAGGTGATAATCGTATTGTACAATATAAGTCATATTAAATTATTAAATACTAAGATCCTCAAGTATTTCGAGCAGCTGTGCTTTTGCCGAAAACCGGGCTGATAAGAAAATATGATGATCAAGGTGTTTTGCAAATACTTTCCCTAAAACATTTGATAAACATGGCAAAATACTAGTTAGGCGGAAATCATTAGAAGAGGTCGGCTTAGATTTTTTGGTATAGGTAAGACTTTAACCAGCTTCGAACTATCAGAAAGAGATGGTTTTAAGATACAGAAATTGAAGTATCGTTTTAATAAAGCGAATAGGTACCCCATCTTTTACCCCATCTTAACTACATTGGATTTGATAGAACTAACGCTGTCAATTTCTGTTACGACTTCGAAGTCAAAAACAATTTCAAAAAAGAGCTCATTATTGGGAAGCTATCGAACACTCAAAAAAAATTTCCTTGAGATAATTAATAGCAGGTATTCTGCTTAAGGTATTATTTTTCCGACTCCAATTGAGCGTAAGTTATTCCAAAGTTTTTTTGATAGATTGGTTGGTGCTTAATTCAGATACAAAATACCTTTTTCTCTCACTTTATCTTACGTAAGTCAAATGATTATTGAACATAGCAGAGATTACTTCAACTTAAGCTAGTTGGCTTTCGTTTCCGACAAGAATTAATTTATTCCGGACTGCCATTGTAATTATTAACGGAACGTGTTTGTTGACCAAGTTCAACAATAAATATTTTAAAAAAATAACGTTTGCATTGACATCTATAGAAAAATAGTGATTTTTTTAAGGAAGCATGCTAGCATCCAGTTGCAGGAAACAATTTTGTACAGTATAGCAATAACCTCCTAAAGTGCCAAGAGAAATGCATCGAATGAACAATAAAGGTGGTCATTATGTGCAATACCCTGAAGTAAATTTATGTTGAAGTTATTAACTTCAGTTTGCATGTATTCGATACTATTAACATCAAGAGACTCCAACTACTCGATCATGAAAGCTAAGAGATGTGTTACAATACTCAGCGACTTCTCTTCCAATTGTTTAATTATGGTATGTCTGTGATCCTAGGATATTGAGTCAGTTTGTACACAGGAATTTTGTACCTACCATCGTCAATAGCAACCGCATCCACTATTTTGTGTCTGAACCAAGTGTCCGTTATACATATAAGATCCACACCTGATCGATTAAAAACATCCTTTTAATCCTTTACATGCATCGGATAGTATTGTATTTTAATCGTCCATCGTGTTGAGAATAAAAATAAAAAAATCTTAACTTAGAAACAATAACAAGTAAGCAAATGATGTAAACATAAAATGAGGGAAGAGATAAAGTATAGGAAGGGATAAAATAAATGTAGGAGGAGAGTATTAAAAAACGAAGAGGAAAAGGTTATCCTTCTCATATAAAAAATATATTAAAAATATAACATGCTCAGTTAGCATTTTCATTTCATCATGGAAAGACGTAAATACGAACAACGCTTACAAATTATTGAATTTTATTATCAAAATTCGAACTCTGTGCACGCAATTTAAGCCATAGTAATTAAAATTCGAACCATATTGGACATAAGGTAACCTATCCGTATGCATAGACTGCGTACAGAGGAAAATATTGCTGCTATATACGCCAGTTTTAGTAAAGGACATGATTTGTCCATTCGTCGCCTTTCGCACCAATTGGGATTTGGAAGATTTTTCCCAAAAATATTGGTCTAAAGCCTTACAAAACACAGATGATGCAAAAACTGAAGGAAGACGCTATGGCAGGCGTCGTATTTTCGGTGAGCTGGAGGAAGATCCGCTTTCTTATCGAAAATTTATCTTCAGCGACGAAACTTATTTCTAGTTGAATGGCGACGTTTAAAAAAAAAATCCTTATTTAGTCAAATGAAAAACCTCAGGCAATACAAGAGCTGCAATGCACGTGGAAAAATGCAGTGTTTGATGCATTTTATAGTCCGGCAGAATCATTATCCCGTATATCTTTAAAGTTGACCGTGAGAATAACGTTACGGTTATCGTTCAATGATTTTAAAATTCTGTTTACCGAAAATGCAAGAGCTAAACCTGGTCGATATGTGTTTTCAGTAAGACGGCGCTATATGTCACAAAGAACGCTAGTCGAAGGACTAATTGAGAAATGAGTTTGGTAAGCAATTTATCTCTCGTTTGGGACACCTTTCGACTATACATCAAATCACTTGTCTAAGGCCTTAAACCATGGTCAATTGCAGCTTTGGAAGGCAACATTACATGTGTTATGAGCGAGATACCAGCCAATATGCTCGAAAAAGTAATTCAAAATTGGACTCTCTGTATGGACCACTTAAAACTTAGCCGTGATCATCATTTATGTGAAATAATCTTTAAAAAGTAAACGACAATTATTGATTTATCAGCTTAAATTAAAATAATTTAAATTGTGTACACTTTTGCAATTTTTCATTTTTTTTTTATAATTAAAAACCAAACGCTTAAAAAATCACCCATTATTATGAAAGAAAGTAAATAATTTATAGTTTGAAACACATTACCAATAAAATACTTGGTGAAACCAGATACTCGTGTATACTAAGAGGGAAGGGGGCTAAACGGCTGCAGTACTTAGGAACATGACGTCATCGTTTGCAGAGATTTTGAACTCTTTATCGTATTTTCTCTTCTTAACGACAACCAAATAATTTTTTTTGTTGTTACGCAGAAGCGCGGTCACAGATTAAAAAAATTAACACTTTTTTTTGAGTTTTTATATCAATGATTTCTAAATTAACTAAACTCATCAATTATTTTGAAAAACCTGGCTTTTGTACCTTTTACAATAATATGAATATATAAAGAATAACGTGTTGTATTACGTTAGATCGGGAAGGAGCGGTGTGAGAAGGTTTGAAATTTTACTTCCGTGGTTCATTAGTTAGTAGCGATATTACGCATTTTATATAACGGTAGCTTCAAAAGTGACCTTAAAAGTTAAAAGATATCGTATTATCTCAATCCCAAAGAGTGAAAGCTACATTAGCTTTTCTCTACAACAGTGGAATATGGATCATTTCTACGCATCTCCTCATGGTATTTTCTAGTTTAAGCAAGATAATATTTAAAGGGCTTTGTAGCTCGGCATGTATTATACCGTCCGGATCAACAGACTTGTATGGTTTGAAGCTATGAAGCTGTGAAGCCAGAACCAGAAAAGGTAGAGGAATCCACACAATGGTGCACAAATGATGAAAAGGTTCTAGCTACAATTATGTTGTGCGTAAAACCTTCGCAAATCAACTATATAAAATACTGTAAAACGTCGGCAGAAGCTTGGATGAGTTTAGAAAAAAAATCCATTAACCCAAAGGACAGGCAAGGAAAGTTACGCTATTCAAGCAACTCCTCCAATTTCAAATGGAAGGTAACAATGTTCAGCATCATATTAATAGTTTCTTCGATTTAGCAGAAAAAATTAAGGAGCTTTATATCGAGCTACAGGATGAGCTTTTGGCGATAATTTTACTGTCGAGTTTCCCAAGTACATACAAAAATTTCATCATTGCAATTGAGTCACGTGATCAACTTGAGGAAGGTCATCGTCATGGAGAAAGTGAGCCAAACGATAATTTTTCAGAAAGAGCATTATTTATGCATAGAAAAACTAAATATGCTCAGAAAAATTCTGCTCATCAACAACATGGTCATGGATCAGGTTCGTCTGATAGGGAATCCTTCAAAGGGAGTTGTTATCGCTGTAAATGTCAGGACCATGTGGTTTCAAATAGCCAAGTAAAGCAAAAGCATTCCTCAAGTATGGTCACATCATCGTTTGCATTATTAAATTCATTCTGTGTCAAAGGATTTAATGATAAGACGTGGATTCTAGACAGTGTGTCGACAAGTCGCTTATGCTGTGACAGAAAAAAGTTTTCTTGCTAACAGCGATCATGTGGAGGGAATTAAACTAGCATATTAGTTTAGCGGGGTTAGGCGACAAAGATCTAATCGCGAACAACAAGATAACTTTAAGGAATGTTTTATTTGTACCTGATTTACAAATGAATTTCATCTCAGTTAGTAGAGCAACTAGTGCTGAAAATAAAGTAGTTTTTTTTTTTTTAAACAAGAGGGCAGAAATTATTAATAATTCATCTGTTGAACTGCTGTATGCGACCAAGTTCAACAATGTCCAAGTTTTAAAGAAGATCAATTTAATGCTCTTGCTGCTACTGTTGGAGGTGTTTGTGATGCTGGAGGTGCTGGTGTAACTGAAAGTGTTATTGGAGTTGGAGCATAAGAAAGGTAAAAAGTGTTTGCACTCTGGCATTAAAGGTATGACAATTTAAAAGGTCAGTGCTTGTATAACCTGTTCAATAAAAACATGATTCGAGGTGTGAGTTCCCAAAAAATTAACAAAGCTGCGAGATCTATTTTAAGGGAAAAATTCCATCTTTATTTGGGTTGTCAGAAAGTCTGTGATTTCAATTATCCATACCGATATTTTTGGGCCGATAAGGAATGTGTCGAATCGAGGCGCTAAATACTTTTTAACATTCATAGATGATCATTCACGCGTCAATTATTTGAAGCGTGAACAACAATAATTTTTTTTTTTTCACTCAAATATGTCGAACTTTGTGCCTGAAAAAGTGTTTTTGCGGGGAGCTCTTCTTCATTACTTTAATATGAAGAAAACTGCTGCCGAAAGTCATCGTATTTTGGTGGAAGTTTATGGTGAACATGCGCTAGCTGAGCGAACGTGCCAGCAAACGTGGTTTGCACGATTTAAAAGTGGTGATTTTGGCTTGGAAGACGATAAACGTCCTGGGCAGCCAAAAAAGTTTAAAGATGAAGAACTGGAAGCATTACTCTATGAAGATTGTTGCCAAACACAAGAAGAGCTCGCAGAATCTTTGGGTGTCACTCAAGCAGCCACTTCAAAACGTTTAAAGGCAGCTAGATATATTCAAAAGCAAGGAAATTGGGTTCCACATGAACTCAAGACGAGAGACGTCGAAAGGCGGTTTTGCATGTTCGAAATGCTGCTGGAACTCCACAAAAGGAAGTCATTTTTGCATCAGATTATTACTGGTGATGAAAAATGGATGCAATACGACAATCCCAAAATTATATGTGAAACCCGCCCAACCAGCCAAATCAACGGCAAAGCCGAATATCCATGGCGCGAAGGTAATGCTCTGTATTTTTGGTGGGATCAGATGGGTGTGCTGTATTATGAGCTGCTAAAACCGGGTGAAACCATCAATGGACAACGCTACCGAACACAATTAATCCGTTTGAAGAGAGCAGTAGCCGAAAAACGCCCGGAATATACGACCAGACACGAGGCAAAAATTTTCCATCATGCTAAGCTCGGCCCCACGTTGCTATTCCGGTTAAGAACTATTTGGAAAACAGTGGATGGGAAGTCCTACCCCACCCGCCTTATAGCTCAGACCTTGCCCCTTCTGACTTCCATTTGTTCCGGTCGATGCAGAACGCCCTCACTGAAATACGGTTCACATCAGAGCAGAATATCAAAAATTGGCTTGATTCATTCTTGGCTGCCAAGCCGGCGCAGTTATTTTGGGATGGGATCTACAAATTGCCAGAAAGATGGGAAAAATTCATAGCTTCATATGGCCAATACTTTGAATAATACTATCGTACATGTTTTTCTTAAAAAAAAAAAACGAATTAAGTTATATACCCAATACAAACCAAATGTGTCGCACCTCAGGATATTTGGATGTAAGGCGTTCATGCTGATCAAGAAACCAGGTTATTCCAAGTTTAGTCCTGATGACATAGAGTGTTAAATGGTGGGGTACTCTGACGAAGCTAAAGCCTATAGATTATATTAACATAAAACGGGTAAGATTCACACGAGCCGAGATGTTAAGTTCATTGCGAATCCATTAAAAATGTGTCCCATAAACTCCAATTTCATAGAAATAGAATCATTAAAAGAGGATAACGATGACAAAGATGAATTCAAAGAGGCCCTCTCAGAAAAGATTATATTTACATATGTTAAACCGAAAATCCTGATGTTGAGGCTGCTGCAAAAGATATTTTTGTTGATATTGGTGATGCTATTGCTGGTAATATAGATGGAGTTGCTGATAGTTTTGAAGATGAAGCTAATGCGGAAGAAGCTGACTATGATCACGAAGAATATGCTGATTTTGAGATGAAAATGCTGTTGAAAATGAGGATTGTGATGATGAAGAATTAGACGTGAATTCTACTAAAAGGACCAATGAAAAGCAGGTTATAATAGTATTTTAAGAAGTGGCAAAATTAGAAATAAAGACAATCTGAATAAAAAAAATTACCAATTTCGTTAAATTTCATGGTTAACATTGGCAAAAGTTGTCAGAATATATACAATACCCTCTTGTGATCGTATCGACTATTGAGGATTCGTCATGCACACCCATAGTTTGCTTATTCTCCGCCTCACCAGTGATGCTCGACTTGAGATAATGCAATTTTTGCACGCCTAAGAGAGATGCGTATGAATTAGCGATTTTTTTTGTGTGTGAGATTCTTACTCACTAAAAACACGCCTCTATTCTTATCGACTACAACTAAGTTACCTTATCAGGTACTTTCCGTTTCAAATAACGTTCGCGTGGGACAGGTAGTTTTCCAGCAAAAGCAACTGCTAGTACCGCTATTATATGCGGATAGTCCTTATCGCGCCAGATCGAATGGTTTCATTCTTTGTAATCGACGCACTAAGTTTGTCTCGTCCAGAATTTGTAGAATTTTATTATTACAATGACCATGAAGACGAATACGGAGTTTGCGAGCAAAGCTCATTATTTCGTCCTCGACGGTAACTATTCCTAAGTCTCTATGGATATCACTGTTTCTGATATACCATGGGGCGTTCACGATTTGTCTTAGAGCTTTGTTTTGATGGCTTTGGAGAATATTTCGGTTGCTTGGTTTAGTACAGCCTAAAAGTTGTATACCGTACGTCCAAACAGGTTTAAGCAGTTACTTATAGATGAGCAGTTTGTTATGTATGCTTAACTTGGAATGTTTTCCTAGTAGCCAGTACATTTGTCTGAATTTATTTTCACGTTCATCACGTTTCTTCTTAACATGCGTCTTCTATTTCAGTTTTACATCTAGTGTCGTTCCTAGATACTTTGCTTCATTTGCATATGGTATTTGTACCGAGTTAGTGAAAATGGGAAGGTTGTTTATTTTCCGGCAAGTAAAATTAACATGAGTAGATTTGGTCTCATTGAGAACAATTCGTCATATCTTTGTCTATTCGTAGATTTTATCCAAATCCGTTTGAAGCTTTCCAGTAGCTAGCTCGACTGAAGTATCTGTAGCTAGTATCGCCGTGTCGTCCTCGAAAGTGGCGAAGGCTTGAGACACGTCAAGAAACACGCTAGAACATATCTTTTTCCCCTCTAAGGCTTTCTCAATTTCATTCGTAATTCTAAAAACCTGGTCAATTGTGGAGTGCTTAGTTTTAAAACCGAATTGATGTTCAGGAATTAGACGTCTCTCTTCAATGATCGGTTGCAAGCGCTTCAATAGGAGTTTTTCAAATATTTTATTTAGATATTATCGGCAGAAGCGATATGTTTCTGTAGGACTTTTTTTCATTTAGAGATTTGCCTGGTTACGGGACCATTATAACTTCGGCAACTTTACATTGGCTTGGAACGTTTAATAGTCTTAGCGCGGCATTTATAAGTTGAAGCAGTTTGATCAGGGCTTTTTTTGGCAGCTCCTTGAGAATTTGACCAGTTACTAAATCATAATCATTGGCTTTGTTATTTTTCAATTTTTTAATTGCTTAATTAAGTTCTCGTATCGACACTGTTTTTATTCTAAAATTGTCCGGTGCCCTAATTATATAATTAGAACCTCATGTTGACGCCTGTCCAACAAAAGGCTTAAATGTTTCTTCTAGGTGCTCGGCAAATAGATCCGCCTTCTCTTTATCTCCTTTTGCCCATTCGCCATTATTTTTTTTTATGGGAGGAAATTACATTTGAGGCTTTTTGATTCCCTTCATGGCTTTCTAGGGGAGTAATTTGAACTTCTTTCGGCAGTCAGACCATCGAGATATGTAGAGGTATTCCGACTTTTGTAATTTCGTATTGCTTCTTTCAATTTGTTGCATAAGTGGTTTAAGTATGTTTTATGCTGGGGAGCACGGGATTGTTGCCATCTTTTTCGCGCTCTCCTCTTTTCTCTTAGCAGCTCTATTATTTCCAGTGGATATTTTATTTCACTACTTGCTTTCTCTTTTCTTGTTGGAGTTGGAGTGTTGTTCCAGGCAGCGTTCTACAGGACTTTGATGAATCTGTCGACTTCATCTTCTATTTCGTTTTGTATTTTTAGCGAAACGTTTAGAACAATATGTTCATTGCAGTAGTCCCAGTTAGTCTTGTTATTAGTTAATCTAGGCGCCACTTCTTTCTTAATTAAGAGTATGCTTAGTGTTAAAATGACTGGTGAGTGATCTGAGGAGAGATCATAACTTTCCTCGATGTTTGTAGAAATTTTGGCTGCTCCCTTTGTGACAGAGAAGTCTACAAGATCGGAGGTTTTTGTTATATCCGAAGGCCAATATGTTGGTTTTCCTGTCGAGAAGAAGTCAACTTTACATTGAATACCGGCTTCATAGAGTTGGCTGCCTTTCGTTGTATTACATCTTGAGCCCCAGAAGGTATATTTCGAATTAAGATCACCACCAATTATAAAATTCGGTCCGAGTGAATCAAAGATACCTTTAAAGTCATTCTTTTCTAGCTTGCATCGCGGAGAAAAATAAATAGATGCAATTTTGTAGTGCAGGTGGTTATATTTTACGCGAACCGAACTTAACTGCATTGCATCACACTCAATCTTCATATTAATAGAGTGCTCAATACGATCTTTAATGAACAATGAGGATCTGCCTCTGGCATTGTTTGATGGGTGGTATGCATGTTAAGCACAGTATCCCTTTAGTTCCACACGAGGTCCTTTCCTCAAGTGAGTTTCAGAAATCAAGCAAATGTCAATATTGGCTTTTTGTAAGAACACTTCCAGTTCGTCGAGTTTTTTAATAAGGCCGTTTGCGTTCCACGTCAATATTTTAAGCACTTGTTTCATATTCATGCTTGAAATCGAGTTTTACGTATTTCTTTCTCGAGATTGCTTAATTTTTCAACTTAAAGTTTATTTGTTTTGCTTTGCTCCTCAAGAGTCGTGAGAATTAGGGAGAAAACGTGAGCCACTGGATCTGGCGTAACACCGCTTTTTTTATTTCTTTGCGATGCAGCTTGTGCATACGTTAGCGCGTCAATCGGTGGCGGCTTTTCCTTTGCCTCTTTTTTAGATATCTTTCGACTTTACCACCATGGATTTTCTTCCTTTCACTGCCTGTTCTTTAGCAATATTAGGTTTATTTGTAGTTGCATTTGGGTTTGGACGTAAATTTTTTTAAGCGTATCGCAACTTTTTTGGAGTTCTTTCGCCACTTCACATCCGCGATACTTTGCTGGGTGCTTTCCTTGGCACTTCTTTATTTAAGTTGCACACTTCTGAGAGATGTTTACCGGCACATTTTACGCAACGCGGTTCTTTTTGGCAGTAGGTCTGCGTATGATTGAAGACTTGGCAACGCTTTGTGGGATCGATCTTGTGTTCTTTCGCACAGGTTCGATTTTGACTACGATATTTAGAATAGTTTTAATACTATAGATATCTTCTTTATTTTCGGACTTATCGAAACTAAGCATAAGCAGTGAAAGTCCCGGCTTAACTAAGATTTCCTCGTCTTCCTCTGTTTTTCTCTTTTCTTTTTTAATAATATTTACGACGTCTAGAACTTTAAAGCGCAGTGATGTAACCTTATACTTACATTTAAGCGTATCTTTGAGAAAGTAATGCAACTTGCTATAGTTTGAAACCCCAACAACGTTGATTGGAGGTGGAAGACGTTATTTTGTTGGGAGTTGCTTTTTTTGTGACACCTGGCCCTTATCTGGAATGACTTCAGGTGAAGAACCAGCTTTACGTTTCTTAGACGGTCTTTTCTTTACGGTCCAATTTGTTTCGTGCGTAAGCTCTTCGTCGTCCGTATGGTATTTGCGGCTAGTTGAGCGGAGTGGACTGCCTTCTTGGGCTTCGTTTATATGCTTTGTTTTCAGAGTCTTGTTTTCCTCTCGGTTGTATGTCTACTTCTTTTGTAAGCTCTTGAAAAAGTAGCTCCATTTTCTTAAGCTTCGTATGGAGTGTGTTGTTTTCGTCCTCCAAGCTTTGTCACTGAGTCCGTTTTTTCGCGTGTAGGCGCATCGGGCGGACTTCTTTTCCCGGAGACATTCTATCTTGGTGGTGGAGATCGTGATACCCTTGAACTTTTAGAGAAGGGATCAAACGACTGCGGTAAATTCGTTGAATTTACTGCGTTATTTGCGTTGTTCGTATTTTTTGTTTTATTTGTTTTGTTTTTGTCTAGGTTCATATTTAGATCCCACGAGTATCTGGGAAGGTATGCGGTAAGGCTACCTTACAACCAGAGGACTCCAGGCTTCGTTCGCGGTGCTCTATTGATTTTACATCACGAGCACCATTCAGGCCTTCGCACGGGTCGCATAACACCTTGCCCTGAGGATGGGATACTTATATGAGTGGCGGCGCCCCCTCACGGATCTGGAAATCCGACCTAGATGGATTTTAGTCGCCTCTTACGACAGGCATTCCTACCGCGGGTATATTCTAATCCCTACCCGCAGGGGGTAAGAGTTACGAAATAAACATATCGTGAACGGACCACTAACCCGCTGCAAACACCGGCAGATTAATTTCCGGCAACCCCAACTCGCCATGGCAACCTCAATCTACCATGGCTGTCCTTATCGTTGTTGTCTATAACAGCAGATGTGTTTTTTTTAACCCCGCTATTCAACTTATCTACCGTATTCAAAACATCCGCCCTATATTCGGAGTATAGTTTGTCAAACACTTCAACTAAGTCCGACGCCTTCAACTCTGCCTCCAACTTTCCACTCCCTATAGTCTCTTCATTATATCGTTCTGCAGTCCTTAAGGAATTTTTCTTCATGGCCAGTCTAGTTTGAAGATCATTTTCCCTTTTCAACTTATCACTATCAGCCTTTTGAAAATTGTCGTAATTTTTTTTAAACCGCGTAAGTAACGCAATTTGTAATGTGTAAAATGACATTTTGTAATATGTTTTATTTTTATTTTTCAGACAATATGTTCGTACCATATATATGGTATATACAACATTAGGTACACGATATAGTAAAGTAATGCACTTACTTGTGTTTCGCGCTTCCTGATGCTGCTTAACTGCTTTGGGTAGTGCTTCTGCCTGGATATGTTTTGCTGAACTGGGACAATACTTCTCTCCTCGATGTGTGACTTCACCAGGCTGGATTTTCAATATATATATATATATATATGTTTAGGAATGCTTGTCTTTGAACGTACTATACATACATACATATATTCAACATAAAATATTAAAATAGAATTGTGTGAAACATTCGTTTCTTTATTGTACATATTACATTTATACAAACATACATAACATTAATGCTTTATTCAATTTAATATGGTGAAAAAAAAAAAATGTTTAGAAGTGGTACAAGATCTTCCAAGATGGCCGAGAAGATGCCAATGATGACCTCGCTTTGGGCGCCCCATCACATACACAAAAGATGATAACGTAAGCTTTGAAGAAAATTGTTTTGGAAAATCGTCGAATTACCATAAGAGAAGTTGGTGAAGATGTTGGCGTATCGGTCGGCTAGTGTCATACAATTTCTTCGGATGTTCGAAATTTGTTCCTAAGCTTCTTAAATTTGATCAGAAGAACCGTCGCGTGAGTATCGCTCAGGAGATCTTGAATGACATCAATGATGATCCTGACTTGCTCAAAAGGTTCATAAATGGAGACGATTTATTTGTGTACTATATGTTTAAGACGTCGAAACCAAAGGCCAATCATCCCAATGGAAGCACCCAGGAGAGCCAAAACCGAAAAAACACGCCGAGTTAGACCAAAAGTTTTGATCACTGTTTTTTTTTTTCGATTACCATAGCTCAGTGCATCAGGAGTTTTAACCTAAAAGTCGTACGGTCAATAAGGAGTATTACCTTGAAGTCATGCGCCGTTTGGAAGAACCACTACAAAAAAAAAAAAAAAAACGTCTGGAATTGTGGAAAAACAATTTATGGCATCCCGATAATGCACTTGCTTATTCATCGTTGCTTGTTAGAGATTTTTTAGCCAAAAACAACACGAAAATCATGCCTCAGCCACCACATTCATCGGATTTGGCCCAATGCGACTTTTTCCTGTTCAAAAAAACTGAAGAGACCTATGAAAAGACGGAGATTTGCAATGATTGAGCAAATAAAATCGGCATCGCTGGAAGAGCTCAAGGCTAAACCAAAAGTACTTTTGAGAAGTGCTTCAACAATTGGAACAAGTGTATTATATCTGGGGGGGATAAATTTCAAGGGGACGACACTAATATTGATGAATAAATAAATATAAGGTCACCTCACCTCATAGAAACTGACATTATTCCCAAGAACAAAAGTGAATCTAGTTTAGGAATGACGCGCTATTATTGCTTATATCTACCCTGGCTGCTACTAAACAGCTTAGAATATATTTCCTTAAGAAAAACACCAAGATATACTGAGCCTACTCCAACATTAGTAATCGCGACAACAATGCACTTCGGTAAAGGGCAGACAAGTTTGAGCACATAACTTCCAATAGAAATATGACAACGAATCGATGAGCATGTTCTGGCTGTTATTGCAGCTGCCTCAACAGTGGAGAAAAAAGAAATAAATCCAAAATTGTGGTTAAACACCAAGAGAAGAAACACCAACGCATTGCTGGCTTCACATTAGAATTAGCATACATCTACAAGAGGAGGTAACACTGTTAAATGCTGCTTATCTATTTGACTGACATTGATATGTTTCGCCGTTTCAACGACCATGCCAAAGTAATGATTTTTTTGTTATATGATGACCCAACTGCGTGCCTTTCCCAGCTCAGATATTGATGTCAACCATTTCTAACCATAGGTGAAGTACTTTCGTATCAACATGAGCCCTGGATCAGACAATAGGCCTATGAGAACAAAGTAAAAAAAGAAACTTCAGTGCATGCTGTACCAAGGACCGCCTATGATATGAAGGTCAAGGGGTCTATAAAATTTGGAATCTGGAGTCTGGAATCTGAAAAGTGAAAGTTTTGAGGATTCTCTTCAATGACAAGCTCTATGCTTTGCCACTGCCAGAAAATCGACAACGAAATTTTGGTTCTCGACGTGACATGTTTGGTTCAAAGAAGTTGGTTATCCAAGATGATGCTCAAATACAAAACTTCGTTGGAAAATTGTATAGAAATGCTTTTAAGTGGAAGATGAGCCAGACCAGTATCTTCCTTCTCGCAAAGAAAACAACCTCCGCTTTAGAAGGATTGACGGAAAGCCCTATTCTAGTCCACAAATCATCGATCATTCCGCAGCCTGCTTTTCGCTTTCTTACTCGACAGAGAATTTACGCGAATCATCATATCCGTGTATATTAAAGCAAATGAAAGCATTAAATATAGGACCGACTAGAATGCACAATAGCAGAAGGGATGGGCAACCACAATTGGAGTGTTATTAGCTAGCATTGCTCAGTTTCTTGTATTGTCTGGCCAATATACACCTGTATCAAAGGACCTTCAGGTTCTTCAATTCTGTTCACCGGATTTTGTAGCGCAGTCTTACATGGTCTTCCGAATATTAATTCTTAGAAATGCTCTTGAACATAAAAGAACTTAGACTGCTTAGTCTGAAACTCCTTGCGAGTGGGTATTATTCTTACACGATTTCCTATAATATACTATAGAAAAACTATTCTAGTTTATATGCCAGTGTTAATCTATCAGTAAAGCTTTCCTTCAGAGTTACCAGATGCTGATTTATGCTTCTTTGCAAAACAACTTGATAGAGTGTCTACTTTCGAAGCAGTGTAGATGCCATCTGACTAATTTGGCCCTTATGAGAAAAATCGTCTTGACAAGGGGTCCTCTTCGAAATCCAGATAAGTGTTATTTATGCTTTTTATCTGTAAGAAAAAGAAAGAAAGAAGAAGAAACTTTTAAAGAAATTTTCAGATTTTCTTAAGTAGGCAATGCCTGTCTACGTTCAACCATGCAAAGGACGCAGGTAAATATTGTCTACACGTCATCACGTCTGGAAACGGACTTAGGCTTATTGATTTGTGTTGAGGACCCACGCCTAATTGAAAAAGTTAAGTTTATTAATGACGAAGTTTAATAATAATAATACATGTGGGTAGAGCAATTGCTGGTCTTATCGTAATCGTTTTCAGATTCTAACGCCACTGAAGGTTACTTACAAGCGGTCGGTCGTAGGTCCTGTTGGATGGAAGGACCACCGGTCAAGGCTCTGACTTCTGTTCGGGCCTGACCTGTTAGAAGTAGGCAGTCTAGTGGGAGTGTCGCGGTGGCTGTGGCGTAACCTCAAAGTCGCAGGAAGGGTCTTCTACTTGTGGTTGACGCGATGAAGAGTTGCAATAAGTACTCTGTAAGAGTAAGTATCGTAACTTTACTATCCGCAAGAAGCATTAGGTCGGGTTCGATCCAAGCCAGGGATCTTCGGATCTAACAGAGGTTAAGAATTGGTATCAGAGAAATGACGGTGAGCAAGGGCAAGGCGTATTTTTGATTCCATGCAACGAAGGGTAAGCGCCACTCGGAAGCTCTACGAGCAAGAGAAGTGGGAAGAAGAGCTAGATAAGCACGTATTCGGAGAAAATAAGAGAAAAATAACGTATGGAAGTTTCACCGAAAGGTAACAATAATGTGTCACCGCAACGAGACCCGTACAGTAACCTTTTGAGATGAAATAGGAAACTTTGTAGTAAGGTCACACTCGATGCTGAAAACATGGGAAAACTTTTTCTGCAGAAATATGGCAACGAAGCCCAATATCCGGCCATCAACAACATTTGGAATTAGCCATTCAGCAATGTCTCATGTTATTCAAATCTTAAACTTAAAACCAAGATTCATGTGAGGCTTGGTCAGTGGTTTAGCAGACGTTAACGAGATCCGTTGACAATTTTGATGACTAAAATAAATTGTAAACTTAAAATATAAAATTGGTTTTGTTTGTCAGTTAAAAATTTGCGTTAATTACACATTCAGCTTAAGACACAATACACGTTCATGAAACACATTCTACACGTTCTGGAAACTTCATATACAACACACAAGGGACATAACCAAACGAAGGGCGAAGTAGTGGTGTAAGTATACAGATAGTTTCTTTTAAATAACACTGAAAAGTCCGTGCCGTTTCTAAGAGAGGGCACTACTTGAATTAAATCCATACTATATTCAGTTAGTACCAACCTTCAAAAGATACATGTATAAATTTGACAGCTGTCGGAGGATTAGTTCTCGAGACATAGCGTTGTGAGTGAAGCAACTTTTGTTATTGTGAAAAAAATGGATTCAAAGCAATTTCGTGTGTTGATTTATCATTGCTTTTTGATGGGAAAAAATGCAGCCGATGCAAAGAAATGGCTTGATAAGTGTTACCCGGACTCTTCACCAGCCGAACGAAACATTCGCAAGTGGATTGAAAAATTTAAAAGTGATCTTACAAGCACCGAAGATGATGCACGCAGTGGAAGTCCAAAAGAGGCTGTTTCAGATGAAAACACCAAAAAAGTCCACAAAATGATTACGAATGACCCCAAAAGGGAGATTCGAGATAGCTGAGGCTCGAAGATATCAAAAGAGAGTGTTGGATATATCATAAACGAATATTTGGACATGTGAAAGCTTTGTTCAAAGTGGGTGCCGCGTTTGCTCACATTCGACCAAAAACAACAACGTGTTGATGATTCAGAGGAGTTTTTAAAGCTGTTCAACCGCAATAAAGCCGAATTTTTGCGTCGGTATGTGACAAATATATGAAACTTGGCTCCATCACTTCACACCAGAGTCAAGTCGGCAGTTAGCTGATTGGGGAGCAGGCGACGAACCTCGTCCAAAACGACCAAAAATTCAACAGTCGGCTGGCAAGGTTATGACATCCGTATTTTGGGATACACATGGAATAATTTTCATCGACTATCTCCAAAGAGGCAGACTATCAACAGCGACTATTACATTGCGTTATTGGAGCGTTTGAAGGACGAAATCGCAGAAAAACGGCCGCATTTGAAGAAAAAGAAAGTGCCGTTTCATCAAGACAATGCACCGTGTCACAAGTTGATGAAAACGATGGCAAAATTGAATGAATTCGGCTACAAATTGCCTCCCCAGCCACCGTATTATCCAGATTTGGCCCCCAGCGATTATTTTCTGTTCGCAGACCTCAAAAGAATGCTCGCCGGAAAAAGATTTAAGACCGATGAAGAAGTAATCGCCGAAACAGATGCCTGTTTTGAGGCTAAACCGAAATCGTACTACAGAACTGGTATCGAAAGATTGAAAAATCGTTTCAATCAGTGTATCGCCCTCGAAGGCAACTATATTGATAAATAAGGTTGAATTTTGCAAAAATTTTGTGTTTTACTATAAAACGGCACTGACTTTTCAGCCCATGTGTTACGTTCAATAAGATTCAATAAATTAATAAAATTGTACACAAAATATTTTACAATATATAACACAATATACCATATTTGGTAACCTTCTAACATACGAATCACATCATTCCTTTACATAATTATAAAATACCGTATATATATAGGGTGATTCATTGTAGTTTTGATTTATAATGTAAAATAAAATACATAAATTTGAAAGTAAACAAAAGATTTTTACTATTGATGAAAAGAACGATTTATGGCATTTACGTTTTAAGAATGACATGATATAAATGTCGAAAGGTGGTCCTTTCGGTAAGTCTAATTTTGGACGACTAGTTCGAGCATACCGACTGGTATCTCGCGGATAACACGAGTAATGTTGGCTTCCAAAACGTCAATCGTAGCTAGCTTATTCTTGAAGACCTGAGACTTTACATATCCACCGAGAAAATAGTCCAAAGGTGTGATATCGCACGATCTAGTCGGCCAATCTACCGTAGCAAAACATGAAATTAACCAAAATGATTTTTCAACAAGTCCATTGTTTCACGCGCTGTATTGCTCATAGCATCGTCTTATTGAAACCAGATCTCACCAAGACCATGTGCTTGAATTTCAGAAAGCACATAGTCCGTTAACATGGCACGATAGCGGTTACTATTGACGGTGAATTTCTGATTTGCCTAGTTTTTGAAGAAATATAGACCAATGATTCCACCATATCATAAACCACATCATACCGTTGTTTTTAATGGATTTAATAGTAGCTCTTGGTACTTTGCTTATCAGCCAAAATAAGGCAATTTTTTTTATTAACGTATCCACTGGGCCAGAAATGGACTTCATCACTGAACAAAATTTCACGACAAAACATCGGATTTTCGTTGAGTTTTTCCAGAGCCCATTCACTGAAAATATGACTCAAATTCAAGTCGCCTGGCTTCGAAGCTTGTATAAGTTGAATTTTGTACGCTTTTAGGCCGAGATCCTCACGTATAATACACCAAGTTGTCGAATACGCTAAGCCAAGCTGCTGAGAACGACGACGAATCGATTCATCACGGTCTTCGCGTACACTCTCAACTACAGCTGCTATAGTCTCTTCACTACGTACTAGATATAGTCTAACTGGTGGAGTATCATCCACAAAAACTGGGACTCAAATTTGTTTAAGCGCGCCTGGTCGGAAGAATCAGGAAATCGTGATGATTGTTGCCTAAATGAGTTTCCTGAATTTTTGCAAAACCGCTGTCGTTGCTTGAAATTCTGTCTCTCATTATCCCGTTCTAATCAAACACATCTCGCTGAATAATCTATAGAATGTCCAAGGTGTAAGACAGATCATACTTTTTCACATTGCCAGGAGTTTAAAAATCTAACCATCAAGGGTCGATGAGAATTCGTAAAAAATAAATCATTATGCTTTAACTGTCTTCGTCCAGGGCATTAAAAAAAAATGTTTTTGATTCGCGAATACGCCGATATAATTTTCTTTTATGGTTTCTGTAATGGGGATGTAGGTTTAGCTAGATTAGAGTCCGTTCAGCATATGGGTTAAGAAGAGAACGATTGTCTAACATAACAGCAGCAGAAGAGGAAGAAAGAATTTTAAATGCTGTAAGAATGCAGTCATTTATTAGCACCAGAAGGCTTGCAGCACAGTTCCAAACTACAAAAACTACAATCCATAGAGTTCTTTAAGCCAACCGCGTTTATCTCTTTCATTATACGCCCGTACAGGAATTTTTGGCAAGGAACTTCCAAAAAAGGATTGAATTTTGCCAATGGCTGCTGCATCAACAAGATGAGCATGAGCAGTTTATTCAAAAAAATTTATAGACTGTTTAGAAGAACTGAAGTTCCCACTATTAGGCAGTGTCTAATCCTCACTTAACACGAATCACATCTTCTCAAAGGTAAAGATTAAGTCGAAATTCAGATGTTTTTCTTAACTGTATATCATTTTACAGAAGGCTTTGCGTGAATGTCTGGGCCGACATATTGGGTAGTACTTCAATCGGGCCATTCATACTTCCACATGTCCATACATTCTATTTAGAATTTTTGAGAGTCCAGTTGCCGGAGTCCTGGAAAATGTTGCTCTTGCGCAGAGGCAAAGACTGGTTTTCCAACACAATGGAGATCCTTGCCATTTAAGGATTAATGTAACTTCGTTTTTAAATCAAAAATTTAATGAACGGTGGATTGGCCGATTTGTTCCTTTTCCTTTTCCACCTTTGTCTCCTGACCTAACGCCAATGGATTTTTTTCTGGGGAGATATAAAGAAAGTTTATTTGACTGAGATTTCAATTCGGGAGGAGCTCCAAGAGAGAATAAATACAGTGGCAGAGGAGCTAAGAGGCATTTTACCAAATCATCAAACGTGCTATAACGTACATCCAAAGGCACGGACAACATTTCGAAAATTTACAATAAAAGCGTTTTGAAATCTCAAAGCGTAACGATCCTTTTTAGGACCACACAAACTATTTAAAGGGATATTTAATTTATTTTGTGAACCATTTGCCTGCGTAAAATATTGGTTTGCAATAACTTCCGTTGTTCGTAGGTCTCCATCTACCCAGTCTTACATAAAAATCGTTTTAAGAAGTCTTACCTCGAAATCAGGGGTTCCTCACTTAAATGGCCTATAACTTGTTTCAAAACAATTTTTTGTTCGCCATAACTTCAGGAATCTTCAACTATCAGGACGAAAACCTAAACTGGGACACCCTGTAGAGCGGAGTGTATAAAGTTGTGCCAATTATTATTGGATTAATATGATATCTTTTGCGTTTTTAGAAAGACGCAGTATAAGAGCGGCCGAAGCCTTTTTGGAGTGGTGAAGATTACTCTTAGTAGCCTCCACTACGGTGCTGTTTGAATTTTCCGACGTGCCCAAGAATTCGTTCTCTGGTCGCAAAGTATCTCTTGTTAATTCGTCGTCGGTTTCCATTTTCAACAGAGTGTCAGAAGAGGAGACCGTAGGATTGTTTGTGGCCCAGGATAAATTAAAGTCATCGCTATCCATTTCAGGAACGGATATGCATTTGAATTGAATTTGCTAAATCGGTTAGAGCTCATCCTTTTTATAAGCCCTTAGGTGAATTGACTCGAAGCCAAACCGAATCAAGCCTTTAGTAGGCGCTATGCAGTTAAGGGATTCTTTATTGATCATTATTAATGCGAATCTATAAGGGCCCCTAAGTTCTTCCAGTTGGGTTGCTGTCCCTGATGATCTCCAGAATGCTTTCTGGGGAGGAGGGTTTGGCTGTAATCCAGGTGCTGGTTCTAGGTCTTCTAGGAATATCCTCCTTATATATTTGATTTGATTGGCACAAGCTATAAGTTTGATGTGGCCTTGTTGCAAGCCAGCAGCACTTGTGAGGGGTGGTAGTCCGGGAGTCCGCAAGATTGCAAAGAAGTTGCCTGAGGGCTTAAGCTTCACCAACTGCCACTTTTAAGGTGTTATCGATCCATCGGTGTCGTTTTTGTCCAATACCGCGATCGTTATTGTTTATATATAATTTTATTTCTAGTACTTTGCTAAGAGATCTGAGATGTGCTGCTGACAGGTCCAATGGTTTTGGTGTTATTGATTTTGGATCTTTTAAAAACCGGCACGGTTTCCTCCAACGATCTCTGGCGCTTGCAGGAGTCCTTTAACGTTTTAGAAGCAGCGGGTAGTCCATTTTTAAGGATATATATGTTAGCCCACTTATTCTTACTCTTTAGATCCGCACTTCTCTCAGCTTCCGAAATGGATCCAAAGGTTTTGATAATGCGTAAAGCGCTTTGGCGTCTGATATAGAGCGCCTTAGATGGAGCTTGTCAACGCGGCTGAAAACCTGTTTTTTGAGGTAGAAGTTTTAATAGCAGCAGCAAAGCCGCAAACCTGCTAGAGTGGAGGAAGTGGTAGGACCATGGCTTCTTACAGTCTTTCCACTCCTTGAAAGTTTGCCTTCAGAGGATGGTGCAACATGGCCTACCACAGATTTACTTCCGCTCGAAAATGCAGGAGCCTTTTGCGGTAGTCGGTTCAGTCACCGTTGTACCGTCAGATACTAAAAAGTTACCAGTCTCGTGTACTTTTTTTTTTGAGATGGTATCTATTAACATATTTCACGACTAGCGGGGAAAAGATGGTTCATCTATACAAAGGTTCGTTTAAAACAGATAAGACTACCTAATCGGCAGGTTGCCAGTTATTCGGATACTCTGTTCTCGACTAAGCTATTTTTGGAAATGCCTGAGCCCTCAGCTAGGCTGATCCTTGGCACGTGTCATATGACACCTTGATCTAGCCCAGAGGAAAAGGAAGAGAATGGAAATGGGGTGAAGAGAAAAGGGGGGAGCATCTTTTTTTCGGGAGTCGTCTGGAAAACTTCTCGAGATTTATTGACCTTACTCAGCCTCTACAACTCGACAAGTTCGATGCTCAAGTAGAGGAGAGTCATATGGAGAGTCACGTCGCTGAGCCGCCCCTGTCGTTTTAGATCTGCTAACTGTCCTCTTATTGTCCTTAGAGAGCTTCTTCTTTTCATTTTCGCATTGCTGTATTTTATTTCTACTCGTAGGAGCGCATGTTTTCCCACTGATCTTACTTTTTAACTTTATTTCAAATTCCGAAAGAAGAAGTTTAAAATGTGTAGCCAAATTAGTTTTTAATTTGATTTTATAATTTTGATTTTATCTGATGAACAGATCTTGAAAATCTGTTTACTGTAAGAATGCTTTGTGGGTGTACACATTTTTCTGCAAAAGTTGCAGGGACCAGAAAAGAAATTGAGTCCGTCCTTCAACTTTCAATTGCTGTGTAACCGTCGAATGGACAAAATGAGCCCACAGCTGGTAGAAGTGAATATTTGATCTATGCTCCTTATCACTAATTTTTCTACGAAAGACTGTGTACTAAACTTAATATAAACGTGCTTTGCCCTGACAGTCATAAAACGGTTGGTAACCGGGCCGACACATGATTGTAGAGCTACGTGTTACTCGTAATAAGCCAATGTGTCACAAATAGAATAAAGTCATTAATAATGATTGAGGCCAAGCTTTGAGTACCTAGTAGACTTACGACTTTTTACAGCAACTACTTCTGTGTAAAAAACTTACATAGGGAATCCAGCTACCCCCCCCCCCCTCTACAACTCCATTCCAATAAAAAGCACGCATCTTTTCGGCAAAATAGGTACTTTCGATTTAACTGACGTTTGCCCCAAGCAGAACAAAGTCAACTGATGTAATGAATTCGCAATTTATTTAATTAGTCGTTTCGGTGATACCAACAAACGATTTGCAGCTGTGAAATTGAGAGCTGTATGGATACAAGCCCTTTTGTGTTGCCGCGAAATAAATGTAAATATTAATTACAATTGATTGTTACTTATATCGAAAAAGTAACTAAAATTAATAAAAAAATTTTAAAATCAAAAAGCCATAAAGGAGCAATACAAATAGTGAAGCCATACCACACAAAAGACATCAAAAATAAAACGTCGTTAAAATATCGGAAAGTTGAAAAGGCCTATCGCTAAAAAACAAGTACACTGTCAATTGAATGAAATCAATTTATTGGCTGTTATCCGTTTTTGTTTGACTTGACAAATGGATTCTCGGTTTAAAGCGCACCATTATGTATATACAACGGATAGGTCTTTACTTAAAATTGTATGTGCGCTTCCGGTTAAAGACTAGTAAATCTGCGTAAAAATATTCTTGACCAGACGTTCTTTCAAGGGTTTTTTTTCGCCAGTGAATTTAAACTGTAACACAGGAAGGGTGGTACCTTCAAAACGTACGGGTTAACCAGGGTATTGTACTTTTGTGAACGGACACGTGGACATACTTACGTCACACGAAGTAACGTAAATGTGTAAAATCCCCGTTGATTTCGTTATATAACACCTTAATACAAACGAATACATATGCAGCTACATATCGCAGGACTTATGCATGGGGAAGGATATGTCAGAGAGTATCCCCGGAGAATTAAGCTTAAGTGAAACAGATGTCCTCGGATATTGTGATTGATAGCGTTCAATTGATAGGTAGCTGATGATGCTGTGAGGTGAATGATTTCATTACAAGGGATTTAGACAAATTACTTAGTAGGTCATGCTCATGAGATGGGTCAATTTTCGACACAAGCTCGAAGTTTATTCCATTTTGTTGGCGTTCTTGGGATTAAGAGAAACATATTTATGTATGGTAAGGGATGAACATAAATGCATATATACGAGTACGTCAAAGTTTAAACTTTAAAGACGATTTGTGAAAGTTTTGATACACAATTTCACGTACGAGTAAATTTTTGACTAAGAACTCGGACCCAAATATTCCCCCAAAAAGAACACTGTATCACACGAAATTCTAGCGCACTTTAAGTGTGGATACGAGTATACTATCTTATTTTAAATATTTTTGAGAAACTCGTTATTAAGATAACACCATGCTTTAAAGTGAACATAAACCTCAACCAACGTGTTTGGTACAGCTCTTGTACCTTGCACATTGAGAGAATTTTGAAAATATTTAAGCTGCTATAACTTCGCGTAATCTTAGATCGCCTTTTCGCATCGTAAAGGCAGCAACTATTTATAGGTGTTCGCTAACTGTGTAGAAAGCAGCATCAGTAGCATCTTGCACATCTATTAACAAGCCCTACTTCACGAGAAGGCGTAAGGCGAAATTTTTCAGAGATTGCAAAATAAAGAAGAAGTATCCTTCCGCAATAAAACAGATGAGTATACATAGGTGTCAGCTGGCTGTGACATACACCGTAGGTATGTATGCAGATCCACGGGTGCCTCTTTGTGATGAAAACGCTCTTCTAGAATAGCAGAGGTCCAGATATGTGCGCATAGTGCAGTAAAATAGGTCATGGGATCTTATAAAGAAAGTCCGCCAATTTGGAACCAGGAAGATAATGGATTAATATCAGCAAAGTAGAGAGGCTGACGGTCTACGCGACCGTGTGTTTATTGCAACATAAAATACTTAAACATGTCTTGCGGAATTGCAAATTGTGTAATCGATGACAACAATGCTGACTATATAGCCTGCAAGGGCATCTGTGGAAAAGTATTTCCTGCCGTTTGTGTCGTGTTAAACAAGAGAAATACCGTATTTATCAAAGAATTCTCCGATAACCTCCTTTTTTTTTGTGATGAGTGCAAGAGTATCTCACTCTCGCATGTGCTTTTCTCAAAAAAATGCCCAAATGACTCATACCAAAACGAATTCCCCAAGACAATTACGGACAAAATTTCGGTTATCAAAAACAGTGTTAAGAGTTTTGAAGAATTAAGTTACTGAGTCTAAAACTCAGCCGATGTTATAAAGTAAAAAACATGGATAAACAAATTGTCGGTCTAATAGAGTTAGACTCCGAGAGATCCAGGAATGAAGAGGCTACCTTGCATCAATTGGATAAAGTTTTGAGTGACATCAAATCTATCTGTTCTGCGCAGGTTATATCCAACCAAAAAATGTGCGAGTTTTTTTTTCTGTCCTAGTCACACAAACAACTCTCTCATAAACAATCAGAACCCATGTTCGAAGTTATCTTCGATACAGTGAACAATGTCGGTGATGAACTTACTGCGACTTGATCTGAAGTGGGTTCACGCCCATCTTCACATTTAGGCTATCTGCGGACGGTCCAGCCTACTGATTTCTGCTAAGTTTCGTTGAACTTGACAACAGAGAATACATCTGTAGAGAAGTTCTCCAGTCGTCGCGCCACGGAAGCCTATCCATCATTATAATTCAACCTGGACCTCTTCCGAATGGCAACGTCGACTTGACAAGCTTGCTTCGAAGAATCAATTATTCATTACATTTCTTATCAAAAGCGCCCCCTCAAACGCTAATGTCGATTGAAACAAGTTCTAAACCGTCCCAAACTTGACGTTAAATTTAGTAATAAGGTACAGAAATTCACTTCCAAGTCCCGTTCCAAACCTGACTCTAATTTTAGACTCAAAACTCACATATTCTCCAATTTCGCCCCTCCAAACCACATCCCAAACCCACCTCATCAGTCCTCCAATTATATAGCAATAGCTGCTTCCGTTCCACCCAAGCCCCCGCGTCAAGGCGTCTCTTTCAAATTAACCAAAACCTCTTACACTGTCTCCTCTGAAAAACCCAACCCTTCTGCACATTCCCTTACTTTCTCAAATTTTGATCTTAAAACCGGAGCTAAATATCCCAATTTCATTAGATCCCATATTTTAAATCCCTTATCTGAAAATGTGTCTAATGCCCCTTCAATAACCGCCCTCAACATCTTCATCCAATAGCCCCATTTTTGACCCACTTCTGCCTCCCACAGTTAAAATAACTCAACAAATTTTGGACACAACAGAATGTCGTTATGCACTTTCTAGACTCAGAGAAAAAAAGACGTACGAGTACATACGTCTCCTTCTAGCGTATCTGCATGACAAATCCGACTCAGTTTGCTATGAAGGAAAAACTAAAACAAGCGTCATGGTCTCTATACAGCAGGAACGTCTCCCTACTGACTTTACAAGTCTAAGGAACTTATATATCAAGTTTCACGAGATTTTCAATATGTCTCCCCAAAAAGGTTTTAGACGACATTGCTGCTTTCGGTAACTACGTTCACTCA
This sequence comes from Volucella inanis, assembly GCA_907269105.1. NCBI lineage: Eukaryota > Metazoa > Arthropoda > Insecta > Diptera > Syrphidae > Volucella > Volucella inanis. The sequence continues at coordinate 148,214,287 of OU026153.1, forward strand.
AAAAGGATTTCACACCTTCAACGAAGTAGAAGGTTGTTACCATTGCCAGTATTTCAACCACCCACTCCTACGTCCTCTCGTAATAACATTCCTCTTACCTTCTACTAAGAGGACTGGGATCTTAAAACTATGTTGGTTTGCGCCAATCCCACGCTTTACCATTTGAGGTCTATGCTCTGACTTAAACTGATGTTATTCCCGATATAAAGAATCAGGAATTATTCCCACTTAGTTTCAATGTTTTTCGAGACGAACGCGATGCCAATCTAGGTGAACATTGCTCATAACTTTTAAAGAAATTATCGAAATCACTTGAAATCACCTCGAAGGCTTGACTGAGGGCAAGAGTTCCAATTATTCGCTCTGGAAAGCCGTGAAGTCGACTAAGAAACCTGTTATGCAATTGACACCGATGAAAACAGCCGACAGCGAATGGGCAAAAGGAGACAAAGAGAAAGCGAATTTGTTTGCCGACCACTTGGAAGAAACATTCAAACCGTTCGAAGCACGTCAATTGGTCCAATTCCAAACGACAAAAAATCATACAGTCCCATTTCGCTCCTGCCGATAATTTCAAAAGTCTTCGAAATTCTCCTGCTTAAACGTTTAAAACCTATAACTGAAGAAAGACGATTAATCCTGGATCACCAGTTCGGCTTTAGGGTCAAACATTCCACAATCGATCAGGTCTATCGGATAACAAATGTAATTGAAAACTCTCTAGGGGGAAAAAAGATGTGTTCAAGCGTTTTTCTCGATGTATCACAAGCTTTCGACAAGGTATGGCACGAGTTCTTGAAGTATAAGCTATAACAAATTTTACCGAGAGAAATGATTAGAATACTCGAATCTTGTCTTGAAATAGATAAGATAGATAGACTGTTTCGGGTTAGATATGGGATTGAATACTCTATTCCTACAGTACACTAGAGACATACCTCTAGATGAAGAGACTGTGGTAGCCACGTTTGCGGATGACACGGCGATCCTCACCACAGGACAAACAGTTGAATCCTCTACTGCAAAACTTCAACGAGCTCTGAACAAAATATTTGAGTGGACGAAGAGCTGGCGAATCGTGCTAAACGATACTAAGTCATTACACGTCAACTTCACGTACAGAAAGATTAACAACTTACCTTTATTAATAAACTCTCGGTACAAATACCGTATGCAAACGACGCAAAATATTTGGGAATGGACCTAGATGTAAAACTTAAGTGGAAATCACACGTAAAAAGAAACGTGAAGAGCTCGAAATCAGGCTAAGAGAAATGAATTGGCTTATCGGAAGATACTCTAAACTAAGCACATACTATATAACAAGCTGCTTATACATATATAAGCAAGTGCTAAAACCTTCGTGGACTTATGGTATACAACTATGGGGTTGTACCAAACCAAACAATATGTGTGTCCTACAGACGTTCCATAACAAAGCGCTTAGAGCAATCATAAATGCTTCATGGTATACATATAAGAAATAGCGATATTCATCGCGATCTGGGAATTGCAACCGTGAAAGACGAAGTAACAAGCTTTGCTCGTAAACTTCGCAATCGTCTTTTGCATCATTGGAACCAGGAAATAATCCGTAGATTGGACGATCCAAATCTTGTGGTGCGACTTCAAAGAACAAGACCGTTCGACTTAGCGCCAGTAAGTGCCTTCGCTGCAAAGCTAGCGATAAACTACTACGTGGAGTGAAAAGTAACCTCCTTGACTGCCAGAATTCGCTGCTACTGCAAAAAAGGTTATAGTGCCTTGAAGTCCGTTCATATTTAGGCAGACATGCCAAATTTCAGTGCGATACTGTCTTTAGTTTTGTTTTGTCAGCTGATTGTTGTTGACGTTGTTGACGTGTTTGGCATCATGTTGAGTATGGACAAAAACGATTTTCGTTCTCTCATAAAACATTTTTTTTTTTTTTTGAGAGGCAAAACGGCGAAGGAAACAAAAGAAAAGTTGGATAAATATTATGGGGCTAATGCTCCGTCAGATTACACCGTCAAATATTGGTTTCAAGAGTTTCGTGGTGGCCGGAACTCCACTACCGATCAAGTCCGCTGCGGCAGGCTCTCTGATGCGGTTACAGAGGAGAATGTCAATAAAAAAAAAAAAAAATACATGAAGTGGTATTGGCTGACTGGAAAGTGAAGGCGCTCGAGTTAGCAGATACTACAAAGATTAGTACTAAGTGCACACGCCATATTTTTGGCAATATTCTGCATATGAAAAAGTTATCCTGCCGCTGGGTGCCGCGCATACTCTCTCCTGACCAAAAACACGAATGCGAGAGCACTTCGAAAGAGTGTTTGGACTTGCTGATGCGGAATCGTTCGGACTTTTGGCATGGATTGGTAACTGTTGAACCCCAGAGAAGAGAATGAGTGCCCGGCAATGAACTGAAGCAGGCATAAGTGCTCTGAAGCGGCCGAGGGAAGCTCGATGGGTCGGTAAGGTTTGGCATGGCATACTCTTCGTGGACTACCTCGAACAAGGAAAAACCATCAACAGCGAGTATTACTGTGCATTATTGGAGCAATTGAAGTCTGAAATCGCTGCAAAACGGCCTCACATGAAGCGAAAAAAAAAATTGTTTTTACAAGACAATGCACCGGCGCACAAGAGCATCGCAACCATGGCTAAAATCAATGACTTACGGCTCCAATCGCGGTCGCATCCATCGTATTCGCCTGATTTGGCTCCGTCGGACTATTATCTCTTCCCAAACCTCAAAAGGTGGCTCATCAATAAAAAATTCAGCTCACGCGAGGAAATCATCGACGCCAGGGAGAAGTGGCAGACCTTCCGGAAAATGTGTAACAAACTAAAAGGGGACTAAATTGAATAAAATAAAAAAAATATTTAAAAAACTTTTTTTCATTCCCAAGGAGGAATGAGTACAGAAGCTTGAGCTTCTTGTTAAAGAAACTTAGTCGTAGTCTTATAGAAAATGGGACGTTTTTTAGTGAGTAAGAATCTCACACTACCATGAGCGCGTGCTTATGGTGGGCGCTGCTATGCCACTGTGATAGGCAGTAGGTGCTCGTGCTTATGGTGCTTGCTGTGGTGGTGCTCTTATGAGCGCGTGCTTATGGTGCCTATGAAGGTTTTTACCTAGCCACGGAAATAAAAAACTTCAAAATTTTTGAGTATATTTTATTTTAACATAAATGCAATAAACTATAATAAAATGAAATAAAAATAAACTCTAAAACTTTTTTTAATAACTAGAACAAAATATTGAACAAAAAAAAGACAATTTTTTTTTAATAAGAACTTGAATATTTTAGTAGCCAGTTGGATCTGATAGCAAATGTAATAATTCATCCGGAAAACTTTTACCATTAGTTTAGAAAACAACAAAGCACTACCTTCATCAATTGACAAGGTTGAAATATATGGATCAGATGAGAAAAGGAGAGCGTGAAACCAATGTTCCATGGTACTTTTTCGGCAGATTTTCCTTGTGTTTTCTCTTCTGGATCTTCTCAAATCCTTATTTCTCAATTCGAGTGCTTCTCTCGAATTATTTCATGTGGGTGGATCAATAGCTTATGTACCCTTGCTGGCATTGGGTACTAGTTATAAAGGGACACATATAGTTCTGCAGTCTCTCTCGTGTACCATATGTTAAAAAACGCTCTACACTGATGTAAAATGCACTAGAAACAGCCTGAGGATTGATGATGAGCCTTTTCAACAATTCTTCGTTAAGTCCAGTTATCTTAGAGACTAGAGTATATTGTTCAAAAAACCGAGCTGCAGTGTTTCCATGGTTACTTGTTCCAAACCTTTGTTTTATCACATCGACAAACAATCCGGTTGTTTCTCGCAACTGTCTTCGAACTCTAGTTTTCGTTTTTCTGAAAATTTCCAAATCGATTGCATTTTTTTGTAAATCCACCATTTGAAAATTTGTAGACGATATGAAATACTTAAAAACATTTCGAGGCAGCGAATGTAGGCGTGAAGTAAAGAAAGTTCGAAGTCATACTGGGCTGTATCTTTTGACCGATTAAATATAAAATCAAGGCCATTTATTACCTTCGGGGTAGCACCGCATATGCTGCAGGCTTGAGCTGATTTTCCAGTATAAGCACCTATTATTTTTCCGTCAACCATGGTCATCTTCAAATCGTAGTGAATTCTATGAGTCAAGTTATCCCTATCTACATAAAAAAACTATAGGCTGTAAACCTTTTATTTGGGATTCAGTAGTTGCAATGTTTCTCTCCTTGTCTAAAGTGTGGTCTCTTTTTCAAAGACAATTTTAATTGGCATACAAAACCGAGAGGATCAAGCATTTTTGTTGTGCCAAATTATCTTGCTGTCATCATTTGTTTTTAATTGCAGAGGCACAAAGCAAATGGAATAGAGAACTGAATCGGTCAGTTTCTTGTAGGTGGATTGCTATTCTTGGTGCTCGTCTTCGCCATCATCTTCAGCGTCTGATTGTAATTGTCCATTTTTCACATAATATCGTTGCTTATAGTTGGAATGACCGGAACTACCATTGCAGCCCCATTTGCAAAACAAGCTTAAATCGGTACAAAAAGCATTGCTCTTCAGAACATTTTCCAAATTCAAAGCCAACCGTTGACTGGTATGGTCCAGGAGGCCCTGCAAAGTTACTTGTACTTATGTTTCGGTAATGATTACACTCTCATCAATTAGTCAACATTGTTTCTTTGCCTCCAAAACTAACGAGTAGGAGGAATAAATGGGGGCTGCTCAATTTTTGGCACCAGTTTGCATGGTGGTATATGAAAATTTGGTAAAACGTCCCTGAATAAAAAGGGCAAGTGCTTCTTCAGGTGAATATCGTTTCGGTTAGTGGTGCAGCATACGACAGTTACTCATGCTTATAATTGTCCAACAAATGTTGAATTTTTCGCTTTTCTTGTTTTCCCCCCAGACCTCCAAATGTTTTGGTAGTACGAGATTGACTGCTACTTGGGACAACCACAAGTACCTTGCTCTCTACAAAATTTCCTTTCAGCTAGTTGGAATTTTTTTCAAAAAAATTTGACGTTTCCATCGACTTTCGACCCATTGTGAACGAATATGAAACAAAAATATGTTCACTTTTTTCATTACCAATTCTTGAGTATACTCATCAGTAACGTCATTAAAATGAACTGCTCCGCTATATACCGTTTAACCTCAGACATTTTTTTTTTTTGCAAATGTTATAATTCAATACGAAAATCTGTTAACTTTCTAAATATGTTTACTTACCTCAACTAAGTACACCCAGAGGGATAAAATTTAATATATGTATCACTCACCATGAAACTTTAATAAGTGTACCGCTGATGTATATATGGAATGTTATACGTTTACACACTATGAATCGTTGGGCACAACTGCATTGCTCTGCACTTGATACAGATCTGAGAACTACAACCTGACTGACTCGAACTGCAACCAACTTCAGACTGCTATAATTTTCAAACTGTTCATGACAGTGAGCTCAAATTTTGACACATGCCAGATAATTTTATTATTTACAAGTTTTTTAGCGATTTGCATCTCAGTTGTGTTGAAAATTTTTTATCCGCGATGGAATTCAAACGTGATAGTGTGATTGCTTTATATTTGGCTGGTAAACCACAAGTAGCTATCTTTAGAGCCCTCCAGTACCTCAACGTGAATAAATCATGTGTGTCTCGAACCCTAGCTCGTAACCGTGATACTGGCAGCGTTGCAAAACGCCATGGAGGTTATCATAAAAAGACAGCAACATCGACAGAAATGGTTCGGAAAGTGAACATATTGAAAAATTAGTTTGGGCTCAAGCCATTGAAGTTCCAAAAAACACACGATCTTACACCACAACAGGAAAAAAGTTAGAGTCGAAAGAGCAAGAAGTTGCTACGCTTGCACGAAAGTGGTGAGTTGCCGAATTTGTTTTTTCCCGATGAGTCGCCATTTGTTATGGAGCAATATGTCAACAAACAAAATGACTGAATTTACTTGCCAGAGAGGTCCTTCGAAAATTTACACCTTTGGACGGCCACCAGAAAGCAGTCAATACCGATGGTGATTGTTTGGGCCGCCATAACCACCGATGGTCGCTCTTCACTCGTATTTTTGGACCGTGGCGTCAAAATTAATGCGATCGTACACCAGGAAACAGTATTGAAGCCTTGGGCAAACAATCATTTCGGTCGGAGACCGTGGATATTTCAACAAGACTCGGCACCGTCTCACAAAGCGCGCTTCAACCAAGATTAGTTAAAAAGCAATGTTCCACACTTCATTTCTTCGACAAAATGGATTTCAAATTCTCCGGATGAAAATCCGTTGGATTTCTCTGTCTGGGTATTTTAAAGGCGAAGGTTGGCACTAAAAAATACCAAAGCTTGGACCACCTCAAACAAGCACCTCGACGGAAATGGAACAAAATACCGCAGAGCCACTTGCGTGCAGCGTGTGATGCTTTGTTTGGCCGCCTCAAGGCCATTATTCGCGCCAAAGTTGGACATATTGAAAACTACTGATACAATTTGAAAATTGATGTATTTTCCAACATTTTTTGCTTTGGCACAATAAAATTTATCAAAAAATAAAAAAAAAATTATAGCATTTTAAAAAGTTGCAGATCGAGTCAGTCAGGGTGTACCAGTTGTTTTGGAACCATTCTTTGATAACATTACAAGGTCCATTCAATAGTTTGTTGACATGAAAATTTTCCTAATTTCTACCTAGATTGGCCGTTTTTCCCTGTGTGCGACGATCTTACCCGTCCAAAAGATGATTCTCCTTGTCGAGGTGTCCTACTGGCTGTCCACAATGTCCAATCGCAGCTTCTACTTCATCAAAGCTTGACTGCGTTTCAATAAAGATAACGCTCCCCTGCAGTTCCTTATACATTATCTATTTTTACATCTTACCGGTACAACCTATCGAATCCTACCAAATCGCTATCGATGCAATTGATCAAATACTCGTAATTAACTTATCTGATCCTCTAGATGATATCATTGTAGGTATTGGGATTTTTAAATCCATCTGTCTGGACTCAATCAGATGACGAACTTGAGTAAGTTATGGTAACTTTTCTTGGATGAGCTTACAGACTCTGGCTTATGCTAGACTAGTAGGGACTTTAACTATATGGTTAGCAATTATACCTCATATTCACCATTGACCTCATAAACCTCTCTGTCTCACTCTGTCCCCTCTCACTATCGACTCATTGATGACTTTCACCCACCACTTCTTTTTTCTCCTTTCCACCACACTCCTTTTCAGCCACACATCTTCAAGCTGTTTCTTCTTACGACTTAATCAACGCATATCTTAGTAAGTATTCTTTTTATTTCGCCCATATGTCTCTTAACGTTGCTCTCTCCATTTTTTACAAATTATTATTCAATTCTGTTTTTCTCTATGTTCCTTTTTCGCGCAATAAAACCCCTTCTACGAGCTCCCCGTGGTAAACAAGTTGGAGTGAAAAGTAACCTCCTTGACCGTCAGGTTTTAGTTTTGTTTTGACAGCTGATTGTTGTTGACGTGTTTGGCATCATGTTGTGTATGTACAAAAGCGATTTTCGTTCTCTCATAAAACATTATTTTTGAGAGGCAAAACGCCGAAGGAAACAAAAGAAAAGTTGGATAAATATTATGGGGCTAATGCTCTGTCGGATTACACTGTCAAATATTGGTTTCGCGAGTTTCGTGGTGGCCGCAACTCCACTACCGATCAGTCCGCAGTGGCCGGCCCTCCGATGCGGTTACAGAAGATAATGACAAAAAAATACATGAAATGGTGTTAGCTGACCGGAAAGTGAAGGTGCGCAAGCTAGCAGATACCATAAAGATTAGTACTATGCGCACACGCCATATTTTGGGCAATATTCTGCATATAAAAAAGTTATCCTGCCGCTGGGTACCGCGCATACTCATTCCTTACCAAAAACACGAACGCGAGAGCACTTCGAAAGAGTGTTTGGATTTGCTGATGCGAAATCGGGCGGATTTTTGGCGTCGATTCGTAACTGTTGAACACCGGAAAATAGAATGAGTGCTCCGAAGCGGCAGAGGGAGGTTCGATAGGTCGGAAAGGTTATGGCGTCGGTTTTCTGGGATTGCCATGGCATACTCTTCGTGGACTACCTCGAAAAAGGAAAAACCATCAACAGCGAGGATTACTGTGCATTATTGGAGCGAAATCGTTGCAAAACGGCCTCAGATGAAGCGAAAAAAAAATTTGTTTTTACAAGACAAGAAAAGACCGGCGCACAAGAGCATCGCAACCATGGCTAAATCAATGACTTATGGCTCCAATTGCTGTCGCATCCACCGTATTCGCCCGATTTAGCTCCCTCGGACTATTATCTCTTCCCAAAACTAAAAAGATGGCTCATCAATGAAAAATTCAGCTCACGCGAGGATATTATCAACGCCACCTCCGGAAAATTACTTTTCGGACGGGATCAAGAAGTTGGAAAATCGCTAGAATAAGTTTATCAAACTAAAATGGGACTATATTGAACAAAATAAAAAAACATTTAAATTTTTTTTTTTTTTTTTTTTTTCATTCCCAAGAAGGTTACTTTTCACCTCACCTAGTAATCATAGACTTTCCTCTCTACGTAACATTGGAACAAATTATGGGCAGTTTCCTTTCCATCCAATTCTCTCGCTGACTATTCCAAATCTCTCAGGTCATACCTCCAATTCATCCAGCTGTATAACGTTCTCTACCAGCAATACTTTGATAGTGCGCAGTCTAAGCTTATAAACGATCCTATGTCTTTCTACCAAATCGTTAACTACAAAAAAAAAATAAAAATCTGACGGTTTTTCTCCATCCCTCTCAAACGAAAACATATCATCAACTGATCTTCATACCATAGCCAACTTTTTTGCTATCTTTTTTAGCAATCCTTTGTCGATAATTCCTTCGAACCAGATCCTTTCTATTTCAAATAACTACTTAACTTCCCCATTGGCCCCTCTATTTCTCATATTACATTTGACCATACAGTAATAGAAAATAAGTTACAGCAACTTAGTAATGAATCCGAACAATACCCGGCCCAGATGGCCCTCCATCCATATTTCCACAGATATTTCTTATATAACGCCGATACACAAAAAGGTATTAAAGAGCGTATTCAAACCTTCACAAACCATATAACGAAACTTCTCGTAAGCATTTTGTACGAAGCCTTAAACTTCCAGTGCAAATTTCTTATTTCCCCTAATCAACACGGCTTTCTAAAAGTTAGATCAACTATAACTAACCTCGTCAAATTCATTTTCTCTGTTCTCTCTGATGAGATAATTATTTAAGCAAACTTGACTTCGAAAAGATGGTCCAAAGAATTCTTCCACCCGTACGTGACTAGATCACTATATATCACTTTTGTTCGCCCCCTTCTCGAATATGCTAGCCAAGCGTGGTGTCTTGTATACCCTTGAGGAGCGAATGGACGCAGCAGACATTCTTTTCATTCACCGACTCCTCTCAGGCTGCGTTGATTGCATTTCTCTTCACAACTCCATTTTTACACTAACCCTCGAAATCTACGATGTCCCTGTCTACCAATCCACCGCACCACATATGGATCTAACGAACAAATCTCGCGTATTCTGCGTAAGGTAAACTTCAAACCTTCCGTTTTCGATTTTAATCGTAGCACTCTCTCCCTCAAGTCATAGTTCCTATGTTAGTTTAAGCTTGTATTATAAATATTATAGGGGGTTAGGGGAATAGGGGAGTCAGCCCCCACCAAAATTAAAAAAAAAAAAAAAAAAAAACTAAAATTAAAATTTGCAGCGCTGCTCTATTTACTTTCTCTTTCTTTGTGCATGTATCAGTCGGCATTTATTGTTAAACCACGGCCAAGACCCAGCACATCAGAAGCGACATGTCCGATAACTTGTTTGCAGCTTAGTCACTGCGGAGGATTTCGCATGGATTTAAACGAGAGAGGAACGCTTAATCAGCAAAGGTTCTGACGGTTTTTTGCTATTTCTGCCTTCTTTAGTTGAACTTTGTCACAGTACTTCCTCTCCTTAGTAGCGTTGGCCATAGCAAGACAGTGGTCCGAGTTAATATTGGCCCCTCAGAGTACTGAAGGCGCGGTTTGGGTCGATCGCAATTGATTAATCTGTTTAATCTCGATTGCGACGACTGTCTGTAGACTGATGCGAGCTTATGTCGGAGAGTTACGAAGAAAGTGCAGACTTACTTCAAAATGAATAAAGAATTTTGATTTCAGCTCAATAGCTGCTCAACCCGTCCTCTGGATTTTGTTGAGGTTTGAGAGCTTATAGTGTTTTTCTAAGGTATTTTACTAAAGTAACAAATGGTATGGTTGTATGGGTCTCAAATTCTATTATAGCCGGCTTGAGACTAGAGGTAATGCCCAATACCGTTTTGCAAGAATAGAAAGCTGCATTTGTTGTTTTAGGTTGTTGTTTCTTTCCAGTTCACTTTGAAATATACTATACTATACTATATGCCTACATATCGTGCTGATCCAGACACAGGTCAGTTCTATCGATTTTTCGGCATTTTTCTTTAAAGATTGTCCGAGAGTCTCTTCTGCAACGGGTATAATTTGTCTTAAGTAATAATAAATAAATAAGAATAACTGAGCAGATGTTTCAGAAGAACAGGAAGTCCAAATCGTTAAGATAGGCCTTCTATTAAAAGAGTCAGACGAAAGGAATCAGAGCTCGACCTTCTGCACAGCTCATTTCCTTAGCTAGCGTTCCTTAAAGTTGTATTGATTCTATTAAATTTTAGCAGAGTGTATGTTATGTTAAGATTTTCGTTAATCACATATTTCACATACAATTTCCCATCCTTGTAGACTTTTAAAATCATTTGGTTTGTCTTCTTTGCTTTAGAGGTGAAAAGGACACGCTTTTCAACGACTATAAGTTTTGCGAACATAAGGCCTCGATATAGATTTCCTTCAACCTTGAAATAACAGCTTTCGCAGACATCTACGACAAAACTTGTCGAATGCTATTCATTGCCGATGTTTTAAAAAGACTCTACCTAAAATTTATCAATTATTTTATATACCACACTTCCGTCTGTGTTCTCCGGAGTAGTTGAGTGTTCATCAGAGTAAGGCGTGCGGCCAAGATGTAAAGTGTTCAGAACCGCTTATATAGTATATAGGAATAGTTCTGAACTGCTAAAAAGGATACCAAGGAATATTTTTTTGATGCCCCTTGGCTATCGCATACAGACAAGGATTAATTCTTGGAACGTGAATGCTCTTCTCGACTCATGAAAAGAACATCTCCAATACGACAGATTGCTGCGACCTAAGAGAGAACGTTCATACAGTGAAAAGTGGATATCTTGGAAAAAATAAAATGATCGGTTGTCAGTGAGTAGCCTCCGTCAACAGGGAACAGTGTCTCACTGTACATTGGTAAACTAGGCGCGTAAGTCAGGCATAACGACAATGTTTCACCATTATCATGGAAGGTATATACGGTGGAAAAGTACAGTAAACAGATATTGATGGCAAGACTAGAAAACAGGAAAAGCAAGATAGGACTCTTCTTCTCTTCTTCCTCGTCCATGCAGCTTCAGCGCATGTGTGCTTGCCTATAAGACAGGAAGGATCAAACTTTTAGAGCCATTCAGGTCCAATTTTGGGCTGATTTTTTTTTGGTTGCTAGACATGTTGATCCAACAATCCACCTGAGGTCCATTTTTCTATTGGAGTCCAGCTTTAGTTTTAATTTGCACGTAGCAATACCAAACGATGATAACTTTTTCAGATAAAATAGATAGAGTGGTTTCAATTTTGATGAGTTCATCGGCACTGGAATATCTCTGTGATCCGGCACCCAACAAAGGTGGATTATGAACTGCTTCGCCATCTTCTTGAAAGATGATCGACAGTCGAGGGTGATTTTAGAATTTTTACGACTGAGTGCAGGGATTTGATAGCGGCCTGACTATCCGAAAAGTTTCGGATATACCATACAGATATCACGTTTTTCTTCAGCAGGACAGGACTTCTTTAATTGCCAAAATTTGCGATTTGATTTGACAGGCTAAAAAACACTGCCTTCAACCCTGCTATCAGTCTTGGATCTATCTATGAAGAAATAGATTGACTTGTCCATTTTCCTCACAGAAATATTACGAGGAGATACTAACATGAAAGTCTTTGTCAAGTCAATGTTGGAGCACAATGTAGTCGATATTCTCTGGAAGTATTCCTAATGTATTAAGGGGCAGACCTAGCATGAGGTGATTTTTGGGAATTTTTTAAAAGAAAACTACTGCATCAAATGTTTTAAAATTTGAAGAGTATACAATATTTATACATAAATATTGAAAACACACTGAAATCTCGGAGGAAAAAAATTAAATTTTCAGCGAGTTATTCGCTATAGCCCCAAAAAAAGTCCTCCACTACTGCACTGATTGCGTCCTTTATCGTGGCAGGAATAAAAAAAAAAATTATTAAACTAGAAAGTACTTCTTATACAATGGCCCAAGATTATGAAAAAAAATCAAATTTAATGAAATGGCAGAGTTTTGAAAAAATATGTCGAGTTAGTTTTAATAAAAACACGTTTTAAGATAAAATGATTGATTTCATTATTTTAAATAGATGAAAATCATATTTAGAGCTTATCTGCTATTCCAGGCCTGCTGGGCTGTTGAAGCTCTTCTTCGAAATGATCGGCCCTCTTTCGAGGTTGCCTGTTGCCGATTTTCTGCTACTCGTAGACTTGTTGCATCTTTGCTAGTAACATAATATCTTTCTGCAGGTTCAACTATCACTACTATCACATTAAATATTTTTAAAATAGATGTATAACCGTCATTGAATATTGAAGTAGCAAAGTAATTTGATAAATTAATAGTTTTGAGACCACTGTGGAGGTGTTTTGGAGCAAAGCGCCAAAGTAAACCATTGTAGCTTTCGTTATTATTCTGCGTATTATTACCCTTACATCTATCAAGCAAATCATGCCGAGACTTCAGAGCTTTTTGAACATTTGGATCAAGTGGGAGATAATCGTGCTTGAATTTAATCAAGTTCGTTCCTTCAGCTTTCACACTGCGATAGGCGCGCCAACTCTCAGCGCCTTCTGGACAGTTTCCATGGTATGGATTTCGCATAATGAAATTTTGCCCAGATTGTTTTATTCATTTCATCCACATAATCTTGATACCGCATGATCGCTAGGCCGTAAATTTTTATCGGCTTTTTTCAAACAACGGCATCGTGGTCCCATCTTTTTTTTAACATGTAGATAGCGCACAAGTTTTTCTATGGATTAATATTTAATAATCCTTTTGTGGCACTATTACTATCACCAATATACCGCGAATTTTTCACCTCGTATTTACTAAACGAGCGACCAAAAATGTCTTCTACTACAATACATCTTCTTGTAGTGAAAGCCATTCATCGTAAGCTTCATGATCGCTGTCTTTTTTATTTTCCCAGAAGACACAACTCTGTCAGTAAGTTGACTTTACACGAATCGATGATTTTTTACAATATTTTGCTGCCAGAGTCACTACAACAAAACGTAAAGTATGTCCACGTTTTTTCCACGTGCCATCTCCCGAAACTGTCAAATTTTTCTCTGAATATTCTTTCTATAATGTATGCTTCTTCTCTTCTTCAACAGCTCTTCCATACAGCTCTTTCTTTCTTAAGAAAATGCTGATTTTCCTAAATTCGTGAAACATCCAGAAAAAGTTTGATGATAAAATTTACTTGCTTAATCCATTAAACCGCAAAAAAGATTAATTCCGTTTATTTTGATACCCAAAAGACTCATCACAGCCACAAAACGTCTATTTATTTCAAATGCATTTTCATAGACCCAGAATTGATGTACGAAAGGCCTCATTCACACATGTCACATGACAGCAATTTTGAACCCTAAACCTCTCGCTCGATTAAAAGTCACAAGTTTTACACATTACTAAATTGGTAATTACATAAAAAACCGAAACAAATTGAATAATGCAATATCCAAGAGTTGGATCAATCACAATATTTCGAATGTATGTTGATTTCCCGTAAGCTTTTGCTTTCTTGAAACTTAACATATCTATGCCTGGGAATATAGTGAGCACCTTTTTGATTTGAATATTTTTCCTAAACTTTCGTTTTCTTGAAAATGATGTATGCCTAGGAATGTCGTGAGCACCGTTTTGGTTTGAATACAGAGGTTGATCACTCATTTTTACTAAAATAACTTACGAAGTGCTCAGTACAACGGTCACAGTAAAATTAAATGTGTCTAACTCCGAAAACGAAAAATCCCTTAAAAGTAGACCTAGTCATGCGTTTCTGTATATCTAAAGGTCAACAATAGATACCGAAATCGTTATATAATGGTGTACAATAACGACAGAGCCTGAACAATAACTTTGGTAGACCCCATAGGTAGCAAACGTAACTTTCTGACTACTTTTTGGAAGGCTCTAGTGAACATTTTCTATGAAAATGAACATTTCCCAGAGAAGTGAAATAAATGGATGATCGGCAAGTTGCCGGGCAACGTGATAGACTGGAGTTATTGCCGGAACTAAAAAAGAAGCGAAGATAATCGCAAACAGGGTTAAAGAACACTTGGATTAAACCTTCGGTGTTTAACAAGCTGCTTTTCGCGTTGGACCTTTCTACACCTTTTTAAATTTACTGCATATCCTTCAAGTGAAATAGCCGTTGTTTCTGCCTAATATTAGTGGGAAAGCAGTTGAATCTAATGAACGAAAACCAAACCACAAGCTCCTTAATTTAACCTAACATTGCTGGACAGAAGATTGAGCAAACCGAACTCTACGTGGTTTGAAGAATGGAGAAATCATGAAAAATCACGTTTACACCGTTAAAACCAAACTGGAACTATATTTTACTACTAATGTTGAGGTAGTATTTCGATTTGGGTATAGATCTTGAAAACTAACCGCCAGAGTCACTTGAAGGCTACAGACTTTTGTAAATAGTTGCCTTCGCGTTATCCTGAGAGTTTTCTGCTCAAACCGAATGGTATATACTTTAATTCGTGCGGTTTTTTTCAAAATTTGAACATTTATTTAAGAAAAACATTTACAATAGCATTATTCAAAGTATTCCCCATCTGAAGCTCTGACTTTTTCCCATCTTTCTGGCAATTTGTGGATCCCATCCCAAAAATACTGAGCCGGCTTGGCAGCCAAAAATGAATGGTAGTCAGAAGGGGCAAGGTCTGGGCTATAAGGCGGGTGGGGTAAGACTTCCCATTCACTGTTTTCCAAATAGTTCTTAACCGGAACAGCAACGTGGGGCCGAACGTTGCCATGATGGAAAATTATTGCCTCGTGTCTGGTCGCATATTCCGGACGTTTTTCGGCTACTGCTCTCTTCAAACGGATTAATTGTGTTCGGTAGCGTTGTCCATTGATGGTATCACCCGGTTTTAGCAGCTCATAATACAGCACAACCTTCTGATCCCACCAAATGCAGAGCATTACCTTCGAGCCATGGATATTCGGCTTTGCCGTTGATTTGGCTTGTTGGATCGGGTTTCACATATGTTTTTTTGCGCTTGGAGTTTTCGTAATGGATGCATTTTTCATCACCAGTAACAATCCGATGCAAAAATGTTTTCCTTTTGTGGCGTTCTAGCAGCATTTCGGATATGCAAAACCGCCTTTCGACGTCTCTCGGCTTGAGTTCATGTAGAACCCAATTTCCTTGTTTTTGAATATATCCAGCTGCTTTTAAACGTTTTGAAATGGCTGCTTGAGCGACACCCAAAGATTCTGCGAGCTCTTCTTGTGTTTGGCAACAATCTTCTTAGAGTAATGCTTCCAGTTCTTCATCTTCAAACTTTTTTTGCTGTCCTGGGTTCATCGTCTTCCAAGCCAAAATCACCATTTTTAAATCGTGCAAACCACTTTTGGCACGTTCGCTCAGCTAGCGCATATTCATAAACTTCCACCAAAATACGATGACTTTCGGCAGCAGTTTTCTTCATATTAAAGTAATGTAGAAGACCTCCCCTCAAAAACGCTTTTCCAGGCACAAAGTTCGACATATTTGAGTGAAAAAAAAAAATTATTGTTGTTTACGTTTCAAATGAATGACATATACTGAAATGACGTACAATGACAGTAGCTTTCCAACGCATGTTCCAATGGAATAATAATAATGGAATAATACAAGTTACGCCATCTCTTAGCAAATCGCACGAGATTTTGCAGACTTCAAGGCAAAATCGAGGTTGCTCTAAGAAGAAGGTATCGAGGTAAGTTAGGATCACTTAAAGAGAGCTTAACCACGTTTGTTCCAACAAATTACTTTAATATTAGTTAAAATTTTCCTTATTTGTATTTAAATGAATAATTAACAATAATCACTTTGCAGTCTCAAACCACCAATACTAAGGGAAATTTTATCTCTGTCTTAATCCACTTTTTCGCAACTTCCGCTTTCAGATTTAAGGTAAATGGGGACTGACCAATAGCGTGTCACTCCTTACAATTATTTATTTATTTTATATGTTTTCTTTTTCTTTTTATGATTTTGCTATTCATTCTTCTTCTTATTGTTGTTTGATTGGTCTTTGTCTGTTTATTTGTTATGTATCTCGGCCGTCCATCTACATGCGTCTGTTGTTTCTTCAGTGCTCATCGTCCTATCGAATCTGGCTTTTTAAGTTGTTACGTTATTGAGTGTGCTTGATTATATTGGCTGTCCGTTTGAATACGACTGTTGCAACTTCGTTGCTCTCTCGTTGGGATGGTCTTTTTTCTACAATAACTACTTGGCTAGCTGACTTCACATCAACTGCGGGGTCTGATCGTCATGCTGCATCCACATCGATTTCCGGCCTGTACTATATGTCGCTTGGCTTTTGTGACTTGGATCATCCTCAGCCACCCGTCTTCACAGTGTTGGTGAGTCTGGCTTGAAATAAGTCATCGACAACATTCAGGCGTGCTGTCTGATGCTACTCGTTACGAGTTTTCTTTCTACCTTACAGGTTCCGATAACAGTGTTCTCCTTGGACCCCCTGTAGTATCTTAAGCTCCTGGTTCATCATGAGTTTCTCTACCGTCCTTAGGGCTTCACGGATTGAATCCTCTCGTTATGTTCTGAGGAAAAAACTCTACGTCTGGGGTTGGTATACCACTGGCTGATGGAACTATGACTGCATTACAACTTTTTGTCAATGGCTAGCTAGCACTGGGTTGAAACTTGCTCAACCTAAAATTGAAGAGCATGTTTTAAAAAGTGGTTACTACTGATAATTATATGCCACATAATGATAGAAATTTTGCTAAGTAACATTGCACTGCGCATACATATCAATCTTAGATATTTAAAGCGCCAAAGCAAAGCATATTGACGTCAAATCAAGGTCACTTAACGTGCCTCTTTAAGTCCAGTGATGCAATTCACTATCTATCATAAATGCTATTCTTTTAAGATAAAACAAAATATTGTAATCTTTTTAAGTAATCGATATTTCTTGTAATGCTTCTAACACTCTTTTTATAACTCAACTGAACCGACTAAACGATTCGATTGATTATATACGACAATTTTGAAATTTTATAGTTTTCAGTTTTATTGCCATCGATAAAGCTTACTTTGATGAGGTCCCACTCCCACCCAAAGGATATCTTTCTTCTGTAAATGGTAGTTCGTAAGAATTCTCATAAAAGGAAGGAAGTATCTATACGATGACGATTATTGTCGTATAGGAATATTCGTAGTTCTCTGCTACCTTACGCTCCTTCGAAATCCTACCTGAATCGTTGAATCCAATCCACTGCTAGGACGATGATGAAATTGAATTATATGAGTACTCATATGTAGATACAAATACTTTGGTAAATTTGAAACTTTTTTACTTCCTTAGAAAAATTATTGTCCTTTTTCTTTCTCACATGCGGAATAAGAGAGTTATCTTCAGAGATGTAGGTACAAAGGGCCTGCGACGTAACATTTTATGCAGTTTTCCATCATACAGGGTGGTGGTGGATTTGATCCTGACTCTGGCAATGATATGCCAAGTGCATTTCGGTGGATGGAATGTATTTATATGTGTTGTCGCCTTGAAGTCTCACATTATAGTAATGGGTAATATTTCTTCGTTATAACGAAAGTCCTTTTGTTGGATATTGGTATGTTGTACTGTTGTAAATCCGGAGATATGTTAGTAATTCCTTTTTTCTTCAAATATTACATACGAAGATGAATTGTTAATTAAACTCTGAAATACAATCTCCTTTTTCAACCTTTTGAAGACTTAACGATACATCGTTTTAATGTAAAACATTCTTTCTTACAGGCATAGTCAATATTTCGAGAAAGCGCAGCCAATAAAGGCATTATTCGTTACCTCGTTTAACAAAAGTCTGCAGTAAAGGCCCATGGTTTACTCAAGATATTCGTGACCTTATAAAAGCACGTAACCTATTGTACTGCAGGTAGAGACGATACAAATGCTTATCCCTACATAGGGAGTTTAAAGTTGCTCGTAACGCAGTAACGACCCGTATTTGGTGAAAAAAAAGAAACTTCTACAAACACAAATTCGACTCTGATAGCTCAAGCTCCGAGTTTTGGAAAAAAGTAATCCAGATTGGACTAAAAACAGATAAAACATCAATTCCTAGTACTACAGACTTAGAAGACTTTAATTCAAATTCGTTTCCAATAGTGAAAAATCAAATGCTCCGGTTATGTCGACTTCTTAAAAAAATATTGAAAAAAGGTTCTCGCTTTCTTGAGTCGACGGAAATGAAGTGGTCAAGACAATACTAAACATCAAATCTAATGCACTGGGTTCAGGTAATGTTCAACTAAAGTTTTTTTAAAATTCTCCTAGCTATTTTCCATTAAACCATGCACATTGTTAACACTGTAATCATTAGCTCAGTTTGTTCTGATTGGTGGAAAATCGCAAAAGTTCTACTGGTACGAAAATCCTTACTATCAAATATTCCAGAATACCAACCAATTGCACTACTACCGTTTCTAAGTGATGGGCTGGAAACCATTATACGTCATCAAATCCAGACCTACCACAATGATTACAAATTAATAGCAAAGTACCAGTCGGAGTTTCACACTAAGCACAACAACGTATACCTCCGCTTCACTAAAAATTACTGAGGATCTACGTGCCGGCATGGATAAGAATATGTTGGGTATAATTGTATTTCTTGACTTCTCAAAAGCATTTGATTCCATTAATCATACTACATATATTATTAAAGAACCTCGAATGACAATTTTCATTTGAAAGCTCTTTATGCAGTCTTATGTCATCGTTTTTACATATGTAATCGTTCCCAATTCGTCTATCACAAAGGTTCGTTTCATCTTCTTGTTCCCTCAGGTGTCCCATAGGGTTTCGTGTTAGGGCCACTACTGTTCACATGTTTCATAAATGATATTTCTCAACGACTTAACATCTGTCGATGTCGATTTCGATGTCGATACGTCGATGACCTCCAAATATACTCCCTGTTTCCGAAATCGAAATTCCTTGTGATAAACATCATGAATTGAGAGCTAGACAAAATTAGTAAATGGTCAATTGAAAACAGTCTTAGTCTCAACCCAGCAAAGGCAAAAGCTATGGTGATAATTGGTTCTAGAAGCACGGAGGTTCCCTCCCCCACCCCCTTCTCTTTAACCACTCTCATGTTAAGTATGTAGAAACAATGAAGAATCTTGGTATTCATCTCGGTCAACATTTGAACTGAAATATTCATATAAGTAAAACTGTCGTCACTCATGTCAAATTACCTGCCAACTTACGTTAAACTAAAACTTGTTAAGTCCTTTGTATTGCCTATCATCCTTTATGGCTGCGAAATATTTTCCAATATGGACCATGAACCTAGAAAAAAAACTCACAATAACCTATAATAGCTGCGCAAGATACATATGTTACATACTATATTTCTGACTACAGTAAATAAATAACCGGCTGCAATTTAATGGCGTTGATGAAATACAGCACCGTACTATTACATTACACAACATTATCTTTTTGAGAAAATACGCTTTGTGAGAAATCATAGGGCCATGCAATTTCTAAATAACTCCTAGGTTCAAAAATCTTAATACATCTCGTCAATTTTTTGTGCACGCGATTCAGCTTAGGAATCTTTTATGTTACTCCTGAAAATTTTGCGTACGAACAACACAAGAACTTTTACCAGGAAATTTTTCCAGTACTATAAAAAAAAGTAATTAATTTAATAACGCTCTCTTTGTCTCATCGTTTCTTCTTTTCTTTTTCTCGTTATCTATAACTTCTCCTATCTTTCAAATTATGTACAGATGAGTGTAAATCATTATATAGGGTTTTCTAATAACGACTTGACAACTTTTTTTTTTAAAATAAAAGGTAAACCATTTGAGATATTTCAAAAACTTTATTATTGGCTTAAAGTTAAATCAAAACATTTATGAATGGAACTCGACTTCGTTCATATGGCCACCGCGGGCACGTTTGCAGCGGTCGATTCGTTGGACCCAATTTTCAACGACTCGGCAACACATTTCGGCCAAAACGGCCGCTATTTTGCGTTCAAAGTTGGCTCTGAGCTCTTCCAACGTCGTCGGCGTGTTGGCATAAACCAATGACTTAACGTAGCCCCACAGAAAATAGTCAAGCAGCGTTAAATCGCACGAACGAGGTGGCCAATCGACTGGCCCATGTCTTGAGATAACATGCTCACTATACTTACTCTTCAATAAATCGATTGTAGCATGTGCTGTGTGGCTTGTGGCACCATCCTGTTGAAACCACATGTCGTCCAAGTCCATATCTTCCTATTCGGGCCAAAAATAATCGGTGATCATGGCGCGATAACGCTGACCATTCACAGTAACGTGACGATCGTTATCATCGACGAAAAAATATGGTCCAATAACGCCGCCGGCATGTATACCGCCCAAACAGTTATTTTTTGTAGATGAAGTGGTGATTCATGAAGCACATATGGGTTTTCACCCGATCAATAACGCATATTTTGTTTATTGACGAACCCATTGAGTCAAAAATGAGCTTCGTAGCTGAAGATGATTTTGCGACTCCGAATATCTGTAGAAATTTTTATAATTTGCAGACGTTGCTCGTTAGTGTACTTTACCATGATAAAGTTTACTAAATAAATAAAACAGTGACAGTTTGATGATTAGTGAAAGAGTGCGTTCGCAAATTAAATTCAATGTTGTCAAGTCCCTATTGGAAAACCCTATAGTTGTTATTATCCTAAGCTTGTTCAATGAGTTTAAAGATGTACTATATATTATAAAGGTGATTCATCGTAAGGTTTAAATTATAATGTAAAATAAAATACAAAAATTTTAAAGCAAACTTAAAATTTTTATTATCAGTTAAAAGAACATTTCATGGCATTTACTTTTTAAAAATGATGTTATGTAAATATTCATCACGATTATGTCTGAGGTGGTCCATTCGGAAGGTCCAATTTTGAGCGACTCGTTTGAGCGTAGCGACTGGTATCTCGCGGATAACACGAGTAATGTTGGCTTCCAAAGCGTCAAACATAGCTGGCTTAATCCTGAAGACTTGAGACTTCAAATTTTCATTGTTTCACTCGCTCTATGACTCGTAGCGCCGTCTTGTTGAAACCAGAGCTCACCGAGACCATGTTCTTGAATTTCAGGAAGCACATAGTCCGTTTACATGGCACTATAACGGTTACCATTGACGGTAACATTCTGATTTGCGTCATTTTTGAAGAAATATGGACCAATGATTCCACCAGCCCATAAACCACACCATACCGTTGTTTTTTAATGGATGTAATGGTAGCTACTGGTACTCTTCTGGTTGCTCATCAGCATAAATACTGCAATTTTGCTTATTAACGTATCCATTGAACCAGAAATGGGCTTCATTACTGAACAAAATTTAACGATAAAACACCGGATTTTCGTTGAGTTTTTCTAGAGCCCATTCACTGAAAATGTGACGCAAATTCAAGTCACCTGTCTTCAATTCTTGCACAAGTTCAATTTTGTACACTTGTAGGTCGAGATCCTCACGTAAAATATGCCAAGTTGTCGAATACGCCAAGCCAAGCTGCTGAGAATGGAAACTCTCAGCTACAGCTGCTATAGTCTCTTCACTACGTGCTGGATGTGGTCTAACTGGTCGAGTATCATCCACTAATCTAAACTGAGACTCAAATTTGCGAATGGTATTGGCAATAGTGGTTTCAGTAGGTCGAATTTGCGCACCGTAAGTTCCTCGAATTGCACGAAAAACATTTATCACGCTGATTTTCGTAATCCAGCTGAACAATTTGGAGACACTGTTGTGGTGTGAATCTTTCCATGATGACTTGCCAAGCGATACTGAACAAAAATGACGAAGCAGTTTGATAGAAGTCATTCGTGATCTGTCGAAAAAAGCCTATTTAAAATCAAAGTTTACTATGAATCACTCCTTATATCTTATACGAAAAAGAACACAAATAAATGAAAAATGAAATGAAATGAAATATACATATATAAGCAAACACCAATCCTATACTTAAATACACGTCTATTCTACAAAATAGATTTTCATAAAATATGTAATGTTGGGAAGCCCTTTTTATGTAAATGTATGTGATAGTTAATATTTTTAAAACAGGTAAATATGATTGGCATAAGATACATTTAAGATACAAGAGGAAGTCGATGCATAAAACTAAACAAACCATATGTTCAGAGTTTTATATTAGGTTCGAAACCAAAGTGTATTACTAGCTACTTGACTTGAGGTTTTGTTTTTCCTGTTGAAACAGAGAACTCAAACAAAGAACTAGTCCATTGTACTCTTTGTAAGTTCCTTTTAATGAAATCTTTCAGTCTTTTGAAGAAAGATAAGTAAGCGCTTTAATGAAACGCCTGCAGTACCAGCATCCACCACGTCACAGCCGAGTACTAGCGGCCTGCTGCGAGTGTAAGCCGACATTCACAGAGGGAGTGCGGTGCCGATATCACTTTCATAGCAAGCGTCATAGAATGTTATATCACTTATGCTGGCAACATTTAGGTTCTTAGCAAAAGTGTGGTTCTCCGTCACGACTCCAGTAAGCAGAATGCAGTCTTTCCTTCTTAGGGAGAGTACGAAGTCCGTATTCGTGTTCATGATATGCCATCCGCAATTGTGCTCATATGATACCCAACTGTCACTGAAAGCATTAACCAAAGACTCAGACAGGCCCAATGCAAGTTCATCGGCGATTTCATTTCCCGTGATCCCATTGTGACCTTGCGACAAGACTGAATGAATTAAGCCTTCCGAATGCGTTCAGGGATCTCTTGCATTCTCGCACTAGCTTGGAAGTCGTAAGGGGATTCAGCAAGGTTCTAAGCGTAGCTTGGTTGTCGTTACAGATGCAAATGCTTCCCACCCTCCACCGGTTCTTTACAATATAGTTCGTTGTCGTCAGGATGGCATATACTATATCCCCGCTTGGAAGACAGAAGCAAGTTTTCCTATAGCACAGTATCCTATAGCAAGGAAAATCTATTTCATAATTTTTCTGCAGTAGGAATTCTGGTATTTGTTGCACCAGACGGCATGTCCATAAGACCAGAGTTATAAGACAGTCGACTCGCAAGGTCATCAAAGGTTATCATTAAATGAAAGATGGTTTTGAGAGTGCAGTCCATGATATGAATGTCAAGATTATGATTATTATGCATCTAAAACGAAGCCAGGTTAGTTAGAAAAAGCCCTCATGCAGCAGAGACAGACCGTTTTTTGGAGTCTGATAAAAGCAGCAATCACGTATTTTCACGAGAGCTTATTCCATCAGACAACCGACGCATAGGATACAATTGCCTTGTCATAACCACGTAGATCCAAAGGACTCTTCTTAGTGGCGAAACCCATGTCTTGCCGAACGCCCCTCTGCACTACAAAACATGTTTAGTCCATAGATCCAGGATGAAACCCAATTACTTCGCATTAAGTAGATAAGTCAGACTAGGCAGCTTCCTCCTTCTCATAAAGAGGAAAACCTCAGTTTTAAAAGGATTGACTGAAAGCCCATTGCTAATATACCAATGAAGTCGCTTGACACGATCGAACAGATAGTACAGCTACATTATCCGCGTATGCTTGAGCATAGACGTCAGAACTATTGAGCACGTTGTGCAATGAGTCGAACATCATGCACCTTCTTGTCGAGTGCGCCTTTAATTCTGTCTACCAAATTCTGAAGCGCCCTCTCGCAGGATCTTCTGCGTTGATAAGCATGTTGCATCGATGACAGAGGATGCATTCGCAAGGAGGCTTTGCGCACATGGATCTAGACCATTCTTTCATGCTTTTCAGCATGAAGGAACTTGGACTTACAAGTCTAAAACTTTAGTCGAGCGAGTATTCCTCCTTTCCAATTTTCGATATATAGGCAACTCTCACTGGTCGCCAGGGTCCCGGTATGTATGCCAGCGCCAGGCTATCCGTGAAGTTTCCTTTCAGAGTTATAAGCAGCTGATCAATACCTTTTTGTAACATAACTGGGTATATGCCATAGATGCTCGGCGACTTGAAGCCACCAAAGCATTTAATGGTTTCTTCCGTCTCTACAACCGATGAAATATGCAAGTCCTTTTGAGGCCTTTGACCAGTCTACTGGTTAAACCGACAAGTTCGATCTTTTCGCAAAAGTGAAATCCACATATATCTATAAAGATTACAGTGTTCCTCCAAATTAGCATTAAATGACCTGTTTAGAAGTTTTCTGTTACTTTACTAAGACGCTGCAGATCTGCGTTCCACCAAGAAAGGAGCGATCTACAGGATTGCTTATTAGCTGGACATGCCACTTCAAAACCCTTGGTGAGGGTATCGTTCAGGTCCTGAACAGCTTCCTGTAGCTTTTGTTTTTTCTTGAGTTCAGAGGGAGTATTGTTGGATTTGTCGAGCTCCTCTTTAAATTGTGTCCAGTCGATTTTCTGCGGATTCATCCTCTTGAACAAGGTCGAGACCTTGCATCCGGTTCTGAATTCTATGTCTCTATAGTCTGACATGGAGTTCGCCGATAGTACTTTACACAGTGTATAGTATGCATAGTATGTAGATGCTACTTCTCCGAGATGACGAAAGCTGCTCATCGCCAGCTCATCAAAGTTCTCTACGTCGTCGATTGCATCTATTCAAAATAGCAAGTTGGCGACAAAAAGGCTCAGAAAGTTAAAGGTAGGCAGTAAAAAGAAGAGCGAGCCTATTATTCGCACCTCAGAAGAACCTAATCCATAAGTTGCGGGGAAAGAGAGCGATTGTGATCACAGCAACATGTGCCCTCACCGGACACGCAGACAGAAGTTGACGCAAAAAATACTGGCACTCGACATTACAGCAAGGGGAGGTAAACTTGACGTTAGACAGTGTCTGTATGGTAGTTGCTAACACTAACACCTGTAAAAGAGATCCTGTCGACGGGACCATAGTAGTCAACGAACCCGATTCAAATACTCTCAAACAGCGTGCCATCGCAAGGAGACTGCTCAGGCGTTTTAAGAATCGCGACCGTAGCTCCTTAACGGAAAAGGGAGTGACTATGATGGGTAGGGCTCGTGTATAGTCAAAAAAAATCTTAAATGCCGTATGAATCAAATTCAGATAGATCAGTAACGGTATGCACTCAATGAACTTAAAATGGAAACCCTGGCTAAAATAGACCATGCAGCTCCTCCCTCCCTCAGGCTTTTAACCAAGTATGCATTACGAAGAATTTTTTATTTTTTTATAACCCCGAGCGTGCACCAAAGGGATATTGATACCCTTATATAGTTTGAAACTCAGGTGTCATAGGTTTCGATATTTTTCCCAGAGGTGGTTGTCCAACTAGACGGGACGAGCCAGTGCATCCTCAACCAGTGGGTTTTAGTATGTGCTAGTTGTTAGTTCGTTACATTTAGCCCAGCCAGAAACCGCTCCAACATCAGTGTTATTCCATCATGTTAGGGTTGACGCCGACGGGATTTTCATATAACTACATACAAATTCTATGAAAAGACTATTTCAGAGAATTGCCTCAAACGGGATTCGAACTCGCTACCCTCTGCTTGAGTCAGGACCTGTGACAGGCCGCTTGTAACTATTTAAATCGTAGCAGCATTCAAACAGCTAGGCGTAGTAGGATTTGTAGAGTTTTTGTTTTTTTTTTTTTTTTTTTTTTTTTTTTTTTTTTTTTTTGTTACAAATTGATATCCAGAATTCTCAGTTATTTTTTTTTATATACTATATTTCGAGGGATTTCTTGTATGAGTCCCAATCAGTCACTTTTTCTGTGCTTTTTGCATTTTTTTTGGTAGAAAAGTTTCCTGAAAACGTTTATAAGCGGTCCGAGTGCTGATTTAATAAGAGGGTAGGAGGCCACCAAGCTCGTTGGTGTTAAATGGAGAACTTAAGAGTTCAGAGGAGAGTAGTTTTAAAAATGTTCCTCTGTATTTTGGCCAATCTGTTTTCCGATAATTTTGGAATGCTAGTTTTCGGGGGAAGCATTATTCAGACTTAATTGGATATATCTGTGATCTAAAAAATAGTGTTAAGACGATACCATCCAGTTCGTTATCATTTAAGTGATGTTGTCGGATACAAAAGTGAGATAGAGAACTTCTTGTCCGTTTTCAATCTTAAAAATGGGCCCATTGCCAATATTACCGAAAATTAGTACTTATAATGTGTACACAAAAGTACTTTGTCTGTCCGTACTGGCCCATGCCATGTGATGTACCACAATTTCTAGACTGTCACCACGGAGAAGGCCAACATGGTCGTTCAAGTCCTGATCTTATCTTTGTCATTTCTTTAGAGCCGACCGTATTCAAATGTTCCAAGTGCAAGAACCATCGCTTCTACAATCCATGGTTCCTAAATTAAGTTGATATCTTCTCCGTTTTTGGATAGATGTAGAATGAGTGCACGCGAAATCTTTTGAAGCAGTGGAGGTTAATCTAAAGAAACCGTAGCTTCATTGCTACAATTTACAAGGAAAGTCACCACCACGGTAGTGTTCAAGTCCACTGATTCCAAATATGAACCCAAGAGCTCATCTTCATCATCTCTGACACCGCCAGTGTGTCAGAGGAGGAGACCGTCAACTTAGTTGTCACCTCGAATAGAGTTAAGTAGTCGCTATCCAATTCAGGAAAGGATATCGATGTTCCAGGATCTCAAGCGGAATTTCTAGTTTTAGTTAAAGGTGAGGAAAGTTGCTTTTTAGCATCCAGTTCATCGTTCTTGTAAATCATTAGGTTTATTGACTCGAAACTGTACCGAATCATGACTTTGGCCTGCACTAGAGGGTTAAGGTGTCCCTTAGAGATCACGATAAATCCGCATCTGTACAGAGATCCGGTGTATACAAATAAGGCTAGCAAATCCGGGAATCACTAGGTATTCGAACACCCCATTTACGAATGAGCTATATTTCGATACTGGGTTCTCAGCCAGGCTGATCCTGCCCAATGGAAAAAAATTAGTGGAAAAGATTGTGAAAAAAGGGGAAGGGAGGGTTAGTATCTATTAGTTTCTAAAGAACTGCTCGAGATTCATTGACCTTACTCAACCTCTACAAATCGACAAGTTCGAAGCTCAGAGTAGAGAAGGTGTATGGACTAAGGTGTGGCAAATGGAATCGTGATTTTAAATATCCGATTGAAATAATGTTCATTCAGTAGGGTCACTTTTTGAATTTCTTTTAACCACTAACCTATGTATGTATACGACCCCCACCTTTGTTTTTCCGAGTACGGGAACACACAGAGGGTGGGAAGAGGTCCTATATATCATATTAACAACAAACAATGATAACTTCAGGGTCGAAAACTGGAGAGTTTCTAATCTGGAGTTACTCTCAAACCACAGATGGATCCTCTACGATGTGAGTCCCGAGGCCGAGGCTACTAAGCCTTTTAGAAACCCAAAGAGAGTAAATTTGACCAAGTTTGGCCAATTCCTTCGGACAAAGCTCAAAAACACACCCTAAACAAACGCGGTAGCTATTGAGAAACTGAAGGTAAAATTAAAGACTTTTGAGAATGCAATATTCGCAGCTTACAAATTGTCGTGCCCATTTAAACGTAGTAAAAAAATACTTCCCCCATTGTGGAACGAAGATCCCTCCAATCTGGGGCAGATGATCAGAGCAATTTTCAACATCTACCACAAACATAATTTCTGGCAACACTATAAGTACTGTTTAAGCCTCTATAAAATCTGTGTGTTCTAGAAATCTATATGCGTAGAAGTTTCTAGAAGAATCCTTGCTATCCAAATCACAGCACTCCTACCTCAAGGAAAGATCAACGGAAACGGCTCTCCATGAGGTAGTGCGAACAATCGAAATATTTCTACATTACAAATGATACACACTAGCTTCTTTCTTGGACATAGAGGGAGCTTTCAATAACGTACACACTTAAGCTATTCTTGAATCTCTGATTGAACTGGGCATAGAGGAATTCATTAGTCAATGGATGAATGGATGAATGTCCTCTATGCTCAGGACAAGAACTATTTAGGCGTCACTAGGAAGCATCAACATAACCAAATTTGCTCATAGAGGAACGCCACAGGGTGGAGTCCTCTCGCCCCTACTATGGATAATGGTTAAAAACAAAATTCTGGTGAAACTAGACAGGGAACGGGTCAAGGTTGTCACGTACGCGGACGAGGTAGTGTATTGGTGTCAGAGAAGTTTCCCACCGTGGTAAGTGGAATGATGTGGGCCGCTCTAGACAAGGTAAGCACCCGGGCTGCAAGTTGCGGCCTCGGTGTCAACCCGAACAAAACTGAACTGGTGCTGTTCACTACCAAAACCAAAATACCCGATTTTACCCTACCCCGTCTAAATGACCAACAACTCACACTGTCGTCCTATCTATGTATCATGCTCAATCCAAAACTTAACTGGAAACACAACAAAAAAAGCAAAACCTTTGGAAAGTAGTGGAGACTTCAACCAAAGATGAACTTGTGGATGTACACAGGCGTAGTGCGTCCAATTCTCACGTATGGATACTAGTATGGTGGCCTGCGTTGAGCAAAGTCTATGGCCTCACAAAACTAAAAAGACTGCAAAGAACAGCCAGTATAGGTACCACGGGGGCAATGAGGTCGTCCCCAACAGATGCCAGCACTGTGCTCTTGCATCTTCTACCTCTTGACCTACACACAAAATATACCGCATTATTTAGTGCTATAAGACTCAAGGAGTCTGGATGCTGGACTGCAAGGCCGTATGGCCATAGTAACATCCTGGAGTCGTTACCAAACGGCATGGTCACGTCTCCAACTGACTACATCACACCCAAAGTAAACTTCACGAAAGGTTTCCACGTCGGTTTCTCAACAAGGGCTCAGTGGAGGAGGGATGAAGTAGCGAAGGGCTTCGACATGATCATATACAACGACAGATCTAAGATGAGCTTTGGTGTGGGGGCAGGTGTCTACTCGGAATCACAGAAAATATCAATTTCAGTTCGCTTATCGGATTTTGCCAGCGTTTTCCAGGAGGAATTACTGGCCATCCGGGAAGCATACATGCTACTAGGGCAGGACATAGTGGGCATAGTGACATAACAAGCAATGAGCGTGCAGATGAGCTGGCCAGAAAGGGCTCAGCACTACACGCCTCGCTCTCAACGAGGGTCCACATTCCGCTAGGAGCGGTTAAAGGACAAATACATTCATATTTTCTGCAGAAAGCCAATCTCCAATGGTCGGGATTGACAAACTGCGTCATATCAAGGAAGATATAGCATACCTACGATCAAAATAAAACGAAGAACCTATTAAACATAACCTGCCCAGAAATCGCCAGAATCACGGCAATAACCACGGGACATTGGCCAATTGGAGACCATGCGGCCAAATTAGGTATCCCATTCAACCCTCACTGCCACAGTTGTGGAAAAACAAACGAGAAAGCAACTCTCTTACACTTCCTCTGCAAATGTCCAGCTCTAGCAAGATCCAGACTTTCTCAAATTTACACCACCGACCGACCGAACAACATCCTAAACATCCTAAACAACCATCACAAATT
The DNA here is from genome assembly GCA_907269105.1 of Volucella inanis. NCBI lineage: Eukaryota > Metazoa > Arthropoda > Insecta > Diptera > Syrphidae > Volucella > Volucella inanis. The sequence continues at coordinate 148,244,351 of OU026153.1, forward strand.
AGGTTACATGAGGCATAGTAACAAAACGGCACATCCTAGTGCTTACTGGGTTCAATTTCATGAACCGCCACTTCTACCTACCTACCTAGGCAGATGGAACTTTAAATGAAAAAAGCATACGAACACATTGTAAGTTTTCACTTTGTTCAATTTGCCGTTCTCTTCTGTAGTTGGTGAACAACTGGTTGAGACAGTTGAGACATTTATTTTAAACACAATAATATAGGGTTTTCCAATAGGGACTTGACAACTTTGTATTTAATTTGTGAACACAGTCTTTCACTTATCATCAAACTGTCACTGTCAATTTATTCAGTAAACTTAATATTTTCATCATGGTAAAGTACACTAACGAGCAACGTCTCCATATTACAAAAATTATCTACAGGTATTCGGAGTCGGTGACTGCAACTTTAAGAGCGTTAACTCCAATTTTCGGTCGTAATTCTGCCCTAGTAGACATTCAATAACAAGTTTAGTGGAAAAATTTGAGTCTACATATTCATTGTGTGATGTTGCCGTGTCAGTGAGACAGCGGATTGGTCGAAGTGTCGAAAATATCGCTGCCGTTCAAACATCCGTAGTAAACGATCCAAATCAGTCAATTCCACGGTGTTCTCAACAATTGGGCATCGCTCAGACTACATTTTGGCGTATTTTGCGTAAGGATCTTGGTTTACACCCATACAAGATCAAGCTGACTCAAGAATTGAAGCCGATGGACCATTTGAAGCGCCAAGATGATGAATTTCATCGCAAAATCATCTTCAGTTACAAAGCTCATTTTTGGCTCAATGGGTTCGTCAATAAGCAAAATTAGCGTTACTGGTCGGTAGAAAACTCACATGTGCTTCATGAATCACCACTTCATCCACAAAAAATAACTGTTCGGTGCGGTTTGGGCCATATTTTTTCGTCGACGATAGCGATACCCACGTTACTGTGAATATTCAGCGTTATCGCGCCATGATCACCGATTATTTTTGGCCCGAATTGGAAAATATGGACTTGGACAACATGCGGTTTCAACAGGATGGTGCCACAAGCCACACAGCACACGCTACAATCGATTTATTGAAGAGTAAGTATGGTGAGCGTGTTATCTTAAGGCATGGGCCAATCGATTTGCCGCCTCGTTTGTGCGATTTAACGCCGCTTGACTTTTTTCTGTGGGGCTACGTTTAGTCATTGGCTTATGCCAACACGCCGACTACGTTGGAAGAGTTCAGATCAACATTGAACGCGATATAACGGCCGTTTCGGCCGTTATGTGTGGTAAAGTCGTTGAAAATTGGGTCCAACGAATCCACCGCTGCGAACGTGCCCGCGGTGGCCATATGAACGAAGTCGAGTTCCATTCATAAATGTTTTGATTGTACTTCAAGTCAATAACAAAGTTTTTGAAATATCTCAAATGATTTGCCTTTTATTTAAAAAAAAAAAAAGTTGTTGTAGGGTTGTTGTAGAAAACCCTATATAATACAAGGCGCATATCAGTGTCAGTGCAAGAGGTAAGACAGTTTTCTCTGTCAGTCAGTTGGAGTCAGTTGGGTTATAAAAATTAAGGGTGAAAGTCAATGGAATCGATCACAAAAAAGCGTCGTAAATGTCGCTAATGCTTGGTTTCCCCAAACATTGCCGCTGGTTTGTTGTTGTTGCTGTCGAATTTACAAAGGAATGAATAATATATTTATTATACAGTATTAAAAAAAAAATAAATATTGAGAAGACCCCAATCGACAAAAAGGAGTCGATTGGGAAGTTTACCAAAATTTAAAAAGGATGGAATGGAGATAGAGAGAGTTTGTCTGATATATGAGATCTTAACATCATTTGGTTGATCCAGAAGAAAGGAGACTGTCTTAACTGTGCCAACTATAGAGGCATCATACATACTAACATCGCGTTTAGGATTTTCTCTGCCGTATTATGGAAAACTTGAAATCACTTATTAATGAGTTGAAGGGCCGAGTTTTTCACACCCTAAGTTTAAAATTAGTCAAATATTCGAACAACTTCTATACCTATACATACGAGCTATTCTTATCTACATCTAGTTTTGTCATACCTGCTAGGTTTGTGTAGAATAACGATGGAAAAAGTCGAAAGTAGTTTCACTGATACATATGATGTCAAAAGAAAGTTAAGATGACTTGCTACCATGTGATTTCTTTAATATTATACGTATTTTATGTCTTCTTTGATTCTATCAGTATTTGGAGAGATATTGAGGAGTATTGATAAGAATAGAAATCGCAACATACGATTTTGCTCCAGAGAGCATATCCAAAGTGTCATCTACTATTGGAAGCTTTTCAGCAAAGCAACGTTGAGTCACTATCGGGGGACAATTTACACAAAATCTTGTGTTGACATAAGTAGTCTTAACGAGGACAAGCGAGGAAACCTTTCAATTAGTCCCGTACTACATCTGTTGGCACGAGCTAGCTCCAATATGTCTTCTTTCCCATTAAGCTTATAAGTATAATATATATCAAGGTTCTCGTTTATTAGATTTTTCGCCAAAATATGTGGCCGTTGACTGAGAAAACGAAAGCTTAATATTTCCATGATCATAACTGAAGGGATTGATGTGGCATGACTCGTATTTATAGTTTTATAGTTTGCTTACTTACTTACAGTCTGGGGTGGATAAGAGCCTCAACTAACATGCCTCTGCAGCTAGCGCGGTCATTGCGTTGTCCATCTAGGTTGAAGCCGAAAACTTTCTGTGCCGGGGCACTGTTTCAAGGTGACCAACAATCTGAGCCGGATTCTGCGAGCTGGTTTACTGCCTGTACACCTCGGTATTGAAACGTTTTCTCCATTATCCATTGATACAAAGGAGACCAAAAATTACCTGAATAACTTTTCTGTCGAAGCGCCCGAAAGCATTTCCATCTACTTTTCTCAGTATCCAAGGTTCTGCAACGTAAACCGGGATTAGGGTGATCAGTGTCTTGTGTAAGGTCTTTTTATTTAAGTCAAAAAATCAGTGATTAGCAGGAGTGGGTCGCAGGACTTAGACATAATTAAGTTAATTGAAGAGGTCAGTATCAAATCGGACACGACTACGGGTATTGTTGACTTAAAAAAAAAAAAAAAAACGAGAATTAGAAAATAAGCGCTGATCTAAAACTATTTTATTGTATTATTCGTATGAAAGTAAGCAAGCTCATTTCGTTTAAGTCAACTGAACAGATTGAGAACGAACTTCAAATTTTAAACTGGTTAGAATCTTGACGAAAAGATTGTTTGCAAATAAAAAACTTATCTTTCATTCAAGTCGCGAATGAATGAATAATCCACTCTGTGATATAAAATACAAAATTTGAGCTCGATATATGAGGTACATACATTTTGGTCTATTCAAAATGTTTAGAATATTCTTTATGCACCTGGGTAGATACTATGCGTTTAAATAAAAAAATATCTGTATAAATGCAAATGTTAAATAAATTTTTTGTTCAAAATACTTGTTTTTTGATTTCATTATTCTCTTTTTATCTGTTTATCAATTTAACGAAAATCAACCATAACCGATTCCAATATCTCGAACACTCATATATGTGTATAACAGCTAATAATATGACAATAGATCAGTTTCACCACTGAATTCACCCATTCGAGCAATACTCTGCGAAAGTGACATTTCTACATTTAAACACTTGAACATTGTCGTTTGGCGCCTGTCATAAATTTTCATTCTCCTTTCAGTGAATTTGAGGCACAGTGTCATTTTCATTTTCATTTTAGCGAAAGGGGCGAAAGTCTCCTTCTTTCGTTTTTCTTTTATTTAATAAGCCTTAAGGAGAATCACATATAAATCAATTAATGCAAAAAAGAACAACAAAACCAAATCCCGATAATCCACAATCCACACAAAGGAAAAGGCCCAATTCAGAAAAACAAAAAAACAAAAAATAACGAAAAAAGTACAAATTGTTTAAGTTAGAAAAACTCGCAACTTTTTAAGCAAGGAAAAAGGTAAATTCAAAACAGTGGTGGTAGTATAGGCGAGGTCTTGTGTTCATTCAGTTCTTTGACTGACTGCCTGACTGCCGCCTCTGCCTCAACCAAAACGGGGAGGAAAATATTGCTTTGTTTGGGACAGTGTGAAGCTGCAGGCGTTGTCATTTCCGTACAATTGACTTTATTTGCACCTTTTCAATAATTCTGATTTGATTTCCAGAAATAATTGGCAAAATTCGATCCAAAAAAAAATAAAAAAAAAAAACAAAAACGAAAACCCAAAATTGTTAAAGTTGTGCTGACGTATATTTTCGTTTGGGTGCTTATTTGTACATTAGTATGAAGGAAATGGGAGCGCCGCTCTACAATGCAAGTGACTTAATTGACTATTTATATCCCCATAGCGTCAACACCCGCAATAATAAATTCCACATTCAAAAGAAATTGCAAGAATTCTATCCAATTGCATCTATGTGTATAGATGTTCGGTTATTATTATTTTTTTTTTTATACTTTTGTTAATTAATTGTTCGTTGTCGGGGTTTTACAAATAGACAGACCGTCAGTTAGTCAGCTAGTTGTACGTTTTGTAGTCGTATGTAGGCGGCAATGTATAATTTTTCATATTTGCTTTATTTCTATGGCTAAAAAGAGTGAAATAATTGTTTTATTTGATTTGGCTTTGTGTGTTCTAGATGTCAACAGGAAGACCAATTAAGTGCGTTGTCGTCGGAGACGGTACTGTCGGAAAGACATGCATGTTAATATCATATACAACGGACAGTTTTCCAGGAGAATACGTGCCTACAGTGTAAGTTAACAAACAAGTGGAGTCGATTTAATGCTCTTATCTATGTCAATAGTGGTTAGTTGAAATTTGTCTGTTTTGTTTTGCATGCAGATTTGATAATTATTCAGCACCAATGCAAGTGGATACTATTCAGGTATCACTGGGTTTATGGGATACTGCTGGTCAGGAGGATTACGACCGATTAAGGCCGCTATCATATCCACAGACAGATGTGTTTCTTATATGTTTTAGTGTGGCCAGCCCGTCATCATTTGAAAATGTCACATCGAAATGGTATCCGGAAATAAAACATCACTGCCCCGATGCGCCGATCATTTTAGTTGGTAAGTTTTTCACCCACCTAACTATCACCTATGTATATTTAAGGGAAATTGAAGTGTTTAGAAAAGAGTGCAGCAAACTATTTTACCGTGGCAACGTACCGTTTTACAACTCAGAATTGGAGATATTTTCAAAAAGGTAGGGACACGAAAGTGTGCCCTTCAAATCTAAGTAGCATGTTTAATTTAAGTATACGGATTATTCCTTAGACTTCATTTCTCTTACACAAACTAATTTTTCCGACACCATTGGGTGGCGTGGTGTTCGATACTGCGAATAGCTGAGGGATCTCATGCTTAAAATTGCTATAACGAGCGAACAACTCATCTGATCGGAGCCGATCTAGCCTCAATTTGTCCGTAACTAATAACCAAAAATCATAAATAATAAACAAAAAATGTGAACTTCCAAACACCAAAAGAACGCTTCCACATCATTCGAACTTATTTTAAGATTTACGTGTTGTTTTTTACTCCTCTCATTAGAAAAATGCAAAAATTAAAAAAGTTGTAACAGTAAGGACTAAGGCCAAATATCCATATTGTCTTGTCTGCATGTTTGTAGCCAAATTATTTTCTGCATTTAAGTTCCGATCGCTTTTTTTTTATTTCCTCGGTGAATTTCCATACTTTAGTGGTATTACATCATTGCAAAATTAATGCGGCTCTTAAAAAGCGTTTCGAAAGTGTTTTCTTAGTAACTCACCCAAATGGGAAGCAAAATATTTAAAAACATCAGAGGCATTTATAAGAAAGTGGATACAGAGGTATAAGGAATGCGTTAATGTCGATGATGGGTCAGGTAGAGAGACCAAAGTAAGCACATCAAGTAAGGACAATAAAGTATTTTGAGAATTATTTCGGAAAATACCCACAATTAGTCCGAGCAAGGCAAAACAAAAATTGTTAAAAAAATGAATTAAAGTGTCCGTAATTTGGCTTATAGAATGCCCAGCTGAGCTTTCTGTTTCTTTGTCGTTATAACTTGCAGACATTTAAAAGCCGTCTACATCGATATCTCTCTTTTCTTCCTCCCTAAGTTTCTTTCTTCCGTGCTATGTGCAAAAATTTTAAGGGTCCCTTGAGCGCGCGCTAATTATATATATATATATATAAAAAAAATGCATCAAAAACAGGAGCACTAAACCTAAAACACGCCCAAAAACATAAAAATGAGACTAAGTTGGTCAACGCAGAATTTAGACCCGGATTGGATCAACATCACATTTAGAGATGAGCCGCAACACACAGTAAAACATCCAGCTATAGTTCAATTCACACAATAACACATGGGCTGAAAAGTCAGTGCCGTTTTATAGTAAAACACAAAAAATGTTGCCTTCGAGGGCGATACACTGATTGAAACGATTTTTCAATCTTTCGATACCAGTTTTGTAGTACGATTTCGGTTTAGCCTCAGAATAGGCCTCTGTTTCGGCGATTACTTCTTCATCGGTCTTAAATCTCTTTCCGGCGAGCATTCTTTTGAGGTCTGCGAACAGGAAATAGTCGCTGGGGGCCAAATCTGGAGAATACGGTGGGTGGGGAAGCAATTCGTAGCCGAATTCATTCAATCTTGCCATCGTTTTCATCGACTTGTGACATGGTGCATTGTCTTGATGAAACAGCACTTTCTTTTTCTTTAAATGCGGCCATTTTCCTGCGATCTTGTCCTTCAAACCCCCCAACAACGCAATGTAATAGTCGCTGTTGATAGTCTGCCCCTTTTGGAGATAGTTGATGAAAATTATTCCATGTGTATCCCAAAATACGGATGCCAAAACCTTGCCAGCCGGCTGTTGACTTTTTGGTCGTTTTGGACGAGGTTCGTCGCCTGCTCGCCACTCAGCTGACTGCCGACTTGACTCTGGTGTGAAGTGATGGAGCCAAGTTTCATCCATTGTCACATACCGACGCAAAAATTCGGCTTTATTGCGGTTGAACAGCTTTAAACACTCCTCTGAATCATCAACACGTTGTTGTTTTTGGTCGACTGTGAGCAAACGCGGCACCCACTTTGAACAGAGCTTTCGCATGTCCAAATATTCGTGTATGATATATCCAACACGCTCTTTTGATATCTTCACAGCCTGAGCTATCTCGATCAACTTCACTTTACGGTCATTCGTAATCATTTTGTGGACTTTTTTGATGTTTTCATCTGAAATGGTCTCTTTTGGACGTCCACTGCGTGCATCATCTTCGGTGCTTGTATGACCACTTTTAAATTTTTCAATCCACTTGCGATTGGTTCGTTCGGCTGGTGCAGAGTTCGGATAACACTTATCAAGCCATTTCTTTGCATCGGCTGCATTTTTTCCCAACAAAAAGCAATGATAAATCAACACACGAAATTGCTTTGAATCCATTTTTTTCATAATAACTCACAACGCTATATCACGAGAACAGCTGTCAAATTTACGTGTATAAATTTTCTTTTGAAGGTTGGTACTAACTGAAAATGGTATGGATTTTATTCAAGTGGCCCCCTCTCTTAGAAACGGACTTTTCAGCCCATGTATTACTTCGATGCACAATTCATGGTAAAAATTATACCAGAAGGGTTTGCTAAAGTCTGCCGAATTGGACCAAACAATTACGAATGCATTTTGCAAGAGGATAACGATCTTAAACATAGGAATTGCCTTTGCATGCGTTGAAAAGAGGGAAGTGCTATAGAGTTGTTAGATTGGCTGTTTCAATGGTCTTTTCTGAAGCAGAGGCTTAAAGGGAAAAAAATAGCAACGATAAAAAAAAACATGTGCGGATCTTGAAGCAAATTTGTAGGGGCCTAAGTTTAAAAATTAAATGAAAGTTGCACAAGACGATACCAAACAATTATAAATAATGATGGTGACTTGAGTCCCTACTAATATAATTATGTAAGTCATAATACAAAAATTCATAAAAAAAAATTATGTAGGGGAATCTACTTTTATTTTGTAGTTATTTAACTGTACTATCGAACCATCGTTATGATTGGCACATTATGTAATTTATGTTAAACCTGTTTTCGTAGTCAAAATGATAATATTGTGTAATGACTTGCAATGAAGACTTGTTTTTTTTTTTTTTTTTTAATTTGTTCAACTTTTGCATACCTGTAAGTTTTACAAAAAAAAAATCTGAAGTGGAATTGTTAGCAAACGTGTTTTGCTGAAATTTTATATTTTTTTACGTTTAAGTTATTCAACTTTGGCTTTACGCGCAAATAGATCTATGCGATTTGCCACAGTGAAAGGTAAGCCTTCTGAAATGGGTTTACCAACATCGGGAGTAAAAAATGTATTAAAGCTGCGATTGGAACAAAGTGTGGAACAATTGGACGAGCAGCAGATTGAGGTTTTAGGCGTGTTAAACGTCTTTAACATAGAAGCTCAAACCGATAACAATGCAAGTGTATCAGCAGCTGGAAGAACCTCTAGAAATCGTGGCGAAAACGGAAGAAATTGCTTTGCTTCAGAGAAGGCTGGCTGAGCTAGATAATACGATGGAGTATAGCACATCCAATGCAGTAAATTTCAGACACATAGAAGAGTCTCTTCCGAAATTTTCTGGTGATGATAATCTGCCTATCACGAGGTGGATTAAAATCTTCGAGGATTTACAAAATTGATCTACAAAATTGATCAGCAAAAGCGTTTTATATTTGTCCAGCGGTTACTTACCGGCAAGGGAAATTAAAAACAGCACTTAACGAATTCCATCATCACGCAACATCATCCGATGTGCATAACGCTTTACGGAGTTGAGGGAAACAGAAAGACGAGAGTGACCAGCAGGAAATCGCCAGTTTTGCTGAGATCGTAGAATCGGATCTCATAGCCTACATAATTAGGGGTATGACAGAATCAGTTTTTAATAAGCAGCTTTACTGCTTGCAAATGGCACGCACAAAGGTGCAATGGACGTCCCAGAAAAAGTGGAAAGAGTGGACATATTGTTCGAGACTGTACACAATCATCATCAGTATTGTTGATGGAAGAGCACAAGCCACAGGACAACGCATTCTCTATGTTCCTGCAAAATTTCCAGGTCTATTTGACTTTGATTTTATTTGTGATGAATCCGACACTTAATATTAAGATGACTGTCTTAACTATGATAGATACGGTAAGTTTCATACAGAAGAAGTACGTACCATCCTCCCTGATGACATTTTTAAAATCAAATCTGCATGTCTATGTTGGGATAAATTTCGATATATATTAGGTAATACGTCTGGCAAAATTAAAATATGATAAGTTTATGTTTGCATGTAGTAAAAAATAGATCAATGAAAAATATAGTTATTGTGGGAAGAGATTTTTAACAAAAAAAAAAAAATAATATTAAATTAACAATAAAAGACGAACATTTAAGTTTAGATAATTTTAAAAATTCTGAAACTAAAAGTATTGAAATTTTAAGTATTGGCATAGTGAAAGTGATGATAATTTGAACTTGAAAATGAACGAAAACTTAAGTTATAAGTGCATACATAACCTTGTTGCTAAAAATATTCCTAAAAGTGACCTTCCAAATTAAAATTGGACGATTTAATTAAAAAAAATATTCGTAAAAGTGTTTCTTTAATTAGTTAATAAGAAAACAGGAGATCTTCTGTTAGGTTAGGTTTTAAAACTGGTTTCTATCATGTTAAAATATCTGAGGAGTCTATAAAATATAATTTTTTGTAAAACCTGTAGGACAATTTGAATATCTATACATGCCCTTTGGGTTTAAGAATGCCCCCGGGGTATTACAGATCTGATAAATGATGGAAAATAAATAATATACATAGATAATTTGCTTATTGGGGGAGAGTACGGTAACTTTGGCGCCAAGAATTGATAACGGTTAGACGGGGGGGTCTATCTCGCCCCGATTAGGAGTTAGGGGCAATATTAGAAAAAAAAATGACTAAAAATAATAAAGAAATTATTAAAAAAAACAACGGCAACACTTACAATAAAGTACTATCCTGTATAGCCTACAATTTGCTCTTTAACATAAAATTTACATCAAATTATTCGTGTAAATTGAATTTGAATAATTCGCATTCAAACTTAAATTTTTGGTAAAAAATGAAAAAATTTTTTTTTTAAATCAATATTCAAAATTGTGACATGATGTGACCAATTGGTTTTTTGTATCAATACGCATATCAATTCTGAATCGAACACAAAAAACCGAATGGCTTTATATCTTTTAGTTTTTGAGAAAATTAAAAATTACTAAAACTATTGGGTATGTAATTTAATTCGTGCGGTTTTTTTTTTTTTTTCAAAATTTGAACGTTTATTTAAGAAAAACATGTACAATAGTATTATTCAAAGTATTGCCCATCTGACTTTTTCCCATTTTTCTGGCAATTTGTGGATCCCATCCCAAAAGAACTGCGCCGGCTTGGCAGCAAAGAATGAATCAAACCAATTTTTGATATTCTGCTCTGATGTGAACCGTATTTCAGTGAGGGCGTTCTGCATGGACCGAAACAAATGGGAGTCAGAAGCGGCAAGGTCTGGGCTATAAGGCGGGTGGGGTAAGACTTCCCATCCACTGTTTTCCAAATTTTTCTTAACCGGAATAGCAACGTGGGGCCGAGCGTTGTCATGATGGAAAATTATTGTCTCGTGTCTGGTCGCATATCCCGAGCGTTTTTCGGCTACTGCTCTCTTCAAACGGATTAATTGTGTTCGGTAGCGTTGTCCATTGATGGTTTCACCCGGTTTTAGCAGCTCATAATACAGCACACCCATCTGATCCCACCAAATACAGAGCAATACCTTCGCGCCATGGATATTCGGCTTTACCTTTGATTTGGCTGCTTGGCCGGGTTTCACATATGATTTTTTGCGCTTGGGGTTATCGTAATGGATCCATTTTTCATCACCTGTAACAGTCCGATGCAAAAATGACTTCCTTTTGTTTCGTTCCATCAGCATTTCGGACATGCAAAACCGCCTTTCGACGTCTCTCGGCTTAAGTTCATGTGGAACCCAATTTCCTTGCTTTTAAACGTTTTGAAATGGCTGCTTGAGTGACACCCAAAGATTCTGCGAGCTCTTCTTGTGTTTGGCAACAATCTTCATAGAGTAATGCTTCCAGTTCTTCATTTTCAAACTTTTTTGGCTGCCCAGGACGTTCATCGTCTTCTAAGCCAAAATCACCACTTTTAAATAGTGCAAACCACTTTTGGCACGTTCGCTCAGCTAGCGCATGTTCACCATAAACTTCCACCAAAATACGATGACTTTCGGGAGCAGTTTTCAGTAATGAAGAAGAACTCCCCGCAAAAACACTTTTTTCAGGCACAAAGTTCGACATATTTGAGTGAAAAAAAAAAATTATTGTTGTTTACGCTTCAAATGAATGACATATACTGAAATGACGTACAATGACAGTGGCTTTCCAACGCATGTTCCAATGGAATAATACAAGTTACGCCATCTATTACCAAACCGCACGAATTAAGTGCGAATTTTTTATAAGACGTTTTATTTTTTGGTATTTATGGTGATCTCACTTTGAGGATTAATATTGATGATAGGGTCATCTTTGTAAGTAAATTATGTAAGCAAATGTAAGCAAATCATTTAGCGTGACCCAGAATACACCTCGAGGAGGTAGATTTGCATTGCATTCCGCGTCACAGTCAGTCAGTTTGTGAGTAAGTTAAGTGTTAGTTAAGAGTAGTCAATTAAATATTCAATGTACGAGTACATATTAAAAATATTAAAAAGGTATGTAAGTTTCGTCAGTGAGGTCATCGTCCGTACTGGTGTCAATGTCGAGTTCGTTGAGTTCGTCGATGATGGTGAAGAGCCGAGGTTGTTTTGGTGGTAAAATACCTTCTAGAGTCGAAGTCCTTCAGTTGCAAACCCACACTTTATTTATCTTTGACAAAACCTGGGTACACTTTTTTTACGTCAATTAAAAATTCCGTCATTTGGGAGCCCATGTCGTCCTTATAATTTTTTTCAAGGCAGTATTTCCTGTAAAAGAAAAGTACCATATATTGGTGAAGGTGCTGCGTTGCATGCGGCATAGAATTGATTTTTTCAGAAGCTTGTTCTAATTCTCAAGATCATTTATAGTATTGGTTGCATCGATCTTGTCAACATATTCGCCTTTGCTGTGGTTTGTAATTTCAAGAGTCGTAGATGTAGGGAACGTTTTCTCAATACCTATGTATTGGCGTGCGCTGTCGGTACAAGTACGACTGCTGTTGGGGTTAACGTGTTTTTGTATATAAGGCCACAAGTCTTCTTTACTATTGGAGTTCATTTTAAAGAAGCGTCCGACCTTATCTTCTTTACAAAATAACCCCAGCACTACGATTTTCATTTGTTCGGTTACACGGCCTCTGTGGTATTTCCTTTTTGTAAGAAAGGTCTCGTCGATTTGTAGAGTTTTTCCTTCGCCGCCAATGTTAACCTCGACGTGAGATGCTATTATTTCGGCTATTTCACGAGAATAGTTATAGTAATCTATTATAGTAGATTTATTAAGCTCACTTTCATTGTCGTGATGGCGCCAAGCGATTATATGCTAATTTTAAAATAATGACATACATGTAATAATATTTTTAAAAAATCCTTAGGTTGTAGCTTAAGGTTTAATTAATTTACCTGAAAAACCGTGTTCACAGGCATTTTGATAACAAAAGCTAATTTCTAGCTCACATTGAGGTCCATGGAAAAATTTAGATGGGTTGATTGTATTTCTATAATTTTTGTCACTTTTTATTTTAGAGCTTTTCTTTGAGCATCGCCACATCCAACTACATTCTACCTTCATAGGTAAGTTGCAACACAGTGGGGGAATGGATGTTTTAGTGGAAATTAAACCAGATTCTTCTAAAAATTCAATGATGCTGTCGTTGGTCGACATCAAATCTCCGAACGAACAAAACACTGAGAAGTTATTTAGTTTAGGATGGATTAGAGGATGCTTAGCCGTCATTGCTTATTCACAAAAAATATCACTTGATTCGCACTACGGTTGAACACAGAGTTATCTTTGTGAATATCAATAACTACACGCCTTATCACAAAAAGAAATAACGGTATAAAATCCAAACGTTTGTTCGGTTATATTTTTGTAAATAATTTACTGCAACATTGGAACATGTGAATTTTCTATAATGCGAATTAGTGAAACTTTGTTATTAATGGAAACTTTGTAATTTTGTGATGAGTACTGTGGATGAAGAGTATTGATGAAATATGCCCCTGCCTGACAAAAAGCACATACCCCGAATGGAGCAACGAAGTTGCGTAAGCGGGACCTGCCGCCTGCGGAAAGAGAGTTGAAATCGATTAATCCCGCGAAGTGGGTCACCCATGTACTCTTAAATAAGAAAACTATTGATATAGGCGTATGCGAATTGTTTAAATAATACTCATTAACTTATTCAAAGGAAGACTAAATAAATGCCAAAAAACAAAACTAAAGTATTGTACTTTTTCTTAAGTTTTTTGTTTTATCTTAAGTATTTAACCCTCCGATCAGCGACAGCTTCGATAGCGTTATATTAGCAACAAGGTCTATAGGGATCTACAAGCATTTGTGTACAATTTTTCAACGGAATTATCATTATGCTGTTGTTCCTGAAGGTTACAACAATACGCTCGGGCTTTCTGCTGACGTTGGTACTCTGCAAGACATAAGTGGCCGATGGCCGATTTTTACGCGGTGCAAAGGGGTAGCCGTGGTGTAGTGGTATATGCATAGACTCTTCAAGCAGAGTTTCGCGGGTTCGAATCCCGTGCGAGGCAATTCTGTGAAAAAGTCGTTTTATAGAATTTGTATGTAGTTATATGAAAATCCCGTTGGCGTCAACTCTGAGATGAAGGCATAACACTGATATTGGAGTGGTTGTTGGCTTGGTTAAATGTAACGAACTAACAACTAGCACGTACTTAAGACCCACTGATTGAGGATGTACTAGCTCGTCCCGTCCAGTTTGACAACCACCTCTGAGAAAAATATCGAAACCTAATACACTTGAGTTTCAAACTACTACACCACCCGCCCGCGCCCTGGAGAAAAATCCAGGAAAGGGGTATTCATATCACCTTGGTGCGCGCGCGGTATTATAAAAAAAAAAAAAAAAATTAAGGACCAGCTCCTGATAATGGTGTTGCTACTACCAGTTCAACTTACTACAACATCAAATGCACGTTCTTCAATGGTTGAAACTGCCAATTGTCTCGTCAAGAATTTCAAAAATGATCGTTGTTTGTCCGATTTTTTCACTGGATTAATTTCACCGTATATTATGAATGAGGCCAATGTAGCAGTATCGATTATATTGTAGAACATTGCAAGCGGCAACTGATTTGTCGAACGTTTGCATGAATAAGTGTCAAACATTTGATCCATTGTGTCCACCTCAGATTTATAAGCATTGTAGTTCAGAATAACAATTGGCTTTCGCTTATCGTTTGCATTATCTACATCACAGGTGTAATGCATAGTAGATAATAGCAGTACCGATTTGTTTTTCTTAGGCACATAGGAGCACAATGAAACTTTGCCTTCGAAGAATCCAAACAATGAGCTACTTACAGGACTTAAGGGTTTTCTTGAAAACTCGGGTGGAACGAACGGTTTGTTTGAGCTTTCTATACTGTTCCAACATGTGCAGTTTTTCGTCTTATCAATATTTCTGCCAAACCAATGTTGAGAAGAAATTGTCGGCATATATTGTTTGGCCCATATCAAGGTATTTTCCAGCTAATCGGCATACGATATTTTGGCCTTGATTGATCTCGCGCTCCTGATCTGGCATCTTTCCATCATAAATCATACCCTTGAGGGGTAGTAGGACTTCGAATCAAATAACCACCACACTTTTATTCCGAACTTCGCTGGCTTAGACGGATTATATTGTATGAAACGTGTCCGCCCTAGATAAGGAAAAAGTAATTCGTCCACGGTCATCGAATCGTGCGAATTGTAAGCTGCTGCCAAAGTAGCTTGCAGCATAAGCCATAAATCGTCAATAGCAGCAGTTTTGATTATGAGTAATCTTTCCGGCCGTGTTGTCGCATTATCAAAGCGTATAAATTTTGTTATATACATATGAAACGGTTATATGGTAAAGCGGTTTATTTATTGGAGCATGTGTTGGGTCTCATACTCGTAGTTCCTAAGCAGACTCGCTGTTAGATTTGCACATCCCAGCATACAAAATGATAGCCAAAAATTATCAAACTCTCTTAGAGCCAACTGTTTGTATTGATTCTGCTTAGTTGAATGTGCTTCATTCCATGTAACATACCAATTACCTGCTTGGCTCTTTGATTCCTTTCTCGAATAATGATGTGCGTCATATCTTCGGTGATTAGAGATCGAAAGATGGTAAAAGGATTATGAATCAAGTTTTTTAATGGCCCTGACTTGCTTTTTGTGTAATCGACAATATTATGAGGACGAATGCGACTACTCGTTGGTGGATCTTTGAACCATTTTGTGCCATTTTTACTTTAACACTTTTTATTTTTATATCACAAAAACTTAACTAACAAAAGCCAAACACGAGTAATTACCTGGGTAAAAACAATAATTGCCCGAAAAATGAACGGACAGCTTGAAAACGCCCGTATGGCACCCAAAACAAATACGGGAAAATCTAAACCCCGTAAGCTGATCCCTTTTTTAGACGAAATGCAAAAAATTAGAACTATAAATAATTTTCTCAGAATAATCAAAAACGGATGCACTAGTGTTGCCTGCGATACTGCACATGGTTAGTAAACAACCGGAAATAGTTATTGTAACCTTTTTCTTCCTAATCATGTTATTGGTCATACGACATAGAAAAAAAAAAAAATATTATTGCCCAATATGAACATGTATCGTTGTTAACCCTTCTCCCTTATTTTCCACAATCTCTTCTCTATAATACATGTAGGTCCCTAGGGACCTTGTCGCTAATTACCGTACTAAATGTCTTCAAAATGAAAAAAAACTCGAAATGTAGTGGACGCATTATTTCGCAATAAGTTTTAATCACTTCAGCATTGCTTTTTTTATAGAATACTCTAAGCGTCAAGCTTTTAACACTTTAAAAAAAAAAGATTTGTGAGTATTCAAAACATCAAAAGGTCCCTAGGGACCTTCTCGCTAATCGGAGGGTTAAGCGGAGATAAAGTGATTAGTGTTTGTACACCGCGAACCTTGATTATCGCTTGAATTTGGCGTGGCCTAGAATTTATTAAATTTTGACAGTATCCACTTGTCATGTAATTTTTCCTTGCTTTTTGGGTCCCTCGATACTATCCTATTTTAGCCTTTAAAAGTGCCCAGCAGTTCTTAATCGAGCTCAAATCGGAAGTGTTTCCAGACTAGCGCAGTGTTTTTAACTCTATACTTCACCTTCACCTAATACCACACAAGAAACAGAATTGTGAATAAATGATTGCAGTCTAATGTTCCGTAGATTTTTTTGAGGAAAGAACTAACCTTTTTAGATCTATGACAAAGTACAGAGACATCTTAAAAGATAAGATCAATTGTTAACTGAAATAGAGTATCTATCTATTTGCACAGATCAGCGCGGTTTTATGAAAGATGAATCAACCACCTTTTTTCCCCGTTGAAACACTTATAGTTATATGGAAGTTACATCTAATGTTACATCTAGTTACATCTAATGTTATGATTAATCGTGAGGTTTGATTTTCAATAGGCTTTTTTTGACAGATCACGCGTGATCCTATCAAACTTGTTTGTCATTTTTGTTCAGTATCGTTTAGCAAGTCATCGTGGAAAGACTCACACCACAACAGCGTCTCAAAATATTCGTTTCGCGTTCTGTGAGAAATGTTTTTTGTGCGATTCGAGAAACTTACGGTGCGCGTAATCGACCTACTGAAACCACTACTGCCAACACCATTCACAAATTTGAGTCCCAGTTTACATTAGTGGATGATACTCGACCGGTTAGACCACATCCAGCACGTAGTGAAGAGACTATAGCAGCTGTAGCTGAGAGTGTACGCGAACACCGTGACGAATCGATTCGTCACCGTTCTCAGCAGCTTGGCTTGGCGTATTCGACAACTTGGCGTATTTTACGTGAGGATCTCGACCTAAAAGTGTACAACATTGAACTTGTGCAAGAAGTGATCCATTCCTAGCTCAATGGATACGTTAATAAACAAAATTGCAGTGTTTGGGCTGATGAGCAACCAGAAGAGTACCAAGAGCTACCATTACATCCATTAAAAACAACGGTATGGTGTGATTTATGGGCTGGTGGAATTATTGATCCATATTTCTTCAAAAATGAGGCAAATCAGAATGTTACCGTCAATGGTAACCGTTATCGCGCCATGTTAACGGACTATGTGCTTCCTGAAATTGAAGTACATGGTCTCGGTGAGGTCTGGTTCAACAGACGGCACACGGCGCGTGAAACAATGGATTTGTTGAGAAATCATTTTGGTGAGCACTTAATTTCACGTTTTGCTACGGTTATTTTTCGTACACCGTCCAACAGTGCGATGCGTATGATAAAGAGCTGCACGAACGACTGTCGTATACGAGGGCTGTTTGATGAGTACCCGTATTGGAAGATAGGTGACGCTACTGAGCCAAAATGAGTGTACCATCATTTAGATTAAATTCTTTTAGCCCGCCTTTCAAAATTTGATGATAATCGGAAATGGTTTTAACACCATTTTAAAATATTGTGTTAGTGTTTTTTGCGACCATGAAAAAGAGCAGGATCGCTCCGTGGTCCGGTAGTAAGTAGTCTTGCTACTATTCAAGTGTAAAGGTGGATTCGTCTCATTGAAGATTCAACGCACTCAGGTGTAGGCAAGGACAAAGCAAAACCTGGAAGTGTTGAACTGGCCCGCAAGTGTGCAGCAAGCAGATTGGCGTTGTATAAAGAGCTGACAGCTGGAATGTCATTGTAAATGAGCCTTGGGATGGAGGATGAGGCAGAATTTCACACGCTAAAGAAAGCCTTGACAGTCTTTTTACAGCTCGAGTCGTACCACTTCTTATCGTTTGGTTTGATACTCGTTATCCGATGAGGGATAAAGATCTCATTCTAAAGAGAATGGTGTCTGTGATCATATCAGCAGTGGCATCCACGTCGTTATCGAGAAAACATAACGACCAGTTAAAATTGGCTTTCTCGTATTGCCATACGGTTCTTTTAGGATTCTTTTCTCTAACCGTGTTTTCGATGTGCGAGAAATTGGTATCACACAGTGGTCCAACGATCCTAGAGGATACGCGTGGGCTCATTTACAAGCTGAGTCAAGTTGTTTTTCGCAGCGAAGAGATCAACACACCTTCCTTCGGGTGTTGTCTGTCCAGAATGTCGAAACCACTCAGTGTTGTGTATATTCAAATCGGCCGTAATAACGATTTCAGTATGAGGATACAGGGATACATTTCTTTGAATGGAGTCAAAAAGCGTATCGAAATGGTTAAAGGTCGAATTGCGTTCCAGTTTGGAGCTTCTGTAAATAAAGCAATGTAAGATAATTTGTTTACAGAGATGGAATTTTAATTACATGAAACTGAATTCTGGATTGGAACATGGACTACATTGTGGTGAAGGTTGGTATACTACATAACTACGCACGTAAATGGCGAGACCGCGGTGAGAAAAGAATAATGGCACTAGTTCGTAGCCAAGTTTTTTTTAGATCAGAGTGTTCTTAGAGATGTGACGTTATACCTACGTTGAGTAAGTGCCAAAACAGCTGGTCTGTATTTATATACGTGGACTGACGCAGAAAAGTGATTACTTTTTAGCATGCGAATATTTGTTACTCCCACTCAAAATTCCCGAGCCATTATAAAAAGCAAACAAACACCGACTAGGGACAGCTGTCAAGTAAAAAATCGGAGTTGGCTTACCGTATCAAATTGCTGATCAACAATTGCACATCAACAAAATTTATACCCACAACCATCGGGTGTCACATTGTCATACGGCGCTGCTGAGTGCGAGCAACAGTATGACCAGGGGTAGGAGAGTTGAGACGCCCGAGGAGCGAATTTCACTAGTGCACTTGTGCGCGTCCACTCGTCGATGGTCAGTTCAGCACTCATAAGATGGCTTGTAGAGTGCAGCCTATCATGTGTATATCAAGGAGAGAGAGATTCATCAATACGTCTAGACCCTGTTTGCTAGGGTATACCGCCAAGAAACTAAAGCAATGTACAATTACTAAAGCTGGTAAGGTTAAGGGGACCCTCCTCGTCTGCCTTACCTAATGCGACTTCCTTCTCGTATTGAGATTTTTTTCAGATTGTGTCGAAAGCCCATTTCTAGTGCATGAATCGTCTGTTGCATATACGGCTGTCTGCGCTTTAAAAAAAAAGTCAGTATTCATTACATCCAATTCACAATGTCACTTTAGCGCGTATTTACTTTGACATATTCAGTAAATACAAAGCAAACATATGGGAAAATTCATAATGTTACTTCAAACTTCGCGTCAGCCTGCAAAGCGAAAGTTAACCTACTACCTATCTCCATTTGACAATTGACAATTTATTTTGCTTTTTGCGTTGATTTGTTCGATTTGAAGCTACAGGGTATGTTATGGTGTAATTCTTGTTCTCCGCGGTTTTATGGTACATTTTTGAAAAAAAATTTACTTTATTCAAAATCAATTTCAATTAAGTACATATTGGCCATTATTATCTATGACCTTTTGCCATTTTCCGGGTAGTTTCATAATTCCATCGGTGTAGAACTTCTGTGGTTCATCAGCGAAAAACTTGGCCAAGTGATTTTCAGCGGCTCTTCGGTCGGCCAATTTTGTACCATTTAGAGAGTTTTGCAAAGACCGAAACACATGGTAATCAGAGGGTGCAAGGTCCGGGCTATACGGTGGATGCATTAAAACTTCCCAACTAAGCTCCGTCAATTTGTTCCGGGTTATCAAAGATGTATGTGGCCTAGCATTGTTATGATGGAACTCCCTTTCTCTTGGGAAATTCTAGTAGCTCTTTCTTGATAGCTTCATTCAAACGGTTCAGTTGTGCACAGTAGAGAATCGAATTGACCATTTCGCCACGTTCTAGCAGCTCATAATAGACAATTGCCCTCCAATCCCACCAAACACACAACATAACCTTGTTTGCCGTCAATCCAGGCTTTGAAGTCATTTTCGGTCGGTCACCAGCCTTTCTACCTACCTACCTAGTGACACGAATTTATATACCACATCAGTTCCATAAGTTCCCGGAATTTATTTAGAAAATTAAAAATACAAGTTTATCCATCTAAATCTATATTGTCCCCTTCAAAGTAATCCTCATCGACTGTAACACACTTATGCCAGCGCTTGATCCAATCCCCGTAACATTTTTTATATTCGATTTTCGGTATATCCATCAGTGCTTCCTGTGATTTTTCCATTACTTCGTCTCGGCTGCTGAAAACGGTTTTTTAATTCGATTGAACAGAAAGGAGTCACAGGGGCCAAGTCAGGTGAATTCGGATTTGTTGCATTTTTCGTCAAAAAGTTACGAATAATGATGGCACTGTGCGACGGTGCGTTATCATTGTGCAAAATCCACGAGTTTTCTGCCCACAATTCTGGACCCTTTCGGGGAATTGCTTTACGCAAAGGTCTAATAACGCTCAAATAATACTCTTTGTTTACTGTCTAGCCTTCTGGTAAAAATTCATGATGTACTGCACCGTTGTAATCCATGAAAACCGTGAGCATTGCCTTTTTTTTGACTGAAAACGACGTGTTTTTTTTTTTGGTCTCGGCTCATTTGGTGAACGACATTCACTTGCCTGATGTCTAGATTGCGTGTCGTACTCATAAACGTCTCGTCTCCAGTAATGATCCTTTTGATGAATGTGGGATCGGATTCAGCCTCGCAAATCATCTCTTTTGCGACGTCAATACGGTCTCTTTTTTGCATGCAATTGAGGTCTTTTGGCACGAACTTTGCTGCTACACGACGAAAACCCAAATCATTAACCAAAATGTCTTGGACGGATCTATAGGCAATGTTAAAGTCCTTCGCCATCTCTCTGATGGTTAATTTGCGGTTATTCACCAACATTTCTTTTACTTCATCAATGTTTTCGTCGGTTTTCGATGTCGATAGTCGGCTACTGAGTTCATCATCTTCGATTGACTCACGACCACTTTTGAACCGCTCGTGCCACCGGTAAACGACCGTTTTCTTTAGAGAATCGTTGCCAAAACACTTTTTCAACATTTCCAACGTTCGCGTTCCATTAAATCCGTTTTTTACGCAAAATTTAATACAAGTTCATTGTTGCAAATTTAAATCCATTTCTAAAATTGTAAAAAAATCGCCAACACAAACAGAGATAGATGTACTCTTGGCTACGTAACTTTTGCAAATGTCAAAAATTTGAGGGAATGTTAACAACAGATGTACCAAATTAACAAAAACAATCTCAAATCAGAACAACAGGAGCGCCACATCGTGGTTATTATTCGGTTTTTTTTTTTTTTTTTTTCTTATCAAGGTGGTATGTATTAGAAAATTAAGAAAACAAGCCTGATAGGGTAGCCATCTCAATACTCAAGCGACATTTTGGATTGCAAACTTCAAGTTCGTGCTTTTGCCGCAAGTTATTGTAAGTTCGATATAAAGCCTATATGAAGCATGCCAAAGCAAGCGCACGCGCACATTATATCATCATCCGCTTGCTTTGCGTCGATGATACAAATTTAGAAAGCGTAAGGCAAATATATTTGTTGCTTCGATACCTAATTTGGGAGGGCTGCTAATTATTTTCCATTTAAAATTTGAATAGTAATCGAATAATTAAACCTTTTGTTGCAGGTACAAAAATTGACTTGCGAGACGATAGAGAAACACTTAGTGGCTTGGCTGAACAAGGATTATCGCCACTGAAAAGGGAACAAGGCCAAAAATTAGCTAATAAAATCAGGGCTGTGAAATATATGGAATGTTCTGCATTGACTCAACGAGGACTCAAACAGGTACAGTATTTTAAATAAATCAAAAACATTTTCAAAAACATTTAGTTCTTGCTTTTGCAGGTCTTTGAAGAGGCAGTACGAGCAGTTCTTAGACCCGAACCTCAAAAGCGACGCCAGCGAAAGTGTATAGTTATGTAAATAAAAAAATAATAAAAAGTAAAAAACAAAAAACCAATTGACGTATGGTAAACAAAGTTACAAAGCAAACCTATGAAATCATGTAAACAAATCAAAATGACACACACCCCACACAATCTTAACTCACATTTATAAGATTATTCTTATGCACACCGTTTACTTTAATTTTTAATTTTATTTCATTTATCATTATGAAAACATTTTTTTGTTTAGTCACTTTGTTGTATCTTTAAGTTTTACACTCTGTTAGAATTTAGACAATATCGCAGTGAAAAACAAAAACCAAATTGTAGCAAGTTTTTTCTATTTTTATTTTTGTATTTAATTTTTATTATTCGTACATCACAAATGATTACACATAATCAAAAAAAAAAAAAAAAAAAAAAAAAAAACAAGAAATTGGAAAATAAGAGAAATTAAGAACAAACAAACTAAAAACAGAAAAACTTCCGTCATAAAGACTGAGTTATGTGCAGCCATAGCAGCAACATTTTTGTTTGTTTTTATTTAAATATAAATCTTAAATAGTTTATAAAAATAAAAACTGAAAACGCATTACATTACTACGTACTAGTGAGTGCACGTATATGGTATGTAATCAAAAAATCGAATAGCATCTTCAAGTCAAACAATTTTAACTAATAATCTCTCGCTTGAAAGTTTTCTTTTGTTAAAAGTCGTTTTAGTTGTTTTTTTTTTTTTTTTCTTTTTTTTTTTGTTAAACTAACAACAGAAATATATATATATTTATATACAAACGAAAAGAAATGATAAAAGATCTTAAAAACAAGAAGAAAAATAGATTTTTTTTTTTAGTACCAAAGTGTGAACGAGCTAAAATCAGATTTAACAACAGCGAGACAAAGTTACCGCGTTGAAATTAGATTATCTAGTCAATTGAATTGAAAAGTGAGAAAAGAAAAAATAATAATAATAATAGGACAGGACGAAAAATATAAGTAAATAGTTACCTAATGAGAGGACGATTGTTGAAGAGTTAATAAGCAAAAATAAAACGAAACACTATGACTGTGGGTATTGTAAAAAAAAAAAAAAAAACAAGGAAAAAAATAAGAAAGAAAATGGAACTCAAAACACAACAAAAAATAGACGGTTAGGGCAGCTTAATATTACTATGCATATTTATGAATATATCTTGTCACTACAGCTTTTAAATTAGTACATTTGATTAACTCATTCAATTTTGCTTACTATGGAATCTGATAGTATAACGTGTTAAGTATGGTCATCTGTTTTACACTGTTTCATAAGGCATGAATAATTGGAGTTTGTGCCACCAAATTGCGATAGTATATTTTCAGGCACACGCCGCTAAATGGACCAAAGTATCTGTAATAGATATCTGTAACATATTACAAAGATTTAAACAGCAATTTTCCACTTTTGGTTTAGTCAGACCACTTTAATTATAGTGTTCTCGTAATTTATTGGCTAGATGGTCCGTTGCTCATGCTCCGTTGTTAAAGGGGTAGGGGCCATAATGTATGACCCACTGACAAATTTCATCAAAAACATTTTTGCGATTATTCCACGTTCTTCAGGAGTATGGCTTTCCATTTCTTATTCACAAAAAATCTATTTCCGTTTGCTTCACTCATCTAAAAATCGAATTGATATTCGACGCCATTTGTAAAATCTGTGGCACTTTCCGATAGGGTCACTCTGTATGTCCTGTTCAATCTTGATTTTGTGCAGTCATTGAATGTATCTAATTCCTTCATCTGCTCCCCTGTATTTATGATTCATCTTGTTCATTTTTTTAGATTCTGTGCACAAAGTGGACTAACGATGAATCGTTTCTTTCAATTCATTAAGAAATATTTGTTTGACAACAAGGCTCTTCCAAGTTAAGCTGTTCTTTCATCGATCCACATGAGTAAAAGGAAGGAAAAAAGTTAAAATTTTTTTATTCGCATGTTCAATGCGCCTGTTTGTTAAAAAGAAAAACAGTCACTCTAGTTTGCTAATCATCAAGTGGTAAATGGTTTCTTCGCGCATACGGCTTAAGTGCTCTGTTCGCAATTATTCAAATAGTGCTAATTTGGAGTTCACTTACCTTCATAGGTGACTATATCAATCGTACTTCAGTTTTGCCCATTTTTAAAATTTCTCGTTTCATTTCAAATATTACCGAACCTTCGAATAGTTGTCGCCCCGCCAGAGGTTCTGAAGTGAAAAGTCTTGGTTTCTTACCTTCAAACCATCGTACAGGCTGCTCTTTTATCCTTTTAGCTTAGGCCATTCAGTGTCTCTGCCTACTTCAAATTTCTTAATTTTCCGTTAAAAACTCTTTTCTCGACTTGAATTAATCTTTGTTTTTTTTTTTTTTTTTTTTGTTGAGTGATACTGTGATTTTTTTGTTCAGTGTTACTAGTCCGTAAGCTTGTGCTTCGAAGTAGCGTGTTTATTATTTGTAATTGGAAGTCTTCTTAGTCCAGATACAATGCCTCAACCCCACTTTGTACGCGCTCTCCTAGCTTTTTATTTTGCACCGTTCATATGTTGACTCGAAACGCGCTTTATTAACTTCGCAAATCCCCCAATACTTATTTTTATATTTTCTATCGATATTTTTGGCCTGCTTAAGATCAAAATCAAATAGAACTAAAGGAACATACTTGGATCAAGTTAATCAATGGACTAAGGTTGACCATAATCCCATGTAAAATTGAATGACCTACAAGATTAAATGGAAGATCAACTTAAGCCGGAAGATCATAATTGAAAATCGGCTAGGCTGAATTGGAGCTTAAAATCAAAATCGACCCATGTCAAGAGAATATAAAATAACGTATTGGAGTCAAAAACCAACTATTTTTAAGCACATACCATCAGATTCTATAAAAAGCGGACATACATATATTTGCTACATACTCTTACCTTTTATTCTTGCAATCGAAAGCACAAACAATCAAATTTTCATCTTAAGATACAAATTAAAAACAAAAACGAAATGAAATACCGAAAAACCTGAAAATAAAAATCAAGTTTTTGTTGCACGCACGCAAATATTTCTTTCATTTTTATATTTATATTTAAACTTTGCATCAGAATTTCATTTTATAAGTTTATTTGGTTTGCTTGCAACCAAAACCGATTTTTTATTTTCCATTTAAATCGTTTTCTCTGTTTAAATATAAACAAAAATAAATTAATGTACTAACGAATCTAAAAAGATATTTTTCTATATAAAAAAATCCTGAAAATACTAATAATTTATGTTTATTATTATTTTTTTAAAATTGTTTTCGTTTTTTACGACTGTGACTATCACTATTAACAAAAAGATAATAACAGTGAAATGTTTTTTTTTTATGCAGAAATTAAGGGAAAGAATGGATATTGTATTAAACGTAAGATGGAAACGAAAATATATAGGTTAGGGAAGAAGAGATGGACGAGAAACCTTAATGTAAAAGAAGGCAACTAAAATAATATAATAGTTTTTTTTTATTATTATTTTTTATTAATTAAATTTAAAACTAAAAAAGAAAAAAACAAAACAAAATTTAACATGACAAAATGCATTTAAAACAAAAGTAACAACTAAATTAAAATAAAAAAAACAAGAAAATTAATAAAAACAGAAAAACTAAATTGCGTGTGTAAGTAAATATATTTACTTTTTAAAAGTCTGTATAATTAAGAAAATAAAGTTATGATATTAAAAATAAAAACGATTAATTCACGTTTTCCAGTTCTTATTAATGTAAAGCTAATTCCCATCAAGTCGCTTTTTGACCAATCACCTATAGTACCGACTGTCTAGATCCATTTTATTTCTAAACATACACTCCTCGACAATTGGTTGAGACACCTCCTGATTTCGGAAAACTAAGGACTTACCAGCGTGTGTTAGTTACGTAAAGCAAAACATCTTTAAAAAAAATAAAAACAAAAATAAACCGGACCGCCCGCTACGTTCAAAATCTGATAAAACATTTTTAAAAGTATAAAATATACAACTAAAAAAGTGGTACCTACAGAAAGTGCGTTTCATGTTGATTAAATGGAATGGAAACTCATAAGCATTATTAAATTTATTTGGTGTTCATTCAAGATTATACAAAAAAGAGTCGTTTCCGGTTGTTTTAATTTAAGTAATCATAAAATGAAGAAAGAAAATTAAATCCAATAACAAAGAAAAAATTAAAAAAAAGTTTTTGGTCAGTATTTAGTAGTGCCTCCCCTTGCTCGGATAACTGCCAGCATCCTTGTATTCATCGACCTCACGAGCCTTATGATGAAATCTTGAGGAATCGCATTCTACTCCTCTTCAACTGGGATTCGCAGCTCTGGAAGCCTTGTTGGAGCATTACATCTCATAAGTGCTCTATCGGATTCAAGTCGGGGCTTTGAGCTGGCCAGTCAATCGTACACGTAGATACTAGGTCACCACATGAGCAACATGCATCATGCATTAACACCATAGCCTACCCGTTATATCCTATGTAAGGTACCACATGGAAGCGATGAGAAGTCAATCCACGGCCCGTCGGTTCAATGAAAACTAAAGCTGTATGTGCGGTTAAGAAGATGCCGCCTCAGGCCATTACAGATCCTCCTCCATAAGCAGCAGTTTCCACGATGCAACATTGAGAATAATGTTTACCAACAAGACGATATGCTCTCTGACATCGATTACTTACATGTAGACTCACCCTGGTCTCATCAGTAAAGAGTACATTACCCCATTGCTCTAACGTCCAATCCATATGCTCTCGAGCAAATTCAAGCCGTACTCGACGGTGGGCTACAGTTCATTCCGGGCCTGTTGGAGCTCTCTTTGGAGTCAGGTTCTGTTGAGAAAGTCTACTTCTGAGGGTGTCTGAACTTACTTACACTTGGTGTTCGTCAAGCAGACTTTTTTGGACTTGAACGGCGTTAAGGCGGCGATAACGCAGAACAGTAAGTTTAATAAAACGATCATCTGCTTTTGATGTAACTCTAGGTTATCTTCTGCAAGCTCGTTGCACCGAAGATCTGTTGATTTGAAGTCTTCGAGCGACCTCACGTTGCAAAGCCTTGAAGGAGTGCTACAGCATGAGCTGTTTCCTGAAGTGTCGTATCCATTATCTACCGAAAAAAAAAAATCGCAAAAATACACGCGGCTGTGCAAACGATGGGCAAAAACTAAAAAAATTGATAACAGACACTGACTAACCTCATTGTAGAAAAAAGAACTGTAATCGCGAAATTTAATCAAAACAGAGCAAAATGTGTTGCTTGTTTACAATGTGAGTTAACGGTACTTAAGAATAAATTTAAAGTCATTTTTATCAATATGGAACGCACTTTCTGTACGTACAGCTTTAACAGTTGTAAATTTTATACTTATTGAGAAAACTGAATCAGAGTTCCAAGGTAGCGGGTGGCCCGGTCTAATTTCAGCCTGGGCCGAAATTTTGTTTTAATTATTGAGACGATAAATTCGTAATAATTTAAAAGTTTGTTCTTCGTTGTCCTTTTACTCGCTTTTACTTAGACGCTACAGTTGTCTACGGACCTGGTCTTCCATCACAAAACCTCTCCACCTAGCTTTGAGATGCCTTTCCACTTGAGTCATCTGAGTGGAGGTCACGAGACAGAGTGCTGGAGTTAATTTGCTTTTTATTATTCAGTCATGGTCGCAGTATAGCCGGTACAGTTCTTTATGGTACCTTTTTCATTGACCGAATATGAAGACAGGATCAAGATTGCCCGATGAATTTTTCCCTTAAAACAGCCTATGGCAAGCTTTTTTTTTGTAAATATTAGGTTTGGGCAAAAAATATCGGTAATTGCATTTTTGTTTGAACAAATTCTGCCATTTTTCGGCTAGAACCATTATTCCACCACTAGTTTTGAGATGTCTTGTCTTGACTCTATGTTACATGGTTTCTAGAGCTTCTTTTGAAGTCAATTTTACGCCATCAAGTTCGTTTCAAAGATCAGAACAAATGATAATATTCAAATGACTATACGGCTGGTGCATCAAAACTTCCCACCCAAGGTCTTTACGTCTATGCCGAGTCATAGTTTGACCTCTCATCATTAATTAATGATTGAGAGCACATTTAGTAAACTTTTAGACACGACACGACACGGCATGCTTAAAAATAGTAATTTCGGGGACGAACATTTTTATTATAAATACTATCCGAGTATCGGGTCACGACACGAGACGCGTAAAAATAGTAAAATCGGAGACGAAAAAGTTTCCTGAATGTGCCCTCAATCATTTATTAATGATTGACTATCGGAGCATCTATGCGCCGCCTTTCGTTTTTTTTTTTCAATTGCTTGGATTAACCGCACTAATTGGTGGCAGCAGATATTCGAATGAATCGTTTGAACATGCGGTAGAATCTCATAATGGATGGTATCCTTACCATCCCACCAAACATAGAGCATCACTTTCCTTGCCGTCAATCATTTCCCTACTATCGTTTGTGGAACTTGGTCATCTTTTTTCGACAAATATAGTACTGCTTTCGCGCAACATTGTCGTTTGTTATCAGTTTTTATCACCCGTTACCATTCTCTTCAAAAATGGCTCGATTTCGTTCAAGAGCGATTTCTAACACATGGGCTGAAAAGTCAGTGCCGTTTTATAGTAAAACACAAAATTTTTGCAAAATTCAACTTATTGATCAATATAGTTGCCTTCGACGGCGATACACTGATTGAAACGGTTTTTCAATCTTTCGATACCAGTTTTGTAGTACGATTTCGTTTTAGCCTCGAAATAGGCCTCTGTTTCGGCGATTACTTCTTCATCGGTCTTAAATCTCTTTTCGGCGAGCATTCTTTTGAGGTCTGCGAACACGAAATAGTCGCTGGGGGCCAAATCTGGAGAATACGGTGGGTGGGGAAGCAATTCGTAGCCGAATTCATTCAATTTTGCCATCGTTTTCATCTTGTGCTACGGTGCATTGTCTTGATGAAACAGCACTTTCTTTTTCTTCAAATGCGGATTTCGTCCTTCAAAAGCTCCAACAACGCAATGTAATCATCGCTGTTGATAGTCTGCCCCTTTTGGAGATAGTCGATGAAAATTATCCCATGTGTATCCCAAAATACGGATGCCTTAACCTTGGCAGCCGACTGTTGAGTTTTTGGTCGTTTTGGACGAGGTTCGTCGCCTGCTCCCCACTCAGCTGACTGCCGACTTGACTTCACTTGACTGGTGTGAAGTGATGGAGCCAAGTTTCATCCATTGTCACATACCGACGCAAAAATTCGGCTTTATTGCGGTTGAACAGCTTTAAACACTCCTCTGAATCACCAACACGTTGTTGTTTTTGGTCGACTGTGAGCAAACGTGGCACCCACTTTGAACAGAGCTTTCGCATGTCCAAACATTCGTGTATGATATACCCAACACGCTCTTTTGATATCTTCAGAGCCTCAGCTATTTCGATCAACTTCACTTTACGGTCATTCGTAATCATTTTGTGTACTTTTTTGATGTTTTCATCTGAAACAGCCTCTTTTGGACGTCCACTACGTTCGGTGCTTGCATGACCACTTTTAAATTTTTCAATTTTTGCGAATGGTTCGTTCGGCTGGTGCAGAGTCCGGGTAACACTTATCAAGCCATTTCTTTGCACCGGCTGCATTTTTTCTCATCAAAAAGCAATAATAGAATAAATCAACACACGAAATTGCTTTGAATCCATTTTTTTTTTTTTTTCACAATAACAAAAGTTGCTTCACTCACAACGCTATATCTCGGGAACTAATCGTCCAACAGCTGTCAAATTTATACACGTATCTTTTGAAGGTTGGTACTAACTGAAAATGGATTTAATTTAATTCAAGTGGTGCCCTCTCTTAGAAACTTTTCAGCCCATGTGTTAATATGTAAAAAAAAATAAAAAAAGCCTCTTTGTTTGAGAAAAGCGAATCTAGGACTTGGCTGAATAATTTTTTTTGCACTGATATGATAAATAAAAAAATAAAATAAATTAAATTGTTAGAGCATATGTCTGTGGGGTGAATGTATTTAAAAACACACGAGGAAATGTCTGCGATAAATGATGACATTTATGAACACACAGAAGGCTCCCCTTCTCAATAATTAAATGTCAGTTTTTGCAGACGAAATAAATTTCGTTTTGCTCTCGTTAACCGCTAGACACATTTCTGTCCCTTTCGAAACGATATTCAGAGGCGGGTAACGTACATTACACTGTATTCTCCTAATTATGTCAATATCACTAGCGACGCGACAGCGTTTCCCAAATCGATGTTAAAATGGTCGTATGCCTGCGAAATGTGCTGCCTAAATTGTCAAATAGTTTCTTTATATGTATTGAAGATCTAAGTGAGGTATTTTCCGATTTTGATAGAGCACCATGCATTTTTAATCGAGATTCTGCACAAGCGGGCGAATTTGGCAAGGATATCAAAATAAGTCATAAACGGACTTATGATAATAAGTCGGTATTCATACCTCTGCTCGCGAACAATTCAAGCCTTTTCACTGCATGTGGTCGTCGGCATTCTTGATCAAAGGAGAGATTTTAATGCGGTGGCTGAAAATGTTCGAGTAAGGTGGCATCTCTGATGGTTTTTTGGCAGTGACGCTACTGGTCTTCAATAAATAATACTGGCATCATAGAACCTCTGCAAGGATTAAGACACAAAGTTTCTCACGAAATATTTTGATTCTAACCCCCTAATGGCAAAATTCCACACAGTAGCCATGACAATGTCAACGACAGTTTTATCTGCTTTGCAGATTGTTCTTTGCGCACGATCGTCAACAATATCCGAAGCTTTTGATTACTTACTAGTAGTAGGTCACCCCACAGATCACTCGCAAAAAACTGTGAACCCTTGGAATCGGATTATTCGAAGTCGGTAATTCACTTCGGCAGTCGGGTACCGTTACCCCTGACTACTTGAAATTTATTGAAGAAGTTAAAAGGAGGAATCTACCACAGATTGTTGAAGTCATTATAAATTCTATCATGTGAATTCATCCGCTGTGTATTATACTACTGGGGCTCAGCCATTCGTGATAGAGCATAGCGAGAACTTCTGGCCCTTATTGGCACACAACTGGACCAAGTGACACAATGAATCAAGTTGATAGTAAGAGAAAATCAATCCAACTTTTATTACTAAAATGTTAGTCATTGAAATGATGAGTTTGTTGGACATTGTGCCGGCACCCGGTAAAAGGCGGCAGTGCTCCTAATAGATGTCATTACGCTTCACCATTCAATTCTAAGAGTTTTTGTAAGAAAACGCCAGATTGGAGATAACTTGTACATTGCCTAGTTGCCCAAATCGACATTTTGCTCTGTCGCTTGCCTCGACGTGAAGAAGCAAAATTTCGTTCTTGTTTTATCAGACTGATCCCATGATCTCTGTAATTTGTAATTTTCGTGTGTTTTTTCTGACCAACATATAAAGAATTTATGTGTATTTATTGTTTTACGGTATTAAAAAAGACCGCCTATGACAGCATTTATAGAGACGAGCTAAACAGAGCCATGTCTAATTTTGGCATGTCAAAAGAGGATTTAGGAAAGGCGATGCGCTGTTATGTGACTTCTTCAACATTGTTCTTGAAAGAATAGTGCAAAACTCAAACGCTAACAACAGAGGCACTATCTTTCAAAAGTCCGTCCATCTACTCGCCTATGTCGACGACATGGACATAATCGGCTGAACGCAGCGGGATGTCACATGCGGGTTCGTGAGTATTAAGACGGAGGCGGCGAAGATGGGTTTGGCTGTCAATGAGGGCTAGACAAAGTATATGCTGTCATCAAGAAAGGGCACAAAACACCTACGTCTCGTACAGATATAACTTTGAGGTGGTAAAGGACTTTGTCTACCTAGACTCCGCTATGAACTTAGGCAATGACACCAGCGCTGAGATTAAACGAAGAATAACTCTTGCCAATCTTTGGGCTAAAAATACAATGACGAACAGCGACATCGATCTAGCCAGAAGAGTGAAGGTCCAATGACTGAGATGGCTGGGCTGGGTCATGTAGAGCGAATGAAAGCGAATGCTCCGGCACGAAAGATTTTCAAATCCACTCCTGAGAGACGGCTCGGTAGAGGAAGACAGCGAATCAGTTGGCGCACACAAGTGGAAGGGGACCTTAACCAACTTAGCGTGCGAAACTGGACACAGCTGGCCAAAGATCGTGCTGGCTCGAGGCCCAGGTCAACCCCGGACTGTAGCGCCATCTTAAGTAAATATGGTAAGTAAGTTATTAAAAATACTTAATACATTATTATTCATTTCATTCTATTCTTTATTAATTAATTCGAAAGCTAGCTTATGATAAATTCTGTCTACCTTCACTAGTTTGGTACTCCTACGGAGTACAAAAAGCTTTAGTCATTTTTTTTTGCCTATTATTGCAGATATTTATAGGAGTTTACGCCCTAGGTACATAGTGAACAGATTGAATGGTTCTCCTCCATTTCCAAGATCTTTGAGAGCATCATTTAAGATGTAATGTTCTTTCTCTGCAGATCTACTTTTGCACCGAACCAACATGGATTTCTTTAAGGCAGATCAACCACTACCAACTTTAATAAGTTCCTTTCTGATACCTTGTGTGCCCTAGATTAAGGGAAAGAAGTAGATGTGTTTACCATTGACTTAAACAAGGCCTGTGATAAAATCATACATAGGTTAATTATCTTTAAACTCAATGCACTTGGTTTCAACGCTATTACCGAGTCCATTTTCATTCCATTTTGATTAAGCCAATTAAAGTCACTTCGGGTGTTCCACAAGGCAGTCACCTAAGTCCATTTATTTTATTTTCGACTATTAACATTTCACGTCTGCTACTGCATCCGCATGTAGGAGGCTTCCCCTCCTAGCATAGACCACCTGGTTTTAGTTCTGAGACGAATCTCCACTTTCAGCTTCACTGGTTAGAGTGGCTTTTACATATATTTCGCCAAGAGCTTCACACCTATTAGTCTGACCGTCTTCATGTTAAAGAGTATTGGCGAGCTTTATGTACGCAAAAGTGCTTTGTGAATGCATCATCATTTATGATGCAATATGCTCGGGTAGACAACATGTAACTCGGGCAGACAACACGTCGTAGATGAATCACTTGCTTCGTGGATAAGAGCAATGGATGTGAATTGGACCCTGATTATGGATGATTACGATGATTTACATGATTACGCATGTAAGTCGAGTCAGTGCTAAGCGCTCTAAATAATTCTGACGTCTCAGGCATATGTAGATGATATACGAGTAGCTGCACTGGCTGTTGGATCATACCTAGCGACTTTCTGTTTTAAAACTCAGCCACGCCTAGACGTAATTGACAATTCGTGCATTAGAAATTGTTTCTTTAGGCACTTATTTCAAAACTAAGAACAGTTCTTTACGATATAGAGGAAGTTGACTAGTAATTGACTCATATACTGCTTAGAAGTATAACAATCCGTTTCTCCAACAAAGTTGAGTATTTGAGTGTCATTCTGGATAAAAAAAACTTCTATGGAATAAACATGTTACGTCGAAAACTTCTTAGCCATTGTCGACTTTCTTGCAGAGTAAATTATGATAGTTTTTCGCAAGACCAGGGAGAGTCCCATATAATTATGACAGACATTGATGGGGTAAATTATATAATATGCATCGGTAGTCCGGTGGAACAAAGTTCTACGAAAATACGTAACTATTGATTTTACCAGACTCCAAAAAATAGTTTATCTCGACTGAATTTGAGCTTTTCCTGGCGAGCCTGGCTGTGTTTTAAACGCACTAATGAGTCTTCCTGTCTTTGATATTCATATAATAGGCTGCATTCTCTAAGTCATCTCCCGTTTAAAAGGAAATGGTTTTCGGCACAACATGTACTGGAGTTTTGATGACTTTTTGAGTCTGATCTTATGGACATGATGTCTGATGACAGAACTCCTGCTTCTGTGCCCAGGAATGGTTTCGATCAGAATCTTCACGGATGGATCCAAAACAGATTTAGTTGCAGACTGATGACTCCCAAGTGGCTCCTCGTTAGGAAAACTTCCGTTCATCTTCCAAGCGGAGATATAGGCAATCTCAATGGCAACACAGTATATTGTGAAGAATCGGTGGGGAAAGCGAAGCATCTGCATCTGTAGCAATACCTTAACT
Organism: Volucella inanis; assembly: GCA_907269105.1. NCBI lineage: Eukaryota > Metazoa > Arthropoda > Insecta > Diptera > Syrphidae > Volucella > Volucella inanis. The sequence continues at coordinate 148,278,695 of OU026153.1, forward strand.
TCGTTCAAAGCCTAACTGAACCCTCTCAAGACTTCCAAGCAAGTTTGCGACTTCATTGATTGCAGCCGGAAACCTGGGTTCATTGTCTTGTATTGATACTATGTGTTAATGGGATTACGAAATCGCCAATATACTTACTTTTCAGGACCCGAACCTACGTTAGGTCTGCCTGCATCCGCAGTTCAAGCTTCCATTGACAATTGAATCTCATATCAGTATAACTGCAGATGGCAGATGGAATGCCGAGGAACAAAAGAACACTTTCCCGACTACTCAGTAGGGAAGACTGCATGTTGTTTACTGTCCTCGTGATGGGCCACCTTCATAAGTGATACAACATCTTATGACACTTGATGTAAAAGTGATGACAACACCACAAAAACTACCTCTGCAAATGCCAGACCTACGCTCTCATCAGACTGCAGGTACCTGGCGCTGACGTGGTGGGTGGTGGTACTGCAGATACTTAATGACTGAAGCGCTTACTCATCTTACAACGTTCAATGAAATCAATTAATTAGTTCCTTATCTAAGTGCTCTGTTCCGATAGAAAAAAAACCGACATCTGCTGCGACAGTCACACGACGCTACCCGCCGTTTCCATTTCCAAATATGTTCGACAATCCAATGGATAAATTCAATTCGTTAAGTTTTATTTCATTCCATATAGAAAGAAAGACCTGTAAAGATAAAAAATCTTAACGCATTAGTCAGTCATTGGCGCTCCATTTGTCATGCAATCATTAATCTTAATTTTGCTAAACATACATGGGCTATCGTTGCTCTCTACATCGTCATAAATCGTTTCGCCTTTCAAAGCAGTACAAAATTTGTCAAAAAACAGTTAAATAGTTTTTGTTGTTTTATATTTTATTTATGATATTGCTTCTAATTCAAACCAAATTTATAATTTCTACTGTGCGAAATTTCTTCAACATGAATATCAACTATGTTACATACATTGATAAAAGATTATAAAAAAACGATGAATCTTAATTTGTTAACAAACTAATTCAAAGCATTATCGAACGACGATGAAAACATTATCCACTGACATAAAAATTACAAACAAATTCAAAGTTCTTTCGTAAAAAAGAAAGATTTGCTTAAAATAACCGAAACGGCTTCGGATGAATCGCTTGGCCCTTCTTCTTTGCACTCTTGGGTCCGGCACTCTTTGGTCGTTTTTCATTCAAAGATGGCATCGATACGGATAGAACTAAACATTCGGCGGGCAGGGACATCGATGATGTAAGCGTTGTAGCTCGTGTTATTTTCGGTGCCTTCCAGAACTGAGAAAATCGTCAAATCTTATTAATATTTTTTAAAATCACTCTTTCATATTTAAACAGAAATGACAAGATAATGAATTAATGATATACTTGTATTAAATCAAAAATTTAAAATGAAATCAAAACTTACGAATGAATTTTTCAATTCGGCGCCAACTACAATACTTCTGCTGTTGTTTGCTATTTGCCTACTGCTTAGCGTGTTGCACTATCGCCTAGTAGTTAAGTTAAAGTGATTATTTAAAAAAAAAAAAAACTATATAGTCCAAAACTTGACTTTTGTGATTTCAATTACAGCATTTTTCTAAAATTCTCTGTTCAGCGTACTAATTAAAAAAATAAAATATTTATATACTCGTACTCTTATGCATGGTGCCATCAAATAAAAACTACTTTTGCTCAAATCAAATATTTATTTGCATTTTAGTTTTAATTCACTTTTGTTTTTGCTTTTATTGTATGCTTAGTGATAATTTGAATGAATATATAAATGTTTTTAATTAACTAAATTTGATGTTTTAAATATTTTTATAAAAAAATGAAATACAACTTATTTCTAAAATCAGCATTGAAGCCGAAATATATATATATTTTTTGGTTTGTTACAAAATTTTATTTTGAGTATGAAATATACGTGTGAATTGATTTGTTTTTCTTAAAAAAAATATTATTACTTATTTTAGAGTTTATATAAAGCTATAAATGGGTTGCAAAAATTTGACGGATGAAGCAAATTGAAGAAACTCACTTAAATCGTTCAAGCCTAAAATCTATTCAAAGATGAAAGGACTTCTTTGCCAGTTCTTCTGTCTTTGATCATGAACCACCTTCTGGTTTCTTATATATAATTTTTTATTTAACTATAAATAAAACTAGTCTGCCGACCATAGCTATCCATTCTCATAACATCTACCTCCTGCTAAAAGAACAATAAAATTTAGATCCAGAATTATGCCGAGTAAGTTAATTATTCCGTCTAACTAAACAAATTTGCCCAACGCTCTAAGTGTTTGATATTCTTCGACCACTATCTTATAGGCAAGAATGAAACAAGGCTTGTTGCATGTTTAAACAATTTTTGTAGAAGCTGCATGGTCGTAGAAAATTAGGTTGCCATGATCAGTGAACTTTCTACGATGCTGATTTAAATTATTTGATAGATATAGATGGTAGCAATTAATTATGCTTCACCAGAAGCTTTTAGATTCGCTTGGTACCAGAATGAACTTTGAATCAGTCTAAGTGTGTTGTTTTTCGTGCGGTCTACCACTTAAACCTAACCTAACCTAACCTCTGCCGACTTTATCTAGACTTCCAGGAAATGAACCGAATTTCTTGGTAAAAACATCCTGATATTGAGATTAAAAACATCCTGATATTGAGATTAAAAACATCCTGATATTGAGATTAAAAACATCTTACGCAAGCTTGGGGCTGAGTAACTTTTTAATTTCTATGTAGCAAATGTCTAGTTTGTAGCCATAGAACACTTCCTGGTATTGTTATCTCAAAATAAAAAGCTAACCTAATCGGTTTTACCCATTATTAATAGCTTTGCTGATTTTATTCTAGCTTATTAGCGACATGGTGGTTTTAAGGACACTTTTTCTTTAAACGAAGACGATTTACCATATTCTGAGAAAGTTATATGTTATATGGGTGATACAAAGCAAAAAATGCCCATGCAGAATGTATTGTGATCGTACTGCTGAACGAGCAAATGTCTTAAGGCTTACACTATAAGACTAGTCCAACATACTTCGTTGGAATGGATTTTGATCGCACAGCTGGTGGAATATCTGGGATCTTGACTTATCTTGATCCTATGAATGATTACTAGAGATGTCTAATGCATTTCTTAAGAGCACAGATTGTCTTAGATTCCCTCTAAATGCACAGGTGAAACCGTTCAATTTTGCAGAGGCTTATGAAATTTCTTTCATAAATTTCAAATTCTTGGCATTGGAACAAAATTGTATTACAAAAATAAATACGGGATGGACAAGAACGTAAATATGGTATGTATGTAATTTTACTGAAATGACTAAATTAAGCGACTGAACCACATTCTAGAGACATCTGAGATCACAAAGCTTCTAAGAAAGCTTTAACAAACAAACAAGATCTTATAAAGGTTATAGGCATACAGCTGCTATCATGAGTTCTACAGAATTTTCAGTTTTTTGAACCATCATAATTGATGGTGTCAGCCCTACTGTACTATGCTAGAGCTGGATAAGGCAGTCTTCATTTTTCGTATTCCAAAACTGAAAAAAAAAAAACAAAATTCATAACTCTTTTTAGAATGGTGAAAAAGCTTTTACAACTTTATGTTATTAATAACATATTAATTACACACTCTGTATATGTATGTACAAACAGAGCGGGCAGGGAGAACTAAGTAGGGGTGGTAGGCTATTCATCCCATGGTGCATACAGGTGGCCAAAGTAAGATCAAAGATCACTTATAAAGCTAAGATCAGGTTAATTGTTAAAATCCTCTACCTTCAGTAGAGGTATCCGAACATGTCAAATTTTTTATTTGCCTCTTGCATAGCTGTCACAAGACGATACGATCCGATGGATGGTAAAAGAAAGAACTTGAAGGGAAAGCAGCATGTGATCCAAAGAAAAATAAATACTCCCACTTAAGATTCTCATTGTATTTTCAATGCATGTGGTATTTAGATCATTTGAAGAAGGAATTGGTGCAGTAGAGATGGACGAAAAAAAAGTGTTCTAAATCCTGAGCAAGAGTAAAATATTGCGCGTAGAAGTTTCATACATCAATCTTGACAGAAACTGACAACTCAAAATGATAATTTTAGTCAAGAAGTAACCATGATATTTTAAATCCTATGTCTAATATAAACTAATTTGAAACTGCATAGAGAAAGAGTGGAATACAACTAGTTGGTTTATTTGACTTCTCCGGACTATCACGAACCATGAAATGAACATCAGGCATAATACTCTCTGTATGAAATGAGCTATGGAACAGTCCCTTAATTACAATTACAATTACAAATGAAAAGGATTTGAAACGTTCATTAAATTATATAAAAAGGACAGAGATGTTTGAACACGTTATATTACCTTGAGGAATATATAAGAACGCTTGGTGTTACAGGAGCAAGTTCAGACAGAATTCGAAATATCTTCTTAACCCACGTGCGAAATTTGTTTAGGCAAATATCAGCTATAACTTTAGAATATACCAACTAAAGACCCCCTTTCGCAAATTCCTAGAAACAGTAGAAATATGAGGTGAAACTCTAACCCCTTTATGATACTTTCATGGGAAACAATAGACCATTAGGTCGCTGACGTCTGACAGATATTAAACCTGTTCAGATATCGTGCGAATTACAGGATCGAGCGATTGATGCGAGGAATAACCTTACTTTGAATAAGCACAATATTAACATAATTGAACGAGTTTTCATCGACATGGGACACACAATATATGTACTTAGCCTTTTTGATGTTCGAATTTTCCAATCGTCTTAATGTAGCTTGAGTAAGGGCGCTCATACTGCGCATGGTACAGTAAGAATTATTGCGATAAACTCTCGATGATTTCTCCAGAAAATAACATGAAGCAAAATTAAGAGAATATATTATGTATAAGTCAGCGATGAGAAAGTTAGAAGGAGGACTACCGATCTTTCGGAAATGAGTGCGAAATAAGAATGCGTTATCCCTTAGCAGTCTGCTCAACAGCGATGAAAGAAAAGATTCTCATATCAAGAGAAATAAAAAGTCCGGATAACAGTGTAGGGAAAATACTAAAATTAAATTTAACGAAAAGCCCTTGATACGAAGGTCTATTTATTTGGTAAGCTTTATGAAGCACCTTAATACATGATTTTGCAAATCGCGATACCAAGTAAACGTTCTATAGAAGTGTCCCTCTCTGCCGTATGATAAGTCTCCGTATTTAGTTGTGGCCTTAGATATTCAATTTAAAATAAAAACTTTCCCTCATCTAAATTCCCAAAAACCAATAAACCTTTATAAAGAGAGCAATCGCCGTTGATAAGACAGTTTTTACGATACACCATGGGAGTGATCCTAAAACATACAATAACATATCATTTTTGGTCTGCACAAGGAGCATCATAACATATATGTACACATATTTTGGAAGGTATAAGAAAAAGGATCATCGAAGATCATTCAATTCAGAGAATGTTAAGCTCCCTTCAATTGCAGCAACTTACACTCGTATTTGCGATCTGATTTTCATGGTGAATATTGGGATCTAAAAACAAATACTGAGTTAAAGATCGACAATTTAGATTTGACACTAAGTTAAGTCTTCCCAATTAAGTCTTCTCTATAAGTCGTGAATAGAAAGACTTCCTGGAAAAATCTCTGCCTGTTTATATACATAATATGATATATAACTGCGAAGATTCTAAGAGCAATCCATATTATAGGTTTTCTATAAATGATCATTTCCGATTGATCTACTTATTCTCGGTTTGGCATCGGAGGTTCAAATAATAAGCAAATCGTTTTCGAACAGCGGTTGGCTTAATTATAAGTGTCTCAATCCAGGTCACGTAATAGTGATATAACAAGTGTTATGTGTGATAAAAACAACGCTGAGGAAATCCAACTATGGAATTTACTTACCTAAAAAGTTGATAAAAATGAGATTTATAAAAACAGTTATAGTTATTTATATTTGGTAAAGATCTTTCTAATTGTTTTCTAATTATTCCTTAAACAGGGCGGGCATGATGGATAGTTTAATGATAGAGAAAATATAAATTAATTTATCGAGAAACATAAAGCTCGCCCAAATGGCAATTTGAAAACATAAGGGAAATTTTTGTGTACTGATCGGCACTATGATTGCCTAATACTATAAGTAAGCTGTGGTGACTCAGATAGATTGTTTCCTCATTTGAATCCTAAAACAAGAAAGAAAACAGCAGCAAAGTCAAACTACAAACTACGAAAAATTATTCACAAATGTATTCCAAGATCTATTATACATATCTCGATCTAGATTGAAGAGGTCAAAGGCAGCACGATTGATTCCACTAGGATACACTAAAACATATTCTTAATACCGATTTGATCCTAGCAACAGTTGCTTACTCGTATGTATTGTATAATCATACTTGTATACGTTCACAAGTAAAAAATTCTATAAAACGGTAACACAATGGGGGAAAAAACGTAATAAAAAGTTTACTTTGCCTGCAAAACAGTTATATATGTATATATTGTATATAACAAATCTCAACGACTAACATCATCAAAGGTATTACAATAGGTTACAGACTCATTTTTTTCTTCGCCTATTTCAAATAATTAACTACAAAAGCTAAATTTTCTGTGTTGCCTTCCATCACAATTTTACCACAGGATGTGCAATCAAAAAGGAGAAAAGCAATCTTTTAACAAGTATCTCAGGTATGTATTTGTTTTTTGTTTTTTTTTAATCAATGGTTCTATGCATGTGTTTTTATGTAAGTTTATATGATGGTAAATATGATGTAAAATATAAATTTTAATGTATATATGTATATCATTTTTATTTTACTTTACGTGTTTTACCTGTCATTTGTAATTTATTATAATGGAATTTGTATGTATGGTATTTTCTTTTTGTGTAAATATGTTTATATATTTTTTTGTTTTATAGCAAACATTGGTACTACATGTATACATACATATATAATATTAGATCTTAATAATATAATATTTTTTTTTATTTGTTTTCTTCTTGAATGCTTCTGCTTAGAAAATATCATCTTTGCATTCGCAGTTGTAATCTTATTTCAATTAAAAAAAAAAAAAAAAAAAACAAACAAAAAAACAACTTTTTCTTTAGAAAACAGAAATTACGAGTAAATGAAATAAAGAATTTAGTGAATACAAATATTTTATTTATTATTTTATTTTTCTTATTTTTTTTTTTTTTTTTTTTTGTAACAAAAACAATGAGTGATTATTGAATAAAAAAAAAAGAAATCATAAGAAACAAAATAGAATGGTAAATGTTAAATAGCTTCTTAGTGCTTAGTGAATAATTAAACAATATGAAAATCTAAAAAATATACAGTAATTTATTTAAGAAAAAATAATCAAAATCTATAAATTTAGGCTGGTTGCTGCTGTTGTTGTTGCTGTTGTTGCTGATTTAAATTTTCATCGGCACCAATGGTTGATGATGTTATGGACGAAGGTGGAGGACTCTGCATTTTAAATTAATAGAAATTCAAAATTATAAGTAATAACTAATAAATGTTAATTAATTATCTAATAATAAAACAATAAAAAATTAAAATTACATGACACAAAAAAATAAACATGGATCCTTTAGATTTTTTTTTTAGTAGATATGTAGGTATTATCTTAAGCTGTAATACAAATGAAATTAAAAGCGATTTGAGGTATCTTTACCTGTTACAGATAGTTCAGTATCAGTTTCTGACAGTATCTGCACAGAAAAACTAAAATGAGACTAAACATCGATTTGGTAGTATTTAGTAGTTGTTTGGCATGTGAAACTCAAATTAGGCCTCACATTTACCAATCGGTGTTGCAATTTAAATAGGAAGGTCCTGATGTGGGACAAGAGTGCATTATTAGCAATTTGAAATGTTGATGAATTTTAAGCATGAAACATAAGAATGTGAATTCAGCAGAGGGATTAGCCCTTTGGTTATTGTCTAATAACGGCTGAATCAGTTTTTCTATTTCGTCATATGGGTAAACTAGAAAATTACGTGCACTTCTTGGTTGAAATAATGTTTCATTTACCGTTTAGTTTAGCTTTGTAGCAGACAACTGTGTGTATTTTGCCATCAGAAGTGCTAATAAAATTTAAATGTTAAAGGAAAAATTGCTTCACAACAACATTACCAATTTTAGTCATTGAACGTGTTAAAATTGTAAAAGTCTATTATGAAAATGACTGTTAAAAAAAATGCATGTCACGAATTAAATTATACAATTTTGAATGTGGTGCACGAATTTCTAGAAATTGTGTCGTTGGCAGATGTATAGCCGGGAGTCGAGCTACATCAACTCGTCATCGTGCTGAGAAATTAAGCCTCCCACGAACCACTCACCATCGAAATTTAACAAAAGATTGGAATATGCACGATGACAAAATTCAGTTAACATAGGAATTGAAGCAATCAGACTATTCCAACGCCTTATGTTCGACGACTGGATGCACGAGCAAACACAACTTGCTAAAGATTTTTCAAAGAAAATCATCCTCAGTTGTGAGGCCAATTTTTGTTTGCGTTAATGCGTTAATAGACAAAATTATCTCATTTGGGCTGTGACATAAAATTCAAGAGATATTGTTGAGAAACTGATGCATTTTCACCGTGCGTGTTTGTGCATTTTGAACTGATTGAATTATTGGACCATCAATAGAATGATGGAACTCCAACAAGACGGTGCTATATGCCACACAATCAATGTTTCCGCAACGCATTATCTTACGAAGCAGCGATGTCAACTGCTCACTGAGATCGTACAACTTGACACCATTTGACTTCTTTCTTTTGGGTTCTCTCTAAAGTAAGGTCTATGCCAAAATGACCAATTATGTCGTGGCGAACATTTGGCCGATATTATCTTTCACATACAATTACGAACATCTTCAGTTATATGATGAGTGATCCAATGCCTACCAATTAGAGAAATAGTGTCTCGTTCCACTGTATAAACGTAAATGCGACACGAAAAACTGGAACAACTACCGGTCGATTTCAGGTAATAGTTCTCAACAGTTTTCACAAATCGCTCTTAAAATTCTTTGTATCTTGAAAATTTACAAAAAATAGGTATATATGTATATGTATATATATATATATGTATAAGTCAACGGCACACCACACATTTTCAATTATTAAACTTCATCTGAAATGTTAATTACGTATGCAACAAACAAACAAGTCTGTACAATTAATCCCTCAAAAAAGGGACATACTCGTACATACAAATCAGAACACAATCTTACTTACACACTACTCGAATTTTCTTAATATTCTTTTTCTTATATAAATCCTAGAGAAGTTTTATATCCCTTAGTAAAAGGTATATAGATATTCCTAAAATAGATAGATGCCCCTTAATTGAATTCAATGCTAGAAAAGTGAATAAAAATTTGAAGATTAGTCAAGCACTGCACTCTAGCAATAAGGCACATGCTCTGCAAAGCTTTGTACAGATTTTTATAAATTTTAGTTTTTTGTTTTCAAAAGAATTTTTTTTTTTAGAAAATTTTGCATTTTCGAATTAGGTAAATCATACAATTTCAATGAAGGTGTTTGGTTTGAGAAAAATTGTTTAGTTAATAAGTTACACACTTTATGAATGTGATTGCATAGACCAAATTCGATATGGATAGAGGCACAAAGGTGCCCTTGGCAGAGCTAAAAGTAAATAAAATCGGAACGAAAATTAAATAATGTTAGTTCGTTAATTATAACTCTGGTATTAATTAAATTGTAATTTGTTTGTGTTTATCTATGTGATATTTTGCTAATCTTTGATTGGTTTTGTGAAAATAGGTATGCGAATATATATCTGCTTTACGTAGATGAGTTAGTGTTAAAAATAATGTATCCTAATGCATCCTAGATGGATATCTACGAGTATATGCTACTATTTAGAACTTAAGGGCTAGAAATGATCTATTGTCTTTAAAAAAAAACCTATTCACTAATCTGTTAATATGATACATACTCATACAAAGTGTTAGCCTAAACGAATAATATCATAACATTCCTTCTTAACCATGCTTTTGCGTATTTCATTGTGCTTTCATGCAGGTAGATTTTAATTAAATTATTTAATGGCCAATTTCAACAGTTTAGCCAAAGTAAATCCCAATGCCACATAGCAATACATTTCTTACGAAATAAAATAGCTAATACCTTAGAAGACTTCGGTTAAATTTCTAGGTATTACCCAGTTTGTATTGTACGTAATAAGTAGTGATTTATTACATTGGAATTGGGACTTTTAAAAGAATGTCAAGGTACCTAATCAGACATCTAACTAAATGTGAGAAGAGCTAAAGCTTGTTTAAAACAGTGCAACCTATATTTGAATGAGCTAGTTTTTAGCTTAAAAGAGGTAGACAATCAGGAACTCGGTGCTGAATATGAGAAAATAATTACGGAGAAGTACGAAAAAGTCATAACAAACTACAAACTTAATATCAATATCTTAAGAACAAATTAAAAGCGAACTCACAAAGTTTGACGTCAATGAAAGTTTCATATCAGAACGTTGTCTTTCGACATGCATCGCATACGATTGGGTAGTTAGTTAGCATTAAAACCTTGTATTGATATATTGGTCTTACAATCGTTTCGTTTCTGGGAACTTTATGAAAAAATACTTGTGCTCGTAGTTTAAAATGTTAAGTACGCACGAGCTTTGGTAAGATGGGCCAGAAATCTGAATTACCAAACTTCTTTTGTTAGCGAAATGAATACCATTTCGACTATCGTACTCGGACAAGGATAGGTTTATGGAATATGAACACACTTATTGACTCAAGTACTGAAGAACGTGATAATCTCAGATACCACGAACTGGAAATTGAGCTTAACCAGTATAAATTTGCAGCAGAGAGGAACGAGCTTATCTTATCATGTAAAAGCTTAGGGAACTTAGAGTGTTGTGCGACTATGATATTTTCCTACTGTTTTAATGGCTGATGAGCGATGTGCTTCTATCAATGGAAAGCGGAGGAATAAGAATAGATGGATATTGATATTAAAATTTAAGGATGCCTACGCTGTTGATGTTTGCTTATTATCCTATATGATTAAGAATGTTCGCTTAACGACAACTGGCATATAACTAAAACAGGACTATGTGTATATGAAATATCTTAAAGATTTCTAGTGAGGTCGAATTTTTAAAGCTTCATGGTTAAACTGATCAATATAATATAAAGACGAATGTGACAGTGGATTGAACATACGAGTACTTTTCTTAAGTGGAACACCTACATTGCTCATCATTTTCGTGACTCATGATATCTGCTAGTTCAAAATAGAAGAAGAGCGAGTTAATTGAGACAAATTTAACAAGCCAGCAACCGGGTGAAGCAAAATACACCTTCAGATACCATAAGCGATGATTCGCAAGTGCAAAGTCAGCAAGATGAAAGATGAATTCCAACAAAAATTAATTTATGATAACATCAAAGACAATATGAAGGAAGAAGGAAGTATGGGATGTAAGGAGATCTTCGTAACATTTTACATGTTACTGAGCTTAATGGAAGAAAAAGCCGCAGATGTCTATAATGTTTTTTCTCGAGTAATGCTTTGAAAAACCTAAATCATAAATTATTGAATACAAGACATAGAAACAATGAATTAGCTGCAGCTGCTTAAATAGTTTCAAAGGCTGCGGGAGGAAATACTCAAACAAAACTGGATTGCAATCCACGAACATTGGACAAGGTTTCCTGATTTGTTTTGTGATGTGTTTTGTGTTTTGTGTTCCGCGACCCAGCACAGCAATGAATTAACTCAAATTCAACAATATCGTTCAAACGGAAATGCAAGTAAATACAATATTGTAGATTGAAGTGTCAAATGTACTCCTATTACATACGAAGATCGAGTGCTCTCTACGTCGTCTATGAAAATAAGATGCAGATCAAGCTGCTGGACAAAATAAATCAAATTATCCACCCATGCAAGGGGCTTAAGGAAATCACAGAATTTCAGGTAAGATGCGGAAAAATGAAGAAGGCGAATTATGGAAGTTGAAGGAGACCATAATAGTGCTGTCTCAGTGCCTTGGTTGTGAATGTGACGGAGATGCCAATGAGTTACGTTCGATAAACAATTTCTGTTAGTTGATAGAATTCTTCTGGCTTTGGACATAGCACGTAATTCATTTATCGGCAATCTATAATACATGAGGCAGCGAAGTGCACATGTAACGAAAAGCGGTTCAAAAGGAAAAGCAGTAAACGTAGTAGACGGGAATCTAATTCAGCAATTGGTCTATTTCCAAAATCTCGGAGTATGATACTTGATACGAGACTCACAAAGAAAATTTCAGCATAAATACAATATTTCCGGAAGTGCTGGTACGATGAAAATTAAGAATTTTCTCGTCATATATTATGCTACATACTCCATTTCGCGATGAAGGCACTAAAAATGTCCATGCTCTGCTTGACTGTGATCCATGTAGCTACCTCATTGTACAGAAGAAGAAATTTCAAGGTCGTGTACAAAAGCAGATGACATTCGACTGACTGATGTCAAGAAAAAAAAAAAAAAAAAGGAAATGGTAGAGGCAAGTTGGCCGGCAAAATGATTAAAGACCTCACATTGTATTATGAAGAAACTTGCAGAAGGCACCCTGATTCTTTTCGCAACTAGTGTTCCACGGATGACAAATGTCATAAAAAAAACTGACCGCCAAAAGAAAGCAGTTGGTGCAAGTAGAGCACTGCAGAAGCTACTGCTCAACTCGCTAATTTCTACTATGAGCCTACCATTCATGAAAAAGTTCAAAAAGCCATTCGACTAGTGCACTTGGGTCTTTCTATTGGAGATTTGCTGCAAAGATGAATCGGTGGAAATACACAAAATGACAATGGCAGTATGAAAACGATTGAAGTAGCTACTGAGATCTTTGATGGAAGCTACTCATCTGCTTTGAAGACAATGAATGCGTTAGGGATTATTGTAGGCACTTCGCGGAACTGACTGACAGAAAGGCCTAGGCGGTAGCACAGGAAAACATGTTTGACTATGCGAAAAAGGTCGGAATGGACAAAATGAACTGCTACGCTTAGCAAAGCGGTTTATCACGGGACAAGAAAGCCATCTGTGTGGTGATGTAATAGGTGATTGAATGTATCATAATTTTCCGAAAAAAAATATCAAATACAATTTTTTTATATCTAATGTTTGATCTTAAAGACGTTTTCCTAATTCACATAAATCGCTGCGCAATTGAAAGGAAATTTAATTACCAAAAAAAAGAACAGGAAAAAAGTCTGTTTTTCCTTTCAAACGGATGTCATTTTATTATCATTTTATTATCATTTTATTATTAAACGTAAACAGATAAGGCTTCCCAAAATTGCAGGCACTAAAGTGACTATACTTGCAACGAGAGTTTGGGCAGTGAGCTCCTGAGCAGCTTAAAATCGACTCTTATTTTTACAGAAATTGTGTGTTGGTGACAAGGTTTACTTTCGGCTCAACCGGGCGGTAGAAGCTGGTGATAGATGATACCCTTTAAATCTTACTAAACTCACTTTCTCATCAGCCATTATCATTCATATCATTTCAACAGGTTTTGGCATATAGAAGTTCGGTTATAGAGCTTAATTTCCAATCAGCCTGTTCCAAATGGCTTGATCATTATAACTGATCAACTAGTATGTCAACAGTCAAAAAAAAAAAAATAGTTGGCAGATGCAATTAACCATTTTAAAGTCATTATACTTCAAAGTCAAGTAAACAGAAAAAGGCCAAAAAATATCTCTCCCAGAGCGAATTTTAATTAAAAAAATAAAACAGAACTTGTTTTGATCTTTTAAACCAGGTTTTCCGATATGTGAAAATCGTTTACAATTAGAAGTAGGTTGCACTGTAATTTAATTAGGTCCTTGTAAAGCCGGAAAATTCATTAGTTGGAGCGAAAAATGACATCCTAGCCTCACTTTGAGATAAGGGCTTCTACCAAATGGTCTAGAATATGAAAACTTAATGTAAAAAACATACCAGCGAACTTCACTTGGGTCGAGTGGTATCCATTCAATAATCTTGAAATACTAGCCGTTCTAGTCATTATTAACATTTTGAAGAAAGATCATTTTGGACAACTTAAACTAACTAAAAGTGGAGAGTTTTTTATTTGCTTAGAATAAAATTGGCGCTAATGTTTAAAAAATTTAACAATAAATGGAAAACTTGTGGTAGGCAGTTCTTCCTGTATCCTTAAAAGTGGAACAACTCGTTAAGAGCTGTTCTAGGAATTAAATACACAAAAGATTCCTATCACAGCCTTAAGTTTTTAAGTAAGCAAAAATAAATGAAATAATAAACGAAGACCATCCAACATCATTTTAAAGTACAGTACAGAATGTTTTATACTGTTTATTTAAACTCATGGAAAATTTTTACATTTTAGAGAAAACCAAAAATATAATATTTCCTGTGTAATGTGTAAGTATTTTTCAATTTAAACTTTACTAAAATATTTTGAGTGGTTTCGTGCAAATGTCTTGCTCAGAAAAGCCAAAGTATTGTTAATAATTACTTCAATATCGGTACGTGTTTAAGACTAAAAGATTGTGCTGAAAATGTGCGTCATGTCAATGTTAAATCATACAAACAAATTTTAATTTAAATCCACAAAAAAAAAATATACAAGAAAAATGCATTAAATATAAATAAAATATAAATATATATATTTTTTCTCAGTGACAATGTCAATTTTGCTGTGGATAAGTTTTTGGGTTTTGTCTTGTTGGGGCTATAATACCTGTGAAGAAGGTGAGGTCAGTGCAACAGGGTGCTCAACATTTTTTAAATAGTCCTTGTCGTCGAAAATTTTTTTATCTCCTCCACCTGGTTTGTGCTTTACATTATCCAAAGATCCAACTTTGCTTTGTGCCTTAATTTCTATTTTATGAGTTTGTATCTGAAAAGTATTTATCATTCAAATGATTAGTATGAAAGTATTTACAATATGATATCAGCCACATAGTTAAATATATTTACATTTGTTTATCATAATTTTGTTTATCTAATAAAATAGAAAAAAGAATTTAAAATTAAATGCAAAAACTGAAAACTCTAGTGAAACTAAGTAGAGGACGACGAAGACAAAATTTTGGAAGAAAAATCGCAAATAATAAAAGTTCAAGCGTTTTTATTTTTTGATCGAATGTGTTCTTATGTTTGTTTGTGCTATGAAAGTTTTTTTTTATAAATTTTTACTTCTTATTTGATTATTATTTTTATTTAGTTTTTCTTTTTTTTTTTTAAATAAAATTGAAGAGATAGTAATTGAAACCATAGTGCTATAATTAGCAGCGCTGGTTTTGTTTTGGATTTTTGTTCATGATTTACTTACGTCCTTTGGAGAGTCGTCCTTCTGATAAATGATATGCCAAATGAAAGTTTGAGAAATAAATGATCAGAGAGAACAAACAATATGCAGTACAATTAATACATAAGTGATGTAGCACATATTGCTATTAAAGTTTATTTGTGTTTTTTTGTTGAACAAAAAATAAATAATTTCTTGTAATAGATATTATTGGTAAAACATGCTTTAAAGTTTTAATTTGATTAGTGTTAAGTGGTCTTGCAAAAAAATATTTTTTTTTTGTTTTTTAAATAACTAGTCAAGCAGACAGTTTTTGTTTTTGCCTACTTAAAGAAGATTTATATGTATTCAGCATTTTATAATTAAAGTGAAGTATTGCCACTAAAAATAATATAACTTTAGCTAAAATTTTAAAACGATGACAAATTAATGAACTAGCAAATACTACATAGACGCAATGATAGTGAACCAAAAAAATTTCTTGCAGTCATAACTCTATCCAAGGATCTTAAGTTGTCCTAAAGATCTGAAATCTATACTTATGAAATACGCAAACTTTTTTCTATATATATATTGAATAAATCTGTTCCATTTTAGTTCGATCTTTAAATTTAACGAAAATCAACTATTGAGATGATGACCCCAGAATATGAACTGTACGCTGCTATCAGGCATTGGAGTCAGTAATTTTCTGAAAATGGGACAATCACGAGAAGGCCTTGTTTTTTTTTTACTACACGAACTGCCATTTAAGTCAATCCTTCCCTTACGGCAAGAGTATATCTGTTCCTATGAGTCTTAGCAGACAAAGGTTTTAACATATTTCTCTAACTGAACTGAACCGATTTGGCTTTCTTCACAAAATCCAACAAATGATGGAAGATGATATCAACATATGGAATAAAAGAAACATAAAGATAATTCATGAGACGAAGTTGCCTCCAGTTCGAGTTATAGTGTAGTGTGGAGTTTATCCAAATTGAATTTTCGGGCCTATTACTTAAAAATGAAAAACTGAAAAAGTTTTTCTTTTTAGAATTACGCCGAATGATCAATTTCAACTGTGCGTGGATTCAGCAAGATTGTGAAACTTCTCACATATACCATATAGTACCGGTATGAAAGAATTGTAGCGAAAACTACCCAACAAACTGATTTCAGGAAATTCCCATTCCGGTGGATCTAAATGTACCTGATTTGTTTTTATTGCAAACAGGAAGTGTATAAAATGAAACCAATGAAGACAAACGATTCGAATGATAATTGCTTCAATTATTGCTGCTACTCCTCGGGTAGATATGAATGCATGTCCTTGTAACAAACAATTGGTGCTTGGAAATTTTCATTAATAAATCCTTTCTCGATAAGCTAGAGTTATTTTGTAGTAATGGAATAAAGGCAATACTTCCAGTTCATTTAGTTTTTCTTTGCATTGGAAGTCCGCTAAATAATTGTTGCCGAAGATGGATCATCTTGTCTCTTTCATAACTGGGCATTTGACTAAAAAATGCCTAATATCCTCTCCACAAAGGATAGGTAGTTGACCGCGATAAGGAATATATTGTAGTTAAGGGGACAACTTATCCACGTAATCTGATTGTTATGTCTGTTTCCAACGTTATCACATAGTTTGGTGTGCTTGAAGCAAGGCGAAATGTTCTTGTAATGAAATACCTTAACAACTTTTCAACAAAATTAAATGCTTCCTAAAACTCCCTTAAAAACTTGGTATTTACTGCTGTGCGCAATATTTTTTTTGGTAAAATACATCTTCCATATTGCACTTATTGCACTCTAAGCCTTTACAAGTTTCTCCTTTAAAATGTCTCTCTATATCTAAGTTCTTGGTTAAATATATATATATTATATAAAAACATTACTTTTCATTAAAAAAATTCTTCTTCCACTTTTATTTGAATATTATATTGGTCTATTCGTGCGGTTTGCTAAGAGATGACGTAACTTGTACTATTCCATTGTTATTATTCCATTGGAACATGCGTTGGAAAGCTACTGTCATTGTACGTAATTTCAGTATATGTCATTCATTTGTCATATGTCGAATTTTGTCCTTGAAAAAGTGTTTTTGCGGGGAGTTCCTCTTCATGAAGAAAACTGCTGCCGAAAGTCATCGTATTTTGGAGGAAGTTTATGGTGAACATGTACTAGCTGAGCGAACGTGCCAAAAGTGGTTTGCGCCATTTAAAAGTGGTGATTTTGGCTTGGAAGACCATGAACGTCCTGGGCAACCAAAAAAGTTTGAAGATGAAGAACTGGAAGCATTACTTTATGAAGATTGTTGCCCAACTCAAGAAGAGCTCGCAGAATCTTTGGGTGTCACTCAAGCAGCCATTTCAAAACGTTTAAAAGCAGATGGATATATTCAAAAGCAAAGAAATTGGGTTCCACATGAACTCAAGCCGAAAGACGTCGAAAGGCGGTTTTGCATGTTCGAAATGCTGCTGGAACTCCACAAAAGGAAGTCATTTTTGCATCAGATTGGTACTGGTGATGAAAAATGGATTCAATACGACAATCCCAAAATTATATGTGAAACCCGTCCAACCAGCCAAATCAACGGCAAAGCGTGGTTTTAAGAACACAGTCCTCTTACGTTCTGGTAATAGAAGGAAAGAGGAAGCTTTTTGAATGACTTTGCTGCAAGATCGTCTGCAACTTTTTGGGGAGGCGTATTGAAAATCTCGTGATACTTTATATAAAGCTTTCTGAGACTGGTAACATCGGTAGGGAGGCCTTCTGCTGGATGGAAACCATGACGCTTGCTTTTGTCTTCTCATATGTCTTTTTATCCCCAAGTCTAGAGAGCGCATAGCGAGATTCGCTAGTTGCTTGCGTTAATTAAACAGTGGGTGAGGAAAGGGGGTCAATAGAAGAAGGAGTGAATAAAGAAGAGGGGTTTGACGTTGCGACAGACAGGATGTCAGAAGTGGAGTTTAAAATAAGAGAACTGATGAAGTTAGGATACTTAGCTCCAGGATATAGAAAGTCGTTTGCGTTGTAGGTTCAGTGGTGGCAATTTGAGTTGTTAGGGTTAAGTCGAAAAAGACATGTTAACGTTGGACTGTTCTGTTCTGGATTGAGTTACACAGCTCTTCAACACTTTTACTAACCGAAATTTTGTCCGCAATCTTTTTGGCGAGTGCGTCTTGGTAGGAGTCATTTGAGCCACTTAGGCATTTTATTGCCAAATATACAGGCGAAAGTGAGATACTCTTACACTCATCACAAAAGAAAGGAGGTTATCGGAGAATTATTTGATAAGCATCGTATTACTTGTGTTTAACCCGACACAAACGGCATGAAAGGCTTTTCCACAGATACCCTTGCAAGTTGCCCGGGGCCCGTCTGAACGTCTAGATGAATACTCCCAATCCAGGACAGCGAGCCGCCCTACCGCCCTTCTCTTCCTTATTCCCACATTATATATCTGGACATCAGCAGATTGAACAACACTATTGGGACCAACATACGCTTTTACAACTTGGCCCAGTTCCCAGGCCGAACGAATTTCCGTAGGATCGATATTAATAACGACATCCCCCACTACTATCGGTTTTGAAACTTTGTGCTACTTGGTTCGTCTGTTTGTTTCGGAGAGGTACTCTGCGCACCAGCGTCTTACCAAATGACTCATGAGATGTTGAGGACGTCGGCTATAAAGCTTACTGCCAATGTCCTTTTCGCAAAAAACTCCTGTGGCTGAAGTGTCCCTATTATCTTCTCCGAACCGCATAGCATTAGGTGTAAGTAGCTTCGGATCTTCTGGGTTTACGGAAATGTATGTAACTGGTCGGCGGTTGATCTGGCCCTGAGCCTCCATAAGGGTATTTCGTAGGACGTCTTCACGAGGAATCATACCTCTGAGCACAAACTCCAAACTGACCTTCACTGATTGGACTTCCACTTAACTTCCACGAGATGCCTTCGTACTAAGCTGCATACTCGCTGAGACCAGACTCCATTTCCATGACATTATCCAACTGATTCTTGGCAACAACGAAGTTCAGTCCATCGTCGCGAGTGACGATATAAATGATAATTAAGCGGCGCAAAGCCATTGTGCATTCATCTAGGCTGAGATCGTTGAGGAGATCTCGGACATCTGAGATGACTGTAGCAGTTCTCATATGAAGGTTCTTCTCATGATAGTGGGTGATGAGCAGATCGACCAAGGGGTGACTCTTGGGCAAAATCGTTGGGTTACGTGCTGCATACGAGACCACTGCCTTTTGACTACTCGAACTCATACGAACAGTTCCTTCCTCGTCAAGAAAGGGTGAGAAGTTGAAAATCTCACTTGAAGCTAGAACCTTTTGCTTCGTTCTTAGGGCCGCTATATCTGCAGGGAAAGCATCCAATTGGATTCTTCTAAGCAGCCAGGTTTCAGCGCGGAGGTATTCGTCTGTAGTAATATAAATCTTCTTGGCCACAGGTTTCTTGAGTAAAACATCCTTGAACCGCCACAGAAAGGCAATAGTTCTGACGGAAGAAGACCACGTTGCGCGAAATCTTGCCTTAGGCTTATCAAAAATGGCGTAGGAGATCGATTTCACTTTACTGTGGAACAAAGTTATCTTTGATTTTAGGCACTCTGTACTCAACGAATCATCAGATATCTTCCATGCCGACACCGACCAACTGTGCTTTTGCAACCGAAGAAAATCAGGCCCCTTGAACCATCTCGATCTCGCATTTCCTACCGACAGATCGTTCCACCTCGTAGCGTCGTCTGCAACGTTATCCTCAGTACTCTCGTACTCACCACGTGGCGTGGTGAATTTCACAATTTCCCCCACACGAACAGAAACGAATGAGGAGAATTTGAATTTTGACAAATTAATCCATGACAATACAGTCGTGGAGTCCCATAAGAACAAAGTTTCATCTAAACAAATCGTGTGCGAATCCTTTATAGTAGCCGCTAACCGCACGTCGCGGAGAGCTGCCTGCAACTCCAGCATTGACAGGGGCTACTTTGGCCTTAGCCATCACTTGGGAGACTTCCACTGCATCATAACTTTCGAAACGCAAGTAGTCCACTGAAGCAAACGTCTTCTCCGATGCATTCACAAAGACCACTAAGCTATTGCTCGACTCATATGGATTCCAAGTGAGATCACTGCTTGGAATTTTTAGATTTTCGATATTCTTTAATGCTCTGAGGAACTCCAACCAAGCGATCCTTAAGTCCCGTGACACTGGTTCATCCCAATCGAAGTCTTCTCGTCAAATCTCCTGCAGAATGATACGTCCACGGATTATGTAAAAGGATACGAGACCGAGTGGGTCAAAGAACCTCATTACCGTTTTAAGCATTTCCCGTTTGGATATGCTGGCGTTTGGAAGCAGCTGTTTTTGTGGAATGTCTTCGAAAGATAGCTTGTTTGTGAAGTAGTCTAAAGTCGGGTGCCAATACATCCCCAAAACCTGAGATACGATGGATTAACAGCTATTCGGATATATGCTAATCAGATCTGGCTTAACATTGCTTCTTGAAGTCAGTCGGAGAAACTCCTTATTATTAGGTTGAACACCAACAAGATCGACATTCACGGACTTACAGATCTGAATTGCATCCTGAGTCACTGTCACCGCCCTCTCTACCGTATCGTGACTGTTGAAATAGTCGTCGACATATGTTCGCTTTGTCAATCCATCTACTACTTCCGGACATTCTCTACGAAACAACTCCGCATGATGGCTCTTAACAAATTGAGCACACGATGGGGAGCACCTTGGACCGAACACCGAACCCCGAGCAAATGTTGACACTGCTGATCCTCCTCAATAATCCGAATTCTGTGGAACATTTCCCTGACATCTGCGTTAACTGCTACTGCCGTTCACGGAACTTTAAGAGTCCAGCGTGGAGGGGAACTAGATTATCTGGTCCCTTTAAGAGATAGGTGTTAAGTGAAACACCATGGAAATATTTAAAGAAAAAAAATCATTGCAGTGGACTTAGCGCAGGATAGCAGGAGTTGCTGGGAGTGTGAGTAGTTTAGGTACCTTAAAATTTTATAAATTTTGTAAATTTCAACGATTTAGAAAATAAAATTGGATTTGTTAAGAAAAAGGAATGACAAATTTTATTCTCCAAAGCAATTGTCTCTCGACTGGCCTGCTGCGACAACAATATGAAATCATCCTTTTGTTATGGAATCTGATGAAACAGAATACACCTGAGATTATTCAGACCTGGTGTTTCTGCTCTTGTGCCGGTTTTAATCTGCATACCTATTGACAGTAAACTGTATACACTAGTTCCATAAGTCGACGACAAGCTAATAGTGAATATTTTTGAAATATTATCCCCTGACAATCGATTAACCAAGGTTGCTGCATGAATTCCTTAGAAAAGGTATTATGACTATTTACGCTTATTAATTTCATAATAAAATCATCTGTTTCCCATAAGGGCAAACCAGCAGATACAATCACTGGATCTGATTATACATTAGAATGTAAGCATGCAGGAATGCGAAAGAACATTTCAGAAACATTACAGGGTACCATACGAATTAACTACCCCAGTTAATCAGTTATCATCTACTACAATATTTGGTAAGCCGAAGCAATCGAGAAATAAGCAAAAGAAAACAAAAGGGTAGACCAGCTTTGCAGGAAAAAAGGAGACATTACAAGCGTAATTGAAGAAGCAGGGAGTTTATACGATTCGAAATTCGGAAATAGTCAAAATCAAGCCAAAACTGGCTGCGGGGATTGACGTTAAGTAGCTGAACCATTCATGGCGACCCTTAATGGCCTAAAAAGGAGCAAGCACTATAATATTCGTAAACTAATGGAATGGAAAAATGCTTTTGGTATCATTAAGCCTATATAGGAAAAGTGGAAACAATAAATTATTATTATGGAACCATTAGCCTTATTGATGTATTCTATATAAAATAATTTTTGTTGTCGCCTTACATATCTATATAAATATCATATATCAATGAAGTTTTAGGAGTTGTTCTAAAAATCCGCATAATAGCAGATTCAAGGTAGATCCAGAAGTTCGAAATCCTTATCACTGCCTTACCGATTTTAAGTCTGCTTATGATGTTGCAGATATGTTGAATTTTAGAAACCCTGCTTGTCGTATGCCTAAAACATAAGAAGAATAACGATAAAATGTACAGATTCATTGAAAACTAGAATTGTCCCTTCTTCGTGATTTTCATAATTCTCATATCCAAAACTGTCTTAACATTTGTTCTGCTTTTAACTGTTTGTTCTTTTTTAGTTATATTTTAGGTATTTGCAGATTTTCTAAGCTAACTCAAATTTAATATCTGAAGAAGTTGTGAATTTGTATTTTCCTAGTAAAGTGGCTTCAATGAATCTATGTACAGTGTACAACATGTATTAAAATTGCGAAGTGTATATAGTATTATGTTTAAGTATCAGATTAATACTAAGAACGTTAAACGTCTTCCCTACATAAAATTTGATAGTGTATAAGAGGGTATCAGAAGAGTAATAAGTTAGTCTAGCACTTATTCATTTAAAGTAGTATAATTGTAAAATTCCTTCTCCCTTCATAAACTGTTGTGACATCACTTTTTCTTATGAAATGATTAGATTAAAACAAAAACAAAAATAACTTAAAATCTACGCTCTACTACAACATTCAGATTTCAGATAAACATTCCACGACAATGTATCCTCATGCAAATTCGGACGACATGCCAAAGATAATAAAGATATAATAGATTGATTCATCATGCTGCCCCTATTCCCTAAAAATGGTATTCTCAAAATGTTCTCTTTCCCAATATTAAGTTTTTTTTTTTTTTTTTTAATTTCTTTGTTGGTCTGCCAATTAATCTCTTTATTAAGTACGACAACGTGAGTTGTATCGAAAAGGCTTACCTTAATATCACCACCCCCAGGAGCATGTTTAACATTATCCTTAGAGCCAACTTTTGGCTTGGCCTTATCCTTAAACTCTGCCTTAATTGTGTCGATTTTCTTATCACCACCACCTGGCTTATGATTGGCGTTCTCTAGAGATCCGATTTTCGATTTAGCATTCCATTGTAGTTTCGTTGAAACTATCTACAATAATTATAACCGAAAATTTAAATAAAAGCGAGAAATTACAAAAAAAAAAAAAAAAAATGATTATGTCCGAAGGAAAGTATCTCTGGTTGACATTGACTCTAGCGAAGCCTATTTTCCAATATTCTGTAGGGGTACGGGTACCTCGTATCTCATGTATGTATCTTTTGCTCAATTACGTGAAATTTTCTAAATTACATCTACAAAATGTTGAGGAATAAAATTTGTTTTTTTGTTACTCTACTTATGTATGTACACAAGCTCATTTAAATATGTATTTTGGCTTTTTTTTTTTTTAAATCTGGTTTAAGTGAACCGTGAAATTGCTTTCAATCACATACTCGTAACTGTGCAAGCACATAACTATAAATTGCAAACGTATTTAGATACTTTGGTATTCTTATTATTATTTTCTTTTTTAATTTTTTAAAAATTAATTATTTCAATTTGAACAACAGAGTGAAGCTGTAAAAATGTTGCTTTTGCCATAAAAAAAAAATGTTACAATGAACGGGGAAAAAATGTTTGAAAATGAATTTGGAGACAAATTGTACCTTTTTATCACCACCCTTGGGGATGTACTTTTCATTTTTAGCTTCAATCCTTGGAGTAGCTTTTATCTCAATTTTCTTACTTTCGATTTTAACTTTACCACCACCTGGCTTGTATGTGGCATTGTCAAGCGATCCGATTTTTGAACGTACTGCCTTCAGATTGGGAGAAGGTGCGTTGCCGACTTGTATCTTATTCATTGGAACTGTAAGAATAAGAATTTTAGAGGACGTTTCTGGGTTCTCTGAAGCTTACCTTTCTTAGATGGCTCTGGTTCGGGTGTCTTGATGGCTAACCTTGATCTAGAGGTGCTTCTTGATTTATTCGATTTATTCGATGGTGTAGCGCTTGGGGGTCTTGAAATTCCCGAGGTAGGTTTAGTTGGTGTCTTGGCGGGAGAGCTTGGTGATGTTGGACCGTTGCGTTCCTTTAAAAGAACAAAAAAGTTAATAAGCAATCACAGCTAACTGACAATTTAAATAAAGTATGAAAATTCCAGTTTATTATGTACTAGGTGCACCTAGTAATTTGTATCCTTCATAGTTCTTTGTGTAATCGATTTTTTTTGCAGGATTTATTTGTGGAGTACTGATAAGAAATGTTTATTTTTTTTTTAAAGAATTTTCTGTTGAAACTTGATATTGCGGGAGTGTGAAATCGTGAATATACGAACACTGTAGATAAAAATTGAACGTTTACGGCTGGTAATTTAAAAACAAGTATCTTTTTGGTCGCCTGTGGCAAAACTGATTGTTTGTTCAATCGAATGCGACTTATGAGGCTCATCAACCGTGGCATAGTTATTCAATATGAATATGGGCGAACTGGGTGGTGGTTGTGTGCGATAGTATGAAATTGTACATGAAGAAGAGGCCAACCTCTCTTCTTAAAATGGAAGGTGGAAACAAAGGAGGCAAGAATATAAACAACAACTGAGGAAATTTATTGGGGATATTGCCTTAAAAAAAGACGATTGAGTCGACTGTTGGTGAGTTGCCTTATTCTGTTCTTTATTTATTTTATTTTCGTTTTGCCATCCAAAGTTTTACACTAAGTGCAAAAACAAGCAAATTGTTCTTAACGATGTGTTATGGTTTTCGATGTGTCTGTGTGTGTGTGCTCGAATAGATAGAATATCTGCGGCTATAATTGCTGTGAAATAGTTTGGAAATAGTTGTGTCACTGGAGCAAAAATAGAATGGATACCGATTAATTGTGATGCGACAAACGTGCGGTTGGGTGGATGTCCTTGCATAGTTATCTTTTCTGTTTTTGAAATTAAAATGAAGATTTCAGAATGTGGATAGAAAGATCTATTTTCTGGATAGGTAATGTTGGAGTTCAGATTTATGTCCTTAAGATTAAAGACTAACATAATTTTATCACCATTCGAAGCGTATTAGATACCTATTAGGGTAAATATATTACAGCCAACTATAGACGAGTCTCGTTCAATTTATGGAGCAGTAACCTATGTATTTGTTATTGAGCTTATCTAGCCATTTTTGTTCAAAGAAATGGCACTGACGCAAAAAAACATTCTTATGTCTTCCTACTTTGTGGAGCCTTACTTACAATGGAAATTTTGACAGGTTCAGTTCTTAATATTCGTTGGAAACTTGTCTAGCATTTTCAATGCCGCACTCTTTGAAGTCTGGCTGTAAAGCAGATTATAAGCATCAGGAACTGGGTTCGAATCAAAATCACATGGCAATATGTTTCAAACACAAATTCAGGCCTTTGGCTTTCTTTGCTGTTTTCGACGAAGCGCTTTCTGTCGGTCCAATATTGGAGTACTTTTCGACAATTAAGGGCCGTTTCTTGTCCACTTTGCATAGCCTTACAGGAAATATTCAAGTGGCGTCAAATTATACGATTTCGGTGGGTAACTTAGTGATCTATTTCCTGATATACTCGTACTATTCTCGGTAGATCAAGTCTTCAGTAAGCTAATGGATTCATGTCCTAGGTGCCACACTCGTAGCGAAATCCAACTGAAATCACATATCTCCAAAACCAATATCATCCTTCGAAGAAATAATCACTGATTATCTGTAATAAGACTTTAATTTTGAAATAATATAAACGGGTGATGCCGTAAACCTAACGACCACAAGAAACAATGCATTCTTTCCTTTCCAGCGGCGCGAGCTTTCTAGCGGCGCGACCAAAAATTACCCTTCGAACTTTTCTCTCGAAACGCCTGAGCCCATTTTCATCCGCTTTCGTCAGTGATTACGCTTCTGGGATGATCAGTGCCTTGTGTAATTTCTTTGTGGTTGCTCGAGAGTGGGTTTAGTTATTCAATTGCCTTTTAAGCCCAAATGAGTAGCGATTAGCAAGAGCGATTTTTCGCATGATTTCCGCGCTGGTGTCTTTGTCGGAGTTATCTCTTTGTTGACAACATACCATACACAGGGTGAGGTAAAATAATCTCCATATCACTCCATTCCACTGAATAGTGGAAGAAACTCAGAGTGGTGAGATAGTGGCAATCGACGAAGAAGGGGGGAAGTTTGTGTGCCGTTTAGTACCGGTTTCAGCAGGAAGGTGCCACAGACCGCATCTAAAGTGATGAAGGTAAGTGGAAGTGGACCCCAAGCAGCTTGCACGATATCGAGCTAGCTGTAGCGCCACCTAAATGAGTAAGAAAGCTCTCTTAGAGGTACATGTATATTTTTTAACAAAACAATCAAGCATACCTCAGTAGCTTGTTTACTGAGACGTTTAAATTGTATAAAAGCTTACTATGGTAGCGTTTTAATATAGTACAAGAATACGCCGAAATGGCATGCAAGTATGTCTTCGGTTTCGGCAACAGTATCGGCGAACAGAAGATTTTGGAAAATCAGAAAAGATAACCTGTAAAGACTGCACTAATTGCAGAAAACGTCTATCAGGGCATTTTCCACGTGGAGTGAGACAACCTAAAAGAGGAAAATGTCGATCGACCCAGTTCAAAGCTACGACGATGTTTAACGTTATTTTAAAAATCATCAAGTATCATTCTCAGACAAGTAAGCAGTCATTTTAACCTAAGCAAAATGTATGCGAAGTGAGTTCTACATTCAAAATTCATTTATTCAATTCGGCATATTTAGAGATGATATAGATGAGTTAGAATAAATCCTTGGAATGATCCTTAGTGAGTGGGTGATCCTTACTGGTCTGATTCATGGGAAAATAAGTTAGAATATTAGAGATAGAGTTACTAATTTCCACAGTTTGCATACCTTGGCGGAAAGTGCGATGAATGGCAGATATTTGCATCACATCAACGTATGGGCAAGTATATTAGAAAGCAAGTTAACAGGACCAAATCGGCTTCCTTCAAGACTTAATTCAAGAACGTACCCTGAGTTTTTGTGGCAAGAGTTACAGAAATATTGGGTTTCCCCAATCTGCAATTGAAAATACCATTGTGTATCAACAGGATGGTGCGCTGGAACACTTTGGTCATGCGAATAAAGTTGTGCTCACTTAATTAGGGATACTACTGCAAAAACTGAAAAACAATAATATAAATGCACACTCTGTGGAGTGTAACAATTAAATATGATTGCTGTAAAACTATGCTGATTTTTTGTGTAGGCTTCTCAAGACATGTTATGGAAAGAAAAAGGTTTTATTGTTGATATAGCGCAAAAGTGTAGTAGTTTGAGCTTGTTAGATAATTCCCATTTAAGTCGAAATTCAACACGTCTGCTTAGATCGGAAAATATGTAAATTATTAAAAAAAAAGGAAAAAAAAGCTTACTGCACATTATACTTTAAATGAAGACAACTTACTTGTAAATGTTATAATTGAAGTTACTCAGGAGAAGGAAGATGCCACAGAAGAGTCTTTCCAGGAAGTGTGAAAGGCCAATAAATTTGCGGTGGACATTTATGTCACATTGCTAAGTAATGCAGTGAATACTGCCCATTATCTTATTCTCAAAAAATTTAAAGACAAGTCCAATCCGGTAAGCTTT
Organism: Volucella inanis; assembly: GCA_907269105.1. NCBI lineage: Eukaryota > Metazoa > Arthropoda > Insecta > Diptera > Syrphidae > Volucella > Volucella inanis. The sequence goes on from OU026153.1 coordinate 148,306,689, forward strand.
GGGTGGTTAAAACTTTGCAAAACAAAAGTATGGTATTCGAAATGGTGATTTATAGAATTCTGACTAAAAGCGTTGAAAATAAGAATACAGTTTTATATGGTATAACCAGTTCGGTTTCAAGGTGAAGCATGATATCTCATATATAGCCATATCTTTACAGGTATCTGGAAGTCAAAATCTATATAAGAATGCCTGCCCGGTGAACTTGGAAAAAGCTTTTGGCTTAGAGGGCCTGTTCGTCAAGCTGAACAGGCTGGGCATTAGTTTTTCTTTTTTAACATGCACACCAGACAGACCTTTCTTTTTAAGACGACTCTGCCTCTGGGATTTGCAGGCACCAGAAAGAATAAGTGAAAGCTTTCGATCGTGAGACAACACGGGCGACCACTTGCTTGTCACAATGTAATAAGATATAGCGAACTATAGTCCTAGTTCGTTCTGCTATTTTTGAGCATTTTTTGACCAGCTTCTGAATACATGTAATAGAAACAATAGTCTGCACAGTATTTTCTTCTATTGGTATGGTTCAGTTTGTCGTCTAAAAGGACGTATAGATCAGCAAACGCACATTGATATTTTATAGATAAATGGGTACTCTCATGGAATTCTTAGGGATATACTAGCGCAACTAGGACTTTTCAATCGAAACATAGCCAATTTCACTGATTTCGTAATGCGTTTTCGAGACAGATCCTTTTTCACTACTTGCTCTAAAAGTGTAAGTTTAATAAAATTATATTAAATTAGAATCGTTCGGATTTTTATTCTGAATTTGTTCGTTTTAGTGAAGTTGTATTCCAATCACAAAATTCGTTAGTTGTTAGGAGCGCTTCAATTGGCTACCCAAATTTCAAAAAAAACAATTTACTTGCGTCGCATTTTCATCACTTCATCAGCAAATATGGAAAACTACTCGTATTTTGGTGCTGATCGCCAAGATCTTTCTCCACCAAGTACTTATTTGGAGAATTCAGATCCAGACCAAACCTAAATTCAGATTGATCATATCGAGTGAATCGGCTTTCCACCTTTTTGAATAAAACAGTACAGCTATCGAGTCACAATTCCTGAGCAAAAGGATTTTAGCCGACCCAACCATATACCACGCAGTAATCACCCGACTAGATCAGGAAACTCTTTCTGTGGTGCAGTATATTATTGTTAAGCTTCCAGATAAAGACAAGTATTTAAAAATTAAAGAAGCTTTGATAAATCATTTCTTCATTTCGAAGGAACGACAATTCAAAACCTTAGTATCGGGTTTAGAATTAGGAGACAAGAATCCATTCGAACTTCTAGCTGAAATGTATCGGCTCGGCGGCAATTTACTAGATGCTACGTTCATTAGGACCGTATGCCTCAACCAATAACCACAGAGTGTCCAAGTTTCCCTCGCCACTGCTGAAAGCTTAGGAAACGACATCCTCGTACAGCTCGCGTATAAAATCGTAGACATTCATAGTCAAACAAATATCGGACAAATTATGCCTGTTACCTAGACTTCAGAAACCAGCGAACTCGGAAAAAAAATACAGGAGTTAGCCAGTAGGACAGAAAATCTGTCACAAAAACTCGATCGCTTCGTGATCAACAACAGGGATTTCATCGTCACACTGAAACAATAAAGAAAACAAGTCTCTGCAACTGATCCAGGAATGTACTATTACCATCGCAGATTTGCGGATAAAGCCAAAAAATGCAAGAAATCTTGTGCATGACAATCAAACCAGGGAAACTCCAGCCAGCACTAATAGATTCGACATCTGTCGGTTGTGAGGCATGCCTTCGTCGACTCTTCGTTTTTGACCACATATTTAGAATAAAATTTATTGTCGATACCGGTGCACTTATTTCAATTATTCCACTCATTCGGTTAGACAAAACAAGAGTGGCTACATCTTCTGTCTTCTGTTTACCCTCAAAAGCACACATCTTTAGGACCAAAGATTTTAAGGCAAAAGCTTCTATAGAACCTGCTCCAGTTGACTCTTTCACTACAATCAACCCCAACACTAAACATGCTTCTATAGTCAAAGAATTTCCTCAACTGCCTTAAAATTCATCCAACCGCTCAGGAATGAAACACGCAGTCAGACACCATATTCTAACTACTGGACTACCTTGTGCACAACGTGTTAGACAAGTTGCCCCGAACGTCTTAAAATAGCCAAAGAAGAATTTCAGTTTATGATGGAATTAGGTGGCGACTACCATAGGCTCAACTCATATTATTGCAAGATATTTTCTCTACAATAGATTTATGAAAAACATTTCATCACATCACTATTGCTGATGAGGACATTCAAAAGACTGCAGTGGCATTCGGTGTGCGGAATACCGCAAAGTCTTCTCAGCGGTTCATTAACGAAGTATTAACAGTTCTGATTTTGTTTTCGCTTATATTGATGACCTCCTGATTGCCTCCTATTCATCTGAAGAACACGAGAGACACCTACGCCTAGCCTTTTAACAACTTAGCCAAGTGTGTCTTTGGAGATACTACCGTAAACCTCTAAGGCTACAAGATATCAGCAGAAGGTTCTTCTCCAATGCCAAATCGTGTTCGAACCATCATCGATTTTTCGAAACCAAAAACGATCCTTGAATTAAGGCGATTCATCTGTTCAGCCAACTTCTAGAGATGGCATATAAAAAACCCTGCTTCAACTCAGGCACCATTAAACAAGCTTCTCAGAACTCCAAAATGAATGATTAAAGGCTGGTTCTCTGAATCACTGAAACAGACGAAGCATTTGAACTAGTCAAAGAACATGTTGCAGAGGCTTTACTACAATCGCATCCATCCATTATCCCCCATTGATGCCTCTCCACAGGAACTTCAAAACCTTTAAAAACGCATCACGGAAACGGACTTACGGCCCGAGTCATCACGTTATGTACTGCGATGTTTCCAGCAATGATATCAGACCATTTCTTCCACAATTAAAAACTTTCATAACTTGGCTCACCCAAGCGGATGTTCCACAACCAAAATAATATCACAACTTTATGTATGGATGTCGCTGAATAAAGAAATATTTCAGTGGGCCCGCAACTGTTTACCTTGCCTGCGTCCAAAAATAAGACGTCATGTTCACACTTTACCAGCTACGTTTCCAGACCCCGATCAGAGATTCTACACCATACATATAAATAGAATTCGTGACAAAGTTACACGGATGTACCAATAATAATGGATGACAGTCGCTGTCATTTTACGAGATGGCTGGAAGCAATTCCAATCAAAGATACTACTGCAGAAACAGTGGCTAATTCTACATTAAATATAGCCCGATTTGGATGTTCCAAAGTGATTACAACGGACCAGAAGAGGAATCACAGTTTGAAAGCACACTTTTTACATCACTTTATCGTTTAGTTGGTGGAAAGCGTATCCTCACAACCGCTTATCATCCTCAAGCAAATGGTATGGTAGAAAGATGGCATCGGGTATTGGAAACAACGATTATGTGTCACCAAAATCCAGTTTAGATGCAAATACTAGTACTTCTCACAGTTCTTCTTAGTTTGATGACTTGTTACGACTTGCATGATGCAATGTCTACGTATAATTTGACACTACATCAAGAAAAGATTGTCAAGAAAGACGAGAACTTGGGTGAAGAAGTCGTTAAGAAAAAAGAAATCAGAAATGACAAACCTGAATATTTTGACAGCTGGATGTCATTGGTAATTTTGACAGCTGCTGAAAACTATCAGTGAGAACTATCATTGCACTCTGGTCGCCATTTATGAGTTTATATAATTCGTTCACAACGTAAGTATTAAACTTTCTAAGTTTCAAGCTTTCTTTACTGCTAACGCCAGACATGTTTCCTCTACCGCGACACAAAAACAATGAAGTAATTAGGTCAATCCCACTATTACCATACACACATCGATCAGCATGACGCTCGTCATACAAAATCAAACATCCTTTGATTTTCGTCAATCAGACTTCATCAAATGTGTGTGACGCACTCAGATGCATTTTCACAAATATAGGGTGATTCATCGTAAGGTTTGATTTATAATGTAAAATAAAACACATAAATTTGAAAGTAAACTTAAAATTTTTATCATCAGTTAAAAGAATAATTCATGTCATTCACTTCTTGAAAATAATATCATGTATATGTTGGCCACGACTACGTCTGAGGTGGTCCATTCAGAAGGTCCAATTTTGGGCGACTCGTTCGAGCATATCGACTGGTATCTCACGGATAACACGAGTAATGTTGGCTTCCAAAGCGTCAATCGTGGCTGGCTTATTCCTGAATACCTGAGACTTTACAGAGAAAATAGTCCAAAGGTGTGATATTGCACGATCTAGAAGGCCAATTTACCGTAGCAAAACAAGGAATTAAGTGCTCACCAAAATGATTTCTCAACAAGTCCATTGTTTGACGAGCTGTATGGCTCGTAGCACCGTCTTGTTGAAATCAGAGCTCACCGAGACCAATGTACTTGAATTACAGGAAGCACATAGTATGTTAACATGGCGTGATAACGGTTACCATTGTAGGTAACATTTCTGATTTGCCTCATTTTTGAAGAAATATGGACCAATGATTTTACCAGCCCATAAACCATACCATACCCTAGCTCTTGGTACTCTTCGGTTAACTCATCAGCCCAAAGACGGCAATTTTGTTTATTAACGTATCCATTGAGCCAGAAATGGGCTTATCACTGAACAAAATTTCACGATAAAACACCGGATTTTTTTTTTTTTGAGTTTTTCCAGAGCCCATTCACTGAAAATATGACGCAAATTGAAGTCGTCTGGCTTCAGTTCTTGCACAAGTTGAATTTTGTAAGCTTTTAGCGTGAGATCCTCACGTAAAATACGCCAAGTTGTCGAATACGGCAAGCCAAGCTGCTGAAAACGATGACGAATCGATTCGTCACGGTCTCTTCACTGGATGTGGTCTAACCGGTCGAGTATCATCCACTTATGTAAACTGGGACTCAAATTTGCGAATGGTATTATAAATAGTGATTTTAGTAGTTCGATTATGTGTACCGTAAGTTCCTCGAATAGCTCGAAAAACATTTCTAACAGAATGCTGATTTTCGTAATACAGCTGAACGATTTGAAGACGCTGTTGTGATGTGAGTCTTTCCATGATAACTTGCCGAACGATACTGAATAAAAATTACAAAGCAGTTTGATAGGAGTCACGCGTGATCTGTTAAAAAAAAAAGCTCGCGATGAATCAACCTATACATGTACCAGGTGTATGCATACATTTTTTTTGGTCCCGCTCTGGTCCCACCAGACAAAGAGTATGGTCTTCTTGCCATTGCGATTTGGCCTTGGTGTTGATTGACCGGATTCGCCAGGCGAAAGCTACAATTTTTTCTGCTTTGGGTTTTCAATATAAATCCATTTTTCGTCGCTCGTCACAATTCGATGCAGAAATTATTTCCTTTTGTGGCGTTGAAGCAGCATTTCATAAGTGATTGTGATTTTCTATTTGACGTTCATTCAAATCGTGTGGGACCCTTTTACCGAGTTTATTGATCTTCGCCATTGCTCGTAGACGTCTGCTGATTATTTCTTGTGACACAAGTAATGCTTCTGCTGATTGCCGTTGAGTTTGAGTTGGGTGATCACCCAATAACTCCTGCAATTGCTCGTCTTCAAATTTTTGTGGTCTACCACATTGTAATCACCACTTTTAAATTACCGAAACCATGTCTCACATGTTCTAATTGATGGAACGTGTTCACCATATGTTTCTTTCAGCAAACGATGACTTTCAACATATTTTTTCTTTTGATTAAATAAAAAAAGCAATGAGTGCCGCAAATGTTCTTTTTCAGGCACAAGACTCGACATGATCACTGAACGACAAAACAAAGACAAACAAAATGACGTACATATGGTATGTATCAAATTAATACGCTGCGTACTTTTCGCTGGCGCCATCTCTTAAGTTTAATCGGGAAAAACTTATGCATACACCTGGTATGTGGTGACGTCAATTGATCGTATAAGGACGGTTTTAGTCGTCAAAATATTTTAGTTTTAGTGAAACACCTTTTCATATTTTCAAAACTATAAAAAAAATGTGTTTCGTACGTTGATAAAACACTGTTATTTGATTTGAAAAATGCCGTTAAAACTCAAGATTGGCTTGGAAATGAGGCTGTTATGAAGGAAGATATGTAAAAAATCCACAAAATTGTTTCGATCGTAAAGCGAAAGTGTGTGCGTGTGATAGCTGACACCGTAAAGGTATCAATACACTGTCTACATCATTTGGGTACCGTGTTTGGATCAAAACCAACAACGTGCTGATGATTCAGAGTCCTGTTTGGAGCTGTTTAAACGAAACAAAAATAATTTTTTTCGTGGGAAAAGCATGGAGTTCATCGAAAATTTAATCAAAAAATCGTTTTGAGCTATGTACGAGTATGTGTTACATCTTCGTCTTCGATAATAAGCAGAGCTGCCACATTTGCGGCTTAGAAAATCAAAGGTTGATTGTCGAAAAGCCTTTATTGAAAGGAATGAATATGGTAGAAGTTTTTTTAACGACGAGCTCTGGCCATCATTCGAAGCAATAATTTGCATTTCGAAATTTTAACAATCTGCCTATTTAATTTTCACAAAAAAAATAAATAAATAAATAAAATAAAAAATAATAGTAAAAAGGAGCAAGGAATTGTCCTTTGAAGCTTCCCATACTTTATGATAACTGTACAGGGTGTTCCGGATAATGTGTTGAAGTCTTAAGGGAAGATTCATTGACATATTTTGGAAAAAAATCGTATGGGTGGGGATAGGGGCGGAAATGCATTCCCTCCAAAATAGAGATGTTTTAAGCAAAGCCATACGTTGCACTATTTGAACCCCTATTTAATTGAATTCAAATTTAAACCTTTAATTTCTTTAAATTAAATGTTGTTCTAAAATTAAAGTTATTGAAGAACAAAAGTGATTTATTTTTCAAAACAGATTGTTTATTAAAATATAGCGAGTGGTAAACGTTTAAATTCAACAATTTATGTGCTCAATTCTATGTAGAAAAGTATAATAGAAATAAAATTGCAATCGTTTTGTCGTCGTACATAAAAGGAGACGCTATTGATGTGATTTGACTGCGTAATTAGTGTTTGCAATTGAAAATATTTTTTCGTATAATTGCTAGAGATAGTTCGAGTAGCATCGATAAAGTAAAATAAGGCGATTTGTTGCAGAAGAGGCGAAATGGAAAAGGACATACATACATATGTACAAGATGATGTGGAAATTGCAAATGCAAGTGAATCTAATTGCATTGAAGCTTTATGACTATGTTACGTTAATGAAACAATGCGGAAGCCAACTGATGTAAACAAATTGGATACATGGTCTAAAAAATATGCTAAAGTACAGAAGGTCATTGTTAACTCATGTGGATCCAAGGTTTTTTTTCACTTGTGCAATTATTCAACGTCAAAATAAATGTGCGATAGGCTGCATTCAGCTTACGAGTAAACCAACGACTCAGCTAAGCATCTTTTGGTACTACGCATAACAAAAAAATATAACGCACGATATCAGCTTTAGAAAATTTGGTACACACAAATTGAAGGTAGCCAGTGTCACAATAGATGACAGTATGTTGATCACAAAAATACTGATGACGCTATCACCAGAATAACGACATTTTTCTACGACATGGGATTCAACAGCTAAGGAACATCAAACGATTATCAACTTGACGAATCGGCTTTTGGTTGAGGAAAGTCGAATAGGAGTTCAAAACATGAATCTAGATGAGGTAGGAACGAGTGAAGCGTTACTGGCGAAGCGAAGCACTGGTGCGGTAAAAAAAAGCAACGTGGTCACGCTATTATTAACTTTTAAACTGATAATGGGCTGGAATTCGTAAACGTTCTCTTAAACAAGCTGTTGAAGGAAAATGGAATTCATCATAGTAGATCCATTGCAAACACGCCCGAACAAAATGGGTGCGAATGTAAAAGCCGAACTTAATGGACTTATGTAGTACAAGGCTTTGGGCAGAGGCGATGCAGATAGCTGTTTTTATTCTGAACCGAATGGGAACTAGCACTATAAAGGACAAAACGCTATATGAAGTCTGCGTTCATATACCAAATTCAATAAAAAACGTAAAAGTTTTATGCGAGGCCAAAAAAATATGTTTTGGTTACGATGAAAGTAAAACATCATATTCACGAGTAGAACATGACATATGTGTTTACTATTTACACATACTTTAAACGTTACTATCCGTCTCGCTTTGAATTCACATTACCCTTAAACCTGCCGAGTTTATTTCTTAGCCATTCTAATGAGCTAAAATTTAAAATCAACGTATACCGGTTTCCTCCTTTCATGTATCCCTAATTTTCAATAGTCCAATTATAGAAAAAATAATAAATTGGGACATGTAAAGAGTTACTTAGCAAAGTAAAACATTAAAGTGTACCTGCAATTGTTTTAAAGCTCAGGATTGAAGGTACCTAGGTTCATAGAAGATAACAAAATACACTTCCTTTTTGTCAGAACATATTACTTACTCAAAAAGTTTCAGTAAAAAAGTGCCTAGAGTTCCAACACCCATCGCATCTAAGCCAATTACCCTCACCCTGATGCCTAGGCCGAACTTTCAGAGAGATAGTGTTCTGCGGTATCATCATAATTCACACATTTAGCATCGCAGACCCAACTGCCGGAATTAAGGGCGCATTCAATCCTTGCACAGGTTCGGGCCCTGAAGAGAGCCCTGCTGTCAGCTCTGCCTAGCAAGTCCATTACTTTTCATTTCTCGTGATCCCATTGTGACCTGGGACCTAGACAAGACTCAGTGAATTCAGATTTCCGACTGCGTTCAGTAAAGTCTTGGATTCTCGAACTAGCTTGGTCTTACAAGGCTTAACTATCGTTACAAATGCGATTGCTTCACACTCCTCCACCAATTTTTCACAATGTAGTTCGATGCCATCAGGATTGTTTTCCTAACGAGTGGTTAAATCGAACTTTGTCAACCTCCAGGAAGACACATATAGTCGATTTTATATTTTCGCAGGAACAGTAATTATGATGGTCTATCTATAGGTATATAGGACCAGAGTTAGAAAACATTGAGTGCGTTAGGACATTAAAACCAGAGACCACTTCTTTTTAAACGTAAGATGGTTTCCGCAGTGCAGCCGATGAATGGAATGCTAAGGGAAGGAAGATTAATCAGTGCATCTTGAACATAGCAGGGCGTGCTAAGGGAAGCCTCTACGCAGCCGAGACCGACTGTTTTTTGGAGTCCAGTAAAAGCAGCAGAGACGTATTTTTTTCCACTAGACAAACGATATAGCCTGTAATTTTTCTTATTATTACTGTGTGGATCCAGACAAACATTTTCGGTGACTAGTCCCATATGTTGCCAAAAGCTTCTTTATACTTACAGAAAGCCAACGGCGACATGAAGGTTTTTGGCAGGACAAGCTTGTTATCTAGGATGACGGGTGGTCATGTTTTTGAGACTGAAAGCCAATTTCTTTTGCACCAATCGTCGACTGCGTTTAGGGTTATCTGCGCTTTGGAGCAGTCAGTCGCGAGGTATGATCCATCACCTAAGGAGTGATTCTTTTATAGGTACTTTTTTGAGTGGGGATTTTATGAGATATCACGCTTGCGTCGTGTCACACTGATACGATATTTCTGTTAAATATTGTTTGACATTTCATCACAGAAAGACTTAGGTAGAGCATCTACATATAAATAAATCGGCTGTATTATGAAAATCAGTGTTCTACGAGAAATATGTTTCATGCGCTTAGAACAACTTATGGCCCACATAATCGGCCTATCGAACGCACAACTTGCTTTACCAAATAGACCACATCTAGCACGTAGTGCTAATAGCTTGACTTGTCGTTTGCAACCCCATGCCGTATTCTACATACGTGAGGTTCTTTCTTTAAAATGAAATTTGTGCAAGAACTGAAAATGGCCGACCTAGTCACTTCTTCTTCTTCTAGAAGATCCACTATTTTCGACCAAAATTTTTTTTCAGCAATGAGGCCAATTTCTGCGCCTACGTCAATAAGCAAAATAGCCGTATAGCCACCAAGACGGCGGCGCTTGTCACATAGCCCGCAAAAACCATTCCATTATTGCGAGAAAGATTCGCTGATCAGTCAATTTCACGCTTTGGACTAGATAGATCTCTGAGCTATCTATCTGGAGCTAAGTAAAGTCTAAAGTCTACATACTATTGAAGAACTGAATGCCAACATTGCTCGAGTCGTTGGTCAAAGACCATTCATGTTTGTTTGGTGACTTCAGAAAAATAAATTGATTTTCTTGCTTTTCTTTTTGGCCGAGATTTAAATCCAACAACGAAAAACCTAACGACTGTGCCACGCCACCACCTTTTACACTGTTCACGTACAAATTCATAATTATAGGAAGCACTCATCAGCTAAGCAGGATACTTATTTACGAGTTCATCTTATCATGTTTCATCAAATACATACGAGTACTTTCCATTAACTAAAGTAGGTACAAGGTAATGAAAGGATATCTTGTTCATAGGTATGTCAAATAATGTACCCCAACAAATAGAGACTTACGAATACATATATGTAAGTATGTATTCGAAAGTATGAATGTATGAAAGTATGATTGATAGAACTTAAAGTGTTGTTAGTTATCCAAATAAAAATTGCTTACTACAGATAACATATGTTACTTGCATGTAGGTATGCGTTGAATCTAAACAATTCTTTATTCGTTTGTCCTGATAATGTGTACATACCTTTTCCTGTGTAGACTCGTCGACGCCACTGTCATTATCCCCTTCTGTAAATAGAAAAAAATTTCTCATTAGACATACAGTTATATATAAAGAGGGCAAAATACGTGGCAAGCAATTTATAAGGCTTCTACTCTAGTCTCAAGAATTATCCCCAACTACGGAACCAAATGGTTATACTAACTTTTATTCCTACTGATAACTGGCTCTTCGTGTTTTTCGATTTTTCCTGATTTTTCCGATTTAACGGATGCCTTGTCGGGTTTTTCAGAAACGTCGGCATTCACTTTCTGGAAATTGGTAAACTTTCCCGAATAAGAACTCGATTCGGATGATCCGAACGTGGGTTCATTCGTTTTGGATTGATTTTTGTCAGCGTTGGAGTATGAGTCCTCTTCCTCAATGTCTTTGAGATGTTCCTTACCATTTATTTCACCGAAAGTGTTATTCTTTGTGAGCGCATTAAGTTCTGTATGAAGTGGTGCTGCGGGAGGGGCAGTTTTAACTTCATATGACAATTGGTCAGGTCTGATAGGTGATGGGGCAACTGAAGGCATCTTAAGTGGCGTCACTGCTTGACCAAAGACGACATCACTATCATCATCGTCGTGACTGTTCATCTTGGTGACTGGGTTATTCGAATGTGGTGCAAGAGTTCTTTGGGCATGAGATTGCTGCTGTTGAGTGGGTTGAGGCTGTTGCTGTTGTTGCTGCTGATGTTGTGGCCCTAGATGAGGTTGTTGTTGTTGATGTTGGACATTTTGCTGAGGATACGGAGGACGAAATTGTGGTGGTTGTCCTCCAGGTCCAACACCAGGTCTAGGGAATGGTCGCCCACCTTGACCCTGAGATGGGTTTCCAAATGAATTGGGTGGACGACTTTGTTGTTGGCCCCCAGCTCCGCCGGACCAGGGAAATGCCCCCTGTGGTCTAGGTGCGCCATGACCAGGTGGACTTATAGGTCCTCCACTTGGTGGTGGCGGTGGTCGTGTTTGTTGATTTACTTGTGGCATCCCAGGTCTTTGTGGTTGACCTGGACTTACCAATGCATTACCTTTGCTGTCTACTCTTCTCAATGGTGGCGGCATTGGTCTTTGCTGATTGTTTATACCCTGTATTCCCTGGGGAGTAGGCTGTCGTGGTTGAGACGGTGAAACTGCGGTAAGTGGTGGTCCCATTTGAGGTCGCATTTGTTGTGACGGTGGAAAAGGCGCTCTCGACGCAGACGACATCGATCGGGTCTATTAAGAAAGAAAATAAAAAAAAGCAGAAAACAAAAAGGGTGACATGAAAAACTTTTCAAAAAGTATTACATGACAAGGTATCGTCTGTGCTAATGCGACTTCTAATGTCACAATCCTTCGCAGTTCATGTCATTGATTCCACCAAAGAGAAGGGGTGTGTTTTCTGTACCCTAATAGTGTTTAGTGGTAAAGAAAGCTAAATTCTTTGAATATTTCAGCTCCCAGTCGTACCTATGGTTTTATTGCGGCTTATCAAAAGACACAAGCATGAAATCCAACTCCCAAGCCAATACCGCTGAAGGAAGGATAATTTTGTCATGGAATATGGATAATTCTTTATTTTTGTAATCTGACCTAGATTTGCGAAATCACTTATTGATTATACAAGCCCCGTTCATTGTTCAGTGTTTAGTGTTGTCATTATATCGCGACCGATTGAGGGGTATCGAAATGAAATAATTGCATATTTTGATGTTCCAACATAAATTTCGCCTGGGACAGTTGAAGGTCTCTATGGTAGAACTGAAGTTGGAATTAAATGAGTTTGTTACTTTGTAAGAACTTTTACGATTGGGATAGTTCGGTGACGTATTGACATTTAGGGGAATGTGAGATATGTGGTGGAAAATGTAACAAGGACAAGGCAAAAGGAATTTAATTGGGTGGGGGAGAAAATTAGAATGACGACATACTGTCGTTATGTTAAAAGTTGGTGATGGTATGTTGAGTGTTAACCTTTGTGTTATTAGAGATTGGAAGAAGAATGCAAAGTGACGAGTGTGAATGTTTTTAACCTTTAAAAATTTCTTAAAGAATTCCAATTTCCAACATCCCAACTTTCAACTTTCTGAATTTTCAGAAATGTCAAACATTTACGAACAACATTTTCTCAAAATAAATGAAAAATAACAGATATACAAGTACAATATACCGTCAATCGGTAACATGCGTGCAAGGGAACACAGCTATGATCAGGGTGTTTCCAATGCCTTCAAAGCAGTGACGATAACACCAGCGCTTATCAATTTTTAGAGCATAGCATGTGTATAAATTAACCTCTCACAAAAAGTGGTTCTTCTTTTTATCCTAAGACAAAGATAGGAAAATTCTTAGTTCAAAGTCAAGCTGACAATTGAAGCATCCATTAGGAACTCATTCTTTCTATCTTTCTATGGAACAGACTTACATTTGTCAGTAAAATATGGTCGAATAAAAGTATGACGGTCTGCTTTCCTATCCAGATTGATTTCCAATTGTGAAGGACGACGACGTGCTAATTGTCCAAGTAAATCCGGCTTTTCGGCACAGACGCAGGAATTTTGTTAATATCGGATTAGAGCACCTCAAGTTGTCTAAAGAAAACAATTCTTCGTTTGATTTTTGTTGAATAAAGGAGAAGATACAACGGCGAATAGTATGGACTATACAGTGACATAAACCTAGTAAAACGAGTCCGAATATAAATTTACGATGCCCACATAAACCAATCTCGGAGGATTTTCAAATCTGTCCGAAGAATGGAAGAAAATATAATGACATCAAAGATAGTTTTTACGAGCTGTGCCCTAGCTATGACATTAAAATTGTTCTCGCCGAACACACTGTTGGAAAGTGTAGCCTGCACGACACTACTTCCGATAACGGATTTAGGTTAATCCACTTTGCGGCGGGACGAAACAACCTCGTAGATAGTACGCGGGTCTCGCATCTCGATATTATTAAAGGGAATTGTTGAATTTCTATTCAATTAACTGTCAACCAGATTGAATATATTGCGATCGACGCAAGGTACTCCTCCAGCATAACGGTTGTCCGAACTTTTGGAGGGGTCAAAGTCGGCTTGGACCGTTGCCTTATAGTAGCCAAGGTACAGTTGCGTATATCCCGAATATCGCAAAAACAAACTAATACTGTGAGAAAGCTTAACGTCACGCGGCTACAATTGCAAAAGATCGTCAAATCCTTTTCTGATCGAGTTTCCCTTAGTCTCTTAAAAGGTCCTCTGCCGCCACCATCAAGTATCAAATAACAGTGGCAATATTGCCAAAATTCCATCAGAGATTGTCACCTCAGATGTACTGAGTTTCACTCGGCCACCACAACGTAACCTCTAGATTGACGACGAGTGCTGGTAAGCACAGTTATGTGAGATGCATAGAGATCGGCGTTGCATAGAAGGACTAGAGCTGCTCACAAGCTCTACGACCAGAAGAGGAGAGACGAAGACTCCTGGAATGAGATTTGGAAGTTTAATTAACCCATTTATATCCGAATTGGTTGTTTTTCCTCCGATTTTAATAATTTTTGGATATTTAAGTATGTATTTAGTAAGAATTGCTAAAATTGATATGTGAGGTTGATATATATATATATATATGTGGAAGTGAAGCTATGGGGTGCAACTCTGGGTCTTTTTTTTCCAAACAAACGTTTGCCTGATTTTTAAGAAATAAAAAAAAAATAAAACTTGAAAAAACAGTAGTCTATGTTAGGTTATTATTTAAGACCACCATGATAGGCTAAAAAGTATTTATCATGAAGTGCAACATTACAAACTCCACATAGTTTGGCTTCGTCAACTGCAACCTCGCAACGTTTTGTCAGATATTTCCGTGGTATGATGACCAGATGAAAGATATTGTTTTGGTTTTATATGACGACCACCTCCTATTGGTGGACAGCCGATACATACACATAGCCGATACTACTTGACGCCGCAACTCTACCGAATCTAATTTGCTTCTAAAGCTTCTGGATAAGTTCCACGCATTCATAGCTGAAACGTCTATCATCCAGATAATTATTGGGTCGTTCCACTTATTTCCGCGAACTGAAATTCTATAGTTTGATACGTTATTATCAAGTTGGTCAACTCCACCCATGTATCTGTTGTATTCTTTGTTAACTTTGGGCTGCGGAATTTCTGACATTGTTTTTTGGATGCTGCACCAATAGGGTGAATCCCATGTACATTAGAAAGCATTGAAACGCTTTGGTTATCCTTCTATCGGATGAGCAAAAGTTTATTGTTTTTATCAACGAACTATTCATGTGAATCCCCCTTTGTATGAAAGAATATGAATTGTAATGTTCTTCAATAGATTTTCTCTTACGATTAGAGCGCCTCTGCATTCGAGTTTTGTTAGCTTGTTTGTCAGGTTAGGACTGGTAAAAAAATTATCATAAAAAAATAGTAATGCTACATCAGGATACTCCCGTTTAATAACTTTGGCTAGGCTAAGAACCACGAACTCTTCAAGAAAAACAGTAGGATATTTGTTCTGATTTCGTACCTGATAAAACTCAAACCGAACGCAATATCTGAGGCGAGTTTCTGCGACCCATCATCGCTTCATCTACTGATAATTGCATTTCAGTTGGTTCAAATCTTGCAAACACCATATTTAAATGGCTAGCCGATGGTCTTATTTTCACCATTTAATCGATAGCATCAATATTATTGTTATCACACATGTGTATACTTATAAATAACACATAGGCTGAAAACTCAGTGCCGTTTTATAGTAAAACACAAAATTTTTTAAAAATCAACTTTATTTATCAATATAGTTGCCTTCGAGGGCGATACACTGATTGAAACGATTTTTGAGGTGTGCGAACAGAAAATAGTCGCTGGGGGCTAAATCTGGAGAATACGGTGGGTGGGGAAGCAATTCGTAGCCGAATTCATTTAATTTTACCATCGTTTTCATCTTGTGCAACGGTGCATTGTCTTGATGAAACAGCACTTTCTTTTTCTTCAAATGCGGCCGTTTTTCTGCGATTTCGTCCTTCAAACGCTTCAACAACGCAATGTTGTTGAAATTGAAATTATTCCATGTGTATCCCAAAATACACATCAGCCTTAACCTTGCCAGCTGACTGTTGAGTTTTTGGTCGTTTTGGACGAGGTTCGTCGCCTGCTCGCCACTCAGCTGACTGCCGACTTGACTCTGGTGTAAAGTGATGGAGCCAAGTTTCATCCATTGTCACATACCGACGCAAAAATTCGGCTTTATTGCGGTTGAACAGCTTAAAACACTCCTCTGAATTATCAACACGTTGTTGTTTTTGGTCAACTGTGAGCAAACACGGCACCCACTTTGAACAGAGCTTTCGCATGTCCGAATATTCGTGTATGATATATCCAACACTCTCTTTTGATATCTTTAGAGTCTCAGCTATCTCGATCAACTTCACTTTATGGTCATTCCTAATCATTTTGTGGACTTTTTTGATGTTTTCATCTGAAACAACCTCTTTTGTTTCCACTGCGTGCATCATCTTCGGTGCTTGTATGACCACTTTTAAATTTTTCAATCCACTTGCGAATGGTTCGTTCGGCTGGTGCAGAGTCCGGGTAACACTTATCAAGCCATTTCTTTGCATCGGCTGCATTTTTTCCCATCAAAGAGCAATGATAAATCAACACACGAAATTGCTTTGAATCCATTTTTTTTTCACAATAACAAAAGTTGCTTCACTCACAACGCTTATCTCCAGAACTAATCGTCCGACAGCTTTTATTTCAAATTTCAAAATTTATACACGTATCTTTTGAAGGTTTGTACTAACTGAAATAACTGTATTCAAGTGGTGCCCTCTCTTAGAAACGACTTTCCAGCCCATGTATAATATTATTGAATCTTTTTCTACGCATAGCAAATGAAACCATTTTATTATGGTTATCTTCACGGTATTCCCATAACATAACCCATAAGAATAACCCGTAATCGTATTTCTGCTTCTGTCACGTTCAAATTTTGATTTCATGAGCTGAATATAAGTTAATGTACTTTTGAAAAAATTCAAATAGGTGACTCTCTGAACTCAGAGAGGGGGCAGCAGTCCACCGTCCCAAGGTTTTTATAAAAAAAATGAATTTAGATTTACTATAAGTCGTTCTCGTACTCGTATTATTATTTTACTCCAATATTGTTTAACCTCTTTTCCAGAATATTTGTCCGTAACAACATCTCATTAGATTCAATGGTATCCATAATTTCAGCTAATGTCAAACGTTTCTCTCTTATATTGTGCGTACTTAGACCCATCGTCGCGTTTGCGCAACACTTGTTCTTAGGGTATCCTTTAACGATTCAAAAAATGAGTAGATTGGGGTTTGCTTGCTTTATTTTATAAAAATAACATATTGGGTCTATAACTTGAGATGGCGTAACTTGTCTTATTCTATTGTTATTATTCCATTGGAACATGCGTTGTAAAGCTACTGTCATTGTACGTCATTTCAGTAGTACATTCATTTGAAGCATAAACAACAATAATTTTTTTTTTCACTCAAATATGTCGATTTTTGTGCCTGAAATAGTGTTTTGCGGGGAGTTCTTTTTCATGAAGAAAACTGCTGCCAAAATTCATCGTATTTTGGTATAAGTTTATGGTGAACATGCGCTAGCTGAGCGAACGTGCCAAAAGTGGTTTGCACGATTTAAAAATGATGATTTTGGCTTGGAAGACGATGAACGTCCTGGGCAGCCAAAAAAGTTTGAAGATGAAGAACTGGAAGCATTACTCTATGAAGATTGTTGCCAAACACAAGAAGAGCTCGCAGCATCTTTGGGTGTCACTCAAGCAGCCATTTCAAAACGTTTAAAAGCAGCTGGATATATTCAAAAGCAGGGAAATTGGGTTTCACATGAACTCAAGCCGAGAGACGTCGAAAGACGGTTTTACATGTCCGATATGCTGCTGGAACGCCACAAAAGGAAGTCATTTTTGCATCGGATTGTTTCTAGTGATGAAAAATGGATCCATTACGACAACCCCAAGCGCAAAAAATCATATATGAAAAACGGCCAACCAGCCAAATCAACGTCAAAGCCGAATATCCATGGCGCGAAGGTAATGCTCTGTATTTGATGGGATCAGATGGGTGTGCTGTATTACGAGCTGCTAAAACCGGGTGAAACCATCAATGGACAACGCTACCGAACACAATTAATCCGTTTGAAGAGAGCAGTAGCCGAAAAACGCCCGGAATATGCGACCAGACACGAGGCAATAATTTTCCATCATGACAACGCTCGGCACCACGTTGCTATTCCGGTTAAGAAATATTTGGAAAACAGTGGATGGGAAGTCTTACCCCACCCGCTTTATAGCCCAGACCTTGCCCTTTTTGACTAAAATTTGTTCCGGTCTATGCAGAACGCCCTCACTGGAATACGGTTTACATCAGAGCAGAATACAAAAATTGGCTTGATTCATTCTTGACTGCCAAGCCGGCGCAGTTCTTTTATGATGGGATCCACAAATTGTCAGAAAGATGGGAAAAAGTCATAGCTTCCGATGGGAAATACTTTGAATATAACTATTGTACATGTTTTTTCTTAAATAAACGTTCAAATTTTGAAAAAAAAAACCGCACGAATTAAATTACATACCCAATACGAGCAAATAAACTCCATTTTTGTTGTCGAAGCATACAGTTTTATTTACCAATATTTTTTATCCATGGTGTCGTTTATTTTTTGCAAAACAATTTCCGTATTCACAAAATACTATACTTCCTAAAACGCAATCAAACAAACGTTTCGCAAAAGGCAAACAAACTTAAAGTGTACCGCAATTCATCAAGGCAGAAACATGAAGAACGGTTTTCATAGTGATAACGGTACGAAGAGGAAAGTTCGAATGATGGCATCGTGTTTAGTGTTGCGCAAACGCAACTCTGAATCTAAATGGGAAAACCAAAATGTAAAATAACATGCCACGGACACAAACTCCGAACCGGTGCCTCTAGATACATACAAGAAAACATAGCAGTAGAGCCGCAGTTGATGCTAACGATTTGGAAAAAGCATTCCTGTAGACTGTATAACGGCAGTGACGAACCAAATATCGCTGTCAGGCAGAATAAGCCTTTCAAATTGGATGATGTAGACCAACAATTTCATCCATTCGACTTGAATGAAGTGAAGATAGCCATATCTAAGCTTAAGTCTAATAAAGCTGTTGGAGCGAAGGGCCTGACTGCCGAACTCTTCAAAGCGGCAGACGATGACTTGGTAAGGAGCATACACCAACTCATCTGTAAAATATGATCGGTCGAAAGTATACCCGATGAATTGAACCTCAGCATTGTTTGTCCTATTCTCAAGAAAGGACACTCTCTGAACTTCTGAACTGTGCCTACTACAAAGGCATCAGTTTTCTTTACATCGCCGCAAGATCATATTTGCCGGATTATGTGAACGTCTGAAGATATTCGCCAACATCCGGTCAATACCAGTGAACTTCAGTCCTGGAAAGTCCACCATTGACTACGGCAGATCTTGGAAAAACTCTTGAGATTTAAGGCGGCGTATGACAGTATCCAAAGAGACGAGCTATACAGAGAAATGTCTAGTTTTTCCATCACTGCCAAACTCGTTCGCTTGTGCAGGATGACAATGGAGAGTACACGTTGCTTCATCGAGGTCTGCGAAGAACTCACCGAGACCTTTGACATCCAAAAAGATTTCGACCAGGCGACGCGCTGTCATGAGATTCCTTCAACATCATTCTTGAAACAATAGTGCAAAACTCACGCGCCAACACACGAGGTACAATCTTTCAAAAGTCTGTCCAATTATTCGCATACGCCGATAATTGTGACGAGTATTGTGACGGAAGCGGTGAAGATGGGTTTAATGGTTCATGAGAGTAAGACCAGGTATATGCTGTCAACTAGAAACGAAACTCAATATCGACATCTCGGACAGAACGTCACCTTCGACAGATATAACTTTAAGGTAGTTAAGGTTCCGCTATCAATTAACCCAGCGCTGAGATCAAACGAAGAAGAACACTTGCCAATAGCTGTTTCTTTGGGCTAATAAGGCAATTGACTAGCAAAGCCCTCTCTTGAACAACAAAAGTGACACTACATAAGACCTAATCTCAGTCCTGCTCTATGAGGCAAAGACATTTATTTTATCGAAAATGGGTGAAGGTTCTCGGGGCTGTTTTGAGATAAAACTTCTTTAGGTGATTTTCGGTTCCATTTGTACAGACGGTGAGTGGGGAATGAGATACAATGGCGATTTGTACGGGCTGGACAGCGACTTCGAGTGAAGGTCCATTAACCGAAGTGGTTGGGTCTTTATTAGACCGGATAGACACCAATGATTCGTTACGAAATGTCTCAACCTCTAGACCACGACCGCTCCGATCTCTGCAGATGAAAAACGGTAGCGGACGCATGTGTAGGGGAACCTCAGCCAACTAAGCGTGCGAAACTGAAGGCAACTAGCGAAAGATCGAGCTGGTTGGAGACACTTTTTGGTTGATGTCCGGGTCCACCCCTGACTCTTACTGACAGGTAGAGAGAATACACACAATCTTATGGAAGGTGGCCTATACCTAACGGATGTATGAATTTTAACAGATAAAATATGTTTACTTTCATCTTTTTTAATTAGTTGATCCATTGAGAGTTCAAACTAAGCGTATTTATTGGTGGAAGCAGAGAATTTAGAGAAAAATCTCTCAGTAATACAAAAATGTCTTCGGCTGTCTTCTGTAAACGCAGGTACATCCGACAATGTTGCATGTATGAGTAGTTCGATAATATTGCGTTGGTGAGTGTCTCATATATTTTTATGATGTGCCGCATTAGCTTAGTCCATCCAATATTGATCAAGTTTCTCGTGAAGCATGTACAGTGAAACAGGAAAGCTCTCTCTGTATTGGTTGGGATCGGATCACCTTTATTGACAAAGATCGCAAGCAATTTGAATACAAGATTCCCGATTGTCACCTATTCTTCTGACGGTATGTTATCTGCTTTATCTTTATCCCTGGTTAATTCTTTTACTGCTTTCCTTATATTTTGTTATACAGTTACCCAGATGGGAATCTTTTTACGCAAAATCGGCAAACTTAAGTTGCAGAAAACACTATCACGATGAGTAAGCAACAAAATGTTATTAATAGAGGGCAACTCGCAATAAAACCAAGAAGTTGGAGTCGAACCTTGTTATCATAAAGTAATAGTCATGTGTGTGTTGTTAAACTCTTGGGAAGTCGTTATAAAACTGAATGATGACACATAAAAGTTAACAATAAACTTTAAACATCTGAAAGCTCTGTAATGAACCAGAAGGAAATACCGGAGCCGAACTCCCAGGGGTTGTTCAATAAGTTCTGCAATTTTTTTAGGGTAGTAGTCAAACACATGTTTTTGGTATAAAAACTTATACTTAATCCATAAGTTGTTGTGCATCATGGTCTATTACTTTCTTCCAACGTTCTGGAAGAGATATAATGCCTCTTTTGTAAAAGTCAGCAGACTTGTGGGTAAAAAAGTTTTCCAGGTACGTTTTGATCTCATCTTCGGAATTGAATTGCTTTCCGTCCAACTCCAAGAGAGCGGGACAGATGATAGTTAGAAGACTCACAGTCTGGAGAGTACGGTGGGTGCTGAATAACTTCTCAGACAAATGAATTCAGCTTTTGTTTTGTCAATAAAGATGTGTGTGGTCTGGAAAACAATGCCCTTCCTGTTCGCCAACTCTGGCCGTTTTTCTTCCACAGTCTACTTCAAGGTATCGAGCTGAGAGTAATATTTAGTTGCATTTATTGTCTGATTGGAAACAACTCGACACCCCACCAATCCCACTAAATCCTCAACATGACCTTTTTCGGATGCAAATCTTGTTTACCGACCGGTTGCGATGTTTCACCAGGAGCATACCATGACCTCTTACACCGAATGTTGTTGTAAACCACCCACTTTTGTCTCTCGTAACCATTCTTTTCAGGAAAACATCAAACGAGTTCCATTTCAACAAAGACTCACAGATCATTATGTGGTCTATAATGTTTCTTTCACTGAGCTCGTGAGGAACTCGAACCTCCACTTTTTTCGACGTTCAAAGCCTTTTCAATTTCTGTGAAATGGAAGTATGGCTGATGTTAAGCTACTGAGCGATCTCCCGTATCGTCAAATGCCTGTCAACGGTAACTGCAGTCAAGATTGGATTATCGTCTGTGGTGGGTGGACGTCCAGAGCGAACAGCTTTAGCAAGGTCTGTATTTCCTGAACGAAAGTATGTAAACAAACGATGACAAGCGTCAGCGCTTATAGTCGAATCTTCATAAACGCTGCAAATCTCCCTTTGCGCCCCTGTTTCTTTGACACGTTTTTTAAAAAAGCAAAATATGCCGAAAATGCAGTTTCTTATCCTATCCCCCATTTAAAAAAAAAAAATTTGAGCAGTAAAACTACGTCCGGTCAAAACAAATTCTCGTAATAAGCAACAAAAATTTCATAACGGTATATACTGAAACGATAAACCCTACTTCCAAGAAAAAACCGCAGAACTTTTTGAACAACCCAATAGTTGTTTCCAAGGCATAACAATATTTTTCGGCACTTGTCGGTCTTTTTTGCACCGTTCATAGTTTGTCTCAAGATGCAATTTATCGGTTTGAAAATGTCCGATAGCTTTTTGTTATGATAATTGGTTTTTTTTTATGCATGTGGCGCCGGATTTTTAAACAGCAGAGTTTTTCCACCAGTTGTTTCACATATCTTGTGCGCTTACTAGTTAGTCTTGGTTTATGGCATTTTGGAACCATTCTTTCTTTTCTCTGGGCCGATGTATCAGCTTGCGATATGAACTTTTTTTTCGCGGAGATCGTCGAGATCTGGCATTTTTCTTTTCTCGCTGGATTACTCCTCCGCTAGAAAGAAAAAGGACCTGCCCGGATAGTGTATTCATACATTAATTAATACGTTAATTTCTATGAAGCAATTTTTTGTACTAATTTCCTTTCCTTCGCCTCCGCTATCTCCAGACAGCTTCCGTGTCGGTCTTGCTCCATCAGTCCGGTGTTCACTCACAGTATTCTCATCGTAAACTGCACAAATTTTTCAGCATATTTTTGCAGTGTTTTTTCCTTTTTTAGAGCGAAAAAGTATTATATAGCGTATTTCTTTAGATATTTCACTCATATTCAAATCAGTATAACTTTTATCACGAGCAACGAATTACACAGCTATCTTCACAAAAAATGTAGCCTGACAAGCGCGTGTTCGTTTGACACATTCAGATAAGTGTTTCCAGATAAATGTACACCAACACCATCTAGTGACAAAAAACCGCGGAGACTTTTTATATGACCCATATAAATCTATATTCGAATCCCCAGTGTTCTTCAACGGGGTAGTATTATAAATGTAAACTCGCCTTATGCTCATCTTATGTGTTGCCTTTTACAGAAATCAAAGGAATAGACGGAGGAAATGTTTTGACGGGTGACCAAATAGCAATTATAGTTTTTTCAATTGTTATTTTCAGCAGCTGTCAAAAATACCAATGACATCTAGCTGTTAAAATATTCATTGAGGTTTGTCATTTCATCATGCTTCGTTCTACGTTTGCAGAAGGTGGGGAAATTATTTAAAAAAAATTATTATCGAAATTCCGGCTCAGTTGTAAATATGCAACGTGAATTTCGTCGTCATAACGGTCGCCATCATGCCTTCAGTGTGCATACAAATCGTCGTACCGTGAAAAGTTTGAGCATGAGTACACTCTTTTGGATTTTAAGCCACCAACCAGATAGAGATTGGTGCGAAATGAAGAAAACATAGCCGCCGTAGCGGCTAGTATCGAAGAAGACCCAGAAATGTGGATTCGGCGCCGATGAGTTGAATTGGGCATCGCTAGAGAGTCAACCTTTTTTGGTGCAGCAGAAACCGTTACCGTCAGTGGTCTCAGTTATAGAGCGATGTTCACCGACTTTCTGTGATCGATCATATCCGAACTGTGGTTCCAACAAGACGCCGACGGATGCCATATAAGCGGCGCAACGCTCGAAGTTGTGAAGGAGGTATTTGGCGATTGGGTCATCTTATAGCGAGCGTTCATCAATTTGCCACTGCGATCATGCGATTTGACACCACTCGATTATTTTCTCTTGGGCTCTGTCAAGTTCTTAGTCTACGCTAATAAGCCAACCACTTTTTATGAGTCTGGGGCCATCATTCGGCACTCAATTGCTGGAATAACGTCACATATATTAGACCAAGTAATCAAAACTTGGACCGACCGCTTGAAGCACTGCCAGCGAAGACGAGGCAATCTCTTGAAAGATGTGCTATTCCACACGTAATGAAGTAGGCTTCAAAATAAAGCCACAATCAATTCTATACCTCACATCGTTGTTGTGTTATTTATTTATTTTTTTTTTTTTTGTAATATGGTAGAAACCATATTGCAAAGCAATATATGTGGCTAAAAGCCGCAGCAAGGACATATCATCGATTGGTACATCGATAACGATTGGTGCATCAAGATACTTGTGATATCAATATATCGGTTTGAATACAATTATTTTGTAATCATTAATTTCTGGGCTTGGCCTCATAGGTCACATGTCGCTCCCACTTTTTAAATGGAAGAAGTCATATAGAATGACCAAAATCAGACCAGAACTTTCAGTGAGTATTCTCTACTTGTAAGTTTCTTGTGGGCGTTTTCTCTGTCCCTACTACATATAGTATTTACTGTTTTGTTTCTGATTCAAATGTAATGACATTTTCCTTTTGCTAACATCTGAAAGAGCTACGAAATTAGGGCACCTGGCTTAATGATGAATGTGTACTACAATATCATGTATCAACCAAGTGTATAAAATCCAATGTATCATTTCAGACGTAATATGAATATATGTCTTCCGATCAGCATCAATTTAAATATATATTTTGTAATCAGTTGTAATCCCCGTCGTCCATTAGGCGCGTAAAATATCAATTTCAGATACAGCGTTCTTACATAGGTCTAATGAATAAGGCTCTTAAATCTGTTCGGCAAAGGCATCGAGGTCCTTATTTACGGCTTATTTAACAAGTAAAGGGCTGATGAGCTAGCTCGTGTTGCCAATGTACTTAGCAATGTGTAAGTTAAACTGAGTTTCAGAACTTACGTGCAGAATTGAAATGATGTTTCCCGTCATCAACTTAAAGAAGCGCATTTTCTGTCTGCCAAATTCACACCAGTCGAATAATTAGGTGGTAGTGGTGGACAATGTTTAATTTTTAGCAGAGTTGTATGGCTCAACGTAGGCATAAATTGACTAACATTGATGAAAAAGTGCAGAAGAAACTTCAGCTTTGAGCGAAATTGTAGTGGAAGATCCGGAAATGTTGATATCGTTCACAACAGCGCTCAATTTGTCCGTCCAATACGCGAAAAATTTTGCAAAAAGAAGTCACCTTACACGCATATAAGACCCAACCGCTGCCGGAATTAAAGCCACAATTCCATGGCTTACAACGAGAGTTCGGAGATTGGGCTCTTAAGCAGGTTGAAGTACACTGTTATTTTAATCGAAAAATCGTACTCAGTGATGAGGCTCAATTTGACCACAATGAGTTTAAGAACAAACTGTTGCTGTTTCTGGAGTAAGGCATATAAAAAAAAGACCCATGAATTCAATATAACACTTAAAAAGTTGGACTGTTCTAATTGGGACTCATGTTTTTTCTTTTATTTTCAAAAATGAGACCGGAGCAATGACCGATGTAACCGGACACCGTTGTCATGATAATGGATTATTTCTTCTACAATGTAAATGAAATTGATCCGGATTGTAAGAGGCTTCAGCAGAATACCGAATGGGGAACTCAGTCAAAATCAAGCACCGAAAGGAATTGTTAATATTGCCAGCAAGCCGATCGGTTCGATTAGATTCCGTGGCGGACGCATGACTCAAAAACCCAAAAAGTTCGAACGGGTCGCTGGAAATGAAACGAAAACTGGCTCCATATGCAGGCACAGACGTAAGAACTGAAAATTAAAAATAATAAACAAAAGCAACTACGAAAAGATCGAAGTTTCGATGTGAAAAGGAAAACAACAAAAATGGTCAAATTTGAAAATGAGAATAACTCTAATACTTGCCAAAGTATGAGATTTGATATCTCGAACTTCGAAAGTTGGTCATACCAAGGATAATGGACGAATACGGCGAAAACTACAGCGAAAAGAATTAGAACTACAAGCCTGTATGAAACTTTTAACAATATTTGGTTCCACAAGTTTACCTACAAAATCTCGAAAATAGTAGAAAACAACGAATATCTTGCTTTGCCCCTAAAAATCTAGACTTGAAATTGTGAGAGTTAAGCCATCTTACGAGGAAGAGCAATATGATGCTTTCGAGAATTGATTTACAGGTTGCAAGCTGAAGCGTCGGCACAATGATTCACAAATGTTTTGATCTAGAAAACGTATTGCTACAACAGAAAATCGACGTAATATGTCTTTAACAATCCAAGTAGCAGTCTTAAAAATTAACGACCGACTAATTGAAATATTGGAATATTGTTAACGCCATCGCTCGCGGAGATGGCATTGAGCAATCAGAAGAAGATAAGTTTTATCTCGATATCAATGAATTGAATTGATATCAATGGAGGCAGTGGTTTTCATCGGTGCAAATTTAAATGGACATGTCGGAAAATTGAAATTCGAATATGAGAAACAATATTAAAATGAGAAATTCGATCGCCATAAGCAAATTATCCACTACTTCTTTATTTACAGAAGTCCCAAACTGGATAGCAATTCGACCTTGAACAAGTTTGATGTCTGACTCCAGACAAAGAATGTATGCCTGTATCCTCATACTGAAATCTTTATTAGGGCTGATTTAAATATATACAATTTTAAATGGCTTTAATATTCTGGACAGACAATACCCGAAGGACGATGTGTTGAGATCTTCGTTCAGGTGAACAACTACAACAACAGACGTTGTAAGCCATACCGCCAACGCACTGGAATTGTCTTGAATATCTCAGCCTGATAAGACCACTGTTGATGTTCTTTCCCCTCTAGGCTGGTCGGGCCATTGTTTCATATCAGCTAATTTCTCGTACAGAGAACATTAAGTTAGAGAAAAGATTCCTAAACGAAACGGCATGGCTATTAAAAAAAACCCACTGGGTGAACTTAAAATCTTGTTTTTTTAGAAATTTTAACTTTCTGAGATCCTTTATATTTCATCAGCTAAGGCATATTAGGAATCGAGCTGTAAAGAGGCTGTCAGAATAAGAGAAACTACAAGACAAACCCGACAGAGAAAAGACGAAAATGTGGAAACGAGCCAAGAATCAATACAACGTCTTTTTTAAGGGCGTAAAATTTCAATATGACTAAATGTCCCAAAAATAGAAAAAATCGTTGGTCATTCGTCAGAAATATTAGAAATTCTGCCTCATCCTCTATTCCTACGCTCATTCATAACGACATTTCAGCTGTCAGTTCTTTGGTACAAGGTCAATCTGCTTGCTACAAACTTTGTGGCCAGCTCAATACTTCCATATTGTGCTTTGTCTCCACCTACACTTGAGTGGGTAAATTTTCAATGGGACGAGTCTATTTTCGCACTCGTGTAGTAGCAAGAGTTCCTAACAAAAACAAATAAGCTCGTTAAGATGGTATATCTCCCCCTAAAGAGGTCTTCTTCCACTACAGCAAAACTATTGAGCAAGCTTTTTCATCAGTCCTACTGTTTACGACTGTTTTCGAGCAGATGAAAAACAACATTTTTCAAGGCGAATCTTCTTCGTCAGCCCATGAAAATTCTCAAAACACAAAAACTTCTCAATGACCGGCAATACGGTTTTCGTAGCAAAAGGTCCACTGGTTATTTCATAGCATGTACACCGAAAAGTGAAACCAAAAGGTACATGAATCTGGGGAAAGCAAGATAGTTGCACTTGATATTTCCAAGGCATTTGACAGAGCTTGGCATCAGGCTCTTTTGCCGAAAGTGCATGCTTTTGGGTCAACGACTCTCTTCTTCAATGGATTCGAAATTACCTTTCTGAATATTCAATTCAAGTTTTCTTCGATGGTTTCAAGTTTAATATTCACAAAATAAATACAGGGTGTCCGACAACTTAGGTTGGAAAGACCACATTTTTCATGTCCGTCAAAAGATTTGATCTTGAGACAAAATACAATATAAATTATTTATCCGCCAAATTTGGAGAACAATGCCAATATTTGGTCAGGTGCTCCTTAAACTTCTCTGTAGCTGCCGCATAGAATCCAAAACGGTGCGATAAAACTCATACTTGAAGCTAATATCACCCAGTCAATTGAAAACCTCTAACACCGAAGTAGGGGTATCTTGTCTACTGAAGCAACACTAGCGCTCTATTGAAATCGCCAGTAGCATTCCGCCCCTTTTAAACTTCAATCACAATTTTCTACTCTAAACCCTAACGATTATTCTTTTCTAAGCCGTACAACTCGCTGCCGAGCTTTTAATTGTATTTCTTGGTCATTATAACCTTGAGAGCCCACCAGTTATACAAAAATATATATCATATATCCACCCCGAATAGTAAAGAGTTCCTACATTTTATAATGATATCATGGTATATGCTTCAACGATTACAAATCACGCCAGAGGTATGTGAAAATATTCACTGTTTGTGTGGCTTTCATCGGGTCGTATTTCTTCTGAAATGATGCCGGCGAGTGGGGTACAGTCAATGGATAATAGTTTATAAATTTGTTTGTGGATTAAACAACTTAATAAAGATAAAGATCGGTAATCGTCTTATCACCAGAAATAGCTCTTTTAATTGGTGGTTTAACACCTTAATACTCTTTTCTTTGAGGCTACACCTATTCTCCAATTTATGCATATGGGCTAGGAACTTTAGACAACTAAAAGGTGAACATTCGGCATAAAATTTTTGCAATATCGGTCGAACTATGCGAAAAATCATGCAATCGGCTTCTTGAAAGATATTCGAATGATGTTATATTTCATAACTGATGGAATTAATTATATTTTAATCCAAAATAAGAATTTCATTAACACCTTAAGCACATATCTTCTTATTTAAAAAAACAAATTGAAGTGCAAATATGTAATAAAAAATCCTGCACTATATGCATATTGCAGCCTTCTCGTGTAAAAAATACTTTCCTGTTTAATGTATGACAATTTCAAGGATCATAAGTCTAATAAGCAAGATTTCCTTGAGTTACAAGAGAAATATCGGTAGATACAGGGGAGTGGTTTCTATGGAACTGCATAATTGTGTAAGCCTTACTCTAGCTCATTGGCTCTTGGAATAAAAATCTCACGTTAACATTTTATTGGTGCTTTCATTTCACTGCACGTCTAGGTCCTTTCATAAACTGATAAAATACCCTCTTCTTGATATTCACACGCTCTAAAGTTGAGATGTGTGTATCGACGATCCTTTGGCCCTTGTTTTACAGAGTTTCGTTTGCCAAAAAATATACAATAGTTTTGGTTTTTTCCAGCTTATTATTATCGGATTTAGGTGGAAAATGACTACGAGCAGCTCTAAAATCAATTAAAGAAGTTGTGTTGGCATCTTAGTGATAAGCTCATATTTAATTAGGTTAACACGTGGCTGTCGTCTTAATAAAGACAAACGTGATTGCTTCAGATGGAATCAATAAAGTGTTTATATAGAGTTTTCCAATAGGGACTTAGCAACTTTGAATTTTGTCTCTTCAACTCTTTCACTAATCATCAAACTGTCACTGTCAATTTATTCAATAAACTCAACAGTTTCATTATAGTAACGTACACTAACGAGCTACATTCTCCGATTGGGTTCTGGAGTAGATGCGCCAAGATGATGAATTTCATTGCAAAATCATCTTCAGTGACGAAGCTCATTTTTGGCTCAATGGGTTCGTCAATAAGCAAAATATGCGTTATTGGTCGGGTGAAAACCCACATGTGCTTCATGAATCACCACTTCATCTACAAAAAATAACTGTTTAGTGCAGTTTGCATGCCGGCGGCGTTATTGGGCCATTTTTTTTCGTCGAAGATAACGATCGTCACGGTACTGTGTCAGCGTTATCGCGCCATGATCACCGATTATTTTTGGCCCGAATTGGAAGATTTGGACTTGGACGAGTTGTTAAAAATTATGTCCAACGAATCGACCGCTGCAAACGTGCCCGAGGTGCCCATATGAACGAAGTCGAGTTCCATTCATAAATATTTTGATTGTACTTCAAGCCAATAATAAAGTTTTTGAAATATCTCAGATGGTTTGCCTTTTATTTAAAAAAAAAGTTGTCAAGTCGTTATTAGAAAACCCTATACAATTCTCAACTGTTTAACGGTTTAACCGGAAGATTGAATTGAATTGGCTTCTATTAAGCCAACGATAAGTTCTCGTTCACAGTTTGATAGTTCAGAGCAAAATTGTAGGAAACGTGACACTTTAACAAGCAAACACACCAAAGGACCAATTCTCGACGTTGCTGGAAAGTCAGTTGCATTCTATCTATTACTAGAAAGGACTTCGGCCTATATAGTGACATCCAGATAGGACATTGCGTAACTTTATTTCGCCAAAACATGTTGTATTGTGAGCTATACAATGAAAAATAATCTCTGTGAATGTAGGGCTTACATCTACTTAGACGAATACTTGCCTCCGGCTTCGTGTTGAATGAAATTCAAAAATTTTATAAATATTCCAAGGTTTAGAAGTGCAAAGTAAGTCTGGAGGACAAACAATATTTTCGAAATTGGAAATAAGGGTGAGTTATGAAGGTACACGTATAAACGCTAGAACTACAAAAAAGCATTTTAAATGCCGCTTCGTCAAGATTGATTTTTTCTTAAGTAAGTATGTATCTGAAGGAATTTTACGAAACTCATACACCAACTTCAGACTCACCATCTTTATAAGTCTGTTCAGTTATTCGCACATAGAGACAACATTGACATAATGGGAAGAACGCACATGCTGCCAAAGGAGCGTTTTTGACTATTAAAGCAGAAGTGGCACATATGGGAATGACGTTCAACGTACGAAAAACAAAGTATATGCTGTCAACAAAGAGGGACACAAAACGTCGACACCTAGAACAAAACGTCACGCCACTATTTGCAGCTACAACTTTGATGTATTAGGTACGTTATTTATCTCGGCTCCGCTATCACTCTTACTAATTGCTGCTGCTTTAGGCCTAAAAGGCAATTGAGTAGTAAAGCCACTAGCCATCCCAGTTCTGTTTTACGACACAGAAGAGGAGTGGACACTAACGAAAGCGAATGAAAATAATCTCAGGCGCTTCGAGACAAAAGGTATTTTTCTGTTCCGTTTCCATCAACGTAGAATGGAAGAGACGTTTCAACAGAATGGTCGGATAACACAGTTTAGATGGTTAGGTTTTGACATCAGCGTTCCAGGCCGGAATCTTTTCGACTATCACCCAGAGGGGCAATGCAGTGTACATTGACCTCAACAAGTGGAATTGCACCTCACCCAAATTCATATGGGCAACTGGAGGCAGCTGGTAAAAAAAATGCGCAAGCTTGAGAGGCTAGTTAGCTGAGAATCTGGTAGGGCCATCTAAGTAAGTAAGTAAATATATAGGAGCGGAAAAGTAATAAGTTATACCAAATGTTTGGGGACTAAGGAGAATGAGAGAGTTCTTTGGCTCAGGTTAAACCAATTTTTCTGTAATAATTGGAAACTCCTAGGTTTAAAAGACATGAACTGCTTTGGTAGAAAAAGTGCCGCATAGTGATACATCTAAATTGTACATACCTGTTCAGTGTTCACTGCATCCGTATCAGCCATTGTTCTATAGTAAGAATTCTCAACTAACACACGCCTTCAAATTAAAAACAAATTTACATCAACAACAGGGTGAATCATATCTACAAAACACCTCTAATGGTTGTGCAAAATGTGCAACAAAACAGAACAGCCAAAAAGTTTGGAGCTTATTTGAAAATGAAAGTGGTAAGTCAAAAAAAAAAAATAAAAGTGTTTTCAAACTGAAAAGTGAAAACTTCAAATGAAAAAAAGTTGGAACTGCTTATGCCATCGAAGTCTCATTTGAAACCATGTCGGCGAGAAACAATTACATAGTTGAAGCAAAAAGGTAAAGTTTTCTGGTCAAACACATCCCTTATAGCAGAGGTAAAGCTATTACCCTCGTGCAAGTTCAGTGGTCTTGTCAGCTAACTCATTGCACCTGCACATGCAAGCTTTTCCTCAAAACCTACTCTTGATTTCCTTCTCCAGTCAATCAGTCATTTCTAACCTACAGGGTGGGTAAAACGAATAAGATATCCCTAATGCAAGTCGGATGCATGCTAGCTACCTCTACTTTGGCGGGGTTTTGTTTTCAACGTTGCAAGTTGGTGTGTGGCTTTTGTGGTCACGACTGTCTAATTAATTGGTAAGTGTTTTACATTTGCAAGTTTTTCCATTTAATTTTTTTTATTTTTTTTGGGCTGGAGATGTTGGTAATAGTGGGTTTGGTCGCCTGGCGGTGCATGGTGGCAATGTTCAGTGAAAAAAGTACTTGCGAAATTGATGCATGTAATGGCGGTAGGGATTGAATGGGGAGAAACAGGGTTTTCCAATAATTTTAGATCCTTATCGCGTTCCAAAAATAAAGAAAGCGTATAAACTGTTAGTTCATTATAATTCATATATAACAGCAAAACTCATACAACAATGCAGTGTTATTCTGACACCCAGTAGGGGTGAGCCTTACTGGTGAAGACGGTGAAAACTGAGCTGGGAATAATGGAACGAGTTCACGCCATTCCACACTTGAGTAATAGTTTGCGCTTGAATGGATATTTTCGTACACAGACTGTTGCAAAACACGCACACCGGGCTTTGTTTGGTTTTGTGTGTTGCCACGCATTCACTTTCGTTTTAATTTTGCAACTCTTTGGCCTAAGAGTGATGACATTCGTTTCCTGAAGTTGAAAAATTACGACTTTTTGCTGACGAGCGAATGATGCATCTGATATGCACGTATACGTTAAGTGAACGAAATGACTAGTATTGCGTCTAGTAAAAAGAGCATTACGCAATGAATGCTGGTTTGCTAAATGACGAAAGGATGGCTCAGCAGACAAAGACTTCAGCAGTAATATTAAGCTCGACTTTTAACACTTGCGACATTGGTTGGGCCACAACAGTAAAACACAATAAACTCTAAAACGGACACAAACTTCTCTAATACGAACGATAACTTTAAGACCGTCATCGACACTGCGAAAAATGGGTCGAAGAATTCCATATTCCTTCAGCTTGAGCAAGAGATCATGCGACACAGTTTAGACGTTCTTGAAAGTAATGTGGTGGGATCACAGCATCTATCCTTTTATGGCTGAAAATATAGTAGTTTACTTCTGTACTCTGTAAAACTGCGAAAAAACACACGTGAAAACGAAGAAGGTCTATTACTGATCCGAAAAGCATGCGGTAGCTTATGTCCTATTTAGTACTCAGTAATAGAAATTGACTCCTAGGCTTAAGGGTAGAGTGAGGAATGGTACCATAATCTAGTGCTTCGCTTCATATAACTATTAGCACGACAAGGTTAAGAATGATTTCTAGGCATGTCACCAACTCAACGGCCAACGGGGACATCCTGATCTTGATGGGCGATTTCAATGCGAAGGTAGGAAACGGCAACACCGGGCTTAAGCATGTGATGCGACCACAAAAAATCAGAAACTTCAGAAATTACACAGGCGAACATCGATGACTTTCGAAAAAAATGTGGATCAGACAACTGTATGGAGAGGTATTAATATCTTATGATATCTTCTTACCGCCTTAGTTTTGCATCCGTCAGCAACCATTTCCCTAATTTGATGAAATCAACCAGGCTTAATACCGATAGAGCCTGGGATGTATATGAGACTCCAACAAATACGTGACCATCTTGCATTAGAGGCTCGAGAAATCAACAGCGCTACTGGAAACATCGACGAGCACTAAAAGGCTGTGAAGCATTTTGCATATCATCTGAGGCAGACATCATCGTCAGTAGACGACAAACAAGCCACAGGATATACAATTCTCGAAGCAGGAATTTTAGCGGCCCAAGTTGGAGTCGTAACTCGTCGCATAAAACAGTAAGAAATGCAAAATAGTGTAAGACGTGATAAACGTAATTATATCGACGTACTAGCCACCAGATCAGAAATAAATGGTACGAGCGAGCAGATCAGTAGGATTGTCTACAATATCATGAAAGAATGTACCATACAGGTGGACAAAGTTCCAAATCTCATTTTATAAAAGATGATCTATTGACTTCGTATAGGGAGCAACTAACTATATATTGTAGAAGGATCACTTTGCTGCTGTACTAAATCATTGAGTAATGAACCGGCCCAAGATCAGGATGAGCGTTTCGCTGAAACAAATTCCGAAATAAGCACTTCTGCTTACAAAACAAGGCAATTGGCGTAGATTGGATCCCAGTGGAGCTCTTCTCAACCGCATGCAACATCTTAATAGCAAATCTGTAGCAATTAGATTCCTTCCTGCCTAGGAAGGAAACCTGATAAAAGAGTTGATGGAGAAGAATATGCGTTCTTCCATCAGTAGCCAAATAAATAGCTAGAGTAATTCTAGGATAAGTTAGAGCGCACCTCAAATTAACACACAACTACGAACGGGCAGGTTCCTACATCAACCACATAAACACTGCGGATCATTATCGTACACTTATTGTTGCTCGAGACTGAGAAAGCCTTCG
Organism: Volucella inanis; assembly: GCA_907269105.1. Lineage (NCBI taxonomy): Eukaryota > Metazoa > Arthropoda > Insecta > Diptera > Syrphidae > Volucella > Volucella inanis. The sequence goes on from OU026153.1 coordinate 148,341,264, forward strand.
GCAGATTTAATCGAATTGCTACAAATATATAATTAAGGCAACATATAAAGGTGGAAAATATCACGTTTTACATAACAGTAAGGTCTCAGATGAATTCGAAGTCCTCAGTTGAGTGTGACAAGTCTGCATTTTCTTTGCCCCTGCTGTTTCTTGTTGTAATTAACGACGTGACTTTATACCTGAAACAACTACAAACTATGTACGAGTAGATGACGTCTGCCTGCTTTCACTAAATGATCCTTGATATAGAAGCAGGGGACAAGGCCGTAGCCATTTCCGTCTCCAACACCTAAATTAACATCAACTCTAAACATTGCTGGAAAACAGGTAGAGAAGATAACCAACTTCTTTTATTTTAAAAGTATGGTCTCGAAAGATATAATCACAAATCTGGACGTGGACAGCAGGATCAATAAAGTAAAAGATATGTTTTCACATGAGATTGTTTCGATCCAACGTAGAATCCGCGCTACTATATGGGTGTAGTACTAAGATTGTCACAGGGAAGCATCAAGCTTCCATTAATAAATGTTTACACAATATCCTAAGGGTCTTCTGGACGAACGGTGAATCAAGCGACCAACGTCATGTGATAACGGGCCAGCAAAACTGGTCATACCTTTGGCGGGAAGACAGTTCTATCGCGAAATATGCTATGTAATGTAACCTGGACGCAAAAGACAAATGTGGAGAAGAAGACTTAAAAAGGAATCGCAAACTCTGGAATTAAGCTAGAGGGAATCTCAATGCATTGCAGAACTCAGAACACGATAGCGCGCGATTTTTGTGCAAGCCTTATACCCCACAAGGGGTTCGAGGAACTATACACCTATAAGCACATACGCGAGCACGTAAATGAACGCCTCATAAAACTAGCGAAATATACCTATAGCTATACCGATACACGTTGGTTTTGAATCTTCGCAAATTATAATGACTTGGCAGGCAGGAGAATTTACGCCGGTGTTCGAGGTTGTCAATTGACTGACTGAGATAAGCATTACCTATGAGTCTTATTGCACGGTTTTGATTACTGTTTAACTTGTTCAGAATTGTTTAGGAACACCTGAACTGATGTGGACATTATACTCCAATTTTTGATAGAGGCCAGATCAGATGGGGTGATATAATTTTTATATCGCTTGAGGAAACCTAGACTTTACGCAGCATTTTTGGCGACAAATACTCGTATATGGTCATTCCAACTTAAGTTCTTCTTGACACACATACCCAGAATGGAAAGTTTTCAGTTTCGACGATGTAAGTGTTGTTCATGTCTGAGACAGAACGGAGCCTTGAATCACACCAGTATTTATTTTGTGAATATCAGATTTGAAACCATTGAAGATAGCTTGAATTAAGAGATCCGAAAGGTAATTTCTCATTCATTGAAGAAGAGCGTCATCGATCTCAAGTGCACTCATTTTCGACAAAGGACTCTGAAGATAAAATTTGTCAAATGCTCTAGAAATATATATCTTGCTTTCGCCAGATTTATGTACCTTTGGCTTGAGGAATGTTGTTTCAAATGTCAAATGCTCTAGAAATATATATCTTGCTTTCGCCAGATTTATGTACCTTTGGCTTGAGGAATGTTGTTTTTCATTTGTTCAGAAAAACTTCTAAGATTCTAAAGTCTTAAATTCAATGATTTTTCGTGGAAGAATACCTCTTTAGGGGAGATAAAGGTATCATCTTGACCAGCGGATTTGCGTATGTTAAGATTTCTATAGTAAGTACTCTTGCTACTACACGAGTTGGAAAGTGTGCTCGTCCCATTGAAAGTTCACCCAATTAAGTTTAGGCGAAAACAAAGCACAACCTGGAACTTTTGAGCTGACCGCAAAGTGGGCAGCAAGCAAGGGGAGCGTTTCCTATGGAACTGCATGACTGTGTAAGCCTTACTCTAGCTCATTGGCTCCTGGAATAAAAATCTCACGTTAACATTTTATTGGTGCTTTCATTTCACTGCACGTGAAATATAGTAAACTGATAAAATACTCTTTTCTTGATATTCACACGCTCTAAAGTTGAGATGTGCGTATCGACAATCCTTAGACCCTTGTTTTACAGAGTTTCGTTTGCCAAAAAATATACAATAATTTTGGTTTTTTCCAGCTTAGGATTGCATTCTCTCATCTTATGACTGGATTTAGGTGGAAAAGGACTACGAACGGCTCTAAAATCAATTAAAGGAGTTTTATTGGCGTCTTAGTGATAAGCTTATATCTAGTTAGGTTAACACGTGGCTGTCGTCTTAATAAAGGCAAACGTGATTGTTTCAGATGGAAGAAATAAAGTGTTTATACATTTCTCAACCGTTTAACCGGAAGATTGAATTTATCAAATATTGTCTGTGTCCCAGTAAATTAGATCGGAAAGAAAACTAAAAAGAACGGCTCAGAGGGAAACTCCAAAGGAGCGTTTGTGACTATTAAGGCAGAAGCGGCAGATATCGGAATGGCGTTCAATGAACGAAAAACAAAGTATATGAAACATTGCAGTACTTTTTGCCTCAGTTTTTGGTCGTATTGATATTTCACTCTTGGCTCGTTTGAACTTTTTCCGATTTTCCTCTGTCGGGTTGGTCTTGAAGAACCGAAAAATCGTTTTCTAACCCAGACAGTCTCTTTACTGCTCTAGTCGTTACATTTCTTTTGGTCTGATACTCTTGCTCTGTTGCTGATGAGGAAAACTGAATCTCGTTTCAAAGAGAATAGTGCCAGTAATCATATCAGCAGCGGCATCCACGTCGTTATCGAGGAAACCTAACGACCAGTTAAAATTTTTAGAAAAAAGTGTTTGGTCTGCTCCAATTGGCTTTCTCGTATTGTCATGCGGTTCTTTTAGGAATATCTTCTAACTGTATGGTCAGTATACGCGAAATTAGCTGATATGACACAAGGGCCCGGCGAGCCTACAGAAGTGCACACATCAACAGTGTACTTATCTGGGTGAGAAGTTCAAAACAATTCCAGTTTGTTAGCGGTATGACTATTAACGTCTGGTATTCGCGTGGGCTAATTTATAAGGTGGATTAAGTTTTTTCCCGTATCGAAAATTTCAACATACCGTCCTTTGGGTCTTGTCTTCCAGATTATGGAAGCCACCCAGAACTGTGTATGTTGAAAGCTCTCGTAATACCGATATTAGTATGAGGATACAGTGATACAATTCTTTCAATGAGCCAGACAGTGTATAAAACTCGTTTAAGGTCGAATTGCTGTCTAGTGGGGAGTTTGGTAAACTACATCACTATGTATGATCGTAAATGGCGGACCTCCTGTTAGTATAACACATCAATTTAACAAAATCGATTTAAGGATCTCTGGGGGTAAGAAAAATGTCATTCGGATTAATCACATCGTGGTCGAAGCAAGATGCTTAATTCAGTCACTTCGTTTTCTAGCCTCATATACGAGCAACACGGCCCATTGACTGGTTATAGATAGCCTATAAATGCGGATATCTAACTTCTGCCATCGTATCAAAATACTGCAAGATAGTGCAAATTCGAATGATATTTATCATAAGCATCATTGCAAGATCATAATCTGCTGTACTAAGTGATGAATTTCAGTGGCACCACTGTCAATAAAGCTATCAAGAATGTCTTCGTCGATGTACTGGGTTTGGCAGGATTACTTCATTGATAATGATATCGGAGAGCATTTGCGTCAAAACATAAGGCTTATCAGGCTATGCTATACCCGAGAGGTCTGCGAAAAATACAGGAAAGCCTAACTCAATCTCCTTATAACAAAAGGGAAAAACGCTTAATTGTTAAGTATGAAGAAAAAGGAACTGAGGAATATACGATCACTGGATGGTGCTAGTAAAAAAGAAAAGGATAACGATCTTTGGATAAGCACGTAAAATGTTTGGATGAAAAAAAAAATGAAAACGTAAAATCTTAGACCACCAAAGGGCTATGGAAAAGATCGGGCAAAATAACGAAAAACATTTAGCATATATATATTACCGAAAGATTGCTACTACTGGCTCTGCCTACAAGTATGACTTTAAGATCGACACATGCCCCAGTCTTGAGAGGCCAGTAACCTCTCTGACTTTTACTTTGTGGTAGCCAAAGTATGACTTCTGATATCCACTGTGAAAAAATTGCAATCGCAGGAGATTGTTAAAATATTTTCTATTCCAGTCTCGCAAAATCTGTCATCTGCCGTATGCTGCTGGCATGGAGGAAGAACTAAGAACAGTGGCGACAGTCATCAAGCAATCAGAGACGCCGAATCTGCGAGTAGTATGCTACCTTTCAGCTAAACAACACAACAAAGCTCTTGGATTATCAATGAGTGTAACTGCAAAGAAAGACGGGTGCTATTCGTGATTTCTACGAGAAAAGGAGATTCGAAGGACATCGTGTTCTTGCAAGAAAGATTCTCGATACATCGATGGTACTCAAGGAATGATGTTGGAAAGCTACACCTAAAGGTAAGTAAAAAAATATTCAAAGTACACAAAGAAAATTAGGATAAAGATGGGAACATGAAAGAGAATTTATTTACCAAAAATAAAAAAAATAAAAAAACTATCAGAACTCCACGAGCACATTTTGGAAGATCTTCAACAATTCGACAAGAATACTTCTTAAACCATCTTGTGTCTTATACGGTGACAGCATCTTCAGTTAATTTGGCAAGGAATCAGAAAAGCTGCTGGAGCATACGATATGTCCGTCGAGCTAGTTTTCGCAGTGAAAAATGACTTGCATTTGAGTATACACCAATTCATTTGTATCTATAGGTGGATAAAAGTAGGCTGGGAAATGTTTGCTGCACCGGACTTCATACCGTCATGTGTCTATCAAACTACTGAAGCAAGCAGATATTATTAACATTAAGAGAACAAAGCGAGTTGCAATGAATGACGTAAAATCAAAATGTATAACACGAACAATGAAGAATATCGACTACCCAAAACTCGAACAAAACACTACAATTAACAGATACAGTTTTGAAATAGTAAGAAATGTTCTCCCTCTGCTTAATCAACTGCACTAATTCGATTCGGCAAGACAATAGATAACTTGGAAAATCACGTTCGGATATCTGCCTAAGATATAACTGCATGTAGGAGCATTATAACAAGATAAAGGAATATAAAAAAGAAGGAGGGAGAGGAAAAGATAGAGCGATGAACTTAGGTGGTGTGCAGTGATATGAGTCAAGTCAAAGATATTTGATTCAACGGACTAATATGGATATGCTATGCAGTGTTAATAGAACATAGTGCTCTAATTCGAAGAATCCTGCACCCGCACTAACCCATATCAATTATAGTAGTACCCCCTCCAGTTGAAAATGGTTGTCGACTGACAGTCTACATGATGTATGTTACATATGTAAAAATACTATTATTGGAGCTCTAGCCGCATTATCAACTCAATACTCGAGAAGTCATCAAAGCTACGTTTGATTACACAGTATAACAATTTTTTTCATTTTAGCATCATAGAAATATAACCCTGAATTTCTACAGCTACGCATGGGAATTACTTTAAGAAAGTGTGAAGTTCAATTTGAAGTTCCTGAAACACCCGTAAAATAACAACTATCAACAGAAGAATTAAGAATAGAAAAAGAGTATGGACAGAACTCTGAAAGTGATCTGGAATAGAATACTTGCCAGTTGTCACTACCACAAATGATAGAGAATTTATACGGGTTCGCTTGTTGTCATATAAAGTTATTGACTGACATTATAGCCGGCATAATGATCAACAACTAAAACGTGACACTAGTTTCTAAGATTAAGAAACCAAAAATCTTCCATGATGCGTTTACATATTTTACAAGAAAGCAAATCCTCTTTTAGTCAGTTAGCAATTGAGAAAGCAAACTCTTCGAAATAGTTAATGAGTGATAGGAGTTGAAGGCGACATCTCAGCAGCTTTTTAATGGAAATTAAATAGGTACAAATAGAGAAAAAAAGACAAACTAAATGTTAATAAGAAGAAGTGTTTGTGGTCAGTTTGCCGTTGTCTTCCAACTTCAAGCACATTTGAAACTATTTTTAAAACAAATGTTTTCGAGACCGAAGAGTCTCGTTCAAGTTTAAAAGTAGCATAACATAATTTCCGTTATGTAGTTGTAGATTATGATGATATATATGTATATATAGCTCAATATTGAACTGCAGCTCCATCAATGTTTTAACGAATCAAATCAACAGTTTATTAAGATTGCCAATAATCGAAGATATACTCGTAGTTTAACTTATTGACCTCTGGATAAATCGAATGGTTTGGGATGATGGGGAAGTCGAGACTTCTAGTTGACCTGATTTGCAGCATTCCAAATGTCTCATGATAAAGTCCGATAGCTGAGGGAAAACCCCAGTATACTAGTGAACGGCGGAAGAAAATACGTACACACACGTACAGTGCGACATACTGAGAAAGGTATCTGGTTACTAGGTGCGAACAGAACAAATCGTTTTAGCTATTTTAAAGATTATCTTGTGCTGGGTTCCTCTTTACAATCGCAGTAAACTTCGAAAAAATGAAGCCGGTAGGGCTGAGAGAATCATTCATAATTATCAGAAAAATTTCCGTGAAAATGGCTACTTCGATTTTCGAATAGCCCATACGAATATCGCAGTTATGATGAACTACAATACATTGTCATTCTTATAGTTGAAATCTTTTGTTTATGTGAATATCTTGTCGAACTGACTGGGAGTATAGTACCATTTCTGACTACGCAGCGGAAAAACTGGAGATGATCTTCTCTACGAAGATCAAGAAATCCAGAAACTCCCCACATTTGTGGACTAAAGAACTATAATGCATTAGAAAGGAGCTTAGAGAACTTGTCAATGTAGCCAAAAGCTCAATCTTGTGCTCCGACTGACAGTCTGAGGAAATACAGGAGCGCAATGTGTAGCGCTAAAAGAAAATCATAAAGAAAGTTTAACTTCAACATTGAAAGTGCAACATAATGTGTGAGGCTAAGTCATATCTAGGAACCTACAGTCGGTGATCTAAAATTGCCAAATGGTAGCTACATGGAATCCAAAACCCCCTTCCGTGAATGCACTCTTACTCCAACACCACTAGCAATTACAGACGCGAATCTTCCTTAGCCAATATGAAGTCCCAGATGAGATACTAAGAACACATTCTATGAATGTACACGGGTATGGTCAGACCCTTAACATCTTGACATACAGTGGCTTAGTATAGTGGTAATCCACAAATAAAAAGCCACACGGTCTTTACAAGTGAACTGGGCTTATGATCCAATACAGACTACATAATACTCCGTCATGACTTCGGAACTTTATCGCCTGTATTTTCACAGATAGAGAGGAATGGGATAGGAACCAAATGATACCAGACTCGGCATCAATTTTCACTGTACCCACAAGAATATTACTATATTTTTTGACAGTCAGGTTGCCATCGAACCCATCGCGGAAATCAGATTTAAATCGGAGCTTGTGAAGCGCTATCGCGAAGAGCTTAACCCTCTTTCCGTTCAGCATAAGATTACGCTATACTGGGGGTCTCTGGCCACAAAAGAGAGGTAAGCAATGAGCATGCAAACGAAGTAACTCGAAAAGGATCCTTCCTAAACACAAGTAAAACCAAAGTGGTTTTCTTCACAAAGAAGTATATAATTTCATCTATACTCGTAACGCCAAACACTTTTTTTTTCTTTAAAAAAAACTTAACACTCAAGTGGGTATGAATACACTTATAATGCCTCAGCATGTGTTAAGTTTTTTTTGGAAAATGGGATAGTGAGAGAAAGAAAGATGTTTGGGCTCAGTCAATCGGTCAAAATTTCGACTATATAGTTCTTTCCCTTCCGTTTGAAAGCAATGTTTATACAGCAATCATCCACGCGCACACTAAACTAAAACGAACCAAGGCGGGAGAGCAGGTGTGTTCTATTATAGCGTATTTTAAGCCGAAATTTTGGCAAATAAAGTGGCTTTCTCTTGACTAAGGTAAAATTTGATACCTGCCAGGGATATCTGCCTTTAGCCAGGACCCTGAAGGACCCTGAACACGGTTATGTCAGTGCTGGAGGAAGTCAGAAATAAATAGTTTGTAATCCACATCTGATCGGTACCGAGATATTTGGTTAACTATTAAGCCGATGAATTTCCAAAGAGCAATACAATCCTAAATATTCTGCTTCTCTATAAATACAAGAATAACACTCGCTGCATGGTAATTTCTGCGATGCGATAGATGAAGCGAAGTTCTGATGGTCAGTAGACAGACACTGCAATTAAGTTGTACAGATCTAATTGGATCAGATGCGTCTAGATATTGTCTTACCTGTGGAACCGTCACATATTGGCATAATAATATGTCACTGCTTAGTCAGCAGATATGTCAACAGACTTAGCCTCCTTAATGATGTATTCGGTAGCCGGAGAGATGAAAAAAAAAATATATATATTACCCTGCTCCGTCCACCAGAAGAAAAGCCTTTTTGAGGAATTTCTTTGAGGATAACCAAGATGTCAGTCAGTAGACCATCGGCTTTGCTAGAAGCACTAAAACGTTTATTTTTGCAGTAAATCTGGTAGTTGCAGGTCTACGTTGCTTTAAGGTAACTCTTTCGTGTGTAAGGAAATTGGGATTCGGTGTTATTGGAAATGGTCTTTTGTATAAATGATAATTTTAAAACTGTTTGCTCGATTTACAAGATAAAAGATCGCCTTAGCAGAAGCATCGATTTTCGCTATATTTTATACAAAATTATATTTGACAAAGTGCTGCGGTTTTTTTTTTATAATCAGCGCGTACTCAAGGGGTTTTGTACCCTTAAAATGTTCGTACACAGTACGGGCGAAGCAAATTTAGGGAGGAAGAAAAGACAGGTACCGATGTACATTGTTTTTAAATGTTTGTAAATTATAACGACCAGGAAACACGGATGTCGGCAGGGCATTCCATAAGCGAGTTGTACGGCCTAAGAAAGAATCACGATATTTAAGAGTAATTTAGATTATCTTCAGTCATGGGTTAATGTCACTTAGGTAATTAGAATATCAGTGCAGACCTGACCAAAATATAGGGAGAGACGAATGAGACACATTTGGTGTGTTTAGTCTTCAGGTTTTCAACTTATAGTTGTGTTTTCTTTTTGCATTGAAACGTATGTACTCCTGGAAGCCACAATCTGTCGAAAATAGCAAACAGCAACACAAGAGTTTGTGAAATTTATTTGTTAAGATAAAAGTGGTAATAAATGACCACTAAACAGCTAATTTCACTACGGCATATTAAATTACCACGAAGAAGCCTCGCGAGTCAGTCAGTCAGCTCTTAGTATTTACAAATGGTGCCATAATTTTCTAAATTTAGGACAAGTTACCATACACGCTATCAACTGAAGTAGTATTTTTTTGTTTTTGTTACATATCATAAAGCCGAATGTGTTCCACTACCTTATACTTAACCTAATAAAAAATTGGCAGAAACCAAAAACAAACAAAATAAAATAAAAAAACAAAAATATATGGTAAAACTAAAATTCATCAAAAGGACGTATGTTTTATAGGCATATAAACGTGAGTTGATCCTTTTATCGATTTGAGGTTTTTTTATTTTTTAAACTTAAGTACATCAATACTACGTGCACTTGTTTTTATTCACAAAAAAGGAAGAACTTTTACTTGACTTAATCCTTCTATTTATTTTTTCTTTGGAACTTTCTACGGTTACTCTCTACAACAACACAAACAAGGAGAATCCTGTTATCTTCTTAGAACCGAATTTTTGATTTCCGAACTTTGCTCGTAAGGATACAGGTGATAGAACTCAACTGTTTTGAGTTTTCCTTTTGCCACACTTCGTTGCAAGCAAAAGTTGAGAAATTCGACGAGAAATGTCCTTGCGCAGTGTGTGAAGTCGAAAAGTGACTTTTTTATGTTTTGAATGTTTTTAGTCATCGTTTGTTTGGGAGGACTAGACAGAGTTGCCACTTCGAAGAGTGTATCAGGTATGTGCTATTACTGAGAACCTGATTGACTTACTTTATGACAGAAAACTCAGCCATACAGTTAAAGGTTTTTAGACTCGGATACACATTTACAGCCGTAGACTACAATTTATTCAAAAATTGCTTTGATAATATTTTCTCGATTTGTTGATTCAAAATTCAGCTGGTTATAAATGCAAGTCAACATTAGCTAAAACTAAGGATGAAACACGTGAGGGTAGGTGAATTGTTCATCAAGTTCTTTAAGTGCGGTCAGGCTCTTCAGTGAAAAACGTCCCCATTTATCACCCATTTCCAAATTGAAAGTCCAATTCATGGAATTTCGCCATAGGGTCATTCTACGATAAATCGCATTATATGGGGAGCTCTGAACGACCTCCCTCGGATTTGGCTGAAAAATGGTAGAATCATAAGGCAAAAACAAGTTTTGCAGAATTCGATATAGTTCGCGTGAAACGGAACTTCAAAAATTTGGAAAATAATCAAAATTTATGCTTTCTTTAATATATTTAAAAAAATCATAACTTTGGCTCTGCTCATCAGAATTTGATAAAATATACCTTGTTGAATTCAGGAAAAGGTGAACTTTCAAAGATTTGGAATAATTCTTATTTTCAAGGACGAAGGACATTCTAGAATAATTCTTTTTACATATAACCTTGAATAACTCAAAAAATGGTATTTTTTATATATATTATAGAGAGATTCGTCCTCTATTTCCATTTAAAATTTCAAGTTGGGATCTCTATGGGTTCGGTCAAAATAATATTTTATAGGCGGCTAAATATTCTGTAATAAATATTTTCATTTAAAAAAAAAGTCCCACTGGGGCCTTTGTATCCCAAGGCCTTAAAAACTAAAAAAATCATTATTTATTATCTTTTAAGAGTATATACATATTCTTCCGGTGAAAAGGAAAAATATTTTCCTTTAATTACTCCTTGTGAAACAGATGAAATATGATGAAGTTTTTGTTTCTTAAATTAGAAAATCTCGATTCCATCAATAATTTTTCTTCATTATACTCCTGTGTGGTCACGTAGGAGAAATCCATATTCTTTATATTTTCAGCTGCCTAGTTATAAAACTGTAAGGGAGTTGTTATTTGTTCCCTATACGGTCTTTGTAGGCAAGCTCTGGTAGTCAGTCTTTTTATTGTACCACCAAGTCCATCGCATGCGCTCTTACCATGAGAGGTCGGAAAGAAGTTCCATTCAGCATTCACTCCAAAATTCTGTTCATGCAATGTTAAATTAAAAAAATTAATTTTGTTTTTGTACTGCTCAGCAGAGCCATCAGAAAAATAAATAATTTTCTTAAAATTATGGCATTTCTTGTATAGGAACTCTAACAGACGGCGTTGAAATAAGTGTACTGCGATAGTGTCATGCTTTAAGCAGTCACTGATTACAACTAAACTTTCATTTTTAATACATATAATCCATCTGATTCCGGTAATATATTGCGAAAGGGTGAATCGTCGTCTGTTCGTTAGTCCAGTGGTATCCCTGCACTGCATCTTGCACAACAAAACCATAATTTCTGGAAAACTCCAATAAAACAAGTATGTCCGTTTTCTTTAAGAGAGTTTTGTCTTCCTTCATGTACCTGTTTTGTTGATAAGTTAAAAATATGACGAATGAAAACACCAAGCCGTTTCAAAAAGCTCTGAATTTAATAATCAGAGTTTTCAATTCTCACTTCCAATTTTGATGGGTCTGTGTGGATCCACTGATAGTTTGTTACGTCTTCTATGAAGTGATTACTAAATGCAGTGTCAAAAATTCTCCTTAATTTAGAATAGTTTGGGCAATTAAGGTACTTGCCCTAATAAAAATTTATATCAGGAGGGTTACAAATTACCAAAGCTCAGCAGGCTCTGATGTCATTGAGATGTCTTCGTTTTCTATCAGCCTTGATATATTGCTATCCTCAAACATGAGTTTGATATTTTGATGGATGGCGCAAACACATGGAATGAGTTCCTGATTCCCCAGCCAAAATACAGTTCTTTGGTCTTAACGACGCGAATTTGGAAAATCCAATCTTAACATTATTATGAACTTCTTTGGACTTATAATATATCTCCCTAAGTTTAGCCAGAACCAGGCGTTTTTGAGTATGTTTTTTCTGATTTTCAATCTAACAAAAAAGCAAAACATCTTATTTTTGAACCTGAGAAAATACATTTTTGTTACCCTTATAGAGACGTATGTTAGTCTTTTTTTTTTCTAGCATTAAACGGCTGATATCGTCTTCACAGTAAAAACTTTCTACCAATTGCTTGATATCAGCATCTAAGCTTTTCCCATAAGTTGATGGAACGCTTTGATCTTCTTTTCTAGATTTCTTGATCATATAGTATAGCTTGTGGATCCTGGAAACTTTTCTATAATTTTGTCTACGCTCCATTCTCTTAAAAGTAAAACAAAACAAGTTTGGTGTCTTTGCTTGTAGTTTTATGGAAATATTCTTGCTCTCTGGAATTATCTTCATCATTATCCACAGTAACAGAGAAAACTTTCTCTGCAATATGCAACATAGACTTTTTCAATTTTGACTAGACTAATTCAATTTTAAGTCACTAAGTCTTCTCTTGTCGAATGTATCTTCTCCAATGTACTGTATGCACTCATTAATCAAATTGAATGCAATGTCTTTATCGAAATACATTTCATCAACTTCAACTTGATCGTCAACCTCTAGCAATGATGGCGTTGTATCAGAATTTCGGATCTGACTCAATTTTTTCCTACACGTAGAGCAAATTACCAACTTTGTGTTCAATTCTGATTGCATCGTAAACATCCATGGGCGTACAGGCCGCAAATCACGAGCACTGGGTTGGTGAGGTGGTAAATCTAGAGGATTGCAACACGCTTTCCACACAAAAGCACTCATTATAAATTTATATTACTCACAACTCTTATTACGATACAATCTAAAATAAATACCGAGCTCACGACAGATTGACAACAAGTGAGTGCAAATAAATTAAGCCTAACTTCTAAAATCCTCAAAAATGAGAAATATGCAGGTACTAGTCATTAAAGAAATAAAACAAGCAAAGTGACGTTTTTTTTCTAAAAAAAAAAAAAACAGCTATGTATGTATTTATATATGTGCACTCGGGTTATATGTGAGAATGATAAGAGGAGTAACGTAACAAATATTAAGTTTTTTGATTTATCCGCCTATAAAACATTATTTTGGCCGAACCCATAGAGTTCCCAACTTGAAATTTGAAATGGAAATAGAGGACGAATATCTCTATAATATATATAAAAAACTAAAAAAAAAAAACACAATTTTTTGAGTTATTCAAGGATATATGTAAAAAGGATATTCTGGAATATCCTTCGTCCTTGGAAATAAAAATTATTCCAAATTTTTGAAAGTTCACCTTTTCCTGAACTCAACAAGGTATATTTTATCAAATTGTGATGAGCAGAGCCAAAGTTATGATTTTTTTTATATATAAAAGAAAGCATAAATTTTGATTGTTTGCCTATTTTCGAATACTATATCGAATTCTTCAAAACTTATTTTGCCTTATGACTCATACCACTCCAATGAGTATTTTTACCACTTTTCAGCCAAATCGGTGGGATTTCGTTCAGAACGTCGGTCGATCCTTCATTGAATGACCATAGCGACTGCGAGTGTGTAGATACTTGTGTATTGTCTTTATGAAGAGCACTTTGTTTATGTCAAAATTGTCGTTAAACTGGTTCAATAAGTTGGAATAATATTCGCTATTAATTTTTTATTTTTTTTTTCATTCTCATATATCCCAAAAAACTGTCGCCATTACCTTGCTGTCTGAAAGACTCATTCCGGTCTTCTGAGGCGTTCGAAGTTCGTTTCGAACTGTTCCGCACTGTTTGGAGTCGGTGGGAAGGAGTGCTGGTAACAAATTAATCCTTGTCATTGTGAATCTACAAATAATACCTCAACACCCGTTGCAATTGAATTAATGTATGAGGCGAAGGACAGGTGAAAATTTTCTATTCGACACTATGGGGATCGCAAGTGCGTAGTCATAGTAGTGTGAAATTTCTGCTCACTAAAAACATAATAACATAAAAACATAATGTTAATGTTACTGCAACTAAGTTTCGATTTATCAAGCAGTTTTTTTTTTATAATAAAATAGACTCGTTTGGAAGGTGACTTTCCAATGAAAGTTTAAGCATGTTCTAAGTCCGAAGGTTTAGTCTTTAGAAATGGCGCGGAAGGTCTGTATTGTAAATATGTCCGTTTAATAGAATTAGTTTTTTTGTTTCGTCTTCGACAGACGGAATTCCGAAGTTTCGGTGTAAGTCGTTGTTTTTTATGTACCAAAGTACATGGACAATTTCTCTAAGCACTTTATTCTAAAAAAGGTTTGTAAAATGCGGTAATTTTTTTATTGGTATAACCCCAAATTTATATGCCATAGGTTAACATCGATTTTAGCACTTGCTTTATAACAGTTGCTTATTCTCAATACTAAGCTTGGAATATTTACCAAGTAACAAATACATTTCTCTGTATCTGTTTTCGAATTTTTTGCGCTTTCTTTTAACGTGCAATTTCCATTTTAACTTTGCGTCGAGTGTGATTCCAACTTATTTAGCCTCGTTTGCAAATGAAATTCAGACTGAGGTTATGAGAATAGGCATCTGACTCGTTTTTATGAATGTGAAATTTATATGTACAAATTTCGTCTTATTAAGGGCTTTCCGCCAAGGCTTTTGTCCATTTATATAATTTACCGAGAACGCTTAGCAATTTCATTGTTGTTTCTTCAACGTAGCTAGAACGGTCCTGTCTCTCCGAGTTGTTACTCGGAGGTTTTCAAGATTTTAGGACCATTATGACTTCAGCAACTTTTCACTTACTCTGATCATATTATAACATCAGTGCTGCGTTAATAATAAATAGATAAATATTAAAAAATTTACAAATAAGCTTAGTTAATGCTTTTCTTGGCAGTATTTCAGCATTTTAAGGATTTTTCTATTTTTTAAGCTTTCTTTGGTTTAAGTTTCTTTATTTCAGTGTTATGTTCCATTAGCGTTGCAATTGTCATCGTCTAATTGTTTGACTCTCTTTCTGAATCACTAATATTGCGGATTTATGCTCAAAAACGTGTCTACTGCTTGGTTTTTCAAGTTTTTAATGGTCTCGCTCCGTAGGTTACGCACGGTATGTGTTTTATTTTGTGGAGCACGACTATATTGCCATTTTTTATGGGTTCTACTTTTTTCTCTTGCCATTTTTTTTTTATCTTAGGCGTATAATTTAGACCGTAGTTTGTTAGTTTATTCATTCGATAGGGTGTGTTATTTCACGTAGCATATCGAACGATTTCAATGAAGTGAGTAACCTCGACTTCTAGGTGTCTTAAGTGATACGTTCAGTTCTACTCTTTCTCTAATTTTTTTCTTGAAACCTTCCCAATAAGTAATACTGCCAGTTAGTTAGTTTTGCTGGATATTATTTTTATTATTAGAGTTTCATTCAATCTCTAAATGAGTGGAGTGTGATAAGAGGAAAGGTCAAAGCTTTCGTCAACTTTTATGAAATTATTGAATATTCCTTTTGAAACCTATGTCAGTTTGCCCGCCAAACGAAAGTCACAATTGTGCTACATACCAGCTTCATAGATCATTCAACTTGTCTGTGAGTTGCATCTTGAGCCCCAGAAGGTATGTTTTGCATTAAAAACATCGCCAATATTAAAACTATCCGCAAGGAATTTAAATATATTTTGTAGATAATCTTTTCGAGCTCGGATCTTGGTGGACAGTAAAAGGCTAAAACCTCAGCTGAGGTTGTCCGTCAGTAAATACCTTGAAATACATACCCAAATAGACAAAGATTATATTGTAATATATATGTATACATAGCTGGACTCGTCCTCGTAAGGTAGGAGGCTGCCGCGACTGAACTTCAAGAAATACGAAGAACGATTGACGGGATAGGGCTTTTGTAAAAATAAGCATTCTGTGAAAGCTGTTATGTGAATAGACCCGAATTTGATGTCGGGATTACGATCGAACCAGAAGAGTGGTTTCCTGTGTCGTACAAAACCCAAAGTGACATATCATGAATTGGAAATCAGCAATTATATCGGACTGCCTAAATCACAAATGAACTAACATAGATGGCAATCTCTTATAGTATTACTAGTACTAGTACAATCCTTTAAACCCTGCACAAATTCCCTTTAAGTGAATTAAAAACACTTGACCAAACCTGTAAATTGGTAGAGTTTAGTAGACTGAGAGCAATTTACTCGTACGCATAAAGTTCACTATGTATGTGCTATATGGATAAAGTATTCACAGACTCGAATAGAGGCAAACAGTGGAAAGTTTTCGTATATGACCCAAATGCTTGCCTCTCGACTCTCATTGCTGTTGCAGAAATACATGTTTGTGATCAGTGAACATTCAAAGAGGTTATTGCCTTCTAACATATTGGACAAACTAGTGATAAGACCATGAGCTTAACAACCTCATTGAACCTCAAGGATTGAGTTCCATCGTTAACAGATAGACTGAACTAAATCCACCATTAACTATGATAAATATTTACATTGGATATATATCTTGACAGAAACTGTTAATTTATGGTCCAAGACAATTGACACCTTCAGGTGGACGGACAGAAATTTGGTTAAAATCGGATATTGATATCTCCACATGGGCTCAAAGGTGCTATCGTATAGGTAGAAGCGAAAGAAGGGGAGGTGTCGCGATTTTGGTTCGAAAATCAATTCAACATGCTTTTACCTAGAGTTGGAACTGGAAAATATTGGAATTGAAGTGCAACTTAGAAAGCAACAAGTAATTAAAATTTGTTGTGTGTATTTTCCTGGAAGAATTCTTCTTCTTCTTCTTTTATTAAAATTTATAAAATTATAAATCAAAATGTTACTGATTATTACCCCACATTATATTCTAATTTGAAATCTAATTCCTTAAGAGTCATTCACCACTAACTTTTGTTTAAGAATGATCACTAATATGTATTCAACTTATTTGTTATTAGTTTTTAAGAATATGAAATAATTAATTGAATAAATAAAATAAAATAAAAAATAAATAATTAGAAAAATCGAACAAGAGCTATACTTAACAGATAGTTTTTAATGGGAGGTGATCTCAACTACAAACACAGATTTTGGGGATGCATACAAGCGAATTCTTGGTTAAATGTTTTCTCTGATCTCTCCGTTTTATCACCGTTTTTTTTTATTGTATCCACTCAGCGGATAAAAACTCTCTATCTAAAAAATTTCCCTAAAATACGAGTAGCAGTTAAATTCTTAACGAGCATTATCAACGCATATTTAAAAATTCAATATTTTGCAGATCATCGGAAAGTAGCAAAGGTGGTACCTAGGTATAGAAAAAGCGGGAAAGTTTGCAGATAAATCACAAAACTATAGGCTAATTAGTTTACTAAATGGCTTTAGCACAATTCCTACAGGAAAATAATTTGAAGATTGTTGATGATCGAAAAATATATCCTGATCAACAATTTCGTCTTAAAATTAGTCACAGCACTTTTTATCAGGCTCTTCGTATATGTAACAACATAAAAAGAAGCCGTGCAAAAGGAAATTCGACTGGTATGATGCTATTCGACGTCGAAAAAGCCTTTGATTCTGTGTGGCACAATGGCCTAAATCTCATGGATAAATTTCAATCTTCTTCTATTGCTTTGTAAAATTGTCCAAAGCTGTTTGTCAAATCTTTGTTTAAGTGCGTATGTAGGTATAATCTCCTCTGACTTATCAAGCTGGTGTACTCCAGGGTTCAGTTTTGGGACACATTTTCTACAATACACGTACATTTGATATTCCAATATTACTAGAATATGAAACAGCTATTGATGCCGATGACACCACAATATTTTCTTCTTATGAATTTACTAAAATATTTAAGACGAATTTGATAAATGTGACGAAAATATTGCTAGGTTATTTTTTTTTTTTTTTTTTGAAAAAGAAGACCTTGGTTTCTTTCAGGAAGCCACCTTACTATTCCCAATGGACCCCAAATTTTCTGGAAACCTTTTGTTAAACGAGATCATAAAGTACAAAGTGATATTCCAATCGATTCTATTCTACCAGGTCAAGGTAATTGTGTCATATCAAAAGATTACAAGTACGTATCACAAAAAAAATTGCTTAAAATAATGTTAAATCTACCCTGGCATTATTACAATAAAGAAGAAGAAATGTTCAGTTGATCTCCAATAGAAAACAAAAACTTGGCCAAACAGTTATGAATTGATGTAACTTTTCAGATAATATTCTTATAAGTTAATTAAAATTTCTATGACACATACAAGTTTATATTTAGCCTATACTCGTAATTATTTATTTTTACTTTTTCTATTTATAGAAGGTGTTTTTTTGATGTTTGGTTTTTCAGTTTTCTATTTTTGACAGCTTACGGATGATTCGTGACAAAGTTAAAATTAAAGATGCTCACTTAGCATTGCCATTTTATTATAGAAAGACTTAAACCCGAGCAACGCTTACAAATGATTGAATTTTATTATCAAAACTCGTGGTCCGTGAAAAGTGTAGCACTTTGTAGCGCACTCAACCACTCGAATAAGCAATTCCAGCCATAGTGACCAAATTTCGCACTAATTTCACGATATTAGACATCAATTCACCAACCCGTAGGCGTTACGTGCGTACATAGGAAAATATTGTTGCTGTATCCAATAGTGTTAATGAAGACCGTGATTTGTCCGTTCGTTGCCGTTCGCAGCAATTGGGATTGTGTTACTCGACTGTGTGGAAGATTTTAAAACCTTAAAAGATACAGGCTGCGTAAAAATTGAAGCCGAGAAACCCGCGACAGCATCGAATTTTCGGTGAGTGGGACTTCGAAAGTCAGCAGGAAGATCAGCTTTTTTATCGAAAAATTATTTTTAACGGCGAAGCTCATTTCTGGTTGAAGGGGTATGTTAATAAACAAAACTACCATATTCGGTCCGATGAGTAACCTCAGGCAATGCACCCTGAAAAATGTAGAGTATGGTGCGGTTTATGGTTCGGCGGTCTACGGTGAAAAATGACCGTGAGAAAAAAGTTACCTTCAATGGCGGCCGCTATCGTTTTATGATTTCGAACTTTTTTTTGTCCAAAATGCACCTCGTGGACATGTGGTTCCAGCAAGATGGCGCTACATGCCACACAATACGCGAATCAATGGGCAAATTGAGAAATGAGTTCGGTGAACATTTTATCTCTTGTTTTGGGCCGGTGAACTGACCGTGCGATTTGATGTCTATGCCAATAAACCAGCGTCAATTGTAGTCTTGAAAGACAAGATTACACGTATTATACCCAAGAAACCAGCTAATATGCTCGAAAAAGTCATTCAAAACTCTACCCTCCATGTGGCCCACTTAAAACGTAATCGTGGTCGACATTTACATGAAAGTAACTGAAATAAAAATTAGATACAATTTTTCAATTTTCCTATGTAAGACTACATTTTTTTTTTGTGTTCTAGAAATGACTATTGAAGAATTGAAAATCAATCTGATTCCTTTACTTCCTTACTTGCTAAGGAGGAGCTACAGTTGTGAGTTGGCCCGATCCTTAGTTAACCGCCTCCAGTTGCGCACTTCAAGTCGGTTGATGTCTGCTTCTACTTGTGCGGGCCACCTAAGATGAGGTGTCCCTCTACTATACGAAGACGAAGACTATGCGAAGACATCCGCTTTCGATAGGATCCATGCTTCAGCGGCATAAAGTAAAACTTGGGTCATCAAGGTATTGGTTTTTCAGATTTTTTGATCTCGGAATTTATTCAGAAAATTAAAAATACAAGTTTATTCATCTAAATCTATATTGTCCCCTTCATAGTTATCCCCATCGACTGCAACACACTTATGCCAGCGCTTGATCCAATCCTCGAAACATTTTTTATTTTCGGTTTTCGGTATGTCCATCAGTGCTTCCTGCGATTTTTCCATTATTTCCTCTTGGGTGTTGAAACGCGCTCCCCGTAGTGATTTTTTAACTCGATTGAACAGAAAGAAGTCGGTGGCTGTTGTATGGTATTTGTCGCATTCTTTGTTACAAAATAATGAATAATAATTGCACTGTACGACGGTGCGTTATCATGGTGCAAAATCCATGAGTTTTCTGCTTCACGCAAGTTTCTCATAACGTCCAATACTTTTGTTTACTGTCTGGCCTTCTGGCAAAAATGCATGATGAAAACCATAAGCATTGCCTTCTTTTTTGACTGAAAACGACGTGGGTTTTTTTGTCTCGGCTCATTTGGTGAACGCCATTCACTTGCCTGATAAATCCACGTCTCGTCTCCAGTAATGATTTTTTTTGATGAATGTGGGATCGGATTCAGCCTCACAAATCATCTCTTTTGCGACGTCAACACGATCTCTTTTTTTGCATGAAATTGAGGTCTTTTGGCACCAACTTTGCTGCTACACGACGGAAACCCAAATCATTAATCAAAATGTCTTGGACGGATCCATAGGCAATGTTCTAGTCCTCCGCTATCTCTCTGATGGTTAATTTGCGGTTATGGACCAACAATTCCTTTACTTCATCAATGTTTTCGTCGGTCGATGGTCTGCCACTGCGTCCATCATCTTAGATTGACTCACGACCACTTTTGAACTGCTCGTGCCACTAGTAAATGACCGTTTTCTTTAGAGAATCTTTGCCGAAACACTTTTCCAACATTTCCAACGTTCGCGCATTATTAAATTCGTTTTTTACGCAAAATTTAATACAAGTTCGTTGTTGCAAATTTAAATCCATTTCTAAAATTGTAAAAAATCGCCAACAAACATAGAGATAGATGTACTCTTGGTTATGTAACTTTTGCAAATGTCAAGCTATGATGCTAAGATTTAGAGGGTATGTCAACAACAGATGTACCAACTTACTGTACATGAAGTGGTACTTCATTTTGCCCTAGTGTATCGCTAAGCCGCTTCCGTTTTAATACTAGCGAACGCACCGGTGTGCTCTTCCGATTATTATATGCCGATATTATTTTCGTACGCTGGTAATTGTATAGACTTTTGAATAATTGTTCCTCCAGTGTCCGCACAATTCCTTTAAGTAAAACTTTTTTTGACATCAAAGGTCTCGGTTAAGTCTTTACCGATCTTGACACAGCAGCGAGTGTTCTTAATTGTCATTTTTCCCAGACGGATAAATTGGTATGTATGTTAGAACTAGGCGTGACTCTATATAGGTCGTCTTTATAAATGTTGTTATATGCTGCCTTAAAATTAATGAAAATATGGTGGGTATTGATTTGGACTTCTTGAAATTTTTTCAGGATTTGCCAAAGTGTGAACATTTGGTCGATTGTGGACTTTCCTGCTCTGAAACCGCGTTGATAGGTGGCAATCAAATTGTCGACGAATGGTTTCAGATGTTCACGCAATATGACAGATAAGATCTTGTATGTGATGTTGAGGAGAGTTGTACCTCTATAGTTGGCACAAATGACAGTGCTGAGATTCCATTCACTAGGCATACCCTCTTCTGACCAGATATGATAAATGAGTTGGTCTCCACAAAGTTATTTGAATCAATCGGCCGGTAAGCCGTCAGGCCCAACTGCTTTGTTGTTATTCAGGGTAGATATTGCTGACCTTACTACTTACGTACTTACTTACCACATTCAGGTCAGGTGGGCGAAAGTTTTGGCTATCATCATTTAAGCTGAATGGTCTATTATGCCTGATGGCGGTAAATTGGGCTTGGCCATTACACAGTCTGAAGAAAAAGTTTTTCCATATTTTTAGTACTGACTGTGACTCTACTGCAAGGTTCCCCCCTTCATCTAGGCAAACCTCTCAATATCTTCCGTCGCGTGCTCTGTTTTCTTCTGCTAGAGAAGAAAATTGCTGTTCTTCCCGTCTCTACTGCTCTTAGAGCTCACCAGTACCTCTCGTTCTTCGTTGCAGCGCCACTTTGTACGCGTTTTGTTCAGCTTCATGTGCATGCCGATGTTCTTCATCATAGCCAGATATTTCTTAGTGATGCTCGGGTGAAACCAAGCAATTCGGTTGCGGCCTCTCGGATGGAATGTTGGCAGCGTTGCCATTGGTCTTCGATACTTAATGCTGGCTTCATAGGAGTTTTTGAAAGATTTCTTGATACGCGTTCGGGATTCTGGCGATCTCTTGCGATTGCAACTTTTTAACGTTATATCTGCTCACAGTAATTCTTATTTGTTGTGGTGCTGGGACAATACGCATTCGCAATTTGGCTGCAATATGGTGGTAAGCCGAGTCAATATTGGCTGCAGGAAAAGTTCAGATATCCGGATTAATGGAAACATGCTTCATGTCTATTCCAACTTGATCAATTTGGTTAAGCGCTTCATGATCCGGAGAACACCATGTCCCCTTGTGTGTATTGAGATGAGGAAAGCATGTGCTTGCTCGGCTACACGTGGCCTGTTAAAGATCCGAACATTCCACATTTAGATCCGAAATTCGCTGTTTTTTAATCGTTTACAAGGGTCATCTATAGTGAACTTATTTTTATATTGTAAAATTACGTGTTTTTTTGATAAATCAATATGAAACCTCTTATTAGTAAGCCCTGTACCAATGTGGCTTTTTTTTTTTTTTTTGCCTGTTCTTGTTAAGTGGGTTTCCCAGTATGCATTTATGTATATATATAAACATGTCAACTGTCTAATCAAATGCAGCGTAACCCGACCTCATATTGAGTATATCGTTTCCCTCAAGGTATAAATGGCAACACTGATTAAAGAAGCATTGTGGTTGTTTGCCTTGAAACAAAGTTTCATTTTGGGTGTGTAATTGAATTTTGTTACAACGCCATCGTGTGCTAAGGAAATGGCGCGTAATTTTGAGGTCATTGGGTTTTCCTTTTGGACTAGACAGATACAGCATTTTGTTATTATTCTATCCTTTCCAAAATAAGTTATATTGGACATGTACACGTTCATACATTTCAATTTTAAGCTCATGAATGTTCAAATAATGTCCTCATGGAATATTTGAAAGGTGATTCTAAAAATAGACATGCAATGTTGGTAGTTACTATGTATAGTTAGTACATAGAAAGAAGGTATGTAAGGGAATATCAGTTGATACAAGCTGTCTTGAAAATAGGTTATCTATTATTGTTTTCTTATTAATTTCTTAAGCTAACAAGTCTTTTTCATATAGTTAGGATAGTTCCAACCCTTTGCATATTAGATTATGACATTTAGTGGATGAATGCACGCAACCATAAAAGAAGCTATGGCTTTTCTCTCTGTATACAAAAGTAATGGTCTCTGTCTGATAGATAGATATAAAAGAAGAAAAAACAACTTCAAATGTTTGTGTGAAAGATGTTCTGCGCGATAACAAAAGATATCGCGAAAGGTTCTGATTTTCGTAACCTTGAATAAATAATCGAACTAGAGCAATTTAAGTATCTGAAAAATGACTGAATTGAAATTTTCTGGGTAAATAGTGCTTGTCAGACGGTTTTTGTTTGTTCACTTGATACTGACACATTTGATGATGTCTGAAAATTGTTGTCTGACTCATGCTTAATTCCGAGAAAGAAGTGGACTTTCACATTAATTAAAATGATTTCTTATGTGTCTGGTTTGTGATGTTTTGTTTACGATAATAGATGGAAAATTTTTGGTCGCTCAGGTTGGTCAGACTAAGTGCTATTTAGCTGTCAGAAATAATAAACACGCAAACACGTTTTTGAAGATACTCGTATAATATATTTTGTAGATATAACATCCATTATTTGAAATGGTGATTTAGAAAATTATTTGAATTCAGGAAGTAAACGGTACTTTTTATTTTTGTTTTAGTACTCGTATTTCTATTAAGGTTAAAAACCACATCACAATTCACTAGTTTTTCAGCACCTCCTTTATGTAAAGGAATCATCGCTTGCCTCTGTGGAAACACCATGATGTCAATTTACTCAAGTTCAGGTTTCTAAGATGCTTACCATATGAATAAGCTATGGTTCCTGAGTCACGTCTCTTGTTTCGGTTTGTGGATTTATGATACTCCTTGACGTAACCGTGTCATGTTAAAAGCTGTTCTATCAAAATTTGAATCCCTGTATTTGCGATTATTTCAGAATATATTTTATAGTTACTGACTTCAAATCTATAAAATGTCACCTGTTCTGTGTTCCGTATCCAAGTTGAACTCTATAGTATCATCACCTTTTCTCAGAAATATGAGATAGCATTTATAATATTGAGCATGCTTTGTATAGCTGGATTTCAGATTTGAGAGAAAATGATCATTTCGGTCTTGGTCACAGAGTACTAGTGTTATTGCGTCAGTTGGCATTTCCATAAGACCAGATAAACATAAACCAGCATAAAGCCCAGAACTATTGAGCGCGTTGAGCAGTGAGTTAACTAACATCCACCATAGCAGCGAATATACAACGCCGCCTTATAGGCAACCTCTGTTTACCCCAGTCGTCACATATTCGCCACAATCAACATCCGCAATCAATATCCTGTTCAGCGGTATTGCTTTTATGCACAAAACAAGTGATTCTACACTATGCTGTTTGGCCGAGTTACACATGCTGTCACAAGTTGCTGTCAAAATACGCCCAACGCGTATTCTTTTTTGTTAAGAAGAATTTCCTTGAGCTTAACTACAATAAGTCTTAGGCTATAACTTATACCCGTTAGCGCCCTTCTATTTCACCTCGATGGTATCTGACCTTTAATTTACCTGTTCTCTAAAAGAAAGAATTTCGTGATTTAGATGTTATCTGTGATAAGAAAATCAATTTCCGTTCTCTCATTGACAATATGATAAAAGAAGTTACCATATCTCTTAACATAACCTTTGTTAGGCATATTCTTGAATGTGTAAACTCAGTTTGGTTACCCTACTACAGAACTCAGATTCTCCGGATAGAAGTTGTTCAACTATTCGCTGGGAGGCACTCTTCGAAATCCGAATTCTTATATTCTCTTTGTTTCGATCTTCGAATATTTCTCCAAATAGGGGAAAGTGAAGAATTCACCAAAGATTGATTCTAAGAACCAAATTAAGAAAGCAGACTTTGATAAGTTGGCAACATATTCCGCACGACATTTGATCTGAAAATGGATTATCAACTTCATAGCATGATGAAATATATTATATTTTCATAGCTGACACGCGTTTCACATTCCTCGAGATCTACAAAGAGGCCTGTCAGACTCTTAACTAAAAAAAACCGTCAACCGGATTGAAACATTTTGATCGATGCACAGCTGTAATACTACAAATGTTAACTTTCTATTAAGACTATGGAAAAGTGAAAATAATCTGCTTAAGACACAAAAAGATAAAAAACTGAAGATAGTGTAACGGCGAAGACGATCAAAATTTCACTGTCAGGCAGAAAAAAATATTCAGCGCATGGGTCGATCAACAAAAACTTCGAACACTCGACCAAGAAGTGGTCTGGTTAGCAATATCTAAACTTAACACCATGCAGAAGCAAAAGGACTACCTGTCGAACTTTTTAAAACAGAGGGGACTGGCTTGGCAAGAAGCATACACCGACTAATCTGAAAACATTTCCGATAAATTCCATATCAGATTCCCAAAAGGTGAGAAATGTAGTGAAATCAATCCTCGTAACAGGTTCCTAATTATATATTATTACATTTATTGTATTATGTGGCTGAAATATGTACATCAACACTCTCGATCATCAACCAGATACTATGGAAGTCGAAACTTAATACCTGCTCATTGATTTTAAACCATCATATGATAGCATTAAAAAGGACAGGTCATATAGAGACCTTTTATTTTTGCCAAACTGGACCATCTGCGTAGAATGAAAAAATATGAACAGTAATGAGTCAACACAATATTTTAAAAATCTGTACAACTACTAACATATGCTGACGATATAGACATTAAGGCAGCAATCAGCGAGCTGTCACTGGAGCGTTTGCGACCATGTAAGCAGAATGGTAAATAAGCAAAGTTAAATAGTAAATAAGATAAAACATATACTGTCTGCCAAAGTATAGTGTTTTCTAATAACGACTTGACAACTTTTTTTTAAATAAGAGGCAAACCATTTGAGATATTTCAAAAACTTTATTATTGGCTTGAAGTACAATCAAAACATTTATGAATGGAACTCGATTTCGTTCATATGGCCACCGCGGGCACGTTTGCAGTGGTCGGTTCTTTGGACCCAATTTTCAACGACTCGGCCACACATTTCGGCCGTAACGGCCGCTATTTCGCATTCAATGTTGGCTCTGAGCTCTTCCAACGTCGTCGGCGTGTTGGCATAAACCAATGACTTAACGTAACCCCACAGAAAATAGTCAAGCGGCGTTAAATCTCACGAACGAGGCGGCCAATCGACTGGCCCATGTCTTGAGATAACACGCTCACCATAATTCCTCTTCAATAAATCGATTGTAGCGTGTGCTGTGTGAATGGTGGCACCATCCTGTTAAAACCACATGTCGTCCAAGTCCATATCTTCCAATTCGGGCCAAAAATAATAGGTGATCATGGCGCGATAACGCTGACCATTCACAGTAACGTGACGATCGTTATCGTCGACGAAAAAATATGGCCCAATAACGCCGCCGGCATGCAAACTGCACCAAACATCTATTTTTTGTGGATGAAGTGGTGATTCATGAAGCACAGGTGGGTTTTCAGCCGACCAATAACGCATATTTTGCTTATTGACGAACCCAATTAGCCAAAAATGAGCTTCGTCACTGAAGATGATTTTGCGACTCCGAATATCTGTAGAAAATTTTTATAATTTACAGAAGTTGCTCGTTAGTGTACTTTACGATGATGAAAATGTTTACTGAATAAATTGACAGTGACAGTTTGATGATTAGTGAAAGAGTGCGTTCACAAATTAAATTCAAAGTTGTCAAGTCTCTATTGGAAAACCCTATAGTTCTATAAACCTAGCTAAAATAAATACTATAGAGTTCTTTCATATAATGTGTTATGATTGAAAAATAAGTGTAGTTTTTTTTATAATACCGCGCGCGCACCAAGGGGATATGAATACCCAAAAGGGTACTGGCTTTTTCTCCAGGGCGCGGGCGGGTGGTGTAGTAGTTTGGAACTCAGGTGTATTAGGTTTCGATATTTTTTCAGAGGTGGTTGTCAAACTGGACGGGACGAGCTAGTACATTCTCAACCAATGGGCCTTAAGTACGTGCTAGTTGTTAGTTAGTTACATTTAGCCCAGCCAGCAACCACTCCAAAATCAGTGTTATGCCCCTTCATGTCAGACTTGACGCCGACGGGATTTTCATATAACTACATACAAATTCTATAAAAAGACATTTTCACAGAGTTGCCTCGCACGGGACTCGAACCCACGACCCTCTGCTTGAGGAGTCTATGCATATACCACTACACCACGGCCACCCCTTATTTTATTTATATTTTATAATGAGTTCTATAATTATGTTAATCAATTTGAAATAGTATTTTCATTTGAAACTTTTCTAACGGAAAACGACTTTAGTGTTGCTGAAAACTTTTTTGAATTTAAAATGTTACCGGCATGTAAAACTCATTTTAAGGGGAGAGCAAGCTACGCATTATTCCAATATACATTAATTGCAGGAGATTGTAGTATGCGACAATAATGACAACTTAATGGTTCTCTGTGATTTCAATGCAAGAATCGGCAAAGAAAGAGGAAGTGAAAACGGCAATGCGGGAATAATTCGAAAGTCGAAAGATAGTACATGCAATGGCAGAGGATATAAACTACTTGATTTTTGTAGCTTTTTTGGGCTGCATATATGGAATGGAACAAGCTACTCGGATATGGATGGTGAGCACACATTCTTAGGGCAGCAGGGGACTTCAGTAATCGATTATGGTCTCATTGCGAGTGAATGGAATAGACTCGTAGTTGACTTGGAGATAGGAGATGTACCTTTCTCCGACCATCTGCCGTTGGTAATTACATTTGGGCTTAAAGTCAATAAGGAGGAAGGATCGAGACACATGAACTTACTTTCCAAATTACAGTGGAATGTATGTAATTTGATAACTTACAAAATAAATCTCAATCTCCAGTTACCCAGACATCAAGAGGTGGACCTTGAAATCATTGAAGGAGCCAGAAAGTCGTCCAATCCAATCCAAAGTTATACGAGAAGTAACGATATTTATATAAATTCTTGGTTTGATAAGGATTGCAAAAGCGCGAGACAAATATCGTTTACATGGGACTGGGGACTCAACAGTGAACCATATCTTCGTGTTAAACACTATTGCAGAGGCATTCTTAGCGAGGGATACAAAACTGTACACCTTTTTTCTAGATTTTTAGGCGGCGTTTGGTACAGTGGACCGAAACGCAGTGTTTTTTAAACTCTACAATATGGGAATTTCTCTCAAGTTTGGAAGGGTCCTACAAAATTTGTACAAGGATACGCAAGTTGCTGTGCGGAATGGAGAGGTACTATCGGATTGGTTTCAGACTAAATATGGAGTCAGGCAAAGTTGTTCATTGAGCCCGATATGCTGACGATATTGTGCTCCTAGCACATTCCCCTGAAACACTGCAGCGGATGATAAATCATTTGGCTGAATATTACTGTTTATGTAGTCTTCAGGCTTCAGTCCATTGCCGTGCGCTCATTCTGTTCTCTGGTGTTCAACAGTTACCAATCGACACCAAAAGTCCTTACCTTTCACTTCACCTAGCTCATAGTAGTAAATATAAAGTTTCCAAAGCGGTTGCAGAGTCCATTCTTTTTTATGCAGCGCAAGTGTAGGGTAATAAGAGGTATGAAAACGTCCAATACTACGTCAAGCGAATTTTTTACCTGCCGCCAAATACACCGAAGTATTTGAGAAACAGGAGTATTTCCCATGTTTATTGAAACATTTAAGCTGCAAGTTCACTTTTTTATAAAGATCCTGGGCATGGAAAACCATTGTCTACCTAAGATAATTGCACTTAGGGCTATTAGGAACAGGACTAGTTCGTTTGGCGAGTGGGTAGATTTGGCCCATATTTGTGGGATGGAGCTGAATCTTAATCCGGATGCTCTTTAAAATTGAAAGCCGGTACTGACAGAGCTCTGCTTAAAGTTGGATCGCCAATATTAAGATGATTGTTGTAGAGAAGCGGGGACATCAATCCATAAGAGATTATATAGTCAGCCAAGCTACAACACATATAATAACTGTTTTCAGGAAGAGTATACAACATAGGTGATCTCAGTGATAGTGAAATTGCGAGACAAATTGATTCGTCTAAATTTTATACCACGCAGGAGTGATTTCCCCGTGATTTGTGGAATATGTACAAACGAGAGGTAGGATGCTTACCATTTCATAGGAAGATGCCAAACATTGCGGGAAGCAAGGCGACACTTCTTTGCAACGGACTATTTATCAGAAGATCAGGTTATCAATAACCTAAATGAAATGAATGTTCCCATATTGTACGAATTCTGCAAAACAGCATTAAATTATCGAGAAAGGATATTAACCGAACATTTTTAATTGATCTTAAAATTAACTTTATGCAAGAACATTACAAATACTTTAAAAAAAAAATATGTCAATCGGCAGACGGCAATGCCATGCTTTTACTATATATGATTTTGTACTTTTTCTAATTTTGAAGAATTCATTGAATAAAAATCATTTACTACTACTACTACTACTAGTACATATACTATACTGTCTGTAGGAAATGACATAAAAGTATAGTACTCCACACTAGGAAACTATAGCTTTGAGGTACGATTATGTTTAACTGGTCTTTGTTGTAAGACCAGAAGTATGAAATTTATCAAAAGTAGTCACTTCGAAAAAAAAAAATTCCAGTGATATATGGCTCCGTCTGCCTAGACGGAGTTTGGAGAGTTCTATGGACTATACAGCAAAATTGACATCTATAGAAGAGTGATCTGTGAACAGAGGCCTCGTGTGTCCCAATTTAGTATATCGAAGATCGCTCCGATCCTATAGGTTTATATCTAGTTTATCTCTTAGTTTTATTAAAGAGAATGGATGGATCGGAGCAGCACAAAATCACAGTCATTTTTGTCATCACAGTTTGTAGAACTCCGCGAATTTCCAGGCTAACTCTGAGTCCGCTCTTTAACGATTGAGATCGAGTTATCAAATATTAACATTATGTCTTGATGTTCAAACATTTATTCATCAAAGGTCAAAATCAATTGCTCCTGATTAGGCAACGGAGAAAAATATCGTCAAAAACATTTTAATATATTTCAAAGTTTGACTCGCATAAAAAGTTCCAGTGTTAAGTTTAGTTTTTTTGTCATGTTCATTGCAGCTTTCTTTAAAGAAAGATACTGTCTTCATATTCTTAGTCTACTCATATCTTAAACATTAGGAGATGCGAATCTTTGTATTATGGCATTCCATCAAATTTTGTAGTCCAGATCAAATTAAATTATGCCATTCCTAGATTTATTCAAATTTTTTTTATGACAGTAACATGATTTTTTTTAGATATAGTAGCAAAAGTACCTGTATTTGTCTTCACTTAACAGATACACTAGTATTTGTAGAAGCCTTACTTATCCCATTAAATTTTAAATTTAAAGACTGATAGGTATATTTTACCTGAAAAGAAAAATATATGATTTACAAATAAATTATGTATAATGTAAAATCTCGTAAATATGTATTGTAATAGGAGATAAATTTATATAAATTTCTACAAAACCAAATTTTAATAAACAAAATTGAATTTACAAATTTTTTTGGTGCAAGTTTCATGCTCTCAACCCTACAGAAAATCAAAGTAATGTTACGATAAACATTGGAAAACAGCCAGGAAATGATTCGCATCGCAATTTATGATGCCAATACCATTCTGTGGGCTATAATTTAAATAGCTCACCAGCAGCTTTGTTGGACTTAAGCTTGGAAGTTGCTGTCCTGAATTCATCTTGGTCAGGTGAATGGAAATGTTTTATGCCATCGTCAAAGTTTAATAGTTCATTGTGTCTGACGATGGAATATTGCTCGTCATCACTGTTTTACATTCTGCAGAAATAACCTTTTTAGATCCTATGCTGAAATTTCACTCTTCATCTTTCCATATTTTTGTTCGGGTCTTACAGAATGGTACCAAACTTTTGGTAAAACCTCTTTTTGGGAGTCTCTTGGGATTGTTGCCGTTTGAATTTCTTCACGGTAGTTCGATGACTTGGGGCTGTTATGAATGCCCGCATCCGTAACACAAGATTATGGTCCGAGTTGATGTTAGTTACTCGTCACGTTTGGACATCAAAAACACTGTAGGAGTATCTTGCATCGATGTCAATATTATCAATTTCGTTGATGGTTTCATGGTCATTGATAGCCTTTATGCTAATCTTCGGCAGGTGTTCGCTTAAATGCTTGATACTCAATTCCCCATAGGCATAAACTGCTGCCAGCGCCAGTTGTCTGTAACATTCTGCATAGTACATATCACAATTTTGTATCCTTTTTTCGTCCGTTCCATCCCATTGCAATTTTGGATGGTTATTATGTCTGTCTTGTAGCAGTCGAGTCTAATAGTTGTTCTGCTGCATATTGCCTGTTAAGGCTCCAAACATTTCACGAATATTTCACGTGTGGAAAATTGTTGTCTTTAAATCGTTTTCCAATGCATTCAAAAGTGAATCCTTCATAATACGAGGCTATTATATCTTCCGTGCAGGTTCGTTAACCCTTTGATGGCGTAGGACAAGCACGAACTTACAATTTTAGCCTGCATTAAGTATGGAAATTAAATCCATACATACATCATGGTATAGTGTCATATTACATTCAACAACTTCGCCACCAAAGTCTCATCAGTATAAGTACCAAGGTACGATGTAAATGAAAAGCCGGGCCACCAGGACAAGAATAAATTTTTTGGACCTTATCCAAACTTTGGATTCAGTGATAAAACAAAAAATAAAACACTAATCAAGTCGAATACTGGAATGATCTACAATACCATAGATGGTCTTTACCCCTCTAAGAAATTTCTAATTTATAAAACAAGAAAGCTGAATGAGCCTTTATCCTTGATAAAAAACAAATAAGAATATTGTGTAGGGTCACTTTTTTTGTAACAAACATTTTATTAGATTGGGAATCTCCTCTCCGGTGGAATTTGCTATAAAATTAGGGAGTACTCCTTTATGGAGCAGTTAAAAACTAGCTGTCCAGCACTTGAACGTAGAAAGCAATATTTCTATTTCTGATCCAATTTTTGGAAAAACTAAACAACTAAAGGGAGTAAGTACCACAATAGGCCAATTTGTGTCGTATTACCATTTCATATCATAGACTATCAGAGAAAGAAGACCGTGAACATCAGTCCTTTTACCTGACTTAACTTACTTTTCCTCTGTTTAACCTTGCTTATAAATTTCTAGCTAACGTACTACTATATAACGAATACAACAGCGATTGTCGAACCTACATTTGTAGGTCAAGCTATCTGAATGTCAAAACATTTTATATGAATATCGGAAGCTTTGTTTTAAAGTTCGATGAAATTATGAAAAGCTTTGATATTTCTTCGGTGAACAAGTCAAAATGGTCTGCCTCTGCACGATATCTAAATGAAAATTCTATACGTAAATGCGCTATAAAAGCAGGAAAAAATTACTCTTCAAAAAAGATTTTATTGTATGGGGCTATTATTCAATTACGTTTTAATTCCAGAAGATCACAAAAAGAAGTGGCTTTATTCACTTACAATTTCAAATGAAACATACAGGCTGTCCATATTGCAAAACTATAAATATCGATTAAATTACCAAACTATTATTAAATCTACGTTAAAATGACAGATGGCGCTTTTGATGTGTCCACAGTTGCCATAGATACATCAAGTACACATTTTTATTGATTTTTTGTATTATTTGTTACATATTTAAGAAGCAACCTGTATACTTAGCGACACC
This sequence comes from Volucella inanis, assembly GCA_907269105.1. Classification (NCBI taxonomy): domain Eukaryota; kingdom Metazoa; phylum Arthropoda; class Insecta; order Diptera; family Syrphidae; genus Volucella; species Volucella inanis. The sequence goes on from OU026153.1 coordinate 148,374,229, forward strand.
CTGTTAAAGCTTTAATTTGAATTATCCTATAGCTTATTCAATTCAACAACTTTTGAATTGAATAGTTCCCAACTAAGCTTGATGAACACAGATGGCATAACTATCAAATTACTAAAAGCTTTATGAGATAATTTAGTACTAAAAAGCGTTTACCCCTCACATCGTTTTCAGAGAGGAAAAATTCGTTAAGCCCAAAGATATACCCGGTTGGAAGGAGAGCACTGTGTGGTGTGATGGCATGCGAATGGGTTCCGTTGTCGTATGCTGTTACACCCTGAATGACTTAAGCTTCTGCAGTACCATTTCATTGATTAGTTCTGTAGATAAAAGCACGGGTAACGACTATGTATTCTATGTTATCTGTTTCAGCAGTTTTGTTCTAAAAATAAGATAAAGTTTACGCAACCGGTAGATTAGCTTAATTCGATGACCTTCACTTAATTTTTTTTTTTTAGTGTTTTTGTATACGTTTCTCTAGATACAATTAAAAATTATTTTTGCGACCAATATATTACAACTACATACTATATATCTACTGAGTCAGAAAGTTGTTTTATAATAAAAAAAATTGTATAAACACAGGAAGCAGACGATTTACCACCCTTACAGGCGAAAAGGTTAAACGCCATGGCCGATTGTGTGAAAGACATAATAGTGAGTCGGTTTTACTGTTTAGATACAAAGATTGTCTACATTAGTATGTTCCATATATAGGAGCACACAGCTGAGTATATGTTTATTGTACATATATACCTGCGTATGTACGAATCCGTATGTATCCACCTTCGTGAGCCGCAAAAAAAATGACAACGGAAAGAAGAAGAAAAAAAAAAATGTATCCAAGTGTTGTGGCGTACAGTATGTTACATACATAGTCGTATTCTAGTACCTCTATCCCATATCACAGCACTAGGGCTTCGGTTGATAGATGACATTAAAAGCATAGAAGCACACTCTCACTTAAACATATATCCGGGCTATAGGAAAGTATCTATTGTACATACACATCTATTAGTGTGACTGCCAGTACCTATCAGCTAAATAAACTGCAGCAAACTAAGAACAAAAGAACTGTGACGCGAATGTTTTTTGGCGTTAAATGTTCTCGGCAAAGTTTAATGTCCTCTCAATTTGTGGACAATGCATTGAGTGTACTAGGAGTATTCTCTTTCGAATGCAATCGACGTTACTATAATATATATTTCTTTCTATGCATATGAAAAGTTCTCTCGATTTTGGTTTTTTTAAACAGCGGGAGATTTTTTCTTCATTGACAACAAGGTCTTGAAAATGACAGGAACTGTGTCAGTGCAGTACATGAAAGCTATTTTCTGGCCCCCTAATGTTGCAAAACATTTCGTTCCTGTATCTCATTATTAATTCATCAGATTTTCGTTTTGTTTGTATACGAATAGCAATGAGTGGTTAGAAATGAAACTCAGATCATACTTATGTTAGAACCGTACTGGGAGAAGGTTTGATCGATAAATTTTAAATTAAAAATTTGCGTGCATCTCGGTGATGGACAGTCGTGTACTATCAAAAGGCAATAATTCTACAGCCTTGAGTAATTAAAAAGTTCATGAAGTATGCTGATGTTCTTTGGTAATGTTCTTTTTGCAGGGTAAAGTTAAATTTATAACGACGAAGTTGAAACTTGTGTTATGCTTTGTTCTGTATGCCATGTCAAACGACAACTTGGCGAGGAAATATGGGGTCTTAGCAGTGACAGTTGATGTTTAAACTTATGGAACGAAAATGAGCAAAAGGTTTTCATTTTTCCAAATTTGACATTGTAGAATAGAACTAATGGTCTAGGCTAGCTCAAACTGAACAAGTTAATCACATCTAGTAGGGATCTTATTCTCAGCCATTTTTGGCATCTAAGTTTCCTTTGATCTTATGATAGCACGATAGTTGCGAAGCAACTCTATTTTATACCGTCATTAGCTATATTATTGGGTATCTGCTTGGCGATTGATCGGGAAACGACAGACTGCCCTAAAACTTTATTCATTCATTAGGGTTTTATTTCTCAAAAATTTAATACAATATTTCATTAAATTTTACAAACTAGGTGGGGTGAAAAGTAGCCTCCTTGGGAATGAAAAAAAATTTTTTTAAATGTTTTTTTATTTTATTCAATATAGTACCCTTTTAGTTTGATACACTTATTCCAGCGATTTTCCAACTTCTTGATCCCGTCCGAAAAGTAATTTTCCGGAAGGTCTGCAAAATACTCCTCCGTGGCTTCGATGATTTCCTCGCGTGAGCTGAATTTTTTATTGATGAGCCATCTTTTGAAGTTTGGGAAGAGATAATAGTACGAGGGAGCCAAATCGGACGAATACGGTCGATGCGACAGTAAATTGGAGCCGTAAGTCATTGATTTTAGCCATGGTTGCGATGATCTTATGCGCCGGTGCATTGTCTTGTAAAAGAAAATTTTTTTCGCTTCATATGAGGCCGTTTTGCAGCGATTTCGGCCTCCAATCGCTCCAATAATTCACACTAATACTCGCTATTGATGGTTTTTACTTTTTCGAGGTAGTCCACGAAGAGTATGCCATGACAATCCCAGAAAACTGACGCCATAACCTTTCCGACCCATCGAGCCTGCCTCGGCCGCTTCGGAGCACTCGTGCCGGCGTCAGTCCATTGCCGGACACTCATTCTGTTCTCTGGTGTTCAACAGTTACCAATCGACGCCAAAAGTCCGCCCGATTCCGCATCAGCAAGTCCAAACACTCTTTCGAAGTGCTCTCGCGTTCGTGTTTTTGGTCAGGAGTGAGTATGCGCGACACCCAGCGGCAGGATAACTTTTTCATATCCACAAGATTGCCCAAAATATGGCGTGTGCGCTCAGTACTAATCTTTGTGGTATCTGCTAGCTCGCGCACCTTTACTTTCCGGTCAGCCAACACCATTTCATGTATTTTTTTGACATTGTCCTCTGTAACCGCATCGGAGCGCCTGCCGCTGCGGAGTTGCGGCTACAACGAAACTCTCGAAACAATATTTGACGGTGTAATCTGACAGAGCATTAGCCCCATAATATTTATTCAACTTTTCTTTTGTTTCCTTCACCGTTTTGTATAATGAGAGAACGAAAATTGTTTTTGTCCACACTCAACGCGATGCCAAACACGTCAACAACGATCAGCTGACAAAACAAAACTAAAGACAGTATCCCACTGAAATTTGGCATGTCTCCCTTAAAATGAACGGCCTTCAAGGCACCAAGTAACCTAGTACGTACTGTGCGCGGCGGCATAAAGTTGTCATGTATGGACTGTCTGAAATATCGGAGAGCCTGTTAGATGAGCTTACTTCGGCAATAAAACTGCGTATGCGGTTCAATACCGCACCACCTAGTACGTACTGTGCGCGGCGGCATAAAGTTGTCCTGGCTGGACTGTCTGAAATCTCAGAGAGTTTGTTAGATGAGCATACCTCAGCAATAAAACTCCGAAAGCGGTTCAATACACGATTGTACGCGCTATTGAAAGTTAATTTATAAATATAATGATATTCAATAAATATAATTCAATATTCAACTGTAAATAGTGGCAGGCTCGTGACGGCAGCGTGGGCTTCAGACCAAAGAATGAAATACAAAGTAAGAAAAAGTCGCAACTTAGTTTTATTAGAGCCACATGCTGCGGCCAGGGCCGTTACAATTCAAATATTATAAAATGCTATTATTCTCAACAAGTACATAATTGTGTACATATTTAAAAAAAAAAAGAAAAGAAAAAGCATTGTTCCAAGAAGAAAAAAACTCTTAAGTTATACCGAAATGTTGAACAGAATGAATTCTAAACTTAGTTTTAGATATTTTTCAAATTTTGCAGAAACTGTTTATCATCTTATCGAGTGGGGAAGCTTATTAAAGAATCAAGTTGTACAAAACATCGGTATAGAAACAAAATTCAATTAGTCACTCCGTAGATTATGTTCACATACTAATCTGCAATTATTCAGATTTTCTGATCTCATAAAAAAAATATATAAATATAAATAAATATAAATAAAAAAATATGACGGTCAGGAAGAGTATTCAAATCTCAAAACAATGGACAGTTTTTCCGTCGTCGATTTTTAGGACTTATCTTTCTAGAAATATTTCTTGCTTTACCTTCCAGTGGTGGTCTCCATAACTGCTTGTGTAAGCCCTTACAACGAGCTCCTCGATAAGACAAATAAGCGATATCCGAAGTGTCATTACGTTAAAATCGTACTAGATTGACTTGCGGCGGAAAAAAGTATCACTATACCAAGCACGGTTTCCTCATCTGAATATATACAAGGGGACATGTGAATCTCTGAATCGTGAAATGCTAAATCAATTTGATCACATTGGGATCGACGTAGGACATACCTCCAGTATTCTGTATGTACGAATCTTTCGGGCAGCCAACTGACTCGGATCACCAGTTTGTTGTAGCAAAGAAACAGTACTGTAAAAAGATATAACATAGGAAAGCTCCAATCCAAAGATACCGCCAGAATCTATGCCGAACGCGTATCCCGAAATTTATCAAAAACTCCTATGTTGCTAGTATCAAGTACCGAAGACCAGTGGAAACTGATGAAGAATGCCGGTAAGCACATGCAGCTAAATGAGGAACATATAAAGCGGCGCTGTAACAAAGAACCAGAGCCACTCATGAGCTCTACGAGCAAAAGAGACGAAGAGAACATGGGCTTCTCCGGAAGAAGAAAAAACAGCGTGAGAGGCGCACGATCAAAGATACTGAGAGGTTTTATTGAAGAAATAACGTTCCGATATTTTACCAACAAGTACAAAGAGCGTCTCAAGCCAGGAAGATCTTCACAAGTTTAGAAATAGAGAAGTAACCTTCGTAGTGAAGTAACTGTCGGTGCTGAGAATATGGAAAAAAAATTTTCTGTAGTCTTTATAATGGCGACGAAGCCCTTTATATCCCGCCGCCATACAGAACAGACGATTCAACTTAACTAAACATCTTATCTGCCATATGGTAACACATGGGCTGAAAAGTCAGTGCCGTTTTATAGTAAAACACAAAATTTTTACAAAACTCAACTTTATTTATCAATATAGTTGCCTTCGAGGACGATACACTGATTGAAACGATTTTTCAATCTTTCGATACCAGTTTTGTAGTACGATTTCGGTTTAGCCTCAAAATAGGCCTCTGTTTCGGCGATTACTTCTTCATCGGTCTTAAATCTCTTTCTTTTTAGGTCTGCGAACAGGAAATAGTTGCTGGGGGCCAAATCTGGAGAATAGCCAAATTCATTCAATTTTGCTATCGTTTTCATCGACTTGTGACACGATGCATTGTCTTAATGAAACAGCACTTTCCTTTTCTTCAAATGCGGCCGTTTTTCTGCGATTTCGTCCTTCAAACGCTCTAACAACGCAATGTAATAGTCGCTGTTGATAGTCTGCCCCTTTTGGAGATAGTCGATGAAAATTATTCCATGTGTATCCCAAAATACGGATGCCATAATCTTGCCAGCCGACTGTTGAGTTTTTGGTCGTTTTGGACAAGGTTCGTCGCTTGCTCGCCACTCAGCTGACAGCTGACTTGACTCTGGTGTGAAGTGATGGAGCCAAGTTTCATCCATTGTCACATACCGACGCAAAAATTCGGCTTTATTGCGGTTGAACAGCTTTAAACACTCCTCTGAATCGACTGTGAGCAAACGCGGCACCCACTTTGAACAGAGCTTTCGCATGTCCAAATATTCGTGTATGATATATCCAACACACTCTTTTGATATCTTCAGAGCCTCAGCTATCTTGATCAACTTCACTTTACAGTCATTTGTAATTATTTTGTGGACTTTTTTGATGTTTTCATCTGAAACAGCCTCTTTTGGACATCCACTGCGTGCATCATCTTCGGTGCTTGTATGACCACTTTTAAATTTTTCAATCCACTTGCGAATGGTTCGTTCGTTTGGTGCAGAGTCCGGGTAACACTTATCAAGCCATTTCTTTCCATCGGCTGCATTTTTTCCCATCAAAAAGCAATGATAAATCAACTCACGAAATTGCTTTGAATCCATTTTTTTCATAATAACAAAAGTTGCTTCACTCACAACACTATATCCCAAGAACTAATCATCCGACAGCTGTCAAATTTATACACGTATCTTTTGAAGGTTGGTACTAACTGAAAATGGTATGGATTCAATTCAAGTTATGCCCTCTCATAGAAACGGCAACGACTTTTCAGTCCATGTATTATGAAAGTCTGAAGCTCTTCTTGATTGGGCGCTATAAATGCGGTTTTAGACTCTTCATACGCTGGTAGATAATGGAAAAAACTAAAGAAGTCGAAATCGATACTCATCATCTTTTCATATAACAGACGAGCTATATGAGCCATGTCTAGTTTTGGCATCCCTCTGTCTGTGCAAAATGACATGGGGAATGCTCGTTGCTCAGTCAAGTTCGATATCGACTTAACCGAGAACTTTGATGTCGAAAAAGATTTTAGACAAGATGACGCGTTGTCTTGGGACTTCTTTAACATTATTCTTGAAAGAATTTTGCGGAACTCTCAAGCGAACACTGGAGTCACAATTTTTCAAAAGTCTGTGCAACAACTGGCGTACGCTGATATCGACATAATTGGGCGAACTAAGCGGGCTGTCATCGGTGCGTTTGATAGTATTAAAACGGAAGCTGCCAAAAAGGATCTAGCGCAAAATAAGGGCAAATCCAAGCATGTGCTGTCAACAATACGGGACATCGACTCATAAACATAAAGCTGCAGTTGACTGCTAAAATTTTGAGGTAGTAAGAGATTTTGTCTACCTTGGCTCAACTATAAATTCTGCCAATAGCATCTCAACAGAAATAAAACAAAAATCTCTAATGCTAATCACTATGTCTTTAGGCTAAGAAGGCAAATGTGTAACAAAACCCTACTCTGAAAAACTAAGAAGCCTATGTAGGGCTGTGATCATCCTAGATATGAAGTAGAATTGGCGCTGAAGCATTGACATCATCGAAAACGGATGAAGATACCCTCAGTCGTTTCAAGATTCGTTCAATATTCGGTACCGTTTGCATTAATGGACTTCGGAGGAGAAGATTCAACGACGAAATATACCAGCGGTATAGCGACATCGATATAGTCAGAAAATGTTCAAGCTGAACTGAAGTGGCTTCTAGAAAATTAAGGAAACTATCTTATTGGATTGTTGATTGAAATGAAGTCCGAAGACAGAGCAAAAAGCTATCCATACTAAATAACGTAAACACCGCATTATTGCGGCAATAGTGCTTTCGAAACAGATACCCTGAATCGGACAAGGAATGATCAGTTGTCCTCGACTTTTGGCCATCGTGCAGGACTAAGGCTTTTGAGCCATTCCATACCAGATATTCCATATCTCTCCTTAGAAGAACAATGTACCGTGGATGAACTTATACAATGAAATCAGCATCAAGTACCTAAAGCCTTCGGCAATGACCGGTTAACTGCAATACAAAAACAGAAAGCATCTGTACATAGAATCTGCGAACGTTGACTAGGACAATTAGCGGAGTTCTCAAACTGCTATGAACCAAGTTAGGAAGGCAAGAGTTCTACTTCCCTGTCAATTAAATTCGGAGAACTGGAATATTTATTCTTTTTCCGACTGTAGGCGAGGAAAATGAGATTTTCGACAGATTTGCTAGAAAAGATTGTTATTATACCCAATATTGACTGCAAATTTCTATGCATATCCATTTACGTCTGCTAAGCGAAACAGGATATAAAGGGAGAGACGCATTTACATATAATCATTTAATGAGACTACCCGAAAGTCGGTATGTGTCCTACGTCTGGAGACTGTCGATGGGCAAAGGAAAAGTTGGGTAAGCATTTACAGATCCATGCTTACTACATATACTACACGGATAAAAGGAGAATACTACGAATTTACGCGAATTAAACAAATACTATCTATAAAAAATTAAGCGACCTGCGGATAGAAATAAAACTGGTATCTGTTCATGAGACTTGTTAGATGAAATATTGTTAGCGTCGTAAGTAGGTAGTGGTGAGCTTTTTTCACCACCATTAAAATTTCTAGTAGCATTCTTCCCTTTCAAACCTTTATCCATTCTTCCCCACTCGCTATAATTGTTTATCAGTCTAACCACTAAGCCCACTTTCGGTTGTACATTAAAATATCATGGAATGCCCTGCCGAGCTCTTTATTTTCTGACCATTATACCTCTTTTTCTTTTCTTCCTAGCTTTCCTTTGGCCGCACTAAAAACGTTTTCAGGGTACCTTAAACACTTGAGCGCGTGCCAATTAAAAAAAAGGTCCTACAGTGATAAATGCACGCTTAACCATGTACTTCAGCGGTTGACACCGAACTCGAATAGATTACCATCTGTGCTGGAAAAACGCAAAAGGGCGAGTAATCGACTTGTGAACATCACTAATAAATCAGAAAATAATCTTTCACAACTCAAACAAGAAAATATGCCACTTCTAGGTGCTTGATTTGAGAGAATGGCTTCAAAATGTCATAAGCCAATAGTAGGGGCTCAAAGTATGTGGAGCAACTTTGAAAAAATATGCAAGAGAAGTGCAGAAACTCTTCCAAACACCTCAAGAGGCTGCTGACTTAGATGCTTTCTATACAGTGGGGCACACGAAGTTGGCCGAGGATCTTCCATATGTCCGCGCAACGTATGATGAAATCATTTGCGGTGTTCCACTCGGTTGGAGTCAAAAACTTCTCATACCTTCAATGTGACCTAGCCTTCTAAGCTGGCTTATCCGAGCTTTTCTGATGGCAGTACGAGAAAGAAAGTCAGCAACGCAATATTTTAAAAATCCGTGGCATTGAATGCCACGTTACTTTGGGGACATATGAAACAAATTTACGGAAAATCATCTTCATTGACTTAGAAACAGGATTCGGCAGAGTCCACAAAGATCAAAAATAAGAATGAAACGTGATATATGGTATTTAATGTCGTTATGAAAGTTAAAACACAGCAAGAATAGCTGGAAAATTCAAAGTTAGGGTTGGATTACACCACGGTAATTAACGATTGAAGCAGCACATTACCCAATCCAGAACGACCTCTCTTATTTTCATCGATGATATCATAAGCAACAACGTGAAAGCCCTTTAGGCAACTCGTAATGATTGGATAAAGTCTCAGGAAGATAACGGGTTACTTAAAAATACAGCTCTAAAAACACATATTCGTCACTCCAAGAATTTATAAACGCTCATGCTGCAGCCGATATTCAAATTAGAGGCCAGCAGAAAATAGATCGGCCTGTAGAATGGTTCTTAGATCTGCAAATTTAACCAACTTCACAGACGATGCAGTGGCACTTAGGTGAAATAAGAAGCATTCTTATTCTTCTGACAAAAAGAAGAAAATACTAAATTATGGTAGAGAAACGCTGACTATACCGATTCCGACACTTCATGTGAGCTAAGGTATACATAGACACTAATGATGTTTGTTGCTATGACAAAATGGTCAAATTTCAGTAGCTAACAGTTTCAGATACATAATCATGACGACGCTTCGGTTTATAAAAGTGTTTGTTAAGATTTTATAATGCCACAACATCAGAATACTGTTGTATATCAAATGCATTCTAGATAACAAATCAACTGCTAGCCATTCCGCAAACAGTTTTTTCATCTTATCAGTCCACCATTGAAATTTGTGATATAACTCTAATCATTAATTAATCCAGTCAAGGTAAGATAAAGATACGATAAACAAACTAACCCCGATAATTTTAACAAAATTTAAAATTCAGTAAAGCAGTAAACCGGAATAGGGTATTCCATATACGGCCAGTTGGCATTATCGAAATGCCAAACTAGTTAAAAGTTTTTTCAGTTTTTTTTTTTTTTAATTTATTAAATGAATTAGAGAACCACCCACGCATACACTGCGAGTTCCTCAATTGTACAAATTTAGAGGCAACAATCCCCTTCCCCGCTTGTTGATGCAGCCAAAATTGGAGTATCATTATTTTCTGCGTCATTGAATCAAAAGAATTTTCTTTGAAAATTTTCGAAAAAAAATATACGTAAGTCTAAGATCAGCATTTGATACCCAATTTGTCTTTTCAATTTCATAAACATTAAATGACAAATTAAAAATGTATAGAGTTCTGTTTGTATGCCATATGCTGCTTCTTGATGGAAGGCTTAGAATTAGGAATACGATGAGTGTCGCCGTTCTAGGGAGCTCCTTAAGCCATGCCTTACATCGATTAAGTAAAATAGTTTCACGCATGAGATACTTGCTCTTATATGGACTCGCAAGACGACTAATCGTACGTCGGATATCAAGATACTTTTGATATGGAGAAAAAGTGAAATCTGAGTTGAGAAGAAGTTACAGTTTGCCAGACGTGTTTATGTCGCTGCATTGAACTTCAAAGATTTCATATCAACTGGCGGCACTACATCTAACATGGTCGTATCGCAAATAACACGTTTTATCAATTATAGTTACGATTAGTTTTTTTTTGTTTTATGTATTGTATATACGTACATACTTCTCTTACAATCTTTTGTCGCATCGTCGACTCAATACAAAATGAGGGATAAAAACTGCAGTTTCTACGTTTGAGTTTGTTTGTTGACTTGAATTGAGATACAGGTGGGCAGCGGTAGGTGGCCAATTAAAGACATCAATTCATCATATCGTTGGTGCTTACAATGCTTACTTGTACAAGGCCTATAATTATGCGGAACTAACTTAGTTGTCTCAAGTTGATAATACGACAGGAAATTTCCATCAAATATAATACAATGTAGTAATGTCATATCGATGGAAATAATTTTATTACTTAGATCTACTTCCATGCTAATAAATTCAAGCTGGAATCCGAAATTAAATTGATTTGGTGATTATAGTGAGGGATCATATGTGTCATTAGCCTATGAATCATACACCACTAAGTAAGGATAATAATTAATACATCCGTGCCGTTTCTAAGAGAGGGCACCACTTGAATTAAATCCATACCATTTTCAAAAGATACGTTTATAAATTTGACAGCTGTCGGACGATTAGTTCTCAGATATAGTGTTGTGAGTGAAGTAACTTTTGTTATTGTGAAAAAAAAATGGATTCAAAGCAATTTCGTGAGTTGATTTATCATTGCTTTTTGATGAGAAAAAATGCAGATGATGCAAAGAAATGGCTTGATAAGTGTTACCCGGACTCTGCACCAGCCGAACGAACCATTCGCAAATGGATTGAAAAATTTAAAAGTGGTCATACAAGCACCGAAGATGATGCACGCAGTGGACGTCCAAAAGAGGCTGTTTCAGATGAAAACATCAAAAAAGTCCACAAAATGATTACGAATGACCGTAAAGTGAAGTTGATCGAGATAGTTGAGGCTCTGAAGATATCAAAAGAGCGTGTTGGATATATCATACACGAATATTTGGACATGCGAAAGCTCTGTTCGAAGTGGGTGCCGCGTTTGCTCACAGTCGACCAAAAACAACAACGTGTTGATGATTAAGAGGAGTGTTTAAAGCTGTTCAACCACAATATGTGGTATGTGACAATGGATGTCGGCTGTCAGCTGAGTGGCGAGCAAGCGACGAACCTCGTCCAAAACGACCAAAAAATCAACAGTCGGCTGGCAAGATTATGGCATCCGTACTTTGGGATACACATGGAATAATTTTCATCGACTATCTCCAAAAGGGGCAGACTATCCACATCGCATTTTTGGAGCGTTTGAAGGACGAAATCACAGAAAAACAGCCGCATTTGAAGAAAAAGAAAGTGCTGTTTCATCAAGACAATGCACCGTGTCACAAGTCGATGAAAACGATGGCAAAATTGAATAAATTCGGCTACGAATTGCTTCTCCACCCACCGTATTCTCCAGATTTGGCCCCCAGCGACTATTTCCTGTTCGCAGACCTCAAAAGAATGCTCGCCGGAAGGAGATTTAAGACCGATGAAGAAGTAATCGCCGAAACAGTGGCCTATTTTGAGGCTAAACCGAAATCGCACTACAAAACTGGTATCGAAAGATTGAAAAACCGTTTCAATTAGTGTATTGCCCTCAAAGGCATAAATAAAGTCAAATTTTGCAAAAATTTTGTGTTTTACAATAAAACGGCACTGACTTTTCAGCCCATGTGTTAATGCAATACAGTAGAGGTATTGCAGTTTAAGTACCATAGCAGAATTTCATTTAGTCTTTCTCCAATTCAATACAAGCGAGTTCGATCAAGTATTTTACCCTACATTTATCTTTAGCGACCTGCCATTTTGTTTTTTTATATTGGTGGATTCTATTGGCATGCTTCGCAGCAAAATTTTCGACACCGTACAGTAATAATGATTGGTTTGAGAAAAGGTTCAGGTAGAGAACAATCTGCTACAACCTACTTAGAGATTTATTTAGTAAGGCGTACAGCTTATCAGTGTCAGCTGTAGTAACTTTTCATGTACTACGCTCACATAATTTCAGCGTAGGCCGGGAAGTGATAATGCTTCGTGGCGTCGTCAACACATTCACATCAAACATCATAGGATGTCGTGTCGATGATACCTACCACACTTAGGTGTTTAGCAAAAGCGAAACATCCTGTCACAATGCCAGAGGGCAGTCTACAGCAAGAATGTCACTAATTGAGTGTAGTCTTCCGACTAACTCCACTCGAAAGACAGACTCAAGTCTTGGATCTATTTTGAAGCTATCCGTAAAGTTCTAACCTACATTCCATTTGTAACTCAGATTGATATCAATTCGGGAGACAGGAAAAGATTTCGTATTTTTCCAGCAACATCAGTACTGGTGGCAGTACGTCATACAGTGGATCTGCCGTACAGAGTAAAAAAACAGTCGGCGGGCAAGGTCATCAAAACTCCAGTTTTGATGGTATGAAAGACCAGTTCAATTTTAAATGGAAGAAGGCTTTGAGAATGGTACCGATGATTTGAGGATGGGAAGCCAGAGCTAGGCCTGCTAGAAGGACTCACATGCAGTTAAAACAAACCGACCTTTTGGATCGTAGAAGAACATTGCTATCTTTGCTTGTTTCTCCAAGTAATCGGCACATAGGATCCAACTAGTTTTTACATAGCCATGTAGAACCAGATGATCTCCCTCAGGAACCAGCCCTATGTCGTGTGGATAGCTTTTTTACACTGCCAGAAAGCCATCAGTGTCTTGTATGTTTTTGATGTGACATGTTTAGTCCAAAAATATTTGCTATCGAGGATGACACCTAAATTATAAGCTTCGTTGAAGAAACGGACGTTGTTACCGTTAAGTAGTTGATGCGTTTATTTCCTCTCGTAAATAGAAAAATCACATTTTTGGGGGGATTTCCCGAAAGCCCATTTCCTGTATCCTAGTATTCGATCATGTTTAGGGCTGGCTATGGCAGACAGTGACTAGGCATGATCCATCAGACAGTTAAGCTATATTTAAGTAACATTTCTGAGTGTAAACGTTAGCACTATTGAAAGGATTAGTTGCTCTTTTGCAGTTTCGGTGATGATAGCTGGTTGTAAGCTGATTCTGACCAGCCAACCTTGGAAGTGAGTCGTTGCTTTCAATCCCTGGCTTTTTCTCCAGGGCGCGGGCGGGTGCTGTAGTAGTTTTGAAACTCAGGTGTATTAGGTTTCGATATTTTTCCCAGAGGTGGTTGTCAAATTGGACGGGACGAGCTAGTACATCCTCAACCAGTGGGTCTTAAGTACGTGCTAGTTGTTAGTTCGTTACATTTAGCCCAGCCAGCAACCATTCCAACATCAGTGTTATGCCTTCATGTCAGAGTTGACGCCGACGGGATTTTCATATAACTACATACAAATTCTATGAAAAGACTTTTTTACAGAATTGCCTCACACGGGATTCGAACCCACGACCCTCTGCTTGAGGAGTCTATGCATATACCACTACACCACGGCCACCCCCACTGAAAATCTGTGTTCCAACATGAAATTTTTAATCGTCTGGCAAAAGTTTAATTGAAATTTACATTTTAAATATCTCTGGTCTCTTGTCTTGGCTGCGACCCACTCTGCTTGTCTTGCTTCCCAGTATAACGGTGTTATCACAGTAGAGATTTAAGCACCACTGAGCCTTCAAACAACGTAGACTGCTGAGAAGCAGACTTAGTCAAGACACTGGCCTAGCAAAAATCTGTGACAAACGTTATGGAGATTATGATTATGGAGGCAAGAGTCTTGAGTTTTTTAAAATGTTAACAACTATGTTATAAATATTTGAGTCAAGGCTATAAACACTACATCGTTGCAGCCGAGTTATATTTACAGAAATCGCAAACATTTCAATGACAATAAAATACTATGACGTCGAACGATAAAAAAAACCCATAAACCTGACATAACCTTTGTCCCTTGCGAACGTCCTTTAAATTTCTCTATGCACCTAGTAATAAAAACCTTCTGAGAGCACTGGCAAAAAGCAATCAGCTATGTCGTCTCATTGAATCTTCTAATTCGATGAAGAATGCCACCAAACACATGCTGGGAAAAAAGAAGCGTAGAAAGCAGTGCTGTTTAGATGGACTAGAGATGCGCGCACACTCTACGAGTAGAAAGGACGTGAGGAATACCGGCATCTCAGAAGTGAAAAAAAAGGATCATTAGAGTACGAGGAAATGCTCTTGTGTGGATATTCTACCAAAGGGAAAAACAAAATAATCAATCAAACCTACAAAGCCTATAGAAACGCAGTCAATGCTAAGTACTCGTATTCGGGGCTGAGAATCTTCTCCCAGAGTTATTTAGGTAGAGATCTTGTATTTAGATAGAGCATCATGTATTAACTCATCTATAAAATAACCTCGTGCGCCTAAAGCTTCGGACGCTAAAAAAATCAACCATAGATTAAATTTTCACATTACGGCAGATTTTGGTAAAATTTAATTGAATTGTTTTTAACCCCGGCTTATGGCATAACTTATAAAGACAAGAGGAGATACAATAATGAATTGCAAGGGCAACATTGATTTAGTCACGGTGGCATGAGTAAGTGGAAATGGATAGAAACTATATCGGCGTGCTCAACTGAGGCAGTTGGCCTACGATTGATATGGATGGAGAGGCTTGTGGGCTGAAGTGCAAGTCCACACCAAGCTGTAAAGCTTTCTAATAAAATAAACGTGCCTCAAACCCATTTACCCATTTACAGCTTTAGTGGTTCATATAATTACACTAACTGTCAAGAAGATTGTATGCACAACTCTAAAAGAAGCTTACTGCACAACTAATTACCAAATAAGTACATATGAGTCAAATTTTTAATAATTTTAATAAAAGTGTACACACGTGTAAGTTTACTCAAATACACTTGCTTTCACGCTTAAAGTTTGAGTTGTTGAATAACAATTCCATATGTTATCTTTAAGAATTAAACTTATACTTCCGTCGTTTTTGTTCATTATCAAACTTTTTTTTTTTTGTTTTCGCAATAAGTTAAGTAAGATATGTTTAACTTAGTTAATCAAATAAATAATTCATTGACAAGATAAGGATTGCTGCTTACACTTCAGTAATTGAAGATTACTTCGTTCTGTCGCATAAGAAAATTTAAATATTTAAAGTAAAACGTGTTAATTATAGGTGTCAGGTAATTCATTATGTAATAAGTCTTTAATATTCCCTCTTATGGGACCGAAAAATAAATAAAGTAAACAAGAAAGCCAGAACTGGAAGTCAGGCCGAATAAAATTAAAAGATTAATTATGGCCCATTTGATATTGAACACGCCGGTAGGCCGAATATGTTTAAATATTTGTGCCCTCCATAGCACCCCGACACTCCGAGAACTCAGAGTTGAGATTTAAGCCAAAAGCGGTATTCTTTCAGTAACACAGCGAACAGATGCCTTAAAGCATTTAAAAATTCATGACTTTTTTTTTTATTAAGACTCTCAGTTATACTAGATATCATCAATTTTTTTCAAATATCAGTTAATCATTTCAAAGACTAATAAATAAAATAGCAATAACTACATTCTATTCAATATATACAAAACCTCAATCTTGCCGGAAAAGTACAAAAAAGCATTATATATTGCTATTAGATAAAGAGATATAAAGATTTAATTAATTAAGATTAATAGGTGCAACTGAAGTGTAGAAATTTAAAAAGTGATTAGTGTTGAACGATGAAATTACTGCTACTGAAGTATTACTATAAGAACTTTGTAAAAGTATAAATTTTTAAGCGAAAGATTTTCTGAGATTGTAAAAAGCAAGAAATTGTTTTCAAAGCACTTCTTTCTCTAAATCATTTTAATGATATGCTTTTGGGCAACATAATAAATAGTTTCTTATACTTTTTAAGGACAAAATTACCTATGCTAACAAAAAAAAACATAAATAAATAAATAAAAACGTTAAAAACAAAAATGGTCCAGAAAAAAGTCCACAACTGACATCTGAAAAAACAGAGATTTCAAAGATTTTTGATCATGTTGGGAGTCGTCGCTTGTACGAAGATATTGATATACCCAGACTTTGTGAATTGTTAATGGAAATGAACTATTTATTTCTTCTACTTTATAATTGATACTACATGTCAAGTGTCTATAAAAGGCTTCTTTTGAAAGAAGCTTTGGAAGCAAACGATAAGACAATTCGGAAAACCGTTCTATTTACACAATAAAATTATCCCGAAAAGATACAAAAAAATGACCCAATTGCTAGTTAAATGGGACCAAATCATATCGCATTTAAGACATTCAGGTTCAAAAAAGTCAGCTCCGATTGATGAAAGCTTGAATGAATATGGTATTTACTTGCTGACAGAATGGACTTTTCAACTGCATACTAGATATAATTAAGGTTTTGAAATCAGTGATGATGAATCTGATGAATCAATTGAATGTGTGAAGACTGATTCAATTTCGTGCAACATATTTCTATTGTATTTTCGTCAAGGTCTATTTTGCTTTAACATTTATATTGTAGGCAAATAGAGAATTAAATCAGAATTATTGTTTCTGCTTATTTGACCAGTTTGCAGTCTGTTGCAGTGGTCGTCCTGCACCATGTGAGTGGACATTTAAGCGTTTGGCTGAGACTCTCGTGCACATTGGGTCCACTAGAAATGTCACAAGAAGTGACCGGTCCCGTATTGCTCGCCCGACCGAGAATATCACCGCTATGGCCGAAGACGTCCGAGAGACAAGACAACGATGTACACAATTTGTTGGTATCAGCAGACGTTTTTGAGTCGAAGTTTGGTGAAAGACCTGAAAATGTTCCCTTATAAAGTGCAAACCGTTCACCAACTGCTGCCTGCTGACCCGTGATGTCATTTCACCAATATCATTTATTTTAACTTAATATTATAAATTTTACACCTTTCGGCCAATTCACATTATGACATTACTTTTGCTCCTCCCTGTGTATACGGGCATACATTTTAAGCGCAAGCCAGGACTTAGTGTTAGATAAAAAAACAGCGGAAGAACTATCCAGATATTTCTTAAACAGATTATTTTTCATAGCTAATTTGGTATATTCAAAGCCCAGGTGTGAAAAGGTTTTTGGACCCAAAAGTCCGACTCCCTGAAGTAAAGATGGTGACGAGAGGACTCAAATTATTGCAGTTATTGCAGAAGTTGTTGCGAAAAAAAAAAACTCAACCGCTGTTCAAATTTTCCATTGACGCAGTGCCCCGTCATTATGTTTGTAAGTTTGAAGATGCCTCTGTTTCTTAGGTTGATCATGCGTCTGTCGGACATAAGTCCACTTATTGCTGGCCTTTAAGAGTGTTTGAAGGTTTATTATTTTCTTAGCGTAGGACATTGGTGGCTTACAGTGTTCGGGTTGCCATTATATTGTAGAGCTCTGAGTTTATACCAAGAATTTCAGTACTGCTTAGCCATATTATTATGAGACATCGGCACTCCATAGTCACTCTTAAGTCTGTGATGTTCGCAGTTAAAGATCTAACTACTGCTTGCTTGTCTATGTTCGATATAAGTCGAGGTCTAATGATGATAATCTGAGACTTCGTCCTGGAAGATGGTACAGTATGTGAGTATTTTGTGGGATAATCATTCAATCAATCTGTATGCCGAACAAGTCTACACATACATATATGAAACACATAGGTAGCAAATGGAGCAAAGTTTTAATAACCGCCGTTGGAAAGCCGATGGAGTTGTCGACTCCATCCTGAGCCTTTAGCACAAGACCTTTTTTGTTTCGTCTGCAACATTTTTTTTTCACGTCGGTTTTCTGTCCAGTATGATGACTAAGTTACGGTCACTCGCCGACAAACTTAGAAAAATGTAATTTATCTTGGAAGAGACGATGAAGAGTATTTTGATTTTTCTTGTGAAAAATTTTGGCGGGAACATAAACAATGATGTTCTTTGCGTAAGCCACCAGATCACATCCCACGTCTTTTAATTTCATGAGTAGTCTTAATCTATTGAAGACTAGGTTCCATAGTAGAGGAGAGTGTACAACCCTTTGAGGTGTTTCCATATAAAGTTTAATTCATGTAGAACAAGCTTTAAATTTACGATTCTATAGCTGAAAATGATGAAGTTCAAGTTGCAGACAGACTCATTTATACCCAGCTCTTCCAGAAGGTGGCTGATCGGGGAGGTTTAAAATTTTTGAAAACTCCAGCGATACAGAAAACGCCGCCATTGTATACTCCTGGAAAGAGAGTAATTTCTTACTAGTCCCGTCGTGAGAAGCAGAGTAATGTAATTTCAACCAATTTGGCCTTCGAACAGGCATCCTAGCAATTCGAATTCTTAAATTGAGAGAACACTTGTTGTTGAAATCGGTTTTAGTAGGACGGATGACAGATTTAGGGGTATAAAATCCTTCTAGAGTATGTTGGGTGTTTAAACCGAATTTAATACTCAATTGGTTAACTCAGTATAGCAACTGGGTATTGTAACAAAATCTAAGGAGTCTTTCAGAATGCATAACGGAATGTCTCTTATACCCTGAAAGATATGTTTTAGTTGTAACATACAGAGAATATTTCATCGAGTCCTGATACTTAAGGTTCGAAGTTTCAAGCTGCCCATTTAGGTCTTTCAAGGCAGATTTGAAAGGGGTTACTGAAGTGCACCCAGGAAAGAGAGTGTTCAAAAGCAGAACTAGGGTTTTCTCCTCCAACTTCTCAAAGATGCTCGAAATTCGAGGTATTTTAAACAGAACTTACTATAGTCTCGACAATAAACTTATGCTGGTAATTCTTATGCAACAACTACATCAAAACCTACGTTGAGCCTTCCATTTGTTTTTGCTTGTAGATCTTTAAGGATGTCTTACAGATTTCTCAATCACATTCTACATATATAAAATTTTTCTTACTTATGCAGCCCATAATTCCGTGAAATATTATGTAGTGCTATATATGCTACGAAGGCGTAAGTCCTTATAAGGCACAGGTATTCAGTGTAGTCTGGAGTATCCCTTTTAAGTTAAACAATTTTTCAATTCAACTACTCACTTAGAGCAAGTAGTTGACAATAATCGCAAAAATTTATTTTCAAAAAAATAAAATTAGAACTTGCGTAGGCAAACTCTTTGTTTTACCGATACTCACAAATGTGTACATCAAGCAACATAACATATAATACCTCACGAAAAAGTTTAAAACAACAAAAGGGTTTTGTTAGAAGTACTTACTTTCAGGTGAAATCCTTAAAACCTTCTACAAAGGAATGTGTGTTCTGCAGTATAAGTATGTTTTTACCTTTGAAGTAAAATACAATACAATCGCCTGGAAACTCAGTAGTGGCATAGGTTTTTAAAATTTAACCACTTTTGGCCAAGGGTCAAGGTTGGTTAAGACAATGCTGACTAGTTCTAGTATTATGAGTATAAGAGAGCCAATATCAATGCATATATTTTTAAAGTTTATTGGTGGTATCGGTTGACTGCCTTCCAGGATAAAAGTTCCGAACGGAGCCGAGAAGTCAAAGTTGTAGAGATGTATAAATCATTAAGAGGACTTTATAAAATTGTTTATAAAAAAACTAAGTTCTTAATTTTGATTCTGAGTGTGACATCAGAATGTCAAAAAATATCAAGCCAAATGAAGTTGAGTATCTACCAGCAGCTCATTGCTCTTCTCAAAAAGGAATCTTACTTCTATGGGAACTGAATCTGTTATTATTGTATGGTATATAGTATTCTGAGTAAAAGGACTTCAGTGAAAAGATTGGTTTCTTTTCAAAAAATCTGGCATATCCCTTGGATCACATAACTCCTTTCCAATACACAAATATTTTTATAAATTTCTAAAGAATCATTTTCAAGTACACAAGAACAAGGACAACAAGTAGTGGGACGTTTACCCTCCACTTCAAAGTGCCAAACTTCTCGTTACCTATGTTTTGTTATGATTTTCAGATGCTTTCTAGTGAGCAAAAGTTGCAGTTGGGGCATTCACCCTTTTCAACACTCTACGCAATCCCGGCAAATATATCATACCACACTCATTCACAGACCAGCTCTTGTTCATTCCAACAATGCACGTATCGAAGAAGCTCTACAAATCGTTATTGACTTGCAGTACCTGTGAGAGAAATTGGGTTTGTCAGTTAACTATATTGGCTTAAGTGAGTTCTTAGTTACGAGTAAGATAAACCAACAACGCTTAGGAGATCTGAGGTGTATGGAATGAGTCGGGGCTAGTTAATTTTCTAAACTTCGTGATCTATCATAGACCTTGCTGACCCTTAGCTTGCTCAGTCCGATAGGTCTTGGTCCGAGGGTGAATATTTGTAGGTTGTTGCTTTTATTTTAAATATTAACCACTTTTAATTTTATGCACAGTGGGAGCAGACTTACGATTTTCTGCCGACCCCAAACATTAGAAGGATGAGTGAAGTTTTTGAGATTTAACGTCAGAAAAGTGAACTACTCTTTCAGGTTGTTGTCTAATCAACCTAGACCCCTTTGAGGAGCAGTCGACGAACGTACACATTGCACCAAACTATCATCGATTTTACTCATATGTCAAATATAAAAACTCCTTTTTTCAGTTTACTCGTATTAGTTTAAGACACCACAGCTTCCAAAGATCTAGCCCCGTGGAACAGGGCGACAGAGGATGACCGCATCTATTGAGGCACCCGCAAATGAAAGGGGATCTCAACCAACTTTTCGTGCGGCACTGGAGGCAGCTGGCGTGATATCGTACCAGCTTGATTCACACCAGACTGTAGCTTTTAAGACGATCCATTGCTTAAGTCTGTATTATATGACGGTGGTGTAAATATCTTTTGTGATAATCCCAAGCACTTTATTTTCTTAGATTTTGGCGACTAGAATATAAATAAGAATGCAAATATTTCTTTTATTTCTACATTAGGAGTTAATTCATTCTCGAGAGCTTGGCAATATTCCATTTATTTGGTGCTGTGCAGAATTGGTGCAGTTTTTTAGCATTTAATTTTTGATGCAGCTTGTAAAAGTTTGCGAAGATGCAGTTGTTTAACCCGAAAGTAAATCAACGTTTCCTTGAGCTTCGGTTCATTCTGGAAAAATGTTGATATCCACCGCTGTTCAAGATTCTTGGTTTTATCGATTGATAAACTACTAGACTAGCGAAATGTTTTCTCTACCTTTTAGATAATTGTCATGGGTTACCAGCTATGATATGCTTATGGCAGAGAATATCGTCTCCAGTTTTTGCGAATGAGATTCTTCTTTGTTTCAATTGATTATGTCTATATCTTCGTATTATTTTTTTTTTAACATAGTAGCCTCAACTTCTATGACTCACACGCATCTTTTTTATAATCGTATCTTTGCTGAATAGGTTGCTATTATCTGAGATCTAAGCAGTTAGCGAGTATATTGATTGATCTGCCACTTAGTAACAATAATCGAATTCAGTTATAAAAATTGACTTAACACCATTCCAGTGATAATCTAGGTGTGTTGACTTTGTAAAATAT
Source organism: Volucella inanis (assembly GCA_907269105.1). Taxonomy (NCBI): domain Eukaryota; kingdom Metazoa; phylum Arthropoda; class Insecta; order Diptera; family Syrphidae; genus Volucella; species Volucella inanis. The sequence goes on from OU026153.1 coordinate 148,396,175, forward strand.
GCCTTCTACTCTACCTTCTGATCAAAAAGTACCCATTCACACAAACTGAGCTTGGGATATTGTCAAAAGCTTTTTTCTTTTTTAGATTAGTTCATCTGCCATCTGGCGCTCAAGTATCTGAGCGCGATAAGTCAAGAATATTTGCGTGTAAGCTTTGTAAACAATTCAGTGTTTGTTGTGTTCAGTCGTAATATCAAATTTAAGTTGAGCAACGAATTTGCCTGAAATTTGGGTTTCTAATAAAATATAATGTGCGGAAGCGTAACTGGCGTAAACATCAAAAAATTTAAGAAAATTTTCCTCGCAGATCATCGTGTGAGCATAAGGGAGATAGCAGCCACTCTTGAGGTCTCATTTGGATCGGTGCAGAGCGTTATGCACGTTGTTTTGGGCATGAGACAAGTTGAAGCGGGGCTTGTGCAGAGAGTGCAGCATTTTTTGATTTGAATTTAAAAATTTTGGATCAAAAACAGCGTTCATACTGTTCCGTAAGCTCCGTATTCACCTGGCATGGCTCCTGGTGACTTTTCCAATTCCCTTGACTCAAGGTACCATTTCGCGGAAATCGTTTTTAGACGATTGCTGCTAGAAATGCTACTAATGGCAGCTCCGCTATAGTCACTAAATGCAAATAAAGCGACATACACGACATACGGTATACTGGTTATTTGTTGCTGGAAAGGAACTGTTCGTTGACGTGCGCATGTTTTGCATCATGGTTCCGAAATAGGCGAATGCATGGAGATGAAGCGAAAAAGTCTTTTAAATTTCGAAAACCGCGTACAAATATTAAAGTCTCTTGTGATGTAGTAACACGGAAAACAAATAAGTTCACATTCAAAACTTTTAGTAACGCCGGGCAGACTAGAAAACGTAATCACACGATTTTACGAAAACTGTGGACCTTTCCACCAGAAACCAAAATTAGGTAGATTTCGAGGCACTACAACGCGGATAGCACAATCAAAAGAAGTGCCATATGGACACTGAAAAATGAGCGACAATTTTGGATATTCGATTGTCTACAAAAATGTAGGTATCCTTGAATCCAGTGTAAAACCTCGGTTGAGTCTATATAGGAAAGGCACTCGATATTGTGAAAGGTTGGAGCGCCCTTTACTTTACTGATAAATCAAGGCGTAGAATCGATTTGCTATTTAGGTTTTGGTGCATATAACCGCGGGAATAAACTGCCACAGTGTATGCGACTCGAAAGAATCAGCAAAGCCATGTAGCTTCATAATTTCGTTTCGTTTGGCCTGCAGACATTGCGGTATGCTGAGATTACCTTAAGAGCACCATTCTTATCCTAGATCCGTAGGAATATACCCCATCCAAACTGTCTTGGCTAAAGGCGCTTCATAATTATTTTCATTTTGACAAGGGTTGATGAGAGCAAGCCCAAATCCAACGGAACTCGCTTTTGGTAATCTGGTGATGAGCAGAGATGGAAGCAGTCGAGCTCTGTTTTCCACAAGAGATCTAATGTTTTGACTCCACCTTCTTCGATAGCCAACGCGACCGACGCTCCAGGATACTCGAGTTCGATGGTATTAAGAAATCTCGACGAATTCAAGAAGTTTCATTCTCGCAACTTCGCATCGTTACTAATGTCTATCGTGTCCTTTACACAGTCGAAAACTGACATAAAGCCGTCGACATAAAAATCGTTCAAAGCGCTATTCGAAGGCCGCGGAAATCACGCGATATTGTTGACACCAATTTGTTTGAGGACGCTTGTGGTCGTTTGAAGTTGTTCTTTCCAAACAATTAGTTAATAGTGTGCATCGTCCGGGTTAACTAATACTTGACCATACATTTGGGCGCAAACTTACATTTTCGGAACTTCGTGGTACACGTAATTAAGTGGTCTTAAATGGTAGGTCAAACACGTAAGAAATCGTTAGGAGAAAAACCATTCGATTTGGTTATTGTACATGTGGGCTTGAATGCCGCGTGAAGGGTAAATAATATAAAGGACGGTGGCGATCACTTTGTTTCATCAGAGATATGTGACTCAAGTCCTTGTATTCGCGCATGCTTCAAACTCTAATCCTTTAAAAATCGTTTCATTTTCTCTGAATTCAGTGGGACCTTTTACAAACAGTAAACTAACAACGAATCTACCTCAGACCTCGCACTCGTCACGATTCTGATATCAATAACCTCTTCATGCTCAGAAAAGCGTTTTAATAGCACATTCGCACCTGGATCAAAAGTAGTATGAAAAACGTCTTAGCCAGCCTCTGTATTCTGTGAAACGTTTCCCAAGAGCACCCGTCCAAATATAGTTTCTTGAGCAACAGATGAACTCGGTGGATAAAAAAACCACCCTACGAAGAGCATATGGAAAAATATATCGGCTCCCAATAAACCATTGTTTTTAGTTGGGCAGTTGCAGTTTGGATCTGCTAATGTCAAATTACTAAAATATTAATCACTTGTCAAGGACGATAAAACAGAGGCTTACACCGAGAAGCAGTTGGTCTTAAAATTTGATGATATAAGAAGCTTGACTTGGCCCTTAACAGTTACAGTTACAGTTTTACCTTGCTATATACCTAAAATGGGAGTTCTTGCATGTTGAAGTTTTAATCCGAGTCGCTTAATATACGACTCCGAAATTAAAGTCGCTTGCGACCCTGAGTCAATAAAAGCTCTATACGGCTGAAGATAACCATTCCTATTTTTGACTATGATTATTGCGGTAGGTAATATTGTGAAACACTCGGGATATGGATTTTGGGCCAAATCAATTGATAGCCCTTCCGAAGCGCCATTTTAAGTGCTTGGTTGGCATTGTGGCTGCGAAAAGGTTTCATGATGTAGCATGTGTTTTAACTTAATAAATACAATTCTTCGAAAACCCGTTAAATCAAAAAGTGATGGAACTATTTTGTCTTTAATTGCACGAATCCAAAACATTCGACTGTCCAAGTCTTATTTTTTCGCCAGCACATACACCAATAAAATGTCCTAGAAGTAACCGTTTGTTTCAGAGTAGGAAAGACATTAATGTTTTCGCTCATTATAGTAAATAACCTTTTAAATTCAACAAGTGAACCACTTTTGAGCACATGCTGTTCGAATATATATGTGACTATATGTTATCCAAATGCTCATCCATGATAAATTGATGAAAAATTGCGGTTTAGCATAATAATCAGAGCTGATTCCAGGCCACATCCAAATTGTCGTTGTTAGGAAAGATATACTTTGTGATAGATGAAGCCCATTCTCTAAGCCGCGTTCGGAGATACACTAAGACTGGAATTCAAGAATATTATACAAATCTGCGGTCGGATGGACCAATTTTGTTCATATAGTCGGAAAAACTTAACTTGAATTTAAATTGAGCTGAAATTTTAATAGAAAACTTGAACTTATGAATATTAATCGAACGAAAATAAAAACGCACCTTTCCAAAAGGATAGATAGATAGATAAAGTCTTACAAAATATGGTATATAGTACACAAATTTCCTAAGGAAGCTTATATCCCACTTAAATTGGTAATGCAAATGGTAGTGCAAACAACTTTAATCTTACTTTAGGTGCAAATAGATTATAATTTCGTTTACATCTGTTAGTACAGTGCCAGAGGATTGCAAAAACGACCACATTCTCTCCTTTTATTTTCCATAAACGGAAAAAATTGCTGAGCCTCACAAAGAGATATGTGAAGTTTATAGTGTTGGAGCTTATCAGGACGCACATTATTATTATTATTATTATTAATATTGAATTCATTGTTCACATAAGACTTGTGTGCAAAACACATCTTTTAAAAAATAGAACAGGCTTTTGTACATTACTTTAATTTGAATTTGGTTTAAGGAGTTAAGTTTAAATAAAAGAAAGTACCAAGAAAAAGAAACATAAGGAAAATAAGAGGTAGCAAAGTAGACAACACTATTAGGAATTATCAGCATAATGAAGAAATATTTTTTTCTTAAAGGCGGTTCAGTTCGTCGTGCGCTTTATATCTACGGGTAAACTATTCCAAAGGCGAATCGAGTTAACAAAAAATTGTCTAGATGTATAGGGTTTTCCAATAGGGACTTGACAATTTTGAATTTAATTTGTGAACGCACTCTTTCACTCATCATCAAACTGTCACTGTCAATTTATTCAGTAAACTCAACATTTTCATCAGACCACATTATGGCATATTTTGCGTAAGGATCTTGGTTTACACCCATACAAGATCAAGCTGATGCAAGAATTGAAGCCGATGGACCATTTGAAGCGACGTACATTCTCCGATTGGATTCTGGAGAAGATGTGCCAAGATAATGAATTTCATCGCAAAATCATTTTTAGTGACGAAGCTCATTTTTGCCTCAATGGGTTCGTCAATAAGCAAAATAAGCGTTATTGGTCGGCTGAAAACCCACATGTGCTTCATGAATCACCACTTCATCCACAAAAAATAACTGTTTGGTGCGGTTTTCATGCCGGTGGCTTTATTGGGCCATATTTTTTCGTCGACGATAACGATCGTCATGATCACCGATTATTTTTGGCCTAAAATTGGAAGATATGGACTTAGACGACATGTGGTTTCAACAGGATGGTGCCACAAGCCACACAGCACACGCTATAATCAATTTATTGAAGAGTAAGTATGGTGAGCGTGTTATCTCAAGACATGGGCCAGTCGACTGGCCGCCTCGTTCGTGCGATTTAACGCCGCTTGACTATTTTCTGTGGGGCTACGTTAAGTCATTGGTTTATGCGAACACGCCGACGACGTTGGAAGAGCTCAGAGCCAACACTGAACGCGAAATAGCGGCCGTTTCGGCTGAAATGTGTGGCCGAGTCGTTGAAAATTGGGTCTAACGAATCGACCGATGCGAACGTGCCCGCGATGGCCATATGAACGAAGTCGAGTTCCATTCATAAATGTTTTGGTTGTATTTCAAGCCAATAATAAAGTTTTTGAAGTATCTCAAACGGTTTGTCTTTTATTTGGAAAAAAAAGTTGTCAAGTCGTTATTAGAAAACCCTATATTAACATATTTGCATCTTGAAATGATCAATTGCAACATTCTAACATTACGCGGTTGTTTTGTTGTTAGTGATAGTACAGTTCGATTTTCATCAATTCGTTGATTGACAAACTTACAATCTGATGGGAATAGAAAGAGATATGTTCATATCTTCCTATGCCGAATATGTATCTCGCACAGCTATTATAGGCAACATTCAGCTTTCGCCGAGATTCATAATCGATTTCGGAGTATATTTCACACCCATATAGTAGAATAGGCAGGATGTATGATTTTACAAGCTTTAACTTAACTTTGGTGGGAAAATAAGGGCTCCGTAAACTTTCGATGCAGTTTTTGTAATATGAGTCCTCCAAGTAATTTGTTGGCTCATGTAAATCCCAAGATTTTTGAATGTCTCAACATATTCAATTCGAGTTCGATTAATAGAAAGAAGAGGAATGTCTACTTTAACTCGGCTAGCATTAATGATCATTGCTTTAGTCTTTGTTGGATTAAGACTGAGTTTATTTTCAAAAGACCATTTACAAATTGTTGCTAATTGGTCGTTTAGATTAATTATCGCTTGCTTAATTTGAGATTTGGGAAAGACAGAATAAAACTGCACATCATCTGCATAAATATGACGCTTACAATTCACAAGACGCACGGCTAAGTCGCTTATATAACATATAAAGAGTAGGGGTCCTAAAACGGATCCTTGGGGAACACCTGATGAAACAAAAAGACAAGATGAGCGCTTTTTCTCATGACACACATACTGTGACCGATTACTTAGATATGACTACACCAAATTACATAGAGGCTGGTCGAACAAGAATTGAGTCCGAAGTTTCATGACAAGTATTTTATGATCAATACAATAAAATGCCTTAGAAAAGTCTATAAACACAATTAGTGCTAACATTTTGTGGTCTAAGCCCTCACGCATATCTTCGCAAACGTGAAGTAAGGCTGTGGTGCAATTATGCTTAGCACGGAAACCCGACTGACAGTTTGTGAGAAGCTGTTTATCGTTTAAATAATTATTAACTTGTTTACTAACGATAGTCTCAAAGACTTTGCTCAGAAATGGAAGTATGGCAATATGTCGATATTCAGTTTCTGGGCGCGATGGGAATTTCGGAATTGGCACCACTTTAGTAATTTTCCAACTTTCAGGGTAGGTTGAAGTTGTGAGTATTGAATTAAAAATATGGGTTATATGAGTGAGAATAACTGGAAGCAGAATTTTTATGAACTTGGGAACGATTTATCAAATCCAACTGCGTTAGATGTAATGTCAAGAATCGTTTTACCAACACTGATTTCGTCAGTTTATTGTAGGGAGAAAGTGTTGTCGCTACTGCATTGCGGTTCAGATATATTTGTCGGATTATGTATATCATATGCAGAAACAAATTTAGCATTAAGTTCGTCTAAATTGATTAGGCTTGGAAGGGCTGGCTTTTCAGAAGTCAAACCAAGTGATCGCACAGCCTTCCAAAAGTCGGTGGTTGAGCTAACTGCATTGAACTTGTTTGCATAAAATGACCTTTTATTAAATCTGATTAATGAGGTTACTGCATTACGAACAACTTTGAACTCTGTGTGTATTTCAGGATAGTCTCCATCTCCTGTTAAAAAGGTATAAAATGTTCTCATTGAAATATTTAATTTGAAAGCTGGTATCATTTGTTGCTTATATCGGCTGCCAGTTTATCGTCTGGCAGTCATGAAAGAGTACTACTCAATTAAGTTTTGTATAATCAAATGACTCGAAGAAATCATTATTCGTTAAGAATTTGTTCAAGAAATTTTGTTTTGTTGATTTCTCATTCAAAGATGACCAACATTTGGGCAGAAAAACTTAAGTTGATGAAGTCATAACTGATTTAGATAGTCATATGACAATGAGAGAGATTTCATAGAAGTGAAATGATTGCATACAGCAATTGAAAATAACTTAAACTGTATTAGTCTAATAAAAAAGATGGAAGTTTGGGTTTCACACCTAGCACAACCACGCGATGAAATTGATCCATTTTTTAACCGAATTATCGCTTGTGATGAAAAATTTATCTTTTACAACAAAGTAATAGAAAACGATTATGGTCCAGAAAGGTGACGAACCAGCACAAACCACATCGAAAGCTCAACTGCGTTAAAATAGAGTAATGTTGTTAATTAAGTGCGATTGTAAAGGTGTCGCGTATTTTGAGATGTTAACTGGGAACAGTTAATGAAACTAGAGAAAGCGATAAAAAGGAAATGACTAGAATTTTCAAATCACAACGAAATCGAGTTTCACCATAACAACGCTAGACCACACACATCTTTGGTAGCTCGTGAAAATTGAAAACACATCCACCATACAGCCCCGACTTGAGTCTAATTTGGTAAGAATTTTAAAAATGATGATGAGTTGCAATCGCACTTGGTAAAGTGCCTGAAGTTCTATGAAAACTGATCGATGAAGTTTCCAGAAAAATGGCAGAAAGTCATCAAAATAATTTATTAAAGTTTATCGTTGTTATGGAAAAAAAAAAAAAAAAGTTTTATTTCACACTGAAAAACGAAACTACTTTCTCGCCGTTCCCTGCTAGTATGAGTATGCTCTTAGTAGGACAGAGTTTTGTCAATTAAGGTTTTTACTTAAAAACCTGGTCCGAATTGTCAAGCTTTCTTACAAAATATAGATGGGATTGATCCGGGCAATATGTGGTTGCAACAATGATGGCACTTCATTTCAAACCATCGATTTAATAAAATCACAAATTGGCTAATTTTTCAATTATTTTCTTGGTTAACAGCTCTTTTGAAGAAGCATTAGAAAGTGGTATAATCTGAGGTTTAATTATGTTGAACTATAGCAGGACATATATGAGTATCTGTATGATATTATGTTATCGTCATTCTAGCCTTGTATTTAAAATCCAGACAGACGTTGTGTAGAAAAATCGACAAGTTTTATTCTCAATCTCTATACATTTGCAGATACAACCAATAAGTCCCTGGACTCGGTCTCACTAAATTCTAAAACCGCCTTTGAATGCCGATCATCTCTTACGGAGACGGTAGAGCAGTTCAACCTTGAACTTGCCAAAATTGGAACCACTCTACCTATTCTATCGTTAGCTATTGCCACGTGCAAGTTATTATTTAAGTTGAATGTTAATAAAAGAACAGACCTTAGATGGACCGGTAGCGACTAAACAGACCAGGCCAAAGCTCGATCTGAATCGCTCTAAGTATCTGATTCTTCTAAATAGGAAACACCTCATTCCATTATGCGTGTCATTACTGGACACTGCCTTATAGGAAAGCATGCAAGAACGCTTGGCGCTTTTACAAATGCTTTCTGTAGAAGCTGCATTGATGAGAAGGAAGAGAAGACAATCCTTCACCTTCTCTGTACATGTTCGCTCCCAGAGAGGAAAACTCGCCCTAGGAGCCTTCGTCTATTATGACATAAACGAAGCTTCATCATAAGCTCAAATTGATTTTTCATGGTGGCTTCGCGCGGTAGCGGTTAGTTGATCAAATTACGCGGTAAGAAATAGACGCTACATCATTGAGTGGTAAAAAAATTCAGAGAAAACGTTATCACCAGAACTTTAAGTTCTAGCAAAAGAAACGTCTTTTACATAGAAAAGAGTATAAAACATCAAAATGTTACAAACGCAAAAAAAAAAAAAACACATTAATAAAGGTAAGTTTTTATTAATATTTTGATTTTCTTGTCCTAATGTTCTCAAATGACCACAGCGGTAATGTTCGGATCTTTCTGTTTTAAATTCGTTTTACTTTCGGTGGTATTATAGTAATAATATTTATAAGAAATATGAATTTTAGATGGTTTTCTTAACAAATTTTTGTGCTTTAGCAAGGTGAATTCCAAGTGCAAATTTCAGTGTAAAATTTTCTCCGGCAGCAGAAAAGAGGAGATTTTTAAAAAATATTACAGTATAGGAGGCTCTATAAAGCAAGGGAGATAAAATTAAAACAATACTTTATTACTAAACTTACACAAAAACACTTGATACTTATAATTTATTTCAGGTACTTTTTTACACGCCCTTATTCAAATAATACCTGTAGGTCGAAGACGCCATGGAACATATGCCGATCATTCTGAAAGTCGCAGACGGACATCTGTATCCTATACTATATGTTGCCTGATGGCATTGGTAATCACATTCAGGTATGCAGAAAAACGTTTGAATCAGCATTTGCAACAAGCCATACATTACAGACTTTGTTGGAGAGAAAAAAGGGTGGAGAAAATATTTATAAAAACAACCGTGGATCAGGAAACAAGCCGAGAAAACTTACTTCCGATATAGAAAATCTAGTAATAGAACACATAAAATCATTCCCATATCAGGAAAGTCATAATAGTCGACATGATACCCAGAAGTTATACATAAGCGCTGACTTAAATATTAACCGCTTGTTCATGGCATTTAAAGAAAAAAAATACCCTGATTCTTCTGTTAACTATAGATTCTACTACCTAACTTTCAAAAATAAATTTGCGTCTTTGAAGTTTGGACGTCCTAGAACCGATACCTGTGCAAAGTGCGATTTGTTGCACGCAAAAGTAAAAGGCTTGGAAGGAAGATATAAAACGTGATATACAGTAGAGCTTGAAATACATCATCGTAAAGCTGAGAGTACACTGATTCAATAAAATCTCATTTTCCTACTAGCAGCACAATAACCATGGCTCTGGATATGGAACAATGTATTTTCATACCAACACTAACACATGGCCAAATGCTTTACAGCAAGCAACAACCTATGCGTTCATATTCCTGACAATCAAAAATCAACAATCTTACATGTGTCTCTGGAATGAGTCATATGCGGGAAGAAGTGGTAACGGGGTCTGCTCTTCCATACTCAAGGTACTAAAGATGATGTTTTCTAAAACTTTTAAAAAGCATGCAGTTATTTGGAGTGTTATTTCTTTTCATCGTGGTCATTCACCATAGTGAATAAAGTTGATAGAAAGAGAAAGCATACAGAGGAATCGTTCCTATAATTGAAATGTGGAATGATAGAATCATTTTAAATAATTTGTCTGTTGGACACCTCGGCGGTACGCGAAAAGGGTGGCAGTGCTCCCAATAGATACCGCTACTCTTCATCATTTTAAAATCAATTCTAAGAATTTTGTGAGAAAACGCTAGAGAGGAGATAACTACCATGTTGTCTGGGCGCCTAGTTTCCCAATTCAGCAATTCCAAAAGGAAGCTTATTTAAATTTAAATTTTTTTTTTTTTTTTTTTTTTTTTTTTTTTGAATTTTACGTTTATAAGTTTAGCATCGCTACTGAGTTCTATAATAAAAAGCGTTAAAGACTTTTTTATTTTTATATATATAAGTATTTTTCGGATTACGTACATTGAGTAGATACAATGTAAATAGACTGGATGGTTCTGTACCCCTCTTTGTTGAAAATACGTTTGAGCGAATTTTTTCCTAAAAATAGACGACTCTTTCGAAATATTTGCTGAACTAAGCGAAATCTATTAATATACCTCACACTTAATGAAAATTTGTAAATAATAAATCGGTCCAGAATCATCTGAGTTATGTAAGGAATAGTAACTAGTTAGAACCGCGAATTCAGTACAATCTGCAAGTTCGTTACTACAAAGTATCCTAGAACTGACCTTAACTTCTTAACAAAATTAATTTATTATTTTTTTTTTATAGAAGGGGATTCATCAGACTAACGGCTATTTTATTTTGAGACTTAAAACCAAAGTTATTAAGACCGATTACGAATCTTACCATCTCCTATACATTTTTTTTTTTTTTTTTTTTTTTTTTTTTAATTGTAAAAAGACTGAAACAAAGTTACTGGACACAAAGAGTTATGTTAGAATACGGATAAAGATACAGTTCTATAACTCTCCAATTCACTTCAAGTATGTTATGTACTTATATTCAACTCTTTCTTGCCGGTTAGTTTTAACCTGAAAAATCATTGGAGGATACTACAAGGATACTACTGGACATGACCAATCGAATGTACCGATTTCATTTGGTTTAGCTTGGTATCAAAGTCTTGTGTTTCTTATGTTCCTTCAGTATTCAAGAAATATAGAACTAAAAGAGCCACGTAATCACTCGGCAAACACGGGATGAAGTTCTGCGATCAATTATAAGAGTAATAAGTACGAAAAAAAATAGGGCTGCTGGGTGTGCAGGGATTTGCTTGAAGGGTCGATATAATCTGTGTATCTGAAACTTGGCTTTCAAATTAGTGATACCTTATGTTTTTTTAATGAATGTGAAAGACCTTTTTGTGCTAATAGGCATGAACGTAGAGGGGGTGGTGCTAATATATACGTACGCGAAGATATAAATTACAATCTGAGGTGTATTTTGAAGGCTGGTAGTAACCTTGAATATGTGTTTATTTATATGGTATGCAGCAAACTTATTGTTCAAAATATGTACAAACCGAATGAAAATATAACTCTTGCGCCATTTTTTCAACTCATGGAAGAATTAACTGTTAGTGCATACCAACTCATAATCAGTGTTGACTGTAATAGTAACCTCTTTGAAGGCAATTTTTTGCTTTATAACATGAGAGTACTTAATATAATTCCATTTATCCTCAAGTTTTAGTCTCTTAAATCTCTTTTGGATGCATTTTTTGTTAGTCATGTGAACCATATATTGTTCAACGAACAGCTCGCAGCACCTGCTTTTTCAAAGCATGACCTGTTATACCTGACTTTTGACTTTAACCTGCAATGCATCGTACACCTACAGAAATTTTAAAACAATTTACTACACTCTTTTGGAAAAAAAATGTTCGAAGTTTTCATTGGGAACGTATTTATTTCATGACATTTTCAAATGAACAAATAGAATTCCTGAAATTTTTTGAATCCTGGAAACACACTAGGTTGAATGCGTATCGCCGAAGCTTTGCAATCTCAGTAATCAAGTCGTTTGTATGATACACCCAGAAAAAAGGCTGTCTATGCAAACCGATTAAATCAATCCATGAGTGGATTTTTGATAACTTGTATTGGAAAAGAAGAAAAACAACAGACTTGAAAAACTTCAGTTCTTTTAGAAGTATCCAATATGCACGTATATACAGGTAGGTGCTTGGGTACGAATCCTATGAACTCTACGAGAACAACATTTGATTTCTCAGCGATGACGCTGATATAGTTGAAAGTGGTATATCTATAAAATCGAATGCTGTTGGGATCGATGAAATAGATCTTACGTTCTTTAAAAGTGGTCTGTTGTTGTCTTCATGCTCAAAATATCCTTTCGCTCAAACAATTCGGTTTTCGACAAAAACACTATGCAGAATTTATAAATGTTGTTTAAGAAATCTCAAAAACTCAAATATATTTCTCCATCTCTTTATACAAAAAACTTAACACGTGTCCCGGCATTTTAAGAGTAGAAGTAACTTTCTTGAGTGTTACTTCTTTTCTTAAGATAAAAAAAATAATAGAAAAAAGCTTAAGACATGGTTACGTTACATTTTTAGGACTTTTGCATTTTTCAAAAGCCTTTGACACAGCAGATCACGGTAATTTGTGCCGGAAGCTGTCAAGGATGTACAAATTTTCGCTCGCCTCCTTTAAGCTAATATCTTTCCACTTGTGCAATAGAAACCAATCTATGGTGGTTACGGATTGTATATTAGAATACCTTCCCATATTCAAAGGTGTTCCACAGGGATCGATTCTCGGTCCACTTTTGTTCCCATTGTACATAAATGAGCTTCTTTCGACAATAAAACAGTCATTATCACAATCAAGCTACCCACTTAGCCTCATCGAAGAATGTGTGAATAAAAGTAATTGACACTTAAGGAAAATCTTACAGTGGCCAGCAGAAAATGGGCTCTTCTTAAGTCTCCTAAATCAAAATGTATAATAATATCGCAGAAGGCTTAAAAAACCCTAATACTTTCCGCAACTTCTACTTCAAGATTTCCCAATAAAATATTTTGAGTCTGTAAGAAATCTGGGACTAGTTTGTGGGTGGCCGTGGCTCAAGAGGTAGTGTATTATCTTCCCAATCAGACGATTCGGGGTTCAATACCAGCCGTGACCGAAAGACTTCTTTTTAGGCAACTAAAATCTCGTGAGATGAATTAAAATGTTCGACGTCACCCATGGAACGGAATAGCCACTGAGACCAAACATCTTTGGCATCATAAGTGTTAAGTTCTTAAAAAAAAAAACCTCTTAATCGGTAAAAGCATATTATTACTATCATTGGTAAAGCGTACGATGTACTTCGAACATTTTGGGGCACACAAAGTTATACGCCCTTAAAACAACGATTATTGCACTGTACACTGTATGTTAAGATTAATACAAAGCCGAAGTGTTCGGAAATTTTTGTTACTCTAGCAGAAAAAAACTCAAGGTTGCATAATATAACGCTCCACGATATATTTATGGTTTCTGGAGACCTGATCGAACATCTTACTTTTCCAGACAAATTCTTAATCTATCTTTCGATAACCTCATCCAATATCGCACATTAATAATACTCTTCAACATCATCTAGTTGTCTGTTTGATAAATTACAAATGTCGTTATCAATGAGACCGTGAAACCTTTTTGCATACGAGATATTCTTAGAGTACATCTGAACACCAATTTAATATCAATGCCATCCGGTTGTGGAACACCTTACCAAATCATCTTAGAAAAAAAGGGAATACAAGATGTTTCCAGACAGAATTGAGGACTCAGCAGCAGTATAATCATTTAAGGGCATATTCCTGAAGTTCCGCCTAACAAAAAATTGTGTGGCAGGGGGGTTTATTCTCACTCCATTTCAAGTTATAGCCCATCAAAGTGGGTGACCTCTAGTTTGGGGATGTAACCACTTTAAACGCTATAACTTATTAACTAGAACAGGTACAAAAATAGTTTTAAACAATTCGAAAAGATAATTTAGTAGTGCATACAAGTTTAAATGCGTTGGGTACATCAATGATACAACAAAAAATTATTGCTCGTTAAACTCAAAATTATTAAAATTTGCGGTTCCATTTTTTTACCTAAAATGCATTTTTTTACCTAAAATGCATTTTTTTTTAAATTTTTACTCAATAAATTTTCTGAAATTTTATGAAACTAAATTCTATTTGATTTGATTATTTTTTGTCAAACAAAACAAAACAAAACAAAAATTACTTTTTGGAGGTAATTTTTAGGAAGCACTCGATTTGCTCTAAAAGGTGTCTTTACCTCTGAATTTGCAAAAAGGATAATATTTTGCAGTCTGGTAGCGCAAAGAGCTACTTGCACAATATGTCTTTTCTCACTTAGGTGTAGTCATGGGTCATAAGAAATTGGTTTCCTCCAAAGGAGCAAACTGGGTAACACAATAATGGAACTTGAAATTTTTCTGCCTTCAGCTAAATCATTTTGGATCCACCACTGTTCATTGGATTTTTGAGAAAGCTTTTTTTCATTTTCTTTTCAGCTTCAGAACAATTTATACTTATCCTAGCTATACCTCGCCATTCATTCTTTTCAAAATTCACGACTTTGGAAATATGCATAAAGTAGGGGATTTTTCAATTTTTTTAACAAATCAACATGGTGTTGATGATAGAAACAAATTAAAAATTTTGATTCAACTTAAATAGAAAGGGTAATTTTCAAATTGTCCAAAGTGTACTTATCTATGCCAGTATTGAAATACCCGATTAATCAAGAGTCTCTTACATTTTCTTGGTTAAGAACGATTCATATAAGCCTTGACTATGAGCACTTTCTTTCTTTGCTAAACTATGCAGCTGCGGCTACTGATCATTTACGTCATCACACTTGTATACCAACTGCACACTTCAGTACCTCTTATATGCAAATTTTCATACACTGATTGAAACCGTTCCCTATCGCGACTACTGAAAATGACATCAACACATTTTCTATGCTTTCAAATGCAAGTAATTTCACAATTTACCACTTTTATGGTTCAAGTAAATAATCATCAATTTGCACGCTGACGCTAACGCAGAACCTAATACGATAAGAGGTCATGAAAGCCAACGTGCATGTAAATTAGACAAACTATGGATACGAGTATCTCAAAAAAAAGCGTATAGCCCAGCAACAAAAGAAGATATCGAACTAACTAGACTAGATGAATCTAGAGGATAGTTGGCCTAAAAAAAACCGAACCGACAACATTTCGACAACCATCATTCTAGTGACATTCCCGATTGGGTATCAGCAATTTGATATCGTCTTCACAACTATATAAAACCAAACCACAGAGGCACTTGTCGACGCCTAAATAATTTAATAAATTTCAACTAACCATAGTAGTAATCTGATGTCATACTCGCAGTTACTAAAACTACTCGGATGACTTCCAAGGGTCAGAAGATATCACACAATCTATCCGTCAACATTTGCATGCTATTGGACAATTTTTAAAGTCAGAGGGGTAAATCAACTTTCATGTGGAAACAACATTTTGTCTATTTACAGTCAGCGCGATTACGGGGTAAGTGTAAGGTGCGGTTTTTACAACACTGCCATCCGACGACTATTCGTGATATTTTCAATTGCTGAAAGTGAATATAGGCTGACACTATTTGGCGACGCTATTTTTAAGCGAAAAAAAGCTTCTCGAAAGTGATTCATTTGCTTTTTTTTTCTTTTTTTGTATTTTAGTGTAGTGAGTATCTGAAGGTGTTTTTACAAATTCGTACGGTGAATTAAAGAAAAAATTAAATAAATTAGTTGAACTAATTATTTTGTCTTTTGAGAAGGAGATTGTTTGAAGAAATATTCAAATAAAACGATTTGAGGAAGGAAAATTTAGGAAGGCATAGTTAGACTTGATAGTGTTAATGGGTTTTCCACCGATCTTAATAGGTTAGTAGTGAAATGGAATTTTTTAGTCCGGCACTAAATACGAGTAAAAGTAATTGTTGCACTTGAATTTTATTAGGTTTTATGGTGTCGCTCACTCTATGTAGTATAATTGTAGGAAAGACTAGGTTCCCATTCTGAAGCAACCATATAAACAGAGTGACTTCAATACTAATCAGAACTATTTTAGAGAGTTTATGCGCTTAGAAGCATCTTGCCGAAACTATTAAATGTATGTGTAAGAAATACCTCATTTATATATGTAGTAAGGTTCTGAAGTAAGTTGCGATTTACGACGAAAAGGAAAACAAGCATGCAACATCGAATAGAAAGACCGTTGTCATCATAATAACATGAAGGCTTTATGTAGGGATCAACAATAACGTATTTGTATTTTATTCTTGGAAAAAAAATCACCTTATTTGGTTGGAATATCCACTATTCAGTACTGAGTATTAATTTTATATTCAGAAGATGTAATTCTTTTAATATTTTGTTTTGACTTTTGTCGTCAGGAGAAAACCAGAAAGAAGTTTACAATAAATAGATTTTGTCAGCTCAAGCTTAACATTCAAAGTGGTCTTAATTTTAAAGAATTTAAAAGGTTTCATTAAAGATTTGCATATGATACTTATAAGCGGTTTTAATATAGCTAACCAGTACAGACCAATTCTGATCATTCAATATACCCTGCATTTAATTAAGTGATAAACAGTCTTTTCCCTAATGAGTACGTCTAATAGATTTAATAGTTGGAGATAGTCCTAGGAAACGCGTTCTTTAGTTGCAAAACGTACATTCCTCATTTTAATTGGTTCGATGTGACATAAAATTCAAGTTAAGAAGCTCACTTCACACTTCTAGTGGAAATGCAGTAGCTATGCAGTAGCCATCATGAAAGAAGGTGTTTTCTTTTAAGTTGCCTTCAAAGTGCGATAGGTGATTCTTATTGGACTGTATTGTGTGCGTCCTGCAAATGTGTTGAACGTGCTTTTTTTTAGCTTATCTCAAAGTAACTAAAAGTTGTTTCTCCAAGATGACGTATCTCCCTTCCCGAAGTGAACATTGTGCACTTTATATAGTCTCGACCATTCCTTGAAGCGCTGTTTATTACACCGTAAAAGATGCGTTGCTACTATCTTGGGGAGTCTGTTATTTGGAAATGCCATTACTTTCGACATGTAGCTGAAATGTATCCTTAATGTGAACATATGCTGCGGCAATACTCTCCTTTCTAAGTGCAATATTCTAGAAATATCAATATATATAGAAATAGCAATATATTCTAGAAATATATTTAAGGTTTTTCAACCTCTTCATGCTGGAAAATATTCCACACCTGCGATACATTTCACATGATAAAGGTTACCATCACTTGAAAAAGCTTGTTCTTTATACTTGAGGTAATGTCCTTCTTCCCTAAGATACCTTTCCAGTTGCATTTGATGGTTGTTTCGGATGCTTTTTGGAATTCAGTTGGAATTTAGTCTCAACAGTTGATTTGGCTGGTTGGCCGGGTTTCACATATGTTTTTTTTGCGCTTGGGGTTGTCGTAATGGATGTATTTTTCATCACCAGTAACAATATGATGCACAAATGACTTCCTCTTGTGGCGTTCCAGCAGCATTCGGACATGCAAAACCGCCTTTCGACGTCTCTCGGCTTGAGTTCATGTGGAACCCAATTTCCTTGCTTTTGAATACATCCAGCTGCTTTTAAACGTTTTGAAATGGCTGCTTGAGTGACACCCAAAGATGCTGCGAGCTATTCTTGTATTTGGCAACAATCTTCATAGAGTAATGCTTCCAGTTCTTCATCTTAAAACTTTTTTGGCTGCCCAGGATGTTCATTGTCTTCCAAACCAAAATCACAACTTTTAAGTCGTGCAAACCACTTTTGGCACGTTCGCTCAGCTAGCGCATGTTCACCATAGACTTCCACCAAAATACGATGACTTTCGGCAGCAGTTTTTTTCGTATTAAAGTAATGAAGAAGAACTCCCCGCAAAAACACTTTTTCAGGCACAAAGTTTGACATATTTGAGTGGAATAAAAATTATTGTTGTTAACGCTTCAAATGAATGACATATACTGAAATGACGTACAATGACAGTAGCTTTCCAACACATGTTCCAATGGAATAATAGTAATGGAATAATACAAGTTACGCCATCTCTTAGCAAACCGCACGAATTTATAGACCCAATATAAAAAAAAAATATATGTGCTCCCAAAGCAGGAGCAGGCATATAAGCATGATAAGCCTGAGGCTCCAGAGCGTTCTGGAAATAGGTAACATATATGATAGCGTGTCGAGAAGTTCATTTGCACGGCAAAAATAGAAATACTCGTCTCAAAGATCGACAGTTTCCAGGGTCTAGCAATATGATACTTTTCAGAGGTAAACTACGTTTCGCAAGCTGAAACGACGTCACAAAGATAAACAGAAGTTTCAAACTAGAACACGTATTATGACAACGTAAAATCGATAAACATAACATGCGCTCAAGAAACGAAGTGGCAAAATGTCAGACACAGGAACCACTACGGGAACTTGCAAATATTTTTATGAAATGGAACAAAATAGTCATACGAACAGAATTTCCATCATAACAGTCGAACTATGATAATAATTGAAGGCAATGACTAATCAGAAAAATAAATATTTTAGCGCGCCTTTGATGAGTTCTTAAATGGAATATCAAGGAAGGAAATGTTTTTTATTTAAAAGAATATGCCGGGAATTGAATACGAAGACTGAAAATACTGCAGCGGTACATAGACTGCAATAGACTGCCATCTATGCTGTGAGTAAAAGTCTCTTAAGTAACATTGGGTGATCAATTTGCAAGTCATCACTGGTTTTTGCTGCTCTAGATGATGAAAGTAGAGAGAAACCAAACTAGCAGCAGTGCATAAGCCGGCACAATTTAAACGAAGAAAGAAGCTAGGTTAAGGCCATAAACCAATGTATGTACATAGGTGGAACAACTTAGAATAAAAATATAAGCAGCATTTATGCTCGGCTCTACATAAAAAAAAGGTGAAATAATGAGATGCAATTTGCGGTCAGAAACAAAAGTCAAGCCTTTTCAGAATTGCTGAGCATCGCAAAAAAAGCTAATATTGTAAAGAAGTAGCCGAACGGCTATAATCGTAAGTGATCGCCAACCCTTTTCTCATCGAGTCTCGTTTAATCTTTTAGGTGGACCTATGTCGCCAGAATGAAGCATCGAAGACCATTGCAAAAAAAGGCATAAGAGATGCCACGTCTGATGTGCTGGGTTTTACCCATTCATAACAACAAAACCCCTGGTTTGACGACGAGTGCAGGTAAGCAAATGCAGCTAAGCAATGGGCATACAAAGCGGCACTGCATGAAAGGACTTAAGCTGTTCACGAGCTGTACGAACAGAAGAGGAGAGACGAACACCGAATTCTCAAAAAGACATGCCCTGGATACAAACGCCAAACCGAAGCCTGTTGAGATTCACAAATGAACATAGTATAGTAGAAGAGTCGCAGTCGATGCAGATTCTGAGGATTTGGGAAGAGCATTTCTCTAATATGTATAACTGGGATGGCGAACGAATTTTCTTTTAGGTTGTAAAATATGGTCGGACAAAAGTATGCCAGATGAATGGAACCATTGTTTGTCCGATTCTCTATAAAGGAGACCCTCTGAATTGCGCCAACTAATCTTTTAAAAAAACCCGTCTAATTACAGCATCTATGAAGACGAGCTATACAGAGTAATGTCTAGTTTTGGCTTCCCTGCCATCCAAAGAACTCACCAAGACCTTTGATATCCAAAAAGGATTTAGAAAAGGCTATGCGCTGTCATGCGATTTCTTCAACCCTATTTTTGAAAGAATAATCTTTGCTTGCATACGCCGACGATATTGATATAATCAGAAGAAACCAGCGTAATGTTAGGGGCACTTTTTCGAGTATCGAGATGAAAGTGGCGAAGTTGGGTTTAACGGTCAATGAGGACAAAACCAAGTATATGTTACCAACAAGAAAGGACACACAACACCGACATCTCGGACAAAATGTCACCCTCGACAGATATAACTTTAGGGTAGTTAAGGTTCCGCTATCAATTCACTCATTGACACCAGCGCTGGGGTCAAGCGAAAAATAATTATTGCCAATAGTTGCTTCTATGGGCCTAGATATAATAAAAAAAAACAAGACCATTGCGATTTTTTTTATAAATCTTGTAGAAGTTGCTGTAACATTAAAGTCTAAAAATAAAATTAAATAAAATTGTTACATTTTAAAATTCAATTTTAGGAGAAAAACAGGTCCTTTCATGTTGTCAGCAAATGTACAGCCTTGGCTAAAATATGAGGCAGCCTCTGTTTTTAAGTCGATCTCTTCTACAACTTCCTGCAATACAAGTATTTTGCATATTTTTCATTGAATTTGAACATAGCTGATGAGGTTATAAACAAATGTTTTATGTCTAGGAAAATGACAGAGGTGACATTATGATCTGTGCCAGCATTGATGCGGACGGATATGCGAAAATGTTCATATGTGATGGTCGTATTTTCGGTGTTACAAATATGCGAATGTTAAATTCGAGCAAAATGATCCACCATTTATCTACTTCCATGGCCTGCGCAATCTCCAGATCTCAAGTCAATTGAGTGGCGTTGGCGTATTTTGAAGCGTTATATCCGTAATCACTCGACAAAAGAGTCGACTAAATTAGTTTTGGAGCAAGAGTGGATCGAAATAAGTTCAGAAGAGTGCCGATTTATAACAACAAGCGGCAACACCAAATATTGATTGTTATTTAATAAAACTTTCTTTTTATTTTATTGTACATATTTTTGAAGATATTACGATTTTTCAGTGGTGCCTCATACTTTTGGCCAAGACTGTTTGTGTTAATAAGAAAAATTGACGTCGAGTTCTTATATTTAGAACTTCAATTATTGACTAATTAGAGTACGATTATGATTAAAAATGCTAATAAGACATTGAATCTCTAAATTGGATAATTTTGATACTTTAGTCCTCTATTCTAATATTTTCCTTCTCAATTTTGCACATTAAAGCAAACCGGGTTCTTTCTCCAATTTTAATTAAATTTGATTATTTTAGATTATTTAACAACCACGACGAAGACGATCTTAAAAGGATCATTAAACACTCAGCACTTTCTCTCTATGCTGACTATACCAAATAGATCTCCTTCCTCCTTCAAATAGATCTAAATAGTTTTTCCCCCTGGTGCACCAAGAAATGCTTAGAACTCAATTTAATCAAATGTCAATCGATTACCTTCTTCCGCAAGTGCAACAAGTCCCCACTCCAAATTTTCCTTCTCCACGGCCAACCCAAGACCCTTGTTCAGTCTATCCGCGACCTTGGCATATAATGCGAAAGGAAGCTTAATTACCCTTCACATATTGATGAAATAATTACTAAAGCAAACTCATCGCTTGGCTTCATTAAAAGCTGGTCCAAAGAATTCTGCAACCTATACGTGACCAGATTACTATATATCACTTTTGTTCGCCCCTTCTTGAGTATACTAGACAAGCGTGGTGTTCCTTTCAACAAGTTCATGTATCCCGAAATGAGAGCATCTATCATTTTATTCGATTTGCTCTTCGGGGTCTACCTTGGAACGATCCTCTAATCTCACCTCCCTATCGAAACCGTCTCAAACTCATTACACTGAATACCCTTGAGAAACGAAGGGACGCACCAGACATTCTTTCTATTCACCGATTCCTCTCAGGCTCCGTTGATTGCACGTCTCTTCACAACTCTATTTTCTTTTACATTAACCCTTGAAATCTACGTTGCCCTCATCTCTTTTTTCTCCCAATTCACCACACCACATATGGCTCTAACAAATCAATCTCCCATATGCTATGAAAGGTAAACCCCAACCTATCCGTTTTCGATTTTAATCGCAGCACTCTCTCCCTCAAATTCGATCTCCTTCACCATACATAGCTTTTAGTCCCACAGTAGACATACACCCTGCCTGACTCGAACTGCAACCAACTTCAGACTGCTATAATTTCCAAACCGTTCATGACGTGACAGATAATTTTATTATTTACAAGCTTTTTAAACGATTTTCGTCTCAGTTGTGTTGAAAATTTTTTATCCGCGATGGCATTCAAACGTGAAGGTGTGATTGCTTTATATTTGGCTGGAAAACCACAAGTAGCTACCGTTAGAGCCCTCCAGCACCATTCAATAACGTGAATAAATCATTTGTGTCTCGAACCATAGCTCGTTACCGTGATACTGGCAGCGTTGCAAAACGTCATGGAGGTGGTCAGAAAAAAAACAGCAACATCGGCAGAAATGGTTCGGAAAGTGAAGGCTCGAATTGAGCGAAATAAATCAAAATTAATGCGATCGTATACCGTGAAACTGTCTTAGAGACAGTATTGAAGCCTTGAGCAAACAATCATTTCGGTTGGAGACCGTGGACATTTCAAAAAGACTCGGCACCGTCTCACAAGTTTACGCCCTAGTTTTTAAGTTATCCCCCCCCCCCATTCGGAAGGTCCAATTTGGGTGGGGACTCGTTCGAGCATAGCAAGTGGTGTCTCGCGGATACCACGAATAATGTTAGCTTCCAAAATGTCAATCGTAGCTGGCTTATTCCTGAAGACCTGAACTTTACACATCCTCAGAAAAAATAGTCCAAGGTGTGATATTGCACGATCTAGGAGGCCAATTTACCCTAGCAAAACGTAAAATAAAGTGCTTACAAAAATGTTTTCTCAACAAGTCCATTATTTCATGCGCTGTATGGCTCGTAGCGCTGTCTTGTTGAAACCAGAGCTTACCGAGACCATGTGCTTGAATTTCAGGAAGCACATAGTCCATTAACATGGCGCGATAACGGTTACCATTGACGGTTACATTCTGATTTGCCTCATTTTTGAAGAAATATGGATCAATGATTCCACCAGCCCATAAACCAAACCATACCGTTGTTTTTAATGGATGTAATGGTAGCTCTTGTTACTCTTCGGGTTGCTCATCAGCCCAAATACGGCAATTTTGTTTATTAACGTATCCATTGAGCCTGAAATGGGCACCATAATTGAACAAAATTTTACGATAAAACGCCGGATTTTCATTGAGTTTTTCCAGAGCCCAATAACTGAAAATATGACGTAAATTCAAATCGCCTGTCTTCAATTCTTGCACAAGTTGAGTTTTGTACGCTTTTAGGCCGAGATCCTCAGGTAAAATACGCCAAGCTGTCGAATACGCCAAGCTGAGAATGACTACGAATCGATTCGTCACTGTCTTCGCATACACTCTCAGCTACAGCTGCTATAGTCTCTTCAGGCTTCGCTGAAATCGGTGGCAATGAGGTCAAATTCATTTCCAGATTCTAGTGTACATAAAATGCTTGATATGATTTCAGCTAGGTTGGTGATAGTAGACCTATATTTGAGAAATCCGTGC
Source organism: Volucella inanis (assembly GCA_907269105.1). NCBI lineage: Eukaryota > Metazoa > Arthropoda > Insecta > Diptera > Syrphidae > Volucella > Volucella inanis. The sequence goes on from OU026153.1 coordinate 148,419,529, forward strand.
TGGTTTTGGGGAAAAATAGATTTACAATCGAAAACATTATATCATAAATAATATTCTCAAAAAGCTTAGGTATGCAGGACATCTTAGGTATGCGGGACAGCTTAGCTATTAGTTGGAAATATCGTCTTTGCAAGCTTTTTATGTAGAGGAATAATAAAAAACCTTTTCCATGTTGAGAAAAAAATCCTTGCCTAATAGAAAACTGAAAGAGATCTATAAAAGATTAGGCTAGGTACATTTCATATTTCTTGAAAAATATAAGAGGAAGATCATCAGGTTCAGCTATATAATCACCTTTGAGGTTTAATATTTTATTTTTACCTTGCTCTAAAGTTATAGACAGTAATTCCGAAGTTGTTTGTTGGCAGCTATTTAAGTAGAAAAAGTAAGAGTGGTATTGCTCTTGGGTATAGGTTTAAATAGTTGTAGTAGAGAGTTGGGCAAAATATACAGAAATTTATTTGGGAAGACCGGTGGTAGAAGGAATCAGTGTCGGAACGTGATTTTAAGTAAGTATGTATACCAGAGCTTATTTCTCTTGTTACGAATAGATCGTAGCTCATTTTTATAACAGGATGGTGAAGATGAGGTATTCTTTTTGGCTAAAAAAAAGGTTAAGAGAGATATTTGTCGATATAAAAGGAGATATAAATGTCGGTATAAAAGTAGGTGAGAGAAGTATCCTGGAGAAAGTTGAAATTGGCAAAACCGAGCAAGTTGTTCAGTTTGACGTCGTTTGCCCTATGAAAATCAAAACTGTAAGAAAACTCATAGAAAATGGGACTAAGACCATTGTCATACAATGACGTGGGAGAAATGGGAAGGTGGTAACTATCCAACTTAGAGAAAAAGATGCCTCCTTCTTAAGACGACGCAGTTATCTGTATCAGTGGCGAAGAGTAGGTCAAATTGTCTACCAATGTCATTGGTGACACCACTTAAATGATACAGACCAGAGTCAGTTAGGCAGTCGATGAAAAGATTTTCTTTATCAGAGGTGAGATTTGTTGCAATAAAGGAGATCTGGTCAGTCTGGGCCCATAGAAGCTTAGGTAGATTAAAATTATCTAACAAAATTACATCGTTATTGGGATCATTTGCATTAAAAAAAAACAATCGATTGCATCAACAGCTACCTGATAATCATAAATAAGAGAGAGACAAGAGTGTATATTTAGAAGTACACCATGACCGTATAGGTAAATGTAATATAGTGTAAGTCAAAGTCTTGGAAAAATAATTCATAACTTTTAGGGGTGATCGCGTAATTAGGATAATCGTATTGAATGAGATTGATTTCTGTGAAGGCAAAAATGTCGTAGGTAAAAATCTGCGAATTAAGATATATAGCAGAAATCTTAGTTCGTAATCCACTCACATTTTGATAATAAAGCTACAGATATTTGGGAGGCTTCGGAAAATAATTGAGCAGCGAGTTAGGAGCGATAGTAGTTTTTGAAATTAGACCGTGTTCCCTGAAGGTGTAGTATGCATTTGGAACTTCCGTGCGGCGCAAAAGAGGAGAGATCATTGGACATGTCGTCAGGAATCAGATATAATTGCTAATGAAAACGTATACAAAATTGCCACAGATCATTATAATTAGTGAAGGGTCTTCTTGCAAAATGGAAACTATTGCATTGATTTTCGTTATACCGTCGAAATAGACCAATCCAGTTTATCATGTAGATAAGCGAGATATATGGTAAACGAACATTATCATATAATCTGCTTTCTCTTAATCCAGAGAAAACATACTGGCTTTCCTTCATTGAATGGGTAAGATACTGTAAATTTTGCCTTTCTAGGAAATACGGAGCTTAAAACTAAGAAGGAATACCGAATAAGACCGTCACCGCAGCTAAGAACGGAATCTAATGACAAAATTACCCGTGCGGAGTTAAAATTACCAGAAACGTCTGGTTCGATAAGATATCTAGTGTGAATTAGTGAAAAGTGTACTGGCTTCTCAGAAGAACGTAAAAAACTGACAATCGAAGAAATTTAGAAATATTTTTTTCAAAAAAATAAAAATATGGTATATCAAGGAAGCACAATCGTAAATTTGCAATTTACATCTTTGCATCTCAAAATCCCTCCTAAATGCAGACTGATTCCTATAAATGGAAACTGTCTTGCTAAAGTCACTTTTTAACCAAATTCAAGCAAATATAAGCTTCCAATGTATTAGAAATTTGTGCAAGTTGAACTTTGACAACATAGACACAAGTTAAGAAGGTATGTTTTTTCCAATAGAAATTCTCTGAACCATATTTTGTCATGGAAAGGCATTTGTTTTAACAATGTTTACAAATCATCCAAATTTTTGATCAGAATATCCAGTCAGACAACATTTCTTGTATTGAGCATTTAGTGAAAAAGTTTAAATCTACTAATTCACTATATTTTCATATAGTGCAGCCAATATTGTGACTGCAATCGAGTCGGTAAGTCAAGATAGCAACCGATCGACTCCGACCCGTTCTCAAGAGCTGGGCATTCCTCAAACGTCCCTGTGTCGTTTTTTTCGAAAAGACTTATCTATAAGTCCGTATTGACGAAGGAGCTAAGGCCAAAGAACCCTCGAACTTCTGCTGCTAGCTAACAAAACTAGCGCATTTGGTTAAAAAATAAAAGAAGGTATTTTGGTGGTTTCTGAGGTCCCCATTTAGATGGCTTAATATTATACAACGAGCTACTCCAGCTAAACGAAAAGATCAATTGGGAACGTTATCAGCAGCAATTATTGCAATTGAGTCGAACGTTAAAAACCAAACGCCCATAATATACCAAGACACATGATAAAGCGATTTTGTTGCATGACAAATCTCAGCCGCATGCTGCAAAAATTGTGAAGAATAATTTGAAGGCTCTTCAATGGAATATCCTACCCCAGCCGCCGTATTCACCAAACATCGCACCGGGCGACTACTACTTATTTCGGTCGATGGCTCATGTCCTGGCGGATCAGCACTTCACTTCTTACAAAGAAACGAAATATTGTATCGATAATGCTTCCTGAAAGATGGGAGAAATTCGTTAAAAAAGATGGACAGTACTTTGAGTAATGTAATGTATATCATTTTTTCGTAATAAAAATAATAAGAATTTAAAAAAATCCCATAAAACTTACTTGTACACTTAATATATATAAATATTGTAGAATAATATGCCAAGGTCTTGAAAAGATTGAACCAGGAGAACTGGTTGACCATAGAGAATATAAAATTGGGAACGAGACGGATTGCATTTACATGAGAGCGTTGCAGATAAGGCAAAACAGTTTTTGAGGTACTAGATTCAAAAATCGATCGAGGTCTTTTTAAAGAACGGTGGGGCCATGAGGAAGAAGGTTATTTTTAAAAAATTTAACGTCGTCAGTACAAAGGGAGAGAGAGAGTGTGATTAAAGGCCCTCTCAAAATCGTTAATAATTAGAGTAAAGAGAAGGGGGCCAAGATGGCTGCCTTGTAAAATCCCATAGAAGACCAGGAAAGGAACTGAAAGAGAGGATCTACACCGAACACTATAATATCGGTTTACCAGGTAAGAAGATATCCATTTTAAAAAAAGATGTTAAAATCTGAGAATACATAAATTCAAGAAGATCAATTGAAGAGAAATTGGAGCTTCCAACGTCCGGTAATCGACTTTGTTATGAAGTGAAAAGCTATTTATTTATTTAAAATATTCACAGAATACACATGATTCGTATAGATCATGTTGCGATCGACGTGGGATACGCTTCTAGTACGTTAGCGGCAAGCATTGATTCCAATACGTACTTGGTCATAAAGCTTGGATGTGCATATCCTAGGGAACATATCAACAAACAAATGGGAAGTGACAACTTGATTTCAGATGACTCTAACTGAAGACGAATGCGGGCATGGAAGTGCACCAAAACTTGATACAAACATTGTCGCCTAGCAAAAGAGAACCAGAGCAGCTCGTCAGGTATACTATCACATAATAAGGAAGCAAACCAGCTAACTATATTCACAACAAAAGAAAAGTATGTGAATATCGTAATCAAGAGCATTCAGATCATTCAGAAATCAAAGCAGTTCCATCGACCATCGATTATAGTCGATACTCAGAATTTGAAAGAAGATTTCTGCGTCAATTCATATAAAATTACACACTCAGTATAAGAAATTCAATCTTAAGAACAGCCTAGTTATTTTAAAAATAGCTGAGAATCCTTTATGGATAAAAGCATGCCCGACATCTACGAGAAAAGTTATACAAGTGCCTTAAACCTTTCGTCAACCAACTTATCGCTTTCTAACAATGCGGTTTCCGGCAAAAAAAATGCCTCACCGCCAATTTTTAACTTGTGTCAGAACTAAGGGAAAACCGATTTGAAGCTCACATGTGTATGTGTGCGCTGATCCGTTAAAACTAGCAACACCGGCAATGACACTTTTGATCTCCAAAGAGCATTAAGACAGTGCTATTCCACTCGGCTGTTTGGGCCCCAAAATCACGTCAAACAGAACCAGACACGATAGGAAGGGCATTTTAAAGTACTTAAAAGGAAATATGAGGCTAAAATACGCTAAGCAGTAGTAATGTCATAATGTGATAGTGCCAACATTTTTGCAAATTGCGTTAAGTGTCATTGTGCTTTGACATTTATATTGTAGACAGACAAAGAATTAATCGATAACAAGCAATAGAGCGATATACACCTGAAGAAAGTGAAATTGTTGTTACTGCTTATTTAACTAATTTCCAGTCTGTTGTTTTGAAGCAGCGTGAATTTCGACGTCTTGAACCATGTGCGCGAATAATTAGGCATTTGACTGAGCGTCTCGTGCTGTATTGCTCATTCGACCGAAAATATCACTGCTGCGGCCAAGGATGTCCTAGAGATTCCACAAACATCTTCGAGACAACGATGCACACAATTTGGCATCAGCAGACGTTCGTTGCGTCGAATTTTGGTGAAATACCTGAGTATATTCCGTTTAAATGTACAAATCGTTTACTAATTGCTGCCTGCTGACCGTCAAGTGAAGTTGACTTATTCCCATGCTCTGTTAAACTGGGAGCAAAAAAAGGATGATTTCGTATCCAAAATAATAATGAGCAACGAAGCCCATTTCCACTTAAGCGGTTATGTCAATAAAAAATATTTGCGTTTCTGAGGCTTATAGAATTCACATGAAATATACGAGGAGCCATTGCATCCCCTCAAAGTGACTGCTTGGTGTGGCATTTGTAGTGAAAAAGTGATCTGCCTTTTTTTTTTTTTTTTTTTTGAGGACGCCGATGGCACCACTAGAACCGTAGCTTATGAGTGCTTTGGACAGATGTTAAACGAGTTTTTTTGCTGCAAGTTGCTGAATTTAATCTCAAGCATTGTTGGTTCCCGCAGGTAACCATGGAGAATCACCAAATTCCAAGCCGTGTAATCTGCCGTTTGGCGATTTGAACTGGTCGGCCAGGTCGTCAAATCTGACGGCAGCTTTTTTGAAATCTCGCGTTTACCACAACAAACCTTGCAAGTCTTGAAAGCCAATATTGAAGAAGATATCATAAGTTTGGAGCTAGATGTTTAGCGAGTAACAATTCAAAATGTCGTAAAACGAGTACAAATATGTATCAACTCAGGAGGTGGTCATTTGACCGATATCATTTTTTCAATTTAATTTCACACCTTCAAATAAACTTTGAACCAACTTTGCTGCTACACGACGGAAACATAAATAATTGACCAAAATGTCTTGGAAGGATCCATAGGTAATGTTCAAGCCCTCCGCTATCTCTCTGATAGTTAATTTGCGGTTATTGACCAACATTTCTTTTATTTCATCAATGTTGTCGATGGTCTGCCATTACGTTCATCATCTTCGATTGACTCACGACCACTTTTGAACCGCTCGTGCCACTGGTAAATGACGGTTTTCATTAGAGAATTGTTGCCGAAACACTTTTCCAACATTTCCAACGTTCGCGCACCATTAAAACAGAACTCAAATTGCAACAATGGGAGCGCCGCACGGTGACGCCACCATGAACTTTTTGATCAAGGTGGTATTTTCGATAGGAAATGTCATAAAACATCGTTTTTGACATATGTTTGTCACATACTCTGTAGGGAGCGATTGGGTTCAGTCCTGCTTATGAGTTCAGTCTTGCTTTTCGCTCTAAAAACACGGGTTGTTCCCACAGCGATGAAAGCTTCGAAAGAAGAGTTATACGTGTGAGATAGTCTCGTTCGCATTTATAGGAAATTGAGATGAAAACTTGCCCAAGAACTGCACGGGCTGAAGCATCCTCGACACGACGATCCCTCCAATAATGTCAAAGCAGTGGTGGTAAAAAAAAGATTATCTCCTCTTAGCATATTGACATATCAATCTTTCACAAGAAGAGTCATTGATGCAAAGCTTTAAATACTTGCTTCCGGGAGGATCGCTAAGGCACATCGAAAGGTGGCTACTTTCTTACTTTCTCTAGAACATGATTGTCAATAAACTAATCTGTTAGGTGTTTTCTTATGTATGATATATAAAATACATTATTGTACGCACTGCAGACAAAACAAGTGGATACTGTAAAATACCTTATGCAAAGAACTCTAAACGGACTTCTCAAGTAGACCAGACACCAGTATGGCCTGGGCGTAAGTCCAAGTAAACTCAAATTGATCTTCTTTTCTAGGAAATATAAAATCTCATTTATACACGTATTGTCAGACACTTAGAATACATACTGAACTGAGACCTGAGTTTGGAAAATAATTGTAAACGAAATTGGAAATCAAATACGAGTAACGAAAAATGGGGAGTACAATTTAAAATTGTCCATTAGATTTATATATACTTACGTCCTTAGACTTAGACTCATGTCTGGTTTCGTAGAATTGTTTCAAGCCCTGGACAAATAGATTAAGTTCTTAACACTGGAAAAGATGTAGAAATCGGAATGCATGTTGTTTCGTTGTGTCTTAGATCTACTCCCACTAATGAGCTTGTAAGTGCATACCTTTTCACTTTCTATATCTAGACTATAGAAAGCAGATGGTATGGCCAGTCGCCTGAAAACCACTTCACAGTAGATTAGTTTCCAAGTTGGCCATTCGCCCACACAAAAAACGAGGATTGTCGATTAAAGCACCAACTATATCGTTCCCTTCCTTATGCTTGACGGAACCTTTGGTATTACAATCTTATATCATATATATTGCTCAAAAACGAGCTAATGTGTATTGAGCTATGAACAAATCCCAGTAAATGTCTCGTCAATCAAGCCATTCTAACGTATTTCAAGCAAATATTGTGACTCTTTCATGACTAGAGTAAAATTTAATACCTACTTACGATACGAGTATCACCATCTAAGCCGGTAGGCAGACTAGGAATAAGATATCTAAACAAGCGAGGAAGTTGAAAACTGTCGTCAATTTGAGATATTTGAGGAATTCGCCAAAAGTAGCACAACGCTAAAAGTCCCTCTTTTCTATGAATATACTATAGAGTAGCTAGAATTGAATGTTTAAACTTTGATATATTCAGAGAAGAGACATACTTAGCCCAATTGAATCAGATGCGTTCAAAAATTCGCTTATCTGTGAAATGGTCACAAATTAGCATACTAGAGGATGCACTGTTACAGGGCACTATTAATAAATATGACCTCCTTTTTAAGAATTTATTCGAGAGCTGTAAGAGATGTGTAGTTACCCTTCTCTCTTCACCAGAAAAAAAAATTCATCTAAGGGATGTCTGCTTTAATAATGCTGGAGATAGGCCTGAGATATCTGTCAGAAGACTAATTAACTTTGGTAGAAACCCCAAATAGTTCATCGTCCAAGCAAGGAGTTAAAAAATATGTTAGCACCGTCTGAGATGGTAAAAAAATACAAAGTGCATGTACTCCGAAGCTCTGTTGGTCCAAGCCTTAAAGTTATGTGCACAGTTGAAAGAAGACCTCAACTAACAAATCGAGCGAAACTAAGTTGCAACTGAAGTCTTGTAAAAGCTGATTCAGGAAACGCGTACACCTTTTCAGTGAAAAAATTATACATATAACATTTTATAATGTTAAATTATATCTAAAACTTGTGTGCACCCATACCCGCTTAGACAGATTATCAAACGATGATTGAAAATGATTGCTTACATTTTGGCACATTTCTTTCATAATTAGACGAATACAGTGGCGAATAGTGTTTTTTATTCCTTCGCTAGTTCGGGGAATATTGGCATAAACTTAATTCTTAAGATAACTCCAAAGAAAGAAATCACAAGGCGTACGACTATTGATTGGTTGGTCCGATGTAGAAGTAGTAAATGTGATTTTCATTTTCAATACAACATTGTTAACAAAAGTTAAAAAATTCACAAATGTTGACATTCACTTTAGCCATCAGTCAGAAAAGAGAGATTTAACATTTTATGATTTACAATATAATTGTGGAGCAAAGCTCGATCGAATTATTCTATGTACATAGTACATTAATGAATTTCTGCATACAATCTAATTAAAAAAGAAAAAAAAGAAAATCAATTATCTGTTTCCGGTATTTTAGAGCAATCCTTAAATAGCAATGCAATTTAATTTGATTTAGCGATAATTTATTCTGCTCTCAATGCGCTCTTATTTTTCTTAGAACGGGTCATATTCCGACGATGAAATTGTGAACGTCTTCTCTAACTCGCATATTGCACAAAGAGCATTTCCAATTGGTTTCGGATCTATGTGGTGCATAGTTTAAGTGTAGAAATTCGCCTCTAATCTTAAAAATTGTGGAAATAGTATCTATGCTGCTTTGGTCGTTAAAAAACATAATTCTCATACGACACGTGTGCCGAGATTGACTTTACTGTGCTTTGGTTTAGTTTTGAAAACAGCACTGACGAATGGCACTATTCTTATGAGCAAATCTTGTAAGTTTTCACTCAGGGTCTCCTCATTATCTAGCATCAGCGAGACATCACATTTACTACATAATCTAGACCATTCCCTGAATTGAAACGAGTAATGAGCCAATGACAGTGCTTTCAAAATATACAGGAAATATAAACTTAATGCGAAAATATATAGGACCGACAATCCAGTCTTAAGGTGAATCATGTAGTTTAGAGAGTTTTGCTGTAATCAGTAACGTTGTTAACTGTGGAATTTCGGTCTGCGTACATAAAAATCTTTATTTCGATTCCAGCGAACTCGATTCCTCCTGGATAGAAAATTGGTAAATCGTCTTAGAACAACGAAAACAGTAGAGGACTCAGAAGGCAACCACGCTTAACACCCGAGAGTGAAGAAAACCAGTTTGACAAGCTCTTCCCATCCCAGACTGCTGCTATATTTTCCTCGTAGAGACTTTCTAACAAATTATTTTGAGGACTTTTGTCGACACTCCCATATTGCTTAGTTTATCGGATTTTCTGTCAAATGCTTTAAAGTCTAAAAACAACGCAGCTAGGAAACATTATCTACTGTCAAATAGTTTCTCCCTAAGCCAGTTCAGACCTCATTTAGTGTACCATTTTCTTCGACCTAAAAGGTCAAACGTTATAAGATGATTTTTTAAATATAGGGTTTTCCAATAGGGGCTTGACAACTTTGAATTTAATTTATGAACGCACTCTTTCACTAATCATCAAACTGTCACTGTCAATTTATTCAGTAAACTCAACATTTTCATCATAGTAAAGTACACTAACGAACAACGGCTGCAAAATATAAAAATTTTCTACAGATATTCGGAGTCGGTGACTGCAACTTTAAGAGCGTTAACTCCAATTTTCGGTCGTAATTTTCGCCCTAGTAGACAGTAACAAGTTTAGTGCAAAAATTTGAGTCTACATATTCGTTGTGTGATGCGCCAAGATGATGATTTTCATCGCAAAATCATCTTTAGTGACGAAGCTCATTTTTGGCTCAATGGGTTCGTCAATAAGCAAAATATGCGTTATTGGTCGAGTGAAAACCCACATGTGCTTCATGAATCACCATTTCATCCACAAAAAATAACTGTTTGGTGCGGTTTGCATGCCGGCGGCATTATTGGGCCATTTTTTTTCGCCCACGATAACGATCGTCACGTTACTGTGAATGGTCAGCGTTATCGCGCCATGATCACCGATTATTTTTTTGCCGAATTGGAAGACACATCACACTCTACAATCGATTTATTGAAGAGTAAGTATAGTGAGCGTGTTATCTCAAGACATTTGGAAGCCTCGTTCGTGCGATTTAACGCCGCTTTTTATCGGGCTACGTTAAGTCATTGGTTTATGCCCCGACGACGTTGGAAGAGCTCAGAGCCAACATTGAACGCGAAATAGCGGCCGTTTCGGCCGAAATGTGTGGTCAAGTCGTTGAAAATTAGGTCCAACGAATCGACCGCTGCAAACGTGCCCGCGGTGGCCATATGAACGAAATCGAGTTCCATTCATAAATGTTTTGATTGTACTTCTAGCCAATAATAAAGTTTTTGAAATATCTCAAATGATTTGCCTTTAATTTAAAAAAAAAAAATTCTCAAGTCGTTATTAGAAAACCCTATATAAGAAAAATTATATTCTTCCTGGAGCTTTGCGGATGCAACGATCTACCTACATCTAAGATACAATTGTATACAGCTGTGAGTTTTTCGAGAAAATCATTCGTCGCATATTTAGAGAATTCGTATGGTATACGGTTTTCTCTTGGTGCCCTATTTAAATTAGCTAGGTTTGTGACTCTGTAGAAGCATTGGAGAATAATTTTGCGATCCAATACCTTAGTTCTCACGAATAGTAGAGCAACTTCACTTGAACTGCGACGAATTCAGTAGTTGTTTAAAATGCTCTGTCAAAAAAAGTATTTCCATTTGGATGCTTCGCGCAAAAGTGAAACGGTCGAGGGATCTAGCCAATCTTCAAAATGCATTGCTGTCTCTAATTTTAGTTTTTTTCGTATTTAGAGTACATCTTTTGTTTCTGCTTACACATGATCTAATATGTTATTTTGGCTTGCTAGGGTACGAGTATAGTTTTGTGCGAACAAATGTTCCTCAAGTATATTCTAACCAATTCAGTCCATAAAAGTCTACCAGCATGCTAGATCAGAATTATCATCATAAACTGCACCTAGATGGGATTTTTTAAGAAATACGCATTTTACGTAGATGCGGGACTCATCCTCATGTCCAAGAAATATGGTTCTCCTAAAATATCTGTACAATTTGTTAACTTCGTTTCTGGTTGGTACCGAAAATTTCACGTACGGTTGATTGACGTCAGCTGGTGTATACGACGCCTGGCTAAAATTGTATTGAACCAGGTTGTCAAAATATGATAGAACTGAAGATTATCAAGAAACAAAGTTAGAGCTCATTCACATGTATCTACTAAACAATTACGAGTACATATAGACGTTTCATAAATCACCGTTTAGATTTGTGCATGTAGTCCATTGTCTATCCCTGAAGAAGCTAGAACTCTTATCCCTGGCATCGAATGTACATGTACGAATCGAAAACAAACCATCAAACCAATTGAAATTAATTATGAGACATGGCTGAGTGAAAGACTATTATCTTAGCAAAATAAAAAGAAACCCGACCAAAATGTATGAGAATCAAGGAGATTGATTTTCGTTGCGTTTTCGCTATCCTCGATTCAATTTTCCAATTAAATTTTTAACATACGAGAAAACTACAGATTTAAATCTTTTTAAAATTATTCAATGAATGTTGACATTTAAAATGATTAGATATCAATCAGGTTTTTGAAAGTCTTTTCAACTTCGATTCATTGGATGTCTCAGCAACACGCATACAACTTAAATGGCCCCTACCTAATGATTAGCATTCGTCTCACGTTTTAGCTAATCCAGATCAGGGTTATATACTTCTAATTTATAGATGCACATATGTACATATATGCAAATTAATGACATTCATATCATTTGTTGACAAACAAAACGGTAAAATTTTGTACTTTCAAAACTTGTTAATTGTTATTTTGCCAAATCTGGTTTCGAGAGTTGTCTTCAATTCGGCGTGGCGCAGTTAAATTGTAAACTCAAAATAACTTCAACCGAGCATCCAAATACATATGTAATTAAGGTATCTTAAACGAAAACGATTATGTAATTGTGATACAATAGCAAGTCTGTAGCTTTTTAAGAAACTTATTGCCCTTTTGAGATAGATAAACATATTCATCTCTTTTGACATTTTATTTAAAGTGAAAACTAGGTCAAATACGTTTTTTCAAGCTGAGCGCATTCATAAACTAAAGAAATATTTGGGGGATGCATAGCAGTGGCAGCATGAAAAATCAAATAATATTAACCAATCGTATAAACGTATTGTAGACCCTTTAGAAAATTTAGTTTGCACAATATGGTTTCCGTATCTATCATATGTCTGTATCTTTTAATTGGAAAAATGGAGGGAATCGTTGGAAATAGAAAATAAAATTTGAAAAAGCTTGTTAGCCCCCATCAACCACTCTAATAAATTTTTTTACACTAAAGGTCTTTGAACTCCAGACAATTAAAACTAACATGGGGTAACGTATCCATCGTTTTAAAGGCACCGGATATAAAATTCATCCCTTTTCCTGAATTGCATACTTTTATGTATCCATTTCCATGGACAAACGGTCGAAAAGGGAAATATCGATTTTAAATTGTCATATAAACTCGCGGGTACTCGTATCTGTGTAGACTTTCTTACCTTTTTGTTGTTGCTGCTGCTCCTGTTTTTCCTCCTGTCGCTCTTGTTGTTGTGGTTGATGTTGTTGTTGTTGTTGTTGTTGTTGCTGCTGTTGTTGTTGAGGCTGCTGCTGTGGCAGCGTCGGCGGCAATTGTTGTTGTGGTTGCGATATTTCACATGGCGAAGGCGGTGATGTTAAAGTTGTTGTTGCAGCAACTGGAGAAATCTTTGCAGCCTCCATCAATGTTGAGCTTTCTAGTACATCCGCCATTTTTTCTCGGCTTTCGAAGAAGGAAATTGAGTAGCTGAATTTGAGGGTAGCAGGCCTTTTTTTTCTAAAGGAAAAATTTCACAAATTCTTTTATTTCTATTTAATGGTAATTTTACAAAAAAATTTCACTTAAAATCACGATTAGGAGTAGAAATAAGGCGAAACACAACAGGGATAAGGTAGGAAGTGATTTTATCTTTTTCAAATCCGAAATTCGTTGGTTTTGGATTGAAGTTTGTTTTACTTGACCGACACGACGAGTGGCACGGCACACACAGTCAGATAAAAAACCACGAAGGCAATTGTCGATTTAAATTTGTAAAATCGGTGGTCGAATGGATACTTCCGTTTTAGATGGCTTTGGAGGGTTGGGTTTTTTTTGTCAATTTTTGTTTGGAAATTTTTTGTTGTAGAAAATCGGTATGCGTACGAAACAACACTAACTTGTCTGTTATCTCGAATTGGACTGATTTCGGACGTCGTAATTAGTGGACTCATAAGATACTTACTTACCTGCTATGTTTGATTGAATGACTATTAAAGCTTTTTTAGTACTAACGAAGCTTGTTGAACTCGAGGTTTGTGTCAATACTATGAAAAAGCTTTAATGGTGCCATCCATTGGAAACTTTAGAAACAACAGACTTAACCACAGGACGGCAGTAAATTTAGAAATCTGAATATAAGGTATACTTATTGAAGCGCGAATTTGCACAATAACCAAACAACTATATTTGCGTACCACCCGTGAAAGAAGGCTATTTGCCTCGGAAATATACACCTGTAGTCACATTCTCGCCGAGAAATGTCTTTGACGTGTTTGAATTCGAATTGGTATAATTAATAAAAAAAAAAAATAATTATTCAAAACATTGTGTTTATTATTCTAATGCTCTACGATGCACAACATTTTTCGATTTATTTTCTGGTGCGTATATGCACAATGCGTATCGTTTTGTTGGTATGCCGACACGGGAAGGGGTGACATAAAACTGGCCATTTGTATGCCATCAATTCGCAAGCCATCTTATTTTGAATTTAAGAATTGGCAAAAATTGGGAGGCAAGGTAATGTATCCAGGTGATGAGTCAACAGGTATTTTACCGTTACCAATATCGAGCAATTGTTTGGAAAAAACTTCACCAGATTAGTCGTTCTGCAATTCGACTCTCATGCTCATATTTAATTTGAGCGTAACGTATTTTCATAAAATGGACGACTTTAAACATTGCGTTAATTTTGTCGGCTGGTGTCGATCGTGGTATTACTGGTAATGTTTTGAGAAAATTACCCTCCAATAAAATCATTGCACCACCAAACCGGTTTTGATTCTTCCGTAAATCTTGCAACGTGCTGTTTAATGCTCCCAAAGATTTTTTGTGTGCCTTTTAGCAACGTAATTGCAATACCTGATGAAGCAAGTAGAATTGCAATACCATTTTGAGATCTAAACGTTTCAAAAATCAGTGAAAGCAAAAACTTTATCCCAGTTCCACCAGGAGCATCTAAGAAAAAAAATTCGATAAATTCCATGGTTTCTTACTTTCATAAACGTGTCGTTCTTTTTTTTTTATTATTTAAAACGAGGACGTTTCTTAGAACGGTTTCTTTTAATGCATCGGAATCATATTGAGTTTCGCGTCTCAACTCTTGATTTAATGCGTCGTACATTGGGCGATTAGGTCTTGTCATTCCTAATTATATTAATCCTTTCTTGGTAAGCATCAAGCACATGTCTTCAATTGAAATTAAAGCTTAGTTCTGAATTTCTTCGTTAATTTGCAAATCTGCAATCAATGTTCTAAGTCGCTTCTGATGTAACATAGTGTGATTCTTCGTGAGATTTGATTTTCAATAGGTTTTTTTTGACAGATCACGCATGACTCCTATCAAATTGCTTTATCATTTTTGTTCAGTATCGTTTGGCAAGTCATCATGGAAAGACTAACACTACAACAGAGTCTTCAAATTGTTCAGCTGTATTACGAAAATCAGCGTTCTGTGAAAAATGTTTTTCGTGCGATTCGAGGAACTTACGGTGCGCATAATCGACCTACTGTAACCACTATTGCCAATACCATTCGCAAATTTGAGTCCCAGTTTACATAAGTGGATGATATTCGACCGGTTAGACCACATCCAGCACGTAGTGAAGAGACTATAGCAGCTGAAGTTGAAAGTGTACGCGAAGACCATGACGAATCGATTCGTTGTCGTTCGCAGCAGCTTTGCTTAGCGCATTCGACAATTTGGCATATTTTAGGTGATGATCTCGGCCGTAAAGCATACAAAATTCAACTTGTGCAATAATTGAAGCCAGGCGACTTGAATTTGCGTCATATTTACAGTGAATGGGCTCTGGGAAAACTAAATGAAATTCCGGTGTCTTATCGTGAATTTTTGTTCAGTGATGAAGCCCATTTCTGGCTTCCATGTTTGGGCTGATGATCAATCCGAAGAGTACCAAGAGCTACCATTACATGTAATAAAACAACGGTATGGTGTGGTCTATGGGCTTGTGGAAATATTGGTCCATATTTCTTCAAAAATGAGGCAAATCAGAATGTTACCTTCAATGGTAATCGTTATCGCGCCATGTAAACGGACTATGTGCTTCCTGAAATTCAGGCACATGGTCTCGGTGAGGTCTGGTTTCAACAAGATGGCGCTACGAACAACAGAGCGCGTGAAACAATGGACTTGTTGAGAAATCATCTTATTTTAGTGAGCACTTAATTTCACGTTTTGCCAAGGTAAATTGGCCACCTAGATCGTGCGATATCACACCTATTTTCATTGGGGATATGTGAAGTCTCAGATCTTCAAGAATAAGCCAGCTACGATTGACGCTTCGGAAGCCAACATTAGTCGTGTTATCCGCGAGATACCAGTCGCTATGCTCGAACGAGTCCCCCAAAATTGGACCTTCCGAACGGACCACCTCGGACATAGTCGTGGCCAATATTTAAAGGATATCATTTTCAAAATGTTAATGTCATGAATTGTTCTTCTTGCCGATAATAAACATTTTAAGTTCACTTTCAAATTTATGTGTTTTGTTTTACATTATAAATCAAACCCTACGATGAAGATTCTGGGATTTTTCATTAGTTTTTTGGCCGCGCGTTTTTGTTGAGTACACTGTCTTGCCCCTTTGCACTGAAACAAGGCTGACAGCGGCTTAAAGGCTTTCGGTGTAACAAGTTTAGTCCAGAGAAGTTTGTTATCCAAGATGACATTTGTTTATGAGTTGCTTCGAAGTCAACAAATTCCACCAAAAGACGACTCAGCAGTTGGGATTCAGTCAGTAAGAGTCACTGAAATTCCCGCATCGGCTTAAATCGATGGCACAGTTTAGATTCTTTAAGCTTAGAATGAGCAATTTGTGAAGTCAATAAATTGTATAAAGTCAGCACTTAAATTAAATAAAGCCAGACATAATTTCACAGTCAGTTGATTTCTCACCAATATAAATAATTGTCTCCAAAACTAAAGGTAAGATTATTTATTAAAACTTTAAAACAAAGTGTTATTTGTTATTGGATTGTGATGCCTTTCAACACTAGATGAGTTAGGCCAGGCAGTCCTTCTTCTCGAAAATAGGATTGACTGAAAGCCCATTTTTAGTGCACCAAGTATAGGGCCAACAGACAGTACAAGTTCAGCATCTGTGTATTCTTGAGCGTATACGTCAGTGCAATTGATGGCGTTAAGCAGTGAGTCGGCCAACAGCATCGCCTTGCTGGCAACCCACGTTTGCTAAGGCCGTCACATATTGGCTAGTGCCAGCATCCGCATCCGTTAAAGTCCTATTCAGTAGCATTGATTTTATCCACAAAACTAGTGATCCGTATATGTCGTGTTGTCATGCGGAGTTACACACGTCGTAGAAAGTTCCTATTTTCTCCGTTTATCAGCTAATTGTATGTCATAGTCTTTTAAATTGTATCTTATGAAGATCGCGGCAGCACCTTCTTGTGCCGAGTCGGATCGGTTTCCTATAATTTTATAACACTTGCTATGCCTCATTTTCTGCGATTCGTTTTGTATTGCTTCGCTACAATAGTGGCTTGGTCTGTGAGCGACTTAACCAGTTGAGCCTTATTAAATGTAGTAATTATCAATGGATTTGCATTCAGTGCAAGAATATTAAGAGTCTATTCCACCATGTTCGTATCCATTGGACCTGCAATCACGTGTGTAGCCTGTTCTTGCATTTTTAGCTATTTGGCCTGACAAAGGCAAGAAAGCTAAAGCTGTTCTTATTTTATCACTAAGTCTATTGGAACTAAGACAAATACGTGAATGTAAAACTTCTCAAGAGATTTGAAAGAAACTCGAATCCATATATGCGTCGCGTCGTCAAATCCAGCCACAGAATCAACTCTATTAAAGCAGCTCACACTTCAGAAGATGTATGCTGGAGATGATCTACGTGATTATGTGAATAAGTTCTTCCACCCACTGTCAATAAACTCAAGTCAATGAATGTAAAAATTCATAACGATTAGTTGAGTATTATGCTTTTGTACAGCTTACCAGAATCCTTTGAAACCTAAGATTTTTTTTTATAATCCCGGGAGCACCAAGGGGATATGGATACCGTTTTACTGGTATTTCTCCAGTGCGCGGGCGGATGGTGTAGTAGTTTGAAGCTCAGGTGTAATAGGTTTCGATATTTTTCCCAGAGGTGGTTGTCAAACTGGACGGGACGAGCCAGTGCATCCTCAACCAGTGGGTCTTAGTACGTGCTAGTTGTCAGTTCGTTACATTTAGCTCAGCCAGCAACCACTCAAACATCAGTTATATGCCTTCATGTCAGAGTTGACGACATGACAATCTATCGGTGTTGATGGGAAGCATGTAGACAAAATAATGGAAAACAATGTTCGTATTCGTTAAGCATTTGACGAAATTACAGGAACTTTGAGAATGTGGTCCCAGTGTCATCCTCTAGCAATCCCAAACTTTGACAGGCTTCTTTGTATGTGCCGTATAATACACCATTAACAGTTCGCAGATGTTAGTATGATGTTGGGAATGTACTATGTAAAGATGTCCTAGTGCATCGGTGGAAAATGCTAGTGGGTAACCTGGAACTGACTGTCCTTGTTTCCGTCGTTAAAATTTCTTTGACGATTGATTCCAGGTCTGGCTGCGTTCTGACCAAGTCGTCATTCTGGCACATTTCAAAGAAACTAATCAATGTTGCCAATGGCGGCCTGTAAACTCGTTGAAATACGTTTTCCGCTGTTTGACCATTTTCCAGATGTACGGCCAAGTGAACAACATTGGGGTGTCTTTCATGTATTTAAAAGAAATGAAAAAATACGACACATTGCCTCGTTACTACTAACATAGCGGACCATTTAAAAATGAGTGATCTTATAGTTTGAATTTTCAGCAGGAACTCCGAACACAGCCATGACACTAATTTTGTTCACGTACTTGCAGATACCACCTTGATCAACAAAAAAAAAGCGGAATAGCCACCGTGTGGCTCTCCCATTGTTTCGATTTGTTTTTGACATTCCCTCATAATCTTAGTCATAACTTGGCATTTGCAAAAGTTACATAGCCAAGAGTACATCTATCTCTGTGTGTGCTGGCGATTTTTTTTTACAATTTTAGAAATGGACTTAGATTTGCAACAACGAACTTGTATTACTTTTTTTTTTGGTCGCGAACTTTGGAAATGTTGGAAAAGTGCTCTGGCAACGATTCTCTAAAGAAAACGGTCGTTTATCAGTGGTACGAGCGGTTCAAAAAAAAAAAAAAAAACACGGCGTTTTCAGTCAAAATAGAAGGCAATGCTCACGGTTTTCATAGATTACAACGGTGTAGTGCATCATGAATTTTTGCCAGAAGGCCGGACAGTAAACAAAGAGTATTATTTGGGCGTTATGAGACGTTTGCGTGAAGCAATTCGCCGAAAGAGACCAGAATTGTGGGCAGAAAACTCGTGGATTTTGCACCATGATAACGCACCATCGCACAGTGCCATCATTATTCGTAATTTTTTGAAGAAAAATGCAACAAATCCGAATTCACCTGATTTGGTTCTCTGTGACTTATTTCTGTTCAATCGAGTTAAAAAATCACTACGGGGAACGCGTTTCAACACCCGAGAGGAAATAATGGAAAAATCGCAGGAAGCACTGATGGACATACCAAAAACCGAATATAAAAAATGTTTTGAGGATTGGATCAAGCGCTGGCATAAGTGTGTTGCAGTCGATGGCGATTACTTCAAAGGGGACAATATAAATTTAGATGAATAAACTTGTATTTTTAATTTTCTGAATAAATTCCGAAATTGTTTTGATCAAGGTGGCATATTGTATTGTATACATTTTACGGAAAATGAAAATTCGACATTTATGTGTGCTTTAAATGGCTTAAAGAGTAACGTCAAAAACGGAAAAATCCAACGATTATTAACTTCAGTGTCCTGTTGATTCACTTTGACTATTGTTGACCTGCGATCGCCATCAGTGGGTCGCTTGCGATAAAGCGGATAACCATCATTTCCACTAATTGTTTCTACTACTAATTGCCTTGGAAAGCGTTTTGAACATTTTCCGTAAACCATACATACACTGAGAATTGGGATTTAATATTCCACAGGGACCATGAATCATACTTTTTGTAAAAAACACATGTAACAATTATCTTCATCATTATCTGGAATTTCTGGAGATATCATGGATTTTATTCGGTTTTATCCTCTCTACCAACCAAATGAGGATTGGTGCATGTGTTAATCCTCGTTTCTGCTACTCGATTGAATACATCCAACAACGCGTCTCGTCAAACTCGTATTTTTTAACATTTGATTTGAATTTTTTTTTTTAACACCCTTACGGTAACGTCGTGGCGATCAATAGGTGATTGACCAATAAATAATTTTTGTCGAACTTCTGTCTACTGTGGATGGCATGTAAAGGTTATAAACAAATCACGTGTTCTATAAGGACGGACATACAACATAGCATCCTGAGCGTATTCACGCATATTTCGCGGATTTCCGACGTATGTTGCTGGGAGAAAAGTTGTTTTGCCTACATTCTGTGCATCTCTGTCAGCATTGATGGCATCCCGAAGAACGGAGTTTTACTTGGTTCATTGGTGATTGTCCTTATTCTCCCCAACCATCAGTCTGTACGAATAATAATTTATTAAACTAATTATTTTTATTAGTTTCGGAACCTATAAACAAATGTTTGTGTTATAATAACATAAATTAACGTTATGATAAAGGTAGTAAACGTATATTGTTTATTTACCTGTAACTGGATTTATCATTTTCATTGAAAAATCATATCCATCTTCACTTTGCCCAAATACGATAGGATATTGTAACGCATCATATGATTGATGTGTTTCTGACACACACTGCAGTTGATCATCACGCCGGTGTAAAACAATATCTCGGTTTTCTAAATTTTCACCGACGACGACAATAGCGACTTCATCAATTGTTGGCGCATTAAAGCATCTTGCGTGTTTTCCTGCAGGCGTCTTATCGCCTTTGATGACAATTTTTTGGTTATCGGATGGCATGCAGTCTTATGCATTAGTGAATAATGCAACCAATTCGTCGTATTGATGGAAAACATTTGGAGTTTGGTCTTTTCACCGAATTGTTGTGTGCACAACGCTGATCAACTTGTCTTGCTGAATTGTCCATTAAATAAATTTGCAAAAATTTGTAATCATTATCCGGCGTTGGCAATAAGGAACCTGTTAGATGAAATATTTGCCCCTGAATCTGCAAAGGTAAACAGACAATAAATAGATGTAATATAGGATATTATACTATATAGCGAATTGCTTGTACCAACATGTGGCTCTCAAAGTACTATGTCAGCACTGCCATTCCCCCATCAACTTTATTGAACATACTCACTTCCGGCCGCTTTTGGCAATTCATTCAATTAAAAGCTACCAACAGATTTTGCATCAGGTACGTGGTGGTTAAAGTTTATTATTTTTCAATATACTCAGGTACCTACCTTGAAAGTTGGCATAAATTTTTCTTGGACAGCTTTTGTTGCACCAAATGACGTCATTTGAAAGCAATTATTGTATTGCTGGATATGAGTCAAAAAATGTTTAGAATATGTCACATTTCTGGAAACCAATGAACGCAGACATGACTTTACCGCTCGCGCAACACAATCCATGAGCTTCATTTTTAAACTTAAATGCTTTTCATGAATGCAGCTGCTCATTCATCGTTGCTTGTGAGAGATTTTTTGGGCAAAAACAACACGACAATCATGTCTCAGCCACCATATTCACCAGATTTGGCACCACGCGACTTTTTCCTCTTCTCAGAACTGAAGAGACCTATGAAAGGACGGAGATTTGCAACGATTGAGGAAATAAAAACGTCATCCATGGAAGAGCTCAAGGCTTTACCAAAAAGTGCTTATGAGAAGTGCTTCGAGGATTGGAAAAGGCATTGGCACAAGTGTATTATATCTGATTCGGATTACTTTGAAAGTGACAACATTGATATTAATGAATAAATAAATACCTTTTTTTAAATATATGGTATACCTATAAAGTTATAATGGATCGTATTCTGCAGGGAAGATGTTAAACAACTTACAAAGTAGAAGGCTGTATCAATTTCTGAAGTTAGTGTTGCGAAAATTGGTAATGGCAATAATGGAAAGTTTTTGGTAATAAATTTTATTAATTTGTAAACTTTACTAGTTCGAGTACTGAACCATGATAAATGGTTGACAAGCAAAATAATAATGAGAGTTTCCATTAAAAAATATATATATTGTTCTTAAGGTCTGAAACGAATAAAACTTGGGAACTTTATATCAAAAAATACATTTTTATAGTTGACGTAAGTAATTTTTATTTGTTTTAACAACTATATTTTTTTCAGAATTCGTAGATTAATTGTATAGGGTTTTCCAACAGGGACTTGACAACTTTGAATTTAATTGGTGAACCCACTTTTTTACTAATCATCAAACTGTCATTCAATTTATTCAATAAACTCAACATTTTTATCATGGTAAAGTACACTAACGAGCAACGTCTACAAATTATAAAAATTTTCTACAGATATTCGGAGTCGGTGACAGCAACTTTAAGAGCAGTCACTCCAATTCTCGGACGTAATTCTCGCCCTAGTAGACAGGCAATAACAAGTTTAATGCAAAAATTTGAGTTTACATATTCGTTGCCGTGTCGGTGAGGCAACGGGTTGGTCGAAGTGTCGAAAATATCGCTGCCGTTCAGACGTCCGTAACAAACGATCCAAATCAGTCAATTCCACAGCGTTCTCAAGAATTGGGCATCGCTCAGACCATATTATGGCGTATTTTGCGTAAGGATCTTGGTTTACACCCATACAAGATCAAGCTGACTCAAGAATTGAAGCCGATGGACCATTTGAAGCGACGTACGTTCTCCGATTGGGTTCTGGAGAAGATGCGCCAAGATGATGAATTTCATCGCAAAATCATCTTCAGTGACGAAGCCTATTTTTGGCTCAATGGGTTCGTCAATAAGCAAAATATGCGTTATTGGTCGGGTGAAAACCCACATGTGCTTCATAAATCACCACTTCATCCACAAAAAATAACTGTATGGTGCGGTTTGCATGCCAGCGGCGTTAATGGGCCATATTTTTTCGTCGACGATAACGATCGTCACGTTACTGTGAATGGTCAGCGTTATCGCGCCATGATCACCGATTATTTTTGGCCCGAATTGGAAGATATGGACTTGGACGACATGTGGTTTCAATAGGATGGTGCCACAAGCCACACAGCACACGTTACAATCAATTTATTGAAGAGTAAGTATGGTGAGCGTTTTATCTCAAGACATGGGGCAGTCGATTGGCCGCCTAGTTCGTGCGATTTAACGCTGCTTGACCATTTTCTATGGGGCTACGTTAAGTTATTGATTTATGCCAACACGCCGACGACGTTAGAAGAGCTCAGAGCCGAGTGGCCGAGTCGTTGAAAATTGGGTCCAACGAATCGGCCGCTGCAAATGTGCCCGCGGTGGCCATATGAACGAAGTCGAGTTTCATTCATAAATGTTTTGATAATAAAGTTTTTCAAATTTCTCAAACGGTTTGCCTTTTATTTAAAAAAATTTGTCAAGTCGTTATTAGAAAACCCTATATGTAATTGAAAATAAAAAAAAAAAAATATTTTGGTTTCCATTCTTTTCTCATCCTCCTTCGTATATTCATCATAAGATTGATCGTTATCCTATATCAGTTAACTTTTAGGGTGCTCTTTTCCATTTGATACTTAAATCTTTGGGATCCTTAGCACACTGCTTACTTTTCCGAAATTTTGTTTTAATCGAGGCCCAATTGCTTTTAATGAGACTATAAAACATTGTTAGATTCATGTCTTTTGGGACAAAATCTTTGTTTTTTTGCCACAAGAAAGTTTAACGTCGTTTAAGGATGGTAAGCTGAACCTACCTGGTCAAAAAAAATGTTGAAACCTCGTGTTTGTTTATAAATTTATTTAACCCTTTTTTCAAGCACTCATTAATGTACACTTCCTCGGTGATAATTCCAATTGTAACAAACGATGTGTTTCTGTATCCACATTGGCAAATGGGGCACGAGATATTTTGATTCAAACTTTTCAAATCCAATCAATGTTTCTGACTACGGAATAATCTTTAAAAGATTTGTAAAACTACTTACCTGGAAGAATATTGAAATCGGTTTTAACGTAGGTTTCATCTTTCAAAATCGAGCAGGCTTTCTTGCTTCCAATCAAGTCATTCAACTTTCGGTGTTGGGTTTTTATTGCACCTTTTTTTTTTTTGGTAATATTTTGTATATTTTTTGCCCGTGCTTTTTTCTCTGGATGACACTATATTTTTGTTAACATTTTTATCACGTGCTCCGTTTTTGCTTCACTTTTCTGTTTTCGCTTTATAGTCAACGTCTCCAAATATCTTTTTGTAACAGAATCAACTGTTACAAAACTACTTCCCGCTTAGTTAAAATTTTTTACAATGAAATGGTTTTGTCACAAATGATTTGCAAGCCATTTGTCAATAATCTCTTTAAGACATTACTCTTGACTTATATTTTATAAATAATTACAATTGCATTTAGCCAATTCCAAATGTAAACTCAAACTGAAACTACTGAGGAAGACAATTTTGAAACAAAATGGTATTTAATTACTAATACATGAAACGTATAGGCCTTATTAAAATTTTATTTGGTTCAGTCATTAATAAGAAACCCTTTAAACGTGTTATATAAAAAATTTTCAGTACCTTATAATGAAAACTCCCTGGAAGAATTTTCAGTGATCTAAAAAGTTATGAATCTAGGCGGCTGCATTTGCAGACTTTCCTTATGATACACTTTTAAAGAACGACCGACTGCTGCAGTTTACTAGTGTAAGGACTTCCCGAATGGTTTTGAGTGGAAAATAAATTGATTTTAAGATGTTTCTGAAGCAAAACTTGTTGAAGCGATAAAAACATCAAATGCTGGAAAGAAAGTATTGGTTTAAAATTGAAATGTGTTTCGACCAATTCATTTTGCGATTATAGCTAAGATATTTGAAGTGTTCCACAATTTTAACTTCAAAACAAGTGTCACAATAATCCGATTTTGTGATAAAGATAGTCTTTTCCCCTAAAGTAATCCAAATATTTATAACTTCGCGGAATCCGCGAATGATCAACTATATTAAACTCTTTGGTTATATCAATAAAAGGACCAGCTCAGGATCTTTTGTCGTCCATACTTTACTGTATGAAGGAGCGGGCCCCCGCCCAACTATTAAGGCTATGCCCATCAATGACGTTGTCTAATAAAAAGCGGGGGCCGAACAATGTACTGGTCTTCTAGTAACATAGGTCCGGTCATAGGTCCTGTTGGCGGCAGAACCACCGGTAGTCCCTACCAGGATTTAAATCACGGTAATATGGGAGCCAGGAGCTCTTTGGATCTCAGTCCAGGCTTGACTTGTAGAGGTAGGCCACCTAGTGGGTGCGTCATGGTGGCCGTGATTTAAACAAAAATCGCAGGAAAGGTCTTACTTTGGTTTGACCCAATTGAGAGTTGCAATAAGTACTGGGTGCTGTGACCCTAATGTCATTCATTTGAAGCGTAAACAACAATACTTTTTTTTCACTCAAATATGTCGAAGTTTGAGCCTGAAAAAATGTTTTTGCGGGGAGTTCTTCTTCATTACTTTAATATGAAGAAAACTGCTACCGAAAGTCATCGTATTTTGGTGGAAGTTTATGGTGAGCATGCGCTAGTTGAGCGACCGAGCCAAAAGTGGTTTGCACGATATAAAGGTGGTGATTTTGGCTTGGAAGACGATGAACGTCCTGGGCAGCTAAAACAGTTTGAAGATGAAGAACTGGAAGCATTACTCTATCAAGATTGTTGCCAAACACAAGAAGAGCTCACGCATCCATTTCAAAACGTTTAAAAGCAGCTGGATATATTCAAAAGCAAGGAAATTGGGTTCCACATGAACTCAAGCCGAGAGAAGTCGAAAGGCGGTCTTGCATGTCCAAAATGCTGCTGGAACGCCACAAAAGGAAGTCATTTTTGCATCGGATTATCACTGGTGTTGAAAAATGGATCCATTACGACAACCCGTAGCGCAAAAAATTATATGTGAAACCCGGCCAACCAGCCAAATAAACGGCAAAACCGAATATCCATGGCGCTAAGGTAATGCTTTGTATTTGGTGGGATCAGATGGGTGTGCTGTATTATGAGCTACTAAAACCGGGTGAAACATCAATGGACAATGCTACCGAACACAATTAATCCGTTTGAAGAGAGCAGTAGCCGAAAAACGCCCGGAATATGCGACCAGACACGAGGCAATAATTTTCCATCATGACAACGCTCGGCCCCACGTTGCTATTCCGGTTAAGAACTATTTGGAAAACAGTGGATGGGAAGTCTTACCCCACCCGGCTTGCCCCTTCTGACTACCATTTGTTCCAGTCGATGCAGAATGCTCTCACTGAAAAAAGTTTCACATCAGAGCAAAATATCAAAGATTGGCTTGATTAATTCTTGGCTGCCAAGGTGGCACAGTTCTTTTGGGATGGGATCTACAAATTGCCAAAAAGATGGGAAAAAGTCATAGCTTCAGATGGGCAATACTTTGAATAATACTATTGTACATGTTTTTCTTAAATAAACGTTCAAATTTTGAAAAAAAACTGCACGAATTAAAATAAATACCCAATATTAAGCTCATTGGCAACTTTCATGGTATCAGTAATAAATCTACCACTATTAGTATCGTGTCAACTTATGATAAGTGCGAACGCGTTAACACAGTGCACACTCGCTGCTCGTATCTTGCATAAAATAAAAAAAAAAAAACGCAGTGCGGCTATTCTAACTCACGGTCATAGGACTTTTGTTTGAACTTGGTCTCTGCTGTTGCTGTGTTTGTCATATAATGATTGGCACCTGCAACAATTTGATTCAGTAAACCAACATCAGAATATTTTACTTGGCAGTCTTGCTTAGCATCGTCGGTGTTTGTTTGTGATTATGACTAGGGGATTCTGGGTTGACGTGGTTAAGAAGTAATTACTTTTCTGCTTTCGTCCACATTTATAAATATAGGCTTGCTGTTTTGGCAATTGGTGAAATACATGTAGATCCCCGCCCACACCTCTTAGATCACTAGTGTCATTATTCTTTTCTTATTGTAGTCTCGCCGTTTACGTGCGTAGTGATGAAGCTTATCAAACTCCACGATAATAAAGCCACTGTTCCAATCTACAAAATAAGCAATACTTTTTTTAAATAAAAAACTGACTCACTTACTTACGCTCTAGTACAAGATGGACTTATCGTAGATGTACTGACTTTTTCCATCTCGCGTCTTTTAGCTGCAGCAGCATTACTCATCTGAGGGTACGACACTTTCAATAGAAAATCAGCGCTCTCAACAGAAAACAAGATCATTATTTTCGAAGTTATTTTGCAGGATGCCAAGTTCGGGGGGATTGCGCAAAATGCCACATAAAAAAACTGCAGGTGCAAATGATGCTCAGCTTACCCTGGCATCTTTTAACAGTTGACCTACACAGCAAAGCAAATGTTAAATTGATTTTTGAAAGAATCGCAATAATTAAGTCAAAATTTGTATTTAAGATTTAGCTTTCCTGATAACCCTCTAATTAATGAATTGTTTGATAGCTAAATGTGACTCTATTTTTTTATATTGTATTTGTTTCTTTAATTTGTTATAATATTTTTTTGTTATTTATCTGGCGAATTAAAATTTGTTAATTTATTTATTTATTTCTATCTACTTATTTTGACTTATTTATTTATTTATTTTTTCTAATGGAAGGTTTTTTGTCGTATTTCTTTCTTTCCTGTATTCAAATGTTTCAATAACTATTTCAGTGGCAAGATACGTTGTATTATCAAATCTCTGTATTATTAAATGTGCGGTAACAAACCTGATGTGAAAAATTTTATACGAAATAAAAAATGAAATCTGAATCTGAATCTAAAGGCCAGAGCCCATCTTAGAAGATGATTTGCTGAATGTATTTGTATGTCTTAGTTAGATCGGAATACAACCGAGAATTATCCTATGGAATCTAGTAACAACGAAAACTAGAACCAAACTTTCCTTCTCGATGTGGGTGTAACTTTTTCTTGTGGTCTCCAAATATATTACACTGGTTTTACTATGCCATCAGAAAAAAGGTGTAATAAGCAATCTTCGATTCCATTTTTCGAAGCATCGACAGATACAATTATCGACAATTCAGTATTAAAATGTGTAAGTCCAAGTATGCGTAAGACTGAAGTATGCGTTTGAGTTAACAAAACATATTTTCACACTTTGGGGACCGGTCCCATTTTTCACCGTACTTTAATAGATGATTCCAACGGTGCCCGAAGTTGATTCATTTTTGTTATGTACTTATCATAACAATCGGTATCCGGCATGTTTCTAATAGCTTCAGTTTTCTTCGAATTCTGTTTAATTACATTACTGTTAAGTATAGGGTTTTCTAATAACGACTTGACAACTTTTTAAATACAATAAAAGGCAAACCATTTGAAATATTTCAAAACCTTTATTATTGGCTTGAAGTACAATTAAAACATTTATGAATGGAACTCGATTTCGGTTATATGGCCACCGCGTGCACGTTTGCAGCGGTCGATTCGTTGGACCCATTTTTCAACGACTCGGCCACACATTTCGGCCGAAACGGCCGCTATTTCGCATTCAATGTTGGCTCTGAGCCATTCCAACGTCGTCGGCGTGTTGGCATAAACCAATGACTTAACGTAGCCCCACAGAAAATAGTCAAGCGGCGTTAAGCCGTACGAACGAGGCAGCCAATCGACTGGTCCATATCTTGAGATAACACGCTCACCATACTTACTTTTCAATAAATCGATTGTAGCGTGTGCTGTGTGGCTTGTGGCAACATCCTGTTGAAACCACATGTCGTCCAAGTCTATATCCTCCAATACGAGCCAAAAATAATCGGTGATCATGGCGCGATAACGCTGACCATTCACAGTAACGTGACGATAAAAAAAAATTTGGCCCAATAACGCCGCCGGCATGCAAACCGCACCAAACAGTTATTTTTTTGTGGATGAAGTGGTGATTCATTAAGCACATGTCTGTTTTCAACCGACCAATAACGCATATTTTTCTTATTGACGAACCCATTGAGCCAAAAATGAGCTTCGTCACTGAAGATGATTTTGCGATGAAATTCGTCATCTTGGCTGATTTGGATCGTTTGCTACGGACGTCTGAACGGCAGCAATATTTTCGACACTTCGACCAACCCGTTGTCTCACTGACACGACAACATCACACAACGAATATATAGACTCAAATTTTTGCACTAAAATTGTTATTGCCTGTCTATTAGGGCGAGAATTACGACCGAAAATTGGAGTTAACACTCTTAAAGTTGCAGTCACCGACTCCGAGTATCTGTAGAAAATTTTTATAATTTGCAGACGTTGCTCGTTAGTGTACTTTACATGATGAAAACGTTGAGCTTATTGAATAAATTGACAGGGACAGTTTGATGAGTAGTGAAAGAGTGCGTTCACAAATTAAATTCAAAGTTTTCAAGTCCCTATTGGAAAACCCTATATTTGGACTTCGGCGAAAATAAGGGAAAGGAGGGATCTGAAAAAAGATGGGTATTCATTTCTAATATTATTCTTGTGTATTATTTTTCTTGTTTCGGTTTATACGGTATTAGATTTGTCCTCTTTTATTACTATATTTCTTTTTTGAACCTAGGTGACAACATTGAACCTAGTCGTTTGTTTATTTTCACATAGATGACCTGTCCTCCCCAATATGCTTTAGTAGGTTTCCTATTCTTATTATGCCATTCTATATCTTTAGCCTGCTTTTACCATTTTTTTTTTTGAATATTTTCCTGCCGAGATTGTTCATAAATATCGGGGTTGGTACTAACGGTTCTACCAAAAAATGTTTCCATGGGCCTTTTGTCTGTTGAAGAGTGTTTTGAGTAATAACATTCGTATACTGCCCGATCTAACAGTTCTGTGAACGATTGATGGGTGCGCTTTGTTTTTAGGCAACGCAAAATATCTGAAAGAGTGGAATGAAATCTGTCCACTTGCCCGTTTACTGCACTAGTATACGGAGGTGTTTTATAGATTTCTATGTTGAGTTGATCCTTTATCATAAAACAAATTGATGCTGAGTTGAATGTATTTTCATTATCGAAGATGTATATTTTAGGAACTAAATAAGCGAAAATTAACAGTCGGTGTTGGTTCAGTGGTTCTCTAATATCCTCGATGGCTCTTGATTTTAAAATACGCACTTGAGCGTACATGGAGAACTTATCCACGGTTGTCAGGACTAGATTTTTTCCAGTTGAAAGTATATTGAATATATATGTCTAGGGTATTGGGGTAGCGGAGTGGCATGCAAAATTGGTTTATTAGGGTGGCGGTCATACTTTTGTTCTTAACAAACTCTGCATTGCTTAACTATTTCTTGGATTAGTGCTTTCATTTTGAGGAAATAAAGTTTTTAAAGAAATTGCACTTTGTTTTCGTTGCTATTACGATGAGCTCTTTGATGTTCTTTAACGACTTTTTTCCTTTGTTTACATTTGTCGGTTACATCTATTACTTGAGTTTGTGTAAACTTCAGTTTTAGAGTATCTGCAATATTGTGGGTAGATCTCTTTAATCCTTCCGATTATTGCATCTGAGGTAAATATTCCATTAATGACACTAGGATTGAGATATTGTTTTAAAATTGCAATTAAGTCCTCGTTGGTACATTTATTTCAGAAAATTATATGCCTATGGTAGTTTCGAAAGGGGATTTTGAACTGATAACTATTTTCGTTTCCAATGCAAAGCTGAGCTTTGATCGCTATGTTGGGTTACAGACACTAGACAATGCATCTGCGACAACGTTGCTTTTACCTGGTTTACATATATTGCAGCTCGTTGTTATATTCCTCGAGAATCGCTTTCCAGCGTTTCATCTTGGAATTGTTATTTTTGCTTCTTAGAGCATACGTGAGGGGGTGATGGTCTGTATAGATTTTGACACGAGCAGTACCATACAAATAGTTTCTAAGGAAATTTAACGACCATATGATGGCTAGCATCCCTTTTTCAATTGCAGCGTAGTGCTCTTCAGTTCGGTTAAGAGATCAGTGGTCAATTCAAAACATTTATTGAAACCAGGGTAAGCTAATACCAAGTCTTTGGAGGTAAATGAGTTTATTAATTTATTGAATGCTACGATTGCCTCGTTGGATAAGAAAACTGGAATTTTTGCAGATTTTTAGATCCAAAGTTTTTTATAACACGACGATAGTATCCTGATAGTCCTAAGAACGATCGTAGTTTTTTAATGGTCTTAGTAACGGGAAAGTTTAGTTTTGATTTCACCTTTTCTAGATTAGTTGTTATTCCTGAACGGGATACAACAAAGCCTAAAAAATCAACTTCTTGCTTGAAGAAGTTCCATTTATCTAGTTGCACCTTCATGTTTGCCTAACTTAGCATGTGGAAAATTTGTTCCACATGCTTTATATGATCTGCTTCGTCTTTACTGAAAATAATTATTGGGTTACATACTCATTTAATTTAATTCGTGCGGTTTTTTTTTCAAAATTTGAACGTTAATTTAAGAAAAACATTTACAATAGTATTATTCAAAGTATTGCCCATCTGAAGCTATGACTTTTTCCCATCTTTCTGGCAATTTGTGGATCCCATCCCAAAAGAACTGCGCCGCCTTGGCAGCCAAGAATGAATCAAGCCAATTTTAGATATTCTGCTCTGATGTGAGCCGTATTTCAGTGAGCGCGTTCTACATCGACCGGGATAAATGGTAGCCAGAAGGGGCAAGGTCTGAGCTACAAGGCAGGTGGGGTAAGACTTCACATCCACTGTTTTCCAAATATTTCTTAACCAGAATAGCAACATGGGGCCGAGCGTTGTCATGATGGAAAATTATTACCTCGTGTCTGGTCGCATATTCCGTGCGTTTTTCGGCGACCGCTCTCTTCAAACGGATTAATTGTGTTCGGTAGCATTGTCAATTGATGGTTTCACCCGGTTTTAGTAGCTCATAATACAGCCCACCCATCTGATCCCACCAAATACAGAGCATTACCTTCGCGCCATGGGTATCCGGCTTTGCCGTTGATTTGGCTGGTTGGCCGGGTTTCACATATGATTTTTTGCGCTTGGGGTTGTCGTAATGGATCCATTTTTCATCACCAGTAACTATCCGATGCAAAAATGACTTCCTTTTCCGGCGTTCCAGCAGCATTTCGGACATGCAAAACCGCCTTTCGACGTCTCCTTGCTTTTGAATATATCCAGCTGCTTTTAAACGTTTTGAAATGGATGCTTGAGCTCTTCTTGTGTTTGGCAACAATCTTCATAAAGTAATGCTTTCAGTTCTTCATCTTCAAACTTTTTTGGCTGCCCAGGACGTTCATCGTCTTCCAAGCCAAAATCAGCTTTTAAATCGTGCAAACCACTTTTGGAACGTTCGCTCAACTAGCGCATGTTCACCATAAACTAAACACCATAACATAAACTATTAAAGTAATGAAGAAGAACTCCCCGCAAAAATACTCTTTCAGGCACAAAGTTCGACATATTTCAGTGAAAAAAAATTATTGTTGTTTACGCTTCAAATGAATGACATATACTGAAATGACGTGCAATGACAGTAGCTTTCCCACGCATGTTCCAATGGAATAATAATAATGGAATAATACAAGTTACGCCATCTCTTAGCAAACCGCACGAAATAAGTCTATATCGTCAATATAAACGTAACAAAACTTCCCTATGTGAGCACGAGGTGGGTCGTCCAGTGCTCTCTGAAAAATCGATGGTGCATTTTTTATTTGGTGAAATCCACTTTTTTCAGCAATTGTTATTGAGTTAAGTTTTCGGAAATCAATAACCATTCTGTATTGCTTATTCCCATTTGAGTCTGCCTTTTTTGGGACAATCCAGACGGGAGAATTAAATGGCGATCTTGATGGTCGGATTATGCCATCTTCTTTAAATTTTTTCATTTGTTTCTCTACTTCATCTTTTAATGACGCGGGGTAGGGGTAATATTTGGAATAAGCGGGGGAATCTGAGTTGGTGCGTATTTCACCAATTAACTTTGTGGTGTAGGTTAGGATCTAGGAATAAGAAAGGGATATTTTTAACTAAAGAATTAGTTGGAATTCTTTGCAGGTTCGTCATATGATCTAGTCTTATAGCCAATTGTTAACTTATTGTGAATTTAACTGTCTAATTAAAATATTTACTATACTTTGTTTAGAATCGTCATGAAGCTTTCCTTCGTGTGATGACTGCAGATAGTTGCTTAAGGCTGTCATTTCCTAGGATACCATGAAATGTTTTAAGGCTTTGAAGAAGTTACAATTTTAAATTTACATCTCTTTGGCCAAAAAGGTTTAAAAAGGTATAATGTGTTATTTTAAAAAATGTTCTTGATTTGGTACAGGATTTTTGACTAAGTCCGGTTGAATGTAATTTTTACTACAGCCTGTATCGATACGGCAACGAGGAGTCTGTTAACCTAAAAAATGAATGTCGCTGTATTAAAATTGTGGAAATTCATTCGTTTTGTTGAGGGAAGAATTCAGCTTGCTATCTCATGTATTCATTAAGGTTCATTTAAGGTTTCATTTACGTTTACTTGCTGATAGAAAGCATGTAAGTCATTATGCGAGATATATCCGTCATTCGGTTGTGGCACAGGTGGTAGTGGTTCCATATTAACAGGTGGTGGTTCCATAATTAAATTCGTTGTTCCTTATTGACAGGTGGTGGCTCCATTGTGTCTATATGGGAGTTTCTCTGAAATTTCGTTGGAACAGGTACTTGGTTAGAACCTAAAGGACGTTTCCCAGCATGCTTATGCTCTACTGGCCTGTTTCGATATCTGACTTGCGGAAAAATAGGAAAACTTCCAGAAGGACGGTTAGGAATTTGTTGCATTTTGGGCAGATATGCTATTTGGGGGTAAAAATGTTGCCGCGGAGGAAAATTTACACGTTGTGAAAGGTTTGGGACGTTCGATTTTCGAGAGAGGTTTTGATTGTTATGCGCATAATTCGAATGGAATGTCTGATTCTCTAGTTTTAAGCACATATTTAAAGCTTGTGGTAAATCTGTTGGTTCACGTATTCCTAGGATTCTCGGGAGGTCTCCGTTTAAGCCACGGACAAAAGTGTCCAATGCTTTATCCCTGTATATACGGGTCAATAACGATGATGACTCAGGCTCTACGTCCATGTGTAACGTCTGGGATTTTCTCCAATTCCGCGAGGTCACCTAAGAGATCGGTATCTATAATTTGGTCTTCTCCAAGGGAAAAATCTGAGTTCGGATTAAGAACCGAGTTGACCATCCAACGACATTCGCTACTAAACAGATCAATGACTACACTTTTGATTATGTTTATTAAATCAGCAGAAGGAACTACCAGACTTGGTTGAACCTGAGGTTGTGGTTATGACTGAGGGTGGGATTGGGGTTTTTGTACGTTTAAAACAGGGGGTCGAGACAAGTTATTTGGGTTTGCCATTTTTTTTATTAAATTTATGGAATTTTAGAAGATTCGAATATACGAATCAAAGTTATATTTATTTATTTTTAAGCTTAACTAATCTTTATACACTTAAACGTAGGTTACAAATGGTTAAATTGTTAACGAAAAATGGTTTCTATTTTCAAAAAATAATGATTTTTATAAAAAAGATGGTCGGATTATGCCATCTTCTTTAAATTTTTTCATTTGTTTCTCTACTTCATCTTTTAATGACGCGGGGTAGGGGTAATATTTGGAATAAGCGGGGGAATCTGAGTTGGTGCGTATTTCACCAATTAACTTTGTGGTGTAGGTTAGGATCTAGGAATAAGAAAGGGATATTTTTAACTAAAGAATTAGTTGGAATTCTTTGCGGGTTCGTCATATGATCTAGTCTTATAGCCAATTGTTAACTTATTGTGAATTTAACTGTCTAATTAAAATATTTACTATACTTTGTTTAGAATCGTCATGAAGCTTTCCTTCGTGTGATGACTGCAGATAGTTGCTTAAGGCTGTCATTTCCTAGGATACCATGAAATGTTTTAAGGCTTTGAAGAAGTTACAATTTTAAATTTACATCTCTTTGGCCAAAAAGGTTTAAAAAGGTATAATGTGTTATTTTAAAAAATGTTCTTGATTTGGTACAGGATTTTTGACTAAGTCCGGTTGAATGTAATTTTTACTACAGCCTGTATCGATACGGCAACGAGGAGTCTGTTAACCTAAAAAATGAATGTCGCTGTATTAAAATTGTGGAAATTCATTCGTTTTGTTGAGGGAAGAATTCAGCTTGCTATCTCATGTATTCATTAAGGTTCATTTAAGGTTTCATTTACGTTTACTTGCTGATAGAAAGCATGTAAGTCATTATGCGAGATATATCCGTCATTCGGTTGTGGCACAGGTGGTAGTGGTTCCATATTAACAGGTGGTGGTTCCATAATTAAATTCGTTGTTCCTTATTGACAGGTGGTGGCTCCATTGTGTCTATATGGGAGTTTCTCTGAAATTTCGTTGGAACAGGTACTTGGTTAGAACCTAAAGGACGTTTCCCAGCATGCTTATGCTCTACTGGCCTGTTTCGATATCTGACTTGCGGAAAAATAGGAAAACTTCCAGAAGGACGGTTAGGAATTTGTTGCATTTTGGGCAGATATGCTATTTGGGGGTAAAAATGTTGCCGCGGAGGAAAATTTACACGTTGTGAAAGGTTTGGGACGTTCGATTTTCGAGAGAGGTTTTGATTGTTATGCGCATAATTCGAATGGAATGTCTGATTCTCTAGTTTTAAGCACATATTTAAAGCTTGTGGTAAATCTGTTGGTTCACGTATTCCTAGGATTCTCGGGAGGTCTCCGTTTAAGCCACGGACAAAAGTGTCCAATGCTTTATCCCTGTATATACGGGTCAATAACGATGATGACTCAGGCTCTACGTCCATGTGTAACGTCTGGGATTTTCTCCAATTCCGCGAGGTCACCTAAGAGATCGGTATCTATAATTTGGTCTTCTCCAAGGGAAAAATCTGAGTTCGGATTAAGAACCGAGTTGACCATCCAACGACATTCGCTACTAAACAGATCAATGACTACACTTTTGATTATGTTTATTAAATCAGCAGAAGGAACTACCAGACTTGGTTGAACCTGAGGTTGTGGTTATGACTGAGGGTGGGATTGGGGTTTTTGTACGTTTAAAACAGGGGGTCGAGACAAGTTATTTGGGTTTGCCATTTTTTTTATTAAATTTATGGAATTTTAGAAGATTCGAATATACGAATCAAAGTTATATTTATTTATTTTTAAGCTTAACTAATCTTTATACACTTAAACGTAGGTTACAAATGGTTAAATTGTTAACGAAAAATGGTTTCTATTTTCAAAAAATAATGATTTTTATAAAAAAGAAATTCAGTTCTGTTGCTTTTATATTGGAAACAAAATATTACTCTTAATTAATATACTTTTTTTTAAATAAAAATTTACTATTGTTGCTTTTAATTTAAAAACAAAATAAGTTCTTCTTAATTATAATAAAATATAAAACTTAACATACATTGCTGTGATGATGTTGAGCATACTTTTACGCAGAGCAGCTGGCAGTCTAAGTGGTGGTGGGTTTCTCTACGGAGAGTTGTTATCACAAAGTTCTTTTTAGGTTCAATTCACTAGTATTATCGGGTATTAGCCGCTTTTATTATTTTTCTTTTTTTACTCGGTATTTAGCCGCTTTTAATATTTTTAACTAATTTTTTCTTTACTCGGGTGTTTTCTTTTCTCTTAACAAAATTTCTTTCGTACGATGTTTTCACTTGAATGTTTCCTTCAAGAGAGAAAAAAAAACTTTTTTTACACACAGTTTCTACCCTACACTTTTACTTTAGCTTGGCAGTTTTACTTTAGCTCGGCTGTTTTACTTTAGCTCGGGCATTTAGCTCGCGTGTTTTACTTTAGCTCGGGCGCCAGTTAATAAATATTTAACTTTGTTGTTATAAAAAAAACAACTTTT
The DNA here is from genome assembly GCA_907269105.1 of Volucella inanis. NCBI lineage: Eukaryota > Metazoa > Arthropoda > Insecta > Diptera > Syrphidae > Volucella > Volucella inanis. Next base: position 148,456,116 of record OU026153.1, read on the forward strand.
TTTTTCTTCACTCCAAGGAACCGGACTTTATTTTTATGAACTTAAACAAACTCTGAAATAAACTTATTCTAATACCTAATAATTATACCATCGGTTGATTTCTGCCAGACGACTAGTCAGCAGCTTGCCTTCAGTACAGGTGCAACACTTGCTTCTGCATTCGGATGAATTTGCTTGCCTTGAATTCGGTTGAATTGGCTGCTTGAATTCTGGTGAAATTTGTTACATGCGCCGGATGTCTAAGTATAATATATCAGTTGGATTGTGGGAGCAATGCATCGTGGGAAAAGGTTAATAAATGCTTATCGTGTTAACATATACTCTATGTACTTACAATATTGTGAAAAATGCATCGCCTCCTATTCTCAGCACGGAGCTCTTGGTACGAGTATATAGTCGATTGGTCATGAATGTGTCTATATGTTTTGTATGTGCCTAATTTGTATTTGTGTTTGACTAAATTAATTAAAATTTAAAAATATTTTCTAATTTTTGTATTGTATTTTATTGTATTGTATTGTATTCAATTTACGTATCGGCTATGCTCTTGTGGTCCGAATGTCCTCATCGCCAACCTTACTTTCGCAGCGTCATCTAATTCTGAGATGATTTATCTTCTTTCTTAAAGACTTTATTTGCCTTAGAAAATACAGCTCGTGTAAGAACTGGAGCCGAACGACCTTCCACAGCGTCTAATTTTCAGTGAGTGGGCTTTTTTATTGCCTTCAGCGACTAAGCTATTATGGGTTTGTTAATAAATAAAAATGCCGTATCTAATCCGATGGTTCTTCGGAATTCTTTGCCCGCATTTTTTCAAAGATGACCGTGAGACCAAAGTTACCGTCAATGGCCGGCTAGATCTTGCGATTTGACACCTTTACTTATACTATTTTTTTTATGAAGTTACGTCAAATTCCTCATCTATGCCGACAAAACAGAGTCAATAGCAGGCTTGGAACTTTACAACTTTACACGTGGTATTATAGATCAACCAGCAAAATATAGTCGTGGTCAACATTTACAAGAAATAGTCTTTAAAAAGCAAATGGCAAGCATTGATTTATCAATTTAAATAAAAAATGTGTACACTTTTGTAATTTTCCTGTACTTTTTGACAATTAAAAACCAAACGCTTAAAAAATCACCTTCTATATGTAAAGTAAGGAAGGTGTACAAAAGTGAACGAATTACTACTAAAAGTTACAAGCCTGACCAGTGTTCTTATCGTAGTAGTAGAATTTTAATCTCATATCGACCGATAATTCGACAGAGTCCATGTTTTAGTGCCCTTAAATAGGACTGGGATAATCAAGGTTTTATATATACCATAGTCTCATTACTAGTTTCAGGTAGGCCCTTACTACTCAATTGCATTCTTAGCCCAAAGTAACAACTATTGAAAAAAGTAAACCTCCATTTTATTTCTGCAAAATTGAAAGCAGATTTAAGGCAGACAAAGTCCTCAATACTACCTCAAAATTATAATTGTCGGCTGTAACGTTCTGCCAATTTATCGAAGTTATTTGTCTCGTCTTGTTGACAGCATACCATACCATACCATAAACCCACTTTGGCAGCTTTCGTCTCAATCCTAGTGAACGCACCGGTGATAGCCCGCTGTGTTCTCCCAATTATGTCGACATTATTGGCAATAGTTGCACAAACTTTTGAAAGATTGTTTCTCCGGCGTTCTTCCAATTACGCCGTTGAAAATGTCACATGGCAATCATGTGTCTTGAACCTTTTCTTTCTTTCAAAAGTTTCGATCTTTACGTTTCAGTTTACACAGACGGATGGATTCTAAATCCAGACATGGCTCGTCTAATAAGTGCCGTAAATATAGCCATAAAACCGATGATAAGATTATGGGTATCGATTTCGACTTCTTCAGTTTTTTCAAGAATTTGCCGAAGTATGGATATTTGGTCGTTTGTGGACTTTCCTGGTCAGAAAACACATTGATAGCAATCAGGTTGCTAACAAAGGGTTTCAGATGTTAAAACAATATGGTAGATAAGATCTTGAATGCGATGTTGAGGAGACGTATACCACTATAATTGGAGCAATTGAAGGAGTCTACTTTTTTTGGGGATCAGACAAACGATGCTGGGGTTTCATTCATCAGATATACACTCTTCTGTCTAGATCTGAGAAATAAGTCGATATATGTTCTCTACAATGTCAAATCCAACAGTTTTGAATACTTCGGCCGGTAAGCCTTCAGATTTAGCAGCTTATCATCCATAATTAATTAATTAATCCTTAATTTGTTCTGGTTAGGTCTGGTTTAAGTCAGGATATTGGGCCGTCTTCCTTAGAAGAACTTTTTCTATATTCTCAGCACCGGCTGTGACTCTCTACAGGCTCCTGTAAGGGTCTTGTTACCTTGACACGTTCTTTTTACATGTAAGTAAGTCTTCCGTAAGTAAGAAAACAGCCTTGTCAATGGTATTCGGTACTTGATGCTGTCGATAAAGGAGCTGTTGAGAAATTCCTGGGTATGCGTACGGTAAAGATTCTGACAGTCTTTTGCGATTACAGATTTTCTGCGTTATATCTTCTTACAGTAGATGTTCTTTATTTTAGCGCTTGCGAAATCCGCATTTGTACAATTAGCAGAATTTTTATCAAGGTTGCTTATGAAATAACCGGGACCTTCAATTTTAAGAAAGGTATTAGAAAAGGCGACGAGCTCTCACGTGACTTTTCTAACATAGCTCTAGAAACAATCGTGCAACCTCACGATTCAACAAAAGAGACAAAATCGTTTTTCGGTCGACATAACTTTCTGCATACATGGATGACATTGGTGTGATTGGGCGAATACAGCGAGTCGTCAATGGAGCCTAACGGTAAAGGAGGGCAACACAAAGGATAGGCTGTCCTTAAAAAAGGATGGACACCTTCGGCACCTTGCCAAAATGTCATTATTACGGTTATAACTTCGAGGTAGTTAAAGGCTTTAACTTTTTTGGATCCGTTATTACATCAGTACAAAAATCAGACCAAGAATTACAATTGGCAATCGCTGTATTTTTGAGCTCTTTAGGCGATTGAGTAACAGAGGTCTATGCACTTCACGGTCATCCTTTATGGCGTATAGATTTAGACCTTGTCAAATGCGGATAAAGAAGCACTTGGATGTATCAAGAGAAAAAAACTTCGCGCAAATTTCGGTCTCATTTGTATCAGCGGAGAGTGGATAAGAAGCTTCAGCAATGTGCTCTACGGGCTATTTAGCGACATCAGTATAGTCCGGCATTTTAAGATGGCTGGCACATTTAACCCCGAGGGACGAAGCAGGAGAATACGACAGCATTGAAAGTGGCGCATACAAGTGGAAGAAAATCTCAATGTGCTTCGAGTTCGGCACTGAAGTTTGCTGACGAGCCAGCCTGCTAGGTAGAGAGGCTTGTTGGTTAAGGTTGGTTCGTCCGATTCACCCCGGACAATGCAGTCGGATATACAGGAGGTAGCTGTTCCTTGAGGTCCAGGTAGAGTGGACTGTAGAGCTAGGCGATTGCATACTCTTTGCTTAGCATTAGAACTTGTATATTTCATATACTGTTTATTTCTTGCCTTTTTGGGTAGTTTTATGATATCTTTCAACCCCAGTTGATCCCTGGATAAGAAAAACTATAGAGCATTATCGTTTGTTTGTTTAATATTGGGCTGCCGGAAAGAGATATGTTCTTAACACCGCGAAGCTCAACTTCAAGAATTTTTTTGACGCATGAACCTTAACAAAACTTAGCATATATAAATTACGGGTAGTATACTATATATATATAGCTTCAGAATCATTAAACCTATCTAAGAAATGATTTGAAAGCGATTCAATTTTCAATTTAAGTATTTTCCATGAAGTTTTCTTATCATTTAATTTGTTTGCCCTCTCTGTGACAATGCAAAACGATTACAAGGTTTTCCGGAAACGTAGACGAATGCCACCCTATCAAAATGAAAAGTTCGATGAAAGCGAAATCAAATCACCTTGGACCGGCCGTACATTGAAGTCAATTTATAAAGATATTTTTTCCTATAAATAGTAAACCGAATATTATAGAAGCATCACAAAGCATATACGAGTATATAGTATGTGCCATTGTATTTTGAGACAATAAATACGAAACACCATGAAAGCAATCGCACTAATTTGTGTCATTTATTTTGGTGTAGTACTCGTAGCAGCGGGGCCGATTTTCAAAACATTGTTTGGTGTTCGGAATAGTAATCTAGCATCTTACAACTTACAGCCCCAAGGAGGACAATACTACAGTGGTGGTTCATACTATTATCCAAATAATGGGTATTATCCGCAGCAACAAAAACATCATCAACCTAGTCGTAATTACAAGGACATGTGTCGTTTGATGAGTCACGATGCTTTTCTAAATCCTGGTGGAGGTTCGCGATGTCCCTACTGAAGTACCATATTGTAGTACTTTCTGACACGATTTCTACTCGTGTGATTTGATGTGATATAAAGTCGTTTCCTGTTCAACTTCTAGTTAAGTGAATTATACACTTAGAATGCTCATATCTTTATTATTAAGACTTCTAAGTTATAATAAACGTTTGTTGTGTTGTTGATGAATTTAAATCTAATAAAAACCATCAGTTCGTAGTAAATTCAATTATGGTGACCACTAACGTTTGCTGTCATCTAGTTTACCGACAGTAGAGAGACTGATTTGGAACAAAGTCTCGAGATCAGGGATTCAATCAGTAGTTAACACAATTGCAATTTAACAAAGGAACGATGTCCGAGTCCCAGAAGTACCCGATCCAACAAAGAAAACATAAAAATTTTGGAAAAAAATTTATTTATTTTTCAACTGCCTTTCAGCTCTATACACTTTTCCCAGCGATGTTCACAAAGTTCGATACCCTTTTTATAATAACAACTGTCTTGCTCCTCAAAATATCCATTAACTGCCGACATCACTTCTTCATCGTTGGGAAATCTTTGACCACTGAGCCATTTTTTCAAGTTTGGGAACAGAAAATAATCCGAGGGGGCTAAATCTGGCGAATAGATGCATGAGGTAGCAATTCAAACTTTAATTCATTAATTTTGACCATTGCAATAACGAATTTGTGAGTTGGTACATTATCTTGATGAAACAACACTTTCTTCTTAGCCAAATGCGTCCGTTTTTGCTGAATTTCTTCGCTCAAACTTTGCAATAAGTTCGCATAATACTGGCCGTTGATAGTTTTTCCTTTTTCAAGATAGTCAATGAAAATTATCCCACGCGCATCCTAAAAATCGACGTCATGACCTTGCCTGCAGATGAAACGGTCTTCGCCTTCTTTGGAGCCGGTTCTCCCTTTTGAATCCATTTTTTCGATTGTTCTTTTGTTTCTTGTGTAAAGTGATGGACCCATGTTTCATCCATTCTTACGAAACGGCGCAAAAATTCTGCTTTGTTGCTGTGAAACTTCGCTAGACACTCAATTGAAACATTTTCACGACACTGTTTTTGCTCGAGTGTGAGCAAATGCGGCACTAATCTTACACACAACTTTCTCATGTATAAATTTTCAAACAATATGCGATTTAGCTCACTTTTTGAAATGCCTACAATGTCTGCTAGCTCGCGCACTTTCAGTCGACAATCATTCAGTACCGCTTTGTGGATTTTCTTCACCATTTCTGGAGTTGTCACCACATTTGGTCGACCACTGCGATGCTCGTCTTGGCAGCTCGTACGACCTCTTTTAAGCTCAGCAACTCAAAATTTAACTGTTGTAAACGAAGGAGCAGACTCACCTAGAGTAGAATCCAGTTCAGCTTTTAATGGTTCTATAACGTAATTTGCTATGAGCGGCGGTTTGCTAAGAGATGGCGTAACTTGTATTATTCCATTGTTATTATTCCATTGGAACATGCATTGGAAAGCTACTGTCATTGTACATCATTTCAGTATATGTCATTCATTTGAAGCGTAAACAACAATAATTTTTTTTTTCACTCAAATATGTCGCTCTTTATGCCTGAAAAAGTGTTTTTGCGAGGAGATCTTCTTCAATACTATAATATAAAGAAAACTGCTGCCAAAAGTCAACGAATTTTGATGGAAGTTTATAGTAAACATGCGCTAGCTGAGCGAACATGCCATAAGTGGTTTGCACGATTTAAAAGTGGTGATTTTGGCGTGGAAGACGATGAACGTCCTGGGCAGGCAAAAAAGTTTGAAGATGAAGAACTGGAACCATTACTCTATGAAGATTGTTGCCAAACACAAGAAGTGTTACCCAAGCAGCCATTTCAAAACGTTTAAAAGCAGCTGTATATATTCAAAAGCAAGGAAATTGGGTTCCACATGAACTCAAACCGAGAGACGTCGAAAAGCGGTTTTGCATGTCCGAAATGCTGCTGGAACGCCGCAACAGGAAGTCATTTTTGCATCGGACTGTTACTGGTGATGAAAAACGGATCCATTACGACAACCCCAAGCGCAAAAAATCATATGTGAAACCCGGCCAACCAGCCAAATCAACGGCAAAGCCGAATATCCATGGCGCGAAGGTAATGCTCTCTATTTGGTGGGATCAGATGGGTGTGCTGTATTATGAGCTACTAAAACCGGGTGAAACCATCAATGGACAACACTACCGATCACAATTAATCCGTTTGAAGAGAGCAGTAGCCGAAAAACGCCCGGAATATGCGACCAGACACGAAGCAATAATTTTCCATAATGACAACGCTCATTGTTGCTATCCGGTTAAGAACTATTTGGAAAACAGTGGATGGGAAGTCTTACCCTACCCGCCTTATAGCCCAGATCTTGCCCCTTCTGACTACCATTTGTTCCAAACGATGCAGAACGCCCTCACTGAAATACGGTTCACATCAGAGCAGAAAATCAAAAATTGGCTTGATTCGTTCTTGGCTGCTAAGGCGGCGCAGTTCTTTTGGGATGGGATCTACAAATTGCCAGAAAAATAGGGAAAAGGCATAGCTTCAGATGGGCAATACTTTGAATAGTACTATTGTGTATGTTTTTTTTAAATAAACGTTCAAATTTTGAAAAAAACCCAATATATTTTTTGGGCTAGGACTTTTCAAATAAAAGTATTGCATCACATAACTATGACCAATTTTCTCCATTTTCACAAGTTCACTATTGATGGCTGGCAAACAAATACTAAACAACGTGGCGCTCTCAAACTTGTTTTACATATAAACTCCGTACATTCCAATACAGTGATATTTTCAAATAGCTACCTCCATGTCTTGCTCAGGCCGGGTACTTCTGGGACTGCCTTCCAAATTTTATTCAGTGCGTTTATTAAACTTGCTACTTTTACGACGAGTGTTTTCAGCTTTTTGTTTATTAAACTCTAGAATAACATTTTCAATAAAGATACCAATTCATTAATTATCATTAATAATGATAAATTCTTACGTTTAGTATGGGAAAATAGGTTTAACAGTTTTTTTTTTTTTTTGTAAAGAAAAGTGTGAATTTCCAGAGTGCCTCAAAGAAAAAGGAAATTTAAATTTATTTAGTTATCGATGAGGTGGGCCAACTATCGATGCGTTTGCGCCATCCAGGAACATCTCAACACAGAGATCTGATAACATGAGGTTATTCGTTCAAAAATTTAAAATTGTTCAATCAACTTTAATCCATTTATGACTGTTTTCAAAATTATATCAATGCAATCAATGAAATCCGATCTAAAATGCTTTACGAAAGTGAGATGGAGAACCATAGCATATGATAGTATGATCGTGATTATTTTCAGAGCAAAAGCGGCGCATATTTGGAATCGGGTTTGTCATTGCAGCCACGATTAGACAAAGTGTTTTGGGTTTTTGAAATGTGAACGAGCGCTTCGTTACACGACGACATGTAAGATAGCTTCTAAGAGAGTCTGAAAAAATTTGCTATAAAGAAGCACATCTTTAGTGGTACCTTCAAAGCACTACTTCCAATAACCGATTCCAGTCAATAGATTTTGTGACATTATGAAACATAGTATGCGTTTTCCTCAATTAACAGATGCCCCAGTGTTTCCGTTTGAGTCGGATAACTTCCTTCTTGTAGTTGTTTTCTACAGTTGTAAAAAGTCCGAAGGTAAGAATAATTAAAGAGATTCCTAGAACCCCTTCTGATCACGTTTCTCCAGGAAAACAAGCAATATGCAAGGCAGTGCTGTGTGAAAAACCAGAGGTGCTTTTAAACTTTACCAGCTGAAAAGACCGAGGGATGAAAACCGAACTCTCGGAAAAGAAAAAAAAAGCATGGTCGAAGTAATACAGAGATCTTGTTTGTTGGAATGAGGTTAAATTGTTCGAGTTTCCACCAAAGGGTTAAAAGAATGTGTTAAGAATACAAAGACCGACCCGAAGTGTGCAAAGACTAGGAAGGGAGTATAATATTAGAATCGCTGTCGTACAGAATTTTCAAGTCTAAAAGCCGAACTGTTAAAATATAGGGCGAGGACTTATCAAGAAGCACTCAAAAATTTATCTTCAAAATGTGGTCGAACGAAAAAAATGCTCGATAATTGGAACCTCAGTGTTGGTAGAAAAAGCAGATCGATTCAGATGGTTAATATATATCAGAGTAAATTTTCACACAGCACCAGATCTTCGATAAACCCTATTGCTTTAAGATTTTAAGATCAATTACCATCGTTTTTTGACTTTAAAGCCGTTTCATTTATCCAGATTAATTATATAGAATAATGTCCAATTTTGATATCACAACTCAGACTATGGTGTGGGGTGACGATAGAGAATGGACGCTGCTCCATCAAGGTCGGCAAAGACTCCTAAAAATTTTATTTTAAAAAGGTTATTTTAGGTAAGTCGATATCTTTTACATAGTTCTTCAAAGAAATGTCCTTCAGTAGGGGTTCAATATTTGAATGTATTTGATCATATCACCGATCATTCCCTAATTTCCCCATATCAATCCGGATTCAGATCTCAACATAGTTGTGCAGCAGCTATGGTGAAAGTTTTAGATGATATTTAAATTTGATAAAAGAATCTGATCGGAGATATTTGACAGTCTTATTAGTTCTTGACTTTTCAAAAGCTCTTGATACGGTGAATCACGAAATACTTTTTAAAAAACTGCGTTTTTATTTTGAACTTAATCAAAATGCGGTGAAACTCCGTAGTCAAAATACCCTTAGTTATAGAGGTTGCTCTCAATCTAAGTCTCTACTTCAAGGTGTTCCGCCAAGAGTTTCTATATTATAACCGATTCTTTTATGCATTTATATTAATGACATTACTAGTTATTGTCGATATGTATCCTACCATTTTTATGCAGACAACTTACAAATCTACCTCTCAATGCCCCTAAGCCTAATGGAAGACCTTTGTTGTAGAGCAAATGAAGAGCTGCATACAATTTATCTTTGGACTGTTGAAAATGCACCTGGCAACCCGTAATTCAGCAAACCAGCTTAGTTCCTAAGTCCTAAGTGTGTCAATAATTCATTGCTGGCGGCGGTTCTGTTCTGACCAAGTTAATCACACGTTGAGTTGCATTTTTGTATGTTGTTTGAAGTTTTGGATATATGCATGTCTCATTTCAACTAAATCAAAAATTCATTCAATAAGAATACAATTGATACCTGTTATCTCTTACGCTGAAGCTATATCCTGTCAGCTTGATTCAGTATCTAGAACATATTGTTTACAATAATATGGTATGCTACGTTTTTTGCTTGCGCACATCTAACCATGTTTTACGATTTCCGAATGACATTCTTTGATGTAGCTTGTTGTAATATTTAAGTGTTCATAACTGCATTTTCTTATACAAAATCGCTTTCAGTAGTAGAAGTAGAAGTAAAAAAGACTTTATTTCTGTATATATAGAGTGATTCATAGTGAGGTTTGATTTTCGATAGGCTTTTTTGACAGATCACAAGTAACTGTCATTTTTATTCAATATTGCTTGGCAAGTTATTAGAGAAAGACTTACACTACAACAGCGTCTCCAAATTGTTCAGCTGTATTACGAATATTAACGTCCTGTGAAAAATGTTTTTCGTGTGATTTGATACATTAGTGGATAATACTCGACCGGTTAGACAACATCCAGCACGTAGTGAAGAGACTATAGCAGCTGTAGCTGAAAGTGTACGAGAAGACCATGACGAATCGATTCGTCGTCGTTCTCAACAGCTTGGCTTGGCGTATTTTTCGTAAGGATCTCGGCCTAAAAGCGTACAAAATTCAACTTGTGCAAGAATTGAAGCCAGGTGACTTGAATTTGCGTCCTATTTTCAGTGAATGGGCTCTGGAAAAACTCAATAGAAATCCGGCGTTTTATCGTAAAATTTTGTTCAGTTATGAAGCCCATTTCTGGCTCAATGGATACGTTAATAAACAAAATTGCCGTATTTGAGCTGATGAGCAACCCGAAGAATACCAAGAGCTACCATTACATCCATTAAAAACAACGGTATGGTGTGGTTTATGGGCTATCCGATCAATGAGGTTAATATTTTTAGGGCAATAACTTTCATCTCGCCCGGAAGATGGTTGAAATCATTTTGCGGGAATAACTCGCATGACAGAAGTTTACTGCACCTAAATTGAGATTCAGCCTAGTGTAATATTGATTATGCTATGAAGACCTCGCCAAAGTAATATAATATACACGCGATTTTTTATCTACGGAGGACATCATTTTATACAGCTGTGTTCGTAATTCAACTACATTGTTCACATCCAGCATTAGTAGTAGTGGAACACCGTGGTACTCTGAGCGTAGTATCCATTCCTTTATAAAATTGAGTTCGTTCGTTTTCAAGAATTTTACAAATCTATGAGCGACTCTTGAAGAGTCCATTTGAAGGTAAAGTCCAAATGAGTGTGTCAAAAATATGTTGAGCAGTCCGGTCTTAAAATACTGTATTATTACGAGTATAGTTTGGGGTTGTAGACGGCAGTTTGAAAATATATTTTAAGAATAAACGAAGTTATTTCTCCACTTTTTCGTGTTGTTTGTTACCCCATACTTGAACAGCATACATTTTTGTAGATTTAGAGACCGCTTTAAACAGATTGTATTTTTTTGCATGACCAATAGGCATGTTTGACATACAATTTTTTCATGATACACAAATCGCAAATTTGGCTTTAAAGAGCCCAGACTTGTGATCCAGCGTATAATAATGCTGGAACAGTAACATCTGCAACAAGGAACTCAACGATGTCATCAATGGAAATAGAGAAAAGAAATGTGTTCAGTACGCATCCCTATTTAATGCCCATCGACGAACTAAATTGGTCGGAAAGCGATTCATCATCTCATACAGCTTTCTTGTCAGTCGCACACAAAGCTCTTAGTGTTGTCATGACTTTAGAAGATATAACTAAGTTCGAGCGTTTATAAAAGATATTTTCTCGATCTATTGAAATCAACAAAAAAAGTTTAATTATTTTTCTTTGTTCTGCAGGTAAGTCTAGGCAAGATTCGAGAGTAAGACCACCTAACCTCTATTTAGCTGGAAAGCCTGTCTAAAACTAACATCCTTCCATAAACCTTCATTGAAGTATTTAAGGAGGATATATTTATCTTGGTAGTTTTCAGGGAGATTAATGTCTCCCTTTTTAAAAAGAGAAGACCGGAAGCCCGATTGAATCCCACAATTCTAAAAGATCTTGTTAAAGCAGTCAGTTAGCTTCGAGATAAACTCCGGTGTGGCATTTTTAAACAACTCGTATTGGTAAAATCTGCATCGAGAAATTGCTCTATTATTAACGGCTCGGCGTACTGAAGGCAAATGGCATTGTGCTCAATGTTGAGCAGAAAAGCAAAATATGCTTTTAGCTCGTTTGCTTTGAGTGAGTGACTTATTGGGTATATTGATCCGTTTATCGCTTTCAAGACTTTCCAAAAATCACCTGCTGAACTTGCAGTTGATAACAATAGGAAGATACAGTGTGATACATGCAGTGTGATTTAATTTTTCTCGAGCACAGCGTTTTATACTGCTTGACGACTGCAGCGTAACTAAGCCTGAAGTAAGAGTTGTTATACGTACGGTACATGGATAAAAGAATAACTGACCTTTTTTAATTATATTCTTAAGTTTTGCGTATTTGCCTGCCTAGGAGCTTATGATTCCAAATAAATTTATAATCTTTGAAAATTTGTTATACCTTTCATAATGGTTTTCAGTTTCAATGTTTCAACGAGCACAATAACATCAAATTCTCTTATATAACACATGGGCTAAAAAGTCAGTGCCGTTTTATAATAAAACACAAACTTTTTGCAAAATTCAACTTTATTTATCAATATAGTTGCCTTCAAAGGCGACACACTGATTGAAACGATTTTTCAATCTTTCCATACAAGTTTTGTAGTACGATTTCAGCTTAGCTTCAAAATAGGCTTTATTGCGGTTGAACAGCTTTAAGCACTTCTCTGAATCAACAACACGTTGTTGTTTTTGGTCGACTGTGAGCAAACGCGGCACCCACTTTGAACAGAGCTTTCGCATGTCCAAATATTCGTGTATGATATATCCAACACGCTCTTTTGATATCTTCAGAGCCTCAGCTATCTCAATCAACTTCACTTTACGTTCATTCATAATCATTCTGTGGACTTTTTTTATGTTTTCATCTAAAACAGCCTCTTTTGGACGTCCACTTCGTGCATCATTTTCGGTGCTTGTATGACCACTCTTAAATTTTTCAATCCACTTGCGAATGGTTCGTTCGGATGGTGCAGAGTTCGGATAACGCTTATCAAGCCATTTCTTTGGATCGGCTGCATTTTTTCCCATCAAAAAGCAATGATAAATCAACACACACGAAATTGCTTTGAATCCATTTTTTTTTTTCAGAATAACAAAAGCTGCTTCACTCACAACTCTATATCTCGAGAACTAATCGTCCGACAGCTGTCAAATTTATACACGTATCTTTTGAAGGTTGATACTAACTGAATGGTATGTATTTAATTCAAGTGGTGACCTCTCTTAGAAACGGCAACATGTATTAATTGAAGAAGTCTTGTTACTTAGCCCTGCAATGTTATGACTTAATACTTTTAAATCTTAAATATGTGTTCTTTTCTTATAATTATTTGAATTTAGTGCCTGGCTGACGGAAAGTTGTCAATGGGTGGTGCTTTCGGTAGCCGATATCGCCTGAGACGAGATGTCGGGAATTCTGACAGAGTTCAATATTTTGACATTTGGTGTTTTTGTTTGCTCTAACTTAATTTGTTTTGTTTTGTATTCAATTTGAAGACGTTAGTTACAATTCGCCACATGATCTAGAATTTTGAACACTAAAACTCAACCCTTCAGTTACGCCAATTCATTGCGATACTCCTTCATCAGCAACATAACGTTATAGAAATCATTATTAGAGCACATAAAAATGAAGTCGAGAGCTTCAGATTTCAAAACAACTATTTTAAAATTTTTCTGAGTACAGCGTACTACTACTTCTATTTTTGTTTTTTTTTTTTTCTTCAACTTTTCTCTTTCTTTCTTTATTACTATTTTTCATCTTCCTTCTTTTCCTTAGTTTTCATTGAAATCATGTATTTAACTTCATAAGTTTTCTAATTGTTTCAATTTTATTCCATTTCCTCTATTGTCCGTAGTCTTAAAAGGTTTTGCCTTATTTTTACTTCATTTCTCTCTATTATATAGGGTTTTCTAATAACAACCTGACAAATTTTTTTTTTAAATAAAAGGCAAACTATTTGAGATATTTCAAAAACTTTATTATTGGCTTGAAGTATAATCAAAACATTTATGAATGGAACGCGACTTCGTTCACATGGCTACCACGGGCACGTTTGCAGCAGTTTATTCGTTGAACTCAATTTTCAACGACTATGCTACATATTTCGGCCGAAACGGCCACTATTTCGCGTTCAATGTTGACTCTGAGCTCTTCCAACGTCGTCGGCGTGTTGGCATAAGCCAATGACTTAACGCAGTCCCAAAGAAAATAGTTAAGCAGCGTTAAATCACACGAACGATACGGCCAATCGACTGGCCCATGTCTTGAGATAACATGCTCACCATACTTACTCTTCAATAAATCGATTGTAGCGTGTGCTGTGTGGATTGTAGTACCATCCTGTTGAAACCACATGTCGTTCAAGTCCATATCTTCCAATTCGGGTCAAAAATAATCGGTGATCATGGCGCGATAACGCTGACCATTAACAGTAACGTGACGATCGTTATCGTCGACGAAAAAATATGGCCCAATAGCGCCGCCGGCATGCAAACCGCACCAAAAGTTATTTTTTGTGGATGAAGTGGTGATTTATGAAGCAAATGTGGGTTTTCAGCCGACCAATAACGCATATTTTGCTTATTGACGAACCCATTGAGCCAAAAATGAGCTTCGTCACTGAAGATGATTTTGCGATTCATCATCTTGGCGCATCTTCTCCAGAACCCAATCGGAGAACGTACGTCGCTTCAAATGGTCCATCGGCTTCAATTCTCGAGTCAGCTTGATCTTGTATGGGTGTTAATCAAGATCCTTACGCAAAATACGCCATAAAGTGGTCTGAGCGATTCCCAATTCTTGAGAACGCTGTGGAATTGGCTGATTTGGATCGTTTGCTACGGACGTCTGAACGGCAGCGATATTTTCTACACTTCGACCAACCCGTTTTCTCACTGACACGGCAACATCACATAACGAATATGTAGACTCAAATTTTTGCACTAAGCTTGTTATTGCCTGTCTACTAGGGCGAGAATTACGACCGAAATTGTAGTTAACGCTCTTAATATTCGAATATTCGTAGAAAATTTTTATAATTTGCAGATGTTGCTTGTTAGTGTACTATACCATGATGAAAATGTTGAGCTTACTGAATAAATTGACAGTGACAGTTTGATGATTAGTGAAAGAGTGCGTTCATAAATTAAATTCAAAGTTGTCAAGTCCCTATTGGAAAACCCTATATAAAAAAGTTTTTTGTCGCGCCTGATTTTTTAACGAAAATAAACACTTTAGAGAAAATATTCAAGTTTATAATAATTTATTTGCATTTGCTTCTTTTGTTAAGTCGGATTTTTATATATAAACTCTGCCTGACTCGAACTGCAACTTTATACGATCACATTAATTTTGACACCACGGTCCAAAAATTCGAGCAGAGAGCGAAAATCGGAGGTTATGGCGGCCCAAAACATCACCATCTATGCTGCCTGCTTTCTGGTGGCCGTCCGAAGGTGTAAATTTTCGAAGTAAACAAGTAAACTCGGTCATTTTGTTTGTTGACATATTGCTCGATAACGATGGCGACTCATCGGAAAAAAACAAATTCAGCAACTCACCACTGTCGTGGAAGCGTAGCAACTCCTTCGCTCTTTCGACTCTAACATTTTGCTGTTGCGGTGTAAGATCGTGTGCTTTTTGGAACTTCAATGGCTTGAGCTCAAGCTCACTTTTTCAGTATGTGTTGCATCCGTTCCAACGATATGTTGAGCTCACGAGCCATATTTCTTAAGCTTCGAGGCGGATTTCACTCAATTCGAGCCTTCACTATCCGAACCATTTCTGCCGATGTTGCTGTTTTTTTATGATCACCTCCATGGCGTTTTGCAACGCTGCTAGTATCACGGTAGCGAGCTATGGCTCGAGACACAAATGATTTATTCACATTGAGGTGCTGAAGGGCTCTAACTATAGCTATTTGTGGTTTTCCAGCCAAATATAAAGCAATCACACTTTCACATTTGAATTCCATCGCCGATAAAAACACAACTGAGACGCAAATTGTTTAAAAGGCTTGTAAATAATAAAATTATCTATCATGTGTCAAAATTTAAGCTCACTGTCATGAACGGTTTGGAAATTATAGCAGTCTGAAGTTGGTTGCAGTTCGAGTCAAGCAGGGTGTATAATATCATTGTCGTTTGCGACAATTGGCAAGACAACATAAATATAACGAAAAAAAGAAGGAAGAAATAAAATTGAAAAAGCGTATTGAGAATATGTCTGAAGAACAAATAACGTAAAAACGTTCAAAACAACGTGTTAAAAATATGTCACAAGAAGTCACTCACAGGTGACGACAAGCAATTGATACCCTTGAACTCCAGCTTGATGTTTTCAGTTTTATCTGTATCTTATTTATCTCCATCAGTGCTCCAATAGATTTGCCCCTTCAAACCTTCAGCCGTAACAGCCGTGTCACTATACTCAACAAAAAAGTTCCCGGAATTTATTTAGAAAATTAAAAATACAAGCTTCTTCATCTAAATCTATATTGTCCCCTTTGAAGTAATCGCCATATACGGCAACACACTTATGCCAGCGCTTGATCCAATCCTCAAAACATTTTTTATATTCGATTTTCGGTATGTCCATCAGTGCTTCCTGCGATTTTTCTATTACTTCCTCTCGGCTGCTGAAACACGTTCCCCGTATATATTTTTTTAAATCGATTGAACAGAAAGAAGTTACAAAAAGCCAAATCAGCTGAATTCTATGGTTATTGGATGGTATTTTCTGCCAAAAGAGAGCATTGCCTTCTTTTTTGACTGAAAACGACGTGGTTTTTTTGGTCTCGGCTCATTTGGTTAACACCATTCACTTGCCTGATGTTTGGATTGCGTATCGTACTCAAAAACCCACGTTTAGTCTCCAGTAATGATCCTTTTGATGCCTCGCAAATCATCTCTTTTAAGACGTCAACACGGTCTCTTTTCTGCCGAAATTGAGGTCTTTTGGTACCAACTTTGCTGCTACACAAAGGAAATCTAAATCATTAAATAAAATGTCTTGGACGGATCCATAGGCTATCTCTCTGATGGGTAATTTGCAGTTATTGACCAACATTTCTTTCACTTCATCAATATTTTCGTCGGTTTTCGATGTCGATGGTCTGCCACTGCATTCATCATCTTCGATTGACCTACGACCACTTTTGAACCGCTCGTGCCACTGGTAAATGACGGTTTTCTTTAGAGAGTTGTTGGCGGAACACTTCTCCAACATTTCCAACGTTCGCGCACCATTAAATCCGTTTTTTACGCAAAATTTAATACAAGTTCGTTGTTGCAAGTTTAAATCCATTTCTAAAATTGTAAAAAATCGCCAACACACACAGTAATAGATGTACTCTTGGTTATGTAACTTTTGCAAATCAAGCTATGACTCTAAAATTTAGAGGGAATGTCAACAACAGATGTACCAACTTACCAAAAAAAAACAGAACTCAAATCGGAATAATGAGAGCGCCACACGGTGACGCCACCGGAAACTTTTTGATCAAAGTGGTAACATACAAATATTTATAACAAGCGTACATAGATATCTGTCTCTTTTTCCATCCTAACTTCCCTTCGCCTGACTATGTGCAAATATTTTTAGGCTACTAAAATTCCCTTGAACGGAACTACGGACATAATTCAATGAGTTAGCAATAGCTCTGCACTAAGAGTTGAAATGTCTTGAATTGTATAGAGTCTTCCAATAGGGACTTGACAACTTTGAATTTAATTTGTAAATGCTCTCTTTCACTAATCATAAAACTCTCAATTTATTCAGTAAACTCAATATTTTCGTCATGGTAAAGTACACTAACGAGCTACGTTCTCCGATTGGGTTCTGGAGAAGATGCGCCAAGATAATGAATATAATCGCAAAATCATTTTCAGTGACGAAGCTCATTTTTGGCTCAATGGGTTCGTCAATAAGCAAAATATGCGTTATTGGTCGGGTGAAAACCCACATGTGCTTCATGAATCACCACTTCATCCACAACAATAACTGTTTGGTGCGGTTTGCATGCCGGCGGTGTTATTGCGCCATATTTATTCGTCGACGATAACGATGGTCATGTTACTGTGAATGGTCAGCGTTATCGCGCCATGATCACCGATTATTTTCAGCCCGAATTGGACGACATGTGGTTTTAACAGGATGGTGCCACAAGCCACACAGCACACGTTACAATCGATTTATTGAAGAGTAAATATGGTGAGAGTGTTATCTCAAGACATGGGCCAGTCGATTGGCCGCCTTGTTCGTGCGATTAACGCCGCTTGACTATTTTCTGTGAGGCAACGTTAAGTCATTGGTTTATGCCAACATGCCGACGACGTTGGAAGAGCTCAGAGCCAACATTGAACGCGAAATAGCGGCCGTTTCGGCCGAAACATGTAGCCGAGTCGTTGAAAATTGGGTCCAACGAATCGACCGCTGCAAATGTGCCCGCGGTGGCCATATGAACGAAGTCGAGTTTCATTCATAAATGTTTTTATTGTACTTCAAACCAATAATAAAGTTTTTGAAATATCTCAAATACTTTGCCTTTTATTTAAAAAAAAAAGTTGTCAAGTCGTTATTAGAAAACACTATATATAGCAAACAATCAGACTTATGCACCATTTCCCCGAATCGATTAAACTAGGAGCTGTCTTATAAATCTATTGGTGGAAAGTCGCAATTAAACCGTTCCGCGAAGTTTTTGCTAATTCTATTTAAAATGAAGAAACTGTTTCCGTTGATAATTTTACTGATAGGAATGTTACACATTACAACGTGTAAGATCATGGCCGCGTATGGCGTTAACCATCCTCACAACTTCTAATCTAAGTGATTGATAGGTTTGAAAGGCATAGCTAAGGTTATCTTATAGCAATGACTCTAGGTCTAGTTCGAGTCTTTTCAAAAGCACAATAATCTATTAATAGGCTATAGTTCGGTCTCCATCACTGTCGTTAAAAATTAGAGTTTCAGTTTCGTTTTAAGTTTTGCATTGATCACAATGGCACTTCTCCGGTTATGGGCATTGATCTTTCTTTTTGGGTTAGTAAGCGCTGACAGTGACAGTGGCAGTGACAGCAATGAATCAGGAAAAGGAGGGAAATACCGTGATATTTTAAAAATTTTCACACAAATGCGAAAAAATCAGGAACATTCCAATACAGCTCCACATCATTATAACCACCCAGCATATCCAATGCCAGCACCGCCAATTGATTACTATGCTCAACCACCCCCACCTTGGTATAATTATCCAGGATATCCTCCTCCACCACATGGATATGTACCCTATCCATCACCATCACCGGGAGCATACCAACCACATGGTGGGCAACCAATAGGGGGGTATCATCCAAATGCTATAGTTCAACCGATTGGCGGATACTATCTACCACCACAGTATCAACAACCAGTTCCTGCAGCATATAATCCACAACAAAATCCAAATCAACAACCAACTTCAGAAATACATTCTGCAACCACAACGCCACAAACGTCACCATCGTCTTCATCTAACTCAAATTCGTCCACTGTGATCAATTTGCAATCGCCAGGTTCGGGGAGTGATCCTAAAATTGCACAGCCACCACAAGGTGCAGGATCAGGTCAACAGTCAGTGACTTATGAATCAACTTCATATACGCGCCAATTACCCCCAGAATACCTTTATGTGGCTCCAGGTGCCCAAATACCGGGAACACATCAGAGGTAGAACGTAATCTAACGTAGAACGAGTACCTAATGTAAGAGATGTAAAGATAATAGTTATGAAGTGAAATAAATTCAATTTGCTTTTGTTTTCATTTGTTGTTTACAATTTTAAACAGACAAATTGATATCTGTCTTGGATGTTTACGAAAACACTGCAGAAATGCATAATCGATTGACGTATGTGAACATGCGAGCACCGTGACAGTTCAAAAGTTATCAGGTTTTATTGAAATATCATGTTAAGCTCACTTTTTAAGCAGTTATATTTCTAATGCAGAAGTCGAAAAGAAAACTTTTCAGGTTATATCAGGATATTTCGATGACTTTGCGATTCAATTAATTCCTATTAAACTATAGTTTGATGTTTATTTGCCTGTTTCACTAAACAAACTGTCGTCTCATGAAGGGACTCCGCATAGTACGCAACAGCAGTTTACTTATTTCAATTTTTTATTTTATCATAGTAAGAGTCATTTACACTCTTACCTTACTTGCCTTTAAATGGGTGCTTGTCGTCTTGAAACAGTAAACCTGGAATCGAAAATTTCTTGTCTCCCCTAATTCTTAATATCTGGGGTTGAACGGTTTGTGTTGTAAGAGTCGGACCAATATTGGTTAAGTGTCATTGTGGTTTAATGGTTTAACTGTCATTTATTAACTATCGTTGAGAGTATTCAGCAATAACTTCTCACATCCCAATATACCATTAGGTATCCATCTCAATATAATAATTTTTTTTAAATCACGGGTACGACTACATTTATAGCGCCTGAGCACTGGTTAAATTTTTAGGAAAATGGGACAGAGGACTTTCTGTTGTATTTTAGGCAGCTAATACACTTATCTTAGTGAATTTATTTGCCTGAAAAATAGAATGTCTTTCGGGCGCGGCTGGTATTGAACCTCGAACCGTCTGATTTGGAAATCAATACACTAAAATTTAAGCCACGGCCACCCACATATCAATAGGTTTAATGGTGCCGTTGGCCTAATATGGCACATCATTTTCTTTGCGAAAGTGAAGAGATATTTGGCCAGCCAAGTCGCCTTATCCAAACAAATTGATCACGTTGCGACAGGAGACAGATCCTTTTGCATTTTGTATATTCGAAATTTTCGAGAGAACATCGACTCGAATCATTACGAATATGGATATCACAAACACAACAGAGTCAAATAGGAAAACCAAATTTTTAAGTCAAAAAGTTACAATCACAAGAGACTGCTCAATCTTTACCAATAGCATTTATAATGCTATTCAAAACAGTTGGCCAATGGCCACAGGCGTACAGATGATGGTAAAAATGGTGATGAACCATTCGCCCTTTTTTTTAATAAAAAATATTTTTTTAATAAAAATATTCCGTTACAACAAAAATTAAAAAAAAAACATACATACGTATGTGTGTAATATTTAGAGAACTAAGGAAGTAATAATAATGAGCAAGTAGATTGATTGCTGGATATACACATGTGCCAGCACTGCTAGCAAAGCCAGGTTCATGCGAATGGCGATCACGATACTTAAAGTAGGAAACAACGCACACTCCGAGTATTTGGAAAAGGTGGATTAACAAACAGCTAGCATGCAAGTTTATCTAAATTAAAGTGTGCATGGAAAGTGCATGAAACCACCCAATGCTCTACGATATACAATAAGTATACATTAATACCATATATTGGGTATATATTTTAATTCGTGCGGTTTTTTTCAAAATTTGAATGTTTATTTAAGAAAAACATGTACAATAGTACTATTTAAAGTATTGCCCATCTGAAGCTATGACTTTTTCCTATTTTTCTGGCAGTTTGTGGATCCCATCCCAAAAGAACTGCGCCGCCTTGGCAGCCAAGAATGAATCAAGCCAATTTTTGATATTCTGCTCTGCTGTGAACCGTATTGCAGTGAAGGCGTTCTGCATCGACCGGAACAAATAGTAGTCAGAAGGCAAGGTCTGGGCTATAAGGCGGGTGGGATAAGACTTCCCATCCAAATAGTTCTTAAGCGGAATAGCAACGTGGGGCCGAGCGTTGTCATGATGGAAAATTATTGCCTCGTGTGTGGTCGCATATTCCGCGCGTTTTTCGGCTACTGCTCTCTTCAAATGAAATAATTGTGTTCGGTAGCGTTGTCTATTGATGATTTCACCCGGTTTTAGCAGCTCATAATACAGCATACCCATCTGATCCCACCAAATACAGAGCATTACCTTCGCGCCATGGATATTCGGCTTTGCCGTTGATTTGGCTGGTTGGCCGGGTTTCACATATGATTTTTTGCGCTTGGAATTGTCGTAATGGATCCATTTTTCATCACCAGTAACAATCCGATGCAAAAATGACTTCCTTTTGTGGCGTTCCAGCAGCATTTCGGACATGCAAAACCGCCTTTCGACGTCTCTCGGCTTGAGTTCAAGTGGATCCCAATTTTCTTGCTTTTGAATATATCCAGCTGCTTTTAAACGTTTTGAAATGGCTGCTTGAAAGACAGTCAAGGATTCTGCGAGCTCTTCTTGTGTTTGGCAACAATCTTCATAGTGTAATGGTTCCAGTTCTTCATCTTCAAACTTTTTTGGCTGCCCAGGACGTTCATCGTCTTCGAAGCCAAAATCACCACTTTTAAATCGTGCAAACCACTTTTGGAACGTTCGCTCAGCTAGCACATGTTCACCATAAACTTCCACCAAAATACGATGACTTTCGGCAGCAGTTTTCTTCATATTAATGTAATGAAGAAGAACTCCCCGCAAAAACACTTTTTCAGGCACAAAGTTCGACATATTTGAGTGAAAAAAAAAATATTTTTGTTTACGCTTTAAATGATTGATATATACTGAAATGACTTACAATGGCAGTAGCTTTCCAACGCATGTTCCAATGGAATAATACAAGTTACGCCATCTCTTAGCAAACCGCTTGAAGTTATAGACCCACTATTGTACTATACTCTAAAAGGTGTCCCCTAATTCATAAAGGATAATTTGAGAAATGATATTCGAAGAAAAAATTCGTTCTACAGTAATTGACTATGTTGTTGACATCATTTATCGAGGATTTTCTTAAAATACTTACTTTGGTGTACCCTGACCCATGTTAACGGAAATTGCTTTATTAATGCTAATGGTACACCGTCTCCACTCCGTTCTTTTCTTTTGAAGAAAAGGACATTGGCTCAGCGCACACTGGATCAATTTTACTCCGGGCTATCTTTTACTTCAACCGCACACTGGTTGAATAACGCTGAGCAAAACTGTATATACATGAGCTGATTTTGGTTTTAATGGTATTTCTGATAATTTTTTTTACCCTTTAAAATTTACAACTTATGTGTATTGATTTTTAGCCAATGCTCAACCGCTTCAACATTGACCGAAGATTTTACCTGGTTTCTTGCTTTACACTTCAACTCCCTCTTCTATAAAACCAGTTTTACCCCGGGGTAATTAGTCCAGTGTGCGCTGGCTCAATGTTAACAAATCTTTGATCTTTATTCAAACGCTACGCAACAAGCAAAGAAAAAGTATTAAAGCTCATCAAATACAATTAAATGCGTATTAATAATTTTGAACAAAAGATGCAACGAATGCACAGAGAGCAAAAGGATGAAGATAAAGAGTCACCATCACATCTCAAAATAATGTACCTAAAAAGAAAGGAAACAACAATTGAATCCGATGTCCATTGTTTCGTGATTTCAATATTTATACATGTGTTTTAAAGTACTAACAACTTTTTTTATGACATCAAGTAATCTTAATTGCAGATAATTATGTGAATATAATCTTCGGAGTGACGAATTGAATGTTGTTACTATACCGATGTCTCGCACAACTACCTTTTGTAACTCTTACTTGATCCTATCATGCCACCCTTTTAATAGGCTTCCACATTTGTTAAGACGGTAACAGTCTGTAAAATTTTAATCTAAATTGCACAAGTTTAGATAGAATTCACTCTGTCTAATATTCAGTTGTCACTTAATTTTTTTTAATTTCTTGGAGCAAGTTTTATTTCTTTTCTTTTATTTTTTTAAAATATATTAGATGCGCAACTAAGTTAGCGCTGTTTTTTTTTATGGAAATGCAACTTTATTGTGAAATAATGGTTAAAAGTGTATCATTCAAAGTATTGCCCAACGCTAGTTACAGCTTTTTTGCATTTTACTGGTAGAGCTCGAATACTGTTATGATAAAAGTGTTTATCTTTTGAGGCTATCCACGAATCAAGCCATTTTTGGATGTTTTCATATAAGCAGAACCGCTGATCAGCCAAACCATGTGTCATCGAACTGAACGCTTAATAAAGGACGGGGCAATATCTGGGGAATATGGCATGTGGGGTAGGACTTCCCATTTGAGCGTTTCCATGTAGGTTTTGGCAACGTGAGGTCGAGCGTTTTCACGCTGTAGAATAATTGTTTCGTGGCTCTGCTCATATTGTGGCCGTTATTCTTGCAGTGCTCGGCTCAGTCGCATCAATTGCAGTCGATACCGTTCCCCAATGAGTTCATAATAAATAACACCGACATGGTCCCACCAAATACACATCATAGCCTAATGAATCCATTTTTCATCACCCGTCACGATCCGATGAAGAAAACCCTTCTTTTTTGCCGCATGATCAGTTGTTTACAGGCGAAAAAACAACGTTCAATGTTCCTTGGCTTAAAATCATAAGGAACCTAAGTTCCTTGTTTTTGAATCATTCCCAACGCAGCGTTTTGGAAGAATTTTTTGCTTTTTTTCACGCGGACGGTCGTTAGCATCGTAATTACCGTCTTTGAAGCGACGGAACCAATCACGGCACATCCTTAAACTTTTTGGAGCTCTCGATGCGCTTCAGGTGCCGTTTTCTTCGAATGAAAAAAGAAAATCAACGCTTTCCGCAAATGACGATTATTTAGCACGAAATCAAACATTTTCACACAACCAAAAGTATTTAATGCTGAAACAAAATCACTTTTGTGTTAGAACGTTTTGTTTACCTTAGGTCAAAGCTTGGTTCATGACGTTCTCATGAAGAAAACTTAGTTGCGCTCGTAATATTTTATTCATTTATATTGTTAATATTTTCATTTTATTTATTTTTTCATTATTTGCATTTTAATTTTTACTAAATTTTTAAAGCTTATTAAAGTAGCAGAATCGGCGCACAAGTTCATTAAATCTCCTAAAGGCCTTTTTTTTAAACGGGAGATGTTTAAGCAGAATCAGACAAGGTGTCCCTTCAGTGCGCCTAGAGTAGAATTAATTAAACATAAAGTTTCGTGAATTAAAAATGAACTTTTATTGAAAATTCACTTATAATAATTCTTTTATAAATAAAATTCAAGTGTTAGAGCGTTATGTAAAGAAGATGTGTACCAAATTTACGGTCCATGCAACAGGCCTTCTTATATTTCGAAATATAAATGTTCCGAAGTTCTTTCTGCTAGGCATACTGTTCCTTAGAAGCAGGAGATACTCGTAGTTCAGAGCGCTCAATTCGAGTTTCGTTCCATTTTAAAGCAAACGCATGGGCTTCAGGGCCAATAGTGACACCAATGATGTTCATAATTTTTAAAATTAGTAAATAGCCGTCTTTGAAAATACAAACAGCTATACTATATAATTTATAATTTCAAGATTTTTTTTTAACTGCACACAGAGAACAGACGTCTTCGTTGCTTTAAGATTCAATCTAAACTAATGTGAACTGAACTCTGAACTATCAACAAAATATGTTACAATAACCTTTAGTTAATAGACTTACAAAGAGTTCTCATGGGGGAAGTTTCCACCGCAGGTAGTTGGGGAACATCTAGTTGCCGCGTCACTAAAGCGGCTATAATCCTGTAAAGAATTAGAATCTTCAAATTTCGTTTGGAGGGTACATTCTTAAAAGTATATACTATAAAAATGTACAAAAAATTGATTTTCTTAAAAATTCAAGACCAGAATACTCTCTTTTTTCCTGAGTGTAGAACCTGTTTCAATAAAAAAAAAACATTAAATTGTCAGTTGAAGAGTCCCGACTATCTTCAACCGGTAGGTCATTCTCACTTGCTTCACTGGCGATTATCACTCATTGCTTCGGTTGATCCTGTTTTAAGCGATTTTTCCGAGGTTTCCTGAGTTTTGATAATTCATTCCACACTATGAAATATCAACTTGACCATTTTTTTTTTTCCTGTCTTCGTTTGTTTTCAACTTCCATACGTTCTGGTTGTTGAACTTGCCCATCATTTTGCCTATATTGACCTGGTTAATACCAGTTGTTACCTGAAATCTAATGCTGTCTAAAATTGCCTGAATTGTGCCTATGTTTATCCAGGCGGTAATGATCTGAATGATGTGAACGGTTCTTTTCAGATTTGTAATTAGTTGTCTGGCTTTCTACAGTAGAGTTACATAGGCTTGTATTTTTTTTTGGTGGCGCAAAATTAATTTTGTTTTTATATTATTTTTTTACTAAATAAAAAAATAATTTTGAGTGATGGAAATCTTTATTTGAGCCTTCGCAATTGTTTCTGTTAATTGGAAAAGATGATATCCGCCAAGTGGCTGCCGCCAGTGTTGATACACATTTGTGCCCGTTTTATCACATTTCTACTTACTTTCCGCAAGATTTCCGGTGATAACTGTCCGCATTCCTGTCGAATATTCACGTTAAGGGCTGTGATTATCTAAGGTTTGTTGGCATAAACCCGCGACTTCAAGTAGCCCCAAAGAAAGAAGTCTGGGTTAATTAAATCGGATGATCTTGCTGGCCATGCCAAATCGCCAAAACGGGAGATTACGTGACCAGGAAACGCTTCTTTCACAATATCCAATGTGGCTAGTGTTATGCGTGCGGTTGCAATGTCTTGTTGAAACCACATGTTTACTTATCCGATTCCGGCAGTAAGAAGTCGTTTATCATGGCCCTGTAACAGTGACCAGTAAAGTGACCGTATTGCCGATGGCATCCTCAAAAAAATACGGCCCAATCACCGCTCCCTCGTTCAGGAGGGAGCCACGGGAGCGACAAAGAGCCACGGTTGTTATGGCTCTTTGTGCATCACATGCGGATTTTCAGTGCCCCAGAAATGAAGATTTTGCTTATTGACGTAACCGTTTAAGTAGAAATGCGCCTCGTCGCTTATCGTGGACATCGGATACTCGCAATGATCCTCCTCAATCAAGGACATCCACATCACTCCAAAACCATTTTACGGCAACAGTTAAGGCTGCAGCTCGAAGTTTTTAACCATCCGATTCAGACAAACCATCTACTAACGCAGCTATTGATTCGTTTCAGGCTGTATTGACCACACATACCCAGGTGTTGTTAGGCATAGCGGTTATGAAAGTCAAATCGTCATCTGGAGCCACGCGTAGTAAGCCTTTTTGAATTCTGGGTCCGAGGCATCGTTCATTACTCAGTCAGCGGTACAACTTTTGAACTTAAAGACACGATTAACGCTTGTCAAAGTGACTAGGTTAGGGTTGGTCAGTAGTGGCACCTGCAAAAGAGTACGTTTGCTTCTATTTATTTCTCAGCCAAAACACAAACTAGGGCCTTTATATATAATTCACTGACTGGAAACCTTCCTGCCCGAGTTTTTCCAAATACTGTCATATTGCAGACCCGAACTTCTTTAAGCGCGCTAAAGTTCACATCCTTTTAGGAAGTGATGTCTTGGCAGAAATCTTACTATCAGATATAATCAAACCCGATGAGATTACTTTACCCGTTGCGCAGAAAACCAGATTTGGTTGGATTTTGTGATTTTGGTGCAAAACTCCGAAGATATTGTGTGCGAAGAATATTTTGACCAAAATACGAAGCGTTTGCAAGATGTGCGGTACTAAGTTGCGCTTCCATACAAGGTAGGAGTAAATCCTATTCTATTAAAAGCATGGAAAAACGTTTGGCAGCAGACTCCTAGCTCAGGAAAAGATATATTGACTGTAAGAAGGAATACATTAAGCAGGGTCACATGGTAGAAGTTCGAGAAAATATAACGGCGAATCCGAAGCATTATTTTCTGCCACATCACGTGGTCTTGAAGGAGAGCAGCTCGTCAAATGAATGAAGGCTCAAATATCACTCTGTGCTTTGTACAGAATGATATTTGACGCTTCATTCAACACTTCAGAAGGACTGTCATTGAAAGATCAGTTGATGACCGACCCAACTCTTTAACAGAACATTATGGACATCTTTTTGTTTGAATCGGTACAAATTTATGGTGGACATTGAAAAAATGTACCGCCAAATCTGAGTAATGGAAAAGGAAACGGATTACTAACTTTTTTCTGGTGTAAAAATCAAACAGAACCGCTTAAATTTACCGCATTACAACAGTTACATTTGGCACAGCTTCTGCTAGATACCTAGCAATCCGTACATTGAATGCTCTAGCAGATGAGGCAGCAACACAATGCCCAAAGCTCGCAAAGATTGTACGTTATGACATGTACGTTGATGTCCATGTTTCCCGGGGCTGATAGTATTGAGGAAGCTGAAATCAAAATAGAACAAATTAGAAAATTGTTAGGCTCAGTGGATTCCAACCTACGAAAGTGGACATTGAACGAAAAGATGCTTCTGAAGGGGACTCCCAGCCATGAGCGTGAACGAACATTTGCTTTACAATCCAAGAGCTTACAAGAAGTGAAGACCTTAGCAATACAATGGCTCCCAGCCAAGGATATATTATCTTTTCACTCCGTCGATTTATACTCTCTGTGTATTGCTCTAATCTTTACTCCAACAGTCGTCAAGTAACCAATTTATTTTCTTTGTCTAAACTTGAGCTCAAAATTGTCAGCAACACCACTTACGAGTATTGTGGCGTACGGCGTTAAATCGCCCGAACAAGGCGTCCAATCGACTGGCCCATGTCTTGAGATAACACGCTTACCATACTTACTCTTCAATAAATCGATTGTAACGTGTGCTGTGTGGCTTGTCGCACCATCCTTTTGAAAAAACATGTCGTCCAAGTCCATACCTTCCAATTCGGGCCAAAAATAATCGGTGATCATGGCGCGATAACGCTGACCATTCACAGTAACGTGACGATCGTTATCGTCGACGAAAAAATATGGCCCAATAACGCCGCCGGCATGCAAAACCGCACCAAATAGTTATTTTTTGTGGATGAAGTGGTGATTCATGAAGCACATGTGGGTTTTCACCCGACCAATAACGCATATTTTGCTTATTGACGAACCCATTGAGCCAAAAATGAGCTTTGTCACTGAAGATGATTTTGCGACTCCGAATATTTGTAGAAAATTTTTATAATTTGCAGACGTTGCTCGTTGGTGTACTTTATCATGATGGAAATGTTGAGTTTACTGAGTAAATTGACAGTGAAAGTTTGATGATTAGTGAAAGAGTGCATTCACAAATTAAATTCAAAGTTGTCAAGTCACTATTGGAAAGCCCTATAGATCGTTTTTTTGAGTGTGATGTGATAGTGATTATATAATTGGTCTAATCATAGCCGTGTAAGTCCAAAGTATTCTGCTGGGTGACATACCCAATGCCTTGTTGAAAATTCTTTTACACTGCCAAAAAATCAAGAGCGGATG
The DNA here is from genome assembly GCA_907269105.1 of Volucella inanis. Lineage (NCBI taxonomy): Eukaryota > Metazoa > Arthropoda > Insecta > Diptera > Syrphidae > Volucella > Volucella inanis. The sequence goes on from OU026153.1 coordinate 148,485,147, forward strand.
TTTCGACGTGACATGTTTAGTTCAATGAAAATTGTTATTGAGAATGTCAACCAAATACTTAAATTTTTTGAAGCAATGGATGGTGATATCTTTAGGCATTTGATGTGCCTCCTCCTTCTCGGAAGGAGATAAACCTCAGTTATGAAAGTCCATTTCTAATAAACCAATCGTCTATCACGTCTAGGGATGCCTGCACTTTAGATTAGACAGGCATGTTAGTTCAGACATTATGGATACATCATCCGTATCCGTCTTAAGTAGTAAGTTGACCAACATGCACGAAAGCAGTGGATACAGTTTGGCGACTCGCGGGCGATTCCGGCTTATCCACGCCTTTAAAAATTGCACATATTGGCCATTGTCAGCGTCCGGAGTCAGGGTGATATTCATCAGCATTGCGCTAATCCACATAACTATTGATTCATCTACTACTTATTGGTGGAGTTGTGCATGCGGTCAAGAGATGAGACGTCAATTGTAGCCTCAATGTCAATAAAATTCCCAGCGCGTCTAATTCACTTCCGCTGTTAACTTGTAATGATACCTAATTAGAAAATAAATGGAATACTACATTTGACCTTAGCTGACTCTTTGAATCAAGGAGGCGATTAAGTAGTAATGCTTCGCCAAAAAACACTATGAAGACTTTATATAAAACCCCTATAATTCTGATCACGATCTGTGGCCCCAAAGTGCAAGATTCTTTGAGAGAAAATTGATTCCGTTTGCGTTAACCGGCTTTGAAGAAGCAAGTCTATAAGTTGCACATCCCCTTAGTCAGAAAATTCCACATCAGTCGCCTAAGAACATGTAAAACGAAGGGTTCCAGATTTCTACCAGGAAGGACAACGTAGCTAAGTAGGAGCTTGGCTTAGGTGACCCTAAGAATGAGGAGACCTCAATTGTCTTAGTGTATACAACTGGAGGCAAGTAAACACGCTAACAGCTGAGATTTACAGGAGTAAGTCTAAGTAAGTAAGGAAGTATCATTGCTTTGACTCAATTCATCGTACACAGTTAGTGTATAGGAATATGTTATGTTTCCAATACTATACAAAATCAAAACAAAAAGCACAAGCTCTTCTGCGCATATATATAAACCTTTATTTCATAAGTGTAATGTACACCGCTAAGGTTCTCGCACACCATCAACATTAACTATTTCGTATACAAATTCTTTATATTTTGGCTGATTTAATGGGTCTTTCTCTCCTGTGTCTGATCGAAGATCAATTTCCTGTAGTTTCGGCTGATTCATTAGACCTTCGTCTTCTGTTCGCGGATTTGACGATGTTGGGGATGTATATGAAGTTGGTTGATCTTCCTTTTCTTGGAACGGTGGATTTTCGGGTAATGGCCGTTGGGTAGCTATTGCATCTATATGATTTACTGGCTGCTGACCTCTATTCAAGTCTGTAATTGGCTGTTGACCTGCAGACAATTCACTTATTGGTACTTGACCCCCATACTTCCCAATAGCAGGGTAGTGAGTCCCATATAATCCGTATTCCGATGCTACTGGCATGTGAGGTATATATGGTGAACCATTATATAGAGGTTGTACTCCAAAGTTGGGATAAGCATATCCAGCTGAAGGAGTTCCGTATACTGGAGCCAGCTGCAGCTGTTTATCTGGCAGTGGTGGTTGCCTTCTGTATAACCCACATCCCAATGAAACTGGAATCTTTGGTTGTCCATGCTCTGAAGGTCCATAGTTTATCGGTCCAGAAGATGATCCGCCGTAATTAGGCTGAACGCCATAGTTTGGATATTGAGTCGACATCGAAATTTGTTTTGGATACCAACTTCTTAGAGTATTTGGAAGTGGGTAAGCTGGGTGATTATGCACATGTGGGTTGTGATCAGCTGGAAATAGATGGGGTTGGGGATGAGGATATTGATGCGGATAGGAAAACGGATAGTGATGCGGATGTGGATATTGCATTGCCGGATGTCCATTTTGGCCCTGAAATTGTGCGATGAGATCGGAAAAATATCTGTGAATCAGTTCTTCTGACTCATTACTCTCACTACTGTCACTGTGCGCGTTTGTTAATGCGTAAAATGCGAATAATATCCACAACGAAAGAAACACCATGATGCTGAATGATGATTAAAAACGTAACTGAAAACAGTATTTGTTTAGAGCCGCAATGAAGGCTATATAGGGCGCGATAAGACACATTGTAATATTTCATTGAATTTGAATCAGTTTTCATAGTGGACGTTAGAAAGTCAAGACCTTTGGCTGTTGTGTACCAAAGAGAGATTAGAAATGCCTTTTGGTTAGCCATAGAAGCTGTTTGTGTTTTGTTCACACACACAAATTATCGATAACAGTGTTTTATTATTATAAGTAATTGAAATTGTTTATATTTATGCTATGTTTGCCGGCTTAAACTAGTCAAGTTAAGATTTTAAATCAGGACAGCAGCAAAGATAAATATCTGTTTAATCATTCTCCTTAAGCTCAGCTGATACAAAAAGGCGTACAGGTACATAAGGACATTTATGATTTATTTGCATTTGGTCCTCCAAAGATATACGAAAAAGGCACGATTTTCCTACAGTTATTAGGATGAATATTTCTAGTTTGTGTTTAGGCTGAAGAACAACATCTCTGCGCAGCAATTGATGGGGAAACTGCTGACCGTCGTATTACTTGGACTGGGTCAGCAGCGCAACAATCAAGTTCTTAGCGTGGTGCTGGCCTTACCTCCAACTGGTAATGGTAATCTCCGGTTACAGCTTGGGAAAATTCTTATGCTTGCAGGCTGCCTATTCTATCAGTAGCGTAATATTGGTCTAAGGAATCATAGGGTCCACAATACCAAACGGAAGAGACAAAAATGTTACGAACCCGCTTATATAGGCAAAGATAATGACAGAATTAGTATTGATAACCCAGGTTAACGATTAAAGAACGCTGATCTTCGTAACGCAGGCGTAACCGCCATCCAAAAACGGCGGTGGGATAGACCGGAGGTAAAGAATTCGGATACGGATTCGCCGTAAAAGGAAGACATAGAGCACAAGTTTTGAGACATGTTACCGAACGCCTGATGATGGTGATGGTTCGTATGAAGGGGATTTTAATGCCAAATTAAGCCAGAAGGTAGAAAAGTACACCATCACATTACATTACTTCCGAAAACGGACACAGACTTATTAATTTTTCGGCGGGACGTAGTGAAACTATAGTAGCATTCGGTTTCCATACCTTGAAAATAATAAGGGGAACTGGCTGGTTCCTGATCCACAAACCATCACCATAGTGATGCCCAACTCCAGTGTTTTGGATGTCGGAACGTTACGTGCGGCTAATAACGACCCGGACCATTACCTCGTTGTAGCCAAAGTACGGATGCTGATATCTGTAACATCCCAAAGCAAACTAGTGTAATGAATTTCAATAGCAAACGAATACAATAGCAAGATACCGCCAGAGAGTTTTCCAATTGAGTTTCCGATAACCTTTTGAAGAGTCCGATGCTACCCGCATCAAACTTAGAAGAGCAGTGTGACATCACTGCCAGAGAGCAATCAGAGAGCCTGCTTCTGATGTACGAATCTCAGGTTCGATGACAAATATCGACAGGTAAATCAGGGAAATCAACGGGTTTACAGAGCGACCCTCAAGAAAAAAGTTTTACGAGCTCCACAAGCAGAAAACAAGGGAGGAAGAAAAAAGAAAAGGCCTTAGAGAGATGCTACTACAAGAATAAAGATAGGAAAATGTATCCGATAATTAAACGAACATGCCAGAGCTGTAAAATCCGAATAGAAATCTGCACGAATGGAGAGGAAAACCTCATATAGTAGTAGAACCACAGTTGGTTCTGAGAATCTGAAAAAATTATATCTGTAGGTTTTTAAACGGAGATGACTATAAAATTTCAACTCAGAAGGTAGAGCCAACATTTCCTTCCACTCGAATAAGATGAGTTCAGGACGGGCATTTCCGAACTTAAATCTAAATTAGAGGCTAACCCCGATGGCATAACTGCTGACCTTTTTAAAGCAGCAGCTGATAATTGGATGCTCCATATAATCATCTATCTATAAGATCTTGGCTGGTATGGCCGACGAATGCAACCTCAGTATTGCCTGTCCGATATTAAAGAAGGGAGATCCCCAGAACTGCGTCCAAAACAGCCTCCTTAATATTGCATACATATCCCTATCTGCCGTATTATTTGAAAGCCTCTTCGTCAACAGTCTGACCGGCCTCCATCTGTGTGTTCTTAGACCAGTAATGTCCACCATAAATCAAATCTTCACATTACGACAAATCAGGGAAAAAACTCAGGAGTTCCAAATCGATACATACCGCCTCTTCATCGAAATCGTATATAACAGCGTCTATGGAAATGGATTATATAAGACTTATATATGTATATACTTGCCATCTCTATATGCAGGACGACGGTGGAGGATGTACTCTGCTCTGTCAATGTAATAACAAAACCGAGACCTTCAATTTCAGAAAATGTGTTGTCATATGATTTTTTCAACATCACTCGTGAAAGAATTGTGCGAAACTCGGTAGTCAATTTCAGAGGCACATGGTACTAAAGTAACTTAAGTTTATTTACTTACTCGCATATGGAGACGACATTCACATAATAAGAAAAACACAGCGAATTGCCAATGGATCGTTTGCGGTTATTGAAGCAGGAGCGACAAAGATGGGTTTAGTGGTCAACAAACGAAAAGCAAAAGACGCGTAGCACAAAAAACCAACATATGCAGCTACAGCTTTGAGGTAGTAAAGGACTTTATATACCTCTATTCTGCTATATATAAACTCCGACAATGATACCAAGGCTGAAATCATGGGAAAATTAACTTTTGCTTATCGCTTCTTCTTTGGGAAGCAATTGAGTAGTAATGCCCTTCCTCGAGCAACCAAAAAGACTTTATTCAAGACATTCATCACACCAGTTCTGCTCTACTTTCCAGAAGCTTAGAAATTGACGAAAGCAGGTGAATTTGCTTTCGTGCACTTCAGATAATATATCAATAGAAAATGGAAGAGAGATTTCAACAGCGAGCTGTGCAGGCTGTACGCGCTGCCAACCGTGATTGGATAATTCGACATCAACTGGGAGCGACAAGACAGCAGAGGACGACGGAATCATCCACGCAAGTGGAAGGGAACTTCAGGGCGTTATAATCTGAGCTAAGTTTGACTGCTTAGCATTTTTTTATCTTAGGAAAATCTACGTTGAATATCCTTTCTTGGGGTTTTGCTTCTAAGGGCATATGAAAAAATTAAAAATAATAATAAATTTTTACTCAAAACTACCTTTCTTATATAGGCAGATGGCAACAAATGTGTATAAAAGAGAGAAAGGTCTACCGAATCCTTTCTTAAAGTTTAGTTTTGTATGCCTGGTAAGCCTTTAAAGACTTTAACATATTTGTGTGTAAGCTTAAAAAAACTATGTATTTCAACGAAACCTTACTTAACTTACATTTATGTATCTTTAGTTCAGCTAAATCTACCCTTATCCTACCTAAGATGTGTAAGCTGGTCAGGGCCTAAGTACCAAACATACTGACCTCACCTTCGTTGGGTTACACCGAACTTGAGAAGTGACGAGGGTGTTTCCTTTTAATCAGTAAATCACCAAATTTCAATCACCCTCATTCGCCAGTTCGCAGCCACTTGGACCAGAACTTGATTATTAAAACAGAGGAATGCTTTTTCCTTTCAAGATAAATAAAGTTAAAAATTTAAGCCCGTGAAATTAGATTGTTTGTCGAAGTCATTGTGCTTGCTGTGTGCCATCAAGTCAATTTAACAATGAAATTATGCACTTTTATCATGTTAATTGTACAAGAACTCATGGGTGGCCGTGGCTCAAGTGGTGATATACTACCTCTTAAATCAGAAGGTTCAGCAAAAACACCTTTGGCTGTAACCAAATCAAAATCGATATGTTTAGCCTCTCAGTTCTAGATATAATAGCATTTGGTGTGTTATTTCTCTAATCTCTGTGATTGGCGATAAAATCTCCATAGATTACGAAACAATACTCTTTTCTGCCCTTAGAAATTGAAAAACTACCCCGAGTCCTTCGAAGAAAGATGAGTAATCGCTTCACTGCTAAAGTGTCTACAATACTAGCACCTACCACATCAGCGCCGAGTACATGCAGAATGTTGTATCACTTATGCCCATCACATTTGAGTGCTAAACAAAAATATAGAGCCTCGTCACGACACCAGTAAGCAGCCTATGGACTTTCCTGCTGAGGGACAGCAGAAAGGTCGCTGACCTCTCTGAAACGTCGGGCCTGTCTGTAATCTGGAGAGTCATGTCATCTATAATTGTACTCATATGAAACTCAACTGTCAAAGGAAGCCTTAACTGAGGATGCAGCCAGCCCTAATACAGTTTCGGAAAACGCAGGGAAGAGCGCCTTGCCTGGCAAGTTAATTGGCGATTTCATTTCCCATGATCACATTGTGATCTGGATTTCAAACACGCCTCAGTGAATTCTGATTTCAGAGAAAGCAAAAACTATTTTGGAAGCTGTAAGAGGGTTCAGAGAGGCTTTAAGCGGAGATTGACTGTCAGTAAAGGTGAAAATTGTTGACCCTCTCCACCAATTCTTTACAATATAATTCGTTACCATCAGGATTGGATATATCTCAGTTTTTAAGACAGACGCAAGTTTTCCTAACTAGAATTGAAATGTGACGTTGGTTATAATACCTATGAATATCAATGATTGGAAGATTCGTCAGTGCGTCTTGAGCCGAGCCAAGCGTGGTAGGGAAGCCCTCATGCAGCCGTGACACACCGTTATTTGGAGTTTGGAAAAAGCAGCGGTGTCGGATTTTCGTCGAGTTTGGGTGACTCAAATGGCACTGTATTGCCTTCCAGTCGTTTACAGACCTCGATAGGTAATAGACGTGTTTTGGCTTGTTTGAAGTGAAAAATTGAATAAACAATTTATTAAAAAGTCAATTAGGGACAATTCGTTCAAGTGGTTCGATAGTCCAGCAGAAGTGTTGGTGACCAGTCATTCATAAGCCTCGTCCATTTAAAAATTTAAGTGTTCTTTTAGAGACATTGGCAACTAATCTCAGGGTCGCGGGTTCGCTTTCCAGGCTCTCCAAACGTTTTGTTCTTTTTATAATATTATTCAAAAACAATAAACAAAACAAGTCATAAAAACACAACAATTTCGCTGATTGGAAGTGAACTGTCCGCTATCCTAATAGCGGAGTCGGCAGATGGCATAATGTCATCTGATGATCAGGCCGTTAAGCCAGTCCACTTAAAAAAGACAACAACGACAACAGAAAAAGCCATAAAGAGGAGGAAAAACTTTAAGTCAACTCCGAATCTCGTAGAAAAAGCTTTTCTCTATCAGCTTCTTCAGAAATGCTGCTTGGCGGAGTGAGAGAAAGGGCGGTAACAACATCAGCAAGGGCAGCGTTGTATCCAAGTACGCAATGGCCCAGTAATGACGATTACCCGTACGTATTAAACGGTGGGGAGGATCACTGCATGGAAGCAAATAATAGCTTAACATCCATAGCTGCATCCAAGTCAGATGACGAAGAGGTTAAGATCAAGGCTCGTAATAGTGACATTAAGCAGCGGCAGCAAAAACTGTTTGCTATAAAAGCAAAGCAAATGGAAAGAAAGGAGAGGAATAAACAACAACAACTTCATAGACCTCAGCAACAAAAAATTTAATTGTGGTGCTTCTGCAACAACAAAAACAGCCGTTAAAAGAACAAAAACTGCAGAAACTGACACGAGAAATAACAAAGAAAGATGCACAACCACAGCAAAAACATAAACAGCGAAAACAACAACAGTAACAAAAATCGCAGCAGAAGCAACAGCAACAACAACAACAGCAGAAATCAACTACGCTACGAGTACCTCCAATCAACCCATTTAAGATGGAGTTGAAGGAAACAACAGAATTTTTTAAGTCAGTCATAGGCAATAATTTTTACATTAAAATGCTCAGCTTAGATAGGCACACGATCCACTGCAATAGAATGGAGCGTTACCAAAAAATCGAAAGCTTACTGAGTGCGAAGAGCTCAAACTCGTAGGGATTAAGCCATTCGTCTTGGCTGGGAAAATGGACCAAAAGGTCCAGCTAAGTGCCAACAGCAAACTGGATAGTCTAAGAAGTATTAAAGTCATAGACTACCAGTTTGTACACTCGAAAAATTAAAAAGAAGTGAAAACATTTTACAATGTGTTCGCTGCCAAAGGTTTGGGACACGCCGCGTCGAGCTGCGACACGCAGGCGGAACACACCGCAAACAATCGAAGTTGTCATAAATACCAATACGGCAGCAAAAAGTGGAAGTTTAACGCCCATTCGTGCAGTCCAAACGTAGCTCCCTACATTACCTACGCACAAATGGCGACAGGTAGGGGAAACACGGTACAATAAGCGAAGGTAGCTTCTCAGGACAGAGCGCCTAGAGCACCTGAATCTTTATCCAACATGCTAGCTATCTTGCTCTTTATTCAGGGACAGATGTCTTAGCTTCAACCACAAAAAACAGAACAGGCTACGCGGGTAGATCAAACAGACGCGCTGATCCCGTGCCTAACGCACCTCCACCCGTAATGTGTACATACATGGAGGAGTAAACCTTGAAGGTCCTTGCAGTGAATGTTAATTCACTAATAAGGTTCAACAATATCTTAAAGACCCATCCCCTGATGTGCTTTTGGCTAGCACGAAGCATCGTACGAAGAAACTGTCCCAACTCCATTCAGGAGGAGGCTTTGACCATTGCGAGAAAAAGATTGCGTTTTAAAAGAGTATACAGTCGTGTAGTACGTTGGTTCCAGGGTCTGGAAGCATGCGCCATGCATAGTGTATTTCCCTCTCCCTCCCATGTATATCTGTTTATGCATCTAATGCTACTCAATTCACCTCGAGACACTTTTTCGATTCCTAAAGCTGGAATTGTAGGAGAATTATTTTATTATCGGCGGAGATTTTAACGCCAAACATAGAGATTGAGGAAATAATACGCCAAATACTAAAGGAAACCTAATATTCAATTGGTGAGATCAGCACAGTTTAATGTATCGACTTGACCTTAAGGCGGCGGATAATCGGTCGTTTCCTAGACACGGGTCCTGTTTCGATCTGCAGCTGTTTGACACATGAATAGAACTGACGTGCTCGAACCATCATTCTACAAACTTTCTAAGCACTTTTTTTCGTATTCCCAACGAAATTGCGGAGTTGGAAGAGTTTGTTTAAAGGCATTCCTGCAATGATAGGAGGATGCGTTGGACACAGTTCCTAAGAACACATACGAGAGCACTCTACTTGAATTCACTCTACCCACTGTTCAACAGAAATCTGTCAAACTAATCTAAAACTACTTCATGGACGAGACAATTAAACGAACAATGGACAAAACGATACCTCGGTATCAAAAACCTCCAAACATAATTAAAAGAAAATTAACAGAAATTATGTAAGTTTATTTTAGAACAACAAAATTCAGTGTGTAAAGACAACCAACCCAAATATGTTCCCGCAAATAATTAAAATATTTCGGAGGAAAGATCAAAACGACCATTCGCGATTAAAATCTTCTGAAGGACGGACAACGAACACCTACTTTTAGCAGTAGGCATCGATCCCAATATGGTCGTTGATGATGACAAATTTTTTTGTGATAAAAGATCCGCATTAGAAGGTAGAGGCTATTGGAGCGACTTTTCAGGAAGTGTACAAGGAAATTGACATCATTGGCCCGTGCCATGATCTGGAAAATCCAATCCTTATGCACATTTACTACTTTCGAAATGAAATAGTTAACTGGCCATTCGAGAGCTCGGTTTCACCCAGTTCAGTGACAAGAATATGACAAATAATTTTACCGCAGACGATAAGGTACAATCCCAGTTCATTTCAAAGGATGATCTTCGATCACTTAGAAGTAAGAAATCAGTTGGAACCAATGAAATACCGAACATTGTGCTTCGACATTTCACACTAAAAGTGGTGGACATTTATATCACCCTGCTTAATTATGCAATGAATAATGCCCATTACTCAGTGCATTGGAAAACTGCGCTGGTATATCTCATCTCATCCCCAAAAAGGATAAAGTCACGTGCAATCCGGCGAACCTTCGGTCGATCAGTATTCTTTCAAACATCAGCAAGATTTTCGAGAAAGTAATCAATAGAGTCCTGACTAAGTGGGTTGAGGACAAACATATCATATACCTAGTTCCGAATAATTAATTCGGTTTCAAGGCGGAGTATGATGTCATTCATGCCGCGTCTAAACTGGTGTCTGGTATCCAATAGAACAAAAGCAGAAACCAGTAAAATTGTGCCAGGACTTGGAGAAAGTCTTCGATAACGTATGGTTACAGGGACTCTTCTTCAAGCTGAACAGGCTGGGTATTTATAAACCACTACGGCATATTCTTTACAATACGCCCGCAGATAGACAGTTCATCGTGAAAAATGGCAAAGTGACTTCTGCTGGAACATATCACATTAAAAACGATCTGCAACAAGATGCCGTATATTCGTCGATTCTATTCAACATTTATACAAGTGATCCGATAGGTTCACTTCACCATGCCATAGCATACGCAGACGACTTTATCGCATACAGATCAGGTTCAAAAATTGAGTTCATTAATATGCTTTTGTAACGTGACTTCGATAAAATGAAACGATATAATTGGCGATTGGCTGCAAAGAACCCTTCTCGATGACGGTATATTTCCATACTTCGGTTGTATAACGTCATTACAAAATTACTGCGGATTTTAAAAAGTGTTTTAAAAATGTGTTTTTTTAGTATCTTACCCAAAAGGGACGGAAATTAGTATTAAGTTGGCAGCGACCAAGCAAAATCATCCAGTAAGGACAATAAAGTTATTTGTGAATTGTTTCAGAAATATTCCACAATTAGTCTGAGGAACGCATAAGAAAAATTAAAAAGTGTCCATTGAAACAATACGAAGCCGTTTGGTAGAATACAAACTTAACCGCAATTAAACTGGGCAATATAAAATTTAGACTGTGATTGGGGCTACATCTGATTAATAGATGAGTCCTTTTTTTATAATTAATGAAAGAATGTCCAAACAAGAACAAGAAGAAAGAAGAAACTAGTTCATCTTTATGGATGCTTTTCGGCCAAAGTTAATAGTATTCACATAAAACCTCGATGCACAATTCATGGTAAAATTATACCAAAATTTGCTAAAATATGGTTCTCTCTGTATCTCTGTATGTACCATGGAATCACCTTTGACTTGTGCAAGAGGATAACGAGTAAAAAATTCGGAGTCAACTCTGAATGCGTTGGAAAGATGAAAATGGTATAGAGAAGTAAGATTGGCCGCCTCAAAATCCTGATACGAATCCAATGGAAAATGAGGTGTCATTATGAAAGATGAACGATAAAACAACTTCCGCAGATCTTGAAGGAAATTTTTGAGAGGCCTAAGTTTAGAATATGCGCAAAACTTTGGTGAAAGTTGCGCTAGACGATGCCAATCAAAAATAATTGTGACTGGACTAAGTAATATAGCTGCGCAATCCATTTTAATATATTCTAAAATACGAGGTGTGTTGAAAAAGTATGATGACTTCTGAAATTTCGCGGACAACGTACATTCGATTACCAATTTTTTTTTATTTGCTATATTGGTACACATACTTAGTTTGTCTTAGACAGATAGAGAAAGGTTAGAAAGGTTACCTATTATAAAAAATTAAGCGAAGAATTTGCATCAAATCTTGTGTAAAAATAGAATCAAGTTCTCTAAAGCACTTAAGTCTGCTCTAAGTAAAAAAATGTTTGCAAGTGGTACAAGCTCTTCCAAGGTGGCCGAGAAGATGCCAATGAAAAACCTGGCTCGGTAACGTCGAAGCTGTGAAGAAAATTGTTTTGGGAAATCGTCGAATTACCATAAAGATATTGGCATATCGATCAGCTCGTGTCATGCACTTTTTTCAAATGTTTTTGGCATGAAACGTATGTAACCGAAGTTTGTTCCGAAACTTCTTTATTTTGATCAGAAGAATATGATTCTGAGCATCGCTCAAAAGCTCTTGAATGATGTTAACGATGATCCTGACTTACTCAAAAAGGTCATAACTAGTGCCGAATCATAGGTATACGATTATCGTCCCAATGAAAGCACCAAGGAGAGCGCAGACCGAAAAAAGCACGACAAGTTCGATCAAATATCATAGTAGTGCATCAGGAGTTTTAACCTCAAGGTTATTTGGTCAATAGGGAGTTTAAACTTGAAGATATGCGCCGTTTGCTAGAAGCAATACGAAAAACAATGTGGAAAAACAATTCATGGCTTTTGCATCACGATAGTGCATCGTTGCTTGTAAGAGATTTTTTGGCCAAAAACAAATCATCGGATTTGGCCCCACGCGACTTCTTCCTTTTCGCAAAACTGAAAAGACCTATGAAAGGACGGAGATTTGCAACGAAAAAAGACATCGTTAAAAGAGCTCAAGGTTATATATATATATATAAGTGCTTATGAGAAGTGCTTCGAAGATTGGAAAAAGCGTTGGCACAAATGCATTATATCTGAAGAAGATTACTTTAAAGGGAACAACATTAATATTAATGACTAAATAAACATTGTTTTATAAAAATATAAAGTCTCCTTTCTTTTTGAACACACCTAATATACTTTAATAACATATATTTTAATATATACTTTAATAAAAATATAGAGTGATTCATCGTGAGGTTTGATTTTCAATAGGCTTTTTTTGCCAGTGATGAATCCCATTTCTGGCTGAATGGATACGTTAATAAGCAAAATTGCCGTATTTGGGTTGATGAGCAACCCGAAGAGTACCAAGAGCTACCATTACATGTAATAAAACAACGGTATGGTGTGGTTTATGGGCTTGTGGAAATATTGGTCCATATTTCTTCAAAAATAAGGCAAATCAGAATGTTACCTTCAATGGTAATCGTTATCGCGCCATGTTAACGGACTATGTGCTTCCTGAAATTCAGGCACATGGTCTCGGTGAGGTCTGGTTTCAACAAGATGGCGCTACGAACAACAGAGCGCGTGCAACAATGGACTTGTTGAGAAATCATCTTATTTTGGTGAGCACTTAATTTCACGTTTTGCCAAGGTAAATTGGCCACCTAGATCATGCGATATCACACCTATTTTCATTGGGGATATGTGAAGTCTCAGATCTTCAAGAATAAGCCAGCTACGATTGACGCTTCGGAAGCCAACATTAGTCGTGTTATCCGCGAGATACCAGTCGCTATGCTCGAACGAGTCCCCCAAAATTTGACCTTCCGAACGGACCACCTCGGACATAGTCGTGGCCAATATTTAAAGGATATCATTTTCAAAATGTAAATGTCATGAATTGATTTTCTTGCCGATAATAAACATTTTAAGTTCACTTTCAAATTTATGTGTTTTGTTTTACATTATAAATCAAACCCTACGATGAAGATTCTGGGATTTTTCATTAGTTTTTTGGCCGCGCGTTTTTGTTGAGTACACTGTCTTGCCCCTTTGCACTGAAACAAGGCTGACAGCGGCTTAAAGGCTTTCGGTGTAACAAGTTTAGTCCAGAGAAGTTTGTTATCCAAGATGACATTTGTTTATGAGTTGCTTCGAAGTCAACAAATTCCACCAAAAGACGACTCAGCAGTTGGGATTCAGTCAGTAAGAGTCACTGAAATTCCCGCATCGGCTTAAATCGATGGCACAGTTTAGATTCTTTAAGCTTAGAATGAGCAATTTGTGAAGTCAATAAATTGTATAAGGTCAGCACTTAAATTAAATAAAGCCAGACATAATTTCACAGTCAGTTGATTTCTCACCAATATAAATAATTGTCTCCAAAACTAAAGGTAAGATTATTTATTAAAACTTTAAAACAAAGTGTTATTCGTTATTTGATTGTGATACCTTTCAACACTAGATGAGTTAGGCCAGGCAGTCCTTCTTCTCGAAAATAGGATTGACTGAAAGCCCATTTTAAGTGCACCAAGTATAGGGCCAACAGACAGTAAAGGTTCAGCATCTGTATATTCTTGAGCGTATACGCCAGAGCAATTGATAGCGTTAAGCACTGAGTCGGCCAACAGCATCGCCTTGATAAGGCCGTCACATATTGGCTAGTGTCAGCATCCGCGTCCGTTAAAGTCCTATTCAGTAGCATTGATTTTATCCACAAAACTAGTGATCCGTATATGCCGTGTTGTCATGCGGAGTTACACACGTCGTAGAAAGTTCCTATTTTCTCTGTTCATCAGCTAACTGTATGTCATAGTCTTTTAAATTGTATCTTATGAAGATCGCGGCAGCACCTTCTTGTGCCGAGTCGGATCGGTCTCCTATAATTTTATAAACACTTGCTATGCCTCATTTTCTGCGATTCGTTTTGTATTGCTTCGCTACAATAGTGGCTTGGTCTGTGAGCGACTTAACCAGTTGAGCCTTATTAACTGTAATCCTTATCAATGGACTTGAATTCAGTGCAAGAATATTAAGAGTCTATTCCGCCATGTTCGTATCCATTGGACCTGTAATCACGTGTGTTCTTGCCTTTTTTGCATTGTTCTTGCATTTTCAGCTGTTTACCCTGACAAAGGCAAGAAAGCTAAAGCTGTTCTTATTTTATTACTAAGTCTATTGGTACTCAAACAAATACGTGAATGTAAAACTTCTCAAGAGATTTGGAAGAAACTCGAATCCATATATGCGTCGCGTTGTCAAGTCCAGCCACAGAATCAACTCTATTAAAGCAGCTCACACTTCAGAAGATGTATGATGGAGGTGATCTACGTGATTATGTGATAAGTTCTTCCACCCACTGTCAATAAACTCGAGTCAATGAATGTAAAAATTCATAACGATTAGTTGAGTATTATGCTTTTGTACAGCTTACCAGAATCCTTTGAAAGTTTTCGTTGTGCAGTTGAAACCGAAGATTTTTTTTTATAGTCCCTCGCGCGCACCAAGGGGATATGAATACCCTTTTACTAATTTTCTCCAGGGCGCTGTCGCTGGTGATGTAGTAGTTTGAAACTCAGGTGTATTAGGTTTCGATATTTTCCCCAGAGGAGGTTGTCAAACTGGATGGGACGAGCAAGTGCATCCTCAACCAGTGGGTCTGAGTACGTGCTAGTTGTTAGTTCGTTACACTTAGCCCAGCCAGCAAACACTCCAGCATCAGTGCTATGCCTTCATGTCGGAGTTGACGCCGACGGGATTCTCATATAACTATAGGGTTTTCTAATAACGACTTGAAGAATTTTTTTTTTTTAAATAAAAGGCAAACCATTTGAGATATTTCAAAAACTTTATTATTGGCTTGAAGTACAATCAAAACATTTATGAATGGAACTCGACTTCGTTCATATGGCCACCGCGGGCACGTTTGCAGCGGTCGATTTGTTGGACCCAATTTTCAACGACTCGGCCACACATTTCGGCCAAAATGGCCGCTATTTCGCCTTCAATGTTGGCTCTGAGCTCTTCCAATGTCGTCGGCGTGTTGGCATAAATCATAAATCATAGCCGCACAGAAAAAAGTCATGCGGCGTTAAATCGCACGAACCAGACGGCCAATCGACTGCCCCATGTCTTGAGATAACACGCTCACCATACTTACTCTTCAATAAATCGATTGTAGCGTGTGCTGTGTGGCTTGTGGCACCATCCAGTTGAAGCCACATGTCGTCCAAGTCCATATCTTCCAATTCGGGTCAAATATAATCGGTGATCATGGCGCAATAAAGCTGACCATTCACAGTAACGTGACGATCGTTATCGTCGACGAAAAAATATGGCCCAATAACGCCGCCGGCATTCAAACCGCACCAAACAGTTATTTTTTGTGTATGAAGTGGTGATTCATGAAGCACATGTGGGTTTTCACCCGACCAATAACTCATAATTTACTTATTGACGAACCCATTGAGCCAAAAATGATCTTCGTCACTGAAGATGATTTTGCGACTCTCAATATCTGTAGAAATTTTTTTATAATTTGCAAACGTTGCTCGTTAGTGTTCTTTACCATGATGAATAAATTGACAGTGACAGTTTGATAATTAGTGAAAGAGTGCGTTCACAAATTAAATTCAAAGTTGTCAAGTCTCTATTGGAAAATCCTATACATGCAAATTCTACGAAAAGACTTTTTCAGAGAACTGCCTCGCACGGGATTCGAACCCGCGACCCTCTGCTTGAGGAGTGTTTGCATATACCACTACACCACGGCCACCCCCTGTGGTGTTCTGTTCTACCTAATGCCGAAAAGCTTATATAGTAATTAAAATGTTCAAAGTAGCAGAAGCATGCAAGCAGAAATCAAAGGATTGTCATTCTGGGCATATGATGGTACTAACAGAAAATTTCCACTCAGAGCAGGTTAACCCAAAGCTACTAAAAAAACTTTCCGTTTCGGTGTAGTAAATGTAACAAGCAGGGGCATAAGGCTGTTGAATATCAGGTTAAATGTAAAGCTTCACGACGTGATGATTGTGTAGAGAATTCTTTTTACATAATACCGGATACTCTAGAAGGTTCCATGAGTTTGGAGCTCATCGATTTAAAAGGAAGATTGTGTTTGGATAGTGGCTTCATATCACACTTTTTTCAAGAATTTCGAAACACTCATCAACCGATTATGGTAAATTAAATTAAGGAAGCAATAAATCAACCATAATACAGTCAAAAAAAAAACTGTAAGACTCCAAACAGCTGTTAGAGTCGAGTTAAAGTCAGTTTCTTTTAAAAGTACTTTATTAATTGCCGATCTGCGCACAAATTTTCTTTATGTTACCCAAATCACAGACAAGGACTGTACAGTAGTTTTCAAGCACCACAGTACTATGATGAGCAACAAGAATGACCATATCAAACTGTTTGTCGATAGAATTAGTGATTTGTATTACCCAACAGAATTTGTACGGGTTGATGAATCTACGGATAAGGAGACAAGGTCTGATATGCAGACGCGGCATTAGTGATTGTTTGCTTGCGAGGAAAGTTGTAAACAAAACCATTTTCTATTGCGAAAACAGGAAGGAGGATATTGTAGGATATAAATATATATTTTGTCACCTTTATAAACGAATACACACGCTGGTGTGAAGTATACATTATAAAATATAAAAGCGACAAACTTGCCGGAATTGTAAAAATTAAAATAAAAAGCTAATCGGCCAAAGAATTAAAGCACTGCAAACGGATAATGGTACGGAATACTGTTCAAATACGCCTAATGGATATCTTAAGTGAAAACGGATTAAGAAAAGATTTTTAGCGCTATACATATACAAAAACAACAAATACACAAACCGTACTTTAGTTGATATGGAAACATGTATAGTAATCTTCAAAAGTTCAGTTTCAGAGCGTTCGTTATGAATAAATAACAGGTAAAGAAAACAGCCTGTCTGTTTTCCAATAATCCTGATGTTGAATTGTACCCATATTAAAAAACAATCCGAAACAAATTTTTGGTTCAGGAGTTGTCAATTCCTTCCATGCATTGAGCCTGGCTCATAGAGCCACTCCATGCTGAAAAACTAGTCTTCTAGCTTGTACGTTCGTTTTTGCGCAAATCATTGTCAAAAGTTGTCAGGAGTCAGGAGCCCCCCGGATTTCGGTCCGAGTCTGACTTAAGGAGGTAGGCCCCCGTGTGAGAGCGTCATGGTGGCTTTGTTTTAAACCAAAAGTCGCGGGAATGGTCTTTGACCCAATGTGGAGTTGCAATAGCTGCGTGCTGTGACCCAAAGATCAGCAAGATGTTTTCGATCGGCTTATACCCATAGCAAGGGTGGAATTTGTGCCTTCAATACAATTACTACTTTGGTATATTTTCTGTAACAAATAACAATGCCAAGGTATATCTTTGGTCCCATGGATATATGGGCATCCCTTAGACTTAAGTTTACACAAAAGGCGTTCACGTAAACCGCTAGAGACTCTGTGAAAAAATGGAAAAATTCATGTAGCCGATGTTCTTCTCTTTTCCAAGGAAGAATTTCCCAAAATTTGACCTTCCGAACGGACCACCTCGGACATAGTCGTGGCCAATATTTAAAGGATATCATTTTCAAAATGTAAATGTCATGAATTGATTTTCTTGCCGATAATAAACATTTTAAGTTCACTTTCAAATTTATGTGTTTTGTTTTACATTATAAATCAAACCCTACGATGAAGATTCTGGGATTTTTCATTAGTTTTTTGGCCGCGCGTTTTTGTTGAGTACACTGTCTTGCCCCTTTGCACTGAAACAAGGCTGACAGCGGCTTAAAGGCTTTCGGTGTAACAAGTTTAGTCCAGAGAAGTTTGTTATCCAAGATGACATTTGTTTATGAGTTGCTTCGAAGTCAACAAATTCCACCAAAAGACGACTCAGCAGTTGGGATTCAGTCAGTAAGAGTCACTGAAATTCCCGCATCGGCTTAAATCGATGGCACAGTTTAGATTCTTTAAGCTTAGAATGAGCAATTTGTGAAGTCAATAAATTGTATAAGGTCAGCACTTAAATTAAATAAAGCCAGACATAATTTCACAGTCAGTTGATTTCTCACCAATATAAATAATTGTCTCCAAAACTAAAGGTAAGATTATTTATTAAAACTTTAAAACAAAGTGTTATTCGTTATTTGATTGTGATACCTTTCAACACTAGATGAGTTAGGCCAGGCAGTCCTTCTTCTCGAAAATAGGATTGACTGAAAGCCCATTTTAAGTGCACCAAGTATAGGGCCAACAGACAGTAAAGGTTCAGCATCTGTATATTCTTGAGCGTATACGCCAGAGCAATTGATAGCGTTAAGCACTGAGTCGGCCAACAGCATCGCCTTGATAAGGCCGTCACATATTGGCTAGTGTCAGCATCCGCGTCCGTTAAAGTCCTATTCAGTAGCATTGATTTTATCCACAAAACTAGTGATCCGTATATGCCGTGTTGTCATGCGGAGTTACACACGTCGTAGAAAGTTCCTATTTTCTCTGTTCATCAGCTAACTGTATGTCATAGTCTTTTAAATTGTATCTTATGAAGATCGCGGCAGCACCTTCTTGTGCCGAGTCGGATCGGTCTCCTATAATTTTATAAACACTTGCTATGCCTCATTTTCTGCGATTCGTTTTGTATTGCTTCGCTACAATAGTGGCTTGGTCTGTGAGCGACTTAACCAGTTGAGCCTTATTAACTGTAATCCTTATCAATGGACTTGAATTCAGTGCAAGAATATTAAGAGTCTATTCCGCCATGTTCGTATCCATTGGACCTGTAATCACGTGTGTTCTTGCCTTTTTTGCATTGTTCTTGCATTTTCAGCTGTTTACCCTGACAAAGGCAAGAAAGCTAAAGCTGTTCTTATTTTATTACTAAGTCTATTGGTACTCAAACAAATACGTGAATGTAAAACTTCTCAAGAGATTTGGAAGAAACTCGAATCCATATATGCGTCGCGTTGTCAAGTCCAGCCACAGAATCAACTCTATTAAAGCAGCTCACACTTCAGAAGATGTATGATGGAGGTGATCTACGTGATTATGTGATAAGTTCTTCCACCCACTGTCAATAAACTCGAGTCAATGAATGTAAAAATTCATAACGATTAGTTGAGTATTATGCTTTTGTACAGCTTACCAGAATCCTTTGAAAGTTTTCGTTGTGCAGTTGAAACCGAAGATTTTTTTTTATAGTCCCTCGCGCGCACCAAGGGGATATGAATACCCTTTTACTAATTTTCTCCAGGGCGCTGTCGCTGGTGATGTAGTAGTTTGAAACTCAGGTGTATTAGGTTTCGATATTTTCCCCAGAGGAGGTTGTCAAACTGGATGGGACGAGCAAGTGCATCCTCAACCAGTGGGTCTGAGTACGTGCTAGTTGTTAGTTCGTTACACTTAGCCCAGCCAGCAAACACTCCAGCATCAGTGCTATGCCTTCATGTCGGAGTTGACGCCGACGGGATTCTCATATAACTATAGGGTTTTCTAATAACGACTTGAAGAATTTTTTTTTTTTAAATAAAAGGCAAACCATTTGAGATATTTCAAAAACTTTATTATTGGCTTGAAGTACAATCAAAACATTTATGAATGGAACTCGACTTCGTTCATATGGCCACCGCGGGCACGTTTGCAGCGGTCGATTTGTTGGACCCAATTTTCAACGACTCGGCCACACATTTCGGCCAAAATGGCCGCTATTTCGCCTTCAATGTTGGCTCTGAGCTCTTCCAATGTCGTCGGCGTGTTGGCATAAATCATAAATCATAGCCGCACAGAAAAAAGTCATGCGGCGTTAAATCGCACGAACCAGACGGCCAATCGACTGCCCCATGTCTTGAGATAACACGCTCACCATACTTACTCTTCAATAAATCGATTGTAGCGTGTGCTGTGTGGCTTGTGGCACCATCCAGTTGAAGCCACATGTCGTCCAAG
Organism: Volucella inanis; assembly: GCA_907269105.1. Taxonomy (NCBI): domain Eukaryota; kingdom Metazoa; phylum Arthropoda; class Insecta; order Diptera; family Syrphidae; genus Volucella; species Volucella inanis. The sequence continues at coordinate 148,505,625 of OU026153.1, forward strand.
TCCATATCTTCCAATTCGGGTCAAATATAATCGGTGATCATGGCGCAATAAAGCTGACCATTCACAGTAACGTGACGATCGTTATCGTCGACGAAAAAATATGGCCCAATAACGCCGCCGGCATTCAAACCGCACCAAACAGTTATTTTTTGTGTATGAAGTGGTGATTCATGAAGCACATGTGGGTTTTCACCCGACCAATAACTCATAATTTACTTATTGACGAACCCATTGAGCCAAAAATGATCTTCGTCACTGAAGATGATTTTGCGACTCTCAATATCTGTAGAAATTTTTTTATAATTTGCAAACGTTGCTCGTTAGTGTTCTTTACCATGATGAATAAATTGACAGTGACAGTTTGATAATTAGTGAAAGAGTGCGTTCACAAATTAAATTCAAAGTTGTCAAGTCTCTATTGGAAAATCCTATACATGCAAATTCTACGAAAAGACTTTTTCAGAGAACTGCCTCGCACGGGATTCGAACCCGCGACCCTCTGCTTGAGGAGTGTTTGCATATACCACTACACCACGGCCACCCCCTGTGGTGTTCTGTTCTACCTAATGCCGAAAAGCTTATATAGTAATTAAAATGTTCAAAGTAGCAGAAGCATGCAAGCAGAAATCAAAGGATTGTCATTCTGGGCATATGATGGTACTAACAGGAAATTTCCACTCAGAGCAGGTTAACCCAAAGCTACTAAAAAAACTTTCCGTTTCGGTGTAGTAAATGTAACAAGCAGGGGCATAAGGCTGTTGAATATCAGGTTAAATGTAAAGCTTCACGACGTGATGATTGTGTAGAGAATTCTTTTTACATAATACCGGATACTCTAGAAGGTTCCATGAGTTTGGAGCTCATCGATTTAAAAGGAAGATTGTGTTTGGATAGTGGCTTCATATCACACTTTTTTCAAGAATTTCGAAACACTCATCAACCGATTATGGTAAATTAAATTAAGGAAGCAATAAATCAACCATAATACAGTCAAAAAAAAAACTGTAAGACTCCAAACAGCTGTTAGAGTCGAGTTAAAGTCAGTTTCTTTTAAAAGTACTTTATTAATTGCCGATCTGCGCACAAATTTTCTTTATGTTACCCAAATCACAGACAAGGACTGTACAGTAGTTTTCAAGCACCACAGTACTATGATGAGCAACAAGAATGACCATATCAAACTGTTTGTCGATAGAATTAGTGATTTGTATTACCCAACAGAATTTGTACGGGTTGATGAATCTACGGATAAGGAGACAAGGTCTGATATGCAGACGCGGCATTAGTGATTGTTTGCTTGCGAGGAAAGTTGTAAACAAAACCATTTTCTATTGCGAAAACAGGAAGGAGGATATTGTAGGATATAAATATATATTTTGTCACCTTTATAAACGAATACACACGCTGGTGTGAAGTATACATTATAAAATATAAAAGCGACAAACTTGCCGGAATTGTAAAAATTAAAATAAAAAGCTAATCGGCCAAAGAATTAAAGCACTGCAAACGGATAATGGTACGGAATACTGTTCAAATACGCCTAATGGATATCTTAAGTGAAAACGGATTAAGAAAAGATTTTTAGCGCTATACATATACAAAAACAACAAATACACAAACCGTACTTTAGTTGATATGGAAACATGTATAGTAATCTTCAAAAGTTCAGTTTCAGAGCGTTCGTTATGAATAAATAACAGGTAAAGAAAACAGCCTGTCTGTTTTCCAATAATCCTGATGTTGAATTGTACCCATATTAAAAAACAATCCGAAACAAATTTTTGGTTCAGGAGTTGTCAATTCCTTCCATGCATTGAGCCTGGCTCATAGAGCCACTCCATGCTGAAAAACTAGTCTTCTAGCTTGTACGTTCGTTTTTGCGCAAATCATTGTCAAAAGTTGTCAGGAGTCAGGAGCCCCCCGGATTTCGGTCCGAGTCTGACTTAAGGAGGTAGGCCCCCGTGTGAGAGCGTCATGGTGGCTTTGTTTTAAACCAAAAGTCGCGGGAATGGTCTTTGACCCAATGTGGAGTTGCAATAGCTGCGTGCTGTGACCCAAAGATCAGCAAGATGTTTTCGATCGGCTTATACCCATAGCAAGGGTGGAATTTGTGCCTTCAATACAATTACTACTTTGGTATATTTTCTGTAACAAATAACAATGCCAAGGTATATCTTTGGTCCCATGGATATATGGGCATCCCTTAGACTTAAGTTTACACAAAAGGCGTTCACGTAAACCGCTAGAGACTCTGTGAAAAAATGGAAAAATTCATGTAGCCGATGTTCTTCTCTTTTCCAAGGATTTGAATTAGACAGATTCTATAAAGCTAGTCTGATGAAAATTTTGAAGTGAAAGAACTTGGAGAAACAAAATTTTCCTTGAAATTGAAATCACTTCAGATTCAGGATACATCCGCAATTTGCTACAATAGAAAAATTTAACATGAAGCAAGGCAAACCACTTACTATCACAATGCAACCTGACTTGTCTAGGATGAACATTTATCTGAAGAAGAAGTAAGGAGTTGAAGGGAGGATTAATGTATGCTGTTGTTTGTTCTGAATCAGACATATGTGTGTATCGCATGTAACAAGTGTACTTGCTCAATTCAACAATTTTTTCACTGATGTTCACTGGGCTGCGGTAACGTGCGGTACGTTATCTTCGCAGAACACTTGACTTCGGTCTGCAATACACTTAAGACCAGGATGGTATTATTGGAAAGTCGATTCTGATGGGGGGAGGTGCGTAATCGATCGAAGATAGTACACTGGATACGCGATCAGTTTTTCAAATACGGTCATCAGCTGGAAGTCTCAAAAGCAAAAGACTGTGTCTTTGTCTTCTATGGAAGTTAAATACATGGGTACTTCAGAGGCTATTCATCTTAAAGCATCCTTAGACGATATTGGGTTTCAAGACTTGAACCTGATTACTTTAGAACATACCATATTACCTATCAAAGGAGTAAGGCACGTAGACATTCGTCACCACTTTACTCGATATGTCCTTGCTAAAGAAGAAATAAAATTTGAATACCTGCCGACGAAGGAAATGTCTGCTGATATTCTAATGAAGGCTGTACCTGGCCGAAACGTTATCATTGCTTGTCAAGATTGAAAGTTGTCAAAGTCTGAAGATCACTTCATCGGAGGGGCGTGTTGGAAATTCTTATGTTGGCCCCCTCAACTTATATTTTTTATTGTTCTTTCTTCCTTCCTTTCGACGTAGATTTTCTTTATTTCAAAACTCTTTTCTGTAAATTAATTCGTTTTAAAAGAATTTAAAATCGATTGGCTTGGGTAGAGAGGAAAAGCTTGTTGAAGCTTTCCGTACTGAGAAGCAACCATCGCTTTCGTACAGTGCTTACTTTAAAATTATCATGCATATGAAATTGAAACCTGCAAGCTATTATTTTCCAATCACCAACGATATTTTGAGGAATTTGATTATTTTTTGTAAATATAGTATAGACTTTTCGATTTTAAAACTTTTGAAAACAAGCGTCCTTTTAAAATAGTTGGAAAGGAGCGAAAAAGAGTACTGTATTGTAATTCTTATATTTAAGGGCCAAACAATACAAACCTGCAGACATATTCAACAAATACCGAAAGCAAATTGCTTGAATCTCTTCAACAATAATTTTTATTTGTAAGCATATGAATCAGTAAATAAATAACTTAAATCTAATTGGGAAAAAAAGATGTTGCCGAAATTCAAATACTCAAAATGTTTTCGTTTGAAGTGAAAACAACGATACTAGTACCCTCTAGATACGTGTATGGGACGATTTCGGCACTCTGAAGCTGGTCCGTATCCACAACTTGATGCAAGTGGCCCATATCCAGGTTGTGGTAGATTAACCGTGGGTGGTACATACCCAGATACCTGTCCGTACCCAGATGCCTGTCCATACCCAGATTTATGTCCATACTCCGATGTACGTGCATATTCAGATTTGTGACCATACCCTGATGAGGGTCCATAACCAGCAGACGGTGGTCTATATCCGGATACATAACCGTAACCTGGTGGCTGACTGTATGGTGGTGGACGCTCATATCCCGATGGGTATCCATAATTTGGTGGCGGTGGTGGCCTATATCCTGTTGGTGGACCATATTGAGGTTCATATCCATATGAATGATATCCTCCCAGATGATCGTGCCGATGATGTGAATGAGGGTGATCATCGAAAATTTCTTGCGTAAGTTCTTTAGCCACTTCAACCATCAAGCCAACCGGGATTGTGGCACTCGCAGTAAATGCCATGCCAAGAAGCACTATTAAAGGCGTCAGTTTGTCCATTTCTGCAAAAAACCAAGTTGTAAGTCTAACTCAATGTGCTGCTGAAAACTAAATTCTGTTAATCCATGTTGGAACAATTTATACTACTGTGACGAGGTCAAGATGAGATTCATGGGGGAAGTTGATAAGAGATTTGTGTCAATTGGGTTTGATGTGCGCTGTTGACTGTTGATAACTAATAATTTTCATTCATTCGGCGATAGTACAGTGACAAGAGCGAAGAATTTTTTGCTATTGTATTTCATTCTCAGAATCATTTCAAGGTTACACGAGTACTTGCAACTAAAACGAATTTTAATGTCACTGTCTGTCCGAAATAACATACCATACATGGAATTATGTCCATACTGAATTATCGTACGTAATTCTAACGTGTGAAAGCTAACTACAACTTACTTCAGACATCGTTATTTTAGGGTATCCATTTTCTTTTTGCTTGTTGTCACTTCATTTTCCTGTTTCTGTCTAATAACACAATCAATTAAACATGTAATAACAATCAAAGGTAATCGTTGTCTTTTATTAAACGAACACAAAAAAGCGTGTGTTCTATCTTTACATAGTTAGCCCGATGTGATAGCCAACAATTTATTTCGGAGTTATCACACAAACAAAACCAATTTAATTTGTGGACTTCTCCAAAAAGGAAATTAAGAGGTTAGGACCCCTAAAGATCCCCCTGCCATATCATGCAAGATGGATCACATTGCTGCATTCTTGGATGCCATTGGGACGTATATCACATTTCCTCAAGTCGAATTGAGAACTACGACATTGTACGACAGATTCAATGCATTCGAGAAGCTGCAGTCGGAGATTGAGGAGTTAGATCCCTCGGAAATTGAGACTAAAGGAGATATTCAATCTAAGTACGAGGAGCTCTATTATCTAGTCTGCAATTTACATCCATTAAGCAAACGTTTACAATAAAGGACGAATCAAAGGAAGTTTCACTTAATGCTAAGCCCGAATTAGGTTACCGAAAATTAACTTGTCCTTATTCTCAGGTAAAATTACAGAATTCAATTTCAATCTCCGAATCTATTTAAACCTCACCTTATCCAACATCGCTAAATTCCAGTACCTGAAATCATCTACCATATATCTGGAAGTGCAGCACGTGAAATAGAGTCTATGGAGGTTAACGATATAAACAATGATGGTGCATTAAAATTTTAAGTAGTCGCTATGAGAACAAAAGACTTACATGTTCGGAGCATATTAGAAAATTTTTCGATTTAAAAATCAACTGCGTCAGCTTTACGTGAACTAGCCGACTGCCGTCCAATCGAAACCTGGAATGATCTTATCGTCCATCTGATTACTTCAAAGCTTGATTCTACCACACGTACCAATTGGCAAGAGGAACATCCAGTTGCCTACTCTTAAGGACTTTATGAAATTCATTGATAAGCGATATCAGATCTTGGACTGTACAAACAACACAAACATTCAGGCGAGTATAAATTCCTTAAATTCAGTAGTTAATTTTCTGGTTCAAAAGCATTTACAATTACAAATTCCAAGGTCCAATGGAATATCAACAAATGCTATAAGTTTCTTAACCTACCTGCCATTAAAAGACACATTGTAAGGGTTGTAAGGCCTTAACATGCCACAAATGTAATTTATCCCTTCACACTGTGATCCGTTCAGGTTCTACCTCAAATCAATTTAAATGAAAATTTACCTGCTTTTCAATCTGAATAAATTTCCAACGTTCAAACCGTTTTACAGATAGCCGATTCAAATAACTTCAACCACATGCTGACTTTTTTGGCAACAGCGGTTGTACTGGTAAAAGACAAAAACAGTGATTATATTTCCTGCCGCATCCTCGTCTGGTTCTGGTTCCCAGATCAACTTAATAACTGATCGTTTCGCGCACATACTGGACTCTCAAAGACTTCGATTATGTACAAACATATCTGGAATTGACTCAAATTTGACTAAATTCAAAACAAACATTAGTATCAAATCCCGTTTCAATGAATTTACCTTTAGTATCGAATCTACAATAATAACAAGAATCACTGACGTAATTCCAGAAAGAGCAATCGATGTGAATACATAGCTTATTCCGGCTAATATTAAACTGGCTGACCCGCCATTCGCTACCGTACAACAAATAGATATTTTGATCGGAGCTAGTCACTTTTTCTCAATAGTCTCAGTTAGGCAAATTCATAAGAAAAATGGGTTACCTACTCTTCAAAATACTGCTCTCGGATGAGTTGTCTCGGGCGTAGTCAGCGAAATAAGGTCCATCAAACTCGCTTGATATTTTTGTGAATCTGATAATGAGAACATTGAAGAATTAATACAAACATTTTCCAAGGTCGAAAACATATTAGATGAACCAACTCATACAAAACAAGATAAGGAATGTGAGGAATTGTTTTGCTACACTCATGAGAGATTCAATGTGGGCGCTATCAGGTTTGCTTGGCATTCAAATGTGATGTAGCTGAATTAAGAGATTCTATATTATTTGGAGAGAATCCCCCGAAGAAGATATCAAGCTGTTTAAGTTAAAAACTGTCACATACAAAACAAGTCCAGCATCTTTTCTTGCTACTCGTATCCTGCATCAAATGACTGAAGATCAATCTTCGAGACATCCTCTGAGAGTTGCAATCTTAAATTCGGACTGCTACGTCGATGACGTTATCACTGGAGCTAACACCATTAGAGAAGCTCAGCAGATTAAGCAAAAACTTGATTTGATTCTACAAAGGGGTTGGTTTAAACTCCGAAAGTGGTGCACAAATAGTGAATAAATAATTAGCGATGTTGAATACGCTGATAGAGAGTAATTCTTTCACTTAAAGAACGACAACGTTGTGAAGATCTAGGCTTGATTTGGGAGCCCAGCAATGACACTTTCAAATAAAAGTTAAGATGAGTGACACTTACAAAGTTACCAAGAGGGCAGCTTTATCCGACAAACTATTTATGCAAACTCTTTGGAAGTCTAGGCTGCATTGGGATAAAACCTTGCCTCAAAAGCTTCAGTACAGAAGTCCTTTCGAGCAGAATTACCACGATAAAGCATCATGTTACACACGGTGATATCAAAAATGTGGAATTCCATGACCATGCCGACAGTTCAGAAAAGGCTTCCGGTGGCTGTATCTATGTCCGATCAGTTTCGAGTAGATCTTCTGTTTTAACACGTCTACTGTGATCTAAATCAAATGTTGCCCCAGTCGATAAGAACGCAAATCAATTTTAGCAGGTGGTGTTATTGGACGGATTCAAGTGTTTTCCTATGTTGGATACCATCGAAAACCCATCAATGGTCGACTTTCATAGGTAATTGTGTTGCCGTTATCCAGCGACTCTCTGATTCCAAACAGTGTTTTCATGTTAACGGCAAAAATAAACCTGCAGACATTTTGTCTAAAGCAACTCCAAGTGAATTAAACGAATCACCGGAATGATTTCATAGACCTTCATTTTTGAACCTACTGAGTGACGAATGGCCAATTCTTAAAACACCAGATTTAAACATTTCGGATACAATCCTAAAACGAAAACGAAGAAGATGAAGTAGCTATTGCTTTTGTATTGAAATACATATCTAATCTGCGAGCCAATAAAAACTTAACTGAAAAACGAAGAAATGAGTTGGACGCTGTCTAAATTGAAGGTGCGAAAATGACCATCATTAACTTGATTCAGAGTAAAGCATTCAGCAAGGGGATTGAACTGTTGAGGAAAGTCCTGCAAATAAACCCAAGATCACATGTGCGCTCGTAAAGTCAATTTCTTCATGATGACGGAATTTCGCGTATTGGTAGACGACTGAGAAATGCAGAAAATTTTATACGACTTCAAATATCCAATTTTACTACCAAAGAATCATTTTTTCACCCGACCTCTTATGATGCAAATCTATGAGAAGCACCATCACTTAGGAGCACAACGGTTATTAGCTATCGTTCGACAACACTACTGGGCAGTACATGGAAAAATTCTCGCAAAGAAGGTCGTAAGAGAATGTATTATATGTTTTAGAAGCAACTCGAAGACAATTCACCCCATCATGGGTGATCTACCCCATGATTGTGCGTTTTTAGTTCATTTCAAATGAAGAGTAAGCATTCCAGCTAAGGTTTATGTTATGTAGCCATTTTTATTTGCCTAAGTACTAAAGCAGTTCATCTTGTCGTTTTTTGGTAGAAAAGGATTAAGCAAGCCGATTTACAGTGATAATTTGACAAATTATGTGGGTGCAAAAAATGAAATAGGCGAATTATATACACATTTAAGAACACGGTAATGAACTGTTATGGCGATGGCAGTATGCAGTGGCGTACAATACCACCCAGAACTCCACCCTTTGATAGTATTTGGGAGGCTGCTGTTAAGGCGGCTAAATATCACATGAAGCAACTACTACATTTAGAATCCCTGACTTTCAAGGAATTAAACACATTGGTGATTCAGGTAGAAGCGATTCTCAACTCCCGTCCTATTAACCTTCTATCCGAATATCCTTCTTATCATTAGCCATTAACATTTGAGCATTTTTAAGTGGGCAGTCCTTTATTAACATTGCCCGATCATGATTTAACAGAGAAAAATTTTACATATTTAAGTAGATAGCAGCGAATGCAATGGCTAATGCAGCAATTTTGACATGATGTAGCAACGATTACACAGCCTTCAAGAAAGAAGTAACTAGAGAAAATCCACAAAGGGTTTTTAACCAAACAATATCGCTATAATAAGGGACGAGAAGGTTCCACCACTGAAGTGGAAGTTTGGTCGCATTATTCAACTTCACCTCATACGTGATGGCATTGCTGGTGTCACAGATATTCAAACAGCGGAAGGAAAAAGGAAGCTGTGTCTTTTGCCGAAGGTTGAAGAGATCAGTGTCTTTCTAGGTGTGGACTATGTCTCTACGGAATAACATACATGAAATTATGTCTATACTGAATTATCTACATAGAATTACGTACGGAAGCTTACTACAACTAACTTCAAACATCGTAACATTTTTCGGTTGTTAAGAACAATCAAAGGCAATCGTTGTCTTTTCTTATTATTATTTGAGCATGATTTTGCTCAACTGTAACAACTGCAGAATTTGCACAGTGTTCTAAATGTAGAGTTTTGTCTTTAAACAATGCTAGAGATGATGCAATAGTGAAAAGTTGATTCACATCCGTGGCAATTTCTGCAGGACCAGAAAAATAAAATTTGTAGAACAGTAAAAAATTTGCTTTATTGGAGTCCAACTGTCGCAATTCGAATGTACAGGGTGACTGACTAGAACTGCAACTTTTTAAAATGCTATAATTTTTTTATTTTTTGATAATTTTATTGTGTCAAAGCAAAAATGTTGGAAAATACATCAATTTTCAAATTGTATCAGTAGTTTTAAATATGTCCACCTTTGGCGCGAATAATGGCCTTGAGACGGCCGAAGAAAGAATCTCACGCTGCACGCAACTGGCTCTGCGGTGGTCCAAACTTTGGTATTTTTTAGTGCCAACCTTCGCCTTCAAAATACCCCAGACAGAGAAATCCAACGGATTTGCATCCGGAGAATTTGCAATACATTATGTCGAAGAAATGAAGTGTGGAACATTGTTTTTTAATCAATCTTGGTTGACGCGCGCCTTGTGAGACGGTGCCGAGTCTTGTTAAAATGTCCACGGTCTCCGATTGAAATGATTATATGCCCAAGGCTTCAATACTGTCTCTAAGACAGTTCCACGGTATACAATCGCATTAATTTTGACGCCACGGTCCTAAAATACGAGCGGAGAGCGACCATTGGCGGTTAGTGTCGGCCCAAGCCATCACCGTCGGTACTGCCCGCCTTCTGGTGGCCGTCCGAAGGTGTAAATAAATAAACTCGGTCACTTTGTTTGTTGACATATTGCTCTATGATAAATGGCGACTCATCGGAAAAAACCAAATTCGGCAACTCACCACTTTCGTGCAAGCGTAGCAACTCCTCCGCTCTTTCGACTCCAACTTTTTTCTGTTGCGGTCTAAGATCGTGTGTTTTTTTGGAACTCCAATGGCTGAGCCCAAGCTTATTTTTCAGTATGTGTTGCATCCGTCCCAACGATATGTTGAGCTCATGAGCCGTTTTTCTTCCACTTCGACGCGGATTTCGCTCAATTCAAGCCTTCACTTTCCGAACCATTTCTGCCGATGCTGCTGCTTTTTTATGACCAATTTTCCAACACAACTGAGTCGCAAATCGTTTAAAAGGCTTGTAAATAATAAAATTATCTGTCATGTGTCAAAATTTAAGCTCACAGTAATGAACGGTTTGGAAATTATAGTAGTCTGAAGTTGGTTGCAGTTCGAGTCAGTTAAGGTGTAGTATTTGAATGTATTTATGTATTCAAAAACATTGGTGGTGTCATATGGTATGCCACCTCAGCTGTAAATCATATGGCCGTTAAGCATTTCGGTTTACTTGTGACTAGATAAAGGCACTAATATCCAGACAGTTAGCATATTTTCTAACATTGGTTTTATTTCGTTCGGTAACAATGAAGGCTTCCGCAAAAAGGAATAGTGATTGTTAAAGTATAAATATTTTTACATGTTACATTCACATAATTTTTAAATGTTCTATAAAAACAATTTTTTAAAAGAAAATTTAAAAACATTCGATTTGTATCAGTATTCGGACACTTTTATTTCAGTATTCGGACACAACACTTTTGTGTGAAAAATGTGTACTTTTTGTCCTAAATATAGGGTTTTCCAATAGGGACTTGACAACTTTGAATTTAATTTGTGAACGCACTCTTTCACTAATCACCAAACTATCACTGTCAATTTATTCAGTAAACATTTTCAACATTTTCATCAAGGTAAAGTACACTTACAGGCTACGTTCTCCGATTGGGTTCTGGAGAAGATGCGCCAAGATGATGAATTTCATCGCAAAATCATATTCAGTGATTTTGAGTGATTTTTGAATCAATGGGTTCGTTAATATGCAAAATATGCTTTATTGATTGGGTGAAAACCCACATGTGCTTCATGAATCACCACTTCATCCACATCCGGTGGCGTTATTGGGCCATATTTTTTCGTCGACGATAACTATCGTCACGTTATGTGAATGGTCAGCGTTATCGCGCCATGATCACCGATTATTTTTGGCCCGAATTGGAAGATATGGACTTGGACGACATGTGGTTTCAACAGGATGGTGCCACAAGCCACACAGCACACGCTACAATCGATTTATTGAAGAGTAAATATGGTGAGAGTGTTATCTCAAGACATGGATTGGCCGAGGATTGGCCGCCTCGTTCGTGCGATTTAACGCAGCTTGACTATTTTCTGTGGGGCTACGTTAAGTCATTGGTTTATGCCAACACGCCAACGACGTTGGAAGAGCTAAGAGCCAACATTGAATGGGATATAGCAGCCGTTTCGGCCGAAATGTGTGGCCGAGTCGTTGAAAACTGGGTCCAACGAATCAACTGCTGCAAACGTGCCCGCGCTGGCCATATGAACGAAGTCGAGTTCCATTCATAAATGTTTTGATTGGACTTCAAGCCAATAATAAAGTTTTTGAAATATCTCAAATGGTTTGCCTGTTATTTAAAAAAAAAATTGTCAAGTCGTTATTAGAAAACCCTATATATAATAAAACGTTTTAAGTTGTTAATAAAATATAATTTAATTCATTCTTTATTTGTAATACCTCCACAATTTAAGGAAGATAAGGAATAAGAAACAAAAATATTAATAATATCTAAAATAAAAAAATGAATTCAGTCCTTGATACCTAATACATTATATTAAATACTTATATATGTACATGTAGAAAGGCATGTACATGTTTGCCTAGCTTACCTAAAAAAATATATTTATAGAAAACAAAACAAAAAAAAAAATTAGTTCAAGTGAATTTTACCGGGTGAGTTTTTTAACTTAAGACATCAAAATTACTCGAAAAGTACGAAATATCGCGAAAAATGCTTCAGACAAAAGTCACAAGGTTCTGAAAGGGACATAAGATGGTGACCACGAGTTTGACCTTGAGCCCCATTTTCAAGGTCAAACGAAGGTCACTTTTAATTTTTTAATAGGAACTCCTATTTTTGTTTTGACAGATTCGTTATCTGCGTGAAAAATTACAATTCTTTTACATGAAACACATTTTTTTTAAAATGCGTTCTTTTCCCGTCAGAGGGCGTCAAACATCAAAATTACTCGAAAAGTACAAAATATCGCGAAAAATGTTTCAGACTAAAGTCACAAGGTTCTGAAGAGGACATAAGATGGTGACCACGAGTTTATCTTGAGACCCATTTTCAAGGTCAAACGAAGATGACTTTTGATTTTTCAAATGATAATTCCTGATTTTCATTGCTCAGTCGTATTCCTCAATGGGGCACACGACTTTATCTCAAAGCTCTTATTCATTCAGTGCTACAAACCACTGCTCTGGCACGCCTAAATCATTAATCGGTTTCCAACGTTGTTAGGGTTTTAGAAGGTCGAAATTTGTTTTGAGGAAGTCATTATTGCCCCGAGTGAAGTTAAAACAAATAGACAAATTGTCCTAAACTTATCTGAGAGTGTATGATGTGCACTCTGCCCTTTTTGTCCACTTGAACGGAACTGTACCTTATTAAGAAGTTCGATATTTGTTTTGAGGAATTGATTATTATTAGTAACGCTTTCCAAATTAATAATGCAGGCTATTTCAATTCAAGAGAAAATTGAAATGATATTGATTTATGGAGAAAGTGAAACTAACATCGATGGTGCTGTTGCTCTTAACGCCCAACGTTTCCCAGACCAGATACGATCGCGCGCTTCCTTTTATCGGGTCATCGAACAATTCACTGGTGAAGGAAGTGTGCAACAAAAGAAAAGGAATCGGTCAGATAGGGTGGCTGTTGAGGACAATGAAATAGCAGTGCTAGCTGCCGTTGCACACGATCCTCACGTTAGCACTCGGCAAATAAGTCGTGAATCAGGAATTTCTCAAAAGACTGTCTGTAAGGTCATGTTTCAATGCATCAAGAACTTTCTAGTGAGGATTTTCGCAACCGGGTTTCCTTTTGTCAATGGGCACTTCAGCAAATTGAACGAGACCCCCTTTTCTTCGCCAAGGCGTTATTCTCTTATGAGTCGACTTTCACCAATCACGGTACGGTCAATCGACATATTGTAATATGATTTACTGGGCTACCGAAAACCCTTTTCGGTTGCGACAAGTTAAACGCCAGGAATGTTAATGTTTGGGCGAGAATTATTGGGGATAAATTTTTGTAATAGGCCCATATTTTATTGAAGGCAACTTGAATGGCGAAAAGTATGCAAAATCTTACGGGACCATCTTGCAGTATTACTAGAAGAACTGCCATTGAAGTTGCGACAAACAATGTGGTTTCAACATGATGGTTGTCCAGCCCATTATTCCCAAGTAGCCCGGGGCGTATTAAGCAATGTTTACCATCAACGATGGATCGGACGAGGGGGTCCGAGGCAATGGTCTACTAGGTCACCTGATCTTACGTCACTTGATTTCTTCTTGTGGGGCTACTTAAAAAGTGAGGTTTACAGAAAAAAGCCAACAACAGGTGAGGACATGAAAAGACGAATAACTGAAGCTTGCCGGAAGATTACGCCAGAAATACTTCTCAGTTCTGTTGGTTCATTTAGAGCGCGAATAGGCAAGTGTATTAAAATGAATGGTCACATTTTCGAGCATTTGTTGAAATAGTCTCGGGAATGGGAAGAATTCAATGATTCAACAGTGGGAGGCAAGAGGACCCACTTTAATTAATCACCCCGAAGGAAACAAAATACTGATACGTCCACATCGTTGTTTCTGGGTTATGCTAAACGCAGTATGTAAAAACAAATGAGCAATGAAAATCAGGAATTACTATTTGAAAAATCAAAATTGACCTTCGTTTGACCTTGAAAATGGGTCTCAAGGTCAAACTCGTGGTCACCACCCTTTCACCCTTTCAGAACCTTGTGACTTTTGTCTGAAACATTTTTCGCGATATCGCGTATTCTTCGAGAAATTTGGATGTCTCAAGTTAAAAAACTCACCCTTTATATACTTATGTACATTATATGTATGTAAATAGTTAGGTAGATTTTAAGGTAAACGTTCCAGATGGCCGGTTTTTGGTTTCTATTTTTTCAATCTTTCTAGCTTCCTTTTTTGAATTGCCTCAATTTTGTTTATCTTTTTCTTTATTAGCTTGAATCTCTCGCCAAGCATCCGATGAAATTAAGCTCGGTGATATACATGCCGTATTTAGCCCCTGTTTTCTTTTATGGTTTTTATTTATTTTTACAGGTACGAATGTAAATAAATTTGTATAGTCTGGAATATAAAGCCGGGGGACTGTGCCCATATGGCTGTTACTTAAATGTGGTACGATTTACAATTTTTACAAATGTTTACAATTTTATGTTTATTGTACAAGAACCTTAAAAATGACTATTCTTATACATATAAGGATACTAGATTTAGATTTGCTTTCAAATTGAATTTAATTTATGTTTAGTCAATAATGGAAATAATTTAGAATTCTGTGGCGGTAAGGAGGGATCAAGCAGCTCCGATAGGGTTGGAATATTATCAGCAAAGTGGTCTTTAGTAAGTTGGCAGCTTTGAAGCACATGATGTATTGTTAAGTTCTCCTGACAAACGTTGCATAATGGTTGATTATCTCTGTTGTACAAGTGGACCTTATTAAACAGTGCATGTCCCAATCTTATTCTACAGAGCTTATTCATTGTAAAATACAGGCGCTAAAGATGGCATATGTGCTCTTAAGAAGGAACTTGACAAGGTCCAGCGGTTTTTTGCTTCTATTTGTATTTGTTTTACTTTTGGTCGCCATATTGCATTTGCGAAAGGTGGTATGGAATACACCAATGGCATATTAATTGCTAGACGGGCACCTGCGTCTGCTTTTTCATTCCCTGGAATGACTACATGTCCGGGTGTCCATATAACATGGATCCTGGCGGAGTTTAAAGCGATCACGAAGCGTAGAAAATGAAAGACCGGCGTTTTGCTATTATTGTTTTGGATGCCGTGTATTGCGCTGAGAGAGTCGGTGCATATTGTTGTTTTTCCATTAAGAACTTTTGCGAAGTTGAACGCTTCTACTAGTGCCATTACTTCACCAATGAAGGAGTTTTGGTTGGGAGTGGTAATTTGTTGCGTGATTATTCTGTCAAATTGATTGTCTAGCCTGTAAACACAAAATCCTGTGGTTCTTTCGTGACACGAAGCGTCTGTATATAAAATACAATCAACTCTGACAACAATTCCAGAAAATTTTTTCGGTAGACTACCGGCTGCGTGTGTCCTTTACGTGAAGCGCTGAGCGAGTCGTTTATTAGGTGCCGAGGAAAAAGCCAAAGTGGTGTTGTCTCATAACTAAGTGGTTTCGCAATAGTGACACTTGCTAGATTATTGTTTCGAATGGAGTTGAAGAGTGCGCTTTTGTTTTTCGATTTTTTAGCATTAGGACAGCCAATGATGCATAAATTTTGGAGTGGGTGTTTCCTGTCATTTAAGATTTTTGCAATCAATTTAACTTGGGTTGTGGTTCTATTAGTATTGCGTTTAATTTTGTTTGTGTTTGTCGGTAGCATCTTTTCGTCCAGTTTGAAAATAAGGAGAGTCCATGCTGTATAGCGCCTCTTATAAGCGTTTGGGCTATATTGATGGCTGTGTTTTGTTGAGGTCCTTTATGTTTATTGCATATTATTTTGAGCAGATTGTGAACTTTTGCTAGTATCTCTCTGACAGCTTTTACGTGGGCATGCCATTTCCAAGTTTTGGTACAGATCAGACCAAGTATTTTACCTTTTTCCAAAAAAGAAAACCTGACATTCTCTATGTTTATTGCTGTATTTGTACAGCTGCGTTTGCGGCAAATGTGTAAGGCTTCCATTTTTTTCAAGAGGCAATTTTGCTCCTGAGTTTTGACACCACAGGTCACTTCCTCAGGTTTACCAGATGCTAAAACAAAGATGTTGTCGGCGTATGCTAAAGTATACTTGATGTGTTTTTTATTTGCTCGCTTCTGCCGGAGCAGTATCCCGCCTATTTGTCCGCGAAGCGTTGTGCTATTTCAGCTGGGTCTGTCACAGAGGTGTTGTTATGTTTGTTGGAAGTAATTCGGTAATGTGCACGGTTCCCATACAATACTTTATTGATGTTTTGTGCAATTGGTGTTGAAGAAGGTAGATATTTAGCATTTGTGGCAAATTTATCCCAATTGGCTTTCGTTACAATAAAACGAGAATGAAATATTCTACCATATGTGAATGATTCTGCGGTTTCAATTATAATGGGAAAGTGATCGCTGCCCAATAGAGAATCATGGACTTTCCAGCTGGTGTTGGGTGCGATTGGAGGTGATGCTAATTTACTGCAGTAAATGTATTTTTGGTGGAAGATAAAGTCGGGGATCCATTGTTCAATAGAATCAGGTTAGAGTTTTGAAGCCAATTTTCCACAATAGTTCCTGCACTGGTGTAAGGCGAACCCCAGATGGAGTTGTTGGCATTAAAATCACCTAGGATAATGCTGTGCGAGAGCTGGTTCCCCGCCAGGTTCAGATATACTTGTTCGTTTCTTGCAGCGCAATAACCGTAGGCGAGTACTTTTGAATGAGAATGTCCAGATAAGGCAGGTTGTTAAAAAATCCTTGAATATTCCACTGGAGAATTGTTAGATTAATCTTTTTATTTTTATTGTTCATGTCGTGATTTAAAATTTAAGTTTTATTTGTAAAAATATTTTTATTGGTGGTGTGATTTTGGTAGTAGATGAATTGTTTGTAAAGAGCTTGCTGTTGGGTTTTCTAAGTGGTTGTCAAAGTAGGAGTTATGTAGTTTTATTTTTCCTTGTTCTAACTTTTTGTCAGATTCTGGAATTACATACAATATTTTAATGAGGACATAGAGGCCTTACTTATTGTGACAAGGCTAGGACCATGGTAGTCCTGGAATGTTTTAGGGCCAACTAAGTGAGATGGATCATTTCCATACCATTTTTTGTAGTATTACTTATGATTTCTACTTGTATGTTCTTTTCTTGTAAAGATAGTAAAGAGGTAGTTTTTATCTTATTATTGTCCTTGTTGTGTTGAAGCGTTGCAAGTATTGTTTTGGTAATTTGATTAGTGGGGGTAATATTAGTGTGTGTATTTGTGTTATTTGCGGTGTGCTTTGCTTTCTAGGGTGTTTTTGGCAAACTGTTCAATATTGCTTGTGCTAGGGATGGTATTCGTATCAATTGCTTTCTCTGAGAGTTTCTCTCTTATTACTTCTGCCAGTGATCGGTTTGTTCCCCGCGGGGTAGTTTTTGGTGCATAAAGGTGTCCTAATTTATTGTTTCTTTGTTTTTATAATCAGAACAGTCTTTTCTCTCACAAATGTGGGGCAATTCCTATCTTTAGATGTATGGTCATCTGCCATACAATTTACGCAGAATGTTCGCTTACATCCTTCTTCGAGTGGGGAAACTTCGGCACAAACTGCACATATGTTATTTGTTTCCCAGCAATGGTTTTTGGTGTGTCCTATTTTTGGCATATACTGCAAGACATGGGGTTAGGGTAGTAAGGGTTCACTTCTAATACCTGCCACCCTAGTTTTATTTCTGTAAGTGGTTCAGGGGCGTCGAATGTCAATATAGTAGCTCCAGTTGCTTTAAGAGTTCCTTCTTCGTTTTTAAAGAGTTTTTTTACTGCAATAACTTTGAATTTTTTTAACTCTTCCAGGATAGCATTTTCTTCGAGAGAAATGGAGTTATAGATAGATAGATAGATGGTACTTTATTTCGACTGGAACATGACCAAGAGACTTGCACTTGACAAATCTGTCGGCGACTTCTTTATTATTTACCTGGATCAGTAGGTCACCATTTCTAAGAGCTTTGACATCTTTATAGTAGGTGGAGACAGCGTCAATGCCTTTACCTATGATTATTGGGTTTCGGTTGGCAATTGGTGTTATATCACTATCAATTACTGAATTAGTAATAACCAGGAATCGCGTAAAATCAACGGGTATTTGCGATTTACAGATTAGAATTGGCCATTGTTCACTTTGTGCATGTGCTCCTCTGTCTGTTTTTTTTTTCTTTTCATCGTTTTGTTGGTTTGCATAAGGTCGTCCGGGTTAAGCCCATCAAACCGGTTTGTTGTTTTTGCCGCCATATAGACGGGGGCAATTGATAAAACTTTAATGTGTAGTTTCTTTTACTGTAAAGTTTTTGTAAAAAGTTATATTGTGTAAAAATTACTTATAAGTGGAACTGTTTAGGTTTATTAATCAACACTAGCAACTAGGTCGGTAAGTTCTGTGTACTAGAAAACAGGTGGAATAATACTTTTTAAACAAAAATACACTGCCTCTTAATGTATGATTTAACGAAAAAATACCGCGCTTCACTTTAAGTACGTGTGTCACTGAGAAGAGTTTGTTTGGTACTGTTTATGGTTTTTATTAAACAAAGTTAGATTTATATAAAACAAATGGGTAGAGAACGCTGATGGTGAACTATGAATACTCTCGCATCGAGATTGTTTTATTTGCGATTGTTCTGGGATGAATTTTTGCTTCATTTGAAGTTGCTGGCATAATTGAGCATCCACTGATTTCTTTTGACTGTTTATTTTTCTGTTCATACTTAATTCCATTCTCATTAGTGCCAGAGACTTTTTGGGTTTCTTTTTCTAATTTTCCATCCCTATTTAGAACGTTAACCCCAGCCCTTAAATTTCCTGACCCTCCTGTGATCTCTCCAAGTGCAGCTCCTGTGATGTCCAATAAGGAATTCTCTGGAGAATCGTTTTTTGATTTTCATGCTTCGATTTGTATCACCTTTAAAACGACATCACTATCCACTCCAACATTGTCCAACTGTCTTAATAATGCCTATATCACTTCTGCAGCAATATAAAATTTGTATTCACAGAGTTGTTCACGATCAAAAGATTGGGGATATTCAGCAATTACAAAACCTTCAGCATTGTTTTTAACGCATTTCGATAAATCAGCTAAACAGCTTTAGGGTTCAATGGATATAAGCCACATTTTCTGACTGTCAATCACGTACTGTTGTTTTCCAGTTGGACAACGCAATACAAAATAATTTGGAATGCACTAAGTTTAGTGTTAAATGTGACTTGGGCCAATCGACAAACAATATAACGGGCTGTTCAACCTTGTCAGCCAGTAGACGTTTGTGTGAACGCAGTTAGTAACATACTCTAAAAACATTCGCTTCTCATCCACCCGCTTTCGTTTCTACCCAAAAATCACGATTTTGGCATACTGTCAACGATGTCTTTCAGCGGACGCAAGTATGGAAATACCACTATTGGTACGAAAAACTTTCCGAGTTATGCTCCTTTCTTATTCTTTTTAAATATTCGTTCAGATCCTTAAACCATTTTAAAATGGTTTCTTTTCTGACTACTGCTCTACTCTTGCTTATATTTTCCGATTCTCTCATTGATAAGGTAAGGTTTCGCTTTATAAAAACTCGCATCCACGTTTTACCCGGTCGATTATTTTTAAAAGGAGTTTTCCTATTGGAGTCTTTTATTATCTTCTGCACCGTATTCAACAAATCGTCTGTTTTTAGGGAAAACCACATTTGCAGAAATCGGCACACCATTGAGCAATTTGCTCATCGTCTTCAACCATTAAATAAGGATCTGGGTCCATTTTTGTTTTATCCTTTAACCAGTCATGTTGTGTTGAACGAGATAAACCGTATTTGCCAGCTGTTTTTCGTATTCTTATTTGAATCCAAGGCTTTAGTTATTTTATCTGCATTCTTTAAAAAATAATAAAAGGTAGGAAGGTTATGTAAATTACATACAAAATTGTGTTTACCGAATACTGAAACTAAATTTTCAGTATCTGGACAGTCAGCTGCTACCTATGATTTATGAACACTAAAAAGAGAATTTTTGTTTTCTCTTATATTCTTATATCCTCTCAAATGTTATTTTTAGTATACGGATATCGTAATACATAGTGGCCTACATTGTGCAAGGGTGAGCAGGTACGATCTGCTTTCACACAATTCACTCGATTTTCCTCTTAATTACTGCGAGTGGATTTCTCCTTGGTTGTCAAGCGATTATCCTCATATGATGGGAAAACAGCCTGATGATGCATTTCAAATTGGTATTGTAACATTTAGCATACAGTTTTCTTATTTTGTGTCCTCGATCTTTGGTTTGTCATATATTTTTTATTTATTTTGCGTATTTCTGCTGATGATTGCGAATATTTTTTGCCTTAACTGAAGTCCGTTTAGATATTCCAATCACCAGTTCAATTGCAATTACTTTTGCATCGAAGCGACATGTGCCATGTGCCGTGGTCAGCTATCGCATTCCCTGCAAATTCAGTATTATTGTAACAGCTTTATTTTTAACCCAAGACATTCTTGAGTAACAAAATGAAATAAAACTCCGTTCTTGACAAGTCTTCAGATGAATACTTTATTGATCGTTCTTTTGTTTCCCATAGGAATAGGATTTAGTTGACTGACATCTGATCGGAATATGAGCCAATTAACAGAATAATTTACATTGATGAGAACGGATTGTATTTGAATCACACACAGCACATTCAAGATATAAATTAATAAAATGCTTTCTCTGATATTACAATTTTTTAATATTTCTCTTTCAGTGTCTTCTTGTCTTCTTGTCAGTGTCTGTCCCTATCAACTCAACTGAGTTCTTTAGTTGAGAACTGTTGATTCAGAGAAAGAAAGGAAAAATATCGATGAACATTGGTCTTAGATGTTTCCAAGTTATAATGAATAGGAAATAGAGAGCTCGGCAGGGCATTCCATAAGCGAGTAGTACGGCTTAGGAATGAATCACGATATTAGATATTAGAGTATGTACGTCTGAAAGTGGGCTTGAGGCTATACTGATGAGCATTCAGAGAGAGACGGGTGTTATCAGTTTGAAAGTCCGGAATGCTATTGGCGATTTCAATGGAGCATTGGTGATGGACATAGCAGTAAAACAGAGTGAGACAGAAGACTCTACGTCGGTGTTCCAAGGTGTCCATTGTCTGAGTGATATAAGTATCACTTGTGAAATTTTTTTATTTATTTTTTTATGCAGAGATGCTGTGGACACAACGACCAGATGCGAAGATTGTACTCCAATTTCGGGCGGACAAATATATATATATATTAAGACCACATAAGCGGAGGTAAAATATTTCTTACTTCGCTTGAGTAATCCTAGACTTTTTGCTGTATTTTTGACGACTCCAAATATGTGGTCATTCCAACGTAAGTTGTCATTGACACACATACCGAGAATAGAAAGTTTTTCAGGTTCGACGATTGAAGCGCCATTCATGGACAGTGGTTGGGTGTTTAGATTTAAATTCCATCCCTGGCACACCAGCACTTATTTTGTGAATGAATATCAGACTTGAAAAAATCCAAGACAACTTGAATTGAACGTCCGGAAAGATAATTTCTAATCTATTGAAGAGTCGTCGATCCCAAAAGCACCCATTTTCGACAAATGAGCCTGATGCCAAACTCTGTCAAATGCCTTAGAAATATTAAGAAATATCAATTTTGCTTTCGCCAAATTGATGTAAGCTTTGGTTCCACTTTTCTGTGAGACATGCCATCAGACCAGTGGACCTGTTGCTATAAAAATATTACTATTGGTCATTGAAAAGTTTTCGTGTTTCGAGATATTTCATGAACTGACGGTTTATCAGAGTTTTCATGAAGCAAATTCGCCTTTACGACGATCACCGTCGGAAGAAGTCACGGTATGGGAATTCGCAAGGAAACGTAAGCATTATGACCATCCATCGGCACCTAACAAATATAAGTAAAGTCATAAAGTTGGAAAATGAGTACCACACCACTTCTTCACCAAAAAATCTAAACTTTCACTGCTCTTCTGTCGCATCACAATCAATAGCCATAAAATCGTTGGCTACTTGGATAACTTTCCACTTCTGCCCAAACAATTGCTTCCGCCGAAGGCTTTAAATATTAATTTCGGCATATGACGACTTTTAGGATGAAAGTGTTGACGTTTCCATATACCATGCTTCCGTATTTCAGAGTTTGTGCCCCAAAGTCCATATTCTTTCCTGAAATATGTTCCAATGATGTTATCGTATATGTCAACCACCAGAAAAACGTGAGAGAAGACTTAGATGAGAGTCCTGGGGCCGTCGTCTCACCCGTTCTTTATACTGCCTTTAAATATGTCCTATGTTTACTTTTCATTAACTTAATGAGCGCCAGTTGCACCATCTTGTTGTTATATGGTCTTTGATTAAACACAATAAAAATAAAATTAGAAAATTTATCTTCTATTTCGGATGATACATTAGTTCGGTTGGTGTCCATTCTTCCTCTCGGCTGCTGAAACGCGTTCCCCGTAGTGCTTTTTTAACTTGATTGACCAGAAAGAAGTCACAGGGAGCCAAATCAGGTGAAATCGGTGGCTGGTTTTTTTGGTCTCGGCTCATTTGGTGAACGACATTCACTTGCCTGATGTCTGGATTGCGTGTCGTACACAAAAACCCACTTCTCGTCTCCAGTAATGGTTCTTTTGATAAATATGGGATCGGATTCAGCCTCGCAAATCATGTCTTTTGCGTCGTCAACACGGACTCTTTTTTGCATGAAATTGAGGTCTTTTGGTACCAACTTTGCTACTACACGACGGAAACCCAAATCATTAACCAAAATGTCTTGGACGGATCCATAGGCAATGTTCTAGTCCTCCGCTATCTCTCTGATGGTTAATTTGCGGTTATGGACCAACAATTCCTTTACTTCATCAATGTTTTCGTCGGTCGATGGTCTGCCACTGCGTCCATCATCTTAGATTGACTCACAACCACTTTTGAACTGCTCGTGCCACTGGTAAATGACCGTTTTCTTTAGAGAATCTTTGCCGAAACACTTTTCCAACATTTCCAACGTTCGCGCACCATTAAATTCGTTTTTTACGCAAAATTTAATACAAGTTCGTTGTTGCAAATTTAAATCCATTTCTAAAATTGTAAAAAATCGCCAGCACACCCAGAGATAGATGTACTTTTGTCAAGATATGACTCTAAGATTTAGAGGAAATATCAACAACAGATGTACCAACTTAACAAAAAAAAAAAAAAAAAAACAGAACTCAAATCGGAACAATGGGAGCGCCACACGGTGGTTATTTCGATATTGATCTTTTTGATCAAGGTGGTAAATCAGGATAAAACCTGGGTTGTGCATTCAGTAGGTACAAACCAAGGTTGGTGACTTCAATTTGAACCAATTTTATAGGGTGCTATGTTAAAAAACAAAACGAGCAGCAGAACTGTTAAAGACTGCAGTACTTTGGTACTGCAATCATAAAGTCGCAATCAATTGACTAAAATCTTCGAATTAAAGTTAAGACTATGTCTTATGACTTTAACTATAAAACAAAAAAAACCAATTATTTTGAATATTTCTACTGGGCAGTTAACTGGAGCAGACAATTGACTGTGAGTTAATTGACTGTAAGTTAATTGACTGTTACTAGTCTTTTAGTCTTCTAAAATTTTTTTTGTCATTTTTGCAGTCAGTTAGTTTTCTGATTGCAGTCAACTAATTTATTATCCATTTACAGTCAAACTACAGACTGCTGTTTAGTCGATCGACTGCTTTTAGTCTTTTGACTAAAATAATTTAACTTCCTAGAACTGGAATACTTTAATCACCATTTTGAATATAATCTCAATATTCTCGATTCACGAATCAATTGACCAATGATACTGTACATTCAACCAAAATTTCGTAACAAAACAAGGCCTTCTTTTCATTAAAAATTTTCATATTAAATATTAAATTAAAAACACATTTTAATTTACTTTACAAAAATAACCACATGGCACATACCAAATAAACCAAACGGCAAACATAAAAAAAAAAACAATGATTCTACCAAAAAAAACAAAATGATGGTACTTATTCATAATAGTCCTTATAACACATGTAGTCATCTGGACAAAGGAACACCAAAGCGAAATTAACTAGGAATATACACACGGATGTGTATATTATCATTTGTTATGTTAACTTACTCTTCAAGATCCATTATTTCCTCTTCATTATCTGTTTTATATCCATCTTTATATTCTTCAAATATGGAGATGACTTTGTTACAGGTTGAAATAATATATTCGTAAATTGAAAGCTGACTTGATATCATTTTGATTACACTACTTTATTATCTGTAACAATTTCTGCTGTATATCTTGCATCTCGATTAGCATATGTTGATATATAAGTGGTGATTCATTGTGAGGTTTGATTTTCAATAGGCTTTTTTTGACAGATCACGCGTGACACTCCTATCAAACAGCTCTGCCATTTTCGTTCAGTATCATTTGACAAGTCAAAATGGAAGGACTCACACCACAACAGCGTCTCCAAATTGTACAGCTGTATTACGAAAATCAGCGTTCTGTGAGAAATGTTTTTCGTGGATTCGAGAAACTTACGGTTCGCATAATCGACCACTATTGCCAATACCATTTGCAAACTTGAATTCTAGCCAATCATCCGTAGATATGAAGTCCGGAACGTTGTTTTTGAGCCACAGTTGAGTCGTTTTTGCTTTGTGAGCTGGAGCAGAGTCTTGCTGGAAAGTAGATGGCTTGTTGTTGAATATTGATTGGTTGAGAGACTACACAATGGGTTCCAAGACAGTTGATTGATATACTTTGGCCGATGTTTTCACTCCTTTCTCGCAAAAATGGAGTTTGGTAACGGCACCGTAGCACACTCCTCACCATACCATTACAGACGCGGGATGGTGGCCTCTTTGAACCCGCGATATCAGTTGGGATGCTTCTCTGGATGACCGAGCATATACACGATCGTTCTGCTTATTGAACGATTCTTCTACGGTGAAGATTGTGGATTTGTTGGTACAGCTTTTATTGAAGGTCTTATCTCGACGAAGATTAAATCAAGAAGAAAGAGATTAGTTACAAGCTTAAACATAGTGATTTAATGACTTCCGATTTGGCAAAGTGGAATAAACTGCCAAGCTATACTAACGACATTTTTATGTCAAACTATTACAACTTATTACAGTATTAGAGATGTGATTTAACGTTTTGATTTAAACAATATGTATATGTATAGGTTAAGTAGATCAAGATTTTTTTTTAAGTTTTTAAGGTTAAATTCTACGTTTTATAATATTTAAAGTACTAAGTTTCACCAATTTTTTTCCTTAGTTTAAGTTTTGATAAATATAGAACTACAAATAAATAGTAACTATACGAAACGTCGAAAATTATTGTTTAAATTAAAATAAGATAATTTTTAAGTTACTTAACCTAATTTTTATGCGTTTTTTTGTCTTTCATGTAAGAGTTGATGAATTATATAAAATAAGAATGCATTTAAAATGAAATGACACTGGGTCTATGGGAAAAGCCTTAGACAAGCTCCATGTAGCAACAACGATACCACAATGGATTGAGAACATGCTAAAAAGCAGAATTATCAATTCAAAAATTGGAAGAAACTCAGTTAGGAAAACGGTTCCAAGAAGAACTTTACAAGGAGGAATGATTTCTCCCCTTCAATAGTTTCTTGTTGTAAACAACTCCCTTACAAGTTTCGATAAGAAGGGTGTTAAGGCAGCAGCCTACGCCAACGTAGGTGGGAGTAAAACATCTTCCAAAGACTCCGGCGAACTAATAGAGTCGGCCTTGAACACACTTTCCAAATGGAACACAAAGTGGTTTAGTGGTAAAACCCAACTAGATTTGTTCGAAATAAAACGGAAGCTAGAAAATTTTAAAATTCCCAAAATCAATTTTGTTAGGATATAATTTTTATCCGAGGCTAAATATCTAGGAATCAACAGTAAATACAGCTGCCAACACAACATCACAGAAAAAACCAAACCTTTGGTAAACTTTGGGGCTTAAGACCATGTACGTCTAATATCATACACTCGATGTTCAGGTGAAATCGTATCTGATCAAGTCAATCAATAATTTAGTACATTTGCCACTTCATTACTTTTCTCATTATTTTCTTAACTGTAAGCTTTTCCGGTGTTAATTCTTTAGTCATTCTATTTGGAATTTTAAGGATGTACGGTCGACAGCATAGAGGCACTATAATAATAATTTGTAACAGTAACAGAAAATTCAATGCGTTTTTTTTTTTATCGGACCAGCCAACGAGTACATTTTGGTCCAGGCGAGCCAAATCATCCAGCTGGTAGAGTTTCACATCAGCTCGAAATCCTCTTCACTAGCGCCATCATCGTGGTTATCAGTCCATACTGTTCGTGGCAGCTTGACATCTTCGTCATCTTCGCCATCATCTTGGCCTTCAATTTCAGCAAGACCAGTAGCAGCACAAGTCATCATCACCATCTTCAAAATTGTCATCAGCTTAATTGTCATACATACTCGTACATATAGAAACTTACTAGATTAAGTGTAAAAGGTTGCAATTATAACTTTTATTATTTCAAGTTTTACAAAAAGGTATTTGATTTAGATATTAATTATAAATTGAACTACTTCTGAAGACTGCTAATCACGAATTCCCCCACATCGTTGGTTTTTAAGCATTTGACAACCTAGACAGACGCTGCATATGTGCAGTATTAGAAGCAAGAGGCAACTCCTAAATAGTAAATATTATTAGAGCTAACTACGAGGGCTCTGAAAGCAGAATGGGACGAAATCAGCGAAGCAGATTAATGCAGACATTAAGATATTCAGCACAAGCTAGATGCGCTAGCGGTAGAGTCAAGAAAACCAGGATTGATAAGAAAATTTTGAATAAGAATAAAAGTTAACAGCATTACGCCAGTCGTTATTGATGGTATACCAGTTGAAAGGTTGAGAACTTCGAATACCTAGGTAGCCAAAGTTCAATAAATGAAGGCACACTGACAGATGTGGTGAGTAGAATACAAAGAGCAAGAGCTGCATTCGTAAGACTCAACAATATCTAGAAATCCGCAGTTATTAAACAAAAGACTAAGATCAAGATCTTCAACACATGCGTAAAAACAGTTCTACTCTATAGCTCAGTGACCTGGGCTGTACCAGTCGTGGCAACAATTAAATTACAAATATTTATAAACCGATGCTTAAGGCGAAAAATAAGAATATGGTGGCCCAGAACCGTAAGAAATGAAAGGCTGTGAGAGATATGTAAACAAAGAAGTATAGAGTCTGAGATAAGAGAGATGAAATACGAATAATTAGGGCATACCCTGCGCAAGCAAATCAGTGAAATACCTCACAAAGCGCTACGGTGGAATCCGCAAGGCAGAAGTGACAGAGGGAGACCAAGAAACACATGGCGTCGAAGTGATTGTGCTAAAACTAGGAAATCCTTCAATGAAATGAAAGTCATTGCTCGAAACAGAACCGGCTGGAAAACATCCGTTAACATAATTATCTAATGAAATCAAATACAAAGTTCACCCCGCTCCATTCATCTAATGTCGAAGTGTTATAAGACAGTATTTATAACTCTATGTAACTATGGTATAAATAGTCATAATAATAATAATTATCTGCTTGCGGTACACTTTGCGACCAACCCAACAGTTCCAAGCTATGCTTTGCCTCCGCCTACACTTAATCGTGTCGAATCTTCAAAGATTTTAACAAACATGAATCCGCTAGTTCAGATATTATATCTCCCTTTCTTCTAATGAGGTGTACTTCAACGCTGGTGAAACCAATGTGTAAGCTTTTCCAACGATCCTACACTTTAGGACTCTTTCCGAGAAGATGAAAACAAAATTTTTTTATTTAAAATGCGTGCATTCTTTTTCATTGAATTAAAAGTTTTCAGAACGTTCAATTTAAGTTGTATTGGATGGTTTCAAGCTTGGTATTCACAAGTGACGGTATGCCCCAGGGCTCTATTCTGCCTTTGACACTCTTTTTAATCTTCGTTTAAGGTCTCTTATCTGCTACTTCTCTTATACTTCCCAGACTTATCTCCCTGCTCTTCGGCTATAGAACGAGAACGCCAGCGTACGAATATGTTGAGCTTATTAAATTCTGATACTAACAGCATTACCAATTGGGGAACAATCAGCAGAGTGGAATTGAATGTGCTGTCTGATCTGGCCTCAATATATGAGGCATTAATTCGTCCAAAATTTTAGTACAATGCCACATCCGCACCTGTTAAATAGCATTCAAAACCTATCTATCTATTTTCACCATCAGTAACATAGTTATCAACTGAATTACCAGAATCAACCGTAACACCTTTAAGCACACTTCTGGACGTACATTGAAAAATCGTGCTTTTTTCCTAAGCCGTACA
The DNA here is from genome assembly GCA_907269105.1 of Volucella inanis. Classification (NCBI taxonomy): domain Eukaryota; kingdom Metazoa; phylum Arthropoda; class Insecta; order Diptera; family Syrphidae; genus Volucella; species Volucella inanis. The sequence continues at coordinate 148,534,315 of OU026153.1, forward strand.
TTTCACTTATGGAATGCCCAACCTAGCTCCTTATTTTCTGACCATTATAACCTTCAAACATTCAAAACGAACGTACATTTCTACGTTTTTTATTTCACTTAGTTGTATACATTTTAAAATTTGTTAGTGTTTTTTTTTTAATTTTTTTAACATTATTAATAATTTCTACTCGTATTTTATTTTCAATTTCTGTTTATGAGTTTATTTTTGTTTTGGTCGAGTGATGATAAGACGTCACGTTGACCTTATGACCGTGCTCTATGGAAAATTGAGGCCATATATAGAGAAGTATATCGTGAAGCTTAGATAGAAGTTGGCGTGCCAAAGTTTTAGGCGATAGTGCGACTACGAAAACTACTAAATGATTTCATCCTGGATGTTACTGCAAGTGCAGACAAATGCTTTATTATGAGCAGACGAAGTAACTCGTCAGACAATCATGCCAACCTGCGTCATCTGCCATTAGCTTTACATAATAATTTTTAACCGGTTTCTCGTTTAAAATCTCATTCTAATGCAAGTATTATACGAGTATACGTAATAAAAATCAAAATGAGTAGCAGTAATTAAAAACTTTTAAACTCTTGCAATTTAGTTTATGCGCAGTGCAGGGTAAATAAATTTCGCCAAATGGAATTTGTATCTTGAAAAATTAAAAAATATTTTAACGATAAATCATCAACTTTTGGGAAGTACATACTGTGTTTGTGAATTATCATCAAGGTTGCGTATTTTATTTTCCATTTTAGCGGATAAGACCCTAACCATCACAGTGGTACTCTATGGCGGAGAAGCTCCGACATAAGCGAAGTTAGATATCCTAAGTCGCTTTGAACACAAAAGGCTGAGTTCAAACAACGAACTAAACGAGCTGTAGAGGGATATTGACCTGAATGGAGAAGTTTGCGTCAGTACCCCAAGATGACTAAAATATGAACACGTTCCGGCTCGAAGAGTCTTCGGTTACAAGCCGAAAAGACTAAAGATGGCATACACATGTGTAAGTGGGTCTCCATCCACTTAAGTGTGTGACAGCTTGTCTAAGACTGCACTGACTTAAGAAGTTTATTGGAAAAGACCCAAATCCAGTTGAATCATCCAAGCCATTGCCATCCAAGTAGTAAGTAAGATTTTTGGTTCTGGACTGCTAGAGCTATTAGGCGAAGTCCTGTTCTCATAACTATAGTCAATGTTGGTCGACATTCTTCTTGGTATTATCAACAGTTTAAGCAATGAACAATTTTATATGCAGCTGCATTGTAGCTGTTACTGCCTCCTCTAAGTAGAAAACGATTGGTGAAACAAAAATATACTTTTAACCGATTCTCTTGAAAGTAAGGTACTATTTAGAAGATGTATCATATGAGACTGACTGGTTTGACTTAACTTGAGCCACTTTTTCAAAAGGGCTTGCAAAAACAATTAAAACATCATAAAAATATACTCCCACGCCTGTCTTCAAAGTGGAGATACACGCAATTCTAAAGACAAGGTAAAGTGGCAACGCTTGTTCATCTAAATCGACAAAACTTCGCTTAAGGCGTTGTCAAAACCTTTAATCACTTCCTTAGGTTACATCAGTAATCTCAGTCAACACGATTCAAGCTATATTGATATTAGAGTATATGGTTGGCTTCACGATGACCTTGAACTGCAAAGTGAATGCATTAGAACTTGTAACGAATTATTAGAACGGGAATAAACAATTATATTGAAATAGGAATAAAGTACGTGCTAATTTACGGACAAGTTGGTCGTCCGCTATTTTTTATTGAATCCTTACAGAGGAGTTCGCTAACTTCTCAAGGTCCTAGAAATACACAAACAAAAAAATAAATAAACAAACCAATTCATGGCACAACAGACCAGTGTAGACCAAGGCCTAGTTTCTTACATTCACTGTTTTGTTCGCCTTACCATTACACGCATAGTGAAAAGGGATCTACAAATTTGTTTGCCTACTCCGAACGGTGGGACAGGGAAACTTTTTTATACGCAAACGATTTTTTTTTTTAATTTATACGAGGATTCTGTGATGCCCGAAAGTGCCTCCATCGCGTTTTTCTTCACCTCAGCAATGTCGACAAACGCTTTCCTTTCAGGTCTGAATAGGCTGAAAAAGGCGAATCTCCTCAAAATTTTCAGGTAGAAAGCCTGGCTAACTGTCTGACCACATCGAAAAAACAAATCAGAATTTATTTGATGTTTGGTTTCGATTGACGAGCATTTTTGAGTCGAGACGAACTTAGAGTCTTCTACTTTCTTGCTTGCTGCTTAATTTCAAGGTCATAACCGTAGCAATATGATTCTTTATCTGTGATAATCTTGGTAAAAAATTGAGACACGCAACCTTGTTTTTGTTCAGCAATTGAGACAGAACGGAAGAACGCAGTACTACAAAAAATCCGTGCACCTCGAAGTCAGCTCCGTTTCTTTTGCGTATTCCATCATATCTCAGAGTTAAACGTTTTCCGGAGCGAGTAATGTGATGTTCTTTCAAAATAGATTGTGTATCGCAAGCTGGAACGTCGAAACGATAACAGGTAAAATTTCTGAATCAGAACGCGTATAACGTTACCGCAAGATCGCTACTTGTACTTGGAGACGAAAGAGAACAAAATGCATTATTACGAATTAGAGTTGCAATAATCTTCGCAACTGAACTAAGATAAGATAGTGAGCTTGTCAAGATTGGTTTACAAATGCCATAAATCAAGAGAGGCAGAAAGAGTGCAAGGTATGGGGAGCAGTGCGATGAAAAATTTAAAAGTAGTGCAGAACCTCTGATCAGTGTTTTAAAAGGTCAAAACGTGGTACTGGAATAGTTGTTACCATGCAAAAATAGAAAAACCAGTAGCAGTAGCATTAAAGGCATTTTATTGAGATCTAGTAGACGTAAGCCCAAAACTTTTAAGCTGGCAACAAACAATAAAAGATAAAAAAGCTGCTGAAGAAACATCGTGAAACTTAAAAAATATGCATGTCGTCTTCATCCATTTAGAAAAAGTGTTCGAAAGAACGATATTAAGATCACAAAATAAATTAACAATATTATTTTTATTTACTATTTAAATAACCAGCGAGAGTAACTGGAGAATTTAAAACAAAGTCGGAGTACAGCAAGCTTTTAATTTCATGCTGCTGCTTTTAATTTCATGCAAGATTTTATGCTGGGCAGCACATTGGTCTGTCTTGTTGATTCCGGTCGCACTCAATGCCACAGTATTTTGTGACACTTCGGACTGAGCAGATTAGCTGGTTATGCTATCAACGAGATCCGTTGGAAAAGCCACTCCCGAAAGTAATCGAGACTCAACTTCAAACCGAGGTTCAAAACAGAGGTCGAAAACAAAATGGTTCTAAATGTTTTGGAAAAGTGTGCTCAACGTACGCTACTATAATTTTAGAGATACCTTTGAACCTTTGAAATATATTAAAGCCGAATTCAGAGAGAAGGCAAAAGAATTCGCAAAGCCAACTTACTTGATACAAAAACAAGTGAACTTTACCGTAATCAATGTTTGTTAGTTGTTCTGTTTTAAGTCATTAACATAGGTTACCATATAGGTAACTCTAAATTAATTAAGAACCTAAAACTTTATTAAATAAAACAAAAAGAAAACAAAATGTTAAATGTTGAAATATGTGTTCAGTTCAAGTTTGAAGAAGGACTTCACCCTTTTCTCCACAGGCTTTAGACGCTCACGCGACTTCGTCGCTCCGCTAAGGAAATGGCAACAACTGTCAGGTAGGCGAATATAACTTCTTAGCAACTGCATTTAAATTGTAGTTGTTCATTGAAAACTTTTAATACAATGTAATCAACAGATATGTATCACTTCAAAAGTAAAATAAGGAAATTTGGCGTAATTGTACTATTGTAATGTGAAATAAAGCCGAATTCAAAAATTCGGCGCTATTTCGCTCGGCGTTATTTCACGGCACCTTCTGCTGAGACTGCTTTTCTCTTTAACCGCTTTACAAAGCCTTTTGACTTCACATCAAATGTATTGATGGAGCCTAATTTTTAGGTAGGTCTACCCTTTGTTTCGTTGATTTTTGCTGTTGTTTTAGTGTTTTTTTATTTTTTTCTGCTGTTTTGTGGCAGTTAATTAAGTTATCCTACAGGGACAACTATAAAAAAAGACGTAACGGTGAGGACTTAATCCTCACCCTGACTGTTCTGATCACATTGGAATAAAACAGGAACGTTATTTGTTATAAAAATTTATTGAGCAATGTCAAGTGTGTTCTTCTACCGATCAATTTAAACTAAGCTAACTCGGTATATATTTTAATTCGTACGGTTTTTTTTTTTAAAATTTGAACGTTTATTGAAGAAAAACATGTACAATAGTATTATTCAAAGTATTGCCCATCTAAAGCTGACTTTTTCCCATCTTTCTGGCAATTTGTGGATCCCATCCCAAAAGAACTGCGCCGGCTTGGCAGCCAAGAATGAATCAAGCCAATTTTTGATATTCTGCTCTGATGTGAACCGTATTTCAGTGAGGGCGTTCTGCATCGACCAGAACAAATGGTAGTCAGAAGGGGCAATATCTGGGCTATAAAGCGGGTGGGGTAAGACTTCCCATCCACTGTTTTCCAAATAGTTCTTAACCGGAATAGCAACGTGGGGCCGAGCGTTGTCATGATGGAAAATTATTGCCTCGTGTCTGGTCGCATATTCCGGGCGTTTTTCGGCTACTGCTCTCTTCAAACAGATTAATTGTGTTCGGTAGCATTGTCCATTGATGGTTTTACCCAGTTTTAGTGGCTCATAATACAGCACACCCATCTGATCCCACCAAATACAGAGCATTACCTTCGCGCTATGGATATTCGGCTTTGCCGTTGATTTGGCTAGTTGGCCGGGTTTCACATATGATTTTCTGCGCTTGGGGTTGTCGTAATGGATCCATTTTTGACCACCAATAACAATCCGATGCAAAAATGACTTCCTTTTGTGGCGTTCCAGCAGGATTTCGGACATGCAAAACCGCCTTTCGACGTCCCTCGGCTTGAGTTCATTTGGAACCCAATTTCCTTGCTTTTAAATATATCCAGCTGCTTTTAAACGTTTTGAAATGGCTGCTTGAGTGACATTCAAAGGTTCTGCGAGCTCTTCTTGTATTTGGCAACAATCTTCATAGAGTAATGCTTCCAGTTCTTCATCTTTAAATTTTTTTGGCTGTCCAGGACGTTCATCGTCTTCCAAGCCAAAATCACCACTTTTAAATCGTGCTAACCACTTTTGGCACATTCGCTCAGCTAGCGCATATTCACCATAAACTTCCACCAAAATACGATGACTTTCGGCAGCAGTTTTCTTCATATTAAAGTAATGAAGAAAAACTCCCCGCAAAAACACTTTTCAGGCACAAAGTTCGACATATTTGAGTGAAAAAAAAAAATTGTTTTTTACGCTTCAAATGAATGACATATACTGAAATGACGTACAATGACAGTAGCTTTCCAACGCATGTTCCAATGGAATAATAACAATGGAATAATAAAAGTTACGCCATCTCTTAGCAAACCGCCAATATATATATAGACCCAGTAACATATTTATTTCTAACTTATTAAGTCTGATTTATAATGTAAAATAAAGCACATAAATTTGAAAGTGAACTTAAATTTTTTATTATCAGTTAAAAGAACTATTAATGGCATTTATTTTTTAAAAATGATATTATGTAAATGTTGACCACGACTACTTCTAAGGTGGTCCATTTGGAAGACTCAATTTTGAGCGACTTGTTCGAGCATAGCGACTGGTATCTCGCGGATAACACAAGTAATGTTGGCTTCCAAAGCTGGCTTATTCGTAAAGACCTGAGATTTTACATATCCCCAGAAAAAATAGTGCAAGTTGTGATATCGCACGATCTAGGCAGCCAATTTACCGTAGCAAAACGTGAAATTAAGTACTTACCAAAATGTCTCAACAAGTCCATTGTTTCACGCGCTGTATGACTCGTAGCGCCATCTTTTTGAAGAGCTCACCGAGACCATATGCTTGAATTTCAGGAAGCACATAATCCGTTAACATGGTGTGACACAGTTACCATTTAAGGTAATATTCTGATATGCCTCATTTCTGAATAAATATGGACCAATGATTCCACCAGCCATTAACCCCACCGTTATTTTTAATGGATGTAATAGTAGCTCTTGGTATTCTTCGGGTTGCTCATTAGCCCAAACACGGCGATTTTGTTTATTAACGTATCCATTGATAAAACACCGGATTTTCATTGAGTTTTTCCAGAGCCCATTCACTGAAAATATGTCGCAAATTTAAGTCGCCTGGCTTCAATTCTTGCACAAGTTGAATTTTGTACGCTTTAGGCTGAGATCCTCACGTAAAATACGCAAAGTTGTAGAATTCACCAAGCCAAGCTGCTGAGAACGATGACGAATCGATTCGTCACGGTCTTCTGGTACACTCTCAGCTACAGCTGCTATAGTCTCTTCACTACATGCTGTATGTGGTCTAACCGGTTGAGTATCATCCACTTATGTAAACTGGTACTCAAATTTATGAATGGTATTGGCAATAGTGGTTTCAGTAGGTCGATTATGCGCACTGTATGTTCCTCGAATCTGATTTTCGTAATACAGCTAAACAATTTAGAGACACTTTTGTGGTGTGTCTTTCTATGATGACAGTTTGATAGAAGTCACGGGTGATCTATCAAAAGAAGCCTATTGAAAATTAAACCTCACGTCGAATCACACCTTATATAGTATTCGCAAGAAAATTTGCTGCATCAGCATTATTTGACTGTGGGAAACTTTTTCGTATGAAAAACGCACCTAACGGGTACGATCATGTTCTGGAACACTTAACGATCATGTGCTGATGAATACGATGCGTTTCCGTAACTTAGTTGCAGATGCTTTGAATGCTTTTGTATTTATAAACGTTTCTGATGTTATTACTGCTTTTGATCTAGTTGCTGGTTGACACAACCACTTCGTTTTTATATTCAGAATTTGATTATATCAGTGAGGCGAAGCTATTGTTCGACTCCATTTATGGTAGTCGAAAAAAAAAAACTTTACTCTCAAGAGTGTATGGAGACTCAGTTTAATGGGAAAGTTAAATTAATAGTGTGATAGGTAGTGTTGTTGCGTTCAAGTGTGATGAATAACACATGGTTTAGGTTAGGTTAATCAGGGGTATGATAGATATGCCATTACACAGACATCGGGTACCAAAACGGTCTCATCGTGATCCCTGTGGAGCCAGTTGAATTTGCCTTAAAGTGGCAAAAACTAAACAATCTCCCTGGTGAAACACCCAATTTCCTTGCAAAAGTCAAGAAACACTTTAACGTCCGTGCCGTCTTTTTCCTAGAGGTTTTCGAAAAAACTATTTCCCTTAAAATTTCCTTCGACTACGCGATATTGCCTCGCATTCACACAGTATGTGTGTTATGTTCTCAACTGCTTGCAGATCACCGCAGAATCTGCAAATATCCGTATCTGACAATTTGAGTTTCTTTGCGTGTTTCCGCAAGAGACAGTGTTTTGTCAGGATTCCCATTGCTGTATTAAGCTTAATTTTCTAGATCATTTGCTGTCAAAATGCGGGCAGAGAGCTTTAGATACCCTGTGTCCTTTAAGACTTAACCACCTTAGGTTGGCAGTCTGTGATTTTTTCCTCGATAGGGCTCTTCAATGGTTACAGGGGTGGTTTGATGGTTCTGACTGCATAGTGCATTGAGCACTCTGCGACAGCCCTTGACTGCATCAGAGTTGATGTTGGCTTATTCCATTGCCTTGAGTGCTGCCTGGCTATCAATGTAGATAGTGATATTTCTGTCGGATAACGACCTCATCTGCATTACCTCAGCCGCCCTGAGGGCATCCAGAACGTCTGATTAGAAGACATTGTTTGCGTCCGGTAGTCTTATAGACACTGGGTCTTTTGAGAAGATACAAAAACCCATTCCTTTCTCTGTTTTCAAACTTTCTGTGAAAATTGCAATTTCATTTGACCCGATTTATTGCATTTTGTTCCCATTCCTCCATCTCCGGATATATTACATCATATGGGATATCGAAGTCCACTAAAGAAGGAATTTCATCCATTAGAATTGGATTGCTTAGCAGTAGCTCTGCTAGAACCGTGCCATGTTCGAAACTACTGCTCTTGAAGTAACCGAGATTAGTGAGTCGTATCCCCAATGTTTTAAATTACAAACAATCATGTCTTTTTGCATTCGGTCTGGAATCAAACTCTGAGCCTTCCGATCTTATTGCAATTACTATATTGTGCATTATTATAGTTTCTTGAACAAAGCGTTCTGCGTTACAATGTCGACTTTCAAGGCCATAATTTCTCAACTCGTATAAGCAATGGATAGTATATCGTCGGCTCAAAAGTAAGTCAATAACTAACAAAATAGACAAAAGTAGATAAACTGATTTAAAGAAATTTTGGGTTTTCAAATTCCAATTATACAGATAAAAAATGGATTTTTGCTTTTTGTTTTGCTTTTTATTTATTATACTTTTTCGCACTTGATGTCGTAATTTTTATTAGGAAAAAGCAGTTAATTTACTTCATTTTAAAAGAAATGTACTTGATGACTTTTACCTTTGGACCGACGATATGTAACAATAGAGCCTAAAGTTTTCGCCGAGATTTATAGAAGTCTTTAAAAAAAAAAAAAAACAATTAATCACTCAAATGAGAAAATACCATTAAACTCCTAGTCTCACTAACGAGGTGATACAAGATAGTGTGGCCTGTAGAATGATTGTAAAGTCCACAAATTTAACCAACCCAAGAAGCGGCACAGTAGTATTGCAAATATGTGGGAGAAATATGTACTCGTAACATTAAATTTATAAGTATATGTGTTACATATTTCAATGGTTAATAAAAGAACAAGAAGTATAGAATAATATTAAGCTTTATTAACATTTAATGAATTTAACTTTTGCAACATTGTCATAGATACGATTGGCTGCTAGACTGTAACATTTTTGATCATAGCAAGTAATTACTTGCACACAGCCGTTATGCCATCCAACTTACTGATAACGCAGTGCTGAATTTTCCTCTATGACTTCAATAAAATTATTCCTTTACGTGTCAGGGCGATGTTAACATACAACCACTTCTGTTAATTACAGCTATCACTACAAAAGATATATCTACATAAACCACGGGGCAAGATTGGGGTTAATCAGAGATTCCAAAAAAAGGTCTTATATAATACATCTAAATCCTTTCGGAGTATAGCACGAATCGTTGTCGCTTTGACTTTAAATCACTGATTTTCCCAACTTGTTTATTACAGATGATTTTATTGGTATTTTAGTAGTTTCTCTCAACGATTGCAAAATTTGGAATTCCCGCCAAAAAAAAACCCATTTCCGCATGTTTTAATATATATTCATTGACATGAGAATCGATTATCAGTGGTAAGAGATCCGCGGCGCTAAATTAGCTTTGTAGGGCATCTTTTCTTAAGCAAGTATTAAAAAACAGCTGCATATGTATCATCCCCAATTTGGCTACTTAACTGATCGATAGTATTTTAATATCTTCAACAAGACCACAAGACCACAAGACCAAAATCGGCAGTACTTTCAATCAGCTAAGTAAAACCCTAGTTTGCGCAACTAATAGGCAATTAAATCGAATAGAAATTTTTCACCGAGAAATACCGAAGCTTTGGTTGTGTAATATCAGGCTTATCTGCCTTATTCTGCTTCAGTTGACAGTCTCTTCAAATAATTTTATCAACCACTACAGTCCTACAAAATGCAATGTCAACGGGTTTTCGTGTACGGTTTGTTGAATAAAAACACATTAAATCATTCACCAACTCTAATCACAAACTTCAATCACATGCAAATATTCCGCTCTATTGACTCTGAGCCTCCCTCCTAGATAATGGAGGCTTTCAAGGCGAAAACAAAAAGAAGAAAAAACCTATCTACCTTTCTACAGTCACAGGTAAAAACCAAAAAATCACCTAAATTGTGGCACGCATGACGATTCGCAAGAAGGTCATGCATCAGATGGGGAACTCAAAATTTCCTGAACCATATGACTCAACAACGATGATGATGGTGAAACAAGACTATCAAGTAGCGGCTTTTACAAGTGGTTCCATCAGTTCCAATCTCGCAACCAGTATGGCTCCATTACCCCTGAAATATTCCTAAAGCTTAAGTCTATTAAGCTTTGCCTCTGAGAAAAAAAAAATAAAAATTTCTCTTATGCGAACAAAAACTTTAATTAAAAGCGAATATCGCGCTTCGGATGCTGTTTCGAATATTTACAAAGCGCGACGAAACTATGAATATCTATTGAATTTCCGCTACAACTGTGAGTGATCGTCGTCGCAATAGTGATCGTTTATCGTTTGGTTTGTCCGTCTCATCTCTCAAGATCAAGTCGTGTTTGCTGTTTAGCATCTTGACTGTTTTTGTTTTTTGTTTTTTTTCTCTCTTTGTTCACGGTTGGCTGGGACTTCAAATTTCGCTAAATTCAAATTAAATGAATTCAAACAAATTCAACAACATTCCGAGTTGTGGTCAAGTCAGATAGTCAGATAGAAACAAACGGTACGGGGTTATCAGTCCTACTCACAGCATTCATTTCAATTCGAATTCTGAGAATTTACAGTCGCTCTATAACTCTGATCGTTTTAAAATTAACAATTGCTTTCCAGTGTAAACATGGCTTGGAATCAATTTTTATTGGTGAGTGTGGAACAATTAATAGTCCATTAGACGATGATATTTCCGACAATTTGTTTATTTTTTATTTTTTTGCGATCTTAAACCAAAGTCCTCACAACGCGACTGAAATGCCAAAAGACGCAATAGCCCGAGAGACAATCTCTGTCAAAACAATTTTAATTTTTAGGTAAATGAGTACTTCAGTGATTTTTAATTAATGATGCTACTGCTACAAAAAGCAAACAAGTGATTTCCATATCTCGCGGGGCATTACATTCTCGTAGCGTATGGTCAAGTGTGAAAGTGTTGAGTGTTTCGTTTGAGTGAGGATTGAATGTAGTATTTAGTGTGATCCGTGTCATATGTGCCGTTGAATGGCTTTTACGAGCACGCTGATGCATTGTACAGGATTACGGAAACACGAATCAAGTGAATCATAATGCGATAACGATTGCTGATATGACCGTTGTTCATTAAAAGTATGTGTTTTGTCACTTTTAGTGACTTATGAACTCTTACTGAAAGATAGTGTTACGAGGACATAAAATCAATCAAGCAATGACAGCGTACTTTTATAAGATTAAATAAATTTTGACATGCGTGCTTACGTTTTAAGAGAGCTAACTTAAGTGACAAGCATTCAAAGGCAATGTACTCGTATGTACTCTGACTTGAGATGTTACCACTTGACCTTTTAGCGAAGTTTGAATTCAATAGTTTGATGAATGAAACAATATGGTTTCCAATGGAAAGCAATCCAGATGGCAATGAAGCTGTCTTTGATATATTACGCAACACAAAGAGCTTGTGTCCAAAGACAATGGCGTTTTGATTTTTTTAAGACGCAAAATGTATTGCCTTGTCTATGTGTGTTTTGATTGCCTTTAAAGTTTATTGTTGCTACTTATAGAAGAAGAAAGCTAGAAGAAAAAGCAAAATCTGGCACAGAAAAAAACCCCTTAATAGAATACTAACTATGTAATAGGGACGGGGAGCACACATACCACACCATATATGAAACCAAAATAAGAAAAAAATATTTGCATTTTGTTCTAAACATAAAAGAATTAATTAAAGAGAAGAAAAAATGATTTAAACCGATTATTCGTCGAAAAAGCCATGTTTATATAGCTATCGGTTTTTGAATTGTTGTCTGTGGTATATCACCTTGATCACCCATCCACTGCAACTCACTTGTGCCAGCGCTTGATCCAATCCTTGAATCATCCTTGAAATCCTTGAAACATTTTTTATATTCGGTTTTCGGTATGTCCATCAGTGCTTCCGGCGATTTTTCCATTACTTCCTCTCGGCTGCTGAAAAGAATTCTCCGTAGTGGTTTTTTAAATCGATTAAACAGAAAGAAGTCACAGGGAGCTAAATCAGGTGAATTTGGTGGATTGTGGATAGTATTTGTTGCATTTTTCGTCAAAAAATTAATCCACGAGTTTTCTGCCCACAATTCTAGTCTCTTTCGTCGAATTGCTTTACGCAAACGTCTCATAACGCCCAAATAATTCCCTTTGTTTTCTGCTTGACATTGTGGCAAAAATTCATAATGCACTACACCGTTGTAATCCATGAAAACCGTGATAATTGCTATCTTTTTTGACTGAAAACGACGTGGTTTTTTTGGTCTCAGTCATTTGGTGAACGCCATTTACTTGCCTGATTGCGTGTCGTACTCATAAACCCACGTCTTGTCTCCAGTAATGATCGTTTTGATGAATGTGGGATCAGATTCAGCCTTGCAAATCATCTCTTTTGCGACGTCAACACGGTCTCTTTTTTGCATGAAATTGAGGTCTTTTGGCACCAATTTTGCTTCTACACGAAGGAAACCCAAATAATTAACCAAAATGTCTAGGTTGAATCCATAGGCCATGTTCAAGTCCTCCGCTTTCTCTCTGATGGTCTATTTGTGGTTATTGCCCAACATTTTTTTTTTACTTCATCAATGTTTTCGTCGGTTTTCGATGTCGATGGTCTGCCACTGCATTCATCATCTTCGATAGACTCACGACCAATTTTGAACCGCTCGTGCTACTGCTAAACGACCGTTTTCTTTAAAGAATCGCCGCCGAAACAATTTTCTACATTTCCAACGTACGCGTACCATTATATCCATTTTTTACGTAAAATTTAATACAAGTTCGCTATTGCAAATTTAAATCCATTTCTAAAATTGTAAAAGTTCGCCAACATACACAGAGATACACGTACTCTTGACTACGTAACTTTTGCAAATCTCTAGCTATAATGCTTGACATTTAGAGGGAATATCAACAACAGACGTACCAACTTAACAAAAACTAACTCAAATCGGAACAATGGGAGCGCCACACGGTGGATATTGATCAAGGTGGTATTACTCCAGCAATCTGATAGTAAAGGGTGATTCATCATAAGGTTTGATTCATAGGTGGTCCATTCGGGATATCTAATTTTGGGCGACTCGTTCGATCATAGCGACTGTCATCTCGCGGATAACACGAGTAATGTTGGCTTCCAAAGCGTCAATCTTAGCTGGATTAATCCTGAAGACCTGAGACTTTACATATCTTTAGAGAAAATAATCCAAATGTGTGATATCGCGCGATCTAGGCGGCCAATATACCGTAGCAAAATGTGAAATAAAGTGCTCACCAAAATGATTTCTCTACAAGTCCATTGTTTCAAGCGCTGTATGGCTCGTAGCGATATCTTGTTGAAACCAGAGCTCACCGAGACCATGTGCTTGAATTTCAGGAAGCACATAGTAGTAAACATGGCACATAGTCCATAAACTACACCATACCGATGTTTTTGATGGAAGTAATGGTAGCTCTTGGTACTCTTCGGGTTGCTTATCAGCCCAAATACGGCAAATTTTTTTATTAACGTATCCATTGAGCCAGATATGGGCTTCATCACTGAACAAAATTTCACGATAAAACACCGGATTTTCATTAAGTTTTTCCAGAGCCCATTCACTGTCGCCTGGCTTCAATTCTTGCACAAGTTAAATTTTGTACGCTTTTAGGCGTAAATACGCCAAGTTGTAGAATACGCCAAGCCAAGCTGCTGAGAACGACGACGAATCGATTCGTCAAGGTCTTTGCGTACACTCTCAGCGACAGCTGCTATAGTCTCTTCACTACGTGCTGGACGTGGTCTAACCGGTCGAGTATTATCCAGCAATGTAAACTGGGACTTAAATTTGCGAATGGTATTGGCAATAGAGGTTTCAGTTGGTCGAATATACGCACCGTAAGTTCCGGTGCAGTATGAGTCTTTTCATGATGACTTGCCAAACGATATTGAACAAAAATGACAAAGCAGTTTGATAGGGACCACACGTGATCTGTCAAAAAAGCCTATTGAAAATCAAACCTCACGATGAGACACCTATATAATCCACAATGAGAATTCTAATGATAGAGATTGATCCCGGTCCTTTGCATATAGCTCTTCCTACAATAGCTTTATAGGGCTTAAATCTGGTGATTCGGGCGGTCATATCATGACTTGTAAGGTTGCTTCATCTTCCCTCTGTTTCAGGTTGTCTTGTCAACGTCGCCGAATTTATAGATCTTGCTCTATGATCAACGATATGGTCTATATCCAATTGTTAATTAGTTAATTAATTAAGACTTTTGATTCATAAAAATATTTACACATTATTAGATATGATACCTATGTTGGTTTATTTTAGGTTTGACCATTATTGGGCGTTTACCAGATTGGCATTTAGGTTCCCTACATAAAATAAGTATTTTAAAATGTTTTATAAACATTTATAAAACAAATCTTTGTATATTGACTTCAAAAACTTTTCTCCAGAATATGTTTTCCATATATATATATTTAGTCATATATAACATGCTCCAACCAAGGTTCCCATTTAAAATGCTCAGCGTTCTTTCTTTATCCAATACAGTCGGTAAAGGGCATATGGATATAAAGTTGAAAACATCATCTAACGCACCATTGTTACACAGATTGTAAAATATTGGAAACACAGGAAGGATATGAATAAAATTTAGTGGGATCAGCTCCCCTCTTTTTCTTTTCTTTTTCTGTCAAAACAGAAAACATTTAAAGTTCCTTTTAATGGAATCCTTTAGTCTTTTGAAGAACGATGAGTAAACGTTTCAGTAATAAAGTGGCTACAGAACCAGCACCGACTACATCAACGCAGATAATCTGCAGTTTGATGCGAGAGTAAGCCGGATATTCAATGAGGTAGTGTTCCACAATGTCGTCATAACTTCCATAACAAGCGTCGTAGGATATTGTGCCCCATCATGATGCCAGTAAGCAACCTTCTGTTTTTCCACTGATTTCTTATCGACGTCGGCAAGTATTCGTTTAGTCTGCCTGCAACCTGGGAAGTCATGCCATCTACAGGTGTGCTCTTATGAATCTCAAATATCAACAAGAGCCTTAACCAAGACACAACGTAGGTTTTGGGTCCTGAAAAACTCTCCTTTAAGTCTTGACTACCAAGTTAATCGATGATTTCATTTCCCGTAATACCAGAAAAGACTCAGTGAATTCAGCCTTCCAACTGCGTTCAGTCTCTCATCACTGCATCAAACAAACTTGCAATGCGTAAGAGAGTGCAGCAAGGCTTTAAGCGCAGTTTGGCTGTCACTAACGTTTTTGTTGTTGTTGACGCCAGCGCTCCATCCTATATCGGTGAAGACCCGACTGCATTGCTTTCTTGGGTCAATTTATGCACGAAAGCAGTCTTCGGCACGGGGAAAGTCGATTTCGTATTTTTTCCGCGGCAGGAGTTCTGGTGTAATTGCAAAAGATAGCATGTCCATCAGACCAGAATCATAAGATAGTCGGCACGCAAGTCCATCAAAACTCCAGTGCGTGTTTCACCAAAACCGCTTCTTTTTAAATGGAAGATGACTTTGAGAGTGCAGCCCATTATATTTATGAATATCAAGGGGTGAAAGATTCATCAATGCGTCTAGAGTAGCGAAAGGCATGCTAGGAAAAGACCCAGTGCAGCCAAAATAGACCATACGTTGGAGTCTGGTAAAAGCAGCAACGACTTATATTCATGAGAGCATGTTTCACCACCATGTCTTGCTGTCAGCTCCTTCGCACCCCCATAAGGTCGGACTTAGTCCGTAGAGCCGTAGTCCATAGATACTTGTTATCCAGGATAGCTTCCTCTTTCTCATAAAGAGAACAACCTCGGAACTTGCCTCTTAAAAAGTATCTATCATCTTAAAGATCATATCTCAATTGCGAGTAGACTATCCTACGTTGAGAATTCCGAACCTCGTTTATTAACATTAAATCTTAAAGACACATTTTGCTCCTTTGGTATTAATCTACAGTTGAAATCAAATTTAGACCCTTAAGTTCCCCAGTTTTTGCAAAAATAACTTCTACTTGAAATTTTGTAATTGAGCCCCAAGCTCGTGAGCAGTCTGCCTGGTTCCATCACTGTTACTTTATAGGAGGAGCTCTCGTTTTCTAATGCTGAAAATAACCAGGCGTACTATTCGATGGTCGAAAAATTCGTTTAAGGCAATATCGAAGAAACTTTTCCACTTCCTAAGCATGAAAGCGTGAAAACCCAACTTGGGCTGCATATAGAAGGATTGATTTGGCTATTGTGCTGAATATTTCCTGTTGCGATGTGATGTGATATGTTTTTATCAGCAATGCAACAACTCGAAATCCCAGAGATCGCACGATGCTTCTGATAACATTGCCTTAAGATGTTTTTTTTTTTTCATTACGGTTCGTAGTTACTACGAACTTGTACTTGTACTTGTATTCACTGATTATTTCGACCCGTTCACCATTAAAGCTTTAGTTTTCATAGTGCGAATGTCTACCGCTTCCATTTTTAAATATCACTATCTTCAACTTGTCAAGATTAATACATAGATTTCATAGTTTACTATAGTCTACTAGCTTGTTTATTTTTTTAACTGCATCTCATCAATCGAGCCTGAAAGGAAAACGTTGTCGTCTGCATACATTAGCATAGATATTTTTATTTGGTCGACGGTCTAACTGAAGATGCTGGAGAATATCGTAGTTGACGAGCGACCAACACATGATACTATTTAACCTCAATGCAATACCCAGAAGGACAGCCAGTAAAAGAGAGGTACCGGTGTAACCACTAGATAAAAAGACTCAGAGCAAAGCGCCACCAAGCAAGACGTAGATCCCAAGAATCCAAAGACAAACCGGACCTTCAGGAATGGTTAACTACTTTCAAATTACCACACTTTGAAAGAAGCCATTAAGAATCAAGGAGAATCAGAAAGGCGAAGAGGCTTAAAGGCAATAGCCTTCCTCTCTGGTAATGCTAACTTCGATATTAGGGCATCTGTTTTCACGTAAAACAAGTATTATGTGCTGCAGAAAAATATGTTACAACAAAGTATTTGGACCGGATGGAATCCAACTTCAAACAAACCACCTGGAGAACCTTCTTCATATGGCCCTATATGTCTGCTTGCTAACATATCAAAGATACTGGAATACATCATGTACTCGTATGGCTGACTGCTTGCGGTGGCGGAGGAAGATGGTGGAAATGGATTGTGTTCTGTCTGGTTTATCATTTAGTTTCGTTTCTAAAATAAGACTGAAGTATTATATTTTACATTTCCGATGAATGATGCCATCAATAATCGGAGAACTTTGTTAATGTTTTCTTGCGAATAGAGCCAGTAATGAATTTGTGTTGATTAACCCACCGTCTGAAACGGCTGATAACTGCCTTCAATGAGAGTATGTGTGCAATATATTCATCATTATCATCATCTATGGGCCTGCTGTATGCACGATCTTGATCATGTCACGTGGTTGTATTTGTGAGCTTGGAGGTTCCATTGCCCTGGAGTTGATCATCTCTCGAATACGTGCCATATAAGTCTAGGCGTCTCACGGTTGTTAACTGGCCTAACAAAATGCCTGAAAATGCGTTCAGCATGGAATATTTTACATTTTTAAGTTGCCTATTATTTGCATTTAGGGATCTTAATCTGTCCAGTTTATTTGTGGAGCAGTTCCTTTCGAGTTGGACAGCCTTCTATGATCAAATTTGCATTTTATATAAAGGTTGAAAATTCTTTTAAAGATCTTTAACAAAAAGGATGACAGACTGATATATCTCAGATTCTTTGGAAATAAATGGGAGATTGTGGGAACAGGTACTCTACTGAGATCTAAGTAAGCTTAAAGAATCAATCATTCTCTAGTTGTACAGTAGAGATCCATCAAGCCTTGGTATATTGTATGATCCGAAAATGCACACTGCCCATTTTATTTTATTTTTATGGATTGACTGCTGTTGAGCAGATATTCTCAAAGTAAATGTGGGGAGTCAGAGAAATAAGTTCCCATAAACCGATCTAAGGATTCTTTCTTCCAGTCAGAGCGTTGGGAAAGTGCTTGTCATAGCTTGAAGGTTTCACGTGTACTTTCTGATCTAAAACATTAAGCACAGTTAAAATTTTTCCGTTTTATTCCCTCTCTATTTAGGATATTTTTCGAATTTTTTATCGAAAAGGTTATCATTACATTACATCATTACAACATAAAAGTTTTTGATCGCTGAGGGACGTTAAAAAGCATTTCTTTGCTCTGGCTTGATCCTGGAGATTCAGCGGACTTTAGTTATGCTAAACACATACGAAAAATAATGCCGAGGATACAGGCAGTCCTAAAGCTTATTTGGGTGCTGAGAAAATCTCCTCGGAACCTTGCCTTATTTCCCTCGAGAAGCCTTGTACTCTCGAACAAGCTAAGACTAGCAAACTAGGAAACAGACGCAAGTTTTCCTAACAAAAAGTGAAATCTAATTATGTCGTACTACATTGTTGCCATCGAGCAAATGGCGAAGGCATGACTACATTCCTTTCTTGGTTCAGAATCTGCTCGAAACCACTTTTGTGCACAAAGAAAGTCGATATCTCTGGACGGCATGCGAATATGCTCAAAGACAAAAAACAGTCGGCGCGCAAGGTCATCAAAACTCCAGTAAATGTTGTATCAAAGACCACTTCCATGTAATCGAGTGCACATTTAATTCTGCCCACCAGATTTCTGGGTTAGTAGGTATATTGCGTATTGCACAGGAGATGCATTTGCATAACAGTTCTACCGCACATAACGCTCAATCATTTTTTTATACACTTTGACACGTAGGAAGTCAGATCAAATGATCTGAAGCTCTTGAAGAGCTTGTAGCCATCTTTTCCATTTACTTATAATACTTTAATATATACCAAGGTTGCGGTAAGTGCCAGGTTAGCAACAACATCTTCTCTCTCCTTTAGTTTCTGAATCTTTCCAGCTTAATATTCCGACCTCAGAAGTCATCGAAAACAAAAGACCCAGCAACTACTGCGTCAATACATAAATCGGTAAGAGGTTTCTTTACTAGGCTAATTGGGTCGAAAAGATTTCTGGTGTTCCGCCTAGAGTACACAAGTCTATCAGTTCGACGTCTCATCTAAAGTCCTTAACCTTAAAATCTTTTACTATCAACCTTTTCTGCGCAGACAATGCAATCAAAAAAAGAAAAGACATATCTTATGAGACCTTAATCTTAACTCAAAATTGATATTACCAAACTTACCATGTAAAACTGTTTCGTCACTTAACTAAAACTTGTAGAAAACCAAACCTGTAAGATAAATTCGATATATTTTAAAATAAATAAGGACTAGTTGAACCATCTTAAATTGTTTATGAGGTCATATCATTGAAGAACAAGGTGGCTATTCATTTATGGCTGTTGACCACTAAAAAATATTCTTCAATCTTGCCAAAACAAAACAAACAAAAAAGTTGATTGACGAGATCAGCTTCTTTTCCACTTTTTTTTTTTATTCCAAACTTTGAATAGACTCATTATAGGCATTGATCACTTCGAATTAATTTTTATTTTTATTAGTTGTGATTGGTTTTGCATCAGTTTTGCAAAACCATTTTTTGAATTAAATAATCTAAATGAGAATACATTGAAGTAATCATAAGAAATGAGCTAAGATGTTATTTTCTTTAAATTTAAGTTACCAGATCTGGTTCTTTGGTAGCAGTTATAACTAAATCAACGTTATAAACAAATATCAGGTATAACATATGTACAAAGTCAGGAATTACAGAAGAGATGAAACGATTGCAATCATTATCCTTTTAGATAAAACTAATTAATTTCTCGAAACAGGTTTTTTAAACACAATCTCTTAGTAACGGAGGTCATATTTCCAAAATCAACATCAGGTTCTTCGCTGATTTTATTTGATTCTGCAAATAAAAAATCTCAAGACTATGCCAGTTGGGTTGACTTTTTTCTACCGAATGAGATCGGAACTCCAACATCTCATATGGTATATTAATGTTAGTGGAAATTATCAGCCTTTCTTAAAAAAGATAAATACCAACAGTACAAAAAGCCATAACATCAGCGTCTAGTTACTTTACCCAACTCTAAGCGGAGTTACAGACTGTGGTGGACCTGGACCACAACCAGCTGATCTCATTATTTGAGCGCAACATCTAAGGCGAGGTCTTGTTTTACCACGATGTCACTCCGGGAAGGATCATGGATCAATATTTCGGTTGCAAACGGTGATGTTTATTCACTTAACTTGTTCTAGCCGACGAATTTTTGTTCTTCTGACCAAGACACCGTCGACGTATAATATATATATATATGTTAATAATGTGAATATCTGGCCAATGATGGATTTACCAAAGAGCTTACTACGAGCTTGAAAATCGTCCTTGAATTTTAATCCCAAGCTAGGTAAGTAGAGCATCTTTGGTAAAACAGTGGGGAAGCACAGCCTTCAGGGTATCACTTCCGGAAACGGGCTTATTGATTTTACGGCTGGACGTAATGTACCTATAGCCGCCACATGGTATCCGCATTTTGACCTGACTGAATCCTGATCAATAAACGGTTATACAAATTGATCAAATTGCGATCAACCCAAGTCATTCCTCCAGTGTTTGGATGTCCAAACTGCGCGTGCAGCTAACATCAATTTGGACTAATATCCTTTTGTAGTTACGGTACGGATATGGATATCTATAAAAGCCCAAAGGCACCGAACCATTGGAAGGAAGTTCAATATAGGACGGGTAGAATCACGAACGGCAAGATTATTTTTGCAAAGGGTTATATGATGACAAGGTCTAACAAAGCAACGGAACCCGGTGGCTTAACTGCCGAACTGTTTAAACAGAAAACGATGATTCGATACGGAGCATATATCAACACATCTCCAAAATCTGGTCGGCAAGAGTATGCCCTACCGATGAAACCTCAGCCTTATTTTTCTGATCATAAAGAGGAGAAATCCCCTGAACTCTGCCAACTACAGGGAAATAAGTTTCCTCAACAGCCAGAACTCTGTCTGCTATAGTATGTGAACGCCTAAGACCCTTCCTAAACCAGAAATATTCCACGCAGTTGAAATTTTTATATTACGGCAGATCTTGGACAAAACCCAGGAATTCCAACCCTGTACAATACAACTCTTCATTGATTTTAAGGCCGCATGTGACAGCATCTATAAAGACGAAATATACAAAGCCATGCCTAGTTTGCGATTATTGAAGTCGAAGCGTCAAAAATGAATGAAAGACAAAGCATATGCTGGACAACGTCACCGACGCCTAGAAAAGTGTGACTTTATCTACCTCTGCTGAGCTATCTACTTCGACAATGGCATCAGCGCAAAAACCATGCGAATAATCACTCGTGCTAATCGCTGCTTCCTTGGGCTGAGGGGGCAATTGAGTTGTAAAACTGTCTCAAGCAACCAGAGGCATTAATCATGCCAGTCTTGCGCTACGGCGCAGAAGCATCTATGCGGACGGAAGCGGATGAAAATTTCCTCGGGCGCCTCACGAAAAGTTTTTTCAGATCATTTTCGGACCCGTTTATTTCAATGCAGAATGCATTACATTGTCAGAAAAACTCGGATAACCTGGCTAAGATGGTAAGGTCACCTTAAGTGTATAAACACCAACGTGTCGTCCCGGAAACTTTTCCATTCCAATTCTGAGGAAATTTAGTCGAAATAAGTAAGTATGTAAGTAAAATGGACTAACTAGGCCTATACTACTCTAATAAAAAAGTCCTTCACGCAATTTTAAGGGGTTATTTCCTCTTAGTTAGCGCAGTTAAGTAGTTCTCTTTTCGGTGATTTTATTCACCGAACGTACTTTCATCCGACTATGAATTATTTAATGTCTGCTCCCTATCAAATCATACCCTATAGCTTTAAATGAATGGTAAGTTATGGTATTTTCATATTTTGATAGAAGTTCGAAAAATCATTTCCGCAAAACCACTTCGCAGATTTTTTCTTTTGTTTTCTGGGAAGCCAATGTTAACCCGTCTTCTTTGTTTATTGATTTACAGATTTCCTCCTTTTTTGCAGTGCTGCCTTGCATGCGCATGCCGTTATTTTCGCCAAACCAGAGCTTTCATTGTAGTAATCGGGTGAAACTTACCACGTCATATGCGCGGTCTGAAGTACCTTTCTGACAATGTCTCGCCTAGTCTCTTGCGCTTGATTTTAACAGCATTATATTTATCGAAAGGACCCTAGCGATCACCTGCGATTGTCGACGATGATGTCGAGGAATTACGCCTTGGTGTGGAGTTAAAAGTTGTTCACTGCCGCTTCTGCCTAAGTCACCCATCTACACCCAACAATAAATCATGTCTCATTTGCTTAACAGCAGTCTTGTTCCTCCACAGCGATTTGTTCAAAAAACAAACCGAAATTTTGGTTTGTCGAACTTTCATCTGATATTATTGAAGTTTATATATGTAAGCTAGCTACGCCAAACTATTATTTTGCATCCATCATCCACCCTTGTTTATAAAATGGCATGCTCATCATTTAAATTTTATTTTACTTGTCTATCAGAACTACCAAAAGCTTTGTATAGCAGAACTATATTGTATTATAAATTAAAAAATATACTAACATTTTCCAACAGGTCTCAATCGCATTAATTGGTTGTTCTTTTGGTATTTTAAATAAACGTAGCCCTGACCAACAAAGGTAAAACATGCAACTTAACAATTATTATTGGCCTCTTTCTAACCTGCTTCCTTTTCTTTAGTTATTACAACCAGTATGAATGGAATACGGAACAACGTGCAAATACTGGACCTATATCCGGTGTGATTGGTCTGATTGCAAAGCAAGTAGAAAAGCATTTAACTCATAATCCACTGTTTGGCAATTTCAATCATGGTCAAAACGGTTACAGATACCAAGCACCAGTTCAAACATATTTCCGACCACCATCACAGCCAACGCCACCGCATAATCCATACATAGAAAATGTTCCCCAAAATCAACCATTTAATCGTGAGCGTATAAAATATAATTCGTATAATCCTTTCTTGCCTAAAAGTCTTATTTCATTCACAGAACCACTTCCGAATGTGCCAAGATTTGAAAATATGCCAACATATCCACAAATACCAACATTTCCACGGGTACCTACATTTCAACCACAGAGGCCAGATTTTCCTGGACATTCAATTGGACCGGGATTTCCACAATTTCAAGGAAATAGTGGTAATAATGGCAACGGGTGTGTAGAATTCTGCGATTTCAATGAGGGGCATCAACCACAACCACAAGCACAGCCTCAACCGAAACAACATACTCATCCTTGGCTCCAGCATCAGCTTCAACCGCAGCCAAAACCACAACCACAGGCACAGCCTCAACCGAAACAACATACTCATCCTTGGGTTCAGCCTCAAACTATACCACAGCCTCGACCGAAACCACATACTAATCCTTGGCTTCACCCTCAGCCTCATCTTTATCCACAACCTGAATTACAACCACAGCCACAGCTTCGCCCTCAACCTCAACCCCAACCTCAGCCTCAGCCTGAACTTCAGTCTCAACCTCAAACTCAACCACTACTTACACCCCAACCGCAACCGCTACCTCAAGCATACCCTCAACCTCAGCCCCAGCATCAGTCCAATAACGACCTCATAAGTGGTGTCTTTGACGGACTTTCACAAACAACCCCAAAAACGCCATCAAAACTACAACCACAACCCAATAACGACCTTATAAGCAGTGTCTTCGGTGGACGTCCACAAACAACTACAAAACCACCACGAAAACCACAACTACAACCCAATAATGATCTCATAAGTGGCGTTTTCGGCGGATTTCCACAAAATACTCCAAACGCCCCACTAAAACCACAACAACAACACAATAACGACCTTATAAGCAGTGTCTTCGGTGGACTCGCACAAACAACTGCAAAACCACCACTACAACCACAATTACAAACCAATAACGACCTCATAAGTGGCGTTTTCGGCGGGTTTCCACAAACTACTCCAAAACCACCACTAAAACCACAACCGCAACCCAATAACGACCTCATAAGCAGTGTATTCGGCGGACTACCACAAACAACTGCGAAATCACCATTACAATCACAACCAAAACCCAATAATGACCTAATAGTTAGTGTTTTTGGCGATCTTCCTCGAACCACTCCGAAGGCGCCACCTAAAAACCCAAATATCTCGAATGATTTGATCAGTAGCGTGTTTGGCGGCCTTCCTCAAACAAACAACAACGGTGCAATAACACCGAAGCCTCAAACCCAAAGCACTAACGATTTGATAAGTAGTGTATTTGGTGGACTGCCGCAAGGGAAAACAACGGAACCCTCCCTACCCATAAATCTACAAATACTGACAACAACTCCAGCGGCTTCCGGAAACGACTTTATACATTCAATATTCCCAGGACTTCAACCAGCTCAACCAAATACTCAAACCTACCAAAAGACTGCTGAAGATCAGTCAATGGAAGATTTGATTAATTCAATATTTGACACAAATAGCGGTACTACTACAATTCCACCATCTACGACAAACAGTAAAGGACTTATCTATGACATTGACGTGCGAAGTGCTTAAAATTTAATTTACATCTATTCAGCTATTCAGCAAATAAATGAGTAGAAAAAGTTATATTTGTTTTAAATTTTCAAAATTGAAAGTATCCTCTATGCATAATAGGTTGAAGTTCTCTGTCCAATGATGGCTTCATTATCCTCTTTGGAATGATCCTATCCCTGGCATCCCCAAAGAATCCGTTTCAAGCCATTAATGGATAAAATTGTTTGCGGTACACCAGCTCTGCTTTTTGCACACATGTTAGCGATTGTCACAAAAAAAAACGACGGCAAGCTCAGTATGCACAGTGTGATCAAGCACACTGAGTAGAGTATGTGTGCCTCTATTAGGTCTAAAGCCATGTTGTTCGCCATTAAAGTTTTTCTCTAACGTCCATTTGAGCCTGCTTCCAATTATTTTTTCAAATAGTTTTGACGGGACGGAAAGTAGACATATTGGACGAAAACTATTGTAACTACGGTGGTCTGCGTTTGCCTTACGGACTGGGATCAAATGAGCTTTTTTCCATTCATGTGGAAAAATGCCAGTTCCCAGAATATTGTTGTATAGTCTAACTAACCTAAACATAACTTCAATTGGTAAGTGCTCAATCATTTTGAATGATATTTTATCCGAACCTGGCGTTGAGCCTTTTGTGCAAGGTATGATCACGGGAGAAGGCGGGGTCACGTTGTAGAGCATATTTTTGTTCAAGGACCATAAGAGAGAAGTTTGCATCTGAGCTATATCCGGACGATTTATTTGCAAAAAGTTGGGCCATTTCAAAAGGGTCTGTAATGCAAATTGATTGGTCTTTTAAAGCGATTAAGCCCGAAGGTGATTGATTCCCAAAAATCGCTCTAACTTTGCTCCACAAGGAGCTGGATTCCAGTAAAGGCCTAAGAGACGACACGAACTGAAACCATGCTTCAGATTTCGCAGTGCACGTTTTAAAGTCGCTGCTATGCGCCCATATGACATTATGTTTTTATTGTTTGGATGCCTTTTAACAGTGCTCCAAGTCTTTCTCTTTGTCATCACCAAATTTTTTATTTCCCAGTTGAATCAAATCGGTTGTAAACTTTTTTTTTTTATTTTGTGGATGTGTCGCTATAATTGATGTTGACGCAGCTATTCTGATAATTTTCTTGATATTGGCTGCTTCTTTGTTAATATTTTCTGAAATTGGGATTGAAAAAGTTTTTTGTTTAGTAACATTTGTAAATAAGTCCCAATTAGCCTAAGATTCAACAAACCTAGAGCGGAAAATTTCCATTACACAAAAGGCTGTGCCATCCTTATTGCGGGTATGTGGCTTGTTATTAAAGTAAGCCCAGTATTCTTTTTATTTTTTGGGAGCGTTTTCTACATGAACTTTAGTATC
The DNA here is from genome assembly GCA_907269105.1 of Volucella inanis. Lineage (NCBI taxonomy): Eukaryota > Metazoa > Arthropoda > Insecta > Diptera > Syrphidae > Volucella > Volucella inanis. The sequence goes on from OU026153.1 coordinate 148,560,360, forward strand.
TAAGTACGGAAGATTGTTAAAGAATACTTGGATGTTCCATTGAAGAATTTTAAGATTTGTTCTATTGCTTTACCTATCCATTATCCTATCCATTAGCCTATCCATATCTGCAGTGAACTTGTTAAGTAATTAGCTGTGTGGCAGTAGTTTCAGTCGAATTACATGAGTGAATATTAGAGTGAACCGTCTGCCCACCCGTCCTGGATGAGGACTGATTCGATTAAAGTAAGAGTGTACGAGTGTAAGTTACTTTTAAGTGCATCATTTGAACTATTTAAAATTTTGTTAGTTGAAAAATTAATACCTTTTTCCGTGAAGTTATAAGCTGAGTTTCTTGGGAAGTCATAGCCGATGATGTGTTAGTTATTGTTATATCGTTCTTACAGTCTATGTTAGGAGAATGCTGTTTGCTTGTTCTTTGATATGTTTTCTTTGATGATATCTACTAGTGATTTTTTTGGTTCCTTTGAGTAAACTTTCGGAGCATACAAAGTTTCAGATTTTGTGTACTCCTCCCTGGCTTCTTTAATCATACAACGATTTTTGGTCTTGATAATCACTATAGTTTCAATAAGTGTTCTTCAGTTTGACAGTTCACACAATACTTCCTTTTGCATTCGTCTTGATTGGGTGAGGCATCTGCACACGTTGGACAAACTTTGGTAATTTCCTTGCAGTGATTTTTTGTGTGTCCATTCCGTTGGCATATCCTACAAGACATTGGATTGGAATAGTATGGGACCACGTTCAATATTTGCCATCTAAGTTTGACCTCAGTAGGTGGCTCAGAAGCATCGAATGTAATAATCGCAGCCCCCGTAGCGTTGTGAGCTGCTCCATCAATTTTGAATAGTTTTTTAACTTCAATCACACTGAATTTCTTAAGAGAGTCCAAAATGTCTGCTTCCTCCAAAGATTTGATGTTATGAGCGTATATTCGCCCTTGACAAGAGTTAAGCGACCAATGGCACTTTATTTCCACAGGTATATGTCAAAGGAATTTACACTTAACAAACCTCTCCGCAATCTCTTTGTTATTTATCTGTATCAAAAGATCGCCGTTTCTAAGGGCTTTGACATCTTTATATTGGGAACTAATTGCGTCGATTCCCTTGCCTATGATAATCGGATTTCGATTTGCAATGGGAGTTTTGTTACTATCTAACGCAGAATTCGAGATCACTAGAAATCTCGAAAAGTCAGCTGCTGTTTTCATAGATGAGCAAAGGGTTGGTCAATGATTTCGTGAACTTGTTGTTCCACGTATAGTTCTTCTTCTTTTTGTTATTATTGATTTGCATTGGGTCATCTGGATTAAGTGTTCCAAACCGGTTTTTTGTTTCTGCCGCCATAGCGGCGAGCGCTATTAACTAAACCTTATGCAAAGGCGGCTTTGTTTTTCATTTTTATTATTATTATTATAATTTTTTTTATAGATTTTGAATTAAGTAAGCTGGATTCTATTTATTCGCTTTTAATAAGGATGGCTTAAAATAAGGATGGTGGAGAGCCAGACGTGAACGATCACGTTCATCACGTTCACATTCACAACGCTAACCGGCGTTGAAAATTAGGTAATACCGCACTTGATAATACGTTTGCCACGATTAAGAGCTCGCTTGGTACTGAAATCATAATTTTTCATCCTCCTTTTGACTGACACATCCAGTCATTGGCCCAAGCGAATTTTGGCAGCGCATTACCTGCTATTACTCTAGAGTAAGGCAAATTTGTTCAAATGATTTTCTGAGAGCTTTGACAGGAACTTCGATTACATCATCGAATCCTATAATGGACATGGATTCCTCATTTGAATAGCGCTTACCTATTTTTTTTCATGGGCATAGAAAATCCAAAGCAGAAACCTGCTACGAATCGGCTTGTTTGGTATGAACAGTGTTTTTCCAAATGTTCTTCTGTTCCAGAATTAGTTAATGTGTTATTCTAGCTACGAAGGCCACTGCATTAAGTTTCTTATTCTCTCATTCCACTCGGCAAGTCTTTACCACAAGCCGATGTTGCGATACAGTTTTGAGTATTCAATACCGCTGTCACCTCAATCAGATTTGGATGCATATTGCGTGCGAAAAACAAGGTTATTTCTTCATCTCTTGAATTCGGCTTAAGCACCTGCCTGCAGATTCTTCTGCCTCATAGCCAACACATTATTGTAATTGGTTCTGCCTTTTTATACGCTCCGCTATACACAGTTTTCTCATCTTTGTGCGATACATACATACATGTATATTATGTTTCCGATACTGGTGGAATTGTAAAGCGAACTTATTTTCATTTTACTCTTCGATCCGCCTCTAGGTGCCCTCGGAAAGCAACACCATCTATTGGGTCTATAACTTAATTCGTGCGGTTTGCTAAGAGATGGCGTAATTTGTATTATTCCATTGCTATTATTCCATTGAAACATGCGTTGCATATTTTTTTCACTCAAATATGTCGAACTTTGTGCCTGAAAAAGTGTTTTGCGGGGAGTTCTTCTTCATCACTGAAAACTGCTCCCGAAAGTCATCGTATTTTGGTGGAAGTTTATGATGAACATCCGCTAGCTGAGCGAACGTGCCAAAAGTGGTTTACACGGTTTAAAAGTGGTGATTTTGGTTTGGAGGACGATGAACGTCCTGGGCAGCCAAAAAAGTTTGAAGATGAAGAACTGAAAGCATTACTCTATGAAGATTGTTGCCAAACACAAGAAGAGCTCGCAGAATCTTTGTATGTCACTTAAACAGCCATTTCAAAACGTTTAAGAGCAGCTGAATATGTTCAAAAGCAAGGAAATTGGGTTCCACATGAACTCAAGCCGAGAGACGTCGAAAGGCGGTTTTGCTTGTTCGAAATGTTGCTGGAACGCCACAAAAGGAAGTCATTTTTGCATCGGACTGTTCCTGGTGATGAAAAATGGATCCATTACGATAACCCCATATGCAAAAAATCATATGTAAAACCCGGCCAACCAGCCAAATCAACGGCAAGGCCGAATATCCATAGCGCGAAGCTAATGCTCTGTATTTGGTGGGATCAGATGGGTGTGCTGTACTATTAGCTGCTAAAACTGGGTGAAACCATCAATAGACAACGCTACCGAACACAATTAATCCGTTTTAAGAGAGCAGTAGCCGAAAAACGCCCCGAATATGCGACCAGACACGAGGCAATAATTTTCCATCATGACAACGCTCGACCCAACGTTGCTATTCCGGTTAAGAACTATTTGGAAAACAGTGGATGGGAAGTCTTACCCCACCCACTTTATAGCCCAGACCTTGCCCCTTCTGACTACCATTTGTTCCGGTCGATGCAGAACGCCTTCACTGAAATACGGTTCACATCAGAGCAGAATATCAAAAATTGACTTGATTCATTCTTGGCTGCCAAGCCGGCACAGTTCTTTTGGGATGGGATCCACAAATTGCCAGAAAGATGGGAAAAAGTCATAGCTTCAGACGGGCAATACTTTGAATAATACTATTGTACATGTTCTTCTTAAATAAACGTTCAAATTTTGAAAAAAAAACCGCACGAATTAAATTACATATCCAATAACTTTTTTGAATTTCTCGAATTGTCTTAAACGGTGACGGAAACACATCTGAGTGTTTCCACACCCCTTGAAAAGTAGCCTGAATATGTTTAACCCGGTCGTGGATGAACAGTCGCAATCATCCAGTGGTGATTTCTTTCTTTACCTTACCCTTCGTATGTTTCGGATATCCGAGAAACTACTCTAAAACGGTGATTTATGATCAATTTAATTAATTGAATAAAATTGTATTTGTAGCTATAATAGTTAACCAACAATGATCGTTTGCTAAATCTAATACATAATTTGGTAGGCAAGATTAAAGGCACTATTGGGACAACCCGATTTTTGACAGCATGCCTATCTCGTCCAGAAAATACGTCGTCGACCAATCTCTACTTTTGTGAATAAAAGCAATGCTGGTGGATAGGACACTGATTGCAGATGCTGACTGTGGCCACAAGGGCAACGCGCTCAACACTCAATTGTCTGACGTCTATGCACAAGCATACACGGATGATACAGCTGTGCTGTCGTTGGATCGTGTCTAGCCCTAGACATGATCGACGGTGCATTGGTGCACTAGAAATGGTCAATACTCTCAAAACTGAGGTTGTTCTCTGTACGAGAAAGAGAAAGCTGACTGATATTGCCTAAAGGCATCACCATCCAATTCTCCAAAGTAGCTTAGTATTTCGGTGTCGTCGCTGATAACAAACTTAAGTGGAGTATACGTGTTACGTCGAAAGCTTCTAAAGCTCTGTCGGCCTTCTGGTTTCGCAAAGACGCTGTCGAAAAAACATGGGGCCTGTCATCGAGAAGATTCCTCTGGATCTAGATAGTTTAGATAAGGCTAATTATTTCTTATACATTGAGTGTTTGATGCAATTAGATCTCACGAAAATACCTCGACGTTGTTTTTACCAGATTTCAAAGAACAGGTTTTCATAGGAACACCTGGCTCCAGTCTAGACGCATTTAAAAATCTCCCTCCCTGCACCCTCAAAACCATCTTTGATTTAAAAAGAATTGACCCCTGGTACAACACGCACTCGAGTTTTGATAACCTTGCGTCGCGGCTATATTTTGTCTCTGGTCGTATGCACATGCCGTCTGATGCAATGAGACGAATGACCAGATTTCCTGCTGAAGAAAAGAATACGAAGTCGACTTTCTCTGTACCCAAAAATGATTTCGATTGAAATCTAAGCCAGGAAAGGAATATAGTTGGGACAGCTCCAAAACTAATTTAAGATGGGACGCTGATGTCTTTCTTGAGAACGACAGGGTAAGACTACTCTCCTCGTTAGAAGAACTTGCCTCTGTCTTTCAAGCGTAGATAAACGCAATTATAATGGTAGCAAACTATATTATGAATAATCGATGGAGAGGCGAAGCATTCTAGCGACAGATTCTTACGGAATCCCCTGACGACTTCCAAGCTAGTACAAGATTGTAAAACTTCACTGAACGCAGTGGGATCACAGCAAATGAAATCGCCGATGAACTTACTAGGCAAGGCTCAGAAGAGTGTTTTTTCAGGACACGAAATTACGTTAGATCTGCCTGCGTCCTTACGTTGCCAACGGGACAATGCGGTCCACAGATTACAAAATTAGCTCCAGTGAGACAACAGTTGCATTAAGCTGCATTCTTATTCATCTCAATGTTAGTGTAAGTGTAGGGTATATATAATGACATAAAATCAGCTGTTTACATTGGACGGTCATCTTCATCATTCTGATTTAATAATTTAGTTTTCAGATTTCGCCACATGCGTTTATAAAAATTTTTCTCAAACAAAACAAGAAGCTTTCATTGTTTTTGTCAGTTTTTCTGCTTTGTATTATTGGCCCTTATTCCGGCTGTCACCTCACTTCAGTGACAAACCTCACAGTCATGTCACCTCACTTCGCATTAGGTATTCTCGTTGTCGCGTGACGTGAGTCGCAAATGAAGTGAGTCCTGAATCGAGTATCGATTGTTTTGACGTTTGAAGTTTTAAAAGTTGACGCGACGAATTGAATAAAAAGTGTGATCTGTAGATCTTATAGACGTTTGAGGTTTTAAAGTTGCTAATAAAAAGTGTTAATTAAAAATGAGTTCAGTAGAATTGTGGTTTGACGATACAACTGATGACAGTGAGGAAGAGAGAAGTCGAAATTTAACATTAAGGAGGCGAAATATAAGAGACAATTCAAATCCTCAATGTATTTGCAAAATTATTATCAATTTATTAGTTTGAAAAATATTATATAAATTTTGAGTTATTCAGGTTTGTAATCATAAGATGAGAATAACATTTGTAAATGCAAATAATCCAGGAGCATCTCATGATTCTTTCGTGTGGAGTAGCAGCGAACTGCATAATGTATTGGAGAGAGAATTTAACGACGGCGAACGAAATAATTGGGTTTTAGGTAAGTCTATTTATAAAAAAATGTAGTTATTTTGAATACATTTCGTATTGTTTGTGCAGATAGCAATAAACTGACTGGAGTAGGTACACATTTTGATTGATTTATAATGCAAAATAAAACATTTTTATTATCGGTTAAAATAACAATTCATGGCATCTACTTTTTGAAAATGATATCATGTAAATGTTGGCCACGACTAAGTCTGAGGTGGTCCATTCGGAAAGTCCAATTTTTGGCGACTCGTTCGAGCATAGCGACGAATATCTCGCGAATAACATGAATAATGTTGGCTTCCAAAGCGTCAATCGTAGCTCGCTTATTCCTGAAGACCTGAGACTTTACATATCCCCAAAGAAAATATTCCAAAGGTGCGATATCGCATGATTTAGGCTGTCAATTTCCCGTAGCAAAACGTAAAATTAAGTGCTCACCAAAATGATTTCTAAACAAGTTCATTGTTTCACGCGCTGTATGACTCGTAGCGCCGTATTGTTGAAACCAGAGCTCACCGAGACCATGTGCTTGAATTTCAGGAAGCAGATGGCCCGTTAACTTGGTAGCTCTTGGTACTCTTCGGGTTGCTCATCAGCCCAAACACGCAATTTTGTTTATTAACGTATCCATTGAGCCAGAAATGGGATTCATCACTGAACAAAATTTCACGATAAAACACCGGAGTTTTTCCATAGCCCATTCGCTGAAAATATGACGCAAATTCAGGTCGCCTAGCTTTATTTCTTGCACAAATTCAATTTTGTATGCTTTTAGGCCTAGATACTCACGTAAAATATGCCAAGTTGTCAAATACGCTAAGCCAAGCTGCTGAGAACGACGACGAATCGATTCGTCACGGTCTTTGCGTACACTCTCAGCTACAGCTGCTATAGTCTTTTCACTATGTACTTTATGTAGTGTAACTGGTTGAGTATCATCCATATTGGCAATAGTGGTCGATTATGCGCACCATAAGTTCCTCGAATCACACGAAAAACATTTCTCACAATTTGTAGACGCTGTTATGATGTGAATTTTTCTATGATGACTTGCCAAACGATACTGAACGAAAATGACAAAGCTGTTTGACAGGAGTCATGCGTGATCAGTCAAAAAAAGCCTATTGAAAATCAAACTGATTGATCAATATGATTGCTGCGCATTCTAAACTTGAAGTTCGAGTACCACAGAATAAATCGCAAACTGAGTTACAGTCATTCGAATTTGCGTTTCCGAAGGCCCTCTTTATTTTCATCGCACAGTGCACAAAGCAAAGACTCGTGATATACGAGTACAATAGGGCGAAAATTGAAAACATAGCATTGACAGATGAAGATGAAATATTGGTACTAATCTTTGTTAGACTGATCTTTGTTATGTCTTACAATCATGTTCCTAATGTAAGCAACTATCGGTCATAAAATGTAACACTACAAAAATCATTTATAAAAAAGTACATGTCGAAAAATCGTTTCCAAATTTTGACTTCAAAATTAGCACCCTGAAAAACCTGATGATGCTGGGAAGCCGTACTATGCAGAAAAGTTGATCAATTGTTGCAAATACATATAGTTTTCAGAAGGTGGTAAAAAAAAGGTAATTACAAATCGATAGATGAATCAATGAAAAAAATCAAGGGCAGATCTGACCTGAAACAATATATGCGGCTCAGACCTCTAAAGCGGGAAATAAAAGTTTGGCAGCGGTGCGTCTACGGTTACGTCTACAATATAAATATACGAGTATATGCAGGTAAAGAAATGAAAAAAAATAGAATTAAAATACAATACATTAGGTAAACGAGCCATATTCAAATGATGTGCTATCTGAGTCTTCATAGCCATGAGTGCTAATTTTGGTAGATTTTTTTACAAGTATAAAACTTTTGCATGAGTTGCCAGGTGCAGCAGTTGGTACTTGTAACATATAAAATATAAAAAAAATGTCCTTGCCTTTTCAAATGAATTTGTGAAATTGGGTTCTGAATTTGTAATAAATGGACATGGCTTATTGGTAGCGAGGTAAATGGATTCCAAAGAAGTTTTGATAATCAGTAATTGTCATAAAACAGAAACAGAAATTGTAAAATGAAAGCAAAAAATGGTAGAAAAAAAAGGAAAACAAATCTCCTACTGCTAATGTTACTTATAACAAAGTGGTGGGTTGGGTGGGTTTAGCAGATCAAAAAGTTCAGGTATATGACTTCGACAGAAAATCTACCAAGTTGTGAAAAAAATTGTTTTATAAATCTAATATGGCAACAGCTATAAATGCCTACATAATCCATCAAGTGGCGAGGAAAAATGCAAAATTACGTAATTTTCTTGACAATCTCGCTGAACAGATGGTCTTGACTAAACGACAGTCAGCCAAAGTAACAAGGAAGATTGGTGGATCAAGCGCTCCTCCATCAAAGATCAAAGTTTTACTAAATATTGGAGACAATATGCTAATCCCATGTTTGTCATGTAACGTTCCGCTGTGTACAGATTGCTTAAGCCAGTAGCATTCATAAATTCACTAATTATAATATTTTGTAGATTTTATAACTTTTCAAAGAGTAATTTTACACAGTTTTTTGTGTTTTATAAACAATTCTGAATCTAAACAAATATAATCTGAACACCAATGGGATAAATTATACCAGTTAAAAATACAACTGGGACAATATGTCCCACTACATTTTCCGCTTTAATTAATTAGCTAATGCCAATACTGCGATGCTTGCCGGAAAAGTGATGACGACACCGATGAGCACTACCTCTATCAATATCTGACTTAAGCTCGCATCAGGCTGTAGGTTCTCGGCGTTGACGTGTTCGGTGCTGGTACTGTAGGCACTTCATCACTTTTCCTTTTTTTATAATTAGCGCGCCCTCAGGGATTTGAATACCCTTAAAAAGTTTGTACACAGCGCGGGCGAAGAAAAATCAGGAAAGGAGAAAAGAGAAATACCAATGTACGTTGTTCTTAAATGTTTGCAAATTATAATGAATAGAAAATAGAAACCTAGGCAGGGCATTCCATAAGCGAGTTGTACGGCTTAGGAACGAATCACGATATTTCAGAGTACGTTCAGTACTCTGGAGTACGTTGTACTACAATTTTGGGCGAATGAATGCCTTACATACTTTCTTGATCAAAAAGTTCCCGGTGGCGTCACCGTGTGGCGCTCCCATTGCTCCGATTTGAGTTCTATTTTCTTTTTTTTTTGTTAAGTTGGTACATCTGTTGTTGACATTCTCTCTAAATCCTAGCGTCATAGCTTAACATTTGCAAAAGTTACGTAGAAAAGAGTATATCTACCTCTGTGTGTGTTGGCGATTTTTTACAATTGTAGAAATGGATTTAAATTTGCAACAGCGACCTTGTATTAAATTTTGCGTAAAGAAATTATTTAATGGTGCGCGAACATTGGAAATGTTGGAAAAATATTTCGGCAACGATTCTCTAAAGAAACCTGTCGTTGTGGTCGTGAGTCAATCGAAAATGATGAACCCATCGAAGACCGATGAAAACGTTGATGAAGTAAAAGAAATGTTGGGCAATAACCACAAATTAACCATCAAAGAGATGGCGTTGAACTTGAACATTGCCTATGGATTCGACCGAGACATTTTGGTTAATGATTTGGGTTTCCGTCGTGTAGCAGCAGAGTTGGTGCCAAAAGACCTCAATTTCTTGCAAAAAAGAGACCGTGTTGACGTCGCAAGAGAGATGATTTGCGAGGCTGAATGCGATCCCACATTCCTCAAAAGGGTCATTACTGGAGACAAGACTTGAGTTTATGAGTACGACACGCAATCCTGACATCAGGCAAGTGAATGGCGTTCACCAAATGAGCCGAGACCAAAAAAGCCACGTCGTTTTCAGTCAAAAAAGAAGGCATACATTAAAACGGTGTAGTGCATCATGAATTTTGAGCAGAAAGCCAGACTGTAAGCAAAGAGTATTATTTGGGCGCTATGTGACATTTGCGTGAAATAATTTGCCGAAAGAGACCAGAATTTTGGGCAGAAAACTCGTGGATTTTGCACCATGATAACGCAAGTTCGTACAGTGCCATCATTATTCATAATTTTTTGACGAAAAATGCAACAAATACCATCCAACAGCCACCGAATTCATCTGGTTTAGCTCCCTGTGACTTCTCTCTGTTCAATCGAGTTAAAAAAACACTAGGGGAATGCGTTTCAGCAGCCGAGAGGAAGTAATGGACGCAGGAAGCACTGATAGACATACTGAAAACCGAATATAAAAAATGTTTCGAGGATTGGATCAAGCGCTGGCATAAGTGTGTTGCAGTCGATGGGGATTACTTTGAAGGAGACAATATAGATTTAGATGAATAAACTTTCATTTTTAATTTTCTAAATAAATTTCGACATTTTTGTTAAAAGGTAGTATTAATGCCTGATCAGAGGAGTGAATAATACGAGGGCGGTCCCAGAAGTACCCGACCCAACAAAGAAAACACAAAAATGTCTTCACCATTTCTGGAGTCGTCACCTCATTTGGTCGACCACTGCGATGCTCGTCTTGCCAGCTCGTACGGCCTCGCTTAAGCTCAGCAACCCAAAATTTTACTGTTGTAAGCGTAGGAGCAGATTCAGCCAGAGTACAATTTAGTTCAGCCTTTATATTGGCTGGGCTGAGGCTTTTCAAATAAAAGTATTGTATCACATAACGATGACCAATTTTCTCAGTTTTTACAAATTCACTGACAACGTTCACTATTGATGGCTGCCAAACAAATACTAAACAACGTGGCGCTTTCAAACTTGAAGCATATGCTTTGTAGACTGTGTACTTTCCAATACAGTAATATTTTCAAACAACTACCGCAATTTCTTGGTCAGACCGGGTACTTCTGGGACCGCCATCGTAAACAGATTGACGACATCGAATATGTGTTCATTCCAACGTAAGTTGCAAATGACACACAGAGAGAACGTACTGCAACAACAAGAGATCTATAATTGAAACTAAAAATAGTGTTGGAGACAGAACGGAGTCTTGGGGCACAGCACCATTTATTTTGTGAATATCAGACTTGCAACCATTGAAGGCAACTTAAATTGAACGTTCCAAAACAGAATTCCTAGTCCATTGAAGAAGAAAGTCATTGGCCCGAAAAGCATACATTTCCGAAAATAGAGCCTGATTCCAAACTCTGTCAAATGCTTTAGAAATATCAAGTCGACTACTTGATTGAAAAAGCGTACGCAGTAGTCTTGGCAGGGAGGGTGAACATTTCTTCAGAAGAAGGAGAGATATACCATCTGGACCATCGGTTTTTTTTTTTTTTTTTTTTGAATGCGAAAGTAAATTCGTCCCATTAAAGATTCGACGCACACAAATGTAGGCGAGGACAAAGCACAATTTGCAAGTGTTGGGCTGGCAAAATGTGCAGCCTTGTCCAAAAAGCTGACAGCTGGAATGTCATTGCATATAAGTGTTGGGATGGAGAATGAGGCAGAATTTTTAATGTTTTTTTTTTACGAACGCTTAAGAAAGGCATTCTCAGTTCCTGTTCCAGTCCCAAATTCAACTTAAAATGCCATCTAAGTAAGCAAATTATTCACTAGTTTTTGATTTACAAAAGCCCCAAACTTAACACCAATTCGACCTTTAACGAGTTCAAGGCTCCATTCAAAGGACTGTATCCCTGTATCCCCATACTGAAATTGTTATTACGGGCGATTTCAATACACAAAATTCTGGCTGATCCAGAATATCGAGGACAGACCACATCCGAAGGATGTGAATGAGCCCACACGTTTACCAGACGTTGATAGCTATACCGCCAACACCCTGGATTTGTTTTTAACTTCTTACCCTGGTAAATACAAGGTCAATGTGCTATTCCCTCTAGGCTCGGAGTACCACTGTGTCATATCAGCTAATTTCTCGTACATCGACCACACAGTTTGAGAGAAAATTCCAAAAAGAACCGTATGGGAATCCAATTGGAGCAGACTTAACAGCTTCTTTACGAATTTTAACTGGTCGTTATTTTTCCTCGATAAGGACATGGATGTCGCTTCTGATATAGTCACAGATACAATTCTCTATGGAATGAGATCCTTTATCTCTCATCAGATGAAGAGTATCAAACCAAAAGAAAAGTCTTGATACGACTCGAGATGCAAAGAGTATGTCTGAGTTAGAGAATAGTTTATTCGGTCCTACAAGACTAACCCGACAGAGGAAAACTAAAAAATGTTTAAACAAGCCAGGAATGAATATCTTGTAGGATATTCGATCCTGTATGCATTGATTTGCTTTGGAGGAGGTGATTCTACGACGAACCATACGAGCTGACATCAGAAAACTGCGCATCAACCGCGATGACTGAGGCATGTAGAGAAAATAGACACCAATTCTCCGGCTTGCTGAGTTTTTGAATCTAATCCAGATTGGCAACACTGTAGAGAAAGACCTCACCTTAAGTGGCCGTACAAGTGAAAGGGGATTTGATCCTGGCCTAAGTTGATCCTTATGTTTTGGACACTCAGTAATTTATCGATTGTCGCAATGCGAATCACAAACGGGGACTTGGTGGTCACTCTATCAAAGCAAAATAGCGTATGATATTTTTGCCATTAAAGTATAAATCTAATAAACTAATAATCGCCTAATAATTAGAAAGAACCACTAAATAAATAAGGTAAGCAAATAAGGTAGAAAAAAAAGATACGTTCGAGAAAAACTATGGAAACATTTTACTGTTGATTGTATTTATATAGAAAACATTTTCATAATTTTTATCAGAAAAAATATACAGAGAACACGGTGCTATAACAGAAAGTAGCAGGAATATTAAAATATTATACAAGGTAGGTTAGTCAGAATAGTATTATTACTATGGACCTCCATAAACCATATAGCAACCTTTTTTTTCAAGTTTCAGTTCAACGACCGATGTGCAATGTGTTAATGATGTAGATAACATGTACCAGTATATATACAATATAATTTTTGGTTGAAGAAACATAAATTGCTTTTAATCCCAGAAATCAACGATTTAATTGGCATATTTAAGTACTAACATACCTGTTAAGCGCTTTTTAATCTGATGAGTTAAATGTGGAGTTGTATGAGGGATCCACCTGTATCTCAGCGTAGAACTACCCCTTAACATATAATTAAGCCATAAATGCATAATTAATGTAATTTTAATGAAGTAAGAGTCGTGCATTTGGAAGTGTTTATTTTAGATTGTGAAAGAGTTCCTTTGAAGTCGTTAACACAATATTTGAAGTTAGAACTATTTACGTTTTTTTGGGGATATTAACCGGTCTAAACAGAAGGTTACGAAAAAAAAGTAAGCTTTTTTGTCTCTGGTTTTTTTATTAACTGTTGAAAAATGCAATACGTATAATTACATCTAGCGCCACACATATGCATCGCATCAGCTCCTCTTCTGGGGATTTTGGCTAAATTTTCGGACCTTTAAACCGTCTTTATTAGTGATTTTAATTCAATTTTTATTTGTATAATACAAATCCAATAATATTTAAATTGATTTAAGTAACATAATGTAATTAAAATAAACCAGAAAAAAAAGCTAAGTTATAATACCACCTTGATTCCCGGAATTTATTCAGATAATTAAAAATACAAGCTTATTCATCTAAATCTATATTTTCTCTTTCAAAGTAATCCCCATCGACTGCAACACACTTATGCCAGCGCTTGATCCAATCCTCGAAAAGTTTTTTATATTCGGTTTTCGGTATGTCCATCAGTGCTTCCTGCGATTTTTCCATTACTTCCTCTCGGCTGCTGAAAGGCGTTCGCCGTAGTGGTTTTTTAACTCGATTGAACAGAAAGAAGTCACAGGGAGCCAAATCTGGTGAATTCGGTGGTTGTTGGATTGTATTTGTTGCATTTTTCGTCAAAAAAATATGAATAATGATGGCACTGTACGAAGGTGCATTATCATGGTGCAAAATCCACAAAAATTCATGATGCACTACACCGTTGTAATCCATGAAAACCGTGAGCATTCTTTTTTTTGACTGAAAACGAAGTGGTTTTTTTGGTCTCGGCTCAGTGAACACCATTCATTTGCCTAATGTCTGGATTGCGTGTCGTACTCATAAACTCACGTCTTGTCTCCAGTAATGATCCTTTTGATGGCACGAGTACGATAACTTTGGCGCCAAGAATTGATAGATTACTACTTTAGTTTTGTTTTTTAGCATTTATGTGCGTAGTCTTCCTTTGAAAAAGTTAATGAGTATTATTTAAACATCTCACAGACGCCTATATCAATAGTTTTCTTAATTAAGAGTATACGGCAGGTCCCGCTCACGCAACTTCGTTGCTCCCCTCGGGGTATGTGCTTTTCGTCAGGCAGGCGCCTATGTCATCAATACTCTTCATCCACAGTACTCATCACAAAATTACAAAGTTCCCATTAATAACAAAGTTCACTAATTCGCATTATAGAAAATTCACATGTTCCAATGTTGCAGTAAATTATTAAGCTATAACCTAAGGATTTTTTGAAAATATTATTGCATTTGTGTTATTACTTTAAAATTAGCATATAATCGCTTGGCGCCATTACGACAATAAAGGTGAGCCTAGTAAATCTACTATAATAGATTACTATAGCTATTGTCGTGAAATAGCCGAAATAATAGCATCTCGCGCCGATGTTAACATTGGCGGCGAAGGAAAAACTGTACAAATCGACGAGACCACTCTTACAAAAAGGAAATACCACAGAGGCCGTGTAACCGAACAAATGAAAATCGTAGTGTTGGGGTTATTTTGTAAAGAAGATAAGGTCGGACGCTTCCTTAAAGTGAACTCCAAAAGTAAAAAAGACTTGTGGCCTTATATACACAAATACGTTAACCTCAACAGCAGTCGTATTTGTACCGACAGCGCACGCCAATACATAGGTATTGAGAAAATGTTCCCTACTTCTACGACTCATGAAATTACAAACCACAGCAAAGGCGAATATGTTGACAAAACCTATGCAACCAATACTATAAATGATCTTGAGAATCAGAACAAGCTTCTGAAAAAATCAATATGCCGCAATACAACGCAGCACCTTCACCAATATATGGCACTTTTCTTTTACTGGAAATACTGCCTTAAAAAAAATTATAAGGACGACATGGGCTCCCAAACCACGGAATTTTTAATTGACGTAAAAAAAGTGTACCCAGGTTTTGTCAAAGGTATAGAAAGTGTGGGTTTGCAACTTAAGGGCTTCGACCCTAGAAGGTATTTTACCACCAAAACAACCTCTGCTCTTTACCATCATCGACGAACTCAACGAACTCTACATAGACACCAATACGGACGATGACTTCATTGACGAAACTTACATACCTTTTTAATATTTACTCGTACATTGAACATTTAATTGACTACTCTTAACTAACACCTAACTTACTCACAAACTGACTGACTGGGACGCGGAATGCAATGCAAATCTACCTCCTTGTGGTGCATTCTGGGTCACGCTAAGTGATTTGCTATATTTTCAAAAATATTTTCATTTTTTACCAAACTAACCCCTTCATTACATCAAATAAGCTACAAAATTTTGAACGCGAAAATTCTAATCTCGGCGCCAGACTCCAAAATATGGAATTGCTCTGTGCCGAACTAAAAAAGCAACTAGATGCCATTAAACCGCAATCTAAATCTGAGTCTGAGTCTGTTTCACACGGACGAAGAAGAGCTAGTCCGCGAAACGGACTGGATACTTAAAAAAAAGACCGCCGCCGCCAATAAAAGTTTTTGGAATCTCGGACTACAACAAGTTGCACATAATCCTGGAATCACTGTGCTCAACCGATTATGAAGTAAGATCTCGCAATAATGATACATGGACTTTTAATGTCCTTAATCCAGACAACTACCGTTCACTTTCGCAAAAATTAAATGCCGAGAAGATTCAATGGCATACCTTCGAAAATAAAACGGAAAGACCCATCCCTCTTGCCCTAAAGAAAACATCGTAAGTGACCTTAAAAATAAAGATTTTAAGATAATCGACGTAGTTAATATACTTGCGCAAAAACAGCACAATGTTGAAATCGAGAGGACGACCCCAAGACGCGGTCTTCCCCTCTTTAGGCTAACTTTCGACAAAACCGAAAGCCTAGAAAGAATTTATGCCATAAATTCAATTTTGGGACTTGTTGTCAAAATTGAACCTCCGCGGAAAAACTCTAGGCTGATTCCCCAATGTACACGTTACCAGGGATTCAGCCAGAAGGAACCTCGCTGTGTAAATGCGCTGGCAAACATCTGACTCGAGAGTGCAATGCCGCAAAAGAGTCCCCAGTGATAAGCATTAACTGCAAGGGAAAACACCCAGCTAATTATCGAGGCTGCGAAGTCGCGAAGGAGTTGCAAAAGCTACGAGATCAATCAAAAACGAAGCCTTTGAAAAACGCAGGGATAGCTAGAATGAGAAATAACAACAGCGGTCCTACTCTAAAGCCTTTAAAGAAGGTAATGGTGACAAACGCTAAAATCACCAATAACAACAACGTCAAAAATAACAATGCGCAAGTGGAAAGTGTAAAAACTTACGCGCAAATAGCGACGCGAGTTAATATGACTAACTGTACATCACCAGATCCTGCCTCAAACGTGTTATCAGTAATTCTCGAGAGACTAGAAGAACAGACTAAAATAAATAAGATAATAGTCGAACGGCTTCTTAAGTTCGAAGCCAATTTCTTTAAGTAATTATTGCAAAGAAGATCAATTTACTTGCGTGGAATGCCAACGGGCTACAGAAAAGACTTGATGAACTAAATATTTTCATGCAGGAAAAAGTAATTGACATATGTTTAATTTCTGAAACTCATCTGGCAACAGAATCGCGCGTGGAACTAAAAGGTTACCGCGACTACCACGCTCATCATCCATCGGGAAACGCAAGAGGCGGGTCATCCCTATTCATAAGAGACTGCATTGAACATACTTTGGAAGCAATAATTGAACATGACAAATTTCTAATGACCGTGGTGAGCGCTAAAAATAAAAATTACTCTTTTAATATATCCTCAATCTATCGCCAATCGCAAAATAGAAAAACAAGAATTTATTGACCTATTCAACTCTCTTGGACCAATCTTTATTATTGGTCATTTGAGATGTATCTCTCAAAAAGGCAAAACTCTTTACAGGGCTGGTATGGAATGTGGTTGCTATTTTTACTCAACAGGCAAGCCGACAAATTGGCCCTCGGATGTCGCCAAAACACCCGATCTAATAGACTTCTTTATCGGAAAAGGAGTAAACGCTAGTTACGTAAAAGTTGAAGAGGGCTTGGATCTTTCCTCCGATCATTCTCCAGTTATCCTCTCACTGCGCGAATCCTTGGTTAAGAAACAAGGACCACCCAGATTAACTAACAGCAAAACTCACTGGGAAGATTTCCGAATAGACGTTGACAATACTGAGTTGAAAGTAGCACTTAGAACGCCGTATCAACTTGAAAAAGAAGTTGAACGTTTTTTGGAAGAACACTCCCCGCGAATCGAACAAAGTTCCCAAAGTCGGTATAAGATATCCACCGGAAATCAGAGAAATGATAAGGAAGAAACGAAGAGCGCGGAAAAAGTGGCATGAAACCCAGGCACCACAAGATAAAACATCCTTCAATAGGCTCTGCAACTTGTTGAAAAAATCGATCAAGGACTTCAATAATCAAGGTGTTAATAACTACCTTGAAAGACTCACAGCGACAAAGGATACCAACAACTCCATATGGAGAGCCATTAAAAGTTTTCGAAAGCCCCAAATACACGTGGCGCCAATAAGAAGAAACCAGGATGACTGGGCGAAAGAAGATAAGGAAAAAGCTAATATTTTCGCCGACCATCTTGCAGAAACGTTTAAACCATTCGACGGGGAAGTGCTTCCAGAGAATGTCAATACGCTAGACGTGACGACAAACTTTACAGTAGAAAAGGCTACACTTAGGGAACTTAGACAAGTTATAGACACGCTTAAGCCCAATAAAGCCCCGGGATATGACTTAATAACGGGAGAGATACTTAAAGCGTTGCCGAAAAAAGGTTTGCTAAGGCTGCTCTATCTTATAAATGCCAGTATTAGATGA
The DNA here is from genome assembly GCA_907269105.1 of Volucella inanis. Lineage (NCBI taxonomy): Eukaryota > Metazoa > Arthropoda > Insecta > Diptera > Syrphidae > Volucella > Volucella inanis. Next base: position 148,578,424 of record OU026153.1, read on the forward strand.
AAGCACGTACCGCACCAGTGGAAAGTAGCCGAAGTTATTATGGTTCCGAAACCCGGTAAACCGCTGACTGAAGTCAAGTCATATAGACCAATATCGCTTCTCCCGATTACATCGAAGGTCTTTGAGCGAATCCTTCTTAACCGTCATAAACCAATTACCGACACAAATTCCCTCTTGCCTGATCATCAATTTTGCTTTAGAAGCCAACACTCTACAGTTGACCAAGTGCATCGAATAACCGATGTAATTGAACGAGCAATCGAGTGCAAGATAGTCTGTGCAAGCGCATTCCTTGACGTTTCACAAGCCTTTGATAAGGTATGACATGAAGGCCTAAAATATAAACTCCGACAAGCCCTACCCCAGCAATTGTCTTGTATTTTAGGTTCATATCTAGAAGACCGACTCTTCCGTGTGAGACACGGAAACGAATATTCCACTTTTAAGACAATAAAGGCGGGGGTGCCGCAAGGAAGTGTATTTGGCCCTCTGCTATATTTGCTTTTTACCCGCGATATACCGCAAACGGATGACACTGTACTAGCCACATTTGCTGATGACATTGCCATTTTGGCAACGGCTAAAACAGTCGAAGAAGCAACTGCCAAGTTGCAACGTGTCCTTACACGGATTAACAATTGGACAAAGACTAGGCGAATCGCGCTTGATGAAAACAAGTCTGTCCACGTCAACTTCACTCTCAAGAAAATTGAGAATCCACCGGTGTTTATCAACGCAGTTAGAATTCCTTACGCGAACGAGGCCAAATATCTCGGTATGACACTCGACGCTAAACTAAAATGGAGAGCACAGGTCAAGAAAAAACGTGAAGAGCTTGAAATCAAATATAGAGATATTTACTGGCTTATTGGAAAGTATTCCAAGCTTGGCTTTGAGAACAAACTGCTGTTATACAAGCAAGTGCTAAAACCGATCTGGACATATGGTGTACAACTTTGGGGCTGAACTAAAAATAGTAAAATTAATGTATTACAGACATTCCAAAACAAAGTTCTTCGAGGTATTGTTAATGCGCCGATGATATCCACAGAGACTTAGGAGTCGAAAACGTTGAGAACGTAATTAAAATGTTTGCGCGAAAACATAATAATCGATTACAAGGTCATACGAATATTTCTGTTCAACAGATCCTCGACGAGACAAATTTATTGCGCCGTCTGAAAAGGACTAAGCCTCTCGATCTAGCGCGGTGATTAGCAGCGCGTAATTTTTCTAAAGTACACACTAATTTTCAATGGAAAATCGCCTGCAGGATGTCTTATAAAAACAAAATAAAATGCGATAGAAGAAGTGCTTGTTGAGTGTGAACTCAGTCGTGGTTTGCATAAGGGAGGTGTTTTTTAGTGAGTAAGAATCTCACACTACTATAGGCTCCGAGCCTTTCGATGTCGATGGTCTGCCACTGCGTTCATCATCTTCGATTGACTCACGACCAAAACGACCGTTTTCTTTAGAGAATGGTTGCCTAAAAACTTTTCCAACATTCCAACGTTCGCGCACCATTAAATCCGTTTTTTTGCGTAAATTTAATACAAGGTCGCTGTTGCAAACTTAAATCCATTTCTACAATTGTAAAAAATCGCCAACACACACAGAGGTAGATGTACTCTTGGCTACGTAACTTTTGCAAATGTCAAGCTATGACGCTAAAATTTAGAGCAAATGGCAAAAATAGATGTAACAACTTAACAAAAAAAAAAAAAAAACAGATCTCAAATCGGAACAATGGGAGCGCCACACGGTGGTTATTCCGTTTTTTGATCAAGGTGGTTTCAAGTAAATTTAATTAAAGCTTAATTATTAAGATTCAATAAAGGATTGGTGGGTTTTGCGAATGCATTCCCAAAGAAGGATCAGGAGAGAAGTTAGAGTTAGTAGACGAAGAAAGGTAAATCCTTGGAAAATTAAAGTGAGAAAAAAAAAAGATATAATTACAGTTGCATGAAGCGCACTCTTAAACTGTTCGCCTCCTATTACATATTTGTTCAGACTGACAGGTAGAGTGTTTCAGAGCCTGACAGACTGAACACAAAAAAAAAACCGCGTCGAATTCTAACAGTTAGAAGAAATTGTAATAAGTTTGGATGTTTGAAACGGAAAACGATTTTGTACACAGCAACTGATTCTCTAAAAATCCTGGAAGGAACGACTAAGGACAAATTTGTAGTAGTCGGACACGTGGTCATATCTTCTCATGCCAAGAACATATCGCCCTATATCAATAAAAGAAACGAGAAACTTATGTTGGGATTGGTAATCCAATTTTGAGTATACAACTATGACATAATCAAAGATTGGTAAACGTAATGATTTAGTCAACTTCAGTTAAAAATAATTTGCATGGTTAATGACGAGAAGTGAACAATATAGCTTGTACCCAAGGTTTGTAACTGTATTACAAAACTTAAGTCTCGTGGAATTAAGATACATATATAGGCGTTATCTCATCTGTGTCGTACAGTTTCTTTCAAATGAAAATCAATTGGCTTTTGGTCAGATTTAAGATCAAACCTTTATTTTGAGACCATTTTACACTAAAGATAGATCCAAATTGAATCCAGACAAGAAATTTTCCAACGATGCAATTAATCGAGAAAGATGCGGCCACTTGTCGTATGCATGTATGTCAGTAATATACATGTGATCAAAACAAAATTGGGCCAAGAATTGAACCCTGGATACTCTAGCAAGTATATGCTTTGGTCGAGAATATTTATATTTATGAACAACAAAAACGCTTTGAAGTTTATTTGAAAGATAGTTTCGTATTAAACTCACGGAGATTTCGCTCATGAAATCATCATGATTAACTATGAATTGAGTAATTAAGCAAACAGGGCTGCGTAAGATTGTCCTTGTCTTACTGCACTCTAATGTCCTCAAGAACTTTGATCAAATCCTTTGAGCAGCTTTGTTCAGCTAGGAAACCAGACTTCACTGGCGACAGTAAATTAAAGCAATTAAGATAACCAGAAATCTGCTTGGCAAGAATTTTTCATAAAACTTTGATATGCAAAGTAAAATGCTTATGGGACGGAAATCGGAGGTTGGTATACGAGTAATCTTACAAAAATTAAACAAATGAGTTTTATCCCCACGCGTTTGATTTAAAAGCCTGAATATGATGTACAACATATGTATAGGATGATTCATCGTGAGGTTTGGTTTTCAAAAGGCTTTTTTTGACAAATCACGCATGCCTCCGATCAAAATGCTTTGTAATTTTAATTCAATGTCGTTTGGCAAGTTATTTTGAAAAGGCTCACACTACAACATCGTCTTCAAATTGCTCAGCTATATTACGAAAATCAGCGTTCCATTTCACTTGACACCCATCGACATCTTCAGCAGGCAAGTAGCTGCGACTGAAGCTATTCGCTTAAAAGCCACTACACAGTTGACAAATAATTTATGTAGCCACGCTAGTATTGATGTATTAGGAATCCACTTAGGGAACATCGATTACACCATACCTAAACTTTGGTTTGATATAGTCTTTCATGCGAGCTTTCCCTCTAGATTCTTCTGGGAAGAAGATATTTTCATGGTGCACAAACACTGTAGCGTGTTTCCAGGCGGAAATTTTGGCGATTAAAGAAGCTCTGTCCTGGCTGAAGAAAAACGTGATATCTGCAAAGGATATTCGCATCTTTTCGGATAGTCAGACCACTATCAAATCCCTGATATGGGCTTGATGATATGACGATATTCTATCGGATATACCAATCGGTACGTGCAAATTATTATTTAAGCTGGATGCTAATAAAAGAGCAGATCTTAGATGAACCGGTGGGCCAACATGTCTAGCGACTAAATAGATCTGGCCAAAGCTGAATCTGAATCGCTCTAAGAGTCTGATTCTTTTAAATAGGAAATATCTCAGCGCCATTATATGTGTCATCACTGGACACTGCCTTATAGGCAAGCAAGAAGGAAGGCTTGGCGCTTTTACAAACGATTTCTGTAGAAGCTTCATGGACGAGGAGGAAGAGGAGACAATCCTCCACCTTCTCTGTACATGTCCAGCTCTCTCCGAGAGAAGAAAACTCCACCTAGGAGCCTACTTTTACAACGGCTTAAACGATCTTTGGAAAGAAATACAAAAGAGACTCGAGAACTTCGGTACTATTAACAAAAGTAAATTCGAAGGATCTACCAAGCGTATTGTGTTCATGGGTAACAGACATCGGTAAGGGAACACATTCAAGGTAGGTGAAGGAGAGATATAAAACGTTTGTTCAGTTCATTTATGTCTACGCTCTCATCAGAATTTAGTTCGTCTATTTTTTATTTTTTTTTTTTTTTGCGTATTCCAATTCCAATTTCTTTGAGTTTTTCCTAAACTTGCATCCTTACATCATCGGGTTTACTTTGCTTTGATAAAAATTCGATAAAAATTTTTTTAAACGCTCTTATGTTACCAACAACATGATTTTGCAGTCTACGGTAGATTTGAAACAGGGCATCTAGTTTGCAGCATTTCCAATATTTTATATGTTCGGTCACGCTGGTCGATTAGATACCTAATTTCACGGGTAAACCAGGCACCTTGAACATGTTGAATAGGCTTTTCTTAAATTTGAACATGGTTTTTAAGGCTTCTGAGAAAATCAATTTCGTCACAACTAGATGACATAAAATACACGCGATCGTAGTGAACATGTAGGGTATCTATTTCCAGCCTCCCGTAGTCAACGTTATGGAAGTCCCTATATTCATAACTTGTGTTCGAAAATATAATAGAGAATTTAAAAATTAAAAATAGCAAGAATGCGGCTGCGAACAACTGGTAATAAAAAAAGGCATCGTTAGGGTCGGTAGACACCTATAAAAGTACTCTCCCCATCAGTAAAATGTGTAGCGTTTGTTTAAATTGGATATAAATTTAAGGATCTCTTGTCATATTCCTTTCAAAATGAATATAACTGATTAAATCACCACTGACGATGATCTGTGAACAGAATTTCGACACAGATTCCGAGATATTGAAGACAGGAGAAGTATAGAAGGTTTATAGAAGGTAGGTTAAATAGCCCAATAACGATAACAACTGTTGGAGAAACCAATTCTATGAAGACATAATCAGATTTACATCTATTCCTCGACTGGAACTTCGGAGTAGTCCTTAGTCTGGTTCGTACGTAAAGCGCAGTACTACCTCACCCCCCATCCCTCAAAGTTTATATCCGTTTACTTTATAAATATCATCACCTACTTCTTTATTGAACCAAGATTCATTGACGCAAATAACAACAACCTTTGAACCTACAAACAAATTCGTCAAGTGTGGGAAATAAACTTTGAACATTTAGGTGACACACTCTTAGAACAGTCTTTCGGTCGCTCAGGACATCAACCATGGAATGAGAGATTTCATTGATACCTCCACTGATGGGACTCATTGTAACAATAATCACCAGTACTGCAAGTATAAACTAAGCTTAATAAAGGGATGGGCATGTGATGAAAGACAAGCGACATGTAAATAAAGCTTCAGGAAACACGTCTCCCTATATATTATATATATCAACACAACCAAAACGAGATTTCGAAGCCAAATTAAAAAAGGAATTGAAAACTCTAATAGACTTACAAAAATTGGCAATATTATGAGGAGAAAAAAAAAGCTGTAAATTAACAAATAAAAAAAGTGGGAAAAGCAAAATTCAATTTCAGAAAAAGAAAAATAAAAATAATAACAACAATATTTAGTGAATAATATAAAGTAAAAACAAAAAAAAGAATAGTCAGAGAGTAGCTGGTTTTAAATCATGAACTGGCAATGTCATGCGGTTAAATAACCTCTTCCTCATTTGCACGACGATTAACAAAGCCATGTCCACGCCTAGTAAAAACCGATTAAATTTGTTGTTGTATTTCTAGTTATAATGCAGCATACAACAATTTGTTATTAACTGAGAGACACTCGCATTGGTAGACATTTTATTTGGAGTTTAATTCGAGTTTATTTGTTTATTGTTTACCTTACGATATTTTGGAATATCGGAATACCACCTTGATCAAAAAAAAAAAAAAAACGGAATAACCACCGTGTGTTTTGTGTTTGTTTTTTTTTTTTAAGATTCAAAGCAATTTCGTGTGTTGATTCATCATTGCTTTTTGATGGGCAAAAATGCAGCCGATGCAAATAAATGGCTTGATTAGTGTTACCCGGACTCTGCACCAGCCGAACGAGCCATTCGCAAGTGGATTGAAGAATTTAAAAGTGGTCATACAAGCACCGAAGATGATTCACGCAGTGGACGTTCAAAAGAGGCTATTTCAAATGAAAACATCAAAAAAGTCCACAAAATGATTACGAATGACCGTAAATTGAAGTTGATCGAGATAGCTCTGAAGATATCAAAAGAGCGTGTTGGATATATCATACACGAATATTTGGACATGCGAAAACTCTGTTCAAAGCGGGTGCCGCGTTTGCTCACAGTTGACCAAAAACAACAACATGTAGATGATTCAGAGGAGTGTTTAAAGCTGTTCAACCGCAATAAAGGCGATTTTTTGTGTCGGTATGCGACAATGAATGAAACTTGGCTCCATCACTTCACACCAGAGTCAAGTCGGCAGTCAGCTGAGTGGCGAGCAGGCGACGAACCTCGTCCAAAACGACCAAAAACGCAACAGTCGGCTGGCAAGATTATGGCATCCGTATTTTGGATTACACATGGAATAATTTTCATCGACTATCTTCAAAATGGGCAGACTTTCAACAGCGACTATTACATTGCGTTGTTGGAGCGTTTGAAGAACGAAATAGCAGAAAAACGGCCGCATTTGAAAAAAAAGAAAGTGCTGTTTCATCAAGACAATGCACCGTGTCACAAGTCGATGAAAACGATGGCAAATTGAATGAATTCGTCTACGAATTGCTTTCCCACACACCGTATTCTCCAGATTTGGCCCCCAGCGACTATTTCCTGTTCGCAGACCTCAAAAGAATGCTTGCCGGAAAGAGATTTAAGACCGATGAAATAGTAATCGCCGAAACAGAGGCCTATTTTGAGGCTAAACCGAAATCGTACTACAATCGTACTACTATCGAAAGATTGAAAAATCGTTTCAATCAGTGTATCGCCCTCGAAGGGAACTATATTCATAAATAAAGTTGAATTTTGCAAAAATTTTGTGTTTTACTATAAAACGGCACTTAGTTTTTAGCCCATGTGTTATCTCTGTATGTGATGGCGATTTTTTACAATTTAAGAAATGGATTTAAATTTACAACAACGAACTTGTATTAAATTTTGCGTAAAAAAAACGTATTTTATTGTGCGCGAACGTTGTAAATGTTCGAAAAGTGCTTCGGCAACGATTCTCTAAACAAAACGGTCGTTTACCAGTGGCACGAGCTGTTCAAAAGTGGTCGTGAGTCAATCGAATATGATGAACGTAGTGGCAGACCATCGACATCGAAAACCGACGAAAACATTGATGAAGTAAAAAAAATGTTGGGCAATAATCACAAATTAACCATCAGAGAGATAGCGGATAGACTTGTACATTGCCTATGGATTCGACCGAGACATTTTGGTTAATTATTTGGGCTTCCGTCGTGTAGAAGCAAAATTGGTGCCAAAAGACCTCAATTTCATGCAAAAAAGAGACCGTGTTGACGTCGCAAAAGAGATGATTTGCGAGGCTGAATCCGATCCCACATTCATCAAAAGGATCATTACTGGAGAGAAGACGTGGGTTTATGAGTACGACACGCAATCCAGACATCAGACAAGTGAATGGCGTTCACCAAATGACTGAGACCAAAAAAACCACGTCATTTTCAGTCAAAAAAGATAGCAATTCTCACGGTTTTCATGGATTACAACGGTGTAGTGCATCATGCGTTTTTGCAGAAAACTCGTGGATTTTGCACCATGATAACGCACCATCGCACAGTGCCATCATGACGAAAAATGTGTTCAACTGAGTTAAAAAACCACTACGGGGAACGCGTTTCAGCAGCCGAGAGAAAGTAATGGAAAAATCGCAGGAAGCACTGATAGACATACCGAAAACCGAATATAAAAAATGTTTCGGGGATTGGATCAAGCGCTGGCATAAGTGTGTTGCAATCAATGGGGATTACTTTGAAGGGGGCAGTATAGGTTTAGATGACTAAACTTGTACGACATGCATAAAACATAGAGTTTCTTAAGAAAATTACACTAGAAAACAGAAAATGACTTCAGATTTTCTTTATCACCAAAAGATTTCTTGCTATAAAGTATTACGTCTTATACTGAATCTTAATGTTTTTGAAAATGTTTTAAGGCGATATTTTGTCCATGTGACATCTCAGAGTAATGTCCAGCAGTAATCAGCAATCCATTTGCCACTGTATCGCTTTTCCATTGTTGCGACGTCCTGGTGGAACCTTTCTACATGTTTATCGCTTACTGTAGAAGAAGTTAAAGTGACATATTACTACACTTAGCAATTCAGTTAGAAGATAATTTTTGGCTTTCACAATTCAAATAAAATCTATCACAGCAGTTTTAAAATCTCTCCGTACTCTTAGTTCAACATCAGTTAGCATGTTGTTAAATTCACTACTTTACAAAAGTTTCTATAATATATTTGTGATCCAACAAATATGCCCTCTTTAATTTTTGCCTCACTAACTTTCGAGAATTCTTCTTTCAGATACAAGAACCCTCTACCGATCCAATATAGAGCCTTAAAGAAATTTTTCATTAAGCCCAATTTGATCTGAAGCGGTGGTAGAAATACGTGTTTAGGATCAACCAGGGGTTCATTAGTATATTTTTTACAGTCGGACAAGAAGTGCTTTAACTTTTAAATCTCCAAGGACTGACCACTTATAGCCTTTATACTGAATGTTTTGTAGGAGATATCGCATGTTCTTATATAATTCATGGACATTTATTGAAGTGAAGTGAAGGAAAACTTACTGGAATCAATAATACATGGGCTGCCGTTTCTAAGAGAGGACACCGCTTGATTTAAATCCATACCATTTTCAGTTAGTACCAACCTTCAAAAGATAAGTGTATAAATTTGACAGCTGTCGGACGATTAGTTCTCGAGATATAGCGTTGTGAGTGAAGCAACTTTTGTTATTGTGAAAAGAAATGGATACAAAGCAATTTCATGTGTTGATTTATCATTGCTTTTTGATGGGAAAAAATGCAGCCGATGCAAAGAAATGGTTTGATAAATGTTACCCGAGCGAACCATTCGCAAGTTGATTGAAAAATTTAAAAGTGGTCATACAAGCACCGAAGATGATGCACGCAGTGGACGTCCAAAAGAAGCTGTTTCAGATGAAAACATCAAAAAAGTCCACAAAATGATTACGATTGACCGTAAAGTGAAGTTGATCGAGATAGCTGAGGCTCTGAAGATATCAAAAGAGCGTGTTGGATGTATCATACACGAATATTTGGACAAAAGAATGCTAGCCGGAAAGAGATTTAAGACCGAGGAAGAAGTAATAGCCGAAACAGAGGCCTATTTTGAGGCTAAACCGAAATCATACTACAAAACTGGTATCTCGAAGGCAACTATATTGATAAATAAAGTTGAATTTTGCAAAAATTTTGTGTTTTACTATAAAACGGCGCGGACTTTTCAGCCCATGTGCTAAATAGGTCTCAATTGCTTGGTTCATGTTTCTGTCCTAACGCATCAAATAAGTTGTCAACATTCATACAGTATACCAAAGTACCTTCTTGGGCGAAACAATGTGCAAGTCCTCTTTCAAGTTTTCGGAAGTCACTTACATGTATGTACGTCACCTTCGTGGAGATTCCATTCTTCCAATCTGGATGGTGAGAGTTCTGACTGTGGTTTCGCTAATTTAAAATCTCTAATCAAATCGTTTAGCTCAGCGCCTGAAATAAAATGCGACTTTGTTGAACATTCTGGTGTTTGAAAGCCTGAATCATTGTCGATTTCTTGTACGAATTACATATCATTTGTTGAATCACTGCCACATTCAGGTTCTTCGTCCAAACTCCACTATTCTGGTTGTTTTGGAATAGGATATTCTTCACAAAGTTGGAAAGGCCGTAAAGCTAATGGTAAATTGGAATACTGCACAGTATGCTTGAACTTCGGGCCTGTACATTAGTAAGACAAAAGTAACAATCTGTGACATGGTCTTTCGATTCTCTCCACACCATGGGTTTTGCAAAGCACATAAGATATTTTGTACCTCTCAACCAACTTGTTAACAATAGGTCTGTTCCATGGACATGCTTTCGCCGGCCCAGAAATTATAAACGTGAGGTATGCTCCCTATCCAATTATCATCTTCTGCTTTGAATGGCTCTGCATTTAGGACATCAAATCCAGCAGTTTTTTTAGGCTTGGAAATCCATGTCCTTACTTCTTTTCAGTCGGGCGGACTGAAATGTTTTCTGTTTTCGTCCAGGTTGAATAGTTTATTTGGCTTGACGGTGAAAAATTGTTCGTCATCACCCTTTAATAGCCTGCAGAAATTATATTTCCTGATTATCATAACCGACAGTGGTTCTACTGTGAGTAGTATCTTTGAAGGTTTTTGTTAGGGCTTTACAGCTTTAACATGCTCGTTTTACTTTTTGGTATAAGACCTCGTTCCAGCGCTTCTAGTGCTCATTATTTTTTCTTCTGTGGAACCTGCATATTTTGTATATTTTTTTTATTTTTGGGTGTTCGTGCAGCTCGCGGCCTTTTCTTAAGGGTTGCTCTATATAACTGCTAATTTTATAAATTTCCCTGTCTGAATTCGCCATCGAACCAGGGAATTCTTATTTGTTCTTGAAATCCAGTACATCAAAGGCTGCCTCTCTGATTGCTCTTTAGCACTAATCTCGGTGCTGGCGGCATCGGTTAGGGAAGACTCGATCGGAAAAGGTACTGTCGGTCTTTTGCGATTGTAGCCATTCGACGTCGAACTTCCCCATAATGGTTCACTGGCTTTGGGCTGTTACGGATTTCCGCATAAGTAACACATGGGCTGATAAGTCCATATAGTAAAACACAAAATTTTTGCAAAATTCAATTTTATTTATCAATATAGTTCCCTTCGAGGGCGATACACTGATTGAAACGATTTTTCAATCTTTCGATACCAGTTTTGTAGTACGATTTCGGTTTAGCCTCAAAATAGGACTCTGTTTCGGCGATTACTATTTCATCGGTCTTAAATCTCTTTCCGGTGAGCATTTTTTGAGGTCTGCGAACAGGAAATAGTCGCTGAGGGCCAAATCTGGAGAATACGGTGGGTGGGGGAGCAATTCGTAGCCGAATTCATTCAATTTTGCCATCGTTTTCATCGACTTGTGACACGGTGCATTGTCTTGATGAAACAGCACTTTCTTTTTCTTCAAATGCTGGCGTTTTTCTGCGATTTCGTCCTTCAAACGTACCAACAACGCAATGTAGTAGTCGCTGATGATAGTCTGCCCCTTTTGGAGATAGTCGATGAAAATTATTTCATGTGTATCCCAAAATACGGATGCCATAACCTTGCCAGCCGACTGTTGCGTTTTTGGTCGTTTTGGACGAGGTTCGTCGCCTGCTCGCCACTCAGCTGACTGCCAACTTGACTCTGGTGTGAAGTGATGGAGCCAAGTTTCATCCATTGTCACATACCGACGCAAAAATTCGGCTTTATTGCGGTTGAACAGCTTTAAACACTCCTCCGAATCATCAACATGTTGTGGTTTTTGGTCGACTGTGAGCAAACGCAGCACCCATTTTGAACAGAGCTTTCGCATATCCAAATATTCGTGTATGATATATCCAACACGCTCTTTTGATATCTTCAGAGCCTCAGCTATCTCGATCAACTTCACTTTACGGTCATTCGTAATCTTTTTGTGGACTTTTTTGATGTTTTCATCTGAAACAGCCTCTTTTGGACGTCCACTGCGTGCATCATCTTCGGTGCTTGTATGACCACTTTTAAATTTTTCAATCCACTTGCGAATGGTTCGTTCGGCTGGTGCAGAGTCCGGGTAAAACTTATTAAGCCATTTCTTTGCATCGGCTCAATTTTTTCCCATCAAAAAGCAATCAACACACGAAATTGCTTTGAATCCATTTTTTTAACAATAGCAAAAGTTGCTTCACTCACAACGCTATATCTCGAGAACTAATTGTCCAACAGCTGTCAATTTTATACACGTACTTTTTGAAGGTTGGTACTAACTGGAAATGGTATGGATTTAATTCAAGTTGTGCCCTCTCTTAAAAACGGACTTTTCAGCCCATATATTATATTGGCTACAACGAAAGTCGATGTTAGCTGCTCAGACCGTTCGGTTATCCAAAACACTTAAAGAGTGCATCAAGTCGATTGCAATACGATTAATTTGGTTGACGGTTTGTTAATCAGAAGTCAATGAGGTCTTTGCAGATATCAAAGTGTGGAAACTTTTAAGTCTCTGAAATTATAAACCTGTGTCCATTTCCAAAGGTGATGACCCGAAGTCTGTACTTCTCCACTATATTATTCGATGCTAATGCAGAACAAATACCTATATAACAGAGATTTAAAAAGCAAATAACTTTGTTCTATACACACAACAGCTTAACTGTAATATAAGTTATCCATTTCCATTTAGGGTTCTGCTTTTAACCCCTTTCCAGTAACATACATAATAAAGTATTTGCTGGAACAATGTAGAAGCCATCAAGGTCTTCTGGGTAATTATGTATGCGATTGTCGCACCCAACTTACACATATCTGTATCTACATATTCTTGTTCAGGATGACGAATACTACATTATACTAAAATTTCAAGGCTATCGGAGTTGTGCATTGTTTGACACAATCACCGTCTTTTGCTACAAGGTTTCCCGGTGGCAAATCAAATAACCATTTAATAATCCACAGTCTGCAGTGACTTTTTTTTTTTAAATGTCAAACCAAAAATCTATCATACATGTTTGCACACCCTTTTCAACATTCTCATGTTATTAAAAATTATGAGTAATCACTCAGGAAACCACTCAACAGGATCATCACTTTGTAAAATATGTAATATACATATTTCAACGGCGGCGTCAACAATTTGAGTGAATACCCGCCAGTGACTCTTCACACCGCAACGAGGCATTTGAATTCCTGTTTTGTTTAAATTTTTTTTTTTTTTCATTCATTTGTTTACTTTTATTTATTTTTACGTATTCACATCTGTACATACATATGTAGGTAGACGCACGAATATGAAAGATTGAATTTATTTCTCATTCTTTCATACAAACACTGATACACAGAGGTAAGGTCTCATCATTCGATTAAAAGAACTCCAGCCGATAACACAATTAATTCGGTACGAGTCTAAAACTCGATTTTTCTGTTTGTAGATTTGATTTAAAAATTGTCGACTATTACCGTGAACACGAGACTAGATACAACAATGAAGATTCTCTTTATATTGGTGGGTGTTTTCTTAAAAAAATTTTCTAACATAATTTTATTTAAAAAATAATTACCAACAAGTGATTGTATGAATATCAAGTGACGTGCGAGCATTTTGGAATGTTTTGTTATTTATTAAATAAAATTTATAATCTTCAGTTTTGAATATGAAAAGGGCAAAGCCATGACCTCATAAACCAACTGAAATGAAAATTAAAAAAAAATAATCAGAGTTGATCAATGTAAACAATTTCATTAAGAATTTGAACGCAATTCGAGTAGAACATTTGGGAATTTTTCCTGATTAATTGAATTTTCTAATCTAAGTGTGTATCATGGTTGTCTGGCCTCCTAAAAAGTGATAATACGTTAAATATATTAATTCGGCTATAATTCATTTAGAAAAAGAACTGTGATATATCTCTGATTCGTGGACTATCTTCTGAGTATCAATAATTAAACATATGTACATACATATGTAACTTCACATATTGTACGTATGTCTTCTCTTTACTCTGTAAAACTCCTGACGCTCTCTTTACTCTATAAATCTTTTGATATATTGCTCGTATTCCATTCGAAAATTGTGTTTTTTTCTCTATGCATCCACTTTGACCCCAAGTATGAGTACATACATATGTAAACGTAGGGAAAGGGCGTCCTTTTTAACTGATAAATGTTCCAAAAGGGATAACTTTCAAACTCCTTGAAATCTTCCTGACATTTTTAACAGTTAAGTTGCTTGAATCTATATTCAGAACTAGCTGTTAACCGCGGCTTCGCTCTCTTATCACTACTTTTTTTATGATAAGTGATGATGAGTAAGTAATTTTATATGAATTTATAAGTAACTGGGTGTGTAGTGGTGTATATATACACGAGTGTATGAATAAATGTTTGTAGCGGACGTACCTACACGAACTTTTAAAAATAAGAAATCATTCTTTATTATCGATTATGTATTGCAAGATCTTTACATAACACAGTTCTATAAACAACATTTTTTGTCTTGCATTCTTGCAAGAGCATAAAGATTTTGTGGGTTGTATACACGTTAGCACTCCGCATAGAAAAACACGGATTTACTAAATCCACTCTGGGTTGGCCTTGGGCTTTAGTTAAAGTTATTATTAAAACAATTTTTAGTGGAAATTGCAATCTTTTTAATTCAAAAGGCAAATCCATCGTTGAAGTTGGTATTCCTGGGATCAAACTACTTTCTCTTTTAGCTGTGCCACTAATTATAATAACAAAAAAATATTTCGGCTCAGATGTGAAACTGATATACGTGTACCGCGACATAATCTGGGCGCATCAAGATTACACACCAAGAGGATCGGAACACCAACCTTTAACTTTAGTTTATGAGAATGTACTCCGCACAAATCTAGAGAGTTAAGAAACCCTATAAGACCTGCGATTACTTGTTTAGTCGCAAAAATATTACCCTCAGACAAATATTATACAATAAACTTTTCTACCTATGATATGTTTTTTTTTTTTTCATTTATCTGTTCTAGTTTTCATTAGTCGGTTCCCTTTCACACAACCACTCTTTATTTCCAACATTACCTATAATTTGTATTTCAGGATAAATTTTTCTCGCCAATTCCTCTGTTCTTAGAACTATATTATAGAATTCCCGATATACAAATCCTCCTATAATCAAACCGTTAGCATCTGAAGCAATATGATCTTCAACGATGTGTCTCTGTGCCTTTGTATTCGCATATTTTCTATAAAGTTGGCATACTTAAGCATGTATTAATTTCATCTGCCTGTGTGGCTTTAGTAAATACTGGCAGTCTTTCTGAAATCGCCAGCCAATAAAAGGATCATTCCTCCTACAATACCCTGAATGCTAATCATAACTCATTTTATGTATTAGATCACTACTAACTATCCCAGTTCTAATTGCTGTACTCGATCCAAAGTCTGATAAGTGTTTTTCAGTAATCATTGCTATTATGCTTGGTCTTCCACCTTTATGACAACTTCGTTGTAGATAAAATTGTTGTACGTAGCATTAACGTCTTGAAATCTGTGCAATAAATCTTTCGCCATGTCAATTTTCTATTTTCCCAATATTTACCGGGGATTTGAATGCCCACAGATCTCACTGATCTGCTGATCTGATCTGGTCGCTGATCTGCCCTAAAAACATGTGGATATTTTAAAAAGATTAAATAGAGCTAAACTACATAAACCTACTTAAAAAATATAATACTTACATATACACGTATGTATATCTCAATTAATAAAATCAAAACAGTATTAGGTAAACTATACCAAAAATAATACAATATATGCAAATGTTACCTAAATCAAGGAAAATAATATGGAAAAAATAGTCTGATTATTGCTTTGAATAGAATCATTTAGGCTAAGTAAGAAAGAAATTGAAATTTTTTTTAGTTCGATGCAGCGCACATTTTATAATACTTCGTACATGCAACAACGTCAGCTGCCGGCTTCCATTTGAAGTAGGTATATAGGTTGAACTATCATATATTCATCCTTAGGATTAGCTATTACCATACAAAATTTCATCGGCGGCTTAATCGTAAAAAAGTATCTATTCATAAATCAGAACAAAATGAATAGTCTTTACTAGGTGTACCGGTATGAAATGAGCGTCAAGATACAAATGTCTCGATAGGGAAAATTTATTGTGAACGGGCATTAATTATTTTGTTTAGTTGTTTTGTTTGGTCAACAACATTATATCTTTTTATCGAGTTAAGAATGTGGAGTTTTGTATCATAAAATTATGACTTGCGGAAAGCATTAATTTTTTAAATGCTTGTCGAGGCATGCTCTATCAGAAACAACATGCAAAAGATGGTTTCAAAGGTTCAGAAATAACGATTTTAATGTGAGAAATAAAGTGGAAGACCACCAAAAAAGTTTGAAGACATCGAATTGCAAACAATATTAGATGAAGATGACACTTTAAGTTAGAAACAAATGGCAGAAATGTTAAATGTTGCACAACAAACAATTTCTGACCGCTATGGGAAAAATCCAAAAATCTGGAAAATTGGTGCCACATGAATTGAATGAGAGACAGGTGGAAAACCGTTTGGGAAATTTTGCTTCAAAGACACGATAAAAAACAAGTTTTGCATCGAATTGTTATTGGCGATGAAAAATGGATTTATTTTCAGAATCCTCAACGGAAAAAATCATGGGTTAATCGAGGACAACCATCAACTTCGAATGCAAAACCAGATCGATTCGGCAAGAGGACAATGCTGTGTGTCTAATGGGACCAGAAACGTGTGGTGTACCACGACCCTCTAAAACCCGGTAAAACCGTTAATACAGATCGCTACCTACAACAAATGATCAATCTGAACCATGCATTGATCAAAAAACGACCAGAATGGGCCAAAAGACACGGGAAGGTTATTTTGCTCCATGACAATGCACCTGCACACAAAGCAAAACTGGTTCAGGATATAACCAAAGCACTTGGCTGGGAGCTGCTAAGCCGCCCGCCGTATTCACCAAACTTGGCTCCTTCCGACTACCATTTGTTTTCATCGATGGGACACGCATTAGCCAATACTTTGAATAAAATATTTTTTACTCTCCCATTAAAAACATTAATTATTTTCACAAAAAAATGCTCACTTCATACCGGTACACCTGGTAGTACTGCCTAAAATTTATTTATTTCCTTTTTACCCGACTGCGCGATGCAAAGGATTTTTGTTTCTTTGTGGCACTCTAGAGACCAAAGGCGTGAGCCGATTTTGATGGTTCTTACATCTATTTGTCGTAATCTTACGATTGTCACTGAAGACATGATATCAATAATAATAATTAATTAATAAAAAAATTTAATATGACGATTACCAGCCACCATATTGTGAAAAATAAAATGAAAGTCAACAAACTATGGCTATCATTGAATGAATATTTGAAAATCATCTTTAAGCTTCTCTTGCCATTTTTTCCTTATAACAATTTAAAATTAGTAAGCAACTATTCTCACTTAAATTTTCAATCTTACTTATAATTATCCTGTTATTTTAAATCATTATTATTCAATATAATTCTTTTCACTTTTACTGCTTTGAAAAATGTTACTGCATACAATGAGAAATAATCTAATAAGGAACAGATAAATAATAAATAATAATAAATAGGTACAGTATTAAACTCTAGTAGTCGGTGGCCGTCCAGCACCTCGTTAGTGACTTAAATTATCCATCTATTTTTGTTATTGTAGTGTAATTCTTTTCTTCTATTATTAGTGAAATCGTTTACCTACTGTGCCGGTGAATTATTCAGTACATACGGTATGACTTTATATTTCATAATGTTGCAACCTCGGAAACGTCGTCGGTCCATATTTAAAGTCCATTTTTTACGCAGTTAGGTTTTTTAATTTTTTAAATTAATTTTTTATACATTTTTCTAATTTTCTAACAATATGAAATTCATCTTAAACAAATACAACGACTCATTATTGATTAATCCTGTTTTGTACTTACAGTTTTTAACATACAGTTTTCTTATCTTCTAGTAACATTAAATACAATATGTAATTGATAAAAATCCTAAACTAATAATTGCCGTTTTCGCCGTGCATCACATGTTAAGACACAACGCCATCTTGCTGTCATCAATCTGCGTTAATAGGACCGACTGTCTTGCTCCGAGTAAACAATCCATATTCACATTTAAACAATAGAAGATAATATTTATGTGTCTCAGACACCCTAGTTAATTTGTTATCACAGAAATGTAAACGGCCAGATAAGAACGATAGGAAAAAAAAATTAAATAAAACAACAACGGTGTGAGATATAAAATTCTGATTCTGGCTTTATTTTGAAGCTACGTTCGTGCCCATTACTCATATGTGTGGAATAGCACATCATCCAAATGGCCGTCTTGGCTTCGCTGGTAGTACTTCAAGCCATTGGTGTCATAGTCGCCAAATTTTTTTTCACAACTTCGAGCGTTGCGTCGCTTGTATGGCATGTTGCATTGTCTTGTTGGAATCTC
The DNA here is from genome assembly GCA_907269105.1 of Volucella inanis. Taxonomy (NCBI): domain Eukaryota; kingdom Metazoa; phylum Arthropoda; class Insecta; order Diptera; family Syrphidae; genus Volucella; species Volucella inanis. Next base: position 148,596,857 of record OU026153.1, read on the forward strand.
TGATATGTCGATGTTGTCGAGCTCTGACAACAGAGACGGTTAACATCACTCTATGCCTGAAACCATTGACGGTAACCGTGTCTCCTTCCTCATTTCGAAAGAAATAAGGTCCAATGATGACGCCATGTCATAAGCCGCAACAAACAGTCAATCTCTGTGGATACATTGATGCTTGGCAACACTTGTGGATTGTATTTGCTCCAATAACAGCAATTTGGCTTATTGATAGAGCCGCTTAGTTTAAAATGGGTCTCGTCCGAGAAGATGATTTTTCGGCCAAAATCCGGACCTCTGGTCAACATTTCCAGTCCCAATTAGCGAACTTACGCCTTTGTCTTTGGTCGTCCGGATTTAATTCTTGTTTCAGCGTAATCTTATACAGATGTAGGCCCAAATCCAACCGGAAAATGAGTTGATCGGCACCTAATTTTTTTTTAATAATTTCTGCACGCTTGGCAAGCGTAAACGATTCATGATGAATGGCAAACCTTACTGAATATTTTGATAACTGGATGTCATTGATAACTTTGACAACTGCTGAAACATCACAATTGGAAAACCTATCATTGCTCTCTGGTCACCCTCTAAAACGACATCGCGAATTACGAGCTGTCCGCCTGTAACCATGGTTGCCACTTCATTTATGCGTGCGCGTTATATCGCCTCTCGTGTTTTATATTTGGTATACGGACTGGGTGTATAACTAATTTGTGATTTTGTCCCAGTATCCTCTCTAAAGTTTCATCCCCCATAAAGTAAATCTATAGGAACTTATGCTGATGACTATTTGTCTATGGTAAATTTGATCTTGGAACATAAATTTAGGTGAAATCCCTGGTATTATGACTTCTGCCCTGGCACACCTAGAGATAAAAATAAGATTTTACCATCTGAGCAACACATACCAACAGATGCTTCTTTCCATTGCAATGCCTGTAATTTTGATTCATTCTCCCTAAGATTAATAATGAATGATTAACATGGTCAATTAATGGGACATAATCAAGTGCAGCATCATTAAAAGCCTACCTGTTTGTCGTTCAACATTTAAATAACGCAGTCGTTGTGGCTCTCCAAGCATCTTAGTAGTTTTAAGGAATGTGTAACGCTCAGCGCCTAAAATTCGACGGACTTGTGACCATTCTAAACTCTTCCTAGCATATAAGTTCCGGCGGACCTGAGATTTCTCCAAGGAACAAGGGAACGGTGAGCTTGAAATTGCTCTTGTAGGTCTTGGGTTCGAGCAACTTTCGCAGCTGGAATTCCCTTAAACTTCTGAGCGAAATTTGATTTACGTTCGCTATGTTCCTAATTTCTTTAACAAAGTACTTCTTCAAGCGGCGAATTACTTTATACGGTCCCTCATAAAAACGTGTTCGCAATTTTGTAGCGTTGAGCGCACGAAAATGTCTATCCGTCTTTCGACTATCCGTTGGGACTAAATTATTCATTGCGGAACGTAGTTTTTCGACAAAAGATTCATGTGTTGTGTCGTTTCCTTTCGCCTTTATGAAAATTTCCCCAGGTTATTTCAGACTTTGTACATAAACGAGTTCTGCGGGTGAATATTTTTAATCTTCCTTATCTGCCGCTCGAATACCGAGCAGGACAATTGATAATTCGAAAAATCAGTTGCATGTATTTTTCCTCTCTCTCAATTCTATGTATTTTCTTGGGGATGTTATGTGTGAATGCAATGCGATCCAAGCACCTTGAACAACTCGTTAATTACGAGTAGCTTCGACTCGAATTGCGTCCGTTGATCTGTTGTAATTCTAAGGGGTATCACAATGAAAACTCTAGCGACTGTAAGAGCGGAAATGTCTTTAATCGCTTTATGCTTCAGGCCAACTTGAGAAACGATAAACTATTGTCAAAAGGTATACGCTTGGATTTAGTTCGGTCTTTTGACGAAAATATGCCACCCATATTAATTTTGTGGCCCAGAAAATTAAGTTCTGGTAAGCCAAAAATACATTTCTCAGTGTTTATGATGATTTCGTATTCAGAAGAGCTCTCGCTTCTCCTCCGATTTGCTTGAAATTAGAATGTCGTCTACGTATACGAATATGAATGCGAAACCGAGGTCTTGGCACACGAATTTCATGAAACGCTGAAAAGTCTACGCGGCGTTCCTTAAGCCGAAAGGCATTCATTGGAACTACAACAAGCCGAAAGGTGTTGTGAATGGCTGTTTTGTAAACGTCCTTCACGACGACTGGTATCAAGGGATAGGCTCTGATTAAATAGATTTTTGGAAAAATTTTACATCCTTCAACGTGCATGGTAAATTTTTTGATATGGGGGATCGGATACCGATCTGGCACTGTTATTGCGTCGAAGCTGCGATAGTCTCCGCATGGTCTCCAGTCTTGATTGTCCTATGCTCACTAGTTGAAGGGGCGAACACGTTGGCGAAGCTGAAGTTTGGCAAATGCCTTCTTCTAACATCTGTTCGAACTCTGTTCGAGCTGCCTTATGTCGATTTGCAGCCAGCCTTCTTGGGCGAGAGAAAGGCAGTGGTCCCTTCGTTAGGATATGGTGGACAACGTAGTGGTTGACTGGAGCACAATATTTTTGGGATTACAAAACTACAACTATTGTACTAAAATAAATGGGTGTGTAAAATTTCTTTGAAGACCAGTATTGAGTCTTAAGAGTCTTGAACCGAAGGTAGAAATTGCAGTACCATTTGCGGCTGCGAGTAAACCAATTGATTTTTTTTCAGATGTTGGACTCTTGCATGGGAATGACTGACACATTCGCACCTTTGTCTATGAGGAAAATCAGGTTGTTGTTTTTGTATTTAATGAAAAGTCAGCTAAGCGAAAGCTGACAGTTTTCCACTTCAACAGTAGTTTCATTTAGTTTGGAGAAAGCTATGATTGTTAACCTGATTACTCTGGTTGAGAGTTCACGATGTACTTTAAGGTTGGTTACATTTTTGGGCCTTACTAATCGGGTGTTGGAATTCTTTCGCTTTGGAGTGCGACTGCGAAAACTTCTTGGGGTGGGGGTTGCCGTGATGTGGTGGTATAGACTCCTCAAGCAGAGGGTCGCGAGTTCGAATCCCGTGCGAGGCAATTCTCTGAAAAAGTCTTTTCATGGAATTTGTATGTAGTTATATGTAAATCCCGTCGGCGTCAACTCTGACATGAAGGCATAACACTGATGTTGGAGTGGTTGCTGGCTGGACTAAATGTAACGAACTAACAACTAGAATGTACTAAGACCCACTGGTTGAGAATGCACTGGCTCCAGTTTGATAACCACCTCTGGAAAAATATCGAAACCAAACACACCTGAGTTTCAAACTGCAGAAAAGCCAGTAAAAGGATATTATATAAAAAAAAGAGAGCAGTCGATGAATGAAGAGAGTGTCAGCTACATCTCTGATTTTTTCGAGGGCATTCAGGTTAAAAAGTTTAAGCCATAGCAGGGTAGTCCTCGAAGATCAAATCGAAAAAAGCGGCGTATTGAGGTGAAGAATTATTTTTGGAGATCTCAGTATCTGGTATTAGAGGCACTTTTGTGGAAATGGGTTTTAAATCCCTTAACGCCAGCCTTCCATAGACCGCTCATATGGGTAGCTCCCGGTGGGACAAAATCTCAACTGAAGCCTTGAATTCCGTATTCTCAAACTTGAGGGATGACATTGATGCATGCAGGCTTTTAAATCCTTTTGTAGGAGAGAATGGGCGCCTACAAAGTTGGTACTGTGATAGGAGAAGAATTCTTGGGTAAACCTAGTCTGGCGACAAACCGAGCGAATGTGCGAGAAATACTTGTGAATAGAGGTCGATAGCAGCTTCCAAGTGGATAGCCTTGATTGCAAAACATATAAATAGACAGGCAGAGCCTTTCGTAATACAACAATTCCTACAAATGTAGCTCTTAATTTGGAATAAACCTGCAAAATCAACCTCCGACAAGGTAAACCCTTCTATTGGAAGTGCGGCCATAATTTGTTTTCGCATTTGTTAACGATGAATAACACATAGCTTACAGTTCCTGATACATGATTTTATAACAATTATTACTTTAGCGACCCAGAGGTTCTGACGAATCACGCGTAGCGTCATCAAGTTACCTCCATGAATTCAAATTAATTATGCGTATTATTATGAATTAGGCGTACAATAACATGCGATAAGTGTGACGTATAAGGAAGAGTGATGAGGTAAGGTTCGTTATAAAGTAAGGTTGAACATACCAGGCGCCCGTTAGTGCGAAGAAGTTGATCGGGGTGCAACATCGGAGTCAATGATAAAACGGAACTTTAATTTGGAATTGGTTTACCAGCGGATAACAATTGACATTCCTTCTTGAAATATACGTATTGTGTAAGCAGTATTGAGCGAACTTTTCTCTTTTTTTATAATTAGAGCACTCAAAGGATTTGAGTACCATTAAAATGTTTGTACACAATGCGGGCGAAGGAAACTTAGAAAGGAAGAGAAAAAAGGTACTAATGTACGCTGATCTAAAATTCTTGCAAGTTATAACGACCAGGAAATAGAGCGCTCGGCAGGGCATTCCATAAGCGAGTTGTACTGCCTAAGAACGAATTACGATATTTTAGAGTATGTCCGAAAGTGGGCTTGAGGCTATACTGATGGGCATTCATAGCGAAACGAATGTTATGGTTGAAGGGGCGGAATGCTATAGTCTGTTTCAAATTACCGTGCAATTTCTTGAGCATTTGCCCTCTTTTCCAGTCTATGTTGATTGCACGAAGTCTCAGCGCGTACTGATTTTCTGCTTGAATGGATGATGCGAAACAAGATTGTAGAGAGAATGCATGGACGGGGAAGGCGTGTCCATTGTACATTTTTTTAGCGTATGATTTTATGGAAAGCACTTTCTTCACAATTATTGTGTTAAAAAACAAAAATAATGTTTTGCTAATTTATACCAACTCAGTTCGTAGCTCAAATAACTTTCTTCTGCCTATTATGCAGTGCTTTTATAAATGTGGTATCGTAAATGTTATCACATAGAACTAAAATAAGCAGAAATAAGATGACGTCGGCTAATGCCTGATTTTAAATTTAGTACTCATATACACCCAACAGAATAGATTTTGCTAATTATTATTTCCATAATCCACAAAACTAATGATTCGTCTGAAGAAAATAAAAGTCGTGTTGTCAAAACTGCTTCAAATATCATTTAAAATTCCCTAGTGAAATTCCGTCTAGTCACAGGAATTCTATCTACCAGATTTTAACTACTTCGCCAAAAGCTGATATCTGTTGTCACTCCGCCGACGCTGTATCTTTCAGCTAAATTACATGGTGTATCTGGGACGAAAGATACATTTATAGAGTAGTTTTGCAAGCATTGAACTCGACCCATCTTTCTTTTCCCCTAGCAAGACCTAGGTCTTAAGACCTGAGTAGTCATTTCTACTTATTATAAACCTAGCAATTAAAAATACTATCCGGGGTTGGCAGCAGCTGTTTAAAAACCTTCTTTACCAGGCGTTCTGAAGCCTTCAAGGAATGCAACTGAGTATCAATGGCCTTATCTGCAGTAACATACGATAACAGACAGCTGCGTAGTTTGTTCGAAGTTCAAATTATAGGAGCTGGTTTTAAGTGAGTTTCGAGCATGAAATTGACAATCTTTACACGCTTCCAGTCTGTTCCGAACTTAAACCGATCTCCTAGTTTTATCAAGTGTTTCGACTTCTTATCAGGCACTCTCCGAAGTCCTGACGAGCCAAATATGTTATTTTTGCTTTGGTTTGTAAGGATTCTGGTCTCCTTTTTGGATTCTGAATAAGAACAACAAAATCGAAACTTCGGGATTTGATGTATTGTATGTATCTATAGCACTATTCAGTTGGTAATCTAATTAACATACTGGATGAAAATAAATCGATTACTGGCTGTCTCCATGCTTAACAGAAGAACTACAGGAGAGGCTCACGCCACTATCGTAAATAGAGTCACCGCAGGCATCTAGGTACTCTTGATAGCTAATCTCTAATACAATGTATGATAAGAGTAAGGTAAGGAAATGCCCCGTACCAATGCGTTTTCGAATCCATTGCGGAAGCAGAACGCATGGAAACAAGATACGGGGAAGACTCTGTACTTTCCAATGAAATCGAAGCACATTTCATTTTGTTTAAGATCTAAATTACAATTTATCAATTAACAAACTAGTTTTTCATGTTTCACCGAATCTTCACCTCCATGCATTATTGTATAATAAAAACTAAAGAGACACCAGCTTATCAAGTTGAGATGACAAAAAGTAATTACTAGCGCGATGACTCGTGTATCTGTCCAATCTGTGGTCGCAACAACAAGGTAAACCACCCTCGACTATTGTGATTTATTTAGCTTTTTGGCACAAACTAAATGAGTCAGTCGAGTGCTAATTATAGCAGATACCGATTTGTGCTGTGTTGTTTATTATCCATTCAAGGTATAACAACTAGGATACATATAGTATACCATTTAGTTTGGGAAAGCCGAAACAACTTTTTTTTGTCTCCTAGTATGTATGAAGAGATTGTATCGCAAATTCACTCGCATTATAAACCGTAAACTATTTGGATTTTAACATAACTGAAATTTTGTTATCGATCTTTTTATTAAGTCGATGTTAATTATGTAGTTTTAGTGAGCATTCAGCCGCTGTATGCATTTTCAGCAATTTACAGATGTACCTGACTAAGGTACAGGAAAAATTCTTATTGACACTTATATGATAGTTAAAAGATCATTCTCGATGACCTATCAAGATTACGGCGAACATTATTGAAAACAAAGTCTTTTTTGTTCTCCGACGGCGGATACTTTAAGAGCCATGACAATGGCAATAAATTTTACAGTGACACTAGCATTCATCAGAACTTGCGAACTCGTTTAGTGTTGGTATTTCGTTTTCGTTATTTGGGATACTTTTTTGTGACTAATTGGTGGTAGTCTTTTTTGTTTTGTTTTGTTTTTGTTTTTGTTTTTTTTTTTGAGAAAATACGAATATTGAATAAGTCATTCTTTTTTCCAAATTAAATAACTTGCCTTGAAACAGCCTCAAATAGCCTCATATGACATTTGAATTAAAATATGATTCTTGTCTCTGTTTGAACTGTATACCGCGTGAATTTTTTAACTTGAGAAATTTGTTTCAGACAAAAGTCACAAGGTTCTGAAGGGGACATAAGATGGTGACCACGAGTTTGACCTTGAGACCCATTTTCAAGGTCAAACGAAGGTCACTTTTGATTTTTCAAATGATAATTCCTGGTTTTCATTGCTCAGTCGTATTCCTCAATGGAGCACACGACTTTGTCTCAAAGGTCTTATTTATTCAGTGCTAGATACCACTGCACTGCCACGCCTAAATCATTAATCGGTTTCCAACGTAAGGGTGTAGAAGGTCGAAATTTGTTTTGAGGAAGTCATTATTGCCCCGAGTGAAGTTAAAAAAAATAGACAAATTGTCCTAAACTTATCTGAGAGTGTATGATGTGCACTCTGCCCTTTTTGTCCACTTGAACGGAACTGTACCTTATTAAGAAGTTCGATATTTGTTTTGAGGAATTGATTATTATTAGTAACGCTTTCCAAATTAATAATGCAGGCTATTTCAATTCAAGAGAAAATTGAAATGATATTGATTTATGGAGAAAGTGAAACTAACATCGATGGTGCTGTTGCTCTTAACGCCCAACGTTTCCCAGACCAGATACGATCGCGCGCTTCCTTTTATCGGGTCATCGAACAATTCACTGGTGAAGGAAGTGTGCAACAAAAGAAAAGGAATCGGTCAGATAGGGTGGCTGTTGAGGACAATGAAATAGCAGTGCTAGCTGCCGTTGCACACGATCCTCACGTTAGCACTCGGCAAATAAGTCGTGAATCAGGAATTTCTCAAAAGACTGTCTGTAAGGTCATGTTTCAGGATTTTCGCAACCGGGTTTCCTTTGTCAATGGGCACTTCAGCAAATTGAACGAGACCCCCTTTTCTTCGCCAAGGTGTTATTCTCTGATGAGTCGACTTTCACCAATCACGGTACGGTCAATCGACATATTGTAATATGCATTACTGGGCTACCGAAAACTCTTTTCGGTTGTGACAAGTTAAACGCCAGCACCCTTGGAATGTTTATGTTTGGGCGGGAATTATTGGGGATAAATTATTGTAATAGGCCCATATTTTATTGAAGGCAACTTGAATGGCGAAAAGTATGCAAAATCTTACGGGACCATCTTGCAGTATTACTAGAAGAACTGCCATTGGAGTTGCGACAAAAATGTGGTTTCAACATGATGGTTGTCCAGCCCATTATTCCCAAGTAGCCCGGGGCGTATTAAGCAATCCATCAACGATGGATCGGACGAGGGGGTCCGAGGCAATGGTCTGCTAGATCACCTGATCTTACGTCACTTGATTTCTTCTTGTGGGGCTACTTAAAAAGTGAGGTTTACAGAAAAAAGCCAAAAACAGGTGAGGACATGAAAAGACGAATAACTGAAGCTTGCCGGAAGATTACGCCAGAAATACTTCTCAGTTCTGTTGGTTCATTTAGAGCGCAAATAGGCAAGTGTATTGAAGTGAATGGTCACATTTTCGAGCATTTGTTAAAATAGTCTCGGGAAATAAACGTCGAAATAGGAAGAATTCAATGATTCAACAGTGGGAGGCAAGGGTACCCACTCTAATTAATCACCAATTAATACTGCTACGTACACGTCGTTGTTTCTGGGTTATGCTAAACGCAGTAAAAACATATGACAAGCCTACGAGCAATACAACTGAGCAATGAAAATCAAGAATTATCATTTGAAAAATCAAAAGTGACTTTCGTTTGACCTTGCAAATGAGTCCCAAGGTCAGACTCGTAGTCACTATCTTATGTCCCCTTCAGAACCTTGTGACTTTTGTCTGAAACATTTTTCGCGATATTTCGTACTTTTCGAGTAATATTGTTGTCTTAAGTTTTATGGCGCTCTCTGACGGGAAAAGAACGCATTTTTGAAAAAAGCGCTTCATGTAAAAGAAACTCTGTACATCCATCAATTCGCATCATGATGCTCTCTGACTAAAGTTCTGAAAAACATTGGATCGTTTTGGGAAAACTGATCTATGATTGTTGGCACATCAAAAGATGATCGCCATTTGAATTTAACAAATTATATTAACATGTTATCAAATGCGGAAGCTATTGCTTTATGACACTCTCTACTTATCGACAGTCTTGATAATAATCTTTCGAAATTTTTGAATTCGAGACAACTGCATTAGGATGAAGAAATTGTCAATTTTGTTGTTATCAACCTTGCAACAATCTATCATTTGTTTTCAGAGGCAGTACGGAATTATTTATAAATAGTTCCATTCGCTTTTTCGAAGCGGGCTAAACTTACTGATCGCTATAACTGGTTGATTTATCTTTATGTATATAATTCTACTGCACGTGTATATGTCACTGAACTCCTTTTTTGTGTGAGTTGAATGGCATGTTTAGATGGTGGTGGATGGTTTAGATATACAATCGGGCCTGGTAGGTGGGACCGCAATTTTTTATTTTCTTTTTAATTTTTTGACGGAAAAAAGAAAATCAGAACATGTAACCCCACAATTTTGTTGGCAGGCTGCGATGTAATCTGTTTCTAAGTAAATTTATTTTTTATTTTATGATAATGATTTATAGGTGGCGTTGATGTCGAATTCTGTGGTAAAGGGAGAGGTCGTGAGGTTTGATTTATAATGTAAAATAAAATGCATGGATTTGAAAGTGAACTTAAAACTTTTATCATTCGATAAAAGAACAATTCATGGCATTTTGGCTTTTGGCTTTGAAAATGATATCATGTAAATGTTGGCCACGACTACGTCTGCGGTGATCCATTCGGAAGGTCCAATTTTGGGCGACTCGCTCGAGCGTATCTTGCGAACAACACGAGTAATGTTGGCTTCCAAAGCGTCAATCGTAGCTGGCTTATTCCTGAAGACCTGAGACTTTACATATCCCCAGAGAAAATAGTCCAAGTGTGTGATATCGCACGATCTAGGCGGCCAATTTACCGTAGCAAAACGTGAAATTAAGTGCTCACCAAAATGATTTCTCAACAAGTCCATTGTTTCGCGCGCTGTATGGCTCATAGCGCCGTCTTGTTGAAAACAGAGTTCACCGAGACCATGTGCTTCTATTTGAGGAAGCAAATAGTCCGTTAACATTGACGGTAATATTCTGATTTGCCTCATTTTTTCAGAAATATAGAGCAATGTTTCCACTAGCCCGTAAACCACATGATACATGTTTTTAATCGATGTAATGGTAGCTCTTGGTACTCTTCGGGTTTTACATCAACCCAAATACGGCAATTTTGTTTATTAACATATCCATTGAGCCAAAAATGGGCTTCATCACTGAACAAAAATTCACGATTCCAGAGCCCATTCACTTAAAATTTAACGCAAATTCAAGTCGCCTTTCTTCAATTCTTGCACAATTTTGTACGCTTTTAGGCTGAGATCCTCACGTAAAATACGTCAAGTTGTCGCATACGCCAAACCAAACTGCTGAAAACGACGACGAATTGATTCGTCACGGTCTTCGCGTACACTCTCAGCCACAGCTGCTATAGTCTCTTCACTACGTGCTGGATGTGATTCGGTCGAGTATCATCCACCAATGTAAACTGGGACTCAAATTTGCGAATGGTATTGGATATAGTGGTTTTAGTAGGTCGAATATGCGCACCGTAAGTTCCTCGAATCGCACGAAACACATTTCTCACAGAACGCCGATTTTCGTAATATCGCTGAACAATTTGGAGACGCTGTTATAGTGTAAGTCTTTCCATGATGACTTGCCAAACGATACTGAACAAAAACGATAAAGCACTTTGATAGGAGTCACGCTTTATATGTCAAAAGAAAAAGCATATTGAGAATCAAACCTCACGATGAATCACACTTTATAAAAAAAAAGTTAACAATTTTGTTAACAAAACCGGAATAAGTTTCGGTTAGATCATACGATCAGGTGGCTGGCTAACATATGTACATAGGCGCAGTTAAAATGCAAGTACAGTGCAGTTTACAAGCACACCTGTTAAATAAAAACTCTCCTTTTTTTGTTCTTACTTTTTTTTGATTTCAAACAGTAAAAATAATTCACGTTTTTATTGTGTTAAAACTTAGATGTATAGTACATGTGTATAGTATTTTATTTCATTTATATCTTTTATTATCACTTTTACAGATTCTTCCTATCTTGACGGCAATAGCAACAGTCTGTGGACAGTCTCTTCTCCAGCGTCTGTTTAATCCAGGACGAAGTCGTTGGGGACATCATCATCATCCTGATAATTTTCCTGGTCACTATCCGGGTCCTCCCTCGAGAGGTTATCCCGATCATTTCCCTGGCCATCATTGTAACGATCATCATGGGCCTCCTCCTAGTGATTGGAACGATTTTCGTGGGCCTCCCCCTAGAGATTGGAACAATCACCGCGGTCCTCCCCCTAGAGACTTAAATGATAATCGTGGCCCTTCTTCTAGAGAAAGCAATGACAGCAACAAAAGAGACCAGACAAAACTACCGGTTATTGTTACAACACCATCATCTTTGGCACCTATGACACTTTCGACTCCTTTAACAACTCCCACACCTACAACCGTAACAACATCGACAGCTCGCAATAACGATCCCAACAACGAGCTGATTTACGATATTGATCTGCGATCTAGTATATCTTAAATAAATTACCACACGTCCAGGATTCCTAAATTATATGTTAATCTAAACATAATATCTAAAAATTGAAAATACATATTTTAACGACGACTTTTGATAGAGAAAACTGACTATATTATTTTATTAAGGAAAATGCTGTGTTTTAACTTCGAATACTATCAAAAAATCAGTCCTTAGCAATTCTTAAAAGTTTCAACTAGCGAATTGGTGGCTCTTCTATCTATCTGTTTACCTGTCTGAGCCAACTATAGCGCTCACATCTCCAAAGTAGGTTTTAGCAACTGACACCTAGTCACAGGGGTTAATACCAACGCACCAGGTTCTCTCCCACGGAAAAAGCAAAAAATCCTGAAACAAAAACAAGCCTCAGATATATAGTAGATGACTTAACTGTTGACGATCCCAGTCAACGTAACCTTTGGATGTGCACGTGGGATATTTGGGCTCTTAACAGGCCACGTGCAGTGCTACAATTAGCAAATGCCATTGACTGATAATATGCAGATATCACCGCCATCCAGAAAAAGCAATGGGATAAGCCGAGCAAAAGTAAGATGAGAAACTGTGATGAAACTGGTTTGTCAGAGGTGGCAGACTTAGATCAGAAGTCTTGACCTTCCGACACGTGAACGAGCATCTTATGACAAACCACTTTAATGCTACGTTCGCTAACATAAGGTTACGAATGCTGCACGAAAGATGCTACCAAAGAATATTTCTACGAGCTCTTTAACAAGACATATAAACAATATCGTAAGTATGACGTTAAAATCGTACCCGGCGAAGTACAAGGTACGATTCCCGTACCGTGGCTCAAGTGGTAGTGTATTGGCTTCCCAATCGGAAAGTTCGGCGTTAAATCCAAACTGCGGCCAATAGCATTATTTTTTCCTCCTCAATCTACCCATTAAATGTTGGATGCCACCTATGTAGCGAAATAGCCACTGAGCCCAAACATCTTCTCTCTCCTTCTGTCCCATTTTCTAAAAAACTTAACACATGTTTTCGCATCATAAGTGTAGTCATTCTCACTTGAGTGATAAGTTCTTAAAAAAATAACAGAAAAGCTTCCATTGCAAGAGACCGCCACAATTATTGTCGAACGCGTATCCCGAAATCTTTCAACAACTCCTGTGCAGCAGCATCAAGTATCGACGCTACCAACATGCCATCAGAGACGCCACAACTGATGTGCTGAGTTTCACCCAACCACCGCCAAGATTTTCATAGTTTGATGAAGAATGTCGACAAGCACATGCAGCTAAACAAGAATAGCACTAAGTTGTACTTATTTAACACGATCGATCTAGCACATTCTTTAAGTTAACACGATCTGACATGCGCATTCTTAAGCCCAGATGGACAGTTTTAGCTGTATCGACACTGGACACTGGATACACGTACCGCATGAATTTGGCGACTCAGCAGATTGGTCATGGGACATGAGGTTACCCACTGTAAGATGGTTTAGAATAAGTTTAGTTTTAATTTGGAATCGCAGTGGGAAAGACGAAATAAAATATTAATTATAATGTTGTAACTATTGTTTTTGTTTAAAGGTACGCACAAGTTGGGCCTCCTGGGAATTGGCGTTCGATTTTTTATTCCCCAAAACGAATATCTTTAACTGACACCTTAGCAGGGACCACTTCCAAAAATTGTATCCTTATTCTGTGTGATAATAGTGTCATTTCATACAGAACTACAGATTACTATGCAACGCCCACGACTGAGCATGTAGAACTTTGTGTATCTTTCGACCTTCAAAGATGACCCGACCCAATACATATCTTGGATCCATGTGGTTGAAGCGATCTTAAAGGGCTTTTAGATTGTGAAATCTAAGCCCCTGTATCGTACTATACTTCAGCACATTCGCCCGTGCTGTATGCAAACATATTATGGATACTCAACTCCCTTGAGCGTACGCAAATTATAAAAAATAAAAAAAAACATTAGACAGAAAGTTAGGGGCATGGCCTTCGCTGCCCTGAGTTCCTATAACATTTTTGATGATGATTGGCCTACCATCAACCAATGTCTCTCGCTTCATTATGCAGAAAAGAGCGATAGATGATATTGGAGCATTAGCTTAATCAATTGTCTCAAAGAAATCTCAAACTCGACAAATTCTATGCTGCAGTGAACCACCAACTGTCGTTGATGATTAATCTTAATATGTATACTAAAATATTAAGTCAAGAAACGGTGACGGCTCTAGTGGAAACATATTGGAAATATGCTCTAGATGTGTTTGTCGGGGCCTGAGCGGTAATATTTCTAAAATGTTAATCATTCATAAACCCAAAACTCTCCCAGAGTCCTACTTGGCATGCCTGGAGATACAAAATCTTGATTATCGCAACCACACGATACATATTTCATCAGCATCGCACACAATATCCGCTCCAATAAACCAAAAATTTTTAATCAGAATACCAGGCCTATCTTACACCCAAATTCCGCCCCCTACCGGGAGAATGGTACTCCCACAAGGTCAAGCGGTCCTAATCCACATAAAAGAATAGATAAGAGAATCACACCGCCTAAACTATATGAACACAAGGTAACAGACCGTCTAAAAGGAAGGATGGCATGGTCGGATAACTATCCTCAAAAGAAACAGAGGATATTAAACGTACAAACATCTGACGAGGGCTCTCGTGAATCATCCAATGAGGTCGACAGGTACGTCGAATCTGCATCGAAATATCTGGAAGACGAAACAAATTTCATATCAGGCGGATATGGGGACTACCATACGTGAAAGATGGTACCACATTGAAATTTCTTATCGATACCGGAGCAAACAAGAATTTCTTTACTCCGTCTGTCTCTAATAAAATCAGCTGTCTCTAAAAAAAAAAAAATCCTTTCTCAATACATTCGGCAGCTGGGAAAAATTAAGTTAACTAATCAACTAGAAGATTCTTCGAGCATGTCGGTAATAACACCCTTTTAACAGTCTACGTCTTATAAGGTCTTATATCATTTGACGGTAATACCGGGAAAGACACCTTAAAAAAACTAATCTGTGTAATCGACAGAAATGTAAATTTGCTGAAGTTGTACCACAATATGGTTGTTCCTCTTAGAGAGGAATTTTTAAGGGAGGCTAATATCGCTCTTAACAAGAATCTACCAGATAAAATCCAGTGTGAATTGCACCGCATAATTTTAGCCCTACAACTAATAATAAAGTGGTTTAAACGACGGTACTTGCAGAAATTAAGACAAGCACTAATGAACCGATTTATACGAAGAGCTATCCTTACCCAGCTCCCCTGAGGAAGGAAATCGTTGAACTTCTGAGGGAAAGAATCACCAGACCTTCCAAAAGCCCTTTCAACTCACCTATATGGGTTATACTTGGTTGTATCCAAGAAACCCAAGACGTCCGGCGAAGCGTAATACCCTATGGTTATTAACTACAAGCGTCTAAACGCCGTGATTTTATCCGACGTCTACCCAATACCAGACATTAACTCGATCATAGCATGCCTTGGCAGGGTAAAATATTTCACTACCATAGACCTTTCAAGAACTTCTTCCCCGTTCAAATCTCAAGGAACTAAAATTATTTTTTGGCCTTAACTGCTATTGCAGAAAATTTATTCGGTATTGTGCTAACGTGGCTAAGTCTCTGACTAATCTCAGAAGAAGAGAAAACTTCCTTGTTAAGGCAAATCAATCCAAGAACATTCCTATAATCTTTAACAAGAACGAAACAAGGACGTTCAGCGATTTTAAAATGTTATTGACTTCATCAGAAATCCCGATTTCAATAAACCTTTCAACCTTACAACCGACGCTTCTGACTACGCTATAGGTGCAATGTTGTCGAATTGTGAATCTGGTAAGGACAGACGAATTTCAACTGAAAAGAACTTCGCGACGAATGAGAAAGAGATGCTAGCGATCCCCTCGATAATGTGCGAAAAAAACTTAAATCTATACCGACCATCAACCCTTAACATATGCCTTGGGAAACCAGAACGCGAAGCTGAAACGCAAACGGTTCACAAACCGGATAAATCAAATGTCGTGTCTAACACAGCTAGACCTGTGACAGCACTAATTTCGAATAATGTGGAGTATGGTTTTGTGGCTGATACAGGCAGTAAAGATAACTCGCACGCGGGAGTCGTCGCGGCCAGCTCGAAATCGCATTCCTCTACGGAATCAGCCATGGACTCGGAAGGTTTAACAGACTCAGCTAGCAAAACCACACTGAACATGACGGTTCGAATTTGATCCAATACGTCGAAGTACGTCAGGCAAGTAAGTTTAGACGAACCAAAGCTGATACGAATTCTTAAGGTAAAGCTAAGGCCGAACTTGATTAACGGTATTAAAATACTAGAAGGGTACATAGCCCTATTGCAGAGCATCTATGTAAATAGATGCATAAAAAATGCATAAAAATGCTAGGGAAAATCAGCTACAACTCCTAGAACGATATTGCTTCTCTATAATGAACAGCCTAATCAAGAAATACGAGTAAACTAGGACATGCGAAATCGGATTGGCGAACAAATATGATACACACCCTATCGACCCCGAGCTGCAGCCAACTCCCATACCACCAAAACGAAAAATTCATTAGCTGCATAGACAATTTTTCGAAATTCGCGAAGCTCTTCCACATCATGAAAAAATCTTCGCTCTACTATGGGACAAAATTATCAAAATTGTTCACTACTTTACTGTACCCAGTATATTATACCAGGTGTACCGATATGAAGTGAGCATTGTCCTGTGAAAATAAAACACAAATTTTTAATGGGAAAGTAAAAAAGATTTTATTCAAAATATTGGCCATTGCTTGCTACACATTTTTCCCATCTCTCAGGCAATTTATGGATTCCACGCCAACAAAACTGTTTTTTGTTTTTCCATCTGTCTTTCATTCAATTCATGTGGAACCCATTTTCCAGACTTTTGGATCTTTTCCATAGCTTTTAAACGGTCAGAAATTGTTTGTTGTGCAACTTTAACATTTCTGCCATTTGTTTCTGACTTAAAGTGTCATCTTCATCCAATATTGTTTGCAATTCGGCGTCAAACTTTTTTGGTGGTCTTCCACGTTCTTAATTTCTCACATCAAATTCGTTATCTCTGAACCGTTAAAACCATCTTTTGCATGTTGCTTCTGATAGAGCATGCCTCGACAAGCATTAGATGAGACTCCAGTACTTTTCTTCAAATGAAAACAAAAAATTAATGCTTTCCGCAAGTCATCATTTTCTGGTACAAAATTCGACATTTTTAACACGATGATATGTTTGACAGGTGTCATAGCAACCAAAAAAAAAAAATTAAGGCCCGTTCACAATAAATGTTCCCTATCGAGACATTTGTATCTTGACGCTCACTTTATACCGGTACACCTGGTAAATAATATATAAATATTTTGGAGCGACAGCCCGGTGTGGGCCAAGGCCTAGCTTCTCGTACTCATTTGTGTTTCTCACTTTGTGAATTTTTACACTCCTGAGCATTGCCTACTTTCTATTGCCGCTTCCGAACGGCTCTCCTGAGAAGCTTTTTCGTAGGCAGAGTTTGATTTTCGGAGGTTTGTCATTGCCCGCCGAAAGGCTGATGACGATTTTTAAAAAAATTGCTGTTGTGCTCCTACCGGGATTCGAACCCAGGTAGGTGGTGACTCACAGCCAGTGAGTCAACCATCACGTCATCGCCACCAAATGGTGAGTGAATCTTTCTCAACCCGATCATACTTAACTACGTTCGAATGCTAGGTATAAAACTATATTTAACGCCCGTTAATCGCAGCGAGGTAAATGGACAAGTAGAATGACTACACTCCACGGTTTTAAAGATTTACCGATGCCTGAAAGTGGAATATAAGGATTTGCGAACAAAAGAAATAGTGCATATAGCTATCAACAGATACAATTGCACCACACACTCTGTCACTAAGAAAAAACCGTCCGACATATTCCCCAATAGAACCGCTAGAATTAATTATCTGAGCTTGGTTAACTTTCGTACTAGGGTAAATCACGAACTAAGGGAAGAAATTGAAAAGATACAAAAGGTAAACAATAAGTGGCTCAATAAAAAGAAGCTATCACCCCAGAAAATATCGTCACGTCAGTCGACAGGAGACCTCTTCACTTCTCAACAGATAGGCTGGAAAAATTGAAAAAGCTTTTGCAGTGGCATGCGGGTAATGGCCATGAAAATATTTTGTTTTCAGTTTTCATCTAACAAAAATGACAAAATATATGCTCTGTCATAAAAGGAATCGAAAAAAGTAATTCCAATGCAAACATCCTGCTTCTGTAATAGTTTGGTGGGTAGTATCTCACCAAGGCGTCATATCCCCCATTTCTGCAAAGAAGGTGTAAAAACGGATGCAAAAGTATACCAAGTATACTTTTTTAATGGAGAAAGATAGCTATTTGAACAAGACTTTACTCCGGCGCACACAAGAATGGCTCAGAGTCATATATACAGAAGAGGAAGATCGGCCCAGCTTTGAATACACTGGATTATTGTATGTTGCCAGAGTTATAGAATATGGCCTGCAAGATTGCTCACAGAAATTTGGAAACCCTCAATACAGCTTTGGAAGCAGCAACATCATCGATATCCATAGATACCGCGCCGCTATTGGTTAATGGCCGAAACGCTTGAAAGCTTGTATAAAAGCAAAAGGCAGTCATTTCAAATTCCACTGTCTATTTAATAACTAATATTATGAATTAATAAAAAAATAAATGGAATATAAAATATTTTTTTTGAAGATGAAGAACTGGAAGCATTACTCTATGAAGATTGTTGCCAAACACAAGAAGAGCTAGCAGAATCTTTGAGTGTCACTCAAGCAGCCATTTCAAAATGTTTAAAAGCAGCTGGATACATTCAAAAGCAAGGAAATTGGGTTCCACATGAACATAAGCCGAGAGACGTCGAAAGGCGGTTTTGCATGTCCGAAATGCTGCTGGAAGTCGTTTTTGCATCGGATTGTTACTGGTGGTGAAAAATGGATCCATTACGACAACCCCAAGCGCAAAAAATCATATGTGAAACCCGGCCAACCAGCCAAATCAACGGCAAAGCCGAATATCCATGGCGCGAAGGTAATGCTCTGTATTTGGTGGGATCAGATGTGTGTGCTGTATTATGAGCTGCTAAAACCGGGTGAAACCATCACCTACCGAACACAATTAATCCGTTTTAAGAGAGCAGTAGCCGAAAAACGCCCGGAATATGCCACCAGACACGAGGCAATAATTTTCCATCCAAAACAGTGGGAAGTCTTACCCCACCCGCCTTATAGCCCAGACCTTGCCCCTTCTGACTACCATTTGTTCCGGTCACTGAAATACGGTTCACATCAGAGCAGAATATCAAAAATTGACTTGATTCATTCTTGGCTGCTAAGCTGGCGCAGTTTTTTTGGGATGGGGTCCACAAATTACCAGAAAGATGGGAAAAAGTCATAGCTTCAAATGGGCAATACTTTGAATAATACTATTGTACATGTTTTTCTTAAATAAACGTTCAAATTTTGAAAAAAAAACCGCACGAATTAAAATATATACCCAATATTTTAAACAGAATTTATGGCAGGACTAGATACGTCAGCCTATCCAACAAATACAAAACATTACACATTCGATACTTTCATAAACGAAATAAAACAATAGGAAGATACGTATATGCCAGAAATCCTAATGTCGTGAATGAAGAGGAAAGACACCGAAAAAACAACTTCTTGACAATCTTCAAATTATATCCAAAACGGTTATCAGCAAAACATCGCGGCTAATTCAAAATAAGAAAAAAGTAGTTTATGTAGCAGTACATTGCCTGCTCTTTCATTAGTACCATTTGGCCAAACCGAATCTAACCAAAGTAATGTGTTGTTTTGCATCCCGGTGTAAAATAAAACACAGTCACAATAATCATAATAATCCAAAAAAAGTTTGAACTTTAACTTGAATCGTACACATAGTCAGATAAATTATAAATAAAAATAAAAAGAAAATATCTACTTAAAAGAAATCTACACCACTGCAAATACGGGAACCTTTCGATTGTCTATCGTCGACTTCTGATTGCTGTTGCCTTCGGTTCGTCCCAGGTTCACAGGTTTAACTTTCAATTTACTAATCGCTGGTGAATTGAATTTAGCCGAGTATCCACCTTTCTTACGATTTTCTGTATATTTCTCCTCCTGATCTTCAGATTTGTACTCATGACTAGAAGCTTGCTCCTGGTCCTGTTCCTTACCATTTACAACATCAATGGCAATCTCGTCGTCATCTTTAAAAGTCGTTGCAAAGAAATTATTTTGTGGATTGTAGTTTTGAAAATTTGTTTGCTGTATCTCATAATACTGTTGTGTTAGAGGATCATAATAGAATTGTGGATTTTCTGATTCAGTATTAAGATAGATGTAATTATCCTGCGGTTTCGGCATTCTCTTTCTGGTAGGACTCGTTTGCAAATTCGGATCGGTGCCAGGTGGGAAATCAACCTTGATTACGTAGGGTTGAAATAGCTTGGAAAATGGGTTGGTGAAATTCAGTGAAGGTAGTCGTGCACTTTTCAAAAGATTACCCCAATACGAGAAAATCGATGGACGTTTGTTTTTGTCGCCTTCAGTAGTTTTCCCATAAGCCGTGAAGTTATACTTCTCATAGCCGGAATAGCCTTGTTGAGACAAGTACTCCAAATCCGATTCTCTACATCAAATGACTTTTTTTACTCAAAAAAAAAAAAAAAAAAACGCTTAAGAAAAGATCACTTACCGCTGACTTTGGTGCTTTGTTTTGTAGGCATCGGAGAGGGCTAGGCTAACAAGAATCAGGACCAACTGCAAATGAATTTTGATGAATGAATAAAGATGCGGTTTTGATTCCAATACTTACATAGAATTTTAGCATTTTAAAGAATCCAAATTCAAAATCTCAAGTTTGAATGTTGCTTATGGTTCAACGGTCATAGAAGCACTGAAGTTTCTAGCCAAACTAATAGCAAGATCGCCAGAAAGATACTCATACGAATAAGATTAGCTTTCATAAATAACTGGTTGTGAAAAGATTTTATGACTTTTGAGAAAGAACTACGAATATTGGTCGAAATATTTGCATTTTTTTTTAATTTATATACGCAGATGTTTTGGTACGCAATGCGAATTTGCGGATTAAAGACGAGGCCATTGTGTGAGTGCGAAGATTAATTTCAAAAGAAAGCTCGTTCACGGCATAAGTGAAAATTTGCATTTTTTTTTTTCAAGCAAACTAGGTTGGTTAGATTGATCTGTGAAATTGTTTTGGGTGCGGGCGTGTTGGCGGAGAGGTGTTAAATTTACGTTGATCTCTTATTCATAAGATTCATAGATATGAGCACAGACGCTAATTGATGTGCGTACCAAGGTTTGTATCTCCAAAAAGCATTAATTAATGTCACGTTATTATCAGATTTATATGACTATTAAGAATTTAAATTTCCTCAGTAAATGTGAAGAATAACGAAGACCATATTAGAGATATTCGGGGCAGATAAATATGCTCTACAGTGGTAGCCTTTTATAATTCACTTTCTTTCTGAAATTCATATTCAAAAGAAAACGATGTAGCATGAGTTGCTTATTTTTTTTTCACAAATTCTGGGAAAATACCTAATTCTTATTTTAAATTAATGCTTACGCTCTATTATAAACGTATAACTCTATTTTGCAATATGGGACATTGTAAACACATTGTGAACTTGAGTGGACTCGAAAACACTTTTGGCCGGAACTGTGGCGCCCATTTGCTCAACATGGCCCAGCCATATCAGGCGTTGGATACTAAACCGATATCGCTGTACAGTCCCTTTAGTTCGTGGTGGAATCTCCTACTTCATTTCTCGCCACCACAAACAGGACCAAAAATAAAGCGGTTCTCTCAAAACGGGCAACTGTTTCTTCATTTGCTTTCAGCAAACTGCAAGTCTCTTGGCCATAGAGGGAGACCAGGATGATTACGATTTTGTACAAAGTCAGTTTGAGTTTACGAGTACTACCTCCTGAGACCCAAAGAAACAATGAAGGTCCCTGTTCAATCATTACCGACCCTGATGAAGCAGCGAAAATTCCCAAAATGCGACGAGTTTGGTATCCTTCATATACGGCTTTAAAGTCGACAAATAGATGGTGAGTGTCGATCTGAAGCTTCTTTGTATTTTCCAAGATCTGCCGCAATGTGTCCTTCCTGACGTAAAACTGCACTGATATGATCAACTAAGTTGTTCATGAATGTTTTCAGATCCTCGCATAATACGGCAGAAAAGATCTTGTAGGGGATGTTATGGTGACTTCCTTCTTGTGGATCGGACAAACGGTGCCAAACTTTATCTGTCCATATCCTACAGAAGAGCTGTACATGCTCCCAACTAGGTTATCTCCAGCTGTACTCCATCACAGTAGCGCACCAAATAATCCGTCTGCACCTACAGCTTTATTGGACTTGATTTTTTGATATTGCTACTTTAATTCGTCTAGATTAAGGGACGGAATTCTCTGTTCGTCCAGCGTGAATGAAGCATTCTGTGTGACAGCGGTATTTTGACCGTCATTTTTATTTTTTATTTTTTTTTTTTTTATTTGTATATTATTTATTTTTTTTATTTTCAATGAATTTTTATTAAGTGTAATTCATTAATTCTTATATGCTATACAAAAAAACGCTTAAAAATTAGCTTAAATAACTTAAGAACTATCTCATTCTAACTTACCGGCCCCATGCGGACAGTCTAAGTTAAACATAACAATTAAATTCTGTCTTCTGACGTGCCGTACAGATATTTAGTTTTTGCATTAAATTTTTTTAATTTAAAAACATAGTAAATTAACAGGTATTTTGACTGTCAACTGCGTTATATGATACAACCGAGTTCTGGCTGTGAAGTTATTACCCGCCGCTAAAAATTCTTAAAACCTGAATCCCTTTGTCGGACATGGAGCCGTGCAGGCTGTATTTCCCGCTCAAAGGCAGCTTCCTTATCATTATCCTTATACGTTAAGATCTCTTGTCACAATTTTGCTCTTATAGCTGGCGAACTGAGCATATGAAAGTAGATCAGGCTTATACTTCCGAATTCGGCCTTGATGTGGACTGTCCTGAGGCGTTCACTTACATGCTACAAGCTTAATATTTTTGCTTAAGTGTGTAGCGAATTTGCTATTTTACATCATCCTTTTCTGTAGCAGTGACAGTAATAAATCTCGTAGTATTCTATCTGAATTTCGTTCGGCCCACCTCATCGCACTATTTAGACATTACCACAATCTCTTTGTATGTACAAATTCATTATTTTCGAAATGTTTGCTAGGGTCGACAACATTATTATCCCATCGTCGCCTATGCTGATGATTGTCTTTGAACTGTTTTTTTTTTTTTTTCAAGTTTTTCCAACCCAAGTCCTTAATAAATCTCCTAGGCAAAGGATCTGACTAAATGGTCTGGTACTAGTAGCCTTGCTGAGGATATAAGAGATGCCAGCTTTTCGATGTCATTTTTAATCCAGGATTCGGACACAACCACGGACCTGGGCTCCAAATATATTAAAGTAGCTCCAAAAAGAGGTGTTCAAAAAGTATCTTAAAGCAACTAGAGCTGGGAAAACAGCTGTTGATGTGAGATTCTACCGCCGCCGTCCTAAAGAAAATTGATTAATTTCGTTAATAAATTGATAATGCAATTCATATAATAGAGCCTGTGCGGGAAGCCGCTCGAAAATCTGCGTGGAAAGCATATTCGAGTAATTTTTTAAGTTTCTTTTTGTCCGCAATATCAAGTACTGCGAGTTATTTACTACAACAATCTACTGTCATGTAGGCAAACTGGTAAAGGAAACAACTTGGAAGAAGTGTTCAAAAAAGGTATTAGGACTATCATATGCCAATAAATAATTGCTTTCCTAAAAGCTTCAGGAATATTTGTGGATTCGAGGATTCTGTTAAATCCTACTACCTGTGCAGGCATGAATTCACAGGTAAAGTTTTTGTAGAACTCGTATAAAATTCTGTCACCTCCGGGGGTTTTTCCGTTTCAGCTTTATTAATAGCTTCCTTTATTTCTTGTAATGAAAACGCGCTATCCAGGAATGTAGGCCAATTACTTAACAAATATTATCACGTATGAAAGTGCACTCCCCATATTATCATATAAAACACTGTGCATCCACAAGAAGTTATTTTCTACATTTATGTCCCAAAGTAATACAACATGAGAAACATTGGAAACTCTGCATTATCATCCACCCCAGAGAAAATTTATAATAATATTCAGCTTTCAGCTCTTTAGTAAGGTCAATCTGATTCCTGAGCGTTTCAGAGCCAGATCAACGATTCCAGATTGTGTCATAAATTCATTTTCGCATTCGTGTGATATCAAGAGTATTCAAGGATCTCAATACATAAAAATCCGCTGTTATATATTGTACATATATATCGCCCTTCTTCTGAAGAGGCGTTCTTCCAAGCTGACAAAACCACTGTGTCAGCTTTTCCATCAGTCCAATTCTTTACGACTCTTTCCGAATAAATGGAGACTAAGTAATTCTTAGGTACTTTCTTTTCAAGGTCATGGAAACGCGGTCTCAAAACACGAAAACTGATCAATGACTGGCAGTACTCTTTTCATAGCAACAGTTCCACTTGTGTTTCAAAAAGTTGAAACGAAGTCTACACCAATCTGACGAAAGCAAGATAACAGTACTTGATATTTCAAGGCATTTAGCAGAATTTGGTATCAGGCTCTTTTATGGAAAATGCGCGCATTAGGATTCGATGAATCTCTTCTTCGGATAATGAATCTTCAATGGATTAGCAATTACTTTTCGGAGCGGCAGGGTATGTTAAGCTCATTAAATTTCGATATTAACAGCATAGCTACATAATTGGAGAACCAACAACATAGTGCAATTTAGTGTTTTACACAATACTGACTGCCGTGGTTAAAGCAAAATTCGAATACTCAGCTGTTATTCATGAATAATACTTGCATCATCCATTTTCGGACGTCAATAACAGCCTAATTTGGAATGACTATATATTCAATATTTCCAAAAATGCTCCGAAATATCTATTTTTCCTGCGAAGGTGTAAGAAAAAAAATATCGTAATTCTTTCCTAAGCCGTGGAACTGGTCTATAAAATGCCTTTTTGCGCTCATTATTTCCTAGTCATCATAACCTGCAAGCATTCAAAACCAACATACATCGGTACCTCTTCTCCTTTATTTTCGTAGTACACGCTAAGTGGAAATATGTTTAGGGTACACAGAAATACCTTGATCGCACGCTAATTATAAAATGTCCCCTTTGAAAATGCGATTTGGTAACATAGTGGATGTTTTGTAGCCACTCAAAAAATTTCTTAAGAGAGCTTTGTTGTTCTTATTTATTTTAGTTTGCCATAATCTCTGCTACAAAGACTATCATTTAAATATTGTATTAGGTGTGCGATTAAGTTATCGCTGTTTTTGTTTTTGATGAAACATTGTTGTGAAAATATGGTAACAAATGAATCATTCAAAGTATTGCCCATCGCTAGCTACAACTTTTTCCCATCTATCTGGTAGAGGTCGAATACCGTTACGATAAAAGTGTTACGTTTTAACGGGTTAGGCCGAGCGTTATCATGCTATAGAAACACTTTTTTGTACCTCTGTTCATATTGTGGCCGTTTTTCGCGCAGTGCTCAGCTCAATTGCATCAAATGAAGTCGATACCGTTCCCCAGTGATGGTTTCGTTAAAAAACGACGCTTAACGTCCCTTGGCTTCAAATCATAAGTAGCCCAAGTTCCTTGTTTTGACTCATTCCCAACTTATGCAATCACTTGAAAATGGCTTGGGGGGTAACTCCTAATGCTGAAGCAAGCTCTTCTTGCGTTTGGCATAGATCCTCATCGAGCAATACCTCCAATTCAGTGTCTTCGAAGGATTTTGGCTTTCCTTCACGCGGACGATCTTCAACATCGAAATCACCGTCTTTAAAGTGATGGAACCAAGCACGGCACGTTGTTTCACTTGCAGCAGCATCTCCGTAAATTTTTTCGCACATTAAGTGTGGTACAACGTAATAGTCATTATTTTATGGACCAAAAACTCACCGAGAAACATTGATTATCTCTTATCAGATATGTGTTGTTATGGTTTTGAATCTCTGTTATGTCAACCTACTAAAAACTAATTCCATGCATTACAAAATTACAGTATTTTATTTAAAAAAAAATAATAATAATAATCGTCGTCAGACAAGTATCTTACTCGACTCCAAATTATCTAGAACAATGAATATCGCACACAATGCGTATACAAAAATTGATTTTAAAACTCTTAGATCAACATTAAACTTTGATTTCTGGGATGACACATACAGTGCTTCTGATCCATCTGTTGCTCTTGATCTTTTTCTTAACAGATTACAATTTCACATTAGGAATTGTTACCAGAATTTAATTATGACACACAAAAATTTAAAATGTTTGAAACCATAGACATAGATAACACAACTTTTAAAAAGAGTTCAAAACAAAGAAAGGGTTTCCTCTAAATTTCTTATTCACTCCAACAATTTAAGACTTAAAAGATATCATGAAAAGCTCTGTTATAAAATAAAAACGAAAATCTAGCTTTTTATCGTTCGAAACTAGCTCAAAACGTGGGTAATACTAAAAATAACGAATGACCTCTGAACCAGCAGAGGTTGCAGCTTTTTAACGATTTCTTCTTTAATAACGCAAATTCCTTGCAAAATTTCCCGACTGACACTACTCATTGGGATAAACAATGTCCAAGAAACGACGCAATTAGAATAATTTTCCGTTAAACACTTAACACCGTTTGAAATCAAAAATTATAACTACTAAAAAGTTCAAAATTCTCATCTAATGACAACGTCTCTAGCAATGTTTTAAAAAATGTATCTTTTCATTTTTTTGATATCTTATGTCATAATAACAATAAAACAAAAAAAAAAAAAACGTCAATCGCTCAAGACTGCAATAGTAATTCCGCCGCATAAAAAGTATGAGTCGACGAAGGTAAATAACTATCGACCGATTTCTATTTTGTCCACGTTCTCTAAAGTTATCGAAAAGGCACAAAATTCAAAACGTTGGCCTTCTTAACTAGAACAAAATGTGCTTCTTAATTCGACTTTCGCCATAGAATAGAGGATGCTCTGCACAAACTAACAAGTGAATTAAATAAAAGCCTAAATGAGTCTCGTATTTCAGCTGCACTTTTCATTGTTATTATCAATGCCTTAGATATTATTGTTTATACAATCTCATTAAATAAACTTTATAATGTGGGTTTTGGAGGTCTTATGCACATGTGGCTTGCGTCCTTTTTAAGAAACCATAAGCAAATGGTCAAAATTAAAAATAAATTTAGTTCTCAAATTCTTGAAATGAAGTCCAATAGGGTGTTATACTAGGTTCTAAACTTTTCTTGATATATGTGAACTCGTTGCTCTTGCAACCTTTCAATGGCGAAATTATTGCTTTTGCTAACACAGCACTATCTACTGTAAAACTAACTATTCTCAGATTAGTAGATGGTTCAACCATCATAGATTGATCATCAATGAGAAAACAAAAACATGATTTTTAATACAAAAGGGAAAATACGCACAGACTTGCCTTTGATATATCATTCGTCGTGCTGCCCCAGATTTCCTCTATACAAAACAAATCAGATACCCTTTATCATTAATGCAAATTGCAGCCCGTGGTGCTTTCGGATTCGTCGACAGCTTTAAGTACTTATAGTACTATAAGTACATAACAACCTTAACTGGAAGGACTATATCATGTACTTTAAGCAATACTTCATGGAAGTTGTGAAGCAGTTATATCATCTTAGCCTATACTGTTGTCTACCAATCTTAAAGTTAATCTGCTATGTCCTGTTTCATTCTTAATTGCAATACGGCACTTCATTTTGGGGCGCTATCAGAGTTAAACTAACATACATGGAAAACTTTCTAGACATCGGAAAACCTAAAAACCCGGATTCCACTAATCGCCTCTACCTGCGTGACCACGTCTGTGAATATGTGTGAATTGTCCTTGTCGTCACTCCGCTCTTCACCTTTCAAAATAAAACGCCCTTTTCCGTAGTCCACAGTACATTTTTAGGTTTCTGGGTTTCTGGGTTTACCTTTTATTGGTGACTCTTGGCAGGAGGCAGCTGCTGGCGATGACAAAGGAACAAAGAAAGAGTTAAAACTCGAAGCCAAGCAAATTCCGAAAAGCGCGCACCGTCTGTTTGACAGATTGTCTTAAGTGTCAGGGAAATTCGTTCTGTTCGCTTTCGCCTTCCAAGAGCCACCAATACAAACCGCTCTCATTATGGCAACTTTACTTCTAAATTGCTCTCATTCTAGCACATTCTGACAGGTTATAGAGATGCACAATGGTTGGTAATTCCATTCGTACAGTGTGTCTGTGCGAAACTATTAGCAGAGTTTGCCATCTAAGATAGTTCATCTATGGGTGTTACCTTCTCTAAGGATATTTGTTAGGTATGCAATTTGCAATATACTTAAGATTAATCGTCGAACACAAAGTTGTATTATTTAAGAATTTTGAGAAACATTTATACATCTACAAAATCTTAAAGTATATTTTCTTATTTTTATTACATATATATATATATATATATATATATATAACATACAAGGGCGGTCCCAGAAGTACAAGAAGTAGAATATAAAACACGAAAATTTTTCAACATAGTCGCCTTTCAACTCTATATAATTTTCCCAGCGATGCTTAAAAAGTTCGATACCCTTTTTATAATAAGAACTGTCTTGCTCCTCAAAATAGCCATTAACTGGCGACATCACTTCTTCAAATCTGTCGAAAAGGGTGCACGAGATAGAAATTCAAACTTTTGAATCCATTGTTTTAATTGTTCTTTTGTCCCGGGTGCAAAGTGATGGACCCATGTTTCATCTATTGTTATGAAACGGCGCAAAAATTCTGCTTTATTGTCGTGAAACTTCGCTAAACACTCAATTGAAACACCTTCACGACACGGTTTTTGGTCGAGTGTTAGCAAGCGCTGCACCTATCTTGCACACAGTTTTCTCATGTCCAAATTTTCAAATAATATGCGTGGTACCGCACTTTTTGAAATGCTTACAATGTCTGCTAACTCGCGGACTTTCAGTCGACGATCATCCAGTACCGCTCTGTAGATTTTTTTCACCATTTCTGGAGTCGTTACGTCATTTGGTCGACCACTGCGATGCTCATCTTGGCAGCTCGTACGGCCTTGTTTAAACTCAGCAACCCAAAATTTTATTGTTGTAAACAAAGGAGCAGACTCACCCAGAGTAGAATCTAGTTCAGCTTTTATATTGGTTGGGCTGAGGCCTTTCAAATAAAAGTATTGTATCACATAACGATGACCAATTTTCTCCATTTTCACAAATTCACTGAGAACTTTAACGGAACTTTAACAATCAGTTTGTATGCATTTTTATTGTATCACTTAATTTACTCTTACTTGCTAGACAAAAAAAAAATGCTTAAAAATTAGCTTAATTAACTTAAAATTATCTTATTCTAACTTACTGGCCCATGCGAGCAACTTAGAGTGCTAACGCTTAAATTATGTCTTTCGACGTATCTTACTACCATAGTATACTATTTCTATTCATTATAATTAAAACTAAGAAAACATTTTTTACAAAAAAAAACTTAGTAACTTGACTTTTTTATTTTATTATAAAACATAAAACTTAAATCCTACAAACTACTTAAAACTAAATCTTAATCTACTTAACCTACTTACATCTAATAAATACATAGGAAATTAAACAATGACTTTTCTCGCGTGACCATACCAGAACAAGTTATCTTTTTATTGATTTGAATTGCTATGTTTATTATTAATTTTTTATTTAATTATTTATACTAAATAAAGCTAAGTATCTTTAAGTTTAATCGTTAAAATATTGTTAATTAAATAAAAAAAAAAAATATTCACACAGGCAAAAGTGCAAACTCAGGCCCACTTGACACTTCTATCATTAACGTTTGTTGGCATCAGTTAAACGTCATAATTAACAGTTGTAAAGTTTTTCTACATACCATAATAAAATACACAAAAGAAAATACCGATCCTATCAACTAAAATGAAAGAAACTGATAAAGATACAATAAAACAACTCCAAGACTATATTTTGAATCCAAAAATTTCAATCCATGACCCTCTACTAGATGTTATCCCGAGAGGGTACGATCCAACCCGGCTTTTTGATCTCCCACCATGTACTGCCAGCACAAAATTAACCCAACAAAGAGATTTTATCAGTGGGCAAGTTGTCGATTTCGTTGAAGTCGAGATAGAACACGTTGGAGCCAACGCCAACAATTCCGTATCTATGCGTCGTGAACCGGGTCTGCTAGAAGAAGCAACTCGCGGTTCGGTTATGAATTTCCCCTTCTGGCCAGGGGGTCTCGATAAACCGCAACAAGAGTTGAAACAAATCAAATGTGATGACTTTAATTTCGATACAGAGTTACTTACTGTTCCTCCAGGATTTGTACGTGGTTACGAATTCAGAGATCACTCACGAGTCGTAAAAACTTTTGAGAGCAATGTAAACCTCTTAAGCAATTTGGAGAATGTGATGGACATTCAGGAATGGTTGCAATTGACAAAAGATGAAGACAACGCTAATGAATCGAATACAAGTACAGGTGGTATGTGTCCCAGCGAGTTTAAGGATCTAGACGATCAGATTCTCCAGGCAGATTATAGGCCAGTTTTGGATATATCTACGACGTCCTCTAGTGCCGGCTTTAAGAGTGAATGGGCCGAAATGGTTGATATATCTCATCCAATAACAGATTTTGACCAAAAGATACCAAAACCAGCAATGAAATATCCATTCGAGTTGGATGTTTTCCAAAAGCAGGCAATCCTTAAGCTCGAGGAGAGACAATACGTCTTTGTCGCCGCTCATACGTCTGCAGGTAAATTTATATCGAAAATCCCTTTCTTACTATGTAGTTTTTATTAAAAACTTTCTTCTAGGCAAAACGGTTGTTGCGGAGTATGCGATCGCATTGTCTCAGCGTGATATGACGCGAGCAATTTATACCTCACCCATTAAAGCGTTGTCAAATCAGAAATATCGCGACTTCAAGAAAACATTCAAGGACGTCGGACTTATAACCGGTGATATGCAGATCGATCCTACATCCACGTGTCTAATTATGACCACTGAGATCCTTCGCTCGATGCTCTATTGCGGCAGCGATGTAACCCGCGA
The DNA here is from genome assembly GCA_907269105.1 of Volucella inanis. Lineage (NCBI taxonomy): Eukaryota > Metazoa > Arthropoda > Insecta > Diptera > Syrphidae > Volucella > Volucella inanis. The sequence goes on from OU026153.1 coordinate 148,627,898, forward strand.
CTTGGAGTATGTAATTTTCGATGAAGTTCACTACATCAACAATCCAGAGCGTGGTCATGTTTGGGAAGAAGTCATAATCCTTCTACCAGACCATGTAAACATTATTATGCTTAGTGCAACTGTACCAAACACAATGGAACTAGCCGACTGGGTGGGAAGTACCAAAAAACGAAAGGTCTATGTAATTAGCACACTGAAGAGACCAGTCCCATTGATGCACTATCTCTACACAGGCTGTGGGGGAAAAAGCCGAAACGACATATTTCTCATTGTTGATGCAAATGGAAGATTCCTCAAAGAAGGCTACGACAAGGCTGTCGAAAAGAAAACAGAATCGACCAGTAACAAAGCAAAAGGACCCGGCGGCGGCACTGACAAACATCTCTGGACCGGTCTGATTGACTTTCTAAAAAGAAACAACAAGTTACCCGTTGTGGCGTTCACTTTGTCACGAAAGCGCTGTGACATTAATGCTTTTAATCTGCAGTCCTGTGATCTAAACACGGCCGTTGAAAAGAGTGCTGTACGACAATTCATGCAGCAGTGTTTGTTAAAGCTTAAGCCACCAGATCGGATGTTGCCCCAGGTGCTCACCATGAAGGACTCTTTAGAACGGGGCATTGGGGTCCATCACAGTGGCATTCTGCCGATTCTTAAAGAAATCGTCGAGCTTCTCTTCCATTCGGGGCTGGTCAAATTGCTTTTTGCCACTGAGACCTTTGCCATGGGAATAAATATGCCTGCGCGTACGGTCATTTTTGATTCTCATCGAAAGTTTGATGGTCTCGAACAACGAATTTTGAAGCCCGGCGAATACATACAAATGGCTGGACGCGCTGGACGACGTGGTCATGATGAGAATGGCACGGTGATTCTACTGTGCAAGAAAGAAGTTCCCCCAGTAATGGAATTACGTCCAATGATTTTGGGTTTGCCAGAGAAGTTGCGATCACAGTTTTTGCTGCGATATTCGGTGATACTGACTTGTTTACGAATTGAAAGTATAAAAGTTGAAGACATAATGCAGTTTAGCTTTAAGGAATTCAACATAAAGCAGCAGATTCCTGCACAGAAACAACAGCTTAAGCAGGCACAGGATAAATTTGATTTAATGCCGGAGTTGGGTGAACATCTGAAACCGCTGTGTAAATTTTATACAATCGCCACTGACTATTTGAGTGAGAAGCAGCGATTAATGGTATGTTGTTGATCTTCAACCAAAAAGTTTTATTGTTTTGATAGTGTTGTATGTGTTTTCAAGAAATCCCTACTTAGTCAGCCAAAGGTAATGAAAGAAATGAAAATCGGAAGAGTTTTACTGGTAACTCAAGGCCGTCACTACAACAAATTGGGCGTGTTGCTGCAGATTAAATCGATAATTGGCAAAGAATCCATATACAAAGTGCTCGTACTCGATCATCAGTATCAAGTGGGCGAATCCAAGGTGAGTACTGTCACGTCATTTATCTAGTTTTAAAATGTCGAAACCATGGTCTGATACTTATTTTGGTGCAAAGGGTTGTTACGAGACTAACGAACAATTACATTGCTTGCAAATGCAGGCAAGCTGGAAGTGTCTCGCAAAATATGCTGTGCTTCACATATTTGCTGATTTGCGGTTGATTGCTTATTTTTGCGACGTGCTTTACCCGATTTGGGTATTTCTAATGAAGTCGCATTATTAAATCTTCCCCTCATAATTTGTATTAAAAGGAATCGTGTACTTATCTCCAAGATGTGTAATTGTGCTTATGGAATAGTGCCGCAGATTGTTGCCCTGCTTGTCGTAAAAGACGAATAATTGGAGAAAAATCATATTTAGACCCTTAAACACCTGAGACGCAATAACATCTAATGAGGTTGCCCGAAGTTAGTATGCGAGATAATGTTACCACGTTTTGAGACTACCTTTGCAACAAAAGAAAAGCCGGATATATATTCATACGCTTATGCATGTGTAAAAGAAGACTTGTACAGAAATACGGCATAATGTAAGTGGATATATACATATGTACTTATAGTATACACTTTCCGTCGGGCACTTGTAATGCCCTAATGTAAAAAGAGCGCATGACGATTATCGACAGCTCTTAAGAAATATGGTATCACGCGCTGGAATGTCGGCGCAATGACGCGTACCTGGCTGTAGCCATGTTTCTGTATGGATATTTTTGTGAGGAAACCTATTACGAGCTGCTTCAAAATCAACGAGCCGGATGCCGTTTTCTGTTGTGTTAACTTGTAGTCTATGCTTTCTGACTAATCCGCCTAAGGTGAGTTTGACATTAAAAGTCCAACATTTAGACTCCGTCTGTGGTTAAGCTACAAAGCACCCGGGATTCACAACGTGTAATACTGCCGATTGAGCAAGACTCGTGTTGACTTATTTGGCCATCGTAGAAGTATTTTTGGCATCTTTTGGTCGTATGAAATCTATTCCTGGAGATTTGTCTTCTTTCAAGAAATTTAGCAGACTCTATTTCCCTCACTTCTTTTTAGCTACCATGAAAAATTCTGTCGTTTCGGAGTAGTAAATTCATATACATTCGCTTTCATGTTATCATATTCTCGTACCATGTTCGATGTAGAACTGATAAGCATAAATGTACATACATAAATATAAAGGTAGTCTCATGGCGTAGAAACCCCATTACGTATTTGAACTTCAGGTAGTCTTATTTGATGTTTAATCTCTTTTACAAGTTTTGTGGCACCTGAAATCCACCAAGGATTCTTACATACCTTCCACAAACCTCTAACCCAATCACCCCCAACTTTTTTGCTAATTTCTGCTGCATTAAAATGTATTTTCTACGGCATCCAACCTAGGTTGGCATTTGTATTACACCATAACGGTAGTTAGTGAGAGAATAACATCGAAGCAGCGAGTTTGAAAAAAGCGAAAGACGAAAAAAAAAACAAAGTGCGTAAACAAAAAAACAAAACGGAAAAGCGAAAAAATTCAGTTAGTAAGCCTTTTAGTGGTTTAACGTTAGTCCGTCCGTCAGTCCTGGAAAAGCCTCCTCCCCAATTCTCTTCTCATGAATGAAAATAAACCTGGCCATTCAAATTGTGAGAATAGCTCCAAATTGCCATAGGGAAATAACCAAGTGCGAAAGTTAATTGATTAAAAATTAAAAATGCACAAATAGAGCAAAAGCTCTGCTCAGTGTATCAAAAGTTCGACTCCACATAAATAAAAAATCGTGGTGATAGAACGATCAGGCGGTGAGGAACGAAGGGCAATCATTTTACCTATGCAAAAATAATGAAACCGGTAAAATGTAAATGTCTTGAGTTAGGCTACGAAAGCTTCAAAAAAATTGGGAAGAAAGCGTTAGTTGGAGCACGCAGGATAGAATTAGAGGTATTGTATTGAAAATTAGAAGATGTATCCTCGCATCCCCACACACTAGCAGGAACCGACAAGCTATAGAAGAAATGCAAGGTCAACAAAAATCAATAAATTGCAACAAAAATGCAAATATCAACAAATGAGCTGGTATTTTAATGATTACGGCATAATAAAGAAAAAACGCGGAAAATATCCGAAATAAATTAATGACGAATGGCACCTGCTTACGAGAAGCAAATAAATTTTTATTAGATGGAAAGTGTACTTCCATCGCTGTTACGTTCAAAGAGCAAAATGCATATTACACGAAATCTAAAATTATCGAAGCAATCAAAACAATGAACCCGGTGCGTGGAGTGGGGTAGTAATCATTTTTGGTCGTTCGTCAAAAATATAAGAAATTCTGTCTCATCCTCCATCCCAACTCTCATTTACAATTACATTCCAGCTGTCAGCTCTTTGCACAAGGCTAATTTGCTTGCTGCAAACTTTGTGGCCAGTTCAATACTCCCAGATGGAGCTTCGTCTCCGCCTACACTTAAGTGCGTCGAATCTTCAGTGGGATAAATCCACTTTCGCACTCGTGTAGAAGCAAGGGTCCTTAAAGATCTTAGCATTCATAAATCCGCTGGCCCAGATGGTATATCTCCCCTTGTTCTAAAGAGGTGTTTTTCTTTGTTTGCAAAACCACTGCAAAACCAAGCTTTTTCATCAATCATACTCTTGAGGAATCTTTCCGAGCAAATAGAAAACAACATTTGTCAAGCCCGTCCCTAAAAAAGGCGAATCTTCTTCTCTCTCTTCCTACAGACCAATTGCACTTACGTTTCTTCTTTATTAAGTTATGGAAACGCTAATAAATCGTCAGCTCATGAAATATCTCAAAACACGAAAACTTCTCAAACTTCAAAAACGCTTTTCGTAACAACAGGTCTACTGATGTTTAGATCGCATGCCTCAGCGAAAAGTGAAACCAAAGCGTAAATCAAACTGGCGAAAGCAAGATAGTTGCACTTGATATTTCTAAGGCATTGGACAGAGTTTGGAATCAGGCTCTTTTTTGAAAATGCGTGCTTTTGAGATCAGTTACTCTCTTCTTCAATGGATTAAAAATTACCCTTTGAAACTTTCAATTCAAGATGGTTTCAAGTCTGATATAAGATAAATGCTTGTGTACCCCAGGGCTCCGTTCTGCCTCCCACACTCTTTTTAATTTTCATCAACGATCTCTTGTCTGCTACTTCTAATCCAATATATTACTTTGGTGACTAAAGTACTATCTGCTCATCATATTCGTTCACTGACTCACGTCCCTGCTTTTCGGCTGTAAAACGGGAACGGCAGCGTATGTTGAGCTCATTAAAATCTTATATTAGCAGTATAACTAATTGGGGAACCACTAACAGAGTAGAATTTAATGCTTCCAAAACACAATGCTGTCTGCTGTCGTTAAAGAGAAATTTAAACACCCATTGTCCATGAATGGTACTTGCATCATCGAATCTAAAAAACTTTTCATTTTCGGTATGTGCGTCAATGACAACTTACGTTGGAATGACCACATATTCGGTGTCGTCAAAAATGCTGTGAAATTGCTAGGATTTCTCAAGCAATGTAAAAAACACTTTACCTCCTCTGATCTGGTCTCAATATGTATGGCATTTATCCACCCGAATGTACAATGCCCACATCTGGTCGGGTGCGCCCAAAACACCTCTGCACCTGCTAGATTGGATTCAAAACCGTGCGATAAAACTCATAGGTGATAATAATATCAACCAGAAAATGGACATTCTTGAACACCGACGTAATATCTCGTGTCTCACTTTATTTTATTGCTATTTTTACCACCAGTGCTCCATTAATATCGCCAGTAATTCGTTCCTAAGCCGCACAAATCGCTTATAGAATGCCCTGCTTAGCTCTTTATTTCCGAGTCATAATCAAATTCAAACATTTAAAACCAACGTTCATCTTCACCTCTTTTTTCACTTTGCCTGCGCTATGTACAAGCATTTTAAATTATAAAAATAATAAAAAACCCTTTGTGTCGATTTAAACAAAAGAAATACGGTGTTTATCAAATAATTCTCGGATAACCTCCTTTTCTTTTACGATGGGTGCAAAAGGGTGCAACTCTCGCATGTGCTTTTGACAATAAAATACTTAAGCAATTGAAATGACTCCTACCAAGATGCATTCCCCAAAGAGATTATGGACTAAATCTCGATAATTGAAATGTGTCAAAAGTATTGCAGAATCACGTAACTCGGTCCAGAACTCAGTCGACCTTATCAAAATAAAATATTGTTTATGGATAAGCAAATTGCAGGTCCAATCAAGTTAGACTTCATGAGAATTCGTATCTTTTACTATCGCAGCCTTAGAAAATGACAAAGAAATCGATGTTATCGCAACCTATTTCACTAAAGCTTTAGATAAAACATCTCATCAAGTGATACCCTTCAAAGCTCACGGCTTTGAACCTGTTCTATAAAAATGGATATCTTCTTACCTGGTAATCCGATATTATAGTGTTTGGTTTATATCTGCGCTTTAAGATATTTTCCTGCCCTCCTCCGCGGTTCCACAAGGCAGCCACATTGGTCCCTTTCCCTTCATTGACTTTATTAAACGGTGGTCCGCGGCTTTTTTCAACCCGTACGTAACCAGATCTCTCTATGTTACCTTTGTTTATCCCCTACTTGAGTATGCCAGTCAAGCTTTGTCTTCTTTTATCGAGTTCATCTTTTCCGAATCTGGGGTATTCAGCGTCATTTTTACAATTTGCTCTCCCTGGTCTGCGCTGGAACGACCCTCCTCCCTATCGGGTAGGCCTCAAACTTATAAATTTGAATTCCAGAAGAACTTAAGAGTATAGCTGGCATTCTTTTCATTCATCAATTGCTCTCAGGTTCCATCGACTTCGCATCCCTTTATTACTCTATTTCATTCAACACCAGCACACGTAATTTACGTTCTCCTCGTCTCTTCTATCTATCGGTCCACCACATCTCTTATGTGAATCTCTTCAATGAATCAATCTCTAGTATAAAAAGTTGATTTCCTAACTCTTATTGTTGGTTTTGAAGTCCAAATGGAGCCTCAGCCCCGAAAAAAAAGCGCAAGATAGGCAACTCTATAATTGCATAAAGAAGCTAAAAGGTAATTATTTACGAATCGGCCCCAAAAGCCAGTATTCGGGCCTTGTAGTTCCTATTTAAAATGACTCATTGTCTGAAATGCCAAGAATTAAGAAATAATACTTAGGCTCTGTCGTTATCCACTAAATTGTCAAAAAAAAAATACCCTAAAGTTGTACTTAAGATATTGCTAGTATGTCTGGTTGAGTGAGTAAGGCTTATGTTGTTTGCTTGTTTTCCCGAACCTAAATTTTATTTCCTAAAACTTCCTCCAATGGAAAATCTGCATCCGCTGTTTCTGCTCTTTATAGCAGGTCTATATTAGCTTACTAGATTTCACATTTCTTTAATCTTTGTTTTTCTAGTTCATTCTACTGCAATACTTAGATGTTTGTGAGAGTCTCTAGGGTCTCGTCTAAGTGCTCGGCTGCATCTGATTGTCATTGCCCGTTTTTCGTTTGCTGCGGTTGTCAACTGCTGTTCGCTGGGAACTCTTCCATCAACTCTGACCTCATCTCTTAATTTCTTTTTCAGAAAAATGGATGCCATCATAGCTCACTCCCCCACTATACCATTACATTTGCGGGGTGGTGGCCTCTTTCAACCTTTGGAATATGTTTTGAAGCTTCTTTTGAAGTCCAAGCATACACATGTTCATTTTGCTTAATAAAAGTTTCTCTGACGGTAAACATTTTCTCATCAGTGAACAGAGTTTGTCTGTCAGCATATTTATCGAACAATTTAATACTACAAGAAACATAACATGGAGTAACTCCAAGTGGCCGAAAGATCCGAAAGATATAACCTTTTGCCATATTACGCTTGTATAAGCCGATCACAAGGACGCGATTTTTGATTACAGCCCATCTCATGATTTTATACGACTAAAAATAAAAATCTTTTCCGCGACAAAAAAGCATAAAAGCAACGGGTTAAATAAGGGTTAACATGAAAAGAGTGCAACTAATACTTTATTTAAAATGGTTGCAATAAAAATTGTATCAATATTATGTATGGCTAGACTAGATGACTTTACGTCTTTCTGAATTCCAACAAGAAAAAAATCTACGAAGTTCAAACACTTCTCCGAAACGGTAAAGAGTCGTAAATTTTGATTTCCTCTGCGAACATTTCAGAAAAACTAACTTCTTAACAATGGTCAATGCAGATTTTTAAAGTTTGATAGCTCTTCTTGGGATCGATCACAGAATTTCCATCCTCTTTCTTCTTGCAGGTGTAAATGTTTTTATTCATCTTTGTTTTTTTTTTTTTGTTTTTTTTTTTTTTTTTTTTCAAAGGACATAGTTAGTCGAGGGGAAATATTCCACAAAATAATCTCGCTTACACCACAAAATAAGTTTTTCCAGCCGGAAGGTATAGGTGGCCACACTATTTTAGACATTAAAGCTGGTGATATCATTGAAATAACGAAATCAAACATGAAAATCGACCCAGATATGATAATCCGTAATTGGGAGCAGCGTCAAATTGAAAGATTCAGAGACTCGCCACCAAGTAGTCCAGTCGTTAAGGCTGTTTCTGAGTTACAAAATTTGAGCAGCAACTACATTCAACAACCGGACTCACTAAAATTCATCAATCTTACAGCTGAAATCAATGTTAATGATGGCAATGAGATGGCAGAGATTCGTTACTTGGAAAACTTGCAAACACAACTAATGAAAGTAGTACCTCACACTAATATAGCTGGTTTCGAACAAGAGTTCGGAAAGGTATTCGATAGGAAGTTCCTGGAACGACACATTGAAGATCTGAAATTTAAAAATTCTACAAAGAATCTTTCTCTCTATCCGGACTATTGCAATAAATTGGAAGTTTTGAGAGTGCTCAAATACATTGATGAGCAAAACGAAGGTAGGTTATGGACTATGTGATTGCTTTCAGTGTTTAACATAGAAATTTTATTTTCAGTTACTTTGAAGGGAAAAGTAGCCTGTGAAATGGGTCAAAATGAATTGCTGATAACTGAATTGATCCTTTGCAACATGCTCAATGATCTTGAAGCTGCTGAAATTGCAGCTTTACTCTCAGCCTTGGTCTTTCAAGCAAAGATGCAAAGGGAACCAGTAATACCAGAGAAATTGAAAAAGGTCTCCCCTTCTAAATATATTCAATTCACTTTAACCAAAATGACCATAATCCCATTTGTAGTGTGTAAAAGAGTTTGAAGAAATCAGCGATAGTATACTGGCAGAAGAGCTTAGGTATCAAGCTGTCGTAGAATCAGAAAATCGTTTAAATTTCGGACTTGCAGAGGTAGTCTACGAATGGGCACGAAATAAGGTAGAAGATAGGAAGCCTAACATTCAATCATAATAAATTTTTTATTTTGTTCTATTTAATAGCCATTTGCAGAGATTATGAAACTAACTGAAGTCCAAGAGGGTATAATTGTGCGATGTATTCAGCAACTAGATGAAACCCTGCGTGATGTTAAGACTGCAGCCATTCGTATTGGAAATCCAGCATTGCAAAGCAAAATGGAAGAAGCATCAAATGCTATTAAGAGGGATATTGTTTTTACAGCAAGCTTATATACGGCTTTATAGAGCATGCGTAATAATAAACCAAACTAATTTTGTACGATTTTTTTTTTTTGGTTCATACAGTAAATACACGTTTAATAGCGGCCAACAGAATTTTCGAGAGAAACTAGGCACCCAGCAATGATTTGATATAGCAAGATAGTTCCGATACTAAAAAATCTACTTGTTCACTGAGATGACACTGCAGTCCGGGGTCGGTCTCACTAAATAAATGCCAAATTTAGTGGAATCCTTACATAAATATCTCCAGTTGCTCGTCGCCTCTTCGTATCTTACAGCTGGTCGATTTCAATTTAAAAGAGGTAGACATAATCAATAGCTACCTGCGCAGCGATTGATCGAAAAACTACTGACTGTCCTATAACTAGGATTGGGCCAGCAGCGCAACAATCAAGTTGATACCGTTGTGCTTGCACTACCTTGCAGTGGTGGTCCCTGGTAACAGCATGAGTAAATCCTTACTCATATAAGCCAAAACGGCAAGGGCGTGCTCGACAAGTATCATAATACTGACTCACGCTGTCATAGCCCTCACAGCCTATATGGAATAAATTACAAAAATGTGACGAAACAGCTTATAGCCTTGGATAATAACGGGCCCACTGTTGACGGCCCTAGCAAACGATTTAAAGACAACGTCCTCCGGAACACACGCAGTCTCACAGTGATCGGAGGCCCTTGACTGTTATTATGCAGATACCACGGCCATACAGGAAGTGCGGTGGGATGGACCGAGCATGAGGAGAATGAAAAACTGTAATATCTCCTACAGTGGAACAACAACAGCGCTTAGACAGGAAGTCTTATCAAAACTTATCATCAAAACTAAACTAGGCTCACTTAAGCCTAATATGCGCTTGATGCCATCAAAGAATGTTTCTACAAGCTCCTCACCACAACACATGGATAATGTCCTAAGTACTCGTATGAACTTTACGTCATGATAGGAAAGGAGGATATTTCTGGTTGTTGTTCCGCATAGCCTACACGACACCCCATCTGGCAAGGAACTTAGGCTTACTGACTTTGCGGCGGGACGAGATATCACTACAGCAAACACACGGTTTCCTTAACTCAATATACGCAAGGGGAGATGCCTGCCTACGGATCATGAAACTCTTAATCAAATTCAAAGGAATTTCTTCACTATTCTGGATATCCGCAAGGTTCTTTCGGTAAGTCAACGTCAGAATTTTCACTTCGCAGCTTGCTTATCATCGTCCTTGTTTGTGTTTTCTGTGCTTGTTTGTGTTATAAGCAGGGAACCCAGAATTGACGTAGCTAACATACGCGGGCTAAAAAGTAATCACTTTTCTGCGTACGTCCACGTCTGTAAATACAGACCAGCTGTTTTGGCATTTAATGACACCTCGAACTAGTGTCATTATTCTTCTCACATCGCGGTCTCGCTATTTACGTGCGTAGTAATTCAGCTTTCCGAACTCCACCATAATGTGATCCTGCTTTATTTACAGAAGCCCCAAACTGAAGAGCAACTCGACCTACTTCAATGAGTTCAATGCGCTATCTGACTCCATTCAAAGAGTTGTATCCGTGTATCCTCATACTGAATACTGACAAGGAAGGACTTTGTGTTTAGACGTTCGCTGCGGAAAACAACTTGAACCAGCTTCCAAATGAGCCCACACGTATACCAGACGTTGATAGTCATACCACCAACACCCTGGACTTCTTTTTACTCTTCACCGTGATAAATACAAGTTCAATGTACTATCCCCTCTAGGCTCCTCGGAACATTGTGTCATATCAGCTAATTTCCCGTACATCGACCACACAGTTAGCGAAAAGATTGCTAAAATGGATGCCGCTGCTGATATGATAACAGACAACAAAAGAAAAGGCATGTTACGACTCGAGCTGTAAAGAGGCTGTCATGGTTAGAGAAATGTTTTTTCGGTTTTACAATATCAATCTCATTGAGGAAAACCGAAAAAAAAGTTCTAGCGAACCAGGAGTGACCACAACGCCTTTCTTAAGCATGTGAAATACCAATACGAACAAAAACTAAGGCAAAAAATATTGGGTATGTAATTTAATTCGTGCGGTTTTTTTTTTTCAAAATTTGAACGTTTATTTAAGAAAAACATGTACAATAGTATTATTCAAAGTATTGAAGCTATGACTTTTTCCCATCTTTCTGGCAATTTGTGGATCCCAGTGAGGGCGCTCTGCATCGACCGGAACAAATGTCAGTCAGAAGGGGCACGGTCTGGGCTATAAGGCGGGTGGGGTAAGACTTCCAATCCACTGTTTTCCAAATAGTTTTTAACCGGAATAGCATTGTGAGGCCAAGCGTTGTCATCATGATGCAAAATTATTTCCTCGTGTCTGGTCGCATATTCCGGACGTTTTTCGGCTACTGCTCTCTTCAAACGGATTAATTGTGTTCAGTAGCGTTGTCCATTGATGGTTTCACCCGGTTTTAGCAGCTCATAATACAGCACACCCATATGATCCTACCAAATACATAGCATTACCTTCGCGCCATGGATATTCGGCTTTGCCGTTGATTTGGCTGGTTGGCCGGGTTTCACATATGATTTTTTGCGCTTGGGATTGTAATGGATCCTTTTGTGGCGTTCCAGCAGCATTTCGGACATGCAAAACCGCCTTTCGACGTCTCTCGGCTTGAGTTCAAGTGGAACCCAATTTCCTTGCTTTTGAATACATCCAGCTGCTTTTAAGCTTTTTGAAATGGCTGCTTGAGTTACACCCAAAGGTTCTGCGAGCTTTTCTTGTGTTTGGCAACAATCTTCATAGAGTAATGCTTCCAGTTCTTCATCTTCAAACTTTTTTGGCTGCCCAGGACGTTCATCGTCTTCCAAGACAAAATCACCACTTTTAAATCGTGTAAACCACTTTTGGCACGTTCGCTCAGCTAGCGCATGTTCACCATCGACTTTCACCAAAATACGATGACTTACGGCAGCAGTTTTCCTTATGAAGAAGAACTCCCCGCAAAAACACTTTTTCAGGCACAAAGTTCAACATATTTGAGTGAAAAAAAATTATTGTTGTTTACGCTTCAAATGAATGACATATACTGAAATAACGTACAATGACAATAGCTTTCCAACGCATGTTCCAATGGAATAATAACAATAGAATAATACAAGGTACGCCATCTCTTAGCAAATTGCACGAATTAAGTTATAGACCCAATACTACAATGTTTGGTCGTTTGTCAAAAACATTAAAAATTCTGTCTCATCCTCCATCCCAACGCTCATTTACAATGACATTCTAGGTGTCAGATTTTTCGACAAGGCCAATCTGCTTGCTGCACATTTTGCGGCCAGATTGTGCTTCATCCCCGTTATCAACTTAAACTTACGTTGACCACATATTCGATGTCGCCAAACATGCTACGAAATGTCTAGGTTTCCACAAGCGATGTAAGAAATATTTCATCCCCTTTGATCTGCCCACAATATATGGTATAAAGCAGTCATAGTCAGGTGCTCCTAAAACATCTCTGTACCTGCTGGATATGATTCGAGCGTACTCAAACCCTTTGAACGCCCGATAATTTAAAAAAAAAGCTAAGGTATGAATGTGGATTTCCCAAGCACCACACCAAAGGAGAAGTACTGTGAGAAGATTTGCAAAAGATCTGGTCATTTAAACCGTATATAACAGCATATATAGAGACGAAATTATAAGGGGTGTTTCATCGTGAGGTTTGATTTTCAATAGGCTTTTTTTTGACAGATCACGCGTGACTCCTATCAAACTGCTTTGTCATTTTTTTTTTTTTTTTCAGTATCGTTTGGCAAGTCAGCAAGAGAGACTCACACCACAACAGCGTCTCCAAATTGTTCAGCTGTATTATGAAATTCAGCATTCTGTGAGAAATGTTTTTCGTGCGATTCGAGGAACTTTTGGTGCGCTTAATCGACCTAATGAAACCACTATTGCTAATACCATTCGCAAATTTGAGTCCCAGCTTACATTAGTGGATGATACTCGACCGGTTAAGCCACATCCAGACGGTAGTGAAGAGACTATAGCAGCTGTAGCTGAGAGTATACGCGAAAACCGTTAAGAATCGATTCGTCGTCGTTCTCAGCAGCTTGGCTTGGACTATTTTCTCTGGGGATTTGTAAAGTCTCAGGTCTTCACTACTCCGTCATAGTGGGCAAGGTCTTTACCGAGACCTGTGGTGTCAAAAAGTTTTAGGTAAAGCGAGGCGTTGCCTTGTCATATTTAAATGAACTTACAATCTAGGACAATAAAATTGACATAATGAGCAAAACTCAGCGGGATGTCCCTAGAATTGAAACGAAAGCTACCAAAGTGAATTAAGCGGTAAATGGAGGAAAACCCAAGTATATAGTATGCAGTTAACATGGGAGGACACACATCATCCACGAATAAGACAGAACGTCAAGTTGGCAGTTTTAAATTGGAAGTAGTAAGAGACTTTGTCGAACATTGCTCTGATATCAATTTTGCCAACAACACCACTAGAAATAAAACGAACTTGCGATCACTGTATCTTTTATGCTAAGAAGACAATTGAATAGTGAAGCCCTATACCGAAAAACGAAGGTGTAAAATTGACGGCATTAAGTTGAGAAAATGATGTCGGTCAAATGACCACCTCAGGTTTCTTATGTTTTCTAGATTTTATTTTAGTATATGTATATGTTACATAGTAGAAAAATCAGGAAGCTCGACCTTGCGATTCTTGGTTTTCTTCCTCCTCATTTTCCAGTTTTATCCTCTGCTCAATACCAGCCACATTCTTTCATCCTATAATTTAGTTAAAAAGTGGATTGATCAAACTATAAATATTTCTATAATTTTATTGCTTTTGAGTCACTTCCTTGTTGGCATTGGCTTTTTTCTTGTAATTTAAAAACAAATCACGAAGATTAGTCCATAAGAACCAAATTAAGGGGTATCAGTAAGTGAAACTTCAAAGTTTTGTAAAAATTTTTGCTTAAGAAATTTTATTCTTAAACACGCAGTTGAGCATAAGGCGCCGTCTTGTAAGCCTTTTTCACCCATTTTGGAGCACGCAAAAGCGCCAACATCCACCGATAATGATTGTCATCGGCTGTCTCTCCAACTTTGAAGAAATATGGCCCAATGATGGTTTTTTAAAAAAAAAAAAACAAATACCAGCCCAAACAGTCACTTTCTCATCGTGCAATTATAATTATGTGAGGATTATCGGTGTAAAGCAATAATTTCGGTTGTTTACTCCACCAAAGACGGTGGAATAAGCCTCATCGTTCATCAGAACTAAAAAATCCGGCTTAGTTTCAATCATGTATGTGTACGAAATTTTCAAACAACATAGGTCCAGCTTGCATTCAATCATATCATATTCATCATTAATGTCATTCATATTTTGTTTTATAATTAATAATTTTATATAATTAATAATTTATAGCACGGCACAAGCACTTCGGGAGAAACTAAAAACTACGATTCAAAGGTACGATGCTAAGTTATTGGCTGTCATAAGTTGCATAGTAGTGACGGCACAAAAGACGTCCGACAAAAAATCGTCACCATATACTGTGAGAGGAAATATTGCCTTCTATATTCCATTAAAAAAAATGTCACCGTACGAATTTTTGCCGTACTGTTAAAATCGTATAGTGCGAAAGGACAGTATGACAAATCTGCATCTGAACTAGCGTTGTTTCTGTTCGCTATAGTAATCACAATAGTATGTAAATATCACAATTGTTCATTATCAATTTGGTCGGCCCATACCATCGGAATCTCTGGATGGCGGTAATATTTCGTCAAGGACATTCGATAAATGTTAGCCTGCGCGTGTCCTGTTAAGGGCCAGAAAATTCACGTGTAGGTCCGAAGGTCGTTGTCCTTCAATCATTTGCCAGGGTCGTCAATTGTGGATCCGTTATTATCTATCTGAACTTGTTTGTAAACAAGCGAGATTTTATTTTCTTAATTGAAACTTGGATTTACCATATAATGCAGAAAAATCATTGTTTGATATTGATGCAAATGAATTTACCCCATGTTCCAATAATAAATATGCTTCTGGAGGTGTTCCCGCTTTTATAAAAAAAATGATATAGGTATGGTAAATGTTGATGTTGTCTATGATAACTTGCAGTGTTGTGATGTTTTAAAAGTGAAGTTGTGTGACAAAATGTTGACAATATTCTGTACTCGATTTATAAAATGGATTCAAAGCAATTTCGTGTGTTGATTTATCATTGCTTTTTGATGGGAAAAAATGCAGCCAATGCAAAGAAATGGCTTGATAAGTGTTACCTGGACTCTGCACCTGCCGAACGAACCATTCGCAAGTGGATTGAAAAAATTTAAAAGTGGTCATACAAGCACCGAAAATGATCGACTATCTCTAAAAGGGGCAGACTATCAACAGCGACTATTACATTGCGTTGTTGGAGCGTTTGAAGGACGAAATCGCAGAAAAACGCCCGCATTTGAAGAAAAAGAAAGTGCTATTTCATCAAGACAATGCACCGTGTCACAAGTCGATGAAAACGATGTCAAAATTTAATGAATTCGGCTACGAATTGCTTCCCCACCCACCGTATTCTCCAGATTTGGACCCCAGCGACTATTTCCTGTTCGCAGACCTCAAAAGAATGCTCGCCGGAAAGAGATTTAAGAAAGATGAAGAAGTAATTGCCGAAACAGAGGCCTATTTTGAGGCTAAACCGAAATCATACTTCAAAACTGGTATCAATAGATTGAAAAATCCTTCCAATCAGTGTATCGCCCTCGAAGGCAACGATATTGATAAATAAAGTTGAATTTTGCAAAAATTTTGTGTTTTACTATAAAACGGCACTGACTTTTCAGCCCATGTGTTATTTAATGAAAATTCTGTTTCTAATATGTCTCTAGAAGAATTGGAAAACTTGCTATCAAGTGTGTCATCAATTGACAGATGTAATATTTTTGGGTGACATAAATACACATATTCTACGTGATTCTATTTTTGTAGATAACTGTTTATTTTTATTAGTATCTTATGGCTTAGAATCATGTACTTGCATTGACCATTGAAAAACTTTTACTCTGCAGCTCTGTTTTCGATTTGCAAATATCTGATCATTATAGTACATGACGTGTTTAAGTTTCAATTATATTCCAGCTAAAAATTCTAATATCTTTTTTCCTGTCCATATTCTGTTTTTACTGATTTTAGAGAGCTTAATAATTTTTTGTGTTATGAATGCTGGATAAACGTTATTTACGAAAATAATCCTTCCGTAGCTTACAGCAAGCTTAAGGATACTTTGAATAAGTATGCCATGCTTTGCTCGAAAAAGGTAAAGAAAAGTAGGAATAAAATGAAAAGATTAAAACCTTGGATAACTGCTGAGTTGCTTATTAAAATTAAAGAAAAGAAAAAACTTTACAAAAAGAAAACTAAATTCCCTCATAACGCTAAAATTATCAATGCCTACAAAAAATTATGTAAAGATATTTCAAAAAGTGTTATGCTGTGTAAAAGTTATTATTATTCCAACAAGTTTCGAGAAGTTAAAGGTAACTCAAGAAAGGGCACGAGTACGATAGCTTTGGTGCCAAAAATTTATAACGGTTTTTTTTTATAGAGGGGTCAAAAACAAGCATTCTTTTTACTATTAGAGGGGGGTTCTATCTCGCCCCGTTTAGGATGTGGGGCAATTTTATTAAAAAATGACTTAAAATTGGAAAAAAAATTATTAAAAAACAACGGCAACACTTACAAAAAAGTAAGTAAATTCCAGCTATATTATTTGTACCAATAGTTTTTAAGAAATTCGCATGCAAACCCAAAATTTTGATAAAAAAAATAAATAAAAGTAAAAAAAAAGTTTTCTTAATTAAGAGTACACCGGTGTCACTCTTCCGGGATTAAGGGATTTCAACTCTATCCGCTGCACAGTGTGACAATTCGCTCATTTAGCGGGATTAAATTAATAGCGCTTAGATTTAAATGTTTTTGTAAAATGTTTTTACTTATTTCTATGAGAATTGTTTATAGAATGAAATGTAATAAATTTTGTAAACATATCTACTCAGTTGGTATATTTAACAATTGTAGAACTTCGTGTTCAATTAATATTTTTTTTTGTTTTTGGAATGCATCGAAGACTTACCAAAAATGGATCTGAGAATACTAGCAACCTATTAAGAAGGTCAGTATTCGTATCCACTCGTGAGGTTTTCCTGGTAAACAGCTCCCTAAATTTTCGATTTTCCTTGTTTCTAGTTTCTTAAGCTTCCTCGGAAAGTTGTCCAATTGGAAGTATACAAGTAGAAATTATTTGTTTCCCATGAAATAAGACCTTATGTAAACTTACTGGCATACAAAACCAGCCATACTTTCTGATATATAGCTCTCTCGTTTCTCTTGCAAATGTTTCGAAGGCATCTATGTCAATTGGAAAACCAGACCCAATCGCTTCTAAAATTATGTGAAATTTTTTGATAACTTCCTTATCCTTAACTTCCTATCCCTGTAATTTCAGCAGTTTTTTCCTCATCTCTAAAAAATTTTCTGGCCGTGTTTACATCATTCGTATTGCCTGACTGTTGAGTTGGCATATCAACCAATAACCCAGTTTCCGCACTAAATCTATCCTGAATCAACTTTTTTCTTGCTTTAACCTTTTCTCTCTTGGTCTCTAACCTGCCAAACTTTAACATCCAGTCTATAAGCGATATGTAGGATAAATTCCATAAATCGGATCGAAGATTTAAGGGGACTTAGCCCATAGGACATTGCTCGTTGGTCCAATTGATTTCTGAAAGTTTGGTTGAATTGTTCATTTCAGATGGTTTTGCTGCGCAAATATAACACGTTTGTGACGAAGAAATTATAGGTGATAAAGCAGTACATATTTTGCCGTCGATCATGGTAAATACGAAAATTGGTTTTATTTGGATATGAAAGCTGTCATTATTTATCTCAACTGGCTGTAACATTTTAATTTGTTCTTGTATTGAATCTACTTCCAACTTGATCAATTCTGTCGTTTCTTTTGCAAAGTTCAATTTAATAGGCCAGCAGTATCTTGTGGATGATGGAGCTGGATTTTGATAACCCACTTTTTTATTTTCTTATTTATCTCAACTGGCTGTAACATTTTAATTTGTTCTTGTATTGAATCTACTTCCAACTTGATCAATTCTGTCGTTTCTTTTGCAAAGTTCAATTTAATAGGCCAGCAGTATCTTGTGGATGATGGAGCTGGATTTTGATAACCCACTTTTTTATTTTCTTCCTGTAAGAAATATAGCTGAATTGGCACCATGGAAATACTAAAGAGATTTTCATCGAAATGATGACCTGATAAAATTTTTTGCTTGTATTGTTTTTGTTGAGCACCATCGCAACCCCATTTTATGAGCAGGAACAATTTTTTTAAACCAGTTTTAAAATCCGAAACAGAATCTAAAACATCTTTTTGAGCTAAGCATAAACGTTCAATGCTATGATTTACCAAGCTTTGTAAGCCGCATTCAGCACAAGACTCACTCACAGTTCTGCTATCGGGATAGCATTTTGCCTTATCCTCTTTAATTTTGTGGTAGGAAGGTATTAGATTTGGAACATTTATATTAATTTTTTGACGTATTATATCGTACTGATGAGTGGATAGCTGTGAGTCTGTTATCATTGCTAATGCATCATCTGCAGATATTGGAAAAAAGTCAGATGTATGTGTTTCCAGTGTTTTCTTTACAATTGAACCTTAGGTATAAATGATAAAATTTATAAGAAAAAAAAATTGACTTAAGCAAAAAACTAACCTCTTTTTGGAGAACATATTGATAATTGCTTGACTGCAATAGCAGTATTTCTCTTTCCAGCTTTCCTAAGGTTTATTTCATTGGCAGTTCTGATTTCTTCAGCGCTAAATGAAACTAGAAGACTTTTCTCTTCTTGGTCTTCTCACAGCACTCCTCGAAGTTTTTCTTGGTCTTCCTAATACCATGGTGCCATGAGATGAAGAGGGAATTTCATCTAAAACAGTTTATGATACTGTTAAGGTTTCATCAACCCAGGCATAATTATTGCTTTCGAAGCGTTCTCTCCAGCACCCCTTATTTTTACGAAAACACTTTTTATCCCAAAACAACTTAACTTAATGTTCAACAATATTATATTTATTAAAAAAAATTAAACTTTTACTTAAAGCCACACGAACCACTTGAAAAAAAACTTTACCGCTTGCTCTTAAAGCTGACCTTCTTATGAATAATTGTATACAACTTGACCTTTAATGTCATTTTTTGTTGTGGCACATGCTTTTAACATAAAATTTTTTTTGCAGTCATTCAGTGGGAGGCTTAAGCTTTAAGAGAAACCGTTTTTTGTTTACATTTGTGCAGGTCCCGCTCACGCAACTTGGTTGCTCCGCTCTGGGTACGTGCTTTTCGTCAGGCAGACGCTTATGTCATCAATACTCTTCACCTACAGTACTCATTCCAAAATTATTGGAAAAAAAATATTGATATTCACAAAGGTCATTCTATGTTCAACCTTAGTGCGAATCGGGTATTATTTATTGTGAATAAGCAATGGCGACTAAGCATCCTCTAATCCATCCTAAACCAAATAACTTCTCAATATTGTGTTCGTTTGCGGATTTGGTGTCGACAAACAAAAACAGCATTGCTTTTTTAGAAGAAATTAATCTAATTCCCACTAAAACATCAATTCCCCCACTGTGTTGCAATTTACGTATGAAGGTGGAAAAATGCAAAAATATAAAGTTCGGTTGGATGTGGCGATGCCCAAAAAAAAGCTCTAAAAAAGGTGACAAAAATTGTAGGAATACAATTAATCCATCTATCGGCACATGTTTCCATGGGCCTCAATGTCGGCTAGAGATTCGCAAGGTTCTTACGATATTTATATCTTTTGTGATCAAAATGCCTGTGAACACGGTTTTTTAGGTAAATTAAATAAATCCTAATTTACAAATTTATGTTTTTTTTTTTAAATATTGTTTTATATCATTTTTTTTAAAATAAGCATTTAATCGCTTGGCGCCATCATGACAATAAAAATGAACTAAGCAAATATACTATAATAGGTTACTTTAACTATTGTCGGTTTGCTAAGAGATGGCGTAACTTGTATTATTCCATTGTTATTATTCCATTGGAACATGCGTTGGAAAGCTACTGTCATTGTACGTCATTTCAGTATATGTCATTCATTTGAAGCGTAAACAACAATAATTTTTTTTACTTAAATATGTCGAACTTTGTGCCTGAAAAAGTGTTTTTGCGGGGAGTACTTCTTCATTACTTTAATATGAAAAAAACTGCTGTCTAAAGTCATCGTGTTTGATGAGAGTTTATGGTGAACATGCGCTAGCTGAGCGAAAGTGCCAAAAGTGGTTTGCACGGTTCAAAAGTGGTGATTTTGGCTTGGAAGACGATGAACGTCCTGGGCAGCCAAAAAAGTTTGAAGATGAAGAACTGGAAGCATTACTCTATGAAGATTGTTGCCAAATAATCAAGCAGCCATTTCAAAACGTTTAAAAGCAGCTGGATATATTCAAAAGCAAGGAAATTGGGTTCCACATGTACTCAAGCCGAGAGACGTCGAAATGCGGTTTTGCATGTCCGAAGTGCTGCTGGAACGCCACAAAAGGAAGTCATTTTTGCATCGGATTGTTACTGGTGATGAAAAATAAATCCATTACGACAACCCCAAGCACAAAAAATCATATGTGAAACCCGGCCAACCAGCCAAATCAACGGCAAAGCCGAATATCCATGGCGCGAAGATAATGCTCTGTATTTGGTGGGATCAGATGGGTGTGCTGTATTATGAGCTGCTAAAACAGGGTGAAACCATCAATGGACAACGCTACTGAATTAATCCGTTTGAAGAGAACAGTAGCCGAAAAACGCCCGGAATATGCGACCAGACACGAGGCAATAATTTTCCATCATGACAACGCTCGGGCCCACGTTGCTATTCCGGTTAAGAACTATTTGGAAAACAGTGGATGGGAAGTCTTACCCCACCCGCCTTATAGCCCAGACCTTGTCCCTTCTGACTACCATTTGTTCCGGTCGATGCAGAACGCCCTCACTGAAATACGGTTCACATCAGAGCAGAATATCAAAAATTGGCTTGATTCATTCTTGGCTGCCAAGCCGGCGCAGTTCTTTTGGGATGGGATCCATAAATTGCCAGAAAGATGGGAAAAATAGCTTCAGATGGGCAATAATTTGAATAATACTATTGTATATGTTTTTCTTAAATAAACGTTCAAATTTTGGAAAAAAAACCGCACGAATTAAAATATATACCCAATATATCGGCTTACGTTGATGTTAACACTGGCGGCAAAGAAAAAACTACAAATCGACGAAACTTTTCTTACGAAAAGGAAATACCAAAGAGGTCGTATTACTGAACAAATGACAATCGTGGTATTGGGGTTGTTTTGCAAAGAAAATATGGTCGGGCGGTTCTTTAAAGTAAATTCCAAATGTAAGGAAGATTTGTGGCCTTATATTCATAAATACGTTGACCCCATAACCAGTCGTATTTGTACCGACAGCGCGCGCCAGTATATATAGTAGGTGTTGAAAAAATATTCTCTAGTTCCACAACACATGAAATTACGAACCACAGCAAAGGCAAATATGTCAAAAAGACCGATGCAACCAACATAATTAATGATCTGGAGAATCAGAACAAGCTTCTGAAAAAAACAATTTTATGCCGAAAAATAGCATACCTTTTTTTTTATAGAAAATACTACCTTAAAAAAAAATATAAGGACGACTTGGGCTCCCAAATTATGGAATTTTTGCTGGACGTAAAAAAAGTATACCCATGTTTTATCGATGGTAAAGAAAGTGTAGGTTTGCAATTAAAGGACTTCGAATCTCCCACCGTTCACAGTAAGCTCTTAGAAGGTATTTTACCGACAAAAAATACCTCGTTTCCTCACCATCGATGACGAACTCAACGAAATCGACAGTAACACCAGTACGGACGATGATTTTATTGACGAGACTTACATACCTTTTTATATGTAGGTACATTAAAAATCGACTTGTCTATTTTTAATTAACTACTGACTTACTAACAAACTGACTGACTGAGACGCGGAATGCAATGCAATTCTACCTCCTCGTGGTGCATTCTGGGTAGCGCTAAATGATTTGCAATACTTTACTTACAAAGTTGATAGGTTCATCAACATTAATCCTCAAAGTAAATACCAAAAAACAAAAATCTTATAAAAAAGTAGTTTTTCTAATTTTCAATTTTCTCAAAAACTAGACGACATAAATCCATTCGGTTTTTTGTGTTCGATTTAAAATTGATATAGGCGTCGACCACAGGAATCCAATTTAGCACTTCATTTCACAATTTTGAAAAAAATTTGTCCTCACTTCATTTTTAAAATTTTTTTATCAAAATTTTGTGTTTGCATGCGGATTTCTTAAAAACTATTAATACAAATAATATAGCTGGAACTTAGGGTTGAAGAATAGGTTTCCGACTTTCGAAACTGGTACAGTACTTTATTGTAAGTATTGCCGTAGAAAAAATGCTTGTTTTTGACCCCTCTATAAAAAACCGTTATCAATTTTTGGCGCCAAAGTAATCGTACTCTCCCCCGAGAAGGAAATGGAAAATGATTAATGAAATTCAAAAAAAAAAAAAAAAAAAAAAAAAAAAAAAAAAAAAAAAAAAAAAAAAAAAAAACATCTATAAGCACTCTAGTCCATAGCATTAAAGATGAAGATGTTACCAATCGTGACCTCAAGGATTTAGCTGAAAAATTTAATAGTTACTTTTTGGTATCGGACAGCTGCACTCATCTACCTAAATGTAATTGCTCAGATAATGTTGTATCCTGTTCTATCACTAAAAACTTGCAATTCTAAAACATCTAACTGGTTTTCAAATAACAAAAGTATTTCGGGTGGTATTTTTCCAGATGACTTGAAAGAAGCTGATATGTGATAATAAAACTTTACATCCTGTTTTTTCGAAGATTTTCAAAAAGGCTATTAAAAATGGAATGGTATTTTTTTTAGAAAAAAAAAAACAATTTTTTTTAGTGAGAACCAATTTGCTTTTCGTTAGGGGTATGCAACTTAAGGATGCAACGTCGATCACAAAATTCTTTCAGAAAAACTGTATAAGTGTAGTTTTAGGGGTACAAGGCAAAATTGGTTCGGCTATTATTTATCTAATAGAAGGCAAAAGGTTAAAATCAGTGGTCAATTGAGTTCTACTAAAATTATTTCAATAGAAGTTACTTAGGAATCAGTGCTCGGTCCGATACTTTTTCTTATTTTCATCAATTCGCTGTTTCTACAAAATTATCTTAGCAAAGTCAACGCATTTGCTGACGATATGGCATGTACTTAAGTTACTTAGGAATCAGTGCTCGGTCCGATACTTTTTCTTATTTTCATCAATTCGCTGTTTCTACAAAATTATCTTAGCAAAGTCAACGCATTTGCTGACGATATGGCATGTACTTTCTAAAGTAAATCCGCGTTAAATCTAATTTCTGACATAAACCATGACCTGGAAATCTTGAGCCACTGGTTCTAACAACATTAGTTAGTGTGAAAAAGTTAAAGTTTGGAACTTTCTTTTTTCATTATGCGAACTGTAGCAAATTTAAGCACAGTAAAGATATTTGTAACTCGAACGAAAGAACACAAAATTTTCTTGATGCAAATACATGCGCTGATAAAAGTTTTAGTACCTATAAAGAGATTTTCATCGTTTAAGTATCTTGGGGTGTTGCTTGACTGGAGGATGAATTAGTCTGATCATGCTAGTTCACTATTAATATTTATTTGACAAAATATTTGCACATAAAGATAGTAATCCTATAAAAATGTGAAGGCTTTAACAATTCAAAAGTAAAGAGCCTAAAAGTAAAAATGTAAAATTTACAGACTAAAAAATGAAAAGATTAAACTGTGGTCAATTAAAATTAAATATCACTGGCCGAATATTTAAAAAGTAAAGTTTTGAATGTGCTTGCGTTACCGACTCTCCTGATTGTGACAGGCAGTATGTTAGAAAGGCGAATTAAGACAATAAAATCTTGGTTGAATCAACGCAAAAGTTATTTGAGAAGTGCTTAAATTGAGTTTGCTATCAATACAATATTCGGGTTCATGAGTATTGATGATTTGATGCAGAAGAGTCAACGCCCTATATTTAAGAATATTGTCAAAACTCATTCCCATAATTTGATTTGAATAACTTGATATATGGTCATAATACCTAATATTAAAAACATATCCAGCTAAGTTATTATACCATATATCACATAGAGTTTCCTCCTCTTATTATAATTTAAATTACAGCAGATTTCACACCCATATAAAAGAATAGGTAAAAGTATGGTCTTCACCAGCAACATCTTTGTTTTTGTATGTTTGGCATGAAGTTCTGCGTTGACCATAGTAACCTTAGGCCAGCGTATACTTTCCCAACCATTAAAGAATAATCCTGGATTTCTAGCCGTTTGGACATATTCTATTGACGACTGCGCTATTTAAATTGCGCATGAAGTGTCAAGCTTTCTTTTGCTTAAACATAGTGTTTTAGATTTTCAGAGTTCAGAGATAATTTTCACTTTATAGCCCACTGCAGAATGGAATTTAAGTCCGCATTTATTTTATTTATGGCATTTTCGATACCTAAGGGGTAAGGTATTCAGATAGAGTTGGACATCATCTGCTTACATATGGACAGTGCAGTATTTAACAAATCGTGAAAGTTCATTTATATATAATAGGAATAACAACGGGCCAAGAATCGAACCCTGCGGTACTCCCTTAGCCACACCTAGAAAAGATGACATTTGGTTGCCAACCACTACGCATTGTTGACGTTTAGATAAATATGACTGCAGAAGTTTATTTGCATGGAAAGAAATTCCAAAATTCTATAGGAGCTTTTTACATAGTACCGTGTGATCAACCGTATCGAAAGCCTTAGAAAAGTCAAAAAAAAAAAAAGAGTTAAAAAGGTAAGATTATTTAAATCAATTGCTTTTCGGATGTCATCTACGACACGTAAGAGAGCTGTTTTACTGCTCCTTTTTGCACGAAAGCCAGACTGAGCATGACTTGGAAGATTCTTACTAGTTAAGTATTCTCGCATCTGTTTTGATATAGACTTTTCAAAAGCTTTCGATAGAAAGGGCAGGATAGCAATAGGTCTATACTCAGATGACTGCATCCCATACCCCAGATTTTTCAAATTTGGCCAAAGAAGTTGCCCAGATTGTTTGGCTGGATCCAATGCATTTTCATAAAAAAAAATATTTTTTTTTTGCTGTTCTAACACTGGGGATTACTAAATTACGAAGAGATCGAAATATTTCATAATGTATATATGCAATAGTAAGTTATTTTATTAATCGAAGAATGGACACGCTAAACGAAAGCGGTGGAACATGTTTTTCAAAAAGGTAATTAAGATTACCTTGCAAGAAGAAAACCTGCTGGTTAGGAGACATCATGTAATGTATTTGTTCCCAGTGAATGTTACTTATGTCAGTCTGCAAATCTCTTAGGTTAATTTGTTTAAAGTCCCTATAACTTATAAAATTTTCTTCAGTTTCAAAACGCATGTCGTATGTCAAACCAAGTCGTTCTTTGAAAACCCGGGTGCAGATAGTTAACTATAAAGTAGGACTTTACGAAAGTCACTTAGAAAAAACACGTCTAATAAAGAGGGAAACCATTTGAGCCCTTGAAACTCCTAACAAGCTGTCCAAAAGATCGAGCCTTTAGCAATCTCTCCACAGACGATTAAATTAGTGAATTTGCAAGTGACAATCTCCAGCAATGTCATTATATCAATCTATATTCCTGTTAGGCCTATAGATAACACCGAATAAAACAGACTCTACAGGACTTGTTACATTTACAAATAAGTAATCAGAAGAACTATCTACATTTGATTCACATACCAAATTGCACCTTAGTCCATTTCGTACATTAATGGCTGACCGCCTACTCGACCTATTCTATCTGAACGGAAAAGCTTGCAATTTGCCAAACTATAAGCGTTATCATTAAAATCTTGAAGGAACCAAGTCTCAGATACGCATATCAAGTCAAACTTAGAATTAACAAATATCATACGGCGTTATGAGGATATTTTCAGTTTATTATCTATTATAATTTAAATTATTCTGTTTCACTTTCATAAATCTTATAAAATTTTCTTTGTTATATGGTATATCTATAACTAATATCAAGTCTCAAAATATACCTATACACAAAAAATGTTATAGAAATATTAAGACCCCATTAGATTACAAATTCCTAGTTTATTAATTTGCTTTACATTGTATGCTTTCTACTTTTGCATCTAGTTCCCTTTGAACTATAATACGTGGGCTGAAAAGTCGTTTCTAAGAGAGGACATCACTTGAATTAAATCCATACCATTTTCAGTTAGTACCAACCCTCAAAAGATACGTGTATAAATTACGAGAACGATTAGTTCTCGAGATATAGCGTTGTGAGTGAAGCAACTTTTGTTATTGTGAAAAAAATGGATTCAAAGCAATTTCGTGTGTTGATTTATCATTGCTTTTTGCTTGATAAGTGTTACCTGGACTCTGCACCAGCCGAACGAACCATGCGCAAGTGGATTGAAAAATTTAAAAGTGGTCATACAAGCACCGAATATGATGCACCCAGTGGACTTCCAAAAGAGGCTGTTTCAGATGAAAACATCAAAAAAGTCCACAAAATGATTAGGAATGACCGTAAAGTGAAGTTGATCGAGATAGCTGAGGCTCTGAAGATATCAAAAGAGCGTGTTGGATATGTCACACGAATATTTGGACATGCGGAACCTGTGTTCGAAGTGGGTGCCGGGTTTGCTCACAGTTTTCAGATTCAGAGGAGTGTTTAAAGCTGTTCAACCGCAATAAAACCGAATTTTTGCGTCGGTATGTGACAATGGATGAAACTTGGCTCCATCACTTCACACCAGAGTCAAGTCGGCAGTCAACTAAGTGACGAGCAGGCGACGAACCTCATCCAAAACGACCAAAAACTCAACAGTCGGCTGTCAATGTTATGGCATCCGTATTTTGGATTACACATGGAATAATTTTCATCGACTATCTCCAAAAGGGGCAGACTATCAACAGCGACTATTACATTGCGTTGTTGGAGCCTTTGAAGGACGAAATCGCAGAAAAACGGCCGCATTTGAAGAAAATGAAAGTGCTGTTTCATCAAGACAATGCACCGTGTCACAAGTCGATGAAAACGATGGCAAAATTGAATGAATTCGGCTACGAATTGCTTCCCCCCACCGTATTCTCCAGATTTGGCCCACAGCGACTATTTCCTGTTCGCAGACCTCAAAAGAATGCTCGCCGGAAAGAGATTTAAGACCAATGAAGAAATAATTGCCGAAACAGAGGCCTATTTTGAGGCTAAACCGAAATCGTACTACAAAACTGGTATCGAAAGATTGAAAAATCGTTCCAATCTGTGTATCGCCCTCGAAGGCAACTATATTGATAAATAAAATTGAATTTTGCAAAAATTTTGTGTTTTACTATAAAACGGCACTGAGTTTTCAGCCCATGTGTTAGATTGCAGCTACTTTATGAATTCAATATTTGTTCTGAATTCTTTATTTTGTTGTATAAATTAATATAAAAAAACAATTAGCTAACACATCAATTTTTTTATCTCCCCCGTTTATGGTTGTGAGCCCTAGTATTATGCTTCTGATCGAACACATGCTTGCTATTTTAGCCTACATGAGTAAGGATTTACTCATGCTGTTACTGGGGACCAACAGTGAGAGGTAAGGCAAGCACTGTTCTACGAACTTCAAAGTTTCTCTGCTGGCCGCTTCTCGGTCTATCGGCGCGCAGATCCCTAACTGAATAGCAAAAGCGGTGGAACAAGAATGCGGATACGTCGGAGAAATATGTGACACAAGATTCACATATTAGAAAATAAAACAGAAGACTGCTCCATCTTATATGGCCTGCCAGTTGAGCACACAAGATCCTTGGCACCACTCTGCTGCTGTAAAATCTTCCTTGGATCGACCGTTTAACGGTTCGTTATTGATCTCTTTCTTTAGAGCAATCTGTTTATAGGCCTTCCTAACCCATTACACAAATAAAACACTCGAAAATTTTCACTTAATCATTACTTATTTATTTCTGCATAGAAAATTTAAATTGCCCGTTTTGAGAAAAACAATAAAAAAAAAAACGAAAATTTGTTACGAATTCAGTTGAATGCTGCTGTGTTTCGTAGTACAAATGATACAATGCCAAGAACAAGCTTCGGCCTCTCGGTAAATTCCTCACTTACAACCTAGCCGCCGCTTGCTTGAGCACAAACTTGTTTGTTTTATTTTCTTGTTCCTAAATTTAAACACTTAACATAAAATTAATATATCAATAGGGAGCTGGGATGATGTTTTTAATGAACAGTTCGATAAATCTATCGAGTCTCTGGCTTTAGTTTCGGTGGTTCGAACATGCCGTGCATTTTCTTTTGTTTTTTGGCTTTCTTCTTCGATGTGCCCGCTTGGAAGTCATGCCAACTGTTTACACGATTCTGGCGGGATTCTTCAAAATTCTGTTGCCATTCTTTGTCGGTTTTTCGCTTCTCCTCTTCTTCAATTTCGGCTTCGCGCTTTCGTTTTCGCTCCTCCATGTCGCGTTGCTCTAATTGCTGCCTTCGACGTTCCATATCGGCGAAGAGTTTCATAACCATTACATAAATGGCATGCTTATACTTTTCTGGATCATCTTCTGGGATGGACTCATGGGATTTACCATCTTTTTTTAGTTTTTTCTTTTTTTCCGCTATCTGAAAGTCAAATGATGCCTCAATCGTTGATCTAGCACGACTGTCTAGGTTTACTTACCATATGATCCGTTCGATCTTTAGCCTCTTCGTAGACGTCTAAGCATTTTTTACGGGTTTTCTCATTCTCCAATGTTTTCCATGCCCGATTGATGATATCAAAGGCGGCCTGAGCACGATCCTTATTGTCCTGATTCTTGTCTGGATGCACTAGAATCGAAAGAGAACGATATTTTTTCTTAATTTCTTCGATGGTCGATTCTGGCTCGAGTTGAAGAACTTCGAATGGATTTAAATTGAAATAGGTAGAGCCAGGACGTAGTATTCTATCAATTTGTTGTTTCGAGGTTAGTACTGAATCTCGTTTTTCGATTTGTTTTACCTTAAATTTCCAATGCGCGACAAGATACATGGTGAGAAAAACAATATGATAACGTTTTGCATTATTCGTATACAGGAGAAAACTACTTTTTTTGGGAGTAGTGTACATATATATAAAAGGAAAGAATATCGAAAGAAAATAGTAACTTACTTCTGTGTAAAAGGAATCGAAGACTTCTTCTTTGGACGTCCCTGGGCTCTCTTTGTACGACATTGCGGTTAGGATGGGCTTAGTCGATTGGTGTAGTTGTCAACTAATTGGGAATATGAGTTTTTGTTAGTTTAAGTAAGAATTCACTGAGATTTTCAGATTTATTTCTAAATGAAATATTTACTTTTGTTTTTTTTTCAGAGCTGAACTTCTTCCAAATGACAGATGTCAAAACAGAGGTGTTTAGTGATGCCAGACTTCAGCGAATCGGTTTAGTTGCGTTTAATGGGAGAATATTGATTTCCTCCAGACAGGGTTGTTTAAATACCATACGGAGTGAATTAAATTTATTTCTTCCTCTGAAGCTTTTTAAAATGCATCAACAACAACAAGGTGTTGTTTAAACTCTAAAGGGTTTGTTTTTGAGTAGTTTTTGGATATGGTAATCAACGTTGGAATTTTCACTTCACAACTTTGTTTCGACGTTGTGTTTTCTGTGTTTGTCTAAAAATTTACGGGCCATGAAGCCATTACTTATCTGCGTACGTTCATGTCTGTATATAATATTTTGGCATCTAATGAAATACAGGTACATTCCCATGTTACAGTGTTATGTCAGCTTACAACACGGTTAAACAAAAAGATTCCCAAAAGTACTATGGCAATTCGAGAAAGCCAATTGGAGTGGAATTAGCAGCTTCTTTAGGAAGTAAGGTTGCCGCTGCTGATATGATTGAAAACATCATTTTCTTTGGAATGAGATCTTTTATCCCTTACCGAATGAAGAGTATTAGACCAGGCATGGTACGCCTCGAGCTTTAAAAAGACCAATCTGAGGGGAAAAACAAAAAAAGTTTGAATGAGCCAGAAATGACTACAAGGCCTTTTTTAACCGTGTGAAATTCAAATACGATCAACATCTGAACCAAAAAATACTACAATGCCAAAAAGTTTGTAAATTTTGTTGGCCATTTCTCAAAAAAAAAAAAAAAAATTAAATATTCTGCTTCATCCTTTATCCCAAAGCTCATCTATTGGGTATATAATTTAATTCGTGCGGTTTTTTTTTTTCAAAATTTGAACGTTTATTTAAGAAAAACATGTAGAATAGTATTATTCAAAGTATTGCCCATCTGAAGCTATGACTTTTTCCCATATTTCTGGCAATTTGTGGATCCCATCCCAAAAGAACTGCGCCGGCTTGGCAGCCAAGAATGAATCAAGCCAATTTGTGATATTCTGCTCTGTTGTGAACCGTATTTCAGTGAGGGCGTTCTGCATCGACCGGAACAAATGGTAGTCAGAAGGGGAAAGGTCTGGGCTATAAAGCGGGTGGGGTAACACTTCCCATCCACTGTTTTCCAAATAGTTCTTAACCGGAATAGCAATGTGGGGCCGAGCGTTGTCATGATGGAAAATTATTGCCTCGTGTCTGGTCGCATATTCCGGGCGTTTTTCGACTACTGCTCTCTTCAAACGGATTAATTGTGTTCGGTAGCGTTGTCCATTGATGGTTTCACTCGGTTTTAGCAGCTCATAATACAGCACACACATTTGATCCCACCAAATACAGAGCATTACCTTCGCGCCATGGATATTCGGCCTTGCCGTTGATTTGGCTGGTTGGCCGGGTTTCACATATGATTTTTTGCGCTTGAGGTTGTCGTAATGGATCCATTTTTCATCACCAGTAACAATCCGATGCAAGAATGACTTCCTTTTGTGGCGTTCCAGCAACATTTCGGATATGCAAAACCGCCTTTCGACGTCTCTCGGCTTGAGTTCATGTGGAACCCTATTTCCTTGCTTTTGAATATATCCAGCTGCTTTTAAACGTTTTGAAATTGCTGCTTGAGTGACACCCAAAGTTTCTGCGAGCTCTTCTTGTGTTTGGCAACAATCTTCATAAGTAATGCTTCCAGTTCTTCATCTTCAAACTTTTTTGGCTGCCCAGGACGTTCATCGTCTTCCAAGCCAAAATCACCACTTTTAAACCGTGCAAACAACTTTTGGCACGTTCGCTCAGCTAGCGCATGTTCACCATAAACTTCCATCAAAATACGATGACTTAAGACAGCAGTTTTCTTCATATTAAAGTAATGAAGAAGAACTCCCCGCAAAAACACTTTTTCAGGCACAAAGTTCGACATATTTGAGTGAAAAAAAATTGATTTTTGTTTTCGCTTCAAATGAATGACATATACTGAAATGACGTACAATGACAGTAGCTTTCTAATGCATGTTCCAACGGAATAATAACAATGGAATAATACAAGTTACGCCATCTCTTAGCAAACCGCATGAAAGTTATAGACCCAATACAATGACATTCGAACTGTGTGCTTTTTTGAAAAAGGTTTACTTGCTGCTCACTTTGCAACTATTTGAACACTTCCAGATTGTGTCATGTTTCCGCCTACACTTGAGAGCGTCGAGTCTTCAACGGCACGAAGCGTTTTTGCACTCATTAAGTATCAAGAGTACTCAAAGGTCTCAATATACACAAATCCATTGCTCCAGATGGTATATCTCACAAATTCGAACGTCGTTCTCCTTTTCGAAGTGCAATATCATCAAAGGTAGATCCGTTCGTATTCAAGGTTAGTAAGGTTTTATGTGGGCAGTAAACAACACGCACAACCCCCAATCTCGAGGGCCAGGCACTTTAGAGCACCCTCTTTGAAAAAGGAGCCCGCTTCCGCGATTTGAAAATTTCTGTGAATCCATTATGCATAATTTGCCATCCGTATTTCAGCACCCTGATTAGTCCTGAAAATACTTACTGACCACATCTCCAAATAAGCATGCTCTTAGTAATTTCGAATAGAAAGTTATAATGTTGCTATATTCTTCTGCTCAATAATTGCGCTTATAAGTTTATAAGTATGACAAGTCATGTCCGATTGGATGAGACTACTCCTAGTACTCGGTGGTTACCAGGTAAAGTAAGCATGTTTTTGCATATTTACATCACCAGGTGCCGACAGCTGGACGTGCCTCAGCACCTTTCCTAGCCGTAAGACATCCAAATATCAGAGAATGTTTCTAGGAACTCATCTGTGAAACCTACTGGCAATGATAAGCAAAGCCTACACGGAAGGACGTCTAGAAATAAATTATCGATTTTACTGTTGGACAGAATATTATGACTTTCTCAGCTGAGTATTCACAAACTTATATGTGGTTATAAGCTCTCAACCAAACATATTGTGTGATCAAAACAAAACACTTCCCCCTTCTCGTTACGACGAGAAAGACTATATCTGGTCCAACAATCGTCGATTACGTCTAGGGCTGCCTATGCAGCCTGAACGAACGAAGACGTCAGAACTATTAAGAGCGTTGAGTCGAACAAAATACATAGCTGTGGAGATAGGACGCCGCCTTGCGACTAATAGAATCATATGTTTGCCCTCGTCATCATACATTTGCCGCAGTCAGCATTTGTAATCAATGCACTATTCACCAGCATTACCTTTATCTACAAAACTAGTGATTTGTCTACATTTTTCTGGCCGAGTTACTCATGACATTAAAATTTGCGTTGTCGAAAGCATTCTTAATGGCACCTTCACTTCAGTTTTGCGCACTTGGGACTTGACTATTCTCTCCATAACTATTACTAAAAAATGAGCGATCTGCAGCAGTATTTTCGGTAAGCTCAAAACACTTGGTGAGGATACTGTTCTAAACAGCTTCCGCTAGCCTTAGTTTCATCTTGAGCTTAGAGGAGCACCGTCAGACTTCCTAAGCTTCTCCTTGAATTGTTTAGTTGGTTTTCTACGGATTCCTGTTCTTCAACAAGATCGAGACCTCGATTCGATTCTGAAATCGATATACCTAGCAACCTGTTGGATACCATTAAGTCGATTACTTTCTGTCTTACGTTCGTAAAAAGAAAGATAAATTAGAAGGAATACGAGTAAAGACTGCGACTGTGTTGTTGCTTATAGAATCACAGTTATATTTTATATAAATATTTTTTAACCCCTTAACATCGTAATAATAAGATCCAGAAATAATCGTAAATCTTTGTAACACATGTCTACTTCCATAGCTTGATTACACCGTCTCGAGCTGAAGAGACGATGAACGTTTGCTGTTTGTCCGTTTTACACATCAAAAGATCCGTAATGGCATCATGATGACTGTGGGACGGCATCTCTGGTCCAGATCGTGGTGTTTCCTCTGTCGATGCACGCAATGAACCCACTTCCGTTGTCGCCAACGAGATGATATTTTCTTCTATGACTTGGCTTCCATCAATTAAACGGGAGCTGTTCAAAGAAATGTTTCATTAGTAAATGAATGCAGAATGTAATTTTTGTAATTTTGTTAGCGTACTCGTATGTGAATGATACATCGGATAAATTGTCCTTAGCAGACGGAACGATAAGTGAAGAATTCTTTGGCGACTTTAAGTCCCAATATCGAATGCGTTGGTCTGAGCTTCCAGTCAATATAAATGGAGAATTGTCTACAACTCCAGCTAGAATACCACAGGTAGTTGATGGATTATTCTAAAAACAAATCAAAGTAAGCTTTGGAACAAGGCCGTATAAATGTCGAAAAATGTTTGACTCTTACCATGCTTGTGGTCGAGAATACTGGAGCAGAGCTAGCCCATAAAACTGTTTGTCGGTGGCCTGTTTCGATATTCCAAACCGACACTTCATTGTTGGATTGTGTTGCAGAAATCAAGCATGACGGCTCCGTAGGATGGCATGCCACTTTTCTTATCCAGGAATCGGAAGGATGCTTAATCTCTGCAATTGGTAATTGGAATCTCAAGTCCCAGCAGATATGTTTTCCTCCACTGGTACAAGCTGCAAGCCACGACCCGGTAGGATCTGCACAAATTGCTGTAATTACTCCATGTTGTAGTTCATTTTGTAGACGCCACACGCTGTTTTGCATGCGAGTGTCCCATGCTACAATGGCTCCGTAGAGTGTTGCGTAGATGATTACACTCTGTGATGACTGATCGTACGTCTGCATGTCAACTACTGGACCGTCATTGTGATCACTGTTAAGAAGCAGAAAAATTTGAATTAAAATTTTATTTACTATGCTGTCTGTACCTACTTCTCATCCAAGTGTATGGCCTGTTGAAGAGTCATCTTTGAGGAGTTTCGATCAATGCGCATTATCAGTAAGCTACCATCCTTTCCGCCAACAGCCAATGATTGTCCGCCATCACAGGCAGCCAGCGAGTAAATGGGAGTGTTGGCGCAATATACTTGTCGGGATTTATTAATACCCTGGTGACTGTAAAGTTTATTACAGTCCCAGAGCCGAACAGTACCATCAATGCTGCCACTGGCAAACAGGGAACCATAGGGTTTCAGAGAAGTCATCTTAATTACGGATCCGCGATGCTCGTATAAATGAGCGATGATGGTGCCATTCATGCGCCAGCCTGGTGGGTACGGTGTTGGGTATCTGTCATAATGCGACCCCTGAGTAATGTTGTAGCGGCCTTTGATTTTATTTCGTAACCTTTCAACATCCAAACGACATTCAGAAGGACGTTCTGTAAGACGGTTTTTACTGGCAAAATACTTAAAATTGCTTAACTTTTGTTTACCAGTCCAAAAGTTACGATCTGGTATGGTGTACTCTCCCAACGAAGCAGCCGATGTTGGTGGAATGTGTCCCACAGAAGATGGACTTCCTGCCAAAACTGGTGAAACAGTAACATCCCCTGATGGTGAAGTAGTTGTCGTAGCGTGTCCCTCATTAAAAATATGTTGCCATTCAAGATTCAAATTGGGATCTCCGTCTTGACGACCTTTTTTTCTTAGATCCATTTTGCTTGGCTTATCCGCCAGTGGATATTCATGACAAAGAACCTTCTTTCGGTTTATGGTGATACGTCCATTTTGAATTGGTTCTTCTGGCTCCAAATGCTTGTACTTAACCTTGAGTATATAGGCCTTCATTTCCAGCAGCTGCATTTCAATCTGTTCGTTTAGACCTTCGGAGTTGAGACGTCGGAAAAGCTACAAAAAAAGCAGAGTTCGATTAAATTTCTTGTATATGCAATATGGAATGAACTTACATTCTTAAGAGATGGTCCAACTTCATTATAGTGCGGCAGCATTCCATTCGGGGTATTTTGTCGCACATTTACTCGATCCTCTAAGGCGTCGACGAACTTTTGAATATCCGAATACCTACATTTATTCCAAAATTAGTCAAGTACTATAAGAAGGGAGATATAACTAGTGATACGTACTTCAGAACACTGTCGTATATTATCCTTGAAACCGGTGTCAGCAAACTATCAAGTAACAGCTCTGGCATTTCGACTTGGATCAGGGGTCGACGAAGGAATTTCTCGATTGCTGGCATAATTTTGCACTGCACGTCGATGTCATGAAGAATTTTTGCTGTTGTCGAGACCATGCCGGCAATTTCGTGACGAATCCAGAGATTTGGATGACACAAGTAACAGGCTGACTCGGCGATAATTTCAGTAACAGCAGGCTTACGAATGTGCCCTAATTCGATGAGGATTGTGACGGCTCGTATTGCTTTAGCAATAACAAACTCCTCACGATCACTGAATCCCTAGAAGGAGTATAGTTTGTTTTTAAAATGATCAGAAAAATGTAAAGTGGCTTATATAGTATACAAACCTGTTGGAGAAGAGGGACTAATATGTCGGACGCCTGCCATCCAACATATCCTGCAACTCCGGAAATATTATCGTAAAATGCTCCACGTAGATTCTTGTCATCGTCATTAAGAAATGTCATAATGTGGGAGAGAACAACATCATTGGCTGGAATGAAGAATTAATTGACATAAGAGTTAAACAAGAATTTAAGATATCATTCAGAAGGTGTAGTACCTTTCTCCTTTCCAAAGAACGCGCAAAGATCACAAATTCCAGATTCCATCAATGTTTGCTTGACAATAGGTTTAGAATCTGTGAGCAAACTCAGCACAGTCTGTTGAATAATTTCATGCAAAGCATTCAACTCAGCTTGGTAACGCCGGAATGGCATTTCACTTGGAGTATTCCTTTGGGTTTCTTCCAAAAAGTAGATGGCAATCTTTGCTAGTTTAGCTGAAAAGAAAATAATTTAAATTTATTATTAAATATTTAAATTTAAATATTTCGGAGATAAAGGGCAGTTTAAAACTTACAAACGTTTCTGGCGAAGGCAACACGAACAATGACCGCTGCCTGTTCGCTGGACAGTGTGGCAATAGATGGCAAAATGTATTCGGGAAAGACATTTGCATCACTTCGTGGTATTTCCTTGACTAAACCCAAGCAAGCAGTTAGTGTCTCAAGTGCTTGCACTTGGACTTTTGATGACGATGTCTGTGCTAAATACAGCTACAAGAGAAAATAATTTTGTTCAACGTTTCTAACTGGTTGTTGACATCTATCAAAAATAACTTACAATGTAAGGCAGGATTCTGTCTAGAATGGTCTCGGAAGTTGTATATTGCGAGAGCCTCTGCAGAATTTCCAGACAACATATTTTGCTGTTTGAATGTTGGAGTCCCCTTATGCAAGATGTGACCACGGTTATGATCAAAATCAATCCATCTTGATCTTGCGATACATTATTGAGGAAATCGTTGTCATCTTTCGCTAGACATTCATCAAATTCCAGATCGTCACCGTTTTTTAATGGACAATTGGTAAGTACTTTTATGCAATGCGTAATATCTGAGTGTAGGCGTAGTATTTTGTCATCAGGCGTCATAATCGGAGCAGAAGAGAACATTTGCAAATAGGATTGCAAAAATGAGTAGAAGTATTCAGGGAATAAGCGACCACGCTCCTGATCTAAATAGTCCTCTGCACTACGACGATTTATTGAACTCAAATTGATCATTGAAGCTAGTAAATTCCGAAGATTGTCATTCTCGATGCCTTGCAGGTGTTTCTCAACCAACTCCCTCTCACCACGACGATAAGCCAACAGTTGGGATAGTTCAAATGGAGCTGTACCTTCAGTCCAAAGTTCCAGAAGGGCGCAACTATAGATAAGGAAAAGAGAATTGCAAAAACATATATTTGTATGTTGAAGGTGAAAAGAGATTCAAAGTCAAAACATGTAAATTGCGAATATTGGGAGATCCTTCCAGGGGATTCCTGACAATTTCTACCTGCTAGTACGTTGCCTCGGATAGGGCTGTAATACTGGGAAAACGATTTGGTGTGACAACCGAATTGGAATACTTCCTCTCTCAGCAGAGATGGCGATTCGAAAAATACAGTGTACATCATCAAAGTTATGGACTAGGCAAAGTCCAGATGGCAAACTTTTCACATGTGCCTACGTAATGGGCTGAATCATTTACAATTATTTCATCATTAGTGATCCCGGGGTGAATCAGGTGTAGCACGTGAATCACAAGAGCATTAAGCATTTTGAGAATGTGTTACTTCAATATGAGTAAGGCAACAGCTTCAAAACAAGCAATGAGGTTCTAAGATTGAGCAAAAGAATAACAATTTAACGAAAGGACTCAAGAAAGCGTAAAACATTAAGCTATTACTGCGAGCATTTGAAGAAACCCACTTAGCAGTGTGATATTTTTGAAACAACCCACAATCAGATGCTGGAAGCATTCTCAACAAAGCTAAATCATTCGTATTTCGCCAATGAATATAACGATTCTATAAAAAGAGTGTATGGGTGATGAAGGGAAGAAGTTTTTTTTTTGTTTGACTATCATGCCAATACGCTCACACGGGTTTCCTGGTGCATGAGAAATTTGCCGGGTACCGGTGTTGGGGACACTCGAGTTTTCTACTGTCTACGACAGTTTAGTCTACGACAGTTTAGTTTAAAATTGAATTTAAAATTGAGAATAACAAAAGGAGTTGCTGGTGTCACTGGTGGAATTTTAAAGGTACAGTTTCCCAATACCTATTTAAGTTTATAAAGTAAATTTAAATTGTACAATTTGTTAACCATTGTAACTTTATACAGTAATACCCCGACTTACGCTACCTCGTTTTCGCGAATTCGAAGATACGCGCATCCGCGTGTTCGGTTTGTTTCCAATTCCGTAAAACATTACGCACGCAGTGCACATTATTGGTTTATCTTTAATTACTATATGTCATCTAAAAGACCAAAAAAATGAGTCATTTGAACCTAACAAGAAACGAAAAACACTGTCTTTGGAGTGTAAATTAAATATTATCAAAGACTTTGAATCGAAAATAAAAATTTATGAATTGGCAAAGAAATTTGACCTGCCAGAATCAACAGTCCGAACGGTTATAAAAAATAAAGAAAAAATTACTAAAGCTATGAAAGGCTCTCAATGTTTGAATGCAAGCATTATTCGTAAACGTCACGGTATTATGGTCAGATGGAAACAATGTTACAGTTATGGTGTGATAATCAAGTAAGACTTAAAAATTGTCCTGTTGACCAAAACACAGTGTGCTTTCAAGCCAAACAGATTTTTCAGAGACTAAAAGAAGAAGCTTGAGAGGCGGCCATAAATGAAGACTTTAAAGCGAGTAACGGCTGATGCAGCAGATTTAAAAGTCGTTTTAATTGGCATTGCATTGCTGAAAGTGAAGAGGCGGCAAGTGCTGTTCTTTGTCAGCTGCGTCTCTTTATCCAGAAAAACTCAAGAAAATGATTGAAGATGGTGGCTACTCTAGCTAAACCATTTTCAATGTAGACGAGACCGGTCTTTTTTGGAAGAAAATGCCTAAAAGAACTTTTATTTTGCTTAAAGAAAAAACCTTTCCAAGTTTCAAAGCTGCCAAAAATCGATTGACAGTGATAGTGAGTGCGAATGCAGCTGGTGGTTGTAAATTGAAACCTCTCTTAGTTTATCGCTCAGAAAATCCAAGAGCCTTTAAAAACAAATCTAAAGCTGGTTTGCTGGTTTGTCATTTGGAAATCTAATGCGAAAGCTTGGGTGACAGCTTCTCTTTTTGAAGACTAGTTTGGTCATTATTTTATTCCTGAAGTCGAACGGTTTTGCCAATTGATAGAAATTCCATTTAAAATGATGCTACTAATTGACAATGCACCAGGTCATCGTCCTACAACTCGATCTACGGGTGGAAGTTGTATTGCCACTAAACATTACCAGCTTGCTTTAACCAATGGACCAGGGAGTCATTAAAACATTTAAAGCTTACTACACAAGGCAATCATTTACGAATCTAAATGAAGCTATGAGACAAAATAGCGAGCTTTCTGTAAAAGACTTTTGGAAGCAATTCAATGTTTTAGATGCTGTAAGAATTATTGGACAATCTTGGAACGAGATTTCACAAAAAACTTTGAATGGCGTCTGGAAAAAGCTGTGTCCATTTTTTTTCACCACAGAAACCGAAGGAGAATCAGCCTAAGATCCTGAACAAATCGAAGATTTAGAGGTGCATGCTGATGACGTCCAAGAATTGCTGGATTCACACAATCAAGAGCTAACAATTGACGAGCTTATAGAAATGCGTGAGCATGATCAAGACATTGAACAAACTGATTCGTTAGACCCAGTTGAATCGGAAAATCAAATAACGATTTCAAACTTAACAGAAGGCCTCAGTACAATTGAAAAGGTGTTACAAATTTTAGAAAAAATAGATTCCAATGAAGAGCGCGTGTCTACTACAAAACGGGAAATAAAAAAGTTACTGGCATGCTACGAGGAAATTTTAGGTGAGAAAAAGAAAAACGAGTTAACGTCAGGCGACATTGTTCGAATAAATGAAGCCTTCGACATTACAATAAATTTGATTTGCGTTATTTTATTCCTACTAATGTAAATTGTTTTAATTATTGTACCTGACATTTTAATTAACGTCTTTTTTCTAAATTATTGTTTTCTTTAGACTCTGGTCCCGATTACATGAACTTTATACGTATTTATATGAAAGGTTGAACCCCAACTTACGCGAATTCGACTTACACGGCTATCTCTTGGTCCCACCTTTCGCGTAAGTTCGGGGTATTACTGTACTCGTAGAAAATAAAATCACTGCAGACCTCCGTTCTACTCAATAGGTTATTATCACAGTTACATCATTCACCTGAGTAAATGTCTGCGTTACTACACGACACCACTCAAGAATGTTTGCATGGATTCGATAGCTTGGAAATTTTAACAAGAAACTGGAATCCATTTTATTCAACTAATTGGCAAGTCAACATATACGTAATGAGAGCAATCATTGAGGAATCTGAAACAGTTAATGGACAGGTTTTTTAAGTACACAGAAACACGAATTTAATCGATAGAAGCTTTGGGAACTAAGAGCGGAAGGGTAAATAATTGCCAGAAAAGGAAATGGCGTGCGAAAACGACAATGTCAATCGCCGCATCACATCAAAAATATGCACAAAGTTCAACAAACAACATTTATTTCAAGAATTCGGCAAACAAGGGTACTCCAGTATGTCCTCAAACCTCAAAGTCTTATAGCATCTGTCAAGCATTCCTCACAACCATTCTAGCTACTTCAACTACAACTATTCAATGATTCAAAAGGGCAAGTACGGCATTCGTTAATATTAATAATAACAATGGAGAATGCTTGCTGCTACGTCAAGTTCAGTAATGACTTAATCGACACCTTTGTTGTCAAAAAATGTTTTAAACAATGTAATGCGCTGAAATGTGATTTATTTCACTTCGTACTTAAAAGAATTGCCAATATTGGAGGCACAGTCTTTCAAAAGTGTGTGCAACTAAGGAAACTCTATCTAAGACCTTGATCATCCCAGTCCTACTTTA
The DNA here is from genome assembly GCA_907269105.1 of Volucella inanis. Classification (NCBI taxonomy): domain Eukaryota; kingdom Metazoa; phylum Arthropoda; class Insecta; order Diptera; family Syrphidae; genus Volucella; species Volucella inanis. Next base: position 148,669,094 of record OU026153.1, read on the forward strand.
TGGCGCTGGAGCATGGACTCTATCGAAAGTGGATAAAGACATTATCGGTCGTTCGAGAGAAAAATTCTTCGCATCGTTTGCGTTGACGGGTTTTGGAGAAGAGATGTAAAACTGCCCATAAGTCACCTGAGAGGGCTAGGACGTGTAGAGCGAATGGACACGAATGCACCCGGAGGGACAACGCAGTAGAAAAAGACCTCACCTTAGATGGTGCGCAACAAGTAGAAGAGGACTTCAACCGATTTGTAGTGCGCAACTAGAGGCAGTTAGCTAAGGATCGGGATAACTGGAGAGACTTGTTAGTTGAGGTCTAGACTCATTTCGAATTCCATTTCACCAGTTAATATAATTACAGAGATAATGATATGCAAATTGGAAATACCATCTGCTAACGATTGTGAATATTATTAGATAATCGATAACATCAAACCTGATACAAATAGTATCTACCCAGCCTTCATAAATATTTGAAGTATCTACACGATAAATACCAGACAAAATTAAATAAATAGATGCGCTTCATAGTATTCAAAAAATAAGGTTAGAATAGCGCCCACCATTTCTCTAAAATAATCCATAATCCATACTTAAATGGATTGCCACCGCCAGGGCTGATGAAACATCTAACTTAGCTGTGACATGTGGAGACGATTTTCTTTAGAAATCGATGAAAAGGATTTACATTAAAGCTCCATGAGGGCAAGTTCAAAAACATATTGACATGACAACGATGCGAAGAAATATTCAATCACATCGTTGAACGGAACACAACAGCAGGATTTGTTGTGCGGTTATTATTTGCAGAAAATCCAGGAAGATTAAGCATGTAGATGCACTTTAGAACGGAAATTAAGGAAGGATAGCAATCTATGTAATCAATTACGAACCAATATTTTGAGCTGGAATATATAAAGTCTATTACAAATATGTCCAAATACCACCTTCATTGCGTGAAGAAGCAAGAGAATAGCAGCACAAATTTGCGGGTAGGTTTGGATGAGTCAATGCGAATCGTCGTCAGGCATTCGTTTACATGCCTTCAGCTCCAGATCGTTGTCCTTTATTCTTTTATCAGAGCTTTTAACAGTATATATCTCTCCATATAGGCTTGTGACCACTATGACAGTGTTAGCTGACCGAGCACACACTTGCTATTTTAGTCCGGATGACTAAACGGACTCAGTGACAAATAAAAGCTTGGAGGACGAAAACAACACACTCCGTACGAAGCTTAAGCAAATGTAGCTACTTTTCCAAGAGCTTAAAATAGAAGTAGACATACTCCGAGAGGAAAACAAGACTCTGAAAATAAAGCATATAAACGAAGCCCAAGAAAGCACTCCACTAGTCGCGAATACCATACGGACGAAGAAGATCTTACGCGCGAAACAAATTGGACCGTAAAGAAAAGACCGTCTAAGAAACGTAAAGCTGGTTCTTCACCTGAAGTCGTTCCAGATAAGAGCCAGGAGTCACAAAAAAAGCAACTCCCAACAAAATTACGTCTTCCACCTCCAATCAACGTTGTTGGGGTTTCAGACTATAGCAAGTTACATTGCTTTCTCAAAGATACGCTTAAATGTAAGTATAAGGTTACATCACTGCGCAACAATGTGTGGAAATGTGTGTAGTAGCGAGAGGACTTCACCCTTCGTGTACTAAATACGATATTGTAAGCGACCTCTATGCAAAGGGCTTTAAAGTTCTAGACGTCGTAAATATTATTAAAAAAGAAAAGAGAAAAACAGAGGAAGACGAGGAAATCTTGGTTAAGCGGGGACTTCCACTGCTTATGCTTAGTTTCGATAAGTCCGAAAATAAAGAAGATATCTATAGTATCAAAACTATTCTAAATATCGTAGTCAAAATCGAACTTGTACGAAAGAACACAAGATCAATCCCGCAATGTAAGCGTTGCCAGGGCTTCAATCATACGCAGACTTACTGCCAAAAAGAAAAGCGTTGCGTAAAATGTGCCGGTAAACATCTCTCAGAAGAGTGCAACTTAAATAAAGAACTTCCACCGTCTTGCATAAATTGCCAAGGAAAGCACCCAGCAAACTATAGCGGATGTGAAGTGTCGAAAGAACTCCAAAAAAGGCGCGATACGCTTAAGAAAACCTTATGTCCAAACCCAAACACAACTACAAATAAACCTAATATTGCTAAAGAACAGGCAGTGAAAGAAAGAAAATCCGTCGTGGTAAAGTCGAAGGATATACAAAAAAAAAACGCAAAAAAAAAGCCGCCACCGATTGACGAGCTAACATATGCACAAGCTGTGTCGAAAGAAAATAAAAAAAGTAGTGTTATGCCAGATCCAGTGGCTCACGTTTTCTCCCTAATTCTCACGACTCTTGAGAAGCAAAGCAGAACAAATAAACTTTTAGTTGAAAAATTGAGCAATCTCGAGAAAGAAATACGTAAAACTCGATTTCAAGCATTAAATTGAAACAAGTGCTTAAAATATTGACGTGGAACGCAAACGGCCTTATTAAAAAACTCGACGAACTGGAAGCGTTCTTACAAAAAGCCAATATTGACATTTGCTTGATTTCTGAAACTCACTTGAGGAAAGGACCTCGTGTGGAACTAAAGGGATACTGTGCTTAATATGCATACCACCCATCAAACAATGCCAGAGGCGGATCCTCATTGTTCATTAACGATTGTATTGAGCACTCTATAAATATGAAGATTGAAAGCGATGCAATGCAGTTAAGTTCGGTTCGCGTAAAATATAACCACCTGCACTACAACATTGCATCCATTTATTGTCCTCCGCGATGCAAGCTAGAAAAGAATGACTTTAAAGGTATCTTTGATTCACTCGAACCGAATTTTATAATTGATGGTGACTTTAATTCGAAACATACTTTCTGGGGCTCAAGATGTAATACAACGAAAGGCAGACAACTCTATGAAGCCGGCATGCAATGTAAAGTTGACTTTTTCTCGACAGGAAAACCAACATATTGGCCTTCGGATATAACAAAGACGCCCGATCTTGTAGACTTCTTGTCACAAAGGGAGCAACCAAAATTTCTACAAACATCGAGGAAAGTTATGATCTCTCCTCAGATCACTCACCAATCATTTTAACACTAAGCATACTCTTAATTAAGAAAGAAGTGGCGCCTAGATTAACTAATAACAAGACTAACTGGGACTAATACAATGAACATATTGTTCTAAACGTGTCGCTAAAAACAAAAAACGAAATAGAAGACAAAGTCGACAGATTCATCAAAGTCCTGCAGAACGCTGCCTGAAACAACACTCCAACTCCAACAATCCCGTGCACTCCAGCATAAAACATACTTAAACCACTTATGCAACAAATTGAACGAAGCAATACGAGATTACAAAAATAGGAATATCTCTACATATCTCGAAGGTCTGACTGCCTAAAGAATTTCAAATTACACCCCCTGGAAAGCCATGAAGGGAATCAAAAAGCCTCAAATGCAATTTCCTCCCATAAGAAAAAACAATGGCGAATGGGCAAAAGGAGATAAAGAGAAGACGGATCTATTTGCCGAGCACCTAGAAGAAACGCTTAAGCCTTTTGTTGGACAGGCGTTAACAGGAGGTTCTAATTATATAATTACGGCACCGGACAATTTTAGAATAAAAACAGTGTCGTTACGAGAACTTAACCAAGCAATTAAAATATTAAAAAATAACAAAGCCCCTGGTTATGATTTAATAACTGCTCAAATTTTCAAGCTGCCAAAGAAAGCCCTGATCAAACTGCTCCAACTTATAGATGCCGCGCTAAGACTATTAAACGTTTCAAGCCAATGGAAAGTTGCCGAAGTTATAATGGTCCCGAAACCAGGCAAATCTCTAAATGAAAAAAAAGTCCCACAGACTCATATTGCTTCTGTCGATAATATCTAAAATATTTGAAAAACTCCTATTGAAGCGCTTGCAACCGATCATTGAAGAGAGACGTCTAATTCCTGAACATCAATTCGGTTTTAGAACTAAGCACTCCACAATTGACCAGGTTTTTAGAATTACGAATGAAATTGAGAAAGCCTTAGAGGAGAAAAAGATATGTTCTAGCGTGTTCTTGACGTGTCTCAAGCCTTCGATAAGGTATGCCACGAAGGCTTAAATTTTAAGCTAAGCCAGGTTCTTCCGAGAGAGCTGCATACGATTCTGAAATCGTACCTGGAAAACAGAATTTTTCGTGTTTAACATGGCACCGAATACTCGGAATTTAAAGAGATAGCTGCTGGAGTTCCGCAAGGAAGTGTATACTTGGACCGGTATTGTTTTTACTCTATACTCGCGACATACCGGAAGAATCAGGTACCATAGTAGCCACGTACGCGGACGACACGGCGATACTAGCTACACATACTTCAGTCAAGTTAGGTACTATAAAGCTACACACGGCTTTGGATAAAATCTACGAATGGACAAAGTTATGGCGAATTGTTCTCAATGAGACCAAATCTACTCATGTTAATTTTACTTACCGGAAAATAAACAACCTTCCCATTTTCATTAACTCGGTACAAATACCATATGCAAATGAAGCAAAGTATCTAGGAATGACACTAGATGTAAAACTGAAATGGAAGCCGCATGTTAAGAAGAAACGTGATGAACTTGAAAATAAATTCAGACAAATGTACTGGCTACTAAGAAAACATTCTAAGTTAAGCATACATAACAAACTGCTTAACCTGTTTGGACGTACGGTATACAACTTTGGGGCTGTACTAAACTAAGCAACCGAAATATTCTCCAAAGCTATCAAAACAAAGCTCTAAGACAAATCGTGAACGCCCCACGGTATATCAGAAATAGTGATATCCACAGAGACTTAGGAATAGTTACCTTCGAGGACGAAATAATGAACTTTGCTCGCAAACTGCGTATTCGTCTTCATGGTCATTGTAATAATAAAATACTCCAATTCTGGACGAGACAAACTTAGTGCGTCGATTACAAAGAATGAGACCATTCGATCTGGCGCGATAAGGACTATCCGTATATAACAGCGGTACTAGCAGGTGCTTTTGCTGGAAAGCTATCTGCCCCACGCGAACGTTAATTGAAACGGAAAGTACTTGATAAGGTAACTATCGATAAGAAGGTAGGCGTGTTTTTAGTGAGTAAGAATCTCACACTACTATGAGCAACGGGTTCATAGTGTCTATGAAGATTTTCACATCTACCCACAAAAAAAAAAAAAAAAAAAAATTATTGAAGCGAGTTTTTCGCCCAATACAAAGAACTCATTAAACGCATATTACATCAATAAAATAATAATAATACCTAACCTAAAAATCTTTTCTTTTGCTTTGCAATTTCTTTTTTGTTTTGTTTTTAGTTGTTACTTTTGACGTTTGAAACACATTTTACTGCTTAAACTTAAGTAAAAAATTCTCTTTCACAAATTTCTACTAGTTCTCGCGGGAACAGACCTAGAGTTTCTTCGCACCTTCAAGTGTGATCAATCTATGGCTCTTTCCATGGGCTCCTTCCCAGTTTACTTGAGATTCGATTTTGCCAGAAAACCATCTAGACTATGCATATATATTATCTACTCAGGGTGTTACTTACGATATAGACCAACTTACTCAGTGAAAACTGACATTGGAGCTAAGCAGTGCTGAAAACGTGACTTTCAATAGCATATCGAATGCAGAATTTAGTCTTCCAAGTCTGCTGCCTATATTTATTGTTTTCTAGATGACAAAAATACGAGCAACGTTAAGTATAAGGGCTTCAAATATCAGAGGCCTTAATTTTGGAATTTTTAATTCGCTGAAAGATCCAGAGCGAATGTCTGCTTGCTAGACATCCAGGCATATTTTGGCTCCTAAGTTTCCTCAGTTCATCAGATTGCATTTGTTCAGAAATTTGGCAATCGATTATAGCTCCATTTCTCGCTTTCCAATGTGCAAGCTATGCTGGGCTACAATAGCTCTACTGAAGCTACTTTGGCCAGCTTGTCAAAATTTTACAGGACTGCTCACAGATTCGTACTTTTAGAGAGCCCTTTAAAGCATTTGTTCTTAATCTATATTGGTAAGTGCGTATTCAGGAATTTGCTTCGAAACGGTTATTTGTATTTGAGACTGTCCCATTTCCGCCCTTAGTGCATTTTCCATTTCCTCAGATGATGTGCATTAGATTTTAAAAAGGGATTCTTTTAAAACGGAACTTTGCTTTAAATTAAGATCTCCCTATCACTGATGCTGCGAAAATTAAAAATTTGAATGAGATGCGTTACAAACGGTTGCGAAATATGGTTTTTGCAAATAAGCTCGGGTGCCCCACAAACAGGTGGTGTATTGCCGAAATGTGTCGGTACTGTACATACGGAGAGTAAGCATGTTTGTGCGATTGGAAATATGTTAAGTGATACTGTACAGTAAGATGGTTGTAGCGGTTCGATTTGGTATCGACTTAATTAAATCAAACGATTTTGGGAATAGAAAGCGGCTTCGGATAGTAAATAATAAAATACAATAAAATATTATAAGTAAGTAAATAAATAACCGCTGACGATTAATTGTTCATTTACATTACTGTGAGCACTTACCCCGCAGAAAAGATATCCATTGCTGGCAATAGAGTATTTTCAGAGTAATATGACCCCAATCGTACTAAGGAATCAGTAGGTAACATGTCCGTCACACTGCCTTCAGCATCATCTGAAGACATGGTCTTAACAAATCTTTCCGGTGCTATGTAACAAGTTCTACGACGACTTGTATCGAAGAAGTACGTATAATCGGCTGGGTTATCCTCCGGCAGATATGTGGGCTTAAATGATGCAAAGTCAGACAGTAAAATCCAATTCCATGATGTGATTAAGATGTTTTCGAGCTGCAATTACAGTAATTTTATAGACAATTAGTAAAGACAAAGGCGTTACGAAAACGTTTACCTTAATATCTCCATGACAAATTTTTTGTTTATGACATTGATTCAAAGCGCACAGTATCTGGAATGTTATCCATTTTTTCTCTAATATGGTTAGAAATGGTCTTGTAGACACACGATCGTACAAGCTGTGCTTAACGAACTCTCGCATTATGTATGCAGCCTTGTCTGTGATCTAATAAATTCAAAAAAAGGGGTGGTTAGTGATTATTTCTTCGTAATCATTCAAACTCAAATTCAATGGAGCTTACTTCAACTCTTTGAAATGGTAGACAGTTAACAGAGTTTGCAAGAGTCTTTTTTATATGCTCCACTCTCTCCTTGTGTTCTTCCAGTGGCAATGTGGGATCATGTTTGACGAATACTTTCACCACAATCAGTCCTTCCTCGGATTTTGCTTTGGCCACTTTGAAGAAACGTGTGCTGCCCATGCTACAAATGAATTAAGTTTTTTTTTTATATGGATCTATGAAATTGTATTGTTTTAATCAGTGACTTACTTGGAATCGAAGACCAACTCCGTGCCAAAGGTACCCGAGAAGTAATGTTCCACGGGAAAAATTTGAGACGGTGCTATGCCAACCAGTTGGTTACCCATTGCTATAATTTTTTACACTTTAATAAGTGTTGCAGCTATACTTCTTTGTATAAAATTTCAAAATTAAGTTTTTTGGTATTTCGCGAATCAGCTGTACGGCTTTAACAACAAATCCAAATGACAGATCAATTCAGAATAAAAAACACAAACAGCCAACTGACTGTGTTTATATACATCCTTCCTACTCTTTGTTTACATTCGACTCTCGAAACATGGTTGTGGAATCTCATTAACAGGGTGTGTCTGTATACGAGAGTGCATATAAACTATTTTACAAATTCAACTCAGTTGAAGTTGATATATTAAAAAAATTGACGGCGGCGCATATATGCTCAGAGCATCAATCAATCAAACATTAATGAATTGAGAGCACATTCAGTAAACTTTTTCGTCTCTGATTTTATTATTTTTACGTGTGTTGTGTCACGTGTTGATATGTTGGACCACAATTATGGAAACTTTTGAAAATAATCGAATTTGACAACATACTCACTGATGTTGAACTTTAAGCATGGAGAGCTTTTAAAACTGTTGTGACAGATGTGAAAACAGAAAATTACAGAGATCTTGTAACAGAATTGCTTAGTGCTAACAAAGAAATGGGATGTAACATGTCACTAAAACTTCACTTTCTGGGTGCTCATTTCTATTACTTTCCGAAGAATCTGGGTGCAGTAAGTGACGAATATGGAGAAAGATTCCATCAGGGCGTTCAACAATGGACCAGCGATACCAAGGCAAATGAAGTCCTACTATGTTGGCAGATTACTGCTGGACATTACTGCGAGATGCCAAAGAAACAAAATATCGCCGCAAAACATTGGCAAAAACATTTTGATGTAAGTGTGACATGATAATCATATTGATATAGATTTATGGGTGATAGAGAAAATCTGAGGTCATTTTCTGTTTTCTAGTGCGATTTTGCATTCTTTTGTAATTTTATCATACAGTAAAGTTGATTTTTGTTGAATAGTGTTATTGGTTATATTTTCTGAGTTTTAATACCCATATAACGTTTAAGAGAAACAGTCACATAACAGTTTCATGACGTGAACTATATTGCCTACATTTATATGTAGGAATAAAGTTCTAGTCATAAGAAGTTATTAAATATTACTCGACTGTTTTTGACGATGCGCATCATGCCAAGCTACACTTCGACTATTTTGGAGTTAATGCTATAAATAATGCGTTAAATACTGCCATTCGAATAGTCTGCAGTTTTTAAGCACACATCAAAGACTTTACAAGGCCTCACAAGACCTTCATTTCTTTAGCTGCCTTGTCGTGGCAGAAAGTCTTAAGAGTCAAAGTCTATAAGGTTCTGAAAAGAACCCAATTGAGACTTGGAATTAAGTCCTAAGGACGCCCAAACAAGACGTTAAAAGGTCAAAACTGTGGAGGTGACCCCAAAGGATTTTACTCCCGGTGGTACTCCCAAAGTCGACAATCCACACGTCGCCTTCTCGACTGTTGCCGAGTCACAGATTTTGGAAGCTCCAACCAAAATACTTAAGAAATAGCCCGTCGAATAACTTGATTCTGATGACTCCTGTGATTCTTTCTACGACACATGCGCTAAAAAGGGCTGAAACCATAACTACCGTCTATGGGACAGATGAAGAGCAAACAAAAACGTGATACAAACGTACAGAGCAACAAATGGCAAGCGCTTTCGAAGACGGTCTCACTCCCCCAGCAGGAAGGGAGAAGAAAAACAGTCAAGAGGAAGTGATACACACTGAAACCGATCAAACTAATGCTACAACTAACAAAGTCCGCAGTTCCAGTGGATGTAAATCACATGAAACGGCTAAACTCGCCGACAAAAACAAAATAAGCGATGGTTTTATTTACAGACGTTGTCCGGGTAGAGCAGGTGTCACAATCAGCAAAGATCATAGTTCTGGTCGACGGAAGTCGTTGAAATTCCTGTTAAGAAACAACTTTGGTGGTGGCATTCCCCACCCACAGGATCAGGCTGAAACTGGTGCTCCAACCAATAAAAAGGATGGACGGAACTTGAATGTCGCCGGAAAATCCACCTTCAAGACCATCTCGAAACACCAGTGACGAGACCGACGCACCTATAAAAATGGCGCTATCAGCTCCATGGCACTCCGAACTGGGAAGGCTGGCAATGACAACAGTTTGAATGACACTGATTGTACATAAATACAGTGCCGATTAATGGTGGGAGCTAGCTAAAGCAAAGCAATTTGTAATCAAGTAGAGGGCTACGATATGTATATTTGGAACTCTTAAAGTGAACCCTTGAACGGTTCTACAAGTCTGTGCCGAAAATCTCACCTCTTGAAATGAAGAATTTTTTGTTTTTCAGGCAATTGAAACTGACGCGCGTTATTTTCTGGGTTTCGGCAAAAGTCAGGGAAACAGAGGATGCATTGACGCATCTTCATATACACAGCTCGACACTGGAATATGGAAAACCAATTCTCATAGGGAGACCAAAACGGCTTTTCTACCGTTAAACAAGTATTCTGTCGAGACAATTAAGTCTAGGTATGATTCACTTCCCTATCTGCACCTTGGAAGTGTTAATTTCCACTTTGTTTCCAAATGAGTGCAGACAAGAGACGATCACCCGAGTATTTATCTAAAGGGTGTAGTATTAAGACCGCCTATTTTCAACTTTGCGCCATTTCGTGTTTGTGTCGGTCGTACAACCTTATTTTTTGAAAGCTTTCAGGTGTGAACATTAAAGTTTTTTTTTTTTTTAAACATGAATAATTACCCGGGCACAAAACACATAGCAATTGTGAAAATCCACAATGATGAAATTGAACAATCAGTTAAGAGGCGGCTATTTATCGGATGTTGTGTTCTTTACATAAACTCCATGTCTACACTCTTTATTAAAACAAGACCTCAGAACCTAAAACTGAGCTTTTCTAGATTTCAAAATAGGGGGTCATAATAGGACATCCTTTATTACTGGACCAGCGCACACTGGTCTAATTAACCTGGGGTAAAACTGGTTTCATTGAAGAGGGTGATGAAGTGTTAAGCAAGGAACGGTACAAAATCTTCAACCAATGTTGAAGCGGTTGTACATCGGGTGAAAACCGAAAACGCACATAAGTTGTTAATTTTAAAGGGTTACAAAAATGATCAGAAATCCACTGCAATAACGTGTTGAGTTAAAAGATACCCCAGGGTAAAATTGATCCAGTATGCGCTGCCCCATTCAGATCAACCTTTAACATTCCAAGTCTGCTACTGAATCGCTATGTAGGAGTCTTTCCTTGTTGAATATGAAACCTCACATAATATCCATACAGAACCCATGGGTGTGGAATAAACGCGTCTGTGGTTTTAGATGTTTAAGAGGTTTTACATCACGAGCGATCGAAATGATAGAAATGTCCTTCTGTGTTGAACTTACTCTCACCATCTAAACCTGCAAACAATATTTAGTTACTGCGGACATAAGCCACGAAACGAACGGAGAATGGCAGAGATACGTAGTAACCGCAGCTTAATTTCCCTATTATGCGGCATCAGATCTACTACGACTTTCCAGCAAAAAAAAAGTCTACTGCTCTACTGTGTTCTATTGGCAATCTAATGTACCATACCTACTGCGCATAAATATGACGAAAATAAGTCATTTATTGGGTATATATTTAAATTTGAACGCCTATTTAAGAAAAATATGTACAATAGTATTATTCAAAGTATTTCCCATCTGAAGCTATGACTTTTTCCAATTTGTGGATCCCATCCCAAAAGATCTGCGCCGTCTTGGCAGCCAAGAATGAATCAAGCCAATTTTTGATATTCTGCGTTTTGTTCTCTTCAAACGGATTAATTGTGTTCAGTAGCGTTGTCCATTGGTGGTTTCACCCGGTTTTATCAGCTTATAATACAGCACACCTATCTGATCCCACCAAATACAGAGCATTACCTTCGCGCCATGGATATTCGGCTTTGGCTGGTTGGCAGGGTTTAACATATGATTTTTTACGCTTGGGGTTGTCGTAATGGATCTATTTTACATCACTAGTAACAATCCGATGCAAAAATGACTTCCTTTTGTGGCGTTCCAGCAGCATTTCGGACATGCAAAACCGCCTTTCGACGTCTCTCGGCTTGAGTTCATGTGGAACCCGATTTCCTTGCTTTTGAATATATCCAGCTGCTTTTAAACGTTTTAAAATGGCTGCTTAAGTCACACCCAAAGATTCTGCGAGCTCTTCTTGTGTTTGGTAACAATCTTCATAGAGTCATGCTTCCAGATCTTCATCTTCAAACTTTTTTGGCTGCCCAGGACGTTCATCGTCTTCCAAGCCAAAATCACCACTTTTAAATCGTGCAAACCACTTTTGGCACGTTCGCTCAGCTAGCGCATGTTCACCATAAACTTCAACCAAAATACGATGACTGTCGGCAGCAGTTTTCTTCATATTAAAGTAATAAAGAAGAACTCCCCGCAAAAACCCTTTTTCAGGCACAAAGTTCGACATATTTGAGTGAAAAAAAAATTATTGTTGCTTACGCTTACTGAAATGACGTACAATGACAGTAGCTTTTCAACGCATGTTCCAATGGAATAATAACAATGAAATAATACAAGTTTCGTCATCTCTTAGCAAACCGCTAAGTTAAGTTATAGACCCAATAATTTTAGATTTAGTTTTGACTTAATTAAACTATTTTGAAATGTGCAATTTTAATTAACTTAAATACATTGAAGTATTACTTTTTTAATTTAAAACATCTACTACGAAAAATATGAATCTACTGCGCGTTTTTAATGAATATACTTCGAAATTCAATTACTTAAATCCGAACACTGGTTGTGAAAGTAAGACAGTAATGGGCCTTACGTTATCCAACAGATATAGTAAGGAGATTACCGACTGGAAAGTACTATAGGACGTCTCCATGTAAGGCCATAGGTATATCGAATTCAGAATCGGGTGCGATGTCAAGCATATGCTAATAATATAGTTGTACTGTTTGTTGGATTGTATCTAGCGACTGTCTGCTTCAAAACGCAGGTAGCCCCTGACGTGGTCGACAATTGGTGCACTAGAAACGGGCTTTCAGTCGACTGTCTGATTTTTCTAGTGTTTAAAGGCATCACCATCCAATTCTCCAAAGAAGCTAAGTATTTTGGTGTCATTCTGGATAACAAACTTCTCTGGATGTCGAAAGACTACATGGCGCTGTCGGTCTTATGGCAATGCAAAGGACATGGGGTCTGTCACCCAGAAGGATACTTTGGATCTACACGGGTATGATAACGACGATCTTGTGGTGGTAGTGGAACCAGCTTTAGTGAAAATGTTCCTCTCTCCAAGGAACTGTCTGTCTCTTCTCCAGGCACACTGGTGAATTTCTCTCTTCTTGATATCTGTATAATGGAGTCCACTCTCTAAGCCATTTTCCATGTACAGAGAAGCGGTCTTTGGTACATCACGCACTGGGACTTTGATGACCATACGCGTTGAATATCTTTGCACTCTGGTCTTATGAGCATGCCTTTTGATGCTGTGACATCAGAACTTCTACTGCGGGAAAAATAGGAAAAGGACTTCCGGTGCCCAGGAATGGTTTCGCCTAGAATCTAAACTGGGAAAGGAATGTAGTCGGGTCGGCTTCAAAACCAATATAGGATACCTCGCCTCAGGACAACAATACTAGATTTCAATCCTCGTTAGGAAAACTTGCGTCTGTCTTCTAGGCGAAGATATACGTGATCTTTACGTGCAACTTGTTATGAAGTCTTGATTTAGAGAGCGAATCATTTATATCTGTATCGGCAGCCAAGCTGCGCTTAGTGCCTTGCTGGAACCTCTTATGTCTTCCAAGCTAGTGCGGGAATGCGACACTTCACTGAACGAAGTTGGAAGGCTCTAGTTAGCGCTAGAATATTTATGTCCTTATTCCAACAAAACGATATAACAGAGAAAAATCGCATCTTAAATATAGTGCGTAGTTTGGAAGAAAACCCCAACTCAAATTTGCCGTGGGAAATTGGCTATAACCTTCTAGCTGGATAGGTTTTCTGGTTTAGTCTCAGGTCCAGTAAGTTATTTATGGAAGTATAACATAAATAAATCCTTATTCCAGGTCTTCAACTCTATTTCAAAAAGAAGAAAAATCATGTCCTCCTCTGAATGTTATTTAGCTCATTTTATTCGATTTTTCTTTTGTAAAATCATTACAATAAATTATATTAACAAAATACCAGTATTCTAATAATGTACAAATTAAAAATAAAATGTGACATTTTTTCTAATATTTGATTTTCTCCTATCAACTTAAGAAAAAAAAAAAAAAAAAAAAAAAACGAAATTTGTGCAATTCAGATACAACAGTTTTCCCTCAAGTCCAGTATCAAGGATATCTCTGCGACAATTATTGATGGAAGTATAAATGGAACCAAATATTTATTTTATCTCTCCCAAAATACCGAATACGAAATTAGTTCTTTAAATTCTTAAGAAAAAACTAAATCACACCCAAAGCTATGGCCAAATTATGTTTTGTTTTCTCTTTTCTTTTAAATTTTGATGATTTGTTTTTAGTAGTAGATATTCAAAATGGCCTACCTGTGCAGTGTTTGGTTGTTTTTTTGTTTATTTGTAGCGGATTCTACTCAAAACACTTAGAAGAAACTAAATCATTTTTTTAAATTTTATTTAAATTCTTATTTCACTTTTGTAAAAACATGAAAAAACAAAAATCCCAAAAGCAATATATTTTATATACATAAATTTAATTGGAAACTACATATTCGATGATGGTAAGTAACGGTCTACACATTTGTCATTTCTTTTCCTTTTTCTCTATTCATATCGGTCTGATTGATTTCCATGTTTCACTAAATAGCTGGTGTGATTGGTGAACTTAACTCTGGTGGTGTTGGTGTAAAAGTAGCAACAAAAAACAAAATGTTTTATTAAGTTTTTTTTTTAAATTTTTTTTTTTTCATTTAATTTGTTTTTTTTTATTATTTTGTTTTAAAAATAAATTTATTTTGAAGTGTTTGTTTTTGTGGTTTTTATTATTTTTTTTTTTCGTTTGAAGTAAAGATGTAGTAGTAGCAGAAGTAATAATTAATTTAAAATTAATAATGGAGATATAACATCGATGGAGAATTGTGTTATTGTTGTTGTTGTTTTTGTTGATGTTCTTCTTGTCGAGTGGACAAATTACTCCTGAACCTGTCGTTCGCACATTCTTGCGAGGAATGCTATTTAAAAATGTAACGACAAACAATGTATTAGAATTTATCTTTGTTTTATTTTAAAAGTATAAATATTAAATGTTAAGTAAAAATTAAAAAAATAAATAAAATTGTTAAAATAATTCGTTTCCATTAAAACAAGGAACACATTTGTTAGTTATAGCAACAAAAAAAGACATGAGGGCATTACTAATCCTTTTTGTCGAAAATAGTAAGGCAGCAAATAGCGGTTAGCTTATTTTTATTTTTATTGTTCTTTTTTTTGCAGCAAGCTCACTCTTTAATTCAGAAGAATTTCTTGTTGTGATATATAGAACTTACTGTTTAATCGAAGACTATTGGATCGCTCATCAATCGCTGGACGAAGTCTGTTTGTTTTGTTTATTTTTTGGCGAATTATAAGGACACATAGTGGTTTAGGGATGGTGCAATAACGTTGTGAGGTTTTGTGCAAAACACAAGGACAAACACGTGGAAAATATAAATTAAAAAAAAAAAATAGTGCAAAAAAACCATTTAATATAGTGTGTGGATTTTCTTAAATAAAAATTTTAATTGCAAGACAATTTAAATTCTCTTTAAAATAAAGTTTTACTGCCTTATAATAATTCAAAAAAAATAAATAATAATAATAAATTATTCTACATATATATTACAACATTCCAATCCGCTAATATAAGCAAATCAGCTTTGTCTTTTACGGTAAATGATCAAGCTAATAATACCTACTCGTATTGTGCTATTGAATCATACTTAGACATAACTATTATCGAGTAATTATAATATAATCTGTTAATAAAGAGGAACACCCGATGAATGGAGGCTCAGAGTCTTGTTTCCTGATAATAAATTGGAAGAACCATCCAATGGTGTATTTCTAGACTTTTAACTTTGTGTGTATAGCATTATTGTCAGAAATATCCAAGTTGTGGCCGCCCCACTTCATTTATCTTTGTGGTTATATTTAGTCTTTAGTTTATGTCAAGCTATGACAGCCCATGGACTTTACACGACTTGGAGGGGGGAATCCAACGTGAAATTGCTAGAATGTCGGTCGGTCGGTCTTCACGTTGATTCGTATGATATATTTTTCAAGTTGGATGGCATTGTGTGCCATGCTCTAGCCGTAGAACCATTGACTAACTGAGGACTCCATTCAACAACATTATACACAAAATATACCAGCGAATTTACAACCGAGATCGTGCGATTTGACGTCACTCAATTACTCTTTGTGTAGCTATCAAAAGTTATTGCTGCATAGTGATAATTCGCAAATATTTTAGACTTTTATAGGATAGATAGATAGATAGCACCCGAAATAATCGAATGAGTGGGCCAAATTGGACTGACAGGATGCACATAATGATTTTCTAGTATAGCCTGACACCTTTCATGTTCAAATCTCGTGAAAAATTCGTCAGATAGTACTGAGGCAAATCTCTTGAGACTCACACTCAATTATCATACATCTACTGCTCGTCGAGAAGTAGACTTTCTACTAAAAAAATATACCCCAATGGCTTTATTCGATATAAAGAAACTATAACAATTTGATTTCTATTGTTCAAAGTTGGTTTAACATATGCTATATGCTCTTCTGTAAGGAAGGTATTCATTCCTTTGTTTTGGAATCTCGTTCTAAAAGAACTTCTTACAAAATTAAATGTCATCACCTGAAAAGTTTGTGTCTATGCTGATGGTATCGCTTTCTCTATATCGGACAAGTATCTTCAGACATTTGCGAACTATTCTACTATCTAACTGCAATAAATTTAATTTAATAAACAAGCGACTGCGGTCTCAGCAAGGATGAGCTTGTGTGTTATATATTCGATCCAGTAAAACCAATGGAAATGGTACCACGATTATTACGTATCAGAATCACTGATGCACTTCAGGAGGCTTTAATAATAACGTAGAAGACAGACAGATTCGAACTTGCGACAAAATTAAACATTAACTATCTTGTGTTGAAAAGTAAGTTGTTTGAGAGAAAATGAATTAAATAGATATAGGAAGATGACATCTGTTAATAATACACAATTAGAATATGTTATGCAGTTGTTCATCTTTAAGGCAAGGTACAATATGTTTCAAATTAGTACCTATTTATTCGAAGCTCTAATTAAAGCTGGCAAAATAAAGAATTCCCCAAGAGTGTAGGTTTAAATATAAATTAGAAAGGCTTACCTTACAAATTCATTATAAAGGTATTAACTCATATTTATTATGGTAAAATATATGAAATGAGTTGACTTAATTTTTAATTTTTTATCCCGTCTACAAGTCCAGTGCGAGTTGAATACAAAACTAGTGCACACAAATAATACTGTAAAAAAATTTGGCACAGTGAAATGTAGGTACGTGGTGTACAAGCAAAACTTTTAAAAACTCGTGCGATTTTTTGTTTTTTTTTTTTTTTTTGCTTTTCATATATTTGGGTAGTATCTACATATTGTGTTTACCTACAATATCTTCATATATGTTTAGCAGCGACCAAACACTGATTGATAATGAAAAGTACAAAAGTAAATGCCAAATACATATGCTAAAGAAAAATAAACAGCCGATAACAACTTAAAAAAATAGTTACAAGTGTGACTGAGTGACAGAAGCCTTTTTTTAGCACTCCGGAGAGAAATGACTGTTCTCTTGGCATTCTTCTCACTTTTTTACATGCAAAATTTTGCTTCTGGTTTTCATTTGAGTAACACAATTTTTTTTCTGGGTTTTATGTCAGAATGTACTAACACATGTAAATATAAATGTCAAATACTATTGTGCGTCAAAATAGATTTTTGTTTTCGAGCAATAGATCGTGTTTAGCACCAAAGTCAAAGGAATTTTTAGTGTTGAATTGGAGTCCAAATTGCCAAACTTCCGGAGGGAAGCCAATTGAAAATACCATACAATTTAGAGCACGTTACACTGTTTAATATTAACTTACACCTCTGTTACACTTTACTTTAAGGAATTTTCTGTTCGGTTCCACATGACAACACTAGACCATGTACATTTTTGGTAACTTATGAAAAATTATTGAATATGATCTTCAGATCATCATCTTGCACCATCAGATTTTTATTTGTTTTGAAGTTTGCAAAACTGTGCAAATAATAAAACTTTTATCAATTATGTTGACCGCAAACGCACTTAGTCCGGTTTTGTGCTAATAAGGTGCAGAAGTTCTATGAACATAGTACCATGAAGTTACCAGAAAGATGGAAGAAGTTCATAAAAGAAAATGGAAAATATATCTACATAATTGAAAGTTTATTGTTTATATAAAAAAAATAGTTTTATTCCACACAAACAAACCGAAATTACATTCTTGTCAGTCCAGTATGTTCAAATATAGTTCAACGCTTTGGATATGAATAAAAATCTGCCAGAAGTAAGTAAGCCGATAAATGGAAAATTGATTTTAGACTTTGTTGATATCGAACATACTTTGTTCGAGCTTATTCCTTTGATTTGAAAGTTGTAAAGACTCTGGCTTCTGACTAAAATATTTTTGGCCAATTTATTTTTTAAAGGGTGATCAGAATAAAAGCCATATGTACGGGAAGGTGCGGAGATTATGTATCTTGTTAATACACTTCAATAGCAACACTTGTCAAATTTATATCTATCTTATATACTTACGTAAACTTTATAAGCTTTGGTTAAATTATACGGCACACTGTCTAACGTATGGCATAAAATATATGGCACAAATGCAGTCCAAACACTTATATGATAGGGTGATACTTTATCACAAAATATGCAATTGTACCTAATTCGATCTGGTAACGAGCGGTGCCGGTTTCAAAAAAAAAAAAAAAACAATCGATTTATATTTTCGAGTTTCCTGAAATACTCCATAAATGATGTAACTTTTAACTAATGCAATTAAAAACCGTCGTAAAAATTGGTAGAAAATCGTAAGACCTACAATTTAGTTTCACAAAAATCAATTTGTTTTCTGCTCATTGGTAGTAGTATACATATACCATATAGTGTATCTATATTTTGTAGAATTCAAACTTTTACTCATATACGTACTTTACAACAATATCCAATTTTAATGTTTTATCTAAATAATTCTTGTCTAACGTTTAGAAAATGTATGTGAATGCAATAGTGCAAAATGCATACACTCAAAATCAAATACGTGTACATGTACATACAATGCTTAAGTGCTTCTTGGATAACAATTGAATAAACACATAATTGATTCAGTTTCTTTATAGCATAAATAAATAAATTATGTCATCTATGTACTTACGTGCATATGGGATCATGCCTTCATCATCTTCAGGATCCATACAGTCAGCGAAAAGTTCCTCAACCTGTTCATCGTTCAAGTTTTCACCTAAACATTCCAAAGCATTTTATTTTTATCCCAAACGCATGTTTTTTTTTTTTTTTTTTTTTTTTTTGTTAACTTACCAAGGGAAAGAAGGGCGTGTTGCAATTCAGCGAGAAGCATGGTTCCATTCTCGGCTTTGTCATACAATTTCAGACATTCAATGAAATCCTCGTAGCAGCCTTGATCCTTCTCTTTCTTAATTTGAGAGTAGATTGGGAGGAATTCTTCAATTGTCAATTTCTTCTCGCCACGCTTCTTTGTGCCACCCATTTTTTCGATGAGGGCCAATGTTGGGTTAAGATTCAGAGAGCGGAGAGCATCACCTAGATCAACGGCATCAATACCCTCACCGGGTGAGCCCATAACTTCGAATACGAATTCGACATCTTGTTGTAAAAAAAACAGGAATTAATTAATATTTTGAATCCACAAAAACAAGAAAAGAACTAATGGTTAGCCTTGTGGTTTTTCGCAAATTGTATGGTAATGTCAGTTGGTCGATTAGAAATACTAAGTAGACGTTTTTGAAACAAACTTTTGTTTTTTTCCCAGAAGTGTTTATATCATGTGACAAAGGGTGGCAAAGGGTTTTTACCTATCTTGTTATAAGACATTTTAGTGAAATATATTAGAGAACGTATGTTGTTATGACCCGAATATTAGACTAGACTATACTAAACCATTGTCGTGATCGGATAGGACACTTATTTGACAGCAACTATGCGAACTCTGTTGTTAACAAAGTATGTACCGATGTTAGCAATTTTTCGGTAATATCAAGAATACAAGTTTCAAAATCCAAGTCAATTTAAAAGTCTCTAATTTCTGTAAGTTTACTATTGTACACTATTTCTATAGTTCGAAAATGCTCCTTAAAGGCACTAATTTAAAACGAATTCGGTTTTTAATTGAACTTAAAATGCTGACGAAGGTGTGAGTAGTTTGAGGTTTTTCATTAACAAACTACGAGTGTTTCCGTTAATTTTTTGTTTTCGTTAGTTATAAAAAAAACCTTGGAGAAATATTATAATGAGATCAAACTTACTGAATGTTATTATGCAAATATTCGTAAGTATTTGATTATTTTGAGTTTTTCAGCAAAATGTTTTTCATGTGCGAAATCTATTCTCCGCGAACACGATTCAGGCACTGATGACATTTCATCAACAGGGGGATTCAACTGCTCCTCCCTTACTTCCTTGAGTTCCGCAGGTGTTTAAAAATAGTATCGAATTGGAGATGCTTCAATATAAAATTCAATTTGGAGAAGAGTTAAAGTCAGAAGATTCTCAATAACGCGTTGCCTACAGAGTTCGTTCAAAAGAAATGACAAGACACGAACAGACGTATGGAACGATTGTCGTATATGAGTTACTGAGTCCGAAGATTGGTTGGAGTCGCTTCTTGAAATGATATTTGAAATTGTACGCCAATATTATGCGACTTAACACCCTATGACTCTTTTCCTTCAGGTCATGTGGAAGAGAAAGTTAATGCTATTGCTCTCCAATCAATGGAATCACTCACAGCCTACATCCGTACTGCTTTCGACGAAAAATAACCGAAAATGCGCTAAAATGTGGCAAAATAATTTTATCAAAAGAGCCTGGATGTGCCACATCATACATACTATTGGCTTTATTTGTCTTTTTTTTAATATTTCCGATCCAAGTGAATCAAGCTCCATATTTTTACATTCGGCCTTTGTTAAAATTTTTCTCGAATTGTTAGAGCTCAGAAAGCAAAGAAACAAACTATCTAGTCCTTTAGGTATCTTCGATTTTTTTTTATGTAGGTACGAATCTAAAACTAACCTTGTCATTAAATTCGCACATGTAACTTCCGAGCTAAAGCAAAGAATGGAATTTTGTTTTTATTAATAAGCTGTTTAAATTTCGATTGACCGAAGCTACAGTGCACGCAGTACCAATTTATAAAGAATGAATAAGCCTCATAAGAGACATTTAAATATTTATATGAAAGCACATTATAGTAATACGATATTGAATTCATTCCTGATAATATGTAGAGAAGAAAAAAATATATATATAGGAAAATAAAGTAGAGAAAGAATTTCTAAAAATATGCGAAAAGAAAATTCCCTCTGAGGAGCATAAAAATATTTCCTCTGCGTATGTATTGTATGTACCATATACTCGGTTATGTGTGGGAGATTATTGCGAAATGGCAACCGATGCATAGATACTGATACACATAGCATATAAATAAAATAAATACGCAAACAAGTCCCAAAAATTAAAAAAAAAAAATACTCTTTCGAATTTCCAGGGGTTTCAAAGTATTGGGCATAGTATTGAGGATCATTAATATATCGAAGTGATTTTAGATATATCATAGATATTTTAAGTATCGTTTGAGAGATTTTATATTTAATACTAGTTAAACTATTCACCGGTTTTCTTTTGGGCCAAATAATTATTTGGGTGGATTTTGCTCGAACTTACTTAAGAGTCAAAGGTCACTGGCAAAGGTCAGTGACAATCTTTCGCCAATTTTTTAAGAGAGAAATGTCAAGAAGCACTTGATTGAAAATCAATGTTAGAAGTTTTAATTTCGTGCTATTTCTGTGGTAACTTTCGCTTCATGACAGATTTAAGGTTTAGAATTGGTCTTTATATGCATATTGAAATTAATATTCTCGCCACTAAAGAGGTCTGTCTATATGTTCTCGTAATCACTTTGGATGACCTGCCATTCACTTGAGATCTTTGATGATTTAATGGGGTAAAGTATCCGGATCACACAATTATGTATAGGTACAGGTCATTTTTGATTCTCTTAATCATTGCGAATTGGTAAATAGTGTGCTTCTTAGTCTACGCATCGAAATAGGAATTGAGAATTTATGCCATGGATAACCAATAATTAATTGATAATAAGAAATTCGAATAGATTTGTCAATTATTTTATATCCCAGACATGCAGTACAGCAGTTGCAGTACATCTGCTACGGGTTAAGAAAAAAAAAAGAACGATTAAGATGTGCTGTGCCATTGCGTTTCGCATCTAAACTCGAGGAGAATCACCGTTTATGAAAAATAAAAATGTACCTAAGAGAATTATGATTCAAATTAAATCACAAAGTCGGTCGTCTACATTTTTTCTGTCAAACATCACTAAATGTAAGAATCATGTTCGGAAAGCCTGTGTCGATATATATATGTATATGCTTGTGGCAAAATCTTTGACAGGATGAAGGGGTTTCGCGTAAGAATGATCAAATGGAGTCATAGTTCATTCTATCCTTACGTATGGATTTCTAGTGTGGTAACCCACGTTAGATAGAGCACAACGTATAGTCAAATTTAACAAAATTTAGAAAACAGCTCGTTTAGGCGGCCATTGGGGCCATGCGGTCAAGCCCGACAGAAGCGTTTAGTGTAGTTCTAGGCTTTCTTCTCTTTGATATGCATACAAAATCCGTAGCGCAGCGACTCTATATATCCAAGATAGGAAAAGGAAAGACATATGTTATCCCCAAACACGGTCACTAGATGAATTCTGGTGTAGGATTATATACATATCTGCTCAATTGAACTGAACGCTCAAACTCTTAACTCGTCACTGATCAGGCAGAAACATTTACTATTATCAAGGCCTGTAGTTAATCAGTAGTCTTTGATAGTATCCCAGACAAAGGGAAATGAAAACACCGAAAAGTTTTTCAAAAGCGGTTTGACCCTTTCCAATTTACTGACTGAGGAAACTCTCTTTCTAATAAGAATCATAAAGGGTAAGACATTTCAGAACTGCTGTAAATATACTTTCACAAATATAAAACATAAGTAAATAATTTCATAGCTAGCAAGATAAGGTCCTCTAGTCCAATAAATGGTAACTTTAGCTTATAAATAAAACTGGAACTGAGAGTGTGAGATTTGTTGAAATAATGCTGCCAATGTGGAAAACGCAAAATAAATTGTGTACTGCGTATATTCGACTCTAAAAAGAACCTTTCTCAATGCGCTTAGATCTTTATTTTTCAATTTTAGACATTTATGATAAAATGATTCGTTTTCCTCAACTCAATATATAAGGGATTACTTGCGTTACGGCATGAAAATGTCGATATTGTATGTTTGTAAACTTCTTGCACACATAATTCGAAAAATCTGCTGCAAAAAATGCTTTTTTTTCAAATCTGCTGCAAAGTACAATTACAAAACTCCGAGGTACGAGGTATGCTGTCTCACTTCAAAAATGCTATATTTTTTGACAACTAAAAGTCGATTAATTCAGACTGTGACAGTCCTTTTCAAAATGACCTGGCATGGTCGTTAATTTGTCTGCAGAAAAAGTCATCTTCACCATTACATTTCTGACAAATACCAGGTGTACCGGTATGAAGTGGGCGTCAAGATACAAATTACTCGATAGGGAACATTTATTGTGAACGGACCTTAATTCTTTTTTGTTTGGTTGCTATGATACCTGTCAAACATATTTAGTATACATCAAGTCGTTAAGCAAACAACATTATATTTTTTCATTGTGTTAAAAATGTCGAATTTTGTACCAGAAAATGATGACTTGCGGAAAGCATTTATTTTTTGTTTTCATTTGAACGAAAGTGCTGCAGAGTCGCATCGAATGCTTTTCGAGGCATATGGTGATCATGCTCTATCAGAAAGAGCATGCAAAAGATGTTTTCAACGGTTCAGAGATAACGATTTTTATGTGAGAAATGAAGAATGTGGAAAACCACCAAAAAAGTTTGAAGACGCTGAATTGCAAACAATATTGGATGAAGATGACACTTTGAATCTGAAACAAATGGCAGAAATGTTAAATATTGCACAACAAACAATTTCTGACCGTTTAAAAGCTATGGGAAAGATCCAAAAGTCTGGAAATTGGGTGCCACGTGATTTGAATGAAAGACAGATGGTAAACCGAAAAACCACTTGTGAAATTTTGCTTCAAAGACACGATAAAAAATCAGTTTTGCATCGAATTGTTACTGGCAATGAAAAATGGATTTATTTTTAGAATCCTAAATGGAAAGGATCATGGGTTAATCCGGGACAACCATCAATTTCGACTGCCAAACCAGATCGATTCGGCAAGAAGAAAATGATGTGTGTCTGGTGGGACCATAAAGGTGTGGTGTATCACCAGCTCCTAAAACCTGGTGAAACCGTTAATACAGATCGCTACCGACAACAAATGATCAATTTGAACCATTCATTGATCGAAAAACGACCAGAATGGGCCAGAGGACACGGCAAGGGAATTTTGCTCCATTACAATGCACCTGCACACAAACAAAACTGGTTCAGGGTACAACTAAAGCGCTTCGCTGGGAGCTGCTACCCCAACCCGCCGTATTCACCAGACTTGGCTTTTTTCGACTACCATTTGTTTTCATCGATGGGACACGCATTAGCTGAGCACCACTTCAAATCCTACGAGGAAGTCGAAAATTGGGTGATTTTTTGGCTTGCTTCAAAAGGCAAACAGTTTTATTGGTGTGGAATCCATAAATTACCTGAAAGATATTTTTCCCATCTTTTCCATTTTGTAGCAAGTAATGCCCAAGACTTTGAATAAAATGTTTTTTTACTTTCCCATTGAAAATTAGTGTTTTATTTTCACTTCATACCGGTACACCTGGCAGATTCAAAAAGCCGTGTGTTCCACTAACCTATGCATATGGTATGTTTAAAAAGTGATAAAAAAAAGCGGGCATGGTAAACAGTGGTCCAAGGGAACTACAGATTTCTGTTAGTCAATTCAGAATAGTTTTTTAAGATTCCAATAATTTAACATGATGATTAGCTAGGTTTGCTTTAGCCTGTCTACGCATGAAACTAAGATTAAGAGGAAGCAACACTGTGAAGCACTGGCTTAAATACTTTTGCTCTGACATAAACTAGTAAGGAAACGATGTCCTCGGTAACCAATTTTTGGAAGTCTAATCCACGGGAAACCCGGGGTCGAACCCACAAGTTGTCACAGATAGACAATAGAAGTTGGCCGAAAATTTACAAAACTAACAGTTATATGAGGATATTTTGTTTTTAAAATTTATAGTCAACCCTTTTTGGCAAGTCCAAGCAGTCTTAAATCGTTGATGGCCTTGGAGTTTTTTAAGTATAAAGTCATTTTTCCCCAAGAATAGGCGAGACAAAACTGTAAAGCGGAATAGTGGCAGAACAACGTCTGCCGAATATCGCCGAATATCCGGTAATTTGAACCTCTTCAGCCTCAAGATAGAAGTAAAACACGAGATAAATATTAAGTGGTTTTAGTGACGTAAGGTCAAGGTTTCTGGGAACGCGGTCTAAAAACCAAAATGAAAAGGTTTATAATGATGATGAATCCTTCATTTTATAAGAATTTATAGGTCCTATATGTTGAATTGATATAAGTTATTTTATTTTAAAGCATCGATCCTAACACAGAGTACTTAACCAAGCCAATAACTAAAATATTCACTTAAGATGACGACCTGTCACATGTTACCTAATCTCTTTGCGTAGTCATCTTAGACTGTAAAAATTCGTTTACAGCAACAACTAGTATACCTATGTACCACCTATATATGGAAACAGCACCTAGTTTGCGTGGACAAGCCTTCTGTTTTTGAGTTGGTTAAACTTTATATTGAACGTTAGGTTGCAAATTTCTAAAAACTTTTTTCAAAAACTCATCTCCTTATGGCATTTATTACAAAATAATTTAACCTTCACCCACTTAGCCTTATTCAAGTTATTAAAAATGACTTAATAAGAAAAAAGCCAAACAAATATTTAAATTTGTGTGTATACAAAAATTATAGAAGGAATTTTAAAATGTATAAAAACATCATAAATTTCTACACTTGTAATATGAGATGATTTTCGGCATATGTATGTATATCCATATTTAGAACCAATTCATCGTTAGGCAAGGCGACGAAAACACAGAGATGTACAATTTTTATATGTATCACTTCGCCAAAATAAGGCATGCCTTATGTGCGCACAAAAGAATCGAAAAATACAAGAACAAAATAAAATAAAAAAAATTATAAAAACCATACAGACACGTTCGGTTCTAAAAATAAACACGTCCTCAAACACTAACGGTTTTGTTCAGGAAAAGAGTTTCTTCTCTTTTCGTACGCGTTTCTTTTGGATTAATTTTTCACACTTTATATTCGGGCGGGTTATGCAACGAACGTAGAATCACGAAATTAATATCGCTTACTCAACACTGTCACTTTTATATTACATTTTTTTTTTATTTTGTAGAGTTGTCACTCATTTTTTAATTTTCACAATTTCGAAGTGTCGGGAGATATTCCACAAGGCTGTGTTGGTTAGGTATTCCTTTTTTTTAAATTTAGATTATTTCTTCTTTACTTACTTTCCACTTCACGCTTTGGTACATCGGCCTATAGAAAACGGAATGAAAGATATTTTAAGAAAAAAAATCAACTTAAAACATAGTTTTTGGATAAAATAATTCCAAAATAATAGAAATAGGTAACAGGTGTAGTTAAGGTTTCATTTTGAAAAGTAAAGAACTCACCATTTTGTATATGGATGAGAAAAATTCAACTAACTCGCGGATGAGCTCGGTCTCGACTGAACACTATTTTGCTACTACGAAACGAAAAGGTAATTCAGAGGCGAATACAACCGAGCGGACTTATGTCTAAATTGACAGGACCATACTAAGCGAGTATTTTCGATTACACACACTTGCACTGACGTTTCAATACGATCGGCTGGCTGTGTTCGTCATGATTGTATTGATTCTCGATTCTATTTTTAATGTTCACATGTTGTATGTTGAACACTAGATAGTGTTGGATATCATTTAGACCCAAGATCGCAGCTATTACACATAAGCGAGCTTAATGTATTCGTGAGTTACTTTTTTTCAATTTCAGTTAGGCCAGTTTTTTTCTTTTGATTTTTATTTTTGTGAATCGAAATAAGAAGACAATATTTTTCTAGTAGGATAAGATATAGACAATTCTTCGACCCTGATATTTTGATAGTTTGTAAAAATCGGTTAAAGAATATCTGATATGTTGATGATTTTAGTTCGACACCTTTGAAATTTGGGTGATATTTTGCGCTGGTATGAGTATGAGTGTTTTCATAAAGTCTTTTCGTATGCTCGAAAGGGAGACAACCGGAGACCAATATATCGAGCAATTTCGTCAAGAATTCATTTGTCTACAACACATTCTAAAAGTGTTTAGACAAAATCCGTCTATTTTCAGATACTATGACACAGATATACAGATTTTTTTGGGATGCCTAAGCTGTGGGAGGGCTTTTATCCATATGTACTCGTATCTGACCGTTGTCGGTGGTAAAGAAATCCAAAAATACAAATATAAACCACTTTGTTACTTGGGGTTGTGTTCATAGTTTTGATTTTCCTCAACACAAAAAATGATCCATATATCTTCGAAAATAAGACAAGATGACGATGCCAGATTTAAATTGCTATTTATGTAATTGAATAGTGTTGCTCCCTTTTGATGAATCTATCAGTTACGTTGGGATGTATTGCTTTTAGAGCAATAGTGCATTTGCAGAAAAAAAAACTTTCGCTTTTTCCTGTTAACATAAATGCGGACTAGAGTTAAGTTGTCATTGGACAAATGCCAAAACACTCAATATATTCGCAAGTCATTTGTACTTGTTTAACAAGTTGCCAAATATTTTTTATTAAGCAGTTCGTTGACAACCTTGCAACGCACTTCCGGTATTATAATAGGGAAATGTAGTGTATCTCAAATACAAGATCAGATTTCTGTGCATGAACATATTCGTACCTTCAATTAAATAATAAAATATGCAACGTAAGCTCCCAAATATAAGCAAGTACTTTAAAATACGTTTATAATAGAAGAAACAATTATTTTTTCTTCACATCAGTATCTCGTTTGGTACTTAAACTATAGCCATTGTACGTTTATAAATGGCTTTAGGGTATAATAAATTGTTAGCTAACGATGGACACAGACACACAATATTTCTCCAAAATGTCGTGGTAATTAATAATTAAACTTCTGGTGCATTGGGACTTATTTATCCAAAGAATACAGTCCCTTATTCAAAAAATATTTCCATATTTTTTTTAAAAGTTTAATTGCACAACTCGATAGGCTAACTACTCTTACTCCCTGGTTTTTAAAGACGGGTGAGTCCCAACTCTCTCTCTCTCTATGTCTGTTTTGAGGCACGAGTTACCAGACTACTAGACTACAACCTCTGCAAATAAGACGAGCCATGCACTAGTACAAGTAGGTGCTGTGGCGCATGCCTTTAAAGACTGGTTAAAACGCGAGTTTGAGTATGCGCGTATAGGAGAAAATAAACTCATTCTATTGCTCCTAAGATCTCTTGACTTGATCCCAATTGATTGCAATAAAATGCAATGGTTAACCCATTAAAAATTATAACATTGAATGATGGGAGCCAAAAGATTGACAAATTCTATCTGCGTTGACAAGTTGAATCACATCCCGAATATTACAGGCTTGGGAAGGAAATATCTACATTTTGTTTGTTCACATAGCTCAACTAGTGGTGTAAAGTTGTACTGGAAGACTTTCACTAACTTACGGCGTCAATACCTAACATATCATGACTACTGCTGAAAATGTGCCCAAATATCAATTGTGCTTAATTTACTTCCTCCTAATGGGAACCCCGCCGGTATAAGTGCCACCGCATACGCAGATGACGTGATCATAATAGTCAAGGAAAGTTATTTAATATTTTATGTGACATTATGGAGGTTGCCCTGAAGACGATCAGCATTTGGGCAAGAAGCTGTGCCAACCTTTCCAAAACTGAACTGTTTTTTTTTCACAGAAATAACGAGATACCTCTGATTCTGAACAAGAAACTGAATTGGAATCTAAATGTAGCGGAAGGAATCAAAAAGGCGTATAAAGCTCTTTTTATCTGCAAAAGAACAGTAGGAGAAATTTAGGGCTTAAAATCCGCTATGGCGTACTAGCTGTACAAAGTGGTGCTAAGATGCATACTTACAGTATGGTGGAAAGCAATAAACAAGAAAACGGTTTACAGAACATACGGGGCGGTTCATGGAACGGCTTCCATAGCCATTACAGGTGCTCTCCGTACCACACCTACATCAGCATTGAATACCTTTCTGAAGCTAACACCGCTTGATATACAGATCAAAAGACTTGCTTCCAACATTGCGATACGACTCACTGATCTGGGTTTATTCAAGGGCGGTAGTTTCTTGAATATTACGGTCCTAGCGGAGCTAGTGCTAAGTAAACCAATTCTGAGGAATGACATTCCTTCCTTCGACATCCCATATGATATAGTATATCCGGAGGAGAGAACTGAGAAAAAAATGCAATAATCAGATCAAATGAAATTGAAATTTTCACAGATGGCTCGAGAACAGAGGAAAAAACAGGTTCTGGTATCTTCTCAGAAGACCCAGAACTAACAGCATCTTTGAGACTACCGGACTCAAGCAGTGTCTTCCAATCAGAGGTTCTGAATGGCCTCAGAGCGGCTGAGCTAATGCAAAGGAAATCGGTATCTGAAAGAGATATCGCTATTTACATAGATAGTCAGGCCGCAGTCAAGGCAAAAGATTCAACCAACACGAACTCTGATACAGTCAGGGGCTGTCGCACAGTTCTCAAGATACTATACAGTCAGAACCAAGTAAGATTGTGCTGGGTGCCACCACACTGTAGTATTAAAGGAAAT
Organism: Volucella inanis; assembly: GCA_907269105.1. Lineage (NCBI taxonomy): Eukaryota > Metazoa > Arthropoda > Insecta > Diptera > Syrphidae > Volucella > Volucella inanis. Next base: position 148,698,910 of record OU026153.1, read on the forward strand.
GAATAACCGGCTTGCAAAAAGGAGGGCTACTCGAAAATAGTGAGGTTGCCAACATTAAACCAACCCTTTACATAGTGAGGGTCATTTTAGAGGAAAATATCACAAAGACTGCCAAACCAAGTCTTGAAGGACACACAGATTCCTGGTGTCTGTGTGATGGCATATTCATCATACCCCTGTTTAACCTTACCTAACCAAATACTTGCTGCAACTTGAAGCCTTCAAAACAATCGAATTATTGATCTCCTTGGCGACCGTCGCTTTTTTGCTGCTGATTTTTCACTAACGGTTGCTGTTGGCTGATGATCGCTGTTAAACTCGAATTTTAAATCATATACTCGTACTTCTTACTGCATCACGTTTTGTCACACTTGCTAAAGTTCGAAACATCTTCATTTCTGTCGCTGTCGTTTCCGCTCATATATCTTCAAATACTGCAATACGTATCTTAAAGTCAAACGTTCGACTATCACTATCTATCACGTTTTTGCTCGTTTTTGTTCGTCCTCTGTAGACCCCATGAGCAGCGCTGATCTTATTTTTCAGCGTCGCTCTATTAGTCCACTATTTCTCTGCATGTGCAGAGGGTTTTCTGTACTTCCTAAAAAAGCCTTACACCGCCAGCGCAGTTGACTTGACGACGTTTAATTTGTTTGTAGTAGCATGCCTTTTCTGCACCATTTCCCAACATCTTTTCTTTTTTTACTATAATGACGTTACATACTTCCGGTAAAAAGTCCGTCCTGCTTTGTATAAATTTCATGCTCTCATTTTTGATATCCATGCTCTATTTGAAACCAATATGACCTCAGGGATAATGGACCAGAAGTTATCGCTTCTTGCTTTTATAACAGATTCTATTAATTCTTCAGTAGCGTTCTGTCCTATACTTATATTCACGTGGGTGACTGTACCTCAAGTGGTAAATAACTGGCTTTCAAAGCGGAGGGTTCGGTGTTCGAATTCCAACCGCGTCCAAAAGACATTCATTTTTTTAAATAACAAAAATCAAGTAAGATAAGTAGTTGACTAACGATCAACAATAAGCCAAGCTTCACTAAGAATTTAGTCTCACTAATAAATGCTGGATGCCACCCATGGATCCCAAACTTCTTTCCTTCTTTATCATATTTTCCAAAGAAACTTAACACACTCGAAGACATTATAAATGTATACTCACTTAAAAGTTAAGTTCTTTAATAAAAAAATTGTCTACTTTCATTTGTTCGTACTTATAACTCTCCACATTAGTGCACTCTTTTCCCACTCATTGTCTTACGATTTTCATAAAAAAATATTATTTATTTTCCTTAAAGCTTTTGATAAGATATCTCACTTATTGATCCTTTTCAAATTGCTTGCCGTCATATTATAATATTATAATGTTCGCACTCCTTTTTTGGCTGCCTCTGGTGTTCCACAAGGCAATCACAAATGTCCTTTTCTTTTTATTCTAAACATAATCGATGTTGAAAGGGTTATTAATACTGCTTTCTCTCCCTTTACCCTAAAATTACCAACCTTTTCAAAGCCATTCCTTCACTTCATGAAACCAAGCTTATTTAAGATCAAGATGACCTAGATAGGTTTTCTATTCGGCGCTTCCAAAAATTGCTTAGAGCTTTAAGTCGGAAAATGCAAATTTATTACCTTATCACGATAGTGCAAACAATCTCTTCTTCGGCTTTATATTCTCTACAGTCACAGTGTACCCCTAGTTAGTGTTTTGTGTGAAATTGAGCTAAAATTTCTCACGGGATACGGCAAACTCTAAAATCCATTCATTTCTTGGCTTTGTCAAACGTTAGTCCAAAGAATTTGCCAACCCTCACTTGACCAGAAGAGTCATCACCTTTGTACGGCCCTGATTGAGTATCTCAGTCAAACGTGGTGTCTAGAGAATAGAGAATAGAATAGAATAGAGATTTTTTCTATCTTGTTTTTCCCACTTAAGGAAATACTAATTTCGTATAAAATCAATGCTGGTGAATAGCTGATTGCAGAAGCAGATTGCGGCGAATATGTGATAGTGAAGGCTGACCGCAGGGTGACATTCTGGTTTCACCCCTATATACATGTGGCTCCATTCAATGCTTTACGCTCTTAACAGTTCTTACGTCTTCGTTGTGGTATATACAGATGATGTAGCTGTACAATCTATTGGATTATGCCTAGTGATTGTTTGCTCTAAAAGGTAAACAGCCCGAGACATGATCAACGATTTGTGCACTAGAAATGAGCTTCCCGTCAATTCTTCCAAAACTAAGGTTGTACTCTTTACGAGAAGCTGACTGGTCTAAGTCATTTTATGCTTATGAGTTTTGTCCTTCAACTTCAAGGCGATGTGGGCTTTTTGGAAGTTTAAAGGAGCTTTCGGCAATACATTTGGATTTTCACACGGGAGAGTGAGGTCAGTGCTAATGAGCATAATTGCAGACTGCATGACTCTTCAGAATACCCGCAGGTCAAACGGATTCTAAAAGTTTGACGAATTTCTTATTGTATCTCAGTAGGACAAACTTTGACTATCTAGGCATAAAATAAACGACATCATGAGACGCCTGCTGTGAGAGTGATCTCGACACTGCGGAGCACTATCTCTATCAGAGTGCGGCCTACACTAGCATCATTATGCGGGTGATGTGGTGGGTTCTGGTAGATACTTAACTTTACTGAAGCACTTAATCATTTTTCTACGAAAGACTTTCAGTAAATGTAGCATACAAGGAGGAAAACGGACTAGGTCTTTTACTGAGTTTTCCGTTCCTATTGGGGAAAAATCTGAAAACCCACCATACTGGTTATCGTTCCATAAGCAAGTCTCGCTATACCAGATTTCCTTAATCTTAAGTCTTAGTTTTTTAAGCCATAGTTTTTATGTAGTTTTGGCTTGTAATAAGCCGATTAAGTCAAATAAAAATTAATAATGTATGTATTTATCTCAAATTAAAAAAAACGCATACAACTTTGTTGTTTGGGGTTACTTTGAGCATTTATTTCTCCGTTAACAATTCCAGTACTTTCAACAACAACGTGGGTTCGGTATTCAAAAAAATGTATCTAAAATCTTTGTAACATATCTATGTACACGTTTTTATTTTTCTATCCGGAGACACTAGATTTTTGTCTGCGGCTTGAAATTGACTTTTTAAACTATTTACGAGTATGAGTAAACATTGTAAATTGTTTTTAATTTCAAGTATTTTGAAGTCTGAAATATGTGATTTCCCGTCCTTGTACAACTTTATAGTAGACTGTAGGGCCAACAAGTCAACAAGAAAGCAACATTTGCATAACAACACGATAAAAAACGTCTTGAAATATTTTTCAATTTCAAAAAACTAGTCCACAATTCAGTTGCAATTGTATTTGTGAATTGTAGTACAACGAACATTTTGAAATTATTTCTACAACTGCTGGATTTTTGTTGATAGTGTTCCAAAATATTTCTGCGAAATTAGGCTTTTTAGATGTTCAAACATTCCTACAATTTCTAGACCTTATAATAGTCATACGATTATATGATATTCTTACGATTCGAAACTGCTTTAAAAATCTCAATTCTTCCATTGTTTATTTATGCAAAGGATTTCTATTTGCTTTGCTACAAAATAAACCTATTTTCGTTGAGCACTGTTAGAAAAATCTATATTTAAATCCAACTCATACCAATGTGAGTTTTAATTGCGATTAATGTGTGAAAAGAACTGAACAATTTTGAAATACCAAGTTTATTAGGAAGTTCATGGCGAAGTGCCAGCTAAATATTTTTACCGGTAGCAATAACGATAAAATTTAACTTATGTTATAAGAATAAAATTCAGTTACTAGAATATGTATGTATAATATTGTATTATATGGGTAAAATGCTTGCTTCGCTACATCATTACCCTATTCGAATGAGACTTTTTTAGGGTAGACTGCTCATTTCCAAATGCTAAATTGAATATTTTGAACATCGATGATATGGTATGACGTGCTCCTACGACTGCTGGATTATTAGCTGATATTGTGTTCTAAAATAAGTGTATGTATGTATGTTTTTAATTGTATCGGCCTTGGTGGTTCTATATTACGAACAAAGAAGGTATGGAAACATCTTGGACAGGCGGGTATATTTGCATCATCATCTCCATGTAGTGTGCTCGAAAAGAGATTTTCGCTTATCACAGCGGTACAGCGTACAGCTTAAAAGATCTACTCTGACATGTCTGGAGCTCAAATTTACCATATACTGATTTTGAGTAAAGGATTCTGAAAGGGCAATCGCCGTGACTGAACAGTTACCCTTGCTCTATGAAAGCAACAGCTTCCGATTGATTAAATTTCTAATAACTTGTAGTACGACGATAAGCTTTTTAAACTATTGAGGTATTTAAGATTACAAGTATCAATCCTAAGGAGTATTTATCAAGATTGCATTATCCGTCAATATTTTGGCAATAAAGCAAGCATATTTGAACTGCAGTTTAAAAACTTTGAATACATCGAACATAGGTCGTGACATGGCGCGCTAATTAAGTTTGTCGACCATTACACAAAAGGATTTAAGTTCTTATTTTTTTGATGGCGCTGTTACACAGTCAAGACGTGGTCTAATATTAAATGGGGGTAGAGCAAAGCTGAATGCAAATAACATCAAAGTGGCGACTGATGTACAAAGCATTTGTACGCCAAGCTGCCGGTCGACACAAGGTATCAGTAGGGGCCTCACTGGTAGCCTGACAAAGGCTTAATTCTGCACCATGGAGGTCAGGACCCTCTGGAACTTCGATGCTAGAATGACTTGTAGAGGTAGGCCTCCTTGTCGGAAACTAATGGTGGCTGTGGTGTAAATCTAAATCTGTAGAGAGAGTTTTTTCTGACTGTGTTGCAATGTGGCATTATTCCCCATTATAGATCAGTGTGGTGAATGACGCACTGCAATCCCGATGAGCGTAGGCGCTCCGTGGGAAAAGGCAGAAAAAGCTCCGTGGAAGAGAACTTCTGTTCAGTTGTTAATGGCAGCCTTTCGAAATTAAAATATTCCGCTTAAGATAAGATTACTTTATTCTCGCGGCGTTCGAATTTATTGATTGAATAAAAAACAAATAAGACTTGGACTATTTGTACATACGAGTAGTTGTAACTGGGTACGTCTACAGATATCTCAAACGCCACAATAGCGACTGATTTATCTTTAAACCGCTGCAATCGTAAAAACCGACAGAATCTTTGCTGGTCTAGTTTCGCCCGACCTCCCGTCAACGCCCTTAAAATCTACATTGAGTGTTGTTGTTATCAGTGGCACTGATGTCGTCAGAAATGCCAAAGCTGACGCGCTGGATCTTATCCGATCAGGGTAAGGATGAAGAGAAAGTGCCATTCCAAAAAGATTCTCCAGAAGATCTGAAAAGACGGGGAAGAAGCAGAGTCACAGTTTGTGTTATGGTAAAAAACACTTCCAAAGAGTGTTAAACAGAGTGGCGATGAAAGACCAGATTTGCTTACAACCGAATAAAATAAAGTAAAGACAACAATGTTTTGACTTAAGCTTAACAAAGCTCTCATCTTGAAGCTAATTTAAGGCAGTAGTATGACGAATGGAAATATGGGTACAAAATCTTGTCTGCCGTATTGTCTAAACGTCTGAAACCATTTATTAATAATCTGATTGGACACAACAGTGTTATTTAAGGCTCACTAAGCCCACGATTAACTAAATGTTCGGAAAATCCTAGAGAGTTTATATCGATGTACGCTACCTTTTTATCGATTTCAAGCATCTACAAATGTAGAGGCAGACTATGTAGGGTCATGTTATGTCATGGCGTCTGACATCGAAAAAGTGTTAAAACAAGGCGATGCTTAAAAGAATAGTGCAGAACTCAAAAGTCAACACCTTAGGCAAAAGTTTGTGAACTATTTGCATTTTAGACTTAGATTTAGATTATTGTGGGAGGTGGTATAAAGAATATCAGATCATTGTGTCCACAGATGGACATATTGTGATATCTACTATATCTATTTGCATTTTAGACTTAGATTTAGATTATTGTGGGAGGTGGTATAAAGAATATCAGATCATTGTGTCCACAGATGGACATATTGTGATATCTACGTCTTTAGGTGAGCTGGCAGTAATGCCCGCCACTCCAAGGTAAAATTTACTTAGTTAACGTTGACGTGTTTTCGTTAAAGCATTGCAGTCACATAGTATGTGTTCTGCTGTTTTCACATTCTCGTCTCACAGTCTGAATGTATTGTTTTGTGCTATGCCCATGTTCATCAGGTGTTCTTTCACACGACAGTGTCCTGTGAGAAAACCTCAGAAAACCTGTGCTCACTCGAATCTGACTTCCACTTTTTTGTAGTAGTTGTTTTGTTCTTTTGTGGCAACAGCTTGTCATAAAGTTTTTTTGTCTGTTTCCTTCGGTTTCTCTCTAGAAATGAAATTTCTTTTCCTCTAGCCAGGTTTTAATACTTCCTTTTATTGTATTAACTTATAGCCCACAACTCACGACTCCTTCATAGTCCTTGGCAAATGTTGGTTTTTCTTGTTCGTAGTTAAGACGATCTGGAAATGTAACCTTAAAGTTAGACATTTGTCTTCTAAGTGTATTCCAAGTAGCTCATTTTTTGTTTTGTTTTTTGAATTCATGAAGAATTGCAGCATGAACTAGTTTGGAATTGGATTAATTTTCTGTGATGAGTATTAAGGCATTTACTAATATATTGCTTCTTTCATGAGTTCCAGATGGAGTAGTGAGATGTTTAGGATAACTTCAAGTGCAGCTGTTGGAACGGTTTTCATTGTGTAATTTGCTAAGTTTGGCCTGTGTAAACTTTTGCGTTGCTTTATGCCACCATAAAGGCGGTTGCATACATGATGATAGATCTCATTATTGCCGTTTACATCCATAGTGTAATTTTGGGATTAATTCTCCAACTTTTTTCTGCTGACTTTTGCTGATCCATAGTGAGGTCCTGGCCTAGTCAATAGTCTTAGAAAGATGAATGTTTTACGTACGTAAGTGTACTCCTTGTTGTACGTACTTACTTACAGTGTGACTTCTTGATATTTGACTGCCGTTGAGAACTCTATTGTTTCAACGAAGAGAGTGGCATTTCTGAGTCTTTTAGCCTTCTTCTCTTGGTGAATTTAACAATGATGCTAATCTTCTTGGGATTAGTTTTGAGACCAACTTTGATGCACTATTCAGCACCTAGGGTCAAAGCGCTCTGAAGGCGTTCCGAGATTGTGTCCTCGAACTTACCTCTGATTAGGATAGCAATGCATATTCTGCATGTCTTGGACATGGAAGCCATCATTGCTGAGTATAATCAGTAGTTTATTAACCACGATGCATCATAGTAGGGGTATATGCATAAATTTTATCCATTTACATGCCTATATATATTTGGGAGAATTCTAAGTTGTCAAATGCCTTCTGTATCGAAGAAACCACCGACCGCTTCCTCTTTATCTCAGGGATTTTTCAATCCTTGTGGTAAGATTTTATAGGGCGTATGTGGTTGATTTTCAAGGTTGATAGTCATATTGGTATTTGTGAAGCGGGTTCATTTGAAGTGCTGATATATCTATGGAGGATTTTTTCCATAGTTTTGAGGAAAAAGGAAATGAGACGGTCTGCGTCCAACTTTAGGTATATATTTGACAGCAAACTCCTTCCACTTTTTTGGTAAATATCTCCACGCGTAGCTAGCTCTGAATAAGTTATTTTTACAGGTAGCAGTGGGGGGTTGCCCTTTTGTAGTAAGGCTGGGAATATTCCATCCTTACAAGGGGTTTGGAAGAGTTGAAAACAGTTGATTGCCCAAATAGTTTTGCTTTCATTAAAAATTTCCTTTGCTCTGTTCCAGTCCTCTCTGAGCGGTCTATTTCTCTGGGGAGGGTTTTTTTGAGCTTTTAGATCTGTGGTCGAGTCTGGGAAGTATGTTTCAGCTAAGACCTGAAGAGTCTGTAGCCCGTTTTCGGCGTATGTGCCATCAGGTTTTTTCACTGACTTATACTATGTTGCTTAAAGAGCACAACTTCTGGTGTCATCGAATATCGATTCTCTCTTTGCCTTTCTAATTTCTTGGTTGTAGAGAACACTCACCATCTATTGCATACTTTCCATTCATCATTACATTTATCCCTGTTGAAGATCATTCTAGTCTCTGTTCTGAGTTGGACTAGTTTTTTGTTCCAGTGGGGGGTAAGTCAATTGCCTGTTTTTTCTTTTTCTGGGCAAACTTGATGAAAGGCAGTGGTGATTTCCATATTGAGATTATCACAAGTTAGCTCAATATTCTCTATATCTCTGATGCTTATGTTACATGTACCCAGGTTTCCCATGAGTTGCTGGCAGTATATATCAAAGACCGTGGATTTGGGTTGGCTGGGTCAAATAAGATGTGGCAAAAAGTAACATAGGTCATAGAAATATAAAGAGTGTCTAGAAGTCTAATGATTTTCGTCCGCCTAGTTTTTAAATTTTTTTTGCTTTCTAACCACGGTTATTTTTCTTAGTTGCATTTCATATTTTTTGGCAAGCTCACTAGTTCATATCGGTCGCAAAATTGTACAAATACTGTCATCTCATTTCCAATGTTTTTACAGGTGATGGCCTTGTGCGTGTCCGCTGTTTGCCAAATGAATTCTCAATTACTATACGCTGCTTGGAAGATTTGAAAAATGTAGCTGGACGAGATGGTGACAACAATACCAATAATATTAATGATCAACAACAACTCTAACATTTAATAAAAACTTATGCAGCTTAGTTTCTCTTTAATTTCATTTTGCCATTCTTTAGTGAATATTATGTCAAAGCGACAAGGGACTTTGCTCATATTAATGCACAAAGCCTGGTGAATAAAATTGATGAGTTTAGATTTGTATATGAGAATAGCTTGATTGACGTTATTTGCATCTCTGAAACTTGGATGTGTCCTGAAATGGACTATGACTTATTTACTCTGCAATTTACATTAAAAGCCACGTTAGATCTCGACCTCTACTTCGTTCCTCTCCCACGCATCCATATGACTTTGTGTTTGTTAAGGCTTTAAGCGGCGATCAAACTACAATTATCGGGTCAATTTATGCCCCTCCAAATGTTTCCAGTTATCAAGGACTCACCGAAATAATTGAGCAATTTAATTAGCTTTCTCCGAACTTCTTAGTGTGTGGGGACTTTGATATAAATTTACTCAGCCCATGTATTAATCGTCTGAAGGATGCCGTGATAGCTGTCAGTATGCTTTTTGTAAACTCTTCAGATGATTCCCACTTTGCCCCCAATAAAACACCGTCTCTGTTAGATGTAATTATTGTTTATGATAAAAGTCTGTTGAAATATTATCAACAACTGTCTGCTCCAGCGTTGTTGTACCGCGATCTAGTTTTCTGTACTCTGGATTTGAATGTCTCCTTTCCAAATCAATTTTTTCAATATTTTGATTTTCGCAACATAAATGTGTCAAATTTATTTGATGAATGCAGCAATTTAAATTGGCACTCAATATACATGGTTCCTGACACGAATGAACAAGTAAGCACTCTAAGCTCCAACATTCAATATCTTTTTGAAAAAATTTGTGTTAGGCCCAGATACCAACCCTGGATGTCCAATTCCATCCGCAGTATCATGGCTCTAAGAGACTCGTACTATCGACGATGAAAAAGTATAGGTGTATTGATATGTTGAACAATTTCAAACTGCTTAGGAACCGGGTGACCCAGAAGATAAGACGTGCTAAATCCAATCATTTCTCAAACCTGTTCAGCTTCAATAAATCCTCAAAGTTTTTGTGGAATACAATACGTCAGATTGGTTTAAGCAAAAAGTCTTGTGTAGTCAACGGTGCTGTGAATGTAGAGGAATTAAACCAAAATTTTGCTAATGCTGAATCCAACCAAAAAAATGGAAGGATTTTTACTTTATCTGTCGTAGATCCTATAACCGTTGGCAAAGCTATTTTTGCTATAAAGTCAAAATGTATTGGCTTAGATGATATCCACCCTGATTTTTTAAAAATAATTCTATCTTTTATTCTCTCGCACATAACACATATTTTTAATTATATTATTATGACATCCAACTATCCAACTCAATGAAAAACTGACCAAATCATCCCTATTCAAAAAAAGGATAAGGCGAATGAAAACCGGCTTATTGCAGTTCTGCTATTTTTATCCAATGCCTTTGAGTCTATAATAAGAAATCAAATCAAAGGATTTATTGAAATAAACAAACTTATATGCCTGTTTCAGTCGAGCTTTAGATCCGGTCATAGTTGTATTACTGCATTGTTAAAGGTATCTGATGATGTTCGACAAGCTATCGATGAAGAAAATTTATCAATAGTAACGCTTTTGGATTTCTCCAAAGCTTTTGACTCAGTTTTCAAACTCGAGCAATAAATTTATTCCGTCATATCTCTCCAATCGTAAACAAGCCGTTATTTTTAATCATCAGTTATCGTATTTCCGTCCTGTGAACATTAGCGTCCCACAGGGATCAATTCTTGGTCCTCTTCTTTTTTCCATGTTCATTAACGATTTGCCGTCTGTATTGTCCCATTGTAATCTTCACAAGGATGCCATTTTGAAAATTAATGATGACCTGTCTGCAGTCGACAATTGGGCTTCACAAAATAAACTGATGTTGAACCCCAACAAAACTAAGGCAATCCCAATATTCAAACAAGTACCCAATTTGATGATATCCCCCCTATTTTCCTGAATGGATTAGAATTAGTATCCAACGTGAAAAACCTAGGTATGGTCTTCAGTAGCAATTTATCTTGGGGTGATCATATTAATAGCGCTGTATCCAAAATATATGCTTCTTAACGCGCCGTTTCAGTTAGTCGCCACTCTATTTCAACTGCAATTAAAATGAAGTTAGCTAGGACTCAGCTAGGATTCGCCTAGTGCCAATTTTAACTTATGGATGCGAATTGTTCTCGGATGTGGACTCGATCTCATCCGAAAAGCTCAATTTGGCTTTTAATTCGATTGCTTGGTTCGTCTTTAACCTTCGCAGGTTCGACCACGTATCTTCCCATTCTCCTTTAAGTACAAATGCTGCATTTATCTCACCAATTTGTTCTATAAAAAACAACCATCATATTTATTTGAAAAACTTGAATTTACTCCACCCGCACGCTACCTCTCATTGAGGTCGATTAAGCATACTTGTTTAGCTTCGCGAAGACAAGTTTTCATTCGTGCCGTCAGCTTATGGAACAATTTACCCGTTGCTATCAGGTCGAATATCGAACCCAAAAAACTGCCCTCAGCAATCTTTTATTATTTTTCTAATAATTATTGAAATTTTTCCAAAAGATACATAGTTACAATTCTATCTAACTCTAAATACTGAATCTGCTAAAATAAATTTAATTACATTTACATGTACTAATAGTCTTTTTTCTATTTCCTTTCAATTTAATTGTATTCAATGCTATTGTATGTTATTATAACTTTCTTATTGTCTGTCTTTATTCATTAAATTTAAGCACTCTATCCATATATTTTACCTGTACATAATCTATAAGAATCTTTTATAGTTTTGTATTCTTAATGTTAATACATATGCTCTTGGGTTTCCAGGGTTAATGGAATCATGTAATAACCATCTGAGAGTCCCTTCACCTGGTCTTTTAAGGATAAAGGCGACGTCTACCTGATCCTTGTTAAATCTATGACTGATGACTGCCAATGTAGCCTTAGCATATTGTAGATGAACTTGGATGTACCTTAGTCCCATTTTAGTTATTGCTGGGTGGTACTGACAGATTTGCCAGTATTTAGAGACAGCTCAGGTGTTGGGATGGCATCTTGTGATCCGGGCATACAAATTATGTCTTCAAATGTTCCGGCATTAGAGCTATTGTCTACATCCATTGAGCTGTATGTGTCATTTTTTATTGTGGGCTGGTAATCTATTTTGACTTTTTGTGCTCCAGATTATTTTAGTGATCTTGCATCAAGCAGTTTTGGTTGTGCGCTCATCCAAGATTGAAGGGACGTAGTGTTTGGAATGGCAGTGTGTTTTTCTGCTTGTGTTAATCCTTTGATGCGGATCTGTATGTGCAAGAAGTTCTGAAAAAGCTTGAACTTTTGCTCCATCAAGTATTTCTTGGACTTTTCGTCAATAGAGAAAGTCACTATCTCACTTTCGCGGCTTTCCTTTGAGACCATCAGACCACATCAATCTGTTGTGGAAATGCCAGGAATCTGCTTGGCCATCCTTGACAGGAAGACTTATTTGGGCATGGCTTTATCTTATTTATCGATGACATAAGCCAGTCGTTTGTCTCTGTGTCATGGCAAGTGATGGACAGCCCACCATTCCTTTGTGTGCATGCAACAAATTTGAGGGGACAGTTGTTGTCGGCTTTGTCCACCTCGATCAGTAGACATTTTTTACATGCTGAATTTGTTGCACTGACAGTGATTCTATGAGATGCATTTCATGCACTGGGTTAATGCGCCCTTGTAGGAGAGCGATGATATCCAAGGTGCTGCTGTTATATGGCTTCGGTAAAATAGAAGCACTTCTCATTTTTTTCTTGTAGTTTTTTACGCCTTTCGGATTTCGCATCGCTTGGTATTTTGGTAACCTGAGCGTTTTGCGCGTCCATCAGTATGGGTGCAATTCATGGTGGCTTCGCTGGAGATGAAATAGTGTCGGAGTAAAGCTCCTTCATCTGACTCCGTAATTGTGTTTTTACTTTGTTTTTGTTTTGTTTTTACTAGGTGTTCTAAAACGTTAAATATTCTAAAATGAAGTAAAATCATGTCTAAAAATGTTTTATGAATTATTCTAAAATAAAATGATATCAGCGATATCAATTAAAATAGTTGTACAGTCAGCTAGGTTGACTGTTGGCACGGTACAGATTACACTGTAATCCAGCCCATGATTGGATCTTAGTTTTTGAATCACATTTAGTTCTACCAGACGATTTTCGGTCGCTTCCCTGGTCTAGCCTCCTGAGCCTCTACTTAAGCCGCCCAGCTTCGCCAAGGTGTTCAATCTTCGAAGCGGACTTGCATACTCCGATGACTTTGATTTTTACGACATCGATAAAAGTGCTCATCAGTCGTCCGAGATGGCTATCGTACACAGAGCGAATGTACGAATCGACAAGATGTCAATTTCTACCTGGAGGAACACCGCAGTAGACAAAAATTCAGTTCATAAGTTCCCAGATGTTATGAATCGGATTGGCATGTAGAGACCAATCCAACACATTGATTTTATTTTTCTCTTTGAAGCCCTGACAAATAGACTATGATATTTCCTCATCTGAATGGCAATAATCTCTTTTTGTTCAAAGAGATCTTTCTATGAGCATTGAAATCCCGGGAAAGGTCAGCAGTTTTCCGATTTTTTATTTGTTTTTTTTTTTTTTTTTTTGTTTTCAACGGCCAAATCGTCAATGTTTCCATGTTTGTTAAGTTGTTTCAGCCACATTCCCATTAAAACTTTCTGATTTTTGGAGATACTTTGCTGCAGTTGCAACGGGTAATTTTGGGTAAGCAACAAGAATTTCAGCCAAAGCCGAATCTTGTGTAGAGCACTCATTATAGAATATGTCTTGTATCTTACAAAAACGAGACGCAAATGGAGTAAAATTTTACTGGGGACTAGATAAGGGATAATTCAAGAACTCAGAAACAATACTCTGATATCCGTCAATGATTTAGTAATGAAGCAGGAACTAACAGGAATCAAGTCAAGAATTTATTCATCAACATATTCCCCTTCTAGAGTGGTACAATAATTTCAGAGCCGCTCTAACACTTCTCTACCTTTCTTATGGAACAATTTGCCCAACGCTTTAGTTTCAGTGATCACCTCTTCATTGGAGCTATATCCCTTTTTGCTACGAGCTATGATGTATGTATATGGTTTGTTGATATCTATACGAATCCAGATATCTCACGCTCTTTCGGCTTAAAGTTGTTAAAAATGATATTGTGAATTTTTTTATAGTTTCATTTGGGCGCCCATAAGGTTCAACATCATATGGGTCTGTACGATCGCGTTTGAATTTAACAAACCAGAGACAAATGGCTGCTTTGGACGAAGCCGGTCCAATATAATATATATATATTCTTGAGTTTTAGCTGTATTTTTTCCCATCAAATAACAGTTCTTTATCAATGAACGAAACTCGTTTTGTGCCATGATTTTAAAAGTATCAAAAGGTGCGTCACTAAAACTTAAATATCTCGATGACTAATGGTCTAAATGTCATTATAACTTGAAGGTTGCCACTACCTAAAAATCTTATAAATTTATTACTAGAGTCCCCATCCTGTGATACTCGTATATTTGAATTGGTTTTTTCACACTTCGAGGATATTACCGAAGAAGGTCTGTGTTCAAATCTCAAAGGCAATTTATTTTTTTGATGTCATTATGCCTTTGTCAATTGCAAACCTCCAAATTTAAAAATGTCAGCAACATTTTCAAGATAAGCGACATGGGCAGGACAAACAACACAGTGAGTGAGAGAAACTAGTTTTAGGTTCAAGCAGACTGTTGTTGCAATATTTTATTTATAATATTCTCAAGTGACTGAATCAACGCTGGTTTCGACACTCAGCATGGCAGATTACTTTTATAAGATACTTTCACTTATTTGCAAGTGAGGTGAATAAGTAATATATTTTCGGTGATAGTCAGGGTGCAGGGCTTTGAATTTTACAGGTCTTATGGGTTCTTGTACTGAGGGTGTCTGCGAAAGAACTGAGACCGCGAAAGGTTGAGAGCTGACCTCACAGATTGTTGTATTTTCAAACTCGTCACGTTCCGCAATACAACTTGATTCAACTTAAGGGTAAGGAGTGTGTACTCGGAAAAAAGACGAGGGAAGAAGGAAGAGTGATTACCTATTAGTTTCCGCTGACCATAGTTAGGGCTCTGGTCTTAGGTTACTTTAGACTCCGTAAAAATAGGTTTTTTTGTTATTTTTTTTCAGGCAAAATGTAAAATAAATCGAGTTTACAAAGGTAGAAATTTATTGTACATAATAAATAATTAACTGTAAAACATAATTTTTATTGAATAATTTATTTAAAAATGGCGGCTGTGCCGCGTTTCTTAAATTACTTCTCCTTTTTGTAAGGGTCTGCGGCCGTACTAACGGCTCCTGTAAATTTGGGATTATTATGATGAGTCACTTATTTTTTTCACTGTACATAACAACAGCTAGAGTAGTATAATTTTTTTGATATATTGATTTTTAACCGAATGGCGCACTTACAGAGTCAAACTTCGCAGAAAGATCATCAGAGAAATAAATATAAATAATTGTTAATACCAAATGAACTATCCAATATAAAAAAACCTACGTATCTATTTAGGCAATATATTTTTTAAGATTTAGTTAACATTTTAATTAAATTGTTTAAGTCATGGGCAATTTCAAAAATGCAGTTTTAAGATTAACGTGTTTAAAATTGTAAGTTGGCTTACTACTTACTTGTGGCCTTGTATAATACTATACTTTGTCAAACAAGGTCTTTGAGATATTTCCCGATACAATAATTTTTTGGGATATAATTTTTAAGATCCTATAGGACCTTTGAAAACAATAAAAAAAAATAGATTTTTTTGAAAATCCGAAAGTAGCTTAACTTCTTAAGCCTCTACAGCACGTTCAGATGTGGCAATTTCTTTAAGGTCATGAGCTTTTCGAGGTTTTTATCAGCTCTATGGCAAGCGGGAAACTCTGAAACTTCAGAACCTTGACTTTAAATAAAAACTATTTCCACAGGTAAACACTCCGTTGCATCTATACGAGAATGTCCCTCTACTCGTATTCTAGAGCAATTCTGCATTGCTCTTTGTAGCATATTTTTGCTTTTCAATAAAAAAATGTTATACCTCGCCGTTCACCATCGTCATCCATTCTAAAAACCTAATGTGTGTCACTAGGATGAAAGTCGTCTTCTCAATAAAACAAAATAAAAACACATCTCGTAGTACAAACAGCTGGCAAGTGGACAACTGTTAGCATCCCTTGCGCCGGCCTTGTGAATGAAATCTTTTCACTTCATCAGGCCGGTAAAATATTTACACTTTCATCACAATATCCATACTTCAAACACGCAATCTCCAATTTTTTGACCCATATCCCAGCTCTTCTTTACATCGATTTTCCTCCCCCACATCCATGCAACACTAAACGACCGCGACGGCATTCACTTTGAACGAAACGTGTATTGTGAAAATGCGTGTGCAGCAAAGCCAACGTTTGTTTACATTGCACAGAGCCCACCATCACAGTAAGATACAAACGTATCGAAACCATCCAACCACCCCCGTTTAGCCTGTGATGAGTGTAGTATCTCTCATCGTGTTTATCTATACCCTTATTTGGAGCACTGGAGCTGTAACCGAAAAAGTCGCCATTTTTTCTCATCAGTCTTTCTCCGAAGGCAGCCATATCCGCTACTTTCACTGTGGCAAGTCCTCGTTCTCGTGGAAAACCAATTAAAAAAAAAAAAATCTCTTCGAAATTGAAAAGGTAAAACAATCATCAAATTAATCGATCAATTAATTCGCGAATCGCGTTTCCGCGGAAATGAAATTTGTTTACTCAGCAATTTGCTCCGGAAATCCCACTACCTCCTGACCAGGGGTGAAAATTTATTATCTAGGGTGTGCCTCGGTTGGCCTTTGTTCAAGGAGCTCTAGTGCTACAATGGTCCCTTTAATGCAATTAAATTTATGATATCGTTAAGGGGGTGATAATTGTTATCAGTTTTCCGACGATTAATTGGAAAAAATTGTGAGAATTGTGCTAGAAAACGGAAAATTCCCTGTCCTAAATGGTTAGGGGTGCAAAATAGTGAAAAAAAAATGGTGGATTTTCGTTATGTAACTAGGGTATCTGGTTTGGAAGTCGCATCTGGGTACTTTCTCTTCTTTTTTGAGTCTGTACCAAGATGGTGGACTATTTTGGGGATACATTTTTGATCTGGAGTCTGCGTCCACGTACGCAGTTGAACATCAAAACATTGATCAGCTGGCAATGACATTTCGAGAGAGGTAAACTAGGCGTAACAGAAAAGTGAAAGTAAGTGTAAAAATCGTGGAGATACGAGTACTATACACATCATCTGTTTGTTGTGAAGGATGCAAAGGACGTAGACAGAAAACACTTGTAGCTTGCAAAACAGTTTTTTTATTATTTATCTTCTTTCTTTTTTAGGTTAACATGCAATCCTTATGGCACAACACCACCTGTTGGATGTTTCAGTTAGGGTATTTTTGAATAATTGACGAGACGAGACCGTCACAGCAATTTAGGTTGAGAGGGTTTGGTTTGCGTGACATGTGATTTACGATAGCTGGGCGCTCTCGTAAAATGAGGGTAATAAACAAGGATTACCATAAACATTTGTTATATATTTGCCTATCTTTTTCGGTGAATCAGAATGCCTAATAGGCAGTCGGCCCTCAATGGGAACGTTATATAGGTATTTATTTATGAGTTTAAAGGTGTAGAATTTGCACACTCTGGAGTATTCGATAGGATAGTTGATTATTTCCTAAGTGGATACTTTAATGCTTCTACTATCTAGATATAAAGTAAAAGAGATTCAATAGCGTACTCGTTTTAAATTATGTATAAGGGGTCTCCTTCATTTTTATTGCAGCCTTAGCCTTACATAAAAAAAAAAAATTAGACGTGAAAACGATGATTTTCAATGAGAACAATTTCTTCTTCAATATTTGATTTAGTAATTGTAAGTATAATAGGGACAATGCGCGTGACTTATTAAATAAAATACGAATATAGTTTCTTCAAAAAAAAAAAAAAAAAAAAAAAAAAAAATTGATTCTCAACACAATCTGTAGATTATGCCTTATGCATCCGAGCTTGTTGGCCGATATACCCACTTTAGCGTTTTTCGGTTCCCATCCGCAAAGGAAAATCCTCTCGTTTTACTGCTGTTTAGTTTCCGTTGCTCAAAATTTGGCAGTAGCTTATTGGCAGATGGTATTTAATGCAAGGCGTGCTGATTTTTAAATTATTATATTTACTTATGTAGGTGTTGTTACAGTCCGGCACTACAGCTGGACCCAAGCTACAAGCCTTTCAAGCTAGCAGGATATACCCCTATCTGCGTCCAGTGCCGCATTCCAAATTGGTTGGGGTCTCTTTCCGCTTGCGCTCGCCACTTTAGATATGGTCTCCCTCTGCTGAGTTGTCCCTGATTGTTTATATCGAAAACTCTTGGGCTCAAAGCTGACCTGCCCCATCTCAGTTCAACATGGCCCAGCATAGTCGGACTTTGGGTCCGTAGACTATAGACTAGATCGATATTACTGGCTGTGACTCCTCCGTTCCCCGTCGATACAAATGGGCCCAAAAAAAAGTTGCGCAGTATATTTCTGTCAAAACGACCAAGTGCAAGATCAAATAGTCTGCGCAAAAGTGCAAGACCGGGATAATAAAATTGTTATGTAAAGCCATATTGGTCTTACGAAAGAGGGCTCTGTTACTCAATTGCCTCCTGATCCCAAAGATTGGCAATAGCACTTTGCATCTAATTTCTGGGCAGCGGCGAAATTGAAATTGTTACAAATGTCAGAGTGCCTAACAAAGCATGACCTAATAAGGAATACGCGCGTTCACGGAAGTCTTCACATTAAGAAGATGAAACTGTCGCATAGGTGCATTCAAAATCACCATACCATACAATGGTGGATTCTATATTAGCTTTCAAGTCCTTAGATTATTCATATTCATTTCCTATTTTTAGTGGCTTCGGAGTTATCAATCGTAAGTGACTACATTTATACCACTGTATGTTATCACTACATTCAAGCAAGTTATGGACAAAGCTTAAGCATTATTGATCAAGGAGGCAGCTCTTGTGAATTCGCCAGAAATGCATTTCTGTAAAAATAATTCTTGTGAACATCTTGTGTATGTGTAAACGGTGCTTTTGGATAAGGTAACACGACGTACTAAGTGCGAATGACGTAAAAACTAGGCGCTATATGGAGACCATCCCAATAAATTTATTTACTCCAGGTGGTATATAAAAAAAAACTTGTAACGTTTTCAGGCCATCGAAGCTGAAGCCGTGCTTTTGGATAAGGTAACACGACGTACTAAGTGCGAATGACGTAAAAACTAGGCGCTATATGGAGACCATCCCAATAAATTTATTTACTCCAGGTGGTACATAAAAAAAAAAACTTGTAACGTTTTCAGGCCATCGAAGCTGAAGCCATCTTCTCAATCAAATCAGGGACATGTTGTCGCTTTCATGTTCACTTTCATACTTAGAACCCACCTTTTTTTGTTAAGGATCTGATCCGTCATTAGCGCGAGTACTGCGACCTAAAATATCCTTATAACCACAAAATGGGTATTAAGAAGCCTCTTGGTTGATTAAATAGAGAATATCTCTGGTGGAGATTTTTAGACTTTTCTCAGAGATTAAAACTTCCTCTAGGGAAGTATCAGCTCCTTAAGGTACTTAACTTTATAACCATAAAATGTGTTCTGCAGTCCCGTTGACTTCCACGCAAAGCCGACATTCAGATTTCTGAATAAGACCTGTTTTGTGTAGGTGATATCGAAATTGGCGGTATCCGGTTAGAAATCCAACTAGTCTTCTGAAATTCTTCCTTTTGAATTACAGGGATTCTTTGGATTTATTTGAGGGGTTTGATGGATCTTTTAGCGTGGCAAAGCCCAGGAATATGCTCCCAATGCGTATGCACGTTTTGTTCTCTCAACCCTTAATTGCTGAATTCGAAATATTGCAGAAAGGCTCAGGACTGGTGAAAGAAATTATCGGAACCGTTTCTAGCCCGTTCGCTGGCTATTTTATTTCCGACACTACAAAAAGACAAAAAGATGGCATCCAACAAAGTTTTACTTTGTTCTTATGGGAGAAGTCTTGTAGTGTATTGAAGCAGTGCAAGTTGTGGAGTCGCACCTCAGGGATTTCATTGTGAACACGATACCTAAAAGTATTCAGAATATGGTGATAGCAACATTTCTATTAACCAACGGTATAGGTATAAACTGGAGATACTCGCAACTTTCAAAGACGACAGCACATGCAAGACACCAACTCAACAATTGGTAGGATAAAAAAAAAAAACGTCCCGATGTTCTAGAATGACTGTGGCCGTAGACGATAAGCAAAAGCAGCTCGATCTACATTCAATAAATTGCCAATATTTTTTATCGATCTACCTAAACCAATATTTCTGAAATAAAATTGAACCCAGGTATCTTAATGGCAAAGACATTTTACCTATACAAATTTTTCAAAATTGTTTAACGAATTAAAAATCAACTAAAAATAGTGTACCTAAGCAATGTACCTAAGACACAAATATATCTTAGGTAGGTTGGCTTTTAGCGCACAGGTCATGTCAAGCTGCAGCTTTTGTATGGTAGTTTTCCCTTTGTTTTGCTCCACCATACTACTGACTGCACATAGTGCATTCTCCTTTTGCCGGTAGGGCTCTTTAATCTGTGTTATCAGATTCAGTAGAGCGCCTTCCGTGGATCTTTCTTTTCTGTTTACATATTGGTGAGAGTGCACAGGTCTATTTCTGTTAAGCCTATGAGTCTTTTCATGGCTTTTAGAAAAACCGATTTAAGATTTAGATACTTCAGTACCAGATTTAGGTACTTCACTAAGTTTATCTGGTTTTGGGATAAAGACTACATTTACCTCCCTCTAGACTTGTAGGATGTGTCTCCTGTTGAAGCTAGTCCCAAATAAGAATCAGAGTGGAAATAATCTGAACCAGACCTTTTTGAAACAGTGCTGGGATGTTTCCGTCTGTTCCAATAGCCTTGTATGTTTTAAATGAATTAATGATCCGTTGAATTGTATCTATGCTGAATATATTTCCAGATAGGCATTTAATTTTGTTGTTGCAGGGAAAGCTTGTGGCTTCAGATTCAACATACTGTGTGTTGTTTAAATGGTTCGAGTCTAAGAAATGAACCTAAAGTATCAATTTTTGAGTTTTTTCTCGACTAGCTTTAAAAGTACCGTCTACTTTTTGTAATAAATAGCACGAATTCATCGTTTTCCAGCTTATTTTTTGTATAAACTTCTATTTTTTTTCTATAATATAATTTTTCTATTTCCTTCCGATAATACCGCCACTTCTATAGGCAGTAATCCAACTCATGGAATACCGTAATTCCGGGAAAATCGGACTTATCATATGCTTAATATACTTGGTTCTCAGTAAGAAAGTGAGACAGCAACTAATCATCTTAGCGATATCAAATAAAATTAAAATTTTAATTTTAAAATTAAAATTAAAAAGAAGTCTGGTAAAGCCCAATTGAACGCACTTCAGCTCCGCCTTTTTTCAAAGCCTGAGCTGTGGAAAGAAACCTGAAAACTTTTTAACATAAACTAGTTTGGAGACGGGTCGAGGCAGAAGAATGTATAAAGATAATTCGGGTTTCAATGAGTGTCTTTATAGGTAGCTTTTGGGAAAAGATAGAAATACTTTCAGTTACATTTACTAATCTCTGTTTCTTTAGTTTAAGAATGTTATTAAGTGGTAAGGCCCTGTTAAGAAGCATTAACAAGACTCTGCAATAGATACTAATCACCACAGTTCTTGTCGATTTGAACGTGAGATTCTTCGAATTATTTTTGTTTCTATTTTCATCGGTGGTAAGTTAAGTTTTCTTAAAGTAGGTGGTTTTATATTCGAAGTTATTAATCGTTAACAAAAATTCCATCCAAACATTGTTTGCTTATTGATGAGAAGACGTTTGATTATATGTAGACAAAACTTTTATTATATATTCACACATTTTTATTCTTTTTTTATTAATTTTCAGAACAATATGTAAAATAATTAAGAAATCATATTGAACCACCCACCAAAATATAAGAGATAATCAACATGGTGTCAACCAACAACACCGAAATTTACGACATCGATCAGGATGACGGACTTCAGGATTTAGGAGTTCCGGTGTCAGTACAGACATTTCTATGGCGCCAAATAGCTCCATTCATTCGACCAAAGTTGGGAAAACTCCATGAAGCCAGTTGTATGGTAAGTCAACTTTTTCCTCAAGTACTCAAAAAATTTAGATTTTTCACCTATGCAAAGAGAAAAAAATAAAAAAATAAAAAATAAAAATAAAATTGGATGTATGGAATGATGAACATAGTCTCAAATCTGGAGCTTGTCATACAAACTAGTAAATGTGTACACAAATAAAAAAATAACAAAAATTTGAATTTATTGAAAGAAAGCTGTACATAAGGCTTTAAGTATTTGATGTGGCAAATCAAGACGAAAAAAGCCTTGTCAATGCCTTGGTGTATCTTGAAAATGTAACGTCATAAATGGAATACAATTTAATGTTTCATTGTCTTCAAAACTCACATGTACAATTTTAGTTTTCCTATCTTTCCTTCCAAAAAACTCCAGAGTTCTTTTTCTTTTCTTTTAAATTCAATTGTACTCTGTAAAGTCAAAATTAAAAGAAAAAAAAAAAAACAATTCATATAAATTTAATCAATAAAAATTTAACAGAGTACAACGGATAGTTTTTAGTTCGAAACGTGGTAAAATTTAAATCAAAGAACCACACAGTGCTATATAGATTAGGTGTAAAATACATATTATTTTTATGAATAAGTATTTTCTATAAATGTTTAATTGTTTTGTTGCATTTGTCTTTTGCTTACACACCTGTATAAAACCGTATTTGGCAACGCAAAATTTCCAAAAAAAATTAAATAATTGTGTTTTCGTATAAAATTGATGTAGTTTTGTCAACACGCACCTGGCCATCACGTAAGTTAAAAAAAAAAATAAATGAAATTTTTAGATAGTTTTTTGTAATTAAATTACACTATTATATATTATGTATATAAGATAAGAAAAAGTTTGATAGGCCAACACAATTAAGAAATATCTTAAAATGTTGAATAAAATAAAAGAAGAGAATACTTTTATCCGGACCTTCCAAAGAGACCATAAAAAAGATGTGAGTAATTTACATTCTTCTTCCTACTTCCGCTGAAATATTTAAAATCTATAATGCTTCCACGTATCTGCAATGCAAGCAAATTTTACAGGAGCGGAAAAGGTCGTAATCCATATATCGTGAGCACAAAAAAGGACATCGTCGTAAAAGTCAAACGGAAGATGTTAACGAATTAGTCGGTGTAAGTTCAATTCTAGTATCAAATACCCAAAAATGAAAAAAATATTTTTCTCGTAAAATAAGGACTTCTGCCTAAAAAATGCTTTTTAATCCCTCGCTATTTGCATTCGGCAACATCAGTTTGAAAACTGTGTATCTTTCCCACTTTGCTGCAGATAAATTCAGAAACTTCCAAACGGAAGATAATAGTTTCCTTAAAATCTTAGAACGACGATTCTGATAAATTAGTTTGGAAGGACTTAGTTTAAAACGCACGTTTGGTCTAAGTAAGTCGTTGTGCATTCTTTGTTTAGGAGTATGTCTTATCTTAAAAATATATGTGCCATTAAATTTAGAAGGCAAAATTTAGTAGTAAAACGTTACTCAAACCAGTAAGATGTGTTTTCTTTTCCTACCTATTCAGCTGTTCAATTTTCGACAAATTCAATTTTCTGGTTCTTAACCCCCAGTGCTCGAATCATTTTTTCTGTTAACAGTTTTCAGTGCAAAACCCCCATTTCTCGAAAATTGCAACCAAACAATAAACAAAATAAATAAAAAATAAAGACTATATTACATACGTACTAATGCATATGTCGAAATCTGGTTGTAATTCAAATTGTGTGTTAGATTTCAGTAATTATATTGCAAGCATAAATGATATTTTAGAGCTTCAAATCTGTATCCTCACGATTCTTAACACGTTGTTATATTTAATTTCACTGATCTAGAACTTTACCTGCAAAATACTAGTGTTGATCAACGTCAACTTGATTTATTCTAGCTCACAAAATTAATGATATTAGTAATGACATAACAGAAACCAAAATTACATATTTTTAATAAAATGTATTGCTGCAAATACAATCGATTACATACCTCAACCTCACTACCCATCCCACGACCTGATTTATAACCCAGATCCTTTACCACAACATGTTGCACTTTCTACTCTTCAAACTGCTTCTACTGTCATGCGTTTTTTAATATCATGGATGCTTTCTGAATAAAATCAAGGGCTTGGCAAACTTAATTCTTCCAGTATCTGAAAATCCAAAGATTTATCCAACTTTATTTTCAAAGGCGCTCTCCGTAAGGGTGATCAAACTTGGATGCTTTGTGATTAAAAACTGCAGAAGAAAACGCCGAGAAGTTTTTCTTGCTAAAGCTGAGCATCCTCATTGCTTTTTCCATCTGGTAACGACATTCACATCAACCGAATAATAAATCAAAACTCGCAACCTCGTATGTTTTTATCTTACTCCGGATTTAACAAGATAATCAACATTTCCTTGTAAAGTAAAAGTAGCTCAACAAATATGTAGTCGATTCTGGAGACGACGACCTTTATGTTCTATCTCGTTTAAGAGACTATACGAGTACAATTTATGAGAACGTCCGCTTATAATTGTTTTTTTTTTTTTTTTTTTTTTTTGTATGAATACACCTATAATGCCTCAGCAGATAGAGAGGAAAAGAAAGATATTTGTGCTATTTCACTCGTATATGGGTGGTATCCAACATTTAGTGAGGAGACTAAATTATTAGTGAAAATTGGATTGGTGTTGATTTTAAGTCAACTACGTATCTGACTTAATTTTTGTTAACTGAAGAAACGAATGTCGTTCAGGCGAGACTAGGATTCGAACATCAGACCAGTAGCTCTTGACCCATTGTTACCCACGTATGCTAATACCGACGATCTTCATTGATGGCAAAACCAAAACAAACGTATGGTTTCAATCTAACAGGAGAGTCTACTCACTAATCCGAGTGACCTAAACAAAATTTTCATTCGATTTCACAAAAACTTTAATATCACTCCTGACGATTTCGCTGACTATCTCTCATCTTTTGCGTCCTATGTAATCTCTAAATGTCTATGGCACCTTCAAAGAACCTGCTCTAATTTAAAAAAAAACTATTATTGTTCTTAACCGTGCTCAAAATTCTCTGCTACCTCTTTCATTCCTTAATGCTTTTTACTTTATTATCAAAACGTAAGAGGTCTTCAAACAAAAACCTCTACCATACCTGCATATATTGGGTTTTCCCATAGGGACTTGACAACTTTGAATTTAATTTGTGAACGCACTCTTTCACTAATCATCAAACTGTCACTGTCAATTTATTCAGTAAACTCAATATTTTCGTCATGGTAAAGTAGACTAACGAGTAACGTCTGCAAATTATAAAAATTTTCCACAGATATTCGGAGTCGGTAAATGCAACTTTAAGAGCGTTAACTCCAATTTTCGGTCGTAATTCTCGCCCTAGTATACATGCAATAACAAGTTTTGTGCAAAAATTTGAGTCTATATATTCGTTGTGTGATGTTGCCGTGTCAGTGACACAACGGGTTGTTCGAAGTGTCGAAAATATCCTGCCGTTCAGATGTCCGTAGCAAACGATCCAAATCAGTCAATTCTACTGCGTTCTCAAGAATTGGGCATGGCTTAGACCACATTATGGCGTATTTTACGTAAGAATCTTTGTTTAAACCCATACAAGATCAAGCTGACTCAAGAATTGAAGCCGATGGACTATTTGAAGCGACGTACGTTCTCCGATTGGGTTCTGGAGAAGATGCGCCAAGATGATGAATTTCATCGCAAAATCATCTTAAGTGACGAAGCTCATTTTTGGCTCAATGATTTCGTCAATAAGCAAAATATGCGTTATTTTTCAGGTGAAAACCCACATGTGCTTCATGAATCACCACTTCATCCACAATCGATTTATTGAAGAGTAAGTATGGTGAGCGTGTTATCTCAAGACATGGGCCAGTCGATTGGCCGCCTCGTTCGTGCGATTTAACGCCGCTTGACTATTTTCTGTGGGGCTATGTTAAGTCATTGGCTTATGCCAACACGCCGACAACGTTGGAAGAGCTCAGAGCTAACATTGAACGCGAAAAATCGGCCGTTTCGGCCGAAATGTGTGACCGAGTCGTTGAAAATGGGGTCCAACGAATCGACTTACTTTTATGAAAGAAACTTTTTAAGCACCCTGTAACTCAGTGGGTGTTGAAGAGAGATTTTTTGTTTCATAATATGATTCAGATCCCAAAATATCTGTATACCAAACCGGACCACCACGTTGGAACAAGCAAGACAAAAAAAAAAAAATTAAGATCTCAAGAACGATCCGTTGGCCCTGATAGATTACTCGCCTTACTTCTAAGTAAGCAATTTATTTATCTCAACCTCTCATGCTCTTTTCCAGCTTTGGATATCCCAGATAATTTTGTACCATAATCTGAAAGAATTCTTATGTATTATGATCGACAATATAGTGTTTAATTTAGGTCCTGTATTTCTAACCCCATTAAAGCCTCTTTCAGAGTACCTCAAGGTAGCTATCTAGGTCATTTGCTCATTTATCAATGATGTTAATCATATCATTGAGAGATCATATACTCTTTCGAATCAATCTTCACCCGAAACCGTGGGTTTTTCGGTCTCTTTTCCAAACAGGTCATAATTTTCTAGGATGGATGAGTAGTTATGTAGTTATTATAATTTACAACATTAAATAGTTCGAAAATTGTGTCTTCTGATTGAGTAGTAGAAATGTTTTTTTTTTTTTACAGAGGTACAGTTTAAGTCAGGAAAGTCACAAGAGAAGAAAATGAACGATATAACTTTGTGTTACTACCGACTTATCTAGTGGAAAACCAGTTATCAAACTGAACGTTATTGAATCAGCAAGCCTTACACCCATCGTTGCTGCCTGAAGTTCCATACATGGAATGAATATTGGTCCTTTGGGAGCGGCATTCGTCTTCGCACAAATAAAAAAACAATCCACAGTATCCCCAGCGCAGATTCGAAAGTACATACGCAACAGTAGCTATAGCATTCCCCGAAACTTTAACAAAGACATGAAGCCGAATTGAATTACTTACAGTAGTTAATAGCTTCTACTTTCAGAAGCGTTCTACGCCACTCCTCCCAGGATTGATGTAGCTGTCTACGTATGACTTCGTCTAAATTTGATTTCCACACTTGTTGCAGAAAAACTTTTAGTATAATGAAAAAGTGCGTCAGAAAACCTAAAGATCAAAAACTGACATTAAAATTTTAAGTACGAGTAATTCACGATTTGCTCGGATTCGTCGTCATTTTAAAATGTATTCATGTACTTTCATCATATACGACAAAAACGTGAATTTTTCCTATTCTGTCCTCCACCATATGCCGAAGACTTTTGATATTACATGCCTGGTGTTTTCGCCAGCTTGGATCAACTAAGCACTCTCTGGTTCTTCATCCAACAACCTCATTACTTTTTTGAAATTGCGTGCTCAGAGACATTCAGATTCTTTACAAATTGTGCTATTCTTGATGAACACGATGTCCCAAATATCAGAACATCGCATATGGTAGGCATTTATCGCACTACTTGAATTTGATTTCCTCCATTAAACCCTTGGCTATGTTGGTCTTCTTTCCATTTGTATAAATTGTTACTGGTGAGATCCGAGAGAGAACTTGCTCTTCATTTCGTCGATGTATCGACGATGTATGCCCCTAGGACTTCTTTTCTTTCGGTTACAGTCAATCAGAGGTAGCAGTAAGGTATTTTGTTATTATTTCTGGAAGACTGTCGCTCTTTTTGTATTTCCTTCCGCCACAGTAATTAAGTTAAGGAGCTAGCTGCTTCAGCTATCTTAAACAACCAACAGCTGAATTCTTCCAATTTTCAGGCTTCAGTTCAATCTTAATGATGGTTGAAGCTTGTCAATAAGTTCTTCCAAAACCATTGGATTGCACAGACGATCACGTAATCTAGCAGCCTTTATATTAGACAGCTGAACTGACGAACTGAAACTGAAAACTGAATTAATGTTTCAAACGTATTCGCCTTTGGAAACGGTTTCATTCGTATCTTATTGATAATGTTATTAAATATTACCTCGAGCCTACTAAAATAGATTTTTAAAGTTTCTATTACTTCGGGTACTATTTCCGGTAACAGTATACTATGCCCAACATCTTCAGTGGCCTTAGCTTTCAAAGCGTGCTGCAGACGCAACAAATTCTCTGCATTTGTAAAGCCACATAGCTTCGTGCTGTTTCGAAAATAGCTGAACAAACACAACCCATTCATTCGATCTGCCACAGAAGATAGACAACGCTTGACGTGTGTGCACGTCAATAATTTACATCGATCCATCGTTTTCCTTGCAAGTTGTTTCAGGTTCTCTGATTTCTCATCTCTGCTGTCGGCCATGGAAAAAGCTCATACTTTTTCTCTAAGTATAGCTTATCCATTTGTCACAATGTCACAATGTCACTTATCAACTTATCCACGTGCGAGTTCCAGTTTTATATAAGATAGACCTCAACTGATTGTGGTCCATTGACACTGGCACTTCATTTCCTTCGTATGATTGCAGCTGTTGTTCGATTGAATAAGCGTTTACCACAGTTCCAATAATTTTTCGCTACGACTGCATCCACTTCTGCAAATGCGAAATGATGACATGCATAACAGTCATTGCATTGTACCATGTTCTTAGTATCCGGCTTCTGGCAAATAGCGCAACCGCCTCTAACTTTAGTTATTTTGTTTGTCATTATGGATAATACATAATTGATTTTTTTTAAAAGATTGTAGTGATTTACAAAATATTTAAAAGACTTGTTAATAATATAGTTTTTGTGTTTCTACGAATTTATTTAGTAGACAAAAATAAGTTATTTCATTGAACTTTATTTAATAAAAATTGAATGGAAAACAACTTTTAAAAGTGATTTTTTTTTTTGGTTGGCCAATCAGTTCTATAAATTTTATTGACAGTCAATCAGGATCGCTTTTTAAATGAATATGTAATGCCATCTGGTTACGGAAAGGTCATGTGCAACTATTCTTAGGATCCGTTGCGTCCGTCCGTTGGATAGAATATACACTTTGTTATGGAAGCAGGTTCATAACCAACGTATACGACAGGAAGGATGGATGAAGTAATTTTATTTTCTACTTTTTCAATCCATTGGCAGTTCATACATTGAGAACCATATTGAGGTTCACGCATTCACAAATTAAGAGTAAACACTTTCATTAATGGAGACATTGAGATAATTAAGAGAAACTGTCATAGTTTGCAAAGAAAGCATTTACATTAATTGAAATTTCAATTATTTTGCTTCGTCTTAGACGGATTCCTTGGGACTGTCATTTCCGTTAAATAAGTCAACGTCAACATACTCGGCATCGTTACAGACGCAACGGATTCTATGCCTTAATGCTTTTTCCACCATTTTGTAGTTTGGCACACTCGTCTGTCTGCGGACATACATATACTGCAGTTCTAACCACTAATATATGTATATATAATTACATCAAAAGCTACATATTTCACACAAGTATTTCTCAGCTTGTGAGGTTTTTTGTGAACCTCAGAACCATCCCACAGCCCTCTCCAATTTTAGATCATCTCGTTGGTTAAGCCTAGCTTGCTGATCATTTTGCATTTCATCGGTTTAATTGCTTTTCTGCTCTTTTTCGAACATAGGCTAGAACTTAGCACCTATTGCTTTTTGGGGTGTGAATATGGCAAAATCGGTCACCAAGGATTTCTTGTTTTTGGAACTTCTATAATATAAATGCGCCTATTTCTTATTAAGTAACGTTTTATTATGCAATCTGATATTCATATTCGTTTTCATCGCTGTCATCTTTTTGTTTATGCTTCGCATACATCACCTAACATGACAATGCGCATTCTAAATCTGGACAAATGACTGTCGTATGGTATATAACAAACCTTTAAGTTTAGGTTTAAGCTGCTACATCTTGTAATCGCACTATCATGCGAGAAAAAAAAGAAGAAACCATACCGGACTGGTGACTTTGTGAAATGTCTCTCTTTATTTGAACTTTACTTCGACATTTTAAGATCTACGCGATGGAATGCCTTTTCCAAACCGGTGAATACGATACGCAGGTCCATCTTGGTCCGGTAACTTCGAATTGCTCTGTAAGTCGAATTGTCTCCCATATAACCACAATGACTGCCATTGCCGATTGCCTGGATCTCTATTGTATATTTTTTTATAAAATGCGACATTAGTTTCACCGATCGGTTTGTGTTGCAATTTCTCATTTTCTTTGCTTCTATACAATGGAAGAAGAAAACTCTCTCTCCACTGGTTAGGCATGAAACTGCCTCTCATAATTTTATTGAAAAAAATCGCCGGGCATTTAAGAACAAGATTTCCGATCGTCGCTCGGAGCGTATGTGATCCAATTCATACTTTCTACTGTTTCATTAATTTTGGCTTACGTAAAATCCTGCATTTCTTTCTCATACGCCGAGGGAATGGTAAGTTAAATAACGCCTTAGAGAACCCTTTCAATCTATTACAAATGCCATAGTAGCCTGTCCCTGCTCATCTTTAATATACAGTGGCTCACAGTGAAAATGGCCCCAATGCAAAAAGTGTAATAAATGCGTTTTTAAAATGTTTTTTTTTTTTTTGGTATAGTCGGGACTAATTTTATACTATTCGTCCAATAAAATTCTATTCAAATCATTTTTATTATAAATTTCATGTTTTCGAATTTAAATCCGTCCATTGCGGTGATGTCTTGATCACCCTTGTACAATTATGGGACAGCCATTCTCTAACAATTCCAGCCGAGTGTTTTGGATCATTGTATTGATAGAAATGAAAGGTATCTCTAACTCCAAGTTTTCCAGCGCTTCGGTTTAGATTATTTTCCAAAAAATCCAAATATTGAAATTTTTTCATATTTACTATACTTCAATATAATGTAGCATATCAACCCCAGATGCTGAGCACGCACGGGACGCAAATGCTTTAAACTCATCTCTGCAATTGGCTTTCTCCAAACGTTAATCCGCCTGTCTGTTCCAAAAAGATTATATTTGCTTACTCTCATCCGTAAATAAAACGTTTTTTCCAGAACGAAGAATCCTTTGTTCTTCTGGTTTACGAATGGCTGCTTTCTGCCAGTTCCAAAAGATGAACAGCTAGTGTGGAAATTAAAGAAACATTTATTATGAAATTAATGTAGAATTTTATTAATTAATAAAGTTCTTTCTATGGCAATTATGAATGCAATAGAACAATTGAAACCACAGATCGTTCAGACCCAATTCATTAAATTTTGTTAACCGCCGGGCAATATGTCCGATTCACTGTAACTGTCTCTTTAGCCTCGTCTTCGAAAATGTAAGGGTCAATGATGCCGCCAACCCATAATCCATACAGTGACTTTTTTGGGATGCATTGTTTTTTCGTGAATCTCGTATGGGATTTGTTTATTTACGTACCTATCCGTCCAAAAATGGGTGTTGATGGGTAGTTGTTAATTTTTCATGTTTGTATTTCTTAGATATTATTGAACGAAATGTCACGACGATTCTTAAAATACTATATCGATACTATATCGAGCATTTTGGATCAAAAAAGATCCCTAAGATAGTGACGATGGCTTTTTTAGTGATGACAGTAAAGTAGACGAAAATTTTCAGCCAAATATTTCTAAACGATTTACAGATGATGAGAGTGATACTCCCGATATGGAAAGTTTGGTTAATAAAATGAAATGAGAGCTCCCCAAAGGCTAAGTTCAAGGGGAAGAACTTGTAGGCCGAATATTGTTACACGCATTCTCGGTTATAAAGGCGATTCAAAAAATATTCGAAGTATTGAGGATGAATTTAATTTATTTTTTACAAGTGAAATATTTGCGATAATTGTAAAACACACAAATGAGCAAATTAATCGGAAGAAAGAAGAAAACAATCAGAAGAAAACAAAACAAAAGAAATGAAAGCATTGGTTGGGTTGCTGTTTATAATGGGTATCCTGAAACAAAACAAAGTTTTCATAATGGAATTATGGGATAAAGGTCTTGGAAATGGAATTTACCGTGCAATCATGTCAAAAAATGGATTCCAATTCATTACTCAAAATGCTCGCTCTGGATACATGCTGACTGCAATTCTATACACTGGAAAAGTACTCTTAGGATCAAATGAACCAGATCCAAGTTACTATGTCAAAAAGCTATCAGAAATTTTTCACCATACTAATAGATATATAGCAATGGATAATTGGTTTAGTTCAGTGCCGTTAGCAAAGTACTTGTAATCAAATTTTGGTTTTACAATGCACGGAACAATAAGAAAAAATAAATCTGAAATACCACCAGATTTCATAAAGAAGATTAAAGAGGCTCTTCTTAAGCTGTATTCGAATTAAAAAAAAAAAAAAATTTGTTTGATCAAAAATGTAAAATATACAGTTTATAGCACGTCTTGACGATGGCCAGTTAGAGTACTTTGCAGTATTCTTAACAGAATTGGACTTAATGGTTGCATTTTGCTGAAAATTGCAAATAAATCTGGTAAAACATCAAGACGTCAATTTTTAAAACAAATTGGCTTTTCGTTGATCTGTCCACATTTGATAACAATATACAGGGTATCCCAGTCTAGCAGTATAATCCTTTAAAGGCATGTTGCTGAAGTTCCGCCGAACAAAAAATTATTTGGCAGGGAGGCGGGATCTATTCTCACTCCATTTCAAGTTATAGCCCATTAAAGTAGGTGACCTCTAATTTGGTGGTGTAATCACTTTAAACGCAATAACTTCTAAACTAGTACAGGACATTTCGAAAAGATAATTTAGTAGTGCATACAAGTCTTAAATGCTTTGAGTACAAAATTACAAAAAAGTTATGACTCGTTAAACTTAAAATTATAAAAATTTGCGGTTCCATTTTTTTTTACTTAAAATGCATTTTTCTTAAAATTTTTACTTAATAAATTTTCTGAAATTTTTGTCCTTGCAAAATTTACTAAAAATTATTTTTACGATCAACAGATTTTGTAGTAAAGCCATTTTTTGTCAGAAAAACATGGCCAAAAAGAAATGTACTGGGTGAATTCTAATCTGGAGGTGTAGACATTTTTAACGCTATAACTTCTAAAAAATTATTTGTTATATTTGCAAAACTGTGGTAATTATTAAGGTTATTTACTTTATTTTAATTTTTTTTTCACATGCTATTCATTCTAATAAAGTTGGTTGTATATACATATATTTTATAAGTTTTGTGTTAACAAAAAAAAAATATTTTGAAATACTAGGTAATTTACATTTACATTTTACATTTTCGTGTATGAAAATATGATGGGTAGTTGAGGCTTAATATTCGTAAGTCGATTGATATGTGACGTTCCATCTTGCAAAATTTAACTGAAAGACTACGTTATATGAGCGTCTATAAATAATACAGTAGCATTCAAATTTGGAAAAGTAAATTAGAAGAACCAGCAAAATAACAAATGCCTTACCTGCTATCGCACGTATTCTAGCTACATTGTTTTCCCTTTTTTACAAATTTCTTAGCTTAATTCATCGGTTTCACTTGAATGACTTGTCTTTTGTTGCTAACCGCCATTTTCCTCTCATCTTTAGAGCTAATTTATATCTGTGAAATATCAAGGAGAGCTTTGCTCACATTTTACATCGAAGTTGTTTCACATTTCTAAGTTCTTTAGTCTAATTTCCCCCTTATGATGATTTGGGCCCATTCTCGCAAATCAGCTTAATGCTCGGAAATGGTATTTTTCCTTGTTTAAGTTGCGCCAGTTTATTTTGTCGATTGATGTTGGTTATGGTTGGTTTACTTTGGTTCAACCCGAAAAATTGTATCCGTTAAATTCAATGCTAGTTCCCTAGTGGTTCGCCCAAAGTTAATTTAACCTTTAATTACGGACTCGATTTTGTCGACCACAGTAATCAATGAGACGCTACCGAAAACCCTATTTTAAAGTTTTTTTTTTCTGATGCCTCATAAAAAAAAAAACAGATATAAATTTAATTGGAAAGTGACTACGATTATAACAATAAAACTGAGAAATTAAATCAAAAATATATTTTTATTTCATTATTTTTAAATGGCATATTTTTAGAAATCTGTATTTGGGAAAAAATTAAAAAATCTTATGAATTATCTTAGCAAATTACGTTTTTTTAACAAAATTATAAAAAAAGGAACGCTATTACTTGAGAAAACAAGAAATTTCTACAAAGCTACAACGTCAGTTGCACAATTCCAGCATACTTTTTAAGCACATTGCAGGCATATGTAATATATACTTATATACTGATATGTTCTAATCAGTAAGTCCTGGCCGTAAACGTCGCCGTTAATTTTGTTTGTTTATATGTCACAAAGCATTAAGACAGCTATCTGGGGAGGTTATGGGATTTGGACCGCCATACTTCTGATTATTTGTTTTTGTGAAACAGTTCAGTTGATAGCATTTTTTCCAATTCACATGTTTATGTCGTCTTGTTGATATTAGGTTCTTAATAAGGGTAGTGCGTTACCGTATTCGTTTTCAAAAATCAACTTTCCGCCGGATCAACATTCAACCATAACCATATTTCAAAATAAAAGTTGCCTTATCAAACTATTTTTTATACGTTAAATGTCCTTTTTTTTTCTACAAACACACTTGTTATATAACACACGTTTTGATTCTACCTAAAATAATTTTATCCTTAAAATTTAAAAACAATTATATTGAAAATATATTTTAAATTCAATGCTGCCAACAGGAGCTTAAGGAAGCATGCAAGGTATTTTACGGTCTAAATTCTTAAAAAAATAAATCCTTACTACATTTTTAAACATTATTTAAATTACATTGATTTTTGTTTGTTTTGTTTAATCTTTAGTCATTTGAAAAAGTTGTAGTGCAAAATATTCAGTTTGGACTGTCGCCACCATTGACTAAAGCCCTTGGTGCAATACCGAGATGGAGACTATTGCAAGCAGCGTTGCCGCACGTGATGCATTGTGTGGCAGCCTTACTACACAATAGGTATTTTATAAACTTTTATAAAAAAGATATTACAAAACCATAAATTAACCTCAACTTACATCAGAGTAAAGGATATGCAAGCCATAGGAGCTGTTGAAACAAAATTACTCTACACCATGCAGTGGATACTCTTGTATGCATCTGAGGAATGTGCAGATGAAGATGAAGAATTGGATCCCATATTGAAGAAAGAAAAACATAAAATTGAAAACTATTTATTTTCGGTGCCAACTATTACGGTAACAATTTGAAAAACACTCATCTCGTAGAAAACATACTTATTTGAAGATTTTCTTGTTGCAGCTCTTTGTCTACTTATTTGCGCCCATTATTCATCATTTGAAGGAGTCAGACTTTCAAAATTTCCGTTTGGAAAATGGCATTCGATTGTGGCAAGGGATGTGGGACAACCGAGCTCCAGGAGCTCCTTGTTTTATGGCTCCCGTAAAACCAAAAGCGAGGAACTTACTTACGCCGCCATCGCCAAAAGGCTCAGCGGATGTATTCACACCAAGTAAGAACATTTAGATGAGCAGCTTTTGTTGTTCTAGATAGGTTTTTTGTTATGAAAATTACCAAAGGAGTCATAGTACCTTTTTATAGTTTCTTATTTGAAATATTTCTTTCCAATAGTAAATATGGTAGTGTGAAAAGATTGGTACACGAAGCACTGCCAACGAGTTGTTGGGGAGAGCTGGTGACGTTTTCATAATTAAAAACAGAGCCCAGGTAGAAGTCTCCAATTAACTCAGAATTTAATCTGTTCTAAATGAAACCTCTGTTTTGAATGTTCTTTTTGCAGTCAACAAATACTTTGTTTTGACCTTGTTGAATGCTAAACCCGTCTATACGCTCCGGAGCAAAACTCACCCTATCACGCTGCGTTCTTCCCATGATGTCACCAACGCCGGTATAGGTGTGTATTTGAAGGGGCTTTAGAAAAACTGCGTCTTTGCTATTGGCGTGTGAGTCTGGTATATATATATTTTCACAAGAAAGATATTAAAGAAATCACGTTGCAGCGCGTTACTTTGTCCTTAAAAACAATAACAGGGTGGTGTGTATCCACCTAAAAATCATGAATTTTCTACAGGAACTGCCGTAATGTGAAAATTTGTTCTGTGATGGACTTTCCTGACGCAAAAACAGGACCAGTACAATATAGACCGAGTAGATTGTCGAAAAACGCTGTGAGTAGTGTATAGATATCTATTGACTAGGTTAAGCAGATATTTACATAAATCTCCTGAGTTGGGGCTTTTAAAAAACATCATTTCTTGATAATTGGGCAAACAATAGTATATTCATAGCCCTTACTTTTTTTCGACCATATTTGGCATTTAAATTGTATGTTCCCGTCGCTCTAAACACTTACAGAGGAATGTTGGTTATACGCACCGTCAAACATACCTACTCTGTATTTTATTTAAAATTTTTAGCACCGGTTCTGACTTTACTATTATGTTTCCAGTACAGTGTTGTATTGTTACCAAATTCACTTCACTTTCTCTAAGAGCTTGCGAATAGCATTTTTGCAGAAGCACATTTTCCTGTATTAGGCCGTGAGCGCGTCAAATTTATGTTGGCGAATAGCTTTAATAACACTTCTTCTTCAAATTCCACATTTAAATAAGCGGTGTTTCTACTTTATATAGCAATCACCATATGAGATGTCTCAGATTTTTTGGAGCATCCCATCCCCATCGCCCTTCTGGTGGTTATATTAATATTATACTAACAAGCCCATACCCGCTTCGCTGAGCATATTTTCAAGGGGCTGTTCCCTCTAAAAGAAATGTAATTTAGTTAAGAATAGTAAAATTCTTTCAATTCGTCAGGCTTGAGAAATGCTAAAACTTAAGAGAGCAGAAAGAAAATGTTTTTAAAATATATTCCATTTTTTCTAATCGTAGTTTTTTACAATCAACATTTTTGGTTTTTCCAAAAAAAATTTACGTAAATAAAATGTGCGGTCGGTTTCTCTACTCTAGAACACCCAACAACAGTTGGCCATGAGAAACCACCGGATAATCTAAATCTATAGCGTAAGTTTTAAAAGACGGACCTTGCGCTTTTTTTTATAGTGATGGCAAAGACAAGGCGAATAGGGAATTATATTAAAATCAAATGGCAAATAAAGTGGACTCATTGGAATTCTGGAAATTAAAACATCTTCCCTTTATATTTGCCACTCAGAATCGTAGCTCAATCAGATTGTTCATTAAATTTTTAATAACAAGTCTCGTTCTAATCCAAAGTTTTGATGTTACGCAGCATTATAATCGGGGCTTAAACTTTTAGCCCGCAATAAAGAGGTAGCAGTCCCAGTAAACCAAGCGAATTCAAAAATTCCGTCGGGTAATTCACTATGTCATCCTCATTCATTATAGTGTCAACTGATTTGTAGGCAAAAAATTGTCCATATTTTTGTTTCAACATATAGTAGATGCATTAATTTTAGCGACATCTTTATTTTTGCCAGCCAAAATAGGTCTTTCACTTAACCAAGTATGTTTTTTATATTTCCACACTACACTTAAAAAGGCACTTCAAACCAATTCTTTTTTTGAATCACTTATACAATAGAAATTAGTTGGCAGTGTTATCAGGTCATTTGAATTATTAACGGGCATTTTTCCATTACCAATATCCAACAGCTGCTTTGAAAATTCTGCTGCAGATGTATCGTTTGGTAACTGTACGCTGACATTTTTAGTGAGTGTAAGTATTTTAACATTTGGTATCTTCACAAGGAGAACATTTAAGGCAGGCATTGAGTTCATCCGCAGCAGTGGAACGGGGTATGACCGGCAAATTTTGTCTAAAATCACCCAAAATATCACGGCGCCGCCAAATATTTCTTGGCTACCTCGCAAATCTTTCAAGGTTCAATTTAAGTGCAGGATGCGCTGTACAGCCACCATCTAATAACGTGCTTTTAGAAGGGGCCAGGTCCAACGCTATTTTACTCTCAAATCGTATGGATGCCAAAATCAATGAAAGCAAAAATGTTTTTCCCGTACCTCCTGATGCGTCCGAAAAATAAACCGCCACTCTCATTGCTCACAACTTGCATAACAGTATCGCAGATATGTTTTTGTTGGTCATTTAACTTCGGAACATTAGTCTGCATGAACATTCTTAATTCGTTGCAATCGGTTTGCCTTTCGCGTAGGTAGCATTTACTGATAAAAAATATTCTGCACAGCGGGATCAGGTGCAATCATACCTAATTGTGCCAATGTTATGTTAACGATAATTAAGCACATGTTCTCGATCAAAATCAACGCTTCATTATGCATTTCAGGTGTGATTTCTAATAGGGATTTGATGTTGTGCGATGCATTCGATGTAGAATGTCCTCTGACATGTGATCCCGATAATCTTGCCAAAGTTCAAGTGGACTTGAAGGTTTACATATGGATATAATTATTGCAGTGTCCGTTCGTTCGGCGAAGACAAAACCGTTGCAAATTCATCTTCGATATGTGCCACATAATTCTCCATTGACTGTTCTTAACGCTTGTAGTTAGAACATGAACGTTAATCAGCAATATACACAAGTAAAAACGTTCAGCATTATTATGATGCACTGTTTAAACACGACTCAAAGCATCGGTAGAAACAACGCCGGGATGGTCTTTGAAACAGAAAATTGTATTTCCAAGTAAAATACTGTAGAACGATACGTTTTAATAAGCGTATCGTTTCAACACAACGTAAAAAAGGAAGTCAGTGTTGTTTCAGGTGGATCCGCTGCTCTTTGACTAGCTTTTTCAGGGGTCAAATACACAAGTTTTCCGCTCTGCAGACTAACCGCCAAATGAACCACTGTTGGATATCTCTCCTGTATCGGAAACGACAAAATACGCCACATAGATTCGTTACTGCTTATATAGTGTCCCATTTGATATTGAGTGATTTCATCATTCCTATTGCAAGGCCATATCACCTCCCTTCGTTACATATTTGCAGATGTACTTAATCGATTTTACGGAGTTGCAATACTCGACGTTTATGTGAGCTTTAAATATCTTTGACAATATCGGCGAATATAGGTTATCAACCTCAATATCTACATTTTTGACTTTCAGAATCGTTGATTTGCCATTATCATCGGTAGACCGCCCATGATATAATTGGTATCCATCGTTGCCGGTAATTATCTCCGATATCG
Organism: Volucella inanis; assembly: GCA_907269105.1. Classification (NCBI taxonomy): domain Eukaryota; kingdom Metazoa; phylum Arthropoda; class Insecta; order Diptera; family Syrphidae; genus Volucella; species Volucella inanis. Next base: position 148,738,149 of record OU026153.1, read on the forward strand.
ATGATCTTGGGAAACGTTTCGAGAACTTCCCATCAACCACACATGGTAGAATGGTATTTATTGGGCCACATGGGCCATGAATCATATGTTTTACGACAACTTCGTACAATTCTTGATCAACGGTCCCATCAGGGATCTCTGCTGAAATAACGTCATCAATCTGATTTGCCGTAATTTTAGTCATCAACCAAATTAAGATGTGTGTATGCCATGCGACTAAGTACATCCAACACTGGACCTCTCCAAATACTTTTTGTTTAATAAAAAAGTCCATAAGACTCTTTAATTTCAATTTGAACACTCGTGTTGTGATATCATGCCAATCGGCTGCCGATTGGCCAGTTGACAAAAGTTCTTTAATTTCGTTCGATTGCGGAACATCAAGGACTGCCAGTGTATGTATCTGGTAAAAAAATCAATTGACCAATATCATTAACATTGCCATCCGAGTTAATAGCATCTCGAAGATGAATGTACTCTTCTGATCTAAGCTTCCTTTGATTAAATCTAATGTAGTTTAATCTTTCAGTCTCTATTTTTGCATACAATAAAATGTGATTGACCTCATTTTGATGAAACATCATCGAACTGACTTTGTTATTCATTTCCGCACCTGCAATTAATAAAAATTAAAAATTGAATAGTTAAAAAACAATTCTCATTTAAAATATGGCTAACATTAGTATAACAGTCGTGCGATTCACCATTTTCAAATTAATTAAACCCAACTTAATAATTGGATATTGTAAGGCATCGTAACAACTATGAGCTTCAGACACGTTTTGAAATTGTTGATTTCTACGATTAAACACAATACCACGCCTACTAAATTCTTGCCCAATGATTATTACTGCCACTTCATCCACAGTCGGAATATTAAATCATCCTGGATGCATTCCATCGAGTATTTTGTCGGCTCGAATAATAACTTTATGGCTGTCCGACGGCATTCCTTCGAGTGCAGTTTGAAATAATTGAACTAATTCATTTCTTTTATAGAAAAACCTTTGCAACTTTTTAATGATCTCCCTTCTAACATTGTTGGTGCCACTTGAACCACACCCAATTTAATACCGTTTATCTATATCGGCATTTGAACTGCCCATGAAATACATTTGCAAAATTGATAGTTTAAACCGGGAAACGGTAACACTGATAAAATTTTATGATAAACTTGACCTTGAATCTGATCAGATGAAAAATATTCAGATATTGTATCAAATTGGTTCACAGAAATGCGCACAAATTACCTTAAACGTCATAAATCCATCATTCAATGTAATGTGTACATAATGTAGCACCAAACGAAGTCATTTGAAAACATTAATTAAACTGCTGAATCTTCAACAAAATATATTTCGATTCAGCGGATTGTCCAGAAACTTAAAACTTCAAAGATTCGGGGGGCGGATTCAATGTAGGCAATTTCAATTTCCCATTTGCACAGCTCATTCCTGGTGCATTTGCAATATTCACAATTACCAATCGATACTGATCGATGCGAACTATAGTTGATTGTACTGTCATAATTAAATGCAACAAGTTCAAGATTTCCAATTGAACGCATTTTCCGGGGTCGATTTTGGCTATTTTCACTCTCACGTTCATCATTTGAGCAATTGAGTAGAACGGCACGCTCCTCTTCACTTTCTGTAACTCTTAAAACCGCTTATTTTTACTATGATTTCTTTCAAATGAAAAAAAAAAAAGAATCTAAACCTTCGCAACAAATTATTGTATGAAATGCAAAACAAAAACATGGCATTTAACACAAACAAAAACCAAATGTACTGTGGAAAATTCACAAATTTTGATACTAAAAGTGAAAACGCTAAATAAAAAGTTAATTAGCAAGTAAATTCACCTCAATTTATTCACAAAACAGAAACAGATGTTCCTTATTTTTTAAGTTATTCAATAAATTTCAATCCAATTTATGAAAGCCTTTTACATACAAATGTGATCAGTGAATCAACTATTTCAATAGAAAAATCTTGACGGAACATTCAAAACCAATAACGGTTAATGGGCAAACGGCACGAATGTAATGTATGTCCATACGAAAACAGTATACAGGGTGAGTTTTTTTAACTTGAGACATCCAAATTACTCGAAAAATACGCGATATCGCGAAAAAGGTTTCAGACAAAACTCACAAGGCTCTGAAGGGGACATAAGATGGCGACCACGAGTTTGACCTTGAGACCCAGGTCAAATGAAGGTCACTTTTGATTTTTCAAATGATAATTCCCGATTTTCATTGCTCAGTCGTATTGCTCGCAGGCTTGTCATTTGTTTTTGCATATGTTTAGTATAACCCAGAAACAACGAGGTGGACGGAGCAGTACTTTGTTTCCTTCGGGGTGATTAATTAGAGTGGGTCCGCTTGCCTCCCACTGTTGAATCATTGAATTCTCCCCATTTCGACGTTTATTTCTCGAGACTATTTTAAATGAACCAACAGAACTGAGAAGTATTTCTGGCGTAATCTTCCGGCAAACTTCAGTTATTCGTCTTTTCATGTCCTCACGTGTTGTTGGCTTTTTTCTGTAAACCTCACTTTTTAAGTAGCCCCACAAGAAGAAATCAAGTGACGTAAGATCAGGTGATCTAGCAGGCCATTGCCTCGGACCCCCTCGTCCGATCCATCGTTGATAGTAAACATTGTTTAATGCGCCCAGGGCTACTTGGGAATAATGGGCTGGACAACCATCATGTTGAAACCACATTGTTTGTCGAAACTCCAATGGCAGTTCTTCTAGTAACACTGGAAGATGGTCCAGCAAGAACCTTGCATACTTTTCGCCATTCAAGTTGCCTTCAATAAAATATGGACCTATTAATTTATCCCCAATAATTCCCGCCCAAACATTAACATTCCAAGAGTGCTGGCGTTCTACTTGTCGCAACCAAAAAGGGGTTTTGGTTGACCAGTAATGCATATTATGTCGATTTACCGTACCGTGATTGGTGAAAGTCGACTCATCAGAGAATAACACCTTGGCGAAGAAAAGGCGGTCTCGTTCAATTTGCCGAAGTGCCATTGACAAAAGGAAACCCGGTGCGAAAATCCTCACTAGAAAGTTCTTGATGCATTGAAACATGATAAGGATGGTATTTATGCCGATGTAATATCTTACAGACAGTCGTTTGAGAAATTCCTGATTCACGACTTATTTGGCGAGTGCTAATGTGAGGATCGTGTGCAACGGCAGCTAACACTGCTATTTCATTGTCCTCAATAGCCACCCTATCTGACCGATTTCTTTTCTTTGGTTGCACACTTCCTTCACCAGTGAATTGTTGGATGACCTGATAAAAGGAAGCGCGCGATCGTATCTGGTCTGGGAAACGTTGGGCGTAAAGAGCAACAGCACCATAGATGTTCCTTCCACTTTCTCCATAATTCAATATCATTTCAATCTTCTGTTAAATTGAAATAGCCTGCATTATTAATCTGGAAAACGATACTAATAATAATCAGTTCCTCAAAACAAATATCGATCTTCTAAATGAAGTACAGTTCCGTTCAAGTAGAAAAAAAGGGCAGAGTGCACATCATACACTCTCAGATAAGTTTAGGACAATTTGTCCCTATCTGAAATTTATTTGAGTTTTAACTTCACTCGAGGCAATAATGACTTCCTCAAAATAAATCTTGACCTTTTAACACCCTAACAACGTTGGAAACCGATTAATGATTTAGGCGTGCCAGTGCAGTGGTATCTAGCACTGAATGAGTAAGACGTTTGAGACAAAGTCGTGTACCCCATTGAGAAATACGACTGAGCAATGAAAATCAGGAATTATCATTTGAAAAATCATAAGTGACCTTCTTTTGACCTTGAAAATGGGTCTCAAACTCGTGGTCACCATCTTATGTCCCCTTCAGAACCTTGTGACTTGTCTGAAACATTTTTCGCGATATTTCGTACTTTTCGAGTAATTTTGATGTCTTAAGTTTTATGGCGCCCTCTGACGGGAAAAGAACGCATTTTTGAAAAAAACTGTTTTTTGTAAAAGAATTGTAATTTTTCACACAGATTACGAATCTGTCAAAAAATAGGGGTTCCCATTAAAAAATCAAAAGTGATCTTCGTTTGACCTTGAAAATGGGGCTTAAAGTCAAACTCGTGGTCACCATCGTATGTCCCCTTCAAAACCTTGTGACTTTTGTCTGAAAAATTTTTCCTTATATCGCGTATTTTTCGAGTAATTTAGATGTCTCAAGTTAGAAAACTCTTCCGATAGATAGCGAACCTAAATTGAGATGCTTATGTGTTTGTGTGACAGGGATCACAGCTGTACGCACATGCATTGGCATTTCATGTTCGTTTTGCTGTCTACTACTATGTTCCTGCATCGATGGATATATGGTATATGGAGAAACAGCGTAGCTCCAAAACAAATATGGAATGCTAAATTATATATACTCGCAACATTAACCGTTAACACACTTCACTTTCGTTTTGCAGCCCATTTCGTTTCTATGGGAAAAAGAGCAAGCTTTCGATTTGTTTACAATATTCAGTGACTCACTTGAGTTACGAAATAAGAAATGCTTATGGATGAAAATAACCACTCAGGAATTTTCCCAAACAGTAGAAACTTTTTTTTTAATTTACTTTTCGGTTTACTTCAATTTTTGGTTTGGTAAAATACTACTTTTTACTATGAAGAAATGATAAAATTTTGAACTGTAGATAGATGTATGCATGCATATCGCTTAAATGGGAGACAATGGTTTATGGAAGAAAGTATCTCTCATTGCTAATATCTCGTTGTCAATAACCACAACTTGCCCATTGATTATCACTACCAATAGAATCTCTAGGTCGATTGGCTCCTTATACCTAAAACAAAAAGTGGAAACAATAGAATATTCAATAAGCGATCAAAATATTTAATATTTATGCTTTAATTGATCGAAATACTATATAGACCAGTAGTCTTGAACGATTCGATCAAATTTTTGATTTTCTAATTTGTTTTTCCTCTTTTTAAAGCAGCCGATTGGCTGGGAAGTGCTCTGCGATAAACTCAGAGATATTTGCAATGCGCTTTCCGATGGATTTTTCGATGAACCGTGCATTTGAGAAAGTCTTTCCGATTGGCCTGATGATGTTTGGGAAGTGCTTTGCGAAAAATTCAGAGAAGTTTGCGAAGCGCTCGATGGACCGCGCATTTGAGAAATTATTTCCGATTGGCCTGATTATGCCTGGGAAGTGCTCTGCGATAAACTCAGAGATGTTTGCAATGCGCTTGCCGATGGATTTTTCGATGAACCGCGCATTTGAGAAAGTCTTTCCGATTGGCCTGATGATGCTTGGGAAGAGCCAATCTCTAGGTCGATTGGCTCATTATACCTAAAACAAAAAGTGGAAACAAAAAAATATTCAATAAGCGATCAAAATATTTAATATTTATGCTTTAATTGATCGAAATACTATATAGACCGGTAGTCTTGATCGATCCGATCAAATTTTTGATTTTCTAAATTGTTTTTCCCCTTTTTAAAGCAGCCGATTGGCCTGATGATGCCTGGAAAGTGCTCTGCGATAAACTCAGAGAAGTTTGCGAAGCGCTTGCCGATGGATTTTTTGATGAACCGCGCATTTGAGAAAGTCTTTCCTCCTCATCCGAAATATAAGAACAAATAAAAATGTAAAGTATGTTACCGAATGAGATATCACTAACTTTAAGTGTCTCTTGATACCAATCTTTCAAATGTACAAAAATTAATAAAGTATCCAAAAAATGACAATAACATGCAAACGAATTAAAAACCAAAATCTTTGCTGGTTGTATCGTTGCGTTGTGACGATGATATTACATTTTTTGTTTCATTGTCGGTTATATCGGCGATTTTAATGCTTCCAAAGACATATTTGCTGATTGTTGTTCACCACTTTTAAATGAGAGACCAACTGAGCTATAGACTTCTTTAATTGGAACATCGGTTTCTATCGGCCTTACATTTTCTTTGTCATTGTCGAATAAATAGTCCATTTTGAACTAATATAATTGAAAAGGACAAAATTCACTTTAAATATTTGAACGAAATGTTTCACAAACATTAATACTAACCGTGAATGATATTCACCAAACAAAAAAAACACAAAACGCTAATTATAGCACTTTATTTAGATTTACTCAAAAGAAAAATCACTTAAATTGTATTTAACACGCACATAGCAGAGACGCTGGATGTACCCAATGAGTGCAACCATATATAGTACACTCGGAGGGTGAAGGGTAGAAACTTCGTTAGCATAACGGACCTGCTTGCCGTGTTTCGAATTTTATCTCCAGTTTTGCAAATCCGATTTTGAAGATTTTTTCGTTGGAAAGATATTGTTTTTTTTACATACAAATTTGCTGTAAAGGAATACCTTTCCAAGCAAAAACAGAATCATAAAATTCGGTGTTGCCAAACTGGAGATATAAAAGGACAAACATATATCAAAACACATTTTTATATATGTATGTATATAGATTAGGTTTTTGACTTATTCGCAACAGTAGAGCTCTTACATGGTAGTGAAATTACCTCCACGGATAACTTCAACCTAGAGTGTAAGAACCTATTTGGTGTTCATTCGTCATTATTTCTATTGGCTTGTTCCCCCTTGTATTCCCGTTAGCTTCCTGCTAAACACTCGCGCCAATAAGTTTAGCAAGTTAAGTTCATTTGAACAAGACTCGATGCTTACCATCAGTAGAATTAGTAGTTTTAGTTTGTCGAAGTTATTTGAATCGAGCTAACCTAATCGTACAGCGCCAGATTAACACATGTGCACACGGCACATGAAAAGTCCGTGCCGTTTTATAGTAAAACACAAAATTTTTGCAAAATTCAACTTTATTTATCAATATAGTTGCCTTCGAGGGCGATACACTGATTGAAATGATTTTTCAATCTTTCGATACCAGTTTTGAAGTACGATTTCGGTTTAGCCTCAAAATAGGCCTCTGTTTTGGCGATTACTTCTTCATCGGTCTTAAATCTCTTTCCGGCGAGCATTCTTTTGAGGTCTGCGAACAGGAAATAGTCGCTGGGGCCCAAATCTGCAGAATACGGTGGGTGGGAAAGCAATTCGTAGCCGAATTCATTCAATTTTGCCATCGTTTTCATCGATTCAAATGCGGCCTTTTTTCTGCGATTTCGTCCTTCAAACGCTCCAACAACACAATGTAATAGTCAGGAATTTTCCCAAACAGTAGAAACTTTTTTTTTAATTTACTTTTCGGTTTACTTCAATTTTTGGTTTGGTAAAATACTACTTTTTACTATGAAGAAATGATAAAATTTTGAACTGTAGATAGATGTATGCATGCATATCGCTTAAATGGGAGACAATGGTTTATGGAAGAAAGTATCTCTCATTGCTAATATCTCGTTGTCAATAACCACAACTTGCCCATTGATTATCACTACCAATAGAATCTCTAGGTCGATTGGCTCCTTATACCTAAAACAAAAAGTGGAAACAATAGAATATTCAATAAGCGATCAAAATATTTAATATTTATGCTTTAATTGATCGAAATACTATATAGACCAGTAGTCTTGAACGATTCGATCAAATTTTTGATTTTCTAATTTGTTTTTCCTCTTTTTAAAGCAGCCGATTGGCTGGGAAGTGCTCTGCGATAAACTCAGAGATATTTGCAATGCGCTTTCCGATGGATTTTTCGATGAACCGTGCATTTGAGAAAGTCTTTCCGATTGGCCTGATGATGTTTGGGAAGTGCTTTGCGAAAAATTCAGAGAAGTTTGCGAAGCGCTCGATGGACCGCGCATTTGAGAAATTATTTCCGATTGGCCTGATTATGCCTGGGAAGTGCTCTGCGATAAACTCAGAGATGTTTGCAATGCGCTTGCCGATGGATTTTTCGATGAACCGCGCATTTGAGAAAGTCTTTCCGATTGGCCTGATGATGCTTGGGAAGAGCCAATCTCTAGGTCGATTGGCTCATTATACCTAAAACAAAAAGTGGAAACAAAAAAATATTCAATAAGCGATCAAAATATTTAATATTTATGCTTTAATTGATCGAAATACTATATAGACCGGTAGTCTTGATCGATCCGATCAAATTTTTGATTTTCTAAATTGTTTTTCCCCTTTTTAAAGCAGCCGATTGGCCTGATGATGCCTGGAAAGTGCTCTGCGATAAACTCAGAGAAGTTTGCGAAGCGCTTGCCGATGGATTTTTTGATGAACCGCGCATTTGAGAAAGTCTTTCCTCCTCATCCGAAATATAAGAACAAATAAAAATGTAAAGTATGTTACCGAATGAGATATCACTAACTTTAAGTGTCTCTTGATACCAATCTTTCAAATGTACAAAAATTAATAAAGTATCCAAAAAATGACAATAACATGCAAACGAATTAAAAACCAAAATCTTTGCTGGTTGTATCGTTGCGTTGTGACGATGATATTACATTTTTTGTTTCATTGTCGGTTATATCGGCGATTTTAATGCTTCCAAAGACATATTTGCTGATTGTTGTTCACCACTTTTAAATGAGAGACCAACTGAGCTATAGACTTCTTTAATTGGAACATCGGTTTCTATCGGCCTTACATTTTCTTTGTCATTGTCGAATAAATAGTCCATTTTGAACTAATATAATTGAAAAGGACAAAATTCACTTTAAATATTTGAACGAAATGTTTCACAAACATTAATACTAACCGTGAATGATATTCACCAAACAAAAAAAACACAAAACGCTAATTATAGCACTTTATTTAGATTTACTCAAAAGAAAAATCACTTAAATTGTATTTAACACGCACATAGCAGAGACGCTGGATGTACCCAATGAGTGCAACCATATATAGTACACTCGGAGGGTGAAGGGTAGAAACTTCGTTAGCATAACGGACCTGCTTGCCGTGTTTCGAATTTTATCTCCAGTTTTGCAAATCCGATTTGAATTTGAATCGAGCTAACCTAATCGTACAGCGCCAGATTAACACATGTGCACACGGCACATGAAAAGTCCGTGCCGTTTTATAGTAAAACACAAAATTTTTGCAAAATTCAACTTTATTTATCAATATAGTTGCCTTCGAGGGCGATACACTGATTGAAATGATTTTTCAATCTTTCGATACCAGTTTTGAAGTACGATTTCGGTTTAGCCTCAAAATAGGCCTCTGTTTTGGCGATTACTTCTTCATCGGTCTTAAATCTCTTTCCGGCGAGCATTCTTTTGAGGTCTGCGAACAGGAAATAGTCGCTGGGGCCCAAATCTGCAGAATACGGTGGGTGGGAAAGCAATTCGTAGCCGAATTCATTCAATTTTGCCATCGTTTTCATCGATTCAAATGCGGCCTTTTTTCTGCGATTTCGTCCTTCAAACGCTCCAACAACACAATGTAATAGTTGCCGTTGTTAGCTGCCCCTTTTGAAGATAGTCGATGAAACTTATTCCATGTGTATCCCAAAATACGGATGCCACAATCTTGCCAGCCGACTGTTGAGTTTCTGGTCGTTTTGGACGAGGTTCGTCGCCTGCTCGCCACTCAGCTGACTGCCGACTTGACTCTGGTGTGAAGTGATGGAGCCAAGTTTCATCCTCTGTCACATACCGACTTAAAAATTCGGCTTTATTGCGGTTGAACAGCTTTAAACACTCCTCTGAATCATCAACACGTTGTTGATGCAAACGCGGCACCCACTTTGAACAGAGCTTTCGCATGTCCAAATATTCGTATATGATATATCCAACACGCTCTTTTGATATCTTCAGAGCCTCAGCTATCTTGATCATCTTCACTTTACGGTCTTGCGAACGGTTCGTTCGGCTGGTGCAGAGTCCGGGTAACACTTATCAAGCCATTTTTTTGCATCGGCTGCATTTTTTCCCCATCAAAAAGCAACGATAAATCAACACACGAAATTGCTTTGAATCCATTTTTTTCACAATAACCAAAGTTACTTCACTCACAACGCTATATCTCGAGAACTAATCGTCCGATAGTTGTCAAATTTATACACGTATCTTTTGAAGGTTGGTACTAACTGAAATTGGTATGGCATTTAATTCAAGTGGTGCCCTCTCTTAGAAACGGCACGGACTTTTCATGTATACTTACTAATATTATCACAGATATTTTAGTTGTATTTTATATGTATTAATAAAGTATTATATTCCTTTCTTTGGCTGAGGGAAGGTTTAAGAGTCAAAGATCCTGCCTCTATTGAAGCCCATCCCACCTATTTGGGTTTCCCGAAACAGTATTCTGACCAACCATTGAAGTTGGATGGAGTTTAACTGTAACAGGTAAGGTCTCTCTGGTACTCTTTCCATCGTTCCACCGAACGTGTCTTAAAAAAAGCTGCAGTAGTCGTCAAAATCAAGTGTTCCGGCAGCTGCTCGGTCAGCGCGTGGGAGGGAGGAGATCTGTATAATATGTTGGGTGAGGCCTTAAGTCTCCGTGCCATGGCCGCAGACGAAATGACCACAGGTGAAATGTCACTATTGCAAGTACCACCTGGAGTATTATTCTTTGGCGTCACCTCCATCCTGTAAACTATTTTACGTCTAGTTTAGACGTCTCACGTTGGTTCTTTTCAGAACCTTAGAAACTTTGACTCTTAAGGCTTCCTGCCACGTCAAGGCAGCCAAAGAACGGAAGATACTCGCATAATCTATTTATCATATCATATATCATACAGCAATGCTTTGATTAGTAGTTCTGCGTACTCAATATATCCTGGCAGAGTTTCAATTATACCCTCAATGTACAACATATTGCAAAGTAGCTTAGACTAACACCCGACCACTTCCGAAACCATGATGACAGCGCCACAGCACTCCATACCGCTGACTTAGCTTCTGCATACAGGTTTTGGATAATTTGTCCGAACTTTATTGACTTTCTCACTCTGTACAACTTGTAAAATATAGCTTTCATATTCAGCGTGTCAAAAGCAGATTTAAAATCCACAAAGAACGCATAACGTTTTGTACCTCTTCCAATGATGGATTCCACAATGCTCCCCAAAGCAAACACTCGAGCGATAGTAGAATATCCTGGCCTGAACTTCGCTTTGCATTCTTAAAGCAGGTCACTGTAGAATTGCTGTAAACAATTTATAAGAAGCAATTAAAAAGGAGATATGTCTATAATTTTCAAGATTCGCAGAACACGCCTTTTTATAAATTGGGAAAATGATCGCTTCCTCCAAATCGTTAGGAATTACTCCACTGTCTTATTCAGCTTCTTGTGTAATTCATCATTACCTACAGCTTAATCATCTTTTTAAATATTAAGCCCTTTCATAGCATTTGTGGGATATTAAACCCCGAAAACCATTTTAGCCTTAGCTTATTGAAGAATGAATTGATGAACTAAAAAAAGAGAGGAAATTCGGTCATGGTATCTCTTCTTGTTCACTGGGCCTGTAGAAGATTTTTGGGCAATTATTATCTGGTTAAATTCCTTGATGTAAGTAGGGGTTTTAAACTGGCTTTCATTTAACGAGCTCTAAATGGTACTGCAAGCAGGTATTCAACTTAGTTAGCAGTTCAATCATTTGAGCAATGTTGCTGAATGAATCGTTTGTGGGACAGCCTTATGTTTTTATTACTTTGTTGAATGTTGCACTGTAGGTATTATAAAGCAAATAAATCTGCTTTTGTTCTATACACTAAGCGTTTTCTGATCCCAGGATAAACCATATTATAGTGAGACAAAATATTTATAATGTCTATTTTCTTTCCAGGAAAAGTATCCACCACCGGAGAAACTATTCTCTCACCTAAAGCAGAATCACCGAAAAGTACATCATACTCAGATATTTCAAAACATGACGAAGATGTGAGCAAAATGCTATCTGCTTTTATTTTTCGAAAATATAAAAAAAAAATGTTGTTACAAATTTTAAGGGTTCATGGGTATCCTCACCTAAAGATTTTGCATTCCCTGAAACTATACCAGAAGAAGCTTCAAGTGTGGAAGAGGAAAGGGTGGTTATCTTCCGTTTGCCATCTGGCCCGTATCTAACAGATGCTTTCTATACGGTATGTCTTTTAAAGTAAGGAATTCATAAATTCTAGGAGAATTCTGTATATTATTGTTCAGGCTGATGCCAGTCTTCTACAACAATCCCAAAGTCGTCGGGGAAGCCGACAATCGATGCACTCCAAGGATAAGCAACCTACCCGATTCGACTTTGAACAGCACGAGCTAATGCGGGGGGCTTCTCAAAAAGATCCAAAAAATAGTACATCCACCGAAAAGGAGTCCGAATCTGATGAAAAGTTTGTTGAGGAGACGAAAGCCGACGTTTCAGCGGCGACATTCTTAGATGTGGCTGTTTTGAGATGCCTATTCATTTCCCATTGGCAAGAGGAAGGCGTCTATTGGAGCTTACAATATCTCTACAATAGGTAAATGATAATCATTTACTTGTCAAAGAATAGTTTTTTAGTCTGTTTTTTTTTTTTTAGACTTACTGAAATCGGAGAAGAAGCTGCAATTCCAACACATCAACCAAGGAAACGTTCAAACTCATTACCCATCCCTCAGATAGAGATTTCTCTATACCAAGGACCCGGCACAAATAGTCGAGATAGTCCTTGTGGAAGTTCCATGGCCAAAGATTATATTGAAATCCCTGAACCATCAATTACAGCCCTCTTAATTGGTAAAAGCTCTTTAAATCCTCGTCATTATCTGCCCATCATTATTTTTTTTAGATGAATCCAGTCCAACTGCTGAACGACGAGGAAGTGAAAAGAAGAAACGGGTCAAGATGGCTGATCTACGAGCATTTGTCGAAACGAAAATTCTTTCAAAGTCCGAGAAGAATTTGGAAAAAGTAGGCCTAGAATGTAGTACAAATGGCAAGAGGCCACTGCAGCATGTAGTAAGATTTTTGAATTGTATTTGGCGTTATCCCTTTTATCTGTTTTTAAACACCAATACAAAACAAATTCACATCATGCAATTGGCCGCACTTTGTCATTATTAGAAAGCCTTTCACTTGACATTGATGTTTAACCTGTTCAAAAGGACTTTAATAATAGAAAATGATTTTATTTTCTAATTTGTTTTTAGGACTACCATCGTAGTTTGGATACGGGTGAGAAGAAATTGTCACGTTCAGCATCGATGATAACTCGAGAGCCGGCTAGTAATTTAATTAAAGGCAAAAGCATGCCCAGTCTTAGGTGAGTAGTGTTGTATAAGACGTCATCTTCAAATACCAGTACATCGTACAAACGACTCATTTTGGATTAAGACTTTTACTCAGTGAGCAGTTTTTTTTAAACTTTACCTACGCCTTACCTTTACAAATGTTTGTTTTTTCATGAGCTTCCGTTCGAAATAAATTCTTCATATTTTTTATAACATTTTCCTAAAATATTTCTCACTCATTTATTTTATTCTAAAATTTTATATTTTTCTCTTTAGAATCCGTAGACTTAGATGTAGTCGGAGGAACCCTTAAAATATTGTATTATTTTATAATCCAAATTACAAAAGACTTCAGAGCTTACTGGGTCTTTTTAAGCTAATTTGACTTTTCAAAATGAAAAGATCAAGCCAATTTAAACTCAAGCATACCCCATTCACATCATCTGCTCACTAGATAAAGGATTACGTCTGAATCCATTTTCGCGGCAGTGGCTTCCAAGCTTATATGCCTTCTGAAGCATTTCTATTCTACGGATTTTTTTTATGGGTCAAGTCGTTGACTTCTCACATTCAAAGATTTTGGGTTGACCTGGGCTAGATCTTTCTATTGCTAGATCTTTCTGACTTCGTAGCTGTGCACACCACCTTAGGTGTCCCTATTTGAAGATATTTTAAGCTAGAATGCTGATACCCATCTGCTCTATATGTCCCAGGAATCTGAGTTGATAAATTCTGACCCTTTAGGCACGTACAGTGGAGAATTCCATTTTCCACTCTTTTTCGATGCACACAGCGCCGAAGATTACTCGAAAAGCTTTTCCGTGTCACCTCGTCCTTTTTTCATGAAGTTCATGTCTCTGCGCCATAAAAGAGAACTGGAACAATTAGGGATTTATACAGCCCTTCGAGCATTCCTGAGCCTAAAAAACAATGATTGGCTACGAATTACTCTTCGAATGATCTTCAAAGTCGTGCCTATCTTGGTTCATTTTTTAACGACAGCATTTATTTGGTTTTAAGTATATATAACCATATCGTTCGTTAAGAGCAACAAGTAACTTATATTGAGAGTGGGAGTTGGGCTTGCATTCGAGCCTATTGGAGTGAAATTGGATGAGGGCATCATCATCATAAAGGCAGATTTGGACATTCGAACATATTTTAGGAATATCATTAATGATAAAACAATAAAACTGGGCCAAGAATTGAACGCTGAGATATTACTGCAGTTAAAGTGCAAAATTCGGAAAAAATATCATTATGAACTACTCTTTGATAATGGTTATTAAATTAATTATAAACTAGGCACATGGACCTTTAACTCCCTCTTCTGGTAATAAGAGTGGAGTTATTAGGGGCTCGACAATACTTCTTCCAGTTGCAACTCGTTTGACTTATCTTCTTGTTTTGTAAGATGATGCAAGTCAACGTTATATGTTCAAAATATAAGACCAGCTTATAAGATAGACAAGCTATCTGTCTTGAAGCAAAACATATGGAGGGTTGAAAAATATAATAACATCAAGTAGGCTTGTAGGATGATTAGGGGAAAAGCGAACTCTCAAACGAGTTAATAACCGATAAACCAGAACCAGTCGTATTGTAAAATCTATGAGTTGGCGAGCTTCACTGCCCTTTTTTAGAAGGTCGGAATTAAGATCGCCAAAAACAATAATGTTCTTATAAAGTGCAGTAAATTCTTGGATTGTCGAAATTAATGGCTCTGGGGAATAGCATTGGGTAGGATTATATGCAACACCAATGACACATTTAGTATTGCCATCGCTTACTTCTTCTAGTAAATATTCAACGACGCTATATATTTTTTTAAATTCCTCAATCTTTAAGGAATTACCGCAGCATACTGCAACTTCTCCACCGGTAGTGGTAGTAATCCTTTTGTCAGGTATTAATTTATACCCTGGTATTTCAAATAGGTTCTTTGTTTGATCATCCATATCTGATCCAACCCAGGTGTGCTTAATGCTTCAGGGACATTTGATCGGCAAAAGACCATGGCGGTTTCGTTCGATTGAATTTTTCTGACTTTAAAGTTCCTAACAGTATTTTCTCTTCTTGGCGTTAGGAATACCCGGAACTCGGAATACTCGGAACGATCGGCCAATACCGGAGGCGCAATTTAGGTCTATTTCAATGTGATCAATCTGGTTTGTGGAAGATTAATCAGGTGGCCGCCTGACTCACCTTGTGTGCTTGCTATGAAAGCACTTCGAAATGAACTTGATAACTCGAATGTCCTCCTTGACACTCGTCATGAATACTGAGCAAATTTGTCGTCGAAGAATTCATAAAAACAGTCCTAGGCGCGATCATTTTTCTTCCTTATACATTTCAGTGGACTACCGTTCAGGTTTTCTTTAATGAGTTCGACGTTGAGGTACAATTTCGAGTTCACACTCCTGGTCTACGATAATCTCTGCTTTATACCCACCGGGAAAATATTTAAACTTTTGGGTAGTAACTGGGATGTTCTCAAATATGCGTTCATTCCAAATGATTATTTGAAACCGATGCTAGCAACCCCAAAAAATCCTGCCATCACTCTTGATTTAAATAATCTCTCTGGTTCGATACACAACTTATAAATGTTGGATGAACCATTCTACTTTGACCACTGATACTAAAATTGAACATTTTGAACAAGCAGAACAGGAACAAGACTCCTGTCATCTTTCGCAATCATAAGAACCGCATGAAAACAAAAATATCGCCCATGCCAAACTTGATGGATTCGAACTCTACAAAACTCTACAACAAATTCACTTCTTCTTTAAATGTTGCCTTTACCTCATCTTTACATAAAGTAAAGAGGACAGGAATAAGTGCTCGAAGGCGTTGGCCACAGATCTCCAAGGACTAGATTGCAAGAACAGAAATATGTTAAATATAACTGTACCTATCAATGTCAGAACTGACTGGAACTGACTAGCACCCCTAAGTTCGTGCCGTAGTCTCCGCGAAAGAATCACCAGCACAAAAGAGCAAATTCTTTTTGAGTGCATCATTTTATGAGGATTTTAGTGAACGAGTACTCTGCCTTACGGTGGGATATTGGGCTTCTTCGCCGATATATAGTCTGCAGCAAACAGTTTTTTCTATATTTTCAGTAGTAACTGTGGCTCTACTACAAGGTTTCTTTGCTGTTAGTAAAACTTCCCTACATCATTATTTCTGGAATACAACCTCCAAATATCTTCAATTGCGCGAGCTTCCGAGCTGCTCTGATTCTTCGTTGCAGCACCTCTTTTTATGTTTCATATTTAGCTGCCAGTATTCTTCATCAAAAGACGAAATTCGTGGTGATATTCAACACATCAGTTGGCGCGTCTCGATGGCACATTGGTTTCGTTTCCACTGGTCTTCGGTACTTGATGCTCGCGGCATAGGAGTTGTTGAGAGATTTCGCGACTCGCGTTCCACGAATATTCTCGTTTTACCTTCAGGTAAGGTTAGCACTTCGCTACGAACTTAATTGTTACGCTTACGGTTAGCTACGATCAATCGCTACGCAACTTCGTTGATTAACTCAAAAGGGAGCAAGTTCCAAATAGTCGGGTAGACGATGAAAAAAAAAAAACAAGTGGAATTAGAGTATCACAACCTCCAATTTATCCTTAAAAGGAAAATTGACGCATCGTCTTACACCAATTGCGCATGACTGTTTCAGAAAATATCAGTTTCAACGCAAATATACAACTTACTCAAACTGTCCGTATTGGGAAACTGTTTCGGATAACGTCTTCTAACAATACTTAGAAATAGGGAGGATTATCCAGGATAGTAATCCACTCTCGATAATATCGTAAAACATATGTTCAAAATAACGAAAGCTAATCATCTTAGGTAACATTGTACATTGTCACATACCCAGTGAAGATAGGCGTAAAGAGATAATTGAATTGAACAGAGTAAGACAAGTCCTTTAGTCGACCACCACTGTCCTGCGGAGAACATGAATTGGTCTGTTCAGGTTGAGGAAGTTTAAGTCAATAACTCAGCCCTTACAATGGGCCTCATACAAAGTTTGAACATCCCCAAACTGAGTTGGTGATCTCGGCCAACTATAGATTCATTCCGTAATGACAGCCTTCAGCTTTGCTCTTAATGAGAACTATCTCAAATCTGGTATACCCACTCCATAGAGGTATGCTTTCATCTTTCATCTACATCTACGCATCACTATAGGATGATGCTATACTAGCGTTTTGCTATGGTTCTTGTAGTATCATACCTTCGTATTCTATCTATAAGGCGTTATTCTGCCTTTCTTATCGGTTCGATCTATTACTGCCCTGGTGAGTGATATGATAACGACATGACTAAAAGATTTGCTTGTTAGGTGAGTTGATCTTTTAAGCATCTTTAGCTGTCCTCAAAGTGAAGAGAGTCTTCAGTAGATGAGGGGATCTATTATGGCTTCTCCTGACATAAAAACGATCTTAGGGAATATTTCTGCTTCATTTTCAACTCCGCGTTTTCAATGAAAATGCTCCAGTAGGCAAAGGGTCTCAGGCTTTTTTCTGTAGTTTTGTTTTATGGGCATGCTTTCCCTGTCTTTTGATTCCGGTTGAGGTAGGTTTACTCCCCAAAAGTCTTGCGGTGCTCTCAGTAAGTTTTTTTTAAGTTTTCACCTCATGAGATATTTTTCTTTTTTGAAAAGTTTATCTTGGTCCCGAAAAAAAGTGCATCACTCGCAAAAAAGTTTCATTTGTGTAGGCTAGGCACTTGGTATCCAAAATGTCCCCTCGTGATTGAGCTTTTTGAAAAGGTTTTCGGAATAGGGTAGAGGAGAAAGTTGTTGAGAGGAGAAGTTATGAATAGCTTGATAGGAGTTCAATAAGGAGCATTCATTCTTAAATAGTTTTACCAAAGCTTTTCAAAATACATCACTTTTAGATGATAATGCAATTTCGCCCACTAAGAACTAAATTAGGTCTTTCTGAAATATTGATATACAATATATTTCATTTTTCTTTTCTTTCTTTTATACAGTGTTTGTTGTAACTACATCTTGAAAATCAACACGAATAATTTTTTATAGATTTGTACATATTTCAGTTTTTTTTCAAATTGAAATTTAGAAACATCATTTGGTTAACCGAAATCGGGTAAGACCCTATTAAATAGCGTTTGTCTGTTTTTAAATGCCTAGCGATGGAAAAACCACGCACGAAAGCTGCACCACTTGCTAGTGTTGCGAATAGTCTACAACTTATTTTAAACAGAAGTGGAAACTCTACCTGATGAATGTTCCACCACTGAAGAACGTTAAATCATCATAATCGTCATAGTAACGTTTGTAGTTTTATAATTACGAAGCTTTTACTTTACAATTTATTTGCTGGAGGAAACAAAAAAGTGCGATTTTATGAAAAATAGTTCAATTTTTTATTATAATAGATTCCAAAAGCGTGTTTAGGTAAATTTTGAAAATTTTAATAATATCAAAGTCATTATTCAAATTATGAATATGAACAATCTTTAACTGAATGTTGCATAGACTTCACCTTCAAGTTATTTTGAAGCTTCTTCAAAAGGTTTTAAGATTTCAGTCAATGCACTAATTTCACCAATATTTATGTTTATAATTCTATGCAATACATTTTTTTTTTTTCTTGCAAAATATTTGTTTCTCGATCCAGTTTTTTTAGTTGAGCTAGGGAGATAATATTCCATCTCGTAAATATCTACTTTTTAATGATGTTTTCAGGCATGAATTTGTACCAGATTTTTTAAAAGCATTTTACTAGTTTGGAACATATATTACATAAAACATCTATTTGAATATTTTTTTTTACAGCTTTCTCTATAGAATTGTGTAATAAATGGTTAATGCAAAATATATTATTTAATAAACGGAAATCAGCTAACATATTTGCACCCTTATCCGTTACTATTATGGTTTTAACGTTAACCTCGCATTCGAATTCTGTTAGTAAAAGGCTAGCTTTTGATTTGATTTTCTGTCCTGCAGATTTTAGAAAACGTTCAAGAAACATTAAAGAAAAAAAAAACTTTAAAAATTTCTACCTGTACAGGAATCACCTTTCATAGATTTCAACCCTAGTAACCTTGCATTTAATTTGCCTTCTTTAACTAAATGAATTATTAAGGATATGTATGAACTTCTTAAATAGTTGTCCGTCCAAATATCAGATGTTAGCTAAAACCTATTATCCATTTACTATAAAAATTCTCTACTAGGTGGGGTGAAAAGTAACCTCCTTCGGAATGAAAATGTTTTTTTTATTTTATTCAATATAGTCTTCTTTTAATTTGATACACTTATTCTAGCGATTTTTTAACTTCTTGATCCCGTCCGAAAAGTAATTTTTTGGAAGGTCTTCTAAATACTCCTCCGTGGCGTTGATGATGGCGTGAGCTGAATTTTTTATTGATGAGCCTTCAGTCCATTGCCGGCAACACATTCTGTTCTCTGGTATTCAACAATTACCAATCGACGCCAAACGTCCGCCCGATTCTGCATCAGCAAGTCCAAACACTCTTTCGAAGTCCTCTCGCGTTCGTGTTTTTGGTCAGGAGTGAGTATGCGCGCCAAAATATGGCGTGTGTGCTTAGTACTAATCTTTGTGGTATCTGCCAGCTCGCGCACCTTCACTTTTCGGTAAGCCAACACCATTTCATGTATTTTTTTAACATTGTCCTCTGTAACCGCATCGGAGGGCCTGCCGCTGCGGACTTGATCGGTAGTAGAGTTGCGGCCACCACGAAACTCTCGAAACCATTAACATTAGCCCCATAAAATTTATCCAACTTTTCTTTTGTTTCCTTCGCTGTTTTGCCTCTCAAAAAATAATGTTTTATGAGAGAACGAAAATCGCTTCAGCTCAACAACAATCAGCTGTCAGAACAAAACTAAAGACAGTATCGCACCGGCATGTCTGCCTAAATATGAACGGACTTCAAGGAACCATAACCTTTTTGCAGTAGCAGCGCATTCTGGCGGTCAAGGAGGTTACTTTTCGGAGGTATATTTCGAGAAAATGTTGTAGGATGAGGTAGAAGCTTCTCGATGTCTACATTTTCACCATATTTAGCCCCAATTGAAATCAAATGCGCTACAAAATCTTTTAAGCCCGTGTCTTCACCAATTTTAAAAGGCCTGCAATATTCCGTAAGACATTTTGTTAAAATCTGTTCGCTTTTTTTCTTGTCAATTTCTACATCTTTTTTGTTTGTTGGGCTAGATTTTTCAATTCTTTTATTATACTATGTCATATAGCACTTTTGTCTCACATTTGTAGACATACAAACAAGTTTTGCATGCTACCAATTGATCAATTGGATGGCCATTTGCATTTTCTATTATGCCAAACACATCCCAAACCTTTCTCATGCCTCTTTTATTATTAATTTTAAATTCGCCACTTGCTATTTTGGCTTTTATAGTTGAATTATTTAGTAAGCTAGTTCCACTTATCACAGAAACGTCTGATTTACAAGTTGATTCCTTAAAAAAAAAGTAAATACCTATGTATTTGACTGTTTTTAAATATACCTTACACACGAAAAATGTACTTACGTCATTTATTTCCATTTTAGAATTTTATATTAAAGATCAATTCGAAGAAAAGAAAATTTTTTTTTAGAACTACTAACACTGATTAACTCTACACCGAACAAGTGATTTCTTTGAACAAAATTGTAAAACTAAGTATTCTTTCCACTTCTTGTTAAATTTTCTTCTCCACTTCTATTTATTTTTTGAATCTTTTCCACCACCAGCTGTCTCCTAGATAGCGGGTAAGTTTTTATTACCTTTTCAATTTCTTAAATTAACACAATTTTAACATTAACAAAACTCTTGCTTCTTGTTCCAACATAAGTGCTTTTCCAAAACCTTTTCATATCTGTCGTACCCTGTAGCAGTTTCTATAGTTTTTTTTTTTTTTTTATATATGCTTCTAATTATAGATGCTTGTAGAACAATTTTGCAATTATTCCTTTAACACCATATACTCATCTTTTCTGTAATGCTTTCCTTAGCCACGTTTTGTAGTAGTTTATAATCTTCTTCTCATGATATGCACAATCATTTCATTTATTTAACGCAATACTCGTGAAACACGTTTAAGGTATTACAGGTACGTGGAACCGCAGAAGATCATCCGTCAGTCACAGTCTTCCGGTCCAAGGACGACATTTTTCACACGAAATCCTATAATAACCGTCACAGAGCATACACCTACACCATCACCAGATTTCCTCAAGAGACAGGTACAACATCTGATGACAAATTTCTGATAGAGATATTGAAAACACTTTGTTCCTTTTAGGGATCCATTGATTCGCAATTGGATGCGCTGAGCAATGGTGGCAGCTTAAGCGGAATCACTGGGTTTCGTGGTCATATGTTGCGATCTCATACGGATTCCCATATTGACTATACTGGAGTTGATGAGTCGGAAGCACCAGGATCATCATTTTATATCACTCGCGATGGCGGCATTGACTATGAAATCGTTTTGTTAGCTGTATTCAATGTTTTCAAGAGGGACTTCAACACAGTATCGTTACGTGTCCTTGAAGCTGGATTGAATATTTGTGAGGTGTTGTTGGAATTGGGAGTAATGAAACTCGGGGAACATGCCCACGAAATTTCTATGGGGATTATCAAGAGAGCACTTCTCCATTTGGGATGTCCACATGGATGCAACGATGGTAAAATGGAGAAAATATAGATTTTGTTTCTACCAAATGTTTCAGATGTAAAGAAAAATAAGTCTTATTACGAACTGCCAAAATTATTTTCAAAGGTTAGAAATAACTTGAAGATTGCAATAAAAGCGGGAAAAGGAAATTAGAGGCATAGAAAGAAGTTTCTTAAGTTAGTTAGAAAGAAGTCTTAAGTTTCTTGCTTAATGTAGATGTAGAGACTTAACGTAGCCCCAAAGAAAAGAGTATAACGGTGTTAAATCGTAAGAGTAGGCACCCAATCATCAGAACCATTTTTTAGTGATAGATGAAGATGGAAAGAGTCGATTGTGGCATGTGCTGTTTGGCAAGTAGCCTTCCAGATCTGATTCATTGATTAATAGGGAGCGATCTCCATTGAATGTAATCAACTCGTCGGCATCATCTTGAAGATATACTTCCTAGTAACTATCTCCGATATGAAAACCACACCAAATAGTTAATGATAGTAGTAGTACGAGTAGTAGTAATATGTGATTTTATTGCACAGTAAATGAAAAATCCATTCACAAAGCATAGCATTGGCATTTGCCGTGGCGTCAGCCCGAAAAGGGATATTTATGTACGATCTAAGTCATACAATTATTAAATTTAATATACATAGTAGTATTAAAAATGCCTTATCCTGTAATTGCTGCCAACATTTTAAAGCAGATTCTATATAATTCAGCAGCTCACCTCAATTTAGAATTGAAATAACTTTGTTTGATGACAGGCTACTTTGTTACAGTGAATTCTCCTAATCACACTCAGTATGGAATATATTTCTATGAAGTCATAAATATCTTCTTTAGCACGTATATTGTACAAACATATGGCATATATGCCTCTATTCTTAAAAATAGTACTTAAGTTATCTTGGCCTTGAAAATAATTTGTCTCCCCTAAGTCATATTCAAGGGTCCGGTATGTGTAATATCGTGTTCACTGCACAACCTAGAAATGAAGTTTCTCTCGTAATAAGTGCATTGCAACAATATGCGGGAAGCGTCGACTCGGAAGTGACAGCCTTATTGTAAAAAATATACAATGGTGACAGACTGGTTTCCAAGTGAAGCATATAATTTGGTGTATTTTCTGATTATCTGAAAATTATTTGATAAAGTATCTCAGCAGTTTTTTGGCTTCTTCATATTGAAAAATACCCCAAACTTCATCCATGGTAGACTTTACTACTGCTTTATAGACTTTATAATTTGTGCTTAATGCAATATTCTTTTTACAAAGTATGTTTTTACAGCTGTATCTTATTTACCTTTTGGCTTCTTTTAGATTTCCTTGCAATTGTTTGTTATAAGTTAGGTGAGGTGTATCATTACTCTGAGATGTGTATATTTATTTACATTCTCTAGTTCTTCGTATTGCGACCATTTCCATTTCAGAACACCATTATTTCCGACTTGACGGTGTTGACTTTTAGATTCCACAAAATGCAATATTCCTCAAAATTATTAATCATGATTTGTTTGTGTTTCCGACAAATGTCATCGCTTATAGGAACAGGTTTATCTTAGTCTCAGCTAACTGGATATCACCGGGCGAAAAAGTTGGAAGTTCATCCGGTAACAGAAAAAAGAGAAGGGGACTCAAGATACAATCTTGCTTGACTCCCATTTTTGACTCAAACCAGCCTGGAATGTGTGTGGAATGGAATAACTTTGTTGACACTCCCAGATTATTAAGCTTGTATAAGAGAGCCCTTTTATCAAGAGAGTCAAACGTCGCCTTAAATAAAAAAGAATACATACAGCTTCTTTCCCTTGTCCAAGCAAGCCCTTTGAAAAGTTTTTCCTGAACCCAGCTTAAAACTCGGTAAGTAGGTGGTTACTACTAGAAAAGAACTGAGTCATTGTTAACATCACGGAATGCAGGAGACATTTATGTGCCTCTGTGAGCCTTAGGATGCGACAAATGTGAAACTCGATATCAAATATTTTCCGATTAAATCTTGGTTCCATAAAGCTTATATTTTCCGCGTTTATAGATTTTATAATGAAATATTTACTTTTAGTATACAGTTTACTTGCCTTCCTTTCTTTATAGGTATACGAGGACCTCCAGCTGATTTTCTCCGAAGCCAGTGTCAGAAGGTCCTCTCACGGATGCTTCGTCAAGCCGGATCAAGAACAAAGACTTATCTCCAGACAATGGTTAAAACAACACAACTCCATGAATTGGTTGAGTTCTTCCATGCATTTGTGGCATTTTGTGTCGATCCCAGTTCCCTTCTTTCCCCGCTGAGTGAGTTCTATAATTTTTTTCTTTCTTCTTCAATCTGTATTTCGCTCTCTTTCAAAATTTTTTCGAGTTCTTATTAGCAACAGACGCACTTAAAAAAAAAATAAATTAAAAATAAAAAACAAAAAAAATTCGTAGAAATTCGATTTACTTTTTTTTAAAGCATGCTCTGCTTAACGTAGGCTTTGCTCAATCATGATCCATTCAGATTAATCGAATGGCTCGTGTTTATATGTAAATAAGAATTAAATAGGCGGCTTTCACGAGTAGCAGCATGCATGCCATTTCTTTTCACTCCCACAATGTGTATATTAATCTACATAGACCATAAACGATCGAGCGGATTTAAAAATCTTAACACCGATCTTGGCGGTATATCATCATCAGGCGGGCAGGGTGGTTATGCGACAAATTTTAGTGGTGGTCTTACTGGCGGGCCCGAAAGTCAGGTCATTACTGCGGTCTTTAAGCCATTGGTGACACGTTTTGTTGAGGCACATAAAGAATTGAAGACATCGGAAAATTCGGCGTTGTATTGTGACATTCGACAGTTGGTCACTTACGTTAAAGGTGCTCATGGTGGACCATTTAGACGAGTGGCACTGAGCGGAATTCTAGCTGTGACTCCTAGGCCTCATAAAAAAGGTCCTTTGATGCAGACGACAAGAGTTATACGGTAGATGTGCTAAGCTTTTTTAAATAGCCCCTCAACTGAAGTCAGCTTTTTCATTGTAGACACATTCCACAAGCAGAAACAGCGCAGCCACCTAGTATTCAGTTGGAAGATAACCGTAGTCAGAGGAAAATGCTACTTAAAAAACGAAGTACATCATCTGCCTGTGCTGTGGTAAGACAATCAATCAATTTTAACTGACCTCTTATTGATTTCTCACTATTGCATCTTTATAGAGTCTATTGGAAACTGAAACTTGCGATGATCATTACAGGTCCAGCTCAAGTCCACTGAGCAACATTCGACGTCGCGCTACTACTATTCGGCCTACCCTCACTCCAAGGCATTCTGAGCGAGCACTCTTGTCAGACTCGACATCCAGTTCAGAACGAAATTCCTTAGGACGCCTAAGTGGGCTAGTACGATGGTTTCGCGGAACACCAAAAGAGCCCGCTTCAATTGATTTGGAAATCGGTTCATTAAACCCCGACATTACGTCAACATTCATCCGTCATGCATCGTTGAAGATCCATCGGGGTCGTTCTAGTGATGGAATAGGGCGATCACTTCAGCGAGCACGACGTAGAGTTGAACGAAGACTAAACCGATTCGGAATTGTCAAAGGAAAGAAGAAAGTTGGTGGCACTGAAGAAATGGCAGGTTTGTGGTAAAATTACATTTTTTTAAAACATCTCCTTAATTTCCCTCTGATAGATTTAAGCAGACGTAGTTCTTCTGATCTTTGTGAAGGTCCGAGAGAATCGGAAATTGTTGTTTTGAAAGAAAGAAAACTGGTTCCCACTGAACCGATTCAAATAGGAATGCTACGGTTTGCCTTTTTGTTGGAATCATGTGCTCCTGGATCCTTTCCTGATCCACAATTGGTTGCAGCTGTCTTAGATTTGGTAATTTGGGATTAATTTTAAACGATTTAAATAACAATCACTTCTCTTACAGCCACAAGCACCTTTGGTAGCTAGGGCAGCATTCCTTATAGAATGTGCTCATTTCGTTAACTTATGCAACAGGGGTATGTGGCCCAGCTGGATGAAACAAAACATCACAAACTATCGACCTTCTGGAGCGAACATAAATGCAAGACAGCAATTGAGTACTGGAACTCGAAGGGCACATATTTTACAGAGGGCGGCAGGGAAAATGTTCCATCAGGTTGATTAAATTTTAAGAAATATTTAATTTTTAACTTAATTTGTGATATTTTTACGTTTGATATCTTTCCTTTGTGATATCTCTACGTTACGTTAACGTCTCTATAGTAGTTTTAGACAGTTTTTAATATAGTGTGCGTGTTTTTTTTTTATGGTTACGCCATTGGGTGTGTAATCTTCGAAAAATACTAGCAGCCCAACACACTAGCATGCACGATTCATACCCCTGAATGTTCCAATATCAGAGTATGCCTACGTACTATGGTAAACCATGCCCTGCATACTTTAACCACCCTCCCCAGGGTATTCCCTTGTGGTCATACTACGGGGACTAGTCAGTATCTATGCTACCTCCCGGGTCCTACTGTTTCAGCACGTCATACTTGTTCCATTAGGTGGAGTTCTTTCTGCAAACGTTTACAAATCCTTTGATCGTAACATACGAGTATCTTTGACAAAGGAACGGTGAATTCGTTACGTTTCTTCAGTACATGCAATAAAATATTGCATGCTCAGCATCTTCGTCGGATGAGCGGATGAGCTTGCAAGAAAAGGAGGGTTACTCGACAATAGTGAAGTTGAAAACATCAAACAACCCTTTTGTGTAGTAAGGGGCAATTTTGAGGAAAAAATCACAAAGACTGCCAACCTAAGGTGGCCAAGTTAAGCTTTGGACAATAATAGGAATGCTGACAGAGTTTCAGGTAGATTATTAAGGTTTTTGCATTTGAATATAAATTCAACTGGTTCCACAGGCATCGCGATGGGTCCCCATCTTGGTCTCCCTATAAAACTTGGTTTTCCCCATTTTAGTGTCGAGCCCAGAATTTTGGGTTTGAAAATCGACACAGTTCAGTTATACAGTTCCTTAAAACTGTTTGCAAGTTATGATGACTAGGAAATGAATAGGCATAAGCGAGTTGAACGGCTTAGGAAGGAATCACGATATTTGAGAGTATTTCAGCCCGAAAGTGTGCTTGCAAGTGGTTTTGAAGAGGTTTTAAGAGGCAGAATGTACTGGCAATTTCAATGAAATACTAGTGGTGAAAATAGCGATAGAACAAGGTGAAGCAGGGGGCATAGACGATACAAGTGCCACTTGGATAATGGCTGGGTGTTTAGATTTTAACGACAGCAGGCAGTTATATGTTTTAGAAGCATTAAATTCCACTCTGTTGGTGGATTGTTCGTAATGCTGTGTTTTTTTTTACTTTAGTTTGCATTCCAATGGCTGCTAAATGCGAATCTTAATGCTTATTTGCAGGTGGTTTCTATATAATGTAACTGCTATAGATCAGTCACTTGAAGGTAAAAGATTACACATTAATTTTTCAAAATGAGATTGTAAATGTTTTTTTTTTTTTTTTTTTTAATTCGTAGGTAAAGTGTTAAGTATTTTTGGTATTAAATAGATAAGTTGTTGTTTGCCATATGTTGTTGAATTTTGAAGTTTTCAAAAAGTCTTGCAAGTAGAGTATGAGGTATTGGTTTTTGAAACCTTTGATCTTCATAATACTCTAAGATAGGTGTCATTTTAAATATACTGTTTACATCTAGAACTTTGAAATAAGTATTATATTTTATTTATTAACTTCATAATACAAAGTTGAAGGCCAATCAGCTTGTAAAATGTAACTCTAGTCTCCAAGTCCCCAAGTAAGTGTACCGTATCTCAAGCACGATTCCACTAGTGAGTAGTACACATACTGCCAAACGATTTCTTTAAGTTTCATATAAGCTTGTATCTAGATGTGGGCTTGCCATAAGAACTTCTCGATTATAACTCCTAGATACTTAATGCTTTCCACTAATTCCACAGGATCACTTCTTGGAGTTGCGGGATAGTCTTAATTTCGAAGTTATATGTTATGAGTCATTCTATGAAGGATCGATCGACGTTCTGAACAACACCCCTCCGATTTGGCTGAAAAGTGGTAGAAAAACTCATTGGAGTGGTACAATTCATAAGGCAAAAAATTTTTGCAGAATTCGATATAATTTGCGTGTAACGAAATTTCAAAGATTGGCAAAAAATCAAAATTTATGCTTTCTCTTTTATTTAAAAAAATCATAACTTTGGCTCTGCTCATCAGAATATGATAAAATATACCTTGTTGAATTCAGGAAAAGGTGAACTTTCAAAGATTTGGAATAATTTTTAATTTCAAGGACGAAGGATATTCCAGAATATCTTTTTTACATATATCCTTGAATAACTCAAAAAAATTATTTTTTATTTTTTTATTTTTTTATATATTGTAGAGAGATTCGTCCTCTATTTCCATTTCAAATTTCAAGTTGGCATCTCTATGGGTTCGGTCAAAATAATATTTTGTAGGCGGCTAAATATCCTGTGATAAATATTTTCATTCAAAAAAAAAAAAAAAAATCACACTGGGGCCTTTGTATTCCAAGGCCTTAAAAATTAAAAAAAAAAATCATTATTTATTATCTTTTAAGAGTATATACATATTCTTCCGATGAAAAGGAAAAATATTTTTCTTTAATTACTCCTTGTGAAACAGATGAAGTATGATGAAGTTTTCTTGTTTCCGGTACAATTCTTAAATTAGAAAATCTCGATTCCATCAATAATTTTTCTTCATTATACTCCTGTGTGGTCACGTAGGAGGAATCCATATTCTTTATATTTTCAGTTGCGCAGTTATATAACTGTAAGGGAGTTGTTATGTGTTCCCTATACGGTCTTTGTTCATTTGTCTCTGTTCATGCAATGTTAAATTAAAAAAGAATTCTTTTTGTTTTTGTAAAAATAAATAATTTTCTTAAAATATTGGCATTTCTTGTGCAGGAACTCTAAGAGATGGCGCTTAAATAAGTGTACTGCGATAGTGTCATGCTTTAAGCAGCTACGAATTACAACAAAACTTACATTTTTAATATCATCCATCTGGTTCCGGTAATATATTGCGAAAGGGTTGGTTGGTCCAGTAGTATTACTGCACTGCATCTTGCACAACAAAACCACAATTTTCGGAAAAGTCCAATAAAACAAGTATGTCCGTTTTCGTTAAGAGAGTTTTGACTTCCTTTATGTAAATGTTTTGTTGATCAGCTATAAAAATATGACGAATGAAAACACCAAGCCGTTTCCAAAAGCTCTGAATGAAAACCTCAGAGTTTTCAATTCTCACTTCCAATTTTGTTCGGTCAGTGTGGGTCCACTGATAGTATGTTACGTCTTCTATGAAGTGATTACTAAAACAGTGTCAAAGATTCTCCTTAATTTAGAATAGTTAGGGCAATTAAGGCACTTGCCCAAGTAACAATTTATATCAGGAGGGTTACAAATTACCAAAGCTAGGCAGGCTCTGCTGTCATTCTTATGCTTATCTTTGTTTTCTACCAGCCTTAATATATTGTACCCTCAAACATGAGTTTGATATTTTGATGGATAGTGCAAACACACACGGAATGAGTTCCTGATGTCCCAGCCAAAATGCAGTTCTTTGGTCTTAACGACGGGAATTTGGAAAATTCTTCTTTGAACTTATAATATATCTTCCTAAGGTAAGTCAAAACCAAGCGTTTTTGAATATATGTTTTCTGATTTTCAATCTAACAATCTATCTTTATAGATACGTAGTCTTTTTGTCAAGATTTCTTGATCATATAGCTTGTCCATCCTGGAAACTCTTCTATAATTTTGTCGACGCTCCATTATCTTGAAAGTAATGACAACAAAACAGGTTTGGTGTCATTGCTTGTATTTTTATGGAAATTTTCTTTTATTTCCCTACGAAATATTCTTCCTCTCTGGAATTATCTTCATCATTATCTATAGTAACAGAGAAAACTTTCTCTGCAATTTTCCACATAGACTTTTTCAATTTTGACTGAAATTGAATGCAATGTCTTTATCGAAATACATTTCATCAACTTTAATTTGATCTTCAACCTCTAGCAATTATGGCGTTGTATCAGAATTTCGGATCTGACTCAATTTTTTCTTACACGTAGAGCAAATTACCAACTTTGTGTTCAATTTTGGTTGCATCGTAGCCATCCATGGTTGTACAGGTCGTAAATCACGAGCACTGGGTTGATGAGGTGGTAAATCCAGAGGATTGCAGCACGTTTTTCCCACAAAAGCACTCATTATAAATTTTTACTAGTTACTAGTAATTGAAGAAATCAAACAACCACAGTAACTCGGGTTATATGTGAGAATGATAAGAGGAGTAACGTAATTAATATTTAGTTTTTTGAATTAGCCGTCTAGAACATAATAAAAAAAAATATAAAAATATAAAATACCAATTTTTGAGTTATTCAAGGATATATGTAAAAAGGATATTCTGGAATCCATCCTTGAAAATAAAAATTCTTCCAAATTTTTGAAAGTTCATCTTTTCCTGAATTCAACAAGGTATATTTTATCAAATTCTGATGAGCAGAGCCAAAATTATGATTTTCTTAAATATAAAAGAAAGAATAAATTTTGATTTTTTGCCAATATTTGAAGTTCCGTTACACGCAAACTATATCGAATTCTGCAAAACTTTTTTCGACTTATGATTCGTACCACTCCAATTAGTATTTCTACCACTTTCAGCCAAATCGGAGGGAGCTCCCCATATATGTATTGGGTCTATAACTTATTCGTGCGGTTTGCTAAAAGATGGCGTAACTTGTATTTTTCCATTGTTATTATTCCATTGGAACATGCGTTGGAAAGCTACTGTCATTGTATGTCATTTCAGTATATGTCATTCATTTGAAGCGTAAACAACCACAATTTTGCCTGAAAAAATGTTTTTGCGGGGAGTTCTTCTTCATTACTTTAATATGAAGAAAACTGCTGCCGAAAGTCATCGTATTTTGGTGGAAGTTTATGGTTTATGGAAGCATTACTCTGTGAAGATTGTTGCCAAACACAAGAAGAGCTCGCAGAATCTTTGGGTGTCACTCAAGCAGCCATTTCAAAACGTTTAAAAGCAGCTGGATATATTCAAAAGCAAGGAAATTGGGTTTCACATGAACTCAAGCCGAGAGACGTCGAAAGGCGGTTTTGCATGTCCGAAATGCTACTGGAACGCCACAAAAGGAAGTCATTTTTGCATCGGATTGTTACTGGTGGTGAAAAATGAATCCATCACGACGACCCCAAGCGCAAAAAATCATATGTGAAACCCGGCCAACCAGCCAAATCAACGGCAATATCCATGGCGCTAAGATAATGCTCTGTATTTGGTGGGATCAGATGGGTGTGTTGTATTAAGAGCTGCTAAAACCAGGTGAAACCATCAATGGACAACGCTACCGAACGCAATTAATCCGTTTGAAGTAGTATAATAGTAGCCGAAAAACGCCCGGAATATGCGACCAGAAACAAGGCAATCATTTTCCATCATGACAACGCTCGGCCCCACGTTGCTATTCCGGTTAAGAACTATTTGGGAAATACCTTACCTTACCCCACCTACCTTATAGCCCAGACCTTGCCCCTTCTGGCTACCATTTATTCCGGTCGATGCAGAACACCCTCACTGAAATACAGTTCACATCAAAGCAGATTATCAAAAATTGGGTTGATTCATTCTTGGCTGCCAAGCCGGCGCAGTTCTCTTGGAATGGGATCCACAAATTGCCAGAAAGATGGGAAAAAGACATAGCTTCAGATGGGCAATACTTTGAATAATACTATTGTACATGTTTTTCTTAAATAAACGTTCAAATCTTGAAAAAAAACCGCACGAATTAAATTACATACCCAATACATGAATTTATTTGATGACTTTTCCGTTTTCTTCTATTTCGATGTATAAACTTTTATTAGAAACTATTATATATAACTATATCTTCTTTAATGGACATCGCCATTTCTCTTCAACTGGTGCCTTTTCTGTTGAAAAATTCAGAAATAAGACTCATTGAACTCATTTTGCTTTTCTTCTTTTCATTCTATACCAGTTTTTCCACAGAAATCTTATATTAAAACGTACGAGGTACATTCAAAAAGTAAGGTGACTTTATATTTTAATAAAAAAAATATTTATTTATTCGTTTATATTAATGTTGTCCCCTTCAAAGTAATCCCCCTTAGATATAAAACACTTGTGTCAACGCTTTATGTCGACGCTCAATCCTCGAAGCACTTCTTATAAGCACTTTTGTGGTATAGCCTTGAGCTCTTCCAGCAATGCCGTTTTTATTTCCTTAATCGTTGCAAATCTCCTTTTGAGCAAGTCAGGATCATCGTTGACGTCATTCAGGAGCTCCTGAGCGATGCTCATGTGACCGTTCTTCTGATCAAAATTAAGAAGTTTCAGAACAAACTTCGATGAAACCCGCATCATATTCAAAATTGCATGACACGACCCGACCAATATGCCAACATCCTCAGCAACTTCTCTTATGGTAATTCGACAATTTTTCAAAACAATATTCTTCATTGGACGCTGGGCCGTCCAGAGCGAGGTTCGTCGTTGGCATCTTCTCGACCATCGTGGAAGAGCTTGTACCAGCTGTTAGCATTGTTTTTACTTAGAGCCACATACACCGTATGCCACTGTCAATATTTTAAGTTTTAATTTAGAGCACTTGATTCCACTTTTTACACAAAATTTGATGCAAATTCTTTGCTCCATTGATTGAAAATCGATCAAATAATTGAAAATCGCCTGTCAAAAACAAACTAAGTATGTTATATACTTGAAACTGTAAACATATGTTCATATGTTCACACATCAAAAAGAAATCGATAATCGAATGTATGCTGCCTGCGAAATTTCAAAAGTCACCCTTCGTTTTGAACACGCCTCGTATACAATAAAAATTCATATTTTTTAAAAAATTTAAGTCGATGCCTGTAGAATTACCCTAAAATCGATATCAACTCTACTATTATTTGTTTGGAATCTTAATGTTCGTAGTTTATATTGGAATTTAATTAGCTTAGCATACGCTGCAGTTCCCGTTCTACAACAGCAGCCGAAGAGCAATAACGTGAGTCCGAGAACGAATATAATACATATGTGTAACACATTTTCTCTGTCACCGCTGACGGAGTGGAAGCATTCGCACCTCCGACAGCGCTTGCCGCCTCTTTGCACCCTGCTTAATTCTCATATCTTCTCCCTTTTAACTACCTCTTAAACGGTAGTCTTTCCTTTCGACCTTTTCTGTTTCCGAGGACAAGCGGAAACTAGCTGTCTATTATAACGGAGCTTAACCCCTGCGGTAACCTCTCCATTGCTCCGGCCAATCTACCGAATATGTCGTAGAAATAGCTGCAGCAATCATCCTAATCGAAAGATCTATCGGCCCGAAAGTCAGCGTTTTTATCGTCAGGAAGCTTTGGAAGTATATAGTTGGGATCCCCAGTAGTTGTGCGACGGCTGCGGCTGAAAAAACCACATCTGGATTGTAGCTATTGCATGTACCCCTTGGAGTATAATTTACCGCCAAACTCTTTAACCATTCAACATCTCACCTGAGTCCTTTCCAGGACCGTAGGATCTTTGGCTGTTAAGACTTCTTAAGTCATGACAAATCACCCAAAGAAAAGAATGAGCGGTGAAGACGAAATAAAAATCGTGCATTTAAATGTTTAACTTTTAAATGGCTTTGTAAAGAATTCTTCTTAATTTTTTCGTTTTTTATATAACTTATATAAACTTAAAAATAAGCAACTAAATATATTTTCATAGAAAAATAAAAGGATATAAATTAATTAGTAATTACATGTGTTGACATAAGTATTTTGACAAGAATGTAATACTAAAAAAAACAATTTTTAAACTTAACAAAAGATAAAAAATGAAGAAGATGTAAATGAAATGTATATCCTCCTTTGGTATCAATAACTTTTTGAAAGCGTCTTGGTACTGAATCCACAAAATTTTTAGGAATCTCTGGAGATATCTCTTCCCAAAGAGAAGTGACCTCAGAAATTGTCTCCTCTCTGGTTTTATTGAGCGCAACTGTTCTTTTGCGTTTCAAAAGAGACCAGACGTTTTCTATAATATTTAAATCTGGACTTTGAGGTAGCCAGTCCAAAGTTTCAACATCAACATCCTTTAAAAATTTGATAGTCATCCGGGTTTTGTAGCAAGGGACATTATCCTGTTGCAGGATTAATGATTCCCCAATAAGCCTACTTGCAGAAGTAAAGGCATTTTCATTTAGGGTGATCAAATATAGATGTTGGTTCATCGAGCCAGTGACAGGAACCAAGTCAGCCCATTATACGCAACACATCCCAAGAACATAACAGAGCCTCCACCATGGTTCTCTTTTCCGCAAACGAGTCGTATCTTTTGCAGGTGTTCCTTTGCAAAGGCCAGTCTTTTCAGCTTATTTGCCTTAGATACATATGGCACGTCCTTAGCTTTAATTGTCCTAAAGTTCCTTTAAACGTCGTCGGACAGTGCGCACACTGATTGGGTTCTTGGCCATCAAATTCCATTGATCTACAGCAGATTTAGGCTTCAAAAAAATACTTTTTTTGAATTCCTGTAGTAGGGCTCGGTCTTCAGTGGGCTTTGTTTTGCGCTTAGCACCTCGCTAAGTTACTGATGTCGCTATACTTTTAATTGGATAGTGTACAGTTTGACGCGACACATTAAACTCTTTTGCAATGTCTTTTACTGCCGTTCCAGCGTTAAACTTTGCTACCATCGAAGATCTGGTAACCAAACTCAACTCTGCCGTTTTACCCATGGTTTATAACACCTTTTAATCAATTTCTATTTTTTAATCACCGTGTTATATCAATTAAACTTTAATACAAAAGTTGTTCGGCTCTATCGTGCAAGCGTATTTACACAAAGCTTCCGTCAAAATACTTATGCCACGCAAAAATTTCTTGTCTCCATGCATTCTTATCAGCAGAAAGAGAATTTGGCATGCATACAGCTAAAAATAGATTCTTTGTTTAGCGCATTATTTTTGCACCGTTATTTAACTGTACTAAGCTAGCTTCAATAGTCAGAAAAAGGTTTCGTCAAAATACTTATGTCGACTATTGTATATGTTACTCGTTTCATATTTCAACGGTTAATAACAAAATAATAAATAGACCCCTTTAGAAGAACTCCGTTACTATCTTACAGTTAATCACATGTCTATCTACTGTTACAAACAAATTGTTGCCTATAGCCTGCTTATGTACGAGTACATAAGTCAAGTCGGCAAACGTACCCACTGCGCTTCTCCATTCCTCCTTTATTACTCTAGGCGCTCAGACTAGTCTTGTTCAGTTCAAAGTGATAGTTACAAACTTTTCGGACAGACGTCCAATATCAGTTTCAAACTCTGTGTTAATTGGTTATTCGCAGTTTGTCAATTTTAAATTTATATTAACCGTTACATTATGAATATGCTCAATTACGAATGTCCTAAAACTCGCAAAAAAATAGTCGTCGACGAGGATGGGATTCGAACCCACGCGTGCAGAGCACATTGGATTAGCAGTCCAACGCCTTAACCACTCGGCCACCTCGTCATGTTTCAAGCGCTCGTCATAATTGTTATTAGTCATATTGTTGTAATTTTGTGGAATCTAAATTTTAAATTTATAATAATTTCTTAATTATTAATTTCAATGATAATTTCACTACGAGTTAGTGTAATATTTATTTATAACATACAGTTAAAGCATTGATAAGAACAATGTAACATATTCATGTATGTATGTCATAGGCACTAATCATGGGTAAAAAGCACTTCAAAAACACACTAGGCGAACCGCAAGTAGTAGTTCTCGAACACTAAATTCTAAAATTCCAGAGAGCTTAAAATTTAACATATGTGGCTATCATGATTAAGACTTTATTGTTTTTTAAAATATTGATACATATGTTGTTGACATTCCCTCTAAATCTTAGTGTCATAGCTTGACATTTGCAAAAGTTACATAGCTAAGAGTACATCTAACTCTGTATGTGTTAGCGATTTTTTACAATTTTGGAAATGGATTTAAATTTGCAACAACGAACTTGTATTAAATTTTACGTAAAAAAGGGATTTAATGGTGCGCGAACGTTGGAAATGTTGGAAAAGTGTTTCGGCAACAATTCTCTAAAGAAAACCGTCACTTACAAGTGGCACGAGCGGTTCAAAAGTGGTCGTGAGTCAACCGAAGATGATGAATGCAGTGGCAGACCATCGACATCGAAAACCGACGGAAATATTGATGAAGTAAGAGAAATGTTGGTCAATAACCGCGAATTACCCATCAGAGAGATAGCGGAGGACTTGAAAATTGCCTATGGATCCGTCCAAGACATTTTGGTTAATGATTTGGGTTTCCTTTGTGTAGCAGCAAAGTTGGTACCAAAAGACCTCAATTTCATGCAGAAAAGAGACCGTGTTGACGTCTTAAAAGAGATGATTTGCGAGGCTGAATCCGATCCCACATTCATCAAAAGGATCATTATTGAAGACTTAACGTGGGTTTATGAGTACGACACGCAATCCAGACATCAGGCAAGTGAATGGCGTTAACCAAATGAGCCGAGACCAAAAAACCACGTCGTTTTCAGTCAAAAAAAGAACGCAATGCTCTCGGTATTTTTTTTGGCAACAAATACCATCCAACAACCATAGAATTCAGCTGATTTGGCCCCCTGTAACTTCTTTCTGTTCAATCGAGTGAAAAAACCACTACGGGGAACGCGTTTCAGCAGCTGAGAGGAAGTAAAAAAAAAATCGCAGGAAGCACTGATGGACATCCGAAAACCGAATATAAAAAATGTTTCGAGGACTGAATCAAGCGCTGGCATAAGTGTGTTGCAGTCGATGACGATTACTTCAAAGTGGACAATATAGATTTAGATATATTTGTATTTTTAATTTTCTGAATAAATTCCGAGAACTTTTTTGTTGAGTATACATAGTGACACGGCTGTTACGGCTGAAGGTTTGAAGGGGCAAATCCATTGGAGCACTGATGGAGAAAAAGGCGAAAGAACAAGATAAAACTGAAGAAATCAGGTTGAAGTTCAAGGTTATCAATTGCTTGTCGTCACCTGTGAGTGACTTCTTGTGACATATTTTTAACACGTTGTTTTGAACGTTTTTTCGTTATTTGTTCTTCAGACATATTTTCTATACGCTTTTTCAATTTTACAATACTCTCCATGAAGGTCAATACATTTTTTTCCCATTACGAACGAGATAACTCCAAAACATGAGTTTTAAACCCATCAACCGCTTTTGCAGATGTTAAATTTTAACCTTGTAATTTACTTTTGAATGAAAATAAGTCATTGGGTGCAATTTCAGGGCTGTACGTTTGAGCCAACCTGTGAGAATTCGCATTGTCGTAGTGGAGAATGATCCGTGTTCAGCGGTTGCTTTTCATTATTTCTTCAAAGACTTCTGGCAAACAAACAATAATATACCATTCCGAACTGACCATTTTACGTTGCTCTAATGGCACGGTCCGGTTTTTCGAAAGGAGCCAGTTCCTTCGTTTTTGTTCATTTGCTTCGAAAAGCTTCGTATGCGAACAACTTTTGTTGGATTGGTTCGTCTTGAAAGGCATAAACAGTCGACTGGGGTTCAGTTCCGAGCTCATATGAATAGGTCCATGATTTGCAGCCTATCACAACCTTATAGACGTCTTTAGAAGCACCGCGTTCGAATTTCTTCGACATTTCCTTGGACCAATCTACAGTATGCTTTTTAAAGCGTTTGTCAAACTATGCGGTACCCAACGCGAATATTCATGGAATATGAAATATATGTGAGTGGAAGTAATGTCTCATATTTAAGCATATGGAATGTCAATTTCACGATAGGTCACATGACGATTTTGCAATATCAGTTCCCGCACAACATCGATGTTTTCTGGCACGACAACCGATTTTCGTCCTAAAACGATTAACGACCACGATTGAATTCCGAAATTCAGTGAAACACGGAGTCCCAGAATGGTACTTCATCACTAAAAGCCGAAGCGAGTTGGTCGGCACACTAACATAAGGTTAATCCACATAGAAAATCATATAAAATTATCACACAAAAATTAAATTTAATTTTTTGCTTAAGATCAATTTTTTATATTTCTGTAAAATAAGTAAATTTCACTCGTATGACAAAATGTTCTGAGCACCTGAACCATAAAAAACATCAAACTTTACGATTCTGATGTCAAATTTGAGGTATCTACACTTTAGCGGTATTGCCATTTCTTAAAATTTAAATGCAACATGTGCACGGTACGTTATTATTATTATTGTCACCAGAATTGTCAAAATTTTTTCTAGTACGGGTACACGCAAGTGTTTTAATATTAAGAAGCCGACAGTGGAAAACTTTGGATTGAGCAAAACTTTTTTTTGTCGTCGGAAATAGCATTCTAACAGTTTCTTGTATGCCTTAAATGTTCATTTTCCTGGAGTTTTGGAGTCATTAAAGAAAGTAATAATTACATCAGTGCCGTGTCGTAAGCCGGACATTAGAGGAACAGTACTCCGCAGTGTCGTTAACACTCTCACAGAAAACATTCCAGGAGGTTGCATCAACTATGCCCAGTGCATTTGAATACCTAGCGTAGTGCCCGGCTAAGACACCAGTAAAAAGTCCACCGACTAGGCAATAGAACGGTCTCTGATTATTTACAGACTTCTAGCGGCATTCGTTTGAGACGCCTGAGAACTGAAGAGAGCACGATTACGCTCTTAAAAGTTTCAAATACCCTAAACTCTATGTAATACAGTATCCAAGCGAAAACAACGGGAGTCCATTTCCTTAAAGTTCCTCCACTGAGGCTTGCCTAACAAGTTCATATATCGGCGATCTCATCCTCCATCATTGTGTACCCAGACAAAATTTAATGAATTCAACTTCTCAATTGTATTCAAAAATGCGTTCCATTCACAAACTAGCTTGGTGGTGGCAAAAGGAGGTATAATAAGCTCTGACCACTATGGACATCAGGATTGAATATGCCTTCAGTTTGACCTAATGTTTTGCTTAAAGAATAGTGTAGTCCATGGATGTCGTCCTCCACAAAGACGTCAGCGTACGTCTTAAATCGATGTTAGAGCTATCGTTGAATACATCCCTTCTTTTGGTCAGATTCTCGGAAAGTCGACTTTCCACTGTTCGTGGAAATAACATCCTCAGTTTCGCGAAAATTAGCTAGAAACTCATACTTTGCGCACCAATTGTCGATTAAGTGTTAATGCAGACAGTCGCTAGGCATGATCTTACAGAAAGTACAGCTACCTTTATTATCTTCCAATTCTTCTTATCGAGTGCACGTTTAATTTAACCCACCAGATTTTAAAACTCCAACTCTGGAATTCAAGTATAGGACTGAAGATTCTCCGAAATCTTGGCTGATTTGTCCCTTTTGAGGACTGAGCGCATCAGCTGGTTTCAATTCATTCCGTTGGAAAATCTAGTTCGGAAAGCAATACAAACACAAGTCGAGTTGAAATTCGAAGAAGAGCCCAGTAAACTCTTGATCTCAATAACGAGTTGATGTAAAATAACTGTGAGATTCCTACTTATGTTCAGAAATTTAGCAATCCACTTTGCTACTCCGAGGAACCATTGCAGATGTCTTTAAAAAACATATGGCATTAGATGTAATTACATGCGTTACTCTTACATACATATGTCAACATTCAACAATAAAAAAAAGAAAAAATGAGGGACTATGAACTGGCGCAGACACGGAACCAGAAGGAATTTATTCTCCTAAAGGCTTTCGTGTTATTGGATGCAGCTTTATGTGTGCTACAGCACAGAATTAGCTTACTAAGTAGAGTAGACAGCGACGTAAACACACATAGCAAACATAACGCAATCATGGGGACTTAAACCTCGGGACAGGAATAAAATGAACTACCTACAAAGTCAAAACAATAATAGGTCATATAGTCGCCGATATGCACCGACGCGACGGATAAAAGAAATGGCAACACAAGTTACAGCAAATGTGACTTGGGCATGCGATGCAACAATATTGCTGAGAAGCAAGAATAAATCCCATTATGGTCTGGTATACATTCCCTTAGACTTAGCTTTTCAAATAAGCACCATGTATCTGCGGGATAGATTAGATCCTTAACAGTTATGTTCAATGCATGCTTATAAATCCAGTACTTTCCTGATGCTTGGAAAAAAGCTAAGGCTGAGCCTATACTCAAGGCTGGGAAACCCCCTAAGTGTTCCAAGAGCTATAGGCCAATAAGTTTGCTTAGTGTAAGTAAATTATATGAACAACTGGCACGGTCCGGTTTTTCGAAAGGAGCCAGTTCCTTCGTTTTTGTTCATTTGCTTCGAAAAGCTTCGTATGCGAACAACTTTTGTTGGATTGGTTCGTCTTGAAAGGCATAAACAGTCGACTGGGGTTCAGTTCCGAGCTCATATGAATAGGTCCATGATTTGCAGCCTATCACAACCTTATAGACGTCTTTAGAAGCACCGCGTTCGAATTTCTTCGACATTTCCTTGGACCAATCTACAGTATGCTTTTTAAAGCGTTTGTCAAACTATGCGGTACCCAACGCGAATATTCATGGAATATGAAATATATGTGAGTGGAAGTAATGTCTCATATTTAAGCATATGGAATGTCAATTTCACGATAGGTCACATGACGATTTTGCAATATCAGTTCCCGCACAACATCGATGTTTTCTGGCACGACAACCGATTTTCGTCCTAAAACGATTAACGACCACGATTGAATTCCGAAATTCAGTGAAACACGGAGTCCCAGAATGGTACTTCATCACTAAAAGCCGAAGCGAGTTGGTCGGCACACTAACATAAGGTTAATCCACATAGAAAATCATATAAAATTATCACACAAAAATTAAATTTAATTTTTTGCTTAAGATCAATTTTTTATATTTCTGTAAAATAAGTAAATTTCACTCGTATGACAAAATGTTCTGAGCACCTGAACCATAAAAAACATCAAACTTTACGATTCTGATGTCAAATTTGAGGTATCTACACTTTAGCGGTATTGCCATTTCTTAAAATTTAAATGCAACATGTGCACGGTACGTTATTATTATTATTGTCACCAGAATTGTCAAAATTTTTTCTAGTACGGGTACACGCAAGTGTTTTAATATTAAGAAGCCGACAGTGGAAAACTTTGGATTGAGCAAAACTTTTTTTTGTCGTCGGAAATAGCATTCTAACAGTTTCTTGTATGCCTTAAATGTTCATTTTCCTGGAGTTTTGGAGTCATTAAAGAAAGTAATAATTACATCAGTGCCGTGTCGTAAGCCGGACATTAGAGGAACAGTACTCCGCAGTGTCGTTAACACTCTCACAGAAAACATTCCAGGAGGTTGCATCAACTATGCCCAGTGCATTTGAATACCTAGCGTAGTGCCCGGCTAAGACACCAGTAAAAAGTCCACCGACTAGGCAATAGAACGGTCTCTGATTATTTACAGACTTCTAGCGGCATTCGTTTGAGACGCCTGAGAACTGAAGAGAGCACGATTACGCTCTTAAAAGTCTCAAATACCCTAAACTCTATGTAATACAGTATCCAAGCGAAAACAACGGGAGTCCATTTCCTTAAAGTTCCTCCACTGAGGCTTGCCTAACAAGTTCATATATCGGCGATCTCATCCTCCATCATTGTGTACCCAGACAAAATTTAATGAATTCAACTTCTCAATTGTATTCAAAAATGCGTTCCATTCACAAACTAGCTTGGTGGTGGCAAAAGGAGGTATAATAAGCTCTGACCACTATGGACATCAGGATTGAATATGCCTTCAGTTTGACCTAATGTTTTGCTTAAAGAATAGTGTAGTCCATGGATGTCGTCCTCCACAAAGACGTCAGCGTACGTCTTAAATCGATGTTAGAGCTATCGTTGAATACATCCCTTCTTTTGGTCAGATTCTCGGAAAGTCGACTTTCCACTGTTCGTGGAAATAACATCCTCAGTTTCGCGAAAATTAGCTAGAAACTCATACTTTGCGCACCAATTGTCGATTAAGTGTTAATGCAGACAGTCGCTAGGCATGATCTTACAGAAAGTACAGCTACCTTTATTATCTTCCAATTCTTCTTATCGAGTGCACGTTTAATTTAACCCACCAGATTTTAAAACTCCAACTCTGGAATTCAAGTATAGGACTGAAGATTCTCCGAAATCTTGGCTGATTTGTCCCTTTTGAGGACTGAGCGCATCAGCTGGTTTCAATTCATTCCGTTGGAAAATCTAGTTCGGAAAGCAATACAAACACAAGTCGAGTTGAAATTCGAAGAAGAGCCCAGTAAACTCTTGATCTCAATAACGAGTTGATGTAAAATAACTGTGAGATTCCTACTTATGTTCAGAAATTTAGCAATCCACTTTGCTACTCCGAGGAACCATTGCAGATGTCTTTAAAAAACATATGGCATTAGATGTAATTACATGCGTTACTCTTACATACATATGTCAACATTCAACAATAAAAAAAAGAAAAAATGAGGGACTATGAACTGGCGCAGACACGGAACCAGAAGGAATTTATTCTCCTAAAGGCTTTCGTGTTATTGGATGCAGCTTTATGTGTGCTACAGCACAGAATTAGCTTACTAAGTAGAGTAGACAGCGACGTAAACACACATAGCAAACATAACGCAATCATGGGGACTTAAACCTCGGGACAGGAATAAAATGAACTACCTACAAAGTCAAAACAATAATAGGTCATATAGTCGCCGATATGCACCGACGCGACGGATAAAAGAAATGGCAACACAAGTTACAGCAAATGTGACTTGGGCATGCGATGCAACAATATTGCTGAGAAGCAAGAATAAATCCCATTATGGTCTGGTATACATTCCCTTAGACTTAGCTTTTCAAATAAGCACCATGTATCTGCGGGATAGATTAGATCCTTAACAGTTATGTTCAATGCATGCTTATAAATCCAGTACTTTCCTGATGCTTGGAAAAAAGCTAAGGCTGAGCCTATACTCAAGGCTGGGAAACCCCCTAAGTGTTCCAAGAGCTATAGGCCAATAAGTTTGCTTAGTGTAAGTAAATTATATGAACAACTTCTTAAGCAAAAATTCACTAAGATCATAACTAGCATACCTATCCAGACGTCCAGTTTAGCT
Source organism: Volucella inanis (assembly GCA_907269105.1). Taxonomy (NCBI): domain Eukaryota; kingdom Metazoa; phylum Arthropoda; class Insecta; order Diptera; family Syrphidae; genus Volucella; species Volucella inanis. Next base: position 148,781,204 of record OU026153.1, read on the forward strand.
TCAGACCACAACATAGCACATCCCACCAAGTACTCCGAATTTCCAATATTATCAAATATAATCGTCAGGAAGGAAAATCAACAGCGATGGTCCTTTTGGACATTGCCAAATTTTTCGATTCTGTTTGACATGATGTCCTCGTGTACAAATTGATTAACGTCAACTTTCCTCAATTTCTTTATAAGATAGTTCAACATTTTCTGTCAGGTCGGTCTTTTCAAGTAGTTGTAGTGTGAAGTAGTGTGAAGGCGTGTGTACGGATGTACGTTTTGGTGGATTTCTGTAAGTAAGTGTTAATCATTGGCAAGGATTACACTTGTAAGTTTTACTTACGTAAGTTACTTACCATACGTAAGAAACTTCTGAAAAAAATACTAGTGTAAACAGCTCTGTAAGTGACTTACAATAAATTTTACCAACGGTATAAACACGTTCGCAATCACTTACGGAACTCTAACAGGATACTCAACCAGCACCTGTAAATTTGGATAGTCAAGCAAGGCGAGAAATTCATCGACCTTTTGTCCAGCGTTGTTGACACTGTCTTAAACTCGTGTTTATTCCCGCTGCTTTGATGTCACTATGCGGCAGCCGCCCCACTTATGTATTCTTTATGAACTTTCTCTGCAGCTCTTCTGCAAGAATGTCAATTGAAGGCGTTCCTGTGATAACGAATGCCGACTCGTCCGAGATTGCATGGAATGCGCTGATTACTCTGACTGCACAAAACCTATACACTGCTTTTATTTTCTTTTTGTATTGTTTCACTTCGGCCCAGATTGGCAATCAATTAAGCACTACTAACGTAACTACTTCAGCTAGGTGAAGTCTCCTACTATACCTGGGTCCTTTTATATTCAATATCATACGCACTATGGGGCCACTCACCCGCGAATATTTGCAACTCACATATTCCAGGTGTTCCTCTAAAGGCAATCCTGAGTCAATCATGACGACAAGCTATTTTATGGCTAACTTGGATTTTATTTCATGTTTACCAACTTTCCTTTTTGCAATTAACACCGCTTTTGTTTTGTGTTCAATTATTGTAAGACCAGATGATGCCAGCTACCATAGTAAATTGAGATTATTTCATTGCTTACTAGGAGAACTTTATCTAAATATTTTGCTGTTACGACGAATGCGATATCGTCCGGAAACTCCACGAGCGCCTGGTAGTTCAATACGAAGGATGCCATCGTATATTTTATCCTACAGTACCGGTCCCAGGACCGATCCTTGGGGTACTCCTCCTGTGCCTGTGTACTCCATCAAACCACGCACCGTCTGTATGAAGTAGTTTTTCACAATGTTTCGGATATAAAATGGTACTCTCATGTTTCGCTTCTAGAATATGTACCCAACGTGCGGAGTTGAAAGCATTCTTAACGTCTAGTGTTAAGACACAGCAGTACTGTTTTTCGCCCCTTCCTTCTATGGCCATTTTTGCTGTATCAACAATAGTTTCAATTGTGTAGTGTGCCAATGTCAATGTTCCTCCCGCAGCACTTTCAAGGCTTTTGTTTTTATTTTCTGCAGCACCGCCCTGTACACATCTTGCTTCTAGCGCTTATCGTCACTTTTCATCAATGCAGAGGTTTCTTTATAGTGGTTAATTGAAATCAACGACATCAGATGCTTCTCGTGCTGATTATATCCCCACTGATCTTCTGCGCTTGATGGTGGCAGTATAGGACTTCTTGGAAGATTTTGGGACACTCATCTTCTCTACTTTATCAATAATTTGTCATCTTGCATTTTTTTCTAGTGTTGGTGCAGATTGTTGTTCGGGCTTGTTGCTTCACGCAACTTTTCCCTTGCCTCAGTTGCTGTCTCCCCGAGTATGTCATGTATGCCATCTATTACAAAAAAACGTACTGACATTTTGAACAACCCAATATATTACAGTCTAGAAGAGCATGGTCGAATAAGTGAGAGGACGGAGAGCTGAATAAACAGCATAGATAAACTAACATATATAGATGGCAAACTCTACTAATATTTTTGCAAACCCTTAAACTTCGCATAGACACACTATAAGTGAATTACCAACATATTGTGCAAGCCTGTAAATTGCTTGAATTTGCTAGAATGAAAGCAATTTACCAGTAAAGTTGCTATATTAAGAGCGATTTAAAGTTCGAACGCTGATAAGCCGTCAGCTCATGAAACATCTCGAAACAGGAAAAACTTTTCAATGACCGGCAATACGGTTTTCACAAAATCAGGTCCACTGATGATGTGTTGGCATGTCTCACCGAAAAGTGGAACCAAATCGTACATCAATCTAGCGAAAGCAAGATATTTCCAAGGAACTTGACAGATTTTGGTGTCAGGCTCTTTTGTCGAAAATGCGTGCAGTTGGGATTGAAGAATCTTTTCTTCAATGGATTAAAAACTACCTTTCGGATGGTTCAATTCAAGTTGTCTTGGATGGTTTCAAGTGTGATATCCACAAAATAAATTCTAGTTTGCCCCAGAGCTCCATTCTGTCTCCGACATTCTTTTTAAAATTCTTTAATAATATCCTGTCTGCTACTTCTTATATAATATTATCCTTTGATGACGACAGTACTCCCTGCTCTTCATATTCATATTTGATGTCGCCAAAAATGCCGCGAAATGCCTGGGTTTCCTCAAACGATGTAAGAAATACTTTTTTTCCCCTCAGATCTGGCCTCAATATGTAAGGCATTCATCCGCATAAAATTGGAGTACAATGCCCTTATCTTTTTAGGTGCTTCTAAAACCTATCTGCACGTGTTAGATAGGATTCGAAATCGTACGATAAGACTCTTAGGTGGTGCAAATATCACCCAGTCAATTGACAACCTCGAGCACCAACTAAATGTCTCCTGTCTCACCTTGCTCTATCGCTATTTTAACCACCAGTACTCCATTGAAATTTCCAGTTGCATTCCACCCCTTCAACTCTTTAACCGTAGCACCCATTCATTTTAAATTTTTTTTTATTTCAGTCGATTCACTAATTTTTACATGCTAGGCAAAAAAATGCTTAAAAATATTTAAGCTAATTTTTAAGCGTTTTTTTTTTTTTTTTTGTTTTTTTCTTCGCCAATAATAAAATAATTCTCTTCCAATTATAGCCTTGAGAATTGAAAAAGTGCCTAGATCTCTGCGATGAATAAGGTAGATTGAGTAGCCTTAAGTGCATAAAAGGACACTCATACATGGGAGGATGAGGGATATACACTATGCATGTTGCCGGCACGCGACTGTATACTCTTTTAAAACGCAATCCTTTTCTTACAATGAACACAACGCCGTTTCGTACGATTTTATATCTTCTGTGCCTAATTTTGTGTCTTTTGGTAAGCTTACATCAACGGTTTGGTCTTTAAGCAACTTAAATAATGTGGCTCTTCGTTCGAACCTAGTCAGTGAGTTAACATTCACTGCAAGGACCTTCATTGCTCCGCCATGTATGTAGCCATTACGGGTGGAGATGCGTTAGGCCGACAGCAGCGCGCATATTTTATCTACCCACGTAGCTTGTTCTGTTATCAAACGTTGAAGCTTAGCGAACTACCCCTGAATTGAGAGCAAGAGCACTTAGCTGCACCAAGAAAAACAGTAGTTTCCGCTTCTCCTTTTTGGTTCTAGCCGTCACGAATGGCTTAGTCCTAAGAATTTGAGCTCTTCGCACTCCTTCTCTTTCAGCAGTGCAAGGAACTTCTCCGGGTCAGTCGACGGTTCTAACCCCTCAGCAGCATTATTTGCAGCTTCGTGGTGTAGGAGAAGAGCTTCGTCTTTGTATCCTTCAGTAAACTTTTAATTTTTTTAGTAGCTCTCCACTGTATTGCAGTGAATCGCGTGCCTATCTAAATTAAATCTTTTAATGCTAAAATTATTGCCTATGGCCGACCTACATAATTCTATTGTTTCTTTCGAATCCATCAACTCCATATGTTGATTGGAGGTACCCGTAGCTTAGTTGCTTTCTGCTGTTGTTGTTGTTACTTCTTCTGCTGCTGATGTTGCGATTGACCATCGTTTTTTGTTAGTTCTATTGTAACCTCCCAGTAGAAGCTGATAGGGAATGGCGCTTCACGAGGCTTATAGTTGGCTTCAGCTTCCTTTTCCTCTTAGTCGTAATTTCCGAATGGGCCGAAATTACGGTCTGGTCATTAGATGACATCGTTCCATATCCCTGACCCGCTATTTGAATAGCGGACGTTCACCCCGATTCATTCTCCGTTTTCACTGTTTTTATTTTGTATTTGTATTTGTATTTGTATTTTGTATTTGTATTATAAGTATTTCGATGGTTATTTTAAAAATAAAAAGTACGTCGTGTTCCGGAGATCGAACCTACAACCCATGGTTTCTCGGCCTGCACCACTACTATTGGGCCCCAAGAGCACTTGGGAGAAAAGTTTTTAACTGTTCTTTTATTAAGTTCAGTTTTCACTTTAGAGGAAGATCTATGAACCACTGCCTTCTCCGTAACACCCGTTTCGCTATCAATTTTACCCTCAAGCCCACTTTCGGACGTACCTTGATATTTCTTGATTCTTTTTTAAGCCTTACATCTCGCCGTAGAATCTTCAAACATTTAAAACAATCGTACATCGGTACCTTATTTTCTTTCTTTCTTTATTCTTTTTCTTCTTTCTTGAAGTTTTTCTACCGTGTCTAGCCTGCAGAGTGGTGTGTAAGCAGATGATCAGAAATAAATATTGTGTTTTCCAGGCTTTATAAAATGTTCCTTTTTGAAGACAGCTATTATAAATGGTAAACAGTACCTGTGGGCGGATTTGCGTTGTAATTTTTACCACTTCCGCTGAGATAGCGTCAGGTCCCTGGGCTTTCTGGTTCTTAAAGGTCTTCGCTGCAAGAATCAGCTTCTCTTCGGTGAACAATGGTATACGAGTAGTTTGTTATAGTTCTAGGTGACAATCCGGGGATCTAATAGGGTGACTTGGATGACACTATCGTCTTTATTTTCTTGGCATTTATTTCGAGGCTCACAGCATGTGCGCGCAGTTTGCCTATTAGAACTTTGTTGTTGTTGATGTCTTATCGCAGGCACTCCGTACATGTTTTGCTATTCTTGGTGGCTCTTTTGACCTCAGACTTTTTGTTCCTATACACTGCTATTGGGTCTTCAGTGTTCACAGCCTGTCTTCCCTTCTCCTGGTGACCTTGCGTCCAAGATACCGACATCTTCTCAACACTGCAATTTATTCAGTCCTACAGTAAACTGTTTTTATTTACCAGCCAGTTCCTGAACCGAGGCATCAAGGCTTCCTTTATAAGCCGCATCGTGGCCTCGACTCTAAGCTCCGTTGTGCCGTTCATATGTAGTATTGCTTGTTTTACTTCTTCGATGGCGAGTGTGAAGAGCTATTTGTTAATATTGTCTATTTTCTATCTTGGTGCTGGTATTTGGTCCGTTTGCATTCTAAAGAATGTATATATGTATGTATATTAATGTTTGCAATGACACTCCAGTTATGATTGTCTCTATATATTGTTCCCGATGCGAAATTTTCGTTTAGAATCGTTTCGTCGTAGCCGGTTCGCCTAAAAGTGGATGTATTACCTATACATCACATTGAGTCCTGGTCTAGCATTCTTTTCAAGTATTTGCCTACCTCTAAATCAGTATGACGCATACTACATTCTATCGCTTTATTGTTGGAATTGTCAGCCATTATTTTCCTTAGACAGTTGCTGACTAACTAACAATTCCCTAGAATATCTCTGTGGCCCGGTATTCAACAAAGGTTGATGTGGAATTGATTTCCATTTTACACGAAAGATGATCGGCAGTCCAGGGCGGTTTAAGAATTTTGTGAGACTGATTCCAGGGATTTAATAACATTCTGACTATTAAAAAGTATGTTGATATCCTTTGCAGATATCCATTGGAACGAAACGGTCGCAGTTTGGTCTTAATGGTCTAATATTTACATTTCCACTACTTAAACAACGTTAGAAAAGCAGGTTTTGCTTTCCCGATTCTGCTATTATCATCGAATTCGGTGCCGCTGACAATCAAGCAGTTGCTTCCTATATAAGAAAAGCTCTGCACTGTCTCAACCTCCTGTGTTAAGTTGAGATAAAGACCTTGAAAGGGCAAAGAGTTTGATTTTAGCTGCATTTATTTTAAGTCACACTCAGCTGGCTTCAGCTTCCAGATTCCGACTCATCTGATGTAGGTCCAAGACATTGTACCAAACAAGCAGATATCATAAGCGTAATCATGATGTTTCATGTACGATGTCATTGTCCATTGAGCACCTTTGATTTCGTCCGACAGTGCTGCGCGGATAACATCACTTATTACTACTGGGAAGAAGTAATAAAGTACGATCCTGCCGAACTCTACTTTTGACTCCAAAGGCTTCTGATAACTTACCCTTGTGTAGAATACGATATTTTGAACCCCTGTACAAACCTTTATAATAGCAACAATTTTAGTTAAGCTTTCCATATAAACTCTCGGTTCACGCTATCAAAAGCCCTCTCGAAATACATAAAAAGTAAGTAGAGCGATGACCTACCATATACTCGACGCATTGGTCTACGGTTATCTGCAAAGTATTAAGTCTAAATGTACTCGTACTATACTTTGATCATGTCCATAATTATCTTCGCTATTTTTTCGGCCACTGCCGCATATCCGTTGCCAATTGCCGCAATCCATCAGATTGCTCTATTTTGGCAACTTGTCAATCATCCCCTTATTCCACTCCTCCGAAAAACGCTCATTTTCCCATGCATTAGGCGCAACTTGGAAAAATTCCGCGGGAATGCTATCAATGCCTAGCGCTTTGTTCTTCTTGAGGGCCCTTACCGCGGTTTTAATTTTTTGTATTGCTAGGGGTGCTTAGGGGATGATTCATATTGTTTCCGGACACTGCTCCCTCCATCTTCTGAGCTGATTCTCATCGGTTATAAGTAGGGAACCGTCCACATTTTTCACAGGGTGCGGTTTTGTGCAACGTGCTCCTGTAAGCTCCTTATTAACAGTATAAACGTTACTACACCCGAACTGGTTCGCTGCCTCTGCGGTTTGCACAACTAGCGCATTGATGTTGTTAGCTTTATTGCGTCTTACACTACGCTTTATTTAATGAAAAATCCATATTCGGGAGTCAGTTGAGAACCATGTACAGCGGTTTTTTTTACGATCCAGAAGTGAAAACATTTTTCACAGATATCCAGTATTTGTTACTGCTGCTAAACTGCGATGGTTAATAAATTGTTGGCGCACAGCAGGATGCTGGAATCTGTCGGTATTGCAAATGGGTATAGTGAGCATGTTGGCAAGGTTCCTAGTCACGGTTGCAGTATGAAGTCGTATTTTAGTTACCATAAAATGGTGGTCGTGCTCCTTTCCAAACCGTCTCCAACTCTGTTACGGATGTTGGAAAAACAGTTTCTAAATTGACGTCGGTGCGTTGCACTGAAAGATGGTTAGCTTTTTACAATACTCGGGAATCTAACCGTTAATATCCGGTCATTATAAGTGCTCCACAATAAGGGGCTCTTCCGTACAGCTGATGTTAACATAAGCCCTACACTGGACTCCCGTACGTAGGGGCCAATACCACGAGACCAATACTAGTCATTGCCAAGCAAATGTCATCAAAATTGGTTGTGTTTATAAATATTGTCTATTGATGGTCAGTTATGTGGTCCTCTTCAACATTTCGCTGTAGTAATATTGTCTACTGAACGGCCAGTCCAAAGGTAGCCCATAACGTTGCCGCTTGTGCCCCATTATATTTATTCTCATCCTATTATTTGCACTATAAGAGTTATCTTTATGATATGAAATCTTTTTACAATTTTAGTGGGCAGAAATGTTAGGTGCCAGACTGGAAGAATTACTATTCACCGAGCGAATGAACTTTGATTCATCTAATTCATGTTTAAATGATCCAGAAAAACAGCGCGAACTCTTACAACAAGATGAAGAGGAAGATTTCCTGGACGAATGTAAGTCTCAAATCTTTGTAAACATTTCACTTTCCTTTCACTTATTTTATTATAAAGCCTGCGTTAATCCCCATGGAAACGACTGTCCTCATGCTCTCAAGCTAATCGCTTGCGTTCTTTTGCACGAAATCACGGCTTTCTTAAGGGATACATATCAAACCTTACCAAAAGCATCTAAGCTTTTGCATAAGGATAAACCGGCACCATGGGAGAAAGTTTATAGGTTTGGAATTTTCTTACACGAGTAGATCAGATGTAGATACTAACACTTCTCATTTTCTTTAGGGAAGCCAATCGTCGTTGGTCAATGGCACTAAGTTCCATGGGACATTCCCAGACCTCAGCACAGAGTTTACAATCAATCGCCGGTAATTGAAGTTGCCTCCTTAACTCATAAGAACGCCAAAAATTTGTTGTATTTAACCTTTTTTAGGAGCTCAAACAGAACGAAAGATTTCATTTGTCCTTCACGAACCCGACAACGAATCAGAAAATAGCAGCAATACGACTCTGACTATTCAGGGTGAAGATGGTATAAGTGCAGCTCAAAGATCACAAAATTTGTTTTAAGAAGGATGGACTTATGGGCATTTTATTTTTTCTAGGTGCTCTTCGACGTCCAGTAGCTGCCGTAAGACCATACTTATTCCGACGTGGAACAGCTGGAGCCGCAACTGGTGGCTCATTTAAAAGGCGGTCACTTAAGCTTCGTAGAGGAACTAAAGACGGGAAAGATCTTGAGGCAGATTGTAAGTATACCATATATCCACTGTCTTCGGTTAAAACTCAATATTACGTTTTCAGTTAAGAGGGTCGACTCAATTCAATCGCGAAGAAAAGTATCATCACTCTCAGACAGGAGCGACACATCTGAGCCAGGAATCATTAGTGGCGGTGAAGAGTCGCCTGGCATTTTAAGCGATGACCAACAGCCAGAATCTCCAACAGACTCGAATGAAACCGATGACACAGCTAAGAATATGCCATGGATGAAGGCCGTCATCGAACTAATGAATAGTTACAACTTTTACTGCAACCACAAGGGATTCTGTCATCCATATTGTTACAAGAGACACATGAGGGCTTCCTCAAGGCTCATAAAAGCTGTAAGAAAGGTAAGAGAATTATATAGAATTCACAAGCTCTACAATTGTTGAGCCATAGTCACCAAAGGGGATGAGTGCCTCTTTAGCTCAGTGGTAGAGCACTGGTCTCGTAAACCAGGGGTCGTGAGTTCAAACCTCACAAGAGGCAAATATCATTCACCTAACTGTTCTTTTATTTTAAAATGAATTCAAAAAGAATTATTGATTTATATGAGAACTAATATCAACAGGTTTATGGAGAGGAATTTGGCTTCACAATCGACTTGGAACATAAATCAACTGAAAGTTGTAATACTGCCAAGCCAACTAGCCGACAAAGGTCAACGAGAAAAGTATCAGAGCAAAGTTCAACGCAAACTTCCCCATCAAAGAGGAAAGATAGTATTTCGAAGAAAGACAGGTTGGTTGGTGGTAGTAATGTGGATTTAAAAAAAAAAAAAACAATAAGCAAACAATTTTATTAGTTAATCTCTTTTTTTAAAAATTTTTTTAAGCTCAAATAAAACATCGTCTGTTTTTAGGTACTAATTATAGAAGTCACATTGCTGTACGAGTATATCACCTTTTTTTTAAATACTTTATTTGAATCAAAAATTTCGCTGCGTTGGCTTAGACCTTTACAGAGCAGCAAGTGTTCTCAAAATTCATTCTCAAAAAAATTGTTCTTAGTGAAACTTCCAAACGTTATTCCTATAGAAGCACCACTTCATTTCCTCGATAGCTCGTTACTCATCCTGTTCGCTCTTTCTCGTAAGAGGCCCATATTCTTCTCTCCTACTCGTAGAATGCACGATCGTGATCAGGCACATCTGTTATATTTCTGAACTTCTTGACATCGATTCCACTGATCTACAGCACTTACTGTTAATTGAAAGGGTGTCGACTTGAGGTTGAAGAAAACGCGAGAGACAAGTACTAGATAGGGTGAAAAGTAACCTCCTTGGTTAACAATTGGAAAACAATTCTTTTTTTTAAATGTTTTTTGTTTTATTCAATACAACGTAGTCCCTCTTTAGTTTGATACACATATTCTAGCGATTTTCCAACTTCTTGATCTCATCCGAAAAGTATTTTTCCGGAAGGTCTGCAAAATACTCCACCGTGGCGTGGATGATTTCCTCGCGTGAGCTGAATTTTTTATTGATGAGCCATCTTTTGAGATTTGGGAAGAGATAATAGTCCGAGGGAGCCAAATCGAGCCAATACGGTGGATGCGACAGCAATTGGAGCCATAAGTTATTGATTTTAGCCATGGTTGCGATGTTCTTGTGCGCCGGTGCATTGTCTTGCAAAAACAAATGTTTTTTTTTTCGCTTCATGTGAGGCCGTTTTGCGATTCTGCGATTTCTGCTTTCAGTCGCTCCAATAATGCACAGTAATACTCGCTGTTGATGGTTTTTCCTTTTTCGAGGTACTCCACGAAGAGTATGCCATGACAATCCCAGAAAACCGACGCCATTACCTTTCCGACCCATCGAGCCTCCCTCGGCCGCTTCGGAGCACTCGTACCGGCTTCAGTCCATTGTCGGGCACTCATTCTGTTCTTTGGTGTTCAACAGTTACCAATCGACGCCAAACGTTCGCCCTATTCCGCATCAGCAAGTCCAAAAACTCTTTCGAAGTGCTCTGCGTTCGTGTTTTTCATCAGACTAATCTTTGTGGTATCTGCTAGCTCGCACACCTTCACTTTCCGGTCAGCCAACACCATTTCATGTATTTTTTTTTTTTTTGACATTGTCCTCTGTAACCGCATCGGAGGGCCAGCCGCTGCGGACTTGATCGATAGTGGAGTTGCGGCTACCACGAAACTCTCGAAACCAATAATTGACGATGTAATCTGACGGAGCATTAGCCCCATAATATATATTCAACTTTGTTTCCTTTACCGTTTTGCCTCTCAAAATAATGAACGAAAATCGTTTTTGTCCATACTTAACATGATGCCAAACACGTCAACAACAATCAGCTATCAAAGCAAAACTAAAGACAGTATCGTACTGAAATTTGGCATGTCTGCTTGAATATGAACGCACTTCAATACACCATAACCTTTTTTGCAGTAGCAGTGCATTCTGGCGGTCAAGGATGTTACTTTTCACTCCACCTAGTATTCTGACCGTTACTTACAGCGGCGAAACGGTTAATATTCTCATAAGTTTTTCTCCGCTGCTATGGCCGCTCAGAATGTTCGGACGTCAATAATACTGAAGAAATGATTTGCATCAATGACAACATCATCAAGTTGGTTGCTTTTTATGATGTTGTGTCGTGTAGGCCGTACTTAATTGCGAATTTGCTACAAAAATTGTTCACCTTTCCTGATGTTCAGAAAGCTTAAAACGTTTTAACGTCATGCTTATGACACTACACGTTGATTTAGTTGAGAAATTTTTCCATAACATCATACTTTATTTCCACATGGAAATTAATGTTGACGAATTTAACTTAAATGCAAATTGGTACTAGCCTTTCGATAACGTGCCGCAAGCTCAGGACATCTTTCCTTAGTCTGCCGCTTACAACAAATCACTCAAAAATAGGCGCCCCTTCTGTTCCTTGTAGCGCGCACCATACTATATGTCACAGTTATTCATCCTCTTTTTGCCCGGGCCATCTCATTCTACTTCCAGGTTAGGTCCTCTGTAAGTTGTTTGGCTATACATGTCCTGTTCAAGATTAGAAAATAAATCCCTTTTATCGTCTTTTGATGGCTATTCGGCTTGAAGAAACAATGTCTGTAAGTTCTTTGACATTGTTATTGCTGCAACATATTTTACCATATCCCATTTTGTACTACAATATTCTCTGGACTTAATGTTCCTCCAATTCTTGATTTCAGTTCTCTGCAGTCTATACCGAAACGTGAGCACTGTCAAAACGCTCGCATCCCCACAAATCAAAATATAGCATATATATCTAGCCCAAACCAGTTTAAGTACGCTCGAAAGCATCCGTATTCGTTAACTAAGGTAGAAATCAACATCTCCGTGATCCCTCCTCATCTATTTATGGTTATTGGGCATAAGTCTGTTTTACTTCCAGCTTGAGGGAAGCTCAGGGTTCTTAAATTTTGGCATCGTTAGTTCATCAGTTGATATCATTTCAGAGCATATACTTTCGAAATGTATAGTACAGCCCTAGCGCTTGACAGAGTTAATTTCTCTGATGTACAACTTAATTGTGACTGCTTTGACCCATATGTATTGGTGCAGTTACATCATAATTCATATTTTTGCAAACTTGAGTGCAAACATTGTCTGTCCCGTCTAGCTTCCACAGTTGATAACGTAAATGTTTGCACTTAGCATCTTTCAAACCATTTTCATTGCCAGTTGTTCTAATTCGAAGCGTCATAGAAAGCATGCTCTCTTGTATGTAAGCCGGTCTCATCTCGTTTGGCGTTTTAAGGTTTTCTTGAATGAAGTGGTCATGCCAAGATGAAAATTTTTAATGACATTATTAGACGTCGTAACTATGTATGTCTAATAACTTCTAAGCTTCTGTTATTGAAATAAGTCAGTCTGTAGGAATAGACAGTTCATGGCATTGCGTCGGTTCTAGGATTTTGTGTATTGTTTTTAGTGAAATTTTATCACTAAGGAAGATGTCTCTTACTTGTATGTCTGTATGTCATAACAGATTTTGGTCTTTCGAGTTAGCCTAAATTTTTAGCATAGTTGTCTTTGAACAGAGACCCCAAAGTTAAGTCCTTTAGCTTAAGGCGGTATAAAAGAAATCACGAATCGATAACACTATGCCATTCCACATAACTATCTATTTATCTTCTAACTTCTTTCTAGAATAAGTGATGAACCCGATATCGAGATGGTTGAAAAGCTTGCCAAAGCCCTTAACACTGAAAAAGAAAAACGAGAAGAAAAAGCGTCTTCACCGATTCTTAAATTTGTCAAGAACCACATAAGAGGTCTCTTCCACTTCCCAATGTCTACGTTACTCAAGGGAGCGGTGATTTTAACTGAAGAGCTTGTAATCGAAGCATTACCAGTGGCATGGGAACTTCTTCTTGAACACAACCAGGTAAGGCCTTAGACCTTAAACAAAATATGTTCTTCATGTAAATGAAAACGTTTCTTTTAAAGGAAACAGCAGCTGTAGCGGCTTCCTTGTTCTTGATGGGATCAGTAAAAGCTCAAAATTTTGCATTCGACATTATGCAAAGAGCTCTTAAGAATAAAGACCCAGACATAAGAATTGGCGCAATTATGAGGTAAGTAAGGAATCAACAACTAAGTTTGCACCAAAACTTTAATCCTTAACTACCAAGGTTCCATGTCCTTTGGAAATGTCGTTTCCAAGTGTGGCCTCGCATGGAAGACGGAGCGCATGATGTAACGTTTAAGGTTCCCCCAGGTGGTATTGAATTCACACTGCCATCACCGAAAATTGGTATAGAGAGCCTACCAGTAGTCGACCCTCCGTGGACGCCTGTTCAACAGACAAAGGATATGGATGTGACTTTGAATCAAGATAGACACGTAAGATTCAATATATGTTGGTCACTACAGTTATTTGTTGATTCCATTCTCTTTCATAGCGCTCATTGGTAACTGCAACGAAGAGCAGAAAGATGCAACAAACTGAAGCAATTCGCAACGCACTTCGTCAGCAACGTGACAAACAACGCGCCGAACGTCATAGTTTTCTCATTACCACCATCCCAATAAATCAGCAAGCTTCCCATGAACCGGGCTTGGACCATGCCCCAGGTGAAGACCATGCCGAAGGCGAAGAAGAAGCTGAAGGTGCAAGAATTGCACCCCATTTGCATGCGGCGCATTCGCTATTCCCATCAGTATTATGCTCATCTGTGATGCAGATTGTTGCCTGTTTAGACGATGCAGCAATAGGCTCCGATGGGAACTCTGTCTACGAAGTGGCCTATCAGGTTATTTGGGTTTGTTTAGTGGAAGAGTCTGCACTATTCCTGCGATACGTTTTGGAAAGATTGACACGTGAACGCCAAGATCAGATGTTTAAACTCCTACGGCACTTAATTCGGTTTGTTCCACGGCTACCGCAGCAGGCCGCATTTGCCCTTTACAACTCAATCATTGGGTACATAATGTTCTACGTCCGCTCCTCAAATGAACACAAGCAGGAGGTAAGTTTCGTCAGGGTCATTTAACAGTTTTTATGAATATTCTTTTTAGCTTGTTGGATCAGCACTTTCTGTACTATGGATGGTTGTGCATAGCGTGCATGGAATAATGTTCAAGGATTTGAAGCAAATTCTACGAAAGGAACAGTGTGATGCTTCAATACTACTTACAGCAAATGTACCAGCAGCAAAAAAAATCGTTATACACGGCCCATTTGAAGGTGCTGTAATCATTTTTAATTAAATAAATGAATGTTTTACATGTTGTTGTATTGCCAGATGACGGTAATATACCTCAACAGTTTCCCGTGCAAGAAGATACTCTATTCAGCCAGCTTTTGAAAGAAGCTTTGGACTTTTATCCCGTAGATGAGAAGAGTCATCATCATTATGTACTCGTGGATTACAAGAGCAGTAAGTAAAACAATCCTAAGCACTTCCGACTTAGAAAAACGGAACCCATGGTCTTATGAAAAAGTTAGCTCAATTCTGGCGCTTATATGTGGAGCACTGAAAACGATGAGAGAAACCAAGTCGCCAACCGAAAAACCAATTACTTGGAGATAAATTCTAAGATATATAATAGATATGTATATGTCCATTCTTTAGAGATCCTATAAGCCCTTTTCGTCATATGACTTTCGAAAACAAGCTCCTAAGAATTTAGCAGTATTGCAGTAGCCCGAACTGGACCTGCTGGTATTGGGATGCTTTCTTCATCAGAGAAGCGTATTCTGATTAGTTCATTGGCATAAATCTCCATGAGATGACATGAAGTTGATGGTTATGAGGAACTCAACAGAACAACGGGATCAACGGTGTCGTATACATCGATAGCCGGGTTTCGTCCTGATCAAATGTTGTTCAGGATGATACTACAATTATTAGGAAAGGATTGAAATATGACCGTCATTGTCAGGTGGTCATGGTAAACTTGTATAGAACACAAATATTTTTTGTGTTATCATCTGTGCACAAAGAGAGGGATCAACAGTAAATTTTTTTCTATTTTTGATGTACTGTATGAAATTGAACTCACTGAGACCACAGCTGCCGATCTACTACGCTAATCACACTCTTGCACCTATCTATTTATCGAAGTAACTCATTGTGTATTCCAAAGAAGTGGATAGTTCTTAGATATACCAAACGTTTGGAAAATATTCTTGACTATTTTGTTCACCAAGAGGTGGACTATTATATAATAATTTTAGTTGACGGAGAGAGATTTTCGGATTGTAAGAACGACAGAAGGAAGAGTAGTTTCTGTTGACTTATCCTCAAATTTTGATGAGAAGATGTATAATATTATTCTCTCTAAATTCTTCAAAAGATAGAAGAAAACACTAGTTTAAGTGAAATTTTCCTGCATTTGGAATAAAACAAACGTTGACCTCTCCTCAGTCAGACGGGTGAACCAGCGATAGGCAACCCTCCAAAATTGATTTCGAGATATGATTCATGACGATGCTCATGTTTGGCCATTTTATTTCCTCTTCACAAATTCGCCAGAAAAGCAGACACTGGGCATGATTGAGATTTTTAAGAAGATTTTTGCCCAGTGTTAGGCATATAGCTCTTAGAACTCTGGTTTTCTGAAAACTTTTCTTCTACAACAAAGTAGATTTCTCCTGCAGCGGACATAAAACTCTGTTTGTGAGCAGAGTAAACTTTGCTCCCGTTGTGCCAGTGCCAATTGGTAAAAATTAATAATAAAATATTTTATCCTATTGGTGTTCTGATTGCTGTGCTATCTAATTTCAATGGTAGGTACGGCAAAATTCAGGATTAGAATCAATAAGTTGGTGATCAGAAAAAGAAGGGCTGTAGATAGATATGAGAGCGTGATATAGTAAACCACCTCTTGGAGATTTTCACTTTTACATGTAGCACATGTAGAACGTTTATATCGTAGGGAAGATACCCAAATAGCAACCGCGTTGGTATTGAGACAGAAGAAAAGTTTAAGTAAGGGAAGTATTAACGAGAATATATGCTCCTCTTGTACATCAATTCAAAAAGTAAAAAAGTATAACCGTGGGCTCTGAATCCAGTGATTCCTTTATGAATAAGTTATTTTGACTGAACTTCATGTTGAAGCCATGGGAGAGACTAGGCAAATGCTAGTTTGGATAGGTGTAGATAAATCTTTAGCTTTAGCTTAAACTTAAGCAGCATATTTTTCTTGTTGCTAGTAAAGATACTGTTCCGTGGTTCTGTTATCACTTTCACAGCAATCGTCGCAGGATGCTATGTTACTTATGTTCAAGACACTTGAGTGCTTAGCAAATGCTTAGGGCTGCGCCACTGCGCCAGTAGGTCTTCAGTCTTTTCTACTGAGCAGGAAAGTCGCTTACCTATTTGAGACATTGGAATGCATTCGTTTGCCGGCAGTTATGCCGATGAGTCAAGCCATCTGCAGTTATGCTCATATGAAACTTAATTTTCAATGGAAGCACTATCCGACTCTTCTCTGAGCCTTGTCCAGAATGTTTCTTGGCGATTTCTTTTCTCATGATCTCATTTTGACATGAGACACAAAAAAACACTTAGTGAATTTAGCTTTCCAACTGTGTTCAGTGAAGTCTTGCATTCCCGAAATATCTTCGAAGTTGTTGAAAGTTGAGCTTAGCCGTCACTACCGATGCAAATGTTTCGCTCCATCCACCGATTCTTCACATTATCTATCGTTGCCATTAGGATTGTGTCTTCACGGTCTTTTTATAGCCGTGTAGATTCAAAGCTCCTTTGAAAAGAAGGGGAATCTGCTACAGAAAGGCGACAGCCCTTTGGATTCGACATGTATAGTCTAATTAAGTTTTTTTATCCAGCACTAGATGACTCAGATCAGTCAACTTTTTCGTTCTCTTACCGAGAAATTTTCGAGACACTGACTACTAGCCCATTTCTTGTGGTCTTGAAAGTCTATGGCAGTTAATGGGCCAGCGTGCACTATTAAAAAATAAAAAATAAATAAAAAAATACAAGAATTTGCCGCAAAAAGTATTCTGAGCATTGAAATTAGCGTTGCAACTTATGATAATCCTCATCTTCGTATTGCCACAGTAATCAATGAGTTCAAGTTTTCTCCTCGATGGAAATAAGCTTTCGCAACGGCTAATTTGTGCGAATTTTTCCGTTTCGTAGGTTATGTCATGTCTTCATTAACCACTGCTGCTTATACTTTATATAGGGTTTTCTAATAACGTCTTGGCAACTTTTTTTTAAATAAAAGGCAAACCATTTAAGATATTTCAAAAACTTTATTATTGGCTTGAAGTACAATCAAAACATTTATGATTGGACTTCGGCTTCGTTCATATGGCCACCGCGGGCACGTTTGCAGCGGTCGATTCGTTGGACCCAATTTTCAATGACTTGGCCACACATTTCGGCCGAAACGGCCGCTATTTCGCGTTCAATGTTGGCTCATATCTCTTCTAACGTCGTCGGCGTGTTGGCATAAACCAATGACTTAACGTAGCCCCACAAAAAAAAGTCAAGCGGCATTAAATCGCACGAACGAGGCGGCCAATCGACTGGCCCATGTCTTGAGATAACACGCTCACCATACTTACTCTTCAATAAATCGATTGTAGCGTGTGCTGTGTAGCTTGTGGCACCATTCTGTTGAAACCACATGTCGTCCAAGTTCATATCTTCCAATTCGGGCCAAAAATAATCGGTTATCATGGCGCGATAAGGCTGACTATTCACAGTAATGTGACGATCGTTATCGTCGACGAAAAAATATGGCCCAATAACGCCGCCGGCATGCAAACCGCACCAAACAGTTATTTTTTGCCTATGAAGTGGTGATTCATGAAGCACATGCGGGTTTTCACCCGAATAATAACGCATATTTTGCTTATTGACGAACCCATTGAGCCAAAAATGAGCTTCGTCACTGAAGATGATTTTGCGATGAACCAGAACCCAATCAGAGAACGTAGCTCGTTAGTGTACTTTACCATGATGAAAATGTTGAATTTACTGAATAAATTGACAGTGGCAGTTTGATGATTAGTGAAAGAGTGCGTTCACAAAATTAAATTGAAAGTTGTCAGGTCCCTATTGGATAACCCTTTATTTATATGCTTATATGCAACATGGTAAAATACATTCAGGAATTTATTCTTTTAGAATAGGGTTTAATCGAGAATATTTATTATTACTTTTACATTGATTTAATTTAAGTTTATTGGTCTTAAAATCTGAAATGAGTTTATTTAAATTATAATATTGTAATAATATTTAGTTTAGATAGTGAGAGTGATTTCAGCAAAAAAAAAAAAAAATCTGAGTCTTTTCGATACCAGGTGCAAGTGTCATACTTAGGTTTAATGGTCTCGGCTGAAGCTTTGTCTAAGCCCACAATGAGACAAAAGCTATCCGTTTCCCCGATTCTTCTTATGGGAATGGATTTCAAATTTTTCAGGTTAGAAGCCAGGCCGCCAGACCTATCAGCACAAACAACAAAATTTTTTCTCAGAGTATATTCTTCGCATTAACTGACTTCCGGCTTAGCTACTTCATTCAATTGCTATCCACTGGAACTGCACCACTAGTTGGTTGCAGCACTAATGACTAATAGGAATACTTGCCTAATGTAAGGAAGTAAACTAATATCCCGAAAATTTGTGGAATTAATCTTCCCCTTCATCCATAGGATAGGGTGCACTACCGCTATTTTCCAATGCTTTAGATACGAGTAGAACGCCTTATTCAGCGTAATGTTATACAGCGTATTGGAAATATCAACTTGTTTGAAATGCAGGTGTCTTAATCAGTCTATTCCTAACGAATTTTTGTTTTTCAGTGAGTCCAAGATGCACAAGAGCTCATCCATCGACGACAATGACGTTTGACGTCTTCTTCATCAAATAAGGCGAAACCGTGAAAACTAAATTGAATTTCATCACTCAAATATAAGTGTTTTGAATTGGCTCTGTTTTCGGGATTGCAGTTAGTTTGAGCTGGATTGCTCACTGCATACAAAGCTCCTAGATAATCTGTTTTCTCCGATGGGTCTTCAACAATAAAAATCCTGTCGTTTGAGGCGAAACTTTCTGGACTTATGCCTATTTGATCATATGTAGTATCAGCATTTTCCGGCGAATTTTGACGCATTGGATGGATGTCATTGTGATTATTGCTACTAAGCACACACACAACAATCCAGATAACAATATGTTATTAATGTCGTTCACCTCGAAGTACCTATATATTTATAGAATCAGCATTGGTCTCAGTGTCCATTTGAATGAGGCATTTTAAACCGTACCATATTATCTCTCAAAACTATAACTATAACTGTAACTCATCATAATTTTCCTTTCAGGCAAAATCTTGAACCCGAATTGGTACATCCGTGATTTGTATTTCTTTAAGCGATCTCAATATCCAGAGGTTCGTTTGATTGCAATGAAACCCGACGATTCCTTTCTCGCCCTGCAAAAGCAGGAGTTAAGCAAGAAGTTCGTCGAGATTGGCAAAGTTCATCTTACTTGGGCAATTTTAAAAAATGTCGACATGGTCGTTCAACGTGTCGTATTCCTGCACGAGGAGCTTATGAAATTACCGTCTTTTCCGAGAAAGGCTTTAGAAGTTGATTTGGATCTTCACCAAGGCGGTGAATACGGAAAAGTGAGTACCTAACTAAAATATGCAAATAATTTAAGGATAACATATGTATAATGTTTTTTTTTTTTTTAAACAGGCACTCCTTGGTCTTGATGTCTTACACAAGTTCATGTGGGTCCGATTAATTGCTAGAATGTTTGAAGCCATGGCTGGAAACTTCGCTTACTCTGCAGATATTCAATTGTTCTTGAATGTCTTATCTGGTGCAGCAATTCTTCACGCAGAAGACTCCTGCATCATGCGATATGTCATGGCCACATACATCAATGCGGCTTTCAATTTTAAAAATATATTTTCTACAAACGGGTAATTCGCCTTAGATAAGCTATGATTAAACCATTTTCAGTCAGGTTTTACTTTAGATACTTTATGATTATGCCAACTCTACTTCAAGTCTACTCCTTACATCAAACCAACAAGCTGATTACAACAACCATAGAGTATGCAGTAAAGCAGTTTTATCTTTTGAATCGGAAGCCTTTCATTCTGCAGATGTTTGGTTCGGTCTCGGCAATTCTAGACACTGATGAAGAGGGCACCTACGGAGAAGCTCATAAAGTGAGATATCAGAAGGAACCACTTTGTATATAACCAAACGTTAAAATATATTTTTTTATTCCAGGTTCAATCAAGTTGTCTTTTCAACTTACTACTCAGTCTCGAAGATCCGTCACCAGATCCACTTAACATCGCTGAACTTGTTAAGGAGCCTAAGCCGCTGAAGGCCATTGATTTCTGCTACCACGATGAGGATGGAGATGTGACTGTGCTCGATTGTATTACTCTTTGTGTAATGGTTGTTTCCTACTCCGCAGAAAGCACAAGAGGATATCAAATGCTGGTTCGTTTCCAAATTTCTCTGTCTAGTCCATGAATGTAAATTAAAAAAAAACGTTTTATTTTCATAGATCATTCTCGAAGCAATATTGCCATGTTACCTACAACAAATCCAATCCCCGAGCTATATTCCACTACAAGGTAAATCCGAACGCGACATCATCCTTCAACTCGCAGTTGCCATTCGAACAATGGTACACAATTGTGAGGGTCTGGCTAAAAGCTACAACGGTCCGTACCGTAATAGTCCCGAACACAAAGGTTCTAGTCAACGCAACTGCAGTAGAGGGCCGCCTTGCTCTCCGGGACTAGAATTTGAAGAGGAATCACACTCGAAGTATGTCAGTGATGCACGAGCAAAAAATCTTATAGATTCCACCGAAGACTCAGAAATGATTCGTACTGAATATCGACGACCACGAGACGTTCTTCTGTCTGTTGTTGGTGACTTCCTCAGCAAAGCCTCAACCCGTTTACAGGAGCTGTCGAAGAAACTTCCAAGCGACGCAAAGCCAACCGAAGTGTTGGATGTCAAATGTCACATTCGCCTAGCTGAAATTGCACATTCCCTTCTTAAGGTATCACCGTACGATCCAGAATCGATGGCTTGCAGAGGTCTTCAACGATATATGCAGGCAATATTACCACGAGCTGAATGGTCAAATGATGCTCTCCGTAATGCACTAGTCACTATTCTTAGACGATTGGACAAGGTTTTCCTAAAGATATCAAAGAAACCCTCAATCCGACGTAACACAGACTGGGAAGCTGCTTCAGGTCTTCTCAAAGGCATCCACGAAACTATCGTTCGCCATCCATATGTATTGCATTGGCAACATGTAAAGACTTTAATCAACACAGTCCAAAATTTAATCGTCAACGAACCAGGATCTGCCCCAGATGGTGTCTCAAGTGCAGGAGCTGCTCTAATGTCTCAGAATCCACCGGCGTTCTTTTGTTCCACTGTCGTTAGGTTGGTCGCCCTTCAGGTGGTTAGCCCAGTCGATTTCTATTCACTGGTCCAGATATGTGGTGGAAGTGCTGAATTTGCCACGCAAGAGAAGGCCGAAGGTTTTCTGATGCATTTGCTAATGCCCCTATGCTTGAAGGTGTGCTCAGGACGAGGCGTCTCCGACATTGGCGAACTAAAACAAAGTGATGTTTCATTTTTATTAACTGCCGTGCTGAATGCAATGAGCCCGCCAGCAGGTCGAACTGGACAAGCTGTAGCGCAAATTAATCGAACTGGTGGTGACCTGCGTGCAGGCTCTCTTACATTCACAGGGAGCAGAGATGCCAAACGACCAGCAAGGATATCAGGATCACTGTATCAGGCTGCATTTTTGGCACTACGAATTGTTTGTATTTGTTTTGAGAATCGCTTAGCAACGGAATGGTCTCGTATTGCTAGGGTAATGCGAGATTTAGGAAGACGAAATGAGGCGGCTCCTGATCTTTGGAGCTTCCTGGAGTTTGTTGTTACACATCGAACGCCGTTATATATAGTGTTGATGCCATTCATTTTACATAAGGTATGTTTTAAACCTAAAAACACATTTTAAAATTTTATTGTTATAGGTAAGAATTTTTTGGAATTTTTTATTGATGGAGCAATGGGAAGGATTCAGGACACCGAAAGTTAATCTTCGACTATTGGTTAGTTGGAAGAATGTATTTTACTCTGTCAAAAGCCGTAATCAATGGATGGGGCCCAACAAAAACCCTGGTCAGAGTGTCAGATTTTTTTGTTTTTTGGTGACACAAGCTTGCTACCTTAGCGGACGCTCTTAATTCCACTGAACATCAGATCGCATTGCCAGAGACTTTCGGTTTTTCTAGTAGCTTTTTTCCAAACTACTCACACAATTCACTTTTACACTCGTGTAGTAGCAAGAGTATTGAAAGATCTTAACGTACATAAATCCGCTGGTCCAGATGGTACATTTACCCTTCTTCCGAAGAGGTGTTCTCCTACTTTTTCCATTCAGATAGAAAATAGAATTCGTAAAGCTCGTCTATAAAACAGATGCATCTTATTCTCCGTCCTCCTACAGACCGATTGCACTTAATTTCCTTCTTTCCAAGGTCATGGAAACGCTGATATACTGTCAGCTCATGATATATCTCGAAACACAAAAACTTCTCAATTACCGGCATTTATGGTATATCTTCTTTATGTCTTTCCGAAAAGTGGAAGCAAAGCGTACATCAATCTGACGAAAGCAAGATAGTTGAGGTTGATATTTCTTTCATTTCGACGACGCTCGTCTTCAATGGATTAGAAATAACCTTTCGGAACATTTAATTCAAGTTGTATTGTAGTCTGATATTCGCAAAATAAATGCTGGTGTTCCCAGGGCCCCGTTCTGTCCCGACAGTCTTTTTAATTTTCATCAACGATCTCTTGTCTGCTACTTCAAATTTTATATATTTCTTTGCTGACGATGGTACTCTCTGCTTTTCGTATTCGGTCCCGTACTCACATCCTTGCTTTTCGGTTGAGAATGGAAATGGCAGCGTATACAGCACAACGAATTGGGGAACCATAAATAGAGAAGAATTTAATACTTCCAAAACAAAATGCTGTCTGCTGTCGTTAAACCGAAATTTGAATACCTAGCCAATATTCATGAATGGCACTTTCCATTCTCGGTATGTGTGTCAATAGCAACGTACTTTAGGATGACCACATACTTGATGTTGCTAAAAATGTTGCGAAATGGCTAGGCTACCCCGATCGTTGTAAGAAATATTTCCCCACCTCTAATTTGGACTTTATATATAAAGCTCAAAGTGATGCCAATATAACACAGTCAATTGATACTCTCTATCACCGACGTAATGGCTCCTAGCTTACCATGTTCACCACCAGTTCTCCACCAGTACCTTTCCTGCCCCTCAGACCTTTAACCGAAACACCCATCTCGAAATATATGCTCATTCGTATTCCGGCATTCTTTTCTAAGCCGTACGACTCATTTATGGAATGCCCTGTCGAGCTCCTTATTTTCTAATCGTTATAAGTTGCAAATTATAAGACCAACGCATATTTTTCCATCCCTAACTTCCCTTCGCTGGCGCTATGTGCAAACAACTTAAAGGTACACAAAATCCCTTGAGCGCATCAATAATTAAAAAAAAAAAGTGCATCGGTAGCAAGATTTCAGCTCTGGGATTAAAGCCAGGTGACTGATGTTTCTTATACAAATTATAGATCATTTTCCTATCGCGGGTCTTGACGATTTCGTCCCACTGGGATGCTGCGTGTGTTCTTTTTATTTTCCTAAGGGCACTTATCAAAATTGTCTTGATGAGTTTCTTTCCTTTGAGGGACTGGATCCTTTGATCGTTTGATATCATAGCGAGATGTTTATTTTCCAGTTGCACATTGAAGGCTTTATCTATTCCAAGCTTCCTAAATCTTCCAAACCGAATTTCATAATCGTTTGAATATTATCCAACCTGCAACGCATAGCTTAGACAAACAATTTTATTGAGCTTCCTTTAAGTGAAAGACACAGATTACCATGCAGATTAGCCCTAGAATACCATATATTGGCGAAGCCAGTGAAGATGACTAAAACTGAAACTAAATCCTAATGCTGCAGACTAAGTTCTTCCGATACCGGCAATACTTTTTTTAAAAGGGTAGTTTAGGATTATTTTTTCACGATATAAATCTTAAAGAAAGGACTAGATCCAAAAAATTATTAAATTAAGAATAATAGGCTGATTTGTGGTTGTTGAGGATGGGCTCTCGCACTTAATAATTAAGTATTTCACAGAAACAATTTAAAATACATAATATCTGGAGACCTGAAAAGCATTTCGCAGTTGTGTAGAGAAAATATTATCGAGTCATTGAGCCTTATATGATTCGAAGCTACAAAATGGCCATTTTAGCTTTTCGTCACAAATCGTATCTGGGTTGTTTTGCATGTGGAAAGATTTCCCCAAAGTATCGTAGGTGAGAGGTGCATAGCTGGAATGCTTAAAGCGAAATGAGTATCCATAAGCAGATCCAAGTATTTTGCTCAGAGTTTACCAAGGTACCATCTAGACGCCTGGGTGCTTGTGGTATTTTGGACTGAAATTGTCTCAAGAATTCACTTGTACGAATCATCCCTTTGAAGAAATTTCGTTTTAACCTTCCTTTCATCTCTTTTATAGATCCTTAAGGGGATTGTGAAGATTTCCCAGTTTCCCTATTTTGATCTATATGATTTAGCTTAGATGAATTCCTCTCTACTCTTGCAGTAGAGTTCCTGAAGACCTTTGCTGCTCCTTAATGTCTTTTCTCCACATTATAGGACAGAATAAGGTAAAGCATTATTTAGGGCGGAAATGAATTTGGTGTTAAGTTCGTCAAGGATATCTGAATGTGGTATGCACATTCATGAATTATTGCAATACGACCTTGTTGCGTGTCTTACAATTCGTTCTCCGATAATTACAATTGATAATGATGGGAGACAATTGTTTGCTCGATATGCTGAACTGTAAGTATCGGTAGTCAGAATAGGGCAATTCATCTAACACTTTCCATTTGTACTATACATCAAATTATAAGGAAAACTGACGTCAAGGACTTCTTGTCTTTTTCCGTCTGTGCTGTATTAGAGAAAGAAAGAGAAATTAATTTCGGGGACAAACTCTAGGTGTACCTTTAGATAAACATATTATAGTTAGATGTCAACATATTTAGTTAGGCCAGTGTCTATATAGGATTGTTTTGCCGGTTTTCATATCTCGGTTCACTTGGGAAACGAATCTCGCTCTCCCGAAGTCCAATGCTTTTCTGACTTCTTACAAAGTCGGTCGAGGATGCGAAAGAACGATTTAATCAAACTGGGTCATTTCCCAAGCTTCGATTTTGACAAAATGGTTGGCCGTGGCTCAAGTGGTAGTGTATTAGCTTCCCAATCTTTTTCAGGTAACTAAAATCTATCGAGATGAATATAGCCTAAAATACAACAGCAAACCATTTAATACCAATAATTTAGTCTCCCCATGGTTGGATGCCACCCATGGAGCGAATATAACGGCTGAGCATAAACATCTTTCTCTCTCTCTCTATCCAGTTTTCCGAAAAACATAACGCGTGCTCCGACATTTTAGGAGTAGTCATATCATCTTGTGTATTAAGTTATTTTTATAAAAAAAAACGTCTTTTGATGATCGAACTCTTGGAAAGGGTTTCCCTTGCTTCTGTTCGCCTGAATATGTCAAACAGACACTGAGAGCTTCGTTAAGGCTGGTGCTAAACAGGTGCTCTTCAACATTAAGAGTCTTGTGAGTTTCATTGCTGTCATCAAAAGCGAGGCGTTCTGCGTTTTTTAGTTCAGACCCGGTCTCAGAAGGTTTTTTTACTTGGTACTAGAATGATGGTACCTGACAGAATTGCTGTCTGCTCAAAACAGTCCAGATGCGGGTGTTATCTGCCCAGAGAATAAAAACGAATGCATAAAAAAAGCAAAGGATGAAAGAAAAGATAGTATTCTGGTACTCGAAGTTGAAGAACTAGTTCAAACTAAATCTCTATTTCACAGTAAATTGGACAGTCGTCGTAAAGAATCAAGGAATTTAAGCCCAGAGTTCCCAATTTAAAAAGAATCGACTCACATATGCCAATCAACCCAAACGCCAAGCTGAAACGATGAATGTAGCCGTTTTTGGAACCCCTAAATGACAATGTATACCTCACACTGAAATGAGCAATAAACGTTGCCGGTTTTGCATCCAAAGCAAATACCACTTCATCGTTGAATTTTTTTTTTTAATTTTCTGTTCTTTTTGATCCCTTCTGCACACTTTTTACCCGCTGATTCTTCCGAAGACGAATATCATAAAGCCTTACCTTAAACTTAGCAAGTCTACGACTTTCCATGATTGCTTTACAGTAAATTCACATTTCGCAAATCCGATAGCGTAAAACTTTTTGAAATACTAGTGAGTCAAATTTTTAAAAAATGTTAACTTCTTTTTATTTCAGATTGCACAACCACCAATTGGTGACCACGAACGTCATATGCAGTTTATCATACGCGAGCGCTTACATGGTAGCCCGCCCCAAGGAGGCATCAAGTCCAAGGGAGCTCTTCTCCTCGAGTTGGCACGGGAGTTACGGGACTTACGCGATGAACTAGAAGAAAAGCGATATGGTAAATATTTATGTGTTACATATATCTTTTGTCCAACATGCCTAAAATGTATCCTCTTAGGTTCCGTCTCAGATCAAACGAACTCAGATCACACAAAACGAGAAACTGCAGCGGCTACTTCTTCTGCTGGTGATGGACATAAATCCCAACAACGACCGTCTCTTATTTCAATCTTCACAGGTACCACCGGTCAAGCTAGCCATTCTCATGTGTCGGCAGTACCCATCGATTCAAGAAGTGGTTCCGGTGGTATATGTACCCCCAGCGATACACTTTCACAGCAAACATTACACCCACCGAGAGAGTCTTTGTCAAGTGGTTCAACTGGAACAAATCGAGAGCATATTACAAGTGAAAGTCATAGTGGCGAAAACGTTGGGTCAGCACCGACTTTGGGACAAGCAGGACCCGCAGGACAGTCGGGTAGTGCTACAACTATTGCAGCAATCCCCCCTGGCTTAGCGGCACACTTGTCACACTCTCAATCTCTGCAACAGGCACCATTTAAAGCACAAGCGCCAAAATTACGCTTTGTGACATCTGTTGAGTTTAAACATTCTTCCGGAGAGACATCTACCACACCGCTGTCACCAGAAAGTCCCGCCGATGATAGTTCGGGTGAACACCAGAGATCACGTTTGCAAAGAACCAAAGCTTCAAGTCGAAAGACTTTCCGCTTAAAGCGAACTCGTCATGCTCATCCAGAACCTCCGCACTCTGCACCACTGCATCCTACAGATGACCGTCCAAAGCCTCTGAATGAAATCTCCTGGGACTCAGTATCCCAAACATCTTCAACATCCGGATACAGGGACAACAATAGTCTACAAACCGGTCTACTTTCACCAGACGGTTCATTGGGCGGGATGACGTTAGGACGATCCCCATCACAGCACTCGTTGTTGATGCTCTTCGAAGCGCAGGACGAGGATACACTTATATAGGAGCAGTAAAGGACTGAATTCAAATTGGAACGATTGACTGGACACTCACTAATTGCAAATTAGAAGCAGGAAACTATGATACAATTACGAGTAAACAAATGTCTTCGATGTTGTAGCCAAAAATTAGATTTAAGAAGAGAAACGAGAAATTATTTATATCTCGTTGGCCTAGGTTTATACTTTGTTATACAGAAATTGAGCAACCATTCTATTTGTATAGCCAGCACCACATTAAATTTTTGTTTATTGTTTACAAAGTGTTTATTAAATTGATGTTATATAAAAAAATAACTAGTCAAATTATAAGTGAATGTTTAAAGATTGAGTTTATTTTAAGTGCTACAATTTCTGATCTTTTGTGCACCAACGTCATAGACGCTATTTTCTACAGAAACGAAAGTAGATTGTTACCATGGACCTTTTTTCCAAAGAACCTAACACTCAAGTGGGTATGAATACACGTGCCTGAGCACGTGTTAAGTTTTTAGGAAAATGGGACAGAGAGAAAAAGAAAGATTTTTGGACTCAGTGGTTACTTCGCTCCATATCCAAGGGGCATTCTCGGCCACTACACCTTATGCTACCACAAGAAAATCTCCTTGATATGCTGCAGTTTGTATGTATTTATTTATTAGGTGCGCAACTATGTTCTCAATAGATGTCAGAAATGGCTCCAGCAGCAAGTGCTGGTCGACTTTGGCATACCATAATCAAAACGTCATAAACCAAGCTTAAACATATGATAAACAAACCGTTTTGACACATTAATGATTTTGTTTTGGCGTCATGTACTTTTGGTAGTGTGAATTTACGGAGATGCTGTTCTAAGTGAAACAACGTGCCGTGATTGGTTCAATTGCTTCAAAGACGGTGATTTCGATGTTGAAGACCGTCTGCGTAAAGGAAGGTCAAAATCCTTCGAAGACGCTGAATTGGAGGCATTGCTCGATGAGGATCCGTTTCAAACGTTAAAAGAGCTTACTTCAGCATTAAGAGTTACTCGCCAAGCCATTTTCAAGCAATTGCATGCATTGGGAATGATTCAAAAACAAGGAACTTGGCTTTCTTATGATTTGAAGCCAAGTCACGTTGAGCGTCGTTTTTTCGCCTGTGAATATTTGCTCCAGCGGCAAAAAAGGAAGGGTTTTCTTCATCATGACGGGAGATGAAAAATTAATTCATTACAGCAACTCAAAGAGAAGAAATTCATGGGTACTGCGCGATCATGCTTCTACGTCGTCGGCTCGACCGAATATTCACGCTTCAAAGGTTATGCTGTATATATGTGAGACATGCCAGCAAATCAGCAGTGGAGCTGTTCCTACAAAAACTGTACTGCCGGTCAGTGAGAAGTTTTCGTGTTTCGAGATATTTTATGAGCTGGTGGCTTATCAGCGTTTCCATGACCTTTAAAAGCAGGAACAGCATGTTGGCATGTTATGCTGTCTTTTTAGAACAGCTATTTTTTCACTGTAAATGTGGTAATTTCGCTTGCGAAGACGATCTTTCTTTATTTGAACGTCGCAACGCCTAGTGAGTTTCAAGAACTGAACCATGATTTTCGATATAAGTTTATAGAATTTGCATCCATTCTGCGTAAGTAATCTAAACTAAACTGAAGTCAACTGTCAGCTATCAAATTGGCTATCGCTGGAAAGAAGAGTGTTACCAATGCATCTTCTTGGACGATGGCCATTTTTGGCTCAGCGGCTATGTCAACAAGCACAATTGCCGTTATTGGAGCGAACACAATCCACAAGTGTTCAGCCAAGCGTCAATGCATCCACTAAAATTGACTGTTAGGTGCGATTTATAGCATCACCGGACCTTACTTCTTTCGAAATGAGGCAGAAGACACCGTTACCGTCAATAGTCTCACGTATACAGAGATGTTAACCGACTTTCAGCTCGACGATATTGATACATCCGGGCTTTGATTTCAACAAGACGGCGCTACATGCCATACAAACGATGCAACGCTCGAAGTTAGGAAGGTGAAATTTGACGACTGAGACATCTCAAGTAGCCGCCGCTTGTGCTATGTCAAATCCTTAGTCTACGCTAACAAGCCAACCACTTTGGACGAGCTCGAGGCCAACACTCTACACTCTATTGCCAGAATAACGCTGCACATATTGGACCGACCGCTTAATTAACTACGGTCCTTTTTGCTATCGTCCTCATCTTACAACAGTGTAGTGTGTGTAGTTGCAGTGTTACTTTAATTCAAAAACAAAATTACTTATGTACAGTAGAGTCTCGATTATCCATTAACCGTCACTTTTTTTTCCGCGAAATGAAAATTTCATTGTTTTTGGCATTTTATGAAATTCTCTTACCATATTTATGAAATTATTTTCTTCTAGATGTGCAGTGTTTCTAAGTCACACTGCACGAAGTGCCGGGCTTTCTTGTCATTAATTAGAGACAGCTTTTAAAACAATTTCGTTGTTGTTCTTTTCGTCTGACACGTGTTAAGTTAATAAATTAATTTTATGGTTTTAAAAATAGTGAATTTATATTTTTTATCGTTTTAGGAAAATATTGGTTTTTTTCATTGAATTTTAAAATTTTCCAGAATATTTCGAGAATGTTTTTTTTTTATATATTATAAACAATAAAATGAGTGGTATTTTTACATTGCTGGGTTTGTTTCATTGTTTTCCGGGATGACCGATTTCATGTTGACATTCTTGACATTCCCACCATGTTTTAACATTATGAGTATAGCGTGATGTTTGTGAAACTTACAGCGTTGTTCTAACATCTATTTGTTTTCTTCATGGCAATTTTTGAAATGGATACAAAACCTGAACAACGTATTTGGAAATTTTGCATTAACATGAATTTAATGACAAAAAGATTAAAAATGTATTTTACCAGCGATTCCTTAAAAACAAATTTTTTGTAATGTTCACATGCTGCTTTGTTTAGGAAATTGAAATCGCTCGACACTAGCAGTCCAGCGGCACCTTGTTTATATCGTTGGTTTGCCAGTACGGTCGATGGCTTTACGACGACTTCTGATACGGGCATGACATAATTCACATGGTGTCCATTTTGAGAACTTTTTAAGTAAGGTGGTATTTTAAAATACAAATTTTTGAAATAAGATTTTTTTAATTTAGAAATGTAAGTTAATTATCATTTGCTTGAAATTCAGCATTTTTTTTTTTCGCAATTTTGAGCTAAATACACGCAATCTTATGGAAGGTAGCCCATAACCTACGGGTGTATGAACTTCGACGGATAAAGTTGTTTACTTTCTACTTTTTCAATTACGCACTGAAGTCTATACATTAACGCATTGAAGTTCATACATTCACATATTGACGTTCGTGCATTCACAAATTAAGAGTAACCACATTCATTGGTGGAAGCATTAGGAGAATCCAGAAGAAACTGTCATCGCTTGAAGATAAGACACTCTCAGCAATGTCAAAATGTCATCGGATGTCTTCCGTCAACGTTATGGGGCAGTTCTTTCCGGCAATGCGTAAACACCATCAATGGAACATCGGAGCAATGATCGTACGCTGAAATTAAAGAAATTATAAAATTTCGATTGGTTAGGCAAGGAGATGGGGAGTCAATGCAAAATTTCGCTTTGAGGCTTAAGCAAGCAACTACAATCTATGGGTAGATACGACGAATTACTGAACAAAATTTTTAGTCGTATTATAATCACAAGCTATTTGCGACCATGTAACTAACATAATTAGCACTTCATCTCTGAAAGGTAAGAACAAGAAAAACGGTAAGCTCAAACTGATATGGCTGTGGTGGCCAGCAATTCAAATTTCTAACTGCAAAAATAATTGACATACTATATTTCCAAAGTGAGTAATTCGAAACAGCGCAGCTTGATAATGAGCAACCAAAAAGTTAATTTGACGTTAGCCAGTGCGTACATAAAGTGGATGCAATCCACAAAAATGTGAGTAAACTATTGGTCAATTCTCATATTAATGGTTATGTCATTCAAATAGAATAGACGCAGTAACCCCTGTGACATGATTAGTAAATCCACACTACAATGCATTAAACCTGCAATCCTCTTACAAAAGACGGAAACAGTTTTGCAGTTACACCAGGCCCAGAATACACTACCTACGCCGAGTGCCAGTAAACCTAAGCGTGGGCACAATGGTTCTTAAGCTAAACGAATGCAGTTCGACTCTCTATTTAGAACTGGATTTATCATTTTATTGATGAAATCGATTTCAAAAAACACTTTTCTATTTCAAAACAAGTAAACACTATTAAGTTAGCAACGCCATTGTTAACTCTGAATGAGGATAGACCATTCATGTGGTTACAAAAAAGAATGGTAAGATACGAATCACAGGTAAATGCACTAAATCCGAAGGTGAACACTTGTTGAACGAAATTAAAGGCGCAAAAATATTCTGTCACCTTGATATCATGGGTGCATACTGCCACTTAACAAGTAATGGGAAATTTAGCCACGCTTTTACACTGAATACATGTCACACGTCAACACATTGCCCAACACGAGCTGCGAATATACCGGTCTTACGGTATTGGCTCCTCCAATAGAATACAAATCAAGCTACACTTCAATCCATTCACCCACAACAACTGAAAGTAGCGAACCATTAACACTAACAAAACCAAAACTTAATTAGACCTCTGAGGGACGTAACAGTCCAACTAAATATGATTTGCAGACCACACCAACTATTTCCCATTCAGATCCACAG
Source organism: Volucella inanis (assembly GCA_907269105.1). NCBI lineage: Eukaryota > Metazoa > Arthropoda > Insecta > Diptera > Syrphidae > Volucella > Volucella inanis. The sequence goes on from OU026153.1 coordinate 148,813,709, forward strand.
GACCATGTACAATACACATGGACGACAGCATTGTCAAGAATTGTGTGAGGATGTTCAGAGCGCAGATGAAGCTATCAGCCGAACAGAACTTTGAATAAAAATAAAGAATATACAATATATTCCAAAAAAGCAAAAAGCTGTAAGTGCAATAAAAACTCTCCACCGTTTTTTTTTTTTTTTTTTTTTTTTTTTTAATTTTCGACAAATATTGATAAAACAATTTTCAATAACATTTATGAACTTGAAAAACAGGTACAAAATACGAAAACAGAAACGCAGACGAAATTTGCGAATTTATTTAAGGGGGGTAATGTTATTTCCGTAAAGAAAAGGCCCATTTTTAAGAATTTGTATATACGCCAAAAGTAATAGTAATTTATTTAATTGATTGTGACATAGTACAACATATGAACAATATTTCCATAATTTTCGAAAGCAAAATATTAATAATTAAGCCGATGGCAGTAAGTCTTCGGAGGCACCTCGAAAAAAAATTGTCCGCCAGTGAATCGTATAACTCATGACTGGATTATGTGAAATCAAAAAATTAAAATGCTATCATTAGATAATCGCTTTCCCAAGGTATCCCTGGGAGGAAATTTTTTAGATTTTTTTTAATTTTTGGTGACACTTAGAATTGAAAACACCGATTTTTTATTGTACAAATAAAAATTACGTAAGATAAAAAAAAAAAAAATAGAAACTCCCAGGGATAGCTAGTCATTTATGTACGAAGTAGTATTGGGTCTATAACTTCGTGCGAAAGTGGTTTGCATGATTTAAAAGTGATAATTTTGGCTTGGATGACGATGAACGTCCTGGGCAGCCAAAAAAGTTTGAAGATGAAGAACTGGAAGCATTACTCTATGAAGATTGTTGCCAAACAATCAAGCAGCCATTTCAAAACGTTTAAAAGCAGCTGGATATATTCAAAAGCAAGGAAATTGGGTTCCACATGAACTCAAGCCGAGAGACGTCGAAAGGCGGTTTTGCATGCAAAAGGAAGTCATTTTTGCATCGGATTGTTACTGGAAATGAAAACTGGATCCATTACGACAACCCCAAGTGCAAAAAATCATATGTGAAACCCGGCCAACCAGCCAAATCAACGGCAAAGCCGAATATCCATGGCGAAGGTAATGCTCTGTATTTGGTGGGATCAGATGGGTGTGCTGTATTATGAGCTGCTAAAACCGGGTGAAACCATCAATGGACAACGCTACAATTAATCCGTTTGAAGAGAGCAGTAGCCGAAAAACGCCCGGAATATGCGACCAGACACGAGGCAATAATTTTCCATCATGACATCGCTCGGCCTCACGTTGTTGTTAAGAACTGTTTGGAAAACAGTGGATGGAAAGTGTTACCCCACCCGCCCTATATCTCAGACCTTGCCCCTTCTTACTACTATTTGTTCCGGTCGATGCAGAACGCCCTCACTGAAATACGGTTCACATCAGAGCAGAATATCAAAAATTGGCTTGATTCATTCTTGGCTGCCAAGCCGGCGCAGTTTTTTTGGGATGGGATCCACAAATTGCCAGAAAGATGGGAAAAAGTCATAGCTTCAGATGGGCAATACTTTGAATAATGCTATTGTACATGTTTTTTCTTAAATAAACGTTCAAATTTTGAAAAAAAAAAACGCACGAAAATAATTATATACCCAATATAATAAATTTCAAAAGAATCGTTTAATTAATTTTGATTCAAACAATTCACAAGTGTCAGAAAATTGCTTTAAAGTTTTGTATATCAGAAAGTCTAATAAAAGGTCATTCATCGTGAGGTTTGATTTATAATGTAAAATAAAACACATAAATTTGAAAGTGAACTTAGAATTTTTATTATCGGTTAAAAGAACAATTTCTGGCATTTACTTTTTGAAAATGATATCATGTAAATATTCGCTACATTTGAGGTGGTCAATTCGGAAGGTTCAATTTTGGGCGACTCGTTTGAGCATAGCGACTGATATTTCGCGGATAACACGAGTAATGTTGGCTTCCAAAGAGTCAAACGTAGCTGGCTTATTCCAGAAGACCTAAAACTTTACATATAACCAGAAAAAATAGTCCAAATGTGTAATATCGGACGATCTAGGCGGCCAATTTACAGTACCAAAACGTTAAATTAAGTGCTCAATAAAATGATTTCTCAACAAGTCCATTGTTTCACGCGCTATATGGCTCGTAGCGTCGTCTTCTTGAAACCAGAGCTCACCGAGACCATGTACTTGAATTTCAGGAAGTACATAGTCCGTTAACATAGCGCGATAACGGTTACCATTGACGGTAACATTCTGATATGCCTAATTTTTGAAGAAATATGGAACAGTGATTTCACCAGCCCACAAACCCCACAATACCGTTATTTCTAATGGATGTAATGGTTGCTCATCAACCCAAATACGGCAATTTTGTTTATAACGTATAACTGGCTTCAATTCTTGCATAAGTTGAATTTTGTACGCTTTTGGGTTGAGATCCTCACGTAAAATACGCCAAGTTGCCGAATACTCTAAGCCAAGCTGCTGAGAATGACAACGAACCGATTCGTCACGGTCTTCGCGTATACTCTCGGCTACAGCTGCTATAGTCTCTTCACTACGTACTAGAGGTGGTCTAACCGGTCGAGTATCATCCACTAATGTAAGCTAGGACTCAAATTTGCGAATGGTATTGGCAATAGTGGTTTCAGTAGGTCGACTATGCTCACCGTAAGTTGCTCGATTCACACGAAAAATATTTCTCACAGAACGTTGATTTTCCTAATACAACTCAACAATTTATAGACTCTGTTGTGGTATAAGTCTTCCCATGATGACTTGCCGAACGATACTGAAGAAAAATGACAAAGCAGTTTGATAGGAGTCACGCGTGATCTGTCAAAAAGGGCCTATTGAAAATCAAACCTCACGATAAATCACCCCTTATTAAACAAAAAAAAATTGTTCATACCTAAACAGAGTCCATAAAGTGCAACAATGCCAGCATCCATATCTAGAGCATCTATTTGGTTTTGTCTACGTAAAACTCTGCCAACTTTTCTATCGTGTGAAACTTCTTGCTCCACTCTGCTGATCCGGTTACTGTCCTCTGTATGCACCCATTCATGTGCGCTTGGTCCCGTAGCGGTTTTCACGTCTTGCATAAAGGTCAGCAAAACAAAAAGGGTACATGCAGCTACATATAGTAAGCTTCAATTTTAACATTAATTGAAATCACTGATTCGGATTGATTTTAAATCACTGAAAAAATCAAACGAAACAGAGCAAACTAAGAACAAACACTCACGTCGATATTTCAGCGTCATCTACAACTGTTCAACGTGCTCAACGCAACGTTAACTTCTAAACTGATTTATATACCATACACTACGAACTGGAAGTATAGAACATTACTTTTTCAATATTTTTTTATACCTCTGTATGTAAATGAGAAAAACTTCTCATGCAACTCTATAAATGAGAAATTTGTTTACGTGAAAGACTTCTATATGCGAAAAACAGATACCGACCCCTTGAACTCTCGCTCATTAGGGTTTAACTGTATTGCCAATATTTTAAAATCAATTCTGCAAAAGGCTTGTATAAAATAATATTTTCACAAATATAAATAGTCAAAATAATTATTAAACCTTTTCTATTAGTTCTTATGAAAAGTTAATGCAATAATCGAAATGTACGTATTTCTATCTATACCATACACATTTCGGACAGCTAATTTATTCTTGAATTGTAATTTAAATAATTTCGGAACATACCCTCCTGATGAAGCATGGTGAAACAACAAATTTGCCCACAGCGGGGTGAAATAAACATATGTCAATATTTCACTGAAAAATTGCTATTGTTTTTATTTAACAAAATTGGTACGTCGTTGCTTTTTAGACGGATAGATATGGGAAAAATTAACAGATGTAGTTTGGGATGTAAGGCACATGTCCATTTGTACCGCCCAGTATGCAAGGAAGCCAGGTAAAATTATATGCTTACATGGAAAAAAAATTGTTTACGCTATTGTATTAAAAAGTTAACAACTACTTGCGTTATACAGTAAAATACACTTTTATGCATTCATTAATTATTTCCTTCCATTGATAGAAGCTAGATGATCAACACGCTTCTATTGCTTTTTTTTTTCTTTTTTTGTTTTTTTTTGTTTTTTTTTTTTTTTTTGCATTTAAAAAAAAGTGCACTTTATAGAGACATTTGTTCTTTTTAAATATTTGTGTAGTTTGTGTGAAAGAAGTTAAATTTTCTTTTAAATTTGTGAGTGTTTCTATAAGGGAAAATGATGGCTTAAGTATAAATTAATTAAGTATATGCACGGACATAATATCTATTTAATAGAAACATATTCCAATTAAAGGATTTTAAAATAAAATTAAAATAATTACACATATATGAATGTAATAAGTATAGCTAGCCTTAATGAAGTTAGAATAAATAATCGACTTGGAGTGCGCAATTGGAGGGAGTTTGCTTTTAACTGGAGAAGTTTGTTAGTTAAGGCCCAGGTTCACCCCAACCTGTAACGCCACCTAAGTAAGTAAGTAAGTAAGTAATAGTATTAAAAAAACAAATGCGAAAATAAAAATATTGTTAACTTAAATTGTCGTTTTTTTGTTTTGTTTGCATGTGTGCATTTTTTTTTTTTTTTTTTTTTTTTTAATATAAGAAAACGATTTTGCATTGTTCTCATCTGATCTAATAATCTTTTTTCCCCAATAGAGAAATGTGGCGAAAAATTTTGAATTTAGACAAATTCAATAAGACGCAGCAAATATGCGAAAAGCATTTCGCAGATGAAATGTTTGCCGGGGAAGCGAAAAAATATTTGTCCCCTACGGCATTACCAATTGGTCGGATTAATGAAGTACCAATTTCAGAGGTGCCCAGTATGGGGGTAAGAATAAAACTTGAACCTGATAGTCCCGAAAGTGAGGTTCCAACTTTAGCTGTGATGATAAAAGGTGAACCTAATTGTCCGGATAGAGAAGAACTAACTTCGGATGTTTCCGCTCCGGTGACAGGACCTGCTAATGAAAAGGAAATTTTTTCGGAAGTTGTTAAACCGCTAAGCTGTTTGGAAATGACTTTTAAAAACAGATGTGAAAAGGGTCCACGAACCCAAACAAGTAAGCATTTAGCATATCTATCATGCACCACTCAAAATACATTTAAAACAACGTTTGCATGCTGTTAACCAACAGTTAGAAAAAATGGATTCGTGTATACAATCTTTGAAGAAGAAGGAAACGGAAGATCGAATCTTGTTTATTAAAGGGGAGTTGTATATAAAAGAAAAGGAGTTCAAATGTTCAAAAAAGAGAATGCAGAGGCGAACTTTTCGCATACATCATCAACCGAACTACAAATTGTTGAGAAATATTTTTTTGTTTTTCAGAATGCAGAATGGGTGCAATAGGCCTCCAGGGGAAACCGAACACCCAGTCAAAAAAATCGGTTAACGCACCGCTATGCATACCTCAATGGTGGTGTGGAATTGCATAATCCGAAAGAAAAAAAAATGGCTTAAAATATTATTATCCAACATTAAAATTTGTTTGCAACTTACACGAAATTAGAGTTGCAAACATAAGAAATGCCAAAACAGAAATTCATCTCGTGATTTTTATATGTATGACCTCAATCTTAAATTTTGAGACGAATTGACATTGTTGACAATTCACACGGATAGGGGTAATCAGTGGAAAGCGAATTTTGGAGTGGCCAGAAAGTTTTTTATCTATCTTAGTTCATTTATGCGTCGGCTGCTCGCTGTGAGGACTATTATCAGTCCAAATTTCCGTAGCGTAACCATATCCAACGAAGACACTCTTAAAAAAAAAAAAAAAAAAAAAAAAAACAGTCTTAATCGTTTTATCCTTTAGTTTACCTGCCACCAACCAGTTAGAATACGCATTCATTATTGTCAGATAGACCCTACCGCCCAATTCAAGTAAGAGACAAAGAGTCTACCATTGGTATTTAGGATTTTCATGCTGTATAAGCATTTATATTTGTATACCACCTTGATCAAAAAGAAAATTAAAAATACAAGTTTATTCATATAAATCTATACTGTCCCCTTCGAAGTAATTAACATCAACTGCAATGCACTTATGCCAGAGCTTGATCCAATCATCGAAACATTTTTTATAATCGGTTTTCGGTATGTCCATCAGTGCTTCCTTCGATTTTTCGATTACTTACACTCGGCTGCTGAAACACTTTCCCCGTAGTGGTTTTTTAACTCGATTGAACAGAAAGAAGTCACAGGGAGCCAAATCAGGTGATATCGGTGGCTGTTGGATGGTATTTGTTGCATTCTTTGTCAAAAAATTACGAATAATGATGGCACTGTGCGACGGTGCGTTATCATGGTGCAAAATCCACGAGTTTTCTGCCCACAATTCTGGTCTCTTTCGGTGAATTGCTTCAAGCAAACGTCTCATAATGCCCAAATAATACTCTTTATTTACTGTCTGGCCTTCCGGCAAAAATTCATGATGCACTACACTGTTGTGAAAACAGTACATAAAAACCGTGAGCATTGCCTTCTTTTTTGATTGAAAACGACGTGTTTTTTTTTTTTTTTGGTCTCGGCTCATTTGGTGAACGCCATTCACTTGCCTGATGTCTGGATTGCGTGTCGTACTCATAAACCCACGTCTCGTCTCCAGTAATGATCCTTTTGATGAATGTGGAATCGGATTCAGCCTCGCAAATCATCTCTTTTGCGACGACAATATGGTCTCTTTTTTGCATGAAATTGAGGTCTTTTGACACCAACTTTGCTGCTACACGACGGAAACCCAAATCATTAACCAAAATGTATTGGGCGGATCCATAAGTAATATTCAAGTTCTCCGCTATATCTCTGTTAATTTGCGGTTATTGACTAACATTTATTTTACTTCATCAATCAATCGGTTTTCGATGTCGATGGTCTGCCACTGCGTTCATCATCTTCGATTGGCTCACGAAAACTTTTGAACAGCTCGTGCCAATGGTAAACGACCGTTTTCTTTAGAGAATCGTTGCCGAAACACTTTTCCAACATTTCCAACGTTCGCGCACCATTAAATTCGTTTTTTTACGCAAAATTAAATTCAAGTTCGTTGCAAAATTAAATCCATTCCTAAAATTGTGAAAAATCGCCAACACACACAGAGATAGATGTACTCTTGGATAAGTAACTTTTGCAAATGTCAGGCTATGACGCTAAGATTTAGAGGGAATGTCAACAACAGATGTACCAACTTAACAAAAAAAAAAAAACAGAACTCAAATCGATGGGAGCGCCACACGGTGGTTATTCCCTTTTTTTTTATCAAGGTGGTATTTCTCACAAATGAGGCATTTTTCGACTGTTAATTCAAAATCCTCTGCCATTTTTGGCCAGTAGAATAGTTGCCGAGGTCTTAAGGGTGATTTCTGAATTCCCAAATGTGGCACAATGATCATTAACAGAATCTCTACCCCAAACGACTAAAGTACGACCAGTTTAGCACCAAAAAAAAAAAACTGTAACCCTTCTTCAAACTTCAGCTCATCTTTTATCTTATGATACTGTTTAGTTTCACCACTCCACTGTTTGAATTTGAATTAAGTATATATATATATATATATAAGAGCCTCAGTTACCCCTTATTGAATTGAATGCCGTTATCACACACAATATGCAACACCTTCCTGAGTACTTTATAATGCTTTTCCACTGTCCGGCCAGCTACAAAAATATCGTCAAAATAAATTTCCATGCCCGAAATATATCCAAAGAGTTGCGCTAGTTTCTGCATAAAAAACTTGATGTCAAACTCCGTCAAATGCGTTTGAAATATCAAGTGCCACTATTTTGCTTTTGCCAATGGACCTGTTGCTAGGATCATTGAGAAGTTTTCGAGAAGACTCGAAATATTTCATAAGTTGGCGGTTTATTAGCGTTTCCATGACTTTGGGAAAAAACGACGTAAGTCGCTAGACAAATTATGAAAAAGCTAACGCAGAGGTTTTGAACCTCCTCAGAAGAAAGGGAAATATACTAAATGGACCAGTGGATTAGTGTATATTAAGAACTTGTAACTACGTGAGTGAGAAATCAGCTCTCAACACGTTGACATAACCCATATAACGCATCTGCTTTTATCTCACAGGTCACTGTTGAACCTGTTACGCGATTTTGTGTGTCACACGACCGTCCTTCTTCTAAGGTTCAGTCATTTGACAGCATATTATAATTTTCCTGGTTTGTCCTGATCAGTAGTCATAGTTACAAGACAAGGCATGTCGAGGTTCAAAGCCTATCATAATACCCAAGCACCACATTAGGAGACATAGCTACAGTTTTCCAAATAAGTGTGAGCGATAGCAAATAGGAAATAGGAAAACGCCTGTGAATATATGGAAAAAAAAACATTTATTTAACCTGATCTAAACTGCTAAAAATAATATCCGTATCTCGCTACAGCTACCTGTACTCCTTCAGGGATTAACAACTTTATTGTTTGCCTTAAGGCGATTCTCCCGCACCAGCTTTCGCCATTCTAACCACTTGGCCATATCCGGGTGTTCCACATTACCTCTTTCCTCCAATTGCAAATAGTACGCCTCACGCAATATCTTAAATGCCTGGATGCTGTAGAACGGCAACTGTGTGACAGGATCAAAGTATCTAGCCGGAAGTCTGCAAGGAAAATTCATTAGAATTTCTGTAAAAAAAAAACGAGAACGACGAATCGAATACTTAGTAATGGCGCATATGTATCCACCCTTGTCCTTTATCCGAATTGGCTTGAAGATCGATTGAAAGACCTTATCGTCAATATCATTGTCGAAAGTGATAAATGTCCGTTCACACTTTGTATCTGCGTCACCATCTATCGAATTTTTGTCGCTCCTGGATGATTTCTTCACCACGGGCATTGTTAGCGAATGATATCGTATCATGGGGCCCGCAAATGATCTCTTTGTTGGGCGGGTTTTTTTCTTCTCTAACTCCATCTTTTGGAATTTTTCTAAAAAAGTGTTTATTTATACACCGATTCTATTGAAAAAGACTTTTTACCTAGAGATTTAATGTTTTCCTGCTCCGTAATCTTGGCTTCTTCGAGCAGCTCGTCTTGTGTTGGCATGTATTCTTCTGCACGAATTATTTTCTTCTTTCTCTTCTTAGCTTCGATCAGTTCTTTCAGTCTGATCTTGGTTGCTTCAGTTTTGATTGCAGTGGATGCACGTATAGACTTTCGCCCGGAATCGTGGATTGTGAATTTCGGCCGCATTTTTCTCTTGGTGACTTTTGTGAGTTTCTTCTTAGGTGAAGCAGTTTTGGCATTTTTCTTTTGTGGCAGCGGTTCCTTTAGAAAACAGAAAACATTAAAAACTTTCTGAAAAGTGACAATTATTAACTGTTGGCCAACTTTATACGCTTTCGTGTTAATTCCTCGTTTTTTGCGCTTATCGGAAACTTCTTCGTTATCCGAGACTGGCTCATCATTTTCGTCTATGCTGAAGTCGGAGTCAACTACATCCTCTTCTTCATCTTTCTGACTAGAAAAAAACATTAATGCAAAGAAATCCTTAAAATACCCTGACTTACACGTATTCCTTGTCGTCGTCCTCTTCCTGGAAGCCACCGTAGGAAGTTTTGTAAAAGTCGTCTTCCTCCTCCTCGTCGAGCAGGGTTGCAATTTTAGTTCCAGCATTAGAGCGACGTGATCTAGTTGCGGCCATGGTAACCAGATTATTTATTCAAGAAATTTTAAGAATCATATACAAAAATGTTTTAATCCAAACAAAAATTGTGCCGCAAATTGACAGATATAAGTGACAGTTGAGGTTGTCAAAGGATTGACTCAATACAAAACTTTAACAAAGGCTTCAGATGTGTCAACGTCAGTGCATTTTAAAGTGTTTTTGACAGTTTGACATGTTGAATACCGTTTTAAAAGTTTTTGAATTTTGCAAATTGCTGCGTGTTAAGTAACAGTTTCCATTCTTTCGTGGCAGTAGTTGTAGTTGTTTCTAAAGATATTATTACGGAACGGAACAAAGTAAAAACAGAGTAGCCATGATTTCGACAGCTTAGGAATATCTAGGGATAAAATGTTTTTTCACAGTGAGGATTAAAGCGCAAATATCAAATAATCAAACTACAAGAGTTTGCGAACAAGAAACTCAGAGGGAGAAGGCATTATATATAACCAAAGGCGACACTTGTTTACATACTGCAACTGTAGACAAAATATCCAGAAAGATATCCACCTTTTCTGGAACAACGCGAAACGATAAGTAAAGGTGTAAATTGATGTTGAGTGAACCACTAACGAATGCGCAACAACTTTTCATGAGTAAACCAAACCAAAATTGACAATAGTCTAGAAAACAAACTGGCACAACGTAAATCAGGAAAGTATCCACTAAGGTGCTAATTCTAGAAGAATGGCTCTAAAATTCCATAGACCAAAAATAAGAACTAAGCGCAAAAGTTATGTACAACAAAATCTAAGATAGATATAAGAGAAAGGCAAAAAAAAAAGAAACTTGGTGGTAGAAGGATGAGAAAGAAAATAACAGTGAGTAACAAAAGACAAGCATTTCAAGTGTTTACTACCGATGCAGACCGATTTAAGTTAGACTGAAAATATAACAAAGAATGAGGCGACAAAAGCAAAAACAAAAGTACATACGAAAGTGTATGTATGAAAAATTGGAAGTTGCACGCCCATAATCTATATGTAAGCAAGATACAATCCAGAAATGTTACCTCGAAGCACGGTAAGCGAGTTGACATTTCAAAGATTGCGATACAACAAACAAAAAACTCAGAAGATATTCATTCGCCGAAAAACATTGAAGACGAGGAGGAACACCTGCCAAAGGAGAACAATAAAATTTGCAAAATATCTAAAAGGTACTTTAATGCGTTACTAAATGAAAAACTCCTGAGCAATTCCCTTGGCTGTCGCTCACAGAGAGCAAACAATAAGAAATACTGAAGCTGAGGTCCGTTGTTACAACTGCTCGAAGTTTGGGCATTACAAGAGTAGCTGTGCCGAACCGCTGCAATTACCAAACGCCTGCTTCACTTGCAACGAAGTGGGGCATTATCGTGACAGCTGCCCGAAGTCCAGGAGAAGAGAGGCAGTGACCCAGCCCGATGTACCAAGTTCACGAGTTTGATACCGGTAGCGCGATTAATCTTATCAGACGTTCCCTGCTCCCAAGCGACATCAGTATATCGGAAGTGTTGCCAACCAAATATATTGGAGTCGGTCGAATTAATCTTCATACATACGGTACGACTAAGAGTTATATTAAATTTCAAAATGACATTCGTATAGTTCTATATTCTACGTTCTTCCAAATAACCTGATGACGTTGCCGCTGATTTTGAGGCGTAGTTTTCTAAGATCATTTAACATGCATTTATAATAAATTATAATAAAAGTGTTATTTCAAAAAAATTATGTGTTGGTACTGCTGGCTCTGGTCAAATTAAACATTCTAGTAGATGTAGTAGCCGGGGAATTTGTCCGGGTAACAAGTAACGAAACGTAAACTCTATAGAATTGTCAAGTCTGTCGAATGGTAAAAATGTCCGCCCAACCGATGTCTCAAGTCCATTGGTTAAAGTTATTCCGTCGCAGGCCCCTTCGGATTGTAATAGTGTACCGTCGATTATTGAAATAGACTTAAGTGAACAGCGGTCCGATGTCGATGTCTGTCCGAAATTGAGAGAAGATAATAGTAGCGCTCTAAAAGCGATATTAGATAGAAATTATTTGAATCTGATAAGTATTGAACGTAAGCCACACGACTACAAAATGAAGATATGTCTGACTGACAATACACCTTTTCATTGTCGTCCCAGGTCACTTTCGGTGTAAGAACGAAGAGAGGTTGTGAGAAAAGTGAGAGATCTGATGCATCAGCAGTCGTACTTGCTAAGAAGAAAAACAAGGAATTGCGAATATGTATTGACTACCGAGCATTAAATAGGAAAACGGTCAGAGACAACTTTTCGTTACCGCTTATCGAATATTGTATTGTGTTTCTTAGGGGTAAAAGGACGGTTTCCATCAAGTGGGAATGGATAAAGATTCCATAAATTGTACATCTTTCCTAAAACCGGATGGGCAGTACGAATATGTACAGATGCCATTCGGGTTAAAGAAAGCACCCGCTAATTTTAGCGGTTCTTGCACGAAATATTCCGAAACCTGGTCGAGTTGGGCAAGATAATTATGTATCTAGATGACATCCTAGTATCTACAATCGATTTTGACTCTCATTTAGAAATCCTGGTTGAGATTCTGCGCCGCCTTTATGAGAAGGGGCTGGAACTTAAACTCAATAGGTATAAGTTTGGCTGTGACGATTTGGAGTATTTAGGGTATGTCGTGAATGCATCAGGCATTAAACCGTCGGGGGCACACATTCAAAATATTAAGCAGTATCCGATGCCGAAGAATCAGAGTGAGTTGCAACGATGTATAGGCTGCTTCATTCTCCAAGATAGCAAAGTCGCTTTTGGAGTTGTTGCGCAAGGAAAGTCGGTATGACTTCTCGGGCGATTGTGTAAAAGCATTTCGAGAACTACGCGACAAACTTGTCACCGCACCAGTACTAGCGATTTACAGTCCAAATAGGGAGACTGAGCTGCACTGTGATGCAAGTAGTTTGGGGTTTGGGTCAGTCCTTCTACAGCGACAAGATGATAGAAAGTTCTACCCGGTGGCATACTTTTCCAAGACGGCCACGCCGGCAGAGTCTAAACATCATAGCTCTAGCCATCATCTATTCTCTACGACTTTTTCGGGTATATTTGGAAGGAATACCAATTAAGATCGTCACGGACTGCAATTCCCCAATACTGACCCTAAGTAAAAAACAGGTAAATCCAATTATCTCGAGGTGGGCATTAGAACTCGAAAAATACGACTATACTACAAAACACCACAGTGGGGTGTTGATGGGGCATGTGGATGCATAAGCCGCTGTCAAGTATTTGCCGCCTATACTAGCGACGAGGTGGATATCCAAATTCAAGTAGCTCACAATCGGGATCCGGAAATTAGAAGATACCGTGAAAAGTTAGAAATAGAGTCACTCGAACATTATGACTTACAAGACGGGTTGGTTTTTCGCAAGGTCGATGGGAGGGGGGGGCTGTTACTTTGCGTACCCGCCGAAATGAAGGACAATCTAATTAGGATGGTTCATGAGAAGATTGGCCATTTAGGAGTCGACAAGTGTTATTATCAGATTATTAGTTTCCGAACATGAAAAGTGACATTAAGCGGTTTATTGTAATATAATTGTATAAAATGCATTATGTATTCGGCCCCAGCCCGATCGAATGATCGCAACATGTGTAGTATTCCGAAAAAAACAAGTCCCGTTCGATACAGTCCACGTAGACCATTTCGTGGCGTAGCTTGCTTTATCCTCGAAGCGAAAGCATATCCTAGTCGATTCGACCAACACTAAGAAGATGTGTGCCTCGTTAGACAAGTACTTTTGTTATTATAGCCACCCTCGGCGAATGATCACCGACCGCGATTCGTGTTTCACCTCTCTCTAGTTCGGGAATTACCTGCTTCGAAATAATGTGGACCATTAGCTACGAATTTACAAAAATCCAGTTAACATCAGGACTGAGATGGCTTCCTTTGGGTACGCCGGAAGGCTCTTTTATGGGCTTAGATACTGCAAAGCCAAAGCCTTTGGTTTGAGGAGTATGACTTTTTGCAAAAATCTATCAAAAGCTTAATTGAAATCGGTTGTGATTACATGAACATCTTTGCCATCTTCTAGAGCGCACAGAGTACTTAATACGAATTCTGTTAGGTTTTTGGTTATTAATCTACTCCTCAAGTATCCGTGATGGTTATTCCAAAGGATGGACTTGCAATGAAAAAACAACGTTGATATTGGTATAATGCTTTGTTTCGCGCCGAGCCTATAATGGGATTATGTATACATTTTTCTAGAGTTAGGATAATTATTCTGTTAACTGGAGAGTTGAAAAAGTGCTGTGAGATATTGTGGCAAGTAATTCACACATTATTTTAAAATGCTGGCGGGTAGACCGTCTGGACCAGCAGAGTATTCGTCCTTAAGTTTGTCAATTTTTTTTTTTTTTTTTACTTATTCTGAAGTAATATTATCCGAAATCACTTCTTCAGGTAGAAGAAGTAAAATTAATCGGGGTCTTTAGAGTAATGAGCAAACGACTTGCTAAATAATTGAGCAAATAGCTCCGTGATTATTTAAGAATCCTCAGAGCATATTTGCAAGAGTATTTACCCGCTTTTCTTTTGACATTAATCAATTGAAAGAAACGTTAGTCGCAAGAGATTTACCTGAGCTTGATCGCAGATAAGTGTGCCATAATTTATTTCTCTTTTTACGGACTGCACGTAGTTCCTTGTTATACCAGGGTTGATATGATGAGGATTTCTTTTCGGACAAAACTAAAGCAGATTGTGAAAAACAGTTGAAATATTTGGTTTAAAGAGTAGCAAGAGCATTAAATGGTTATACTGAATAAGTTGTTAAATTTCTACTCTACTAAAATTTAAGACCGTTGACATACGGAAACGTAAAGGATAGAGGTGGGTGGTATTGATCTAGGTTAGAGAGAAGATGACTGCGCGCTGAAACATTGCAAATGTCCTCATCAGAAGAAAAGATGATAGCAATGTTTCTTCTGGTCAAGATTGTTGCTGATTTAGAAAAGACTGTATTTCGTAAGATAGTCGATGGGGAGAATTTCCTTTTCTGACATCGTGTTAGCAGCGATAAAATGTGTTTGATTAGTCTGAACTTTTTTCAGCTTAAGTAGATTAAAATTACCAAAAATAAATAAATAAAATGGAGTTGCAAGATTAGACGTAATAGTGAGTTAGTTTGTAACTGGGGGCTGTTCAGAATGATGAATGTAACAACTACAAATGTAAAAATTGCGCTTTGATGTGAACATACTAGGGCAAACAAATTAGAAGTGAGCGATGGATATTTTTATATATGGAGCAGATTTCAGACGAGTTGGTAAAATGAACTCCACCTCTAGTTGCCCATCTCTATACCCTTGTTACAGTAGACATCATAGTCTTGTTTGAATAATTTACAATTTTCATAATCATATGAAAGGTTGATCTTTGTTAGGGCAAACATATCACATGGTTCATAGCCCCCTTACGTTTTGATAGTAAATGGTTAAACATTTATGTTGGAAAACTTCTTTGAGGTTTCTGTGGAGCAATTGTTGGATGGATTAGGAACGGTAGACGTTTTTGAAAGTGGAAAGCATTCCTTGAAGGTATAAAATGCATCTAGAACTTACGCGGCTGGCTTATTTATTTTCCAACCGAGGTTCAGCCAAAAATTTAACCTAAGTGATCACTGATCACAAATGTTAAAACAAATGAGTTCAAAGGTCTCACCTTGAAAACGAAGTTCAAACTTAAAATACAGGTAAACAAGTAGCTAAGCAATCTCACTATACGGGAATAGTTTGTTCTGCTTTGTTAAGTTTCATTGACTCTTGATGAATGCAAGGAGACTTAGACGCAAGATTGTTCGAAAGATCGTTGTTAAATTTGTGTCTATGACCTTTCAAGCTGCAGAAATACGAGCGAATCTTAGCTGAACAGCGACACAATCTAGTTCGAAAAGTGTATAGTACATTAGTCTCTTAGAGGGGCAAGGATATGTAGAGGGAATAAATGTTGACGTTCCGCATCAAAAGGTCTTCGAATACGAGAGGCAATGCAGTGTATACCTATATACAGTACACCTACAAGTAGAAGTAGATTTCAACCTTCTGGAATGGTGCGAATTGGGTAATTTCACTACTTTGGACCGGGTTGATCCGTAGCACCGGTGGTTTGAAATTCTTTCATGATGCTTGTCATTTCCAGAATTTTGTCCATTTGTCTTTTTAACGTAGTCTAGATGAATGTCTATTCTGTTAAATCGAAATTCACATGACCAATATTTGCTTGACATCTATCTATAGAACGGCCATTATTTGTCCATCTTAGGGTTCAGAATATTACTTTCTCAAGTGAAATATTTGAAGGAGTTTCTTTCTGAACTCCGGTAAGGTAAAATATAAATATCTTTATCTAAAACTGACGGTAAGTTTTTATCATAAAAGCAAATGTACCTGTTATAAAATATTTTCACAGTTTGAAAGACTCTGTGTATAAGCTGTCAGTAATTTTTTTTTGTTAAATCGATCAATACGGTTTTTGGCTGCTTACTGCTTTGGGTTGTGTATTTTATTTTGCTTTAATATAAAAGAAAGTAAAACAAACAAAATCAAATATAATGTTCTCCAGCAGTAATCTTCATGACGGAAGATAAGCGGTGCGGTATTGTTAAAATTCGTTTTGCGATTCCATTGTCATCCACCTCGCAATAGTGAAGCCACAGAGTACGTCAACACCTCTACGCAATGGAAATGTCTTGTAAGGTGAGAATTTTATACAGTTCCTCATAATTAATTCTTAACGATGCATTGAAGCTATTCATGCGATTCGAAGGTGTGCCCGTTCCTAAGTCTTTTGAGACTATGTTGGGCTCGCTGACAGAGGAGAATTTAAGGTATCTTCGTGTGCTCACGTCTCATCAGAGGGTTTTTCAACAGTACAACGTAAATACCGTGTGTGCCTTAGTTATTAGACCAATGAAAAGAACAAATTTCAATCAGCTGCCTAGGAAAACTACATTATTGACAATGTACTCATATTTAGATATACGCGTACATCTAAAGCTTAAGAATTTTTTTTTTCTAATTCGTCTAGCTGAAAAAGAATGTCAGGAATCTACTCCCGGATGTTAGTCTAATCTAATCTAATATCTATTAATGTAGCCGGCTTCTTGCATTCATCATTTGGCCTTTGACCTTTTTTACATGGCTGGTGATTAGATTTCTTTATTTGAAGGTTTTTTCGTTCCTTTTTTAAGTGCATTACATACGCATCTTTGACCTTATCGATCATTTCACTGCATTAAGATCATTTTCTTATCTATGTCTGTGATTTATAATATTTATTTGGCTGATTTCTTTGTTTTAGTTTTCTAATCCAAGTGGGTCCGTTGAAAAGATATTATTTGTTGCACGTATTTATAATCCAGAGCAGATATCTCGAAAGAAGTCGGCAAAAAATGGAAAATTTTAAAACCTACAACACAGTAAAAGCGACTGACAAAACAGTGCTTATCAAGAGCAAAAATTTCGATGAAAACACTGTCGATATTCCACAAAAATTGCAGATCTCATAGCTCTTCGTTTGATTTCTAATAAGATGCCATTATCAGGGTTCCCTAGCAAGCATAGTTCTGTTTCAGACGCACTGAACACTAGAGTTTTGAATACCTTTGACTTCTTGTCTTGTGTTTACGTAAGCATACGTGACAATATCCTGTGATGATTGTCGTGAAAGTGACGCCGACATCATTATGAGTGTGCGGCCTTCACTCGCATCAGGACTGTTGTATATAACAAAATTGGTTATTATATTATTATCAATCAGTTAAAAGAGAAGTGGCTCCGACTTCTATTTTTTTAATAGAAAATTTTGAACATCAGGTGAACATTTAGTTAAAAAAGATTTCTAAGAACTCTATCGAACACTTTTTCTAAATCGATGAACAAAATATGCAGATTTTTCGAAGCTTTGCGATGTTAAATAACACTGTGATCTCTTTTAAATATTTTGTAGTAGTAGTTGTTGCAATTTCCCGTCTTGACTTTGCCTTTATACAGTGGAACACGAAACCTCTCTTGGTTATGTCTCCAAGCAATAGACAATAGACAATGACATTATCGTTAGCCTCTTAAAATTCAGTATCCGATTTCGGTGATTATGTGATCCAGTAGGGCATTCGGCATTCGGTACATTCGTTTTACTGCTTCGCGTAAACTAAATTCTGGATTGCGAGGGTGCTACTCTAGTTGCCGAACGATACCTCTACTACTTACACGAATTCTCTACCTACCGTTTTTTTTTTCGCCTCCTTTGGTAACATTAAATTAAAGGCATACTTCTACTAAGTTCTACTAGTACGTTTTTTTTTTTTTTTATTTATATCGAGCCAATCTCCAGAAACACCGAGCAGAGTTTTTGCATTACTTTTTAATTTTTTTCTAAGTTGTTGCACATACTTTGTGCGTTGTTCTTTTTCTTAGTTTTTATGTTCACCGGATCGCTCTCTGGTTCCGACCTTTCGTTACTTGGTTTCTTGAACAAATATACATCGATTTGCGTTGCCATAATATATTTTCTAGTTTAAAACTTTTTTCTATAATCGTACCAACGTTCCAGCTTTCATTACAAAGTTTATTTCTTAAAATCATGATATTGCTCGCCTCAAAGAGTCGTCACGCCTATCTAACAATAATTCTCATTTGTTTTGTCTATCTTATTTTACATTGTCTTTTCCAGATTGCGACGAAACGTTTGTTGAAATGTTTTTGCGGATGCTCCGACCTCACTGAAGACGAAGTGAAGCGGATATATCGCTTCAACACCCAGGAAACACTTATTAATCAACAAGCTTCAAACATCCTACGGAAATTTCTCGAATTACAACGGAAAGGTGATAAATCTGAAGCCGAACAGATGCTAGACATTTATGAAAAAAGTGAGGAATATTTGAGGGATTTTCGTCTCTTAACAGAAGACGAACTTGAAGAACTTTCTGACTTGGGTCTAACTTATCACATGGAAAAGGAACTTCTGGCAAATATACGAACAGGAGACAAATCAAACATAGAAAGGTGCCTTTTACGAATACAAGGAGAATGTCGCAATGAAATCGAAGCCAGCGACGAATACTCACAATACAAAGATGCTTTACTTAATAAATTAAAAGGAGTTGAACGTAGATAGCTGTAGTTTAAAACCACCGAAGTCTAACTTCATCTATTATAAGTTTAATTTTGTACTTCGTTTAGGTCAACTTTTATAACATCCTACATCACAATTCTCGCCACGCATATGTGCTTAATTTGTTTACGCTCAGGAGTCATCTTAATAGTGTTCCTTATATATGCTTCTTTCCTTTGTCACAAGGATGTACCTTAATTTTTGTATTTGTTATTGTTATTGTCGTACCAAATGCAAATTCATGTTCTAAATAAAATACAAATTGTATTTAAATGACCTTAGTTGTGATTACATTTTTATTAAGGAATCAATAATTATCTCTAGAGTATGTAGACTACATAAGCAGAAAAAGGAATAAGTGCTACAATGAATGTGGATGTTGCTAGGTATAATCATATTTTACTTCAATTGTTTACACAGATTTGTTTGTTTATTTTGTTTTGTTTGATGCTTTGTTATGAGATGAAGTAGTATGTGAAGTCCCACTCCCTTAACGAGAGTGACTTAGTGGTCCCTAGGACTTCTTCCATGAATAGTACATTTCCATTGGTTTGTTGACCTTTAAGAAAAAAGAAAAACATAAAATATTAGTTCAAACATATCAGAGCGGTAGTGTTTGTAATTAGTTGATGAAAGAAATATATGCATATGCAAAGTAACTGTAAGATGTTGGACGCACTTTGTTACTACTAACAACTGCAACAAATAAAATGGGCAAAAAAAGCAAAAGTGCACCAGCTTGGTACAAAAACGAGTGTGAACGAACACTATAACTGCCCTAAACAAAAAATTGAATATCTAATGTATCTAAAAGTTTTTATCGTGTTAGCAGGTTTCAAAAATAGCTTTGAGTCGATGAACTTTTTGCAGATCTACAGCACAACAGAACTGCCTATATCCCAAAGTGATAATTGAGATGCGGTGTCAAAATCTAGTAAACCAAGAAACATATGCTTCAAGATGAGGAATCTTCCTGCCAAAAAAAATCCTACGTAATTAGGCAGAAACTAGATTAAAAACAACTAGCTTCTCACAACGTTGACGAAAACAGAAAACGAAAAATGCACAACCACTTTCGGCAGTGAACATCGACCCCGTAGAGTTCTTATGCAGCCGAGCAATAAGCGGAGATTTTAGTGCGGATATCACTGCTATCCAAAAAGTTCGATGGAATAAACCGGACAAAATAAGGATGGAAAACTGTGACATCTACGACGGAAGCAGCGTCTTCCCTCCTATTCAAATATGGATTTGTCATCAGAGGAAAACTTAAGCAAGAAGTCTTGAGCTGCAGATATCTGAGGGCACGACTGATTAAAATTTGCATAAAAGTTATGTTTGCCAAACTTAAGCAAACCTGATGAGCTCATCACGTCAAGTTCTTAAAGATTCACAATCCGCTCAGACTCAAACGGAAAAGGTTGTAGCGATTGTAGCCATTCGACGTCAAATTTATTCACAGTTCTTCTGCAATGTTCTGGTCCACGGTAATTCAATTCAAGATAGTGGTCTGATACGATGTTGGCCTCTCAAAAAATTCGAACATCCAAACTACTGTAGCCGTGTCTTGCGGAGATCACAAAGAAAACAATCTAGTTGACAGCTTTTTGATGAGGTGACTTATAAGTGTCATCTTTCCTAACTTGTCATTAAAATTATTAAGAACAACCCTTATTTTGTGCTTAAGACATTCATCATACGATTGATCAAAGGACTTGTAGTAGCAATTTAAAAAAAACTATGCAGTTTTTTTTATAATATGCGCGAGCTCAAGGGATTTGTGTACCTTTAAAATGTTTGTACAAAGCACGAGCGAAGAAAATTTAGGGATGAAGAAAAGAGAGGTATCGATGTATATTTGGTTTTTAAATGTTCGGCAGGGCATTCCATAAACTGTGACATCTACGACGGAAGCAGCGGCTTCCCTCCTATTCAAATATGGATTTGTCATCAGAGGAAAACTTAAGCAAGAAGTCTTGAGCTGCAGATATCTGAGGGCACGACTGATTAAAATTTGCATAAAAGTTATGTTTGCCAAACTTAAGCAAACCTAATGAGCTCACTCACGTCAAGTTCTTAAAGATTCATAATCCGCTCAGACTCAAACAGAATATGTTGTAGCCTGTCAAATTTGTTCACAGTTCTTCTGCGGTGTTCTGGCGTCCACGATAATCGAATTCAAGATAGTGGTCGGAGTCGATGTTGGCCTTTCGAAAAATTCGAACATCCAAACTACTGTAGCCGTGTCATACGTCGATCACAAAGAAAACAATCTAGTTGACGGTTTTTTGATGAGGTGATCTATAAGTGTCATCTTTCCTAACTTGTCATTAAAATCATCAAGAACAACCCTTATGTTGTGCTTAAGACATTCATCATACGTTTGTTCAAAGGACTTGTAGAAGCAATTCAAAAAAACTATGCAGTTTGATTTGAGCACGAGCGAAGAAAATTTAGGGATGAAGAAAAGAGAGGTACCGATGTATATTTGGTTTTTAAATGTTCAGCAGGGCATTCCATGAGCGAGTTGTACGGCTTAGGAACGAATTACGATATTTTTTTCTATGGAGCACTGGTGGTGGAAATAGCGATAAAACAGAGCGAGACACAAGATATTACATCGGGGGTGTCGAACCTGATGCCAAACTCTATCAGATGTCTTAGAAATATCAAGTGCAACTACTTTGCTTTCGCCAAATTAATGTATACTTTGGTTCTACTTTTCGGTGAAACATGGCATCAAATCACCAGTGGAACTGTTGCTACGAAAACCGTACTGACGGACATTGAGAAGTTTTCGTGTTTTGAGGTATTTCATGAGCTAAAGGTTTATGAGCGTTCCTATGACCTTGGAAAGAAGGGACGAGCCTGTACGAGGAGAGAGAAGATTCGCCTCTTTTTAGGGACGGGCTGTGGTTTTGCCAGCGAGGAAGAACACCTCTTCAGAAAAAGGGGAATTATACCATCTGCACCAGCGGATTTGTGTATATTAAGATCTTTAAGTACTACTACACGAGTACGAAAGTGGATTCGTCCGAACTCAAGTGTAGGCGGGGACAAAGCACAATCTGGAAGTTTTGACCTAGCCGCAAAGTGTGCAGCAAGCAGATTGACCTTGTCCAAAGAGCTGACAACTGGAATGTCATTGTAAATCAGCGTTGGGAAGGAGGTTGGTGCAGAATGTCTAATGTTTTTGACGAACGACCAAAAATGTTTAATATACTAATAAAATTGTAGTATTTTTTGCCTCAGTTTTTGGAAGTATTGGAATTTCACACTCTTAAGAAATGCGTTGCAGTCATTTCCGGCTCGTTTGAATTTTATTCCGTTTTCCTCTGTCGGGTTGTTCTTGTAGGACCCTGACAGTCTCTTTACAGCTCGAGTCGTCCTACGCTTTTTCTTTTGGTTTGATACTCCATCAGATGAGGGATAAAGTATTTCATTCATATGATCATTATCAGCAGCGGCACTGTTAAGTCCGCTCAAATTGGTTGTCTCTTAATGCCATACGGTTTTAGGAATCTTTGCTGTAACTGTGTGGTTAGTGTATGAAAAATTAGCTGATATGACACAAAGCTCCGACGAGCCTAGAAAGGAAAGCACATCAACAGTGTATTTATCAGGATGAGAAGTTAAAAACAAGTCCAGGGTGTTGGCGGACGTTGAGTTTTGTAAAGAACCCAAGGAAAACGAAGTCGAAAAGAAAAAAGGTTTTGATACCCGGAAGAAACCGGCGTTGGAACCAATAAAGGCTGTAGTTTCAGTGGACTGAAATCGAAAACTCATTGGCTGAAAACAAAAAAAGGCGGTGATTTAATCCTCATGCGATACCCGAATAAAACTGACATTACAGCAAGCAAAGACCGTAGTGCATTCCTATTGAGGACATCTATTAACGCCCCGAGACGCAGTAGAGAACAAACCCGACTTTCCTGTACCAGTTGTACCGGTATAAGCGTACAATTGTATGAGCATCGAATTGTTACTGGCGATGAAAAATGGATTTATTTTCAGAATTCTAAACGGAAAAAATCATGGGTTAATCCGGGACAGCCATCAACTTCGACTGCGAAAACAGAAAGGTGTGGTGTACCAGGAGCTCCTAAAACCTGGTGAAACCGTTAATACAGATTACTACCGACAACAAATGGTTCAGAAGACACGGCAAGGTAATTTTGCTCCATGACAATGCACCTGCTCACAAAGCAAAACTGGTTCAGGATACAACCAAAGCACTAGGCTGGGAGCTGCTACCCCACCCGCCGTATTCACCAGACATGGCTCCTTCCGCTTACTATTTGTAAAATGGTGATGAAAAATGTGTAGCTAGCAATGGCCAATACTTTGAATAAAATGTATTTTACTTTCCCATTAAAAATTAGTGTTTTATTTCCAGAAAAAAAAACGCTGACTTCATACCGATACAACTGGTAAGAATGACGCTATTTCTTCTCTAACGCTTTGAATTGGGAAGGTTGACAGAACGTCTCTAATGTTTTACGTCGAAAATTATCCTAATGGCTTAAGCCCATGGGGCGCCTACGCTCATAGAGATTGATGTACGTCAATCATCACCTTGATCTACAATGGGGAGTAATCCCCATTCTCGATCACTTGATCACTTGAAACCTTATTCAGACCACCACCAATTTGAAGTCATCGTCATCGTGAGGCCTACCTAAAATCTCCGCCAATCCTTGGTCATGGCACCTTGTAGTATTTCCTACATTTTTCAACAACAGCCGGAAAATATGACTCTCCCATAAAGAAGTCTACCTTTTTCAAATCAAGCTAGTACCCAAGTTTCAAGAACTCCTAATTCTCATATATAGACTGCCCGCTGGTCAAATTAGCGCGCGCTCAAGGGATTGGTGCACCTTTTAAATGTTTGTACACAGCACGGGCGAATAAAATTTAGGAAAGAAGAAATGAGAGGTACCGATGTACATTGGTAATAAATGGTAATAAATCGCGATATTTCAGAGTACGTTCGAAAGTGGGCTTAAGGATATACTGATGAGCATTTATAGCGAGACGACTGGCGGTTACTATGGAGCACTGGTGGTAGAAATAACGATAGAAAAAAGTGAGATCAGAGACATTTCATCGGTGTTCAAGGGTGTCCATTGGCTGAGCGATATTAGCCTAAATGCCTAAAGTATTTCTTACATCGTTTGAGGAAACCTGAACATTTCGCAACATTTTTGGCAATATCAAATATGTGGTCATTTCAATGTAAGCTGTAAGTACGTTTTTCGGTTTTGATGATGCAAATGCCATTCATGGATTATGGTTTGGATGGCATTGATTTGCTTTAACGACAGCAGATAGCATTGTGTTTTCGAAGCATAAATTTTCATTCTCTTGATAGTTCTTCAATTGGTTATGTTGCTAATACCGGAATTTAATGAGCTTAACATAATCTGTCGTTTTTTTCTACAGACGAAGAGCAGGGTGTTTGAAAACGACTTTGAAAAACATAGAATACTGTCATCAGCAAAGGAATATATTGGATTAGAAGTAGCAAACAAGAGGTCAAAAATGAAATTTACTATTAGACTATACAATTAAAATAACGTAGCCTTCGGAAGGTTGACTAAACTGTTGATACTGTTGATCAACTGTGGAAGCTGGACAAAGCGGAGAATCTTTACATTCAAGCGGAGGGATGAGATAGGAAAAATGGGATTCTAAGAATGTAGACCTTTACACAGCAAACTCTTAAATGGCTAAGCGCAAACAATTTTAGTTCCAGTATCTGCAATCGACTGTGGTGACGGATGAGACCATTAAATAAATCGATGTAATATTCGAGTGAAAATATTCGAATATTCAAAGAGAATCTTCATGGCAAGTCTACTCGCTAATAACTACAAGCCAATCCGCCTGACTTCCGTTAGGTTTAAGCGCATGGAGAAAATGCTTCATTTGCGCAAAAATGCTTTGCAAATGCATCACGTGTCTAAGATACAACACAGAAGATGCTCTAAAACTGATGGGCAGAATTGAAGGAGAGAAAATAGAGTACGCGATGGGCATTTTCATCAACATTAAGGGTGCTTTTGACAAGAAAACGTTTGCAACGCAATGCTAGTGAACAGAACCTCCATTGCAGATGCCGACTGCGGCCAATGTATGATGGTGGGATTAAAAAGGTATTCATCACACTGTCTCCATTGCTATGGTGCGTGTTAGCCGACTCACGGCTTAGTGCTCTTAATATTTCTAACGTCAATCCTCAAGAGTACTGTTTGTTGGATCGCCTCTAGCCACTGTATTTTTTAAAGGACATTACAGTTCTAGATGTGGTCGACGGTTGTTGCATTTAAAAAGTATTTTCCGTCAATACTTTCAAAAATAGGGTTGTTCTTTTTACGAGAACTATGAAGCTGAATGACCTGACTCATCTAGTGCCATCCATTTCTCCAACGACGCAAAGTATTTGAATGTTACACCGTCCGATGTAATTGCAGCAGGACGGTTATCGTTAAAGGTCTGATCGAGAAAAGGATTGTCTGCACAGATGGCTTCAAAACCTCGGAGATGTTGTCTTTCTGGAAGACCAGACCAAATATGTAAAGTAGGTACGTCAATCGCTGGTCAGGGATCTACAATTGCCAGAATAATTGGTCAACACAGGAGAGAATTGAACCTCCAGTGACATTAGTCGATTCGAATCTGATACACCCAACTGGGCTTAACATAGAAAAAATTTTAGATTCATCCGCAAACAGAACTAAAAAATTAAATTTTAAACGTGAGAACCACTCCCTCTAATAATTTCTGCAGATGAAGCAACAAAACGTAGGAAACCATCCACTACATCTTTAACAAGACTACATCACCTAGTTTTTCTTCCCTTCGCAAGTTTCGCTTCATGTAACGAAAAAAAACTAATTATACCCCTGTTGATGTAGGAAAAGTGTTCCCACAATCCAAAGCAAATAATCCCCGTTTTATAATTATCGTCCGAGCAAACACCGATAAACCATTCTCATCCTTTAGTGTCTTTCTCTTAAAAAAAGCTATTGATAGCATCAGTACGTCCTACGAATCCATACCCCAACTCCGCGACGGAAATTTGCTGATTCTAGCTAAACCGCAAAAAATCGCAGACATTTTCCTTTCAAAGAAAACCCTATCCAATCTCTGTCCCATTGCAATCAAACTACACGATAACCTCAATGCCTCCAAAGGCACTGTGTTCGCCCCTTGCCGCATTGATGTTACGGAGAAAGAAATTGTTGAAGAAATGTCCTCCCAGGATGTTACAAGCGTATTTAAATACACTAAAACCGAAAACGGTTCACAGCGCCCTACATGACTAGTATTGCTTACGTTTGACCTATTTAGACCTCCTACCTCAGTGCAAGTTGGTTGGTTAAACCTCAAAGTGCAAGAATATTTCCCAAATCCTATGAGATGCCGGAATTGCCAAATTCTTGGTCACACTGCTAAAAGGTGGAAGGGTACTCCCACTTGTGACACCTGCGACCTACCTCCACACTCACCAATTAAGTGTACACGTTTTCTATGCGCAAACTGTAAAGAACAGCACTCATCTTTCTCCAAAAACTGCAAGCGCTATTTGCAAGCAAAGGAGATACTGAAAATAAAAACAGTTCAGAAATGTAGTTTAGCACAGGCCAAACAAATATTCAAAGAAAAAAATCCATCCTCCCCCCTCCCCCCTCCTCTAGTATTCATCTGTCGTAATAAATGGAAACCAGTCATCTGCATCTACCAATTATGAAACCCCGTGGTTCACACCAAGGAAAAAACTACGTCTTAAAACAGGCCCCTACCTCTCCTGTCCGACCCCTCCCCGTTATCACTTTCACCATCAACTTCAACGAACCAACAAATTACAACTCATGCCGATAACTCACCATAACAAAATTCAAAAAAACAACACACTCTCTGAAAATAATAGAACTAAAATAATAATTCCCAATAACAATATAAAAGTTATACAAAAGTCACCCAGTCACATCTTACCCCCAACTCTCCTATTAATGATAATGACCCTAGCCATTCCCCTTTCAAAAGATTATGGCCCATTCAAAAGCAAACTACGGAGCAAGTACATCCACACAGCCGAACATTGCAAGAGTAAACACCTCACCAATATCTATAGTTATTCAAGACCTTATCCGAAACCATCAATATTACCTACCAATCACGCAATTAGAAGATGACTCCAATTAATCACCATATAGACCCAACAAATACTACATTTCTGAAAATAAAAATGACGATGAAGACTCCATCTAATAATAACTATTCAGGCCCTATACCAGACCCATCCACTTCAACATCCGTGTCGCGGAGTCTTAATGAACACTTCAAAAATAGGAGCACTTCAAACTTCCCCCAATGCACTAATAGCAAGCCTTCACTGCCTACAGACGCACTTTTGAAAGTTCTACAATGGAACCTAAAGGGTTATTATAATAATTTTCATGAGCTGCAACTTCTGGTTAATGACATACGACCAAGTAGAATTTCCTTGCAAGAAACTCATATCCCTTTCGGTACTCAACCGTTTTCACCAAAACAATATACTTCATATTTCCATAATCTTGACTCTAACTTTACCTCTAAACAAGGAGTCTGCCTACTCGTTCACAAATCCATTCCACATACCCCCATTACAATAAACTCAAACATATCAGCAGTAGGAGTGGAAATCAACCTTAACATCCCTCCCGATCAAACGTTCGCAACAAACGACCTTGAAGATATCGTAGATGGACTTAACTCTCCAGTTTTAATAACAGGCGATTTCAAATCATGGAGTGCTTCATGGGGTTCTGAAAAAATCAACAAACGTGTTAAATTGGTTGAACATTTTATTGCTAATTCAGGACTAGCGATTCTTAATGACGGTAAACCCACTCACTTCTCCACTCATAACATTTTTACCCATGTAGACTTGTCTCTCCTTTCACCTTCCCTTCCTCAAAAGTCTACCTGGAATATTTCCGGCAACCTCTCTGGTAGTGATCACTTTCCTATCCTCATAACGTTAACCTCCGCCCCCACAATCACCAGCCACGAAATCAAAACAAGTTTTTGCTCACCAAAGCAAACTCGGATCGCTTCCGAACCACCATCTCAAGCGAATTAGTCGCGAGGAAAGGATCTAATAATATTAATAAGGAATCTGCACTGATTTACAAGATCATAAATTCTGCACTAAATCAATCCATTCCCTAGTCCAACAACAAGATGCACACAAAAACTGTTCCATGGTGGAACAAGGATATTAGTTTCCTTCGCATGCGAAAGCAAAAAGCCTGGCATAACTTTAAGAAATCACCCACAGACTCAAATCTCATACTCTATCGGAGACTGAACGCCAAGTTTCGTAAAACGGTAAAAGCTGAAAAAAGGGTATGTTTCGAAAAATTTACCCCGGCAATATCAGTCCAAACTCCACCTCCCATAAACTTTGGTCTGACATTAAAACTTTAACTGGTACTTACGTACCACACTCCATCAAAACCATAAATACTGGCAAAGAAATGTTAGTCCAGAAGAGATCGTCGACCATTTCGCTCGTACCTAGGAACAATAAGGGGATGATTCAAAATTCAGCCCAACGTTTATTAGAGAAAAAATCAAGATCTTTAACGACCAAAGCATATCTTTCAACCCCAGTCCTTCAGCACTCTACATCGAGTCCAATCTTAAAATGTCAGAACTCTCTGCTTGTTTGTATTCTGCAAAAGGTAGAACCCCAGGTTTGGACTGCATTTCATACGGAATGCTAAAAAACTATCCCATCGATTTAAAAACTCGTCTATTGTCACTATACAACAACATCTTTGACACAGGAATAAGCATGGAAAGTTGCGAGCACGATTCCACTACCTAAACCAAACAAAGATCACACTACTATTTTCGGGTACCGACCAATCTCATTGGAAAAAATTATCGCCAAACGGCTTTTTTGGTTCCTAGAGAAAGAAAACCTAATAGACAAGCGGCAAGTCGGTTTCAAAAAAGGTAGATCCATCTTGCACGCACTCCTCGTTCTCGACCATTTTATCTCCTTATCATTGTCCGAGAAAAACCATGCCTCTATTCTCAGTATAGACTTTGAAGAAGCCTTTGACAGGATCGGGGCACATGTTGTATTAAAGCAACTACTTAAATGGAAGATTTTCCCAAAAATGTTCAATTTTATAAAGTCTTTCCTTACCAACATGAAATTTCGTATAAAATACGATAGCATCCACTCGAAATTTTACAGGCTTAAAAACGGTATCCCGCAAGGATCACCATTATCAGTGATCCTATTCATTATAGCTTTTAATGAAATAAGCAATGTAATTGACACCTTCCAAGGACATGTACTTTACGCGGACGATCTTTCATTTTTTCAAAGTGCAAAGACCTGTCTGTAGTAGGCGTAACTTTTTCCAGCATTATCAAGGCTCTGTCCAGCTGGAGCAAATATACAGGCTCCACTATCTCTTGCCATAAGTCCGAAGTACTGCATAATTGTAAAAAGCATAGTGTAAGTATAAAATATTTTAGTTAATTGGAACAATGATCACATAAAAAATGTAAATTCCATCAACATTCTTGGAATCCTGTTTGATTCCAAGTGAATATTATCAAATACTTGTCCTCAAAAAATAGTCGTGCCCTATCACGCCACCGTCAGAATAAGTATGAAAACCCTCCGCTCAACTCTTCTTCAGATCCATGACAGAATTGGGCTCCTAACTGCAGTAATCATGCCGAAAATCAACTCGCCATTTCAGTTACCTATACATACTATCGTCCACCAAACCATAAAACGAAAACAAAGCCAGACCCTACAATCAACCTTATGCAAAGCACTTCAGTCCGCCAAAGATTTTGACTTTCCCATCCCTACATCAAAGAACAAAATAAATCAACAACCATTCTGGACACTTCCAGGCTACGCGGTCAACACCGCTCTTTGTCAGTATGTTAAAACTTCCACCAAGAGTAACATATATAAAGCTCTTTACCTAAGCATTGCTAACAAATTTAAATCCATCGGATGGAAACTCCTTTTTACCGACGCCTTAAAAACAGATAGCAACACAGCATTTGCAGTTGTTGACGAAAATGGAACCGCGTTATGTAAAGGCTTACTACCAAACTTTGTATCAACATTCACTGCGGAAGCATACGCTATATTCAAAGCGATTCAGATATCAAAAAAAGCAAAGATATTCTGTAATTTCTGACAGTCTATCTGCAATATCCGCTGTAAAAAACATCACAAACGCCACCACAATTGTCGTAAAGATTCGCGACCTACTTATATTAAACAGTGAAACACTAAAAATCGCTTGGGTTCCTAGTCAAATAGGGATCGGAGGCAACGAAGCGGCTGACACGGCAGCACGGTCAGCAACAAAAGAACCTTTGATCACCTTCTATCAATTCAATAAAAAAGACATAACGAACTACATCCTTAAAAATTGGGAACTTTAACTCAAAAACGACTGGACTTACTACAACCACACATTTTGTATAAAAACTTTAGTCCTAGTGGAGTCAAAGCAATCTACCCCAACAATGTTCCTCGGAAAAAACTACAAGTGTACACAAGGCTTAGAGTAGGTCACTCATATATCACGCATAAGCGCCTATTCAAAAGGGAAACACCTGCACTAAATCATCTTTGTGACGAACAACCTACGCTTACCATTCCTCACCTACTTTCCTGCAAAAAAGTTGACCTGACCTGCAAGAACACCACCGACCATAGTCTCTCTTTTCTTTTATCAAACGTAAACCTTGAAAATATTAACAATGTTTACATTATGAATGCCCTAAAGCTTGTAGATTCCATATAAAATGATTTCAACCACTGGTTGAAAGCCCTGACAGCTAGCACTAGATTAAACATATTAATTTTGTAATTTACTTACATTTTTAATAAAGTTATAATAATAATAATAAAAATTTCATTTTGGGTTTCTTGCGATGTACGTGTCTTTGTTCTTGCACTGACAGCCACCACATCTCACTTAACCTAGTTCCAATTTAATCCTAAAAAATCACTCACCTTCCAAAACTTGTCGTTGACCTGATGTAAAGTCTGGTTGCCACTCAAGATCACCAGCTGCTGTGGTTGCGGCGCGATGTATATGCAGAAGTTGATCATACGATACGCTTCCGGCAAATCAGAGCCCAAATCTAAAGTCATACGCGTTGCCAAGTACTTGCTCAAGTGGTCAACTGCAAGAGGAAATCAAATTAAGTTCTCCTTGACAGTTCTATAAAACATTAAACTCACCTGTAGCATTAGCTGTGGTCTTGATGTATCTCACACAGTTCTCCTTCAACGCCTTCATGAGTTGATTATCGCCGGCCATTTCGGTTGGATGCGGCTTAAAGACCAGCTCAATCTCGTCGTTTATGCCCAACTCAGACGATCCCTCGCCCTCTGTGTCAATGTTTGAATCGCCTTCAGTGCGACAATCCATTTGACTGTCACTCTCTGACTCCTCTGACCTTTCAGATGTAAGCACAGACATGGCTCGCTTTGGTTTGCTACTACTACTGTTAGACGGAACCGGAGAAGGGGTACTCCTCACCGATGGTGGATTGGAAGCATTACGACTGTCCGAAGCCTCATCATTTACACGATTTGCCGCACTAGATCCAGCATTGTTGGCGTTACCATTGTTATTATTGTGCGACGCATGATGGGAGGAATGTTCCCGATGATCTCGATCGCGATCACTTTCATTGCCCTTGCGATACCGTTGCGGCCTATTCTGCGACTGCAACTTGATTCCTTCTTTGATGGAATTCACCAAAGCCTGTTGTGATTGCGTTTGATTGAATTTAGCCATGACCTTCTCTTGAATGGCTTCATACTCCTCACGGCTTGGATATATCTTTGAGATGAGTAAATCAAAATTCGGATCTGGGCGTAGCGAACGCTTTGAGACGAGTTTCTTGCGACAAGTTGGACATTCTTTATTACCCGAACGTAGAGCTGTTATAATACAATCAGAACAGAAACGATGTAGACACTCCTTGGTGGTCATTGTTTTCTTTAGCATATCCAGACAAATGGGACACATGAGCTCGCTGTGAAGACTGCGCGGTGAGACTGCAATCTCGGTGCTGTCTGTGATGATTTCTTGTGGCTTGCGCTGCAGCTCGTATAGGGACAAATCCCAGGTTTTATTTGTTGTTGGTTCCATAGTAGTCATAATAACCACTGTGTTTTAATCAACACCAGGATGAGATTGCTGTGCTTTTTGCTTTTCGTGTAGTTCTGCAACCTTTTTCACAATAGAAAATGTTTTTCTGAAATTTTCACTGTTGATGGACGTCAGAATAAAAACAAAGTGAGAATCGGGTGAAGTTGGCGACGGTTTACTTGAAAGTTGTTGCAAAAGTAAACGAGTTCTAGTCAGCTGCTGTAAAATTGCGTACTTATTTTCCAAGCTGATTGCGGTTTGTGGATGCGCTAAGTGTGTTGGTTATATTTAAAAAATTGACGACGTTATTGGAAAATGCACACTTTTGAAGGACTTTGCTTGATTCTTTGAAAGTTTACGTCTTTTCATATGCATAAAACTTAAGTGCTGAGAACAACCATTTATTAGGGGGACAAATTCGGATGAATTTCACTAGTAAATACTTAATACCGTATGCATAAAAACAAGCAAGTACTTATACTTCTGTAGTACTTACTTGACTTTTTAAAACCTTAAAATTCGCTAGTATACCATATACTTTTCTGCTTCTGCAGCTATAATAAATAGGATTATAGTCGTGAAGCAATCAGGTCGCTATATTAATTCCGAAAAAGTTTAAAGGAAGCGAAGGGTTTTCAAAACAAATTTTTTGCAAAGCTATTGGGAAAATAAGTATACCTATACTACTGAACTGGTAGAATTTACTTGAATGAAGTCAGTATTTACTAGAAGTATTGGGTCACATAAAAAGTCTCCGCGGTTTTTTGTCACTAGATGCTGTTGGAGTCCATTTATCTGGAAACACTAATCTGATTGTGTCAAACGAACACATGTTTGAAATGTGACATGTCAGGCTACATTTTTTGTGATGACAGCTGTGTAATTCGTTGCTTGTGTTAAAAGTTATACTGATTGGAATATGAGTCAAATATCTGAAGAAATACACTATGTGATGCTTTTTTACTATAAGAATGGAAAAAACGCTGCAAAAACATTCCGACAAATTGTTTACGATGAGAATACTGTGAGGGAACGCCGGACCTAGGAATAATTTGTTTGATTCAGTTCCGGAAATTTCGATGTAAAAATGCACCTCGCATTGGTCGGCCTGTCACTGAAAAAGTCGATGAAATTTTGCAACGGATGGAACAAGACCGGCACATAAACTGTCTGGAGATAGCGGAGGCACTAAACATTAACCGTATGACAGTTTGGAATCATCTAAAATGAGCAGGCTACTCAAAGAAGTTCGATGCTTGGGTGCCACATGACCGAATAACTATCACTGAAACGCTGCTGAAACGTAACGAAATGGAACCATTTTTGAAGCGATTCATTACGGGCGATGAAAAATGGATTAAATACGAAAATGGTCAAAGGCCGGTGACCGACCACAAACGACTTCAAAGCCTGGATTGACGGCGAACAAGGTTATGTTGAGTGTTTGGTGGGACACTCGACTGTTTGAATAAAGCTGCTAAGAAAGAGCGACCAGAACTGGCCAACAGAAAGGCCATCATGACAATGCTAGACCACACACATTTTTGATGACCCGGAACAAATTGACGGAGCTTCGTTGGGAAGTTCTGATGCATCCACCGTATAGCCCGGACCTTGCACCCTCTGATTACCATTTGTTTCGGTTTTTGCAAAACTCTCTTGATGGTAAAAAATTGGCTGAAGAGCCGCTGAAAATCACTTGGCCAAGTTTTTCGCTGAAAAATCACTGAAGTTCTACACTGATGGAATTATGAAGCTACTCGGAAAATGGCAAAAGGTCATAGATAATAATGACCAATATGTACTTGATTAAAATTGATTTTGAATAAAATAAATTTTTTCTAAAAAATACCAAAAAAACGCGGAGACTTTTTACATAGGGTTTTCCAATAGGGACTTGACAACTTTGAATTTAATTTGTACACAAACTCTTTCACTAATCATCAAACTGTCACTGTCAATTTATTTAGTAAACAATTTCATTATGGTAAAGTACTTTAACGAGCAACGTCAGAGTCGGTGACTGCAACTTTAAGAGCGTTAACTTCAATTTTCGGTCGTAATTCTCGCCCTAGTAGACATGCAATAACAAGTTCAGTGCCAAAATTTGAGTCTACATATTCGTTGTGTGATGTTGCCGTGTCAGTGAGACAACGGGTTGGTTGAAGTTTCAAAAATATCACTGCCGTTCAGACGTCCGTAGCAAACGATCCAAATCAGTCAATTCCATGGCGTTCTCAAGAATTGGGCATTGCTCACACATTATGGCGTATTTTGCGTAAGGATCTTGGTTTACACCCATACAAGATCAAGCTGACTCAAGAATTGAAGCCGATTGACCATCCGATTGGGTTCTGGAGAATATGCGTCAAGATAATGAATTCTATCGCGAAATCATCTTCAGTAAGGAAGCTCATTTTTGGCTCAATGGCTTCGTCAATAAGCAAAATATGCGTTATTGGTCGAGTGAAAACCCACATGTGCTTCATGAATCACCACTTCATCCACCAAAAATAACTGTCTAGTGCGGTTTGCATGTCGGCGGCGTTATTGGGCCATATTTTTTCGTCGACGATAACGATCGTCACGTTACTGTGAATGGTCAGCGTTATCGCGCCATGATCGTCGATTATTTTTGGCCCGAATTGGAAGATATGGACTTGGAGGACATGTGGTTTCAACAGGATGGTGACACAAGCCACACAGCACACGCTACAATCGATTTATTGAAGAGTAAATATGGTGAGCGTGTTATCTCAAGACATCGGCCAGTCGATTGGCCGCCTCGTTCGTGCGATTTAACATAACTTGACTTTTGTCTGTGGGGTTATGTTAAGTCATAGTTTTATGCCAACACGTCGACGACGTTGGAAAAGCTCAGAACCAGCGAACCAGAACGCGAAACAGCGGCCATTTCGGCCGAAATGTGTGGCCTAGTCGTTGAAAATTGGGTCCAACGAATCGACCGCTGCAAACGTGCCGGCGGTGGCCGTATGAACGAAATCGAGTTCTATTCATAAATGTTTTGATTGTACTTCAAGAAAATAATAAAGTTTTTGAAATATCTCAAATTGTTTGCCTTTTATTTAAAAAAAAGTTGTCAAAACTTAAAATATTTGTAATTATATAGTAAATACTTAAAATATAAAAAAATAAGCTTCTATTTGTAGTAATAGTACTTACTTAGACCTTTTCCCACTAGTAAATACTTAATTTTTATGCATACGGCCCATTGCTATAAAGCAGATGTAATCGAAAGAGAAGTGCGCAGAAATGGAGCGTTGTTACTACAGAAATGGCGTTCGAAAGTTTTATCAGAGAATAAAACGAACATGCCAGGGATCCCACACCAGAATAGAAGCCTCCAAAGATGAACAACTAGTAATAATGTCAAAATACCGCTGTCAAGGAGAATGAACATATCTTCATCGAAAATAAAATCGAATAAAGATGTTGGCACAGACAGACTGCCTGCTGAGCTATTTAAAGCAACTGAAAATAACTTGGGAACATGCATCAGCTCATTTCATTTCTCATTTCTCATAGGCAGAGAAAAGCGTACCTGCATCATAGAATCTCAGAATCGTTCATCCAATCCACAAGAAAGGACACCACTTTCACAGCGCAAACTTAGTCAAAATGCCAATTCTTGTGCATCATATAAACGATGCTGAGCTACCATGCTTTGGGCATGCTTCCCTTTGAGCAGGTACATACACATTACAGATGAGCTGATGCATGTTCTCAACTTGGCTATCTTGAGCTGCTTTAAATATCTCAACGTGCAATCCATCTGCGCCATCAGCCTTTTTAGATGGCTAACTTTGTCTATGTCAGAGGGAAAGAATTCTCTGTCGACTTCGTTCAGGCCGAGTGATTCATTCTGTTTGACAACGGTATTCTAACCATCATCGCCTTTATGTAATCTGCAGTAATAGCCTTTCCACACTCAGTCTGCAACTCTACTTCTAGTTGTCCATGTTTATGTTTGTGGGCTATCATACTGGCTCTGTAGCCCTGGCATGTTCGTGATCGGTGATAAAACCTTTGAAAGTCCTCCGCGCAGTAACATCTGTCCATTTCCCCAATCATATGCTTCTCGAGCACATTCTTTTCCGAGAAGTTTGAGCTCTTTACTTGTAGAGCTCACGAGCAGTTCTTGCCTTACGCTTCAACGCAGCTTTAGATGCTCCTAGTTTGGTAGCAGCATCTCTGATGGTCCGTTGACAACATTTACATTAGTGTTCTATAGTTTGTGCGAACTTGAAGGAAACACGGTCGGAAAAGATTCTACAGGTGTCTTGTGATTGCAGCTTTTCAACATTGAACTTGGGTAGTCTTACTTTACTCCGTTATGCTTTTAATATCCGCATTTGTACCTTGGCTGAAGCAAAGTAATGGCTGAGTCTTCGGAACATTCGGACATTCAGAACGCTGAAGAAGTGTCTGTCATTGATCGCAATGCGACGAATCTGGCCGACGGTTTTTTGATTAGGGGATATCCAAGTCTCTTTATGGTTAGTCTAAGGAACTAAGCTACCAATTTTCACCGGCTGCTAAAAAAAAAAAAAACACAAAAAGGACAAAATTATCGCAATAGTGACAAAAGTTGTTTAATGAGATCTTTTATCTGCATACCGATGGCAATAGGATCAGCTTTGCTAATTGAAGAGTCGTCTTTTGGTATTTTGACACATTGTGCAACTCTTATAACTGTTTTAAAATATTGGACGTCATGAAAATGCTTCGGCAGGTAAAAACCACTCACTAAGTATCTACCAACGTATTTCTCCTCCATCAAATGAGCTATGGCTTATCAAATATAATTCAATTGCAGATCAAGAAGCTACAGTAGCATTGTAAACGAATCACGTCAAAAGTGTGACTTGATCGATAATACTGGAGACAACGAACAGCCGAATAAATACATACATATGATAATCAAGCAGGACCTCGTAATACCATAAACCATAGATAATCTCGCTTCTGATCGAATAGTCGTGTTACATAGTGAAACATGTGAAACAGTTTTTGCTCTGAAAGTTCCTTGCATCAACTATTTTCTACGAACATGTTAATTTAGGAAATCTTACAGCATTCCTCCAAATAGCCATTCCATCGAGATAGCCTCCTTGGTATTCCATGGTCTCAAGTAATTTTAAAAAAGAAGCTGCTTAATCTTCGTGTTTATCACTCTCCTAGTCACGCTCGTAGCTACTTAACCGCAAACCAATGACGAACGATCGTGGCAATAATCTTCGAACTTCGAACAGCAGAAAA
The DNA here is from genome assembly GCA_907269105.1 of Volucella inanis. Classification (NCBI taxonomy): domain Eukaryota; kingdom Metazoa; phylum Arthropoda; class Insecta; order Diptera; family Syrphidae; genus Volucella; species Volucella inanis. Next base: position 148,851,106 of record OU026153.1, read on the forward strand.
TTGAAAGAAACATTCCAAGCATTCTTATTTGTACGCTGCCTTACAGCACAAGCCACAATGAAACCCCTCCCCAGCAGGGTTGCTTTCATTAGATACACATACATACTCGTACCCGTAAATGCATGATTCATAAGTGGAATATGATTATTCGTGCGTCACGATCGCCATAAAATCCCAAAGGAAGACGTAGCCAAATTAGGCCACTAAGGTATGATTCATACAATACTTGTGCCCCTAGGTTGGTCAGTGGTCAAGTATTCATGCCAATGGATAATTACCGAGAAAGTTGGTGTACATATATGGATGCTTGCGGTTACGGATAGATAAACGTGTTCGTCTTCAATAGAATTCTGATACGTTCGCGTACTTCTAATAGTGATTAATTTTTTTTCCAGTTTAGTTGCTCCGACGTGATGCCTGACAGCTCTATGGACAATTGGATCTAGCTGATGATTTGAATCCGTGAAATTTTTCTCCATGCCTAGGTTCATACATAATGTACGCAGTTATAATTAAAGTGGTAGTGCATTCACTCCATGAGTATCACCAGACACTTCCGCAAACAAGTCAATTATTATCATTAAGATATGTGTGCTGCTTAAGGCAATCACTTCGCAATGTCCAGGAGTCCAACAGGAGTGGAAAATGTTCCATGGAACAGTCTCAATAAGGCTAATGAATTCCACTTGTCGTCATCTTTATGGGCGTCAATCAGAAAATCCCAAAAGAACTAATCGACTGCTGCAGCACCCGGAAAATCTTTTAAAACTGCACAAGTCCCAATGGGAAATTCTTCTCTGTAACAGAGTGACCAGGTGGGAATGCAAGAAATAATGTTTCGAGGTCTAAAGAAATTCATCCAAGTAGTTTACTTTCCTTTAAAAGGACAAGTCGAATGAACAGACGACAACATATCAGTTAAAGTGGTCTTTAAATCACTGCCGGCAGAAGGGCCACGTGGCATTTAATGCGCTTGGCAGTGGACGCCTTTGGATAAGAAAAGGACACGTCGATAACTGCAGATAAGCTAAATACGATTTTAATGCATCATCATCAGAAAATTTTTTTTTCGTTAACCTAGTATATAATAGAGCTAATTGTCTTTGTTGAGATCAGACAAATTTTTTATGTTAGTACAATAGCTTCACTGTCTTCTACCAATTTACTTTTATTTCTGTCGAAACAAGGGATTTTGACAAAGAACAAGTTCATTGTATTTCCTCATTAATTCGTAGAAGAAAAGACACGCTTCAGTGATAAATTGTCAGCACCCACCATATCACCGCCGAGTACTTGCATCCAAATGGGAGCGTTTGCTGGACTCTCATGGAGAAGTCACGAAGCACTCGTGGTGTCATCATCACTTTCACGGGTGCCATCGAGGGATGTTGTATCACTAATACCTACCATGTTTATGTGCTCAGCAAAAATGACTGACCTCCAAAAGACATCGGGAAGTTTAGAAACCGTCAATGGAAGCCCTTTTCGAGAACGCAGGCCTTCCTTTGCTTCCTGAGAAGGTCTCCTCTGGGTCTTGCCTAGCAAGTTCATCGGCGACTTATTTCCCGATATCATGTTGTGACCTGCGACCTAATTTAAATTCAGTGAATTCAGCATTTTGACTTACATTCTCAAACTAGCTTGGAAGTAGTGCGAGGGCTCAGTAATTCCTCAGTAAGATGCTGATATTTCTCAGTCATACAATATAGTTTATTGGCTTCAGGACTGCGTATATGTCTTTTTGTAAAACAGAAGGAAGAAGACTCTTCCCAACGAGGAGTGAAATATAACATTGTCTGGCGTAACACATCGTAAGACGTAGCCATCCGTGAAGGCCAGTCTACATTCCTTTTCTGGCCAAAACCAGAAATAGATATCGATTCCGTATGGCTATCAAAACTCTAGACCCCTTCTTTCTAAACGGAATATGGCTTTAAAGGAGGATGATACATCAGTGCATCTAGACATGAGCCAAGTGTTCTATGGAAATTCTTTGGAGTCTGGTAAAAACAGCAGCGAGGTGTTTTCGTGAAAGCATATTTCACCAGCCTACGGATGCGCAAGATATAATTTGTCTTCCCATAACCGTTTAGATCTAAAGGATACTACTCGATGAGAAGCGCCATGGTTTAGCAATAATTTCTTTACACTGCCGGAAGGCCGATAGTGCTTTTGACGTTTGCGACGTGACATGTTAAGTCCAAAATAAACTTATTATTCTAGATGAAATCTATTGTTACTGGAAAAATAGATGATGATGATGATGGACAGGCTATCTTATCAATTCACTTAAGGGTTATTTTGGAGAAGCCTGGAATCCTTCCAAATTCGAAGAGCTTCATTTTCTTAATTTTGAAGAGCATGGAGAGAGAAGCTGAACTGCGGAAGACTGCTTTGCGAATACATCATCTGTCTAAGATGCAGAATGGCTATGAAAGCAAAAGGTATTGGAAGGGGTCGCTTCAAAATGTTGTGGGTAGAATTGATGAGGATGCTTTCGACGATACAACTTCTGACAACATGACAGCACTTCGACAAATGAGAAATCATGTTACGTGTTTGATTCGTAGGAGCAAGGGCTGTATGGATTCACGAAATCCACCCTAAATTTATAAAAATGTTGCTACCTGTTATTCTTCATCACATTATGCATAATTTCAGTTCTATAATTATTGTACAACAGGTATTTTCCCCATGAAATGGAAGCATACGAAAATTATACCCATCCCAAAAATACGTTTTCAAGAAAATTTCGATTTCCGGCTCATTGTTATTCTCTCTTTCCTTAGCAAAGTCTTCGAGAAAGTTATTTTCAATCAAGTTAAGATGTTTCTCGATTCAAACAAACTGATTAACAGTAACCAATCAGGTTTCAGATCAAACCATAACTGCATTACAGCACTGATCAAGGTCTCCAATGACGTACGCCCAGGCATTGATGAAGTCATGTTCTCGTTCTCTAAAGCATTTGGTCCAGTAAGCCTTCCTATCCTTCGACACAAATTAAAGAATCAATTTGCTTTTGATTGTTATGCATGTCGCCTTGTGAAATCTTATCTTTAAGTTAGGAATCAAACTGTCTATTATGACGGCAATGTTATAATGACATAATGCATGTCTACCCGTAACGTCAGAAGTTCCTCAAGGATCTATCCTAGGACTTTTTTTTTAATCTCTTCATTAATGAAATCTGTATCCAAATACAAAATTGTGACTACCATATCTATACTGACGATATCCAGTTATATAAAACGTTTCCTAAGTCTGCTGTATCAATAAACGTTAATGCTATTAAATCTGATCTGAATTAAATTTATTTATGGTCACAAAAGAATTGTTTGAGTCCTTATCCATGTAAAACCAAAGCACTTAGAATTCATAGAAAAAATGTGGAATTTCCTCTCATGCAAGTCTTACTAAATAATGAAACAATCCAGTTTGTAGACAAAATTACAAATCTGGGTATCTACTTTAACCATAACCTCAACTGGGGTGATCATATAAACACTGTCGTTTCAAAAATATATGGCATCCTCATGGGATTAAGCCCAACAAAATTTTATCTTCCTCCTACTCTGAAACTCAAACTAATTTAGTCTTACCTATTATTTTGTACGGTAGTGAAATTTTTGCGTGCTTGGATTCAGTCTTATCGAGGAAACTTAATGTTGCTTTAAATAAATGTACTAGATATGTTTTCAACGTAAGTCGATATGATCATTATTCCACACTCACCAAGAAAATCGCTGGATGTTCCAGCTGGATGTTCTTAAATAGCGGACAGTTCTCTTACTACAGAAGATAATAATAATAATAAAGCTCCGAGTTACTTGTCAAGTAAAATAAAGTTTTCTCGGTCGCTAGTAACTCCTCCCAAACATAAATTCTTGTTGGTTACGAGACGTCAATTTTCCATACATGCGGTTAGTCTCTGGAACAATCTTCCCGCAAACTTCAGGAGCGTCAGCACGGAGAGGCGCTTTAAAAAAGAGCTTTTTAAATATTATGTTAGTAGAAACTAAGGACTTGATTGCTTCTAATTTATCCATTTCCTATTTTCATTAATTCTTTTTAATTTATGTGTCCTTTTAGAATATATCTATGATATTAAATATGTATGTATTTTCCTGTACACGAATGTATGTATTTTCCTGTACACGAATGTATGTATTTTCCTGTACAGAGTTGAATTAAAGAAAAAAAAAAAAATAGATAAATAACTTGCAAACGTGTAACCTGACTAGATAGATAGCGCTAGTTATGGGAATAAGAGCACTCGGATTGCGGCCAATATATGATGGCGGGGATAAACAGGGGCTGCCTGGCTCTATTACAATGCAGATAGTTGGTAGACTCACTGCTTAACACTCTAAATAGTTCTGACGTCAATGCTCAAGCATATGCAGATTATGTAGCTGTACTGTCTGCTCTAAAGCGCGGGCAGCTCTGGACGTAATTAACGATTGATGCACTCCAGTCAATTCTTTTAGAGCTGAGGTTGTTCTCTTTATAAAAAGATGGTCTGACTCATCTAATGCTTAAAGGCATCACCATCGCTTCTCTTATAAAGCTTAGTATTTGGGTGTCAGCTTTGATAACAAATTTATCTGGACTAAAAAGGTCGCGTCGAAAGCCTCTCAGACTTTTTGAATACGCCAAAGGTTAATTATTTGATAGAAATAACATACGTGACTTCTGCTTTTCAGACTCCAAAGAACTGTCTTTCTCGACTACATGGAGATTTTTATCGGCACTCCTGACTAACGCACTGACGAATCTCCTTCCTCTTGATATTCTTATTAAAAGCTTTACTTTAAAAGCCATCTTCTGTTTAAAGAAAAGTGGTCTTTGATACAACACACACTGGAGCTTTGATGATTTTTCGTAGAGGGGCGAAGCATTTGCAACAGTAGCGACAGCTAAGCTGTGCTGAAAGCTTTGCTAAACCCTCCCATTGCTTCTCAGCTAGTTCGAGAAATCAACTGAATTTACTTGATCACTGAGTCTTACCATATTTGAGTCCGGAGTCACAATGGGATTACGGGTATTGAAATCGCCGATTATGTTACTATAGTTTGCGGAAAAACTGTGTGTTCCCGATTAGGACTTCAATTGACAGTTAAGTTTCATATTAGCATAACTGCAGATGACACTTTTGACTTTTTCAAATTGCCGACAGACCAACTGAATGGTTCCTCTCATCTTTAAGGGGTCAGCAATTTTCCTGCTGATCATTAGTAGGAAAGACTGCGGGCTTCTTATTGTCATCGTGACGTGACACCATGTTTTAGAAAAACATGTGCATAAGTATGCAGCACATAGGTGACACAACATCTTGCGACGTTTGCTGTGAAAGTGATGACGTCACCGCGGAGCACGTCCTCTATGAGTTTCCGGCCTGCATGTGGAACAGGTTGCAGGTTCTTGAGGCTGGTTTGGTGATTGCTGGTACTGTAGATATTTTTACACTGAAGCTTTTCATCATCTTTATACGAAATACTGAGAAATTTCAGTATAAAGTATATGCAGCAGTACAATGGATTCAATCTTTATCTGCGTGCTTTGTTCCGATAGAAAAAAAAATTAAAATTCCAGCTACGTTAAGGTATGCTCCAACAGACTGCAGAACCATTGCGAGCATTAAGAAATAAGTCAATTTTAGCCTCTGGAAGTCCCTAATTGTGTTTTTGTGGAAGTCTCTATTTGTGTTTTATTCACCAGCATTGCTCTTATCAAAAGTTGTGCTGTCGAAAGCACCCTCATTGACTATTTAAATATGTCAATGCTTAGCATATTTTGCATCGTAGTCTTTCAAAATGTTCATCTTGGACAGGGAATGCACTTGCAAAGAATTTTTGCGCACATAAAGCTGGACTAATTACTCCATTGTTGAACATCTAGATTTGTGATTTGTGTCACAATATTCTTAATCTGGTCCTGCAATTACAGCTTTTCGTTTATGAATAGTTGTACTAAAAAAAGACACTGGTCAGCCTCCCAGCCAGGTTATATAAGTACTGGTGCAGATAGTATTCCCAATAAAGCAATTTACCGGACATACTATATACGGCCTTTCTGTCTATTAGTGTCAATGTAGCCATTAGAAGGTAACGCCTTGTCATGAAACTCGCATTTCATTTACAATTTTCTCATTTATTGAGAAAACTTGCAGGTGAAGCGAAATTCATTACAAAAGGCACACATCGTACTAGTATTTACTTTGTGAAATTGCGTCCTGACCGTGTTGTCGGAATAACTTCTAAACAGGAATGACTAAGTAAACGTGAGTTCGAATTCTTTTTACCATTTTCACTGCAGATCAATGATCTGGCACATACTTTTAAATATCCATCTATGAACAATCATGCCTCTAACGTCTCAGGTTGTCTTGTTGTGTATTTTTCCAATTCATATCAGCGTCATGTTTGACCAAGTCAAACGATGACCAAGGCACTTCCAGAGATGCGTTATTTACCTGCACGATCACTGTGCAAATAATAATGAAGCTGACGCACCCATCCTCCATGACCATACTAATAGCTTGGTTAGGTGAGAGATCTTTCCTTCTTTATGGACATCCATTCGACAAGGTATTGTATGGAGCTGGTAGAATTTTACCTCGTTTACCGTTCTAGTGAATTGGAATAACCGTTTATGCTATCATCGTTAACCTGGAATTGATGGTACTTTATTTATTCTATTCGTTTAAAGGATACCAGTTTTCTAACGAACGTTTTTGCGTTTCGTTCGATTATCTCATCACATTATAAATTATAAAATGTGATATGATAGTTTTAAATCTTGCGATTACATGGTAAAAATGTATGCAAGTCGTTATCAAAGCGTTTGTAATATTACTAGGAAGTACTTCATAATGAATAATCAAAATCGGAGCTTGTAATTACAGGTGATAGAGCCTAAGCAAATTGAGAAATGAAAAATTAATATTTTGTCCAGTCACAAAAAAAGCGATCCTATTTCCAGTACATGACGTGCCATCGCGGCAAGAAACATAGTGCCATTAACATTCAATTATGCATTATGCCTCTTCTCTATGATTATATGAAGAGGTTTAGAATAACCCTATGTCTACCACTAGGTTCACTTGAGGTACCCTATTTTTCAGTGTGATTTTTAATGATTTTCTACATTTTTCAGTCAAAAGAGATGCGGCTTTTATTACTTACTTACTTAGATGGCACTACAGTTCAGGTGAACCAGAGCCTGAGCCAAGACTCAACAAGCGCGGTCTTTTGCCATTTTCTTCGCTTTGCGCACATGCATATGGTTGAGGTCTCTTCCACTGTCTGAGGTTCACTCCATTCGCACGACCCAAGATGAGGTCGTCCTCGACGGCTTTATCGCTCTGGATTGAAGTCGAAAATTTTCCGTGCCAGAGCGCTGGTGTCTATGCGCTTAAGTTGACCTAGCCATTTAAGCCGCATTATCCGACCTTTATTGACGACATTGGCATCGCTGTGCAACCCACACAGTTTGAGTTGCATTGATGCAAACGAGACCGCTATCATTTTCATCTACTTTCGCCAGTGTCTAAGCTTCTCTGCAGTAAAGAAGGACTGAGATGATCAGAAAACTGTATAAATTCGTTTTGATTATTCGAAAGGGGGTTTTTTTTTTTTTTTTTTGAGCTCATAGAAGCAGCTAGTGTCGTTGTCGGCATTTAGAGCGGAGCTGAGTTTGGTGTTTTTACTTCAATAGCCGCAAATGCTTCACTGACAGCTCGCTGTGTTTGTCCATTTATGTCAATGTCATTTGCGTATGCGCGAAACTGGTCAGAAAACTTCGGAGTTAACTTGCGAGTTTCAGACAATTCTTTAAAAAACGATGTTGCAAAAGTTATGTGATAAGAACTTATTCAAGTCATTTTCTGACGTTGAAGGCCTCGGTTTTGTCATTACCGAACTTGACGGAGCAGGTTGCATTCTCCATCGCTATCCTGCACAGCCGAATAAGCTTGACAGAGATGCCAAAACTAGACATATCTCTGTATATTTCGTCTCTATAGATTCTGTCATATGAAAAAAACGACACTGATAGGGACTGATCAGAATGTTGACGAAATGGCTTAGGAGTTTGCACAATACAGCACAGGATTTTGTGTATATGCGGTGTTGAGGAGACTTTTTCACCTGTAGTCTTAGTAGTTCGGGAGACACTCCTTTAGGAATAATGCTAAGGTTGCTTTCATCGGCCATATGTCGTCGATCCAGATTTTAGAGATGAGCTCAGTTTCCAATCATCAACTGCTGCTTCAAACAGATTTGCTGTTAAGCCATCAGGTCTAACAGCTAGGATTTCGATGTTCACATATTGTTTGTCATCACCGTTTAACAGTCTGCAGAAACGATTTTTTCAGATTCTTAAATCCGACTGTGGTTCTACTCCGAGATTTTCTTCTCCATCCTTGTATTACAGATTTCTGCTCCGGCTTTTATAACATTCGATTGTAAGGTAAAACTTTGCGTTTAGGAAACAATAGTAAATAGAACTGAAAAGACTATATATGGAATGATTAGACACATTAAAAAGGAAAAGTAAATGTACAAATGTGGGCATTGTATTGTACTTAAACTTTGAAATTGTCTTTGTTTTTCTATGTTGGGGCAAGCGGTCAACGTTACCATGTTCGATAAAATATTTAATCTACTTCCTTACAAAATGTTTTGCTGCAGCTACCACGTATAATTTTGAACCGCATCAGTGTAATTGTGCGAACTTAAAAATACTGATCCTCTTTTGTTGAGGATCTTCCACGATTCTTTCTATAACGATGTTAAAAAGGTCACGTGACTCTTTCCATACTCATCCAACACAACTTGACGAATATGGCACTAGAGATGGCTCTATATACGCTGTCATAAGCAATTTTGAAGTCGGCAAATAGATAATGAGTATCTATCTGACATTTGCGGATAGAGCTGGCAAGCTCGGACTATATCTTACCGATCAGCTAGTGCGTGTTCCCAACTAATATGGGTAACCTTCAGCTATTTTAAACACCTCAGGAGACAGGATTATTAGAAGCTTCGCTATTGTTTGCTTAATTTGGTCTAGGTCAGGGGGACAGGACATTTTCTGTTCAATTTGTCAATGGTGAATAGTACATTTTAGCTAACAGCGATATTTCTATATTATCTCCATTATAAGTCTGCAGAAATATCTTATTTTTTTTCATATTCTGAGTACTGTAATGTATGATGTATGAACTATTTTACACCCTACTGTATGATACCGCTAGTTAAGTTATCAACTAATTTGTTGAGAGCACTCATTATCTTAACTAAAGTAAATGTTTTAATAACAGACGTGTGTATCAAGTGTATACCATATACGAAATTGGCGACGAGGATGGGATCGCATACTTTGTATGGGAAGTATTAGTGCTTGAAAAGCATATGTAATGCATAACATTAAAATCACCTCATGTCGGATGTTGAAAGTGAATCAAATTCTAACACGGAAATTAAGAAAGAAATTGTGCAAGTGGAAAAACTAGATAGTGAAAAATCGAAAATGGCTACAAATTTTGTCGGGAATATTAAATATTATAATATTGGAGATGATTGTTACGTTTAAATAGAATAAAGGATGAGAAAGACAAAGTGTCATTTCTAATAGGCTTTGGTGCAATAAAAGCGTACAAAATCATTAAAACCTTAATTGCCCCAAAGGAACCTGAAACATTTACTTACCCTTTGTTAATAGAAAAACTTTTAGAATATTTTGGGCCTAAAAAGAACATTACTGCTGATTTTAAATATTGGTCACCTTCACAAACAGACAGTGAATCAATACCTGAATATCTAAAGAAAGTTTAGCAGATAGTTTTAAATTTGACACATTTTTAGAAACGGCTTTAAAAGACAAGTTTGTGATGGGTCTTAGCAACAAAAAAGTGCAAGCTATGCTTATAGATGAAGATGCAGTGACTTTGACTTGGGAAAAGATTTTAGAGAAGGCATTGTCTATTGAATTCATACATAATGTCTTTTAGTGTCAATTACGCAATTACGAAAATTCAAGGCCCAAATTCATATGCGCACCCAGAGCCACAAGCACTGGTTCCATACCATCGACTGTGGTAACGATGGAACTCCCGTTCTCCATTTCCGCTAAATAAAAACAGTCACAATGCGAGAACAGCTTGTAATCAGAACATTCAGTGCTTTAGATGTCATAAGTGGGGCCAATTATCAAAAACCTGCTACACCACAAACATAAGGAAAATGAAGCGGAAAGGTAACATATACGAACTGAGGAAGACAACATCGAATAATGGAAATTATGTAAATTGTGTAGATTTTAGCAATATAAGTTGAATAAATAAAATAGATAACGCATTATATATTAAGGTATGTTGTAATAATAAAATGTTTAACATTAAAGTAGATTCGTGTGCATGCATTTTCGTTATTCAATCTAACATGTTTAAGGACATCTTTCCAGAAACGAAAATTTAGGGTTGTGATAATAATGTACATGTTATTTTGGGAGATCAAGTAAAGATAGTTGGTGTTGCGGACGTCGTAGTGTCGGTTAGAAATAATAAAAATTGTAAACTTAAGCTGTATTTTGTGGAAACTAGTAGACAATTCACTCCTCTCTTAGGTCGTAGTTGGATGGATATTTTGTTTAAAGATTGTCAGGGACATTCAAGGTTAATCAAGTTGCAGCTGAACCACATGTTGTGTCTAAAATTCAAAAATTTCCTACGATTTTTTTCAAGACAAATAATGATCCTATCAAAAATTACAGGGCAGAAATAGTAATGAACCAAGATTGTGTTCCTATCTTCTGTAAACCTTACGCCGTACCTTTTGACTTACGTAAGTCTATGGAAAAGGAGTTAGATACACTTTGTTTAGAAAGTATAATATTCCCGGTTAGGTATAGCACCTCTGCATCACCGAAAAATTGAGCAGTTCGACTGTGCGTTGACTGCAAAGTCACAATTAATAAATACGTTGACACAAATGACTATCCCCTTCCTAGAGTCGATGCAATTTTTGCTAGCTTGATAGAATGTAATGTATTCTGTACTATGGATTTGGAGGAAGTTACAGAAAACTTACAGCCGTATCTTACCATTAATACTCACAGAGGATTTAACAGGTATAGACGCCTTGAATATGGGGTTAAATATGCTCCTGCCATTTTTCAAAGCACGATGGATTAAATTTTTGTGGGTACAAAGTTAAGTGCTTTATAGATGATATTTTGAAAGATGGTAACGATGAACAAGAATGTGAAACAATTACTTTAGGGGTATTGGAAGGGCTGAAAATGAATGATATAAAGGCTAATACATGCAAATGTAATTTTTTTTTGTCGGGAAGTAAGGTATTTGAGTAACTGCATATTTGGAAAAGGTATTAAACCAAATTATGAAGAATTGGAAGCAGTAAAAAGAGCTCCAACTCCTCGCAACCTACAGAAGCTTAAGTCATACTAGGGATAAATATATTATTATCCGCGTTTTGTTAGGAATTTTTCGGCAGAACTTAAGCCTCTTTACAATTTGACAAAACAGGATGTTAGCTTTGAATGGTCGCAAGAATGTGAGAAGGCTTTTCAAAAAAGCAAAAGTCTGCTTATGACCCAGAAAAGGAGATAATTGTTAATTGCGATGCGAGTCCTTATGGGTTTTCAGGTATTCTATCTCACATTGTAATTAGCGAAGAGCGACTGGTTTTATTTACGTCTAGCACGTTAAGTATAGCCGAGCAGAATTATTCTCAGCTTCACCGCGAGGCACTGGCAATAGTATTTGCGGTGAAAAATTTCTACAAATATGTGTATGGAAAAAAATTCATGTCAAATTCAAAAAATTCTAATGTCGTATTTTGCGTAAGGATCTTGGTTTACACCCATACTAGATCAAGTTGACTCAAGAATTGAAGGACCATTTGAAGCGACTTACGTTCTCCGATTGGGTTCTGGAGAATATGCGTCAACATGATGAATTCCATCGCGAAATCATCTTTAGTGACAAAGCTCATTTTTGGCTCAATGGCTTCGTCAATATGCAAAATTTATTGGGTGAAAACTCACATGTGCTTCATGAATCACCACTTCATCCACAAAAAATAACTGTTTGGCCGCCTCGTTCGTGCGATTTAACGCCGCTTGACAATTTTCTGTGGGGCTACGTTAAGTCATTGGTTTATGCCAACACGCCAACGACGTTGGAAGAGCTCAGAGCCAACATTGAACTCGAAATAGCGGCCGTTCGGCAGAAAAGTGTGGTACAGTCGTTAAAAATTGGGTCCAAAGAATCGACTGCTGCAAACGTGCCCGCGGTAGCCATATGAACGAAGTCGAGTTCCATTCATAAATGTTTTGATTGTACTTCAAGCCAATAATACATTTTTTGAAATATCTCAAATGGTTTGCCTTTTATTTAAAAAAAGGTTGTCAAGTCGTTATTAGAAAACCCTATATTTGTACCTAGGGATCCGATTCTGCCAGTTCACTAGTGAAGGATTTTTCTGGGATGGCTGAGTAATTCGAAATCCAGCAGAGTCAGATCTTGTGCTACATTGCACATTGCACTCTCTATGCACGAGTTCACACGAGTATATTTCATTATCAGATGAGGGTGTCGGACTCTGTTTTTTTTTTTTTTTTTAAGAATTCAACACTCAAGTGGGTATGACTACACTTATGATGTCAAAGTATGTGTTAAGTTTTTCGGAAAATGGGACAAAAAGAGAAAAAAAGACGTTGGATGGTAGCATCCAACATTTAATGGAGAGACTAAATTATTAGTGTAATTGTACTTGTTTCTGGATTCTAGGCAACTTTACATCGCACGAGATTTTAGTTGCACGAAAAAAAAAATGTCTTTCGGACGCGGCTGGTATTGATCCCCGAATTGTCCAGTTGGGAAGCCAATCACTCCACTTGAGCAGCGACCTGATGAAAAGCTGAAAGTTCAGATTCGAAGACAATACAGTAAATAGTCGTTTGCCAAGATGTGAACGATTTATTAAAAATGACTTTCTGTTACTTACATTGGTTCTTTTCTGTAATTAGGCGATTACAGTCATTTTCACTTAACTGAAAGATGGTTTAGTGAGGTAGGCCGCGATTGGAATATCTTTTCATTGTTAAATTCAGTATATTAGCAAATGAAGTGATGCTTATGCAGGTAGCTCGATGAATTTTTTTTGACAGGTTGATGTTAGGTTATCTTTCCGGTGCACCACGACCGTGGTGTAGATCCGATGCATGATTTTGGGTTGTAAAGGTTACTTTAAGCCTACATCTCTTATATAGAGGCCAACTGGAGAATTTTCACTCTCCAATAATATGGATGAGTGGAACCTAGTTTTTTATCCGGGATGAGGGCTGGATACGTGCCACTAACTGGGAAGCTTACAGAAGGTTAATGTAACATGTGTGAGATGATAGAGGGTATTTTGATTTTATTTGCAGATTAGAGGAGAAAGTACATCTTCTTGGCGTGTACTCGTATGTGATTTCTTTCTTGTGGGTCTGCGACCCAAGGTTGGATTTATGACTCTACTGCAGGATAGAGCTCAAGCTACAGACAAGGTCATTTATGTCCGGTTTTTGAAAAGAATTTGCTATCAAGGATGACTTAGCATTGTTAAAAACTTACTTGATATCAAGAAATAATAATATTCCTTAAAGAGTTAGATTTTTCAGGATGATGACCAAAATTGTAGTGCTGTTTTGACCGGTCTTCCTTTTTAATAGTAGGCCTAGGCATGCTGATAATTCCACAGTTTTCTGTAATTGACAGGACAGGACTTAATGTGGAGATTAACGATTCTTCCGGTGGTCTTTAGTAGAGAGTATTTCATAATAATGCACTGAGATCTTTCGGGAGTACGTGGCAAAAAATTGATGCCTTGAACGGGTCGAAGCTGCAAACATTAAAGTCATTTCGAGTGAATCTAATTTTTTTTTTAATAATCAATATTGTGGCCTTATAAATAAAACCATTTTGAATACAATATGTTTACTGTTTTTTTATATCATTTTATATTTGTAACAGAACCTATGGCAGGACTAGGTAGATCAGTAGATTTTCTCAAAGTGAGTTTGATTGGGTTGGTGAAATGCAGCAAGGGAAATGAATACTTGTAAGCAGATCAAAACATTCTTTCCTGGAGTCAGCACAGGTACCGTCCGTTTGATTAAGTACACTTGAAATTTTAAGTGTTTTGGATGTTGGATTAACATGCGTTAGTGATCATTTTTCCTAAACTATGCCAGGGCATGTGGCATTCTATAGATTTCGTTTATTGATTTTTAGTGTCACTTTTTAGGTTTCGCAGGCTTGTTATTGCTGATCCACAACTCTCCTATTTAGATAGGAAGTAGGGTCGATGTTGAGTTCGGCAAGCTTTTTCTGATATATCTGAATATGACTTCTGCATTCAGCCCAATTTGAATTGAGCCATCGTGCTGTGGTCTTCCAAGTTTATTTTCTGGCACTAGTGGGATACAATTGTTTGATCCATATAGTGAACTGAAAGTTATCAGCAATCATTCGATATTTTTAACTTGTGTAACGATGTTTAGGGGTGATTATAAAAATAGCCCTAATAAATATAGAACTATTGTTAAAGACCATACGATTAGTTCTTACTAGATACTTAAAGATTGACTAACTTCTAGGGTCTGTATTATCCCATATGTTGTGGTGTGCTTTTGCGTCGCAGCTTATCAAGAAATTCTCCTTATTGCATACGAAAATATCAACCAGCTTCTCAGGGTGGTGCAGGTTCATGGTCATCATTAAATCAGGTAGCCAAATGTAAACCCTGCCTTTCAGCCCTGCTTGGATGTGAGTAATACTACTGCAAAGTTATCTGTGTTATATCGAAAGCAAAAATAAACACCATGTTTTGATCTAACAAGAATGCAAACTCTCATTTAATCTATTCTATTTTCTAAACAGTGATACCCAGCGCTTGTGAAAATTGGAGGTGGTATTAAGCATACGATTATTGTGTCAAGTTCGTAGGAAGCAGCACTTTCCATGTCGCTATTTATCGTAACTGTTTTTTTTTTTATTTCGTTTTTTTTTATCAGGTTGGTGAAAGTCCAACTTTCAAGTGTGTAACTTTGTAGACTCCAGCTTGAGAATACAGCTCTCTGGAGTACGGAGTACTACTGCCCTGTAATTTTTTCTTTCCACCTCGAAGGAGGTTAGAAATGCCATTTAGCTTGAATGGTATGATGAACACATAAACTATTAACGACTGTTCATGTTTTTGATTGAGTCCTTTTCCTATTCCAGGAGAATAACTCCTTAATCTGATCTGACTAAATCAAGTAGCAACAACAAAAGACGTGTAAATCTAGGTGGTTCAGTACTTTGACAATCAGATGTCTTCACATCTTTTCGATGCACATTTTCATGATGATCATAATCTGATATTATTTTTAGATAATTCCAAACTTTTCCTACAATACAGTGCAATGATTCGAAATAAACCTGTTGCTAATTAACATATATTGTACAAGTATATGGAGTCATGGCAATAAATGATCAAAATAGCTCTCAAGCAGACATAATCGAACAGACAAGGGTACTGCCGCATAAATCTTTAGTGTATTGACTTCTGAAGAAGTCTCAGACACCCTCACCTGGATTGTTCTGGCCGGCTTTGATGTAATTACATCTGAGTGCTTTTACTTTTGCATTCTTATTTATTTAACAGATGCACAAATATGGTATACTAGTGACGATTGACGCTCTATTAGAGTTTACAAATCCACTTGCATAGTAGATAGTATAGAAATCATGTCGGATTAAGATCAAGAGAAATGTGAAACACATCGATCATAATTTACATCAATCAAAGACCACAGTGCTCTTTCGCAGCTAATCTAAAAAAAAAAATTCTAAAATGACTTTAAATAAATGTGTATTTTATCAGTGGAATTGCATGTTCCATCCATCTAAATCTAATAAACCTCTGAATTCAAAGGCGAGTTGACATAGTTTTTAAAGTGCTCGCTGAAAAGTTGACTAGGGCAACGTAGATACTCATACTCGTTTTCGTACATCTGCTGCGCTCTTAAACCGCAACGCACTTGTTGTTATCTTTGATATAAATTCTTAATTCCGATTAAAATATCTCACTCATTGTTCCAGGGATAGAGTCATCATCCTACTCATATACATCATGTCGGTGTAGATGTGTATATAAAAACCTGATGGGCGTACTTTGATTTCTTGCGGCGACAATGAGTCAGCGACAAGAGAACAATGCAGAGCTCCATATGCGACTTCAGCGACGATGGTTTTGTGAACACAAAAACTGCTGAAGCTGAAGTTGAAGTTATGGATGGTAATGGTGCGATGGTGGCAGGCGGATACCCTGTGTCAGATCTCATGGACTGTGGTGGAGTTCTGGTGGGCATAGCGGTCTCGACTATGGAGCAGCACTTTAGCATACACAATGGTAGTGGCAGCTGACAGGAATCATGTCAAGCATAAATTTTTAAAAACTTTTAAGGGTATTAACATCATTTGCGACAGTTTAAGTGGTGTGGTCTTATTGCCCTCTTTATGGTGACTTTTATCTGGGTAGGGTGTACGGATAGCTACTCGTATGTACATAATTAGTTAAAGACAAAATGATTTATTTTTAAATTGTACGGGGTTATTGCTTCGTTCAAGATCTGATTCACATTACAAGTTTTACAAGCGGTAAATGCGGAAAGCAGATCGGTCACGCGTACTGCCTGCATGTTTGCTTTACAGGTATTTTCCAGAATTATGCTGTGGCTGTGGGAAATCGTTTCAATTAGCAATTCTAACATCAGATGCCATGATACTGATGCAGGTTGCATGCTTTAGTGCAATTTTTTTACACCACTTGCATATTTTGTTAAATTTTTTTTACTTCATCTAGATATTTTATCTCGAGGATAAGGTAAACAAACGGGCATAGCATACATAATTAAATTCGAAGAGGTGCAGTGATAAGTTTTAAATTAGGTTATTAGCGTAGATATCTATGCTGAGATAAATTTCGAAATACATATTTATGTAGAAGTTGAGGTTAGTAACCGAATTATTATTTTCTTTTTTAATTTCTCCAAGCCGACTGGTAATGACTATCACAATTTTTAAGACTTTGTGATCCAGGACACATAAGGCATTTTGTCTTTCCTCTATGATATATATAAAAATTGAGTTTAAACGCGGTCGTACCTGTTTGGTTGATCAAAAACCGTGAAGGCCTAAAACTGCAGCCTCTGAACAAACTATTGAAAAAGTACATCAATGGATTCGAATGATCAGGGAATCCGAACACATAACAGAGGGGAATTTGGAACACGTTGACTGAAGATTTGGACAATTCAAAGGTCTTCGCGCTTTGTTCCACGTTTGCGTCCTTCGGCCAAAAACGAAACGAAATGACTCCATGTGCAGATTTTGCATTATAGATGAGCCTTGAGTCCACCTTTTTATTGGACTCAAGACTTTGGACTTTTGAGACAAAACTACAGTACCACTATTATTTATTTCTAAGAGTCATGCCTAAGTAGGATTCGGTTTGTGGGTTGAAGACTTCCTTATCGCATTTAGGTATATTACATGTACGAGTAAATCCATAATGATGGACAGATTGGTAAATTGGCAAGAGAGGAAGTCGTTTGCTATTGTTCTGCTTGCAATCTTGTGTTGATTGACACTTGGTGCTGATAGTGATCCTCGAATGGATCTTAGGCAAATAAGCAAATGAATTGGGAGATCTAGTTTTCTAGATATCACGATTTGATGTTTGTGGCTTTATATATATTCATGAAAACTATCCACACTATGTAATGTCTACTTAGTCCTTGTATATGGAAATAGTGCTAAGAGGTTTCAACAGTTGATGAAAATGTCAGAGATGCGCTAGAGTTCCGTGGTTCAGGTCATATTCTCGTTTCCGGCGCAGTAGGGGCAGATGTCACTAGCAGAGTTACACATGTAATTATAAGGAACAAATTAGCAGCAGAGATTAAAAAAGCCAAAATTTATTATTATTCACTGAAGCTTAACTTTCAACAGTACACCGCTTTTATGTGGAAGAATCTTCAATCATTGAGGGTTCTAAATATATACATCTTCATTTGAGTGCGACTTAAATCCAAATGGTCTTAACACTCACTTTGTCAATGTTGACGATAGTGATTGCGAAAAGCCGCGATCCTACTGCTTAGAGTTTTGTTGCGTCGGATAAGCCAGTCGTAGTTTTGCAAGCTCTAAGTAGTATTAAGTCAAACGCAGTGGGTGTTGATTGCATATGGCTTAAGTTTGTCAAGCTGATGTCATATCACATTCTTTACTCTGTCACATACATTTCATTTTCTAGTGCCTTATAATACTTCAGAGTTATCCCTTTAACTAAGAATAAAGCCAAATATAAGCCAGAAGATTTTCGGCCAATTACCTTGTTATCTTTTCTATCGAAAATCCTAGAAATTTTAGTGAAAAATCAAATAAGTATTAATCTGAATAATATGCTAACATCCTCTAAATCTAGTTTCAAAGCAAGTTATAAGTGCACAACCTCTTATATAAAAATATTATATGGTGTAAAACATGAATATGATAAAAACTAGCTGAAATGGGTGCGACCGGTGGGTCACACCAATGATCTTCTAATAAAGAGAACTTGTACTATCCTCTAATGTTTATTGGGACAAATTAATCCGAAAATGGTCAAAAAACATTTTAAGCGTCACCGGTTAAGCTTGGAAGGTTTTGTTAATGCAAAAAAAGTGTTGCAGATAGGTTTATCGTCCCTTTTCGACGAGCAAGAAAAATTAGATACATACTTGAATTGGAAAAAAGCTAAAGAACCAAAAGCTTTAATTAAAGATCTATGCTGAATATATATTCTTAATATGTAACTTAAAAAGTCATTGAAATGTTTTCATCCTTCCCTTACTCAAAGGGGAGTGCCGCCGTGACATGCGATGTCAAACTCAAAGCAAAGCCTGATGCTATTACAATTGAAACCAAAGGAGATCTCTATCTCTTCTACGCAGAGATACTGCGCAAAATATAAGCTCTCGGGCTTTAGCTCAAGGAAACGGGCATAAAAGCAGCCAAATTTAAAGGCGCTGGAATCCAAGAACTAGGGTTGCAAGCGGATGTAAAGGCTCTGACCCACCGTATTACTGCCAAACTAAAAGATGTCGAAGAAGTAACCACCAAATAGGATATAAGCGCAGCAACTAAATTGCAATTTGGACTGGAAGGAGTATCGCCAGTAAACGTACTATCTTTACGAAAGCCGTTGGTGCACAAACCGGCAGTAATATAGTAAGTCTCACCACAGAAAATGAAAATTGCGTGGGTAATCTGCCGATTCTGTGAAAAGGTATTGCTAAAAAAGTGTTTCAAGTGCCTGGAATTTGGTCACATAGCAAATCAATGCAAGAGCAAGGATTTGAATGACATATTACAAAGAAGTAAAACAAGCATTCCTTTTGCATGCTTTGCAAGGAAGACTACCCGGAAGGCACAAAACAGGTAGCCGTCAGCAATAGATGTCGGATTTTCAGGGAAGACATACTATGACTAGGTCATACAACTAAATTTCAATCATTGTGAGATAGCTCAGAATATTTTAAGGCAGACAGGTAAAGGTTTGAAAGCGGATATAATCCTGATCAGTGTGCCCTCGATAACAACGTATGGATCTGCGATCAAACAAAGTTGGCGGAAATATAGACATGCGGCAAACAGGCATTTCAAGAAATCTACTCTCATGTCCGCGGAAAAATCAATGGCATACATTTTTATAGTTGTTATGCCCAACCAAGCTGGACAATTAGTGAATTTGAGGAAATGCTAGATAACCTGGCTGAAGACGCACGTGGAGTGTATCCAAATATTTAAGGAGGGGCAATGCCCCAATGCATGGGCAACCGAGTGGGGCAGCAAGTTAATCAACAGCAGAGGCTATTCTTGATTGGAAGCAGTCTCGTCCTTGAGAGTGGATATCGCAACGTTTGTAGGTCAAACACCTACCGTAAGGCGGTTGTATGCTCTATTGTCGATATAGCTTTCCTAAGCAACTCCCTCCTGCCAAAAACAAAATAAAAAATCAGCGAGGAATATACGCACAGAGATCACCAGGCGATATTTATAGACATAGAGGAGAGAAAACCAACGAAACAGCCGAAGCCTACAGGACCTAAATGGAAAGACATATTCCATGTCAAGAAGTTGGCGTCAGTTTGAAGTGATATATAATTGTTGCAATCTGATCGAAAACAGAACAACAGAGAATTTGGCGAATCCAGCGATCTAGAAGAAATCCAGATTTTTAAGAAAACCTCAACTATTTTAGACGGGTAAGACTAAAGCGACATGCTTCAGGCGCCTGTGTAACGAAGCTGATCTAAAATGCATATTGGATGGTAATGACCAAAGAAAAGGTGTATAAGGCTCCATAAATAATTGCCCCACTCTGCTAGCGTCTATCGTACAGCACCTTTTCACAAAAAGACCACCTCTTACTCATTATATCAAGAAAGCGAACAGGGAAGCAGAAATTCCACAGATATTAAGGGACGAATAGATCAAGGCATGCAGAAAAATAGACAATAATAAGGCACCTGGACCCGCAAAAGCAGCTGTCCAGAAAAGTTCAGACATGCTCATAATAACATACCAGGGATGTCTAAAGGAAGGAATTTTTGCTGACCCATGGAAAAAACAGCATTTAATACTCCTGCCAAAGGGAAATAAGCCACCAGGTGAATCATCTTCATGAACTCTAGAACGTACTATTTACAAGAGACTATTGTCAGTAGCTGAGGAAAGAAGAGCTTTATCAAATCGCCAATTCGGTTTTAGGTAATTACCATAAAGGCGGTAGTAAACATTGCGACTAAAATGTAAGAATGAGAAAGATGGCGATGGGGCATAAAGGAATTATGCGCAGTGATAACACGTGATGTTAAAAATTCCTTTAACTCCGTAAGAGCTCTTTCTAGAAAAAAAAAAACACACCACACTATTAACTTAAGATAGAAGCTATCTTAACAATAGGCAGCTTTAATATCAAATAATAGATGGTATCAAATATTACAATGTCTCTGCAGGAGTACCACAGGGATGAGTTGTAGAACCATTTTTGTGAAATATTATTTATGATGGAGTACTGCGACTAACGCTGCCAGAAGGAGTTTACACAATAGGTTTCGCTGATGACATTGCTATTGTTACGGTCGCCAAACACATTCACGAAGTAGAATCTGCTATAAATGCTACTATTGCGCAAATAAAAGATTGGCTATGTTCAGTCGTAAAAATATGGAATATGCAACCTTGGAAGCCAAAAAACTCAATCTAAAGCATCACTGAAATATCTGGGAGTAATGTTAGATAATAGACTGCTGTTTGCACCACATGTCTTCTACGCCAGCTAGAAGCCATCTTTACTGCAAGCGGCATTATCACGAATTCTACCAATACCGCCAGAAGTGATCAGCTCGGTTCTGTTTTACGCTGCCCCGGTTTGAGCCACGGTACTAGTCATACAGGATGCTAACAAAAAACTATCGTCGACATACAGACTATGAGCATTAAGGACGAAATTTGGCTTTCGAACGATATCGGATGAAGTAGCATATGTTATAGCTGGAATGGCACCCACCGACATACCTGCGGATAAGATGTTTAGGGTATACGAGTACAACAAAATTGGCAGAATCGGTTAACCTACAAGTCAATTCCGTTTATAAAAGTGTGGGTAAGCCTAACACATGAAAACTGCAACTAATTCCGTCAATAGAAGTATGGGTAACCCGGACACATGGGAACTGCAACTACTACCTCACGTAGTTCCTGTCTCGTCACGGTGGGTTAATATCTATACCGCTTTGGACACGATAACTTTTCTTTGTTATCCAATTGACCACGAAGATGCGGAGCATGCGATATTTTATTGCAGTCGTTTCATTGAAAGAAGAAGAAATGTAACGAGTCCACAGTCTCTCGTCGAACATATGTTACGATCAAAGGAAAACTGAACCGAATCGAATGGGTACGACGTGTTGAAACAGCAATGACCCGGAAGGTAGCATAGATGCTGACCAGCATCGCGAAGTAATACCTCAAAGCATTACCGCAGGGGGAGTGGTTGAAGAGCGTGGTTTAGTACGTAGGCATACTCCTAACATTGGAACATTTAAGAGTGTGAACATTACATTGAACATTACATACCGTATATACATAAACACACACATCACTAATGAACCCTGTGTAGCACCGGGTTTTAGAATAGTGCCGCAGTGGTTCCCTGCTTGTCGTATGAGGCGACTAAATGGGAGCACAAAGAAGGAAGGTGGGACTTTAAAGGTCTCTCCCAGTGAACTCCTTGTAAAAACACGATTAAGCACCGTCTTTTGTGTAAGTGCTCCCCACTCTTTAAGGTGGCTTCGTGGGATACAGTAAGGAAAATGTTGAGATCCTGATTTACCCGCCACAACATATGTGTTAACGTCACGATGTACTCTATTGGAGGATGCCCACGAGTTGGGCGTTAAGACTGAGTTCGGTAAGTTCTCAACTAAGATATACGGGAAAATACGAGTTTATTTTTGATAGCCATAGGCCGACGTCTTCAGTATTCTGTAATCCTAGTAAGGCAGAGTGAAATCTGTCTGTAACGACTTACAGGCTAATGCTGAAGTGGCCTCCGTCCCGTTAAAAACTTGGTATGCCTAAAAAAAAACTCAATGTTCGTCGACGTTAAGTTGGTGATGTAGGTGCAGATGTAATATACCTGATTAGCACCGATCTGGCTCTGAACACATGACCTCATAAGGGCTAATGTCAACCCTTGCATGGCCTTACTGCTTGCAAAGATAACCATGGGATCCCAAAGTGAAAACACATCCGAACATCGACAACGACTTTGAGTGGGGACCCAACAGAACAAATCAGCTGTCGGTTTCTCAAAAATTGGGAGAACAGATCAAGAACCTTGTGTATATGCTGAAAGACGGAAAGATTGGTTCAATTCACCAGCCGATGACAGATGCTTTCGAAAGCATCAAATCATTTTATGAACTTTCGGAAAAAGAAGTGCACGAAGACAAAGCCAATGAGGTCATTAGGAAGAACAATGCCTCCCAAACAACGCCATGGCTCAAAACTGTAGCGGAGCCAAAAAGAAGATCAGAGTCAAGCGCGGAAATGCTAATTTCTAAGCGACGGCAGAAGCAAAAGAAGATAAACCCATGTCCCGGGAAAAGGAAACCAACGAAATCAGGACATACTGGAAAAAAGCGCGAAGCCCAAAACGGCCAACGATGCTGTCAACGATCAGCAAGCCAAAAGCATGGAAGTTAACAACACCTGGAAAAAGGTGGAAAAAAAGAGAAAGAAAATAAAGGCAAAGAAGAAAGTTTTGCCAAAAAAAGAGAAGCTGCGACAGGACGCAATTGTTGTCGGAGCAAAAGTGGAGTTTTCCTATGCCGATATCCTCTGAAAAGAGAGAGTCTATCCAAAGCTTAAGAGCCTTGGCGTATCTATAACCAGGATCAGACGGACATAAAAAGTCGAACTACTTTTCCAACTGAAGAAAACGGGTAACAAAACCGAACTGTTAAAGGGCTTAATTGGTGAAACCCTTGGTGTAAATGCAGAAGTTCGATCCCTAACAAACAAAACCATGGCGGAGATAACTAACATCGACGAGATCACTACAGAGTGACATTTGTAGTGCCATCAAACCGAAGTTTGAAATGAATACAATATGTGAGGCAGACATACTTAACTTATGGAAGGCCTATGGCGCCACGCAAACCGCCACCATTGTTCTGCCAGCAGAAATAGCAAAGATTATGCTAAAGACCGGCATGATCAGAATTGGATGGTCAAATTGCCACATTCGGGTACGCACATTATTAACGAAGTGCTACAAATGTCTGGAATTTCCTCACATTTTCCGTAGCTGCAAGAGCGAACACGATAGTTCGAACCAGTGCCGAAGGTGCGAGGAAGAATGTCATGTGGCCAAGACCTGCATTAAGGACTCAATATGCTTCTGGTGCAAGAATAAGATAATAATGATAATGCCGCACACATTGCCGGAAGCACAAAATGCTCGGTGTTCAAGAAAGTTCTAACTAGCAAAAAATGATGAAGGTCGCCCAAATAAATATAATGCATTGCGAGGCCGCCCAAGACTTGCTGGCCCAAATGACGAGGGAGAAAGGAGTAGACATCGTTCTTATCAGCTTTACATATAAATTGCTCGATGGAGGTTGCTGAATTGATGACAATAATAAAAAACAGCCATCTGGACCTGCGGCAACCATGCGCTGGAAAAAATGGATCGGAACTACTACTTTGTAACAGCTAGAATAAATGGCGCACATTTCTACAGCTGCTACGAGTCGCCCAATCTTACACACAATGACTACATGAAGCTGCATAAGCACGAAATCTGCACCCAGTAGCAGTACATCAGAGAACCAAATGCGCGGCTTGATGAACTTAATTACCACAGCATGCGATGCGTTAATGCCTAGTAGATCTAAATCTAAAAGAAGAGAACCGTGCTACTGGTGGAACGACGGGATTAGGTCAAAAAGATCCCGCTGTCTAAATGCTCGGCGCAGATCACAGCGGTCTAGGGGCAGACCAGAGTTCGAAGAATTTTTAGTAGCTTTTAGGTTGGCTAGACGTGACCTCGTAAAAACTATCAAAAAAAGGAAAACAAAATGCTTCAAGGAACTATGTCAAGAAACAGACTTGGATTACTGGGGTAAAGCATATAAGGTGGTGATGAAGAGACTAAAAGGCAACTGGTCTCCGCAAATATCCTGCCCTGCAATGCTACAAACCACTGTAGGACATCTATTCTCCCGTAAGGCTTTTTCGCTCCCAATTATCATCAGGGAGCATAGAACAAACAAAGAGCATGCTCGAAGATAAGCAAAAAAAAGCACCCGGACCTGATGGAATTCCAAACATGGCAATTAAGCGGCTGCCAGAAAGAGACCGGACATTTTCATAAGAACGATGCAAAAATGCTTCGAAGAGGGAGTCTTCCTCGATTCATAGAAGCTCCAACATTTGGTTCTACTAGCAAAGGAAAACAAGCCACCCTGAGGACTTCGTCATATCGCCCAATATGTCTTGTAAATACACTTGGAAAGGTCCTGGAAATTATTATTTACAATAGACTATTAGCGTTGGCTGAAGGCCATTAGTATGGCGTCAGCAAATCACCTTCTACAATTGATGCAATTAAAGCGGTAGTAGATTAGCTGCTGAAGCTATTGTATATAAGGAAAAAGGTGGCGATGGGGCGAAAAAAAGTATTGCGCCGTAGTCATGCTCGATGTTAAAAATGCATTTAATTCGGCGGACTGGACATCTATCAAAAGGTCCCTGGCAAGAATAAACACGCCACACCACCTAATGGTCATATAGGTATCCATAGTCATGGATTACATCAGGAACAGGAAATTAAGATACCAGACTGACAACGGCATAATATATTATAATGTAACCGCAGGAGTACCGCAAGATTCGGTTTTCGGGCCTCTCCTGTGGAATATGTACTATGGAGCCTTGCGACTAAGGTTGCCTGAAGGTGTGAAGGTGAAACCCATCATCAAGCACTGGCTAAACAGAAAGCAACTATCATCTTACGCAGTTTTTGTCTGGACATGGTGGCTACAGAAAGTATCCCCACAGACTTGGTCATGATAACTCACCTTACCGTCCTGAATGTCCAGACCATGAAGAAGATGTGAAACATGTGATATTTCAGTACAGACGGTTCGCAGAATCTGCTGCTAACCTGCCTAGCCCGCAGCTTAAAATAAGCTTTATGAGGGCATCTGAGAACGATTGGTCAGAGACTTGCTCCCTCATAACAAGGGTGCAAGTCGAACCGAGAAGAGTCGAAAGGGAAAGAAAACCGCAATTGCTAAGCCCCGCATCTAATAGGAAAGAGGCAGGTAGCGGTTACCAAAAGACGTAAAGAGTGATAAGTTTATCAGTGCCGCGAAGTTATACCCAACAGCAAACGAGGAAAGGAATAAATGCTTCCCATCGAAAAAGCAAAGAGCTAGAAGCATGACAAGAAGCATAGCATAAATTGCTTACCAGCCCCACGAAGTAGTACCTAACGACAGTGCTGTGGGAAGAGTGGTAAAAATGCCGGATGTGGTATTAGTAAGTAGGTGCAGACCTAAATAATACATATAGTAAGGCTGTGAATCGTGCATACTTAGTGACACGGGTCACTGGTACCTATGAGAGGTTTCACATTCCTTCGGCGTAACCAAAGAAAAAAAAAACACATCCCCATTGGAAAGGATGAGAAAACTGGTGTTGGCACTCCGGTGACTAAGAACAAGCAGAAAAATTGTAGGCATCAAAAAAAGCAAGCGAAAATAGAAGAAGAACTGCGAAATACCGCTAAAAAGAAGCTGTTAGTGACCAAAATCCTAAACCTGATACTATCGTCATCAAAGTGACGGTTACCATCTCACACGGGGAGGTAGAGGCAAACTCAAAAGTGGAAATAGTGGGGAAGGCGGTATCAAAAATTGGAAGGATATAAAAGGGAGACCTCCTTATACAACCCAAGAAAGGAGTCATTAGAGAAGCGTAAGAGGATTAAGCAAACGTAAGATCACGCACCACACTATCCTTGAGGTTAAAGACATAGATGAGGTCACTGCTATAGACGACATAATCGATGCCATCAAAGTCAAGCTTGCTGTGACGGTTTCACCAGCAGACATTTTGTCCCTGAGGAGTATTCACACAGTGACCAGCAAATGATAGTATTGGAAATAAAAGGAAAAAAAAGCCAGTAGTGCCCAAGAAGAAATTTTCGACAAACAAAACATTCGAAGAGATGTAGAACGATGATCTAACCCTAAGTGGAAAGAGAAGATCCTCTTATATCGCTTCACAAATACCATCGAATCTGCGTGCGATGCATCCATGCCTAGAAGAACAAACAGCAGCAAGGCACCACCATTTTACTGATGGAACGAGGAAATAAAGGCACTTCGGGCAAGATGTCTACAAGCCTGACGCAATGTCCAGGGTCAAACCAGACCCTCAACAATGCTTGCGTACTTTAAACGCCGACGTTAAAAGATGGGGTTCGCCATAAGTAATGGTAATGACCAAACTGAAGAGCGTCAGAGCCCTTCCCATAATATAACGCTAAAATTCATAGTAGAGCATCTTTTCCGTTAAATATCAGCTACTATGTGCAATATCATAAAAGAAGTCAGTGCAGTGGACATTCCACTAATTACCCTGCTAATTAGCTGCTCATTCAATAGGCATTCAATAAGATAGGCGACAACAAGGCGCCCGAACAAGGCAATAAAAGCGGCTATAAAAAAGAGGCCAGGAATGTATACAATGACGAGCAGAAGTGCCTCGAAGAAGGAACGTTTCCTGAAAAGTGGAAAATGTAACATTTGGTCCTGATACTAAAAGAAAAGAAGCTTTTAGGAAAACCATCGTCCTATTGACCAGTATGCCTATTGGACACCATGCGAAAGGTTCTCGAGAAGATAATCTATAATGGATTACTCGTAGTGGCAGACGAAAAAGGAATCCTCTCAGACTATCAATTTGACTTAAGAAAAATGCGATCTACTGTTGATGCCATAAGAGTAGTAGTTGATATCGCAAAAGGTGTCATCGAAAGAGAAAGATGAGTCCTTAGTACAACGGATTAGTACAGTAAAGCCGGTGAATATTGTGGGTGGGACGTGGGTGGCCGTGGCTCATGTGTGTATTGGCTTCCCAAATCGGACAGTTTGTGACATTCTTTTTTCAGAATGGTTGCCTAAAATACAACAACAAATCAATTTTCACCATTATTTAGAGGATGCTTTCTCTCTCGCTCGCCAGGATGGATACACCATATTACTTGCTGCGTATAGTAACAAGCTATTTCAACAACAGCAAATAAAGATATGAGTATAATACAGATGAAGGTGAAAAATACTACAGCATTACTGCCCGAGTTGTACAGGGATCAATCTTAGGGCCCTTATTGTGGAACATCATGTACGACGGAATCCTATGATTGACGATGCATCGGATTCACCGATGATATTGCCGTCGCGACAGTAGGTAAACAGATTCGTACAGTTGAATTCGCTAGAAATGAGCAATTGCCCTGATAAACGATTGGGTAGCAGCCGACAACTTAGAACTAGCCGACCATAAAACAGAAGCTGTCCTCATAACCGCCAACTTCCATCTTGGTAACCAAATAATAAGGTTCAAAGGTATCTTCGAGATACAGTTCAGAGCACACAAAGTAGACTATTTAACCAAAAAAGCATTGCAAATGTAGGGGGCTAACATGCGCATACTGCTTAAGATTAGTCGACCTAAGTCCACAAAAAGGATATTACTCTGCAGAGTTGTCACATCTATTGTATACCGCCTCAGTCTGGGTGCAGGCACTGAGGACGACGGAAACCAAAAGGAGACCATCGTTAACATACCGGCTCTGCGCGCTACGAACAATCAGCCCGGCCTGACTAAGGCATGGGGTAGTTGTTTGAAAATATCACTGTATTCGAAAGTGCGCAGTCTATAAAGCATATGTTTCAAAGTGCCACGTTGTTTAGTATTTGTTTGGCAGCCATTTATAGTAAACGTTGTCAGTGAATTTGTGAAATTGGAGAAAATTGGTCATCGTTAAAGGCCTCAGTTCAACCAATATAAAAGCTGAACTAGATTCTACTCTGGATGAGTCTGCTCCTTCGTTTACAACAGTAAAATTTGGAGTTGCTGTGTTTAAACGAGGCCGTACGAATTGCGACCAAATGTGCTGACGACTCCAGAAATGGTAAAGAAAATCCATAAAGCGGTACTGGATGGTTGTCGACTGAAAATGCGCGAGCTAGCAGACATTGTAGGTATTTCAAAAAGTGCGCTAAATCGTATATTGTTTGAAAATTTGGACATGAAAAAGCTGTGTGCAAGATGGGTGCCGCATTTGCTCACAGAGTATTTGGCGAAGTTTCACAGCAACAGAGCAGAATTTTTGCGCCGTTTCATAACAATGGATGAAACATGGATCCATCACTTTACACCCGAGGCAAAAAAACAATCAAAACAATGGATTCAAGAGGGAGAACCGGCTCCAAAGAAGACGAAAACCGTTTCATATGCAAGCAAGGTAATGGCGTCGATTTTTTGGGATGCGCGTGGGATAATTTTCATTGACTATCTTGAAAAAGGAAAAACTATCAACGGCCAGTATTATGCGAACTTATTGCAACGTTTGAGCGAAGAAATCAAGCAAAAACGGCCGCATTTGGCTAAGAAGAAAGTGTTGTTTCATCAAGACAATGTACGAGCTCACAAATCCGTTATTGCAATGGCCAAAATTAATGAATTAAAGTTTGAATTGCTACCTCATGCGCCCTATTCACCAGATTTAGCCCCCTCGGATTATTTTCTGTTCCCAAAGTTGAAAAAATGGCTCAATGGTCAAAGATTTTGCAACGATGAAGAAGTGATGTCGGCAGTTGATGGCTATTTTGAGGAGCAAGACAGTCATTATTATATAAGTAAATTTTTTTCCAAATTTTTGTGTTTTCTTTGTTGGGACGGGTACTTCTGGGACCATCGTACATTATCGGGTCATTTAGAGGTTAAATATCCACCTTCTTCCGAGTTTGCAATATATTGTATATGCCAATATATACTCATTACCGCAAAGATTATGAGCTAGAAGGATTCTATGATCAAGGACTCGATGATCAAGGTATTATATAGAGTCTCCTAAGTTGTTCGGGATAGGGCCTTATTACTCAATTGCTGTTTTATTTCTACGAGTACTTAGATGTCGACTGTCGTGTTCTGTCCAATTAACTGTTCTTGTATGTCTATGCTAGTTGACGGTATATATTTGGTTTTGCCCTCGTTTACCGTTAAACTCATTTTGGCAGTATCCGTTTCAATACTAGCGAAGGCATCGGTGACAGCCCGTTGGGTTTTCTCAATTTTGTCGATATCCATGGTGTACGCTAGTAGCAATACAGCCGTGTGAAAGATTGTGCCTTCAGTGTTCGCTTGTGAGTTCCATATACATCACTTTGTCTAAAACCATTTTTGAAATCAAAGTTCTCGGTTAAGTCGTTATCAAATTTGACGGAGCAGCGACCGTTCTTAATCGTCATTCTGCACGGACAGACGAACTTGGGAGAGATGCCAAAGCTAGGCATGTTCTATATATGAAGCTCGTCTCTATAAATGCTGTCATATGTGGTTTTAATGTCGATTAAAAGGTGGTGGGTATCGATTTGGACTTTTTTAGTTGTTTTCCACAATCTGGTGATTGCGGACTTTTTTTCAGACTTGGTTTCAGACGTTCACACAATATAGCAGATAAAATCTTGTATGGGATCTTGAGGAGACTTATATTTTTGTAGTTGACGCAGTTGAGAAGTCTCCTTTTTTGTGGATCGGGCAAACGATACTGAGATTCCATTCATCAGGCATACACTTATCTGACCAGATCTGAGAAATTAGTTGGTGCGTGCTCTACATAAAATCATTTCGAACTGTTTTGAGTACCTCATTCAGTAAGCCATCAAGCAAAGCTGCTTTGTTGGTTTTTAGCTTAGATATAGCTACCCTTACTTCGTTCTGGTCATATGTACGGGAGTCTTTGCATCGACTGTGACTCTACTGCAAGGTTTCCTTCTGAAATGAACTACAGGATCTTCTTGCCTTAATACGTTCTATATAGCTGTTGGTAAAACTTCCGTTAGTTAAACCTGGAGTACAACTTCTCAATATCTTCAATGCCGCTTTGTGCGCTTCTTGCCTAGCCGCATATATTGTGTCTATAACTTAATTCGGTTTGCTAAGAGATGGCGTAACTTGTTTTATTCCATTGTTATTATTCCATTGGAACATGCATTGGAAAGCTACTGTCATTGTAAGTCATTTCAGTATATGCCATTCATTTGAAGCTTAAACAACAGTAATTTTTTTTCACTTAAATATGTCGAACTTTGTGCCAGAAAAAGTGTTTTTGCGGGAAGTTCTTCTTCATTACTTTAATATGAAGGAAACTGCTGCCGAAAGTCATCGTATTTTGGTAGAAGTTTTTGGTGAACATGCGCTAGTTGAGCGAACGTGCCAAAAGTAGTTTGCACGATTTAAAAGTGGTGATTTTGGCTTGGACCTGGACAGCCAAAAAAGTTTGAAGATGAAGAACTGGAAGCATTACTCTATGAAGATTGTATGGGTTGGATTGGCCTAATTAATTCATTGTGTCTTGTATCGCGAAAGAGGAAACATGTCGGAAAAATGAGAGATGAAGAAGATTTTCGTGACTGTGAACCACTCCTTTTTTCGTCTTTATGGAACGTACAAAAGCAATGCATATAATTCGTCCGTATTACTCATTGATGTCAATCGATTGAATGTGTAGCGTCAATCCATACATACACGATGCATGGTGCATAATGCCAGTCATTTGACTATGGCATAAGGGCTAACTGGGGAGGGTTCACAGTTGAGACCCAGGCCACAACGAACTGTAACGCCATTTAAGTAAATAAGAGAGAACGCTCATGTTCGTTGTGATGGAATTTGTAAATTCCAATAATACCGATTCTTCACAATGTATTGTAGTTTGCTACCATCAGGTTGGAGTATACGTCATCTTGGAAAACTAGCACAAGTTTGCCCTACAAAGAAATCTAAGGCTATCGTCCCCTAGGAAGAGTGTACAGCCGCACTATAAATTGGTTTTGGAACCATTCGTGCAGACACGGCTACAGAATATGTGCGAAACTATTTTTGGACACAGATTTCCTATTTTTTCGGCAACAGGAGTTCTGAGAATGCCGGCCATGATATGAATATCAAGGGGGAGGGGAAATCATCTAAACGTCCAGATTTGAAGCAGGAGTTACGAGGAAACTCCACCTTGATAATTTATTCAGAAAATTAAAAATACAAGTTTATTCATCTAAATCTATATTGTTCCCTTCAAAGTAATCCCCATCGACTGCAACACACTTATGCTAGCACTTGATCCAATCATCGACACATTTTTTATATTTGGTTTTCGGTATGTCCATCAGTGCTTCCTTCGATATTTCTATTACTTACACTCGGCTGCTGAAACGCGTTCCCCGTAGTTTTTTTTTTTAATTCGATTGAACAGAAAGAAGTCACAGGGACCCAAAGCAGGTGAAATCGGTGGCTGTTGAATGGTATTTGTTGTATTTTTTGTCAAAAAATTACGAATAATGATGGCACTGTGCGAAGGTGCGTCACCATGGTGCAAAACCCACAAGTTTTCTGCCGACAATTCTGGTCTCTTTCAGTGAATTGCTTCACGCAAACGTCTAATAATGCCCAAATAATACTCTTTATTTATTGTCTGGCCTTCTGGCAAAAATTCATGATGCACTACACGGTTGTGAAAACATTACATGAAAACCGTTAGCATTGCCTTCTTTTTTGACTGAAAACGACTTGGTTTTTTTGGTATCGGCTCATTTGGTGAACGACATTCACTTGCCATTCACTCCGCTATCTCTCTGATGGTTAATTTGCGGTTATTGACCAACATTTCTTTTATTTCATCAATGTTTTCGACGGGTTTCGATGTCGATGGTCTGCCACTGCGTTTATCGTCTTCGATTGACTCACGACCACTTTTGATCCGCTCGTGCCACTGGTAAACGACCGTTTTCTTTTGAGAATCGTTGCCGAAACATTTTTCTAACATTTCCAACGTTCGCGCATCATTAAATTCATTTTTTACGCATAATTAAATAAAAGTTCGTTGTTGCAAAATTAAATCCATTCCTAAAATTGTGAAAAATCGCCAACACACACAGAGCGAGATATACTCTTGGCTACGTAACTTTTGTAAATGTCAAGCTATGACACTAAGATTTAAAGGGAATGTCAACAACAAATGTACCAACTTAACAAAAACTCAAATCGGAACAAGATCCAGAGGATCCTTCTCGGGATACAAGCTCCATGTCTTGCGGAAAGCTCCTTGACATTTCCAGAAGGCCGATAGGAGATTCTCGACGATTTTTAATCCAAGAAGCTTGTTATCCAGGATGCCACCAAATACTTGGAGAAACGGATATAGGTGGCTTTAAGGAATAGATTTGTCAGACTAGTCAGCATTCCCTTTTTCGTAAATAGAACAACCTTAGTTTTGAGAGGATAGACTTTCTCTGGCGCACCACTCGTCGATCATTTCTAGCATCTTCAATGCCGATGAAAATGCAAAGCGCGTACTCCGTCAATTCTGCTCACCAGATTTTGAAGCTCGGTCGCGCAGGATTTTCCGCAATAATAAGCATGTTGCATCTTGAACAGAGGATGCATACTGCGTTTAGGGGAATCATTACCTAACTTGGCGATCTCTTCCCTAAACTATGTTTAGTTGGTCCATGATAAGGGCAAGACCTTGCATCCGATTCTGAATTCGATGTGCCTCTGGTCTTTCATGGAGACCTCCCATGGTACTTTTTATCTGGTTATCTCCTTATCGTACCTTTTAGACTTTTCAAATGGTAGTAGGTAGTACCTACATATATCTGCTCCTGCACTTTTATTGGTGGTCTTTTGTTTAGACATCGCTATTTATATGTAATGTATATTGGCTTGCTGATAATGTGGTCACAGCATTTAATGTTTACAGTATAATATATCCCAAGGAGTTTTGGAAAATCCCATAAAAAAAAGACATTTTTCTCACAATACGAATAATACTTTTACCAATTTTGGCATTCAGAATACTTAAATTGTGCCTCCCGTCGATAGCTATGTGATCAGTGTTCTAACATGAACACGTACTAACCATGGTGAAGTTTCGTCCTTCGAACTCGATTGCCCTGTGTTCATTTATAGAACTAGTGTTGTGTAGGTCATGTTTTTAAACTGTGCCGCCAAAGATGCTTTCCTATCCCATCTTAGAATTAAAACCAACATGGATGATCTAAACAACGTGCTTGGCATATTGTTCTTATGTCTGGTCTTTGCCAAAGTATTTCTGTTCGTCCTTGTAGGCATGA
Source organism: Volucella inanis (assembly GCA_907269105.1). NCBI lineage: Eukaryota > Metazoa > Arthropoda > Insecta > Diptera > Syrphidae > Volucella > Volucella inanis. The sequence goes on from OU026153.1 coordinate 148,885,201, forward strand.
TCACATATCATTTAAGCTTTGATACGGATAACTTTTTGCTTAAGTCTTGCTTTGAAGTAATCGTAGATACCAGATTTTTCTATCTCTCTTTTGCCTAGCCCATCCGATCACACTTCTTGGAGAGGGGTAATATCTGATTTGTTGCGATCAAGAGTTTACATTTATGCATGTAGTCTGTTAAGGGTCCAATAAATCCACGTACGTAGCTGAAAGTCGTTGTTTGTTTATCGTTAGCTGGGTTAGTAAACAGTAAATTCTTTCCTTTCCGAAACTCTGTCTTGTTGGCATAATACTCGATCTGAAACGCTAGAAGCTTTAGAGGATAATGCCAGTAATCCACTACTGGTCTAAAGAAGCTGCGATTAGGTTGTTGCAAACTTCTTCGTCACCATCCCTATTTTAACATGATGTCAATGTATCTGAAATGAATTTATCGCTGGATGTACCACTTATATCGCTGTTGAATATATCTTGGTTATTCCTCCGGCAAAACGTCTTTTTGGTAGGTAGTTACATTTACACAGTCAGACTCTGACGATGGTGATGAATAGCTTCAGCAACCATTGAACCTTCAACTACATATAACATACCTAGGATCAGGTCGTTTATACGTAGTAAATATGAGGGCGAGATATTCCAATGTAAAACAAATGGAAAAAGTTGAAAATGTGTCATTTCTCAGCATCAAGAGTGCACTTCCTACTGTCCAAATGCAGTACCAATCATTCTTTAACTATTCCCATTTTTGGCAATACTGGAATGATTAGAGTGAATGCTCCGCGAGTATTTATACAAGGACAGCAATCAATTCTCGCATATAGGTTCAAAAGGAATAGGAATTGGCATCTTATTGGAAAAAACAGGCCAGTATGAAAAGTTGATGATCGGTTAGAGATAAATTCTGTTCTCTAAAACAATATCGTCCTACAAATCGGCGGTCATAGTGCTCTCGGATACCTCATATCTAGGTGAAAGTCTTTTACGTATTGTTGATGAAATAGGTTAACATGCTACTGTGCTAGTTAATAACGGTGTGGTTGAGAATAAGGAAATAAACAAATCAACTGGAAAATTAACGGAATGTTAAGCTTAACGGTAAAATAAACAGTATTGAAGTTCCAAGTGCGATTTGCTGACTACTCGTACGTCATCTAAACAATAAACTGAATCACGATGCAAAAAAAAAAAGCTGGATCATAGAAGACCCAAGGATTTCTAGAGCACAAAAAAGCTACCAACCAAATTTGTCAAAAAACCCAAACTGGCAAAGCCACTCAAATCACTTCTCGTTATTCTTGCTGCCATCAAATCGTCATCTGCTGTTATTTTACAACCAAGATACAATTATTTTCACCATTACATTTCATTACTTTACAGTTATTAGACGTAATACCTTCTAAGCGCTAAAATAAGAATAAATATGTACTTATCATGCATTACCCCCAAAAACAAAATGGCAATGTCCACAGTTCTCTGGCCGTCTTCCCATACAACCGCAAAATCCGTCAATTATAATCGATTATCTGATTTTTAATTTAAGCGCCATTATACTCGTATGTGTGAAAGAATGAAGCTGTTCCAGAAACTAGGTTAAGTCGTTCAACATCAACCGACACGAAACCGTATAAACTATGTAAAGATCCAAACAAAACTCTAACGAATTTTGAATTGAAGGTTTACTCAAAAATTTGTTTGCGCTTAACTGAGGTCTGTTGCCACTGAACCAACTGCCAATAAACTGATCAACTTCAACTCCACCTGCAAACATTGTTTCGCGGAATCCATTCCAACCAAAGCCAACATCAAGTAGCTCTTCACAACTATTGTAGCGATAGATACTTGGTATTTGTCAATGTCTAGCTTTTATTAACTAACCTTCCGCAAGAAACCGCAAGCTTGATCACATGCCATTTATAGAGTTTAGGAATGGAATTAACCCGATAATCGTACGGGAACACAAACGAAGTATACGAGTATTTGAGTACATAAGAGCACATTTAAAGTACAAGTACATCGACAACCTCCTCCTGGCATTTGAAGCAATTGAACTCGAAAGGAGGTGTAATCCTTTCAGACGAGAGGGTACTCGTACAAATCCTATTTTCTCGTAAAAAGACCACGAGATATGGACACACTTGGTACGAGTACAAATACGAGCATTACTATTCCAATTTGTCGTCATCAAGTGCAGTTCCAATTTCAATGTGACGGTAGGGGTAGAGTAGGTTCCACCGTATCACATCGTTCTGGAACAATTACTAGAGTACATACTCGTAGTCGTACTACATGTGTTGCACTGTATTGTACTGTACGATACGGCCAGTGGCCATATACAAACTGCATAAATCACATAATGATATATCAAGCCCAGGCATTGTTCCGGGGATTAAGAGCCGATTGCCAATGGTCGATGCCCACCACCAGCCGCCAACAACAACCAAATTTCTGTTCAATGAAACTGATGAAGTGGTTTGGCAACGTCGACTACTACGAAGACGAACACTTCGACAAACACGACGACGACGACGACAACGCCACAATGAAGCGACGGTGCCACAGCTGCTTTCGTTCAATATCCGTCGATGCCACACTATCCCATGTGCCACCCGCTTTCCATTATTAACAGTGACGTTGATATATAATGCAAAGGAGTACCTACAGTATGTTGTACAAGAATGTAAATAGCAGGTTGATAATCTATTATTTCCATCTTCCAGACAGGTATTATAAATGTTATTTAAATTAAAAGTAAAATCAAAGGTAATGCCTATTTGAGGGTAAGATTATAGCAGCTTTTGAGCATTGGCAATAAAGATCAGAAACTAAACTAAACTAAACTAAGCCCCTGAACGATTCTATGCCCGCTCTTTTTCGGATTCCATTGTCAATGAAGCCAAGAGTTTGCTATTTTTGCATTTGATTAATCCAATTATTTTTCTATTGGCCTTTTCTTTGAACGTAAGCTGCATCTCGAGCCTCTTTTGCTTTTTGGAGTCTGTCTTGCTTAGCTTGGAGTCCATGCTCTATGGTTTTGTGATCGGCTAATCTGCTGATGAGCGCAATTCTTAACAGGTCGCGTTTTGTTACGCCCTGAAACATACGTAACGTGTACGTCGCTGCCATTTTTCTTTTATACGTACATCATTCAACATTGATAAAGCGGGATGAACGATTGTCCTAAAAATAAATCTTTTAATATGAGTGGCAATAATCTGTCACTAAATGCTGCTGAGTTTTCGCATCATTTAAGCCTCCCCATGCTTACTTAATAATTTAAGATGGCGCCACAGTCAGAAATAAGGCTGGGCCTCAACCAACAAGTGACTCCAGATGGTTAATTTTCTTGAGGTCCCCTTCCACTTGCGTGCGCCACCTAAGTTTCTATGAATACGGGGCCGAAAATCACCTGAAGAATTTTCATCTCAAATCATCCAAAAATATTCTCACCGTAAAGTCCATGCCTCTGCGCTATAGAGCTCAACTGGGATTATTAAGTGGTGATTCATCGTGAGGTTTAATTTATAATGTAAAATAAAATACATAAATTTGATTCTTTATAATCTGTAAAAAGAACAATTCATGGAATTTACTTTTTTGAAAATGATATCATGTAAATGTTGGCAATGATTACGTCTAAGGTGGTCCATTCGAAAGGTCCAATTTTGGGCGACTCGTTCGAGCATATCGACTGGTATCTCACGGATAACACGAGTAATGTTGGCTTCCAAAGCATCAATCATAGCTGGCTTATTCTTGAAGACCTGAGACTAATAGTACAAAGTAAAATAGTATAAAGGTGTGATGTCGCACGATCTAGGCGGCCAATTTACCGTAGCAAAACGTGAAATTAAGTGCTCACCAAAATGATTTTTCAACACGTCCATTGTTTCACGCGCTGTATGGCTCGTAGAGCCATTTTGTTGAAACCAGAGCTCACCGAGACTATGTGCTTGAATTTCAGGAAGCACATAGTGCGTTAATATGGCGTGATAACGGTTACCATTGACGGTAACATTCTGATTTGCCTCATTTTTAAAGAAATATGGACCAATGATTAAACCAGCCCATAAACCACACCATACCGTTGTTTTTAATAGATGTAATGGTGGCTCTTGGTACTCTTCGGGTTGCTCATCAGCCCAAATATGTCAATTTTGTTTATTAACGTATCCATTGAGCCAGAAATGGGCTTCATCACTGAATAAAATTTCACGATAAAACACCGGATTTTCATTGAGTTTTTCCAGAACCCATTCACTGAAAATATGACGCAAGTTCAAGTCGCCTTCGCGAACACTCGAAAGCTACATCTGCTATAGTCTCTTCACTACGTGCTGGATGTGGTCTAATCGGTCGAATGGTATTGACAATAATGGTTTCAGTAGGTCGATTATGCGCACCGTAAGTTCCTCGAATCGCACGAAAAACATTTCTCACAGAACGCTGATTTTCGTAATACAGCTGAACAATTTGGAAACGCTGTTGTGATGTGAATCTTTCCATGATGACTTGCCAAACTATACTGACCAAAAATGAGAAAGCAGTTTGATAGCCTATTGAAAATCAAACCTCACCATGAATCACCACTTAGCCTTGTCCTCATTGGGCGTTAAACCCACCTTCAATACCAGCGAAAGCGACACTGACTGTGCTTTCTTTCGATTACGTCAATATCAATGGCGTATGTGAGTAATTGAACGGATTTTGGAAAGATTGTGCCCTTTGTGTCAGCGCGTGAGTCTTGCACTATTCCTTCAAGAAAGCGCATAACAGCGCGTCACCTTGTCTCACAACAAGGGCTTTACGGATCTTTATGGAGCTGCGTGCATTCTTCATCGTTATCCGGCACAAGCGAACGAGTCCGGAAGGGATAACAAAACTAGACATTGCTCTGTATAGCTCGCCTCTAGATATGCTGTCATGCGCAGCCTTAAAATCGATGAATAGGTGGTTTGCATCCAATTGAAGCTCATGGGTTCAGGCCGTCCGCCCCAGCAGCATTGTTGAATATACAAAAGCTGAGATATGGCTATTTTTACTTCTTACAGTTCGGCTGGACGAAATTGAGAGTCTACATCGTTCAGGTTGAAAGGTTAATTCTGTATTATAGAGGTATTGGGTTCATCATCGCCGTTATACGGTCTACAGAAATAGTCTTCCCAAATCCTCAGCATCGACTACGATTCTACTATTGTACTATGTTCCCTTAGTCATCTCTGCAGGCTTTGGTTTGGGGTTTGTGCCCGCGGTAAGTTTCTTTTACTCTTTGGTAAGACTACCGAATCTCATTTCTGGGTTATCATCTCACAATTTATTCGACCGCCCTCTTATCAATCTCCTTCTTTTTCCTCCTGAGAAGCCGGTGTTCGTCTTCCTTCTTCTGCTCTTAAAGTTATTGTAGCCATCCAACGTCGAACTTTCTCACAGTATTAGCTTGCTTTTGCCATATTCAGGATATCCGCAACCGTACTTTGGCTACATCAAGATAGTGGTCCGACACAATGTGGACCCCTGGGAATATTAGGACATCCATAATACTGAAGGAGTACCTTGCGTCGATTGCAATGTGGTCAATCTTGTTGACGGTTGATAGATCAGGAGTTCTCCAAATCCCCTTGTAAATATCGAGATATAGGAACCACAGCAAAGTCGATTAGCCTGAATCCGTCATCGGGAAAGATGTCGTATAGGCGATACCTTCCGAGAGTACTATCAAAGATGCCCTCTCTTCCTAGCTTTCTATTAAAATATTATTGTCATTGCCAGGGCACAGCTCGAAAGCCTTATCAAGAGCTCTGTGTGAGCGTGCGCGCATTTTGGTCTAATATTGGCAAATTTAGCTTTAGTTCATGCCAGAAAATCAAGACTTCTTGCCTAAGTCAGCCTCTAACAACAAATCCGCATTCAAACAGGTGCTACTTTTGCCGTTGATAACAATCGCCGTAGTGAATGGCACAAGTTTTTCATCCTCCTTATGTCCTGATAGTTGTTCCAATAAACAGGGGTTGTCAAGAGTAGATCCGAGGCTTGTTGTTTACTCGTAACTTAAGTTTCTTTTCCATGGCCCTGCAGTTATCCCGGCCACATTTTGAGATCTTGCACCGTCTAAATAAATCTCGGCGAATACTGTCGAACGATTTTCCAAATCAAGCGACTGATATGCAGTTTCCAGAAAGTTCAATGTGTTTGTACTGTGCATTGTTTAAATTGTATTTTACTTTGATTACTTTAATTATTTAATTGTAAAATCACCTTACATGATTACTAATAACAAAGATGTTGCAGTTGGACTATTAAATGGCAGTGTAGGAAAATTTTATCATGTGGAGAGAGATGAAAATCGTAACATCATAAGAATTTGGATGAAATCCCCAAAATCATGTGGACGAAAACGGGCAACAAAATCAAGAAATCTTGATCTTGACGATGATACTGTACCAATCACTCCTCAGACATCATCCAAGCCACTTAATAAGAATAAAACTATAACTGCGAAACGAAAACATTTTCCATTTATTTCTGCTTTGGCAATGACTATTCCTAAAACATACCTCCCTGTGCTTTAGGAAAAGTCAGTGCTATTGTTTACGAATACGATAGTAAACATCCTAGAAAATTAGTATACTTTAAAAAAAGTAACGCGAATTCAAGGTTAATTTATGGTTACTCAAGAAAATACTAGAGAGCTGGAAATTTTAGATTAGTAGAACAACATCTCTGAATGCTTCAGAAGCAGATAAACATCATAAGAGATCAACAAGTCATCGAGAGAATGAGATGATAATGCTAGAATTAAAACGATTGCAAAACAATACACTACAAACGGTCACCAAAACTCTTCTTGAATTCATCTCTAATAGAATGGGTTATCCATATTTTCATTCAATAGCCAAAGTTTACTTGCATCTGATCTAAAAAACGATACCATCGTAAAAAAGTTAAATATTCTATTTTTGTCAGAAACTCGTATGAAAAACGAAGAACCGATTGATATTCCGAACTTCAATTTTGTTGTAAGTTATAAAAGACCAGAAGTTTCAGCAGCGGGAGTAGCTTTTATCACAATACATATATACAGGGTGAGTTTTTAAACTTGAGACATCCAAATTACTCGAAAAATACTCGATATTCCAACGTTGTTAGGGTGTTAGAATGTCGAGATTTGTATTGAGGAAGTCATTACTGCCCCGAGTGAAGTTAAAACTCAAAGAAATTTCAGATAGAGACAAATTGTCCTAAACTTATCTGAGAGTGTATGATGTGCACTCTGCCTTTTTTTTCTACTTGAACGGAACTGTACTTCATTTAGAAGTTCGATATTTGTTTTGAAGAACTGATTATTATTAGTAACGTTTTCCAGATTAATAATGCAGGCCATTTCAATTCAAAAGAAAATTGAAATGATATTGATTTATGGAGAAAGTGGAAGGAACATCGATGGTGCCGTTGCTCTTTACGCCCAAAGTTTCAAAGACCAGATATGACCGCGCGCTTCCTTTCATCGGGTCATCCAACAATTCACTGGTTAAGGAAGTGTGCAACCAAAGAAAAGGAATCGGTCAGATAGGGTGGCTGTTGAGGACAATGAAATAGCAGTGTTAGCTGCCCTTGCTCATGATCCTCACATTAGCACTCGCCAAATAAGTCGTGAATCAGGAATTTCTCAAACGACTGTCTGTAAGATATTACATCGGCATAAATACTATCCTCATCATGTTTCAGTGCATCAAGAACTTTCTAGTGAGGGATTCCTTTTGTCAATGGGCACTTCAGCAAATTGAACGAGACCCCCTTTTCTTCGCCAAGGTGTTATTCTCTGATGAGTTGACTTTCACCAATCACGGTACGGTCAATCGACCTAATATGCATTACTGGGCTACCGAAAACCCTTTTTGGTTGCGACAAGTTAAACGCCAGCACCCTTGGAATGTTAATATTTGGCGGGAATTATTGGGGATAAATTAATAGGTCTATATTTTATTGAAGGCAACTTGAATGGCGAAAAGCATGCAAACTTCTTGCGGGACCATCTTCCAGTATTACTAGAAGAACTGCCATTGGAGTTGCGACAAACAATGTGGTTTCAACATGATGGTTGTCCATCCCATTATTCCCAAGTAGCCCGGGGCGTATTAACCAATGTTTACCATCAACGATGGATCGGACGAGGGGTTTCCGAGGCAATGGCCTGCTAGATCACCTGATTTTACGTCACTTGATTTCTTCTTGTGGGGCTACTTTAAAAGTGAGGTTTACAGAAAAAAGCCAACAACACGTGAGGACATGAAAAGACGAATAACTGAAGCTTGCCGGAAGATTACGCCAGAAATACTTCTCAGTTCTGTTGGTTCATTTAAAATAGTCTCGGGAAATAAACGTCGAAATGGGAAGAATTCAATGATTTAACAGTGGGAGGCAAGGGGACCCACTCTAATTAATCACCCCGAAGGAAACAATGTAATGCTACGTCCACGGCGTTGTTTCTGGGTTATACTAAACGCAGTATGCAAAAACAAATGACAAGCCTGCGAGCAACACGACTGAGCAATGAAAATCAGGAATTATCATTTGAAAAATCAAAAGTGTCAATCAAATCAAGGTCAAACTCGTGGTCACCATCCTATGTCCCCTTCAGAACCTTGTGACTTTTGTCTGAAGTATTTTTCGCGATATTTCGTACTTTTCGAGTAATTTTGATGTCTTAAGTTTTATGGCGCCCTCTGACGGGAAAAGAACGCATTTTTGAAAAAAGTGTTTCATGTAAGAGAACTGTAATTTTTTACGTAGATTACGAATCTGTCAAAAAAATATGGGTTCCCATTAAGAAATCAAAAGTGACCTTCATTTGACCTTGAAAATGGTACTCAAGGTCAAACTTGTGGTCACCATCTTATGTCCCCTTTAGAACCTTGAGACTTGTCTGAAACACTTTTCGCGATATCGCGTATTTTTCGAGTAATTTGGATGTCTCAAGTTAAAAAACTCACCCGGTATATGTATATATGTATATATAAAAACCATATGTATATATATATACCATCTTGATAAAAAAAACAAAAAACGGAATAGCCACCGTGTGGCGTTCCCATTGTTCCGATTTGAGTTCTTTGTTAAGTTGGTACATCTGTTGTCGACATTTACTCTAAATCTTAGCGTTATAGCTTGACATTTGCAAAAGTTACGTAGCCAAGGGTACATCTATCTCTTTGTGTGTTGTCGATTTTTAACAATTTTAGAAATGGATTTAAATTTGCAACAACGAACTTGTATTAAATTTTGCGTAGAAAATGGATTTAATGGAGCGGGAACGTTGGAAATGTTAGAAAAGTGTTTCGGTAGCGATTCTTTAAAGAAAACGGTCGTTTACCAGTAGCACGAGCGGTTCAGAATTGATCGTGAGTCAATCAAAGATGATAAACGCAGTGGCAGACCATCGACATCGAAAACCGGTGAAAACATTGATGAAGTAAAAGAAATGTTGGTCAATGACCGCAAGTTAACCATCAGAGCGATAGCGGAGGATTTGAACATTGCCTACGGATCTGTCCAAGACATTTTGGTTAATGATTTGGGTTTCCGTCGTGTAGCAGCAAAGATGGTGCCAAAAGGCCTCAATTTCATGCAAAAAAGAGGCCGTGTTGACGTCGCAAAAGAGACCTGAATCCGATCCCACATTTATCAAAAGGATCATTACTGGAGATGAGACGTGGGTTTATAAGTACGACAAGCAATCCAGACATCAGGCAAGTAAATGGCGTTCACCAAATGAGCCGAGACCAAAAAAACACGTCATTTTCAGTCAAAAAGAATGCAATGCTCACGGTTTTCATGGATTACAACGGTGTAGAGCATCATGAATTTTTGCCAGAAGGCCAGACAATAAGCAAAGAGTATTATTTGAGCGTTATGAGACGTTTGCGTGAAGTAATCTGCCGAAATAGACCAGAATTGTCGGCAGAAAACTCGTGGATTTTGCAACATGATAACGCACCGTCGCACAGTGCCATCATTGTTCGTAATTTTTTGACGAAAAATGCAAGAAATACCATCGAACAGCCACCGAATTCACCTGATTTGGTTCCCTGTGACTTCTTTCTGTTTAATTGAGTTAAAAAAACCACTACCACTATACCAAATTCGCCAGAGAGATTGGCGGTAATGTTTCTGATATGGGGAATTCATTTTAATAGTCGCCGTTTACAGAATTATTTAAAAAAAAAGTTATCATTTTTGGTTATTGTGGTCTATTTGAATGTATATATAAGCAACTATAAAAAGTTTATTTTACGTTACTGTTAAATAATTAGTTTTTGGCTTGGTTTGTAAGACCCCTTGGGGCAAATATGGCTCCTATATGCAAGGAATGAATTGAGGGAAAAAACTATGTAAGAGAAACATAAGCAAGTAGAAGCAAATATATTTTTATTACAAATATTACATACTACATACATACATACATATTAATGGAATTCGACAAAACACTTGTTATTTTTTGCTTTTGCAAACTGCTCATCGTCTGTGAATTTGGCCTGTAAGAATCAGATGATCCGATGATGCTTTGCGAACAGAAGCAGAAACGGTTCTTGCAACATTTTGCACGGGTCCAGGTTGCGATCTTATTCTTCCGTGTTTTAGGAGTAGGGATTTGGCGATATTGCGACTGAACTCTAGAGTGTTTATATTTGCCCCATGTGATTTGGCGACAAGAGCAGAATTAGTTATTTGTTACGTCAATCAGCCAAAATAATATTGGCATGTACCATTTTTTATCCCTTATATCAATGTGATATGGTCCTAGATTGGCGTAAAAAAATTTTCGCAAAATAATGAAAATTGAGAATCTGGAAACGCTTTCTCTAAGATTTGTAACAAAATGTTCACCCAGTCCCATACCTCCATCCGTTCTTTCAGAGAGTCTCTGATACATAACATATCTGCTTGTAGACAGTATCCTATGAATTTAGCTACCACCCAAGCTTCGAAGCCAAAGCGAATGGACTTACCTCGAATATGTTGCTTACAACCATGTTCATTCTTCATCGATGTTATCTAATATTTCGTGGGTAAGCAGACCGCAACGATACCTGCAAATTTTAATACGTAGCTACTCAAATGGCCATGGGGTCGATTTCGACCCATGCTACAATACTACAATACCGTAAAGTTTTGGTGTAATAATAAATGCAATCTCTTTATATATGTACATAAGTAACATAAATCAAACTAATATATTGAGTCAGTCTCCGCAGTTTTTTTTGTCACCAGATGGTGTTGGTGTCCATTTATCTGGAAACACTTATCTGATTATATCAAACGAAAACGTATTTCAAGGGCGACATGTCAGGCTTCCTTTTTTTGAAGACAACTGTATAATTCCTTACTCGTGTTGAAAGTTATATTGATTGAAATATAAGTCAAATATCTGAAGAAATACGCTATGTGATGCTTTTTTATTATAAAGAAGGGAAAACCGCTAAAAAAACATGCCGAAAAATTTGTGCAGTTTCCGGTGAGAATGCTGTGAGTGAACGCTGGACCTAGGAGTGGTTTGTTCGATCACATTCCGGAAATTTCGATGTAAAAGATGACAGTTTAGAATAATCTAAAACGAGCAGGCTTCTCAAAGAAGCTCGATGTTTGGGTGCCACATGAATTAACGCAAAAAAATTTAATTGACCGATTTACCATTAGTGAAATGCTGCTGAAACGTAACGAGATGGAATCATTTTTTAAGCGATTCATTACGGGCGATGAAAAATTGATTAAATACGAGAATATCCAATGCAATCGATCATGGTCAAAGGCCGGTGACCGACTACACACAACCTCAAAGCCTGGATTGACGGCAAACAAGGTTTTGTTGTATTTTTGGTGGTATTGAAAGGAAATTGTCTATTATGAGCTGCTAGGACATGGCGAAACAGTCAATTCAATCCTCTGCTGTGCTCAACTAGACCGTCTGAATGAAGCTTTCGAGAAAGAGCAACCAGAATTGGCCAACATGAAGGGAGTTGTCTTCCATCATGACATTGCTAGGCCACACACATCTTTGATGACACGGAACAAATTGACGGAGCTTGGTTGGGAAGTTTTGATTTTACACCATCTGACTACCATTTGTTTCGGTTTTTGCAAAACTCTCTTGATGGTAAAAAATTGGCCGACCGAAGAGCCGTTGAAAATCACTTGTCCAAGTTTGTCACTGATTAACCACAGAAGTTATACACCGATGGAATTATGAAGCTACGCGGAAAATGGCAAAAGGTCATAGATAACAATGGCCAATATGTACTTGATTGAAATTGATTTTGAATAAAAAAGTTTTTTTCAAAAATGTATCAAGAAATCGCGAAGACTTTTTATATGTCTAATATTTGTGATAAATACACTCATTTTACGGCGAATATATGTATAAAAAAAAACCAGAAAATACTTATATTTTAGAAATTCCAAATCAATAAACTTACACCAGCACAGAATACCTACTCACTCTTAAAATTTAATTTTTTTTAATTGTTTACACAATAAATTCAACGCCTACCATTTAAAATTATAGTACACTCTTTTATAATTCAAAAAAACTATATATGGTGTCCAGTTTAGGTTTTCGTCCTGATAGCTATAAATTTCTGAAGTTATGGCGAACAAAAAATTGTATTTGTATTCCCCCCCCCCCATTCACGACCATGATTTCGAGGTAAAACTTCTTAAAAGGCCGTAGCTTTCTAACAGATTCAGCTTAAGAAGCCGTTGTGCGCATTTTTGAAAGAGAATTTCAGTGTGCATTAAATTATTAAATTTATTTTGTGACCCATTTGCCTGAATAAAATAGTGGTTTGCAATAACTTCCGTTGTTCGTAGGTAAATAATAAAGAGAATACAAAAGTTTTGACGAAAAAAGTTAATCTGAAAGTAGAAAATTTCGAGATAAATGCATTATTCTGATAATATTGGTCCAACGATTTTTCAAAATGTTAGTTTTAAAAAGCCATAATTTTGGCTGGCGTTCATCGAACTCGACGAAATTTTAGTATTTTACACTTTTCAAAATGTGTAAAACGATTTCTTAAGCTGAATCCGTTTGAAAGCTACGCCTTTTAAGTAGTTTTACATCGAAATCAGAGATTCCTCATTTTAACGGCCTATAACTTGGAGGGTGGTAAAAATAGACCCCCCTGCAATACAATTTTTTGTTCGCCATAACTTAAGGAATCTTCAGCTATCAGGAAGAAAACCTAAACTGGGACAACCTGTATTTTTTGCAATTTCTCATTGTAATATTGTATTTATGTAAAAAGTGTAAGTGGGTCATTTTCGACTCACTGGGCATATATGGGTTAAGTGGGGACTTCAATATCAACTTTGCAAATGACAAAAATCAACAATTAATTGAATTTTTGAATGAAGCATTAGGTTTGACTATGTCCAATAACCAAAAACTCAATACTACTACATATAAAACGACGATCTATGCGGTTTTTACACGATAACATGTGGGCTGAAAAGTCCGTGTCTTTGTGAGAGTAGTACCAACCTTAAAAAGATACGTGTATAAATTTGACAGCTGTCGGACGATTAGTTCTCGAGATATAGCGTTGTGAGTGAAGCAACTTTTGTTATTGTGAAAAAAAAAAATGGATTCAAAGCAATTTCGTGTGTTGATTTATCATTGCTTTTTGATGGTAAAAAATCCAGTCGATGCAAAAAAATGGCTTAATAAGTGTTACCCGGACTCTGCACCAGCCGAACGAACCATTCGCAAGTGGATTGAAAAATTTAAAAATGGTCATACAAGCACTGAAGATGATGCACGCAGTGGACGTCCAAAAGACGCTGTTTCAGATAAAAACATCAAAAAAGTCCACAAAATGATTACGAATGACCGTAAAGTGAAGTTGATCGAGATAGCTGAGGCTCTGAAGACATCGAAAGAGCGTGTTGGATATATCATAAACGAATATTTGGACATGCGAAAGCTCTGTTCAAAGTGGGTGCCGCGTTTGCTCACAGTCAACCAAAAACAACAACGTGTTGATGATTCAGAGGAGTGTTTAAAGCTGTTCAACCGCAATAAAGCCGAATTTTTGACAATGTATGAAACTTGGCTCCATCACTTCACACCAGAGTCAAGTCGGCAGTCAGCTGAGTGGCGAGCAGGCGACGAACCTTGTCCAAAACGACCAAAAACTCAACAGTCGGCTGGCAAGGTTATGGCATCCATATTTTGGGATACAAATGGAATAATTTTTTCCAAAAGGGGCAGACTATCAACAGCGACTATTACATTGCGTTGTTGGAGCGTTTGAAGGACGAAATCGCAGAAAAAAGGCCGCATTTGAAGAAAAAGAAAATGCTGTTTCATCAAGACAATGCACCGTGTCACAAGTCGATGAAAACGATGGCAAAATTGAATGAATTCGGCTACGAATTGCTTCCCCACCCACCGTATTCTCCAGATTTGGCCCCCAGCGACTATTTCCTGTTCGCAGACCTCAAAAGAATGCTCGCCGGAAAGAGATTTAAGACCGATGAAGAAGTAATCGCCGAGATTGAAAAATCGTTTCAATCAGTGTATCGCCCTCGAAGGCAACTATATTGATAAGTAAAGTTGAATTTTGCAAAAATTTTGTGTTTTACTCTAAAACGGCACTGAGTTTTAAGCCCATGTGTTATTTACATAAATTTCAATCCAGTATTTTTATTTCTTACTTCACAATTTCTTACTTAAAACATGCCTATTGTATCCTTTTTAGAATAAAATGAAATGAAACGAAAGTACAAATAATTAATCAAAGCATTGTTGAAATTAATGATGATAATGATGCAAACAATTAAAATAATGTTAAAAATTAAGTTCGTTGAGATTTATGTGAATACAATACTACGTATAAATAATATAAGTGAATACTAATTATTATTTCATTTAAGTTATATTTATATTTTGTACTGATCATGCGTAATCCGTCATATGTTTTGACTAGTAAATAAACCATACAAAAATGTATATAATTGTTGCTCGAAGTGCAAACTGATGTTAGTTATTTTAATTTAGAAATTATGAAATTTTAATTTTTAATACTACAATTATTTTAAGGATTAAAACAAAAACACTGTTATTTCATAGTTTTAAGTTTTCACTTCTTTTGGCAGTCCTTATGACTGCCGGTATTATTTACTTTCTGCTGATGTGTTTTTAGTAGAACGACCAAACTGAGATCTTTCAAGTCAAAAGATGTGACGTGCCAACATATGCGAACACTGAAGGTACAATCTTTCAAAAATATTTACAACTACTAACGTACGCAGATGATATCGATATATATATTTGGCAGAACTCTAAGTGCAGTAGCGGTTGCTACTATTGATACGGAAACTGCCAAAATGGGTTCAGGGCTAAATGAGTGCAAAACCAACTACATATATTCTGTCAGCAAGAAGGAATTGATCAGAGCTTTTCTACACCTCCTTCCGACAATGTAAGAGCCTTGTCGGTAGTCGGTGAAGTCACCGTCCTAATGCCCATTATTAAAGGAATACCGGCCTCAGGTTCATTTTTTTATGTTGTATCCATTATAGATCCCACGAGTAGCGGAGAAAGGATGGTCCATCTGTACAGAGATCCGCTGTATACAGATAAGGCTTGCTAATCCGGAGGTCGCAAGGTATCAGGATACTCCGTTAGCGACTTAGCTATTTTTAGAGATACTGTTTAGTATTTAGAGTTTAATTCGGATGACATTTAAGGGTAGTTTTTTAAACTTTAATTGTTTTTTTCAATCAAAATTAAACAAGAATGCAATAAAATATACAGTTATTTTTATCGAAAATGCTGAACGATTTGTTACTAAGTATAACAAATGAATCAACCCAAGAGAAAAACATTAAAAAAAAAAAACAGTCACAATGTGTCACCTTACTTGTAAAGTATACTATCATTCTCCGAAGTATGTAAAGAAGCACAAATTTGGTCGTCGTCGATGCCGTTGGGTTACCAAAAGCCCAAGTTACAGTCACACTACCTAACAGCACATCATCATCACAAAAGACAAGTGGCCATAGTATACCATATCCCTTCTCCAGATATTATTGGCCTTTTTTCACTCCCATTCCTCATTGCCTCAAACGTCTAACCCACAGATGTTGAGTTTTCACGAGTACTTGTCTCGTATACCGTGAAGCATTGAGTTAAACAAAATGCCTGCGCCTTGCAAGTAGCGCAAGTTAAAGGCCCATCTATCTATGGCTAACATTACGGGTATCCCTAGAGCTCGTATACATTCGTTTCAGAGTGTAGTGCAAGATACGAATGCTCGTGTATGTGCAGAAGTCCGCGTCGTCCGTCATCGTCATCATCGTCATCGTCATCGTCATAGTTATAGTAATCGCAGTTGTTGCAGGTGAAGTCAAAAGCCCGAACAACTGCCGCGTTACAGTCAGTCTTTGGCGAGATTTTATCTAGAACGTACGTGTTAAACAAACGCTCCAGCTTTCATACGTAAATACGTGTGTTTCGCGTTCGCCTGGAAAAGTAAAACTTTGCCTACTTGCATAACCAAGAGTGTTCATATCTGCGAAGTTTAAATTCGAATATAGTCAATTCGGTGGTTAGTTTGTTAGGTAGTTTGGTTCGAGCAACGACGGGTTTGCCAGAAAGGCGTAGTCAAAGACGATTTCCCTTTGCAGACTGATAAAAACGAAACCAACGTGAAAAACCGTTCTTAAGAACATTCCGAAAGAGCCCTCGTATCTCGTTATGCATGCCGGTTGCTGCTCCTGGTGCTATACATAGTGATTCCAGAGTACGGGCAAAATTCTGGGTTAACGTGACTCTTTGTTAGTGACATTCTTCATCGTAAAAAAAAGGAATAAATATCCATAACTAGGAAGTGAATATTTGATTTAAGTGATACGAATAACTGCTGTGGCAATCACTTTAAGTGCGCAACACAATTACGTATACAACGAGTATTCATCGATTCTTCTTTAAGTGGAGCTTACCGACATAGGTTAGTGGAGTGAAGACAAGGATTTTGAACTGCAGAAATAACAGTTGAGTCGAGACATCATCACTACCAAGGAGAAGACAGATCCGAAAACCGAATAACGCTTTGGGTAATTGTTTCACCTTAAGGAGTGTCGGCAACTGGTGTGGGAACAACAGAATGCATCTCCTCAAGCTGTATCTCATGAGGTTTGTTTGAATTGAGTTACATTATTCTTGTACTTGTACATTTGAAGAATTCCCCATATCCCAACCTACTTTGACTAATGTCTCGTTGAGTGTCCAAGTTGAGTTGTGGACTCGAACGAATGACGTTGATGGTGAGAAGTAGCCTTTGGCAGGCCAAAGAACACCATTGTAATTAAAGATGTAATCCCCTTGGCCCTTATTCAGAATTTTGTTGTCATTCAGTTTTTTTTTTTTTATTGTTTTGTTTTGCCGGTTGAGTTTGTCATTGTTGTGAAAAAGGGAAATTCATTTTCAACAGAGTCGGAATTCGACCGAAGATATGGTGTATGGGCGTATATGGTTACAATGGGCGCTATTTAATTTTTTTTATTCAACGCAGCTGGTTTGTTAAGAGTGTAAAATATTGGTGGCACGATACGTTAAGGATTCAAAAGTATTTCATAAAGATAACGTTTTGTACAAATTTAATAATAGAAGATGAAAAAGAAAGATTTATGTATTTTTTGGAGCAAAACATAAAATTTAAATGGACTATGATTGGAATACAGAGTTTTTCATTAGAGACACTTGACGCTTGAACTTCAAATTTTAATAAAACAAGTTGTAGTATGAGATATCATTAACTTTTTTTTTATTCGATTACATTATGTGTGGAATAAGACATCGCGTTTTCGAAAGGTCCAATTTTTGTTGATTCGGCTGCATAAATCGGGTTCGATACCATTGATGACATTAGTTATGTTAACTCTAAGATCATCAGTCACCATCGCATCGACCCGTAATTCAGTGTAGTCCCATAAATAAAAGTCTAATTACATTGAATCACACAATCTCAGTGGCCAATTGACAACGCCGAAGCGAAAGATAACAATGCCGTCGCCTTTGTCATACAGAAGACCCATTGTTGCATGCATTGTGTGGCACTTAACACCGTCTTATTGGAACCACATTTCATTGAGATACATATTTTCCATATCGATCGATATGGATATCGATATGTACCTCTCATCGGTGACGTTTTGGAAGAAGTGCGGGCCAATGACCCCGCTGTACCAAAATCCACATCAAAAAGTGACTTTTTCTGTCACATTTACAACTGATGGTTCTCATATGTATTATCATCTCCTTAATTGTGACAATTTTGCTTGTTGACATAGCAATTCATTCAAAAATGGGCTTCATCGCTGAAGATAATTTTCCGTCTTAAATCGTTCTTCCAATTCCAGTCATAGAATGCTTAACGCTGTTTATAGTCATTTACCTTCAGTTCCTGGATCAGTTAGGTCTTATACCGGTGCAAGCTTAAGTCCCGATTCACAGTCCGCCAAGTTAAGAAAGGTCAAGTTCTTGGGCACGAAGACAAATTGACTTCCTCGGGTTATACTCAACACTCTAGTTCACTGTAGAAAAGTTTTCTGCAGACCTCACATTTCAACGGCGAACGGGTATTATTTAATTGTTTACTGAAGCAGCTGATTTCAATTTGTCCACCAAATGGGGAATAGTTGACTCAATAAGACGACTAACATATGTTCATCGACGAATAGAACACTCATTTTGATAATAAAATTTAATAATTTGCGCACGTTGCTCAACACTGTAATTTTCTATGATGATTTGCCCAACTTACCAAGATTTAACAGCTGTAGCCTCTGTAACATGGCCACTATACAATGTGAAAGTTCTGGCGCTTACTTTGCTAGCTCAACACTTCCATATTGTGTCATATCTCTGCCTATACTTGAGAGCGTCAAATCTTCAATGGAACGATTTCACTTTCGCACTCGGAGGAGTACTTAAAGATACTTAAAGAACCACAAATACGCTGATCCAGATGGTACTAGTATATCTACCGTTCTTTTGAAGAAGTGTTCTTCCACACTCTCAAAACTACTGCTAGACCTTCTTCATCGATTCTGCTCTTTAGGACTCTTTTGGAGTAGATTAAAAGCACCAATTGTCCAGTCCGTATCCAAAGAGGAAACTTTTTCCCTCTCCTCCTAGATACCCATTATACTTATGTTTCTTCTTGCTGATAAACCGTTGAAAAACAAAAACTTTTAATGACCGGCAGTATGATTCTCATAGCAATATGACCACTCGTGATTTGATGGCATGTCTAACCGAACATTTAAACATTTGAAGACTTTTGACATTTCAATGACGAGCTACGTTGGAATTACCACATAAGCGATGTCGCAAAAATGTTGCGAAGTGTCTAGGTTTCCTGAAATGTTGTTAGAAATATACGTATATGTATTACTTTAAAAGATATTCACCAACTAGACTTCAGGTTAAGACGGACAGATTCGAAGACTTTTGGAGCATTGGACTCATTGGATCTACAATATATGTAACGGACATGTCAAAGAATTGACACTCTTCTGAACAGATCGATGTCTCTGTATAAGTCGTTGAGTTCGCTGGTATATCAAGGGTGTTCCAAAATTCACGCTAGAAGTAATGTTGAGAAAAAATATAGGTCCTTAATAAGCAATTAAAAATTTCATAGGGTTATATGTACATGTATAGAATTGCATATCGGGTAAATGACCTCCGCGGCTTTGCTGGCAAATTCGACGCACTCTTTTGTCAAAATTTTTTATGCCAATTTTACATAAATGTGGCTACAAAAAATTCCAAAGCAAAAAGTCCAACGGCGTTAAATTGCATAATCTGGGCGGACAATTCTGGCAACCAAAACGGGAAATTACATGACCAGGAAATGACTTAGGCTTTATGGCCGTATGGTATGTGGCACCGTCTTGTTAAAATCATATGTTGTTAACAGTCATATCTTCCAATTTGGGCACAAAAAACTGAATTATCATGTCGCGATAGCGCGTACCATTAACTGCTATTGCCTGAACAGTCACATTTTCAAAGAAGAATGGTGTAATGATGCCTCCAGCGGAAATTCCTATTCAAACGCTGTGGATGCATTTGTATCTTGAATATTGAGGATTGTATCTGAACCCTTAATTCGACAATTCTAACGATTAACAGTCATCAAGATGAAAATGAGCCTCAACGCAGAAGACGATTTTGTTTGAAAAATCAGCGTCAACTTGTTTTTGTCCATTCAACAAACTCTTCGATATGTATTCTTGAGCCAATTACACTTTTTATGCATGCAAATGCAAATCTTTCGTGAGAATACGCTGCCTGGAGCTTCTCGAAATGTCTAATTCTTAAACATGGTGCCGAATTGATGTTCCTGAACTCGCAAAAACAATCTCACAAACTATGGGAGCATAAAAACATATCAGCTGAAAGCTTTTTGCCTTGGTCTGAGGTTTATAACAAAATCGCATGTTCTTTGTAGCAATCACCACAGAATATGACACCAATTTTCATCCTCTGTTTATCTGGGAAATCCAACTGTATGGCGGTAATATCTGCCCGTTTAAGATTCGAATATTCTAGCTGCAGATCTGACCGGCTTTGTCATTTTTCGTTTTGCAAACCCATCTCTATATGTGGATATTGGCTCCCAAGTAAAAGTAAAGTTTTTACGCGGCCAGGAAAATAACCCCAAGCTGAACATCCATCTTGCGTTGCAAACACCTTTCTGGATCTCTTCATGGACGGACTTCGATCGCTCTGTTATATGGTAATGAGTAGAGCTCAAATTGAGGTTATTTGTATGAGTTACTCGTGTAATGTTCCATCCACGAGTAGATTTTTGTATATATTGTGAACTGCTGTATATATGTATGTATATATTGTGAAGAGCTGCAGAGCTGTGATGCAAACATTGGTTGCTCAAAATTAGTATGGCCATCTAGGTATATGGTCTTGCCAAAGTCATTCATTCATTCATTCTTCTGCATCATATAGCAGGACTTGTCTAGTTGGGGTCTTAGTATAATCACAGTCGTTCGAGAGATGTTTTGTTGAATTGCCTGGTCTGGCGGTCTTGGTTTCAATTAAACACTCCAAGTTAGCTTAGTTTTCTTGGACGAAGGACAGCTGTTTTGGCCCTTTGATTTAGATTCGAAGGCCTTCCAGGCTAAAGTGCTCTTTCTGTCCAATGAACATTGTCAATTATGCTGTACAGCAAAATATATTTTCTATTCATGACTCTGCTTACTGATTTTCTATTAAAATCCTTCATAATCATCTTGTATTTGTAACCATATGGGATAGACGATGTACAGGATACTAAAATGTGTCAGTTTTTCAGATAGCCTTCTTCGGTTTGAGGTGAATGTCAAAACTTGACTATCATCGCCCTAAATTCCGGGGGCAAAATATTTGCTTCATCGATGTCAGAACAATTTTATTTCCATATTTTCCCATTCCTACATGTTTCTTGCCATCATGTACACTGTGGTGTACGATCTCCGTACTGTACTCTCTAATACTAGGTGGAGTTAAAAGTAAACTCCTTGACCGCCAGAATGCGCTGCTACTGCAAAAAAAGAATATGGTGCCTTGAAGTCCGTATATATTTACGCAGACATGCCAAATTTCAGTGCGATACTGCCTTTAGTTTTATTTTGACAGCTGATTGTTGTTGACGTGTTTGTCATCATGTTAAGTATGGACAAAAACCATTTTCTTTCTCTCATAAAACATTATTTTTTCAGAGGCAAAACGGCGAGGGAAACAAAAATAAAGTTGGATAAATATTATGGGGCTAATGCTCCGTCAGATTACAGATTTTGACAGTTTCGTGGTGGTCGCAACTCCACTACCGATCAAGTCCGCAGCGGCAGGCCCTTCGATGCGGTTACAGAGGACATTGTCAAAAAAATACATGAAATGGTGTTGGCTGATAGGAAAGTGAATTTTGGGCAATATTCTCCATATGAAAAAGTTATCCTGCCGCTAGGTGCCGCGCATACTCACTCCTGACCAAAAACACGAACGCGAGAGCACTTCGAAAGAGTGTTTGGACTTGCTAATGCGGAATCAGGCGGACTTTTGACATCGATTAGTAACTGTTGATGAAACTTGGATCCACTATTACACTTCAGAGAGTGAAGCCGGCACGAGTGCTCCGAAGCGACCGAGGGAGGCTCGATGGGTCGGAGAGGTTATGGTGTCGGTTTTCAGGGATTGTAATGGCATACTCTTCGTGGACTACCTCGAAAAAGGAAAAACCATCAACAGCGAGTATTACTGTGCATTATTGGAGAGATTGAAAGCCGAAATCGCTGCAAAACGGCCTCACATGAAGCGAACAAAAATTTTGTTTTTGCAAGACAATGCACCGGCGTACAAGAGCATCGCAACCACGTCTAAAATCAATGACATACGGTTCCAATTGCTGTCGCATCCACCGTATTCGCCGGATTTGGCTCCCTCGGACTATTATCTCTTTCCAAACCTCAAAAGATGGCTCATCAATAAAAAATTCAGCTCACGCGAGGAAATCATCGACGCCACGAAGAAGTATTTTGCAGACCTTCCGAAAAATTACTTTTCGGACAAGATCAAGAAGTTGGAAAATCGCTAGAATAAGTGTATCAAGCTAAAAGGGGACTATATTGAGTAAAATAAAAAAAAACTTTAAAAATATTTTCTTTTTCATTCCCAAGGAGGTTACTTTTCACCCCACCTAGTATGCTTGATTACGTGCTCTTGTGCTCTCTCTTCAGCTTTTGGATGAATTTATAGTATGTTCTATCTTTTATTTTTCCCCAAATTTTGTGTTTTTTTATGAAACCCCAGAGTATGGATTTGTAGCAAAACTGCTTGTATTAATGCTTGAAAAAGCAAACATTGAACAAAAAATGTACCGAGTTCTGATATTTTGTTATTCTAGTACTCTTGGTTTGTAGCTGCAATGTGTTGCAGCAAAACATGTGTTTGTTTCTATAGAATACCATGTTCTCTAGTTCTCCTGCATAGACCTTAATGCACATTTGTATGAGGCTTTGCGAGGGTGGATCAGTGAGTCTCTGAAAATTTAAATAAGGAACACCCCTGATGCAAAGGCAGAAAAATGTTTTATTTTTTTTAATAAACTCCTTTTAGCTCGATACATTTCGTCTAACGTTTTTTCACTTTTTTGATGACCTTTATGTAATACGATTTCTCTAGGCCCCTTTAAATAGGCGTCATCGATGACCTCTTTATTCGAGCCAAATCTCTTCGTATTTGGAAATACAAAATAGTCGTAAGGGTTTAAATCTGTAGACATAGTGTGGGAGGGAGCTTTTCATAATCTAATTCATGCAATTTTGCGACTGCAAACTTGTGCGCCGGTGCGTTGCCCGATTGAAGAGGACTTTTTTCCTCGCAAAATTCGGTCGTTTTTGCTTCAAAACGGCGTCGAGTTGATCCAACAGCTCTTCATAATATGCGTCGGTGATCGATTTACCCTTTTTAGGGAATCGATGTGAATGACAGCGCAACGAATTCCCAAAAACTATCCCTATGACCTTATTACCGATTCAACAGAAGAAGACCACTGTCTCAACTGTCCCTTGGTCTCTAGTGTGTTGTTAAATTTGTTTAAATTATAATTAAACATCGCCAAACATTCCTTTGAAGTTATCAAACGATTGCGTTTGTTGTCAATCGGGAGCAAATGCGGAACCCATCTAGCGGATAGCTTTTTCAAATTCAAATTCACTGATCCTGTAATAAACCTGTAGCCTCTTCAACTGCGCGAACCTTCCACTCGCCGAACGTCTATATACCATGGATTTTATTGACCATTTCTGGGGTGGTAACCTCAAGTGGACGACCAGATCGCTCGGTGTCACTTTTGCTGGTACTACCGCACCATAATTGGGTAAACCAGTGGTGAATAGTTCTAATCGATGGTGAAGAGTCCCCATAATACTTTCTAAGTTTCTTTTGATTTGCATGATGGCTTTTTTATGCAAAATATTATATTTAATAAACACACGAAATTCATATTTTTCTATTTCTACGAAAATTCTCATAGGCGTCTGTTTCAAATGACTATCACAACAAAACTATTTGGCAGATCTGTCTGAATATTTGACTGCGTTCTTTAAAAGATCCTTCTTTGTTTTTGCAATGATTTATGAACCCACTCTCGTATATGTTGCGCATCTTGTTTTGCTGGAATGGCATTCTTCATGGGACAAGGAGTTCTCCATGATGCAAGTCGGCTGAGACACAGAACATCATTTCTAATGGATTGATATTGTTACGCTTACAGCCAGTCTTGTGAACTATTTCCCTGTAATTTAATTATTTTGAATATATGCATTCGTACGAAAATAAAGTGTTCTAAATAAACATATGAAGGCCAACGAAAAACTTTAGGCCATCCGCAAAATTGGAGGCATGCCTTAAATTGTTTAACATCCGCCAACTGCCTTCCTACCTTGTGGATATTGAATATGATTGTATTGAATATATTGAATATATGTATTTCTTCATATTCATTTCGTTACAGTGGAACATCGTTTTCCTCTCATCGAGTTGTTATTAGACGTTCGCCTACGTTTCGCTTTACGTTCTTTGCAAGTTGTTCGGTATTCAGTCGCATTCAGATGCAAAAGTTACATCAGGATACAACTCATAAACTGGAGGTACAGGTCCTTCATCGGGCCTTATAGACCTCGATTTTCAGCGACGATAAGTCTTGTCCCGTGAGTAAAAGATTGGTTGACACTGTTGCAAAATTTAGTATCTTCCATGGGATTTTCAAGAAATAATAGGATTGAAAGGCTATTCAAATTAGGTAAAAGTCCTAAAAGGTTTGCATCAACCTCGAATTCCTAAAGTTGAGCCTAAATTATGCAAATAAGACCACATTTTCGTGTCAAGCACACAGAATATGTTTACACTAGCATAAATCTATTCGTAAATAATTTACAATGCTGTCCATGTTAATAACTTTCAAACGCTCAAATAGAGGTGCGTCTAGACTGGCGCCCTTTTGGAATGCTCTCAGCCGTCCGTAGACCATCGACCATCGACGTCGACCCTGGTTGGGTAGAGCGCGAAGAATTCAAGCGATGCTTCGTTTGTTTGTAAACTCTTTGCAAAAAGGGTCTTCTTTCATTTCAGAACCGTGCCCGAGGGTTGTTTTGGCAATATTTGGTTCGACAAACAGACGGACAATACTTTAGACTTGTTGTTTTTGTTTGTGGTATTTGTTTTTTTTTTTTTTTTCTAGTGTCCCGTAGCCGGATGTTAAATGCGTGCAAGTCAATGCTGTGCAGAGATTTAATTTAGATACGAGCAGACAACTGCATGTACAATATGAGTCCTCGTACATCATCATATGGGCACGTGGAGTCGAATATTGATTTTGTCCGTTTGCCAAAATAATTTTCAAATTTTTTTGCCTGGTCCTTGCAGGGTTGGGCCCTGGTTGGAATTTTAAGTATTCGTTTCCAGTTTTTCTTTGTGCTCAAATGGCAGGATATTTGTATTTGCGCGGGGAATATACATGCAATTTGCTTTGTACTTTGTACTTGGTCTAGTGGGCGAATGGCCTGAAGAAGGAGCATGAGAAGTGTATTGCCTTCTTTTCGTGACTGAATAGATCCTTTGTATCGAGAGTTACCCTTCTAAATTTTTATCCCTGCATTAAAGTCTTGAGAGGTATTTTTATTTTTGTTTCGTGAGTCGGTAGATACATCTATCTGGGTGGGCTGATGAAGAGTGGAGTATTTCAAGATTAAATAGAATTAAATAATTTTGTTGTTTTGATTTTTGCCATATGGTCGGTGGTATGGTCTTGATAAGTTGGCACGACAGTTTTGAGGAAAGAGAGGGAATTTTTAAATGGACAGCCGAGACTGTCGGCTGACATCAATTAAATGCACGGATTCCAAAGTGCAGATAAGGGAAAGTGCAATTTGAGACTTTTGAATTATTCACGCGGCTTGTCATGAAAGTGAGAAGGTACGGATACTCGTAATTGTAGTTGAGTACTTACTGCGAGGAAGAGTGATTGTTTTTTGTTTTTGTTTCGTTTGTAATGGAAAGTTTATTTACAAACGACACTCACTGCTGTTCTTATGGCTTTTTCTTTATCTCTATGGAGCGAGGAGAGTATGTACAGCGGAAGTTTACTTGCATTTTGTAGCAATTTACTTAAGTTGTACTATATTAAGAAATGCCTTGAGCTATTGATTTTTAAAGCGCTTTGTGAATCACTTGGTTTGAAATTGTATCTGGTTAATACGTACATACATAGCTTCGTTCAGTGGTATTAGTCCTATGTGGAATGATCTGATTTTAAGTGGCCTCTTTAAATTTGAACATCCGTTTGCACTTGCATATATGTATCTTGTTACGAAGTAGTTGAAAAAAAGTTTTTGATTAACCAAGGGTTGATGTATTTATCGATTTAAATGATTCCATTAAATACTTGTTTCCTTTGGGCTAACGCTTTCTGGAATTTTGCTGAATAGACCGAAAGTCCGAGATTTTGTTTTCAGTTTAAGACAAAATTTATAAGATCAGCACCTTCTGAGTTTTCTAAAGTGGAATTGTATAATGAAATGGTAACTACAGCTAGTTCTTTATTTGAATCATCAGTTACATTCTGGGACATCAGAAGATTCACAACTTCAATTGTGTATGCGAGTTTAAAACACCATGACTTAGGGAATCTGTAAGAATTTCTAATGAATATTTGTTTAATAGAAATGAACACCGATTAAACAGAGATTCCTCTGAAAACAATAACCTAGCTTTCATTGTCTTCAGTGGGTGACCAGATAAGAACGATAGCACAAAAAAAATTAAATAAAACAAAAACGGTGTAAGATATAAAATTGATTCTGACTTTACTAGGTGGGGTAAAAAGAAACCTCCTTGGGAATGAAAAAAAAAATATTTTTTAAATATTTTGTTATTTTATTCAATATAGTCCCCATTTAGTTTGATACACTTATTTCAGCGATTTTCCAACTTCTTAATCCCGTCCGAAAAGTAATTTTCCGGAAGGTCTGCAAAATACTCCTCCGTATCGTCGATGATTTCCTCGCGTGAGCTGAATTTTTTTTGATGAGCCATCTTTTGAGGTTTGGAAAGAGATAATAGTCCGAGGGTCATTATTTTTAGCCGTGGTTGCGATGCTTTTGTGCGCCGATGCATTGTCTTGCAAAAACAAAATTTTTTTTCGCTTAATGTGAGGAAGTTTTGCAGCGATTTCGGCCTTGAATCGCTCCAATAATGCACAGTAATACTCGCTGTTGATGGTTTTTCCTTTTTTGAAGTAGTCCACAAAGAAAACCGAGCCTCCCTCGGCCGCTTCGGAGCACCCGTGCCGGCTTCAGTCTATTACCGGCCTCTCTTTCTGTTCTCTGGTGTGTAATAGTGGATCCAAGTTTCATCAACAGTTACCAATCGACGCCCGATTCCGCATCAGCAAGTCCAAACACTCTTTCGAAGTGCTCTCGCGTTCGTTTTTTTGGTCAGGAGTGAGTATGCGCGGCACCCAGCATCAGGATAAGTTTTTCATATGCAGAATATTGCCCAAAATATGGCGTGTGCGCTTAGTACTAATCTTTGTGGTATCTGCTAGCTCGCGCACCTTCCTTTCCCGGTCAGCCAAAACCATTTCATGTGTTTTTTTGACATTGTCCTCTGCAACCGCATCGGAGGCCTTGCGCTGCGGACTTGATCGGTAGTATAGATGCGGCCGCCACGAAACTCTCGAAACCAATATTTGACGGTGTAATCTAACGGAGCATTAGCCCCATAATATTTATCTAACTTTTCTTTTGTTTCCTTCGCCGTTCGCCGTAATGTCTTATGAGAGAACGAAAATCGTTTTTGTCCATACTCAGCATGATGCCAAGCACGTCAACAACAATCAGCTGTCAAAACAAAACTAAAGATAGTACTAAAATTTGGCATGTCTGCCTGAATATGAACGGACTTCAAGGCACCATAATCTGTTTTGCAGCAGCAGCGCATTCTGGAGATCAAGGAGGTTACTTTTCACCCCACCTAGTAGTTTGAAGCTACGTTCATGCCATTACGTGTGCAATATCACATTATTCAAATGGCCGCCTCGGTTTCGCTATCAGTGCTTCAAGTGGTCGGGCCAATTTTTGATGACTCGGTCCAATATGTGCGGCGTTATTCCGGCAATAGCGTGTCGTTCAAAGTGGGTGACTTGTTAGCGTAGTGGTGGACTTGACGTAGCCCGCATTATCGCGGCAGTTAATTAATGAAAGCTCTTCAAATTTCTCCTTCACAACTTTGAGAGTTGCGTCTTTTGTTGGAACCACAGCTCAGATATATGCTGTCTAGCTTTGACTACAGAAAGTCGGTTAAGACCATTGACCATTCTTCGTCGAAAGAAATAAGGTTGGTGATGCAGCCATGCTACAAACATTGATGCTTGGCCGAACACTTGTGAATTGTGTTCACTCCAATAACGGTAATTTTTATTGTTAACCTAGCCGCTGAGCCAAAAATGGGTGTCTTCCGAGAAAATGATTTTTTGGCCAAAATGAAACCGTGATAATGACCGACCTCATTATGAAATTCATTTCATATTTCTTAAAAGTTTCCGCACTATCGGTAAGCGTTAAACGATGCATAATTAAATGACAAACCTAACAATTGGATGTCATTGGTAACGTTGACATAACAATTGAAAAAACTATCATTGTTATCTGGTCACCCTATTAATATTACTACTTATTTCTACTTAATTGCTGTAATCCGCCGAGGGGTAAGTTGTGCCAACCATATCTATCTACTTTTCTATATCTACTCGTATCTTGTTCTTGTCTGGGCTGACCAGAATCGGGTTAACTTAACATACATATTCTACTGCGTAGAAATCGAGGTGTCTGCAGATCAGAGCGTTAATATTTATTCGCCTTACATGTTCTAGCTGACTTTTCTGATCAGGTTCCTGTATTGACTATAGTAAAGGATCAAAATGATATGTACTCTAAATAGAGTCTACTTAATCGTTCTTGAAAAGGCCTTATCAATCAAATAGTTTCACAGAAAGTTGTGGTTCTGGTGTTGTCCTGAGAGTTTCACACCACTTTCCCAAGTATGATGCTTAGGAAGTGCAAATCATTTCTAATATCTAAGCCTTGGTGAGAATGCCCACAACATGTAAGGAGATGGAAGCGTTTTTCATCGTCACTCTACACATTCTAAGGAGTTTCGCAGAGATGCCAAAACTAGGCATGGCTCGTCTCTATAGGTCGTGCTTATAAATGTTATCATATTCGGTCTTGAAATTAATAAAAAAGGTGGTTCGTATCAATCTAGACTTCTTACATTTTTTTAGGATCTATCATAGTGACGGGTGGCCGTTGTGTAGTGGTATATGCATAGACTACTCAAGCAGAGGGTCGCGGGTTCGAATCCCGTGCGAGGCAGTTCTCTAAAAGTCTTTTCATGGAATTTGTATGTATCCCGTCGGGGCAACTCTGACATAAAGGCATAACACTGATGTTGTAGTGGTTGCTGGCTAGGCTAAATGTAACGAACTAACAACTAGCACGTACTAAGACCCCCTGGTTGAGGATGCACTGGCTCTAGTCTGTCAACCACCTCTGGAAAAATATCGAAACCTAACACCTGAGTTTCAAAACTACTACACCACTAGCCCGCGCCCTGGTGAAAAGCCAGTAAAAGGGTATTCATATCCCCTTTGTGCGCGCGCGGAATTATAAAAAAAAATAATAAAAACTTTGGTTATTTGTGGACTTTCTTGGCTAAAACCGCTCTCATCTGCTTCTAAGTGATAAATCGTTTATGGGATTCAAACAATGTGGCAGATAAATCTTTTATCATTTTAACATGTCTTCTTGGTTCCAAATGTCAGCAATTGTGGAAATAGCTCAAGGGTCCAATGAAGATTACTGTCTTTACGATTACTTCATTTCGTCATGTGGACGGAAATCCTGGCTTTTATTGCGCAGGATAAATATTTCGTTCTGCCTGACAGCAGAATTCGAGTTGTTCCCGCCATTGAGGAGTCTGTACGAGAAGTTCCCCTTATCTTTAGCATCGACCATGAATCTCCCACATAAGTTCGTTAGCCATTTTTACAGATTTCTATTCAGGTCTTGTCGGATTACCTCATTCTATTAACGTTTGATAAAATCTCCGAGTGTTATTTCTTCAGTAGCGTCCCTCCATTTTATCATCTTTTTTCTTTTTTCTCTAGAAAGCCCGGGTTCTTCAGTCTTGTTTTCCTTATAGGTTGCACGAATCGCTTTCAGTCTACTATGCAGCACCCCGTCATAGAAAAGCAGTGTGTGTGGCTGGCGTGAAAATATACGCTTCGTGGGCATTATCTCGGGAAATTGGCATCGCTGCCATTGATCTTGAGTACTGCATTAAGCTGTAAAGAGGCTAACGAGATGTAATTGCAGCTGTTCAGTGTTTAACTTTGTGACAGTATTCCTCCGTTGTTGTAGAAATATCCGTAGACATAACTTGGCTGTAACTAGGCATTTTTCCGAATGTACACTGTCTGCACTAAAAACTTGGACGTCCACAACAATAATAGAGGAACATCTTAGGCAACACGGTTATTTTGATTGATTATTTATCAATGATCTGGCAATCATTATGTTATTTTGTGAATATTGAGGTTAGCTGAATTAGCTGAAGGCCTTTATTCTTTTCTCGCTTACCTGATCAGGTAGTTAATCACACGCACGACCACCAGCCTTGAAGGTCAGGCTATTTCTGAGACCCCTTGGATCAAAAAGAGGCATATTTCGGAGAATTTATCTGCTTCTGCATTGAGGAGTGTATTCACCCCTTCTAATGATATTTTGTCCTGAAAAATGAACCCCAGTTCCAAACACGTTCAAGTACTGATACATATATGAAGATAGTAGATTACTACAGCCAATATGTAATACAGCGATCGTTCACAAGATGACGTCCTGTTCCCACTATTATGGCGAATGTTGCTTGACTTACTACTTAACGCTCTCATTAGCTCTAACGTCTATACTCAGGCATATGTGGATGATATAGCTGTTCTGCCAGTTGGATCGTACCTAGCGACTGTCTGGTCTTCCAGTGAATTCTCTCAAAATTGAAATTGTTTTCTTTACGAGAAGGATGACGCTAATTGGTCTTACTTTATTAGCACTTTATCCAGTGCTTAAAATTATCGCCATCCTTTCCCCAACGTAGCTAAGTATTTAGATGTCATCCTGGATCAAAATTTCCTTGGTCTAACCATATCACGTCAAAAACCTATAGAGCTTTTGGCAAGATATAA
This sequence comes from Volucella inanis, assembly GCA_907269105.1. Taxonomy (NCBI): domain Eukaryota; kingdom Metazoa; phylum Arthropoda; class Insecta; order Diptera; family Syrphidae; genus Volucella; species Volucella inanis. The sequence continues at coordinate 148,916,562 of OU026153.1, forward strand.
GTCTTGTTATTGAAGAGAGTCCTCCAGATAATACCAATTATATTCCATCCGCCGGTTGTTTGGCGAAACAAGCTTTTAAGGAAGTACGTCACTGCTGCTTTTACCAGACTAAAAATAACCTCCTATACCGGGTAGTAGTGAGCTCACTCTATCATAGGCTGGTTTTTGGTATAAGACGCACTTGGTTTTGATGTGCGTCACATGGCTTTTAACTTTGGTCTTATAGATATGCCGTCTTATACAATAATACTAGAAACAGAAGTGGACGAAGGTCCATGATCCGAGCCAAGAAAGGAATATAATCGGGTTTTCTCGGATAGTTCTAAAGTCGATATTGAATGCGGTGCTGAAACACTTTTAATTCTATTGGGTATATAACTTAATTTGCCGGTTTTTTTTTTTTCAAAATTTGAACGTTTATTTAAGAAAAACATGTACAATAGTATTATTCAAAGTATTGCCCATCTGAAGTTATGACTTTTTCCCATCTTTCTGACAATTTGTGGATCCCATCCGAAAAGAACTGCGCGGCTTGGCAGCCAAGAATGAATCAAGCCAATTTTTGATATTCTGCTCTGATGTGAACCGTATTTCAATGAGGGCGTTCTGCATCGACCGGAACAAATGGTAGTCAAAAGGGGCAAGGTCTGGGCTATAAAGTGGGTGGGGTAAGACTTCCCATCCACTGTTTTCCAAATTGTTCTTAACCGGAGTAGCAACGTGGGGCCGAGCGTTGTCATGATGGAAAATTATTGCCTCGTGTCTGGTCGCATATTCCGGGCGTTTTTCGGCTACTGCTCTCTTCAAACGGATTAATTGTATTTGGTAGCGTTGTCCTTTAATGGTTTCACCCAGGTTACAGCACACTCATCTGATCCCACCAAATACAGAGCATTACCTTCGCGCCATGGATATTCGGCTTTGCCGTTGATTTGGCTGGTTGGCCGGGTTTCACATATGATTTTTTGCGCTTGTGGTTGTCGTAATGGATCCATTTTTCATCACCAGTAACAATCCGATGCAAAAATGACTTCCTTTTGTGGCGTTCCAGCAGCATTTCGGACATGCAAAAACGCCTTTCGACGTCCCTCGGCTTGAGTCGAACCCAATTTCCTTGCATTTGAATATATACAGCTGTTTTTAAACGTTTTGAAATGGCTGTTTGAGTGACACCCAAGAATTCTGCGAGCTCTTCTTGTGTTTGGCAACAATCTTCATAGAGTAATGCTTCCAGTTCCTCATCTTCAAAATTTATTGGCTGCCCAGGACGTTGATCGTCTTCCAAGCCAAAATCACCAATTTTTAAATCGTGCAAACCCCTTTTGGCACCTTCGCTCATGCGCTAGCTGAGCACCATAAACTTCCACCAAAATACGATGACTTTCGGCAGCAGTTTTCTTCATATTAAAGTAACAAAGAAGAACTCCCCGCAAAAACACTTTTTCAGGCACAAAGTTCGACATATTTGTGTGAAAAAAAATTATTGTTGTTTACGCTTTAAATGAATGACATATACTGAAATGACGTACAATGACAGTAGCTTTCCAACGCATGTTTCAATGGAATAATAACAATGGAATAATACAATTTACGCCATCTGTTAGCAAACCGCGAATTAAGTTATAGACCCAAAATAAAAAATAACAGTGTATATTTATTTCAAATTGTTTATTTATTGAATGCACTGTATATAATAATAATAAATATCACATTTCGCAATTTTTAGGTGATCTTAAAAATCACTCAACTTTGACTAAATCTACATGCAAAACTATTGACTCAAATGAAATAATTTTTTTCGATTACTGGAGCTCTAAACATTTGCTTATCCAGTGAAACCAAAATTTGTGCAATAAATCCAACCAAAAATTGATTTATGCAAGCACATTTATTTGATGTTTTTAGAGTGTAATCTATTTATTTTGCATTCGTCGGACCATAAAACCCAGTATCGATGCTTCACAGCACACCTTAGACGATTTCTCTTATTCTTTTTTTTTGCGAAGCATTCGATCTTTTGCAACGCCCTACAAATGGTCCAATGTATCCAATAGTCTAGATGTAATCTCAATATTTTTATCCGCTTCTTTGGGAGTCTTAGCCATAAAAAGCTGTTCTATTTGTCTTGCATCCGTCTGGTTTGATATAGTCGGACATCCATTTTACGCATTGTTTTAAATTGTTAAATTTTACAAAGTCTTGCAGTCACTCGAGTAGATACGCCTTAAAAAAGAAGCTCTTTAATACTTTTGCAAATGGTGTCATCAAATGGTTTCATTATGTATATATCCTAAATAAAAACAAAACACGTTCCATTCGAACACGATTATGTCACTTCCAGAATGGCCTTTCTTCTGAATATATTTAATATGAACAAATGCCCTTCGCAGCAATTTACTGGAGTTCTAAATAGTAATTTATCATACAATAGTACTATAAGAATCCTTTTGTTTAATTTTATTTACATTACAAATCGAAAAAAAACATTTCGCTTGCATTAATATTTCTTTACTTTTGCTGCGCAGTAAATATATATTTACTTAGTTGGTACATATTATATAAATCCATGAAGGTATGATTTATTTAACTTTAGAATCCCTGTAGTAGAAGGTCTTGTTTTTCATCAATGTCGGTACAGTAACTTTTAAGTTAAACAAAGCGATGAGCTATCATCTGACCTTCTAAAAATCGCTAAAACAAAAATGCGAAACAAATAATTATAAGTCTGTTATTATATTATTGTATTAGATATATTAATTATTATATATAATACTATGTCGACTTTGCCCAAAATGTCACATTTGAAAGCTAGAACTTCTTAATAATTTAACACTATACGCTCTACAATTAATTTAAACTTCAGCTCAAAAACGAACTTCAGCTCCTTCAATACTTATCTAATGAAAAACTTTCTTGAGATAGCAAAATGTATTATTTACAAGAAAAGAACAAATAGAAAATACGTGCCATAAGACGACACAAAACTTAATTTGAAGCTCTCATCATGTGCCGCAGAGAAATCACCTTCAAGCTAGATCAAGAATGAAGATTGTATTATTTTGTAAGTCTCAAAAAGACGCATAAAGACATTGCAATGCTGTAATAAAATGAAACTCTTTCCAACTTTCCCACTTTAATAAAAGAAATGCCATCCCGACAATGATTTGTAAGTCATACGACCGCATGTACAAATTTTTCTGTAAAACTTACTTCAGGAAAGATTTCACGTATAGACACATTTAAAAATGCATTTTAAATTGCTTGACCTTTTCGGGTCAAGTTAAATATTTTTAAAGATACACGTACGCTTAGCAAAACTCCTTAGATATAGATTAAATTTTTTGATTTCAATTTCGATTACTTGTTTCTACATACATACATACTCGTAATTAGATCTAGATTTGTAACGATATTGTTAGTTTGACTTTTATTCATTGTGATCTTGATAGCACATAAAACTGAGGTACAATGAATACAAATGACATTTGACGATGACGATTCACATTGTTGAACTTGGAAAACGCTTCATTCTTGGAGTGAAAGTTAAGCAATGAAACGTTCATTTAATAACTAAAGTGTTGTTGTCGTAAGGAAAATTGTAAAGGTCATGGTTGAAGGTTTTGTCTTAATCGTAGATAAGATCAGGCTCCGTTGATTGCAGTTCTCTTCGTTACTGTGGTTTTTTTTATCTACCACTCCACCGAACCATATATGGCTCTAACGAACCAATGTCCCGTATGTTGCGAAAGGTAAAGTCGACTTTTATCGCAGCACTCTCTCCCTTTGATTCGGTCTCCTTCACTAGCTTTAAGCCCCAAGTGATAGACTCTTAATTTTTATTAGTTTTAAGTCCTAGTTTTTAAGTTAGTTAAAGCTTGTATTAAGCTTAATCAAATCACAGATCTGCGAATACCATCCTCTGTTTCAGATCGAGAAACAAAATCTAAAGATGTCACACTTGCTTTCGATATTTAGGACCTCTTGCACAGAGAACACTAATTTGAATGCTTCAGCATTAACCATTTAACTAAGTATTGCACTCCATTAATAAAAAAGCGGAGAACAACTTTCTGATTTGTATGCCAATGAAGTGAACAGAAATGCTTAAGATCCTTGGTAATCGCTGATGATACCATGATCGCTCTTTCAAGAAGGTGACCTGGGAAGAAGAATACGATAACACTGTTCAACACATATACTGGAAGACTGACTCGAACTGCAACTTTTTAAAATGCTATAATTTTTTTATTTTTTAATAAATTTTATTGTGCCAAAATGCTGGAAAATACAGCAATTTTCAAATTGTATCAGTAGTTTTCAATATGTCCATCTTTGACGCGAATAATGACCTTGAGACGGTCGAAGAAAGCATCACACGCTGCACGCAAGTGGCTCTGCGGTATTTTGGCCCATTCCCGGTGAAGTGCTTGTTTGAGATGGTCCAAACTTTGGTATTTTTTAGTGACAACCTTCGCCTTTAAAATACCTCAGACAGAGAAATCCAACGGATTTGCATCCGGAGAATTTGCAATCCATTGTGTCGAAGAAATAAAATGTGGAACATTGTTTTTTAAGCAATCTTGGTTGACGCACACTTGACGGTGCCGTGTCTTGTTGAAATGTCCACGGTCTCTGACCGAAATGATTGTTTGCCCAAGGCTTCAATACTGTCTCTAAGACAGTTTTACGGTATACGATCGCATTAATTTTGACGTCCAAAAATACGAGCGGAGAGCGACCATCGGCGGTTATGGCGGCCCAAACCATCACCGTCGGTGCTGCCTGCTTTCTGGTGGCCGTCCGAAGGTGTAAATTTTCGAAGGACCTCTCTGGCAAGTGAACCCGGTCATTTTGTTTGTTGACATATTGCTCGATAACAAATGGAGGCTCATCGGAAAAAACCAAATTCGGCAACTCACCTCTTTCGTGCAAACGTAGCAACTCATTCGCTCTTTCGACTCAAATTTTTTATATTGCGGTGTAAGATCGTGTGTATTTTGGAACTTTAATGGCTTGAACCCAAGCTCATTTTTTAATATGTGTTGCATCCGTTCCAACGATATGTTGAGCTCACGAGCCATTTTTCTTCCACTTCGATGTGGATTTCGCTTAATTCGAGCCTTTACTTTCCGAACCATTTCTGCCGATGTTGCTGTTTTTTTATGACCACCTCCATGGCGTTTTGCAACGCTAGTATCACGGTAACGAGCTATGGTTCGAGACACAAATGATTTATTCACGTTGAGGTGCTGGAGGGCTCTAACGATAGCTACTTGTGGTTTTCCAGCCAAATATAAAGCAATCAGACTATCACGTTTGAATTCCATCGCGGATAAAATTCTTTCAACACAACTGACACGCAAATCGTTTAAAAGGCTTGTAAATAAAAAAATTATCTGTCATGTGTCAAAATTATAGCAATCTGAAATTGGTTGCAGTTCGAGTCAGTCAGGGTGTAGTAATATATTTTGTGACATGAAGATTTTTGAGTTTTTCAGATATATTTCGGCGATGATAGTGGCGATGGCCTGATGGTTAGCTTACTGGCTGTCGCGCCAAACTACCTTTGATCACCCGGAACTGGCAATAAACCACAGTAGGCCCTGCTCAGGAGTATAAAAATTCACAAAATTCACACCGGGCTGCGGCGCCAAAATATTTATTTTATTTTTAGATGTATTTCGGCACCCTAGAAACTAATATGAAAACAGAAATTACTTATCATCCCTAATTGTTAAGTTAAAATACATTTTTATATTTATATGTAGACAACACATGTTGGATAGAGTTGTTTATGTAAAGGAATAAGTATTACGTGGTTTGACAAACATATCGTGTTCAGATAAGTTCATTCCTGTCTGTTGTAATATTAACGCATCTAACTCAATAGTTGCATTCAACTGCGTACGGATTTATTTTCTATCTTGTGTCGCGAAAAGTCGTTATTATTGTGCTTGTGTTCTGCATCTTCATGTTTGTTTATTACCGTGCATTAACGGGTAAGTACAATGCCCAGGAAGTGTGTGAATAATGTCAAATTAGGAGATCAAGATAAATCATGGAATCCTCACATACGTTGTAAAATTTGTATAACATTGTTAACAAGTTAGTTGAACAGTACAAAACGTCATATGCGCAGTACAGTATGCAGTACCCACGGTGTGGATAGAACCGATGACCATGCCACAGAATATTACTTTTGTCTCACTAACGAAGAGGGCATCGGCCCAAAGCCCAAAGATACTGTGCAGTATCCCAATTTACCATCAGCTTTACGGTCTGCCGAATACAGTGAAGAATATCTTATTCCAAAACCATCAAAATCGTGGACTTTGGACGAAGAACCTAAATGTGTCAGTGATTCAACTAATGATGATATGCAATTCGAACATCAAATCAACAATGAACCAGACTTTCAAACACCAGAATACACAAAGCTGTATTTAGTTTCAAACGTTGGACCTAATGATTTGGTCAGAAATTTAAAACTAGCGAAATCACGGTCAAAATTCCTACCATCCAGATTAAAAGAATGGAATCTCCTCGAAGGTGACGTACATACATACATACATGTAAGTGACTTCCGAAAACGTGAAAAAGAACTTGCACATTGTTTCGTTCAAGAAGGGACTTTGGTATACGAGTACGAGTTGACAACCTATTTGATGCGTTAGGACAAAAACATGAACCTAGCAATTGGAGGCTATTTATTGATGCTTAAAAGCAGTTTTACTTCACAACGGCAATAAATTCCAATCTGTGTACCTATAGCTCACGCTGTTCATATGAAGGAATCATACGAGAATATACGATATCTCCCACAACACATTCAGTATAAAGACTATAAGTGGTCAGTATGTGGAGATTTAAAAGTTATAGCGCTTCTTGTTGGACTGCAGCTGCGATATACGAAACACTGCTGTTTTCTGTTTGAATGTAACAGCCGTGCACGAAGTCGTCATTATATACAGAAAGAATGGCCACTGCATTAAACACTAACTCCAGGTGAAAAAAAAAAAAAAAATGTTACTAATGAACCCCTGGTGGATTCTGAACACGTATTTCTACGACGGTAGAAATTGGGTATCAAATTGGGCTTAATGAATTATTTCTTTAAACTTTAGATCGGATCGTTACAGGGTTGTATTTGAAAAAGAAATTTCTGAAAGTAGGAGAGGCAAATTTTGTTGTACCACAAATACGGAAACTTTTGAAAAATAGTGAATTTGAACTGATGTTAAACTAAGAGCATAGAGAGCTTTTAAATCTGTTGTGACAGATTTTTTTGGAAATGTAAAAGCCGAAAATTAAATTAAAAAAATTAAAAAAATTGTAACTGAATTATGTAACATATCACTAAACCTTTACTTTCTGAATGCTCATCTCCATTTCTTTTCGGATAATTTGGGTGCGGTCAGCGATGAACATGGAGAAAGGTTCCACCCGGACGTCGCAGCTATGGAAAAGCGATACCAAGGAGTCCTACTATGTTTGCTGTCTACTGCTAGATATTACTCCGAGATGCCATAGCGACAAAATATCGCCGTAAAACATCCCGAAAAACATTTTGAAGTACGTGTAACATGGCAAAAATTATTAATATAAATTTAGATTCAGTATAAAACACAATACTTTTGCTTAAAAAACCCTAATTTTTTGGATGTCACATGAAAAAATTTGATTTTTGTTGAACAGTGTAATTAGTATCCTGAATTACTTACTATGTATTTCTATAAGGTCGCCCTGGAAAGTTCCTTACCCATGTCTTCCACGCGTCTACTAGAATTGTTCGTCAGTCTATAGTCTATGTTCGTCGAGTTATTTACTTGAAGAATTGGACCTGAAAATGTCTGGCATTTTGTAAAAACAGTCTGGATTTGGAGAAATCATCCGATCTAGTGGCTCTGAGTACGTTCAAGCTCTTATTAATATGAGCTATGTATATGATAAAAGATCTGCATGACTCTCGACCCTAGGGATGAGATTGGTAAGCCCTTATTTTCCTGCTCTAGGTCGTAGATCTGACCTTATTGAGTAAAAAAAAAACAAAGTTGTGTGAGGAATGGGAGGTATTGCATTCACTAACTCAATAATATTAGGTGAACATACCTCGTTATTTGTTGTGGGGTTGGCTTATGCCGATTTTTGAGCTCTGCGGATTGGGGGAGGAGTCGAAGAATGACTTTTTTGTACCGAAAGTCCATCTCAAATTCTAGCCTTTTTAAGCACAATATTAAGAGTGATCTAAGGAGAGAATCAGAAATGCGAAGTATTCCGTACGTATTCCCAGTTATTCGCTCGCCATTCAGAAGTAAGAAGAACTGAATTTCACTTCACAATCAATCAAGAGCGATGCTAGGAACAATAACCCTAGTTCAGACCATCGTAAATTGCTCTTTGCTATTTATAAAAAGTCATCTCTGTCAGAACGCTGCGTCTCGGGATCTTTAAGTCTGTTAAACTCGGGGGTTTAACTCTGTAATAATTAATAAATAATTTGGTCCTTATACGGATTAATGATTGAAGGATGGTTAACAGGGAGACTGATCACCATAGGTATAAGTGTATAAACATTGATGTAAAGCTGTATCTTGCTCTTGCCTGTGGTTGAAAAAACTAGAAATTTTGGTCCAACGAAAGGCTAGTGAATTGAAGATGCAGAAGACAGTGCCACTCATGTTATTGGCAGAGACTAACGTTTGAAGCCGAAGGTGCTTGAGTATCTGGAGTTCATTATATTCAATATACAGTTACACAACTTACACGAATTGCGGCTTTTTTTAAATTTGTCCAAGTGGTACAGAGCCACATCTTAAAGAGGATGTGGCTCTGTACCACTTATGGATGATTTACAAAGGGGACTGATAGGTGACTCTAGTTTTCTTTGTTCCTTTGCCGGAAATCTCTCCGTCTGAGTTTCTTTTAAGAACTTGTCAAGCTCAACCTATCTGTTATCAGTTTTTTTTTAATTTTGATTTTAGACTTTGTTTAAAAAATAAGACACCGCACTAATTTCCTTATGAATTCGAAGATATTAAGTTCTCAGTGGTCACATTTCTTCCAATGAAGATACGTCTTCTTATATCAGAAAAACTTGTACAATCACGCTATCCATTGTCTGTGGTTTTGTTATCCTTTAAACAGAGTTGCCACTTAGTACTGGGAGACAGGTCCATTTCATGTAAATGATATCTTAGACCACAGTATCCAAAACGGAAGCTGGCAAGCTTCCTGACATCAAATCCAACCAAATACATTTTAAAGGTATTGTAAGGGAGAGACGGTTCTATTAGAATATCTCATGCTTTGAACAATTACCCGATATATTAGTTTCGTTTCTCACTAATTTAGTATTAAGTCTGAGCTTTTTGAATTTAATTAGGTTTTGGAGGGCAATAAACCAGATTGGTAAAGTTTCTGATTTGTATAATAAGAATCTAGGGCCTCATTTATTTATTTATTGCGAAGATCACTTTGACTTAAAAGATCTTTTGTATCATTTTGTTGGAACTGTTAGGCTGGTAGGTTTTCTACCTAGGAATCCATTTGTTCGTTGGAGCCGAATTGTGCCCTGAAGAAAATCTTTCGTCTAATTTTGTTGAGGACTGAATTGGCGCTTGATTTTCAATTCACCGGTGATAGCGCATACATATATAGGGTTTTCTAATAACGACTTGACAACTTTGTTTTTAAATAAAAGGCAAACCATTTGAGATATTTTAAAAAAATTTATTTTATTATTGGCTTGAAGTACAATCAAAACATTTATGAATGGAACTCGACTTCGTTCATATGGCCACCACGGGCACGTTTGCAGCGGTCGATTCGTTGGACCTAATTTTCAACGACTCGACCACACATTCCGGCCGAAACGGCCGCTATTTCACGTTCAATGTTGGCTCTGAGCTCTTCCAACGTCGTCGGCGTGTTGGCATAAACCAATAACTTAACGTAGCCCTACAGAAAATAGTCAAGCGGCGTTAAATCGCACGAACAAGGCTTCCAATCGACTGGCCCATGCCTTCACTAAATCGATTGTAGCGTGTGCTGTATATATATTATATATACATAATGACATACGTATTTTTAAAAAGAAAATGTTATGTAGTTAAAACTTTAATAAAGAAAAAATGGGTGGGGTGGCCCCATAAATTAAATCAACATATTGTGACAACAAAAATTAACAATTAGTTTATACAATTTTTTATAAAAACAAGATCGAAAACTAAACATTACACGAAAATATCAACGAAGAATATTAAACACAGATTCAACACTTCCAACATAAAGGGAAAAGAGCCAATTTTTTACAAGACTACAAGATAGTCTCAAATGAAATATACCATAATATATCTTTTTCAATAGTTTAAAAGAGCAAACATTGCCCAGAAAATAAAAATTTCCTAGTGTGCCACTAAAATAATGTCTCAAATATTCTGTGTGGTTATGTAAACTCATCCTAGAATTATAAGCCCCAAATATTTAAAATCATTCACAATTTCAACTTGAAAACATTTATCGCTGCAACTGAAGCAATTATTAAAAGTCTGAGAGGATGAACTGGGCTTGCAAGCGCAATAAGAGAGTTTAAATCTCCGATAGTCGGTAACATGAAAGTAAACCTCAGCACCAAAACTGATTTGCGCTGACAAATTAAAAAACATAATTTTCGTTTTAGAGCTTATAACCAACTTATGCTCTGCAAACCAGATTCTTAACAAAAGCAGATCCCAATCTATGTCTGCGGTAAGATTCAGAACACTATTTGAACCATAAGCAAAACCCACATGATCCGCAAAAGCTGTCAGCAAACCCCTTAAATGCAATTTAAACAAAGAAATGGTATAAATTAAAGAGAGGATCGATCTAAAATAGATCCCTGAGGAGCTTCTAGATACATATTTTTTAATCCACTCCTGATATCAACAATTTTCGCTCCTTGGTTTCTATTTTTCAAATAAGATCTGAACCAATCATATACAAAGCCTCGAAAACCAGCATTTTCAATCTTACCTAGCAGTATATCATGATTCACCATATCAAAGGCGTTTGATTTTTAAACAAACAACCCAGCGGTACACTTTTTTTTTGTCGAGGTAGGCAAATATTTGAGAACAGAAGTGTAAAAGGGCATCTTCTGTAGATTTATTTAAAAAACTCGCTATTCTATTTTTCATAACTTTTTAGAAAATTTTGCTGACTGAGGGTAGGAGTGAGATCGGCCTATAATTACACAGTCGGTCCACTTTTGAAGAGAGGTAGAACATCCGCACATATAGGTGCATCCGGAAATATCCCAGAAAAAATGCTTTTATTGAAAATATGCCCCAGCAAATCAAGTAAGAAGCATGCAATATTTTTAAGAAAGTGGTTCGATGTCAAATCTAACTTAAGATTTATATTATCGCACGTATCTTTAGATGGAATATATGTATGATAATTTAGCTTGGAAAATACCTAAGCATATGTGTAGTGTTTTTTTAACTTTATGATTTAAAAGGAATATATAGTACTGGCGACAAAGTTAAAACGGGGACAAAGGTAGAGCAACACTACTGCCTTGTTAGTTTTATTAATAATCACCAATTTATACATTGCAAACCAATATCGTAAGGTTTTCAGATCACGATTGATTGCAGCAATTAGGTCAAGTAAAGAATTGTTTGAGTAAGTGCACGCTATATCATCTGCGAAACCGATTTGGGTCCTTCTTAAGTTTTGGAAAAAGATGGAATTTATAAAATAAGGAAAAGAGTGGGACAAAATACTGAGCACTGAGGCACACCAATATGGATACCATGCAAGTCACTGTATGTATCTTAACATATCTTAACCGTTTGCTTTCTGTCTTTGAGATACGAAGCAACCCATTCTAACATGAAACTTCTAAAACCTGCCAAAAACATTTTATGAAGAAGGAAATCGTGGTCAGTCGAATCGAATCCATACTCTTAACAACGAAGCTGCAAAAATTCAAAAGCGCATCTTCTGTTAATGTCCCAGATCTGAAGCCATATTGATTAGCACTAATGAATGCATTTTTTTCAAGAAAAAGAATAATTCACTTTTCCATTAACAATTTCAAAGATATTAGTGAACGCGGGAAGAGGATAAATCGGCCTATAATTGTTAAAATAAGTTTTGTTACCTTTTTGGGAAATTGGTAAAACCTCTGGATTTTTCAGATTTAAAGGGAAGATACCATTTTAAGCACTTTCATTGAAAACATGAGCAAGTACTTCAACAATATTAAAATAAATTATTTTGAAAACGACACCAGAGAAGCTTTTGTCATTACATGAGTTAGGGGTTTTCAATTACATAATAGTTTCATGTAGTTCAAGATCAGATATGGGCTCAAAGAAGAAGGTACGATGAAAACCCCTTTTCCTAAGAAAACATCTGTGTGTAAAAGGGTTGCTGATGTTGCAAAAGCCTGCTTCTTTTAGAAGAACTTATTAAAGAGCTCCGCTATATTAACACAGATATCAACACAACTATCATTATAGTTAATTAATGAAGGAAAGGAAGACTTTCGATTTAACAGTTCATTGACGATACCCCATTCTTTTTTTTAAATTCCCACTTGCCGTATGGAATTTATTTAGAATACATAAAAATTTTCCTGCATACACGACCTCCGATCAAAACTTCCTTACACAATTTGTAATAGTAATGTCGAAACTAACTTTTTTCCACCACTTTTTTTTAACAAAGCGTTCGACATCCAAGGTTTTAATCTTTTACGTTTGGAGCTCCTAACAGAAAGAGGTACAGTACAAAGCTTTACATGACCATTCAAGATATTAAGTAACATGAAATGATTAGTTGCATTGTAAACATTAAACCAATTTTCACTAAAAAGGTTTGAGTTTAGTTGTTCAAAACTTATTTTATATTTCGATAAGGGTAAAATATTTGTTCTGGATACTGGAGTCATACGCGACGTTGATCGCAATGTGATCAACTTAGTTGACGGTTTTGACCGTGATAGATGTTGTAGTGTGCGAAAAGCATTCTAACCATGATGATATTTCAACTCGCCACAAAGTTGATGAGCCTTAGTGCGTTTTCAAAGGTGTTGAGTTAGGAACTATACGAGTGTGTGATAAAGCGAATAGGCCATCTGCATCGTAACTTTCCAAAAATAGCTTTCTACTACATCTTTTATAAGTCCATTCACTGAAATTTTAAAAGTATTAACTTCCTATCTTATCGTGTTGTATTTCCTAAAAATTAATAGAAAGGGCATTTTTGGCGGCAATTTTTAAAACCATTTTTAAAGTGCTGCCTTGGTAGTGATCTTGAATAGCAAATTATCTTGAAATCCACACAATCAACATTGATATCGATAAAATCAATAAGGAAAGATGGTCTTCTGATTGCACACCCTAGTTGTTACATCACACTATAGAAATGAAACCAGATAAAAAAAATCTGGAATAGATTCTAAAATTTGCACTATCTGGAGGATTTTTACCTGCAAAATATATCAAATGCTGCCATAGCAACACCATGGGTTTATGTCACATCGAAATTCTTACAAAAATGAAAACCAGTCTTGACAATAGTCATATATAGGACTTATACAATATTGAACCTTACAGCTATCATCGAGGTGCTTGCTTGATACATTCAAATAAGATAAAGAGATAATGATCATGCTGAAAACTCACCCAAGGCGTTTAGCTCAATAGATATTTATATGCAAAATGTCATAGATTCAGAGACAAACATTTTTGGGGAATCCTTCTGCCAGTCAAGGTCAGTCATATTCATTTTATACTTCTATAGATCTCTTCCCCCTTTCATTCATCTGATCAGAAAAAAGAAATTATATATTCTCCGTCTGCTGTCGGCTGTCTTAGAGGAATTAAGTAGCTTTGTCCTTATCATATAAACTGTCTAGAAAATAGTAAGAAAGAGTATAGTCAACCTTTATTACTGGTTCTGAACCTTTCTGAAGTGCCAGAAAGGACCCCCTCAATAATTACATGAAAGACCTTATTCGCTCCAAGTCAAAGGAAATCTAGTAAAATACATCAGGGAAAATTGTCATTTAACAACTATTCGCTATCCTTAAACCTTCCGCCATATCATAGTGCTTAAAGAATTTCTTATGCACACTGCATCTAAAATAAACACATGCACCGCATAGATGTTTTGACAGGACCCTCTATATAGACTCTGAAATAAGGATGACAAGAACGCTTTTCCAACAAAATGGCGCACAAGAAAGCGCTTGATAGGGAGGTGATTAGCTTTAAAGCTCTTTTGACCTTTACCCAAAAAAGATACTCAACAATCTGACAGCATTTAGAGTTAAAAATGTACTCAAGTCGCAAAAATGTGGCCGATTTGCTTCCATTTTCTTCTTCAAAGAAAGCTATTTTACCTATGACACAATGTACTACTAAAGATTTTGGAAAGAAAACGGGAGACATCAAGCCCAAAGATTTAAATCGGCCATTGAAACTGAAGTATGTCTTTTGCGGATAATGTGAGTAAATATCCCCATCTGTTATATAATATGCATTATCTGCCCATCACAAAGAATAGATCTACAAAAAATGTCTACCCACCTCTTTCATATGCTAGTTTCTCACAGAATTTTAATGTTAAATAAATAATTCACTATTGCATAATGCATAGCATACTGTGATCTAATTCTTATTTGCAATGCGAATTACCGTGCCTAATTAATTCTCAACACGCATGATCTACTTTCGCAGAAAATAACTACATTTACCTGTATCGCAAAAACGTGTATCTATATCTTCACTCCAACAGCAACAAGGTAGGTACGTTCAGTAAATGAGAACTCAAAAATGCCGTAATAGCCTTTGCGATGGTAATCCAAATGTGAGAACAATAATACGGAAAAGAAGAATTAGATAGAATCCATGACTTAACAAAGAGTTATAAACTATTCGAGTATGCGTAGCTTTTTTAGTCTTTGCATAGTAATGCAATCAATTGACGAAATTAAATCAGTTTACAATGACAAAATATTTGATTTTCAAACCGACACTATAAATTTCATTCATTTGATATTTTGTACAATATTCAAACTCTTTTGATTTACTACGTACAATATAAATAATGTTTTAAGATTCATTTGTGGACCAGGCAATATCACTAACGCACCTTAAAACTTTTCGGACTATTTAAAAAAAAAAAAAACAGAATTTAACGAGTATTGATTTAAAATGCTTGCATTTTTTTATTTAAGCTTAGGTACACTCGATATTTCCGACAGCTTTAAGCTCACTCCTTTAAATAACTGAGATATTCTAGATCTGAATTTGGTGACCAAGAATTTTTCTAAATAGCTCGCAGTTACCTGGAAGTACGGAACATATATGAATTGCATACTTAATGACGACTATGTAAATTGAGGGGCTCAATTCACATTGTTTTGCACGTTTTGTTTCTAAGATTCAACAAAACTAGTTCCAGTGTTCCACAGGATTCCATTCTGTCCCCAACACTTTTAATTTTCACTTACCATATAGAACAATCTTTTGTCTCCCAATAAAATAAAATATATTTTTTTGCCGACATTTCTGCTACTCGGCGCGAGCCCAATACTGTATTCTGTTATTGAAGCGAAACTTGACTTTCAAATATCATCATTACCTCACCACAAAGGCAAAGACTTTGGTTATATCTTGGTGGCATAATCAGCTAGAAGGTCTATCAGAGAAGTTATAACTTAAAACCCATCAGGAGTCTCAGTACAGATCCACAAGATTAATTGAACTATTGACAAACTTGACCAAGCCAAGGATGTTTTGATATGTACATTTCAAGAGGCTAATACCAGTGCGGATATGACGGGCAATAAATCATGGGGAAATATGGTACTGTTTGACATCAGATGGGTACAATCTCATAAAACCGCTAGACTCTTAGCGGACTGTATTTTCTTCAATGTCGTGCTTGCCTGCCATAAGTGTGCTAAGTTTTAGAAACAAGAAGTTGATGATTCGAAAGTGAATTCCAATGGACATAGCGTATACAATGCGGTATGTGAAAACGAGATCCAAGATAAAGCCTTTTTTTGACTCTTATCTAAAGAGGATAAAACCGAACATAAATTTCTCGGAAGGAATAATGAGAAGTTTATAAACTGGGATTTAAGACCATCAAAAGATGCTACTGTTGAGCAAGAAAATCTGATTCGGAGCCTGCTAGAACGATCAAGGGAGCGTTAAACGTAGGTACGTGGAGCCATAGCTATTAATGGGAACGTGGGAGAGATAGTCCCGATAACGAAAATACGCTGTCAGGCAAGATGAAGACCACGAACAAAACTGATCTACCGACAAACGAAGTTAGGTGAGTAACATTCATATCATATCAATAAAGCCGTTAAAGTCGCTCTTCAAAGCTGCAGAAAATATATTGGCAAGAAACATAGAGCATGCTCATATAGAAAATTTAACCTGAAGAAACCGATAATCCTAATATTTTCTCTGAAACATAAAATTCCCTGAACAGTTCCAAGTTGGCGCATAAGTCTACTCAACATCCTAAGCCGATCAAATATCTTACAGATCTATATCAGTGTGATATTAAATCTTATAATTCTTGTCTTGTCGACTAAAACTTTTCTTTTTTAAACGGGTGTAAATCTGATGTAATAAAGGAACCTATCTAGCAAAGTTTTGTAGTGAATTACAGATCAATTCAAAAACACAGTTAAGTAACAAGCCCATAACTCAACCAAATAAGATGACTATATACATTTTACCATTTTTTTTTTTTTTTGTTTTTTTATTCTTTATTATCAAAAATTAATGTACAAGTTTTTGATAATGTTATTACAATTCTTGTCCTACAAGAGGATAGTTAGAGGCATTTATTGTAGTATTCAATTCAGAATAGTGATAAATGAAACATCATTATAAGTATTTCAGTGTGAAGTGGAAAACATTGTACATTCATATAAATTTAAAAAGTAAGTTAAAAAACATATTTAATTAGAATGGTAAAGCAGGAATTTAAATTAATGATGTAGGAAGGAAAATCAGTTGTATTCATTCAGACGTTGAAGCGCAACGAAATTTCAATTTCATGACGATTATCTTTCAAAAGCCACAATTTTACATTAAATAAATATTTCATAAAAGCCCCGATGATCCGTATATCTTCGGGGAGACTATTGAATAGTTTGCAGGATAAAACAGAAGGAACATTTTCTAAGCTTGAAGTGCGAAAAGGTGGAATGCTAACCATGGTATCTACTTGTGCTGCTTCGAAGGTTATGGGTGTCATTGATGTGACTCTGATAGTAACCATCTCTAATGAAGAACAGCTAGTTGTTGTACTTTATAATAGTAATTACCACCCCATCAACTAATATCATATTCTTATCTGGAATAGAAGATTTCAAAATAAATATCTTTTCAAATCCTTATAGAGCAGTGGTTTCGAAGCCGATAAAAATTTCGAAATATATTCGCCTCAATTTAGGTTTTGGTGAACTACAACTCCTAAGTACTTATAAGACTTAACTAATTCAATCTCGAAGCAATTAATATTATAATAAAATTAATCTACTGCAATACGTTGCACGTATCACGATGCTGAATTCAGGAGACTTTAGCAGTAAGACTGCAGTAAATGAGCAATTATCAACTTGTTTTTCACAACGAGGTCGAAGCGATATTTTGCACAATATGCATACGCGAAATCATGCGCAAAAACCTTACGTTTTCTGACAAATGGAGGTCTAAACATCGAGTTAACATGGATTAGAAAGAGTAAGGGACCTAGGACAGAACCTTGGGGAACACCGATGTTGAAAATTTTAGATTCTTCAAAACTTGTCAATTTTAATTTTTTGCATTCTATGTTTAAGCAATCAAAGCAATCTAAAGCAAAGCCGAAGGCCTTGGCTATGTCTACAAAAAGTCCAACGCAGTATTTCTAGTCATTAAGCACCCTATAAATATGTTGGCAAAAATCCAGAAGTGCATTTTTAATAGAAATGATTTTCTCCGAAACCAAATTGGTTTGCATTTAACAAGTTAATTTTAGTAAGAGATTTAAGAATTCTATATTTTACAGTCAAATTGGTTAATACTACAATAGTTAAACTTTTTGAAACCGATGGTAGAACTGGTAAGTTTAGGTAAAGCAAAAGATCACACTTACTTGACCCATGTTTACTCTCTCTTCCCGACAAAATTTTCGATTTTATCAAACTCTTCGAACCTATTTTAATTACTAAGATAGAATCGGTGCATTAGTTAGAAAGCCCCACATCTTACAATGGCTTACTGAATGATAATGTAGACGAGAGAATTATATTAATAGATCTGTCTACTTCAACCAAGAACATTGTGATTGCTATACATTAGGTACGCCTTTCTCTTAGAATTAGTACCAAATTAATTCCTAAATTACAAATTATGGGGACTGATTAATAGGATTTCATCGCAATATTAATACTGTATGGAGGATTACAAAGGTCAGAGATTGTTTAAGTGTTTCCAAAAGCCAAAAGGTTTCTCTTTCCGAAACCATTTTTTTAATGGCGGTCACAGTTTGATTCTCCGACGTGCCCGTTTAACTTTGTTAGATTTAAAATTGAAGTAAAGCACAAACAATTTGAGCAAACAAGCTAAAGTTCTTTTTATTCGATAGATAATTTTATCGTATTAATAGTAAAAAATTATTTCGGGCATATCGCGAATACGAAAATATCTCAGCAATTGAGTCCTGAAGCTCTAATTTTCATTAACTTTAGCATTTGAGACCGTATATCACAAATAGTACGATCAATGTTGGATTTCAAGGCTGAAATCATGATTGGGTTATCCGCATAGACCAACGACTTCACCTAAGCCTTACACTGGCGAGTTAAACTAGTGAAGTTTACTGGTTGCCAACTAATAGCTTCAATAGTACATAAATTTTGCTTCCGAGTCAGGCTGCTAGTTGACCTGTTAGTAAAAAAGACTAACACTATGATACAACCCTACCGGTTTAACTCGCCTTAGGTCAAGTTCCCTACAGTCCAAATAATCCAGCGGCGTTAAATCACACTATCTTGGAGGCCAAGGCTCAAGTTCATTTTTAGAGATAATGCTATCATCGAACACAACACACCCTGTTGGAACCAAATGTCATGTACACCATGTTCACGCGCTTTTGAAAACAAAAAATCATTAATGATGGCATTGTACAGGGCGTAATTAACGGTGACATTTCGATTTTCTTTATCCTTGCGCAAAATCATCCACAAAGTTGATAGACACAGGCGAAATTCTTGCGCACGATGACAAACCACTGGCATCACTGGGCTCAACGACTACGATAATTTAATATCTGCGCATTCTTATACAGGGTGTTCCAAATAAATTTTCTTTTTAAAAATAAAATAAAATGAACAAAAATCAATTATTATTGACATGTTATAGCTTCAATAGAAAGAGCAAAAATTCCCATTAATTTTGGAGTACAATTTCATTCACGTAGCTGCCTCGGCTGGCTTCACAATAGCGCATTCTATCAACCCATATTTCCAGGACCTTGCTGACTGCTTCTGATTTTATCTCACAAATGGCTCGAACGATAATTACTTTAAGGGCTTAAATCATCATTCTTCGAATTAAAATGAACCACTTTTTGTCAATACAGTGACTTTTCGACAATCACGAGCGGGTTTTCCGATACCCAGATGTGTCAATTTTGTTTGGTTATATAACTGCCGAGATGAAAATGCGCCTCGTCAGAAAAAATGATTTTTCGACCAAATTCTACGTCCACTTCGAGCTGCTGTAAGACTCAAACTGGGAAGCGATAACGAAGCAGGTGGTCTATGCATTCAATTACTGAGTCAATTGGATATTGTTTTTGCAAGGGAATAATCCGAGATCTTTATCATCAGACTGGTGCATAAAATATTAAGTTGTTGAGATCGATGGCGAGTCAATGTTCCTGGATTAAGTCGAACACTCTCAGCAACAGCAGCCACATTCTCGTCCGTGCAAGTCAATCTCACAATATTTTTGCACAAACCTCATTTTGGCCTAAACTTATTTTCAATAAACGCACTGATTGGGCAACACAGCACTCACTTTTGAAATATGATACTGACTGACAGAATTTCAAACGGGAAAGATCTGTCAGTGTTAAAATAACATATGATTCAAAATATGTGATTCATCGTGAGGGTTGATTTTCAATAGGCTTTTTTTGACAGACCTCGCGTGACTCATATCAAACTGCTTTGTCATTTTTGCTTAGTATCATTTAGCAAGTCATTATGGAAAGACTCACACCACAACAGCGTCTCGAAATTGTTCAGCTGTATTACGAAAATCAGCGTTCTGTGAGAAATATTTTTCGTGCGATTCGAGTAATTTACCTTGCGCTAAATCGACCTATTGAAACCACTATTGCCAATATCATTCGCAAATTTGGGTTCCAGCTTACGAGTACATTAGTGGATGATACTCGACCGGTTAGACCACATACAGCAGGTAGTGAAGAGACTATAGCAGCTGTAGCTTTCGAGTGTACGCGAAAACCGTAACGAACCGATTCGTCGTCGTTCTCAGCAGCTTGGCTTGGCTTATTCGACAACTTGGCGTGAGGATCTTGGATTAAAAGTGTACAAAATTCAACTTGTTCAAGAATTGAAGCAAGGTGACTTGAACTTGTGTCATGTTTTCAGTGAATGGGCTTTGGAAAAATGCAATGAAAATCCGATATTTTATCGAGAAATTTTGTTCACTGATGAAGCCCATTTCTGGATCAATGGATACGTTAATAAACAAAATTGCCGTTTTTACTGATGAGCAACCCGAACAGTACCAAGAGCTGCCATTACATCCATTAAAACCAACGGTATGGTGTGGTATATAGGCTGGTGGAATCATTGGTCAATATTTCTTCAAAAATGAGGCAAATCAGAATGTTACCGTCAATGGTAACCGTTATCGCGCCATGTTAACGAACTATGTGCTACTTGAAATTCGAGCACATGGTCTCGTTGAGCTCTGATTTCAACAAGAAGGCGCTACAAGCCATACAGCGCGTGAAACAATGGACTTGTTGAGAAATCATTTTGGTGAGCACTTAATTTCACGTTTTGCTACGGTAAATTGGCCGCCTGAATCGTACGATATCACACTTTTGGACCATTCTCTCTAGGGATATGTAAAGTCTCAGGTCTTCAGGAATAATCCAGCTACGATTGACGCTTTCTTGTGTTATCCGCGAGATACCAGTCGCTATGCTCAGACGAGACGACCAAAATTGGACCACCTCAGATAGTCGTGGCCAACATTTACATGATATCATTTCCAAAAAGTAAATGCCATGAATTGTTCTTTTAACCGATAATAAAAATTTTAAGTTCATTTTCAAGTTTATGTGTTTTATTTTACATTATAAATCAAACCTTACGATGTCTTCTCTGTGACGATGAAGTGTATTGTGTATCTTTTTTCTAATATTCTTTGGTTCTTATGGCTCTGATATGTGGGAACTTATGACCGCCTAGAAGATTTTTGTTTTCGCTATTAGAAATTTTTTGATGTGGGAACTCGATCGCGAACGATAGAAATTGAGTTCAATTGGTAATGACACCCGTTTTTGAATAGGCACCACTAGAGTTATACATATATGGCTTTCCCTGCTGTTTTTGACGAAGTGTTTGGATCTGTTGGTCCGATATTGGGACTATCTTCCCAGTTGTTGGTGCCCTCACCGATAACACGCAAAACGTTGGTAATATACACCAATGACTTTACGTAGCCCCACAAGAAGATATTATGTTGTAGTTGAAACCTCAGTCCTTGAGTCATCAGTGAGACAATAATGAAATGGGCGGTATGGCGCGTAACTTGATCCTGTTGGAACTCCATGTATACCATATTTTTGAAGAAACTCATTATCATGAGTTCCAATCTCATTTTTGGAAAAAAAAAATTATACCAGCGACGTGAAGAAGACACAAAAAATCTACTTCTTTAAGTGTAATTGAGTCTCATCTCGCTTCTGAATTCGATTCATTCCCAAAATGACAATTTAGATAGGTCACAATTAAAGCAGATATAATAGATATAGCACATAAAGCATAAGATATCTGGATACGTTTTGTTATTTTCTTTATTTTCTATGCCTTCCATAAGGCCCTAACTTTCCTTAGAGAGCGTATGAAAGTGTGCCATTATCAAGCCACTTACTTTTTGTTTCTGGCCATTCATTAAGGATTCAACAGTGTGACTTTATGGTATTTAGTCATCTCGTTGAGATATGCGGTTAATTATTAAATCACACTTGATTCTGCTTAACTTCTATGTACATATGGTATATTGCGATATCCGATGGGAATTTTGGATTCAAGCCATGCGAAGCAGTGGCTTGATGAGTAGTTCCTCTTTCTTCTTCGAAAAACTCTTATTTTGTAGAAACAAAGAGAAGATGACTGATTCACCGAGAGGTACAGTTACACTTTGTATGCCAATTGTATGCTAAATGCTATTTCTAACAGGTTGGTGTTAGTCCATCTTTCCAGTGTAGGCCACCAATTAATTGGCTATACCATAAGACCACCAAACAGTTATGCCATAAGTAAAAATCAGTCTAACAACGGTGACGTAAACCTGGTATATGATTAGACCCCCTCTTGAGCCTGCAACTCTAAGGCGTACTAGAGTATATTTGAAAGTGGCTTTGGGTGTTTATAAAAATTTAATTTTACTTAACTAATATTTCCACAAATCAAATCTGTTCGTCAATAATGATTTAAAATCGTTTGCTTGTAGGTATATACTCGTACAATGAATTCCAATTTCTTGATGGGTCACTTTTGCTGACGTGCGATGCTCGATAAATTATGTGTTTCCCAAAACAAATTTATATCCCCAATTAAATGATCGATGCAAAATCCATTAAAATGTTAACAAAAATAGATTAAAAATTATTTAAATTGTACTCGTATCTATGCACTTACACTCTGACTTAAATCATTGAAAATTGCCAAAGAAAATTAATTTCGCCACTTGAGGAGATTGAAAGCATGATGACGTTAATTGTCCAAGAAATGCAAGTGGTGGTAGTATTGCTCTGTTTTGGTGTTTATTTATAAACAATTTCCTTATTATTTATAAAAATATGAGCCTTAGCCATTTTCGACGAGGATGGGATTCGAACCCACGCGTGCAGAGCACATTGGATTAGCAGTCCAACGCCTTAACCACTCGGCCACCTCGTCTACGCTCAATTTTGAGGAAGTGATGATACAGTCGATATGATAAAATATGAGCTTCAAATGTTAAAAGGCCTTATACTATATGATAAAATTAAATCAGGGCATAATTGGAAAAATCAAAATTAAATTGTTCCCGATTTGACTTGATATTACGGCAACGTCAATGGTGAAGACAATACGAAGTTGTTTGCTGGCATATATTGTATGAAGTGTTATTCTCAATCAATAAATAATTTTGTTCATAGGTATCAAGTAAAAGAAGAATATTTCAATAACAGATAGATACCCGCAACCTTGCTTGAGTCGGTTCTCTATAGCTCATTTTATCGTAATCTAAAGATTGACAGATTTGATTTACAAAAACAAAGTGATTGTATTAAGTCGCTTAATCACTGGGCACTGGCTTAAATAAATAGTTCCTTGGCGTGATTGTGGAACGCTAACGCCTCTTATTGACCTGAAAAACTTTCAGAAGTCTCAAGCATCTTAAAAACAAGTCCGGCGAACCAACAAAAATGCGTGTCGTGAGCAATAAATAAGGGTTACACTCTAAATTATCGTCCTGATAATTATCCATAACGACACTGTTTGCTAGCGTTTGAGTACGATAGTGATCACTACAGCGTGCCACCACTATACGGATCCGAAACGAGTAAACGCAGCTGGACTAGTATGATCGAATGTACTCA
Source organism: Volucella inanis (assembly GCA_907269105.1). Classification (NCBI taxonomy): domain Eukaryota; kingdom Metazoa; phylum Arthropoda; class Insecta; order Diptera; family Syrphidae; genus Volucella; species Volucella inanis. The sequence continues at coordinate 148,940,484 of OU026153.1, forward strand.
TATGACTACCGTAAAGTACGGTGGCCGTGCTTCTCCAGAATTTTAAACCATAATTTACGTTTAAATGGAATTAATCCACTAACTAACTAACTAACTAACTAACTAACTAACTAACAGACTGGTTGACTTTATAGCAGAATAAAGCATCATCATTTTCTGTTTTTGAGACCTCAAAGTTTAGAAGGCCTCCAGATTATCAAACTATTAATCATAAAGCCACGTTGCAATCGGAGCCCACGAACAGATTAGTCTTTAGTATTCTGAATATCCTTGCGATTCGAACGGGTCACTAGAACTATGTGGCTGAACAGGCCACTTATTTGAGTAGACAGTGCAAGAAGTTTTAGCCGCGGATACCAAAAACATGCCACCACTAAATAGTTTTCCAATAAAAGATTTAATTTTAATTAATCAAGAAAACAAGATCATTTCTTATAATATAAGATTTGCTTTCCATTTTAATCGATAAAAGAAGGGAAGAGAACATGTAAAGCCAAATAATGTAAACAAACTCCAGGCTTTTTATCAAGAACATGATAGATGTTGGCTTTAAATATTTTAAATGACTGCAGAGCGTCGCTACAGCCATTTCTTCCACGTGGACCCAAAAAAAAGCTTTAATTCTGATCACCGTTTCGGAAAGTGATTAGTCCAAAAAAGGTTCGAAGACATAAGGTTCGATAATGCCTGCGGTTTGTTGTCGTTTGTTTGTGTCACATCTCTAGATGTAATCGGTACATGTTATCTCTACGAGACGAAGTAAGCGGATTGGTCTGACTCAATTGGTTCTTAAAGGCATCAGCAACCAATTCTCAATCATGAAAAAGTTATCCTGAAAAAAAAACTTCTCTGGACTAAACACGTTACATCAAAAGTCCATCATAAGATGCTGTTGACCTTTTTGTAGCACAAGGAGCTGTCGGCAGGACATTAATAAGAATACTTTGGATCTATGCGGATATGATAAGACCGATTATATACTCTAGAGAACTAAATCTCCGATGAACTTGCTGACATGTCTTAGAGAAAAGATTACCTAGATCCAAACCTGAATTAGGACTGCCTGCGTCCTCGTTGACAGTTGGGTTTTATATGACCATAAATAATGATGGCATAATTCTATGTACAAGTTGTTGGTAAGACGAACGAATGCTTTCCGACGTCTCCAAGAAGTCATCGGCTTTCCAACTGTGCCGATAAATTTCAAGGTTCATTTATGTTTGAGACATGTCAAGTTTTGGCCACATGTCAAGAGGACCACAACGCGACTTTTGATGATGAGGTACAATTCCCCAGGTGCCTGCGCAGCTTCTTCCATATGCTTATGACAGCAACGACGACGAGTCCGACACAATGCCATAATAGACAGATTCAACTCTAAAGTAGTTAACAATTTTGTCTTCTTTGGCTAATGATATAATAGTGACACCTCATCTGATATCAAGTGAATAGTTACACTTATCCATAGCCATATTTGGTTAGCGACATTCATCATCTCAGTTCTAGTCTATGGTGCGGGTGCATGAATATTATCGAAGGAGTATCAAGATATTCTTAATCCTAAGATTATTCGAGTAATTATGGGGACACTTTGTATTGATAGACTTTGGATAATGGATATCAAGGTTCCGTTCGAAGAGTAGTCGACTGGACCTTGCCTTATACAGCACAGCCAAGTCAAAGTGGACCTTCTGAAATATCTTGCAGTTCGCAACTAAACGCAGTTGGTAAAGGACTACGCTTACTGCGGACATATATTGTTTTAGGCCCAAGTCCACGGGAATCTGCTGAATGTCCTCTATTTTGCATTAATGACTAAAGCACTAAACGTGGAAAACCGGTGGGATCATTCCCAAAGAGCAATCGGAAAGTCCTGTTCTGATATACTGGGTTCCAATCCGTTTCCAACAAAGAAACCCCTGGTTTGATGACTAATGCAGTCAGGCAAATCTACAAAAACAGCGGACGTACAGAGAGCGGGTCTGCAGGAAAGAATGGTATAAAATAGGCTGCTCCAGAAGGGGCACGAGAAGGCTTCGATCGAGGATCTAGAGAGATATTATCATAAGAATGAAGTTCGGAAGTTCTATCAAGGAATATAACGAACATGCCAAAGGTGTAAAGCCTAAGCAAAAATCTGCACCGATGGAAAAGGAAACCTCATTGTATGTAGTAATGGGAGATTTTTTAAGCGTTTAGATTTAAATTGTTAAAAAAAGCACGGGGAATTTGTAAAAGTTCATACAATTTTTATTTGAGTCGATCAATCAATACTTGCCATCTACTTTTTAAAAATTATTTTATGCGGGTGCTGACCACGACAAGTGGTTCATACAGACAGTCTATTTTTGACTCGTATTTCGCTAATAACACTTGTAATGTTGTCTTCCAAAGGCTGCAATTGATGATGGCTTATTGGCATAGAAAACAAATAGTCTAAAGACATCAAATCGCACGATTTGGCAGGCCAATTTACCGGCTCAAAATTATAATTGGAATCCATTGAGTTGTTTCCTGTGTGGCATGTAGCGCCGTCTTACTGGAACCGCATGTCGATCAAATTCAGCTGTGCATTTTGAGCAAGAAATAAGTTAGAAATCATTGAACGACAGCGGGCGCCATTGTTCCCACGGTCATCTTTGAAAAAATATGGGCCAATGATTGCTCTTGTATTGCCTGAGGTTGCTTATTGGACCAAATACGGCAGTTTTGTTTAGTAACATACCCATACCCATACATAACCAGAAATGAGATTTTTTAAGTTTTTAGATCAAGATCCTTGCGTAAAATCTTCCACGTAATCAGGTAACACAAGCTAATGGCTGCCAATAACGACGAATAGACATATTACACTGGCGGATACAGAAGCGTGAAAATGGTGCGAAATTTTGTCACTATGGCTTGAATTGCTTGCTCAGTCGGTCAACTATGACGACCGTAAAACGGTCGAAATGCGCGAAAAACATTTTTCACAGAGCACGAATTATTTTGTTTGCATTCAAGAATTTCCATGATGAAATGGCAATGCTAAGTGAGTATGCTTGACTTTGACACATGTCACGAATCACGCGTATGATGTAAAAAACAGAATACTAAAACCAAACAGTAAAAAAATCACCCCTTATAATAGTCGGAACTAAGAACATGGACGAAAAAAGACAATATCTCCTTCCACCCAACCAATATGAAGTCAGGACAGCAATTTTTAAGCTTAAGTCTAATAAAGCTTCTGTACCCGATGCCTTAACTCCCGAGATGATTAAGAAAGCATGTTATGATAGAATACGGATCATACATCAACCCATTACTAAAACCTAGATCAATAAAAATATGTCCGACGAATTTAATCTCAGCATTTTTTAACCGATCGTAAAGTAGTGAGGTCCACTTAACTCTCCTAAGTCTTATAATTCTCGAATATCAAATCCTCTCTGCTGTTTTATGCCAACATCTAAAATTTTGGAAAAAAAACCCAAGAGTTCCAAATCGGTTTTTATGCCGCGTATGCCAGCATCCATAGAGGCGATCTGTATAGAGCTGTGTCCAGTTTTGACATCACTACTAAGCCCATTGGACTATGCAGAAGGAATATAGAGAAGGTATGCTGCTTCTTTCAATGTTAGAAAAGGATTTTTAAAAATCGATGCGTTGTAGTATGATTTTTTGAACTTCGTTCTTGAAAGAATTGTGCGAAACTCACAACTTAACACCATCCTTCAAAAGATTTTTCAGTTATTCACTAACGCAGATGACATTGACATACTGGGAGGAACATGGCGAGCTGTCAATGGAGCGTTTGCGACTATTCTAACAGAAGCGGTCTACGAAAGAAACGCAAAGTATATGATGTCAATAAAGAGGGACACATAACATAAACGCCTAGGGTAAAACTTACCGATAGGCAGCTGCAACTTTGAAATGCGACTTCGCTAATAATTCCAACAAGAACACCAGCGCAATAATTAGGAGAAGAATCACACCTCCTAATTTCTGCTTCTTTATGCTTAGAAGTCAAACAATTAGCAAAGCCTTCTCTTGAGCAAACAAAAAGACACCAGCCTCCCGGCCCGGAAATTTTTCGTCCATAATCCAAAGTAACAACGGAATCAGATTAGCCAACTTCGTATGTGCAACTGGAGTCAGCTGACAAAAGATTGTTAAGGCCTTGTTGTTGTTTGACAGATCAAAAGTGTTACTTTAAGAGCCCAATTTGTTATTTTATCCAGACTTTCTTTATTGTTCTAAAACTGGGGATGGTGAATGGTCAAATCAAAAATCAACTTCTTCCTTAGTTCGTGTTCCACCCTTCCAGTCACACATATTTTTAACACACTCCTTTCGTAAGTCAACGATCTACAGATATAGTGCAAAATTTAGAAACTTATGAAGTAAGTCGTAGCAACTCACCATCTAAGCTTATGAGTCATCATACATTATTCTGCCAAATCCATTCACCAACACATTTTTTAAATCACTTTCCGAATATGTATAACAAAACCGATGATACAAATCAAGATCTCTCCAAATTGACAGCCTGTCTTGTGCGCCTGTAATTACTACAAATTGAAACACAAATTTCAATCAACCAACTAAATTCTTCCTTTTTTTTTTCCTCTTTCTAGCGTATGCTGCCTTGCGTCGGTCAACGTATTGGCATATGGACTGGTCATCGATAATGACAGTGAAACAAGTTCATCTCCATCGTCTGTTGGAACCGATCAAGCAAAGACGTCCACGATAAAAACAAAAACAGCAATAAATACGACGAACCCTAAGCAAACACCTCTGGCAAGGAAGGCCATAAAATCGAACAAGCACTCACACATACTCAATAAAAAATTACTCAAGTAAGTTAGTCAGCGTTTTCGCACATTAAATTCAGCACTTTGTTGCATTCCATGGAACTTTATTTATTTTTCTTTTGTGCTCTTTCTGCTTTTCATTCTACTCCCGCACAGTAAATTAGGACTGGCTAAAGTTCGCGCGCCAAACAGTCACAACCGGAAACGTCTGGCCGTGGAGTCACGCCGTCATGCTTCGCCCGATGATTCACACATGTTCATCATAAAATTACCACCAAATCTATACTATTACACGAGTCCTAAGGCAGGCGCAGGCGCAGGAACAAGCGTAGTTAAAGGCACAGGCAGCAGCAGTGCCGCCAAGAACAACGCTCTGGATCAAGGTAACGGGAAAAAGGTAAGGCTTCACTTAATTCATAAAACATGCTCAGATCGTTCAACCCACGAACCTGATGCAAGGCGAGGCGCAACAAGTATTTTGTTATTTTGTTGTTGTTTGCGCTTACGGATAGCTGGGAGGTATCCGCAGTTGCGTTAGCGTTCTCTTTTGCGTTCCATCAAATTCTTTGGAGTTTCGGTTTTGCATTTGTTATTGCTGGAACTTGCTGTGCGCGATGAACATTAATGCACAAAATGTCGTGATTCTTTGGGTGATGTTTTCATGTCGGTCTTATGGAATATTGAAGGTTTAGTCATGGCTCATGGGACATGTTTATTTTCTCGTTGCACAGGTGTCCATGTTTGGCTATAAAGTAAATATTGTAATTATGGTGAGAACATTTCTTTTTGTAGCAGCGACTGACTGCATATTTTTGATCAGTCACTGTTCGGCAATAGCTTCGAGGAATTTGATTTTATGTAAATGAAATGACATGAGTTTGTCATTTTAAAAATAGATTATGACGTAAACCTATAAGATTATGAAGGAAGAGATTGTCATCAGCCAAATATAATTTGCCATTTCAAATATGAATGTATCTATACACGAAATCACTGCTTGATTTGTAACAAACTTTGTGATCCTAATGTTCCTAATGTCCCTATAATTTTGATGCATAAAGTTGTTTTAATATTTTTCTTCTCAGCCAGTACTCTAACATGGTCTAACTATCTGTCCAAATTCCTTAGTTGTTGCTAAATTATTAAGTTTTTTAAATATTGGATGTACTGTAGTTTTATAGGACAATTACTTTAACATTTATGTACAAAAGGTCTTGCATCTTGTATATATTGTAGATCAGAAGTGCTATCTCTAGGTTGAACCTGATTCTACGTGATTACTTCTGATATCGCTATTGCAAAACGACCCAAGCATTTGCGATAAGATTGCTGTTCTTGATGTTGATCATTTCTTGTGGTGTAAGTAATGGTCGCATTGAAAGTATTATATCAACACCGTAAGGACATTAACAAAACTTATTTTGCTCATCCCTATACAATATTGGTACTTAAATTTTTGAGATACGGCAATACCGGTGTAGATGCGTCAAATCTGACATCAGTTTGGCATTTTTAATGGTACATGTGCTCAGAAGGTTGTGTCATATGAGTGCTATGTGCGTTTTTTTTTTTAAGAAGACTTGAAAAATTCATCTTAGCTAAACAGTAAACATTTTCGTGCGATGATTTTTTATGATTTACGAAGCGGAATACCTCAACAACAGTGTACCGATCTACTCGGTTCCACTTTTAGTGATGAAGTATCATCCCGATCACCGTGTCTCACTGGTTTTCCGTATTCAAAACCGTTCCTAAAATTACCCCGAACGCATGCAAAAGTGTATTGATCTTCATGAAGTTTTTTTGAAAAACAATAAAACCATTTTCGATGATAAATAACACATGGGCTGAAAAGTCAGTGCCATTTTATAGTAAAACACAAAATTTTTGCAAAATTCAACTTTATTTATCAATATAGTTGCCTTCGAGGGCGATACACTGATTTTAACGATTTTTCAATCTTTCGATACAAGTTTTGTAGTACGATTTCGGTTAAGCCTCAAAATATGCCTCTGTTCCGGCGATTACTTCTTCATCGGTCTTAAATCTCTTTTCAGCGTGCATTTTTTTGAGGTCTGCGAACAGGAAATAGTCGCTGGCGGCCAAATCTGGAAAATACGGTGATAAGGGAAGCAATTCGTACCCGAATTCATTCAATTGTCTTGATGAAAGAGTATTTTCTTTTTCTTCAAATGGGCGGCCGTTTTTCTGCGATTTTGTCCTTCAAACGCTCCAACAACGCAATGTAATAGTCGTTGTTGATAGTCGATGAAAATTATTTCATGTGTATCCCAAAATATGGATGCCATAACCTTGCCAGCCGACTGTTGAGTTTTTGGTCGTAAAATTCGGCTTTATTGCGGTTGAACAACTTTAAACACTCTCTGAATCATCAATACGTTGTTGTTTTTGGTCGACTGTGAGCAAACGCGGCACCCACTTTGAACAGAGCTTTCGCATGTCCAAATATTCGTGTATGATATATCCAACACGCTCTTTTGATATCTTCAGAGCCTCAGCTATCTCGATCAACTTCACTTTACGGTCATTCGTAATCATTTTGTGGACTTTTTGATGTTTTCATCTGAAACAGCCTCTTTTGGAAGTCCACTGGGTGCATCATCTTCGGTGCTTGTATGACCACTTTTAAATATTTCAATCCACTTGCGCATGGTTCGTTCGGCTGGTGCAGAGTCCAGGTAGCACTTATCAAGCCATTTCTTTGAATCGGCTGCATTTATTCCCATCAAAAAGCAATGATAAATCAACACACGAAATTGCTTTGAATCCAGTTTTTTTTTTTCACAATAAAAAAAATTGCTTCACTCAACGCTATATCCCGAGTACTAATCGTTCGACAGCTGTCAAATTTATACACATATCTTTTGAAGGTTGGTAATAACTGAAAATGGTATGAATTTAATTCAAGTGGTGCCCCCTCTTAGAAACGGCGCACACTTTTCAGCCCATGTGTTACTTCTTTCTCCTTGTTTTTCCCAAAACTTAAGTAGCAACCAAGGGATTTTAAAAGTCGATGTTTATTTCACATTGTTTTCTACGGAAGTGAACAACTTGTTCTTGTTAACCAGCTTTTTACGGATTAAATTTAGGAGATCGATTTGTGTCCACAGCGGGACTGGTAAAAGGCATTCTTTCACAGAGGCCGACTAAAAGACAGAGCTTACTTGAATTAATTACACAGCCTGAAGACTTGGCAGGGATATCAAAGCAATACATCGCGTTTTATAGCTTTACCTATGCTCACTGTTATAATCGGCTATAAATTCGAGAAACAGATAGTGAATGATCTATAATTCCTGGGTCTTTTGCAAAAACAAATAAGTTCTTACCAGTACTACTCCAAAATATTTGGAGCTCAGGCCGATAAAGATCTCTGAGACTAAGTTAGGGTGTTGGAAAAGAGATGGTGGCGGAAGAGACCTTAATGAACCGAACGGGTTACTGACTTCAGCCTTACCAACCCCTCGTTCTATATCTATATGTATGGATGGATCTATAAGTATATAAATAATGGAACTGACCTTACCAGTTGGGGGTTGTCGGGGTAACTGTCTGGAAACAAGGACAAATAACTTCAGGTCTGTACCGTCCGTTAATAGGCCACGTGCATTTGAACAACTAGCGGCCCTGGACTGCTATGGGATGGGCCGGACCAAATGGGATGAAAAACTGCAATTGTTATCGATGAAAAAAGCAGCACCTAGGCAGGCTTAAGTCTTGAGTTTCCGGCATGTTAAAAAGCGCCTCGTAATAGGAGTGCCCTAGTTATGACATGTACGACATAATCCTCGATAAATGACTCAAGCTAATCGCCTTTGAGGCGGGGTGAAACATTGTCTTGGATTTGGACAACTCCTGATTGATCACCATCAATCGTCGACCAGATTGACCACATTGTAATCGACACAAGGCACTCCTCTTGTATTATGGATGTCTGAACGTTCCCAGGGGCCAACATTGTGTCGGACCACTACTTTGATGTAGCCAAAGTACGGTTTCGGATTTCCCGAATATCGTAAAAGCAAGCTAATACTGTGTGAAAGTTCGACGTCGAACGGCTGCGATCACAAGGGATCGCCAAATCCTTTTCTGATCAAGTCTCCCTTAATCTCTTAAGAGGTTCAATGCCCCCAGCATCAAGTGACGACCAGTAGAAATAATGCCAAAACGCCATCAAAGATGATGCCTCTGGTCTGTTGTGTTTCACACGGTCACCACAACGAATACCCTGGTTTGACGACGAGTATCGGCAAGCATATGCAGATAAAAAGGGGCATAGATAGCGGAGCTGTATAGAAAGATTAGAGTTACTCACGAGCTCTACGAGCACCACCGGCTCCTTAGGTAGAAAACGAACGAGCATGAAAATCGCGCGGTCGAGGAAATTAAGAGATGCTACAAGGAAGTTTAACCAAAAGGTAAAAGAAACTTGTTACGAACACAAACCCTGAAGTGAAGCCTATAGAAATGAACATGTTCGTATGTTCCTATAACTCTTGCCAATCGATGCTTCTTTGGGCTAAGAAGGCAATTGACTAGCTATGCCCTCTCTCAAACAACAAAAGTGACTCTATACGTATATAAGAGCTTAATAATCCCAGAAACTGGAGGCAACAAGCTAAAGATCGAATCATCTGGAGTCGCTTGTTGATTGAGCACGGACTGTAACGCCACCTTAAGTAAATAAGTCAGTTTACAAAATCGGCAGTTTGTTCGATGATGGACTTTTCTGCACTGTTCCTAACCGAGCCATCTCCAGCTGCTTTAAATAGTCTCATCTCTAAGCAGTCTTTCTGTGCCAGCAGCTTTATAAGACTTTAGCTTCGGTATTGCTACCTTAACTTCGTCTGGGTCAGAGAATCGGATTCTCTGTCATCTTTGTCGTGGCTAAATGATTCATTCTATCTAACAGCGGTATTTCGACTTTCTCTTCAGAATTAATCTCTTTCATAATTGACTGCTTTTGAATTAGTTTGTGTGTTGCCTCATCCTCGCATGCACCTTTGCCATATATTTCATCTGGCAGCCCCACCTTAATTTAATTAAGTTAATCAATTTACTAATTTCTTTCTCAATCTCTGGTTTGTGGTTATCGTATGAAACCTTACACATTAGAGGCGACGATCGTGATAGCCTTCTTTCAGCATCCTTACCGGACTTCTGCACTTGTCGGTGGTTGTTTGGGGTTTTGGAAGAAGTTGTGGGAAATTCGTTCCGCAAGAGTTCTGGCAGTTTTCTGCGATTGTATGTAAAATGTATAACATCAAATCTTCTCACGATATTTTCTGACTAATCCAATGATAAATATGGCTTGTCGTGTTTTCATGAGGAGAAAGGCAAATTTCCTTATAAATCTTCGTTCTACGAGTATGATGCCATCCTATTCACTTGCGAAATCAGTCAGCCTGAAATAATAATATTTCATTCACTGGTTATGGTGCGTCCAAGTATTAATGCACGCCTTTCTTTGAAAACGTCGTTCTTCTTTTCATCACTATTGCATAGATTATCTACGAAGAGTTTGCCTTATGTGCAATGGTTAGTCGCTAATGCCAGACATATACGAGTACATATGGGGTGGAACGGGATTTTCTTTTTATATTCTTGTAGCTAATGCAGAGGGTGTTGAAGAGAATTCCTAGCTTGGAAGCGTATGTACCAATGACCCATACTGATTGGTATTATTCTGGCTAGCTCGGGGCAAGTTCTAGGTCGGATGCTTAATTTTTGAGGGAGGTTGGTCAAATTAGTCAGTCAAGATAGCACAAAAATCAAGTTTTTCTCATTTAGAAAAAGTTTTTAAGATTTTGTATCACGCTTAAAAAGTTCCAGTGGATATTTAAGTTTCTCTGCAATAGAAAAGGCGGATCTCCAAATTCATTGGCCCAGGGAATTTTTTTCTTGTAATAGTCAACAAGCTACCTACATGCCTTCTAGATTGCTAGTACTTTTGGTTATTCCTGGATGAAACTGAAAGTCAATTTTAATCTGAGATTCCCATTTCAGTCGAGAAGAAAGCTTGAAAGTACTCAAGAACTCGGCAGTCCATTATGGAGCCTTCTAGTCGAAAATTCTTTTCGAAAGGCTTTGTTGGTATTGGTATAAGGTTTAAGCGATTTGTAGTTTGTTACAGTCACAGCTTGCTCCCCAGGGAAGAAGATGCAGAACCTTACTATGACTGTTTAGGATCCCAACCAGGACCCGGATTCTTCTGTTTTTCCTATTCCAAGTGCTCCTTAAACACTGAGTTTTGCAATAGTGTTGCCCTAACTTCGGGTGGATCAGCAGACAATTGGTACATTCGTAAGAATAGGGTCAACTACAATAGGGAACATACACTTTTCGGCAAAAGTTTTCCCGGATGAAAAATAAATTTTAGATTCAGAATAAGTCTTAGATACCTAGCACTGAAAGAAAGGTATTCTTATAGTATAACGTTTGGTAAAACAACAATTCAATTTTGCTACTCGGATTTATGCATAGTTTACAGCATCTGAATGAAGTGCACTTGTGTAAAACCATTTCTGTCAAACTTCGATGGAATTTCCTCAAACATCGAGAACCATACATGAAATGAAATGGTTTTTCATAATATAGATCATAACTATTAGGATTGCGTATGAATTTCAAACGAGCAATGAAATTTAACGTTGTTGTCCTTCCAAATTCATCAGCGCTGTATCGTAGCCATCTATGAAAATCCGACGTCATTCCTTTCATGGAACAAATTCTTGTCGAAAATTTGCCTAAGCTCAGATAAAGCCGATTTCGTACTTTCGCAGCAGCAGCAATTCTAATGTCATTACGTCAGATGGCAAAGTCGTCGTGCAAGTGGAAGATGCCTTTGACAGTGCAGCGTACAGCCTATGGTCTTTACATAGTTGTTTTCATCCTAGGTGGTAAGCCTCATGTCTTGCAAAAAGCTCCTCTAAGCTGCCAGAAATCCGACAGTACCACAAAGATTTTCGACGCTTTTCGACAAGTCCAACTTGTTTGTTGTTTGTTATTCGGAAATGACACCCACATACTTAACTTAACTGAAGAAATGGAAACGTTTAAGCACTAGATGAGTTATAGCCTTCTGAGCAGACTTTGATCAGTCATGCTCAAACAAGCTGTAAAGCTTCATGTGCTTCAAAGTAGAGATTAGAACCATTAAAATCCAACAAATCCCATAGCAATGCAGAAAGTAAACCGCCTTATTACCCCGACATCATATATTGGTCACTGTCAGCATCCACAATCAGAGTCCTATTTATTAGATTTGGTCTTATTCGAAAATTAGTAATTCGCCTACGACGTACTGTTTAGGCTAGTTACTCATGCCATTTAAAGTTGCGTTATCGAAACGTCCTCAATAGTGATAGTGAGTGAGTTGTTTCTGAACAACTTACCTTAGAATCAAGACCGAATCATTAGAAGATGACAAGACTTCGCCCAGGTGCCGTAAGATCCACTGAATGTTTCTAGTCTGACTGTTTTGCCTCTTTTGAATACATTGCTTGTTGGTTTAACTGAGTATTTCGATCTTATCGCAAAAGTCTTAATAAGAGGCACACTTTGAAAACCGAATCAGCTTCCAGTCTGCTTCCAGTTAACCTAAGTGAAATGTTTGAAAATTTTCTTGTTTTTTTACATATCGCGGCAAATCTGCGTTCCACCATTGAACACCTGCAAGATCTTATTTCCTGGGTGGACATGTCAGTTCAAAACATATGGTGAGGGCACCGTTCAAGTTTTAATTAACTTCCTCTACCGTTTATTGTTTTGTTTTGAGTTTAGGTACAGCATTGACGTACTTTCCGAAGCCACTTTTTAAAAGTGTCCTGTTGGTTTTTCGCGGATTTCTTGTCTTCAACAAAGCCAACATCTCATCTTCGATGTTTCTATGGGTTCACAAAAATGTATAAAATAAAATCTCCTAAACGCAGCGTTAGAGCGATTACTCAATGTCTTACTTCGTAACAAATATTAATTGAGTGACAAACATTTTCGACAACCAGGTCAGACTATACTAACGGGTGACCAGATAGCAATGATAATTTTTCCAATTGTTATCTTCCAGCAGTTGTCAAAGTTACCAATGACATCTAGATGTCAAAATATCCAGTAAGGTTTGCCATTTCATCATGCATCATTTATTTAAAAATGCTGAAGTTCCGGCTCAGTTGTAAATACGAAACGTGAATTTCATCGTGAGGTCGGTCGTCATCAGAACTTCAGTGTGCAGGCAATTCGTCGCACTGTAAAAAAGTTTGACCGTGTCTGTCTGAAACCAGACAGAGACTGTTGCGAAATTAAGAAAACATAGTATCAGTATCGAAGAAGACCCAGAAATGTCGATTCGGGGCCGATCAGCTGAATTGGGCATCGGCTTATTTTGCGGTTGGATTTGGGTCTACATCCGTATAAGATTGTGCTGACGCATGAACTAGAGCCGGACGACAATGTTGGCCGGAGATCCGAATTTTGGCCACAAAATCATCTTCTCGGACGAGGTCCATTTTTAGCTCAGCGGTTATGTCAACAAGCAAAATCCAAACTGTTTAGTGAGATTTATTGTATGGCGGCGTCATCACCATGTAGTGTAGTCAGAGCTCGGCAGCATCGATATATCCGAGCTGAGGATCCAACAAGACCGCGTTACATGCCATACAAGCGACACAATGTTCGAAGTTGTGAAGGAGAAATCTGGCGATTGGATCATCTCACGGTGAGCGTTCATCAATTAGCTGCCGCGATCATGCGATATGACACCACTCGATTATTTTCTCTGGGGCTGCGTGAAGTCCTTAGTATACGCTAACAAGCCAACCACTTAAGACGAGACCGAGGCCAATGTTCGTCATGCTGTTGTCGGAATAACGTCGCATATATTGAACCGAATCATCAAACCGTTTGAAGGACTATTCCACACATACCATAATTACATGAACGTAGCTTTAAAGTAAAGCCAGAATCAATTTTATATCTCACACCGTTGTTGTTTTATATAAATTTTTTTGTCCTATAGTTCTTATCTGGACAACCTTTATAAGTCCAGGAGATAATTGCCTCTTACACTGTATTTACTTACTTACTTACTTACTTACTTGCTTAAATCATGCTACAGTTCGGGGTGAACCTGTGCTGTTTTTCCTATTCCAAGTGCTCCTTAAACACTGAGTTTTGCAATAGTGTTGCCCTAACTTCGGGTGGATCAGCAGACAATTGGTACATTCGTAAGAATAGGGTCAACTACAATAGGGAACATACACTTTTCGGCAAAAGTTTTCCCGGATGAAAAATAAATTTTAGATTCAGAATAAGTCTTAGATACCTAGCACTGAAAGAAAGGTATTCTTATAGTATAACGTTTGGTAAAACAACAATTCAATTTTGCTACTCGGATTTATGCATAGTTTACAGCATCTGAATGAAGTGCACTTGTGTAAAACCATTTCTGTCAAACTTCGATGGAATTTCCTCAAACATCGAGAACCATACATGAAATGAAATGGTTTTTCATAATATAGATCATAACTATTAGGATTGCGTATGAATTTCAAACGAGCAATGAAATTTAACGTTGTTGTCCTTCCAAATTCATCAGCGCTGTATCGTAGCCATCTATGAAAATCCGACGTCATTCCTTTCATGGAACAAATTCTTGTCGAAAATTTGCCTAAGCTCAGATAAAGCCGATTTCGTACTTTCGCAGCAGCAGCAATTCTAATGTCATTACGTCAGATGGCAAAGTCGTCGTGCAAGTGGAAGATGCCTTTGACAGTGCAGCGTACAGCCTATGGTCTTTACATAGTTGTTTTCATCCTAGGTGGTAAGCCTCATGTCTTGCAAAAAGCTCCTCTAAGCTGCCAGAAATCCGACAGTACCACAAAGATTTTCGACGCTTTTCGACAAGTCCAACTTGTTTGTTGTTTGTTATTCGGAAATGACACCCACATACTTAACTTAACTGAAGAAATGGAAACGTTTAAGCACTAGATGAGTTATAGCCTTCTGAGCAGACTTTGATCAGTCATGCTCAAACAAGCTGTAAAGCTTCATGTGCTTCAAAGTAGAGATTAGAACCATTAAAATCCAACAAATCCCATAGCAATGCAGAAAGTAAACCGCCTTATTACCCCGACATCATATATTGGTCACTGTCAGCATCCACAATCAGAGTCCTATTTATTAGATTTGGTCTTATTCGAAAATTAGTAATTCGCCTACGACGTACTGTTTAGGCTAGTTACTAATGCCATTTAAAGTTGCGTTATCGAAACGTCCTCAATAGTGATAGTGAGTGAGTTGTTTCTGAACAACTTACCTTAGAATCAAGACCGAATCATTAGAAGATGACAAGACTTCGCCCAGGTGCCGTAAGATCCACTGAATGTTTCTAGTCTGACTGTTTTGCCTCTTTTGAATACATTGCTTGTTGGTTTAACTGAGTATTTCGATCTTATCGCAAAAGTCTTAATAAGAGGCACACTTTGAAAACCGAATCAGCTTCCAGTCTGCTTCCAGTTAACCTAAGTGAAATGTTTGAAAATTTTCTTGTTTTTTTACATATCGCGGCAAATCTGCGTTCCACCATTGAACACCTGCAAGATCTTATTTCCTGGGTGGACATGTCAGTTCAAAACATATGGTGAGGGCACCGTTCAAGTTTTAATTAACTTCCTCTACCGTTTATTGTTTTGTTTTGAGTTTAGGTACAGCATTGACGTACTTTCCGAAGCCACTTTTTAAAAGTGTCCTGTTGGTTTTTCGCGGATTTCTTGTCTTCAACAAAGCCAACATCTCATCTTCGATGTTTCTATGGGTTCACAAAAATGTATAAAATAAAATCTCCTAAACGCAGCGTTAGAGCGATTACTCAATGTCTTACTTCGTAACAAATATTAATTGAGTGACAAACATTTTCGACAACCAGGTCAGACTATACTAACGGGTGACCAGATAGCAATGATAATTTTTCCAATTGTTATCTTCCAGCAGTTGTCAAAGTTACCAATGACATCTAGATGTCAAAATATCCAGTAAGGTTTGCCATTTCATCATGCATCATTTATTTAAAAATGCTGAAGTTCCGGCTCAGTTGTAAATACGAAACGTGAATTTCATCGTGAGGTCGGTCGTCATCAGAACTTCAGTGTGCAGGCAATTCGTCGCACTGTAAAAAAGTTTGACCGTGTCTGTCTGAAACCAGACAGAGACTGTTGCGAAATTAAGAAAACATAGTATCAGTATCGAAGAAGACCCAGAAATGTCGATTCGGGGCCGATCAGCTGAATTGGGCATCGGCTTATTTTGCGGTTGGATTTGGGTCTACATCCGTATAAGATTGTGCTGACGCATGAACTAGAGCCGGACGACAATGTTGGCCGGAGATCCGAATTTTGGCCACAAAATCATCTTCTCGGACGAGGTCCATTTTTAGCTCAGCGGTTATGTCAACAAGCAAAATCCAAACTGTTTAGTGAGATTTATTGTATGGCGGCGTCATCACCATGTAGTGTAGTCAGAGCTCGGCAGCATCGATATATCCGAGCTGAGGATCCAACAAGACCGCGTTACATGCCATACAAGCGACACAATGTTCGAAGTTGTGAAGGAGAAATCTGGCGATTGGATCATCTCACGGTGAGCGTTCATCAATTAGCTGCCGCGATCATGCGATATGACACCACTCGATTATTTTCTCTGGGGCTGCGTGAAGTCCTTAGTATACGCTAACAAGCCAACCACTTAAGACGAGACCGAGGCCAATGTTCGTCATGCTGTTGTCGGAATAACGCCGCATATATTGAACCGAATCATCAAACCGTTTGAAGGACTATTCCACACATACCATAATTACATGAACGTAGCTTTAAAGTAAAGCCAGAATCAATTTTATATCTCACACCGTTGTTGTTTTATATAAATTTTTTTGTCCTATAGTTCTTATCTGGACAACCTTTATAAGTCCAGGAGATAATTGCCTCTTACACTGTATTTACTTACTTACTTACTTACTTACTTACTTGCTTAAATCATGCTACAGTTCGGGGTGAACCTGTGCCTTATCTAACAAGCCTTTCTGTAACTTACTGCCATAAGTTAGTTAAGGTCTTCTTCTACTTGTGCGCTCCACCTAAGGTGAGGCCTTTCTCGACTGTGTTAGACTGTGCGGGCTAGAGTATTGATGTCCATTCACTCTACATGGCCTAGCCATCTCAGGCCACTAATACGCAGTTTTCTGCCTAGGCCAATGTCGCTGTACTGCTCTTAGAGCTCGTCGTTGAATCTTCTCCTTCAAAATCAACGTAAATAGGAAAGAATATTTCGTTTTCTCTCGAAACGACTGAGGATATCTTTATCTGCTTTCGATAGGGTCCATGCTTCAGTGCCATAAAGAAGGACTTGGATGATCAAGGTATTATAAAGTTGTTTGTTGTTCAGGATAGGGCCTTTCTACTCAATTGCCTTGTTATTTCAAAAAAAAAAACCGAGATTAGCAAAAGAGTCTTATTTTTGCTGAGTATTGATGATAGAATTTACAGCAGAGCCAGGGAACACAAGTCCCTTCAAAGCTCGAAATTAGAGCTGCCGACTTTGGCGTTCTATCCAATCTACCGATGTTATGTGTCCCTTCTTGTTGATAGCATATAATTGGTTTTGCCCTCATATATCGCTAAACCCATTTTGGCAGCTGTCGTTTTAATACTGACAGTCTGCTGTGTATCCTCAGTTATATTGATATCATCGGCACACCCTAATAGTTGAACAGAGTTTTAAAAGATTGCGCATCCGGTGTTCGCATGTGAGTTCTGTACAATTCTATAACTATGTTGTTAAAGAACTCAAACAACGTCACCTTATCTTAAACCTTTCTTGACATCATCGGTCTCGGTTAAGTCTTTATCGACTTTGTATCGACAGAACCGTCATTCTGTACAGACGGACGAGGCTAGTAGGCATGCCAAAACTAAACATTACTTCATATGTATATCTCGTCTCTATAAATGATGTCATATGTCTTAAAATATGGCAGACAAGATCCTGTATGCGATCTTGAGGAGACCTATACCTCGATAGTTGACGCAGTTGAGGAGCTCTCCTATTTCGTGAATCGGAAAACAATACTGAGATTACATTCATAAGGCATACACTCTTCTAAGCAAGATCTGCGAATCTTTTGGTGCATGCTCTCCACAAAGTCATTTTCAGCAGCTTTGAATACCTCGTCCGTTAAGTCGTCAGGTCCAGTTGCTTTGTTGATTTTCAGCATAAACATTGCTTTCCTTACTTCTGCTCAGGTGGACGAAAGTTTGGGCTATCATTGCATTAGTTGAATGGTCTATTCTGCTTGACGGTGGTATGTTGAGCTTCTTCGCCGTTATACTGTTTGCAGAAAAAAATTTTTCATATTCTCAGCATCGACTGGTAGCTTTGATGCAAGGTTTCCTTCTTCATCTCAACAGGCTTCTGTATAGGTCTTCTTGCCATAATACGTTCTGTTTACCTGTTGGTAAAATTCCCCTACATTATTCCTGGAGTACAACCTCTCAACATCTTCGATCGCGCGCTTCTTTTTCTTCTTCGGGGGAAGCCGATGTTCTTCCTGTCTCTTTTCCTCTTAGTGCTCACGAGCCACATATACCTACCGGAATTCTTGGTCAAACCGGCGCAGGTGAAACCCAGCATATCAGCTGCAGCGTTTCTGATGGTACATTGCCACTGGTTTTCGGTACTTGATGCTGGCGGCATAGGAGTTGTTGAAAGTGTTCGTAATTCGCGTCCGGCAAAGATTCTGGCGGTCTCTTACCATTACAGCTTTTTAACGTTATATCTTCTCACAGTAGTGTTTCTTTGTTGTGGCACTTAGGAAATCCGCATTTGCACATTGGCTGCAACAAGATGGTGACCAGAGTTATTATTGGCTGTCCGCAACGCTCTGACGTCCAGAGTACTGGAGGCATACGTTACTTCTATCGCGATGTGATCAATTTGATTTAGCATTTGATGATCCGAAAACTGCCATCTGCCCTGTATATTGAGACGAGAAAACCTTGTGTTGTCAGCTGCTAGATGTGGTGTTACGTAGGCTATGCTTACTAACTGTCCTACGAGAGACGTCTTCGTTTCTTATCCTGTCGTTAGAATCACCTAATACTTCGGAATTGGTCAAATGATTTTTCGTGGAGATCGTAGAAACATTTTTTGGTAGCTCTGTCCTTGTCTCCCATAGGGGTTTGAACGGATATTAGGCTTATGGAAGCAAATTTAGCCATGATGTAGTTTGTCATAAGACGCTCGCTCACATATCGATTAATTCTGCCGCAGATAAGCGATTTTTCAGTTCCCTAAAGCAATCACCACAGTAGATATCACTGTTTTTCTTCCTTCTTATGTCCGGTCCATCCCATTGCTCTTCCTGAATGGCGATGGACCTCTGCTAACTGCTTAGCTGCACGTGACCTGTTAAGGGTCGGAATATTCCACGTGCATATCAGAAGGTCGTTGTCTTTTAAACGTTTGGAAGAGTCATCAACAGTGAATCCGAGAGGCCATTAGTTGGTTCGTTACATCTTTTTAATCTCTTCCGTGAAGAGTTGTAAGCCCTATGACGATGTAGGCCAGCATTAAGCCCACGGCACTTACCAAGGATAACCACTGGGTCTCCCCCACTTTGCTACGCACTTGATTGTTGCGCTGCTGGCCCAATCCAAGTTGTAGAACAGTCAGCAGTTCCTCGATCAATAGCCACGCAGATCAGTATATATACTATTATCCCAAAAAGTATTCTGCTCAGAATCATCACAACATATAACATGACTCATCTTACTCGAACCATAGTGTTGGGCTACTGCCTTTTGTGGGACTGTAATACCAAATCACAGAAAAAGTAAGCTGATCCAACGACACATTTATGCCACTAAATTAAAATCTTGGTTGAAAAATTGTCTAAGTTCAGATGGTTAGAGTGGATTCGATGCGAATATTCCGCAATCGTAATTTAGGTATAACATTGTCTGAGATAATGTTACTCGCTTACGGAACGACTTAATGCTTTTCGGGAACTGGTTTTTTGCTATGAAGATTGGGACGCGTCGACCTATCAAGTCAAATAGGTATATATGTACCCAATGTAGGTGGATACTACTGTAGGTTTTAGTGTACATCCAAAGATACGGCTCTCCGATGTGTAGATGTGAATACCTCACCCTCATCCCTAAGATAAAGCTAAGAATGCTCCTTTTGAAAAGCTTAGTCAAAACTGAATAATAGTTGGTTCACTAAAATATAGATATCCAAGGAGTGATTATATACAAACTAATTATATTGTCCACCTAAACCAAGGAGTTGTCGACGCTCAATCTGATTCTTCTTTAGTTCGGTACTCTCAATCGCTGCCCTCTCTTGCTGTTTTATTAATTTTGCATATTTTCATTGCATTCAATTAGGACAAAAGTAGAATTCAAGTCGCGACTGAGTAAAAGTCTTTGAACTCCAGATAACCAATCATTACGTATGCCATTCTAGAATAGATTCCAATATACGGACAACCTCCATTCGATTCGTATAATTTAGCATAACTTTATGTCTCTGAAGTACCACACTAGTACATCCCTTAAATGGTAGTCCATCCCACCACATACAATCTATATTTAGTTTGCGATTACTGTTTACATTATAAAAATGCCAGAAACTAAAATTATGCGAAACTATTATCTCTCTCTCTATTTCAAGGTTTCATTCAATTTTAACTCGAATGGGAAACCAAGTCGCATCTACCACTGGAATTTACCTGTCCTCAAGAAGATACTCTCTGATGAATCTCGTTTCCCAACTTTACGTTCGAAGGACGAATTAATCGACATTAAAAACATCCCAACATGGACCAAACCTTGGGAGAATGAGACAATTGAAAAGTCCTACGGTAAGTCGTCTTTGGGCGAGAAGAAATCATTGAAGAGGAAGTCGCCCTCCTACTATGCCCCATCGAATGTAGTCACCAAGAACAGCTTCAAAAAGTACTTTCCCGGCAATGGTAAGCCGAAGGGCTTCTACGTCCTCAAAGGAAATCATAATAAGAAGTCGGCGACCTACTACAGGAATATAACTCCTTGAAGGACACACCAACGAACATTGACATCGTTACTTACCGCAATTAGTCTTACTCGTTCCCGTTCTCAAACTCGTACTCTAACTCGTACTCGAACTTTGGATGCCCTCAAATAAATTTAATAAATTCAATCTTTTGTACTTTTATACCCACGAAACGATGACGACAACGACAAAGAGGACGACGACGATAGAGGAGGTAGCTTTTAGTCGAGCAAATGACACTTAGACTCTAGATACGGATAAGTAGCGCGGATTAAGTTAAGTTATAATATATTTTTTTGTGTAGACGTTAAGTTGTTCGGTTGAGTTATTTTTATACGAATAGGATACGGATACTTGAACTGCTTCTCTTTTTATCTTTATTATTATTACTTTTATTATTTTGTATTCTTCTTAATTTTTTAAAGAAGAGAAGCAACGACAGAATGATAAAGGCATAGGTTAAAGGTTTGTTTTATTTGTTAATTGTATTATTACACGTACGTACGTATTAAAGTAAGCACACTGACTGATAAATACTTTAAAATACATTTTTACTATAAGATAACTGAATTGGTGTTTTATTTATCTCAACCTTTTTGAAACAGGCAGAGACGGTTTATAAACACAATCAACGTTTAAAAACTAAGTTACATATATCTCTAGCACTTCAACGGTGACACATTGGAGAGGAATACCAACGTCTTTAAAGAAATCAAATAACAGTTTTACGGAAGACTGTAAAAAAAAGGGTATTACTGCTGGTTAGAAACTTACCTGCATCAGCAAGGAAGGAAGATTCGGTAATTTTTTCAGCAATTAGGCGCGAAGAAAGAATAGGCGTTAACATAAGTTCCTTTCAGCCCCTTAAGTCGCCAAGTGTGAAAGGTTTAAACTAGTAGAAGTGGTCAGATATATTTCTACCTTCATCTTCCTCATTAACCGCTGAAATATCTAAGCTTGGACAATTTCGCAACCAAAGATTTAGTTCCTACAGGTATAAGGTACGAAATGAACGGAAAATGAAATATATTCATCGTTGCGACAGCTCTTTTACCTTGCAATTCGATACCTACCAATCAAACTCATTTACTATCATTTACTCTGTACTTCTGTTGGATCATGCCCTGAGACCGTTGCTTTAAAGCCGGGAAGCCCTAGATGTGTTTGAGGATTGGTCCACTAAATATTAACTTTCTCTATACCCTCTCAGAACTGTGAGAACGGGAAATCAGACTGGTGTGATTCATTTAGTACTTAAGGGCATCATCATCCATTTGTTCAACCAAGCTAAGTTTGGAAAATAAATTTCTTTGGACTAAACATGTCATGTTAAAAACCTCCAAGGCATTTTCAGCCTCCAGGCAGTGCTAGTGAGCCTTTGACAAGACAGAGTCCTCTGGATTTGCATAAATCCCATGAACAATTAAGCCTCTTTTGTTTGGTAGAACAAGCTTCCACGAAAAACCTCCCCGCTACTTTTACCAGACTCCAAATAGCGGTTTGTCTTAGCGGCATAGAAGCTTTAACTAACATGCTTGCCTCTGCTTTAAACGAACTGATGAACCTTTTTCCTCTTGATATTCATATCATGAGCTGCAATCCTAAACACTCGCACTAGAATTTTGATGATTTTGCGCGCCGACTGCGTTTTGACTCTAGTATTATATGTTAGATTTGCCGTCTGATTGAAGCCAAGAAAGGAAATGTCAGATCAACACGGATTGCCTTAAAACTTAGATGCCTCGCTGGTGTCTTGTAAATAGAGATATACACAATTTTGATAGCAGTGAACTACAATATATTCTGAAGGGGGATTTGAGGAGGGAAGGTGCCTGTGTCTCTAGCGATAGACAAGTTGCTCTTAACTTGTCGAACTTTCTCAAAACTGCCAAACTAATTCGAGAACATAGTCTTTTCCGAACGCAGTTTAAAAGTTGTATATACTGAGACTTGTTGGGTTAACAATGGGATCACGGAACATGAGAACGCTGATTTTTTTTTAAATTTATTATAGTGTAGTAGGCAAGGTTCAGAAAAAAGTTTCCTGTACTATGTGTTAGGGCTTCTATTGACCATTAGGTTTCATGTGAGCAGATGTCATGACTTTCCAGGATACTGGGATAACAAGCGAATGATTTCCAATCAGCTACTAACATTGTGTCCTTCAGTAGCAAAGACTGTAGGATTACTGGCATCGTAACGTTAAGTAACTAAGTGGAATAGATTCAATTGATACAACATGGTATGAGGCTTACTGTAAGAATGAAAACAATACCGCCAAGAACTTCCCCTTTAAGTGTATTGTCTACGTTCACAATAGGCTTCAGTTACTCGTTACTGATGTGGTGGCTGCTCGTATTTTAGGCTCTTTATCACTGAAGCGTTTACAAACATTTCTAATAAATTCCAGTAAGAGGATCATACAAGGGCTTCTAGTAACTATATGGGTAACTAATTCACGTGAAATGAGTGGTTGGCTAAAATACAACAAGTCCAATTATACTGATAATTTAGTCTCCCCATGTAATGTTGTATGCCATCCATTAAGCGAAAAAGCATTGAGACTATTCCCAAAAAATCTACCGCTCCAAGCGGATTGGGATTGTCTTCCAACTCTTTTATTTTTCAGCAGAGATGTCCCTAACTGCAAAAGCTCGTGGTCAGAATTTGTACCCAACGACTGAAATCTCAGCATGCCTTGCTCAATACACAAGGAAATTAATCCCTCGAACAGTGTAACCTATTAATGGATAAATCTTCTAAGTATCGCATATAAAGCACATAACGATGGCGGTCCCAGAAGTAAATTTTGGAAAAAAAATTTATTTATTTTTCAACATAATCGCCTTTCAGCTCTATACACTTTTTCCAGCGATGTTCAAATGTCTTGCTCCCCAAAATAGCCATTAACTGCCGACATCACTTCTTCATCATTGGAAAATCTTTGACCACTAAGCCATTTTTTCAAGTTTGGGAACAGAAAATAATCCGAGGGGGCTAAATCTGGCAAATTGGGTGCATGAGGTAGCAATTCAAATTTTAATTCATTAATTGTGTCTTGATGAAACAACACTTTCTTCTTAGCCAAATGCGGCCGTTTTTGCTTGATTTCTTCGCTCAAACGTTGCAGTAAGTTCGCATAATACTGGCCGTTGATAGTTTTTCCTTTTTCAAGATAGTCAATGAAAATTATCCCACGCACATCCCAAAAAATCGATGCCATGACCTTGATTGCAGATGAGACGGACTCCGCCTTCTTTGGAGCCGGTTCTCCCTTTGAATGCATTGTTTTGATTTTTCTTTTGTCTCGGGTGTAAAGTGATGGACCCATGTTTCATCCATTATTAAGAAACGGCGTAAAAATTCTGCTTTGTTGCTGTGAAACTTAGCTAAACACTCGATTGAAACATCTTCATGACACTGCTTTTGCTTGAGTGTGAGCAAGCGCGGCACCCATCTTGCACACAGCTTTTTTATGTCCAAATTTTTAAACAATATACGATTTAGCGCACTTTTTGAAATGCCTTCAATGTCTGATAGCTCGCGCACTTTCAGTCGACAAACATCCAGTACCACTTTGTGGATTTTCTTCATTATTTCTGTAGTCGTCATCACGTTTGGTCGACCACTGCGATGCTCGTCTTGGCAGCTCGTACGGCCTCGTTTAAACTCAGCAACTTAAAATTTTACTGTTGTAAATGAAGGAGCAGACTCACCCAGAGTAGAATCCAGTTCAGCTTTTATATTGGTTGTGCTAAGGCCTTTCAAATAAAAGTATTGATCACATAACGATGACCAATTTTCTCCATTTTCACAAATTCACTGACAACGTTCACTATTGATGGCTGCCAAACAAATACTAAACAACGTGGCGCTTTCAAACTTGAATCATATGCTTTATAGACTGCGTACCAATACAGTGATATTTTCAAACAACTACCGTCGTGTCTTGGTCAGGCCGAGTAGTTCTGGGACCGCCGTCGACAAACTTATTAGTGCGGCTTCGATCAAAAAGGTGCGATTGACACTTGAACGACTCTATTTTGGGAGATGGTATCCTTGCAAAGTTTATCTAACTTTTCAAGATGACGCTGATTAAAATCATGGCAAATATATATATGTACATGGACCAAGAAGTAATTATAGGGTTGATCAAAAAGTCATTGGATTTTTTACATTTGATTTCCACGTGGGTTTTTTATATACGGGTACATAATGAACTTTAATCAATTATGTATTGGCAATTTTGTTCGATGACATTCTGCCATCTCTCGGGCAACTTCATAATGCCGCGTTCATAAAACTTCTCATTTTTCTCTGCAAGAAACTCATCAAGTTTCTGTTTGATGAGGTCTTCTAAAGCAAACGTTCCTCCATTCAGGGAATTTTGTGTGTTGTCTCGTATTGTCGTGGTAAAACACCACGCCTTAAGATTGATCAGCTCGGAACATTTCTGTACGATGGCATCACTTAATTTCTGTAGCTGATTACAGTCGACATCGGATTTAATCGGATTTTGTTCAGAGGAAGCAGCTCAAAGAAGATTGCTCCCTTAAAATCTCATTAAATTGACAGCATCGTTTTTTTTTTATGGAATTCCGCCTTTGTTTGCTTTTTCGATGCTTCATTTCATTTATTCTAACAATTTTTTTGACTGACATTGTTTTAGACAATAGCCCGTGATAACACGCTTCAAGAATGGGTCATTTTCTTTGCTTTTGGTGAGTTGAACGCAGTCGCTTATGCGTTTCGTTAAATTAACTTCTTTTAATTAATGCTATACGCAGATATCGGGTTTTTTATCAGGCCAAACGATTTCAAATGGCCATGTAACCCTCCAATAAATAAGAGCAGTAGCAAGTTCCCGGACCGTCGAATGCTTATTTACTTGCGCTAATACTTTGATTTTATCGTCGTCAACTTCGGAAGGCCTACCATAGCGGTGAGTGCCTCCAACTGAAAAATTACCATACCACATTCTGGCACTGTCGTTTTTCGATGACATTTATTCAAAATTCCAAATTTTCGAACCAAAATTGCAAGCACAAAACGGGATTCGAAGTAAAAATCTAACCGGATGGGGCTTGAAGGATACCATGACTACACGTGAGTCTAGAAATCAAGCTTTAATCACTCATTCCTTATGGCGCCAATTTCATGTGAAAAGTCCTTCAGAAGATCTACAATCTAGTCTGCGCGAAAGATACATACTTTAATGCCAGTCATCTCAGACGCTGGAACTGTAAACAATTGGCCTGACCGATGTCGCTGTGCGGGCTGTACAGTTCGTGGTGGAATCTGCTCTACCATTTCCAACCAATACAAACAGAACCGAAAACCACATGCAGTATCTTTATCTCGAAACGGGTAAATATTACTTCATCCGCTTTCGATAAGTTCCAAGTCTCTGCGTCATAAAGCAAAACCACGACCCTATTCATGCTTTCATATGCGACTTTGAAGCTGATAAAGTGATTCTGAGGACTGATCTTTAATACCCAGGTCTTTCCCATGATCTCCCATCTGATCGATGGTGGAAATGGAACAGCGCTGGTAGGGACCAACCATATTGTATGTGAATAGTTTCAGACGCTCACATAATACGACAGATAATATCTTATACGTGATATTTAGGATGAAATTCGTTTTTGCCGTTTTGTGAATAGTTCATTCGGCCTACGAATAGTATTTTAACCATAATCGCTTTTATAGAGTTTTCAGAGGTAGTTTTTCCATATTCTCAGCTCCAACTGAGACTCTAACATTAGTTGGACATGTTCACATTTGTAGGCTTCCGTTTTGGCCTTGTAGCCCTGCTATTCTCGTTTTATTCCCTGATAAAACTTTTGAGCTTCATTCATGCTTAAGAGCAGGTCTTGTCTTTCTATGCAACACAGCTTTATATGTTTCTTATTTGGTTGCATGTAATATACCTGTCTACATACATTCATCCTTAAACCAGATGTAGAATAATGACATGTGGGAACCGAGTGCTGGCTTCTAAAAGATTACTTTACTCCCTTAATCTATGTATAGGGCTTTCTAATAACGACTTGACAACTTTTTTTTTAAAATAAAAGGCAAACCATTTGAGATATTTCAAAAACTTTATTATTGGCTTAAAGTACAATCAAAACATTTATGAATGGAACTCGACTTCGTTCATATGCCCACCGCGGGCAAGTTTGCAGCGGTCGATTCGTTTTACCCAATTTTCAACGACTCGACCACACATTTCGGCGGAAACGGCCGCTATTTCGCGTTCAATGTTGGTTCTGAGCTCTTCCAACGTCGTCGGCTTGTTGGCATAAACCAATGACTTAACATAGCCCCACGAAAAATAGTCAAGTGGCGTTAAATCGCACGAACGAGGCGGCCAATCGACTGGCCCATGTCTTGAGATAACACGCTCACCATACTTACTCTTCAATAAATCGATTGTAGCGTATGCTGTGTGGCTTGTTTCGCCATCCTGTTGAAACCACATGTCGTACAAGCCCATATCTTTCAATTCGGGCCAAAAATAATCGGTGATCATGGCGCGATAGCGCTGACCATTCACAGTAACGTAACGATCGTTATCGTCGACGAAAAAATATGGCCCAATAACGCTGCCGGCATGCAAACCGCACCAAACAGTTATTTTTTGTGGATGAAGTGGTGATTCATGAATCACATGTGGGTTTTCACCCGACCAATAACGCATATTTTGCTTATTGACGAGCCCATTGAGCCAAAAATGAGCTTCGTCACTGAAGATGATTTTGCGATGAAATTCATTATCTTGGCGCATCTTCTCCAGAACCCAATCGGAGAACGTAGCTACTTAGTGTTCTTTATCATGATGAAAATGTTGAGTTTACTGAATAAATTGACAGTGACAGTTTGATGATTAGTGAAAGAGTGCGTTCACAAATTAAATTCAAAGTTGTCAAGTCCCTATTGGAAAACCCTATATATAGAGACATGAATACAGAACTAATGGTCAAAAAAATCCATCCAAATTCATTCACTCTTTTTTCATAGCCGAAGAATTACCTAGCCCTAATGCGAACACTTTCCCTTCTCTCTCGTCTGTAGCCTGACCACACTTTAATTCTCGTAATACGTATAAAAAGAATAATTTCCTGATGTACACGAACCCTAAAGATCTGTCTGAAAGTAGTTACTATTAGTACTTTGTGTGTGTTACAAAACGGGTAAATTGGACGATCCATAAAAAAAAAATTCAATGCTCCTATGTTCCTTTTTCATCTGTCTCATCGACTTTTATACCTTTTCTACATACGCACGTATGTATAGTCTCAGTTGCATCCGTTTTGAACATATTGAACTCAAACCCTTTCCATGCTGCGGTACGTATTTCACCTATAAATAAAGTTTTTATCGATAAATTTGAGTGTGTTGCATCGGTTGGTTGGCACCAACTTTAATGAATTAAGTTTTTCACTCAATCAATTGCAGTCGTTATAAAGCCTACTGAAGAGCCGTATCCAATGGATGTCACATGAATGACAATTAGGTCAAGGCATTTGCCTTTTAATTAAAATCGGAGCGACCATCTTACTCTGTACAAACTGTCTTAAGTCTACGAATAGTTGCTTTACCCAAGGTACCGATCTACAAGGCGCCAACATTTGGATTGTCTTAAGCTAAATCAAATGCCCGACATGACGTTAAAAAAAAAGTGTAAATGTTCATACATAAAATATATAGACGGCCTCAAGTCTCTATTATTATAATTAAGAGTTTTCCAGCGTACCCATACCAAATGCGTGAGTTAAATGCAGAAAGGAAAGCCCACAGTGTAATAAATTTGCTCAAGTGATTCTTCAACTTAAACAAATGGTCTGACAGTCCGATGGTCTGATGGTCTGATGGTCTTATGGTTTGGCTTTCATCCTACAAGGGGGCAAATATGGAAACTAAAGAAATGACCACGACCGAGAATAAAAAGAAGAAAACAACAACGACAAAGACGAAGAAGACGACGTGTGTCCCAATCGTCTGGACGAGTAGGAGTCTGACTTTGTGTCTCTGTGGCTGCATTCGGCCATATTAAACGCATTGCTATTCCCATCGGACCTAACGTCTACAGAAACTAATTACAACAAAGTGTAAATTGTTTGCAACTACGCTGTGCCCTTATATTGTACGAGTGCAACAATTCGAACAATCCACCGCTCGCAGATACGAGTGCTCCCAAAGTAATGGACGTCGTTATTTTATTGTTTCAGGGCATTTCGGGACTGCGTTGTACTATTTGTAGGCCCAGCAGCAACGTTCAGCAGATAACATGGTCGTTTCACATTAAAATTGTGGTCATTTTGGTGAGGAAAGGTTCTTCCTCTCACTGGGAACACTGGTAATGAATGTGCTGTTGAACAACATCCATAGGAGTAATGGTTGGCATTACTGCAATTTATGGGCTCCACATTTTATGTATTGTGGGTAATTTCAATTTAACACAATGACACTCGTTTATGGCGTGCAATTAAAATTATTAATCGCATATCAAACATGAGTAGGTGGATAAATTGGTTAAGTGGTAAACCATTTAGTCATTCGATTATTTGTTGCCGGCATGGAACAAGCTATGAATTTGTTTGTTGTTGCAGACGCTGGCAAACAAGTTTCTTCTGAGGAAGAGCTAGATGGTAAACATTGTGATCCAAGAAGGGCAGATACCCAGGGATATAATGAACTCCAATGTGGATTCAAGAAAAAAAACATCATTCATTTACAGAAATGTTCGTGAATAAGCACTATATAATACTAAGAGTTGCTCAAGGCTTAAAGGACTTGTCATATGGCAATGATGTGTGCCACAGTGGTCTTCCATCTGTAGCCTAGGCTACAACCTAGAGTCTCCGCGATTGCTTACCGCGTACCAACAATGCAGCCTCTTTCTTCGGAGTTTTAGAAGAGCTCTTAGGATCAGCATTCTATAGTTGTACATACGTATGTAGCACTTCATTTTATAGGCCGCCAGATGGCAAGTGTTTTGAATATTGCATAACTAAGGAAGGCGTTGAGCGACGACAACCTGCTGATGTCCACTGCTGCAACTATAACACATTAATTGTCCTTATTTTACCTCCTTACGGCAGATGATTGGTGGTAAACTTGTCGGACCGAACGTGACCTTTCGAACTTTTCCAAACCAAAGCGTGAGTGCTGAGCAAGAGAAAATAAAAACTCATAATTAACGTCAGAAGGAGAAAATCCTTCGGATGAGTTCATATCTTCGAATCAATGGTGGTTTCAGTAGTCAGTAGAGCAGATACCATACATATGGTACGCTACTAGCTACTACAACGTATTTGGAGCTGATGTAGCTAAGAATTTTTAGGATGAACCCCTGATCAGACAACTGCTGCTCCCATAACCCCGAAAGGTGTTAATAACTCTGGATATCCGGTTCATTCCGTCCAAGGAGTTATAAAAGCGGCTCGCCCTTCAGTTTGGGAGTTACACGTGCTCTACAATGCATTATAAAACTTCTGCATATAGGAAACTTCCCAATGCAGCCAAAAACTCCAATCTCTGCTATGACTTGGCCAAATACAAAGCCAGTGCTAAAAGACAATCACGAAGAACGATTTGCTTCAATATTGAAAGCACAACAGAGTGTGCCAGACTAAGGAAAGTCCCATATAAGGAACTCTCAGTTCCGGGTCTCTTACAAAAGAAACTCACTTCCCCGGATGCACTCTAACTACAGAGTGATGTTTTCCAGCCAGTGTAGTCGACGCGTTTTAACTTTTTGCCCTACAAACAATTATTGATACAGCTCATAGAGTTCGCGGTTGTATCGTCTCTTCCATTCGGCTTCATATCCATATTATTTCGCCAACAGTTTCCTAGGGTAAATCTTCACCGAATCTCCATTAGGGTGTCATTCGTGGAGTTAATGGGTACTCCGAAGTTAACCACTATGTAGTTACTGTTGTCAAGAGTGACGTTTTGTCACGGTTCTTTGTTTGTTCGCAACATGTACTCGGTTCTGCCCTCATTTACTTCAAGACAAAACCGTTTCGCTTGTTCTTTTGTCGCTGTGAAGAGACTGTATGACGGCGGGCTGGGAGCGACCGTGATGTCGATGTCGTCTATGTATCCCAACAGCTGGACCAATAATACCTTCCGTGTTAACACCTGTCCGCCCACTATATATTGCAGTATTAATCAGAAATCAGCAGAAATCACTCAACAGTGCATCTTGCTGCCGAAATCCGATACAGGTTTGGAATATTTGGGGAGATCTACAGTTCTTCTGGGATCCCGAATTCGGTCATGGCCGTGTAGAGCTCGAGAAATGAAATTCGTTGGTTTCTGCCAGGATTGGCATTAGTGTGAAAATTTAGTCTATTTTCGATATACCGGGCGGAAAGCCGAACTGGTACATGCCGATGAGTGTGTTGCAGAAAGGCTTAAGCCGTTCACACAGTACATTGGATAGGATCTTATATAGGATAGCCTTTCTTTTAGCTAGGGCATATAGAACTAATAGCTCAGTCATCGAGCATGGATTCATCCACCCATTTCTAGTTCATTATTTAGTGTATGTATGTACCCTACCAAAACATCACCTTGTTGTTCTTCAGCGTGGAAGTTCCGTCTTTTGGAATGATGCCTTGATGCGGATCACAGCCAGGCGGTCGCTAATCGGTTTGAAGTCAGTTACCATTAACCGTAACCGATCTCCCACGACCAATTCGCATCCCAGCATGTGCAGTCTTTTGTAGAAGGTTTACTAAATGTCGCAATTATTCCGTTTTTGCATACTTGGTCCTACTTATCGTATCTCCTGGATTGGGGTATCCTTTTAAATAAATTGGGTTTGTGAGCAAACACAGACTATGTAATACCATTACATTCGCCTGCATTTTCCAAAGCGGGGAGGCATGGAACGGAACCAAATGGTAGAAAACTTGATATCTTCTTTCAGGGATGAGCAAAAGATGGGCATAGGAACCGGTGCTGAGATTACCTCCGATAAAATGAACAACTGTGTTTTCCAAGTTGAGAACATCAGACGAGTTAGCAAGAAAAGGATCCTCCTTTAGTAAACACCTTTGACCTCCACTTTGCATTCTAAGAACATTACAAATCAAAGCCAAAGCCCAAAACAAGTAAAATTCTCTTGAAAAACAGAGCTGAACTATCTACGCGTTTTGGATTACTGACAGGCCATACTCTGCTTGGGGCACATACAATAAAGCTGAGCTTTCAGACGAGAATTCATGGAAGAATACCCTCCACTTTTTGTGTCAGAAATTACTACTTTAGTGGAGCTTATGGCTCCAAATACATCCAAACCTAACCTAAATACCCAGCCACCTTCTCTACTAGTGACGAAAATAACGACAGCAACATTCGAATTGAATATAATATTCAAGTCTTGAAAAGAACGCGTGCAGCTGAACAACTAGCGAAAGCCGTTTGATGATAAAAAAAACAGTTATCACCGCCTTTCAGGAAGTGCGGTGGAATCGAACAGGCAAAAGAAGGATGAAAAACCGTGACATGTTACTATGGCGATTGCTACATGTTTGCACATTGCACACATCGAGACTCTAAGAGACATAAACCTGGTATGCGTTAACGCCCTCATAGAGAAAAAAGATTACTCTACCGAAAAAAAACTTTCCAGCAATGTCCAAAATATGACCCTAAAATAGGAAGCGAGGACGGCAATGGACTTAGGCTAGCAAACGTTTTCCCCCTTCTATTCTCCACAAAGAGACATGACAGTCACCTTAGTTCAAGACATCAACCAAATTAATCACGTTACGTTCAATGCAAGACACTCTTGCATTAGTAGATGTCTGAACGTCCCGAGCGGCAAACATAGACTTGGAGCACTACATCGTTGCAGGAAGGATACGTCTACGGAAATCTTAGATACCACAACAACGAAGAAGTACTGTGAGGAGATTTAACGTTAAACGTTATAACGTTATATAAACCCCTAGAGTATCTGGCAATTGAGTATCGCTCAACTTCCTATCTACCACCTTATGTAAATGCCTGAAGCCATTTATCTGGTTGGCCCCTACCAATGCAGTTTAAGGCCCAGTATGTCGACAATCGACCAAATATTCACACTATGACAGATTCTGAGAAAAACCCAAGAAGTCCAAGTTGATACGTAAAAGTTCCCCATTAATTTTAAACCCGCATATTACAGCATCTATTGAGACAACCCACCCGTCAAATCATGCAGTATGACGATGGAGAACTCTTGATGCTCCGTAAGGGACAGAAACTATCTCCGCGAATTTGGAGAAAGAAATGTGCTGTCATCTTACTTTTTCAACATCAAACTTGAGAATATTGTCCGAAACTCCTAAGTCCAAACCAGAGGCACAATTTTCCAAAGTCTGTACAAATACTTGCATGTAATGATGGCATTGACATCATTGGCGAAACTAGCGAACTGTCATTGGTGCGTACGCAAGTATTGGAACAGATCATTACAATAAGCATCTATAACTTTAAGGTTGGCAGGGAACTTGCATACCTCAGCTTCGCTATTAAATCTGATACAGAAATCTTGAGAGATACTATTGAAAATTGATGATCACTTTATCAAGCAGTGATCCGTCGAATTGTCAATGCTTATGTGGTCTGGCCAAATAACCATTGTCTATAGAGGCTCTAAAATTCCTTCAATGTGATATTTTCGTGACAACTGTCGGAGTTCGGAGTACCAATCGAAACCGAAATATGGAACGAAGAAAAAAGAAAGTTCGGTTGGAACTCGCAGCTGACCTTAAGGAAGAAGTCATCTTGTATAGCCATCAGCAGTATGTTACAAGAAGATCAGAAGATCGTCGAATAGGATCCATTTTCGACGGCTAATTCTAGACTAAAAATGTTGTAGTAAAACTGACATAGAAGTTGACATCCAGGACACACAAGAGGGCTACAGATTTTAACAATAATGACCGTGCAACCAGGAAAAAGATACGCTAATCCTTTGTTACCAAGAAGGTACCAGTTGGCCAAAAAAAGACTTCTCAGACTCAAGTTAAAGATGCAGCGAGAAAGTATACGCGAAGAAGCTAAACTGTGCAGAAGACAACCCAGGAACATTTTATCTCAAGCATTCCGGAGTTAGGAATCCAAATAAGACAGGATAGATCCGTCTAGTGTTCGACACTGGTGTCAAGATAGTTGCATCATGTTCAATATTTTATTTTAATAGGGTCCGATGACTATGGACCCCTAGTATGAGTGTTATTCAACTTCAGAATTCAACTATAGTAGTTAGGAGATATTCCACCAGATATTAATCCGACGCGAGGGCAGCAGACACAGCGTTTTTTTTTTTACGTTATATGCCTTCTATCGATGACTTTCGGAGCCAGAACCATAACGCCTTTAAATTCTCACCCAATTAACGCGTCGTTTATGTTACTATACCATAAATTAGATGCCTTCATAGACAGATACGACTGGATGAATAAGAGGAAATGCAGAGGATCTGTTGTTAGATGAATGTTTAATCTGCAAAAAAAAACTTTCTTTTTAAGTGTGGAGTTCCACATTGCATAAGTAATTAGAACCAACTTCGTTGGCACAAAGTGGTTAACCGATCCTTCAAAACGATGTCATTGTGTAAGGATATCTAGCTTTTAAGGGAATGGAATAGACAATGGTCTGTCCTACTCGTTAAACGTGTCCTCTCTCTACGCAGACA
Organism: Volucella inanis; assembly: GCA_907269105.1. Taxonomy (NCBI): domain Eukaryota; kingdom Metazoa; phylum Arthropoda; class Insecta; order Diptera; family Syrphidae; genus Volucella; species Volucella inanis. The sequence goes on from OU026153.1 coordinate 148,975,095, forward strand.
GGGGATTTTATCGATGATAAGGCAATGCAAAATGTCTCGCTTTCTAGAAAAGATGGCTGACGATCTAGACGCGTTTGTGATGCCGTTGTTCCGTGAGGTAAATGGGTACGAGGTAAACTAACGAGCGTGTGCCCAAGGCCTGATGAGTAGATTCGCTCGGCTGAGGTTCAAATGATTTGCGGTCCTCTACGAAGACCTGCGGTAAAACTGACAATATAAAATGTTGGTAAGCCTTTCAATCGAGACTCGCGGGCTTCTCGGAAGGCACCTCAGTTAGAAACATTTGGCTAATGCACTGTTCAGGTTCTAAACAGCATCCTCTATCTTTTCCCTCATTCCGAACTGAGGAGGAGATTTTTGTAGTAACTAAGCTCCCCTTCAAAGAGTGTCCAGTTCTTCATCTTCGATTTATCTACAGTACAAATAATAACATGATCTTTTGAAATCTACTCTGGAAATTGGTCGATAATATCTGGCCGCTGCATGCTATACATCATATGAGGCGCTTTTGGTCCAGCTGGCTTACGACAGAAGTTTGATTGAAGAAGAGTAAGACCATTGTGATACCACTGAATGTTATTCCATTTCCTACAAGTGAAGAAACAACCTAAAAGTTAGAGAACAATATTTTTTTTAAACCAATTTGAGCTTCTGATGTCGATGAAGTAGATCGACAACGTTAGCTTCTGCGCGATCGTCTGGAAAGTATCCTAATAGCTTCTACAGAAGTCGTTTGAGAGGATGACAGTGTAAAGTGATGACAGAGTACTGATGTGCGGGCAATGATTAGGCTTCGGAAGAGATTGTAATCTAACTTAGGTTAGATCTTCTAACACGCTGCACCGTTTACCCACCTGCGGATCGTCTTATCAATCGTAGGTATACTGTAGAATTATATTTTTACAAGTTGCCAGTGGCATGTGAAAGATCTCATTTTTTGTGAAATTTGCAATGTTGTATCATGTTTAGCGCGTTTATCTGCTCTACAGATTCCTCCAACGTCACATTAGCCCGGTACCCAGCAGAGATGAATATTAAACTGTTCAGCTATCTCATCAAAAAAGGCGCGGCAGTTGAAGGTAGTTATTGATTTAGAAGTGTTTGATTTTAGTTATGTCTCCGGCTAGCTAGTACACTAGCTACCTGCAAATGCAAATATCTTTGGCTGATATCATCCTATTTCGGCCAGGAGAGAGTTTCCTTAATATCTATAACGTCCGCCTAAAAAACACTGCAGTGATCTGGGAGGCGAATGGAGAAATCAGGATTTAGTTTCTCAGAGAAGATACCAGATCCTACCTCTTCTTCGATTTTTGAGCCTTCCGTATAGATACCTTTATTAAGTAAGGTGTCATCCACCCAGTCCTGACGATTCGAAATAGTAGCTTTGAACCACTTATCGAAGCAGTATTTGCTTCGATGTACTTTAGTCGGCATTTTCTGTGCTTTATCCCAGATATAGTAGTATTGGCCGTATGATTTCTTCCCAACCGCTTCCCAACAGGGCAATATTAACTTTCCTAATTCTTTCTTGTATTGTATATTAGCTTTTTAGGATAGTTTCCTGTCTAGAATGAGACCAAAGTATTTTGCACATTCCGCAATAGGAATACAAGTTCCTTCGATTTTAGGGGGTAGGAGGAGAGGGATCTTTCCCTTGGAAAGAACTAGTTCGATTTTGTGTGGATTAATGCCTAGAACACACCGACTATCCCAATTGAAGAGTTTGGAAAAAATGTTGCTCATAGGCCCGCTAAGAGTGTTGGCGAATTTTGCGGACAAAACTTTCGCAACGTCATTTGCATAAGTAATCGCCCTGCGTTGCCTTCCCTCTCCAGGATTTGAAATAGTTTATTAACTACTTAGTTCCGAACGAATAGAGGCAGAACACCACCCTGAGGTGTGCCTCTACGAACAAATCTTCTAGCCGCGGTTTCGCCTAGTTCAGTGGTGATAGTCCTGCGATTTAGCAGTTGACTTATCAGCATTCCCAGCGAGGTCTCGACTCCGAGATTTAAAAGTGCGATAATGATCGCCCCTGGTTGACGATTCCTTTAATGTCAAGAAAGGGAATAATGAAATATTTCTTACAAACAAGAGACTTTTCAATGGAGCATACTTATTAATATAATGGCATCTCAACAGATTTTCCTTTGAAATATGCATGTTGAGAGGCTGACAGCAGATTTATAGTATGTACGTCAATGCTGCAGCGAAGGTGAATGTCAATCAGTCTTTCGAGTATTTTTAAAATGAAATATGACAGGCCGATAGGTCTGAAGTCCATGGGGCACACGTACGAACCTCTACCAGCGTTTAGCATGACCAGGAACTTGGATTCAGTCCAAGTCCTAGGAATGTAGGAGAGTTTCATACGACTACTAATGATGGGTTAACATGACAAGTGATTTAAAAGTGTGTTTCATATAACATATTGAAAGGCGGGATGATATTTTTGCGGCCGATATTTTGGTTATTGCGTTTGCTGAAAATTACAAAAAAATTTTAGACAGTTTGTAAAAGATTATTTGCTTCCATTTGTTTAAGTATTGTAAATGATTTGCTAAGCTTATTTTTAAGGCAATTCAATTAAAAGTATCTTCTTATCTCACCCTCTATATGGCACCTTGTTTAAACTGAGGCTCAGGTCTTCTCAACTAATCTTAAGTTTCCTGGATTATTTCTGAATTATTTTGGGAGAGTATGGTTCTAGATTTTCATATTTCGGCCGGGATAATGCCATCTGGTACGGATACTTTCAAGGATTTGAAGCTGTTTATGACCCAGATGAGCTCAGATGCGCTTATGACTGGGGTTTCCATTACTACAACCAGGAAAAATAAGAAGCTCGAGCAATTCTTCACCAGACATGGTCCAACAATGGAATGAAGAGAATTTTCACGAGCATCCCTGTATAACATATATACCAGTCAGTTTTCCTATAATTTATCTGGATTAATTGGACAGCAACGCGATCATCAGTGCTGAAATGAATATAGCGGTGATGAGAAAAGGAATGATCACCGGATACCCTCCAGCGAGTGATCTTATCCTAGATGTTGTTGGGAGCTGTTTATAGCTAGTAATGAAGTTGGGTTTGCAACCGGAATTACAGATAAGGAAATAAGTGTTGAGAATATATTGAATAAAGTGACTCATCTCCTTCGTTGATATCAGAGCTGACCCAGAGGGGGTAATATGCATTTGCATCATAAAATGAGTTCTACAATTGTGATCTCCAATATTAAGTTATATAAAGGATGAGGGCCTTGATGGTTATGGGCCAGGCAAGCCGGGGCTATACAGCAGCTCTTTGATCCCTGCTCTAGTTTTAACACGACCATATACCTACCACTGTGATTAGAGGGAACAAAGGTGTTAAAATGTAACAGAAGCGAAGAAGAATAGCGGGACATGCCGCTTTGGAGTGATAAAGATAAATTTGTATTAGATGCAGCACTAGAGCTGTCGCTGAATGCATCAACTTCTACCTCGGTTGTATCTTCGTGTTAAAAGGTTGTCCTTATCCAAAGAGAGGAGGGTCGGTTCTATTTTATTTGTCGAGCTAGGTATTGTTGTTTGTACAACGTGGAGGCTAGAGGCATGGGCATAACAACTTCCAGCTTCCTCCACATTCATATCCGACACCGATTCGGAGGCGAACATCCCTTGTGTAGGCCTTGAGAATAATGGATCCGAACTCGCAACTGATAACACCACCAATTTTTGCCAAGTGAGTCAGAGGTTCTTGATTTATAACGATTATCGCCTATCTAGAATCCCCTTAGGTTCCTCCAGCTTTCAGTGTTGGGTTGGTAACGAAAGGTTGCCCAATCTAAAAGTTTCCAGTATTGTATCTGGATCAGAAGGAATCCTCTGGGATTCAGGACGAATCTGGAATCTGGTGTGTGCCTCTACGAACAAATCTTCTAGCCGCGGTTTCGCCTAGTTCAGTGGTGATAGTCCTGCGATTTAGCAGTTGACTTATCAGCATTCCCAGCGAGGTCTCGACTCCGAGATTTAAAAGTGCGATAATGATCGCCCCTGGTTGACGATTCCTTTAATGTCAAGAAAGGGAATAATGAAATATTTCTTACAAACAAGAGACTTTTCAATGGAGCATACTTATTAATATAATGGCATCTCAACAGATTTTCCTTTGAAATATGCATGTTGAGAGGCTGACAGCAGATTTATAGTATGTACGTCAATGCTGCAGCGAAGGTGAATGTCAATTAGTCTTTCGAGTATTTTTAAAATGAAATATGACAGGCCGATAGGTCTGAAGTCCATGGGGCACACGTACGAACCTCTACCAGCGTTTAGCATGACCAGGAACTTGGATTCAGTCCAAGTCCTAGGAATGTAGGAGAGTTTCATACGGCTACTAATGATGGGTTAACATGACAAGTGATTTAAAAGTGTGTTTCATATAACATATTGAAAGGCGGGATGATATTTTTGCGGCCGATATTTTGGTTATTGCGTTTGCTGAAAATTACAAAAAAATTTTAGACAGTTTGTAAAAGATTATTTGCTTCCATTTGTTTAAGTATTGTAAATGATTTGCTAAGCTTATTTTTAAGGCAATTCAATTAAAAGTATCTTCTTATCTCACCCTCTATATGGCACCTTGTTTAAACTGAGGCTCAGGTCTTCTCAACTAATCTTAAGTTTCCTGGATTATTTCTGAATTATTTTGGGAGAGTGTGGTTCTAGATTTTCATATTTCGGCCGGGATAATGCCATCTGGTACGGATACTTTCAAGGATTTGAAGCTGTTTATGACCCAGATGAGCTCAGATGCGCTTATGACTGGGGTTTCCATTACTACAACCAGGAAAAATAAGAAGCTCGAGCAATTCTTCACCAGACATGGTCCAACAATGGAATGAAGAGAATTTTCACGAGCATCCCTGTATAACATATATACCAGTCAGTTTTCCTATAATTTATCTGGATTAATTGGACAGCAACGCGATCATCAGTGCTGAAATGAATATAGCGGTGATGAGAAAAGGAATGATCACCGGATACCCTCCAGCGAGTGATCTTATCCTAGATGTTGTTGGGAGCTGTTTATAGCTAGTGATGAAGTTGGGTTTGCAACCGGAATTACAGATAAGGAAATAAGTGTTGAGAATATATTGAATAAAGTGACTCATCTCCTTCGTTGATATCAGAGCTGACCCAGAGGGGGTAATATGCATTTGCATCATAAAATGAGTTCTACAATTGTGATCTCCAATATTAAGTTATATAAAGGATGAGGGCCTTGATGGTTATGGGCCAGGCAAGCCGGGGCTATACAGCAGCTCTTTGATCCCTGCTCTAGTTTTAACACGACCATATACCTACCACTGTGATTAGAGGGAACAAAGGTGTTAAAATGTAACAGAAGCGAAGAAGAATAGCGGGACATGCCGCTTTGGAGTGATAAAGATAAATTTGTATTAGATGCAGCACTAGAGCTGTCGCTGAATGCATCAACTTCTACCTCGGTTGTATCTTCGTGTTAAAAGGTTGTCCTTATCCAAAGAGAGGAGGGTCGGTTCTATTTTATTTGTCGAGCTAGGTATTGTTGTTTGTACAACGTGGAGGCTAGAGGCATGGGCATAACAACTTCCAGCTTCCTCCACATTCATATCCGACACCGATTCGGAGGCGAACATCCCTTGTGTAGGCCTTGAGAATAATGGATCCGAACTCGCAACTGATAACACCACCAATTTTTGCCAAGTGAGTCAGAGGTTCTTGATTTATAACGATTATCGCCTATCTAGAATCCCCTTAGGTTCCTCCAGCTTTCAGTGTTGGGTTGGTAACGAAAGGTTGCCCAATCTAAAAGTTTCCAGTATTGTATCTGGATCAGAAGGAATCCTCTGGGATTCAGGACGAATCTGGAATCTGGTTAGTAGAAACGATATCTCGTTGCGCTCCTGGGCAAACATCGGCTGCCTTACCTTTGCAAAATTAAAGAGATTTATTGATTTCTAATTTGCGAAGATGACAAGCTTAACCTCAGAAGTAGTAGAGACGACGTTCCCTATTGGCAATGTGCACTCACCAGTTATTTATGATCTTTGTTTTCAATCAACTCGATGATTTCATCTTGCAACCCATTAACATTTTTTAGCCGGCATCTATCATGCATATGTTATGAAGCTAACACTACTTCATTTCTGTTCCAGAAAAGAGTTCACATATACTTAGCCTGCCACATAAACTTCAATTTAAAGTAACACAAGAGAAACGTGTTTCGTTTCAAAGGTTGAACTATCTCAAAATACAAACTTGACAATAACCTAAGAAGGAATATAAAAATCCGGGTTAAGCCACCAAGAGAATTTAGAACACGAGAACAAAAGGCCACGATCATAAAGTTCTTGGAGTCAAAGTAATTTCCCAGAAGGGTCAATGAATTCCTCTGATGTACCCTCCAATGTGCACGTACTCCATGTACTCAACTCTTCTTATCATTGTTTCTGTGGAATCATCGAACCGAATACATCCAAAACGATATCATTAGTTATGCAAGACGATTTAATGTACATACATACGAGTGCGACTAAATCACGTTGAACCCGGTTATGTACACTTATCTTGATTTCTGATCGTGATGGTCCGTCATATGGATATTATAACTGATGAAGGCGTGAGTCTGAGCGCTTCCTGAAGAAGCTTCATTCATGGCAATTTACTTATGTGGCTGAGAATAAAAATAAAATAAATCAAGAGAAATTCTGTGAGGAAAATTAAATTAGGAACAATACCGGACGTGCATTTATAATGAACTGTTGGTGGCCTAAAAGAAAATTTAAACTATTTTTAAAGTGCTATCCATGGCTATTTACTGTAATAGCTCATTTAATTTATTTCTAATTGCTTTAAAGCAAAAATAACGCTTGAAAAATGCGTAAATACGATACACAGGGCCCGTCAGAGAGTACGGTTCTTACATGCCATGCGAGCTCTCAATTTTATTATGACATAATAATAGGGTCGATGATATGAGAGGAAAAGAACAGTAAGTGGAGAAACTTAGCAAATAGTCTGTTGTGTCCCGGCAATTAGTATAGTACATGGTAGAAGCAGGAAATGTGACAAAGAAGTACGGTAGAATGGGTCGGTTTACAGAAGGATAGGAAACTGCTACAAAGGGCAAAAGTGGTGTCAATTTGGGAGCAAATTTGTTGCAGACGACAGAATAAAGTAGTAAGTTCTTAGCGTTCGGCATTAACACCGATGTCTCACTGATCACGTCACCAAAGGCCAGATGTTTCTCTTCCGCACTGTTCCTTAGGAAAGAACTCGAAGACATTCCAGGCAGAAGCGATAGTGCTTATTCTGTCAACATATCCTTGCAATCGGAGGCGATGAATTTTGAGCCTTCTGACCAAGTCAATGTTATATGTAACTCACGCTGTCTGTACCTATCTTTGTTTATTCGAATACCGGTAAGGCAGACGATACCAAAAAAAGAATTATTCTCTGGAAGCAACCGACAGCATTTTCATCCGCCTTGAAAAATACATGTCTCAGCACCATACTATAGGGTTTTCTAATAACGACTTGACAAAGTAGAAAAAAAAAATAAAAGGCAAACCATTTGAGATATTTCAATAACTTTATTATTGGCTTGAAGTACAATCAAAACATTTATGAATGGAACTCGACTTCGTTTATATGCCCACCGCGGGCAAGTTTGCAGCGGTCGATTCGTTGGACCAAATTTTCAACGACTCGACCACACATTTCGGCCAAAACGACCGCTATTTCGCGTTCAATGTTGGTTCTGAGCTCTTCCAACGTCATCGGCGTGTTGGCATAACATAAGCCAATGACTTAACATAGCCCCACAGAAAATAATCAAGCGGCGTTAAATCGCACGAACGTGGCGGTCAATCGACTGACCCAAGTCTTAAGATAACACGCTCACCATACTTACTCTTCAATAAATCGATTGTAGCGTGCGCTGTATGGCTTGTGGCACCATCCTGTTGAAACCACATGTTGTCCAAGTCCATATCTTCCAATTCGGGCCAAAAATAATCGGTGATCATGGCGCGATAACGCTGACCATTCACCAGTAACGTGACTATCGTTATCGTAGACGAAAAACTATGGCCCTCATCAAACAGTTATTTTTTTTGGATGAAGTGGTAATTCATTAAGCACATGTGGGTTTTCACCCGACCAGTAACGCATATTTTGCTTATTGACGAACCCATTGAGCCAAAAATAAGCTTCGTCACTGAAGATGATTTTGCGATGAAATTCATCATCTTGGCACATCTTCTCCAGAACCCAATCAGAGAACGTACGGCGCTTCAAATGGTCCATCGGCTTTAATTCTTGAGTCAGCTTGATCTTGTATGGGTGTAATCTAAGATCCCTACGCAAAATACGCCATACTGTGGTCTGAGCGATGCACAATTCTTGAGAATGCCGAAGAATTGATTGATTTGGATCATTTGCTACGGACGTCTGAACGGCAGCGATATTTTCAACACTTCGACCAACCCGTTGTCTCACTGACACGGCGACATCACACAACGAATATGAAGACTCAAATTTTTGCACTAAACTTATTATTGCCTGTCTACTAGGGCAAGAAGTACGACCGAAAATTGGAGTTAACGCTCTTAAAGTTGCAGTCACCGACTCCGAATATCTGTAGAAAATTTTTTATAATTTGCAGACATTGCTCGTTAGTATACTTTACCATGATGAAAATGTTGAGTTTACTGAATAAATTGACAGTAACAGTTTGATGATTAGTGAAAGAGTGCGTTCACAAATTAAATTCAACGTTGTCAAGTCCCTATTGGATAGCCCTATATAAGGTTGGGCCGATAAGGGTTGTTCAAAGTGCTTTTTGCATTTTCGTGAAAGTGATTGTCAAAATATAACCGGGACTAAATCATATAAACGGTCCGCGTCAATGGTTTCTTAAAAAAAATGACAACTGTCATCTATTTTGATGCTGTGGTTGGCCGCCATATGTCAAATAGTCAAAGACATTAGTTAACATCAAGGATTATCGACGAAATATATTAAGCAAAGAGTTTGTTTGAGATTTTGTGTTGCGAACGGAATTATTCTTTGTGCGCGTTTAAAGCTATGTTTCCTGCTGTGATTGCGTGTTTGAGCTGTTGGTGTTGGGTGTCGTTTTTCGCAGATATAGTATGTATGTATTTTGAAAGGTATTTTTTTCTGCACTGTTAGACATTTCAGTGGGGATTACAGATCAAATCGACTGTACCATTGAGCTCCCGAGCTTCATTTATTTTCAGTATAGTTTGCCATTTCATCAATTTTTGACTCTAGGACAACAATTTAAAGTTGGTCAAATTAATTTCCAAAATCGAGGTTCAGTTCGCGAAAATGAAAACATTGCATTCGGAAGAAAATATTGAGCCTGTGGAACCTTGGGTTGAAGAGGACCCCATTTTATCGATTCGTCGTCATTTGCAGCAAATTGACCTTTATCTATCCACTATCTAAAAACATTTGCATAAAGATCTTGGTCTCAAGATCCAATTGGTGCAAAAGCTAAGGCCGCGCGACCATTATTTTCATCGGATGTTCATACGTCAGCACGTCAGTTGCGACATTTCTGATGGCTTCTCGGCATCTAAGCCACTGGTTTTCAGCACTTGATGCTGGCTGTAAAAGGCTTCTCGAAATATTGAGGGATATGCGATCGGCAAAGGTTCTCCTCATAGTATTTCCCCGTTATTGTGGCGTCTGAGATATCCGTAGACATACCTTGTTGACCGCTATGAATGTTTAGACATCTCAAATACAAATACGATGCCTTACATCGATCACAACATAATCAATCTGGTTGAAAGTTTCCTGTTTTGGTATCTGCCACGTTTCCTTGTGTTTCCATGTTTCCGTGCTCTGGCTATAGTAAAGTTCAGCCTAGCAGTGAAATCGATTAGCCTAAGTCCGTTTCCATACGTTGTGTTGTGCAGACTATGCCTTCCGATTGTGCTAGCAAAGATGTCATTCTTTCAAATTTTGGTATTAAAGTCGCCTAGAACGATTTTAACGTCATTCATCGAACATTGCTCGTAGGTTTTGTTGATTAGCTCGTAAGAACTTTCTTTGGTAGCATCGTCCTCTTCCCCTGTTGGGGCGAGAGCGCATATAAGGCTGATGTTAGCGAATTTACCTTTGACACGGATTATTATAAGGTGTTCACTTATGTGTCGAAAGCTCAAGAGTTCTTGCCTTCGTCTGCCACTTACAGCAAATCCGCATCCAAATGGACGCTGCTTACGTTCCCTATAGCAATCACCGTAGTAAATATCACATTTTTTCACTTTCTTTTGCTCAACCCATCCCGCCGCACTTCCTGGATGACAGTGATATCTACTTATAGCAGTTTAGGGCATCCGCTTATTGTTCGGCTGCACACGGCCTGTTCAATATCCGAACATTCCACGTGCAGATCCGAAAGTTGTTGTCCTTTGTTCATTTTGCAGGGTCGTCAACAGTGAATTCGTCCTTATCGCTTCGTGACAATTAATTTTTTACGTGGTAGAATAGTTAACCCTACGCACAACCCCCAACCTGGAAGGCCAGACCCTTTTTAGGACTCAGCCGACACCAACTTTTTTCCAACACCCTGACTTACGAGGGCTGTTTGATGAGTACCCGGAGTGGAAGATAGGTGGCGCTACTGAGCCAAAATGAGTGTATAATTATTTAGTATAACCTCTTTTAGCCCGCCAATTTGGTCCGATTAGGTACGTCAAAATTTAGTGATGGTCCGACGCTTAATTTTATTTTGACAGCCATTTCAAAGCATCGTGTTAGTGTTTTTTGTGACCATGGAAAAAGAGCAGTATCGCTCTGTGACCCGATTCTTGTCTTTGAGTGGCAAGACCTACAAGGAAATCAAGCCCAATTTAGATAGTGTGTATAAGACCCATTCACCTTCCTATACAACCATTTACCATTGGTTCGCAGAGTTTCGCCGTGGGCGCACATCGGTTTTGATGAACCGTGCCCAGGTGGCCCAAAAACGGTTACCACAGAGGAAACCGTGGACAAAATCCATGATCTCGTATTGGTGGACCGCCGAGTGAAAATTCGCGAGTTGGAATTTTCGTAGTACTGGAGATCCTTATAGTCCTGGTATTCAAATACGTTGAAGCAGATCATACATATAGGATAACTTGAACTGTGAACGCCACCGTTGATTTCATCCTTAGAAATCATCCGCTGCCGCCCGGAAAAAGAAAAAAGTGCCTTAGTAAGATGACACTCGTCCCATCCCCCTTTTAGTCTGCTGCCACCAACGATCTTCAATTAGCACCCAACAGTCACCACGTGGAGGTGAGTAGTAGGAGTTGATGGTGTGAGGCTTCAGTGAGAACGCTTGTTTGCTCATATAATCGCATTTGCCATCCCTAATGAATAGAACCTTAATCTAAATTGGCCATCCATATGAAAGAAGACCGTCATAACTGTACCGTATACAAAAAAATCAATTAAAGCAAAACTAAATATAATATATGATCTCAATAAAAAACCTACGACATCCGAGCATCTACCTCGGACCCGCCGAGCTAAAAGACAAATTCTGTTATCTCATAAGAAATCACTTGAAGAGTTACACTTGCCAATCGCAGTTTCTTTTACCTATGAATGTAATTGAGTAATAAGGCCTTATCATGAAATACTAACGAGTTTCTTTATAACTACAGAGTTTTCCATTAAGAACCATACTTTTTTTTAAATGTGAACGAATTTTTTGTGAACTTTTATTGTTTTTTTGCTTGTCAATGCCTACTATTAAGTCTTGTCGTAAGATTTGTTAAATGAGGTTGTTCCAAATATAGGGTGATTCATCGTGAGGTTTGATTTATAATGTACGATTGAAATAAAACACATAAATTTGAAAGTGAACTTAAAATAATTATTATCGGTTAAAAGAGCAATTCATGGCATTTACTTTTTAATAATAATATCATGTAAATGTTGGCCATGATTACGTCTGAGGTGGTCCAATTTTGGGCGACTCGTTCGAGCATAGCGACTTGTATCTCGCGGATAACACGAGTTATGTTGGCTTCCAAAACGTCCAGCCCATAAACCACACCATACCGTTGGTTTTAATGGATGTAATGGTAGCTCTTGGTACTCTTCGGGTTGCTCATCAGTAAAAAAAAAACGGCAATTTAGTTTATTAACGTATCCATTGAACCAGAAATGGGGTTCATCACTGAACAAAATTTCACGATACAACACCGGATTTTCATTGAATTTTTCCAGAGCCCATTCACTAAAAATATGACGCAAATTCAAGTCGTCTGGCTTCAATTCTTGTACAAGTTAAATTTTGTACGCTTTTAGGCCGATATCCTCACGTAAAATACGTCAAGTTGTCGAATACGCTAAGCCAAGCTGCTGAGAACGACGACGAATCGGTTCGTCACGGTCTTCGCGTACACTCTCAGCTACAGCTGCTATAGTCTCTTCACTACCGTCTGGATGTGATTTAACCGTTCGAGTATCATCCACTAATGTAAACTGGGACTCAAATGTACGAATGGTATTCGCAATAGTGGTTTTAGTAGATCGATTTTGCTCACCGTAAGTTCATCGAATTGCACGAAAAACATTTCTCACAGAACGCTGATTTTCGTAATACAGCTGAACAATTTGGAGACGTTGTTTGGTGTGAGTCTTTCCATGATGACTCGCCAAATGACCCCTTAGTTCAGAACAGAAAAGTCCAAGTTTTTACATTCAATGAGAAAATTCTCTCTCCAAAACTGATCTGCTTTGTTTTCAATGAGATTGGAACAATATTTTCTGGATCTACACTTGAAGACTGAGGTGGAACAGATTTGTGAGAAGTGTCAAGAACAGCTGCAGTTGAATTTGATTTGATTCCAGAGATTTGTGATTATAATTTTTTGTTAAAGCTAAACATGAAAGAGATTGAACTTAAGTCAAAAAAGATACAATCTGTAGTGGTAATTTGATAATTTTACTATTAATTATTATTATTTTTTAAGATGATAATCTTTGCATATAAATTTTCGAACAATTGTTTGGTGCTGATCTAATAACAAACAAGATTTTGTACCATTTCGATTTTGAACCGCTAGAACTGATAAATGTGGAATGTTTAAATTTTTTACAGTTAACATATAGGTGTACTGTTCTGTTCATATTTAATCTGATATTTTTCACAAATATATGCTACTCTGTTTTTGTCACTGCACAAAGCTAATGTCTACAAAGCATAGAAATCCTTCCTTTCTTTAGGTATCTTGTCGTAGAAGGAAGGCTTAAGAGCCAAAAATCCTAAGGTTCTGAAAAGAACACAGGTAAACGTCGAACTATGCACCAAGGACATCTAAACTAGACGTAAAATAATTACTTGTAATAGCGACAATCCACCCGTAGTCTTTTTGACTGCGACCGAGGCACTGATTCTGAAAGCTCCATCCAACATATTATATAACCCCCCACCCACGGAGATTTCAGCGCTAACCGACGAGCTCTTGGAACACTTGATTCCGAAGACTCCTGCGACTCTTTCTACGACACATTCGGTAGATTGAGCTAGAACGATGGGGAGAGTACCGGAGAGGTCTTGCATGTTACTGTTAAACTCGATCAGAATAAACCAGTGGTTTGTCAGGGTATTGTTTCTGACGGCTTGTCTCGGAAAATCGAAAAGGTGGAACGGGTTCCAGAAGAGACATACTCTGAAGGACTACCTTCTAAAGGGGATCTGAAGCGACGGAGATGCAAGGCAAACGCACGACGCAAAAATTTGACAAGTGCCGTCGAAGGCGCGATTGTCAATATTCTTTAAAACGATTTCTACGCAAATGTCAAAAATCATCTGTTTCTATCGTACATTTGAACTTGCGTACTTTGTACTTTTGTTCCAAAATTGTAATAAAAGCACAACACAAAATAACTTAATAAAAGTTTTATTGCCTTCCAGCATATTTATTTCTCCTTATGATTTTATTGTTAACAGTGATAAATAGTTCCATCGCATACTCATAAATGCAATCATTTGAAAAAGCGTGCCAAAAACATTTCCTACTGTCTTCTATGTAATCATAAATCAGATACTAAACTTCGGTTAAAAATTGAATAATACGAAAGATACATGTATATAATCAAATAAAAAAAAATAATAATCCAATCGACACGATCTAACCTCCACCAACTGGGCAACACAATCACCAACCAGGTGGCTTTTGATTTGGATAACCTCCGTGCTGATTAGCAAAACTGCCTGGATATGTTCCATAGCTACCGGTCTGAGGTCCCTGAGGAAAACCTGAATACTGGTATGCATCTGAAACAAAAATTCATCTCTCTTATATCCGCTTCAATTCAGTGTAAAATAATCAATTTACTTGTTGGATAAGGAAGAGTTGCGTACGGATTAAAACCTTGCGGCATTGGTGGTGGAAGGAATGATGGATATGGAGCACCAGCTGATGCACCATATGGAACCGGCATACCTTGCATCTGTTGTGGGTATGGAGTTGGAGATGGAGCCGACCCACCAGCTGAATCTGAAACCAAATACAAACAAGGGTTAAATGTAGATGTGTTTACACATAAATGATATTTACCAGTGACATTAGTTGAGGCATAGTGCGATGGGACTTGGGGTGTTGGTGGTGGTGCCTGTCGGCTGGATTCAGTTGTCAAATCTTTCATTAGCTCTTCTTTTTCGGTTTTACGGGCAAAACAGAAATCTGAGATTTTATTTTGGAAAACAACCAAAAGTTGAGTCAAATCATTGTAGAACTTTGTGCCTTCCTTAAGATTGCTAAGCAGATCGATAAAATTATCGTATGCTGATGCCAATTCGGTGTAAAGTGCATCTCGTGAATTACCAGTGCTGCCATTTTCAGCAACGAAAGATGAGTGCGCGTCTTTAATATCTGTTATTAAAGTAGTTTGACGTTGAATGCTTTCTTGAACCTGAGATTGCAATGGGCCCAGAACTTGGCCAATACTTGAGATAGATAGTGCTGGCTCATCAATTGCGCCATCTTGCGCTAGAGCCTGTAAAAATTGATCCTTCATATTGACAGTTGCTGACTTTAAATCGGATTCGATTGTGTCGCGTTCGGCTTTAATCGTATCGACCTGAAAAAGAATTCAATATTTTAGAATTTATTACGTAGGACATATTTAAAATTATTTTAAAGCTATCTAAAACCGTTTTATGCACGCTCCCTTGCATGAAAATTTGATTAAATTAAAAACGCAAACTTCTAAGTACGATAACGCCTGTGCAAATATCGACTTTCAAGCTTGCATGGCCTAATGGAAATGAAGAAAACATGTAAACGCGAAATTAGTCTACTCATCAGTGTTGACGTATTGACTTAGGGATAACACTTTTTACAGGAGTAGAGGCAGTCGATGGAGACGTCCTATTTTCGCTGGACAAAACTTCAGAAAAACAGGTCATATTTTGAAAATAAAAGTGCAGCGAAAAAACTAGTGTGCATTAGACATTATATATCTCGATGGAATTTACAAACTTTATTCATTTTTTTACAATGAGTAATCGCTACAGTGCCTATCTAAGTTTAATTTTTTTCTTTTTAATTAGCGGTTAAGATACCCTTAAAATGTTTGCACACAGCGCTGGCGAAGGAAAGCTGGCGAGTTAAAAAAGAGAGGCACCGATGTACCTTCGTTTTGAATGTTTGTATGTTATAATGGTCAAGAAATAAAGAGCACGGCAGGGCATTCCGTAAGAGAGCTTAACGGCTTAGAAAAGAATCACGATATTTTAATGTACGTCCGAAAGTGGGCTTGAAGGTAAACTGATGAGTATTCATAGCGAGACGGGTGTTACTGATTTGCAAATCAGTCAAATTTGGAAAGCTTTCATAGCAGAAATAGAAGCTTTCTTTCATAACATTGATATTATTGTTTTAAATGAAATTTATATAAAAGAACAAGGAAATGAATATTATTCTATTAATGGTTATACAACTGAATTCAGTAATAGAAAGAAATACAAAGGTGGAGAAATTGAATTTTATATTAATAACGACACTGAATACTACGAAAATATACAACTAGTAACGGATGGTAAAAACGGCAAAACATATTATATTCACGCGATTTAAGCATCACAGAATTTATTGAAGAACTGGACAATCATATCAAAAGTGAAAGGCAATTTATCATTTTGGGTGATGCGAATATTAACTCAAAAAAATTAAATGACCCCCAAGTTAGTAAGTATTAGGTCATATAAAGTCTCCACGGTTTTTGGTACATTTTTGAAAAAAAAAATTTCATTATTCAAAATCAATTTCAATCAAGTACATATTGACCATTATAATCTATGACTTTTCGCCATTTTCCGGGTAGCTTCATAATTCTATCAGTGTAGAACTTCTGTAGTTTATCAGCGAAAAACTTCGAAAAGTGATTTTCAGCGGCTCTTCGGTCGGCCAATTTTTTAACCATCAAGAGAGTTTTGCAAAGACCGAAACAAATGGTAATCAGAGGGTGCAAAGTGGTGTTTGTGGCCTAGCATTGTCATGATGGAAGACAACTCCCTTTCTGTTGGCCAATTCTGGTCACTCTTTCTTGATAGCTTCATTCCAAAGGTCGAGTTGTGCACAGTAGAGGACCACGTTCCATTCAACAGAACCTTGTTTGCCGTCAATCCAGGCTTTGAAGTCGTTTGTGTTCGGTCACTGGCCTTTGACCATGATCGCTTACGTTGGATATTTTCCTATTTAATTTATTTTTCATTGCCCGTAATGAATCGCTTCAAAAGTGGTTCCATTTCGTTACGTTTCAGCAGCGTTTTACTGATGGTTATTCGGTCAATTAAATTTCGTTGATTTAATTCATGTGGCATTCAAACATCGAGCTTCTTTGAGTAGCCTGCTCGTTTTAGATGATCCAAACTATCATACGGTTGACGTTTAGTGCCTCAGTTATTTCCTGACCACTTCCGTGCCAGTTTTATTCCATCGGTTGCAAAATTTTACCGACTTTTTCAGTGACAGGCCGACCAGTGCGAGGTGCATGTTTTACATCGAAATTTCTGGAACGGAATCGAACAAACCACTCCTGGGTTCAGCGTGTATTTCTTCAGATATTTCACTCATATTCAAATCAATATAACTTTTAACACGAGCAATGGAATACACAGCTGTTTTCATAAAAAATGTAGCCTGACATGTCACCTTTCAAACATGTGTTCGTTTGACACAATCAAATTACTGTTTCCAGATAAATGGACACCAACACCATCTAGTGACAAAAAACCGCGAAGACTTTTTATATGACCCAATATTTAGAATTAATAGCAATAAAGGGCATTTCGATGTTATTAAAAAAGTCAATAATACGTCCTATATACAAGGGAGGAGTGAAAAGCCAGATAGAGAACTATAGGCCCATTACAATTCTGCCTATTGTAGAAAATGCGTGGAGGTAATAATGATAAACGCAGTTCTAAACAAAAACCACCACATTATAGTCATGTTCTTAGACTTCAGCAAGGCCTTTGGTACATTAAGCCATGGAAAATCATCGAAAGCCTCAACCGTAAGAGGGACCTTGGCAAAGTGGGTAGAGAATTACCTATCAGGAAAATAAGGATAAAAGTAAGAAAAACACTGAGCCAAGAAAAGCAGAGTTTGTATGGTGTAGCACAATCTACACAATCTGGGACCAATCCTTTCCATCTTGTTTACTAACGAGTACAGTTTTTGCGTACACCGATGACCTAGTAACTATTGTTAAACACAAGTGCATTAAACTACGATCTCCATAATGCAATGTGAATTTAATAGAGCTTTAAAATGGTGTCACGATCATGGACTTGTGATTAATGCTGTAAAAACGAAACTAATGCACATACGCATGCCATAACAACCCGAAATTTCCAACAGCATAAATTGTATCATCAAACCGAAGACTGCACAACAACAACGAAAAGTAGTTAAAACTATAAAGCATCTGGGAGTTGTAATTGATGATCACTACTTATGGCATGAACATGTCAATAAGATTCGGATGCAATTTAAAAATGCGGTTTTTGCGATGGTGTACCTCAAAAGATACGCAAGCGTAGAAGTGTAGAAGCAGGTGTACCTTTCACTTGCTGAATCCCGTTTAAGATGCGAAATATTATCGTGTAGAAATGCGTCCAAAACACATATCGATAAAATATTATACTATATCGTCAGCACCGATTATTTAAAATTATGACTTCTAATAATTTTGTTTTAAAGTCTTCGATGTTAACGGTATATTTAACCTGACAATGCTGTTACGCTATTATGACGATCAACGGTGCCAACGAAGATGAGTCATAACCAGAATACAAGATGACGAGCTCAGGGTCTTTCAAAAATTCCTGAAACTTTAACAATATTGATGAATGACCTACCAGCAATTATAAAAAGCACGGTGAATTTCAAAAAACGTAAGGTTTTTTTTTTTTTTTTTTTTTTTTAAATAACGTCAATTGAATTAAAATAACAGAATTTGAATTATTTAAATCAGTTTCACAACCGATAAACTTTTAAAAACTATTGTAAAAGATTAATCACCTGTAGATAAGCAATATGTTTTGCGGGTAACTTAAATTACTGTAACGTTTTTAAAGAAAAAACAAAAAACAAAACAAAACAAAAAGATACGTGACGAAATATTTAGCAGACGTGAGAAACTGACCTGAAATGGAAGCAGATGCCCAGAATACGGACATACAACTTTTGTTTAGATTGTAAATATCGAAGGATACTGGGACGTTAATACCTAGCATGAGCAGCCGCGATACAAAATACGTCATAAAAACTATTTTTTTTTTTTTAAATAAGGTAGTTGAAAGCGAACGAGGTTTAATCAAAATGTTCCAACTTAAAACACCGTCTGGTTGTACTCTGAGAAACCAACCGAAACAACGCATTCAAGCAACATTGATGGAAGCGGCTTCTGATTATATCAGTATCATATTGATCAATTTAAATGACAAAACTGTCATCACTCATAATGAGGTGCAAGTACCATATGAGGAACGTCTTCGTGCTCCCAACCTTGACAGTAACCTCTCAAATTTGCTGGACCGACAGAAAGCCCACACCGTATTAAAGCGGAAGAAATTAGGAGTTCAGAGTACGACAATACAATTGCAGCAGCCTGCGGGTCTCAGATGAATCAACAAAAATACTAGGTGGAGTGAAATGTAATCTCCTTGATCGCCAGAACGCGCTGCTACTGCAAAAAAGGTTATGGTGCCTTGAAGTCCGTTCATATTTAGCAAACATGCCAAATTTCAGTGCGATACTTTCTTTAGTTTTGTTTTGACAGCTGATTGTTGTTGACGTGTTTTGCATCATGTTGAGTACGATTTTCGTTCTTTCATAAAACAAAAGGCAAAACGGCGAAGGAAACAAAAGAAAAGTTAGATAAATATTATGGGGCTAATGCTCCGTCAGATTACATCGTCAAATATTGGTTTCGAGAGTTCCGTGGTGGCCGCAACTCCACTACCGATCAAGTTTGCAGCGGCCAGCCCTCCGATGCGGTTAGAGGACAATGTCAAAAAAATACATGAAATGGTGTTGGCTGACCGGAAAGTGAAGGTGCACGATACCACAAAGACTAGTACTGAGCGCACACGCCATATTTTGGGCATTATTCTGCATATGAAAAAGTTATCCTGCCGCTGGGTGCCGCGCATACTCACTCCTGACCAAAAACACGAACGCGAGAGCACTTCGAAAGTGTTTGGACTTGCTGATGCGGAATCGGGCGGACTTTTGGCGCCGATTGGTAACTGTTGAACACCAGAGAACAGAGTGAGTGCCCGGCAATGGTCGGAAAGGTTATGGCGTCGGTTTTCTGGAATTGTCATGGCATACTCTTCGTGGACTACCTCGAAAAAGGAAAAACCA
Organism: Volucella inanis; assembly: GCA_907269105.1. Taxonomy (NCBI): domain Eukaryota; kingdom Metazoa; phylum Arthropoda; class Insecta; order Diptera; family Syrphidae; genus Volucella; species Volucella inanis. The sequence continues at coordinate 148,995,044 of OU026153.1, forward strand.
TCACCGCGAGTATTACTGTGCATTATTGGAGCGATTGAAGGCCGAAATCTCTTCCCAAACATCAAAAGATGGCTCATCAATAAAAAATTCAGCTCTCCCAAGGAAATCATCGACGCCACGGAGTATTTTGCAGACCTTTTTTTTTTTTTTAATACCGCGCGCGCATCAAGGGGATACTCTTTTACTGGCTTTTTCACCAGGGCGCGGGAGAGTGGTGTAGTAGTTTGCAACTCAGGTGTATTAGGTTTCGATATTTTTCCCAGAGGTGGTTGTCAAACTGGACGGGACGAGCTAGTACATCCTCAACCAGCGGGTCTTAAGTACGATCTAGTTGTTAGTTCGTTACATTTAGCCCAGCCAGCAACCACTCCAACATCAGTATTATGCCTTCATGTCAGAGTTGACGCCGACGAGATTTACATAAAACTACATACAAATTCCATGAAAAGACTTTTTCAGAGAATTGCCTCTCGCGGGATTCTAACCAGCGGCCCTCTGCTCGAGGAGTCTATGCATATACAACTACACCATGGCCACCCCTTGTGGGGTGTAAAATTACTTTTCGAACGGGATCAAGAAGTTGGAAAATCGCTGAAATAAGTGTATCAAACTAAAAGGGGACTATATTGAATAAAATAAAAAAACATTTTAAAAAAAAATTTGTTTCATTCCCAAGGAGGTTACTTTTAACCCCACCAATTAAAGCAGTAATGAACTATTTGTTAGACAAGAATATTTTTTTCAGAATCAAGGAAGTATACTGAAAGAACTGTGAGAGAACTGAGCAACCGAAAACTGGGGTGGACACCATCATCTAACTACATATTGCAGATTATCCGAAATAATTTCAGAAAAAAAGAACGCTGCATTACTAGGAAAGAAGTCATAGAAGTTAACTTCTGATCCTAGCGCGACTCATTCAAATTCATTACCTGCAGTGACCACCCAAAATACCCATTCTAAGCACTAGTAATAGTAAAACTTTATTATTTTGCCTGCCAACTATGCCTCCTACTCTAGTAGGATTAATTTTTGCTACTTAACCTGTGTTGTACATATCTACTCGTATCTTACTCTTTTAATGCTGGCATTATTGACTTTTATCCACTTGAGATATTTAAAAAAAACTCTTCCTGCGTGCTTAAGGAGGCTATGAGACTATGTAAGCAAAAGAAGAAATGATAAGAACATGAACTTACGGTTTCCATTAGACTTCTCAATTTCTGGGCGCTCGAGCAATCTTGATTTACACTGCAACCAGACGAGGGTATTGACTGATGCAACTGTTCTGGTCGTAATGACAACAGTTGAATTCCCTAAAAACGAAAACCAAGATTCAGTGTTGTCTGAAATACTATCCGTACATTATTTATGCTCTTACTTTTGAATTAGAATCGAATTTTTCTCGAACAACCTTATCAGCTTCAATTGCATTATTGATAACCTCACGATATTTCTTTGCATTTGTTCTAAACATTTCTGTTAGCCTTTCAGATGGAGTCCTAGTCCAACGTTCTTTGAATTGTGAACGCAATTGGTTATCAGAATCACGTTCTTCATCCAGCATATTCTCAGTTGCATCGAGAATTTCACGGTTTCTCGTCAGCAACTCTGGTAATTCGCGTAAGAAAGTGTTTAAGCTATCAATGCCACCTTTACTGCGAACATCATTTGACTTTTCCAATAGCGACGGAGGTAAACCAGAACCAGAGTCAGTAGTTTCCACAGCTGCAGGCAAATTTAAGCTGGATAAAACCCCATTCAAAACAGTGGTGGCTTCACGTAGCTTCATTATTTCTGCATTGACTATTTCGTTCTTACGTGCCTCAGCAGCAGACAAGGCACGATGCAACTCAACGGGAACTAGTTCACTAAAAATATCTTTGAATTTGGGCGACATCGGTGATGCAAGTGGTAGCATCTTTGCCAGTTGAGCCTTGCCTGGTGAAGCAAGTGACTTAACATCTGGAATCATCTCGTTGTAAATGAATTCATTGTCCTTTGTTGATTCAGCAAGATTACGCTTGGCTCGGTTTGCATACTCATCAAAAAAGTGTGGGTTGCCTGAACGAGTCTGGGCTATTTTGAAGAGGTCGACGGCATTACGCAATCGTGCGATTTCTTCACCAATGTGTTTACTTGCACGACAAACTAAACTCTGGTAAAGATTGGTTAGTGCATGGAAACCAGTTTGTTTGCCTGCTATTAATGGAACCCATTCCTTGTCCCAAAGATTGCGGAGTGATTCTTTTTGCATTAAACGTAAGACATCAGCGTAAAATTCTTCACACTGGCAACAAAGTTTTGCAATGATTTGATCTTTCATTTCATCTGTTTTTAAATGTTTTCAGTAGAAGTATAAAATAAATCAATTAAACTATAGAGCCGTACCTTTAATTGCTTTGTGGACGAAGACCTCTTGAGCCTGAGCAACCATCAAACTGCTGAGAACAGCTAGTGTATCCTGACTTAGATCAGGCGTTGGTTCTGATGGAATGGCAGCTGGTACAGCACCTTTAAGGTATTGATAGATCCCAGCACTCTGTTGGAATAATTTAAGCGCCAACTTAAGACCATCGTCAGAGTCAAGTACCTGTGCTGCAGCAATATTGCTTTGCAAAGCAGCGATATTGAATAGCACACAAACTTTCTCATATAGGAGAGAAGTATGAGCTGAAAAGAAAAACAAATATTAAACATATTACAAAATGTTTATACATACATAAATATGTGGTATAGAAACAATAGAAATACTGTTCCGAACCTTTGTGTTTTCAACGGTGGTCAAGCGTTTTATGAAGACAAAGCGTCAACACCTAAGCTTCTACCCATTAACTCCTACTCTTACCCCCACGTGATGATATCACTAAAGCACTAGTCCTACATCAGGAGTGGCCGGTGGTTCAAGTTCAAGTGTATTGGCTTCCCATTCGGACTATTCGGGGTTCAATACCAGCCGTGTCGGAAAGACATTCTTTTTTTTAGGCAACTAAAATCTCGTGAGATGAATGGTTGCCAAAAATATAACAAGTCAATTTACACTAATAATTAAGTCTCCCCATTACCCTCCTGAAGCCCCGCGTGATATTATTAGGACAAAATCATGATCTTGTATAGACCCATTACAGATGCTTGTTGCATTTGGGAAATTTGTAGTACTGATTTCACTGAAGAGAGAGGGGGTGAACTCTTTAATTTTGTTTAAAACCATTGGAGACAAGCCACGTTCTCCGAGAAGAGGTAAGTTTAATCCATTATTGTATGTACAATCATTAAGAAAATATACGTAATTTATAAAGGGTTATATATAAAGTCTTCGCGGTTTTTGGTCACTAGATGGTGTTGTTGTTCATTTATCTGGAAACACTAATCTGATTGTCAAACAAACATGTGTGTGGTGACTTGTCAGCCTACATTTTCGCATGTCAATGAAAAATGGATTAAATAGGAGAATATTCAGCAATCGATCATGGTCAAAGGTCGGTGACCGACCACGAACAACTTCAAAGCCTGGATTGACGGCAAACAAGGTTCTGTTGAATTTTTTATCATGAGCTGCTGGAACGTGGAGAAACGGTCAATTCGGTCCTCTACTGTGTACAACTCGACCGTTGGAATGAATCTATCAAGAAAGAGTGTCCAGAATTGGCCAACAAAAAGGGAATTGTCTTCCATCATGACAATGCTAGGCCACAAACACCTTTGATGACCCAGAACAAATTGACAAAGCTTGGTTGGAAAGTTTTGATGCATCCACCATATAGCCCGGACTTTGTACCCTTTGATTACCATTTGTTTCGGTCTTTGCAAAACTCTCATGATGGTAAAAAATTGGCCGACCGAAAAGCCGCTGAAAATCACTTGTCCAAGTTTTTCGCTGATAAACCGCAGAAGTTCTACACCGATAGAATTATGAAGCTACACGGAAAATGGCAAAAGGTCATAGATAATAATGGCCGATATGTACTTGATTAGAATTGATTTTAAATAAAGAAAACTTTTTATATGACCTGTTATTTATTGTATATAATGATTAATTCATTGTATCGAGATATTATTATTTATTTTGGCCATTTCTTTAAAATATCAGCGAAAATTTTATATTTGATTTCAGTTTTAATTTATTTCGTCCCTTTCGTTTCTTTGTCCTTTGTTATATGCTTGAACGGTCAAAAGTGAACGGTCAAGAAGTTGAATTTACAAATGTATTTTTTTAACAGTTAGTGACGACTAAGTTGTTAACATCTTGCAAAATTAGGACTGCGAAGATGATAATGACGATCCATTTGCAACTGATAATAGTAGTGAAGATGAAGATTTTGTACAGCAATGATGACTCAGAATCTGAAAACGACAATAGTAACGAAGAGTCCGACACACCGAGTACACCGCCGATTTCACCAATTGGCCGGAGCCAGCAAGCAAATAGTATATCTCGCAGTCATGGCAGATCATACTCACGAATTGCACGTGGAAGAACTCCACGATCAAGATCTTCAACGCCTCATCTTGTAGACAATACGAATATAAGAAACGAATGGGTCGAGAAACCTTTTGCGTTACGTGGAACGATAAACCAAGCAAAATACAACCGATATTCCAATGATAGACTTTTTAAACAATATTTCGACGACGACCTTATTCAAATTATTGTTGATAAAACTAACCAAACATCTGTATTTAGAATGGGTAAGAGTTTATTGCAAGACACTGATAAGAATATCTTAAATAATGTTTATTGGTTATCCAATTACTAGGATGTACTGGGAGGTAAAGTGGCAGGTTCCAATCTTCTAAACTCCCTTAAATTTGTTTTTGATGAAGTCATTTCTTGCATTGGTGTGGAAAGTGCGCCCCTTGCTAAAAAAAAAAAGTTATTAATGCTTGCACATAATGCCGAAGTTAAGGAACAGCATATATCCATAGACAAAACGATGATACCCTTTACGGGAGTGAACAGTTTGTAACTTTGTTGTATATCAGGGAGCTACAACATTTCCGGAGTATAATGACACTACATTTGGTCAAGGAGAGAAAGCGGTGTTAAAACTATGGGAAGCCCTTGTGTCCGGCCATTCAGTATATTTCGATCGTTTTTTTACGACCGTTAACCTTCTGGATACATTGAAAATGAGAGGAATTGAAAGCACTGGGACTATAATGAAAAATAGGATTCCTGGCCTAGCTCGAACTGCATCAGTATCCGATGCATGCATAAAAAATAGAGGTCGCGGCAGTTGTCAAGTAGTAGTCAAAAATGACGAAAAAATAGCAATAACTAAATGATACGATAGCAAGCCGGTGTTAATGTTGTCATCGATATTCTCCAATGAGGAACCGGATGTTTGCAAGCGATATGATAAAAAACATAAATCATATACAGTTAGTCAAAAAATTATTCACACCCCCCATAAAAAATTACAAATTATTCAATATCTTTAAGAAAACAAATTCAATTTTTTTGAAAAAAAATAGATTTGTTTAGTAATTTAATAAAAATTTCGATTTAAGTAAAAGTAATTAAGAAAAAATTATAATACTAAATATACAATATAAAATAAGAAAGACCTTCCTTTTTACGCCAAAAAAGTGCAGTGACCAGTTTACTTAAAGCCGGTTTGAAGTCTAAAAGTATTAAAAATGGTCAAAGGAAAGGAAATTTGCCGTGATATTCGACAAAAGATTGTGGAATTTCATAAGGAGGGATTGGGATATAAAAAAATAAGCAAACATCTTCAAATTAATAAAAAAAACTATAGCATCTATTAAGAAGAAGTATAAAGAAACTGGAAAAATTAAAAATCTCGGTGGCAGAGGGCGTAAAAGAAAAACAACGACCAAAATTGATGAAGTTATTTTAAGTGAGGTCAAGAAAGATCGACAATTATCAGCAAACAAAATTGCAGTTGACATTGAAAATGGATTTAACGTTAAAGTTACAAGTCAAACCATTAGAAACCGCATAAATGCGGCAGGGTACAGAAAAAAGTTGCAATTAGGAAGCCATTCATTTCCAAAAAGAATGAACAACGAAGACTTGAATGGGCTATAGAAAAGGTGCTTTGGTCTCTTGGACTTGAAAAAAAATTAATTGGTCGGATGAAAGCAAAATTTCACTTTTTGGTTCTGACGGTTTAACACGCGTTTGGAGGAAGCGTTTTAAAAAAAACATGTTTACGACCCACTGTTAAACATGGTGGAGGTAAGAATCTTCTCCCATTTATTATGGTATATTGTGCATGATACTTTATTCGTAAATTTCACTTAGGAAACCAAATGATTTGGGGTTGCATGTATTGGGGCGGCTGTGTAAGTCTAAATTTCATCGAAGGAATTATGAGAAAGGAAGATTATCTCCACATTTTGCAAGGCAATTTGCTTTCAAGCGCTGAAATGTTGGGAATTGATGACAACTTTGTATTCCAGCAAGACAGAGATCCAAAGCATACCGCCAAAATCGTTTCCAAAGGGTTTTCCGACAACAATGTTAATGTATTAGATTGGCCTCCTCAGTCACCAAGCCTCAACCCGATTGAGCACTTATGAAAAAAGTCTAGGCCTTCAAACATCGCCAATTTAAAAACTGTGAATGAAAATGAATGAAAAAACATAGCGCCGAATATTACAAACAAGTTGGATGAATCTATGCCGAAAAGGTGTCGTGCTGTAATACAGGCCAAAGGCGGGCACATTAAATATTAAATATGGAGTGTGAATATTTTTTGTCGTAAAAAAGTGAGGTCTTTCTAATTTTATTTTTTATTTCTAGTATTATATTTTTTCTTTATTAATTACTATTACAAATTTTGAAATCAAAATTTATATTGAATTACTAAACAAATATATATATATATTTTTTTTTCCAAAAAAATTTAATTTGTTTTCTTTATGATATTGAATAATATGTAATTTTTTATGGGGGGTGTGAATAATTTTTTGACTTACTGTATATATGGTACACATATTAATCGACCCGATGTAATAAAAATGTACAAGAAAAATATGGGAGAAGTGGATTTGGTCGACAGCCAGTTTGCCCTTCTAGATATCGCACAAAAAAAGTGACAGTTAAAATATTCTCTCACATGATGGATTTATCAATATGTAATGCATGGACACAATATAAAAAGGAAGAGGAAAAGAAGGGTACAGAAATAAAGAACATTAATATGCCCGAAGTAAAAAAAAAAATAAATAAATCTACTGTCATATGTATTAATTTGTGGAAAATTTTCCCACAACAAGTTTTATCCTCTATCCTTGTTCATGTCCCTTCGGTCCTTTCTTATTTTGACTGGGAAGACCGAGCTCTGGCGGAGGTGGAGGGCAGCCATGATCCCATCAACCATTGGTCCATCGACTACAGACCTCGGAAAGGAACCCGCATAGCTCTTCGGGCGATTTTCTCCTCAGAGAGGGCGAGGGGGTTCGGTCGGTGAAGCCCTAAGGACGGTAGGGAGACTTACGACGAACCAGGACCCCAGGGTGTGACAGGAGGTCCACCAGAATCACTGTTGTCAGAGCCCGTAGGCTAGACGGGAAACTCGCAGCGGGAAGCAGCAGACAGGACGTCTGAAAGTCGCCGACGGATGGGGACGAACGATCCTTTAAAGAAAGACATGCCAACACGATGATGACGGGTGGGGGAGGACGATCCCCGGAACCTACACCCCAACGAAAAGCCGAACAAAGAAAGGCTTAAGAGGCACCACATCTCACACTCGATGTGGGTGCAGCTGGCTAAAAATCTAAAATCTACTTCAGAGGGGGAAGAGTTGACGATCTCTTTTATAGCTACACCCCCAACGAGGGAGCAACGGAGGAGCGACGGTGGTGTGCAGGCAGATGGCCAACATAATAAGACACATCCCAACGTCGTATCATCTTTCAAAGTCAGGTTCGATGGGTGAAGGGACGACGACCCCTTTAAAGCCAGCACCCCACCGATAGAGCACCAAGGGAGCAGCAGAGACTGTAGGTGGACAGCCCAGCTACGAGACAGCCTCCAACGAGGGAAAACATAAATAATAACAACAATAGCATAAAACATAAACTATAACAATAACAACAAAATAACAATAAACACCAAGAGGGCAGAAAGGCCCACACTCAAAAATAAATTGATCAATAATTGTAAAGAGTGACACGTTATTGGTCAGTTCCCATTCCCCCAAAATCTGAAAGCCTATCCACCGGAGTATAGAGAACGCGGTAAATATATAAAAATTTGCACAGGCACTATACCTAGCTTTCGTCAGGGGCAGCGATCCAGAGGATTGCTGGATTGTATCTACATTCTTAACCTTTCGTCCCAACACTCCAGCTACCTGTACATGGAGTTTCCTTTCTCCTTTCACGTTGCTTTAGAAGAAAAATAATTTAAATAGCGTAATTCGATGAGGGAAAGTAACCGGGCAGCAGAAAAAAACAAACATTGCTTTCGCAATTTAATAATAGAATCCATTGGTAGGGGAAATAGAAGAGTACATTACATAGATAGGATCCACAGCTTCCATAAACTCTCTCAGTGGAGTTGCCAGTTATCACTGAAAGGTAGATCGAACTCCGGGACTGAGGAGTTTAGTGTGAGTGTGTGAAATTTTATGAATGAGAGGCCTAGTTGGACACGGCGGCAAGCAAAGCTTGCTACTGTTGTAGCTAAGAGATCCCGTCGTTGGGTCCGATAGAGCTGTATGAATGTGTGAGTGAGTGTGTGTGTGTGCTGGCTGGAGCTGTGGAATGAAAAAGATCTGGAAGTCACTTTTGTGACGACCAGACATTAGGAAGCGTCGGCTAGTTTTGTGTGTAAATAATCAAGCCTAACAAGTTGCAATATTTATTTATGCCTAGCATTTAAAAGAAACTGTTTTAAAGAGTTTCACCACTACTAAGATGCTAAGTACAAAAACTAAAAAATATGATTCTTGACTGTGAAATAATTAAGTATTGTTTTTTTGTTTTAAATTATAAAAGGAAGTTTATTGTCCTTATGGCAGAACAAATTTTATTTTAGTTCTGTTAAACTTTTTGGTATCTCTAAGTACACATGAGAACATCCTTTAAATATCAGAAGTAAATATTTTTTTGTTTAGAAGTTATTTATGTCTTATTACGAAATAGCTAATTATTATGGGCTCAGGAGGTTGTTGGATGCCACCCATTGAGCGAAATAACCACTGAGTCTAAACATTTTTCTCTTTTCTTATCCAAAAAAAACCTAACATGTGCTGCGGCATTTTAAGAGTAGTAATACCCTCTTGAGGGTTAAGTTCTTTAAAACAAAACAAAAAAATCACGACTCTAGTTAGTTTAAACCAGATGGTTCATATACCATTTAGAACTACTTCGATGTATTCAGAGTCCAGGTCTAAAGAGAGTAAAGATGACAGTGCAAAAAACCTGAATAGGCCAACGCGGCTCTCATAACCGAGGCTGCAGGCACCCAACAATTTAAACGGACTTCATTTAAAGAGGTTTTATTAAAGATCTGGTACTCCAGGTTGGAGGTAACTTCAGCCTCGGATACGAACGAATAAAATTTTGACCACCCCAGTAAATGTTTTAAGGACAACAAATTATGGCTTTACATATGGAATGTACACAAGGAACAAATCAAGTGCTGTCGAATAACTCACGGAAGCCCAAGACTGTTATAAAGCGGATATTGCCGCAATCCAAAAAGTGTTATGGGCGTAGGAGAACAAAAGGAATGTTGTCCTAGGCTCACTAGAAAAGTCAGTTTTAAAGCGCCACCAAAAAGAAACCTCTGATTTGACAATGAATGCACCCAAGTACATGCAGCTAAACAAGAAGCATAAAAGAATGGCGATTGATAGTCAAAATAGTCCTGTCACTCTGGATGAAGATGACAGATGAAGATGATGATGAAAAGTTGAAGAAGTTAAGTTAAGATGAAGCTAAGATAGCAATATCGAAGTAAAAGTTTTATAAAACTGATGGCGCAGGCGGACTGTCTACTAGATTACTCAAAACAGCTAGAGTTGTCCTAGTTATATATTGTTAGATATGGACATGAAATGCATGAAATCTCAGTATCGTTTTCCCTACCCACAAGAAAAGACAACGTTTTGGCGGCGCTAACTAAAGAAGTTTAAGTGTCCTTAACATTACTTAAAATCAATATCTATTTGTCCTCCAAAGGCGCACATAGCAACGTGCATACCACGCCATGTCTAGTTTTGACATCACTAGCAGATGAATATAATTCTCGATAGTCCATCAAGGTCGGTAACAAATTAACCGAGACCTTCAATGCCTAGGAAGATTTTTTAATTAACATCGACGTAGAAATATTCATCCAAAATACACTGGCCAACGCAAGAGGCACAGTCTTAAAGTTGCGTGCGCAGATAACATTGATGTCAATATTAAGACGGAGGCGCCGGTAAATGACAGAAAATCAAAGTATATACAATGTACATGCTTTTATCAGCAAAAAACGCACACTACCTCCTGTTTTCACCAGAATAACATCATTGGGAATAACTTTTTCTATCTTGGCTCCGCAGTTACAAGTAGCAACGACATTTATGCTGAAACCAAATGTAGAATCACTCCTCTCGCTTTTTCTTTGGGGTCATTTGACAATTGAATAACAAAGCCCTCTCTGTAATCCTGTTCCTGCTCTATGGCACAGGGGCTTGGATTTTGTCGAAAGCGGAAGGAGAATTGCTTGGCCCTTTCAAAAGGAAGATACTCCGCGGATTTTCGAGCCCGTTTTAATTGACCGGGAATGGAGCAGATTCAACCACGAAAGGTATCAATGTAGTCAGATGTCTACGGATCCAACGGCTGAAATGTTTGACATCACAGTTCCGGCCCAAAGGATCTTTAATTCTAATCCCGAGGGACCATTAAGCAGGGGACGACCGACCGACTGTAGACTACAGCCGGGAGTACTACATAAGTAAGTGTTCCATCAATTAAAATAAAAGGAAAATCTTTTCCTATAAAAAATACGTGGTTTCTTGATAAATCAAAATCCAACCACTTACTAAAATACGCTGTTAACGAAAAGTGATACACAACACTGAATAAAACACCACAATAAGCATCTTTAACTTTACGCTTTTTTATTTGTCCCTAAATGTTCCTTTTACTGAAATAGTTCCTAGTACTCTGTTGCGATAATTTAAGTGCCAACACACACGCAGAGATAGGGTTCCGCGGTCTCACTCTCAGAGCAAGCATCGCAGGATATTTTTCCAGCATATTCAGCACACCTAAGTGCTTAGCAAAAGCTTAGTGCCCAGTAACGGCGACAGTAAGAAGGGTGCAGTCTTTTTTACTCAGCGACAGGTGATATCTTAAAAACGTCGGGAAGCATTTCTCATTCTATTCGCAGTAATGCTCATATGAAAACCAAATGTGAATGGAAGCCCTCTCCTCCAAGCTTTCTTCAGCCGATTCCTTTTTCATTTTCACAACATAGTTCGTTGCAATTAGAATAACATACATCTCTGCTTTGAAAACGTAAGCAACTTTTCCTATTGAGGATTGAAATCTGAACACCACCACCACATATTGGCTGCAGTGAGTATCCGTAGTCAGTGTCCCATTCACCAGCATTGCTTTTATACAAAACCCAAGTCTATGCCGTGTTGTCTGGCTGAGTTACACATGAAGTAAAAAGTTGCGTTGTCGAAAGAACGCTCAATGCCGACGAAAATAAATTGACCAGCGAGTATTCTTTCTTATCGACTGCACCTACAACTTTCCTTAGATAGAGTCTCACAAGATTTTCCGTGTTGGCAGGCAAGGCAAATCTTAAGCAGAGGATGCATTTGTAAATCAATTTTGCGCACTATTCTTTCCATGGCCTTCAACATGAAGTCAGACTGATAGTTTTAAAGCTCTTATTAAGCGTGTAGTCATCCTTTCAGATTTTTGGTAAAATAACTGCTTTTAATTTTCTCCAGGAACTCGGTACATGTGCCAGTGGCAGACCAGTAGTAAAATTACCAGCAGCTGGTTTATACCTTTTTGTTGCATAATCTGATATATGCGATTGGCGCATATATCAGGCGCAGGCGATGACAAATGCCAAGTACGGCGTGTTGTGTTATTCAGCTCCCTTGCAGTTTCATTAATAGGAGCAGATGAAGGCAAATTAGTGCCAAGCGAAGGGTCTCTGCTTTCGACTCAATGTAAATGAGTGATTCCAGTCTACCTCGGTTGCACAGGAACAGTTTTTTCTTGTTTGTATATTTGTACCTGTTTCTTCGACCTTAGAAGGCAGTTGAGTTTGGTCTTGTCAAAAACTACGACATTGACCTAGTCAAAAAATGCGCATGAATCGCTTAAGATGCGCATGACATGTAGAACGAATGGGTATCAATGCTACAATTCACTCCTATCCAAAGAGAACACTCTTCAGAGGTATACCCCGGCTTAGGTAGCAAACACAAATTAAAGGAGACCTTTAAATTTTAAAATGCACAACTGGACAAATTAGCAAAAGACTGCGTTTACTGAATAGGATCTTGGCTTAGGGATCAGGCCCACCCCGGCCGTTTAAAAAATTAGTTTTACCGAAATCAACAAGAATCTGGGGTCACTTAGTTCGCTTTAGATAGCAAAGCCGATAAACAGAAAGCAGGAAACTTCTAGATTTGTCTTCAAGTGCAAATCATTTGATTTAGACAAGTGCCACTGTAACGTACATCGCACGGTCGACTCCAAAAGAAAAAACTAAAGAAAACGAAAAAATTAAGAAAACCAAACAAATAAAAGTCGCCATCAAGATAACGATGTAACAAAAAAAAAAAAAAAAAAAGATGGATGATGTTCATTACGTACGAAACGATAATTCGTCATAACTTGGTGCTTCAACAAGAGAAAGAATACTCTGAAGAATAAAATGAATCACCTCAGCGGACTATCATTGATTGTGGTATAATTTTTCGATTGATATTTCGCGAGCATTATAACATTATAATTAAAGACCTCGCGTTATCGGTAGGTGACTGTTTAAATCATATGCACTCCACAAATCAAATACCATATCACCGACGACAACCAACCTCAGCCACAGAATTTAAAAAGTTTCCAATCAAAGCTGGTTGATTAAGCACATTTACGAGTATCATGTTAAGCCAAGTGATAACCTACTATTTACTGTCGCAAAATGATTACTCTCGAGAAAAAATCCTTCAATTGAAAAGATGTGTCTATTAGTATCTACTTACTCAGACTGATTTTTCCTCCAAAGATTGAACCCTTGTCGAAGGCGTCCTTCCATTTGAATGGCACCTGAAGTTCATTAACCGGAATCTTTGTCTCTAATGCGCAGATTTGATCGTAGTACCTGTGAGAAAAAGAAAAGGCCACGCTTTATATTAATTCTCTATTCAGACACCACGAATTCAAGTATTTTCTTGTCTTGATTGAACAACAATCAGAATTTGTTGAATAATTTCATTTGTGTGACTCATTTGTTTTGTTTTTTTTTTTTTTTTTTTTTTTCTTTTTTTTGAATTTGTTTAATTCCTACGATGATGACATACATACAAATGTAGAGACAAAAAACATAAAACAAAATAGACAAAAAAAAAACTACTTACGCATACACTACATCCAGAGATGATTCGTATTTCTCGAAGAACTTCCAAATTGCCGTGTTTCGTTGCTTCGAGAATTCCACGACAGACTCGGAATAGTTGAGCTTTTCTGACGATGGACCACTGTAAGTGCTTTGGATTAGGTTTGTTAGCGGTTTCACAATATCCACTTCGGCTGGTTTTTTCAAGGGGACGCCCAGTAACTTCGACATATTTTTGCGACTCTTTGAAACGGATTCACTTAATTGACTTAATTGGACTGGTGCTCGATTATAATGGGTCGATGTCGATGGTATAGTTGGATAACAGAGCGAAATAAAAACGAAAGAAGCAACTATCCGGAGATTGGGAGACCTGCAGACACTTTTTCGTTCGATGCGAAAGAATTTTTTGGTTGCCTTGGGATGACGAATTTTTTCACAATAATTTGACAGTTGTTAGGCCAGCTGACAGCTTGATGAGTGTGTTCGATGGGTTTGTTTTTATACAGCTGCAACTGTGATACTTGTTCGAATTTTCGAAGAATCGGAGTAAAATACGTTAAAAATTATAATTTCAAAAATTTGACAACATATTTCACCATATTTGTCAAGACAAAAATCAACCAACTATTAGTTTGAAGATATTCGTAGTAAATCTATCGAACATAACATTCAGATAAATTATACTATTTCTATATTGAACTATTAGTAAATGTTTAATGAATGGTTGAAATGAAGATTACTTAAAAGTGATATACATTGAACGATAATTTTTCCAAACAATATTATTATTTTTGTTAGTTTTTTGATGCTTATCTTCAGTATTGTTTGACAAATCATCGTGAATAAACTTAAAATAAAAAACGCTTCAGAATCATTTAAATTTATTTTGAAAATGGGCCTTCAATTTGCGGAACCTATAAAAGATTAGGTTTGGCACTCATAATCGATCAAGATAGGTAGGTAGGTAAGAGTGGCGGTTGGAAAGGACCAACCCACTTAGGCCTTTTGGCCTAATGTGATGACAAGTGGTGATCCTCTTACTCATGTAATAAATTCGATCTGATGACGAAGCGCATGAATTTATATATTTTTTTAGATTGCTTTAATCATTGTAGAAGAAAGTTCCTAAGTGGATTTTTCTTCTTTGAGAGAGAGCTGTACATGTACAGAGAAGGTGAAGGAACTGCTCTGCCATCTCCGTAAGAGATAATCGGCATTCAACGGCGGTTTTAGAATTCAAAGAGAGTGAGTCCGGGGACTTGATAGCAGCCGGACTATAAGTAAAGATGCGGATATCTTTCGCAGATATTACGTTTTTCTTCAGCCAGGACAGAGCTTCTTTAATCGCCAAAATTTCCGCGTGGAACACCCTACGGTGACTACGAAGACGGAATGAGAGGCTTAGATTTAGATTATCTGAGAAAACACCGCCACTAACGCCGCTATCGGTTTTAGAGCCGTCTGTGTAAAACTGGATTGGCTTGTCTTCCATAAAAGCATCTTTCCTCAAGAAGGGTCTAGAGGGGAAGCTTAAATAAAAGTCTTTGTCAAACCAAAATTAGGGTATAGTGTAATCGATGTTCTCTGTGAGAATTCCTTATATATTAAGAATATTAGCGTGCCCAAATAGATTATTTGTCCACTGTGAAATCGTTAAGGCGAATAGTTGCAGTCGCAGCTACTTGCCTGTTGAAGATTTTTAGGGGTGTCAAGTGAAACAGAATATCTAAGCCGCGAAAGGAGTAGAATGTAGAGCTCAGCTTATGCATAGAAATGCTGTTCTTCGGACTCTTCTTGATTTGCTGCAGTTGACTGTTTTGTCTAAGCCCGTCCACCAGACAACAACCCCGTAGGTGAGTGTAGGTTTTATGACCGGATGTTTAGCCAATGGGTTATGTGGGGTTGAAAGCCTTTGTTCCCAAGGGCTTTTTTGCAAGAGAACAAAGCTACTGTAGTTTTTTTGACTCCTTGAATTTTAGGTTTCTAGTTTAGTTTTCAGTCAAAAATGAGACCCACATATTTTGCTGTATCGGAAAACACTAAACTGGCACCGTTTACTGAGGGATGGTCTATAATTGGTATTTTATATATCCTGGAAAAGACCGCAAGATACGGCTATAGCATTATCGTCCGCATAGGCAATCACCCTGCTTCCTCCCGCTTACAGGTATATCAGCAGTTCATTAACCACTTAGTTCCAGAGAAGAGGAGAAAAGATACCGCCTTGCGGCGTACCTTTGCTGACATATCTTTTAACAGAAGTCCCACCCAGTTTGGAGTTGATTATCCCGCTATTTAGCATAATACTGATCAACTCTCCAAGTGAGTCGTTTACCTGCAAATTTGACAGCGCAGTCGTTATTGCGGATGTTTTGACGCTGTTAAAGGGGCCCTCTATCTCCAAGAAAGCAACCATTGTGTACTCTCTATATTGTAAGGATCGTTCTATATGGCTAATCTGTGAATGTAAGGCCGTTTCCACCGACTTTCCTTTACAGTAGGCATGTTGAGCCATTGACAAAAGTCTTGCATCAATTTTAGCTCATATATGGATATTAATCAGTCGTTATAGAGTTTTCAGAAGGAAAGATGATACTTATAGGTCTGAGGTCCTTTGGGACAACATGAGAGCATTTTCCAGCTTTGGGAATGAAAACTACATTGACTTCTCTCCATGACAGTGAAATGTGGATCAGTTCATAATATTTTCTAGCGTAGGCAGGCTAATAACTGAGGAACTTTGTAACTCGGTAGGTATTATACCATCCAGATCAGTAGACTTGTATGGTTTAAAGCTATGCAGCGCTCGAATCGACCAAATAAAGTTTTATTTGTATCATTGTGGACCATTTTCATACAACATACCATACAACAAGAAAGTACAACCGCTGCGAGTAAAATTGTGGCGGCAGATTTGGGATACTCCTTAGAGCGATGGCTTATATCCGGTTATGCCACCAACTGGTGGCAACTCTTTAATGCTATCTTGGCACTGGCATACATACTGAAACGCTGGTGAACAGTAGTAAAATCTTTGTACGCTCGAGCTTCTGACGTACATATACATACATATGTCTGATTTCTTCTAAGTTGAAGCGCATGGAGCACATGGTGCAGAACAAAGACCGAGGATGCATTCCTCTGTCCAAGATCCAATATGCTTACCAACGCAGAAGATCCACATTTCAAAATCTGGTAGGCAGACTAGACTAGAAGAAATATGCGCCGTGTTTTTTTTATCAACATTGAGGATGCTTTCAATAACCCAACTTTTGACGGCATGTGTAACTCAGTCAGACAAAACGGCGTAGAAGAATCACTAGTTTTCTGATTGCGAATGCTGGTTGCGAACAACACGTGATGCCTAAAGTCAACAGGGGTTTCCCGTAAGGGGGCGGGTATCTCGATTGCTATGGTGCATGTTAGCCGACTTACTATCTATGTAAGTCTGAAAAACACCGGATCAGACAAAACTCTTTCTTTTATTGCCAAGAAAACGTTTTTTATTTCAATACACACCAACCGAAACACAATGTAACAAAACAAATCATTTCATTTTTCTGTTTCGTTTGGTGTGCGTTAAGAAGAGACAAAACTGAGTTTGCAGCTTATTTATTGTGAAGTTCGTCACACATTCTAAACGAAAACTCTCAAATAAATAAACGTCAGTGCAACAACAACCAAATCATGTTTCTGAAAACTAACATTCCAGCTATCGAAAACTAGACATTTTTCTGTTTCGTTTTGCCTTTTTGTTTTGTCGCATGTGGTGTGTGCTGATGTAAACGACGACGACGCTGGTTGGAAACACATTGGTTGCATTCTCTGTGTTTTGGTCGTATGCAAAGACATGAAAAACATTCGAATGCTTTGGTGTGTGTTGGCTCATAAGAATCAATGGATTATTGTTTCATTAGTCAACAAAAAACGCTTTGTCTCAACGGTCTCAATAGTTTCGACGTATATGCGTAGTAACTGTCTGCTCTAAAGTGCATGCGGCTCCAGACGCGATCGACAATTAGCGCTTTCAGCCAGCCCTCTCAAAACTAAAGTTGCTCTCCCTACGAGAAGGAGGAAGCTGACTGGTCTGATTCATATAGTGCTTAAAGGCATCACCATACAAATTTCCAAAAAGGCTATGTGTTTGGGTACCTTTTAACCGCTTTTCCCTTTACCCAAAAATGGTTTTGGCAAGAATCTGAAGCAGGAAAGTAATGGCTATGATACGGATCTATAATGGGCGATGGTGACTTTTTGGAGGACGGCAACGTTAGATTTCACCTCTCGTTAGGAAAACTTACTTCTGTTTTCCAAACGGGGATACATATTTGCAATCCTGAGGGCAACGAACTATACTGTGAATAATCGGTGGAGGGGGCGCTTAAAGCCTCACTGAACCCTCTTAAAATTTCGAGAAATGCAAGCCTTCACTAAACACAATCGGGAGGCTGAATTTTCTTTTTGGGTCTCAGGCCACAATGGGTTCACAGAAAATGAAATCACCAATTAACTTGCGACATAAGGTTTAGGGCTTCCATTGACACTAGGATTTCATAAAAGCATAGCTGCGGATAGCATGACTCTTCAGGTAACCGGTAGACCAAACCAATGGTTCTTGATGTCTCTAAGCAGTCACTTGTCCCTGAGTAAGAAACACTGCAGCCTGCTTACTGTCGCCATGACAGTGCACTGCGCTTTTGCTTAGCACTTAGGTGTGATGGACGTAGGTGATACAATATCCTGCGACTATTGCTATGAAGACACAGCGGGGCACTACCTCTGTCAATGTCCGGCTTTCGCTCGCATTAGGTTGACCTGAGACTCAATAGAATCTATAATATTAAGTGTGGAGTAACTCTAATGACTTGCACTGGTCTTCTGCTCTTAATGCGGCAGTGCAGGGCTTCTCGTTAGGTTTTGCGAGACTCGACTAGAAAAGTCTCTGGCAGTCTCTAGCGAATTTAGTTACTCTAATTCACATTTCGACACAGAAACGTTCTAATATCCTCCAGAGTACCAGAGCTTTGTCCTGTGTCGATCTCTATGTCATAATCTAGTTAGCGGTCTTTGGATCAATAGCCTTGATAGTGAAATGCTTGGAATCAGACCTTTTGCCTAAATGCCTCTCTTGTGGTAAATCCACATCTAAATAAACACTGCTTTCATCGCACTTCTTTGTAGCGTCTCAGAAATTTATGTCATTTACCTTATACACACTAAAACTGCTAAGCTCCAAAGGAGGAACACCAAGATCTTTTTGAGACGTCGAAAAGCTTTTGCTTGGTTTGCCGACATGCTATCTGCATTTATGCTCTCCCAACTGTTATGAAACCCAACTGTTAATGGAAGCGTAAACCGAAGATACCAGTTATTGTAGTTAAAATTCAAGTTCAGAGAATTCCTCTTCTGAGCCCTGCTTAGCTCGTTCATTACCGGTCTGCTATGATCTCATTGTGGTCTCCTTGCATTATCAAATTTACAAACATTATCAAAAGAATTAGTAAGCGAAAGTTTGGCGGACGCAGGCGTTGGTCATTCACCCCTTCCACTGAATATTCATTGACATCACGATTGCGTTCATTTAATTTGCGAATAATACATGCGAATTTAGCTAACGAAACGCAGTAACAATACATATAAAGGCTAAATTTTCCAACATCAGCCTTATATGCCTTATATAGAGAAGAAATATGACGATACCAAAGATAGCTTCTACAAGCTCTTTGACAATTGTCCTCGACGATTTTAATGTAAAGCTAGGAAGAGAGGGCATTTTTAGCAGTACCGTCGGAAAGTCTGCATAGTCTGCACCACACCACCTCTGATAACGGATTCAGCGGCGGATTCGAAGCCTGTAAAGACAAACAAGGAAACATAGTAGTAAAGTCGCAGTCGATGCTGAGAATTTGGAAAGAGCATTTCTGTAGACTGTATAACGGCGATTACGAACAAAATACTGCTGTCCTTCAGAACGAACCTTTCAACCTGGAAAATGTAGAGCAACAATTTCGCCCATCCGACCTTAGTGGAGGTAGCCATATCTAAGCTGATGGAAGTCCAACAAAATTGCTGGAGCGGACGGCTTGATGGCCGAGCTCTTCGAAGCGACAGGCAATGACTTGGTACGGAGCATACACCAACTCATCTGTAAAATACAGTCGGTCGAAAGTATGCCCGATGATTAAAACCTCAGCATTACTTATCCGATTTTCATTTAAGGAGACTCTCTGAACTGCGCGATCTAGGAACAAGATCTTATCTACCGTACTGTGTGAACACCTGAACCCGTTCATCAACAATCTGATTGGTCAATATCAGTGTGGCTTTAGAACACGAAAGTCCACAATCGACCAAATATTCACACAACGGCAGACCTTAGAAAAAACCCATGAATTCCAAATCGATATAGACCACCTATTCATCGATTTTAAAGCCGAGTATGTCAGCATCTACAGGGACGAGCTATACAGAGCAATGTTTAGTCTTGCCATCTCTTCCAAACGCGTCAATGGATGACGATGGAGAACGAAAACTCTTAATCAATCATAAAATAACTCATCGAAAACTTTAATGTCAACAAAGGATTTAGACAAGACGATGGGCTGTCATGTGATTTCTTTAACACCATTCTTGAAAGAATAGTGCAAAACTCACACGCCAATACAAGAGGTACAATCTTTCAACAGTCCGTTCCATTACTCGCCTATGTCCAATATTGACATGCTCGGAAGAAAGCAACATGAAGTAAGGAAATTGTTGGCATTTAGCTAGAAAAACACTCTCGCGAACAACAAAACTGAACCTATATAAGACCTTAAAGTATGGACTTTATCAAGAATGTATGAAATTGCTTTTGGGTGCTTTAAGAGGAAAATTCTTCGGATGATTTTCAGCTACGTCTGCATTGACGATGAGTGGAAGATAAGACACAACGACACGAACTGTACAGAAACATCGAATAAGCCAGAAGAGTGAAGGTCCATCGACTGAGGTGGCTGAGCCATGTAGAGCGGATGGACACCAATACTTTGATCTAAGAATCTTCGAATCTGCCTCCGAGAATCAACAGAGTAAAGAAAGACTGCGACTCAGGTGGCGTACGCAAGTGAAAGGGGACCTCAATCAATTTAACGTGTGAAACTGGACGCAGCTAAAGATCAAGCTGCCTGAAGACACATGTTGGTTGAGGCTCAAATCCACCTCGGACTATAGCGCCCACTAAAATAAACAAGTAAGCGAAACAAAAAAAAAATAATAATAATAATAATAATAATATTCGTACCGTGCTAATGGCCATTTTAACCCTACCACAGAATGTCGAAGTTTATAATTAACATATTTATAATTTACATATTCTCGTTATTACATCAATTAACTCAACAGGGCAAACGCCCTTACCCTTTAAATTGTTGGCCTGCCTTGCATGAATGAGTTGACTGAAGAATTTTTTCCTGAAAATCCAAACACGCTCATAAATTAGTGCCACTACGTCTGCTTTTGTCACAATCTATCGTAGTTGCTGCAATTAAACATTTATTTATTTATTTATTTATTTTTGCTTCACATACCATACAAGTCTATAAACGAGTACCTACCTTGCGAGCTATTTCCCCAAACATTAATACAAAAACCAATACTCAAACAAAAAAAATAAAACCATAATACAATTTACTCACAAAAAATGCGAGCACGTCTACTTCGATGCCAACAATTCAGGCAATCCAGACATTCTACGCAGTACCGACACAACATTGCTTTCGGCCAAAACGTACCAGAAAGACGGTCTGCTCTGTCGTCACATCAAGTTAGACTATGTTCAACCGTCTCATAATGAAAACTTGTCATTAAATAAGCAACTCCTGGGCATAACGATAAGCTTAGTAAAAATTATATCTGAATTTGCACTTCAGAATAATGTTCGTATCCTTTAAAATATTCATAGTCCCACTAGGGTCATAATTCCTTCATTATCCCAAACCGTTTAATATAAATAATTCATGGGTCCTTCCGTTCAAATGATGTAGCGGCTTTCAAAGGTGCTTCTGCTGAATATTAAAGTATCATTTTAATTTAAGGATTTTTTTATGAGAGTAACACAAAAATTAAACCTTCTACAAGGATATTGCCATGGAGAGAAATTTATAAGTTCAACATGAAACGGATTAGCACGTTTCATTAACACCATACTACAATAGATACAACACAATCGTTAGTTGAAAGTTAGTTCTCGGCTGATATTTACTTTTAATTACAATATTGATACAGGATAGACAATGGAGAATGGGAAAATGAGAGTGAATACAGGAGAATGGGAGATTGAGAGAATGGTAGAGAATTTAAGCTTACTTGCAGATTCCTAGACAACGTTGCCAATTTAAATCTAAACGGAGCAGGTCTACTCCAAATATGTATTACAGAATCAATTTATTTTTAGTTCGTAGTTACACTGCCACCCGAACCTGCATTAGATAATTACTCGATTCTTCATCAAACTAATGGCCAATGTTCTTATAAAGCGTATTCTTTCGGTCAAATTTTTGACCACATTTAGAGATATGTTTGTATATCCGCAATAGCTCTCGGTATATTTTCTCGTAGTCCTTGCTAAATAATCCAAAAAGCAAGCAGTTTTATGTACTCCCACAGTGATAGATCTCAAAATCTTGCCGATTTGTAGGTCCTAATCTTGCAAGCACTCTCTTACCAAACTTTGATTTTAATAGATCGATGGTATTGATCACATCCTGCTGAAACTACATATCGTCCGCATCGATGGATACACAGATATGGTGTGTTCCAACTGTTTCTCATATAATACTATCGCAGAAGGAAATCGAAGTGATGTTTTATAATCAGCAGTTCTACACCGTCGGACATACTCTTCACCGAAACAGGTCTTATTGAAGGTTCGAGTCGTGGAAAAGCCATTTTGCGTGGTTATCTAGTAAAGCCAGAGAAGGCGGGGCGGCTTAACGACCTTTACGCAAAATTCTCCAAGGTTTCGCCAACAGTAACTGTAAAGCAACTGCTTCCAATAGTGGAGACCATTAGCGAAACCAAAAGTATGGAAAACCAGTGCAACCGACACTGAGCTATACCTGCTCTTAACTTATCCGATCTTTTGACAGCTACCTCCAATTAGTTGAGATCTCCTTTCACTTGAGGCCGTTCTCTACTGCATTGTCCTTCTGGTTTGGAGTCGAAAACTTTCCGAACTGAAACGCTGGGGTCCACGCGCTCAAGGTAACCTAGCCATCTAAGCCTGGTTACCCGAGCCAAACTGGTCTTTGCCGCTTCTGATTGAATAGTTGGAAACGCTCCGCATAATTCTTTTAAGAACAATGTCGAAAAAATCATATGACTGCGCATCGCCTTGTTAAAGTCATTTTTTGACATTAAAGGTATCGGTTTTGTCATCCGCCATCGTCATGCTGCATAGTCGAATGAACTTGGAAAGGATGGCCAAACTGAGCATGGCTCTGTATAGTTTATCTCTATACATAGATACTGTCATACGCGGTTTTGAAATCGAAGAAAAGGTGGTGTGCTCAGCTTTAAAAATCGTTTTTAAATCCATACCTGAGAAAGATATTGTATTACGAGTGTCTTGGACAAATCATATCTCTAATGAACAACTCAATAAGAAAACAGACCAGAGACAGACAAAAATGATTACTCAAAAGCGGAAGTGACAGGAATTTGGCAATTAGTAACGTGTACGTTAAGAATAAATTGCTATACCCCACAAGTCATGTAACTGATTTCTTAGAAATTGAGTTCGCCAGAAAGTAATTCTGGCGTTTACTGTTTATATGGTAGATTGCGAATCAACAAACATTTTCGCTTTTGCCAATTTAATTATTTCTTTTCTTTTGACATTTTATAGCTGTCACTTAAAGTTTACTTACGAAAGGAATCGAGCTCAATTTTGTTTACACCGGTTAATACAATGCGAATTTTAAATAGAGTGTAAAAACGAACTTTGTCAATACATTTTGCTTTTTAATTTCCATAAAGGCAAGAAATCTGCTGAGCCTCACGAAGAAATAGGATTGTGAAGTTTATGGCGTTGAATTCTAAACAAAATGCACGTGTCAAATTTGTTTAAGGAATTTAAACCTGGAAACGTTTCACTCAACGATGATTAACTTTCTGGTAGACAAACTGAGATGAGATGACCAAATCAAGGACACGGTAAAAAGCACAGTGACGTGAAATGTTCGGATCCTTAAGAGGCCATGTGCAGCCGAGCAATAAGCAGAGGAGATCTGCTATCACGCAGATATTACATAAGGAGGACGAAAAATTGTGATATATGTATAGGGTTTTCCAATAGAGACTTGACAACTTTGAATTTAATTTGTGAACGCACTCTTTCACTAATTATCAAACTGTCACTGTCAATTTATTCAGTAAATTCAACATTTTCATCATGGTAAAGTACACTAACGCGCTATGTTCTCCGATTGGGTTCTGGAGAAGATGCGCCAAGATGATGAATTTCATCGCAAAATCATTGAGGAGGCTCATTTTTGGCTCAATGGGTTCGTCAATAAGCAAAATATGCGTCATTGGTCGGGTGAAAACCCACATGTGCTTCATGAATCACCACTTCATCCACAAAAAATAACTGTTTGGTGCGGTTTGCATGGCGGCGGCGTTATTGAGCCATATTTTTTCGTCGACAATAACGATCGTTACGTTACTGTGAATGGTCAGCGTTATCGCTTCAACAGGATGGTGCCACAAGCCACACAGCACACGCTACAATCGATTTATTAAAGAGTAAATATGGTGAGCGTGTTATCTCAAGACATGGGCCAATCGATTGGCCGCCTCGTTCGTGCGATTTAACGCCGCTTGACTATTTTCTGTGGGGCTGCGTTAAGTCATTGGTTTATGCCAACACGCCGACGACGTTGGAAGAGCTCAGAGCCAACATTGAACGCGAAATAACGGCCGGTTCGGCCGAAATGTGTGGCCGAGTCGTTGAAAATTGGATCCAACGAAACGACCGCTGCAAACGTGTCCGCGGTGGCCATATGAACGAAGTCGAGTTCCATTCATAAATGTTTTGATTGTACTTCAAGCCAATAATAAAGTTTTGAAATATCTCAAATCTTTTGCCTTTTATTTAGAAAAAAAGTTTTCAAGTCGTTATTAGAAAACCCTATATGTACATGATACTATGGAAATTGCTGTAAGGAAAAGAAACAGACCTTATTCGGATCCAGATTTACCACATTTGGTGGACCAAATGCCACGGAGTCTTGAGCTTCCGACACGTGAGCGAGCGTTTTATGACAATCCGCATCAAGGCTAAATTTTACAGCATATGCCTAGTATAGGCTCATGCCTCTACAAAAGACAACGTCTTAAGTACGATGTTAAAATCGCCGGACAACAAACGGACTTCGCCTTATTTACTTTGCGGCGGGACTAAATACCACTAGAGCAAGAACATGGTTTCCTCATCGCGATATCAGATTAATAATCAAAGTGATCACTTAACTCTAGTATTCTGGACCTCCCTGGGCTCGATCACCACCAAGAAATCCCTGGTTTGATGAAGACAGCCGGCAAGCACATGCAGCTTAACAAAAAGCGTACAAAGCGACGCTGCAAGAAATTACGAGAGCCGCTCGTTAGTGCTGCAAGAGACGAGATGGAAAAAACATCGACTTCTCCAGAAGAATAAAAAAAAAACACAAGAAACACGCGATCTAAGGTTGTACTCCTGGAATACGGCGAAGGAAACCTTGTAATGGAATCACAGTCGGTACTGTAAATATGGAAAACTTTTTCTGCAGACTGTATAAAGGGGAAAAAACTGAGACCATTCAACTAAGTCAATGATAGCCAAAACTTCTGTCTACCTGACCAAAACAAAATAAGCATAACAGTATTTAAACTAGATAACAACAAAGGCACCAGACCTGATAGCTTATCGGACGGTGTTTTCAAACATGCTTTGACTTTGAGACTTTGTGGAGAACATACATCAACTCATATTTCATATCTTGTTAAAATAGTGTATGCCTGAAATCTCAGCATCGTATGCCCGATCCACAAAAAAGGAGACCCCCTCAACTGCTCCAACTAGAGAGGTATAAGACTCTTCAACATCGCATACAAGATACTATTTGTCATATTGTTAAAAACGTCGAAAACCCTTCGCCAACAACCTAACTGGCCCCTATCAGAGAGTTTTCAAAAAAGGAAAGTCTAAAATCAACCAAATCTCCACACATCCGAAGATCCTGGAAAAAACTAAAGATATCTAAATCGATACTCACTATCTTTTCATCGAATTGAAGGCCGCATACGACAGCATTTATAGAGAGAGCTATATTGAGCCATGCCTAGTGCTGGCATCCTTGTCAAAAACTTCCATTTGTGCAGAATGGCGATTAAGAACCGAGACTTGTGATGTCAAAAATTGTTTATTTCATATATTTGAAAAGATTACATAGTAGGCTGGGGGCACAATCTTTCAAAAGTTTGTGAAAGTACTAGCATACGCATACTAGTACATCGGGCACGTTCGATAAGATTGAAACGGAAGCTACCAAAATGGGTTTAATGGTAAATGAGGGCAAAGCCAAGTAAATGCTGTCACCAAAATGGTGACATCGACGAACTGAACAGAATGTTGCAGTGCCAACAACATATCAGCAGAAATAAGACGAAGTATCAGTCTTGCCAATCGCTGTTTCTTTGGGATAAGAAGACAATTAAGTATTAAAGTCCTATCCTGAAAAATTAGGAAGACTCTATAAGATTCTATATGAGACCCTACTCATCGTTGACGGGCTTTGGAAGACATGAGTCGCCGAAGAAGGCTAGGACCTATAGAGCGAATGGACACCAATGCTTCGACCCACAGAGTCTTCGAATTTAACTTGGAGCAACGCGAATACTTGTCGTTGATAGTCATACCGCCAACACCCTGGACAAGTCGATGTGCTATCCCCTCCAGGCTCGTCGGACCACTATGTCATATCCACTAATTTCTCGTATACTGACCACACAGTTAGAGAAAAGATTTCTTAACGAACCGTATGACAATACGAGAAATCCAATTGGAGCTGACTTAATAGCCTATTTAGGAATTTTAACTGGTCGTTATATTTCCCCGATAAACACATGAATGCCGCTGTTGACAAGATCATTGATCACAGACAGTTTTTTTTTTTTTTGGAATGGGATCCTCATAGGATTAAGAGTATCAGACCAAAAGAAAAGTCATGGCAAAACTCGAGCTGTAAAAAGGCAGTCAGCGCTAGATTATTGTTTTTTCGGTCCTATAGACCAATCCAACAGAAAAAACTTAAAACCATTCTATATGCCAAAACCCATTTACAATGACATTACTGCTATCAGCTCTTTGAAAAAGGCCAATCTGCTTGCGGCCATCTCAACACTTTCAAATTCTGATATGTCTACACCTACACTTGACTCCATCGAATCTTCCATGGGACGACCCCACTTTCGCACTGGTATAGTGGTATGGGTACTTAAAGATCTTAATATACACAAATCCATCCCCTGGCCCTGGCCCTTCTTCTAAAGAAAACCGTCAGCTCATGAACTATCTCGAAACACAAAAACTTCTCAATGGCCGGCAGTACGGTGTTCGTAGCAACAGATCCACTGGTGACCGAAAAGTAGAAACAAACTATACACAAATATTGCGAAAGCAAGATAGTTCCACATCATATTTCTAAGACATTTGACAGGGTTTGGCATCAGGCTTTTTTGTCGATCGACGACTCTCTTCATCAATGGATTAGAAATTGCCTTTCGAAACGTTCAATTCAAATTGTCTTGGATGGTCTCAAGTCTGATATTCACAAAATAAATGCTGATGAGCTCAAGTGCTCCGTTCTATTTCCGGCACTCTTTTTAATCTTCATCAATGATCTCTGATACTTCTTATCCAATATATTTCTTTGCTGACGACAGTGCTCGCTGCTTTTGATACCCGTTATAGGACTCACGTTCCTTCTCTTTGGCTGTAAAACAAGAAAGACAGCGTATGTTAAGCTCATTTAATCCCGATATTACCAGCATTTCTAAATTGGTAACCACCAACAGAGTGTAATTTAATGCTTCTAAAACACAATGCCATCTGCTGTCGTTAAAGTGAAATTTAAATACGACACTCGCTTCGTCGAAACCGAAAGACTTTCTATTCTCGGTATGTGCGTCAGCGACATGGTTTCCTAAAGCAATGTAAGAAATATTTCACACCCTTCGATCTGGCGTCAATCTATAAGGCGTTTATCCACCCAAAATTGGGTTGTCTACACTTACTAAAGCGGATTCAAATTCGTGCGATAAAACTTATAGGTAATGTTAATAATAACGACTTGACAACTTTTTTTTTAAATAAAAGGCAAACCATTTGAGATATTTCAAAAACTATATTATTGGCTTGAAGTACAATCAAAACATTTATGAATGAAACTCGACTTCGTTCATGTGGCCACCACGGGCACGTTTGCAGCGGTCGATTCGTTGGACCTAATTTTCAACGACTCGGCCACACATTTCGACCGAAACGGCCGCTATTTCGCGTTCAATGTTGGCTCTGAGCTCTTCCAACGTCGTCAGCGTGTTGGCATAAGCCAATGACTTAACATAGCCCCACAGAAAATAGTCAAGCGGCGCTAAATCGCACGAACGAGGCGGCCAATCGACTGGCCCAGGTCTTGAGATAGCACGTTCACCATACTTACTCTTCAATAAATCGATTGTAGCGTGTGCTGAGTGGCTGTGGCACCATCCTGTTAAAACCACATGTCGTCCAAGTCCATATCTTCCAATTCAGGCCAAAAATAATCGGTGATCATGGCGCGATAACGCTGACCATTTACGGTAACGTGACGATCGTTATCGTCGACGAAAAAATATTTGTGGATGAAGTGGTGATTCATGAAGCACATGTGGATTTTCACCCGACCAATAACGAATATTTTGCTTATTGACGAACCCATTATGCCAAAAATGAGCTTCGTCACTGAAGATGATTTTGCGACGAAATTCATCATCTTGGCGCATCTTCTCCAGAAAACAATCAGAGAACGTTTGCAGACGTTGCTCATTAGCGTACTTTACCATGATAAAAATGTTGAGTTTACTGAATAAATTGACAGTGACAGTTTGATGATTAGTGAAAGAGTGCGTTCACAAATTAAATTCAAAGTTGTCAAGTCCCTATTGGAAAACTTTATATAACATAATAAATTGGCACCCTCGAACACTGCCATAATGTCTCCTGCCTCACCTTGTTCTATCGCTATTTTCACCATCAGTGCACACCACCAGGTACAAAACCTTGAACCTTAGCACCCATCTCGCTATGAATGCTCATCAGTATGTATATAGTATATATAATCGTATACTCGTATATGATGATATATGATCATATATAATCGTAACATATATATGATTTTGAATGTTTCCAAGTTATAATGATTAAGAAATAAAAAGGTCTGTGCGGCATTCAATAAGCGAGTTGTGGATATTTTGTTACGAAAACCGTATTTTCGATCATTGAGATGTTTTTATCAATTCTCTCTATTATCTTAAAAAGAATCGAAATATGTCAGTGCAATAGGTCTGTAAGGAGAAAGAGATGAAGATTTGCAATTTTGAGTTACGAACTGGTCAGATGATGCTTTTTATCTGTTCAGAAAGAGCTCTAAAGAGTTGAAGAAGCTTACAAAGTGGTCTAATCAGCGTAGATGAATATTTCTTCAGAAAAAGGGATATACATACATGATATGTACCATGTGGTTTGAGCTACACATACTGTACGAGTGCGATACTGGATTAGTCCCATTAAATGTTCGACACGCAGATCAGAGCGATCCAAGTGCATGGGCGTGGTTCTAAGCGCTCTTCACTAAGTAGCCAAACAACTGGGCTGTATTTACAAACATAAACGCAGAGAAGTTATTTCTTCGCTCGATGATATTTGTTATATCTACTCTGAACTCACTGACTCAAGAAGGGTAAGTATCGGAGACTTGTATGACGTGGTGTAAAAGTTAAATGGAGTTAAAGCAAATCAAAAATTGATTGCGTATTTGTAACTAATGCCTTATGAACCATAAGGCGTTTAAGATATAAGTAAATAAGTTTTCGGTATAGTCAAAAACATGCGTCTGCTCCGTTAGACACCAATGCTCCTGTCTAAAATTCTTGAATCCACCCGAAAGGAATAATACAGCAACCACATTTAAGATGTAATATGCAATTGGAGGTGAACTTAACCAAATCAGGGTGGAGAACTAGGTAGAACTTTATTGGGATGGAACTTGTTCAAAAAGTAAAGCAAATATAACATTTCACAATTCGTTCCACTCTGAGGATATAGTGATTTCAATTATTAACTATAAAAATACTTTTTTCAAAAATCTACTCCTGATAAGGTCATCGAAATTGGCAACACTTATCCTGGCTCTTGCGCACAATAATGCATATACATCTCCAGGAAGCTTTTTATTGAAATGCTCTCCGCTGCAAGTGAACTTTTTATCCATTCGAACAAGTGTGTACGTAGTCTGAGACGTATATTTATCGAAGATAGAACTATCAATCGCGTAGTATCTTTCTTTAAAAATTCTATTGAAAAAAAAAAAAAGCGACAAAAAATTTCCAAAACAGTTCTATTCGATTTTGACGGCTTTTTGACTCTTCCTTAAAGTTTTTCCTAAGATTCCAAACAAAAAAATACTTTTTCTCAAGCTAGTGAAATTCAATTTACTATCATATATATCTCTGCCTCAATAAGCAAAAACAAAACAGCGATAACAACAACACCAACACCAACAAATCTAACCAAAATCTTCTAGATACCATACACAGCATTTAAAGGTAAGTAATCGTACTCCAATATCTTTAGAGCATTTTTCAACTCGTCCTTCCCCCTTAAAATTTGGTATAACTTGCGACAAATTTTGTACCGCACTGCCAAAAAAAATCGCCTACTTGTACGAATACTTCATGGAACACGGGTAATTGTGGTCAGCTAAAGGCAAACGTATATATAATGGATGTTCCTTAATGGCTGCCAGGATAATAACGTAAAATAGAAAGACAAGAATAGGAAACAAAAAACAAAATAGTTTCGTTTCTTTAAAAAAAAAATATATATATGTCCTTGATCTTTGGGCACTGTTCGTATGAATTATTTACAGGTTGAGGGGGCAAGTGCAGCAATAATTTTAATTACCACTCCATACCATACGGAAAAAGGATGAATGGGCCTTGTTTGTTGAAAAATATAAACATAAGCCTCCCTATTGCCGCCGTGTCGGTACTCGCCGCTGAACTATCATACTTTAGATTGTGCCATCATTGTGAGCCATTAGAGTATCACAGCAAATAGGAACAAGATTATCTGTTTCCTTTTTCTTTAGGTTTGTATTTTTTTTCTGTTCTATTTTGTTCTGTGTACGCTATTCTCTTGTTAGATGGATACTGGCTAGTAGTGCACTACAGAACAGTGCTTATGAAATGTTGTAGAAAAATTGACACATATCGAATGAGGTTTGTCTTAAAAAAACAGATAGACGAATAGACGAATAGACGGGTATGTAAAGACGTAAAAATGTTAGTAGAGAGGTACTTTAGGTTGAAGGATGTCGTTTAGATATGTTACAAGTATTGTGGGTCAAGGAGAACGCATTATTGCGGTGAATGGATGCAAGTTTCAAAGGGACTCTTGTTTTTTTCTTTTTTTAGAATAAGGCTCTTGAATGTTTAGTAGAAAGAATTCTAGTAACAGGTATGAATTGTAAAAGCAAAGGGTTATCTAAGGTTTCTTGGAGTTTTCCATGTATCCATTTCAAAAAAAATCAATGTCGAACCTGTGAATACTTTCAGTGTCGTTGTATACAGAAGTGACATCTAAAAATGGGAAAAGTTAAGTTAAAAGGAAGGTATTCAAGGAAGAAAGCCGAAATTTTGGTCTCCTTTCACTTATTTGTGTTATTTTGAAAGCTCTTAGGAGAAAGCCAGATTTACTTTAGGTTATATTTGGTGTCCTTATTACCTATTCATTATGAAATACTTTCCTCTTGTGTATTAATGAGTTTGTTTTTTTTTTTTTTTTCTAACCAATGCTGATTGAGTGGTTGAGTTAATAGGTCAGTAAACGCAATTATCCTATCCCTCTTTGGATTTATTTTTTATGGAATCCAATGTTCGATAAAATTAGACCCATTGACAAATTTAAATAAAAGATGTTTATTTATCTATCTTCAGGAAAAGGCACTTGTCCCACTTTTATTACTTTTTTTTTCTTTAAAAGGAATAAAGTAGGAAAGTGGTTGAAGAAAGGAAATTCCTTTTGCTTTTGAATTTTATTTCCAGGTGTTGGGCTTCTTAATGATCCAGAAATCAGAATTTTTTACAAGAAATTTCGAAATGTTCTCTAAAACTTCAGAAAGTTAAGTGCCTTTTAGGAATCTGTGAATAAAACCCTTCTTTGCAGATCGTGATTTTAGATTAGCGAGTTAAAAAGTCCAACCTTGGGACTTTTTCTTATTGATTCGCTTGTTAGTTTTTCTCTTGATTTCTTGGTCCTGCCCTGATGATTTTTGTTATCATTTAAAAGAAGCAGACTTTTTAAGCTATTTTAGTCAGCTGGCTGCATAAGTTAAAGTAGGTGATAATCGAACTAGCGATAATCCTGTTGACATGAAGGATAAAAGGATTCGTAATGTGCGGATTGCTTAAATTGCTTAAATCGGAATTTCTTAGTCTTTCGAAGAAAAATGGGCAAACTCTTCAGAGTTTTTCATAGAATTATTGCCAAAACATTCAGTGAATAAATGCCAACAGTACCAGCCCACACCACATCAGCGCCAAATACCTGGAGCCTGATGCGAATGTGATCATCACTACTTTTATAGCAAACATCGCAGGATATTGTGTCACTTTTGCCTAGCACACTTAGGCGCTTAACAATAGTTAAGTGCAGCGTTATGTCTCTTTTCCATTTATAAATGACATAAAAGCAGCTGACACCTTGGAGATTTCGGAGAGGTATTCGTTTGTTCCACAGGTATCTTGCAGGGTTATGCCATCTGCAGCTATGAAACTGAACCAACTCAAAGGAAGTTCTGACTGAGAACGCTGGCAGTCCCAACGCAGTTCTGGTCCTGAGGAACTCTCCTCTGAACCCGGCCTAGCAAATGCATCGAATATCTATCTTCCCTTGCGCTAGGCATTTTCATCGACATTGAGGGTGCTTTCGATAAAGCAACAGTGCAGACGAATCACTAGTTTTGATAAAAACAATGCTGATAAATAAGACACTGATTATGGATGCTGACTGTGGCCAATATGTGATGGCAAGGGTAGATACATACCTGTTTTTTGGCACTCTGTCTCCACTGCTTAGTGCATGTTAGTCGACTCATTGCTTAACGCGCTCCAGTGTCCTGACGTCTATGCATACGCGGATGATGTAGCTGCACTGTGTTGGATTGTGTCTACCAACTGTCTGCTCTAAAGTTCAGGCAGCCCTAGTCGTGATTGATAATTTGTGCTAGAAATGCGCTTCCATTTTTCTCACAACTGAGGTAGTTCTCCAATGACTCATCTAATGCTTAAAAACACTAAAGAAGACAAGTATTTGGGTGTCAACCTAGATAACAAACTTCTCTGGACTAAACTTGTAACACCTAAGGCGTTTTTGGCCTTCTGACATTTTAAAAGAAATATCGGCACGACGACAAAAAATTATATTGTGAAAAACTGGTGGATATCGGGAAGCATTTGTTTCTGTAGCGAGAGCCAAGCTGCTCTTATCTACTGAATCCTATAACAACTTAAACGCTAGTTCGAGAATGCAAAACATCACTGAACGTAGTCGGAAGGCTAAGTTCACAGAGTCTTGTCTGGGTTCCAGAGCACACGGTCTCATGGCATGATCCGACAGAAAGTACAGATACGTAATGTTCAAGATTCTGTTCACTAAAATCCCTTTAATGCATAAAACTAGCTATTCGTTTACGCAATGTTACCCATGTTGTCCGAAGTTGCGTTGTCGAAAGCACCCTCAATATCGGTAAAAATATGAGCATATTACCTAACGCGTTTATCCCTCTTATCGAAAGCGCATTGGATTCTGCTGCTCTTACGAATACCGCTTGCTATTAGCTTAATATGCACGCTAGTTTCAGGCTAGCAGTGAAGATTCTCTTCAGTGCTGTCAGTAGCTAATCTATATTCTGTTGCAGAAAAAATTATATATGTAATCGGTGCTGTCAAAGGAATCAATATCGTATTTGATCGTTACACCCGTCACTACAACCGATGATAGAAACGAGAAGTAGATGCAGCACGGCTGGCTGTGTTATTCATCTCATTGGAATTTATTATGAGCCGGTCCTAATTAATTTAGCTTCGAAGTGAGTGAGAGAGCATAAGATAGAGAGCCCCTGATTTCGACTCATGTAGGTGCCAATAAAACTTTTGGGTGCTTTTAACCTGGCTGATGTGCCCCTTTTGAGATTTTGACTAGCCTGCTGGTTTCACCTAGGATTTCGATCTTTTCGTTAAGCGTTTCTTTTTTTAGAAAAACTCATCGAAATTCGAATTAGTTTCCATCGACCTGTAAAGATTCTTGTCTACCATATGAGTGCGTGATTTATTTCCAAGTACTTGGGTTTCGTTACGAAGCCGCCAGCAAATTTGGGTTTTACCATGAACGGGCATGATCTGCCCGTTTAAGACATTTTGTAAGGACATCTAAGTTCCAAACCGCTTCCACTTGTTCAGCTCCTCTTTAAAGCCTGTTTATGTGGGTTTTTTGCAGTTTTTTTTTCAACGCGGTCTGGCATGGAAGCTTCTGACAGAACTTTCCAGTTGGTAATCTCCTTTCAGTTAGTGTCACTTCCGACAATGTGTTTCTCTTCTTGGATTGCGACCAGTTGCACTCGCGCTTTCGATAGCTCTTGCACTTTGACTATTCATTTGTCTGTAAACTAATGGACGTTAATATTAATAACCTGATTATTTCCAGTACTCTCTTCTGAAGTTATCGGAATCGATAGATCTTACAATATTTATGTCAGTGCCTAAAACAGCGGAAGGTTTATTAAGTATGTTGGTTGGAACGTTCAAAAAGGCAACGCGTGGATTATCAATATTGCGAGTAGCACCTGGAATACAATCCTTTGGGCTCATCTCCATTACAATTTAACATCTAGTATGGACGTCTTTGTGGCTTTGGTCGGCGTCTCTGCTGGGTTATTTTCAAAACTCAAATCGAATCATAAGCGTGCTTGTCACGACAAGGAAAACAAAGAAAAGAAGGTTGTAAACAATAGGAAAAGAAATTCTAAACTCGCTTATTCTTTGAAAAATTCATTTTTTAACAAATTCCCATTTCTTTAAGCAGACGTTAATTTCATCAATTCGAGTACGTCTTATTACAACTGGCAATGTTTGACGGAAGTCACCTGTTAGTAATATCGTTACACCCCCAAAATGGCGCATTAGTTGATCTTAAATCCCTTAAAATTCAATCAACAGCTTTTAATGACTTTTTATGCGACATAGTACATTCATCCCAAACAATTAGAGAGTATTTTTGTAACAATTTTACAACTGCACTTAGCTTAGAAATATCACACTTCTGCACTTCTAATGTGCGCATTTCTGACTGGTAATTTAAAGCCTGCGTATGCCGTTTATCTACTTCTTGCCGTAGCTTCTCTCTGTTGTATGAGGTTTCTTTAATAATATTCGTATAAAGTAATGTATCATCATTAGCATAATCAGTGGACAGCGGTAGTCCAAAATCGCTTCGCTCAAGAAGCATAAGAGCTTCATTATAAATGCTGTCGTTGTAGTCAACATCTTCATGTGATTCAGCAAAATTATTTCTGAACTCCTGCCAAAGCCTTAGTGTTTCGGAGACATGACAAAAAACCAAAATAATAGCGAAAAGATATCGCAAAGATGTCGGTGATCGAGAAAGAGTAGCGTCAGAGTATCATTCATTCCAATATGTATCATCTTCTATCATTCCTATAGCCTTGCAAGTAGATTTGTAGCTGCATTGAGATACTCCGTATACTAACTTTAAGCTGAAAAATGATGCTGGACCTCGGATAAAGTGAAGCAGCATGCGGAGATAAAAGCACTCTGAAGTGTTAGGATGTACCGTATATACACGTCCTATGGAATTAGTTTTCCGTACACCGGGATAAGCACTTACATTCTAGCTTTGTTTTAGACAATGGAACTTATTTCTACTCCATGTATAGTACATTGCTATTTCATTGTATAGGAGAGTTCTTGCAAAATCATCTTTTTTGCAAAGTTTAAAAAAGCTGTTAAAGTGGTTTCACGCGTTGCATCAATAATGTCCTGAACATTTTCTTAATTAAAAGAAACCCTTTGGCCATTTTCTAGGCTAATCACAGTGTAGACGACAGTAGGTGAATACTTATGAAAATTTATTGACAGAATTTGCCACACTGCTTCCGAGGTACTAATACATCGTCCACTTTGATTTCTTTATGTCGACTTTGTTGATCTCTTCCTTAATTAACGTACTTGAAAACATATTTGGTTGATTTAACTGAACTATATAGTTCAACATTAATATGGGCATTAAATATGCGAAGCAAAACCATATTATATGGTACAACCCAACACTTATCAACTGTAACGTTTTGTTTATCCACTTTTATTTCTGCTACTTAGGGTAGCCATTATCTCCATAAAAGATTTTGGATATCTTTTGGTGCACATATTAGAGCTTATACAGGGTGACGCTGGATTAAGAGTACCGAAAAGACCATGAATCATATTCTTTTTTATGATATCGTGCAATTCCTCGTCTTTTTCAGGATCGGGTATTTCAGCATATATCACGGAATCAATTGCCATAAATCTTTTCTGAAAGCCAGAGTAGCAAATGTACATAGGGGAAACCTCTCTTTTGCCACTCAATGCTGTACAAATAAAAAAGACGCTTTCCGAAAATATTCTCTTTGATTATGAGGTTCATTAGCTTCTTAACTTTTTAATGAGAAAGACCCTGGCAATGATATCATGTCGATCATAACATTTATTACACGGAAGCAAGCTGGTTGTTATTTCTGCCCATTTGCTGTTGCACGTCATAGTAATAAAAATATTGGGACAACCATAGGCTTTAACGTTCGTCATTGCATCTTGAGTCCTTTCGTGCATATGGTATACCGAGGACTCCCGGTCAAATATTCAGCTTCCCAATGTTCGAAACATTTTCATCGGCACGCAAGGCATCGTGTAGATGTACATATATAGTTTTCTGCTCTTAGTTTTTTCAGATAAGGCGTTTCAATTTTTTGCATACATCTCAACCCAATACTGGTTCCTCATTTGGCCGAAACGGTGTATTGCATTGAACGCATTTTCCCTTACCATCATCCGATTAGCATACAAATTCATGCAAGATACGATTTTCCTCGCGATAGGATTTTTTGTCAAAGGATTTATTTCAGGAATGTTAATATATGTACACCCTGACTGACTCGAACTGCAACCAATTTCAGACTGCTATAATTTCAAAACCGTTCATTACTGTGAGCTCAAATTTTGACACATGACAGATAATTTTATTATTTACAAGCTTTTTAAACGCTTTGCGTCTCAGTTGTGTTGAAAAGTTTTTATCCGCAATGGAATTCAAACGTGATAGTGTGATTGCCTTATATTTGGATGGAAAACCACAAGTAGCTATCGTTAGAGCCCTCCAGCACCTCAACGTGAATAAATCATTTGTGTCTCGAACCATAGCTCGTTATCGTGATACTCGCAGGGTTGCAAAACGCCATGGTGGTGATCATAAAAAAAACAGCTACATCGGCAGAAATGGTTCGGAAAGTGAAGGCTCGAATTGAGCAAAATCCGCGTCGAAGTGGAAGAAAAATGGCTCGTGAATTCAACATACCGCTGAAACGGATGCAACACATACTAAAAATAAGCTTGAGCTCAAGCCATTGAAGTTCCAAAAAACACACGATCTTACAATGCAACAGAAAAAAGTTAAAGTCTAAAGAGCGAAGGAGTTGCTACGCTTGCACGAAAGTGGTGAGTTACCGAATTTGGTTTTTTCCGATGAGCCTCTATTTGTTATAGAGCAATATGTCAACAAACAAAATGACCGAGTTTACTTGCCAGAGAGGTCCACACTTCATTTCTTCGACACAATGAATCGCAAATTCTTCGGATGTAAATCCGTTGGATTTCTCTGTCTGGGGTATTTTGAAGGCAAAGGTTGGCACTAAAAAATACCAAAGTTTGGACCACCTCAAACAAGCACTTCGCCGGGAATGGGCCAAAATACATTATTCACACCAAAGGTGGACATATTGAAAACTACTGATACAATTTGAAAATTGATGTATTTTCCAACAATTATAGCATTTTAAAAAAGTGCAGTTCGAGTCAGTCACCCTGTAGTATCTGTTTTCTCCCTTACAATATAAAAGTGAATATTGTAAAGCGTCATAAGATTTATGAGTTTCACAAATTCTACTCAAAGACTGTCCATCAGAAACTATATTTTTTCGTGGATAACTAAACGAAGCGCGGCAAATTTTAATTGGACTCTTTTGCAGTTTTAAAATAATTTATATATTCGTTATTTTGGTGCAACATTTCTTGCAAGTCGATACGATTTGTACATTTAAGCCTGGTTGTCGATCGCAGCTACTTGATTTTTCATTTCTGATATGAAATAAATTTGAAGAAATTTGTGAAAATTATTTACTTCCGGCCAAATGGTAAACTTGTGTTTGACTTTAAAAGTTAGACAGATTAGCAATTTCGTCCAATTTCACCTTCCCACCTAAATAACACATTCCAACTGATTCATGCTTTGAAGTGTTCGCAAACTTTTGTCATTGTCCCTAATACAATAACAACTGAATCATTTTATGGTTGTAGTTCAAAGCAGATCGAACCTTTAAGGACTGTAAAGCAGACACGTCATCAGAAACATGTCGATCATGCCTGATAATCAATGTGTAAGCTGCCAGACCTGTAGAGGCATAGTGCCTTATTTTAGCTACAATCAGTAGCTGAGATTTTGAACGCATTGCATCTTACTTTAAATAAGCCAACTGATCTTTCCGCTTATGTTTCTAAAGCTCGAATTTCCCGTGAGCGATTCCTCACTTGAGACATACGTTGCTCCCGTTGCTGCTCGAATTCCTGTTTCAACGATAAACGCTGTTTTTTCGCTTTTGAAGTAAATTACGAAAACGTATTACCTCTTCGTTTAAGAACTTTGCATATAACCTAGGAAATACCCATTTATTGGGAAAAAAAACTCATAAAATATACAACACATACACAATGCTTCAAATCACAGAAAAAACTTTTATTCTATGTAGGAGTGTGATATAACATATATAAGTCCGTGCCGTTTTATAGTAAAATACAAAATTTTTGCAATATTCAACTTTATTTATCAATATAGTTGCCTTCGAGGGCGATACACTGATTGAAACGATTTTTCGATATCAGTTTTGTACAGTTTTTGTACGATTTTGGTTTAACCTTAAAATAGGCCTCTGTTTCGGCGATTACTTCTTCATCGGTCTTCTTCTTCCGGCAAGCATTCTTTTGATGTCTGCGAACAAGAAATAGTCGCTGGGGGCCAAATCTGGAGAATACGGTGGGTCAGGAAGCAATTCGTAGCTGAATTCATTCAATTTTGACATCGTTTTCATCAACTTGTGACACGGTGCATTGTCTTGATGAAACAGCATTTTCTTTTTCTTCAAATGCAACCGTCTTTCTGCGATTTCGTCCTTCAAACGCTCCAACAACGCAATGTAATAGTCGCTGTTGATAGTCTGCCCCTTTTGGAGATAGTCGATGAAAATTATTCCATGTGTATCCCAAAATACGGATGCCATAACCTTGCCAGCCGACTGTTGAGTTTTTAGTCGTTTTGGAAGACTCTTGTTCTGGTGTGATGTGATGGAGCCAAGTTTCATCCATTTTCACATACCGACGCAAAAATTCGGCTTTATTGCTGTTGAACAGCTTTAAACACTCCTCTGAATCATCAAAACGTTGTTGTTTTCGGTCGATTGTGAGCAAACGCGGCACCCACTTTGAACAGAGCTTTCGCATGTCCAAATATTCGTGTATGATATATCCAACACGCTCTTTGGATATCTTCAGAGCCTCAGCTATCTCGATCAACTTCACTTTACGGTCATTCGTAATCATTTTGTGGACTTTTTTGATGTTTTCATCTGAAACAGCCTCTTTTGGACGTCCACTGCGTGCATCATCTTCAGTGCTTGTATGACCACTTTTAAATTTTTCAATCCACTTGCGAATGGTTCGTTCGGCTGGTGCAGAGTCCGGGTAACACTTGAATCCATTTTTTATAACAATAACAAAAGTTGCTTCACTCACAACGCTCGAGAACTAATCATCCAACAGCTGTCAAATTTATACACGTACTTTTAGAAGGTTGGTACTAACTGAAATTTAGTTGTTGAAGTTGGTACTAACATAAATTTAATTTAATTCGAGTGGTGCCCTCTCTTAGAAAAAAAGAAGTATTTCTCACTTTATATATCTCAACAGAAATGTAAATGTCTTTTGTAAAAACTAATTCAAACTAATATTCCACTGAGAGGCAGCGTCACATAAATACACTCGCCGATAATATAGTACATTGGCTATGTACACACATATGTGCATACATACGTTTGATCTTAAAACAAATAAATATGCCGCGACCACACAATGTTGTACATCAGTTCGGCAAGTGAAAAAGATTGCATATCAAAATACACATCGTCGGTTCATTGCAAAAAATGTTTAAGCACGCATTTCCTAATTTTTTAATCATATTTACCAATGCAAAAATTCCTTAGCTCTGCAGCCAAAAAGCGAAATTCCTATGTTAAGAACTTAGTCGATCTGGCAGCCCTTAAGCAGAAATAAATTTACATACCAGTAAAAGTGTTTGCTCCTACATACGTAAAACCGATCGGCTGCTTTTGATATTTACATAGATAGGTATGGCACATATCTTTTCAGATACGAATTATTTAATTTAAAAGGCACCAATTCCCTTTTGAATAATCTAGTAAACTTCTTTAACATTGATCAAAATAAAGGAATTTATACAGAAAATTGAAAATACAAGTTTACTCATCTAAATCCATATTGTCCACTTCAAGGTACTCCCCATCGACTACAACACACTTCTGCTAGCGCTTGATCCAATCCTCGAAACATTTTTTTATATTCGGTTTTCGGTATGACCTGCGATTTTTCCATTACTTCCTCTCGGCTGCTGAAATGCGTCCCCAGTAGCGGTTTTTTTAGCTCGATTGAACAGAAAGAAGTCACAGGGAGCCAAATCTGATGAATTCGGTGGCTTTTGGATGGCATTTGTTGCATTTTTCGTCAAAAAATTACGAATAATGATGGCACTGTGCGACGATGCGTTATCATGGTGCCCACAATTCTGGTCTCTTTCGGCGAATTGCTTCAAGCAAACGTCTCATAACGCCCAAATAATACTCTTTTTTTACTGTCTGGTCTTCTGGCAAAAAATCATGATGCACTACACCGTTGTTATCCATGAAAACCGTGAGCATTGCCTTCTTTTTTGACTGAAAACGACGTGGTTTTGTTGGTCTCTGCTCATTTTGTGAACGCCATTCACTTGTTTGATGTCTGGATAGCGTGTCGTACTCATAAACCCATGTCTTGTCTCCAGTAATGATCCTTTTGATGAATGTGGGATCGGATTTAGCCTCGCAAATCATCTCTTTTGCGACGTCAACACGGTCCCTTTTTTGCATGAAATTGAAGTCTTTTGGCACCAACTTTGCTGCTACACGACGGAAACCCAAATCATTAACCAAAATGTCTTGGACGGATCCATAGGTAATGTTCAAGTACTCCGCTATCTCTCTGATGGTTAATTTGCGGTTATTGACCAACATTTCTTTTACTTCATCAATGTTTTTGTCGGTTTTCGATGTCGATGGTCTGCCACTGCGTTCATCATCTTCGATTGACTCACCACCACTTTTGAACCGCTCGTGCTCGAAACACTTTTCCAATATTTCCAACGTTCACGCACCATTAAATCCGTTTTTTACGCAAAATTTAATACAAGTTCGTTGTTGCAAATTAAAATCCATTACAATCCAAATTGTAAAATATCGCCAACACACACAGAGATAGATGTAGACTTAGCTGCGTAACTTTTGCAAATGTCAAGCTATGACACTAAGATTTAAAACAGAACTCAAATCGGAACAATGGGAGCTCCACACGGTGGTTATTTTTGATCAAAGTGATACATACATACAGTATCATACACATTTAAACACCTTGTGTTGAACTTATGTATATTAAATAACACTTTTTATTAATAACAAATTATTTTTCTAGAGTAGTAGTTAAGAAAAATTAGGATAAGTGACCGAAAAACGGGAAAAAATCAAACGAAAATATTTATTTTGTTTATTTAATAGTTATTTGCTTAAAACAACTTAATTTGTGATATAGAAAAATCGCCTTGGAACCCCCTGTATCTCTAGGAAAAAACCATATTCAAATTTGTTTGGTAGATTCGGAGATTTCGTGTCACAAATAAAAATACATCAAATCGAATTTGTTTTTTTTTTAATAAATAAATGTGAAGGATGACTTTTTTTGAAAGAGAAGTGTGCTACCATAGCTTTTTTTAACTGGTTCTGTCAGCGTAGAATTTGAATTTGAATTGAATTTCCTAAAAAAGAGGATAAATAAAGTTTTGTAATGCTGCTAAGTTTAGGAGTTTGGAGTATTGCGTGTTCGGCCGGATTCTATGTCACTTCTTTCAATCGCTGCGATCACGATCTTGTCTTTTCGAACTGAGAGGCCTCTGAGAAATGACGTTGGAAAGTTTTAGAATAATTCTATTGTAGTACAATAGTTTTTGGAAATCGAAGCAGTTTCCTCCAATGATTTCTTGCGCTTTGACCGTTAGTCGTGAGTTGCCCGAATCGGATCGTTAAAAAGGTTTTAACCGTCTTTCAAACTCTAGAACAACTCTTCGCCATGGATAGTATAATACCTTGATTGCACCCCAAGGGTAATGAGACACAAAAAGAAGAGGCGATTGTTAGACAGAATTTTTAAAAACCTTTTTTTAAAAAAGTAATACAAGAATAAATCAAAGAGATCCATTATCAATTTTCGGTTCGGCTTTTGTGAGGTAACAAGATCTATTAACAACTTCATTTGTGCTATTCCGACTCTTTCAAAAGTTAGGTCTTGTTAGGAATTTTCATCATCAAAGAAAGATATTGAAATAGAGGAGGTGACCTGGTCCTCTAGGTGGGCTATTAGCATTATTCTGTGGATGTTATGGGCTCTCAAGGTGGAGATATTAGCATCGGGTTAACTACACAACTACGTAAAATACAATATCTTTGTTAGAGGAAAGATTAACTTACTGTTATACACCCAAGGAAACGTAAAAAGGACAAAAACTTCCGACCCCTAAAAGATAACATACAGATGGACAATTAGCGGAGATTCTAAATAATTACAAAAAGCGATATAACCACTGTGCAGGAAGTGCGATGGAATGGACCAGGCCAAAGAAGAAGAGCAGAAGCTGCATTTTAGTTTTTTTCATGTTACCTTTGACATTTGTGAAGTAGATTAGGTTAGGGTAGGTGAGAGTAGCGGTTAGGTTAGGTTAGGTTAGGCCTATTGGCCCGTTGTGCTATAACGTGGATCTATGATCCTCTAAATTCGTCCATTCAGCTTCTACAGAAATCCTTCCTTAATCGCCAAAATTTCCGCCTGGAAAACATCGCCACCAACCCCACTATCGGCTTTAGATCCATCTGTATATGTATAAGTGGATAAACTTGTCTTCCATGAAAGCATCTTCTACCCAGAAGGTACCTCTAGAAGCTCGCATGAAAGTCTTTGTCAAACCGAAGTTTAGGTATGAAGTAATCGATGTTCTCCATTTGGATTCCTAATACATTATAATAAATTATTTGTCCACTGTGTAGTCGCTTTAAGGCGAATAGCTGCAGTCGCAGCTGTTGTAGCTTTCTTGAATGTTAGGTTTCTAGTTTAGTTTCCTATCAAAAATAAGACCCAGGTCTTTTGCTGTTTCGGAAAACACTATACTGGTACCTTGGAATATATTCCTTGGTATACTTGGAATTTTATACTTCCTAGGAAAGAGGGCAATATCAGTTTTATGGGGGTTAACTCCCAATCCACAGCGATCAGCCAAAAGGGTGAATCTGTGAATCAACCTTCAACCTCCCGCTTCCAAGTATATCAGCAGTTCATTAACCACTAAGTTCCGAAGAAGGGGAGAAAAGCAACCGCCTTGAGGTGTGCCTCCTCTAACACTTCTTTTTGCAGAAGTCCCACCCAGCTTGGAGCTGATTACCCTGCTATTTAGCATAAGACTGATCAACTCCCCAACTCCTCCCAGATGTAGTATGTGATTGCGGATGTGTCAAGGTTGTTAAAGGCAATCTATGTCTAGTAAAGCCAGCATTGTGTACTCTCTGTATTATAGGAATCGTTCGATGTGGCTAGTAAGCGAATGCAGAGCCGTTTCCACCGATTTTGATTTACAGTAGGCACGTTGAGCCGTTGACAAAAGTCTTGGATCAATTTTAGCTCGAATATGGATATCAATCAGTCGTTCTAGAGTTTTCAGAAGAAAAGATGAACTACATTAACTTCTCTCCATGACAGTGGAATGCGGATCAATTCTACACAGCTCCTCATAATATTCTCTAGCGTGGGCAAGATGATATCTGGGGA
This sequence comes from Volucella inanis, assembly GCA_907269105.1. NCBI lineage: Eukaryota > Metazoa > Arthropoda > Insecta > Diptera > Syrphidae > Volucella > Volucella inanis. Next base: position 149,039,463 of record OU026153.1, read on the forward strand.
TCTTTGAAGTTCGGCCGGTATTATATATTACCGTCAGGACCCGACTTGTATGGTTTGAAGCTATGCAGTGCCCAAAGCAGTTTATCTCTTGTAATCAGACCATGAATTTTGTACATGTTTTGTTTGGCTACTGTTGGCCGCGAATCTGGAAAGTGAGTGTCCAGTAGCAAGTTGAGTGATGTCCAGTAGCAAGTTGAGTGATTCGTCACTTGAGGCTGTCTAGGAGCCATCGGTTTTTTTCAAACAACTAGGAATCATAGGATTGATACAGAGGATTCTGTGATTTTATCACAGAATGATCTCCAAGATTGAAGCTTTGCTTTCCTCCTTGTATGAGTGCCAGTCAGTCACTTTTCTTGTGCTTTTTTCAGGGTTGAAAAGTTTTCTGCAGGTGTTTCTAAGCGGTTCTAGTGCTGAAATTCAACAGTGCGGCTTTTTCTTGCCCCAATGTTGAATCAGAGGGCAGAAAAAAGCCATAGCCTGATTGAGAGACAATTTGAATTCCCTGACTTTTATGTCAAGCTCATTGGTGTCTCGTGGGGGCTTGAGAGTTCAGAGGATAGTGTTTCTGATAGCACTTCTCTGTATTTTAGCCAATCAGTTTTCCAATAGTTTCGGAATGCTGTTTGACTGGGGGAATGAGTGATGTTGTCTGAGACAAGAGTGATATCTAGCACTTCCTTTCGATTTCTTGTTATAAAAGTAGGCTTATTGCCAAAGTTGCAAACAATGAGGTGGTTCACCTCTATTTGATATAGTTACTGCCCCATTATGATGAGGCCAGTTTTTTGCCTCCAGCTTCTAGTACCACCTTATCTAGTTAGGTTATCACCAGGGAGAGGGCCCACCTGATCGTGGAAAAGTAACACCGATGCTAGCCAGTAGGAGCCTTTGGGAGTCTCCAGCCTGGCAATCGTTAAGTCGGAGTCGCTAAGGTTAGGAAGTAAAAATGCATTTATTCTACCTTTCACTAGTATACAAGTTCTAATCTTACCTTTGTCTTTTGTATAGAGTGGAGCGTATAATGGTGTCCCAAGTCCACGAACCACGCCTTCGACGATCTATGGTTCCTGGATTAGGATGGTGTCTTCTGCATTTTTGGGGAGACGCAGAATAACTGCGGTCAAAGCCTTTTTTGAGTCTTGGAGATCAATCTGGAGAAGCCGTATTATTGCTAAAATTTCCCAAAGAGGCCTACACTACGGTTTTATTCGAGTCCTCCGATTCTGAAAATGACGATCCGTCATTTAAGATTTCGTTGACCTACTTAATTCTGCTCGTGATTTCCGCACTTCTTTCCACCTACGGAATAGATCCGAAAGTTTTAGTTATGCGTGATGCATTTCGGCGTGTGGAAAAGAGCACCTTAGATGGGGCTTGTCGATGCGGCAGAGCCCCTGATTTCCTCCTAAGGGGGAGAAGGAAGAGATAGGATCATGGCTTGCCACAGTTTTATCTCTCCTTAAAGAATTGGTTTTAGGCTTATTGCGTTTGCCTTTTGAGGATGGTACACCATGGCCTGCCACAGTTTTATCTCCTCTGGACAATGCAGGAGCAGTAAGAGGAAGGTGCAGTCACCACTCTACCGCCCGGAATTAAAGAAGTACCGGCATCGGGTTTTGTTTTTTTAGAGGATGTATTCATTGCTGATCCCACGAGTATCAGAGAAAGGATGGTCCATCTGTACATAGATATGCTGTATACAGATAAGGCTAGCTAATCTGGAGATCACCAGGTATCCGGATACTCCGTTTGCAACTAAGCTATTCTTAGAGATGCTGGGCCCTCAGCCAGGTTGATCATCGGCACGGGTCATAAAACACCTTGATCCAGCCTTGGTGGAAAGGATTGTACGGGAGGGTAGTAGGAAAAGAAGGGAGGAGCATCCTTTGGTTTCAGGACTCATCTGAAGAAACTTATCGACATTAATTGACCTTACTCAACCCCTACAATCCTACAAATTCGATGCTCAGGAAAGGGTTCGTGAAGTAGACAAATGCACAATTTTAACCCTAGATATTTAGACCCTAGAAAAAAGCGGAACTATCGTCAATTGGTTGTTGAAACATCCACAAAAATGTACTGCTTCATCTAGCTTTTGAGCTGGTGGAATCATTGGTGGATTTTTTTTTTCGAAGGTGCATACTATATTATGAAAGAACAGTACACGCCAAACTGTCAGTTAAATCAGCTGTTTGTTAGACTCTTTCAATTTGTTCTCTCTTATTTTGGATTTGGTTATGTTTTATTTCATGTAAACACCACACTTTCTATGCGAATTGAACCAATGCGAGAAACGATGTATTTGACGGCATAATTGAAAAACATAGCCTGCTAATGTTGATAAGAAGTTAAAAGTCTACTCATATAATATCTTTTTAACCGGCGCAGTTTAGAAGATCTGGTTCGGGCCAATGGCACAAAGTTGCTTAGAGTTGCTTTATCGGCCGTTCTTTCTTTTGATCAGATTTTATTAGTATATGCCATATATATTTAAATACATACACACTTTGTGAATAATTCTCCTTTTCCTGTTATTTTGCTCATAAATTTCTTTTTGGTTTCTCTTTATAGTCCCATGTTTTAGGTTAGGCATGTTTTTTAGCTTAATTTTCTCGTCGACACTGTTAACAAATCATTATTTTTTACTTACCACCTGTCTAGCCATTCAGTGAGAAACTGCTGTCTATCCTATAACTTGGATTGGGCTAGTGGCGTAATAATCAAGTCCGTAGCGAAGTGCTTGCCTTACCTCCCAGTGGTGGTTACCGGTAACCGCCTGAGTAAACCCTCATGCAGGTTAAAATGACAAGGCTATGTCCAGCCAGTAGCATTATACTGGCCCATGCCGTTATAGTGCTTACAACCCTATATGGAAGAAATTAAAATATGTGACGAATCAACTAATGGGTTCGGATAAAAATAGACTCACTGTTACACTAGCAAACGTTTAAATAATAACAATCTTTGGATCTGCACGTGGAAATTTCAGTCACATGCAGCGAAGCTATTAGCAGAGGCCCTTAACTGCTATCACGCAAATGTCACCGCCTTCCAAGAAGTTCAATGGGATGGGCCGGACATAAGGATGATGAAAAACTATGATATATACGTATGTGCTATAGTGATTGTTGTAGGGGAAAAAAAAAACCGCTGATTCGAATGGAGATTTATCATATGCGGCAAACATAGGCAAACAGACCAGTGGCACCACTGTTAACGTGTCATCAGAGACGCCCCAACTGATATGTTGAGTTTCACCACCAAATTCCTGGTTTGATGAAGAATGCCGACAAGCACATGCAGCTTAACAAGAAGTATACAAAGCGGTACTGCAACGAAAAACGTAAGCCGTTCCTGATATATACGAGCAGAAGAGACGAGAAGAACATCGGCTTCTATAGAAGGAGAAAAACGAGCATAAGAAGCTCTTAAGAGTTTGTACTCCAGGAGCAACGTACGGAAGTTTTACGTAAAAACATGTCTTAAGCCAAGAAGACAACCTCGAAGTAAAATCGGTGTTGAATATATGGAAACATTTTTCTTCAGACTACATGACGGCGAGGAACCCCAACATCCCGCCGTCAGGCAGAATAGACCCTTCCGAATGAAACAAGGATAGCGATATCTAAACTGAAATAAAACAAATCAGCTGGACCTGATGGCTTAACGGTCAAGGTATTCAAACTTGCTGGAAATGACTTTGTGGAGAGAATACCAATTCACTTATCAGATTTGGTCAGAATAGTGTATGTCTGATGAACGGAATCTCAGCATCGTTTACCCGATCCACAACAAAGGAAACACCCTCAACTGCGCCAACTATATAAGCATATGTCTTTTCAACATCGCATACAAGATTTTATTTGTCATATTGTGGAACGTCTAAAACCTTTCTTTAACAACTTCATTGGTCCAAATCTTCACACTTTGAAAGATTCTGGAAAAAACTCAAGAAATCCAAATCGATACCCACATCTTTTCATCGATTTTAAGGCCGCATATGACAGCATATATAGAAGCGAGCTGTATGGAGTCATGTCTAGTTTTGACATCCCGCCAAGCTCGTCTGTCTGTGCAGAATGACGATTGAGAACACTCTCTGCTCCGTCAAAGTCAATGACGACTTAACCGAGGGCTTTTGTGTCAAAACGGGTTTTAGACAACGTTGCGCGCTGTCATATGACTTCTTTAACATCAAGGAATTGGGTGGAACATTGGAGGTACAATCTTTCAGAGGTCTGTGCAACTAATAGTGTAACGCCGATGATATCGTCATAACTGGGAGCACACAGCAGGCTGTGACTGGTGCGTTCGCTAATATTGAAACTGTATGTGCCAAAATGGGTTTAGCGGTAAATGAGAACAAAACAAGTATACACAACTTGGACGAATTGGACAGAATGTCATAGTCGACAGCTATAATTTCGAGGTAGTAAAGGACTTCGTCAATCGTGGCTCAACTATAAACTCTACCGACAACACCTCTGACAAGATGAAACCAAGAATCACTCTTGCCAATCGCTATTTTTTGGTCTCAAAAGGCAATTAAGTAATGGGGCCCTTTCTAAAAAAAAAACTAAGTAGACTCTTAATAAGACTATGATCATCTCAGTCCTCTATCGAAAGACAATAAAGATATCCTTAGCCGTTTCGAAAAGAAAGTCCTTGGTAGTAACAAAATTTCAATCCGAGAAAACGTGATCATACTGACTTATAGTGTGATCTAGCTTTCAATTTTTTTTGTGTCTGTTTAGAAGAGGAAACTAAGCGCTGACAATGATCACTTTTCTATCCGGAAAAAAACTCATTATTGCGAATTCATTGAGGCAGATGATGGCGGGAAGGATTTACTTTTGAGCTGCATATGCTAATGCAAGAAACTCTAAAAGTTGTATCCAGTAGCACTTTTATGATATAACTATCCGACTGAAGCCAGTTGAAATACACCCATTTAAAAGACTACATGATAGCCGCTTGTATATGTTGCAGTCCTTGATCACTCTCATCGACGTTTGTAACACTAGATATGAATTTGCTATAGCGGTCTGAGATAAAAATAAAACCAGGTGTATCGCTACGAGCGTTTTTTTTTTTTTGTGAATATAAAACACTAATTTTTAGTAGGAAAGTAAAAAACATTTTATTCAAAGTATTGGCAATTGCTAGCTACACAAGCTACACAGGCAATTTATTGATTACACGCCGATAAAACTGTTCGTCTTTTGAAGCAAACCAAAAAGTCACCCAATTTCAGACTTCCTCGTAGGATTCGAATTGCGTGTCATATTGATAAAAACAAATTGTAATCGGAAGAAACCAAGTCTGGTAAATACGGTGGGTGAGGTAGCAGCTCCCAGCCAAGTGCTTTGGTTGTATCCTGAACCAGTTTTGCTTTGTGTGCAGGTGCATTTTCATGGAGCAAAATTACCTTGACGTGTCTTCTGGTCCATTCTGGTCGTTTTTAGCTCATACATGGTTCAAATTGATCATTTGTTGTCGGTAGCGATCTGTATTAACGGTTTCACCAGCTGTTAGGAGCTCGTGGTACACCACACCTTTCTGGTCACACTACACACACAGCATTGTCTTGCCGAATCGATCTGGTTTTGCAGTCGAAGTTGATTAACCCATGATTTATTCCGCTTAGGATTCTGAAACTTAATTCCTTTTTTCATCGCCAGTAACAATTCGATGCAAAACTGATTTTTTATCGTGTCTTTGAAGCAAAATTTTACAAGTGGTTTTTCGGTTTTCCATCTGTCTTTCATTCAATTCATGTGGCACCCATTTTCCAGACTTTTGGATCTTTCTCATAGCTTTTAAACGGTCAGAAATCGTTTGTTGTGCAACATTTAACATTTCTGCCATTTGTTTCTGATTCAAAGTGTCATCTTTTTATTGGTGGTCTTCGACGTTCTTCATTTCTCACATCAAAATCGTTATCTCTGAACCGTTGAAACCATCTTTTGCATATTGCTTCTGATAGAGCATGATCACCATATGCCTCGACAAGCATTCGTTGCGACTCTGCAGCGCTTTTCTTCAAATGAAAACAAAAAATTAATGCTTTCCGAAAGTCACCATTTTCTGGTACAAAATCCAACATTTTTAACACGATGAAAAAATATGATGTTGTTTACTCAATGACTTGATGTATACTAAATATGTTTGAAAGGTGTCAAGCAACAAAAAAAAAAAAAATTAAGGCCCGTTCACAATAAATGTTCCATATCGAGATATAGGGTTTTCCAATAGGGACTTGACAACTTTGAATTTAATTTGTGAACGCACTCTTTCACTAATCATCAAACTGTCACTGTCAATTTATTCAGTAAACTCAACATTTTCATCATGATAAAGTACACTAACGAGCTACGTTCTTCGATTGGGTTATGGTGAAGATGATGAATTTCATCGCAAAATCATCTTCATTGACGAAGCTCATTTTTGGCTCAATGGGTTCGTCAATAAGCAAAATATGCGTTATTGGTCGGGTGAAAACCCACATGTGATTCATGAATCACCACTCCATCAACAAAAAATACCTGTTTGGTACGGTTTGAATGCCGGCGGCGCTATTGGGCCATATTATTTCGTCGACAATAATGATAGTCACGTTACTGTGAATGGTCAGCGTTATCGCGCCATGATCACCGATTATTTTTAGCCTGAATTGGAAGATATGGACTTGGACGACATGTGGTTTCAACAGGATGGTGCCACAAGGCACACAGCACACGCTACAATCGATTTATTGAAGAGTAAGTATGGTGAGCGTGTTATCTCAAGACATGGGCCGGTCGATTGGCCGCCTCGTTCGTGCGATTTAACGCCGCTTGACTATTTTCTATAGGGCTTCGTTAAGTTATTGGTTTATGTCAACACGCCGACGACGTTGGAAGAGCTCAGAGCCAACATTGAAGGCGAAATAGCGACCGTTTCGGCCGAAATGTGTGGCTTAGTCGTTAAAAACTGGGTCCAACGAATCGATTGCTGCAAACGTGCCCGTGGTGGCCATATGAACGAAGTCGAGTTCCATTCATAAATGTTTTGATTGCATTTAAAACCAATAATAAAATTTTTGAAATATCTCAAATGGTTTACCTTTTATTAAAAAAGTTGTCAAGACGTTATTAAAAAACCCTATATTTGTATCTTGACGCTCACTTCATATCGGTAAACCTGGTTTAGTCAGTTTCTCTTTGCATCTTCAAAGCAATTATTTAACTCAGTCTATTTACTGAAATACCCTTTTCCATGAGCCTCAAATAATCACTCTGTATTATTAGTAATAACAAATGTATTGATTTATATCACTACTCCGAGAAATCTGTTTCCAAACCCAAAAATTATGGTATATACCATTCTCCTGTTATTGTAATAGCTTATCTCCGGATAGGAGACTCATTTCTTCATTTAAATAAAACATGTTGATGAATTGAGTTTTGTATTATCGAAGCACTCTAAATGGCAGGCGTAGTTCTTAAGTTATGTACTTTTAATACTCAGTCCTCATAGACATTGTAAGTACAAGGTCGTGTGATTTCTCAATATGTGCGGCACGTGCCATTTGTTTCATAATGGGATTTCCAACACCTACTAACCAATTCAGAACTTCTAAGGATTCCAGTGTTAACACCAGAAATCAACTATGACGGACTTTTACTCCTTTCATTGCGCTTGAATTATTTTGAATACGACCTAAAAGCACATATGAATATACTACTATCGCTAAATTCAAAAGAAGCCCATACATGTACTCGTATGAGCTTATATTAATTTCGAGTGTTGGTCTTACCTTGAAATTTTGCAGCAAAATGAATATAATAGTAAACAAAAACCAACAAAAAAAGTGAAACTCAAAAAAAAAAAAAAAAAAAGGAAATAAACTAGGCAAAGTATCCTTTCAAAGTTTCTGCGTAAAATTAGGCAAACAATGGAGCCCCCCTTATTGCTCTAATGGATGTTACTAATAGATTCTTTACTCGCGTGAATACCTTCGTTACGGAGAACGTAATATACGGTGTGTAGAAACATTTATAAGAAAGAAAGAAAATAAAAATGCACCTAAAACAAAAGGAAAGATGTGCAAATTTTCTGGTAACTAAAGACACAAGCTACAATACATATGCACATACACGAAAAGAATGCGAGTAGCTTGTTAATATTCTGTTTCTTAGATAGGGTACAAATTTAATTAGTAAGGCGAATTATTTGTTCGTTGGTTGAATATCTCATTTAATTGTCTTTAGATTAGAGGCCGAACCTGATAGATGATTTCTTCTAAATGACTGTAAAACCCTAATTAAGCTAAGTGTCAGTGGTGTCAGCGAATAAAATCTGTCTCCATGTGAATATTCTTCAAGGTACGAGGGTATTTTGTGGCGTTTCATACCAGCCTATTCTCCTTGGATGGGAGGAGCTTGGGAACGTCTCATTCAGTCTATAAAAAGGAGCATCGACTTCGTGCTAAAAGGTGTTGTACCTAGAGAGGATGTTTTGCGAAACGCGCTAATTGAGGCTCAGGGTCAAATAAATCGACGCCCGCTCACCCACATTCCTGTCGATCCTGAAGACCCGAGACCTCTAACTCTAAATTCAATGCTTTTTGGCGAAGATGATCGAGATGTTACGGCACCTGGCATATTTTCGGAAAGTGATTTTTGCAGCAAACTTTATAGTCGTCGGGCTCAACACTTGATGGCTGAGCTTACAAAGCGTTGGTACGCCGAATATCTGCCTGTTATTACAAGACGATCCAAGTGGTTTAAGGATACAAGGTCAGTGCAGATAGATGACATTGTCGTCGTAATCGAACCAAACGAAATTCGGTCAGCCTGGCGCTTAGGTCGAGTCGTCAGGACTTACACAGGCCTGGATGGAGTTGTACGAATCGCTGACTTTCCACCGGCTCAATAAAGGCTAAGAGATCAATAGGAAGACTCGCTGTTTTGGACTTAAAGTATTCAATCTAAGACCTAGATTTCAGACGGCCCCTGGAATGTCATCGAGTTGTGGAAAAACACATATGTGTAACAACATTTTTAAAAATTTCGACAACTGGCAACTCCAGTTGAATTATCAATTTCGTCTCTTTGTAACGAAAGAGATAGAAATTTGTCTAAGAACTACGCGCGCAAACGGTCCTCATTATCATCAAAGAAAGAAGATAACGTCAGAGATTTGGTTGCTGATTAATTTTTTTTTATTGAAATTGTAAAGTTTAATTTATTGCTCAATAATTACACCAATTTGTAAGTTAAGTTCATTTTAATATTATTTTAAGCTAATGCATTTATTTTTTTACAGAAAATAAAATCATTCAATTGTTCTGGATTAGATAATTTATGATCGTCTATAGCCCATATACTATTTCTCATGTTTTCAACTGAATCACAGTTTCTACGTTTAGTTTTCTAGACAATTTGCCCCTTCCACTGAGACCTTTTGTTTTATTGTTCAAATTACGTAAGCAGGTACCCTTTTGCTTTTGAACGTGGTCTAAATACTCTTTCTTGAGTACTGTGACATTATTATATAGTAATGCATGAAAATTGCAATTCTACAGTTTCTTTCATAGCTTTTTTCAATTCAATTGTTTAAATTTTTTCGTGGATATACTAGCATTCATTTATTTATTTCATACACTTTGTCACTCGTTATAAAAACGAATCAATAACACTCACAAAACAAAAAAAGCACAATTTTCGATAAAAAAACAACCGCTCCTCAAATAGCATCCTTCTCTAATGTTTCACTGTACGAAACCAACTTAAACAGACGTCTCAAAAGACGAGACAAGCAATAGCCTGAACACGTGGCAAATAGCTTCAAAAACATCTTCCGTCCCTCGTTTCAGTCAAAAGAGGCTTGCTGCCTACCTGTCGACCTTTTACTATACTTTGAAAAACAAGTACTTCGAGATATTTCCTGGCCATAATCTTTTGAGATATCATTTCTGAGGTCCTAAGGAACCATTGAAAGCAATAAAAAAATCGTTTTTTTTTTTTAAGCCCTAGAATGGCCTAACGCATTAACACTAATGGACCTCTTTCTTTGAGACTATTTTAAAAGCAAGGTCTACGCCTACCATCCGCAAACAATTTCAACTCTGAAAGCAAACTTTGAAGTCGCCATCCCCGATATACGAGTAGACCCCCAATTATGTAAAAGTGTAATAGAAAATTTCGAAAAAAGTGATGAGAGCATGCAAGCAGACCAAAGCGGTCATTTGCAAAATATTGTGTTCCATAAATAGTCCTAATCTGTCCACTTTATGAAGCAATATTGGTTTCAAGAACTGTTCCTTTTATTTAAAAAAATATTTAAAAATTTGACATTGGAAATCATAGCAACGGAACCCTTTAGGAATGTTCCTTATAAAGTGCTTTTTTCTGGATCAACACGACGCTGAGGAAAGTAGCCCAAGTTGAAATTAGACTCTGTGACTCTTTGTAAAAAATTCGGAAGCTCTTCTTGACACAATTCTGTGAATTCAAATAGTATTTTAAGTCAAGTTTGCTGAAGATGATAATACCAGTATGGTCATAGGGCAGTTTGGGTTATATCCTTACGGAAAGCAGCATTTATAACAAATCTATTCAACTGTTGGGATGGGCAGACGATAAAGATTACTGAAACAGAATATATACGATATTTAAAAGTGTACAAGTATATGAGATGGGAAACCTTATATGCTTAAAGGTACTAGATGGAAACAGCCAAATTTAAATCAATATAAGACGTTGAACATTGTACGAGTATAAACGAGTAGTATGTACTCTTATATATGATTATCACAATCCAACAAAACTATAATCACAATAATAATTTGAATTTGAATATGAATTTGAATAATCACTACAATTTCATGCTTTCGAAAATTAATCTGAAACCCATCAGAATTACTCAACTTTAAAGGCACCCACGGTGAAAATAGAAAGCAAATTTTCTCCAGAACTCTGTAATAGTTGCTTTTTATGTCACGCTAGTCGTACGCATGGTATACTGTGATATCATACCATTGCGTTTGGAGTCACTTAGCCCTGGATTGTCCCTTGCGCTACGGAGCATACGCTTGATAAATTTTCAAATAAATATCCGTACGAAACGAAACCTCCCTTTCAGTTTGGTTTAAACGTAACCTTTCAGAGTTCAAATCGTTTAAACTCGATGACAACTCTAAACTCGTTTCTGGTTAGATTTATCAGGAATGAAAGTTAATTTCTGTGTTACTAAAGGTATTACACATGTTGTAGGTTGCTTTTCCTTGTAATCTTATGTGCACTGGTACCCATGTAATAGATACGGATAATGCCTGCAATTGTGCAATCAATACCTTTTTAACTTCATAGAACATGAGGAATTAAAATTGCGGGAGAACACATTGCATTGAGACAGGACATAAGAAATAAACATTATAGCGGTGAAAACAATTTTGTGGAGTGAACCACGTAACCAAATCATAATTATTGGGCTCGAAGACAGGTCAGCGCAATATGTTTTGAGCAATCAGCTATGTACTATATAGACATATACTATTTTATTATTTCAACAAACATAAGCGTCGACATTTTGAGATATGTGAGACATGCGAGATGTTAGTAGTTGCACAGATTTTTGAATGATTATACCTGCAGTGTTCACTTGTGAGTTCCACACAAATCTTTTAAGTATGATGTTAAAGAAGTCACATGACAACCCTTCACCTCATCTAAAACCAGCTTTGACATCAAAAGTGTTGGTTAAATCGTTACCAATCTTGACAGAGTAGCGAGCGTTCTCAATTGTCATTCTGCACAGATCGATGTGCTTAACAGGTATGCAAGAACTAGACATGTCTCTTTATAGCTCGTCCCTGTAAATACTGTCATATGCGGCCTTAAAACTGACGAAAATATGGACTTCTTGAGTTTTTTACAGGGTCTCAAGAAAATATGGACTTCTTGAGTTTTTTACAGGGTCTGCCGGAATGTTAAGATTTGGTCGATTGTCGACTTGTCTGGTCCGAAACCGCACTGATAGGGCCCAAACAAGCTATTGATGAAGGGTCTTAGATACTCACACAATATGGAAGATAAGACCTTGTATCCGATGTTGAGGATATTGTACCTCTATAGGTGACTCAATTGAGGACCTCCTTTTTTGTGGATCGGGTGTACTGCGCTGAGACTCCCTAATCAAGCATATAGTCTTCTGACTAGCATAGATATTGCTATCCTTATTTCATTTTAGTCAGGTAGACGAACGTTTTGGTTATGTATTCTACCTTATGGCGGGAATATTGGGCTTCGTAGCCCAGACTTGTTTTGTTTACCTGTTAATACAATTTCCGTAAGTTATTCTTTGAGCACAATCTCTCAATATCTTTGATCGCGCCTCTTGTGGTCTTTTTTCTTCTTCTTTATAAGCCGATGTTCTTCCGGTCTCTTCTGCTCGTAGAGCTCATGAGCTGCTCTCATCCTTCGTCGCAGCGCTGCTTTATACACTTCTTGTATAGCCGTATGTACAATACTTGTCGGCATTCTTCATCAAACCAGGGATTTATTGGTGATGGTCGAGTAAAATCCAGCACATCGAACGTCCAAAATACTGAAAGAATACCTTACGTCTATCGCAATGTAATCAATTTGGTTTAGTGATTCATGACCCGGAATCATGTTCCCTTCTGTATGTATATTGAGATTAGGAAACAGTGTGCTTGCTATAGTGATATTTCGGTTGCCTGACGTGGCTTCGTGTATTCCATGCTTACCAATTGCCCACCCAAGATGTCCTCCTTTCATATCCTGACGTTAAAATCGTCTTGTACGACTTTAAGGTCATATTTCACACACTATTCCTATGTATTGTCGAGGATTTCATAGAAACATTCTTTGGTGGCTTCGTCCTTGTCTATCGTAAAGGCATGTGTACATATTAGGCTTCAGAAGCATTGCTAATAATGGAAGGAATCCATACCTACCTTTTCGTTTTTTTCATCACACCTTGGTAGATTTTGCCTCACGGATTGGGATCAAATTTGTTCATTCATTTACGGGTGTTTAACCTTTTATTGCTTACTCACATACCGTTTTTCAGATTTATTCGTGCATTTTAAGCGTTTATTGAAATTGTTCCTGATTAGTTTAGCCTCTGGAAACTTGGTGGTGTCTTCTGTCTTCTAATTTGGCAAGTGGTTTTGGTTCCACCAATACAATGCAGGCTGATCCGTTCCCCTCCTATTTCGTGGCACCGCTGCGGTATAGTTACACATTCTATGAGTTCCTTCGTTTGAAGCCCTTTAAACTATTCATTAGTGTAAAAACATCAATCACAACAGTTAAACAAACTGTATGCTTTGAAAAATGTGTAAAGAAATGATCTATCGTCTCTTGCAACTACAGCCGCATATTCGGGACAAAGTCTTAATCCTAAAGTATCTACTATAATGGCCGTAGTGTATTGGCTTCTTAATCGGACTGTTCAAGGTTCAGTACCAGCCGTGCTCGAAAGACTTTTTTCAGGCAACTAAAATCTCGTGAGATGAATAGTTTTTAAAATACAATATCAAGTCAATTTACACTAATAATTAAGTCTCCCCATTATACGAGTATGTTGGATGCCAACCTTGGAGTGAAATAACCACTGACCACTGATCCCAAATATCTATCTTTCTCTCTCTATCCAATTTTCCGAAAAACTTAGTGTTCTCCGGCATTTGAAGAGTAGTGTTAAGTTCTTTTTTCAAAAAAAAAAAAAACCTATTTACTATAGCTTAATATTGTGGCAATTCAATAATAAGACTAGCAACCTTGAATTAATACGAGGGTGGGTCAATAAGGCCATTACTATTTGAATTTCCCGTATTGTAATTTGAAAAGCAACACTACTGTTTCTACTATCAAATTTTGAATTTTGGACAAGCAGCGTTACTTAATTTGTGTGTGACAGCCTGCCTGGGCAGCCTAAGAAGAAGGTGCATACATGCATGACGAAATTTCATAAATTGGGTCAAAAGGCCTAATTTCATAAGAAAGCCCAAATCCAACACATTCTCTGAATTAAACCCCAGTGAATATTTTCTGCTTCCAAACCTGAAGAAATGGGTCGGAGGAAAGAGATTGGGCCGATGAAACTATCTCTCATACAAATCCCTACTTTGAGGAACTGGACAAATCTTATTATTTTTAACCGATCAAAATATTGGGGAAACGTTGGACGACCTGTATTGAGCTCAATAGAGACTATGTCGGGAAATGAAACATTTCTTGCTGAAAAGCTTTCTTTTGTCCAAAAAGTCAAAAAGACTTGACAGGTTCTTTTCATCATTCCGAACATTGTTCATTTGCTCGCAGCACGCATGAGCCCCTTTAAGTAAATTCAGGAATTCAAGAGGAAATTGGGTGAAGCACAGCATATCATTTACGCATTTTTGTTGACTTCTTTGGACGTTGAGGAGAGATTGATAGATACACGATTGGATTCCTTAGCAGTGAATTGCTATTAAAGTAAATACATACCAGCTCACCCTTAAAATATAGTCTAGTGAGAGTATGGCTAGTAATTGGAATCTCAGCATTGTTTGCTTGATCTTCAAGGAGGGCGACCCTCTAAATTGTGCTAACAGTATGCGCGACTATGTGAAAGCCTGATATGCCTGACCTCAGCCAACTTGATGTGTGCAACCATTTACTATTTAATAAATTATTATAAATAAAAAAAATATAAGTCCCTCCTTATTCCAGTTCTACTTTATGGTGTAGAAACCTTCATCACGCTGCTGCACGCTCATCATCATCAATGTAAAATTCTTTAAGAGATTTTTGGGAGAAGGAAAGTTAAGGGCCTGGTCAAAACAGTGCACAGTAGGTGTCAAGATGGCAAGGACATGTAGAGGGAGTGAACCCCAAAGCACCAGCCGAAAGAGTATTAGATTCGAACCCTGGGGGACGATGCAGTAGCGGAAGGGCTCGCCTTAGACGGTGCGCACAAAAGGAAAAGGATCTCAACGAACTTGAAGAAGCTTCTTGATTAAGGTTTAATGCCAACATTGAAATCGTTCATATCCAAGAGTGTTTATGGTGTTATGGTACATTAAAACATACTAGTACATATTTGTTTCCTTATTATATTATAATACAATACGTTTTCGGGCAGCTAAGCCAATGACAAAACCCCAATTCGAAATATCAGGTACTATGGTCCATTGGAAAGTTCTCTCTTACTTTCAATATTTTGGAATCGTGCCTAGATTAGATGTGATTCAATTTATATTAATCCCGAATGTGCTGGAAAAGCTCAAATAAGAAAACCGCTATATCGACCTCTAATAGCGACGTCCACATCATCTAGGAGATCCACCTACCATAACGTTAGCTTCAGATGAAGTTCATCCAACAATTAGAACACGGATAATGCTAACCAGCTTCCCAAGGGATATCGACCATAACCTTCCATAACCAAAAATCATTTTCTCAAGAGAGCGACCTTTTGCAAAAACATATGTTTACTATTTAAAACTCAAACAGGAAACTCCTGTTTCTGTACCAAACAGAAAGAAAAAAACGATGGGAAATATCGCAAAAGGAGAACGCTCTAAGTATTGTACAAAACGTTCTATAACCTTCTCCAAATCATTCATGAACCAGACTAAAGGATGCATTTGTATTTAAACTCCAAACACAATAACATAGTCTCGTAATCTAATATGATTATCCCTCCTCACAGCTGACGCAAACTGCATAAGCCATTTGTGGTTTAATTTTTAGCACATATCTGCTGCCAAAAAGAAGAGATCCGAGACCTTTCCTTTTTTTGGTTTAATGTTCTTTTATCCTTTTTTTTGAAGAACCTACTGAGACTAAAACAATTCCCTGCATAGGCTACTATCACAAATGCCAATAACACCCGAAAAGCAATTTGAAAAGTTCCTTAGCCTTAGTTCCTGATTCCGGAAAAAAACTTTTCCAACTATGGGCTTGTGTCATTCTAGAAAAGTTCAAATCATTGTGGGCTGCCTTATCTAGCACTTTTCAATTTGGTCAATATAGAGTGTGCAATGACATGTCCACGCATAGGACTCAAGTTTCATGTTATTTCAATTTTGCGGGTAATGCACTCACTAGTCACTATATCATAGCCACTTGCTGCTGTATCCACACACTCATTACATAAAAGATGATTCAATGCTGATTTTTATCTATGCGACAGTCCAACTAGAACGCACAATCAACACAAGAGACACATGCAAGCAGGGTTGCCGCTTGTTGAATGTACTGTCAGGCCAAGAGGAGCCAGCTTTAGAAAATGCACTATGTGTTGGTATGCTCTGGATCATACCAGTTGGCATGTATTCCATTGGTTTGTATTCGAAGGGTTGCTCACCTTTATCTTTAACCTGATAGGTGAGATACTAGTACAATATTTAACGCTGAGTGATATCATAGATAAGTCCTACACATCGCTTAAATACCATATAGAGGGTGATTTTTTTTAGAGATTTAGACTTTTTGTTTAAATAAAATGTAAAGAAATCAACTTAATGACGATTTATTAAATTTATTTGAAAGACCGTCTCATGCCATTTAAAATTTAAAAATAGTTTTGGGCATATATTTGCCACTGATAACTCATACAAAGCGCATTCTAAAGATTACATTTTCGGCCACTTTTTTTAAGCTAGGCGTACATCGCGTATTACTTGCACAATGTTGTACTCCAAAGCGTCCATCGTTGCTGGTTTCTCGGCATATACTAGTAGTGGTATTTTCAATAAAGCGAGGTTTTCGTTGGTAGTATGTGGTGGAGCACCATCCTGTTGATGTCAGTTATGAACAAGAACCATTTCTGGCAATGATTTTCTTAGAACTTCGCATTTCATTATTTCAAGACCTTTTTGGGGTTTTGTCTTCACTGCTCTCGAGATATTGTATAATTTCTTATTTATTAACCAGCTAAGGGCATTTTTTTTAAAACTAACGCGCGATTAAGGGACTTTGTGTACCCTTAAAATATTTGCACACAGTGTGGGCGAAAAAAAAATTATGGAGGAACGGAAGGCTGGTACCATTGCACGTTGGTTTTAAATGTTTGCAGGTTATAATGAGTGGAAAACACTCATTAAGAGCTCGAAAGGACATTCCGCAAAAGTTCGAGTTAGGAAAAAATCACTATATTTCTGAATTCTTCCGAAAGTGGGCTTGAGAGTAAGCTGATACGCATTCATAGCGGAACGGGTGTTTTGGTTTAAGGTTTGAAGGAGTGTAAGGCTATTGGAAATTTTGATATTACGTTGGTGTCAAGTGTGTCAAAAGTGACCGTGGAATATCGGGGCTAGGTTAGGTTAGGGAATATTGGATTAGAAGGAGCAGACAAGAGATCATTGATGAAAATTAAAAAGAGTATCGGAGACGAAACGGAGCCCAGAGGCACACCAGCATTTATGTTTTGAATATCAGACTTGAAACCATCCAATACCACTTAAATTGAACGTTCTGAAAGGTTATTGCTAATCCATTGAAAAAACGAATCGTCGATCGCAAATACACGCATTTTTAACTAAAGTGCCTGATGCTAAACTCTTTCAAATGCCTTAGAAATATCAAATACAACTATCTCGTTTTCGGCAGAATAATACAAGCTTTGGTTCCACTCGAGTCATATCATCAAATCACCAGTGAACCTGTTGCTACGAAAACCGTATTGCCGGTAATTAAGAAGTTTTATATTTCGTAATATTTCGTGAGCTGATAGTTTATCAGCATTTTCATGGCCTTGGAAAGAAGAGACGCAAGTTCAGTGGATCTGTAGGAGGAGAGAGAAGAATATTCGCCTTTTTTAGGGACGGGCTGGACAAACGCTGTTGTTTTCTCATCTATTATGAAGGAATGAATGGAATGTTGAGACTGCCTCTAAGTACGCAGCAAGCAAATTGATCTTGTTCAAAGAGCTGACAGCTGGCATGTCATAATAAATTAAAGTTAAGATGGCGGATGAAGCAGATTTTATGTTGTGCGTCTCACGAGCGACAAAACGGTTTTACTACACGGTTTTGACATTGTAAAGTTGCTTGTTTCAGGTTTAAGAAAGGTGTTAGACATTCCTGTTTTATTGGAATCTTTTTCCTCGTAGATAGATTGATCTTGTAGGATAGACAGTCTCTTTACAGATCGTCGTAGCACGTTTTTCTTTGGATTTCATGATCTTAGTCCGACGAGGGTAAAGAATCTCATTCCATACATAAAAGCGTTTGTGATCAAGAAAACACAAAGGCTTTCTCATACTGCAATACGTTTTTTCTATGAATTTTTTCTCTAACTGTGTGGTCGGTGTACGAGAAATTAGCAGACACAATGATCCTGTGTACTTATTAAGGCTGTTGTATTAGCATGAT
Source organism: Volucella inanis (assembly GCA_907269105.1). Lineage (NCBI taxonomy): Eukaryota > Metazoa > Arthropoda > Insecta > Diptera > Syrphidae > Volucella > Volucella inanis. Next base: position 149,057,839 of record OU026153.1, read on the forward strand.
CTCATTCACAAGATGGGTTACGTTGGTTTCCGCACCAAAGATCTCAACACACCGCTTGAAAAATACTTTTCATATAACCTGATCAAAAGCAGATCCTATCACTGAGTACTGCAAGTGAACTCATTAATCCAACACGCGGTTGCTATAGTAATATCTATCATCGGTTAAAGCTATAAATGAAAGCACCAACCGCCTGGTGCCGATAGAATATATTCAGTTTTGCTACAAAAAGATATAAACCAGCTGCTGGCAACTGTGAAAAGAATTTTAACTGCTAGCCTGGCACTGGCATACATACCGAGGCGAAATGAGAGATGAGATGCTAAGAGCATCAGCCCTACCGATCTGACTTCATTGAAATAATAGTCGGGTTGCATGTGCATAAAACTGTTTCGCGATCGCATTAGGACTGGGAGTCGAGATGCAACATACATACCAAAGTTGAAGATCCTACAAGACTGCGCTTCAAAACCTGGTCGACAGAATTGAAGGCGCCCTCGACAAAAAGGAGAATCCAGGCGCTTTCAACGATATTGAAGATGCTTTCGAAAACGTAACTTTTGACGGCATTTGTAAATCAGCCAGACAAAACGGCATAGACGAATCGCTAGTTTTGCCAATAAAAGCAATATTGGTGAGTAGCACTCTAATTGCAGATGCTGACTGCGGTCAATATGTGATGGTAGGGTTAAACACACAAAGCGGCGTCCTGTCTCTACTGTATTGGTCCACGTTGGTCTGCTTACTACTTAATGGTCATAACATCTAGGCTCAGGCATCGACTGTCTGCTCTAAAGCGCATGCATCCCTAAACGTAATCAACGATTGGTGTATTAAAAATAGGCTTTCAGTTAAAACTGAAGTTATTCTCTGTACGAGAAGGAGGAACAAAACATGTCACAAGGAAGGAACAAGCACTACCGGCTTTCTGGCAGTGAAAAGGAGGATGGTTTCGAGAACCATCCCACCACCCACTTTTAAAACCATCTTCTGTTCAAAAAGAAGTAGTCTTCTGAACAAGATATTCCGGTGTTTTGATGAGGTTGTCTGTTTCTTGATTCTGGTCTTATCGACGTGGCAACTGATGTAATGACGTCAAAACTCCTGTCGATCTTCCCTACGCTTAGAAATGACTGTGGCCGGAATCTGAGCCAGGGAAGAATAGTAGTCAAAACCGATGTGAGTTGTGGTGCCTGTGTCTTTCTTGAATTCGAAAACATAAAATTTCACTCCTTTTAAGAAAAATTTGCATCTCTCTTCCCAGCAGAGATATATGCAATCCTGATGGCGATGAACTACAATATATTATGAAGAATCGGTGAAAGAAGCACCTAAAGCCTTTCTAAACCCTCTCACAACATCCAGGTATAGCTTCTCTGACCGAAATCGGATGGTTGAATTTACTAAGTCTTGTCAGCATTGAACTTCCTAAATAAGGGTTACAGAAGAATTTCTTGAGACCCAAATCTAAGTTGGGACTGCCAACTTCACGGGTTAGGACAGTTGACTTTCGTACTCTTGCGTACGAAAAGGCGCACTTTCTTGCTGTCTCTCAGTAGAAATGACTATAGACTGCTTTCTAGCGTCTTAACAGGACACTACGCCTTTGATACAGACTGTTTAATAAAATTAAAATATGAGACGTAAAGTTCTGGAATACAATGGGCTTTGTCTTTGATTCAGAACTTCTCTTTCGACAGAAAAAAAAAAGTTGATGCTGATTATACTTATAACAAAAGTTATTTCTTGTAACGTTCATTCTTCCGAGTCCAGTTTTTAATTTAAATATAACAAAATAGAGTTCAAAATCAACGCGAGTAGATTGATTTAATTTTGTAGCTAGATTTGAGCTCTCGCGGTTCACCAATAATACGCAGCGGTAAACGGGCTCCCACATATCATCGACTAAAGGGGAGTCAGAAGTAGCGCTCTAAAGCAAATAATAATCTCAGATAAGGACGGATTTTCTGGCGACGAGCTTGCAAAACAAAACAGGAACAGCGAATTTAGGGTCCACCTAAGGAATGTTCAGACCTAAAAGACACTAGTTATATGGAGATGAAAAACTTACAGAGACCATAGGCTGCTTTAAAGCATATATTACCTCCATCTATTAAGAGCGGAAATTAAGAACATGGAAAACTGTGACTGTGATATATTATACTATGGTGACTCCTCCAGAAAATGTTGTGTTGAGCTTTCTACAGGTGAACGAACGCATCTTACTAATCTACGTCAATGCTGAGTTCGACAACATCAGCCTGATTTGCACTCATTTTCCAACAGAATGATTTTATGGTACCACCTAAACGTGCTTGTATGGGCTCGAATAATAAGATCTTAAGGAGAGTTTCTTAAAGAGTTTCCATATTGTATCATAATTATTCAAGTCCTGCTCTACGTTTCCACTGACGAGAAGCATACGAGCATACGAGAATTATACGAGCTGTGCAGAGGCATCTACTTAACCAGAAAGGTAAGCATCAGTTATTTAATATGGTTAAGACATATAAAACGAGTGGATATTAGTTCTTCGGTCCAGAGATTTACCCTCAGGGACAACGCATTGGAGTAAGACATCGTTTTAGGTAGCGCGCAAAAATGGAAGGAGCAGTTGGCCTGATGTGATTTACTGGTTGATGTGTACCGCCATCTAAGCAACTAAGGCCACGGCGTGCCACTTATCAATCATTTCTCAAACCACATTTTCATTTATACAGCATTGCAATGTAGGTATGTGCTGAGTATTCTGCTATGTAACAGTATATTAGACACGGTTCTAAAAGACATAGCTAAAAGATGTTTTTGTCTCAAAGTTAGCAGATCAATCAATAGAAATGTTACTTTTATCATTCGGTTTGTTCAGTTAATACCGCTACATTCTATAACTTTAAACTAAATTTATTTGACAGGTTAGCGAAATGGTTTTACAATGTGGTCGGTCTCGTCTTTCCGTGCAAAACAGATTCAACATCTTAGATAGCGTTAATGGTTCTTAATACTCATCGCACTAAAGTGGATTCAGATTCATTCAATTTCAAACAAGCACCATGTAATCAAAATCCTCTTTCTGGGTACTGGTTTCCAAATAAACTTCAGTTATTGACTTTTTAAATATAGGTTTTTGTATTATAAATCAAAATAACGGTAACCCTGTAAGGTAAAAATCATCCCTGGTAGAAGAGCTCTTTGCTTGTGAACATAAGATAAATAGAATTGGCCTCTTTTGCTCGTCATATACATAAGTACCACTATCCAGAAACACTTATGGCACTGCATCAATACATCACTGCATTCTGTACTCTACACGTTGCATTCTGTACTCTGCATTCAATATACTTACTCGTATATACCGTTCATTTGTTTCCCCAAAACTTTTGTGTGTTCTCATTTCAGTGCAATTCAGGTTTGGTGCCAAAATTGTTCCAATCCCGGCGTCTGAATGTTAACGTCAATCATGAAAATAATGACGACATCATCGTATGGCAAGGGTTGCTATTTCTCCATTGCCGCCGTCGCCACCATCATTTCGTGTCGTTTTTTTTTTTTCAAAAAGTTCACCAACCTCAAGAACCATTACCATTAAGATTGGGACTCCCACCCCATTTAGATTTCAATAAAAAACACTTTGACTGGTGGACACATTAGTATCTTGCCATCCAAGTTGATTTACCGTCTGCAGACTTGTGCTGAAGGTTGCATGCAACAATCGTGTGCGGTTTTAAATACTAAATGAATCTCGGAAGAGAAGTCGTGTTGTATCGATCGCCGTCCGTAGTCAGTAGTCCGTAATCGTCGTTGGCGTGCTGTCCTTTGTTACTAAAACGAATCAACCACATCTAGGAGGAGGAAATACAAAACTCATATCAATTACAAGCAGGAGGAGTAAAAGAGCACCACCAGAAGCAGGTTGCTTTTCCCACATGCATGGTCATGGAAAGTAATGAAAAGTGCACCTTGTTAAGGATAGAGCCTTATCAGAGGGTGGCATCATCAACATTGCTCCAGGGCTTTTTGCATATTTAATTTCTCCACTTAGCCGAAGACTGGAGTGAGTGGTTGATTGCTGGCTAGACTACAACACGAGCAGATGGAATAGGAAGTGCTATTGTTAAAGTGAAACACAGCCAAGCGCCCTTATTTATAGGGCTTGCTATGACAACTTCTTTTTTATGTCACCGGGTGGGGGATTGAAGCATGGTTCTGGTTTTAAATGTCTTCAACCTTGACTTGTAAATAATGAAAATAAAATATCAGATAAACCGCTCGTATCTTTTTTATACCGTATACCAGTTTTCATTTTTTTATAGACAATCTGCTTTTCCAACGCGATAAAGACACATTTATAACAACTGACAGGTCTAATGTGAGGGTTAGAAATAATTCAACTCAAGATGTCAAATGTAAGAATTGTATTGAGAATTGTTGTATAAATTTCCATTTAAATGTATTTAAACTTTTCAGTCCCTATTTTTGGATGAATCCAATGGTAATGGGCTTTTTGCAGCAAAGACGCAAGGAGCTAACTTAAATATCAACAGTACGCTACCGACATCAACATCCAATGAGGATCTGAGCCAAAGCCTTTCTGAGTATACGGATGCCGATGAAAGTATGTCGGCACCCACAGAATTCTTGGCAGAGGTAAGTTTTTTTTGTTTTTTAATTCTTTTTTTAGCTTTTATTTTTAATTAGTCAATTATTTAATCACATATTCTGCGGAAACTACTTTATCGACTGGCTCGAAAAGGATCCTATGTCCTTATGGACAGAAGAAATTACATGAGAACCATAAATCCATGGATATCGGTTGAATGGTTTAGATGTAAAAGTAGAGCAAACATACATACTTAAAAGTTTATGATCGAAGGACATTCGGTTTTAACGGTCATTTGTTCAAATGCTGGTCTTGTCTATTGTTAAGAGCTCACTTAACCCGACCTAGAAGTATTCGTCTAAGAGTAACCACTTCTTTTTCTTCTTTGTCCCTACAGTTTTGGAAGAAATCGTATGAGATATTATGTAACACGCATTTGTAATTTGTATTTATGCAATTGTGTTTCTCCGTTCTCACTTAAAGCATGTCAGGTTACTTACTTACTTACGTTCTTCTGACCCCCCATGGGGCTTGGGGCTTCAGAAGCGCTTTCCCGCAATCTCGTTTGGAGCTCCGCTCCCCAAAGATCTGGACTCCTGCTCGGCTGGTCTTAACCAAAATGCATTAAGGCAACGGAGACAAAACGCCGATTTACGGCAACCCTTGTTTACCCCCTCCATAACGGTCGGCATCCGCAGTTAGTGTTTAAAGCCCTCTTTTCCCAGCTCTCTTCAGAGTTATCAGCAATTGGCCTTGTACCTTTTTGTATTATAAATGGATTATATGCCATCGATGCCAGGCTATTTAGGGAAGCAAAAGCGCTTTTGATGGCCTCATCTGTCACCACAACCGATGAGATATACCAAATGCGACATGTTGTGTTATTCAGTTTACTAGCAGCTTCTCTAATACAAGTTTATTGCGAGCCGGTTTTGATGACATTGACTTGGAAGTGAGTCTCAGGCATGGGGCAGGGAGTCTCTTCTTTCGACTCATTGTAGGTGCCATCAAATTTTCTCAGTGATTGCAGTCTGGGTGATTTTCTCCTAGTGACTTTGATTAGCCACAGTTTTGATCTATTCGTTAGTTTTTATATGAGTCGCTCTTCGAAATTCGAATTAGCTTCTTATATTAATTTTGCTTCGGTCTGCATAGACTCCAGTCTTTCTCTAAATTAGTCTTAAGTGACCTGCTTAGAATTTTTCCCGTTTCTTTAATTAGCAGTTGCAGATTTGTGTTCTAAAAAGGAACAAACAATCTGCAGGATTACATATATCAGTTCAAAATACGAAGTAAAGTTCTGTACAGTTTCCTCTGGGATTTGTTTTGTTTTGTTCTGAGTTAAGCGGGAACACTGTCGGACTTGCCCAGCTCCTCCTTTTATCGTGTCAAGTTGGTTTTCCGCGGATTTCTCCACTTCAATATATGCGACCTCGCATCAGGTTCTAAATTCGATGTACCTACGGTCTGACATGAAGACCTTTGATAGTATGTACTTTTCAGCCGCTAATTTCTTTAGTAAGCCCCTTGGATAACATTAAGTCTTACTATTTTACTCTCGTAACAAAAGTTAGCTAGAACCCAACATTGTTGACAACCATTTTCCATTCGTTTCTTTGCATATGCCTGCAGCTACTAAATCTTGTTTGCAAAATTTTTCAAGTCTAGATGGTGAGAGTGAGTTCGGCACCTAAGACAAGTTCCCGGTCTTTCCGATCGGTCGTCATATAGTAGTGTGAAACCTCTTATAGCCGTCGCACACACACGCACAAGGAATGAAGTCGGGGCTTTATGGATGGCTTCAGAACCGATTTAGAATATGTCGCTAGTGACTTTTTGGAGGACGAAAATATTAAATTTAACTATTCGTTAAGAAAATATGGATCTGTCTTCCAAGTGGAGGTATCTGTATGTTAAGAGCTAGCCAAGATGCGCTTAAGGTTTTGTTTAATTCTCTTACTTCCAAGGTAATTCGAAAACGCAGAATTTTTCCGATGACAGTCGAAAAGCCTAATCTATTGAATCTTGTTTGAATCTCGCTGGAAATGAGAGGAAGTGAGTGCTTCTTGAATCTTCGGTTAGGGCTTAAATTTTTCTTCATAAGAACAAAATCCCACATGGAATCACTATCCAGGATGCCGGAGACCCAAATCTAAGAGGGCTGCTTACTGTCTTCGTTACGCACAAGTGACACAGCATCATGCAATACTTGCTATGAGAGTGATGAGAACACTGACCAGCTGACAAAAAATTAACCTTCAAAATGTGTCTTTTTTTAAGAAATAAATGCCTCCAATGTTCATGGCGTGATATGTAATAAGTAGTAGTAGTAGTAGTTGTAGTGGTAGTAGTAGTAGTAGTAGCAGTAGTAGTAGTAGTAGTTTGTTCGTTCTTTCGTTTTTAACCGAAAGATTTATTTTTTTTTTCTTCTTAGCTCGCCCCAGATTATAAAAAGATTCTTTTCTGATCAGTCGATTCATTGTGAATATTCCTTCCTAAACCCAAGCAGACGAATTTAAGTTTAAGTTTAAGTTTAAGGAATATGATATAAAAAAAGACGGCAACAAAAAAATAGGGAAAGAAAAACTACCGATATGGTAATCTCTCAGTCTTTTGAAAATGCCCTAATGCGCCTTGTTAACCGATTTTGGTTTACCTTTTAAACTCACATTATACTAAAAGCAGTACATTTCACCTAGATTCTGATCTATTGGATATAAAGTACACCCTTCACCTAATTAAAAAAAAAAACCAAAAACTTGACCTGTAGGGATTAATCACATTTACTACTATCGTTACACTTTATGTATGTAATTGAATTTTCTTTGCAGTTCCTTTCCGCCGTTATGCTGAAAGACTATAAGAAGGCCTTAAAATATTGTAAATTAAGTAAGTATACGCCTACAAGCTTATCCTCGTACTTATTCTTATCCCTACTTATTTACCACAACCTACTTTCAGTCTTACAATATGAACCAAACAATGCAACAGCCAAAGAGTTCCATCCCCTAATTGTTGAAAAACTAAGAGGTATTCGTAAAATCCTTTTCATTAAGCTTAAGAGCATCTAAACACTTTCAGAGACTATTTTCTAGATGAAGCGTCAAGTGACAGCGATGAGAACTATAACAAATCATCATCACCTGAAATGGCTCTGGATCACTCTGATGAGGACGCATTAAATGGTAGTGAGGAATCAAATGATTCGAATAACATCGACGAAGCTGATGCTGATGGTGACAATTCGTCAGGCGACAACGTAGATGGAAGCCGTCGTTCGAGTTCAAGAAGCAGTGGCCTTGCTGGAGAGAGTATCAGCGATTCAGAGGATGTAATCAGTAGCGACGATTTAGAGGACAATAATCTATGCGTTTTAAATTCAAGAAACTCCTCAAGTACCGGAGATAATCGCAGTCGCAGCGATAATACTACACATTCCTATTCTAGCCTACTATTAGAGGAGGAAGACGACATTGTACCTAATACTTTGCATTTTACGAAGGAACTTTCAGCTCAAGATTTGGACATAAGCAATGGTAAGTGAAATTAAACGTTAGTCCTGATTTTATGACTCTTGAACAGTAAACATCGCATTTATTCTCAATTTCATCCATATAATTTTTCTTCTCTAATACACCTATTTACCGTAAACGTAAGTGTTTCTTTCCATATATGTATATGCATAGCTGCTAATGAAGGATACTTACAATCAAAGAATCTTGTTTCTCTCAATTCCAACAAAAAGTTTGGAACAGTTTCAAGCGAGTGCTGCTAGTTCTATCTATTATCGTAAAGCAAATTTTTTTTATAATTAGCGCGCGCTTCAGGGATTTGAGTACCCCTAAAGTGTTTGTACACAGCGTGGGCGAAGGAGAATCAGGGAGGAAGAAAAAATAAAAACCGATGTACATTGGTCTTAAATGTTTGCAAGTTATAACGACTACGAAATACTCCATAAGGAGTACGGCTTAGGAACGAATCTTGATATTTCAGAGTACGTCCGAAAGTGGGCGTGAAAGTGGGAATGATGGGTATTCCTAGCGCGACGAGTGTTACAGTTGAAGGTTTAAAGGGGCGGAATGCTTCTTTTTTTCTTTTATAATTACGCGCGCGCACCAAGGGGATATGAATACCCTTACCAGGGCGCGGGCGAGTGATATAGTTGTTTTGAAACACAGGTGTTAGGTTTCGATATTTTTCCAGAGGTAGTTGTCAAATTGGAGCCAGTGCATCCTCACCTAGGAGGTCTTAGTACGTGCTAGTTGTTAGTTTGTTACATTTAGCCCAGCCAGCAACCACTCCAACATCAGTATTATGCCTTCATGTCAGAGTTGACGCCAACGGGATTTACATATAACTACATACAAATTCCATGAAAAGACTTTATCAGAGAATTGCCTCTCGCGGGATTCTAACCACCGATCCTCTGCTTGAGGAGTCTATGCATATACAACTACACCATGGCCACCCCACTGGCGATTTCTATGGAGCACTAGTGGTGGAAATAAAAGTGAGACAGGAGACATTACGTCGGTGTTCAAGGATATTAAAACCAAGTCAGAGGGGGTGAAATATTACCCACATCGCTTGGGGAAACCTAGACATTTCACAGCATTTTTGGCGACATCGAATATGTGGTCATTTCAACCTAGATTGTCACTGACACACATACCGAGAATGGAAAGTTTTTCGGTTTCGAAGATGCAAGTGCCATTCCTCAGATAGCACTGAGTTTTTGAAGCATGGAATACACTCTGTCGATACTGTAGTTTCCCAATGGGTGATGTTGCTAATATCGGAATTTAATAAGCTTAACATACGCTGCCGTGTCCGTTCAACAGGCGAAGATCAGGAAAGTGAGCCCAGGAACAAATATAAAAAGCAGAAAGTAATGTCATCAGCAAATTAATATATTGGATTAAAAGTAGCAGATAAGAGGTCATTAATGAAAATCAAAAAGATTATCGCAAACGGAACGGAACCCTGGGGCACACCAGGATTTTATTTTTTTTAATTTGAATTGAACGTTTCAAAAGGAAATTTCTAATTGACGCCAAACTTTATCAAATGCTTTAAAAATATCAAGGACAACTATCTTGCTTTGGTCAGATTGATATATGCTTTGATTTCACTTTTCGGTGAGGCAGAATTTCAAATGCTTTTGACGGAGCAAACATTTTTACTACCATTGGGCCATTGTAGTATTTTTTGTCTCAGTTTTAAGTCGTATTCCTAGCTCGTTTGAACTTTATTCAGTTTTCCTCGGTGAGGTTGGTCTTGTAAGACCGAAAAAACATTTCTCATGCCTTTTCTTTGGTTTGATACTCTTCATCCGGTGAGGGATAAAGGATCTCATTCCAAAGAGAATGGTGTCTGTGATCATAACAACAGCGGAATCCACGTCGTTATCGAAGAAACATAACGAATAGGTCAAATTTCTAAAGAAGCACTTGTGTGTGCATTATGTTGACTCAGCACGGTACCGACGGTACAAGGTACTAATATTTTCCGCAAATCTGCTAAGCTCGCTTAGTAGGATCTTACTTCTTTACTTCTAACACAAACCCTTAATTATCCTCTTAAGTCCTTTTAAATACCATAAAGTGCCTCGTTAGGAACTATGCCTCAGCCAACTTGTCCCTCCATCCGCACACGAAATTGACTTAGGTCCCCTTCTAATTGCGTGCTCCTCATAAGATGCGATCGTCGTCGATCAAAAACCTTCCGGGTGACCTAACCATCTAAACCGGTTTACTCGAGCTTTTCTATGAGGTCGGCGTTGCTGGACGACCCTTTCAGATAGCTATCGAAACGTGCAATTCTCCATCGACCGAACCGGAATTTAAAATTACCCGGAGAACTTCTCTCGAAGCGTCCAAGAGCATTTTCATCCACTTTCGTCAGTGTACAAGCTTCTGTGCCGTAAAGCAAGACTGAGATGATCAGTCTTATATAACTTCTTTTGGTTGCTCGAGAGAGAGCTTTATTACTCAATTGCCTTCTAAACGCAAAGAAGGAAGCAGCAATTAGCAAGAACGATTCTTCGCATGATTGTGGAGTCTCCGCACTGGAGTCGTTGTCAGAGCTAATTTTAGAGCCGAGGCAGATAAGATCTCTTACCATCTAAAAATTGTAGCTGCCTATCATGAGGTCTGTCATAGGCGTCGACGTGGTGTGTCCCTCTTTGTTGAAAGCATATACTTTGTTTTACCTTCATTAACCGCAAAAATAAACTCTGCCGCTTCTGCTGCAATAGTCGGAAAAACTCCATTAACAACTCGATGTGTTCTTACCATTAAATCAATATAGTCTGCGTATGCGAGTAACTGAAGAGACATTTGAAAAATGGTGGTTTAAGAATTGACTTGCGAGTTTCGCACAATTCTTTCAAGAATGATGTTGAAAACATCATATGACAATGCATCGCCTTATTTAAGTTCTTTTTTGACAGTGAAGGTTTCGGTTTTGTGGTTTTGCCATTACCGACCTCATTCTGCAAACTCGAATGAGCTCTGTGTAATTCATCTCCAAGAATGCTGTTATATGCGGCTTTGAAATCAATAAAGTGTTGTGTAAGTCCAGAATGTCTCCCTTCTTTAGTATCGGACAACAATGCTGACGTTCTATTCGTCAGGCGTACTTTCGTCAACCCAGATTTTAGAAAATATATGCTCCGTATCCAATCATCACTTCTTCTTTATGTACGATAAGCGAGTTCGGCGGAAAAAATTCAGTTTTTTTCACAAAAAAATGTTCGAATTCGAAAAGCTTTATAAAAAATCAAAGAGCAAAACACAAGTAACACTTTTAAACAGCGCCTCAGTACACGTTACTATACTTTTAATAATTTTTAATGTGGCGGTTATAGATTAACCGCACCAAATTCATATTTAAATTCAAATATTTTAAACCAAAGAATAAGCTTATTTTTATTACATTACATATGTATTTTTCTGATAACAAGGTTAAGATGCTTCAATACTTGGGAGTTAGGCCATCAGCTCCAGTAGCTTTAATTGCCTTAAATTTGAGAACTTTTTGGGGATTTTGTTCTTCACTACCATATAACCGACTGCAGAATTAATCTTTCAAGATTCTCAGCACCGAATATTGTTCTTCTATCCATCCATCCATCCATTACAGATTTCTATTCGGGACTTTTAACTTCGTCATGGTCGTTTAATTTTTTAGTAAAACTTTTTGAAAACCATTCCTCCAGTAGCATCTTTCTAAGGCCTATACCGAGCGCTTTTTTTTTTTTTTTTTTCTTCTGATGAGCCTATGTTCTTTTCTTTCTTTCGTAAAATTTTCGAGATCCTCTCTGTACCGCTCTGTACCTCCACTGATTTTTTATATTTGCCTGTATACATTCATCATTGAACTAGTGCTTTATTTATTGGTGCGGATGGAAATCCAGTACATCACAAGAAGCGTTCTCTTCCGAATATAAATTCAAACATGAACTTCCTTACAATAGTTAAATGACTTTGCGGATATTTGCATCCGTACCTTTGCTATAACAAGATAGTGGTCCGAATCGATCGGAACAATCAGACATTGAAAAGATTTGAGAAGTGCGATAACGGGAAAGTTTATTCCCGTTGTCAGTATGTGTTATTACAAGGCCTGTGGCAATTTAAATTCCAAACCTTTATGCCTCAACTTGGTAAAGGCCTGAGCAAATCTTTCTTTTTTCAAGAGCTTTCTCAACTACGTCGGTGAATTTATCTGATCAATAGTTGAATACTTGCTTCTGAACCAAAACTTGTAATCAGAAACCGTCCATAACCGTCAGTATACGATTAAGTATTGTATTGTACAGTCGGAAGAAGTTGAATCGGTCTATAAGACTTCTTGTCAGACATTAGTTTCCCTTGTTTTGATACCATTATGATCGCGTTGCTTAAACACATAAGCTTAGTTAAAACAACATTTTAAAGACTTATCCGGTTATTAGGTCGTAACCAGGAGTATTCTTTGTTTTTCATTTATTCATTTCATTCCGTCAACGTATCATATTTTATCGTTTAATTATCAGTTCCTGTTTCCGATGTATAATAAATGAGTGCTTGATCATCTTCCAGATGGGCAACTGGGATGTTCGCTTTCACTTTATCTCCCTTCGACTATTAATTAAAATTTTTTTTTCTTTGATTGGCGGTGCTATGGATTTATGTCTTTTAGTGCCCTTTTATATTTCCAAACCATACCCTATCATACTTTCCAAAGCAAATAATTGAATTGTTTTTCTGTCATCAAGCTTTCAAGATAAGTATTTGATGCACTTTTTTTTAAACTATCTGCTAGAAAAGTAACCTCCTTGACCGCCAGAATGCGCTGCTACTGCAAAAAAGGTTATGGTGCCTTGAAGTCCGTTCATATTAAGCAGACATGCCAAATTTCAGTGCGATAATGTCTATAGTTTTGTTTTAACAGCTGATTGTTGTTGACGTGTTTGGCATCATGCTCATCACCGTCAAATATTGGCTTCAAGAGTTTCGTGGTGGCAGACCCTCCGATGCGGTTACAGAGGACAATGAAGGTGCGCAAGCCAGCAGATACCACAAAGATTAGTACTGAGCGCACACGCCATATTTTTGGCAATATTCTGCATATGAAAAAGTTAGCCTGCCGCTGGGTGCCGCGCATACTCACTCCTGACCAAAAACACGAACGCGAGAGCACTTCGAAAGAGTGCTTGGACTTGCTGATGCGGAATCGGGCAGAATTTTGGCGTCGATTGGTAATTGTTGAACACCAGAGAACAGAATGAGTGCCCGGCAATGGACTGAAGCCGGCACGAGTGGTCCGAAGCGGCCGAGGGAGGCTCGATGGGTCGGAAAGGTTATGGCGTCGGTTTTCTGGGATTGTCATGGCATACTCTTCGTGGACTACCTCGAAAAAGGATTGAAGGCCAAAATCGCTGCAAAACGACCTCACATGAAGAGAAAAAAAATTTTGTTTTTGCAAGACAATGCACCGGCGCACAAGAGCAACGCAACGATGGCTAAAATCAATGACTTACGGCTTCAATTGCTGTCGCATCCACCGTATTCGCCCGATTTGACTCCCTCGGACTATTATCTCTTCCCAAACCTCAAATAAAAAATTCAGCTCACGCGAGGAAATCATCGACGCCACGGAGGAATATTTTACAGACCTTCCGGAAAGTTACTTTTCGGACGGGATCAAGAAGTTGGAAAATCTCTAGAATAGGTGTATCTAGAGACTATATTAAATAAAATAAAAAAACATTTAAAAAAAAAAATTTTTTTCATTCCCAAGGGGGTTACTTTGCACCCCACCTAGTAATAGTCTGTTCAAGTCGGTTACACAAGTAAGAACTTCCTTTATTTTCGATGTATAATTAGAACCGCAGTTTGTTGGTTGTGTGTGTGTAGCATGTATTGTAATTAACTTCGACTTCGAGTTTATATAGCGTGGGTGTATGAATGTACATTCAACGTTTTTTTCACCCAACCCGTAGTCTCCAGACGTGGAAACCCGAACACGCGAACAGACTTTTTAAGTATCTACATAACAATAATTTTTCCCCATTTAGTCGCTTTCTATGACAAACAAGGGAGCGAACTACAGAAATACCGTATTCTTATTAAAAGCTGTTGCCGCATAGCGGTATGAAGTCTTCCTATGCTGTCGAAAGCCCTTGTTGCTGGATCAAATAAATCTATTGTTAGTTGTAATTTTTTACTTCTAAATAAGGATAATAACAAAAATAGTAATAATAATCTTATTTTATTCTATTTAGGAAACAAGGTCAACTCAACGTCTTGCAGTGATTCAGAGTCACCAACTGAACCACTGACACAACGTCTGGCAGCAATATTACGCTCCAAGTGCGGTGTCGGTGATAACAAGTAGACCGAATCATCAGCAATTCCATCAATTGCCAAGACTTCTACTCAAAAATTGATTCTAAATACGAAGACGCCTCAACAATAAAGTAAAGGCCAACCTTTAACCGAAACCGAAATCATCATCTAAAATAGCCCTTGTCTACAATTTTATATTTGTACTGTATATGTATGTTTGTCAAAAAAAAAAAAATAATGATAATAAAAAGACAGGCATTGGGGAATACTGCAATATTAAGAAAAAAAACTCAATGTTGTCAGTTTCTTTTTTAAAAAAATAAATAAAAAAGAAAAGATTTTAATCAAACTATGTAGGTATCTAGTTACAATATAAGACTTTTGATGGATAAACTATGCAAAACATATCGTACAAAGGTATATGAAACGAACAGAGATTTCACAAAACCAACACAAACAAAAAAATACCAAAAAAACAAAAAACAAACCAAAAAGAACAATTGTTGCAAAGCAAAGCTGGGCTAACATATGTTAACTTAGATGTATCACTTACATTTATATGTTTGTATACATTGCACATATACCCTGTTCAAAAATATATAAAAAAAACTAAAACAGAACCCTATATATACATATATATATATATATTTATACCAACAAAAACAAAAACCGAAAAAACAAAAAACATATGAATGAATATATAAAATATATATCTACGTGTAAGTAAATGTAATTTTTTGAAACATATATACGAAGAGTTCGAGAGAAAACAAAAACAAAAAGCTATAAAGGAATAGATCTAGATTTGTATAAGTTCTTATTTATCTCTATACATAGTATATAATGTATATACTTATATACAGACGGTCCAAAGTATTACCCATTTTTATTTCAAAAACTGTTTACTTCCCCAACTTTTTTTTTTGCGTCCCTCTTATAATAGTATTTCTGACCTTTTGTATAAAAAAACAATGTAAACAAAAAAAAAAACACTCCACTTTTTTAGAAACAAAAAACAGAAACTATCTATACCAATCGTACTCCTAATTTTAAAAAATAATTATAGTACAGATGCAAATGCAGATACTAAAACAACAAAACAACAGAACAGATAAATAAAAATGACATTTTGTGCAATAATAACAAAAACAATAACATTATTATTACTATTATTATTATTAAAAATATTATTATAACGTATATATCTATTTTTAATTAAAGTATTATATATTTAATATGTAATTTATAAAAACAAAAAAACAAAATGACGTACTAAACGTATAACGAAAGACTTATTATAAACTGATTTGTATAAAAACGAAATATGTTTGAAAATTATTTTATTTTTTAATAAAATGATGGCTATATGATGACATGAAAGAGAGCAGGGAAACTATTTGTTTTATATCTTAAATTTTCCTTATGATTCACATTTAGCATCTGCAGTTTGAAGATCGATTTGTCTTACCAGCCAATCTCGAATTTGCCTGTGACTCACTTGGGAGTGATAAGATAATGTCTCATTGTGCAGCCCTCTTGTCACCATCAGAAATTCGACAATCTCTAAAATATACATACCAGAAATTTAGGCTCATGTGATGCTTATGAGGAAGAGCACTTTTGCTTATACCGCTTCAAGAGGCTGAAGAATTCTTAGGCTCTTCATCCTCAATTCACTTTTCAGTTCTACACTAACACATTCAATTAAGGTTACAAAACCAGGTTCCAAGGTTTTTATCTTTTTTAAGTGTTTGACTGCCAATTGGGATTACAGTTTCTTTAAGGAAATATGGTCTCATTAAAGCACTTAGAGCTATGCCTTTACATAAGATGTGCAGTTTCGTCGTCTTCCATGAAAAGACGACATTCATTTTCCTGAATAAGGACTATTTTGTGCAGGTGATATTATGAAATCTTACTGGCTCTGGTCTGTGTCAATTAAGTGGTCTCACCAATATTATTGGCGTGAAACTTGACCTAGCCACTAATACATATAACTTCGTTTAAGAAAGTAAACATCTTCTCTCTAAGTTAGATAGTTACCACCCTCTCCTTTCTCTTACGTTGTCATATGACAATGGTTTTAATACCGTATCCTGTGAATATTCTTAGAGTAATTTTCATAGGACAAACTACGCCAAATTGAACAACTTCCTCGGTACGGCCGTTTTTAACTTTTTCTACGATAAATCTAATTTACGGTTACATACCAAAAATTTAAAATGTCACTCCCAATCTGTACCAAAAAATCATACCTCATCTTTACCGCCCTGGTATGTATAGGGTTTTCCAATAGAGACTTGACAACTTTGAATTTAATTTGTGAACGCACTCTTTCACTTATCATCAAACTGTCACTGTCAATTTATTCAGTAAACTCAACATTTTCATCATGGTAAAGTACACTAACGAGCAACGTCTGCAAATTATAAAAGTTTTCTACAGATATTCGTAGTCGGTGACTGCAACTTTAAGAGCGTTAACTCCAATTTTCGGTCGTAATTCTCGCCCTAGTAGACAGGCAATAACAAGTTAAGTGCAAAAATTTGAGTCTACATATTCGTTGTGTGATGTTGCCGTGTCAGTGAGACAACGGGTTGGTCGAAGTGTAGAAAATATCGTTCTCAAGAATTGGGCATCGCTCAGACCACATTATGGCGTGTTTTGCGTAAGGATCTTGGTTAACACCCATACAAGATCAAGCTGACTCAAGAATTGAAGCCGCTGGACGAAGCGATGGATGGAAGCGACGTACGTTCTCCAATTGGGTTCTGGAGAAGATGCGCCAAGATGATGAATTTCATCGCAAAATCATCTTCAGTGACGAAGCTCATTTTTTGCTCAATGAGTTCGTCAATAAGCAAAATATGCGTTATTTGTCGGGTGAAAACCCACATGTACTTCATAAATCACCACTTTATCCACAAAAAATAACTGTTTAGTGCGGTTTGCATGCCGGCGGCGTTATTGGGCCATATTTTTTCGTCGACGATAACGATCGTCACGTTACTGTGAATGGTCAGAGTTATCGCGCCATGATCACCGATTATTTTTGGCCCGAGTTGGAAGATATGGACTTGGACGACATGTGTTTTCAACAGGATGGTGCCATAAGACACAGCACACGCTACAATCGATTTATTGAAGAGTAAGTATGGTGAGCGTGTTATCTCAAGACATGGGCCAGTCGATTGGCCCTCGTTCGTGCTATTTAAAGCCGCTTGACTATTTTCTATGGGGCTACATTTAGTCATTGGCTTATGCCAACACGCCAACGGCCGAAATGTGTGGCCGAGTCGTTGAAAATTGGGTCCGACCGCTGCAAACGTGCCCGCGGTGGCCATATGAACGAAGTCGAGTTCCATTCATAAATGTTTTGATTGTACTTCAAGCCAATAATAAAGTTTTTGAAATATCCTAAATGGTTTGCCTTTTATTTAAAAAAAAGTTGTCAAGTCGTTATTAGAAAACCCTATATAATAAAGAGCTACGCTCTATTTTTAACATGAACTATATGCTCTGGTGTTCCGATGCCGACTTCTTCAACGACTAGTCTACCCAATAATAAATTTCTTTATACTTTGCCAAACTCTTTATGACAACCAACCATTTAAACCGAATGGACAACACACTCATTTCTGACTCCGAACGATTCTTTTAGTTCTTCAAAACTAAAAGTAAATCGGATAGCTATCCATCATCTCTGAATTTTCTTGATACTCGGGCGATCCCCAAATTATTGCAAATCTCTTGCTTTTCCTACTTAAATAGCTGCCCACAAACAACTTTGGAATTTAAAGATAATGGGATATGTACCTAGCCCAACCTCTTACATGTCTCGTTCAGCTTTCTAACACCCAAGGATTATTTCCCTCAAACTGGAAATGGTCTTTTATTATTCTCTTATGAACTATTTATGTATTAATGGCATAATGCTTTTCCATTGTGAATCAGCACCGAGATCTCAAAGTAATATCTACCACCATCAACCTAACGGAATTCGTAGAATCTGGAAATAAAGTTGACGTGCTTACCACCTTCTAAAATTAAAGAATCTTGGTGTCCAAATAAGCTTTATAACTTAGGTTCAATCCTATTTAAATGAACAACGTTACTATGTCCATGCTTTCTGACCCAATTATTGCCTCCACCGGTATCCCTCAAGATAGCCACATTGGTCTCTTATTATTTATTCTGACTATTGAAGATGTAGATTGTATCATTCAAAACACATACATACTATATCAGTTTACGCAAATGATATGAAAGTATTTAGACATACAGAAATCATCTTCCTCAGACTGTCTACGCAAAAAGATCTGATAGGATTTTGTATAGGCTGATTCATCGTGAGGTTTAATTTTCAATAGGCTTTTTTGACAGATCACGCGTGACTCCCATTAAATTGTTTTGTCATTTTTGTTCAGTATCGTTTGGCAAGTCATCATGGAAAGACTCACATCACAACAGCGTCTCCAAATTGTTCAACTGTATTACGAAAATCAGCATTGTGTGAGAAATGTTTTTCGTACGATTCGAGGAACTTACGGTGCGCATAATCGACCTACTGAAACCATTATTGCCAATACCATTCGCAAATTTGAGTCCCAGTTTACATTAGTGGATGATACTCGACCGGTTAGACCACATCTAGCACGTAGTGAAGAGACTATAGCAGCTGTAGCCGAGAGTGTACGCGAAGACCGTGACGAATCGGTTCGTTGTCATTCTCAGCAGCTTGGCTTAGAGTATTCGGCAACTTGGCGTATTTTACGTGAGGATCTCGGCCCAAAAGCGTACAAAATTAACTTATGCAGAAATTGAAGCCAGTTGACTTGAATTTGCATCAGATTTTCAGTGAATGGGCTCTGGAAAAACTAAATGAAAATCCGCTGTTTTATGATGAAATTTTGTTCAGTGATGAAGCCTATTTCTAGCTCAATGGATACGTTAATAAACAAAATTGCCATATTTGGGCTGATGAGCAACCCGAAGAGTACCAAGAGCTACCATTACATCCATTAAAAACAACGTTATGGTGTGGTTTATGGGCTGGTGGAATCATTGGTCCATATTTCTTCAAAAATGAGTCAAATCAGAATGTTACCGTCAATGGTAACCGCTTCCTGAAATTCAAGCACACGGTCTCGGTGAGCTTCGGTTTCAACAAGACGGCGCTACGACTCATACAGCGCATGAAACAATGGACTTGTTGAGAAATCATTTTGGTGAGCACTTAATTTCACGTTTTGCTACGTAGAATTGGCCACTTAGATCGTGCGATATCACACCTTTGGACTATTTTCGCTGGGGATATGTAAAGTCTCAGGTCTTCAGTTATAAGCCAGCTACGATTGATGCTTTGGAAGCCAACATTACTCGTATTATCTGCGAGATAATAGTCACTATGCTCGAATGAGTCGCCCAAAATTGGACATTCCGAATAGACCACCTCAGACGTAGTCGTGGCCAACATTTACATGATATCATTGTTCTTTTAACCAATAATAAAAATTGTAAGTTTACTTTCAAATTTATGTATTTTATTTTTCATTATAAATCAAACCTTGCGATGAATCAGCTAATATTTTGATAAATCACATATTATTGTGACTATGTATGCATTGCCATTTTCTGTTCTTGGTAATGGTCCAATGGTATCTATTAGCACCACGTCAAATGCAGTTGCTGGTGTATCAGTTATTATCATTGGTTCTTTTATGTTTTTTAGTGATATGTCACATCATTTAACGTATTTTAAAACCTCTCTTGTCATGTTTTTCCAATGATATTTCTGTCGTATCTTTTTTAATGTATGTACGTGGCCACCCCAGATTGAACCCTCATGGTACTTCTATATAATCTGTGTTCTTTCGTCATCATTTGTAATTTTTCTTATTACCGGCGTCAGTGCAATTCGTATGTTTTTCAGGACTCTGTTACCTTTTTCTTTATATGGTATTCATTGATCGGGATCTTTTTAAATATACTATCACCTAGTGACTGCTGCAGCTTTATTAGTCCATTATCACTTGCTATTTTTTCAAGCAGTGAAAATAATCGATACAAGTCATATTTTACATTAGTGATGAGGTAATTTATTTCTTTAGTGATCACTTTTTTATTCTTTATGATTTTTAAACATTCGTCATTACTAGCTAGCCTGGCGCTGTTTTTCTTATTTCTGCTACTAAACGCTTCGTATATTTTTATTTTATCTGATGACTTTTCAATGTTTTCGGTCGTCAGTTTTACTTTATTTTTCTTAGATTGGAGCCTGGTTGTTACTTTTAATATTTTGTTGGTTGAATCTCTAATTTTTTGAATTTCTTTAAAATCAATGCGCGACAATGTGTCTGCAGCATGGTTTTCTTTTCCCCGCAAGTACTCTACAGTAAAATCATATTTTTCGAGATCTATTCTCATTCTTGTCAATTTAGAAGACAGGTTTTTCATTGCAAATAGATGCATACGATGGTGGTATGTGATCACTTCTGACCAAGAACTTAGTGCCATATATATAAGGTCTGAATTGCTTAATTGTCCAATGAATAGCAGCAAGTTCTTGTTCAATTGTGGATTTATTGCTTTCGCATTTGGTTAATCTTGACGCGTATGCTACTGGTAGTTGGTATCCGTTGTGCTCTTGGCTATGAATAGCACCGCAGGCGTATTTGCTAGCATCGGTAGTTATGCAGAATTACTTATAGATATCAGGATACTGCAGAATGTTAGGGGTTAATAGCGCCTGTTTTAAGTATTGGAATGTGTTACCACATTCTATAGTCCATTCAAAGGGCGTGTTTTTCTTACAGAGTCTCGTTAAAAGTCTGGAGTGTTCAGCGAAATTTGGAACAAACCGTATATAATAATTGCAAAATGCAACAAAACGCTTTACTTCGTCTGCGTTTTTGGGAATTGGATAATCTAATATTATCTGAAATTTACTGTCATCTGGAAGAACGCCGTTGTTCGTGCATTTATGACCTAAGTATGTCACTTCGTGACTAATGAATGAGTACTTGTCAGGATGTAACTTTAAATTGTATTTTCGGCACTTTTTAAATACATCTGTTAAATTCTTTAACATATGAGCTTCTGAACGGCCCAATACAACTAAATCATCCGTATATAGGAATGGTTGTGATGAATCTAAACCGAAGAACGCAATAGTCATCATTCTTTGAAATGAGTTTGGTGCTATCTTTAGGCCATAGGGCAACGTTTGAATCGGAATGAACCATTATTAGTCAAAAAGAACGTAATGTCTCTGGAATTTTCCTCTAATTCGATTTGATGAAAACCTGACGTTAAGTCTAGAAAAGAGAAATACTTAGTTTTACCTAATTGGTCTAGAATATCGTCAATTCTTGGCAGTGGAAACTTATATGCTATTAATTTTTTGTTTATACCTCTATAATCGACCACTAATCTACATCGTCTTTGATTACTGTCTGGTAAAGTTTTTTAGGTACTATTATACTCTGTTGAAAATGGTTCGACTATATCGTCTCGTATTAATATGTCAACTTGATTTGTAATCACATTTTTATATGTGTATGGTATTCTATAAGTTTTAGTATATGGTGTTATGTTGGCTCATTGGTTTTTAAACGAAGTTTTTGTTTATAAGAATTATTAACAGTTATTTTATCTTTTTCGAGTGTTAATATATCAATGTACTCCGAGAAAAGTTTGTGTAAATCAGACTTTACGAAGTTTGAGAAGTATTCACTCCCAGGAAAATTGTTATTTTTTCAGCTATAATAATTTTGACAACTAATTCTACCGCGGTTATCTCTAAAATTTAATATTGCCATAAGCTTCATTACAGCTGTTTACGAATTTAGCTACTTTTTTTTGATTTTTATTTATTACAATTATGCAGAAAATTATGTTTCAATGCAAATTACATAATAAAGTGAGCAAAGTTATAACTGTAATTAGTATTAAAATTTAGTTCAAAGTTAATTTTGAAGTAACACCTAGTTGCTTGTGTTCAAGCTTAATATTGTTTTAACAATATTTAAAATTTGGTGAGCTAATTCATTGATTATTGTGGGAACAGTATATTGAAGTTTGCGTCTACCGTAGTTATTATAGTTTCTGGGAGTTTGTAGCATTCCTTGGGCACGTCTTCTGGTGTTGACTTGATGCTGTATCGGTTGTGTAAATCGGTTGTCATCAAAGTATTCAATAGCGGTGGTCATCTTAAATATATCCTCTACCCGAAGAATTTTGAATTTTCTCCATTATAATATATATTCGTGCGGTTTGCTAAGAGATGGCGTAACTTTTATTTTTTCATTGTTATTATTCCATTGGAACATGCGTTGGAAAGCTACTGTCATTGTACGTCATTTCAGTATATGTCATTCATTTGAAGCGTAAACAACAATAATTTTTTTTTCACTCAAATATGTCGAACTTTGTGCTTGAAAAAGTGTTTTTGCGGGGAGTTCTTCTTCATTACTTTAATATGAAAAAAACTGCTGCCGAAAGTCATCGTATTTTGGTGGAAGTTTATGGTGAACATGCGCTAGCTGAGCGAACGTGCCAAAAAAGGTTTGCACGACTTAAAAGTGGTGATTTTGGCTTGGAAGACGATGAACGTCCTGGGCAGCCAAAAAAGTTTGAAGATTAAGAACTGGAAGCATTAGTCTATGAAGATTGTTGCCAAACACAAGAAGAGCTCGCAGAATCTTTGGGTGTCACTCAAGCAGCCATTTCAAAACGTTTAAAAGCAGCTGGATATATTCAAAAGCAAGGAAATTGGGTTCCACATGAACTCAAGCCGAGAGACGTCGAAAGGCGGTTTTGCATTTCCGAAATGTTGCTGTACCGACACAAAAGGAAGTCATTTTTGCATCGAATTGTTACTGGTGTTGAAAAATAGATCCATTACGACAACCCCAACCGCCAACCAAGGCAATAATTTTCGATCATAACAACGCTCTGCCCCACGTTGCTATTCCGGTTAAGAACTATTTGGAAAACACTGGATGGGAAGTCTTATCCCACCCGCCTTATAACCCAGTCCTTTCCCCTTCTGACTAACATTTGTTCCGGTCGATGCAGAACGCCCTCACTGAAATACTGATTCATTTTTGGCTGCCAATCCAGCACAGTTCTTTTGGGATGGGATCCACAAATTGCCAGAAAGATGGGAAAAAGTCATAGCTTCAGATGGGCAATACTTTGAATAATACTATTGTACATGTTTTTCTTAAATAAACGTTCAAATTTTGAAAAAAAAAACCGCACGAATTAAAACATATACCCAATACGTAAAATTGTGTACTCTTTTTCATAGGTCAAATTTCTACTATTATTTTTCCACCTTCTGTAGAGTATATCTCTTTGTTTACATTCCTCTATGAGATTTGGTGTTATCCAAGGACTGTTCTGTCTGTTTTTTTTATATTGCTCACCCGTGTTGACATTCTGTAAATATTTGTCAATTTATCAAGCAATTTATTGTACATTCTCTCGACATCTTCTTCTAGTACAGTTTTCGAATCTTCTTCACGAATAAGCTGACTTACTTTTGAGGTGCACACATACGATAAAGTTGGATTTTGATTTTTTTTTTTTTACTTTTCATATTTCTCATTAAAAAGAATTGGGTAATGATCGGTGATATAGCTTTCTATTATAGCTAAATCAATTTGATTGTCAATTCTGCTAACAAGAGCATGGTCGATTAATGATTTTGTGCCGTTCTTAGGATCTACTCTTGTGTTTTCAGTAATAACATTCATTAATCTCTTTAATGCTAGCATTTCAGTATAGTCTTTGACATAATTCTAGTTAAAGTCTAAATTAATATTTATATCTCCTATTACAATGATATTTTCATTTTTTCTTATTTGATCAACTTGATTTCCAAATTCTTCACATAACGCCGATTTGCTGAACCCTGGTGGTCTATAAATTCCAATAACATTCATTGTTTTGCTTCCCTCTGAATATTGAATTTAAATATTCTCGTAGGATACTGTTGGCTTATCTTTAGGTTTATGTGATAAATATGTTAACTTCTTATAAAAATCATTATCCCTCCTCCTCTTCTGTTTTTTTCTTCATCCTTTATATTTGTTTCTACTAAAATAATTATTTTTAATTCATTTATAAAATGGCTTATATATAACAAGAATGTATTCCAATGTAAGCGCAGTGATCTTATATTAAAACATAAAAAGCAACCATCGTAATTTTTCAATTCATTTACATCGATACCATTAAAACCATGTATTACCCTACAATTAAGGTTTACTAGAAGTTTGTTTCTTTCGTTTGTACTCTCCATTCTTATGTACGGTTTTAAATTTCTTTTTATTATTGTTTTTTTTATATTGCTCACGTTAATTATGATGGAGTGTGTGTTATCATTTCTGCGTGTTAATATTTTCCCCTCACTCTCCCACACATATTTCCAATTTTATTGTTTCGCCTTTTCCTTTGTCAGCCATAAGAGATGCTTATTATGTCTTGTAAGCTGATTGTTTATATAAATTGTAGCATCGAACTCGGTTGGCATCAAGTTAATGTTAATGTTGGTCGTGTTTCCTCTTACGGCAGAAAGTTTGATTGGGCGAGTGGCTTGGGCTTGCCTTATAAATTGTGTTTTGCAGTATTGGATGAAAATTTTACGATTATATTTGATTTTTCTGAGTTTTTTAAGTTTGTTCGGTAAACATCAGTTATATCCGTTGTGTTGATTTCACTGTCAATTGTTTTCCCAAGTGATTTGACAATTTCTACTAAATTTTCTTATGGAGTTACTAGAATGTTTTTTATGTCATTTGTTGTTCAATGTTGTTAATTTGTGATTGCATGTTTTCAATTATAACACATGGGCTGAAAAGTCAGTGCCGTTTTATAGTAAAACACAAAATTTTTGTGACTGCCGACTTGACTCTGGTGTGAAGTGATGGAGCCAAGTTTCATCCATTGTCACATACCGACGCAAAAATTCGGCTTTATTGCGGTTGAACAGCTTTAAACACTCCTCTGAATCATCAACACGTTGTTGTTTTTGGTCGACTGTGAGCAAACGCGGCACCCACTTTGAACAGAGCTTTCGCATGTCCAAATATTCGTGTATGATATATCCAACACGCTCTTTTGATATCTTCAGAGCCTCAGCTATCTCGATCAACTTCACTTTACGGTCATTCGTAATCATTTTGTGGACTTTTTTGATGTTTGTATAATTCGATAATTGTATGACCACTTCTAAATTTTTCGATCCACTTGCGAATGGTTCGTTTGGCTGGTGCAGAGTCCGGGTAACACTTATCAAGACATTTCTTTTCATCGGCTGCATTTTTTCCCATCAAAAAGCAATGATAAATCAACACACGAAATTGCTTTGAATCCATTTTTTTTTTTTTTTCACAATAACAAAAGTTGCTTCACTCACAACGCTATATCTCGAGAGCTAATCATCCGACAGCTGTCAAATTTATACACGTAGGTTGGTACTAACTGAAAATGGTATGGATGTAATTCAAGTAGTGCCCTCTTTTACAAACGGCTTTTCAACCCATGTATTAATGTCTTTCTTTTTATTTGTCTCCTTTAGTGCGTTAATTTCCTTGGTAAAGACTTCGGTAAGATTATTATTTTTTATCATGTTTGCATTTATATCGTCATATTTACTTCCCAGAAACTCACAGCTGGCGGATATTTGATTGAGTTGATCTTTCAAATACCGTAGCTCGGTTAGAACCGTTTGGTTGTCGTTGCTGTTCTTACTAGGTGCTGCTTGGATGTTGTCGAGACTGTTAACCGGTCGTGTTCGTTTTGCTGCTTGCGATTCAGATGTTCCGCTGTTTTGTCCATCAGTGACATTTTTACAGAGCTGACATTTCGAGCATCCTTTCCTTACGCCCATAGTTCTCCAGGTTCTTCCTGTGACCGTAGTGCATTGGAAATGTAGCTTTGGTTTGCAGAAGGAACAATCAACGAAATCGCCTCCAGCTGGGAGAGAATCACCGCAAGAAGCACAAGCGAACATTTCCAGTAGACAGCAAATAAATAAAAAAGTAAGAAAGTATTTAATGTGAAATATAGTATAACAGAATGCACTTCAATAAAAAAGAATATAATGTATATAAAATTGTTCACTGTGTGCTTTATATTCTTAGTTCTATTGGAATTACTGTTTAAATTCAATGAAAAATAACTAAATTTATGACAACTTTGAGAACACGTCTTTACACTGTGACTCACTTAAATCAACTTGATTTGCCTCATTCATGTTACTGAACTGATCGGACTCCATAATAAGTTTTACCTTATCATTGTTGGAATTCTTGATCATGGCTTTTATGGCTGTTTTAGTAGAGTATGTCTCAGCCAATTGAGATGTTAATTCGTCAGAAATATAAGCGCTTCGTAATTTCTTTGTTAGCTCCTCGACCCCTTGTGCGTTTGTACTTGCTTTTTTGGAGCTTTGTCGGACATTCATCAACTTTGCTGTAATTAAATTTACCGATTCGCGTTTTGCTGTCGTTTTTAATTTTTCGACTACTTGTGGTTGTTGTTTCAGTTCCTGGGATTAAATTTATAGCGTTTCATTTTAACTTTGTCTTTATTAGATTAAAAGCAACGATGTCGTTGCCATTATTTAAGCTATTTACCAAATCTGAAGCAGCTAAGAAACACTGTAGTTATTTCGCAGTGCCCTCGAGATCCGACAGGATTTTCGAAGCGATATTTAAAAAGTCGACAGGCGTTTGCGGCATTTTGTTTGAAATTCAAATCTTCCTGGTCGTATTGTGAATGTCTCCTTTTCTATCTTTTGTAAAGGGTGATTCATCGTGAGATTTAATTTATAATGTAAAATAAAATATATAAATTTGAAAGTAAACTTAAAATTTTTATTATTGGTTAAAAGAACAATGATATCATGTAAATGTTGGCCATGATTACGTCTGAGGTGGTCTATTCGGAATGTCCAATTTTGGGCGACTTATTCGAGCATAGCGACTGGTATCTCGAGGATAACACGAGTAATCTTGGCTTCCAAAGCGTCAATCGTAGCTGGCTTATTCTTGAAGACCTAAGACTTTACATATCCCCAAAGAAAATAGTCCAAAAGTGTGATATCGCACGATCTAGGCAGCCAATTTACCGTAGCAAAATGTGAAATTAAGTGCTCACCAAAATGATTTCTCAACAAGTTCATTGTTTTATACGCTGTATGGGTCGTTGCGAGGTCTTGCTGAAACCAAAGCTCACCGAGCCCGTGTGCTTGAATTTCAGGAAGCACATAGTCCGTTAACATGGCGCAATAATACCATTGACGGTAACATTCTGATTTGCCTCATTTTTGAAGAAATATGGACCAATGATTCCACCAGCCCATAAACCACACCATAACGTTGTTTTTAATGGATGTAATGGTAGCTCTTGGTACTATTCGGGTTGCTGATCAGCCCACATATGGCAATTTTGTTTATTAACGTATCCATTGAGCCAGAAATGGGGTTTATCACTGAACAAAGTTTCACGATAAAACACCGGAATTTCATTGAGTTTTTCCAGAACCCATTCACTTAAAATATGGCGCAAATTCAAGTCACTTGGCTTCAATTCTTGTTGCCGAATACTCTAAGCCAAGCTGCTGAGAAAGACAACGAACCGATTCGTCACGGTCTTCGCGTACGCTCTCAGCTACAGCTGCTATAGTCTCTTCACTACGTGCTGGATGTGGTGTAACCGGTCGAGTATCATCCACTAATGTAAACTGGGACTCAAATTTTCGAATGGTATTGGCAATAGTGGTTTCAGTAAGTCGATTATGCGCACTGTAAGTTTCTCGAATTGTACGAAAAACATTTTTCACAGAACGCTGATTTTCGTAATACAGCTGAACAGTTTGGAAACGCTGTCTTTCCATGATGACTTGCCAAACAATACTGGAAAAAAAATGACAAACCAGTTTGATAGGAATCACGCGTGATCTGTCAAAAAAAGCCTATTGAAAATCGAACCTCACGATGAATCACCCTATACTTTCTATATCCTTTTTACTATCTATTGTAATCTTTTCATGGAGTGTAACTAGTATTTCAAGGTCTATGCCCTGTCGGGATGCTGCTCTCAAAATTCTGTCTCTGCAGTCACTAAATATTTCATGAGCGTTTTTCTTATGTTGGTTAGATAACTTTGAGTAGTTTACGTTGAGTAGAACTCTAATGTTTTCTAACCTGTGTACCAATACCTCGATGTGTCTGTTTAAAGTTTCTCGACCTATAGGTCTATCTGTGTTGATACATTTGTCAAATTTGTGAAGTACTTCTTTATGTTCTCATACTTTGGCGGCAATCTTTAACCATTCCATTTAATTCTGATATTAAATAATAGATTTAGAATGCCTATCTCGTCTATATTATAATAAGGACTGATTAATTGTTATTATTATAATTTATTAAAAAGGTAATCAATTACTAATTTTAATCTATGCTATAGCACTATCTACCAGGGCTTTCGGCTGGACTAGTTAATTAAATTTTCAAGTTATTAGCGAAAATATGCTCTTTTTTCTCTCTGTTAATATTCTTTCTATCCCATCATCTTGTAATTGGTCCGTCTATTTATTTATTTTTTTTTTATTCTAAATTTGTGCGATGGACGCAGCTCTTGCTAGGTATGTTTTTTGAAATGACTTTCTATGCCACGAATACAATTTAATGATCAAATAGGCGGCTATTAGTACAATGATTATCTCTACTATCTCTCTATCTCTCTACTTCTATCTCATTTATAACATTGGCATTAGGCCTTTCTATTTTAGCTTGTGGTTCGTCCATAGGCGCTATTTTTAATTACTATTATTATTTATTTTATTAATTTTTCATTATTCTTTAAAACAATATTTTTACATGGTAATATCTATATATTATATCTATGAAAACTGGTATCTAGTATGAGTTCTTTCTTCCTTTTTTTTTGATAATGTTGCTGTTGACTTGCCTTCTACGTCGTCTCTCTTTGTTGGTTGTTTTTATATTTTTTATTTCGCACAAGCGAACATTTCCAGTAGACAGCAAATAAATAAAAAAGTAAGAAAGTATTTAATGTGAAATATAGTATAACAGAATGCACTTCAATAAAAAAGAATATAATGTATATAAAATTGTTCACTGTGTGCTTTATATTCTTAGTTCTATTGGAATTACTGTTTAAATTCAATGAAAAATAACTAAATTTATGACAACTTTGAGAACACGTCTTTACACTGTGACTCACTTAAATCAACTTGATTTGCCTCATTCATGTTACTGAACTGATCGGACTCCATAATAAGTTTTACCTTATCATTGTTGGAATTCTTGATCATGGCTTTTATGGCTGTTTTAGTAGAGTATGTCTCAGCCAATTGAGATGTTAATTCGTCAGAAATATAAGCGCTTCGTAATTTCTTTGTTAGCTCCTCGACCCCTTGTGCGTTTGTACTTGCTTTTTTGGAGCTTTGTCGGACATTCATCAACTTTGCTGTAATTAAATTTACCGATTCGCGTTTTGCTGTCGTTTTTAATTTTTCGACTACTTGTGGTTGTTGTTTCAGTTCCTGGGATTAAATTTATAGCGTTTCATTTTAACTTTGTCTTTATTAGATTAAAAGCAACGATGTCGTTGCCATTATTTAAGCTATTTACCAAATCTGAAGCAGCTAAGAAACACTGTAGTTATTTCGCAGTGCCCTCGAGATCCGACAGGATTTTCGAAGCGATATTTAAAAAGTCGACAGGCGTTTGCGGCATTTTGTTTGAAATTCAAATCTTCCTGGTCGTATTGTGAATGTCTCCTTTTCTATCTTTTGTAAAGGGTGATTCATCGTGAGATTTAATTTATAATGTAAAATAAAATATATAAATTTGAAAGTAAACTTAAAATTTTTATTATTGGTTAAAAGAACAATGATATCATGTAAATGTTGGCCATGATTACGTCTGAGGTGGTCTATTCGGAATGTCCAATTTTGGGCGACTTATTCGAGCATAGCGACTGGTATCTCGAGGATAACACGAGTAATCTTGGCTTCCAAAGCGTCAATCGTAGCTGGCTTATTCTTGAAGACCTAAGACTTTACATATCCCCAAAGAAAATAGTCCAAAAGTGTGATATCGCACGATCTAGGCAGCCAATTTACCGTAGCAAAATGTGAAATTAAGTGCTCACCAAAATGATTTCTCAACAAGTTCATTGTTTTATACGCTGTATGGGTCGTTGCGAGGTCTTGCTGAAACCAAAGCTCACCGAGCCCGTGTGCTTGAATTTCAGGAAGCACATAGTCCGTTAACATGGCGCAATAATACCATTGACGGTAACATTCTGATTTGCCTCATTTTTGAAGAAATATGGACCAATGATTCCACCAGCCCATAAACCACACCATAACGTTGTTTTTAATGGATGTAATGGTAGCTCTTGGTACTATTCGGGTTGCTGATCAGCCCACATATGGCAATTTTGTTTATTAACGTATCCATTGAGCCAGAAATGGGGTTTATCACTGAACAAAGTTTCACGATAAAACACCGGAATTTCATTGAGTTTTTCCAGAACCCATTCACTTAAAATATGGCGCAAATTCAAGTCACTTGGCTTCAATTCTTGTTGCCGAATACTCTAAGCCAAGCTGCTGAGAAAGACAACGAACCGATTCGTCACGGTCTTCGCGTACGCTCTCAGCTACAGCTGCTATAGTCTCTTCACTACGTGCTGGATGTGGTGTAACCGGTCGAGTATCATCCACTAATGTAAACTGGGACTCAAATTTTCGAATGGTATTGGCAATAGTGGTTTCAGTAAGTCGATTATGCGCACTGTAAGTTTCTCGAATTGTACGAAAAACATTTTTCACAGAACGCTGATTTTCGTAATACAGCTGAACAGTTTGGAAACGCTGTCTTTCCATGATGACTTGCCAAACAATACTGGAAAAAAAATGACAAACCAGTTTGATAGGAATCACGCGTGATCTGTCAAAAAAAGCCTATTGAAAATCGAACCTCACGATGAATCACCCTATACTTTCTATATCCTTTTTACTATCTATTGTAATCTTTTCATGGAGTGTAACTAGTATTTCAAGGTCTATGCCCTGTCGGGATGCTGCTCTCAAAATTCTGTCTCTGCAGTCACTAAATATTTCATGAGCGTTTTTCTTATGTTGGTTAGATAACTTTGAGTAGTTTACGTTGAGTAGAACTCTAATGTTTTCTAACCTGTGTACCAATACCTCGATGTGTCTGTTTAAAGTTTCTCGACCTATAGGTCTATCTGTGTTGATACATTTGTCAAATTTGTGAAGTACTTCTTTATGTTCTCATACTTTGGCGGCAATCTTTAACCATTCCATTTAATTCTGATATTAAATAATAGATTTAGAATGCCTATCTCGTCTATATTATAATAAGGACTGATTAATTGTTATTATTATAATTTATTAAAAAGGTAATCAATTACTAATTTTAATCTATGCTATAGCACTATCTACCAGGGCTTTCGGCTGGACTAGTTAATTAAATTTTCAAGTTATTAGCGAAAATATGCTCTTTTTTCTCTCTGTTAATATTCTTTCTATCCCATCATCTTGTAATTGGTCCGTCTATTTATTTATTTTTTTTTTATTCTAAATTTGTGCGATGGACGCAGCTCTTGCTAGGTATGTTTTTTGAAATGACTTTCTATGCCACGAATACAATTTAATGATCAAATAGGCGGCTATTAGTACAATGATTATCTCTACTATCTCTCTATCTCTCTACTTCTATCTCATTTATAACATTGGCATTAGGCCTTTCTATTTTAGCTTGTGGTTCGTCCATAGGCGCTATTTTTAATTACTATTATTATTTATTTTATTAATTTTTCATTATTCTTTAAAACAATATTTTTACATGGTAATATCTATATATTATATCTATGAAAACTGGTATCTAGTATGAGTTCTTTCTTCCTTTTTTTTTGATAATGTTGCTGTTGACTTGCCTTCTACGTCGTCTCTCTTTGTTGGTTGTTTTTATATTTTTTTTTCAAATTTATTTAACAATTTATTCTCTTCACTTTATAGAAATGAACTTTTATCGAAGAAAAGTTCTAGAACTACATATGGGTTAGAACTTAACTTTCACTTCTTTTAGATCGACTGTGGTATTGAATTGCGTTTTTAATTTTGTTTGCATTTTGTTATAGTTTTCTCCTTTCATTCATAATTTCACTTTTTTTTTTAAACATACATACCTTTCGCATTGATCCTTTCATTGATCACTTTCGGTTTTTTTTTTTTCAGTGATCACACACTATTTTATTTTTACTTTTTAGGACAGTAGCAAATGCGAAAGATAATTATCTCCTTGATTTCATACTATCGTCCGACCTGGCTGTCAACAATGTTGTCTCTCAGACAACTTTTGCTACGAGAGTAAGACAGCAAGTAATCGACCTAATTTTATCCAACAGACATGCTAAGAAGATTACTTTCTGAAAAATACTATCGGAGATCTCCATGTCAGACCATAGATATGTCGAATTCAGAATTGGATGCAAGATCTCGACCTTGTTAAAGAGGATGAATACGCACAAAACCAAATGGACACGATTTAAGGAGGAGTTTGACAAGTACTATAATGCTCCCCTTAAACTAAGGACACAGCAAAAGCTTGAGGAAGCTGTTCACAACGTCACCCTCACAAAGTATTTCGAAATGGCATGTCCAGCTAGTAAGCAATCCTGCAGATCGCCCGTTCCTGGGTGGGCTTTTCTTTAGAAGAAAACTTCTAAACAGGTCACTTAAGAATTATTTGGAGGAAGATTGGAATTTTTACAGATCAAAGCAATAAGATATTAAGAGGCTTATTCGGACTTCGAAGAGCACCTCTTACAAAGCTTTTTCCGAAAAGATAGAAACTATCGGTGAAACCAGTAGGCTGGTCAAAGTCCTCAAAAGGGGAAGATCAACCAGGCTGGAACCTTGAGTCGCACTTCCCAGGTAACCTAAGTGCGACACAACACGCTGTAGCTGGTATGTCTACCGGATGTGGTGACGGATGAGGCCATTAAACAAGCCGTTGCTTCCTTTGAAGGCTTCAAGTCGCCTGACACCGATGGTACTTACCCAGTTATGTTACAAAAAGGTATAGACCACCCGCAGGCAACTCTGAAGAAAATTTTCACTGCTAGCCCACTGGCATACATTCCAAATCCCTGGCGAACAGTGAGAGTAGCGTTTATACCGAAAATCGCAAATGATTTTAGATAAAAGGAGGCTTTATGGATAAAAGCAATGCTGGTGAATAAGATATTGATTGCAAATGCTGGGCGCTGTCAATATGTGAAGGCGAATGGATTTGGCCGCAAGACGGTGTTCTGTCTCTGCTGCTTTGGTGCATGTTGGTCGACTCACGTGCTTAATAGTTCTAACGTCTATGCACAAGCCTACGCGGATGATGTAGCCGTACTGTCTTTTGGAGCGTCCTAGACGTGATCGACGATTGGTGCACTAATAAAGAGGTTTCAATCAAGCTGCCTGGTCTGACTCATCTAATGTTTAAAGGCATCACCATTCAATTCTCCAAAGAAGCTATGTTATGTTAGAAGGTGTTATAATAGATAACAAATTTCTCTGGGCTAAACATGTTACGTTGAAAGCATTTAAGACCTTGTCGACCTACTGAAAGTGCAGAGGAACTATCTGTAAGACATGGGGCCTGTCATTTAAAAGGGTCCTTTGCATCTACACGGCTATGATAGGGCAAATTATAACCACCAATTGTCTGGTAAAATAAGCTCTTGCGAAAATACGTGATTGCTGCTTTTACCAGACTCCAAAGAACGGTTTGTTTCGGATGCATGGGGGCTTTCCCAAGCACTCTTGGCTCCGCTCCAGACGCATTAATGAATCTCCCCCTCCCCTCCGCCTCTGTTGATATTCATATCATGGGCTGCACTCTCAAAGACATCTTCCGTCTAAACAGAAGTGGTCTTTGGTACAACACGTACTGGAGCTTTGATAACCTTGCGCGTCGGCTGATTTATGACTCCGGTCTTATGGACATGCCCTCCGATGCAATGACACCGGAACTCCTATTGCGAAAAAAATACGAAACCGACATTCCTTGTGCCCAGAACTGGCTTCGGTCAGAATTTGAGCCAGGAAGGGAATGCATCGGATCTTCACCAACGGCTCTAAAACCAATATAGAATGTGACGCTGATTTCTTTCTGGTAGACGACAACGTTTGATTTGACTATTTTAGGAAAGCTTGCATCTGTCTTCCAAGCAGAAATTTACGCAATTCGATGGCGGGGAACTATACTCAGTTAAGGCTTCTACTCACAATTGGATCTCATATGAGCACAACTGCAGATGGCACAGCTCCCCGGGATGCAGACAGACCAAGCGAATGCTTTCCGACGTCTCTAGGATGTCAGTGGTGGGTGCTGGTACATTAGGTACTTTATCACTGTAGCGCTTATTAATCTTTTTTCGTTAAACTGAAAAATGGAACAATGGAATAGTTCTCTGTAGTTCCGACATTAAAAAAAGAAAAGATTATAATAAAAAAGTATTTTTTTTTGACGTTTAGTTTTTTAGTGTTCTATTTTTGTCAGTTCACGCGTGATTCTCGTGACATGTGTCAAAGTCAAACATGCTCCTTAGCATTGCCATTTCAGCATGGAAAAACTTACGCCCAAACAACTCTTAGAAATTATTGAATTTTATTATGAATATTCGTGCTGTTTGATGCGGTTTATGGTCCGGAGGAATCATTGGCCTGTATTTCTTCGAAGATAACCGTGGGAATAACGTTACCTTAAACGGCCCCCGCTATCTTTCAATGAGTTCGAACTTTTTTCTGCCTAAAATACACCTGCTCGACATGCGGTTCCTGCAAAACAGCACTCGAATCGATGGACCATTTGAGTAATGAGTTCGGTGAGCAATTTATGACTCGTTTTGGACCGGTGAATTGGCTGGCTAGATCGTGCGATTTGACGTTTTTAAACAACTTTTTTTTATAGAGATACGTGAAATCACTCGTCTATGCCGATAAATCAGCATCAATTGCAGTCTTAAAAGATAAAATACAGTTATTTTTAGCGATTACCACCCAATATGCTCGAAAAAGTGATTCAAAATTGGATTCTCTGTATGAATCACTTTAAACATAGTCGTAGTCAACATTAACATGAAATAATCTTTGAAAAGTATATGGCAAGTATTGATTTATCAACTCAAATAAAAATTTTATCAACTTCTGCAATTTTCCTGTATTTTTTGACAATTAAAAACTAAACGTTTAAAAAATCACCTATTAGATTACTAAATAACTAATTGTATATAAGTAACTAATTTATACATATACTTACTAGTATAAAAATCTAATAGTCAAGTACCTGCCCTACATCGAGTGTATTCATTTTGTGAAAGCAAATAAAATCAGGTTGTGAAATTGCGGTTGAATAAGGCACGAAGTACAGTAAAGAATCTAACTTTAAGTATTTGCCGTAAAGACCTAAAGTGGACTCTTCAAGAAGGTATAAAACCAGAACGACTAAAAGAACTGTGAATTTTAAAAACAAAAATGCAAAAGTCAGAGGAAGTATATACCCAAACAAAAGGCAATGAAATAAATAAAAGTCCATACTTTTTTTTAATTAAATTAATATAGATTAATTTATTTTGTTTTCATTAAAACTTTTACATAGATGTATGTATATATAATTTTCCTTTTTTTATAAATTTAAGTTTCAATTTTTTTCATATATTTTACATTTTCTTGACTTATAAGCTTATGAAAAAAAAACGAAAAATACTTCAATGGGGATACAAAAATACAATAATTGTAATATGCATTTTATAAAAATTATGTGATGATAAAATGTCTTTAAAAAAACATAGAAAACTTAGTCCACATTATATATAATATATATCTTTTTTTTCACTTCTTTTTAATATTTATTAATTTTTATCCAATTTTAGCAAATTTTTCGGGTTGATATGTCTAAACAATTCTGTTATAAACTTTAGAACTAAAAAACCTTATATCTTTTGCATAATGCCGGGCATAAGATACATTTCTTCTTCAACTACTTTGTAAATTAGCATGTATTAAAGATAAAACAATAACCCACTTAAACAGGAAATATTACGTAAAAAATATTTAAATTAACAATATATAAATTTTCTTATATTTCTTTTTCTTTATCTCTTAGCACCATTAATTTACGTTAAATAATTTTTTTTTGTGGATAGTTTACCACTATATATAGAAATTTAAATTTAAGAACAAATCAGGCAAGTTTTTCTTTTTTTATTTTGTATTCTGTTCAAAATAACTAATGAAGCGCACGTAAAATTTCAAAATGATTTATCTGAATGTATTTTGCTGTGTTTTGTCGCTTATAAAATTATGAAGATCCGATAGTATTCGAAATAGAGGTACTTTGATGATATTTTCATAGTCTCGGGGTCAATCTAGCCTACAAGATGACTTCGAAGTGATGCTGGTCGGAATGGAATTTCCCCAGAATGATCAAACTTTCATTTATTTCTATCGGTGTTTTACAAGGATTTAAAAATCCTTGCGAACGGGACAATCATCATGGCAAATTGAATCCAAACATCAATTTAAAGGCACAATATTCAGAGAAGATGATGAAAGAGTAAGATCAAAAAAAAAAAAAAAAATCACTGTTGTAAAATGCTAACACGGCAAAGCAGATACACATGCTTTTACATCAACAAAAATCCGTCAATATGCACAGTAAGCATATTTTTTTTTTAGTCTAACAGAATGTTTTATATACATATGTATTGCAAAATAAGCTATTTTTATTATAAGGTGCACATCTTCATTTTATTTGCACTGTTAACCTTAACGCTGAGGTCAGCACAGTTTATGTATCAAAAAAGGTTAAATAAAGAATTGAGTATCATTGAGTGTGATCAATCGAAACAAGCCTCTGATTTACCTAATGTGAGGCTGCATTAGACGATTGTTATAAAATCTAAAAGTGTTATAGATTTTTATGGTCTTTCGAGCCAGACTAGTAAAAAGTGAGTATCTAGGATAGTGAGTATTGGTACAAGACCAATACCACCAACATCGAAGACTGTAAAACAAAAAACAATTATCAAAAGGGTGTATAGTGATTACAAGTGACAGGTAAGTTGAATCAACAACCATGAGTACAATCGAAGACATCGCGGTAAATTAAGAAGGATGTGAAATATTTTACATAAAGATTTGAGCAGTTGGAGCATCATTAGATACACTTCAAAAAGGCAAAACAATGATAACAGCAACCGGAGGCAGTAGCTCCACAAGCTCCAAAACAGCGGGAAATCAGGGTTTCATTCATAAGCATACCAGTATTTTCAGCGAATATGACGACTGGATGTTGTATGTCGAAACAAAAACTCACAAAAAATGGAAACCTCTCGCATGAATATTCCAAATTCATTTAGAAATATGCTTCTCTTGGTCACAGAGAGTAAATACAGGAGGGGTACACTGGAAAAACGTATTATCGTATAAACGTACCATGCAGCGATGAAAAATGACTGAGGGTGATAATCGATCGACGAGCCTCATGTTAGCTAGCTGATGATGAAACACAGAGGTATCCACGACGACTGTCTTGCAGTTGCAAATTAACTATATTATTGTCAAGACCTTCAACAAGAATTAATGCAGCTACTACACATGGATGGAAGAATTCAATTTACGGAAATGGACATAAAGTATGATAATTCAGAATTTATAAAAGCGTTATTACCAAACGAGCAATACTGAGTGATGCGTGGACCCCTTCGCCTGGGGTCGAAGCAAAGATTCTCAGTCTTTGGCTTTTGGTATCGGATGGGATGAAAATGTATCCGTGAAAATTCAAAATGAATGGGACGAATTCAAGATTCAAGGAACTCCATGATCGACGCACAATACCCGAATGTTAACTACACCAAAGGAAACCACTGGGACAAGTCGAGAGGAAGTTATTTTGAACAATACAGGCATCATTCATCTGACACCCGACTCTGTCATTCAATCGAAATTCGTTCGAAACAAGAATTGTGGTTCACTTCAGCAAATCAATTGCTACTATTAACACGTAAATATCAACCCAGGCTCTGGTTTATTACCCAAATGAAACCTTCATTCAAACAACAATAGTATTGGACAATTAAGTGTTGTTCATTGTTTGCAGTTGATCTGATCATCATTTGTGTATTGGCTATGATACTCAAATAGGGCAATCATCGAGCTAGAGATCATAAGAGCATATAGGATTACAATTTTGAGATTACTTGGAAAACAATGCTGGAGAAGGCAGAATATTGATGACATCCATAAAAATATAATTCCGGCAATATGCACAGTAAGCATATTTTTTGGTGTTAGGGAATGAAAAATAAGGTATTTTTGTCTAAATACATTTTCCAGGTGCTCCACTTTCTCAATTTTGCAGTCGTAGGTTGGATGAAGCACAGAAAAGAGATCTTAAAAAAGAAGGTTTTTAAAAAAAATATTCAAGGTTTCCATGAGTTCATGCCTGAGAAAGCGTGTGCTCTTACACAGATTCCGACTCTGCTGAAGGAAATGAAAACCATTAAGTTTCAACCCTTCAATATTTACCTTTACTGGGAAAAAGTTAAAGATTCAGAGTGTTGACCCATTGTAAAGTCATGTAATGGTACCCATACACTATATCAAAATCGCAACACATTCTTATGTCTTACTTCTTAAAGAAACTGTATTACAAGCTTTCATATTTCAAAAAATTTAACTCATGTTTACACTATATCTTGTTTTTTTCTTTCTTAAGTGGATGTTAAGCTATTATTTCAAATTTGGAGTAGGTGTAGGAATTAGAAAAGAAGGAAGTGCAACACAGTATTAGACGTGGTACGAATAAATACACACACTGGCTACCACACCGCCTACAAGATAAGGAAGAAATACATTCCTAGTAGATAAAAAATATTATATATACAGCAACATGTTCCCTGACTGTAAGGTTTCTAAATACACCCGATGTTGAACAAGATATATTCTAAGTTAGAATCCATTGCATAATATATCCATATCAGCAGCATACAGATGTATTATAGCATATGAATACCCTTTTACTGGCTCTTCACCAGGGAGCGGGCGGGTGATGTAGTAGTTTTGAAACTCAGGTGTTAGGTTTCGATATTTTTCCCAGAGGTGGTTGTCAAACTGGACGGGACGAGCCAGTGCATCCTCAACCAGTTGTTAGTTCGTTACATTTAGCCCAACCAGCAACCACTCCAAAATCAGTGTTATGCCTTCATGTCAGAGTTGATGCCAACGAGATTTACATATAACTACATACAAATTTCATGAAAAGACTTTTTCAGAGAATTGCCTCGCACGGGATTCGAACCCGCGACCCTCTGCTTGAGAAGTCTATGCATATACCACTACACCACGGCCACCTCGTGGTTTTTTCGCTATCCCAGAAAAAATCATTGACTAATGAACTTCATAAGAAAGTGCTTATTCAGAATACCCATAGTAAGTGAGTACCTTAAAATCAGATATGAATTTTGTCAAGATAGCATTGTCTTGCCTCTGTTTTGTGTGGTGGGCCTTTTCACGATATTTAATAGGGGTAACCAAGCATTAAAATGGTCATTGACATGATACTCAAACACCTTATGAGTGCGAAAGGCATTTGCCTGCTTTTTCACAAAATTATAAATTTTACAAAATATTTTAGATATAAAGAGTAGTGGCGTACCACAGGGGTTAAGTTCATCAACTGCGCATCCAGTCTCAACAAATTCTAAAGAGGAAAAATATAATTATTATGCCGTTAGCACACTTTCTTTCGGCTGTGGAATCGTCTGCACATAAAAGGCTGGAAGATGACGGGTTGTCCGCAAACCTATCTACTGACATCTATTTAGAAGAAGTCATCGTGATGAATTGTGAACAATTGAAATACTTGGGCTCTGCCGTTAACCACCAAGGAAATTGCGAATACGATGTCGCCATAGATGTAGCAGGGTAGTGGCATAAATAGTGCAAAAATTCGTTTTTTTTTTTTTTTTTTTTTTTTTTTTTTTTTTTTTTTTTTTTTTTTTTTTTGTTACAGAGAAATAATGCATAAACTTAATGTTTCTAATATATACGACAGTCGGTCATCCAGTACAGTGTGACAACGGTAGAAATGACATCTTTAAGAATGTTACAGGTAATGTGATGTAACAAAACGTGATCTTGTAAAAGGTAGATACGCGTATTCC
This sequence comes from Volucella inanis, assembly GCA_907269105.1. Taxonomy (NCBI): domain Eukaryota; kingdom Metazoa; phylum Arthropoda; class Insecta; order Diptera; family Syrphidae; genus Volucella; species Volucella inanis. Next base: position 149,098,564 of record OU026153.1, read on the forward strand.
CCGAAGTCTCTACACTAAGAAACTGATATTGAAAGAGCTTCCAGCTTAAAGATGGTCAAATTCCAACCGGGATTCGAAGAAGAGGCCAAAAAAAATAATAATTTGCTCACTTAAATGTAAAAACATCAGCGTAGTCTTGACCTCCTTTACGAGGTTTTCCAAAATAGAACGGCCTGTAGAATAGTTCTAAGGTGCACAATTTGGCAAACTAAATCAAATAAATCTAAAGGAATTAATTCCCATTCAAAAATACTGAATTATAATTAAAATAAACGTTTTGCATAAACTAATTGTAATTCTAAATATTGTCAACATACCTTAAAAACCTCCACATCTGCAATAGTTTAGGATTATTCATGCAGCATGTCAGTTCAGGGTACTGAGCCAAAATAAAGAAGACAGAGAACGCTCTAGAAGGTGTTCACAACATTTGAAAAAAGTCTATCACACAATTCAATTTTACAGAACAAGACCTAAGTTTCGCCTTTCGATTCTGATATCTCATCATCTAGGCTCAAAATACCACACACATCTTGTGCCACTAGCATTTTCTCATATTTCGAACACTTCAAAACCCATCTTATTTTACAACTAGCACTACAATTCAATACCACAATCGCGTATTTGAATTTACAAAAACAATAAATATCAAGTTTAGTTAAAAAGTAGAATGAAAAAAGAAAAATATTCTAAAAATATATTTTAAAAAAGTCAGGTATACCATTACAATATCCATAATTAACTATTCTCTTAATAGAACCATTTCCAGGTAAAAAGATTTACTTATACAATAAATAGAACCTATTAATTTGCTTGTTGTTTGTTATATTCATTTGTTTTTCTTTTCGATTTATATTTCTTTTTTGTTTTTTTTTTTTTTTTAATTAATTGCTTTAAAACTATTGAACAAAACTATTTTGAAAACTTTCAGGTATGTTGTACTTTTCAGAAAATTCATTTAATTAGATATTTTCTTATTTAAAAAAAGGAAATAAAAAATAAATAAACGTACTGCATATGGTTATGTATATTAGTAAAAAGCTTAAATGGTTTTCAGTTTTAAATTTAAAATTAATTATTGTTACTTTTTTTAATTAAGAAAATATCTTATTAGTTGAAGTGTAATTTACCCTATAGATTCATACAATTCTTCGTGTGTATCCATTCAATTTATTTAATCTATTTTAAATACCTTTCTATTATAAATTGTAACTTTTCTTCTCTTTTTATTTGAAAAATAAAATAATATATTGTATTTTATATGTAAATGTTTTTTAACAATTTCTTTTATAAGAGAATTGTTTTAATTTTTCCATTTTCTATATTAACTTTTTTATCAAACAAAACTATTTTTATAAATTTGAATATGTTTCACATTTTTGGCACTATTCGTCCATTACAAATGAGATACATTTAAATGTATGATATAATATCTACTGCTTAAAAACACATTTGCATAATACATTTTGTTTTCTCATTCTCTTCGAAGGTTAATCTACCACCGACAATGGTTTCTTTTATCAATTTTAAACGCCCAAAAATTGCTCTTGATTGAGTTGGACAAGCATTTAAAGCAACACTTTTATAATTTAAAATTAAGTTGATTTTTTTTTTTTTCTTTGAAACTATTGAAACTTTTTGTCAACTCAAAAAAGTTGATCCTTTCTTCCTAATTTAAATCAGTTCAAACTTTATTTATATCCTTTCAGACAACTTTTTGACTGAAACAAGTCAAATTAATTGGAGATGAATAAAAATAAAGAGAAATTTAAGAAAAGGAAAAAAAATATTAAAAATAAAATCAACATTTGAAACAAAAATATTTAAAAAAGGTTTGTTTTCTTTTTAATGCTTTTAAAATATCCAGGAAAACTTTACTTCCCATTGTTACTCAAATCTTTTTTAATTGCTATTAAAATAAAAAATATTTTAAATTGTTACGACAGGAATTGGGTTTAAATTAATAATCTGATTCGTGACATTATTCTCGTATCTTGAATAATAGGTCGTTCGGAAAGAATCGAGACTAACATATAAAAACACAATTTCTTGGGAAAATTCGACTTTATTCATCAATATAGTCTCCTTCTACCAAAAGGTAAATAGAACATGCCACGGATACAAACCCCGAACGGAAGCCTGTAGAGACGAACAAGGGAATATGTAACAGAGTTGTAGTTGATGCTGAGGATTTGGAAAGAGCATTTCTTCAGACTGTATCACGGCAATGAGGAACTAAATACCGCTGTCAGGCAGAACAATAAGGACGAAAAATTTCATGACCACCCGACCTAAATGAAATGAAAATAGCCATATCTAAGCTTAAGTCCAAAAAATGTGCTGGGGCGGACAAGCTGCCAGTGCAAGCGGCAGGTGATGGCTTAGTAAGGGACATACACCAACTCATCTGTAAAATGTGATCGGACGAAAGTGTGCTCAAGAAAGGAGATCCTCTGAACGGTGCCAACTACAAGGGCATCAGTCTTCTTAACATTGCCAACAAAATCCTCTCTACCGTATTGTGTGAACGTCTGAAGCCGTTCGCCAACAACCTGATTGGTCCATATCAGTGTGCCTTTAGGCCAGGAACGTCCAACAACAAACTCATTATTCAAACTACGGCATATCTTAGAAAAAAAACCATGAACTCCAAATCGATACACACCACCTATTCATCGATTTTAAGGCCGCGTTTGACAGCATCATTAGAGATCAATGTCTAGTTTTGGCGTCCCCGCTTAGGATGAAGAAGGAGAATGCACCCTGCTCAAGGTCGTAAAAGAATTAAAATTAAAGAATAAGATAATCCCAGTCCTGCTCTATGACGCAGAGGCATAGACTTTTTCAAAATTGGATGAGGGTGCACTTGACTGCTCTGATAAAAAAATTGTTCGGTCCCGTCAGTGAGTGGAGGAGGAGATATAATAGGCTATATAGCGACTTAACCAGAAGAGTGTAGGTCCCACGATTGAGGTGGCGGTGAACTGAAGGCAGCTAGCTTAAGATCGAGCTAGAGTGATACAATCATTCCAGCGCCGCACTAAGATTTCTATGCCTTTTTTATAGAATGATTTGTCCAACCCTTCAACTCTAGACATATGCGTTTTTGTTTTTGACGAAACGCATATTGTTGGTACAGTTTTGGGCCAGTTAATTAATTAAAAGTTAGTTAATCCAAGGCCTGAATAGCAAGTCAGTGGTTCTTGAGCAGTTGGCACGTAGCGCCAACCTGTTGGAACCACACATCATCCTGATCAATGTCGTACATATTTCCGAAGAAATGTTTGCTGAACATTGCCCGGTGCTGTTGGCCATTGACTATAACGCAAGTGTCGGCTTAATTTTTAGAAAAAAAAAAAAAAAAACAGTGATGCCACCGACGGGAAGACCTGGGTTATGCATATTCACAAACCCATTGAGTCAAAAGTGATCCTCGTCACTAAATACGATTTTTTCAATAAAAATAAAGTTCTACTTCATGTTACTCATGAGCCGATTCCGCAAACTTTCCTCGCAAGCCACGGTCTCGTGGGTTTAGTTCCTGCAATACCTGGACCTTATACGAGTGTAGGCTGAGATCTTCTTACGAAATTTAGTGAACTGTTCCAATACAGCTACAGTTTCTTCTGCACACACGTTACGTTGACGCGTTTTTGGCTTTATATGTCATGTACTCGTTAAGTGAACGTGGCACAAAACAAAGCTAAACTCTTCTACCAGTTTCGCAAACGACTTTCAAAAAAATCTTGTACGAAAGCGTTCTTCTGGTGTAACTCTGTTCATGATAGTTTTTGAAACAATAGAACATAAATGTCAAAGAACTAATTACTATGACAGCACGGTTTAAAAGCTATTCTTATTGGAAGATATATCAGTAAAACCCTCTTTACATATAAATTTAGTCTCTGTACTACAATATTTGGCCTCTTATACATACAATGTCTCAGCCCCGACGTACAAGCAGCGCGGGTTAACATGTCGGAATTCGAGAATCTTATTATATCGGTTGAGGAAGCCTAGACATTTCGCACATCGAAAATGTGGTCATTTCAACGTACATAACTTTTTCAGTTACGAACAACGCAAGTACCAATAACGCATAATATGTAACTGGATGACGGTTCCTCAATGATTTAACATATTCTAGCGGTCTAAAGTGTTTTTGAATTCACAGCGGAGGTAAAACACGGTAAAAAAAGACCTTGTTCAAGTGCAAACAGACCAGAAAGTTGTTAGTAGCGGACCAAGTCCACTCCGAGCAGAGCTCCAACTAATGTAAAATACAGATGCTCCTTTTAATTGAACAAAACTGAATGTTGTTAACAATTTGAGAACTTAACCTTGATCTTTTTTAAGGTTTGTTTCATAAGAAAATAAAGTAAAATTATACTGAGCGACAACATGTTCCTACTTTTTCTACTAAGTCGAATCATGTTGCATCCAATATATTACAAATATTATAAATTTAAAGGAACCAAATTTAACTGTAAGGTAACTGAGCTGAAAAAATAAAAATAAATGTACAAAACAAAACAAACAACTTAGTTAAAAATATTTAAATATACTTTTCATTTATTTAACTTAATAAAAAATAAAAAATAAAAATTAAAAAATATCTAGTAAGTAAAATTTTTATATAAACACATCCAATTCTGAATATATATGTATATTGCTAGCGTTTTTTCCTCAAAAAGCCAAGATATAAATACTGTTGTTAAGGTTCGTAATACGTATGTTGATTGTTGACACTATTATCATCTTTTTGATTATTAGATTTGTAATATTTAGGTAGTTGTGTTCTTTAATTACTTAATTACAATTTAATGAAATACAGTAATACCTCATTGGAATGATCGAATCATTCGTGGCAAGAAATAAGTGTTGTAGACATTCAACACGATCATAGCAAGTTAGTACGAAAACACTAATAAGGTAGGCGATAGCCCAAAAGATGGACACTACTTATTTGCAACGCTGTGCAAGTTATTTTTCTTGAGCTAAGTTCTTATATTTAAAACAAATACATGACGAAACATAATCCCGAAACGTTCGCAGCGGTTGTACTTAAGTCACATGAGTCAATCAACTTAGTACAAGAACAATTGGTCCAAGGTTTATCTCTCATTTTGAAAATTTAAGAAGCTCACAAATATCAATGCTTTAAAACTCCAGAGACAATACCGACTAGATAAAAACATTAAGAAAAGCCATAGACATTGCAAATTTGGCCATACTCTTCTATGTATGAATGCTTCTACTTCCTATTGATCGATGTAAATACCGCATTCTGCCAAATATCATTTCCTACATTCATACTTTGACTCTACCAACAAGACAATAGAGAAAATCGGCCACTCTGTTCACTATCTGTTTTTATGATCTGCCACTTCCATCATTTCTGAAAATACATATTTCTAACGGAGTATTTTCTGGACACCAATATGATAGAACTAAATTACTGGCCTCGAAATCAGTTCTTGTTTTCTCCACTTAATTGAAATTTGGGTAGATAACCTAACGGAACGGAAGCACGAATGCAAGCTGCCAAAATGTAAGTTCTGCATTGACTTGCTAAAGTTATTTGCAACGAAACTACTTCTCCGAACTCGATCGAAAAGCCCCCGAGCCAATAAATCCATCTATCCGTTGCTGCGTCATTTTTAACTGATAAGATAAACGCATTTTTATGGAAGGTGACCCATAACAGACAGATGTATGAACTTCGACGGATAAATAGGATAACTTTCTTCTTTTTCCATCCGTTCTGTAGGCAGTTCACACATCCACATACTGACCTTCATTGTTGGAAGCATTGAGATAAAGTAGAGAAACTGTCATCACTTGAAGAGAAAACACTAAGAGACTTATGAGACTTCAATTTAAATGATAACATTTTTAGAATATGTATTTATATATTTGTCTTTTTCTGCGTGATGTGCAAAATTACAGGCTTTAACGTATGGACATTATATTCTTTTACAATTTAAAATGCGAGTGCCAACATGACGTGAGCAAAAAGAGAAACATTTTCAGCAATAACAATATGTCATCTGTCAACAAATTTTATGGAATTGATCTTTCCAGCACAACGTGAACGTCAATGTCAGTCTCCAACGAAATGCCGGATTCTATGCGTCGGAGCATAAAGGCTTGGACGTTGGGAAGGCAAAATAAAAACAACGTATTCTGTCCTTTCCCACTACGTTAATTCGCCAAACATTCAGATTTTTATATTTTTCCCATGTCTTTCTAAACTCAAATTTTAATTTATTTTACGTGCAAGCTGTAGTTTACGAATTTGGTATTCCTCAAAAATAGCTTGATTTGGGAGTACTTTCTGAAAACAATTTGATTATTTTAGCTCCGTTAATAATAATTTCATTCTAAATAAATTCATTTTGCACAGACAATTGTTTTTAGCAATTATATGTTATGCAAAAAACGCTCGCTAGTAAACCGAGGGAGCAATGTTTGACCCTTTCTTGATCATCTTAATACGATCGTTGATATATAAAACATCAATAATCAGAAATTAAGATGCCCGAATGATTCACTGAAAATTTCAGACCAAACAATCCTAATGAACAATAATCTGGTCATTGAAAATCAGAAATGACTTCTTGTTTTTGTAGAATTATGCAAAATAAACACATTGCAACCGATATGCTGGAGACCAACATACAACAATTGCCTGATGAATGAGCCCTACAAAGAAACAACGTGTTTCACTTGCCCTTAAAAAGCTAAACGTGATATGCACGTTAAAGAAGGCATCAATAATTAAACCAAATTCCTACATTACTCTGTTTTTCCATATGACCTGCTAAAACCTACTATGACTACTGGCGCAGTAATATGGTCAAAAGCAAAGCGATACGGTATCATATCCCTGTTAAAACCAAAGAAACCGTTTCCAAACTGAAAGTCCTAATTTCATTTTCGTAGAAGTAAATGAAATACCAAAACTGAGGATGATGACATTCATGCATTTTGTTAGCCTTATAATTTCATCAACGGAAAGTGACATCAGAAATTATTTCACTGTATCCTCTAAAATTGAAAACATTTTTTCTGTTTAACCGACCACATCCAGATTCACAAAATTCAATTCTCAATCAATTTAAATTCGTCCTCGATGACTTCAGTTATTCCAAGTCGTTGTACACATAATTCGAGGGCTTCTAAGAGCAAGATTTTCGAAAGTGGATTTCTAGTTTAAATATTCAGAAAACCAATCGTTTTAATTCCTTAGCCAAGTTTGAGAACTTCATGTTTCACAAGTGAACACTATAAAATTGAACATATTTGGTCAGCCTTATTAAATATCGATTATATTTTAACTATACAAAAATATTATGTTCACACTTTAATTTGTTCATAAACTACATTGAACACGAAAGCATATCGAATTAACTGGTTCTTTAAAAATACAAATGAAAAAAAAATCAACAACAGTATTTACGGCTAGACTAACTTTTGCACTTAAAACAAAAACTAAATTAAAAAAAAAATTAAACAAAAAGTAAAAAAAAAAACAATGCTTAAATGCGAGTTAAGTTAAAACAAAGGACAAAATAAGAAAGAAGAGAAAAGAAAACATTACAATTAAAACCCTATATACACGTACATTGTTCTAAATTTACTTAGAAATTGTCTTATTCGTACGTACTCATATTGTTTTAAATAAGTCGGAAATGCTTACAAAAGAAAATTATCATTAGAACTGAGAAATATAGTATTAAAGACTAAATTCGAACAAGATATTTGAATAAACTGGTTTTTCTTGTCTTAAATATTATAGAAGACAATGTTACTGTAACAATATATACTGTAACAAAATATTAGTTCCTCTCTTTTAACAAAAAAAAACAAAAAAAAAAACAAAAAAAACAAATAATAATAAAACAAATTTCGATCAGTCGTATTTTTAATTACATTTTACACGATACGATTGTCAACTTTAACTGTTAACAATTATCTGTTAAACTACTTTCTTTATAGCTACCTGAATATACGCAGTTTGATTTTTTTTTACACAATTGACGGGTTAGTCAATGGATAGTGCGGTATGATTTAGGGGGATGATTCTACTTACATGACACTATGTATGCGTATCATTCGTTTTTCTTTTACTTTCTTATATTTTTTTTTGTTTTTGTTTTTTTTTTATTCTACTAAAACTCTTCTAAAACTTAACCCAATGTTGGGCTATGTCCTATAAACAATTCGGCGTATCCCTTATCGCGTTGTCGTTGTTAGTCTCTATAAGAAGTGGCATTTGTGGATATTTGGTGAACTGCGTAAAGCGTTCCATGACACATGAAGAAGACAGCCGTGCTTCGGCGTCGTGGTCCCAGCATTCTTCCATCGTGTCACAGATGACACTTAGACCCTGAAAAATAAAGCAAGCTAGTTAGTTTTATTTGGCCTTCATTTTCACTATTAGATTAAATATATTTTGTCTATTGTGGTTTGGCCTATGGCCCGCTACCAGACTGAAATTTCCTGACAAAGGAAATACATAGATATTTTCTAAATCTTAAAAACCTTCCTTAACTATATATTTTCTATAACGAAGTGCATTTACGCTGGTAGTTGTAAAGTAGATTCCACCTACGGTCTCCATTCTACATTTTATTTGTTTCATCTCCTTCTATTGTAAGCGAATTAAAGAATCTTACTCAAGTATCTTTTATAACTGACCAAGACCTGCAAGAAAGTTAATTATGTCCTCTGTAGTTTTTATTTTGCAAAGATTGCACAAGATAGGTAGATCTGGTGGAACATTGTGGAATAAAATTTAAATTCAATAGCTTTCCTCTGATTTTAAATATTAAATTTATCTTCTCTGTTAAATTGCAGATCAGAAAGCACGTTTTTCCTGGTAAAAAGTCAATTATATAGTTACATACTTTGACATACTTTTGTAAATAATGTATTAAGTTTTGTTTTTAGACATTGATTTTGCTCATCGCGTTCCATGCATATACTCTTTGCACATTTTTACGCAAGATATTTCCCATTCTTGAATGAAACTTGCTCTATTTCTTATGATACTCTTGAGTAAAACTTTTAGCAGTATATCATCACTCATCGCCATTACTTTTAATACCATATAACATATATATGCATATATGAATATACTGCATATACTCAAAATGCAGTCTCAGAGCTTCCAAAAACATAGGTGATGCTCAAGTCTCTAGATGAAGCAATCTCAGTAATCTCAGAAAACTCTTAACTACAAGAAAGGAGCAGCATTCCCATACTTGCGCTCCATATGAAAGAACTAAAGCCGCAGTTGAACGGAAAAGTTGTATATCTTACATACTTATTACTTATACACCATTCCCGTACCGATGAGATTATTCGTTTGGTTTCAGATAATTTGGCTTCTAGATGCTTCTTTCATATTTAAGTTCAAAAACACCAATATTCCTAGGTATTCACGCACAACTTTAACCATTGCTTCTTGATACGTTAACCTTTCGAGTTGAGTGTATCTGGCGCCGCCACCTCTGAATACCATAACTTTGACTTATTCAGCTTCACATTCTGATATGTCATTGATGAAGGAGTGAAAAGTAGCACACTCAGAAAATTCTGCTGTTGAAAATTCTACAGAAATTCAATCCCATACATACGCGACTTTATTTACATATGTACACTGCTCTTAAGGAGTGCCATCAAAAAAATGTACCCCACTCGAATTTACTGTCAAAAATTACAAAAAAAAAAAATCAATCAAATGCTTCTTTTTTGTTTGCTTCCATTATTTTTAAATTTTATGTCATTTCTGTTTGGTAGTTAAAATAATCAACATGGAGTCTGAATTGGATGTAAGAAAAAATATTATTAAGTGTCACCTAGCACACCCAGAGTGGACGTATATAAAAATCGCAAAGGCACTAAAAATTAATAGGAAAACAGTTGCTACTGCTATTAAGAATTATAAAGATAAGAAAGAAAAGAGGGGTCTGGTCGAAAAACCGGTTTTATGTTATAAACCCAAAAAAGGTCACTAAGATATTGAGCCTTTTTGAAAAAAATCCAAACATTTCTGAACGCAATTTGGCAAAAATAGTTGAATGTTCAAATTTTTTTAGTTCATAAAGTGAAGAGAGCTGCGGGCTTCAAAACATATAAATAGTCCAAAAGGTTAGAGATCAGAACGCAAAAAAACTGTGGATGCGAAAAAACGGGCAAAACTTTTGCAATCAAATTTTTTGACCAGATTTTCATACATTATAATGGACGATGAATCTTATGTTTTTGCTGATTTCAACCATCTTCCGGGGCTGGCATTCTATACCGCCAAAGGTAAAGGAAATGTTGAAGCAAAGTTTCGAACCCAACCTAAAGCGAAATTTCCAAAAAAAAGTTCCTTGTTTGGCAAGCAATTTATTCTTGCGGGCTCAGAAGCCAAACTTTCATCACGACTGGCTCAATAAATGGCTAAGTTTATGTGAATGAGTGCCTGCAGAAGCGCTTTAAGCCTTTTTACAACAATCATCGAGAACTCCCCTTATTTTGGCCTGATCTTGTCATGTCACTATGGTAAGAGAGCGATGGATTGGTATGAGTTAAACAACGTTACGGTGGTGCCCAGAGAGGCCAAACCCCCGAATTCACCAGAACTTAGGCCAATTGAAAGATATTGGGCCCTGGTTAAAAGAGAGTTAAGGGCCACCAAAAAAGCTGTTAACACCTTTTTTGAAGAATTCAAAAAATTCAAAAAATGTTGGAAAAATAGCTCTAAAAAGATGACAGATGAGACCATAAAAACAATGATGGAAGGTGTTCCTGGAAAAATTAAAAAAATTGTTAAAAATAAATATTAATTTTTTTTTTTTTTTTTTTGTTATTTTTCAGATTTGGAGACATGATATAAATACTTTTAATTTTTTTAGTTCTATTTTTACTGTATTTTTTTGTTAATTTTCGGTGGGTAAATTTTTTCGATGGCACTCCTTAGAATGTTAATTATTTTCGTTGAAAAACCAATATTGCATAATTTTTTAAACAGACCCTCACGTACTACGGTGTCGAATCTGCCCGAAAATCGACGTGTGCTTAGTGCTTATACACTAATGCAATGTCTCAAAGTGCATGTATGTAGATGGGGCTCTTTCTCCTTTATGGTTGAAAAGTCCAGACGAAGGCAAATGATGACCACAACAAACAACAAGTGAATGAATAGTTAATGAATGAATGAATAGGTAAGTCTGTTATGTATATGTATACAACTTGGCAGAGTTGTATTTCTCGATAGTTTGTAGGATCGTCATATTTACCATATTTAACAGCTTTCCAAAATTCTTCTGAGAATATTGAGGTATTTATAATAACTATACGTTGTTGTTCAAATGCTATCTTCGTTTCATAACAGAAACGCTTGAATTTCTCGAAAAGAAGTAATTTGTACCTAGCTGACACTCATAGTCAAACCACTTTTGTTTGGAGATTTAATTTTTTTCTTATTGATAAGCTCGGAACTGCCTCTTTAATTATCCTTTTCATCTAATAAAATATCTACTGTGTATGGAGAGTTTTTAAAAATTACCCTAGTAAGGTAAACTTAATTTGTTATTAAAAAAAATGCTCAACTACGCAGAAAACTTAAAACTGCAAAAGCAAATAGCCTTATACATTTCACCTCGTCTATCAACCCAAACTCATCTCCAAGCAAGATCTGGCATATCATCCGTCCGGTGTTTGACTGGTGAACATACAAAACAAACAATGAAACTTCCTTGTGTCCTTTTTCAGAACCAATCGTAATTAGTTACCATTTTGCACTCACTTAGTCCAATTTCTCAAGAGACGAAAATTTTAACTCAAACTACGTCTCACAAAAACAACTCTCTCTCCTTTCTACTGTAGATGAAAATCTTATTTCGGCTCCCGCAAGCTGATAAAGAAATCTAAAGTTTGCAGCGGAGTACGACAAAGTTGCATCCTTTCATGATTGCTATTCCTTTTAGTAATAAGTAATGTGTGCAACTCTATCTACATACTTATGACATAATATTTTAAAAATCTTGAAGACCCTGATGACCTGCTCTCACACAGGATATTCAGATTATACCATATGGCGAAGTACGCCATAGAATGGAATTCAATCAGATAAACAAGTGGGCCGCCAGAGGCAGACTAGGGAAGGACACATCTTTGCGAATAACTATAAGGCAACTCAAATGCGTATTTCAATTACTCACTGGATGCAATCTCCATGAATCCAATATGCGGGGACGTATCTTCTTCCCAACAACTTTATCTTGCACGTCCTCCAATGACGGTCGTTGGCCCAGCTGAAAAATTAATGTGATATAGAATAAAATAATGAAATTTCATTCTCTAATTTTGAGAGAATTACCTCCGCTTCAAAAGGCAGAGCATATTCCGCAACGGGTCCGATAACATCACATCGTGAAACCATCTCCCACAATACCAATCCGCAAGCGTATACATCGATACGTAGAAAAGCATCACGGTTAAAATTTATGGCACCTTCAAGAACTTCCGGCGCCATATATCTTCGCGTACCAACCTGACCATGAGTATCTCCACATGGTTTACCTTAATAGCGCATTAATAGAAAAAAAACTTTAAAGGAAAACACACTAATTTTAGCATACCTGGTTGGAAAATCATTGCTAAGCCAAAATCTGCAATACACGCTGTCAAATCACTCTTCAATAAAACATTCTTCGATTTGAAATCTCGGTGGGCAATGGCTGGTTTTAGACCCTCCGTTTTTGTTGGCATGATTTCCTCATGCAAGTGCATTAAACCTCTTGCCATAGATTCAGCAATTTTGCACAACTCTGACCATGTGAGTGTATGTGCTTTCAGGTAATCACAAAGCGATCCATTTGTGTGGTAAACAGTGATAAGCCATAGTTCTGGTTTTATCTTCTCCAAGTGTTTTTCTCCACCTAAAAATTCCAAGATATTTGGATGCTTCATACGTGGCAGCTAAAATCGAATTTTTCCAATAAGTTTATGTTACTCCTACACTTTTAACGGGAATAGTTACTTTATAAATCTCAATTTCTGTATTCCAAGATATTTTCTCTTGATTTGCGAATATCTTAACAGCTACATCTTCGTCGAGTAACTTTGCTTGCCAGACATCACCAAATCGCCCTCTAGCTTTCAGTTCCAACAGCTCTATAGGTCTTGGTGCTAAGCACGGAGATGAACTTGTTACTTCAGCTTCAATCTGAAATAATATGCAAAACAAGTTTACCAATGCTTTCTTAATGAACTTTTACTTTGTAATAAATAACTTACGCTGTGTGATTCATTGTACATCCCTTGTTTTCTTTTTTTATAAAAGCAAAGACCGACGATAGCAATACTAATTAAGATTATTAATATCACCACACCCAAGAGTATGTAGTAAGTAAGTTCGCCTGATGTCTTCTCTTTTGGCACTGAAAGTAAATAGATGAAATAATAAAGTTAGTTAGTTTGAAAGTAAAGGAATTAACAAATTTACAAATCAATCACAAGCAGAAGTCAATTTCATTTCGAATGGAACGAGCGACAGACTATTCAGCGATGTATCTGATTGAGTCCAAATGCGCGCAATATAAACAATTGTCGATTACGTAACCTCGGCGGCAAGGCGAACTTGAAGGACTAATGCCAATAAAATACACATAACACAATAAAGCAAAAGCCATACAGGAAAATATGAGATCGGAAGCTGAAAACCTGTGATAGAAATAAAACAACTTTCTCAACATTTCCAAAATAAATATAAACCGAACAGATCTTTTGATGTCTTAATTTGCACAATGGTAAGAAGAATGCAATCAAACATGAGAACTGCCTCACTTTGCTACAAAGTGCAGAAGACTACGCATCGACGCACTAGAAATAGGCATAATGGGGTAGAACATTGAAAAGCCGAAACAAGACTGCTGTTACGGTTGAAGGTTTTAAGGGGCGGAATGCTACTGGCGATTTCAATAGAGCCCTGGTGGTGTAAATAGCGATAAAACAAAGGAAGACAGAAAACATTACGTCGGTGCTGAAAGGTGTCAATTGACTGACTGATATTAGAATCACACACGGTTTTGAATTCTATGTAGCAGTTGCTGATATGTTCCAGGAGCAGTTGGCATTGTACTCCAATATAAGGCGGATGAATTCCTTATATATTGAGGCCGGATCAGAGGGGTGAAATATTTCTTACATCGACATTGAATATGCGGTCACTCCAACGTAAGTTGTCACTGAAAAGTTCTTTGGTTTCGACGAAGTAAGTGCCGATGGAAGTGTTGAGCTGGCCGCAAAGTATGCAGCAAGCAGACCAGAGAGCAGACAACTGGAATGTCATTGTAAATAACCGTTGGGATGGCAGATCAGGAAGAATTTCTAATGTATTTGACGAACTACCAAAAATGTTTGCTACTTTTGGAACATTGTATTGTAGTATTTTTTGCCTCAGTTTTTGGTCGTATTGGAATTTCACACACTTAAGGGCTTGTACGCAGTTAGAATTTTCAAAAAATCTATATATTTCCTGAAAATTTCAAATCGATCGAATATTTGTAAGGACGTCTGTATATATGTGTAAACTTCTGTCGAAACTTTAAACGCGTTTTCCTCAAAACTATGTTTTCGAAGTCGGCGATCAAGATTTCTAAAAAAACGGCTCAACTATTGTATTAATTAACTACAAATTATAATCCAGGGATCTGAAATCTGGGCTAGATGAGGGCCAATCTCGCGCCTTAATAACCGGTACATTTTCTTCTAACCATTTTTGGGTGGTCTTGATCTTGTGACCAGTCCTGCTGAAATAACCACGGCATATTTTAGAAAAGAGAATGGTTAAATGGTTTGACAGCATTTTTTGTTAGAACTGAACGCAGACGCTCCAATCTTTGGCGGTCATTAATTGCCCGGTTTCTGTGAGATACTTTTTCAATCCTGCTCGTAAACGGGTGTACTACGAGGGCTGCTTGATGAATACCCGGATTAGAAATGACAACGCATTTTTTTAGGTTTTGACAAATTATTTTTCAATATAATCCCCTTTCAACTCGATACACTTTTCCCAGCGGTGCTGCAACTTTTTTAACCCCTCCGTATAGTACGATTTTTGTGGACATCACCTTTCCGGCCGAAGGCACGGTCTTCGCCTTCTTCGGAGCACGTTCACCGTGTAAAACCCATTGTTTCGATTATTATTTGGTCTCTGGTTTGTAACAATGAATCCATGTCTCATCGACGGTCAAGAAACGAGGCAGAAACTCCTTCGGACTTCGATTAAACGGGGCCAAGCAAGTCTTTGAAGTAGCCTCACAATTGCGATTGTTCTCCGGTGTGAGCAAACGCAGCTCCCATCCCGCGAACAGCTTTCTCATGCCTAAAATCTCGTGCAGGATATGGCTTACGCGTTCAGTTGAAATGCCTGCTATCTCAGTCAATTCGCGAATTTTCACTCGGCGGTCCGCCAATAGGATCATGGATTTTTTCCACGGTTTCCTGTGGTAACCGTTTTTGGGACACCTGAGCGCGGTTCATTAAAAACCGAGAGGCTACGCACGCAGCCAACAGTAAAATTCAGACTTATGGAGAGCGAGGACTTACACTTAAAATAGGACTCCGTCGCTACATCCGCTGAATCTTCTGTATCGCTGATGTAGCATATCCAATCAAAGACTCTTATAACGAGTCTCAATCATCAAGCGAGACTTACACTTAAAATAGGACTCCGTCGCTACATCCGCTGAATCTTCTGTATCGCTGATGTAGCATATCCAATCAAAGACTCTTATAACGAGTCTCAATCATTAACAATTTGACGACTGACAAATTTATCAATCAAAACAATTTTCGTTATTTTGATTAAATATGATAAAAATTTGTGGCTATTATGAATAAGTTGATTCTGTCAAATATAATTTGTCAACAGCAAAAAATTCAATTTGCCTTTTGTGATTTGTGAAATGCAGAACATTTAATTCGTAACTGTGTTTTGTGGATTTTTTCGTTTAGTTAAAAAAATAAAAATGAGTTCAATTGCAGTAATTTCTGTTTTATTTTCTATTTTAGTTTTTTTTATTTTTATTTATTTTTTGCATTTTATATCAGCGGTTAATATAAAAAGTTTCAACTTTTGTTGCAAAATGCTTTTCGAGCAAATTCAAATTGTTTGTCGTTTACAGCAATGCAATTGACGTTTATCAAAAATATTGATTTCAATTGACAATCGCAATTAAATTTTGGATCCATTCAAAATGGAAATTTGTTACAACTTGACGATACTCAATTATTCATTGATAATTGACAATCACAACACCAACCGCTCAAATTGTTTGATAAGTTTTGTTTATCGTTTATTTATTGACACTCGCAATATGGGTGATAGGTACTGACCTCCTGCACAAGTATGGTCTACCGGTGAACCTCAAAAACACCAAACATACCGCTCAGGAATGAAACATGCAGTCACACTACTGAAACGTCTTGATATAGCCAACAAAAATTTATTAATGGAATTAGGACATATAACACCATCTCACAGTCTTTGGGCTAGCTCACTTCATATGTTCAGAAGAAAAACTGAGACTTGTGGTGACTATCGTAGGCTCAACTCACAGACACTGTCGGATCGATACCTGTTTAAATTGTATAATTAAAATTTAATCATACTTATGATACACACTGTAGTCTTATTTAACATGTTAAGTTCTGCTGTATTGCCTATGTCCACAGAGACTTTAATGCAAAGCTAAGAAAAGAGGGTATCTTTGGTAGTACTTTCGGAAGTATAGCCTGCACGACATCACTTTCGATAACAGATTCAGACTAATTAACTTTGCGGCGGGCCGAAACATTTCGATATTCATAAGAGGACTCGGAGAACTTCTGATCAATCAACCGTCAATCAAATTGACCACACTGCGAACGGCGCAAGGCACTCCTCAGTGTTATGGATGTCCGAACGTTCCAAGTGACCAATATCGACTATATGCGAATGCCCCAAACTTCGCAAAGGCATCCTAATAATATAAGAAGGGTTACGTCGGACGGCTACAATCGCAAGAGATCGCCAAATCCCAAACAATTTTCCGATCGATTCTCCCTTAATTTCTTAAGAGGTCCTATGCAACCAGCATCAAATACCAGTGGCAACATTGTCAAAAAGCCATCAGGGGGCCGCCTCTGATGTGCTGGATTTCATTCGGCCACCATAAAGAAACCTTTGATGGAAGGCATGGAAGGGATAGAGCTGCCCACGAGCTCTACGAGCAGACGAGGAGAAAAAAGAAGGAGTAAGAAGCGCACAATTGAAGAAATTGAGGGATGCTACTCCAAGAATAAGATTTGGAAGTTTTACCAAAATGTAGAAAAAAAAAACATGCCGCATACACAAACTCCGAACCCAAGCCGATAGAGGCGAACAATGCAAGATAGTTGTAGATAGCTGCCTATCCATCGATTTTAAAACCGATGGATCTATAGAGATAAGCTATACAGAGCAATGTTCTGCTCTATGGCGCAACGGCATGGATTTTTATCAAAAATGGATGAGTGCTCTTGGCTGATTTCAGAGGAAAATTCTTCGGGTCATTTTTGGTCCGGTGTGCATTAAAGATGAGTGCAAAAAGAGATACAACGACGAACTGTACGGGCTGTACAGCGACATCGACTTAGCCAGAAAAGTGAAAATCCAACGAATGGTGGCGCATGCAAATGGAAAAGGACCTCAAACAACTAAGCGTGCGAAACTGAAAGCAGCTAACTAAAGATCGAGCTGAGTGGAGACGCTTGTTGGCTGAGGCTCAGGTTCACCCCGGCTTTAGCGTTTCTTTCAGTAAGTAAGTTATATGGTATAAGGGTGTCATCCATAAAAAGACAAGTCTTATAAAACGATAATTTTTCCACAATCATTAAAACGTTTCATTTATCTTAACTCATTGACTCATTAATTTATAATTCAATCAAGTTCTATTTTCCGAATATCATATATATAAAATTTTTGTGTCAACCGTATCTGTCTATCGTTTCAAAGGTCCTCTCAAAGTCATATATAGTAAGATTTACAAGAACGTACTACATTCTCCCCCATTTAGTTCCTCGTTCCCGAACTATTTCCCTCATGGCAAACCTCCCAGTCGTACTTCGATTCTCGGACGTATCCGTTTCAATCTTCACCGATGGAAGACATTTTCTAGTTTGGTGTCTTAATAAAACCTTATGGTGGTTACAAAACGCCTTTTACCTGTTTTATAGTCACTTATCGGTCACTTATCGGTCACTGATTTCTGATAAGCAAACGATCTTATTTAGGAGTTCGGTTGTGAGTAAAGCTGCCATCATTCTTATTTTGCTTCGTTTATATGTTCAAGTAGCGGACTCTGTTTCCGAAATTTTGAAAGTTGGTATCATGAACGCATATTGTACAGATTTTACGTTGCCAAAATACGTTTTTTATGCCCGATCACGTATATACACTTTGCATGGGCTCATCAGGTGCTATTGTGCCTAAGATTGACTCATCTTTGGTGTTAAAATACCTAAATATGATTTTTCTCCATTTAGTCGCCTTTCCGAAAAGTAGGGGAGCGAACTGCCCGAATATCCTTTAAGCCGTTGCCGGACAGCAAAAGGAGATAGCCTATATATATTTCCGTTCAAGAGGACTCCAATTCTGATCAAATCTATAATACGAGTAGCCCCAAAAATATGATTTGTTTGTTGTTTACGATTAAGGACAACTTCAGCTTACCTAGGATAAAGTATTCCCTAACAGTGACTAATGCTGTGTCCTTGATAACTCAAGTTAGAAAATATTAACCATAATTAACACTTAAATTTGTTTAAATACCTTGTGTCGTGGCCTCCGTTGACGTAGGTATCCATTTGTAGTCACTATTGCACAGTGAACCCTTGCAACAGCAAAAGTTCATATTATTTCTGGGCTCCGCTGTAGATACGCACTCTGTTTGATTGCACTCATGGCTGTCAGTAAAACATCCCTTCATTGTGATTTTCACGACACCTTAAAACAAAAGAGAAAAAAAGGAAATAAAACAAAACCCATTAACTTTTGTATTTTTCGTAAATGTATAGGCCTATATATGTATTTGCATATGTATATGTATATAAACCAGAGTTCTGATGAATATACTGCAGCCATTATTTTCAACTACTTAGAGATTATGGTTTCCTCCGTTCTTTGTGTACTCGAACAATATACAGGTTTTCTGTAATGCAGAATTTGTTCTGAAGTTGTGGTTAAATAAAAGTTATCCCTACGGACATTTCATTGACGTAACACGTAATTGCATTGCTAAACTGGGTCATAAATAATGTAACAACACTTCTTTAAGTGTCAAGGTTTGAGTTAACCAAAACCTTTTTTTTATTTTGTGTTAAAACAAGTTAGAGAAAGAAAATCGAAAGAATATTCTTTTAGATATGAAGTATGTACAAGTATATGTTTAAAGTAGGTAAGTCGGTACCTAGTCAAATTGGAACCGTTGTTACACATCGTTGTTCCTATCCGATTTGCTCGTACAAAGTTGTAAGAAGAATTTTAAGTATTGACCTAAACCTCTCAAACTTCTGCCTACCCAAACAACCCCTCGACATTGTAACCACTGGAAAACAACTACTAATGGTACTTTTCCTGATTTTATGAATTCATTTGAATTATTATGAACTAACATTTGCTATCAACCAAGTTGATCATATCGAGATTGGCACAATACACTCCTTCAACGTTCACATTATATTGTACGCGAAAACATTTCAAAAATCCCAAATTTGTTGTTAATAAGTAAAAGTAACGTTGACGATCGAATGTTCTGCTAAGCTCCTTTATAAATCCGATACTCTCAATTTCATGTGCTGAATATAAAACCTCAAACAACAACAACAACAACAACATCCGTACAGAAACGAATGGAAAATTCGTTTTTGCGTCAGCTTAGCAATTAAGACTTGGTACTACCACTATCACTAAAAGCAGTAGCCGAACCCATTGCATACTGTGATTCCAAGAAGATGGAACTTACCCAATTATATTATATTTAGAATACTTTTTGGGGAAGTAGCAATGCAACGTAAAAGACAATTTAACACTATCCAGCCGATACACTAAGAAGATTATGGATTTCCATATCAGAACATAGGTACATCGAATTCAGAATCTGATGTAAGGTCTTAGCCTTGTTAAAGAGGAGGAATCCGCGATTAAGAAGAAGACTGGCTCGCCCAGGCCGTGAATTCTCCGATAAACTTAGAACGAAACATAAAGATAGATAGAACTAATCAAAACCTGAAATGGCGCTCAGCAAATGTTTTGAACTAAAGTGTCCAGCCAGGGAAAATTTCTGCAGATTGCGTGTTTCATTGTGAACGCAGTGTTGCAATAACTGCATAAAAATTTCGAAAACTTCCAAACAATCAACTTTTGATGGCAAGTGTAGCTCGGCCAGACATTACGGCGTAGATGAATCACTAGTTTTCTGACTGTGGTCAATATGTGACGGTGGGGTAAACAGGGGTTGCCCGCAAGACAGCATTCTGTCTCCACTGCTATGGTGTATGTTGGTTGGCTCACTGCGCAACACGCTCAATAGTTCTGACGTTTATGCAAAAGCATACGTGGATGACGTAGAAGTACCGTGTGTTGGAACGTGTCTAGCGACTGTTGAAGATTGGCGCACTAGAAATGGCCTTTCACACAATCCTCTCAAAACTGAGATTGTTATCTTTACTAATAAAGAGCTTTCTATCAAGCTGCCTGGTCTGACTCATCTAATTCATAAAGGCATCACCATCCAATTATCCAAAGAAGCTGAGTATTTGTCATACTGTATAACAACCGTCTATGGACTAAACATGTTATGTCGAAAGCCTCTAAGGCCTTCTGCAAGTGCAAAGGAGCCCTCAGACCGCTATGATAAAGCAAGTCTACTGGAGCAAGCTCTCACGAAAATACGTCATTACGATTTTTATCAGACTCCAAAGAACGGTCTGTTTCGGTTGCATGAGGGCACGCATCTCTCTACTCTAGACGCATTGATAAATCTCCCTCCCCTTGATTTTCATATCATGAGACGTTTAAAAAGAAGGGGTCTTTGGTACAATACATAATGAAGTTTTGATGGCGTGGACATACCGTCTAATTCAATATAACCAGAATCCCTGCTGCGTAAAAAATGCAAAACCGACTTCTTCTGTTAACCTGTGAAATAGTTTCGGCTAAAATCTGAGCTAGGAAAGGAGTCTAGTGGAGTTTTCACGTACGGTTTCAAAACCAAATTAAGATGCTGCGCTGATGTCTTTCTGGAGGACGACAACGTTAGATTTCACTCCTCGTAAGGAAAACTTCCGTCTGCCTTTCAAGTAGAGGTATACGCAATTCTGCTGGGAGAATTGGTGGTGTGGGCTAAACATTTTCATCTATAGCAACAGGTAAGCTGCGCTTAGAGGCTTACTAAACCCTCTTGCGACTTCGAAGCTAGATAAAAAATATAAGACTTCACTGAACGCAATCGGACTTTTAAATTCACTGGGTATTGTCTGGGTCCCAGGTCACAATTGAATCATGGGGCAATGGAATCACAGATAAGCTTGCTAGCAAGGCTTCGCGGAGAGTTTATCAGGACGCAAACCTGCATTAGGTCCTCAGTTAGGGCTTCCATTGAAAGTTGGATTTTATATGGGCATAACTGCAGATGGCATGTTGATCAGGAGAGGTCAGCGAATTTCCTTTTGCTAAGCGCCATGTGTAATAGTGTTGACAAAACATTTTACATGCTTGCTGCGAGCGTGATAATGGCACCGATAACGCTATCTCT
Source organism: Volucella inanis (assembly GCA_907269105.1). Classification (NCBI taxonomy): domain Eukaryota; kingdom Metazoa; phylum Arthropoda; class Insecta; order Diptera; family Syrphidae; genus Volucella; species Volucella inanis. The sequence continues at coordinate 149,120,400 of OU026153.1, forward strand.
GTGAGTGTCCGCTTTTGTCAGGCTACAGATATAGTGGATGATGGTACTGTTGACATTTTTTTCACTAAAACGTTTACTCATCTTTCTACAAGTCTGAGAAATTACAGAAAAATGGAAACACAGGGTATACAATTGACTAGCTCCTTGTTTGTTGGTCTGTTCCGACAAAAATAAAAAATTATGTTCAGAAAACCAAGACCCTACCAGAAATTACTCTGCCAACTTAATAATTATGTTAATATTGATCCAAATTGAAGCCAAAATGCCCACGACATGACGTGTAACAAAACAACAGGTATATTAATATCAAAAAACCTTCGGAAATGAGAATCATCCTTAACAACAAAAATGCACCCACAAGCCAAGAACAAGAAAACCACAAAGACCATAATGAAGGCAGAACATCTCGTATCATATATTATTTGTATATAATGTGCAGTTCTTACGACCAATTCACACAGTACGAAATTGGGAAACCAGTGGTAAAAACTGATAGCTAATCGAGCTCACATTCATAGGAGTCAAGCCATTCACCATATCGCCCGATTCAGCTCACTCCTAACAGCAAACTGGATGTTCTAAGTAGTGTTTAAGTCCTAGACTGCCAGATGGTACACTGGGAATAATCAAGAGCACCAAAAATTATTTACAATGTGTTCGCTGCCAAAGTTTTAGGTTTTTTCAAATTACGAAATGCAACCTCTATACATTAAGTGCGGAAAGAACCACAAGTTCGAGGACTGCGCTTGGGGTACGAATGGGGTGTCCGACAAAAGCCAGCTTTCGTATAAGGGCAAACTATCGGTGTGGGGGGGTCCTGATTCCTAATATATAAAGAGAGTCAATCTGGCTCGGCACCAAAAAGTAGAAATTAAACGTCTGTCAATTCTTAGTTAAACACCAGATTTCAATATCAAATTGCCCATGCTCAATATTTTATTAAGGCCTCAGCACCTAGAGACCCGGAAGCTGGTATGCTGGCTATTTTACTCTCTAGCCAAGGGTATATGACTTAGCAGCGTCATATACAAGACCAGGCGTGTACTAACTGCTAACGAGCTCAATGTACCTCCAATCGTAATGGGGGCAAATATGGTGGAGCGAACTCTAAAGGTTCTAGCAATAAATGTCAATTCACTGATAATGACCGAACGAAAAGAGAGTTTTAATTGTTTGATGTTTAATTCACTGACAAAGCCCCTTATGTGCTTTTGGTTAACGAAACAGATTTAATGTTATAAGACACAATTTTCCTAGAAAAAGGCTTGTAATTTAAAACAGTCTTATCCGAGAATTGCAGGTGCTTGAGGCGCCATAGCATCAAACGTTTGTATTGTACATTTCCTGTCTCAAGATACTTTTTTATTTCCTTAGGTTGGAATCAGAGGAATTTCTTAATTTGAGTGGATTTCAACGCCAAATACAGGCATTGGGAGAATAATATACCACACAACTGGGGTGAGCCTACTACTCAACCGGTAAGTTTAGTACAGTGTATCGACTCAGTCTAAAAGCGGCGGATAGTCCGCCATTTCCCATACATTGAATCTTTTGAATCTTGTTTCACAAACGTACTCAATCAAAAGCCAAGAAACAGCATACTATAACATAAACTAAATTCGCGTGTTCGTGTGAAATTGTTGAATTTGAGCAGTTATACACTAAAATAAAATCTGCAGTTTTTGAATTTAACTTTTCGGACCATTAAGCAATAAACTGCGCTTTCAAACCAAACGAAAAGTGTGAAGTGAAGGAGAGAAAAAGACATTATGAATACATTTGCAGCCACGTTTTATCGAGCAAAAAAAAAAATTTTTTTTGAGGAGAGAGATCGACTGTACCGGTGAAATAAGAACCACAGAAACGAGAGTCATAAAGGCAAAAAAGTAATCTAAGGGAACTTAGAAATTGTAAATAGTATCCTGGGAAAAAGCGGCAAATCTGAATGACGTGCTCATGAAAAACTTTAGCACCAACAATTTTGATATTTTATCACAGCAATTTTCACATAAACTAGCCAACGAGATTGCAAACATAGTTCATATTTGTGATCATAAGTTCTATTCCGTTCCCTCAACTAGTGTTTAACAACCGATTTTTTTTTTTTTTTTTTTTTTTTTTTTTTTTTTTTTTTTTTTGTGAATTCAACAAAGGTGAAGCGTCCAAGTCTCTTATTTCATTGAAAGAGAATAAGTCAGCTTGTGAAGATGCCATACGACCATTAGTTTAAACGATTATGAGCTTTGAACAATAGACCGTCACCGAAGAGTTAAAATTAGCAATGAGAAAAAAGGCGATATTGGAAACTGCCGAACGATATCTATACTTTAGGTGATAGACAAAATATTAGAACATATTGTTGCCAAAAGATATATGATTGCCTTAAGAACAACAGAGGCATAAATCGACTACTTGGTGACTTGCCAAATGAAATAAACTCCAACTCAAAAACGTAATAAAACAGTTAGAAAATGTGGGCATACGAGGAGCGCAGCTATTATGGTTTTTAAGCTATTTAAGAAAACGAAGACTCAAAGTCAAAATTAAAGATATTTAATATATGTAGTACGGTAAGGATATGGTCACATTGCAATCGACGCAAGGCACTCCTCCAATATTATGGATGTCCGAACGTTCTGAGGGGACAATATTGACTCGGACCACCACCTTTTTGTAGCCAAGGTACGGCTTCGAATAACTCGAATACCGCCAAGACAAGTAAATACTGTGAGGAAGTTTGACGTCAAACTTCTAAAACCACAAGAGATCACCAGATTCTCCTCCAATCGAGTCTCTCTCAATATATCAAGAGGTTCTATGCAGCCAGCATCAAGCATTGAAGACCAGTAGCAACACTGCCAAAAAGCCATCAGAGACGCCGCCTCTGATGTGCTTGATTTCACTTGACCACCACAACGAAACCCCTGGTTCGACGACGAGTGCCGGCAAGCATATGCCAGACCAGAGCTGCTTGTGAGCTACACGCAGAAAAGAAAAGACGAACACCGGCTTCTCAGGAGAGAAAAAAAAAAGAGAATGACAAGCACGCGATTGAGGAAATAGCAGCAGAATTGAGGTTCGGAAATTTTACCAAAGAGGTAAAAAGAACCTGCCAAGGCTACAGAGCCCGAGACGAAGCCTGCAAGGACGAACAAGGAACATCATACACGAATCGCAGTCGATGCTGAGGATATGGAAACTACTTCTGCCTGTTTAACGGCGATGACTAATTTAATCCCGCTGTCAGGCAGAATGAACCATTCAACCTGGACGATAATAACCAACAGTTCCGTCTACCAGACCTGGACGAAGTGAAGATAGCCATATCTTAGTTTAAGTCCAACAGAGCCGCTGGAGCGGCAGGCGATGACTTGGTTAGAAACATGCACCAACTTATCTGTAAAATATGGTCGGAAGAAAGTGTGCCCGATGAATAGAACCTCAGCATTGTCTGCCCGATCCTCAAGAAAGGATAACCTTTGAACTGCGCCAACTACAGAGGTATTAGTCTTCTTAACATCACTTACAAGATCTTATCTGCCGTGTTGTGTGAACGCCTGAAGCCATTTGTCATCAACCTGATTGGTCCCTATTAGTGTGGCTACAGGCCAGGAGAGTCCACCATCGATTAAGTATTCACCCTGCGGCAGATCTTGGGCAAACCCAGGAAGTCCAAATCGATACCCATCACCTTTTCATCGATTTTAAGGCCGCCTATGACAGCATTTATAAAGACGAGCAATGTCTAGTTTTGGCATCCCTGCCAAACTCGTCCGTTTGTGCAGAATGACAATGGAGAATGCACGCTGGTCCATCAATGTCGGTAAAGAACTCACCGACAAGGCGATGAGCTGACATGTGTCTTCTTCAACATCGTTCTTGAAAGAATAGTGCAAAACTCAAATGCTAACACCAGAGGCACTATATTTCAAAAGTTCGTCAATCTACTCGCCTACGCCAACGACATCGATATAATCGGCAGAACGCAGCGGTGAAGAAGAGAAAGAGTGAAGGTCCAACGACTGAGATGACTGGGTCATGTAGAGCGAATGGAAGTGAATGCTCCGGCCCGAAAGATCTTCGAATGCACTCCCGAGGAATGGTGAAGTAGAGGAAGACCGTGACTCACGTGGCGCACGCAAGTGAAAGGGAAGCTTAACCAACTTAGCGTGCGAAACTGGAGACAGCTGGCCAAAGATCGTACTGGCTGGAGACGCTTGTTGTTTGAGGCCCAGACCCACCCCGGACTGTAGCACCACTTTAAGTTTCTATGTAAATATGGCAAGGATCTAAACTAAGTGCGTTGATTTTCATAATTTATATGAAAGATATGTTGGTAACACTCAATAAATGTACCGTATTTGCCTATGCAGTTGATACGGTCATTGTGGGCAATCACTTAGGTGCTAAAATGTTTTACAAAGCAGTTCAACTCTGTCACGACATGGTGCCATGATAATGGCCTTAGTAAAAAAAAACTAAAGCTATCCATCTCGCATTCCAACGTACAGATTACACGTTAAAATGCTCAATTCGAACTGCTTGAACAAAGTCCAAAGCCATTTATTACTATAAGACGATGACGATTGCACAGATACACTCGAAAACATATCAACCTATAAATACTTAGGAGTGATAGTTGACTATAACGATGTATTGGCATTGACGAAAAAACTATGGCAATTTGCCTACGCTTTATTCCACCTAAGCTACAGAAGTCCATCAGAAGTTCTCCTCCAATGTTACTTCAGCTTCGTTGAGTCTCACCTAAGGATGGAATCATGGCGTGGGGAAATGCGTCCCAGCTCCAAGAGTTCAACATGCTACACGGCATTTTTCAAAAGTTAATAAAACGGTCGTAACGACAACAAGATTCTGTGTCTTTCCGTCAATCAATTGTATAAATTGTAGATACTCCCAACATTCAGCGGCGAAAACACATATGTATAAGATACCAACCCAACAATTGATAAAAACAAGAAGACGAATGCAAAACAAACAGAGAGTGATTCATCGTGAGGTTTGATTTATAATGTAAAATAAGACATAAATTTAAAAGTAAACTTAAATTTTTTATGATCGGTTAAAAGAACAATTCATGGCATTTACTTTTTGAAAATATCATGTAAATGTTGGCCACGACTATGTCTGAAGTGGTCCACTCGGATCGTCCAATTTGGGCGACTTTTTCGTAGCTGGCTTATTCCTGAAGACCTGAGACTTTACATATCCCCAGAGAAAATAGTCCAAAGGTGTGATATCGCACGACCTAGGCGGCCAATTTACCGTAGCAAAACGTGAAATTAAGTGCTCACCAAAATGATTTCTCAACAAGTCGATTGTTTCACGCGCTATATGGCTCGTAGCGCCGTCTTGTTGAAACCAGAGCTCACCGCGATCATGTGCTTGAATTTCAGGAAGACGATAGTCCGTTAACATGGCGCGATAACAGTTACCATTGACGGTAACATTCTGATTTGCCTCATTTTTGAAGAAAAAAGGACTAATGATTCCACCAGCCCATAAACTATACCATACCGTTGTTTTTAATGGATGTAATGGTAGCAAATACGGCAATTTTGTTTATTAACGTATCCATTGAGCCAGAAATGGGCTTCATCACTGAGAGAGAGCCTATTTACTGAAAATATGACGCAAATTCAAGTCGCCTGGCTTCAATTCTTGTACAAGTTGAATTTTGTACGCTTTTAGGCCGAAATTCTCATGTGAAATACGCCAAGCCAAGCTGCTGAGAACGACGACAAATCGATTCGTCACTGTCTTCGCGTACACTCTCTGCTACAGCTGCTATAGTCTCTTCACCACCTGCTGGGTGTGGTCTTACTGGTCGAGTATCATCCACTTATGTAAACTGGGACTCAAATTTGCGAATGGTATTAGCATATAAGTGGTTTCAGTAGGTCGCACGAAAAACATTTCTCACAGAACGCTGATTTTCGTAATACAGCTGAAGAATTTGGAGACGCTGTTGTGGTGTGAGTCTTTCAATGACTTGCCAACGATACTGAGCAGAAATGACAAAGCAGTTTGATAGGAGTCACGCGTGATCTGTTGAAAAAAGCCTATTGAAAATGAAACCTCACAATAAATCACGCTATATATAGTCCCGAGGTATTGGAACGAATATGGCCGCAGAAGTTTTGCTGTAGCCGTTCCAAATGCACTACCGCTCAAAAGTTTGGGTCAAAGGATATTTGAAAATTTTAATCAAAATAACTTTTAAACGATTAGTGATATTCAAAAAAAAAAATTTTTTTTGTAAGTGTAGGGGCGAATTTTGTTTATTAGAAGGAAGCAGAAAACTATTGAAAATCTTACTACTTTTTTTTGAATGGTAATACTCTATTTCAACTTCTTTTTATTGAAGTAGTTTCATTTATTTTTGATCACCGCTTCATAAACTGTAGGCATTCTTTCAATTAATTTGTTTAAGCGTTCACATGGCAGTGAGTCCCAGGTTTTTTTTTATAATCCCGAGCGCGCACCAGGGAATATGAATACCCTTTTACTGGCTTTTCTCCAGGGCGCGGGCGGGTGATGTAGTAGTTTGAATCTCAGGTGTATTTGGTTTCGGTATTTTTCCAGAGGTGGTTGTCAAACTGGAGCCAGTGTATCCTCAACCAGTGGGCCTTAGTACGTGCTAGTTGTTGGTTCGTTACATTTAGCCCAGCCAGCTAAATGTCAGTGTTATGCCTTCATGTCAGAGTTGACGCCCTACAAAATTTTGAGAAATGTTAGCCCCAATCAAACGACGTCCTGATGGAAGAGCGTGGTCCACCAAAATGCTTTTATATCCCTCTTTGTTCAATATACCCAATCTCCAACTGCTTCATAACAATAGCGATGCCCGGACCATAACCGAACCGCCTCCATACTTCACATTTGGAACCACACATTGTGGAGTCATCCTCTCTTGGCCCGATCTATGGACAAAAACTCGCCTATTTGATCCAAAAACGTGAAATTATGAATCATGGCTCCATAGACTTTTTTCCACATTTCAATGGACAAATCTTTATGCTGACGAGCCTACTCTCACCGTTTTTTACGATTTTGTGGCCTTAAAAGGGGTTTTAGAGCAGGAATTCAGTTACGACGTCCCACCATAACTGAACGTCGTTCTACGGTGCTATCAGACAATGGGATTTCTTTACTTTCATTGGCGTCTGCTCAAATTTCAGGTACTGTAACCCGGCGAATCTTTTTTGAAATAACTCTTATATTTAAATTCTCTGAATTTTTTGTGACCTTAAGTCTCCCCTTACGTTCTTGTCATGATTGGTACCCATTTTTTTTGAAACGTTTAGCCGTAAAGTAAACCCTATTATACGAAATTTTTAACACTAAACCTACGACAGTTCTTGTATAGCTATTTCTACCGTGCTCGGTAAAATTGACCGGTAATTAAAAACGCTATCGATTTTATTATTCAATGCAGATAATAGTTGATTTATTGTTAAATGTATATAAAATGAATAATTTTCATGAAATTTCGTCCAAATTTATTTTTATATAATTTCAATTATACATAGTAAACTTAAAAAACTAAAATTTCCTTTTTCCCACATGAGAAACCAAACTTAATACAATAGTATGTATATCTAAAATTATTTGTGAAAAAAACAAATAAAATTAAACTTTTTTACAGTGTTATGCATATATATATGTATATACCTTTTTCGGCTTCCTTACATTGTTTACAAATTATTTTAGTCCGTAATGTACATTTGAAGCACACATTTTTTTCGCACTTCGAACAAATTTTTGTTGTTTTAGAATCTTAACCAAATTTTATTTGACTAGTTTTTGGTACGAACAAATCTAATCTTGTGGTAAACGCTTTTTTTCTTGTGATTTTTTATATGCAACACCGAGCTTTGAATCTAACTGGAATTAAAATTTCTGCCTCGAAATGGTTTAACCCGTCGTTTCTATATACAAAACCCAGGCATTTATTCCAGCTAGGTCCAAAATATTGAAAAATATCTGAAGTGGCCATCTTCAACTTTTCGACTTAACACTGTATTTCCTTGCCATCAACTCTGCCACATCTACACCAAATTCATATCATTATAAAATCTAATAGTTTATTGTTTTTCTATTTCTATTGATTAATGTTTGGAACTTAGGACAATCACTTTTCTTTTATACACTGTAAAAGTAATGTGATTTGATTTATACAATTTTTATCTTTTATCTTTTCTTTCTTTGGCTAACTTTGACAACTCTCTTTTGTTTCCACGAATTGTTCCAACAATTCTAGTTTTTTTTTTTTTCTTACACTCGTAAGAAAAATTATCTGTTGTTACGTTCCTTCTGCATCCTGTGAATGGTACCATCAGCTTTAGAACAACGAACTCCCCAAGTGGAATTGAACATTCTCTTCTTTCATCATTTCCCAAATAGGGAAACCCATTAATTATATACTTGCTATTGACGTCACACGCCAAACAGAATTTTATTCCGAATTTGTCTGGTTTGTTCAGCATATACTCATATGCGCCGCGGGTATATAGCTAAGCAATAAATGCTTCTACCTTACTATATACCATTTAGCTCCCACTTAGTCCCGAACACCCTAAATGCTTCTTCTTCTGTACATTTTATAATATGACGCATTATACGCTTATCAATGATATGAGAAAATGCCTTCTTCATTTGGCCTTCCATTATATTTCGTTGAACATATCCTGTTGGCCCTGACATATCACTAAAAATATTATAAAAATATGTTTCCATGTTTTTTTCAGTTTATCACATAATGAAGACTCTTCTTTTATGTCCGTTATTTTTCTTAGGCACATCAAAGTTTTGATACTTTATCTCCTTCAAATAAGCAATCGTACCAAAATTGCATAAGAAACCCTTTAGAACTGCTCTACCTGAGACTGTACTCAATACTGTTTTTGTCTACTCTTTTTAAATTGCAAACGACTTTAAGACAACCGTTAGTTTATACGGAATATATTGAGTCTATAACTTCGTGCGGTTTCTAAGAGATGGCGTAACTTGTATTATTCCATTGTTATTATTCCATTGAAAAATGCGTTGGAAAGCTACTGTCATTGTACGTCATTTCAGTATATTTCATTCATTTGAAGCGTAAACAACAATAATTTTTTTTTCACTCAAATATGTCGAACTTTGTGCCTGAAAAAGTGTTTTTGCGGGGAGTTCTTCTTCATTACTTTAATATGAAAAAAACTGCTGCCGAAAGTCATCGTATTTTGGTGGAAGTTTATGGTGAACATGCGCTAGCTGAGCGAACGTGCCAAAAAAGGTTTGCACGACTTAAAAGTGGTGATTTTGGCTTGGAAGACGATGAACGTCCTGGGCAGCCAAAAAAGTTTGAAGATGAAGAACTGGAAGCATTACTCTATGAAGATTGTTGCCAAACACAAGAAGAGCTCGCAGAATCTTTGGGTGTCACTCAAGCAGCCATTTCAAAACGTTTAAAAGCAGCTGGATATATTAAAAAGCAAGGAAATTGGGTTCCACATGAAAGGCGGTTTTCATGTACGAAATGCTGTTGGAACGCCACAAAATTAAGTCATTTTTGCATCGGATTGTTACTGGTGGTGAAATATGGATCCATTACGACAACCCCAAGCGCAAAAAATCATATGTGAAACCCGGCCAACCAGCCAAATCAACGGCAAAGCCGAATATCCATGGCGCTAAGATAATGCTCTGTATTTGGTGGAATCAGATGGGTGTGCTGTATTATGAGCTGCTAAAACCGGGTGAAACCATCAATGGACAACGCTACCGAACACAATTAATCCATTTGAAGAGAGCAGTAGCCGAAAAACGCCCGGAATATGCGCCAAGCCGGCGCAGTTATTCTGAGATGGGATCCACAAATTGCCAGAAAGATGGCAAGGTATTGTCATAGCTTCAGATGGGCAATACCTTGAATAATACTATTATACATGTTTTTCTTAAATAAACGTTCAAATTTTGAAAAAAAAAAACCGCACGAATTAAATTACATACCCAATATAAATCTAAAATACTAGGTGGAGTGAAAGGTAACCTCTTTGACCGCCAGAATGCGCTGCTACTGCAAAAAAGGTTATGGTGCCTTGAAGTCGTTCATATTTAGGCAGACATGACAAATTTCAGTGCGATACTGTCTTTAGTTTTATTTCGACAGCTGATTGTTTTTGACGTATTTGGCATCATGTTGAGTATGGACAAAAACGATTTTCGTTCTCTCATAAAACATTATTTTTTGAGAGGCAAAACGGCGAAGGAAACAAAAGAAAAGTTGGATAAATATTATAGGGCTAATGCTCCGTCAGATTACACCGTCAAATATTGGTTTCGAGAGATTCGTGGTGGCCGCAACTCCACTACCTATCAAGTCCGCAGCGGCAGGCCCTCCAATGCGGTTACAGAAGACAATGTCAAAAAATACATGAAATGGTATTGGCTGACCGGAAAGTGAAGGTGCGCGAGCTAGCAGATACCACAAAGATTAGTACTGAGCGCACACGCCATATCATACTGCATATGAAAAAGTTATCCTGCCGCTGGGTGCCGCGCATACTCACTCCTGACCAAAAACACGAACGCGAGAGCACTTCGAAAGAGTGTTTGCACTTGCTGATGCGGAATCGGGCGGACTTTTGGCGTTGATTGGTAACTGTTGAACACCAGAGAACAGAATGAGTGCCCGGCAATGGACTGAAGCCGACACGAGTGCACCGAAGCGGCCGAGGGAGGCTCTATGGGTCGGAAAGGTTATGGCGTCGGTTTTCTTTGATTGTCATGACATACTCTTCGTGGACTACCTCGAAAAAGGAAAAACCATCAACAGCGAGTATTACTGTGCATTATTGGAGCGATTGAAGGCCGAAATCGCTGCAAAACGGCCTCACATGAAGCGAAAAAAAAAAAATTTGTTTTTGCAAGACAATGCACCGGCATTATACATACAAGAGCATCTCAACCATGGCTAAAATCAGTGACTTACGACTCCAATTGCTGTCGCATCCACCATATTCGCCCGATTTGGTTCCCTCCGACTATTATCTCTTCCCAAACCTAAAAAGATAGCTCATCAATAAAAAATTCAGCTCACGCGAGGAAATCATCGACGCCACGGAGGAGTATTTTGCAGACCTTCTGGAAAATTACTTTTCGGACGGGATCAAGTAGTTGGAAAATCGCTAGAATAAGTGTATCAAACTAAAAGGGGACTATATTGAATAAAATAAAAAAACATTTAAATTTTTTTCTTTTCATTTCCAAGGAGATTGGGTATTACATAAAATATTTTCTCCACCGGTCAAATTGACCTCTTGAAAAGCAGGGAAAAAAAAACTAGAAATCAAAAGTGAAGAAATCATATGCATATTTTTAGAAGTCATATAGTTTGATAACGGTATTATAACATTTAAAAATGTGTAAATTTTACAAAGGTTTGAAAACGGTCATTTTTGACCGGTACTGGTAGGTTTAGTGTTAATTTACTTGAAATTTCTATGAGGGAAATATTTTTTTTATGCAATGTAATAATTGAGCATCGTATTTCTATAGAAATCTCTTGTTTTGATGCCATTCTCAAATCAAAAATAATGCTAATTCAGCTCGAGCTCTTTTCGCAACAAGTGACACATATGAATGAATGAATTGACAACGATTGTTGTTCCAATACAATACTTCCTTTTTTATTATATTTTTGTCCCGGTGGAAGTATGGGATAAGAGGTATGGTAATTCCAAGATGAATAATATAAGAGAAATAATTAAGTAAATCCATTATCTCATAACAAAAACTTTCTAACTGTTGTTTTCTGCTCTTGTAAAAATTCAATTTCGAATTAATTACTATACGAGTATAGTCAAACATTAACAGCACAGTATAAAAAGAATGATTTTTAGGAGGATTTTGAAGGATTAAGGCCATTTCAGCTTAGATTTCTGATTGACCCTAAACTTTTGGCAGATAGCGTATATTCAACGAATTACGCACCCATTTGCTCCACCTACAAAAAGTTAAAAAAAAAAAAATAAATAAATTTAAGAGATGTACAATATCTTAATAGAAACGACTAATGTTCATATGTATGTTAATTTATCAAATGCCATAGTTCTTTTTATTAAGATGTGTTATTCCTTTATTTTTCTTTTTTAATCGTAATAAAAAAGAATTCAAAGTAAATTTAAAATTTATTACTATAACATACCTAATCTTCTTCTTCGGCTTTGCAAATAACACATTTTCATATGTAACTTTTTTGTTATAAAAAAAGAAATTCAAAATTTATTTGTTTGAAGATATTCATTAATTTTTTTAATACTAGGGTACGTCGAGTTCAATGACGAAAATATAGCAAATACTTAGCACTTGTCTCTGCCTGATTGACAAGAAGAAGGCCTTCGACAGCGTAGAAGTTCTAATATCAAAGCTAAACAGGCTACACTAACTAAAGTAAACCACTGCTGTATATAGTATGTGAGTATTGTACCATTGGACCAGTAGACAGTTCATCATAAAGATAAGCCGTGTGTCTTCTGAAACTTCACTATTTTTTTCACGGATAACTTGATCCCATGTATAACCGTTTATAAGAGAGGGCATGATTTATGATTTAAATCCATACCATTTTCAGTTAGTACCAACCTTCAAAAGATGCGTGTATAAATTTAACAGCTGTCGGACGATTAGTTCTCGAGATATAGCGTTGTGAGTGAAGCAACTTTTGTTATTGCGAAAAAAAAAATGGATTCAAAGCAATTTCGTGTGTTGATTTATCATTGCTTTTTGATGGGAAAAATGCAGCCGATGCAAAGAAATGGCTTGATAAGTGTTACCCGGACTCTGCACCAGCCGAACGAACCATTCGCAAGTGGATTGAAAAATCTAAAAGTGGTCATACAAGCACCGAAGATGATGCACGCAGTGGACGTCCAAAAGGGGCTGTTTCAGATGAAAACATCAAAATGATTACGAATGACCATAAAGTGAAGTTGATCGAGATAGCTGAGGCTGTGAAAATACCAAAAGAGCGTGTTATATATATTATACACGAATATTTGGACATGCGAAAGCTCTGTTCAAAGTGGGTGCCGCGTGTTGATGATTCAGAGGAGTGTTTAAAGATGTTCAACCGCAATAATGCCGAATTTTTGCGTCGGTATGTGACAATGAATGAAACTTGGCTCCGTCACTTCACACCAGAGTCAAGTCGGCTGGCAAGGTTATGGCATCCCTTTTTTGGGATACACCTGGAATAATTTTCATCGTTACCGTGTCACAAGTCGATGAAAACGATGGCAAAATTGAATGAATTCGGCTACGAATTGCTTCCCCACCCACCCTTTTCTCCAGATTTGGCCACCAGCGACTATTTCCTGTTCGCAGACCTCAAAAAAATGCTCGCCGGAAAGAGATTTAAGACCGATGAAAAAGTAATCGCCGAAACAGAGGCCTATTTTTAGGCTAAACCGAAATCGTACTACAAAACTGGTATCGAAAGATTGAAAAATCGTTTCAATCAGTGTATCGCCCTTGAAGGCAACTATATTGATAAATAAAGTTGAATTTTGCAAAAATTTCGTGTTTTACTATAAAACGGCACTGACTTTTCAGCCCATGTGTTAACTTAAAAACTAGGACTAACTTAAGGGTTAGGGAATAAGGGAGTTTGCTCAAGTTAAAATAAAAAAGGGGAAGGTTTGAGTTGACCTTACGGAGCATGCGGGAGATTGCTTCGTTAGAGCCATAAGAGGTACGATGGGTTGGGATATAGAAGAGACGAGGACAGCGTAAATTACGAGGATTAGTGTTGAAGGAAATACAGTTGTTAAGGGAAGCGCAGTCCACAGAGCCGGAGAGCAGTCGATGAATAAAGAGAATGTCAGCTACGTCTCTGCGTTTTTCGAAGGTACTCAGATTAAGAAGTTTGATGCGGTCGCGATAGGGAGGTAAGATAAATGGGTCACTCCAGGGTAGTCCACGAAGAGCAAAACGAAGAAAACGACGTTGAATGTTCTCGATTCGGGATATATGAGTTCGCTAAAAGGGGCACCACATTTGGCTGGCATATTCAAGAAGGGGGCGGACAAGCGTAATGTAAAGTGACCTTGTCACATAAGGGTTGCTAAATTCTTTAGACCAACGTTTAATACAACCGAGCGATGAGTTGGCTTTAAGGATTATCTCATTAATATGCGAACGAAAGTTTAACTCTCTATCGTATAAAATTCCGAGGTCGCGGAGGGATTGCACCTGGGTTACGGGTTGGTCATGCAGAAAATAAAGTCTAGAGGAGGCTTGATAGGACTTACGAGACAAAGACATAGATCTTCATTTGGAGACGATTACTCAAAGCAAAATTTTAGATACCAGGTGGAAAACCTATCGAAGGGTGAAGAAATAGTTTTGAAGAACTTAGTGTCATCGGCGTAAATAGATACGGAGCAGTGTTTGATAATCCTCTCAAGATCGTTTATAGTTAGAATGAAAAAGAGGGGACCAAGATGGCTGCCTTGTGGGACACCAGAAGTGGCTAAAAACAGGGTTGAGAAGACTGACCTAAAGCGAACGCTATAGTAACGGTTCTCCAGATAAGAAGATATCCATTTTAACAAAATGGGGTCAAAACCGAGGGAAGACAATTTAAAAAGGATCAGTTGATGTTATATTTTATGGAAGGCCTTAGCGAAATCTGTAGCAATAACATCAATTTCGTTGCCATTTTCTAGGGCTGAAAGCGCAAAGGACACGAATTCAACTAAGTTTGTAGTAGTTGATCTACCTTTTAGAAATCCGTGCTGACTGGTTGACTTGCACTGAAAGCTTAGAACATCATATAAAAAACTTTCGAACATTTTAGGTATGTAAGAAAGCTTAGCAATGGGACGGTAGTTAGGTACTTCATTCTTTGATCCCTTTTTGTGAACCGGGGTTATGAAAGAGGTCTTCCAGACTTGGGGGAATTCCCCTTGTGTGAGGGACAGATAAAATAGGGAGGAAAGTGGGTGCGAAAGATTAGAGGCACGCTTTTTGAGAAATATTGCTGGGACCCCATTTGGACCGGATAAAAATTCATCATTGAGATTTTGTAACTTTTCTTCGATAAGGGTGGGATCAAAAGGTTGAGAGAGAGAGGGCCCAATGGAGAAATTGGGAAGGTACTTGAAATACATGGGGTTGTCTGCAAATGACTACTTAAAAAAGTTTGCAAAATATTTGGCAATAATATGTGGGTCGGTCGATAATATGTTATCGAACGATAAAGAGGGGGGATATCCGTCAGATTTTCTTTTGTAGTTGACGAATTGATAAAATGTCTTAGGATCATTGATAAGGTTGGTCTGCGCTGTGTCGAGAAAGCGCTGATAGAGGCAGTTATAGTGCTGGGTGAATTGCAGGTAAGTTCCAAGAGAGTTAGAGTAGTCGTAATAAGAATTGGTGCGAAGAAAAACTGCCCATAATTTGTTTCTTTTATTACGTAAAGAGCGAAGTCTTCTGTTGTACCATGGAGGGGAAATAGATGATGTTTTATGCCGTGAAAAGGGGACGTAGAGAGAAATAGAATTAAATATTTCGCTGTAGAAAATGGAGACAGCATCAGATAAGGATAGGTTAGTAAAATCAAAAGAACATTTGCTAAGATAGGTATTGATTTTGCGAAAATTAACTTTATGGAAATTGTAAGAAGAGATGGTAGTTGAAGAAGTGGGCTGGGATGGAGAGTTATGGAAAAATGAGAGAAGAAGAGGAGGTGAAAGTTGTCGACAGTTGATAGGATAAAGGGACAAATCGTTACTGTGGAGTTTATATGATCAAGTTTCAGCCCTCCATAGTGGAGCAGCGTCCTCATCCTGCAATACATAAGCAATATCCCCTCGTTCTCTAGGAATGTTGAACGCTTAGCAATCGTTACACGGTAGTTGGTAGTTGCATAATACTTTGGTATAAAAGCAATTGTTTATAATTAATCCTCAACTCATAGGGCTGACAGTTGAGTTCTAAATTCATAATTTTCATCATAATACGCGGAGAAGGCAGAATTTCGCAATTGCCATTTGCTACTTTTAAATTGAAGTGTTATTTGTAAATGCAAACGTCAGTTGTTGATGCGAGAAGAACGGCAAAACCAGAAAAAAACAACAAAAACCGACATCAATCGAGAAACTGGCATATCTTAGCAAGCGCCTTAGGCGCTTAATTTGCTAAAATAACTTTAAAACGCCATAACCCACCAAGAAGAATCAAGTAATCAAGGCATGTGGAACAACTTCGAAATAAAATATAAGATTCGCAAAAACTCTGATCGTTCCTTAAAAAGGCCATCTCTAAATAAATAAAAAAAAAAAACATGAGGTTTAAACAATAAGATGAAAATAGCGGTAACGAACAGAATCCAAGCCATTCAAGCATGACTAGGTACAGCGGAAATAGCGAAATCGATAAAATGAGACTTGAGTTAGACAGCGTACGTTGCAAAAAACAGACGAAACTTTATCCAGACCACGTGTGATATAAGTAAAGACATTGGATCTCGGGAATAAGAAGATGTACCCCCACAACCTGTAAACCGGCGAAGAGCAATATAGCAAGTGCAACATCGAAGCAAGGCAAACGAGCTAACATTTTTAAAATTGCGGTACCAAGAAGAAATCCACCCAAGAAATTCAACCGCCGAAATATATTGATAAGAGCGGGGACAACGGCTGACGGGAAATAACAAAAATTTCAATGGACGGAGAGAGTATTTTATTTAACGGAATCCCATGTGACGACAATCACGCCCACAATATGAGGTGACTTAGATTGTACAAAAAATTCGTAGTATTTTCTGACAACAAAAATTCCGCTTACACTTAAAATTTTCATGACCATACAGCTGGACGAATAACTTAAAAATATGCATCATTGGGCCGTGTACAAGATGCAAAGGGTGTTCCAAAACTCACGCAAGATTGGAAAAAAAAAAAGCGTGATAGCTCAGGGTTATTAAAAATGGAGAGCTATACGAAAGAATAACGCGTTTTCATTATTGAGCAATATTTTGAAAGTAATGAAAGTTTGGCAGCTACAGTTCGCAATTGGAATTGTATTAGTGATTTAATTGCACCTGTAAAAAAATTAAATCAAAAATTCAGGGAGACTGGATCAACTAGTGATTTTAGACACTCTGCTCGTCCTTCAACAAGTGGTTCAACACAAAACATCCAAGCAGTTCGTGAGAGTGTTGCTGAGAGTCAATTCGATACTTTGGTCAAGAATTGGACATTTGGAGTAGTTCTCTACAAGATACTCTCACAAAATATTTGCATCTTCATGCATACAAAGTGCAATTGATTTAAGAACTGAAGGCTACTGACCACGCACAGCGAAGAGATTTTGTTGAATGGGTTATGAAACAAAAACAAGTCAAGTGATTTTCAAAGAAAATCATCTTCAGCGATGAGGCTCATTTTCATTTTGATGGCTTTGTTAATCTTCAAAATTGTCGAATTTATGTGTTAGGACACCCTTGAGTGAAAACAAATTCACCACATTAATAAAACGATAGTATAGAAACTTCAGGTTGGCCGAAACACCTGGTTTTGCCGTACTCAACCAAATCAAAGTTTAAAGAAGATGTCAAAAGAAAAATAATTTCATCATTCAAATAGAAAAACATCAGAAAACTCTTGGTATAAATGTGAGCTGATCCAAAATAAGGTAGTGATCCAAAATAGATCATGTAGACATCACATAGACATGTAGAATGATTCAAAGAGTCCGTAAATTTACACAATTCCACAAGCGGCGCAGTAACAATGCAGATAAGTGGGAGATACTCCTAATTATAAAGCATTAGATGTTATTATACGCGTTACATATTTCGACATTTAATAAAAAGGAAAGTTTCTTTCAACAGTGAAGTTATAGTAGCAAATCATTCTCATGGAGGACGAAGAATTCATATACAAGCAAAAAAAACAAGCTCAATTAACATTTCTGACGAAATGGACAAGAGAAAAGGCAAACAATTAGTAGCAGTCTTCTAAGATGAATCCAAGTTCAATCTCTAACACTCACATCGAAAGTTCACAACAGTTCGACATGAATGACGATCAAAGCAAGAAAAGGGAGGGATGTCCTAAAGAATGAATTTATTGAGGCACCGGAAGCTCTACCTGATATAATAGATATCTTACTCTTTATTTAGATGCAGATTGCTTAGTTAAAACGTCAGATAGAGGAATAGGCTACGCGGTTGGACCATACCTACGAGTTGATTCCGGTCTTCCTTTGCTACAGAAAGTAGTAATGGCTACAAACAAGATGGAGGCAAACCTTAACAAACTTGCCATAAACGTAAATTTATTGATAAGTACAGATCGATATATTGATAAAGCAGCTTATATGCCAAGTCCCATGTCAAACCATGTCACGCAAATTTGGGAACAAATAATCGTTAATCATTGTATTGTGTCGATGTCTATTGACAGTAACTTGTACTCCCGCCTCATTTTCGAAGAAAGATGATACCACCGGCGTGTAATTTGCCCCATACGATACATCTTTCTGGATGCAAGGGCATCGCTCTTTATGTCTACCGTAATTTTTACAAAATGCTTAGAAAGAGCTTCAACGATTTTAAATCGCTGTTATAGCGTCAATTTGTCATGATAAAATGGCAAAAATAAATGAAGCTTGGGAGCAGAATGTGACATCTGATTTGAAGGTGATTGCCCAAGCTTCAGAAAAGGAAAACGCGGTAGTCGTCGGAAAAGAAGTTAAGCAGGATAAATAAGGGCAAACTTCATATCCCATATAATAACCTCCGCAGACATGCCTATTTATCAATTGCGTATATTTTTGGCACGATTTGCTATGCATTCTGTCTATTTCTCTGCGGAATGGGTCTTTTCGGATTGTTCCTCCACGTTTGAAAAATTTGAGAATGAAAAACTTTCTCATTCATTAACCATTACCTTTTGGTGCGCAGTTCTGTATTGGCTAGTACTCTAGGAGGCCCAATCACGTCTATGCATTCTCTTGACCTTTTCCGATTATCGTAATTCAATGGAAGCAAAAATGGATCCACCCGGTGTCTATTGATCAAAGATATTGCTGGTGTTAAGAGGTGGTCTGCTCAGCTTTTTGGTTTTGTGAGAACCTACGATTGCAGATACGTCTATGAAATCTGAGTTTAAACAAACAACAGACGTAGCTAGATTTTTTTTTCAATATGCCGTAAGTTCTTCATTATAAATAACCACCTTTGGTTTGTTTTTTCTCTTTGCGAACTTGGTATACCAGTTACAAATTGTTCTTTCAGTACATATACCCTAACCAAAAGCACTGTCAATTTCCCATCGTGGATTGCGGTCGACGATATATGTCTCTCCCGTAGCCGTTTTATAGTAGAATATTACACTTCCTTTTTTAGTACGTTCTTCGATGTACGATGTCCAATTCAATTTAAAATACATACGACGGAGGGTCAATAAATTCCTGAAAGTTTCCACCTCAAATCCAACATTTTGGTTGTCAAGAAACATCTTTCAAAAGAACGCACCTAAATTTTTAAACAGATCTGTCAAATAGTTTTATTGTGACAGCCATTTGAAACATTTGCATTTGCAACAGAAATTCCACAAGAAAGAACGTCTCTTGCGTTTGGCGTCAACACTTGTGAATAAAAACTTATATTTACGGGATGTCCATACAGCCATGGAAAGTAAAACGTGCCTGGTCAGCGCTCACCATCTTTCGGTGATACCAAATTTGGAACTTGTACAAGCTCGACTCTTGGTATGAGCCGAGTGCAACCTATAACCTCTTGCCGAACTTAGTTTCACGTCACCCAGCACTCCACAAACCCTTCCTACACTTAAGGCTTAAACTACAGCCACCATGATGCCTCTACTAGGTGTCTACCTCTACCTTCGCCGATGACATAGTCATTCTTTTGGGAGGAATAGATCTTCCAACGATCAGCGAACTAATGGAGTCGTTCATAAGAAAAAGAAATCTAGAAAAGTTTAATCTTCCCAGAATCAAAGGTATTAGGATACCACATTCATCCGAAGCTATTGTCAATATCTAGCAATCATCGTGGACAGTAAGATCAGTTGGAAACTTTACATCGAAGAACGAACCAAAAAACCATTCTACACATGTTATACAACTTTGGTAAACTTTGGTTACTAAGATTATATATAACAGACTGTACACTGTACATATATGTACCCGTTCTTACCTATGGTGCACTGATATGGTGGACAGTCGGGGATAAGACCACTTATCACAAAACACTCACAGAAGTTCAAATACTAGCGTGTGTTGCAATAACAGGAGCGTTAAGGTCTTCTCCTCAAGCTGCACTAGAGATAATGCTCAACCATATTCCCAAAAGCTCGATCAAACTAAAAGGATCGAGCCTATGGACGCACAATTTAGGACACGCGCACGCAAAAACATCGGTAAACTCTTGGCTTCACTAACAAGGAGATCTAAAACAGAGTAGCCTGTTGAATTCTTTTAGGTTCGCACACAGAAGCAAAGCGTGGGAAAAATATGAAGCGTTGGTCTTACAAGCGCTACATATTAGAACAGTGCGAATCTAGTGGGAGTGGATAAATTCATTATCGCTAGAGTTTAAGCAATGATCTTTACAATCAACCTTATTACCCAGATTATCTACATTAAGAGTCATGAAGACGTTTGGATGGCAAATGACTAGGTTTGATATAATTTGATTGTATTTGAAGCCGCATTCATAAAAAAAGACGGATACTTTGTTAACGATCTTTGGCTATCGATTACGGACAATAATCGGAATCTAAATGATGAGAACCCTCGTCGACTCTCGAGAAGAAGGTTTTCAGAATGCCAAATTCCTCCTGGAATCTTAGGGCTGAGTGAAATATGGTGGTGCAACGATGGAGAATACCTATCATCAAACGGGATCCCTATACTACCTTACTCTAGAAAACCAAATGGTAGCATTCAAGAGTTCGGTGTGGGGTTTATGCTAATATTAGCAGCACGGAAGAGCCTCGGAAGAATACCTTCTAGCGTGGAGGCTAAGACCAGATATTAACAGCCAGATTCCAGATAGTGTAAAAAGGATAACCATCGACACACGCTCGACTGTGAACCAAAACGACAGCTTCTATGATCAATTAATCAATTATTCAATTGATGGGAGCCCTCAATGAAAAGGTAGGAAGCGACAACACCGCGCACAGAGACGTAATGGATGTTCATAGCATTGGAAACCAAAACGAAAATAGCGACCACCTAGTCATTGGAGGCCCTCTGTTTGTGCACACTTCAGGAATAGACAACATAAATGTTGTAATAGGTCACGAAAGTGACCTTGACTACATTGATAATACCTGTCTGATTCGAACAGGTTTATTGACCATCACCAGATGATGCAAAACATAGATTTTAAACAGGGACAATAGGCCTTAGGATAACCCTTTGGATGTGAAGGACTAATCAAACAGCAGTTGCCGATGATATACCATTTTGATAATTTTATTGAACCCTTTGTGTGGAGAACTACAATTTGAAGATACAAAAAGCTGAACATATGAATACAACCAACTGTTCAGGCATCAAATGGTAGTGAGCACAAATAATCATCCTGAAAAAGGAGTGAAAGACTACTCAAAACACAAATTTCAGTAGAAGGTATGACAATTGTTTTAATCATTGAAATGTACAGCTATTGTGTTCATCATTTGTAGTTGTAATAAGCAATGGTAATCCGAACAAAGCAATCATTTCAATGTACCCTCTACCCGCTAAAATTTGAAAGAGTTAATTTTTAAATAGATATATTCTTGGTCAGGACATGGTAAAAATTGGAAGCCCCATAAGTAGTTACTTACTAATTTCTGCAACGTATGCATGTAAAGCACTTCACCTTATAATAATAAAAGACAAAGAGCCAAGTTAATTGCTTGGCCTCTTTCCTAAGATTTGTATTTTTTCCCCCTTTTCCTTCCCCCCTCATTTTTCCGTTATCAACCACAAGGAATTGCAAACATGTCCAAGAGAACGTGCTTGAACTCATTTTGTAGCCTAAAGGGTTCCCTCTCTTCGAATAAGGAAATAACGCTAAGCCAACAATTTCTGTTCAACTTAATTCGATTGCACTACATTTTCTACATTCTCTACATTCTCCACATTTAGAAGCTTGCATGTGACGCTTACTTACTATGTTAGAAGGAAAATAAAAAACAAAAAACAAAGTAAAACGAAAAAATAGGCGAGTGGGTCGATACTGCATCTCTTAAACAAACACATACACAGTAAACAAATGTAACAGTCAAATTGTTCAAAGAATTGTGAAGAAAACTTGCACACACCATAATCCTAACACTAAACTGCGCAACATTACAACAAGAGAGGTCCTTAAGACACAAGTACGGGTGACGACGATGACAACGACGACAAGAGTAAAAGCAGCCAAAACGAAGGAACCACTTCAACTGAAAATGCAAAGTACATAGCGCACAAATTGAAGAATCACTTTACACATACCTGTAACAGGATCTGTTGACCATAGAACATAGCAACTTGGCGATTTGTCCGAATCTATTTTGCATGTCTCAATTGTTGGGTTACATTGCAACGATGTTGATGGACTGCAATTCCGATCATTGTACTGTTGACATTCCACTTTGGGGATGTTGATTATTGATCCACACACTGTTTGAGCTGCAATTGGAGAAAAGCGCGTACACTCCAGTTACTCCATAATGTACTCTCTTTTCTATAGTGCAATTCATGTAACACACTACTTACCCACAAACACCAACAGGATTACAACCAAGCAATCGATTTTTCCCATTTCTCTTGCTTCTTATTACAACACACAATGTATATAGCGAGAATGCAGTATCCGTATACAGAAACAGCAGGGAGATTCGGATGTAGGATGTAGGATGTAGGATGCAATGCACACAATGAACAGGTCGTAGCAGAACGTGGCAGTAGAGTGGATGGTATACGTATATATCAAACAGCAAATAACTAAAAGGGCAGCAGGTCAAAAGCGCCAACAATGGTTTTTGATTTTGATTTTGACTTTGATTTCCCACTCTGATTTCCAATTTATTTATTTATTTTTTTTTTTTACTTTTTTTACTTCCGAAACACTCTGGCCGAAAAAGTTAATTTATTTTGTTTTGTTGTGCTTCTACCATTTGACGGCAACGACAGCGACGAAGACGATCAATTATTCAACCTTTCCACCGGACAGAACCACAGCAAAACGAAATAAACGAATTTCTATTTTTAATTTTTACGAATTGCTCTCATATGGAGTTGGGGTTTCTAATTCGGACCGTAACATGTTGATTACGGTGGTCCGATTAAAGACAATTTTCCATATATAAATGTAAAACCTGAAGACAAGGAAATATGCTACCGTTAGGGATTACTTGGAAATATGATTGCTTTTGTTATTTCTAATTTCGCACAATAAAAACAAAAACATTCCCTCATTTGAGAGGAAGGTAAGAACTCGAACGGGCAGATTGATTTTGATTTTTTCTTTTTTTTTACACTTTACACTGCGTTACGGATATTGGTGGTGGAATTTATTTATTTATTAAACATTGAATTTTGTTTTGGTGATATTTTCACAAGTTTTCTTTGCGTGTTTTTGAACTTATTTATGTAAATTGTCCGCAGCCCTTGGGCAACCTCCGTCAAATTTAGAAGACATTTTGGATTATTTTATTTTTACAAGCGCGTTGACTCTCTTAGAACAGTTTGGACAGTTTTGTGTGTGTTTCATCGCATAGATTAGACGTGCGGTGGAATAATAATGAATCGTGCGATGCCAGGCGATGGTGTGCGGATGACATTTCAATGGAGTGATTACATTATAAATATTTTATTTTCATTTTAACAGAATCATTAGTAAGAAATACATATTCGTATGTAGTATATCAATGATATCTTAAAATAATACAAAATACATGCTTGGAGTAGCAGGCCTAATTTTTGATGTATGTCACTGCGACCTGCAGCAGTCACCAATCCCAAGTGTGCTGTTTCGAGAATGGTTCTGTACTACTGTAGAAGTCATTCTATTCTATTTAATTTTTAATTATTACAATTCATTACTCTTGCAAAAGCTCTCAAATATTAGTTAAACTAACTTAGGCCATCTAGTTTTAGCTTAGTGGCCCCATATAAGAATAATGTTAATGTTTTGACGTTACTTAACTTACTTACTTGCTTACTTAAATGGAGTTACAATCCGGCTAAGTATTTCAAATATTATATCTTAATAAACTAATTAACTTCTTAGAAATCCGCGATGTATAATACATGGGCTGAAAAGTCCGTTTCTAAGAGAGGGAACTACATCCATACCATTTTCTGTTAGTATGAACCGTCAAAAGATACGTGTATAAATTTGACAGCTGTCGGACGATTAGTTCTCGAGATATAGCTCTGTGAGTGAAGAAACTTTTGTTATTGTGAAAAAAAAATGGATTCAAAGCAGTTTCGTGTGTTGATTTATCATTGCTTTTTGATTCTGCCGATACAAAGAAATGGCTTGATAAGTGTTACCCGGACTCTGCACCAGCCGAACAAACCATTCGCAAGTGGATTGAAAAATTTAAAAGTGGTCATACAAGCACCGAAGGTGATGCACGCAGTGGACGTCCAAAAGAGGCTGTTTCAGATGAAGACATCATAAAAGTCCACAAAATGATTACGAATTACCGTAAAGTGAAGTTGATCGAGATAGCTGAAGCTCTGAAGATATCAAAAGAGCGTGTTGGATATATCACACATGAATATTTGGACATGCGAAAGCTCTGTTCAAAGTGGGTGCCGCGTGTTGATGATTCAGAGGAGTGTTTAAAGATGTTCAACTGTAATAAAGCAGAATTTTTGCATCGGTATGTGACAATGGATGAAACTTGACTCCATCACTTCACACGAGAGTCAAGTCGGCAGTCAGCTGAGTGACGAGCAGCCGACGAACCGCTTTCAAAACGACCAAAAACTCAACAGTCGGCTGGCAAGGTTATGGCATCCGTATTTTGGGATACACATGGAATAATTTTCATCGACTATCTGCAAAAGGGGCAGACTATCAACAGCGACTATTACATTGCTTTGTTGGAGCTTTTGAAGGACGAAATCGCAGAAAAACGGCCACATTTGAAGAAAAGAAAGTGCTGTTTCATCAAGACAATGCACCGTGTCACAAGTCGATGAAAACGATGGCAAGATTGAATGTATTCGGCTACGAATTGCTTCCCCACCCACCGTATTCTCCAGATTTGGCCCCCAGCGACTATTTCCTGTTCGCAAAACTCAAAAGAATGCTCACCGAAAAGAGATTTAAGACCGATGAAGAAGTAATCACCGAAACAGAGGCCTATTTTGAAGCTACACCGAAATCGTACTACAAAACTGGTATCGAAAGATTGAAAAATCGTTTCAACCAGTGTATCGCCCTCGAAGACAACTATATTGATAAATAAAGTTGAATTTTTCAAAAATTTTGTGTTTTACTATAAAACGGCACTGACTTTTCAGCCCATGTGTTATATAATAAGATGAGATTTTGATCTGAGCCGGAAAACAAAAGTAGAAGAAGTAAGATGCCAATGTGATGGTACTTAATACCAGGACATTTAGTGGGAGAGAGTGATGTAGTAGAACTTTCTCTTACAGATGGTTTTGTGGTACTCCACATAACATTGTCTTCCACCCAACGCAATCTGCATTAACTGCGGAGAATAACATATAACAATTAATTTTTACATACAAGCTTCCCTAAAAGCTAAAGAAGCTTGAACATTTAATTAAAATTAAAAAAAAAAAGGAAGGAAAAAGGTTATAAACTATTGTTACTAGAATTTACAGAAAGAAAATAAAATTTAACAAATTTTTTGCGTTTTCGAATATTTCTCTGGACTTCGATTGTGGTGTATTTCTTGATGTACGTCATCGCAAGAACTTCACTCTCAATGACTTCGTTTCTTTTTTTTGCTGAACAACATTTAGTCCTCTTCTACACATCCAATTAAGCTATTGCTTGATGTGATACTATCGTGAGACCATGTCAAATTCTTACTCCATTATGGTTTAAGCTGTATGAAGGTTTTTATGCGTATAAGTTTATAGCTTAGCTTGGGATACCATACTTGCTCATTTTTTCGTGTCTGATAATATTAGAAAAGTTTACCTTTACCGTTTTATATGTTAGATAGCTTTTTATCCATTGCTTTATTATTCCAATTCTTAGAAGACTTTTCAGAAGTTTGTTCCGCACCAGTGTATCAAAAATTTTGCTGAAGTCTAAAAACATAACTCTTATTCAAACCCTTGTGAACAACGTGCTAAAGTTCTCCACTGCTAAAGTTAAAGCATCCCACTGCTCTTTCCTTTTTGAACTTTTTGATTTGGATGAAGAATTTTTTACTTGTAAACAGAATCGACAATAGCTTCACAGCAACTTCTAAGTATTTTTCGACAATGGGTTGTACATATAGGTAGGTTGATCTTATAATGGTAGTTTTCATAAATTTTGGAACATAACGTTGCTCGCGGCTTTAATTAATGATGACTTGAATTAATGGTGTTAGTATAAAGGCATTAAATTTAAGATCGATTGATCTTATTTCATCAGCTCATTTGTCGAAAGCTACACAAAATTCCATACACTTGCCAGATACATAACATAGGCTGTGGAACATACAAATTTTGGTGAGAACATGTTTTGCGATCACAGTTATGTATTAGTTTTGTTGTCTGGGTTAAAAACTGTTCCACTAACTCGTTAACAACTGTTGGAAGCCACTTTTTCTTAAAGTTGCTAATGATTGTGTCATGCAATCATCGCTTTAGGCGACCTAGCAACTTGTTTAAGACTTGCCTGATTTTTCTGGGATCGTTGGTAACATTCAAAAATTTAATTTTATAAGCTGCATCTTTTTGTTGAGCATGCTACGACACTGTTTGTATTTTGAACGGAATACAACATCGTTCATACCACTACAACGTTCCCTGTAGAAGAACAAAATTATCGATGATTGCCTTGTCGTGGCAGAAAGGCTTGAGAGTCAAAGATCCTAAGGTTCTGAAAACAATCCAGGTGAGATGTTGAACTAAGCGCCAAGGACGTCTTAATTAGACGTAAAAAAGTTAACAGTATGGAAGTAACCCAAGAGGGGCACGGATTCTGGAGGCCCACCCGACATACTTCACAACCCCCCCCCCCCCCGCCGTTTTTGGCGCTGACCGGATGGTGCTGGATTACTTGATTCCGACGACTCCTGCGGCTCTTCTGTAGATTTAGAGTACCGGAGAGGCCTTGCATGTTACGGTTAAGCTCGATCAGAACAGACCAGTGGTTGGTCAGGGTACTGTTTCTGACGGCTTGTTTCGGAAAACCGAAAAGGCGTAACGGGCTCCAAAAGAGACACACTCTGAAGGACTACCGTCTAAGAGGCAGCTGAAGAGGCGACGGAGACGCGAGGAATAAGTACGGCGCAAAAAGGTAGCGAGTGCCGTAGAAGGCGCGAGTGCCAAAAGTCACACTCTCCAAGCTGCGACAGAGAAAAGAAGAAGGTCGGTAAAACAGATCAACCTCTCAGATCTGAAGCAGCGCCCTCTTCTTCTGTCCCGAACAGGGTCAAGAGGAAGAAAGTTTCTGGGATTCCCATAGATGGGACTCTTCGCGCACGATGTCCGTATGAAACTGGTCCTGCAACCAGCAAAGGCTGCAGCTCTGGTGAACGGAAATCACTTTAAGCGGTTAAGCCCATTGATAACACCAAAACCAGCGGCGGTTTCACACGCACGCGGCCCCCGGACGAGGTTAGTGCTACAAACAGCAAAAGCTCTGATCGACGGAAGTCGGCCGAAGCGGTGAAATACCCGCTGAGAAACAATCCTGGTGGTGCCTTTCCCAGCACACAAGATTCAGTTGAAAGAGGTGCTGCAAACAACACAAGCTGCAGCTATGGCGGACGGAACTTGGACGTCGCTGGAAAGTTATATCCACTAAAATTCCAAAACGCCAAAGGACGCTGCTATTTCCTCTCTAGTGCTTCGAATTAGGAAGGATGGCAATGACAACAGTTTGAACGATGTTGTGTGCAAACACTGTGGGATCTAGCCAATGCAGAGAATGTTTGCATTCAAGCAGAGAGCTACGGTATAAAGAATGGAACTCATAGAGTGAAGTGCTCCACGCAGTAAGCTCAGAACTTGAAACTAAAAAGTGGAAAATCTACTCTCACATGGAGAGAAAGAATTGGGAAAAGACGGCTATTCTCTTATTGTGGGCTTAGACAAAGCTTTTGACGAGAATATTAAGTCTAGGTTTGACTCACGTTCCTATCTGCACATTAGAAGAGTTAATTTCTACTTTATTTCCAAATTAGTGTGGATAGAAGACGACCACCATAGTACACATCTATTCTGTACTCAAATCAACCTTCAACATTCCAAGTCTGCTACTGCAAACTCTCACCAATTAAACTTGTGCAATTTTGTAATCAAGATTTGGTTGCTGCAGACATAAGCTATGAAGAAAGCGGAGAATGGCACAAATTCGTCGTTGCCTCTGCTTATTTCCCCTATGTTTCGCTACTGCCGCCACCACCGGAGGCGATAGTAAAACTCATTGAATATTGTGATTCCAGAAAGATGCTAATGCTCAGAACACCTTCTGGGACAAAGAAACAAATTCGACGTGAGAGGTAGTCATCTCCTGGATTTCATACTATCGTCTGACGTAGCTGTCAACAACGTTGGCTCACAGCCAACTCCACTGGTGCATGTTGGTTGACTCACTGTGCAACGCACTCAATAGTTCTAATCTACGCACAAGTGTACGCGGATGATGTAGCTGTACTGTCTGTCGCATCGTGTCTAGTGACTGTCTGCCCCAAAGCGCAGGCAGCCCTAAACGTTATCGACGGATGGTGCACTAGTAAGGGGCTTTCAGTAAATCTTTCAAACTGAGGTTGTTATCTTTACGAGAAGGAGGAAGCTACCTGGTCTGGACCCATCTAGTGCTTAAAAGCATCACCATCCAATTCTACAAAGAAGCTAAATATTTGAGGGCTATCCTGGATAACAAACTTCTCTGGACTAAACACGCTACAACGAAATAATCTAAGGCGCTGGCAGTGCAGAGGAGCTATCGACAAGACATGAGGTCTGTCACCGAAAGAGGTCCTGTTGATCTACACGGCTATGATAAGGCCAGTTATATCCTATGTGTCAGTTGTCTGGTGAAATAAGCTCTCGCGAAAAATACGTAATTGCTGCTTTCACCAGGCTCCAAAGAAAGGTTTGTCTCGTATGCATGGGGGCTTTCCCTAGCACTCTTGGCTCCGCTCTAGACGCATTGATGAATCTCCCTCTCCTTTATATTTATATCATGGGCTGCACACTTAAAGCCATCTTCCGATTAAAAAGAAGTAGTCTTTAGTACAACATATTGGAGCTTCGATGACCTTGCGCGTCGGCTGTCTTATGACTCCGGTTTTATGGACATGCCGTCCGATGCAATGACACCAGTACTAATGTTGCGGAAAAACTACGAAATTGACTTTCTTTGTGCCCAGGACTGGCTTCGGTCAGAATCTGAGCCAGGAAAAGAATGCAGTCGGGTCTTCACGGAGCTTCAAAAACAATATATGATATGGCGCTGGTGTCTTTCTGGAGGACGACAACTTTAGATTTTATTTCACGTTAGGAAAACTTGCATCTGTTTTCCAAGCAGAAGTTTATGCAATCGTGATGGCAGCGAACAATATTATGGTGGAGGGGGCGAAGCATTTGCATCTGCAGCCACATCCAAGCTGCGCTTAGAGCCTTGCTCAACCCTCTTACGACTTCAAAGCTAGTTCGAGAATGCAAGAGATCATTGAACGCATGCGGAAGGCTAAATTCAGTGACTATCGCCGACGAATTTGCCAGACACGGTTCAGAGGAGAATTTTTCAGAACCCGAACATACGTTGGGTCTGCTTGCGTCCTCTGTTAAGACTTCCATTGAGAGTTTGTCTCATACGAGCACAACTGCAGATAGCACAACTCCGCGGGGTGTAGGCAGACCAAACGAGTACTTCCCGTCGTCTCTACGAAATCAGCGGCCTTTCTGCTGCCTCTCAGCACTAAAGACTGCAGTCGACACTGCGGAGCACTACCTCTGTAAATGTCCGGCTTACGCTCGCATCAGGCTGCAGGTTATTGGCTATGACGTGGTGAGTGCTGGTACTGTAAGCACCTTATCACTGAAGAGCTTACTCATCTTTCTTCGTAAGACTGAAAGATTTCAATAAAAAGCAACTTTACAAGGAATACAATGGACGAGTATGTCTGAGTGCATTTTTAGAATATTGTAACCTGAGTCTAGTGATTTGATTGCGGCCTGACTATCCAAAAAGATGCGGATATCTCTTGCAGATATGACGTTTTTCTTCAGCCAGGATAGGAATTCTTTGATCGCCAACGTTTCCACCTAAAACACGGTACAGTGATTTAGAAGGAAGACGGAGGGGTTATGGGAAAGTTTATTTGAGAAAACACCGCCACCAACAACGCTTTCAGTCTTGGATCCATCCGTAAAGAAATAGATTGACTTGTCTTCTATGAAAGCATATTCCTCCCAAAAAAATCTAGAGCGAATGTTTTCATGAAAGTTTCTGTCAATCCAATATTGGGGCATAATGTAGTCGATGTTCTCTAAAAGGATATTAGCCTGGTCAAATGGTTAATTTGTCCACGGTGTAGTTGCTTTAAGGCGAATGGGTGGCTTTTTTTGCAAGGCAATAAAGCTACCGTAGCTTTTTTTACTCTTTCTTGAATATTAGGTTTCCAGTTTAGTTTCCTACCGTTGATTGAGGGTAGGTCTATGACTAGAATTTTATATTTCCTGGAAAAGAGGACAAGATCTGTTTTATGGAGGCTTACTCCCAATCCACAGCGGCCTGCCCAACGGCTTAGTTTGATAAGATTTTGTTGTATGAGTTTTTTAATGGTATTGAAATGCTTTCCTGAGATGACTATAGCAACGTCATCCATATAGGCGGCCACCCTGCTACCACCCGCTTCCAAGTATATCTGGAACATCTGCTGACATATCTTTTAGCAACTTTCTTTTAGTTGATTATCCTGCTATTTAGCATAAGACTGATTAACTCTCCAAGTGAGTCATCTATCTTTAGAGTTGACAGCGCAGTTCTGATTGCTGATGTGTTGAACTCTCGATGTGACAAGCTAATCAATGTAGAGTTTTCATCGATTTTCCTGTACAGTAGGCATGTTGAACCGTAGGCAAAAATCGTGGATCAATCCTAGATTGTACGAGTATATGGATATCAATCAGTCGTTCTAGAGTTTTCAGAAGAAAAAGTCTTTTCTTACAACATGAGAACATTTTTCGTCTTTTGAATGAATACTACATTAACTTCTCTCCATGACAAGAGGGGAATGTGGATCATTTCTACGCAGCTTCTCATGATATTCTCTAGCGTTGGTAGGATGATATCTTTGTAGCTCGGCAGCTATTATTCCGTCCGCCTCAGCAGACTTGTATAGTTTAAAGCTATGCAGCGCACAGAGCAGCTTGTCTTTTGTAATCAGACCGTGAATTTTAATTGCAACTGCATTAGTCCTGCTAAGGTGAATAAAAAGCTACCTGGAAAGTGGGTGTCAAGGAGCAGGTTGAGTGAATTATCACTTGAAGTTGTCTAAGAACCGTAGATTTTTTTTTTCAAATAGCAAGACATCATAGGATTTGTAGAGAGGATTTTTTTTAGCCGCGATGTCTTAAATGTTTCTGCTACTCGTATTATGCTACAGAATGGCCTCCAGAATTCTCATATTTTATTAATTATTAATTTAATTATTAATTTATATATTCTATTCTATTCTCAGTTTACTTTCGGATTGTTGACCGTTGACCATGTTGTTTATGTTTCGAGCTCTAATCACCATGATGAGACATTGTTTATGTTTCGAGCTCTAATTGCCGTGATTGAACATCGTGCGCTCGTAAGTCGACCATTACGACCTGGCTTCGTTTTCGTTTTTTGAGTCACAACTGCCAAGTTGTGGAATCGATTACATCTATTCATCATAATTGGAATTCATGTGTTGACCTAGATCGGCGGTCATAAAAAGCAAAGACGATGCGATCATTTGTTATTAGCAATACAATGACTCTGTGGAAACTATTATTGGTCATACTGGGTGTGTGCGTTTGATGGACGGCGCTGATTTTTATTGTAAAACTGTGGAATTGGCACCATGTTCTGGATTCGTTTGGCCTATGGAATTGGCTGGGATGAGGGTGAAGAGTCAACAAGCGAGCAGTGGTCAGAAAAAGGTATGAGTCTTCTTTGGGCAGAATCGGAGTACGGTCCGCATTGAATTTTAATAAAGTCTTAATATAAGAATAAATTGTACATTGTTATTTACTTATATAAAAAAAAGTTTAAAAAAGTGTTTCCTTCCTAATAAGGATCGCAGTCTGTCATTTCATTGATTGAAATTTTTCAAGGTTTCTAAGCGGTCTTAGTGCTAATCTCCACCAATGCCACTTTTACTAATCTCTTGGTTGAATAAGAATGCACAAAAGAGTCATGAGAACCAGGATTTAATTCTTGACTTACACGTCAAGTTTTCCTTCACTTACTTCAGTTTAACGATAATTCCAGAAAGCGAGCTGCCGGGGAAGAGTACGATTCAGGCAGAATTGAATGTATTTGTGATATGAGAAAGGGTGTTCAGACGATACATACAGTTCGTTATCATTTGAGTGATTTTGTTGGAGATAATAGTGGTATTTAGCACTTCTTGTGAGCTTTAAGCTATGGAGGAGAGGACACATGTACAAACTCTTGGAACATCGTGCCTCGGGTATTGGCCTGTGAGTTTGGTTCAATTCTTTTAGGTATAATGTTGGAAAAATCATGTGACGGTATCATTTTGCCAAAATCCTCTTTTGTCAAATACCGCAAGGGTATTATTAGCGCTACTTTACTACTTTACTACGCTACTACATTCTTACATCTGCCATCCAGAATACTAGACTTGGGTTTTGTGTCGATTGTAATGTGATCTATCTATTTGACTGTTTTTTCCTATGTCATGTTACCGTCAGGTCCCTCTGTAGATGTTAACCTGTTGTCAGATTGTCGCTGAATCTGACTTTGCCGCCATCGTCAATTGCATATTGGGGGTTCCTCATGCAAAACCTACATATTTTGTTTTTACTAGATCAAACGTACCCGCTGAGTTCATCCAGCTTCTCGTTCGCAGATCCGTGGGTTCAGTTAAATTTGCACATTCAGACTCATACTGCAAAATATTGACTAAACTAACTCATGTTTCAATTAATATGAAACTGGCATCACTTTACAGAACTGATTGTCACAAATCTACTGTCCCATAGATGGATCAACTTTCAGAAGAAAGCACGCTCAACAATCTGTTCATCTCTTTTCCCCATCAATTCTTTACTTTGGTTTTTTTTTTGCATTTTTCTTTGTGTTACCAATTTTATTGCGTCGCCATTTTCTCGGTGCATCCCAGAACAACAATTAGTGAGTCCGGTAAAAGTAATACATTTCTAAGTGTCTTAAGCCTAATTTTGCATTTTTCCTGCAGGTAGTAAATTTCTTCAAATCCAGTGCAACTAACAGCAATTTCCATAAACAATGACTGGTCGCGGTAAAGGTGGTAAAGGTTTGGGCAAAGGAGGCGCTAAACGCCACAGGAAGGTGCTTCGTGATAACATCCAGGGCATCACCAAGCCAGCCATTCGTCGCTTGGCCCGTCGCGGCGGAGTGAAACGTATTTCGGGTCTAATTTACGAGGAAACTCGTGGTGTCCTCAAGGTATGCGGGCAGTCTCCATTAACATGAACGTCGTTTCTAATTCAATTCATTTTCTTTTACAGGTTTTTCTTGAGAACGTTATTCGCGATGCCGTCACTTATACTGAGCACGCCAAGCGTAAAACAGTGACTGCTATGGACGTTGTCTACGCCTTGAAGCGTCAGGGTCGTACTTTGTACGGTTTTGGTGGTTAAATGTCCAGAAGAACTAACATCCCAGCATTTTATAACTGACTCTGGGCAGAAAAGATAGTCCTGTAGCTGGACAAATCCCTTACTATTCCATTTTATCTAATTGTATTTCACACAGCATTGTATGCTCGTCTATATGTATGTGTCCAATAAAAAATTGTATTTCTGTGTAAACAGCGGTAACATTTATTCAGGTATGACAAAGTTACAGTTTTGATGGTGTAGATGGATCAGTTAATCACTTGCCAGAGGGGCAATTCCTAAGAAGAGCGAACGAGGCGAGGGACATTGTTCTTTTGATGCACAATTAGTTTTGCCTTTGTTGCGGTTTTGTTTTTTGTGAATGAATACCTTGATTTGGTCGGATTCACCTAGTGTTTCTTCACTTTCAGAGCATCCAGTGGTGCTGGCAGGTTCATCGATGTTGACGTTCTTCTTGACCCTGGCAGTTATCTGTCCCGGATAGTTGGTGGGCTTATCACCAATATTCTTCTCAATGATAATGTTGCTTGGAAGCTCCTGTTGGGGAAAGTCAAGAATTAGATTATTGGCCGGGTGGAAAAGGCGCATACAGACCTTCTTGCCGAACTCGTATTCGGACTTGGACATTTTGCTTTGGGCACCATGCTGCTCGTACTTCATTTCGCTCTTGACCATCCTGACTTTGTTTACCTTCCTTATGTATCCTTTGGTCTTTGAGGCATTTTCTACTGATGCGTTGTAGAGGTTATTCCTCCTGCATAAGTAGAGGGATTAGGAAATGTTACAAATGTTAAGCAGATTGTCGGACTTCAAATCTACCAATGGAATAAATCAAAAATGGATGAGCGGAAATGAATTTGAAATTTTGAAGCGAACATTTAGCTCCGGTGTGAGGAGTGAAATTCTACTGCCGCAAATAGACAAAAAGCAGGAAGTCAGGCACCCGCATTTGGAGTGTTTGCTATTTGAATAGACTACAGTTGTTTACGGATTAACAGAGGTTATTAAGCCATGAAAAACGAATGTATATATTTAACTTCTCTTAAGAAGGTTCGATTAGTAGATGTCGAAGTTACTTGGCTTAAGCAATTTTATACCCACAACACGATTCGATCAACAAATGACACTCTTACAATGGCCTAGGTAATCGCTTGTTCCGAAGATAATGTGGTGCGCAGATATGGGCTAAGGCATAAATACGAATATGAATACCTAGAAACAGCGATTAAAACCAACACTTTGAGATTGTTTAGAGACTGTGTGGAATGCTTAAAAACTTCATAAGCAGAAACAATAAGCGCACCAGACCAGTGCCAGTACTGTCAAGAAACTACGTGTAATACTGTGACTAATAGTTTAGTTTAATCTACGAATAAACGTGATCAAACGGCATCCTATAAAGCAGACAATTTTCTGCATTGAATAACGCCAAATCTGCAAAAACGTTAAGAAATTCAGATGAACATCTGACAGCCGTGTATCATAATGTAAATAGAGATGAACTGTCTGATGCAATGACTTGTTTGGATATTAAACTTGTACGAAAAACGTATAACAATATCAGTGCTTCTTTTTTGGTAGGACGAAGTGGGTGGCTTCGAAATCAATATCGAAGGCGTAAAATACCCTCCTAAGCTAGAATCTATGATTAATTCTGGCAATAAGATCAGAATAAAGACACGAAAGAGAGAAAAATTTTAATTTACACCATATCTAGGATATGGATACTCATATGATTATACATATTATCACCTGATTAAACAATGTCTACTGAAATCGGAACAAATAGAAATGGTGGTGGATGAACCCTGAATGGCTCTTATATCCCCAAAGTGGATTATTGTCTTCGTTGGTTCAAAGAAAGAGTCTGAAAGAGTGGGTCTATTTACCGGACCAGGTAATAAACATACTGTTGTGAATCAACTAAAAACCTCGAATAAGGACGACCCACACTAAACAAACACAACGACCGAATGTTGGATCCCATAGACCATAGGCCAATTAAACGTTAATCAGATTGACTAAGTTGCGATCGAGACACTCCTTCAGGATAATGAGTGTCCAAACGAATGCTACAGCGAAGCATACTGAGTGGTGTCTAGGAGGACCAGTGGTGCTCGGGAGCTCTACGACCAGAGACGAGATGAACTCGTCTTCCCAAAAGACAAATAATAATAGTATATATAATCGCTGTCTAAACTGAAATATGTAAGAATTACTTTTACATACTGTTCAACGCCGACAATAATCTTAATGTTGCAGTCAGGCAGAAGGAGGCATTCAATACGAAAGACGCAGAGGGATATCAGTAGCGAAAATGCTTTTAGCGGTGAAGGAGAAAAGAAACTATATGCTGTCTACAAAAACAACCGTAGACGTCTCAGACAGAGCTTCGGTTCTAACAGATATAACCTTTAAATAGTTAATGAATACCCAGGCTTCGCTGCGAACAATGACAAGGACACCGGTACTGCGATCAAAGGAAGAATATCTCTAATCGTTGTTTCTTTTGGTTAAGAGAGCATCCCGAAGTCAGTGGTATTTACACTGACATTGCTTAAAAGGAATTAGACAGTCAGCGTTTCGCTACACTAGAAATAGTATTCCGGAAGAGGGGAAGAGGGGAAGAGAGGTAAGTAGAAGCAGCTGAATTCCTCTATAGAAATCAATAACGAGCTAACTTTCGTTCTTTAGCCTTCCTTTAGCTTATTTTGTACTGCTATGCATCTCATGCATCTCAAATTAGGACCATTCTTATACAGAGATGTATATTTTTTCACAGAGAATTAAAAGGATCTTAGGATCAAATAACAAAAAACGTAGCTGCGTTCTGAAAAAAACCCGGTAGACTCACGAAAGGAGATCAGAAAACTGAGAACTTACTCTCTTATTATAGCTTCCAAGGACTCATTCTTAACCAAAACATATCCATCTGGAATCTCAGTACTTGAACCCTCAGCTAACTGCATTTCGTATTCGATAATCTTTCTATGCAACTTTTCATTCAAAAGTTCAACTTGCTTCCGCAAAGCCTTTTCGGATATAATTTGTTCTTCCAAAAATTTAAGACGTTCCCGTATTTCAGTCATGGAAATTTTTGTCTTTTGCCCTGATGATGACGTCAAGTCTTCTTCATTTGGAGACTCCTCATCCTTTCCCAATTGCTGACGTATGCTTCTATAAAGGAACTTACTGACACCTACATTGTTGCGAATGTTAAAATCTATAATTGAATTATTTAGCTCGAGACAATCTAGGACCAAATTAGCCCCAATTTCGGTAAGACCACAAGTCTCCATGTCGATAACTGTAATGAAAATTAAGATACATGCCAGTTATGCACTTAACAATTGTGGTAAAGGCACAACTTTTTATCCAAGCGTCTTCCTTCAGTATCTCTATAATGATAGCCGCGCCCTCGTCAGTTATGTTTGGATTCCTAGCCATGGATATAACCCGAAGACCGGGCATCGTGTTTGGATTAACATCTTGATAACGTAGAGATTTTTGCCAGGCATCAGAGTATCTGCATATTTTTTGGAACTGCAAGACGAAATTTCTGTACAAAATGTGCGATTTATTGTTCACAAGCTTACCTTGATAAGATCCCCTATGTGGCTAGCTGCTTGAACTGTTAAGTTACATTCCGATAAGTTAAGAGTATCGATGCTGGCTAAATATTTGATGGTAGAGCAAAGAGCCTCGCATCCGTTATCACCAATAGGAGAACGTTGAAAGCTTATTTGTCTTATTTGTTCGCTAGTTGAAAGAGCCTGTTACCGAAACAATAAGATATTTTAAAAAGATATGTGCGAAATTAATATCGTACGAATAAACTAAAGTCTAAGTCCTCGGAGCTCCCTAAAATGAAGTAAATGAGGACTTGGATAATGCGGAATCAGCAAAACTTTATGAGGGTAAATAACCTCCAGTCATCGTCGACCTTAGATATGGGTTTTTCGATGTATCACGACAAAATGCAAGAGAGAGAGATGTGGATAGAACCACTGCCAAGTTCAAGTCAATGTCCGAAATTGCATACCCCAAATATTATTATAATAAGAACCATAACAATAGCGATATTGCGATCCCCTATGGAAAATGGGTATGAGGTATCTTGTCACAAACTCCTTAAAACACATAGAAACTGTCGCCTAGAAGCCCGTCACAGACTTGGGGCCAATATCGGATAAAAACTCGATCATCATCTCAAGCAATCTTTTTATGCATTCGTCTGCATTCTTAAACAGGAATCGATCAAACCTGCTCAACATTAACAGGTTCAATGCCTACAGTCTCAGGGATCCCCATGCGTGCCAAAAATTCAAGGATTATCTTAACTGGGAATCGAAAACAATTAGCAAAATAATGAAGAAAAATGTGGATGAATACTGGAATACTGACAGAAAGCGCACCGCTTAGTTAGATAATCGTTTCTTGATTAGTAGGGAGAGTCGATTTAAATGTTCAATATTCCGCAAAAATGAAGAGCTAAGAAGTGGCAAGCAGGTTCGAATATGACTGTCACCCAGGAGCTCATTGATACCCGGAACTCTAAATAATATCCAGTGAAGAGTTTAAATGGTAATTTTTCTGATGCGAACCAGCTCTTCAAATGAAGACAGTCCTTTGTTACAGTCCTCAACCACTTAGTCGATGATGATATGATCTTAAATTGTAATCAGTCTTTCTAGAATTTGCAGCAGACTTCCTAGTTAAACCGGAATGACAGCAATCAAGTTCCTTAAGAAGATCAAAGCAGTGAATATTGAGAGCATCCCCCCCTACTATTTGAAGCGGCGTCAAACATATCAGGTTAATTAAACTATTGAGTTTTCTATAAGTTGGAAAGGGTCAGTAGCGCAATAATCGAGTTGCCTCATCTACCAGTGCTGATCCCCGGCAGATGCGTGAGTAAACCCTTACTTATGCAGGCTAAAATAGCGTGGCAATACCTGTGACGTATCAACTAATGGACTAAAGAAAAGGCTCTTTTTCGGATGCGGATTTGCCATATGCGGCACACTTAATCATAACATAAGGCTAGTATGCTCCCATCCTAAAATCGGAATAGGCGATTTTAACAATTGGTTAGCATGTCCTACACACCATCACGTCTGGCAACAGACTTGGGCTTTTTGACTTTGAGGCGGGCGAATTAAATTAACCGTTTCGCGATAGACATAATGGATGCCTCTTGTATTCTGGACCACCGATCGGGCAGTCAGATTACCACCTTGTTGCTGTCAAGGTGCGAATGCAGATTTTCTAAGCTCCACAACAAAAAAGAATTACAACTGCTTCAACAAAGGACAAGAGTTGGTGAGCAATAGCAGAACATACGAGAAGATCGGCATCTCCAAATTAAGGAAAAAGAGCACGAGAAGTGCGATCGAAGATAATGAGAGGTGGTACTCCAGGATTAACCGGATATTTTACCAAGAAGTAAAAAAGAACGTGTTAGGGCGCAAAAAGACCAGTACAAAAGCCTCTAGAGATAAAGAAGGATACCTTATAGTAAAGTCACAGTCGGTGCTGAGGATATGGAAAAGCTTTTTCTGCAGGCCGTTTAATATCAACTGGACCTGAAGGTTTACCGGCCGAGGTATTCAAAGCTGTTAGAATTGACTTTATGGCGAGCATGCACCAACTCATTTCTCAGATCCAGTCAGAAGACTGTGAGCCTGAAGAATGGAATCTCAACACCTTTTGACCGATCCACAAAGAAGGACACCACCTTAACTGCGCTAACTACAGAGGTGTAAATCTCCTCAACATCGGATACAAGATCTTATCTGCCATTTTGTGTGAACGTCTGAAACTCTTCGCCAACAAACTGATTGACTCTTATCAGTGCGGTATCAGACCAGGAAAGTCCACAATCGACCAAATCTTCACTCTTCGAGAGATCCTGGAAAAAAACTCAAGAAGTTCAAACCGATACCCACATACCTATGATAGCATATCTAGAGACGCTTGCTGCTCCGCCAAGGTCAGTAATATGGTCTTAGCTAACGATGGTGCCACAAAACTGAATATATGCAGAAGAATCTGGAAGGCAAAAGCTATGTCAGAATACTGCCCAAAGCCTGGAGAAGTATTATTTTCAGCATAAAAGCAAAGCCGCGACTGTTCCGCTTCAACATAAAATCAACTCTGTTATGCTGTAAGAAGGTGGATACTTTCACAGATTTGAAGATTTTTTGACCCAGTCGTATCCACCCAGTCATCGCCAGAAATGAAGGATAAAGACCACTCGACTAGGTGTGCAGAGATGCGTAGAACATTTGATCAGGAGGACAACCTCCCTTAAGAATGAGTTTGAGAGAGCTTAACCGCTGTCGTTGTAGTACTCCGAGCAAGATAGAGTGCACAAGCGTTGTTAACGCTTTATGAGCCAACATACAGTTATGCCAGGATTTTAAAACTACCCCAATCGAGCATATACAGCAAATATACAGAAGGCGAGACAGAATTTAAAATTGATGAAAGGAAATTAAAGGAAATCGATTCAACTTGATCGCACTACGCTCGAAAACACGCGATCTAATCTACAATATAGAATGTTCTTTTGTTCGTACCGGATTACTGTAAAGTGTAAGTCAGTAAGTAATATCTTAATTAACAGTAATTTGGGACCTAGTTCTTCGTGATCTGTTCAGGTACACACCGTTCTGTAAATACTTAATTCTATGAACTTGTTTTATTTGCTACGGTGGTTAAAGTTGGAAAAGGAAGAAAGACACACAAGTCTTTACCAGATCCGCTGGTGTCAACTCAACTTAAAAGATTCTTACCTGTTTGTCTGGCACTGACCTACATATGGACCCCCTGCTGAATAGTAAGAGTAGTTTTTTTTTTATGGAAAATCGGTAAAAATGACTAGCTTAGATCCTTAAAGTTATTAGCTTGAATTCTTTCCAGCTACAGAAAATATCTGTAGTTGAGTTCCATGTTAACTAAACAGCCATTCGAATGCATTCTCAACCTTGTGCGAGTGTACTTTAAAATCTAGTAATCGAATTTGAATGCATGGAATAGGCGAATCACTAGTGTTCTGAATTAAAAAAGTACTAGTAAGAAGAACTTTGCTGTTGCTGCTGTTTCCATTGCTGTGCATGTTGATCGATTTTCTGCTTTTCGTGTTTGTTCGCTCAGGCATGCGCAGTTGATGAACAATTATCCGAGTAGCTGTACTGTCTGTACGACGAAATCGACAAATGGTGCGGAAATGAGGAAACTCAGTAGTCTGAAGCTTCTATTGTACTAAACATCTCGCTGTCAGCTTTCTAGCTCTATGCAATCGAGTATATTCGGTTGGTTGGTTGATTAGTTTTATACTGATGTGGGATGTTGCGATGGCGCCTTCATGGAGAATAACATTAAACCTCATTCTTCGTTGTATAATCTTGAGCCTGCCTCTAAAGCAGAGAACAAGTGAAATATCCGCGTTTGTACTACTGGGTAACCATGCGCTTAAGGCTCTACTAAACGAAGAATTTGAGAATATATAGTAAGTTTTTTCTGACTTTTCTGTGACAGCGGTTATAATATCGCCGATAAAAATAATGTCGGCTTACATATTTAAAAATCTTCATAAGTAATAATTTTAAAAAGTCATACCTTTGCTATCGAGACGACGTATTTTTCACTTAGAGGCAGGGCTTCTAAATTAAGCACAATAAGGTTTTTGTTAAACTGAATACAATTGGCTATTGCTTCAACGATTCCTGAAAAGATATACTTTGTATAGACGGCTGGACGCTGCTTAAAGACCTTCGCCTTCTTCTCCGTATCGATATGTTCGAGAACTGCAATTGTATAATGCAATCCAAAATTCCAATCTTTCCATTAAATTGATTGAAAATCATACCACTTCCGGAATTTTTACGTAAGCGAATTGCAAGATACTGCAATATTTGATCATAGTGCAATGACTCTATGATAAAAAGCCAATCGTCGGCCTTGAGTTTGTCGCCAAAGAAATCCAATACTGATGTGGCATTGTTTTTAGATTTAATCTCTGGTGCTGGCTTATAGTTTTTAGCTCTACACAATTCTAGATATCGAAAATGGAAACTTCGGCAACGATTTATTTTTCTAACGAATAAACTTTGGTTTCTATTGGTGATTTCCCCCATTTCTGCTTAGGACGTGTGTAAAGATGGTGCTATACGAATATTCGTAGATTCCTGATTAAAAGAAATAATAATAAAATAAAAGTAGATAACAGTTAAAATGAAACGTTTTTCAATGTTTTTTTGATTAATTTTTAAATGACTATATTATTGTAGGGCGTTTCAAAAGCAAGCAATACAATCAGTTAAAGGATTCCCATGCGTGGGATCAAAAAAAAAAAAAAAAAAAACTCGAACTGGATGACTTGCGCCTCCCTCCAACTGACTTACAATCAATGAAACAATTCAAGTAATTTCTATGACAATTTCTTATCGACCGTTTCCGTATAAAATCCTTCTAAGACTATCTTACAATCTAAAAGTCTATGTTATATAGGTCCAGCGCGTGTATCCGCTGCGATGCAACTCGATTCCTATGCACAGGCATGGTGGGAACATGACTACACTTGAACAT
The DNA here is from genome assembly GCA_907269105.1 of Volucella inanis. Classification (NCBI taxonomy): domain Eukaryota; kingdom Metazoa; phylum Arthropoda; class Insecta; order Diptera; family Syrphidae; genus Volucella; species Volucella inanis. The sequence goes on from OU026153.1 coordinate 149,163,051, forward strand.
ACTTGAAATGTTGATTTAGCGAATCCATAGAGATTCGTATCACCTTCTTGGTTCGTGATCAATGTGTGTAGTGTTAACTCCTCCCGCCTTAAAAGTCTACGTCCCATAGATCGTTGGTGACGTCGGAACTAGGGGACCAATTTTGTCTTATGCATGGGCAAGGGACCTGAGATTCATCCACTGGAACTAGGGGTTCCCTTCTGACGTCGGCGTGGTTAATAGAAGGTATTTTGTGGTCCATCCTGACCATTGATGTAACATTGTTGCAACAATGATACCTTCTACCAGGAAAGAGAAAGTGACCTTTTGTGCGATATCTTCTAGCTGCCTTATGTTTCCGATACTTATTCCGTGTACATGTTGCAAGTCAATTTTTCGTATTCGGCTAGTAATGTTTGTCAGCACGGGTGGAAGAACCTGAAGATTTGTAGCGGTAAAACTCGAAAATTTTTTGTTTCCCAGCAATATCTGATCATTGTTCAAACGGATGATGTAAGTACCTTTCAGGTGTTCTGTTGTATTTCCGGAGACTAGGAATCCCGCGAAGTTCGTTAGGAATAGCGTATCCTCCTTGATTAATTTGATTATTTCTTCATTATTCGCTGATTTTTCACTGCATACAGTTGAATTATTAATGGAAAGGCAGTCTCCGATAATGCCATAAGTCTCTTTTGAGTTTATCAACATCCTGCGATTTGAACTCCGTCGATGATAGATGCAGTTGTCAAAATTCGTCCTTCCTTACCTTATGCATAGAGAGGGTGTAGAGCAGCAATGTACCACTGGTGTAGATCGAAGGAGATCCGTATTCTACGGCCTGTATTTCGTTTAGGTACGGCAGAGTCTCAATTTCGCTGATGATTCGGTTGATTTCTTCCTTGTCCAGCAGATTGGGGTTTATAAGATTGTTCTTTGCCAGTTGGCATGCTCGGACAAATTCGTTTACCTCTTCCTTCAAAATGAGAACTCCATTTAAAGTGTCCTGTTCGTATTCAGTGGCATTACACATCTTGATTTTATTCTTGATTTAGTCGATCATCCAATTAGTTTTTTTCATTATGTCTCCAATAGCGCGAAAGACGTTGCTGTTAATTTTGTATTGGTGGTTGTTGTTGTCAACTATTTGCTGTTCACTTTGCTGACCTTTCGTTCTCGCTTGCCCTTGATAAGATTTATCCTATCCTTCACTTGTTCTAAGTGCTTTATTATTATGGTCCTCAGGTCTAGTTTCTTGATGTTCTCGATGTTCGATTTGTCCATTGTTTCCACCAAGTGTTCAAATTGATTCAGGTTGATAACGTGTACGAACTTGAAATGGCCATCAACCATCCATCCTTTACCTTCCTTAATTAGGACGATTGGTGCTTGATAATTGAATATCTCGTAAGCTTTTGCGGTTACTACTAAGAATGTCCTAAAAGGAATAGTGGTGAATTTTCCACGCGTTCAGAACAAGGCATCAACGGTCGTTACGCACAAATGTGTCGAGTTATTTAACCAGACTTTCTAAACTTAATGCGAATGACAATGGTTTACTTATATTTAACATAAAATGAATGTCTTATATTGCTAAATGAAATCATATGTTTGAGTAATGTAAGAATTTATAAAATATTTAAATATAAATAGACTTAAAAATTTGCAATATAGTTCAATAAGTAAATTAGAGGAATTTTTATATGCAAATATTTTTGCACAATGTATATTTTATATGTTGCATTCACCTTATACACTTTATTTCGTATGTGGTGTAGTGTATGCTTACATATGACTGCATTTTTGATGTAGGTAAGAAGTGTGCGTTTACAGTTTCTAAGTTCTAGGTTGTGTTGTAAGTGCTTTTTATTTATTTATTTATTTTTTTTTTTTTAATACATATTATTTTTTATGAATAATGCGCGTACGAAGATTACAAAATATTTCGTTCCTCCTATTGAAAAACATATCGGACTGCTTCCGTTTGGTCACTGAATGCACCGTATTATTATATCTGTATCATATTATTATATCTTCAACAATTGTTTCAGGATCAGATCCTTGTATTAGGACTTCAAACACCTATATATTTCTGGAATTGTCGAGTAGAACCTCTCAACTTGTATGTTTACTTCGCTTCGATTAACGGGAGTCTTGACAAAGTTCAGCATGATAGGGCTGAGAAAACTTCGCTCGTTTTCAGTGACTAATATTTTAGGGACTGAGAAATAATGAAGAACCTTGATTAATTTTCCTCTCAGATAGAAGGAGGATTTGTTTTTTATGGGAAACAACTTTGCAAATTTTGAAAATTTATCGAGACAGCTAATGAATTTTTGACTCTGTATCTCCATAATATTCATATGAAGTATTTCACATGGATACGATGGTACGGGGGTGAATTGGAGTTAGGGGCTCACAGGATGCAGGTCGTATTTGTTGGATGAAGAGATTTCACATGATTTAGTGTATTTCGTGATAAGACTATTCATCCTGGGGAAGTAGTAATTCTCCAAAAGTTGTTCTCTGTTCTCCCTTACATTTCTGTGCGCCCTTCTATGCTCCTTACTGATCAGTTCTCATATCCGGTTTTCATTTTTCACATCTTCGACACTTTTTTTGTGTAACGCGAAGTTTGTAAGCAACGAAATTCTCTAGATGAACTTCTTGTAAGAGGGCCAGGTGACTTTCGGGGATTTTGATGCCGTAAAGGATATTCGGTTTTAACCCGGTCTTCAGGATATCTATAAGTTCGGGCTTCCCAAGATACTCGATTGCCGTATAGTGTCGTGAGTATTCAGGGTGTGGTTCTTCATAGATGTCGAACCCCCTTCCAATCTTAATGATAATTTGGTTCCGGAACACATTAAGACATGAGGAATAAGGTCAGATGCATCTTGTGCGGCGCTGTGCACCGTTTCGGAGGCTGATTCCGTTAAGGTATCATCGTTTTGTCTTGTTTCGTCCCAGAGCCACTTCCACTTTGCTCTGGCTCGGCGGGCACTGATCAGTCAAGTGGTTCACTTAAGTTTCTAATCTGTAGACAGCGTCAGCCACCATATTCAATTTACCTGGTTTGTAGATCAATTGGTAGCTATGCTCTTCCATACGGGCCTTCCAACGTTTAAGTTTCGAGTTAGTGTTCCTGTTTCCCAGTGAAAATGTCAACGGCTGGTGATCTGTATAGACACGAATCTTCTTAGCCCCATACAGATAGGACTGCAAGTTGTCTAGGGCCCACACAATAGCGAGCATCTCCTTTTTGTTCGTAGCGTAGTTCTATTGAGGGATCGCGAGATGTAAGTTATCGGTTTTTCTTTTCCTATCTCCCCATGAGATAGTACAGCGCCAATGGCAAGTTTTTATATCATTGAATGCCTTCATAGCCTCATCGTCAAGGTTCACTGGTACATTTTTTGACTGGTTAGCTTTGATCTGAGAGTTCGTTCCCCGAGTTGTGTTGGTCAAGGGTTTCGCAATCTTCGCGTTGTCGCGTATGAATTTTCTGTAATACGAGATAAGACCTAAAAAGGATTTCAGCGCCTTCAGATTGGCTAGTGGTGTGATAGCTTAGATGGCGGCGACCTTTTTTGAATCGGGTTTTATTCCTTCGAGAGTAATTATGTAGCCAAGAAATTCAACCTGGGTATTCCTAAAATGGGTCTTATCCAGGTTAACCTTCAAGTTGACTTCGTGTAAGCGTGTAAGCACCATATCCAGGTTCTTGAGATGGCCTTCTGGGCTGTCGCCGAAAACAATTATGTCATCTATATAGACATAACACACTTTTGCTATATAGGGTTTTAGGATATCGTCAATCATACGCAGGAAGATCTAAGACGCATTTTTCAGCCCAAACGGTAACCTAAAGAACTCATACTTGCCGTTCATAGTAGAAAAAGCCGTCTTCTGAACGTCTGACGGTTTCATTGGGATTTGATGAAATCCCGAAGTAAGGTCAAGGGTGGTGAAGTAGGTTGCCTTACCAAGACTGGCAAGGGTCGCATTTATATCGGGGATAGGGTAGGTATCGGAAACGGTCACGCTGTATAGTCGCTTGTAGTCGACTACCATTCGGTATTGCTTTTCACCATCGGGTTTTGGTTTCTTGGGGACGACCCAGATGGGAGAATTGTAGGGGCTCTTCGATGGTCGGATAATGCCTTCCTCTTGAAGTTTTTTAATTTCCTGATCTACTATGTCTCTTAGACAAGCTGGGTAAGGATAGCTTTTTGTGTAAATTGACTCATTGGTACTCGTTCTTATTTCCGCTGGAATCGCGGTATTGATAAGCTCGCTCGCACTGATTGGGTCAAAGAGCGTAGCATGCTTCTCCACTTAACTATTCATTGTGATCTTGACTTGGGTGGACAATTTTTCGCGAAGTAGTATTACGATGTTGGGTTTTAATTTTAAAACATTTTTCTTTCGGTCTATTATGGCCTCCAATTCCTTTAGAGTATCATCTCCTATGATTCCATCAAAGGATTCTAGGCCTGGTAGGACGTAAAAAGTGAGAAGTGTATTGTTTCCACTCTTTTCGAAAAACTTGCCCTGGACACACCTCGCTATCCCTATCTGCCCTGCTGCTGATCACACGTAAAAACGCTTAGAAAGGACTGTGGGCTTTCCCTGGACCGATTGGCTGATGAAATTCTTGTTGGCCCCCGTATCAACGAGAAATTTCAACTTCTGCCCACTTCCTGTCACGTACTCTATATATGGTACGCTGGACAGGCCTATATCATAAAATTTACCTCGTCTTCTGTAGCCTCCAGGGCAGCATCCTCGTATTTTCTCAGTGAATTTTCGGAATCTAATTCAACATAGATAGTTGTCGGATCGTGCCCGTCTTTTGAACGGGTTTACCCTATGCGGACGGTTTGTGCAGTTCACGTTGTGTGACGATCGACATCCATTTTTTCAAGAGGCTTTGGCGCGGTTGGTCTGGGTGGTGCTGTTTCATCATGTTTGGTGCCGAAGGATTATGAATCGAGTGATTCCGAAAGTTGAGATTCTGAATCTCGAGACAGACAGAGTATGCCTCCGGCAGGGTTCTTGGTTTTTGTATGATGAGCATTTTGAAGAGTTGAGCCCTCGAATAAATACGTCCAAGGCTCGATTTAGGTAGCTCTCTACCAACACTGTCACCGTTTCTTGTGTAAAAAATTCGGTTTTAATTTTATTGATCATAAGAGAAAGTTGATGATTAACAGAAGCATAGAATTCATCCAACCTCGAACCCTTCTGGGATAATTGGCTGAGATGGTGTTCCATCGTGCGCATGTCTCTCTTGTCCGCATAATTCAGAGAGAGGCATTGCTTAATCTCGTGCCAGTCGTAGTTAAAAATATTGTAGGAAATTAGAGCAGCGTCGGCGGGACCTCTTATATACTATGAAATGTGTTGAAGGATGGTACTGCACAGAGGTTTGGAGATCACTATTTGGAAATCCTTCAGAATGCCTTCCACAACATGTACCCAAGATACATACTGCGTCGGGCTTCCGTCGAAAATTTGCAGCTTTTAAACACAATCTGTCAGCCTACTGATTTCCTTTAAATCACTTTCAGTTTGTGGAGGGCACAGTGCCACCACAGCGCCAGGAATTGCAACTTCAGCAATTTGCTTGTCCTCGAGAGTTTTGAAACGAAGCTCAGGAAGACTTGCGCCTCCCTCCAACGGTTCGACTTACAATCAATGAAACAATTCAAGCAATTTCTATGATATTATCAATCGTTTCCGTATAAAATCCGTTTAAGACTAACTTACAATCAAAAAGTCCATTCGCATGATGCCGCTGTTCCTCCATAGAATATGCTGTATCATCAAATTAAGCTCAGTGCGTGTATCCGCTGCGATGCAACTCAATTCCTATGCACAGGCATCGTGGAAACATGACTACACCTGAACATACTTGAAATGTTAATTCAGCGCATCCATGGAGATTCGTATCACCTTCTACGTGCGTGATCGATGTGTATTGCGTTAACTCAATCTCAAACAATCCCATAGCAGAAATAAGTCAAATAGTTGTTAGTCAACTTTTACTGAAGAATGTGATTCATGGAACACTCAAACTAAGGACCTGAAAAAAACATTTCTAAAGACAGTTGAAGATAAAAGAAGCCGATATTTCGCTGTAAAGCCAAAGCAAACAACTCAACCTTGAGGACGGTTGACAATACTTCCATCACCATACCATTTTTCAACCAAACAAGACTTCTAAAACGGACATATAAAGCAACGAGAGATGACATGTTAAACATCATACACAAATAATATTTTAAACAAGTTTCCGGACATCTCCACACTTCTCTGTTACGTATCATTTTCTGTAGATTGCATACATTTCGTTTCGCTATCTTTGAAATCTAAACCCGTCTTCGCCACTTTTAAAGAGATACTCACGAACGTGTTACAGATACCACGCTGCGTTTTTTCGATTATGCCACTAAAGGAGTTATATGCGAGTAATTGGACAAATTCTGTAAAAGACAAACTCGGATGTTGGCATATGAGTTTCAAGCAATTTTTTCAAGAATGATGACAAAGAAATCGTATGTTACTTTGCCGTAGTCCTTTTTTGATATTGAAGGTATTGGTAAGGTAAGATCGTCGACCCTATTCAATCAGCAAAAATGGTCCAGATTTCTATTAAACCTGTTTAACATGCTTTTGCTCATTGGTACAATTTTCGAACTTAATTAATGGCGGCATAGCTCATTTTTATAGATTAAGAGATACTCTATTGCGATTGTACCTATTCGCTCTCAAACTTCCTTACTGTTTACCATTAAATATGAGTGATACGCAACACTCTCGACTACTTGAACTGAACGAATTAAAGTTGCCAATATCTGCAGTAAAACTGAATAGGACAGAGCTGTTGCGTCATGTGATTCAATATTTGAAATACTGAATGATGACAACGACGCTGTTAATTTGAGAAAAAAAAAATAAAAATAAAAAAAAGATAATTGTGCGAAACTCGGAGCGAATACAAGAGGTACAATAAAAACTGTCTTACTTCTATTGTACCCAAACAACAGTGAACAGAACATAGCAAGCCTTTGAAATTGCGCATTCTGGTATAGTGGGTCAAACGATAAACGAAAGCAAAATAAGACATAACCTGCCAATAAAAACAACGTCAAAGATCACTGTCCGCCAAACTGTATTCGGATAAAGACGAATTTTCTGATGATGATGACGCAACAAAATGAAAAAAAAAAGAAAGACATTGGAGTTTACAATTGGAGTACATATTCGTATTTCGAATAAGTCATAAATATCCGAACAAATAACGGCCATCCATTCAGGAATGGATCAGCCTGATGTGCGCTAATGCCGCACAAAAGACAAGGCATACAAACAATTTTCTGTACGACATTAAAATAGTTTTAGATGACGTAGTGTTATAGTAACAAACGTAGACAAATTTGGAAATATTATCGGACGGTATAATCTAAACGACATGGTGTCTAGGAATGGGCTTAGAATAATTGGCTTTGTGAAGGGAGTAATACAAAATCTAAAAATCCAAAAAGTCTTGATCGAAACCCAACACCTATGGTATTTATTGATTTCAGGACGGCATAAACAGTATCTGCAGAGACGAAATATACAGCTATGCAGAGTAGTTATTTTAAATATCAAAAAATTGCTTAAACAAGGTGATGCATCGTCATGTTACATACTTTCTTAAAATCACGCTTGAAAAAATTTTGCGAAACTAATGGCGTTTTCGCTTGGGCAGTCAGAAGCCTTTTTTTAATTGCGTACTTCGAATTTATTTCCAAAATAACACTAAAAACGTCTTCGGAATTATTATTATTATCTTTTATGAGGATAATAAAATATTTATTGTCCAAAAACACAGCCGATTGCACGACACCAGAAAACTTGTTTGACACACAATACTATTTGACGTTCATAAATTTTGAACTTATATCTAGGAGAGAAAATTTTGATTCACAAATGAAAACGAGAAGCAAAGTGTTGTTTCTGAAAAAATTAGGTAAAACTCCATAGCAAAACAACACCAAATTCAATATTTTATAAAAGCCTTTGTAATTATTAACACCAGTTAATGACATTGATCTCATCGGCAGCACGACATATCACTGATGCATGCAAAAATGGGTTTATAGAATAGTGAATTAGATGAAGCGTATGCTGTTAACAAGAAGGGAGGCACAACATAATTGAATCGGACAAAACAATAAACGGCTATTACTTTACTTTGAGGTAGTCCCTAGAATTTTATCCATCTTGGCTCCGTTATAAACCAAGAGTTAAAGGTGCTAACCGCATCGTTGTGTCTTTGGTCTAACAACACAATTGAGCAATAAGACCTACTCAACAAAACAAACAAGGAGACTCTACATAAGATCCTTATCATCAAAGTCAAAGTTTTGAGCCTAAGCTTCTGCAAGGGACCTTTGGTTCAGTTTGCCCAGACAGTACTTGGAGGAGGCAGTGTAACAACGAATTCTATGAGCCATACAGCGACATCGTCCTCGTCAGAAAAGTGCACATCCGTCTTTAAAGATAGTAGACAATCAGAAATGAATGCCCAGCCAGTGGAGGGTAAGCTCTACTCTTTTACTGTATATAAAGGCAATGCTGACACAGTAATTACTGATCGATGAAATTATTGTCGTATAATTTGAAAATATACAAGAGAGTTTTGACAGCGGAATATTATTAAACGTTATGGCTATCTTCTGTAAAGTAGGTCGGCATATGAAGCAATCGAAAGTTTACGGATTATTATGGAATAACATTGTGAAGTTTCGAAATATCTGCATATCGTCTTCATGGAGTTAGAAAAAGCATTAGATAGAGTTCTTAGATCTTATTTGAACAGTTGCCGTTGAGACGACTCAGGAGTATCAACCTGAATAAAAAACTTTTTTCTACTAAACATGTCACGTCGAAAACATAACGCTAGATGTCCGTGGCTTTCATAAGCCTGGTAAAACACGAAAATACCAGACTCCAAAGAACCGTCCGTTTCGGCAGCAACATGCCTGAGTCTGTTTTAAATGCACTGATTAATTTTCCACCAATTACTGGGATAAGAACTTTCTTGCCGGCTATCCTTTGACTCTGATCTGATGAAAATTCCGTCGGATGTAATGACACCAGAACTCCTATTGCTTCAAAAAGAAAAATCGACAGAATTTGGACCAGGAAAGAAATGTAGTAGGGTCTTCATGAATGGCTTCAAAGCTTATTAAGGATGCAACGCTAATGTCTTTCTGGACGACTATAACGTTAGATTTTACTCCTCGTTAGGAAAACTTGCGTCTGGCTTCCAAATGGAAATATTCGTAATGCTGAAAGCAACGAACTACATTGTGAAGTTTCGGTGAAGGGATAGAGGCCTCTAAAGCTTCGCAGTCGCTACTTACTGCTGCGCTTAAAACATTACTAAATTTCTCACAATTTTCTAGTCCGAGAATGCAAGACAACATCTTTTCCTCAATAGGAAAAACTGCTGTTGCTTACTGGCGTCATGATCGTGCACAGCACTTTTACTCAGCGCATAGGTGTGCTGGTCAAAATTGACACCACATTATGTAATGCTTACTGTATGAGTTATTGAGACATCAACGACACAGCCACATTCATTATGTGATTGTACGGCCGCAGACAGAACTGAAAATCGTCCGCCCCAAACGAAAAGCATGGAGAGCTGCTGTGTCTTAGGATTTCTAAGATCTCAAAGATCTTACACGGGACAAGTGCTCGCTTTATATAAATCGACACCGCACTTCGCTCTGGTAAATAGAGGTCTTAATATTGAGAGTAGAACCTACAGTATCTTATAGAGCTCATATAAAATACAGTTTTGTTATGACATTTACAAGTGAATAAATCACCCTACTTCATAAATGAACTAACAAACATAGATGACAACTTTCCAGATATTGGAAACACAAAACCTGCTTGCAACTGATCGCCTCTACTATGACCATAGTTGTGAATACAAGTGAATGCCATCAATGTCAATTACTTTCCTATTTTACTCAAAACCCACCTAGTTTACTTAAAAAACGTCAGACACATTACACATAATATTGTGAACTTTACGTGCAAATTGCTCCCATTATAGTAAATTCCCAATCGAAAACGGCAAAAGACAGTTCGTCTATGCCCTACTTTACATTTCATTTGTTTATGGTTTAACATTATTCTTATCCCTTGCATTCGTACATGTATTTCCCACTTATATACTTTAATACAAAAGCCGACCTCTAACATTTGTACAAACCGCGCACCATCCCTGCGCTCTAGCGACATGAAGTTGGCTACAATTGCAAATTAAAGAAAAAACCCCGGCACATCAATCGCTCATACACGCATATTTAGTTGAACTCCCAAACGAAAAAAGAAATAAAAAAAAACAAAAAGTGCATGAGTGAAAGAAGAATCCGAATAAATAAAAATAGTGAGCAAAAAATTCAACTCCCAGTTGTGCGGATGCGGGACCGACACACCATAAGAGTAAGCGAGTACAATCCACTCTCATCGCCCCAAAAAACCATCGCATTCTCCTTTTTTTTCTTTTTGTTCATTGAATTTCCAACCAAAAAAGTCTGCACGCGATTTTTCCGTTCAACTCAATTTCTACTGATTTGTTCGCAAATTTAATTCAATTTACCACCAATAACACACTCCTGACGATTTTCCTCAATTACTTAAACATCACTGCTTCGAAAATCGGAAATCGAAAATCCAAAACAGCAGCCCAAGTTGAAAGTAAAATTGAAAAATAGAAAAAAAAAAATCAGAGAAACCAAAAATCAGGAAAAAGAAAAAAACTCGGCCGAGAGTCTGTCACAAAAAATTGTCACACAGCACAGTAGTACAGTGGAAGGCAATAACCGAGAAGAAAAGTAGGAAAAAGTAAAAGAAAAAAAGAAAAGAAGAGAATAAAAAAACGGAAAAAGGGAAAAATATCCCCAAAGGCAGAAACAGGCAGCAGCAGCAGCAGCAGAACAATTTGGCCGACTTCAACTGGGGTGCAAGAGAAAAAACTAAAAAATTCCACACCTTGCCGTGGAGAAAAGTGATTTTTTCGCAAGCGAATTTCATTTCTAAGTCGGCATTTGCAAAATCAAATAAAAATCTCAATCAGCCTTAGAGTAATAGCAGAGGAATATTCTATTAACAAAATGGACGACGACTTGACGGTAGAGGTCTGCGGTGAGAATGATGCTTATTACAAGGTTTGTATACACGTTTGTGTCTTTTTAGCAAGATTTTTTGTTTCTTCCAAAACTCGTTTGAAATTCAAATACATCTCCTTTAACGATAAAGATGAGGCTTTCGTTGTTCTGTTTCGTTTTTTTTTTTTTTTTTTTTTTTTTTTTTGCTTTACAACGGAGGTCTTTTGTCCACGGTCAGAGTTTTACACAGCAAATCCAATCGCGATTGAAGAAAACAATCACGATGAGTTATTTCCTCTGTCGTTAGAGTGACCACACGTTCTGGTGTTCTACATGCGAGACTTGTGACGTTAGACAACCTCTCTTTTACTCGAGAGTGGTCGAGTTTTCGAGTGGCCGAATATTGAGAAGCGTCACCTACCTAGCCGACATAAACATCGTAAGTTGCTGGTGATTCTTCTAAACAACACCTAGTCAGCTAGTCAGTCATACAGGACGATGGATTTGAATTTGATTTGAGTTTCGGACAACATCCCAAGAAATGTCGGGCTATGTGACATCTTGAGGCAGATGTTTAGTCGTTTGGCCAGCACAAACTGGCTACACGGCCACACCTGAAATAATGAGAACGCCTGTCTTGTTCTGCCCCCCACCGTAACAGAGACCGTGCGATGCATTATTTTTAAATAAATATTTAATCTTTACAGTGTCCGCAAATACAGTCTTATCAAACTTTTTCGTTCTGTTTTAATTTCAGGGAATCGTAACAGATGTTTTCGACGATGGAGTGCTGGTCAGTTTGGATGAGTAAGTAAATGTGAAAACAAATGATTTCAGCGTCAACTGTAGGTTGTCTTATCAGTACTGCTCCGTCGATGTTGCCGTTGATTCTTTAACAAATAGTTAATCGAGTTTCGGAGAGCGTATTAACACCAATTTGCCCATCTATTTTTTGAAATCTATTTTTGTCCACACTATATTGACATTCGTTTTGGTTTGGTTAAGATGGAACAAGAATTTCTCCATGTGGCTATAAAAAAAAAAGAATAAGATGACGAAGAAGAGGAGAAAAATGTACGATCTGCTTTCCTTAATTGTTTTCTTTTATATTTTATCGTTGGAAGTTGTGTTTTCGTCATTCTAGTCATAACACTAAGGGAAGAGTGAAGGAGTATATATCGTGGGCGATCTAGAAATGCAGTTTGGCAATTATTTATTCCCGCAACTCTGCTAAAACTTTGTACTGTGATGGCTGCTAACTTGCTATTGTCGTTTTTTTTTTTTTTTTTTTTTTTTTTTGGATTTGATTTGATTTGATTTGATTTGATTTATGAAAAACATCACGGAACGCACGTCTAATTGACCAAAGAATGAATTGGGTTTTAATAAATTTTTATTACCAAAGGATTTTGGTTTTGAGATGATTTGAGAAATAGGCGTTCTATGTATAATTTATCCAGGATTACGTAATTTTTTTCAATCCATTTGAATGACTGGCTGCAGTGAAAAGTGCGTTTGGATTTTTATGTTTTGCATAATTTAATACTTTTTTCTCAAAACAAAAAAAAAAAAAAAAAACCAAAAAAAGACTTGGAATGACATTCATTTGGAATAACTGCAGTTATTTCATGGAAAAACTTCGACAGCGTAATCATAAGTGTCGCTGCTGTTGTGTGTTGTTTTATCTTGCAAAACATAATTTTAATTTATTAATTTACTCTTATATATATAACATGTCTTAGAATTTCTGGTACTGAGAGGTTAAGCACAGTTCTAAAATTCTTTGAATGGTGACGTGCAGTAGATGGAATTTGTTATTCCTCAAAACCCAAGTACTCCATCAGCTTCCTTTTGTATTTCTTTTTTCTCAGGACTTCCTAATTTGTAACTCTATTCATCCACGAGATACGCAGTATCCTTCTGTATAACCACATTTCAAATGCTCTCATCTATTTTTATCATAGCATTATGTAGTGTCCAAGTTTCGACTCCATGAAAGAAAACTGGGCTGACCTAGCATTTAGTAATTCTGATTTTTATCTCCAAATTTGTTTCTCTACTGCAGAGCAACTTGTTAAGCTTGCTTGTTGTATTCTGCTTTTTATTTCCTTTTTGAGATCCGCGGTGCTATTTATTATGGTAGTTAGGTATTAAATGCTACTAACTTTTTTGATTTTATTATGACGTCTCTTATTTTTAGCTCGTCATTCTATGGGTGTTTGTTCTTTGTGAACAGCATGAATCGACTTGAAGCGACTTATCGAATCAAGTTTATTTTTTATCACGTTAAGCCGACAAAATTCATTGGCCAACACAATTCTATCGTCCGCATATCTAATATTGTGTATTTGCATACTGTTTATTTTCATTGCGGAGTTATACATTGTCCATGCTTTTTTAAAGATTTGTTCGGAGCACATGTTGAATAATTATGCTGACAGTATGTCGAACTCCTCGGATTTTTCTCCCCCCCAACAGATATTTAAGTCTGCTAATTTCAGTAAAGGTTTTTGTTAATGTTTTTGCTTTTGAGGGTCTTTGCCATTTTTATTTTGTCAATAGGCTTTTCGTAATTCACAAAATCATATTAAGGCAAACAGTGTATCGTACTAGCTACTGAACCCAAGATGAGGTGGACTATTTATACTATAAACTCTCTTTTTAGGCATTGCTACGAAGCCATTCATCCGCAAGCCATAATTGTATATCGCGTTAAGCAGATCTAATATTCCTTTGTAGGTTTTCTTCCTCTTCGAATTTTAATTGCTCATCTGGGGCTACTGTCTATTTTAGATTCAATTAACACTTTTATGACCTCTTCTTGTAAGATTACAAGTCCAATAGGCCTTTCACATGACTGGATCCGGTCGCGTTCATCCTAGAATAAATCTTCGATGTGTTCTTTTCACATTTTTAAAGGATGACCAGATAAAACCATAGGGAAAAAGAATTAAATAAAACAACAACGGTGTGAGATATAAAATTGAATCTGTGAGATAGCACATCGTTCAAATAGCCGCCTCAGCTTCGCTAGCAGTGCAAGTTCGAAAAAAGTTCAAGGGTGTTTTTTTATTTTGTGTGATCTCTAAAAAAACCTAATTACATTGAACACGTCAAGGGTAATTTTTTTGTTGTTTGGTTTTTGAGTGTTCTATTTTTGACAGCTCGCGCGTGATTCGTGAAATGTGTCAAAGTCAAATATGCTATTTCATCATAGAAGGATTTACACCCGAATAAAGCTTACACATTAATGAATTTTATTATCAAAATTCGTGCTCAAATCACTTAGACCATTTTTGAAACTTCTTGTAATGTCTTTGCATATTTTCCGATTTTATTTTTCAATATAGACGATATGCGGAACCGGTTGATAGATTTCCGACCCTTTTCTTAACAGATAATACAGAAAATAGTGAAGCGGCGTTAAATCGCACGAACGAGGCGGCCAATCGACTGGCCCATGTCTTGAGATAACACGCTCACCATACTTACTCTTCAATAAATCGATTGTAGCGTGTGCTGTGTAGCTTGTGGCACCATCCTGTTGAAACCACATGTCGTCCAAGTCCATATCTTTCAATTCGGGCCAAAAATAATCGGTGATCATTCACAGTAACGTGACGATCGTTATCGTCGACGAAAGAAAAATGGCCAAATAACGCCGCCGTCATGCAAACCGCACCAAACAGTTATTTTTTGTGGATGAAGTAGTGATTCATGAAGCACATGTGAGTTTTCACCCGACCAATAACGCATATTTTGCTTATTGACGAACCCATTGAGCCAAAAATGAGCTTCGTCACTGAAGATGATTTTGCGATGAAATTCATCTTCTTAGTGCATCTTCTCCAGAACCCAATCGGAGAACGTAGCTCGTTAGTGTACTTTACCCTATTGGAAAACCCTATACTAAATTCCTCAATAGGAGCTTTTACCAGGCTAAGAAAATAAACACAAGATTTACATTGGTTTGGCGATGGTAGTACTTTTGGAATACAAGCTCAATATAAAGCACACATAATTTGGAACACAGGCCCTTTTGTCTGTCGGTGTCTACTAACGTTCTTGAAAATTTGAACCGTTACAACCTATTTGATTATTTCATCTTGAATAGAGATATTTTGTACTCAGAAAGTCTAGGGAGGAAAGAAAGACAGATACCGATGAACGTTGGTTTTGAATGTTTGCAGGTTATAATGACCAGAAAATACAGAGCTCGTCAGAGTATTCATAAGCGAGTTGGACGGCTAAGGAAGTAATCACGATATTTTAGAATACGCCATAAAATGGGATTAAGACTAAATTGGCAATTTCGTTGTAGCACCGTTGGTTCTGTTATTTAAAATATTAATTAAACAAGGTACGGCAGGACACATTACTAGACTATATTGTCATCACCTATGAATTTTATCGCTCGAATTTGAATCATATCTAGCAAGTGCAGAGAAGTTTTCAGGATCACCTGACCAGATGTAGGCATTGTACTTCAGCTCCTTGCACTGTATGTATTTCATACATTACATCCCTTGAGAAAGTCTGGACATTGTAGTGTAGGATGTACTGACACTGAAGGATTGTTTTTGAAAGGATTTAACCTTACAACGATGTTTAGAATATATGTGTTTTGGAAAGTGAGTCATAAAGCTATGGCGCGGGACTGAAAATTTCCTCTGATCCATTCTTAAATAGAAAGTGTCTGTCATTTTCGGGGGCAATGACAACCCTCTAGGGTTAGAAACTTACGATTTAAGGCCCACTTGCCAAAAAACATCATACCCATTGTGCAAATGAGTCTGATCGATCATTGATGTCTATTCTTCATCGCGACACACCCACTTTAGGCATCAAAAGTGGATGATTGAAGATAAGATAAGAAAAAAGTTTCGTTTCAAAAACTATGAACGAGCTTTTATTGATGGTTTCTGTCCATTCTTTCCTTTCTAATCTCTCCAGTCCAATAAATTTGAGAAATTCATAAATATGTTCATCATCTTGCTGAAGGTCCTCAACTTCATTCGCTTTAGTTAGAATTGTGGCTTTCATAAAAACGGGGCGTTGTATTCGTTTTGGTTAGTTTGCTTGAAGTTTGATTTCTTTTTTGAAGCGCCGTAAAAAGCTATCATACAATTTTCAGTGACGTCCATGAAGTACGATTTCTTTCCCATAGATAAAATGTTATGACTACAAGTGATGTAAAGTTTATATATCTTTTTTTTTTTTTCTTTGCACCCAAACACCGGATACTTATAATAACAAAATAGCTGGAAGCGGTGTTTTACGATGTTTTATTTTATTGACATTATAAAAGCTGTTTAACGATAAATAAATGCATAACTCTTATTTTTTATATTAGATAATGTGTAGTTTCGTCTGTAAAAAATTTTGTCGATATTATAGTGGGGATCAGTGATGAAGAAATTGATTTAGATTTGTATTTTTTAATCATAAAAGTTATTGCATCCTGACCTTCGAATGTAATGTCAAATCTCAAAAAATGGTGTGTTAGACCATTCCATAACAGCTAGTCATTTGTTCATTTGCTATATCCGATTAGTAAAATTCTCAATACTGCAAAAGGTTTGTTTTCTTTAAAAGAACAGAATAAAAAGTTTCATTCATTGGACATGTGAATATAATCATCATTCGAAAGCAAATTGAGTGGATTTTTTTCTTCTATTCTATACTTCTTAAGTTATGGCTTTGAATAAATTAAGAGAAGCATAGTAGAATAATATTACATCTGGGTTCGGGAGTGTTTATTATTTAAAAACTAGCAATCAAATTTTATATTTCGTCCACGGGTATGATATATATATATAACACATGGGCTGAAAAGTCAGTGCCGTATTATAGTAAAACAAAATTTTTGTTAGATTCAACTTTATCAATATAGTTGCCTTCGAGGGCGATACACTGATTAAAACGATCTTCCAATCTTTCGATACCAGTTTTGTAGTACGATTTCGATTTAGCCTCAAAAAAGGCCTCTGTTTCGTTGATTACTTCTTCATCGGTCTTAAATCTCTTTCCGGCGAGCATTCTTTTGAGGTCTGCGAACAAGAAATAGTCGCTGAGGGCCAAATCTGGAGAATACGGTGGGTGGGGGAGCAATTCGTAGCCGAATTCATTCAATTTTGCCATCGTTTTCATCGATTTGTGACACGGTGCATTATCTTGATGAAACAGCACTATCTTTTTTTTCAAATGCGGCCGTTTTTCTGCGATTTCGTCCTTCAAACACTCCAACAACGCAATGTAATTGTCGCTGTTGATATTCTGCCCCTTTTGGAGATAGTCGATGAAAATTATTTCATGTGTATCCCAAAATACGGATGCCATAACCTTGCCAGCCAACTGTTGAGTTTTTGGTCGTTTTGGACGAGGTTCGCCGCCTGCTCGCCACTCAGCTGTATGCCGACTTGACTCTGGTGTGATGTGATGGAGTCAAGTTTCATCCATTGTCACATACCGACGCAAAAATTCGGCTTTATTGCGGTTGAACAGCTTTAAACACTCCTCTGAATCATAAACACATTGTTGTTTTTGGTCGACTGTGATCAAACGCGGCACCCACTTTGAACAGAGCTTTCGCAAGGCCAAATATTCGTGTATGATATATCCAACACGCTCTTTTGATATCTTCAGAGCCTCAGCTATCTCGATCAACTTCACTTTACGGTCATTCGTAATTATTTTGTTGACTTTTTTGATGTTTTCATCTGAAACAGCCTCTTTTGGACGTCCACTGCGTGCATCATCTTCGGTGCTTGTATGACCACTTTTAAATTTTTCAATCCACTTGCGAATGGTTCGTTCGGCTGGTGCAGAGTCCGGGCAACACTTATCAAGCCATTTCTTTGCATCGGCTGCAAAGAAAGGCTTATATTTGTAGAGAGCATTTATGCCACACAGGAGTTGTATAAACAAAGGTTTAGCTTGCCATAGGCTCTGCATACTCTCTACTCTACGTTGGAAATTAATTTGTTTTTTTTTTTTTTTTTTTTTTTTGTGTGTGTGTTTGTGTCCTTTGTTGAAGTGTTTCATCAACGGTGTTTTTAACAAGAGGATGTGATACTCTTTCCGTCTCGGTTTTCATATTGGTATAAATGTTTACTTCTAGCTCGACACGTATTCGACCCCATATTGTGCTGATGTCAGTCGATGAAACCGTTCATAGGTCACAGCATACCCTCAGTGTTGTCATTGCTACAGATTTAGATCCTTAAGTATAATTTTTATCGCTGGTACCAGTACGGAGGCTGCAAATTCTTGTATAATTATTTATTCGCTCGTCAGAGAGTTTCTTAATTGCTCATTGGTTCGTCTGGTCATGGAGAATTTTTTGTGGGTGTGAGGTATGCTTAAAATTAAGTCGGTAGTTCAGCAAGACTGTCAAACATTTTATTTTAGGCTTTGGACTGCTCTCCAACTTGATAACAATGTGGTAATAAGCGTACATTCCTTCAATTGTTACCCGTATGGATTTATTGGGTCTTCCAAGGTTTTAGCTGTTTCACAAGAGCTTTTTTTGATGTCATCTGACGTTGTTACTTTATTTTAAAGCAATCGCTAAGTTGTAGGTCATTTGATGACACATCATTTTCACATTAGTTTATGTTTTAAAAAAATTCTATAGTCTGACTACCGCTTTTTCTCTTATCTAAGCTTAGAGAACGGAACAGCGCTTGCTTGCGAGATCTACTGCCTCTATACTCTTTGAACTAGCTAATTTTAACAAGAAATTGCTATGTCACAAGACAATATCAGAATTCGGTCATGTTGAAAACAATTTAATTATCCGTCCTAAGTGTAATGTGAATATATGCAGATATGATGCATACTCTATTTTCAGAACCAATGTATTCAATATTTCGATTGAATACTTCTGAATGGGACGTCCTTTTCCCTTTACTCTTTAACCTTATCCTAAACAAACTATCTCTATACCTACCCGCAAAAACTTGTCGGTAACTTGCGGTCTTCATTACTCAAAAGACACGTTTAAACGAACGTAAGAAGGGCCTTACTTTCCTGCACAAATCTGTAAATTTCTGATGGGATCTACAATTAATTGCTATGGTTACTGCGTTAAAACGAAATTCTAACTTAAAATTCCAACTTACTTACCAATTAGGTATAAACTGGAAAAGTTGACCCAATCTATGGTATATCATCAGCAAAAATATGGTTATACCAGTTCACAAATGTAATACAAGAAAAAATATCGTTCAGACCTTGAGAGAGCTTGGGCTCACTCCTAATTTTATGCATCGTACTGTAGCGTTTCTTACTATGCTACGATACGCGACAAGCTCAAGACTACTAAATATCCGTTTATTCGCGCACTGTAATTACTCCAAGTGCTATCAATGTTGTGCAGTCACAAATCAGACGAAAACTGCAAAAATAGTAAAACTTGTCGCAAGAACTAAATATTTCGCGAAAATGTTCGTCTAGCTTTGTTTGAAAGAAAACTTGGCACTTGGCGACACAGTCGATACTTAACCGCAGTCGGTACATGAAGAATCCTGTTCAACTTCAATAAACAGAACGATTGAGTAAGTACTTGGACATCAAGAGAAGCGTTATAACGATCGAGTAGGTACTCAAGTAAGGCATCTGAACTACATATTACGACAGTTGAAAATGCACATTGTATTAGCAATGGTATGATGGAAAGTGAGCTCTCATGGCGTTACCGTCCTTCAGATCTAAAGAAAAAAAATATATATATATTCGAAACTTCCGCGAAAGTTTATCAAACAAATGTTCAAGATTCTCTACCTAACAAATCATTTCAATAAAATCCTGCTTTATCTCACAAAGGCAAAAACCATTCATCAGTGGCTTAAAAAATTGTTCCGGACTTCATATCACAGTGTAATTACCTATCTGACAGTTTCGAACACAACTCTATGGTCTAAGCTATGACCTGTTTTAGAGGATATGGCCTGGTCTACTTGTCACTGAAAAATTTCCCATGCTGCAATCGATGACTGGCTGCTGTCTCATGTGTGTTGGAAGATGGAAAATAGAAGGTAATCTGTTCTATGGTTTTTAGCCATTGAGAGACCTAATAAATAAAATAAAAATTTTAACTCTTTGTTTAGAGGAAACTTTTCCCTGTATCAGTATTTATGCCTTTAATCCGAGTCTAGAGTCTATTCTACTTTCAACTTCCACTCTACCTAATGACAAAGGAAAAAAATTCATCATTCTTTCAACACTTAGATAATTTCAATTGGCTTGCAGGAAATCACTTCACAGCAAATGAAAAGGTGAAAAGAATGTAAAAAAGCATTCACTCATTAGGACTGTGTATTATATCTACTCATTAAAAATAATTTAAAAACAGCAATGAAATCGAATTGGAAATCAAAATCGTATGGCTCACATTTCCATTCATTTGTATTTAAACGAAGTGTTTAACAAAACAAATTAAATTCTACAACTTTTTTCTGCGCTCTTAGTTTTTTTTTTTTTTTTATGGATCGATGCCAAAAAGCTTTGCACATGATAAATGTATTTTCTGCGGCTCTACATTCTTCTCTTCATTCATTCTATTAATTATATTTAACTAATTCTATGATATTACAAAAACAATACTATTGGTAGTATTTCTAGCTGTGAAAGTTGTTTCAAAGTTTATGACAGAATTGAATCATGCCGCTCTGCTTAAATGATCCTTTTTTTTTAATAGATTTATAGCTACTGGTAGTAAAAATTTGTTGATTATCATTATTTCTTTTGTTATATTTTCAGAGGTCAAGAAGAACAAAAATTCCCTTTCACGCAAGTTCGTTTCCCGCCCGAAGATTCAGATCAACCTCCGGTGTATGAGGAGGGTATGGAAGTTGAAGTGTTCACACGATCGCTTGAGCGTCAAACATGCGGTTGGTGGACAGCTGTAATTAAACTACTTAAGGCTGAATTTTGTGCGGTCTGTTATTTAGGCTTCGAAAATCAATATGCGGAAGTTGTTGAACTAAAGCGACTAAGAGTGAAAAATGTTAATCCTCCGATTACAGCTAAAACATTTAATAAATTCGAAATTACTGTCCCTGCGGAATTACAAGAAGAGTAAGTATTATTTGTATTTTGTTTGTTTACTCATTAATTTAGCTGTAATTTTTTAAGGCAGGATTTTTGAATTCTAAGAACAACGAGTTTCAATTGGCCCTTGTACATATACATACTGTTTTAAGTATTTCGTAAAATTTGTCTCTGGGCTTTGATTAGGTTATTCTTCCGCCCCCATGTATCTGATTTATCTGTGGGGTTAGCTTAAGTTACACACCTCAATAGCATTCTACGTGCCTCTTATTTTATATCACATATTTAGTTAAGCCGAAAGTTCGTTAACGTTTTTGCATGCCAATAACTGTCACCTGAACTAATGCTATAGATACAGTATAAGCGTACTCTGATGCACCGTGCGGCTAGTATGTACTTTAAAATAAATTAGTATTAGATATCAATATCCGGTTTTATTTATTCTGACGTATTCTTTAAATCCAGAGCTGATGAGAATGCGAATGTACTATAATCTTAAACCTATAGCTTATATTGGGACTTTGCGGCAACTCTCTTTGCGCCTTGTAATACCAACTAACCTGCTGAGCATAGAACATTCTACAAACAGAGACACGATTTGTGCAAAACACACATTAAAGTTTAGGTGGTACTATTGTATTTCGGTCACAAAACTCATAATAGTTTTACCGTCAGTTTGATGACTCGAAAAGCAATAACTTTGTCGCCATTTTCCTGATCATTTACGACTGGGTCCAAGTTTTCAAAGTGTGGACGCCTTTGAGTCGATAACTTACCATATTTTAAATAGATGTTTGTTTGCTTGTGAATTCGGAAAACGGCAGTGCAGATGTTTAGTCTGTTTGAAATCGAATTATTAATTGCTTTCAAAAGGATTTTACTCTGAATAAAAGGGCCTACAAAGCCCCGAGCTCAAGGAATTCGAAGAAAGCGTTGCCCATATATAGCACATGAATATATGTATGTAAAAGAGTATTTTCAAAACTGGATTTCACTTTCACTGGATCTGATCAAATCCAGTATATTTATGTATATGGGCAACGCTTTCTCTTGTATTTGACCTTATACCGACTTTAAATGGTTATTTCAGTATAATATATAGATCCCAGATTTTGTAATTTAGCGTGCGTGAGCCTGTTTATTACGTGATTGCGCATTTTCCTTCGTATTTTCATTGTCATTTTTTGATAAATATGACAAGATCCCGTGACTTTCTTCCTTCCCGTTGAGTCTCGCTCAACCGAAGGTCCAGGATTTTCTTCGATAGCTGCTTTCAATAGCAAATCACTTGAGGATTTGTCATGCGTGCTTCAATCATTAACTTGGAAAATTCTTCACTCAGTTTGCGCAAAAAAATAATAAATTAAATATGTCGCGATTGAAATTATGTTAAATACGTTGAAGAATAGTGCCACTGGCCATTTGAACATCGCCGTTGAGTAATGTATCTTCTTAGCATTTGGTCCATGATGCCAACGCCAGTTTTAATATTTAATAAGATTAGGTGTTTTTTTATGCATTGTCACTCACAGCTGTATCTGAATGCATTGTTAATATTAAAATTATTGCTTTGTTTTTTGTTTTTTTTTAGTACGTAACAGAGAGTTGTATTGAGAATGATCGTGTTGATTCGATCATCGTTGCTAAAAATTCGATACAAGTTAATACAACGCACGGTAGCTGTGTGCTCGTTCGTGCACTCAAAACAAAAAAATTCTTGGGCAAACATGTATACACAACATTTTTTTTTTTTTTTTTTAAGTTTGTGTAATAATATTTCTTTTATAATCAGCAAAAAAATATCTACTACCTGTTGGTAGTAGCCGTGTAGATCCAAAGGTCCCTTTTCGGTGACAGACCCCATGTCTTGCCGATAACTCCTCTGTACTGTCAAAAGGTCGACAGCGCTTTAAATGCTTTCGTTGTAACATGTTTAGTCCAGAGATTTGGAGCAGACACTCGCTAGACATGATCCAACAGACAGTACAGCTACATCGTCCGCGTATGCTTGTGCGAAGACGTTAGAACGCCTTGCTGCCAGTTTCTGTTTACACAATCCATGTTCTATTCACCAACATTGCCTTAATCCACAAGACCAGTGACTTGTCTACGCCGTGTTGTCTGGCCGAGTTGCACATGCCATCAAAAGTTACGTTGTCAAAAGCACTCTCAACGTCGATGAAGGCGTTTTCCTTCTTGTCGAGTGCGTTTTCAATTCTGCCTACCAGATTCTGAAGCGCACTCTCGACAGCGCCGACAGAGGATGCATTCTACTACATTCACTCTAGGAGCTAGTTGTGAGCTGGTTTCCATCAGGTTACCTGAGAAGTGAGACTTTATGAGACGGTGAGTCTCTGTTTTCGACTCGGTATAGGTACCGTCAGAAACCTACTGGTTTCATCGACTGTTTCGATATTTTCGATTAAGATTTGTAAGAGGCGCTCTTCGAAGTCCGAATAAGCCTCTTAAACATTTTTTGCTTTGATTTGTAATGATTCCAATCTTCAATTAGTCTTAAGGGACCTGTTTGAAAGTTTTCTGGATTCTTTACGAAGACTCTGCAGGTCAAGGTTCCACCAAGGAAATAGGGGAAATAAGCGGACGCAACGACGAATTTGCGCCATTCTACGTTTGCTTCGTAGCTTCTGTCTGCAGCAACCAAATCTTGATTACAAAATTGCACAAGTTTAGCTGGTGAGAGTGAACTCGGCAAATAAAGACAAGCTCACGGTCTTACCGATCGCTCGTCTTAAAGAGGTGTGAAACCCCTTAAACATCAGAAATTACAGATGCGTTTATTCCACACCCATGGTGCCTGTATGGTTACTATGTAAGGTTTTGTATTCAATACGGAAAGTCTCCTACATAGGGATGCAGTAGCAGACTTCAAATGTTGAAGGTTGATTTGAGTATACAGAATAGATGTGTACTGGGGTGGTCGTCTTCTATTCGCGCTAATTTGGAAACAAAGTGGAAATTAACCCTTCCAAGGTGCAGATAGGAACGTAAGTCAAACCTAGACTTAATGGTCTCGACAGAAGCTTTGTCTAAGCCCACAACAAGAGAAGAGCCTTCCTTGTTTTTCCAATTCTTTTTTTCCCAGTGAGAGTAGATTTCCCACTTTTTAGTGTCAAGCGTTCTGGGTATAAAGACGCATCCGTCGATCAGAGCTACAACTTTTGCTGGTTGTAGCACTGACATCGTCCAGCGTCGCGTGCGTGTTAAACCGCTGATGATTTTTGTGTTGTCCACCAGAGCTGCGGCCTTTGCTGGTTGCAGGACCAGTTTCATCCGGGCATCGTGCGCGGAGAGACCCATCGATGCTGATGTCGGAACTTCCTCTTGTACCTGTTCGGGACAGAAGAAGGCGCAGCTTCAGATCTGAGAGGTTGATCAGTTTCAGTGCGTGTCACTTTCTCCGACCTGTTTCTCTTCTCTGTCGCAGCTGGAAGAGTATGACTTTTGGCACTCGCCATCTCTCGTGCTTTTGCGTCGCATTTCAATCGCCTCTTCAGCTGCCCCTAAGACTATAGTTCTTTAGAGTGTGTCTCTTCTGGAGCCCGTTCCACCTTTTCGGTTTTCCGAGACAAGTCATCAGAAACAATACCCTGACCAACCACTGGTCTATTCTGATAGAGTTTAGCCATAACAAGCAAGGCCTCTCCGGTACTCTCTCCATCGTTCCAGCTCAATCTACCGAACGTGTCGTAGAAAGTGCTGCAGGGGTCGTCGGAATCAAATGATCCGTTCGACGTCTCACCTGGATTCTTTTCAGAACCTTAGGATCTTTGATTCTAAAGCCTTCCTGCCACGACAAGGCAGCCAAAGAAAGGAAGGTATGTGAAGTTAACTCGAGCAAAATCTGCTCGAGATACATATTCCATATTATTTTTCTTTCACTTCACTCAGAATACGACTAACACGCTGAATCAACTAGAAACTCAAAGCATACTAAACTGTCTTTTCCTCTAATATGCTGTAGAAATTGTAGAAATCACCTTAATGTTCCTTTCCTCGAACAATAGAAATTGCATCTGCTACCTGAGGTGGGTAAGGGTATTAACATTTCTGCAGCATTTTTCGTCTTAAACTTACTTCAATACTTAATATTACTGTACATTACAAAAATGTAAGGTGTAAAATAACCTCCTTGGGAATGAAAAAAGATTTTTTTTTTAAATGTTTTTTTTATTTTATTCAATATAGTCCCCTTTTATAAGTATATTTTTTTATGATATACTTATTCCAACGATTTTCCAACTTCTTGATCCCGTCCGAAAAGTAATTTTCCGGAAGGTCTGTAAAATACTCCTCCGTTGCGTCGATGATTTCCTCGCGTGAGCTGAATTTTTTATTGATGAGCCATCTTTTGAGGTCTTGGAAGAGATAATAGTCCGAGGGAGCCAAATCGACCGGCTTCGTGCCGGCTTCAGTCCATTGCCGGGCACTCATTCTGTTCTCTGGTGTGTAATAGTGGATCCAATTTTCATCAACAGTTACCAATCGACGCCAAAAGTCCGCCCGATTCCGCATTTCGCGTTCGTGTTTTTGGTCAGGAGTATGTGCGGCACCCAGTGGCAGGATAACTTTTTCATATTCAGAATACTGCCCAAAATATGGCGTGTGCGCTCAGTACTAATCTTTGTGGTATCTGCTAGCTCGCGCATCTTCACTTTCCGGTCAGCTGCGGACTTGATCGGTAGTGGAGCTGCGGCCACCACGAAACTCTCGAAACCAATATTGGACGGTGTAATCTGGCGGAGCATTAGCCCCATAATATTTATTCAACTTTTCTTTTGTTTCCTTCGCCATTTTGCCTCTCAAAAAATAATGTTTTATGAGAGAACGAAAATCGTTTTTGTCCATACTCAACATGATGCCAAACACGTCAACAACAATCATCTGTCAAAACAAAACTAAAGACAATATCGCACTGAAATATGAACGGACCTCAAGGCACCATAACCTTTTTATCATCATCTAAACTGATCTGGAAATACCAGATGTACTAGAAAATTCACAAATTTTCTAGGAATTGTGTTTTCATATGACTTTTTGAATGTAGCGTTGGAACAGATAGTGCGTAGGGCAGCTATTGACTACAACTTTGTCCAACTGTTGGGTTACGCAGTTGACATGTATGGCTAACGCTGGCGTTGTAGAGGCGTTTA
The DNA here is from genome assembly GCA_907269105.1 of Volucella inanis. Lineage (NCBI taxonomy): Eukaryota > Metazoa > Arthropoda > Insecta > Diptera > Syrphidae > Volucella > Volucella inanis. Next base: position 149,189,431 of record OU026153.1, read on the forward strand.
TAGCAAATCAAAGAAGTCGCGAAGAGTTGGTCTTCTGAGTTAACGGTGAAGTCATTTGCGACCTCGCTCTCGATAATCACAACTTGAAGTACAGTCCACAAAATTAATTTTTTTTTTCTCAAATGTAGACCACCGACAGTTTTTTTACATAAATTGTACAATATATGTATTATTTTTATTTCTACTAGAAATATTTGAGTTACAAGAAAAAAATTCAATTCGGTTATAATTTATATATTATAAAAACCATAGCAAAGGAAAACATTAAGATCTAAGAACGAAATGAATTTAAAGGTAATTCAGAATTGTTATATCCACATCTTTAAAAATCTATTTTGAGTCAAAATATTTTTTAATACGTTATAGAGGCATCAAATTGCTTAATGTATCAAATATCCGATTGGGCATTGAATTCGCTGAATTCTTTAGAATTCTTTAAACTCTCCAATGGCTGAATCTATTCGCATATACCCTCCTCATCTAGGTTCACACAAATCCGTTGGTCTAGATGTATCTCCCCTTCTGAAGAGATGATCTTTCACGGTGGCAAAACTGCTACGTAAGCTTTTTCATCAATCCTACTTTTTAGAGCTCTTTCCAGTACTTGTCCAGCCCGTTCTTCAAAAGGCGAATCTACTTTTCACTCCTCCTACAGACCCATTGGACTTACTTTCCTTCTTTCCAAGATCATGGAAACACTGATAAACCGTCAGCTCAAGAAATATCTCGAAACACGAAAATTTGTCAATAACCGACAATAGGGTTTCAAGTCTTCACAAAATAAATGCTAGTGCTCTCCAAGGCTCCGTTCTGTTTCCGACACTCTTTAATCTTCATCAATTACCTCTTGTCTGCTACTTCTAGTCCAATATAAAACTTTGCTGACGTACTCTCTGTTTTTCATAAATATTCCTTCCTGGACTTACGTCTCTGCTCTTCGGCTGTAGAACGGGAGCGGCAGCGTATTATTCATAATTATTCTATGAACTTTTTTCACGTTGTCGCCCGTAACAGCGACAGGACAGGGCGTCCACTGCGTGCATTGTCTTCGGTGCTCATTTCGCCCCGTTTAAATTTGCCAAACCACTTCTCAACAGTTGTTTTTCTTGGTGCAAAGTCTGAATAATGTTTATCAAGCCAAGCTTTGGTTTCACACACACACAAAGCTCTGTCTTTTTCCATATTTGCTATATTTCACAAACCTATTGTCCGACAGCTGTCAAATTTATACACGTGTCGTTTGAAGTTTAGTACTACTATAAACCATATGGATTTAATTCTAGTAAAACCATCTATGTTAACCTACTAACTTTTTAGACATTAATCCGGCCAAAATTAGACTAAAATGACCACATCTGGTCAGGTTCCCCCAAGACCTCTTTGCACATCCTAGATATAGTAAGATTCAAAACCTTGCTATAAAACTTTTAGGTGACACTTATATTACACAGTCATGACACGCTTGAACAACGATGTAACGTGTTTTGCTTCACTTTGTTCTATCACTATTTTCATCACCAATGCTCCAAGGAGGAAATAAAGTACATTGGTTTTGAATGTTTGATGGTTATAATGACTTGAAAATGCAGAGCTCGGTAGGGTATTTCATAAGCGAGTTGTGTAGTTAGTTAGTGTAGCACACACTAAAGCAGACGAAACAAGAAACATGTTTTTGACTCGATGTTTTTCATGACTGGTTGTCGAAAATACATGGTAATGCATACGTCTAAGAAACCCCGAATGTAACAAAAATGTTTCAAACCATCGTCATTGTCACTTGCTTGTGCCGCAGCACGCACAGCATGCGAAAAAACGAGAAACATGAAACAGAAACATTTTTTTTTTATTTGATGCACTGGCGTGAACTTCATAATCACAAACTTTTTTTTTTATCGCAGCACACTAAACAGAAGTGAAAAACGACGGGATTTGCTTTGTTACATTGTGCCTCGGTTGGTGTGTGTGTGTTAAAATATAAAGTGTTTTCTTGACTATGGAACAAGAAAGGTTTTGTCTGATCCGGAGTATTTTCAGCCTTAGACAAATAAATTTACGAGCTCCTAATTGTTTTGAATTTCTAGCCGCTTGAATTCCTGTTCGACTAGTTTGGTTTGAACAATAGGTTGGATTTGCGATTTTTGTTGCTCCAGGAACCATTTATAAAGTTCTTACATTTTCTGAAATTCGCCTTTTTTCAAGGTGAATCGCGGTTCTACGGCGCACGCAGATAAGCTTAGAAGTTCATTTTGTTTTTTTATATTATTGTATACGTAAATATAGTGGATTTAAGCAACCCGTATTTAATTGATTTTCAGATAAAAATCTTCAATTTTCGTTATCTGCGATGAAATTTGTTTTTCTCGTAAGAAAATGGGCTGCTTTTAATTTTGTCTCTTTGGCGAACATAAAAATATTTATTAGGAAGAATCACAAATGTGAATGTGCACAGAAAAAATTACTGAAAATATTGGTAACTTCATCCAGAGATTATGGAAAAAAGAGATGACAAAAATAAACGACCTGAAAAATCGAGGCAACCAACGAATGCTTTTCAACTTATCATTATTCGTATTATGGAATATCTAATTTTACCTATAATTCGTATTATAAAGTTGTCAATGGGGAAAATTTGCTATTCGTACTCGTATGAGTGGACGTCCATCCGGTGGCTAATATTTACGGTAGAGTCGCATAATTGATTTTGGCTTTTGGCGTATCATTGATTTTTGCTGGATTTGTAGTTTATTAGAGCTAGTTTATTTAGTTAAATTAGCAGCAAGTTGAGCCTTAATCTTGATGTTATGTACAGAAATGATGTGACAAGACGATTGTGCTATTATGGGCATAGGAGACGCCTATGTCTGCGTATTCATTTCCCATATGTCTTAGGACCCATATGTGCTTAAATCTCCGCTGTGGAGTCATATGAGACAGTCTTTCATCACCTTTTATGAATTCCTTATGCATGCACATAGTGTACATGTCATCACTATATACGCTATGATTAATTTTCGAGACTAACAGAGGAGTCTTTGTGCATTTCATTTAATAGTTGGACAGATTTAATATTCTACATATATAAAAACAAAGTTCTGTTTGCACAAGATGCGTACATTTGGGAGCGGCGATTCAAATTCTGGTATATGTTGATACCCACAGCTTGTTCGAGCACAATATTGTGAAGTATAGTACTTTGTCTCCCATCCCTGATTTCGTCATCAAAGCCAAAGAAGAACTAATTAGGCCTTGTTTTTTTTTAACGTGTCATTCGAAGGTTTTTCAATTTATTCATGTATAAAAAAATGGCTCGGATGTGTACGATTCCTGACGATGTCTTAACCCTATCCTTTACGCCATGGATCATCTAGTTGTATATCGGAATTCTATTTTTCACAGCGTAGTTTTTTTAACGCAAGTAGTTACTTTGGTTAAATATTTACAGGCTCGTCACTTAAAAGTATTATGGCCTTATCCTAAAGGTCTTATTCTTATCCTTCATAATTTTGTCTTTTGAGTTGTGTTTTCGAATTACCTGCATAAAATCAATTTCGTAACTACTTGGCTTGACAAACAAATAAGTTCTTTACATTTAACATGCAATGCTGTTGAAGAAGTTCCACGAGAACAAAAGAAACGAGAAAACTAAGTATAATTCACAGGTGAGCAATTCACCACAAGCCACTCCAACAGCCGCAATTTTCTTTTTGATTTTTATTATTATTATTATTATTATTATAACTTTATTAGCAAGAAAAAAATTACAATGTTAATATAAAAGGTTAGCACTAACTAACAGGGCTTTCGGCTAGAAGGATTAAGAAAACTAGGGAGTTTTTATATTATTTACAATATTCAGTTCGGATAATAATTGGTAAACGTATACAATATTTTTTTCTGAGGGAATTTTAAGAAGGTCTAATAAGGATCTATTATGAATTATTTTTTCGGATACTTTCTTGACTTGACAAGGTTTCGTTGCTGCAACATAGATGACACTGCGACGGTTCGGTTTTTGTCATTATCATTATCTATCAGCTGCTTCGTTGCCTTTAATACGTGTCTCGGTACCCACATAAGCTTGATTCTGCCGTTGCTACCGATAAGTCGGTCCCGGATGGTTTCAGCTATTGGTGTTCTGTTGGTAATATTTTTAATGGCTTCGATTGTTGATAGACTATCAGTACATATTATTATTATTATTATTATTATTATTTTTTGTCTGCTAAGTTTAAGGCCCTGAGTATTGCCAGGTCTTCAGCGGATAGAACTGTGGAGAATTCTTCAAGCAGTCCTTTAAGGAGAGTTTTAGTATTGTGATCAACAACTGCGAAGGCTACACCGACATAAGTTTTTGATGCATTAGTAAAAATGAAGTTCCAATTAGCTTTTTGTTCGCTGTCCATGATTTCGAGGAACATTCGCTGATATACTTTATCTTCAGTAGATGTTTTCGGGAACGCGTTAAGGTAGGTATTGAAGCAGTCGGCTTGATCAAAAACTTCAGAAAAATTAAAAATACAAGTTTATTCATCTAAATCTCTATTGCCCTCTTTAAGGTAATTCCCATCGACTGCAACACACTTATGCCAGCGGTTGATACAATCCTCGAAAAATTTTTTATATTCGGTTTTCGGCATGTCCATCAGTGCTTCCTGCGATTTTTCCTTTACTTTCTCTCGGCTGCCGAAACGTAGTAGTGGTTTTTTAACTCGATTGAACAGAAAGAACTCACGGGACCCAAATCAGGTGAATTCGGTGGCTGTTGGATGGCATTTGTTGCATTTTTCGTCAAAAAATTACGAATAATGATGGCACTGTGCGACGATGCGTTATCATGGTGCCCACAATTCTGGTCTCTTTCGGCGAATTGCTTCAAGCAAACGTCTCATAACGCCCAAATAATACTCTTTTTTTACTGTCTGGCCTTCTGGCAAAAAATCATGATGCACTACACCGTTGTTATCCATGAAAACCGTGAGCATTGCCTTCTTTTTTGACTGAAAACGACGTGGTTTTGTTGGTCTCTGCTCATTTTGTGAACGCCATTCACTTGTTTGATGTCTGGATAGCGTGTCGTACTCATGTCTTGTCTCCAGTAATGATCCTTTTGATGAATGTGGGATCGGATTTAGCCTCGCAAATCATCTCTTTTGCGACGTCAACACGGTCTCTTTTTTGCATGAAATTGAGGTCTTTTGGTACCAACTTTGCTGCTACACGACGGAAACCAAAATATCTTGGATGGATTCATAGGCAATGTTCAAGTCCTCCGCTATCTCTCTGATGGTTAATTTGCGGTTATTGACCAACATTTCTTCTACTTCATCAATGTTTTCGTCGGTTTTCGATGTCGATGGTCTGCCAGTGCGTTCATTATCTTCGATTGACTCACGAAAACTTTTGAATCGCTCCTGCCACTGGTAAATGACCGTTTTCTTTAAAGAATCGTTGCCGAAAAACTTTTTCAACATTTGCAACGTTCGGGCACCATTAAATCCGTTTTTACGTAAAATTTAATACAATTTCGTTGTTGCAAATTTAAACCCATTTCTAAAATTATAAAAAATCGCCTACACACACAGAGTTAGATGTACTCTTGGCTACGTAACTTTTGTAAATGTCAAGCTATGACGCAAGGATATAGAGGGAATGTCAACAACAGAAGTACCAACTTAACAAAAAAACAAAACTCAAATCGGAACGGTGACGCCACCGGGAACTCTTGGATCAAGGTGGTAACACATGAGCTGAAAAGTCAGTGTCGCTTTATAGTACAATAAAACGCAATTTTTTTTTGCAAAATTCAACTTTATTTATCAATATAGTTACCTTCGAGGGCCCTAAATAGGCCTCTGTTTCGGCGATTACCTCTTCATCGGTCTTAAATCTCTTTCCGGCGAGCATTCTTTTGAGGTCTGCGAACAGGAAATAGTCGCTGGGGGCCAAATCTGGAGAATACGGTGGGTGGGGAAGCAATTCGTAGCCGAATTCATTCAATCTTGCCATCGTTTTCATCGACTTGTGACACGGTGCATTGTCTTGATGAAACAGCACTTTCTTTTTCGTCAACAGCACTTTTGCGGCCGTTATTCTGCGATTTCGTCCTTCAAACAACGCAATGTAATAGTCGCTGTTGATAGTCTGCCCTTTTTGGAGATAGTCGATGAAAAATATTCCATGTGTATCCCAAAATACGGATGCCATATCAACCTTGCCAGCAGACTGTTTAGTTTTTGGTCGTTTTGGACGGGGTTCGCCGCCTGCTCGCTACTCAGCTGACTGCCGACTTGACTCTGGTGTGATGTGATGGAGTCAAGTTTCATCCATTGTCACATACCAACGCAAAAATTCGGCTTTATTGCGGTTGAACAGTTTTTCCTCTGAATCATCAACACGTTTTTGTTTTTGGTCGAATGTGAGCAAACGCGGCACCCACTTTGAACAGAGCTTTCGCATGTCCAAATATTCGTGTATGATATATCCAACACGCTCTTTTGATATCTTCAGAGCCTCAGCTATCTCGATCAACTTCATTTTACGGTCATTCGTAATCATTTTGTGGACTTTTTTTATGTTTTCATCTGAAACAGCTTCTTTTTGGCGTCCACTGCGTGCATCATCTTCGGTGCTTGTATGACCACTTTTAAATTTTTCAATCCACTTGCGAATGGTTCGTTCGGCTGGTGCAGAGTCCGAGTAACACTTATCAAGCCATTTCTTTGCATCGGCTGCATTTTTCCCCATTAAAAAGGCAATGATAAATCAACACACGAGATTGCTTTGAATCCATTTTTTTCACAATAACAAAAGTTGCTTCACTCACAATGCTATATCTCGTATCTTTTGAAGGTTGGTAATAACTGAAAATGGTATGGATTTAATTCAAGTGGTGCCTTCTCTTAGAAACGGACTTTTCAGCCATGTATTATTCTAAATCCATAATTAATCTTTGATAGCATAGTAGTCCTGATGATGTTGATGAGAGAATTCTATTCTTTAACTATTCTTTGAGGTTAAGTACTTAATGATATTGCACCTGGTAGCTAGGCTATTCTTAAGATTCAAACAATGATTCTTAAAGTTAAAATTAGAGTCAAAAATAATGCCTAGTGTTTTTAAAGAATTTACATTACTTATGGGTTCTAGATTTGGGTTAAGCGATATGTGTTTTAAACAACTAGTTTTCCGGCATATACTCGTATACAGGATTTTTCTTTTTTGCTGCGATATTTTTCCACCAGAGTGTTTACACCAGATGGAAAGATCAGTTAAGATGTTTAGGAAATATGCAGCTATTCGTGACAGATTTGCATTTAGAAAACAAAGTGAGATCATCTGCTTAGTTCATCAAATTCAATAATGAATAGGATAACATTGTTAAGTTTTTTGATGTAGCTATACTATTTGTTTCCTATTTTCCATTGTATTATTTTTTTTTTTTTTAAATTATATGAATTCGGACCAGGTCTTTGGAAAGTTTTGAGCTATTTCGACTGGACAAGTTTAATTGTCTGATTCCGTGTTAATGACTTTGATTGACCTGGGTATATAGTTACCAGTAAGGGACTTAACATCAGCCCACAGCTTTTTAAAACTGACTTTAGGGTTAATGTTTGCAGTAAACCTTTCGAAAGACGAGACTTTTGCTGCTTTCACGTTTTTCCTAAAGAGGGAATTAGCTTTGCGATAGCTGATAAGATTAGAGTTATTTGGGTACCTTTTGAAAATACTCCAAGCATTTTGTTTGTTCTGTCGCAGCTCGTCAATTTCTTTATTCCACTAAGGGATTTTTGATTTATTTTTTGTTTGAGGGATTGCCAAGTTTGCTGCATATCGAATGGATTTTTGAATCGTGGCTGCTTCTTTTTTATGTTTAAACGTGGTTCCCTGTATATAAGAAAATTTGCGATTTCGTTTTTAAACGTAGACCAATTTGCTCTATCAGTTTGATATTTTGATTTGATATTAACTTGATTATGTGGCCTATCAAGAGCTATTGTTATGGGTAATGGGGTAATGGTCCCTTCCGTGTAGGTCGGGAGGGATTGTCCATGGGTCAAGGTCTTATGAGTTCAAAAATGGGTTGGCCGACGGTCGTTCAAAACTACCAAGCTTGAGTTGTTAAGGAATTGTTCGATTATTTTGCCGCGAGAATTGCTGGAGGAGGAGGAGATTCAAAAGAATCGGAGTTTGAAGGTTTCCGACAACATCTAGATCTTTGCTAGTAAATTTTTGTTCTGGTGCGATTTACAATGAAATAATTGTTAGTTTTGTTTTTAGCTTTATTTCGACAGCTATTGCCGATATATTTAAGGTAATGTTAAAAGTATGATGGAGGATGGGTTTTGTGAACCAGAAGGCCGGTCCCTTGTTTAGATGTCGTGTTCGAGCTTTGATTATGAAAATAGGTTACATTTTATGTGCGTTTCCTGTAAAGAGATGATAGAGGGTTTCAAGTCGCTTATGAGCAATTGGAGCTCATGATAGTTATTAGAGAAACCATTAAGGTTCCATTGAATAACCTTTAATACTGGTTTAATTAAAACAGAAGACTTTTGTACAATATATTCTGAAGTATATTGTGAAAAATCCGGGTAATTCATGTTTGGGGGGTAGATATTCTGACTCCACAATTCAGATGTTGAACCATCCAGGCTCCTAGTAAAGGAGCGAGGAGGAAGAGCTATTTCTTTTGTTTTTTGGGGTTTGTGGCATGGATAGTTGGTTTGATTTGCTGAGGTTTTGGCAGGTTGATAGTTGCGGAGTGGTTTTCGATAGTGTTTTCATTGGTTTGGATGGTTTGCTTAATTTTATCCAAGAAAAGCTGTGCAGTGCTGTTGGGAAGAGTAGGATTTTGCTCTTTATACATTCGTTTAGCTTCGGCCAAACTACATTTGTTTTTCGTTTTAATTTTTAGCGTTTCTTAAATCTGTATGTATTTTGTACATGTTTGAGATGCATTTTTTGGTTGTGTTCCCAAGAAGTTGGCAATTTCGAAAACCGCATGGAGTTGGGGAAGTATTCATTCACTCTGACCTTGTACCAACCAAAGATCAAAGGTCATTAGCATTAAGCCAGTGGGTTTACTTTGTCCATTACGTTGTTTTGTGCATTTATAAATATCGGTAACAACTTGTGCCTTCCTTTCTGAAATGATTTCCGATTCGGGGACATTGATAAGGCGAGGCACGTAAACTACGCCCTTAGAAGAATTGAGGTTAGAGTGCAGTTGAACTGAGACAGGGCATGGTTTGCTAAAGTTTTGACTGCGAGAAATCTGTCAGCAATATTTTGATTTTATGCTAAAATTAGAAAGTTCCATCCCTTAGCTGCGAAATATGCTCGTACTCTTTGTTCACCCCGCCAATAGCTTTTTTCAACAAGAAAACCACTAATAACGTGCGTAAATGTTAGGTTAAATCCGGGAAAAGCGAGTACACGACTAAAAGAAGCCACGATCTGTGTGTGAAGTTCTAAGAAAAATAAGTTGTGCTGTATTAATAATTAGATTAGGTAACAATCTTGTTATTTTATTTGTATGCAAGAACATATTGTGATATATTTGGACTTTTCATTTCTTAGCTGCAAAGAATTATGTTGACATACAATGCGACAGTGTGCTCAATTTTATTATTTATTGAATTTATTGCGTGTAAAATTTTTGATTACTGCAGAATATATAAAATCGATTAGCAGTTGGCAGACAACTTCTCTTATTTTTGTTTACGAAATATGAACTCACATCATTGCAGTAGTTGAATCATATGGTGATGGCACATACGTCATGTACAGGGTGTTTTTTTTAAAAGGGTCCCGAAAATTTAAATTAGACTACAGGAGATAAGGTTTTGATCTAAAAATACTTTTTGTTATTTGAAATATTATTCTTTATCATTTAACGATCAAAGATGATTTCGGACATATGAGCACGGCGACAGGCTGTTAGAACTTTTGATGCAGACAAAAGTAAAAAGAAAAAATGCTTTTATTAAGATAATTTATTACAAACTTGCCTGGTGGGTAGTTGACCTAGTGAGTGTGTTACAATATTTTATGCAAGACTATAAAAAAACTACGGCGAAAAACAGCCAGTACTTTCCTTAACTAAATGGGTACCTTAAAGTATTACAAATGCAAATTTCAACACAGGCATTAAAAAGCGTTATCTGTCTGTCCATTTGGTTTTTTGGAGAATTTGGGGAGGTATGTTCGCAATAACTCTCCTTATATTGCCTTCAAACGCGTCTATCGTCACTGATTTATCCAAAAGCGACGTTCCGTAACGCTACAGAAAAAAGTCCAGCGGACTTAGATCGTAAGATCTTACAGTGAATTTACAGATCCCAATCTCGAAATTGTTCTCTCATCAAACTTTGATTTCAATAAGTCGTTAGTATTGGTCGCAGCACCTGCACCTTGCTGAATCCAAATATCACTTACTTCTGTGCCGCGTAAATTTTAAAATATTCGATAACCATTAACTGCAACGCGAGTTCTTCCTCATTTTTAAAGAAATAAAGCCTGATGATGACACTATCATATAAAGCACACCATATATGGTATTACATTTTTGTGGATGTATTTGTCTCTGAAGAATCTTTTGCTGATTGTTCTCACTTTACATACAGCAATTTCACTTATTGATGCATCTGTTGAATCTAAAATGAGCCCTCTCGCTGAAAACAATTTTACTATATATTTAATGTTGGATTATTTTCCAATTGGATTTAAGTTCATTCAGCGAAGGTGCCATTATTGAACGGCTTTAATTCTTAATTCTGTTGGATTATTTTCCAATTGGATTTAAGTTCATTCAGCGAAGGTGCCATTATTGAACGCCTTTAATTCTTGCGCCAATTGGATTTTGTAAAGGATTAGGCCAAGTGCGTAAAACGTTAAAACAATTTTTTTACAGAAGAAGTCCAAACTCCTGTGCCTCAACTGCGCCCATATTTATTTCGAAACGCATTGGTCTCATTATTGCTGTAGGCCTAGTGTCATGTAGCGTTAATTTAGTTCGAGATATATCTGCAGCACGAATATCACGGTAAGATAGGAAATTACTAGGTCCATAACATTGAAGAAGTGCAGGATTAGTTTGTATAACTGAACACTGGTATTGGAAATAATATTCCACGATTATGAGTTGTTAAACTTAACATTAACCAACTAGTTTGACAGTTATCGCTATCGGAAACCCGATAGTATTACGTCTTGTTCTTATCTCTGCATACTTCTCTTCGATACTCGTATCTTTAACAAGCTTTTTTTTTTTTACATTTTAATAGAACGTCTAAACATAACGCCTATCCACTTCTTTGTTCTTCTTTCTGAGAACCCGATGTTCTTGCCGACACTTTAGGCAAACCAGAGGATTCGTTGTAGTGATCGGATGAAACCTGACAATGTCGCCACTGCTCCACTACAGTCAGAAAACGAAAAGTTTTGGGAGAATCGATCAGAAAATGCTCTTCAGAATTCTATTATCCCAAATATTCGCATACGCAATTTGTCTACAACAAGGTGGAGGTCTAAATTTATGTTGGCACCTGGAAATGTTCGGACGTATAGAATACATGAGCAGTATCATGCGTTGATTGCAATATGATCAATGTTGTTGATAGTTTTTTGATCAAATAACCTCCGCCCCTCTGTGAATGTTGAAGTGTGGGAAACGTGTGCTAAGTACCCTAGCTCAAGTACCCTAAGTTCAAGACTTTTTCCTTAAATATTCCTCTAAAAGCAAATTAACATTCCAATAGGCCCTGCTTTAGGTCCCTATAGCGATCACCTTAATAGATGTCCTAATATTCCATTATTTTCCCCCGGACCATCACACCCACTTATAGGATATAATGATATGCGTCTTGTAACGGTTTATAAACTCCGTTAATTGTTAAGCTGCATGTACGAGTACACTGTAAGGGGTCCAATTATTCTACATGCGTTGTCAGCAGTTTTGTTTGTTGATTCACAATATTTAGTGTTTCATGTGGTTGGGCAGTTAACACAATGGCAAAACTGTTAACCTGGAGCTTTCAGATCTTTCAAAGAATAGTGCCAATAGTGTTCGAACGCTATCGTTAGATCGCTTATAACACCTCCGTCACCATATCTTTTTCGACAACCTGCCGAAAAACCTTACATTGGGTTCAGAATATGTGGATGTATATCATATTAGGTCATCGCTGAATCTGACTCGACAGCACCGTTGACTCCATCTTAGGAGTTCCTTCCACAAAACCTTCGTATTGTGTCTTGCCCGGAACTTGCGTTTGCCCAATTTAGTAACGTTTGCGTAGCCAATCTGGGCTTTTATCCAGTTCACGTAGAATAGTGTTACGAATAGTCAGATTGTTCTATACTCTAAATATGAGGTCTGTTCAAAAAGTATTCTACTTTCTTTTTTTCCTAAAATCACGATTTGTTGAGATACAATTATACAACACTAAACCCCTTCAAAGTACTCGCCGTGAGCTCTTACACACTCTCTGGTATGGAGAGAATGCGGCCCCTGGTGCTTTCAAAAGCATTTTCAGCTTGGGAAAAAGCGAGAAATGAAGTTGGCGAACGATAGGTGCGCTGTGTTTGGCTAAAAAACTGACCAATCATGTGTGAAGAATATTTCCCCACAGGTGCTATTATTTGCGTCTCTCTGCATCATGAAAGTGGTATTATACTTATTAAGGATAGTAATCCCGTGTGGAGTGTACTCATGATGAGCTACATCACTACACTATGACATCCACATTGCTGCGGAACTGCCTTGCTTTTTTTGGTCTCGGGGATCGTGCATACTTCCAATGCGATGGCTGGAATTTGCTTTAAAAAGATGCAGTAATGTTGTTCAACTTTCTCTGTTACTTACTAGATTATCTAATTTAATGGTCACTAAGCCGCGACCCCAAACTTTCTCTGTTTTACCAATTATAATTATGGTCGGTTACTTTTTGTACAGGCTTCGTGCATCCTGTTGTATGCTTTTTCTTTTACAAAAAATTGTAAATTTTGAATTTCTTGTGTTATAAATTAGCCAATCAATTTTATTTTATTTTTTTTTTTACAGGGCTAAGGAGGAAGGCATTCATAGAGAATTTCAACGATCAATAGGAGCCGGTGTATGTCGTTACAATCCTGATCGTGGTATTTTAACAGTTATTTCAAAATGTGATTTCTCACAGAAGCGAGCGACAATGCTTCAAGACATGCATTTTCGAAATCTATCCCAAAAGGTATTTATTTATTCTATTCTTGGAATGTGTTTTAGGATATTTTTGTCGTATGTTTTTTTTAGGTGATTCTTTTGAAAAGAACAGAAGAAGCTGTTCGCCAGCTGGAATCAACGAAACTTAACAGTCGCGGGTAAGTTCTTTAATGCTTAACTAATGAGTTGCTAATTTATTTTGAAGCTTTTACCAAATGTGTTTTTAACAACATAACAAACAACAAAGCGCATTCATTATTAATCTAAGACATGCATAAATTCTTACATATTTTAATGCAGCTCAGCATTTTCGTTCTCAAAGTATTAGGAACGTATTGTTGTAGATTGTTTTGTGAATAACCATATAAATTTTGTGTCGGTTTTAACACAATTTAATTTTGTTGAACATTTTTCTCGAATCTGATCACTTCTTTGTTCGTTCAGGTCACGATCCGGAGCTAGTTTATAACAGTCAGATACCCTTCAGGTTAACAAACCCTGGATTTATTTTATTTGATACTAATGTTGTCCTTTTACGAGAACTCATTTTGATCATATTTTACACGTGATATAAATGATTAAAAAACATCTATCCCCAGAGTTCTTAGTAATTCCAGTTTCCAAAACATGTCTTGAACCCGACCAATCTACTTTTCTTGATCATCTTATAAACCAATAAGCAAGTGATTTGGTTCATTTCCGATATTTTTTGTATTATTTCCGTACTAAAAAATACAAAACGATTGTCTTATCTGTCATGTGTTTCTCTTTAATTTTTCCTTTTCTTTGGGCCCTCTCACTCCTGAAGAGGATTCAGACTAAAATTAGATTTGTGAGCCCGAAGCTTAATTTCGTCGTCAATGTTGTGCTCCACGTTCATCGGTTTTTTCTTCTTAACAGATTAAATGCAAGTATGTTGAAAGCATTTTAATAGGGCAAGCTGTGAGCGTTCATTTTGTTTCTTTTTAACTTGTGACAGACTTGGTCGCTCCCAGTTAGAGTTTTCTCTTTAGGCGTAGTTTAGTCAAACGCTGCGAAGTCCTATGCGTGTGGCCAATCGTGTCACTTAAAATTTTTCATTCAGCATTACGAAGTTTAAAAACAAGGAAAAATATTTTCATAAATAGTTTGCGAACACTGGTTGTGATATTTGGGTTCTTTTTCCACTTTTTTCCACATAGAAAATAAATTAATAGTAAAAATTAAACAGCACTTTCTTTCAATAAGCGTGAACAAAAAACCAGATTTTGATTCCTTCGTCATTCTAGATTTCGTAGAATAGAATTTTTTTTTTTCAGCCTTAATGTTCCTTCGCCAGTTAATGCTAGTTGTGACTGGGTCCGTCGTTACATAGGTAGCACTACAGTTCTGGGTGAACTTGAACATCAACCGAAAAGGCTTTCTAGCTAACACAATATCTCCCTAGCTGCCTCCAGAGCTGCACTCCAAGTTGGTTGAGGTTTTTATTAACTTTGGACAAGGTTCAAACCTTTGCGTAATAGAACAGGATTGTGATGATAAGGGCCATACAAAAGAGGGCTTTGTTATTCAGCAGCTCTGTTCTGCTCAAGACTTCCTTGGTGTACGTTCTTATTTGATAACAGTATGTTCTTTGTTTTGCACTTGTCTACCGATACTCCGCACGCCTCTCTAAAGCAGCCGTGGACTTGGCGTGATGATATTTGCTGAAGACCTATGCACGCAACAGTGTTTCAGTCTTTCTATACCATAAATTTAAGCATCTTTCAACCTTAAGCTTTAGCTGCTCATCAGATCGCTTATTGGGCTCATCCTAAATCAAAACTCTTAACGGATATTGCGATATCTAAGCTGATCAACCTTACGAGAACAGATTTCCAAACCCACAGAAAGAAGAAGGAATCCGTGGCGCATTCCTTTACAACCGCACTGCTTTGGCTCGCATCATGCAGCAATTCCTAAACAGTTGTCAATTCGGAGATCTAAATGATTCTTGCTCTATGAAGATCACCCACCTTGTCAAATTTATAGCGGAACTGCTGGGACAACGCCTTTGGACGCTCTCCAAGTTGTTCCACAATGCACTTACATACAGGTAATGTAAGTGCACCTTTGCTTATCTAACCCAACCACCTATTTGATTTAAAAAAAAAATAGAAAATGCAAATAGGTAAGCAAATCCGAAATATTTCGTATTCAACTTTGAATAGAAACAAGCTTATAATTTTTGTGTTAGCAGTGGTCATCAGTTCAGTTTATACAGCTCTACTCTCTGTTATTTGGTGGAGATCCATTATCATGTGTAAACGTTGCCAACGTAGTGATCATGATTGGTTTAATATGTGCTCCATATAACATATCAATAGTATGTATAGTAAGTATACCCTTCTCAAGCTACTAATTTTTTAATTGTTTGTAGATCATTGTATTTTAACCCTTCGTAAGTCATCTTTATTTTATCAGCTATACACCTCCTGCGTAAGGAAAAAAAAATAAAACCTCTAGTAACACTGTCTACTGAGGTTGCGTTAGATATTCAAGGTTCTATTCAATGAATACTCTGATGTAGTATTTGGGTTGATGCGTCTTCACAGATGAGACCACAGGGACTAACCTGGAATATGGTCCCTGTTTGTTAGGGAATGGATTTTGCTATTATTGGGACAGCTGCATGCACCACAAAAATCCCTTTCTAGCTTTTGTACTTCAAAGTAACACTGTCTACTGAGGTTGCGTTAGAGATTCAAGGTTCTATTCAATGAATACTCTGATGTAGTATTTGGGTTGATGCGTCTTCACAGATGAGACCACAGGGACTAACCTGGAATATGGTCCCTGTTTGTTAGGGAATGGATTTTGCTATTATTGGGACAGCTGCATGCACCACAAAAATCCCTTTCTAGCTTTTGTACTTCAATAGACTGTCTTTCGTAAGTAGCTTGACGATCATTCCTGTTTTCCACACTTTAGAAAAGGCTAAGATTACTAAAGAAATTTCATCAAGTCCTACAGCGATTTACTGGTTTTGAGTGCTATAATAGCGACCGATTCAATTTTTGATGAGAATGTAATGATATAATATTGAATATTTTTAGAAATAATTCTTTTCTAGATTTTGCTAAAACAGCTTCTATCTCTCCGTTCCTGTTGCTTATATCATATAAACACAGCAATAACAACAAAGTAGAATCAAAATATATTCTGAACGAAAATTATTAAGTGCTAATGCTAATCAGCTGTTAGTTTACCCTAATCTTCCGTCGCTGACAACCAACACCAACATCAGTTTGCAGACGAACCAACAAGTGTAGTGATGTTGATATAGACTTACGTCAGCAAACAAACGTTTGGATCAGCAGTAACTATGCCTAGTTTTTTATGGTTTCCCACGAGAATCACCTAAGATCTTATATCATCAGCTTCTGTATTTCGCTTTACTTCGATACTTTAATACGATGCTTAGTCCTGCCGAACAGTTAGTCAATTAATTTCAAATTTCGAAAATATATTTCGTCTTGGCTTGAGTTGACACTCAAAAATAATCGCAAATGGTGCACGAAAAATAGACATCCATTTTCTCAACTATAGGGTGATTCATCGTGAGGTTTGGTTTATAATGTAAAATAAAACACAAATTTGAAAGTGAACTTAAAATTTTTATTATCAGCTAAAAGAACAATTCATGGCATTTACTTTTTGAAAATATCATGTAAATGTTGGCCACGACTACGTCTGAAGTAGTCCACTCGGAACGTCCAATTTGGGCGACTTTTTCGTAGCTGACTTATTCCTGAAGACCTGAGACTACATATCCCCAGCGAAAATAGAAAATAGATATCGAACTATCTAATTGGCCAATTTACAGTAGCAAAACGTGAAATTAAGTGCTCACCAAAATGATCTCTCAACAAGTCCATTGTTTCACGCGCTGTATGGCTCGTAGCGCCGTTTTTTGAAACCAGAGCTCACCGAGATCATGAGCTTGAATTTCAGTAAGACCATAGTCCGTTAACACGGCGCGATAACTGCTACCATTGACGGTAACATTCTGATTTGCCTCATTTTTTAAGAAATATGGACCAATAATTCCACCAGCCCATAAACCACACCATACCGTTGTTTTAAATGGATGTAATGGTAGCTCTTAGTACTTTTCGAGTTGCTCATCAGCACAGATACAGCAATTTTGTTTATTATCGTATCAATTGAGCCAGAAATGGGCTTCAGCACTGAACAAAATTTCACGATAAAACACCGGATTTTCATTGAGTTTTCCAGAGACCATTCACTGAAAATATGGCGCAAATTCAAGTCGCCTGGCTTCAATTCTTGTACAAGTTTAATTTTGTACGCTTTTAGGCCGAGATCCTCACGTAAAATACGCCAAGTTGTCGAATACGTCAAGCCAAGTTGGTGGGAACGACGACGAATCGATTCGTCACGGTCTTCGCGTAGTCTCAGATACAGCTGCTATAGTCTCTTCACTACGTGCTGGATGTGATCTAACCGGTCGAGTCTCATCCACTAATCTTAACTGGGACTCAAATTTGCGAATGGTATTGACAATAGTTGTTTCAGTAGGTCGATTATGCTCACCGTAATTTCCTCGAATCGCACCAAAAACATTTCTCACAGAACGCTGATTTTCGTAATACAGCTGAAGAATTTGGAGACGCTGTTGTGGTGTGAGTCTTTCCATGATGACTTACCAAAAGATACTGAACAAAAATGACAAAGCGGTTTGATAGAAGACACGCGTTATCTGTCAAAAAAAGCCTATCGAAAATCAAACATCACGATTAATCAACCTATAGAAGCATTCACGACCACTGCTAGAATGCCATCAGGAAACTATTAACCCTATTATGCGGGAAACATTTAAAAATTTACACTTAGAAATCTAATCTTCTCAAAAAACTATAGATACATTCCCCCGATTCTTTTTGCCTCGACAGCTGTGCTTACCAAAGTTTGATGGTATCATCTCATAAAACTTTTTTTATGGTACTAGGGCGCAATAAAAAGATAAGACATTGAAATAGATGTGCATCTATACTTATGTAGGACTCTCGAATACTGAGTTAAAAGTTGGTAACTTTAATCAATGCGTTCATGGGGCTTTGTGATCATTGGCATGATCTTTTACAAGATTCAAACACAGAAGCCTTTTATTGGGTCACCTGGACGCCAGCTGCCCCGTATTTCGAGTTTATTCTTTATCGGTGGTTTTTTGCAGCAAAAGAATTGATGAAGTGACGATAGCGAAAAACAAGAAAGAAATTTCTGTCAAAACAGAACACTCAGACACCTCTTTTCGGTTAATTTTACTGGAATTTCTCAGTCATTCGTAGAAAGATGCCTATAGTACAGTACCCAGTGCCAAATACTAGCAGCCTGATGTGAGCGTAAACTATACACTCAGAGAAAAATCCCCCACAGTATTGTCAGCACTCCCCAACAATCGTTGCAGGATTTGGGTCACAAAGCGTGGTGTCTCGTTACGAGGCCAGCAAGCAGTAAACAAAAAAGTCTCTTACCTTTTGGAGATTTCGGGAGGCATTTTCTGATCTGTCATCATCTTGTAGAGTCATATGATTTGAGTTAACCCAAGAGTCAAATAAGTCCCAATCGTGGACGCATGTAGTTTTAACGCAGGTAATTTCAACGCAGGTTCAGGTCCTTAGAAACTCACCTTTGAATCTTGCCAAGCGAACCCTCGAACTAGTTTGGGAATAGAATACCATTTGTGGTTGCTGGCTTGACTTTAACATTTTTCTGATTTATTTATTTAATACCTTTAAAAACATGCTCAATCTGTTCCCTAAACAGGCTTATTTCGACATAGGTTGATCAAGGCCAACTTAAGAAAAATCTTCGAGATGAAGGTAGTTTAGAACAGTGAAATAAAATCACATTCATTCTTCATTGTTACTAAAAAAAAAAAAAAAAAAAAAAAACTGTATTTGCATGAAACTCTGTATCGTAGGGATAGGGATAATGTTAATCTTCATCATGTCTCATATGGTCACATCACTTGTTCATTTGCCTAGCAAAATACAAATATTGTTTGTTTTGTGTGCGCCAGTTTAGTCATAGACCAATTGTAGTTAAGTTGAAACAAAACACCCAAGGAGAAACTTTATTGATCGGCGATTAATTGTTAAAACTAAAAGGGCCACGCCGCTCTTATCTACTTCTAGATTCACAGATGAGTTCCATGTTCGTCATGATCTTATGGGTCTAGCAATTGGATCGCATGGTACTAATATACATGCAGCCCGCCTACTAGAAGGCGTCTCAAATATCGAATTAGAAGAAAAAAGTTGTACGTTCAAAATTACCGGCGAAACAGAAGAATCAGTGCGTCGTGCTAGGTCCATGTTGGAATATGCAGAAGAGTTCTTTCAAGTACCGAGAGAGCTGGTTGGCAAAGTAATTGGCAAAAATGGAAGAATCATTCAAGAAATTGTCGATAAAAGTGGAGTGTTTCGAATCAAGGTTTGAATCGTTTTATTAAATTGTTTTCATGGAGGTTGTTTTTAAACTTTTTTCATGGAGGTTTTTTTTTTGTTTTTTTTTTTTTTTTTTTTTTTTTTTTGCAGTAGAAGTTTGATGAACTATAAAATAATTTTGTTTGGTTTTTTAGATCGCAGGCGATAACGAACAGGATCAAAATATTCCACGAGAAAATGGTCACGTACCGTTTGTATTTATAGGCACCGTAGAAAGTATTTCAAATGCTAAAGTGCTACTGGAATACCACTTGGCCCATCTGAAAGTAATTTGATGCTCTTATTTTTTAATGAATATCGTTAATTTAGATGTTTTTTTTTCTCTTAACCCTGTGTAGGAAGTGGAACAGCTGCGCCAAGAAAAATTAGAAATCGATCAACAACTGCGAGCCATACAGGAAACAAGCATGGGCTCTATGCAAAATTTCCCAGTGAATCGAAGAACCGAACGAGGTTATAGCAGTGATATTGAATCAGTGCGATCTGGGAGGGGAGGGTCACGTGGTCGTGGGCGTGGCCGAGGTCGAGGCGGAGGTGGAGGTACCGGAAATCAGCGCTATCATCAAGGTGAGTAGTAGTAGTATTCCTTTTATACACTAAGTTAATTTTCAACTGCCTAACTTTTCGGCCTGATTTTTCCTTTCATCAACAGTTACTTAATTTTTTCCAAAAAACTAGTCCATTGTACTCATTTGTACGATATGTACCACTTCTAGTCCGGTCAAAATAGACATAAAAATAAATAACAAAAAACTCCGACAGAGTTAAATTTTGGTAGAGACTTTGCGTACACCAACAGAAATAGTGCCAAAAGGCACCGTAAACCGTATCCATGTGTGCTAAAAAATTTATTTAAGGCCAAAGGTCAAAATATCCGGTAAGTTTTATCAAAAATATACCCAGACAAAAATTGTACATCATAAAATTATCTACAAAAATGGTCCTCATAATTTTTTTTCTAATAATCACCATTCCTAAAATATCACCGTTCTAAAAGTTGAAGGATTTAAAATCTACATGATATCCACACAAACGTATAAATACGTACATAGTCAGGCACTTAATATAAGTAAAAATGCCTATTTGTGTCACTTATATGTATAAAATTTACAATTCTGAGAATATATAACTCGGTCCTAGCCAGTCCATTCTACCCGCGTGGCCTTGATCAACATCTGTTGATCAGATCTTCGTCGGACTACGAAAACATCCTAATGTTCCGACATTATCTTTGATCAATTTATGCTAACATTCATAATAAATCTCGTTTCATTTCCATGTTAAGTGACTACTGAAAATATTACAGTTAAACAAGCTCAAAAGACGCTGATGTCTTCATAATTGAAGCAGCAATTGAATAATTCAACAATTGTGGTTGGTGAAGATATTGATTTGTCAATACTATTTACTGATACTACTTTTGTTTACCAAAATGCCAAAACCATATTTTATTTTTACATGCGATAACCGGCTGCGATACTACATCAGCAATGTTCAGAAGGGGTAAAACATCAGTATTTTTATATATAAAAAAAAAGGATTTAATTGATTGCGCTTAAGTATTTAAATCCAATAGACGAAGATTCATGTGATATCGATGAAGATACCCAGTTTATATGACAGCTCAATGCGCATTTGGTCAATGCACATTGGTTCAATACGCATAGAAATGGTGGTGTTTATATATGAAATTATATAACCGAATCCAAAATGAGCGAGAGAAAATTGATAGAGTTTAACAAACAGTTCAATCGGGAACTGACAGTTTGGTAAATTCGAATTGTGTTTAAATTAATTCTTTTCAAATATTTCGTTTGCAATCCAACATTTTAACTACACAACTGAATTACCTGCCCGATGATGACAGAATAATAAGAGCACGAGAGAGTAAAATGTTTTAATGCGATCTGAAAGTGTTTATATGATATTTCAATGCGGTTTCAAATTTTCAATGCGGTTTATAAACAGGAATAAACGAATGCGAATTGAATATTTCAATGCGGTTTGAAGTGGTGTTTATATGAGCGAATTCAACCAATGCGCATTGATTCAATACGCATTGAGCTGTCATATAAACGGGGTAAGGGACAGCTGATTCATCTTTGGTTAAACAATTTATGAGCATTCAGCAAGCAGAAGAAACTGTTGAAGTCGAATTTGAAGAATATGAATCAGATTAATATATTAACAGAAATCATAACTACAATTTAAATTAATCACCTATATCAATATCAAAATCAATACAGATCATAACAGATCGTGGAGTAGACCTACCGGGGTAACCAAGTACACTACCTTCACAGGTGGTGTGGAAATGTGTGGATATCATGTAGAATATAAATTCTTCAACATTTAGTATGGCTATATTTTAAAAATGGTGAATCTTAGGAAAAAAAAAGTATAAGGACTATTTTTGTAGATAATTTTACGATCTACAATTTTTGTTTGGGCTATTTTCGAGAAAAATAAAAAAAACCGAAAATTTTGATCTTTGACCTGAATAACTTTTTTAGCACACTTTGGGATCCATACGGACTTTTGGCACTTTATTTCTACTGGTGTTCCTAAAGTCTCTACCAAAATTCAGCTCTGTCGGAATTTTTGCTATTTGAAATGTCTATTTTTACCGGACTATTCTGCCGAACATATTAAATTGAAGTGTCGCTTTAAAATATCAGTACTAAGTTTAAAGTTTTTCCTACCGAGGGACGCCAGAGAGGCCACTACTTTATAAAAAAGTTCACCTAATCGAGAATTCGTGGCCGTAGCTCAAGTGTTAGTGGACTGGTTTGCAAATAAGATGGTTCAATTTAAAAAAATTATTTAAATAAAAAAGGGCAGTCAACGCGGGTACATTTCCTGATATCTCTTCCGCTGATAGCATGTTCATCAGTCATCCAATTTCTTGCGATTAATTTCTGACATTGTAAACTTACCTTTCTAGCTTCGTCAAACAAAGTCTTGCATTCTGGAACAAACTTGGAGGCATTGAGAGGGTGCAGTAACGCATCAAGTCTATGTCTATAAGATTGTAGGTTTTATCCCGTATATATATATATATATATATATATATGTATATATATATATATTTTAGTGCGTGCTCAAGGGATTTGTGTACCCTTAAAATGTTTGTAAATGTCGGTGATGTGGTAAGGTTTGTATTTAACGCGCAAAGTCTGATAATGTTGGTAATGGTTCTTAGTAAATGTCATAGACAAATTTTAGGGAAGACGTCTTTATTTACCCTCATTCAAGTTGAAATATAGGCTTAAGTCATAGTTAGATCTGATAGTGAGAATACATTTTGTAATTTTTAGTGTCAAGTCCAAGATTCCGGGTATGAAATGCACATACTCAGAGATTCTGAATTGCAACAGTATTTCGGCAAAAAATTGCTTAGCCAATCAAGATTTTTTTTTTTCTTGTAAATGTACACATCTTAAATAGGAAAATCCACACTTCAACGGTATTTATTCCTCTGTACGTTTTACTGTTTGCTACGTTTGAGATGATGATCGCCAAAGACTTCAATGCCAGAGCCCTGGACTGGGAGGTGCCAACCACAGACTCACGAAGAAGGCATATAATCGAGATGCCTGCGAGACGCGGCCTTAATGTAGTAAGTAAACTTACCCACGTTCAGGAGACTTAGAGACGAAGGAACCATTCCGGAACCTTTGCGACGAAATCAACGTCCGCAAGAATAGAGAGTCTGAAGACTATACAGACAACTTCCATCAATACATAATCTTCGATTTAAGAGGGGGTCAACGAATTCCAAATTGGAATACAACACGAGCTTCGGGGTAGAACGTTAATAGACGCAACAAAGTGCTTATCACGTCTATGATCGAAGAAGGAAAAGGTGTTGTACTCCAACTTGAGGGTGCTACAGAAACAAAAGCTGAAGCTATGAAGCTATGATTAGCTTCAATAGAAACAGCCCCAAAGTATTGGTGGACAGAAGGAGGTAGTCGCGCTGCGGAGGAGATGCCTGCAATTGAGACGCACAAGTCACCAGAAGAAGGAAACTATTCGCTGAATCAATGGAAGAAATTTTATTAAAATTTAAAACCAAAAAATCCGAGCCCAAGAGGACCATTAATATAAAAAGCAATCACGAGTTGAAGAACCTTTGCCAAGACGTCAATAGTGACCCCCACTTATACCTTATAGCACTAAGCTATAAGGTCGTCATGCAAAAACTAGCAGTTCTGGCGAACAACTCTGCCCTAAGTAAAGAAAAGATGGAGCGGTAACTTACTTTGTCAGGGCCCCCGATATGGGTCTGGCCCAACGACGGGAAATTCCAGCGAAGTCCAGCTGTGAAAACCCTACAAAACCGAAAAACTCCCGTATTAGACAGGATACCAACGGAAATGTTGAAAGTGATTGCCCAAACATGCTTACAGTTTCTTCTGAACATGTACTACAGCTGCCTTGAGGAAAGGGTCTTTCTCAGGAGTTGGAAGACACAACTCTTGGTGCTGATTTGCAAAGGCAAAAAAGACCGGATTCCCCATTTGCGTAGGACCACTTTGCCAGAGGGACACTATAAGGATGAAAATACGATGAAACCACAGCTCACAAATGCAGTATAATGACCAGATGACCTCTACCTGAGACGGTATAGCTTCAGAAAGGGCCACCCTACGATCAGAGCTATCTGAGAATTAGTAAAGGCTGTCCAAACATCCTACCAGGGCTACCACTTCTCAAAGAAAATCATACTGTTGGCAACTCTGCATGTGCGAAATGCTTTCTATTTAGCCAGGTGAAGCGATATACTGAATGCACTTGAGAATACTATTAACATTTCAGTTAACCTTTTACGGATGCTGAAGAACTAACTTAAAAACCGGGAGCTGATCTGCGATACCACCGAAAGACCACGAAGAAAGAAAATTATCTCCAGAACAGCAGAGGGATCGGGAGAGCAGAGAATTCTGAACATCGTTACTCATAACTTACAAATCGGGCCCAAAGTTATAACAAGCAAGGAAGCAGTAAAACACTTGGGACGGACTATTAATACGAAACTCACCTTCTGAAAACAGATAAAGTCTGTATCCGAACGAGCGTCAAAGGTCGCAATGTCACTAAAAGTACCTACACACGGGGCAATTTAAGACACAATACCTGATTGCAACTTGCAACCAGCAGGAAAATTGGCTTGTGTGGAGGGAAATTGGGCTTTTATCAAACCAAACTGGCAAATTGCCTCGGGCAATCTCATAATTTCTGTACTGCTCTCCATAACGTCCTAAAAATTATGTCGTGTGTAAGCAAATTGCCACAATTTGTTTCTGAATATTCAACTGGCATTCATTGAGTGAAGATCGGTTGTACGCTGGTAACAACATGTACGAAAACGAAAAGAAAATTTGGATAGAGATAGTGGAATCCTATAGGGTAATGACGCCCTCTGTGGATGACCTCTAGTGGATTTCTAATTTTTTGTTTCTTCAACAGTGAACTAAATCCTAGATTGTATTGGCAAATTGGGATGTGTGTAGAGTCGCGCTCGTACCGAACTGTGTCGAAGCCAGCCATCATTGAAGTAGCAGGAGTGACCCCTATTGATTTTCTAGGAGCAAAAAGGAATTACGTAAACGAAGGCGGGAATTCGAGTGGAGTGGAAGAGTGACAGAATGGAAACCCACATATAAAGATAAATATGACAAAGCCGGCCTTCAATTGCGAAAGAAAACAACACCACTCTGAAGTAATGCGAAAGCGTGTATAAAAGATAAAAGGAGTTAAGTTAGTTTTTATTATGTGAGAGTCACACAGTCCTTGAAGCAGAGCGGGACTACTTCTCATCGTACGGGTGCTGTTGTTTGGCAATGTGGAAGTACAATGCCACGGTTCTATTTTCTTAGTAATTACGTACAAATGTCGTTAAACCAATATTTTAGGGTTTTCTTAGATGGTGAAGGGTCCCATAGACAGCATCCAACTTTGGTTTTATTTCTTTGCAAGTTTTTCCATCCACAAGTATTATAAAAATCTAATTACGGATCGATTGCTCCTATACCAAACAATACAAATGGCTGTCAAATCAAACCTAATTGATGAATAAAGCTATGAAAAACCCCATAGCTCTGAAGGCAAAAAAGAAACTTAAATTTTCACATACAAACGAACCATTTGACTGACCGCTCTATGCTAAGAGTGAAATCACATCAGGCGATAACGACAAGTGGAAACATCAAGCAATGGCATTCAGAAGCAGTTTGCCGAATACTTTGTTGATGACAATGTATTGGAATGTCAGTAACAACTTTTGAAACTTTTTTTTTTTTTTTTTTTAATTTCGTTCATGTAATCTACCAGAGTGCAATTTCTTGCACAGCATATTGCAACGGTGGTTTGGTGTTTTAATTTTTCTTTTTTCGCTTGCTCATTTAGAAGATGTGTTATGGGCGATTTGTCATGAGTCTGCATTGACAAGTTTATGTCTAATTTGACGAAAAAAAAATTGCATTTTATCAGCGCATTGGTCAATCTTTTGTAAATAAAACAAGAAGGGATGGGATACCCAAGTTGTTTAAATGCATGTTGGCCATAAGAGGTGAAAGAGGCGTTGGCTGCAAGCTATTTGCAAAAAAGTGTTTCACTCTACAACAAAATGTTCCGGTTTGGATAAATATAGCAGTGGGATTATAATGTCTCATCTAATTGATGAATGAAAAATTCATTGATCATGGCTCTGTATGCGATCATGAACGTATGCGATGAGGTTAAAAAAAAAATAGTTAACAACAATGGCGTTTTCGATTGGCCGGTAGAGTCCCTCTTTTTGCAATCCGGAGAATCAAATGACATACAAATGTTCCATTTGCACTCTTCTCACTTTTTCAAAAATGTTGTTTCCGGTTTTATATCTCAGTGGCAAAATTTCACTTCTGAAGTTCCAAATTGCCCAACTTCTGGAGAGAAACCAGTCGAAGACGCCATAAGCAACCATTGGAGAGAAACCAAATGTCGTTTTCAGAAATTGTCAAAAAGGGAAATGACAGATGACACAAAAAAGTGCTGCCAGAGCGAAAAAAGAACCCCTGATAATAAAACCGAAAGAAAGGCACAAAAGTATACAAACTAAGCAAGATGTTGATCCCAAACATCTTTAATTTTCAAATATTGAAAGTACACACAGTGGAATGATAATAATAATGGACAGTAAAAACCCTGAAGAAAGAAATAAAATAAAAAATAACATGGAAAAGCAAGTGACCGAGAAATATGAAATAAGAATGCCAAATAAACTAAACCGAAGGATTTTAATAACAAATATGAAATTTATTAATAAAGACAATTAAAATAGCCAAAACAATAAGAAAACAAAATACAGTGAATTGAAACATATTAAATATTTTGAAAGAAGAAAGAACACTGAAAAAAAATATAACGCATTTATTGATAGATGAAGATTCGTTTCCAAAAGTAATCAAGACAGGAAAACTAATTATGGATAGAAGCGTTGCAAGGTATATGATGGGAATTGACGAATTAATGTACTACAAAATACAAAGGATATAATTACCGAGCAACTGAATGCAGAAAGGATGAAACATGTCTTAAGCCAATGAATGTAAAAAAATGTATATATATATATAAATGTGTAAATTGTAAACGTGTGAACGATAAATTGTGCATGGGAATGGACAAAATCACACAACATTTAGCAGATTATTGAATTCAATCATGGGAATTTACATTACCCTTTAGGGTCTGAAAAATGACTTCGAAGAACTCAAAATATTGTGCGATAGCATTGAATACGATTTCATAATTTTATCTGAGACTCATCTGGAAGTATCGGAAGCCATCAAACAAATATGAGTGAATACAATGAGGTATCTTCTCCCAAAATCAAAAAGAACGGGAGGCACAACATTGTGTTTTAAAACCAATTGGAACATTAGTAACGTGGTAGAAAAACTAATTGACAACCCGGCCTGGTTAATATCTTGCAAGTGTAAGAGGGTGGATCAATATGTCCATGAAAATTAAAATAGATGGCATTGCCACCTTAAATCCAATAAAGAATCATCTTTCAAAAGAACGCAGCTAAATTTACAGACAGATCTGTCAAATAGTTTTGTTGTATCAGCCATTTGAAACACACCTGTGAGAATTTTCGTAAAAATGGGAAAAAGTGAATTTCGCGTGCTCATTAAACATTATTTTTTGCGCAAAAAAAAAAACCATTAAGCAAACAAAAGCTAGAAAAATATGGAACTCATCACTATCGATTGGAACCATCCACCATTGGTTTACTCAATGCGGTCGTACAAGCACAAGTGACGACCAACGTTCTGATCGCTCAATTGAGGTCACCACACCAGAAATTGTCGATAAAATTTACGGTATGATATTGAACGATCGACGAGTTGAGGTACGCGAACTTGAAGAGGCTACAGGGTTATCACAAGGATCAGTGATTTCAGTTTTGCAAAAACATCTGGATATCAAAAAGCTATCCGCCACATGGTTGCCGAGTTTGCTAACAACTGACTACAAACGCGATCGTTTGACAACTTCAAATTACCGTAGACAAAGCATGAATTCATCAGAACACACCAGAGACCAAGTAACAGTCGAGTCATTGGACTCTTGGTGAATTGAAACGGAGAAAGGCCAGAGTACATCTGTCGGCCAAACAGGGTAAAATGATCAATTTTCAGGGACTTATTGACCCCCCATCCTCGTACATACCTGAATAGTGTAGTGATTCTCGCAGGAGTTTGTAGATCACCTTGCAGTTCAGAAAGAGAATTCTGCGATTTCTTTAAACAAAATATTGAAATCATAACTGCTTGAACAAAAAATTGAACATTACTTCAGGACAACGGCACAATCTAATACAATAATTGATTACATTATAACACATATAAAATATAACGGTGAACCAGATGAAAACCAAAAAATATCGGATCATGAAAGTATAGAGACACATAAAGTAATGTCTCACTAACCCGAATCGATTATTGCAAGGGGTTATTCGGATTATCGAATAATTCAGATTAACATATACAGAATGGGAAAACAATAGTTGCTTTTATAACATCTTTATTGCTGCTTTAGGGTCAAAAATACAATACAAACACATATTTTTATTGAAATTAAAAGAATATTAAAAACAAATCATATTTAATTAATACAAATATAGTATTCACACTCTTATAACAGTTCGGCTTAAAAGTTCATAGGTTGATATAGTAAAAAAAAATTTTTTTTTTAACATTCGATTTTATTATTCAACATAGTTGCCTTCGTGGGCAATACAACGATTATAGCGGGTATAACGATTAAAAATGACGGGTTTTAATTCATTAAAATTCTTTATTAGACCGATCACCATATTGTCAATTCAGGAAAATAAACGATACATACTAAAGGGTAATTGTGATAGTAGTAGTAAAACGATGCTACTTATGTTATTGAGATGTGTGTGCGCTTCTGCTCTCTGCTCTGTTTCCATTTCAACAATTTTCAAAAATTAGTGCTGAATTTTTTTCCAGTAAGAATTCTTTTAAGGTCTGCAAACAGGAAAAAGTTACTGGGGGCCAGATCTGGAAAATACAGTGGAGGGAGAAACACTTCGTAGCCTAATTCATGCAATTTTGCCATCGTTTTGTTTTTCGCATGTCCAAATATTCATGCACAATATGTCCAACACGCTCTTTCGATATCTTCAGAGGCTCAGCTATCTCTTTCAACTTCACTTTAAAGTTATACATAATTATTTTGTAAATTTTTTTCATTTTTCCGTCCGTAACATCCTCTTTTAGGCGTCTACTGAGTGCTTCGTCTTCGGTTCTCATTTCGCCCCGTTTAAATTTGGCAAACTTCTCAAAGGTTGATTTTCTTGGTGCAGAGTCTGAATAATGTTTATCCAGCCAAGCTTGATAAGTTTCCGAGAAACCTTCGTCACCGCCTACAAAAACATGATTTTGAGAAAAATGCGTTCAAGGTTTGAAAAGTACTTTACATAGAGTAAAAAAAAAAAAAAAAAAAAAAAAAATTCAACTTACATCGAGTCATCTATTCCAGGGCCATAAAATAAACAATCTGCTGCTTCGGCAGCTTCAAGTAATTCCAGTTGATGTTGTCTGCGTGGCATTCTTCATTTTCGTGTGCTCTCGTGTGAGATCGTCACCCGCTGTGCCCCGGCCTCCTCTTTTCAAGCGATCTGATGTGTTAACAAATATTCATGTAACTGCCAGAATAATCGTCGGATTAACTTAAAATTTTCTGTGCGTGTACTTAAATATACATATATAACATACATTACGAAAATGAAATTTACTCACAATGCTTTATCTCACGAACCAATTGTCCGATAGCTGTCAAATTTTCTTTCGTTTGAAAGATAGTAGTTCTATAAACCATATGGATTTAATTCTAGTAAAATCTTCTATGTGTTACAATTTTGGTGTGCAGTGCAGTCAACATTTTTTCTTTAAGATTTTGGAAAGCTGAAATATCAGAAATGAATTGTATTGTTCTCAGACGCCCATTTCATAGAAACAACCAACGCATTAATTGTATCTTCATGTTTAGTTTTCTATTGATGTTCATGCGTTGTCTCTTCTTCTTCACTTTCTGCTGGCTTGCTATCCTGATTGTGGTTCTCGTCCAGGCAATCGAATTCCAGATATATCTTCAATAAATCCAGTGAAATTTGCCATTCCAGGTCATGCGGTGTCATTTGGTTGACCCATTAGTCTTGTAAGCGGAATTTCATCTTCCACATCTGACTTAGTAAAAATTAACAAAACTTTCCAACAGTTTTTTTTTTTTTTATCATTTCCTTTGGTAACCCTTCTCATGCACTAGCCAAGAAGAAAACAGCATCTTTTCGTGTAATGCTTTTCAAAACAGTGTCTATTTTGGCATTTTCATTTATAACATGTCATAAAAAAACTTTGTTTTATATAGTTGATCTTTGTTATTCTTATGATATTCTGATCCATGGGTTGTATCAGTGACGTGCAGTTCTGTGTTAAGAACAATATCGTTATCATGACATCTTTAGTCCTTAGCACATTTTCTGGTGGGTGGGATGGCGCATTATCCAAAAGCAGCAACGCTTTTACAGGCAGTTTTTTAACAGAGTTAAAAAATCGCTTTTTGAAAACTGTCGAAGTCATCCAGGCATTTGGAGTGAAGTCATAATCTGCAGCCAAATTCGCATCACCAAAAGAATGTGATTTCTTTGAATTACCAATAAAATTTTTTTTTAATTGATGCGTTCCTCATGAATTTGTACAGGCCAGTATCGACCAGGAGATGTTTTTGTCGGCAGAGCTGATAAGGTATTTTTCTCGCAAAAGCTTGCAATATAAACCGCTTTTATCAACGTAATAAATTTATCTTAATGATAGGTCTAGCTTTATAGTTTTGTGGCAAAAGTTGTCCCGAAATTCAGTTGCGGCTTTTAAATTTGCAGAAAGTGTTCCTCCTTTTTAGATTTTGAATCCTAAACTGTTTTCTGAAGTTCACAATACATCCTCGGCTTGCATTGAAAGAACATTCGGCACCGTATAGGTCTTTGAAAACGGTTTTGTCCCTCATTTTTAACTAATCTTTGCTTGAATAAACGTTTGAGCACGCGTTTATCTGGCGGAAGTAAAAATGAACAATGAGAATTTGTACGTGTACATTCATGTATGTACGATACCGCACATGTGAACAATACTACACAATATAAATGCAAATTAGACGAAAAATAAAGCTGATTTGGAAAAAAAAGTCCAAAACTATTACTTGATAGCTGGAGTGTATTAAGTAACACATTGTTTGAAATTGTTAACGACTCATTAAAGAAAGGGGAGTTTTCGAACTTATGAAATGAATAAGTGATAACACCAGTGGAATAGGTTCAATTGTGGGCAATTCCTTCCTATAAATACACTAAGGACATTTTACAATGTAAACAAGGTCTAATCCTTAGTGCGATGGTATTCATCATTTACCTCAATTATATGCCAAACAAGATAAGTGAATGCAATGTGGTACTCGTACTTTATGCAGACGATGCATTAGTTTATCCCGAAGAAAAGGATGCTGAATAAATTAAACGAAAAAAAAAAAAAACGAAAATTATGAGGTACATAAATAGTGGATCCCCTCCCAAAAGAACTGCGCCAAGAATGAATCAAGGAAATTTTTGATATTATGCTCTGATGTGAACCATATTTCAGTGAGGGCGTTCTGCATCGACCGGAACAAATTGTAGTCAGAAGGCGCAAAGTCTGGGCTATAAGGCAGGTGGGGTATGACTTTCCATCCACTGTTTTCCAAATAGTTCTTAACCGGAATAGCAACGTGGGGCCGAGTGTTGTCATGATGGAAAATTATTGCCTCGTGTCTGGTCGCATATTCCGGGCATTTTTCGGCTACTGCTCTCTTCAAACGGATTGATTGTGTTCGGTAGCGTTGTCCATTGATGGTTTCACCCGGTTTTAGCAGCTCATAATACAGCACACCCATCTGATCCCACCAAATACAGACCATTACCTTCGCGCCATGGATATTTGGCTTTGCCGTTGATTTGGCTGGTTGGCCTGGTTTCACATATGATTTTTTGCGCTTGGGGTTGTCGTAATGGATCCATTTTTCATCACCATTAACAACCCGATGCAAAAATGACTTCCTTTTGTGGCGTTCCAGCAGCATTTCGGACATGCAAAACCGCCTTCCGACGTCTCTCGGCTTGAGTTCATGTGGAACCCAATTTCCTTGCTTTTAAATATATCCAGTTGCTTTTAAACGTTTTGAAATGGCTGCTTGAGTGACACCCAAAGATTCTGCGAGCTCTTCTTGTGTTTTGCAACAATCTTTTTATAGAGTAATGCTTCCAGTTCTTCATCTTCAAACTTTTTTGGCTGCCCAGGACGTTCATCGTCTTCCAAGACAAAATCACCACTTTTAAATCGTGCAAACCACTTTTGGCACATTCGCTCAGCTAACGCATGTTCACCATAAACTTCCACCAAAATACGATGACTTTCGGCAGCATTTTTTTTTTTTCATATTAAAGTAATGAAGAAGAACTCCCCGCAAAAACACTTTTTCAGACACAAAATTTGACATATTTGAGTTTAAAAAAAATTTTTGTTTTTTACGCTTCAAATGAATGACATATACTGAAATGACGTACAATGACAGTAGCTTTCCAACGCATGTTCCAATGGAATAATACAAGTTACGCCATCTCTTAGCAAACCGCACGAATTATAGACTCAAGTTATAGACCCAATATTTTTGTCCTCACTATTTATCTTTATATCGCTATTTCTCAGTTGATACAGGAACGACTGTTTCTTGTATTTTAATACCTTGACGATTTCTGAATTGATTCTGTTATTTTTTCTACTTTCAAATAGGTACTCAATCACTATTGATTCGTGGTCACTAATTTTTAGGCTTAATCCGTTTTGGCTTGAGTGTGTTCCGAGTTTGGGATTACGTAATCGATCAGAGCTCTCGACTTGTTTGTTATTCTTGTCGGCTCTACAATTATTTGGTTGCAAGAGTTTTCAATTTCAATTATTGTTTTTATCTCACGGGTGTAGGTGTCGGATTCATTAAGCCAATCGATGTTTACATCCCTAGCTAAAACAAACTGTTTATTCAAATCAACCAATCCTCTAACCATTCCTTAAACACATTGCAGAATAGTATTTCAGAAGAACTGGGTGATCGGTACATTTCTGCAATATATAGTGATTGGTTGCAAATGAAATTTTTTTACCGGTTATTCCTTGAATATTGCAGTATACGCCTTTAATTTTTCTTCTTTGCTATTGAATTTGAATCAAGTACATATTGGCCATTATTATCTATGACCTTTTGGCATTTTCCGGGTAGCTTCATAATTCCATCGGTGTAGAACTTCTGTGGTTTATCAGCAAAAAAGTTGGCCAAGTGATTTTCAGCGGCTCTTTTACCAACAAAAGAGTTTTGCAAAGACCGAAACAAATGGAAATCAGGTCCGGGCTGTACGGTTTATGCATCAAAACTTCCCAACCAAGCTCCGTCAATTTGTGTGTGGCCTAGCATTGTCATGATGGAAGACAACTCCCTTTCTGTTGGACAATTCTGGTCGCTCTTTCTTGATCGAGATCGAGTTGTGCAGAGTAGAGAATCGAATTGACCGTTTTGCCACTTTTTAGCAGCTCATAATAGGCAATTCCCTCCCAATCCCACCAAACACTCAACATAACCTTGTTTGCTGTCAATCTAGGCTTTGAAATATCTTATTATTTATATATAAATATATATAAATATCTTTGCGTTTATTCATGTGGCACCCAAACATCGAGCTTCTTTGAGTAGCCTGCTCGTTTCAGATGATGCCGAACTGTCATACGGTTGATGTTTAGTGCCTCCGCTGTCTCCAGACAGCTTCCGTGCCGGTCTTGCTCCATCAGTTGCAAAATTTCATCGACTGATTAGGTAACAGGTTGACCAGTGCGAGGTGCATCTTTTTCATCGAAATTTCCGGAACGAGATCGAACAAAACACTCCTGGGTCCGGCGTTCACTCACAGCATTCTCACCATAAACTGCACAAATTCTTCGGCATGTTTTGGAAGCGTTTTTCTCTTTTTTATAGTAAAAAATCATCACATAGCGTATATCTTCAGATATTTCACTCATATTCAAATCAGTACAAACACAGATTAGTGTTTCCAGATAAAAGGAGTAGTAATCTACTGTACATGGAGCATTTTATGTCCTTACAATCATGTTTTGTGTCGAGGCTCTAGGAATATCTCTGATTGTACCATGTACCAATTAGGACAACTCAACTCGGTTGATTTACATTCTCTCGTTTTTGCAGTTCGTTGCAGTATGGTGGTATCCACAGCAGTTAAAGCATCGATTCAGGTTAAAATGTTCAAACACACGACATTTCTCTCACCCTGAGTTGATCTTGCGGTTGCCTAGTATGTTTTTATAATCGCACTCCTCAAGTCCAACGATCGCATAATAAGCCTCTCTTTGTTTGTGTTTAAACTCTTTTAAACCAGTTAAGTTATTCTGCTTTTTTAGAGCCACTTCGAGATTCTCTCTTTCCTATTTTTCATTCATATCAGTTATCATTATTTGAAAATGTCTCTTGGCAAAAATTTTTATTCCGTGCTTGTTACACTTTCTCTCTCTCTCTCTCCCTCTCTCCCTCCCTCTCTCTCTCTCAAAAAAAAAAAATCTCCTCTTTTGAAAACCGACAGATGATTTCAGCATTATGTTTAGGTCTTCGCTCACAATTTTATTTGATGGTTTCGTCTATGGTGGCATGAGTATTGTAGATTGTCATATATCAATATGAGAAAAAAATAATAAAAGAAAAAAAAAATAACGAAATTATTTATTTTAATATTTCTAGGTCGGCGAGACGATGATGAATCCGTTCGCGGTGATCACCCAAGAGATAGATATTCTGACCGAAGTGGTGGCGGTGGTTATCGAGGCAATGATAGACGCGGTAATCGACGACCAAATCGCAATGAACAAAATGGCAGGGAACCTTACAATAATCACGACGACATTCGAGATAATCGAGAAGTTAGCAGCGTCGAAAGAGGTAAGATTCACATTGAATACGAAATTGTTTTTCACTAAAAGTTTATAAAAAAAACCTTGCTTGAAAAAAAAAAAAAAAAACAATGGAAATTATCGTCTGCTCATTGAACGCAATGTTTTCTATGTTATATAATTCATACAGTGGTGGAAATTATAAAGGTCGCAATTATAAGACGATTGAAAACTCAACTCTTACTCACTTTCTTAATCAATTTATTTCTTTGACAATTGGATTAAGGTCGATGAGCAATATTAGCGATCACCTTATAAAGCTTATTAATTGCATCATATATGACTTTGAAGTCGATGGTCGAACTGTTCGAATGTTCATGAAATACAGTACTTTGCTCTGTCTTCTTACACTACAAGACCTATTTTCTCTGCTTCCGCTGCAATACTCACGAAAACTTTATTGACAACTCGCTGAACTCGTCCAATTGTATCAATGACATCCACGTAAGCCAGTTATTGTGCAAACTAAAAAACGATTGTATGCCTTTTGTTGGCCAGCGAACCTTGCACAATTCTTTCTAGGCTGGCGTTAAAAAAGTCACAACCGCTCGACTTAAATGGTATGATTTTATAATTAATCTCATTTGTTTGAAAATAAAAAACGAAGAGCTTTTCTCTTACTCCTCAGAGCGTATCTTTATTTCTGATTATCCAAATACAAAAAAAAAAAAAAATATCGACAGAGTGTCCACCGATCATCTGTCCAGTCCGCATTTCCTGATATTCGTTTCAATGTTCGAGTATTGAACTATTGACAACAAACGCTTACCTTAACATTTTCTGTTTTTATTTTACAGTACTTTGTTTTGATTAGGTCAATGTTGCAATGTTCGAATTGCATTTTACACATCGGAAATGCATGCATTGCTGGGGCAAATTTCGGTGTTGACGCGACTCGCGTCGTCTTTTCTAAAATTTTTCTTGGCATCGGTTATTTCATTACCGACCTAGATGGAGCAGCGAAAATCTGGATGATGATATAAAGTGATTTAAAGCTCGTCCCTATACACGCTATCATATTTGAATGTGGCTTTGATAGGTGGTAAAAATCGATTTGAAATTTCAAAGAGCTGTAAAAACTTAGATTGCTACTTAAGCTTAGAGGAAAACAAATAAAAAATATTTATCATCGAAAAAATCTATATTTTCCATGAAAATGAATACGCTGTTGCATGCTTTTGAACGGATTTTTGAAGCTCTTTTTGCACTCCGAACGAGGTAATTCCACAACATGCATTTTGAACATATCACCCTTTTTTTAGATATCTATAAACGTTGACCTCGTAATTTATTTTTGATCTGCTGGAATAAAAAGAATTAATGCTCAAAAAGTCACTTGTTTGAGCCGACCGGGGTGTGCAGTTCGTATTGTCGTGGTGGAGGATGATACATGTTTGGCGGAGCGAATGACGACCACGATTATATTCGGAAAACTGGCGAAATACTGTGCCCCAGGATGGTGCTTCATCACCAAAAGTAAAAGCGAGTTAATCGTCACACTGTTCGACTTAATCCTCCTTTACGACGCTGATGTCAGATTTGACGTATCTACACCGAGATTGCCATATCTAAGAGCTTTAGTAGCAACCTGATGATTTAATCGATGATGGGCTTTCCTGGCGTAAAACCACCCCGACAAAGTCAACTATTTTTTTTTTATGAATGATTTTAGGGTACCCTTTATTTTGGATCGGACAAACTGTATTAAGGATCCATGCGATTTGTCCATGTTCATCTTTGCATGCATGTGTATTCCTTTTTATTTTCTACCTCACGAGCAGCCCATGTCCTTCGATGCAGCTCAGCTTTATATGCTTGGCTGCACGTACCTCCCAACATTCATCACCAAACAGGAGGTTTGTTAGAATCACAACAATCTCATTGGTATCCTACGGTTTGTGTATGAGGACTATGATTTTAAGAGAGCCTAAGGCAAACGGGATCGTTAAAGATTCCAGCAGTCTTTTGCGATTGAAGTTATTTAAAGTCCAACTTTGGCCTTTGATATACATATTCGTACCCTGGCTGCAACATGGCAATGATGGTGGCCTCTCGTAAAGCTTGCACATGCAGAATACATGTGGTGTTTATGGCGTCGATTGCAATGTGATCAATGTGGTTCACGGTTGATTGATGAGGGGATAACCAAGTTTAAGGATACTAAGATGTGCGAACCGCGTCGTGCTGGCTAGTAAAATATTATTGTACACACCGGTACAAGTTCTAAAAACCTTGTACTGCTAGGCAGGCTGTGTTTTCCGTTGACTGGCTCAAAGAATTTTCATAACATCATCTATAATCTGCAAAAAAGAAAATAATAATAAAAATTAAAGCCTGCAAAACTAATAATCTGTACTTCACATATGCAGTAATTGTTTGGGGTGTGACAGCGGAGGATCGCAATGTGTTCGCTCTTGAGTATCTTATACACTGTGATGTCTTCTTAAACATATAAAAAGAACTCTTGCTTAGTTGCGCTCTTATTAAAAAAGTAGCTGAATAAGGAAAAAAAAAAAATAATAATTTGTAAAAATATTCAGCGATGCATGCTCGTAAATTCTATCCAAGGGATTAACATGCTTTACATACCTTAAAGCACTAAAGATAAAAAAAACAACATCGTTATTGCATTAATAGAACATTTTTTTATGTTTAACAATTTTAAGATAAAGTTTTTTAAACTAAAGCTAAACATATTTAATAAATTTGTTTGTCAGAAATGAGCATGATATTATTTAAGGTTTTTCTTTTTCGACAGCCGAAAGCCATTCATCGAATGAGGGCAGTACGAGAAGGCGACGAAGGCAGAGGAGCACAGCTCCAAACACTAACAATAGTGAGTATGATCCAAATTCTTCCCAAATCACATCAATAACACAAAGTTTAATATTTAATTTTAAATAATTTTCCAGCGAATGGTGGCGTAGCAAATAACAAACAGCAAAAAAATCAAAATGTTGATAAAACTGCTACTTCATTAGAAAGATCGAAGCAGCTTGTGCCTCCACAGCAGCAGCAACAACAACAGCTGAACGCTCCCAAGGATGCAGTTATGGTTAATAGTGTTTCGAACAAAAATGATAAAGCCCCACAACAGCAGCCACCACAACAACAAATTCAGCAGCCTCAACAACCGCAGCCCAATCAACAACCGCCACCACCACAACAACAACAAGCGCCAAAAGGTCGTCGCAATAAGAGCAACCGCAACAATCCCGACAATGTTGAATTAAAGAAGGAAGCACTAGTGAATGGAACATCCTAATTATTTTCAAAATAAACTATTCAGAGAACAATTGAAATACTGAGTCCATTAATTCGTAAAAATAGCAAAAAAAAAAAAAGCAAAATAAGTAATAGCTGTTATTTAAAATGTTTACACATAAACACACACATACATATACACTCTACCCAAATCCGTATAGCTGAGTTAAATTAAAATATTGAAACCGATACAAATCAAATTTAATTGATTGATGATATGTATTCAAAAATAAAGTTAAAAAATTTAAAACAAAAAATTACACACATACCACTCCATAAAAAAACTCTCATATCCATACATACATACATGAACACACCTACACAAAGATCAATATATAGATAGTTAGGAGTACATCTCAAAACTGCATTTTTTCAATGCAAAGCCATTCATGATCAATATCGTCGTCGTAGCCGTCGCCATCATCGCCGTCGTCTTCGTTAACATCGTCATCGCCTTGGTCTACATTGTCAAAACAACTTCATCATTTATAAAACAATAAAAAAAAACACATAACTTCACCACCATGTCAATGAGCCAAACGAACGACATTAATAATATAAATATATAAAAAAGAAAAAAAAATAGTAATAATAATAATTAATTAAAAAAAAAGAGGAAGGCAAAAAAAAAATAATAATAAAGAAAAAATAATAATTTACTACTACATACAATCAATTCAACTGCAAGCGATTTTTTCGAGATCAAAAAACAAAACAAAAACAAAAGAAAACGTAAAAAAAAACAACAAAGAAAAACGTTTGCCTTAACGATTTTCATTTTTTATATAAATATATATTTAAATGTATATGATGTTAGAAAAAAGGGTCTTTAAAAAATGAAAATATAAAATTAATTAACAAAAAAGAAAAAAAAAAAAAAAAACGAAAAAAAGAGAAAAATTACACACGTAGAAGTTCGTAAAAGGATCATTTAAAAATTCATGTAGAAACTCCTCGTCGACCTTAGTAGGGAACAATATCATATCCCATTTAGTTCGCTTTGACGCCTTTTACCATCATTTTAATTCAAGCTCCAATTATGGCGTATAGTTGTTATTAATTTACTCGTATTGTTATCACAAGGTTGCTTCCTTCACACATCAAGGCTACATCCAGCTAGCTAGTTTGTATTGTTTTTAGAATCTTCACGTGTGACTGGTACTCGCTCAAAGCGACGGCGGCAGCACTATGGTTGACGAATGCTTAAGTGCCTGAGTGCCACGAGTGTACTTCTCTATAGATACTCCCCTTTCTATATCACATTTTGCCTTAATTTTTGTTTTTCATTTTGATATCCTCTCAAATATGATTTATAAATATACAAATATTCTTTTCAATTGTTAACAAATATTGTTAATAATTTAATTTGAATTCTCTAAATAAATTTTCTTTCTTTTTTTCTTTTTCGAAATGAATTTATTACATCGTTTAACCTAAACTCATATATTTAAACGTTACATTTATATTTGAATATTTTAAATATAAAAAAGAAAATCTATAAATCATTATAGATTGCCTAGATTTTAATTACAAAAATAAATCAATTAATAAATAAATCTACTCTATCTACTCATTCGCAAGAGAAGTGAAAGAAGAAAATTTAATTTTTGAGAAAAAGAAATCAAACTCACACAACAGACAAGAGAAACAAGAGAAATTTATTATTATTATTATTATTATGATTATTATTATTATTATTATTATTATTATTATTATTATGATTATGTACCCTTTGAGTTAGCTTTTTAATTTGATTTATCATTATTATTTTTTTTAATTATTATTTTAATGATTATTATTTTTTTTGTTAATTTTATGTAATTTATTGATTAATTTTAGTTCTTTAATTAATGCGCTTTCTTCTCATATACTATTATGATTTTGTATTTGATTATGAAATAGAAAAACAACAAAAAAATAAATAAATAAAACACGAAAAATTCTATTATACATGTAAAATTATAAACAAAACATTAAACTTAAAAAAAAAATCGCAAAAAGAAGAAAAAAACAATAAAAACAACAACAAAATAATAATTGAATTATGTGAGAAATAATTATTTAAATTATTTATTCTTTTATTTGTTCGATTGTTTCTTTCTGCTTTTTTGGTCTCCCCATTTTTTTGGATTCGTTTTTTTTTTTTTTTTAATTTAAATTCGTTTTTTTTTTATATATATAACAAATTGTCCTTTGATACTGGTATGCAGGGTTTTCTAAAAAAATCTTTGATTTTAAATAGCTCCGTCATTATAATGTCTTAAGCGACTAATGTGTATTTTTCTGATCGGGTCAACTTCACTGTACAGCTCGTAATAGATTTTGTCGTTTAATCTCCTTCCCTAAACTCCTTTCAACGCAAACGGGACCAAAAATCATTCGAAAAATTTTAAGTTCGAAAAGCTAAAGGATATGTTCATCCATCCATTCCTAATGTCCATGTTTCTGAACAGGACTGTGATGAGAGTCTTATATGTATAGAGTATCCTTAGTGTTTTTTGTTTTTTTTTACAATGCCTCATTACTCAGATTCCTTCTTTAGCCAGAGAAACAGCGATTGGCAAGGGTTAAGAGTATTTCCAAAAACGTCACACTAACAAAGACCTGTATTATATATACAAAATCTTTGCAGAACTAACTTAGTCAAACTGCATTACCCTTGTGTTCAAAAACGTCAATATATCGTCATACTTGTGCATACTAACTTGTGCAAATTAGTTAGTAAGCACATTTAAGTGCTAAGCAAAAGTTTAGTCCCCCGTCACGACACCAGTAAGCAATCTGCAGACTTTCCTTTTGAGAGACAACTAAAAGGCCACTGACTTTTTAGGAATGTCGGGAAGCATTCGCTTGGCCTGTCTGCAACCTGGGGAGTCATGCCGTCTGCAGTTGTTTATTTTTATTTTTCTTTATTTTATTACTTCATTTGGTGCCTATACAGTAAGATGATATATCTTATAAGACAGTATGTATAAGCTAAGAATTTAAGAATATACATATGTTAAAGCACTAAAAAATAAAGAAATACAAGCTATCTAGAAATATTTTGCATACAAAAAATAGTGGGTAGTGTAAATAAAATTCCATTTTATCTTGATAATAATCTTGAATAGAAAAAACAAGTTCAAAAATTTAGTTTATGAAAAGTTTCGCCACTGATTTTTACCACGTTAACTACTAATTGCTTGTAAAATTAAGCCGTACATTTTTCCGAAACTCACCCCCTAAGCTTTCTCACATGTATAAGTAGTGAGTTCTATAACCGGATAGCGTTGAAGAAGTATTATCGCTCAGAAGTACAAGGCCTGTTTGATGAATTGAAAGATAGGTGGTGCTACTGAGCCAAAATAAGTGTACCACCATTTAATATAACCTCTTTTAGCCCGCCTTTCAAAATTTATTGATAATCCAACGCTTAGTATATGGGACCCATTCACCTTCTCGTACAACCGTTTACTTTCATTGATTCACAGAGTTTCGCGGTCGCCGCATGTCAGTTTTTGATGAACGGCGCCCAGGTGGCCCAAAAACGGTTATTACAGAGGAAACCGGGCAAAACCCATGATCTCGTATTGGCGGACCGCCGAGTGACCGCGAGTTGGCTGAGATAGCAGGCATCCATATCCTGCACGAGATTTTGGGCGCATGAGAAAGCTGTCTGCGTGATGAATGTCGCGTTTGCTCACATCGGAGAATAAGCGCAATCGTGAGACCACTTCAAAAACGTGCTTGGCTTTGTTAAATCGAAATCCAGAGTAGTTTCTCACACATGGATTCATTGGAACCCACCAAAGACCAAAGAACAATCGAAACAATGGGTTTTACTCGGTGATCATGCTCCAAACAAGGCGAAGAGTCCACCATTCTCCGTATTCTCCAGATATGGGTTCCTGCGACTTCTTTTTGTTTCCAAATCATAAAAGAATGCTCGCCGAAAATAAGTAGGGGTCGAACGAGGAAGTCATCGCCGCCGCGGAGGAGTATTTTGCAGGCCAACAAAAATCGAACTATTGAAGCACCGCTTGGAAAAATGTATCGAGTTGAAAGGGGATTATATTAAAAAATAAATTTTCAAGACCTAAAAAAGTTGCCTGGGCATTTTCAATCCGGGTATTCATCAAAGAGCCCTCGTAAGGCAGGAGCTACGCGGGTGTACTAGTTTCAGAAATCTGTTTAAGAACCTGAAGCGTAGACGCTTCTGGATAATGTTGAAAAGCGATATTAGAGTTCTTTAACATAATAGGTGGTCGAGAGTGAAATTATAAATTTGCTTGGAGAAACTTGAGGTACGGTCTAACCTACCCAGTCCTATGAAATCCAATTGTCAATGGAAGCCTGAACCAGAGACGCTGGCAGACCTATTGTAGGTTTGAATCCTGAAAAATTCTCACCTTAGCCTTGCTGGCAAATGTATCGACGATTTCATTGTAACTAACAAAACAGTGATATTACCCTTATGATTGCGTTCAGTGAACTTTTGCATTCTCGAATTATCTTGGAACTCGTAAGAAGATTCAACAAGACCTTCAGAAAGACATCAGCGCCGCATCGTATATAGTTCGGTTGTGGAGCCATCCATGAAGATCCGACTTCAATCCTTTCATGGCTTAGATTCTGGTCGAAACCAGTCTAACGCACAGGGAAAGTCGATATAGTACTTTTTCTGTAGCAGGAGTTCTGATGTCATTGCATCCATAAAACCATAGTCAACAAATGGTCGGCGTGCAAGGTCATCAAAGCTCCAGTACTCCAGACCAGTTCTTTTTAAATGGAAGATGGCTTTGAGAGAGCGAGAGAGAAATTCATCAATGTGTCTAGAGCGGAGACAGGCGTGCTATGGAAAGACCCATATAGCAGAGACAGACTTCTTTGGAGTCTGGTAAAAAAGTTTCTTTCGATAAGACAACCGACTCATAGGATATAATTAGCCTTATCATAGCCATGTATATCCAAAGGACACTTCTCGGTGGCAAGCCCCATGTTAGTCCACAGCTGCGTTGCCCTGCCAGAAGGCTGACAACGCCTTAGAGGATTTAGTCCATAGAAGCTATTTCCACTGTTGGGTGAAATGTCGAAAAACTCTTCTGGTATACTTAAGTTCCTACCATAGAGCATCTCGGCTACTGTTGAATTAAGATTCTCTTTGTGGACAACACAGAGTCCCGTCGGCAGGACATCGACCAACTTCATTGCTGTATGACACCGTATTTGACGCCTTATGGTAAGTGTTTGGTGCCACTGCTCGATGAAACCGTTGGATTCAGTTTGATACGCAATTGTTCGAAAGTGGCTAATACCAAGCAATTTCATCAGCTCATGAAAAATTATGCTTTCGAACTAACATATCTGCCTTGGTCGGTGGTTATTCGTTGTGGTACTCCAAACCGACATATCCAATTTTCATACAGGGCCCGAGCATTAGTCTCCGCTGTTATGTCCTCTATTGGAACAGTTTCCGGTCACCTTGAAAACGGTGAGACGGTATTGGAATCCTCTGGATGGTGTTAGAGGAGCAACTATATTATATCGGAATGTATGTGTTAAAATATGTATATATTTTACACGCTGGCATGTACATAATTTTAGCTATCGACGACAGTCTATCTAGATACCATAAGTCGTATGGCGGGTGAGCTAGTAAATGCGCGCTGTCAAGCGCCTAACACATTAGCTCATTATGGACAAAAGGTCTTTGATTGATCTTTCTTTTTCATTTCCAGATCTATAAATTATTTCAGCTGTAAGGATGTTGACTAATCGCGTATTGATGTCTGCAGCTCTTCGACGAGCTGAATGTATTGGACTCTGTAATTCGCTTTTATGGCTTTAGTGCGCGAGTTCAAAACTGTAACGACGTTAGTTGGCCCTAAAATGCACATCAAGCCCGTAGTGAATTTGCTGATGAAACTGAGTTGCGTGAGTTGTCCCGAGGGTTGTTTGATGAATACCCGGATTAGAAATGACAAAGAAACTTTTTTAGGTTTTGACAATTTATTTTCAATATAACATCCTTTCAACTCGATACATTTCTCCCAGCGCTGCTGCAACTTTTTTAACCCCTCCGTATAGTATGACTTTTGTTGGCCTGCAAAATACTCCTCCACAGCGGCGATGACTTCCTCGTTCGACCCGTACTTCTTTCTGGCGAGTCAAATTCGGGGAGTACGGAGGATGGGGGAGCAATTCGTAGTACAAATCGACCAATTTGGCTGTGGCGAATACGGAGGAGTGATCCGGTGCGTTATCGTG
This sequence comes from Volucella inanis, assembly GCA_907269105.1. Taxonomy (NCBI): domain Eukaryota; kingdom Metazoa; phylum Arthropoda; class Insecta; order Diptera; family Syrphidae; genus Volucella; species Volucella inanis. The sequence goes on from OU026153.1 coordinate 149,234,250, forward strand.
GCGGAAGAGCACTTTTTCTTCTCCAAATGTGGTCGTTGAATCGACCCAATAAATCGACGTAGTATGCTCCTGTTACTGTTTTTCTCTTCTCCAATAGCCAGAAAGGAGACCCTCTGAACTGCGTCAACTACAGAGGTATTAGTCTTCTTAACATCGCTTACAAGATCTTATCTGCCATGTTGTGTGAAAGCCTGAATCCTTTCGTCAACAACCTGATTGGTCCCTATCAGTGTGACTTCAGACCAGGAAAATGAACTATCGATCAAATATTCACACTGCGGTAGATCTTAGAGAAAACCCAGGAAGTCCAAATCGATAGCCACCACCTCTTCATTGATTTCAAGGCCGCCTATGACAGCATTTATAGAGACGAGCTATACAGAGCAATGGCAATGGGCATCCCTGCCAAACTCGTCCGTTGAAGAACGAAAATGGAGAATTCACGCTACTCCATCAAGGTCGATAAAAAATTCACCGAGATCTTTGATGTCAAAAAAAGATTTAGACAAGGCGATGCGCTGTCATGTGAATTCTTCAACAACGTTCTTGAATAGTGCAAAATTTAAACACTAACACCAGAGGCACTATCTTTCAAAGGTCCGTCCATCTACTCGCAAACGCCGACGACATCGACATAATTGGCAAAATGCAGCGGGATGTCACTGGCGCGTTCGTGAGTATTGAGACGGAGTCGGCGAAGGTGGGTTTGACGGTCAATGAGGGCAAGACAAAGTATAAGCTGTCATCAAGAAAGGACACCTAACACCGACGTCTCGGACAGAATGTCACTACAGACAGATATAACTTTGAGGTGGTTAAGGCCTTGTCTACCTAGGCTCCGCTATGAACTTAGGCAATGACACCAGCGCCGAAACTAAACGAAGAATAACCCTTACCAATTGCTGTTTCCTTGGGCTAAGAAAGAAAATGAGTAGCAAAGCCCACTCTCGAACAACTAAAGTGACCCTAATCATCCCAGTCCTTCTATATGGTGCAGAGGCATAGACTCTATCAAAAGCGGTTAAGATTACTCTTGGTTGATTTGAGAGGAAAATTCTACAACGGAGAGCCAGAAGAGTGAAGGACCAACGACTGAGATGGCTGGGTCATGTAGAGCGAATGGAAGCGAATACTCCAGCCCAAATGATCTTCGAATCCACTCCCGAGCAGTAGAGGAAGACCGCGACTCAGGTGGTCCACGCAAGTGAAAGGGAACCCTTACCAACTTCGCGTGCGAAACTGGAGACAGCTGGCCAAAGATCGTGATGGTTGGAGGCGCTTATTGGTTGAGACCCAGGTCCACCCCGGAGTATAGCGCTACCTTAAGTAAGTAAGTAAGTAATAGCCAACGTGGATCACACCTAACGCGTCCCAAAAAACGGTGGCCATCAACTTTCCGGCTGAAGGCACGGTCTTCGCCTTCTTTATAGCACGTTCAACGTTTAAAATCCATTGTTTCGATTGTTCTTTGGTCTTTGGTGTATGCCAATGAATTGGATCACGAATCAATGCTGCTTTTTTTCCATAGTCGCAAAAACAACTAACACGATGTTTTGAAATGGGTGTCAAAACAAAACTAAGCGTCGGATTGTCACTTAATTGTACACTTGTTTTAACTCAGTAGCGCTACCTATCTTCCAACGCGGATACTCATCAATCAGTCCTCGTACTCAGGTTATTTATGAAACACATAAGTCAGTGGCTTATGTTCTGTAAAGAGCAGCACCTACAGCAGAGTACATTATATATAAGGCATAAATCAACAGCTTGAGTTGATGATTCGACTTCAAATAAGTGAGTGTGATTGCGTCTGGAACGACCTGCTTACATCTCTCAAAAGTTATGTTTGCCTCTTCCGTCCACTGAATTATGCGGTCATTCTTTTTGTTGCCTTTGACGAGACACTGCAATCTGGTATGAGTTTCGACCGCTTTTGGAAGGAATCTTGATAGAAATTTTCTGTTGCTAGAAACAACTACTATATATGTTATGTTATGTACATTACTGTTATTTACGAGTTATAATACTACTGAAAGCCACTTATAGTATACAGTGTCGCAGTAAATCGCCTCCTGTAATTGCTCGGTGCACGTCGACAATTGTAAACGTCTATCTAAAGCTACGTCGGAGTCTCAAATTTAGTAATAATGTTTTTTCATCATACTTGCATGTGTTGATTTTTGTGTTATTTGCCGTGAAGAGAAAATTTATTTTTAAATTCTGGCGTTTCTATTGCATTGTTTGTGGGGAGCATTGAAATATCAACGCCGGCGTCGATTAAAAATTAAATTTTTGTAATGGGATCTATAATAAATAAGTGGCAACTGCCAAGGCTACTGTCACTTGCCGCTTCGAGTGACTGGCATCATATTTTTTCTAGTTTTTGGATTAGTTGTATGAATACCCCGAACGGCAGTCCTGACTTTGTGACCGTATTGGTTGTCGTACCATCAATAATCTGCGCAGTGCGATTTTAATCTACCGCCAGAAAAGGTTTGACGTCTCGATCTAGACCTTGAAAGTCTTCCACGACCATTAGTAATTGCTGACACACAAAATTTTAACTGTTCAACTTGTTCTATAATTTGAGGGATTCGAGTCTCAATGTCTGACACTGGTGCGAGCGAAACAGATGCTTGTTTCTTTCGTATGGCAGAAGCATATGAGGTCAAGTTCATCTCTGCAACTTTGTCAGCTAAAAACACTAGACGGGGAAGTTCCTCCTTGCTAATGCTGATATACCACGCATATACCACACATATATTGCGGTAAACGCTGAAGCCAAGGAGAATTTAAAAGCTAGTATTTACAGCCTTCCTCGCTATTTCTATAGCACAATTCACATACAGCACACACAATTCAGGTTGTAGTTTAGAAAACCACTTAGTCTTCCTTCCTTCGTTTTTTGCTCGTAGAGCTCAGGAGCAAAAATTGTCTTTCGATACAGCGCAGATATATATGCTCCTTGATTGGCTAAATATACTTATCTGCCATATTCGTCAAACCGGAAGTTTCTTTGTGGCTTTGCTTTGAAATCTATCACATCAGAAGCAACTTCTCTGATGGCTTAACATTAACATTGGCATATTACGGTTTGCGTATGGGGGTTAGTATTCTTAAAGTGCTTGAAGAAATTATGATCGGTAAATATTCCAGATGTCTCAACGAGTCAACCTATTCCTGAAAGAGCACGATGTCTTGCAGGTGAAAAACTAAAAGTCCCAAAGACTGAGCTAAACAACACGAAGAGCGAGATTAAATAGTGAGTAGGCAAGCCCTTTTCATCTTCTAAAAAAAACAACGTGGAATGGCGCGACTATTGAGACTATCAAATACCTGTGATTGCAAAAAATTTACGGAAAACTGATGTGATTACGCCATAAAGACTATTTCAGTTCAACGTTATGACATTCGCGGCTGATGGAAACGTAAAGTGAAAAGAAAAAACACAAAGAAATTGTCTGGAATTCTTGGTCGGAAAACACTTTTAACAATCCAAGCAACCAAATTACAACGACAGGTGCAGTGCACACGAGAATTATGCATTCTTCCAGAAAGTCAATAAGCGTGGTCGATGCAATGATGAGAATAGAGACTATCACTATGCTATAACCATAGATATAACTGAAAAACCGGAAAGAGGACGAGGAGTTACAACACCAATTACGCTCCGATTAAATGACCCTCAAACTACGAAAAATAAATATTGACACGGAAGCCGCTATATTTGTTACTGTGCAACAACGTTCGTCCATTTATTTCACGTTATCAGTCAACGCTATGTTTGGTCGTCCACGAATCGTAACATAGTCGACTGGACACTTATGTGATTGTTACGTCATCGAAATAAAATCCACCACCAAGTCAAAAATATAGCACCGCACATAGAAGTCCCAAACGAACGCTTTAAATATATTCATGTAGATATTATCGTTATGATATTTGCTGCTGGTTGCCGGTATTATTTAAACGCTGATAGATTGATTTACAACATTGGCCGGAAGCAATATCACTTAAGTACAATACATTCCAACCGATACCGTTATCGACGCGATTTTCTTTGGGTGGTTGAGCCGTTTTCGCGCTCCAACAAAAATTACCAGCGGCAGAGATTCACAATTTGAATCCCGTTTATTCGATGCCTTCAGAAAACTTATCGCGCATTGAACCAAGATTAATTAAAGCAACGTTAAAAAGAGACAAGTTTTGCGAACTAGATAAAAAAACAAAAATAATTTTTTGGAGTTTAAAAATGCCTTTATTGGCCATACTGCCACTTTACTTCCTCAACTTGGAATGACCAACATTTGCCTTTACCCATAAGGAAACTTTCCTGGTTGAGCGGATTTTTGAAGGCCAATCTTAATCCGGTCGGCAAATCTTTTCGTAATTACGGATTTTCTATACAGCTACGACAAACCAAAATGCTCACAGGTGGGCCGTGATCTGAGAGCGTCTTCGTGGGCGGAGCTGGTCAGCAAAAACATCGCATTGTTTTCATTGCAATCGATTACTACACATAGAATAAGCACGTTCTATTCAAAGGCTATACGAACTGGAGCGTACGTGTTACGCGGAAACGTCGGAGCCTATTTTTGTTTAAACCGTTCGCCATACGTTAAAAATGGAGGAGATCATAAACTCCATAAATTGTAGGAAATTGTATTATCTTTCTTTTTCATAATGACCTTAATTGACCTGCGAGCTAAAGGAAGCGCGATATTCGCTAAAAATTGGGTTTTCTGACCTTTGACCTTGAATAACTTTTTATGCGACACAGATCTCATTCTCGATTTTTGATATTCTTTTTAAAATCCCAAAATAAACCGAATAAAAAAATGAAAGATCTAGTTTTTTAAATCAAAAAGTCTAAATAACTGAGCTATTACACCATCTGCTCAAACGTCATTAACACAAAACAACACAAAATTTAGATGGTGCTTAACCGTTCACACAAACATCTGCCCAGACGTCACATATTAATTCAGAGTTCACACCAACAGTAGTATAGCAACAGCAAAAAAATAAAGTTATGACTTCCGAGAATCTCATTCCACACGTGAATGACTCATGTGGCGACTTTGTTATGTGTACACACATATGGAGTAGTAATCGATGGATGAAGAAATTTGAAATTAAATAAAGATCTATCCTGCTCTATACAAAAGGATTATACACTAATTGCTTCTTGTACTCCGTATCGATAGGATTCAAGGTTTTTAGTTAAATAAGTACTAGATATATATTATGTATTTACTAAGTGAGATCAATTGTGTTTTCATTGTGTTTTTAAATTCCTCTAGCGATTGGTGCAGAAGAACCGCAGATACTAATACCCCCTGGCATCTTTCGAGAACTTTCAGAACTAATCAGCTATTCATAATTCTTTCGGTATTTTTCGAACTTTCAATATCAATTGTCAAAGAGCTTCCATTAATCTTCTGTTGGGTGAGTCTTCTGTTCTTCGTTTATATATGGCGATTATAACATTTCATTGGATGTGTCATCTATTCTTCTTTTATAGATAACGTTGTTCACAATAAAAGGTTACAACCATATGTTTAGTTTAGGAGGGCATAGAATTCGTCTTTGTTGCTGTAGGGCCATTAGCGCATGTCAGGCTTAACAGGTGATTTGAGTCAAGTCCCGAGTCTAACATAACACAATTTTTATAGAACTATTTGTCCAACCGTTCAGAAAACGCAACATTACGTTTCTCTTTCCGGATCCATGTTTAATCCATTGTCATATACTGCATAAACATATTTCTTTATTATGCTTAAGTATCGCTCTGAATCATCAATAAGTTGTTGTTTTTGGTTCCAAGGCGGTACCCATTTCGAACAAAAATTTCGCCATTCCAAATACCCTGATGATGATGTGCAAGGTTTATTGATATTTGTTTAATTTCGTTTTATGGTTGTAGATTTTTGTGACGTTTTCTGACGTTACAGCCTGATTTGGGCCGTCCACAGCATTCAGAATCATTTGTGTTTGTACGACAGCGTTTGAATTCACTTTTCAAGCAATTATTGACGGTGTTTAATAGTGAAGTAACAGTGTTTTATCACCATACGAAACTCACTTTTTTTTCAAAAGGTGCGTCATTAAAACCTTGATATCTTGATGACTAACGGTCGAATCGTCATTTTGACACGTATCGTTTGAAGGTTGGTACTATCTTAAATCGTATAGATACTAGGTGGAGTGAAAAGTAACCTCCTTGACCGCCAGAATGCGCTGCTACTGCCAAAAAGGTTATGGTGCCTTGAAGTCCGTTCATATTAATCAGACATGCCAAATTTCAGTGCGATACTGTCTTTAGTTTTATTTTCACAGCTGATTGTTGTTGACGTATTTGGCATCATGTTGAGTATGGACAAAAACGATTTTCGTTCTCTCATGAAAACATTATTTTTTGAGAGGCAAAACGGCGAAGGAAACAAAAGAAAAGTTGGATAAATATTATGCGAATAATGCTCCGTCAGATTACACCGTCAAATATTGGTTTCAAGAGTTTCGTGGTGGCCGCAACTCCACTACTGATCAAGTTCGTAGCGACAGGCCCTTCGATTCGGTTACAGACGACAATGTCAAAAAAATACATGAAATGGTGTTGGCTGACCGGAAAGTGAAGGTGCGCGAGCTAGCAGATACCACAAAGATTAGTACTGAGCGCACACGCCATATTTTGGGCAATATACTGCATATGAAAAAGTTATCCTGCCGCTGGGTGCCGCGCATACTCACTCCTGACCAAAAACACGAACGCGAGAGCACTTCGAAAGAGTGTTTGCACTTTCTGATGCGGAATCGGGCGGACTTTTGGCGTCGATTGGTAACTGTTGAACACCAGAGAACAGAATGAGTGCCCGGCAATGGACTGCAGCCGGCACGAGTGCTCCGAAGCGGGCGAGGGAGGCTCGATGGGTCTAAAAGGTTATGGCGTCGGTTTTCTGGGATTGTCATGGCATACTCTTCGTGGATTACCTCGAAAAAGGAAAAACCACCAACAGCATCCACCGTATTCGCCCGATTTGGCTCTCTCGGACTATTATCTCTTCCCGAATCTCAAGAGATGGCTCATCAATAAAAAATTCAGCTCACGAGAGGAAATAATAGACGCCACGGAGAAGTATTTTGCAGACCTTCCGGAAAACTACTTTTCGGACGAGATCAAGAAGTTTGAAAATCGCTAGAATAAGTATATCAAACTAAAATAAAATATATTGAATAAAATAAAAAAAAAACATTTAAAAAATTTTTTTTTCATTCCCAAGGAGGTTACTTTTCACCCCACCTGGTATGTTATTAGAGTCCCTATTTAAGTGTCAGTCTTGGGAGTTTTCGAACCAACTGCTATAAATATTTTAGAATTTGGTCTTGATGTGAATTGTTGGCATTCAGGTGTTCGTGCATCCCTATACAACCATGGAATTCGTTTTAAAATTCGTTCACCAAGTAACTAGAACTGACTAGATCCGTGTATAGTGTCGTCGATTCTTATATGGAATACCTCCGCCGCAGTCCTGATGAAGGAGTGCAAACACTATAATCTACTTCTTCTGAATAGCTTCTTTTTATGCTGATCATAGGAATATGAACGGTAGTGAATGGTAATGGCGTTTTCCATTGGCTGACAGAATCATTCTTTTTACACTCCGGAGAGAAAAAAATGCCGTAAAACTGTTTCGTTGGTACTATTCTCACTTCACGACCAAAATTTCTCTTCAGGATTTTATATCAGAATGTACTAACACATATAAATATAGGCGTCAAATAATATTGTGTGACCAGATTTTTATTTGCGAGCGGGCAACACAGTCACTTACTGTGAAGAAGTTTTTAGTGTTCTGCTGGAGTAAAAATTGCCCAACTTTCGGAAAAAAACTTATGAAAAATGTCATAAGTACGTCAATTTCAAAACCTAAACACTTAAGCTCGTCGAATGTTGAAAAAGCATATCGCCGCGGCAGGGTAGATAGTGGCTGTGAATCAATAACTACACAACCAGCTAACCACACTGCCAAAGCGCATAGCCAATTATTAATGATAAAACAAATTGTAAAATAAACTAAAAATTCAAAAATTGAAAAAAAAAATAAATATAATATATAAATATATATATATCAATTGCTTGCACATACTCGTATTCACAATATCGTTACGATTTTAGTACTTACCTGCATACAATGTCATGTACAAGGCCATTTGGAGGTGTTGGGTTAGCTTGTTCCAAGCTTAATTTATTGCAAAAAATTTAAAACAATAAGACCTAAGCGTCAATTTTGTAGTTCTAGGGTAGGGTCAGCGATGTTGTACACATAAATGAGCTGCTACTTGCCTTATACCTCATGCCTTAAACATGACTCATTATCAAGTTATTAAAAAGAATTAGGATTTGCTTTTCGTCAAACTAGAATTCCAGAATTTTTGATGATTTTTGCCGATGCCACAGGATGGTTGAGTTTGTAAAAATTTATCCGTTGAAATACTGGCATTGATGCGCAAGTTTTTAAAATTTAGGTTACTATTTGCACTATTCTCATTTGTTTCTTCAAATTTTTATCTGTTATGAGTTCGAATAATTTTAATAAGAGCAAGTCGTTTCAGTAAATCTCCAAAGGAATACGTTATGACTGATTCGATGTCAAATTTGCCATCATACCATACGAATACAAAGCGTTTTTTTTTTTTTTTTTGAAGGGTTACATACAGTAATTAACAGAAGTCTACGCACAGTACAAATTTTCACTAAAAACTAATGATTATAAATAAACATATACATTTTAATATTAAAAAAAAACAGAAAATCTAATTGGCAAAAGACAAAAAAAAGTTAAGACACAATGGGAAGCACAGGAATATCAAGAGAAAACCCAAATCAAGCCTAAAAAACGAAAATTTAATTCCGACCATTTAACATGGTGGAGGTATTGTTTGAGCATTGGGGCTACATGGCGGAGGTAATTTGGTAGTTATTGATAAAATTATGAACCGTACGGTATATTTGGATATAAGGTACTCAAAAACCGTTTAAAGCAATTGGCCAGAAAACTGAATTGAAGATATTCTTAGACCTTTCAGCAAGACAACGATCCCAAACATACGGCCTTAATTATGAAAGAGTGGTTGATTTAGTACCATGCAAAACTATTTCACGCACCATTCCACGCCTTCATAGATTACGCCTTCATTCATAGAGTACTTTTGGGATTATCTGGAACGACAAGTTAAAAAAAAAAAAAAAACATAAAATTAGTAACAAGAGAAATCTCAGCAGCTCTAACTCATGATTGGTCGCAAATTGTAATAGTAGTAATCCAAAGTCTAGTTAATTCAATTCCAAACAGAAAGAAGGCTGCCATTGCTTTAAAACATAGGACAACTAAGTATTGAAGTGGCAAGGAAGTTATATTAATCGGTGAATTCTATATGTACGTAGACTTTTGTTAAATTTTGAAATATGTATGAATTTCGAAATATAATATATGTAAAATACGATAAAAATGGATTATTAGAAATGATTTATATTTCTAATTTGGTAATTTGACGTTTGGAAGTGTTCATCCATGGTTCTGTTGAAATTACGAGTACACCATACCATATGTAAATTGTACGTAGATTTATGTTCAACAAATCATCACTGTACGTCACTTGGAAAAAAAAATCAAATCAAAAAATCTACGTTCATGTCACACGTATGTCACACGTATATGCATATACACACGTAAACTGAAAATACTCGGTCTATGAAAAACGGCGAGTTTCGATCTTAAAATCCATGAATTTTGATTTTTGAATGTTAAATTATTTTTTGATGGTAATGAATAGAAGAGCTTGTATAAATTTAGCAGTTGTAACAAACAATAAAAAAAAATCAAAAGTACGACAATACCTGCAATTTGTTTAATTCGGAATTTTGTCCGGATCATGTTTTGTGATTACAAAGCAATGGAATGTAAATATGGATCAAATAACATTTCTAGAGATATGGATAGAAGATACAAATCAAAAGAGCATACCCCTCAGCAAGCTACCTATCCAGGAGAAGGTTGGTGTATAATGTTTGTATTTACTTCCAATCAAAATGGCTTAGAAAAATCTAATTCGAGGCTGTTCCCTTACGAATTTCGACCGAATCTTTTTAGTTCAGCTGAATTTGTTTGTGAAATTGCGAATAGGTTATAATGATTGATTGACATTCTTGTACATATATGTGTACCGCATTAGGTATATACATAGTATATAACTGACAAAATGTACAGATTCGTACTCAACGTAGGTATTTTTTTTTTTTCAACGTGGACAAGACAGGACCCCTTGGGAAGCGAATGCTATCAAAAAAAAAGAATTGCCTTTTAGTAAGTATACTCGTATAAAGCATCAAAGGATTGCTTCTTGAAAAAAACCATCTATTTGGAAGTTTTTGAACTACGAGTAGAACTTTCAAGTTTAGTATGATGTATGATTTCTTTTTCAGTATATATGTTATGTTTTGTCAAATCATCTTTCAAATCGCCTTGAGGGCCGTGAAAACTTATTTCCAAAACTCACGTTCTATTCGCAAACTTGTACAGTGCTTCGTTTATTTTTGCGTACATATAGTCGTCTGTTGTAATGGCGTTACGTAGTGGCTTCTTGCGTCCTTCGAAGTCGGCAAAAAATCGTAGACCCACGAAGCCAGCAGCCTGCGTTGCGTTGGCATATTTCAAGATAAAACATTCTAATATATTTATATTTGGTATTTCAAATTTTTTCACATTCACCGGACAATTAATAACTAATTATCACCTTTTCTGTAGTTTGAAACCGAACAGGGTGTGGTTCCGGGTGTGAAACCGACTTTCAGCCAAAAGCCGTCTAAGCAAGCAATTCGTTGGACATTGATTAATTAACACGTTAACGTAACTGTATAATGCCCCTTAAGTACTATCTCACAGAACATATGAGGCCGATACTTGTGTTACAGACTGTGACCGTTATTTGCTATGTATTCAAATGTCAAAAATTTCTCAATTAAAAAATAAATTAATACAAAAAAAAAAAGAACAATACCAATAAGAACAGACCATTTAATTACTTTTTTGTGCTTCGTTTCAATTTAAAGATCCCTTTTTTTTAAACTAACGATAATTTTTCGCTTGAATAAAAATACGAATACATCGATAGCATCATTAGACTTTCATGACTGGTTTTAAAACATATTTTTGTCCAACAATAAAGGATTATTGTCAGTGATTAATGCAATAAGGAACCCCAACCAACATAGAACGTTGATCTCTAATATATTGTAAGAAATTGTTTAATTAGAGCAAAAAAAAAAAAATAAAAAATAAAAAATCAAAGTCATGTGGATTCCGAGTCATGTCGGCATAAAAGGCAATGTACTTACTGACTTAGAGGCTAGTCTCTCTCACCGTGCCTCAGTATACCACTTTGACTATTTTACTGAACTCGACATTTTGCGGTTAACAAAAAAAAACTCACTTCAAGCTGAATTAGAAGCTGCTTCGCGTAACTACCACCATCATTACGTCTCTATAAATCCCATACGCCCCCATCCGCTCTACCCTAACACTACATCCAAGTTTTCAAACACCACATTTACAAGGCTACGTTTGGGACGTACAGCTTCTACGCACCAGCATTTATTGAAAGGACAACCGCCTCCTATTCATTCACGCTACGACGTTGACAATGTACTAGGAACATCAGCCTGCTTAGCCAATAAAACGAACACTTCTCCACTTTTAATTAAGAAACTTAATATAGAAATTTAGAATTATTTATATAAAACTCAGAGTAAAAAGCCACAGCAGCTAGCGTTCTCTCAATGTATAATAATAATATTGCCTCACAAGTAATTTTGGATAATGCGTTCTCATTTAGTAAACGTTCAGGATTTAGATCGAAATATTTTGCACTTCTATTGAAGGCTGTGCATCACGAAGGTCCCAGAATATAAATAAAAAAAATTAGGACTCAGCAACTGAAAGTACCATTATTCTGACTTTCTGGGGAAATTTTAATACTCGTATAATGAAAGGTGTACAATATGAGTATGACGTTTAAAGTTGGATTTTTCAAAAGGACGCATAAAGAAAATTTATTTGATTTTTTCGAGTCTTAATATAAAAAAAATATCTACAGAAGATCTTATCCAGCGTCTGCAGAAATCGAGCTATTTTTTAACTTTATCATCTCTCGGTGCGTTTTTTGACATCCCATAAATTTGTAAAACCCCTAGACGAGGTGAGGTGTAATCTATTAGTAGCTTTGACGTAAAAACATTTCGATGTGAAATATTTACATAATTAAAGATATAATGCAGCTGTAGTAGCAATTCATAAATGATACATTGTAGATTTTAGCATCGAAAATAAACCATCTACGAAACAGAAAGCGGTAAATGGCGGCGATGTCTTAAGAGCGACAACGTATGCGAATGCGACGAAATCGATGCGAAATATTGAACAGAGCAGAATTGAACAATAATTCTCTAATAGAAAAGTTAAAGAAAGTCGACAAGTGGATGCCCCATAGACTGAACGAATCTGAACGATTTAGATAAATACCTGCGAATCAAAATGGATTCTGTATGACAACCAAAGAAGACTTAGGTAGCGAACGAATGCAGATGAAAAACCAAAAACACATCTGCAAGTCTAGTTTTTACCCCCAAAATAATTATCTTGACAATGTGGTTGACCTAAAAAAAAAAACACCAATCCACGACCAAAATAACAAAGGCCATCCAATTTTTTTTTTTTTGCAAAATTTGCTGATTTGCTGAAAACCAGTCTACGTTATCAGTACGTATACATATTTCATGATAATATTAACACCTAAGCAACTCTCCATCCACAGCGTCAACAACTAACTATAACCCTGTCTGCAATCTTATGTGCTTTACACCGGAACCTGCAGGGAGACCGATGATTTAGAGTCAAGCTTTTTCAGCTCAAACTAAACATGTTTCTTATGTCAACAGCATGTGGGATGGTATGACTCCAATGCAGAGCATAAACACCCAATGGTGTTTAATTTTCAGTGATCATGTGGGAATGGATACTTTAAACGAGGAGAGGCCGTTGGCTCAATTGGCTAATGTATCCTTATGCATAAATCCTTTACTACTGAATCTTAAACCTCAACATGATAATGATTGATTTATGCCACCGGAAACCAGGGTGTTTTCAAAAACAACATACGAACTAAGAGCTGCATTAGTTGCGTCCAATAGCGCAGATTTTCTGAAGAACTCACTTAACTGAACAAACTGTGTTATTCTTGCGTTCATAAAAGTCAACATTTCGTCATATTGTCCAGATTAGAAAAAGGTTTGAACATTTTAGTGCGAAATAGTTTTCTGTTTTTTGAATAGGTAAGATGTAAGAACTATTCAAATAATAGCTGTTATTTTGCCATCGATATCAGCGCTTATTTCCAATCTATGTGTAAATTACACTAAAAACTAAACCTAACGCAAGACATTAATCGGTGTTCACGCGGATAGCAACAATGCTTCCAGATCTATTTTCCCATGATAGCGATAACTCGTATGGGAACGCCAAAACATGTGTCAGTTGGAGTTGAAGAAATAAAATGCCAGCAGTGCTGCCAAATCTTCCGAATACGAATAGTTAATGCTGATAGCCGTTTTATAGTAATTGGCTCTGAAAATTAAGCGCTGATACCGATTGCAAAAAAAAACACACCTTATATGTAATAAAAAAATGTTTTTCTATGCACTTACTTGACATTTTTGAATGCAAAATAAATGACGTCTGTACTATAATATGTTTGCGCAGTGAATGCGTTCAAAAGCTCACGAGGGAAGGTCTTCGATTGTACTAAGTTAGAAGTGCTAAAGTTTATGAACTCACTCCAATTCTTACTCCAAAATGTTGAGTTGCTTTCAAGGTTTCTAATCACCATTTTTATAGAATCAACACTGCGCTTTTACATTCAGTCCATTTGAGAATTTCTGTTTGCAACCAATGCTTGAGAGAATAAAGCGGACTCTCTCATTTCAGCGCACCGTGTTTGAAACTCTGTGTAAAAGATATAACGTTTTTTGAAACTTTACAAATTGATTAACTAATTCAAACAGAAAATTCAACAGACTTTAAGAATTGTCCTGTATTCTATGTAAAAAGAAAGCAAGATTTAACATTTGCATTTGACTCGCTTCCCAGATATTCGCTTGTAAATAGCCGCAGTAGTTTGAATTTTAATCATGTAAACTCACACAATATATCGCTTTCAATAATTGACTCCGACTGATGATGCTTTTACAGAGAAAAGAATAGAAAATAGTACAAACATGCCTTGCAATAATAACTACAACTAAATTAGTTAAGATTTAATTGTAACTACAACTAAGTGGTTAGTTGTCAAGCAATTAAAAATCAACCTAATTTAAACTGCAACTCCTAATTAAAGTTTAAATGATGTATGTTGACAAGATTTTTAAAGAAACGTGTCCGAGAAAAAACGTCAGTTAACATTAGTACGAAGGAAAATATTCTAGGAGGTGGAACGTTTTCTTGCCGAATCGAGAATCAAGTAGCAAAGTTTGACCTTAGATGTCACCATCCTATCATTCGACTATTCGGCTATGAGTATTATTTGTCAAGAATTATTTATTATGCCGATTCTAAGTGCTGTACCTTTGAGTAAACAACAATTCCGTTTATTTTACCTCATTTTGATAGCCGCTGGGTATTGACTTCATCCAGTCGGGCTTGACGCCCCAAACAACGGTGACGTTAAGAGTCAGCAAAGAAGATTCCTTATATGTGCTGCTTTAAAAAGTTATTAGCGAGTTATTCGCTCCCGATTATCCGAAACCATTTGCCCAAAACGCCTCAGAAAGGGCCTAACTCTTTAAATTGAGGGTTTTGCGTGAGGTCAACTACCAGCCCACATAAGAACTCTCATTAGAAATTGAAACAGACAAACAACAAGTCGAACGTAGGCTGCTATAAAACAGGTACCACCGTCATCTAGAAAGTACAGTTAGGGCCCAACAGAAGGAGGATGAATATTTGGTTGCGGATATGTTGAAGGCAGCAGAGTAAAGCATCTTGGGCTCTTAGAAGGGCAAAAAAATATTTCTACGAATTCTAGTATAGGCATAAAAGCAATGCCCCAAGTAAAATGTTAATATCTTGATTTGACCACAAAAACAGATAATGGGAACATCTTTGGTAGTTCAGTCGGAAAGCAAATCTTATACACCAGCCACCATCCCACTGGGCGGGATATCATTACTACTAGCACGTTGTTTCCTCACTTCATATTCACAAAAAATATGACAATCGATGCAAAGTTCTGCTTCAGTATTATAGATGTGTTAATATTTGAAGTGGTCAATGTACATAGATTCCAACCACTACTTAATTGGAAGCAAGGTACGTCAACGGAGAAATACTGCGAGGAGATTTGACTTTGGAGGCCGCAAGCCGCCGTAGGCTAAAGATAAATGGTATCTGCGCTGTAAGGTCGTCAGAGGCGCCGAAACAGCTGTGTTGAGTTTTACCCTCCTACCCGGACGAAACCTCTGATTGATGGAAGAGTGCAGGCAAAACAATTCTTCTATGAAGTACAAAACGAGAACAGCTCATGTGCTTTTCTAGCAAGCAAAAATCATAAGGTACGCTTTTTCGGACAAAAAAGAAAGACAGTGAAAAGCGAGGGATCAAGAAAATTTAAAAGTAGCACGAACAATGTTTCAAGGTTTAACAAAAAAAAATTTCAAGCTGACAAAATCTGAGAGATATGTAGAGATCAGCAACGACGTTTAATAATAATCACATTTGGTGAAGGTATGAAAAAAAAAACAACTTCTGCAAACTGGTTGACGACAGAGTCGGATGAATGTGCACTATCTGCACTATCTATTTCTGCCAAACTGTTCAGAGTGTGCAGAATTGCAATGGAGAAGTCTCGCTGCTTCGTAAACGTCGAAGGTAATCTCACCGAGATCTATAATGTTAAAAAAAAAGGTTAAGACATAGTGATGCGCCGTCATGTGACTTCTTTAACATGATGTTTGAGGAAATTATGCAAAACTCGCTAGTCAACACTAGGGAAGATTTTGTGTAACTACTTGCATACGCTGATGACATTGATATCATTGGCAAAAAACAGCTATCTGTCACTGATTTGTTTGGAAATATTAACATATAATATACACTGACAACAAGACGGTGCGTGCACAATATCATGAATGGAACGTCACGATAAACAGCTATAAATAGGTAGATAGGTATATAGGTAGATGAACAAATCAAGCCAAGAGTTACATCTTTTTTAGGCTTAAAAGACAATTGAGTAACAAGATCTTGTCAAGAAACACTAAGCTATATATGTACGTATGGTACAGAAGCATGGACGTTAGAGAAGGTAGGTGAAGATATTATTATTCAATTCAAAGGAAAGATTCTGCGAGTAATTTTTGGAATCTACGTTGCCAGGCTTTGGAGGAGGAGATTTAACAGCAACTCTACAACGACATCAATCTATTCAGAATCTGAGATGGCTAGGACATGCCGACGAATATTAAAGCTGCAACCTGAAAAGTCTTTAACAAGAGAGAGAGAGAGAGAGAGAGAGAGAGAGAGAGAGAGAGAGAGAGAGAGAGAGAGAGAGATAGAGAGAGAGAGAGAGAGAGAGAGACACGACGCAGTAGAGAAAGAAATAGCTTTTATGGGGTGAAAGGGTCAAAGACTTTGTTATCTAGAGATAATTCTTGGTTGAGGCCGGGATCCATTCCACTTTGTACCATCATCAAAGCAAATATGTAAGTTTGCAAGTAATACTAACAAACTAACAAATTTTATAAATTCCTTATACAAATATGTAGGTTTTAAAAGAATGAAGGGGATTTTATTCTAAAATGTGCACCGCAATCATTGCACAGTACGAGTATGTGTAATCACGCAACGATTTGCACTAAAAATTTGGAGAATCTTTCCTGACTCTGAAATTATCCATTTCAATGGAATGTATTTTAAATTTCAGTTGGGTTTATAAAAAGAGCAGTACGTCATAGGTTTTAACGTTTGTCCAGGCAGACGTGCTAAGCGTCGCTCTTTCTACCACTGAAACAAAAAAGAGCGTTTAAAAGAGTTACTTCTGAAAACGAGTTCTTAGACTAAAAGAACAACAACATAAAATTAATTGGTTAACGTGTGCTGATGATTGATGACGGGATGAGCCCCGTATAAATCAGAGCAATATACTGGTGATAAAAAATATTGAGAGTTGTTGGTTTCTTTAATTAAATACAAATTAAAACATTCACTGAAAGATTATGAATCCAAAAATATGTATTTGTTTTTAAAATGATTTCATGGTGTTGCTGGAGAGAGTATATAGCGTACTGAGTGGAAATCCAAGTGTTGTAGTACCGAAATAGAGGGCAAATACGAAAGGACATATACGAGTGCTTCTAATGGTTTGATATTATAATCAAGGCTACCCTTGAACAATTTAAAATAAATTGGTTTATGGAAAAATGAGTAAAACATACTATACAAAATAATAAAGATTAAAAGAGTTATATAAAATAAATAACTTTTTCATTTAAATATAAATTTTAACCTAAAATTACAAAAATAAAAATAAAAAATAAAAAGTAAATAAATAAACAGAAATTGGATTTGCTTAAAGATGAAGTAATTTTCCAGCATTCTAACCTGTTTAAAAATTCAAAAAATATTAAAAGAAAATGCTAAACATATGATATGTAGTTAGGTAAATAAAAAAAATTCTCCTGTACCGAACTTTATATATTCAAGTCTTTCGAAATCACATCCTGTGTTTACTCGAAATGTTAACATTTCTGAAACTTGTAACACAAATAAAACTACAATTTTCCATTTTTAAAAAAGTAAATATATTTTTATTTTATTTTGTTTCATTTATTGTATACAAAGCTTATAAAAAAATTGTTATAATAAATAATAAAAAAATTATTCTGCGATTTTATAAAAATTATTTGTTCACTTTTGAATAAAATACTTTATTTGTTGTTGTCAATTTTTGTTTCGATTTTTATTTTTAATTTTTTTTTCTCATTTTGGAAGACTGTGTGTCATGGAATGTCGTACCAGATAGTGCATTTACAACCTCCAAAAATTTAACAATGTAAATGCACACCTGACACGCACTCCAAAACTTCGAAATAAATTTTGACTTTTCGGTTTAAGTTGGCTGAAGATGACACCCACGGTGATATTTGTAATGACAGTTCATTTTTAAGGTTATGAACATTTTTTTTTTAATTCATTTACTAACCTTTCAACAACGGCTCTTAAGATAAAGGTCTGTTTGTTTTCGTTTTATTAATTTTTAAATGTAACGTGTTTTTTTTAAGTTAATTTCTATTCGCAGGCAAAACAGTGAAGCATTTTGCAAAAAAAAAAAAGAATTAACAAACTAAGTTTATGAATCAAAGAATATTATATTTTTTGACAGACGTGACCGACCAGTCTAGTATGATTGACAGGTAAATGAACTACGTGAGCGAAAAAATTATATACATGATCAAAATTTAGTGTACGTTATAAACCGAAATGCAGGAAAGGCCAGAATGTGATCAAAAAATTTGGTTCGACTAAACTAGGACATTGAGCTTATGAATTTTTGTTTGCTCTAGCAAATGTATATGACATTTCAGTTTTATTGATAATTATATGAGATACGAGTATGCTAAAAAAAATCACAAAAGGCATCTGACGTTTGAATGTCATTATATCATCGACATAACAACGCAAAGTGCGTTGACAATTGAATTTAAAGTTTGAAAAAATGTTAACGAAAAATGTGGTTACTAAATAGCGAACATATGGAAAGCACTGATCTGATAGCCCCATGTAAGTACACCTATATAATTTACGAAAATGTTTGTATGAGTATGGCAAAATGAAACGTAAGAACGTATATTTTATAATCTCAATTTTTTTTTTTAATTATACATATAAGGAAGTAAATAGTTCTAATCTATTCTAGTGGTTCGGTTTTGAGAGTGATGACAGAGTTGGATTTATTGTTTGACAAATAGCACGTGCAGAAAATATTGAACATAACAAAATGCGTTGTGTTTGAAACTTAAAAAAATATAAATAAATAAAATAAAAGCGAGTACATTTTTAAATGTGAGTACATTGATAAGATTTCCGATGTAATTCGAATTTAAGGAGGCAACAGCAGGCAGTAAAATCTCATGTCAGGTAGACGTCCATGACATGACTTCTTACTAATATGTTGAATACGAAACTGTGTCAATACGAACAACATTGATTGTTTTTGGAATAATTTCGAAATATGAAATTTCAAACCATTGAGATTAAGATTTGATGAATCCCGGCTATAACCCAAAGTACGATTATAAATAAGGCTTTTCAATAAAAGGTTTAATTTTGAATACTTCGCTATTTTTCTATGTAACTTCAGCACCATAAATAAATAAAGAATGTTGCATAATGGATGGAAACTAAAAAAAATTCTACAAAAGTAGTGAAAATTTCGTTGAAACAGTTTGAAAAGTTGAAAGCTATCTCGGTAGACGTAAAGCAACTTTTTGGCGCACAGTTGCTAAATTGGTTCAGAAGCTTGAGTTACTATATTGGGACAAGTTAGTGACGTAATGAACCCAAACCGTGTTTGTTGCGCAAAAAACCTAGAAACTGTGTGGCCGAAAACTCAAGTTTTGTCAATTCAACTTCGATTTTATGAATTGGGCATTCATTCAATATTTTTAGCGATGAGGCACATTTTCATCTTAAAGGTTTTGTTATTAATAGCAGAATTGTCACACTTAACGCTTTAAAATCCAAGAATAATTATCTAGAAGTGCTTAATGCTGTTGTTGGGCAGAAGGCATCATTGAACCTTTTTTCGTCGAGAATATAGCGGGTGTAACTGTTTAATCGAATCGATTGCCTTATCAAATCAAGATAAATTAATTTTTATGGCCAGAACTTGAAAGTATGGATGTGAGGGATAATTATTTTGAAGGAGATGGTGCTTCGTACTATACAAATGCTTTTTTCGCAGAAATTAATCGATAATAAATAAATATTATTCGATTTAATACTTTGCGACAGTCAGTTGACATACTCAAAGGCCACAATTTTGCTAAAATGTGAAGAAAATTTTTTATAAAAAATCTTGAATATGCAACACAGAAGTTGTGAAGGTTGTGTGGCTGATATTTTTTACATTATTAATGGCAACCCCGCTTCTATCGATTGAAATAAAAATCAAATCGAAACTCCTTATTGGAATACCCTTTAATTTTTTCTGACCCAAAGAGTTAATTTCTATTGAATGTAAGATAACATTGGATATATTAATGTCTTTGGAATGCCTTCAGCTGTATACGAAATAACATTTCTTAAGTTTAGCATTCTTAAAGTTAAATCATTAATAAAGGCATTATGTTAATCATAATTCAATTCACACTTGAGAGCAAATCACCTCAAATTTTAAACAGTTTAACACTGATTGATTCAATTGTCGTTAAAGTCCATCAAAATTAATAGTGTTTCATTAATATTGCGATATTTAAAAGAATTTGCTGTAGCAATACCGAAGAGCAATACGTCTCAAAGTCCAGCTGAACTGAATTCGTACCGAGCTCGAAACAAATTCCAACGTGTATAATACGATAATTTCTTGCTGGAAAATTCAATTAAGATGACATATTCAGGAGTGACTTCAGGCCTCAAAAGTTTAAATATCGGCTTAGATATGTTGGTACAGATACCACGTGTGTTTTAACTAAAAGACACTTAAGCTTGAGGCGGCGTAAACGGAGCCACGGAAGAAAATTCACTGGTACAGCAGCGTAGCTTCAAACCAATCCGGAAAACGAATCTAAGGTATTCAGCTTGAAAAAAATTAGGATTTAAGGGCCAGTTTTTAATTGGAAGTTAACTCCTTATGCCAATAGATTAAAGAAAAGCATCATATAACCTTATGCTTTTGATCAATTGAAAATGTGCAAGAAATTTAATTCACTGGGTATTGTTTCTTTGTATGACTCATATTTTACTCGATATTTGTAGGATTCTGTAACTCCCAGGCTTATCGTAATAGTTCAGAGAATCTAACTACCTTAGCATATTTTTTTATTTTTCCACTATCTTCCAAACAAAAAACTTGCAAAAATTATAACAAAAAGAAGATAACCAACCAACCAAGAGATCAGCTTAACAGCCCGAATCCTCGAGAT
This sequence comes from Volucella inanis, assembly GCA_907269105.1. Taxonomy (NCBI): domain Eukaryota; kingdom Metazoa; phylum Arthropoda; class Insecta; order Diptera; family Syrphidae; genus Volucella; species Volucella inanis. The sequence goes on from OU026153.1 coordinate 149,255,500, forward strand.
CACCAAGTATGCAGACTTCCATGGATTGGTATCGGATGTTTTTATCTCACATCAAGATCGCTGACGTCTATATTTACAACAACTAATGAGGCGCATTCCTCTTGAATATCACATACAAGATAAAAGCTCGCATCATATGCGAAAATCTTGAACCTTATTTATCAGGTGCAAAGATGTTTTAGCAGCCTCTGATTAGATGTACCTTATAAATTGGGGCCAGATCAGAGGGGGTGAAATTTTTTTTACATCGCATTTCGCAGCATTTTCGACGACATCGAATATATTGTCATTCCAACGTAAGTTGTCACTGACACACATAATGAGAATTGAAAGTTTTTCGGTTTCGATGATGCAAGTGTCATTTATGAACAATGGATAAATATTTAATATAATATAATATAAAATATAAGACTTGAAATCATCCGAGACAACTTGAATTGAACATTCCGAAATTTATAATCCATTGAAGAACAAAGTCGTTAGTCCCAAAAGCACGCATTTTTGACAAAAGAGCTTGATACCAAACTTTGTCAAATGCCTTATCAAGTGCAACTATCTTATTTTCACCAGATTGTTTTTCGCTTTTTTTCCACTTTTCGGTGGGACAAGCTATCAAATAACCGGTGGACCTGTTACTACGAAAACCGTATTGCTGGTCATTGAGATGTTTTTATATTTTGAGATATTTCATGAGCTGACGGTTTAACAGCGTTTCCATGACCTTGGAAAGAAGTAAGTGCAATAAATCTGTAGGAGAGAGCACAAGATTCTCCTTTTTTAGAGAAGGTACATTCGATGCATTCAAGTGTAGGCGGAGACAAAACACAAACTGGAAGTGTAAAGCTAGCCACAAAGAGTGCACCAAGCAGAGTTTCCTTGTTTAAAGAGCTGACAGCTGGAATGTCATTGTATATAAGTGTTGGGATGGAGGATGAAGCAGCATTTCTAATATTTTTGACAAACGGATCAAAAGCTTTTACTACCTTTGAAACGTTGTAGTATTTTTCGCCTGTTTTTGTTCGTATTGAAATTTCACACTTAAGAAAGACGTTGCATTCATTCCTGGCTCGTCTTAACTTTTCATTTACATCTCGCTTCAGGTTCGCGGATGCAACAAGACGGATCACATTGGAAACATTGGCGTAAATTTAGTAAATTTATTTAATCTCGTGCTGTGCATGTAGTCGTGAACACGGCATTATTTTCATTAAAGAGGATGAGTTATGCGAAAGACATCGACATCATCTTTCCTTGCAGCCTCTCATAGCCCTCATAGAACACTATACGAACTGAAAATCATGCAAAATGCGCTCCAAGTCTGCAAATTTGCACAGTAAAAAAAAACTTGTAAAGGATTTCACCTTCATCTTTGGGGCAAACAAACTCGAAGAAGATCAATTCTAGGTAATTCTACTATTTCATTTTGAAGGTTTCAATACACCAAAAAGACACTGGTTGCTTAATATAAGATACTAGTTCTTTACAAGTCGGTAAGTGCCAGAAGATACCAATAAAGCGGAATAGCTTTTTTGGGTAACGTTGTTGAATATTTGGTTCAGGTTGGAGATGATGTAGACTGAACTAACGTTTTAATGAACAAGCTATAATAGATACCAAAAGCATTTCTATGGATAACAAACTTTTCATAGCATTGTGAAAGTACAATAAGCGCGGGTATACTTTGTTTTGAGAATTGAATGCAAAATGCAGTACTTTTGTATAGCTATATCACAGTCTTTTGCATCACAACTTGGATTTCAGCCAAAGATATCAGAATTTTTTTATATCTTGATGTGTATGTATGAATTTAAAAGTGCAACTCGACTTGATTGAACTCAGCAAACCTTATATGTATATTTCACTTAGAGAATACTACAAAACCGAACAAGGGAAGGAGGCTAATATACTCGTATTTGTCTTCCTGATTTCAGAGGTATTGTAATAGCAGAGTTAGTAGTTTTAGAATTGTGCATAAGAATCTGGTTTAGGTTCTTAAGTGAAGATACACCTAAAGATATGTTTGGTTCAGATGTTAACTTCAAAGGCTTTCTAAGTCAATCATTGGTGTCGAGTTGTAATCTGGATCACGAATAAACCAGCTAAACCATTGTTATTTTCGGAATTACCTTAATGACCATATGAAACGTTCATACCTTGGTATGAACCTACTACCTACCTACTACTTTTAATGGGTAATGCGCAGAATACACACATTCTCGTGACAAATAGATGCTGTAATAAAGCACAACTGTACCGAAAGCGTTCCAAAGCTACTCATTATCTGTAATTCTTATTCATGTTTTGCAAAATATTAACATGTCCCGTAGCAGGCATATATTGGTTAAATAAACCTTATTTCCACAATCAAAAATTTTTGATGTTTTGTTGTCTAATAAATGATAAATATCTGTATACAAATGTATGAGTTCTAATATAATATAAGTAAAGTGGCTAGTGCCTTCTATTTGCTAATATACGATTATTTTTACAACTTAACTTTATTACTAATCATTATCTACGAGAAAAAAAAAAAAAAAACAAACTGATTACATAAACCGCTAAATATGAAAATCCCATATGGTACGCCCATACGTATACAACTATTACATGTACAGGAAATGACTAACTTGATTCCAGAGTAAAAACCAACCATCCAATATACTGCATACGAGTACGTATTTCTTATAAACTTTAGACAAGATATTAGCTTTTGATTTGATAAAATACGATTTACCAGTCTGGGGCCATTGGAAAGCGGTTTTTGCAAGTTCAGTGTTATTACTAAACATAGGAAAATAAAACATTATTTTTAAATTAAGTCAAACAACACAGTGTACATTGCATGGAATTACGGCAGTGTACATTGGTGTTTTTATTTAACCGCCAGACAAAATTGGTTATGTAGGACAGAGGCAGCATTTTACACGGATGTGTAGATAAAATAAGTCACGCAAAACCACAATTAACTAGTTGACGAGCTTTAAATGAGTCTTATCACATCGTTCGGCGATGTGATGTGACGTAATGCTTAGACATAGTGTTATTTTATGACAATTTTAATGACTTTACTCGTATACTCGAATTTGTAAATAAATATTTCAACGGGGAATCCTTGTATTAATATAAGTAAGAAAAACAACAGATATCGTCGAAGACGACTTTATCTTGAATGTATAGCATTTGAATTATTTTATTTGATCTCGGTTTGATCTTTTCCTTTTCCCTACTTTTCAAAGACAGCTTGAATCTATTCCAAAGGAAAAACTAGAAACTTTATTTAAGAAGCCTGGGCGGAAGAAAAATAAGAAGGATTTGGAGATGTTAGTATAAAAAAAAAAAAAAAAAAAACTCAGAGAAAAGTAGAAGTTCTTGAAATGTTGAGTGAGTAATTAGTGATAATTTCAATACGTCTTTCATTTCATGGAACTTCTTCATACCGATTGAGAGTGGCTTATAATATAAAGCAGTGATGAGCTTTTTTTCTAATCCATATCATATCTATAAGTTGTGCACTGACAGGACTAGAAACTTAATGAAACCTAGCAAAATATTTGTGCACTCTACTTGTTTCCGTGACCACAACAGTCTGTGATCATATTCTCGTCTAATTCAACAACACCTTGCAACCTCGAAACTTACCCAAGAACTCCTGAAAAACGCCTATATTTCTAAGGAGATACATGACAAAGTCAAAGGGATATAATGATCGTTGTGGGAGCACAGTTCAGAGGTCAGTGAAATAAACAAAGTGATAGCTCAGAGCTCTCGGAAAATTGAAAAAGAAATTCGAAATAAGGAAAATCGCTATTTTCCCGTTTCAGTGATGAAGCGAAATATCGTATGACGAGATCCGACCATCACGATCTTTGGGTGTGATTTGAAATTTTACGATGAACTGGACAGTGATAGCAATGAAAATTTTCTACTCTTGCAATTGCAAGATTCAGCGCTATTGAGTCGTCAAGTAGATTGGCTTCACACAGGGAATGTAAGACCTGACCCATCAGGACACACAGATCGCTTTTCTAGTTTACGGCCTAAGAGAAGCATCAACTCAAAAATCTCAACAAAGTTCAGAGGACAGCCTCATTTTAAATAAACCAGTAGCATTGAAGACCATGCTTAGGGTCAGCGCTGCATATTTCACAGACTCCTACTCGCCGTCAAAGTTTAATTATGTACGGTCAATAGATGTATGGGGGCCCAACTTGATGTGTTCCCAGTAGCTAGAATCCTTTGGCTCACACACAATAAGAACAGATCTCGATCTAGTTGAATATAGCCGCTGAAATGTGCGAGTCGTCCATAACATTTATGTTGAACCCAAGGATGTGTACTACAGCTACTTTTACGTGAGCAACAGAGATGAGAAATAAATGAGTCTATCAACTGCTGTGTGACTGCCCAGTTTATGGTCAGCAATAGTAACATAGAATGGCAACTCCGGGTAGTTAGTTCTGCACAAAGTTGTGCGAGCTACGAATTATTTCGCGAATGAAATGAATTCATACGACTATCTGAGTGGTTTCAATTTGGCGGTCGCTCTTCATATACTTCAGGAAAGAATTCTACTGTCATATAGGCATAATGGGTCTACTACTAGTCAAAGTGAATAGTAACTTTTTATTTTTTCGAAAAATTGATGACTATGTAAATTGACACCTATCGAAGTAAAGATCGAGAGAAAGTAGTCAAGCCACTAGGCAATGTTTTATTTCTAGCAAGACGAACTCACACAGCATAGGTTAAAATATTATAGATTTGCCCTCAACCGCATAGCAGTTTAAATTGGAAAGACTTACATAAATCCATTGGGCTACTTGCCATGACATTTCTAAGAAAATCAAATCTGTCTAGCACAACAATAGTGAAAGAAGCAACTAAAAATATAGAGGTATTATGTGTAAGGAAATATCTGTGGCTGGTCTTTAAAGTGACATCGTTAATGGCGAGAGCACATAATAAAACTTATGAAATCGACTCTCAACCAGATGTTTATCTAACCGCCTTGCCAGTTTAATAAATGCAATTGAGTTCCAGTAGAGTACCTACGTTATTTGCAAGGACCACTTATATACAATAATTCTTTGTCAGTATGTTACGGAGGGATTTGGACCCAATCTAGTATAAGGAATATTACTCCACTTGGCAAGACGTTTCTATGCAAACTTGCCAAACCAGCCCGAAATTAAATAACTTTAGTAATCTTGCTTTCTAAGCAGCCAAATCCATACGTGTTGATCGGCGTTTATCTGTCATATTTACAGTTTATTGAAAGCTGCATGTTGCATATATGTATACATTTTAGAAAGGGTTAAAAATGTCTTATGCTCTGAACTACTCAAGCTGAAAAATCACTTCTCAGACCTGATTAAATTTTTGGAATATGGTATGTTGAATAGAAGAAAACTTGTTATTATATGCTAATGCAACAAGCAACCTTGTCTTTACCTTTTAACCCACGTTTGCATTATACAAAAACCAGTCAAATGAGACTGTAATGATCTAGATCTTAAGTGAGTTTATTTCACCACTTAAGTGCTCAGTTTTTTTTTTCACTACTCTACTCTCCGACACATGCTCATTTGATTATACTTTGAACTGCAGTACAGCCTACACTTATAAATATGGTAATATCTTATGGCTTGGAAAATGGAATATCCCACGCATGCTACAAGCAATACAAATCACAGCCTAGGATAAAAATTGGATATGTATGTATTGAAACAGAAACAACAAAAAAGAATAACATCCGGGGTAATATCAGGGATCCCCCTATATCCATATCTGCCAGAACTAATTAAATCTGAATGCTATTGAAACGTAAATAATTTACTTCACCTTTTCATTCAGAATTCCAATAGAATTATTAACCCCATAAAGTCGGTTGTCATCGAATCAAGTTGACATTGTATCATTTTTGACAAGCCGGAGAAATGTTCTCATTGTTTTGACAGGCAGTGATTAGCATACTTATGGATACCTTAAAGAAACAACACGTGTTGCAATACAGTTTACGGTTTGTTCGGTTTGTTCTTTCGTTTTTTTTTTTTTTACGACCTGTCATGTGTATATAACGTGCGTTTACAACAGAACGATGAATTATGAAATATTATACCAAGTCCAATGGCCGCATTTGAACTTACAATATGGAATCCATGTCCACTATACAAAATGAACGAGTATCTGGAATAACACGGTTTTTTCTGATTTATCTTTACGACACACGACCACTCTTTTTTAGAGTGTGGAACTGGGTTACAATGCGTAGCATACCATATATGAGTGCTGCATGAATAGTCGCCTGATTTGGTTGAATTATCACATTTTTATTTGATTCCGTTTTTTTTTTTTTTTTTTTCTGCAAATTATGAAACTGTGGTTTTAAGATATTTGTGTATATTTGTGATGTTTTGTTGACCAAGTGAAAACTTTAAAATTCTAACGCAACGGTACCTATCTTCCTACCTACCAACACATGAATGTACCTATCGATCCACATTATGACGTTCCGAAATTTTCAAACATGACTTGGTATCAAATTTGTTTACAGGATGATAAAAATAACAACTGTTATTCCACAGACTGGGACACCAATGTTAGTCACCATAAATTTTGTTAATCAGGTACCATTTAGTCAATTAAAATCTAAGATTCTGTGATATGACTCACTCATTCAAATTTATTACCGTCATCAATCAATAATTTTGACAGAACTTGATAGTGTCCAGGAAATACAGTGCGATAATGTTAGTTTAATTTTCTTCAGAGATCTCTTTCAATCACTACGAAAGCCCATTGTAAGTGCGTACTAAACCTTTTAGGCTGGCAGCAATCTAAGTGTCACTTTGTCCCTTGAAATTTATTATACAGATTTGAGAAATGTTGCTGTCAAAAACATATTTTCAGACAGTTTTAGGATTAAACTAGAAATATGCTTCTAACAACAACGGATATCTAAAACTAGCTTAAACCAATTTAGCAACGACATTGGTCAATTGTACAAACTTGATATTTTTAGATGTCTGGAGCGTGATCAGCGAGTCGGGAAGCACCACAACATTTAGAAAATGTGCTTTGACAAATTTTCACCTGAAGTTGTAGTATTTAATCCCCTGTATATGACACAGATGAACAATGAATCATATTTAGCACGTAAATCATTTAACATATGGGGCACTTAGTAACATGGCAAAAGTAAACATTTCATAGAGTTTTTAGATCATCATGACAAACATATGAATGGATCTTATCTATAACACATAGTTACATACGAGTGTATAAAGGAAGTAAGATTGAGTTTTTTTTTCTAAGATATAGCAATGTAATATAATATCAACCAGAAGTATGGGAATTCGTAGGATTTTTAAAAGACAAGGAAAGGTAAGGATTCAGTCCTAGACCTCATGTGGGACAAGCCAGTTTAGTACATGTAAGAGTATCAAAGGGCTGCTTTAGAACATTGGTTAAAGATGCAAAAAACAGACCTACATATATGAAAACCTTTAATAGAAAAAAATCTACAGCCCGTTAATCTCCGTGTTGGAGACGATTCCATGATAATGATCAAAATGGAGTTTATACCAACAATGTTGATAGTATCTCCAATATACGAACTTAGATTCTCATAACTTATCAGTCCATGGGAGAAACATATTACAAGTACCGTGATTGTTTTGTTAGACTTTTGGCAAAATGCGGTCCTGCTGAAAGACTTCAATTTGATCGCTAAATGATGGTGATATGATCGCAATACAATCACTTGATTGAAACGATTTTCAGGGTACATAATATTCTCTACACATACGATTAAGATAAAGGTTCAATCTCATCATATTTTCTCAATAACGTACATCAAAGATTGCGGAGATATGCACAATTATGTGTTCTATTTATAAAACTTTTGACATTTGACAAGATTCTGTTATTTCTCTTGCTGTTGAAGGCTCTTGCAATAAGTACTAATTTTCAAAACACTGATTCTACCTCTCAACGACTAAGGATGTGATAGAACTTCGTATCCTAGAGCCCCTGGCCATCATCAACGATTTTTTGTTTCCAAAAGTAAATGAACGTGGTCTATAGGACATTTGTTTTAATAGGATGGTGCCACATGTCATACTGCTGGCGAAACCATCGAGTTATTAAAGGAAATGTTCAATGACAACTTTATCTCCAGAAGTAGATCGGTGACCTGGCCTCCAAGATCGTGTGATCTGAAGCCACTGGACTATTTTTAGCCTTCGAAGTCAACATAGAACACACTTTTCGTAAAATACAACCTCAACAAATTTGGAAGTTCAAGATGCAGTTTCTGAGACGCTTCCCTGGTTGAGATATGCCCGAAATCATATTTTTCATCATTTGCCATACAATTATAAACGAATCAACCTTGACCACTTGCTCAACTTGTGTGTTTTATTTCAATTTGAAATCTTGCTACTCTTAAAAAACACTTTAGAAAAAACACAATAGAAACTACAAAATTTGTATCGCACATATTTTTGAACACTTTTAACACTTAAATGTTAATACCTTCATCATGAGAAGTAATTTTTTTGGTTAGAATTAAATCAGAGATGTCACTTTTAGATGCCTCCGAAAATCAAGTATACATTTTTAGACTTCGTTAACCTTTTGACCAGGCATGAAGTCATAGAACATGTTATACCATAGGGTTGACGTTGGCAACATTTTTGGTAAAAATTTAAATTGAACGATAGGTTGAATGGTCTTTTAAAACTGATGTTAAAGGACAAGATTACTCTCCAATAAAATAATTTTGTTCAATTAACTGAATTTCATTGAGGTGTACGTATTTTATGACAATATGAGTTAAAAAAATAAATACAGATATTGTCATTTGATGCCGTTTTCTTCTAAATAAGTAATTCAGATGCATGGTCTCTTTACTAGTATAGGGTTTTCCAATAGGGACTTGACAACTTTGAATTTATTTTGTGAATGCACTATTTCACTAATCATCAAACTGTCACTGTCAGTTTATTCAGTAAACTCAACATTTTCATCATGGTAAAGTACACTAACGAGCAACGTCTGCAAATTACAAAAATTTTCTACAGATATTCGGAGTTGCAAAATCATCTTTAGTGACGAAGCTCATTTTTGGCTCAATAGGTTCGTCAATAAGCAAAATATGCGTTATTGGTCGGGTGAAAACCCACATGTGCTTCATGAATCACCACTTCATCCATTCATCAAAAAATAACTGTTTGTTGCGGGGTTTGCATGCCGGCGGCGTTATTGGGCCATATTTTTTCATCGACGATAACGATCGTCACGTTACTGTGAATGGTCAGCGTTATCGCGCCGATTATTTTTGACCCGAATTGGAAGAGCTGAGAGCCAACATTGAACGCGAAATGTGTGGCCGAGTCGTTGAAAATTGGGTACAACGAATCGACCGCTGCAAACGTTCCATTCATAAATATTTTGATTGTACTTCAAGCCAATAACAAAGTTTTTGAAATATCTCAAATGGTTTGCCTTTTATTTTACAAAAAGTTGTCATGTGGTTATTAGAAAACCCTATACTTGTACAAAATCCTTTCAATAAAATGAACAAAAGATCGGAACCTAAGCCTAAGTCAACCTAAGTTGTATGGAAGAGAATATGTATGTATGTATCATCTTATTAGGCTCCACATTCATTAAAAAAATGGGTTCTAAATTGAAAATTGGAAATTTATGATCCACTAGAACATTGTAATAGGCTTGATTACGAGTATATTATGAATATTTTTATCACACAGAGTTCTCCCAAATTCCCAAAATAATTTAAGAATTCAAACTTGTGCACCTTCAAAGTATGTAGAAGGCTCGAATTTAAATAGTACTATGGGAAAAGGCAAGGCTGTAGGCTCAAGCTAAGACGCTGCTCTTTCAAAATATTAGAACTCTATTTCAGAGAGATTTTAACCAGGATTTAAAACAACTTACTACCGGAACAAATGAGTTTTATATTAAAAATCAAAATCAAAAACTGAAACTATATTTTGGGGAAAACTCACTCTAATTTTAGTTATTAAAAATTTGATTTAGTACAGTCACTTCACATTGAAATCAGTAGATTAAAAAAATATAAGAATTATTTAAAAATAAATAAGAAAACATTTTAATTTCTTGCCAATTATCAACTCACAATACCTTTCAAAGGAAAAAGTATTCCACATCTTTCTTGAAAACATTTCTTAAATCAAAATTTAAATTCAAGAAACTACTAAACATTAAAAATTAAATAACTAAACAATCAAGACACTTTTGATTTTATTGTATATAAATTATTGACTTTCTGCATCGAAAACGGTTGAACACAAACTGAAACTGATTGTTTGAAGAAATTGTTATTACTAAAATTCAACAAAAATCAAAACACATGTATGCAAACTTGTATCCATATACATAGTTCACGTGATAGAATGCAATCTATAATATATGTATAATCAGGAGAAACAAATAGAACGTTACACGTTCGACCTACAAAAACAACGCAAACGGATAAAACAGAAAAAAAAAAACCGTAGAGTCGATTTTGTTTCAGCTTGAAAATATTTTCGAAAACAATAAACACTCACAGGAGAAAATTTTCTTTGTTTAGTTGTCAGTTTTTCAATTTTTGGCACCTATTCTTTTTTATTCGACACATACATTGAATAGAAAATGCCCTTTTTGGCAAAAATATATACAATTGTAAGTGCACACTATGAATTTTTTACGTATCTATTTTATATACCATTAACAGGCGAAAACCCCAATATAGAACATATTTTCGAACACTTTTAGAAAAGTACCAAAGAATAATGTGGATAGTATTTTTTCGCTGTTGGCTCATAGCCAGTTTTTAGACTAAAAACAAAAAATGACAAGACCGTTGTATTTTGACTTTGTTGCCATACCATGGGTGGGAAAATAGTAACCAAAGGTTGTTTTTCGAAAATCCTCTGTGTTAGCAAATAACTATTTTCAAAAAGAATCACCTATCAAAAATACTCGGATAAAGTGTGATTAAGATGCGATAGAAAACTTTTGATATTTTGAAATGAGAACGGTGTAAGGAAATGATATGTTAATTTAAATAATTTTGGTTTTTTTTTTAGTAATTGGCTTTTTACACTGGTTATCATTCATCAGCATAGCCTTTGTATGTACACGTATGTATGTACAACCACACAATTTTTTTTATTTATTTATTTTTTTAACTCGTGTTGTTTTTTGTATAAACAAACCGACTATGTCACATGACATTTTTTATCGAGATTAAAGCGCGAAGTATAAAAGATGATGAAATTCGAAAGAATATGTGGAATGTTTTTTTTTTTTTTTTTTTTTTTTTTTTTTTTTTTTTTTTTTTTTTTTTTTTTTTTTTTTAACTGAAATTTACTGGGAATTTTTTCGCCTTAAGTCGCGCATTCTAAAAATATCTATGTTATTTTGAGTGGAAATAATTTATTTATGGCTTTATATGACGAAAAAAAAAAATTATATGCAGATGTAAGAAAAAAATAAGTCTATACCTAGCCTTTTTGTAAAATTGTAAAATAATCCTTACGGAAATATGAAGGTTAAAGATTGAAGTTGTCTCTTCTGATTTTATTTAAATAGAACGCATTTATGTAATAGTCAGTTTTGTGTTGTGTTTCCATCGTTTTAAATCGACTCATAGTACCAACTGAGTTGGCTGGGATCCAATTTAGAGATCGACAACCCAATAATGGGAATTTGTGATTTATAGCAGACCATTAGACTGGGTCAGCTCAAGATTTAGTATCTGAATACCTCCGAGTAATGGAAATTGCAAGCATCATTAAAATAAATGTGCAGTAGTATCCTTGTAATTCCTTTATACGAATTTATCGGACAAAATGTTAGCTTGTAACTTCTGTTGAAAAACTAAGTTTCGTTCATCTCATCTTATACACCAAATGGTTTTTTTTGACCAAAAAAATATATGGAAATATATATCTATTACTGGTAAACAAGGTAAGGCTGTGTATATCTCAGAATCAACAATAAACCGGAGGAACTTTATTGTCAAATGGGTGCAGACAAGAAGCAAGAGATAGCAGATCTTCCTGAGCAGATATCTCCTTACCTTCATAGTCTCATCTCACGGACCTTTATGCTGGCGAGGCATCGAACACCGCTCCAAATGCAATGGATTGAAAACTGTCATCAGAACTTCTACTTTGATGATGAATCTCAGCATACCAGTCCCAATGAAAAAACAAGGATTGTTCGAGAGTTCTATAAGAAATAGGGAAGTAAAATTTAATTTGAAAGGAATAGTGAAAAATCCAGGAAGTGCTCTCAAGTTACATCGAGCGGAAGCCATTCACTGGACAATCAGAAAAATTTGATAGTGGAATCCATATCGTACTTAGTATATGAAAAATCACTTGTTCAAACTGTTGAATGGTGACAACGAATATATTGCTGTCGGAAAAAATTCATTCGTCTAATAACAGCAACGACGATGAATAATGTACCTGCCATTCTGACGTGATGATGATCTGAAGTGATGATGAAAAGAAGGAGATGTAAACGTCGTAGACAAGAGCCTTATCAGCTTCAGCGGAACAAATTTATAACTTATAGTATGATAATCGATTTCTAATACAATAAATCAATAGATACTTGTGTCTTATTTTCTATTCTATTCTAATGAAAATCGACGTGGATCTAAGCATAGCTTTTAAAATTGTTAATTGGTCGCAATAGACCTTCCCTTGATCTAATTATGTTTACATAACTTAAGAGGTTGTTCTGTTAAAAAATAAATTAAAGTACATTTTCGCACCTACCTCGCTCTCCCTCTTGATTTATAAATGAGAATAAACGGATAACAGCATATAAATAAACACCTTTTGTAGCTATGATAGTTCTTCTTCTTAAAAAGAGAATCCTAAACATAAAGCCAAAAGCAACAAAATTTCCGTACACCTTAGATTCTCTCAAAAGAATTGGACTGTGAAAAATGCTGGAGAAACTGGACTGGAAAAAGTGACTGAACAGATCTATACAAGTACATATAATTAATTATTGATTGCAATGCTCAAGTTTGAAAACTAGGATCTACTGACAAAGGATACTATTGGGAGAGGCATATTTTTTCCAGATTTAAAAACCAAGATAGATAAGAAAACGCAAGATCAAAAGACCGAAAAGTACTTCAAATCAAGAAGTCTAGTCTATTCTAGACTAATTTTGCAGAATACTTGTATGTTTTTATGTATGATATGGATCTTCGTCCTGCATACAGAAATTTGATAAATTAATACAGTAACAATCTGCTGTGGGCCAAAATCTAGTCCCTTCACTCACTGTCTGTACTCTACACAGACAGAAGTTTCACTTTTGCAAGTTCGCCATTGGCTCCCGAAACGTTGTTACTTGGTGGGAAATTATTATTTTTTTCTGTTTTGCAGTGAATATTCTAGGAATCGAAACCGGAACTCTGGTGTAGTAGTCAATGAACATGAGCAAAATTCAAATATAAAACTTTACAAAAAATTCAAGATATTAAACTAAACATTTCTTTCTTTCGTCTCCTTGAAGAGACATTAGTAATAAAAGCAAATATAAAGGGATAGGCATCCAGCTGTTCGTAGTAGAAAAAAAATGCCCTGCACAATAGGTATTATCATAAGACCCGGCGGTTATTGACAAAATTAGGCTCCTAAAAGTAAATTGATATCGCAAAAATATTTGTTACGAGAATAACATATGTTTTTACACTCTACATCGACACAAGACCAATTTGTCGTTTGAAATCGCTTCAATCGGTGTTAAAGGGACTTTGTAAATGAGTATCAACTAATAAATGTTTAGTAGTTTTATTTATGAACGGCACATTTTGATGAACCAGCTCGAAAAATTTAAAAATTTCTTGGGCGATTTGAACATTTTCTTCACTAGCAATTGTTAAATTGCTTTAGAAATATGAGCTATTGGAACAAGTTAGTAATGAGAAGAACCGAAATTGTGCTCGCCACGCAAGAACAACTGGATATACGGCCTCTGGAGCTCGAAGTGTGGGAAAAAGAAATCTAGGTTTGTTGATCTCAGGAATTGAGTACATCATTAACAACACTCCGCCGAACTTTGCATGAGGACTTACATATATCATAAAGGCTATATGGTCCAATCGGCGCAGTGTTGTTACTTTGTCAATTGGGTGTTGGAAATGCGTAAAACTGTCGAAAATTCTTAAAGGCTGAAAAAGAATTTTCGTATTTACGGCTTGGAAGTCAAAAGTTATTATCAAGAAATCTCTCATTACGCAACGTTTCGGTCAAGAGGCATATTTGGGTGTAAAATTGATTCTGGTATCAAACCATGACCATGATTTACCTTAATATAAGGTAAGAATTGCCACCTGCTAACCCTTTTCGGTAGGGTTCACTTACTATGGACCAACTAAATCGTATTTCATTGCTACTTGAGCATATATAAAGAAGTACAAAATCAACGCTTGCTCTTCTTTGCCTATGTAGCTGCAATCAATTATTGGTAGCGATTCCTAGTCAATTGCGCAATGTCCTACGAATATTATCACGATTGGGGTACTTATCTATGCATAACCTCTATTAAATATTACTATTTATTTATTGTCTCTTAAATATTGTGGGGGTGGTCAATCAAACGGTTAGAATGAAGCTGATACCTTCAATCCCGTTCTGTCAGTGTATTCGATTTTCTGTTTATTAAAACTATCAGCGTGCTTCTTTTCTGAATGAAACACTTGACATGAATATAATAACGTGACTACAGACTTAGCACTGACATAACTATTCAAGTCGAATTCTCACAACTAAATTTGATGGGATTTTCCTAGTATTAAAATATTGTAAAATTTAATTAAAAAAAAAAAAACCTTCAAAATATGATGTTACGACATGGAAAGTGTCACGTTACACATGAATCGATGAGAAAATTTTACACTGACACTTCACAATTACTAAATGAGAAGATTACCAACTTCAGAGTTCAAGAACAGTTTTATCACACACAATTACCGGCTTTAGCTTATTCATATACTTATATATTTACTAGAAAAAAAAAAAAAAAAAAACGAGGTCAACAAAAAACACTAGCTTAGCTCACTTCAAAACTAATTCGCTACCACAACTGCACATATGTATTTAGATACACAAACTTGGAAACGGCTATTTCTGTTACAAAAAATGTAATAGAAGAATGTTTCTTCTCACAGTAAAGAGGGAGGAAAAAAAGCTCCTTCCCTCAATTTTTACCCTCCCCGAATGCCACGAATAATGCACATAAGTTTAAAACCAACCAAGCATTATATAAACCAGACACATTGAATAACGTACGGATATGGATACGGATGCCAAAAGAATCACAATCGAATTGAAAATAATGCACTCCATGACCCAGTTCTTCCACGAGTCTATCTAGGTGAAAATTTTGCCAAAATCTTAGTGTTTACTTCAAAAATTTAATAAATGAAGAATTTCACTCATCATTTATGAATCATTGTTATGTAATCGTGACACAGAGGCAGGCACGATGTCAGATATTATAGAATCACATTAAAATAAATTCGCCACCGTACATATGAAATATTCCAAAAACTGATTGCATTCTATCAAGGACACTTAAAGGCCTTCGGGGAATTTATAACAACAGCATTAAGTAGCTGCAATAGCGGAGACAGTTGCTTTCAAGAAAACTAAGGGGTGAACATAAAATTGAAAATAATCCACACAGAACTTAATAGTCATGAGTAGTATAAGTATAACTATGACTGGTCCTCCTTACTCAATTACCCACTTGCTTATGGAAAGCTAACCACTTTAACGTTTAAGTATTGATGAGTTTTTATATGAGTTCACATATGCATGACATACATATACACAAACAGACCGTTAATGCAATAGGTGACAGTATGAAGTCCTTCTACTGTTTTATGAGTTATTTCAATGTCCCGTCCTCAAAATTTCGAAAAAAAAAAAAAAAAAAAAAAAAAAAAAAAAAATAGTAGTAGATAGAAATATATATTTTTATATATATATATTTGAACAGTATTCGAATCACATTTAAAGAGTATCACAAACAAAATATTGATCACTAGAAAAGTGATAACTACGAGTAGATGCACTATCTATGACATGCATGTGTTTTATCCAATGTGCATGTTGCCTGCCTGCTTGCCCTCTATATGCAACACTATTATTAGATTCACATTTTTCGCTACTTTTTATTTATTTTTGCACTTGCAATTTCTGAATAGATATGCAAGGCAAACTCCCGCCACCAGGGGTAGCGTAGAACAAATAATAATATTGTACAATTTTTTTTCTTTGCTATAAAAGCCTACACAAACAATAAAAACACTATAGTGCTGAGAAAATATATAAAAAAGAAATTATATATATATATATATATATTTTTTTTTTATAAAAATAGAATATTTTCTACTAATTTCGCAATGCACCTGAGTCTCTGTGTGTGGTTGTAGTTTTTAACATAGATAAGTATAGCATTTGTTAGTGCGTCAACGAAAGTATGTATGTATATGTGTCGGTGCATAACACAAAAATATCGTACTGCAACAGCAAATCGCTATTTCTTGAGAGTTGCATAATTGCATTCAATAAAAGAAAGAAAAAAATTATTTGAGAAAAAATTCAAAAGGGGTTTAAAAAGCACTTTCTATCTCATGATGTAATGTCCCTTAGATATAAAGATTCTATTTCAATTTTGCTTCACTGTTTTGTAATTTATATTATCGAGAAAAAAAACGTACGAATTATAAATCAAAATAACGGTTACAAACCGTTCTTTTCGCGAACTTAAATTCAGGTTGCCGTTTCATCTTGAATACTCTGCAAGGTCTGTGTATCGTTTCACGATCTCACACGTTGCTATGATTGATATCCGTTACAAAAAATTCTCAAATCCTTGATTAAAAAAAAAAAAAGCTATAATGAATAATAATATCTCAAGAGCTGTTGTTGATCCAATGAATAAATTAGCACTGATGGTCTAAACTGCGGCTATGAAATAATTCCTTCGTTCGTGCCGAAAAGAGTAAATTGAAAATTTGAAAAAATTAAAAAAAAAAAAAAAAAAACCGAAACGAAACGAATAGAAGTAAAAAAAATTATTCACGTCTTTATTTTGGGTTTGCTTTCGAAACTACTAATTTATTTTTCTTTCCTCGTGTTGTAGTTTATTTTACTTTTTTTTTCTCAGTTTTTCCCCCGTTTTCTATTTTGTCAATGAAATATAGAGAAACAAACTTCTTTCTTTCGCGCTGTCGTATTCGGTTTTCTTTTATTTTTATTTTTTTTTAGTTATTTTTTTATTTATTTAATGTGTCACGAAGGAAAAAGGTGAAATATCAAAACACGTATCCGCAACCAAACGACACTAATAAGACTCGTAGATACTCGCACACCGAACAACACCGCGTTGCATTCGTTTAACTAAAAACGAATGACTAGTTGTATGGTTTAGACACTTTAGGAGACACCATACACCTTCCACAGCGTTTAGACGAGAGCAGAACTAACTCTGACTAAAAAACTCAAAAGTGTAGACCCCACATTTAAGCTGGTGTGTGCGTTTTTGTGTAAAATTACACTCTTACGGAAGTTTTTCTTTTTGTTTCACTCATATTTCACTCACAATTTTCGGTTTTGTCATTGTGTAGATTTGTTTTTTGTTTTTTTTTTGCTTGTTCTGTGTCCTATATAGAAGTTAATAAGCTTGTATAAGCTTGTGTTCACCCCATTACCCCACTAGTCATAGTATTCTCGTTCATATGCGGCTGATGAGAGTTTGTGGTATGGAGTGAGCTTTTTAAAATGTTTATGCTTCTTTTGGGGCTGATTCATGTATCAAGAGTCGACTCAAATGCTATGTGAGAAGTAATAACAGTGACAGTCGTGGAGTAGAGTAATCTTACACTGGAGATACAATTGATCAAAAAGTTGACGTCATGAAAAAATTATGTTATAAAATGCATTTTAGATATTTTGTTATGTCATGACGCATGTGACACATGCGGAATATTGTTAATGGAATACAATATTTATGGAGAAATTGTGCAGTCCAATTTACGACTCTCGTGACAATCATCTTAGACTGACATGGCAATTTTGAGACCATAATAGAGAACTTTGATCAACATGTAAGTATAGGCCGTCACCGGCACATTAATATATTATTTCGGTAAAGTGCTACATTATCTCTTCTACTTCAAACTTCTATTTTCGTCGCATTCGATCAGAAATAGACTTTCATTACCCCTATCATATCGATTGTCGATAAAAAATGAAATGCAATAATAGTGACTCACCCTTCTAAAATCGTCTGGAAATTATTTGGTTTAAATAACTCATTGTGAAATATACTCGTATCTATTGTAATATATGAGCTGCGAGTGAGCATTAATATTTATTGGAAATCAACAATTAAATTTCTTCAATAGAGAGACTTACGTCGTGGTTGGAAGCTGGTCCAAAATATGTTTAACCGAGACTCGATTTTGAATTTTTGTAGGTTATAATGACTGAGAAATAAACAACTTTGCATTGTATTCGAGAATGTTGATTTTTATAAGTTTGTACGTCCAAAAATGGACTACAGGGGTCATTTCAACCTACTGCGAGATTTATGATTCATGGTAACAACAGCAGCTAAGTTTAAATCAAAAATTCTTTATTCCTGAAATGAAATGTTTCGTAACATTGCGTTTTGTACAAGACTTCAGCTAGATGGCTTTTTGGCGAAATGCATCCTGCCGGTCCAAATTTGGAGCTCCATCTTACGAATAATGCGCTGAATATTTGCTTGAAATACCTAACTAGCTAAACCGCAAGCTTACACCAGAGACTTTACCTAGCCCCTCAAAAAATAATCGAATGATTTTGGTTGCCAATCCATTGGTCTATTTCGCGTTATAATGTTTTCGTTAAATCCAGTCCTCAGTAAGTCAATGGTTTCATGCGCAGTGTGGCATTTAGCACCATTTTTCTGAAAGCAGATATCGTATCATCCGTATATGAATAATTACTGATCATTGTCGGTAGTCCCGGCCATTGTCTTACTTTTGGCCTATTAGAAAGAAAAGAAAAGAAAAGAAAAGAAAGGCATCCCCTTCAAGCTGCTTAAGATCCCCACCCTCGAACTCTAATCGCAAGCCACGGTCTCGAAATCTTTTCGCAAAATTATCCGCAGAGCCAAAATCGACGCCCAAGTTTGAAGGTGAAATAGACAAAAAAAAAAGTGATAGAATGCAGACCTACGGAACGACACCAGAGATGTTAAGCCAAAATTTGTATTCAATTAATTAATAAATGTCATTTGTAAAGTGGAATTCCTTTTTTTTTATCTAAGCTTAACGCTTAACGATCTTGACTCGCGCGACGGAAAAAAACAGTCTGAGCGAGCACGTATATATAGTGCTATAACTCGGCGAGAAAACAAACTTGAAGATGTTAATCATTCAGAAAAAGTAAAAATCTTAAAATCGATTTTTTTGGGCAAAAAAACCAGACTTACCCCTTAACGATAGACTCACTCTTATATAGGGTTTTCCAATAGGGACTTGACAACTTTGAATTTAATTTATGAACGCACTCTTTCACTAATCATCAAACTGTCACTGTCAATTTATTCAGCAAACTCAACATTTTCATCATGGTAAAGTACGCTAACGAGCAACGTCTGCAAATTATAAAAATTTTATACAGATATTCGGAGTCGCAAAATCATCTTCAGTGACGAAGCTCATTTTTGGCTCAATGGGTTCGTCAATAAGCAAAATATGCGTTATTGGTCGGGTGAAAACCCACATGTGCTTCATGAATCACCAGTTCTTCCACAAAAAATAACTGTTTGGTGCGTTTTGCATGCCGGCGGCGTTATTGGGCCATATTTTTTCATCGACGATAACGATCATCACGTTGCTGTGAATGGTCAGCGTAATCGCGCCATGATCACCAATTATTTTTGGCCCGAATTGGAAGATATGGACTTGGACGACATGTGGTTTCAACAGAATGGTGCCACAAGCCACACAGCACACGCTACAATCGATTTATTGAAGAGTAAGTATGGTGAGCGTGTTATCTTAAGACATGGGCCAGTCGATTGGCCGCCTCGTTCGTGCGATTTAACGCCCCTTGACTATTTTCTGTGGGTCTACGTTGGAAGAGCTCAGAGCGAACGCGAAATAGCGCCCGTTTCGGCCAAAATGTGTGGCCGGGGCGTTGAAAATTGGGTCTAACGAATCGACCGCTGCAAAAGTGCCGACGAAGTCGAGTTCCATTCATAAATGTTTTGATTGTACTTCAAGCCAATAATAAAGTTTTTAAAATATCTCAAATGGTTTGCCTTTTATTTAAAAAAAAAAGTTGTCAAGTCGTTATTAGAAAACCCTATATTAAGTAAGCCCTGGTATTCTATACTACGAGCATATTATTAAAAGCAAAACATACTTGATAAGTTCCATCAATGACAAGTTTTCGTGTCTTGGTGGAGTGACCACCAGAATGCGCTGCTACTGCAAAAAAGGTTATGTGCCTTGAAGTCCGTTCATATTTAGGCAGACATGCCAAATTTCAGTACTGTCTTTAGTTTTGTTTTGACAACTGATTGTTGTTGACGTGTTTGAGTATGGACAAAAACGATTTTCGTTCTCTCATAAAACATTATTTTTCGAGAGGCAAAACGGGGAAGAAAACAAAAGAAAAGTTGGATAAATATTATGTTACTAATGCTTCGTCAGATTACACCGTCAAATATTGGTTTCGAGAGTTTCGTGGTGGCCACAACTCCACTGCCGATCAAGTCCACAGCGGCAGGCCCTCCGATGCCGTTACGGAGGACAATGTCAAAAATATACAAGAAATGGTGTTGGCTGACTGGAAAGTGAAAGTGCGCGAGCTAGCAGATACCACAAAGACTAGTATTGAGCGCACACGCCATATTTTGGGCAATATTCTGCATATGAAAAAGTTATCCTGCCGCTGAGTGCGGCGCATACTCACTCCTGACCAAAAACACGAACGCGAAGCACTTCGAAAGTGTTTTTACTTGCTGATGCGGAATCGGGCGGACTTTTGGCGTCGATTGGTAACTGTTGAACACCAGAGAACAGAATGAGTGCCCGGCAATAGACTGAAGCCGGCACGAGTGCTCCGAAGCGGGCGAGGGAAGCTCGATGGGTTATGGCGTCGGTTTTCTGGGATTGTCATGGCATACTCTTCGTGGACTACCTCGAAAAATGAAAAACCATCAACGCGAGTATAACTGTGTATTATAATCAGTGACTGTGTAATCAGTGACTTACGGCTTCAACTGCTGTCGCATCCACCGTATTCGCCCGATTTGGCTCCCTCTTCTCAAACCTCAAAAGATGGCTCATCAATAAAAAATTCAGCTCACGCGAGGAAATCATCGACGCCACGGAGAATTATTTTGCAGACCTTCCGGAAAATTACTTTTCGGACGGGATCAAGAAGTTGGAAAATCACTAGAATAAGTGTATCAAAGTAAAAGGGGACTATATTGAATAAAATAAACATAAACATTTAAGAAAAAAAATTTTTTTTCATTCCCAAGGTGGTTACTTTTCTAAACACCTAGTATGGTATCTCATGACTCGACTATTTGTCAGGATTTCATGAAACCTAACTAGGAAAAGGTTTGCCATAGGTTAAGCAAATTCATCAGCTCGGAAAAAGTGTTTTAGATTAAGACTGAGACTAAGTAAAAAAGGTTGATTTACAAGCGCTGAAGATCTACCCTTTACATGCAATTTGTCCAATCGAAGCAGATCAAGACATGGCACAATATAAAAGGTTTTAGTTAACTTCACAGGAAATAGATTGGCATTATTCAAAGAGCTATAAACTGGTATGTTATTGAACCGAATGACCGGTGCAATGGAAGATATGGCAGAGTAACTTAATTTTCTTCCGTATCTAAGATATTATACCTATATCAAGTCAAGTTTTGATCGTATTGGAACTTTAAGAGCTGAACATTGCAATAATATCTAGCTCATAAAGACTATAATTTATTGGATTTACCTTGTAAGGCTACAAATTTATTTGTCTGACTGTGATAGCATTTCATTTTTAAGTAAATTGTGGTTGCGAACACTTAACAATTCACGTCATTATTTATTTATTTATTTATTTATTTTTTTTTTTTTGAAGAGTTCCAAAGAAAATTTAAAGATCACTGTATTTTTCTGACCCGTACGTCGTCAAGGTTTTTCCTAATTTACCAGTTGCTAAGAAACTTTTCCAAATTCCATTCATATTGTAATACTTTTTTATGGGTGCTTACATTTTCAGCAACGTATCTATGAATAAAATCAAGTTATCATCAACGGTAAGTGATTCTTATTTTACAGTCGGAAGCTGGAAGTGTCAAATTATTCAGCCTTTTGAAGGTAACGTTTAATGAAAGAGTGATTTTATGTAATGATGATACAAATTATCACCCGATATTATGTGACTTTACACCTCTGGACTTTATGTTTTGTAACAAGTTAAAAGAAAAAAATGCTTGCAAACGCACTTTTCACAGTTAAAACAATATTTTGATAAATTATTCACGGGATATTGTTGCAAATACGTAGACAAGCGATGGAAATTCTCTTCAAACGACCTAATATGCGTAGTTAATATACTACTCGTAAGTACGTGGAATAAAAAATTACCGAAAACGGACTTTTTGGCAAGCTGATAATTATGTGCTATCGCCTGTCAAAAAGATTTAAACTCTTTATCAGCGCAGTTTTACTATCAAAAAAATAAATTTTCGCAAAATCCTTTGTGTCAGGTGACAGGTGACCAGATAGTAATGATAGTGTTTCCAACTGTTATATTTCAGCAACTGTCAAAGTTTCCAATGACATCCAGCTGTAAAAATATTCAGTAAGGTTTGCCATTTCATCATGCATCGTTGTACGCATGTTGTCGCACCGTGGAAAAGTTTGAGGATGAGTACACTCTTTTGAAACATAAGCCAGGTAAAGGGCGACGTTGGCCAACTTTCTTTGGTCAGAGCTTGACAAAATCGATATATCCGAGCTGTGGTTTCAAAAAGAGGGGACTACATCCCATACAAGCGCCGCAACGCTCGGGCGTTCACCAATTGGCCGCCGCAATAATACGATTTGACACCACTAGATTATTTACTCTGAGGCTACCTCAAGTCCTTAGTCTGCGCTAACAAGCCAATCACCGAAGACGAGCTCGAAGCCAACATAACGTTGCAGAATGCCAACGGATGCAACTTTGTATACTCTGCTAATGCAAAACTTGAGCCCCGTTTCGGTTCAAGGCAGACATGACCGTGATTCGTTAGGTGTGATGAATATGCAAAATAATATTTATATATATTTATCACAGATTTAAAAAAAGATTACAAGAGCTGGAATGCAGTTCGATGTACAAAATCGGCTTCAAACAACCTAGTTTCGACATTATATTTATATATTGTAGATATATAGGACTGGAAACCCAATATAAAGTCTGTACTAAGGCTGACTGTAAGGCGAATTTTAAACAGCTATTAAATGTTCGGAATACAGAAGGAGTAAAGAGGTTAGCTTTCCAAAGTTTGAATGAAAACATGTTCGGCGATTGGACATCTACATTAATGACGAAATTGTATCTTTTGAAAATTTTTAAGGCATACGATTATTCCTCTTGAATTGCAGAAGTTTTAAGCATAACAACTAGAACGAACCAGTATAATTTATAGCTTGGGAGATCAAAGCTAGGTAGATCGAACGAATTACAAATTGGGACCTACCACCTTTTCATAGGCTTTATTGCGTGAAATAGTCGTGCATCAAAATTGGCGAATTTGATTTTCTGTACAAGAGGACACATGCATATATGCTACTGCATACGAACTTTTACTGAAACACAGTTGCTCATGAAGGTTTTCTGCCTCGTACTGTAGGTTAGGTATATAAAGTTAAGAGATCCATACAGAGAATTATATAGGGTGATTCATCGTGAGGTTTGATTTTTAATAGGCTTTTTTGACAGATTACGCATGACTTCTATCAAACTGCTTTGTCATTTTTATTCAGTATCTTTTGGCAAGTCATCATGGAAAGACTCACACCACAACAGCGTCCCCACATTTTTCAGCTGTATTACGAAAATCAAGCGTTCTGTGAGAAATGTTTTTCGTGCGATTTGAGGAACTTACGGTGAGCATAATCGACCTACTGAAACCACTATTGCCAATACTATTCGCAAATTTGAGTCCCAGTTTACATAAGTAGACCACATCCAAAACATAGTGAAGAGATTACAGCAGCTGTAGCTGAGAGTGTACGCGAAGACCGTGGTGAATCGATCCGTCGTCGTTTTCAGCAGCTTGGTTTGGCGTATTTTACGTGAGGATCTCGGCCTAAAAGTGACAACTTGTGCAAGAATTGTGGCCAGGTGACTTGAATTTGCGTCATATTTTCAGTGAGCCAAATCAGAATGTTACCGTCAATGGTACCCGTTTCGCGCCGTGTTAAATGACTAAGTTCTTACTGAAATTCAAACACATGGTCTCGATGAGCTCTGGTTTCAACAAGACGGTGCTACGAGCCATACAGCGCGTGAAACAATGGACTTGTTGAGAAATCATATTGGTTAGCACTTAATTTCACGTTTTGCTACACTTTTGGACTATTTTCTCTAGGGATATGTAAAGTCTCAGGTCTTCAGGAATAAGCCAGCTACGATTAATGCTTTGAAAACCAACATTACTCGTGTTATTCGCGAGATACCAGTCGCTATGCTCGAACGAGTCGCCCAAAATTAGACCTTCCAAATGGACCGCCTCGAACGTAATCGTGGCTTAAATTTACATAATTTTGTTTTTAAAAGGTAAATGCCATGAATTGTTTTTTTAACAAAAATTTTAAGTTCACTTTCAAATTTAAATGTTTTATTTTACATTCTAAATCAAACCTCACGAAGAATCACCCTATATTTCGGAAAGGCAGAACGTTTTTCGATCGGCGTTCAAAATTATTCATTTTCTAAGACAATACGGCTAATGTCGGCAACGACTCGGCAGAAGTAAATTATAAATAGGTAGTCTGAAAAATAAGTCGGTTAGCCAGTGACATTTTACTGAAATTATAGGAAAGGTCAACCATAAAGCGGTGGAACCTCCAGGTAAGAGGTTGTGCATGTGACACACGATCACGTAAAAACACCACACTTACGAACCAACCAAAAGCGACGGATAAAGACTTCAGAAATACCATACCTAATGTGCTAGGTTTTACTCGACCACCCGGATGAAACCCTTGGTTTGATAAACACAAGCAGTGATTGAACACACAGTAAAATAACGAGCTAGTAAAACGAACGGCGCCGCATTGAAGATCGCGAACGGCTTGTGTGTTCTACGAGCAAAGGTGTAGTGAAGAACATCGGCATCTCCGGAGAAAAAAATGCAAGTTGAGGAATTGAAGGAGATATATAACAATAAATTATGATTTCTAATGATAGAAAAAAAAGTGAACACCAGGACATAAAATGATAATCGATATTAACCCACCGATGGTACATAGATGGTACCTGCAAGTGAGAGGGGACTTCAACAATCTTGAAGTATTCAACTGCCATCACCATTGCTCCAACGAAGCTTAAGTATTGTATTATATTTTGGTGTTATCATAGATAAAAAACTTCTTTAGACTTAATATATCACGTAGAAAACCTCTAAGACGCTGCTCATATACCAGGTGTACCGGTATGAAGTGAGCGCCAAGATACAAATGTCTCGATAGGGAACATTTATTGTGAACCTTATTATTATTATTATTATTATTTTTTTTTTTTGTTTGGTTGTTATGACACCTGTCAAACATATTTAGTATACATCAAGTCATTAAGCAAACATCATACTTTTTCATCGTTAAAAATGTCGAATTTTGTACCAGCAATTGATGACTTGCGGAAAGCATTGATATTTTGTTTTTATTTGAAGAAAAGTGCTGCAGAGTCTCATCGAATGCTTGTAGAGGCATATGGTGATTATGCTCTATCAGAGGCAACATGCAAAAGATGGTTTCAACGGTTCAGAGATAACGATTTTAATGTTAGAAATGAAGAACGTGGAAGACCACCAAAAAAGTTTGAAGACGCCGAATTGCAAACAACATTGGATGAAGATGTCACTTTGAGTCAGAAACAAATAGCAGATATGTTAAACGTTGCACAAAAAACAATTTCTGACTGTTTAAAAGCTATGGGTTAGATCCAAAAGTCTGGAAAATGGGTGCCACATGAATTGAATAAAAGACGGATAGAAAACCGAAAAACCACTTGTGAAATTTTACTTCAAAGATACGATAAAAAGTCAGTTTTGCATCGAACTGGCGATCAAAAATGGATCTATTTTCAGAATCCTAAACTTGTATCTGTAGTCTTTATAGCACAAATTGAAAATTAGAAATTTTAGCTGTGCCAAATATTCCGTCTAAAAAATCGATAAGGATTCGTAAGTTAATAGTAAATGCAAAAATAAATTAAAATACCTAATGCAATATTCCTGTAAATTCTTCAAAATAAACTCAAAAATATGTAAAATTCTCCTTAACTGTCGTTTATCGCCATTTAAGTAATTAAAATTGAACTTCAAACACTTAAAGTCAACGTTGCAGGAAAAAATACACAATAAATTATTAACTCGACCTTCAAATGTTGAAACCCCTCACACTTTGTTCAAAAATAAAATAAGAATGCATCAGAAGAAATACGTTGCAAATATTTCAACGAAAAATAATATATATTTCAGTTCTAAGTTACATGTATGTACATATCTATATGTATATGTAGTTGTATGTGTTTTCACTTAAAAATAATATAATCTTCTTTATAAAAGATATTGAAACAAAGAAAGTTATCGGAACAAACCCAATCAATTTGAGTTCGTATTGAAGCTTGAGTCTGTGAATCTTTGTAACAATATTCGATGTCATTCGTATTGGCTTATGAGTAGTAATCTTACGACCTTTGCATGTATTTTTTTTATTCATTGCAGTTCACTTAAATACTCGTACACATGGAGAAAAACCAAATTCTTTCAATACACTCACAAAGTTGTCAGGTATCCCATGATTAAAACTTGGTAATTACATCATATCGCATGTTTTTCAGTAAAAAAAAAAACAACAAAAACAAATCAGCGAGTCATTTCTGAATTTTTAATTTGAGTTCTCATAGTCTATTTATCTGTATAATGACTAAGTATGCGTCAAGTTTAAGGGGAAGTTGGGAAAAGATTGAATTTCTTAATATCAAAAAATGATTTAAAATAGGAGCATAACCTTTGAAATCTAAAAATGGTTCCGTTTAAATTGTTAAGCCTCGGTCGTCATCGTAGAAGGCTTGAAATGTCAAAAGGGTTTTGAAATTTCAATAAACGTAGTTGGAAACTTTCATTCAAGTTGACAATATGTAGTTGTTTAAGGTTTAATCGGTAGCCATTTAGGGGCTATGTATTATGGTTTTAAACTCCTCCAACCAAATTTAGATTACACCCAGAAGGTGCTGACGTCGTCTCATGGTTACCAGAACATATGTAAAGTATACGAGTATATGGGGTTGTAATAGATTTATATTTTACTAAACAAGATTAATCAAGTTACGACTCTGATTTAGGAAAAAATATTGAACAAGAGTCACAATATTAAAGCTTTTACAAGTTCACTGTTTACGTAACGACCACTATGGTATGTTAGGTAGCACTCGAAGCGGTTGTACCTATTTCAGCATCAGATGACTAATTTTTTAGTTAGCTAGATTTTTAATTAGATAAGCCATTTGGTTTGAATTCAATTTACTTTTGAATATGTGTCCTTAATCATTATTATTCTAATAGCTCCTGTGACTTGATTAGTTGTAGTTGTATCGGACAACTAACGAACTAGAAACTAACAATTAATTAAATAATTAGTTTATTCCGTTGACGATTGACAACATAAAATGGAGTTAATCCAAAGTGAAGTACAAAAGATGTTTGAATAATTTCGAAGGAGATAATATTGATCTTTGAAAAAGTTAGTGGCGTTTTTGACGATAGATGGCGTTTAATCCAAATAACCCAAAAACAGCGAAAGCTCGATTCTAAGAGTGGCCCGTGTTTTTTGCAGTCGTTGTACTTAGCAAAAAATAAAACAATCATGACAAAAGAAAACCTCATAGTTAAACCATATTCATAGCTAAATATCTAGAAAGATAATTTCTGCAGACTGTTAAACACCCCACCGTCAGGCAGATTAAACCATTGAGCTTGGGCGAATTCAGACAAAATTTCCGTCCACCTGTTCGAGTTGAAGCCAGGACAGCAATTTCCAAGCTTAAGTCTAAGAAAGCTGCTAGACCAGATGGTTTAACTGCCGAACTCTTTAAAACAACAGGTAATCATGGAAACAGACCACAGGTCAATTCATTTCTAAAATCTTGATCTACGAAAGAATGTCCAACGAATAAAATCTCAGCATTGTTTGTCCGATCCCAAAGTGAGATCCTCTGAGCTATGCCAACTACAAGAGAATAAGTCTTCTCAACATCGCATCGAAAAGCCCAGAAGTTCCAAATCGATACACACCATCTATAGAGTTGAGCCATGTCTAGTTTTGGCATCCCTATGCAGGATGACAATTGAGAATGCAAGTTGTTTTGTAAAGATCGGTAATGCCAAAACCAAGACCTTCGATGTCAGAAAAGCACATAAACAAGGTGATGCAATATCACGTAATATTTTCAACATCGTTCTTGAAACAATTGTGCAAAATTCACAAGTCAACTTCATAGACACCATCTTTCAAAAGTCTGTCCAGTAATTTGCGTGTATTGAAGCAGAAGTGACAAAAACATGTTTACAACTCTAAGAGACTTTATCTATGCGAAAAATCACACTTGCTAATCACTGCATCTCTCGATCAACCAAAACGAAGTTTTACAAGACGCTAATAATTCCAGTCTACATGTTTTTTGTGTGCAAATTTTGGCAGTTAAGAAGAGTCTTTCTGGGGAAAAATAATATGTGATGTCTGTTAGGGATAATTTCTATCAAGTCGATAGCCAAACGAGTATAATATCTTTTAACGAGAGCAGAGTTAAGAACTGTTGCCTTTCTCCCAACGATTACGGGTAGCTAGTCACGGAACATTCCGAAACTATAAAACCATTGAACTACAGATTTTTTCCGCTATATGTAAAACTATGCTGAAGTTAGATGCGATAGACCAGACAAATGACAGGAAATCAGATGGCAGTTCTTAAACAGTGGATTTGCAATGTAGATCACAGAATGGCAACTATGCTTTTTTATTCATAGGGACGTATACTTATTACCAGTAAAAAATCTCACTCCCAAGTCCAGAAGTAACGGTGTTTAAATTCAAGGTTTTCCCTTTTTCACCAAAGGCATGAGTATTTAAAACGATTGCACATGTCTCCCTTATTAGAATTGTCGTCAATTGCAAAAGTTGTAAACAGCCAAGATGTACATAATATTCAGTTCAAGGATATGTCAATTTGCCATCACAAAAATGGACAATGGAAATTGAGAACGTTTAAAAAGCACTCAACTTAAACTAAATTCAAGCATTTCCTTTAAATGGATGATCATTTCTCAATATCAATTTTCGTCAATTTACACCATATTATTCGAAAATGCAAAAATAACTTCAATTTCATTATGCAAGCCTAACTGACTTGCTGCCAAAATAAGAACCATCCAAATAGAAATAGAAAGCAAATCAGAGCACACGTGTGTACTTATGTACTTACCTCTGTAAACCATTAGTATCTATGGTATCTATGTATCTTTTAATTAGAAATTTTCAAATTTCCCATTTACTTCATGGGAACATGTCAGCATTAGCTGAGAAAGAAGACCGTTAATCTAATTGCGCGATTAATTTAATATCATCAACCGAATTGAAAAATAAAACAAAAGCAAATTCTAACGGAGTGTGCACACTTCTAAGGAGAGCTGGCGGTCATTTAGGGGCCAATCGGTCCTCGGAAAAATTTTGCGGTGTACCAAAAAATCAAAACAAAAAAAAAAAAAAAAAAAAAAAAAATGGTAGGACAAAAATACAAGTTGAAAAAAAAAAATCAAAAATAAAGTACATAAACTTTTCAACCGAATTAATGCCAAAAGTACGAGTACGTCGCCAATTTGATTACTAGCCAATTATTCGATAGATATTTTTAGACCACACTGTACTAAGGTAAAAACAGATACTTACATATACTTAAAAGTACGGATAGTGTACCGAAACGAAAGAACAAGCTAAAAAGACAGAAACCGAAATATAGGAACAGCAGAAAAATGAAAGGAAGATCTTCACACTAAATCAGCTCTGCCCTGTACTCTTGGTATCGGTAAAAATTTACGAGTATCTTTTGCATAATAATCAGATCTTTCGCTCAGATACCTAGAAAGAAATATGTATGTTGATTCAAATGCAAAGGCAAATCCAGATGCAGATACAGATTGTTAAATTGTTAAGTTGTTAAATTGTATTTTGCTGGGGTAATTAACTGCAGCTCTAATTACTGATACCGCTGCTTAGGCAGCAACCACATGAGCATGATTATGAGTTTAAACTTGAGTGCATCAGCAGCATACTTGTTCTCAACTCGTACTCGTACATCGACAAACCAAAGTGGCTCATGATCTGCCAATTAATTAAACATTCTGTATGCGATTAATACCTCTAAGTCTGACAGCATTAGAGTGACCGAGTTTTTTATTCTCTCTAATATTTACTTTGCCGGATTTTTACTTTTTTTTTTCTTTATTCTTGCAACAGCTACAATTCGAAATTTAGAAAATGCGAGTTGGTCTGATAAACACCAGCGCGTTCTCCGGTCATTAATAACTCATAAATTGGAACGGTTTTCTATTAATGAACATTTGGGGCAAATCTCTTTCTAGGTCTACCAAAGATTATGATTATCACTGCAATTGGAATCTTGAGCGTAGAATATGCAAAGAGCTAAAAGTATGGTGTTGCCTTTAATAAGGGTGATCGTAGGGTGAAGTGTTGCGTATTTACGAACGCAAACCAAACATTAAATGCCGCTTTAAGCGGATATATATTTATGTATAGTGTCTCGCTTCTCTTTTTCCTTTATTTTTGTTCTCTGTCTGATACCTTTGTTATCCCATTTCCGTTTGTGAGGTGAATAAAGGTAGACGCCTAAATAAAATTTGTTAACATAAACGACATTGAGTTTCATTGGACTAAAATACAGAACAGTGGCGACGAGGGGGAGTAAATTTACATAAAATTAAATGGACGCGAGTCCATTACAGACACTTTTGCAAGCAATCACAAATGCGATTCAGGGCAATACGGCTGATCAATGGCAAAAGGAGGTAATTCTTGGGCTATCTTTTTTGAAGACTGGAACATTTTTTTAGTTTTAAGAATTTTACGGGTGCATCTGCCGAAGTCCAATCCAGCAAAAGAAACTGTCTGATTCATGCGATTGGAGCACCAACATTGCAGCTACTCTGTAATCTGAAAAGTCCGGAGGATCCTAAAGACAAATCCTACGATGTGCTAGGAAGAGCGGTCATCTCGCTCGCGTATGTGTGAGCGGTACCCATCAACAGACATACATGTCCAGGCAAAACAACAAGGAGAGCAACAGAGTGTCAAATAGACAAAATTAACTACAGTCAATTTCATCTTATGCAGAGGAAGAAGAAGAAATATACTACATAAATCATCTCAGTGCAGGAGTGATACCGAAGGAAAAGAGAAAGCCAAACAAATTCATGGTACAGGTAATTCTGGATGGTGTTACAAAACAATATCACATGAAGATTTGTTGCGTATATGGCCAAAAAAAAAATATATATATATATTTACAAATCAGACTCCTATTTCAGACATATACAGGAGAAATTATTTACCCAATTGGACACACTACAATGCATGCGAAGTGTAATAATCAAGAAGCAGATGCAAATATGTATATTATGCCGGGAAACGTAGACGCAATTTTCGGAGAAAAGTGGATACAAATTTTTAAAATGAACCTGCCCGAATTACACCAGTTATATACAAAGAAAAGACATTGGGTAAGATCAAAAGTGAATTTGGTGACGTTTTTCTACCAGGGGTTGGTAAGATCAATAATTTTGAAGCAAGATTACTGGTGAATAGTAATGTCATACAATATAATGTCAATAGAAAAAGAACTTGATCGATTGGAGAATGCGGGTATAATCACGAAAATAGATTATAGCGAATGAGGTACTCCTGTAGTGCAAATCGTAAAAAAGGATGAATCTATTCGATTATGTGCCGACAACAAAATTATCATTTCTCGATTCCACCTGTAGAAGACATTTTTGCTAGGACAATACTTGAAGGGAAAGTTTTTACAACGTTGGATGTTAGCTAGGCATACTAACACATACCAATGGATGCTCGCAGCACCGAAATGAAAACAACTACAACAATAAAAGTCGACCACAAGGTCAATCGACTGATGTTTGTAAGTAAGGTGGCACCAGCTGTATATTTCGTATATTTCGCAAACGTTAGCAGGCATTCCTGGTGTATGTGTTTTTCTGGACGACATTAAAATTTAAGGAGGCAATTACGAAGAATATATGTCGAAGAATATGTCGTCTCCAGGAAGTTTTACGGCGATTGAGTAGCGTGGGACTACGTGTAAATGTCAACAAATGCAAATTTTTTGAAAACTCCATAACGTACTAAGGGCATCTTATATCGGGAAGAGGGCTTGAGAAGACAAAAGAAAAAGTAGCTGCCATAATAGATCCCCGTACACCTAGAAACTTTACCGAAGTTCGAAGCTGGTTGAGTTTGTAAATTACTACGGACGATTTATACTAAAATTGTCATCCAAATTGCATTCACTACACAATTTGCTTAAGAATTACGTTCAATTTTAGTGTAATAAAGAGTGTGAGTGCGTTTAATTAAATTCATCAAGGAGGAGGTAACTTCTGATACAGTTCTTTATGCTTATGACTCGAACTTGCCCTTGATATTGGCAACACATTCAAGTCCCTATGAACTGGGGACTGTACTATATCACAATTTCCAGATGGATAGGAACGTCCAATTGTTTATGCTTCTCGATTTTTTTTTTTTTTGCTTGGGAGAAAAACTACAGCCAGATAGAGGCAACGGCCATTATTTGGGCGCTAAAACGTTTTTTCCAGTACTGCTACGGGCGTAAGCTTACCTTAGTAACCGATCATGAACCTCTCGTATCTATTTTCAGTCCAGACAAGAATATTTCAAAGTTTGACAGCTAATCGTATGTTACATTATGCACAATTTTTGCAAGGGTTCAACTACGAGATACTCTACAGGGCTACGAACGATTCTGCGAGTGCGGATGCACTATCACGTTTACCCTTGCCAAAGACGAAACAATTAGACTATGATGGATTAACATACTATCAAATGCAGCAGATCGACGCAGTTCTCTTCAGGGAAAGGAAAAATCGCCAAAGACACTAGAAATGCCCCTGTTCTTAAAATCGTATATCACTCGCTTTTGGTGGGAGAGACAATTAACACACCTGGTTTTAAAGGTAATGACGAACAATTTTCTTTATCAAATGGCACTATCCTTAGGAACAGCAGAGTGGTAATTCCGGAGAGTTAATGAAAGCACATTCTTAATGAATTACATGCAGCTCATGTGGGAATCGTGAAAATGGAAGCGTTGGCACGAAGCTACGTATGTGGCCGCAGATCGATTTGGACATTGAATCAACTGTACGCGGATGATATGCATGTAGATCGCTGCAGAAGCGGTAAAGGAGTACAACATCCTTGGGAATTCTTCCCCATGGCAACGCATTCACATTGACTTTGCGGGTCTATTTATGAACCGATATTTTCTGATTGTTGTAGATGTTTATTCTAAATGGCCGAAGATTATACTAATGAATTGCATGACTACTCTGAAAACAACGTTTACGTCGAGGAAGTTTCAAGAATTTATGAAAGCCAACGAGATTCGTCATAAATTTACAGCACCGTACCATCCGGCGACAAACGGGCAGGCGGAGCGGTTTTCGCAGATCATGAAAATGGTTTTAAGAAAGATAATAAATGATCCAGGTAATAATCAGAAACTTTCAAATTATCTTCTAAGGTATCGAAAGACACCAAATTTGACAACTGGAGTTGCACCTTGCATGTTGTTCATGAAAATTGATATACGTATAGTTTTGGATTTGGTTCAATCAAACGTCGAAGACAACTAGATTCAGCTTACCCAAGTGGGACTAAATTTTATGCTGGTGAAAGAGTGCAAGTAAGCGATTGCCAAACGAGACGGATCTTTACACTACTACATCAAAGTATGTACAAGGGGACCTGTGGCGAAAATACTCCGATCAGATACTGAAATGCGACGTAGACCCGATAGATAGACCAACATACTCAAATTTGGAAACGGTAACGTCAAACACCGTCACCCAACCAAGAGCGGAAGCACGGAAGTCCATCAGTGCAAATAGGTAACGTGAAGATGATAATCCGGCAGTGGTGGAAAACGCCGTTATTCAACATCAGAACCAAGATGGTAGCAGCGAAGT
This sequence comes from Volucella inanis, assembly GCA_907269105.1. Taxonomy (NCBI): domain Eukaryota; kingdom Metazoa; phylum Arthropoda; class Insecta; order Diptera; family Syrphidae; genus Volucella; species Volucella inanis. The sequence goes on from OU026153.1 coordinate 149,290,150, forward strand.
GGACGTTGTGCCAACGGTTTGAAAAAGTACGAGAATAAGGAAACCGGTTGATTGTTTTAAACTATTACTAAAGAGGAAATAAGAGAAGAGAATAAGGAAAGCGGTTGATCGTTTAAACTATTTTTAAAGAGGGAAATAAGAAGAGAGGATTGTTGCGTATTTACGAACGCAAACCAAACATTAAATGCCACAAACTTCAAGCGGATATATATGTATGTATATCGCTTCTCTTTTTCCTTTATTTTTGTTCTCTGTCTGATACCTTTGTTTTCCCCTTCCTGTTTGTGAGGTGAACAAAGACCCTAAATAAAATTTATTAAGATAAATGACATTGAGTTTCATTTGACTTAAATACACAACATGAAGAATTAGGGCAATTAGAAGTTCAGTGATCTGTTCTCGTATTCCATAAATGGCACGTAAAACCATCCTACTGGAACCACATATTATCAGGACCAATGTAAAATTTTCGAAGAAATAATCTGATCACTGTCTAGTAACATTGGCTATTGACAGTAAATTCCGGCCTACCGCCAAGCTGAAATTAGAGCCATTAATTCAGTCAGAAAATGTCAATTTCTTCTTGTCTCCCAATAAATCGTCAGTGTCGTATGGGTTCCAGGACATAGTAACATTGAAGGTAACGAAACTGCAGGCTGAGGTCAGCTCTCGATGGCTCACTAACAAAAACAGCTAATATTTCGCTGAGACTAGTCAATGGCACCATAAACCAACATTTCCTCATGCCGGCCAACTAAGGCTGACATAAACTGACAAACTGCGCCATATCAAGGAAAATGTAACGCGGTTATAACAAAGTCATAGGGCTCACGACCGTATACCGAAGAGATCAAAGAAAAAATATGATGAACACGCTAATAGCCTCGGATAATAACGGATACACTGTTTACGACTCGATTAAATTATAAAGATCTTCTGATCTGTACGTGTAATATTCGGACCCTTAACAAACCTGGTGCAGCTGAACAATTAGTGGAGATCCTCGATTGTTAAAAAGCGGACATAACTACCATCTAAGAAGTGGAATGAGATGGACCGGACAAGAAGACAATGAAAAATTGTGATATTTACTATGAAAACAGTCAGAGGAAGACTAAGAGAACAGGTTTTGAGCGTCAGGCTTAATTTGCCAACATATGCCTTATAAACTCCCACATTCACCCCAGAACAGATGTGGACGACCTTACCAAAGATTGCTTCTATAAGCATGAACGTCTACCCGACCAGATGAAGTCAGGACAGCAATTTCCAAACTTCATTGTAACAAAGCTGTTGAACCCAATGGCGGAACAGCCGAGCTACTTAAAGCAGCAGGAGATGACAGGATACGATACATCCTGAAGAATAGAAATATCCTAAACAATTACAGGGGAATAACTTTCCTTAACATCGCATACAAAATCCAGTCTACCGTATTATGTAAACGCCTAAGATCCTTCATAAACAGTCTGACAGGCTCCTATCAGTGTGGTTTCAGGCCACCATAGATCAAATTTTTACATTACAGCAAATCTTTGAAAAAACCCAGGAGTCCCAAATCTAAACACACCACCTGTTTATTGATTTCAAAGCCGCATATGTCTACAGAGACGAATTATACACAGCCATGTCTGATTTCAGCATGTCTGAAACAGCATCCACTATGTAGGATGACGAATGCAAGCTGCTCCGTTAAGGCCAGTTAATACAAAACCGATACCTTAGAAGGTAAACAATGCGATGCGTTGTCGTGTCATGTGATTTTTTTCAACATCGTTCTTGAAAGAATAGTGCAAAACTCACATGTCAACGGCAAAGGTAGCATCTTTCAAGTCTGTTCAGTTACTCGTCCTCATATATGCAGACGACTTTGAAATAAAGGGAAGATCAGAGCAAGCTGTTAATAGAGTGCTTGCGACTATTAAAGCAGAAGCATCAAAGTTGGGTTTAACGGTCAACGACGACGCATAGGAAAAAATGTCTAGTGTAAGCAACTTTTACTACATTCGGTTGTATTATCAACTCCGTGAACGACACCAGTGTGGAAATCGAATCTCTCATGCTTGTCGTTCCTTTTTAAGCTTAGAAGGCATTGGAGTAATAGAGTTCTCCAACAACCAAAGACATTGTACGAAACACTGATCATCCCTGACGGAAGCGGATGAAAAAGATCAACGGAGAATTGAAGAGACCATTCAGCGAATTGCACGAATTGTACAGCGATACCGACTTTGTCAGAAAAGATCGAATAACGACTCGAAAAATTTTCGACTCCAACCAGGACGAACAACGTAGTAAAGAAAGACATCACTAGGGTGACGCACATAATTGGAATATGATTTCAACCAACTTCGGGTGTGCAACTGTAGGCAATTGGCAAAATACAGCGCTAGCAACTTATGGTCGACACAATCTAACGCACAATTTGCTATACCATCAACAAGTTTAAAACCCAATTTCCATTATTGGAAAATACGCTACCAAATAGATTCGGCGCCGTTCACAACAGCAACATGTATATTATTTTACGTGAGGATCTTGGTTTAAAAGCATACAAAATTTAATTCGCACAAGAACTGACTCTCCAAGTCGTTACCGTTTCAATCGTTGGGCTATTGAAAAGTTTCAAGAAAATCCAGTTTTAGACCAAAATTTTGTTCAGCATAATGGTTACGTCAATAAGCAAAATAGCCGTTTTCGGGGTGCGGGGCAATCCTCATTATATCCAGACAAAACAACAGTTTGGTGCGGTTTATGGGCTGGTGGATTAATCGTTCTATATTTCTTTAAAGCTGAGGATGGCCGGAACGTAACTGTGAATGGCCCCCGTCATTGCGCCATGACAACGGAATCTTTGCTGCCTCAAATTGAATCCCGTGGTCTCGATGAAATTTGGTTACAACAAGACGGACACAGCCCGTGAAACTATGGCTTTATTGCAAAAACGATTCGGTGAACAGTTAAATTCACTATCTCGATCGGTGAATTGACCGCCCAGATCAAGTCCCAGATCACACCCCTAGAATTTTTCCTTTGTAGCTACGTAAAGTCCAAAGTCTATATTGATAAGCATACGATTGAGGAATTGGAGGTAAACATCATTCGTAACGCTCGAACGTCTCATCGAAAATTGGAATTTCAGAATGCACCATGTTAGCCGCATGTACAGCCAGCATTTGAAAAAAAAAAAAAATAATTTCATTTAAATAAATACAAATTATAAATAAAGAAAACCATCGCATTATCAGGGGGTTCCACACACGACCTAGATACATATATATGTTTATGTCCAGTCCACATGTGATGTTAATTTATCTAATTTGCAACTAAAAATGTGCTTTCCATGATTCTATAGGAATCATACATCTTGTTTCCTCGTTTCCGAGAAATGTGTTTTTGAAAGACAGTAAAAAAAAAAAAAACTATAACCGTATAGGCTTACGTATCTACTGCTACTTCTGAAAGGTCGAAGTCTATATATCGGCTTTCTGCTGACGTCCAAGGATTTATCTGCTTCTCTATTTACAATAAATATTTTAGTTTTCAATGGAAATTATCCTACTCTTCAATTATGTAACATGTTTATTTCCTACGAATTGTACAATTTTTCAAAAAAACATAATACGACTTACTCAAATGTGATAATTCAAAATGGGAAAAATGTGTTTCAATGATTTTTTTTTAGTGAATGGTGCGCTCTCATTGTTGGATATATTTTTTCCATTTTAATTTCCTCAACGCAACGGTAATATATTTTTATTTTTTTTCAATTATCTTTTTAAATTCATTCAACAGAACGAAATGTAAAAACATCTGTAAAAAAGTATTTGCTTACAAATTAACAACAACAAAAAGAAAAGAAATATAATTATCTTTTTATTTTCTTTTTCAATCGCAGAATAATTTAATTAAAACTTTGTAAAGAAAATGTGTTTTTTTTTTCTCCGATTTTAAGCTGAAGCTAAAGTCAGAACAAAGCAATTAAACGAAAAAAGATTTTAAATTAATTATGTTAAAAATTCACATCTAAATGATGATTTATCTAAATTTTCTTTAAATTTTTTATTTCTTGCGGTATTGTTCTTTCTCATCGCCGCGCCGCGATGAGAAAACATCTAAAGTTGAAAGCAATTTAATGAAATAAAATGCAAGAACTTACCTGTGGGAGGGAGCTTTTTTCATGTATCTACAGCTTTCGATTTTGATGTGAGTATGAAGATTAGAATGCAACTGCAACTGAGATACCACCAGCTGTGTTCACTAGAAAATAACAAAGTGACCACAGGGTGTATCCCGGTCATAGATGCACTTTAGTTTAGTTCTTCGTCGTTGTGGTTAGTGATGAGGTTGTGTTCTTTGGTGAGGTTACCTTGAACTTTCTGGTAGTTTGACTGAAGCTTTTAGTGAAGAACAAAACCATCTGAGTGTCTAATAACAGTGATGTTAAAAAAATTTCCTTCACTTAAATAACTTACATTTTATACGGGGTCGAAAAATAAATATTTATACTTATTCTTGGATATATAGATGCGTTAAATTTAATGTATCGTAGTAACATAATATAAAATGTTGTAAACAAATTGAAATGACCATTTCAGCACTATCAATTCCTGGTTCCAACGAACTATTCTTTAAAAACTACTTATAACCACATACAAAAACAAACTATAATACTTATAAATCAAAAATGTGCTTGGCAGTATTTTAAGTATTTTCTTAAATGATTCATCTATAATACATTTCATATGAGCTATAATAATTATTGAAACTTTTATGCCTTAGCCTTGCCTTTTGTAAATGAAGTTGAAGACAACACTTTTTTGGGATTTTTATAGGATAATTAAATATTTTTGTGTCGTTATTTGTTAACTGGTTCGCACTACAATTATTCTTTTGTATTCCAAGTCACAGGAACATATCGGCACCGTTGGGACCAGTGTTGAAGAAGATCTTAAATCATCGATTTGACATCATGTGCAATATCTTCGCCTGTGTCCATCGACTTTGTAAAAGATTTTGTGCAAGAATGTTGGTTTTCACACAAACAAAATTTAAAATTTAAATTTGAGTTCAAAAGGATGGTTCCACATGCCTTACTGCCAGCGAAACTATCGAGTTAGTGAAGATTGTGTGATTTGGCGCCGCTGGACTATATCCTGCAATGGTATTTGAAGACTTTGTTCTATGCGGACAAGCCAACCACAATTAAAGCTTTGAAAACCAACACCTAAAATGGTCGAAAATTGGAACTCAGGATGCAGCTGCTGAGACGCTCCCGTGGTGTCCATATGCCCGAAATCAGTTTTCCCATAATCATCAATCCCATAAAATTATCTATCGAGTAAACGAAATTCATTTAAAAAAATACCATTTACTCACTGAATAGAAATACTCCTCATTATAATTAAGCGCAGTGTTAAGGTTTATCAACAATTAACATACGTCAGATGGTTTAGGTTAAACTTGCAAGACAAACAGCGAAAAACAGAAAAGTGCGAACAAAATATCTATGCGTCAAACACAGGGTGACCCAAAACGAAGTTTTAATTTGACTGGTTCATGTCAATTGGCTTACATTTAAGAATTTATTCGCTATGTAGTTTTATTCGGGATGAACAGTGTCTTGTGTCTGCGCGAATTTCACAAAAAAGATTATTTGGCGACTGTTCCGCGAAGAAAATTGTGAAACAAACCCAAAACGCAAGCATCAGCAGCCTATACTTTCACACTGTTTGGGCTCCAATGTCAGCGCGAGAACTAATCGGTCCATATTTTTTGGATGGAAGGGGATGCACAGTTTCGGTCAACTCAGAGCATTATGGAGATATACCATGAGACATTTTTTTCATAGTTCCAATAGGACGGAGCAGCGTCACACACTCCCAACAAGTCTATGTCATACGTTCGTGAAATTTTCCCAGAAAAAATAAAATCCGGAGCAGGAGATGTAAATTTGTTTTCACAAAGCTCCTTTTGACCCCTATGGCCTTTATCTTGTGCGGATATCTTACATCAAAAGTATACACCAATAAATTAGTTAAAAGAAAATATCTGACCTAAAGAATTTTGCTCTTCGTTTACAAGAGTACCTTGGGCCTTAAGGATTACATTTAGTCTTTTAGAATAATAAAGGTTATTTTAAATAGACTGTACTTCTTTCAAAAGGGGAGAAAACCAGCGGCGCATTTAAATCAACTAGTCCAACACGAAATTTCCGATTGGAATGCGATTAAATCGTTTAAGAATTGCTTCAGTTTAGTTTGGTATGCAAGTAAACCACCTGGGCACTTAAAAGCCAATGCCTGGCGATTAGACAGACTGTTTAGGATCAAGAACTCAAATACAGGGTTTTGTATTATTTATTATTCATATAGTATTATTATTATTATTATTTTTTTTTAGGTGTGAGCGCGCCCTTTGTATTTTTTTATGAATTGTCATTACTATAATGCTTGTCAATGTCTACCACTTTGTCATAGTTCAGTACTCGAATGAGCTACGTCTACAAATTAATAAAATTTATTACCAAAATTCCGAATCGGTGGCCTGAACTTTAAGAGCCCTAACGCCAACCGACTCGCAATTCATACTTTGGTGCAAGCACTGAAGTGAACATTTTCGCTGCTTAATGTTCCGGATCCAATGAGAAAAAAAAATGCAAGGAGTGCTGAAAATTTTGAGCCTGTAACTGCATCTGTTGACAGCGACCCAAATCAATCCAATCCACGCCGTTCGCGGAAATTTGCCATCGCTCAAATAACATTATGGCGAATTTTGCCGTATCCAGTGAGAAAAAGAAATGCAAGGAGTGCTGAAAATTTTTAGGCTGTAACTGCGTCTGTTGACAGCGACCCAAATCAATCCATTCCACGCCGTTCGCGGAAATTTGCCATCGCACAAATATAGTAACATTGTGGCGAATTTTACGAAAGGATCTCAAACTATACCCATACCAGATCAAATTGACTCAAGAATTAAAGCCAGATAACCATGTGACAGGACAGCACAACTGTCATTTATAATCCTTAATGGATTCAAAAAATTCAATAAATATCAGATATGTATGCATATCTACAATAAATATTACATTTATAAAATTTTCATTTACTGTTTAACTACTATGCGGAGTACTACTGAAAATTTTAAATAACAGATCTCTTGTTGCCAGTATGTTCAAAAATATATGTACATATGGTACATAAATTTATGCATTCAAATAAGGGTTTGAAGGAGAATATTTTTATTACACTGTTTAAAAAAAAAAAAAAAAAAAACTGTAAAACGAGGAAACCAAGAGAGTTTAAGTCGAGATTAAAGCAAATTTCTACAATTTTCAAGTAAGTTCAGTTCAATGAGCAAAAAAGTCTATACTTGAATTTATAAAGGAATTAGTACATGCAGATTCGACACCCGAAAACAAGTCATGGTCATGTCTGAAAATTCAATTCATTTTTAAGCCAATTCCGTTTCTTAAAGTTTTGCTTTTAAGATCCTGATTAGGAAAAAAGTATTGACGCATCAGGTGATAATATCATGTGTATTACACTTAGATCGGTATTGAGGTCGGCAAATTTAACCAACTACATCAAAATTGACGTATAATCTACATAGATACGTGGGAAATACACATAATTCTATGATCAAAAAGTAGTAACACCTTTCCATATAAATCGCACAGGCTTATCCAAACGAGTAGTTTTTAATTCTTAGGTTTTAATACCTTAGACACCTGTGTCAAATTTCGTGTCAAAATAAATTTTAGTTATTGAGATACCCTTGTTTACATTCATCTAAAAATGAGTGAAGAAGTTTAGAAAAGTAGTTGTATCATATTTAGCTTCAAAGACGGAATGTTGGCTTTTTAAATGTTGGCAATCTTGTAAAAGGTCCTAGCCGTTCGTCGATTTACAATTAAAGATCGTGTGAGATATCACGCAAACACTATTTGGGTCGATATAGTGAGTTTTTATAGACTATTCAAGCCTTATCTCTTTTGGTTCTAAAAAAAACTTAATTTTTTTTTTAATAATTGTATTGTCTGTACGTGGCTATTTAGAAAAAAAATTTAACCCATATTATTTCCAACCACCGTATTTGCCTGATTTAGCTCCCTCTGACTTCTGTCTATTACTAAAACTCAGAAAATCGCTCCGAAGACATCGTTTTGACTCGATTGATTTAAGCCGAATTCAAGAAGGTTTTGAACTTGATCAAAATTATGGATCGCATAATTGATATGCTGAGCTTGGTATCTGGCGAATCTTTGCAAAAACTGAAAAGGATTTTACTCTTCACAGTACTCGTACTAAATCACTAATAAAAGCGGCCATGATATTGGTAAAAATCACATTAAAGTGAGGTTTTTGGAAATGTGACACCATAGCATAATATTGCTTTGAAAGCGAAGTACGTTTGAAATGCTGATAAATTTGATCCACATAACCCACATTTAGTCACTGAAATAGGTACTTCGCCTTTATAACTTAAATCGATGAGAAATGTTTCTAAAAATGTATTTTTATTACAAAAATATTATTTTTTTGCAAGTAACAAACACTGTTTTCTTGTGAAATTAATAGATCCGTTATTAATTGTTGCATTGACAGTTGCGCAAATTGATTTTCGTTAAGCAAAACTGAATTTTCGTAGTAACTGAAATATGTATTTTGCGAATTTTTTTTTTCTCCTTGATTTTTGATCGAAATTTTGGTCAGAATAAATGTGACGTGCACAAAATTGTAAGGTTGCGAAACGAAGGTTTGTTATAAATCTTCGTAAGCAAAATAAATCGTAAAAATTCATCGATGAATAACTGGGACAACCAAAAAATTAGGTGGCATAGGAAAAACAACGCCTACATTACAACACTGTTTAAGCGAGATCTCTTTATGTCTTCAAAAGCGATTAAAGCTGAAATTAATAACCAACTATCAATCAGCTAGAATTGTACTGCGCCGCGCCGGCTGGGCAACGCTAATCTGCCGGGTCGAATAACTTGTAAGGTTTTTTAGAAAAGCAAACATACTCGTACAGAGTACACACAGGTCCTGGTGAGCCGAGAAGGTTTAAAAAAAAAAAAAAAAAGGCGAAATATACTCTGGAGCGACGAGACTAAAATGAATTTGCTTTGGCATGATGCGACCTAAGGTACAAGAATTCAAATTACGGCACACGAAGAAGTCAATAAAAAAAATGGGGAGGGGGTAATGTAATTGTATGGGGATGCTTTTCGTGGTATGAGTAGGCCCAATCCATCTCATTAGTGAGACGATGACGTATGTAGTTTGTGTACAAGACCATGCTAGAAGATGCCATGTTACCTTTAGCAGAGGAGGAAATGCCACTTCGGTGAATTTTGCAAAAAGACAATAATACTAAGCACTCCTCAAATTTGGTGATTGGTTTCAGAAGAACGGCCAATCAAACGATCTGAGCCCAATAGAGAATCTTTGGGGAGACTTAAAAAAGAGAATTGGGAAACAAAACTGTAGAGACCTGTCTTAAGATTATCTCTTCAATGTCCAAAACAATGCAAAAAGTCATCCAACATAATTGTGAACATAGTGGTTACTGATGGACAGCTAGTATTTTCCAACTATTTTATTACAAAAAAATTATTATGAAAAAAATCAAATCAAAAAATCTTTTTTATATGTCTTTCTAATTCTTTTATCTGCTTTTCATAAAATAAGCACCAAAATATGATGAGTAATTAATTGCAGCAATTTCTAGCATTTGATAACAAAAATTGAAAGATATTGTTTTCAATGCCGATGCTTCCAGAAAGTGATATTGCGCTTTACTCGAACTCTATGGCATGTACTGATCTGTATAACTGTATAAATTTATAAATAAAACCAACTCAAAACAAAAGGTGTTTAAATGTAATATTGTAAATACATACTATGGAGATCTGAGCTTTATATTTAATTTAAAAAAAAAAGATTACCTTGAATTACCAAATGTTATATTTTACGAACAATCCCGAAATTTCTGTATACATACAGAGTGTCTCAGTTCAGAAGGAGAATCCGGTAGTTGGAGATTCCTGAAGTTTCGGCAAACGAAAAAACTGTTTGGGAGGTGGGGTCTATTTTCACCGCACTCTCAATTTTAAAGCCGTTGAAGTGAGACACCTCTGATTTTGGTATGTAGTTTCTTAAAATACGCTTTTCAACTGTTTCAGCTATAGAAACGAATGTACGAGTACCTATACATTTTGGAAAACTAACTTAACAATGCACAAAATGATTAAGAATCCATGTGATTTAAAGTTATGGCTCTTTAAAATTAAAATTACGAAAAATCGTTGCAATAAAATGTACATATTTTTCTTAAAATTTGTCCAATTCTCCATGAATTATATGCGCAATTTTTTTATCTACGATCAAATTGTAAGGAAGATGTAATAAGAGCCCATTTTATGTGTTCCAAAACAAATGATCAAACGACGGAGAAATGAAGTTTTTCGATGTTTTGTCAGCAAAAATGTATGCAAAAATAAATGTCAGCTTTGAAAATGTACTGTAACTATTTTTCTACTGATTTGCAATCATTATTTAATGTAAACGTGAACAATTAAGTAACAAAAATGATTTTTATTTATTGAATGAGAACGCATGTTTGACCTAGTTCGAGTATCAACGATGATCCACAAACCGAAGAATTCTGTCCCGGCGAGCGCCCTTAAAATATCGGATCAGCCGTACCAACAATAAAAGAGAGAGGCAATCGGGCGCATCGACGGTGGAGGTGAAAGACGGGATTCTACATGCTGTAAGGTTGCAGCCTTCTTTCTATCAGCACCCGAAGGCTTGCTGTACAGCTGGAGAGTAAGTTCAACTGGAATGAGGAAAAGAGAATGGAAAAAGCGGTAAAAATAGTTGGTGTACACGGCATAGATTATAGCAATTCAGTGTTGTTTGTACATAAGGTATTTAAACACCGCCTTAAATATCTCTGTCTCTGTTGAAGAAATTGAAAGATGCTATATAAAACGTAAACCAGCGAACACAGCAAAAAGCACCAATACTTTGTGCGTTCACGTACCATCAATTGAAGCGAACACAGCAAAAAGCACCAATACTTTGTGCGTTCACGTAACATCAATTGAAGCGAAACAGTGGATAATGAGGAGCAAACGTTCGACTAAAAACAAGTTAAACGCACCAATATTTGGTGATAACGGTTTTAGTAAAAATTTTACTAAGTTCGCTAGGAAATTGTTTATGGCAGCTAAAAAAATCGAATTAGAAAAAAAAATAAAATACCTATGGTTTAGTAACTGCAATATTCTCATGAGAAAAGTTGGAAATGGTGAAGTTGATGTAATAAGATGTTTTGCGGATCTAGAAAATATTTAAGAATATGTTTGATAATTATAGCTTAAGCAGCAACTTTACTAACAAAAACATTCGTAATTGCCATGACAGTATTTTCTCTTCAAATTGTATAAAAAAAACAAACCTGTATTTTGAGTGCATCAACATATCAGAAGCTTGCGATAAAATTAAGATTCTTTAGTATGTAATATTCAAGGTTTAAAGAATTTAAGGGAAATGATATTTGTGTCTGATAACTGGATTTACTCTTGCAAAAAATCAGTTCGCGACAGTTTTCCCGCGATTCATATGAGCCTAGTGTTGTGTCTAAATCTTTTAAGAGTCCCGATATCCTCAATCCACTTTCTCAAATGTTACATTCGCTATAGTTTGTCTGTAAAAGCTTCAATTTGTGCCTATGCAAATGTTTTTGTAAGAATTTCATGTTTATTTAAGCAATGAGAAAACAGCTAATCAGCAGCAGACACTTAATTAACCCTTCTAGCCGAACATGGATTAGTTTCATTTGTTAATGAAATTATGAGACCAATTACTAGTACATGTATTGACCATATACATTGTTGCTTCCGAAATACTAATATGTACTGATCAATGCACTGGTCTGAACTTTGATCTTCGAATAACCGACCACTGCATGACAGGTATAAATAATTCTCTGTAGTTTAATAAGCAGCAAAAAACCAGTCGTTATCAATAAAAAAAATATAAACAAAATAAACAAAATTTTCTTTCCAAAAAAAAAAAAAAACTTTTGAGAGAAAACTTGGCTGAGACTTTTGGAAAAGAAGTAGTTTTGAAAATCCTACAATACTATTTAAATAATTCAAGCAGTCCTATTATGCAAAGTAAGCCTAGAGCCAAACTTAAGCCTTGGATCAATAACTCATTTCTTGAAGAAATACAAAGTAAACACGTAGTAACACATGGGCTGGAAAGTCCGTGCCGTTTCTAAGAGAGAGCACCACTTGAATTAAATCCATACCATTTTCAGTTAGTACCAACCTCGTTTGAAGGACGAGATCGCAGAAAGACGGCCGCATTTGAAGAAAAAGAAAGTGCTGTTTCATCAAGACAATGCACCGTGTCACAAGTCGATAAAAACGATGGAAAAATTGAATGAATTCGGCTACGAATTACGTCCCCACCCACCGTATTCTCCAGATTTGGCCCCCAGCGACTATTTCCTGTTCGCAAACCTCAAAAGGATGCTCGCCGGAAAGAGATTTAAGACCGATGAAGAAGTAATCGCCGAAACAGAGGCCTATTTTGAGGCTAAACCAAAATCGTACTACAAAACTGGTATCGAAAGATTGAAAAAGCCTTTCAATCAGTGTATCGCCCTCGATTACTATGGATCCATTGCACAGATATATCTGACACTTCTTTCTTTTTATCTTCGTTCCTCAACACAAAATAGACAGAATGTATTACAATAATGGGTGACCAGATAACAATGATACTTTTTCTAATTATGTTTTAACAGCTGTCAACGTTACCAATGACATCCAGCTATCAAAATATTCAGTAAGGTTTGCCATTTTATTATGCAACTTTTTATGCTTGCCTAACGTGCGAAATTTATTAAAAAATATTATCGAAATTCCGGCTCAGTTGCAAATACGCAAGGTGATTTTCGTCAAGAGGTGGGTCGTCACCATGCCTTCAGGGTGCAGGCAATTCGTCGTATCGTGGAAAAGTTTGATCTTGAGTACACTCGTTTGAATCTTAAGCCACCAACCAGACAGAGAAGAATAAAACATAGCCCCCGTAGCGGTCAGTCAACCCGGCTTTATATATAAATTTATGTATAAAATTATGGGCACTGGAAATGTTGACCGGAAATCCGGATTTTGACCAAAAAAAATCATCTCCTCGGATGAGGCCTATTTTTGGCTCAGCGGCTATGTCGACAAGCAAAATTGCCATTATTCTGTTATTGGAGCAAACACAATCCACACATTTTCGGCCAAGCATCAATGCATCCACAAAGATTGATTGTTTGGTGCGGTTTATGGCATGGTGGCATTTCGAAAGACACCGTCACCGTCAATGGTCTTAGATATAGAGCGATGTTAACCGACTTTCTGTGGTCAGAGCTCGACAACATCGATATATCCGAGCTGTGATTCAAATAAGACGGAGAAGGAGAAATTTGGCGACTGGGTCATCTCACGGCGAGCGTTCACCAATTGACCGCCGCTATCATGCTATTTGACACCACTCGATTATTTTCTCAGAGGCTACATCAAGTCCTTAGTCTAAGTCTACGCTAACAAACCAACTACTTTGAACGAACTCGAAACCAATATTCGACAATATATCGTTCTGGTCTAGTCCCCATTACTTGCCAATAATAGCTTAGTTTTCCTAACCATATCGAACTTTGAATTATTAAAAACAAATAATACTCGTACACCAAAAAACTCAAATTTATGTGGCGACGACAGTATTTCCAATTCCATCTTCAAAATTATAGTTTTATACGTGGTTGATATTCTGGCTCACCTTTCATTTTGAGTATTTTTACAGGTATTTTTCCTTTATTGCTATTATTTAATATAAGTATTGTATATTATTTCCGAAAAAATGAAGTATTGTATAAGTTGTGAAATTTTTCGGGAAAATGAACATCTTTAGAAAAAACCAATTTGGTTTTAGAGAAAATCATTGCACTGAATATGACTTTTGCAGTTTTATCTACAAGGAACTCGATGACAAGAAATGCTACGCCGGATTTTTTTTTTTGCTTTAGACATAACTAAGGCCTTCGATATGGTAGAACACAAAATTCAATTACATAAGTTGTATTGTGTAAGTTTTCGAGGCTTTATGCTTTGGTCTTATGTCTTAGGCCTCAAAAGGTTAAAACTAATGGAAGCCTTAGGGGATCCAAGATTATTAACCTCGAAGTCGCTCAATTTTATGTTAATTCAATATTTAGTATTCAATTTATCGGTAAGAACTTGCTGACGACTTTGCATTTGCGTATGAGTCAGTAAATCTTTTGAATCTAGTTGCTGAAATTATAATATAAGTTAATAATAAGCAATAATACCGTAAATTCAGCCTGCACAATATACCATATAGCGATACCGACTTCACCAGAAAAGTTCAAATAACCCAGTTTATATGGATAGGTAGGTCACCTTGGTGGAAGGGAACCTAACCTAACTAGAGGCAACTCGCAAAAGACTGCGTTAGTTGAGAAAGACTGTTAGCTGATCCCCTGGGGCACCCTGAACTGTAGCGCAATCTAAGTATATAAGTAAATAGAAACGCGTTACTTGTATTTGCCAGCGTTAATTAACCCCTTTTCAAAAAAAGGGGAGATGTAAAATCTGGACCAACGGATTTGAGTATGCTAAGATCTAAGCAGATACAACGATCTCTAAGTAGGCGGAGACTGGATACAATCTGGAAGCGTCACAGAGGCCCAGCTATCAGATTTGCCTTGTCCAAAGAGCTGAATGCTGATATGTCGTTATAATTGAGCATTAGGATATGGGATGAGTATTTCTTATTTTTATGACGGATAACCAAAATTATCTACTATGTACCTTTGGGCAGAATTGTTGCCACAATTTATGGTCATATTGGAGGTATTGGTTTTGCAGTTACTCCTGATTCGTTTGAACTGTTTTCGGTTTGACCCCCAACCCTGACAGCAAAACATTGAATTTTGACATTTTACTTAGTTAAAAAGACCTTATATCTGTCTCATTGGCCGACTGTGCATATGTGAGCAATGAAATCCAGTAATGGACCCATTAATATTTCAGTTAAAATGGGTTGAAGAATTCGGAGAAATCCTTTCAAAAATTTGAGCTTCTATACCATTTATGTGAAATTAATAGATACTACACATTTACCCGTATCTACGACGTACGAATCCATTCAATTCCATATAATTTCAATTGAAAAGACTCAAAAACAATTTTTATTTCAAGAGAATAAAAGTAAATTACGTCGTTGAGATTTAAAATCAATAATTGGAAACTACATTACATCCCTTAATGAATACATGCATACGTAACTATTATAATGTATGGAAAAATATATCTCATCAACAGATGAATCAAACAACTGCATTCACATGGCCATATAAAAATCTATTAATTAGGTACTGTGTACGTATATAGGTTTGTTGTCGCGAGCCTCAAACAAATTTCTAGGTATTGTGAAACAATAGAATCACTCAATATATGTATCAAAGATACAGTTTTTTTTTATATCTTTTTTTTTTTTAAACACTCAATAATTAAAATTTCATGCATCATCCTCTAAATACAAAAACAAATCACAAACTATTGGATTGAATTTGTTTAGTTTTTCCAATTTATTGCTAGGCAAAAATCTGAATAGGTATATATGTATTACATACTCGTAGCTCTGTAATAATGGAAAGAACTGAAACAAATAAAAAACTGTAATCTACCTAAAGCCTAAAATTATAGAGCCCATAAAGCATACACGCATTCATATAAGGGTATGAAGAAATCAATGTATCTTATAGGTTATTCGAAAATTGGTCTCGTTTTTGTAATGGAACCAGGAATATTTCTTGGAAGTTGTTACTTCATTTTTGTGGAATACTTTAAATGCGAATCGTTCAAAATAAAATAAAAAAATTACTTTGAATCACAGACGGTTCGTGTTTGAATTTGTGTATCTTAAAAACATATGTTCTTTCATGTAAATATTTTTCACTTTAATTTCGATATTTAAGAAGTTTTTTTTTACAATTGTCACAAACTTACCAGAGAATTTTCAAAATATCTTGTTGGTTTTTGAAAATTTCAAAATTTCACACTTGTCTTACTTAATTGTTGAACCGAAAACACTTTTCTTTTCACTTTTTTTGTTTTTGGAGATGTTTTCAAAACAATCTCCTGAAAATCTGTATCCGGAAGTTAAGAGATACTTTGTGCAGGTAGGACGTTGGTGCAATGAATGGATTATTAACACTCTCCAGATAGGTACAATTTAAGAAAGCTAGAGAACGTTTCAAGTTCTTTTCATCTGCTTTGAAAGTTAAGATCCCACCAACAATATGTATTTGGAATGATTGTTTTATAAATAATTTTCCGTTACTTTTAAATTTTTTGTGCAATTTCCAAGTACTGGTAGTGGATAAACCAGCAAGTTCAATTCAGGTGCTCTCTTCTCCAAAAGTAATCAAGCAACCGATAAAGATACCTACAATGGAGTGTACCGAATATCTAGTGTCGATTACGGAATACAAAGTACTGACAGAACCGAGTAAGCGTCGTTAGGCAATGATAGAGAATCAAAACCACCTACGCAATAAAAATTCCAATTCCAAAATAAATAAAAAATATATATATATCTTTTACTTTTGTTTTGTGTACGAAAATGACGAAAATATTGAGTTCCGAGCGCCTAGAACGTACATGAAGCTATCTCCATTAAAGCTCTCTGGTTGTATGACATATATTTTTTGGCCAGAACCTCCTATAGAGAGCTTTTTTCGGAGTACTTGTGTTAGTATCAACACTTATAGCACACTAGATACTCTATACAGACGAGAATGGCTCTTGCAAGCATGTGAAATTTTTACTCTCACTTAACACACATCCGTCTGTCGCATTTGTAAAGTCTGAGAGTTTGGTTTGGTTTTGTTTTGAACTTTTGCTTTTCAAATTTCGCTCATTCCTATGCTGAGAAAAAGTTACAATTCACACAGTTACACAGATTTTTCTGTTGGATGTATTTGTGGAGGAAACTTAACCATAGGGACGTGAGTCACAGCACCGCGCTCAGCTGTGGTGTACTCGCATATTCTTCACTGTATTCGTATTGTGGTTGTCTATCTCTACAGTCACTTGCAGATACATTATGTACCCAAGTTCTGAACACATATTATATGAAAAGAAAAAAAAATAATAAAATAAAAATAAATTCTGAAAGTGAAGCGTTCTATTGATTTTATTTTGTGTAGCCTCACTTACCTACCACCACACATGAGGAGTGGAATTTTCAAGTTCAAGTTTGAACGATAGTGCGCATGAGTTCCGAATGATGGAGCACATTTTTAGTTTTACTGTTTTTTCTGGATATTGGATTTTTTTTTTGTCTCCTTGTTTATGTTTTTGACAAAGCAGCTGCGCCCTCCATATGAGGCACGAAATCGAAATTAAATATAAGTACTTTTGACTAAGAATGTAGTGGATGTTCCTTGTTGGAAGAGCAGCAGTAAAAGTACTAGAGCTCCCACCCAATCGCCCACTTACCCACCCTACATCCGTTGATACTTTGCGAAAGGCACGCGTCAACTTTTGCATGCATCTGCATGTGTATGCACATGTAGATACTTGTTCTATGCATCCTCTGATGTTGTTAGTACTCTTTAGACAGGGTAGAAATCGGGTTGAGGAGTTTTTTATTTCTACATCCTTATCTGAAATTAGACACAAACAAAAATTCTGATTTAAATACGGAATTGCTGGTTTTGATTGATTAAACTTCACAAAAGATAAAAACAAAAACATTGAAACATATCTAAACACACTTAGAAGGAAGATAGTAATAATGTATGGTAATTCCAATGTGCCTAGACTTTCACAGTTTAAAACCTTGGTACCTACCTATACTGCGAAATAATAATGACCCGTAGGTGATAAAAGTTAAAATAAATTGAAAACTATCTTCGTATGCATCTTTGTAGGGATTGTTTACATATGTAGGTACCTACGTTCAGATCAAATTTACCTGGTGGTAACATTGCATATAAAAACTTGTAAGTAATTTTTTTCACCAAAAACGTGCAAACATCCCCTTCCACATGTCAAAACGAGCAACCAACTAAAGCCATTGCTACGCAGTTTTCAGCTGCTGGTTCCATTGTGATTTAACTAGCACCTGTGAACCGCTGCCACACCCTATGTTATATTCAATGTGTAAAAAAAAATTTTTTGGCTGTAAGTTGTTGCGTTCATGAAAGTTGTATCATTTGCAATGACTTAGTTTTCAGATACATTAACTGGTCGAATTTTATCAGAAATCCACATTTTGTTTGGTAGGAAGTGAATGGTGTCAGCTGGGAGTGTTGTTAGAACCAATTTTATTTATTTATTATTTTTTTAGAAATAGAATATAAATATGTATGTATGTACTATACGAGTAGTTAATACTCACTAAAAAATAAATAGATTGTTTTACGTATCTATACATACAATAGAATTCGAATCAGAGACTAGGTAAACGAATGTGATTTTGATTATGACAACACTGGACTCAAAAAGTGGATCTATGTATCAGTAACTTGACTCCAGATTTACAGATTTGCTACAGATAAACAGCGAATTGAAACTGTTTTGATGTAGGTACCTTATGTAAGTGAACTTGTATCATACCACAGAGTTATTAGTTTTCCATTAGTCCCCACATTACGTCAACTGTAAGATTTCTTGGAAATTGACGTGAAGAAGACCCCTCCTTCGAATAAATAGATCCCATATGCTCACATCGTATAAATTAGATCTGTAAATGTCAGGCTAGGCCATATACTTCATGGTTGAATCTCTTCCACTATTCCACATCAATACAAACGGGACAGAAAATCACGCATAATATCTTCTCTCGAAGCGACAAAGTGCTACTTCTGCTTTCGACAAGGTCCAAACCTTCGCGCTATAGAGCAGGGCTGGTGTGATAAAGACCCCTGCTACTCAATTCTCTCATGAGCCCAAAGAAGGAGCGATAGGAAAGAGTAAATCTGCGTCTGATTTCTGCGCTGATATCATTGTTGTTTGTAACTCTATAGGTAGATAAGGCCCTTAACTACATCCGATTTATAACTGTCAATTGCGGCATTATTTTGTTTTGCCCTCAGTTACCGTTAAACCAATTTTAGCCTCAAGACTCACGAAGACTTTTTTTATAGCTAGCTGTGTTCTTCCAATCACGCCAATGTCAGCATGAAAGGCCTACAAAATAAATTTTTGGGACAATGGATTTTGCACGATTCTTTCTATGGCGATGTTAAGTTAAAAAAGTCATATGATACCGCGCGGCCTTACCTAAAATTTTTCTCGACACTGAAGGTCACTATATTTATACTCAGGTGTGCCCACGACAACTTGATCCCCTAGTTTCCGTAAAGAATTTTGATATTTCTTTTTTGTCTTGAGGTCTGGAACTTAAGGTTCGATATGGTTCGGGCAATACCGATGCGAACATATCTATATCTAGAGCTCGTTAAATTTTCTCGTACCTTTGCCCTCCTTACACACAGGACCAAAATGTCGACAGAGTTTCTGTAATGACTCTGACTCCTTGCAGTAAAACAAAACCGTCAGTTCCGGTACTTTATGGAGAATGAATTTTGTTATTCCACCTAGGAGCCTATAGTAATATTTTCCAAACCACAGCAGTTCAGAACCGAGCCTTGCTGATTGAATTTTTCATAAAGAACTCAAAAAAAAAAAAAAAAAAAAAAAAAACACTGTCAGACTTTTCAATAAAGATTCAATGTCAAATCAGCTGTCACACAAGCTTCATTTATTTTCAGTACAGTTTGCCATTTTATCATGGAATGATATGGTTGTCTATATATATATATTTTTTTTTTTGCATATTTTCAAAGTAAAGGGTGACCTCATCGTGAGGTTTGATTTATTATGTAAAATAAAACACATAAATTTGAAAGTGAACTTAAAATTTTTATTATCTATTAAAAGAACAATTCATGGCATAAACTTTTTAAAATAATATTATATAAATGTTGGCCATGACTACGTCTGCGGTGGTCCATTCGGCAGGTTCAATTTTGGGCGACTCGTTCGAGAATAGCGGCGGATAACACAAGAAATGTTGGCTTACAAAGCGTCAATCGTAGCTGGCTGAAGACCTGAGACCTGAGACTTTATATATCCCTAGAGAAAATAGTCCAACGGTGGGATATCGCACGATCTAGGCGAAGAATTCACCGTGACAAAACGTGAAATTAAGTGCCCATCAAAATGATTTATCAACAAGTCCGTTGTTTCACGCGCTGTATGGCTCATAGCATCGTCTTGTTGAAACTAGAGCTCACCGAGACCATGTGCTTGAATTTCAGGAAGCACATAGTCAGTTAAACATGGCGCGATAACGGTTACCATTGATGGTAACATTCCGATTTGCCTCATTCCTGAAGAAATATGGATCAATGATCCCACCAACCCATAAACCACACTATACCGTTGTTTTTAATAAATGTAATGGTAGCCCTTGGTACTCTTCGGGTTGCTCATCAGCCCAAATACGACAATTTTGTTTGTTAACGTATCCATTGAGCCAGATATGGGCTTCATCACTGAACAAAATTTCACGATAAAACACCAGATTTTCATTGAGTTTTTCCAGACCCCATTCACTGAAAATATTACGCAAATTCAAGTCACCTGGCTTTAATTCATGCACAAGTTGAATTATGTATGAATCGATTCGTTACGGTCTTCGCGTACAATCTCAGCTACAGCTCCTATAGTCATTTCACTACGTACTGGATGTGGTCTTACCGGTCGAGTATCATCCATTAATGTAAACTGGCACTAAAATTTGCGAATGGTATTGGCAATAGTGGTTTCAGTAGGTCGATTTTGCGCAGCGTTCTTACAGAACGCTGATGTTCGTAGTACAACTAAACAATTTGGAGACGCTGTTGTGGTGTGAGTCTTTCCATGATGACTTGCCAAAAAATACTGAGCAAAAATGACAAAGCAGTTTGATAGGAGTCAAGCGTGATCTGTCAACAAAAGCCTATTGAAAATCAAACCTCACGATGAATCACCCTATACAAGCAACAGGAGAGAAGGCCAATCCTAACTACATATGCAACGCTGAAAATCCAACGAAAGCACCTGGTTAAAAAAGGCGTGTATTACCGTTTTTTTGATTAGGATAATCCGTTTCATACCTACCTGTAACAAGATAGTGGTCGCAGCTCATGCTGCCTCTTTAGAACGCTCGGACATTCAAAACAGTGTGAAACATGTTAAGATGATTTAAATAAATGTAACCAATCTGTTAAACAGCTCCCTAATCGACTGCCACAGATATTTTATCATCGTAAGTTCGTCTCTTATGTGGAGGGAGCAGAGTACAGCGGCTTGCGTTGCCAAATAAAATGCTCACATGAATGACCAAATACCAGATCCATGTTTGGTAATAAATTAAAAATAAATTTCTAAGTGCATATTTCATTCTAACAAAATTAATTTCAATCATTAAATAAATAAGGAAACCTTGCACTTTTTATTTATATTAATAACATAAAAAGTACAAGATTTCCGTACTTAATTTTATTACATAATAAATTGCCGAGCTAACTTGCTTATTTCTTTTTCGTTTATTTATTCATTTCTTTTTCTCGTGCCTGCCTCAAGAATCGAATTCGAATCTCGCTCTCTGCAGCAAATTATTATAAATTGCTTTCCTTGCATTAGAAGCTTCGTTTGTCCGATTACGAAACACTATTCCTTGCCTTCGCATTATACCTACAATTCGCACGCGTACATTGAAATATGGATAAACGACCAAGAATGCCAGAACCGGTTGGCGATGCCGATGCCGATGCCTCACAAAAACTGAAGCACAAAAGAAATTGCAAAAAAAAAAAAAAATTAATATATGTACACAGATACAAAAATTTATAATAAAATGCACAACTGGGTCTTGTGGAATGGCTGATAGGTGTACCTACGTTTGTTAAAAGACAATCTGATTTGTATCGTTCTTTTCAAATTACTTCTCTTATTTTTCTATCTTAACAAGGCACTCTCTAGTTTATTTCTTGTAAGTTTTTATTTAATATCATTTCTCAGCTTTTCGTAGAAAGATTAGGGATCGCTTCAGTGCATATAGTAGCAGCAACTATCATTTTAGCATCAAGTCCCTGCAGATTCATGGGAGTGTACGCCAGATATTTACAGCGAAAATGATTCTGTCTGCCGAAGGTAGTGGTTTCAGTTATGCCGAACATATTAAGGAGCTTAAGAAAACCATTGTGATAAATTAAAACACCAGTAAGCACTTTACATCCTAAAGGTTAGTAGGATTGACGTTGAATTTTAAGAGACTTTTTCGAAAGCATTCGTTTGGTCTGGTCTGCCTGCAACTTAGAGTCATGCAACTGCAGACAGTGCTAAGGCGGGTTTAGATTCTGATAAGCCCTACACTGAGTATTACTATTCTCGAAATCATAGAATTATTTCAAAATTAGAAACGTAGAACTTTCCTCCGAATCGAGGAGTAAAACTGGCATAATCTAAGGGAGATCTGGTCCCCGACAAATATCTCTCATCAACAAACTGTTTTATTCTACGCTGTGAAATTAGAAACACCCATACAAATTCGCTAAGGCTAGGTTTACTCCAAAATACCATATGATACTCGTTTTTCTATTAAGACCGATGGAATATCTACAAGATTTTAGATAGTATCCAGAAACTCGAATCTCAAATGAATAGCCTTGTACAGATCGAATACCGATCTAGAGCTACAACATTTTAGATAGCGTCTAGAAACTCGAATCTCAAATGAATAACCTTGTACATATCAAGTACGGATCTAGTACGGATCGAAAACCTTCAAATATTACTATGTACGAATGAATATATATGGTGGAAAAATTGTAGTGATCGGTCTCATTCTATGGTGTTAATGTACAAACTTTAGTTGTCAAAAAAACAAACAAACTTAAGTTCACTTAATTCTTAGTCTTGGACTCTGAAAGATCTATCATAGATGCAGCATAATTATAATACAATTTGTTATTTCCGAATTAGCTAGCTTATTCAGACTCAGTGATTTATTTAAGAGAAATGTCTTGCTGAGCCAAAAAATTTAAGGACTCCCGATGACATGATAAAGCAAGCCTTTCTACCCATTTTTTTCGTCGAAGCAGAGCACTTTGACGAAGTACTAGTCCATTGTACACTTTCTTTCTATCCATTAGTTCATCATGATTTTAGAGATATTTCAATTGCATGGAATAAGCTCGTAGTAGAAAATGCTTTTGAAATGCTACCAAATAAAGGGCATTAACAATCACTCAGTAGGATATAGAGCATATTGAGGATGGCATACTGATCAACATATGTGGCTTTTCTCTGTTAAATTATAAGAAAACCTAATGTTGACCACATCAAATTCAATAAAAACGAATCAAATGATTTGAATTTTTGAGGTCTTGCCAAAAAATTGCTGATAAGATCTAAATAATGACTGTAAGAATAATACGAGTTTCAACACTTCGTGAATTATTCGTTATGTTGCGAAATGGAACTGAGAAGAAGTAGACTATTACCTGACGAGAAGAGTGTCATAGCCAATCCAGGAACCAAAGAAATTTCTTAATCATTTTTCAAGATCATTATGATCTCGTAAGCGCTAACTACTATGCTTATGCGTCCCAAAAAACTGTAGTAGCAGAAAAATTTCGCTACTGCTGAAATCGTTGTAAGTAATACTCAAACGCTACCCGTACCTTCCAATGATATAGTGTGCAGTGAACCCAAAGATATATAATTTTGTGCTGCTGGGCCCGATTGAAGTCTCAAAACACTACCAAATTTATGGTGTTTGAAATAAAAGATCGCTGCTTGACTGATTATTGTATGTACATATATCGCAATATCTATCTATATCAATCTATCTATCAATATCGATTCAGGCGGAGGCAAGCCGCGGCTTGATGAATACCCAAGAGTTCTTCTTGGAAAGAGGTACAATGTGATGGTGGTCTGAATGATTTGTGTGCTCGTATGAATACATCTTCAGAAAATACGCATATGGCAACGCCGTCTGAATCGAAATCAGGTGATTGAAATTGACGCCAGTTTGAGATAATTGAAGGTGGGCTGATTGGGAGAGGACGCGATTCATATTAGAACAAACTAGAGTGCCCTATTGTTAAATGCCTCTCAGTCTCAGAGCAAAGTTAATTTCAACCTACATGCCTAACAAGCCTAAATGTTGCAAATGAAGCATTAATACTTTAGGCGAGCTGGAGAATGTTAGTAAGCGTTGCCGAATATACTCGTATAAAAAATGACGTCGTCTGAGTAAGCTGTTACACCTTATATCTTGTCGTTTAATTTGATTAGTCTAAAAAAAAATTAGCTTCCATAGAGCATAGACAGAGTGGTCCCCCTCTCTTTTGTAGAGGAGCAACTAGTTAAAGATCGCATTTATGACTCTCTTGTTAAGAATAAAGTGGATCAAACTGAAGATAGTGTCATTTATGTATATTTCTGGAAGCTTCCTTGATACCAAGGAACGCCCCAATTGTGTACTCCTTGAAAGATTACACGTTTAGAGAGTGTGTAGTGTGGTCTCTCCCGATTTCCCTAGCCCAACCATCACCTGCCGAATTCAATCCGAACAGAACGACTCAAACCTTGTCAATTGTTAGTCTACCCGACTTCCATGATCCATATGCCATGATGTTTGTGTAGTTGCATAAGCTCCTTGTGAATAGAAGAAATAAGCCAAGGTCGACGTCTCATATCCATCTGGGCAAAGAAAATGGACTCTTTCAGTTTTCATTATTCCAAAACTTACCCTTTTTTTTAGTAAAAAAAAAAATTCAAAAAATTAGCACATTTATTTCTTTTTTAAGTTCAGCACTCGTATTAAAACATAACCAGGTGGTTATTAAAAAAAAACGGAGAGGAAAGTCTAAGAAAATGTCTGAAGAAGAGAGAAGACGAAAATAACACGACATGAAATTGGACATGCATATATTCGGCAAGGGGGTACCAGCAAAAAAAAAAAAAACTCGTTTTTGTTCGGTGTGTTTAGAGACTTTAGACGATGAGACCGCTGTTACGGTCAGGCGAGCAACTGAATTTTTCTTTACCTTGAACTTGGAACAACTTACTTACCTATCCGAATTCTTGTTTTGTTGTTTTTGTTTCTGTTTCTTTTTATTCTTGCTTTTGTTTAGTGGCATTTTTACTCTTTCGTTTTCGTTCTCTGTGTGATTTGTTTGATCTTATCTGTTATGTTTGTTACTTTTTGTATGTGCAATTTTGATTGTTGGATATGGGTGCCACCTATGCAACTATGTGATTTAACTTATGATGAATTGCTTTTTTTGAAAAATGTAGATACATATTGTACATACATGTACATAGGGACATATTGGTATACCAAAATTAGCAAAAATCATATCGAACATGCTAATTCGTACATAACACAATCCGAGTATTAATCAAATTCCTGACTCAGTAGGTATGATAGGTATCAGACAATGAGATTTTGGCTATTATGTTGTGTACCAGGAAAGAGAACCCCTTTTTTAATTGTAGAATTTAAATGAAAGTAACAGACAGGTCGGTAATGCTTAACCATAGAAGGATAATCATATTTTTTAGTACATCAAAGGTAATCATTCGTCGATTTAACGAAGTAATGTTCAACTCCAATTTTCAGAGAAAAAATTTAATCAATTCATACAATAGTTTATAATTTAATACTATTAACCTATTTTTTAAAATAAAATCAAAAAAAAAAAAAAATGTTTAGGCACTCAATACTTGTATTAATTTATTTTAAGAAAGTTTATTCACCTCATGTTTTTTGAGGTTGCTTGAATTAAAAAAAAAATAAAATAATAATAGAGCATATATTTCAATAAAAAGAGAAAAATAAAATATTAATTCATTAAAAAAAAAACATAACAATAGGAATTCGAAAGAAAAGGAATCATTTTGAACATTTGTTGCACAGCTCAACTTCGTGCTCCACACAAAGTAAAGTTGGTGCTTCTAACCGCTTTTTCATCCAGGGCGCTACAAGTTCATAAAATCTCTCCGTTTCGATGGCTTTAAGTTTTTCGAGATACAATTGTGGGCATACATCACATAACTGTTTATATATGCCACATTCAAGACTCCGTAAAACACATTGGCCATGGGAACACGACATGTCGCTACACATCTGGTCAAATGTGTCAACCCCTCCTTTTGCAAAACTCAACCATATGAGGTTTACCTGTGATGATGTTAACCGTCCCTTCGTCTCATCGTCATTGCAAGACGATAATAAATAAACCATTTTATTCGGCTTTGGCTTATGTGAGAGTAGTGTTAATTCCGAGTTGTAGCAAAACATAGAGGTTCCACATCGCCGAGTTTTAGATTTAGCCATTACCTTCGGAATTTCCCTTTTATAAGAACGCATCGTTCCTAAAAGGGTAAGTTTGTACTGCTCACGGAGAAGCGATTTTGCGAGTTGAACGGAAGTAAATCAATTGTCCATGGTGACATTTCTTTTTGAGCCATGAATCATGCAAAAATCAAAACGGACATCAATCAGTAAACTCAACATTTTCATCGTGGTAAAGAACACTAACGAGCAACGTCTGCAAATTATAAAAATTTTCTACATATATTCAGAGTCGAAAAATCATCTTCATTGACGAAGCTCATTTTTGGCTCAATGGGTTCGACAATAAGCAAAATATGCGTTATTGGTCAGGGGAAAACCCACATGTACTTCATGAATCACCACTTCATCCACAAAAAATAACTGTTTGGTCCGGTTTGCATGCCGGCGGCGTTATTGGGCCATATTTTTTCGTCGACAATAACGATCGTCACGTTACTGTGAATGGTCAGCGTTATCGCGCCATGATCACTGATTATTTTTGGCCCGAATTGGAAGATATGGACTTGGACGACATGTGGCTTCAACAGGATGGTGCCACAAGCCACACAGCACACGCTACAATCGATTTATTGAAGAGTAAGTATAGTGAGCGTGTTATCTCAAGACATGGGCCAGTCGATTGGCCGAGTCGTTAAAAATTGGGTCCAACGAATCGACCGCTGCAAACGTGCCCGAGGTGGCCATATGAACGAAGTCGAGTTCCATTCATAAATGTTTTGATTGTACTTCAAGCCAATACTAAAGTTTTTGATATATCTCAAATGGTTTGCATTTTATTTTTATTAAAAAAAAAAAAGAAAAAAAAAAGTTATCAAGTCGTTATAAGAAAACCCTATATTAGGGTTTACTAACGTGACACGAAGAGAAATTGTGATAGGAAACGAAAAACAAAGGATAATTAATAAAATAAAAAAACTTGTTCGTCGATTTGACGAAGATTACCCTTCTAGGATTAAATGAGAAACGTGCGTTTCAAGGATTTTGGATTACCTATTCCAAGTCAGTAGAATTAAGAATTCCAACGCCAATGTAAAATATTAGCAGTCCCCATACAATAAACTGCTATTCAAAAATAATAACAATAAAAATTACTTAGTTTTAGTTTTTTGTTATTGAAGGGTTTTCATTAGGTGATCCCTTTTTCTTTAATAGTTATTCCCTACAGACACCAGGCAGCTGTAATTTGTATTCGAGCTGTAATTTTAAAGCGAACTCATTCTTGACTTTAGACCACAAGTTCTCGATCGGATTTTAATCGGGCGGTTAAACTGGCCAATCGAAAACTGAGACCTTTTTCTTTTGAAACCGTGCTTTGCCTTTTTTCGATGTTTGGGG
The DNA here is from genome assembly GCA_907269105.1 of Volucella inanis. NCBI lineage: Eukaryota > Metazoa > Arthropoda > Insecta > Diptera > Syrphidae > Volucella > Volucella inanis. Next base: position 149,318,004 of record OU026153.1, read on the forward strand.
TCGTTATCTTGCTGGAACTTCTAAAGTAACGGAATTTTGACTTTCTCATAAGGCAGCATGAAGTTATCTAGTACCTTTTTTTTGTACTTGGGGTTGAATTCGTTGCTAGGTGGTAGTCCTACATAATGCCTACTATCCGAAGTAAACAAACTGACTTACTATATTTCGTCACTCCAGAGAATATTTATAAAGTTGTCTATGTCTCTTTCAGAATTTCTTTAACTGGTTTTCCACAAATGCTTTTCTTTTTTCTGAGACAAATGGCATCTTCCTATTAATTAGCTGTTAATTATCTGCCACGACCCAACAACAGCGAAATCGGTCTGGCCTCTAATCGATTTCACTTTTTCACTGCTCGGACCAGGGCGCGCTTCAAAAACTCAATGCTTGAATGTCGAGTAGTGCAAGCCGTAGTCTCAAGAACGGACCATGCATAACCAAATGGCCAATCATCCATGGAAATGAAATTAGGAACGTAGTTTTTGAGCCATGTTTGAACGGATTCTACCTTATGAGCTTGAGAAGAGTCTTGTTGAAAAGTCTACGGCTTAATTGCGAATAGTGAGGGGCTCAACAACGTTCTCTAAAACGTCTGTCTGATTCACTATCGCCGAGACTTTGACAACTTTCTCGCAGTTATGCAGCTCGGTGACCCCATCGTAGGCGGATCCCCATCAAACAATCACATCACATCACATCGTTTCGAGTCCACGTTAAACTCTCGGAACGAGTTCAGACGCATATCGTGATAATATAGAAGAGCAAACACTCTATCGTTGTTTGTTGAACGATTCTTGAACGGTGAAAAATTTTTCGTCAGTAAAAAGAATGCGTCTGGGACCATTCTTCGCGTACTGGCGAAGCAAGGCTTTCGATGTGCCTCTTGTATGCGCTGAGTCCCAAATGACGTTTTAAGATGCGCTGAAAGATCAGCTGTCTTTGCTGATAAACATCTTCCGAGATAAGATTTTCCCAAGACTTGTGGGGTTTGCTCAGTGTGCGGACGGCCGGGTTTTGCACGGTTGAAAATAAGTTAAAATAACTTTACGGTACGATACACAAAATTTCGTTTGATTTTCAGTGACTGCAAAAGAGGCTGTTTTAGATGAAAAAAAAAAAAAAGTCACCAAAATGATTACGAATGACCGTAAAGGGAAGTTGATCGAGATAGCCGAGGCTCTGAAGATATCAAAAAAGCGTGTTGGATATATCATACACGAATATTTGGACATGCGAAATCTGTGTCGCGTTTGCTCACCAAAAACAACAACATGTTGATGATTGAGAGGAGTGTTTAAAGCTCTTCAACCGCAATAAAGACGAATTTTTGCGTCGGTATGTGATAATGGATGAAACTTGGCTCCATCACTACACACCAGAGTCAAGTCGGCAGTCAGCTGAGTGGCGAGCAGGCGACGAACCTCGTCCAAAACGACCAAAAACTCAACAGTCGGCTGGCAAGGTTATGGCATCCGTATTTTGGGATGCACATGGAATAATTTTCATCGACTATCTCCAAAAAGGGGCAGACTATCAACGGCGACTAATACATTGCGTTGTTGGAGCGTTTGAAGGACGAAATCGCAGAAAAACGGTTGCATTTTAAGAAAAAGAAAATGCTGTTTCATCAAGACAATGCACCGTGTCACAAGTTGATGAAAACGATGTCAAAATTGAATGAATTTAGCTACGAATTGCTTTCCCACCCACCGTATTCTCCAGATTTGGGACCCAGCGACTATTTCCTGTTCGCAGACCTCAAAAGAATGCTCGCCGGAAAGAGATTTAAGGCCGATGAAGAAGAAATCGCCTAAACAGAGGCCTATTTTGAGGCTAAACCGAAATCGTACTACAAAACTGGTATCGAAAGATTGAAAAATCGTTTCAATCAGTGTATCGCCGTCGAAGGTAACTATATTGATAAAAAATGTTGAATTTTGCAAAAATTTTGTGTTTTACTATAAAACTTTTCAGCCTCTGTATATAAACTGGTGGAAAACTAATTAGAAAAAATTAACAAAGCTTTCTTTTTATCTTTGTTTTACACATTTCATACTCAAGTATCTGCACAAAAGAATTTATCACAAAACAAACTCGTGTCAGTTAGATCTAGGCTGAAATTATTTAGAAAATTAATTAGAAACAGTGAGAAAATATTGAAGAAGTGGTATTATTTTAGAGTAAATCTTTAAAGCAGCATATTTGTTCTCTTTAAGTAACTCAGCTTTATTATCTACATATGTAAATTAAGAATAAAGGGAGAAATTAAAAACTTAACAAAAGAAAAAAAAAATTTTTTTCCTAACATTCATTTTATGATTTTTCTATGCACTATGCACCAAAATGAATAAATAATATCAATATTCGTTTAAAAATTTACTTTTGTAAAGGTTATAACAATAACCCTTTACATGATTTTTGCATTTGAAATTGGTGCATGCAATTCCCATAAGCTTAGGTATGTACATATGTTCACAGATCAAGAAATAGTAAATATATTCATACCAAAGAAAAAGGTGTACATTGTTACATCAACGCAGTACTAAGATGACGCATAAGTGATTAGCAACAATTATACAAGTATTTTTTAAAGGTATTAAAACAGTGAAAATGTCATCAAGAAAATGTAACCATGTTGCTAATGAATTTTGTTATATATGCATGTTGAAAATTTATCAAAGTTTGGGATGTAAAATTTGAGTTGGTTAGGTGTGAAATGCTTTGCGAAGCCTACTTTAACTGCCCTATTCGAAATCAAGACAAGATATAGGCTCCACGTGTTGCTTGCACTAATTGCAAAAGATGTTTAGAACGCAAGCAGAAAAAAAAAAAATGAATAGGTATGTGTATTTGAATTATTGTTTGTTTTAGGTTGGTACCAAGGTGAGAAAAGAAGTATGAAGTTCGCAGTACCTAGAATTTTGTGAGAACCAAGAGACCACGTTAACGACTGATATTTATATTCATAAATCCACACAACAGACGTAGTGTCAAGAACGCTAAGCCAATCGAATATCCTACTCTTACTTCTTCTGTTCCAATTTTGCATATCCTACAATTTCCAATCCTAGAATCGCCCAAAAAATTAACCCAATTGAGCTTATCTCAAACTTCAAACGAAAATAATCAAGACGAAGAAAATTTACCACCACAGGAACAACAAAAACCCCATCTAATTTCAAGAGAGGAATTAATGATTTAATTAGAGATTTAAATTTGCCGAAAAGTAAAGCCGAGATTTTGGGTTCTCACTTAAAACAATGGAATTTGCTTGTCGATGTCTGATCAACGAAATCGCCATGAGACATTTTCTTCGTTCTTTACAAAAGGAGACGGACTTTGTTTTTGTAACAACATCAAAGGTTTGTTCAAGGATATTAGGATACCCTGTATTTCCAATGAATGGCGGTTATATATTGACAGTTCAACAAAAAGGTTAAAAGCAGTTTTATTACACAACGAAAATAAATGTCCATCTCTTCTGGTAGCCCCTCAGTACACCTGAAAGAAAACTACGAAATTGTTAAAATTTTACTCGAAGCTTTAAAATATCAAGAGTATAAGTGGCAGTTCATTAGAGATTTTAAAATGGTAGAGTTTTTAATGGGACTGCAGGGAGGATACACAAAACATCCGTGTTATCTTTGTTTGTAAGAGAAAAGAGCGAATGCTTAGCACTATGATCGTCGATCTTGGCCGATAGTAACGGAATTTTGTTATTGCTGAATCTAAAAATGTGTTAATGCCATCTTTACATATTAAACTTGGGCTATTGAAACAATTTGTAAAAGCGCTAGATGAAAAATCTGAAGCTTTTTCATTTAAAAAAAAAAAAAATTCCTAAGTTGTCAGAAGCGATGGTTAAAGCTGGAATTTTGGTTGGTCCACAAATTAAAAAAAAAATTTGCCAGTGAGGAATTCCCAAAATTGCTAACTAGTGTTAAAATATATATATATATATATATATATTGGCGCAGTTTTCTGTTGGCACTAGTTTCTGGATTTTTTTGCAACAATAAAGTCCAAAACTACCAAGAATTACTTGAAAACATGTTGAGGAACTTTAAAACCATTGGTTGCATTTTTATATGTATAAATTTCAAAACAACATGGGAGCATTCTCAGAAGAACAAGGAAAACGTTTTCATCAAAATGTTATGGGCTTTGAACGACGTTATCAAGGACAATACAATGAAAATATGATGGGAAACTACATTTGGGGTTTAATACGAGAAAGTACTTGTGAACATGAAAGAAAGAGTACCAGGGTTCACTTTTAAATTATTATTTGCATACTGCAAATATTTTAATATTTAATAGTTTGTTTTGATTTAAAAAAAAAAAATTGAAATCATAGTTTTAAGATTAACTACTCAAAACGTTCTCCTGGCTACAAAAGCAAATTTTTTTATCATTTCATACCCCTTTTTCAAAGTTAAAATTCATGTTGACTTGCGTCAATATCCATAAATACTCCCAGAATAAGGCTTCTATGGATACTATCGCGAAAAATCTGCTGTGCTTCATAAAAATGGTGTATGGTGGGATTAAAATTGCATATACGGACACAGGCGATATAGAAAACCACAAAAGAAACAAGGGCGGGAAAAACAATTGCCAGAGTAGACAGCCTTATTTGTCGGCTGAGTAAGCACAATTTACACCTAGGACGATCAGGAACAGATTACTCAAAGAGGCATTCCACGCAAAAAGACACATGTTTCGAAAAAAATTTAAAACGTCAGTTGGAATATGCCAGGATCAAAAAAAATCCTTTGCATTGTGGAAAAAGGTATTCTGAAGCGACACATAGAATGTTAATACCATATGTTTATATCTGATGGTAAGAAGTACGTAAGGCGAACTGACCTGTAAACAAAGAACCCGATCCAAAATACATTATCAAAGCGATCGAGCATGGTGGGGAAAATGTCGTAGTTTGGGCAGTTTTTTTTTTTTTGTGCGGTGTTGGTTTTATTGTGCCCATCGATGTGCAAATGGATTAGCATATGTGCAAATGTATAAATCCATATTTTCATGAGGATATGGCTTAATTTCGACCATTTGCTAGTTTGTTACATTTTCCAGCAGGAAAATGGTTCAAATATATACATATATGTGCAGTATGCAGCAAAAGTCTTGACACCCCAACCCATTTTCTCTTTGTCGCAGGATATTATGTTATTAAACGCCTTCAAACAAGTTGATTCTTTGCTCATAATATATGTTTATTTGTACATTTTGAAATCCAAAAATAAAGAAACCAAACAATTCATTCAAAAAAAATAAAAATAAATAATAAAAAAATAAAAATGTTCCGTTGCATCCAAAAATAACACAGCAAAAGTGTTGATAATCTTCGTTTATGCATGTTTTTTTTTTACAAAAATAACGGTAAATTTTAAGCGATAAGGATTGCCTATCAGAGTATGACGATCTTCGATGCAAAGTAAAAATAAATTTATTTAGTTCGACAAAATCCGAAAGAAAGAAAGAAATCAATGAACTAAAGCAACTGTTCAAAAAGTAATCAACAGATATAAAATAGGTATATTAGAAAAAAGAATCGAAAACAAAACAAGATCTGGGCGTCATCGGGCCTTAACGGCTAGAGATGAACGAGCGACTGAGAAAATTATTCAAGAAAATTCTTTTGAAAGTGCGCCAAAGATAGCCACAACGCTAAAGGATTCTCTATATTTGTTTCAGCTGACACAGTACGCAGGTGCATACAAAGAAAGGGTTATAGGTCCTGCACTGCTAGAAGAAAGCCTTTAATCAGCGAAACAAATAAAAAGAAAAGATTGGACTTTGCTAAGGAATTCAAGAATAAAGGATTCGACTTCTGGGATCAAGTAATTTTTTCAGACGAGTCAAAGTTCAATATTTTTTGCTCAGATGAGCGTTCGAAGGTGTGGAGAAAACCAAATGAGGCTTTAAATCCGAAAAACACGAGAAAAACGGTAAAGCACGGAGGTTGTGGTGTTATGGTATGGGGCTGTATGTCCACTTTTGGTGTCGGAAACTTAGTCATAATCGACGAAATCATGACAAAGGAAGTGTATTTAAAAATACTGCAAGAAAATTGCTTCAAAGTGCACAAAATATGGGAATTGTTAACGATTTTTACTTTCGACAGGACAATGATCCCAAACATGTCGCCCAAAATGTAAAAGATGGTTGATACATAGAGCCCCTCACTTCCTTGTTACACCACTACAAAGTCAGGATCTCAACCCAATAGAGCACCTTTGGGATCATTTAGAGAAACGCTTACGTAAACATGTTATAACGTCGAAGCCCCAGTTCCGGCAGAGTGGCAAGAAATTTCAACTGAATATCTAAAAAAAATTAACGCATTCGATGCCAGAACGCCTTAAGGAAGTTGAAAAATTCAACGGATATCCAACCAAGTATTAGGTAAATCTTATTTTTGCAAAATTATAGTATAGTTTAAGATTTGTTATACTCTTCTTCAAGGGTATCAACACTTTTGCTGTGTTATTTTTGGATGCAACGGAACATTTTTTTTTTTTTTTTAATGAAGTGTTTGGTTTCTTTATTTTTGGATTTCAAAATGTACAAACATACATATATTATGAGCAAAGAAACAACTTGTTTGAAGGCGTTTAATAACATAATATACTGCGATGAAGAAAAAATGGGTTGGGGTATCAAAACTTTTGCTGCATACTGTAGCTATTAGTGCTTAAATAACGTAAAAATTGTGTTATTCCGAATCCTTTTCTCTTATCTTACGAGTACTTATAGTTGTTTGTTTTGCAAAGATTGTTAAGCGTTTACTGTGGTAACGAACAAACAAAATTCTTGGCCCTTTGACACTATTAAAACCAATTCATTCAGTCTGACTCGATATACCACACATACCTACACATTAATGGAAACTTTTTGTATGTTATTCAGAAAGACTAGACCAGATTAGAATGCGAATATGAATCGCAGATAACTCTCTCTACACCAGAAAAATACAACATTCTACCGAAAATAAATCACAACCTCACTAATATGTACCTATGTACATATATAGCTCCTCACTTTTGACCCATATCATTGAAAAAGATAACCTCTGACTTAAGAAGTCGTCAGTAAAGTAGGTACACATATTTTCTTCACAAATTTTTCATAACAAAAAATTCTCAAGTGCTGCAGGGAGTCGATTTTTATTTTTGCATTTTCTTCTTTTGAAACATTTACAAGGCCGCATGTGTCACGAAATATGTATCCTCGTAAAATTTTTCAAAACATTGATTTTTCACAACAGGCCAGCTCGTTCAAAAACCAGCTGTTGCCTATGCCAGCAGCATCATCATCGTGTATTTTATTTCAGTCGTGCTTCGTCGCAATTTTGTACGTTTTAATGATTAATTTACCTACGCAGGCACTAACAACAACAAAAGCAACAAAAAGAATTAAAAAAAAAACTAAAGAATGCCTGAGTTGAATTTCCATTATCTAAATGAAATAAATAAGGTTGTTAATCCATTTACCAAAGCACATACAAAAATAAAGACTAAAACGAAAAAATTCATATACATTTCGGATTTCGGGGGTGGAGGAAATAGAAGAATTCCAAAAGCTTTTTTTGTATAATCAATCTTTCGTGTGAACTCCAAATACAAGTATCGTACACCCACGATGAATCCAACACACAATACCCTAGGAAAAATTATTGAGCTCTGAAAAGCTCCCTCCAAACTTATCCGTCCAAGATAAATCGAACTTGAGTCTTGACAATTCGAAAATATTCTGTGTGTGGGTTGTCAATGCATCGAAAAGTGCAAAAGTGCACATCAACATTTTCTACGGAGTTGTTGCTATAGCCATTTACGTTATAGATACACACTAGAAACAAACCACGTACCTAACTGCATGCCTTCTCGCTCGTATCTATGAGTACTTTGAATACGTGCATGCATGAGAACTTTAATCTACTTTGTATGGTTTAAGTTTTACGTAAGTGCAACCAACTCAGTCATCGTACCGCGAGCACAGTTCCTTAGAAAAGCCGACCGACCGACCAACCACCACACAGAATGGGAATTTAATTTATAATTACATTTTGTAATTATGAGTACATCGGGTGAATGTGCAATAGAGAATTTGTTTACAAAGCTGAGGATGTATCTGAAGATAGTTATATCTCATATGATATCAGAACTTAGAAGTATATATGAATATGTTGCGTGCATATACGATAGATACTCGTAACATAAACTATATTTACAACTGGCTTTTGTAAAGGTACAAGTACATTAGACACCAAACATGACGAGGACGACGACGTCATTCGAGTACGAGTGGTTGCCCTACTCAAGGGTTTTCAATGCCTTTATTCTGTTAACCTAATGACATTGCTCAGGCATGAATACGAATAGGAATACGAGTACGAGTACTTGCTCTCGCACAATACATGTATAAGGAAAACTTTGAACGATGAATCAGAAAACAATTAAAAAGTGAACACTCGGCAGCTTTCAGCTGTTTGAAATATTAAAAAGGCTTTGAGATTGCGATATTTTTCAAATCTATGGTATTCAAAACCATTTAATTATACATAGTTGTAGCCCAAGCACCCTTTTCTGATTTTAATTAAGAATATCTAAACAAAATTGCTTATGAACTAAGTTTTCGTAAAGTGTAATTGAAATACTGATATCATTGCTGTGAACTGTTTCATGGTCGTGATTGACATTTAAACACTTTCTGAGCAACCTAAAGTTGAGTTTTAAAAATTACATGAAATATGGTAATTGTTGTTTGATTGAGGGAGTTAGTATTCTGATGATTCTTATCAAAATAATTACTCCTCTGATTAGCAGACATTATATTAAACGTCGAAAAATTATCAAATAGGTGATATCATAGTTCTACTCTCATAGTGGGGATTTGTGAACAAACATTTTACCAAATTGTATTTCAAAATACATATATTTTTAACTTTATTTAGTTAAACATACCGACCAACTAAGCAGATCAAATTAAGACCTATGATAAGCCGTCTGTTAGGAAGTATGTGGTACCACTCCTTTCTATGTATACAAGTATGATAATGATATTACGATACAATTGTACCCATGGCCTTTATGGCTTGTACTCGGCATCATCAACGACTGCATGTCATCTTATCTGGTACTCCGCAACCCTTTTCAGCTCTTTCAAATTCATTCCGATAGTCCTTCAATCTTGATTTACTGTTTTGCGCCATATTACTTCGCTGTGAAAGCGAATTCGAAGAGATGTTTCAGTATGAGGTGTAGAATTCGAAAGCCCTATTTTTTGGCATATGGTGACAGATCTCATCTATAAATTTGGGAAATTTACCATGGAAAATTACACAGTGAAAAAAAAATCTAAATTGTTGAATTTTATTATGAAAATTTCGAAAATCAAACGTTCACGGCAATTTTACACGTAATCATGTGCCTTCCGAGACAGGTGTGCGCAATATAATCAAAAGATTCCAAGAGACAGGCTCAGCACAAGATGTGAAGATGCAAAAACGTGTTCGCCCCGGCGTTCAATGAAAAATATCGTAAGCAAGGTAAAGGAAAGTGTCGAAAACGACCCAAACACTTCCATTTGTCACCGTTATTAGGAGCTTGGGCTACACAAGGTCCAATTAATGCAAGGACTGAAGCAGTAGAGTGAAACGATTTAGAACCCCTGTATCGAAGGAAAATGAAAGAAGTACAGTGTAGCGTATGACTGGACGAACGTAACTAACATATATCAACGCCCTGGCCACAGATGCCTAGCCGAATTCGCACCTGTACTCTCAGTAACGGTGACATCGCTACTGCGATCAACGCTCTGAAAAACAACAAATACCAGGTGTACCACTTTTATTTTATTTTATACAAAGTATTGGCCATTGCTAGCTTCACATTTTTCCCATCTTTCAGACAATTTATGAATTCCACGCCAATAAAATTGTTCGTCTTTTGAAGCAAATCAAAAAGTCACCCAATTTTCGACTTCTTCTTAGGATTCGAAGTGCTGCTCAGCTAATGCGTGTCCCATCGATGAAAACAAATGGTAGTCGGAAGGAGCCAAGTCTGGTGAATACGCCGGGTGGTGTAGCAGCTCGCAGCCAAGTGCTTTGGTTGTATACTGAACCAGTTTTGCTTTGTGTGCAGGTGCATTGTACATGGAGCAAAATTACCTTGCCGTGTCTTTTGGCCCATTCTGGTCGTTTTTCGATCAATGCATGATTCAAATTGATTATTTGTTGTCGGTAGCGATCTGTATTAACGATTTAACCAGGTTTTAGGAGCTCGTGGTACAACACACCTTTCTGGTCGCACCAGACATACAACATTGTCTTCTTGCCGAATCGATCTGGTTTTGCAGTCGAAGTTGGTGGTTGTCCCGGATTAACCCATGATTTTTCCGTTTAGGATTCTGAAAATAAATCCATTTTTCATCGCCAGTAACAATTGTGATGCAAATCTGATTTTTCATCGTGTCTTTAAAGCAAAATTGTTTGTTGTTCTTCATTTCATTTCTCACATCAAAATCGTTATCGCTGAACCGTTGAAACCATCTTTTGCATGTTGCTTCTGATAGAGCATGATCACCATATGCCTCGACAAGCATTCGATGCGACTCTACAGCAGTTTTCTTCAAATGAAAAAAAAAAATTAACGTTTTCCGCAAGTTCGACATTTTTAACACGATGAAAAAATATAATGTTGTTTGCTCAATGACTTGATGTATACTAAATATGTTTGACAGGTATCTTAGCAACCAAACAAAAAAAAAAAAAATAAAAAATTAAGGCCCGTTCACAATAAATGTTCCTTATCAAGATATTTGTACCTTGGCGCTCACTTTATACTAGTACACCTGGTAAGTAGAACTACATGGTATTCCCGCAGAGTTTCGGCGAACCGCTCCAATAATATCAGTAGAACTTTTACATCCACTTGTTGAGAGAGCTTTGGAGGCAGAATGTTTCACTGACGAGTGGAAGTAGGGACTATTTGTCAAGTTTCATAAGAAAAGTAAATGCGTGCTTCCCGCATTTGCTAAGGTAAATTAGTTCATGAGCGAATAAAGGTACATCTGGAAGATACACTCGATGTCGAACAAGCAGGTTTCTGCTCTGTTGAATATCGGTCACTACTTCACCTTGATTTGAGAAGGCCTTCGACAATGATAACAGAAAGTTTATCCGTTTTGCCTTGCGCAGGAGAGGTAAACTCGGCAAACTAATGGGAACTTAGATGAGTCTAAATGTCATGTTCTGCATAGAGAAAAGTTATCAGAGCAATTTGAGATCCAAAGTGGATTCTGACAAGGTTGCGTATTATCGCCGATACTATTTTTATTGGTGTTTACCAATGTGTTTTGCACAGCCTTGTCTACTGGAAACGGAGGAATTCGTTGTATTTTTATATCTCAATTCAAACATCTAGACTACGCTGACGATGTTTGTTTACTCTCTCATAGGATTATTGACCTGCACCAAATGACAGCAAAAGTGAAGAGGCGGTGGGTTTGAAAATTAACGCTGCCAAAACCAAAATCATCAACCTCAGTTCTTACTCATCAAGCATTACTGGACTCAAGTAAGCATTACTGGACAACCGGTAGAGAGGGAAGAGAGTTTCCAAAATCTTGGGAATATTGTCTCTATCCAAGGTGAAACCGAACGGGATATTGTTAACCGAATCGGCGAAAAAAGTATGTGTTTGGAATGATGTGCATGATATGGCTACGCAATTCAATCAGCTTAAGCACCAAGCTACGATTGTTCCGTTCAAATCCGTTCTATTGTATGGTTGCAACACTTGGAAAGTGACCGCTACTATCCCAAAAAAGATACAAAAGGCGTTAATAGGCGCTTACGGAACATCTTAAGGGTTATCTGGTCTAAGCGTACCTCTAACAAACATCTTTGCCAGAGAACGGGTCAGAAGCCAATTTCCACAACCATCCAACAGTGAAAGTGGATTGGGCATACACTTCGAAAAGGCGATAGTTCCATAGTAAACTTCGCGATTAAATGGAATCGGTTATCACAAAAAGGTAATGGTAGAAGGCCGAGAAACACATAGCTTAGAACAGTTGAGGAGGAGTCACGGCAATTGTGGAAGAGTTGGAGACACTAAAGTTCATTGCCAGGAACGGTACCCGATGACGCGTAGGCGTATTTAAAGCCTAAGAACCCAGAAAGAGAAACAGGCCATAAGTAAAGTAAGTATAGCTAAATTAGAAGGTTTCAACGCTAAGCTAAAATAAGACAGCAATACGCTCGAGCACGTCAAGGAACACGACCTTGGAATAAAATGGATCCTTAGACACGATAAAGGCAGATCCCACATTGCCCAATAATTCAGAGACCACATCAGTTTATGAGCGGAAACAATCATCAGATCTGAGCACAGAACTCTGTACGACCACTGGAGATCACAGAAAAATATTTTTGCAACCGATTGACAGATATACCTCCACAGGGCTATTAGCAGACGGATCCAGGGACATGGAGATGTCTCCAATGCCGTGTAAAAAAAAAAAAGTATCGTGAGAATCCCTTTAGCTGCATAGGCCTCATATGTAGCGGACCGATGCGCAGACAAGCAGACTTCGCTCTGAAATCGGAAGAGAATCAGCTCACCTGACGCGAAGGTAGCAAACTTAGAAAAAGGCAATATTGACAATAATCAGAGGCCGCGAGTACTTGACATGCATTGGGACACTGGCCAAGATAATCTAGGGTTTGTGCTGGTCTTCGGAAGGGTTCATCCTGCCATGCTAAATGGAGCTAGAAGTCGTCCAAACGTGTAGTCCTGCTAAAAAATTATGTACACTCGTTGATGGCGGAACTGTTGCTGAAGTTTAAATGGCGAAATCATAGTCCTAGAGATAAAAGCTTAAGAAGCGAATTTAGCATTCTTCATCTGAAAAAGCAAGTGCGCACCACTTAAATAACATCCTGGAAGCAAGGATTCGGAAAATTATTTCCCAACCGTGATGTGACACACGTTATCATGTGAACCGTTTCAATAATGGTTCTGGTCTAGATAAGATCAGACCACAGGCGATATAAGCTCTATGCTGCACATCAGATCAATGAAAAATATCTCTTGTTAAATATAAAAACCAAATAATATCGTTGTCGAGTGCTAATTTCAGAACACGAGTCTAGCGAGAGTCGCCTTGAGCAAGTGAACCAAAATTCCTGCTCGAAAATAAATCCGAATAATCACAATAGCTGTATATAAGACAGAAAAGCTCGGCGCCATCTTTAAAAATTTTTTATGTTTCCTAGGTCTAAAGAGGGCTGTGGCATATATATTTCGGTTTTGCAATAAATTTCACAATGTCGAAAATGAAAATGAGAATACACATAGTTAAGCCTTGCTGAACTCAACGCAACAAAACTGGGAATCTACGAGAGCTGTTTGATGAGTACCCAGATTGGAAGATAGATGGCGCTACTGAGCCAAAATGAGTGTTCCATCATTTACTACAACCTCTTCTAGCCCGCCTGTCAAAATTAGCTGATAATCTATTTCAAAACATTGTGTTAGTACAACCTCTTTTAGCCCGCCTGTCAAAATTAGCTGAAAATCCATTTCAAAACATAGTGTTAGTGTTTTTTGCGACCATGGAAAAGGAGAAGTATCGCTTTTTGATCCGATTGTTTATTTTTGAGTGGCAAAACATGCGAGGAAATTAAGCCCATTCTTGATGATGTGGACAAAATCCGTGATTTCGTATTGGTGGACTACGAGTAAAAATTCATTCGCGAGTTGGCTGATATAGCAGCCATCTCAACTGAACCCGTTAGCCATATACTGCACGAAATTTTGGCCAGAAAAAAGATGTCTGCGCGATGGGTGTCGCTTTTGCTTACACCGGAGAACAAGCGCAATCAAGAGACCACTTCAAAGACGTGCTTGGCCCGGTTTAAATCGAAATCCGGAAGAATTTCTAAGTCGTTTCGTGATCGTCAATGGGACATTAATTAATTGGTACAAACCAGAGACCAAGGAACAATAGAAACAATGGGTTTTACCCACTGAACGTGCTCCAAAGAAGTGCTGTTCCACCACGATAATGCACGGCTAACACCTCCGCAGTCGCAACTGCTCAATTGGGATTTGGCTCCCTGCGATTTTTTTTTTTGTTCCCAAACCATAAAAAATCGCTCGCCGAAAAGAAGTACGGGTCGATCGATTAAATCATCGCCGCCGCGGAGGAGTATTTTGCAGGCCAACAAAAGTGTAAAGCTTAAAAAAGCTGCAGCATCGCTAGGGAAAGTGTATCGAGTTGATTGGGGATTATATTGAAAAATAAATTGTCAAAACCTAAAAAAAATTGCGTTGTTATTTCCAATCCGCGTATTCATCAAACAGCTCTGATACAGATTAATTAAGATGGGAATTTATAGAATTTTTTATAGATTATAGAATAGATTTACCATTTCGTTCCATGGTATAGTACCATTTCGCGTTTAATGACAGTTATAATGGTACTTTCGTGATGAATTTGACCAACGGCTAACCCATATAGTGACGATTGCACGGAGGGACTGTATTAATACAATTTGATAAGCTCTACACCATAATTGGGGTGAAGCTGTTCGCAAAGGCATTAACTAGATTTAATCTTTTCTTTTAGTCAGGTACCTGCTCGCATCGCGAATCCATTGCACTTCCTAGTCATTGGCATACCGATCCCGGGAACGGTTGTTAGTTTTTCTTGTGCGGTGGCATACCGATCTTAGTTTCGCGATTTCGGGGGTCCACCAATATACTAGAGGTGGGTGTTTTCCCTTTTTCAGCCTGGACATTGATGATAACTGGGTTACAGAATCCCCTGCGGTTCTGGCTTCAATTATTGCCTTACTAACAACGAAACAAAGGAGATCTTCATCCAGGGTATTGATATTCCATTCAGCGTTTGAGAGTTGTCCGGCTAATACCATTTTGATCGCTATACGTAAATAGATCATTCTCACTTACAATGCAAAAAAACATGAAATTAATGATAGAACTTGATCTTGATATGCGCATGCATTAAAATCGCCCGCGATTATGACAGGATACTTGTTTAACTGTCTATCCAAGATTATTTCGAAGATTTCCACATATCAACTACGTACATATATATCGAAACATCGCTTATTTTATCCTATATAAAGTAATCCTCAGGTTTTGTTCAGATTATTCCTGAACGGAAGCGTTTCCGTAAACCCAAATCGGTGACTTATTTGTTACGTCAGTGAGCCAGTTATTTCCAGTTAAGTTTCCATATAGAAAGCAGAAAATAGATTTGTCAATTTTGAATTCACGACTCGGTTAACAAAATAAGGCATCCCTTACGCAACAAACTCAACAGATACCGTCATAAGCATACTAAAATACATAGTCTGTTTACGCAGACACCTTTTTGTTTATGTTGGGATGTCTTAAAGTTCATAAATACGGTTAGAAAATGTATTTTCTATTGCATCATCTAAATTAAAAACAAAATAAAAATAAAAAAAGATACTCAAAGGCAAACTGTCATTTCACCGAAGTCAATTCAAAATCAATCAATCACAGAAGCTAGTCAAACCGATGTCATAAACGTTTCATAATTCCGAAAACTCATCGCAATAACAATATACATTACTTAACCTATCTAACGCACCTACATATGTCTATATGTTCGTATAGGAGTATACATCTACTGAAATGACGCATTAGCTGCTTATCTATAGGTATATCGCCGGCTATAATAGTTCTTTAAACTATAGTTTCAGACACATAAATTGATAAATCAAATCGCAAAGGAATGCTTAAGATTTATTTTTTTGTTCTGGAAAATATTTGTTAATTTAAATTGCGCCACAAATTCATACAAAAATAAGCGTATCTTTTCTATTTTATTCAATAAGATACAACGGTTAGTACAATTCAAAAGCAAACTTCTCATGCAGTTACTTTCGGCATTTTGTCAATACTTTTTAATTTCATTTAAAAATAATATATTAAACGTATTGAGTTGAATCTATTGCACTTATACATGACATCATTTCTTAAATCTTTGAAATCGTTGAGCATCCGATTCGTTGAGCTTATGAGTTTTCAATCGCAATATGCTCATTAACTTTATGAAACATCTTTGATGATAGTAATTCATAACCACAATAAACTGAAAACATTAGTGACGTTTGGAATCATGTCACTTAGATATCGTAAATGAAAAAAAATTTAAAAACTATAAAACACAAAGTCAATTTTCAAAAATGAAGCCAGCTCAATGGAGATATACATATATTCCACGAAATCGCTCTTATTAATAGAAAGGTTAAAATATTTTCTACGTCGAACTTTATTTATGCTGAGATGTAGTTATTGTTTTATCATTCATCGCACCTTTTCAAGATTCAATGCTCAATAAATATTTAATTTTTTGTCTTAATGTTGACTTTAAACAATAGACGGATTAAACCTAAAACTCTTGACACAAACCCTTTAAAAAAATCCTATTTCATCGGGACCAATTCTAGAAAACCTGTGTCGACATTGCCAGCAAATCTAATGATCTCTAGTTTCATAGAAAGAACCGACAAGCAAATGCACCGAAACAGGAAACACAAAAGGCGGTATTGCAACCCAAACTTACTGCTTGGTTAAACACTTACAAAGCGCTACAGTCCAGAATGAACCTGGGCTTCAACCAATAAACCTTCCCAACTGCCTCTAGTCTCGTATTCCATGATGGTTGAGATTTCTTTCAACTTACGTGCATCAGCTAACGTTAAGTCTTCGGCATTATTGCTCCGTATTAAAATTCAAAACTCTTATGTACTCTTATGTACTAAAACTCTTATGTGCGACTTATGTACGATTTTCTGACCAGGTCGACGTAGCTGTACAGCTCGTAGAGTTCGCGGTTATACGTATACCTCTTCCTTAAAAGGCATTTAATGTAAACAGGATGAAAAATGGTTCGAAGTCTTTTTTAGACCTTAAAACAGCCTTGCTAATGGTGCAACTCTTCCCATTACTCATTTTTGTGTACTCAGAGCAAGACTCAACATTCCAAGTCTGTATTACATTCCTAGGTAAGAGGCTTTCCGTTTTGAATATAAAACCTCACATAATATCCATACAGAAACAATGGTTGTGGAATAGACGCATCTGTGGCTTCGGATATTTAATGGGTTTCACACCACTATACGAGTACGACGAGCGATCGGAAAGACTGAGAACTTGTCTTCATATGCCGAACTCACTATTTCCATCTAAACTTGGGCAATTTTGTAACCAAGATTTAGTTGCTACAAAACGAAGATAGTGCTAAAAATTCATCGTTGCGTCTGATGGCACAGGTTGGTCCTTTCGACGAAATTCAATTTCATCAATGTGGATTTTCACAAAAAAAAATGGCTTCTTCTGTGTTTGGAAATGATTTCAGTCAGGTCTTCAAGGATGGCTGCAAAACCGATCTAGGATGTGGTGCTGGTGTCTTTCTAGAGGACGACAATTTCGATTTTAGAGGCTGAAACCTCTTACGACTTTCAAACTATTTCGAGAAAGCAAGACTTCACTAATTGCACTCGGAAGACTAGTCTAGAGATCACGTGCAATGAAATCGTCCGAACCAACGTTAGATCTGCCTGCGTCCTTGCTTAGGGCTTCCGTTGACAGTTGGGTTTCATGTGAGTACAACTGCAGACGGCATGAATCTCCAGGTTGTCGGCGGACCAAGTGAATTCTTAACGCCTCTAAAAGGTCGGCAGTCTTCCTGGTGTTCCTCAGTACACGCGTGACGGGACAATAAACTTTTGCTAAGCACTTAAATGTGCTAAGCATATGTGTTACAACATTCTCCAACTATTGCTGTGAAAGTGATAACACCGCGGAGCACTACCTCTGTGAAAGTCAACCTTACGCTCGCATGAACCACCTAAAATTAATATCTTTCTACTGTCACGTCGTTGCAGCTAGATGCGTTTTGCTATTGATATCTTCTAAAAAACTGAGTGAATGAAATTCGTGAACATTTTTTAGCCAATTTGCCGCATATGTTAGCGTGCATAGGAACTAGCTATACAGCGCCATGACTAGTTATGACAGCCATACCAAACTTGTCAAGTTATACAGGATGACTATGGAGAACTCTCGCCGTACTCTCGTGCGGCTATTTTTAGTGAATCAACCGATACTTTTAATGCTAAGATTTAAACAAGGCGACACGCTGCCATGTGACTTTTTTTAAAAACCGCCTTAGAAACTCACTTGCTGTCTTGCTTCTTGAGGCGGAAATTCGTGCCAATTTTGCACATAATCATGTGCCTTCCGTGACGTGTTTGCGAAACATGTTTGCCACGTACCAATACCCTCGGATAAAAAAAAGATTCATTCTTGACGATGACGACCCTGCAGACGATTAAAGGAAAACTATCTTCGGATCTGCACGTGCAATGTTTAAACCCTTAACGTTGATGACGAATGATGACCTAGGTAAAAAAAAAGAAAACTTTTCCGTCCGCCCAAGATAAACTCGGGACAGCAATTTCCAAACCTAACTCCAAGATAGCTTAACTGCCTAGCTCTTTAAGGCTGCAGATCATGATGAAAAATACGGAGCATATATCAACTATATACAAAGTCTGGGTCAACGAAAGTATGCCCGTCGAACGGCACCTCTAAAAGGGAGATTTCCTGAACTGCACCAAGAACAGAAGAATAAGTGGTCCCAACATCACATATAAAAGCCTGTCTGCCGTTTTATGTCAAAAATGTGATCGGTTCCTATCAGTGTGGTTTTATGCCAGGAAAGTCCACAATATATCAAATTTTTACCTTGCCGCAAATTAAGGAAATAACCCAAGAGTTTCAAATTGATACATACCACCCCTTAACTGATTTTAAAATTTGCGGAGAAACGCTAAAGCAGAAGCGGCAAAGAGTAGGTTACCTAGTGTGTCGATGAAGAAAAAATAAAGTATGTATGTAGGTATATGCTTTCAACAATGAGGCATGAACAAATTCATCGCCTAGGACAAAACGTCACTATAGCAGCTACAATTTTGAGGTAGTGCGAGACTTTATCTACCTCGGCTCCGCTATCAACTCCAACAATGTCAACAGCGTGGAAATCTCGGGCGCTTCGACACAAAAGTCCTTCCACGTAATTGTAGGTCCCTTTTGTGTCAATATAGAATGGAGACGTTTCAACGTCTGGAGCCAGTTGCTCCAGTTTTCTGCAAGACCAGACCTAAAATTCTATGAACACGGAATTATGATGTTCCCGGAAAGATGACGGAAGGCTATCAAGCAAAATAGAAAATATGTAGGTAAAATAATTATACATAAGTATAAAAAATAAATAAAAATTATTTCGCACTAAAAAAAAAAAAACAAATTATTATCCACTTTATTTCTGGCCACCCAAATATATTCACATATATATAAATACAGGGTGTCCCGGTTAAGGTTTTCGTCCTGATAGCTGAAGATTCCTGAAGTTATGGCGAACAAAAACTTGTATGTAGGGGGAGGGGATCTATTTTCACCCACCTCTGAATTCCAGGTAAAACTTCCGTAGCTTTCTAACGGATTCAGTTCACAACCATTATGCACATTTTTGAAAGAGAATTTTAATGTGCATAAAATACTAAAATTTTGTGGAATTCGATGACCGCCAGCCAAAGTTATGGCTTTTTAAAACTGACATTTTGAAAAATCATTGGACCAATGTCATCAGAAAATTGCGTTTATCTCGAAATTTTCAACTTTTAGGTTAACTTTTTTTTATCAAAACTTTTGTCTTCTCTTCATTATCTAGGATTTTTATGTATGACTTTTCCAATTACGAACAACGGAAGTTATTGCAAATCCCTTTTATAGTAAATTTTTGAAATGTTGCCCGTGCCACTGTATTTATTCTCTCTTGGAGCTCTTCTCGACTTGAAATCTCAGCCAAATAAACTCTTTTCTTAGAAAGAAAAATCCATTTTCCAGATCTAGGTGGCCAAGGAAAAGGACCAAATCGGCCAATCCACCGTCCATTAAGTTTTTGATTTAAAAACGAAGTTACATTATTGTACAATGGCAAGAGCTCTATCGTGTTATAAAACCATTCTTTGTATCTGAGCAAGAGGAACATTTTCCAGGAGTTCCAGCAATTGGTTTCTTAAAAATTCTAAAAAGAATGTTGAAATAAGGACATGTAGAAATATGAATAGCTTGATAAAAGTACCACCCAATATGACGACCCATACATTCACGCTAAAACTTCTGTAAAATAGTATACAGTTAAGAAAAACATCTGCATTTCAACTGAATCTTTAGCTTAGAGAAGACGTTGTTCGTGTTAAGTGAGGATTAGATACTGCCCAATAATGAGAATTTTAATGGTTGGTAATGCTGCCCATTCTGGTAAACTGGGCTTCGTCAGTCCATAAATTTTTTTTTGATCAAACTGCTCATGCTCATCTTATTGATGTAGCAGCCATTGGCAAAATTCAATCTTTTTTTGTAAGTTCTTTGACAAAAGTTCCTGTACGGGAGTATAATGAAAGAGATAAACGCGGTTGGCTTGAAGAACTCTATGGTTTGTAGTTTTTGTAGTTTGGAACTGTGCTGCAAGCCTTCTGGTGCTAATATATGACTGCATTCTTACAGCATTTAAAATTCTTTCTTCCTCTTCTATTGCTGTTATGTTAGACAATCGTTCTCTTCCTAACCCATATGCTGAGCCGACTCTAATCTAGCTAAACCTACATCTCCATTACAGAAACCATAATCAAAAATTATATCGGCGTATTCGCGAATCAAAATCTTTTTTTTTTTTATGCATTTGCTAAACACTTTACTCGTTCACTCTTAACCAGTAAATAAAGTAACATCGGCATATTTCAAAAGTTGTCACCGAATTAAACAAAAACATTCTACAAAATAGCGGAAAATTTATCGTTGGCTTAATTCTCCAACTTTGTTGGAGAACTGGCAGTTTTTAGTCAATTTTTTTTATTTGAACACACTATTTATTTTGTGACCCATTTGCCTGAATAAAATAGTGGTTTTCAATAACTTTCGTTGTTCGTAGGTGGATAATGAAAAGAAGACAAAAGTTTTGATAAAAAAAAGTTAACCTAAAAGTTGAAAATTTCGAGAGAAACGCATTTTTCTGATGAATTTGGTCCAACGATTTTTTCAAAATATTAGCTTTAAAAGGCCATAATTTTGGCTTGCTTCCATCGAACTCAAAGAAATTTTAGTATTTTATGCACACTGAAATTCTCTTTTAAAAATATGCAAAAAGGTTGCTTAAGCTGAATCCGGCCTATAACTTGGAGGGGGTGAAAATAGACCCCCCCCTGCAATACAATATTTGTTCGCCATAACTTCATGAATCTTCAGCTTTAGGACGGAAACCTAAACCCTGTATATGTTTACTTCTCGCATTGTAAAGTGGATTTTTCACCAGCTTTTGAGCAATTAAGTTGTCCCCATATATCGCAATAGTGTTTGAAACAACATAGCCAAATTCTTTGTCATCAAGTAGGTTACGTAGATACAAAAGTTCCTTAGATTCAGAGGAAAGAGCCACTGTACGGGCGTAGAATTCTATGGATTGTAGTTCTTGGAGTATGCAACTGCGCTGCAAGCCTTTTGGTGCTAATAGATGGCTGCATTCTAACAGCATTTAAATTTCTTTCTCCTCTTCTGCTGCTGTTATGTTAGCCAATCTTTCTCTCCTTAACCCACATGTTGAGCCTACGGTTGAAAGGCGGTGAAAAGTATTAATACAAGTTGGTCTAGAGGGGATCCTTCGTCTATGTTATCGCCGTTGGTACTCTAATCTAGCTAACCCTGGATACTCATTACAGAAACCGTAAATGAAAATTATATCGGCGTATTCGCGAATCGAAAACATTTTTCTTAAACATGTATGTAGTAGTAGTATTTTATGCACACTGAATTTTTTTTTTTCAAAAATGTGCACAACGGTTTCAAGCTGAATCCGTTAGAAAGCTACGGTCTTTTAAGAAGTTTTACCTCGAAATCAGAGGTTCCTCACATTAATGGCCTATAACTTGGAGGTGGTTGAAAATAGACCCTCACCCACCTCCTCTGTGCAATTCAATTTTTTGTTCGCCATAACTTCATGATTTTTCAGGTATCAGGACGAAAACCTAAATTGGGACATCCTAGATATATTAATAGTAATATAGTAAAATATTAATCTATTCTCTCTTAATTTTTGGAACATGTAATAAATTTTTACTCGCTACTGTATTTTTGGCCTACTGTACGAAATTGGATTTTTCATATCCACGTAGCCGTAGATAGATACGCGCATAAGATTTTTTTTTTTTTTTTTTTTAATTCTGCACATGAATTAGCTTTTTAAATTATTTACGACGTAGATATGCACGTCGTAGTCACTTTAATTTTATTTTTACTATTATTATTTTTAAACCCAATTCAGCCTCATCAGGGATGTTAAATGTTAATATAAATGGAAACAATAATTTGCTGGGGAATAACTTGTTCTTTATTTTAGTTTTTTTTACGTATGCACATACATATGGCAACAGATTTTTTTTAAATTAACATACATATATGTAGGTACATAGGTACGTATTTTAGTTTGTTGAAATACGTAGGTATTTAATTTATTTTTGCTTTCCAATTTTTATTTCATTATCATATGTTCATATATAAACGGACTGTAATGTTAGAAAAAAAGTAAAGTAACTCACCGTTAAAATGCAAAACATCTTCCAGTCAGGCATGTCATATCGAAAAGCTTTATTTCCACGTATCACAAGTACCTACCTACCAACTATTCTTAAAAAAATGTTTTTGTTTTTATTTTTATAGGTATACACATATATATATGCATCTACATATACATATTTTCACAAAGCTTTCTATTTGTTCACGATGAGTTTTGCATTTATTTCTTGGAAATATTAAAAAAAAAAATTCACAAAATTGTAAAAAAAATGTAAACCGTTCAAGGCCAAATTCAATCTGTGACGACTTAACAAAAATCCAAAAGTTAGGTAGATAGAATAAAAATTTGAAAAACAAAAAACTTATCTTTGACTGCGTATTAGAAAATACGAATTTTGTTTGGAAAGAAGGAATTATGCGCGACGCAATTTGCGGATTTCGCTTTGCTTTGTTTTTCTACCACAAAAAAAAAAAAAAAAAAAAAAAAAAAAAAAAAAAAAAAAAAAAAAAAACACATCACATAACGTCAAAGAAGTTACAAGTCTCTGTCATCATCATCGCCATTCTTTAAGACACAACAGCCATGTACCCACTACACAAAATAATCTAATCCAACCCTTAATCCAACACTTCAAAAATAAATCCAAATTTCAAAAAAAAAAAAAGAAAAGTACACTTCGCCAATATGTCTACAACGTAAATTTCACCGTTCGTTATCACTTTCTTCGTACGTATGGCGAATTTAATTAAAAAAAAATAATAATAAAAAAAAAAAAATAATAAAAATAAATGAATAAACTACAGAACCAACGCAAATTCATTTCGTTCTTGTTTTTTTTTTTGTTCTCTTCTTTCACTTAAAAGAAATTGTACATATTCTTGAACTTGAAAATTGGCAGAGTCTAAACACCAGGAAAGTCACAGTCGGCCTATATTCTATATTGTGTGGCAACGAGCGACGTCGGTCCTCAGCTTCTAGCGAGTGAAACTTTTCAATTCTCAATGCCGAGACAGCGACGAAATCGAAAACAGAAAAAAGTTCTCGATACACCCCATACGTCGCCGTCTCCTACGATGAGGAAACTATTGTAAGCCCAACCTATAGAGCATACACCAACACAAAACCATTCCATGCAATGTATGGAGTATCTGTGTGTGATTGAGGAAAAAAAGGGGCAACTAATCTGACAGTGTTCGTTTATTGCAGTTTAAACTTGCGAGAGATGTATATAGATACACTTGTACATAAGGGAAATAGGCGCTGCAAGGTTGGGGTGAAAGCGAACTTAACACACACCATCTAGACTAGGCTGCAATAACACGATCAAACACAGATGCAATGCCGACCCATTTGTTTTGAATACATATGGATACATATCCCTACAAACAAACACTGACTCATCGAATAAGTTGCATGGCTATATTCTCTATGTTCTCTACGAGTATATTGTACATGTCACATGTACGTGTATTTGGATTTGCGTCACATGGAAAGTAACTATGCGACCCACATTGCCAGTAAAGGGAGTCCTCCTCAAACTCAAACTCAACTCGAATTCAAACCCTCTTGGCCACTGTCCATTTACACTTACCATTTCTGAGCGTTTCAGTTTCAAGGGCACACTAATTCATTTACATCATCATTCCTGTTTCGCAAGAATCCAATTAAAAGCGATCAGCCATCTTTAAAATATAATTTTTGCAACCCCAACATGAATATGGACATAAATTTGTACTGAACATGGACAGGGATGTGGATATGGATATATAGTATGCCTATTTCAATTTTGCAGTCTGCCTGTCCTATCCCAATTCAGAAAAGTAGAAAAGCTTCTTTTTTTTGTATGTACACCACCCCTCGAACTCGTATCTTCGCTAGGCAACCCACAGCAGCCCATTCTTCACTAAGGGGATGACATTTGCTGAAAGAAATCACAACACATACTCGTACACCAAATACCATATCTCCGTTCGTGCCTATGTGTGTTTGTGTTTATTATTTATTTTGGCAAAAATAGTTTTTTACTTATTTTTTTGATTTATGCTTGTACAAAAATACAATTCAAATATGTACATCCCTCCGAATGAAATCCAAAATTTGTATATTTTCATACCTAAATCAGTCGAAAAAGTTACAACACAATACATCACAACACAAATAACTATAGGCAAATGCATTCCTTTTGAATGGAAAGTTTTCTAAATCCATATATGTACATACATGTGTAGGTACTAATCATAAGAATAGAATAGAACTTTGTCTAAGGGTTGTTATTAGGTCTATAGAGGGGTTGCGATTTATTATTCCTACGTACTCGTATATGGTAATGAGTCATTAGTTTTGCAATAACATGACTTTGCAGTGCAAAATTGTTTTTACATCACTTTTCGGGTGTTACAACATTGCTTTGAATTTGTAAGTCAACCTTTCTTAAATAAAAAGCAACATTTAAATAAAAAACTATATAATTACGAGTATATATTGTGAGTACCTAAGTACCCCTGCTAAATATCGTTTGTATCTATTCGGATTTAAAAAAACCGCAACTGAGCGAGACATTAAATCTTTTTTTCATCTAATGAAACTTAATTCGTTTTTCTTTGATAGAGTTGTCAGAGAGGGGGGATGAGGTGGCACCTTATCTGTACTATGTATGTAATTAGCCTTCCGTAACAGTTTTTGCTCGTTACGCCATAGGTTAGTGTTGAACAAGCTAAACGAGCAAATTTACCTAGTTAACTAATAATACAAATTTTTTTTTTTTTTTATAGGTATTTAAGTCGGCAATTTGAATTGGTTATAGTGGAAAGGGCCAGCAGGTGAAACATGTAAGGAGAGTAAGTTTAAGTTTGATATTGATGACAGCTTATGCTGAATATCGTCTAGGCGACAGGATTTTAGAAATGTCTTTGCTAGTGAGATGATGACGATGACAAACTTTAAATCTGTAGTCACGTAGGTAACCAATCCGTATATCATATCACCTTTTAAGACAACAAAAGCTTGAAATTATAAGACTATGAAGGTAAATGACAAGAAATGAGCTCGTTTCAATCCAGTAAAGTCATATACATACTAGGTGGGGTGAAAAGTAACCTCCTACGGAATGAAAAAAAAAATTTGTTAAATGTTTTTTTATTTTATTCAATAGAGTCCCCTTTTAGTTTGATATACTTATTCCAGCAATTTTCCAACTTCTTGATCCCGTTCGAAAAGCAATTTTCCGGAAGGTCTGTAAAATACTCCTCCGTGGCGTCGATGATTTCCTCGCGAGAGGTGAATTTTTTATTGATGAGCCGTCTTTTGATGTTTGGGAAGAGATAATAGTCCGAGGGAGCCAAAGCGGGCGAACGCGGTGGATGCGACAGCAATTGGAGCCGTAAGTCATTGATTTTAGCCGTGGTTACGATGCTCTTGTGCGCCGGTGCATTGTCTTGCAAAAATAATTTTTTTTTTCGCTTCATGTTAGGCCATTTTGCAGCGATTTCGGCCTTCAATCGATCCAATAATGCACGGTAATACTCGCTGTTGATGGTTTTTCCTTTTTCGATGTATTCCACGAAGTGTATGCCATGACAATCCCAGAAAACTGACGCCATAACCTTTCCGACCCATCGAGCCTCACTCGGCCGCTTCGGAGCACTCTTGCCGGCTTCAGTCCATTGCTATGCACTCATTTTGTTCTCTGGTGTTCAACAGTTACCAATCGACTCCAAAAGTCCGCCCGATTCCGCATCAGCAAGTCCAAAAACTCTTTCGAAGTGCTCTCACGTTCGTGTTTTTGGTCAAGAATGAGCATGCGCGGCACCCAGCGGCTGGATAACTTTTTTATATGCAGAATTTTGCCCAAAATATGGCGTGTGCGCTCAGTACAAATCTTTGTGTTATATGCTAGCTCGCGCACCTTCACTTTCCGGTCAGCCAACATCACTTCATGTATTTTTTTTACATTGTCCTCTGTAACCGCATCGGAGGGCCTGCCGCCGCGGACTTGATCGGTAATGGAGTTGTTGCCACCACGAAACACTCGAAACCAATTTTTGACGGTGTAATCTGACGAAGCATTAGCCCCATAATATTTATCCAACTTTTCTTTTGTTTCCTTTGCCGTTTTGCCTCTCAAAAAATAATGTTTTATGAGAGAACGAAAATCGTTTTTGTTTATACTCAACATGATGCCAAACACGTTAACAACAATCAGCTGTCAAAACTTCAAGGCACCATAATCTTTTTTGCAGTAGCAGCTCATTCTGGCGGTCAAGTAGGTTACTTTTCACACTTTTATTTTTTACTTTTTACATATGTAAATGTAGATATATTGCGTTATTTCGAAAATTCGGCGATTATTACTCGGCTCCTTTTGAATCAGTCGGTTAGTTAGTATACGACATGCTCCCATATACCATAGATCAAGACAAGTCCGTATCCGAAAGCACACCCAGTCATAGCTCAGTTTATAACAGGAAAAAATCTGAAAAGATCGCCCGCAAAGCAAAACCAAATTGCTTCTTTTCTAGAGGTATGCTGGACATATCACATTGCTAAAACTCTTTGTCAAATGAAATATGATCGAGTGGATGGAAAACAACATCTGTCCAGTACAGCCTTAAAAGGGCAAACCTTCTCTACTCGAACAGAACTAATGCGCTTACGTCCCTACTTTTTAAGTTCATTGAAAAGCTGATTCATCATCAGCTCATGAAATTTTTCAATTCCTGTCGAAAATGTGGCAATTGGAGATTGATGCACCTCTTTTTCAATATATTTCGGAGCATTCAATTCAGTTTGTTTTTAGGTTTTTAAGTCAGATATCCACAAAATAAATACTAGTATGCGCCACAGGGCTCCGTCCTATCTCTATTACTATTTTTATATGTACTTCTCACTAATTATCTCTTTTCTACCTTTCTTTTGATTTTTTGCAGCCAATCAAACGCCACAACGAAGAAGAACTGGTTTGAAGCTGCAATCACCATATACTCCCGGAATCTCTCAACAATTCCTATGCCGCCACCGTCTCTCACCATTCCCAGCAATGCTGGAAATGTTCTATGAGAGACGCCTCAACTGACGTACTGAGTTTCACTGACCACCACCAAGAAAGCTCTGGTTGATGAAGAATGCCGTCAAGCACATGCAACTGAACAAGAAGCATGAAAAATGGAGCTGCCGTCCTTGGGCTCTGCAAGCTTTTCCAGAATAAGAGAACAAAAAAGCACGAGAAGTGCGCGATTGTAGATATTAAAAGGTTGTACTTCAGGAATAACTTACTGAAGTTTTACCGTCACGCAAAAAGAACATGCTAAGGTAAGAAGAAACTAGGTGACCAAAATAAAATTAAGCAGTAAAGTAAGTTGAAATCGAACAAAGCAACTGGACCTGACAGCTAACTGGTTAAGGATATCAATTGTGCTGGAAATGACAGAGTGCAGAGCATACACCAAACTTATTTCTTAGTTCTGGCTAGGTTAGTGTATGCCTGATGAATGAATTCTTTGAATCGTTTGCCCGATTCACAAAAAAGGATACCCCTTTAGCATCACATACGAAATCTTATTTGTCATATTGTGTGAAAGTCTGATTAGCCCCTATCAGTGCGGTTTCAGACCAGGAAAGTTCATTTTTTTTATTTTTTTTATTTTTTTTATTTTTTTCATTTTTTTAATTTTTTTCATGAATTTTAAGACCGCATATGACAGCATTTATTCAGACGAGCTATATATGGTAGAGCTATGTCTGGTTTTAGCACTCCGTAAAACTTAGTTAATATTAACATCATGCTTGAAATAATTGTGCGGAACTCATTGTATTGATATAATTGGGAAAATCTAGCAGGATGTCAGAGGTGCGTATTGAAACGTTAGTTTCCAAAAATACGCTGTCAATAAGAAAGGACAAAGAACATCGACGAATTGGACAGAACGTCACAGTCGACAGCTACAGTAAGGGACTTTGTTTATCTTGGCCCTGCCACAAATTCTCCCAACAACATCAGGTAGCGGCCTAACCAGTACCACTAAAGAGATTCTATACAGGGTGACTGGCTCGAACTGCAACTTTTTTGATAAAAAAATTAAAAAAATGTTGGAAACTACAATTTTCAAATTGTATCAGTAGTTTTCAATATGTCCACATTTGGCGAGAATAATAGCCTTGATACGGCCGAAGAAAGCAAAGTATTTTGGCCCATTCCCGGCGAAGTGCTTGTTTGAGGTGGTCCAAACATCCGGAAAATTTGCAATCCATTTTGTCGAAGAAATTAAGTGTGGAACATTGTTTTTTAACCAATCTTGGTTGACGCGCGCTTTGTGAGACGGTGCCGAATCTTGTTGAAATGTCCACGGGCTCCGACCGAAATGATTGTTTGCCCAAGGCTTCAATACTGTCTCTAAGACAGTTTCACGGTATACGATCGCATTAATTTTGACGCCACGGTTCAAAAATACGAGCGGAGAGCGCCCATCGGCGGTTATGGCGGCTCAAACCATCACCATCGGTGCTGCCTGCTTTCTGGTGGCCGTCCGAAGGTGTAAATTTTCGAAGGACCGCTCCGGCAAGTAAACTCGGTCATTTTGTTTGTTGACATATTGCTCGATAACAAATGGCGACTCATCGGGAAAAACCAATTCACACTCACCACTTTCGTACAAGCGTAGCAATTCCTTCGCTCTTTCGACTTTAACTTTTTTCACTGTTGCGGTGTAAGATCGTGTGCTTTTTGGAACTTCAATGGCTTGAGCCCAAACTAGTTTTTCAGTATATGTTGCATCCATTCCAACGATATCTTGAACCCACGAGCCATTTTTCTTCCACTTCGACGCGGATTTTTCTCAATTCAAGCCTTCACTTTCCGAATTATTCCGATGTTGCTGTTTTTTTATGACCACCTCCATGGCGTTTTGCAACGCTGCCAGCATCACGGTAACGAGCTATGGTTCGAGACACAAATGATTTATTCACGTTGAGGTGCTGGAGAGCTCTAACGATAGCTACTTGTGGTTTTCCAGCCAAATATAAAGCAATCACACTATCACATTTGAATTCCATCGCGGATAAAAAATTTTCAACACAACTGAGACGCAAATCGTTTAAAAGGCTTGTAAATAATAAAATCTGTCACGTGTCAAAATTAGAACTCACTGTCATGAACGAAATTATAGCAGTGAAGTTGGTTGCAGTTCGAGTCAGTCAGGGTGTATAATACCTTGATCATCCCAGTCCTCGCACGAAATGTGCGAGCTGTACAGCGACATCGACCTAATCAGAAAACTGTGCATCAGTCGCCTGAGATGGTTAAGATATGCAGAGCGAATGGATAAAAAAAGTTCCGGTCCGCAAAGTTTTTGAATCTAACCCAAAAGGAAAAACGCATTTGAGGAAGACCTCACTTTATTAGGTCCACACAAGTAGACGGCAAATTCAAACAAACAGAGCAATCAGCTAAACAACTGGAATTTATCAGTCTTTCGCAGAAAGATGAATAAGCATGCTCATATCAAACCCAACTCTCAACGAAAGCGTTAACCGACATCGAAGGCAGTCCTAACAAAGTTTGGGAATCTGAAACTCCACTTCAAGCCTTGCCTAGCAAAAGTATCGATTTTATTTTGATCCCATTGTGATCCTACTACGTTCAGAGAAACTTTGCATTTGCTAACTATCTTAGGAGTTGTAAGGGGGTTCAGAAGAGTTTTAAGTGCAGTTTAACTGCCCTTATAGACGCAAATTCTTCGCCCTCCCCCCACCGATTCATCATAATATTCTCCATTGTAGAATACAAGGAACATGCTTTCACAGCAACAGAAGCATGTGTCATCATTTTATCATATAGTATATCCATAGGATCAGGGTCAAAAGACAGTCAGGAAGGTCATAAAAACTGCGCTGCATATTGTATCACTTATTTTTAAACGAAAAATAGGTTTGAGAGTTAAGTACATGATATGAGTATGAAGGGGAGAGAGATCCATCAGTGCCTTTAGACAAACGCTAGGCGCGCAAGGGAAAAGCAGTTGTGACGTATTCTCGTGAAAATTGGTTCCCCAGACAACCGATTCACAGGATTCAAGTGGTCTTATCATTACCGTGCAGATACGAAGAACCATCTTCAGTGCCTCAAGACTTGCCGAAAGTTCGTTTATATTGCCAGAAATCGCCAGCGTCGAGCGCGAGGTTTTCGACGCGAAATGTTTAGTCCAAAGAAGTTTGCTATCCATGTTTGAAATCTGCTTTGTCCTTCTCGTTAAGAGAACGATCTCATCATCTGCATATGCTGTTAGAACAATTGAGAGCGTAAAGCAGTGAGCATGCACCATAGCAGTAAAGATAGGACGCCGTGTTGAGGGCAACCTTTGTTTATACCCCCCATAATATATTGACCGCAGTCATCATCTGTTTTCAGGGCCCTATTCACCAGCAGTACTCTCACTAGTTTTCATAAAACTAATAATGCATATAAGCTACGTTATTTGACCGAGTAACACATGTTGAAGAGAATGCCACGCCTTTTCGTTGAGGGCCCGACGAATACTCGTAAGTCCGATTGCAACGACTCCACACAGTGCCTTCTGAGAGTTCAAAGTATTAAGAGGGCGAATAACGAGACTCCCTCGGTATTGTAAAACAATATAAATCATATATTGGTTGGTCGGTGCCTTAGCAAGAGTAGAACATTTCAAAGCTCTGAAACGAAACTCGGATACGGACGGATATTTTATTGTAAACAATCGGCTTTCGATCACGGGCAACGATTGAATTCTGGAACGTCAAGACTTTTGACGGCGAAAAAGAGGACCTCCAAACTTCAAGATTACTACAACTAAAGAAGTAACAAAAGGCGAAATTAAATGGTAGGAATACGGCATCTAACTTTCGAAAACTGGCAGAAAATTCCTGATCTACACTGTGGAAAACCAATGAACACCACTCGCAGATATATGATAGAGCTCTGGAACTAGAGCGGTCGTACGAGTATTCAACTTATGGCGACAGAATTTTCACGCCGAATCTCGAAAGGGTAAGGTTAGGAATAAAGCTATTATCCTAAAATAAATATTGTGATCGTGATGGGAGACTTCACTCGAAGTAGGCAGCGACAACATTACTTTTTAACATGTTGTGGGACCGCACGACCTAGGCGACACAAGAAATGAAATGCTGACTTTCTAAACTTTAATTGTCAGAATATTGGTGACATATGGTTCGACAACAAGGACTGCCAAAAGATATATCGACATATCGACAATATTCATCGAACCAGGCGATCACTTTAACTAAAAACTTCTAGATTGTACTTGTCAGAACTGTTTGAAAACATATGCAGCTGTGAAAGCTGGTTCCAGTTCAGAATCGGATCCTGGTCAAAAAAAAAAAAGTAATATAAATGGAAAAGAAGACTCAAACAGTGCCTTCCAGTCAGTAAACTCTATAGTTTACCTGTTGGATGGATAGCGTTAAGTCCATTAATTGTCTTAATTTCGTAACAAGTGTTCGCTGTGAGCCAATACAGCTGACCCAAGCCAGACGAACGTAGGAAGTTCAGTATTTGGTTCCCGTCGTGTTGCATTTGCATCTACGTCTAATTGCTTTAAGATGGAAGACGATCTTGTGGGTAAAACTTGTGTTACGCACCGCGCTCAAATAGAAACGGGCTTTAACCAACTCAATAGTGCGCGAAAACAGGCGATTGGCTAAATGGAAACAACTGCTAGTTGTGTTTCAGATAAACTGTAACACCACTTTAATAAGTATACAAGAAGCAGTATAGTAATGTTTAGAAATCAAGTTGACATGAAATGAACTGACAGTTGGTAACACTTTTGATTACAGAGATAATGACGGTGTTTACTACCTGTCTGCATAATAACAGAAAGTCGGTGAATAGATACGGAATTCTAAAAGTCAACGAACAAAAACGGATTTACGAGTATTTCTCAAGCAGACGAAAATCGCGCAAAATAACACAATTTTGTCAAAGATTTCAGTGCAGAATTCACAAGATAGTAAAATTTTGTAAAGCTACTTTACAATGTGTTTAAGCTCGTGAAAATATTATTATTATAATTAAATTACCATTTCCTTCAGAAAATACTAACTTGCCGTACTATATATTCTTAATGGTGTACAAAAAAATAGTAAAGGATTAATTAAAACCGTAAAAGTGAAAGAATATACACTAATTTGAAAAATGTGGATTAACGCCATAGGAATATTGCATCTTTTCTTCTTTCGTTTTACCTAATTTATGTTCATAGGAAAATACACATCATTTCTACTAATGAGACTAGAAGCCATATTGATCGGAAAGTTGCTTATAAGTCAAATACCTCTTACTTACGTTGGAGGCCAAAATAATGATGTCAGATACGTAGGTAGAAGATAGATAAAATAGGGTGATTCATTGCGAGGTTTGATTTATAATGTAAAATAAAACATATAAATTTGAAAGTGAACTTAAAATTTTTATTATTGGTTAAAAGAACAATTAATGGCATTTATTTTTTGAAAATGATATTATGTAAATGTTGGTGATCCATTCGGAAGGTCCAATTTTGGGCGACTCGTTCTCGCGGATAACACCAGTAATGTTGGCTTCCAAAGCGTCAATCGTAGCTGATATATTCCCGAAGACCTGAAACTTTACATATCCCCAGAGAAAATAGTCCAAAAGTGTGATATCACGATCTAGACGGCCAATTTACCGTAGCAAAACGTGAAATTAAGTGCTCACCAAAATGATTTCTCAACAAGTCCATTGTTTTACGCGCTGTATGCATCGTAGCTCGTCTTGTTGAAACCAGAGCTCACCAAGACCATGTGCTGAATTTCAGGAAGCACATAGTCCGTTAACAAGGCGCGATAAAGGTTAAAACTGACGGTAACATTTTGATTTGCCTCATTCGGTCTTCGGGTACACTCTCAGGTACAGCTGCTATAGTCTCTTCACTACGTACTGGAACGTACTGGTCTAACCGGTAGAGTATCATCCACTAATGTAAGCTGTGACTCAAATTTGTGAATGGTATTGGCAATAGTGGTTTCAGTCGATTATGCGCACCGTAAGTTCCTCGAATCGCGGGAAAAACATTTCTCACAGAACGCTGATTTTTGTAATAGAGCTGAACAATTTGGAGACGCTGTTGTAGTGTGAGTCTTTCCATGATGACTTGCCAAACGATACTGAACAAAAATGACAAAGCAGTTTGATAGAAGTCACGCGTGATCTGTTAAAAAAAAAGCCTTTTGAAACTCAAACCTCACGATGAATCACCCTATATCATATATGTACTTATAAAAAACACATGAAGAATGACACAGAGATTTGGCTTAACAATCCTAACAATGTTTTTTTTTATTTTTTTATTTTTTTTAGGAATATAGTAAATATGCAGGAAGTCTCACCTCGAGCTATGCGAGCTATGACAAAAACACTATTTGGGTTATTAATTACAAAAATGTTGGATATTAAATAAATTTAACAACCGCCTACCTCACGGCGTAATGATCATGGCATGTCTTGAATGTCAGGTCATGGATATTCTTACAATGAATCTGCACAGACTACTGAGCTCTTAGCGTACACTTCTGTACCTCGGTTTATCTTGAGAACTGATAATTAAGTCGAATAGATTCGAACTTTTCTACAAACAATCAGCGAAAATGAAAGTTTCAGACTACAGAATATAGCAGCTTAGTTCCTTCTGTCGTTCGTGAATAAGATCCAAAGTTAATTAAGCTGTTGGATGCTGTACTCGTAGAAATAGGGTAGGCATTAAAAGGTATCGGCTTGACGATACACAGTTTTGTCATATTTTCTACACATCTATTATGCTTATTTACCTCCAAATGATAACCATGTATTGGTCGATGCCCATCCAGAATCGACTTGTCAAACTTATAAGCACGAGAGCCAATCAGCAGACAAAAAAAGCAGGACTTTATAACGGGGCATGAGATGAATTCAGCACATGGAATCAACTAAATCACTTGAAGTAAAATCCCAGAATAATGCAATTAAGACCTTATCCGGGCTGCTGCGAGATATTTGAAATAGGTCAGTAAATGTTTCCGAGACTAAAGGATCATGGAAAGGAGTTGGTGGCGACTGAGCCTTTAATGGACCAACGGCATGGCTCGCATCCCCGAAAAGATTACTGGCTTCGGTCAGACCGACTCCTGGTCCTGGGAGTATCTATAATGGAACTGGTTCTCCAGGTCGGGGGTTGCGTCGTCGGGGTAACTGCCACAGCCATAGAAAAGCAAGTTAAGTCCCGAAGCAACAACAAGCCTCAGATACGGACGGATCTACTGTTGAAAAGAAATAAGGACAACAAACTGTGAATCTATACGAGGAATGTCAGGTCCGTTACTAGGCCACATTCAATCGAACAACTAGCAGAGGTCATGTACTGCTGCAAAGTAAATGTTACCGCAACAAGTTGTTACCGCAACGCAAATTTCCCGCAACAAGTTTGGCTCTCCTTTCAATTACAAGTCATTTCGGTACCTCTTTTCGTTGAGTGAGAACACCGAATTCTGGCGAGGTGGAGGAAACCCATGGTTCCATCAGCCAGTGATCCACCAAGCCCAGATCTCGAAAAACAACTCACATAGGTTTCACGGGCGGTTTCCCCACAAAGGAGAAAGACGATATTATGCCGGTGAAGCCCTTAGGACAGTAGGGAGCCTCACGATGAACCAAGAGTCCAGGGTTCCACAGGAAGTCTACCAGGATCATCGTTGTCGGAACCCGTAGGATAGATGGGAAACTCGCAACGGGTGGGATAATGATGGGTGTAGGAAGACGAGACAAGTAGCCGGAGGCTTAAGGTGTGAGGCCACACTAGGATCGATGATTTTCTTTATTGCTTTCAAAGGTCCCTTGGGACTTCAAAAATTAAATTCTATAAGATAATGGCCGGGTAATATCTCGAAGTACTTGTTTTTCAAAGTATAGTACCTACAAGGACGCTAACTGAAAATTTTAAACGCGTTTATCAGTTTAAGTGTTAACTAGATCTTTAAAACATATTGTCTAAATAAGGACGTAAGTTTTTTTTATATTGCGTAGTTCATTTGTTATTTGCAAGTTTGATTTTGGAAGTGCGCTATTCGGCCAAAAATCAATATATTTAAAAATCCTACATACTTCTCTAGCTTTTGTTATGTACAATAAAAAAAATTTACTGACTCATCACAATCCAAAATTTACAAAAGCTTTTGGTACGATCGTAAACCTCTTCCGAAAAAGAGAGGTCATCTGAGAAGCCCTGCACAGCCGTCATTTTTAAATAAATTGTTCTATAAAAGTTTTACCTTTTTAAACTCGTTTTTTTTTATATTTTCAATGAAAAAATAAATACACAAAAAAGCCTATTTTTACGGCCTCTAGAGTGGCCTAACCCCTTAAAAAACACTACATAATGCAACCAATGTAGTTACAACAGAGGAGTAACAGTGGTGTGCATTCGGACAGAACAATCTCTCGTGTTTAACGTGAGCTCCTGCCTTGAATGCCTAATTTCACGGGATGCCCATACATCCATGGGAGCAATAAGGATACGCCTTGCCATCGCTCACCGTCATTCCTTTGATACCAAAGCGGAACTCGTGTTGAAGGCAAAAAGTTCCACCCTTGGTAAGGGTCGAGGTCGACCTAAAACCTCTTACTGCTCTTAGGATCGGAGCACCCAGTGTCTTGCAACTCTACATTGGGTTAAGACCCTTCCCGCGACTTTAGGTTTAAGCCACAGCTACCATGACGCTTTCACAAGGGGGCCTACCTCAACAAGTCAGGCCCGAAGCGTAATCCGGGGGGCTCCTGACTCCCATGGTACCGTGTTTTAAGTCCTGGTATGGACTTGTTTTTGGTCAAATCGTAGTAGCATTCGGAGGCGGAGGTATCGAAAATTTTTACGATAAGACCAGTACATTTGCTCTGCCTCCGCAACAACAACAAACAATAATAACCTTCAAACACCTAACAGCAACATTCAACCTCAATAAACGACAACAACAACGAGCGGAACAATAAACAATAAAACAACCAAACTAACAAAATTTCAAACCACGAAACGGGCCATTGACTTTTTTACTGCATTTGTTTTTTTTTTTTTTAATTTCACCACTTTTAACAAGTTGTAACTTTGGCACAATGACGGGTAAATGTATCTAACTAATATACGTATTACGGCAACGTAAAATCGATATCACATGAGTCCAAACAAACAAGTGGTATCGATAGAATCAGAGCCCACTACTTGAAGTTGGAAACAAAAGCGTATAAAATTCACAATTACGGTGATGTAAAGTTTTTGCCATTATT
Organism: Volucella inanis; assembly: GCA_907269105.1. Lineage (NCBI taxonomy): Eukaryota > Metazoa > Arthropoda > Insecta > Diptera > Syrphidae > Volucella > Volucella inanis. Next base: position 149,355,040 of record OU026153.1, read on the forward strand.
TTGATGGCAAGCGTAAGCGCATCAAAAATTAGGGACTGACTAATGGCACAAAAAATTATAATTCAACATCAAACTTGGTATTTTTGTATGCCACGCATCTACGCATAGTGCTCGCAAATAGTCAGTGAGCAATCGGAAAATGATAATTTTTTGCACAGGTTCGATGAGCTTTTAAGAAAAACATCAAGAGAGAGATGTTTTTATGCATAGAAGACTTAAGCCGACACTTCAGGTAATTGAACTGTGAATATGAAAACTCAGCGGTGGAAGATATACGAGTATTACAGTCGGTAGCTAGAGAATTCTAACGATAGCAAAAGAGGTATTGTATTCGGCATTAGAAGGGGTATATTCGAACCTTTAAACTAGGAACAATCAATAGAAGAAACATTGTGAATCTGCGGAAGATCTACATATTGCCTGCATGCATCTATTTTGATGGTGATGATGATGAGCTTCAGATAGAGCTAGCAAACGTTTTATATGGATATCGATAAGATCTCAAAAAGTACTTGAAACATAGACACATCCATTGCCACGATGATACGCAATATGGACGATAGCGTTAAAGTGATAATATGTAATTCGAGCTTAAGGTTGGAATACGAAAAGGCAGTGCATAAAGTCCATTGCTTGTTAGTGCTCTGTACGATTCGATTTTCTTACGAATCAATTTTATTAAGGCCGAATATCTGCAAGTCACCATGAAAATCACGATGAAGGTATTGCGCATAGAGCTAACATGGGATGGCTTAAATAGTAGTATTTTGTGACAGAAAATGTCGCTTAAACATAAACATTTTTTATGCATCGCTGGGTTGGACGATGGAAACAATGATGAATTTCGGCAGGTCCAGAAAAACGTAATCTAATAAGAGGGACACTCATTCGCAGAACTCTTTACATTAAGAAACCAATTTTGATGTAATTTGATGATTTTGCTATGTTCAATAAAGATTATCGAGAAATCCGGTTTAAAAAGCTGCCTCCTGTCGAGGTAAAAGGGGCCGAAGAAAAATATTTGACAAAATGCTAAAACATCAGCAAACTCTTGGCCAAGCTAACGAGGTGATCCAAAATAGAGCAGTCTTATAGAATGACACTGAGATTTGCAAATATAGTAAACACCGCAAGCGGTGCTGTTATAATGAAAATATCTGGCGGAACTATATTATGGCATTCGATGTATTGTAATTGTACGGACTGCACATGTCAACGTTTTGTACAAAAAAAAAAAAAAAAAAAAAAAAAAAAAAAAAAAAAAAAAAAAAAAAAAAATATTCTTTATTTTTTATTTTTTTGCCAAGTAATACCAAGTCAATTATCGTTGAATGTACTACGCCCCAAAATCTGAAAGTTTTCCTATCATAATTGTTGGACTAAAACCCCAAAATGACTTTTATCAAATATTGAGAGGAAACCTTTCCCCAATATGGCCGCAACACGTAGACTCAAATTGGATTAATTTTCGGTTACGTCAAGCGTCATAACTACGAGCATATAATAGAGTGTATGCAGAGCGTATATATCCCTAAACTGTCCCATGATCGTAGATTTATTGATTCGAAAAACATATTGAATATCACTAAAAAAAATGATTGAATTCATTTGCATAGGTATTATTCAAACTTTAGTCTTTCCTTATTCACCCTACTCTTTGCTACAGTTGTGTTCAAAACATTAGTTATAAAAAAAAATTTCAAAAATTCAATGAAAAAAAAAAATATGTAAAAATTTATTTAAAGAAAAAATGCCTAACATTATTTTAATAAAAAAATATAAAAATAAAACAGAGAAAATTAAAAATTGATAAAAATAAGCAACGAATATCAAATTAATAAAAATTAGGGCGCAATTTAAAGTTCTCTCCTAGCGTAAAAAATAGATACACCTCTTTTATTCAAGTTTGCACGTATTTCTGTCCACACTGGAGGGGGAAAAAATTCCAACAAAAATATAAATATAAATAAAAATGTAAATATAAATATAAATAAAAAGAAAAGTAGAATAAAGGACTGAGGATAACATCTGGCTTCGTTCAACAATGCAGCTTTTGATTACGTAATTCAATCGAACAGAGATGCTCTCAGCAATACGCGTAAAGCCTCTATGTTCTAATTTATAAGGTATACTCACATAATACAAGATTTGTATATAGGCTCATTCATATATATATATGTAGTTATATGATATATGATATGATAGTTAAGTACGTAAATTTGAGTAAAATAACAATAAAAAATTACCTTATATAAAAGATATGTATGTACATACATATAAAGTGTATATCCTTCCATGTCGGGCAATATGTGTACAAACTTGTTTCCTTTCGGGTTTAAGTTTTTTTTTTTTTTTTAAAGTAATCTCTTCCACTTAAATACTGGTAATAGATACATATATGATATACATATATAGTTTTTATAAATATAGGTACATAGTTTTTAACCAATTCGATTGAGATTATTTATTTTGAATTTTGCACTAGGTGAAGTCATTATTTATTTATTTATTTGTTTATTTTTTAACTTTTTCACAAGTTTATTTTCCTTAAAAAAAAAAAAAAAAAACAGGGAAGAAGGAAAAATGGCGTTCCCTGCGTTTAGATACGTACACTTTGCTGTATGGCACCTTCCGTTTGTGATGTTTCAACCGCTGCAGGCCAACAAATACAGTCAGAAAAGCTACATGACTGCATCAACTGTACCGCTTCAAGTTCAAGGATGTTATGTAACCAAGGCAACCAACCAACCAACCGACCAACCAGTCCGTCCATCAGTCAGTCAGTTGTTTTACGTCTGTCTATTTATTTATTTTTTTTTTGTTTGGCTACTGTTTTCTTATTTTTTTATTTTTATATATAGTTAATTACTACACATTTACATTGGAGAAATTGTTATAGTAGTTGAAAATAGCAAGAAAACTAAAAAAAAAAAACTAAAAATTCAAAATAAAAACAAAATTTCTACACAAGTATTTGTTAGCACTCTTTGTACTCGTATAAGGCACGGGATTACTACTACTCGTACTCGTATCTACAATTTAATTAAATTTTCTTACACAAAAATTAATAAAAAAAAATCTACAACACTATACAATGGGATTGTAAAAAAATAATGTTCCTCCCATCAATTGCGTGTTAATGGTGATTTGTATCATTTTGTTCACTTTATCCAGCAAAAAAAAACACAAAAGCCTAAAAAAACTGTTTTAGGTTGCTGATTTTGAGTTTTTTGTTGTTTTTTAATTTTTTAAATTGGGTGACGTACATTTTTTAAAAAACTAATTTTTGTTTGGCTTTTTGATAGAACACGTTTATATCGGTGGACCGATGAAAACGAACTGTGAAGATGGGCCCACACATCGGAAGGCTCTTCAACAAACTCTGCTGAGAATTGTACAGCAGAGGTTCGAGCGTCGTCGTATGGTATGCCTTGCCCATGGTGATGGTGATGAAGAGCTCCTGCCCGGCGTTAGCTAGCTAGCTGAGGGACGGAAGGTTAGGCTAGAGGCATACCATTCCATACACAAAGCAATCAAATAAAACCAAAAGTATAGATTTACTTATTTATTTATTTTTTTTTTTAAATTGTGCATACACTTTATATACATATACAGCAACGACTTGTTTTTTTTTCGTTGGTGGATGGGGGGGGGGGGGGGGGGGGGGGGTGGGGTGGTAGATGTTCGACGTCCGAAATAGGAGGTTTTGGATAGGGTGCAACACCAGCAAACTGGAAGAATGAGTTTTGCTACCCTTATTTGCGCTTGGACGCCCTAGCCATGCCCGTATATACGGAAATACTCTACCTAGAACCACACAATGAAAAGAGTATCTGTAGTCGTATCGTATACAGTATGTATTCGTAGAACCTATAAAATTGTAGTTTCTTTGGATTTTTGCACTGCCTTGTGCTTTGGATGTGCTTTGGCCTTCTCTTCTAATGTTTGATGGTAGTGTTTGTCGAATAGAACTACCAAAGAAGAGGGAAAGGAAGAACTGAATACAAAACACAAAAATGAGTAGATATGCCCTATAAGAATGCCCATCTGTGTGCTGCTAGAAAAGGTGTGTTGTGTTAGTTTGCTTGGATTGTAAATTATTTAGATACATTCTGACATGACATAGTATGTCTATATATTACATACCTATCTACCTTTGAATAGTACCAATTCGCTTATACAACAAGCGTAATGGCAATTTTTTGTTTTGAAAAGATAGTTTAAGGTCTATTTCGAATGGGTATCTAAAACCAATTTCTTCCTCTTTGTTTATCATGTTGGTTTTTTTTATTTAATTTTTTATTTTTCTCCATTTCACCATCAACTGATCTGTAATTTGCCATCCATTGGGTACATTTTATTTCATTTTGAAATTTTTATTTATCGATTTCGAGGGTTAAAGAAAATGAAAACAGAGAACAAGTGCGGCGTACTTGTGTAAGAACAAATCAACAGAACAAAATAGAATAACTACCCAAAAAACAACAACGCAAACATGAAGAGAAGCACAAAACGAACCAAAAATAAAAATCTCTTCTCTTTTGCCCGTTTTGAGAGTGTTTCGCTTTCTGCATTGCAGGGTGAGCGCATGCTAACTAACAGCGACCTTGACAGTGAACTTGAAAATTTTCTACAAGGATTTTTTACTCGACGAGTCATGCACACATAATATTATCGGGCGCTTTCCGCCACAAGTGTGACAGAGAGAGTAGACGAATTGAAGACGTGTGTTCTATACACGTGACTATGTGTTGGTACATAAAAATAAAAACCAACAAAACAAAACTACAATTCCATTCGAAATTCAAACACACAACTACGGTGGGGTGACATCACGTTTGCCCGTATGTATCAAAACAAAATAGAGAAGCCTACTTGAAGAGTTAAGTAAGTTGAAGAGCTTTTGAGCTTCAGCCAGGGATTGGGGAAGTGTATTTGAATTATTTTTTAATGAAAGTGTATGCGTTGGATTATATACACTTCATATGGGTTAAGAGTGGGTGCATGGAAGAATAGGATAAAGAAGAGGGTGTGAGTGCAGCTTAGTGATGCATGCCCGAAGAAGAATTGAATTTACCTATACTTGTAGCACGGGAAAGCTTTACCCATGGTGATTTGCATTTGGTTGTGTGTGACTGGGAGTAAAATATGGCAATGTTTCGATCTCTTTTCTACCTAATACGGTTTTTTGTTTATCTCTCTGTTATTTTTGTTTTTGTGTTTTTTTATTTTCTGTTTTATTTTTTGAGTGGAAAAGCTTTTTTTATTTAATAATGGAAGGCAACGATAGATCGATGTTGCTGTGGTTAGGCATTTCTAGTACGAAGAAGTACGGTTTTAAGTTTTTTTTTTTATTTATAGAACACATAACGGTAACGCAAACGTAATTAAAGAAGATACAAATTTTGATAACAGAGATCATATTCTAATAGGATATTAGGTATGTTATTCACATAGATACATAAGTGCCACATGTTTTTCTCTCTGTCGGAAGAAAGCATTCAGACAAAGCGCTAATTCCTTGTAGTCCTTTATGTTCCTTTTAATGGAATTTCTCAGTTTTTCGTAATAATAAAGTACCTACCGTACCAGCAAGCACCACATTAGTACCGAATACCTAAGGCGAGCGTAGGTCAGACACTCACGGAAAGCCTTACAGGATGTTGTGTCACTTATACCCAGCGAACTTATGTAGGTACATGGGAAAAGCATAGTATAGTAAGCATCCTGTGGTCTTTCTACTGAGGGACACCAGGAAATACGCTTACCTCTTAGATATGCCAGAAAGCATTCGTTTGGTCTGCCGCCAACCCGGATAGTCATGTCATCTGCAAATTTGATCATATCACACCTAGTTGTCAATGGAAACAATAACCGAGAATGCAGGCGTCCCTAACATATGGTAGATAGGTTTGTGCACTAAAAAACTCTTCTCTGAGCCTTGCGTAGTAAGTTCAAGGTCGATTTCGTTTTCCGTGCTACTGACGAGAGACCCAAAAAAGACTCGGCAAATTTAGCGTGCGGACTGCATTCAGTGAAGCCTTGTCTTTTCGAATTAAACTGAAACTCATGAGAGTGTTCAGCAAGGCTTTGGCTTTTTCATTCGCAATATTTTTGTCATCAGGATTGCGTACCTACATCTCCGCTTGTAAGACAAACGCAGATGAGAAAAATGTAAAGGTGTCGTCTTGCAGAAAGACAGCAGCGCCGCATACTAGATGGGTTTTGGAGCCATCCGTAAAGGCCCAACTTCATTATTTTCTTCTCAGATTTTCGCCAAAAAAAAATCTAGTCACAGCTCATTTCGTATTTTTTGACAACGGGAATTCTAGTGTCATTGCATCAGACGTCATGTCCACAGTTAATCGACAGCCGGCTTGCAAGTTCATCAAGCTCCAGTGCGTGTGATACCAAAGACCACTTCTGTTCAAACAAGAGTTGGTTTTAAGAGTGCACTTAATGAACTAAATATAAAAAGAAGAGAGATTCATCAGTGCGTCTGGAGCAGAGCCAGGGATGCCAGGTTTCCTTGGCTCCCTCCCATGCGGCCGAGACAGATTGCTATTTGTATTTGGTAAAAGCAGCAGTGACACACAAGGTAACCGACAAATAGGATGGCATAATCATAACCAAATAGATTTATAGACCTTCCTGTCAAAAGGGCGACAGCGCCTTCGTGATATACTCGATCCAAAAAAGTTTATTCCCCGTTGGAAAAACGGATGGCGTTGCCTTAAAACACTGACAGACAAGTTAACTTTGTCCTTCTTGCAAAGAATACACCCTCAGTTTGACTGAAAACCCATTTCTACAATAGTTGACATCCATGGCTGTCTGCGCAGACAGTTGGTAGGCATTATCCAACAGACAGTACTATATCAGCATAGAGTGGGCCAACATGCACTTCATACAAAAATTGAATTGGGATGCCGCCTTGCGAGCAATTTTTGTAAATAACATGAGTGTGTGGTGACAAATGAAGTATTGTTGTTGCAATAATGAGTACTTTAATTGCTTCAAAGAATATGTTGCCCTAAAATTAATGTGTCAAAAGCTATTAAAGATCAAAAATGATTTTTTCTCTCTTAAAACTTAAAATATTGAGTTTGCCATAATTTCCATAGGTCATTTCATCTCAAGTTAGTAGTTTTCAAGATATCAAGACCCAACTTATTACTTTACTTTCTTGCCTGAACCAACAAGCGTATTCAACCAGCTCGATCTTAAGTTGATCTCCACTTTCACTTGCTTACGCCACCTGAGTCGCGGTCTTCCTCTACTACGCTATCCCTTGGGAACGGATGCGAAGTTTTTCAGACCGGAGCATTAGTGTCCATCCCCTCTACGTGACGCACCCATCTCAGACGGTGGACCTTCACTCTTCTGGTTAAGTTGATGTAGCTATACAATCCGTAAAGTTCATCATCTGTGTTGACCGGACCGAAAATCATCCGAAAAATTTTCATCTGATTTCAGCTCTGGTGTGGGGTAGACAAAGTCCTTATCTACCTCAAAGTTATATATGTTTAGGGTTACGTTCTGCCCGAGACGTCGGTGTTGGGTGTCTTTTCTTGTTGACAGTATATACTTGGTCTTACCATCATTGACGGTTAAACTCATCTTCGTCGCTTCTGCATCAATACTCGTGAAAGCGCCACTGACATCACGCTGCTTTCTTCATATTATGTCAATATCATAGGCATATGAGCATAATTAGACGGACTTTAAAAAGATTGTTCCTCCTGTTTTGGCGCGTGAGTTTTGCACTATTTTTCTAGGAATAGTGGCAGGAAAGAGGGTCTCTATTCTTGAGGATCGCACAAATAACGCTGAGGTTCCATTCATCTGGCATACTCGTACTTTGGTGAGTTGGTGTATACTCCTTACTAAGTCATCGCTTGTCGCTTTAAAAAAAACTCCACAGTCAGGTCGTTCGCTCCAGCAGTTTTGTTGGACTTAAGCTTAGATATGGCTATGTTCACTTAATCCCGGTCGGGTAGATGGAATTCTTGGTCTACAGCGTCCAGGTTGAAAGGTCCAAATATCCAAGGGTTGAAAGGACAGCGGTATTTGATTAGTCATCGCCGTTATACAGTCTACAGAAATGCTATTTCCAAATCTTCAGCATCAATTGCGACTCTACTACTACTAGTGTCACGTTTTTTTTTTACCTTTTGGTAAAACTTCTGCTAAAACTTATTCCTGAAGTAGCATCTCATGATTTCTTCCGCCGCGTACTTCCCATGTTCCTCTTTTTTACTTTTTCCTCTTGAGAAGTTAGTGTTCGTCTCTCCTTTTCTGCTCGTAGAGCACGTGAGCAACTCTAGTATTTCTATGAAGCATCGCTTGCTTAGCTGCATATCCTTACCGACACTCGGCGTAAAACTAGAGGTTTATTTGTGGTGGGCAAGCGAAATCCAGCACATCAAAGATGCCGCCTCTGATGGCGTTGTAACTGGACTTTAATACTTGATGCTGGCAGTATAGGACCTCTTAGGAAATGAAAAGAGACTCGATTGGAAACGGATTTAGCAATCTTTTCCGATTGTAGCCGCCCAACGTCGAACTTCCTCATCGTATCAACTTGTTCTTTTTTAGATTTTCGGGATATCTGCAACCGCAACTTGGATGCAACAAGGTAATGGTCCGGGTAAAGTCCATCGGAACGTTTGGACATCCGTAATACAGGAGGAGTGCCTTGCGTCGAAAGCAATGTGGTCAATCTGGCTGACGGTTGATTGATTAGGAGATCTCCAAGTCCTCTTATGAATATCGAGATGTAAAATTCGCGTGCTAGATACGACAATGTTTCGCCCCGATTCAAAGTCGATTAGACTGAACCCCATATCGGAGGTGGGGTCGTGCAGGCTGTACTTTTCGACATAAGTCGAAAGCTGCGTTAAAGTTTCCGAGGGCAGTTTTAATGTCATAGATCGGGCACTGCACGAATATCTTTTCCAAGCCGTCTAAGAAGCTATTTTTGGTATCGTTATCTTTCTCCTCTGTGGAGGCGTGCGCGCATGGAAAGCTAACGTTGGAAAATTTAGGTGTTGCTTTTGCCGTCGATAACAATCGATGTAATAAATGTCGCAGTTTTTCATCCTCTTTTTGTCCGGTCTATCTCATCGCATTTCTTGGATTACGGTAACATTTGCTTTGCAGGCCTCCGCTTGTTGTTCGGCTGCACATGACATGTTGTTGCTTTGTAACTTAACTTTCTTTTCCATGGCTGGGCAATTACTCCGTCGGCATAACCGACGAAGATGTGAGGGTTACCGTTAGTCCATTTTCATTCCAAGACTCTGACTTAGTTTCGGAAGTCCTTGCCGCCCTGAGCTCCTAATAGCCCGGATAAGGTAATATATGATTTGTTTTATTTTGAGGTTTTGCTCCACAGTTAATTCAATTTAGCGAATTCATGCGCTGTACCTGTTATTAAAATACGGAAAACATTAAATTAAAAATTGTTAAAAAATTTGGGAAAAAAATGTTTATATTTATATATTTATTTTTTTCATCAAGCCTTGTATTATATCAATTGTTCAAAGTCTTTGAAAGGTTCGAAAAATGTCCATTCTTTCCAATTCTTCTCGAACTTTTCCAGATATCTCGTCACGTCTATGTTTCAAGTCATCCAATATTGCTATCTTTGATGAGTAAACAATGTCCTCCATCCGCCTCTATAAATGAAAGTTCATTGGGGTCAAGTCCGGATATCTCTCTAACTGCATGGCCATGGTGTGCGCAGACCTTTTTGTAATCTGAAAAAATGGGCGTTATCTACCAGAGGTGGTCCTTTTTTCCATTTATTAGTCATAAAATGAACATTTAAAAAAAAAAAAATTATCGGACTTACATAAACTTATTTTAGCCAAAAAAAATCCAGTTCTTTAACACTTGTTAATTAGTTAATAGGGCTATTTTTTAATTATATAATTTGAATAAGTTGGGTTGTATCTCGAAAACTACTGACTTGAGATGAAATGACATGTTTTTTTTGTGTAGATAAGGTACACGCTTATACTGCTTACATGCGCAAAATTAATCACCCTATCGGAAGATGGTATAATTTTTGCAAATGGCAGGGTACCTCAATAATATTTTTCATTTTTGAACTAGATAGCTGCAGTACATACTCCGCAAGAGCGTGAAATAATTGTGTCGATGGTATTGACCAATAATCGTTTTTGTTGTTAGAGCAGTGTGAATTTTGACGTCGATTTCTTAATCGTGTCGCTCCAACTGGGCAAACATTCAGGCGCTTAGCTACTCGACTCGAACAGAGTAGAACCACAGGAGAAAATGCAGGGCGTGGCCGTTACCGGACTGGTCGTTCTTCCGAGAATATCACGGCTGTGGCTGCCGATGTCTCTGAGAACGAATAAACACCAACCAAACGACAGCGAATTTTACTGAAAGACTTACACATGTTAACCTATAAAGTGCAAACAGTGCACCAATTAATGCCTCCTGACCGTCAGTCGCGTTTAAATTGCTGTAAAGCCATTTTCAATCTCAACAACGAAGAGGATGATTTTGCGCGAAAATCATCATGAGCGACGAGGCGCATTTCCACTTAAGCGGTTACTTCAATAAGCAAAAACTTCTTTTCAGGGTCACTGAAAATCCACGTGTGATGCACGAAGAGCCATAACAACCACTCAAAGCCAATGTGTGGTGGGGCGTTCACGCGGGAGGAGTGATTGGGCCGTATTTTTTTGAGGACCCCATCGGAATGTGGTTTCAACAAGACGCACACACAGCACGAGCAACAATAGATATTGTGAAGGAAGCATTTCCTGATCGCGTAATTTCCCATTTTGGCGATTTGGCATGGCCAACAAGATTGCCCGATTTAACCATCCCGGATTTCTTTCTTTCCGGCTATTTGAAGTCGCGGGCTTATGCCAACAAGCCTTAGACAATCACAGCCTTTAAGGAAAATATTTGACAGGAATGAGAACAGTTATCACCGGAAATCTTGCGGAAAGTCGTGGAAAATGCGATAAAACGGGCACAAATGTGTATCAACACTGGCGGCAGCCGCTTGGCGGATATAATCTTTTCCACTTAATAGAAACAAAATAAAAATTTCCATCACTCAAAATCATCAAATAGTAAGAGAGTAATTCAAAAACAAAATTGGATGATTAATTTTTCGCCACATTGTAGAATGTCTCCCTGAACTCCATAATCACTTGTCATTCTAACCTTTATACATTCAAGACCAACGCACATCTCTTTTTCCTTTCTCCTGAATTCTCCTTCAAACATAGGCAAAAGTTGTAAGGGTACTCAAAACCGCCATTTTACTTAATACCCTTAATGACCTGCCACTCAGAACATATTTAGTGAATTTAGCCTTCTGAGTGCGTTCGAAAAATTTTTGCATTTATTTTGAAACTTGTGAAGGGATTAAAGAAGACCCCAAACGCAGTTTGACTATCGGTATATAGTACATACATGTAGGAATGTATAACTTCCAGTTTGTATTTTATTGCTACATATCATTTCTTAGCTTATTTCAATAAGCACGTACATTTCGTTGAATCGGTCCTATCACAGCCATGTATACGAGTACATATCTGAAGGACACTCCATATCGGTGACCTGTTTTGCCACAACTTCCTCTTACTCTTTCATTATAAGTTATGACGGACTACCTTTTAAAGAAAGTTTATATTATCGAGTATCAAGAAAGAAAGAAAGAAAGAAAAAAAAAAATAAATATATATTTATATATATGCATCTTTAAATTGATCTCGATGCATCCAACAGTTATGATTACATGACATCAATTATGGCAGCGACATTGATTGGAATGTTCTCATCGGCTGCACCCACATTCAAAGCCTGTGGATCGACTCAGGTCGGGTTTCGGTTGACTAAATTTCAGGTTGCTTCTTAGCGTAACCGATTGAAGAAAATTGATTTTCCAAAAGCTATACTAGATGTTACATTCGCTCTTCTCCTTGCTTGTTTTCCATCATGACCTTGAATAAATGGTTGGCATAAGCAGGACTGCAGAAACACGAGAAAAAAGAAGAAAACTCACAAAGTGCACGTAGCTAGAATATGAAGGCAACTTGGGATTCTGCGTCAGTAGAAAGGATACAAAAAATGCACTCATACACATGCATTCATGGACGGATATGACTACAGGATGGGAGCTTGATGCGCTTTAAATGAGAGTACAGCTCAGTTTTTATTTCAATGGGATGATAGTGAAGATGATGATGATGCTGCTAGCGGTGGTTGGAGAAATGGGGAGTGATGGCGTTCTTATAATCGTGATGATGGACCTCAAATCGATTTTATTGCACCCACTATGTGTCTTAGGTCACTGGATACTCTTTCCCTCCAACTCTATTTCCATCTCCATTAGGCATTTTATTGTTTAGATATATAGCCAGTGCTGGACATGTTCCATTTGAGTCAAAGTGACTCATTCTAAAATTGAATCGTTTACTTTGGTGGAAAATAATAAATTTTATTTCAATTAATATTAAATAGGACAGCCATGGGAATGACAGAATAGGAATTCGTCACCCGGGTGAGATGATACCTCACTATACAAATAGATGAATATATCTGTACTCCCACGAATACAAACTGACATTGAGTTCGACTAGATGTTGGGTGATTATGATTAAAAAAGGCCGGGACCATCTATCTATAAAAGGTCAGAGGTGTTTTCCTCATGTCGGTCACGCTGGGAAATGCATTAAATCATTTATCACCATGGTTAGTTTCGAAACAAGTACCAAAGGCTTTGATGTAGTTGTTATGTTTTAAAGTTTAAAGTAAATTTCGGCATCAGCTTGGGGATGGATGAGCCAGTACTTTTGTAGAACAGTTGGGGTATGCTTGTATTCTTAACTTCTTTCAAGCTCTCTTTTGTTCTGTTATACTACACAAACTTCGAACATTTGAAATATTAGCAGTACAATGGACTATGTGCTTTTCATCAGGGCTGGTACCACAATTGGTGAGAACATTTTATTCTGTTGTGTGTTTGATCTAGGAAACCTATCTAAAGGTTCTTTTGTCCCAACTTAGAAAAGAAAAATCGAATTTGAATTCATTTCCTATTAAGACCAGCAGCACTTGGAGAGAACGGTGTCAGGTATGGCGTTATTAATTTAACTACTGGATCAAGCTTTGCGATTGCTTAATCTTTAAACATAAAGTTCATCCATCCTTTTCCTTGTGAACCAGGTGGATAGGAGTCAAATAATTTCTTAATGAGAGTACTACTGAAGAGTCCTAAGCAGCACAGGAATCATATCGATATTATTGACAGGATGATGATTTAAACGAATGGAACATCGCAGGTTCCAACACCCGATTTCGACGATTCATGACACGACACGGGGATGTTGTTTTTATCCTTAACACGACTGCGAGAACCCGCGTGCTAGTGCACAATGGATCTATTGTCTTTCTCGTCTTGACAACAGTAAGGGAATGACCACTCCGGACGTTGATCCATCAGTGGTCAGCCTCAGAGCTAGCTTGGCAGTATTAGTTGCTGAGATCAATTGGAATTACGTGACCTCCTGCGTCGTCACGTTAGAGGAATAATCTTTGCTTCAGCCGAAGTCTGTTATTGGTTGCTTGAGGCTTACAGATGCATCACTACCATCCATAGTCGAACGGTTAGAAGATCTTAAGGTCAAAACTCAAATGGTCGATACATCACGTTGTCTATCAGTCTGAAGCACATAAAAATCGATTTCGACCAGGAAAACCGTTCTTGAGACTCTGGTAAAAGCAGAATGACGTATTTTCATGAGGACTTGATAGTCTTATCATAGTCATATAGATCAAAAGTTCCCTTCTTGCTGACAGGCTCAATGTTTTGCTAAAAGCTCTTTTGTACTACCAGAAGGCAGACAGTGCTTTATATGAGAGGACTGACTGAAATCCATTTTGCACTAGCAGTGCTTTAAAGCAGACAGTACAGCTGGATGATCAACATATGCCTGATAATAGACATCAGAACTATTGAGAGCGTTAGCTACTGAAACGACCAACATGTATCATAGCAGTGGAGACAGAAGTTCCCCTTCAGGCAACTCTTCTTTACCTTCTCCATCACATATTAGTCGCAAACAGCATTTAACCACAAAAGAAGTAATTCGTCTACGCCGTGTTGTCAAGGTGAGTTACACACGCCGTCAAAAGTTTCCTATCAGATTCTGAAGCGCACTATTGCAGGATCTTCGGAGTGATAAGCATGTTGCATCTTAGATAGAGGGTGCATTGTCAAATCAATTTGAGCACGCGACCACCGCCTCCATGCTCTTCAACATGAAGGAAGCCCGGTTAATAGGTCTGAACCTTGGCGAGGGTGTTATCCTACCGAGAAGGCAATTTTCCGGTTGCGAGCAGTTTTGTTAAGATTATCTTTTCTTCTGAGTTTAGAGGAGCAGCAACAGACTCGCTCATCCTCGCTCATCCTCCTTAAGATGTGTCCAGATAATTTTCCGCGAATTATTCTTGTTCTTTATTCAATAGTATTGTGGCTATGATTTGACACTATTTTCCAGCCGGTGATTGATAACGTTAAGTCAATTATTTACTTTCATAACGGCAATGTGAATGTCCTAAAACTAAAAGTTTTTCAAGACTGTCAGTGCCAATTTTCTTCCCCTTCCGAATTCGTTCCTTTGGTCTTCAAAAACATCTGCGAAGCCTCCATGTCGATGTTAATTATTCTGACGTATCCCTCATCATTTCTTAGGGTCTCCGAAGTACACCCTGACTGACTCGAACTGCAACTTTTAAAAATGCTATAATTTTTTTTATTTTTTGATAAATTTTATTGTGCCAAAGCAAAAAATGTTGGAAAGTACATCAATTTTCAAACTGTATCAGTAGTTTTTAATATGTCCACCTTTGGCGCGAATATTAAGCGAAGTGCTTGTTTGAGGTGGTCCAAACTTTGGTATTTTTTAGTTGCCAACCTTCGCCTTCAAACTATCCCAGACAGAGAAATCCAACGGATTTGCATCCGGAGAATTTGCAATCCATTGTGTCGAAGAAATGAAGTGTGGAACATTGTTTTTTAACCAATCTTGGTTGACGCGCGTTTTGTCAAACGGTCCATATTGTCCATGTCCATGGGCTTCGACCCAAATGATTGTTTGCCCAAGGCTTCAATACTGCCTCTAAGACAGTTTCACGGTATACGATCGTATTAATTTTGAGGCCACTGTCCAAAAATACGAGCGGAGAGCAACCATCGGGGGTTATGGCGGCCCAAACCATCACCATCGGTGCTGCCTGCTTTCTGGTGGCCGTTCGAAGGTGTAAATTTTCGAAGGACTTCTCTGGTAAGTAAACTCGGTCATTTTGTTTGTTGACATATTGCTCGATAACAAATGGCGGGTCATCGGAAAAAACCAAATTCAGCAACTCACCTCTTTCGTGCAAGCGTAGCAACTCCTTCGCTCTTTCGACTCAACTTTTTTATATTGCGGTGTAAGATCGTGTGCTTTTTGGAACTTCAATGGCTTGAGCCCAAGCTCATTTTTCAGTATCTGTTGCATCCGTTCCAACGATATGTTGAGCCCACGAGCCATTTTTCTTCCACTTCGACGCGGATTTTGCTCAATTCGAGCCTTCACTTTCCGAATCATTTCAGCCGATGTTGCTGTTTTTTTATGACCACCTCTATGGCGTTTTGCAACGCTGCCAGCATCACGGTAACGAGCTATGGTTCGAGACACAAATGATTTATTCACGTTGAGGTGCTGGAGGGCTCTAACGATAGCTACTTGTGGTTTTCCAGCCAAATATAAAGCAATCACACTATCACATTTTAATTCCATCGCAGATAAAAAATTTTCAACACAACTGAGACGCAAATCGTTTAAAATTATCTGTCATGTGTCAAAATTTGAGCTCACTGTCATGAACGGTTTGGAAATTATAGCAGTCTGAAGTTGGTTGCAGTTCGAGTCAGTCAGGGTGTAGAAGGCGATTCCTATCTATGCGGCCGATAGGTATTGGCGTAAGTGAATAGGATTAGAACTGCCAAACTCAGTATCTATCGGAAACTTTAAGGAGTAATTCTTTGATATACAGCCATGGTGTGAATATTTGGTCAATTGAGGACTTATCAGGCCTAAAACCGCACCAACAGAAACCGACAAGATTGTTCACAAATGGTTTTAAGTGTTCACATAATACGGCAAACGAAATCTTGCACATGGTGCTAAGAAGACTGACAACTGAAAAGTTGACGTTGCTTAGAGATTCTTTTTTTTTTGAATACCTGGTTTCGTACCACGAGACTTAATATATTTAGATTCAGATATTGAATTGTTTAGTTCATTTTGTTCGTCTGGACCAAATCAGGGCCGAATCAGGCCTTGACATGGACTGTTATGAAGCATTCGCTCACGTTTCTTTTCTAAGAATCATGTGCCGCTTAAAGCAAATCCGCGTCCTAATATATCTTCTTAGCTTCTTCAAATCGGATATATATTTTATAGCAGTCAACGCTTTCCACTTCTTGTTCGGCCTCACGTAACCTGTTCAATGGTTAAATATTCCATGTGCAAATCCGAGCACATTTTGCATTTTATACCCTCTTTCCTTCTCTTCGTTGTTTCGGAGCAGATAAATAACACCATGCACTCTCCTATCTGGGGGGCTAGGCCTTTTGTGTGACCTCTTGGATGAAGCGGCTGGATATTTCAAAGACAGTATCGCTCTTTGGGGATTTAAGGATTGCCGCTACCACGTTAATTTCAACACCTGATCTACTTCATAAAATCGTTATCAACCTCATCTCTAAATATGAAAGGTAACTTGAAAAATGTATGCAAATAGTTTTGCATGTTGGTCATTTCCGTATTTACGATACAGTAAATACGGTCTCAGTTTAAACTCTTAGTAGCTACTGCGTCAGATGCAATGTTTTCCGTTCTGTTGCAAGCTTCACAAGTTTGCATACCAACTGCTACGAAATTCAGTTCTAGACAATTTAGGGTCTTCGTTCCATATGTATGGGGATGCACGCGGTGATTGTCCCGATTGTAAGTGATTGTAAGTCCCGACAGAGCAGAGCAGAGCGGATTGTTTCAACAAGCTTATCGACAAAATCTACGATCATTGCGATAAACATGACATGAAAATCGCTACAGCAATATTAATGCCCAGCTGAACGAGGAGGGCATCTTTGGTTTTAATAAGTGCGTGATCAAAGAATTTCGCAGGCGAAAGAAATTTAGGGAGGGAAAAAAGAGAGAGATAGAGATACCTATGTACGTTGGTTTTAAATGTATGCAAGTTATAATGACTAGGGAATAGAGAGCTTGGCAGAGCATTCCATAAGCTAGTCGAAAGGCTAACGAAAAAATCACGATATTTCAGAGTACGTCCGAAGGTGGGCTTGAGGGTACACTGATGAGCATTCATTGCGAAACAGGTGTTACGGTTAAAGATATGAAGAGGCGGAATGCTAATGGCAATCTTGATGGAGTACTGATATTACATCGATGTTCAAGAGTGCAATATTGACGTCACCTATGAGTTTTAATGAACTCTTTTGATGCAAAGAGGTCTTAGGAGCACCTGACCAAATGTGGGCATTGTACTACAATTTTTGGCGTATGAATTTCTTATGTATTTAGGCTGAATCAGAGGAGGTGAAGGATTTCTTACATTGGCTGAGGAAATCTACAAATTTCAGTCGTGACGATATTGAATATGTGGTCGTTCCAACTTAGGTTGTTATTGACACATACGAGTTTCCCTTAAACGGAAAGTTTTTCGACGCAAGAGCCATTTATAGATAATGGCTGAGTGTTCAAATTTCGACGACAGCAGACAACATTGTGTTTTAAGAGCATTCAATTTAACTCTGTTAGTAGTTTTCCAGTTAGTTATCCTGTTAACGATCTTAAATACGCTGCTGTTCTCGTTATACAGCTGAAGAGCAGAGACGTGAAATACGGGAATGTATTCGATTAAAAGTAGCTGACAAGAGATCAATGATGAAGATTACAAAAAATGTCATTGACAGATGCCTTGGGGCACACCAGTATTTATTTTGTTCCGAAAGATAATTTCTTAACCTTTAAAGAAGAGATTCATCGAAACGGAAAGTAATTTTGGTGTTCGAATGTTACTAGCAACTAACATGGATTTGGACCATTACCAAGACACAGATATGCGTAACAGCCCAAAGCTAGTGAACCATAGTGACAAAATTGTGTTCGAAAGGCTTCAATGGGACGAGTCCATCATTCAAGGAGCTAACATCATCAAAAGTGGAAGACCAGTGTCATCTCTGCCAATAAACAATGAAGGAGGCCGCCCTTAATGTATTCGGTTTCAACCCGCCGACCCAGATATTAGACCAGAGATAAGAACGAGAAGATCTCGCGAGCACTATGAGCAGAAAAAAACGAACAACAACCGGTCAAGCATAATAAAATCTTCGACCTGGCCAAGACTGACAATATTTCCATCCTAGATGAAGCTAAGATAGCTATGTTTAAGTATAGGTATAACAAACCTACAAACCGTAAAAAGTTACGTGATGTGTATGGAGGACAAGCCTTAAAAGAAAGACAGTGACGGAATTGGTTAGACAAATTTCGTTGCGGAGATTTTTCAATGAAAGGTGAACAACGATCAGGTTGACCAGATGAGCTTAATTATGATCAAATTAAAGCCATAACCGAGTCGGATCATCATGTAACTGTACTAGAGTGAGCAAAAAAGTTAAATGTGTCACATACAGCGATTAAGAAACATTTGAAATGTATGAAACTCGTTAAAAAGCTTAGTATTTAGGTTCCACATGATTTGAAAGAAATTCATTTAACGAGGCGCATCAACGCTTGCAATTTGCATCTCAGACGTAATGAATCTGATCCTTTTTTGAATCATCACTGGTGATGAAAAATGGATTGCTTACAGTAGCAATCGATAACGATCATGGTGCAGGCTTGATGAGCTAGCACAATCCACTTCGAAAGCCACACCAAAAGAAGATTTTGCTCTCATTTTGGTGGGATTGGAAGGGTGTCTTGTATTTTGAGCTGCTTTCAAGGGATTAATTCGGATATGTACTGTCAACAACTGGACAGATTAAATACGAGGGCTGATTGACGAATACCCGGATTAGAAATGATAGCGCAACCTTTTTAGGTTTTGACAATTTATTTTTTAATATATTGTAATCCCCTTTCAACTCGATACACTTTTTCCAGCGGTAATACAAGTTGGCGACATTGGCAAGTTGGCAAGTCTCCGCGGCGGAGATGACTTCCTTAATCTTTTAAGGTTTGGGAACAAAAAAAAAGTGTCAGGTAGCCAAATCCCAAGTGGTGGATGGGGGAGCAATTCGTAGTGCAATTCGGTCAATTTGGCTGTGGCGTCTGCGGAGGTGTGAGCCGGTGAGTTATCGTGGTGAAAGAGGATATTTTTCTTAGCCAAATGTGGTCGTTGTTTCTTCAAATCGACGTTGAATTGGCCCAATAAATGACGTAGTATGCTCCTGTGATTGTTTTTCCCTTCTCCAAATAGTCAACGTGGATCACACCTCGCGCGCCCCAAAAAATGTTTGCGCTTGTTCTCTGGTGTGAGCAAACGCGGCACCCATCTCGCGGATAGCTTCTTGATGCCTATAATTCCGTGCAGGATAGGGCTAAAGCGTTAAGTTGAGATGCATATTATCTCAGCCAACTCCCGAATTTTCACTCGCCAATACAAGATCATGGATTTTGTTGACGGTTTCCTCTGTGGTAACCCACATGCGGCCACGGCGAAACTTTGCCAACCAATGGTAAACGGTTGTATGGAAAGTTGAATGGGTCCCATTAAAACCATCGAGAATGGGCTTGATTTCCTCTCAGGTTTTGCCATTCAAAAACAAGAACCGGATCACGAAGCGATTCTGCTCTTTTTCCATTGATGCAGAAAACACTAACACAATGTTTTGAAATGGGTTTCAAAACAAAACTAAACGTCGGATTATCACCAAATTTTGACAGGCGGGCTAAAAGAGGTTATACTAAATGATGCTACATTCATTTTGTGTCAGTAGCGCCACCTATCTTCCAATCCAGGTACTCATCAAAAAGACCTCGTACCGGGATCAACAAAAAGCGACTAAAATTGGTCCATCGAAAAGGTGTCATTTTTCAGAAGGAAAACGCTAGGCCACATACATCTTTGGTCACCCGTCAACAATTATTTGAGATTGGGTGGGAATTGATGTTATATCCACCATATACCATATTCTGACCTTGCTCCATAATATAACCATTTACTTGGATCTTTGCAAAACTCTTTGGATTGTAAAACTTTTAATGATGACCTGTGAAAACGCACTTGTTTCAGTTTTTTGCCAATAAAGATCAGAAGCTCTACGAACGAGGAATTATGAAGTTGCCAGAAAGATGGCAAAAGGTCATCGAACAAAATGCGAAAAATTTATTATTGATTAGAGTTTATTCGTTATATTTAAAAAAAAAAATTTTTTTATTTATATGAAAAAATCGACAATTACTTAGTTGTCAACCCGATGCATAGACGTAAAGTTACAGCGTCCATAAATACACATTACGAGTAGATACTGTTCCTGTACCAACTTCAAGGATGAATCCGATTTCGATTCAGATTAAGTTTCCAACCAACTGAAAGCTCACAACCTGCATTATCATTATTTTAACTTGGCATTCAATTGATTTGACAGTTAATGGAAAGTCGCTCCCAACCTACCTCCATCTCAATTGGATTGTTTTGTTTATTGCGGCTGTTGTTTTAAATATTTTCTGTTTTTACGTTTATAAGACTCATAGCGTTCGTATTCACGTAGCACATTTTGGAAATGCATCATAGTCAGCAGAATTTTCGGTCGCTTCAGGTTAGAATTGGTAATGAAGATGGAATGGTGCGTAGGGGTGTGGGGCCAAAGGCATTAAGCAGCTTCTCATATGCTTCATCAACAAAGTTGCACACACTTGCAGTGAACTACAGAGCACACATTTAAATCGAGGCTCCACATTGTAGTTACGGGGCATACGAATAGCTTGCACAAGAAAGCTCCATTGCTTGCCCAGTTCGCCCATTCATCTGTGTGCATTGGCCGTCGAGTGAAATGGCACAATGGCGACCACGCGATGACGACGGCATAGTCGGTCGTTTGCCGGGCGGCTGTATTCGTATATACCAGCTTGAGCCTTTGAGCGCGGAGATTTCCCCTTCTCGAGCTACATAAGTGTATATCCATCCATCCATGTATCCGTATCTAGAATTTTGCATTTCATTTTCGAATGCAGTTCATGTTCAAGGCCAGGAACTAGTAACATCTGTGCTATAGACCGAATTATAGCGCCATTTGTATCTGTCGAATGCAAGCGTTAGATATGAATAGAGGTGTATAAGTACTCTTGTGTACGAGTTTAGTGGATTGTTTGATTTGCCTGTTTTTATTTGGTTGCGTGTATTTTTGGTTCTGATGGATTGATGTGTAGGTATATTTGTCGTTGCTAGCTGCGGGCGCTTCTGCTGCTGCTGCCGGACAGCGTTATTAATAAATCTAATAAGAGTTTTTATTTTCTTTACACAACTTCAATCTAAGTATTACCGCGGTTTTGGATAGATATTCATATATGCATATATGAGTTTAGATACATACATGGTCTAATGTATAGTTGGTAGATGGTGGCATATCATACGTAAATGTATTCGTTTAGGAGCTTCTTAAATAAATAATCCGACTGATTGTCTAGGCTATCGCTAGCCATTTTCTCAAATAAAACTACATTTCATTGATGGATGAATTGAACGGACAGCGCCATTGCCAAGATACAAGACTTGTGCTGCATCTACCGCTGCCAATGATGATGATGGAGATGATGCAATATACTATACATGTATGTACATATCTGCTCAAATGTGTTGGCATTTGATAGGTTTTTAGATCTCAAGAGGGAGGGTGGGGGGGGGGGGGGGGTTCGGATTGCTGGAACACTTTTAGAAAATTATTAAAGGCGTACAGTTTTTGATGGGAGATACAATTGAATAAGAAATCTACGATTAATTTTGTTTTTTTTTTTTTTTCAGAATCAATCTTATGATCAATGTTGCTGATGGAATAAGTAGGATCGAGGTAGGCAATTTTAGAAAGAACGGATGTGACTAACAGCTCTATACATCTTCGATTTTTATGCATTGAATGGTATCTGGGAAAAAATAAAACTCCTCCAGTTATCAGAACAAGTATAGCCTATTCTAGTACATATGTCAATTTCGTTTGAGGTTTCTATCATCTTTCGCTACTTTACTTTCAGTTGTGTTAATGTCCAAAATATCGCCGGCCGATATATAATAAAGCAGCTCGACTGTCCGAGTTAAGTTGGCAGTTAAGCCATCGGGTCAAGCAGCTTTTTTAGACTTAAATTTGATTTGATCTTGGTCGGGTGGACGAAGATATTAGGTCTCTTCCTAATTCTCAATTTGTAAAAGAGAATATTTTGCTTAAGTTTGAGGAGTAGAAATAAATCCTCTTAAGCCCAACATCCTCCAACAGGAGGAAGACTTTTATGTTGGTTATTATTACTATTTTATTGATGTAATATGCGTTTAATGAGTTCTATTGTATTAGGCGAACAATTGACCTCAATGTGAAGCTCTTTTTTTTATCATTTTTGTCCATGTCCAAGTCCTCTTTTGAGTTCATTTGCATAAAATTGTAGCAATTCACACAAATTTAAACATTTACGAATTTGACAGTTATTTTCAAATTTTAAATTCAAAATTCAAAAATTCGGGATGAAAATGGGCCGTAACTATCAAGTCTCTTCAGTTAGTTCGGTCTTTAGCTCCTCCAGTTGCGCTCTTCAAACCGGTTTAGGTCCCCTTCTATAGAGTGATTCATCGCGAGGTTTTATTTAGAATGTAAAATAAAATACATTAATTTGAAAGTGAACTTAAAATTTTTATTACCGTTTAAAAGAACAATTCATGGCATTAACTTTTTAAAAATGATGTTATGTAAATGTTGGCCACGACTACGTCTCAGGTGGTCCATTCGGAAGGTCCAATTTTGGGCGACTCGTTCAAGCATAGCGACTGGTATCTCGCTGAAAATACGAGTAATGTTGGTTTCCAAATCGTCCATCGTAGCTGGCTTATTCTTGAAGACCTTAGACTTTACATATCCTAAGAGAAAATAGTTCAAAGGTGTGATATCACACAATCTGGGCGGCCAATTTACCGTAGCAAAACGTGAAATTAAGTGCTCACCAAAATGATTTTTCAGCAAGATCATTGTTTCACGCGTTGTATGGCTTGTAGCGCCGTTTTTTGAAACCAGAGCTCACCGAGACCATGTGCTTGAATTCCAGGAAGTACATAGTCGGTTTTTATGGCCCGATAACGGTTATCATTGACGGTAACATTCTTATTTGCCTCATTTTTGAAGAAATATGAACCAATGATTCCACCAGTCCATAAACCACACCATACCGTTGTTTTTAATGGATGTAATGGGAGCTCTTGGTACTCTTCGGGTTTCACATCAGTCCAAATACGGCAATTTTGTTCTTTAACTTATCCATTGAGCCAGAAATGGGCTACATCACTGAACAAAATTTCACGATAAAACACAATTTTCATTTCGTTTCGTTTTTCCAAGGCCCATTCACTGAAAATATGAGGCAAATTCAAGTCGCCTGGCTTCAATTCTTTCACAAGTTGAATTTGGTACACTTTTAGGCCGAGATTTTCACGTTAAATACCCCAAGCCAAGCTGCTGAGAAGGGCGACGAATCGATTCGTCACGGTCTTCGCGTACATTTTCAGCTACAGCTGCTATAGTCTCTTCACTACGTGCTGGATGTGGTCTAACCGGTCGAGTATCATCCACTAATGTAAACTGGAACTCAAAAAAAAAAAAAACCACACCATACCGTTGTTTTTAATGGATGTAATGGTAGCTCTTGGTACTTTTCGGGTTGCTCATTAGCCCAAATACGGAAATTTTTTTTATTAACGTATCCATTAAAAAAGAAATGGGCTTCATCACTGAACAAAATTTTACGATAAAACACCGGATTTTCCAGAGCCCATTCACTGAAAATATGACGAAAAATTCTAGTCGCCTGGTTTCAAGTTATCGAATACGCCAAGCCAAGCTGCTGAGAATGTCGACTAATTGATTCGACACGGTCTTCGCGTACACTCTCAGCTACAGCTGCTATAGTCTCTTCACTACGTACTGGATGTGGTCTAACCGGTCGAGTATTATACACTAATGTAAACTGGGACTCAAATTTGCGAATGGTATTGGCAATAGTGGATTCAGTAGGTCGATTACGCGCACCGTAAGTTCTTCGAATCGCGGAAAAAACATTTCTCACTGAACGCTGATTTTTGTAATAGAGCTGAACAATTTGGAGACACTGTTGTGGTGTGAATCTTTCCACAATGATTTGCCAAACGATATTGAACAAAAATGGGAAAGCAGTTTGATAGGAGTCACGCGTGATCAAAAAAAGTCTATTGAAAATCAATACTCACGATGAATCACCCCTTATTTATGGGCGCCACCCACGGTGAAGTCTTCCTCTATTGCGTTGTCCTTCCGTGTTAGATTCGAAACTCGTTGGTGCTCATTAGCTCTACATGTCCTACCTATCTAAGGCGATTAATGCTCAGTTTTCTGACTTGGTCGATGCTGCATCACAGCTCGTATAGTCATTGAATCTTCTTCTTCAAACCCCGAATATTTTTCGAAGAATTTTTCTCGCGAAACGAATGAGGATATTATCATCCTCTTTCGATACAGTCTATTCTTCAACGCCAGAAATAGTTCTGGGATAGTTAAGGAATAATATAGAGACTCCTTAGTTTGCTCTAAACCCATTTTGGCAACATTCGTTTCAATACTAGCGAATGGGACAGTTCGCTGTGTTCTCCCAATTAACATATGTCGGTAATATCGGTGTACGCTAGTAGTTGCACATACTTTTGAAAGATTGTGCCGCCAGTGCTAGCATGTGAGTTTCGAATAATTCTTTAAGTATGGTGTTAAAGAAGTCACATGACAGCGCGTCACCTTGTATAAAACCGTTTTTGACTTTAAAGGTCTTGGTTAAGCCATTAATGAGTTTGACGGAGCAGCGAGCGTTCTCTTCTTATCTTGGTACGTTAATTTTCGCTGTTGGTAAAACTTTCTTGGGTGGTGGTCGAGTGAAACTTAGCATACCAGTTGCGGAATCTCTGATGGCACGTTGGCAGCGTTGCCAATTGCTTTTGGTACTTCTCGAGTTTTTAAGGGAAATTTGATCGGAAAAGAACCTTGCGTTCTTTGCTACGATTGTAGACGTTCGAGGTTGAACTTCATCACAACAGTTAGCTGGCTTTGAACTGTTACGGATATCAGCATCCGCATCTTGGCCACAATAGGAGATTATTTCGAGTCAATGTTCGCTGTGGGAAACGTTCGGAGATCCATAATACTGGAGGAGTATTTTGCGTCGATTGCATTATGATCAATTTGGCTGACGGTTTGCCGGGCAGGAGTCGGCTAAGTTTCTTTATAAATATCAAGGTGTAAAACCTAGTGCTGGCTATAGTTACATTTCATTCCGCCTCAAAATCAATAAGTTTGTGTTCGTTTTCAGAATTGATTGCGTGGGGGCTGTACTTCTAAACTCTATTACTAAATATACTCTCCCTGTTTAGCTTGGTATTAAAATCGGCAAGGACGATTTTCACATCATAACTATTTTGTGGATTTATCGTAGGATTTGTCGTTAAAGTAGTCTTTGTTAAGTTCGCGATATATATATATGTATATATCACGTTTTGTTATATTCGGTAACATTTCCTCACAGTCAGTTTTCCTTTATATTTCCTTTATATACCCGTTCACTCGTAAGGCCATAAAGGCTTCAAAAACAAAAGAGGCTATTATACCTTAATGAAGACTTTTGTGATCATTCTGCTCACAGACGATGAAACTTATACAAAGGAAGGACGACATTTTGGAAACCAGAAAAAATTAGTGGCACTGGCAAAAACCGGCTGACATAATTTTTTAAAAAGGCGTTGAACAGAGAAGATTCGTACGCCAGAGTTCAGCAACCCATGTCTACAAAATCCGACAAGGTGGTGCAGGCGAGAGAGAACCGCGGACCAAATTTCATTTGAGGCGCTAAGCAGGAAGCGAAAAAAAGAACGATCTTTATTCAATGCCGCCACAGAACAAATGTTGCCTTCAAGAATTCAAGACAAGAATTAAGATATCAATTTTGGCAATGGATTATCCTGATGTGAACCTGTTCATTGTTCAAAATAAAAGCCAAAAAACCACCCTTTTTGGGTTCTGTCTCTAAGGCAGGATATCTTGTCTTGCTTTGTAGAGAAATCACAACTGCGGAGTGTGTCAACGTGATTATTGTAAAAGTTTCGCCATGGGATGGTGCTGCACTGTATGCCAGTGAGGAGTTTAAGCTTCCTCACTCTCGGGTTGTGGTGAGGAATTCCCAATTCCACAATTTTTTCTACCACCAAGATCCTGGTAGTAAGGTAAGGTAATGGGAGTTGAAACGTGTGAAGAAATGCTCCAATGCTATGTTGAGCTTTGTTTTTGAAGTAGAGGATAAATCTACCAGTGACTCTCATACCTACACACACTAATAGGGTGAGGTGTTTACAGTCGACTTTTAAAGCAGTAATGGTGGAGCTTAACAATAGGTTTGCCGGTATCACGGCTACTACAAGAACTCTGAATCAAAAAGGGCCCCCACTCACCGTATATGCAGACCAAACCGAAAATCACCTCAAAAAGCCAAGAGCAAGATTTATTATTGGTTTAATCAGAGTGGTTGTCTAAATTGAAAGGCGGTCTAGGTAGACAAAGTCCTTATTAACCTCAAAGTTATATCCCTTTAGGTTGACGTTCTGCCCGACACGTTAGTATTAGGTGTCCTTTCTTGTTGACAGCATATACTTGGTTTTGTCTTCATTGACCGTTAAACGCATCTTCCCTCTCAGTACTCGCGAAAGCGCCAATATGTCAATTTCGTCGGCATATGCGAGTAAGGGCACGGACTTTTGAAAGGTTGTGCCTCTTATATTTGCGTATGAGTTTTGCATTATTCTTTCAAGAATGATGTTAAAGAAATTCCAAGAGAGGGCATCGCCTTGTTTAAATCTTTTTTTACCGATTTGATGGACAGCGTGTATTCTTCATCGTCATCCTGCAAGAACAGAGGAGTTTGATAGGGATGCCAGGACTAGACATTGCTCTTTATAACTCGTCTCTATAGACTCTGTCATACGCGGCTTTAAAATCAAAGAATCGATCGTGTGTACCGATTCGGAGCTCCTGGCTTTTTTCCAAGATCTGCATATCTGAATATTTGGTCGATAATGAACTTTTCTGATCTGAAGCCAGTTTGATAGAGACCAATCAGGTTGTTGACAAATGGCTTTAGGCGTTCACACAATACGGCAGATAGGATCTTGTGGGCTATGCTAAGAAGACCAATCGCTTTTGTAGTTGCCACAGTTCAGAGGGTCTTCTTACTTGAGGAACAGACAAACAATGTTGAGATTCCATTCATCTTCAATATTTGAGGCACAAAAATTCTGAAACTGTATAACACACGTTTTCACAACAAAATTACAAGAACAGTTTTAATTCATTTACCATATTCATTAAAAAGTTCCTAAAATACACATTTTTGTTTCAATAAAATATATCTACATATTTAAATATGCTTACTTTAGTTACATTAACAATGGAATAAGAAAAAAAAAGGAAACGCGTAGTCAAATGTCAATTTTCATCTCGTGCTGTCGTTGTCAAATCGATTGTCATTCAACCTGTGTGTTAGGATTGCCAGATATTACACCACAACATTTGAACTTCAAATTTTAAATGGTACAAGTGAAATAGATACATGTGGCGAATTCACATTTGTGGAGCAGCAGGGTTCTCATAGGAGGCAACTTCCAAAATTAAAATGGCGAGAAAAGAAAGTCATAATGTATAGACATAACTTTGAGCAACGTTTGATAGAAAGAGCATCCAAAGATTTTGGGCAGCTAGGAGATATCATCAAGACGGCATACCAACAGGGGTAAATTTCACAAGAAGGAGTTTTTTTAACGACAAGCCATAATTTTACGAATGCAATTGGGCAAGAAAAATCTCTTTTGCATGACTGAAATTATTTCGCAACACTACTCAGAATTTCTTTAGTGGGTTATATGTACGAGTATGTTGAAGCAAATACAAAATACGTTTTGTGTTTAATAAGTAAGGAGACTTTATATTTTTATAAAAAAAAATTATTCATTCATCGATATTAATGTTGTCCTCTTCAAAGTAGTCCCCTCAGATATAATACACTTGTGCCAACGCTTATTTCAACCCCTAAAGCACTTTTTGTATAGCCTTTGTCTTTTCCAGCGATGCCGTTTTTATTAGGTGGAGTAAAAAGTAACCTCCTTGACCGCCAGAATGCGGAATCCGTTCATATTTAGGCAGACATGCCAAATTTCAGTGCGATACTGTCTTTAGTTTTGTTTTGACAGCTGATTGTTGTTGACGTGTTTGGAGTATGGACAAAAACGATTTTCGGTCTCTCATAAAACATTATGAGCATGGCCCTGTAGCGTTCGCCAGTAACAGTGACCGTATTGTCGATTGCGCCCTCAAAAATATACAGTCCAGTCACTCCTCCCGGGTGAACGCCGCACCACAGTGACTTTGAGTGGTTGTAATGGATCTTCGTGCATCACACGTGGATTTTCAGCCCCCCAGAAACGAAGATTTTGCTTATTGACTTAAGCGTTTAAGTGGAAATGCGCCTCGTCGCTAATGATAATTTTCAACACAAAATCGTCCTCTTCGTTGTTGAGATTGAGGATGGCTTTACAGTAATTCACACGCGACTGACGATCAGGAAACATTAACTGATGCACTGTTTGCACTTTTTACGGGAACATGTGTAAGTCTTTCAATAAAATTCGCTATAGGGTCCGTCTGATGATGTCCAATTGCGTGGCCCGTCGTCTGGTTGATGTTTCTTCGTTCTCAGCGACATCGGCAGCCACAGCCGCATGGCGGCCACGCTCTGCAAAGTCTTCTATGGTTCCACTCTGTTCGAGTCGAGTAGCTAAGCGCCAGAATGTTTGCACAGTTCTCGTGACACGATTAGGAAATCGACGTCGAATTTCACACTGCGCTAACAATATCGACCGATTTTTGGTCAAAAACATTGACAAAATTATTTCACGATCTTGAGGAGTATTGCGCTCCACTGCTTGTCTGTTTGTATACTACAGCTGTCTACTTTACAAGTGTCAAATGTGATTGACGCGTCGTCATACGTACGTCATTTGCAAAAATTATATTATCTTCCGATAGGGTGATTAATTTTGCACCACCTTGTATCTACTCGTAGAGTGCGTTCAGAGGAAAATATTGTTGGTATGTATATCCGCCAGTGTCAGTGAAGACCGGGATTTATCCATTTGTTAGCCGAAATTTTAAGCAAGGAACTTGGTCTAAAACCTTATAAAATACAGTTCGTGCAAGAACTGAAACCGAATGAACTGTCACAGCGCGTGGTCATGGTCCAGCGAAATCATTGGCCCATATTCTTTCAAAGATGATCGTGAGAACAACGGTCGGATTTGTTTTTGCCACAAAGTGCGCAAATCGATGGACCAATTGAGAAATGAGTTCGGCGAGCAATTTATTTCTCGTTTTGGACCGGTGAATTGGTCGGCTAAATCGTGCGATTTGACGTATTTAGTTAATCGTATATGCCAATTAACCAGCGTCAATTGCACTCTTGGAAGGCAATATTGCACGTGTTATGATTGCACGAAAAAGTGATTCAAAATTGGACTCTGCGTACGGACCACTTAAAACGTAGTCATGGTCAATATTTACATGAAATAATCTTTAAAAACTGAATGGCAAGCATTGATATATCAACTCAAATAAAAAAAATTAGCAATTATAACGATCCAGTTGACTTTTAGACATGCATTGCGAAGCTTAATGAAACAAAGTTTATTATAAGTTAGACTTTAAGGCCTGATATTGGTCTTCAATACGTTAGCCAACTTTTATATCCAATAATTGATTAATGCACATTTCACGACCTTGAAGGTTGATGCAATGTGGAGAAACTGTTTAACTAATATGGTAAATACTAGTACATAGCATATAGCAGTAAAATTCGTGTTTTTGCAGCGGTCGCCAGTTTGAGGAAGTAGAAAACCTAATCAGGTTTTATGATAAGAACCAAGGACTCTTACTCATGCAACCAATTTGATCTTATGATGAAGGGCAGGAGACTGTTAACGTTTATGTCCTTTAGATCGTTTAAGTCATTTTAAAAGAAAGATCCTAGGTGGAATTTTCTTCTCTGGGAGAGCACTGGACATGTACAGAGAAGGTGTAGGATTGTCTTCTCTTCCTCCTCGTCCATGCAGCTTCTACAGAAATCGTTTGTAAAGGCGCTAAGCCTGTGATGCTGCGATGTTTCCCATTTAGAACAATCAGACACTTAAAGTGATTTAGATCCAGCTTTGGCCAGATCTACCGGGTCTACCTTTTCCGGTAGAATCGGTAGAGTGATTCCAATTTTAGCGAGTTTGCCGGCCCTACAATTCCCTGGAATGTCCCTGTGGCTCGGCACCCAACAAAGGTGAAGGTTGAACTGCTCTGCCATCTACGTAAGAAATGATCGGCATTCAAGGGTTTAAAATTTAATGAGACCTAGTCCAAGTACTTGATAGCGGCCTAACTATCTGAAAAGATGCGAATATCCTTTGCAAATGTCACGTTTTTCTTCAGCCATAACAGCGCTTCCTTAATCGCCAAAATTTCCGCCTGGAATTTCTAATGGCGCGGAGGAAGTTAAGCTTACGGCACCGCTTACGCAAAGGCATGCTTTTCTTTGAAATCTGCTTAACATGTTGAAGTTGACTGCAATGGCTAAGACCGTTCATCAGACAACAACACCGTAGATCAGTATCGGTTTTATGTCCGAGATGTACGAAGTTAGTCGAGGTATAAAGCCCCATTTATTCCCAATGGTTTTTTTGTAAGAGAATATAGCTACTGTAGCTCTCTTTACTCTTTCTTGAATGCTAGGTTTCCAGTTTAGTTCCTATCAAAAATGAAACCCAGGAATTCTGATGTTTAGAAAAAACACTAAACTGGTACTGAGGGTACCAGACCGAGGGAGGGTCTATAGTTGGAATTTTTTATTTCCTGGAAAAGAGGACAAGATCAGTTTTTTTTTTTTTAAATAGATCTTTAAAAATATATTGTTTATATAAATACGTAGGATTTTTTTATATGGCATAGTTCATTTGTTATTACCAATTTTCTTGATATTTTTTTGCGAATTTTGTTTGAATTTGGAAGTGCGCCATTCGCTCAAAAATCAATATATCAAAAATATCCTACATACTTCTCTAGTTGTTGTTATGTAAAAAAAATATAAATTTCGCCACTCATTATAATTCAAAATTTTCAGGAGTTGTTGGTACGGCAGTAAACCCTTCAAAACAAGAGAGGTGATTTGAGAAACGCTTCACAGCCGCCATTTTTAAATAAATTATTCTATAAAAATTATGTTTTACAGTCAATCATAGTTATCAAGTTATAATCAAGTTAATTGTACAAACTTCTACTTTTATAAATCACAAAAGCGCCTATTTTTACGGCCTTTAGAGTGGCCTAACCCCTTAAGGGTAAGATTGGAAATACCATCATTTCCACATGAGCTTAAGTTGTTAAGCTTATAATTTTGAAATGCTCATGGCCTGTTATTTTGCAAAGAAAAAAACTACTATGTACTTATAAAATTGTCGTTAGCTAATGGAGACCTAGCTCAGAGGTTACAGTAAGTAGAAGACTCAAAATTAGACCGTAGGAAAAAAAAAACATTAAATATATTTTATGCCGCTTTAGGATGTCTGCTGTTCTTTTGGTGCTATCAAGTGTATTTCCTACTTTAGAATGGAAGAAACTATTCCGAGACATCGTAATATCTTTATTAAATGGACGCTTGTAGCTTGTTTTTCATAGTTTATTTTTAAGCTTAGTTATTTTAAGCACAGAATAACTAATCCATGGCTTCAGACTTACTTCAATTTTTTTACAAATAGCTGTATAGGTAAAATTACTACTAATATCAATGATCAAAGATCATACAGTGAAAGAGAAGCATCGGACTCACTACATACAATTGATCAATTTATAGTCAGCTGAATTATAACTTGGCAGATCAGAACCATCGTATTTCTACGATAATAATAACGGCAAGAAAATAGCTTTTAAAATAAAAATGCGAGCGGAACTACAACCACTAAATTATCAACCACTTGGAGTAGATCTGCCGATCTTGTATAATCTACGTTGTATAATAAAGGTTGATTCATCGTGAGGTTTGATTTATAATGTAAAATAAAACACATAAATTTGAAAGTGAACTTAAAATGTTTATTATACTGGTATCTCGCGGCTTCTAAAGCGTCAATCGTAGCTGAATTATTCCTGAAGACCTGAAACTTTACATATCCCCAGAGAAAATAGTCCAAAGGTGAGATATCGCACGATCTAGGCGGTCAATTTAGCGTAGCAAAACGTGAAATTAAGTGCCCAACAAAATGATTTCTCAACAAGTCCATTGTTTCACGCGCTGTATAGCTCGTAGCGCCGTCTTGTTGGAACAGAGCTCACCTAGACCATGTGTTTTAATTTCAGAAAGCACATAGACTGTTAACTTGGCGCGATAACAGTTACCATTGACGGTAACATTCTGATTTGACTCATTTTTGAAAAAATATGAACCAATGATTCCACCAGCCCATAATGGATGTAATGGTAGCTTTTGGTACTCTTCGGGTTGCTCATCAGCCCAAATACGGCAATTTTGTTTATTAACGTTTCCATTGAGCCAGAAATGGGCTTCATCACTGAACAAAATTTCACGATAAAACACGGGATTTTCATTGAGTTTTCCAGAGCCCTTTCACTGAAAATATGACGCAAATTCAAGTCGCCTGGCTTCAATTCCTGCACAAGTTGAATTTTGTACGCTTTTAGGCCGTAAGGTGAGGATCTCCTCACGTAAAATACGCCAAGTTGTTGAATACTATACGTCAAGCCAAGCCGTTGAGAACGACGACGAATCTATTCGTCACGGTCTTCGCGTACATTCTCAGCGATAGCTGCTATAATCTCCTTGTGCTGGATGTGGTCTAACCGGTCGAGTATCATCCACTAATGTAAATTGGGATCCAAATTTGCGATTGGTATTGGCAATAGTGGTTTCAGTAGGTCGATTATGCGCACCGTAAGCTCCTCGAATCGCACGAAAAACATTCCTCACAGAACGCTGATTTTCGTAATACAGCTGAGCAATTTAGAGACGCTGTTGTGGTGTGAGTCTTTCCATGATGACTTGTTAAACGATACTGAACAAAAATGACAAGGCAGTTGAAGAGTCATGCGTGATCTGTCAAAAGAAGCCTATTGAAAGTCAAACCTCACGATGAATCATCCCTTTTATACCATATATCAGAAAGTAGATAGTAGAAAGTTGTCCCATGCTTCGTGAAACAAGACAGTACTCTTTTACATCGAATCCACGTTGAAGAAATCTTACGCAAGCTCAACGAACTTAACATAACTATCATCATTCATGCCATTCTTTTAATATATCGAATTTTGATCTTTGTGTTAAGAAGTAAGCAATTAAATCAAATCTAATCTAATCTAAAATCAGTCGGGAAGAGTGGTTGACGTATGTAGATGCGTAGTTTGCTAAGTAGTTGCTAGGTGCAGGAGAATTATGGTAGTAGCACTAGTTACTGGTATCATAAAAAAGATGTTTAAAGCTCTAGTTAATATCAAATATGGGAGCCAGAAAACGTTTCGTTGACTCATAAATTGAATTGTGAATATTTGTAAAAATTATTTGTCTTATTTTTTGTATGATTTATTTCTAAAGGGTGGAAAGAAAAGTACTCCATACATAATAAATTACATCAGCTAGCAATATTATACAAAAATAGACCGTCTTTGTGGGTTTTGTACTCAGTACTATAGAGAAAAGGAAACGAAAAAATTATTAAAGCCATTCAAATTGGCTTTACCGGTTATGGTAGAAGGTGTCGGAAAACGTGTGAAAAGTTGCGTAGATTTAATATCGTGCAAGGGATTAAGGTTATGCATATTGACGCATGTCAGAAGTAAACATATGAGGAAGAGAAACATGTTTAAATTGAATAGATGGGCCTATTTTTAGAGTCTCTCTGTACCTAAAGGTTCGTGATTCAGTGAACCACACTAAATGTATTCTGTTTATATGGAGAGTGGCCAAGTTATTAGCATGGTTTGAAAATCAGTTTTTGCTATAACTATATTTAATAAATTATGCTGTCCTGAAGTAGTTAGCGCAGGAGCTGCATTTTTTTCTCTTTTCAAATGCAAATGCACCTCTACCTAGGGAAAAGGGAAAATTTCACAATTTCACAATGCTTATTATTTGGCCACCTTCTGTAAATTGAAACTCACTTCCCAATATTTCATTTGTTTCGGTACCATACGTATTCCGGTCAATTTGACAGACAAGCATTTGTGGTCCTAGGTCTGAAGGCTCTTATTTGAAGACCCTTAGACAAATATTGTTCATTATTATTTTGATTATTCTGAGATCTCTAGCTTTTCGGACTTTGCTACTATCTTTGATTTTTTCGTAGGGTTCGCCTTGGATAAATGTTCTATGAAGTACAAGTGTCTTGTGAGTATCTGCTTGGATTTTCTAGTTAATGGCCCCATAAATTAGTAGTACGCCTTACAGACAAGGATTATATCCTGATCTAGTGTTAATATTTGCTCTTTACGAAATCAACTGCAGCTGTTTTAAGAGCTACAGAATCTTTTTTAAATAGTAGCGCTAGAAATTGCTTTTACGGTAAATTAAAAATCCTTTAAATCCTTTAAAGAATGCTTCATGACTTTATGTTTAAACACTACTTCAGGAGGCCACAGCTGGTTTTGACTAAGCGCAACATGGCTACAAAATTCTATGCATCTCGTTCGAGCATTTGAGGCTTTATCTACCAATAATTTGCTAAATGTTCGCTGTATAGGTTGCAGTTTATTTGTGTAGCTCCAAAAGAAGTAATCCAGTGGCGTGCACAATCTCGGTAGCCAATCAATTGGTACTTTTCGCGATATAATATCGTCGTTTCCTCAATAAATCAATATTTTCTTGGGCTATCCTGCTTTAATGGCATATCGTCATCTACTGTACATTGTACAGTAACATTGTTCATTGACTGTACTGCAAGCTTCGGCCTTATTAATGAACAAATAAGGACCGGTAATGTCATCAAAGTGAAAACCATACCAAACTGTGCACTTTTGTGCAGAAATTGACTTCCATAAGTCTCTTCAAGAGACTTCAAGCTGCTCAAGACTCTAATCCGCGAACTCACGTCGCAAACCATGGTACGGTGCTCTCTGGGGGTAGACGTAAGCCAAGTTGACTTTGCTTTTCACACACAGTTTTATCTGTACGCACATAATGTTAGCTTTGCGCCATACTATGTAGATTGTATGTGGTGCGAAATCTAACAGTAATACGACGCATAGCGAGCTTAGTTGGTTGATTATGGGGACCAAAAAATAAAGTAACCTTCTAAAATGTGTGAACACAGCTCGTTCCAAGGAAAATTAAAGAGTAAAAAAAAATGCACCAATGTTCTTTGGTTTTGAGTGTTTGCGGGTTATGATGGCTTGGCGAATAATAAGCGAGTTGGAGGGCATGTAAAAGAATTATGTTAGGATATCCCAGAGCAGGGCTTACAAGCCAAACTGATAGCATTTATAGCTAGACAGGTGTTATTGTTGAAGATTTATACGGGCTGAATGCTACTGGTGGTTTCGATGAATGGAGGCTCACTATTCACCTCACTATTAGTGAAAAGAGCGATAGAACAAGGTAAGACAGGAGACATTTCATCGGTGTTCGAAGTTGTTGATTGACTGTGTGATATTAACATCATCTTTGTGTTCCATCTGACGGTTGTGAAACTTATCTAGCAAGTGCAAGATATTTGGTTCGTTATCGCTGTTATACAGTCTGCAGAAATGTTTTTGTAGCGTGGAGAATGGTTTTTACCTTTTGGTAAAACTTCCGAGTCTCATTTCTGAAGTAGTATCTCCAGATTTCCTCGACCGCGTACTTCTCATGTTCCTTCTTTTTGCTCCTGAGAGGCCGATGTACGTCTCTTTTTTTCTGCTCTTAGAGCTCGTGAGCAGCTTAGTCCTTCTATGCAGCGTCGCTTTGCCAGCACACGTTGTCAAACCAGGGGTTTTGTTGTGGTGGCCGAGTGAAGCCCAACACATTAGAGGCACTGATGGCTTTTGGCAATGGTGTCACTGGTCTTCGATACTTGATACTGGCGGAATAAGACTTCTTAAGAGATTAAGGAATACTTGATCGCAAAAAGATTTGGCGATCTCTTGCGATAGTAGTTGTCCGACGTCAAATTTCCTCACAGTATTAGCTTACCTATGTGATGTTCGGGATATTTGCAAACGTACTTTGGCTACAACCGAGCCGATGTTGGTTTATCGTAATGTTCGGACATCCATATTACGGGAGCAGTGTTTTGCGTTGATCGCAATGTAGTCAGTCATTGACAATGTTTCGCGCTGCCGCGCAAGGTCAACTAGCCTGAATCTATTACTCTCAAAGATGCCGTTTCTTCCTAGTTTTGCGTTTAAATTTTCGAATTCGTTGTCCTTGTTTCGGTTGCAGGAGTCGCAAACGTGGGCATTGTAATCCAATTTTGGGCGCCTTATACATTTCTTAATTCGCTTAAGAAAACTTAGATATTCCGAAACATTTTTGTCGACATCGTATATGTGGTCACTTTAACGTAGGCTGTCATTTGCGCATAAAATAAGAAAGGAAATTTTTCAGTCTTGAAGATGAAGATGGATAACGCCTAAAATTAAATTTGCTCCCGAAATCTTTAATGAAGTGTTCGCAATCCTAAATCAAGAGATAGTCAACAACTAGGTGAGCAGATTTGGGGTCCTAGTGGAGTTTCAATCTGAACAAAGTGTTCCAGGAATAATGGCATTACATAATGCCACTACACCTTCAATCCGATGGAAGGTGTTCCTCTGTCAGGTTGGCTTGATAGGAACGAAAAATAAAACATTACATATGTCTTCAGGTAGAAGGAAGATCCTGGTCGCCTTCACAGTTAAATAGTCCACAGAAGATTTTGATTTCACTTTTTTTTTTTATCCTCTTCCGTTGAAAAGGATTTTTGTATTTGGCATATTTTTTTTACTTTCTGGTTAAGCTTTGGAACATCAGTTCCGCGGTAGACGCTCCCTAGTATATCGAACAAAATCCAAGCCCCTTTATAGATGTTAAGATGTGGGAACCGCCTAATGGTAACTGCATATTCTTAAAACCTAAATATATTCTCAAACATTGTGTTAAGCAAGCTATGTTTTCCGATGGTGAGTTTTTGACGCAGGCCTGCATTAAGATGTCCCAACATAATTTTAGTGCCAAAGCCTAGGCGCGGCTGGAATCCTTATCCTCTGTAAGAGAACGATGGAAAGTCAGGCCTAAATTATTGAATTCGGTTTTGATGCCGATTGCTATCAGGTTTTCGGTTACAAGGCAAAAGCTTAAGACTTTTTGCTTAGGTCTCCCTCGAATAGCAAGCCCACATTAAAATTATCGTCTTCTTCCTTCTTTGAAGCATGGTAGTGTTTGATCACCTGTTGCACAGTTAACCGAACTAGAATGCATGCTCACTAAAACAGTCGACGTTAACCTACATGTACAATGCCTGACGGTACATGGTTTTGCAATTCAATTTCTTAGAAGTATAATCCAAACAATTCTTAGAAATCGAAGAAGATTAAGACGAAACGAAACTGATACATGAGGAAGTAAAATGCTAAAAATGACCAATTTTTTCAGATTAAAAGATTCCTAAAATCCAGCAAAAATAATTTTGAATAAATTAGGAAGTGAAAACACATATGAAATTGATTATTGGAAACCAATTTTTTCTGTTGACCTTTAAAGAGTCTAAAGAGTCACCACAAGACTTCAGGTTGGATTTGGATAAACGTCACATGGAGTTTTATTAAATAATGTATTAATGGTACACCTCGACTACAAGAGATAATGTTGCTGCACTCAAATTAGATGAATTTCTTCTTAGAAAAATGGGCAACCAGCTCAACAGCAATTTAGGATCTAGTTCTATAAGTCAGATTTCAACTTTGTTAGATCTGTGATATTATGTGTCTCTACTCAGGCTTAATTGGGACCTAGGAAATGGTATTACCATATCATGCATTTTATCTGAAAAGGTCTAAATTTACTAAATTTACAATTACCCTTGGCTCTTTTGGATACCTAAACATAGCTCTTCTTTAGGTGTGACAAATCATTCAACATCTCCGATTTTGTGCCAATAACATTATAAACCAAGTAACGAACATTTGGTAATAAAGTATGCCAAAGACAAATTGTAATACATCACGAAAATCTCGCTAATCATTATCCTAATGTCTGTGTCCTCTAATTGTAACCTCAAACCAAAACCTCAGTATCCATTTGTATTACTTCAACATTCCCATCACAATAAGCTCCGCTGACATCTAGGGATCTAGGGAAATATTTCTTCAAAATGTAATCCAACGCCGTGATGTTAGTTAAAAATCGAATGCTATTTTTAAGGATGCACCCCTTTCAGTTGTAATAGTTGTAAGTGCCACAGTAAATACCACCAGCACCAGCAGCAGCACTAGCACCAGCACCAGCGTACCTGATTTAGTTCAAATCCAAATGCGGGGAAGTACTTCTCGCAAGGTTCTATTGAATTTTTCTATATGAATGGTAGCGCAGGAGAAATGCCAGGAGTAATTTTTTACCAGGCTCTCAACGTTACTTGTAGATATGTGTTACTTGTATAGCGTGTGAGTGGTGGCGAGTTGTAGGTGGTAGCTGCCTATGTGCAGACTTTAGGCTCTTTACGCGCAATCGCTTGCAATTATAACACTGATGCAATGAATGTACATCTGAGTGTAGTTGTGACCTTGGCCTCCAAATGGATATTCCTTTGCATGCAATAAAGACTACTACTATAGTACCAAATGGGTGGGGTGCTGTTGACTTTCAAATGGAAATTGTTTGAAATGCGAGGGTTACTGTGTCCTGACTGTAGTCGAGTGGGTTCTTTCCAATTGATTTATAACAAATGGTTAATCAAAAGGAAACACATATTTCGCAGAGTAATACTTTGTGACTTATGCAATTGTGTTTTTTATTTTAAGATGAATTTTCCTTGAAATATGAAAATATACGTATCCACTAGAGTTCACTCGAGTAGGTATAGATTTTGAAACTCAGTTGACTGAAATGTTTAAATTTGATTATAGCAAATAGTTCTAATTAGAGTTGTGTCCATACTAACAAAATAAGCTCTCTGTTATGGTTGAAAGACTAGCTATACGTAAAATCAAAAAGGCTTTGTCAGAAAAGCTTAAGGTTGTGAGATGAAATATGTATATAATGTTAAAGCTTTTGTTAAAGTTAAAGTTTTAAGTTACAATATTTGTGGTTAAGGTTGAATTATTTAACGCTGCGGTGAAATTATTTCAGGTCGCGTTATAACCGCCGCGTTAGAAGAGGTTAAACAAAGAGCGATAATTTGGTGAATTCACCGCGACGTTGAAAACGCATTCTGTGTGACAGATCCTATGATTTGATTTTTATTTCGCTTTATACAAGCTTAAACTAACTTAAAAACTACGGCTTAAAAATAACAAAAATTAGAGGTCTATTACCAGGGCTGTGGTAGGAAATAGACAGAGCACCATCTAGGGACATATTGGCGAAATCAAAACAACACTTACTAAGTTATGCGTTCATTTTGCGGAAATTAGCTTTATGAAATTCGTAAGCAGAGGCAGTTGTAGTATGGTAGGGTTGAAAAGAGAAAAGAGAAAAGAGAAATAAGAAGTGCTGGGTGAAAGCTTTCAATAGTCAAAAGTGAGAGGGGACCGAGCGAGACAGAGGAGTCAGTGGTGAAAATGAGGTCTAATGCCTACCCATTGCTTTCAATAAAAAGATTTATCTTCTGAGTGAGTCCAGTGCAGTTGAGGTAGATTGAAATGGCCGAATACAATATCATCCAGAGGATAAGATAAGTTAATTGCTTGATCAATTGCATCGATAGTTAGTTGGTAGTTGAAACGTACTAAGGCTAAGAAGAAGTAGAAACATCTATTGGAGAAGAGTTTATGACATTGTGGACGGCCAGTAGGACACCTCGACAGGAAGAATCATCACGACGGGTAAAATCGTCCTCTCGAAAAACATTGAAATTAGGTGGACCAATACTATTGCCAATAATTAGGGCTTTTGGGACATCCTGGATTCTCCCTGAATAGAACAATAAATAATAAAAATTAAATAAAATAATTCTTGAAACCACCAGCAAACCGGAATTGTCTACTTTCTACCTCCAAGCAGCCCTACGTTACGCAAGCCTGTCCTAGATTAAAGATCTTTTTAGAAAAAAAATTGGTATACAAAACGTCAAATGTAAACTAGTTGGAAAAGCCAAGAGCCACTGTTTCGAAATACGTATCTATAAAAAAAAACACCAGAGCCGCGAAACCAAATCCTCTCCCTCCTACCACCAAACCTTAAAAGCCTTTTCAAAACAGGGTTCTATTTTACTTTGCTTCTGAGCCTTCTAACCGAATTCTAATTGAACGAATATCGAACGAATATCCTCATTTTATTAGCTACCATACACTAAACCCAACCACCTCTTCCTCATCATCATATACCAATTCTTTTGATCCAACAAGTCAAAATTTTAGATGCGAGGTGCTTGACCACCCCGTACCTTTCTCATTCGCTCGTTCTCTTAATTCGCCTGGCAACGATTCTCTCCCGAAATACATTGACCCACTTCTTTCACCCACTGTCAAACTCACTAAAAAATTTCTGATATAACTGATGACAGTCGTTATGTAGTTGTAGGGCTCTACCTTACCTGCTTGCATTACAAACCCAATACCGTTGGGATTGATGGCTTATTCAAACCAATATTATGATTTCGATTCAACGAGAAAGTCTTTCTTTCAAGCCAGAGGAATTGATGCAAATTTTCATTCGCTACCATAAGAACTTCGTCATCTCTTCCAAAGATGTTCATAATTATCTTTCTACGCTGTCTTAGCATGTCAACTCTAAACGCCTTTCCCATTTACAAAAAACTCGTTCAAATTTTAAAAACTATTACAGTTCCTAACAAACTGAAATTTGTATCTTGCAGTCCATTTACTACCAAAATATAAGAGGTTTGCGCTCTAAAATCAAATCAAAACATTCTCTATAACCTAATTGGTCTTTCTGAAACAAATCTAATTCCTGACATTAAAACCATGAGCTGTCTCCCCCAAATTACAATGTTTTTCTAAAAGATGGTTTTAAAAGAGCTAATAATCCCTATGGCAGAGATGTTTTACTAGTAATCCGGAACTGTTTTCATGCAATTCCTATTGACATTCCTCACACTGACAACTTTGAGTTAGTATGTGTCAACATTAAGCTCCCCAAACTTTGCCTTTATGTACTTTTTGCATTCACCCATCTCAACCAATTTAGTCTTATGGACCTGCAGTTCACGCAGTGGATTTTGAGACTGATATTGCACAACCTGAAGATAGCATTATTCATCGTGAGGTTTGATTTTCAATAGGCTTTTCTTGACAGATCACGCGTGACTCCTATCAAACTGCTTTGTCATTTTCGTTTAGTATCGTTTAACAACTTGTTGAGAAATCATTTTGGTGAGCACTTAATTTCACGTTTTGCTACGGTAAATTGGCCGCCTAGATCGTGCGATATCACACCTTTGGACTATTTTCTCTGGGGATATGTGAAGTCTCAGGTCTTCAGAAATAATCCAGCTACGATTGACGCTTTGAAAGTCAACAATACTCGTGTTATCCGCGAGATAATAGTCGCTATGCTCGAACGAGTCGCCCAAAATTGGACCTTCCAAATGAACCACTTCAGACGTAGTCGTGGCCAACATTTATATGATATCATTTTTTAAGAATAAATGCCATAAATAGTTCTTTTAACCAATGATAAACATTTTAAGTTTGCTTTCAAATTTATGTGTTTTATTTTACATTATAAATCAAACCTTACGATGAATCACCCTATAGTAGGTGATTTCAACCTCCCTTACCTAAAATGGGTGCCTTCTGAAGATTTGTTTCTCTTAATTCGTCCCCTAAAATAGAAATATTGATGGAAGACTGCCTAGCCAACTTAAGTCTATATCAGATTAGTGGAATATCTAATATAATGAAAAGACAACTCGACCTTGTCTTCACATCCGATACGGATAACTGTGTCGTTTATATAAGTGATTATCTTTTTCCCATTCTCGACCGCCTTCATCCTTCTTGTCAATTAAATACTCATATGAAAACGGAAACACACGTGTCGATTCGGAAAATTTATTTTCATTTAACTTCCAAAGAACCAATTTTAACAAATTTAACATCAGCAACATTAACTTTGACTTTCTTGCTGAGAAAACTAACATTTATCTTGCCCATAATTATAGGCCTATAGCAGAACTCTCTTTCATACCCGAACTTTTCAAAAGCATAGTCTATCAAGAACTGCTTCCGTACTGTAGCCTAACTATCTGCACAAATCAGCACGGTTCCGTGAAGGGTAAATCAACCACCACTAACTTAACTGAGTTCGTCTCTAGGACGCTTTGTTTTCAGTAGATATTGATGAAGTCGATTTAATTTCCACAGGTTTCAGCAAGACATTCGATAAAATTTTTATTTTTTTTTTTATATCATTTATAAACTAAAAAGCATTTAGTTTTTCCCCTCATTTTGTGGCAGGGACCAAATCATATTTAGAAGACCGAGAATACAGCGTCATCTTCAGATCTTCAATATCCGACCCCATTAAAGCAACATCTGGTTGGACCAATTATCTTTATCCTAACGATTAACGTTATAAATCACATCTTAACGAATTCTAGTCTTCCTATTTTAGATGATAAAAATTTCTAAAGTCATTTCACTGTCTTCTAACCCCGCATTGTCTGCAAGATGACTTAAATAAGTGTTCAGTATGGTGCAAGCAAAACTTTTTGAATGTCAATAAATGCCAGGCGGTAATCTATTCTCGCAAATGTCTAGCCCACCTTCCAAGAAACTAATTCATATGCGATGAAGTATTACTTACTTCCACTATCGAAGTACGGGATCTAGGAATAATTTGTGACAGAGAATTGAATTTCGACTCACATATTGACAGCATTATAAATAAAGCTAACTCTACTCTTGGATTTATCAAATTCTGGTCGAAAGAATTTCCCAACCCTTACGTTACAAGATCCCTTTACATTACTTTTGTAAGGCCACTTTTCAAATATTTTAACTAAGTTTGGTCACCCTATAAACAAATCCAAATTCAAGGAATTGAAGCAGTCCAACACATGTTTATTCGTTTCGCCAATCCATGTTATTACCTCCCTATGATAATAGGCTAAAACCGCATAAGAATGTTTACCAGTTGTTGACTGGAAACATCGATTGCCCGAGAATAACGGAAAATATTTCATTCACTTCCAATCCCCGTAATCTAAGATCTGTCCCTTTCCTCCTGATCTGAGCTCACCACACCAATTACGGTCACTTTGAAATAATGGACTGAAGCCGACACGAGTGCTCCGAAGCGGCCGAGGGAGGCTCGATTGGTCGGAAAGGTTATGACGTCGGTTTTCA
The DNA here is from genome assembly GCA_907269105.1 of Volucella inanis. Classification (NCBI taxonomy): domain Eukaryota; kingdom Metazoa; phylum Arthropoda; class Insecta; order Diptera; family Syrphidae; genus Volucella; species Volucella inanis. The sequence continues at coordinate 149,398,949 of OU026153.1, forward strand.
GGGATTGTCAGGGATTAACAGCAAGTATTACTGTGCATTATTGGAGCGAAATCGCTGCAAAACGGCTCTACATGAAGCGAAAAAAAAAATTGTTTTTGCAAGACAATGCACCGGCGCACAAGAGCATCGCAACCACGGCTAAAATCAATGACTTACGGCTCTAATTTCTGTCGCATCCACCGTTTTCGCCCGATTTGGCTCCCTCGTACTATTATCTCTTCCCAAACCTCAAAAGATGGCTCATCAATTAAAAATTCAGCTCACGCGAGGAAATCATCGACGCCACTTTCCGGAAAATTACTTTTCGGACGGGATCAAGAAGTTGGAAAATCGCTGGAATAAGTGTATCAAACTAAAAGGGTTACTTTTCATCCCACCTAGTAGTTTCAGTCAGAGCGTAGACCTCAAATGGGAGAGCGTGAGATTGACATAAGACAGTACAGGTTTTAGATAGCACTCCTTTTACGTTTTGATAGAAGAAGGTAGGAGGAATGTTATTTCGAGAAGGCGTAGGAGTGGATGGTTGAAATACTGCCAATGGAACGAAAAAATTTTTCGTTGTCAGATCTGCCCCGTTGAAGGCGTGAGATTGTTTTTGAGTGATCGTGAGACTTTTTGTGGAGACATATTGAAAAAAGGCGTGAGATTCTTTTTGAGTTCACATAGCTACAAAAAGCAGCAAGATCGTGAGACTTTTTGAGGAGACATATCTCGTGAAACTTGATAAATAAGTTTCATAGGCTTGTAAGGTCAGTAGGAAACCTTTCTGCTGTATGGAGACCATGACGCTTGTTTTAGTTTTTACCTCATAGCAAACTGAGTCGGATTTGTCATGCAGATACGCTAGAAGGAAACGTATGCTCTTGTACGTCTTTTTTTCTCTGAGCGTAAAAAGTCCATAACGGTATTCTGTTGTGTCAAAAGATTGTTGAGTTATTTTAACTGTGGGAGGCAGAAGGGCGCCAAAAATAGGCCTAGTGGACGAAGATGTTGGGGGTGAATTGAGCGGTAATTGAAGGGGCATTAGACACATTTTTAGATGAGGGATTTATAATATGGGATCTCATGAAATTGGGATATTTCGCTCCGGTTTTGAGATCGAAATTCGAAAAAGAATTGCTAGTGGGGGCATATACAGAGTAGTTAGGTTATTTCAGAGGAGACAGTGTAAGAGGTTGGGGTTAATTTGAAAGGGACGTGTTTACTTGGCTTGGATGCAATGGAGGCAGCTGATGCTATATAATTGGACGACTGATGAGGTTGGTACGGGATGTGGGTGGGAGTGGCGAAATTGGGTAATATGTGAGTTTTAAATCTCCAATTAGGGTCAGGTTTGAAACGGGTATCTTCGGTAGCTTATTACTAGATTAAGAGTTAGGTTTGGGACAGTTTGGGACGGTTTTGGAAGGACTTTATTCTGCTTCGTATTTTCTAAATATTTGCAGCACTTATCTTTCCAAGACTGAAATTGTTGCTGGCTGGACTAATGATTCATATTAAGATGGAAGATTGAGTTTGAAGCTGCGCTTGTTTCTGTAGTGAGATGTTGGAAGAAAATTGCAGTGGCTTATGGTAAGGTAATATTCTTTTTCGAAGAAATTCGAGATTTAATGGTCATTAGCGTTTGGTGGGGGCGCCTTTGATAAAAGGCGTAATTGATTATTTGAAGCAAGCTTGTCAATTCTACGTTGCCAATGAAGGTGTTTAAGTTGAATTAAAACGATTGATAAGCTTCCGTGGGGTGGCGACTGGAATTGACATAGATGTTTTCTCTGTTGTCAAGTTGAAAGGAACTTCGCAGGAATCAGTAGGTTAGATCGTCCGCAGATGTTTTATATGTAGAGGTGAGCGTGAAACCAATTCCATTAATTCAGCCATGAGCGATGTATTATAGTGGACATTCTGGTAAGACTCCTGGAAGTTTGGGGAGTCATCGATTTATATCGCTACGAGAGTTCGCGTCGAAGTAAGTTCATCATCGACATCGTTCACTTTACCGAACATAACTTCGAGCAAGGGTCCAGATTATTTAGGAGAGAGTTATTTATGTGATGAGGGCTGTAAGTGAATGTAAATGTCGTCACGCAGGAAGCTTATCAACTCGCACGTTTTTTGGTTGGATATAACCTCGCAGAACAGATAGCGTTGATGTCATTCAACTCTTTATCCAGGTGACGCAAGGGTGTTTCTTTATACCTTTATCTCACTTAGTCTAACTCGATTAGACCTGCAATTTGTTTATCCATGTACTTTACTTTGGATCTGCTAAGTTCTGGATTGAGTTACGCAAATCTTTTACACTTTTAACGCTGTTTTCAATAATCGAAACTTTGTCACTAGCCTTTTTGGCGAGTGCGTCTTGGTAGGAGCCATTTAAGTCGCTTAAGCAGTTTATTGCCAAAAGCACATGTAAAAGTGCGATACTCTTGCACTCATCACACAAGAAAATGAGATTAGATGATAGTATGCCCTTGAAAGCTACCTAGTCAGCATTGTTGTCATCGATTACACACTTGGCAATTGCGCAAGACGTGTTTAAAAAATGAAAATGGGTGATGTTGCACTAAACACACGGTCGCGGATATAAATTTGTTGCATAGGTCAGTGAGGGTATAGACGTAGGTAAAATTTTTGTTTATATATTTATTAATTTATTTTTTTGTTTGGTTGCTATTTACTACAGATAGGGGCTTTGCACTGAAATCTGCCAGCAGACCAAAAATATATATATATATGGTATATTCGAGCAGTGGGGGTTAAGAACCGGAAAATGCCATTCGATGAAAATTTTGGGTGAAAACGGAACAGATGAATAAGGAGAACAAGGAAAAACACGTCTGTCATCATCTGTTTTGTATAAAAGTGCAAACAATTGATGCAGTGAAAATGAAGAAGAATCACATTCCATATCGCTGTGTGATATGCACTTCACGAAAAAGAAGTTCATTGCGCTCTCCTCTGCAACAACAAGAGCCATCGGACACCGTATGCACCATCGATGATGACAACTCAAATGCAATTCAGCGTACCATAGAACCGGTTCTCTCGTCCAATTCCAATTGTACTCAACAGATAGCCAAAAAGAAAAATCTTAGCAGCTCTTAGTGTGTGTCATTTTGGATGTAGTGTATGATGAGATTCTTGCTCTGAAAGAGCACACTTTCCACATTAAACATCTCAATGACGAAAATAATATGCTGTCTAAGAAAGTGACCACTCTTCAGATATATGTCACAGACAGTTTGTGACAAATGCTGATCACAAGTCTTTAACTTTCGCTTTCCCACAAAAATTAGAAAAAGCTTCTCCACGCTATCTTTCATACATAGCCGAACTTTTAATAACTTTTAACTTAGTGGCAGATGTCAACACTGATTTTAGCGGAAGAAATACAAGCATAAGAACAAATAGACACGGAGTCAGAAGACCTACTAAAGAGAGGATCCTCATATAAGCTACAGGGGCTGGCAATCCAAACTGGCATGGAAATATATTGCGACATTTTAACATCTTGTATGCGTCCTCTCATACCAGCACCACTTCGGAAAAAAAAACTTTTAATGCAGTGCATTTTTTTTCACATCCAGGAGCCAGGGTCACAATAAAACAAATTAAAGAAGGTTCCATTTGGTCATCGTTAAGTAAAAATGTCACCCAATAGACCTGGCTTTGGCTCAGCTGTCAACTTTCCAAAATCAGCGAACATGTCTATTTCAAATCAAAAGAATTTAAAGCAGTCGACCAGCGATTTGACTACGTGCATTTGCACATCATAGTTCTGACTTAAATGAAATTGCCACTCATACCAACTCAAAGTCTTAACAATGGTAGAACCTTTACATCTAACGTCTTCAATTTGCGTTGGTTTAATTTCAGAGCACTAGAGTCGATAGCCCCATATACTCCACATTGGTCAAAAAGATTTGATTTTGCTGGTAAATCATCTCCCTATTCGGCCATAGTAATCGGAAAACACTCGCGATTGTTTTAAATAAAAAAAGGTTAAAAAAAAAACATGATCGGGGTCACAAAATGTTTTGGGTGAAGCAAGCTTTTTTGCCACCCTGTTCTATAAGAATTGAAATCAAACACGGTTTTATCTGATGGCAAGTATAATTAACGATTTAAATGTGGACATGGTCCTTACACTTCGAAGTTTGGAATAAGAAGAAAAAAAAAGTTATTATATTACAACCGGAAGGGTTTAAAGAAAATGACATTTTAAATGAAATGAAATTGGGAATGAAAGCTGTATGAATTTCTCTCCCTGACAAGGGAATGTGGATTATTCCTACGAAGCTCCTCATGATATTCTCTAGCGTTGGCAGGATGTTATCTAAGGAAATTTCAGTCTCGGAAGGTATTGGAGCGTCCGGACAAGCAGACTTGTTTAGTTCGAAGCTATGCAGATCCCAGAGCTGCTGGTCTCTTGTAATTAGACTGTGAATTTTGGTCACGGCTGCAGTAGTTCTATTAGAAATGTTACTGGCCGAGAATGAGAGTAGGGTGACATCCTTGAATGTCATGTCAAGCTCGTTGGTGTTACGCGGGTGACTTAAGAGTTCAAAAGAGAGTATTTATCAAAGTATTCCTCTGTATTTTGGTCAGTTAGTTTTTCGATAATTCCTGAATACTAGGTTGGCAGAGAGGGACATCACCCAGACTGAATTACATATATGTGAATGTTGCAAAAAATAAGTTAATTAAGTACTTACGAGTTGTGTGTTCAAAAACTAAGATGACTTTATATTTTTTTTTAAAAAAAAATTTTATTTATTCATCAATATTGTTTTTTGCTTTAAGTAATCCCCTTCAGATATAATACACTTGTGTCAACGCTTTTTCCAATTCTCGAAGCACATCTCATAAGCGCTTTTTGGTATAGCCTTGAGCTCTTCCGGAAAATGTCACAATGGACCAGTAATGACCCTTTTGAGCAAGTCAGGATCATCATTGACGTCATTTAAGAGCTCCTGAGCGATGCTCATGTGAAGGTTCTTTGATCAAAATTAAGAAGTTTCGGAACAAACTTCGTTGACACACGTCTCATGCCCAAATCATCCGAAAAAAATGGATGACACGAGCCCACTGATATGCTAACATCCTCAGAAACTTCTCTTGACGATTTCAGAAAACAATTTTCTCCACAGCTTCAACGTTATCATCTTTTGTTTATGTATAGAGGCGCTCAGAGAGAGGGTCGTCATTGGCATCTTCTCGACCATTTTGGAAGAGCTGGTATCACTTGTAAACATTTTTTTTACTTAAAGCAGACTTACCGTATGTCACTGTCAACACTTCAAGTGTTTTAGAACACTTGATTCCATTTTTTTACACAAAATTAGATGCAAATTCTTTATAATAATTAAAAATCGCCGAGCACACCAAAACACGTCTAAATACACCTCGTAAAATGCAATCAAAAAGTGACTCACCTCTCGTTGCTTTTGGTAGCCTTTCAGCTCCCAGTAGCACTCATTCTAGGTTGTTACCAGGGAGAGGGCCCACATGGTAGACGTCTTTGGCAGTCTCCAGTACGGCAACGGCTATGTCGGAGTCGCTCACGTTAGGAGGTAAGATACCTTAAGGCTACGTTTCACTAAGATACAAGTTCTAATCTTGCCTTTGTCTCTTGTATAGAGCGAAAGGTGTCCCAAGTTCACAAAACACGCCTTCTACAATCCATGGTTGTATGATGATGGCTTCTGCATTTTTAGATAGAGACAGAATAAGTACGTCCGAAATAAAATAAAAATAACCGCACGCAAGTGAACAAATAGAACAAAAAACTAAAAAAAACGACAAAAATCATTTGTGTGGCAAAAAAAAAAAAAATAAAATAAAATAAAATAACGCGTGTTAAGTCCCAGACGCAACCTGATCTTACACATCCACCACAATCTTTCTTTAAATATTCACCTTAATGTCTGCAAAGTAATTGTTTCCTGTTGTACATAATTTTAGCAATTATTCAAAAATATTGAAAACCGTGCAGTCATCGCACTATTGTAATATTTGATGACCTAAGAAATAAAAGTTGCACCTCGATATTAATTCAAACCTGTAGTCAGATGCAAGACCAGATTGTTAACGACAAGTTCAATTAAATAAATTTGTAAAATATGTAACTGATATTGGTGTTTTTTTTTGTTTGAATTTTTCGATTAACATAAGTGGCATAGTCGTATGGAGTATAATTCCGCAGAATTATATATTGGGTCTACAACTTAATTGCGGTTTGATAAGAGATGGCGTAATTTGTATCATTCCATTGTTATTATATCATTGGAACATGCGTTGGAAAGCTAATGTCGCTAGCTGAGCGAACGTGCCAAAAGTGGTTTGCACGATTTAAAAGTGGTGATTTTGGCTTGGAAGACGATGAACGTCCTGGGCAGCCAAACAAGTTTGAAGATGAAGAACTGAAAGCATTATTCTTTGGGTGTCACTCAAGCAGCCATTTCAAACCGTTTAAAAGCAGCTGGATGTATTCAAATTGGGTTCCACATGAACTCAAGCCGAGAGACGTCGAAAGGCGGTTTTGTATGTCCGAAATGCTGCTGGAAAGCCACAAAAGGAAGACATTTTTGCATAGGATTGTTACTGGTGATAAAAAATGGATCCATTAAGACAACCCCAAGTGCAAAAAATCATATCTGAAACCCGGCCAACCACCCAAATCAACGGCAAAGCCGAATATCCATGGCGCGAAGGTAATGCTCTGTATTTGATGGGATAAGATGGCTGTGCTGTATTATGAGCTACTAAGACCGGGTGAAACCACCAATGGACAACGCTACCGAACACAATTAATCCGCTTGAAGAGAGCAGTAGCCGAAAAACGCCCGGAATATGCGACCAGATACGAGGCAATAATTTTCCATCATGACAACGCTCGGCCCCACGTTGCTATTCCGGTTAAGAACTATTTATAAAACAGTGGATGGGAAGTCTTACGCCACCCGCCTTATAGCCCAGACCTTGCCCCTTCTGACTACCATTTGTTCCGTTCGATGCAGAACGCCCTCACTGAAATACGGTTCACATCAGAGCAGAATATCAAAAATTGGTTTGATTCATTCTTGGCTGCCAAGCCGGCTCAGTTCTTTTGGGATGGGATCCACAAATTGCCAGAAAGATGGGAAAAAGTCATAGCTTCAGATGGGCATTACTTTGAATAATACTATTGTACATGTTTTTCTTAAATAAACGTTCAAATTAAAAAAAAACCGTACGAATTAAAACATATACCCAATAGAACTAAGTTCCAAAAGTTGTAAATAAGTAAAAAACCAAAAACGGAAGCTTACATATGGTACAGAGCTAATAAGTGTTCAATTTGAAGTGGAAAGTAAGAAAACAAAAACGGTAGGAATTTTTGAGAAATAACATATAGGGCTTTCCAATAGGGACTTGACAACTTTGAATTTAATTTGTGAACGCACTCTTTCACTGATCATCAAACTGTCACTGTCAATTTATTCAATAAACTCAACATTTTCATCATGGTAAAGTACACTAACGAGCAACACAATTTTCTATAGATATTCGGAGTCGCAAAATCATCTTCAGTAACGAAGCTCATTTTTGGATCAATGGGTTCGTCAATAAGCAAAATATGCGTTATTGGTCGGGTGAAAATCCACCTGTGCTTCATGAATCACCACTTCATCCAAAATTAATAACTGTTTAGTGCGGTTTGCATGTCAGCGGCGTTTTTGGGCCATATTTTTTCGTCGACCATAACGATCGTCACGTTACCGTGAATGGTCTGCGTTATCGCGCCATGATCACCGATTATTTTTGGCCTGAATTGGAAATATGGACTTGGACGACATGTGGTTTCAACAGGATGGTGCCACAAGCCACACAGCACACGCTACAATCGATTTATTGAAGAGTAAGTATGGTGAGCGTGTTATCTCAAGACATGGGTCAGTCGATTGGCCGCCTCGTTCGTGCGATTTAACGCCGCTTGACTAATTTCTGTGGGGCTACGTTAAGTTATTGGTTTATGCCAACACGCCGATGACGTTGAAAGAGCTCAGAGCCAACATTGAACGCGAAATAGCGGCCGTTTCGGCCGAAATGTGTTTCCGAATCGTTGAAAATTTAGTCCAACGAATCGACCGCTGCAAACGTGCCAGCGGTAGCCATATGAACGAAGTCGAGTTCCATTCATTAATGTTTTGATTTTACTTCAAGCCAATAATAAAGTTTTTGAAATATCTCAAATGGTTTGCCTTTTATTTAAAAAAAAGTTGTCAAGTCGTTATTAGAAAACCCTATACATATACCTAGTGTAGTGCAAAATATGTGCATATAATAAATATTTAATAGTGCAAAGAAGTAAAGGGCGATTTTTTTTTATTATTATTATTTCAATTTCTTAAATGATAGGTGGTACAAATTATTATAAATATAATTCACAATAAAGATACTTGTATAGAATTCAATAAAATAAAAAAATTTACTACGATATTTTATGAAACAAAATAGCGATCGTTCTGTAGCACATAAGTGACTAGAGGCGAATGATCCTTCAATTCAAGAATAAGATAAATAAAACAAGAATAATAACAAAAAACAGGTAATATCACTTTTCAAACATTTTAGTTAGTTAATAAATTAAGCGGCTATATTCATAAATCTTTTGACTGTGGAACTATCCATACTAAAAAGAAAATTTTTTTACTTCGCTAAAAAATAAAGTGGGTTCTACTATAAATTTAATTTCGATTGGTAATTATTAATTAATGATTAATTAATTATTAATTAATTTTAATTTAATTCAATTTAAATTATTAATTAATGAATGGTAATTAAAAAGCCTTGGTGCTGGAAATTGGAATGTTAACGATTGCCACATAATTTACTCTTAGTCTGTATATATTCGTGCTTCTTAGTGTAGCACTGTAGCCGCTTCGCATGAAAAAAACTTTAAGAACCTTAAATATGTATAGATGCTTTATTGGAAGTATACGTAGGCTAGAAAACAATGGCCAAGTATGGCCTAGACGATTTTTATTGCAAATGATTCTAATTATGTGTTTTTGGTTAATATTTAGTATCTGGATGGTGCTGTTGTAAGATCCACCTCAACTTGCATTACCGTATTGATGTTTAGAGTGTACAAGTCCATAATAAAACTTTAGTAGAATTTTTCTTGAACAGTGTTCAAGTGACAGATATCATGTAATTTTTTAGTTCTTTGACATGTGTCTTCCAAGACAGGTTGTTGTCTATTAGGACACCAAGATACTTATAACTCTTAACACGTTCTATATGAAAACAATTTCAATAGCACACTAAATCTTTGTGGAAGTTGGTATTGCCACACGTATGAGCTATAGTGGAAGATAACATCACAATTAAGTGGGCAAGGACCTTTTAAGTTGCATATCATAAATTTTGTTTTATTGCTTATAAGTAGCTTGTGTTTCGCAAACCAATTGTGGTTTTTAACTGACTGCTTAAGATTCCTTCTATTTTTACTCGTTGAGTTCTCTGATAGGTACGTTGAAAACCATTAATGAATCGCGCCTCTTAGTTCAGCCCTATACAATTTATCCAAAAGTATATCGTGATTGACTATATCAAATGCTTTTGTCAAATCGATGAAGAGTACTAGAATAGTGTTGTCCGTGAAGTCCGTGCCGTTTCTAAGAGAGGGCACCACTTGATTTAAGTCCATACCATTTACCAATTAGTACCAACCTTCAAAAGATACGTGTATAAATTTGACAGCTGTCGGAAGATTAGTTCTCGGGATATAGCGTTGTGAGCGAAGTAACTTTTGGAAAAAATGCAGCCGATGCAAAGAAATGTCTTATTAAGTGTAACCCGGACTCTGCACCAGCCGAACGAACCATTCGCAAGTGGATTGAAAAATTTAAAAGTGGTCATACAAGCACCGAAGATGATGCACGCAGTGGCTGTTTCAGATGAAAACATCAAAAAAGTCCACAAAATGATTACGAAATCGAAGTTAATTGAGATAACTGAGGCTCTGAAGATATCAAAAGAGCGTGTTGGATATATCATGCATGAATATTTGGACATGCGAAAGCTCTGTTGAAAGTGGGTGCCGCGTTTGCTCACAGTCGACCAAAAACAACAACGTGTTGATGATTCAGAGGAGTATTTAAAGCTGTTCAACCGCAATAAAGCCGAATTTTTGGGTCGGTATGTGACAATGGATGAAACTTGGCTCCATCACTTCACACCAGAGTCAAGTCGGCAGTCAGCTGAGTGGCGAGGAGGCGACGAACCTCGTCTAAAACGACCAAAAACTCAACAGTCTTCTGGCAAGGTTATGGCATCCGTATTTTGGGATACACATGAAATAATTTTCATCGACTATCTCCAAAAGGGGCAGACTATCAACAATAACAACAACAGTGACTATTACATTGCGTTGTTGGAGCGTTTGAAGGACGAAATCGCAGAAAAACGGACGCATTTGAAGAAAAAGAAAGTGCTGTTTCATCAAGACAATGCACCGTGTCACAAGTCGATCAAAACGATGGCAAAATTGAATGAATTCGGCTACGAATTGCTTCCTCACCCACCGTATTCTCCAGACTTGGCCCCCAGCGACTATTTCCTGTTCGCAGACCTCAAAAGAATGCTCGCCGGAAAGAGATTTAAGACCGATGAAGAAGTAATCGCCGAAACAGAGGCCTATTTTGAGGCTAAACCGAAATCGTAGTACAAAACTGGTATCGAAAGATTGAAAAATCGTTTCAATCAGGGTATCGCCCTCGAAGGCAACTATATTGACAAATAAAGTTGAATTTTGCAAAAAATTTTTGTTTTACTATAAAACGGTACGGAAAAACACAGCCCATGTGTTATAATAATGAAAACTTTCATAAATTTCACTACATAACTTTAGAATAGAATCTTCAGTAGATTTCCCTTCGCGAAAACCAAATTGTTCGTTTCTAAAAAAACTTGTTTTTATTTAAAAATGATACTATGCGTATTTTTATCAGTTTTTCAAAAAGTTTACAAAACGTTGGGAGTATAGAAATGGGTCTATATTAAGTCATTGAACTTCGATTTCCTTTTTTGAATAGAGGAATGACCATACCAAAATTAACACTTAAGTTGAACAAGTGACTTGAGACATCAACAATAAATAAAGAAATACGTTTTAAAAGACAGTTAGTTAGACAGGATGTGCAAGAATTTTTGTTATCAAGAGATATTATACATACACTTGTGGATTTCTATTGGTGTGAAAAGTTGAAAAACAAAACTGTTATTTTGAGAAGTATCTTCGACTATATCTGAATACATATTACAGTTACAAGTATATTGTAATATCTGCTGGGTCTGATATTTCTATACCATCTACATTGATTTTAAGAATTTTTTCTTTTCCCTTTCTATTGTTAAGGATGTCTCCACTCATATTTCACATTACCCTTACAATTTTGCAGTTTATTTGTGTAATATTTATTCCGACCTAATTCCACTTGCCTAATGTGTTATAAATGTGATTTTGTTTTAGTTTTTTAATATTGGTGCAACTTACAATATGAGCCTTAAGAGTGTTCAAAAATATATCGTAAGCTACTGAGGAATTACTTTCCTTATAAACAGACTCCCAGAATTCATAAATTAAGCACTCAACTAGTTTATTATAATCAATTTGTGGTGTTCCTTGAAAAGAACATATTTATCGAAACTATTTGATTGAACGGTTTCTATGTTTACATTAGTCATGCAATGATCAGTAATCCGTAGTCAAGTGTAAATGTGTAAATCGATTAAATTAAATTTAATCTTACAAAAATATGATCAATGCATGTTTGTGTTTTTTCCGTGATTCGCGTGGGTTCCGTAATAAGAAATTTAAAGCCAAATAATGATAATTATCCGAGTCATTACTAATTTTTAATATATCAATATTTATAAGTTTCGTGTCTGTACCTCTTCAAGTCCCTTACTTAATTGTTCTATGAAAACGTTTTTATTTAAATTATTTTTATGCAGACGGTATATATCAGCGCTCATCAGACTTATTTTTTCCACTTTACAATCGCTTTCGTATTCTTTTTTAATATAAATCCTTTTGGATTTAGTTTTGTACTTCAAAGTGAAGAATTAAGTTTAAGCAAACGATTTTTACAATTTGTTGAGGAATGATTTCGACCAACCTCTTCGTGAGGTTTGATTTTCAGGGGTTTTTTTTGTCCAGATCACGCGTGACCCCTATCAAACTGCTTTATCATTTTTGTTCAGTATTGCTTGGCAAATTATCATGGATTGTTCAGCTGTATTACGAAAATCAGCGTTCTGTGAGAAATGTATTTCGTGCGATTCGAGGAACTTACGGTGCGCATAATCGACCTACTGAAACCACTATTGCCAATACCATTCGCAAATTTGATTCCCAGTTTACTTAAGTGGATAATACTCGACCGGCTAGATGACATCCAGCACGCAGTGAAGAGACAATAGCAGTGACGAATCGACTCGTCGTCGTTCTCAGCAGTTTGGCTTTGCGTATTCGACAACTTGGCGTTTATCACGTGAGGATAATCGACCTACTGAAACCACTATTGCCAATAACATTCGCAAATTTGAGTCCCAGTTTACATAAGTGGATGATACTCGACCGGTTAGACGACATTCGTGAAGAGACTATAGCAGCTGTAGCTGAGAGTGTACGCGAAGACCGTGACGAATCGATTCGTCGTCGTTCTCAGCAGTTTGGCTTGGCGTATTCGACAACTTAGCGTATATTACGTGAGGATATCGGTCTAAAAGCGTAGAAAATTCAACTGGCGCCAGAATTCAAGCCAGGCGACTTGAATTTACGTCACATTTTCAGTGAATGGGCTCTGGAAAAACTCAATGAAAATCTGGTGTTTTATCGTGAAATTTTGTTCAGTGATGAAGCCCATATCTGGCTCAATGGATACGTTAACAAACAAAATTTTCGTATTCGAGCTGATTAGAAACCCAAAGAGTACCAAGAGAATACTGGTGGAATCATTGGTCCACATTTCTTCAAAAATGAGGTAAATCAGAATGTTTCCTTCAATGGTAACCGTTATCGCGCCATATTAACGGACTATTCAGGACTGCTTCCTGAAACTCAAGCATATGGTCTCGGTGAGCTCTGGTTTCAACAAGATGGCGCTACGCGCCATACAGCTCGTGAAACAATGGACTTGTTGAGAAATCATTTTGGTGAGCACTTAATTTGACGTTTTGCTACACTTTTGGACTATTTTCTCTGGGGATATGTAAAGTCTCAGATCTTCAGGAATAAGCCAGCTACGATTGACGCTTTGAAAGCCAACATTACTCGTGTTATTCGCGAGATACCAGTCGCTATGCTCGAACGAGTCGCCCAATATTAGATCTTCCAAATGGACCGCCTCGGACGTAATCGTGGCTTAAATTTACATAATATTATTTTTAAAAGGTAAATGCCATGAATTGTTCTTTTAACTAATAATAAAAAAATAAGTTTACTTTCAAACTTATGTGTTTTATTTTGCATTATAAATCAAACCTTACTACGAATCACCCTATACATAGCAAAGTGAAAAAAAAGGCTTATGAGCAAGAGTAAATCTGAAAAATTGTATGAGAACGGAAGCTTTGATTACGATAGCAAAAAGCAAGAAACAATTATGCCAAATACAGATCCAGCAATCACATTTATCGTCAACGATATAGTGAAGGATGCGACGAGAATTTATGAGTTCAGAGGTGATGGAAGTTGATACACTTCTTCCATTATTGAAAACATGTTTAAAACAAGGAAATGTGTTTACCAGTGAGTCATTATGAAAAAAATCCAAGGACCAGCCCTCGACGTCATCCGAAAACTAGCAACAGAAGCAAAATGGGAAGACAACAAAGCAGCCTTAGTGAACAAATTTGGAGTTAAAGCATCGTACCATCAATTTTATCAGGAGCTATTTTCAACAAGAAACCTAAATGTAAGTGCATATTTTTTAAAAATAAGAGATATTCTAGTTAACTTAAATGGGAAGTTTGAATACGACACTCATGAATTTATTATATTAAAAACATTTTTAAATAACATCGACGTAAATTTAGCTTCAGTTGTTTCAAAAAAAAAAAAAAAAAAAACAAAAAAAAAATATTACAAATTTGCGTGATTTAGTTTATTTGAAAACGAATGTCTTATCAGAGCCAAAAATACAATATCAAATAAAAAACATTATAATTCGAGTGGTAATAATAATAGGAGTCATTATTCTGATAGCAAATTTAGCTCTAGATTCCGAGAGAAAGTTTTTTGATTCAATTATTGGACAAAATCTTTTAAAACCCTTAGGTGTCATCATTGATATGAAACAGTAAACTTTGACAATAAACAACAATGTAATAAGATTCGTGAATGCTTGTCCATATGAAATAGAAAAAAAATTCACTGGTTAGAACATTGAAATCTCGATATATTATAATTTCAAAACCTATCTCAATCGCTTAACGCTGAAGAAAAAAAAAAAAAAACTTGGAACTTTAATTAAATCGAATGCCAACCTCTTTAAAGAAGTTGATCATCTAACTTGTACTTCTGAGGTCCAACACGAAATAGTTACAACAGTAACACTTTCACATATTTAAAGATATTTAGGTACGCATGAGCATGAAATTTCGAAACAATTAAAAGAAATTCTCAAACAAGGCATAATTAGGTCAGTCCGGTATCAAAAATAGGAAGATTGTCATTGAATATGGTATAGGAAGTTGAATGATATAACAATCAGTTTGCAATCCCGGGCAGAGCAAAATATTTTACTACTCTTGACTTGGCGAAATTCTTTCCACCAAATCCTAGTAAGAGAGGGGGATAGAAAAAATACTGCCACATTATGGTTTACATCCATACAAGATCAAGCTGACTCAACATATTTTTTCGTCGACGATAACGATCGTCACGTTACTGTGAATGGTCAGCATTATCGCGCTATGATCACCGATTAATTTTGACCCGAATTGAAAGATATGGACTTGGACGACATGTGGTTTCAACAGAATCGTGCCACAAGCCACACAGCACACGCTACAATCGATTTATAGAAGAGTAGGTATGGTAAGCGTGTTATCTCAAGACATGGGCCAGTCGATTGGCCGCCTCGTTCGTGCGATTTAACGCCGCTTGACTATTTTCTGTTGGGCTACGTTAAGTTATTGGTTTATGCCAACACGGCCGTTTCGGCCGAAATGTGTGGCCGAGTCGTTGAAAATAGGCTCCAACGATTTGACCGCTGCAAACGTGCCCGCGGTGGCCATATAAACGAAGTCGAGTTCCATTCATAAATGTTTTGATTGAATTTCAAGCCAATAATAAAGTTTTTGAAATAAAAAAAAAATTTGTCAAGTCGTTATTAGGAAACCCTATATAAGAAATTCATAAAAGATTACGCTAAAGTAGCTCAACATCATCACAGAAGCACCGATCTTAAAATATCCAGATTTTACAAAAAAATTTTAAATTGGTAACCGATGCGAGTACATCTGCAATTGGTGCCGTACTTTAATAAGACAATCACTCCATCTGCTTCGCCAGCAGAACCTTAAACGATCATGAAGCTTATTATTTCACAACGGAAAAAGGACTGTTGATGATCGTCTGGCCAATCAATTATTTCAGGCCATATTTTTATGGTGTTAAATTTAATTCGTTGACAGATCAGCAGTCTCTTAAGTGGCTATACGCAAAGACCCATGGGAAAGACGTTAACCCTAGACTTCAAAAGTTTTTGAAATTAGGCGAGTACGATATAAGCATTGACTATATAAAAGAAAAAGAAAATGTAGTGGCTTATTTTCTTAGTCGAATCAGTGTATATACCAATGAAATAAATATATACGAACGATACAGGCTTCCTATGTCTGAAAAAGTCAGTAACCTATCAATGCATAACAACGCGGAAAAACACAATGCAAGTTCTATTCATTCTCAAGAAGAAAAGTTCAACAATTAAGCTATGCAGTGCCCAAAGCAGTTTGTCTCTTGTAATCAGACCATGAATATTGTTCACGGTTGCAGTAGTACTGTTTTGGTTACTACTAGCCGCGAATAATGAGCTTTTTATATATTTTTTTATATATTTTGAGGGATTCTTTGTATGAGCTTCTGTCAGTCACTTTTCTTGTGTTGCAAAGTTTTCTGCAGGTCTTTCTAAGCGGTCCTAGTGCTCATGTCCACCAGTTGAATCAGAGGGCAGGAAGCAGCCATAGCTTGATCGAGAGCTACGGTGAATTCCCTGACTTTCATGTCAAGCTCATTGGTGTCACGCGGGTAACTTGAGAGTTCAGAGGATAGTGTTTCTGACAGTATTCCTCTGTATTTTGGCCAATCAGTTTTCCGGTAGTTTTGGAATGCTGTCTGATTGGGGGGAGCATCATCCAAGCTGAATTGGATGTATCTGTTGTTCGAAAACAAGTGTTCAGTAGATACCATCCAGTTCGTTACCATTTGAATGATGTTGTCTGAGGCAAGAGTGATATCGAGCACTTCCTGTCGGTTTCCTGTTATAAAAGTGGGCTCATTGCTAATGTTGCAAACAATGAGGTTAGTACTTAAAATACAATCAAAGAGTGACTCATCTCTATAGTAGATGTCGGTACTGCCCATGAATGTTACTGTCTCACCTAATGATGAGACAAGTTTTTTGCCTTCCAGCTTCCAGTACCACTCTTTCTAGTTTATCACCAGGAAGAGAGCCCACCTGATTGTGGCCAAAATACGCCGATGCTAGCAAGTACTTCTAGTAGCAATCTACTTTGGCAATCTATAGCCTGGCAACGGTTAAGTCGGGGGCGCTGAATTTAGGAAGTAAAAATACATTAATACGTTTCACTAGTATACAAGTTCTAATCTTACCTTTGTCTTTTGTATGGAGTGGAGCGTATAAAGATATTCCAAGTCCACGAAACTCGCCTTCCGAGATCCATTGCTCCTGGATTAGGATGATGTCTTCTGCGTTTTTGAAAAGACGTAGAAAAAGTGCGTGGTGGATATTAATCTGGAGAAACTGTATCATTGCTACAATTTCCCAGAGTGGCCTCCACCACGATTTTGTTCGAGTCTTCCGATTCTGAAAATGAGCCTAAGAGCTCATATTCTACCTCTCATCGTGTAGGATCTTTTTTTATTTCGTCATCGGTTTCAATTTACGACAGAGTGCCAGAAGAGGAGACCGAAGGCTTAGTAGTCGCCTCGGATGAATTGGAGTCGTCGCTGTCGAAAGAATATCGACGCTCCCAGATCTAAGGCTGTATTTATAATTCCTGTTAAAGGAGGAGGAGTTTGCTTATCAGTATCCAGCGCATCCTTTTTGTAGACCCTAAGGTATATTGCCTCGAATCCGAACCGGATCATGACTTTAGTTTCCGCCAGAGGGTTAAGGGATTCCTTATTGATCACAATCAACGAGCATCTATAAGAGCCCCTTAGCTCTTCCAATTTCGCAACTTTCCAGTTATGAGTCGGAAGGGTCGGGGTACTGAGCCTGATGATCTCTATAATGCTTTCTGAAGAGGAGGGTTGCTACTGGCCAAATCTCTCCTAAACCACTTATGGCTTTTGTGAAAAGGTCGTCACAGCGTCATTTAAGACTTAGCTAAAGGACCTCAGAGATGTAGTGTTGGATGGCCCAGGGGTTTTGGTGTTTACGGTTTTGTTGGTTACGGTTTTGATGTTTACGGTTTTGGTGTTTACGGGTTTGTTTGCTTTCCTCCAACGGTCTCTGGCGCTTAGAGTAGACTTCTTCCCACCTCCGGAATAGATCCCTTAATTATGTGTGATGCATTTCGGCGTCTTGAGTAGGCGCCTTAGATGTCGCTGAGGCTGAGTCCCTGATTCCTCCTAAGGGAGAGGAGTTTTTGTAGTGACCTTACACAAACTTGCTGCTGCTAGGGGTGAAGGAAGAGATAGGACCATGGCTTGTCATAGTCTTATCTGTCCTTGAAGATTTGGTTTTAGGCTCGTTGCGATTGCCTTTTGAAAATGGTGCGTTATGGTCTGTCACAGTCTAACTTCCTCTCGACAATGGAGGAGCCTTGTCGGTAGTCGGTGCAGTCACCGTTCTACCACTCGGTTTTAAAGGAGTACCGGCCTCCTTACTCAGCCCGTACAACTCGACAAGTTCGATGCTCGGGTAGAGGAACAATATAAAAAATATTGAAAAAAATCGGCAATATAAATAACAAGTAGGACATTTTAAAAAACTTATAATCGAGAATAAATTCAGAAGTGTAAATATTTAAGACTATTTTAGAAGAGAAAGTATAGAATATCATTTAGTTAAGCCAAAAACCCATACCAGTAATACAGACAAAGAACGGCTTCATAATACAATATATATAGGCACTTACGCAAAGAAAAGGAGAGATACATAACATATGCAAACATAATAAGAATAGAGAAAAATGTACCGATATTAGACAAACAGATTACATCAAAAATTATAAAGCCGTAAGTCATTAAGAAGAACCAAAATTTATTAAGACTAACAGAATTACAGAATATTCATACTTCTAACATTAAACGCAAAAATAAATTTTCAGGTGAAGTGGATATTGAAAATACTTATGCTATTACTGACCTGAAGGCTAACACTACCACGATTGACGGTTAAGAAAATTGAAACCAATCTTGGGTACTATATAAGGAGATCCACCTGGAAAAACTTGACTTCTCTGAAAGCTATGATACCATATTGCGTATAGTAACCCCACAGGAAATTTTAAATTTTTTTTAAAGTTGCAAATTTTACAAGACACTTCCAGGACTATATTGCTTCAACTAGACTTGACATTATTCATAGCAACATTTTAACAAATGAAGAGATTGTGAGATATAACACCGACCTACACAAATTTGAAAACTTTAAACTGGGCACACTTTTAGACTATCACGAATATATTTATATTTGTTATTAAAATACCGAACAAAATTATTGGATTGCAAAACACCCTGTTTGTTCCGATTGGTTTGAAATTCAAGAAGTTGTAAAAAACGAAAATTAAACATATAATTACGTTAAAGATAATGATTTAAAAAACTTAATACCTTGTAACAATTGTGTTATCATGGAAAATTGTATAAGAATTTTTAACAACACACCCGAAATTTTAGAGTAAAGAGGAGCAGTAGTTTTAGTAAAAAACCAAAGAAACGCAAAATTTATTAGCACTACTATTTAACTTCAAAAATTGTTCCATAAAAGTTAACCGTAAAGTTATAAACAATAATCAAAAGATATTTAGACAAAATTTCATCATTTCTAATTACTTAGAATATATCAACAATCTAAATATGAAATTATTTTTTGACGACACTGTTCTTAATGACATAGAAAACCTAGATGTGACTACGGAAATTAGTAAGTATAATCGTAAATCGAAGGAACATTTTATCTTTGGAATTACATTTATCATTATAAGCATAATAATTGTTGTTTTTGGTGCAAACATCCATGCAAACATGCAAACTTCCAAACATAAAAAGTTAAAAATTAAAATTAATAATTTAATGATTCAGAAGAGTTCACAGTCACGAAAGGAGGTGGAGGTGGACTGAAAAGTCCGTTTTATAGTAAAAAACAAAATTTTTGCAAAATTCAACTTTATTTATCAATATAGTTGCCTTCGAGGGCGATACACTGATTGAAACGATTTTTCAATCTTTCGATACCAGTTTTGTAGTACGATTTCGGTTTAGCCTCAAAATAGGCCTCTGTTTCGGCGATTTCTTCTTCATCGGTCTTAAATCTCTTTCCGGCGAGCATTCTTTTGAGGTCTGCGAACAGGAAATAGTCGCTGGGGGCCAAGTCTGGAGAAAACGGTGGGTGGGGAAGCAATTTGTAGCCGAATTCATTCAGTTTTGCCATCAGTTTTTCTTCAAATGCGGCCATTTTTTTTTTTTAATTTCGTCATTCAAACGCTTCAACAACGCAATGTAATAGTCGCTGTTGATAGTCTGGAGATAGTCGATGAAAATGATTCCATGTGTATCCCAAAATACGAATGCCATAACCTTGCCAGCTGACTGTTGAGTTTTTGGTCGTTTTAGACGATGTTCCTCGCCTGCTCGCCACTCAGCTAACTGTCGACATGACTCTGGTGTGAAGTGATGGAGCCAAGTTTCATCCATTGTCACATACCGACGCAAAAATTCGGCTTTATTGCGGTAACACGTTGTTGTTTTTGGTCGACTGTGAGCAAACGCGGCACCCACTTTAAACAGAGCTTTCGCATGTCAAAATATTCATGTATGATATATCCAACACGCTCTTTTGATATTTTCAGAGCCTCAGCTATCTCGATCAACTTCACTTTACGGTCATTCGTAATCATTTTGTGGATTTTTTTGATGTTTTCATCTGAAACAGCATCTTTTGGACGTCCACTGCTTGCATCATCTTCGGTACTCGTATGACCACTTTTAAATGTGCAGAGTCCGGGTAACACTTATCAAGCCATTTCTTTGCATCGGCTGCATTTTTTACCATCAAAAAGCAATGATAAATCAACACACGAAATTGCTTTGAATCCATTTTTTTTTCACAATAACAAAAGTTACTTCACTCACAACGCTATATCACGAGAACTAATCGTCCATTGGTACTAATTGGTAGATGGTATGGACTTAATTCAAGTGGTGCACTCTCTTAGAAACGGCAACGGACTTTTCAGCCCATGTATTACGTCTCAGAGGCAACCCGACTCAACACATCCGCCACAAGCTTTCTTTAAATATTCACCTTAACGCTCTGCAAAGAAACCATTTCTTTTTTTACAATATTTAAGCGAATAATCAAAAATATTGCAAATCGTGCAGTTATCGCACTATTATAATATGTGATGACCTAAGGAATAAAAGTTATTATTATTATTATTAAGGGAGCGATACAAATTAATTTGTAGGGTTTTAACGCCGGGGTACTATGCCCATGTGGCGCGTTTTGTCAACAGCACTCGGAGTACTGAGCTCCCATGTGGTCCCCCATCTACGTACGTGGTCCCCAACACTGCTTGATTTCGGTGATCTAGTGGGAACCGATGGGAATAAAAGTTGCACCTCGAAATTATTTCAAACCTGTAGTCAGTCTTAAGACCAGACTGTTCATGACAAGTTCAATTAAATAAATTTGTAAAATACGTAACTGAAATTGGTGTTTTTTTATTTGAATTTTTCGATTAACATAAGTCGCGAGTACAGTGTTATTAACATCTACAGTGCGGGCATCCCAACCTTCCTGCCATTGGTCATACTGTTGCTGACGTTGCTGTATTACATTGTAATATGGTACAGCATGGTACTGAATGTATACACGTATGCTGTTTCTTATTTTTGTAAGGGCATAACACCTACAACAATTTGATTCGGTAAACCAGATCCAAATTTTTACTATATTTAGTATCGTCGGTGTTTGTGTTTTTTGTGGTTGTCTTTTTTTTTATAATGATTTGGGAATTTAGAGTAGATATGGCCAATATTTGCGGGCTAAAAAGTAATCACTTTTCTGCATACGTCCACGTCTGTAAATACATTCCAATTGTTTTGCCACTTATTGAAACACAAGTAGATCCCCGTCCACACTTCTCAATCACTCTGATCTAAAGTTATATGACTACTTACTAGTGCCATTACTCTTCTCTCACTACGTGCGAAGTGATTTAGCTTACTAAACTCCACCACAATGTAGTCACTGTTCCAATTCTGAATTCAATTTAATGTGGTTAAAATTCACTCTCTATAAAAAAATTATCAACTATTATTTTATTTATATTAACGAGTTTAATGCGCTGTCTGACTCCATATAAAGAATTGTATCCACATACTGAAATCGTCATTCCGTGCGATTTCTATATACATAATTCTGGGAGGCTTCGAGATTCTGGACAGACAACACCCAAAGGAGGGCGTGTTGAGATCTTCGCTGCGGAACTTGCCCCAGCTTGTAAATGACTCCACACGAATACCAGACGTCGATAGTCATACCACCAATACCCTGGACTTGTTTTTACCTTTGCTTCTCACCCTGATAAGTAAATTGTTGATGTACTCTCCCTTCTAGGCTCGTCGGACAACTGTGTTATATCAGCTAATATCTCGAACACCCACCACACACTTACAAAAAGGATTCCTAAAAAAGCCGTATGGCAATACGAGAAAGCGGTCTCAACACCTTGTTTAGGAATTTTAATTGGTCGATATGTTTCCTCGAAAACGACGTGGATGTCGATGCTGATATGATAACAGACAATATTCTCTTTGAGACGAGATCCCTTATCCGTCATCAGATGAAGAGTATCAAGCCAAAAGAAAAAGCATGGTACGACTCGAGCTGTAAAGAGACTGTCGCGGTTGGAGAAATGTTTTTTCGGTCCTTGAAGACCATCCCGGCAGAGGAGAACCGAAAAAGTTTAAACGAGCCGGGAATGACTGCAACGTCTTTCATAAACGTGTGAGATTTCAATACGACCAAAAGCTAAGGTAAATAATACTACAATGTCCCAAAGTTAGTAAACATTTTTGGTGGTTCGTCAAAAATATTAGAAATTCTACCTTATCCTCCACCCCAATGCTCATTTATAATGACATTCCAGCTGACAACTCGTTGGACAACGTCAATCATCTTGCTGTACACTTTGCTACCGATTCAATACTCCCAGATTATGTTTTGTCTCCGCCTACATTTGAGTGCGTCGAATTTTCAATGGCACAAATCACTTTCGTATTCGTGAAGAAGCAAGAGTTCTTAAAGATCTTAGCTTTCAAAAATCCGTTGGTTCAGATAGTATATCTCCCCTTCTTCTCAAGAGGTGTAGGTTCTCGCTGGCAAAACCACTGCGTAAGCTTTTTCATTAATCCTACTCTTTAGGTTGTGGCGATGGCCTGATAGTTGGCTCACTGGCTGTCACGCTAACCTACTTGGGATGGAATCCCGGTAGGAGCTCAACAGCAAATTTTCAAATCGTCATCACCCTTTCGGTGGGCAATGGCAAACCTCCGAACGTTAAATTCTGGCTATGAAAAAGCCAAACAGAGAGCCGTTTGGAACCGGCAATAAACAGAAGGCCCTGCTCAGGAGTGTAAAAATTCATAAAGTGGGAAACATAAATGAGTGCGAGAATCTAGGCCTTGGCCCACACCGAACTGTCACGCCAAAGTATTTTTTACTCTTTATTACTCTTTCCGAGCAGATGGAAAACAGTATTTGTCCAGCCCGTCTCTAAAAAAGGCGAATTTTCTTCTCTCTCGTCCTACAGACCCATTGCACTTGCGTCCCTTTTTCCCAAATGTCATGGAAACGCTGAAAAACCGTCAGCTCACGAAATATCTCGAAACACGAAAACTTTTAAATGACCGGCAATACTGTTCCCGCAGCAAGAGGTCCACATTAAGCTCTTTTGTTGAATATGCGTGCTTTTCGGATCGAAGACTCTCTTCTTCAATGGATTGGAAATTACTTTTCGGAACGTTCAATTCAAATTCTTTTGGATGGTTTGTCTGATGTTCACAAAACAAATGCTGGTGTGCCCCCTGAGTCCGTTCGGTCTCCGATGCTCTATTTAATTTTCTTCAATGATCTTTCGTCTGCTACTTCTAACAGTACTCTCTGCTTTTCACATTCGTAGAACGGAAACGACAGCGTATGCTAAGTTCATTAAATTCTGATATTAAGAGGATAACTAATTGGGGAACCACTAACAGATTAGAATATAATACTTCCAAAACACAATGCTGTCTGCTGTCATTAATGCGAAATTTAAACATTCAGCTATTGTCCATGAATGGACATTTCACAGAATGGACTTTTCATTCTCAGTATGTGTGTCACTGATAACTTACTTTGGAATGGCCACATATTTGATGTCGTCAAAAATGCTGCGAAATGTCTAGGATTTCTCAAGCGATGTAAGAAATACTTTACCCCCTCTGATCTGGCCTCATTATGTAAAGCATTTTTTCGCCCAAAATTAGAGTACAATGACCGCATCTGGCCGGGTGCACCGAAAATATCTCTGCACCTGCTAGATAGGATTCAAAAACGTGCGATGAATCTCATAGGAAATAATAATATCACCCAAACGATGGACCCTTGAATACCGACGTAATGTCCCGTGTCTCATTCTGTTTTAACACCCGTCTTACTATAAATGTCCATCAGTATACCCTCAAGCTCGATGCTCCAGTATCTGAGGCTGAATTTATAATTTCAGTTAATCGAGTAGGAGGTTGCTTATCAAGATCCAGCTCATCCTGTTTATAACCCCTTAGGTTTATTTACACAAAACTGAACCAAATCATGCCTTTCGTCTGTCGCAGAGGGTTAAAGGGCATTTATAAGGGATTCTTAACTCCTCCAGTTTCGTGATCTTCCAGTTGTGAGCCAAGTGTGTTGGTTTACTGAGGCTGATGATCTCCAGAATGTTTAATGGGGAGGAGGGTTCAGTTGGAATCCAGCTGCGAGTTCTAGATGCTAGGGATCGAGGTTTGCAGTCTGCAAAACTTCTTCTAATCCATATATAGCTTTTGTGTAAAGATGGAAAGGATGTACCTATAAGCTTTATGAAACGGTGAAGGAGACACTCACTGAATTAAGAACACCAGGTGGAGAAGTTTCTGCCCGTATATTAAATGTACATACGGAATGCTGCCAAGATTACGATGCCGAGAACCTTCCGAAGAAATAGCTTTAAAAGATCTATGATGACAATTGATATCGCGTTTTCATACAATTGCTGAATGTTGGCGGATTTTTAGGCCATACGATGAAGATGAAAAAACTTCTAGAAAATAGTAGCGGAACGAGTTGTCCGTGGTCTGTACCAACGAAAAAAAAACGAGGCGGCGAACTTTGATCTGGTCCAACAGAATACAGTATATTTCTTGTAAGTCTCGACAATCTTGGAACTGTTAACAGTTTTTAGAAAAACATCATTTTGCTTTTGTTTTCAGGGAGAGAGGAGAAATTATACAGGGTGATTCATCGTAAGGTTTGATTTATAATCTAAAATAAAACACATAAATTTCCAAAGCCCATTTACTGAAAATATGACGCAAATTCAGGTCGTCTGGCTTCAATTTTTGCACAAGTTCAAATCCGTATGCTTTTAAGTAAAGATCCTCATGTAAAATACGCCAAGATGTCGAATACGCCAAAAAAATGGTAAAGCAGTTTGATAGATGATGAAATCACCCTATACTTACGGGTAGAGTTGAGTTCGAACCAACCTGATACTCACTATTATTACTATTAAATTGTACCTAAGCCTCGTTGCTTCTCACTTTTGTTTTCTTTACTATTAGATATGCGTTGAACTGCCATACCCAGAAGGAAACTAGGTAAGGTAGTAATTCACCTTACTATGACTTCGCACAAGTCACGGCCTCACCACGGGTATGGGTCGGTGTGTCCACCTACCCACGACCTCACTATCTCATTCCTGCTGCAAACACACCAATGTTCTATCCCGCATGTCGCTATCTTATGTAGTTAAGCTACTGGGCCTATAAATTCATCTCTGCGTTCCAGAACCAGAAACACGACGTGCACGGTTTTTGCAATTACTTAACGGCTGGCACGGAGGCCGTGTTAAGCGCATGCGATCTGAAGGGACCGGCCGCGTTTTATCGAGGTAAGACACTTTCGGAGACTCCGTCTCGAAAGCGCATCTGCTCACACTTCGCCACAGTTATCATGATATTTGTGTGAGCTCAGCACATTCGTAGATTCCCACATCCACCGAATGTATTGGGTTGCATAATACATACAATATTATGTGCTAGCTTTGGGCCAATCACACCGGGTGGTAGTTTAGAATTTCAAATTTGGATTGAATCTGTTGCGTAAAGTTAATGTTTCAAATTACTATACTTTTGCTGATAAATTTAATTTTAAGTTATAAATAGAACTATAAGTCAAAATTGTAACCAGAATTTAGTTGGATTTAATAAAGAGACATTCGTCTCAGAAAAAAACATTTTTTTCGTAAATCTCCTTAAAAAGTCGTTTACTGCACCTTGCAGGAATATAGATTTGCGAGCCAATGCTAGTAACCTTCTTTGGTTCTCTCGCTATCTAACTGTATTGGGCATTATCCTAGATAGTGCGGCTACCACCTTGGTTGCTTTGTCAGCCGCTCTCTCAACGTGGTCTCTAAAAAAGAAGTCATTAGTCGGCCCACATTCTAAGATAGTGAAATTCGCACTAAAGTTCCCAACGAACCATCGATGCCTGGTGAAATTTGCTCTTATACATAAGAACGAGGCTTGGAGTTTCCAGCCCCCACTGAACAGTGTTGCACGTAAATACATATTGGACATGTCTAAAGGATCCCACGGCTCGGCAGGTTCGATGTTACCCTCTTTAACTGTTCGGGTGTAACATTAAAGAAGGAATCTCGTCTACCTATTATGACTGCCCTTTTATCTCCTCATGGTGATCCGAGAGCAGGATGGAGACCACTTCCTCCATGAAGGGCAGTTTCATCGGGCCGATCGGATCAGAACTGAGCAATTTGTGTACTGTTTTACAATTGGCGAATGTGACTTCGTTAATAGTCGAAACAAAAATGAAACATCTAAAATGCCTGTCCCTTCTTAAAATTGTCGCAAAATGAGATTAAAGAATCTGCTTTGCGATTTTTTGTGGCAAATTAATGGACCTAATCGTTTACATCAAAAGATAAATAAAACTCCACGATATATTCTCTGTAGTGCAACCTTAGTCTCTAAGTGAATCTACCCAACAACCTCATGTGTTCCATAATTCATAGACCTTTCAGACTATTTTTCATTTACTAATATAAATAGTCGTCAAGTTTGAAAGTATTTAAAAAAAAGGTAAGAAAAAATATGCTATTATTACAAAATACCAGAACCGGCGCACGCACCCTCCGTCAATTTTAAACAACCTCTGACTATAATAGCATTTTCCATTCCCTCTGTCAATAATTTTACCTGTCAATGAAAGAGAAATAATCCACTTCCGGTGCGGATTGTTTGTTTTCTGCTGTCAGGATAAAAAAAAAAAAAACTAAACACCCACAGTCATCGTTTTGAACTTCAAAAGTACCTACTGTGACAGAAATGTCACTGAAAATAGATATGACAAATTGCGGTATAAAAAGAAAAACAATCGGATGACCGTTGTCTATTATTTCCTAGCCCAAACCTCCTTTCAAGGATTGCATGTGACATTTTTGAAGAAATGTCTCAGGCTAATACCCATCCAATCAACTCCACCCAGCTGGACGATGAAATATTCAACATATACTCCAATGATTGACCAACTGAAGCAATGAGTCGCTTTACATTGTCAGTATCAGTAATGGTGTAACAAGGTTGCAAGTTGCACTGCACAACTAATTACAAAGGAGTTTATTGTTAATAGAATTATCCGATTTACCGTGTCATACGGTCATAAGGGGACATTCACATACTCGACAGTCGACACCACTCACAAATGCATTGTAAACAGGATTTTATTGACAACTTAGCCAAATGATAAATAATTGACGAATTTATTGTTTTTGCCAGTATTGGCAATAGAAGGGAGGACATACGTCGATAAATATTTCTTTTGATTGCAATCGAATAATGGGCAAAAGTTCATGCCTAGCAATTAGCACTGAAAACGTATATTCGTATTGTTCTTTTATGATAATATTCAATTAAAATAGTTATATCCGGATAGAAACCGACTGACAGTGATTGTGGGAACCGAGAGTGTGGAACCTACTTTGAATTATTGATAAGTTTTAAGTTTTCGCGGATAGATAGAAGGATCTAACTTACTTCCTACGAAAAAGTCAATAAATTGCTCAGACTTTTACTTAAGAAAAATTTTTCTCACGAAGAAGTAAGCCCTCTGCTGAGAGACAACAAGACTTGCTTATTTATCTAAAACATCAGAATGATTTCGGTTGGTATGCCCCTACATTGAACCATGTCGACCAGCTTCTTGGTGAAAGCAATTTGATGAATATGAGATTTTGATTAGCGAAAATATGAAGGTGAAAATGACATTATTGATTATAGCGAAGTCTCTAGTGAGTTTGCTATAGTTATCAACAATGGAGCATGGCGTAAGATATTGATCGAAGAGATAGCTATGGTAGCATGACACTTCCACAACTTATTAACCTATAAGTGAGTAAAGATGGGGTCCTATTTTGTATTCCCTTTCGCATTTCCTATTTCTTTAGAAAAAGCGTTTTATTCTAATTTGGAACGAAAAAGTAATACCAATTGTATGGCGAAAATGTTTGCCAAAATCACCTTCTTGTACGGATATTCATTCGAAAGATTTCTTTCATTTACATATTATTATTAAATAAAATGTAGGTATTTTATGGTTGAAAGTTTTATAACAAAAAATATACTGTATTGCATTTGATTCTTTCAAGGAAGGCGGCCAAAGTTCACACACCAAACCTGTGCAATTCGAAGTTTTAGTGCAGTTTATGGAGACCCACACTGAACTAACTACGGGATTCATCCTATCACCGGAAGGAAGGCAGAAGTCCAACCAATTTTGGACTACGCTTGCGCAAACGTTTAATATGAAAACCCCCTCCATGCGTTATGTCGATGGGTGAATGAAGGTAGGTTTAAATTAAGCGGATACAGAGAATGTATTTTTAGGTGTGGGCTGACTTCAAAAATCATTCCAAATTCAAGTTGAGGAGGAATAAAGTGAACATGGAAGCTTCCATATAAGTCTACTAGCCTGGACGGTATAGTATTTGTCGAGTTACGAAGGTACTCAGATATCAGCCTGCGAACACTAGAGAATATCATGAGAAGCTGCGTAGAAATTATCAACATTCCCTTGCTATGGAGAGAAATTAATGTAGTTTTCATTACCCAAGCCGGAAAATATTCTCATGTTGTCCAAAATAACCTCAGACACATAAGCCTACAATTTTTCTGAAAACTTTAGAGCGATTAATTGATATCCATATACGATCTAGAATTGATTCACGACTTTTGTCTACGACTCAACATGCCTACTGTAAAATAAAGCTGGTAAAAATGGCTTTACATTCACTAACTAGTCACATCATGATCCTTACATTACAGCGAGTACTGAATGGTCATGTTCCTGGACATACGGTCAATACTACATCTGAAATCACTCCTGCGCTATAAACTTTGAAGGTAAATGATTTTGTTGGAGAGTTGATTACTAAATTGCAGGATAATCAACTCCAAACAGGGTGGTGCTTCTGCTAAAAGATACATCAACAGAGGTACGCCGCTAGACAGTGTCGTTTCAACCCTTCTCGGGAACTAAGTGGACAACGTAGTTGGCTGACGTTACTATCGCCGCCTCAGGAAAGCATCTTAATGTCAGTAAATAACTCTGATATTTACAGATTAACAAGTTGGGCGGATCGGCGTGCACTCATAGAATTGATGTCGTCCTCGTTTTCAGGAAATATAAAATTCCAATCATAGAAATTCCCTCAATAAACGGTAACGGCTTAGTCTTCTCTGATTCAGTAAAATATCTGGGTCTAAACTAATCTTAACTGGAAACTTGATATTCAAGAATGAGTAAAGAAATTTTACTAACTTACTTACTTAAGGTGGCCCTACAGTACGGGATGGACCTGGGCCTCAACCAACGAGCGTTTCCAGCAAGCTCGATCTTTAGCCAGGTGATTCCAGTTTCGCACGCAAGTTGGCTGAGGCCTCTTTACTCTTGATTTACCTCGGAGCCGAATTCGAAGATGATTTTTTGGACCGGAGCATTGGTGTCCATCCGCTCTACATGACCTAGCTACTTCAGTCGTTGGACCTTCATTCTTTTGGCTAAGTCAGTGCCAATGTATATCCCGTCTATTCAGACGGGACCGAACATCACCCGAAAAATTTTCTTCTCAAAGCAGCCAAGTCACCCTAATCCACATTTTATAAAGTCCGTGCCTTTGCGTCATATGGTATGGTCTAATAAAGCGTCACTTTTGTTTTTCGAAAAAGAGTTTTGCTGGTCAATTGCCTGTCCCAAACGTCGGTGTTAGGTGTACTTCTTGGTTGACAGCATGTAATTGGTCTTGCTGGTCAATTGTCTGTCCCAAACGTCGGTGTTAGGTGTACTTCTTGGTTGACAGCATGTAATTGGTCTTGCTTTTGTCGACCGTTAAGCCTCGTCACTGAAATCACGCTACTTTCTCCGATTATGTCAATTTCTTCGGCATATGCCAGTAATTGGACGGACTTTTGAAAGATTGTGTATTGGCGCGCGAGTTTTGCACTATTTTTTCAAAAATCATGTTAAAGAAATAGCATGACAGCGCATTGCCCTATCCGTTTTTTTTTTTTTTGACATCAAAGATCTTAGTTAGTTCTTTACTGACCTTGATGGAGCAGCGTGTATTTTCCATCGTCAACCTGCACAAACGGACGAGTTTGCTAGGGATGTCAAAGTTAGGCATTGTCCTGTATATCTCTATAGACGCTATCGGTCTTAAGATCGATGAATAGGTGTATCGATTTGGAGCTCATGGATTTTTTACAAGATCTGCCGTAATGTGAATGATGGTTTACTTTCCTGCCCTAAAAGCACACTCACTGATATAGATCAATTTGGTTATTGACAAACTGCTCTGTTGGACAGATAGGATCTTGTAGTCGAAATTAAGAATACTGATGCCACTGTAGTTTGCCGTTTTGTATTCACCTTGCTGTGCTTTCTATCACCCGTTGTCAAATCAAGAGTTTCGTTGTGATGGCCGAGTGAAACCCAGCATATCAGAGTCTGCATCTCCCTTTGGCGAAGTTTCCACTGGTCTTCAATGCTTGATGATGGAGGCATAGAACATATTAAGAGATTAAAAGAGACTCAATCGGAAAAGGATTTGGCGATCTCTTGCGATTGTAGCCGTCTTCTTTTGAACTCACTCACAGTATTAGCTTATCATTGCGATGGTAGGAATATCCGCAACCATACCTTGGCTATAGTCCGAGTTGAAGTTGACTCCTCAGAATTAATCCGTTTGAAGAGAACAGTAGCCGAAAAACGCCAGGAATATGCGACCAGACACGAGGCAATAATTTTCCATCATGAAAACGCTCGGCCCCACGTTGCTATTCCGGTTCAGAACTATTTGGAAAACAGTGGATGGGAAGTCTTACCCCACCCGCCTTATAGCCCAGATCTTGCCCCTTTTGACTACCATTTGTTCCGGTCGATGCAGAACGCCCTCACTGAAATACGGTTCACATCAGAGCAGAATATCAAAAATTGGCTTGATTAATTCTTGGCTGCCAAGCCGGCGCAGTTCTTTTGGGATGGGATCCACAAATTGCCAGAAAGATGGGAAAAAGTCATAGCTTCAGATGGGCAATACTTTGAATAATACTATTGTACATGTTTTTCTTCAATAAACGTTCAAATTTTGAGAAAAAAAACCGCACGAATTAAAATATATACCCTATAGATAAAAATATCATCCCTTTCTGAACAACTTCGTGATTTAGAGTCGTCAAGCCTAATAAATGAATTTAAATCTTTGCCTTCGGAACTCGAGTGCAATTTTAACATCAAACTGTGTGAAGCCATTGCACCACTAAACAGCAAAGCGCAAAAATTTGAGAGCGATAATGCTATAATAATACGAGAATGCAACCATAAACTGGCTGACTTTCAGTGATTGGAGCGCTTCCGTGATATTCATTATAACTTCACAGTCCCTTTTTAATGCATTTCGACTGAGAAATATGTAAATCCAATGATGTTCATAGTCCGTTGCTGGTCACTCGCTCTCCTTATAAACAGAAACAAAATGCATTGCTTGCAGCTTTTTTTGCGAGAAATTGTCAAATTGTCTTGCTCAGCTAGAGAGTAAATCGCTTTATTTCCAGCGATAACAATACAAATTCTGTTCTCGCTTCTATCGTATTTACGTGTACATGAACGTGAGTTTGAGAATAGGGAGAATAGCTCTTTGTTACGACATGCTCCTCAGATACGCCGTGAGGGTCTACTGTTCCCGCCAGAGCGCATAATTATTATATAAGATATAGGAAGGCTTGCTTGTGGAAAATTCGATCGATTCTAGGCAGTAGTTTTTGGTTGGTGCTCTTCAAATATGGAAAGTGAAAAGTAGAATTTTCGCGTATTTAACCTCTTTACTATTGAAAAGGTCAAAATACTATTCCTAGCTAGAAAAAAATTATCCGAGGTGTATGGAGAAGATATATTGACAAAACACCAGTGCCAAAACTGGTTAGTTTTGGAAGGTCATTTAAGGTTGATGAAGACACAATAAAGGCATAAATTGGTGCAAACTGGCGAAGAACAACTCATGAGGTTGTTGAGAGGTTAAGTTTATCGAATTCAGCCATTAAATCTTAAGCTCGAGAGGTCTTGGAATAAAAAAGATGAACTGGTTCAAAGCACTTCGAAAGCCGATATTCATTAAAAAAGGTGATGCTATCTCTTTGATGGGATTTAAAAGTAATCGTTTTTTTTTAAAGCTCCTATTGGATAATACAACGATCAGTTCTGAAGTGTACTATCATCAGCTGGACAAGTTGAATGATTCACTTAAGCAGAAAAGGCCAGAAATGATCAATACAAAAGATGTAGTGTTCCACCAAGTTAATGTGAGAGCTCATACAAGTTTGGTGTCTGGCCAAAATGTTTAACAGCTTGGATGGGATCTTATGCCACATCCACCATAGTCTCCAGATCTGGCACCTTCTGATTATTGTTTGTTCCGATCTCTACAAAGGTCTTTAGACAGTATAAACTTTACTTCTATTGAGGAGGTCAAATCACCTGTTTAACTTTCGGCAGGCAAAGAACAAAAATTTTTTTTGCGTGGAGTGTTGAGGTTAGTACGCTAGTTAAAATTTTATCCAATGTTTATGAAGGTTTCAAGGTTTGTTACTTTAACGCTCGCAGTTTAAGCTGGTCTACATTGTATATATTGAGCATATTTTGATTGATTCGGATACAGATGTTTGTATCAGTGAAACTTGGTTCAAAACACTTGATAATGAAGATGAGTATGATAAATTTTATGGCACGACTGTGTAGTTCCTGGTTTCTTATAACAGAATTACTGAAACTATTGACGGGAGATTGCAATTTATCGCAATGAGGTAAATTCATTTGATTAATTGTTTTGTGCAACTCCACAAATTTAGGTATCCTATGAACATGTAATGCTTTGTGCTGATTTCAATGCAGATCAATATAAATGTGATAATAGGTCTTACCAATTCTTAGATGCCTTTACTTCCTCTGGTCTGTCTCTTGTCAAATCCTGCGCTACTCGTTTTGTGAATGACTCACGGCCAAATTATTTTGATTTAGTAGTTGTATCTGACCAATTTAATGTAACATTATGCTTTGTGACCAATTGTCCCTTTTCGGAACATATGATCACGACCTTCTTTTCTGCACCTATAATGTCGACTTCTCTTCAAATTCCCTGCGGGAATCTTCTCAATTTCTAGATTATCCAACAATAAGTAAGTACAGCCTAAAACAGGATGCAAGTCCGCTTCCATTATATTCATATTACTTCGCAACGGATGTAAATAAGAATGTAGAGCCTTTTTAGAGGTTAATTGATTTTTTTTAATACGCACTTTCCGATTAAAATAGTTTCAGTAGAAAACAAAAACTGCCCATGCTTTACTTTTTAAGTACTCGTACTTATACTTTCTTGTATTGTGGATTATATTACGCATTTTTTTAATTTTTGTATCACATTTTCCAATTTCTCTGATTGTTGGAAAAAAGCTTAGATTATATCTGTGCTAGAAAAGTGTAATTCTTCATCGAACTTCGATTTCCGTCCCATAAGCATTTTACCTTGACTGTCTAAGGTCATTGAGAAGCAGATTTCTTCCCATTTTAATTGTTTTAATTTTTTGTTGTCAGTGCAGTTCGGTTTCCGAGCACAACATAGCAGATCAATGGCTATGGTCAAAGTTCTTGACAATATAAGAGTGTAGTATGACAAGGACAATCTTATGTTACTCTGTTTGCTGGACTTCTCAAAGACCTTCGACATGGTTAATCAGTTAATCAAACTGTACTTTGGTTTGACCAAACTCTCTGTCAGTATTATATCTTTTAAACAGACTTCAAAGGGTTTACGTTGACAATAACTATTCTCGATCATACTTGCTGGGGTACCACAGGATTCAATTCTTGGTCCAATTTTGTTTTATTTTTAAATTAGTAAGAATCTACTGAAAGTTTTCTGCAAATCATTTATACATACATATATAACCTGACGACGCACAGATGTACCTATCTTGGCCAATTGGACTGTTGGAAGATCTCGTGGTAAGATTCAGTTTAGATTTGTCTTCAGTAGGAAAATAATGGTTTGATCTAAGATCCGACCACAAGTCAGTATATTTTGATTTGAAAAAAAATGAACGACACTGTACCTTAATTCCACCATACTTAGGTTCCTAATAGTTACTAACCTTGGGTACAAATCGTCCCCTTACCGCCACTGACCTTTATACTGTAGCTCGTATTTATGCTGAATTATGTAAGCTTTGGTTGTTTCTTAGATTTACAGCTGTGGAAACTAATTTGAAGTTACTCGTGCCAATCTTTGATTATGCCATAGTTGTATTTGAATACCAATCTCACCATAAATTGCATTTAATGATATAGTGCGATATGTATTTGACATGAGAAGATTGCGCAAGTTAATACATAATATGCGTCCTATTTTAATATTGTACATATATGCGTCCTTATTTGTGGAATCGTTAGGAAATGTGGTTTGTCCCGCTGGTATCACTAGACTGACTACCTCATCGCAGCTACAAAAAGACATCTCCTCCGCTATGCTGGCGCCAACAAATCTCCCAAGCCTACTTTTGGCGCTGCATATTATAAGCGGTTTACATGTTTGTTTTTAAGGTGAAATAATCCCACAATGATTTGGCGATAACAGAAACTGCTAGTGATGTGATGTTGGTGGAACGCAGAGATGTGCATGTAACTTCTCCCCTGTAGGTGTAAAGTTCGGGGGATTAGCTTTATTTGGTTGTCCTTTCTTCAGAAGGATTATCCCGAATTCCATAGTTTACCTTTCCGATTGGGGGAATAAGGAAGGGGAATGAAGGGTCATAAAGTGTTCTTTTTTTAATTTTTAATTTTTTTTTTTGACAACTTTGAATTTGATTTGTGAACGCACTCTTTCACTAATCATCAAACTGTCACTGTCAATTTATTCAGTAAACTCAGCATTTTCATCATGATAAAGTACACGTCTGCAAATTATAAAAAATTTCTACAGATATTCGGGGACGAAGCTCATTTTTGGCTCAATGGGTTCATCAATAAGCAAAATATGTGTTATTGGTCGGGTGAAAACCCACATGTGCTTCATGAATCACCACTTCATCCACAAAAACTAATTGTTTGGTGCGGTTTGCATGCCGATCGTCACGTTACTGTGAATGGTCAGCGTTATCGCGCCATGATCACCGATTATTTTTGGCCCGAATTGGAAGATATAGACTTGGACGACATGTAGTTTCAACAGGATGGTGCCACAAGCCACACAGTACACGCTACAATCGATTTATTGAAGAGTAAGTATGGTGAGCGTGTTATCACAAGACATGGGGCAGTCGATTGGCCCCCTCGTTCGTGCGATTTAACGCCGCTTGACTATTTTCTGTGGGGTTACGTTAAGTCATTGGTTTATGCTAACACGCCGACGACGTTGGAAGAGCTCAGAGCTAATATTGAATGCGAAATAGCGGCCGTTTCAGGCGAAATGTGTGGCCCAGTCGTTGAAAATTGGGTCCAAAGAACCGACCACTGCAAACGTGCCCGCGGTGGCCACATGAACGAAGTCGAGTTCCATTCATAAAAGTTGTCAAGTCATTATTAGAAAACCCTATACATAGGTTGCCACATCCTGGTCCTGAATCAACCCATAATAGTTAGTTTTTTTGTTTATGAACTCTTCGATTGGGAGTATTAATTGTTATATTATTATCTTTTTGAACAACGTGATCTACATATCTCGGAGCTAGTTTATCTCCTCTATCGTTCTGCTCATTTACGATGTCACCCGCTTTGTAATAAGGAGGGTTAGATCTGTAAAGATTGAATGAAAACGTTCAATGGCTGAATTTCCTTTTGAACTTTTTGGGCAAATGGTATGGTGCTCAATTTTATAAATGTTTAGAAATTCTTTCATCAAGGATGAAAGGAAATCACTACCATTATCTGCTACCAATTTCTTTGAGATACCATGGTGAGCGAAAAAGTGTTTCAGAGATCGAATTATGTTAATAGTATTTCTAGCCGGAAGTAAATATGCACAAGAAAATTTTGAAAATTTACCTATTATTGTTAGAAAGGATTCCTTCTGGACAAAGAATATATCGGAGTGAACTATCTCAAATCTCTGTAATTTTAAACTCGAGAGGCTGTTTTTTTCTACAATATTTGAGTTTGTGACATGTGTCACATAAATTTATTATTCGAAAAATTATGGTCTTCATATTGAGAAAATACACGGATCTTTTAAGGTGCTCCAAGGTTTCTGCAATACCTGTGGTAATTTTTAATAATCTCTTCCTGATCATCTACACTCACAATATCATTTAGCAATGTTATACATCTTATCAACTTAAAACCAGAGTGAGTAAAATATTTGGAATAGATCGCTTGAATTTTTCTAAATGTGCTGTCGTCCGTAAGTACTGCATTAAGCTTGTGATGTTTAAAATAATTTTCAAATATTTCTAGCAATGCCTTTTCGTTAGTAATATCTTTTATTTGTATAGTATTTCTTCTTTTCTTTTTAAAGAAAATTTGGAGTTTTACATTAAACGGTCTAAC
This sequence comes from Volucella inanis, assembly GCA_907269105.1. NCBI lineage: Eukaryota > Metazoa > Arthropoda > Insecta > Diptera > Syrphidae > Volucella > Volucella inanis. The sequence goes on from OU026153.1 coordinate 149,435,818, forward strand.
GCCTTTAACATTTACCTTGCTTATGAACTGGTTCTCAAACTCATTAAGTGGACGTTCGGATATATAAATATTGTCATTTCGTGTGCAGAGTGAATTGTCTGGAGACGTTCATTGTCATCAAAATTAATCTCGATAAACAATATATCTAAATCCACAGCTGCATCTTTTGCAATTTTTTTTTCATCGAAGGCATTAATTTCTATTCGAGATAAAGCATCAGCATTGGAGTTACTCTTACCTTTTTTTAAAAACTACTGAATAATTGAATTCTTCTAGTCGCAATCTCCAACGTATGAGTTTGGAATTTGTGTCTTTGACAGAGAAAAGATAAATAGGTGGCTTATGATCGGCAATGATTTTGAATGTCCTGCCATAAAGATATGGTCGGAAATACTTGGTTGCCCATATAACCGCCAATACCTCCTTTTCGAGTGTACTGTAGTTTTCTTCAGTTTTTGATAGTGTACGACTTGCATAGCAAATCGGTCAATCAGATCCAATCGGGCCTTGGGACAACACTGTAACTAAAGCGGCGTTACTAGCATCAGTAGTTAAATTAAAGGATTTAGTAAAATTCGGATAAGATAAAATTGGTTCATTGCATAGCAATGTTTTACACAGCTCGAAACAAGTTTTAAAGTTCGAGTCAAGAATTATAGATCGTCCTTTTCTTAGGCACTCGGTCATTGGTTTCGTGATTTTTGCAAAATCTTTTACAAATTTTCTACAATAACCCAATAACCCTAAAAATAATTTTATTTGTTTCACAGTTTTTGGCAAGGGAAAATTTTTGACGGCGTGAATTTTGTCTGGGTTAGGCTTTCGAAAGCTGAACTTTTAAATTTGACTCTCTTAATTTTTGAAACACACTTTCAAGACTTTCCATATGTTCCTGCAATGACGTATTGTAGAAAAAAACGATGATATCGTCCATATAAACCAAACAAGATTTTCCTTATAGACCACGAAGAACATTGTCCATCACACGCTGGAAAGTGGACGGGGCATTTTTTAGACCGAAAGGCATTCTTATGAACTCATAGTGTTCATTGTCCATTGAGAATACAGTCTTAGAAATGTCCTCCTCATTAACCTCGATCTGATGAAACTCCGATGGAAGGTCAAGTGTTCTAAAATATACACATCGGTCAAGCTTATCTAGGATCTCATTTATGTTTGGAATAGGATACTTATCATCTTCCGTCTTTTCGTTTAATTTACGGTAGTCAACTACCAAACGCCATTTTTGATCTCCATTTGGATCCTTTTTTTTCGGAACAATCCAAATGGGGGATGACCAAGGCGAAAAGCTTTGACGAATTATACCTTGTTTCAGAAGATCTACAATATGTTTTTGTATCTCCTTACGTAAGATGTACGGGTAGCGATTTGACTTCGAGTATATTGGTATATCGTTTTTTGTTTTTATTGAATGTTTCACTTGATTTGTGAATGAAGGGTCCTGCCCCTGTAGAAAAAATTTGTCTCGATATTTTTTACATAAGTTTTTCAAAGCAAGTTTTTCTTCTTCGTTTAAATGATTTGTTTTAAGAATATTATTTATATTTATATCTTCAGAAATTTGACCTTCAGAAATCGTAAATGTATTGGCTTCAATTGACTCGTGATTGTTTAATCCAAACGTTTTAATTGGTTGCTCAATTATAAAAGTTTGCTCAAACTCTGAAGTATTAACAACTTTAATATAAGAAAACCAATCTTTGGCAAAATATATGCCTTCAGGTATTATCAAATCTTGTTTTATACATTTGGGCTTTATGTAAATATTGTTTGATTGCACGTCAACCGGTAAGCAACAAATCTTGGTTAAGCCTGGTATCACATTTACCTTTGAGAGAAGATTTGGCTTGAAACGTAAAGAAATTATGCCCCTATTTGATTCCAATTTTGCCCATTTTAAATCAATCTTAATTCCTAATAACCTCATAATATCAGCATCTATGAGACCACCAAAATAATTATGAAAGTTAAATACTAAGAAACATAAATTTTTCATTGTGTTTAATTCTTTTAAATTATTAAGAATAACTTGTTTATTGACAACTTATGTAGTTAAATTTATTCTTATCTCTACGGGTTTTATAGGATCTGTTATTGTATTCATATTTTTGACTATCCGAGGACTGATAAAAGATCTATTGCTGCCTGTATCCCATTGAAGCTGGTAATTGTAATATGGGGTAATAGGCTCGAATTAAAATTGTGGAGTTCTAAGTACCCCACTGGTTTCTGGAGGCGGGCGTATGAAAATTTCTATCACCTACCTCGGCATAAGGTAGCTGAAGTCCCGAATTAGATCAGTTTGGGTCCGATTTGTAGTTTTCATGGCCATTTAGCATAGCACGGTTCGAGTGATCGGGGTTAACGACACTACAGCTACAATCGATATTGTTAATCTGATTTTGTCCACGTAGCAAATTGCTTCTATTGAACTGATTCGAACTAGTACCAGTATTAGTTCTTCCACTCGATATATCCATGGGCTCGTGAGGTGGAAAACGAGAATTAAAATTACCAGAATTCCTAGTATACGAATAATTTGGACGCGAGGGTTGTCTGTTTATGTTAGACCGAGTACGTTGCTGTTGTGAACTTTCTATATTTTGATAAGAGCGAATGGGAACTCTGAAAGGTTCTGGGAAAAAGTTACGTGTTCTATAATATCCTCTATTAGGTTGCTGCTGTTGGTTTCTACTATATGTGCAGTTTTGCTCCTCTAAGCAAAATTTCAAAGGCTCAGGTAACTTAGCTGGTCTCATTGATCTAATCGTAGATCCTAGAGGATCTCTTAAGCCAGACAAAAAGCTATTCAAAGACATTTCATTATACAATGACTTTTTTGACTCGATTACATTCGAGTCAGTTTCATGAACTTTAATATAATTAATTAAAGCTGAAAGTATTTCAACGACCTTAGAATAAGAACTTCTATACTGTCTTTGTTTTGCCGCAATGTATAAAGATCCCGTATCAAAATAGTCTCATTCCGCTTATCTGAATAATGGATTATGAGATTACTTTTCATTTCCTCCCAATCAAGAGTCGTACCATATAAATTTAAGGCTTCGTTAGCCTCTCCTATGATTTTATTTCGGATAACAAGAAAAATAATCCGGTTGTCTACAACACCAGACTGTGGCAAACAACTTATAATCTCCTCCACATTATTAAGAAAATCAAAGAGTCTGCGAGGATTTCCATCAAACTCTTGGATATCCTTAACCGCGTCAGGTATTCTAAGCAAATTAAATGTTTGCACTGCAATTTTATTCGGATTCATTTTGATTGGGAATGGAGTTTCGTTAACTGTACTACCAAGCTTCACTTTGGTAGCGATCAACACAATCGACATCTAACAAAATATGCCGTCGAGGTTTTTTAAAACTACTACAATTTCTCCAACTGGGAGCTAAAAGGCTAGAAACTAATTTTTGCTTTTTGTTATTTTTAGGAAAACAGGGCATGGAAAAAAATTGAAAAGTAAAAGGAAATTTGGACTCACCTGTTGCTATTGTTTTTCTGTCGTTGAACTATAGATCTATATTCTCTGAGCCGAACTCGCTGAACAATGAGGAGTTATATGTTGATTGGTTGAATTATTTATTGATATTTTAGAGTCTTCTTACTAGACAGACTACCTCATCGCAGCTACAAAAAGACATCTCATCCGCTATGCTGGCGCCAAGAAATCTCCCAAGCCTACTTTTGGCGCTGCATATTATAAGCGGTTTACATGTTTGTTTTTAAGGTGAAATGATCCAACAATGATTTGGCGATAACAGAAACTGCTAGTGATGTAATGTTGGTGGAATGCAGAGATGTGCATGTAACTCGCACTTACCGGCTATCACAAATTGGTCCTTGGTTGTTGTTTTTAGAAATAATGGAAAAGTAGGTGCTGTGCACTCATGCACAAAATAATACAAAATCGTTTTTTTTTTCCATATGTATTTCATAAACTCTGATTTGCTCAGTTACTTCGAACATTTCACCTATTTTACTTTAATTTTACCTTAAGTTCGTTTACAGAAAAGAAAATAAAATAATTCATTCACACCATTCTCAGCATTTAAATTTTCATAGAGTTGATTAAGAAAAATTAAACAATTTACTTAGTACCACTAATTTTGATAGCATCTCAAAAATGTTATCGAAATTTCCAACCCCCTTCTTTCGTTTCCAAAAGTGATTCCACATTCTCATCACCCTGGTACAATAATGAGCTACACTCGTTGCGTAACAAAAGAAATAACTTATGGCGCACGTATCTTAAATCTCATCTCTCATGCCCTATTTTCTCACTCACTCTATCACAAATACTTAAACCGAATGCAATCTGAACTTATCTTTAATCTTAAACGCTTTTTTAATCTCGTAAACACCAAACACAAATCTGATAATTACTCAACTACTTGAGATTCTCAAACGAATCCTTGAACAACCCTGAAGAAATCTCAGACCTATTCTCTAAATTCTTTAGCCAATCGTTTGCTGATATCTACTATTTTTCTTACATAAATAACTGTGCCCAAACTCCACTTAAATCAGTTGATATTAATAACGAACATGTAATGGAAAAAATAAACCTGCTCAAAGAGCAGTACTCCCCGGGTCCTGACGGGCTGCTTTCTATTGTTTTAAAGAAATGCGGAAACATCCTGGTAAAATTTCATTAATTTTATAAGAGGCCGAACATAACTCCGCTGAACAAAAAAGGTCCCAAAAATGAAAACTCTGATTACCCTTGTATATTCAAACTATTTGAGAGCATTGTTTTCGAACTGATGGTCTTTAACACTAAATCTATCTTCTCTCCTTAGCAGCACGGTTTTCTTAAATTAAAATCAAAAATTACTAATTTAACATAATTCGTTTCTACTATTCTCTGTGCATTGGAAAACGGAAATGAAATCGAAATAATTGCTACCGATTTTAGAAAAACCTTCGATAAAATTTCGCACGATAATCCTTCTCAAGCTTGAAGCTTTTGGGTACCAATTTGGGTTCATCTTGTAGATTAAATTTTAATTAACAAACCGTCTTTATAGTATTTTTTTCATATATTTTGCTTCTGATCCCATTGTAGCTACATCTGGTGTACCTTAAGAAAGTCACTTCGGCCCTCTAATGTTTATATTAGCAATCAATGATGTAGATTTTATTATGATGATATAAAGATCTATAAGCACATCTCTATACCCTCTGACTCTCAAGCACTATAAAATTATCTGAATAGCTCTTTAATCTGGTGCGAAAGAAAAGTGTTGGAGCTTAATGCTAGCAAATGCCAAACTATAACTTATTCGCGTAACCGTGTGCTATCACCACCAAGGTTCTATTTCACCGACAATGTATTTATACCACTTGTCACCTTACTTCGTGATTTGGAAGTTATATGCGATAAAGAACTTATTTTGCGGACGCTTATTAATAATAGTATTAACAAACCTAATTCTTTACTAGGATTTATTAAGCGATGGTCCAAGAAATTCTCTAACCCTTACGCCACTAACCCCCTTTACCTAACATTCATTAGGCCCATATTGGAATACGCTAGCCAAAATTGGTTCTCTTACTATGAAAGCCACTCAAGGCAAATTGAAGGTATCCAACGCAGATTTGATTTGCATTACGGAGTGTACCTTGGACAGATATCTTTAACGTGCCTCAGTATAGCGATCGTTTAAAGCTAATTAACATTCAGCCCCTCAAAAAACCTTGAAATGTTGCTGATGTACTCTTTGTTCACCAACTACTCATTGGCCCTTCTCTAAATGAAATGCATTAATACCAATCAATGAAACCTTAGGTATTAACCCCTCTTCCTCATAGTATCACCTCTGAAAGCGAGACGATTTTTTCCTTTAAGTATCTATCCCTCTGGGGTAAAACCAAGAGCTCTACTAAAAACAAATTGTTCATCAAAGATTATTTAAGTAAGATAGAAGCTTCTAGAATGTGCCGTATTGAAGTAACAAAAATAATTAGACTTATGCTCGGTTACAACAAACTCACCTAAGAACATTGTACTCGTATAAACAAAAACAAACCGTCTCAGTCCAAGTACTGCAACCAATCTTAAATCAGTATCCACCATATCCTCTCCGAATAATAGACACATATACCATTCCTAAAACAGTCCCAAAGATTGCTTTTCTTAAAAAAAAAACCAAAAACAACAATTGTGTTGTACATATAATAGACTTTCTCAAACTAAATCATACAATCTAATTTAAATAAATAAACATAGTCAAATGCCTCGGCTGCTCCGGCTACACATCTAACTCATAATTTTCGATTATAAGTTAGACTCTTAATAATAATAATAGTATCGTAATATTGATGTATCATCTCTGAGGTGTTTCAGCGAACTCTTAAAAGACATCATAACGATCGCAGTAATCGACAGAAACGACACCAACGGATCGATAACAACTGAATGGTGGCACTTGGTTAAGTTGAAGCTTTCGGGCAACTTCTTAACCATTATGCGGGAAAACCCCGCAACACCTCTTATCACAAGCGACGCTGGCTGGCACCAAGGCCACGTCAAGCTCATCGCATGTGCCGACCAAAGATCTCTCAATCTTCTCACGAAAGCCATAGGAGGATTAGAAGAGATTTCGCCAGTTGGAAAACTTGAAGTCGTGCCTATGGAGGATATCCCTAGCAGATCTAGAACCCGCATCTGGATTCCAGCCGAACCTTTCTATCCAGAAAGCATTCTGGGGGTCATCAGGCTCAGTAACCCGACCCTTCCGATTCATGACTGAAAAGTTGCGAAGCTAGAGGAGGTAAGGGGCTCTAATACAATAGATGCGCGTTGATTGTGATCAATAAGGAATCCCTTAACCCTCTAGCGTAGCCTGAAGGCATGATCTGGTTGGGGTTCGAGGAAATACACCTATGGGTCTACAAAAAGTATGAGCTGGATGCTGATAAGCAACCTCCACCTCCTTTAACCGACAAATACAGCCTTAGATCTGGGAACGTCGATATCATTTCCAGAAATTGACAGCGACGACTCAAATTCATCCGAGGCGACTATTACGCCTTCGGCCTCCTCTTCTGATACTTTGTCGGAAATGGAAACCGATGACGAAATAAAAAGAGATCCTATACGATCAGAGGAAGAAGATGAGCTCCTGGGCTTATCTTCAGAATTCGAAGACTCGAACAATACCTTGGTGGAGTCTACACTGGGAAACTGTAGCAATTATACGGTTTCTTCAGATTAATCTCCACCACTCAAAAAAGGCTTCGATCGCACTTATTCTGCGTCTTTCCAAAAACGCAGAAGACATCATCCTAATCCAGGAACCATGTGGTTCGTGGACTTGGGACACTTTTATAGGTCCATTCCATACAAAAGATTCGAATTTGTATACTAAAGAAACGTAGTCTTAATGCATTTTTACTTACTTAATGTTCCTAGATGGTATCGACTGAACACTCTATGTAGAACTGATTCACATTCTACTGTCATGGAGAGAAGTCAATGTAGTTTTCATTCCCGAGGCCGGAAAATGCTATTATGTTATTCAAAGGACCTCAGACCTTAAGTCTATTATCTTTCCTTCTGAAAACTCTAGAACGACTGATTGATATCCATATTTGAGTTTAAATTGATCCGCATCAATAGCAATAGGTATAGCATGCCTACTGTAAAGGAAAGTCGGTGGAAACGGCTCTGCATTCGCTGACTAGCCGCATCGAACAATACATATTGTATATAGAGAGTATACAATGGTTGCTTTTCTAGTCATAGAGGGCGCCTTTAACAATGTCAACACATCCGCAATCAGGACACTTCTGTCACATCTGCAGGCAGACAACTCACTTGGGGAGTTGATCAAACTTACGCTAAATAGCACGATAATCAGCTCCAAACTGGGTGGGACTTCTGCTAATATATACTATATTATGTGTCAGCAGAGGCACGCCGTAAAGTAGTGTCCTTTCTTTCCTTCTCTGAAATTTAGTGGTAAATGAACTGCTGATATACCTAGGAGCGGAAGGTAGCAGGATGATTGCCTATGCGGATGACGTTGCTATAGCCATCTCAGGTAAGTATCTTAATACCATCAAAGAACTCTTTCAGCTAAATCATAATAGATTAACCCGTTGGGCGGATCACTGTGGATTGGGAGCTAGCCCCAATAAAACTGATCTTGTCCTCTTTTTCAGGAAATGAAAAATTCCAAATAGCTGCGACTGCAGCTATTCGCCTTAAAGCGACTACACAGTGGACGAATAATTTGTTATTATCTATACAGATGGATCTAAAACCGAAAGCAGGGTTGGGGCAGTGTTTTCTCATATAAGTTAAATGTAAGCCTACCCTTCCGTCTTCTAAATCACTGCAGGCTCTGTCCTGGCTGGAGAAAAACGTGACATCTGCAAAGGATATCCTCATCTTTTCGGATAGTTAGGCCGCTATCAAGTATTTGGACTAGGTCTCATTAAATTCTTAAGCCGCCGTTAAATGCCAATCATTTCTTACGGAGATGGCAGAGCAGTTCAACCTTCACCTTTGTTGGGTGCCGAGCCACAGGGACATTCCAAGGAATTGTAGGGCCGACAAACTTGTCAAAAATGGAACCACTCTACCTGGCCAAAGTTGGATCTGAATCGCTCTAAGAGTCTGATTCTTCTAAATAGGAAACATCTGAGAGTCATAGGTGTCAATCCTGGACAGCGCCTTAACAAACGATTTCTGTATAAGCTGCATGGACAATCCTCCACCTGCTCTGTATATGTCTAGTTCTCTCCCAGAGAAGAAAACTCCAGCTAGGAGCTTTCTTCTGCAATGACTTAAACGATCTAAAGAACATAAACGTTAACAGTCTCCTGCCCTTCATCATAAGCTTAAATTGTTTCCAGGAGTAAGAGTATCACAGATCCACGTGGCATCACAACGAGCCAATAAGCCTAAGTGAAATGGTTCATCAACCGCTACTCTCACCTTACCTAACCTAACCTAGCCTACAGTTAAAGATGCGGCGCTGGTGGATTTTCGAGGCAAAAACTTAAGACTTCACTTCTTGTTAAGTGAATATACATACCTCTGCCTTCCACGCAAAGACGTGGACAATAAATTTGAACTAGATTAAGCAACAGTGAATATGCGCTCAGTCGCTTATCCATTTTAATTTACTGAGTATTGTCTGATTCGCTGGTCACAATTGAATCACCGAAAATTATTCTGACCTACTTACTTGTTTGGCAAAGCCCAAAACAGCTGTATTCAGAACGTGAGCCCCGCCTACAACTGTGAAAAATTAAAAAGGCACACAACAATATAAGTTAACAATTTTATTCCTAAATAAATCTATAGGTACATTAGCAATAAGACAACTCAAAAATTAGAACAAGATCACTAAAAACAATTAAACAGTGCTGTCGTTACAAGTCATGTAACATAGAATACTAGTAGAGCGTACTCCTATATTCTCCTTCATTTTTATAAATTGGTAAATTCAACAGAACCGCTGGTCCACAAGGCTGAATTAGTGTTCGGTGTGTGTCCTTGAATCCCGGCTGGTGGTTCATTGCAGGAAACCTTTGTTGCCGTAATTGTGGTACTATTGCTCAGTGCTATCCTTGGCACTGGTCTCAGAACCTGTCATTTCACTGGCATTTGCATTAATGGTGAAATCATTGGTGTCATTGGTAGTCCCCGAAGATTCTGATTTTGGACATACTGAAATGCTGAGGATCGATCAAGTTGGTGAGATAAATAGAGATCGCTGAGCGCATGAAACCTTCGATGGTCGAAATTTGTGAACAAATTTGGAAGTCGTACTCCGGGAGAAGGATTTGGATAGCTTTTGCCAACTTGCATTAAATGGCCTTGTGTAGGATGAACTGGTGTCGCTTGATGGAAATGATAATTGAAAGGACCGTGGGGAAAAGTGTTGGAGCTCTGTTTGAAGGAATCCATGTTCTTGAGTTCGTTCAACATTTGATGCGATGTAAGGTGTTTCTTGAGATAGGCTTGCCTGTAAATCAAACCATAAATATTATTTAAGATTGAGATTGAAGGTAAAAAGAAATATAAAAAAACTTAAGGATAATTTTATTTGTATGCAAGTAAATAATGTGTGTGAGTTAAGAAAAGGTGGAAGAAATCAACAAAGAGTCTAGTTAATTCAATGGCTTGTTGGAAGGTCAAATAGTCAAACAGTCAATGTTTTTCTATTGTCTCCAAAAATGGATATCAACCTGATATCAAACAACATTTTCTTAAAGCTTAAAATAAAAATGGTGAGATCAGTAGGATGAGAGACATAAGTGAAAGGATGAAAGCTTTTTAAGGTGATAATCGAAAAACGTTGGCTTCGTATAGCATTTTCGACATCGGTTCAGAGTATTATTATTAGATCACTAAAGATTGGGTCGAAAGAGAGTCTAGTAAGTAATTAATTCTTTGGTGACGCTCTAGTTAAGGGCTTACCATGGTCTCAATTAATAACAAAGTTAACTGGGGTCTCCCTCCATTTCTTCTTCTACTTCATGATGTTTTCTTTTCAAGTACATGTACAATCACAAAGATATATTTTCAATGATACTCGTATGTTAATAACTGGAATCTACTCTATCTACTTAGGAATCATTCTCGCATCACTTTAGATTTTTCTTCACTATAGAGTGATCTAACCATACAAAAACTATCCCGAAGTCTTAGAAAAATTAACTTAACTAAATAACTCCAATTAGATAAGTCAACACACAACACAGTCATTGACTTTGTTGTTCTACTTCAAACATAAGTAACATAGAGCTTTCATTAAGAACTTTCCCACCTCTAGTTATCGCAATCCCTCCAAACAGAGGTTATAAAATTTCAAAGAAAAGCAAAATTGAGGAGTATTGAACCAAAGATATATAAGTCCAAACTCAACTCCTACACAAGAAATGGAATAATGTTCAAGAAACAATTTTGGGTCTTTATTTGAGAAGCAAAAAAAAAAAAAAAAAACAAACTAACGAATCAGCTAGCTTAGGAATGTCCTACAACATCCTTAAATGCACGGCTTCCAAAAGCTCGAACAGATTTAATGAAGGCCTATATACAATAAAGGAGTAGGAATCATTAAAACTGACGAAGTGTTATGACTACATCATTCCAAGTGTGAACTTTGATAGGAGTTTCTTCATATCATTTCCTAGCAGTCATGTTCGGTTAGCTAACACTGCCACCAATAATGGAAAACTCCACGTTTACTAGGTGGGGTGAAAAGTAACCTCCTTGGGAATGAAAAATTTTTTTTTTTTAAATGTTTCTTTATTTTACTCAATATAGTCCCCTTTTAGTTTGATACATAATACAATTGGAGCCGTAAGTCATTGATTTTAGCCATGGTTGCGATGCTCTTGTGCGCTGGTGCATTGTCTTGCAAAAACAAAATTTTTTTTCGCATCATGTGAGGCCGTTTTTCAGCGATTTCGGTCTTCAATCGCTCCAATAATGCACATTAATACTCGCTGTAAAATGGGTTTCCTTTTTCGAGGTAGTCCGCGAAGAGTATGCCATGACAATCCCAGAAAACCGACGCCATAACCTTTCCGACCCATCGAGCCTCCCTCGGCCGCTTCGGAGCACTCGTGCCGGCTTCAGTCCATTGCCGGGCACTCATTCTGTTCTCTGGTGTTCAACAGTTACCAATCGACGCCAAAAGTTTGCCCGATTCCGCATCAGCAAGTCCAAACACTCTTTCGAAGTGCTCTCGCGTTCGTGTTTTTGGTCAACAGTGAGTATGCCGAAAATATGGCGTGTGCGCTCAGTACTTATCTTTGTGGTATCTGCTAACCCGCGCACCTTCACTTTCCGGTCAGCCAACACCATTTCATGTATTTTTTTGACATTGTCCTATGTAACCGCATCGGAGGACCTGCCGCTGCGGACTTGATCGGTAGTGGAGCTGCTGCCACCACGAAACTTTCAAAACCAATATTTGACGATGTAATCTAACGGAGCATTAGCCCCATAATATTAATATAACTTTTCTTTTGTTTCCTTCGCCGTTTTGCCTCTCAAAAAATAATGTTTTATGAGAGAACGAAAATTGTTTTTGTCCATACTCAAGATGATGCCAAACACGTCAACAATCAGCTGTCAAAACAAAACTAAAGACAGTATCGCACTGAAATTTGGCATGTCTGCCTTAATATGAAAGGACCTTTTTTGGAGTAGCTGCGCATTCTGGCGGTCAATGAGGTTACTTTTCAAAGATGTGCAGTACTACTCATGTAACTTGATCTCTCAGAGATCTTTCTCTTTATGGACAGTCAAGCAGCCATAAAAGGTTTGACAAGTCAAACCAACAATTTCTTTTTTTTTATTTAATCATATTGCGAATTGTACACGGATGAAAATTTTTCACGCGCATATGATTCGCCAACATCTTTTTCGGAACGGTAGCACTCAGATACTCGTCCATTGTATTCCATGTGTTCCAATTGGTACTGAGGTTCCACGCGGTCCTCCATCTAGGTACTTACCGCGCCCAACACTGCTTGATTTCGGTGATCTAATGGGAACCAATGCTTTCAGTGTGGCGAGACCGTTGACAAAATACCACTAAATTAGTAGAGGTACAAAAATGTCGTCAAGATCCATGTAGAGTCTGCGAATCTCACCGAGTGAATATCTGCTGGGTACCTGAACACATAAAAGTGAAAGGGAATTAGAAAGAGAATAAGCTAGAGGAGTAACACACATAACGACATAAATATACCAATTGAAACCGTAATACGTAGAATGGAACTTATAGCCATAGAACGATCAAACAAGGCATGGATCTCCAGGAGTGACTTTATGTCATCTGACGCTCTGGTTGGCCAAACCTAGAGAGCGGACGAACACGTTTTCTCCTTGCACTCAAAAAAGAAGACATCCATGTGGCTACAAATGTGACAACTGTCCACTGACAGTTTTAATATAATAACAGTATCAACAGGGAATAACAAGAGATCAATAGGCCTCTGCGTATATTTGTCCTTTAGGGACTAGCACATCCCCGATTACCTAACGTAACCTCTACTGAGTTGTCCCTCTTAGTTGTTAGGTTATCTAGGGTTATCTGAGCATTTTTAACGAAGGAATATGGCGTCTTGTATAAAGTCATTTTGGTTATGCGAGAGTGGGACTTACAATTGCTTTCTTAATAAGATTGATTCTTCGTCTGATTTCTACACTGGTATTATCGCCGGAGTTGATGGCGGAATAAACGTGACGTTTTTTTGGTTGTAGATTTAGCACTTGTTTATGACTCTCTATATCAAAATCAATCAAAAGTGTTGTTAAATCCCAAAATATGTCGAGCTGGATTGTAAGGGCCTTACATAAAAGCAACGCTTTGATGTGATAAGAATTTATTTGAGATGCTTCACGTCTTGAGAAAGCAAGCGGAAAAGTCGTAGAAACGACAATCGAAAAGCTATCTGCAATCATCGGGAGGTTGCCTCGTATTACGGTGCTCAGTTCGAAGTACCATTGAACGACAATCTTAAATTTTGAGGATAAATCACGGTTAGAACGGCTGAGTTGTAGTTCTCAACTCAATACGAGGATCGGCTAACAGCCACAACAAGCAAACGAAGTACAATAGATAAAAAACAGTATTCGAAATACTCGCAAAAATAAATCAATCGCGAAATAAACCGGTGTCCTTGATAACAGTCAAACGAAGATTAACGGCGAGTTGCTGTTCGAAAATTCCTGCTTCGACCACAAAACAGGCAGAAAATGTTAGAATTGGTCAAGAAGTATGAAGAATGGACGGAAGAAAATTTCAACAAACTTTTATGGAGCGATGAATCCAAGTTGGAGGTATTTGGCACAAAACCAAGAGTTTTCGTTCGATGTAGCGTTGAACGAAAGATTCTTCTAGACTGTGTAGTTCCTAAGTTCCTATCGTTTATCATGTAGGTAGTTCTGTTAAGGTCTGGGGATGTTTCCCTTAAAGTGGAGTAGGAGATCTAGTTCGAGTGATTGCAAATATTAATAAAGAAACGTATGCCTCCTAAAATAATATTAGAAGAAAACGCTGTGATCTCTGGGCTAAGATTAATTGGTAAATGATCCGTATTTTAGCAGAAAAACGAGCCTAAACAAACGTCAAGATTTTACCAAGACTACCTGGAACAGAGGAAAGGTGAATAAATTTTACAAATCATGATATGATCGCACCAAACACCAGATTTGAATCATATAGAGCTGCAATGCCCATTATCAGAATCTGCATTTTGGAATATACTATTGGATTGCTGAAATCAATATCAATGTACCACAGGCAACAATTCAAAAACTGATATCTAGAAAGCCAAGAATTTTAAAACAAGCAATCGAATTTGAAGTTGGCTTTTTCGACGGAAAATCGGTTTAAGTTGTATATAACTTTTTTTTCATAAATTTATTTTCATTATATTCCTTTTACGTGATTATTATTTTTTTCGATGGAGTTTTCGATGTTAGATATCGTTTTTTTGTCCGAACAATGAGGATATATGCAGTATACCATACATTGGAATGACTGACGAATGCGTATTCTGCGAAATACGAGTATCTTGGTTTCCTCAAACGATATGAGATATCGTTTTTCAAAATATAAGGTATTTTTCCTCTCAAAATTAGAGAAAAGGTCAGTTGACTCTAAACTTCCTTTACCTTTTGGCGATTGGTATACCGATTGTACCTTCTTCAAGTAGGATAGATAGAGGGGTTTCAATTTGCGGAGTCCGTCGGCCCTAAAATTCTCTGGGATACCTCTGTGACCTGGCGTCCAACAAAGTTGAATGTTGATTTGATCTATTATCACCGTGAGAAATGATCGGGAGTCAAGGGTTGAATTTTGTGAGACTAAATAGCGGCCTGACTATCAGAAAATATCTAGATATCATTTGCAGAGTTTTCTTCAAACAGGATAAGATAAGGTCCGCCTACAATACGCTACAGTGATTTGAAAACTTGAAGCTTAGGTTAAGCTTGTCTGAGAAAACACCGCCACCAATCCCGATATCAATCTCGGATTCATCCGTATAGAAATTAATTGACTTGACATCTATGAAAGCATCTTCCTCCCAGGAAGTCTTTGTCAGACCATTATTGGGGTATAATGTAGTCGATGTTTTCTGGAAGTATTCCCTATGTATTAGGAATATTACTATAGTTCGTTTTGTCCACTGTGTAGTCGACTTAATAGAATAGAATAGCTGCGTTAGCACCTACTTGCCTGCTGAAGATATCGAGAGTACCAAGTATCCTGTATCGCGAGGGAGTAGTGCGTGTACAGTAGTACAGTTCCGCTTATGCACAGAAATTCTATACTATGGCTTCTCTAAGCTTGCTGCTGTTGGCTGTATTGTCTAAGTCCGTCCACCAGACAACCAATCGGTAGGTAAGTAGGTCTTATTACATAGCCAGTGGCTAATATGAGGTTAAATGCCCCTTTTGTTTCCAGTGGCTTTTTTGTAAGAAAATAAAGCTACTGGAGCTTTCCTTACTCTTTCTTGAAAATTCGGTTTCTAATTTAATTTACTGTTAAAAATAAAATATAGCTATTTCACTGTATCGGAAAAGACTAAGCTGGAATCGTTTTTAATATATCCTGGAAAAGAGGACAAAATCAGTTTGAGATGCTTTCCTGAGACGGCTATAGAAACGTCATCTGCATAGGGAACCAGTCTGCTTCCACCCACTCCCAGATATTATCATATTCATTGAGCACTAAATTCCAGAGAAGAGGTGAAAGGACATCGCTTTGCAGTGTACCTCTGTTGTCACATCTTTTAGCAGAAACCGCACCCTGTTTGGAGTTGAGAATCCTACTTCGAGCACTTAACATATTTTTTTCTATGTAACTGAACAACTTCCTAAGTGAGTCATCTACCTTCAAAGTTGACAATTGTGCAGTTATGATTGCGGATGTTTTGACGTTGTTAAATGCAATACACAATACGACCATTGTGTATGCTAATTTTACTTAAATTCTCAGTTTTTTGAAGAAAGATGAGCAAGCGCTTCAGGGATAAAGTACCTAAAGTACCTACCACTGCATGTTGATGGGAGCATTGCCTGGACATTCATAGAGGTAGTGCTTCTCGGTGTCGTCTTCACTTCTATGGCAAGCATCGCAATGTTCACTCAAACCCTAAAGCAAAATTTAAGAAAATTATATCACCTACTAACCTTCGAAAAGATTTTCCGCATTGACGACAGTTGAATATGCCATCGGTTGAGGTATCCTCATTCTCGGTCCTTTTGGCTTCCTCACCATCTGCAGGATTTCGTTTCCGAAATTGTGTTGTCTCCAATGCATCTGCCTTTGGTTTATGCCACCGTCGATGTGAGGCCAAATTAGCTGGACAATTGAACACCTGCAAGGAGAACGGAAAATATACTTTTGTTTACGTGTCAAGTTTGACTTCTTTGGTAGTTACCTTCTCACACTCCGAACACTTGTACTCAATATGAACAATACGCGGGCAACGATGCTGCGCCAACTGAAAGGCATCGTCGTACAACGTCCGGCAAAGCTGACATAAGTACGCCCCAATTTTGTTGTCGATGCTGGCCAAAATCGCTTTTGCTTCCTCAGTGATTTCAACCACATTGAATGCCGGATCTATGTCACCTTTACGCACCACAAGCTCTTCGTCGTCGCGCAATTTTCGAATTATCGTCCCAGACACAGGACTGGTATTGTCCTCGTCCAGCGAAAGTTGCCTCCGCATCTTGAATCTTTTCTTTTCCGATTTGGAACTCTTGATAAGCTCTGATGTTATTTTGCTACTGCGGTTTTCACTATTTTCAGCCTCTGAAGGTACTGCGGACAGATTCGAATGAAAATTCCTTGTAAAGAGCTTAGCAAACCCATCCATTGCTTTTTTGTGTAATTCTTCATCCTCGTAGACTAATTTATCCCGCGTGAGTGCCCTGGGGAGAGTTACGTTCTCCTCATTGGCATTAAGAAGGAACTGTTGCTCTGGGGTGGATTCCTCATCGTCATTGCCTAAGATGTCAACATACTCTTCGTCGTTAGAGTCTGTCGCGACGTCGTCCTTGTCTTCTTCGGTCAAAATAATTGTTTCATCGTCGAAAATATTTATCGATCGGTCATTGGTGTCTTTGTCAGTGACTTGTGATTTATCTTGAAGACAGTCATCGTCCACCTGCTTGTGTGAGGATGAAGTTGAAATTGTTGGCGGGTTGGGGTTACTGGGATTTTCCACACGGTGATCTAGGAAAGGTGTTCCATCAAAGTAGCTCATAGAATGTGGTCGCCATATGTAGTGTTCGTCAATAAATTTTGTTCGTTTCCTTGGTGGTGATGGTGTTGTCGGTGGTGTTATTGGAACGGAGGATGAACGCAGGGACAAATCTAAGGGTGACAACATTGACATTGGTCGATTAAATTGTGGAAATGTGTTAATTGCTGGTAGGATTCGGTACTCGATTAGATTTTCCATTCCTATTAATTGTGATATCTGAAATTGAATAGTAAAGTTCGTAATAAAGAAATATGAGGAAAGTATACATTTAAATATATTTTTTATTTTATTTAGGACAATTTCAATTACGGACATCTGGAGAATTTCGGATGAACTTATAGTTCGAAAACTTGTCATCTCTAATAATTCCAAATACCGCTCAAAATTTCAAATGACCTACTGCATTTTTACAGAAAGCAATTCGTGATTCCGTATAATGAGTTGTATCATCGTATTCTCCGTACAGTGATTCTAGTTAATAGTTGAGTTTCAAGGCATATATATATACCGTGCACGAATCACGGGTCTGCTCACATCAATCACTCTTTACCTACTTACTATTGGGAAGAAAACATTCACATAAAAAATTCTCTGGGGCACCTAAATCCTTTAAAAGCGTTCCACCACGCGATATGACCTCTCTTGTTGAAGCGACCCATTGTTTTTGGGTCATGCGTTCGCATCCTAAATTGCCTAAGTTTTGGAATAGTTTTGGACTAGCTCTTGTAGTCCACTATCCAGAGAGAAAGATCGGAAAAAACTGAGAAAAAAAATCAGCCGCTTGAAGACTAAAACTCAGATCCCTATTAACACGGGATAGAGTCTGTCTGTGGTCGTAGATGGCTGAGCCCCAAAAGGGGATAGATCTATCGAAAAGCGAAGTGATCAGTCCCCGTTATCCGGTAGGCATGGATAAGTAACAAGCAGTAACTCTGCTGACCTCCAAGGATGGCGAAAAGGATAATCAACCTTCCTGCTAGAGATCCTCGTTTCCTGTTTTCATCATCTCGGTTATACTGACTCCGAGAGCCCGTAAACCGATAAACCGTATTTCTGTTCGAACTTGTTTATGTTTACTTAAATTAAGCCAGATAAATTTAAAATGTTGTATTTGCAAAAAAAAAAAAGTATATATAAATATATTTTTTTTGTTTTTTTGGATTTTTGCAGAAATAAAGTACTTTTTTTTTTGTGTTTTTTACGCTTCTTAGGGTCTACTTGGACAGTATCTATGTTACTGCTGAGTTTGTTTAGAACTGAGGGCACAGCATGTACAAGTTGTGTCTTTCCATATTTGTTTACGATGGATGGTATTTGAAACAGGTTTTGTACACATTTTCTAGTGTTTATTCTGTGTAAAATTTCAGTCTGGAATCGAAGATTGTTGTGGTAATAAATTGCTACCCCCATTTAACATAACTTTCAATGTCTAAGACACGAAAAGTACTCTAGTCGCCGAAGGGTTTCAGAAAAGTTAGCTGTTAATCTTATCGATGTGGGTTTTATAGGCGTATCCCCATGCCAGGATTCCATACCGAAGTCATATTAAGGCATAGTAAACTTGTGGAATAGAATTATATAAGGTAAAGCTAAGTTTTGAGATATTACAATCTGATACCAGCATCGTAAAGTTTGACGTTTTTAATGGTACACGTGCTCAGAACGTTTTACCGTACGAGCGCTATTTGCGTTTTTTAAAGTGAAAGATGGAAAATTGCCATTCATCTTTGCCAAAAAATGGAATTAAATCGTTAACATTTCCGTGCGATGATTTTTTATGATTTTTGACGTGGATTAACGACACTGTATCGATCAACTTGCTTCGACTTTTGGTAATAAAGCACCTGATTCAATCGTGGTCGTCGTTCCTTTTCGTTTCGACGAATTTCATGATGGTCGTTCAAAATCGGTTTTTGTGCGGGAACTGTACGGCAAGATCATCATGAGAGTTATCTTGAAATTGTGGCATTAGTTTCACTTCTATAGTTTTAATATTGCATGAATATTTGGCCGTCAAAAAGATTTTTTCCCGTTGGTCCAAAGAAATTCAAAGAAAAAAATCGATTGCTTTAAAGGATCATTGATCTATGCATATGAATGGTTTTTCAAGACGAGTCAAATCCAACAAAAGTTCTTCGTGCACTAAGCACTTCTTCGGAAAAACAGGACATGTTGTCACTTTGCCATTAGAGCAACATAGAACGGTTAATTCGAAATGGTACACCACCACTTGTTTGTCAAAAATTTTTTGAGAAATAAGGAAAAACAACCACCAAACACTGATCATTCTCCAACACTACAATATGACCTCTCACAGATTGGTTTAAACAAGGGACTTTTTTGAGCACTAAAAACATCGAATTGATGGCTTACCTCCCTACAACCCGGATTTGGCACTCAATGAAATCTTATCATTGATACTGATACGCCATGGTTTCGCAGATTATGCCCCGAACAGCCAACTATGTTAATATGTTAAATTAAACATGGAAAAATTTGATCATGCATCAGTGAAATTTCATTCCATCATAAACTTTGATATACTTAGATACATGTAACTGCTTAGCTAAACTCCGCTTTCCTATTTTCAATTGCTGAGCTCAAAGATTTATGTCCACCTACAAAAGCGATATCATCAGCAAACGTAAAAGAAATGTATCCATTGGAGGCTTTCGTTTATGTTCTGTGTGAAGAGAAGCCGTCATATTTTCGAGCCCAGAGGGACCCCGTATCTGATCTCTCTGTTCGGACTATTTTTGTGCTGTACATGAATTCTAAATGCTGTAATGCTTAAGTAGTTCTGTACCCGGTCTACGTTAATAATTTCCCAACCCTTTTAGCACTGCAGTAATTTTCGATTGATTTAGTGTGTCAAAAGATTGAAGAACACTGGAATATGATTATTTTTATGTAGACCTTCGTTCATTTTACATTTGAGTTTTATTTCTTCTGACAACCAGGATTGAATTTTCTCCTTGTGTGGTGGACGCACTCAATTGTTGCAATATCATATATCGGCTACGTTTCTTTCTTGTAAAACTACTTTCCAATTTGTAGCCAGTATTAATTCATCAACTACCGTATCATTTTAGGATAAGTTCGTGTTTCAGCTACTTTTTTATTTGTTCCACTATACCATATTTCCAATATTTTCTATGACAGTTATGTATTAATGTGGCTGAATTTCATTGATGCACATCTCAATTTGCTCCTTAAAAGCGTGGGTGGTCATGGCTTATTTGCATAAGCCTTACACTTTAAAAAAACCCGAAACAGTCCAACAGCATGACTTGGGCAGACAATTCTGACAACCAAAATGGGAAACTTCACGACCATGATTTCTGACTTATAAAATTGATTTTTCACTTACTGAAACCCTCACAATATTTACTTTTAGAGACTAAAAGAACATAAACTTTGACACAATACACACAAATTATAATTTATTTTTCCTTATTCTGTCAAGCTGTTTGTTTGGCCGTAGTCAAAGAAGCTGTAATAATGGGAAATGTTCTCAATCTAGATCTCCACTTCAAGGTGTTCCGCAAGGTTCCATATTAGGTCCGATTCTTTGCTGCATATATATTAATGATATACCTAGCTGTTGTTAAAATGTATCCTACCATCTTTATGCGGATGACCTACAAATCTACCTCTCAAGGCTCCTAAGCCTACCTCTTTTGTAGGGTAAATGAAGATTTGCATGCAGTTTATCTTTGGACTCTTGAAAATGGACCCGTCTAAGTCACAGGCAATATCGATTTCTGAAAATCAATAAGTTATCAAAAATTTCTTACTAAATTAGTAACGCAAAGATCCCTTTCGTATCGAATGTTACGTGTCTAAGTCTTAAAATAAATTGTCTACTATCCTGTTCTGAGCAAGTTATCCGAATGGTTAGTCGTATTTACGCATGTTTTCGGAAGCTTTGGATATGTGCTCGTCGTATTCCATTTAAGTCAAAAATTCATTTGATGAAAACACTACTGATACCTGTTTTTTTTTTTTTTACGCTGAAACAATATACTGTCAGAAGGATTTAGTATCTAGAAAAAAATTCCAAGTTGGATTTAATATCATGGTTCGCTTGCATATTGCGTATTGCATATTAAACGATCACGTCTCACCATTTGTAAATAATTTATACGATACGATCTCCTCCATATTTGTTCATTTAGTTGCAGTTTGCCAGGTAATCTAGAATTTTCAATATAACAACTCAGCCCTTCAATTAGGCTATTAGGCTATGGCTATATTTGCTTCCTTTACTTTTGTTATAACTTGAAATCATCCACATGTTTAAAATTATAATTCTAGTTTTTACTTCATAGTTTTATTGTATATTGTATTTATTTTCAATATTCCTATATTGTTAGTACTCTAAAAAGATTTGCTTTATGTGTATTTAATATTTTTAAATAAACATTTGAATTTGAATTTGAATTGTTAAGAGAATTTGTTTTGATCGGACGTGTTTTAAGTACTCAATATTGTCTTTAAAATGGGGGATAAGAAAGTTCACTTTCGGTATACTTTCCTTTTTTTTCTTTAAAAAAGGTGTCAATGCGACAGAGGCGCAACGAGAGATTTGCCGCGTGTATGGATAATCGGCTATAAGCGCTGACACTTTTCAGCGTTTGAATACACGCTTTTGTTCAGGCCTTCATACAGACCTTGTTGATGATGTTCGCTCTAGACGTTTATCCACCACAGCCAACAATAAATTCTTGGCTGCAGTTACCGTTGACAGTTATTTGACGACACGGGAGATCTCTCAGCGGCTTAACTTCACCCATACAACCGTATCGCAGAGACTGAAAAGGCTTGGCATTTCAAAAAAGTTGGATGTTTCTGTTCCTCACGAACTCAGTGAAAGAAACATTATGGATTGCATAATGGTTTGTGAGTCTTTGTTGAGATAGAACTCGCTTAAGGCTTTCCTGATAGGAGTGGTTACAGGAGACGAGAAATGGGTGGCTTACCGCAATATTAGGAATAAGAGGTCATAGTGCGCTTCTTGTAAAGCGCCAAAAATGTGTGCTTAATTTTAACTGTAAAAAATATTGAACAACCCAAAAGTATCACTATATAGAAAAACTCTTTCACGACTATCTCCTTCTGGAAAAAATTCTGTTCTATTGCTTTACCACTTGCTTAACCAAACCAGCCTTATTCCTGTTGATGTTCCGCACGAAACAATATCGTCCACCTATGTGGATAAGAGAATTTCCTTTAATATATGCAAACATACCATTGAAGACGACGCGAAGCTTCGTTCAGAAACTGTCTAATTTTAATACCGCTTGATGCTTGAACACTAAAGGAGGGGGATTTTATACATATGCCCTAAAACCTAACAATCATCAATAAATTTATAGTAGTTTTGATGCAATAACCCATTTTTATTCCAAAGAATAAATTGCAAACACAAAATTGCGCCAGTGAGGGTTTCAGTAAACTTAGATTTTGTCTTGAAGGGTATATATTTTTTTTCTTTTATAATACCGTGCGCGCACCAAAGGGATATGAATACCCTTTTACTGACTTTTTCTATAGGGCGCGGGCGGGTGGTGTAGTAGTTTGAAACTCAGGAGTATTAGGTTTCGATATTTTTCCCAGAGGTGGTTGTCAAACTGGACGGGACGAGCTAGTACATCCTCAACCAGTGGGTCTTAAGTACGTGCTAGTTCGTTACATTTAGCCCATCCAGCAACCACTCCAACATCAGTGTTATGCCTTCATGTCAGAGTTGACGCCAATGGGATTTTCATATAACTACATACAAATTCTATGAAAAGACTTTTTCACAGAATTGTCTAGCACGGGATTCGAACCCATAACCCTCTGCTTGAAGAGTCTATGCATATACCACTACACCACGGCCACCCCCCATATGTAACATATGTTACAAATGTATAGGGTTTTCCAATAGAGACTTGACAACTTTGAATTTAATTTGTGATCGCACTCTTTCACTAATCATCAAACTGTCATTGTCAATTTATTCAGTAAACTCAACATTTTCATCACGGTAAAGTACACTAACGAGCTACGTTCTCTGATTGGGTTCTGGAGAAAATGCGCCAAGATGATGAATTTCATCGCAAAATCATATTCAGTGACGAAGCTCATTTTTGGCTCAATAGGTTCATCAATAAGCAAAATATGCGTTATTGGTCGGGTGAAAACCCACATGTGCTTCATGAATCACCACTTCATCCACAAAAAATAACTGTTTGGTGCGGTTTGCATGCCGGCGGCGTTATTGGGCCATATTTTTTCGTCGACGATAACGATCGTCACGTTACTGTGAATGGTCAGCGTTATCGCGCCATGATCACCGATTATTTTTGGGCCGAATTGTAAGATATATACTTGGACGACATGTGGTTTCAACAGGATGGTGCCACAAGCCACACAGCACACGCTACAATCGATTTATTGAAGAGTAAGTATGGTGAGAGTGTTATCTTAAGATGTGGGCCAGTCGACTGGCCGCCTCGTTCATGCGATTTAACGCCGCTTGACTATTTTCTGTGGGTCTACGTTGGAAGAGCTCAGAGCGAACGCAAAATATCGCCCGTTTCGGCCGAAATGTGTGGCCGAGTCGTTGAAAATTGGGTCCAACGAATCGACCGCTGCAAACGTGCCCGCGGTGGACATATGAACGAAGTCGAGTTCCATTCATAAATGTTTTGATTGTACTTTCAGCCAATAATAGAGTTTTTGAAATATCTCAAATGGTTTGCCTTTTATTTAAAAAAAAAAAGTTGTCAAGTCGTTATTAGAAAACCCTATACGTTTACCCTATAATTTTAAATTATGTACATTATGTACCAAGTCAATGTATGATGTATGAGATGTATGATCATCTCATTATGAACTGTTTTCCGTTAAGTAAAGAATGTAATTGACTTGAACCGGTTTTTTCTCGCATTTGAATCTTGTAAGCCAAACAGGTCAAAACCAATGTAATACTTAAATAAATTACTTAAACAGTAAAGTATTCTTAGTAATTAAAAGAGTGTCATTAATTCAAGATCATGACTGATTTTAAATCGATTTTTTTTTGATAGTCAAAAAGGATTGGAAGGTAAAGTCTAGATAAATGCTGGTGTGCCCCAGGGCTCAGTTCTGTCTCCAACACTCTTTTTATTTTTATTAATGATCTCTTGTCTGCTACTTCTAATCCCATATATTCTTTTGCTAATGACAGTACTTTCTGCTTTTCATATAAGTTCCCGGAGTCACGTTCCTGCTCTGCGACTGTAAAACGGGAACTGCAGCGTATGTTAAGCTCAATAAATGCCGATATTAACAGCATAACCAATTCTGGAACTATCAACGGAGTGGAATTTAATGCTTCTAAAAATAAATTCTGTCTTCTGTCATTAAAGCGAAATCAAAATACCAAATCATCTTCTATGCACTTGCATCGTCGAAACCGAAAAACTTCCCATTCTTGGTATGAGTGTCAATGATAACTTATGTTGGAATGATCACATATTTGATGTCGTCAAAAATATTGCGAAATGTCTTGGTTTCCTCAAGCGATGTAAGAAATATTTCACCCCCCCTGATCTGGCCCCAATATATAAGGCATTCATCCGCCCAAAGTTGGAGTACAATTTCCACATCTTAAAACATATTTCCCACATCCATATCTTTGAGACCAAAATAATTCGGTTAGCATTTGGCTAAGAGAATTGAAGGTGGCCTTCCTCATTTTCGAAGAAGTGTTTACCAATGACACCACTGAACCAAATTGCACACCATAGAGTGAATTTTTGTGCATGTACATAGTTGTCTTTCGATTTTACATTTGGATTTTCCCTTCCCCATATACGACAATTTTGTTTGTTAACATATCCACAGAGGGAAAAATAAACCTCATCGCTGATGAAAATGTTGTGTAAAGTATTGGTAATCTTCGAATTCTGTGGTCAGCTGGCTTTAATTCTCGACCGATTTGAATTTTATAAGGGCGTATATACGAATCCAAATGCAAAATACGAATTAATGTGCCGTAAAACAAGCCCGAATGCGGTGCTTGCTGTGAAATCGTGAGATTTGGATCTTTTTTGAAACTTCAACTAAGGGCAGCTATATTTTTTGTAGCGCGTGTATTTCTGCTCGTAATGCGCGATACGTACCGGTTTGCTAAGAGATGGCGTAACTTGTATTATTCCATTTTAACATGCGTTGGAAAGCTACTGTCATTGTACGTAATTTCAGTATATGTCATTCATTTGAAGCTTAAGCAACAATAATTGTTTTTCACTCAAATATGTCGAACTTTGTGCTTGAAAAAGAGTTTTTGCGGGGAGTTCTTCTTCATTACTTTAATATGAAGAAAACTGCTGCCGAAAGTCATCGTATTTTGGTGGAAGTTTATGGTGAACATGCGCCAGCTGAGCGAACGTACCAAAAGTGGTTTGCACGATTTAAAAGTGGTGATTTTGGCTTGGAAGACGACGAACTTCCTGGGCAGCCAAAAGAAGTTTGAAGATGACGAACTGGAAGCATTACTTTATGAAGATTGTTGCCAAACACAAGAAGAGCTCGCAGAATCTTTGGGTGTCACTCAAGCAGCCATTTCAAAACGTTTAAAAGCAGCTGGATATATTCAAAAGCAAGGAAATTGGGTTCCACATGAACTCAAGCCGAGAGACGTCGAAAGGCGGTTTTGCATGTCCGAAATGCTGCTGGAACGCCACAGCAACTCCAAGTGCAAAAAATCATATGTGAAACCCGGCCAACCAGCCAAATCAACAGCAAAGCCGAATATCCATGGCGCGAAGGTAATGCTCTGTACTTGGTGGGATCAGATGGGTGTGCTGTATTATGAGCTGCTAAAATCGGGTGAAACCATCAATGGATAATGTTACCGAACATAATTAATCCATTTGGAGAGAGGCAATAATTTTCCGTCATGACAACGCTCGGCCCCACGTTGCTATTCCGGTTAAGAACTATTTGGAAAACAGTGGATGGGAAGTCTTACCCCACTCGTCTTATAGCCCAGACCTTGCCCCTTCTGACTACAATTTGTTCCGGTCGATGCAGAACGCCTTCACTGAAATATGGTTCACATCAGAGCAAAATATCAAAAATTGGCTCGATTCATTCTTGGATGCCAAGCCGGCGCAGTTCTTTTCGGATGGGATCCACAAATTGCCAGAAAGATTGGAAAAAGTCATAGCTTCAGATGGGCAATACTTTGAATAATACTATTGTACATGTTTTTCTTAAATAAACGTTCAAATTTTGAAAAAAAAAACCGCACGAATTAAATTACATACCCAATATAATGGCAAATCTTAAACTAAACAAACACTGTATCGGAAGAGAATTCGGTTTGATATATGTAATTGAATCGGAGATGTCAAATATATAGAGAACACTCTATATAAACAGACTCATCGCTTGATAAGTCTGATTGTCTAAATAAGTTTTTATATAATAGCTTCTGACGACAGAATCGAAAAGAAATAAACATAGTAAAAGTA
This sequence comes from Volucella inanis, assembly GCA_907269105.1. NCBI lineage: Eukaryota > Metazoa > Arthropoda > Insecta > Diptera > Syrphidae > Volucella > Volucella inanis. The sequence goes on from OU026153.1 coordinate 149,462,622, forward strand.
AAGAGTTTTGGACCCTATTCCTCAAAATTGGAAATCTTAAGAATTTTTTAGCTCTCCTAAATTTAAGATTGGCCAATTTCTAAATTATCCATCAACCCTAAGGTTTTTGAAAAGATTGTATGTGATAAAATAATATTTTTTGTTAAAGAAATAATTAACTTTTCACAACATGGGTTCATTCAAGGTATGTAGATCCACAGTAACTAAAATAGAGATCTTGTGTGACCAGGCAGTCAAAAGTTTTGAGCTCGGTTGTCAGACTGATATTGTTTTCACCGATTTTGCTTAAGCTTTTGATAGAGTGAACCACAATATGTTGATTCATAAAGTGGGTTTAACAAAAGTATTTAAGATTGGATATTAACATACCTTCGAGTTCGAATACGTTAAAAATGGTAACACTTTTTGGGTCCTGTTAGAATTACATCGGGTGTTCCACAAGAAAGTCATGTTGGTCTATTACTTTTTGTTCTCTACGAGACTACATAAAAATTTCCAAATGCTACATGTATTTTATTCGCCGAGGACATGAAACTCTTTCATACAATAAAAACCGTGGAAGATTGCTGGATTTTACAATGTGTAGAGTCCACATTACGACAATCACTCATAGAGGATAGAAAGGATACAAAAATGTTTTACGAGGTGTTTTAAAAGTTTAGGTGGGGCATCGACACACCGCCTTACTCAATTGTATGCATTCTGTGTGAAAATTTCCACATTTCACAATAGATCTTCTGTACGACAAATTCGATCGTATGGTTATGTTGCGTTTCGGCGACGTCAACTGGCCACCAAGATTTAACGCCATTAGTAGTTTTGTTGTGGGACATCATTAAGTCACGGGTCTATGCGAAAATTAATCCCCACAGATACGGGCATTTGGGTAATATTATATTCCATACGTGATGTAATCGAAACCTCTTAACAAAAAATAATAGCATTAATAATTACTCATACACAATTTGCTTTATTTAAGTTTGAAATTTGAGCGCCTTTAATGGAAAGCCCAAATACAAACGACGCATTTTGATACAGAGCAATCGCTGCATTAATCATCATGTTGTCCTAAGCTGCACAGTTAGAGGTCTGAAAGATCGGTCGCTCTAGTTAACCAACTACAATAACTCAAGAAAAATGATAACTTGCGAAGCGGCATAAAAAAATGTTATGTCGTCGGAAAGAACTATCGTTCTCTCGATCCATCTTAAAAGCCTATTCAAAAGTATTTTGTGACGTGTGTTTCTCTTTCTTGGCATTTAAAGCAGTGAAATTACTCTACTCACTCAAAGTGTCGCTTGTCAAAGGAACGAATTTCTTTAGTGAATAAATGTATTGCACACTTGCAATCGATTTTGGGGCCATTTAAAGATTTTTGATTAGAAGCGCCAAATTTCGTTAATGGAAATTCTATTAACTTCGTTTACGAATCAAAGTTCGCCTTCAGTCCGTATTAGTAACGTGCATTAACCCAAATTTTCGGCCATTGTAATCGTCCCAATAAGTGAACAATTGAGCGTTAAGCTCAATACATAGTGTTGCCATGCCAGTGAGACAGCAAAACCGCTGAAATACAGGGAGTATTGCGGATGCACAAGAGCCGGTGAGACAAATCAGTAGTTAATTGATTACGTTCCATCCTCAAAAGAAGTGGATCTTTCGAACTCTTGGCTAAAATCGTATTGGCTGAAGAGTTAAATCCAAATGACCAAATCGACCATGCACGTCGAACTTTCGCTGTTGGAAAAGGATGTGGATTTTTGCCGAGAAATAATTTGTAGTGATTACATTTGGTCCGGATCACAGCCGGAGGTGTCCCACAACAGTCATTGTGTACGAAAGAATTGGATGCTTGGGGTCGTGGCATGTCGGAGATGATATCAGCGAATCGGCTACATTCGATAAAGACACCTATCGCTCCATATTAACCAATATTTGCTGGGACAAATTGGAACTGAAAGCCTTGGAAGATTAGTTGTTTTAACAGCGTGCTGACTTGTAGAGAAAGTTTGGTAATCGTCTTATCGCCAGAAATGGCTCTGACAATTAGTCACCCGCTCGTGCGACTTATCACTTAAAGACTCTATTCTTTGAGGCTGCATTAAATCTCTGGTTCATGCAAACAGAAACTTAAAACGACTTGGAGGCGCACATTCGACGTGAAATTTCTGGAATATCGACCGAATTTTTCAAAAAAGACATAAAAATTAAGTCCAGCGCATCTATTCGAGGACACTTGAATGATGCTATATTTCATTACTAATGCTATCCATTATACTTTAATCTATAAAAAAAATTTCACATACATCACGTACAACACACAACTTTTTATAATATTAGAAAAAAAATAATAATAATAATAATAAAAATAAACTGGAAACATCTAAAGAAAAGTCACGATTTTAAGAAGATGCACCATATTTCAGAAAAACCAATTCGTAATATTTCACTGGCAAAACTTACGGTTGCAAAAAACGATTCAGACAACAAGCTTAATTCGAAGAGGAATATTTTTTTTTTTTAAATAGCTTCCACTACATACCAATGAAAATAATATTTTTGGTATTTTTGTGTCTTGTAAATATTTTCTTTATAATTTTTAGTACATATTTAAAATATTTTTCTTAATTATTTTTCACTCTTTAGTATTTGACATTAAACACTTCATTTCGAAAAATATTTTTTGAGTATATTCCACTTCGAAACTACACAAAAAAGGACCCAGGGAGTAGATTCTCTACCAATTAAATATTGTCACTTAAAAAAACACGGACTGCACAAAGGATGAAAGCGTCCGACAACAAAGCTATCCCGGCCACTTTCGAAAATGAACTGAATTGCAAAAGTCTTGTGTGGCAGGCACACCTGTCGCACAACAAATGAATTCCCTTTGATTTTGGAAGTATCCTTCGTCTAAGTTTACATCACTATAGAACTCATCAGCCACCCATTCCTGTTCATCCGCTATGAAGCTATTTTTCTCCCTTTCACTAGTATCCGGAATACCAACCCGGATTCGACTCCAAACAGAGACAACGTACTCGCACGGTGACTACGATGACTACCCTGATTACACCGCTGCAAGTACTACACACTGACGAAGAAGACGTTTCGTCTACTATGAAGTGTGGAAAATCCTTTACATGTGCATTTTTGACGAATTGCCGCTGTACCATGCAGCGGATTCAAGCAATGGCATAACTTCATCCCTTCGTCGAATATATGTATCGGAGTTCTACTCGTCTAAGGGTTTTGTACAGCCATCTAACCACTGTTGGGATGTTGGATGTTGTCAGTGCGCATATTCGTCAACGCCTACAGTTATTTTGACGAATTCCGACTGGGCTTGGTTTTTTTTCTTTCGGTCTTTCGTTTCGATTTTTGTCCAAGGATTTCAGATTAAAGGTAAAGCAACAAGTCCTATTGGAATGCCCCTTTAGGAACGCCCCCATGTCGATACTGGACTTATAGAGGGAAACATTCTACGTAGTCGTACATACCTTAATTTGATAAAAGCGTCAACAATAGGTAAAGCCAACGACCAAGGCTGGTAGGGGTAACTATAGAACTCTGTAACCTCTTGTGCCTGTTCGGAGCAGTAAAATTCGTTCTGAATACAAGCGCGGTTCTGCCTTTTCTCTATTTTTAAGCTCCAATAGGGACGATTTTAATGAGAATGGAGTGAAGTGGAATGGAGTTTAGTTTGGGAAGTGCTGTGCGATATGCTGTGTATGCAAGTTGAAAACCAGTCAATTTTGAGCTTTAAATTTAGTCAATACGCAGTCAATTTAAGATTCCGTAAATTTTGTCACAACATATTGAATTGTGACTTGTGGATGCGGATATTTTTGGTAGATGTAATCATAAAATATTAAAGGCTGTTATTTTGTAGATTTTATATGGAATTTGGGGCTTAAATTTGTCGAGGTTTAAGTTGGTTATAGTAGTTTATCAATACGAGTAGGAGTAGGGTGGTAAAGAATGTTTCAGAACAGTGGATTGCAGTCTGATGCATGATAGACCAAGACAGTTGCGTACGAAGTGCGCAGTAGATTCATTGTTTCTTTCATTGTGATTTTATTTATGTGTTTAGAGATATACTCGTATCTTCCCTTCCTGTGATTGATCAGCTCTCTTGCTCAATTGAAATTGAATATGCATGTATCAAAGACTATATGTCTCACGGTTATCCTGATGAGTCCATGACTTGCATGACAATATTATTGACTTAACGCTCTCAAGTTGCCTACTATTGGTTCCCAGAAATTCGGATCTGAACACCACATAAGCGGTGCTATTTTTCTGATGATGTTCCAGGAAGTTCTAGTTAAATGTTCGCTTCAAAGTCGTTTAAGGTTTCAGACTGACATATGGCAGAGACTTAATGTAGCCTTAAGGAAAAAGTCTTACTGATTTGCTAACTTTGAAAGGGCAACTGTTCGAGGTGGACGGGCCTCAACAGTTGTTGCTATCTTTTGCCAGCTAGATGCATTTGCATACACGAAGTTGGAGAAGGTTCTCTTCGTCTGGAGTTTAGCATCTAAAATGAGGTCGTCCTCTTATCCGTTGTTCTTTCATGTTGGAGTCGAAAACTTTCTAGGCTGGGACTCCGCTGTTGATGTGGTCAAAGTAAACAAGCCATCTAAGCCGGTTATCTGAGTTTTTCTGACGAGGTGGGCATCGCTAAGCAGTGAACATCTCAGCCATTCTACATTGTTGTAAACGGCACCGAAAATACTCGAACAACTCTTCTCTTGAAGCAGCCAAGAGCATTTTCATCCAAGCGCCGTTAGCAGGACTTCAATGGTCATGATTCTTAGAAGAGCGCTATACTACTCAGTTGGATACCAAGGTTATTACCCTCTCTTGCTAACCCATCCGCTTTCTCATTCTCTTTCACTTTTGTGTGTCCAGGTACCCAGCAGATACTAACTCAGGGGAATTCGGAAACTCTCCTTGGGGCTTGACGAAATTCTTGTACATTAATTGAATGTACTATCACACATTCGTTCGGATCTTAAAGGAGTCCTGGGTCTGCAGCATTTTACAGTAAACTCCAGCTCATGTAAAGCCAGTGCCTTGCGCAGAGACATGATCGGGATTATCTCGTCATTTCACGCTGATTTCTAGGAATTTGACGATTTGATAGCCCATTATTGTGGTGCCCGATATTGTGGTGCCAGTTAATATCTGTTTATTAATATCCTTACATCGCGGGAAGTGAGTTTCCATAGGAAACATCAGTTTTTCCCGGCTGTTCTCTGCGCAAATTTTATTGGAGCTTTTCAGATATCCCGGGGCTATTGAATCTTTGGATATGACTTTTCTTAGCGTATTTGTCGCCTCACAAAAAAGAACCCAAGATTGTTCTTGGGCATTCTTACGTTTCTTGTGTTTAGTTCGAACTTAACATGCATATGACATGTTTGGTCCAATGCTCCTTACTACTATTGTGTTTTGCTTTTCTATGAAGTTTTCTGATCTCTGTTCTGTTCTGTGTCGTTTTAGTTCGCTTGCCCACCAAGGGGGTTTGGAGGGCTTTCGATGACTAGAGGTGGTAGAGTTCTTAACCCATTTCTGCCCAGTTGTGCGCTTCCACAACACTTAAGGAAAAATATTTTGAAAAATATATCAACAATTCTTTTATACAAAAATATAAATTTAAATAAATGGAGTGAGGTACAGACTATCGAAAAAAAAAAAAAAAAAAATAGTTATAATACAGGGTGACTGACTCGAACTGCAACTTTTTAAAATGCTATAATTTTTTTTATTTTTTAATAAATTTTATTGTGCCAAAGCAAAAAATGTTGCAAAATACATCGATTTTCAAATTGTATAAGTAGTTTTCAATATGTCCACCTTTGGCTCGAATAATGGCCTTGAGATGGCCGAAGAAAGCATCACACGCTGCACGCAAGTGGCTCTGGAACACTGTTTTTTAACCAATTTTGGTTGATGCGCGCTTTGTGAGATGGTGCTGAGTCTTGTTGAAATGTCTACGGTGTCCGACCGAAATGGTTGTTTGCCTAAGGCTTCAGTACTGCCTCTAAGACAGCTTCACGGTATGCGAACGCATTAATTTTGACGCCACGGTCCAAAAATACGAACGGAGAAGGTGTAAATTTTTGAAGGACCTCTCTGGCAAGTAAACTCGGTCATTTTGTTTGTTGACATATTGCTCGATAACAAATGGGGACTCATCGGAAAAAACCAAATTCGGCAACTCACCACGTCGCATAGCAACTCCTTCGCTTTTTCGACCCTAACTTTTTTCTGTTGCGGTGTAAGTTCGTTTACTTTTTGGAGCTTGAGCCCAAGCTCATTTTTCAGTATGTGTTGCATCCGCTCCAACGATATGTTGAGCTCACGAGCCACTTTTCTTCCACTTCGACGCAGATTTCGTTCAATTCGAGCCCCCACATTCCGAACCATTTCTGCCGATGTTGCCGTTTATTTATGACCACCTCCATGGCGTTTTGCAATGCTGTCAGTATCAGGGTAACGAACTATGGTTCGAGACACAAATGATTTATTTACGTTTAGGTGTTGGATAGCTCTAACGATAGCTACTTGTGGTTTTCCTGCCAAATATAAAGCAATCACACTATCACTTTTGAATTACATCGCGGATAAAAAATTTTCAACACAACTGAGACGCAAATCGTTTAAAAGGCTTGTAAATAATAAAATTATCTGTCATGTGTCAAAATTTGAGCTCACAGTAATGGTTTGGAAATTATAGCAGTCTGAAGTAGGTTGCAGTTCGAGTCAGTCAGGGTGTATTATATTTGTACAGAACACCTTTCTCCACCTAAGCTACAAACTTGGCTCATAAAACTGACTAATTCAGCAAAGCGAAAAATTTCCAAAATAGTTGTAAATCATTTAGTTATATTAGAACACCCTCTATTGATTTAAACGAAAATATATAGGTATATTCGAAGGAATGCATTGCGCATCACCGTGCAATGTTTCGCAGACGCATCACTGGGCAAAAACGATATCAAAAATATAACTTTATCATGTTCTATTGTCTTGAATAGTTACCGGGTGTTTGTGGTTAAATGAGTGCGGACATACATAGGTATGTTATTTATTATAAAAAAGTGATTGGCATGGTAAAAAAGTTTTGCTAAAATTCGTGAAAAGAAAACTTTTGTTGTAAAATAGTGAATAGTTATCGAGTGATAACTCGATCACCAACAAGCATAAATTGCTTCTTACCGTGTACTGAGGAAATTCGGAGGACTTGCAAGAAGCTAGCATTTACGAGTATATTGTTAACGCGCCTTCTAACACAGTGTACGATCTCAGTGACGTAGAGTTTATTAATGATGCCGAGTAAGTACACAGTTTTGCACAATTTTAGGTTTCTGCGAATATTATTGAATGAGTATAAATGAGTTCGCAATAGTTATAAACTGTGGGAGATCCCTGTGGTCTTATGGAATTGCATGTGAACCTGAAAATGAAGAACCTGCAAGTCTCATTTCGGGAGAAACAACGAAAAATTCAACAGAATCTCAAGCTAGTACTTCTCTTGATATAACAAAAGTAGCTGTGCCTTCCATACCGAAACGAAAAAAACGACCAACAGACTGTCACTACTGGGAAAAGGGGACCACAATTGGCTGGCATATGGTATTTGAGAAAGGGCCGGACAAAGGCAATGTAAGGTGACCTTGTCACATATTCTTCTTTGTTTGATAAAACCATGTGATGAGTTGGCTTTAAGAATTATCGCACTAATATGCGAAAGGAAGTTTAACTCTCTATCGTTTAATATTCCAAAGTGGCGAAGCAATCGAACATGGGGTATAGGTTCACCATGCAGAAAATAAAGTCGAGCAGGCGATTGATGGGACTTACGTGACAAAGTCATGGATTGAAAATTTTTTAGACACCAAGTGGAAAACCTATCGAGGTCTTCTTGAAGGAGAATAGAGTCTTGGGGTGATTAAATACTTTTGGAGGACTATGTTAAGTGTCGTCGACGTAAATGGATAGAGACAATGTTTAATAATCCTCTCAAGATCGTTTGTAGTTTAAATGAAAAAGAGGGGAACTGAATGGCTGCCTTGTGGGATACCAGAAGTGGCTAAAAACGGGGTTGAGAGGGCTGACCTGAAACGAACGCTATAATAACGGTTCTCGAGATACGAAGATATCCATTTTAATAATATGGGGTCAAAACCGAGGGAAGAAAATTTGAAAAGGATCAAATGATGAACATCGATTTCATTGCCATTTTCTAGGGCTGAAGCGCAAAGGATACGAACTCAACTAAGTTTGTACTAGTTGATCTATTTTTCAGATATCTACGCTGACTACGCTGAAATCTTTGCAATAGGACGGTAGTTAGTTACTTCATTTTTTGGTCCCTTTTTGTGGACCGGGGCTATGAAAGAGGTGTTAAAAAATTTGGAGGAATTCCCCTTTTGTGAGAAACAGATGAAATAGGGAGGAGAGTGGGTGCGAAATATTGGAGGCATACTTTTTGAGATATATTGCTGGGAGCCCGTCTGACCCTGGTAAAAATTCATCATTGAGATTTTGTAACTTTTTTTTTCGATAAGAGTAAGATCAAACCATTAAATTAGGGAGAGAGCCCAATAAGAAATTAGTGAAGTACTTGAACTACGTATTATATGGGTTTAGGTACGAAGAAGTTGTCTGTAAATGATTGTTTAAGAAAGATTGCAACGTAGTGGGTCGGTCGATTATATATATTGTCGAAGGAAATGGGGGGGGGGGGGGGGAGGGTGACCGTCTGATTTTCTTTTGTAGTTGACAAAGTGATAAAAAGCCTTAGGATCGTTCATAAGGTTGATCTTTTAGAGTAGTCAGAATAAGAATTGTTGCGAATATATAAGCAGGAAGAGGAAGTAGATGATGTTTTACGGAACAAAATACATCACTGTAAAAAATGGAGACAGAAACAGTTAAAGAGAGGCTATTACAATCAAAAGAAGATTTGCTGAGAGGGGTACAGAGTTATGAAAAGAGGAACATCAACTGTACAGTTAATGGGATCGCTACTGAAAATAAGGTCTAGTTGAATACCGATGGAGTTAGGGACGCCACTTACTTGGCATAGGCTTGAGTCTGTTCTACGATCAATGAATAGGCATTCCTTAGATGAACTAGCGTTTGATACGGTAAAAAAGAGTTGATCATTCGATGGAATCCACTTTAGCGGAGGCAGTTTAAAGTCACCAAAGATAAGCATATCATTAATAGAATCACTTAGGTTAATAACTTGATAAATCGCTAAAAGTAGAATTTAAAGGGTTGAGCCAGGAATATGTACAGGGACCTATCTCATTTAAAGGCTATTGTAAATGGTAAGTAGGACGCCTCGGCATACAAAAGCCAACTATAGGGAGAGCAGGATCTTTAATCAGTTAATCATAGGGAGAGAGTGATCGTCATCTTGGAAATCATTATAAGAAGATGACATTAGGTCCTGGCTCTTTATGACGGGAATAGATAGGTTTCTCTAAGAGCTTTGACGTTGAGAGAGACCATGAGATCTAAACAAAACAGTAACGTTTTGGTAATAAAATGTAAGAGGGAGTTTGTTGCTTAGAGGAGTAAGAAACGAAAAAATTATCAAAGTCAGTTCGGCTACGCTGAAAGTGAGAGACTCTTGTCCATACATAGTGTACATAGCTCCGGAAACCAGCGAGGTCATCAGAAACCTTTTAGTAGGGTGTGTTGAAAATTTCCCGGTTCTTGCTGTAGGGATTTTTGGGACTAGTGATGTTAGTAGAAATGCCTTCCTGTTGGAAACAAAGTCGGATTTATCGTGAAGATATGCGAGAAAGAGACGTACATAACGGCATTTCATGGTATCTAAATTATTTTGGGACAATTTGACGTCGGGTGCTTAATTTTTTATAAAAAAAAGAACTTAACACTCAAGAGTGTGTGACTACTCTTAAAATGCCGGAGCGCGTGTTAAGTTTTTCGGAAAATTGGATTGAGGGAGAGAGGAAGATGTTTGGGCTCAGTGGATATTTCACCCCATGAGTGGCATCCAACATTTAATGGGGAGACAAAATTATTAGTGTTGATTAATTTTATGTTGTGTTTAAGCAACCATTCATCTCACGAGATTTTGGTTACCTGAAAATAAGTCTTTCGGTCATGGCTAGTATTAAACCCCGAACCGTTCGATTGCGAAGTCAATACATTACCACTTGATCAATTGTCACCCGTGGCGAAAGAAGATCAAAAATAGGGACACAACCCCATGTAACCGAGGAGGAAGGCGAGTTAGAAACAGGATTTAAGATATGTGAGCTAATAAAGTTTGGATACTTGGATCCAATTGTAAGATTGAAATTGAGAAAGTGAGGGGGGTTGTTTAGTGGTATACATAGATGGGAGTGGAAAAGTTGGAAAATAATTTGGCTTTAAGATTCCAGTTAGGCTCAGTTAGGGTGTAAATGTGGAATTGATCTGGGTAATTTAGGTTTATTAGGTGAGACGTTGCTCCTTTTTGTTTTTTTTTTTAATAGAGGGTTTATCCGTCTGCATCTTTTCAAGGTTAAGGTTGTTGTTGGATGGATTAAAAATAGCCATTTATGTCTAGTCAGTAAGTTTAACTTGAAATTGCATTTATTTTTGCGGTGAAATGTCAGGAATATTGTGCATTAGCTAATGGTGATGCCATATCTCTTTTTGAAAAAATCAAAGATCCAAGCAACATCTGCGTAATTTGGGACACCTTTTAAAAGAAAGAAGCGTTGTGCGGAGTTGATCTAGTCTTCTTTGCCACTCTGAAGGTCTCCATTATTTTTAGATCGAAGGACTGGTGTGAGGATTTGGAGGTTGGGTTGTCGGCACTGGATGTGGCAATGATTCGGGTTCATTGTGTGACCAAAGATAGATTGGAAGATCATCGATTTTGTGACAAACTATTTGAATGAGATAGAACACTGTTCTATTCGTGGTGAGTCTGTCATCAAGCTCATTGATAGAATCGAATATAACGTCAAGCTAGGACTCGTAGTGTTTTTAGAATAGATGATTGTTTGTTGCAGATTGGAGATGTGGATTGGATGTAGATGACTGGAGATTAATATCTATGCCTTCCCCCAGAGTCGATAGATATAATTTCACTTAACGCTTTATGGAAGTGGCGCTCGTATGTTTCTTCATTTCTCACTATTGAATTATGATTGAATTCATATGAGTCACTAAGGGGCACTTAATTGTAAGGAGCACATGTAAGAGAGATATTAATACACTCGCGACAGAAGAACAGCAGATTTTCTGATCACTCTTTAACGAAGCCTGTGTTTCTTTTATTAAGGCCAGCACAAATAGCATGAAATATTTGGCCCCACAGGCAACAAAATCATCATTGTTGTTGTTAATGTAGCAGTTATTTAATCTGCAACCACCAACAGAGTATAACCCCTGAGTTCAAATTCATGTATCCAAGACGTTTTATTGTAGATGTAGCCAGATGAAGCAGAGTAAATTTATGCAACCGCATCAGTTTTTCATGAAACATAGAATATTACAACATGAATACAAAAATAAACGTCCAAGATGTTTTGGGTGTCGCTAAGCGCTTGCATGACAAAGTTAAAATATTGACAAAATGCGAATTTCGAATAGTCAATGCAACCACATAATTTTTTTTCAGAACTTAGAGCTCAACTCCCTGGTTACAAATGAATAATTCCAAGACGCTCAATAAACACCCATGCTGAAATGAATGGGAAGTTAAAAAAAAATAATTATGGCAGCTTCTCTCTTATAACTGTTTTTCTAAAAAGATTGTAATTCATACAATTACAATAAGTCTGATCCAATTAATCGAGTGTATTGGCTCCCGTTCGAGAGAATCTATTTTTAGAATCAACTAGTTGGTCTATTGTGATAAGATGATAGCTGTAGTATTTAGTTGCAAAGTGCTTTTTCTCCGCAGCGAATATGGGTGATTTTTAAATTTTCAAGTGCAATTTGTATTCTTCATGACGGTGAAATTAAAAATTGTGTAAATTCGGAAGATTAATAATTAAAAATTGAGTGATGTTAATCTTCGCAGTGGCAATCATAGTGCGTGCTATAGAGCTTTACTGATGTTGCAATAAATATAATAGTACCTTCGATAGCGGAAAATTACGAAAGTTGTAATTACCAGTATTCTAATTCAAAGCACTTCATTAAATTTTGATAAATGTGCCAATATCTGCTAATTTCCTAGTGACTGAATACGCCAACAATGAGGACTCTACCCACGTTATTTTCACTTCTGCCGTTGTAGTTACAGCGATATCAAATAAAATGTGTTTATTTTGTGACAAATATATTAAATATAAGAACCAAAATAAGGAAAAACTTATATCCGGCCAAAGATCCACGCTAGAACACCCTGGTTTGGCTAAATTCTTAAAGAAAGGGGACAGATCGGCACACCAATATGCAATTTCAACTGTCTGTGCTTTTATAGAGGAACATGTTTTGCAAATAAAAGAAATGATTTTATTTGACAATGTTGTCAATTTGTACGAAGAAAAATTGTATCAAAAGGTTTCACCAATAACATTTTAAATAAAAAACCCTAAAATATAAACTAATTGTCAGATATGCTGGAAAAATTTAATTTAAGAAAATAGGACAGCAATTAGTAATTTTGAATGCAACCACATTCGAATATCAGCTAAGCATATTAATTGATGAGCTTAAAGCAGAAAATTAGAAATCGGCTTGATGTATGCCAAATATTATATCGTATGATAGCTAAACTAATTATTTTTATATTTTAGGGATATTGCTTAGTAATAATAAATAATAATAATAAATCCAGAAAATTAAAGTTTCCCAACCAACTTAACATTGAAATCTGTGGTAGATAGAAAAATTAAAATTCCAGATATGCTTGAACAATTTTTCAGATATCTTCTCGTTGGCCCTGACTTACGTTATGGAAGAAATGATGACATTGAGAGAAGAATAATGTCTCTTTACAATGACACAATTTATAGCAATTATAGCTTTCGATAACTATGATCGCTTCGCTGAGACAAGCAATGACAAAAATACGCTCATGATACAGTGGGGATAGCTTATCAAATGAATAACTCGACCTTAGGTAATAAAGCTTCTTTTTCATTGTAAATTAATGCATTTCATTAAACTTAACTCTTAGCTGAAAGTCCTGGTAAAGACGACTTCGCTCCTTCTAGGCGAAGGAAGAGGAGAGCATATGTATCTACACACAATGAAATAGAGCCATTTTATAAAAAAGCGAGAGTGCTTTCAACACTTTTATGCGTTATGTCTAATATACCATAGACTTCAATGAGTCGTCACTGAACGACGCAGGAGAACTGGATTATATATGGCTCATTTCTCCAACCTATGGACACGAAAACACCCTCATGTGGATGGGATGGAACCCACTTTACTATAAAGAAGATCTTCCACAACAGCAGATATCTATTCCGGATGAAAAAGAAAAATAAAAAAAGGGGCTTCTTACTCAAGTATGTGTATAGATAGATTCTTCACAGCTTTTCTTCTTGCCACTAATTAATGAATCGTCAACAAGTCAATGCGTTGTTTTAGAGATGCTTAAAAGATAAATTGAAATCGCTAATCAATGCAATCAAAAACTTATATTTGTAGCATATGTCCTAGCTAAAGCCAAAACAGCACTTTAAATTCAACATCAAGAATCAGCTCGTTTTAATATTGGGTCTATAATTTATATATACAACTTATTCGTGCGGTTTGCTATGAGATGGCGTAACTTGTATTATACCATTGTAATTATTCCATTGGAACATGCGTTGGAAAGTTACTGTCATTGTATGTCATTTCAGTATATGTCATTCATATACAATAATTTTTTTTTCACTCAAATATGTCGAACTTTGTGCTTGAAAAAGTGTTTTTGCGGGGAGTTCTTCTTCATTACTTTAATATGAAGAAAACTGCTGCCGAAAATCATCGTATTTTGTGGAAGTTTATGGTGAACATGCGCTAGCTGAGCGAACGTACCAAAAGTGGTTTGCACGATTTAAAAGTGGTGTTTTTGGCTTGGAAGACGACGAACTTCCTGGGCAGCCAAAAAAGTTTTAAGATGAAGAACTGGAAGCATTACTTTATGAAGATTGTTGCCAAACACAAGAAGAGCTCGCAGAATCTTTGGGTGTCACTCAAGCAGCCATTTCAAAACGTTTAAAAGCAGCTGGATATATTCAAAAGCAAGGAAATTGGGTTCCACATGAACTCAAGCCGAGAGACGTCGAAAGGCGGTTTTGCATGTCCGAAATGCTGCTGAAACGACACAAAAGGAAGCCACAAGGAAGTCACTGGTGATGAAAAATGGATCCATTACGACAACCCCAAGCGCAAAAAATCATATGTGAAACCCGACCAACCAGCCAAATCAAGGGCAAAGCCGAATACCCATGGCGCGAAGGTAATGCTCTGTATTTGGTGGGATCAAATGGGTGTGCTGTATTATGAGCTACTATAACCGGGTAAAGGCATTAATGGACAACGCTACCGAACACAATTAATCCGTTTGAAGAGAGCAGTAGCCGAAAAACGCCCGGAATATGAGACCAGACACGAGGCAATAATTTTCTATCATGACAACGCTCGGCCCCACGTTGCTATTCCGGTTAAGAACTATTTGGTAAACAGTGGATGGGAAGTCTTACCCCACCCGCCTTATAGCCCACACCTTGCCCCTTCTGACTACCATTTGTTCCGGTCGATGCAGAACGCCCTCACTGAAGTACGGTTCACGTCAGAGCAGAATATCAAAAATTGGCTTGATTCATTCTTGGCTGCCAAGCCGGCGCAGTTCTTTTGGGATGGGATCCAAAAATTGCTAGAAAGATGGGAAAAAGTCATAGCTTCAGATGGGCAATACTTTGAATAATACTATTGTACATGTTTTTCTTAAATAAACATCCAATTTTTGAAAAAAAAAAAAAACTGCACGAATTAAAATACATACCCAATATATGGCTCATTTCTCTAACCCATGGACACGAAAACACCCTCATGCGGATGGAATGGAACCCACTTTACCATAAAGAAAATCTTCCACAATAGCAGATATTTATTCCGGATGAAAAAGAAAAATAAAAAAGGGGCTTCTTACTCAAGTATGTGTATAGATAGATTCTTCACAGCTTTTCTACTTTCCACTAATTAATAAATCGTCAACAAGTCAATGTGTTGTTTTAGAGATGCTTAAAAGATCCATTGAAATCGCTAATCAATGTAATCAAAAATCTATATTTGTAGCATATGTCTACATCTACAATGCTATAATTGTAGATGGTTTCTTTCTGTTGCACACTCTAGAAGAGTTACCTTTGCCTTTTGAGATAATCGCCCTTTATATTTTAAAAAAAATATCTGTCGCATGAAAGCACTAAATATCCATATATATTGAACGAGATAGGAGAAACCTTTTATACGAAGACGTTACAGTGCTTTAAAAAGAAGTCAAAATCGCGAATTGATTTTACGAAAAGCACAGTTTCTACAAAACTATCTTCAAAAATGAAATTCAAGATAAGATGGTAAGCGCATAAAAACGAATGTCAATAAAACTGATAATTGAGTTCGAAACGTGAAATATAGGAAAATAAATGTTTTGGTGCGACTTTGTTGAGCTATTCATCTTTGCAGATCTAAACGAGTACATCGGTGAGTCAATGATGTCGACCAGAAACCAAAAAACCGGAAGAGGATAAGATATATTAAGCCCATGGAAATGGGATGGTCTTATTATTCTCAAAGGCTACTTATAAGCATACGAGTATATCAAGAGTTGCACTTGGATAGATATTGCAGCGAAGAACACTGTACTTAGATAGATCACCATCAATTCTCCAACACACGACACTTGTAGAAGATTCTTAAGCAATTTCGAGCGAACAACTATTTCGAGAAAACGAAATGGTCTAATTTAATTATAGGAAGAGGCTAGCTCTTCGAGCTGCATTCGATAGGAAGACTCCAAATTTTCATTAACCAAGAAGAAGACCTAAGCGCATCTAAGCAAGGGATTTCTTAATAAGTGATGAAGGTGCTAAAAAATAGTGATGAAGCACTTGCAGCTGATAAACTCGCCGAGACCATACGTTGCTATAAGGTGCCACGTGCATGGTACACAAACTTCTTTTTTAGTTTTTCCCCGACCGTTTTGTTTGCATGACAAAATGTACGTGTTTGTCACCCCTGTTTGTATGTTTTATGAATTTTCTGCCACTGAGAAACGGGATTTGACTTAAGTAATGTCACTGAAGAATTTGTAAGAATTCGAATTATCTCATAGCTTCCTAAGGGTATTTCATTCAAGAAGCACTTTAATTGTCATCTAATCACAGCCACCCGAAACAAAACAACGTTAGTAAATCGCTCTCCACATAGGAAACCATCACTGTCAAGCGCAGATACATCATTATGTGCTTAAAAATTTGCATCACTGACATCCTACAAAAGATCTTTTCATGATTTCTGCTCCTCTATACAAGGACTAAGAAGAATTTCTTAAATAATAAAAAAAAAAAAGAAACACATCCAACACCATTGTGCTCATCCGGCAAAATCTCAGCATGACTATGGCCAGGATAATCATGATACCTTAACTTCCATCTTCGTCCTTCTTAATCTCAGTTAATTTTGCCTGAACCTAATAAGAATTCAGCAATTGCTACTTGTTCCAATTAGCAACAATTTTTAACCTCTTACAATTTTTGCTGTAATAAGAACGACGAGGATGAATCTTTTTTTTATGAAATTTTATCGCAAAACACAAACGACGACCTGGTGGAGGGTTGATACTTCTTTACATCCTTTGTGAGGCATCATAGCTGCAAGGTGAACTTTTATAAGAAGAACGATGTGCCGTAATGATAATGAACATTCTTTCAGTATGTATATACAATATTGAAATATTCACTTTTTTCTTCGTTCAACTAATGACGTTAAAAATTTAATTTCGCTATAGAGTGCCGCTCAAAATATTTGCCAGAAAGTGGAAATTTATGAAAGAAAAAAGTTTCCAAGAAAGTAAGTAAATGCAGTGTTGTTTAGAGCTTTATTGTGTTAACAACGGTGATTTAATAAAAATGATGGGCACTTGGGATACAAGGATGATTTCTACTAAAGAGAATTGACCTACAGTGTCATCATTGGTTTGATGATGCAACTTATTAACTGTTTTAGGTTCAATCAGACATTCTAGTACGTAAGATATTTAGTACAATTTAGTGCTTTAACGTAGGTCCATGGGTCTTTACTTAAAGAAAGAAATACATGCTTGGAGCATGTATTTCATTTATTACGCACATATGGTTTGATATCACTGAAACTTGATGGCTCATGTGACTTGAAATTTGGGTATCTGGTCTGTGATTGATCGAAAAATTATTGACTGCCCAAAACTTGGATTTGAGCCAGTAGCGCAAGAATGAAGTTCGTGATGTAGTACTTGCTTTGACTTCTAGTGGTGGTCCTCCGGCAACTATACTCGTATATTTAAATCATTATACATGTAGGCTAAAATCCAGGTGCGAGGTATAGCGCTTCTAGTAACGGAAACGTGTGTTAGCATCATGCGTTTCCGAAAAATACACGCTACGGAGACTGACATTTTGCCTCGTTTAAGGAATTATTGAATGATGACGATTTTTTTCTATTGTATCTGGATTTAGACTGATTTGAGGGAGCAAATGTCCTCAAAATACCAAATTCGTTCAATTGGAACGAGAGTTCCTTCGATATAATTTGGTCATAATGGGAGTTAGTGAATTTAGATGCCCCGATGCAGGAGATTACCAATTCAAAACGTGTAACACTAAAATACTCTACTCAGGCAAGACCTCCGGCAGTTCCCGTGATTTCGGAATTGGTTTACTGCTAACACTAACAGCACGCAGAGACTTAATTTTCTGTCACCCAGATAGTTATAGGATTTTATCGGCCAGAATCTGGACTAGAGCACGGCGCTTAAGATTCATACAGTGTTACGTTCCAACGAATTCTTCGACTGAGGACGAAAAGGACAACTTCTATAGTTAGCAAAGCGCAGTATTCAACGCAACGACGAGCGGAGATATCGTCTTTGTGATGGTGGACCTGAAAGCAAAGGTAGGCAATGGCAATGAAGGACAGTGGTGTGATTAGTGGTGAAAAATTGTTCGATTCTTCAACATCAATCGCCTAGTCATAGGTACCACATTTAATGGTAGGTACTGTCCAGTTCAAAGACTTTGCAACATTGCCAGAATAACTAGGACTAACATCGACTGGCTAAAGATCCTATCAGTTCGCCAACTATTAAAGAATCGCTTTTCGCCAGCAGTGGCAATCAGCAGCTAACTGTTGACAACCAGATAAGAACATTGGAACGCTGTGAAAAATGTTTTCACGTCTGGAGTGAAAAGAATTGTTGGTAGATGGCACATGACTTACCGAGGATAACTGGAGGCGGATTGAAGAATGTAAACTAGTTTAAGCTAATATTGTAGACACTCAATCTGTAGGAAGGAACAAGCTAAGATCCCTGTATTCACACTCTTAAAAAAGAAAAAGGAAGAGTATCAAAATCGCGCATTCGAGGAAATGGAGTGATGTTTCTATAGGAATACCGTTCAAATGTTGTTGGGAGAATAAAACATACATGCCAGGGAAACAAAGCCAGAATGGAAGCCTGAAAAGATGAACATGGATAACTTGAATTAGAGCTGACTTTATAACGGCAATGATGATCAAAACACCGCTGTCAGGAAGAATGAACCTGGACGAAGACGACACATTCCGTCCTCCCCAACCGAGATGAAATTAAGAAAGCAGTATCGAAGCTAAAGTTTAATAAAGCTGCTGACAAAAACATGAATCAGCTCATCTGCAAGATGTGGTACAAAAATATCCTGCCGATCCTTTTCGATCCACGAGAAACGAGATCCTTTTCATATAAAAAAGTCTCTTAAACATCACCCATAAGTTCTTTTCAGTCGTATTATTTGAGCACCTGAAAAAACTCATGAACTTATGTGGTGTCGTGTATCCAGCTGCTTCCATCTATGGGTTTATACGGTTCGCTTATTAAGGCTACGTTTATCCTCTCCTCCCTTACCGTTTGTGCCAGAAGGTCCTGCGCGGCTGCGCAATGGCTTAAGTTTATCTGGCCGATATTCATCATATTAGTTTGGCAAGTGCCTTCTTGAGTAACGGGCACTTGCTGCTACCTGCTACGTGTCCGGCGTTTTCTGGCGTGACCGTTTTACACCAGAAGCATAATGCGTCCTTTTTGCAGCTTGTTCGCCTTCTCTGCCGGCAGACCCACTGTCTCGATCTGCGTGCCACCGTAGGCCTTCCTAAGGTTGAGTACGTTTGCTTCGGTAATCCAAATGTTGTACTGGGCCTTTATAGCCTCGCAGATGCCTGTCCTACTTGTGACTTCGTCGAGGTCTTTGTGTTAAAGTGCAAATCTCCGCCTCAGCGCCCAGGTTCTCGCCGATTATGCCCCTAAATTGCTCAGTTCTGTCACCAGATTCGCATAGCTGAAACAGCAAATCGCCTCTCTGGGTTCGCCTAATCTTTGTGACCGATTCACCCAGGTTGTGGAGCTTGGAGTATTTCGGCGTAGAAAAGTTCTCCCTTGCCTGTAACCACGATTGCGTCCGGTCGCGGTTTTACCTTGGCGATCTTACCTTGCTTTTTTTCATCCTTCTTCTTCTTTTCAGGAACTTTCGACCAGGCGCTGTCGTCGCCTATAGCCTGCACGTTGTTCACTGTATTGGCGGGTCTTCGGCTGTTTATGGCCTGTTCATAGTTTGCGGCTTTGTCGCGTTTTTTGGGCTTGGCCTTCGCCCCTTTCCCGGCTTTTTTTCGAGCTTGGCAACTCGCTGCTGGGCTCCAACCTTCGTTTGGGCCCCGAAATCGTCTTCAGCCATGGGGATGTTTGGGAGGCGTTGTTTTTACGGGTGACTTCTTCGGCCTTGTCGTCATGCATCTCAATCGCTGAGAGCTCATAGAACGCTTTGATGCTCTCTATTGCGTCTTGCATTGGCTCTTGGATGGTGCGCCTTTTGGCAGCATTTCCACCAGGGCTTTTATTGTTGTCCTAGTCTTTGGAACACGGAGGGCTGGGTGTTTGGGTCCAGAACAATTGCCCTATTTCTTTGGGGAATTTGGTAGCGTTGGTAGCTCCCTAACCTAAGGGTTCTATCCGTTGACCTACTCTGTTTTAATTTTGGTTGTTTGTTGTTGTCATTTCTTTTGGGTCCCCACTCAAAGCCGCTATCAATGCTCGGATGTGTAGTCACCTAGTGATAGTTGTCTATGCATGCAGTGAGGCCATGCGAGGGTTCACACATACCCTTATGGGGTTATGTGTTAGAGCCGGATCGGTGCTTACCAGGAATGTTTCATCTGGATCTACACCACAAACTTAATGGCGCGAAACATTGAACGTACTTTGAGGCCTGCCAAGGTTTTAACGGGACGGGGGTGCTTACAGCGTTAGCCTGAAAGCCATTTCGACAAAATTTCACTCCTGCTTACTCAGGTAACAGAATACTGCAAATGGCAAACATGCCAATCAATCTGAAACGTTGTTTCCAATATGCCATAATTACGAACTTACTGGGCTCAGTCGTAATGGCTAAAAGGCGGTGATGTCAAAGAAAAAAACCGTGGTTTCCCACGGATCCACCTTCTTGCCCGAGGGCTAGGAGGTGGGTTAGCACATAGTTGAAGACGGTGCCGACGCACAAAGTTCGTAGGAGTTGCTGTGACCTTTTCAGCCGCGCCTTCCTTCTCTGCCACTCTTGGTCGGGGACTGCTTATTGGTTATTCACAGCTAACCTACATATCTGCAGGCCGATCACTATCCGCCTCCTGTAACCCCCACTGTAGCCTAAGCTGAGCCCTGTGTGATCGCCTCTACCTGTGTGACCCTGTCTGTGAATACGTGTGAATTGTCATCAATGGAAATTTCCCTCCCTTTTTACCCAAAACCTGTCTATTTTCCCTGAAAAACGGCTATCCACATTACACACAAGCGTGCAAATCGCTTTCATTCTAGCAATGTTACTTGTAAATTGCCTTCATTCTACCAAATTCTGATAAGTTATAGAAATGCAAAAGGGTTAGTTATTCACTTACAGTGTGTCTGTACGAATTTAAGGGCCTGTACTAGTTGGAGTAAAAAGTAACCTCCTTGACCGCCAGAAGGCGCTACTACTACAGAAAAGGTTATGGTGCCTTGAAGTCCGTTCATATTTAGGCAGACATGTGAAATTTCAGTGCGATATTGTCTTTAGTTTTGTTTTGACAGCTGATTGTTGTTGACGTGTTTGTCATCATGTTGAGTATGGACAAAAACGATTTTCGTTCTCTCATAAAACATTATTTTTTGAGAGGTAAAATGGTGAAGGAAATAAAAGAAAAGTTGGGTAAATATTATGCGGCTTATGCTCGATTACACCGTCAAATATTGGTTTCGAGAGTTTTGTGGTGGCCGCAACTCCACTACCGATCAAGTCTGCAGCGGCAGGTCCTCCGATGCGGTTACAGAGGACAATGTCAAGAAAATACATGAAATGGTGTTGGCTGACCGGAAAGAGAAGGTGCGCGAGCTAGCAGATACCACAAAGATTAGTACTGAGCGCATACGCCATATTTTGGGAAATATTCTGCGTATGAAAAAGTTATCCTGCCGCTGGGTGCCGCGCATACTCACTCCTGACCAAAAACACAAACGCGAGAGCATTTCGAAATTGTTTGGCCTTGCTGATGCGAAATCGGGTGCACTTTTGGCGTCGATTGGTAACTGTTGAACACCAGAGAACAGAGTGAGTGCCCGGCAATGGACTGAAGCCGGCACGAGTGCTCCGAAGCGGCCGAGGGAGGCTCAATGGATAGGAAAGGCTATGGCATCGGTTTTCCGGGATTGTCACGGCATATTCTTCGTAGACTATTTCGAAAAAGGAAAAACCATCAGCAGCGAGTATTACTGTGCATTATTGGAGCGAAAATTTTGTTTTTGTAAGACAATGCACCGGCGCACAAGAGCATTGCAACCACGGCTTAAATCAATGACTTACGGCTCCAATTGCTGTCGCATCCTCCGTATTTGTTCGATTTGGCTCCCTCGGACTATTATCAAACCTCAAAAGATGGCTCGTCAATAAAAAATTCAGCCCACGCAATGAAATCATCGACTCCACGGAGGAGTATTTTACAGACCTTCAGGAAAATTACTTTTCGGACGAGATCAAGAAGTTGGAAAATCGGTAAAATAAGTGTGTGAAATTAAAAAAATTTTTTTTTTCATTCCCAAGGAGGTTACTTTTCACCCCACCTGTGCCCATGGTATATTTTTTCAGTGGAGTTGGCAATGACAATTTTATGGAAAGCACTCTCTTCACAATTATTGTATTGAAAAGAAAAAAAAAAATTTTTGCTAATATGAATTTGACTTAAAATATGAATATAAAAGTTGAAGTTAAGTGTTTATGTTTTTATGGTGTGTTGTGTGATCCAACACTTATTTTTTACAAGATCAATGCACTTAATCGTCACCAGTCACAAAGGATTTTCCTATTGTCTTCCGTCTTACGAAAAATGAATCCTTTGGCTTTCAGATACCTCCAAAGGGATGTATTGCTTATCCTTGACGGATTTGTTCCCTAAGGGTGCTTAATGTTACGATTTTCTTCTCAAATTGGTGGAAGGAGTAGATCATACTTTTGACGGATTCAAAGTCGAAGTCATCTAATTAGTGCCGATGAGGATTTTTTTTTTTGTTGGGTGATTGTACTGTTCCAGTTTGTTCTTGTTCTCTTAACATTTTGTATATGGTCCTATGCGAAACTCCAACAAATTCAGCTGTTTTCCTTACAGCTGCTCTCATAGGAGCTTCATTTGCATGGTTGTTTTCATAATCCAAGTTTTTTTTTGGTAAATTTTCAGCGTAAGCACTTTTGCTTGGCGTGTATATAAATTGATTTTTTTCTTACTTTTACTCCTTGCGAAGGTTTTTTAAAACTAGATTAAATGGTCAGAATATATATTTTTTACGTAACCCTTTTCATAAAAATTATGCGTTCGAATTGAATCCTTTTTTTATTACATATACACTTATTGCAGGAAGTATTAAATTTTGTCAAAAAAGTAGTGGCCAGGCAAAATACTCGCATACAAGCGCTTATGATGCAAATGGGTTAAATATAAAAGGAATTGGAGAAAGTTCAGCCGTTTCATAAATAACATTTTCCAGTGAGGATGAGTAGCATGAGCTTCCAGGATCTCTTTGCGCAGCTTTCCGATTGCACGGTGATTTGAAACGGACTATAGTGGGATTGCTTCTCGTACGTGGCTTGCTCGCGAAAAAGCTCACCCAGCAGCCTTGTCGTGCTAGCATCTGAAGGAACCTCTAATGTAGTATATAAAGAGGTACTTAAAGGGGTGCTTTAAGTGTAAACTGAAAAAATAAGTAGTCTTAACACTTAGGTATCTTCTTAGTAAAGTTTTCTGTCCAAGCGAACCCGGAGGTAAAAGCCATATAATAACACGGGGATTAAAAAATGTATTACGAGCGCGTGCAGAGTTTTAAAGTGAGCATGCATACGTGCAACGTATGTGTAAACCGTTTTGCATCTGTTTGTTCACATTAAATACCACTGGGACGGAGTCGCTAGTTTCCTAATATTAATGTTGGAGACTGATTTTGTGGAAATGATTACAGATGCCACGAATAGTGATTTTGCCGAATACTGAATACCGAATATTTGGCGACACTTAGTTGATATTGCGGGTGACATGTTCCGACCTGCATAGGCGGTGCCATGATATAAGGTCATGTGACCTTTCAAAAAGTGTCACAAAACCATATTTTGGGGTATGGCCTTATGTCGCTTTCGAAAAATCTAAATATCTAATTTGAAAATTTCACTATTACTCTATCTCATCTCAAAAGCTAAATATCTACATAATTTGAAAATTTAAGCTAGTTGATTTTATTTAATGTTCAAAAACTGTATTAAACGTTCACAACATAAATAAATAGTTAAAGTACGAGTATAAAATAGTCAGAAATTCGCGTGAACTGTATGGTATAGTATTTTTCTTGCAGGTTTTCCCTAATGGGGTAAAAATCCATTCGAAATATGGCTTTTGTGACACTTTATGAAAGCGTCATAAGGCCATATTTTGAAATATAGCCTTATGTCACATGACCTTATGTCGCGGCACCGCCATGGGCATATTTGTTTCATTTGCAAGTAGTTCGTGCTACAACACACATAATTTGGTGAGTGTGTAATGTGTCTAACTTAAAAAATATTATTGTTCGTGGAAAGCTTAAAGAAATGGTACCATTTAATAAAAAATAACCTATTTGGGAATATTATTTGTAGTACAGACAATAAACTGATAGTTTGTTTGCTGTGTAACAGCAAAATCTCGCGTGGTGGAGAAGGTGATATAAATAAGACCTATTTTAAACAGATACCCATACATTTTATATACTTATTCTCTTTGAAAGTATGAAGCATAAGTGACGCCAGAAAAATGCAAGTTTAAACGATTAACTAGTTTGATAGTTCCATTTTTTGAAGTGAGTTTTTCATTGTATAGTTATTTTTTGTTTTTTGTTTCCAGCTACAAACATGCAGAGCAGTACGCTACGTTAACTGCAGCTCCGTTGGCAAGTGGCAGCAAAAATGGTCTTCAGCAGGGCGCGGTCAATTCGCCGATCCTATTCAACATTTATACAAGCGACTTGATAGGTTCACTTCCCCATACTATTACGTACGCAGACGATTTGATAGCGTACAGAACAGGTCCAAGAATCGAGGTTATTAATACTCTCGTGCAGCATGACTTCGATAAGATAAGACGATTTTGCGATGACTGGAAGTTAAAAATCAACTTTCAAAAGTCGGAAACCATTCTCTTTAGGACGCCGTTGTCTAGAGCCTCTAGGGATACCAGATGCCTTGGGATCTGGCTAGATCAGTTTCTGTATTTTGACAAAAATGTAGATGCTGCTCTGGCCAGAGCTAAAGGCGCTTTTGCCCTTACAAGAAACTGTGTAGCAGCCAACTTGATGCGAGGGTAAAGGTAATCTGCTACATGGCCCTTATCAGGCCCATGTTGGTATTTGGATGTTCCGTGTGGTTCAATGTACGAGCAAGCTTAATGGAAAGGATTCGGTTGTTTGAGAGAGCTTTCCTTAGGGCTTGCCTTCGCTTGTACAGAACACCAGAGTCGGAGTACAAAAAATTCTATCCTAATGAGGTCCTTTATAACATAGCGAACCTAATACGATAATAAAAATTATGCGTTCGAATTGAATCCTTTTTTTATTACATATACACTTATTGCAGGAAGTATTAAATTTTGTCAAAAAAGTAGTGGCCAGGCAAAATACTCGCATACAAGCGCTTATGATGCAAATGGGTTAAATATAAAAGGAATTGGAGAAAGTTCAGCCGTTTCATAAATAACATTTTCCAGTGAGGATGAGTAGCATGAGCTTCCAGGATCTCTTTGCGCAGCTTTCCGATTGCACGGTGATTTGAAACGGACTATAGTGGGATTGCTTCTCGCACGTGGCTTGCTCGCGAAAAAGCTCACCCAGCAGCCTTGTCGTGCTAGCATCTGAAGGAACCTCTAATGTAGTATATAAAGAGGTACTTAAAGGGGTGCTTTAAGTGTAAACTGAAAAAATAAGTAGTCTTAACACTTAGGTATCTTCTTAGTAAAGTTTTCTGTCCAAGCGAACCCGGAGGTAAAAGCCATATAATAACACGGGGATTAAAAAATGTATTACGAGCGCGTGCAGAGTTTTAAAGTGAGCATGCATACGTGCAACGTATGTGTAAACCGTTTTGCATCTGTTTGTTCACATTAAATACCACTGGGACGGAGTCGCTAGTTTCCTAATATTAATGTTGGAGACTGATTTTGTGGAAATGATTACAGATGCCACGAATAGTGATTTTGCCGAATACTGAATACCGAATATTTGGCGACACTTAGTTGATATTGCGGGTGACATGTTCCGACCTGCATAGGCGGTGCCATGATATAAGGTCATGTGACCTTTCAAAAAGTGTCACAAAACCATATTTTGGGGTATGGCCTTATGTCGCTTTCGAAAAATCTAAATATCTAATTTGAAAATTTCACTATTACTCTATCTCATCTCAAAAGCTAAATATCTACATAATTTGAAAATTTAAGCTAGTTGATTTTATTTAATGTTCAAAAACTGTATTAAACGTTCACAACATAAATAAATAGTTAAAGTACGAGTATAAAATAGTCAGAAATTCGCGTGAACTGTATGGTATAGTATTTTTCTTGCAGGTTTTCCCTAATGGGGTAAAAATCCATTCGAAATATGGCTTTTGTGACACTTTATGAAAGCGTCATAAGGCCATATTTTGAAATATAGCCTTATGTCACATGACCTTATGTCGCGGCACCGCCATGGGCATATTTGTTTCATTTGCAAGTAGTTCGTGCTACAACACACATAATTTGGTGAGTGTGTAATGTGTCTAACTTAAAAAATATTATTGTTCGTTGAAAGCTTAAAGAAATGGTACCAT
This sequence comes from Volucella inanis, assembly GCA_907269105.1. NCBI lineage: Eukaryota > Metazoa > Arthropoda > Insecta > Diptera > Syrphidae > Volucella > Volucella inanis. The sequence continues at coordinate 149,489,243 of OU026153.1, forward strand.
TTAATAAAAAATAACCTATTTGGGAATATTATTTGTAGTACAGACAATAAACTAATAGTTTGTTTGCTGTGTAACAGCAAAATCTCGCGTGGTGGAGAAGGTGATATAAATAAGACCTATTTTAAACAGATACCCATACATTTTATATACTTATTCTCTTTGAAAGTATGAAGCATAAGTGACGCCAGAAAAATGCAAGCTTAAATGATTAACTAGTTTGATAGTTCCATTTTTTGAAGTGAGTTTTTCATTGCATAGTTATTTTTTGTTTTTTGTTTCCAGCTACAAACATGCAGAGCAGTACGCTACGTTAACTGCAGCTCCGTTGGCAAGTGGCAGCAAAAATGGTCTTCAGCAGGGCGCGGTCAATTCGCCGATCCTATTCAACATTTATACAAGCGACTTGATAGGTTCACTTCCCCATACTATTACGTACGCAGACGATTTGATAGCGTACAGAACAGGTCCAAGAATCGAGGTTATTAATACTCTCGTGCAGCATGACTTCGATAAGATAAGACGATTTTGCGATGACTGGAAGTTAAAAATCAACTTTCAAAAGTCGGAAACCATTCTCTTTAGGACGCCGTTGTCTAGAGCCTCTAGGGATACCAGAAAAAATTGGCGAAAGTTCTCGATCATTGGACAACACGGACAGCCTCTTGCCTGTCGAAAGGTAGTCAGATGCCTTGGGATCTGGCTAGATCAGTTTCTGTATTTTGACAAAAATGTAGATGCTGCTCTGGCCAGAGCTAAAGGCGCTTTTGCCCTTACAAGAAACTGTGTAGCAGCCAACTTGATGCGAGGGTAAAGGTAATCTGCTACATGGCCCTTATCAGGCCCATGTTGGTATTTGGATGTTCCGTGTGGTTCAATGTACGAGCAAGCTTAATGGAAAGGATTCGGTTGTTTGAGAGAGCTTTCCTTAGGGCTTGCCTTCGCTTGTACAGAACACCAGAGTCGGAGTACAAAAAATTCTATCCTAATGAGGTCCTTTATAACATAGCGAACCTAATACGAGTGGACAACTTCGTGATTAAACTAACTTGAAGGCACATTGCAAGAGCAATGACCTCGAAGAATAGCCTGATATCTGGGGCTTACTACCCCAAATACCTTTACCACGAGAGTGTGCGCTATGACTGCTTCGTTCCGCCAGAAGCATTCCTCTACTTAGATCAGATAGGGTTGATCCAGGATAGAGCAGCGGTCCCGTTAATTTTCCATGTCGCTCGGACAGCTGGTGACAGGCTACTCAACTACAATAAAGACGTCGCACACAGCAGTGTAAATCTTCTCAGGTTCAGTAGGGCGGTGGGAAACCGCGACAAGAGGGATGTCGTTCGGCAGCATCAGCATCTCTGGCGGTTAAATGATGGAGAAGATGGTTCGTCGTCGTTTCCATCAATTAGGGACCAGCCTCAATAATGGGGCAGAGCTGACCAGTCTATTTGCACTGTTAATAGCGATGGCCAGCTTACATAGGCTTAGGTTAAACTTTAAGAAATATATACATATATTGGTATATACAAAGATATATACTAATATATGTATATTATTGTGTATAATGTATAGGTGTGTGTATTGTGTATGTAGGTAAGGTAGTTTATTTTAAGTTAGATATTAAGTTTTTATAAAAATTTAAAAATAATGTCCATATGCCAAGTTGTTTGTTAACAATGTTTTTCTTAGCTTTAAGTATAGAAAATAAATATTATAAAATAAAATAAAATGTAAATAAAGTCGAAAGACATAGATATAAGAATTTAGAGTAGCTTAGAGTGCCTGTGTGGGGCTAGTAAGTTAGTATAAGATTATTAAGTAATTTTAAGCTAGCATTTAAGCATTTTTTGTTAGTATGTAAGATTTAATGATTAGGAAAATAAAATGCATATAAAACTGAAAACTGAATTTGATACCTGCTGAATGGGAGTTAATGAAACAATGTATCAAACTCCTCAAACCATTCGAAGAGATTACAAAAATAACCAGCTCGGGTATATTCTGCATTTCTGAGGTGATTTCACATGTTGTGACGCTGTTTAAATACCTGGGAAAGGAAGAGACAGCACAGATCATACCAAATTTATGAGATCTTCACTATAAGCTGAACTTGAAGCGCAATTTAACTATAATGAGAATGACAAATATCTGGTTGACCCGCGTTTCAAAATTACTTTTCTGGCATTAGTTCAAACACAAGGAGTAAAACAAAAAATTCTTTTAGAAGCTCTGATTCATCTTCGTCTAGAAAAAAAAATCTAAATGAAAATGATAAAATATGACAGTTTCTGGAATTGTTTTGAGGAAGTCGCTACAGAAAATATGCATGCAGATGAAGATGTGGAACAGAAAAAATCAATTGCAAATGAAATTGATTTTCACATGAAAACTGTTCGACTAGATCGGACAGCAGACCCTTACTAGGGGTGGTCAGCAAACGCAAAACAGTATCCAAGCCTAGCAGAATTTGCTTAGATTTATTAATCATCTCCCGGTAGCAGTGTATACAGTGAGCGGCTATTTTCGGAAGAAGGGATAATTTATGAGGAAAAGCACAATCGTTAGCTATCAACAAATACTGAAAAAACTGTTTTCATTCATCATAATTTACCACTAATAAATTTTAAGTATTAAATATGCTGATTAATTTTTTAAATACAAATTTTTATGAATAATATTTATGCATTTGTTTTCATGATTTGGTATTCGGTATTCGGCAGAATGAGTTGAAAAATTCGATCGAATACCGAATAGTAAAAAAGTAGCTGAATAGGCCGAATACCGAATAGTAGGCGAATATTCTATCTATCTCTAGAGATAATACATCAAGAGGGGATGGTACTTAATTGTTTAGGGTCAAGACAGAGCTATTTACCGACTTGGTCTGAAAAGCACTGATAGTCCGTCATTTCCCAGACACAGCCCCTATTATCATCGTTTAACCGACGGTATCCCAATATCAAAATAACCATTCCTAACAAAGTCGCGGAACTGGTGAAGTTTCTTCAAAAGTATTCATATAAAAGAAAACTCTCAAAAATTGAGATTTATAGGTGCTCAAAACCAGTGGATAAGGTTATAAAATGAACGACAGACAGTAAGGTATCTCGGTATCAATACACTAACAACGAAAATGAAATGTGGAACGCAACTATTGATGTTCCGTACTATCACAAAAATAGACTGCTGATAAGACAAAAAAAAAAAACTTGTACTGATAGACAAAGTCGTTTCAATCGTTGATCAAAAACCTCCAAAGTAGCTCAAGTATGTTTCCACAAATAAACAAAATATTTAGGAGAAGAGATAAAAACGACTTTTGCTGTCTAAAAATCGGCCAAACGACGGAAAATGAATATATGGTATACTGCTAAGACCAGGTATAGATCCACGAGAATTTTTTGATAATGACAAATCCTTTGTGAAATCCTTGCCATTAGAAAGCATAAGTGACTCCAGTCGAAATTTGTTGACGTTTGTTGGAACAGAGTACTCGAACAAAAAACTATTCCATGTTATTCTTTGTCTGTTCGTTTCGTCCTACATGCTCTGGAGCAAATGCTTTCTAAGGTATCTTCATTACTTGTCGTTCAGTAACCGTTAGAGGACGTTGTGTATGTGCTTGGCAAAAACATAATCCAATGTTACAATACCAGTAATCAGTTCACAGTCTTTCTCATTGAGGGACAGCAGGAAATTCGCTGACCCTGAGAGATTAACGGTTTAAGCATTTGATTAATTTATCGGCATTCTGGAAAGTTGTTTTATTTGCAGTTGGGCTTGTTTACCTAACGCAAGGTTCGGATCCAGAAGAGTCTTTTTTATGAAAATTGCCTAGCAAGCTCATCGACGATCTTATTTCCCGTCATTCCGACCTGGGACTCAAAATAGACTCAGTGTATTCAGCTTACTGTCTGCGTTCAGAGGAGCACTAAGATTGGATTTCAAACTTTTAAATACAGTAACCAATTTCGATCGTTCATTCTTAAAAAGACCATCAACGGATGCGATGCTACCGAGTAACGTTTATATTGTACCGATGTTTTAGTTACTTACAAAATATTCAAACGTAAACCATACGTCAGTTAATTGATTTAGTCTTAAGATCTGTTTGTTTTTTTTTTTTTTTTTCAAATGGTTACATAACTGTAAAAGGGGCTGATGGAGACATCAAATTTACACCTTTTTCATCCCAACCGGATACTATAAGTCGATATTGTCTTTCTATGAAGGATGGCCATTGGCTTTGAAAGGCGAAGTTGAAATGACTGCAAATGTTGTAGAAACAACCAACTTGACAAAGTATTGATTGATGGAAAAATAATAAAAATACTAAAACTTTAATTCAATGTTTAAATGAAATTAAGCATCGAAAGCGACGCATAAGGAAGGTCTGCACACTTTTTTATGTTGACAGACAGACCTGTTGGTTTCATTTATTCTATCATTGTACACCTACATACTAGATTTCATCCTGGAATTCTGCGAAAGGAGCTCTAAAACACTTCAAATTTTGGGCGTACTTAAGCATCTGGATGGTACTACCGTTAACTCTGAGAAAGATTCATTGGGGTTAATATCATGAGGAAAGTATATAAAAGGATATGTCCATGTGAAAACTCGTCCGAAACAGCTCCGGAATATTGACATCGCTAATGAGCAAGACCACCTTCTCTAGCACTGATAGATTCTTAGATTGAGTATTACTCTTCGTGTATTTCCATTGGAGTAATAAGCTAAAAAAAAAATAAAAAAAAAAAATGGCGCGACAGCCCGGTGTGGCCCAAGGCCCAGCTTCTCGCACTCATTTGTGTTTCTAACTTTGCGAATTTTTACACTCCTGAGCAAGGCCTAGTGTTTATTGCCGGTTCCAAACGGTTCTCCTGAGGCTCTCATAGGCAGAATTTGACTTTCGGACCCTTGCAGGATAGCACCGAATTTTCGTTAGGAAAAAATAGAGAACAGCCAACAAAAACCGGCATTTGTAGAAAAAATCAACTGGCACAATTTACACAACAAAAGAGCTCAGTTTTGAGCCCTTAATTTCCGAGAATAGCTTCAAAGTGCCATAAGCCAAGAAGATGAACTACCTATCTATCGTATGTGGAACAACTTCGAAGGAAGATTTACGTAAGAGTACTGCGGCGGCCCCACATATATATCATAAATACAGAAATGTGATGACTCAGAAACGGATGTAAAGAGCAAAGCGCCATAAGTTTAAAGAGTGAACTAAGTACAACGTGCCAAAGAATATGCGAAAAAATATGACAGCAGTAGAGGTATTGTGAAATTGAAAGAGGTACCTTCAAAACCTATAATCAGGCGACATACACCCACTAAAAGAAGTGCAAGGTTGAAGCATGGTAAACGATCAACATTTTTAAGATTGAGCGCTACGAAAATTGGAAGAGGTATCTTCAAAACCTATAATCAGGCGACATACACCCACTTAAATAAGTGCAAGGTTGAAGCATGGTAAACGATCAACATTTTTAAGATTGAGCGCAACGAAAAAAAAAAAAAACTCACAAAAAAAACTCTATCGCAGAAATATATTGATTATGAGCAGGAAAACCTACTAATAAGGAACTACGAAATTTTTTTATTTTTTATTTTTTAAAGAACTTAACGCTTAAGAGGGCACTACTTCTCTAAAAATGCCGTAGTGCGTGTTAAGTTTTTTGGAAAGTTGAGTAGAGAGAGAGAAACCTGTTTGAGCTTAGTAGTTATTATTCCCTACGCATGGCATCCAACATTAAATGTTGGAATTGAACGAACGAACCGCCAGATTGGGAATATATGAGCCACAGACACCACATTGAAATTATGAGAGATGATCGGATCTCTAACCAGTGGAGGGAGGGCATCCTTGTTTCATTTTCTAAAGGAAAAGATGACACGAGAAAGTGCAACGACTACTGATTAGTAAAACTAATATCGCATACTATAACAGAATACGAGCGTGATCTAGACAGTCGACAACGTAATATTATTAAACTTCATGGTAGTCAATGCAGCTTTGCGTGAGACGGTTCCGTTCACGACGCGAATGATAATGGAAAAACATCCACAAGGAGGAGTTATTAGGCCAAAGTCCGAAAAATCTCAAAAATGAAAGTGACAGAAATTAAATTGTTGCGGATATCAGCGAGTATAACAAAACGTGATCTTAAAAGAAGGATGCGGACCCGCAGAAGCTTTTACATTAAGAAACTCATAGTAGAAAAATTTTATCCTGAGCAAATCAGATTTTTTGATGACAACAAAACCTTAAAGTCAATGATCCTAAATTTCTAAAAAGATTCTGTTCGAAAAATTGAACTAAATAAAGGGTTTTCTAATAAAGACTTGACAACTTTTTTTTTTTAAATAAGAGGCAAACCATTTGAGATATTTCAAAAACTTTATTATTGGCTTGCAGTACAATCAAAACATTTATGAATGGACCCAATTTTCAACGACTAGGCCACACATTTCGGCCGAAACGGCCGCTATTTCGCATTCAATGTTGGCATAAATGAATGACTTAACGTAGCCCCACAGAAAATAGTCAAGCGGCGTTAAGTCGCACGAACGAGGCAGCCAATCGACTGGCCCATGTCTTGAGATAACACGCTCACCATACTTACTCTTCAATAAATCGATTGTAGCGTGTGATGTGTGGCTTGTGGCAGCATCCTGTTGAAATCACATGTCGTCCAAGTCGTCGATAACGCTGACCATTCACAGTAACGTGACGATCGTTATCGTCGACGAAAAAATATGGCCCAATAACGTCGACGGCATGCAAACCGCACCAAACAGTTAATTTTTGTGGATAAAGTGGTGATTCATGAAGCGCATGTGGGTTTCCACCCAACCAATAACGCATATTTTGCTTATTGACGAACCCATTGAGCCAAAAATGAGCTTCGTCACTGAAGATGATTTTGCGATGAAATTCATCATTTTGGCGCATCTTCTCCAGAACCCATTCGGAGAACGTAGCTCGTTAGTGTACTTTACCATGATGAAAATGTTGAGTTTACTGAATAAATTGACAGTGACAGTTTAATGATTAGTGAAAGAGTGCGTTCACAAATTAAATTCAAAGTTTTAAAGTCCCTATTAGAAAACCCTATATTTATAACCAACGCACATCCGTATCTCTCTTTTTTCCTGTACTAACTTCTCTTCGCCCGCGGTGTGTGCAAACATTTTAAGAGTACCAAAAACTCTTTAATTATAATTAATATTATAATTATTAATTATATAAAAAATCTTATATACATATCTGGAGATTTTTTATCTATTTTATAATAGATAAAATAATAGATAACAAAGACCATCACTTGCTTGTTCGGCTGGTATTAGGTTGCAGAAAGTGAAAAGTTTAAATTTTGAATGTCGGATTATCTTGATGTTGTGAATATCCCACTCTTTCAGACGTATACACGATGTGAAGTACTGATAAACCTAGTCACGGCCTACTTATTTATGATCAGGAAAGTGATAACTGTAGTGAAGTATTCGTAATCACTACCACCGCGGAAAGAGTCATCTTATCGTATATACTCATAAATTCGTCATAGACTTTAAGTAGGTTAAAGCGAACATAAGTTCTTTGTATACTTTGATCTCGAAGATCTTGAGTTTTATCAGTTGCATGCAGTTTTTTATAAAACAAAGCAATTGATGGCGATGGCTTTCAAACTATTTATATCAGCGCATTTCTAAATACAATGAAAATAGATATTTGATTGTAATGCCGTCTGCCAAAGTAGTTTTATCTAAGGCCTTAGTTAATATAAATGCTCTTAGTATGTAAACAGCATTCTAAAATCATAACTTTGTAATAACTGACTATAATTTTTTCCTTTTATTTTGAATTAAAAGTTTTGTTAAAGTATTTATGAAAAACATAAAGTTGAAATAAATTTACCTTAACTTTTATTTCAATAAGTTTGTTTATTCTTTTTTAATATTAACATTATTAAATATTAAATCTTCAAGTAAAAAACAAACAAATATCTGAAATAAAGCCTGAAAATAGAGTAATGGGTCAAATTTGACCCGAAGCCCGCTCGTGTCAGTAAATTTGAGGACCGTAGGAAGGTTAAGACTAATTAAATCGCCAAATGAGTCATCTACCTGCAGAGTTGATAGCGCAGTCGTGATTGCGGATATGTTTTTTGAGATTCTTTGTATGAGTCAAAGTCAATCACTTTGCTTGTGCTTTTTGTTAGGTTGAAAAGTTTTCTGCAAATGTTTCTAAATGGTTCCAGTACTGATCTCCACTGGTTCGGTTTTTTTTCCTCTATGTTGAATAAGAGGGCAGGAATCAGCTACAGCCTGATAGAGGGCCAAGGTGAATTCCCTGACTTTCATCTCAAAATAGTTAGTGTTTCTGATAGCGTTTCCGACAGTATTCCTCTATATTTTGGCCAATGAGTTTTCCGATAGTTGTGGAATACTGGTTTTTAGCCATTTCATCCATCTGTGCATCTGTGCATTTGTGTATCTGTGGCATTGTGGCATCGTAGCTTCCAAACGGCAGGACCGATTTCGATGATTTTTGTTTTTGTTTGAAAATGTCGATTGTACAGTGTCTATCCTAGCAATATATTAAGTTTAAAAAGTATAAAATAAAAATTTAAGAAAGTAAGATTTAGACTTCCTGAGATAGGTTAATTCATGAAACTAAGCTCGCGCGTAGTATGTTAAAATAAGGCATATAATATTTTGTATGTAATTTAATTCGTGCGGTTTTTTTCCTCAAAATTTGAACGTTTATTTAAGAAAAACATCTACAATAGTACTATTCAAAGTATTGCCCATCTGAAGCTATGACTTTTTCTCATCTTTTTGGCAATTTGTGGATCCCATACCATCCTGCGCCGGCTTGGCAGCCAAGAATGAATCAAGCCAATTTTTGATCACATCTGCTCTGATGTGAACTATATTTCAGTGAGGGCGTTCTGCATCGACCGGAACAAATGGTAGTCAGAAGGGGCAAGGTCTGGGCTTAAGGCGGGTGGGGTAAGACTTCCCATCCACTGTTTTCCACCGGAATAGCAACGTGGGGCCGAGCGTTGTCACGATGGAAAGTTATTGCCTCGTGTCTGGTCGCATATTCCGGGCGTTTTTAGGCTACTGCTCTCTTCAAACGGACTAATTGTGTTCGGTAGCGTTGTCCATTGATGGTTTCACCCGGTTTTAGCAGCTCATAATAAAGCACACCCATCTGATCCCACCAAATACAGACCATTACCTTCGCGCCATGGATATTCGGATTTGCCGTTGATTTGGCTGGTTGGCTGGGTTTCACATATGATTTTTTGCGCTAGTAACACTCCGATGCAAAAAATAATTCCTTTTGTGGCGTTCCAGCAGCATTTCGGACATGCACAACCGCCTTTCGACGTCTCTCGGCTTGAGTTCATATGGAACCCAATTTCCTTGCTTTTGAATATATCCAGCTGCTTTTAAACGCTTTGAAATGGCTGCTTGAGTGACACCCACAGATTCTGCGAGCTCATCTTGTGTTTGGCAACAATCTAAGAGTAATGCTTCCAGTTCTTCATCTTCAAACTTTTTTGGCTGCCCAGGACGTTCATAGTCTTCCAAGCCAAAATCACCACTTTTAAATAGTGCAAACCACTTTTGGCACGTTCGCTCAGCTAGCGCACGTTCACCATAAACTTCCACCAAAATAAGATGGCTTTCGGCAGCAGTTTTCTTCATATTAAAGTAATGAAGAAGAAATCCAAGCAAAAACACTTTTTCAGGCACAAAGTTCGACATATTTGAGTGAAAAAAAAAATTATTGTTGCTTAAGCTTCAAATGAATGACATATACTGAAATTACGTACAATGGCAGTAGGTTTTCAACGCATGTTCCAATGGAATAATAACAATGGAATAATACAAGTTACGCCATCTCTTAGGAAACCGAATTAAGTTATAGACCCAATATAAAATGAATATGTAAGTTTATTCTTTAACAATATTAGGTTAATTATAAACGGATTTTTTATTGTATCATTGTATCATATGAGTTGGTGTTTGTTTTGTTTTTTAGATTGCCTTTTGTTAATTATTAAATTTTTTTTTGTTATAAAATATTGGAAATTGTGTGTTAATCGCGTAGGAATTTAGGTATGTTGAGTTTTGTTGATATTTTTGTATTTCATTTATTTGGTTTGCGATCGGATTTGTTGAAGTGTGTATATTTTTGTGTGTGCGAATGAAATCGAGGCCGAGTTAATGTTATTTTTGTTTGAATTATTTAAAGACGTTGATTATTTACAATATTAAGATCAATTACTAAATATTTCAATCTCGAACAGATCATTCACCGAAATGGACTGAAGTTGCTTGATTTTAATTTTGAAGTTTTTAAGAATTTCCATGTAGCTATATTTTGCTATAATAACAGCTGACAGTTCATTCAAACTGTCATTTCCTAATATTCCGTGGAAAGACTTAAGCGTCTTATAATTTATTGTTGCCAAAAAGATTTAAGAAGGTGTGCTGGCTGATTTTAACATCGCCAGCGATTGATTTTGCATAATGATTTGCATGGCTTGGAAATTACTACTGAATTAATCTGCTTCTTCGGTTCTTATATGATAGGTGCGTTTGCATTTACTAGAAGCAGATTGTTGCAAAGAAGGGCCAGGAGGTCTGGTAGTTACCCGCTGTAGTTTTTATCGCTGAGACATCCATTGGCTCCAGTTTTGGTTAGGGCGGCGAAGTTCTTTGTTGGAACTGATATTATTGAGTTCCAACAAAGTTCGGCTGCTGCTAAGAGGAATAATAGTTCTGAGTCGGCTGATCTCGGGTATTCTGATTGATTCCATATACATACATATGTATATTATACATATATTCCAAACGCATAGGGGCTTGTTGCTAGAGATTTCGTTTACGCGGTAGAGGTTGAGGTGGAATATATATTTTTGTAAATTGTAGATTATTGTTTGCTTGTAGTGAGTGGAAGTTTTGATTTCCCAGTAGAGTAGATCTCACGAGATAAATTGGTGTATACGATTTGACAAAATTTTTGTATATTTGAATTGTCCTGTATTAAAGTAGTCATCTGGTTCTCTAAAGAACCCGGATCCCTTTTATCCGCATAGTGTAATGTTAAGCAGCGAAAAATTGCTTTCCACTCGAGGGAAACACTTAAAATCCCATATTTTTTGGGAGTCCGATAAAGGGTTCGTATATCCGAAGAATTTGGCTTACGCTCTTCTTCCATAAAGAGAATTCAACAGGATTCCTGTAAAATTTCCGTAAACTTTTAACAATGTCTGGAATTTTTTCTAGATCAGATACACGAGCTGCTAACTCAGAACTGACTAACGGAAAGGTCAGAATTTGGATTAGGTACAGAATAAATCATCTGTCTGCTTTCATTATTGAATATTCTGCTCACGATTCCCACAATAAGAGTGACCAGTTCAAGGGTTGCATGAAATTGTGGGAAATTTGGTTTTCAGGGTTAGCAATCTTATGTTTATATTAATTCAGCACTTTTTTGATAAGTTCACAAGATATTATATAATATATATTAATGTTCACAAGAGGAATTTGAAAATTAATTTCTTTCTTAATGATTAATAGTATTCACTTTTATTTTATGAATTCGTTAGTGACTTTGAAATATGTTTCCATGTTTGTATTTAAATTGATTTATAATAAAATCTTTAACTTAATCCTAATTGAATTTGAATATAAAAAATATCTTAAAGTTTAGTTTGCATAAGATTTATTATCATTTTGCTTATTCTACTCCTAGGGCTGCTTATACGGTCCGTATCTCCTCTTCGACTTGGCTATCTCGGTTAGTCAGGGGCTTCCTTACTTTAGTTTGAGGTTCACGCGCCACTGCCATTTCCACAGTTTTTTTTGTTATTATTATTGTTTTATTTTCTTTTTTTTTGGTTTACGGGTGCGCACGTTTTGAGGGCACTGGCGTTGTGAATTTTTATGCGCCCACACTTCTTTTATGGCACTGGTTATTTAAAAAAAAAATATTTTTTTACCATGGCATTGACTGGTACAAATTACTTTTTAACACGTGTTTCCTGCTCGGGCGCCAACTTATAATACAAAGCTGATACCAAAACTTTCCTGGTGTGATCTCTATGGACATAACGTTCCCACAGGTGAATTCGTTAGAAACGAAAAGCGATCGCTGTTGTTTTGGTGTGTTGTTGCTTGCCCGTGTGATGAACCAGCGCAATCAACGGATGGTGGAATTTAGATGATGAAATTGTATAATAAACGATGACTATGTGGTGTTAACTTATATGTAAAACGTGATTTTTTTGCTGTTTGGTTTTTCAGTGTTGTATTTTTGACAGTTTACGTGTGATTCGTCACAATTACAAAATCAAATATGCTCACTTAGCATTACCATTTCATCATGGGAAGACTTACACTCGAACAATGCTTAAAAACAATTGAATTTTATTATGAAAATTCGCGGTCTGTGAAAAATATTTTTCGCGCACTTCGACCATTTTACGGATTGTACGGTCGTCAGAATCGATCTACTGGTAAGCAGTTCAAGTCCTACTGACAAAATTTCGCTCTAATTTCATGCTATTGGAAATCAAGCCACCTATCCGTGTGCGTAAAATGTCTACAAAGGAAAATATTGCTGCTTCCACTACGTGGAAGATTTTACCCAAGGATGTTGGTCTAAAACATTACAAAATACAGGTTGTACGAGAACTGAAGCCAAACGACCTGACCTTGCGTCGAATTTTCGGTGAGTGGGTCTTAGAAAATTTGCCGGAAGATCCGCTTTTTTATCAAAGAATCGTATACAGCGACGAAGCTCATTTCTGGTTGAATGGGCATGTTAATCTCAGGGAATATAAGAGCTGCCAACGCACCCGGAAAATGCACTGTTTAGTGCGGTTTATGGGCTGGCGGAATTATTAGCCCGTATTTTTAGAAGGTGGCCGTGAAAACAAGGTTACCGTCAATGATTTCGAATTTTTTTTTGCCAAAATTGCACGAGCTGGACCTGGTCGACACGTAGTTCCAGTAAAACAGCTGGAGTAGACCAATTGAAAAATGAGTTCGGCGAGCAATTTATCACTTAAATTGGACCTGTGAATTGGCCTGCAAGATCGTGCGATGTCACGACTTTAGACTGTTTGTAATGAGAATACGTCAAATCACACATCTATATCCATAAACCAACATCAATCGCAGCCTTGGAAGACAACATTGTGATTGCTTGAAAAAGTGATTCAAAGTTTCCACCGGATGGAAACATTAATTGTGGGAAGGAAAAAGGAAAAGGGAATAGGCTACATTTTTCGAAGGATTCTTCTCCTGAAATGACTGAGGATATCTTCATCTACTTTCGATAGGGTCCATGATTTTGCCAAGTAGTTCTATGAACATCAACCCGTTTCTAAGAACGAAAATGAAACTTGTTCTTGTGAATGTAGCAGATGTGGCTCACATAGGCATTAAATAAATAGTCCTTTTTTTTTTCAAAAATAATGTAAGTGAGTTCAAGCTTGCGTCACAGTCCTTAAGCGGTTCCTCTAGAAAGTTCGGGTTTTTTTAAAGCCGGACTTGCTCTTCAGATATCATAAGCACTTTTTTTGCCATTAACAGCCGAGAGTAACAGACGAATAGGTGCGGTGTGCAAAAAAATTAAAGTTAAACAAAAGGAGAAACTTAGAAACTTGTCTAGAAACTACAGTTGGCTCAAAGTAGTGATTCAATAAAACAAAACGATAAACACGACATAGTAAGTGAAGATTTAAATACTTTCTATTCAATAGTGTCAAATTAATAATAAAATCTTACATCTCCACAATAACTGACTCTTTAAGTTCCTAACGGTCTTCCCTCGATTTCTATCTTCAAGGTACATCGAAAAGCAGCAGCAGATGTTTATAAACATCATGTGCCAAATGAGTAATTTAAGCAACGAGATAATCGAATCATGTGCGCTGTTAAACGAAATTGCTGATCACATCTGGATAACTTCCAGTAAAATCTACGATATACTGGTGCAAAACCAGCCACAACCGACTGTATCATACAACACATCGATTCTTACTGAGATGCTTGAATCTGCAATAATGAAACCGCCAATAACTCCTGGTTCATTTTCTCATACACCACAACCCTCTCCGGAAATTGATGCTATTACTCGAACTCTTGCACCCATAGTTTCATGATTCGGAATTTTATGGACACTTTCGGAGTGGAACTAAAGAATAAAAAAGTTGAACAGTTTCAACAAAGCTGAATCAGTTTCCGTTTTAATAAGAGGTACACATCTCGATCGAACCAGGCTAACTAGTCTTTTTAAATCAAAATTTAATATTCAAGTCAACAACTGCCATAAGATCTCCATTAACACCTTCAATGTAAGCATCCCGGTAAAATATGAATGGACGTTCATCAACCCTGCTTCCGAAGACATCAATCTGGGTGTATTAACCGTGCAAAGATTATAACTGAATAGAGGAATTAACAAACATCGCAAGGATACTACCTTTTACTCCAATATAAAAAAACAGCATTTTAAAATCCACTAAACCTGGAAAACAGAACCAGAACAGAACATTAAGTCTAATCTTTTACCCATTCTTAAATCTAACTCTTACAAAAAAGAACTCAACTCCTCCTCCCAGTCCTTCGAAAATCCCAACAATATCTCCTCATTCCACTCAAACAAAAACGGCTTACCCTAACTTTATTCACTCCCATATTTTAAATCCCTCCCCATCTTTTACACTTAACTTCCTACCTAATACCAAAACACCTTCGTTTTTAGAGTCCATACTTCTTCCAGAGGAAAAGTTAACCAAGCATCTTACCGATTTAGGGAAGCATGACCGGTATGTTCTTTCTCGATTCAGAGACCGCAGATTATATGATAATGTTCGTTTATATTTTGCCTTTCCAAATGATAAACTAGACTCTGTCTGTATCAACGGTATAATGAAAACCAATGTGATGGTTTCCATTCTGCAAGAAGATATCCCCACTAATCATTATGATCTGCGGCAACTTGTTATATGTTTTAATGAGCAATTAGATATAACTTCTAATGATGATGTTAATGATCTCTCTTCTTTTGCCTGTTACGTAAGGTCCAAACGCATACTACAACTTCATAGAACACGTTCTAATTTCAAAAACTACCATCATTCCCAATACCCAATTGTTTGCTGAAGCCTTCCAAATGTCTGTCCCTTTATTATCAAAACGTAAGAGGATTAGGAACTAAGATTTCTACTATATGTCTTAATTCGCAGATTCTGCACTACGACATTCTTGCCTTCATAGAAACCATTCTCATCCTTAATATTAAGAATAATGATTTCGATCTACCATATACCGTGACGATGGTCTAGATAAAGAGGTGTATGGCCATGGTGTACTTCTAGCTATAGACTCGTCTTGAGCCTAGATTCTTGAGTCCATTGCATTCTTTGAATTCGTTTGCGCTAGAATTGCTATTTGCAAGCCCAACCTATATATTTGTTGCTGCTTTATTTAAGCGTACCAACTAGCTGTTGGACTCAGACTTAACAGTCTTTCTTTACTGCAACACATCCCACCTCTAATAAAGAATATCTTTTCATCCACTGCGTTACTGACTCTGGTCTGTATCAATGAAGTGGGCTCACCAATAACATTGACAGACAACTCGACCTGGCCACTGATACAGATAACTGCATATTTTTAGAAAGTGGACATCTTTTCTCTAAGTTGAATAGTCACCATACAGCTTTTTTTTACGTTTTCGTATGACAATGGTATAAGTCCCCTTTCCTATGAGTAGTTTTATAGTTTTAATTTTCATAGGTCTAATAACGCCAAACTGAACAACCTCCTCAGTATGGCCAATTTTAACTTTCTCTACGATAATCTTAATATTACGGTTAACAATGCTGTCGCATCCTTTTATACCGAAATTTTCAAATGTCTCTCTCAATCAGTAGCTTTTTTACAAAAAAAGAATATCTCATCTTCGCCACCCTGGTATAATAAAGAACTGCGATCTCTTAGTAAATAAATAAATATTTCCAGACTTTGTCAAACTCTCTACGACAACTATTTAAACCGAATGAACCAAACACTCATTTCCGACAACAAATGAGTTTTCCAGTTCCATCAACTATCCATCATCACTGAATTTTCTCGATAAGTCCTTGGGCGATCCCCAAACTATTGCAATTTTTTTTAGTCAAGCGTTAGCAATCCATACCCAAGAACCAGTTCACATTTACTTTTCTTATTTAAATAGCTGCCCACAAACCACTTTGGAATATGTGTCTATAACTTTAGAGCAAGTTTAAGATAAAATAATAAACCTCAAAGATGATTATTCTGCTGGACCTGACGATCTTCCCCCCCATATTTTTAAAAAAATGTAAAAATGGACCTAGCCCAATCTCTTATAGATCTCTTTCAGTTTTCTCTCACCCATGGTTTATTTCCCTCAACCTGGAAAAGGTGTTTTATTATTCCCCTACATAAAAAAGGTCACAAAGACGATATTTCCAACCATCGACTAATTGTTGTAATCTGTCCTTCATACCTAAGCTTTTCGAGAGCATTATTTATGACATACTAGGTGGGGTGAAAAGTAACCTTCCTTGGGAATGAAAAACAATTTTTTTTAATGTTTTTCTTTCATTTTATTCAATACATAGTAGTCCCCTTTTAGTTTGATACACTTATTCCAGCCATTTTCCAACTTATTGATCCCGTCCGAAAAGTAATTTTCCCGAAGATCTGCAAAATACTCCTCCGTGGCGTCGATGATTTCCTCGCGTGAGCTGAATATTTAATTGATGAGCCATCTTTTGACGTTTGGGAAGAGATAATAGTACAATACGAGGGAGCCAAATCGGGCGAATATGGTGGATGCGACAGCAATTGGAGCCATAAGTCATTGATTTTAGCCGTGGTTGCGATGCTCTTGTGCGTCGGTGTATTGTCTTGCAAAAACAAATTTTTTTTTCGCTTTATGTGAGGCCATTTTGCAGCGATTTCGGCTTTCAATCGCTCCAATAATGCACAGTAATACTCGCTGTTGATGGTTTTTCCTTTTTCGAGGTAGTCCACGAAGAGTATGCCATGACAATGCCAGAAAACCGACGCCATAAACCTTTCCAACCCATCGAACCTCCTTCGGCCGCTTCGGAGCACTCGTGCCGGCTTCAGTTCATTGCCGGGCACTCATTCTATTCTCTGGTGTGTAATAGTGGATTCAAGTTTCATCAACAGTTACCAAACACTCCAAACAAGTCCAAACACTCGTTCGAAGTGCATTGTTCGTGTTTTTGGTCAGGATAACTTTTTCATATGTAGAATATATTATTGCCCAAAATATGGCGTGTACACTCAGTACTAATCTTTGTGATATCTGCTAGCTCGCACATATTCAATTTGCTGTCAGCCAACACCATTTCATGTATTTTTTTGACATTGTCCTCTGTAACCGCATCGGAGGGCCTGCCGCTGCGGACTTGATCGGTAGTGGAGCTGCGGCCACCACGAAACACTCCAAACCAATATTTGACGGTGTAATCTGACGGAGTATTAGCCCCATAATATTTATCCAACTTTTCTTTTGTTTCTTTCGCCGTTTTGCCTCTCAAAAAAAAGTTTTATGAGAGAACGAAAATTGTTTTTGTCCATACTCAACATGATGCCAAAAGCGTCAACAACAATCAGCTGTCAAAACAAAACTAAAGACAGGTTCGCATTGAAATTTGGCATGTCTGCCTAAATATGAACAGACGTTAAGGCATCATAACGTTTTTTGCAGTAGCAGCGCATTCTGGCGGTCACCCCACATAGTAATGCTTTTCGATTATAAAGCTGTTGTTTCCCAACACGGATTTCTCAAAAGCAGATCTACAACCATGAACCTAACGGAATTAGTTCCAAGTGCCTTATGAGCACTAGAGTCTAAAAATGAAGTTGACGTGATTGCCACCGATTTCAGCAAAGTTTTTGACAGAATTTCTCATGATATAGGGTTTTCTAATAACGATTTGACAACTTTTTTTAAATAAAAGGCAAATTATTTGAGATATTTCAAAAACTTTATTATTAGCTTGAAGTAAAATCAAAACATTTATGAATGGAGCTCGACTTCGTTCATATGGCCACCGCAGGCACGTTTGCAGCGGTCGATTCGTTGGACCCAATTTTCAACGACTTGGCCACACATTTCGAAACGGCCGCTATTTCGCGTTCAATGTTGGCTTTGAGCTCTTCCAACGTCGTCGGCGTGTTGGCATAAACCAATGACTTAACGTAGCCCCACAGAAAATAGTCAAGTAGCGTTAAATCGCACGAACGAGCGGCCAATCGACTGGCCCATGTCTTGAGATAACATGCTCACCATACTTAATCTTAATAAATCGCACACATAGCACACATAGCGTGTGCTGTGTGGCTTGTGGCACCACCCTGTTGAAACTACATGTCGTCCAAGTCCATATCTTCCAATTCGGGCAAAATATAATCGGTGATCATGGCGCGATAACGCTGACCGTTCACATTAACGTGACGATCGTTATCGTCGACGAAAAAATATGGCCCAATAACGCCGCCGGCATGCAAACCTCACCAAACAGTTATTGTGGATGAAGTGGTGATTCATGAACAACATATGGGTTTTCACCCGACCAATAACGCATATTTTGCTTATTGACGAACCCATTGAGCCAAAAATGAGCTTCGTCACTGAAGATGATTTATCGATGAAATTCATCTTGGCGCATCTTCTTTTGTCCAAATGGTCCATCGGCTTCAATTCTTGAGTCAGCTTGATTTTGTATGGGTGTAAACCAAGATCCTTACGCAAAATACGCCATAATATGGTCTGAGCGATGCCCAATTCTTGAGAACGCCGTGGAATTGACTGATTTGGATCGTTTCCTACGGACGTCTGAACGGCAGCGATATTTTCGACACTTTGACCAACCCGTTGTCTCACTGACACGGCAACATCACGCAATGAATATGTAGACTCGAGAATAATGACCAGAAATTGGAGTTAACGCTCTTAAAGTTGCAGTCACTCCGAATATCTGTAGAAAATTTTTATAATTTGCAGACATTGCTCGTTAGTGTACTTTACCATGATGAAAATGTTGAGTTTATTTAATAAATTGGCAGTGACTGCTTGATGATTAGTGAAAGAGTGCGTTCACAAATTAAATTCAAAGCTGTCAAGCTCCTATTGGAAAACCCTATACAATCCTTCTAAAATTAAAGTTTCTTGGTTTCCAAATAAACTTTGTGACATGGGTTCAATCCTATTTAAATAAACAACATTATTATGTTCTAATAAGCTACTTGGTTTGTGACCCAATTAAAGCCTCCTCTGGGGTTTCTCAAGGCAGCCAATTGGTCCCTTATTATTTATTTTAACGATTAATGATGTTGATTTCATCATTAAAAATTCATACATATCTATTTACGAAGATGATATGAAAATCTTTAGATATACGAATATATCAACTTCCTCAGACAACCTACCACTGCAGGAAGATCTAGATTTTGTACTTGGTTCCAAAGAATTTCCTTGAGCTTAACATCAATAACTGTCAGGCTATAACTTATTCCCGTAAGCGACCTCTTACTTCACCACGCTGCTAACTACTCTTTAACTTGCCTGTTCTCTTAGTGAATGAGTTGGGTGATTTAGGTGTAATCTTTGATAAGGAATTCAATTTCCATTCTCACATTGGTAGTATAATAAAAAAAGCCAACTCCACCCTTGGCTGCATCAAGCGCTGGTCTATGGAGTTTTCCAATCAATATGTTACCATACGATGTGCTTTACGTGGGAAGATAGCCAAAACTTACCTACATACACTGATCGGCTAAAATTTATAAATTTACAACCCCTTTCTATATGCCGAAATGTTGCCGATATTCTTATTATTCATCAGATCTTAGCCTGTAATATCGATTGTACTTCTTTACTTCAACTTATAGTATTTAATACAAACCCACCCAATCTTAGGACTGCGTCAATGGAGTCAATGTCTAGAATGCTTCGCGAAGTTAACGATATTTTGCCTCTCGTCGACTACCACCTCAGCAAATTCTCCATCAAGTACATTCTTATTTCCACCTATGCCTCACGTCCTAACTTTATGTAACCGCTCCCATCCTTTAATTTTTATTTTTAGTTAGGGCGTTAAATTTTCAAAAATCCTCAAGAATCTTAATAGGCCGCTCGAAATATTCTGACATTTATAATTTTGAAGCAGTGCATTCCATCGAAGGCAAATGACATGGCACAACTTTAAATATTCGTTCAGTTTTTAACGGCATAGGGATGCCACTCGCTACTTTGGTGGACTAATCAATACTATAAAATTTCATTGAAAAATACTATATCTCACAAGATTGATTTGATTTAATTTATTTATTTCCGATACTAAAATGAATATGCCACATACGGGTACATAAAGTTTTTCTGCGAAGCTTAAGGTTTATCTGCAGAAGGTTAAATTACAGATTTATATAGAATGACATAAGCTTAGTTCAATTTCAATGAAACTTTAAATATTGCTAGTTTCTTAAAGGAAAATAAAGTTTTATAGCTGATCTTCTACATGGATGGACATTCTTGTCCATCACATGTTTGTTCTGTGAAGTGTGTGCTACATTTATTGGACAGTATTGTTAAGCATTTTTCTGTAGGAAAGTGACTGAATAAACGGAAGGAAAGGAAGCATGTATTTAGTCTACGAAGTATACGAAGAGTCGTATTATCTGCAATTATACTCACAGCAAATCAGATAGTCCTAGTTCTAGTTCTAGTTCACATCCTAAAAAACTCTATGAACTTGAAGAAAGAATCAAATAGATTTCATTTCCCTTAATCCCATTATGTATAACCTTTGGCCCAAGCAATACGTACTTCAGTTCAGACTTCCTACTGCGAAAAGCGTGGAAGAGTCAATATTTACCGTTTGTTCAAAATATAGTTCAAACCCAATAGTATTGCTTATATCTCCATTTGGAAGACGTGGTTTAGCCCACAGTCATGCATTCCTAGTTTTGAATTAATACACGTAAATGCACTCTTGCCACCCTCGAAGTCATGTACTTATTTTGATGACCAGGAGACAAGTGTTGCCGTTAGTACCGATGGAAGGTTAGGATAGGCATACCTATCTTAGTATGTATGTAAGCAGGCATATAAATGAAAAGAGAATTCACCAAACCCAGCATCTCTGTTTGACTGTCATTCAGAAAGAAAAAAAACAGGTCAGCACTGTACTTTAAATAAAAGCAGCCTAAATGTGTTTTTGCAGGAATGCAAAATTTATAAAACAGGTTTCCCATATTATTTAAGTCGAATTCACTGTATTGAATTGTCGTCTTTTATTATCTTCCTTTTCCTCACTTTCAAGTCGGCAAGAAAACATGCAATAGAATTCTTTTCTTCATCCACGAGTTTCACTTGAGCCTTTACACTAACTTCTGGAAGGCTGGGGTCCAATGGAAAATATATCCGGTAGGTGACATCCTCACCCGCATATAATGGACAATAGGCGTTGTAAAGGAGGTTATTGCAAACATCCGCATTCTCAGTTGGCAAAGGATATGGCATACTCAACCCCAGTACCTTTGCATATATATCAGCCGTTACTTTATACGTTTCTTCTTTCACTGCACAAAAAATAAAAATACGAAGTTGAGCAAACACTTATAAGTTCTACATATATCAAGTCAAAATATTTTACATGCAACAAATTGAACGTCCATTATGGACGTTGTTCCCTTAACTACGGTGCAAGGCATCTCCTCACAATCATCAATTTGGACATACAGAGGAAGTGGAAGTTCATCAGAACCTAAAAAATTAAATTTTAAATATTAACTAAAATCAATTATTTATGTGGACCAAAATTCTTGTTGAAAATTACACTTTCGGACAGGAGTTGATGTTTCACAAAGGACAAAAAAGACAGCTAGACTTAGAGAGACGGCAAACACTTTGGACAGCATTGTGGACTTTCTGACTCATACACTAACTACTCACAAATGCCATATTCAGAATGCGCGGGGTTCTAATTTCCAGATGCCATTTATATTTATTCACAAACTACAATTTTCTAATCTTATCTAGAATAATTGAAACGGCAAAAAAAAAAAAACAAAACACAAAACCTTTGGGTACAATAGAACTCTAGGCGATGATACATTCTATGGGAAGTGTATCATTAAGAAACTATGGTTGGATATTAAAGATTTTCGGCGGTATTGGAGCATCTTGCATTTGGTTCATTTCAAAAACGACTTGGGAAAAATGCCAGTATGCACAGTCAGGCGCTGTTCAAGTGCCAAGCTCTCCATTAATACACTTGTATCAATAGAAGTAGGCGTTTTCGAATAAATGTTTAGGTGGACTAGCACTTGAGACATAGCTTTATTATCCACAAGTCCGCTGTCTAAGAGCTTTTGCCCTTTCTTTGTATTATAACGACAAGTTGGTATCTCTGACTTATACAATTGAAATTAGGTACAGAAGTCCTCAAGACTATCTTCAGATGACATATTATTTTCATTTTTATTTTTATTTATATGTGTATCTTAAGTTCCAGCCAAGCTGCATTTAAGTAAATGGGAGAAGCCTTTTGTCCGATAGCCATCGATATAATACTAAGACTCTTAATCTCTCTGAGTTTCCGCTTCGGCTCGTTCCTCAGTTTAAAAAACATCCACCACAAGTACCCCGAGGAGTACCGTGATCTCTTATCGGTGGTCTTATATTCAGACGTTTCACAGTTACTGTTCATTCCGGTATAATATAGAATTTGCGACCCAAGCTAGGACCCTTCTTTTGGCCTCTCTTGGGATGCCAACATTGGATATTAGCAGCAGTGCGCCTGCTGCCGCTCTCCCTATGTGCTCCACAAAGGTAAGTCGGGAGTCAACCCACATTCCGAGATAGCGAAGTACCGTGGCTCGCGCGGACTACGGCACACGCGACATTCACACCGACATCCAGACGAACCCTTGTTCGTCTTGTTATTAGACAACGTCATTTATTTGGAAAGCTAGCTCTAACACGTGACCCCCCCATTCCAGCGACCGCTGGACCGCTGGACCGCTTCGTCCCTCCGTCGTGAAGTAGTCGATACTGTGCGAGTAAATAGCTATCTAGTATCTTTCGAAGGTAGTCCGGTAGACTTTGGCGCAACGAGGCCTCTCGGATGTCACTCCATCTTGGCAAGTGGATAGCTGCGGCTTAAGTGGTAGTATATTGGCTTCCCAATATGTAGGTTCGGCGTTCAATGCCAACCGTTCCCGAAACCATTCTTTTTTCAGGCAACTAAAGTCATGTAAAGTAAGTGGTTGCCTAGCAAGTCCAATTACACTAATATTTCAATTAAATGTTGGATGCCACCCATGAAGCGAGATAGCCATTGAGTCCAAACATCTTTTTCTTTTTCTGACAAACTTAATAGATGCTTTGCCATCGTTGCGTTCTTGATGTCGAGCGTGACTACGAAGCAGGCACTTCTTGTCTAGTTGGAGCTTGCCAAGCCTATTTTACAATTCCTAGATCTTCGGTAACCGCAATACACGTCGAGCGGCGTGCAGCACTCTCTTATCCTCGCTCGTGGCATCTTCTTCAAAATTTTCCCAATCCCGAAGGCATTGACATTTTCTGCGCAGGATCGTGATTTCCTGGGTCCACGTTCATGCCTTGCACCATTCCTTGACACGGTGCAAGATTTCTAGGACTAGACTGGCTGATTTTTGTCAGCCAGATCAAGTTAGGCTTGCGGTGTGATCGGGTATCTGGAGCCGAAAGGGACCCTGACACCTCATGCTCATGTAAAGTAAGTGGTTGCCTAGCAAGTCCAATTACACTAATATTTCAATTAAATGTTGGATGCCACCCATGAAGCGAGATAGCCATTGAGTCCAAACATCTTTTTCTTTTTCTGACAAACTTAATAGATGCTTTGCCATCGTTGCGTTCTTGACGTCGAGCGTGACTACGAAGCAGGCACTTCTTGTCTAGTTGGAGCTTGCCAAGCCTATTTTACAATTCCTAGATCTTCGGTAACCGCAATACACGTCGAGCGGCGTGCAGCACTCTCTTATCCTCGCTCGTGGCATCTTCTTCAAAATTTTCCCAGATTTTCGTCGAAGGCATTGACATTTTCTGCGCAGGATCGTGATTTCCTGGGTCCACGTTCATGCCTTGCACCATTCCTTGACACGGTGCAAGATTTCTAGGACTAGACTGGCTGATTTTTGTCAGCCAGATCAAGTTAGGCTTGCGGTGTGATCGGGTATCTGGAGCCGAAAGGGACCCTGACACCTCATGCTCACCGGGGACAGTCGAATTGTGGTTGCTAATTGTGGTTTTGTTTTTCATCTCACATTGGTTGACATTTGGTTCTAAGTGGATTTCAATCATCCTGTTGCACCAGTGAACTCGCAAAGAGATCTAAATAAAACAGCAGATAGCTCTGAGAGGTCATAAAAGTAGTAAGTTCCTAAAGTTTTTTGTCTTAAATGATTATACTAAGGGTGGGAGGGTATCCTCCTAGGACTCCAGCCCCTGCAGAGATCGTCGTCGGTAGGACGCATTTTTACTGCATGGCCTGTGAGTAATCCAACAAGTGTAGATAGCTCAAGAGAATCTTTTTTGTTCTGGATTTGCTGAGTTCCGAACATAATGACCTTTAAGTTTTACAAGTTGGAAAGTTTTTCCTCCTTTCATTGGCTTGGTTTGTATCATTTGCTCAACCTGCATTCTTAGAGTGTAGATCAGAGATTTGATAATTTGATCCGCCAATTTTTTTTTCAAAGGAAGATCCTTTTCAATCTAACTTTCTGCCTGTTCGTTGCCTGACACTTCTTTTTAGCCAGGGACCCTTTCTATGAAAGTGCTTTGCAAACAATAACTTAATTTCGACTGCAGCGATGGTATTAATGCCAAGATGGCTATTAATGAATAAAGTGATATCCTCATGGTAAATTGCCTTTATTGTAAGTTCGGCCGATTCCGCTACAGCCAATTGTGTATCAAAGCCTGGATAACACTGCTGAAATCTGATTAGCGACGTAAGCATTTTAAGTTTAATATGACACATTTTACTCAACTTTGTTCTATAAAAATCGCCGAATTTGAGATGGTCATCTTCCCTATTAAATGACAACTCCACTAATGCCATTCTAATGGAGCGAATAGCCAAGAACGATATAATCAAGACGATTTTGAAGTCCAATGAAGATGCCTTCATTTAAAGTTGTTGCTTATGCAGAGCGCTAACATATGTCTGGATAACTGAAAACGGGATGCCAGAGGTCTACCTAGATAATATTGAAAGTCATAAACTTAAAAGTGAAACTCTGATATAGTTAAGTTATTTATTTAACGGTTTCGCGTTCTTTTGAATATCCCTGTCCAAAATATAATAAAATGGGAACTTTTCTATCGCCCTACGCTTCGTGATACCAAGCTTCTTCGTCTACCCCATTGCTTGATCCTTTCACCGAAAGCTCGATCTCCTATCGAGTTCTGAACCATGGACTGGGATTTAATGACTATTTTAGTTAGAGAGTTGTTGCCCATACGTTGATGTAGTAGCAATCCTCCTTGCATACAAAACCTTTTGTTTGACAAAGTATTTTTTTCTCCATGAACCATATCAGCTCTTCCTTTTTCCCCGAAACTCGTCGTCGATAAGTATGTATAACCTTGATTGAGATAGTGCGTTCGAAATGGTTCTGAGGAATAGGTTTCAAACACACTCGCATGGCACGACATACTATAATAAGATTAGCTTTGTGTGGCCATGAGATCAGCTATTGCCTTGTTGAGGCTCAGAAGAAGCATGCTATCATAGGCGGCCTAGAGACGCTGTAAAGATATTGTGTATCAATTTGTCTAGCTATGAAAATTTGAGGCCCAGTTAATTTGATGGTACGAAAGTGACATTGGTTTTCCTTGTAAATTAGACGTTTATAAGTTAGATATTATACCTTAAATACAAAAGACACACCCTAGTATCATATAACGAATGTGAAGCTATCTTGTCCTGGAAACATCAACGACTGAGCTGAAAATCGCAAACTAATATCGTTCTACCGTTAATGAAAACGGAATATGAATTTTTGGTGCATTTTTGGAAGACTTAGTTTGTGCTTTCTTTTATTCAGACGTACTCTAAAATATCGTGTTTCGTTCCTAGGCCGTATTTCCTTTATTCCCTGGTCGCTATAACTTGGAAACATTTAAGCCTGTTACCGGCTTCAAATTGCTTTACGGCACCAAGGTTTTGGCGGATGCGAATAACTTGGAATATATATATAAAATATTCTGCATTCTTAAACTCTTAAATCAAAAGGCTCATATACCACAAATATGACAACAATGGACCTTTTTCCTGTTTAGTTTCCGTCCGTTCTCTAATTCTCATCTTTTCCAGATCGACCTTTTATCATAAAATCGCCATCATTTGACCGTATCTATTGACTAGCCTAACTTTTTCACAGTGTTTTCCTTCCTGAAATGAGTTAATAATCAGTTACTATTCGAAAATGGCCGATTTTAGATATGAAGTCACTTTAAGATACCGAAAATGTGTATTTTAATGTGACATAAATCATCTCCCTACCTTACCCAATTATTCACAAAACTATTCATCGACGGGTTTGATACATGGACATTTAAAATTTCTGGGTTTATTAATGAAAATCTTTCCGACATATGTCTTCAAAAAACCCATTCAGTAAAAAATAGACCACATCTCGCATCAAGTTCGTGTGCCCTTACAATATTTTCTTGAGCTTACTGAAGTTAAAAAATATTTTAATAGCATTTTGCAGGTGTTCCAAACGAAACACTTGAATTGATAAGAAATTATCGGCAGCATTCTAAAGAAGCAATCATTTACGCTGTTAAAAAACTCTACAGTCCCTGTACCTTTGGTCAGGTTAGCACACCAAGCCGATAAGAGTTGATTTGTTACATGCCTACAGGAGGTTCGTTGTTGCTTTGCGAGTGCTCGAGAACTTTAAGCTTTGTTTTTTTTTTTTTTTTAATGAAAAGCGTGAAATATTCAATCTTATCAAAATCTCACATACGAGTACGTAATTGTAGCTCTATGATCAGGGATGGCATCACTTAAATGACCGTTAGATCATATCCATATGAGTTAGTAGATGAGCGACTTTGCTTTTGTATACTAAATTAAATTTGCAAACGGCTTATGGAAACTTTGAAAGCTCCTTGTCAAGTTAAGTTGTATCGCACTTAGTAAGTTCCTCTATACCGGAAAAAGTTCTTCTAACGGTTAATTTATACTCACTTCCTCCAAGAGATGGCGCTGTGATTGATCAAGCTTTTATCAAAGCAACACTTGAAAAACCAAACAGGGTGATCTACTAAATAATTCCATTAAAAATAACAAATTTGTAATAGTATTAGCTAAATAATCGCTGCGTACATTGGCTAGAAGGACTGGTGACTCGGCTTACCTTTTAAACCACCAATTCATACAACATAGCTGTTGGTTATTCGATTAAAGCAATCGAAGGAAAACAGAATAATAAAATGCAGCAATACAAGCGAGTAAACGAATCTTGTAAAGGTATTACCAGTTCTATGTCCAAGATTCAAATGGAAGAGAGACATAGTTATTTTCTACTTTTGATTGACCAATATTTTATTTGTTTTTATTATAGGGTAAATTACGTTAAGTTTGGGAAGTTAGCACTTAATAATCAATCTTTCACAACAGCATTTGTTTTTATATTTACTTTACAAACATGATAAGTGTAAGATAAGTAAAAGTGACCATACAGGAACACAGATATCGGGTTTACCAGTAATGACTTAACAATTTTGTATTTAAATAAAACACATAAAAATTGAGAATAACTAGGCTGAAATTTATTTCAGCTCTAATACACATGTTAATAAGTTCGAGCACGTTTGTAGCGACGGATTTTTTGGATATAATTTTGAACCACTTCTACACATATATGGGACGGAACTTTGGCAATTTCGCTTCCGATATTGTTCTTGAGCTCCTCTTGGCTTTTTGGCATAGACCAGCGACATAACTTAACCCCTTTAAACGAAATCCAACGGCGTTAAATTGCACCTGTCGCACCATTTCTCAAGATTACAATTAACAGACTTTCCCCTCCACCATCTTGTGGGAACCACATATCACGAATCTCAGGTCCATTAAAATCTGAATAAAAATAGTTTTTCAATATTTTGGACCATTTCCATTGACCGTAACATGGCGATCATTTCCATCGACGAAAAAATACACCCTCGGCATGAAATGTACACCACATGGTCACTTTTTGTGGATGCAATGGAGTGTCTTGAAGTTCATGTTGGTTTGTTAATGTCCAATGATGCATATTTTGCATATTTTGCTTATAATAACCAGCGACTAATTGGGCTTGCAGACTCGATTGCAGAGCTGAAATGCGAAGTTCAATTCAGTGGTAAAAATATAACCAAACTTATTTCCGAGAGCCATGAGAATCTAAACTGTTCGATCGATAACATTGCACTCTAAAATCACTAAATTAACAGATTTTGATAAGCCTCACTGCTCAAACACATTACCAGCTATTCAGTCAATTTCAATTCAGTTGGGAAAAGTTATGTTAACGTTGGCTGACCAATCCACTCTTCTACATCTCAAGCATCTACATCGGATCCATCCAACATGACCTCAGTTTTCTAACCACAATGCAGATATTGGAGGAATTAAAGCACATCTCTAGTAAGCCGGATGCACCTCCATCTGTTAAAAGCCCGTGTAACAAATCCTTACACGACAAGCTATATACGTCACCCTCAACCCACTACGATAAATGAAACTTCGATCACCAATCCCGTCCCAAGACCATTGCCAATAATTAGGGCTTTTGGGACATCCTGGACTCTCCCTGAATGGACCAACAGAATTCAAAAATTAAATAAAATGAATCTTGAAGCCACCACAAAACCGGAACTGTCTACTTTCTTCCTCCAAGCTGCCCCACGTCACGCAAGCCAGTCCTGGATCAAAGACCTTTTTTGGAAGATATTTGGTATACAAGACATCAAGTGTAGACAAGTTGGCAAAGTCAAGAGCAAAAACGGCATGTGTTTTGAAATACGTATACCCACTTAATACGATTGAATGTTCAAATCATCGAACGGTTTACTAATCTCGGAAGAGATGGTCATCACCCAACGGAAGGATATGGTATATAATAAGTTTGCTAATAAAAGAAAAGGTAGCATTCACAATTCTGCCCTATCCCATCAGCATCCCGACTCAAACCGGTCATTTAAGACCCAAATTTTTCCAAGATTCTCCTCACTCCTTCCCCCCTTTGACCCATCCAAAAAGAACACCAGAGTATCGACACCAAATCCTCTCGGTCCCCTCACCTAACCTTTCAAGCCGCCTCAAAACAGAGCTTCATTTAACCTTGCTCCTGCCTTTTACCCAAGTTCCAACTAATGTTGCCTCATCAGTCAAATATCCTAATTTTATCAGCTCCCATATACTAAACCCACCCCTTCGTCTACCATTCCCCTAATCCAACCCCCCTCACTATTCAAGATTCTAGTTCCGGATTGCTTGAGCAACCTGTCCCTTCTTCATCCGCTCGTAATTCGCCTGCCCCGATTCTTACCCGAAATACCTTGACCCACTCCTTCCACCGACTGTCAAACTCACTAAAAAATTTTTTGATATGAATGATATGAAGGTCTTCCTATTAAGCCAGTGGAATTGATGCAAATTTTCGTTCGCTACCTATGAGAGTTTCGACATCTCTCCTGATGAAGTTCATAATGATCTTTCTACGCTGTTTTCGCATGTCAGCTCTAAACGTCTCTCCCACTTGCAAAGAACTTGTTCAAATTTTAAAAACTATTACAGTTCCTAACAAACTAAATCCTGTATCCTCCAGTCCACAATGCCTGTCCATTTACTACCAAAATGTAAGAGGTTTGCGCTCTAAAATCTCCGTCGTATATCTCAATTCTCAAAAGTTACCCTATGACCTAACTGTTCTTACTGAAACAAATCTAATTCCGGACATTAAAAACCTTGAGCTGTTTCCTCCAAATTTCAACGTTTTTCGAAAAGATGGATTTGAAAGAATTGATAATCCCTATGGCCGAGGGAACTCTTTTCACGCAACTCCTGTTGATATACCACACATTGACAACTTTGAGTTAGTATGTGTCAACATTACGCTCCCCAAACGCTGTCTTTACGTACTTTGTTGTTACAATCACCCATCCCAACCAATTGAGTCTTATCGAACTGTAGTTCAGATTTTTTAACTGAAAATGCACAACCTGAAGATTGTATTATTCTAGTAGGGGATTTCAATCTCCCTCAACTTAAATGGGAGCCTTCCAACTATTTGTCTCATTTCGTCTCTCTTAGTAGAAATATTGATGGTGGACTGCCTAACCAACTCTAGTCTATATCAGATTAGTGGAATACCTAACACAATGAACAGACAACTCGAACTTGTCTTTACATCCGATTCAGATAACTGTGTCGTTTATAGGAGTGATCATCTACCCTAGACCGCCTTCATCC
Organism: Volucella inanis; assembly: GCA_907269105.1. Taxonomy (NCBI): domain Eukaryota; kingdom Metazoa; phylum Arthropoda; class Insecta; order Diptera; family Syrphidae; genus Volucella; species Volucella inanis. The sequence continues at coordinate 149,519,866 of OU026153.1, forward strand.
CCCCTTGTCAATTATATAGTCATATGAAAATGTCGATTCGGAAAATTCATTTTCATTTAACTTCCGAAGAACCGACTTTAACAAACTCATCAGCAATATTTACTTTGATTTTATTGCTGAGACAACTAAAATTGATCTTGCCCTATCAACGTTTTATTTGTTAATTTTCTATTGCTTTGCTCAATCGGTTCCATATACCTTCCGAAAGGACTGCATGTCAGCTCCTCTCTGGTACAACAAGGAGTTGCGTTCTCTCCGTAATTACAGAAACAAGTTGTGGCATAAATTCTTAAGAACTCTATCTGATTCCGACTAAAGTAATTATCGATTGGTATACAATCGTTTTTATGAACTTTGTGAGTCTCTTTACCTTGAGTACCTCTACCGCATGCTTAGTCTCGGACCCGAAAAGCTTCTACCAGTTTGTTAATACCAAAAGAAAGTCAGACGGCTACCCATCTACTCTCAAATTTCTTAGTGAATCTTCTGCCGACCCCAAAACCATTGCAAATTTCTTTGCCTGTCATTTTAATAAATCCTTTTCTAAGAAAACAGCTAAACCCGATCCTAGTTACTTTAGCTACATGAGAAACTATCCTGAGACATCATCCATCTCACTAAATATAACAACATCTTTGGTATCTGAAAACATTACAAAACTTAGAAATGATTTTTCGTCGGGCCCTGATGGCCTTGCGGCTATTGTAATAAAAGAGTGTGTTAACCATCTCGGTCTTATTCTAGCTGCCATATTTAACTTGTCTGTCTCAACAGGTACTTTCCCTTTCCTATGGAGGGAATCTTACATCATACCTATTCATAAAAAAAGGAAGTAAGGGCGAAGTCGATAATTATAGGCCCATAGCAAAACTTTCTTGCGTACCCAAACTTTTTGAAAGCATAGTCTATCAACAACTGTACAAATCAGCACGGATTCATGAAAGGTAAATCGACCACCACTAACCTAACAGAGTTCGTCTCTAGGACGCTTCATGCTTTAGAAGACGGTGATGAAGTCGATTCAGTTTCAACTGATTTCAGCAAGGCATTCGATAAAATTTCTCACCAACTTATCATTTTTAAGCTAAAAAAACTTGGCTTTTCCCCTCATTTTGTGGCATGGACCAAATCCTATTTAGAAGACCGAGAATACAGGGTAATCTTCAGATCTTCAATATCCGACCCCATTAAAGCAATATTTGGTGTCACTCAGGGTAGTCACCTTGGACCAATCATCTTTATCCTAACGGTTAACGACATAAATCTCATTTTAACGAATTGTAATCTTTCTATTCTCGCTGATGACATGAGAATTTCCAAAGTCATGTCATTGCCTTCTGACTCCCATTGGCTGCAAGATGACTTAAATAAGTTTTCGGTATGGTGCAAGCAAAACTTTTTGGAGATTCATGTCAGCAAATGCCAAGCGATAACCTATTCCCTCAAACTTCTATCTCCCCCTTTAAGAAACTACTTCATCTGCGATGAGCCTATTCCTTCCACTACCCAAGTACGGGATTTTGGTTTAATCAAACGCTGGTCAAAAGAATTTTCCAACCCGCACGTTACAAAGTCCCTGTATATTACTTTTGTAAGTCCTCTTCTCGAATATTGCAGCCAAGTTTGGTCACCCTATAAACTAATCCACATACAAAGAATAGAAGCAGTCCAACGCAGGTTTATCCGTTTCGCACTTCGTGGTCTACCTTGGGCCGATCCATATGGATTATCCCCCTATGAAAATAGGCTAAAACTAATTAGCATGCATACCCTAAAAAAACGTCGTGAGGTCGCTGATGTACTTTTTATCCACCAGTTATTGACTGGAAACATCGACTGCTCGAGAATTACGTAAAATATTGCATTCACTCTCAATCCCCGTAGTTTAAGATCTATCCCACTCTTCCTGATCCGAACTCACCGCACCAACTACGGTCACTTTGAACCCATATCTAGAACGTTGACCTAAATAACAGCAAACACGAACATCTTAACATCTCCCTCGTCCACCATTTCTCCTCGTCCCATTAGGTTAAGAATATCTTTGTTATTTTTAAGTCTAGCTTTATGTTTTTGCTTGTTAATAAGCTTAATAATAAACAAATTATTGACAAAGCCATTAAACCAAAAATATGTGATTTTCTTTAAATTTTTACAGAGCTCAATCGTAGAAGTGTCGGCGCTTCTAATGATCAAGAGGTTTCAGTTCTTGAGTTAATTTTTTCTTTTAAGATCCAAGATCTAAAGGCTAAGATCTTTACACAAAGTTCGAAACAATGTGAACTGGGAGATTCCCAATTCTTGTAAACGGCGTGCAATCGATTGATTTGGTTCATTTTGAACTGAAGCAATTATGGCTGCCATATTTTTAGTACTTCGACTATGCGTTGTCTTACTGGGACAGGAACATATAATAGGGAATACCTTGACTCGAATTTATCCAGTTTAGCACGCACAGCCTGCCGGCTGAGACGATTATTACTACCAAAAATTGGAGTAAGCGCTTTTTAAGTTGCGACCAACGACTCAGAATTTCGGTAGTAATTTATAAATGTTACTCATTCGTGAACTTTACCATGATAAATTCAATTGGTTTCTTTGCCTGAAAGTTCTGAGCTTTTTGTAGAAAGGTGAGTAAGCGCTTCTGTTCAGCATACACGGATTATTAGAGTAGAAGTCAACATTTGTTTTAACTACTGAAAATTCGCTTTGTTAAGAAAAATGAAACACCGAACTCTTAATCGTCATAATGCGAACATTTTTACTGTACGTGTGTACGAGTGTTTTTTTTTTTTCTTTTTTGGTGATTTCAGCTTATGAGACATGAAATGAAAATGAAAATGAAAAAAAAAAAAAACAATACCGTAGATTCGGTATTCTAACGGTCAAATAAAAAGTCTCCGTGGTTTTTTTTGTACATTTTTGAAAAAAAATTTTCTTTATTTAAAATCAATTTCAATCAAGCACGTATTGGCAATTATTTTCTATGACCTTTTGTCATTTTTCGGGTAGCTTCATAATTTCGTCTGTGTAAAACTTCTGTGGTTTATCAGCGAAAAACTTGGCCAAGTGATTTTCAGCGGCTCTTCGGTCGGCCAATTTTTTATCATCAAGAGAGTTTTGCCAAGACTGAAACCAATGGTAATCAGTGCAAGGTCTGGGCTATACGGTAGATGCATCAAAACTTCCCAACCAAGCTCCGTCAATTTGTTACGGGTCATCAAAAATGTGTGTGGCATAGCATTGTCATGATGGAAGACAACTCACTTTCTGTTGGCCAATTCTGGTCAAATTTGCTTCCAATCCCACCAAACACTCAGCATAACGTTGCTTGCCGTTAATCCAGACTTTGAAGTTGGTTGTGGTTAGTCACCGGCCTTTGACCACGATCGCTTTCGTTGGATATTCTCGTATTTAATTCATTTTTCATCACCCGTAATGAATCGCTTCAAAAATGGTTCCATTTTGTTACGTTGCAGCAGCCTTTCACTGATGAATATTCGGTCAATTATATTTCTTTGTGTTAGTTCATGTGGCATCGAAACGTTGAGCTTCTTCGAGTAGCCTGGTCGTTTTAGATGATATCAAAAAAAGTCATACGGTTGATGTTTAGTGCCTCCACTATCTCCAGACAGCTTTCGTGTCAGTCTTGCTCCAACTGTTGCAAAATTTCATCGACTTTTTCAGTAACCAGGCCGACCAGTGCGAGGTGCATCTTTTACATCGAAGTTTCCGGAACGGAATAGAACAAACCACTCCTGGATCCAGCGTTTCACACACAGCATTTTCACCGTAAACTGTAAAAATTTTTCGGCATGTTTTTGCAGCGTTTTTCCCTTTTTTCCCTAAAAAAATCAGAGATTTCACTCATATTCAAATCGGTATTACTTTTAACACGAGCAACGAATTACACAGCTGTCTTCATAAAATGTAGCCTGACATGTCATCTTTCAAACACGTGTTCGTTTGATACAATCTGATTAGTGTTTCCAGATAAATTTATACCAACATTATCTAGTGACCTAGTGATCTAGTGGAGACTTTTTATATGACCAATATATCTTGCGACATATAGTAATGTAATATAAAATATATAAATCGAATTTTATTTTGTTATGTCTTGAATCCCCAACAACTTCAGTGATAAATTGCCTACAGCGCCAAGACCCAGCACATTAGTGCTGAGCACATGTGAGAGGAGCTCCGGGGTGTCGTCATCACTCTCACAGCAAGCGTCGCAGGATGTTGAGTTACTTATAAAGTGCTTAGCAATAGTGTAGTATCCCATCACGACATCAGTATGCATTCAGCAGTTCGTCTTGAGTGACAAAAGGAAGGTCACTGACGTTTGGTCATGTCGGCAACCTGGAGTCATGTCATCTGAAATTATGCTCGTATGAAACCCAACATTCAACGGAAGGCGGCTTATCAGAGGACGCAGGCAATCCTAACGTAGGTTTGGGTCCTGAACCTTGCCTTATCTAGTAAGTTCATCGGTAATTTTATTTCGTACTGCGACATCGAAAATATCCTCGGCCATTGCGAGAGAAATATTCTTCGAAAAATATTCGATCCCGTTTGCATTGAAGAGATTTGGAATAGGAGATATAACGATGAACTACACAAGCTGTTTGGCAAAATCAGCTTAGTCAGAAAACTGCGCATTAGTCACCTGTGATGGCTGGGACATGTAGAGCAAATATTCTGGCACGTAAAGTCTTTGAATCTAACCCAGAGGGGGAACGCAGTAGAGTAAGACCCCACATTAGTGGCCGGGCACAAGTAACCTCACAAGGGAACCTCAACCGACTTAATGTGCGCAAATGGGGGCAGCTAAGGTCCGAGCTAACTGGAGAAACTTGTTAATAAGTTATGCTTAAGCTTACCTGAATTGTAGTACCACTTAAGTATGTAAATAAATAAGCATTTCTGGATTTTCGTCAACGTGATACGAGACCGAAACGACTTCTCTTCTTTTCGGCTTTGACAGCGCTATCAAAAGCAATGATATGGCAGTCCTATAAGCAACTCTAAGTAACTGAGGCAAGGCACTGGAAGGTAATGGGTTACGAATCAGTCGTACTTATACCAAATATCTGCGTTGTCGGTCTTTCGAGCCCGTAAGCCCTTCTCCTGCCATTTTACCGAAGTGTATACAATTTAAATATTGTACTTAGGGTCTGTTGTTAATCATCAAGCAAATTGTGATGATAGTGCCTTAAATTTTGCGAGTATTTTTTGAAACTGAGTAGTATTTTGAAACTGAGTAAATGAAAGTCGTCGAAAAATTTGGTCCAGAAGCAAACCGAAATCAAGTTTCAGCCGAGGTTTGAAGAAGAACACACAAAAAAATATTTGGAAGACTCGAATGCAAAAACATCTGCAAACTTTTGACCATCGGACAGATCGATACAAGGATGACAGGACATCCTATGTATCAAGAAAAGCTGTAAAGATTCCTAATGCCACTACAAACTAACTAACTTGTTAGTATTCTAGGTTTCCATTAAAAAATAACCCAAAAAGGCAAATGACTGATTGTGAAAGCAACACGTAAACGCACAATTATTCATGGTAACCGTGCCCCATTTTAGGTCAGTGTAATTCCACAGTCCGTGGATTTTCACAAAAATAGTTAGAATTCTGAAAATGCGCCAATTTTCTTTTAATTTATGTATACAACTGCTGTGTAATTTTGAAAGAATCCTCACGTATTCATTAAACAAAGAACGTATCCAAGAACGCAAAGTTCGATTCGCATGCAAATGCCATTCAGTGAAACATAAATGTCCCGCCACAAAACAACGTACCTTCACATACTACCCTCATGTAGCCATGTAATTACATGATTATGTAATTATAAACAATTCCATTTGCATATTTCAAAAATAAATTTTTATTGTAAAATTCATTTTGCGCACTTTTAATTGATTCGTGAACTGCATAAATCTAAAAAAACAGTCAGTGGTGAAAGTTTGCACCCTGAATTGTCTACACGTCGTCGCACTCCTACCTAAGTATCTCGATACACTGCATCGTTTTTCATACTGAACAGCTTGGTTATGTCAACCATCATTTAAAATATTTTAAGGAAGAACCGATACTTGGTCTTTGGTGCAAACGATGACAGTTTTTTGCCACCCAAGTAGGCTTCTCTTATGTAATAATTGTCAACCTTAAATGGGCAAGAGAGGAACAAATGGTTCTGCAAAGCTAGGGTGTTTTCGAAAATTAAATTCAAAATTGGATCACAATTTTGACAACTCAAAAAGTAACAGACGTCAAACGTCCAACGTTTGAATGTCTTCATTTTATAGTTGACTTCGAACTTGAGATGGATAGCGACGAATATATTGTTCATGGTGAACTGTGAAGTTAATATCTAACCTTGAGTGATTTCGGATAGGTATTTCGGATGTGAAAAATGATTTGTCACTATTTGTTCTCATCCAGACGATTTCAATGCACGACGCCTACGGATAATATGTAAAAAGACATAAATGTTATTTAAATGGAAATAATAAGATTGAGTACCGAAATGGAAAATGGAATGAACGACAGGAGTCTAAAGACCGAGATAAATAAAAAGCTTTTTACTCTAACAGACATTTGGACACTGTGATAGGAAGGATTTCTGGTTTCTTACTATTTGTCTGTTTTCGGGTGAAGTAACTGGCATAAATAATCAACTTTGATTGACTTTTTTGGGGGTCTTGAAAATTTTTGCAGTAGATGTGTGAGCATTCTACCATGCTTAAAGTTTATTATGGAAAATTCTGTTTGCCACATCTTTAAAGTATGTGGAGTTATGAGTCATTACAAATGTGTTTAGATTATTGGTTGAACAGAATATTACTTAATCACAGTCGGCTTTATGTGGAGATGTGGAAAGGGGGCTTTTAGCACATGATCCAAAGGGAAAGACAATTATTATGGCGACATCTAAGAAAAAATCGCTAATAGAGTATTTACGGAGCCCTCTGGTGAAAATTCGAGTAGCATTTTCGACCGAATTGTTACTGGAGATGCAATGTAGGCCCTTTACTATAACCCTGAGCAAGTAGGAAACCATACAGTGTCCCAAAGAAATTTAAAGATATATACAGCGGTTCGCAAGGCACGTGTTTCTATGTTTACAGTGTGTCTCTTTGATTCTTAAGGAAATTCCATCACAAAATTATCCCACAACTTTAAATGATGGACATATTCGAGATTGAATTCTGCTTGCCTTCGGCTTGGCTGGATTGGCACTCAGCAATGATAACAAGGAAAGCTAAACAAGTGAGATCTGCAATTTTGAATAACATTCAGTACTAGTCTGTAAAAATCACTATCTAAATCCAAGTGTCAGGATCTCGAAAACTAAGGATAATCGAGACAACGAGTAATTATCAGAAATACTACATAAAGATAGCAGAGGGAAGATTCAGAGGTAAATTTGGTTGGAAAATCATTCATCACGAGTGGATACTATACTGGTAACTCTACGGAAGGGATGAGTAAAATCTGTAAAAATGGTTCACTCCCTTATAAAAAAACTGACAGTAATCTCACTTTTGGTTATATCATTTGTTTTGTGAATTTTAAAGTGAAGGAGAGCGCCAAGAGTAAATATTCATAGTTTCTAATCAAAAAAGATTTGACGTGAGAAGAACTGTATATCAGTAGATATATGAGCTCCTGGGCATGCCTACATCTTTTGTGATATCTTAAAATGAACATAAACCTGACAAGTACTGGTATAAGAAAAAAAAACTGGAACTTTATTATGTAGGTTCTAGCTTGTTTGTAAATATACGAGTATAAACAAAGCCAAACTGCCACCTTGTTCGCTTTCTGTTGAGATTTAGATTCGTACAGTTATTCCTAAGTTACGGAAATTTCTTCTTTACCGTAAGTCAGTGCGTGAACGAATTTGGAAAAATCTCCTTAGGACGCAGAAGATCATGTCAAAGGAATTGGATGTATCAGCCAGATCCATATCTAGGCTGTCTCGGGATGATCTGCATATAAAAGCTTATCGTCGGTCCACGGGCTATCTTTTAACTGCTCAGCTAAAAAACATAAGGCTAGAAAGGTGCATGCAACTTTTGCAAAAGCACGCGGACAATGGCCATGAAAACATTCTGTTTACGGATGAGAAAATTTTTACCGTGGAAGAAGTTTTCAGCAAATGAAATGACAAAATTTATGCCACTTCATCTAAGGAAGCGGAAAAAGTTGTTTCAACGGTTCAACGTGGACATCATTCCGCTTTCCGTAATGGTTTGGTGGGGGATCTCTCATCCCTCCATTACTGTGAAAAAGGCGTAAAAACTGGTGGAAAGTTTTACCAAGAAGATGTGCTAGAGTGTTTGAAAAATTCTCTTTTTCAATACAGATGGATTTTCCAACAGGACTCTGCTCCAGCGCACAAAGCCAAAACCACGCAGAAGTGCCTCAGAGTAAATACTCCTGGCTTTATAGCAGCAGAAAATTGACCATCGGGGAGTCCAGATCTAAATTCACTGGATCATGATTTGTGGTCAGAATTGGAGAACATGGCCTGCAAGGCTCCCCACAGAAATTTGGAAAGCCTTAAGAAGCCCAGAAGAAACACCGTTTCGAAGTTTGTGTTAAAGCAAAAGACAGTTCATTTTTAGTGAATCAAATATTGAATCAATATTGTGGTCTAATAAATGAAGCTATTTTGAATACAATATGTTTACTGTTCTTTTTTTTTATTGTGTTTTATATTTGTAACAGAATTTATGGCAGGACTAGGTAATGTTCCTTAAATCGTGTATAGGTAGGCATACACAGAGAGTGCTTCTCTCATCACTCTCTCAGTAAGCGTGGCAGACAATCTCCTACTGAGGTTCAGCAGAAAATACGCTGACCTCTTAGAGACGTCAGGATGGATTTGTTTAGTACGCCGGTATCTGGATGTGTCGTGTTCCCTGCAGTTATGCTCAAAGGGAATCTAACTAGGTGTCACGCAGTCCTTACGAAGGAGGCAACTCTCCTTTGAACTTTGTCCTACAATTTGGATTCCGTGATCTCATAATTTCCTGGGATACAATGATAGTGAATTCAGCCTTTCTATTTCAATCAACAAAGCATGGCGTTCTCAAAGTAACTTATAAGTAGTAAGTGTGTTCAACAAATTTTAAGCGCGGCGTGGCTCTCATTACAGACACAAATATTTCTCTCGCTTCATCAATATTTAGTTCATTGTCATCAGTGTGGTGCATATCTCCACTTGGAAAACAGACGCAAGGTACACTAATAGTGAAATATAATGTTGTCGTTCGATTTTGTTTCTTCATAGCATTAGGTACTAGGGTGTTTTTGGATTCAAAACAGACAATGGCTTTGATATGAAGAAAGTACCGAGAAATATTTTAAGGGTAACAGAAATTATTTACTTTCTTGACCTGCAATATGGCGATCCTATCAATAGTTATTAGGTCAGCTGGAAGACTGAGGATTTTTTATCAGAGTTAATCTCTGTTTGTTGTAGGACCTCAATTCTGTGCGTTCACAGGTATACATACATAAACGAGCATTGTAAGTATCGGGTTTTCCAATAACGACTTGAAAACTTTTTTTTTAAATAAAAAAGATTTGAGATATTTCAAGAACTTTATTATTGGATTAAAGTACAATCAAAACATTTATGAATGAAACTCGACTTCGTTCATATAGCCACCGCGGGCACGTTTGCAGCGGTCGATTCGTTGGACCCAATTTTCAACGACTCGGCCACACATTTCGGCCGAAACAGCCGCTATTTCGCGTTCAATGTTGGTTCTGAGCTCTTTCAACGTCGTCGGCGTGTTGGCATAAACCAATGACTTAACGTAGCCCCACAGGAAATAGTCAAGCGGGGTTAAGTCGCACGAACGAGGCGGCCAATCGGCTGGCTCATGTCTTGAGGTAACACGCTCACCATACTTACTCTTCAATAAATCGATTGTAGCGTGTGCTGTGTGGATTGTGGCACTATCCTGTTTAAACCACATGCCGTCCATGTCCATATCTTCCAATTCGGGCCAAAAAATAATCGGTGATCATGGCGCGATAGCGCTGACCATTCACAGTAACGTGACGATCGTTATCGCCGACAAAAAAATATGGCCCAATAACGCCGCCGGCATGCAAACCGCACCAAACAGTAATTTTTTGTGGATGAAGTGGAGATTGATGAAGCACATGTGGGATTTCACCCGACCAATAAGGCATATTTTGCTTAATAACGCACCCATTGAGCAAAAAATGAGCTTCGTCACTGAAGATGACTTTGCGACTCCGAATATCTGTAGAAAATTTTTATAATTTGCAGACGTTGCTCGTTAGTGTACTTTATTATGATGAAAATGTTTAATGAATAAATTGACAGTGACAGTTTGATGATTAGTGAAAGAGTGCGTTCACAAATTAAATTCAAAGTTCTCAAGTCCCTATTGGAAAACCCTTTATAACCGATGTTCTAAAGATATGTTGGAGGCTCTATCGGATTTTTTCACTTCTTCTTAGCAGAGCGCTTTTTAAACCACTGCCAATCACTGCCATAGAGAACAGCAGTTAGCGTTTTTTTCTAAGACAAATTAATAATTATCATATACTCGTATGGAAGCTCTTTCTTTATAATGTCAAAGATATCTTTTAAAACAATTAACAGAAGCTGTAACGGAGATCCGCAAGATATTTCTGTGGTCAACACAGGAGGATCTACTCACAGGTGTGAGATGTGCAATCGCAAGAAGCACGCAGATGCCTTTTCAGTTTTCGCACTACTTTGTTTTGCGTTTGTTATGCCGAAATGTACGATTCATCTAAACCATAAGGTTAGTAGGAGTCCAAGAATATACAATACTTTGCTAGCGTATCAAATACCAAAACTATCGGAAGCAGGTTATTTCATATGCCCTGAATCATTCTGTGGAATAGTGGATTACGCTCTTGAAGATAGATTAAGCAGGCCCATCACCGAATATAACACTCTAAAATAGGTTAAATAAGAACATCAGACAGAATATTTTTAAATTCTGTAATGAGTTCAGTGGTAACCAACAAACAAATGAAATATTTGGGCAAGTACCAACTATAAAATTAAGATGTACCAACAACGAAAAACCATTTCTCAGATTCCTCAAAGAGAGCGGACTTACATTCTAGGCGAAATTCACAAAGAATGCAATTCTTTTTTCAATTTGAAGAGTTTCCAATTAGGGCCAGAACTTGTCTAGCACTTAATATATCTTTATTTTTTTAAGTGCTAGTACTTACTACGTCTCTTATGATTCAGCTTTTTCATAGCATCTCAGCATCTTTCGAACTAATTTTGTAGGCTCAAAAAATAAACGTTGCACTTCTTCCCAAAAGACTTCCAAACTTCCGAAAACAACAGTATTACATCCAAGTTTTGTTTCAGTTATTTCTAGGACTGGGTTAGAAAACTGGAGAAGGTCCACTTCTTTGCTTCTTTTATCTGGCTAGCCGAACTGATCACTGAAGCTTATTTGCAGTATTTTTAAAATAGAGATGCCAACCCGAATGTATTGTATTATACAACTTCTTATAAATATCTTCAAAAAAATTTCCTTACACTGGTAAATACCTCGCATAATAGCATTATGTAATTGAAAAATTCGATCTGCTTAGTTGATGTGTAGTATCGTATTCTTTTCTCAGCAAGAAATGTGGAATCTGTGAAGCCAAAACTACCACCGTTTTTCCAATGTTCGAAACATATCTAATTGGCCAACTGGCGTTTATTCGAAACTAGGTATTGTCTAATTTTTAAAGATTTTTTTCTACTTGTGAGCCCAGAGGCATAAACGGACGATTCTGGATACCAAAACTAGACATGCTTGGAGACAAATGACTCTAAAGATGCTGACATATGTGACCTTAAAATCGATAAAGAGGTGTTAAGTATGACCAGCATTGCCGTAGTGTAACTACTTAGTCAATTGTGGGCTAACCGGATTGTTAAGGACTAATCAGAGCTTTGAAAAATGAGGCGTAAAATATGCTCTCTGTATATGTACCAAAAATATCATCCTTTCCCATTTTGTCGTTAAAATCATCTAAAACACTCTTACGGTCTTACTTAAGACATTACTTGGATGTTTTGGTGAGGACCCTGTTGAGTTATTATTTGCCAACATTATATATTTTCATCTATCACTCAGGTAATATACCATATTGAAGTAGCTCGCTTCAGTTGTCTGATATGTTTACTGTCACCGACCTCTATCCGAGGCCAGTCATAACTGACAGCGTATTATAATGTTTCTATCATTGTCTTCCTCACTTGCGCTTATAAGTCCAGCAAGTGGGGCTTGATTTTGCGGGACCAGTATCCGATGACAATGAGGAGCGCAATTAAAATGTAGCTATAGCAGAGAGACAATATTATAAGGAAATATTGACAGACATGTAAATAGTTACAAATAACTTTAGCGCGGAGTCTTCAATATTCAAAGAATTTAAACCGAGTCCATTCCATGCCATGCTGAAATCGTATCACCTTAGCGCTGTTCATAAAAAAATGTCTCCCAACTGCATTAGAACGTTTTCTTAAGATAAGAACAGATGATGATGATGTGGTGCCATGACGTTTTTCTATCATCAGGCCGGGAGTTGAATTGATTTTCAAAAAGGCATTGTGGCTGTCATAAAGTACTCTTAAGACAACGTTGTCCTGTCAAGCTACGACAAACTCAGCGACATTAGCATTATCGATCGATATTTGTTAGATTTTTACAATTCAATCTTCATGAATACCAATATCGCGGCGACGTATTATGATTCCACAGTCAATTTGCTCTTACTAACAACTAAACTCTAGAAGATTATGGTTTCTTGTTGCCACATGTCAGCTAGAGGGACCTAGCTATTGTGCATGTGCTAGTAATTAAAAATCAGTGTATACTTGCTCAACTAATAACCTCGTCCTCAATGCTTTTATTTTTCGCGTTTAGTTAAATTTCAACACAGAAGACAGCTTCTAAATCATTCAGAATCGATACCTTTTTCGCCAACTTTCTACGTACCCTTCAGGATAGATTCATTTCTCATCGGTATTGGTACTTTAGATTCCTGCCGATTTCTACATATAGTCCTTGATTTAATTACTGCGGTTTCTAAAGCCATAGCAGCTGACTGAATTTCCGCGTAGACAGCAATTGATATCGTAACGATATCATTTTCAATAATAATTGTTGAAGCCTGGATAGTTGCGATTATTCCGGCTTGGGGGACTGCATCCATCAATAATTCTAGGTTTCACAGTGGACCCCGGCTACCTGATTCAAACCACCGTTGAAGACAGTCATTTCATTCATATTTGGGACTTATCTATTCCCCCCTATCATTCCTGTGATTAATTATTATACAGGATATGCTATCAAATAGCAGCCTTGAAATCATGTGGTCACTTTTTGAGAACTCACAAGTCAGTCTTTCAATAGTTTGTTCAGCTACTCGCATATGGTATGCAATGGATACTAACATAATAGAAAGAATACAGCTAACTGTCTATGGAACGTTTGAAACTATTGAAGCAAAAACGACAAAGATGGGCTTAGCTGTCAACGAAGGAAAAACAAAGTATGTGCGGTCCACATCAGATCGACGATAGGCAACAACAACTCTTTAAGATAGTAAAGGACCTTACCTTGGTACCCCGGGTTCTTTTTGAACTTCGACAACGACACTAGCGCGCAAATCATGCGAAGAATCACTCTTTCTAATCACTGTTTCTTTGGACTAAGGAGGCAACTCCAACACAGAAGGACAATGCAGAACGAGAACGATCTCAGCTCACGTGCTGCATACAAGTGAAAAACGTACTCAGCCAACTTCATGTGTGCAACTGGAGGCAAAGATCGCACTAGCTGAAGAGCCATATTAGCTAAAGCTCTGGCCTACCCCAGATGGTAGCCATAGTAAGTAAGTAATTAAGTCTAAAGGAGTATTTTGTTAGCTAGGCTAGCGTCTGGACTAAGTTGAAGTTTCTTATCAGTCTCGCAGTGGAATTTGTAAGAGGTGGACTTTGAAAGTAGTTTTCGATTCAGCATGAATGCTAGGCAATTTGAAGTGGGAGAAAACTCGAGAAAACGCATGGATTTTCCACCATGACAACGCACCGTCGCACAGTGCCATCATTATTCGTAATTTTTTGACGAAAAATGCAACAAATAACATCCAACAGCCACCGAATTCACCTGATTTGGCTCCTTAATGGAAAAATCGCAGGATGCACTGATGGACATACCGAAAACCGAATATAAAAAATGTTTCGAGGATTGGTTCAACCGCTGGCATAAATATGTTGCAGTCGATGGGGATTACTTTAAAGGGGACAATATAGATTTAGATGAATAAACTTGTATTTTTAATTTTCTGAATAAAATTTTTGATCAATGTAGTATATGTGATGTCTTTTCTTCTCAGAGGTTAGACGTAAATAGATTGAAAAGCAGCAATACTTACGGAAGCCTATTGTCTTTTTTTCTTGCTCCAAATACTTTAAACATTCTTTCACTCAGCATTTTATTCAGTATTGATGCTATTTTGAAACATGATACGATTGCACATTTCAGCCAATAAATTTGACTGAAGTTTTCAATTTGGCTTGTATCCGTTTTCTCATAGGTTGCTTCGACGTTAAGAACCAGCCTGTTAAACTAACGCGTTAGTTACGAGCTCCGTTTGGTTCTTTTTCAAAAGTTTATATACCGATACCCGGTTTTCATGTGGTTTCGTTAAGCCACAACTTTAGCTTTCTTTAATTCAGCGTACAAAATTCTAGAATGCTACTGTAGATCAGTTTGAGTCTGTTACTTAAAATTGTGGCGCTGTGTAAGAAAAATTTTGGAAATATTATATCAAGACCATAATATTTCAAAACTTGCCGTTTTAGCGTATTTTAATAGAAAATTCTATGCGCTGATAGCTTAATAGACTTTAGAGCTCAACTAGTTGGACTCACTTTTATTAAATTGATATGATTTCTGTTTTGTCTGACGGAATCCTCAAAAGTAAAATGATTCTAGATGCAATGGGATTCGAGCTAATCTTGGATTGCCTATCTTTCGTGACGAGCTTCAGACCATAGGGCTTCAGTGTAAAAAATTGATATATTCCAAAATGTGTTATCATCTCTCACTTGTCAAAGAACTTTAATATACAATATGTCGGCTGTCTCCATACTTATTAGTGGAATAGCTTACTTTTTCAGATTACCCAGTGATGTATTGCTTAGGGTATCCTCCTGAACAAGTTTTTTTTTTTTTTTTTTTTAGAAGGGGTACGGGGCCTACCAGTCGTCCATAATTTTCTGCTGATGGCGAGATCCCAATTTTTTAAAAGTCTGTCCGAGTTTGGTTTGTTGAAGTTCTACTCAACTACAAGTATTCGTATTCCCATTCATTTCAATTATTACAGGTCAGATAAATCTAATCTAATCGTCATTGATGTCTACAAATTTTGAAAAAGTTAGATAGTGGTATAGTTTCATTTGAATTGAAAGGAGTAAGCATCATTTACGTCTAGGATAAGATGGATGGTGTTGATTCCCCTCCATTTAAAATAGATTTAGGTCGACCAAACATGATAAACCATAACATGATGACCATAAAGAGATTATAAATTCTATAAAAAAAAGTGATGGCCTAACTAAACAAGACAGTAATGAAAAACTAACAAAAGCAACTTATTACGTCTATCAGTAAAAATGAGGTATTACCGGTATTTTGGTTGAGAGGATATCCGTATTCGTAAAATAACTGCAATAAAGCCGTGATGACCGTTTGCACACTTAAGACATTAGGGCTGCGTTTAAGGTGAGTAAAATATAATCAATCTGTTTGACAGTTTCCTGATTTACTGCTCAACGATATTTTTCTACCATAAGGTCGAGTCGCGTGATACCGTTTTCTATTATGAGGTTGCCAAAACGACAAATTATACTTTTAGGCGAATGGTAACCAGCCATTCGCTGATAGACGTCCTGCTTGTTTTGATAGAGCAATCAATCGGCGTGCATATCAAATTTCCAGGCAGTGAGCATATGAAATTTTGCTTCGAACACTATATACCATATTTGGGAGATCATCTTTTCACCAAAGAACAATTTAAAAACCATTCAAAACGCATGACTTTGTAATGTGTCACTATGGACAAGGGTCACAGCATTTATTTCATGGCTAATAGACGGCTTATGACGACGATGTCTAATGATGTTACGAAAGCGCTAAGTGCAATGTGAACAAAATTCTCGACCGCGCCTTTCCAATTTGCAGCACCTTATGTCGCCATGCTAAATGCATTTAATTGCTACGGTCCGCCCAATCTTCGACAGTTTAGGTAGAAGCACATCCATTCATTTTCCGCGCCATGGACTTTTAACATCTCACACGTTGTTCCATAAATTGGCGAATTTCCTAACATACCCCAGTGTACGGTTTCTTAAATAACTGCGGACTATGTTTCAGCTCAATCAGCGCTTTGCCCGTTCACACTTTATACACATGCACATTGTTTTTTAATTTATTTTTTTTAAATAAAACCTCTACTAATTAAATTTGTCCATTAGCCTCTAGCAGCCTGACGAAGCGTCAATTTGGGTACTTGCCGAGTCCGTCGGCTATAAGTGCCGAGTGATGATGGGCTTGCAAGGGTTTCTCGATTTGAATGTCGCCAGCAATGCGACAATATCGCTTATTAAATCTCAAATTAGCACACATTGGAGCAATTAACGTCGCAGTGGATTTGCATATTGAAGCGGTCCGGGACCAGGATGGTTAGCTTTGCAGGTTACAACATTCGTTCTCGTATCCATACAATAGGGGTAATCAAGGATAAATGGTTACACTAGTTACAGTGGGAAAATTTTATTTCGCACACTCTCTTGCCATGTCGGATGTGAATTCTAGGGTAACGTGAGTTTGGATTTAGCACAACTATTGAGCTAGAGCTTAAGTGGCATGGGTAACAGCCCTGGGGCGTTGGAGAATGCATAAAGTAATTTTCTGCGTCATTTAATTAAGCTTAGGTGGTTCAGCTTAAAGTTTGGGGGGAGGGGGGTGTACAGTGCCTGTTGATATGTTCTCATGTATCCGTGTTTCAGGGGTTGGTATTGCGTTTGTTTATCCGTAGAATGTGGTTTTGGGGTGGTTATAAGGATTGGATTTCGCTTCATCAGGATTAGAGTTGCTTGATGTGCTGTTAATTCTGTTTGCTTGCTTTTTGTTTTTGAATTATTGAATACAAGTCAAGGATTGCACCATAATCTGATTACGAATAAGTTGTGAGAGATAAAAGTTACATTGGAAACGGAATTACGAGTAACGTACCATATGTATTCAAGAAGTTGAGTTGATAAAGGAAGTATCAAATTATTTCTCCTGAGTGACTGGTAAAATTGTTGTTTAACTATAATAACTAACGATATGTGTATGTTGAATCCAAATTCTCATATCATATTGAACGTCTGAATTCGAAAGCATGCACCCATAAAGATGGATGTTGTAAGAATAAGGCACACACTGAGTGGTGTCAACCTGGCGATGTATTTTTTCAAAATTATTGTGAAAGCTTATACCTTTCTGCAAATGGATAAAAGAATGTTAGAATTTATTACACTAATAGAAATTATATGTTTGAACTTAGTTGTCTGTTTCTATATCCCAACTGTTGCTGTACAAGGCGCAGCACGCTTTAAGAGAGCGACAAGGTTGTCGCAATTGGTTGAATCAAAAACTAGAGTTGGGCTAAGATTAAATTTTATTTTTAACAACCGGAATATTGGTACTTCAATCGTCAACTCCAAATATTGACAAATAATTACACATTTATTATTTAATTCTATTTGCTTACTATGCTAATTTTAGGTTTACTAGTGGCTACTATCTAAAGTGTTCGCCAGAAATTCAACTGCCTGAATAACGAAATGAAATTATTATTTAACTGATTTTTTTAATTATTTGTTAATATGATTAAGCAAGTATTATATGATATTCTGGTGAAAAGCTTCTACTTAAGGCTATTTGAATTATTGAAAATATATTTAAAGATAATGATAAATTTAATATATTTTATTTTCTAAATAACACATGATTTTTTGCTCTTTTAAATTTCGAAAGAGTTTTAAGAAGTTTTAATTCGTGCGGTTTGATAAGAGATGGCGTAACTTGTATTATTCCATTTTAACATGCGTTGGAAAGCTACTGTCATTGTACGTAATTTCTGTATATGTCATTCATTTGAAGCGTAAACAACAATAATTTTTTTTCACTCAAATATGTCGAACTTTGTGCTTGAAAAAGTGTTTTTCGGGGAGTTCTTCTTCATTACTTTAATATGAAGAAAACTGGTGCCGAAAGTCATGGTATTTTAGTGGAAGTTTATGGTGAACATGCGCTAGTTGAGCGAGCGTGCAAGATTTAAAAGTGGTGATATTGGCTTGGAAGACGATGAACGTCCTGAGCAGCCAAAAAAGTTTGAAGATGAAGAACTAGAAGCATTATTCTATGAAGATTGTTGCCAAGCACAAGAAGAGCTCGCAGAATCTTTGGGTGTCACTCAAGCAGCCATTTGAAAACGTTTAAAAGCAGCTGGATATATTCAAAAGAATGGAAATTGGGTTCCACATGAACTCAAGCCGAGAGACGTCGAAAGGCGGTTTTGCATGTCCGAAATTCTGCTGGAACGCCACAAAAGGAAGTCATTTTTGCATCGGATTGTTACTGGTGATGAAAAATGGATCCATTACGATAACCCCAAGCGCAAAAAATCATATGTGAAACACGGCCAACCAGCCAAATCAACAGCAAAGCAGAATATCCATGGCGCGAAGGTTATGCTCTGTATTTGGTGGAATCAGATGGGTGTGCTGTATTATGAGCTGCCAAAACCGGGTAAAACCATCAATGGACAACGCTACCGAACATAATTAATCCGTTTGAAGAGAGCAGTAGCCAAAAAACGCCCAGAATATGCGACCAGACACGAGGCAATAATTTTCCATCATGACAACGCTCGGCCCCACGTTGCTATACCGGTTAAGAACTATTTTTAAAATAGTGGATTGGAAGTCTTACCCCACACGCCTTATAGCCCAGACCTTTCCCCTTCTGACTACCATTTGTTCCGGTCGATGCAGAACGCCACTGAAATACGGTTCACATCAGAGCAGAATATCAAAAATTGGCTTGATTCATTCTTAGCTGCCAAACCAGCGCAGTTCTTTTGAGTTGGGATCAAAAAATTGCCAGAAAGATGGGAAAAACTCAAAGCTTCAGATGGGCAATACTTTGAATAATACTATTGTACATGTTTTTCTTAAATAAACGTTAAATTTTTGAAAAAAAAAACCGCACGAATTAAATTACATACCCAATACTTTAAACTCTTTTTTACCGAACTAACTTTACATTGTCCTGATGAACCAATCATTTTATACACCGATAGTCAAAGTGCCCAATACATAGCAAATTTTAAAGGAAGACGGTCTCACGATAAACATCTTTAAGTAAGGTACCACTACATTCGTGAAGCTATAGCTGATGGAACTGTGTTTCTGAAATACTTGTCGACCGAAAATATGTTAGCCGACCCGTTATCCGTTTCTTGGCTGCCAAGCCGGCGCAGTTCTTTTGGGATGGGATCCACAAATTGCCAGAAAGATGGGAAAAGGTCATAGCTTTTATACCCATATAAGAAAAAGGTTGCTCCAATTTGCCCCTCTTTGATCAAGAACGATAAGCTTCACATTAAGGTACAATACAAACAGATTAGCTTTGGAATGTTTTTGTTTTGTATATTATGGTATGTTGTTTTGTTAAGAAATAGCTTTGTTTTATTGAGGTTGTACTTTTCCGTTATTTGTAACGTTCGTATGTCCCGTTTAATGCTTGTTGGACATAAAGAAAAGATAATTTTCCAGCCTGGGTTAATTTATGGTACTGAAACGGTAAACGGTAAAAAAATGAATGAACTCCAGTTTTCTAAATATGAATTGAGTAAGTTTTTTTGTTAACAATGGAAATAATTTACTAGACCTTAAGAAGTACCTACATTTCAATTTCAAATTAAAAAGTACGAAACTTGAAATCGCAATTTCAAGTATCAGTAAAAATTTTCTTTCAAAATTCAAGTATCGCTAAAAAATAATAAAAAGTGGTTGGATAGTGAATTCAGAGTCATGTTCTATAAAGAGCAACTAACGAAATTTCTCCTCTTGACTAAACCTTTTGAAAAAAAAACTGAGCATCCCTTCGTCGTAGATTGTAGGGTTTTCCAGACTTTTTTACTGCTACCCGCATCCTAGCCCTTACATCTTTCACTACCTTGCCTAAAGTTTTCAATCATGCCTAAATATCATCTGCAGGGGGCTCCGATCCATCAACTTTGAGTGACATCTCTCTCCCGAACAACTTTAAATAAGGTGGCACTTTTAGAACGTCGTGCTTTGAGGTTCGAATGTCACATGTCATCTTGGGTAGCAGTTCATCCCACTTCCGATGATTATCGGATACGTAAGCACGAAGCTTCGTTTTGAGGGTTTGATTATGATGCTACGCTGGATTAGCTTGGGAGTGGTAAAATGCTGTGAAATTGAGCGTGGCTTTGTATGTATCAGCTTAAGTGACTGCACCTAAGTGCAGTGCTGAGCTGACAATCAACGAAAAATAAAGCAAAAAAAAAAAACGCGGGAAAAAAACAACACGCTAGTGCAGTGTTATTAACATCTACAGTGCGGGCATCCCAACCTTCCTGCAACTGGTCATAGGCAAATTTCCGTAAGCAAATTATCCACTATTGCTTTATTTACAGAAGTCCAAAACTGGACAACAATTCGACCTTTAACTGAACACAATTCTTAGTGGCTTCGACATTCTAGACAGACAACACTCGAATGCCGGTGTGTTGAGATCTTCGCTGTTGAAATGATCTCACCTCTAGGCTCGTCGAACCGTTGTGTTATATCAGCTAATTTCTCGTAATCCCACTACACAGTTAGAGAAAAGATTCCTAAAAGAACCGTATGGTAATAAGAGAGAGCCAATTGGAGTGATCTTAACAGCTTCTTGAAGAATTTTTACTGGTCGTTATGTTTTCTCGATAACGACGAATATGCTGCTGCTGATATGATCACAGACGCTATTCTCTTTGGAATGATTTCCAAAGTTCCCTCATCCGTTGAAGAATATCAAGTCCAAATATAGCTGTAAATAGGCTATCAGGGTTAATGAAATGTTGTTTCGGTCCTTTAAAACCAATCCTACAGAGAAAAACCGAAAAAAGTTTAAAAAAGTCATTAATCACTGCAAGGTCTTCCTCAAACGTGTGAAATTTCAATACGACCAAAAACTGAGGCAAGAAATACCACAATGTCCTAAAGGTAGTAGAAATTTTTGATCGTTAGTCAAAAAAATTAGAAATTCTGCTTCATCTTCCATCTTTGGACAAGGCCAATCTGCTTGCTGCACACTTTGCGGCCAGTTCAACGCTCCCTTATTGTGCTTTGTCTCCGCCTACACTTGAGTGCGTCGAATCTTCAATGGGGCAAACCCACTTTCGCACTCGTGTAGTAGCAAGAGTTCTTAAAGATCTTAGCAATTACAAATTCGCTGGTCCAGATGGTACATCTTTACTTCTTCTTAAGACGTATTCTTGCTCGCTGCTCTCTGCTCCTATAGACCCATTGCACTTACGTCCCTTCTTTTCAAGTTCATGGAAACGCTGATAAATCGTCAGCTTATGAAATATATCGAAACATGAAAACTTCTCAATGGCCGGCAGTACGGTTTTCGTAGCAACAGGTCGACAGGTGATTTGATGGCATGTCTCACCGAAAAGTGGAAGCAAAGCGTACATGAATCTGGCGGAAGCAGATTCGGTTGCATTTGATATGGCGATGGCACTCTCTGCTTTTAATTTTCGTTCCCTTCTCTTCGGCTATAGAACGGGAGCGGCAGCGTATGTTAAACTCATTAGATTTTGATATTTAGAGCATAACTAATTGGGAAACTACTAACAGAGTAGAATTTAGTGCTGGCTGCTGTCGCTAAAGCGAAATTTAAACACCCAGCCATTGTCCATAAATTGCACTTGCATCGTCGAAACCAAAAAGCTTTCCATTCGCGGTATGTGGTATGACAACTTACGTTGGAATGACCACATATTCGGTGTTGTCAAAAATGTTGCGAAATGTCTAGGATTTCTCAAGCGATGTAAGAAATACCTTACTCCCTCTGATCTGGCGGCCCGAAATTGGAGTACAATGCCCAAATTTCGTCAGGTGTGCCCAAAATATCTCTACTCCTGCTAGATAGGATTCACAACCGTGCGATTAAACTCATTGGTAGTAACTAGTAATAATATCATCCAGACAATAGAAACCTTTGAATATCGATGTCATGTTTCGTATCTCTTTCTGTTTTATTACTATTTCAACCATCAGTGCTCCATAGATTTCTCTAGTCGCATTCCGCCCTTTCAAACTTTTAACCGTAACACCGTTCGCGCTATAGAAACTTTTGAATATCGATGTCATGTCTCGTATCCCTTTCTGTTTTATTACTATTTCAACCACCAGTGCTCCATAGATTTCTCTAGTCGCATTCCGCCCTTTCAAACTTTTAACCGTAACACCGTTCCCGCTATGTATCCTTATAAGTATAGACTTAAACCCACTTTCGTTCTCTAAATTTCGTACTTTAAATTATCATGATTCGTTCCTAGTTTTTTTTATTCTAGTCATTATAACTTTCAAACATTTAAAACTAACGTTCGTCGGTACCTCTCTTTCCATCTTTCCTGATTTTCCTTCGCCCGCGCTGTGTGCAAGCATTTTAAGAGTACTCAACTCCCTTAAAAAAAAATTTTTCGCATATGTTATAATTCATCGGGGTACCAAGAAACTAGAAATACACGTTCTTCAAGAATATTTCGCACAGATCCGGCTGGGGTTTTTAAAGGGAAAAACGAAGAAATTACCCGTAGCCATCGGGTAATGGTTGGTGTCCATTTGGACTCGAGCTCCTAAACTTGTAGGGACGAGTGTTGAGGATGAGACAAAAATAGTAGGACTATAAACACGACAGTAGTTTTGAGTCAATGTGCACTACATCGATATATTTGGATCTGAGTCAACAAGAATTTCGAAGAATTAATCACGTGCTTGGAGGAGATATCGTGATGGATGAGCTTTTAATGGGCCTATTGTAGTGGTCACATCCCCGAAGCGGTTTATTAATACCGTCCTCTCATTCTAAATTTTTCTGCAATGGAAGTAGTCCTTCAGCCTGGAAATTGTGTTGTCGAAGTTACTTCCCTACCAAGAAGAAGAGGTATATCGATGATCGACCAAATTTTCGCATTAAAGCAAACTGTGGAGCTCTTTAAGGCAATGGCAGAGCACGATATCCATGAAAACTGATTTAGCTATGCTGTATGACGCTGCAAACATTTGGTGCAATTTAAAAATAGTTCCTTCGAATTGTTGCAAACGTGAAACGAATTTCGGTAACGAGACGCATTGTCATGTAATTTCTTCAATCTATGTAATGTTGGAACAGATACTGCGCAGTGCAAGATCTATCAAGTTGCTGGGATATGCAGACGACATCAACATAATCGGTCGCTCCCATGGTCGAGAGGCTTCTATTTTATTTTATTTTATTTTGTTGTTGGATATGACTGAAATTAAGTGGAAACGAGTTACGAAAAAGCATTATAACGTAACCATATAGGCATCATGGCAACCATACTTGCGTATTGAAGAACATAAAGAACATTGTCTACATTCTTTATTGTCCAATGAAGTTAGTCGTTCAAAAGTTCGCAGTCTTTTTAATTCTTTAGCCCGGTACGTCACAATAATTGAAGAACAATAAATAAGAACAAAAACAAGTGAATTTCGACAAACCAAGAAGCATTTGTCATTTGCATAGGGCAAAATGTCACAGTTCACGGTAGTATCTTTGAAGTAGTTAAAAGGTTTACCTGCCTTTAAGTAAACATCAACAAGACTCACTGTAGCAAAATAGTGCTACTTCGGTTTGGTGAAACAAATGGGCTAAAAACTCCTAAATCGGAGGATGAAATTCATGTTCTACAAAATATTAATACATTTCACCCGCATGTTCGGCTATAAAAAAATGGAACCGCAAATTTTCATAACGTTGAGTTTAACGAGCCACCATTTTTTTGTTGCTGCATAGATGTAGTATATTTTCGAATTATTATATTATCTATACTAGTTTAGAAGTTATAGCGTTTAAAGTGGTTACACCTTCAAATTAGAGGTCACCCACTTTGATGGGTTGCAACTTGAAATGGAGTGGGAATAGAACCCTTCAGAAATATGCCCTTAAATGATTGTACTGCTAAACTGGGACACTCTGCATACATAGAGCCATGTGCTCTGGGATAGGCAGAAAAGCGGAGCAGATGTTGAAAATTTTCGAAAGAACAATTCTTCGCCAAGAATTTGATCCCGTATTTAAGGAGCCCGAATAAAGCAAACTATACTATTGCGAACTCTATGAGCTGTATCAAGATGAGGATGTAGCCCAGAAAACCAAAAAATAACACTGACTCGGCCATATCGAGCCATAATGCTTCTACAAAGTGGATTTTTGAATCACAACCCCTAAGTTAGAAATGACAAACAAGATCAAAACTCGGTTTTAAGAACCAAGCTATCACGGATGCCTGAGTAGTTGGTCCAGACAACTGTAAACAGAGTGCCTGGGATTAAGAAGTTGCTTAAATAAGTAAATAATTTTTATAAACTTGATACAGTTATGGCTATAGTTCTCGTCCTCAAACATTTGTGGGAAAAACTCACTTTAATAGTGAGTTGAATGCTGGATAGTGCTTTTTCATTAGCTTTTTTCCTTTTTTTTTCTCTTATTAACGGTTGAAATATGATACGCGTATAACTATATATGCCTCCTACGTATCTACATTGCTACTATGCCGCTTGTGGTGTTGGCTAAATTCGCGGACTTTACAACCATTATACCGGCAGCTTTATTTTGGATCACCTCGTTTCTGGGGCTAATATTTTGCCGGTGTTTTTCCATTCCAGTGAGCCAATTATTTTTCTCTCGGCCTCTTCTTTAAACCTCTACTTGAACTTATTGCATATTTGACGGGATTTTCCAAAAGTGTCAAAAATAATAGATTTGTCAAGCATAGTGTGTCTGCTATCGATTTCTTTTTGCGAAAACTTCTGTGAATGCGCGTAATTTCTAGATCATGTTTTATTACACACGCTTACATTCGTAACGTTTTTATTTCCGACGCTGTAAGTTTTTCTTTATAGTTCTCGTACATTGTCAAACATTGCGATGCGTATTTTAAGGCTGAATATTGGGGGCTATTCACGCCCTTAAAGCTACCCATCATCGCAACTTTCTTGGTGGTTTACAACAGAGTTTTAGTGTTTAAAGTGTTCGCATTTCGGTAAGATAACTGGAGTAGAGCTTGCGGGCTTGGTTTGCCACGTCCTTTTTCTTGATAGCGCACATACATATAGGCGAAATGAAGTAAAAGTCATTCCAAACTTGTTATAGTGTATAGAGAAACGAACTTTGAATACTGATTTGATTTACTTCAGTTTTAACTTCGAATTTTTCGAATATTTCCGCTTTGCATTTGACTTTTGTTTTAGCATCATCATACATATCGCGTGTCATTTTTGTATACGCCTTGGGAATATTTTAAGAACTTAGCGTTGTCCAAATAAAATCTTCAGAAACCCAAAGACGGGAGGTGAAACTGATCAGGCGCGGCAAAATTAAAAGACGGAGTTATCGTCTCTGGAAAGAAGGCAAGTTTTAGGAGCAAGAGATGCAGATCTGACGACGTCGCGGAGCGGAGTTGAGTAAAAAGGGTAAAGGCTGGTATTTCATATGCATTGCGTCGTAAGCAAATCGACCGAAAGACGAGCTTTTCGTTGCCGTGATTAACGAGCTGGATCCTTGCGTTCGCTTGACAATCAACTAGTGGAAAAACGTCGAGGAGAAGTTCCTAGACGCCCTGTTGAAGGAATTATCCACCACAGGAAATGGGGAACATCAATTGGATGGCTCTGGTTAGGAAGGTGGACGCAAGGTTGTAGCTTGCAGAAACAAGCCTTCTTTGGACTTCCTCAGAGTCTTCGTTTTGGAGGTATGTGATGTTTGGGAAAGCATCAAGCTAAAATGTGCGGCAGTGGCAGAGTTGGCAAAGTACACTCTGCCGACGACATGGGTATGGGTTTCGTGTCCCTACACGTACCCTGGGAAGCTCTTGAGACTATTACTTGTGCAGAATTGAGAACTAAGAACCGATACAGACGACAGTACGGACAACATTTTCTACTGCCACATACCTCGAAAAATCGAAAGGTACTCGTATAGTAAGGTACAGCATGGGAAGAGTGATGGTTAAGCCACTGACCAAGGGAAAAGATGAGGAGGAACCTAACAAGATGATGAAAGCGCTGCAGATAAACCTGCACCACAGTGTAGTACATCACCAGGCAGGACATTGCAGTGGTGTAGTGGTATACGCATAGACTCCTCAAGCAGAGGGTCATGGGTTCGAATCCCGTGCTAGGCAATTCTCTGAAAAAGTCTTTTCATGGAATTTGTGTGTAGTTATATGTTAACCCGTCGGCGTCAACTCTGACATGAAGGCATAACATTGATGTTAGCACGTACTAAGACCCACTGGCTCCAGTTTGACAACTACCTCTGGGAAAAATATCGAAACGTAATACACTTGAGTTTTAAAACTGCTACACCACACGCTCGCGCACTGGAGAAAACCAATAAAAGGGTATTCGTATCCCGTTTGTGTGCGCGCGGGATTATACAAAAAAAAAGCTGAAAAACTTGCTTCTGGAATACCCTGCCGAGCTCTATACTTTCTTGTCATTGTTACATTCAGACATTTAAAATCAATGTACATCGTACATCTTTCAACCGCTCTGTGTGCAAACATTTTAAGTGTGTCCTAACCCCTTGTAAAGAAATTCATTTCCTATTTATCCGGAAATATAGGAGTTTAACATTGACACTGACCGGGAACTCGTAAAACCAAATCACTCTGCTTCAACTGCTTACATTATTGACACGCCTCTAATAAATGTAGGTCAAGCTTCAGCTGTCAAAATTATAATTCTCGACATCATGCCCTAGTTCACTCTTCACATTCTTCAGAACAAAAGGTCTCTAATTTCAATCGGATACTCCTATCAGACTTCAAGGGGTTTATCCAGAATTCTGCTCTATTCGGGGTCCCAAGTCTCGTTTGTAACCGAACAGTTGGCTCAATTCTTGAAACTAAATCGAAAACGCGCTGGTGTCCCCGTAATAGGAATTGCATCTACATCGGCTGGAGTCACAAACGTCGTAGTAACTCTAACGATACATTCTCCCTTCAGCTCAAAATCCAGCGAAATCAATTCTTATGTGCTCACAAAAATTTCTTCTTCTCTGCCAATTTTTGTTTTAGCTCAATTCCCTAGCGAAGGTTTAGATAATAACTTAGTTGATCCCCACTTTGACTAGCCTGACTTAATTGATATTCCACTCGGTGCCGACAAATCTAGGAAGATTAGGTAGGAGGACACATGGAGAAAGTGCTGCAGCACCAGTTATCTCTACCTTTTAATTAACCTGTCTACTATCTGCCCCACGAGGCCGAAAGGTTGACGATCAAGGTACAAGTTGTGTTTAACGCATCCGCGAGATCTGAGAATTAAATTTCTTTGATTTAAACGCTACTAGTCGGTAATACTATACAACGGAATATATTTTCAATATGTTTGAAATCTTATCGACATTCGTATTTAATAACAGGAGGCAACGAGCAGATGTACTGTATTGATAAACATGTATCGAACCGAACTACTTATATATTTATGTGCAAAGGATTCTATGGTGTGAGACATCTCAAGAAAGCGTTAAGCATTATAGACTGCTAGCTGTCGACGATGTAATTGCAGGTGCTGATACAATTGAAGACATTATAACCCTTTGTAAGGAACTCATCGAACTGGTGGATAGTGCAGGCTTCAATCTGCGTAAGTGGATGACTAACTATTGGCCATTACTCCTGTCTTTACCGAAAGAGCAGAGGATACTCTCGCCAATAGATTTTGAAGAGACTCATGGGTTGGCAGTTTTTTTCATGTGGCGGATTACTGCTAACCATTAACAAAACGGCGGGGTCCCCTTTGCAATATTGGTCCTAATATTCTTTTCAAATTCTTTTTCTTTAAATATAAAATGGTATTTTTTATTTATTTTTTTATCAGATTTTAAAAATATTAAAATACAAAAAACAGTTTATTCAACAATTAAAAAAAGAAAAACTCATTTCTCATATATACACCATAAAAAATGCTTCTTAGAAATTGAAGCATAGCACTGCATAAGCTTTCTCGGAATCTGAACTTCGAGCCTTGCAGAGCACATCATTTTGAAGGAACAGATTTTCGCTCTCAATTTCATTTAAACTTAGTGCAAACAAATTTGTAATTTTTCTCGCAA
This sequence comes from Volucella inanis, assembly GCA_907269105.1. Lineage (NCBI taxonomy): Eukaryota > Metazoa > Arthropoda > Insecta > Diptera > Syrphidae > Volucella > Volucella inanis. The sequence goes on from OU026153.1 coordinate 149,548,413, forward strand.
CTTCTTTGACATCAACACTTCCAAATGGATAGGCCATGAACGTAGCAAGAACTCGTAAAATTCTTGAAAATGTCGCTCAAAATCAGCCAATAGCGTTCTTATTTCATTATTATATTTTTCTTATATTTTATTGTATGTTTTTTCAACAGTTCGTTGGACAAATTAATGTAAGTGAGCATTTCTGATTGGCATTGTTTTTTTCCTGTTCTTTCCTTGCAATTTCAAATTGAATTCATTGAGGTGATTAGCTATATCTGAAATTTGCCACTCTTCGTTATCAAGTTCGTGATATATTTAATTTCTGGTTATTAGAAACTCTTTTATTTCATCAAATAATTCCCGAAATCTTTGTAAAAATAGATGCCGACTTAACCATCGAACTTCAGTGTAATATAGCAGGTCCCCATGATCAGAGTCGTTTTCTTCTAATTGAGCTCTGAAGAGTCTTATTTGAAGGCTTCTATTACGGACAAATTTGATAATTAGGTATATTGCATGTACCTATCAATAACATGAGGAAAATTCAAAACTTAACAGCACAGAACTTGCTGGTGAATTAAACAGTGATAAGATAGAAACCTTGGAAAATCGTCATCCTTTTTACATAATGCTACGAACCCATTATTTCTGCCCGTCATTGAAGGCGTCCCATCCGTTGTGATTGAAACAAGTTTGTAAATTGGAATGTTTTTTTCAAGTATGTATTTTAAGAAGCAGCATAAATATCTTCACCTCTTGTTTTCCCTTTTATGGGTTTCTTCTGTTGCAGTAAGGTCTTTAAAAATCATGCGTATGAAAATACAGAAGATCGAATTGTAAAGAAAAACAAACACAGACATTGATATCTCTCTGCATTTGCTCAAATAAAATATTGGTCATTACATCCGGTCGACGTGCTACATTTTTATTTTTAAAAGAGTTAAAAAGTGAATCGCTAGCTTCTAAAAAGGCTTCTTTTATAATCCCTCCGTCTTAAATAGGTTTTCATGTTTTGCTAAAACGTGACACACGCGGAAGGATGCTTTTGTGGACCCTTCAGATTCCAAAATGGGGCTTACAAAAAATGATTGCTTGGTGGTTAATGGGGATTTTAATTCCTTTAGTTTTTGCTTGCGCATCAAAATTTTTAATGGAAAATTCTCGTTAAAATTACTATGAATGCTAGTAAAATATTTTTCTACGTTGCCTTTCTTGGAAATCGCTATACTGGAGCGACATATCAGACACACACACATCGATTTCACCATAGTAAATGAAAATTGTTCTTCCCAGTCATCGTGAAAGTGATAAGTTAGTTGAATTCGAAGTTACAGTATTGGGTCTATAGCTTTCGTGCGGTTTGCTAAGAGATGGCGTAACTTGTATTATTTCATTGGAACATGCGTTGGAAAGCTACTGTCATTGTACGTCATTTCAGTATATATCATTCATTTGAAGCGTAAACAACAATAATTTTTTTTCACTCAAATATGTCGAACTTTGTGCCTGAAAAAGTGTTTTTGCAGGGAGTTCTTCTTCGTTACTTTAATATGAAGAAAACTGCTGCCGAACGTCATCGTATTTTGGTGGAAGTTTATGGTGAACATGCGCTAGCTGAGCGAGCGTGCCAAAAGTGGTTTGCAATATTTAAAAGTGGTGATTTTGGCTTGGAAGACGATGAACGTCTATGGGCAGCCAAAAAAGTTTGAAGATGAAGAACTGGAAGCATTACTCTATGAAGATTGTTGCCAAACACAAGAAGAGCTCGCAGAATCTTTGGATGTCACTCAAGCAGCCATTTGAAATCGTTTAAAAGCAGCTGAATGTATTCAAAAGCAAGGAAATTGGGTTCCACATGAACTCAAGCCGAGAGACGTCAAAAGGCGGTTTTGCATGTCCGAAATGCTGCTGGAACGCCACAAAAAGAAGTCATTTTTGCATCGAATTGTTACTGGTGGTGAAAAATGGATCCATTACGACAAACCTAAGCGCAAAAAATCATATGTGAAGGTAATGCTCTGTATTTGGTGGGATCAGATGGGTGTGCTGTATTATGAGCTGCTAAAACCGGGTGAAACCATCAATGGACAACGCTACCGAACACAATTAATCCGTTTGAAGAGAGCAGTAGCCGAAAAACGCCCGGAATATGCTACCAGACACGAGGCAATAATTTTCCATCATTACAACGCTCGGCCCTACGTTGCTATTCCGGTTAATAACTATTTGGAAAACAGTGGATGGGAAGTCTTACCCCACCCGCCTTATAGCCCAGACCTTGCCCCTTCTGACTACCATTTGTTAAGGTCGATGCAGAACGCCCTCACTGAAATACGGTTCAAATCAGAGCTGATTATCAAAAATTGGCTTGATTCATTCTTGGCTGCCAAGCCGGCGCAGTTCTTTTGGGATGAGATCCACAAATTGCCTGAAAGATGGGAAAAAGTCATAGCTTCAGATGGGGAATACTTTAAATAATACTTTTGTACATGTTTTTCTTAAATAAACGTTGAAATTTTGAAAAAAAAACCGCACGAATTAAATTACATATCCAATATTTGATTATATCTTGAAAAATTATCTTTTGCTAAAAGACAATTTATCAAGATTTCACAGGAAATCTCCTTAAAGTAGACTCTTAAACCTTACCTCATTTACAGATTCGGACGGCGTTCTACGCTTCGCATTTGGAAGTATTTTCATCAAGACCTTTACTTTTGTTGGAAATAACTATTCGTTCAAACTCCGCCATAATTTACTGTGCCGGTCCCAAGTTGGGTCAAGGGAGGAGGGTTTAGGGTAACGGATATATTATTCTATCTCCAGTAAAATAACACCTAGGACTCAGAAGTATAACTGAGCTACCCAGCCTCAGGGGACATAAATTGTGGAATTAGTCCTCCATGTTGAGGAGGACATTGCTTCGAAAACTTCATACTCGTCTCGAATAACGAATGAATCAAACAGGTGCGACCCCAAGAAACGAAATACGAACAACGAACTATCCATAGCAACGTGAAATATATAGACGATGCTTCAATCAGGCAAAATGTTAAAAATAGCAAATGAACTACTCAGATACAAAATCAACATCACCGCTTTGCAAGAAATTAGATGGAAAGGTAGCGGACAAATAGATAAAAAAGATTTCACCCTATTTTATAGCGGAAACAGAAAGAGGAGCGGACAATACGGAACAGGGTTCATAATAGACAAAAAAACAAAGGAAAGCGTTATAGGATTCAAACCAATAAGCGAAAGGCTAAGTACATTAAAGGTTAAAGGAAAAGAAAATTTAACAACATCACATTAATATGTTCTTATTCACCTACCGAAGACAACGATTAACAAGAAAAAAAATAATTTTACGACAATCTTGAGAAAATATGTGGTAAAATAACAAATACGATAAAAAATTATTCTAGGGGATTTCAATGCAAAAAGAAAGATTACATCAGAAATATAGCTAGACAGCACTCTTTACAGAATAATAGAAGTAACAATGGAATAAGATTGTGCCAATTTGCAGAAGAAAATAATAGGAGGATCAGAGGTATGTTAAGTACCTCTAAGTAAAGTAGCAGGATCGAGAGGGGTTAATCAGGTAGACCACGTTATAATAGATGCAAGACATGCTGTATTAATTACAGTTGTAAAAACTTTCAGAGGAGCAAACTGCGACTAACTATAGCTAAATTTAAAAACAATAAGTCACCAGGAGAAAACATGATCCCAGCTGAGCTTAACAAATATGATGGCGACACCATAATACATGTACTTCATAAATATATATGTATAATATGGGAAGCGGAAGTAAAAAAAAGAGAAAAACCTGCATAATTTGTCCTACAAAATATTTATAATGAAACAAACAATAAAAAAATGCTACGAGTACAACATAAATCGTTATATGTTTTGGCAAGCACTTGATAGCATCAAAAGAAGCATAATATAATAATAAACCACAACATAGAAGATATTTGAAAAATGGAAAAAAGTGCTGAGGTGTTAGGGCGTCAAATAAACAGACGACGATGCCAAAACATAATAATAAACCACAACTATTTTGAAGGAGTTGACAGCTTTACATATCAAAGAGCATTAAAAAGCAACAAAAACGAAAAAAAAGTCACAATAGAATTTAGATCACTAAGACCACTAATTAGAGTTTTGAAACTAAGATTATACAAAACCTTAACTAGACCAATAACGTACAGCGCAGAAACATGAACAATGACAACATCAGACGGAAACAAACTAACAATTTTTAAAAGAAAAATAATAAGACAAATTTATGGCGCAAAAATAAACCCAGATGACTCATATACTATTACAATAAGAACAAACAACGAAATCGACACTCTTATAGGAGGCGAAACTATAGCAAGACATACCAAAGCTCAAAGATTAAGATTGATCAACGCCTACTAGAAGATCAAAGATAGTAATAATAGCAATGACAAGCGTACAAGGAAAAAGAAAACAAGATTACTTTAAATTACTCCAATGAAATGGGAATCCAAAACTGGAAAAGAAAAGCTTAAAGTTATGAAGGAAGCTAAAGCCCATAATGGACTGTAGTGCTATCAATCCAAAGATTCATCGAAGGAAGTGGAACCGAAAGCAAAACAGATATATTTATTCGAATTCGAGCCCACAAATAAAAATTTTCGATTGTTTGATCCAGAGTCAAAGAAGGTCAACGAACATTTTATTCGAAATGAATATTTGACATTGCCTGAGGTTGAAACCGAGTGCGTCAAAACAAAAGAAGCAATCACAAGTAAATCGCATGAACCCAAAGAAAAATCGACTACAGAGGGTACAAACAACTGGGCAAATAATTCAAAGCAACTGACAAAGATTCTTTTACTCAAGAAATGTTCGAAACAAATGAGTCAAAAAAATTACGTCAAAAAGAATTTATTCAGAAAATTAAAAATTCAAGTTTATTCATCTTAATCTATAGTATAATGTCTCCTTCAAAGTAATCCCCATCGACTGCAACACACTTATGCCAGCGCTTGATCCAATCCTCGAAAGATTTATTATATTCGGTTTTCGGTATGTCCATCAATGCTTCCTGCGATTTTTCCATTACTTCCTCTCGGCTGCTGAAACGTGTTCACCGTAGTGGTTTTTTTAACTCGATTAAACAGAAAGAAGTCACACGGAGCCAAATCAGGTGAATTCGGTGGCTGTTGGATGGTATTTGTTGCATTTTTCGTCAAAAAATAATTACGAATAATGATGGCACGGTGAGACGATGCGTTGTCATGGTGCAAAATGCACTTTTTTTTTGCAAAGAATTCTGGTCTCTTTCGGCGTCCTTCAGACGTCTCATAACGCCCAAATAATACTCTTTGCTTACTGTCTGGGCTTCTAACAAAAATTCATGATGCACTACACCCCTGTAATCCATGAAAACCGTGAGTATTTCCTTTTTTTGACTGAATTCGACGTGGTTATTTTGGTCTCGGCTCATTTGGTGAACGCCATTCACTTGCCTGATGTCTGGATTGCGTGTCGTACTCATAAACCCACGTCTCGTCTCCAGTAATGATCTTTTTGATGAATGTAGGATGGAATTCAGCCTCGCAAATTATCTCTTTTGAGACGTCAACACGGTCTCTTTTTTGCATAAAATTGAGGTCTTTTGGCACCAACTTTGGTGCTACACGACGGTAGTCCAAACCATAATGTTTTGGACGGATCCATAGGCAATGTTCAAGTCCTCCGCTATCTCTCTGAAAGTTAATTTGCGGTCATCTTCGATTGACTCACGACCACTTTTGAACCGCTCGTGCCACTCGTAAACGACCGTTTTCTTTAGAGAATCGTTGCCGAAACACTTTTTCAGCATTTCCAACGTTCGCGCACCATTAAATCCGTTTTTTATGCAAAATTTAATACAAGTTCGTTATTGCAAATTTAAATCCATTTCTAAAATTGTAAAAAATCGCCAACACACACAGATAGATGTACTCCTGGCTACGTAACTTCTACAAATGTCAAACTATGACGCTAAGATTTAGTGGGAATGTCAACAATAGATGTACCAACTTAAAAAAAAACAGAACTCAAATCAGAACAATAGGAGCGCCACACTGTGGTTATTCCGTTTTGGTATGGTGGTATGCATTGTCAGCTGTTCCGATTGCACCGACAGCATATTAAGATGCAAAGAGCTGAAGTTAATCGAAAAATTGGATGAAAGATTCGTTGAAAAAAAAACGGCACATGGGATATTGTCGAAAAACCGAGTAAATGTCCTGTCATAGGAAAAAAATGGGTGTTCAAGTTTAAAACACCACCACCACCATACAAAGCACGATTAATAGGGAAGGGTTACTTGCAGTCAGCCGGTATTGATTATAAAGAGACGTTTTCATCGAAGAGATTATCTATATGCAAGAACCTGGGGGAACCGAACACGAGTCAAACAAAGTTTGTCGACTAAATCGAATTCATTATGATCTCAAGCCGACTTCAAGAGTATGGAATTCTAATTTTGATGAATTTCTACACTGTTGCCGTATGGAACAGTCACAAGCAGATTCATGTTTGTTCCATGGTCAAATTGATGGCAGTAAGGTAATTGTTTTGCTATATGTCGATAATGGTTTAATTTTATCACACAGCAAGAGAGCGATCGAGTCATTGGTGACAAAACTGAGCAATTAATTCAAAATCACATTGGGAAATCGCGAATATTACGCTGGCCTGGAGATAAAGCGTGATAAGAAGTAAAAACAATAGCGATCACGCAATCATCGTACATCGAACGGATTGTTAAGAAGTTTTGTATGAGCGAGTCGAATGCCATTTCTACGTTATTTGATGTTGGTACCATTTTGACCAAATCAGAAGAAGAATGCGAGCTAAATTATCCGTATCGTCAAGCATGTGGGTCGTAGATATATGCATCGATAATTGCACGACCAGATATTTCCCATGCAGTGGGAGAAGTGTCTCTAATTGATTACACTGATGCCGATCACGCTAGAGACATAGACGCTTAACGATCAAGGACTGGGTATGCATTTCTAATTGGCAACGGTCTGATAACTTGGAGAAGCCGAATTTATGGCAATCACAGAGGACGCAAAAGTAGCTGTTTGGCTGCGTCAACTTTTGATGGATATTGGCTTAGAGCAAAAGAAAGCCACAGTTATACGTGTTGACAATTTGAGTGCAATCAGATTGGTGCAAAATTCAGAGTTGTATCATCGAACGAAACACATTGATGTTAGACTATTTTTCGTTCGCGACCTGTTACGAAAATAAAAATTCATTTGGAGCACGTGGCAAGCAAGAATCAATCGGCGAATGTCTTCACGAAACCATTGGCGAAACCGGTTTTCGAGTTAATCATCATGAGACTTGTTTTTAAGGTTTTGGAATTCATATGCTAATTTTTTATGTTCAAATTTCATTATAATTTAGCGTAAATATGTTCAGAATGAGTGGGAGTATTGAAAGTATTAAGCATTCAGTAACATTTATTTAGTACAAATTTGAAATGCGCGCCAATTGTTCTATTTTGTAAGTTCACATTTTTAAACAAAATAACTTCTGTAAGAATGACATTTTCTCATTCTCATTCTGAATAAATTGTCGTTGTCTTTCACTTATAAGTAATATATTGGGTTTATAACTTAATTTTAAAATATATATAAAATATAAAATATAGAATAATAATTTAAAAGCAGCTGGATATATTCAAAAGCAAGGAAATTGGGTTCCACATGAACTCAAGCCCAGAGATGACAAAAGGCGGTTTTGCATGTCAGAAATTCTGTTGGAACGATACAAAAGGAAGTCATTTTTGCATCGGATTGTTACTGGTGACGAAAAATGGATCCATTACGACAACCCCAAGCGCAAAAAATCATATGTGAAACACGGCCAACCAGCCAAATTAACCAAAGCCGAATATCCATGGCGCGAAGGTAATGCTCTGTATTTGATGGGATCAGATGGGTGTGCTGTATTATGAGCTGCTAAACTGGGTGAAACCATCAATGGACAACGCTACCGAACACAATTAATCCGTTTGAAGAGAGCAGTAGCCGAAAAACGCCCGGAATATGCGACTAGACACGAGGCAATAATTTTCCATCATGACAACGCTCGGCCCCACGTTGTTATTCCGGTTGAGAACTATTTGGAAAACAGTGGATGGAAGTCTTACCCCACCCGCCTTACCCCACACCTTGCCCCTTCTGACTGCCATTTGTTCCGGTCGATGCAGAAATCCCTCACTGAAATACGGTTCACATCAGAGCAGAATATCAAAAATTGGCTTGATACATTCTTGGCTGCCAAGTCGGCGCAGTTCTTTTGGGATGGGATCCACAAATTGCCAGAAAGATGGAAAAAAGTCATAGCTTCAGATGGGAAATACTTTAAATAATACTATTGTACATATTTTTCTTAAATAAAAGTTCAAATTTTGAAAAAAAAAAACCGCACGAAAATAATTATATACCCAATAATTTGCAATCTCCGATGATATTTCCAGATAACACCGCAAGGAAACGTTAGTAGAGCTAAATAGCACAGATAAAAGATATTTAGCTTCATGAGCTTTTCACGTTGTATAGCGATGCTAACTTTGGGATTATTCCTCGCGATCTATTTGACGATGGATAAGGTAGTTACATTTGATGCTGCTTGACAAATATTACAATTACAAATATTTTTAAAACAAAATTATAGTGTTCATGCTGCCTCGCTCTGAATTGATTCATAATTGCATTAATTGTTGTAAGTCTAACTTCTTTCCCAGGACAAACTGTGGACTACAATTGCTTACCTTTAAGTAGTGTAGAGGTTTAATAGGGTAGCTCCTCCTCTTACATTTTGGGAAACTCAAAACTCTGTAGACCAAAATCTAGTCAAATTCTCCTTCTGACATCAAATATCTATCTGGCGTCATTACTCAATTTTATGGAGCAGTAAGAAGTCCACTACACAAACAGACGACTTTGGAAGAAATCCCAAAATTTGACATAGCTCGCCTCTATAACTGGAGTTATTACAGCCTTAAAATCAATAATCAATTGGCAGGCCAAATCGTGCCTGCCAAAGTTCCTGAGTTTTTTCCACGATCTGCCGTATACCAGGCCTTACTGACAAGAATCTCTCAGATTCTTGTTATCGGCTTCATGCGTTAACACATTACATACATACATGATAGGTTAGGTTAGAGTTGACCCATTGCAACCGATATGAGCTTATGAAAGCATAGGACACCATTGGCGTCTATATTGTTTACAACTTTTTAGTCAATGTAGAAGAAAAGCTCCCTGGGGAGATGGCCATTGTCTCCTCCTCCTCCTCCTCGTTTATGCAGTTTCAGCAGAAGTCGTTTGTAAAAATGCTATACCTTCTTGCATGCTTGATTATAAGACAGTATTCAGTGATAATACCTATGACGGCGCTTTGAAAGATCAAACTCTTGCAATTCAGATCCAGTTTTGGCCAGATTTGTTTGGCCGCTAGACATGTTGGCTCAGCTTAAGTATTAGATTGCATGTAGCGATTGGTATACCGATGATATCTTTTCCAGGTAGGACTGGTCTCGTTATTCTAATTTTAGCGAGCTCATGGGCCCTTTAATTTCCAAAAATATTTCTGTGGCACGGGACTCAACATAGGTGAATGTTACGCTGCCATCTCCCTGAGAAATGATCGGCTGTTAAGGTCGGTTTTAGGATTTTGTGCGACTAAGTCTAAGGATTTCATAGCACCCTGACTATCCATAAAGATGAAGATATTACGTTTTCCTTTAGCCAGGATATGCTACAGTTAATAGGAAGGTGGATGGAGGTGCTTAAGTTAAGTTTATCTGAAAAAACATTGCCACCAACCCCCGCTATCGGTCTTGGATCTATCCATATAGAAATGGATTCACTTGTCATCTTATGTGCTTACATGAAATGCTTTGTTTGTCCAATGTTGGGACATAATGTGGGTGATATTTTCTGGAAGTATTCCCAGTGTATTAAGAATATTAGCGTTGCCAAATAGTTTATTTGTCCACTGTGTGCTCTCTAAAAGACGAATAGCTATGTTAGCTTTAACATTCTCTAGATATTAAATTTCTTCATAATAGTTCTTCGGTGTTCTGCCGTTTAGAATACCTGCATTCGCACTTTGAATACAACGATATAGTGCATTGAGTAAGTTTTGGCTCCTCAAAAAGTTTTGGCATTCAAAATACTTAAGCTATGCTTTGGGTTGAAATGTTGAGGTGTGGAAAACCGCCACGAATTCGATAAGTCTGAAGCCATTCTCAGAGTTAGTAGTGCAAAGGGTATTTTTTCCAGCTATGGCGCCAAAGATGATATTGTGTCCTAAATCGTCCTAGTCGAAGATTACGCAGAAACAATCTTTGGGTCACAATCGAATAAGTTTTTTAAATAATTAAGCTGTTGACAGCTTAAGTGAGGTGTAACATGGAAATAAACTTTGTCCCGAATGTGAATGTCAAGCACTTGGAGAAATACGACATAATAAAGCTGTTGTATTTTAAGGATCTCGAAGACTAGAAAACCACTTCGTTACCTGATCTTTTCAGATTGATTATGATTTATTTTTGGAAGACATTTCTTATGAAAAGTTATCGAAATAAATAATTAACTCCGAAATAATGAGTTGTTTGACCTATTGAATCCAATAAAATATTGAAAATAGATATTTTCCTAACAATATTGGATGACCACTTTAATTTACATTCTAGGATATGCATAACTTTTCTTCAAACACATCGGGGATATCTTTATCCAAAGAAACAGAACGGAAATACGTCACATCCTGACCAACTTTAAGAGGACACTTGACATCATTTGCTAAATAATTGCAAACTTCTGCTCAATCTTTGGGTATTGGTAATGGAAATGGATTACCATTTATATATGAGATACTTCTGCACTAATCTTCTGTAAAGTTTTAACTAAAAAGGATAATCAATTCTTATTACAACCTTGATTTAGATATATGGTATTCCTACTCAAAGCTGTAGTAAATCCGACAGACATATTAGTAGCTGTTCCGGCAATTAGAATACGAGGACTTGCCTCGCAGTCATTGACTTGAATAAAATCTGAGTACAGTACGTCCTCGGTATCTGAAACAATGACTTTTTAAAATTGTCACGATATCAAAAAATTGATAATAACATCTCCTTAATGGTGAAGATCCTTTTACTGACACTCCTTTAAAGGCTTAACAAGTTGAGAGAACGATGCAATCCCTATATGAAAACATCACAAGTTGCGATTGAAAATGTTACCAATATATCTACTTAGAGACCTTGACTGGGGAATTAAATTGAATCGTTTCCTTTTATTTCACGTATCTTGAGTTGGAGAAATTTTGTCAGATTTTAAATCTGATCATTTATTATTTGTGCTCGTGTCAAAAAAGTTGATTTGTCAAATTGGCCGTTAATCTGGAAGTGGATAATGCTGCGCAGATGGATTTAATTTGGCTATAAATAAAAATAAACTAGAAGAAGGTAAAAAAACTGCTAACAAATGACTCGTTTGAACGGAATTTGTGAAACGGAAATCGTTTAATTCTATAGAAATAACACCACAATCACGTGGATGTAATCCTAATGTAACAAACTTGAAAAACATATTTGGTAAACTTCGTTTGTGTTTGTTTTGCATCTGTGAAGTATTTTTTTACCCAAATATAAATTCTCATATACTTATCCCTTAATGTGAGTGGTAGCTCTTTCTTTTGCTGAAAATAACCCCAAATTAACCAAATACTGACATTTCAAAGGATGTCAGAGAGGCGCTAGGCATTATTATTTGAAGTCTTATATGCGTTTAAGCTGTTGAGAGTCTCAAATAAGTTTACGACTAACATGATTGACCCGATTTCGTTGTGTTATTTGTATTTGTATTTATTGGTTTGAAATTGAAAAAAATTCAAATAACAAATGACCGTTTATAAAGAATTTAATCGAAACTAAAACAAATATAAATAATAAAAGAATTGCCGCTCCGATGTCAGTCATGAATGTGGAGTTTGCATTAAGTTCAGAGTCCTTTGCGACCGAGGAAAAATTTATCATAGAGATACTCAGGTTGATGTGTCTGTACGATGTCATGCAGGCAAGATAAGGATCGAAGCACTAACAGGTTATCGAACGAGCAGCCGACAATACAATTTGAGTAAACGGACATGTGAGCATACTTTCGGAGGCCATAAATATATCGAGTAATATTGTTGTATACAACATTAAGCTTCCTTTAAGTAATTGAGTCAACTTTGCCACAGACCTCACACCCATACAGTAAAATTGGCAGTATGAGCGTTTTCGCCAGCATAGTTCTTAAAGCTGTAGGTGTTAACATTTGAGTTGATCAAAGCATATGAAGGCCTCCATAAACCTTGCCAATAGCAGTGCTTATATTATCAGTCCATGTTAGGGAGTCGTTAAAAATAAATCCGAGATATCTTACAGTATGAACAAAGGGGGCGATTTCTTCACCAAGTTTTGTCGGTGGAAAGGTAGACAGCTTCTGTGTTTTGCTATAAATCACGAGAGCTTTCGACTTTGGCGGATTCAAACATAGAAAGTTACGTTAAGCCCAGAAAAAAATATTGTCCAATTCTTCATTTATCAAAGCAACGACTTGATCTAAGACATTAATATTTCCATTCAAAGCTAATTGGATATTATCGGCATATATGTGGATCAGGCACCGTTGGACAGCTTGTAACAAGTCTTTGATGTACATAGAAAAAAGAAAGGTTGAAGTATTAATCCCTGAGGAACTCCACTCGATACTTGACCACAACACATTGCTTCCTATTTATTGTACTAGGTAGGAATAAATAAGCTTTGCCGATTCTTTGAAGAAATTGTACATGGTCTGAAATTTTCGGCAAAGGAGAACATGGTTAACAGTGTCAAACGCATGTTGTTGAAATGTTGTGGCTTCATTTAACATCCAAATCCAAAGTTCTTTAACATCTCGTCTCGATTATGGAGAACCAATGTTAAACCTCCATAGCAAGAACGAAAAAACCATAATCGGTCTGTCATTAATTAATTTTATTTTAATCAAAATTTAGAAGCCGTGTTTTTGTGAGATAAGTCCTATCGAATGTGATACAGTTTTGTCTTGCCACACTCATTCTGCCGACATTCTATGGTTCAGACACTTCCTTGTAGGACTCAAAGTCAGGTAAGCCAGTAAGGTCCACAGTTTCTCTGTCTGTCATCAAAATTGTGCAATGCAATTTAAGCTACAACAATTGCAAACATTTCATCATTAACAATGAGCAACTTTACTATCGCAAACAAAATATGGTAACACACCTCGAAAATTGTCAATCAATTAAATTCCATGCACAGCAATTAAACACCAATTAAACGGTAAATTGTCAAAAGTATCAGATGAACGTCATGTCACTTGCTTTACCGTTAATATTCAACAATTAGCAATGGTATTCATTTCATCATGAAGGGCGGGTCAATTAATAAAGGAATGCGAACACATAGAAATCACCCTCTCTTAATGAACACGAATTCGTATTTCGTAACTTTGGGAACTTTGGGAACTCTGAATAGACAGACAGATACGACACACTGACGAACGTATGACTGAGAGGCAACCGAAAAACCCCTAAATTCGAATGTAAGGACAAAAGCTGGAATGTGTCAACAAGTATAGTCGGTCATAAATATTGACAATTTAATTACCTTCAAAAGGACAACGGATATGGGGTTACCCAACAAAAGGTCACCCTGTATGGTAGTCGAGTATATTACGGCAGCAGTGTTCCGAGATTGAGATGTCTGCTATCCACAAAGTGTAGAAGGAAAAAAGCAAGTTAAAGCAGGGATGGAAGGATTTTGTTTGACAATGAAAAGGACACACGTGGACTGGTGTATTGATAAGTCATGTGAGAATTTTGTTAAAATAACTCTTTGGTAATTGTGTCGCCCTTTATTCGAATTGATTCGGAGTGGAAATGTCCAGGACTCAGCTACAATGTGTGTGACAAAATTATTTTGTATATAATTATGATTGTTTCTTTGTTGTTTTCCTTTTTTTAAGAGGTTGTCTGAAAGGTTTGCCAGGTGGACATCTCTTAACTAGAATTTATACTTATTTGTAGAATTATTATTTTATTTTATTTTATTTTTTTTTTTTTTTTTGAAAAGAAAGTTTATTCAAGTGTTGGAGTTTTAACAATGTGGTTTGTTGGACGCACTTCCTTAAATTAGACTTGAAAGAGACACACTAAGTTAGTGGGGAAAGAAATTGTTTGATGGGTGGTCAGTCCGTATTTCATTAAAATAGGAAAAAAAAAACTTTTTCCTTGAATGGACTTTTCCCCAGAAAAACATTTTGTCTATAAGGAAAAAGACCAATACAATCAATATTTTTGCTTGCTCTTCACTTACCGTAAAACTAGTTTACAGGTTTGCTTTAAGAAGTCATTCTACAGTAACAACAACTAATTGGATATACATAGAATCCGCTTCGAGGGAACTACAATATATTGGAGACAGCATACGTTAGTTAATGCACAGACTTCGAGATAGAAGTTGTATTGCTGTTAATTTGTCAACTTCATATATACACATTCTTTTCTGACATCAAACTCCCAATGAAATTATTTGCGATTTTTGCGGAGCAACGCCACTTTCCCACTTCAATCTGCAGTTTTCTTTAGGATTTTCTGTAGTGCGAATGTTTGTTAAAATCTTCGTTGACTAAATACCGTCATTGATAGGGATCAACCAAATGACAAACAGTTTCAGCCGATCACTCAATGTGGCAGACAAATTGCAAAGTGCATGATCGATCGGTATAATACTAAATATGTCCTGAAAATTGTTCATGGCGGTTTTAATGCGAAGCTAGGCAAAGAGAGAATTTTTGGTAATGCAATGGAGAAGTACAGCCTCCGAGCCATCACCTCTAGAATTATAACTAACACATGGTAGCTATGCTTTGACATTTATAAATTGACCTGGCTAACTCCTGATCAACAGATCATAAACGAAATTGATCATATTGCGATCGACGTAAGGTACTCCTCCAGTGTTAAAGATGTCTGAAGGTTGCGAATTGCTAACATCGACTAGGACCATTACCTCGTTGTAGCGAAGTACGGGTGCAGATAACCACAACAACCCAAAGCAACCGGAGCATTGTGAAAAGTTAAACATTAAACGGCTACAATCGCAATAAATCCTTTTACCTTTCGAGAAATCTGATAACGCTAGCATCGAACGTGAAAGACCAGTTTTATCACTCCCGCCTTTGATGTATTAGGTTTCAAAACGACCCGACAGAGTAACCTCTGGTTCGATGTCGAATGCAGACAAAAAAGGAAGAATTAAGACTCCTCAGAAGAAAAAAGAAAGAGCACGAGAAGCGCTCGATAGAACGAGCCTTTAGCGAGGTGCTTTCAGAAGAATGAACTTCGGAAATTTAAAAAAAAAAATAAGACGAATTTGCTAAGGCTGCAAAAAAAAAAAAACACAAGTGACAAGACAAAATGTGATCGCTTATCGTGGAGTCTGTAGTCTTACACTTTAAATGGATGACTATGACCAAATATAATGGCAAGTATATTTAAGAGGTTTCTCGCCTCAGCTAAGCAAACATCTTCTTCTGTGATGAAGGATAGAGAATAATACCTCATATGTTAGTAGAAAACAGCCGATGCTGAGAATCTGTCGAAATTATTTCTGCAGACTGTTTAACGGTAATGATAACATCCCATCCTCAGGCTGAATGAATCATTTAACCTGGACGAAGAAGGACAACATTTCCGTCCATCTGACAAGATGAAGTCCGCGCAGCCATTTCCAAGCTTGAGCTTAACAACTGCTACACCAGATGACTTAACTGCCGAGCTGTTTAAAGCAGCAGGTAATGATTGCATACGGAGCATACATCAACTCATCGCAAAAATTTGGGTCATCGAAAGTAGTATTAAATTTTCACATTTCGACTGATTTTGGAAAAACCCCATGAGTTCAAAATAGATACACACTACAATTTTTCATGGGAAAATTTAAAAAGAGAATCTTTTCTTCCCAGACTTTAACTATTTCCTTAAATACTTGAAATAAAAACGCTTCCCCTCTAGATCCTTCTGAGAGGATCTTTCATGGAGGACAAGTCAATCTACTTTTATATAAATGAATCTTAAAACGATAGTGAGATTTGTGGCAATGTTTTCTCAGATAAGCTAAATGTAAGCCTCTCATTCTGTTTCCCAAATTACTCTAGCGTGTTCCAGGCGGAAATTTCGGCGATTTAAGAAGCCCTGATATACGCAAGGAATACCCTCTATTTTCGGACATTAAGGCAACTATCAAGACTCAGTCTCATTAAATTCTAAAACCCCCCTTGAGTGCCGATCATCTCTTATGGAGATGGCAGAGCAGTTCAACCTTCATACTTGTTGGGTGTCGGGCCACAGAGACATTCTGTCGAAGAACTCACTAAAATTGGAACCACTCTACCTGTTCTACCAAAAAAAGGGTAGCATATGTATACCAATCGCTACGTGCAAATCAATATTAAAGCTGTATCCTAATTAAAGAACAGAGGTGGAGAAAACAGGTCTGGCTAGAGCTGGATCTGAATCGCTCTAAGAAAAGAAGTAAGCTTCACTTTGGAGCTTTCTTCTGCAATGACTTAAACGATCTAAAGAATATACAAGTTTCATCATAAGCTCAAATTGGTTCCATGATTAAGAAGATCACAGATCCGCGTGGCAGCAAATGGGTCAATAGGCCTTAGTGGGTTGGTCTTTGCAATAGCCACTTTTACCTACCTACCTACTTAGGATGGTTTCTTGTAAAATGATTACGGCTTCCTCGAGGTGTTTATCTGTTACTTAAGCGAAAGGGAGTTCTTGAGTTCAAGGCGATTCTTGAAGTATGAGGAGAGGAGATGTCTTTGATATAACATTTCCTCTTTATCTATTTCAAGGCTGCTTTTGAAAGCATCTATAGAGATCACTGCATCCCTGCCAAGTTCATTAGACTGTGCAGGATGACAATGAGAAATACTCCGTCAAGGTCAGTTAAAACAAAAGCAAAACTTTCAATGTTACAAAATGATTTGTTCAACAACATTTTGCGAAATTCACAATTCAACCCTAAAGGCACTATCTTTCAAAAGTTTATTCGGTTACTCGCATATGCGGACGAAATTGACATAATGGAAAAAATATTGAGAACATTCGCAATGTCGGGGATTTTCACTATTAAAGGAGAATCGGCAAAGATGGGTGTAGCAAAACATAATTTTTTTTTTTATAATCAAGCGCGCGCACCATATGAATACCCTTTTACTGGATTTTCTATAGGGCGCGGGCGGGTGATGTGGTAGTTTGAAACTAAGGTGTATTAGGTTTCAATATTTTTCCCAGAGGTGGTTGTCAAACTGGACGGGAAGAGCAAGTGCATCCTCAACCAGTGGGTCTCAGTACGTGCTAGTTGTTAGTTCGTTACATTTAGCCCAGCCAGCAACTACTCCAACATCAGTGTTATGCCTTCATGTCAGAATTGACGCCGACGGGATTCTCATATAACTACATACAGATTCTACGAAAAGACTTTATCAGAGAATTGCCTATTACGAGATTCGAACCCGCGACCCTCTGCTTGAGGAGTGTATGCATATACCACTGGTACCAAAGAGGGACATACAACATTGAAGCCTAGGACAAAACATCAAGGTAGGCAGCTACAGCTTTAAGGTGGTAAAGGACTTTGTCTACCTCGGCTTTGCTATCTCATCAGAAATAAAGCGAAGAATCACTCTTACCAATCGCTTGCCTTCGGGATAAGAAGGCAACAATACAATTAGCAGCGAATCCAGAGACGTTATAAATTCACTAGAGGAAAATATAATTTGCGGAATTAAGGAAATCTCATCTCACAAACATCATAGGAAGAATGCTGTATGGATGACAAGAGAATTAGCAGGAAAGTGTAAGTAAAGAGATGCACTCTACTTGAGATGAGGAAACACAAAAAGTCAATCAACATATATAGTAACACTGTCGAATAAAAATTACATAACCAAGTAAATAAACAAATAAACACAGATAAAAACCAAAAGTACAAGGTCAACAATTTGACACATGTCGGGCAATAATTCGGCCATAACTTGACGAATACTTGTTTTCAAAGCGTCAAGAGTTTGTTGATTGTGAACATAAACTCGAACTTTTGCATAGCCCGTAAAAACAAATCCAACGGGGACAATTCACATGCTCTTGATGGCCAGTTCACATCCCCAAAACGCAAAATGACTAGTCCAAGAAATTTTCTTGCAATAAGGCCAACACCGGTCGTGTTGTGTGAGATGTGGCATCGTCTTGTGGAAACTACATGTCTTCCACATCCATATCTTCGATTTGAGATAAAAAAAAATTCGATTAACATTTGACTTCGGCGATGAGAATTGATGGTGACCTTCGTCATTTTCGAAGAAGTATGGACGAATGAAAACATCAGATCAAATTGCACACCATACAGTGACTTTTTGTAGATTAAATGGCCTTTCGACAATTACATGTGGATTTTCACTTCTCCATATGCGACAATTTTGTTTGTTAACATATCCACCGAGTGAAAAATCAAACTGATCGCTGAACAAAATGTTGTGTAAAGAATTGGTTATCCGAACATTGATCTTTAAGCACAAAATCGGCGTATGCTCTACGCATTCCGTGTAGATGCAAATCCAAATGTAAAATATGCTATCATGTCTCGTAAGACAAGCCCAAATGCTGAGATCGTTGTGGAATTGTAAATTTGGAACTTCTTCAACACTTTCGCTAACGGCAACCATATTTTGTGTAGAGCGCGCATTCCGATGATGAATAGACCTTAACAATGCCAGTCTCATCGATTTTTTTTTTTTTTTTGGGTTTTACCTAAATTCACTCATGTTCGTAATATTCGAAACGTATCTACTACAGAATCACTATTTTTGTATTATTGCCTGGACTGAAAAGTCCCGGCCGTTTTATAGTAAAATACAAAATATTTGCAAAATTCAAATTTTTTTATCAATATAGTTGCCTTCGAGGGCGATACACTGATTGAAACGATTTTTTAATCTTTCGATACCAGTTTTGTAGTGCGATTTCGGTTTAGCCTCGAAATAGGCCTCTGTTTCGGCGATTACTTCTTCATTCGTAGCCGAATTCATTCAATTTTGCCATCGTTTTCATCGACTTGTGACACGGTGCATTGTCTTTTTTCTGCGATTTTGTTCTTCAAACACTCCAACAACGTAATGTAATAGTCGCTCTGGATAGTCAGCCCCTTTTGGAGATAGTCGATAAAAATTATTCCAGGTGTCTCCCAAAATACGGATGCCATAACCCTGCCAGCCGACTGTTGAGTTTTTGGTCGTTTTGGACGAGGTTCGTCTGCCTGCTCGCCAATCAGCTGAATGCCGACTTGACTCTGGTGTGAATTGATGGAGCCAAGTTTCATTCATTGTCACATACCGACATAAAATTTTGGATTTATTGCTGTTGAACAGCTTTAAACACTCCTCTGAATCATCAACACGTTGTTGTTTTTGGTCGACTGTGAGCAAACGCGGCACCCACTTTGAACAGAGTTTTCGCATGTCCAAATATTCGTGTATGATATATCTAATACTCTCTTTTGATATCTTCAGAGCCTCAGCAATCTCGATCAACTTCACTTTACGGTCATTTGTAATCATTTTGTGGACTTTTTTGATGTTTTCATCTGAAACAGCCTCTTTTGGACGTCCACTGCGTGCATCATCTTCGGTGTTTGAATGATCACTTTTAAATTTTTCAATCCACTTGCGAATGGTTCGTTTGGCTGGTGCAGAGTCCGGGTAACACTTATCAAGCCATTTCTTTGCATCGGCTGCATTTTTTACCATCAAAAAGCAATGATAAATAAACATACGAATTTGCTTTGAAACCATTTTTTTTTTTTACAAAAACAAAAGTTGCTTCACTCACAACGCTATATCTCGAGAACTAATTGTCCGACTGCTGTCAAATTTATACACATATCTTTTGAAGGTTGGTACTAACTGAAAACGGTATGGATTTATTTCAAGTGGTGCCCCTCTTAGAAACGGCACGGACTTTTCATGTATTAAACATGTATATTCTCGGATATAGGGATGTCAAATTCGGGCCATGAATTAGATGAGCCTATAAAAAACAAAATTCAAGCTATCAAAAACGAATATCATATCATAAGCGACGTATTAGGACGTAACAACCCTTCTTTAAATGACATGATGACGAAAAGTTTCTTAGTCATCCAGGACTTTAACGAACATATCTAATAAATTTGAAAAGATTTTTTTCCCAACAACTTGCATCTATAATACACACGTGCAACACAGTAAAATCGATGATTCGTGATTCGAAATGTTAACTGTATTGAAGTAAGAAATTTGATGTATAGAGAGTTAATATCCAAAAAGCACCAGAAGCAGATGAAATAAGAACCACTGACTTAAAAACAAATGCTGATACTCGTATCTTTGCACCTAAAGTAACCAAATTTTCTACTGCAACAATTCAGTTGTGCGTCCAATCCATAAGGGAGGCGATAAAAAACAGCTAGACAACTGTCGTCTAACCGCAATACTGTCGTTCACTGAAAAGATTGTGGAACAAGTCGTAGCAGATCGTTTACGTTATCCAAAATGCCCTGGTTCAATCGTAGATACATAAACCTAGACCTTGATGAATGTATAAGTCTTGAGTAGCTTAGCAGTCCCCCAAGCAGACTCACTCGAGGCAAAATCAAAGTATGTTAATTTACAAAATTGCCGTATTTGGGCTGATGAGCAACCCGAACAGTACCAAAAGCTACCATTACATCCATTAAAAACAACGGTATGGTGTGGTTTATGGGCTGGTGAATTCATCGGTCCATATGAGATCAAAAATGAGGCAAATTAGAATGTTACCGTCAACGGTAACCGTTATCGCTCCACGTTAACGAACGATGAGCTTCTTGAAATTCAAACATATGGTCTCGGTGAGCTCTGGTTTCAACAAGACGGAGCTACGAGCCATGCAGCGCGTGAAACAATGGACTTCTTGAGAAATAATTTTGGTGAGCACTTAATTTCGTGTATTGCTATGGTAAATTTGCTGCCTAGATCATGCGATATCACACCTTTGGACTAATTTCTCTAGGGATATACAAAGTTTCAAATCTTCAGGAATAAGCCAGCTACGATTGACGCCTTGGAAGCCAACATTACTCGTGTTATCCGCGAGATAACAGTCGCTATACTCAAACGAGTCGCCCAAAATTGGACCTTCCGAATGGACCACTTCAGACGTAGTCGTGGCCAATATTTACATGATATCATTTTTAAAGAGTGAATGCCATAAATTTTTCTTTTAACTGATAATAAAAGCAACCAGTAATCTTATTCCATTGTACAGCAAAAGTTGCTTAATAAAATTATTGGCACTCCAACTTTTAACATGAAATTTAAGAATTCAGTTGGCAAATGTACCGAATCATTTTCATTAACGGCAGTGTCGAGAGATGTATAAAGGTGAGAGACACCATTAGCCTTAGTCCAAATTAGGTCATTAGTATTGGCCATAGAATCGTTTCTAGGTGCAAGAATAGCTCTTTATCTAAACCATGATAGAGTCTTGCTGTGAATATCTTGAATGGAGCGATATATCCGATCTATTAAGACATCGATTTTATTTAATTGACGTCAAGAAGAAAGAGTGATTTTCCCATTTTGTTCCAAAAATATTGCAATTACAATGCGCAGAAGAGTTTCTGTAAATGCTTCAGCATGTTCTCTAAGTGAACTCTAATGGATATGGATTTCTTAAGGCAAGCATTTACTTCGTCTGCTCGAATTCTGATAGCTATAACAGTCTCCTGGAAATAGCATCGTTGCTCCAAATAGTACATCCATCATTCTTAAGTTCCTTAATGTTCTAGCGACATTTTATGAGCCATAGTAGATTCATCGCAAACGATTAAGGAACTTTATTACTGCAATTACTTCCCCGTCGCGCTTTGCTTAGAAATATTGTAAACTGAATTAATGATTTGGGCATTGTTAAGTGGTAATTAAAATGCAGTACGTGCTGTTGATCCATCTTGAAAAAGAGTTGTGGCAATGCCAGAAAATGCAACCGCAATGGCAATGGCAGCTTTTCCCGAGGATCTTATTTTTGCTATAATTAAATGAACCAAAAATATTTTACCCGTTCCTCCTGGAGCGTCTAAAAAGTACATATTTTTTTATTTTATTTTTCAATGCTGTTAAGAACTTTATTGAATTCCAATTTTTGCTCCACAGACAATCGGCGATCGCCTTTATTGACATGACATGACACGATCTCTGTTGCTTGAGGTTTCTCTCATGAATTCAATGCTCAGTACTGAGCTTCCATCGTTTTATGTTACTTATTGATTGAGCAGTTTGTTCAATAAGAATCAAAGCTTCATTGAATATTCTATTGTTATAATCAATATCTGAATGAATATTTCGCGAGCGATTTAAGACTTTTTGGCCACATTATTTTTAAGCTGCTGCCAAAGGCTCACTGGCTCGGAAACATTGCAAAAAAACCAACATGATAGCAAAAAGATGATGTAATGATAGTGGTGAACTAGAGACAAATGCATGAGAGAGGTATTCATTCCAATGCGAATCGCCGATTCAAGCATTCTAAGAGCATTTCAAGCAGATTTGTAGCTGCATTGCAATATGCCTTTACAATTTGTAAAGGAGCAAAAGTGTTGGACCTCGGATATGGTGTAGCAGCATACACAGAAAAAAACATTCAGCATTGTTGGGATGTACTGTATACCATACACACGTCCTATTACAAATGCTTTCCTTACACCGGGATAACCACTAACATGTTCACTTTGCTTTCATCTTTGGAAATTTATTTTGACTCCATACGTAGCATATGGGTATCTCATTGTATAAAAGAGTTCATGCGACATTATTTTCTCTGCAGAGTTTAAAAAGAACTGCTAAAGATTTTTCACACGATGTCTGGCGAATATTTTGAACATTTTCTGCATTAAACAATACCTTTTGGCCATTTTAAAGTCTTGCAATTCTACTGGATGACAGTAGGCGACTTTTCTTTGAGAGTAAATAATTATATATTCCAAACATCCTCCGAAGTGCTTATATATCACGCATTTTGGTACACATCTATCTCATATTGTAGATTATACAGAGAAAATCTTTCTTGGTCACTTCCTAATAGACATAACTGAGCTACATAGCTCAACATTAATATGAGCATTGAATGTGCGAAGCAAAACCAAATTGTATGGTACAACCCAACGTTTATCTATAGTTATATCTTCTACCACCAGTTCTACCACCGTTTGATAAAGCACATGGCATTGTTATAAAGAAATCAGTATACCCATTACCTCTAACGTATGTTATTGAATTCTGTGTCTTTTCGTTCTATCGGTGACGGTAGAAGGCAAAATGTCCAGCTTACCATAATTTGAAACATTTTCATTTTAACTCGATACACTTCTCCTTGCAGTGCTGCAACTTTGTTAGCCCCTCCGTGCAGTATGATTTTTGTTGGCGTGCAAAATACTCCGTCGCGGCGGCGATGACTTCTCCGCTCGACTCGTACTTCTTTCCGGCGAGTGATCTTTTAAGATTTGGGAACAAAAATAAGTCTCAGGGAGCCAAACCCGGAGAATACAATGGATGGGGGAACAATTCGTAGTGCAAATCGACCAAATTGGCTGTGGCTACTGTGGAGGTGTGAGTCGGTGAGTTACCGTGGTGGAACAGCACTTTTTTCTTCGCCAAATGTGGTCGTTTTTTTTTTTTTTTTTTTTAGATCGGCCCAATAAATCGACTTAGTAGGCTCCCGTATTTGTTTTTTCCTGTGGATCCAACCTCGCGCGTCCAAAAAAAACGGTGGCCATCAACTTTTTGGCCGAGGGCACGTTCTTGCCCCTTCCTTGGAGCACGTTCATCGATAACGCGTTCAGTTGAGATGCCTGCTATCTCAGCCGACTCACGAATTTTCTTTTGGCGGTCCGCCAATACGAGATCATGGATTCTGTCCACGGTTTCTTCTGTGGTAACCATTTTTGGGCCACCAATGGTAAACGGTTGTACTTGAAGGTGAATGGGTCCCATACACATCCTCAAGGGTGGGCTTGATTTCCTCGCAGGTCTTGCCACTCAAAAATAAGAATCGGATCACGGAGCAATACTGTTCTTTTTTCATGGTCGCAAGAAAACACTGACACGTGTCAAAACAAAACTAAGCGTCGGATTGACACCAAATTTTTACAGGCGGGCAAAGAGAAGGCTGGCGAATACAGCTTAGTGATTCTGTTTCAATTTTGGCGTAGGTGTCAACCAACTACTGATTGAGCAACTGACCAAATCGATGGAGTGAATTCAACTAATCCTACCTTGTCATCATACGATAAACAGGAAACAGTTTGTCTCGCTTCAGTTTTTCTCCAACAGGAGATTTATTAGCATGAATCCGAAGCTCCTGTGAATTTTGGTTAGTTTCTCCTGACGCAGTTGAAAGAGTTATCCGTCTCTTAGATGCATTGTTTTTCAGTGCGGATAAGCGAGTTAATCTTTCTAAGGGCGTTTCTAAATCTTGAATAATAAGTTAGTATTCCCTCATTTGAGAAAGTCGTTGATTCCGTTGTTGTCAGAATTCTTGTTGTGATGCTAATTTAGATATTTTGATATTTTGTGTTTACGACAGATCAGCCATATATTCTATTTTTTCGCTTCGGCATGTAGATCTTTGCGGTTCAAATTAGTGTAACGTAATCCAACTGAAACCTGTTTATATAAGGAAGTTGATAGAAGATCTCTCCCATTAAACTCTTAAGCAAAGCAATTTTTTCTCTAGGACTGGACTCTACACTGGAAAACCGCGTTCAATACATACGGTACAACGCCAATAATACATAGATTTGTTATTCATTTTAGTTTTTAAACTTTGTATGTATCAATGTTTATTACTAAAGACAGATACATGGCTGACTGCTTAGTTCATTTGGGACACCGTCATTACAAAAAATCAGCTCAATATCTAATGATTCTGATATTGAACAACTACTCGTATGGTTTGCGTCAGTTAATAAAACTACATACATACATGTGTGATTTATGTGATGTAATTAGAACATTAGTATAGACACTTTCACATATCTTACGTATTCGACTGCCTAATCTTTCGACAATGCAAAACGTTCACCTATGTGTGAAATTGATTGATACTGATTGCTACTAATTAATTTACTATGAAATATCACTTTCATCATACTGTTTAATAAACAGTATGTGCTTACTGCGAAAACTTCAAAACATAAAATCTGTTCGAAGCGACTTTCGATTCCACCAGTAATAGTCAGCATAAGCAATATTGCATGTCAACACAACATAAGTTCACATTCGTCTCAACGCGCGATTCTTGATACCTTTATTCCTCCAGCAATATTACAATCGATATCATCAGCATAAGCAACAATGTATTATATTAACCAAAGTGCGACACCATTTCAGCTGAATTTACAAAAATCAAATTCGCTCCTACGACAGGAAGGCTGGTCATCATAATTTACGTTTTAAGTTCATAAATTTAGAAACATGTTACTCGTAGTTAGTAATTTAAGTGAATTTTTCAAAAGCAGACATGCTGCCCAAATAAAGTTTTTTTTTAATTATTTAAGCTTTAAATGTCTGAATTTATACTTGTTATAGAAAGAATTGAATCCAAATTTATCTTTCGAGAGGATCGAGTAATAACAGTATAAGCACGAGGCGATCAGATGTACCTGATGCATGTTAATGTAAAACAAATTTATTGATTCAGTTTTTTTTTTTTATTGCAACACCATTTTTTGCATATATATTATTTCATGTAAATATTAAATATTAATATTATTAAATATATATTTAAATCTATACAGAGAGTTCAATTTTGAATTAATTTTTAGTTCTTCCATGGCTGTAATTGATGCTGGTTCATCGGCATAGACGAATGGTTTGACGTATCCCCATAAAAAATAGTCTAAAGGCATCACATCGCACGATCTAGCATGCCAATTCACAGGTCCAAAACAGGAGATAAATTGCTCGCCGAATTCATTTCTCAATTGGTCCATCAATTCACGTGCTATATGGCATGTAGTGCGGTCTTGATAGAACTAAATGTCAACCAGGTTCAGCTCGTGCATTTTTGGGAAAAAAAAGTTCGAAATCATTGAGGATAATTTTTGAAAAAATACGACCCAATGATTCCGCCGGATCATAAATCGCACCAAGCTCTTGTATTACCTGAGGTTGCTCATCGGACCAAATACAGCATACATAAATTATCTTCGACGCTGAAGACAATTTTTTAATAGAAACACGGATCTTCCTCCAGCTTTTTTAAGGCCCACTCACCGAAAATTCGACTCTGTGGTAGTTCGTTCGGCTTCAGTTCTTGCACGAGCTATGTTTTGTAAGGTTTTAAATCAAGATCTTTGCATAAAATGTTGGTAGGGTGTCGCGAACCCTTTCTAGTTCGGTGCTTTGATTTCATTCATGAGACTATGATAGACTGGAAATGACAGAATCAGAGTTGATTCCGTGTTTGGCATTATGGCATAGAAGAATATGGTATACCTTTATTGTATTTTTGAATGGTGAGAAATTCCTGTTTTATTATGCAGTCCTTCTGTAACTTGATGCATGGTATTTTGATATTTTACACATACAACATTTACAGTGGTTTCGTCGACCAAAGCGTATAAGTAAAGGGTTTTCCATTAGGGACTAGGGACAACTTTGAATTTAATTTGTCAACGCACTCTTTCACTAATCATCAAACTGTCACTATCACTGTCACAGTTCTCCTGAATTGGCCATCGCTCAGACCACATTATGGCGTATTTTGTGTAAGGATCTTGGTTTACACCCAAACAAGATCAAGCTGACTCAAGAATTGAAGCCGATGTACCATTTGAAGCGACGTACGTTCTCCGATTTTGTTCTGGAGAAGATGCGCCAAGATGATGAATTTCAATGACTCAATTGGTTCGTCAATAAGCAAAATATTGCGTTATTGGTCGGGTGAAAACCCACATGTGCTTCATGAATCACTACTTCATCCACAAAAAATAACTGTTTAGTGCGGTTTGCATGCCGGCGGCGTTATTGGGCCATATTTTTTCGTCGACGATAACGATTGTCACGTTACTGTGAATGGTCAGCGTTATCGTGCCATGAACACCGATTATTTTTGGCCGAATTGGAAGATATGGACTTGGACGACATGTGGTTTCAACAGGATGGTGCCACAAGCCACACAACACACGCTACAATCGATTTATTGAAGAGTAAGTATGGTGAGCGTGTTATCTCAAGACATGGGCCAGTCGATTGGCCGCCTCTTTCGTGCGACTTAACGCCGCTTGACTGTTTTCTGTGGGGCTACGTTAAGTCATTGGCTTATGAGAACATTGAACGCGAAATAGCAGCCGTTTCGGCCGAAATGTGTGGCCGAGTCGTTGAAAATTGGATCCAACAAATCCAACGCTGCAAATGTGCCCGCGGTGGCCATATGAACGAAATCGAGTTCGATTCATAAATGTTTTGATTGTACTTCAAGCCAATAATAAAGTTTTTGAAATATCTCAAATGGTTTGCTTTTTATTTAAAAAAAAGTTGTCAAGTCGTTATTGGAAAACCCGATATCTATTCGTTTGAATTGCGGAGGTGTATCCAATGAGGGCCATTCCCCAAACTCTGTACTGGGAATTTCTTGATTTCCGATACTAAGTTAAACAGGGAAATCTCACAGGCACTGGCGCTTGATAAAGAAGTTTTTACATTATTATCGAAAAGAGTCTCGATGTATATTTATTATTAAGAATGCCAGGAAGGTTGTATGGAGTTATATGTTCCATTTGTCAGTGTTGGTACTGGTATTACGTGAATTAACTCGAAGTCTGCCAATGATATTAATGGTATCATTTATTACGTATTTTTATGGAATATTCCCTTCTATGGTAATCAAATTGTAGAGGCTTGTTAAATTGTGCCGTGAATTCTAAAAAAAAAGGTTTGTGGTTAAAAACCTACTTGATCTAATGTATGGTATGTAGGAATAGAAATTTTGACAAAAAGAAAAAAATTAATACACCGTGGCTCGCAATTTGTTAAGCTGTAAATTTATTTCAAGCAAAGAGAAAAAAAGTACACGATACAAGTTAAAAAAAAAAAGAAAAATACAATATGATACTAAATTAATCCAAATAAAGGAACTAAAAAACAACAAAACTTTAAGTTAAATTAAAGTTAAGCCTTCAACCGCAATCGTATTCGTCCGATCTTTTCAAGCTCTCCGTTGCGACCAACTATATTCACATTGGCAAGTTAAGTTGTCCACACTTGAAGAATTATGGGAAGAATTCAAAATTGAAAAAAGAAAATATAAAATAAATTAGCAACTTGCAAAGGCTTGGAAACTTTTAAATTGTAATGGTTATGTTTTATTTTCATTTTTCTTACATCTGTTTAAAATTTCATCCACAACTCCCCATTTCTTTGTAGCATTTCCAAGTCCAGGGATTTGATAGAATCCTGACTATCCGAAAAGATGCGGATATCCCTATTATATATTGCAGGCAGGACTTCTGTAATTACCATAATTTCTGCATGGAACACGCTACAGTGATGTAGAAAGTAGAAGGATAGGCTTAGATTAAGTTTATCTGAGAAAACACTGAAACAAACCCCTCTATCTGTCTTAGATTAATCTGCATAAAAGTGGGTTGACTTATCAACTGTGAAAGTATCTTTCTGTCAGAAGGATCTACAAATAGGGGATGCTTACATGAAAATCTTTTTCAAATCAATGTTGGGGTATAGCGTAATCGATGATCTCTGCGAAAATCCCTGGTTTCTTAAAAATATTAGCGTGGCAAACAATTTATTTGTATACTATGTACTCACATTGCTTTACTATGTACTTGCTATGCGAATTGCTGTGATCAAGTGAAACAGAATATCCAGTGCTGCACAGGGAATAGTGCGTAATCACGCATGCTGTTCTTTGGACTCTGCTTAATTTGCTGCATTGTCTTAGGTTGTCCACCAGACCATCATTCCGTAAGTGAGTATATACATATCCAGACGTACAGCTAGTGGGCTATGGAAGGTTGAAGTTTAGTTTCCTGTCAAAAATGAGTCCCAGATATTTTGCTGTATCAGAAAAGACTAAACTGGTACCATTGATCTCCTGAAAATGGGACATGATCAGTTCTATGGCAGTTGACAGCGATTCGCCCAACGGATTATTCTGTTAAGATTTAGCTAGAGAGGTTTCTTCGGTATGAAGATGCTTACCTGAGATGACTACGGCATCAATAATAACTAAGTTCCAGAGAATGGGTAAAAGAACACCGGATTGCTGCGTTTTTCTGCTGACACATCTTTTGGCAAAAGCCTCACCCATTTTGGAGTTGATTATCCTGCTATTCAGCATAAGATTGATCAACTCCCGAAGTCTACCTGAAGAGTTGACAGAGCAGTCGTGTTTGTGGATTTGCTGAGGTAGTTAAAGGCATCTTTAACGCTAGCATTGTGTACTCTCTATATTATAGGGATCGTTCGATGTGGCTAGTCAGTGAATATAGACCCATTTAAAAGGGACTTTCCTTTACAGTACGCATTTGAGCGGTTGAAAAAAGTCGTGGATCAATTCTAGGTCGTATATGGATATCAATCAGTCGTTTTAGAGTTTTAGGAAGGAAGGATAATAGAGTTATAGGTCTTCCTTTGAGACAACATGAAAACATTTTCCGGCTTTGTAAATGAAAACTACATTAACTTCTCTCCACGCAAGGGGATGTGGATCATTTCTAGCAGCTCCCCAATATATTCTCTAGTGTTGGCAGGATAAAATGTAATTACCTTTGTACCTGGGCAGGTATTATACCGTCCAGTACAACATAGTTTGAAGATTTGCAGCACACAGGGCAGCTTGCCTCTTGTAACCAGACTGTTAATTTCAATCACGGTTGAGTGATTCATCACTTAAGGAGTTCCAGAAGCCATCGGTTTTTTTCAAACAACTGGTCATCATGGGATTTGTAGAGAGGAGTTTTCTTAGCCGCGATGCCTCAGATATTTCTATTATTTTGTCACAAAATGACCTCCAGAATTGTCGCTGGATTTTCATTTTTAAATAATTTGTATCTTCTCTGAGATTGAAATAATTATAAAAACTAAGCTAAAACTAAATTCAAACGTCAACACTTCATTTAAATTTTAAACAAATAAACGTAACGTAAGATTATGATTTGTAATATAAATTATGACACTTTAAAGTTAAAAATAGATGTAATGTCCCGAAGTATATATTGACTCTTTTTGCTGTTACACCAAGCCAAAAAGACATGTTTTCTTTTAACCGCATTTTTCTATCCGTTTTTTACCATACCCGTATTTAGCACAAAGTACAAAACCCTACACACCCCAATAGTCACTGAAACTGAAACTATGTCATTAATAAATTAAATAAAAGTAATGGGCTAAATGGCTTTCTAAAGTACATTTTATTGGCTCTTAGATTTCAGTGTTTCTACAAGCACTGAACCATCTATTGAGTCCAAAGCTTTACTGAAGTCGGTATAGGTTGTATCAATTTGACCTTTATTTTCGACCTCTTTTAAAATATAAGAAGCAAAAAATGACACATTTGTTACGAGCAAAAACAAACCCATACTGGACTTCAAGCAGACACTTCTCTGTCAAAAACTCGAGTCTGCCTTTAACAGTGCTCACAAAAATCTTGGGAATAGTAGATAGCCTACTGATTAATCTATAATTTCCAACATTATTCTTGGTTCCAGATTTATGGATAAAGGATAGGAACGATAGTTTAATAGATAGAAATACACCGATTGAAAATATGCATGAGTGGAAAGCAAAGAGAATTACTGCGATATTTCAGTACAATCGCAGAATTACCGTCAGCACCACTAACATATTTGTGATTGGCTTTATCAGCTACAGGAACCCTTAATAATGGTAGTATGTAGTCTCTTATGTCACGTAGCCTTAGGCGTAGTTGAACTGATAGTATCAAGTGTTGCCTAATTTTTCCGTGTTGACTATGGGTTAGAGGTAACATCTAATATATTATATATATATGAGTATTTGAATTGAAAGTGATAGTTTGTCTTGATACTGTTCCCGAGCTATGCTGTTCGTTTGTTTAGTTAGTTCATCAATGCTTCGTGATTGCTGTTCATAATATTTACCGTAGTTGCGTGGAATGATATCTGGTTCTTGATGTCGCTTAGGAACAACTCTTCATTGTTTTGTATTCCTTTGATATTTTGTTTGCGTATTCTGAATCCAGTATTCCAAACAATGCGCTTGCTATATTTAACACGTAATTAAGGCACCTCTTTTCTTTTGGTGTGAAAAGAAGACGTGGAGGGAAGATTTTGTTTCAGAAATCCTTAGCCGATTTCACTGCAGCTTCCCACAGGCCACCAAAATGGAGTGCTCTCGATGAAATAAAATGCATATTCATACTCCTAGCCATGCGTGTTATTTTTTACTTCACGAAGGCAAATGTAGTGACATTTCGATTTCTTTGAGTTGGTTTCTTGCTCCAACAAAGTTTGTCACATTGTACCAACAGAGGTTTTGGCGATTTTTCCTCCTTTCTGTGAAACGTTTGAGCCCTCCTATGAATGCGTCATTGGAGCGCTACTACTTCGAAATGTGAGACCTTGGTTGTGAAGCAACAGAATACTACAACGTATGCCTTGCGGGGCTGCTTGCCTTTGATCTTAAATAATAAAAGGTATTACGATGGAGTGCTTGGCATTGTGATCTAGTTCAGTTGTTTCTATGCATCCTCCAACACAAAGAATCCCTTCTCCATCTTAAAATGGCAACTGACTTCTCAATAGGCTTTGACTGCTGACGTATTTTCCATTTAATAGTTAGCTTGAGTTCTTCCTTCCACACAACTCCTTCCATATTGTCTAAGTGGCGTTGTTTCCTTTGAAAAAGATATTTGTAAATCGCTGATTGCGATTCTAGGCTGCAAAAGCCCAAATGAGTTATTATGATCGATCCTATTGATGATACTTCCTTCATATTTTTACTTTTTTTTCACAATGTCCGTATTCCATTCTTCGAATTTTCCTGGCCAGCTATTTACCTGACAATATTGATATGAAGACGAATGAAACTAAATCGTACAGGTGTTAAGTTTTAAAGCAGATATTCTTCTTGAAACGACATCAGCGGATTCTACTTAGTCGGTACATGCTGAGGAGTAGTCTTGCTCCCGATTGACCTTATTCTATTTGCTAAAAGTATGTGGTAGCCAGACGCCACTCCATTCATCCAAGCTAACACGATCTCCGAATCCGTCCAGATATATGCTCCATGGTCTTCTAGCCTTAGGTCCCTTGTAACTCGATGCGTGAGATCCTTGCCCAATTTGGTTACACATAGTACATACCTTGGTATGTATGCATCGGCAAAAGCATATAATTGTATTTTCTTTGTACCTTTGTTTAACAACAGATGTCTCTCCACCAAATATGTTCGGAAATTACTCCAGGTTGTATGCAATTCTCTCGGCAGATTAAGCGTCTCAATCCAACTAAAGTTGTTGGGTTAACGACACCTAGTGGATTGTGATTATATTTTTTGGTTGTATTATATTTTATTGTATTAATCCATTAGATACTGTCCATCGTGGTCTATTACTTTCTTCCAACTTTCTGGAAGAGACATAATGCAGACTTATGAATAAAAAAGTTTTCCAGTATTATGTCTTGATCTCATCTTCGGAATTGAAATACCTTCCATCCAAATTGCTTTGGAGAGAGCGAAACAGATGGTAGTCAGAAGGTGCAAGGTTTGGAGAGTACGGTGAGTGTTGCATAACCTCTCAGACATCACATGATCGTATTAGGAAGCAAATCTTGTTTACCGACCGATTGCGGTGTTTAACCAGGAGCGCACTATGACTTCTGATGCCGAATTTTTCCCGTAACCACTCTTTTCAAGCAAGTCTCAATCGAGTTTCATCTCAACAAAGACTAACAGACCAAAATGCGATCCATTTTGTTTCTTTTACTTAGTTCGTTAGACACCCAAATATCCATTCGATCCATTCTAAGCCTGGGCGATGTTTAACCGCTGAGCGATCTCGCGTGTTGTCAAATGACTGTCAGCGGTAACTGCAGCTAAGATTTGATTGTCGTCTGTGATGGGTGGACGTCCAAAGCGAAAAGCATCAGCATGGTCTGTATTTCCTAAACGAAAGCGTGTAAGCCAACGCTGATAAGTGTCAGCGCTTATAGCTGAATCTCCGTAGACGCTGCAAATCTCCGCCTCAGTCGCTTTGCACACTTTATAAGGAAAAAAAAGCAAAATATGCCTAAAATGCACTAATGGATACCGTTCTTAATAGATAATTGTTTCAGGCAGCTGTATGTTACCGTATAAAGCTTCAAATTTTGATCACTTGGCTTCCACCTTAATATTAGCTGATATTCGTGAATTACTTCCCTCGCAAGTGCAAAATATGGCGCTCGAAAGCGTAGAAATAGTAGTGAAAAAAGATCGTCCTGAATTGTTAGACCTGCTAACAATGTTTGCCGATGTTTTCATTGATGCATCAAATACAACATAATCAAAGTCAAAATAATCAAAACCAAGCATAGTAGACCAAGCGCTTGTGAGTATAAGAACCCCTAGGAATGTTCGAAACCTAAAGAAACAAAAGCTTATGTCGCTAACATATATAAAACAAAATTTCAGAAACTTTTACTATCAACTCTGGGGTAAAACACGGAGACGTGTTATTTGCCCTCATATTTAATGTCGTACTACATTACGGAAGAGGTAAACTTGATAACAACGGAAATATTTTTAACAAATTCTACCAAAAACATGCTTATGCAGACGACGTTCTAATAGTTAGTAGAAACTACAATACAATAAAGGAGATTTTTGAAACATTAGAAAAAGTGCTGAGGAGTACGATACCCTCAAGGCTGCCTCTAAATGTTACCACGCGCAAAAAGCTACTAAAATCAAGACTTCTAAGCAGAGCTCTGAAAGTAAGATAATATAAAACCTTAATTAGACCGGTGATAACGTATAGCGCAGAAACATGGACAATAACAACATCTGATGAGAGCAAACTTCCAATTTTTGAAAAAAGAATAATAAAACAAATATATGGAGCAAAGAGGAAAACAGATGAAATGAAATAAAATGAAAAACAATGAAATTGACACTTTAATAGAAGGTGGAAACATAGTAAGACATATAAAATCTTATAGACTGAGATTGATACCATAAGAAATGAAAACAAAAAGAATAATGACAAGCGCACCTGAAGGAAAAAGAAAAAGAGGAAGACCAAAACTAAGATGGATCAACAACATAGAAGAAGATCTTACTAAAATGGGATTCCAAAACTGTAGAAGGAAGCCAAAACCCTTTACGGACTGTAGTCCTAACAAAAGAAGAAGATCAAATATAATCCTTAATTGAGTCGTACTACGTCGGGTTTAAGCACTTCATGATGAGGTAGAAAAAGTGTCGTGACTTTATGTTGATTATGTTTCCTTCCCTCATATGTCTCAATTGAAGATACTCTTTCATAAAATTGTCATAACTGGTTTTCAGCTAATCGTCCTTACTTAAATTTTTTTCTATGGCAAAATATCGTCATACGGCTATTTCCCTTGAATCACCTATCTTTGACGGATGGCGTGCAGGATGCACTAAAAATTTCCCATTCTTCTTGTCACGCTGAAAAGATTTGTCAAAATGCTTTCGCTGGAGTTAAGTTATCCAACCGAAGATTATAATTTGTTATATTGGTAAGTCATCCCGTGATAGAATTCGGCACCTAACAACAACTGTATTTCGTGAGGTCGGTTAAATATGGGATCCGCTAGCTTGATGTCCCCTAAGATTTCCATAGACTAAGCACGTTGAAAGTACAAATGCTTTAACCCTCGTAGAATAGTTGGTCGCGTTTGATTGCAGTCTAAGATTTACTCGATGGGTTAATTTTCGCTGTTCTTGGCCCACTCCTTCTATGACAATCTAAGTTCTTCTAAGTCAAGTTCTGGTGTTAGATTTAATGCCCTTACCACTCTTCGGCTAATATGGCAAAACCCCGAATCCAATCGAGCTCGGCAATCCAGAATTTGTTCGTTAAGTCATAAAATTTTAATTTTTGGTGTTCCCCTCTAACGAATGGTTGCAGATAACCCGACCTTGGCTACGGTTGGGTTTTTTATGTTCGAGTGCTTTCCGGCTCCAGATGTTGTAGCATACTATGCCTTCTCTGACATTTCGAACAGTTGCGAGAACTACAGTTCGTTTCAAAATACCCGGACCTCAAGCAATTGATGCAAAGACTGCCCTGCTTGACAAGGTTCAACCGTTTTGTATAGTAGGTGATATATCTAAAACTTGCGGGAACTTGTAAAGCGGATGGTTGACCTTGTATGATAAACAAGCCATATGATACATTTTCATTAATGGTAATGCCTTAATGACTACATAGTTTGTTTGATTTGTTATCTTTAAATTAATCCTTAGACCCCAACGCCTTCAGAGATTACAAATGATTTTTCAGGGATTCAAAAAACTTTTTAAATGATGACAGCAGTCTTGGATGATCCAGCGAATGGTCATAAATTTTCTGGATATCCTTGTAAAGTTTTTTGATAAAAAGTTGAAGCAGAAGCGGATCCCAGCTGCTTGTATCTACAAACATTCTTTATGGTATCATGTAAATCATGTACAGATCTAGCATTTCCGGCTTGTGAATTTGGATGAGACAATAATTTGTACAGCCATGAAGAAGCTAATAGCTTATTTGGCACCCAATACGGACAGATGGCATACCAACTTTTCGGCATATCCAGTTAAGCTCGACTTTGGTAACCACATTTTTTTATCCGTCGGACATTAATTGATTATGAATCATTGCCATCGAACTTTGGCAACTCTACCTTCGGTATCTTCATCGTTTTTGGATCGGCTCGTAATATTTGAGTTAAACCTTCCACGTGTTTGTACACCTTCATCAATGCTGCCGTAACCTGTTCCTGGATATTAAAGTATTTCTTGACGTCTTCATGTGTTAATTTATCTTCCAAGCTTCGATATATAATAGTCACTTCATCCCAATTCAGTTACAGATTACTAATTTGGATAGGTAGAATTGTTCTGATCCACCTTTATTGTATCCATAACCCATTTATACCGCTATTTCCGGTTGGTTTTTCACCCGCCTCGGTGTTCTGTTGGCCCCTTGAGGTTTTTTTTTTGAAACGACGCCAGCACCAATGCTGTGATTCGTAGGGTGTTGCACTTCTTCTGTTACTATCCTAATTGGCATCTCTTCGAAGATGGTTTCATTGCTATATTTGCATTTAGACTTTTAATATTCTCAGAAAAGCTTCGTTGAACACCCCTTACCAACGCTTTTTTTGCCTTCAGCAGCTCCTTTACCGTTAGCCTGCCATATTGTAACGGTTCATGCCTCTTGCTCCTCTGGCGATTGGATTTAATGCGTAGACAGTATGCACTTACGCGTTGAAGTTTTTGAAAGTAATGAAAAATTAAGATAAATGTCGTCTTTGTGTGAAGGATTGCTGGGATGCATTGCCAGGCAAGCGTGTGATTTTCGAATCTCAGGCATGTCTTGAATTTCCATCATAGATTTGTCAGATTTGGCCAGTATTTTTGGTCTATTTTTAACCACACTGCACCATGTCACCAGGTTGAATTTTCAGCTAGTGTATCTCCAAAAAGTCTTCTAGACGGAATGGCAGCAGGATTCCCTCTTCTGAATACAATCCTCTATTTTTCTTTGAATACCCGGTTGGCGAAAAATGTGCTCCATTCCACTGGGTGCTCTTTCAACCAGTTCAGTAGTATGATATTGGGTATGTAATTTAATTCGTGCGGTATTTTTTTATCAAAATTTGAACGTTTATTTAAGAAAAACATGTACAATAGTATTATTCAAAGTATTGCCCATCTGAAGCTATGACTTTTTTCCATCTTTCTGGAAATTTGTGGATACCATCCCAAAAGAACTGCGCCGGCTTGGCAGCCAAGAATGAATCAAGCCATCTGATCCTTCAGAATGGCAATTTGACGATGTAACGTCCTGTTTCATCCCGGTTGTGCGTCTTTTTTTATCGATTTTCTCACATTTCATCTTCTGTAGACTTGATCTTTGCACTTGGAAGTTCCTTCAATTTCTAAAATTTCTCTAAGCATGATGTATGATGTGAGTATATTAATTTGTGTTTTCTTCCTTGAGGTTTAGATCGTGAGACTGGTTCCGATAGTATCCAGCCAAATCTTGTGTTTTGTGCCATTGGAGTATTGGCTGGACCTTTGACTAGTTCATGCGTCAAAAATTGCGGCAAAATGTCTGATCCAATTAGTTGTTCAATCTCGTATCATGGATCTGCCAACTTCAACCCTTGGGTCTGTAGCCACTGGTTGGGTGTAACCTGTTGTACTGGCAGTCTTAATTTGATAACTGGCATTATTAGGGAATCTAACTTCAATTTTACCTTTTCATCGGGAATTGATTGAATGGTAAAGTAGCATTCTGCGATGATTTCTGTAGCATGATCGTTGATTCCATTGATCTTTACTTCATACTTGGCCAATGGAACTTTTAATTGACGGGCTAATTTCGTTGTCACGAAGCATGATTGAGACCCTTGAGTACGAATTTAACTTGTCCTCCATCGCATATGTTCTCCACGGCTGTAGCTAGTAGTACCATCCTATTACTATGACATGCGGTAGCGATTCGTGTCGATGTTAAAGCTTCTTCACTGGATGTTCTTCCTTTTACCAAAACTGCTGTACTCTCACCTCGAGGGGAATCAAGTAAGGAATTATGCTGTTGCGTTTATATTTTGTGTTCATATTCCCTTGCGGTATATCTATCCCGCAAACAGTTGAAACACAGCTTTGACCTTTCGACTAAAATCTTTGTAATTGTACAATTGATGATGCAGCGAGCATACAACGCATTTCGACTCTGTGACTTTAGTAAAATGTTTTTTTTGTGACTGTTACACTTAGTACTTGCGACTGGTGTTCACGGTTGAATTGGCGACTACTTTCTAATCCTCTGAACCTGCTCTCGATGAAGTCGCTTAGTTTAGAAATTTCTGTTAAGTTCCTTTGGATTATTGATATAATTTCCTTGATTCAGAGTCAAGTTTCGGACATAACAACTAACTCACTAATGGATCCCAGGAACTTACATCGACACCTAAATTTTTGACACTGCACAAGACTTTCTTCCGTTTTCAAATCGAACGTATTTTTATGTCGAACTGATTTCAAGGTAAGAAATTTTTGGATATAGTTGTTGTCCAACGCTGCTGAATTTTGAAACCGGTTCATTAACAATTCTATATCTGTTTCATAATTGCTTGATTTCGGTGTCAAATGGTTACAAATCCTTTCTGCTTTTTTTTAAATTGTCTTTTAAATATTGAATTCGTTCGACATTACATAAGGTTCCGTTCCGGTGAACTAATCGATCAGTTCCCAAAATGATGTCCACTCTTCATACTTGCCGCTAAATGATGGTATACTTATTGGTGTAAGTTTGATTTCCCCATGTGTTGCAGCTTGTGGAGTTACTGCCTCTGGTTGGTGTTGTCGTTGTTCTGCTTTTTTAATTTAGGTATAAGCATATTGATATATCTGCCCCAACTCAATGAATTCGTTGGTGGACAATTACTCCTGTTCGTAATTGGCTTCTTCCAATGAGAGCATAGTCTCATCGTTCATTGTCACCAGCTTTGCTCAGTATTCATTAATCTAATCCAGTTAGAATGTTAAATAAACTGCATTCTGAGTTAACTTTAAGCTCTCAATAATGCGTATAAAGTTGTTCTTAATCAGATTGAACTTTTAAATCTTTCTGGGCACTTTTTGATGTTAGTTGACTCTTTAAATATTTTTGGATCGGATGTTGATTGTATATGATTTCGTATAATTAACATTTGCAGACACAATTTATTTATTTAAAAATGCAGGTCCAAATAAAAAACTTAAATAAGTAAAAAAATTAATTTTTCCTAAATATCTTTGTACAAAATGAACTACGAGTTCATTTCAGCACCTGAAAGGCGCTGAAGTTATATCACTTTTTAAAAAAGGTAATATAAGTAATATGTCGAACTATAGACCTATTTGCCTACTTCCAACGTTTTCTAAGATTTTCGAAAAACTTATGAAATCCTGTATATTGTCTTTTTTAAACAAAAACAATTTTTTTAGTAGTAATCAGTTTGGTTTTAGAAGAGGAATGTCAACAGAGTGTGTAGCCAATTGTATGAAGGTATTAACTGCAACAAATCCACCATGGCTCTTTTTGTCGATATGACAAAAGCGTTTGACATGGTTGACCATGACCTGCTTCTAAAAAAGTTATACAATGCAGGTTTTAGAGGAATAATCCACAAATGGTTTACTTCTTATCTAAAAGGTAGGAATCAAAAAGTAAATGTAAAAAATGGTGTACCACAGGTTTCATTTCTTGGTCCTGTGCTCTTTATGATTTATATTAACTCTCTCTTCGCACTAAATCTAATGGAGTACTGCATTTGCAGACGACATAGCCTTTACATACCAAATTGATAAAAAATACGAAAATATTACAAAGCTCTCGGAAGATCTAGAAATATTAAGACTTTGGTTTGCAGAACATAAACTGATCATTAGCGAGAAGACAAAACTTATGTCTTTCA
This sequence comes from Volucella inanis, assembly GCA_907269105.1. Taxonomy (NCBI): domain Eukaryota; kingdom Metazoa; phylum Arthropoda; class Insecta; order Diptera; family Syrphidae; genus Volucella; species Volucella inanis. Next base: position 149,588,281 of record OU026153.1, read on the forward strand.
AAATATCAAAAAATGTTTTAAAAAATTTTAATTTATGATCTCATGCTTATGATTGTAATAAATTCTGTTTACCTTGTTCTAGTAATTATTTTAACATTAAATCAGTGCATCACTATAAATACAATACCTTAGATACAATACCTTTCCAATACCACAACTTGAATTTTAAAGATCATATTCATACTCTGAAATCGCATATGTTCCTTATAACGCGCAAAATCTATCTCATCAAACAATATTGTTCAAAAAAAAGTTTTAACGTCAATCTATTACGGCCCGGCTTACTCTAAGTTGCAGTATGGTATCTCAAGTTGGGGAGGTAGTAGAACTTCACATTTTTATAGTCTTCGTATAAATACCATGCATCTTGTCAGTGTTCCAATCGCGTACAAAACCCATTTTTCTCACTTCTACTCCATTATCGCCCCTTTAATGTTCAATAAGTTACCATTTTCTGTTCGAACAGCTCTACATTTTAATTCATTCTTAAAAAAGGTTAAAGACTTCACTATGAATTATGAAGTCCTGAAATCGTTATTGAAAAATGATCTGCTATCCTAATCATCAGCACAAGTCAATGTTTAATGTCAGTTTATTAATTAAATATTTGTAATCTGTTAAAATAATTTCCAGATAGTAATTGTTCTTTCCTTTTTTTCCTTGAATTTTTATATGAATTTTTATACGAAGTTTTTTTTTTTTGCTTCTTTTTTTATGAAGTCCCAGAAGGTTAATTTTGTAAAACCGATGTCTCCCCCACATCAAACTTATATTTATTTATTTGTTAATTAAATCGCAGTGTCACTCCATACTAACTTTTAAGTTACAGAGTGATCACTATTAATTTTCCGCTATATTCTGTAAAAAATTGTGCATTAGTTTTAAGTTAGAATGAAAATAAAATATAATAAAAAAAAAACGTCCTCCTGCAGAATGTTAATGATATCTGTTGAAAATAAATAAAAAATTACCAACACAAAGAATTGTTAAAACGTTCTTAAACGTCTACATGGTCAGATATAGGGTGATTCATCGTCAGCTTTGATGTATAAGGGAAAATAAAGCACATAAATTTGAAAGTGAATTTAAAGTTTTTATTATCGATTAAAAGAACAATTCATGGCATTTACTTTTTGAGAATGATATCATGTAAATATTGCCCACGACTAAGTCTGAGGTGGTCTATTCCGAAGGTCCAATTTTAGGCGACGTGTTCGAGCTTAGCGACTGGTATCTCGCGGATAACACGAGTAATGTTGGATTCTAAAACCATTGACGGTAACATTCTGATTTGCCTTATTTTTGAAGAATTATGGACCAATGATTCCACCAGTCCATAAACCACACCATACCGTTGCTTTTATTGGATCTTATGGTAGCTCTTGGTACTCTCCGGGTTGCTCATCAGCCCAAATTTTGTTTATTAACGTATCCATTGAGCCAGAAATGGGCTTCATCACTGAACAAAATTTCATGATAAAACACCGGATTTTCATTGCGTTTTTCCAGAGCCCATTCACCGAAAAATATGACGCGAATTCAAATTCCTCGAATCGCACGAAAAACATTTCTCACAGAACTCTGATTTTTATAATACAGCTGAACAATTTGGAGACACTGTTGTGGTGTGAGCCTTTTCATAACAAGTTTCCAAGCGTTACTGAACAAAAATAATAAAGCAGTTTGATACGAGTCCCACGTGAACTGTCAAGAAAAGCCTATTGAAAATCAAACCTCACGATGAATCACTCTATATTAATGCACTTCCCACTTCAATCTTAATTTTTTTTTTCTGTTTCATGTTGGTTATTAACGATATTGTTAACTACTGGCATTTCTTTTTTCACATTACCGTAACAGCTCTGAAGTTTGTAAGCATAAAATTTGTCTCTACTTAATTTAACTTCCTTTTTTACTTCGTTACTTATTTTTATGTATCGTACTTTTTCTTTAGTTTTTGGTTAAAAAGATAACGCTTGCATTTTTTTCGCTATTTTATTTAGAAACTCTTGACCTACACATAGCCTTTCTTTTTTGTTTTAATATAAAATACATAACTTTTTATAATGTTTAGAAAAATATCATAAGTCTTTGATGGATCCGTTCATTATGAACGGGTTTCCAGAATTCAAACGTTTAGGTAGATTAAGACCTTTAAAGGCACATGTTACCTTTCAGATAAGCTTGTAATACGGTTTTATTATATTTTTTTTTCTTACTACGTAGGCGTTGTATACTCATCAAAATCCATTTCCCTTAAATCATTTCACATCCCCCATACCCATGCCGTGTGTGGATCTGTATATGTATCTGGTAGTGTGTATAAAAATCTGCATCAAAGTTTTTCCACTTCACACAACTCATTTTAAATTTTCCTTTGTGTGAAAATCCAATTTGCCGACGTGCAAGTGCGAAATAGATTTTGATTGATTCAATTTTTCTTCTTCATTTTCTTTGGGAAAGTGTCAGCCAGCCAAAGTCGACTCGGAAATATTGTAAGCATCTCCTCTTTTGGTGCTGGTATGGATAAGAGCTCTTTAGATTGGTTCAGATACGAGTACATTGCCAGTAAATGTATCTATCGAAAGAATTTGTCTGATCTATAGGATGAGTGCACTTGAGGGACTAATAGGAATTTTAACTCTGATAAAAATGGAACAATCTAATTTAAAAAAGGTCACACTTGATACGGCTTATGTGGTGTATTGATTTTTGACGCTGACTAAAGGAATCTTTTTACCAAGGCAGCAACCAGGGCTAGGGGTTTGTTTTTTCGAATTTCCTTTTTTTTTTCTTAATCCACAAGAGAACTGCATTTACGAGGTTGTGTTGGACATTGTATGCAACCATACCTTCATCATCCGTCCTTTTGTCGAAATCCAAACTATTGTACTTTCGTGTTGATGAACATTACGTAATGAGGGGTGAAGGAAATTGTTTACGTCAACCTAAGAGGAAGATCCACTCTTAAGCCGATTGTGTCACGCTTAAGTGACCACCAATCGCATATCGGAAAACGATTAAAGGTGATTTTGGTGAGTTTTTCTTTCTTCTTTATATTTTTTTTTGTCTGATTAAGGTAATTTTGCGTCAGACTACAATGATGAAAATAGACGAACGGAAGTCTCCTGGGATACATCGGAAGCCATATGTGCATGCCGTGGATTATCCTTGCCCATACGAAGAAAGATATTCGTTTTGTGGTTTCTTTTGTAATTAATATAAAACAATTTTGATTGGTTTCATCAATTAAGCTTATGAAATGATGCATGCAATATTGTTTCTATTTTCCTTATGTTTAGTAGATAAATTTTGAATACTGGGGATAAAAAATCTCATGAAGTGAATTTTGACTCATTTGCAGTCATTAACGACTTATTCCCAATCGAGACAGTAGTCCCTTTTAGTCATACAAAGGATTTCTTTATTCCTACTTAATTAAGTGTCGAAATGTGTACTGATCCACCAATTGCGGAGGGAACTAGGCTCAAAAATATATAATACATGGGCTGAAAAGTCGTTTCTAAGAGAGGGCACCACTTGAATTGAATCCATACCATTTTCAGTAAGTACCAACCTTCAAAAGATACGTGTATAAATTTGACAGCTGTCGGACGATTAGTTCTCGAGATATAGCGTTGTGAGTGAAGCAACTTTTGTTATTGTGAAAAAATAAAAAATGGATTCAAAGCAACTTCGTGTGTTGATTTATCATTGCTTTTTGATGGTAAAAAATGCAGCCTATGCAAAGAAATGGCTTGATAAGTTTTACCCGGACTCTGCACCAGCCGAACGAACCATTCGCAAGTGGATTGAAAAATTTTAAAGTGGTCATACGAACACCGAGGATGATGCACGCAGTGGACGTCCAAAAGAGGCTGTTTCAGATGAACACATCAAAAAAGTCCACAAAATGATTACGAATGACTAAAGTGAAGTTGATCGAGATAGCTGAGGCTCTGAAAATATCAAGAGAGCGTGTTGGATATATCATACACGAATATTTGGACCTGCGAAAGCTCTGTTCAAAGTGTGCGCCACGTTTGCTCACAGTCGACCAAAAACAACAACGTGTTGATGATTCAGAGGAGTGTTTAAAGCTGTTCAACGGCAATAAAGCCGAATTTTTGCGTCGATATGTGACAATGGATGAAACTTGGCTCCATCACTTTACACCAGAGTCAAGTCGGCAGTCAGCGAGCGGGCGGGCGAGCAGGCGACAATTTTTTTAATTTTGGTGGGGGCGAAAGCCTCCATTTATTCGGCTTAATACAAGCTATAACTTAAAATTAAACTTAAACTAATACTTAAAACTAAGGTTGGTTGTTGTGGTGAAGGAGAACCGATTTGAGGTAGGAAGTGGTGCGGTGGAAGTCAAAGACGCTAGGGTTTGAATTAATTTTTCGTAACATGCGGGAGATTGGTTCGTTCGCGCCATAGGTGGTGTGGTGGGTTGGGAGATAGAAGAGACGAGGGGTACGTAGATTGCAAGGGTTAGTGTTGAGGAAAATAGAATTGTGAAGGGACATGCATTCAACCTGACCAGAAAGAAGTCGATGAATGAAGAGAAAGTCGGCTGCGTCTCTGCGTTCCTCAAGGGTGTTTAGGTTAATAAGGTTGAGACGGTTTTGATAGGGGGGCAGAGTAAAAGAATCATCCCAGGGCAAACCTCGAAGAGCAAATCGAAGAAAACGGCGCTGGATGCTTTCGATTCTCGAGATATGAACGCGATGATATGGGGACCATACTTGACTAGCGTACTCTAGAAGGGGACGAACAAAGGTAATATAGAGGGACCTGGTCACGTATGGGTTGGTGAATTCTTTGGACCATCGTTTTACAAAACCTAGTGCAGAGTTGGCTTTAAGGATTATCCCATCCATATGCAAACGGAAATTGAGCTCCCTATCACACAAAATGCCGAGGTCGCGAAGAGATTCAACGGAGGAGATCAGTTGGTTGTGGAGACGGTAGAATCGGGGAGGAGATTTGAGCCGCTTATGTGAAAAGGTGATGGACTGGCATTTGGTGATATTAAGTTCCAAACAATTTTTGAGGCACCAGATCGAAAAACTATCAAGGTCTTGTTGAAGAAGGAAGGAGTCATGGGGAGAGGAAATGGTTTTGAAAAATTTGGTATCGTCGGCGTAAAGGGAGACGGAGGAGTATTTGATGATCCTATCGAGATCATTTATGGTTAATATAAAGAGAAGGGGGCCGAGATGGCTACCTTGAGGAACTCCAGAGGTGGCCAAAAATGGAGTGGAGTGGGCTGACCTAAAACGAACACTGTAAAAACGGTTTTCGAGGTAAGAAGATATCCATTTTAACAGTATGGGTTCAAAGCCGAGGGCAGACAATTTGAAGAGTATTAATCGATGAGAGATTTTATCGAAGGCTTTGCTAAAATCGGTTGCAACTACATCGACTTCGTTGCCGTTCTCTAGGGCAGAGATGGCAAAGGATACGAATTCAACAAGATTTGTGGTGGTTGACCTACCCTTTAGGAAGCCATGTTGTCTAGGGGAAATAAGTGATTTGCATTGGAAACTTAGAGCTTCATACAAAATACTTTCGAGGAGTTTGGGAATATGGGAGAGTTTAGCGATTGGACGATAGTTTGTTATTTCGTTCTTTGATCCCTTTTTGTGGATCGGGGTTATAAAGGAGGTTTTCCAAACCTGAGGAAATTCTCCTTGTGAAAGGGATAGACGAAAGAGATCAGAAAGGGCAAGGGAAAGAGACGAAGAACATTTTTTAAGAAATATGGCAGGGAGGCCATCTGGACCTGGTGTAAATTCGTCATTGAGTTGGTGTAATTTATATTCGATATAAGAGGGAGAGAGATGTGGGCCGTTGGAGAAGTTCGGTAGGTAACGAAAATAGGAGGGATCTGGTACAAAGGAGTCGTTGGTGAAGGATTGTTTAAAGAAGCTGGCAAATAGGTTGGCAGTGGTGAGTGGATCAGTTGATGACTTGTTGTTGAAAGAGAGGGAAGGAGGGTAATCATCGGACTTTCTTTTGTAGTTAACAAATTGGTAAAAGGACTTAGGGTCATTTATAAGGTTGACTTGCGCATTGTTAAGGTAACGCTGGTAAAGGGAATCGTAAAGTTCGGTGAAATGAAGATAAGCACCAAGATAGTTGGAATAGTCGGACAAGGATCTGGTACGCAGGAAAACAGCCCATAACTTGTTTCTCTTGTTTCGTAAGGAACGAAGCTTGCGATTATACCAGGGAGGACTAGTAGATGATGTTTTAAGGCGAGAAAACGGAACGTAAAGGCTGAAAGAATTAAATATTTCTTTATAAAAAATGTATAAGGCATCATTTACGCTTAGGTTGTGAAAGTTAAGGGGGGATCTGCTAAGATAGTCACTGATTTTGTGGAAGTTTGCTTTATGAAAGTCGTAGGATGAGAGAGTTGTGGGAGGATTGGACTGGAAAGAAGAGTTATGAAAAAATGAAAGAAGAAGAGGGGGGTGGTAGTTATCGATTGTAGAGAGAGATAGGGGACAAAGTGAGACTGAGGAGTTAATGGAATCTGTTGTGAAAATAAGGTCCAATTGCCGGCCCATATAGTTGGATACATCACTGACTTGGCATAGACTTGAGTCTGTTAAGCGATCTAAGAAGAGACATTCCTTAGCTGAGTTGGCATTTGAAGCGATGAAGAACGATTGATCGTCTGATGGAATCCACTGTAGCTGAGGAAGATTAAAGTCGCCGAAAACAAAGATATCGTCAGTAGAGTCAGACAGGTCAATTAAATAGTCGATCGCATCGACAACAAGTTGGTAAGATTCGGTAGGTTGAGCTGGCAGGATGTAGCAACATAAAACGTAAAGGGACTTGAAGGGGAGTGATATTTTTATAGCGACAAAGTCGACTTTAGAGGATGAAGAGATGCTAATGGGAGAAGAGTTAAGGCTGTTGTGGACCGCCAGTAAGACGCCTCGACAGGGGGAATCATCATGTGGGCGGGTAGGATCGTCGTCGCGAAAAACATTAAAAGTAGGGGGGAACAATTCCTGGTTCTTTATGTCGGGAATCAAATTGGTTTCAGTCAAGGCGTAAATATCAAAGGGAAGAGAATGCGATTGACGTAGGACAGCATTGGTTTTAGAGCGAAGACCTCTTACATTCTGGTAGTAAAATGTAAGAGGGATGTTGTGTGGTGGAGATGTATGGCGGGATGGTTTAAGTGCTGACGAGGAAGGCACGTTATGGACGAAAAAATTTATCGTGGTCAGCTCGGTTTCGCTGTAGGTGTGAGACTCGTTTAGAGTGAACGTAGTGGCCGAATGCAGCAAGGTCGTCTGCTACTTTCTGAGGGGACATGCTAAAAATCTCGTGGTACCTGACATAAAGGTTCCTGAGACTGATAGGGTCGGTAGGGAGGCCTTCCTGCTGGATGGATACCATGACGCTGGTTTTGGTCTTCCCTTCGTAGCAGACCGAGTCCGATTTGTCGGAGAGAAAGAGACGAATGTTTTCATATATCTTTCTCTCTCTAAGCCTAGAGAGTGCATAGCGACTTTCTGTAGTTCCATTGGTTTGCTGGGTTAGTTTAACTGTAGGGGGAAAAAGAGGATCAAGAATAGGGGCAGTGGGGGAGGGAGATGGAGATTCGTGGTTGGATATGGAATTGGGCGCCGGATGAGATGTTGGGTTTAGTGTATGGGAGTTAATAAAATTAGGGTACTTAGCTCCAGTTTGTAGGTCGAAGTTAGGAAATGAGTTGTTTGCTGGGATCGGGGGCGTAGAAGATTGAGATGGGATAATATGGGTGGTTGGGGTTAAGTTGAAAGAGACGCGTTGGCGCGGGTGCTTGGGTGGAACATTGGAAATTAGCGGATTAGAGGATTGGTGTGTAAGGGCTTTGTGTCGGATAAGTGAAGAGGGGGGACTGAAATCGGGGAACAAGTTCGTTTTGAAGCTCCAGTTGGGATCGGGATTAGAGCTTCGTTTTTTGTTAGCGTGCGTTTTAGTTGGAAGGGGGTTTGTGAGCGGTCTTTTTTTAAGCTTATCATTACGTGGGTTTTCTCGTTTCTCAAAGCATTTAGTGATACTTATCTTCCCAGGTTTAGTGGCCTTACCAGGGGAAGTGGGGAATATCCATGAATATTTGGTTGGGATGCTGATTTTGAAGCTGCAGGAACTATTGGAGTCAGCAGGGGAAATCATCTCGCACTCGCTAATGGTGATGGCATAATTTCGGTGAAAGAAATTCCGCACCCAACTAACATCAGCGTGTTGAGGAGCCCCTTCAACGTAGAATACTGTATGGTTTCCCACTTTCAACTTTTCGAGTCGGCTTTTCCATTCGGAGGGGGTCCATGAAGTTCCGAATTGTTTGAGCGGTTTTTGTGGGGCGGGTGCGGGCGGGATAGGCAGCGCGGTTTCGGTTTCCGTTGTTAGGGCGGCAGGAGGAGTATTTGAAAGTGACTCCGTGTCTACTAATTCATTATGAATTGAGACATTGTACGGGGAACTAGCTTGAAGTTGAATTTGATCGGGGATTCCATCGATTTTTTGGGAAGCCAATCTCACTTCTTTACCGATTTCGGCAACGGTCAACCGAGTTGCTATGAGTTCCTCGTTGACGTCTATTATTTTTAGGGTTAAGTCATCTAGCGTAGAGTCTGATGGATGCGGGGTGGGATGTATTGTTTTAGAGGAGGTTTGAAAAAGCAAGTCGAGATCAGTACGGAGAAGATTGATAGAGTCGTTTATGTGTGTGAGTACGTTGGATTTAAGGAGGTTGGCAAAATTTGTTTTGAGGAAAGCTTTTAATCCATCCAGGTGATGTTTGATCACTTCGCTCTCGTTGTCGTGATGAGATTGATTTTTGGACAGATTGTAGATCGCTGTCAGTTGTTTTTCTATCAGTCTTCCTGTGGACTTGTAAGCTTCCACATTACTGTCAATGCAGTTCACTGAGTCTTCAATCTTCTCTATTCTGTCGAGAATAGTTCTGCTAATATGATTGTTTTCGGTTAGCATCGCATTGATAGACTCGTTATTGCATTTAATTGCCAGCATAACATGAGCCAAGGTGATCTCTTTGCACTCGTCGCAGTAAAAATTGAAGAGACTGCAATACTCCTTGAGGTAGGTAATGGATCTCCGGTTAAGACCGATGCATATGGCATGGAATGATTTTCCACAGAGACCATTGCAGACTACCCATTCCGCGTTGGGGTCAACAATTGAGCACAAAACACTAGCACAGCACTTTTCCATATTTTTTTTTTATTTGGGCTACGAACACTTATTGACACAGTTAATTTTTGTTAGGGTTATTTGTTTATTTTTTTTTTTCTTTGGGGTACAAAACTGGCACAGGTGAATCTAGGTCGACGAACAAAGACGGGAAATATAGTGAGATTTACTGATTCGGCAGTTTACGTTGCTTTAAAGGAAATCGGAAAAGTAACAGAATTCGGAATTCGGTATACAAGACAAAAGACGTCCGCACAGGTTGACAGTCAGCTGAAAACTGCATAATAACCTCAAATAAAAAAACACCAATTTCAGTTACGTATTTTACAAATTTATTTAATTGAACTTGTCATTAACAGTCTGGTCTTAAGACTGACTACAGGTTTGAAATAATTTCGAGGTGCAACTTTATTCCCATCGGTTCCCACAGTGTTGGGAGCGATATGTACGTAGGTGGGGGACCACATGGGAGCTCAGTACTCCGCGTGCTTTTGACAAAACACGCCACATGGGCATAGTACCCCGGCGTTAAATCCCGGACCCTACAAATTAATTTGTATCGTTCGCTTGATAATAATAATAATAACTTTTATTTCTTAGGTCATCAAATATTATAATAGTGCGATAACTGCACGATTTGCAATATTTTTGATTAATCGCTTAAATATTGTAAAAAACGAAATGGTTTCTTTGCAGAGAGTTAAGGTGAATATTTAAAGAAAGCTTGTGGCGGATGTGTTGGGTCGGGTTGCTGAAAAGTCCGTAGCCGTTTCTAAGAGAGTGCACCACTTGAGCTAAGTCCATACCATTTACCAATTAGTACCAACCTTTAAAAGATACGTGTATAAATTTGACAGCTGTCGGACGATTAGTTCTCGAGATATAGCGTTGTGAATGAAGCAACTTTTGTTACTGTGAAAAAAAAAAATGGATTCAAAGCAATTTAGTGTGTTGATTTATCATTGCTTTTTGATGGGAAAAAATGCAGCCGATGAAAAATATGGCTTGATAAGTGTTACCTGGACTCTGCACCAGCCGAACGAACCATTCGCAAGTGGATTGAAAAATTTAAAAGTGGTCATACAAGCACCGAAGCTGATACACGCAGTGGATCCAAAAGAGACTGTTTCAGACGAAAACATCAAAAAAGTCCACAAAATGATTACGAATGACCGTAAAGTGAAGTTGATCGATATAGCTGAGGCTCTGAAGATATCAAAAGAGCATGTTGGATATATCATACACGAATATTTGGACATGCGAAAGCTCTGTTGAAAGTGGGTGCCGGGTTTGCTCACAGTCGACCAAAAACAACAACGTGTTGATGATTCAGAGGAGTGTTTAAAGCTTTTTTCATCGACTATCTCCAAAAGGGGCAGACTATCAACAGCGACTATTGCATTGCGTTGTTGGAGCGTTTAAAGGACGAAATCGCAGAAAAACGGCCACATTTGAAGAAAGAGAAAGTGCTGTTTCATCAAGACAATGCGTCACAAGTCGATGAAAAAAATGGCAAAATTGAATGAATTCGGCTACAAATTGCTTCCCCACCTAGCGTATTTTCTAGATTTGGCCGCCAGCGACTATTTCCTGTTCACATACCTCAAAAGAATGCTCACCGGAAAGAGATTTAAGACCGATGAAGAAGTAATCGCCGAAACAGAGGCCTATTTTGAGGCTAAGCCGAAATCGTAGTACGAAACTGGTATCGAAAGATTGAAAAATCGTTTCAATCAGTGTATCGCCCTCGAGGGCAACTATATTGATAAATAAAGTTGAATTTTGTAAAAATTTTGAGTTTTACTATAAAACTTTTCAGCCAATGTGTTAATGCTCCACAAAGTCAGTTTAAGAAGTCTGATAAAACTTAAATTTTCTAATAAACTTGAGGATCACTCTGGTTGCGATGTTTTGCAGCTCTTCAGTCATTTATATTTCCTTAAACGGACTGGATACTGCAGAAACGTAAAGGTAAGAAACGGTAAGTCGATTCCTTGCTCCAAATCATCACTCAACAAGAGCGAAGGGAAATAAGCCAGAAAAAAAATGACTTAGCAAAACTTATACTGAAGAAAGTCGAAATCCCAAGCGTTGACCATCGCCGCCAACCAACTTCAAAACATCTTGAAGACGTTGTTACGTAGTGGACTGGATTCCAAATCGGAAATTTCGGTGCTCGAATCCCAAACGCGCGCGAAATAAATTAATTTTTTCCAGTTCACAAAAATCAAGTAGCTGACTAGAAATCAACAATCCAACTTCCTTTAGAAATTTAGTCTCCCTATTAAATGTTGGATGCCACCCACGAAGGAAAATAACCACTGAGCTCAAACTTCTTTATTTCTTTCTCTACCCCATTATCCAAAAAACTTAACACATGCTGAGACATTATAAGTGTAATCGTACCCACTGGAGTGCTAAGTTATTAAAAAAAAAAAATAAATTATAGCGTCACATCGCATAATAACTACGTGTGTTCAAAATGAAATAGTGAACTGGAGAATTGAGAGCTCTGGTTTCACCCAGTTCAGTAACGAGAATATGACAAATAATGTCATCGCCGACCTCACCTGTTCATTTCGATGGAAAATCTCCAAATGATCTTCGAATCACTTAGAAGTATAAAATGAAATAATGCCCATTATCCAGCGCATTGAAAAACTGCGGTGGTACATCCCATCCCCAAAAAGGATAAAGACACATCCAATCCGGCGAATTTTCGGTCGATCAGTCTTCTTCCAAGCATCAGTAAGGTTTTCGATGAAGTGATCAATAGAGTCCTAACTAAGTGGGTTGGGGATAAACATATCCAGATAATTAATTCGGTTTTAAGGCGGGGCATGATGTCATTCACCCTACGTCTAAACTGGTTTCTGATATCCAATGGAACAGAGGCAACAATCGGTGCACTGATGACTGATTGACTTAGAAAAAGCTTTCGATACCGTATGGTAAAAGGGACTCTTCTTCAAACTGAATAGGGTGGGCATCAGTCAACAGCTTCTATATATTCTTTTTAATATACTCATAGATAGACAGTTTATCGTAAAAAATGACGAATTGACTTCTGCTGAAACATTTACCACTAAAAACGTCTGAAAAAGGCTTGCAACCTGTGGTAAATTCGCCGATCCACTTCACCATGCCATTGCGTACGCAGACGACTTAATCACGTACAGATCAAGTCCAAAGATTAAGGTCATTAATATACTTCGATAAAATTAAACGACATTGTAATGGTTGGAAGTTAAAATCAGCATTCAGATATCGGAAACCATTCTGTTAAGGACGCCTTTGTCTGGGACCTCTAGGAACATCAGAAGGAATCGCCGAATTTTTTCAATCGCAACATGGCCAACCACTTGCTTGTCGAAATGTAGTTACATACCTTGTCATCTGACTAGATCAATATCTGTATTTTAACAAACATTTATAGATGTTGCTTTGGCTAGAACCAAAGATGATTTAGCCCTTACAAAGAGACTGTTTTATAGCAGCCAACTTGATGTGAGTATGAAGGTGCAAGAGCAATGGCCTATTTTAACAACCTGGTCTTTGGGGATCAAAGTATGTATCATGAGAGAGTACACTTTGATGGCTTCACTCGTCCAGAAGCGTTCCTCTACTTCGACATAAAAGGTCTGATCCAGGACAGATTAGTTTTGATGCTAATCTTCTGCGTCGATTTAACAGCCTCAAATACGGCAGAGACGTCGCTCTTCGCAGTGCGGAGACGCACATTAGTGCAGTATGATGGTAAGGAGTCGCAACATGAGGGATGTTGCTCGGCAGCACCCACAATGTTGATGGCTTGTTGATCGAGAGGAAGCTTCTTCGTTTTATTCCTCCAATACAGGGTAGCTTCATTTGGTATCAGAGTGGCTCAGCCTAATTTTTTAGTCATGGCCAGCTTACATAGCTTTAAGTAGGATTAGGGTAGATTTAAGAAAAACTAAATAAAAAATTTAAAAAAAATATTAAAAAATATATTGTACGTAAGTATATACATACATATATAAAAGAACGAAAGAGATAGGGGACAACTTCTTAGTAACGGATAATCCATACACAAAAAAAAAATTAAACAATAAAATGGTGTAAGTAGGTTCAGATCTGTAAGAAACGTTAAAAGACATAGTTTAGGTGCTAAGTTTAACTTAGAGTGCCCGCAGGGAGCCAACGAGTTACAATGAGATAACTTTTAGTTAATTAAGCTAATTGTTAAGCACTTTTTTTTTGTCTGGCGTGTAAGAGCTAATGAATTTTTTAAATGAAAATGCATTTAAAATGAAAATGAAAGGTGTTTAAGGTCAACGCCTTAACACCTGACGCTGACAGTTTTCGCTTTCTGTTTCGAAAATTAAGTACCGAGGAAGTTCAATGGTACACTTACGGAAAGGCCAATACGTGTCGTAGCTAGAGGGCTTCACCCATCGTGCGAAAACAAAGACGTCGTTAGTGACCTGAAAAATAGGCATTTTAAAATTGTAGATGCCATAAACATAGAAAAGTGAAAGGGAAAAAAAAATCGGAAGGGAAGTTATCTATAGTAAAACGCAACCTTCCTATTTTGATGCTTTCTTTCAATTAGGTGTTGAATCTTAAAAAAAAAATTATGAAATAAAAGCGATTCTCAACACCGTTATCAAAATTAAAACTCTGCGTAGGAACTTAAAACTAATCGGCGGACTCTGCAACTCATGTTTTTTGTATTATATTTGAGAAACTTGAGGAGCAAAGCAAAATAAAGAAGAAGTAAACTAAGATCGAAGTTAACTGCCGCAGTAAGCGAACTACATCGAGAACATAAATATGGAACGCGTGCTAACAGACTCTTACAAAAACTCGATAAATTAGAAATAAAAAGACAAAAGAAAAATTAAAAAATATTGACGTTTGCTTGATCCGTGAAACCCATTTGAGAAGGGGATCGTGTGCAAAAATAAGAGGCTTTAGGGATTGTCATCCATGAGAAAATCCGAGATTCGAATCCTACTAAAGAGTCCAACGAATATACTGAAGACCTTAGCATAGAGCTCGAATCTGTGCAAGTAATCACGGTACGTGTAAGAAATAGACATTATTTCCTTACATTATTTCCACCAAATCTCGATTTTAATGCGAAACACACCTTCTGGGGCTCAAGATGCATCTAACAGAAATGTAGAATGCTTAACGAAGCTGGTATCGAGCACAAATGTGACTTCCATTCGACAGGCAATTCTACATACTGGCCGATTGATACAACAATTAATTTGCATCGCTCCCTTGATAATAATAATAATAATAATAATATTTAACAGATAACTAGTCATAAGCGACTAGCTATCGGTTCGTAGCTCACATTTTCTAGTTTGACTAGTAGGGCATCGATGACAAGTGTCCATATAACTTTGTAAACACCTTTTTGTAAACATCTTTTGGCTGTTAAAACAGTAATTTATATTTCGCCAGAGGTGGTGGTATTCTACTGCTTTCGAGCATCGTTCTCACCTATCTGCGAGTAGGGTATTTAAAACATCTGAGTCCTATTGCATTTGAGATGGAGTCATATTCGATATTGTCAAAAGCACCCTCAATATCTGACCAATATCAGATCATGGATGTACTGAATTCAGAGTCAGATGTGAGATCTCAACCTTATTGAAGAATAGGTATCCGCAGAAAACCAACAAGGAACGATTTAAGAAGGAGGTAGACAAGTCCAACAGTGCTCTCCCTTAGCTCGGATCAAAACAAAACTAGAGCAAGCTGTTCAGAACCTGAACGGTACCCTCACCAAGTGTTTGGAAATAGTAAGCTAGTAAACAATCCTACAGGTCGCCTCTATTTTGGTAGAACGCAGATCTGCAGCGTTTTTGTAAAGAAACCAAAAAACTTCTAAGCATGTAACATAAGACTAAATTGGAGGTATACTGGAGGCTTTACGTATTACAGCAAAAAAAAAAAAAATAAAAATACAAGAATATAACACGAAATTCGAAGAGTGTTTCTTATAAAGAGTTTTGCGAAAAGGTTGAAACTGTCGGTGAAACCAGTCGGCAGAAATAATTCAAAAAATTTGATGGAACCTGTACTGAGTCGAAAGCATGCTTGAGGCTGACTTCCTAACAGCTAACATAATCTGCTCACAATCAGTTTTTATTGCTTGTTTTACCTCAAACACATAACGAGAGAGAGAAAGAAATTTAGTCAGCAAATTCCTTATTCAAGCAGTTCAGTTGTGTTATTTTATTGTAAAACTCTAATAAAATAATCAGCCTATTCATTTTTGGAGATCGTAGTTCGTTTGATTTAATTTTTTTTTTACAAATTCATTACCTTCGCTGTCGTGCACAAAAATATGCTGCCTCCTGTGAGGATTGCTGCATTTTTGTGATAAACAAAGAAGAACTATCTCTACTTCATGAGACTGTAAATCGCAAAGGTGCTGTTATTCCTCCGTTACTTCAATCTCGTATCGTACATCGCATGCTATTCCCTTTGTGCTTAAGCTCTGCTCATTTCTAATAAAAATGATCGATCTAGAGGATCATCCTGAAAAAATCGTACAACTTCAGCATGAATTGCTGAAAAAAGTAAAAAAAAAAAAAAACCAGCAGATCGTCATACAAAATCTTATTTCGACAACCGATTAAACAATTTACATCGACTTTAATACCAATCATGACCATCTTATTCAGTTATCATTAAAAGGAACAAACAAGTATTTCTCCAACAATATCGCTGGTGTCTTTGAAGAGAATTGCATCAGCGCTATTTGAGCTATCACCGAAGCATACCATGCAAATTGTGCCTCGATGTCTAACATAGCATGCTATTTTACCACGTCTGTATGCTTGCCGAAAATTGGGGTACCATGATTTTCCCGTAAATGCACGGATTGACCATCGTTTTATGATCAAAAAGTTTCATTAATTAAAACAATCTTTGCTTGATGATTTCGACATCTTCGACATGATCTACCCTTAATCACCGCTAACTATGAGACCGCGTGGAAGGACTTTCTAAACCGTTACAACAATACTCGCGTATTTAATTTATTACATGAATCTCCTTTCTTCTCAACCAATCATCCAAATGAAAAGTGCTTCTGCAATCATGCATTTACATGACATTTCTCGTTCATGCCTCGGAATTTGAAAGTAGAAACCGATAAATGTGATCAAATTTCCCATGACTATAAGGCCATAAATTGTTTTGCTTGCCAAGAGTCCAACGTTCTACGCCGTTGTCCGAAGTTTCTAGCAATGGATTGTTTTGATCGGAAGGCAAAAAAAAAGGAAGGTTTCAATCGAGCTCTCATCATCATAAGCTAGCTGTTCAATTTTTAAAACCGGAGCTCTTATCAATCACTTCTTCTATTAGTTACCAAATGGTCAACGTATGTCAGGTATTAGAGTAACCAACATCACGATTCAAAGACACATCGATGAACAATGCAAAATTAATGTAAATTAATTTAACCTCGGTCGTTAAATGTGTATCCAAAGACTTTCTATCAAAGGGAACCACGTATCATGAATGGCCCCTCTTCGTGGATGAGATTTAGCTAATGCAGATTTTTATCGTTCCTCATCAATTGATTTGCCTTTTTGTGCAGATATTTTAGCCAATGTTCTTAAGAAAGCTCTCCGCAGAGGTCGACCTAACGAATCAGTAGTCCAACAGAACTGTTTTGGATGGATCATATCTGAGGAAGCGTTTCAACCAACGTCACAGCTGTCTTTTTCTCGTTCGATTGTTTGCTTCTCTGGAAGAGCAGAATATTGTTGCTAAACAGTTCTATGCACATGAAAATACATCAAAGAAGCAGCAATACACCCAGGAGAAAAAATGATTAGAGGAATTTTTCAAAATAACTTATAAGCGCCAAGCTAATGGCAAGCATCTAGTTCGTTTACCACTGAAATCGTTATTGGATCAAAACTTCGTTCTAGGCAAATCCAAGCAGGTAGCATTAAAGAGGTTTCATTCGACCGAGCGCAAGCTTCACAGCTGTTATTTTTTACGTGAGTAATATACCAGCGCTATAACGGAACATTTTAACTTCAACTAAATAGCTCCAGCTGAAACAATGCAACCAAACAGCCTACGGATTCGTGCTGTGTACTTCCTCACCACTCCACCATAAAAACCGACAGTCCTACGTGTCTAAGTGTCTCGCCGTGTTTGATGCTTCAGTTATCACTTTTAGTGTAAGATCACTCAATAATTTGCTATGTAATGGGCCACTGCTGCAAATAAGCTACCCCCGGTTTTATTAAATTAGCATTTACACAAATTTTTTCATCACAGTAAATGTAAAAAAATGTGTCGTTGTATTGCGTATTCCTTGGCGCAATGAAAAAAATCAAATAGAAGAGTATCGATTAACCACGATGATTTTTAGGACAGCTCCATATACAGCCATTAGAGTTATACACCAGCCGGCAGAAGATGAATACGAAAGATACCCTCTGGAATATCATTAAACAGTGGTGATATGATCAAGACATTAGGAATGTGTTGGCAGCCAAATATCGATCAATTTCGGTATAAACTTAATTTTGAATTAACGACAACACCAATTACCACTATAGTGAAATAATTCGATCTTTAAGACTCATTAATCCTATCATGATAGGATATGCATTGGATGCAAAGATATTTCTGAAATGCCTTGGCTCATTCAACTTAGGCTGGGATGAATCCTTTTCACATGATCTTTGCAATGAACAGCGGCAGATTGTCCCAGACTTCCCGAATATCAAATCGATTCAAATTCCACGTTGGCTGAATTTCTTCCCAAAATGAAGTGGATAAATTGAAATTCTCGCATTTTGTGACGGTTCCTCTTAAGCATACGCTTCAATAATTTACCTACGTAACTTAAACGAGTGCGACTAATTTTACACAAACATTACAGCAAAGACCAAAGTGTATATAAAATTGTGTGCGGCCGTTCTAAGTTTTTAGCTAGTTCGTTGTTCAGCAGCTAATGGGAAATCTACCAGCAGCTAGCGTCACTTTTTCTATCACATTTCTATCCACTGGCATCGACTACACCGGATCAATCCAGCTCAAAGCTTCACTATATCGGGGGAATACTACATACAAAGGATACATTGCGGTCATTATTTGTTTAACCACCAATGTTTCATTCTAAGACAAGGAATGTGTCATTATATTTACATTGACTACGGCACAAAAATTTTATTGACGCATACTCAAAACTAACAAAACAAAAACTATTGAATCCACTGACCGCGATATAGTTCCCCAATTAACAAAAAAATCCATCCCATACCCCAAGCTTCAGCGGCTTATGAGAGGCGAATGTCAAGTCTGTCAAACACCATTTAAAGCGTGTTACTACTAGCGAGAACCGAGGCCTGCTTGTATTCATGATCATTGTCCTCACTTACGTTCAATTCAAGTTATCTATCTGTACTGACTTCAGATCTTTTCCTTTTTGGGTATTCTTTACTTGCTCCACCAGAACCTGGCTCTAACAAACCCTTCACCGCCAATATTTAAAACTACAATGAATGATTCAACAATTTTCAAATTAAATCACACAATCAAATCAACTGCTGCTTGGTCGGTAAAACCAGTCGGCAGAAATCATTCAAAAAATGTGATGGCACCTATACTGAGTCTATAGCATGCTTGAGGCTGACTTCCCAGGCAACCTAATCAGCTCACAATCAGTTTTTATTAACTTTGCTGCTAGTGAGCTTGTTTGAACTAAAACCCAAACGAGAGACAATAAGAAGTGCAGTCAGAAAATTCTTTATTTAAGCAGCTCCTTTGGTCAACGATGAGCATCAAGAGCAGAAAATTTTTATGTCTGATCTCAGATATCTAATAAAATAATAAGCTTATCAATTTTCAGCGATATTAGTTTATTTGATTTAATTTGTTGTTTACAAATTGATAACACTGTCTACACAAACAGAGCTCAATAACACAACACGCCGTAACTGGTACATCTTTTTGGTTGAAGGCTTTAAGTTGCCTTGCGCCAATAAGGGTTTTCTAATAACGACTTGACAACTTTTTTTTTAAAATAAAAGGCAAACAATATTTCAAAAACTTTATCATTGGCTTGAAGTACAATCAAAACATTTATGAATGGAACTCGACTTCGTTCATATGAACACCGCGGGCACGTTTGCAGCGGTCGATTCGTTGGACCCAATTTTCAACGACTCGGCCACACATTTCGGCTGAAACGGCCGCTATTTTGCGTTCAATGTTGGATCTGAGCTCTTCCAACGTGGTCGGCGTGTTGGCATAAGCCAATGACTTAACGTAGCCCCACCGAAAATAGTCAAGCGACGTTAAAACGCACGAACGAAGCGCCCAATCGACTGACCCATGTCTTGAGATAATGAGCGTGTTATCTCTTACTTACTTACTCTTCAATAAGTGGCACCATCCTGTTGAAACCACATGTCGTCCGATTCCATATCTTCCAATTCGGGTCAAAAATAATCGGTGATCATGGCGCGATAACGCTGACCATTCACAGTAACGTGATGATGTGGCCAAATAACGCCGCCGGCATGCAAACCGCATAAAACAGTTATTTTTTGTGGATGAAGTGGTGATTCATGAAGCACATGTGGGTTTTCACCCGACCAATAACGCATATTTTGCTTATTGACAAATCCATTGAGCCAAAAATGAGCTTCGTCACTAAAGATGATTTTGCGATGAAATTCATCATCTTGGCGCATCTTCTCCAGAACCCAATCGGAGAACGTACGTCGCTTTAAATGGTCCATCGGCTTCAATTCTTGAGTCACCTTGATCTTGTATGGGTGTAAACCAAGATCCTTACGCAAAATACGCCATAATGTGGTCTGAGCGATGCCCAATTCTTGAGAACGCCGTGAAATTGACTGATTTAGATCGTTTGCTACAGACGTCTGAACGGCAGCGATATTTTCGACATTTCGACTAACCCGTTGTCTCACTGACACGCAACTCACTGATGGCAACATCACACAATGAATATGCACTAAACTTGTTACTGCCTGTCTACTAGGGCAAGAATTACAACCGAAAATTGGAGTTAACGCTCTTAAAGTTGCAGTCACCGACTCCAAATATCTGTAGAAAATTTTTATAATTTGCAGACGTTACTCGTTAGTGTACTTTACCATGATGAAAATGTTAAGTTTACTGAATAAATTGACAGTGACAATTTGATGATTAGTGAAAGAGTGCGTTCACAAATTAAATTCAAAGTTGTCAAGTCCCCATTGGAAAACCCTATACAAGCTGCTAGTAACTCTGCAGAGAAACTCCACTATTAGCCTGAGACTGGCGGGCAAATCGAAAATTTGGCGAACAGTGAGAGTAGCCTTTATACTGAAAATAGGAAAAGAGAACTACACGTGCGGAAAGAGCTGTACACCTATAAGTCTAATTCCCTTCATGTTAAAAAGCATGTAGAGAATGGTTGAGATTCATGTGCGCAAAACTGCTTCGCGAAAGTACATATTCTCTATCAGAGACGCAACATGCTTACCCACGCGGAAGATGTTGCGAGAGTTGCCATTTTAATCGACATTAAGGATGCATGTGCAACTCGGCCAGACAACGCCACAGAGTTGAATCACTAGTTTTGTGGATCAAAGCAATGCTGGTGTATAGGACGATGATTGCGGATGCTAATGTGATGACCGGGATTAACAAGGGTTGCCCGCAAGGCTTCTTTCTGTCTGCACTGCTATGATGCATGTTGGTCGATTCATTGCTTAACGTGCTCAATAGCTCCGACGTCTATGCATAAACATACGCAGATGATATAACCGTACTGTCTGTTAGATCCTGTCTAGCGACTGTCTGTCAGTCAATCCTCTCAAAATTGAGGTTGTTCTCTTTACTGGTCTGACTCACATGAAAGGCATTACCATCTAACTTACCAGAGAAGCTAAGTATTATTTTGTCATTCGGGACAATAAAATAATAATGGGCTAAACATGATAAGTCTAAAGTTGCTTAAACGCTGTCGGCCTGTTTTCAGTTCAAAGGAAATACGTTAAACAAAAATATTTCATTTCTGGTTTTACCAGACTTTAAAGAACGGTCTGTCTCTGTTGCATGGAGGCTTTCAATAGCACGCCCGGCTCCGCTCTAGACACATTGATGAATCTCCCTCCTCCTAATTTTTATATTATGGACCGTACGTTTAAAGCCTTTTTCCAAAAAAAAAGTTGCCTGGGGTACAACACGCACCGGTTGTCCTTTGACCCTGCTTTTATGGACATGCCGTTTGATGTAAAGATGCAGAAAAGATACGAAATCCACTTTCCCTGTGCCTAAGAGTGGTTTCGGTCGGAATCTGAGGCAGGAAATGAATGTAGTCGGCTCTTCACCGAGTTATGATCGCATCAGACTACAGGTACTAAGCGTCGATGTGGTTGATGCTGGTTTTGTAGGCACTTTATCACTGAAGCGCCTATTCATCGCTCTTTGAAAGATTAATTGATTCTATTAAAAGGAACTTGAAAAGAGTACAATGGACAAGTCTTTTATCTGATAGAGTCTAAGTTCCGGCAGAACAAAGAAAAAGCTGTTTTCATTCCGCAATAAAATTTTCTCGCGTTCTTTATTATCACAGTTTTTAAAAATACACATGATTCCTTAAGCCGACGCAGATCTTCTTCTTAGCATGAACTTCTGCGTCACGATGAACGTTGCCATTTTCTCCTTGACATGTCTCGCTGTCTCTTCTAAATCGATTTTGTTTAGCAGGAGCAGGGGATTCCTGTCTGCGGTTATTCGGATTCTGCTCACATGTATTCCTAATTCTTGCAGTTTAGGATCAAGCTTTATTTTCCGAAGCATGGCAGCATACGATAAATATCCGGTCTTCTTGATCATATGTAATTGCATCAGGGTGCGGTGGATTTATAGTACTTTTTGCTGGCTTTTTCTTTACTTCCTTCAACCTTACTTGCCATGTGTTCTACTCCACGACTCCCTGCACCGTTACGTTATTCCTTTTCATTTTCTGTTGCACGGATGGTATTTGTAGTACCCACCATTCTGTGGCAGGATGATCCTGAGAGTGTACAAGATATTTGCATAAACACATGAGGGACCCCCTATTTACAACCTGTGGGAGCGCCTGATGGAAACTGATAAAACTCTACACCTTTCTATATAGGTTTATATCTTTACTAATACCAGCGAAATTGCAATAAAATCTTTTATTCCTTCCAAGTAGGAATGAATCTTTTCACTCATAAGGATTACTTCTTCACAAAGTTTCATTCACAAAGAACTGAGAGGAGGAAATTAAATTTTCTTTTTCTTCTTTATGTGGGTCCTGTGCAATTTCATAAAGAGGATTTCATTTACTTTTGTTCTGCGTCTGCTGCGCAACGCAGTATCTAAGACTTCCAAAGCTCTCTCAAGAGCCTTCACAACTTTAAAAATCAATTATCTTTCCATTTAATTTATTTTATTATTTTCTAAATATTTTATCTAATTTTGTCTCAGTTTTTCCATCGAAAACAAATACCAAGTCAAATAATTAATAGTCTTCTGCTCATTGACCAAGCCCTGGGTGTGTACACCAACCCTCAGATTTCAGAAATCTTAGATCCAGCTAATAGAACTCTTAATTTTCGCCCCTTTTCACTAATTGATATACTCGTACAAATATGGTATGTATCTACGGTTATGAGTATTGAAACCGTCACCCAGTCCAGAATATCTGGTAGCTATGTAGAGGGGTTGTGACATGTTGTGCCACTGTTTCAACCTAGAGGGTTGCATGAAAATTAATATCAAAATATTTTGATGGAAAGTTTGGCAGCCCGACTGGTAGTGAAGAGCTCTTGATGCAAAAATATGCTAACTACACTAAGTTGGTTTTCTATCAAGGATTCCATTAGGCACAATTTATATTCATAGCCAATCTGCTGAAGTTTTATAGAATTTATTACACCACTTGACTTTCAGTTCAGGGATGAAATATTTTTTTTACAAAAAATTATGTGCTCGTAAACGGCTGTCATAACGCGTGGCTTACTGGCTCTATCTCAAACCATATGCACATCGATGGGAAACTAAAAGAAGGGAGGATTTAGAAGTGAGGTGAATTGATTTCGAAAGTGCTAAGTGATTTTCAATAACGTAATATTTTGTCAACATTTTAAAGTATTTTATATGCAAATTAGTCGACTTAGGGTAATGCGGCGCTCATGAAGTATGGTGGATATCCCTTAAGTTTGATGATATTAGGAATTTCGAAAATGCATTTATGCAATTCCGTCGCCAGATAGCTCAGAGTAATTAAGACTTCTTGGCTAAAGAGGGGCTTCCTTAAATTTATTCATTAAAAAGGAGGAGTGGCTATATGTGCAACTTCTTAAAACCCAAATGATCCATGCTGTACTTTCAACGTCAATTGATTTCAACACATGTAAAAGAAGCGCAGTCTTATTCTGATATGCTAAATAGGCTAGTAGTTGCTAATAGATCTTCCTCTGATAAAATGACTAGGGAAAAGAAACTGGTCGACTTAAAGATACTGAAAAGGATATCAAAGTTGATATCAGATAAGTTGTGCTGCAAGTTTCGACAAAGTTTTTAGCGGTCTCTTGAGATTGCAGCTTTTCGAAGTCGAACTTAAGTGGTTTCATTTGGCTCCGTTGTACCTGTGATATTCCCACTTGTACATTGACTGCTACAAGGTAATGATCCGGATCAATACTAGCACCTCGGAGAGTTTGGTATTGCAGGTGTTTTGCAGGCCAGCCTCTCGATAAGACCCAACTTTAAGATAAAATGTCGTAGCACAATTTTGGTATCATAGCTAAGCGCTGTACTTATGTTCCGTCCAGGAGGTCATAAAATTCGTATTTGGTGCTGGTGATTGTTATGAGGAGCTCACTTACATACTCAGAACTTATTGCTTTTTGCCCATGTATTCCTCGAATATCCAAATAAGCGTCGTTTTGTTTCTACGCAGCAGATGAAAGATGTCGCTTTCACCGCTCTAAGCCCTGCTAATCGCAACGCACTTCTTAAACAAAGTATCTCTCTAAGCAGTCCGGTGCTGTTAACGTATTCAGATATCTTGCGCCGCTACCTCTACTCCAACTCAAGTCCATTAACATATATGTTGAAGATATCGAAGGAACTTTTATTTGCTATTAAAGTATGTCTTTGCATAAAACTCAATTTCATATAAAACGACTTCCCCTTTGTCGCTGCAAAACTTTTTCACTATGAACTATACATTTTTGTTTTTTAATAAAACATAAACTATTGAAGATACAGAAAAAAGTTTTATTTCTTATAAAAGTATATTTCATACCATTTATATAAATCGCACACACCAATGTAATTATCTTTCATCAATAAATTATGCATGTTTATGAGTAATACTATGGGATTGCTGATATAGACCCAACGTTCATAAAGCTTATCTTGCCCTATACTCTTCCCTCCATAACTCATCGCTTTAATAGTAACTTAACCACCAATAAGTTTCCCAATACGAGTATATGAAAAAAAAAAAAAAATATTTCCCATACGCAAGAAGAAAATCTTGACCATTTCAGACTATAGACCGAAAGCAATACTTTCATTCTTGGCAAAGGTTTTTAAAACGGCTGTTCTACAACAAATGAAAGCTTACTTAAATCGTAAATGCTTACTTATTAGCGACCAGTTAGATTTCTGCTCCAAATCAGCACTCTTACTAGAGACTGAAAACAATTGCATTACTTTGGATATAATGGATGTCACTTTCCTATTACTTTTAAATTCATATGTTACGAACACAGTTCAATTTGTCGTAGTCAATGATGGATTCACCAAATTCCTCCCAGTCCTAAGTGGAGTTCTGCAAGGCTCAATAGGGGACTGCTGTTGTTTTGAATGCATGTCAACGAATTTCCAAAATGACGCCAGGCGACCTAAAAATGCATATCTTTGCTGATGATACATAGTTGAAGGTATCTTAGCTGCCCTCTTGACTCAACTTCTGAGAGCACATCGAAAATATACGGTGACTTAGAGCATATGCGAAAGTAGTCCATTAATCAGAAAAATGTTCGGATATACGATTACGTTGAATATTTTTTTTTTTAAATACAAAAATTTAATTTATATACATGAAATCATTAGCACTGCACAACCAGAACACCTTTTTAGTAAATTGTCATTCCTACAGTCATAAAAATCAATGTGTCTTATAGAATCCAGTTTCTCGAGATTGAATGCCAACTGAGGAACTCGTTGTTAATTACAATAAGAAGAATCAGAAACAAGAGACAATGCAGAATTTCCCTACATAAATATTTGGCCATTATAAACCCCTATATACCCTAAGTACCTTATATGCCTTATTTGTTAAAAATTGGATTCTTCCTCTAATTCACCTTTGAATTTGTTTTTATGTATGTATTACTTTTGTTTGTTTTTATCTATCCTATGTATTATCTATTCTACATAACGTTATTACATTTTCAACATGCTTAACATATTTATATTACTTTTAAATGTATGCCTAAATCCAATGTATACCTTGCAACCCACAAATTATCATATCCTAACATTAGCGATTTTGTTATAATGATAATATAAGTTCCGATGATTTTGTGGTCATAAAACTTCTACCACTATTTAATGGTAATAGCCTTATTTAAATTTCGCGTTTCCAATAGTAGTAGCAGTGTTTTAGAAGCATTTGTAATGCTATGTTCTCGATGTACAAGAGAAGAGCAGAGACGTGAGTCCGGGAACGATTGTAGAAAGCATAGGGTACTGTTGTCGACAAAGGAAAACAGGTTTAAAGAGAAAGGCCAGAGTTTATACTATCGAAGTGAAAAGTGGACGTTTCAAGGTGAGGTTATTGTACGAGACTAAAAGAACCCTGAAATTCTGATAACCCCTTACGTAAGCATGAATAAACAACCTTATAACAAACTGTCTGAAGCTTAACGCGCAGTCTGTAATAGACCTCTTTCGAAAAAATATATGCTTCGATAAATGATTCTCCATGGAGATTCCCAACAAAGAAGCATGGGGTGGCAATAACTCACCAAACAGCCAGTGGATACAATGGTATCCGGATGGTTCTAAAATGGAATCAGGAATGGGAACTGGAATTCACGGACCAAGAATGCGACAACGTATCTACAACTCTGGTATCAAAGGCACAGACATTCATATATTCACGGACAGTCAAGCAGTTATAAATGCCCCTAGCTCGAATACCATTTAATCCAAATCACTCATGTACTGCTTGAAAGCCCTCCAATAGCTACGCTCTAGAAACAAAACTAAACTGTGGTAGGTTTCTGGTCATCAGAGCATTGAGGGGAATGAAAAAGCCGACGAACTGACCAAAAAGGGTCAGAAATTCCTTTTAAGTGACCTTAACTTTCACTTTTAATAGCTGGGAGCACTCCAGATGCATCTTGTACTGGGAGAGTAGAACAGGTCAATGACAGGTCAAAGGAGCCACTGTGCCCTTCAATAAAAATGCCAATATATGTCTAAATCTAAGTCGGCATAATATTAAAAACCTATTGGGTATATAACTTATGTATAACTTCGTCCGGTTTTTTTCTTTCTGGCAATTTGTGGATCCCATCCCAAAACAACTGCGCCGGCAGCGAAGAATGAATCAAGCCAATTTATGATATTCTGCTCTGAACCGTATTTCAGTGAGGGCGTTCTGCATCGACCGGAACAAATGGTAGTCAGAAAGGGCAAGGTCTGGGCTATAAGGCGGGTGGGGTAAGACTTCCCATCCACTGTTTTCCAAATATTTCTTAACCGGAATAGCAACGTGGGGCCGAGTGTTGTCATGATGGAAAATTATTGCCTCGTGTCTAGTCGCATATTCCGGGCGTTTTTCGTCTACTGCTCTCTTCAAACGGATTAATTGGGTTCGGTAGCATTGTCCATTGATGGTTTCACCCGGTTTTAGCAGCTCATAATACAGCACACCCATCTGATCCCACCAAATACAGAGCATTACCTTCGCGCCACGGATATTCGGCTTTGTCGTTGATTTGGATGGTTGACCGGGTTTCACATATGATTTTTTTGCGCTTGGGGTTGTCATAATAGATCCATTTTTCACCACCAGTAACAATTCGATACAAAAATGACTTCCTTTGGTGGCGTTCCAACAGCATTTCGGACATGCAAAGCCGCCTTGATTTTGAATATATCCAGTTTTGAAATGGCTACTTGAGTGACACCCACAGATTCTGCGAGCTCTTCTTGTGCTTGGCAACAATCTTCATAGAGTAATGCTTCCAGTTCTTCATCTTCAAACTTTTTTGGCTGCCCTGAACGTTCATCGTCTTTCAAGCCAAAATCACCACTTTGAAATCGTGCAAACCACTTTTGGCACGTTCGCTCAGCTAACGCATGTTCACTATAAACTTCCACCAAAATACGATGACTTTCGGCAGCAGTTTTCTTCATATTAAAGTTATGAAGCAGAACTCCCCGCAAAAACACTTTTTCAGGCACAAAGTTCGACATATTTGAGCGAAAAAAAATTATTGTGGTTTACGCTTCAAATGAATGACATATTTTGAAATGACGTACGATGCAGTAACTTTCGAGCGCATGTTCCAATGGAATAATAACAATGCAATAATACAAGTTACGGCATCTCTAAGCAAACCGCATGAATAAGCTATAGACCCAATAATAGGTTACCTCACAGGACATCACGGTTAAAGAATATCACCTCAAGAAAATGAAACTTATCGTCATTCCAAAATCCCGACTTTGTCTTGAAGCAGACGAAACAGCTGAGGAAATTTTACGTGAATATCTATTCCTCAACTGAACTAGACTGAATATTTTTTTTCAGAGAAGAATTCGACGCTAATGAATTAATAAATTCCGCTGCTGGTAGAGTTGCCAACTTTATTCGAAATGTAGAAAACCTAGTAACCTAACTACAGTTCTAACAAAACAGTACAGTACAACAAAACAGGTGTCTTTACAACATCAGAATAACTAATAACTTTTGCAAAATCATCGCTTTTTTAATTGCAAGTGAGAGGCAACTGTTATACCAAATGTTGTAAGTTTCCTTCCATTCTGTAATACAATACTTTCCGTTGATGCTGTCTTCAGGAATCTTTAAAAACGCCCTAATTAAGACAATCATTGCCCATTTTGCCTTAAGTATAAAAGATTTATTAAATCCAAAGCTTTAAGAAGAAAAGTAGTAGCTCTTTATTTTAGAAATTCCTTTTATGTGTATCTACCCTTTCAACAACAGACATTTAAATTCTAATACTCAATGTCTCATATGATAATTTTGCCATTTTAAATTACATTACTTGGCGGAAATATGTTAGTTCTAATACTTCTGAAAAGATGTTTTAGGTAATTTGAAATGTACAAACTTAATCCACCTCTTCCACAAAATCAACCACAATCCATTATCGTATCAAGTTTCACATAATCCACTATGTATCCGCAAAATTTGAAATGTAAAATGTCTAAGAAGGGTTACGAAAAGAAAAAAACTGGCATAACTCATCTAGTAGTCTCGAATACGTAAGCAAACATTTTGTAATTGTATCTTTTAATTGCAATCACAACTTCTACGAAAACGAAGTTTAAAATATCGTAGTTTTTGAAATACTCGTAAAAGGCAAATTTACTGCTAGTTGAGAGATTCCATTCATTAGGCATGCACACTTTTGACCAGATCTAAGAAAAGAGTTGATGTATGTTCTCGGCAAACTCACTTCTTGTTGTTGACACGTTCTGTTTACCTTTTGGTAAAATTTTCGTACGCTGTTCCTAGAGTACAAACTCAAAATATCTTCCTTCTTCTGGAAAAGCCGATGTTCTTTTCGTCTATTTTGTTCGTAGACCTCACGTCTATCGTTGCAACTCGGTTTGTAGGATTCATATTTAACTGAATGTGCTTGCAGGTATTCTTCTTCAAGCCAGGTATTTCCTGTAGGTTGTCAGGCGATATCCAGTACATCAGTTGCGTTTCCACTGGTCTTCGGTACTTGATGCTGGCAGTACTGATGAGGGATCGTTTTCTAATAGTTCGTTTTTGTTGTGAGGCTTGGATAAACCGCATACGTACATCGAATGCAACAAGGTGGTTATCTGAGACTACATTGGCTGCCCGGAAGGTTCGGCTGTCCCGAATATGAAAGGCATGTTTACGTCGATATCAATATGTTCGCTGTTGAATATGTATGCTGTGGATAAAAAATGCTAAAAAAAGTCGATAGGCGACTATAGGCGAGAAAGGATTTTATTAAAGTAAAAGGTTAAGTTAAGGGTATAGGAAGTGTAGTCAAGTTAAACAAGTAAGTGATGAATATCGCTGTTATACATTTGCAAAGTTGTAAGTGTTGCCGTAGCATAACAAAACATAATTTTATTCAACATACCTCCCCAACACTTTACAATTCAAATTAATTTATAAATGAAATTAACTTATTAATTATGAATTCAAGATAATATTATTCCAAGTTTTTTAAAATGAGAATTATGTTTAGATATAGACAAATATTTGGTAAATGGATCGACTAACATATTTTCGGTCGACCGTTTTCCTTTAAAATTTGCTAGGAATTGATGTTCATGATTGGTTCATCAGGACAATGTAAAGTTAGTTTGGTAAACAAGAGTTTAAAGTATTTGGCTCCTTTTGCAGCTGCTGTCAAGGTGACGTATTCTGCTTCGGGGCTGGACATCGTGACATAACTTGATTCAGCTTAAGCAACGATGGGTTTTCTAGATCTTGAATAACAGATTTTAGTGTCGAGATTAATTTTTAAATACCTAAGGACAGAAGTAGCTGAGTCCCAATGTTGAACGGACGACTGAATGTTAACAAATGAAGTAGGCTTCCTATCAATTCCTGGTAAGCCTTTTGGTTAACAGGTTTATTTTCGTCTTGAATTTGTACCTCTTTTTCAAGTTTGATTTTGGGTGGTAACGGTAGCGTTCGCGGTTTACACTCAGTTAACTTATATATTGAAATAAGATACCTTATATAGTTTGACTGGCTAATCGATAAATTCCTTGCTTCCGGTCTCTTGAAATCTCAACCCTCTGGTAAGCTTTAGTTCTCCCATGTTAATTGTTGCCACAATTAAGTCGTCGACATAGGCTGTAATAAACATTTTTATTCCACTTTGTTCTTTAAAATAAATGCATTTATAATAGTTTGAATTCTTATTCCCGATTTCCTGAAGTTTGTTGTCTAGCTTTTTGTTTCATTGATGACCCGATTGTTTTAGATCATATATTTATATTTGAAGTTTGAATACTTATGATTTATCGTTTACGAAACCTGCTGGCTGTTCCATCAAAATTTCTTCATCCAAATCTCTATACAAAAAGGCTGTTGAAACGCCGATGTGGTGAAGATCTAAGTCATATTCAGTGGCTGTCAACGAGCCATACAACAATTTAAATGAAAATACAGAACATTAATTTTTTCCTTTCTCTTACGTTTCCAGCCTAACGTCCACTGTAGGGATTTTTCTTTCGATCTTTTATCAATACTTTTATCTCTTTTCCTCATTTGATGATGTTCCACCGTTTTTGTCTCCATTGCAAAAAACGTTTCGATCACGAAGTCAATTTGTTGGGTGAGCGCCTCTTTTGGATTTTTGCCACCACTCTTTCTTATTTGGATATATAGGGTTTTCCAATAGGGACAACTTTGAATTTAATTTGTGAACACACTCTTTCACTAATCATTAAATTGTCACTGTTAATTTATTCAGTAAACTCAACATTTTCATCATGGTAAAGTACACTAACGAGCAACGTCTGCAAATTATAAAAATTTTCTACAGATATTCGGAGTCGGTGCCTGCAACTTTAAGAGCGTTAACTCTAATTTTCGGTCGTAATTCTCGCCCTAGTAGACAGGCAATAACAAGTTTAGTGCATTAATTTGAGTCTACATATTAGTTGTGTGATGTTGCCGTGTCAATGAGACAATGGGTTTACAACCAGACAAGATCAAGCTGACTGAAGAATTAAAGCCGATGGACCATTGAAGCGACGTACGTTCTCCGATTGGGTTTTGGAGAAGATGCGCCAAGATGATGAATTTCATCGCAAAATCATCTCAATGGGCTCAATGGGTTCGTCAATAAGCAAAATATGCGTTATTGGTCTGGTGAAAACCCATATGTGCTTTATGAATCACCACTTCATCCACAAAAAATAACTGTTTGGTGCGGTTCGCTTTCCGGCGGCGTTATTGGTTATTGATAACGATCGTCACGTTATTGTGAATGGTCAGCGTTATCGCGCCATGATCACCGATTATTTTTGGCCCGAATTGGAAGATATGGACTTGGACGACATGTGGTTTCAACAGGATGATGCCACAAGCACACACAGCGCACGCTACAATCGATTAATTGAAGAGTAAGTATGGTGATCGTGTTATCTCAAGACATGGGCCAGTCGATTGGGCACCTCGTTCGTGCGATTTAACGTCGCTTGACTATTTTCGGTCGGGCTACGTTAAGTCATTGCTTTATGCCAACACGCCGACGACGTTGGAAGAGCTCAGATCTAACATTGAACGCGAAATAGTGTCCGTTTCGGCCGAAATGTGTGGCCGAGTCGTTGAAAATTGGGTCCAACGAATCGACCGCTGCAAACGTACCCTCGGTAAACATATAAACGAAGTCGAGTTCCATTAATAAATGTTTTGATTGTACTTCAAGCCAATAATAAAGTTTTTGAACTATTATATCTCAAATGGTTTGCTTTTTATTTAAAAAAAAAAGGTTGTCAAGTCGTTATTAGAAAACCCTATACATATATATATATAAAATATATATATATAAAAGAAATATTTTAAGAAAAAAAAATCATTGCAATGGAATTAGCGCAGGATAGCAGGAGTAGCTGGAAGTAAAATAAAATTAGATTTATCAAGAAAAAGGAAGGACAAATTTTATTCTCCAAAGAAATTGTCTTTATTCTCAGGCTGTGATAACATAATTTTATTTTACTCTGGTTCCTTCACTTTGCTTGATTCGCATCCAGCCAGTCCTTTGCATCTCTGAATAGTGTATATCGTCGTTTGTTCGGAAGAGTTCTGTGACATGGTTAGAACATAGCACAGTTGCAGTGCACCTAAATGTCGCAAGGCGGACGACAATCTCATGGTTTTGTTCGATCGTTGCATACGATGCACAGTGGGTCAGGTTCCAAAGAAGGATGGCCATATGGTTTTTTGGGCAGATTTACAATGAAATCATATCATTTTGGCCTGGAAAATAGTTGTTATGATTACTAGAGGGTTAGAACAAGAAAAAAAAGCAATTTTTTTTTTTTAAAGAGTATGTTCATGCATAAAATATTCATCATATATAAAAAACATAATCTCACAAAAAAAAAACCGTCAAGTAATATAATATAATAAAGTTACAATAAAGCTCAAAAACTTAATAAATCCAACACTTCTTTTACTAACACAGAATTCTTTTTGTACTGCAACTTTCTTAAACTAGAAATAAGTGGATCTGAATCAAGAAGAAACCTGTGCAAGAGATCCAAGTTAGTAACATTTCGGGTATGTTTCCTAGTATTATCGCGTCTGAATAGTTTGACTAATTTATTACAAGACTCAGCGGCCTCCTCAGATAATTCATCAATAGATAATAAAGAACTATCTATCAATTCTGCTCCGTGAATCAATACTTTATGTATTGGTGAAGGTAAGTTATACGAAGGGTATTCCTACACAACATCTTAGCAGTACCAAAAGCATAACTCTTAAATTTTTCTGAATCTATTTTATAAGCAGAAGACATCTGTCAATAAGATCTTTTCTAATACCTGTTATTTCAGATGAAATATCAGAGTTCTGGAAAAATGTACGTGCTGTGTTTCCATCATTGGATGTGCCACTTCCTCCACTTTTTGGTTTGTCTACAATTAAACCTAATTTTTCCCTAAACTGCCGTTGAACTAGCTCTTTTCTCTGAGCAAGACTAGCCTTATCTTCTGCAGAACGCGCTTGCCACTTTTTAATATTAATTCGATAAGAAACGTGAATAAAATACTAGAAAAATCTAATGTATGAATGCATTGGAGATAAGCCAAACTCAAATTTACTAGTATCAGGGACCTCTTTTAAGCATATGTTTAAATCGTTCATCTCTTTTGATGTTGCACCACAAATGTAACACCTACTCGTAGATAAGTCGCTAAGTGCAGAACAAACTTTACCATCTACCATCGTCAATTGTAAGGAATGGGTGATTTTAATTTCGTGGCCATTAATAAGCACTGAAGTAGGGACAAACTGGTTAATTTGGCTTTTGAAATAAACTTCTTCTAAATTCAAAACGAATTGGTCTGCACCACAGGTATTTAGTTTATAAACAAGTTGAAGAGGTACACAAGATGTGACAAATAAACTCGAATCTTCGATAGATGAATCTGAAAATGTCTGCTTATATTCACTATGGCCTGTGCTTAGATTCATTAATGTATGAAACAATTTCATCCGTGCTTAATTCCAAAGAACTTGCTGATTGATTTGAACTGATAAGTAAAGTAGTTACAGCGGAATCGTCAATCTATGATAAAACTGCTAATCTGCTATGTTTAGACCTGCAGTCCAAACTGCAGTCTGCTGCAGTCTCCAAACTCCTTCCTGTATCACGTTCCACTTGTACATTGAAGAGATTCCTTTTGCTCGTCTTTGTAGTTTCCATATACTTCTAAATCAAATACTTTAAGTATGCAAACTTCGGTCTCATTTAACCAGCTTTCGTATATGGCCATTAGCTTAGCTTTTGACCTCCTAAATTGCCCTAATATGGGGCAAGCCGTTTACAGAGATTCAAAAGGAAATTTCTCAAGCAATCAGTCTGGATATTTTCAGCATCCGGTAAGGAATTTGCTAGGGATCCGAACACTTCCTGAAATTTTTCTGCTTCATTTTCTTTATTTTTTGAAGCTATCCACGTATTTAAAACAAGCATTCGTGTAAAAGAACACGTAATGGTTTTACCTACAAAAGAAAAACACAAAAAATTAAAAAAAAATTTTTTGTAGTACTGGACCTAGTCTACTTAATGACCTGTAAAAATCCTTAGAGCTCCTAGGAGCAACTAGACTTTGCGGTTATTAAAATTAGGAAAATAAGAGATTATATTGATATATGACTCAATTATGGCGATTCGTGCCTTCATAAGTAAAAGCTTAGTTGAATATGGAAAATGGCTAAAAACAATAAAAGTGGAAGGTGTGTTTTGACGGAGCTAGTTATGAATAGTCGCATTGTTAAGGAAAACATAATTACTTTAAAAATATCGTACATACCTGCAATTTGAATATCCATTGCACAATTATATCACAAACAATAAATTTCTCGGAAAAACCTCACGTTAAAAATAACATTTATTTATGTGAACAAATAAACTAATGAGCACTAAACAGATGTTACCACTTCCGATGCACAAAATTAACTGTGCCATGTTTGTAATTGCAATGTTTTTTATACCTATGAAGAAAAGGGTTTTTATGTTTCCTATACCTGTAAAATAACATCATATTTGAAAAATCGGTATTTCGGCCCTATGACCTACGGCTGAACCACTGTGCGATGGTGTCATTATCCATGTGCTAAATTTGACTCTAAAAATTATGACACTATCACCCCTTGGCCTTGTAAAGACCATAACTGCTGAGCAGGGTAGTCAGCCACTTGTCGATGTGCAAGGCGATGTTGACATTCAGGATTGCGAGGGAGAGAACCTGCTTATGTCAGCAGGAGAGGATGAGGCAGCTAGCTCCATAAACCTCCTCATAGAAGCCGCCGCAGGTGCTCAAGGAGCACTGTCTCAAAGGGATGGCGAGCTTGCAGCGGTGAAGAAGAAGGAAATGGATGAGTTAAACTTGAAACTTACTAGGGTTTCGTTATCAGTGGAGCAACAAACGTCGGAATCAAAACCTTTAAGATATTTGTTACCCAAGAAAAAGGACGACAGATTAGAGATGATAAAGAAAATAAAGGCAAACCACCATTTGCCTCTGAATAACCTTTCTAATTCCAAGGAGTCGACGCCGCTTCCCAAATTGTCAGATGGTCGCGCTAATTTCGCAGAGTCTTCATTTCAAGAAGGAGATATTACCAGCCTACTAACCATCTTAAGCAGGAGCAACGTGCGAGAGCCATATTTCGAGGAGGTTTTCAGGTCGACCACCGTCGAGGGCAGCTATAGTGGAAAGGAGAACGTGTCACGGAAGGCGCTCAAAGGAGAAGCTTAACAACTGCTAAGCGACCGTTTAAAATACTCTTCAGACGCCGACAGTATCATGGATTCTCTTCGATCTATGTTCTCGTGCATGACTTGACTGCAGACTTCCCAAACTTACCTCGAAATGTGACCTCAAGATCCGTGTATGGGCAGTGAAGCTGAACGGATTTGTTGCAGACATAAGATCTATGAGACGAAAGGAGGATCTCAATAATAGTTATGTATTCTCGTGACTTGTTTGCAAGTTAGGTGCTGGACTTTACCAGGAATGGACGAAAAAGAAATCAATCAGTCCTTGTGCTGATCTAGCTGAGTTTTTGACAGAGAAAGTCATCGATCTACCACCTGAGCCGTCAAAGTGTACGGAACTAGGCATTTTGAAGAAATCTTCAAGACCTTCGAGGGCTGCTGGTCAAGTGTTAATACACCAACCGGTGTTACCCAAGGTTGCGACCAACATTTGCGTAAAGTGCGGACAGAAACACATGCTGAGTAAATGTCGTTTAATGGCGTTTACGAATTTATTGGTTGATCAAAGGCTAGCATATGCCAAAGAAAAACGTATATGTTTTTGCAGCTTAAATCTATCGAAGCATAATTGGAGATCGTGCCAAGGAAAGACATGTGAAATCGAGGGCTGTAGTGCGCATCATCACCAATTGCTCCATTAAGTGCCACAGGTTATTTCTTCAGGTTTGAACAATGCGATTATTTCGTTCGTCCCTCAAGCGC
This sequence comes from Volucella inanis, assembly GCA_907269105.1. Taxonomy (NCBI): domain Eukaryota; kingdom Metazoa; phylum Arthropoda; class Insecta; order Diptera; family Syrphidae; genus Volucella; species Volucella inanis. The sequence goes on from OU026153.1 coordinate 149,624,508, forward strand.
AATTCCATTCTTCTCGCGTAGGAACAAACATATCCTTTTCAAGATAGCTCCAGTCCGAGTCTATGGAGACGATGGTAAATTTGTGGACACATATGCCTTCCTGGATGATGGTTTGTCTCTTTCAACTGTGGAAAAGGACCTTTTCGACGAGTTTGTTTTTCAAGGTACCCCAGAAGAGCTGACCCTCCAGTGGACCAAGGGGGTTTCACGGCATGAGGACTCAATGCGGACTACGTTGACGATATCAGACGTTCATAACCGTAAACATTTTCTATTGAGGGGAGTGTTCACTGTTAGAAATTTGGAGATATCTTGCCAGTCAATTGATGCAGACGGGTTGAAAAGGGAGCACAGTCACCTGCGAGGACTCCTGCTGTCCGATCTAGTGGATGCCAAGCCGAAAGTACTCGTCGAACTCGATCAAGCCAAATTCCTTTGTGGTCGTGGCAGGCGTCATGGTAAAGATGAAAAGCCTTGTGCAATCAAAACTCTCCTAGGATGGGTCGTCTATTGGACGTTAGCTTCTACGTTGAATGTTGCGGGCCTCAATGAAGCAGTCAAGCCTTCAATAAATTTCTTGTTACATGATGCAATAAGGTCCGAAGATCAATTACATGAGCTTGTAAAACATCATTTTACCATGGAGAATTTTTGGGGTAATGGCTCCTACAAACGCGTTACTAAGCCAATAAGTATGTCGAGCTGTAGACATTATGCGCTGTACGTTGAAACGTGTGAATGACTGCTAAGAGGTTGTTTTAGTATGGAAGACTGATTGAGTAAGACTTCCAGACAGTTACCCGATGGCGTTGAGTCGGCTCATAGGCCTAGAGAGGTCGTTAAGAAAGAAGCCACACCTGTTGGACTGAAAAAACAAACATATGAAGGAGTTAGTCTCAAAGGGGTATGCTAGGATCGCAATAAAGGAGGATTTGAAGAAGCAATGGCCAAGAGTATGGTACGCACCTACATTCATAGTGAAGAACCCTAACAAGTTTCCGCCGAAACCAAGAGACGTCGCAGATGTGGCTGCGAAGTACCATGGTGTTTCACTTAACACCTATCTCTTAAACGGATCGGACAATCTAGTTCCCTTCAACGCTGGACTCTATAAGTCCCGTGAACGGGTAGTAGCAGTTAACGCAGGTGTCAGGGAAATGTTCCACAGAATTCGGATTATTGAGGAGGATCAGCCGTGTCAACGTTTGCTGGACTCTACGACTGTATTGTCATGGATTAATTCGTCAAAATTCAAATTACCCTCACACGTTGCTGTTCGTGTGGGAGAAATCTTCACCACTCCAATGGTTTCACGTGAGTACTGGGGATAACGTCGCAGACGACGGTACGAGGTGGAACGATCTGTCGGTAGGAAATACGAGATTGAGATGAGTCAAGGGGCCTGATTTTCTTCGGTTGCCAAAGCACAGTTGGCCGGTGTCACCATGGAAGATATCTGGTGATTTGGTGAGTACAGAGTGCTTAAAACTAAAGATAACCGGTCTCCTAAGATTTCGCAAGATTTCGCGCAATGTGGTCTTCTTCCGTCAGAACTATTGCCTTTCTGCTACTGTTCAAGGATATTTTACTGAAGAAACCTGTGGTCAAGAAGATTAATATTACTCCAGACGAATACCTGCGCGCTAAAAACTGGCTGTTTAGAAGAATCATAATGGATGCTTTCCCTACAGAGATAGCGGCACCAAGGTTCTAGCTTCAAGTAAGATTTTCAACTTTCACCCTTTCCTGACGAGGAAGGAACTGTTCGTATAAGTTCGTCAAGAGTCAAAAGGCAGTGGTCTCGTATGCAGCACGTAACCCAGCGATTTTGCCCAAGAGTCACCCATTGGTCGATCTGCTTATCGCCCACTATCATGAGAAGAACCTTCATATGGGAACTGCTACAGTCATCTCAGATGTCCGAGAACGAGCCTGGATCATAAGTATACGAGTAGCCTTGAAGTCAGTAAGAGCCAGATGCAACATGTGTAAGCTGCGTAAAGCGAAGCCAGTGATGTCGTTGATGGGACAACTTCCTGAAGCACGTTTAGCTTTCCATTTAAGGCCTTCACCCATGTAGGCGTTGATTGTAAAATTTGGTAGAGGCACAGTTAAGCGATACGGAATGATCTTCACCTGCCTCACATTACGCGCAGTTTAGATTAAACTTCTCAACGATCTCAGCCCAGATCAATGCACAATGGCTTTGCGCCGCTTTATTATAATTCGTGTCGTCACTTGCTACCTCTATAGTGACAATGGACTGAACTTCGTTGGTGCCAAGAATCAGTTGGATAAAGATGTAATGGAAATGGAGTCTGGCTAAGTATGAAGGCATCTCATGGAAGTTTATCCCAGCTTATTCAACGTGGATGGGGGGGGGGGGGCATGGGAACGTCTTGTAAAATCAGTGAAGGTCAGTGTAGAGTTTGTGCTCAGAGGTATGATTCCTCGTTAAGACGTCCTACGAAATACACTTATGGAGGCTCAGGGCCAGATCAACCGCCGATCACTTACACACATTCCCGTTAATCCAGAGATCCCAAGCCACTTACACCTAATGCCATGCTGTTCGGAGAAGATAATAGAAACACTTCAGCCCCAGTATTTTTTTGCGAAAATAATATTTGCAGTAAGGTTTAAAGCCGACGTGCTCAACATCACATGAGTCATTTGGTAAGATGCTGGTACGCAGAGTACCTCCCCGAAATAACCAGACGAACCAAGTGGTACAAAGTTTCAAAACCGATAGTAGTGGGGGACGTCGTTATTATTATTGATCCTACGGAAATTCGTTCGGCCTGGGAACTGTTCTGAGTAAGATTCATCATCCTCAAAGGATCCAGGAACATCCACCTTAGATAGATATGAATTCTCTTCATATTTGTGTAAAGAAACGTTTCTTTTAGGCCTTTGACTTAAAACAGTAGAAATAGTTGTTGTAGAGGGATCTATTTTCCGAGATTTTTTCAATTAATTTGCTTCATTGGCAATAAAGCCTACATGATTGTTAACTAAAGCTTCCTCAAAATGGTCCGCATCAGAAGTTTCTTGGGAGCTTTAACTTTTTATTTCTAAATCTGTCTCCTTGATACTTTTGTTTCCTCCTGCTTTATTCGTTCCAGCCTTATGTGATCCTGCTTTATCCTTCTCAGCTTGCACAGACCGTGGTTCATCAGATCGTATCTTAGATTCAACATAATAATGATTCTTTTCATCTTCAGTTTTTTCGATAAAAATTACATCTCGGCTTCCAATGATCTATCTATCGAACTTGCTTTGATTCCCAGCTTTGTTTAACGCAAATGCGTGCACCTGTTTCTCTGAAATAAGAAACATTAGGAATCTTTGTGGACCATAGCTCTTCAGGAGTTCTGTTTTGGTTTGCTGAAGTTGGACAACAATTGCGTATATGTGCTGAAGTGAGCACTAGCTCAGCCCACAGAAAATCTGGAAGGTCAGCTTTAATTTTCAAACACCTAGCCATTTCGACAAGTGTGTGATTGCTACGTTCAGCCACACCGTTTTGCTGTGGTGTATATGGTGAAGTAAGCTCATGTTTAATACCATTGGATTCACACAAATGTCTAAAAGCACGGCTTTTATATTCTGATTCATTATCAGATCTTATTCTATTTATTTTTAAATTTAATTGATTTTCAGAATAATTTTTAGTAATTAATTGATGCTGCATTTAAGTGTTTGTTGTGCCAAGTTTTAAAATCGTTTGCTACCCTCACATGTACTGGCGTGATTCGACTTAAAAAAAAAAAACACTTTCACGCCGTTCGTAGTTGCTTTGTTGATTGAAATGAGGTTCCCCTTTAGATCTGGAACAAACAATGTATTAAAAAGTGAGCAAAACAGAGGCTTTTTGTTAACTTCACTGACAATATCAACGGTTCCAATACCCCTGATTTTGATTTGCTTGTCATTAGCAAGCTTTACATACCCAATGTGACCTATGTGACACATGTGCGAAGTAGCTCCACTGTCTAAACACCAAAGTGTACTTTTATTGTGATTCCATCAATCTGATACTTGGAGCACTTTCGTGCAAGAAAGGTCCAAAAATTCCTGCATCAAATAAACTGGTTTCATATTTGTCATCCACTTGTTTTGCCACTTCTACGTGAGATCGACAGTCCCTCGCCTTATGTTCCCTTTTTCCACATCGACGAAATATATGAAAAATTATTGAATTTACCTTTAACTCTCATGGCATTATCATTTGATAAGAACTCTCGCTTAGCATCGGCGATTTCCATTAGCCTGATGCGGACAGTTTCCAATGATGGGAATTCCTTTTGGGCTGCAAATGCCTGTACCTGCCTGTACCTCTTTATAACCTTCGTCAAGACTATCTAGAAGTATAACCACTAAGAGGTCATCGTCAATAGTCAATCGACTAATTATACCAAAGTACTCCCGCAAATACTCATCCATGGACTGAGTGCTGTTCATTCGAGAGTCTAATAATTTTTTGAATTCCTCGGCTTTTTGTCGCACACTTCTCCTGTCATAGCTGGACCGCAAGAAATCCCAGATTTCTTTTGATGTCTTGTAGTTTTTTACAAGAGCTACCACTTGTGCTCCAGAACTTCTCATCTTCTGTTCGAATTTTCAGCCCTTGAAAAATTTTGAGAAGGCGAAACTTGTGCAAAACTTCTTCCATTTGCGCGCTCCACGTAAAACCGTCCAATTTGAAAGCCAATACACTACCACTTGAGCCACGGTCACCCACTCCATTTATTGAGGAGCTCGTTGAAACATTATTTCGTGGCGTTGTTCTTGTTCTATCATGGGGCTTGAATGAAGCTTTAGACTTATTGTCTAAGTCTGCCATGTAATGTAATGATTATTTCGTGTTGTTACCGGAGACTACCACTGGAAGATAGGGCAAGCACTACGCTACGAACTCGATTTTTGCACAAAGTTATAGTACAGTCAACAGTTTACAGATTATCGAGAATAAAAGTAAAGTTCTCCGCGTCTAAACTGGTGGTTGGTTTCCAAAACAACACAAGCAAGAAGCAAACAATTAATTTACTAAACAGCGCAGGCGCAGCGATTTGCAACATCCAGAGAGATTTCATGTACACATAAAGATTATCGATTTTCTGTACACTTTTTATGAAAGAAACCTAACATACTTGCGATTTTCACTTTTATAGAAACCGAACGTTAAAAAATCAACGTCAATGATCAAAGCTATGATGCTTGCAGTTCGAAGAGTGCTAGCGGCTGCAAAACTTGAATTGTGGAGCAAACTTGAAAACATAGAAAACGACAGAATATATTGGAAGTTTGAGTAAAACACTGCCAGTTTAAGAACATGAGTGTCCTACGTTCTATGTACCATATCTCTGGAAATGGCTGATGCAGGCAAACCACAGGAGTTCTTATAGCTCGGCTCTCACAGTGGGTTGGGGCATTCATTGGGGTTTTTTTGGACTAATGTTTTGAGTGTTATAAATGTTTCCTTGTACAAGATTGAGGTACAGACTACTAGAAACTTAATTAGGTTACTATAATTAACTTTCAACCAAAAAATAGGACATTGACATGTTATCAGAACGAATTAGAAGATGATTTAATTTGAGTGAATCTGTCATACCGGTCCTAATCATGATTTCATCGAATAACTCCATAACAACCATTCAACTTTAATTTCATTGATTATCTCCTGTGATATGTCCACGATTTTCTTTTTATTATGTACGGTCGAATAAGTCAGCCAAATTTAAATGCTATAATTAAATCCAAACCGACTCACGAACTTACACCTTTCAACACACTTTATTATACCTTCAGTAATACCAGATTCGTTTCAGTAATATGAACGTTTTGTAACGTATTCCCATACTCTATTTATTTTTTGGCATAATCATTGGTGTCTATTCCAAAGGCCTTATCAATGTTAGTCAAAAGGAACATAAACAATTTAGTCAAATATAATAATTACAAATTTATTTGAACGAATATTTTCCAGCACAATCGAGTCGCATTTTACTCCAAGACAACATTAATTCAACGCTTCAAAAATCGATCAAAAAGCCGGTCGACTGGAGGTTGGCTTTGCTACGTTTGAACCGGGCCAACAAGTTACGGTTCGTGGAGGCAATTCCTAATTATCGAATGTACAAAAGCATCTTATGCCTGATTATAGCAGTCCATTTCCTTGTAGATACGGTTCGAGATTTGTAAGTACGCTGATCAGTTTTGTCGTTTTTTGATCAATGTGACCTTTAATTTATACGATTTCATGACTTCATGTAACATAAATTCGTATGCCAAGATCATTACCAACATAGTACGAGTACTAAGGCACTCGAAGTTAAAACATCCACGTCGTTTCTTGGTAAAGAAGAGTTTTAATTTTTAATTTTAATTCTTTAAGGGAAACGCAACTATCGTATGGAGGTTGAAATTTTGATCGTTTCTTATTTTGTTGAATATTTCGCTATACAGATGAGTTTATTTATAGCTCATTTATAACATTATATAAAATAATTTAAACAAAACGTTAATTTAAGCTCATTAAATAATATGGGAAATATGAAAATAAAAGGGAGAGAAAAACCAGAAAAAAAGCATACTATGTATATATGAACAACCATCAATATACCTATGTTATATTTGCCAAATATTGAAAGAGGTGGTTGTTAAAAGTTTTCTTATTCGTACTACTAATGTAGTATAAGGAATCTGTGTCTAGGCAGGATTATTTGGATATATCTTTATATATCCGTCCAGAGGACGGAATAGGTAATCTAGTGCCCTACCGTTGACAATTCTGTGCAGTGCTAGGACAATACGGTATTTTACACAGTGCGTTAAGAGAGCATCTGGCTACACTCTTGGCAAAGACTGATACGTGATCGTAACAACTTAAAATGAAAATATATCCAGCACAGCTGTCATAGTCCACACCCGTATAAGATAATCCGTAGCATACTCGTAAATGATTTCACCAGTTTTAATTTAGCTTTAGTGGATAAATAATGTGAAGTTGGGCTAAGCCCTCGAAGAATGCTATATATTTTGCCGACAACATTATTGATGTACAATAATCTACCCAGCTTAGATCTTGTTTAAATGTATCAGCATTTTTAATTTTCTTGACGAAATCAATCTTTGGATTATTGAGGAGATGTATCGGTGAAAAAGCTGGCGTTTTGTTCCAGCTTATTAGCAAAGCTTTTGACTTTTTTGGGTTAAGCTTAGCTGGTTGCCTTTTGCCTACAGAACGCTGAATTTAAGTCCCACATGGGTCTCATTATTCTCGAAAAAAGTATGATAGATTTGGATATCATCCGCATATGTAATATATATGTGATGTTTACAATGTTTCACACATTTTGGACAATCGTTGATAAAGAATACGGACATTAATGGGTCTTAAACGGATTCTTAAGGTACAGCTGAAGGTACTTGCAGGCAAGACGAATATTTATTGTTCGAGAAAACAATCTGTCTGCGTCTGTGAAGATAGGATGTTACAAGGATGTTACATGCAAGATTATTAATAAGGACTTTAGCGTTTACAGTGTCGAAATCCTTTGAGAAATCAAGTAGTATCAGCAAAGCTGACATATCATTATCTATACTAGCGCTTATATTTCCAGTGACTCATTAGTGCCGTGATGAACCTGGAATAATGGTTGCGGCTAAGAAATTAGGTTTGATTTCTGTGATTTTACTCTGAAGATATTTTTTGTGGGGTGAATTAACCTCTATCTCACCACAGAGCTTGCTGAAAATTTCATTTTCCCTTTGAGGAACACCAATCAATACGGCATCAGTGTTCATCTTCTCTCGTCCTAAATAATCGATTCGATATTCGAGCAGACGGCTGCGATATGGAAAACGAAACTCTTAAAGTGAAGTCCAATCAAACATGCTGCTACTACATGATGGCATATACCTTGCTATGCTACATGTGATTCAGCTTCTCCTCAGATTCTTTACAATATAGTTCGTCGCCATGAGGATTGCGAATATCTACGTTAAATCTTACATGGCTTTCTCCCAAAAAGACACCAGCTGCGCATCCTAAATCAGTTTAGCAGTCATCCATGAAAAGTCGACTATATTCCTTTCCTGGCTCAGATTCTGACTGAAACCCGCCGTCAGAACCCAAATAGGTGTTGCCCAATGCTAAGGAAAGACCCTTAGCAGTCGAAACAGAAAATTCTCTGAACACTGGTAAGCACAATAGAGACGTATTTTCGTAAAAGCTTGATCGACCAGACAAATGACGTTAAGCATATGATTGCATGTAGATCCGAAGTTCCCTCCTTGATGACTTGCTGAAAGCTTCTTTACAATTCCAGAAATATAAATATCTTAAATTTGCTATCCAGGGTGAGACAAAAATGATGAAATAGAAAATGGATAGTGATGCTTTTAAGTACTAGTCAGCTTCCTTCTTCTCGTAGAGAGGACAACCTCAGTTTTGAAATAATTGACTGAAGGCCCATTTTTAGTGCAACAATTGCTCATCACGTCTAGAGCTCTCTGTGCTTTATAGTAGGTAGATCATTGCCAAAAGCCTAACTCTTGACATCTCATCATGACAGGATATACATTGTTAGAGAGTATAGATCAATTCATTTCGAAGGAGGAAATATTTCTGATTAATTGATTCAGAAGAAAGGATAAATTATGAACTGAGGCGACTAAAGAGACATCAGCCTCCTTAACATCGCATACAAAATCGCATACACTCGTCGTTTACTTGTCGATTTCTAAGCGTATTTGACAGCGTAAATAGAGCAGAAATCAGACACAGACTTACGCTTGTCAGTCGCTGTTTCTTTGTCCTCAGAAGGTAATTGAACAACAGAAGCATAACTCGTAAGACCAAACTGGCTTTATATAAGACAAGTGGGCAATTGAAAGTCGATTGTGGCACGCACTTCATATCCTCTAAACCTTCTAGTTATAATTTATAAAAAAAAAAAATCTTTTAACATGGAATGATAGTCACTTAGAATATTTTCCGATGAAAATACGAATCGCTTCCCCGAGTGATCGAGGCCAATCAGAGAAATTTAATTGTGCACGATGGTCATTTGGCTTTACCTTTTGGATCAATACGAACTTATACGGACGTTGGGCCAAGTCTTTTTACATAATACGCGTCGAGCACTGCGGGAAATGCCCAGCTCTTGAGTACAATCAATTCTCTTGAAAACTATTGCCAGACATTTTCGAATAACTTAAGGTCGGGAGAATGAATTGGCCGTTCTAAAATCGATTTAAGATGAACTATGATAGTTGAAATGCAGCTGGAGGCTTAAGCCTGTTGTTAGGAAATATAGGGTGACCAGATAAGAACGGTAGGAAAAAAATGTACAATTAAACAACAAAAATGTGAAATATAAAAATGATTTTGGCTTTATTTTGAAGCTAGGTTCATGCTATTATAGCACATCATTCAAATGGCCGCCTCGTCTTCGTCCAATTTTTGATGACTCGGTTCAATATGAGTATGTGCGGCGTTATTCCAGCAATAGCGTGTCGAATGTTGGTCTTGAGCTCGTCCAAAGTGGTTGGCTTGTTAGCCTAGACTAAGAATTTGACCTAGCCCCAGAAATAATAATTGAATGGTGTCAAATCACATGATCGTGGCAGTCAATTGATGAACGGCTGCCGCTCAGTGGGGTATTTGACCGCATGGCATTAACCTCCAGTTTGAACTGGGCACCTGCTTATGGCTTCTTAAATGTTTTTCCTGGAACTACAAGTAAATTTAATGGGCTCCTGAGCAGGTGGGATGTTGTGGGAGGTTTGGGCGGGTGGATGGTGAGCGCAGGGGGTAGGTAAAAAATTTAATTTTTGTTTTATTTGTTTTCAATATGTAATTATTCGTTATAAATTAAGTTTTCAATAATTCAAATAACTCAGAATCATCCAGAATCAACCACTAGGAAAAAGTAAAGCGTTTAAGACTTAATTATAACTAATTTGAGTATATATACCTTTATTCTTCGTCACTTGAGCTACTGTTACTGCCATAATTTTCCTCGCCTAAGTCTGAAATTTCCGCAGGGCACAGGATTTCAATAATTTCTGGAGAAAACTAATGAGATATTTTTTTTTTTTTTTGGTAGCTCTCTCGTACTTGTGAGCTTAGGTTCTGTTGTAAGAAGTAATTTCTTCAAAACATCTTCCATTGTTTTAGAGCGCGAACATTTTCTCGAATATCTTTCCCGTAATCTCTTAATGTCCTTCTTCAGGACGTTTAATCGGAAGTAATGCGGCATGTATTATTTCGGTTGCATATATTAAAATTTTGTAAACTGAAGGAGGCATGTAATACCATGAGAAATGTAAAACGTACACCTTTGCTGTGTCTAACTCTTTGAATTTTATTAAATTGATTACGTATCCATTTGAAATTGTTTGTTAGATAACATGAAATCTTTTTATTAGGTTAATGTCAATCCCAGTCACTGTTGCAGACAGTTCAGCATTTCGAAAAAATCGTCTTGCAGTGTTTCCATCGTTTGTACTACGGCTTGGGGCAATCAGTATGAAGCCCCATTTGCTTCTTGAAACGTTATTGAATATTTTTTTTCGATCACGAACTACTTCCTTTTCAACCTCATTTTTGGCTTGCCACTTTTTTATCGAAAGTTTGTAGCCAATGTGGAGTTGGCATTCAAAAAACTGTATCCAGCAATGCAAAATTGAAAGACCAAAGTTGAGTTTCGAAGAGTCACTCTGAATTTTTATATTTTTTTCAAGATTATTAAAATATGAAACACTTTTGTGTCGAACTTGTTTCAGTAACAGCATTGCAGACTTTGCCATCAATCATGGTAAAAAGAAGAACGTGACTAATGTAAGCTGTAACCATTTCGCCAATACTCACTTCCGATTTCTTCAAATTATCAATTTGATCTTGGATATAATTGTTTTCCCTCACAGATACTTCTTTGGTTTCGCGTACATAACTTAACCGGATTGGTCTACAGCATCTAGTTGAAGAAGGGTGTGGATTTTGCTAAATAACCACCTTTTTGTGCACTTTCTAACCGCAAAGATACAAAGGATGTCAAAAGAAGATTCTCATAATTTCCCATGCAGTTTTCTCCAAATGTCTGTTTATAACGACTTTGTCCAGCACTGTCGTCGAAACCCCACTTAGAAATGAGTTGTAAACTCTGAAGCTGATTTGAAGTTAGCCGTAAGGGAACTTCCTTTTGAACTTCTTTATCTTTATCTTTATCTTTAACTTTATCTTTTTTCTGAATAACATCATACTGATTTCATGTTAATTTGGCTTCGATTAATATAGATAAAGCTTTTTCACCAGATAATTTTGTAACCACTAAATCGCTGCTAGCACGACTATATTCAATGGTGCATTTAGATACCGGAGTTGATACCTCCTTAACCAATTTGGATGCATTAAAATTCTCCACTGTTCTTAACGACATCTGAGTTGCATAAGCTAAGACTAGTAATGGATTCTTAGATCTTAGATCGGCTGTTTTTTTTTTTTTTCATTTGGTCCGCTCCGAACGTTGACCGAATTCCGCCTCAGGTCTGCCGCTCTTATTGGTAAATGATAATTGGCGAAAATATTGCATACCATCAAGCCACTCTCTATTCTTCCGTAAGAATTTATTGCGTTGTCGATGTCATGCAATCCATTTTAACCTTACTTGAGAAGTAAAACGCGATAAGGTTTTATCCAAATTTGTTAAATTGTGAAGGGGGCAGTTGGTTCATTTTTCCATTTCTGCTTTTAAATGATGCATTGTACATCATGGTCAACTGAATCAGCGCTCTTCATAATTTCGAACAGGTACCTTCGAGTAACGGCCAACTTATTGCAACAATATTAAACATTGGTTAACAATGTTGGTAAAATGATCACACAAATTGACATCATCACGAAGTTGAAACAGTCATATTTAAACAAAACCAGAACAACAATGACGATTAGAATTGCACAATTCCACATTATACGTAATAAATCGACAAAATAATCTGGACTCACAAATTTGTGGATAACTCCGAACGGCGCAAAAAGGTGCGTCTTCCGATAAGAAGACATATTAAGGTCCAATTTAAAAATAAATAACATCTGGGACTGCTCGGGAACATAAACAAATTTTCCATTTTATTTTGGGTTTAAGGTGAAAAACAGCTACTTGAGAGGTGCGATAACGTTTGTTAGTCAAAACACAATAAAGCACACCATACAGTATTGTATAATTATTATTTGTTCAGTACAAATCTTCAAAAAATGATTCCAATTCCAAACCTGTCCAATTAGCTTTTCAAAAAAGCAAACCACGCACAAATGTTTTATGTTGTTTTTCAAGCTTTTCAAACTGCACACGTGATCTATGAAAAACTTTCAAATCTTTGTTATTCCACTTTTATTTGAAGTCTGCATACTTTTTTTTCTTGAGTTGTAAAAAGAAATTGGATTTATGCCATGTTTTGGGGTCAAATACCCCACAGTGCGCCGTAAGATGATCCAATCGCCAAATTTGTCCTTCACAACTTCGAGTGTCGACCTCTGACCACAGAGAGTCGGTGAACATTGCTCTATTCCTGATACCATTGACGGTAGCGGTGTCTCCTTCCTCATTTCGAAAGAAAAAGGTCCGATGATACCGCCATGCCATAGTTAAAAGTCAATCTTTATGAATGAATTGATGTTTGCCCGAACACTAGTGGATTGTGTTCGTTCTAATAGCGTCAATTTTGCTTATTAACATAGCCGCTCAGCTTTAAAGCGGTCTTGTCCGAGAAGATAATTATCTGGCCAAAATCCGGCCAAATCTGACGCCCTAATAGCGAACTCATGGCGTTGTCTACTGTCGTCTGGTTTCAATTCTTGCGTGATTGATAACTTTAACAGCTGCTGAAACATAAAAGTTGGAGAAACTACCACTGCTCTCTGGTCACCCGGTATATACAATAATATTTTGGCTCGAAGAGAGTATTCTCAATTAACCTTAAGGAGGACAGTGTGTCTTTGCTACAAGCATGTTCGCAACCTTCACGAAGTTATGGCCTAGGAGTATGCAACATATTTTAGCAAGCAGCGTCGGAGTCAGTCGGCATTCTCGCCAAATATTTTATGTTCTAATCTTAACTAGCAAAATTGTTTAGAAGAAGAAGTAGAGGAAAGTAAATTGATTATTGAAAGTGATGACCAGATGCTTCTATTACGGCTCAGAAACAGCAAGATGCAATTGCTTATATGCAGGAGTATATCTATAAAAAAAGCTAGCACATGTACAATATCTACTAAGATATCGCAAGAAATTCTAGTCGAACTCAATATTATGAGCCATTTTGATGAAAGGTTTTCGTTTAATAAAATGTTTAAGAAACTTGAACCTGGATATTTTCCCGTAGGTTAATAACACCTACTTTTTATTGGCTCCCGGATATCGTGGTTGTCAGCTTTACTGTGGGTGCAAGAATAGCGACCCGTCCGCCAATCGCCGAATTCAAGGTTAAAGTCCTCATTTTGTTAGATCGTTAGTTATTCGTTTTGTTTTTTTGTTGTTTTTTTTTTTTTTTTTTTTTTTTTTGGGTCAATATAACATACTTCTTTTTGAGCTTCGGATATCACATTTGTTAGCTTTATTTTGGTTCAAGTCCCCGCATAAGATCGATTAGTTTTCTAGTTTTTTTGTTTTTCCTCCTGAACTTGTTTTGGAAATCCACATAACAGGACCAAAATCGTACCATATCAGATGATATTATGTTAAGCGTTTATTTAATGATAAGTAATATATACAGAGAAAACGACAGTAACAATAAGCGAACGAAAAAAAAGTTAGCAAAATAAAATGCCTGCACAAAAGCAAACTCAAGAAAATTTCAGAACATAAGATAACCTACAAGAAGCCAGATGAATGTTGAAGATTATTCCTTCTCCTATTTTTTGATCGATAGAATGCGCAACGCTCATATAGGGTAATTCATCGTGAGGTTTCATTTTCAACAGGCTTTTTTGTCAGATGACGCTGCTCAAACTGCTTTATCATTTTTGTTCAGTATCATTTGGCAAGTCATCATTAAGAGGCTCACACTACAACAGCGTTTTCAAATTGTTCAGCTGCATTATGAAAATCAACGTTCTGTGAGAAATGTTTTTCGATACTGAAACCACTGTTGCCAATACCATTCACAAATTTGAGTCCCAGCTTACATAAGTGGATGATACTCGACCGGTTACACCACATCCAGCGCATAGTGAAGAGACTATATATATAGACTACAGCAGCCGTAGCTGAGAGTGTTCGCGAAGACTGTGACTTGGCGTATTCAATAAATTGGCATATTTTACGTGAGGATCTCAGCCTAAAAGCGTACAAAATTCAACTTGTGCAAGAATTGAAGCCAGGCGACTTGAATTTGCGTCATATTTTCAGTGAAGGTGCTCTGGAAAAACTCAATGAAAATCCGGTGTTTTATCGTGAAATTTTGTTTAGTGATGAAGCCCATTTCTAGCTCAATAGATACGTTAAAAAACAAAATTGCCGTATTTGGGCTGATGAGCAACCCAGAGAGTTACCAAGGGCTACTATTATATCCATTAAAAACAACAGCATGGTGTGGTTTATGGGATAGTGGAATCATTGGTCCATATTTCTTCAAAAATGAGGCAAATTAGAATGTTACTGTCAATAGTAACGGTTATCGTGCCATGTTAACGGACTATGTGCTTCCTGAAATTCAAGCACATGGTCTCGGTGAGCTCTGGTTTCAACAAGACGGCGCTACAAGCCATACAGCGCGTGAAACAATGGACTTGTTCAGAAATCATTTTGGTGAGCACTAGATCGTGCGATATCACACTTTTGGACTATTTTCTCTAGAGATATGTAAAGTCTCAGGTTTTCAGGAATAAGTCAACTACGATTGACGCTTTGGAAGCCAACATTACTCGTGTTATCCGCGAGATACAATTCGCTATGCTTGAATGAGTCTCCCAAAATTAGACCTTCCTAATGGATCACCTGAGATGTAGTCGTGGCCAATATTTACATTAAATTATTTTTAAAAAATAAATGCCATAAATTGTTCTTTTAATTGATAGTAAAAATTTAGGTTTGCTTTCAAATTTACGTATTTTATTCTACATTATAAATCAAACTTTGCCATGAATCACCCTATATTACATCTAATGCCATTTATTTCATTCATGAATCTGCATTGCTTCTACACCGCTTGAGAGCTTGGCTAAATTTGCAGGCCTTAGAGCCCTTATACTGGCGACTCTTCTTTCGATCACGTCGTTAAGGAGGCCATGAGTGGCCTCATTAGAAGTGAGGCATAGGAAGAGTTAAGGGCAGTCTTAAGGAATAGTTTACTTAGATGAAAGTCTAAGATAGGTTGAATAAAGTTGACTAAGTGAAGCATTTTAGAGATGGACTCATGGTATCTATCATTCCTTCAGTGGGGATTAATACGGAGAAGAAGAACTGATCTTAGATTTCGTTGTTTAACATTCAGTTTTGGGTATCGTCATATGAATTGAATGATCTATTCTGACGGTAGGTAGGCCATCTCTACAAGCCTCTACAAGTGTCTACTTGCCTTGACACGTTCTTTTCAAATGTTTGTTAAGCTTCCGCATGTTGTACTGGAGTACGAACTCTCAATACATTCGATAGCGCGAATTCTTCAGGAGAAGCCGCCAATGCTGAATGTGCTTTTCCGGCATTCTTAATCAAACCATGAATTTCTTGGTTATGACACTTCAATTGCAGCCTCTGCTAGTTGCTTCGCCGCACTTGAGCTTTTAATTGTCCGAACATTCCGAAGTTCTTAAGGTTGTTGTCTTTTAATCGTTCGCCAGAGTCGTAAACAATACGTCCGTTGTTATCTGTGGCTTTTAGCTGGTACATTACATTTCTTTTATCTCGGTTGAGATCACCTTTAACTCACCGGTTGCTGGCCCAATCCAAATTATAAAAGAGTCAGCAGTTTCCCGATCAATCGATGCGCAGATCCTAAAAGAATATTATCTTCCATACGTTCTGAAAATTGAAGACCGAATTCCGAAATAAGTTCGAATGATTGAAAAGAACTGCCAATGATAGCATTCTTTCAGTAAAAAAAAAACACCACACTACATATACTACCACCTGTATTTAAATTAAATTAAAAAGTGTTTATCCTATTTATCCAAACCTATCTCCATCTTTAAAGGATTATTCCAGCAGTACACTATTGCTATCTTCTTTGAAACTATTGTCTGAAAATAATACTTCTTAGTTTAAAAAATGTTCTTAGTCCTTTTTCTTGTATTCTTCTTTCTTTCTTTGATGGTAAATGCATAATGAATTCTGCCAAAACGAACCAAAGGCCAGCCTTCATACATAGAAGTGATCAACTTATAATCGCCACTAGGAATATTAAAGGGTATTAAATCCGAATCAAAGTAAGAACGTTCGACAATCACATGTCCCTTAAGGATACAAAAGTGTTCGTATATCAAAAATGCTAGTAAAACTTAAAACTGTACCTTACCGAAAAAGGGCAGGTGTGATTTAAGTTTGAGTACTTTAAGAATATGTTAGTAATGATCTTGGCATACGAATGCATGTTACGGAATTTCATGGCTTCGCATGCATTAAAAGTCACATTTATCAAAAACGGACGAAACTGATTCGTGTACTTGAAAGTTTCCAGCCGTACCTACAGAGAAATGGACAACATCAGGTGTGAGACTTGTTTTGAGCATTCGAACTTACCGTCACATTTCGAAGAGTAACTAGTAAATCGGCTTCTATAGTGGCATAGGTAAGTTCCCAGTTGACTGGCTTTAATTTGCAGCTAGCATTTGCTATCATTTCTAGATTTGTGAAGCATTGAAATGATGTGGTTTTGGCATAGAATGAAGCTGGACTGAACTAGAAGAAAATGTTTAATCTTATGAATAGATAAATTGCTTCTTTTTCCTTTGACTAACTTTTGTATGTTCTTTAGAAAAAGCACAAAGAATTAAACCAAAAAATATATGGAGTATACAGATGAAGTGAAAAACGTACATATTAATGCAACAAATGTGGTACAACTAAAAGAAAACTCGTTTACAAAGTGTACACCTCTTTGTCGATTTGAATTTAATAACATCATTTAAATTTGTCTGACTTATTCATCCGTAAACTTTAATAAGAATCATGGACATGTGACGATGTGAGACAAAAAGTAATCAATGACAATTAGAAAATATTATATCAAGCACTAAAAACTAACGGTTGAGTGGATGTCGCGTCAGTTTCGTTAAACTAATTATTTATAGTTATATAATTATAACAAAATAATTAATTGCTAATTAGCACTAAATCATAATGTATGAATAGACCGGTATTACGGCTAAAGTTTTGAAGTGGTGGAATGCTGCTGGCAATTTAACTGTGGCACTGGTGGTGAAAATAGCGTTAGAACATGGTGCAGCAGGAGACATTTCGTCATTGTTCGAGCTTGTCAATTAACTGGCCGATATATGAGTATTATTGCATGGTTTTGTATCTCATCTAGCAGGTGCAAGGAGATTTTAAGAGCACCAGACCAGATGAGGGCATTGTATTCCAATTTTGGGCGGATAAAAGCATTATATATTGAAGTCAATTAATGACCTTTCAATGTGGCCCAACTGTTAGTGTCCCATTTAGAGAGTGGCAAGATCATTTTTGATTAGTTTGATTCAAAACAGTTAATAATAAAATAAATGAAACAGTGACAGACATACTAAATAAAATAAGGTGGCAAGAAAAGAAAATATTAAAAAAAAGAAGTGAATTCTTATGAACTTTTTTTCAAAATACCCAGTAAACTGAACAAAAATCAAATCCGTCTTCGGCTGGGTCACACATTTCTTACCCATAGCAAAACGTCAACCATCAAACTGCCACTTATACTCCAATAGTTCTGTCCTCTCTAAACAACACCTTATGAACTGCTAAAAATTCAGGGATACATTAAAAACACGGATGTGTTATTTTTTAGGTGTGAAAAAAATATCAAAAATGACAATAAAAGGACTTATAAAGGTAAGACATGGTAAAAATATAATCGTAATTGTAATTTTAAGATCGGAAGATAATTTGTACTATTTATTTGGATTTACATGCACCTGCTTAGCTATAAAATGGAACCATATGAAAAGAAACAAGAACACATATTGCAAATATTCAATGACTTTACTATTGAAAGTGATGTATCTGATCCATTTAGCGATTATGAAGAGAACGGCAATGATGTAGATTATAAACGCTGAAGCTTTGCAGGGGATATCTCATGAAAATTTGGAAAATGTCTTTGAACTGCCGCATAGTGAAAGAGATATTCTGGAAGATTTTCCCGATGATGACTCGCTGTCAGATTCAGATGTTGAATCGGCTGATGAATATGAACTGCAAAATGAATCTGAAAACGAATGGCTCGTTAACAAGTAAAAACACCTTAAATTCGGAATTTATTTTCAAACGACTCTTTATATTATCATCCCATATTTCGATATGTTGTTTAAGTTGCTCTGCAGACGAAAATGATGAAACTAAGCATAGAAAAATTCAACCACTTTTGAACTTAAATGCTGATGAACACATTGCTTTAGATGAATCACTTGTTCTCTTTAGAGGGGGACTTAGCCTTAGGCAAATGTACTGCATTGCCAAATTAAAAAAAAGAGTAACAAAGAATTGTTTAGAAGTTATAGCATTTAAAATAGTTACACCTCCAGATTAGAAGTCACCCAGTACATTTTTGTTTGCAATTTTCTTCTGACAAAAAGTGGTTTTTACTACAAAATCTGTTGATCGTACGTAAAAAATTTTCTAAACATAATTTTTAGGAAATTTTACAAAGATAAAAATTTCAGAAAATTTATTAAGTAAATATTTTAAGACAAATGCATTTTAAGTAAAAAAATGGAACCGCAAATTTTCACAATTTTAAGTTTAAAGAGCCATAACTTTTTTGTTGCAAGACTTGTATGCATTACTAAATTATCTTTTCGAAATATCTTAAACAATTTTTGTACCTATACTTGTTAAAAAGCTATAGCGTTTAAAGTGGTTACACCTCCAAATAAGAGGTCACCCACTTTGATGGGCTGTCACTTGAAATGGAGTGAGAATAGTCCCCCCCCCCCCTACAATACAATTGTATTCCTACAATAGTGGAACTTCCGGAATATGACTTTAAAGAATTATACTACTTAATTTGGACACCCTGTATATACGTGTTTTGTGACTGTGAAAGGTTGGTAAAATACTAAAACCATCAATAAACCATCAGATTATAAAGATCGTATCTAACTACAACAATTTGGTTTATTTGTCTATGTGTTACAGTGAACAAGGATAAAGTTCCGAAAAGTGCTCACCTTGAGTACTTTATCAAAAAAAAAAAAAAAATACATTTGAATATTCCGCTCATTCGAAAGCACAGAATGGTGCTATGGACAAAGCATGTCCCTATTGTCATGGGTTTAAATTCAAACATGAGTCAGTAGGCATGTGTTGTGGATCAGGAAATGTGCAACTACCAGAAATTGAAAGACCACCAGAACGGCTTGCTCATCGGATTGGATCTAGATACAAGCCTGTTGCTGAAGTCCATTCCCAGATTCAATTCCTGTCTTCTAATGACATCGTTCACAGGCAGAAATAGTTCAACAATTCAAGTCAACGTTCAAAATCAAAGGCCAAGTCTGGGCTCATTGCTGCCAATGCAGGTATGAAGTAGTGTGTTTGTTGTAGAATTTAGAGCGATGCAGGTGGCCGTTTGGGTATCAGGGGCTGACGGTGTTATTGTCGAAGGTGTCGATATTGTAACAGCTTCGGGTTCCATTTCAGCGTTCAATGCGATCTCGTGGCCTCTGCAGTAATAAGGTCGTCTTCATTAAAAATGTGTGCATTAATTGCAGTTGGCATTATTACTGCTGTTACTGTTACTGTTCAGCAACTTGAAATTGGGTCACTACTTTCCCAGGATTTGATCTTAACCATGCTGTTGTAGCCTGATCATAAAAGATACTCAAAGGCCGCAACAACCAACATCATCTGACTGTAGCCTGTGAGTTGAGTGTGGTGGGAAGCATATTATTGCAACAGCATGTTCACGTGCATCATCGATTAGCTGCTGTCCTTAACAGCTTTTTGCTTAATATCACAAATTTATGTTATTTGTTGTTACAAACTGTTAACTCAAAGGCTAACTTCTGCAGTTAGAAAGTTGACAAACTATGTAAACAACCTTCCTTCCATTTCCTTTAAATAAGTAACAAATATTTGGACTTCTTCTTCAGAAAAAAACTGTGAAAATTGGACCCAAATAAACCTTGACATTTAGTATACCATTTTCACATTTTTTCGCTTGGCTAACTTTACGCTCGAGTGTATTTTGAGGGACATTATTCTTGCTGGCTAATTTATAACCCTTTTTTCCATCCAAAACTTCTTGAATGGCTGATTTCATTTGTTCTCCACTCCACCCTTCCCTGTCAGTTTTTCTTTTGTAGTTTCGAACCATAATCTGTAAAAAATAATAACCTTAACCCAACTAATTTCGATCATTTTTAATTATATCGAAATCCAAAAAGTAACAAATAAGCGGGTAAGATGGAGTACCAACCCAGCCAACCAAGTCTTGCTCGCAAAACATCTTTCCCAAACTGGACTCCCAAGTTGTATTAAATTTTTTGAAGTTATAAATCAAAATAAGCCGGAAAGAATTAATGAGTTTATAATGGAAAAATAAACAGACATCAATAAAAAAATATGTCACATGTCTTGTATACCATAAATTATGAACAGTTACGCACTTAATATGCGTCAAAAATTAGATAAAACCACTTAAAATTAAAATAAAAAAATAGTTACCAAATTGCAACGTGCTCACCTTCGACGAAAATTATTTTGACACTAACAACTTTTGTTATATACCGTCAGATGGCGTGAAAAAAAAATTCCACCTACATTACATCATCCGTTTTGGTGTGGTCCCCATCTTATCTCACTACCCTGTTTAACCCCACGTTCCCCTACAAGCATTGGAACGAATTGCGGCAATGTTCTTTTAGTCGCTGGCGTTCCTTTAAATATGAGAAATGATGAAACGCCCACGGCGTTTATTCCCAACGCTGAATAGGGAAGAGGCAGATAGAAAATTAGATAACTAGAGTTCCTGGACTTTGTTTTTATCATCGCACTAAAATCGGAACTTAAATGAAAATTAGAGAGACAGAAGGACCAGATCTACCATCAAGATGCTACTAAATTCATTTGAAGGTTTCCCAATTCTTTGAACCACATACTCTGCACTGATTAAGAGTCTCTTCAAAATTCAGAATTCCACTTCGAAGAACGTACATATGGTACATGTATTGTATAGTTTGTAGATTCTCAATATTAACAGATTTTCGTTTCAAAATATTCCAAACAACATTTGCCCCAGTTTATTCAAGAATGAACACTTTTCATCAGAAGATGTAGTAAACTCAGCAGATAAGCAATATCCTTGAATCAATATTTTATTTAATTTTATATTTGCTGTTGCAATAATGTTGAGCCAAAGAAAGACATCTACCCTTAGCATTATCAATGAGGAATAAATTTTGCAAAAAACTTCCGCAAAATCGGATGAATTTAACGGTAAATACCTCTGTAATGCTTTTAAAAAGCATTAAATATGCAAATGTTTTGGGATTATGAAATGCGCAGAATTGTAGCATGTCCTGTGTGCAGGACGGAAGTGACTTTGCTCACATAAAACAGTTACAAACATGAGTGAATTTTAGAGGTAAGCCAAATGGACTCATTTGATGTACAAGTACATCAGTCCGAGATAATACCTTCCCTTAAATACATACTTCTATATTCAGTGCCGTAGATCCTTTTACGGTACTATACATATTTGAAGTACTCGAAAAAAAAAACATTAATTTCAATTTTTTAAAGAACTGTTCCCTTTCGAACGTACGAATACGAGCGTTTTTAAATATCTGGCTGAAATCACATATAGACGTATCTTGGTACCAAATAAAGTAGAGCTGTAGATTTCCTGGGTTGACAATAGTTTCATGGAAACACTTTAAATGAAACAGCTTTTAATGGATTCAAATCCTCATAGATACCGTTAGCTGGTGGTAGCTGGCTTTTGCAACTCACTAACAAATGCTTTCCCCTTACCACATTTATGGAATAATATACTCTCTTCGTCTTTGGGTATTACTTCGCGAGGCTCATGCTATGTCATCATCAATGCTGCTTTGGCCCTCCTGTATTCTTCGGCTCTTCTCAGTTTAATACTCGATCTTTAACCAGTCATTCTTTAACATAATTGTATTATTGAAATCTCTTAGCATGACAGGTTCATTTCTTGCTTTGTGAAGCGCTTAGAGTGGAAACGTTTTTTTATTTTGACATTCTGGGAAAAATGGTAACCGATCTTGTCCAAATCTATAGAGATATATTTCAAGGCTCAAATCCAGACTGAAGCTGTAGAAGGTGATAATTGCATTTCTCGCGTATCTTCTTTATACAAACCTTGGTGGCGAAGCACAGTTTCCGCGCTATCAGCTTTTTCCCTGCAAGATACAAATACTCGTATGTTCTGCTGAACTGAACTGAAAAACATTCGTCTTGCGATGGTGGTAAAGAATTTTATGAAGTTCGACTTCAAGGAAGACGCTAGCGTCAACACTTACAGCTATATCCATCAGCTCCTACTCTCACCTCTGCTGGTGAATCCTGGAAGCCTCGTACCTTTCACTCGAGTTAGAGAACTTAATTCCTGAGAGACCCTATTGGCTGCTACAGACGAGAGAAGTAAGAAAGTTATTCAGACTAGAGAAATTTGCTTCATCAGAACGTGGGCAGAAGAATCCCATATGCGTGTATTCGAAGCCCAGATCTAAAGGAAACTTCAAGCTTTTGCCAGGACGCTAGAGTAGTGATGGCGGCGCAAGAATCCTGAATAAGCCAACTGTGGCTTTCCCAACGAGGCTACTGTCACCGAACTATTTAGCAGAACCCTTCAACAAGGGGTTCTATTGAGATCGTAGTTTTCCACGGTAGTGGTTGCGCTTACAGTTTAAAGAAGGATAGAGTTCAAAAACAACCTACAGCCTTGTATACGGACCGATATAATGTTAATAACTCCAGCAAATGTTTTAAGGACGAATTTCGGCTTTGCATATGAAATGTGAGTACCCGTAATGTACCACGTGCTACCGAACAACTCATAGAGGCCGTAGTCTACTATGTAGTAGATATTACCGCAATCCATAAAGTGCGATAGAATGGACGAGCAAAAAACGAATGAACAACTACGGTATTTACTATGGCGACTGCTACAAACAAATAATTCGACGCTTACTTGGATATGAATTTTCTGTTCGAGGGATACCTGAGCAAAAAGCCTTAAGTTTTGGGCATATTTGTGCCGAATTCGGTAATTTAAGCCAAATTTGCTTTCATGTCTCCTCAAAGGATAAGGATGACAGCATCAAAAACGAATTCTATTACCTCCTAGACCAAACACATACACGTTGCCCCAGCTATGAAACCAAAATTTCATTGTCTTTCATGTCTCCTCAAAGGATAAGGATGACAGCATCAAAAACGAATTCTATGACCTCCTAGACCAAACACATACACGTTGTCCCAGCTATGAAACCAAAATTGTGCTAGCAGATCTTAATGCAAAGCTAGGTAATGAATCCGCTTTTGAGTAGGTATTTTATAATAGTAGCCAGCACGCGGCTCTTACTTCTTAACATCTAAGAAACTCCGCACTCCACTGATCAATCCACCGTCAACCAGATTGATCACAGATATTACGATCTGATGCCAGTCACCCTTTCACCATTCTGTTCAAACTTTCCGAGGAGCCAGCATCGACTCGGATCATTTCCCCGTGTCAACCAGGGTGCAAATGCGGAATTAACAAGCACAATGAAGTCAAATAAGACCATCAAAAAGTGACGATGAAAAGCTGCAATTGCCAGAGTCGCTAGAAAAATTTATTTATTTTTTTTTTTATTTTATTTATTGTGGCATAATGTTTACAATACTTATAGTCATAATGCTCGTATTACAGAGATTTGGTTGAAACCCCTTATTATTACAAATGTTTAAAATAATATCACAGAATTTTATAAATTTCAAGGCAAAGCCACTAAAAACCTTCACTAAAATAAGTTCTATACCCGATATCATTGGAGGGCTGTAAAACTGGGTTTGAAAGTAAAGGCTGATTCATAGTGAGGTTTGATTTATAATGTAAAATAAAACACATAAATTTGAAAGTTAATTTATCGTTTTATCGTTTAAAAGAACAATTCATGGCATTTACCTTTTGAAAATCATATCATGTAAATGTGGGCTTTGACTACGTCTGAGGTGGTCTATTCGGAAGGTCCAATTTTGGGCGACCCGTTCGAGCATACCGACTGGTATCTCGCGGATAACACGAGTAATGTTGGCTTCCAAAGCGTCAATGGTAGCTGGCTTATACGTAAAGACCTGAGACTTTACATATCCCCAGTGAAAATAGTCCAAAGGTGTGATATCGCACGATCTAGACGGACAATTTACCGTAGCAAAACGTGAATTTAAATGGTCACCAAAATAATTTCTCATTCTCGGCCTTTTTTTTTCAGTAATTTGTTTTGGGTTGCCTGAAATTTGAAGAACTGGACTAGAGAACCGTAGAATTTAATGGGTTGAAAGATAACCTTAAAAATCAGTCATTTATTTTGGTTATTCAATTTCGAATTTCTGCATATGAAGGGGTAAAGAATTCTTATGGCTGTGTTGACTTTTTTAATTACTTCTTGCACATGAAGATTAAAGGTTAAGTGTTTGTCTAAATATATACCAAGATACTTTCCATTCGATTTCCAATCAATCTGAACTCCGTTCAATAGTACTCTTTTGTTTGGTTGTAAGCAAGCTTTTCTTTTACGAGTGGAAAAGACAGCTTGAGTTTTAAAAGCATTAATTTTGATTTTCCAGTTAACACAGTATGATGCAAAAGCATGTATAGCTGATTGCAGGTTCGTTTTAACATTCAAACCAATTGATAGTCGATTGTATTCCACTCAAGCCGTCTCAAAATCCTAGCCCCCATACACAAACCAAAGGACACCAATGGGAATATTATCAACGAGAAATATCAGAACAGCTGCTTCTTATGCTATTGGTTTGAAAGCTTTGTCACGAAGAAATCACTGGCTTGACCATAAATGTAGGCAGGTACATGCAGTCAAACAAGAAGCATATGAACCTGCGCTGCATCGAAGGACGGGAGGTGCTCGGGACAAAAAGAAAGATTACATGTGATCGAGTGATGAACTGATGCTGAGAACATGGAAACACAACTTCTGCAAACTGTATAACGGTGATGATGGTTAAAATATCGCTGTCAACAATTTCCGCATTCACCGCAGACAGTGACGACTGAGAATTAAGTTTTGATCAAATATTCACACTACGGTAGATACTGAAAAAGACCTGCGAATACTTCGACTTAGACTTCAAAGCCACATAGGAACGAGCTGTACTAAGCCATGTCTAGTTTTGATAAACATATATACAAGTACTTGACGTTTAATGTTATACAGGTTTTAGGCAAGGCGATCGTGTAATTTTTGTATCCGTTTGTGTTTAGTGAGAATGGAGAAGGTGTTGAGGAAGAATTGAGTCGCAAATGGCTCTTGAACGATTGAACGCCACAGCTTTAGACAAAAAGGGCCATCGAGCCTAACCCTGAACGATAGCCCAGGCTTCGCTAGCAGTGCTTCAAGCGGTCGGTCCAATATCGTGTCGAATGTTGGCTTCGAGCTCGTCCAAAATAATGAACGACACAGCTTCTGACAAAAAGGGCCATCGAGCCTAATCACGCGCGATAGCCCACAGCGGGGCAAGATACCTCGAAAACTAGAATCAATTCATGTATTAGATTAGGATAATAAATAAATGGTGACCTGATAATATTTTAATTAAATAAAACAACAACGATGTGAGATTGATCCTGGCTTTATTTTAAGGCCTTGGCTTCGCTAGCAGTGCTTCAAGCAGTCGGTCCAATTTTTGATGACTTGGTCCGATATGTGAGACGTTTATCCGACAATAGCGTGTCGAATGTTGGCCTCGACCTCATCCAAAATAGTTGGCTTGTTAGCGTAGATTAAGGACTTGACGTAGCCCCAGAGAAAATAACCGAGTGGTGTCATGCGATATGATCGCAGCGGCCAATTGAAATGACCCGGTCGACAAATTTCATCTTTAAAACTTCGACCGTTGCAACAGCTGTATGGCAAGTTGTGCCATCTTAATACAAACAAAGCCCGGTATATGTGGATTGTGTTTGAGCCAATAACGGCAATTTTGCTTTGACAAGAATGAGCCTAGTCCGAGAGGATTTGATTTTTTTGGCCAAAATCCGGTTCCCCTGTCAACAATTTTAGCGCAATTAGCGAATTCACGGCGTTGTTAGTGGTCGTCCTGCTTCAATTTTTGCATCCGCACAATCTTATATAGATATATGCCCAAACCCAACTGCAAAATAAGCCGGTTTGACTCCCTGCACACTGAAGCCATGATGACGACAATTGCAACTGAGTTGGAATTTCGATAATATTTTCTAGTAATTTCCGCACTTTCGGCAAGCGTAAAAGGATGCATGATGAAATAGTAAACCTTACTGAATATTTTTTGAATGTCATTTTTAACTTTCACCTGTGCGGTAAAGAGAACGCCATATGTTCCCCACTAATTGTGATGCAGACGAATGATACTCAGTTCTTAGGTTTACCTTTGTAATCAAACCTAACTCTATAGCAGATTTTTGTACGTTAGGTCGTTTGCAGCTTTATTCAAAATCTTTCTCAGGACGCCCTCTTTTATTTGAGGGGTTTACATTGTGTAGTTTTTGTATAGACATTCCTGATTTTTGAGCCTAAATCAGGATTCATTACGATCAGATTGTGTCCATTTTTATTTGAACCTTGATAAAAACTATGAAATATTTTATAATAGTTTAGCTAGTTTACCTTTGTAGCAGGGAAATGCGTCCGGGCTTGAAGATGTAATTTTAAATAATAAAATTTTTCTTCTAATGTGGCCATTCCGGGGTCCTTCAATTTATTAAATAGCTCCATCAGTGGTCCAAATAAGTCATTTGAATATGAAACTGCACAAAAACGTAAACCTTTAAAAAATACACAATATGAATTCCTAATTCGGAATAATGTAGGTAATAAGTTAAGTTACAATATAATATTTTAATATTATAAGGTAATTATTCTTTGAAATAACTTTGAAAAATACTTTATAAATTGTTAAGAGCTATATATATATATATATATATATATATATATATATATATATACGAAGTTAAATTTAAAAAATATATTTGCACAGTTGTTAATTTGATATTAAAATTATAAATTACTTCAACACCACACTTTTTTTTCATTTATTTCACCTTACGTTTAATGTGGTAATTTAATTTGAACGATGTAGGGACTGAAGAGGCTTGTTGGTTGAACCTCAGGCTAACTGAGACTGTAGCACCACCTAAGTAAGTAAGACAACATCAAGAAGCAAAGATTTAACTGATCAGAAGGGCAGAAGCACTTTGAGATGCATTGGACACCATTGAACCTGTACCAAGCGTCCCTCTTATGATTCAACCGACTCTTATCACTCAAGCGTATTTAATTTCTTAAAATATGACAATTTGTTAAGTCATTCGAATATGCCACTCGTTACCGCATCAATTCGTAATCACACCTGATTATCTATCGACGAAACTACGTCATGTTCGAAATATTTTGCCGTACATCATTGAAAATTCTCTTAAACGGGATTTTCATGGAATCTCACCATATTGGACGAACATTTGAATATTTTACTTCGTTTTCGACTTCATCGATATTTTTTTTTTTTTTTAAGTTTAGTTCAATTTTGAACTGTAATAGAAAAAAAAACATAAAATATAAAATAAGGAAAAGCCTTTTAGTTCATAACTCGCCGGTCTTGAAAAGTTAAAATCCAATAAAAAACTAAACAAATAAAAAAGTTGGAAAATCGTGGCATTTTGGACTGAAACATTTGTCTGTATTTGTATGACTGATAGCACTGGACTTATTGGAGCACATTAATTCCTTGTCTTCGAAAAACCTACTCTAAGCACAACAAGTTGAATCCAATCGCAGATTGAATACGCATTGCCTACAAGATTACCAACGCTTTCAAACTGGGCTTCTATTATTTGGCAAGTGAGTCCAATTTTGATTTTCGTATTTTTACATTTATCGCTACCTTTTCCTTTTTCAATTTTCCCTGTGTTGAAGAAAACAAATTATAATTTTGGTATACACACATTGCATATTCGTCGTTCTGATTCTGGAGTATAATCGATATCTGTAATTGTAAAGTACTTACATGCCTTCGACCATAATCCGCGATTATTACTGATTTTATTTCCATCGTTGAGGAAATTTTGTGTTTCGTAATGGATATTAGCGACACAAGCTATGCTGATATCATCCTTAGATCAGTCCAGAACAAGATTGTAGGGCAGGCTAGTGAATTACTTAACATTTACGGAACATCTTTAGATTGGTTTGAAATACAAAAAAATTAACAACAATTAAAAAATTAAGAGACCTACATCAGCTAAGCCAATGTCACAAAACTCTTGAGGAATTTTACTCAAAAATAAATGAAATTTTTTCGACCATGATAAGTTACATTAGAGTTTACGAACTTCATCCTAGTGTTATCAAAGCCAAACAAAATCTATATTATATAAAAAAATGTGCTTGAATAAATTTTTTTCCGGTTTAAGAAAACCGTTAGAATTCTTAATAAGAGCAATGAGACCTAACTCTTAAATTTTGTCTTCAAATGCAAAACTCGATGTATTATCAAAGCCAACAACAAACCAAACCTAAAACATATTCCAATTATAATACAATTTAATCATATCAACAGCAACAACTCTCATCTCGAACTTTACAAACGCCCTTTAGGCCAAATTTTAGCAATCCCCAGTACAGGAAAGTATATGACAAGTAACAAAATTTTGGAAATATTTCAAATCAATATTTCAATATTTCTTAAATCAAATCACTAATAACCCGAAAGCATCTTCTAGTGGCGTCAATCAATACTCGACCACAAATATCTTCCCTTTCTTATAAAAATCAAAATTTACAACCTCCAAGAGTTCTTTCTTCAGAATCAATGGATACGGTAGAATCAATAAAAGAAAATTCAACAACTTCTCTAGATCTAATAGTTCCAATAACCTTAGAACAGAAATGTTCAATTGATAGTTATATTTGTAAAGTATGCAGTCAAGTCTACTGGAACAACCAAGAGTCCAGATCCATCATATGTTACTCTACCAGGTAAAGTTAATGAAGAAAATTGTTCATTAACAAGCATCGGAGAAACCATACGTTAATTACATCTTAACAACTTCAATTCTTGCTTACTGCGCGATGTAAATATCACCCTATATGGCTGTAATATGGATTCTCTAATTGGCACTGCGAGTAATATGTCATTTATCGACCCAAATATCATTGATAACAGTCATATTTAAAAATTTATTGTTTCATGAAATAACAGTATGTGGTCACTCAATTTACATTATATTGGGTCTTTAACTATTCGTGCGGTTTGCTAAGAGATGGCGTAACTTGTATTATTCCATTGTTATTATTCCACTGGTACATGCGTTTGAAAGCTACTGTCATTGTACGGCATTTCAGTATATGTCATTCATTTGAAGCGTAAACAATAATTTTTTTTCACTCAAATATGTCGAACTTTGTGCCTGAAAATGTGTTTTTACGGGGAGTTCTTCTTCATTACTTTAATATGAAGAAAACTGCTGCCGAAAGTCATTGTATTTTGGTGGAAGTTTATGGTGAACATGCGCTAGCTGAGCCAACGTGCCAAAAGTGGTTTGCACGATTTAAAAGTGGTGATTTTGGCTTGGAAGACGATAAACGTCCTGGGCAGCAAAAAAAGTTTGAAGATGAAGAACTGGAAGCATTACTCTATGAAGATTGTTGCCAAACACAAGAAGAGCTCGCAGAATCTTTGGGTGTCACTCAAGCAGCCATTTCAAAACTTTTAAAAGCAGCTGGATATATTCAAAAGCAAGGAAATTGGGCTCCACATGAACTCAAGCCGAGAGACGTCGAAAGGCGGTTTTGCATGTCCGAAATGCTGCTGGAACGCCACAAAAGGAAGACATTTTTGCATCGGATTGTTACTGGTGATGAAAAATGGATCCATTACGACAAACCCAAGCGCAAAAAGTCATATGTGAAACCCGGCCAACCAGCCAATTCAACGGCAAAGTCAAATATCCATGGCGCGAAGATAATGCTCTGTATTTGGTGGGATCAGATGGTTGTGCTGTATTATGAGCTGCTAAAACCGGATGAAACCATCAATGGACAACGCTACCGAACACAATTAATCCGTTTGAAGAGAGCAGTAGCCGAAAAACGCCCGGAATATGCGACCAGACACGAGGCAATAATTTTCCATCATGACAACGCTCGGCCCCACGTTGCTGTTCCGGTTAAGAACTATTTGGAAAACAGTGGATGGGAAGTCTTACCCCACCCGCCTTATAGCCCAGAACTTGCCCCTTCTGACTACTATTGGTTCCGGTCAATGCAGAACGCCCTCACTGATATACGGTTCACATCAGAACAGAATATCAAAAATTGGCTTGATTCATTCTTGGCTGCCAAGCCGGCGCAGTTCTTTTGGGATGGGATCCACAAATTGCCAGAAATATGGGAAAAAGTCATAACTTCAGATGGGGAATACTTTGATTAATACTATTGTACATGTTTTTCTTAAATAAACGTTCAAGTTTTGAAAAAAAACGCACGAATTAAAATATATACCCAATACCTTAAAAATTATAGTAGAATGTTTTAAAAAGCACGTTAAGATGTGCTGTATTGATAAAAGGACAAAACAATTTTTAGTCACCACCCCAACTGTAAAATAAAACAAGTCTAATGAAGTTCAAAGAAAAAGTGTTTTATTATGAACACAAAAGATCCTTGCGCTGCAATAAGATAAATTAATGTTTATTAAAAAACATTCTGGTTGGACCAGAAAGGTGTGCTGTACCACGAGCTCCTAAAACCTGGTGCAACCGTTTATACAGATAGCTAGCGAAAACAAATAATCAATTTGAACTACGCATTGATCGAAAAACGACCAGAATGGGCCAGAAGACACGGCAAGGTAATTTTGCTCCATGACAATGCACCTGCACACAAAGCAAAACTGGTTCAGGATACAAGCAAAGCACTTGGCTGGGAGTTGCTACCCCACCCGTCGTATTCACCAGACTTGGCTCCTTCCGACTACAATTTGTTTTCATCGATGGGACTCGCATTAGCTGAGCGAATTCTACGAGGAAATCGAAAATTGAGTGACTTTGGTTTGCTTCAAAAGACGAACAGTTTTATTGGTGTGGAATCCATAAATTTCCTGAAAGATGTCTTTCATCTTTCAACTGTATCTGAATGTATGTTTAAACTTATTTAACGTAAAAACAATATGGGAAAAAATAATTAATAAATCAAATCAAAAAAAAATAATAATAATAAATAAATATATATAACTTGTAAAAACTAACTTAATAAAAAGGCAAATAAATAAATAAATAAATAAATAAATATATGAAAAGTATATAAATAAATAAATAAATATATAAAATAAAAAATACAAAAAAAAATTATAAAGGTATTAAATAAATAAATAAATAAATTATAAATAACGTTATGCACACACATATATATATACAGATATATGTATAATTACACTAATTCATGAGCAAATAAATGTTACAGAAGCATTGTTACAATCAATTAAATACATTTAATAAACAAAATACAAACATGTAAATGAATGGGAAGTCGTAATAAACATATATCGATATTAAATTTACACAGAAAAGAATTGTTTCAAGATTAATTGAGGTGATTTACAAGAGGACTTTTGCAAACATAACATCTTAGTCTAAACGTGTCACTTAGCTTGCATATTCTAGAAGAGATCAATTCAATGTTAGCTCTATCATGTAAATCTGTTGTGGAGTAATGCCAGGCGAGATTAAGCATCATCTTTAAAACTTCATTTTGAGATATTTGTAGCTTTCGTAATTGCGCCAAGTGCTATATTAGAACACCATACAACCGTACAATAATATAGGTTGGAACGGTTGAAAGAATTGATTTTCTAATAATAAAGGGATATAATATTTGTATTGATTTACGAGTATTTACTTTGTTAATTGTTTCAAAAACGTGTTTTTTAAATGTCAACTTTTGATCAAGAAAAAAACCCAGGTATTTAACAAATGGCTTCCATGCTATTAGGTGGTCATTGATTCTTAACTGATTGGCTAGAAGAAAACAAGACTTTTCTTTTTTCCACGTTCAATTTTATTTTCCATTTGAACAGATAACTTTGCAATATTCCAATCGCATTTTTTAAATTCATATCAATGTTGAGACCAAAATCATGTTTTTTTTTCCAAATTATAAAAGATAGGACCAAGCACTGAGCTTTGGGGCACATCTGCACAAAACTAAGCCTAAAACAAAACTGCTTATTAGGATATATTGTTTGTTCATCGATATATTTGACAATTTTATCACTAAGCATTTTTTCGTACATTTTACTCAAATTACTAAGCAAACTAGTTGACCTAGAGCTAACAGGATCAAATAGGGCGCTTACCGGCTTTTGGAATTGGGACTACCTTTGCTAGTTTCTATGCATCTAGAAAGTATTGCAACTTAACACAGCCATTCATAAAAAATGTAAGAAATTTTATTCCAATTTTAGGAATCTCTTTTTTTCTTTTTTTCTTTAGGAGGAGTATTACAATTAATTTCGTTAAAAGTACTTAGTGCGCCCTCTACAAGTGAAGTAGTGTTTGCGTTGTCTATATGTTGAGATACCGTGTGATTTTCTGAAAACTTTTGGGAAAATACATTGGCCTTTTCGTTGTCAACAACAAAGACATTGTTTTCGCATTTAAGAAAAGGTATTTGCTTGTTTTATTTCTAATTATTTTGACTAAATTCCAGAATGGCTTTCCAGCTTTATCGAGTCTTTAAGTCTTTAACTTATTGTTCCATTCTGAGTTTTGATGTTGATGTGCCTATTATTTTTACTTATTAATCTATTGAAATATGCTATGAGAGTTCTTAAAATTGGTTGGCTATAGTTTTCCCAATTTCGCCTGTGGGTATTTCTAATTCTGATAATATTAAGAATATGTTATGAATCGGCAATTTTATCGCAGTTACTTTTTTTTACAATTTGTTGAGTTACCAGAACTTGCTGAAGTATTAATATGATTTGTAAATTGTTGAAGGATATTGTTAATGTCTCCTTTGTTTTTTTAAAGTTTCTATGTCTGTTGGCATAGTTAGAAGTTTTTCTATTAGTTCTTTTCGAAGTTTTACCCAATTCGCATATCTGATATCTGCAAAATATTGCACTTTTTCTACACCCGATCAACAAAGCTTACAAAAACCTGGATTATGATCGGAACTAAGATCATTGAAGACAACAGGTTGTGAGATAAAACCAGAAAAATTTGTTACAAATAAATCTATTACAGAGGTACAAATGTAGGATTATTGGGAAACATAACAGATATTGGTGACATAATAGAGAGGTTCGACAGAACATTCCCCTAGGAATTTGCTCTTACACAGCCCTAATCCCTGCATATATATATTTATTGAGTTCATAAATCCCGTTTTTCTTAAGGCCCATAAAGTAAATATAAGCAGATACGATTGAACAGTTTGAATGAATTCAATACCAAAAAGCTATTATTTTACAGACTATTTAAATTAAACAATTTACTTGATGAGCTAATAGAGACTGACATAATAAAAGAACTCAGAATGAAAATATATCTACAGAAATTCTTCTTATAAACTCCAAATTAGACTTTATTTATAAATCTTATTTGATAATGTCATAAGTTTAACGTCAAAAAGTTATACCATCCCAGGAAACTATAAAATTATAAGTCGTGTTGAAATTAAAAATGGTCTTATAATATCAGAGCGATTGTACAAATCGGAGAATTGGTATTCACTAATGGAAGTAATACATATGAAATATTAGACTTTTCCTTGAGTTTTGTCATTGAACAGCCAATAGAAGCACAATCAATTGATGAAAACGAATTTGTCGAAATTCATAACTTCTCTTTAATTCTCAATTCTATGTCGAACGGTAATAACAGTATTTACGATTTGATAAGCATAAATTATGTAAAACCTACGAACATATTTTTTTTCAAAAGGACAGATTTATTAATGCTTATTTCAAGCATATTCTTAAAACTAACAATTTCGCTTAAAACTAAAGATAAAAACTAATAGGTGGGAGCGGTTAAAGGAAGTAAGGACGTGAGACATGCCAGCTTGATCAAAATGTTCCCGGTGGCGTCATCTTGTGGCGCTCCCATTGTTCCGATTTGAGTTCTGTTTTTTTATTTTGTTAAGTTGGTACATATGTTGTTGACATTCCCTCTTGATCTTAGCGTCAAAGCTTGACATTTGCAAAAATTACGTAGCCAAGAGTACATCTCTCTTGTGCGTGTTGGCGATTTTTTACAATTTTAGAAATTAATTTTTATTTGCGACAACGAACTTGTATTAAATTTTGCGTAAATAAAGGATTTAATGATGCGCGAGCGTTGGAAATGTTAGAAACGTGTTTCGGCAACGATTCTCTAAGGAAAACGTTCGTTTACCAGTAGCACGAGTTGTTCAAAAGTGATCGTGAGTCAATCGAAGATGATGAACGCAGTGGCAGACCATTGACATAGAAAACCGATGAAAAAATGATGAAGTAAAAGAAGTGTTGGTCAATAACCGCAAATTAACCATCAGAGAGATAGCGGAGGACTTAAACATTGCCTATGGATCCGTCCAAAACATTATCATCAGGCAAGTGAATGGCGTTCAGCAAATGAGCCGAGACCAAAAACACTACGTCGTTTTTAGTCAAAAAAAAGCAATGCTTACGGTTTTCATGGATTACAACGATGTATTGTAATTATTATTGTTATTTGGGTTATATGAGACGTTTGTGTGAAGAAATTCGCCGAAAGAGACCAGAATTGTGGGCAAAAAAGATTTTGCACCATGATAACGCACCGTCACACGGTGCCATCATTATTCTCAATTTTTTGACGAAAAATGCAACAAATACCATTCAACAGCCACCTAATTCACCTGATTTAGCTGCCTGTGACTTCTTTCTGTTCAATCGAGTTAAAAAACCACCGAAAATACCGAAAACCGAATATAAAAAATGTTTCGAGGTTTGGATCAAGCGCTGGCTTAAGTGTGTTGCAGTCGATGGGGACTACTTTGAAGGGGACTGTATAGATTTAGATGAATAAACTTATATTTTTAATCTTTTCGATCAAGGTTATAGGTGGAAATAAGAATGTTCTTGAGGGACACTTTGCTGAGGTGGTAGTCAAAGAGTGACAGAATATCATTAATTTCACGACGGCATTGGCTCCAGGTGTCCGTAATTCGTTCTGTGAAGATTGAGCCGGAAAAGTGACAAAAATCTAAAATTACGTGGGTTTTTGTTAAAAGAAATAAGTTGAAGTAAAGAAGGACAATAACACCTAAATCACGCAACTCATTCACTAAGGGAACAGGCACATTAAAGATCAGAAAGCAGCGAGCTGAAGTGGAAGGGCGTTTATGGGTATAAGTTATAGCCTAACACTTATTGACATTAAGCTCAAGGAAATTCTTTTGACATCAAGTACAAAATCTGTGTAGATCCTCCTAAAATGGTAGACTGTGTAATTGAGATGATGTATATCTAACGATTTTTATATCATCTGCGTAAACCGGTATGTATGAATTTATAATGATACAATCAACATCTTTAATAGTCAGAATAAATAATAATGGATCAATGTGGCTGCCTTAAGAGACATCAGATAAGGCATAGTAAACATATTTAGCAATGTCGTTCATTTAAATAGGATTGAACTCAGGTTATTCCAGAAGGATTATATATATCATGAGAAATTCTTTCAAAGGCTTTGCTTAAATCGGTGGCAACTGCGTGCACATAAAGTGCTTCATACAAATTTCGGTTGGTGGTTGTAGATCCACGTTTGAGAAATTTATTATTTGAAACAATAAATTAACAATGATAAAGCATTATGCCATAAATCATGCTCTCGAAAAGTCAATGTATGCAGGACCGTTTACCAATTGGCTGATAGTCTTTGCGATGTTTTTTATATAGAGGAATAAGGAAAGATCGTTTCTAGGTTGAGGAAAATAATGGTGATAGAGGAGCAGAAAGAAAGCTGTAAGAGTTTGGGGGAAGTTACCACGTCCAGCAAAATAATCATCTTTAAGGCTTATTATTGTAACTTTAACTTGCTATAAAATTATAGACACCGATTCGAAAGTTGTTTGTGGGCAGCTATTTAAGTAGGAAAGAGTAGAAATATTAAGTAGTCTGGCTCTTGGGAATAGATGGTGAAGGGTTGGCTATTAAAAATTGCGAAGATATTTGCAATAATTTCGTGATCGCCCGGGGACTTTTCAAGAAAATTCAGAGATGATGAATAGTTGTCCAATTTACTTTTAGTTTTGATCAACTGAAATAATCGTTTCGGATTGAAAATGAGTGTGTAGTCCACACGGTTTAAGGGGCACACCTAGTGTGATCGAAAAAAAAGAGATGATTTTTGGGAATTTTTTTTTAAAGAAAACTACTACATCAAATATTTTAAAATTTGGACGATATATAAATATATAAAAAATTAATATATGCTGACAAAGATAGAAACAAATTAAAGCGATCGGATGATTTTTCTTCTAGTTACCACTGCAGCAATGTGAAAATGTGATTTCATTGTTATAAATAGATAAAAGACATACATAGAGCTAATCTGCTATTCCAGGCCCTTGCACTTCTTTAAAAAGCTCCTGCTGGGCTGTGTAAAGATCCTCTCCTACCACTCGTAGTCTCGTTTCATCTTTGCTAGAGACATAATCTCTTGCTGCAGGTCCAACTATCACTCCCATCACATTAAATATTTTTAAAATAGATGTGTAACCGTCATTGAATACTGAATTTGCTAAGTAATTTGATAATTTAACAGTTTTAAGATCACTGTGGAGGTGTTAATTGCCAAAGTAAACCATTGTAGCTTTCGTTATTATTCTGTGTATTATTAACCTTACATCTATCAAGCAACGCACTCTGAGAAAAGTCCTCATATATTGGCTTCAGAGCTTTTTGAACGTTTGGATCAAGTTTGGGAGATAATCGTGCTTGAACTTAGTCAAGTTCACTCTTTAGCTCAGATTCCTTTATAAATTTCATCCACATTTTGTTGATGCCTTATGATCGCTAGGACGTAATACTTTTGAAGTTTATTAACTAAGTTGACGGTTAATTTTAGAGTGGTTTTACTTTTTGCTGCTAAGCTCTTATCGACTTTTTCCAAACTACTTGTGATCCCATTCTTTAGTTTTTCTACAGGAATATCATCTGGATTCAAATCTAATAATCCTTTATATGTGGCACCATCACCATCACCAATATACCGCTAATATTTAATTCCATTTTTATTAATCGAGCAACCAAACATGTCTTTTACACTGTTTACTTAAATTTTTGAAGCCGATCCTTTATGATTTATGTCGCAATCATCTTCGTGTAGAGAGCCATTCTTCCAACGCTTCAACACTGCTGTCCTTTTTATTTTTCCAAAAGACACAACTCTTACTTTATACACGAATCGACGATTTTTTTTTTACAATATCAGTGACATCTTATCTAGACTCGGTAAATGCAATTACTTCAGCACCATAGAATCGGAATAGAATCGACTAGATTTTGAGTAACGGCAGGTGTTATAAGGTTCCATTCTATCATTAAAGCCGCATTTAAATTAGCTTTATTGGGAATCTCATGTTTTTTTATATTTTGTTCCAAAACATTCCATATATTTTTAATCGGATTGATATCTGGCGATTGGGGTGGTGTTTTAATCCATTTTAGAATATTATGAAGCATCCACATTTTAGTATTCCTGGCGGTATGTTCGGGATCATAATCCTGGTTAAAAATATAGTCGGTATTAAGACCCATTTTGTTTACACTAGATTTGAGGTGTGTCTTGAGGATGTTAATATACGAGGTGTGTGTAAGGTGACTTTTTATTTTTATAAAACATTTATTTATTCAAAGTAGTCCCCCCCAGATATAACACACTTGTGCCAACTCTTTTTCCGATCCTCGAAGCACTTCTCATAAGCACTTTCGAGTATAGCCTTAAGCTCTTCAAGCGATGACGTTTTTTTTCGGTGTTGACTCTCCTAAGTGATTCCATTTTAAGATTGGGCTTTAGTTTTGACGTCATAACCATATAATTATGATTCGTCGCCAGTTATGACCGTTTTCATAATGAGCATCATCGACGTCATTCAAGAGGCCCAGAACGATGCTCATGCGACGGCTTTTCTAATCAAATTTATGATGTTTCGAAAGAAACTTCGCTGATACACATCTCATGCCCTTAAAAAAAACACAAACACTAGTACCGCTTGTGAACATTTTTTTTTTTTTTTTACTTAGAACAGACTCACCGTATGCCACTGTCAACATTTCAAGTACTTTAGAGCACTAGATTGGATTTTTTACACAAAATTTGATGCAAATTCTTTGCTACGTCTTACCTTTCTACCTGTCAAAAACAAACTAAGTATGCTATATATGTTACTCCAAACTGTGAACATACGAGGGCTGTTTCATGAATACCTGGATTGGAAATGACAACGCAACTTTTTTAGGTTTTGACAATTTATTTTTCAATATATGGTTATCCTCTTTCAAGTCGATACACTTTTTCCAGCAGTGCTGCAACTTTTTTTAACCCCTTCGTTCAGTACGACTTTTGTTGGCCTGCAAAATACTCCATCGCGGTGGCGAAGACTTCTTTGTTCGACCGATACTTCTTTCTGGCGGGCGATCTTTTAAGGTATTTGGGAACAAAAAGAAGTCGCATGAAGTCAAACCTGGATAATATGGAGAATGGTTGAGGAATTCGTAGAATTTCTTCGCCAAATGTGGTCATTTTTTCTGCTTTAGTAATTTTTTTCCCTTCTCCAAATAGTCAACGTGAATCACACTTCGCGCGTCCAAAAACGGTGATCATCATCTTTGCGGCCGAAGGCACGGTCTTCGCCTTCTTTGAAGCACGTTCACCGTGTAAAACCCATTGTTTCGATTGTTCTTTGTTTTTTGGTGTGTTCCAATGAATCCATGTCTCATCGACTGACACGAAATGACGCAGAAACTCCTCCGGATTTTGATTAAACATTGCCAAGCACGTCTTTGAAGTGGTCTGACGATTGCGCTTGTTGTCCGTTGTGAGCAAACACGGCATCCACCTTGCGGACAACTTTCTCATACCCATAATCTCATGCAGGATATGGCTAACGTGTTCAGTTGAGATGCTTGCTATCTCAGCCAACTAGCGAATTATTACTCGGCAGTCCGGCAATACGGGATCATGGATTTTGTCTACGGTTTCCTCTTTGGTAACTGCTTTTGGGCCACCTGGCCTCGGTCCATCAAAAACCGAAATGCGAAAAATATTTAGGCTCGTTTTTGCAGCGTTTTTCCCTTTTTTATACATGGTTAAAAAGCATCACATACCGTATTTCTCAGATATTTCAGTCATATAAAATTATGAGTTTTAATAAAAACATAAAACAAAAGTGGAAAACCTTTGAATTCATAACTCGCGCACAAAACAATGTCGTGTACCCTTAAGATTTTTAAGCATATCATAGGCGCAGGGAAGTTAGGAAAATATACCGACGTGCGTTAGTTTTAAATGTTTGCAAGTTATAGTCAATAGGAAATAAATAGATCTACAGGATATGCCATAAGCGAGTTGTACGTCTTAGGAAAGGATCACAATACTATACTTCATAGCACGTCCGAAGGAGGGATTGAGGGTGACTGATACGCATTCATAGCGAGACGGGTGTTACGGTTAAAAGTTTGAAGGGACCAGTGGAACACTGGTGGTGAAAATAGAGTATAACAATGTGAGACAATTGCCATCACCTATCTAACAAGTGCAAAGTGGTCTTTAATGGCAGAAGACAGCATTGAGTTTTAGAAGCATTAAATTCCACTCTGTTGATAGTTCCCCAATTAATTATGCTGCTAATATCGAAATTTAATAAGCTTAATATACGTTGTTGTTCTCGTTCTATAGCCGAAGAACAGAGGCGGGAACGAATATGAGAAACAGACAGTACTGTGCTCTTACTACAGACAGATGTATGTATACAGATGATGTAGATGTCCTGTCTGCTGAATCATTCCTAGCTACCGTCTACTCTAAGATTCAATAAACCCAAGATGTGATCGACTCAACATTTTCATTATGGTAAAATACACTAACGAGCAACGTCTACAAATTATAAAAATTTTCTATAGATATTCGGAGTCGCAAAATCATCTTCAGTGACGAAGCTAATTTTTGGCTCAATGGGTTCGTCAATAAGCAAAATATTCGTTATTGGTCCGGTGAAAACCAACATGTGCTTCATGAATCACTACGTGATCCACAAAAAATAACTGTTTGGTGCGGTTTGTATGCCGGCGTCTTTATTGGCCATATTTTTTCGTTGACGATAACGATCGTCACGTTACTGTGAATGGTCAGCGTTATCGCGCCATGATCACCGATTATTTTCGTCCCGAATTGGAAAATATGGACTTGGACGACATGTGGTTTCAACAGGATGGTGCCACAAGCCACACAGCACACGCTACAATCGATTTATTGAAGAGTAAGTATGGTGAGCGTGTTATCTTAAGACATGGGCCAGTCGTTCGGCCGCCTCGTTCGTGCGATTTAACGCCGCTTGACTATTTTCTGTGGGACTTAGTTAAGTCATTGGTTTATGCCAACACGCCGACGACGTTGGAAGAGCTCAGATTCAATAAACTCATTGAACTCAAAATTGGGTCCAACGAATCGACCGCTGCAAACGTGCTCGCGGTGGCCATATAAACGAAGTTGAGTTCGCTTCATAAATGTTTTGATTTTACTTCAAGCCAATAATAAAGTTTTTGAAATATCTCAAATGGTTTGCCTTTTATTTAAAAAAAAGTTTGTCAAGTCGTTATTAGGAAACCCTATATATTTGGCTGTCATTCTGGATCCTGTGGGCTTTCTGGAAGTAGAAGTGTCCTTTGTATCGTCATTTGTCTAGTGAACCAAGCTTTCACAAAAATAGGTCAATGCTGTTTGTGTCGATCTACAAAAAACGGTCTGCCGAGACTGAACGACAGCTTTTCCAAGCATAGTAAAACAGCATTAGAATTTTGATGACCTTGTGGGCCTACTCTTTTTTGATTCGAGTCTTATTTCTGCAATATCCGATGCAGGAACATCGGGAGTTGAATTGCAGCGAAAAACGACATCGACTGGGCAATGAAAGAAATGTATTCGGGTTTGAAAACCGACCTAGGATGTGATGCTTGTGTCCAGAAAGACACGTAAGACAACAACGTCAAATTTCAATCCCTCTTAGTCTTTCTTGTCAGATACGTGTATCCATAATACTGTTTTTTTTATATATATAATACCGCGCGCGCACCAAGGGGATATGAATACCATTTTATTGGCTTTTTCTCCAGGGCGCGGGCTGATTGTGTAGTAGTTTGAAACTCAGGTGTATTAGGTTTCTATATATTTCCCAGAGGTGGTTGTCCAACTGGATGGGACGAGCTAGTACATCCTCCTCAACCAGTGGGTCTTAAGTACGTGCTAGTTGTTAGTTCGTTAAATTTAGCCCAGCCAGCAACCACTCTAACATTAGTGTAATGTCGTCATGTCAGAGTTGACGCCGACGGGATTTTCATATAACTACATACAAATTCTATTGAAAGACTTTTTCACAGAATTGCCTGGCACGGGTTTAGAACCCGCGACCCTCTGCTTGAGGACTCTATGCATATACCACTACATCACGACCACCCCCACCCTACTGTTTGGAGTAAACTTTATTGTGAAGAATCGGTGGACGGAGCGAAATATCCACGTCCGTATCGATAGCAAAGCTGCTCTTAAAACCTTGCTGAGCCCTTTCAGGACTTTGAAGCTAGTTCGAGAATGCAAGGCTTCGGACGGACCGGCTGAATTCACATGCTTGTGACCCAGATGAACTTATTAGGCAAGACTCAGAAGAAAGTTTC
The DNA here is from genome assembly GCA_907269105.1 of Volucella inanis. Taxonomy (NCBI): domain Eukaryota; kingdom Metazoa; phylum Arthropoda; class Insecta; order Diptera; family Syrphidae; genus Volucella; species Volucella inanis. Next base: position 149,666,876 of record OU026153.1, read on the forward strand.
TTGGAATCTGAACCTGAGTTGCAAATACAGGTACTCATTACCACTGAAACGTTACAAAGCACCGAAAGTGTGTGCTCTTCTGCGACACAAAAATTCCTTATTCCGCAAAGGGAATGATAGGTGATCACAGAAAATCTAAGAATCTCAAGACAAACATTTTTAGTCCCGGCTATTTGAAAAATTACATCCTGGAATAACGCTTAAAATATTAGCTATATTGTACATTAATCCAGCAAGTACTATCTCTACCACTTAAAATCCCAGGAACTCCATACAGGGAAATCGAAATCCCATGTTCACGGAGGCTTAATTATATCAACTTCCCTTCAAGTATGACATTTGTATAAACTGTGAATCTTTTCATATCCCAAAGTCATAATATGATAAAAATTTCATAGATGCTTTTCCCAAAGGCCAAAGCAAAGCGAACTTTTACGAAATCTTATAAATTTCCAATATTTTCGTTCACCTACAACCACAACCCTTAAGAAAATTTGTACTTTCCCGAATTGGTGTACATATATCGTACGGATGCAGGGGACCACATATTCGTACCTACGTAAATATTCTTTCAATATTCGATTTGAACCTTTGAGAGATTATCGATTTCAACGGAAATCCGATTTTGAAAGTGAACATCTCAATAATCCTTATTTTTCATCCACAAGGGATGTTCCGCATACGTAAACCCAGGACCCTGTGTATCATGTTGCAAATTTTTTTTCTCATCACTCCCTTTTTGCTAGATGTTTTGACAATAGATATCTTCATAGGCTTGTGCAGAATTAGTTGAGTAATCACCACAAAAGGGCGAACTATTTGGAATATTACAGATATGCACTACTAGTTCCTGCATCTCTCTGTGTGCTTCCAAATCAGAAGATTTCATCACTTTCTAAATCCTGCGTATCCACATCTGTGCAAGAGTATGTATACGCATGTGGCTGCATATGTGGACTAAATGGAATTTACCTAATCCCTATTCGTTTGACGTCAGACGACGGCGATGTCAACGACGTCAGGTGAGGAATGAAAAGAAAAATGTGACAAATTACCCACACCGATGATTTTTTGAAGTTTATTACCAAGGATGCTGGCTTCTGTACAAGTACGGATACAAGGATATTTCGATGTTTGTACTCTGGATGTAGCTTTGGTTTGGATTTCGTCCTGGATCTGGTAACGTGTCTATTTTATTGTGGAGGAATCGACATGAGAAATTAAAGAGAATCTTTTCGATTCTTTGAGGGTGATTTCATTATTGTTATTATTTCGTTTTTTTTTTTTAAGAGGAATCCCTGTTATACAGATGAGGTGGCAGAGGTAAGGATTTTCACTTAACACACGAGGTGGTGGAGAATTATTTTGGACGACAATTTAATTCGAGTTTTTTTTTAGAAGTTTTTTTTAGTTGAGATATTGGATATAAATGTCCGGAATGTGGTTGCAAGAAGTAAGTTCATTTTTATTTGATTGGAAACTTAAAGAAATGTCTACGACAACCACTATCCCTGTACATATATCCACATTGGTCAGACATCCGCTTATTTGTAATAAGTTGGGAGCTTTAACGATTTAATTCAATAGTAATGTTTGGATTTTAAACACAGGACATTTATAAAGTAATAGACTTTTAAAATAAAATAAAAAATCGATTTTATGAGTCATCAGACTTTGGTGGAATTATATCCATTATGATTCTGAACCATCTGAACTAGGATCTAAGCTAGCTACCTCTAGATCTTTGAGTATGTTGCTGATCGAAAATCCAAACAACATCTATTATTTCGATGGCAACCTTCCTGATTTCTGATTAGAATCAGCTCACCAGATACAGGAAAAACCATTACTATCTTTTACAACTTAGATGATGATGATGTGTTCTATAATTAAAATGAGACTTCCGAAGCAACAAATTTTAGAATTCGAACCGTGTCTCATTTTTGTGCGAAATAACAAGATCAATCAAATCCATTAAACTATATATATAATATATATTTGCTATATACGCATATGCTCCCAGTAGTTGCCAAGGTTATAGATTATAATAACAGACCAAGGGACATTAAGATTCAACCTTCGACGACGAATAGGTAGGCTTTTGCGCTGTATCTTACGAATTATAGTTAAGCGATGCATCTAGTGTAGGCCAACGTTGCATCCACTTTGAGAAGTCTTCAATAGCTTAGCTTGTCAGACTTGCGTAGGAAAGGCATCCCAATCCCACAGTTATGTACGGAAATAGTAAGTGTCACGTGTTTTGTCACTTTGAATTAAAGTACGCCAGGGATGCACACTTTTACTACTGTTTTTCTTGGTGGTCATCAGCGTTGTATTCCGTGCATCGTTAATAGATGGTAAAAATGGAATTCGATAGAATATAATTTCTATTTTAAACACGTCGACTTTGCGGAGATACTTAAAATGCACACAGCCAACACAACAACCCTGCGCCCTTCGTACACCAGCACGGAACTCAACAGTGCCGGACAAGATGTCGGGAAAATAGACAATTTTCTATACTTTGAAAGTATGATATCGGCTAACAGAGTGACGTCAGCTTACTTTCTCTATAAATTAGTGCAACCGCCAGCATCAAAAGCAGTAGCCGAGCTCATTGAATACTGCAATTCGGAAAGTTGGGACTTATCATATTCTACGATGTTAATGCTTATAATACTTGGGGCAGGACCATGTGTAATATAAGAGAAAATTGTCCAAAATCTGAACGATGTGGTCTAGTGAACTAGTGTGTTCTACCAGAAAAAAATTTCTGCAGATCACCTATTCCGTTGTAAAATCCACATTTTGAGTAATGTGGTAATGTTTGAGTAAGGAAAACTTCTAAAGAGGCCACTCAAGATTAATTTATAGGTAAACAACAACCGATCAGATATACCAGACAGCTCATTAACAGCTTCGTTAACAGCAGCTGGTTGACTTTTTTTTAGCTGGACACGTAAAATTTAAGCACTTGTTTGTGCTTAAATGCACTTGCAGCACCTTATGGACGAATACAAACGCTACTTCCCAAACTCGTGCGATGATAATATAGGTATATCGATAGGCGACCGATCCTTTTCACGTTGACAAAGGCGTACTGCCAGATTATTTACAAGTGCAAGTTTTGGAAATCAAAAATAATTCTGCTGCCAAATATGATTTTGAGAAGATGGATAGGGCACTGTTTTGGGTAAAATATCTCAAAGTTTATCCCAGCATAGCACAACAAGCACTCTTACGTCACATTGACTGTTTTTGTAACAAGTGTGTGAAACTATATATTTTTTTAATAAACATTAATTTATCTTATTGCGGCGCAAGGATCTTTTGTGTTCATAATAAAACACTTTTTCTTTGAACTTCATTAGACTTGTTGTGACTAAAAATTGTTTTGTCCTTTTATCAATACAGCACATCCTAACGTGCTTTTTAAAACATTCTACTATAATTTTTAAGGTATTGGGTGTATATTTTAATTTGTGCGGTTTTTTTCAAAACTTAAACGTTTATTTAAGAAAAACATGTACAATAGAATTAATCAAAGTATTTCCCTTCTGAAGTTATGACTTTTTCCCATCTTTCTGGCAATTTGTGGATTCCATCCCAAAAGAACTGCGCCGGCTTGGCAGCCAAGAATGAATCAAGCCAATTTTTGATATTCTGTTCTGATGTGAACCGTATTTCAGTGAGGGCGTTCTGCATCGACCGGAACCAATGGTAGTCAGAAGGGGCAAGTTCTGGGCTATAAGGCGGGTGGGGTAAGACTTCCCATCCACTGTTTTCCAAATAGTTCTTAACCGGAATAGCAACGTGGGGCCGAGCGTTGTCATGATGAAAAATTATTGCCTCGTGTCTGGTCGCATATTTTGGGCATTTTTTGGCTACTGCTCTCTTCAAACGGATTAATTGTGATCGGTAGCGTTGTCCATTGATGGTTTCACCCGGTTTTGGCAGTTCATAATACAGCACACCCATCTGATCCCTCCAAATACAGAGCATTACCTTCGCGCCATGGATATTCGGCTTTGCCGTTGATTTGCCTGGTTGGCCGGGTTTCACATATGACTTTTTGCGCTTGGGTTTGTTGTAATGGATCCATTTTTCATCACCAGTAACAATCCGATGCAAAAATGTCTTCGTTTTGTGGCGTTCCAGCAGCATTTCGGACATGCAAAACCGCCTTTCGACGTCTCTCAGCTTGAGTTCATGTGGAACCCAATTTCCTTGCTTTTGAATATATCCAGCTGCTTTTAAACGTTTTAAAATGGCTGCTTGAATGACACTCAAACAATCTTCATAGAGAAATGCTTCCAGTTTTTCATCTTCAAACTTTTTTGGCTGCCCAGGACGTTCATCGACTTCCAAGCCAAAATCACCACTTTCACGTTCGCTCAGCTGGCGCATGTTCACCATAAACTTCCACCAAAATACGATGACTTTCGGCAGCAGTTTTCTTCATATTAAATAATGAAGAAGAACTCCCCGCAAAAACACTTTTTCAGGCACAAAGTTCGACATATTTGAGTGAAAAAAAAAATTTTGTTGTTTACGCTTCAAATGAATGACATATACTGAAATGACGCACAATGACAGTAGCTTTCCAACGCATGTTCCAGTGGAATAATAACAATGGAATAATATAAGTTACGCCATCTCTTAGCAAACCGCACCCAGTAGTTTTTTTTAAATTTGAATATGGACAGCCCAGCCTAAAACGCTTCATTGAAAAAGCCAACATAGCTGTGACGTCACTATAGTATGTAATCCATGTCCATGGAGCGTCATTTATGTAGCGCGATGAGTTTACAGCGTAGGTGTCATAATAAAAAAAATTAAAACATTCATCCATGATTTCAAAACTTATCATTTTAGTGTTTGCGTCGAGAGCGGGCGTGGGCATTATCATTTTAGGTAGTAGGGATACAAAAAACTTTGGTTTCGGTTGGTTTCTTCTGTGTTTGGATAGTGGATAGGGGAGGGGGTAAGTTACGGTCCCTTTTCCAGAAATCAGACCTTGTTCAGTCTTATCGATATATTGATACCTTATTCAATTCAAATAAAACAATTAATCCGATTATTCTATTATATACAGCACAAGATCCTGCTTTAGAACGATAGTAACCGAAAAGTCGATTTTGTTTTTTACCTTTTTTAATAGAATCGCTCTACAGAACATTTTACTCATGTAAGTTACGGTCGTTTTTCCAATGAACGGCACATATTCGTATATCTAATCTATGTGCGATATATTAGACTTGAAATTCAGAGTAACACGGAAGCCAGATAAATAATGATGCATAAATAACATACATAAGTGATTTCAAAATGACTCAAGCTATGGCAAATGCTGACTGGAATCAGCTGAGTCAAAAGGAAGACTTAAAGGAATTCTATGAGAAATTTAAAAAAATATACTGCAATATAATAGAAGCGGAAACAACAAGAGAAGAGGGAAAAATAGAGAATTGGTGCAACTGATGGTGACAAGGGAATTAAAGAATGCATGTTCAGAAACAGACCGACTATATACGATGTTTTGAACAAGCAAATCAACTCTAGAAAATCTAGATTATTCAAATAACGTTTTGGTAAAGTAAAAGGAAACTTAAGGGAAACGTGAAAGCTCATCAATAACATTTTATAAAAAGTTTCTTCAAACCTCAACATCATTATATTGAAAACCTTCCCGAACGAATAAAATGACGAAGATCTTGCGAATAAATTTGCAACCCAGCTGACTTTAGTGGTAAACAACACTATGCTCGTACATGGAGGCCCACATTTGTATGACCAAGTACAAGCTTAATCTAACTTAAAAATAAGGGCTGAGAAACTAACAAAAATAACGGATTTGTGACAAAGGGGATGGTGGAGGAGATCAAGTTTGAAACAAGAAGTGCTCAGATTAAAATCAAAAATGGGAAAGTTTGACTTGGCCCTACGGAGCATGCGGGAGATTGGTTCATTGGAAACATAAGAGGGGCGATGGGTTAGCATATAGAAGAGAGAAGGTAGAAGTAAAGAGAGTCACAATCCACAGGACCAGAGATCAGTCGATGAATGAAAAGAATATCAGCCATCCTCAGGGTATTAAGGTTAAGAAGTTTGAGGCAAAACGACGTTGAATTATCTCGATTCGGGATAATTGAACTCGCTGAAAGGGGGACCACGATTGCCTTGCATATTCGAGAAGGGAACATACAAGAGTAATGTAAAGTGAACTTTTTATCGTTTGATAAAACCTTTATTATCTCATTAATTTGCGAACGGATGTTTTACCTTCTATAGTATAATATTCCAAGGGCGCGAAAGGATTTAACCTTGAAATTAACATCAAATTCGCCAAATTCAATGTGCTTAGAAGAATAAACCCCAACAGAAACTCAAGCTCGTTTCGGGCTGGTATTAGGGAGCGCTTTGAAGTTTGGTACTTGTTTGGCGTAGGAGATTCGTGGCTTGACGTTATCAAGTTTATTTCTGACGATCTCGTCAAGTCATCAGTGACAGTGTGGTGTCAGAATATGATCTTGAGTGATGCCTCTTCTCTCGGGCTTATATTACTCGAAGCTAGGGATACCACTTTTTTTTGACATCCCCTCTAAAACTAAGCGTCCTAGCTTGACATTTGCAAAAGTTACGTAGACAAGAGTACATCTATCTCTCTGTGTGTTGGCGATTTTTTACAATTTTAGAAATTAATTTTTATTTGCAACAACGAACTTGTATTAAATTTTGCGTAAATAACGGATTTAATGATGCACGAACGTTGGAAATGTTGAAAAAGTGTTTCGGCAACGATTCTCTAAAGAAAACGGTCGTTTACCAGTGGCACGAGCGGTTCAAAAGTGGTCGTGAGTCAATCGAAGATGATGAACGCAGTGGCAGACCATCGACATCGAAAACCGACGAAAACACGGATGAAGTATAAGAAATGTTGGTCAATAACCGCAAATTAACTATCAGAGAGATAGCGGAGGACTTGAACATTGCCTATGGATCCGTCCAAAACATTATGGTTTGGACTGCCGTCGTGTAGCACCAAAGTTTTTGCCAAAAGACCTCAATTTTATGCAAAAAAGAGACCGTGTTGACATCGCAAAAGAGATGATTTGCGAGGCTGAATTCCATCCCACATTCATCAAAAAGATCATTACTGGAGACGAGACGTGGGTTTATGAGTACGACACGCAATCCAGACATCAGGCAAGTGAATGGCGTTCACCAAATGAGCCGAAATAAAAAAAACTACGTCGTTTTCAGTCAAAAAATAAGGCAATGCACCCTGTTTTCATGGATTACAACGGTGTAGTGTGATTTTTATTGTTATTTGGGCATTATGAGACGTTTGCGTGAAGCAATTTGCCGAAAGAGACCAGAATTGTGGGCAGAAACGATTTTGCACCATGATAACGCACCGTCGCAGAGTGCCATCATTATATGTAATTTTTTGACGAAAAATGCAACAAATACCATTCAACAGCCACCGAATTCACCTGATTTAGCTCTCTGTAACTTCTTTCTGTTCAATCGAGTAAAAAACCACTACGGGGAACGTGTTTCAGCAGCCGAGAGTAAGTAATGGAAAGATTACAGGAAGCATTGATGGACATATCGAAAAATGAATATAAAAAATGTTTCGATGATTAGATCAAGCGCTGGCATAAGTGTGTTGCAGTCGATGGGGATTACTTTAAAGGGGACAATATAGATTGAGATGAATAAACCTGTATTTTTAATATTCTGAATAAACTTTTGATCAAGGTGGTATGATCGCTACTTGACTTGCTATGAATATTGCATTAGACGGCGTAGGTATGTAATTCGGTATAAATCAGTCCGCGGTCTGATGAATAGCGGAAACTTCGGTTTTAAGGACAGAACACTATGTTAGTAGACTAAAGGATTTGAGTATGTACGGTCCACAGAGAAGAACTCAGCGCCAACTACTTTTTTAAAGCCAGTAGTGAAGTTGGAAATTAACTTATTAAGAATAATTTCCTATTTTCCCCATTTCTTCCTTTCTGGAATGCGGTGATTGAAATTACTTATAGATAATTGTTATTCGGTTAATCGGACGAGGCCACGATGCGGAGTAGACTGACATATCCTTCGTTAATACAGATCTCAATGCCTCTCATATTGAGGGCAAAATTATAGTATGTAATTTCAATCTGCATGCCCAACAAGTCGTTGGAGAGTTTCTTAAACGCGCCGGAGATATGATGAAAATAATATTAACAATTAAGTATTGTTTTCTTTAAACTAAAACATAAAGACATTGTTTTATATTAGTCGATATTTTGCTAAATTGTTTACAGACCAATAAGGCAAAATTGGAAAATTTAGAGACTCCAATTCGACGTTATCACTTGTTTGTTTTTCTTTTTCTTTTTCTTTTTAATTTATTTTGAGTTTTTTTAATATTAATTTTTTAATTGTCCTTATTCTTAACTCTGACCCTCTAGTTCAAGTATTGATTTGTGGGTTCAGTGTTACCTTTTCTAACTTTAATGTCACAAACAAAGCAGGTAATAATATCTTTTACTTGATTGACAAGATAGATTTCAACTTTTACACTTGTTTCTGGATAGTTGCCAATGTGGAAGAGAAACTTGTAGGTGACATCTTCCTCGGGATACAGTGGACAGTAGGCTCCATACATTAGGTTCTTACACACGTTTCTTACATTTTCGGGTAGTTCGTATGGTATGGTTATTCCAAGAGTTGTAGCTTTGACCATTGCTGTGATTTCACTGCTGTAGCTGTCTAGAAAATGCATATTTAATTGCTCTTTTTATGTGTTTTTTTAGTGATTTACGCAAACTTACAGGAAACAAAGTCAATGTCAAACTCCATAATGGTACCTTTAATCACAATGCAAGGTGGAATCTCGCAGCCATACACCCGAACTTCCAATGGAAAAGGCTTATTACCAGAACCTGGACAATGAATGTACTTTAATATCATAGACCACAATTTAGAACTTTTTTTTTAGGTAGTGTTACATTTTTTCACTGCAGTAGCAGCAAAGGCACCAGTGAAAAGTAACGACAGGACTGTGAAACGCGCAAACATTTTGCTAGACTGGGCTCCGTCGTCGGGTTGTTGAATGTTAAATTGGCATTGCCCCCGATTAGGTAATTTATACATTCTTCATATCTTATCAGCACTTTTGCTGCTGAAGCATCTATTTGGATTAGGCTTTGCTAAGTTGGTTTGCTGGGTGCAAACTTGTTTTCTATGAAGAAAATTGTTGGTTTTTTTTTTTTCAAAAAGAACTTAACATTCAAGTGTGTATGAATACACTTATAATGCCTCAGCATGTTAATGAGGAGACTAAATTCTTAATGTAAATTGACTTGTTGTTGTATGTTATTTTAAGCAAACATTCATCTCACGAGACTTTAGTTGTTTGAAAGAAAGAATGTCTTTCGGACATGGCTGGTATTGAACCCCAAACCATCCGATTGGGAAGTCAGTACATATTCACAAATACGAAGTTTGAGAAGTCATTCATTATAGGCAAAATATAATGGATTCCTAGAATTTTTGATCCAAATGAGGACTATTAAGAGCTTGCTTATTTTAAAACTACAACTTAGGTGTTTTTGAAGGTATATTTCAAGAGCGCTGTCTCATTGATAACTGTGGCGCTCTAGGTAGATTAAAATTTCTTTAGGAATTACAGAAATAACTTGGGCCTCAAAGTTAAAACCTGTACATAACCCTGAAAAGCAAAAGAATCATAACGATTTTCGGATCGCCATAAAGCATAGTTGGACCTAAAATAAGCCACGTTGCAGCCAAATAACTTACTGAAGTGCTAGATTGCTATAAAGCAAATATCACTGCCATCCAAGAAGTGCCGTGGGATGGTACAGTGACTACTACATAAAGCAGAAGCAGCGTCTGTTTGGGTTCAGATTTGTTGTAAATGGCAGACTTAAGCTTTCTGCACATGACAGAATGGCTTACTACAATCCGCATTATGGCCAGATTTACTAACAGAGTTATATGCGCCTGATGGTTGTCGCCAAATTATGTTTCTAAGAATGCCACGACAAAATATAACAACAATGCCTTATGTATAGGGTTTTCTAATAACGACTTGACAACCTTTTTTTTTAACAACATTTGAGATATCTCAAAAACTTTATTATTGGCTCAAAACATTTATAAATGGAACTCAACTTCGTTCATATGGCCACCGCGGGCACGTTTGCAGCGGTCGATTCGTTGGACCCAATTTTCAACGACTCGGCCACACATTTCGGCCGAAACGGCCACAACGTCGTCGGCGTGTTGGCATAAACCAATGGCTTAACGTAGCCCCACAGAAAATAGTCAAGCGGCGATAAATCGTACGAACGAGGCGGCCAATCGATTGGCCCATGTCTTGAGATAACACGCTCACCATACTTACTCTTCAATAAATCGATTGTAGCGTGTGCTGTGTGGCTTGTGGCACCATCCTGTTCAAACCACATGTCGTCCAAGTCCATATGACCATTCACTGTAACGTGACGATCGTTATCGTCGACGAAAAAATTTGACCCAATAACGCCAGCGGCATGCAAAACGCACCAAACAGTTATTTTTTGTGGATGAAGTGGTTATACATGAAGCACATGTGGGTTTTCACCCGACCAATAACGCATATTTTGCTTATTGACGAATCCATTGAACCAAAAATGAGCTTCGCCACTGAAGATGATTTTGCGATGAAATTCATCATCTTGGCGCATCTTCTCCAAAACTCAATCGGAGAACGTAGCTCGTTAGTAAAAATGATGAAAATGCTGAGTTTACTGAATAAATTGGCAGTGACAGTTTGATGATTAGTGAAAGAGTGCGTTCACAAATTAAATTCAAAGTTATCAAGTCCCTATTGGAAAACCCTATATAAGATAACAATGGTTTTAAGTGATTTTAATGTCAGACTATATATAGAGAATAACTTCAGCAGTATAATCGAAAAGCAAAGCCTTCACAAATTGTTAATTGATTTTGCTTAGGGGTCGAATGTGACAATTGATGGAATGGGGTGAGCAAACCTCAATATTCATAAAAGAATATGATGGTCACCAGATCATAAAACTGACAACTAAATGAATTAATGATGCTCTTAATAAGGCTAGTCACTCCACCAGTATTATGGATATTCGAAGCAGGAAGAATGAAGCTGTTAAGCCAACAAGACTCGAACAGAAACCTAAAGAAATCAACAAGAAGGTTTACATGATAGGTAGCAGTCTGTGCCGAGGATATGGAAAAACCGCATTTCCAGATTATTAATCAGTGTAGATAACCCAAGATCGCGGTTAAGATCTTATCTAATGTATTGTGTGAACGTCAGAAATAATATGTCAATAATCTGCTGAGCCCCCCTCAAAATTCCAGGACCGATAGGGTCCCGATTGATGACAAATACGCATTTAGACCTCAGAATCTGGAAAAGACCAACAATTTTCAGATCAATACTCATCACCTATTTATCGATCGATTTCGAGGACGTATATTTTGTACATGACAGTTTTTACAGAGACATGGTATCGTTCAAAATATTGTGCAGGATAGAGACAAAGACCACTCGGTGCTCCATAAAGGTCGCCAGCAATCTCACAGAGACCTTTTATGTAAAAAAAAAAAAACAGGAAACTTTGTACTCGAGCAAACTGTGCGAAACTTACAAAAAAAACTCCAGAGGAAAAAACTTGGTAGAAATAATTTGGTGCAGCAAAAATGGGTTAAGCTATGTTTTTTGTGAACGAGAAAGGATGCACGACATCGACAAAATGTCACCAGAGACAACTAAAACTTTAATGGTGGAAAGGGTACCGTGCACCTCGGACCTGCTATTAACTCTAATAACACCAATTTATCAGAAATTCAACGATATCTAAAAAAAAACCATCTAGTATTGTCTTGTAACCTTAAAAACACGAAATATAACGTTAAAGTGCAACTTAATATCGTATAGAGTGCATAGCGCATGAAACAAATGGAAGACAGACGTCACGCGGTCGCTGCCAGCATGCCATCATAGAGTTCATTTACGATCCAAATGAACAAACTAGGAGTTTGCTAATTCGCATCACACGAGACACCAGAACTCGAGCTTATTTTCTCTCCATAATTACAGAATGTTTTTCATGACACCAGAGACATTGTGCTTTGCATTCTTAAAACCTATTATCGGTACAATATCATTCCCATACCCAAATGGTGTAAATTCTCCTATGTCATCCCAGACTTATAACCTTCTCATCGTTGCTCTAAAAGTCTACGATAAAGCTGTAAACCTTCACATTAAGTGCACTATAAAACGGAAGATCTTGTTCTATCTTTAACCGTTTGGACCGCCACTACAATATCTTTTATGAAAGTATACAATGATGGCGGTCTTTAACATCGGTAGCGCTTTCGACAACGTTTATATTTTAAGACAACCATATCCAGAGAGTTTTTAACAATATTGACACTTCCTCGCTCATCATTTGTTTCCGCAATCTAGGCAGAAATGACTATGGCTACAGATTGGACAAAACCTTCAACAATATGCTTATTAGCTTACGCAGACGACGTCGTCCTTTATGTGTCAAGCAAGCACTTACAGAACTTTTAGCTATACTCTCTCCTTGGACGCGGCGTGACCTTAGCGCGAGCATCCCCAAAATAGAGCAGGTGCTCGCTTAATCAATAAACAGAAGTTCAATTTTCGAAGATTCTTTTGACGGCAACGGCAGCTCACATATATCTTAAAATTCTACCCTATTCGCTCATGTAATCACAGTAAGGATGTGGGCCCTGTAGGTTATGGGTGAATTACTCGACCCGTTGAAACTTGAAAGCTTAGAATAAGGACAGGTTCACTATTGACGACTCTACAAAATCAAAAAAGGACACGACAAATGAATATTGATCGAATGACCAGGCTCCGGCCTGAAATGTCTTTGCCTTAGGTGGCGCGGTAATATATGCTATCATATACCGCTTTCATGGATGTGAATAGATAATGAGTTTCGAATAAAATTTGATAAGATTTTCCAAGTTTTATATATGACATTGTTGTCAGAGGCTGTAAGAGTCACCGATGGAACTGATTCGAATGTACTTTCATCCACCCATGCTTTGGGGTACATTATTACCTTTCCATTTGTTGATAGACTACTAAAGTGGACGGTATTATTGGTTGTTAGCTTTTAAGTAGCTGCCCCAATCTTTTCTTTGCCGAGAAAGAAGGTTATTTCTTCGATGACGTGTAAGGAATCTTCCAATAATTATACCCATTCATCAACCGCCTAAGTAACAGGTCATATAAAATTGTCCGGGCTTTTTGGTACATTTTTGAAAAAAAAAAATTTTTATTCAAAATCAATTTCAATCAAGTACATATTGGCGTATTTCTTCAGATATTTCACTCAAATTTAAATCAGCATAACTTTTAACACGAGCAACGAATTACACAGCTGTCTGCACAAAAAATGTAGCCTGGTATTTCACCTTTCAAACACGTGTTAGTTTGACACAATCAGATAAATATTTCCAGATAAATGGACACCTTATCTACAATATATCTAGAATTCCCTGTGCAACGGGGTCTAGGTTTCCTTCCATATTTCGAAGATCGTCCGTTCTAACCTACTACCAGCTTTCATATAGAACTGACCAATATTATTCCTATAGCACGCCTTTTCGCCATTTTTAAATTGAGAGATTGCCTATGCTCTGTTCTTCAAAATTTATTTTTTTCTCCGCGATATTTAGAATTTATCGCTTCTTTGAGCGTAGGCCAGACACTTTCACAGCAAGCGCCGCAGAATATTGTGTCACTTACGCCTAGTACACTCAGATGCCTAGCAAAAGCGCAGTGCTTCACCGCGACGCTACTATAGGGTTTTCTTATAACGACTTGACAACTTTTTTTTAAATAAAAGGCAAACCATTTGAAATATTTCAAAAACTTTATTATTGACTTGAAGTACAATCAAAACATTTATGAATGGAACTCGACTTCGTTGATATGGCCACCGCGGGCACGTTTGCAGCCGTCGATTCGTTGGACCCAATTTTCAACGACTCGGCCACACATTTCTGCCGAAACGGCCGATATTTCGCGTTCACTGTTGGCTCTGAGCTCTTTCAACGTCATCGGCGTGTTAGCATAAACCAATGACTTAACGTATCCCCACAAAAAATAGTCAAGCGGCGTTAAATCGCACGAACGAGGCGGCCAATCGACTGGTCCATGTCTTGAGATAACACGCTTACCATACTTACTCTTCAATAAATCGATTATAGCGTGTGCTGTGTGGCTTGCGGCACCATCCTGTTGAAACCACATGTCGTCCAAGTCCATATCCTCCAATTCAGGCCAAAAATAATCGGTGATCATGGCGCGATAACGTTACGACCGTTATCGTCGACGAAAAAATATGGCCCAATAACGCCGCCGGTATGCAAACCGCACCAAACAGTTATTTTTTGTGGATGAAGTGGTGATTCATGAATCACATGTGGGTTTTCACCCGACCAATCACGCATATACCCATTGAGCCAAAAATGAGCTTCGTCACTGAAGATAATTTTGCGATGAAATTCATCATCTTGGCGCATCTTCTCCAGAACCCAATCGGTGAACGTACGTCGCTTCAAATTGTCCATCGGCTTCAATTCTTAAGTCAGCTTGATCTTGTATGGATGTAAACCAAGATCCTTACGCAAAATACGCCATAATGTGGTCTGAGCGATGCCCAATTCTTGAGAATACCGTGGAATTGACTGATTTGAATCGTTTGCTATGGACGTCTGAACGGCAGCGATATTTTCGACACTTCGACCAACCCGTTGTCTCACTGACACGGCAACATCCCACAACGAATATTTAGGCTCAAATTTTTACACTAAACTTGTTATTGCCTGTCTACTAGGGCGAGAATAACGACCGAAAATTGGAGTTAACGCTCTTAAAGTTGTAGTCACCGACTCCGAATATCTGTAGAAAATTTTTATAATTTGCAGGGTAACATACTTTACCATGATAAAAATGTTGAGTTTACTGAATAAATTGACAGTGACAGTTTGATGATTAGTGAAAGAGTGCGTTCACAAATTAAATTTAAAGTTATCAAGTCCCTATTGGAAAACCCTATAGATGCTCGCAAAGTACAGTAGGAAAAAAAAACATGTACGCTGTGTCAAGGAGACTTATTTGCCTAGAGTTGGGGTACCTTAGAATATCCATCAGGTTTGATCCTTGCCGAATCAACCCCTACTGCTTTAAATGATTCGATAAGGAGACCGTCTGCTCTACAAGACTTTTTAGTCCTTAATTTCAATATCCCTAACCAGATCTCTTCTTGGTCGGGTTGAAGAAGTTGTTGTTGGATGGCTCTTTATGCTTGGCAGCCGAATATTGATCGTCTTAGCCACAAAACTGTCTGCAAAAGCAATTGTCATTCTTCTTTTTGCATACATACGTTTAATATTTGTGATCTCGGCAAGATTTTTTCAGTTTCAAGTATTCTCTTACCAGCTCTTTTCATTAAACCAAGGTAGTGAGATGGAATCTACTACATCAGATACGGCATCTGATAATATCATCACTAGTTTTCTGTGGCACAGGACTTCTCGAAAGGCTAGGAGGACTCGATTACAAGATGTCTTAGTGGCAACTGTAGCCTTTCGAAATCTAATTTCTTTCTAAAACTTCTTCAGTGTTTTGGTATTTGAGATACTTGCAGAAGTTTCGTAACAAACTTCGCTGACACATCTCTCAGGCCCATATTATCCGAAAAAAAATTGCATGACACGAGCTAACCGATATGCCAACATCCTCAGCAACTTCTATTATGGCAAATCAACGATTTTCAAAAACAGTTTTCTTCACAGCTTCCTCGTTATCATCTTTTATTGATGTGCTGGGGCTTTCAGAGGGAGGTTCGTCATTGGCATCTTCTCGGCCACCTTGGAAGAGCTTGTAACACTTGTATTTTTTGTTTTTTATTTAGAGCAGACTCACCTCATGCCACTATCAAAATTTCAAGTATTTAGAGCACTTGACCCCATTTTTTACACAAAATTTAATGCAAATACTTTGCTCCATTTTCTATAATAATTGAAAATCGCCGAGCACGCCAAAACACGTCTAACCTTTTTATCTGTCAAAAACAAACTAAGTATGCTATATACTTGAAACTGTGAATATATGTATGCTTGAGATATATAGTATGTATCAATACAGCAAAAAAAAAAATGATAATCAAATGTGCGTTGCCCGCGAGATTTCAAAATTCACCTTACTTTTTGAACCCACCGCGTTTATTTTAAATTATCCTGCGTCAACATTTTGGGAACATCCTTGCTATGGCGACCATAGCAGTGGTTAATATGTATGTACATACAATAGCATTTTTATAATGATCCGACTTCCATATAACATCAAACGAAAGGGTAACCTGCTCCCTTCGGATGAAAAATACGAAAAAGTCTTCAAACCTTCAAAACAGGCTTAACCAATAAGCCACTTGGATAGAAATTCCTGGAAATCTCCTTTTACTTTAAAGATAGCAGCCTACCAGATGGCAGCGGTAACATTGCTTGTATATAGGCTTAAATTTTTTAAGCGGCTCCAAATACTCCGACTGAAATTATCCAACTACTGTTACTACTGTTAGCACACAGACTGCTAAAATAACAGATTCTCATATAAATGGTCATTAAGCTACCTTGAACAGCAATGTACAATGTACAATTGTGCACACACGGGAATTATTCCCCATTGTAAGTCAGGTGGTGTTTGACCCACTTCAATCCCTATTAGCGTGAGCACTCCGAGGGCCTTAGCATTCAAAGCAATAAAATACCAGAGACGTTATGTTTCTTAAGGCGCTATGAGTAGCTCCACTTGACCTGTAAACGATACGTCATGCAGTCGCTTTTACGGTCAGGAATGGAGTCCAGTTGAATGGTAACGACTGCGATTTTCTGAAGAGAGTTGGGCAATTTGTCCCTCGGTAAGCGGACATACATTTAGATGGCAATCTAAGTCGGACGCAAGCGAAAAAGGTATGGTTATTTTCAGCTTCTAATAGGCGTACTATTAATGCGGTGACTGCCCCAGTTAAGCTTTAATCTCAGCCTGGGGTTCTTGTTAACTAGACATGGCTCCTTGAATGAATTAATGCATAGAAGGGATGTGAGCAAGATGGCAAGCTGCTCATGCGGGGCTCCGAGTGGGAATTGGTTGCATACCATATTCTGTATGTGTGTGTCCAATCCACTCGAGTATAAGGGATTCTCAAGCTATGGGCGTCACCTCTAACGATATATCTTACGATGTCAGTAGGGAGGTTGATGGATATTTTTTGGCCCAGGATGTGACGGTTCTTGCTGTCGGTGTATACAGGCCACCAATCCTGGGCTGTAGGGTGACCTACTGCTAGCTACCGCAAGGTTGCGAAGCCTGAGCTGAGGTCTGGTACCACGAGACGCAGGGATCCCTAGAACTTATTCCAGTCTGACCGTATGATTGGCCCTCTTATGGGAGAATCATGGTGAGTGTAGAATATACCCAAAATTGTGGGAGTGCTAAGCCGACTGAGCTGAGGAATCTCATGATCACTATGAACGGTAATTTATTACGGTTGTGGCTAACTGTGAGATAAGACGGTCTGCTTTATGTGGGATTGCACAGCAATCAGATGCCATGACCCAACACTCAACACTAGTAACATCTGTTGGGACAGGTACGGCAGTACGGTGATGCTATATGTTCCTGTTGCTAAGAATACAGGTTATCAAGTTCGTCGGATTAACTGGGAAATTTTCCAAGTTTCTACGTAAAGCAAGAATGTGGTCCTTCGATGTCAAGAAAAGTAGACAATTTACAATCTTTAACGTGAATACATTTTTTATACCATGCTGACAACTTTATCCAGGGCCGTTTCTGTGTCTCTACCACTTGCAAAGTCATGATTACTTGGGGACAGCTTACTGCGTCTATGAGTGTCAAGGATGTATATGTCTGGTTGGAAGCCAAATCACTCGAAGTCGAACTACAAACTTTTGAGTATAACTTACCAATGCCTTACGGATCACTATTTTATGGTCATTAAATTCAAATTTCCTCTACATCTATTTTTCACTGATTTCGATAGAAAAGTGGCACGACATTTCTACAGTCTTGCATACGAAGATATGTAAACTAAAATGTGTGTCGCCTTTGGAAAGTTTCTTGTGAGTGGTAGAAGAAAATGAAGCTAGATTCTTTGAACAATAACAGGGTAGTCTATAATGCTAAGCCAAAGCAAAGTCTTTGTGTACAAGACTAAGTCGAGCTCTTATTCTCAATGCAATATTTACCAACACCTTTGTTAAGAATGTAAAACTAATATCAAGAACATGTAATATTTATTAATTTCAGATACATTCATTCAGATTCAATGGAAAAAACAATCCCACTCGATTCTGTAAGATAGAAAAAAATCCGACAACGTCCTTTTTAACAATGTATTATGAAAAACCTGGAACATTAGTGTAGTGATGTGTGAGAATATTAAGTTTCAAGTATCTAGTCTATAATCTTAATCTCCAACTAATTGCCAATAATTAATAGATACTCATTAAATAAGCCTCATAGAAAACACTCTATTCGTCTAATAGAATTTAGGTGCATTCTATCAGAAAGACTGATTATCACCGACAATTTAGATAGCCGGCATGGGCCTAATACAAATCGATTTGCACCTGGCTAAAACTAAAATAAAACAAAATCGACGACGCTCTAACTGTTTTCGATCTTTGGTCTGCCATATGGTGAGTACATTACAAAAATAAAACAAAACCAAAGTGCTCTCAATGGACACCTGTTGACAGTAATAATCTGTTCTTTTTATTTTCGATTAGTTATGACTAACGGTGTAGCATTGTACTCGTCCGTCCTTGCCTAAGTCATTTGCTTATCACGGGCTTCTTAAAAATTGTCCGATTAGACAAATTTTGATTATGGGAATACACTGTTCTCATTGTAGGGGTATCTATATATACATGAAGGTAAATTAATCTATAATTTTAGGTACGAATTTCCTACGTCATATTTCCAAACGTTTTCCGAATCTAATCAGTCAAACAATTGCCGAGTTCATTGGAAAGTCGACATGAAAATCGAAACCCGATATGGGTTGTCAATAAATAATTTTTATTCTACGTAAACTGCACACACACACACACACATATATATATATATATATATATATTGGAGAACAGTAACAAAACTTGTATTGTAGATAAAGTAAGAGTACTTTATCATGTCTTAAGGAGATATTTGTACAATTTATTGTTTCTAAATTAATCGGGTTCCACTGTTGCCTTTCTTCACTTTGATGTCAGCAATGAAACATGCTATTGTGTCATGAGTGCTGTCATCAACAAGTGACACTTCGACTTTGACACTTATCTCTGGATAATAACTGTCAATGGGGAATTTAAAACTGTAAGTGTCATCTTCGGAATTGTCAATCGGACAGCGAGCTCCGTACATCAGATTGGCACAAACATCAGCAACCTCTTCAGGCAGTTCGTAGTGAACTGTCAAACCAAAAATAGTGGCTCTAACTTCCGTCGAAATGGATTTGGTGTCATCCCGAACTATAAGAAAAGAAAAGATATTGGAAATATATAGAAGAACTACATATATTTGTCAATTTTAAGCTTACTTCCGACGAAATGAACTTTCATGTGAGCTGTGGTTCCCTTGATGACATCACATGGCATTGTTTCGCATCCCTCGATTACTACAGACAAGGGGTAAGGTCTGTTTTTTGAACCTGAAACAAAAGGTAGAATTTTAAACGTTTATTTACAATTTATATCAATAATCCTTTGAAAAATGTTTCAACCAGCTACAATATAATGAAAAATTGAAGTTTTCAGAAAAAATCAGATTTGTTGACAAACTCAAAATTAATGATATACTATAGAGGTCTTATCCTCAAATTTTTTTGTAAAATAATATTTTCTACTAGCGAAGATAAATCATAATGCCGACGATAGTGCAGATTATTCTGAAACTTACGTATGAGATATGCTTTGGATAATCTAGGAGTCCTTCCCAAAGAGGAAAATATCGATGCCAGTTTCATTCAGCTAAAAAAACATGTAAAAGCTTTTTCATCTTCTAATCTTAGTTTTCTATGTAGATCCAATCGTCATCAAAATGGAAAACAAACTACCGAAGCCTGAACGTACCTTCCGCTTTAATTTACCAGCTTCGACAAGCAACACCAGAAGAGGTCCGTCGCCTCAGAAAAATACTACCTTCCGATATAGTGCGATGCCAACGCCAGACATACGCTTCAACACAGGTATGGTACTAAAATTTACTTTTTAGAAATAAAAACAACAGCGACATACATATAGAATCTCCAATCTTCAATCTATCCCAAACCACAATTAGATTCTCTTCTAATTACATTTTATAATCTAACTGGACTAAGTTCATTCAGGTAACTAAGTCCAAGCTAAAGAACATATCTTCACCCGCCAGACAGAGCATCATGATCAAGATGCTAAAGTTATATGTTTGAACGCGCATTTGACGTTACATTTTAAGTGCAGTAAAGCGTGCAGGAAGAAGAAACTTCCATTATGATGGGTTGAAAATCTGTCCAAGCTCAAAGTGATCTTTAGAATCTGACATTATCATAAATTTAACAAAACTTATAGGGTTACCTAATAATATACAGGATCCCATTAGAAAAGCTAAGTGGCCGGAGCTCTTGTAAAACATACTGTTAATCAATTGCAAGTGTAAGTAATGTTTTGTCCCTTCTGTAGCACACAAGAGGAAGCTGCAAAAGTTATACTTTGGGAGTCGTAGAATTATGAATGAACACTCATTAGGAAAGTCCATAATGGGCCAACTTTCACACTCTAGTAAATCTTAGAAAAAACTTAAAAATTCCGAACCGATAACCATCATACTTTCATCGATTTTAAGGCTGCTATGACAGTATTTGTAGAGACAAGCTATATGGAATCAAGTCTTGTTTTGGCATCTTTGCCAAACTCATCCTTCTATGTAGAATGACGTACGCTTTTTCGCTTTTCCAAAGTCGGTAAAGACCTCAGACCTCTGATGTCAAAAAGGTTTTAAGCAAGGTGACGCGCCGTCATGTGATTTCTTAAACGAGTACATCATATGTATTGTGCAGAGCACCGAAGGCACAATTTTTCTAGATTCTGTACAACTACTAACGTATGCGGGCTATCACTGATGCGTTAAATGTGGGACACAACATTGACAAATTGAATAGAACGTGACAATCGGCAGCTTTAACTTTGAGGTAGTAAGGGACTTTGTCTGCCTTGGTTCTGTAATCAATTCTGCCAATAAATCGAAGGATAACTATTGCCAGTCGCTATTTCCTTATGCTAAAAAAGCAATTGGGTAGTAAAGCCCTATTCTGATCAGCTAAGAAGACTCTACGAGGCGTTTTCAAAGAGTAAGGTGACTTTATATTTTCATAAAAAAATATTTATTTATTCATCAATATTAATGTAGCCTCTTTTAAAATAATCCCCCTCAGATAAAATAAACTTATGCCAACGCTCTTTCCAATCCTTGAATCACTCCTTATAAGCACTTTTTGGTATAGACTTGAGCTACTCGTATGGTGCAAGTCTCCGTCCTTTCATAGGTCTCTTCAGTTTTGAGAACAGCATCAGTTATTCGTCACCAGTTATGACCCTTTTTAGCAAGTCAGGATCATCATTGACGTCGTTCGAGAGCTCCTAAGCGATACTCATGCGACGGTTCTTCTGACCAAAATTAAAAAGTTTCAACAACTTTTGTTGACGTGCTTGGGCGTCCAGTGTGAGGTTCGTCATTGGCATCTTCTCGACCATCTTGGAAGAGCTTGACCACCTATAAACATTTTTTTTGTACTTAGAGCAGACTCACCGTATGCCACACACATTTGAAGTATTTCAGAGCACTTGATTCCATTTTTTACACAAAATTTGATGCAAATTCCTTGCTCCATTGTTTATAATAACTTAAAATCGCCGAGCACACAAAAACACCTCTATCCTTTCTATCATAAAAATAATTTTTGGTCGTTTCGAGAGAAGTTCTTCGTAAGATATTTGGTCCCATTCGTGTTGACGCGCTTTGGAAAAAGAGGGAAGTAGTAAAAGGAACATCAACCGATTGGGAATATGCAACTGGAGGGATTTAGCTTAGGATCGAACTAATTGAAGCGGCTTGTTAGTTGAGACCAAATTCATCCTGAACTACGGTGTCTTCTAGGTAAATGATACCAATACACACTTTTTTTTGTTTAGAAAAAACATACTCCCTGGAAGACTAGATTTTCCATTATTACGGATGATATAATCTCTTAGGCAATCAATAAGGTCTCTAGCTGGTTCGGGAAGTCCCGAGACTGACACATGCATGGCGACTCTAATAACCTATCCCTACGATTTTTAGTTAGTATTGTAATATCCGTTTGAATGTGAGCAGCGTCATCAATATTTGAAATGTAGAAGATCTCCATATTTGAATAGCAGAAGACTAAACCATTGAAGAATGGAGAATGGAATCAAATAGCAAAATGAAAATTTGTATGGAACGCTAGATGGTACTGAATATACTCGAAAGATGTCAGAGGAGTATAATTATCAGCATCCCCCAAGATATGCAATTAGTTCTAAAGTGGAATTTGATATTTGAATCACGAATAATTATAAATTGGTTTAATTAAAAGATAAAGAGAAGTAATGGCATTTGCTTTTGGGCTAATAGAAGGCTTTTTCTGTACTCCGATTTTAATTACAATTAATACTAAAAATTTATTTTAAATATGTTTGCCATCGAATCAATTTGAACACTTAGAGTAATAAATTGGCCAAACACAGCCTATTGCACAAAATCAGAAATATAGTTTGACACACAATTCTATTTAACGCTTACATACATATATACGTGTTATTTTTTGTTATTTGTTGTTAGTTTCTGAAAAAATAAGTGGAAATAGTGTTACGCGACTTTTGTGCTTCGGGGCAGGAAAGAAAGCCCAAACGAAAATGCCATAAGGGTGGTTCAGATAAACCATTGAATTTTAAATTGTAATTGTATTGAAGACGATTGTACTGAGAGGAATAAGTTCATTCATTTGTACCCATACAAAGATTTTAGAGTACTAACTTTTAAACCAACCTTTTGGAACTACCTATTAGGTCCCCATGTTTTATGGTGTTTTGCCCATTATGTTACAAAACTTACAAGACATACCATAGTAGTCCCATGGTTGGTTATTTTTAAAAGCTTTCTATCATTAGACGTGCCATATTCCTGATGGCCCCTCAGAATTACCTCTTTTGAACTTGATATACAAGAACGCATCACGTTTTTAAAAACGTTTCAATTTTGTCTCCAAACAATAGGCATAAATGAGTGACTTAAAACAGCAGTCAGAGGTCGTCATGGTATTGTAGCTAATCCACCACAGCAGATGTCTGGGTTCAATCCCCAGCTAATATACCGAAAACAGAAACAATATATTAGTTTCTGAAGTAAAGTGACGTCTGAATTCGTCTCAAACATTTTAGTTTATTTTATGAATATAATAATAGATAACTGATAGACAAGATATAAGCCTTCATAAAGTGAATAAGGAACCAATAATTCTGTCTAGTTAATACAAGAATTTAGTTATTTAAAAATTTTAGAAATTATCTGGCTTTAATGGGTTTCCTGTAGAGCTCTTAAATCATGGAGGCGATGTTTGATAGGGTACGTACTCAAAATCAAGAATCAAGACTGAGTAGATGAAGACGTTGGTTGAACTATTAGTTCACTACAACCTATGTGCAAGACAAGCGACTTGTATTACATTTGAAAATATAAAATGTATTGTGAAATTTGAGCATAGCAACTACCTTACACGCTAGACCTAACAAATTCGTGTAGATTCTGAGATACGCGGCCAACTTCTACGATATTATAGGTATACAGTAACACAACAACTTCGAAATCATGGTCTACTCCCCGGACGATACCGTGGTCGAAATTCAACAATTGGTATCCGATGAAATTTTATTTACCTTAGCAAAATAAATTGGCTCGAAATTCTTCCGGAAAACTTGAATCCTTACAGTTATGCTATACAATAAGGAAAGCATAGAAAGAAAACTTTCCAGAACCTTCCAATCTGACAAAGGAAATAATGAAGGGATCGTGTCGTAAGGATAGATATTCAAACAAGCTGGTTTTGAAAAGGAGATCCACTGAACTGTATCAATTGCAGAAGCATTTGATTCAGTAAGGTAAAATTAACAACCCAAGCGACGCTATCAAACTCATCGGCCTGTTCAAGATGACAGTGGAAAATGACAACCACTTTTACATTCGATTACATCGTTCTTACAATTCTTGGCATTCTAGCTAACAATTTTCAAATTGTTGCCTGTACAACAACTTTATACAACTTTTATCCAGTGATTAAAACTCATGACTTGTAAGGTTTTTTCATCTTACCTCATTTTCCGGTAGTCTTTACAAAGTGTGTTAGGGTCACATGAATACTTCGCCAATTAATCTTAGCAAAGAGGTCAGAGCGTTTTCTTCCAATATTGTTTTGTGTACCTCTTTATTCATTTCTCCAATTACTCGAACCAGATCTCCCACTCCACTTGAAGAGAAACATCTCTAGACCTTAACAAGATCGCCTCCATGATCGACGGTAGGAAGCACGCAGTCTACTAGAGTATTTTGTTTAGCGCTACGTCGAACGAAAACTCTTTGTTTTGCGTCAAATACCTGGAACTTGGATTCATCGCTGCATAAGACCCTTTTGAAATATTGTTCCCTCCAGTCTTTATGCTTTTTAGCTAATTCTAACTTTTTCCGCTTGCTTTGTGGTCGCAGCAGAGGTTTTCGGACATCAACTCGCAATTTTATTCATTTGACCATTGTCAATGACAACGACTTGTTCCGTATTTGACTTATTTCGGCGGATATTTCGGGTTCTGTTTTTCATCTATGTATATACGAGGGTAATGCTAGAAGTATTACCTAACAAAGAAAACACAAAAAAATTGGCAAAAAATGTTTTTATTTCTCTACGTAGTCTCCTTTTAGTTCAATACACTTTTTCCAGCTATATAGCTTAGATACCTTGTTTATAGCGAGAATCGTCGAACTCCTTAAAACAGCCATCAACCGCAAACTCTACCTCTTCACTGTTGGCAAATCTTGGCTGCGGAACAAATAAGAAAATACTAGCGTATTCAAAAATCAAGATTAAGCTTTATAGGGTTGGTACTTTCTAAAATAGTAATCTTTTTAAACAACAACCGCTATCTATAAGTCAGGTCGGATACTTTTGGATTTACCATCGTACTTCGTTTTCTTGTAGTGACTATTAGCCGATCCTCGTGCTTAGTTGTAGCCCTTGGTCGGCATGTCTTTTAATATATACCTTCAACTTCGAAGAAATCAACTTCCCGCCGCAATTTACTTTCTTTAAAAAGGGTGATAATTAGAGATCGCTTCTAAATTGGGTTTTCACGACCTTTCCCATTTTTAATAAATTGTTAACTCAAAACGTTATCACAATGGGCCAATAGACCTAAGTGGGTTGGTCCTTTACAACCGCCACTCTTAACTTGATCAAAACGTGAAGAATTTCAAATAAATACTTATAGCTTCAAAGTGTGGCTTTTATTTAAGACCCATGCAATTCGGGATGAAAAATTTTATGAGTTGACAACACTTTCGATGTAAGACAAGTTCTGAATCAAAAACTACACACTTCCGAATAAACCATAAAATTGGTTTTTCCCGCGATTGAAAACAAAACGCACACTGTTCAAAAACGTGTGAGTAAAATCCGAATTTTATTATTTCAATGCATTTCATAAAATTCAAACTCCATGTCTGAATGAAGTCTGTTTTTTAGGGTGGCCTGAAACTTTTGGCCTACAGTGTACTTATGCACGAGTACCTAAGAGCCCAAAAGTATGCTTGGATTTTTTATATGGCATTTGTTAAGTGAAATCATTAAGCTGTTAGGTCTTCCCAACTGTTGAATACCGTAAGTAAAGAGTAACTATAACTGGATATTACGGTGTTTCTTTAACTTTAACAAAGTAACTTACATTAACGTTTATTACTTCAGGTCCCAATTACCACTATGTAAATAAAAGTACCCGTCATGAAAGTAGTGTCATGGACCTTGAATTGGCCACGTATAGTCAAACTACTAGCGGAGTACAGAAAGTGGGTAACAACTATGACACATAAAGGGTGCTTTTCTAAGGCAAATAAAACTTTTTATTTTAATAATAACGATAAGAATTAAGTTTGAATAAAAAATCTTTGTTCATTATGAAGAATGGTTAGCTACATTACATATGTCTTCAGTCTTGAATACGACTTCAGGCAAATGCCTTTCTTGGCTCTTCTTGTATCTTTTCGGTGCATATTGTCGTTCCAATTTTGTGTCACGCTTTCGAACATTTGGAGCCTGTCTCACTAGTCTCACTGTCTTGACTGTAAAGCTAGCCCCATTTTTGATACAATCAGAACCGATGATCGCTACATCAGAAGAAATAGATGATGCCACCGAAAAATGTTTCTACGACCTCCTCGACAAAAAGGACAATGCCCCAGTTTAAGTGATTTTAATACCAAAATGAAAAAATCAGACATCTTTCGGATTACAATTAGAAAGCAAAACCTACAGGACATTACCAGATATATTCACAAAAGAACTATTAATCTGGGTTCCAGTTCACAGTGGTTATGAAGGTAATGAAAGAACAACACTCTACGAGTTACCAATTAGCTCCAAAAAGCGCTTTTATATATAAATGACTCGCTATAAAACAAAAAACTTTCTACAAGCCCCTTCCCACAATGAACAAAACAATTCCTACAGCTTTCTAGGGATCAGATACACACAATAATCGGATTCTTAACGGATCACTGTAGAGTCAAAAAACACCTTATGACTATAGTAATAACACATGAAAACTACTGTCGCATATGCAGCGAGGACGATGAAACAGCACAGCATACCTTTTGCCACTGTAACCGCTTAAGCTGAACACGTCTACGTCTTCTAGGTAAGCCATACCTTTAGGCAGAAGATATCACTGCCAGTTTGTTCAAAGTTATAGCCGAATTGATTAAAATATCAGGTATGCACAAATTTTGTACAAATTCCTGTTCCCGCCAGAAAAAATTTGTAAACGAGAACGCATTTGAGAGAGTAATTCATTTCTCCGCCCTGCCAATCTTTCAAATTTCTGCACGAGACTTTTCTTTCGGCGGGAATTGTAAAAAACGTCAAATCAGTTAAATTTGAAAAGAACTGTCAAATTTGTAATATTTTAAATTTGTGTGAATTGAAACAATTTTATGAAAAATAACTTAAAAGAAGTCTTGGATATGGACAAACATATTGAAGCTTATCATAATACAATTACTAGAACTAATTAAACGCATATTACATCAATAAAATAGTTATAATAACCAATCTAAAAATGTTCCTTTTGCTTTGCAATTTCTTTTTTGTTTTATTTTTACTTGTTACTTTTAAGGTTTAAAACATATTTTAGAAAAAACTTTTTCCCGCTAGATTTTGGGCTTTAGAGAGAGTATTTATTCCTGCTCCTGTAACTTAAGCAAAACATTCTCTTTTACAAATTGTTCCAAATTCTCGCGGGAACAGACCTACTGATACTCAGCATTTCTTTATTGATTTCGAAGTCTACTTTGGAAGCCTCTATGGAACTACGAGTTTAGTTGTGATTAACAGAAAAATTACGGATATGTTGTCAACAGAAGGGATGCCCAATCAGAGATAAATCAGAAAGAATGGATCAATAGAAAACTATAATTATGAAATAGCTAGAGATTTGTCTACGTCATCTATTAACACTGGTGATGATATCTCTTTACAAATAAAACGAAGGCTTACTAGGAAGTCGCTGTTTGTTTGGACTAGCATGGCAACTGAATAATAATGAGGTCTCACCAAGAAACACTAAGGATACTCAATTTTCTAGTCATCCATTTTATGCCCAACTCGTATGCAGTAAAAGCATGAACGTTAGCGAAAGCGGTTGAACATTTTTAGCGTAATATGAATTTAATTCAATTTAATTTTCATTTTTCCAGATTTAATACATTAAGTTAAGACATATATGTTAGTAGTCTTTTATAATACATAGAAGTTAGTCTAAAATAGTTCAGTTAATTGAGGTACAAAATAAAAAAACTAAAATAAATTGAAACAGAGGAAATATATACAAGAATGATTTAAGTGAGAAGAACCTAGGGGCTTCAGATATGTATGATATATCCTTTAAAGCCAATTGTAGTGAATTCCAAAGTTTGATCGTGTGAATGAAAAACATGCGAGAGGAGTTTTAATATAACCAAGATGTGATTTATCTGTCTGACAAAATTCAATTTGCTCAGTCTCCAAGAACGTTTAACATTATCTTCCCAAGATATAATATTTAAATAGAAATATGCAATTTCTGGCCTTAAGGGGTAGTCTCATATTCGATCTTCTAAAAATCGATTTTTTGCGCAGTGGAGAATATACTGTAAAAATTTAAGACCGATACACGCGTTTCTCTCGAAAGTATTGCACAGATTCGGCTGAAATTTTAAAACAATATTCTACACATGAATGGTTCTGTCTGGTTCCAAGACTATATTTTTTTATCCACTTTTATCCACAGCCGATTTAAAAAAAAAAATAATTTACAAGGCCGCCATTTTGTTATTTATTACGTAAATCCTTTAAATCTGCCACGAGACAGAATGACAACTCTACTGAATAATAATCTTTTTGGAATTTTGATTTCGGAGCAACCAGGGGGCCAGCCACATAATTTAGACCTACTTTACCTCACTAAAATGACGTTAAAATATTTTTTTTTTATTTAACGAAAATTTTTTTATAT
The DNA here is from genome assembly GCA_907269105.1 of Volucella inanis. Classification (NCBI taxonomy): domain Eukaryota; kingdom Metazoa; phylum Arthropoda; class Insecta; order Diptera; family Syrphidae; genus Volucella; species Volucella inanis. The sequence continues at coordinate 149,695,865 of OU026153.1, forward strand.
TGTAGATTTTAGATTTAGATTGTATTTTATATTCGGCAAAAAAGAAAAATCCTTAAAAAACTTCAAAATTTAACCTCGGAAAAGAGACTATCCCCTTAATAAAGGGTCTTTCGGAATAAGCGCATAGATGTCAGTAGTGAATAATTTCTGAACGCAACCTTTTTTTGTTTCATATGTGGCATTTGTGAAGTAGGCACATGTACAATTTTAACCATGGATAGTTAAACTCTAGAACAACGAATTAAAGTTCTTATGATATCATTGATCTTTAAAAAAAAAAAAACATATCGTAAAATTCGTATTTTTTTGTTGTAAATAATCATCCAAATGAGTCAACAATTCAAAGGTTAGTGAAAAAATTTGAAGAAACTGGTTCTGTCGAGGATCGGAAAAAGTTCTGTAGCAAAAAGTGGCCCTGAAGAATCTTCAACATCGATATCACGTCGTTCATAGGTATTAGGCATTCATCCATCGAATGTTTGGCGTATTTTAAATAAGGATCTACTTTTGCATCCTTACAAAATCTAATTAACACAAGTATAGGGTTTGCCAATAGGGACTTGACAACTTTGAATTTAATTTGTGAACGTACTCTTTCTCTAATCATCAAACTGTCACTGTCAATTTATTCAGTAAACTCAACATTTTCATCATGGTAAAGTACACTAACGAGCAACGTCTGCAAATTTTAAAAATTTTCTACAGATATTCGGAGTCATATTCATCGCAAAATCATCTTCAGTGACGAAGCTCATTTTTGGCTCAATGGGATCGTCAATAAGCAAAATATGCGTTATTGGTCGGGTGAAAACCCACATGTGTTTCATGAATCACCACTTCATCCACAAAAAATAACTGTTTGGTGCGGTTTGCATGCAGGTTATTGGGCTATATTTTTTCGTCGACGATAACGATCGTCACGTTACTGTGAATGATCAGCGTTATCGCGCCATGATCACAGATTATTTTTGGCCCGAATTGGAAGATATGGAATTGGACGTCATGTGGTATCAACAGGATGTTGCCACAAGCCACACAGCACACGCTACAATCGATTTATTGAAGAGTAAGTATGGTGAGCGTGTTATCTCAAGACATTGGCCAGTCGACTATTTTCTGTGGGGCTACGTTAAGTGATTGGCCGACGACGTTGGAAAAGCTCAGAGCCAACATTGAACGGCCGAAATGTGTGGCCGAGTCGTTGAAAATTTTGTCCAACGAATCGACCGCTGCAAACGTGCCCGCGGTGGCCATATGAACGAAGTCGAGTTCGATTCATAAATGTTTTGATTGTACTTCAAGCCAATAATAAAGTTTTTGAAATATCTCAAATGGTTTGCCTTTTATATAAAAAAAGTTGTCAAGTCGTTATTAGAAAACCCTTTATTAGAGCCAACAGATCAAAAGTACTTTCGTCAATTGGTTGTTAGAATATGATGCTGGTTTTCACGCAAAATCATCTTTAGTGATGAAGCTAATTTCACATTGAATGGATTCATCAACAATCAAAATTCTTGCCTCTGGGGAGAATAAAATCCCCGAATAATTTCAGAAAAATTTTTTCATCTACAAAAATGTACTGTTTGGGTTGGTGAAATATTACTGTCAACAAAGAACTGAACAACTGGAGAACACCATTCGGACCGAAACTGATGAACTTATTGCGGTAACGTGTGAGCGAGTCCTTGGAAATTTTGATATTCGTATGACAGAGAAATAATGTTATTTTTGACACATAACTTTTAAGAGCGGTATTTTAATAAAAATAAAAACATGAAGAAAAATCTAAATATTTACATATTTTATTTATCAAAAAATATATCTAGGTGCGCCTTTTGAAATTCCTTTATAACGGGTGACCAGATAGCAATGATAGTTTTTCCAATTGTTATGTTTAAGCAGTTGTCGAAGTTACCAATGACATCTAGCTGTTCAAACATTCAGTAATTGGCATTTCATCATGCATCGTCTTACGCTTGCCAAACGTGCAGAAATTATTAAAAATTATTACCGAATTTCCGGCTTAGTTATAAATAATCAACATGAATTTCGGTGTGAGGTCGGTCTTCATCATAGCTTCAGTGTGCAGGCAATTCGTCACACCGTGGAGAAGTTTGAGCATGAGTACAATCTTTTAGATCTTAGGCCACCAACCAGAAAGAATTTGTGCGAAATGAAGAAAACATAGCCGCCGAATCAGCCATTACGAAGAAGGCTCAGAAATATCGATTCGGTGCTGATCAGCTGAATTGGATATCACCCAATATTTTTGTCGCATGGTGTACCTAATTAGTGAACTATGGACATTTTTTGTTGCGAATTGCAACTGTCTTTAAAGGGATACGCCTGTTGAATAAATCAAGTATATATTAGGGTCTGTACATAATTGACTTTGTCGTTCACATTATGTAGAATCAAAATAGCAATTACGCCGTGGAAGAAGGCTTGCGTCAAGTTGCAATACATCATTGCCTACAGTAGAAAAATCTCTAAAATTAAATGATAGATATCGGTATTGGAAGATAAGATCATGATCTGACAGAGGTAGTTGGTCTTTAAGTAAGACATAAGACCGAGTTGAAACCATAATGATATGATTATCGAGAAAAGCGGATAATCAAAGCGGGTAAGCCGTAAATTCTAAAAGATTTACTGTCGATTTTTAAAACATCAGCATTAAGGACACCACAAATGCACGTAGAGTGCAGTATATTCGTGAATTGCGGAAAATAATGGCTCTGGAGAGTGGCATCGGTTTGGATTATATGCAACTCCAACGAGGCATTTAGTGTTGTCATCGCTTACTTCTATTAAGAGATATTCAACTACGCTTTCTTTCGATTTGTTCAATTCTTTGCATTTTAATGGAAAATACAGATAAGAAGAATTTTCCCATGCTTCTTATCTGGTCACCCTTAGTTCTTAGATAGTTCAGAAACATAGTTATGTCTTCGAATATTGTTAATGTATCTCACTGTCATTGAAGGCAACTTGCGTGAGTAGTTTGTGCTCAAAAGGGGAGCCCAATTTACAATAAATATTCTCGGTATGAGAAATACCACAAGCGCTCTAATAACCCTTTATCTAGTTTCTATCGGAGTAAAATTTTGCTGTGAGCCAAAGTTTTCGAAAAGATCCGTAGCTTCGACCTTCTATTACATTCACATGGATGTAAGCAGTCAAGTGAAGATTTATGATGAAACCAAAGCTATTTCAAAGTCAAGGATACCGAGGGGATCATTTTAGATTTCGTAGGTTTGCTAGTTAAACCATTCTTTAATGACTATTAAAGAAAATTGGCCAGATCTTTATTGATCACCTGATCCAACTCGTCAGTTTCGTTTACAAGTCGCGATAAGAAGAGTTGTTGAATTGAAGTTGAATTGAATATTCACATTTCGTTGACAAGTCATTTATAAACATGCAAAACAGAAGAGGTCCTAAGATAGATTCGTGAGGAACACTTTATTTGAAAGACTTCAGCTGAGAAAAGGTATTAGGGACCTTTTGCATTCTACCTGACTAGAAGCTTTTTATCAGCTGTATACTGCTCTTACTAAAACCAAAAAAATATTTCAGCTTCCACCTAAATGTCATCAAGAATATGTACAACTGATGTGGAGCAGTTATGATTAGCTGTAATACCTGACTAAAAAGGACTGAGTAAGTAAGGAATTAGCTGATAAGTGGTTTTGTATTTGCATAGCAATAAACCTCTTAGAAATCTTCGACAAGCATGGTAATATGCTTATTGGTCTCAAATCATTTAAATTTGAAGCATAAGTCTTTTTAGAAATATGGATAACCTTAGCAATTTCCTAGGATTGTGGAAATGTTGAGGTTATAGTACAGTAATTACTTAGATGTATCATATAATTCACAATAAATGGAAGTATAAGTTTAATAAAACGAATAGGAGTTCCATCTATCCTGCTTGAATTCGACGTGATAGTAAAAATCAGCTGGACTAGCAATTGCTAAATTAGGATTAGAGGAGACATCAGATGAATTAGTTTTCTCGTCAGTATCCGAGAAATAATTATTGAGTACTTTAATTCCTTTATTTCATATAACTCCCATCTTACTGAAATCGTTCCAAAGTTTTTTGTGCGGTAGCGAAGTAAAAACGCTTCTTGTGGCAGTACAAACTACACGATTCGTATGGCTTCGCATTACTTTACACTCGTATGCTTCCCAGTTAGAAGGAGCTGACTTACGTTTCCACTTATTTTAGAGTCTATTTCATCGGTCTTTCAAATTTAAAACCTCGGCAGTAAACCAGGGACAGCTCTAATTAAATAAATTTAGAGAAAAAATGTTGGAAGTAGAGCAATAGTAGCATTTTGTAATGCAACAATCTCCATTGGACCAAATGAGAACGATGTTGGTATATGATAGTTAGGCAAGTCAATTGAACATTTCAAAATAAATACTCGTATATAAGTTGACATTTGAAATATATTCAATGGAAAGCTTATCAAAAAGGAGAGCAAGAGCAGGATCAGAAACAATTGCAAGGCCATGTAAGCTAGGTTCATAATCTGCAGAGAAGTTTGTAGGATACTCAGTCCTAAGGAGAAAGTAAGGTCTTAAATGAATGAAAAGTTTGACAGTTTGAAAAAATGGTAGAGGAGAACAGCTCCTATTGGGGCAATAGGCACATGAAATTAAACACTTAGTATTATTAGCACGAACTCCAACAACAATATACTCTACACCTGACAGAGTCACATTTTCTTATTATGCTGGAATGAAGGCCAGATTTTGAGTAAAACCGCCCGCAACACCGCCCATTTTCATACAAGTTATTCTATCATTCCTGTACAATTCAAAGTTAGAATTATCAAAGTCGTAATCCTCAATATAAAATTTGAACCAAGTTCCACTCACACACACTACAACGATACCAGTGTTCACTAATAAGTAACTCAATCAACCAATCTAATATATTCATATTAAGACTGCACGCATTACGATGACATATTACTTGGGCTGAAAAGTTTCTGGCCGTTTCTAAGAGAGGACACCACTTGAATTAAGTCCAAACGATCAGTTAGTACCAACCTTCAAAAGACACGTGTATAAATTTGACAGCTGTCGGACGATTAGTTCTCGAGACATAGCGTTGTGAGTGAAGCAACTTTTATTATTGTGAAAAAAAAAATGGATTCAAAGCAATTGCGTGTGATGATTTATCATTGCTTTTTGATGGAAAAAAATGCAGCCGATGCAAAGAAATGGCTTGATAAGTGTTACCCGGACTCTGCACCAGTCGAAAGAACCATTCGCAAGTGGATTGAAAAATTTGAAAGTGGTCATACAAGCACCGAAGATGATGCACGCAGTGGACGTCCAAAAGAGGCTGTTTCAGATAAAAACATCAAAAAAGTCCACAAAATGATTACGAATGACTAAAGTGAAGTTGATCGATATAGCTGAGGCTCTGAAGATATCAAGAGAGCGTGTTGGATATATCATACACGAATATTTGGACCAAAAACAACAACGTGTTGATGATTCAGAGGAGTGTTTAAAGCTTTTCAACCGCAATAAAGCCAAATTTCTGCGTCGGTATGTGACAATGGATGAAACTTGACTCCATCACTTCACACCAAAGTCAAGTCGGCAGTCAGCTGAGTGGCGAGCAGGCGACGAACCTCGTCCAAAGCGACCAAAAACTCAACGGTCGGCTGGCAAGGTTATGGCATCCGTATACACATGGAATAATTTTCATCGACTATCTCCAAAAGGGGCAGACTATCAACAGCGACTATAACATTGAGTTGTTGGAGCGTTTGAAAGACGAAATCGCAGTAAAACGGCCGCATTTGAAGAAAAAGAAAGTGCTGTTTCATCAAGAAAATGCACCGTGTCACAAGTCGATGAAAACGATGGCAAAATTGAATGAATTCGGCTACGAATTGCTTCCCCACCCACCTTATTCTATAGATTTGGTCCCCAGCGACTATTTCCTGTTCGCAAACCTCAAAAGAATGCTCGCCGGAAAGAGATTTAACACCGATGAAGAAGTAATCGCCGAAACAGAGGCCTATTTTGAGGCTAAACCGAAATCATACTACAAAACTGGTATCGAAAGATTAAAAAATCGTTTCAATCAGTGTATCGCCCTCGAAGGCAACTATATTGGTAAACAAAGTTGAATTTTGCAAAAATTTTGTGTTTTACTATAAAACGGCACTGACTTTTCAGCCAATGTGTTATTTTCAGTCCATAACTAAAACATACAAAATACATAAAACATTTAACATATTAAAGGTGGAGCTCCCACTCACTTAATTAGTACTTCTATGTATCCTTCGAGGGGTTTTTGGTTCCATTTGTGCATACAGTTTTTTGAGAAGGGAATACGAGTATAACTCGAACTCTTCAAGCTATACATCGATATCTACGGGTACTAGATTATACAAATCAAAATTGGTGGCCTGAAATTACCGTGGCATGTAGAGCTAATGGACATCAATATTCTGGTCCGATTAATCTCTTGTTTACACTCAGAGGGGAAAGACAATAAAGGAAGAAGTCACTTTAAATGGCGTGCACAAGCGGATTGGAAACTCAAACATCTTGGATTGCGCAACTGGAGGAAGCTAACAAAGGATCAAACTAACTGGAGGGGCTAATTGGCTGGCGCCCAAGTCAACTCCGGATAGTTGCTCCACCTAAATAAGTAAAAAAAAACCCTTGGTTGCAAGGAGCTAATTGTCATGTTCGATGTTTACTCATTACATCTAAATTTCTAGCTCATTGTCATGAGTTGACTGTGACTGACATGATCAATTTGGTTAACCATGGATTTATTCCGATTTCTCCCTATGATTTCATATGTATGTATAATCTTATGTATATTTATACCGGTCACTACTTCGAAGACTAAAGACAATAAATGTTTATTTGATAAATAAGAATCCTGACGTACTTGCATACATACTCGTATCTATTTAATCTTCTTAGCTGTCGTCAGAAATCGAATTGAATACATCGTATCGCACCATGCTAATTACTAAGGTTATCAATTTTGCGGATAGTTTAACAACATCAAATCCGATTACTCATATCTAAATTAGAATTGCACACCTGCGTGTGAAGTTTATTACTGAACATTGTATTTAATAATTTATTGCCCATCGTAAAGTGAGCTGTTTTTGTGAGATAATTGCTCTGGCCACCTGCCACTAGTGTTTCTATTTTCAGATAGAACTATTTTTGGGAATTGAATCTGTCAATATATATGTGGAAATATTATCTATGGATACGCTGTTTTTTTTTTCAAATAGCTGTGGAGTGACCAGTTTGAAATGAACTTTGTGATAGCGGGAACTTTAGTGTAAGTGAAGTAACGACTTCCATAAGGTCTTATTTCTTAAAATTTACTAAACTAAATAGCACTTTTATGATAATTTATTGTAAGTTATCGAATGTACATGTTTATCTCAGTATCCAGAATGTATGTACGACAATGTATCTACAAGTTTTTCGGCTTAATTTAACTACATCCTTTTTTTGTGGACTAAGGGAACCCAGCATTGCGCCTCAAAGCACATAATAATTGGATGCAAGTATAATAGCTCCAGATTATTGAAGTGTTGAGTAAAGATATCCATTATTTTCAAAATATACCATTAAAGTGGCAGCGCAGGTCAACAACAAAGACGTCAGATGTCGGATAACGATAACGGATCCTCATACGTCTCTGATATAGTGGCACATTATGAAGGGGCTAATAACAGCTTTGCCTTGTTGGCAACTTCTAAGTCGAAAGACGGAGAGGATGAATTGAATGCCATTAATAGCATCAATAGGTGCTTGCTATTAAAGCGAAGCAAATCGTCCGAAAACAAAGAGAACAAGAAGATATGGCAAGCTCCCAACACCAACAGCAACAATAACTGCAGAAAAAAAGTGTGCAGTTTGTGTGCAACAAACACAAACACAACAAGTGCAAAGGCAGCAGAAAAAGCAAAAAACACAGCAGAAAAAGCAACAACCGCAGCAGAAAAAAAAATCACTAAAAACAACAGCAACAGCAGAAACAACAACAGCAACAGCAGCAAAAGACGACAACAGAAAATATGCCTCCAACCAACACCTACAACATGAAGGTCCAGGATACCATGGGCTTGTATAAATCGGCACGTCATCCACTGTAATTCAGTGGAAACAACGACAAAGTACTTCATGCACACACCGAAATGTGATAAATTTAAAACACTGATACCAGGGACTACTTTAAAAGAAAGAGTGCGACGGTCTTAAATTTGTAGGGGTCAAGCCTTTAACACTGCAAGAGCAAAAAGGGAGAAGCTGAAACTACTGTTCTTCCGAGTACAACTCACACATTGCAGCAAACTCGATAGTCTAAGGAGTATCAAAGTCCTGGAAGAAATTAAAAAGGAGCGATAACACTTTACAATGTGTTCGCTGCCAAAAGTTCGGCTACGCCGTATCGGACTGTCAATTCACTGATTAGGATTGAGCGAAGAAAAAGTGTTTTTCGATAGCGAAACTAAGCTTATAGCAGAAGAAGAAACCGACCCAAATCCACAAAAGGAGGTAGTGTCGGAATCTTTATTGGAAAAAAATTAAAGTTAAGAAGAATGTACAAGGGTGTTTTGCACGGGTTCCGGGTGCTGGAGACATGTGTAGTGCGCATCAATCTCCGTAGCGGAAAGTGGTTGTTGGTCAGTCTCTGCCTACGCGCCTGATGCTTCTCAATCCACGATATTCATCTCAGAGCTCGATAGACTTTTTCAACTCCGTAGACTTGAATCGGAGGAGAATTATTATAAATTCGGCAGGTATATTAATGCCAAACATTGGGGAAATTATGTACCAAATACTAGAATGAATCTACTACTCAATTGGTGAGGTCAGCACAGAGTCATGTATAGACTCGGTTCGAAAGCGACGGATAGTTCGTCGTTTCCCAAATACGGCTCCTATTTGCACCTATTTCTGTACGAAGTACGCATATAACTGACTGGGAGAAATCTACAAACGTTAAAATGTCTGCATACATTCGTGTACGACATTGACGTTTTCATACCGAAATAACAATTCCTAACGAAATTGCGGAGCTAGAGGAGTTTGTTCCTAGGCATTCTTAGAATTACACTAAGACTCGCTGAACATTCTCCTCCAGAATGCTGACAAGAAAACTCTCCTCGAATTCGCTCTACCCACCATCCAGTAGGAATCTCTCTAACGCAGATCTTGATAGGTAGCTAAAACAAATGGACCGAACAATTAAACAAACGATGGACATTAGAATACCTCGGTATGAACACAGCCAACGAAGACCTATTCTGCGATGCTATCATTGACGCATTACACCTACATAAAAGTAGACTGCTGTCAAGACTCAAAGCCTTGTACAAGCAGTTAACTGACAGACAGAGAGTGGAGGTTACGATACTAAAGTCGTCAATTGAAAACCTCCAAATACTGATACAGAGCATCTGTAAGTTTGTACTGGAACAATAGAATTCGGGCCTTAAAATCTAGCAAGCTGAGTATGTTCACGTAACTTAGAAAAACATTTCGGAGAAAAAATTAAAACGTCCTACAGTGTCTTAAAAAACCTCGAACTAGAAACTACGAATGAACGAATACTGCTGGCATAGATCCAAGTAAAGCCACAGAAGATAGTAATTTGTTTGTTATCGACGATTATCAGGAGAAGGTTGAGGTTAAAGAAGCGACTTTTCAGGAAGTGTATAAAACCAATGACGTCATTGCTTCAAATCACGACCTGGTGAGTCGAGTTCTTCTGCACAATTTCTACTTGCGAAACGACATACATAACGGGCGATTCGAAAGCTTGGGTTTCACACAGTTCAGCGACGAGAATATGGCAAATAATTTCATCGCCGATGAAGGCGATCTACCTCCGTTCATTTCAAAAAAGTAAAAAAGCAGTTGGAATCGGTGGAATACCACCTTGTTTAACAATGAAATGAATAGTTCACATTATTCAGAGTATATGAAAACTGCGATGGTTCATCGCATATCTAAAAGGGGTAAAGATACATCCAATCCGGTGAATCTCCGGTCGATAAGTGTCCTTCAAAATATCAGTAAGGTGCTGGAAAGGTGATCACTAGGTTTTTGACTCAGTAGGTTAAGGGCAAAAATATAGTTCCGGATAATCAATTCGGTTTTAAGGCAGGGCATGATGTCATACGTGCTGTGTCTAAGCTAGCGTCAGATATCCAATGGAATAAAAAAAAAAAAAAAAAAGTGTACTGGAACCTGCTTTATTGACTTGGAAAAGGCCTTCGACACCTCATGGTTAGAGGGATTTTCTACAGGCTGACCAGACTGGGCATCAGTAAGTCACTTTTGTATATTATTGAAACATTTCACATTAAAAACGGTCTGCAGAAATATGCGGATAATTCGTCGATCTTATTCAACATTTACACGAGCGATTTAATAGGTTCACTTCCGCATAGAACAGCGTACTTGATAAAGTACAAAACAGGTCCAAAAGTTGATGTCATTAATATGCTTTTGCAACGTGTATTCGAACAAATTAGGTGATTTTGCGATGGCTTCAAATTGAAAATCAAGATTCAGAAGTCTGAAACCATTCTGTTTAGAACGCCATTGTTTGGTGCCTCTAGAAACACCAAAAAGAATTGGCGAAAATTCTCGAACATTGGACAGATAGTCAGATAACTTGGGATGTGGCTAGACCAATATCTGTATTTCAACAAGAATTGAGATGCTGCTCTGGCCAGAGCCAAATCTTCTTTTGCCCTTACAAAGAGACTGTTTTATAGCAGCCATCTCGATGCGAGGGTGAAAGTTATCTGCTACATGGTTCTCATCAGGCCCATATACCATATGGTATATGACCAACTTACATAGGGTATATAAAGTTATCAACTTTGGGTTAGCTAACAATTAGGTTAGCAACCTTAAGTTTGTTAACAATTAGGTTAGATTAGATTGTATATGTAGTATAGTTAGGATAAGTAGTTTAGTGTTTAGTAAAAATTAGCATAGGTAATTAGTTTAAGTAGTTTAAGTTAAAGGTATAAGTTTTATATAAGTATAAAATGAAAAAAATTCTCATTTACTAAGTTTTTTAATAATTAATATTTACTTATTGAAGTTTACCTAAATCTTAATGAATAATAATTATTATTGAATCTTATTGGGGACTTATGTCGTCTGTACATTTTTCACAGAGAAGAACTCTTAAATGATGCAATCTTCTTTGAATGTCGTAGTATACGTCCGTTTAGTCTCTGGAAAAAATCACTACATCTGTGATGCAACCAAGGTCAACTTTGTCTTAAGAGATAAATGTGGTTTACATATGTTATTAATTTTGGTAAATGTAAATGTTTCCATCTATCGTTGCCTCTTTTGGCTCCTTCGGTAAACTTCTAAGAGTTGCATGCTTTCCGGGGTAATTGGGCAAACTTTCAATAACCCTTAATACTAGATGCCTTCTTATTTTCGTGAAAGACAAAACGACAGTTTAAAGCAGCAAAGACAGTATGAAGAGATAAAAAAAACAGAATTCATCGTGACCTTACGAAGGTAACAATAATTCCGTTCTGTAAAAACTTTTAAAATCAAAAATACCCTAATAATGTATATCACCTTATAACCAAACCCTACAACATAACAAAACTTAGTAGAGCTCAACGAACAGCTCGTATTGGAACCACAGGGGTACTAGGATCCATCCCGATAGAAACTATGAGCAAGCTGCTACATGCCCCTGTACATCTTCATAGTAAAGCTTACTGGCTTCAATTATAACTAGCTACACGATACCTAAACTCAATTTTAATAGTAATACCCAAATTTTTCGGAAAGAACAAAATGGTATAGTAGCATCGAAATATAAAATATCTAACTTCACCGACGGCTCCAAGATGGAATGTGGCGTTCGAGAAGGTGTCTTCTTAGCTAAACTGAAAATATTCAAGTCGTACCGGGTGTCTTCCATGCGGACGTACTAGCGATTAGAAAGTCTCATGCAAGATACTTAGCCTCAGCTCCATTATTATAAAAAACACCGGAATCTTTATTGACAGCCATGCTTCCATCAAAGCGCTCCGCTCACTTAATTCGTCCTATAGACTAGTAAGACAGTGCAAGGAAATTATCACGCAGGTAAGCCTTCGATTTAATATCACTTTCCTTTGGGTTCTTGGACACAGTAACATAGAGGGGAATGAGAGAGTCGATGCGCTAACCAGATGTGACTCTAACTCTCCAACACTTTCTCTCCATTTCCAACTCTAGTTGGAACAATCTACAATAGAAATCTGTACCGTATCTAGACAGATATGGTCTGCCTACACTAAAAACAAGCAGAACTCACACGAAAATAAAACCCTATTCCACTGTCTCTGCGATTTCCTTAACAAACTCCTTTTCAAGGAATTATCAGAGATTTCCGGCATAAAATTCTACAATATAATTCATTTTCTGAACTCAACAGGATGGATCTGAAAACTACGATTTTATCAACACACTTCAATATTCAAGTCAAGTGAGTTGGACCATGCCAGAAAACCACTTTCACCCAACCCGGGTTACATGTTCATAATTAGAGCCTTTCAAAGCATTGAAACCAATTCGATTATTAATACAATACTTTAATAATAATAATACTGACATGTAGCACAAGAGTAATTTTCCACATAAGGTCAAGCACACAAACAAACAACGCAAGAAGCCCCTTAGGGAGATGTCTTTACTCTTTGCTCTAGAATCTTTCCCTGAAGAAACTTATTCTGTTTTTTAAATTGACTGTTAAAGTTACTAGGATGGCTTTATACTTCCAAAATGGTGCAGTGCTTTAAACACTCGGTAATGACGCAACTGGATACGCTAAACGTCGGCGGCGATATCTTTGCGGAAGATCTCGGCATCAACCCCTTTTTCTCTGTTTACCGAATCAGCGTGTCCTTAAAAGCAATTAACTGGCCTGCGCTAACACTAGCTCGAGAAACAAAAACAGTTCAGCATAAACCTTCGACGGATACGATAATAACAATGTCCTTTAGATAGGATCAGCTGAATCAATGCAGCGCCACTAAGTTAATCATATATTGATAAATAGAAGCAATAATGCACTTGTAAAACAGAAAAGTAAAACCTATTCTATAGTATACTACACTAGGCATGCTCCAAAATTGAGCGTTTCCTACAACGTATTCTGCAGGAGCTGTAGATGGAAGAACAGGAAACAATCTTAGACTTCCATGTTTGATAAACAACCACCGTAAGAATGGTTTCACTAGATCACTATCATTTCCTTTATTTAGATGATAACAGAGATGTGGGACAGTGAGTATTGGTACATTTGTAAAATGTGGAGTGGTTGGTATAAAGAAGAATTATATCGGTTGTACAACAACATGGACCTATCTATAAGGCTTAGCTTATATCGATTAAAATAGCTACGTTATATAAAGCGTATTCACACCAATATTCCAGCTTAAAGAGTCTTTAATTCATCGGCTTGACTTTTAAGCAGCCTCTTCATTTCATCACATTTCACTCAGGACTGGTTGCCGATTATTTGAGTTTATTATTATTATTTAAATTTAAAACTGCGCAAAAATGTGACATTGATTGTTCAGAGCATATCACGCACTTTTGAAAGCTGTACTAAATAGACAATCAGCCGGAAGGCCCACTGAATTACTTGAATCCTTCCTTACTAATTTTAGAAAAGAGCTTTAGTATCAGTGCTAAATTACATAAACAACCACGAATTGATCTCGAATTCAAATGAATAATTACTTAACCTTACTCCAATGAAATTCTTTAAGCAACCTCAGATGGGAATGTGAAGATGCTTCTCGACTCATGAATCGAAAGTCCACAGAAAATTCACACGATGAAGGTTAGACACCTTGGATCTGAGGAGTAGATAGAAGCGGAGGAGTACTGGCCCAACTTTTCGCATGGTACTGCTTAATCTTGGAAAAGTATTTGGAACAGGCCAATGGCACGGAATTAAAATGTTGACTGCAAGATTCATAACCAGATTACGGCTCGTCATGATTATACAAATACAGCGACGCAACTCTCGTCTAATGCGGAAAAATGCACCTTCTACGATAGGTTGGGTGCTGTTCTCCCCATCACTCGCCATATTAGAAGCAGTGTCCTGAACATCAAAAACAGACGAAACGATAAAATGGAAATGGTATGAGACCACCATTTTATGATATCTGCAGTGCGACTACGTACAGTTGCTGTTCAAAAATAACGAGTACGACAAAAGGCAATGTATTGCAGCAATCAGAAGCTCGACATTCTTAAATTTTTAGAATTATTAGAGGTCTGTAGATAATCCTTATATATATTTATATATATTATTGTATCATTTCATTTATAGAATATGGCTTTTTGGGAATACAAACAGGAGAATAGACTCACGAAAACAACTTCTGTTTCTGTCATTGCAGCTATGCCAGCAGTATGGAGAAAAGCGACATGACAAGCACAACCACGTCAAGACCTTGAAGCCTTTGACGTCGTTCCGTTGAAGGTTGACGTTGACGTTCACGTATTGGCGGTAGGAACAGTCCAATAAAATGCATCGTTTACCTATGTTTGACAGATGATAGCCGATGACATTTTATTATTGAGGAAAATGTTTTCTCATTAAACGATGACAGTTTTTCTACATTCTCTCAATGCATCCGTCAATGAATGAGCTTACTCTCAAATATAAAATAAGTGAATTTCAATATGTAAATATGTATATTTAACTAAAAAAATATAAAGCAAACCCTTTGTTTGAGATGCATGCATTCTATCTAGCATTCTATCGCAGCAACGGATCGACCTTTTCTAGAGATCGGACCTTCAGCGTGCTAGATGCAGAGACACATAAAACAGACACCTGGTGGGCTAGTAAAACCGTTTCCGGAATCAAAGGTGGCTTTTAATAAGAAGTTTTATTCTTGATAAGGTTCTAGCGTTCTTGATACATATGGTATGTATGAGAATGGTTCATATATTAAACTCTATAGTCAATGATGAAGGCAACAGTAAATCGTATATTATCTAGGGCTTATCGGGTTCTGAAAATTATTCATATTAATGCTCGTAGCCTTAATGCTTACAAATTAAATTATCTAAGGTATATGTTCAAAGACCCCCCAGTAGATGTTATTTATGTTGGTGAAACTTGGTTCGACCCCGAAATTAAAAATGTAGCTATGATATCGATGGTTACAAGTTACATTGTATCGATCGTATAACTATTACAATACGATTGATATTGCAATATATTATAAATTAAAACTGGTTCTCAAAAATTGTTGAATAGCTATTTATAGCTAATGGTATTGAATATACAATACATATAATAGTAGAGATAAGAGATGTCTTCCATCATGTGTCTATAAAGCAAAACCTTTTGTTTTTATTTCCTTTCTTTTCTGCCTAAGCTGCTTTTGCTATTCTCTATGAACACATAATTCTGTATGGCGATTTTAGGAAATACAAATTTACTGATATGTAATAGGTTTACGCGGCAATTTCTCGATTTAGTGTCTGAAAATGGTCTTGCTGTCATAAATTCTTCATCTACTAGGTACGCTGCGGATGTGACGCCGAGTTTACTAGATCTTGTTGTTTTAATCTGCGATCAAATTTTCATTGATGGGATATCAAACTATGATCTGATATTGCTGACATATAAAATTTATTTTTTATATAATCCCATCAATGTTACATTTTCTTTTAGAGGATACAAAAGTATCAATATCGGTGCTCTGAACGGAGATGTAAATGCAATTTATTTTCAAAGTACTTTTTTCCAAATAAATTCCATCATTAGATTCAAAAACGCTATGGAAAAATTTACATAGTACTGGTGTTGGTTAATGTAGTGATTCTGAGTGCCTAAAAAATCCTTATAGTTGAGCTACTGCCATAATAAAAGTTTTAGATGACATAAGACGAAAATTTGATCAGGGCGATTTGACAGTCTTGTGTCTCCTAGATTTTTCAAAGGTGTTTAACAGAATTAATCACGAAAAACTACATAAAAAAGTTACGCTATTATTTTGGGTTTATTAATAGGCAATTGCTCACAATAAAAATATCTGCACAAATGGATCCATCAGGGTTCTATTTTAGGTCCAATTCTTTTCTACATTTATTTTAATGATGTTGCCAAATGTTGTAAAAGTTTCTCTTTACATCTTTATGCAGATGATTTAGAAATTTATCTTTCCAGACCAGGTTGGGTCTATTTCGTAAGATAAATGAAGACTTTGGTACATTATATGTATAACTGGGCTGTTGTAAATGGACTGACTTTAAGTCCACTCAAGTCCCAAACAATAGATACTGGTTTCTCAGAATCAACATAACACTAGAAATATAATAATAATAATTCTTTCCTTAAGAAATGAATGAATGTATATAAAGTATCGTGCTTTTGTTTTAAAATAAATTGCCGTTTGTTTTTCTCTGACCAAGTAAACTACGAGGTGTGTCCGAGGTGGAGAGTCCGATTTTCAAATTTTTTTTATTATTTTCGTATACAACCCCCTGAAGTATGATACAATTTTCAACTGTATTCATTGTTTACTTTCTCTGTGGCAGCCGCCAAGTTTAGACGTGTTTTTATGGGCTCAGGGATTTTCGTTTGTTAAAAAAAATGGATCAAAGAATTTGTAACAAATTTTTCGTAAAAAATTAAATAAAATTTAACAAAGTGTGTGAAATGTAAACACCTATGGTAAGTCTGCTATGAGTAAAACAAAAGTTTACGAGACCAAAAAAAGCTTGACAAGTTATGCTCCCTGTGTTCTTCGTTTTTAATGGCATAGTGCATCATAAATTCTTGACACGTGGTCAAACGTTCAATAAGGATTATTACCTACAAGTTCAACGCCGTTTGCGTGAAGCAAAACGATAATAAACCTGCTCACACTTCATTGCTTTTTCGTGAATTTTTGGCAAAGAGAAATACTGTAACGATGCCCCAGCCTTGATATTCGCCAGACATGGCTCCGTGAGACTTTTTCCTATTTCCAAAAATAAAGAAAACCTTTAAGGGCTGTCGTTTTACAAGCATAGATGACATTAAAAGCGCATCGTTGAAATAGCTAAAGGCTATCCCAAAGATCGAGTTTGAAAAATATTTCGAGGATTAGAAAAAGCGCTCGTACAAGTGCATAATATCTAATGGGGACTTTTTTGAAAGCGACAACATTAATGTAAACGAATAAATAAATTTTTTCCAAAAAACTAAAATACCTGTTATTTTCTAAACACACCTTGTACACCGTAAGTCGCATCTATTCTTGCTTTCGGAAGCTAAACTACAACTGATGACACCATTATTGATACCTATATTATAATAACCTACGCATACCAACAATATCCTAGGTGTGAAGTTTCACAAGTTTACCGCACCTTTTCATCCATCAACAAATGGCCAAGCAGAGCAATGCAGAGCTATAGGAACGACAATTGAGTCTCTACAAAAGAAAAACCCAAGCGAATTTTTGATACTGTATGGAAAAGCTGCACATCTCACAGCCTGTCAGTTACCATATGAACTCTTTTTAGGTCGTTACGTTACGTACCCAACTGGATCTCGTAAGACCTGATGATATATACTCCAAGATATCTGGAAAGTAATGTATGACGTTTAACCCAACCTTCCGTTCATTTGGGTTGGGGCAGCCAGAATTTTTATCACAGATACCAGCCGCTTAGACAAATGGATATCAAGTACGATTATCTCTCACCTTGGAGATCTGCATTACGGGAAGAAAAGAACGTCAACAACACGAGAAAATATTAACATTCCTTCCCTACGTTTTATTCACACTACACTGAGCTCTGCTCATTTTGCAAGCTTGTTGCTCGCATTCCAACGATGGATTTCCGTCACTTACTATATATATTTCTGTTTCGATTATCCTCTAAGGAATCGCTAAGCAATATTTTAAAATAATATGGAGCCGTGAATTTCTGATGTGGTATCATCCAATTTGAGCGTATGCCACTAGGCAAACTTCTACATTACACATTACATTACATTAACTGTCTTATTTGATGCAACTTGGTTATTTTAGCGACTTTGTCTTCCAAAAAAGAACAGCTTTTTCTTGTGTAAGTGTCAGAGGTTCTGTAGAACAACGGGAAGGATATGATAATACTGTATGCCACTCGGGCAAATTCGATAAGGATCTCCATGATTAAATTCGGAAACTGAGTGTATTATCAAGGAGATTGCTCACAATGGATGTCGATTTATAACACAATAGGGCAAACAAATTAAATATTTCGTAGTCCATATCTTTTAGATTAAGGAATTAATCTATGATAAAAATTAACACAAAAGTAGAATTATTCGATTTTTAGAAAATATATTTATATATATTTGTGTAGTCAATTAACAAATTTAACTTACATTGCCTGACATTAGTTGATGCAACTGATGTAACAAAAATACACACAAACAAAATTAAAGGAGACATTTTGGAAAATAATACAACCAGAGTTCTCTATTAAGGAAACTCTACAAGTGACAATCTAAAACATTTCCACAACTCTTTTATGGAGCACAACAATTAATAAGCCACTATCGGGGAATTCCTGTTGAATTGTAACAATCACAGATATCATATTTGACTAACAGGTGTTAAACGCAGGTGTTCGTTTTACAATATATAAATTTATTATCAGCAAGCAAGCACTTGTAGCAAGCGCTGCAACAATTATGTTAACACACCGTATCGTTCATCAAGAATCGAAACTTTATTCCATGAGATCTAATTTTCAAAAAACCATGTGAGTCTTGAAATTAGAAATATTTAATCGAAACGCTTGATCAAAGAAGTTATCTTATCTAAATAAATGATTTGTAATGAAAAGCTGTTAGTTAATTATTATTGAAAAAGAAACAAACGAATGTTTTTACAGTGCCCTCAGTGCCCGGTAAAAGTTGTACTAAAGCATAAGGCGACTTTGACTTTTAGTCTTCAAGAATCTCTAAGACAATCTAATTTGTATCCTAAAAAATTTAACTAGTCATGCAGATCATTCACTTTGTCCCTGCCTTCTCGTGGAAACAAAATTTTCCACATATGTACACAAATATAACAATCTTAAACATTTCGAAGACCCCCATTCTTACCAACAGTACAAGCACTGATAAGACTTTTAAGATCAAAGAACATCTGCTCAAACCTAGCCTAAGTGGCACTACTAGTGTCTGCCATAAAATATCAGATAAGCGCAGATTATAGAAACCCTCTATAGGTGCTGCATCATGTGGGTAATCTGCCAAAAATCCGACTCATGCTTGAGGCTCACTTCCCAGGTAGCCTAATCAGAACCAGCTCACAACTAACTCTTATTAAAGAAGCTGAATAAATTAGCACGCCGTATCTAGTTAACGAGGTTACTTTATATTTTTATAAATAAGTAATCCCTTTGTAACTCAAAGTAGTCCCCCTCAGATATAATACACTGTACATCATTCAAGAGCTCCTGAGCGATACTCCTGCTACAGTTCTGCTATCCAAAATTAGGAAATTTTAAAATAAACTTCGCTGACACACATCTCATGTCCAAAACATCCGAAAAAACTGCGTGACATGAGCCGACGATATGCCAACATCCTCAGTAACTTTTCTTATGGTAATTTGACGATTTTTCAAAACAATTTTTTTACAGCTTCGACGTTATCATCTTTTGTTGATGTGCTGGGGCGTCCAAAGTGAGGTTCGTCATTGCCATCTTCTCGGTCATCTTGAAAGGGCTAGTACCACCTGTTAACATTTTTTTTTACTTAGAGCAGAATCACTGTATGACACTGTTAACGTTTCAAGTATTTCAGAGAACTTGATTCATTTTTTTACACAAAATTTGATGCAAATTCTTTGCTCCATTTTCTTTCTGCCTGTCAAAAACAAACTAAGTATGTTATATACTTGAAACTGTGAACATATGTTCGGGAAATGTGTATGGGGCCATTAAATATGCAATTGCTTCCTTTTATGACTTCAAATCAGTACCGATAGCGTATAAACTGTTTTACTACAAAAATGTATAAACCTGCTTATGATAACTCTGAAGAAAAACTAGACTGATAGCCTGGCACTGAGATGCCTAACCAAACCCTGGCGAACAGTGAGAGTAGACGAGGTCAGAGTGCGTGATGCTAAGGAGCTGTAGGCAGGACATGGGACCTGTCACCGAGAAGGGTCCGTTGGATAAAGTCAATTATATCCTATGCATCTGTTGCTGGAAAAAAAAAATCAACTCTGGCACTGGTCTTATGGACATACCGTCTGATGCAATGGCACCAGAAAAAATACGAAATCGACTTTCCCTCTGCCCAAAACTGGTTTCGGCCAGAATATGAGCCAGGAAAAGGATGTAGTCGAGCCTTCAAGAATGGCTCTAACACCTACCTAGGATGCGTTGCTGGTATCTATCTGGAATACGAAAACATTAGATTTCACTACTCATTATGAAAACTTGTGTCTGTCTTCCAAGCCTGTGTCCTCGGTTAGGGCTTCCATTGACAGTTGGGTTTCATATAAGCATAACTGCTTTCCTCTTCAGTAAGAATGACGCTTAAGTGTTACAGCATCCTGAGACGCTTACTATGAAAGTGATGACGTACCTCTGTGAATGTCCGACTTACGCTCGCATCCAGCTGCAGCTACGTTGCGTTAACGAGTTGGGTACTGGTACTGGATGCACTTTATCACTGAAGTGTTCACTTATCTTTCTTCAAAAGACTGGAAGATTCCATTTAAAGGGTCTTATAAGGAGTACAATAGACTAGTTATTTTCTTGCGTTTTCTGTTCCGATAGTAAAAAAAAAATCCATTTCAGAGCGATATGCCAACAATATAAAACAGGCTAGAGCTCTTATTTCCGCTGAAAATATAAACATTTATTTTTATAACTTGAAACAAACTTTGGCTGGTGTTCCACCAGAAAATATCATCAATTACGATGAAACAAACTTTACTGATGACCGCGGTAGAAAAAAGGTAATAGCAAGAAGAGGCTCTAAATATCCGGAACGGGTAATGAGTCAGACAAAGTTGTCTATTGTCAGCTTTCCATTAATGCAATCAACATATATTATGCAAGTAATCTAATGTCAATTTAGTATTTTTGCCGGCTTACACCTGACAACCCCTTAAAACTAGCTTGGAGTGACATAATAATAAGTTCTTTGCCAAAGTCAGTTTTCCCGCATTTGCTCGCTAAGCTTTACGCTAAAATTGAAACAAGCTCACACAAAATTTAGTTCCCGGGTTTAAAAAGACTAACATATATCCTTTGAATATGCAGGAAGTGCTGAATCAACTCCACGAAGGAGCCTCAACAACCCGATATCGAGAACACGAATATCGCCAACGAATCGATTGTAAGTCTACTGAGATCGTTTCGTTACTCGGAGGAAACTGCTCTTGCTTCAAGGAAAAAACAAAAACTGGATGTCGTTCCAGGTAAAAGCGTCGAAGCAGATGGAGATTTTTCTTAAAACGTAAAAAAAGAAGAAAAAAACAAAAATAAGTCCCTAAAAAACAAAATAAGCAAACACATTTGCAAAAGCGAAGACAAACAATGTGTCCTCAGCAAATGTGTTTTTTGAGTATTTAGAAACAGAACATAGTGAAAACGTTGCCTCAAGCAATTTGTCAGCACCAGGGCCCTCAAACATTTTAGTGTGCAAGGTTTGTCACAAAATTAAAAGTCGCAGTGGTAACTGGCAGAGATGCATGACCTGCAAAAAGCTAATTTGTCCAATTTGTTCTGGTTTGAGTTTGGCCGACGACGTTCGATTCACTTTTTTGCGAAAAATTTTCCCGCAACAAGGTTTATCCTCTGTCCTTGTTCATGTCCCTTCGTTCCCTATCTTCTTTTGAGTATAAAGACCGAGCTCTGGCGGAGGTGGAGGGCAGTAATTGGCCCACCGACCACAGATCTCGGAAAGGAACCCACATAGGTCTTCGGGTGATTTTCTCCTCAGAGGAGGGCGAGGGGGTTGCAACGTAAATGTTTGATGAGTGAAGAGATGACGATCCCTTTAAAGTAGGAGTAGCAGGACGAAAGGGAAAAAGGAACTGTGCCAAAAGCTAAGTATAGTGCAGTAAAAATAGCACAGGAAATAGTTTTCTTTTGATTTGTGAAGTGAGACTCCGGTAGGCAGCGCGTGCGTTAAATTCCCGAGGGTAAACGGAACATTTGTGTTTTCAGGACTGTGAAAATACCGTGTCACTCTTTCGACGAATGTACCGCTAAAATTAAAAACAAAACGTAAAGCCCAACTGGGCTTTTATAACGTACCAAAAAATTTGGTGTTGTTTTTTTTTTCAGGGAAGATTTTCCTTATTTTTTCTTGTTTTTCGAAAAAGGTTTTGTGATTTCGAAGAAAAATCACACGTTTCCCATTTCTTTCTGTGCTCAGGTTTAGCGGCCATTAAAGCGCTTCCTGATAGAACCCGCAGCTCGGATAGCGATAGCGGCATCGGTGCCGGGAATTAAACTTAACAATTGGCGCCCAGAGTGGGGCTTCGCTTTGGTTTTTGCTTTTTAATTAAGTAACCGGTTATTTTAATTTAAGTAATTCTATTTCATTCGGGAAATTTTAATTTTTTTTCGTGAATTTGTTGTAATTCGGTCGTGGTAAATTCTTAAAATATTGTTGTTAGGGAAGTAATTGTTTATGTGTTCCATTGTCTAAAATTTTTATACTTTAGCGATTTTTTCTGGGCAAATGCCTGTGCAAGTGCAACAAGGTGGAAAAAATGCAAGCAGATCAAATATTAAGGAACTCAGGGAACAACAGAGCCAAGTACCTGTGGATTTATATAGGAGCTGAATTAGGATATCCATATACCTGGCAAGTAGATATCTTTTTGTTTTTTCTTCTCTTAAATTTACATCCATTCTCTAGTGGAATTTTGATTTTGGCTTTACAATATAAACATAACTTTTACAAATACGCACATACATACAAACATTTACAATATCAATATATTTATACATACATGTAGAAAAAGATTGATTAAAGCCGAATGATTTATATTTAACAAAGATACAAGAAAGTTTTAACAAAGATACAAGAAAGTTCTACAACATTTTACAAGAAAGTTTTACAACTTTTAACAATTACTATACAATTGAGCTGACCCGACTGTGCTCGAATATCGATGAAGACTACTTCTTTGCTTTGTCGTCTGCTATTTCGTCAACTCCCTTGCCATTATATCTAGTCCCAAATGACCATGTATCTCAATACCCTGTGCCAAGTCCACAGCTTTAACCCAAGGCTTAGCACCATCCAAGCATATCTTAATCACGACGGCTATTACCTTTAGCGGAGTCATTATGTCACGAAGATAATATGGTATTGCCCACATCGCCATCGGCTTTTATATTTTATTTATAGGTCACATAACTCATTCCCAGTGAATGTAAACAATATTACCTCCATGACTCAACGAGAGTAAATAGACCCCCAAACAACCTAGTGGATGACGATTCATATCTCCAGCAAGAGTAAACAAACCCCGAACAATTGGGTCGATATGATCGAATGTGCAACAACTTATGCTGCTGAAGTGGATGATGACTCATATCGCTAGCAAGAGTAAACAAACCCTGACACTGGGTCGATATAAACAAATGCGCGACAACTTATGCTGCTGAAATTGGAAATCGATTATATCAGGCGCAGCTCAGCGGTCGACGATCTAAGACTACTTCCATATTTAATGGATTTGCATTTCAACAGAATATTTAATTAATGAAATAACTTATGAATTATGGGCACCATCCGGTCCGTCTGGCTCTTCGCTTCTGCATACATATTTACCAACATTTCCATTATTTAATTCAAAAATTTTACGATATTATTCTTTAACTGGTTTCTATATTCATAAATAAATACATACATAACTAAATCAAATTTTTCTTCTGAAGAGAAGTGTACTCTCAAAGATAGGTTGATCGTACTAGTCGGGGAGTTGGCCGGTGGTACGGAAGAGGACTCGGACGATGAGGGCGAGGTAGGCTACGAGGACGAGGAAGAGCAAACGTGCACGAGGCTCGTCAAGAACGGACTATTACAGCCATCGATGTGTGAACACCAGTATCAGGAAGAAGGGATTCGGCATAAAAGGTCGGCCCACCAGCAGCAAAAGGCAAAGGACAGAACACCAGTCCGCGCTGTGAGATCACCAATGATGCCTGCCGATGCGGATGAAACCGGTTTCTACGCAACTACTGGTAAACACAGCGCTTGCCGATTGCGAGGTGGGAAAACCTGGCCAAGTGGGGAACGCTGTGGTGCGTCGGTGAATTTATTTTTGTAACGGGTGGAAGAGCTCAGTCAAGCGCATGGGGTGACTGAAGCTCAATTGTTTGGGTCAACGGTGGAACTTTTTTCAGGGAAGACACTCATCTGGTAAATGGCGGTTAGGTTGTCGGTCTCTTAGGAGTTGATGGCGGAATTGAAACAGGAGTTTCTTCCCCCCAACTATGATGATCTTCTATTGGAGGAGTTAAGGCATCGTATCCAGGGAAGAAATGAATCTATAGAGGTATTCTTTGAAGTCATACAAAATATGTTTAGCAGGCTTTCGGAACCGCTAACGGAGCGGCGGAAGCTTGCTATAGTTCTGGCCCTCTTTTACCAGCAACAGCTTGGGCTGGCAGACCCGAAGTGAGTTACAGGTACTTGGTGAAATTGGGTCGTAGGTTGGAGACGGTGCGGGTCAAGGTGGAAACGTTTTCCCCGCCAACCAATCCGAGTTCGCGTTTGTTGTTGGAGCCAGATTTGGCATTCGTTAACTGGGAGGAACCCAGAGTTTCAGTTGTCCGAGATGACATCCCGCCATGTGAAGCGCAGGAGTGACACGGTGCCAATGTCGACGTTGCGGCGGCACGTCGGGAAACGCACAGCGGACTTCCGGGCCAGCTGGACAGGAGCGCCGGCGCAAGTAGGGGATAGGTCGCCTGCTGGAAACCAGTTCAAAACCATTAGTTCATCTTGGGTTTAGCTTGGAGGCAATCGGTAGGGATAGGCGTCCATATGTAGGAGTTAGTATTTATGGAGTAGATGTGTTAGGTATTTTACATAGTTGTGCTTTTCGCACTACACTAGGGAGTGAGTGATGGAAGATTATTAAAGATTCAGGGCTAAAATTAGGTAAAATTCAAGTTAGGTCCGTCGCTTTAGCGGACGGAAAGAGCGTAGATGTCGTAGGTTTTGTGTTGTTTACCAATTAAGGTACAAAGTCGGTCCGTGTTTATAGACTGTCTCGTTATCCCAGCGATACCCCACACCATGATCCTTGGTGCAGATTTTTGGGTAATGCGTGAACCGTCCAGGATTTATGATCACGAGTGCGAAACTTTTCGAGCCAACAGTCGGTTGCCTCGATTACCGCTATTCGCAAGATCTCGGAGCTGAACGTCGCCGAAGCTGGGCAATTGAAAGCTTTGGTCGACGGTATATTTAAGTCGATGGGATTGGGGTGTACTCATTTCGTAGAACATAAGATTAGGACCTTGCCGGAACCTTATAAACACCGATATTACTCTGTGTTGCCTGCGATGCAAAAACATACTGACAAGGAGCGAAACGAGATGGTTGAGGCGGGAGTAATCGAGAAATTGAACAGTCTGTGGGCATCTCCCATAGTCCTTATCAAGAAGAAAGATGGATCATTAAGGTTCTGTGTCAACTATAGGAAACTGAATAAGGTTACAGATAGGGATGCTTGTTCATTGCCATTTATATCAAAGACATTGGATAAGATTAGGGACACCAGATATTTGACGTAATTAGATATAAAGTCGCCTACTGGCAGATCCCCATGGAGGAGAGATCGCGCCCACTCCCATTCTTTACGGTACGGAATAGTGACCTGTTCCAGTTAAAACGAATGCCTTTCGGGCTACACAATGCGCCTGCTAAGTGACAGAAATTTATAGACAGCATCTTAGGTGCTGATCTAGATCCACACGTATTTTTGTACCTGGACGACATTATTATCGTAACAAATAGGCGAAAGAATGTTTAGTCACGACACCTATTTTGATATGCCCAGACTTCGATAGGCCGCTCATAGTTCAGACAGACGCCTCGAACTGTGGAATTGAGGCCGTATTATCTCAGGAGTTTGAAGACGGGGAGAAGGTTATTTGTTATGTCAGTAGCTCTCTTCAGAGAAATGAAAGAAACTACTCAACCACAAAGAAGGAATGCTTGGCTGTGCTTAGGGCGATTGAGAAGTTGCGACCATACATCGAAGGGGTTCGGTTTACGGTCGTAACTGATCATTATTAGCTAGTGTGACTGAGTAATATTAAGGAACCTCAAGGGAGACTAGGTCGATGGGCAGTGAGGCTGCAGCAGTTTGATTTTCAGACTTTCCACAGAAAGGAGAATGAGCATGTAGTTCCCAACATGCTATCGCGAGTAGTCCCGGAGTTAGCTGGGATCTCAGAAACAGATCAAGACCCTTGAATTAGGAAAATGGTTGCACCAGTGGAAGCTAAACCTTGTGGACAGTAGAGGGACGCAAACTCTTCAAGTTTGTAAAAAAAATAGCCAGATAGTATTGAATGAGGATAACAACTAGTGGAAACTAGTAGTAGGAAAGCAAGGTAGTGGGTCATATGGGCGTCCGCAAAACATTTGGGAGAATAAGAGCTAAGTACTCCTGGCCAAAAATGCGGTCAGAAGTAATGTGTTGGTAAATAGTTTGCGTAGACCTGGTAGGTCCACTTCCCAAGTCCGCTCGGGGTTACAATTATATTCTTACCGTTTCAAAATTCCCTTTGCTCTTCTCACTACGTTCGACAACTGCAAGGACAGTGTGCAAGGAAATAGAGGAGAACGTCTTTCTACTTTTCGGGGTACCCAAGGTTGTCGTGTGTGGCAACAGTTCTTAATTTCGGGGAAAGGAGCTTAGAGCTCTCTTTGACTCTTACGAGTCCCAAATTAAGTTTACGGCCCATTACCATTGGCAGGCTAATCCTGCGGCGAGGATTAACCAAATAATTAAGACTATGCTCAGAGTATATGTTTCGGAGAATCACCGAGGTTGGGATTCACAGCTGGCGAAAGTAGAGTGCGCGATCCGCACGGCCCAACGCGATGTACTGGGGGTATCCTCATATTATGTGAATTTCGGGAGGGAGATGGTGACTCGCGGCACAGAATCGGATGCCTCAAGGGATTATCTCCAGAGTAGGATAGGTAGCAAGGATCGTCGAATAGGTAGTAGGGATATAGTACCAGTTAGTGAGACCACAGATACTATAGGTATGGATTCAGACATTCAAAGTAGGAAAGGAATATTGAAGTTAGGGACTCAGATATACCGGAGTTAGGTAGGAGGTTTGAGATACAACCGCGAGATTTGCAATATCTGCCGAGCGAGTTAGTATGGCGGCGAAACTTCGTGTCGTCTGACGCAGCTAATTTCTACGCGGCCAAGCTAGCGCCGAAATTCGTGGGACCATTTAGGTTCTACAAACGTGTTTCAACGTGGACATATAGTTTGGTGGATGAAAATGGTCAACACAAGGGCACCTGACACGCTTAGGACCTTAAGCCCTATAGCGATGAGCCAGAAGAGTCCTAATTCCCATTACGGTCCCTTACGTTTGGGTCAAAACTTTGATTTTAGTTTTTATAGGACTGGTGGTATTGACCATGATGTAAATGTCTTTCCAATCAACCTCTAGCCTCGGGAAACGGCTTACGCTTCTGAGGCATGCAAGCCCATTTCTGTTTATCCTCTGTCCTTCGTTCCCTATCTTCTTTTGAGTGGGAAGACTGAGCTCTAGCGGAGGTCTCATCAGCCATTGGCCAACCGATAACAGGCCTCGGAAAGGAAACCACATAGATCTTTGGGCGATTTTTTCCTCAGAGGAGGACGAGGGGGTTCGGTCGGTGAAGCTCTAAGGACGGTAGGGAGACTCAGGACGAACCAGGAGCCCAGAGTGCGACAGGAGGTCCACCAGGATCACCTTTGTCGGAGCCCGTAGGTTAGACGGGAGACTCGCAGCGGACAGCATCAGACAATGCGTCGTCGACGGGTGGGGACGGACGGTCCTTCCTAGCCAGACACCCCAACACGACGATGACGGGAAGGAGAGGACGATCCCCGGAGCCTACACCCCAACGAAAGCCAACCAAACAAAGGCTTTAAAAGTAACACATCTAGCACTTGATGTGGATGCATATGGCCAGGAGCTAGAAACGCAAATGTTCGATGGGTGAAGAGATGACGATCTCTTTGATAGTTACACCCCAACGTGTGAGCTTCGGAGGAGCGACGGTGGTGTGCGGGCAGGCGTCCAACGAAATAAGACACATCCCAGCGATGAATTAACTTTAAAAGTTCGGTTCGATGGGGGAACCAAAGGAGCAATTTGCAGACAGGAAATAGTTTTTTGGCCTACTCCAGTAGGCCACTCGTAGTTAAATTCCCGAGAATAAACGGGACACGTGACTCGTTATCTAACGTTTTGTGTTTTCGGGACTATGAAAATACCGGGTCACTCTATCGACGAGTGTACCGCTAAAGTTAAAAATAAATCGTCGAGCCCCAACGGGGCTTTTGTAACCGAAAAATTTGGTGTTTTTTTTCCATAGTTTTTTTTTCTGGGAAGATTTCCTTATTTTTTCTTGTTTTTCGAAAAAGTTTTCGTGATTCCGAGGAAAAATCACGTGGCGCCCAATTTTCCCAAACAATTGCTTCCGACAAAGGCTCTAGAATCTGATTCCTGCTGATAACGACTTTTAAGATTGAAGTTTTGGCGTTGAGAAGTTTTTGTGTTTTGAGATATTTCATGAGCTGACGGTTTACCAGCGTTTCCATGACTTTGGAAAGAAGGGACATAAGTGCAATGAGTCTGTAGGAAGCGAGGATGAAAATTCGCCTTTTTTAGGGACATCTGGACAAATGCTGTTTTCCATCTGCTCGCAAAGAGACCTAAAGGGTAGGATTGATGAAAAAGCTTACGCAGTAGTGTTGCCAGAAGAGGAAGAACCCCTCTTCGGAAGAAGGGGAGATACAATATCTAGACCAGCAGATTTGTGTATATTGAGATTTTTAAGAACTCTTAATACTACACATGTATTGGAGTATTCAATGGATTCGTCCCATGTCCGAGGTTAAATTTTGAAGCTTTTTAAGATTTTTTTTGCGGAAAATGAAATAAAATCTTCTTATGATAATTATATCTTATTATTAATATATTGAATAATACAAAAAAAAGTTTAAATAAAATATATATTTTAACTTGATTTTGGTGAGGTAAAGTAGGTCTCTTCAAAAAAAAAAAAGTAGGCGGCTGGCCCTGATTGCTCCTTTTGTCAAAATTCCAAAGAGATTATTATTCAGTAGGGTTGTCATACTGTCCCGTAGCAGATCTAAAAGATTTGAGTGAAAAATAACAAAATGGCGGCCATATAAAAAAAATATTTAAAAATCTACTTTTTTTTCGGTTTAAAATTGAATTCTGATACCGGAGAGAACCATTCACGTGTAGAATATTGTGTTAAAATTTCAGCAGAATCCGTCCAATAGTTTTTTTTTTTTTTTTGTATTCCGGACCGATGGATAATAATTAGTTTCGAGGAAAACGCGTTTAAATTTGGAGAAGAGCTGCAGCTGCAGGGTACGCTTTCCCCAACTATTTGCTGTAACTTTAAAATGACTTAATGTAGCGGTCTAAAATTCGCGGTATATTTTCAACATATAAAGCTTTAAAAATATTTTTGAATTTTTTTTTGAAGATCGAACATGAGACTACCCCCTTAAGTGTAAGCGGGGACAAAGCACAATCTGAAAGTGTTGGACTGGTCACAAAATGTGCAGGAAGCACATTGGTCTTGTTCAAAGAGCTGACAGCTAGAATGTCATTATAAATGAACGTTGGGATGGAGGATGAGGCAGAATTTCTAATGTTTTTGACGAACGGCCAAAAAATTTTACTACCATTGGGATTTGGTATTTTTTTGCCTCAGTTTTTGGTCGTATTTTTTGGAATTTCACATGATTCTCTTCATCTGGTGAAGGGTAAAAGATCTCATTCCAAAGAGAATGGTGTCTGTGATCGTATCAGCAGTGGCAACCACGTCGTTATCGAGGAAGCATAACGACCAGTCTGTTCTAATTGACTTTCTCGTATTGCCATACGTTTTTTTTAAGGATTCTTTTCTCCAACTGTGTAGTCGATGTACGAGAAGTATGACACAGGGATCCAACAAACCTAGAAGGGATAGCATATTGACCTTGTATTTATCAGGGTGAGAAGTTAAAATCAAGTCCAACGTATGGAATAGGTGTGGGCTAATTTACAATCTGGGGCAAGTTGTTTTCCGCAGCGAAGATCTCAACACACAGTCCTTCGGGAGTTGTCTGTCCAGAATGTTCAAGCCACCTAGAATTGTGTATATTGAAATCGCCCGTAATAACGATTTCAGTATGAGGATACAGGGATACAACTTTTTAAATGGAGTCAGACAGCGTATCGAACTTGTTAAAGGTCGACTTGCTGTCCAGTTTGGGACTTCTTTAAATAAAGCGCTAATGGATAATTTGGTTACGGAGATGGAATTTTAGCGACAAGAAACTAAATTCCGATTTGTAACACGGATCACATTGTTGCGGAGTTTGGTAAGTTTGTAAAGATTTATTCCCTTGTAGTTGGAGCAATTAAGAATCGGACAAACAATGCTATAGTTATATTTGTTGGGCCTACTTTTGTCAGTAGGCAAAATCAGCCATCGCGCTCAGCAGATTTGTTGGACTTCAGCTTGGAAATTGCTGTCCTAACTTCATTTTGTTGGGTGGAATGGAAATATTGTGTGCCTTCGTTGAATGGTTCTTTCTGTCTGATAATGGGATGTTGTTCGTGTTCGCCGCTTAACAGTCTGCAAAAATAATCGTTCCAGATTCTTAGCACTGACTGTGGTTTTCTATGAGATTTTCTTTTCCATCTTTGTAGATTTCTGTTCAGGCTTAACAGCTTTGACATATTCGTTTTATTTCTTGCTAAAATATCCGAAATTCATTCTTCTGACAGCAGCTCTTTAAGTCTTCGGTCAAGCGCTCTTTCAGCTCTCTTGTTCTGCTCGTAGAGCTCGTGATGCAATCCGACGCTGTTAGCTGATTCATCATGCCTTTTTTATCTCCTTCGTATAGGGTCTTGCGTTCTATGACGGTCTAGATCAGTATTATGCTAAGGGTCTAACACGCGCTTGTACATTTAGCCTGCATACGTAAGAACTCATGCTGTTTCTGGGAACCACTATGTACTGGGACGTATGACACCTTTCTTCTAACTTGTGCTGTTGCAAAAATCCGTTCGGATCCCCTTGAGGTGACTGTTGGACTGAAAAGAGTGAAATGGCCTATAACTTTATTTGTGGTAGCACCCCCAATCCTACAATTCTATCTTGATGACGTGTGTAAGGTGATTGAAGGCGTTTTCCTTAAATTTCTTTTCCATTAAAATTCTATTTTTGTATGAGTTTACCAAATACAAACAGTTAATTTCTTATTAAAGAAAAAAAAAATTGTTTGAATTCTCAACTTATAGCAAAACAAAAATTTGTACTAGAATTTCACTCTCTTTCTGTTTCAGGATGTAGATGTCACCCAAATTTGACATTTTCCTCAGCGACGAGTTTGTGGCCGTTGTATTCGACAAATGGTAAACAAATTTATTTATTTACAAAATTGAATCATTAATGCAAAATACATATTTTATTTTTTCAAAGGATCGTACTGCACTTAAGCAGTTCCTTTTACAGTACCCTGGTCTAGTCCAGTCAACTGAGAATACATTTAAAATCACTGGGAACGTCAAAATCCAAGTCAGTATTACTTTACTAATATTCATAGTTTATTGCCACCAAGTAATGATTAAACTATTGCAGGGCAAATGGTATCGTCTACAGATGGTTTGTCCCTACTTCCCATCAACACAATCGTTCGAACTGACCATAGCGAGCGGCCTGACAGTAGCCAGATTTAGTAGCAACCACTTTGATCCAGGTCGTACCATAAACCTGGTATTAGAGCAATTACCAGTTTTGGTAGACAGTCAGATAATGCCGGAGGATAATTGCGATACCCAGATATACGACACCCAGAGAGAAATTCTCCAACTAGACTCACCTTCATACAAAATTCACACAAATTCTCAATGCAGCATCTTAAGATTCTCCGATTTCGTTTCCTTTAAAGAACATTTTCTTCAACTCCAATTAAACAGCAAAGGCAAAATAACTCTTTCTGAGCATAGCCTACCCGATGGTGTCCAATGGGAGGAACTATTTCGTTCCTCCAATTCAATTCAAACTTACTTAACTCAGTTCCTGAAATTCTTGGAAGAATTGCGAGATTTTTACACAAATTTAGCAGATATCGATGAACTATGTTACGTGGTGCAACCTTTGACTCCAACCTCAAAAGACAGTTGGAGAATACTGAAACTAAAAGACAGAGTCTTCGTAAAATTGATGCTGGATCCATTTACATCTTCGCCAGCAAGTGTAAATGTAATTGGACCAACACATGAAGTGGAATCGCTGCGTCATACACTCAGTGAAGGGCTTAAGAACTGGGACACTGATATGGATGTTCATGCGAATTTGTTAAGGACCTTTGAGTTAACTTACTTTCCAATGGCGAATGAAGGAACGCAACAGTTTTGCAACATTTGCTATTGCTATCAGCTAGATGGCCATGTTCCTATGGTATCGTGCGACAATCGGAACTGTAGTTTGGTGTATCACGCGGTGTGCCTAAAGGAATGGTTTGCAACGCTCACTGATGGAAAGGTTTTCCTGTACGTTGCATTTGGTGTTTGTCCATTTTGTAAAGAGGTACGATATGAGTTATTTGTAGGTCATTGTTAGCTTATCTTTAACTTGTCGGTGGTTTATTTGGTAACATTGATCTGGCACTGCATTTTGCCTCAAAATATTGTTATTCAAGATGCGAATGTGTAATCGAAATCCGAATTCGAAAAGTGAATTATTATGGTATAAATTACTGAAGGAAGTCCACCCGTGCAGATTTTCTCGTATAAAAATGATTTCCACGCAATTATTGTCAGCAATTGGATAAAATTACCAATGCAGAAAATCTATTTGTTTGTCTTGCTTCGGAGAAGTGGCAGTAAACTTGACCGGAGCACAGGTTTATTATATACAAATTCGTTAGCCATCGTTGACTTCCGATGGGGTGCACTTATTTTGACTCCATTCTGCATATCAAAAAAATCGCTGTTGCTACTGATTTTGTCGAAGGAGGAGGAGTTTATGAAATCACGTTCTGTTACACTCAGTGACATTCGTAATAATTTTTCTTTTATACTCCTCATACATCATCTATTGTAATACGTGTGTTAAATCTGGACAAACGACTGTTGTTCAGTTGCAATATTGCCACATTTGAACAAACGAATAGATGGACGTGGTGTGGTTTTCATGCCGGAGGTGTCTATAATGTGTATAGTGTAAAATTCTGCTTAATGAAACTGATTTAGATGAATAGAACCCACTTGTAGTCGTCTTATTTCTACTCCCAAAAGCTGTTTAGCCGAAGAAATTTTACCTTTAAAAATTCCTTTTTAGGAACTATAACCACTATGGTTATAACATAACCACTATTCCCTATTAGAGCTGCTATAAGACCATCGTCAATCTAAATTGCTAAGACTATTTTCTTGTTGAAATAATGGTCACAAAGCCACATGAATCAGAGTCAGTAGGCTTTAGCTCGAAATACCTTAAAAGCTTTTTAAACGTCTGTTTATGGACGAAGATTACCTCTTCAATACCTTCATTTAAAAATGCCATATTTAAATTGAATTGTGTATGGACGAAGATTACCTCTTCAATACCTTCATTTAAAAATGCCATATTTAAATTGAATCGTGTGATGTGAAAATTTTCCGCTCCACCAATACTCTGTACAGCTCTTACCGAAGAAAATTCGGCGAATGGACTTAATGTTTCAGAATAATCGATTTCATATTGTTGACTAAACCCACAGATAACAAGCCTCGCTTTGTACCGCATATTTTCATTCTCGGTAGCACACTTATTTTGGAAAATCCATTTCGAGCCAACCAACTTTTAATTCTTTGATAGCGATACCGAATCCCATTTCTTGATAGCAACGAAATTTCCTCACCCATGGTCGCTCTTCATTACTTAGATTCTTGACAGCTTATAGCAGCTTCGTAGCTCATAGAAGAATCCGTTTCTGCAAATAAAGAAAAAAATCTCCATAGTAATAAAATTCACATTACCTGGTTTTTGATTTGTGTTCCTTTTCCTGAGCCTACTCCGACTTTGCTCATCAGCAGACTTATGAACATTATTGCCATCTAAACAATGAACCGCATTGCTGCATTTTGCTACGTTATCTGAACAATTAGTATTCTTGCTCCAAACCAACCTCAAGTCCTATTGATTTACATTTCGGCATATCGTCCTCAAGATTCTGCTCACGCATTTCATTTTTAAAAGAAATTTTATTCCCCTTTCCTTTTTATTTTCGGATTCGGTGTCAATAATCAAATCTCGATTAGATTTCGAGATATTACAATCTTATTTTGTTCTGATATGTATGCCCGATAGCCTTTAATACCTATAACCAACAAAGTATACTTTTTTCGATCTAGAATATCCAATTTCAGATTTAATGCCAAAGCAATGCTCAAATATATTTATAGTGTATATGGCAAAGTTTTGTGATGCATAACACACTGGGTATATAACAAGTTTTCAACGTTATTGTTTATTTATTCCAGTCCATTATTACTCCTTAGAATTTTTACAGGATCCCAGAGGGAAGATCCCGCTGAAAGAGTAGTACCATCTTTTAATAATTGGCACTTGAAGTTGTCTGAGAGCATGCGAAGAGCATGTAGAACGTTAACCATATGATTTTGTTTCCAGCTGGAGTCGACGACCTTTATTAATGGCACACATCTTGATAGGTACCTATTCCTATGCGATAATCTATTGATGTTTTACTTAATGTAGACAATCTCACTTTCTTGCACACAAAACATTTATCTTGCTTGAACTTTATCAGTGTCGCTATTTCTATTTCTCCTCGTTCTTTGCCGCCATTTTCGGTTTATTATTTATGTAGAACTGACCTTATGAAATAGCAAGCAGAGTTTTTGCACTACTCTTACGTTTTCTTGGGCCATTTGCTTTGTGCGCTTAACTCTACTTAGTAAATAGGCATTTTGGAGACATAATTCAGCTACCAAAACTAGCCTCTTTTCTTGTTTAAATTACACCAGTTATTTTTTGCGACTGATGCCGGTTTTCGTTTCTCTTTGTTTTCTTCACAAAAAATTCTGTCAGCAAAAGTCAAAACTGTTTTCTCCATTGCTACCTTGATATTCGTAGTTCGATTTTCTGACGTTTTCTTTATAATCTGCATTGATGAAAGGCATTTCTTTCCTTAATATTTCATTTAAAACATCATTAAAATCGCGTTAATAAAGTAATTTCTCTAATTGCTTACTGCCTGCTTGCGAGTTGTTGGCTCTACCAATATCCATGCGGTAATTTTTGATACGCTTACGATCTTATCTAGAAGTTCAGCTGCTTCGTAATAATATAGGGTTTTCTAATAACGACTTGACAACTTTTTTTTTTAAATAAAAGGCAAACCATTTTAGATATTTCAAAAACTTTATTATTGGCTTGAAGTACAATCAAAACATTTATGAATGGAACTCGACTTCGTTTATATGGCCACCGCGGCCACGTTTGCAACGGTCGATTCATTGGACCCAATTTTCAACGACCTAGTCACACATTTCTGAGCTCTTCCAACGTCGTCGGCGTGTTAGCATAAACCAATGACTTAACGTAGCCCCACAGAAAATAATCAAGCGGCGATAAATCGCACGAACGAGGCGGCCAATCGACTGGCCCATGTCTTGAGTTAACACGCTCACCATACTTACTCCATATCTTCCAATTCGGGCCAAAAATAATCGGTGATTATGACGCGATAACGCTGACCATTCACAGTAACGTGACGATCGTTATCGTCGACGAAAATATATGGCCCAATAACGCCGCCGGCATGCAAACCGAACCAAACAGTTATATTTTGTGGATGAAGTGGTTATTCATGAAACATATGTGGGTTTTCATATGTTGAGCCAAAAATGAGCTTCATCACCGAAGATGATTTTGCGATGAAATTCATCATCTTGGCGCAATCGGAGAACGTACGTCGCTTCAAATGGTCCATCGGCTTCAATTCTTGAGTCAGCTTGATCATGTCACCGACTCCAAATATCTGTAGAAAATTTTTATAATTTGCAGATGTTGCTCGTTAGTGTACTCTACCATAATGAAAATGTTGAGTTTACTGAATAAATTGATAGTGACAGTTTGATGATTAGTGAAGGAGTGCGTTCACAAATTAAATTCAAAGCTGTCAAGTCTCTATTGGAAAACCTTATATATTTTGTGCTTTTTTTTCATTGTGCCCACGTTAAAGCTTATGATACGTAACGGTATGTGACATATCGCTGCATTCTGACAATGATATTAATGGCGTAAGTGTATGTAAGTAGCTGTTGCTAACCCCTTTCTTCACATTTAAAATATCGGTTAAATTGTACCGACTTTACTGAGCAGTGCTCCCATATACGAAGTTAAAACCGATGAAGAGGTGGTAGGTATCGACGTAGACCTGCTGACATTTTCCCATGATATGCAGTATTTTTAATACCGAGCATAAAACCGGACTAATAGTGAGTCAAATCTTTATCAAATATTGTAGGCAATGTTAAAAAAACAGTTGTCACAATTTAGATGGTTCCCTTCTTTGAGGATCTGCGTAATTTTCTCCTACCAAATCTTGAAAATGATTCTCTCTATTAAGTTATCTTGCGCAGACTTAAATACTACGGTTGGAAGTCATGCCGCCCTATTATCCTAAGGTTTGACATTACTATCTTTACTTCATCGTGGTCGGATGAATGGAAGTTCTTAATTTCATCATTAAAGTTTAAACAATACGTACTGCTTGACAGCGGAATATGGATATATATATTCTCAGCCCGAATCTAATTCTATTATCATGTGTTCTTGTTTATTTGAATGTTTTTATTCGGATCTTGCTGGCTTTACCCTTACATCAATTTCAGCGTTTGTATCATTTTTAACATTTGATGCAGGTTGGGATACGCGATCGACAAATGTTCAAAGTTCAACTTGCAGTTTTCTCACAGTATTTCTTCATTGTTGTTACGTCTGAGATGTATAAAGACGTATCTTCGCTGGAACTAGATAGTGGTCTGAGTCTGCATTTACTAGGAATGTTCGATAAGAAAAAAGATAGAGGAGTGCCTGCTTGTGACTTGAGAAATTTGTTTGATGATTTTATGATCAAGTGATAGCAGCAAAATCAATTATCCTAAAACCGTTTCTTGGTGTGATATCGTATATTTTATGACTAATATTAATGGCCACCTTTTCTATTTTGGTATTAAAATTTACTAACTTAACATCACAATTTTTCGTCCTCCTTTTGTCCGGCTTATTTCATCACAACATTTCCTGGATGGTAATGATATTTGCAATTTATGGACCTAGTCTAGTTGTTCGATTATCCAAATATTGCTTGTGTAAATTCGAACGTCGGTTTAATTTTTACATTTTGTTGGGTCTTCAAAGGTGAATCCGTTCATTTCGAGACTCGTCGTCTAACCAATATAAAGGGTCTAGCCATTTTTGGGATGAAAAAGTGACACTAACCCACTCTGGGAATATGGCATTATGTCTATTTCAGCACTCTGACTATTCCTGGGTAGTCGTTGTCCAGGGAAAACTAATAAATAATACCAAAAAAGTGCTTCGGTGTGTTCTTTATGTTGCTGACTGGTCATCGGTCATCATATTACACCAAAGAAGTGCGATTTGACACCACTTGATAATTGTTATTGGAAGCCAATATTCCTATAACCATATAGCTTGAAAGAGTGGCCGAAAATTGGATTGAAAGGATGCGCTTCTTTAAAAACAGCGGAGAAAGCCTGAAATCGTATTCATTTCTCCATGAATATCATGAATCGTTCTTTACAATAAATATTTAATCAAGACACGTTGTAGAGCTCTAAAAATCACGTTTTTCTGAGAGAAGTATTCCGTGCACTTGATGTCTAGTTATACCAAGTTGTAACATAAGTATTGCGCTATTTTTGAATGTATGTTTTATGTACGAGTAAAATAGTGTTCCTAGCTGTATGAGGGCGAGCGTTATAATTTTTTTTAAAGAACTTAATACTCAAGTGGGTATTACTTTATTTAAAGTGTCTGAGTACGTGTTAAGTTTTTAAGAAAATGGGACAGAGAGAGAATAGGACATCCCTTCGATTAACCTGCACAGTAGACTTCTGCGGTGATAGTCTGCTTACAGGGCAACAGCTGAAAATGAATTATACACTCAGTATTCCACCATACAGACAGTTATGGTACACCTTAAGCGGGTTAAATTCACCTCTGGGATGTTTAATGTTATTCTGAAAAACCTATTTCTCATTTCCGGTAACGATCTGGTTCAATAACGATACTTGATTGTGATGCGACAGAAGCACAGTGCAAGCTTTGCACAGTGCAATATTGTACTTACAATGACGTTAACTTAATTAAATTTGCAGATTAAATGAGCAATATATCCCAAATACAAATTTCAAAAACGGCTTCAGTATTAAATTGGTTTTGGGCATTTTATGGCAATTGGAAAATAACCCCCGAAAAAAACACGCGCAATAGTTATATTATGTTTCAACCTGATAGTTCAGCACTGGGCATGATCAGGTAGAAGCCCGTAAGTATCTATTATTATCGTTCAAATATATCCACTATAGATCGCATCATTTATTTTATTGAAGACAAATCTTCCACCAAATCTCTGCTACTGAAATTATTGATAACAATTCTTAAATGCATCTTCCAGTCGAGATCAACAAAAAATATCATATCTGTTGCTCTACACATCCTTTTGGGGGTGTTTCCATAGAATCGTCTGTTTAACTTCACTTATTACAAAGCCAGCCAGTTGACACCGTTTCATTATCAGCATATCAAATATGTGGTTTTAATAACATTTTTTTTTTTCAGAAACTTTCTACATCATTTGAAGATATTCTAAGATAACTGATGATTAGAAAACAGTCATCTTCCTTCAGATATGGATAACTAAAGTCCATCTAGCAAATTTGAAGATTAATGGCGAGTAAATACAATATAATACAATAATACAATATTATTATTATTATTTAATTAATAACATTAATAAAATATATTTCTATCACTAGCTACGAGAGCTTTCGGCTGATTCAAGATTATATTTCAGTAAAAAATTATATTTAAAGAATTAAAGACTTAAAGAATAATAAAAAAATATAAATTCAAATGTATAGGCCTTTTATTTAAATAAACATATGTTATATACAAACAGATAAAATAAAATTTAATACTCTAATTTTGTCTTATTTCGACAATTTTGTTTCCCAATTCTCTATTCTAAATCTCCCCAAAGATTCTGTATTGGATTGAAATCAGGTGACTGGCTGGGCTACTGCATAATATTGACACCGTTCTGCTTTAACTGATATTCCGCCACTGTTTTAACCTTCTCGGCTACACACGCAACGTGTGGCAACGCACAAATATTTTCCGTTTCTGTATGCTTATTTTTCTAAGAAACGCAACCTTACGGGTTATTCAACCCGATAAATCCGCGTTGATGTGTTTGAGTTCTGTAGATATACAATAGGCACTGATGCACTTGGCACTTGGCAATATCCAGTGATATAACTGTGCCTAAACACCAGTTGTGCTTATTTTACCTCCAAGCAGTAACCATCGGGTACTACTCGATGTCCATCCGAAATCGACTTGCCAAACTTATAAGCGCGAGGCTGACCAGCAAACAAAAATAGCTGCACTTTAAACGGGACAGCGGGCGGACAAATTCCCCACATGGGAATCAACGGTAAAGTAAAATCCTGAAACGAAACATAAAAAGACTTTATCCGGGCTACTCCGGCATATTTGAAGGTCAGGCCTGAAAGGATTTCCGAGACTAAGCAAGGGTATTGGAAAAGAGATGGTGGATGAGACTTTAATGGATCAACGACTGCGCTCACATCAACCGAACGTGTTACTGACTTCAGTGTAACCGACTTTTCGTCCTAGAGGCCATTTTAATGGAACTGGTCCTCCAGGTTTAGGGTTATGACGACAGGGAAACTGCCCGATCATGGAAAAAATCTATAGTTACGAAGCAACAACAAGCCTCAAATACGGATGTATCTACCGTTGACAACCCCTACAAACAAAATAAGGGCAACGGACTTTGGATCTGTACTTGGAATGTCAGGTTCCATAATAGGCCACGTGTAGCTGAAAAACAGAGGCCCTAAACTACTGCACCACAGAACGCGGTGGGATGGGCCGGACAAAAAGAGGATGAAAAACTGCGCCATTTACTACGGTGGTTGTTATCGTCCGCAAAAGCATCGCCTACTTGGATACGGAATTAATGGTAAAGGCAGACTTAGGCAAAAATCTTGAGCTCCAGCACGTCAACAAGCGCCTCGTGACAATCCGTATTAAAACTAAATTTCCCAACATTAGCCTTATATGCCCGCACACCTTCACATAGGAGAAAGATGACAGTACCAAATATAGCTACGAGCTGTTGGACAAGACTACCCTAGCGAAACATTGTTGTAGCTAGCACACAGTTCCCTCATATCGATATTCATAATGAAACTTTTAGATCTCTCTCATCAGCCAGATTGATCACTCGTCCAGTATTATGGATGTCCGAGTGTTAAGAGGGCCCAACATTGACTCGTACCATTACATTACAGTATACAGAATGCGGATATCCCGAACACTGAAAAAACAAACTAATACTGTGAGGAAGTTTGACGTCGGACGGCTACAGTGGCAAGAGATCGCCAAATCCTTTTCCGATCAAGTATCCCTTTATCTTTTAAGAATTTGTATGCCAAGTATTGGAGACTAGTGGCAATATTCCTAAAAAGCCATCAGAGAAGCCGGCTCTGATGTGCTGAGTTTCACTAGGTCACGACAACGAAACCCCTGGCTTGACGATGAGTACAGGCAAGCAAACGCAGTTAAGCAAGACTCATACAAAGCTTCACTGTATAAAAGAATGATCAGAAAAGCCCTAACTAAAAAGTAAAAAAAAAAAATTATGCCACAGGCACAAACTCCGAACCGAACCCTGAGAAATGAACGAGGGAACAAAGTTGTAAAGTCGCAGTCGATACTGAGCATTCGTCAGGTGATAAATTTAGACCTATGTCAATTTTACCTTTCCTTGCCAAAGTATGTGAATGAATTATGCATAAGCAAATAAATGAGTATCTTAAACGTACTAATCTACTGGTTTCAATCTAATCTGGATTTCGAGCCAAAAATAGCTGCACTACTGCTTTGATAAGTATGGCGGAAGACATAAGAGAAAAACTTGATAAAGACCACGTTACTTTCTTGACTCTTCTAGATTTCTTTAAAGCCCTTGATACGGTCAACCATTCTACTCTCATTCATAGGTTGCGTCATTGTTTTAATACATCTCCATTTGCCGTTAAGTTACTCTCATCATATCTAAAAGAAAGAAAACAAGTTATATCTCTTGAGGGCGTCCAAATAAAATTTCTTCCTTTGGCGTAAGGTGTTCCCCAGGGGTCGATTTTGGGACCTCTCTTATTCTCACTGTATATCCATGATACACTCTTACGCAGAAGATATTCCAATTTATAAGAGTTGTGCCCTTGGTCTTGTTGAAGACTGTGCTAATGATATGAATGAAGATCTTCAAAGGATCTTGAACTGGTCGTTGGAAAATAGTTTGGCACTTAATCCTAGCAAATGTAAATGCGTAATTTTTTTCAAAAAATAAGTTAGAGCTATCCTATTTTCAAGCAATTATGGTACATTAAAAAGTTCAGCAATTGAATTCGTTGAATCTTCTAAAAATCTAGGCATGATATTCAAAAGGACGCTCACTTGAAACAACCATAAAAATGCAATAGTGGGTAGGACATATGGCTACGAAATATTTGGTAATTGTGATAAGATGCTTCAAGTTGCATCTAATAGCACTATCCGGTATGTCTACGGCCTTAGAAGGTTTGACCATGTGTCACATTTGGTTAACAACCTATTGGTTATATCTTTTCAAGACTACGTCAAATTTCGTACTCTCGTTATGCTGTGTAGGATTATAAAAAACAAGGCAATCTATGTATCTATATTATAGAATCCAGATTTCTGCAATCCAACAGATCTGCATTTTTAACTATCCCGCAGTTCTCTTGTCCAACGTCTGAATGTCACGAGTCGATTTAGAAGTGAATTACAGCATTTCCAGCAGCAAAATCAATTCACAAAAAGTTTAACTATACAGTTTGAAATTTGCGAGTATGAATAATGAAATGTACATATTAATATTACTGACTAATTTAATTTCCTTTGTAATTCTCTTTACTCCATTGTAATCATATCTTAATTTGTTAAGATGTTATTATATTTTCTTGATAACATCTCTTGTTTTTAAATTTATACCAATTGTTTATCTCTTACAGACTTAAAAGTGTATTCTCACTGTGCCAGAAGTACTTGAATATATATATACAGGGTGAGTTTTTTAACTTGAGACATCAAAATTACTCGAAAAATACGCGATATCGCGAAAAATGTTTTAGACAAAAGTCACAAAAGTCTGAAGGGGACATAAGATGGTGACCACGATTTTGACCTCATTTTTAAGGTTACTTTTGATTTTTTAAGTAATTTGGATGTCTCAAGTTAAAAAACT
This sequence comes from Volucella inanis, assembly GCA_907269105.1. NCBI lineage: Eukaryota > Metazoa > Arthropoda > Insecta > Diptera > Syrphidae > Volucella > Volucella inanis. The sequence continues at coordinate 149,738,812 of OU026153.1, forward strand.
CACCCGGTATATTTTATGACGTAGCAGTACTTTGTTTCCTTCGGGGTGATTAATTAGAGTGAGTCCCCTTGCTTCCCACTGTTGAATTATTGAATTCTTCCCATTTCGACGTTTATTTCCCGAGACTATTTCAACAAATGCTCGAAAATGTGACCATTCACTTCAATACACTTGTTTATCCGCGCTCTAAATGAACCAACAGAACTGAGAAGCATTTCTGGAGTAATCTTCCGGCAAGCTTCAGTTATTCATCTTTTCATGTCCTCACGTGTTGTTGGCTTTTTTCTGTAAATCTCACTTTTTAAGTAGCCACACAAGAAGAAATCAAGTGACGTAAGATCAGGTGATCTAGCAGGGCATTGCCTCGGGCCCCCAGGCTACTTGGGAATAATGGGCTGGACAACCGTCATGTTAAAACCACATTGTTTGTCGCAACTCCAATGGTAGTTCTTCTAGTAATACTGGAAGATGGTCCCGCAAGAAGTTTGCATACTTTTAGCCATTCAAGATGCCTTCAATAAAATATGGACCTATTAATTTATCCCCAATAATTCCCGGCCAAGCATTAACATTCCAAGGGTGCTGACGTTCAACTTGTCGCAACCAAAAGCGGTTTTCGGTAGCCCAGTAATGCATATTATGTCGATTGCCCGTACCGTGAATGGTGAAAGTCGACTTATCAGAGAATAACACCTTGGCGAAGAAAAGGGAGTCTCGTTCATTTGTTGAAGTGCCCATTGACAAAGGAAACCCGGTTGTGAAAATCCTCACTAGAAAGTTCTTGATGCATTGAAACATGACAAGAATGGTATTTATGCCGATGTAATATCTTACAGACAGTCGTTTGAGAAATTCCTGATTCACGACTTATTTGGCGAGTGCTAATGTGAGGATCGTGTGCAACGGTCGCTAACACTGCTATTTCATTCTCCTCAACAGCTACCCCAACTGATCGATTTCTTTTCTTTTTTTGCACATTTCCTTCACCAGTGAATTGTTGGATGACCCGATAAAAGGAAGCGCGCGATCGTATCTGGTCTGGGAAACGTTGGGCGTAAAGAGCAACAGCAACATCGATGTTCCTTCCACTTTCTCCATAAATCAATATCATTTTAATTTTCTCTTGAATTGAAATACCCTGCATTATTAATCTGGAAAACATTACTAATAACAATCAGTTCCTCAAAACAAATATCTAAATGAAGTACAGTTCCGTCTGTACTCAAGGTCAAACTCGTGGTCACCATCTTATGTCCACTTCAGAACCTTTTGACATTTGTCTGAAACATTTTTCGCGATATCGCGTATTTTTCTAGTAATTTGGATGTCTCAAGTTAAAAAACTCACCCTGTATATATATATATATTATTATTATTATTATTATTATTATTATTATTAGGGCGATGACGAACCAAATACCGCTGTCATTCAGAATGAACTTTTTAACCTGGACGATGTACAAAAATAATCCCATTAATCCGACCCGGATAAAGTGAGAATAGCCATATCTAAGCTTAGAGCTCTTCCAAGCGACAGCGATGACTTGGTAAGGAGCATACACTTACTCATCTGTAAAATATGGTCAAATGAAAGTATTCCTAATAAATAGAACCTCAGCATGGTTTGTCCGATCCTGAAGAAAAGAGAACCTTTGAACCGCGTCAACTTTAGATGCATCATATCAGTGTGGATTTAGGACAGAAAAATCCACCATCGCCCAAATATTTACAACAGGATAGATCTTGAAAAATACATATCAGCTCCAAATCTACAACATATACGCCTCCCATTCATTGATGTTAAGGCAGCATATAACAGAATCTATGGAGACGAGCCGTACAGAGCAATATCTAGTTTTGGCATACCTGTCAAACTCGTCCGTTTTTGCAAAATGATTATGGAGAATGCACTAAGTGATAGATGAAGCGGAAGGGGGAAGGGTATGGTGGAGAGGGGGTAAGGTGGAAGGGGGCTTCAGCCAGCTTTACGTGTGAAACTGGAGACAACTAGCAAAATATCGAGCTGGCTGGAAACGATTATTGATTGGAGCCAAAGTTCATCCCACTTTAAGTATGTAGGGTCAGTTGGGTTTAATGTGAACATTATTTGCTTTTTTAACATCAACACTTTTAAAAAATTAAGAAAACATTTTTCTTTTAATACATACTTAGAACGAACGTGATTAAAAGAAAATATTAGAAATGGCACTGCTTATCGGTAATTCTCGTTATATAAGTCGCGAAGCCCAAAAACGAGTTTTTACATTTACCCCAGCATTGTTTACATTTCCCCTCGATTTTTTTTTTAAATCCTGGGATAAACGGAAACATTCCGTACGTTTCCCATTGACACTAGGAACTTCGGTGTTAGGCAAATGTGAACAGACATAAATTCGCAATTGATTTTTTGCGTGTAAAATCTCTTTTCACAATGCTAACATTTACCCCATAAATCAATATCTATCATATTATCTATATCTGCAAATGCAAAATACCAAAAACAAAGGTAGCATATTTAAAAAAAGTAAAAAAAAATGAACACATTTTATTGATCACTTAGGTATTGAATTTTACAAGCAGTTCGGTAGGTTAACTTAAACTACTTTGCGTTCACGTCAATTGTTTTTTCAAATTTATAGTAAACACGTGTGCCCATGATAGTAAGAGTCGGCTCAGGCAGGATACCAACGATATCTTCCAAGCAAATCTTCTTTTTTTGAACGTTTTCTTTGAAGTATCCAAACTCTTGAGACGCATCTCCTTAACTTCGTTGTTTTGTTGGTAGGGCTCTATGACGCAGACGTATTTGAAGAGAATAGTGAGTCTTTTCCCTCCCTTAAATTAGATCAAAAGAAATTGACCTTTCTTTAATTTCATTGGATCGGCAGGATTCAGTTGCTCTGGTTCTACATCAACTTTGAACTCCTCATCCCACGAATTTTCATCTTCATAAACAACTTTTTCACCAGCAGACTGCTCTGAACTCGAGCTTGTTGTTCGTCTTTTTTTTTACTGTATTTTTAGGTACACTTGCAGGTTTCCTCTTGGGTTTAGGTGTTTTTTTTTGTTTTTTTTTTTTTTGGGAATTCTTGTTTCTTCTGCTATGGCGTCAAAATCTCGCCATATGTCATTTGTTTCAATCTTGGTACGGGTTTCTTTGCTTCGACTGTAGGTTCAACGATTTTCGATGATGGAAAGGTATGGTAAAACGAAACGCTGATAGAAGTGCCAGGGTGAGATATTGGTTAAAAGTTGTAGGTAAATGTAAGCATTTCGAAAATTGTAAGTTAACTTAAAAATGTCGAATATCTCACATTCGAAAGTATGCTGCTGTGCGCTAGTTGAAGCGGTCTCCAGGGAATTAGCCAAGTCCATATGGTTCTTAGTCATTATGTTATCGTTGAATTGGATGGTATCTAATCCAGTGAGGGAAAAATATGAGTTTAACAAATATCTAGTTGGATTTTAGTATATTAATACCAATGTCCCCCTCAATATTTTCTTGTAAAAAAAAGTTCCTTAGATGTTGCTGATTCCACTTCGACTTGAGAAGTTGTTGATTGTGCGCGGTACCTTTCAAGAGCCTTGGGTGGAAATTCGTCTTGAGGAAACTTAATTCTGTCCACAGGGAAAATGTTTTGACGCGACTCTGTCCAGATTTCTCCGATAAGTTGGGAAAATAACTGCTGGCTAATGCGTATGCAACCTTTGCCCATTTGTGATTTCCCATAATCTATAAGTTTTTTTTTCCCAAGCAGTTTTGACTGGCCCAAACACATATTTTTGAAGTGATTGCAGCTTGTCAGTAAGATGGCTAGTAAGACGCATTGATACTAGGTTATTTTGCAAAGCTTTTTGAACTATTTGGACACTTCTGTGACTGCAATGGATGTTGTACACTAACAATTCTGATTGAACAGGATCATCGTCTCCATTTGATCCATTTGATAGCCAGCTGAAAAACTGAGGCTCTTCCATCCACTCGTTTGCTGACGATGCGTACAGGGTTTCAGGAAATCTACCTTCATGGGTCCATCTAGCCTGTACAGCATCGCCCTTAAAAATTATTGGCGTTGGAAGTGCGGAACCATATGCACAAACGTATGCTAATACTGTAGTGGACTCACGTCCAGATTCTGTTAAAACCCTGCTCAACGTTTTGCCTTTTAGCCCCAATGCATGAATACGGCTGGGACCATGGTGGAATCCACATTTATGGGCATTGAAAATGTATTGTGGCTTATTTGTAAGTGATTTTTCTTTAACAACTTCTTCAAATTTATTATAAAAATCGTAAGCAAATTCCGAATTTCTCGGAACAGATCTCCAACCCTGACCTCATCATGAGGTCTATTAGGAGCGCCGAGCTTTATTGATTCGCTATGCAACTTGTGAACCATATGCACTGGAACATAACGTGCTCCTCGGCTTCCTCCTCTTCTGGGCACTCTGGGCAAAAAGGTGAGCTATCGTGACCAAATCTGTGGAGGTTTTTTCCGATGATTGATAATTACAATCCCCGTGCTTTTTTTTGTCCAAGTCTCAATGTTGGGAATCAACTGGTGGGTCCATATACCTTTGGTGGTGTTGTTCCACCTGGCTTGCCAAAGTGCTGCAGATGTTACTCTTTCTTCCTCCTTTGTCCTACTGGTAAGTCTGGTATCATGTCTGTTCGCGATGAGCCTCATGTAAACCGTTTGCATTTTATTGCCGAGAATGTCAATAGGGCCATACCAGCTGTCATACAGGCTGCTTCATCCGAACTTGTTCCTCCTTATTTCGTTTGTTGAGAGTGCAGATGCCCAAACTGAGGCAGTATTTAACTTACCATTCTCGATAGCAGAATTTTCTTTGCGCCGATATTTGCCAGCATTCGAGAAAGCGCTTCATGTATCGATGACGCCTTTTACATGTTGTCGAGCATGACTCTTAAGTATTTACATGCCTCCTCAGACCGGATTGTATAGGTCCCAACTCAAAAAATTGTATATTATATTCCAGTCTTTCTGCTAGTCAAGCCATGGCGATATCGTCAGCGAAACCGATCATCTTAACTCCTTGCGGTAGCGTTAGGCGCAAAACACCGTCATGATGTTCCACAGAAGTGATCCTAGGGCTGACCCCTGCAGAACTCCCGCGGTTATATTGTAGTACTTAACGCCATTGTCCCTCTGATATCTTATCTTTCTGTCGATAAAGTAGTCCGCGACTATCTTTAATAAATACTCTGATGCATTCATTCTGGCCAGTTATCTGCCAATGCGTATCCAGTTAGCAGAATTAAACGCCTTTTCAACGTCTAGCGTTAATATTGCACAGTATTCCTTTGTGTCTCCTCTCCATCTTTTCCCTTGTATTGCTTCGGCTGTTGTATTCTACCGCCCTTATAGCATCGAAGGTAGAACGTGATTTTCTGAAGCCATACTGGGCGTCTGACAAAGCTCCTCTACTCTCTGCTGCTGCTAGCCGTCTGCTATATATGATGTATAAAATTTTTATCTATGATGGTCCCCTTGCCTGCTTTACGAAACGTGTTTTTTGCCCAGTTCTTCGCTAAACTAATGTTGAGTGATGCGAATGCTTCGAGAAGGCCTCTTGTTTCCGATGTAATGCTGCCCCATGCAATAGCCCATGCGTTGAAGTCACCGCCGATAACCACTGGGTGTTTTATTCGCGCATCAGTTACAATTTCGTCATACAGGTTCAGGTAGTCACTGTGTGTTAGATTAGGGAACGCTTATCAGCTGTAAAAGTGGATGCCTTTACTCTAGCTGTTACGAAGTATCTCGCCGGACCCCCAATTTTTTGCAGATCCTGGTGCCCACAAGTCCATGTCGCTGCTTTTTTGGAGTTGTCATCTAGCCAGCTACAACTATCAAAGGATTTCTACGGTTAGCTGATAAGGGCAATATCGATTTTCTTTTCCCTCATCATTTCATTTTTTTTTTTTTTTTTTTGCATTTTCATTTGAGACATACACTATAAGCTCATTAAATTTCAATCTCAATGTCACACGCAGATACTTAATTTTTTCACCTTTTCTATAACATCACCATCCATATTTAGGTTATACATATTGTTATGAACGTCATTTATTACCAGAGTCTTAGTCTTAGCCGTATTCAATTTAAGTTTATTCGCTCTAAGCCATAAATTCAAAATATCCAAATCTTTTGGTATGTATATTTGAAAAATCTTCAATCAAATTTGTACACTTAATAATCTGCAAACAACACCAATTCACTATACTTTATTTTATTGACTATATCATTAACATAAATATTAAATAATAATGTTCCTAGCACTGATCCTTAGGGCACACAAATATCTACAGCTATTGGTTTTGATGTCACGTTATTTACCCTTGTTTCCAGGGAACGACCACTTAAATATGAATAAAACCACTTCAATTCCTTGTCCCGCACACCATATTGATCAAGCTTTTCAAACAAAATTTTTCTATCTAAAGTTTCTAATGCTCTCTTTAAGTCTACGAATACAAAAATCACACAACCCTTCTCATTCATATGCTTTTTCCATGTCGTGATAACCACGTTAAAAGCACTCTCACATGAAAAATTTCTTCTGAAGCCCGATTGGTTTTACATTATAAGAGAATTTTTGTTAAAAAATAATTCTAATTGTTTATGCACTATATTTTCCAAATTTTTTTCGTACGAGGGCAGACATTTTACCGGCCTATAATCTTCACATTTTTCAGATTTTTTCACTTTTTTTGTAAGAGTGTAATTTGGGATATTTCCAAAGTAGATGGAAATATTCCTTCTTTTAAAGAGGCGTCAACAATTTTTTGAAGTGGAGGGCTTATAATTGAAAAGGAGTCAAGTATAATTCGTGGGCTTAAATAATTTAAATCTGTATATATCTATATATCTATTTCTATTTCTAGTTCTAATTCCTTAAACTTAAAAACATGGTCCTTACGCATAACTTTCTTACAAAAGGGGATTAACGAAATTTAACTACAATATTTATACATTTAACACTGTCTACAAAAAATTTATTAAACTTTTTCGCCACAGTTGCGTTGTCCTTATAAATAACATTATTAAAACAAATATTTACTATTGCTTCTTTCTTTTTGCATTTAGAACAAGAGTCTTTATTACTTTCCACAAAGATCTTTGGTCACCGGCGTTATTAATTTTTTGCTGTATGTATTCGCTTTTTGCTTTACTAATTTGCTGTTTACTAGATGGAGTGAAAAGTAACCTCCTTGGGAATGAAAAAAAAAATTTTTTTAAATGTTTTTTTAATTTTATTCAATATAGTCCCCTTTTAGTTTGATACACTTATTTCAGTGGTTTTTCAACTTCTTGATCCCGTCCGAAAAGTAATTTTCCGGAAGATTTGCAAAATACTCCTCCGTGTCGTCGATGATTTCCTCGCGTGAGTTGAATTTTTTATTGATGAGCCATCTTTTGAGGTTTGGGAAGGGATAATAGTCCGAGGGAGCCAAATCGGGTAAATACGGTGGATGCGACAGCAATTGGAGCCGTAAGTAATTGATTTTAGCCATGGTTGCGATTCTCTTGTGCGTCGGTGCATTGTCTTGCAAAAACAACTTTTTTTTCGCTTCATGTGATGCCGTTTTGCAGCGATTTCGGCCTTCAATCGCTCCACTAATGCACTAATGCACGAATAATCGCTTTTGTTGGTTTTTCCTTTTTCAAGATAGTCCACGAAGAGTATGCCATGACAATCCCAAAAAACTGACGCCATAACCATCTAGCCTCCCTCGGCCGCTTCGGAGCACTAGTGCCGGCTTCAGTCCATTGCCGGCCACTCATTCTATTCTCTAGTGTTCAACAGTTACCAATCGCCAAAAGTCGACCCGATTCCGCATTAGCAAGTCCAAACACTCTTTCGAAGTGCTCTCGCGTTCGTGTTTTTGGTCAGGAATGAGTATGCGCGGCACCCAGCGGCAGGAAGACTTTTTCATATGCAGAATATTGCCCAAACATATGGCGTGTGAGCTCAGTACTAATCTTTTTGGTATCTGCTAGCTCGCGCACCTTCACTTTCCGGTCAGCCAACACCATTTCATGTATTTTTTTGACATTGTCCTCTGTAACCGCATCAGAGGACCTGCCGCTGCGGTAGGATCGGTAGTGGAGTTGCGGCCACCACGAAACTCTCGAAACCAATATTTAGCGGTGTAATCTGACGGAACATTAGCCCCATAATATTTATCCAACTTTTCTTTTGTTTCCTTCGCCGTTTGGCCTCTCAAAAAATAATGTTTTATGAGAGAACGAAAATCGTTTTTGTCCATACTCAACATGATGCCAAACACGTCAACAACAATCCGCTGTCAAAACAAAACTAAAGACAGTATCGCACTGAAATTTGGCATGTCTGCCTAAATATAAACGGACTTCAAGGCACCATAACCTTTTTTACAGTAGCAGCGCATTCTGACGGTCAAGGCGGTTACTTTTCACTCCACCTAGTATATTTAATTCTTATACTCTTAAAATTTTCCCAGTCACTATCGTTATTTGTCAATTTCGCTCTGTTAGACGACCGTATCTTTACAATTTGCATTATTCTTTAGTTATTATTAAACCATTTTATGTCACCTGACTTCACTACTTTTTCTGACACACACTTATTCACTACACTCAACAGTTATTTTTCAAATACGTAAGCCATTCTGTCTACGTTATTTACATTTATATCAGATTTGATTTTACTTATTGTCAAGAGTCTACTAAAGGATTATTTTTGATATCTAAACACCGGTATCTTTATCATTGTGTTAATAACATTTTTATTCATGGATAAATCAATAAGAATTTTTTCATGGTCCGTAATATTCATATTATTACAGGGTTCAAATTTCATACTTAAATTATTTGTTACAATTTAGTCTATTAATGTAGATGAAACACTGGTTATTCTAGTAAGTATTACAGTAGGTATTGTTTACAGTTATTACTGATAAATACTTGTTTTACTTCTTTTATATGTACATCGTTTTTAACCAGTCAATATTAAAGTCCCAGTAATAAGTTATGGGTTTCACTATATAATTCATCCATCCAATCACGAAATTTATCACAGAACAACCTATAAGAGGCACTCAGAGATTAATAAACCACAACGATAGTAACTACACGACAACTTAGCACATTCTTTATAGTAAGCCACCAAATATCTTTATTTATATTGTATTTTGTTAACACATGTATGTAGACAAATCCTTATTGGCATAGAAAACAAATCTACCAGTATGTCTAGATATAGGGTTTTCTAATAGGGACTTGACAACTTTGAATTTGATTTGTGATCGCACTCTTTTAATAATCATCAAACTGTTACTGTTAATGTATTCAGTAAACTCAACAATTTTAGCATGGTAAAGTACACTAATGAGCAACGTCTGCAAATTATAAAAATTTTCTACAGATATTCGGAGTCGGTGACTAAAACTTTAAGAGCGTTAACTCCAATTTTCGCTCGTAATTCTCGCCCTAGTAGACAGGCAATAACAATTTTAGTGCAAAAATTTGAGTCTACATATTCGTTGTGAGATGTTGTCATGTCAGTGAGACAACGGGTTGGTCGAAGTGTCGAAAATATCAACTCCACGGCGTTCTCAAGAATTGGGCATCGTTCAGACCACATTATGGCGTATTTTGCGTAAGGATCTTGGTTTACACCCTAATAAGATCAAGCTGACTCAAGAATTGAAGCCGATGGACAATTTGAAACGACGTACGTTCTCCGATTGTGTTCTGGAGAAGATGCGCCAAGATGATGAATTTCATCGCAAAATCATCTTCAGTGACGAAGCACATTTTTGGCGTTATTGGTCGGGTGAAAACCCACATGTGCTTCATGAATCACCACTTCATCCACAAAAAATAACTGTTTGGTGCGGTTTGCATGCAGGCGGCGTTATTGGGCCATATTTTTTCGTCCACGATAACGACCGTCACGTTACTGTGAATGGTCAGCGTTATCGCGTCATGATCACCGATTATTTTTGGCCCGAATTGGAAGATATGGACTTGGGCGACATGTGGTTTCAACAGGATGGTGCCACAAGCCACACAGCACACGCTACAATCGATTTATTGAAGAGTAAGTAAGCTGTTGGAAGAGCTCAGAGCCAATATTGAACGAGAAATATCGTCCGTTTCGGCCGAAATGTGTGGCCGAGTCGTTGAAAATTGGATCCAACAAATCGATCCAAACGTGCTCGCGGTGGCATTCATAAATGTTTTGATTGTACTTCAAGCCAATAATAAAGTTTTTGAAATATCTCAAATGGTTTGCCTTTTATTTAAAAACAAAGTTGTCAAGTCGTTATTGCAAAACTCGATATTTGAGCTATTACAGTTCCTCGTATTGTGATTCTCTACACATATTTTTATATGCTAATATAAAACACCCGTTCGAGATATTATTAAAATTATTATTAAATTAAGTACAACCGTCATTCTTGGAGAATATGTGCAGAGGTTGTTATAATAGTGTATGAGTTGCAAGGAAGCTACCTGAAATAATGTTTTTTTTTTTTGTGCGAACTCCTCGAAACAGAGCTAGCATCCAAACTTCATTAAGAAAGAATGAGGAATGAGGCCGATGAGGAGTAATTTCACTCCTGGACAAAAAACTATTTCTAAAAACCTATAAGTAGAGACAAACAATACCAGTTCACCACTTTACACATCAAATTAGGAAGTTGGAAGTGTTGAGCTGGCCACAAAGTGTTATCCAAAGAGCTGACAGCTGGAATGTCATTGTAAATCAGCGTTGAGATAGAGGACGAGGCAAAATTTCTAATGTTTTTGACGGGTTGGTCTTGTAGGCCCGAGGAAACATTTCTCTAACCCTAACAACCTCTTTACAGTTCGAGTCGTACCACGCCTTTTGGTTTGAGACTCCATCCGATGAGGGATAAAGGATCTCAGAAAATGTGATCACATCAGTAGCGGCGTCCACGTATCGAGGAAGCATAATGACCAGTTGAAATTCCTAAAGAAGCTGTTATGTCCGCTCCCATTGGCTTTCTCGTATTATCATACGGTGATAATCTTTTCTCTAACTGTGTGGTTGATGTACGAGAAATTAGCTGATATCATCCAGTTAGGGGCTTCTGATAATAAAGCAGTAGTGGATAATGTGAAGGTGGAATTTTAACCACAAGAAGTTGAAATCCGGATTGGAACACGGATCACATTGTTGTGGACCCACAGGTAATGTAGATCTGCTATTCCTTACCGATGGTGGGGTAAAATAAAAACTCTATATTTCTGTACGTGATGAACAACTCAAAATACTTTATTTTCTTACTCAAACTTATATACATACTAAAATTATAATTACAAAAATTATTGTAATATATAAAATATAAAAAAGGTATCGTACATTGCGCGTGTGTCGTTTGAAAAAATTGTTTATTTGAAAAGGTGAGAATTACAATTTGCATGTGACACTACAGCACAGCGTGTAGTTGTGATATTGTGTGGGAGAGGATCTACCTGTGTTTCACTAAGTGCCAAAATAGCTGGCTTGTATTTCCAAAAGTGGACGTATGCAGAAAAGTGATTACTTAGCTACGTCAATCCTGAAGTCCCTACTCATAATCACAAACAAACATAAAAACACATACACAGACAATGCTAAGCAAGGCCTCAAAGTGAAAATTCTGACGTTGGTTTACCGAAATAAATTGTTGTAGGTGTCCTTACAACAAAATGAAACAGTACAACAAAATTCACACTTGCAATCCGCTATCCATCGGTTGTTACATGCACTTAGCCATTACCCATGCCGTATGATAAATACAGCAACTGCAGTGACCAAGTGCAGGCAACAGTATTATGACCGGGGGCGGGAGAGTTGGGATACCAGCACTGCGTAATATTTTCTACACTGCAGTGCACTAATTTTTTATTATTATTATTGTTGAGGATGAATTATATGTTTTACTGCTTTTTTTTTTTTTCTTTTATGTTATTGTTGCTGTGCGTCGGTCTTATTACTGTTAAACTTGAATTCAATAATTCCGTTATGTGACCCAAAAGTTGACAGTTACGGCAACGCTTTAAACTCGGCAAACATTCAAAAACTTTGGTATGCTACCAACCTATTTACACTGTGTTGGGCGAGTTTTGCCTTCTGGTTTGGTTTTTTGCAAGATTATGAAGTTTTCCGTATCTGAGTTCTGCGAGGGAACGAAAGGTATGCCTTTGTTTTTAGCACGCGGTTCGCAAATCTTGGACCACTAGATGTAAAAACACAGTACACCAGAAAAATGAAAAACCGATATAAGAGAATGAAGTAAATAGAGAAGATTTTTTTCCGCGTGGAATAAAGATAGAAATATTTCTACTGAAATGAAAGCAACCAATTGACGCATACACCACGAAAGCTTATCGGTAACTGAAATTTTTATATTGGGTCTATAACTGAATTCATGCGGTTTGCTAAGAGATGGCGTAACTTGTATTATTCCATTGTTATTCAATTGAAACATGCGTTGGAAAGCTACTGTCATTGTACGTCATTTCAGTATATGTCATTCATTTGAAGCGTAAACAACAATTTTTTTTTCACTCAAATATGTCGAACTTTGTGCCTGAAAAAGTGTTTTTGCGGGGAGTTCTTCTTCATTACTTTAACATGAAGAAAACTGCTGCCGAAAGTCATCGCATTTTGGTTTAAGCTTATGGTGAGCATGCGCTAGCTGAGCGAACGTGCCAAAAGTTGTTTGCACGATTTGGTGGTGGTGATTTTGGCTTGGAAGACGATGAACGTCCTGGGCAACCAAAAAATTTGAAGATTCAGAACTGGAAGCATTACTCTATGAAGATTGTTGCCAAACACAAGAACAGCTCGCAGAATCTTTGGGTGTCACTCAAGCAGCCATCAAAACGTTTAAAGGCAGCTGGATATATTCAAAAGCAAGGAAATTGGGTTCCACATGAAATCAAGCCGAGAGACGTCGAAAGGCGGTTTTGCATGTCCGAAATGCTGCTGGAACGCCACAGAAGGTTATTTTTGAATCGGATTGTTACTGGTGGTGAAAAATGGATCCATTACGACAAGCGCAAGCCCAAAAAATCATATGTGAAACCCGGAAAACCAGCCAAATCAACGGCAAAGCCGAACATCCATGGCGCGAAGGTAATGCTCTGTATTTGGTGGGATCAGATGCGTGTGCTGTTTTATGAGCTGCTAAAACCGGGTGAAACCATCAATTGACAACGCTACCGAACACGATTAATCCGTTTGAAGAGAGCAGTAGCCGAAAAACGCCCGAAATATGCGACCAGACACGAGGCAATAATTTTCCATCATGACAACGCTCGGCCCCACGTTGCTATTCCGGTTAAGAACTATTTATAAAACAGTGGATGGGAAGTCTTACGCCACCCGCCTTATAGCCCAGACCTTGCCCCTTCTGACTACCATTTGTTCCGTTCGATGCAGAACGCCCTCACTGAAATACGGTTCACATCAGAGCAGAATATCAAAAATTGGCTTGATTCATTCTTGGCTGCCAAGCCGGCGCAGTTCTTTTGGGATGGGATCCACAAATTGCCAGAAAGATTGGAAAAAGTCAGAGCTTCAGATGGGCAATACTTTGAATAATACTATTGTACATGTTTTTCTTAAATAAACGTTCAAATTTTGAAAAAAAAAAACCGCACGAATTAAAGTATATACCCAATATGTAATCGATTTTGGACAATATAAAATGTACAACAAACTATTAGTGGCCTGACTGATTTCTAGTGCAACTGAAACCAAGTTTATTACTCACCAATAAACAAAATAATATTAAAACAGTAATCGAAACCGACTTACCGTTATGCCTGCAAAAAATTACATAAACTTCAGAAACAAATAAAAAGGAGTATGTACATAGAACTAAATAAAAAAAAAAACGTTTTGAATTTGTCTTGAGATACATAGATTCAAATTTTATTAGTTTTATATCAAACATCTATTTGCCACCAGAGCCAGACTTAACCTATAATTCCGAATCAATCGTGTTTTTTTTTCATCATTTTACGAAATATTTCTGCATCTTTGCCTAGTTTGCACTATTTTACCATTCGTCTGAATATTTAAACTTGAAAATGGATAACTTTTTAGTTAATTCAATTTGGAAAGTGCAAATACAAAGAAAACAAAACATAGTAATAATAACAAATAGATTTACCTTAAAATTACATCTGTATCATATCGTTTATACATTACAAATATGAAGCAGTATTTGAGGAAAAATAAAAATGAAAAAAAAAAAAAAAAAAATACAATTACAGCTAATTTACATTTAATACGTAGAGTGAGTTAGTTTTCGATGCGTACGCTGTTAATGCAGATATTATTTATCGATTTAAATGATTAAATGCTACGGTAAATCGACTAACTGAATCAGGTTGTTGAGTAACAGATGATCTCGCAGAGCTCTTCGTTTTTCACCTCTATCTATTCGTACACTAGCCCCCGTAATACCATAGAAAATTACTGGAGTTAAATTTCGGACACTGGCACGGAACTGCCAACCAATATGGCGACTGCATATTTTACATACGAGTATGGTCCATTCGTATCTGCAAAGAAGTACAAAGAAATAAAATAGTTGAAATAGAAACCAATAATTATAATTATTAATTAAAAAAAAAAGACAAAGTTTATGCCTGACTCTTAGTTTTATCATATTTTTTGTTAAAGTAAAAAATCGTTTTCCTGAAATCTTACTTACCATACTTACTTCGGATGCCCGGAACTTAAAATGCGATGCCTGAGACAAGTGAGCCTCGTATTCAAAGATTCTCTTTGCTGGAGAATAATTGTCCTGGCATGATTTCTTTCACTCATACCTAGTTGATGATTTGACCCTTGCACCTTAACAAAACATCACCACCAAGTTTAAAAAAGTCCGCTGGTACATTATCGGTGAGGATGACTTTGTTTGACAGCTTTTTAAAGCAGAGTTATTGTATAATGGGAGAGGGGATGGCTTCTTCATTGACTGTAGCGAGTTTTCTTCTTACCCTATAACTCTATCTACTTAACGCCTACCACTGAAAGTGCTGCTTAAGAACATCTACTATTCCCTGCGCTTCGGTGGCTAGTTTTTTTTCCATCGTTTCGAAGAGCCTGCGGTCCAGATTTGATACTTCTGACAGGATTCGTTCAGGTCACGAAATCTTCTTTGATAATCTTCAGATTTGTCAGTCAGTCAGGGACGTATGCACAAACTATCCTGATATTTAAAAATGTCGCCTTGGTGCGAATTATAGCCAGGTGATCGCTTTTCGGTTTTCAGCGCTTTACACGGTCTAAAAGCATGTCGAATGAGTGTTTTAGATCGTTGGCTGGAATGTCCTTCAGGATGTCGGTACAAGTTTTCCTCTCACCGGAAAATGACTTTTGACTATTCCAAACTAGATTTTTTGGATTTTTGCTCGTCTGGCACCTTTCCCCTGGTATTTGGTTTCTGGATCATATTGAAAACACCACTTTTCATCACCAGTCACAATGTAGTAAAGGAAGTTTTTATTCTTTTTGGTTTATTTGATGATGTTCTTCGAATGTTGAATCAGTCGGTACAAGTATACCCATAACACAAGCATACTGTCACTTTAAACGCAATAATATTTGTCAAAATGTCACAAAATTTTGACAGTTCATCAGTGAAAGATCTACCTTCACGACGCATGTATTTGCCTCTCTAGATATATCTATTTTTAAAAAGGTCTTGTTTACTTTAAAACGCTTGAAGTTGTGACTTCACCGTTGACTACACCTAGATTATTCGTCGCCTGTCGTGTTTATAGTGCTGCTTATTCAACACTCATAAATCAATTCAGCACGTCGAGCCCGGATGAACACCAACTAATATTAATGAATTGATGTGTAGTTACAGTTACAAACAGGATATCGCTAAGTTGACGCCAGTCAATATGACATAAATAAAAAAAATTATTGAACATGAAAATGCTGTTAGTAGATTTGAGACAATAGTGAAAGTGTTGCCCGTTCAATCAAAGCGACGAAGAAGCTTTCCATGAAAACCAACGTTTCGCTTTCCCCTTGTTGGGGAAGGCGAATTAATAAGTTTATAGAATCACACGAAGAAGCCAACTAGCACCATCATCAATCGCTGAGATGACAGCCAAACAGAGAAGGAAACCAAATTTAACTCCAGATATTATCTAGCGCCTCTGACTATCCTTTTCAACTATTATAAAAACATAAGCAGCAGCAATTCTTATGACGTAGATTGCGATTCCCCGTCTGCAGGAAAGGACGTTATATGTGATGTATAGTACTAATAGGTTTGCGCATCTGACAATTTTTAGTATGAAGACGAAGCGGAAAAGTAGGTACTCTTAACAAACCATGTTAGCCATCAAGGCAACGCAAAGTACAAGAAGAAAAAAGAAGCAGCAAGATTTCCAATGCTCCCTACTCCAACAACAATGACAGCAGTACATATAAGAGCAGGAACAACAGTTGCCAAAAAAATCAGCAACGAGAACAGCTCTCGGCACTTAAAAATGGAGTTAAAAGACACCATTTAACTATGTAAGTAACAATTTTTGTATTAAGCATTTAAATGTTAACAGACATTCGATCTACTGCAGTACAATTGGACGGTGTAAAAAAATAAAAGCTTGACGAAAGTTTTTCTCCACAACGTTGGTGAGATGGCTGACAAGGACCGTCCATGAATCCGGAAGAGCTCCTTGCACTAAAAGAGTGAAAAGCACTTACATTTGTAGGGATTAAGCTATTAGTCACTATTTGAATCAAAATGCAGAAACGAAAACAATCGATTTCCTGGATTATCAGCCTGTAAAGTGGGAAATAATGAAAAGGAATGATAGCGTTTTGAAATGGGCTTGCTGCCAAAGATTCTGGCACGCAGCGGCGAACAGCGAGATATAGACTCAATGCCCGAATTGGGGAAAGGACCACAAATCGGAGGAATACACTCTGGGTAGGGTTTGGAGCAAGAAAAAGGACAGTTCACTGCCAGAAATCGGAGTTTTCTTATATTCTAATACATATAAGGATAGAATTTGCCTTGCCGGCAATTAGTGAAAAAAGAAATGTGATTACGGTTTGCGACAAAAGACACAAAAGATACAATATATGATAGTAGAAAAAAACCGACCTAAATCCATACAAGGAGGTGGTGTGGTGATCTTTATTAGAAAAACTATTATCCGTCATTTTCCAGAAGCGGTGACTATCTGAATCTCCTGCTGTTCGACACGCGGATACAACTGACAAGCACAAAACAACATACACGGTCGAGTATGACAGTAAATATGGCGGCCCCACTACAGTTATAATCGTTTCCAAAGAAATTGCGGAATTAGAGGAGTTTGTGTAAAGAATTTCCTACAATACATTTAACACATTTTTCCAGAACATTGACTAAAACACTTTCCTCGAGCTCGTTGCACCTACCGTCCAATAGAAATCTATCAAACGTGAAAATTGATAAATTTCCTAAACAAATGGACGTGATCATAAAACGGAAGATATACAATTGAATACCTCGGTATCAACACAGGCAACTACGAAAATGCATTCCACAATGTCATATTGATGCACTGCAGCACCAACAGAAAAGTAGACTAAACACCTTGTACAGGCGTCTTACTGGCATATATAACACAAAAGTCATTAAGTGAAGTTACCGATCGAAGATAGCGAAATATTGATAAAAAGTGTTACAGAACTCATGTAGATTTGTATTACTTACTTAGGCAACGGATTTTGTTGTGAACATTGGCCTCAACTAACAAGCCTCTCCTCCTTTGCAAGGAGACCAAAACTAGACATGGCTCTATATAGCTCGTCTCTATAAATGCTGTCCCATGCGGGGATTATGGACATATGGTGGGCATCGATTTGGCCTTGTTGAGTTTTTTTCCCGGATCTGCCTGAGTGGCGAAAACTCGGCCGGTAGACCGTTAGGGCCAGCACCTTTGTTGGATTTAAGTTCTGATATTGCTATCCTTACTTCGATTTAGTCAGGTTAATAGAAGTTTTGACTATCATCGTCTAAGTTGAATGGATTTTTCTTCCTGACAACGTAATGTTGGGCTTCATCACTGTTAAAAAATCTACAGAAAAAGTTTGTGCGTATTCTCAGCACCGACTGTAACTCTACTACAAGATTTTCTTCCAGATTTGCGATAGACGTAAGACAGGCCTCTAATATTCTGGATGTCCCAACGTTCCGGACAACCAACATAGACTCAGATCATCTCCTTGTTGCAGCCAAGGTGCAGATGTGGCTGCAGGTCTTCAGAAATAAGCCAGCTACGATTGACGCTTCGGAAGCCAACATTACTCGTGTTATCCGCAAGATACCAGTCGCTATGCTCGAACGAGTCGCCCAAAATTGGACCTTCCGAATGGACTACTTCAGACGTAGTCGTGGCCAACATTTACATGATATCATTTTCAAAAAGTAAATGCCATGAATTGTTCTTTTACCCGATAATAAAAACTTTAAGTTCACTTTCAAATTTATGTTTTATTTAACATTATAAATCAAACCTTAGCCTTACCCTATATAAGGCATTTATCCGTCTAAAATTGGAGTACAATGACCACACCTGGTCAGGTGCTTCGAGAACATCTCTGCACCTGTTAGAGTGCGATAAAACTCATAGGTGATACTTATATCAGTCAATGATTGGCATCCTCGAACACCGACGTAATGCCTCCTGTCTCACTTTGTTTGATCGCTATTTCCACCACCAGTGCTTCATTAAAATCGCCAGTAGCATTACGCCCCTTCATACCTTCAATCGTAACACCCACAGTATACCCACAAGCTCACTTTCGGACGTTCTCTAAAATTCTAAAATATCGTGATTCGCTCCTAAGCCGTACAACACGCTTATGAAATGCCCTGCCGAGTTTTCTATTTCCTGGCTGTTATAACTTGCAAACATTTAAGAACAATATACTTATATTCCTACCTTTCTTCTCTTCCTCCCTATATATACGTAAATATTTTTTTTTATTTTTTTAAAGAACTTAACACTTAAGTAGGTATGAATACACTTATAATGCCTCAGCATGTGTTAAGTTTTTTTCGTTGCATAGGCGAATCCAACATTTAATGGGGAGACTAAGTTCTTAGCGGAAGTTAGCTTGTTGTTAATTTCTAGTTAACTACTCATGTTACTTGATTTTTAACTGAAAAAATGAATTTCGGACAAGGCTGAGATTTGAGATTGAGCAACCTTCCGACTTGGAAACCAGTCCACTACCACTTGAGCCACGGCCACTCATTTCCATCCTAAATTTCCTTCGTCAGCGTTGTATATATACATTTTAAAGGAAGAAAAGCTACTAGAGACTGCCAAAATCTTCGCCGAACGCGTATCTCGAAATCTCTCAACATACAGAAGACCAGCTGCGACACTGACAGCGTGCCAGCAGAGACGCCGAAACTTATGTGTGGCCGATCACCACCAAGAAAAATTTTATTTCAAATTTGCCCTATACCTTTATGATAACCAATCAGTCATTGGTATTGGCTACATAATAAATCGCACTTTAACTGGATACAACCAATCGGCCGTACGGATCCAAAAACACAGTCTGGGAAACGATGTTCCCTTCTCGAAGTCAACAATTGTGACAAAACTAATTTGTAGAAACATCCTAAAATGATAAAACTCAATCAACAATTACTTACCCAGGAAACCAACTGAATTCACTTGACGGCTCTCCACTCAAGGTCACAGCGTTGCTGAATACTTTATAAACCGTATTTGTTTCATGGATGAATCCAGCTAAATGGTGATTAAATACAAAAAAAAAAAAAAAAAAACATCGGTTCAAATATCAACGAAAACCTATTGATGAAAGTGCCTTACCTGGATTACAATATTGCGATTGCACCCCAAGCTTTGACATTGCAAATAAGTCTCTACAAGCTGCAATTTGATTCCTACAAAACCTACAAATAAAAATTCCAGCCTGAAAAGAAAATTAAACCATAAATCAGCATCACGTGTCAATTTTTTGTACTCTTTCAACTTACATCATTAAACGAATCAGAAATTATTTTCATACGAAGATTAACCGAATTTGTTGTGAATATACTCTTCAGCTGTTCATCGGAAAAATGAGCATTCCGGCTTAGCCAAAAGGACAGTCTCACAGGATCATGCGGCATTGATTCGACCTTATGTGCTTCCATGGATTTAATTACCTTTTCAATTAACATTTTAACGTTGTACTGATTGTACATATGTTTTGGCCAAACAGTTGTAGTAGCTTGGAAATCCTTTATTAAGCATTCAAATTGAGGGATATCACGAAATCTATTCATGCTACCGAGATTTACTCTTGATAAAATTTCAGGTAAATAAATTTCAGGCAAGATTTTAACATTGCCTTGTGTTTTAACATGAGGTGTTGATGTTATGTATTCCAAGTGCCTAATGAAATGTATTTGGCTGTTAAAATGGTAAAGTTGACCTTGGTCTTAGTATTGTTTTTGATTCAAGCGAAAAAATTATTTGGATTTGGGGATGCTAGGATTTTACCATAAAGTAGAGCAAAACACATACATTCACTAATAAAAGTATAAATCCACAATTTTAGTGGTAAGAATTAGGAGAATCTTCTTATTATATTCTCGATAGACATTGTGCTGCATCTTTACTAAAAAAGAAAAAGGTTCTCGTAAAATTTCCGTTTATATTAAGCTAATGCCTTTTGTTTCAATTTATTCAGTATGTTTTCTACGCAGTGGTTTTTTCGTCGTAAATGGTTAACACGATTCAAACACTTGGGCAGTAAATATCTACAGATGGGAGTTTCCTTTTCGTTTCTATTGCCCAACATAATATTTTTTTCCTTTTCATTCAAGCCCTTATTGTTTAAAAGAAATTTCTAAATTAGCGTCAGGCCACTAATATTACATATCAACCGGCATTTATCACAAGGCGTTCTTTTTATTACAAATTAATTTTTGAACATTATCGTCTTTGGTCGTCGTTTCCAATTAGAGTTGCCTTTTGAAAAAAGTTCTTAAAAATTTTCGTCTCAGAAAATCCTTACGAAGGGTTGATATCCTCAGTTTTACAACCGTTAAAATCTCCCCCACATTTGATTACCTCATGGGTATTAAGATTTCCCTGAACGCTCTATGTATAAGAGACCAAAGAACGATGACGTAGAGGCGACTGTTAAAGAAATTGGCGATTTCACTAAGTAAAGCCACTACACGTATTTCTGCTTTCATTTTTGCACCCCCTTTGGGTGGGGGTTAGAATATAGAATTATAGATACTAAATGCAAAAGACGCATCAAAAATCTGAGAAAACCGAAACAAGAGAGACTTAGGACCGGAACCAAGAGCCAAAAATAAAAATAAAAAAAAATTGGATAAAGCTTAAGAAAATCTACCCTCAAGCAAAAATGAGAAATAAAGTATCATAACCGATCAAAACAAAAACATATGCACAGGTTATTTCGAAAAACGTTGGCAGATCAATCGGTAACTCCAAGCCTTTCAAAAATGTCATGGAAGATATGCGAAAAAAATTTAACAGAATGAAAGCCCATATCTTATATTCTTTCTCAGTAACAAAAGAACTATACCTTAAAAATTTTAATGGCAAAAAGGATACAAATCTTGTTATGGAATGCCAATATTTTCGAGAATTGCAAAGGCTAATTGCAAGTTACTCTCGATATAAACAAAATTAACATATACCAAGACTTGTTTCGGAATTGGAACAAAATATAAACTGCGCTTATACAAGACATATCGCAGTTGTAATTAAGTAAACATACAAAAGAGCTGATGTATACCTGATATCGATAGCAACGGCATATTGTTCTCCTAGCTACAGGCTGATTGTAAAAACCTCTTCCGTAAATTTTAACAAAAATTCATAATAGGTTGAGATGCGTATAATTGCAAGCGAATATAAGTATTATTGAGTCATCCGGTAAAGCATATACCTAGCATGTAAATCCATGCCAAATAAAAGTCAAAGTGCGGTAATAGTGAACTATAATCGACGAAAATATTGTTCTGAAACGTCTTTATCCAATTGTAATCGTAGAAGAAAATACATTGGTACCAAACAACCAATTTGGATTCATAAATAGATATTCAACTATAGATTAAGTCCACAGGATAACTCATAAAATATAAAAAAAACCTTAGAAAAGGAACAAATATGCTCTACTCGCACCATCTTAATACAGCGATTATATAGAATATAAAATATATGAAAGCTGGAGTATTGCTAGGTAGAGTCTTAGGACCTGTGTTGTTTCTGTTATACACGAATGACCTGTCACAAAATGACGAAAGCACTTCTTCCACATTCCACGATACTCTTGTACTTGTGGTCTGAAAAACCGTGCAGGATGTTATAGAAAAACATGAAATGAAGTTGTTATGCATTCGAACTCAGCTAAGTACTGAGGCATGACTCAAGACTAGACAGCACTAGACTCGAAGTAGTGCTGGAAAGCTCATGTCAAGAAAAAACATAGCAAGTCTAGTTAATTTCGAGATTAAACAGGAGTGATTCTTTATAATAGATGAAGATTGACGGGTTTAGTGCGAAAGCCTTAGAAGTAGATTCATTAGATGTTATTCATTAGATTACGATCTTTATAAGGTTAAAAAAATGTTAAGTATAGTAAAAGAATCATTATTGAAAAAAAATTCTGAGTTTAAGTTTTACAAACAATTTTGTGGTGTACAGAAAATTATGGACCAGCCGTATATATATACAAATAACACCATAATTACACGGAAAAAGGCAGTTTTTAGTGGATTCAAGGCCCACACTATCGATGCCTTTCGACGCCTGCGATGTCTTTCGACTATTTTCACCTAGATATGCATTTATCATTACAGGAATAATGATATTATCGGCACTTTGAGTAGTAGAATCTTTAAAAAAGCAAGTCTACCCGTGCTGTTTTCTTCTCTTCGCCTCTTTGTTCTGAATAGCTCTACGATATTTTTCTTCATAACATGAAAAACAAACAACGTTGGTAGCGTATAATATCGGATGTTCCATTAAGGACTATACATTTTTGACTCTGACTTCAATAGCTCGATTATTTGGCCCTCTGTGTAGCAAGTGACGTTTTCATCTTGAAACCACATCTCTGTAGGCCACAATGTTGTCTGAGTGATGCCCAATTCTTGCAAATGAATTGATTTGGGTCGCTGTCAACAAATACACTTACGGCCTCAATATTTTCAGCACTCCTTGCATTTCTTTCTCTCACTGGCATCGGAACATGAAGCAGCGAAAATGTAGACTCAAATTCTTGCATCAAATTACTAATTATGACTCGGGTAGGGCGATTGTATTGGCATTAGCGCTCTTAAAGTTGAGGTCGCCAATTCCGAAATAATTTTTTATAATTTGTAAGCGTTGCTCGTTCGAGTAGTGAACCATGACTTAATGGAAGCTAATGATGAGCAAAATAGTAATAACAGTTCACAAAGAAACTTTTATTGGAAAACCATGTATATATTAATGAAGATTTTTGTCGAAACCGAGCACCACATATACTGGTCTTCCTCCCACAAAATACTTGGGTGCTAACTCGGTCTAAAGGCAATTTAATTTCATTTGAAATGCTTCGGTGATGATTTCAACTTACCACTTTGATGCTAAAGCGACTTTAATGTTGTAAATTACAGCTACTGGACATTAGAAAGTCGACAAGCAATTTAATTAAGCCTCACGGTAAACAAATGGAGTTACGCTTGCCAGGGACAGGGAATGATAAAAAATGAAAAAGGGAGAGTTAATTGATAGTGTGGATGTAGGCTACCATTAAATTAACATACAGGGTGTCCCAGTTTAGGTTTTTGTCCTGATAACTGAAGATTTCTGAAGTTATGGGGAACAAAAAATTGTATTACAGGCGGGAGGGGCCTATTTTCTCCCCCCTCCAAGTTATAAACCGTTAAAGTGAGGAACCTCTGATTTCGAGGTAAAATTTCTTACAAGGCCGTAGCTTTCTACCGTATTTAGCCTAAGAAAGATAAACGCCAGAAAAAATTATGGCTTTTTAAAGCTAACATTTTGAAAAGATCGTTGAACCAATTTCATCAATTTCAAAAGATAAACGCTATCTTGACATATTCAACTTTTATTGTAGGTCAACTTTTTTTTATCGAAACTTTTGTCTTCTCTTTATTATCTACGATTTTTATGTATGACTTTTCTACATTTGAACAACGGAAGTTATGGCAAAATACTGTTTTATTCAGGGAAATGAATTAAGTTAGGGCGTATATGTTAAGTTGTTAGTGTAATATATACGTAGATTGGAAATACGAGCTGAAACCGATTCCAAAGAAACACACCTTATATTGACACTTCAACCTTATTTCTTTTAATTTGAGAAACGCTCTTGATGTAGAGGGATGCAACTCACAACTTGTGTTCGTTCTTGCCTTTGCTTGTCGTCCTTAGTTCAGACGTTCCTAATTCGGATACCTAATTGTGTAATGGATTTTCTCAAGTGGACTTATTTAATACAGAAATCAATTACAAGAAGCTGCCGATTATATTTTGTTGGTACCGAGAAGTCGAAGTCATGGGGGTGAGAAACACTTTATTTGCAATTTCTTGAAAGTCTCCATTGTTTCACTGTGTAATGAATTTAATTTTCTAAATTCGATTAAACTACAATTTATGCAGCAACGTCAAATGGTGAGCCATTTGCCCGGTTCATCCTTTCACTTTCTAGCAGCAGAATAAATAAAATTCGCCCATCATTGCGCGTACAGTATAGCAAAAAGCAATCCCAAATGAATTTTGATCAAAAGATAAATAAGAGAATACAAATTGAATTACTTACTCTCTCCTGGTTTTATTGACGGTAACGAAACGCTGCAAAGCTCTAGCCTTAATCATAATTTGTCCACGTTCACCGTCGCCTTTTTCGTAAATTTGACATGTCACACCGAACATGGCCATCGTCTTAACACATCGAACATTCGGAAAAGCTAATCCGAAAAGTAGTCCATTACGTGAACGAATGTCATCTTCAATAATAAAGCCAGGAATCATGAACGGAATCACTTCGCCTGGATAAACAATGTGATGGTGCAAGAACAACATTATGCGATGCACACGATTCGTCTCCAAATACTCTACGCCCGACACTCGATTCATATTATTTCCTAAATACGAATGTTCAGCTGGTAGACTGGTATCAAAATGAACTGCATCTGGACCAGGATCTTCGATGTCTCTCTCCCGCAGATGATCTTCTTCGTCGTCATTGTTGTGATTTTCCTCTGCAGCTGAATCCTCCTCTAGAAAATACATGTGAATCATAAAGGTTTTATTATCGCACCATAATGGACAATGCGCTTAGAACCTAAAGCCAAATCCAATGCATCATTGGAGATATCCGAAAAGTTATCCTCTTCTTCATTAGGCCATCTATTAATTCCTACATAAAACGCGCTAAATGTGTCTAATATAGGGCGACAATAATTGCCCATGTTTACATATTACATACGTTTAATTCTAAATTCTTTGCACTTACCATCATTTCTGTCGTCTTGGGAGACACCAAACAGCATATGGACACTTGGACCAGCATTTGGTTCGTTTTCTCCATTCAATGTTGCGTTACTTGGCGCTGGTCTATCTGTAGTTCTTTCATTAGATCCAGCTCTAATAGATGTACCAATTCCAGATGTTCCAGCTTCGTTTACGTTGGCTATATTTTCATTGGATGCAGTATCTGCTCGAAAATTGAAAGTGCAATTATGACTATTAATAGACGCCCGACCATGTTGTACGGTAAATATTTGTAAAATTATGGAAAATCAGTGGCAATACCTCCATCGTCGATGTCCATGGTGTTTTGTTTTTAAGCAAGCTGTTTCCTGAGAAGTTCCTTTGACGATCTATATACACTTTTGCTGAGTTATTATTTGATTTCACGTGGATGGGAATTTCAAAGAACGTAAATGTTTTTATTTTCTAAAGCGTCTGACAAATCCGCCATTATACCACCATGTCAAAATCAGTTCCTATAACTGTTTATTTTTTATTCACCATTTTGAATTGAGTATGTTCAATTGTTGGAGTTTTGAAACTTATTGACAATTATATTTCATGTGTTGTTTATATGATTTTGTAATGGTTTTCAAAGAGGATAGTTGACATTTTACAATGCAAAGCATATGAAATTTTATTCGTTTATATTTAAGTCAACAATTATAGTAAAAAGAAATAGTCGGGTTAGCTCCATAATCTTTACAAGGACACAATTCGCACAGCAGTTAGTGCACACAATTATTTTAATTATTGGTTGGCGTGTTGAGATCTTTGTTGCGGAAAACAATTTAATCGATTACCTGTAGCCTGCTGCTAGCGTAAGCCGGACATTCGCAAAGATAGTACTCCGCAGTGTCATCATCACTTTCGCAGCAAGCAATGAAGGATTTTGTGTCACTTACACTGAGCACATTTAGGTGCTTTGCAAATGTATAATGTCCTGCAACGACGTCAGTAAGAAACCTGCAGTCTTCCCTGCTGAGGGACAGCAGAAACTGTCCCAGAGACGTCGGGAAGTATTCGTTTGGTCTGCCTACATCCCGCGGAGCTGTGCCATCTGCAGTTGCAGTTTAGCAACGTAGGCATACCCAACGTAGGTTTGGGTCTTAAAAAAACTCTCCTCTGAACCATGTCTGACAAGTTCATCGGCGATTTTATTTCCCGTGATCCCATTGTGACCTTGGAACCAGACAAGGGTCACTGAATTTAGCCTTCCGATTGCGTTCAGTGATCTCTTGCATTCTCGAACTAGCTTACAAGCCGTAAAAGGGTTCAGTGAGGATCTAAGCGCAGCTTAGCTGTCGCTGCAGAGGCAAATGCTTCTGCAATGTGGTTCGCTGCCATCAGGATTGCGTAAATTTCTGCTTGGAAGACAAATGAAAGCTTTTCGGACGTGAAGTAAATTCTAACGTTGTTGCCTTCCAGAAAGACACCAGTGCAACATCATATATTAGTTTGGGAGCCGTCCGTGAAGACCGGACTGCATTCCTTATCTGGCTTAGATACTAGCCGAAACCATGAGCTCAGATGTCATTACATCGGACGGTATTCCCATAAGACCGGAGTCATAAGACATCCGGCGCGCAAGGTCATCAAAGCTCCAGTGCGCGTTGTACCAAAGACCACTTCTTTTTAGTCGGAAGAAGGCTTTGAGAGTGCAGCCCATGATATGAATATCAAAAAGAGGGAGATTCATCTATGCGTCTAGAGCGAAGGCAAGAGTGCTGCCTTCTCGGCAACAGGCCCATGTCTTTGCTGTAGCTCTTCTGCACTGACAGGAAATCAACAGCGCCTTAGATGCTTTCGACGTATAATGTTTAATCCAGAGAAGTTTGTTATCCAGAATAACACACAAATACTTTACTTCTTAAAAGAATGGGATGGTGATGCCTTTAAGCACTAGATGAGTCAGACCAGGCCCTTCTCGTAAATACAATGTTTTGAGAGGATTGACTGAAAGCCTATTACTAGTGCACCAGTCGTCCATCCCGTCTAGGGCTGAATGCGCTTGGAGCAGACCGTCGCTAGACACGATTCAACAGACAGTACATCTATGTCATCCGCGTTGAGCAGTGAGTAGACCAACATGCACCATAGCAGTGGAGACAAAAACCCGTCTTGCGGGCAGCCCCCGTTTACACCTGCCACCACATATTGGCCGCGGCCAATCAATGTCCACTTCACCAGCATTGCTTTTATTCACAAGACCAGTGACTCGCTTACGCCCTGTTGCCTGGCCGAGTTACACATGCCGTAAAAAGTTTCGTTGTCGAAAGCACCCTCAACGTTGATGAAAATGTCCAAAGTGCATTTCTTCTTATCGGGTGCGTCTTCTATTCTCCCTACCATATTCTGAAGTGCACTCTAGCAGGATCTTTCGGGTAGGCGTATTGCATCACCGAAAGAAAATGGATTCGCAAGGCGGTTTTGCGCACATGGATCTCGACCATTCTTTCGATGCTTTTCAGCATGAAGGAGGTCAGACTTATAGGTCTGAAACTATTGGCGAGCGAGTAGTCTGATTTTCCGATTTTTCTATACGATTGATTATATAAACTTTTTTTGTAACATAACTGGTTAAATACTATCGGTACCAGGTGACTTGAAGTCTGTTTGATGGCCTCATCCGTCACCACAACCGATTAGATATACCAGCTACGGCGTGTTGTGTTGTTCAGCTCACTTCCAGCTTCGTTGATAGAAGATAATTGTGAGCTGCTTTCGATTAGGTTACCTGGAAAGTGAGATTCGAGCATGTGACGTAGAGACTCTGCTTTCGACTCAGTTAAGGTACCGTCAGATTTCCTGAGTGGATCCAGCCTGGTTGATCTTCCATTTTGAGGACTTTGACCAGCCTACTGGTTTTACCGATAGTTTCGATCTTTTCGCAAAAATGTTTGTGAAAGGCTATCTTCGAAGTCAAAATAAGCTTCTTAAAATCTTTTTGCTTTGATCCGTAAAGATTCCATTATTCCTCCAAATTAGTCTTACCATAAGTGACCTGCTTAGTAGTTTTTTGGATTCTTTACGAGGATGCTGCAAGTCTAGGTTCCACCAAGGAACGGGCGATCTGTAGGATTGCTTACTAGCTGGACATGTCATTTCGAAACACTTGGTGAGGGTATCGTTCATGTTCTGTACAGTTTCCTTAAGCTATTGTCTTGCCCTGAGCTTAGGGGGAGCACTATTGTACTTTTGAGCTTCTCCTTAAATCGTGTCCAGTGTACGTATGTTTGTGCGCTAGGAAAATCACCACCAGTGTTGTTTCTCAGCAGGGATTTCACCGCTTTGGCAGGTTGTAGCACTGACCTCGTCTTGATATTACGTGTGTATGAAACCACCGCTATTTTTGACCGCTTCAAGCGGTTTTCGTTCACCACTTTGCTCAAAGCAGGACCAGTTTTATCCAGGCATCGTGTGAGGAGAGACCCATTGATAGGAGGTCGGAAACTTTCTTCCTCTTGGCCCTGTTCGGGACAGAAAAAGAGAGCGCAGCTTCAGATCCGAAAGGTTGATTACTTTCAGTGGGTGTCACTTCCACCAACCTGTTTCTCTTCTCCGTCGAAAAGACTTCGGCTAGATTGTCGCCATTGCGAGTAGAATGTCTCTTACCTGTATTAAATAAACGCACATCAAATGAAAAAAAAAGTAACGTTCTTTTGAACAACATAATACTAACCTATATAGTGCCATATACAACGATTAGATCTGAACGTAGGTGCGCCCACTGTTTGAAAATCTTATGACACTTATTCTATTACGAATGTATACATACGAGTACATATATCTATCAAGTAGCTTTCCAAAGTTTTTAATATGGACATCTAATATGCCCGTCAAGGGTTCCGAGGGGCCAACATCGAAGCGGAGAGTTACTTTGTTATAGCGAAAGTACGGTTACGGATGTCCTAAACATCACAAAGGCAACCTAATCCTGTGAGGAAGTTTGATGTCCGACGACTACAATCATGAGAGATCTCCAAATCCTTTTCCGATCGAGTCTCCTTTGTTATCCTAAGAGGTCCTTACTGCCAGCATTAAGTATTGAAGGCTAGTGGCATAAATAGCAAAAAGTCATAAGAGATGCTGCCTCTAATGTCCTGGGTTTGACTCGGTCACAATAGCGAAACAGCTGGTTTGACGATGAGTGCCAGCAAGCACATGCAGCTAGGCAAGAGGCATACAAGAGGCTACCCTGTATAGAAGGTCTAAAGCTGCTCACGAGCTCTACGAGCAGAAAAAGAGAGACGACCACCGGCATCTTAGGAGGTAAAGGAAAAACATGAGATGCGCACGATTGAAGAAATTGAGGGATACTACTTCAGGATTGAGATTCGAAAGACCAACTATAGCTGGTCCACAACCTGATTGGGCCATATCAGTTTGGCTTTAGGCCAGGAAAATTTACCATCGACCAAATATTTACACTACGACAGATCTTAGAAATAATCTATGAGCTTCAAATCGATGCACACCACCTATCTATCGATTTTAGGGAAGCGTATAATCTATAGAGACTAGCTATACACAGCAATTCCTAGTCTTCAATACGGATGTCTCGGATTTTAGCAATGATATCAGCGCTGAGTTTAAACGAAGAGCAATTGGTGTCGATCGTCATTCTTTGAGCTACGTAGGGTATTAAGAAGCAAAGACCTTTCTCAAACATTAACGAGGACCTTATACATATAAAATCTGATCATCCTAGTCCTATATTATTATAATAGATTCATACTTTAAAATAAAATATATTAGGGTAATCTTCGGGCCCATGTGACGAAATACAATGACGATTGTTTCTACCCAGAATTCAATAGTTACGTTATATCATACTTATCAGTGACCGACAAATTTAAAAATAAACTATTTGAGTCAGTGTTTTTTTTTTTCTTTTTTTTTATATTGTTGGCATAGTTCTATGTTTATTTTACTCATTTTAATAAATAATTACAAACTAAAGTATTCACAACACACCCTGTGTCAGTGTGGTGAATATGTAAAAGGTAAACCATCAACCAACTTATCAGCGTATCAGCTGATGAAAACGCCAGTGACGAAATACAATGACGATTGTTTCTACCCAGAATTCAATAGTTACGTTATATCATACTTATCAGTGACCGACAAATTTAAAAATAAACTATTTGAGTCAGTGTTTTTTTTTTCTTTTTTTTTTATATTGTTGGCATAGTTCTATGTTTATTTTACTCATTTTAATAAATAATTACAAACTAAAGTATTCACAACACACCCTGTGTCAGTGTGGTGAATATGTTAAAGGTAAACCATCAACCAACTTATCAGCGTATCAGCTGATGTAAACGCCAAATCACTCGAAAACCAGGGCAAGAATTAGTTTTGTTGATAATGTTCAAATACATGAATAAAAAGTGAAAAGACAAATTGTCTTACCCCCGGACTTGAATTAAAGACTACTTGTACATAGACAAAGTTATGGGTAGAATTCGTTGGCGCTTTCGCGGCCTCCACAAAAACCTCTTGTAAGTAACAGCCTCCCACTTTTGAACGCTCTAGCTAAGCCCTGCTTATATTTTATTTAGATCCCGACTAACTCAAAGATGGAACTATATAAAGACCTGCTATCGTTCATTGACCTATAATCAACATATGAATGCCAGCTATGCTAGCGATGTATGCATGGAACCAGTGTTCTGGTTTGTGGACAATTATACCTACTTACTCGGACCGGTAATGATGGAGTGATAAAATTTCGTGTCCGATTGGACTGACGCTGTTTATTCTTCCAGTTCTTAGTGATTGCAGTTGCTCTGCTGACTTCCAGTGTGGTTTACATATGCTACTGGATTGGGTTGCCTTTCTATTGGGAGAAAAGTCCAAATTTTACCATAGCACTAGTGATCATAGGCAATTGGTTGTTAATTAATGTTGTTTTTCACTATGTGATGGCTGTTATTACGCCTGCAGGAAATCCCCCAGAGGTATGTTAGGAATGAGTGGACTTGTGTATAAAAGAAAGAGGAATGAATACAAATTTTTTGCAGGACTCCGTTTTAGTTGAGGCTGTTAGTATGTGTAAGAAGTGCATCGCCCCCAAGCCACCAAGAGCTCATCATTGTTCTGTTTGTAAGAAATGTGTACTGAAAATGGATCACCATTGTCGTAAGTTAGTTTTCTTTAACATTAAGTTTTCTAGACCAAATCACTTTTCAATCTACTTGAAACAAATTATGGTCGCTTTATCAGTCTTCAGTGATAGAGAAATGTTTTTGCAGCACGCTATGAACTATCAGATTGTTTACATAAAATCATTTATGGGATAAGGAAACTAATGTCTCTATAGTTTATACAGTTAAAGCGGCCCACCTTCTTGAGAATTGGGAGAACTGTGTTGGGATGCTTTATGCCGACTATATTTACCAAATAAGTTGGTGTTCTCTCCTACCAAAATCAATCCCTGCTGTCCTTAGTTTACGTATCGCTAGTTATTTTATTAATTTTTTTTTGTCGGATGGTTAGAGTCATTGTTTATGTTAAATGCTTCATTCATTAAACAGTCTGCAGAAGTAATACTCTAGATTTTCAGCATCGATTCTGACTCTATTATGTATACCTTCTATCGTATACTTATGCATGCTTCTGTTAGCGATTTGTTTCCTTGGTATGTTCTTTTCGCTTTCTCGTAAAATTTTCGAACATCATTTCTGCATTAGAATTTCTCCATGGTTTTTTTTTGTTTTGTTTTTGATAAGCTGAGGTTACTCTTGCTTCTTTTACTTATAAATCCAATAAAACTCATTAATTATTATGGGAATCGCATATGATTCCGCTTAAAAATCAGACACACGTAAATCGAATAAAATATGAAGATTCAGGTTTTTCCCTTCATGAATATCGTGAAGATTCGACCACGTTCCTTTCTCTGCTTGAACCATTCAAAACCATTCTTAAGTACAGGAAAACTCGATTTTCATTTTAACTTCAAGCGGTTTTTTGTTCTTAGGCTATGCCCTCAAAGTCTATACATTGATATCTGGACATGCCTGAGCGTAAATGTTGAAAACAACATGCATCTGAAGCATAGGCAAACACCTGAGACAGGACGCGGTCCTATTCGTAGCCTTTCCTTACGAAATGCTCGCAGTGCGGGTAACTAAATTTCTATTCACTGTTATTGCTTGAATACACAGTACATATGGTTCGTCTAGTGGGCTTTTGTCCGGTCGAGTAACACATGCTGAGTTCTGTTTTTTTTTTGTTAAGTTGGTACATCTGTTGTTGATATTGCCTCTAAATCTTAGCGTAATAGCTTAACATTTGCAAAAGTTACGTATCCAAGAGTACATCTATCTTGTGTGTGTTGGCGAATTTTTACAATTTTAGAAATGGATTTAAATTTGCAACAATGTATTATATTTGTATTAAATTTTGCGTAAAAAACGAATTTAATATTTCGCGAACCTTGGAAATGTTGGAAAAGTGTTTCGGAAACGATTCTCTAAAGAAAACGGTCATTTACCAGTGGCACGAGCGGTTCAAAAGTGGTCGTGAGTCAAGAGAAGATGATAAACGCAGTGGCAGACCATCGACATCGAAAACCGACGAAAACATTGATGAAGTAAAAGAAATGTTTCAATAACCGCAAATTAACCATCAGAGAGATAGCGGAGGACTTGAACATTGCCTGTGGATCCGTCCAAGACATTTGGGTTAATGATTTTGGGTTTGATTTGAATCCGATCCTACATTCATCAAAAGGATCATTACTGGAGACGAAACGTGACCAGAATTAAGGGCAGAAAACTCGTGGATTTTGCATCATGATAACGCACCGTCGCATAGTGCCATCATTATTCGTAATTTTTTGACGAAAAATGCAACAAATACCATCCAAGAGCCACCGAATTCACCTGATGTGGATCCCTGTGATCACTAAGGAGAACGCGTTTCAGCAGCCGCGAGGAAGTAATGGAAAAATCTCAGGAAGCACTGATGGACATACCGAAAACCGAATATAAAAAATGTTTCGAGGATTGGATCAAGCGCTGGCATAAATGTGTTGCAGTCGATGGGGTTCACTTTTAAGGGGACAACTAATATTGAATAAATAAATAAATACATATATACGGGAACTTTTTGATCAAGAAATAGAAGAAGTGATTGAAAATAATAAAAAACTGAAGAATGGCGTATCACAATTGGTTTCCGTTTGGTGATGTCATTAACTCGCACGAAATATCGCCACCTGCGGAGACAACTTTTTGCTTTTGGGCAGTTACTATAAAATGATTGAAGATCTTCTATCCGATACCCTGGCATAATCTTTATAAGAAATTCAGCGCTGCAAATACTAGAAGGCACTACTCGAAATTTGGTGTCCATGAAACTGAACACCAACTTCCCCATTGAGCAGTTACACAGACGAGGAAGCAACTTGAAACACACACTCCTTACCTATTCCCATTCCATCCATTTTATCCCAGCAAAGACCTAAGGAGGTGGTAGGCTAAATAATTAAGTGATTTTAATGAAATTTTGCTGCCTCCCAAATTTTATTTGATTGATAATAGCTCGTACGATCGAGCCTGCAACCCCTACTAAAAACAAATATTTAACATTTGCAAGCGAAGGAGTGCACTTCCTCTCTGATATAAACATTTTAAAGAAATCGGTAAGTATCGTATACTCTCTACTTCATATTTCAAATACGTTACAAAATAAAATTTTCAAAGAAGCATAAAGTTAAACAAAAGAACAAAAAAATCGCTGCGGACCTCATAATATCTTATTAGTGATCGTTTGATCAACACTTGAAACATTCGTACATACAAACATACATGCAGTATCTACATATTTAGGGTGATTCATCGTGAGGTTTGATTTTCAATTGACTTTTTTTTTGACAGATCACGCGTGACTCCTATCTGCTGCTTTGTCATTTTTGTTCAGTAGATAAATAGATAGATAGATAGATTCGATTTAATATTGTTTCTGATCAACATTTTACAAAATTCTTTGATTTTTATTAATTGTTTAAGACATCAGTTAAAAAATAATATATTTTGTTTCTTTTTTAAATATAAATACGTTTTTCTCTTAGGAGGCTTCGTTTATAATTTGGTCTCTATAGCACATGGCGGTTTAATAATAATTATAGTGGTGATTTATGTCACATTCGCAATTAAGAATGGCTAGAACTTCGGCTTCAGATTACATTACTGTATAATATGCTTCTCCTTATATCACATAGAACTGGACATTTACCAAAAAAATGGATGACATCTTCTCTTTCTGTCAGGTTTCATAAACTAAAGTAGATTGGGAGGTCTTCTCGATAAGGTATGTAATGAAGCCTCTCTTATTAAGAGATCAGTTCCTGTTTATTTTCGTTACGGAAGTAGTTACGTTCGCACAAGTTGTGAGAAAGATAGGTGTAGATTATCGGTGCACTGATGATTTAGCCTCGTTTATGCAGTCCATTCTGCATTGTTCATCTACCTTAGCAACAAGAGTCAAAAGTCCTTAATTGAAGTACCTTCTTCCAATTTGTTATACCAAAGATTTTTCTTCTCGATCGCTCGTAGTGCTAGAATTTTAAATCATATGACATTAAGAACTTTTGTAATATAATCAACATAATACTTGAGTGTTCATATGAAAAGTGGTGACATGGCTGTCTCAATTATGATCATGTAGTTAGGGATGTTTTTGGGTAAACGAAAGCATCTTTTTACGAAGTACTTAAGAAGTTTTTCGACAGTTTCATACTTTTTTTCTCCCCAGACCTGTACTGCATACAACATAATAGATTCAGCCACTGCAACAAAAACTTTAAATTCAACGCTATGATTTATTGTTTTGTTCGAAAAGCAATTTTTCCATGTTGTTTTCATAGCACTTTTTGCTCTAACTAATTTGTTTTTGAAGTGACTTTCCATATTTAGATTGCTCGTTATCGTTACTCCCAGATATTTGTAAGCTTTTACGATTTCGATTGGCTGTCTGTTAAAATGCAATTTCTCGTTCCTGGCTATTCTACCCGACCCTTTTCGAAAAATCATCATCTTCGATTTGTCTAAATTTACCATCAGGTTCCAAAATCGGCAGTATACCTCAAGACGATTAATCATCAGCTGGAGAGTTTCGGGTTAATAAGCAAACAGTACAACGTCATCCGTAAATAGAAGAGCTTTGATAAGAGTTTCTGAAATTTGTATTTCACCAGGTAGGAATTCGATTAGGTCCTCGATGAAAAGGGCGAAAAGTTTTGGACTAAGGGTGCATCCTTGCTTGACACCTATCTTTGATTCAAACCACTCCGAGATTTCAGATCCATTCCATACAGCTGCCAAATTTCCAAACAACCACTTTGAAATCCAGCTTGAAATTCGTCGAGTAATTTTTTACTATAAATCCAACTTGTTAGCCTGTCATTGAGAATTGTTGTATACAGCTTGTAAGAGGCGTTAAGGAAACAGATTATTCGATAATTGGCTGGATCAGCTATAATACCCTTTTTATGGATGGGACATAAAATAGATTCCTTGAATTGTGCTGGTATTTCACCAGTATCCAAAATGGTATTAAACACAGAGGTTAATTTGATAGTGACCGTTTCTGCTCCATATTTTATTAGTTCCATTGGTATTCTATCTGATCCTTGTGCTTTTCCATCCTTAAGCTTCCTCAAAACATTGAGCACTTCCTAATGTGTTATAGCAGTATATAAAATTTCGTTTGAATATTCAGGTTTTGCGTAGTGGATAAGAGCTTCGGTTTCATAGAAATCATCCTTTTTCTTTTGCATATTTGCTTGAATGCCTTTTTTGCTTGTATATACATATTTTGGAAGGAGTCACTGTTATATGGCTTTCAGCCATCCAAAAGATTTCTGACGTGCCTTTTCACAATCTACATCGAACCACTTAAATTTTTGTTTGGAGACTTTTCTAAGATACTCTCTGCAAACTCGATACGATATCGATATCTGCGATATCGCTTACCCTGAGTTGGGCCTTTGTTGGGAGATTTCGGTCGAGATTGTATCTATACTCATCTGCTTAAACTGCTTTCCATCTTAGTTTGGGAGGGAAATTTAGGTTAGTTGTTTCATCTCGAACCTTGTATTCTATTGTTAAGGGCAAATGGTCTGAATATGGAACACTCAGAATTTCAAGATCCGTTATCCTATGAATCCAATTTCCCCTTGCTAAGCAATAATCAATGACTGAACATCCTTGCTGACCAATGAAGGTGTATTCTCCGCACTTATCCGACTCAATAACTTCATTTACTATCCGAAATCCGAAGGAATTGCAGAGACTTGATAATTTGACCTCTCTTGTATCGATTGTTGTGCCTTTTGATTTTCGTTGTTTTCTCGCATATCTGTTTTCTCTTCCTTCTTCTGTACCTATTCTAGCATTCATATCTCCGATTACCATGACATTACCGCTTTCGCTGTGTTCAATGAAACTATAAAGTGCATTAAAGTCTCGTTTCCAGTGATTACAATTTATGGTATTATAATATTTTTAGTTTTCTCTATGATTACTTCAAGGATATTAATTTCATCCACAACTTTAAATTCGCCCGTTATATATATATATATATATTTATTAGGGACTCCTCCTCCGCTCGCCCTTCCTCTCGGGTTTTGTCATGTTGCCGGAATCCAAATAAACTCAAAGCTATTAAAACTGTTTGTATACAAATTACATTTGTCTTCAATTAAAAATGTTTCGCATAAGAACACGATATCAAAAGTATTAATTAAATTGAAAAATTTTATGTGTAGAGTTTAATTGCTTAAGCCTGATATATTATACTATAACTAATAATTTTAATATTTCTAAATTAATTATTTTTCCATTTTGGCAGACGGCGCCATCACCCTATGCTTTAAGGGAATTGCTGTTGGTTGGTGTATGTGCTAAACTGCGCCCATCGTGCAAACTAGGTGGCGCGCGATGATCTTGTTTGATGTTTACATCTTCTGAAGTTGAAGTTTTATCTGTCTCCATGAGAGATGACAACTGATGTTGAAGATCTATCTCATAAATGTCATTTAAATCTTGAATTCCGCCGGTAGCATTGTTATGCAAAAATTCCAGCGTGGGGCTCCAGCGAAAAACATTTCTGCTGATGAACATTCTATCGTCTCTTACCAGTACTTTGATTTCGAGATTAGATTCGTTAAGACGTCTTTTGATGCACCTCAGTTTATTCCCCTTCTGACGAACCGAGGCGTAACACATTCCAGTGTTACGCAGTTTGTTGGATGATTTGAGGCTCAATATTACTTTTTGTTTTGACTCGGGTCTCACAACAAAGTTCTTTACTTTCGAATTTTCCTATCTGACTTCGCGAATTTGTAGATTTTCAACTGGTGGTTTTGGTTGTATCAAGTTTGCAGATGGTTTTCGCTACATCAGATTGTTTTCGGTGTTCCGTATCTGCATTTCTTCTAATTGGTCCTCCAATTTTTCTTATTTTTTTTCAATGTCGTGATTTTTGAAGATAATAGAATATTCGTTTCCATGATTTTTGTCTGGGCTATCATGATTGCGTCGATGTCACTTTGCTTTGCTACCTCTGCCATTTTCGCATCTAGAATCACCTCCAGCATAATGCAGAGATCATTTTTGGACATTGATCTCACTTGCTCTGCAGACATTTTTAAAGACCATTGAGCCTTTTTTGATATAGAGGTCTCTGGTGAAATTTCTTGCACTTTTCTTTTGTTGATAGGCATATAGTTGAGGTTATAGGCGCTTACTTTGAAAACTACCAGATAAAATAAATCTTAATGTTCTATATGTACTCACCTGAACTTTAATTGATTTCGAATTAAAGAGCCTTTATCTACACTTTATTTAGGTATAGGCGTTATTTTTTTTATTAAAAATGAAATAGACTTTTCAATTCTAAATTCAATGAAACCTAACACAAACTTCTCAGCTTATTTGGCAGCTGTCATTCCATTTTTGTTCATTATCGTTTGGCAAGTCATCATCCATCAAACAATATAAGTAATAACATATATAAGACTTATTGCAATGGAATATATGCCTTAGTATGTAAGGCTTATTTATAAGGAATCCTGATGCAGTATTCCTTATTTCAACATTGCCATGTCATTGGTCATAAGGCATAAACTTTATCTGCCTTATTTTATGCATTATTATAAGGTATAAAATAAGCTTTCACTATACCTTCTATTATACCATATTATAAGGCATAAAATAAGCTTTACATACCTGATGTACGCCTTATTTTAAGGCTTATTACAGGAGCCATCTCCCTTATGTAGATTTTACTATAAGGTTTATATAGGGTTTTCCAATAGGGACTTGACAACTTTGAATTTTATTTGTGAACGGACTCTTTCACTAATCATCAAACTGTCACTGTCAATTTATTCAGTAAACTTCATTTTCATCATGGTAAAGTACACTAACGAGCAACGTCTGCAAATTATAAAATTTTTTTACAGATATTCGGAGTCCCACATGTGCTTCATGAATCACCACTTCATCTACAAAAAATAACTGTTTGGTGCATACGCTACAATCGATTTATTGAAGATTAAGTGTGGTGAGCGTGTTATCTCAAGACATGGGCTAGTCGATTGGCCGCTTCGTTTGTGAAATTTAACGCCGCTTGACTATTTTCTGTAGGGCAACGTTAAGTCATTGGCTTATGCCAACACGCCGACGACGTTGGAAGGGCTCAGAGCCAACATTGAATGCGAAATAGCGGCCGAAATGTGTAGCCCAGTCGTTGAAAATTGGGTCCAACGAATCGACCGCTGCAAACGTGCCCGCGGTGGCCATATGAACGAACTCGAGTTCCATTCATAAATGTTTTGATTGTACTTCAAGCCAATAATAAAGTTTTTAAAATATCTTAAATGGTTTGCCTTTTATTTAAAAAAAAAGTTGTCAAGTCAAGTTTTTAGAAAATCCTATATAAGGCTTTATGTACCTTATATAGACCTTATTATTATATCTATTAAAGTCTTTTCATGAATCATAATTATACAACCTGACTGACTCGAACTGGAACCAACTTCAGACTGCTATAATTTCCAAACCGTTCATTATGTATCTTATAATTCTGTTGTCTTTACCTTTGTTTTTGCCACTCTCTCTCATCCTCTCCATACCTTTGTTAGTTTGATTGCACTTCTCTTTTTGTTGTTCATAAATTATTACTAATATCATTATGTTAGGACACCAAAACAGTATGAATGAAAAATCAACGTACACTATAGTAAGTATTCTTTCAAAATATTGCGATGGACTTAAAGTCTGTTATTTAAATGCGCGGAGCTTAAACAATCAAAAATTAGATTATTTAAAGTACTTGTTTTCCAATTCCTGTGTTGATGTTATTTGTCTATGTGAAACTTGGTTTCAGCTAGATATCCTAACTATGAACTTTTCCGTAACGATCGAGTTACTGATACTATGGGTGGTGGGGTTGCTATTTATTGCAAATCAAATATTAAATGTGATATAGTTACTAAGTCTACTGGAAGTGGAATCAGATACATTCTAGTTGAAATACGCGATTGTAATACCAAATGTGTAGTGGCTTGTGCTTATAATAATCATAGAAGTAGCTACGTCATCCCCTTTTTCTCAGCTATTTCCGAATATTGCGCCTTCTATGAACACCTAATCATTTGTGGGGATTTTAATGTGGATCTTCTTAAATATAATTCGCTGGACTTTCAATTGAAACACTCAGTTTCTTCAGTAAGAATGCATCTAGTAAACACAACTTACCCTACACGTTTTGCGAAGAATAAAGTACCCAGTCTTCTTGATCTTATAATTATTTCGTGTTTGTCGCTCGTTCTCTTGTTTGACCAACTTTCATTTGATGTTTCAGACCATGATCTACTTTTTTGTATCATAACAACAAATCAATTTTTCAGAATCCGCCATTGCTAATACTTTTCTTTTTAAAGACTTTAATTCTATTGCTGCTAACGTCCTTCAAGCTGCAACTTTTTCTGCTCCTTGGGAGCAATGCCGATTGACTGGTGATCTAAATGAAAAAGTAAGACTGCTTCAATCAATACTACTAAAATTGTATGATGAATGTGTGCGTATGAAAACAGTGAAAGTTCAGAATAAAGTATGTCCTTGGTTTACTTCGGAGGTGGTCTGGTCTATTAAGACGAGAAACAAATTATACAGTAAATGGAAGCGTAAGCCATCTGATGTAAATTGGTCTGCATACAAAGTGGGTCGTAATTACTCAACCACCGTCCTGCGTACGTCAAAGAAAAACTTTCATGCTTCTAAACTAAATTCTTCCCTTCCTGCTAAGAAACTTTGGAGCAACCTAAGGACAATCGGTATGTCTGTTAGAAGGAGTAACTCTCAGTGTGCTCTGGATCCAGATGACTTGAATAATTTTTTCTTGGGTGATGATTCCACTGCTGGTAGTCCAACTTCTAATCGAACAGTACACTGTGTAGGCTCTGTACCAATGTTCGAAAGTTTTGAAGTAGCCACGGAAACTAAAATTACTTAATGCGTTACATCCATAAAGTCCAATTCGATAGGTGAGGATGGCTTTCCTTCGATTTGTTAAACTTATTTTACCTGAAATAGTCTCCCATCTCGCTCATGTAATCAATTGGTGCATAATTACGTCAACTTTTCCACAGCTCTGGAAATTTG
This sequence comes from Volucella inanis, assembly GCA_907269105.1. Taxonomy (NCBI): domain Eukaryota; kingdom Metazoa; phylum Arthropoda; class Insecta; order Diptera; family Syrphidae; genus Volucella; species Volucella inanis. The sequence continues at coordinate 149,780,092 of OU026153.1, forward strand.
CAAGAGTTTTGCCAATAGCAAAAAAGCAAATGCATCTTGTCCTGTTGATTTTAGACCGGTTAGCATTCTACCTTGTCTATCAAAGGTTTTTGAAAAGGTTTTGGCAAAGCAGATAACGAAGCACTTGTCACTGAATCATTTGTTGTATGCTCAGCAATCTGGCTTTAGAGCTAACCACAGTTGTGCTACAGCTATGGTAAACCTTTTTGAAGAATTAAGGCAGGAGTATGACAGGAATTATGTTTCGTTGCTGTGTTTGCTAGACTTTTCTAAGGCATTTGATAAAGTTAATCATAAAGTTCTGTGTTGGAAGCTTAAGAACCACTTTGGTTTCAGCGAAAGAGCAGTAAAATTGATCAGCTGTTTTCTCTCTGGCAGATCACAAAGAGTTAATTCTGGGGAACGTTTTTCATCGTTGAAAGAACTAAAGCAGGGAGTTCCTCAAGGCTCAATATTAGGTCCGATACTCTTCTGCATGTTTATTAATGACCTTCAAACAGTCTATAAACATACTTCAGTACACCTTTAGGCTGACGATGTCCAATTATATTTAGCGAAGCCTTATGGTAACCTCAATGAACTTGTTCTTCTCATCAACGAAGAGTTAAAACATATTGCAACCTGGTCTGTAGCTAATGGGCTGCTTCTTAATCCATCAAAATCTCAAATAATACCCATTTCAAAAAATAATTTCGACCCTTGCCTCCTTCCCGATGTTTACCTTAATAATAACAAAATTAAAGCTGTGGACTCTGTCACTAGTCTCGGCTTTATTATCAACCGAAATTTATCTGGTTACAATCACACAAATGTGGTCGTGGGTCGTATCTACGAATGTCTTCGCAAATTGTGGATCAGTGCTTATTTTAACCATCAGGAAACAAGACGAAAGCCGGTACAGTCTTTAGTTCTACCCCTCATAACATATGCTGAGGTGGTCTATTGCTGTCTTGACTATTCATTCAAGCGAAAACTGCAAGTTGCCTTCAACAACGCAGTGCGTTATATCTATGGCATACGTAGATATGACCATATTTCTGCGTTTGCCAGGGGTTTGCTTGGTTGTAGTTTACAACAATATATCAACGCTAGGAATTGTATGTTTTTGCACAAAATTGTTATAACTCAAAGTCCGTCTTACTTGTTTAACAGACTCAATTTTACTCGCTCCTCAAGAACCATCAACTTCATTCCCTATCCCTACAATAACCTTAACTCGTCACGTTTATTTTTTATCCATACTATAAGGCTTTGGAACTCTTTGCCCTCTCAATTGAAGAATATTTCAAATCCAACTAATTTTAAAAGTGCAATCTTTCAACATTTCTCCAACTTATCAATTTAAATTCTTTCCCTTATTATCCACTCCCTTTCTTTATTCATTCTTTAAACCTTGCTTCTAACCTATCTCACACTTAGATTAAGATAAATATTGTTATAAGAGTTAAGTATTTTGAATTATTATAACTGATGTATATAACTAAGTACTATAAAAGATCATATTTTAATGTACAAACCATTTAATAAATGTATTGAATTGTACTGTGAGCTCAAATCTTGACACATGACAGATAATTTTATTATGTTATTTACAAGCCTTTTAAACGATTTGCGTCTCAGTTGTGTTGAAAAATTTTTATCCGCTATAGAATTCAAACGTGATAGTGTGATTGCCCTCCAGCACCTCAACGTGAATAAATCATTTGTGTGTCGAACCATAGCTCGTTACCGTGATACTGGCAGCGTTGCAAAACGCCTAGGAGGTGGTCATAAAAGAACAGCAACATCGGCAGAAATGGTTCGGAAAGTGAAGGCTCGAACTGAGCGAAATCCGCGTCGAAGTGGAAGAAAAATGGCTCGTGAGGTCAACTTATCCCTGGAACGGATGCAACACATACTGAAAAATGAGCTTGGGCTCAAGCCATTAAAGTTCCAAAAAACACACGATCTTACACCGCAACAGAAAAAAGTTAGAGTCGAAAGAGCGAAGGAGTTGCTACGCTTGCACGAAAGTGGTCAGTTGCCGAATTTGGTTTTTTCCGATGAGTCGCCATTTGTTATAAAACAATATGTCAACAAACAAAATGACCGAGTTTACTTGCCAGCGAGGTCCCTCGAAAATTAACATCTTCGGATGGCCACTACAAAGCAGGCAGCACCGACGGTGATGGTTTGGGCCGCCATAACCGCCAATGGTCGCTCTCTGCTCGTATTTTTGGACCGTGGCGTCAAAATTAATGCGATCGTATACCGTGAAATTGTCTTAGAGACAGTATTGAAGCCTTGGGCAAACAATCGTTTCGGTCGGAGACCGTGGACATTTCAACAAGTCTCGGCACCCTCTCACAAAGCGCGCGTCAACCAAGATTAGTTAAAAAACAATGTTCCACACTTCATTTCTTCGACACAATGGATTGCAAATTCTCCGGATGCAAATGCGTTGGATTTCTCTGTCTGAGGTATTTTGAAGGCGAAGGTTGGCACTAAAAAATACCAAAGTTTGGACCACCTCAAACAAGCACTTCTCCGGAAATGGGCCAGAATACCGCAGAGTCACTTGCGTGCAGCGTGCGATGCTTTCTTTAGCCGTCTCAAGGCCATTATTCGCGCTAAAGGTGGACATATTGAAAACTACTGATACAATTTGAAAATTGATGTATTTTCCAACATTTTTTGTTTTGGCACAATAAGATTTATCAAAAAAAAAAGTTTTAAAAAGTTGCGGTTCAAGTCAGTCACTCTGTAATAAAAATAAAAAAAAAACTAAAACATAACAATATTTATTTTGTCAGTCTTTATAAATATATTTACACACTTAAAAACCTATAAAAAAAGCAATTATATTTATAAAAAAAAAAATAATTTCATTCATATTTCTAATAATATAGAATTAAAAAAAATATTTTATATTATTATAGGTAGAGGTATATAGTACATTGTATTACATATATGGTAGGTATTTAAATTAAAGATACTTTATTGAAAAAATAGGTTTGTTTTTAAAAATAAACTGGTACTTTAATTTGTTTTTTTTTTTTAAATTTCCGCTGAAATTTCCTTTGCCTCTCTTGCCAGCATTTTTTATGTTGCACTCATATTCCTCGTATTGGGCAATGTGAACGGAACCTGAATAGAGTAACAAGACATTATAAAAATATTTTTTTTTGTGACTTAACTAAAGTTATATAATAAATTTACTATAAAAAATCGATTTGAAAAATTTATAATTTTTGAAAGCTTTCATTTTTTTTCGTTCGTTCCAAATTATTTCGGAAGTCATCTGATACCAAGACGCTAAAGCAGATTGGCTGTTTCCACTTTCTTGCTTTCTTCCATCGGGATAAAAGATATCCTGTTCTTAATTTGATTCAAAAGCCGCTTATAGTGGTGTTTCGAAAACCTTTAAAAAGTTTATTCACCATAAACTGCTATTCTTTATTAATTAACTTCACGTTAAAATATTGCTTTAATTCACTTTACTTACCCTTTAAAAAGTTTCTTCACTTTTAACAGCTTTAAAACACTTTTTTTTTTAAATTAAATTAATCACCAAGTATTGGGTCTATAACTTAATGCGGTTTGCTAAGAGATGGCGTAACTTGTATTATTCCATTCGAGCATGCGTTGGAAAGCTACTGTCATTTTACGTCATTTCAGTATATGTCATTCATTTGAAGCGTAAGCAACAATCATTTTTTTTTCACTCAAATATGTCGAACTTTGTGCCTGAAAAAGTGTTTTTGCGGGGAGTTCTTCTTCATTACTGAAAACTGCTCTCTAAAGTCATCGTATTTTGGTGGAAGTTTATGGTGAACATGCGCTAGCTGAGCGAACGTGCCAAAAGTGGTTTGCACGATTTAAAAGTGGTGATTTTGGCTTGGAAGACGATGAACGTCCTTAGCAGCCAAAAAATTTTGAAGATGAAGAACTGGAAGCATTACTCTACGAAGATTATTGCCAAACACAAGAAGAGCTCGCAGAATCTTTGGATGTCACTCAAGCAGCCATTTCAAAACGTTTAAAAGCAGCTGGATGTATTCAAAAGCAAGAAAATTGGGTTCCACATGAACTCAAGCCGAGAGACGTCGAAAGGCGGTTTTGCATGTCCGAAATGCTGCTGGAACGCCACAAAAGGAAGTCATCGTATTGTTACTGGTGATGAAAAATGGATCCATTACGATAACCCCAAGCGCAAAAAATCATATATGAAACCTGGCCAATCAGCCAACGGCAAAGTCGAATATCCATGACGCGAAGGTAATGCTCTGTATTTGGTGGGATCAGATGAGTGTGTTTTATTATGAGCTGCTTAAACCGGGTGAAACCAACAATAGACAACGCTACCGAACACAATCCGTTTGAAGAGAGCAGTAGCCGAAAAATGTCCGGAATATGCGACTAGACACGAGGCAAAAATTTTCCATCATTACAACGCTCGGCCCCACGTTGCTATTCCGGTTAAGAACTATTTGGAAAACAGTGGATGGAAAGTCTTACCCCACCCGCTTTATAGCCCAGACCTTGCCCCTACTGACTACCATTTGTTCCGGTCGATGCAAAACGCCCTCACTGAAATACGGTTCACATCAGAGCAGAATATCAAAAATTGGCTTGATTCATTCTTGGCTGCCAAGCCGGCGCAGTTCTTTTGGGATGGGATCCACAAATTGCCAGAAAGATGGGAAAAAGTCATAGCTTCAGATGTGCAATACTTTGAATAATACTATTGTACATGTTTTTCTTAAAAAAACGTTCAAATTTTGGAAAAAAAACCGCACGAATTAAATTAAATACCCAATAATACGTATTACGTACAATATTTTATCTAATAAATTCTGGGAATTAAAATGACAATAAAATTTGGGAAAAAAACCCTTTCATAAGTAATTAACGCGGAATTCCGGAAATTTAAACAAGTGTGCTAATTACGTGGCCTTTGTAAACAAACAGTAAGAGCCGCTTTGCGTGTTTTATTGTTTAATCATTTGCCAAAACACCCGATATAATAGACTTCTTTATCGGAAAAGGAGTAAACGCTAGTTACATCAAAGTTGAAGAGGGCTTCGATCTTTCCTCCGATCATTCTCCAGTTATCTTCTCACTGTGCGAATCCTTGGTTAAGAAACAAAGACCACCCAGATTAACTAACAGCAAAAACTCACTATGAAGATTTCCGAATAGACGTTGTAGACAATACTGAAAGTAGCACTTAGAACGCCGTATTAACTTGAAAAAGAAGTTGAACGCTTCGTTGAAGTCATACAGCAAGCGGCTTGGAAGAACACTCCCCGCGAATCGAACAAAGTTCCCAAAGTCGGCATAAGATAAGATATCCACCGGAAATCAGAGAAATGATAAGGAAGAAACGAAGAGCGCGGAAAAAGTGGCATGAAACGAGGGCACCACAAGATAAAACGTCCTTCAATAGGCTCTGCAACTTGTTGAAAAAATCGATCAAGGACTTCAATAATCAAGTTATTAATAATTACCTTGAAAGACTCACAGCGACAAAGGATACCAACTACTCCATATGGAGAGCCGTTAAAAGTGTTCGAAAGCCCCAAATACACGTGGCGCCAATAAGAAACCAGAATGACTGGGCGAAAGAAGATAAGGAAAAAGCTAATGTTTTCGCCGACCATCTTGCAGAAACGTTTAAACCATTCGATGGGGGGTTGCTTCCTGAGAATACGATAGACGTGACGACAAACTTTCCAGTAGAAAAGGCTACACTTAGGAAACTTAGACAAGTTATATACACGCTTAAGCCCAATAAAGTCCCGGGATATGACTTAATAACGGGAGAGATACTGAAAGCGTTGCCGAAAAAAGGTTTGCTAAAGCTGCTCTATCTTATAAATGCCAGCATTAGATTAGAGCATGTACCGCACCAGTGGAAAGTAGCCGAAGTTATTATGGTTCCGAAACCCGGTAAACCGCTGACTGAAGTCAAGTCATATAGACCAATATCGCTTCTCCCGATTTCATCGAAGGTCTTCGAGCGAATCCTTCTTAATCGTCTTAAACCAATTACCGACACAAATTCCCTCTTGCCCGATCATCAATTTAGCTTTAAAAGTCAACACTCTTCAGTTGACCAAGTGCATCGAATAACCTATGTAATTGAACGAGCAATCGAGTGTAAGTTAGTCTGTTCAAGCGCATTCATTGACGTTTCTCAAGCCTTTGATAAGGTATGGCATGAAGGCCTAAAATATAAACTCCGACAAGCCCTACCCCAGCAATTGTCTTGTATTTTAGGTTCATATCTGGAAGACCGACTCTTCCGTGTGAGACACGGAAACGAATATTCTACTTTTAAGACAATAAAGGCGGGGGTGCCGCAAGAAAGTGTACTTGGCCCTCTGCTATATTTGCTTTTAACCCGTGATATACCGCAAACGGACGACACTGTCCTGCCATAATGAAAACAAGTCTGTCCACGTGAACTTCACTCTCAAGAAAATTGAGAATCCACCAGTGTTTATCAACGCAGTACGAATTCCTTACGCGAACGAGGCCAAATATCTCGGTATGACACTCGACGATAAACTAAAATGGAGAGCACACGTCAAGAAAAAACGTGAAGAGCTTGAAATCAAATATAGAGATATTTACTGGCTTATTGGAAAGTATTCCAAGCTTAGCTTAGAGAACAAACTGCTGTTATACAAACAAAAAAACCGATCTGGATATATGGTGTACAAAAATAGTAACATTAATGTATTACAGACATTCCAAAGCAAAGTTCTTCGATATATTGTTAATGCGCCGTGGTACATTAGAAACGATGATATCCACAGAGACGAAAACGTTCAGAACGTAATTAAATTGTTTGCGCGAAGACATAATAATCGATTACAAGGTCATACGAATATTTCTGTTCAACAGATCCTCGACGAGACAAATTTATTGCGCCGTCTGAAAAGGACTAAGCCTCTCGATCTAGCGCGGTGATTAGCAGCGCAAAATCTTCCAAAAGTACACAGGAATTTTCAATGGAAAATCGCAAACAAAATAAAATGCGATAGAAGAACTGCTTGTTGAGTGTGAACTCAGTCGTGGTTTGCATAAGGGATGTGTTTTTTAGTGAGTAAGAATCTCACACTACTATAAGCTCCGGGCATCCATATTATGCTCATTCACTGTCAACGAATCAACTGTACGATCAATAAAGAAACCCGAAGATAAAATAAGGTCGTCTGTAGCTTCAACTTCACTGTCAGCAAAAATTGTTTGTGATCCAGCAATAGAAAAAATGGAAGTGGCCTCAACCAAAAAAATGGTGCCCCTGAGTGGTCCAATGGTGCGGGATAAGACAAAGTGTCTTTACGCACATTTTAAAGAACCTGATGTTAGTTGAGGTGGTGAATGTACAGATGGAGTATTTCAAGCATGGGAAGGTTGGTTCCATAAATTTAAGGTGAGACAATCATTTCATAGCATTAAAATCGTTGGAGAAGCTGCATTTGCAGACATTGCTGCAGCAGAAAGATATCTAGAAGAATTTGCAAATCTAGTAGCTGATGGAGGATACAAACCTGAGCAAATATTTAGTGCAGACGAAACTGTACTGTTTTGGATGAGAATGCCAAATTAAACATTCATTTCTAAAAGATTTGTCTGTCACTGGATTTAAGGCAGCAAAGGATAGGATTACGCTGTTGCTATGTTCTAATGCATCTGGAGATTGTGTCATTAAACCACTGATTCTTTACAGATCGTCAAATCCTCGTGCTTTAAAAAATCAAAACAAGGACGACCTGCCACTGTTTTGGCGTGCTAATAAGAAATGCGTGGGTTACAAGCGCTATTTTTTGTAACTGGTTCTGGAATCGTTTTGTTTCTGAAGTTGAAGCTTATTTAAAAGAAAAGAATTCAGACTTCAAAGCACCCAAATATAAAAGTGACATTTTTACCTCCCAACACGACGGCTTTGCTTCAACCTATGGACCAAGGAATAATCAAGGCCTTTAAGCTCTATTACATTAGACGAATCTTCAAAATCATATTGGATAATATGGAATGTGATCCTGATATGAATGTTATGGAATGCTGAAAGAAATTTGACATAGCAAAATGCATCATAAACATAAAAATCAAAATCATTGAAAGAACTGAAGCCATACACATTAATATCATGCTGGAAAAAAAACTGTGGCCTGCTCTGATTGCGGAAAATGACGAAGAATCTGTGATTGCAAACATAGCCGGAATCGCAAATGGAATAGGACGAAATAGGTTCGAACAGATAGAATCAATTGAATCAGGAGTTGATTGAATCGCAAGATGAACATTTGACTGAAACCGACTTGGAGGAAATGTTAAATTCCCAGCCCATTGAAGAAGAGGCTTTAACAAGCACTGGAAACGTGACATTTAATTTGAAAAATCTAAGTGAAGGCTTAAGAATGGCAAATGAGCTTTGTGATTTCTTTATGCAAATTGATTTGTTTATGGAACGGAGTCTTATTTTTAAAAGGCAAATTGCTAATTCCACTGCTGAATATCGGTATGAATTGAAGGAGCTTGTAAAAACTGCCAAGCAAGAAAAAATTACAAAATTCTTTAAACCATTGCCTAAGCCTGAAGATAATAATTAATCAATATGGTCAAAAACTTCAATAAAATTTATTTTTTTTTATAAATGTACTTGTTTTTTATTTTGTCACTTAGGAACGTATCCACTATAATCCCATATAAATATTCACGGTTTCTGTATTCGCGGCATTTTTACGGAACATATACCCCGCGAATAAAGAGCTTTAACTGTACGATTCTTAACATTATAATATGCTTTATTATAAGGCTTAAATAAGTCTTAAAACACAAAACCATTATTTACATCCAGAAATAAGGCATATATAGGGTTTTCCAATAAGGACTTGACAACTTTGAATTTAATTTGTGAACGCACTCTTTCACTAATCATCAAACTGTCACTGTCAATTTATTCAGTAAAGTCAACATTTTCATGGTAAAGTACACTAACGAGCTACGTTCTCCGATTGAATTCTGGAGAAGATGCGCCAAGATAATAAATTTCATCGCAAAATCATCTTCAGTGACGAAGCTCATTTTTGGCTCAATGGGTTCGTCAATAAGCAAAATATGCGTTATTGGTCGGGTAAAAACCCACATGTGCTTCATGAATCACCACTTCAAAAAATAACTGTTTGGTGCGGTTTGCAGGCCGGCGGCGTTATTGGCCATATTTTTTCGTCAACAATAACGATCGTCACGTTACTGTGAATGGTCAACGTTATCGCGCCATGATCACCGATTATTTTTGGCCCGAATTGGAAGATATAGACTTAGACGACATGTGGTTTCAACAGGATGGTGACACAAGCCACACGGCACCCGCTACAATCCATTTATTGAAGACTAAGTGTGGTGAGCGTGTTATCTCAAGACATGGGCCAGTCGATTGGCCGCCTGTTCGTGCGATTTAACGCAGCTTGACTATTTTCTGTGGGGCTACGTTAAGTCATTGGTTTATGCCAACACGCCGACGTCGTTGGAAGAGCTCAGAGTTCCATTCATAAATGTTTTGATTGTACTTCAAGCCAATTATAAAGTTTTTAATTTAATTTTAATGCTTTTTATAGTTTTTCAGTAAGGGTTTTCTTGTATAAACTTGCGGTCATGAAAACCGCACCATATCAAAATGATTGAAAAATTGTTAATAGCTACGATAATAATTTTAATAATGAAATGAAATTTTTGTTGAGTACTCCGCTGTAGTTTATAAGTATTTCTATCTAATTTCCATCTGTTTATTGAATGTTTGAAAAAAGATATTAACAAAGAAAGAAGAACCAGTTAATTTTCTTATTTTTTTAAAATATTTTAATACAGTCATTGGTTAACAAAATCAAATGATACATTTTTTATGTATGTGTATATAAGATGTTTAGATATGCCACTTTTACCAAAAAATTATCAATACCGAGTTGCTCCTCCTTTGGCGGTTATAACCGCTTTTATTCTAGAAGGCATGTTCCAGAACTTTATTTAGCTTTTTTTTACTTTCTGGTTTATGTTCAGCCATCTTACGTTTCATTACATGTCACAAGTGTTCGATTGGGTTTAAATCGGGCGAATTAGCTGGCCAGTCTAGTCTGGTAATTCCGAGGTTATCAAACTTTGTCTTGAGCTGAAAAATATTGAAAGAATCTAGTTACTTTTATGTTTATTATTTATAAAGTAGACATCTAGAAGTTGATTTATAACAATTTATATTATAACAAATTATATTATTATATCATCTTGAAATATGCACTTGTCAGTATACGAATGATGTTGTTCAATTGCTGGTACAAAAAACTCCTTTACTACTTCTCCATACTTTTGAGCGTTCATAGTTCCATTAACAAAGTGCAAAGGGCCCAAAACGTAAAAAGAAAAACATCCCCAAAATTTTATTTTTTCTTCATCAGTCGTACGATAGTTGAATGACATCCTATTTTAACCGCAATATCACGATAGCCAAGCCCTTTTTCGACTAAAGTCAATATTTGAACTTTTTCGTCCCGAGTCAGTTGACTCAGTTGAGTCAGTTGACATTTCACTTCTTTTTACTTGTCCCCTTCACAACTCAATTCAAACTAATTTTTTTTTGCACTGAATACGATCCCGAACTCCGCAATGGGGAATACCCTTCATTAGTATGGGAAAAACCCTTACGATCTGATGTAATTAGGCATTTTTTGACAACTCATTAGGTGGTGCGGTTTTTATGACCCACAAGTGCATGTGTTGTTAGTTGAGAAAAACTCATCAGGGAAAACGAAGAAGTAAAACGATGGAAGTCCAGCTTACGAATAATCTATATTAAACAATAGACATAACATGATATTTATGAAGTAATATGAGAGAAGATAGAGAGATGCATTGTCGAGGTAACGTAGGGTACAGTGTACCTGTGAGGTTTTGTAATGTAAAATACGTAAAAGATATTTGAAAGCGAACTTAAAGTTTTTATTATCGGTTGAAAGAACAATTCATGGCATTTATTTTCGAAAATGATATCATGTAAATGTTGGTAACGATTACGTCTGAGGTGGTCCATTCGGAAGGTCCAATTTTGGGCGACTCGTTTGAACATAGCGACTGGTCTCTCGCAGATAACACGAGTAATGTTGGCTTCCAAATCGTCAATAGTACCTGGCTTATTCCTGAAGACTTGAGACTTTACATATCCCCAGATAAAATAGTCCAAAGGTGTGACATCACATGATCTAGGCTTCCAATTTATCGTAGCAAAACGTGAAATTAAGTGCTCACCAAAATGATTTCTCAACAAGTCCACAGTTTCACGCGCTGTATGCCTCGTAGCGCCATCTTGTTGAAACAAAAGCTCACCGGGACCACATCGCACATAGTCCGTTAACATGGCGCGATAATGGTAACCATTAACAGTAACATTCTGATTTACCTTATTTTTGAAGAAATATGGACCAATGATTCCACCAGCTCATAAACCACACCATACCGTTGTTTTTAATGGATGTAATGGTAGCTCTTGGTACTCTTTGGGTTGCTTTTCAGCCAAAATACGGCAATTTTGTTTATTAACGTATCCATTGAGCCAGAAATGGACTTCATCACTGAACAAAATTTCACGATAAAACACTGGACTTTCATTGAGTTTTTCCAGAGCCTTTTAACTGAAAATATGACGCGAATTTAATTCGCCTGGCTTCAAGTCGAATTGTGTATGCTTAAACAGAGATCCTCACGTAAAATACGCCAAGTTGTCGAATACGTCAAGCCAAGCTGCTGAGAACGACGACGAATCGATTTGTCACGGTCTTCGCTTACACTCTCAGCTACAGCTGCTATAGTCTCTTCACTACGTGCTGCATGTGGTCTAACCGGTTCAGTATCATCCACTAATGTAAACTGGGACTCAAATTTGCGAATGGTATTGGCAATAGTGGTTTCAGTAGGTCGATTATGCGCACCGTAAATTGCACGAAAAACATTTCTCACAGAACGCTGATTTTCGTAAAACAGCTGAACAATTTAAAGACGCTGTTGTGGTGTGAGTCTTTCAATGATGACTTGCCAAACAATACTGAACAAAAATGGGAAAGCAGTTTGATAGGATTCAGGCTTGATCTTTCAAAAGCCTATTGAAAATCAAACCTCATGATGAATCACCCTATATATGGAATATCGAGATCTTTAATCTACTCTAAGAATTATGTTTTACGTTATTTTTTTATTTATGATTTTTATGCTTTAACTTTTCATATAGAAATATCTATGGTCCTTTGTTTCTGAATTGCTTCCTCCTACTGCTATACACAAAAGACTTACTCCGTAGGGGAGCATACCATCTAGCTCCCTTCTCTTCCTTATTGGATTTGAAATTGAGAGATCATCTGCAGTGTATACCGAAGGGGTTTAAAATTAGATAGAGGTTTGAAATTCGCTAATGGCCTATTCGGGTTTCTACATATTTGAATTTTCAGCTCAAACAACATCTAGAGTCAGGAATGAAAATAGTAGTAACTGCAGTTGGTGATTGGTCACGCTACCTGATACACTTTGCCAAGACTGGCTTTTCGAGTTACCTGTGCCCGACGGTCATAACGGTGAAGGTAAGGTAGTAGGGCGGGTCCTTTTCAGTTTTGATAGCGCGAGATTATACAACTATATTTTTTTTCGTTTTCTTGTGTTTGAAACTTGATTAAAGGACCCTGGGTTAAGAGCGAATCATCTAGGCACTATCATTATTGCCCTGTTTAGATGATGGGGTAGTAAGCTTTTAATAACATTATCGATACAACTTACTTAAGGTGGCTTAAAGTTCGTGGTGAATCTCGGCATTAACCAACAAGTGTTTCCAGCCTCCAATTTAACATAGTCAAGACTTTGTCACAGTCTTCACCTACTGTACTGCCGGGGTGGATTTGAAGATTTTTCGGCCGGAGCATTGATGTCCATCCGCTCTATATGACCCAGTCACCACAGTCGTTGTACCTTCATTCTTCTGGCTAAGTCGATGTCGCTGTACAGCCCGTACATATCGTCGTTTTATATCCTTCTCTACTGCCCACCTATGCAGACGAAGAATTTTCTTCAAAGCAGGCAAGAGCACCCTCCTCCATTTTTGATAAAGTCTATACCTCTCCGCCATAGCTTAAAACTGGGATTACTAAGGTATAATATAGGGTCGCCTTTGTTGTTCGCGAGAAGGCTTTGCCAATCAATTGCCTTCTTAGTCCAAAGAAGCAGCGATTGACAAGAGTTATTCTTCATTTGTTCTCAGCGCTGGTGTCGTTCTCTGAGCCTAGGTAAACAAAGTCCTAATCAACCTTAAAAGTTATATTATATTATATTATATTATACTATATTGTTATATTATATTATATAACATAAAGTCGAGGGTGACGTTCTGTCCGAGACATCGATGTTAGGTGTCCTTTTTTGTTGACAACATATGGTATACTTACCCTCATTTTATTTCAATATTCGCGAAAGCGCCACTGACATTACGCTGCTTTTTTCCGATTATGTCAGTATCGTTGCGGTATGCGAGTAATTAGACGGACTTTTGAAAGACTGGTCCTCTTGTGCTGGCGCAAATTTATTAAAAAAATCACATGACAACGCGTGGTTGTGTCTAAATCGTTTTTTGACATCTGAGGTCTCGATGAGTTCTTTACCGACCTTGATAGAGCAGTGTGCATTCATATCGTCATTCTGCACAAATGAACAAGTTTGACAGGGATCCCAAAATAAGATATTGCTAAAACTAGGTGGTGTTTCGATTTGGAGCTCATGGGCTTTGTTGGACTTAAGTTTAGATATTGCTATCTTAACTTCATCCAGGTCGGTTGGATGGAATTGTTGGTCTATATCGTCCAGGTTGAAAAGTTCATTCTGCCTGACAGCGGTATTTGGTTCCTCATCGCCGTTGTACAATCTACTGAAAAGCTTTTCAAAATTCTCAGCGTTGACTGTGACTCTACTACTGTGTTTCCCTTACGTCTCTACAGGCTTCGGTTCGGGGTTTGTTTCATATTTCATGACTTTTTAGCAAGGTTGCCACTGGACTTCAATACTTGATGCTGGAGGCATAGGACCTCCTAAAAGATGAAGGGAGACTTGCTCGATAAGAGTATTAGCTTGTTTTTGCAGTATTCTGGATATCTGCAACCGTACCTGGATACAACAAGCAAATGATCTGAATCGATGTTGGCCCCTCCGAATCTTTCGGACATCCACAATACTCGAGAAGTGCGTTGCGTCGATCGCAATGTGTGGAGTTCCTGAAGTGCCTTTATGCATGTCGAGGTGCGGGAACCGTGCGCTAGCTACGACAATGTTTCGCAAAGTCGTTTAGACTGAATTCGTTATCGGATGTGTTGTCGTGCAGGTTATATTTTCTGACAGTACTACCAAAGATGCCCTCTCATCCTAGCTTTGCATTAAAATCTCCGAGCAAAATTGTAATAGTATAGATAAAAGTTCAAAAGTTCGTAGAAGCTATCTTTGGCGTGTCATCTTTCTCTGCTGTGGGGGCACATGTAAGGCTAATGTTGATTAATTTAGCCTTTACACGGATTTTTATGAGGGGGCCGGTAATATGTCAGAAACTCAAGACTTCTTGCCTAAGTCTGCTCTAACAACAAATCCGCATCCAGATAGTTATTCGGCTGCACGTGGTCTATTTAAGAATCTAACACTCCACGTGCAGATCAGGAGGTTTTTGTTTCATTTGCAGGGGTTCCGAACACTAGATGCTTTCGTATCCGAGGCTTTTTGTTACCTCGTAACTTAACTTTCTTTTTAATAGCCGGGCAGTTCTCATGACAACATAACCCCCAACCTTGAGGGCCAGTTCCATTATAGGATGCGGGCTCAGTTTGACCGAAGTCAGTAAACCGTTCTGAGATGTGAGCGCTGCCATTGGTTCATTTAAGGGCTAATCCGCCCCCATCTTTTTTTCAATATCCTGACTTAGTTTCAGAAATCCTTACCGGCCTAATCTCTAAATATGTTGGAGTAGCCCGGTTAAGGTCTAATTTACTCATTTATTTTGGGATTTTACTTCACCGTTGATTCCATCTTGGGAATTAGTCCTCTGTGTCGTTTATAGTGCTGCTAGATTTGCCTGCTGGTCAGCGATCGCGAGTATAAGTTCGGCAAGTCGATGGTATCCACTTGGAGGTAAAAAAAAGTTACAACACTGGGTGTTACGAAATTGATACCTCTCAGTGCCTATTCTACAGCAGCCAACCACCATCTTAACAGCTTCCAGCATTCTTTCATCAGCCGAACATATCCTTACTTCTGGAGCGTTGGGTCATGTATTTAAAAGCGATCCAGTTTTTCGAAGCCTTCGTTACGTATTTTCAAATACTCCTTTACTAGGAAGTCGTCGGGTAGTAGAAAGATTATGGTATCTTTGTTGCGCTCTAGTTGAACAGCTCATAGACGTAAATAATGTCGGCGTATTCTTGGTTTGTAAATGCAGACATTTCAAATAGCGTATCTAAGCAACTATAAACTAGGCGTAAAAAATTTAACTGATAAATAATTTTTTTTTCTAATTTTTTATACCATTTTTGTTTGGTAAATTTTCCAAATAGGCGTTCATATAACTCTTTCTGAGGACTTTTAAGGAACAGAGTAAAGAAACTTTTTAATAGCTATGCAATTTTAAAAAAATAATTAGTTATTGGAAAACCATTCTCATTGTCAACTGTTGTTAGAAACGTAGGTACAAAATCATAAATTCCTTATTAAAGGTTTTCAAAAGTATCATAAGATAATAATGTTTGTCTGCAAACTTGTCGATTATTTTTTGTTGTTATTATTTTTACGTTTTATTAATAACGTTATGTTTATTACGTATTTTCTGAAGAAAAGTGACCTTAAAGTCAAAAATTAGCATTGGCAAGAAAATGGAACAGGCCGGGGTGGCCGTGGTGTAGTGGTATATGCATAGACTCCTCAAGCAGAGGGTCGCGGGTTCGAATCCCGTGCGAGGCAATTCTCTGAAAAAGTCTTTTCATAGAATTTGTATGTAGTTATATGAAAATTCCGTCGGCGTCAACTCTGACATGAAGGCATAACACTGATGTTAGAGTGGTTGCTCGCTGGGCTAAATGTAACGAACTAAAAACTAGCACGTACTAAGACCCACTGGTTGAGGATGCACTGGCTCCAGTTTGACAACCACCTCTGGAAAATATCGAAATCTAATACACCTGAGTTTCAGACTACATACTACACCACCCGTCCGCGCCCTGGTGAATAAGCCAGTAAAAGGGTATTCATATCCCCTTGGTGCGTGCGCGGAATTATAGGACAAAAAAAAAGGCTTCGAAATTGGATATCTGAAGACTCAAACAAGATATCAACTTTATTTAAATGCAGCTTTACAAAGGCAAATACAATATTTTTCCTTAAAACGGAGAGCATTTCCGTTTACATGGATTAGGGTACATCAAAGTAAGCCTTTTCTTAAATCTTGATAAAAAATGTCAACATTGGAGATAGACACTTACTGTAGAACGATTTTAGAACGATTAGAATATACCCGAAAATCATTTCCAATATTATCCTTCAAGAATTAGTGTACACCCTGTATAGCTCAAACAGTGTAAAATACTTACATAAAGGTGCTATGAAGCAATCATAACGTGTTATTATCCTATGCTCTCTATGTCTCTATTTGTGTCCATCTTCCTTTTGCCAAGTGTTGCCATTCGATTAGACCGACCATCTTTGATAATAGCTCTGTGTGCTCTGATGTTGACAATAGAACTGATTGATTGTTTACTGATTGCTCCCATTGCGTTGGTCCTGTATACTCGTACTGATTCTGTCTTAAGTCTAAAGTTTTTAATATTCATGGTCTCCGCCTATATTTGGCATTCATAGAAAAGTATGGTCCACCAATATTTTTTCAGCAGATCTAGTCCAGTTTTTCGGTTTTTAAAAACAGGTTTGGTAGAAGGATGGTGGTTTCAGCTACAAAAAGCTGTCTATGGTCAGGGAAAAAGTTGCTCAGTTGTCGTTTTTAGGTGACAAAGGTATCTACGACATATCGTCGTCTAAATATATATTGTGTACTTACCAGGACTAGTGTCCAATCAATTCGTTGACAAATGGTTTCAAGTGCTTACACAATCAGACAAAATCTTTTGAGCGACGTTAGGAAACTGATGCCTCAGTGTCTCCTTTTATGTGAATAAGACAAATGATGCTGAGGTTACTTGCACCAGGTATACCATATCTTCCTCTATATATGGTAAATCTTTAAAATGAGTTGGTATATCCTCATTATCAAGTCATCTCCTGCTGCCTTACGTATCTCGGTAGGTTGACCTTCCGGTACAACAGCTTTGTTACACGTTATTCAACATATAGAAATATTGTCTTAATTTCGGTCGAATGAGTTTAATCTAAACTTCGTTGCACATTTTGAATACTTCGTTCCGCCTGTAGCCGAATTTGGGTTGTCAAGTCTGCTGTTCCTATAGTCATAACGTGTTCCTTCCAGTAATGATTGGCGTTGCTTTTAGCCAGTTATTTATATGTATAGCTTTTTATGGAGCTAATTGGTAATTCGCAGAATAGTCGTAGCAACATGAATGTTGACGCCGAACTTTTTTTGGCCAATTCGTTTGGTCTTTCATTACCATCATAACCACCGTGACCTAGGAACCATGTTAAATAAACTTTATTGGTGCTGGCCACTGTTTTGAGAAGTTATAATACAGTCCCAGACAATATTTGAGGTTATCTCAAAAGCTATACTATTTGTGGTAGATCTGTTTAAATTCTCCTTAATGCAGAGTTCTACTTTTATTGCGAGTATAGTATCTCATCTCATACAGATATATTACTCTCCATACTTCCGAACAGTGATGTATTGTTAGTTTCCCCGTATATGCCAACTCCTTCTGTTTCGGATTATCCGGTGTACCACATCAGAGAATCTTTTTCGAACATGGTTCTTATTCTGTTCGCAATCCTGTTGATCTGGGAATGTAACCTTGAAGTTATGGTTGAAGCTATACTTTGAAAGGCAGTTGTCTGTAATAGTTATTCAAAATATGTAGTTCATTTCTGGGTGAACTATTTTGTATGTGAAGATAAAGAGGTGAAAGGTTCAGTAGAAACTCTTATACTACGGTGAGTGCTGTTCTCATTACACACGTAGTACATAGATTTGTCCAGTACGTGTAGACTTTTGGTTAGTTTTAGGCCACAATATTGGAAATGGATCAGTGACTATAGGTCTAGCAATTGCTGAGTACATCCATAGTGTCATTGAGTTAAGGCAACAGTTTTTAAGTTTTTACTACGGCTGGTCCGTAGTGTGATTCTGGCTTTTTCTATTGTTTTTTAGATATGCGTGTTATAAGTGAGTTTTTTGATCCAGGGTAACCCCTGTGTTGTGTTCTTGAAATTTTTGCACTAGTTAGCACTAAGGATGAATGCACTCTGGAGGAGTTTCGAGATAGTATCTTTAAATTTCCTGCTGATAAGGGTCACAATGTTATCAGCGTATCTTTGGACATAGAATCCGTCGTTGCTGAGTATATTTATCAGTTCATTTACTACGATGAATCATAGTAGGGGAGAGAACACCAATCTGGGGGCAATTTTTCGCAACCGTGTCTACGTCTATGAGGGATTTCTTAATATTTGTGGTGAGTTCCTGAAGAGAATGCCATGTCGATTTTCCTGGTTGATAGGTATTTGGGTTTTTGTGAAGCGGGTTCCTATATAGTGGACCATTCCTGAAATGTCAATCAAGTATTTTTTCCATTGCTTTTAGGAAAATTGAGGGTTATATATCTGCATGATTCTAAAAGATCTTGGCAGAACCTTTTCCATGATTCTCTTTCAGCTCTTCTACATAATTCCTCGGTTTTATTTTGCGAGTGTTTTAAAGTATCCAGCTCAATATCTTTCACGTTTCGCCCTGTTAAAAAGCTTCCGAGTGTGTGTTAATAATTCCACCATGGAGAAAATCTGTAGCCTGATTTTCTGTCCCTGGGCAAGCCTGGTGATAGGCAGATTTAATTGCAGCGTTAAGACTTTCGTATCCGAGTTCTAAGTTGTCAGTGTCTCTTATGCTTTTAAAGCAATTAGCCGTGTATTCCATGAGTGTCCCAATGTCCTATATGTGTCCCAAATTGTGTACCTAGCCTAATAGTGTTTCCGGGCCTAATAGGATGTTGAAACTGATTTGTCGATGATCAGTTGAAACGTGCTAGTTGCTTTAGTTCTTTATTAATTCTGTTTATAAGGTTATTTTTGTAAATAAATTCTAGAAGTAACCCACCTCCTTCGTTGATATTTGAGCTGTCCCAGTTTGTGTGGTGGGCATTCCCATCACATCCAATCATTAGCTGGATTCTCCCTTAGTTCATGATTGCTTGCAATGGCAGAATGTCCAGGTCAGCGGAGTCACCCGCCAGGTATATTGAGCATAGTACTGCGTCTGTCTTACCGCCTTCAGTGGGTATCACATTTATTGCATGTAGCGCCGCTTCTCATTGGCCATATATTTTGCTAAATGTGCTTGCTCATTTCGTCAAAACAAAAGTTCCATGCGATTGCAAATCAATTGTGGCATTTCTGACGGCGTTTTGGAATCGTCATATTTCGAAGTTGGTCCGAATCTATATTGGCCACTGAAAATGTTAAAATGTTCCAATATGTATAATACTGAAGTAGGTCATTATGTTGCTTTGTGAGTATTGAGACAAGAAAACCATGTGCTACCTATAGTGGGTAATATGCTATACATATACTCGCACCAAAATCAATTAGCTTAGTTATTTCCCTGATGTATGGACTATGTTAAATAGAGAGTAGACGTGTCAAAAATCTTGTCCGGCTTATTTCAATTTTCCCGTTTTTTCTTTGCTTTTAATATAATAATGAAACAGTTTCATTTATAAATAAAAGTGCACTTTTATTCGTCATTGTTGCAACCATAATAATAACCATCGCTCTTTGTTACCGTAAAGGCTGGAAATACACGGTCAACAAATCTTGTAAAAGAAAAGCAGTCGACGGCAACAACTACATGCAAAGATTTCTTGTACACAAAAAAGCTTAACACCACCCCAACTGAGAAAAAAGGGATCAGTCAATAAATACACACCTGCTGCAAGAAAACCTGCAACGGCTCTATCGACTGTTAATTTTGAAGAAAGACTTGGAAAGTTTATCGACGAAATCGTAAATTAAAAATTTGCAAAATTTGCAAAATGATTTAATTTCGCGCATTTCTTCCATAGAAGAGAAGCTCGCTTCCTATGTAAAAGACGTTGACAAAACACTTAACAATCTCAAACAGCGACATGAGAGAGTTGAAAGTCATGTCGACGACCAGACAAGAAAGACTTATAATAATTACAACAACAACACATGAAATCATTCTCCGCGGTTTTTTATTTTTTTTATACCGGATGTTTTCTAACTTGAGACATCCAAATTACTCGAAAAATACGCTATATCGCGAAAAATGTTTTAGACAAAAGTCACAAGGTTCTGAAGGAAACATAAGATGGTGACCACGAGTTTGACCTTGAGCCCCATTTTCAAGGTCAAACGAAGGTCACTTTTGATTTTTTAATGGGAACCTCTATTTTTTTTTGACAGATTCGTAATCTGCGTAAAAAATTACAATTCTTTTACATGAAACACTTTTTTCAAAAATGTGTTCTTCTCCCGTCAGAGGGCGCCATAAAACTTAAATCATCAAAATTACTCGAAAAGTACGAAATATCGCGAAAAATGTTTCAGACAAAAGTCACAAGGTTCTGAAGGGGACATAAGATGGTGACCACGAGTTTGACCTTGAGACCCATTTTCAAGGTCAAACGAAGGTCACTTTTGATTTTTCAAATGCTAATTCCTGATTTTCATTGCTCAGTCGTATTTCTCAATGGGGCACACGACTTTGTCTCAAAGGTCTTATTCATTCAGTGCTAGATACCACTGCTCTGGCACGCCTAAATCATTAATCGGTTTCCAACCTTGTTAGGGTGTTAGAAGGTCGAGATTTGTTTTGAGGAAGTCATTATTGCCTCGAGTGAAGTTAAAACTCAAAGGAATTTCAGATAGAGACAAATTGTCCTAAACTTATCTGAGAGTGTATAATGTGCACTCTGTCCTTTTTTTCTACTTAAACGGAACTGTACTTCATTTAGAAGTTCGATATTTGTTTTGAGGAACTGATTATTATTAGTAACGTTTTCCAGATTAATAATGCAGGCTATTTCAATTCAAAAGAAAATTATAATGATATTGATTTATGGAGAAAGTGGAAGGAACATCGCCCAATGTTTCCTAGACCAGATACGATCGCGCGCTTCCTTTTATCGGGTCATCCAACAATTCACTGGTGATGGAAGTGTGCAACCAAAGAAAAGGAATCAGTCAGATAGGGTGGCTGTTGAGTATAATGAAGTAGCAGTGTTAACTGCCGTTGCACACAATCCTCACATTAGCAATCGCCAAATAAGTCGTCAAACAGGAATTTCTCAAACGACTGTCTGTAAGATATCGGCATCGGCATAAATACCATCCTTATCATGTTTCAATGCATCAAGAACTTTCTAGTGAGTATTTTCGCAACCGGGTTTCAATGGGCACTTCAGCAAATTGAACGAGACCCCATTTTCTTCGCCAAGGTGTTATTCTTTGATGAGTCGACCTTCACCAATCACATTACTGGGCTACCGAAAACCCTTTTTAGTTGCGACAATTGAACGCCAGAACCCTTGGAATTATTGGGGATAAATTAATAGGTCCATATTTTATTGAAGGCAACCTGAATGGCGAAAATTATACAAACTTCTTGCGGGACCATCTTCCCGCAAGAACTGCCATTGGAGTTGCGACAAACAATGTGGTTTCAACATGATGGTTGTCCAGCCCATTATTCCCAATTAGCCCAGGGCGTATTAAACAATGTTTACCATCAACGATGGATCGGACAAGGGGGTCCGAGGCAATGGCCTGCTAGATTACCTGATCTTACGTCACTTGATTTCTTCTTGTGGGGCTACTTAAAAAGTGAGGTTTACAGAAAAAAGCCAATAACACGTGAGGACATGAAAAGACGAATAACTGAAGCTTGCTGCAAGATTACGCCAGAAATACTTTTCAGTTCTGTTGGTTCATTTAGAGCGCGGATAGGCAAGTGTATTGAAGTGAATGGTCACATTTTCGAGCATTTGTTGAAATAGCCTCGGGAAATAAACGTTGAAATGGGAAGAATTCAATGATTCAACAGTGGGAAGCAAGGGGACTCACTCTAATTAATCACCCCGAAGGAAACAAAGTACTGCTACGTCCACGTCGTTGTTTCTGGGTTATGCTAAACGCAGTATGTAAACGACTGAGCATTGAAAATCAGGAATTAGCATTTGAAAAATCAAAAGTGACCTTCGTTTGACCTTGAAAATGCGTCTTAAGGTCAAACTCGTGGTCACCATCTTATGTCCCCTTCAGAACCTTGTGACTTTTGTCTGAAACATTTTTCGCGATATCGCGTATTATTCGAGTAATTTGGATGTCTCAATTTAAAAAACTCACCCTGTATTTGAAAATTTTTCTTATTTTTCTTTTTTCATTTTTCAATATTTTGCATATATTGTTGTTATTTTAATTTGCTTGAATTTTTCCTTCAAACCCATATATTCTCCCAACAAATGTTGCTTTAAAACAAAAGGGGTTTTTGTTTGTGCTCCGAGTGCGTCGTTGAAATCTCGAATGTCTTTCGTTTTATTTAGAAAATAGACTTGAATGAAAGCCAAAGTGGATTGAGTACCATTGATGATGGTAGTGGTGGATTATTGCATCCTATCATAAGTGTGTTTTGCAAATATAGAGATGGATTTAAGAGGGTGTGCTTTGTAAACGAAAAGTCTGGTCTAAAGGATCTGCTTTTCCGTATTAGTTTGCACAAATTATAAACGGGGAGCGAAATATTTGTATTGGTGTTGTTTATAGGCCAAACCGAAACACCGATTTGACGCCGATATGTGAAATTGTCGAAGAAATGTCAACTTGCTCATCAACATACGTAATTATTTGCCGCGATATCAATAGCAATTTATTGGAAGAAAGTTCTTTAACACGAAATATGCAAACTTTTGATGTACAGCCGGCCCATAGCCAAGTTCCAACTCATTTATCAGTGTTTCCAGTACACTTTTGGATGTGTTTTTTTTGTAAGTAATACTGACAAGGTACTGCTCTATGACTAGAGAGCTCATGTTGCAACGTGATTTGGCGTATCGTCAATGGAAACACTTTCATGTGAACGAGTTTCATCAATCTTTTAAGAGCTTGCGAATTAGTGTTGTTCGTCAAATTAAAATTGCGAAGATGCAATTTTATTCCAGCCGCTTCAGTTTCACTTCAGACAGTTGTAAAGCCTGGAATAATTCGTCAACTAGGAGTCGGAACAATGTTAATCGCAACGACCTTAATCGCAAGTTTTCATCAAACTCATTCTCATGTGCCTCAGTTCTATTTCCTTTTCCTGAAGAAGCTGTTCCACATACTGAAACGTGTTTTGTTTTTAAAAGATTCATTGATGCAGACATAGTTGAAAGCTTTCTGTCTTCAAAGTCAAATGCGATAGGAGTAGATGATATTCATCCAATTTTCGTTAGAGCTATCCTTTCACACTTGCTGGCTTTTATTACGCATGTTATCAATACAATCTTAGTGACTGGGATTTTTCCATGCCAATGGAAAGTAGCAAAAATAATTCCGATCCCTAAAAATTCCAATGGTGACGAATTTCGACCAATTTCAATCCTGCCTTTTCTTTCGAAAATATGCGAAAGGAACATGCACAAAAAGCTTAATGGGTTTTGTAATGATAATAACTTGTTACTTCCAGTGCAGTCAGGTTTTCGTGTTAAACATAGCTGTACAACAGCTTTATAAAAGGTAATTGAGGACATAAGGGATAAACTTGACAGTGACAATGTTGCATTCTTGATATTATTAGACTTTTTCAAAGCATTCGATATGGTAGATCACACTATTCTTATCAAAAAATTAGCATTCTACTTTTCAATTCTCTCTTTTTGCGATTAACCTCATCTCGTTATACATAAGTGAAAGACAGCACTGTATCACTTGAGGGTGTCTTATCTGACTTCCTTTCAAAAAGTATAGGAGTGCCCCAATGGTTGATTTTAGGACTTCTCTTGTTCTCAGCTTATATGATATGATATTGCTTCAATTATTTTAAGATCATCGAAGCATATTTATGCTGACGATGTCCAGCTTTATCGTATTTTTCCCTTAGGTCTAGTTGAGGATTATGTCAGTAAACTAAATGAAGATCTACAGAGAATATTCGAATGGTCATCTAAATGTGGTTTGCTGCTCAATCCTGAAAAATGTAAATGTGAACTAATTTCCAAAACAAAGTTAGATCTTTCCTGTTTTCCAAGTAAAATGTTAAACAGCTCAAACATTAGTTTTGTTGACTCATCTAAAAACTTACTAGTAATTTTCAACAGAGCATTAACTTGGAACAACCTTATAAACACTATTGTGGGAAAGATATATGGCGTTCTTAGAACTTTACGCAATGTTGAAAGGTTTACACCACTTAAAACAAGACTGCTATTGGTAAAAACTCTTGTTGTTCCTTCACTTATTTATGGATGCAAAATTTTTTATAAATGTGACTCCGAGGGCAAAAGAAAATTACAAAGTGCATTCAATAGCGCCATTCGGTATGTTTACTGTCTCAGAAGATATGACCACGTTTCGCACCTATCCAAAAACATAGTTAATATGCCATTTGAAAATTAAATCAAATTCCGCACAGTACTGCTTCTCTTTAACATTCTTGAAGGTAGGCAACCTGTATATCTATACGAAAAAATCTAGTATCCGGTGTCTAATAGTTAGGCTTGATTAATACTTTGGCGTTTTTCATGCCTTACATCTGAAAGACAGTTTTTTTATTGTTACCATTTGTCTTTGGAATTTTCTTCCACATAATTTACGAGAAGAATATAATCTCCAAAACTTCTTTGCAAATCTGAACAACTGAACCCCCCCCCCCACTCCCTCCTTTCTCAAGCAACATTAAATTAAATCTTCTTTTCAATTAGAAAGAAAATATAATATTTTGAATTTGTCATAACTAAGAAACATATCATGTACATACATATATTTTAATCTATTATCACTGTCACAACATATATAAGTGTACTCTTAATGTGTCAGTTTATAAATAAATGAATAAATGAAAAAATTAAAAAAAATTAATTGATGTCTTGTCGAGTCGGTTATTCTTTCCGTCTGCACTATAAAACATCGGTATCCTCCTATATTATTTTGGCATACAAATCACCTAAGACAATTTCAATTCCATACTTAGGACATTGCTCGCAAGGCTTGTCCAAGAGCTCGTAGGAATATTCTTTGGCCAACATCGTCTCTCTTTCTGTGGTGCTGCTCAATATTCGCGCTTATAAATTTGGCAATACAAGTCCGGAGGCCAGTATCCTGTGGCTACTACAAGGAGGTAAAATCAGCGCAACCGACGTGTAGTTATAGTAACATAACTGAGTATGGTAGGTTTACAGTGCTTAGTTTCTTCCCTAATAGTAGCTTAAGCTTATACTCGTACAAATTGAAAACTGACAAACCAAGTAATTCAAAAATTTCAAGGAAAACTATATGTTGCAATTACTCGTATCTTATATCTAGAGATTATGGTACTCTTCTCTGCAGACAGGTTTTATATTTGTACAATATATCACAATTTGAAACTAAAACAAATTTATCTAACCATGATTTGCTGGTGTTGCGTGTGTTTGCTGTAGTACACAAGGTCAGTAGGAAGTGACATCACTTACATTAAAGTGTGAAGGTTGTGCTTAGTGGCATTGACCAAATGGCCAGTAAAAGCAAGCGAAGTAACTAGATTTGGAGAGTTGAAGTTGTGTTATAAATCTAGTTCCTTGCACAATTTCAATGCTAACAACCAGGTCGTTTTTGTCTAAGGTTCAATAATACTTTTCTTTGTTTGCCAGAAAATAATAATCATTTTATTAAAAAATGTTTAATGTAATTTTTATGATGCAAGGATGTAAAATTATGTGCAATTGTGGATGTCTTAGCTTCAAAGGCAAACTAAAATGTTTAAGCTTTTATAGTCGACTTTTCCTCTGTTTGTTTGTTTCGGATGTTTATTTTTTCTTCATCTTCATTTTAAACTATAAACGTACAAGGTACTTTTTGAATACTTATTCTTAGAAAGCTTAAGTATGGAGCATTAAAAACTACCAAAACCTGATGACCTCTAATCCGTAGTGAATATAAAATATGTAGTATCTCTTTTTTGTGAACTGGGCAATGGCCAAAGTTGTAGGTACGCCACGATAGTGTTAACAACGACTCCTCGTTGTTCTGCAAAGCAATCAAGTCATTCCCAAGGATTTGGATTCCTGATCGCTTGTTCTTCTCTTTATTTATCTAGGGCGGCCTACTCGTTTATCTGATTGCGTAAGATGATCCCATTGTACGAGGAAATGCGCGTACTCTTCCGTATTTTGACGTCTATTGGTTCTTGACGAGCTATCGGGTGTAGTTAGTCGTTCGGTATGCGGGTTGGTTAGAAAATCCTTAATATGTTGCGAAGACATCTATTTATGAAGGTTTGCAGCGTCCCTGTAACGCTGTTGGTCACTGCTTTAGCTACCCATAAAACATCACTGTTTACACGTTTAATTGAAACAGTCTGAGTTTGGTTCTTGTACCTACTAAAAATATTGCTTCTCCAGATTTTAGATAGCATTCTACACGCAGTTGTTTTTTTTTTTTTAGCAAATTCTGTTGTCCACATTTAGTTCAGTACTACCATCTTCTGGGAGCATACTTCCTGAACATAGAAAGCTCCTTATTTTCTCTTTTTATTATTAAGCAATATTGACTGCTGACGTTCAGCGCGACGATTGATCTAACTTTGACTGGGCCAGCAGCGCTACAATCAAATTCGTAGTTTGCCTTACCTCGCAGTGGTGGTCCCCAGTAAGAACATGAGCAAATCCTACGGCCTTTACCGTCATAGAACTCACAAACTATATGACGAACCAGTTAACAGCCTCGGATAATAACTGATGCACTTTAAGGACCCTGAAAAACGATTAATGGTCAAAGAAATTCGGATGTAGACGTGGAATGTTCGGACCACGTGCAGCTGAACAATTGCCTGCTATCACGCAGATATCATCGCCATCCACGAAGTGCGATGCGATGGGCCGAACAAAAGGAGGATGATCAACTTTGATATCTAGATATTATGGTGTAATAGGTTAGAAGTCTTGAGTGTCTGACACGTGAGCGAGCGGCTTATTACAATCCTCATTAAGGCTAAATTCGCTTACATACGCCTAATATGCATTCATGCCACCAAAAAATGCTTCTACGAGCTCCTCCAAAACACATATGAGCAATATCCTAATTATGACGTTTATATCGTATTAGACGATTTTAACGCCATGATTGGTAAGAAGGATGGGTACGACGGATTATCTGGAGAGGCTTGTTAGTTAGGGCCCTGGCTTACCTCAAACTGTAGCGCCACCTAAGTAAATAAGTATGGTATACTGAACGTAGCTTTTGCTGAGCAAATTCCGCTTTCCATATCTACATCGGTGCTGCCATCTTTTGAGACTATACTTCCTGGATTTACATAGAAAGGTGCTTATGTTCTCGATTTGCTGTCCATCAATATTGATTTAAATCACCTTTGCTTACGCATTTGACTCCAAGTTCAGCAAGTCCAATGTTCTGTTTTTCTTTTCTCTGCGTGCTGTACTGGAAATCTAGCTCGGGGTGCTCTACTGCTGAAGCCGTTGTAATCCGTGCTTTGAGTTCAACATATTCATCGATCCGTTTTCATGTATCTTCTGTGAGCCATGTGCTTAAGCCCTCTCTTGAGCGAACTGATTATTGTTTCTTCATTTGTGACAAGGCGTTACCTTTTCCCCTGGGGGGCTTTGAGGAAACTATGGGTATCCATAGTAAGTTAGATCGGTTACTGTTAACAGATGGAGTGCGTCTATTAAACGTCTTGCATAATAGCTCCTATGTAAGCTCTACGTTTGCTCAAGCGTTAAGAATGCAATATTTAAAGCGTGCCTTAATGACAAAGTGATCGCCGTTTCAATGTATGTTGTCGAAAAATCAAGACTATTCTAATAGTTCTTGTGGTCAAACAGTGGGTCTGTCAGGCGTTTGACGTTGCAGAAGTGAACAAACCTTTCGTCGTTGTCATTTCTTGTGTTCCCGAGACCGTCTGTACCATCAAATGTTTGAAAGTGTAGTTGTCATTGCTTACGTTCTTGTTAAAATTTGCCATCAATATCACGATATCTCCGATAGTCGTTGAGTTGGTACTTGCCCTTAGTATAGGATGCTCGGTTTGCCGTATAACAAACCAACTAATATGTGTCCTATTCCTCCGCTATATGGCGGGAGACTCGGCATTCGCACTCTTCAAACACTGAAATTTCCGATGAAACTTCTAGAAGGTGCCACGTGGAGGCGTTACCTAAAGACTTTTACTAGTGTATAGCTATTCGTTTGCAGAGACATAATCTCCTTTTTTGGCGAACCAGTATAGAATGACCAATGCTGCATCCACAATCTCCGTAACTAGTCGTTGGTTATCCTGCGGCCATTCATCAGTTTTATTGCGATCTAAAACAGGTCAGTTGCACAGAAATTGCGCAACAGATTGATCTTTTTCTTCATTCTTTCTACTGTTGAAGAAATCGTTTTGAGCAATACGCAACTCATTGTTAAATTGTTCAGAGTTATCAGTGTTTGGAAAGCCATTGCAGAGCGGTTCTTAACTCGTCGGTGATGTATATCCAGCCAGCCAGGTCCAGTACAGGCCAACAAACAATTATGCTATAAGAAAGAATTGGTCTAATGACAGTAGTAAACGCCAAGTGCCTAACTTTGGCTTGTAAGCTCCAATTTAGGCCTAAATATTTGCTCGAGTAGAGAGCAACTTGAGTATTTTCTTTCGTTAGGTAATCAGAGAGATACCATTTAGCTTAGATGGAATAATGCACGGTTTTTGATTCTTCTTGTAAAGATAAGCAGGTATGTATAAGGGCACAGCTGCGTTTCCCAGATAAGAGTATTCCGATTCATATTGGCGAATGTTATAGAGTGTTTGTGGGTATTTGTCGTAACGTCGTTTGCATTTGCTGTCGCGTCAACCTGGCGTCCTCTACCAGAACAAGGTTCGATAAATAAGACAGTTTACTTCCTTGGGGGTTTTCTCTATATAGTCTTTATATTGTCAAACAGCGATAAAATGCTGCATTCATAACTCAATTGTTGAGAATAATGATGTGGTAATCGAGGAAGTGTCAACGTCAGTGTGTCATTGTACACTATATGAGAGAGAGAGAGTGATTTATTTATGGATCCGAAAAGAAAGTTTTTTTCAGTTTTAGTCGATCTTTCTGTTGGTAGGTGTATTGAGAACAGAGTAACCGCGTATTAGAACTGCGCATAATGTGAAGGTTGAAGGTTACTATATATCTCTAATGCCTCACTTTATATTTCTTGGCTAGCTTAGCTTATGCTTATGGCTATTTTAAAATGATGGCATTATTGATTTTTGGTAGCGTGGAGTATTGATGGCCTTGGTTCCATATGCCATAGCAAGCGCTTGGAGGAAAACCAGGATTATCTCTCATGATTCTCAGAAAGCTACCTGATAACTTCAACTTTCTTATCTTTCATCGTTTTTATATAGTTTTTATATATAAGTAGTTTTTATACACATATATAGTCATTGAAAGACTTTTGAGGTATATTTTTGGAAGTTATCTCTGTTGATTGGACGGTTTCTTCTTTGGCTTTTCCAAAGAAGGCCTATCGCAGCTTATCTTTACCTCCTCAATCTAAATATCTGCAAAGTGTTGCAATTACGTAAAGCATTGACGGTTAATGTAGAGCATATGTAAGGTAATGCGGCGTTTCATTTTTCTACTATGAAACGCTGCCGGAGAATCTTTTTTGTGCTGAGCGGACGATTGGATTTTAAAGCAGGGGTAGGACTATAGTTTACTAAAGTATTTTCATTGCTGGTAAGCATGGTATCTGGTTAAGTCTCACTGGTGTTGAACAATGAGTGATCTGTTTTTTCCACTCCTCAGTGTTGCAGAAGCCTTGGCACACACCGGGCTGTCGCGTCAAAGTAAGTACGGCGTTGCAGTTCCTATCCCTGAAGTCATATATTCTCTGTATTACCGTCTGGTTTTAATCTTTGGTTGTTAAATGATAAGTTTGTTCATTGAGATGAATCCAGATGGTAAATGAAAAGAAGAATTCATTTGTGCAAAGATCCGCTGTACCTACATACAATACGTACAGATATGGCTAGCCAATCCAGAGGTTGGCGGGTTTATAAATACTCCATTTGCGACTAAGCTATTAATAAACTTGGCCTTGAATCCACTGTAGAGAAGAAAAAAATAGGAAGAGAAATGTGTTGATGGGAGTTGATTTCATTGATAGGAGGTGGAGGTAGTTGGCGGTCATTATCTCGTTGTAGCCAATGTAAAAAAGGGGATTTTTAAACACCCTGAAAATCACTAAGATAGTAAACGAGCATGCTAAGGCTGAAGTTCAAATCCTTCGTGGAGGACGAATAACTGGTTAAATCACTATTAGTGCTGACGCTGGGGAAAAACCACTTCTGCAGTCTTATAGACGAGCTACTCGTATCAGGCAGAATCAGCCATTCACTTTCATACGGTGTACAATAAATGTCAATGTTCAATGAATTAATGTATAACGAGTGGCAGTATAGTAATCAAATCTAAAACATGGGATTCTGTGATCAACTGGCACGTGATCTTTTTTAGAGCCACAAATAAATAGGATATCCGTACATAAAGATATTTATTATAAGCTCATTAGTTTTTACTGTTTTTTTTTTTTTTTAAATAAAAACGACAAAGTCGAAATCTTTTTTTTATACATGTAGACATACTTCCAAATTGTTGGAGCAAAAAATTAAAAAAAAAAAAATAACAATAACTAAAGAATTTCTAACAAACACAAATAATTACAGCTTGGCTTAACAACTGTGTGGGACATGGAAATCATCGCTATTTCTTTCTCTACATGGTCTACACCACAGTTGGTTGTCTATTCATAATAGTGCTCGGCTTAGAGATTGCTTACAAATACCGATCGCTGGAACAAGAAGAAAGTTGGTCTGAAGTGGAGCCCCTACTTGGTCAACCAGTGAAATTCAACTTGAGTGGCCATATAATTCCAATTGTAAGTATAATAATCATCATAATCATCTTCATCATCACCACATCACCATAGTTACCATCATGATCGATCCAATCGGTCGATCTGATCTATAATACTTCAAATTTTTAAAAATTATTATAACCCTTTTCCCCTTCGTCCCACAGACACATATAAATGAGTATGATGACGGTATTGATGGACTACAACCTGCAAAACATAATCTTCCTACACCGGCTCCTAATCTTGATGCCGTGGGTAAGCGGCGCGCAGTAATCTTCATGGCATTCATCAATGTTGCAGTCGTTATTGCTTTGGGATCTTTGACGGTTTGGCATGCAAAATTGGTTACGAATGGGGAAACAAGCATTGAATCGCATGTTAATGCCTCAGTGAGGTCAAGATTTTTAAGTGAAAACAAAATATACGTTAATCCTTATGATTTTGGTGCTACGAAAAATTGGAAACTGTTTCTTGGTCTAGTCAGAGGGAGGTACGTTTGAAATTGCTCGTACTCGTAAACAATTTGTTTTTAATGATCTCTCTTTTTTTGTGTTGGAAGGTCCTTTTGGAGACATGTCCTGCTACCCTCAATACATAAACCTGAAGAAAATGGCCTAGGGTTTCACACAGTGAAGGATGAGTTCTTGTGGTGAGACAATTGGCCATAAATCTCTCAACATCGATCGTAGTCAAATTTTATTCTTTACAAAGTCCTATACACATTCAAAATTTTATTAGATTTAAGTTTTAGTATTTATTTATTAAACAATTTGCTTTCTTAGAAAAATTAATTTGCTTTTATTGAAGGAGGTCTCGAAGAGTTAATTTGAGCGTACAGGTGCATTTCGTTCGGAACATGAATGGCTATTGGCCATTGGAGCATTGAAGCAGCATTGTAAGGCATTCAAAGTAGAAAAGAGATACAGATCCGCGATTAATATGCCAATATGTTAATTCTTTTCTTAAAGAATGAAATCGTGTTCAGATTGAGTGAGTACTTCTCGTTGATCAGAGCCATCACCGAGTTGACTTTGGAGATTATGAATCAACAACTTTTACGTAATCCCTAAAGTGGTTTGTTTACTCATTATTTTATTCTATACTTCTTTTGGATGTTGCAGCTTGGTGATTAAAAGCATTAATTGTAACTCACTTGTTCTAGGTATGTGATCTGGTAGTTCTGGGTGCAGTTGTTTATTATGATGAGTTTATTACGAGGAGTGCTGGCATCTTGGTCACGGTCAACGTCAAGAACGCATTTAATTCGATAAGATAGACCTTCAGGGGGCAGAGTGGACCGGATTACCTTATGAAGATACAGTCGCTAGAGTGTCGAACTGTCTGCGGAGACACGGGTTTTTGCTAGCGGGCTATTGGCGTTCCGAGAGAGGCCAAAATAACGGTGCTAGCGTCGGTCTCCAATTCTATATTGTAATAAGGCGCCGAGTTATGAACGATGCGCTGTTCAGACGGGGTACCGAGCGAATTACCTTGGTACAACGCGTCGGATCTCTTGGGATCGCGTGCGCTTATCGCACGGTATCTGCTGCAGTAGCCATTATGGTGATCGCGTGAGAACCGTGCCCGTCGTGTTACTTGCTTGGGAACGCAGAGATAAACATCTGTCTCCGGAATCCCTGGCAGCAGCAATAGGATGACGAGGTTGTAGGCAGAAGGATACACCGACTCATACCGGCGTTGAATTTGTGGCTGGAGCGAAGTCATGGTGAAGTGAATTGGACACGAGCAGTTCAACGCATATTAACATATTTACATCGGATGTAACCAGATGCAACTATTGCCCTGCGGGGGAGGATACCGCTAAGTACAGGTTTTTCTTTTGCGAAAGGTAGCATTAGCAAAGACAGTTGTTAGGGAACCAGTCCAGCTTGATAATCATACCCAAAAATATCGTTTCCGTGATGTTGAGTTGCTAGGACGCATGGAGGCCCATGGGTGGCTAGGTCGGCAGTAAGTCGTAAATAACGAAAAAGAAAAGGGAGGAGCAGGCGGTGGACGTGCCAGTGTCTTCTCACGCACAGATATGGTTAATATGAAACTAAGGTGCGGTGGCTATGCATATCTCTGACGCCTTCGGTTACCCGCAGGGTGAAACACCGGAACGAGCAGTCGCTTTGGGAGGTCTGAGTAGAAGGCAACAGGTAAGAGACCACGGTACTCCTCGGGATATTTACGGTGGGCGTTTTTTTAACAGAAGTTTTCTTGTTGCTATCGCAGGGTTTTAACAACCCGAATGGTGGCAATGCACTGAAGTAATGCTAACGCGGTTCCGATCTAGATTAAAGTCAAACGGCAGGAGGGGGGATTTAGTGAATTACGGGTTATTTCGAACCAATCATTGGAGGAGTGTCACACTACCGTAAGTAGAATTTCAGAAGGACTGTTACTATGCCAAATATTGTATTGATTGTATCTCCTCGTAGTAAACGCCAGGTCCTGGACTTAAGTTGCTTATAAGCGGGAGTATTGAGCAGGAGACAATAGAAATACTATAATGTTGTCTCAGAAATTCGTAAAACCTTAGAAGGCGAATACACTGCGGATGAAATAGATATCAAAGCAGATTCCTAGCAAGGTATTTGTCGTTAATGGATGAACCTTTGATGGGTAAAAGTGTAGTGGCTTTTATATTTACGAGGCGGATTACTGGCTTTTTTAGATCCAAGAAAGAGCCCACCCTTCAAGGGCAGCTGTTGTAGTAGGGGCTACCACTTGACCACATAAAAACCTTTCTTTAGTTATGAAGAAGATAACAGCCAACGGTATTCAATGCTGACAATCTTGCTAAATAAGAATAGGGACAAAGACATTTGGATCTGCATGCCAATGAAAAGAAACTGTGACACTACTGACTAGCCCAGAGAACTGTAGCAGCGTTTATTTGACTGTATTTATCAACATTACTCTCATATGCGATCACACCCCAGAAAAAGTGGACGAATCAATCGAAGAATGTTTGAACGAAAACCCCGATAAAAAAAAAAACCTACGAAAACGTTATCGTTTTATACGACTTGAACGCCGAAATAGAACAGAAGAACATCTTTTAAAGTACAGCCGGAAAACAAAAGATACATGATTTTTGGTACAGGAATGATTTCATATAAATCATCTTGCTCTTCGGTCACAAGGGGTATTTGCAATATTACAATAATGGCATACGCATGTTTTTCTATTTATTTTATAATATAAGTATAACTTTCTACAGTTGGTTCAAAAATAAGAGCGTTTTCTAAGTGTAATGTATTTAATTTAATAGAGCTTCATTGGCTCTAGGATTCTCGGATAGAGAACTCCATTTTTTTATAAACAATATACTGTCAATGATCTGTTCTATTTCTTACTCCAACTAGATAATTTTAAAATTAATTTTGTTTACTATTTCCAAGACTGAATTGAATTGTTTTACTCGAGGTTTCTTTCTTCAACTTTGACCAAATTAATAGAATGGATTAGGTCATTTATTTTATTCACTGTTATGTTTTGAAGTGTACCTACATCGATACTCTGTTTACCTAGTTTTGACATAAGCTTCCATACCATTTTTAATTCTAACTTAATTTCTCTTAATTATGTTTATGGTTTCTGAATAATACTAAGCATTATTGTCGCAAATAACGTTTGGAATCCAGTATCTATTAGGTTTACTAGTTCTGAATGTGCTCTAACCTGTTTGTCCATTGGATTGTATATTATATGAACTTTGTGTTCAGTTTTAAGCAAATTATTTCGAACTCCCTGTTGATATTTCTTACAATTGTCTATATGGCTCACACATCGTATTTAATATATTCTTAATATTATCTTTGTAATCATTTAATTCTCCTATATCGATTTTATTTACTAAAGTTAATTTACTTCCTACTTCTCTAACTTGTCCCTTGTGGTTAAAATATAGTCCGCTATTATCATTTAGTTTCATGGACTTGAAGAACCAGGTGATTTTGTAAAGTACGGTCGAATATAAGCTTTATTATGTTTTTTCGTTTTATTTGCTAGCTTAACTAATACATAATCATCACGTACCTCTAATATTTTATATGGTCCTTTAAATTTCCTCTCTAATTTTCGTTTCACTAAGTTTTTAACTAGAATTTTCTATCATACTTTCCAACTCTTTTTTCATATCGTATTTTTGCCTTTCGTTTTGTCTTTAAAGTTCTGTTTTTGGCTATCAACGACTTATTTAAAAGATGCTCCTTAAGTTCGTCCAAATAATCAAATACACTTCGTTCATCATTATCATTTACCTCGCTTGGTTTGGTTGTTGGATTTCCGTACTGTTATAACAAAAGCTAGCCAATTTGTTATGTTATCTAATTCTTCTCCTGTTGCGTTCATATATTTCAGTAGGCGACAGTGTGTCCTTTCTATTTGCCTGCGGATGGGATATGCAAGTTGTTATATGTTGCATATCAAAAATTTTACAAAATTTTTCAACGAGTCTATATCCAGGATCTTTTACATTGAACAACAAAATCAATGGCATATGGTCTGTCTGGACTATAAATTTTTTTCCGTATATGTACGGTCTAAACTGCTTCGTGACCCATACTATGGCCAACCACTATTGCTCAGTAGTGCTGTAACTGTTCGGCTTTGTTCAATGTCCTTCTAAAGTACTGTATATGCACATGCTTTGTATTATGCTGTTGACTGAGAACAGCACCAATGCCTTTATTTGACGCATCTGTTGTTATTATGAAGGTTTTACTATAATTGAGATACTACAGAACTGGAACGGTTGTTATTGCCCTTTTTAGATTACCAAAAGACTGTTGTTGTTCACTACCCCATCTGATTACATCTTTTTTTAATTACGCGTTAAGAGGCTCTGCGTTCCGGTAGTAACGTACCATGCCTAGGAATGATTTAATTCTTCTTTGGTTTTCAGGAGCCTGTATTTTAATTATACTTTCTATTTAATTGGGATCTTTCTTAGCTCCTTGATCAGTTATCACATGGCCCAGATACTGGACTTCTTTGCGAAGAAATTCCCATTTGTCCGTTTGCAGCTTTAAATTAGCAGCCCTAATATGATCCAGTACTTCCATTAGTTTTTAATTATATTCTGCAAGACTCTGTCCGTATACTACCACATCGTCAAGATAAACAAGACTTTTTATGCCTTGTAACCCGGTTAGCACAGTGTTCATGATACGTTGAAAAAATGCCGGAGCATTTTTCAAGCCAAACGGCATCCTTGTAAACTCAAAGTGCCCATAAGGAGTGCTAAAGGCAATCTTCTCTATATCTTCTTCATTGATCGAGATTTGATAAAACCCGAAAGTCAAATCGAAAGTTGTGAAGTATCTTGCCTTTCCTAGCTGGTCAAGAATTTCGTTAATATTTGGAAGGGGATAGTTATCTGCAAACGACAAAGAGCGGAGCTCCATGGCGAATTACTATCTCTTATTATACCGTCAATATTCAATTTTTCAACCTGACTACGTACTTCTTCTTCGTGTACCTTTGGGTACCTGTAAGTTTTGGTAAACACGGGAGAACAACCTTCCATAGTCTTAATCTGATGTTTTATTATAACATATTTGTATGAGTTATAAAGTGTTATAAAAATGTCAATGTAATTTCTAATTACACTTTATATACTTTCTAACTCTTCTTTATTTTTATGTTCTACCCTAATATTTCCTGTTACCTCTGATAATCTCTGTTTTCTTAATTCCGACAATTCGAATTTCACTAATAATAAAATGTTCTTCATTCAATTGAGATTGTTTTTGGTTATACATTCTGATATAATTATTCCTTGCTTTATTGACTGTCTTGGCACAACTATATCCTCCTTTAATTCTTTGCTATTTTTTTATTTTTTACAACTCAGAAACCTTCAGACATTTCTTTAAGAAACTTTTCTTCGCTCAAATATTTTAAATGTATCTCCTCATTTCTAATTCTGATCATGCAATCTTTATAATGTATGGAGTGACCTCCATCATTAAGAAAGTGGCTACCCTAAAGACCGTCATATTCACCAAGTAGATCATTTTCGATAATTGCATTTTGAGTGTATATTAGTTGGCTTAGTTTTCTTTTTATTATTTGAAAATAATTAAATATCTTTAACGACTTCTCTGATTATTCCATGAGGCTTACCTCCTAATTTAATTGTTTTGGTAAAGTTTACCAATCTGATCCTA
Source organism: Volucella inanis (assembly GCA_907269105.1). NCBI lineage: Eukaryota > Metazoa > Arthropoda > Insecta > Diptera > Syrphidae > Volucella > Volucella inanis. The sequence continues at coordinate 149,817,603 of OU026153.1, forward strand.
CAAGAAAGTAATATCCCTTATTTTCCCTCGTTTTCTTCTTTCCACTTATAATTCTTCAATTTGATCTCTCCTGGAGGAAACCGAACTTAGTACATTTACTAGAAGATGTACCTTGCCACCTGAATAACTCTCTTTTCTTATTTACTTTTTTTACAATAGTATTAGTAACACTCTATGCAAATACTAAAAAAGGTCCCGGAATGTATTGTATTTACAATATTAAAAATACTAGTTTATTCATCTAAATCTATATTGCGAACTTCAAAGTAATCCCCATCGACTGCACACTTATGTCAGCGCTTGATCCTATCCTAGAAACGTTTTTTATATTCGGTTTTCGGCACGTCAATCAGTGCTTCCTGCGATTTTTCCATTACTTCCTCTCGGCTTCTGAAACGCGTTCCCGTAATGGTTTTTTAACTCGATTGAACAGAACGAAGTCACAGGGAGCCAAATCAGGTGAATTCAGTGACTGTTGGATGGTATTTGTTGCATTTTTCGTCAAAAAACTACGAATAATGATCACACTGTGCAACGGTGCGTTATCATGGTGCAAAATCCACGAGTTATCTGCCCACAATTCTGTTTCACGCAAATGTCTCATAACGCCCAAATAATACCCTTTGGTTACTGTCTGGCCTTCTGGCAAAAATTCATGATGCACTACACCGTTGTAATCCATGAAAACCGTGAGCATTGCCTTCTTTATTGACTGAAAACCGCGTGTTTTTTTTGGTCTCGGCTCATTTAGTGAACGCCATTCGCTATGAGGATTGCGTGTCGTATACATAAACCCACGTCTCGTCTCCAGTAATGATCCTTTTAATGAATGTGGGATCGGATTCAGCCTCGCAAATCATCTCATTTGCGACGTCAACACGGTCTCACGACGGACACGACGGAAATCCAAATCATTAACCCAAATGTCTTTTACGGATCCATAGGCAAAGTTCAAGTCCTCTGCTATTTCTCTGATAGTTAATTTGCAATTATTGACCAACATTTCTTTTACTTCAACAATGTTTTCGTCGGTTTTAGATGTCGATGGCCTATCACTGCGTTCATCATCCTCGATTGACTCACGAACACTTTTGAACCGCTCGTCCCACTGGTAAACGACCATTTTCATTAGAGAATCCAACATTTCCAACGTTCGCGCGCCATTAAATCCGTTTTTTACGCAAAATTTAACATAATATAGGGTTTTCCAATAGGAACTTGATAATTTTGAATTTATTTTGTGAACGCACTCTTTCACTAATCATCAAACTGTTACTGTCAATTTATTCAGTAACCTCAACATTTTCATCATAACGAGCAACGTCTGCAAATTATAAAAATTTTCTACAGATATTCGGAGTCGGTGACTGCAACTTTAAGAGCGTTAACTCTAATTTTCGTTCGTAATTCTCGCCCTAATAGACAGGCAATAACAAGTTTAGTGCAAAAATTTGAGTCTACATATTCGTTGTGTGATGTTGCCATGTCAGTGAGACAACGGGTTGGTCGAAGTGTCGAAAATATCGCTGCCGTTCAGACGTCCGTAGCAAACGTTCCACGGCGTTTTCAAGAATTGGGCATCCCTCAGACCATATTATGGCATATTTTGCGTAAGGATCTAGGTGACTCAAGAATTGAAGCGACGTACGTTCTCCGATTGGGTTCTGGAGAAGATGCGCCAAGATGATGAATTTCATCGCAAAATTATCTTCAGTGACGAAGCTCATTTTTGGCTTAATGGGTTCGTCAATAAGCAAAATATGCGTTATTGGTCGGGTGAAAACCCACATGTGCTTCATGAATCACCACTTCATCCACAAAAAATAACTGTTTGGTGCGGTTTGCATGCCGGCGGCGCTATTGGGTCATATTTTTTCGTCGACGATAACGATCGTCAAGTTACTGTGAATGGTCAGCGTTATCGCGCCATGATTACCGATTATTTTTGGCCTGAATTGGAAGATATGGACTTAGACGTCATGTGGTTTCAACAGGATGGTGCCACAAGCCACACAGCACACGCTACAATCGATTTATTGAAGAGTAAGTATGGTGAGCGTGCTATCTCAAGACATGGACCAGTCGATTGGCCGCCTCGTTCGTGCGATTTAACGCCGCTTGACTATTTTCTGTGGGGCTACGTTAAGTCATTGGTTTATGCCAACAAGCCGACGACGCTGGAAGAGCTCAGAGCCAACATTGAACGCGAAATAGCGGCCGTTTCGGCCGAAATGTGTGACCGAGTCGTTGAAAATTTTGTCCAACGAATCGACCGTTGCAAACGTGCCCGCGGTGGCCATATGAACAAAGTTGAGTTCCATTCATAAATGTTTTGATTGTACTTCAAGCCAATAATAAAATTTTTGAAACATCTCAAATGGTTTGCCTTTTATTAAAAAAAAAGTTGTCAAGTCGTTATTAGAAAACCCTATACAAGTTCGTTGTTACAAATTTAAATCCATTTCTAAAATTGTAAAAAATCGCCAACACAATGCAAATGTCAAGATCACAATATGCAATGGCTATCCATGGCAGAAGTAGAAAATTAAACGATTTTCTGCCACCTTCTAATCTTTCTCCACAACACAAAAACTCTAACTTTAGTAACCCGTCTGGTAGAGCTCCCTTTATTACACATTGCTAGACAAGCTCAGCAGATTCAATCTCAGAGACCAGCACAGCTAGCCTCTTTACCAATACCAAGGAAACAAGAGACTAAATCAACCTTAACGACAACCACCACCAGAGTCAATGAACGCGTCAACTATTCGCACAAATATGTACTAAACCCAGTTGGCCAACAGCACGAAAAAGGCCACCGATGCTACCATAACAACAGGTTCATCCATCAAAGATGCAGAGGAACTACCACGTTAGTACATCAGCTAAGCCCGAGGAAGTCAAACAGTATGAGCAAAGTATGGCGAATGAGTATAAAGAAAACGAAGAACGCTATAAGAATACGTAACAGCAAGAAGGACAACTGAAGAATTAGGTGAGCTGACAGACGTTAATTTTTTAGATTAAGTGATTCTTCGCTGCCATATTTTCAATGTGCAACGAAGGGGGGACAAATTCTACGGTTCCTTATTGACACTGGATCAAGCAAAAACTACATATAGTCTTCTCTTATTAAAAATCCTCTACCTAATGAAACCTCTTTTTATGCCAACTCTATTGGAGGTAATATACTGATAACCTACCATACATTTGTTAACCTTTTTAATCTATGGTAGAAGATGTAAAAATAAAATTCTTTCTCATGCCCGAACTCAAGTCCTTCAATGCCATACTTGGAAATGACAGTCTCAAAAGTCTTTCCGTTGTAATCCACACCAAAGATAATAACATTGGCATCAAGAATCGTGTAAAAATACGTATTAAACAGTTAATTTCTCAATCGGTTAATACCATAAATATCTGAACTGGTTATACATCTCCGCAACAAAGATCATCTATTCAAAAACTATACGCAATTTCCCAAAACTCTTTGACGAACTGGACGAAAAACGGTGAAATAAATACAACATCTGATTCCGTATACTTAAAATTCTATCCCTACCCTATGTCCCTTAAGGACGAGGTCGAAAAACAAGTTGAAACGCTTCTCACAGACTTCATCATAAGACCTTCACGGTCCCCATACGACTCCCCTGTATGGATTGTTCCTAAGAAGAACGATGCTTCTGACGAAAAAAAATATAGGAAATTAAACAGCATAACTGTTTTCACTGAAAAGTGGGTTTCATCAGATCCCCCTTAAAGCATCTGATAACGAAAAAACGGCCTTCTCGGTCAACAACGGCAAGTACGAGTTCACCATATTGCCATTTGGGAAAATATAGGGAAAATATGCTACTTTTACATAGATGATATCATCATCTTAAGTCGAGATGAGGCCACACATTACAGGCTACAAATATGAAAGTGCAGTTAGATAAGTGTGAATTCTACAGACAAGATGTAGAAGTTCTAGGTTTGCCATTTCATCTCCAACTTGGAGAGTACAAAATGTACCATATCCACAAACTCTGAAAGAACTTCGCTCCTTTTTCAGACTATTAGGATTCATATAACAATACCAAATTAAAAAGATGGAAGGCCATACTCGAAGAGTATAACCATGAGCTTAGATATAAGACCGGAAAAATGAACATGGTGGCAGATGCACTTTCAAGACCTCCAATATGTTCAGAAATAAATAGTCTTACACCAACAATATACAGTGATGAAAGTTCATCTCAGAACTTAATATTCAGTGTAAATTGTCACATAAACGTTTTCAAGAATTAAACTATCCTTAAAACCGGAGATAACCCTAGCCAACAATTTCCAATAGTATTTCGTTCCTATCAACGCCATACAATTACAGAACGTTTCTACACTAAAAAATAACTTAATTGAAATTTTAATGGCACGTTTAAACCCAATAGTAACTAATTGTATTAAAAAGGAAGAACGAGTAATGGGTTTGATTCAGGAAATCTACATATAAAGAATATTTTAGTTAATATCGCATAAGATTTTCCCAAACTTAAGTTGAAGACGTTGTAGATGACCAGAAACAGGAAGAAATAATAATAAACACCCATAAACGTGCTCTCAGAAACAAGCATGAAAACAAATTGCCGATTCTTGAAAAATTCTACATATTTTCCAGCCATGTCACGCAAAATCAAAAGAATAGCAAAATTTTGCTCGATTTGTAAAGAAAATAAATATAACCGTCATCCAGACAAGATAGAGATTCAGGCCACGCCGATACCAGAGCATCCAGGCCAAATAATAATAATGATAATGAAAAATCATTTAATTCCATCCCGATATCTTTTATGCTTGGAAACGAGTTTGGTATACAAATACACAAAACACTTCTTATACGAGTTCATCAAATGGCCAAGTAGAGCGATTTTCAAGATATGGGATGCTTGAAAAAAAAACAGATTCTTCACGGAATTACTAGAAGCAGGCATAAATGCATATAACTTTTCAGTTCACTCCATCACAAAAAAGACACCAGTTGATCTATTCTTTAGTAGAACCATCGTTTCCGACCACTCCCAAATAGAAAAATCATACTCAGAAAACATAAAAAGATTGAAGGTAAAGCAAGAAAAGGACTTAGCTTATCATAATAAAAGTAAACCTCCCAATTAGGAACTACTCACCTGGTGATATAATTTACACTTGCGGTCATAAAAACCGCTCCATATCAAAATGATTGAAAAATTGTTAATAACTACGATAATAATTTTAATAATGAAATGAAATTTTTGTTGAGTACTCCGCAGTAGTTTATAAGTATTTCTATCTAATTTCCATCTGTTTATTGAATGTTTGAAAAAAGATATTAACAAAGAAAGAAGAACCAGTTAATTTTCATATTTTTTTAAAATATTTTAATTCAGTCGTTGGTTAACAAAATCAAACGATACATTTTTTATGTGTGTGTATATAAGATGTTTAGATATGCAACTTTTACCAAAAAATTATCAATACCGAGTTGCTCCTCCTTTGGCGGTTATAACCGCTTTTATTCTAGAAGGCATCGAGTTTACTAGAAGTTCAGTAATATCCCTTGAAATTTCAGTATTCCATACATGTTCTAGAACTTCTTTTAGCTTTTTTTTACTTTCTGGTTTATGTTCAACCACCTTACGCTTTTTTCAATTTTGTGGTTAGGAGAGGTTTTTTCGCTGACTTCCATATAAACCTATCTCCCGTAGCCGTCGGCGTATGGTTTCGGCGCTTAGATCAACTTGTTAAAATTCACTCAGCTCTGCTCTTTTAAAGCGATCTTTCATGCTAATTCGTTGTAATACATTGACCGTCTTTTGGGTTGTTTTACGTTTTCGTCCCGAGCCTTTTTTCTTTTCCAATGGATCCAAATTTTCTTTTTTCTTCATCAGTCGTCCGATAGTTGAATGACAGCATCCTATTTTAACCGCAATCTCACGATAGGCAAGTCCTTCTTCGAATAAAGTCAATATTTGAACTTTTTCGTCCCGGTCAGTTGATGATATTTACTAGTAATTTCACTTATTTTACTTGTCACCGTCACAACTCTATTCAAACTGATTTTTTTTGCACTGAATACGAGGCCGAACACCGCTATGGGGAATACCTTTCATTAGTATGGGAAAAATCCTTACGATCTGATGTAATTAGGCATTTTTTGAGAACTCATTAGGTGGTGCGGTTTTTATGACCGCAAATGTATGTCAAGAAAAACAAAAGGTTAAGCTCTAAACTCACCCCCAGTATACTCGAGAAACCGTAAAAGAAAATAAAAAGACAACAGTGCTCACTGAATCGTATAGAGAAGTCCATAAATCGCATATAAAGGTCTAACAGACATTCCATACTTTTCCTCTCTCTTCCAGATACCTTATACCTCTCTGCCTAGCTAACGTACAAATACTGGACTATACTAACTCTCGACAATTGATAATAAATACTGGAACAATCCGATTACAGGCAGGAACATTCAAATTATTAACATAGACGCCATAGAATCATTTGTGAAAGCGAATTTCCAAACCTCGAATTCCAATTTCTACCTCCTTTCCGAAGAAATATCCTTTATCAGTGGGATCTGATAAAGGATATTTCTTCGGAAAGGAGGTAGAAATTGGAATTTCCGTATTCCTGATCATTCAAAAAGAATAAGGTCAATAAACTTTATAGAAAGTGCCTGAAAGTGGATATCTGGAAACCCAGATAGCCATGACTTTCAGATTTTACAGGAAAAAATTAATAATGTGCCAGAAAACAATAACAGGCTAGTCTTAGATAAATTAATAATAGATTATATAAATGAGGTAACAAAGGAAACAAATGAAATAAGCAAGTATATAAAAACTAATGAAAAAATATTAGAAGAATTGTTATTTAGTATCAAATACAAACTAAACTTAATAAAAGATGAAATTACAAATATTAGATACGCTTTGCACTGGGCAAAAGCCAATATAATTTATTCCTACATACTATTAAATATTGAAATAAATACAATTAAAGAAATCATAGAGAATAAGCAAATACCTTTCATAAATATAGAAGAAGCAATTAAATTGCATTTAACAGCTATATAATAATATATATTGTATGTCTACCAATTATAAATAAAGAAATTTGTGAAGGAAACTTAAAGCAACAAAGCAAAACCAAACTATAATAAAAACAGATTATAACGAAATAGTAAAACGTAAAAGCTAAATTTTTGGTATAAGTACACTATGTAAAGCAATTAACAAACTCTCTATTTCTTCTTATTCTAACATTGTTAACATAAACAACACAAAATGTAATCCTAACTTAGTAAGAAGTCTTCAAACCAGCTGTAATGTCATCAATAGCTAGCACATACATACAACCAGTTAAAGAAATAGCAACTGACATTCTATTCCTCAATCAGTACCATGGGCTCTTAACAATCAATGGTGATCAGGTGTCATTAAACGAAACATTTCTAATAAAGTATCATAACGGTAGCATTAAAATTGGGAAAACAACGTTCAAATCAGTTGAAGTTACAGACTTTGCTCCACTACCAGCAATCTACCAACCTACCTCAATAAACCCAGAAATGGAAGAATTGCTCTCATTGGAGATGATTAAGCAGTTGTACACTACTAATACTCAGCACATCCAGCTGCTAAGGAGAAACATCTAAACCAGCACGATGATATTTCTGGGCTCGGCTGTAAGCCTTGTAGTTATCATATTGCTTATTTTAAAGAAAACAGTGAGTAAAGTGAGGCCAGTAGACAATAATAACATAAGGGACGAAAAGGTTACAGAACCAATAAAAATAGTCAAAAGCTCTCCATCCATAAAACAGATTCCATTTTTCTAAGTGAACGAGGACGTTCACATTTAAGGGTGGAGGAGTTAATGAAATATTATACAAAAGTCAGCAACACACAATTTCGCATCACATTGCACATCAAACACCTTCAAACAGTGCATACGATAACCCCAACACGCGCAGTCCTATTTGCCGTTGATGTCACCAGATACCTGCACACCAACCACCTGCAACCAATGCACAAAACATCTTTGCTGTGGGAACCAACAGCATGCAGAATCAGCTAATTTTCACTATTTAAGGTATTAATGTTTGTTAAGAAGATCAGTTATAGTTTTGATGAACAGAAACGCTGTTCAAATAAATAAAGTTTTTTTTTATTTAAGAAAAGATTCATTTTATAAATCTATAATTTATAAAATTAACAATTGTGAAACAATCGACGCAGAGAGGATAAAAATGAAAAGCCAAATTAAGTTTTAGTAACTTTATTCTAATGTATAGTATTCGGTAGAGGTCAAAACTCAACTCAAACAATTTTCTGTCACTTACTATACATCTATTTATAAACTGATTTGTGCTAACGATTGTCGTCGATGAAATATTACCCCTCCATTTTTTTTGTCGGGTCATCATCTTACCTGTATGACACCTTCGCCTGGCACGTTTTACTAGGTGGAGTGAAAAGTAACCTCATTGACTGCTAGAATGCACTGTTACTGCAAAAAAGGTTATGGTGCCTAGAAGTCCTTTCATATTTAGGCAGACATGTCAAATTTCAGTGCGATACTGTCTTTAGTTTTGTTTTGACAGCTGATTGTTGTTGACGTGTTTGGCATCATGTTGAGTATGGACAAAAACAATTTTCGTTCTCTCATAAAACATTATTTTTGAGAGGCAAAACGGCGAAGGAAACAAAAGAAAAGATCGATAAATATTATGGGGCTAATGCTCCGTCAGATTACACCGTCAAATATTTCGAGAGTTTCGTGGTGGCCACAACTCCACTACCGATCAAGTGCGCAGCGGCAGGCCCTCCGATGCAGTTACAGAGGACATTGTCAAAAAAACACATGAAATGGTGTTGGCTGACCGGAAAGTGAAGGTGCGCGAGCTAGCAGATACCACAAAGATTAGTACTGAGAGCACACGTCATATTTTGGGCAACATTCTGCATATGAAAAAGTTATCCTGCAACTGGGTGCCGCGCATACTCACTCCTGACCAAAAACACGAACGCGAGAGCACTTCGAAAGAGTGTTTGGACTTGCTGATGCGGAATCGGGCGGACTTTTGGCGTCGATTGGTAACTGTTGAACAACAGAGAACAGAATGAGTGGCCAGCAATGGACTGAAGCCGGCACGAGTGCTCCGAAGCGGCCGAGGAAGGCTCGATGGGTCGCAAAGGTTATGGCGTCAGTTTTCTGGGATTGCCAAGGCATCCTTTTCGTGAACTACCTCGAAAAAGGAAAAACCATCAACAGCGAGTATTACTGTGCATTATTGGAGCGATTGAAGGCTCACATGAAGCGAAAAAAAAAAGTTTGTTTTTGTAAGACAATGCACAGACGTACATGGCTAAAATCAATGACTTACTGCTCCAATTGCTGTAGAATCTACTCTATTCGCACAATTTGGCTCCCTCGGACTATTATCTCTTCCCAAACCTCAAAAGATGGCTCATCAACAAAAAATTCAGCTCACGCGAGAAAATCATTGACGCCACGGAGAAGTATTTTGCAGATCTCCGGAAAATTACTTTTCAGACGGGATCAAGAAGTAAGAAAATCGCTAGAATAAGTGTATCAAACTAAAAGGGAACTTTATTGAATAAAATAAAAAAAACATTTAAAAAATTTTTTTTTTTCATTCCCAAGGAGGTTATTTTTCACCCTATCTAGTACTGCATCAGCATAACAATATCTTTGAATTAGTCAGGGACTTTGTATACGAATACCTAGACTCCGCTATTAAATTTGATAGCGACATCTCATCAGAAATTAAACGAAGAGTTACTCTTGCCAATCGTTTTTTCTGCTGCCTAGAAAAGGAAATGACTTGTAAGGCCTTGTCAAGAGGCATTCATAATGCAGAAGGATTGATGTTAGCGATGGTGGATGAAAATATCCTTGGCCGTTTTGAAAACAAAATTTTTCGAGAGATTTTTATTCGCGTTTGGGTTAAAGGGATTTAGAGCACGTGATATTGACCTGATCAGAGAAGTGCACATTAGTCGCCAAGGAAGTTAAGACTCGTAGAGCAAATGAACATCAGCACTCCGGTCCGGAGGAACAACGCAGTAGAGGAAGATCTCACCTTACATTAATAACGCGCAAGATCTCAGCCAACTTGGAGGCAGTCAGCCAGTAACTGTTCTTATTGGTGATTCCAGGTCCACGCCTGTCTCAAGCGCCATCTAGACAGGTTATTTGTCGAAAGAGACAATGTTTTTTGTTTTCAGTAAGGTCTAACAAACATCGATTTTACACCGCAAAAACATTATCAAGTCGTGGAATATTATTTGCGAAATCAGTATTTAGTTACACAAACTTATCGGGCACTTTATATTCATTTTTAGTATATTCGTAGATCGAAAAATCATTATCTGTGGATAAATTTAAAATTTGTCAGTTCCAGGAATGCACAGGGACTTAAGCTTTGTTCGCCGACAACTCGGAACATTTTGGACCTTAGCTGAATATGCAAGCGATTCCGGCATTTTATGGCAAAATTGCGTTTAGGGGTGATACTCAACGTTGGCTGAACAGATACGTTTATTAGCAAAATAGTCAAATTTTGAGTGAGAACAATTTGCAAGCGACTCTTCAGACACCACTCCATTGCAAAAATGTAACGTATGGAGTGTACACTCGTGTCATCGTTGGTCTTTTTTTTTTAGAATGGGGTAGGAGCTTTCCTTGCAATAAACTGCCTCTGTTGGCGGACAATGATCAGTGAGTGCCATTTATTGATTTATTGAAATCAAAGTTTCGTGAGAAAATAATTTGACGATTGTGACCCGTAAATTGGAGAAAAAGATGAACAAGATGTGAGATTTGACTGTTCTTAGAGTGATTTTTGCTCTCGTTAGCATTGGAGGGCTTTGAAGGAGGAGAAATTACAACTAACTCTATGAGCTGTAGGGCGACATCGATTGATCATAGAAAAATGTATCAGTTCGTTGAGATGTCTGGGGCATGCAGAATTTTCTTACAATCGCACAGCACAGCACAGGTCAAGAATATAGTGAACACACGACTAATTACTTATGTTATATAAGTAATAAAAATAAAATATAAACCTATCTCCCGTAGCCGTCGGCGTATGGTTTCGGCGCTTAGATCAACTTGTTAAAATTCACTCAGCTCTGCTCTTTTAAAGCGATCTTTCATGCTAATTCGTTGTAATACATTGACCGTCTTTTGGGTTGTTTTACGTTTTCGTCCCGAGCCTTTTTTCTTTTCCAATGGATCCAAATTTTCTTTTTTCTTCATCAGTCGTCCGATAGTTGAATGACAGCATCCTATTTTAACCGCAATCTCACGATAGGCAAGTCCTTCTTCGAATAAAGTCAATATTTGAACTTTTTCGTCCCGGTCAGTTGATGATATTTACTAGTAATTTCACTTATTTTACTTGTCACCGTCACAACTCTATTCAAACTGATTTTTTTTGCACTGAATACGAGGCCGAACACCGCTATGGGGAATACCTTTCATTAGTATGGGAAAAATCCTTACGATCTGATGTAATTAGGCATTTTTTGAGAACTCATTAGGTGGTGCGGTTTTTATGACCGCAAATGTATGTCAAGAAAAACAAAAGGTTAAGCTCTAAACTCACCCCCAGTATACTCGAGAAACCGTAAAAGAAAATAAAAAGACAACAGTGCTCACTGAATCGTATAGAGAAGTCCATAAATCGCATATAAAGGTCTAACAGACATTCCATACTTTTCCTCTCTCTTCCAGATACCTTATACCTCTCTGCCTAGCTAACGTACAAATACTGGACTATACTAACTCTCGACAATTGATAATAAATACTGGAACAATCCGATTACAGGCAGGAACATTCAAATTATTAACATAGACGCCATAGAATCATTTGTGAAAGCGAATTTCCAAACCTCGAATTCCAATTTCTACCTCCTTTCCGAAGAAATATCCTTTATCAGTGGGATCTGATAAAGGATATTTCTTCGGAAAGGAGGTAGAAATTGGAATTTCCGTATTCCTGATCATTCAAAAAGAATAAGGTCAATAAACTTTATAGAAAGTGCCTGAAAGTGGATATCTGGAAACCCAGATAGCCATGACTTTCAGATTTTACAGGAAAAAATTAATAATGTGCCAGAAAACAATAACAGGCTAGTCTTAGATAAATTAATAATAGATTATATAAATGAGGTAACAAAGGAAACAAATGAAATAAGCAAGTATATAAAAACTAATGAAAAAATATTAGAAGAATTGTTATTTAGTATCAAATACAAACTAAACTTAATAAAAGATGAAATTACAAATATTAGATACGCTTTGCACTGGGCAAAAGCCAATATAATTTATTCCTACATACTATTAAATATTGAAATAAATACAATTAAAGAAATCATAGAGAATAAGCAAATACCTTTCATAAATATAGAAGAAGCAATTAAATTGCATTTAACAGCTATATAATAATATATATTGTATGTCTACCAATTATAAATAAAGAAATTTGTGAAGGAAACTTAAAGCAACAAAGCAAAACCAAACTATAATAAAAACAGATTATAACGAAATAGTAAAACGTAAAAGCTAAATTTTTGGTATAAGTACACTATGTAAAGCAATTAACAAACTCTCTATTTCTTCTTATTCTAACATTGTTAACATAAACAACACAAAATGTAATCCTAACTTAGTAAGAAGTCTTCAAACCAGCTGTAATGTCATCAATAGCTAGCACATACATACAACCAGTTAAAGAAATAGCAACTGACATTCTATTCCTCAATCAGTACCATGGGCTCTTAACAATCAATGGTGATCAGGTGTCATTAAACGAAACATTTCTAATAAAGTATCATAACGGTAGCATTAAAATTGGGAAAACAACGTTCAAATCAGTTGAAGTTACAGACTTTGCTCCACTACCAGCAATCTACCAACCTACCTCAATAAACCCAGAAATGGAAGAATTGCTCTCATTGGAGATGATTAAGCAGTTGTACACTACTAATACTCAGCACATCCAGCTGCTAAGGAGAAACATCTAAACCAGCACGATGATATTTCTGGGCTCGGCTGTAAGCCTTGTAGTTATCATATTGCTTATTTTAAAGAAAACAGTGAGTAAAGTGAGGCCAGTAGACAATAATAACATAAGGGACGAAAAGGTTACAGAACCAATAAAAATAGTCAAAAGCTCTCCATCCATAAAACAGATTCCATTTTTCTAAGTGAACGAGGACGTTCACATTTAAGGGTGGAGGAGTTAATGAAATATTATACAAAAGTCAGCAACACACAATTTCGCATCACATTGCACATCAAACACCTTCAAACAGTGCATACGATAACCCCAACACGCGCAGTCCTATTTGCCGTTGATGTCACCAGATACCTGCACACCAACCACCTGCAACCAATGCACAAAACATCTTTGCTGTGGGAACCAACAGCATGCAGAATCAGCTAATTTTCACTATTTAAGGTATTAATGTTTGTTAAGAAGATCAGTTATAGTTTTGATGAACAGAAACGCTGTTCAAATAAATAAAGTTTTTTTTTATTTAAGAAAAGATTCATTTTATAAATCTATAATTTATAAAATTAACAATTGTGAAACAATCGACGCAGAGAGGATAAAAATGAAAAGCCAAATTAAGTTTTAGTAACTTTATTCTAATGTATAGTATTCGGTAGAGGTCAAAACTCAACTCAAACAATTTTCTGTCACTTACTATACATCTATTTATAAACTGATTTGTGCTAACGATTGTCGTCGATGAAATATTACCCCTCCATTTTTTTTGTCGGGTCATCATCTTACCTGTATGACACCTTCGCCTGGCACGTTTTACTAGGTGGAGTGAAAAGTAACCTCATTGACTGCTAGAATGCACTGTTACTGCAAAAAAGGTTATGGTGCCTAGAAGTCCTTTCATATTTAGGCAGACATGTCAAATTTCAGTGCGATACTGTCTTTAGTTTTGTTTTGACAGCTGATTGTTGTTGACGTGTTTGGCATCATGTTGAGTATGGACAAAAACAATTTTCGTTCTCTCATAAAACATTATTTTTGAGAGGCAAAACGGCGAAGGAAACAAAAGAAAAGATCGATAAATATTATGGGGCTAATGCTCCGTCAGATTACACCGTCAAATATTTCGAGAGTTTCGTGGTGGCCACAACTCCACTACCGATCAAGTGCGCAGCGGCAGGCCCTCCGATGCAGTTACAGAGGACATTGTCAAAAAAACACATGAAATGGTGTTGGCTGACCGGAAAGTGAAGGTGCGCGAGCTAGCAGATACCACAAAGATTAGTACTGAGAGCACACGTCATATTTTGGGCAACATTCTGCATATGAAAAAGTTATCCTGCAACTGGGTGCCGCGCATACTCACTCCTGACCAAAAACACGAACGCGAGAGCACTTCGAAAGAGTGTTTGGACTTGCTGATGCGGAATCGGGCGGACTTTTGGCGTCGATTGGTAACTGTTGAACAACAGAGAACAGAATGAGTGGCCAGCAATGGACTGAAGCCGGCACGAGTGCTCCGAAGCGGCCGAGGAAGGCTCGATGGGTCGCAAAGGTTATGGCGTCAGTTTTCTGGGATTGCCAAGGCATCCTTTTCGTGAACTACCTCGAAAAAGGAAAAACCATCAACAGCGAGTATTACTGTGCATTATTGGAGCGATTGAAGGCTCACATGAAGCGAAAAAAAAAAGTTTGTTTTTGTAAGACAATGCACAGACGTACATGGCTAAAATCAATGACTTACTGCTCCAATTGCTGTAGAATCTACTCTATTCGCACAATTTGGCTCCCTCGGACTATTATCTCTTCCCAAACCTCAAAAGATGGCTCATCAACAAAAAATTCAGCTCACGCGAGAAAATCATTGACGCCACGGAGAAGTATTTTGCAGATCTCCGGAAAATTACTTTTCAGACGGGATCAAGAAGTAAGAAAATCGCTAGAATAAGTGTATCAAACTAAAAGGGAACTTTATTGAATAAAATAAAAAAAACATTTAAAAAATTTTTTTTTTTCATTCCCAAGGAGGTTATTTTTCACCCTATCTAGTACTGCATCAGCATAACAATATCTTTGAATTAGTCAGGGACTTTGTATACGAATACCTAGACTCCGCTATTAAATTTGATAGCGACATCTCATCAGAAATTAAACGAAGAGTTACTCTTGCCAATCGTTTTTTCTGCTGCCTAGAAAAGGAAATGACTTGTAAGGCCTTGTCAAGAGGCATTCATAATGCAGAAGGATTGATGTTAGCGATGGTGGATGAAAATATCCTTGGCCGTTTTGAAAACAAAATTTTTCGAGAGATTTTTATTCGCGTTTGGGTTAAAGGGATTTAGAGCACGTGATATTGACCTGATCAGAGAAGTGCACATTAGTCGCCAAGGAAGTTAAGACTCGTAGAGCAAATGAACATCAGCACTCCGGTCCGGAGGAACAACGCAGTAGAGGAAGATCTCACCTTACATTAATAACGCGCAAGATCTCAGCCAACTTGGAGGCAGTCAGCCAGTAACTGTTCTTATTGGTGATTCCAGGTCCACGCCTGTCTCAAGCGCCATCTAGACAGGTTATTTGTCGAAAGAGACAATGTTTTTTGTTTTCAGTAAGGTCTAACAAACATCGATTTTACACCGCAAAAACATTATCAAGTCGTGGAATATTATTTGCGAAATCAGTATTTAGTTACACAAACTTATCGGGCACTTTATATTCATTTTTAGTATATTCGTAGATCGAAAAATCATTATCTGTGGATAAATTTAAAATTTGTCAGTTCCAGGAATGCACAGGGACTTAAGCTTTGTTCGCCGACAACTCGGAACATTTTGGACCTTAGCTGAATATGCAAGCGATTCCGGCATTTTATGGCAAAATTGCGTTTAGGGGTGATACTCAACGTTGGCTGAACAGATACGTTTATTAGCAAAATAGTCAAATTTTGAGTGAGAACAATTTGCAAGCGACTCTTCAGACACCACTCCATTGCAAAAATGTAACGTATGGAGTGTACACTCGTGTCATCGTTGGTCTTTTTTTTTTAGAATGGGGTAGGAGCTTTCCTTGCAATAAACTGCCTCTGTTGGCGGACAATGATCAGTGAGTGCCATTTATTGATTTATTGAAATCAAAGTTTCGTGAGAAAATAATTTGACGATTGTGACCCGTAAATTGGAGAAAAAGATGAACAAGATGTGAGATTTGACTGTTCTTAGAGTGATTTTTGCTCTCGTTAGCATTGGAGGGCTTTGAAGGAGGAGAAATTACAACTAACTCTATGAGCTGTAGGGCGACATCGATTGATCATAGAAAAATGTATCAGTTCGTTGAGATGTCTGGGGCATGCAGAATTTTCTTACAATCGCACAGCACAGCACAGGTCAAGAATATAGTGAACACACGACTAATTACTTATGTTATGTATGTCTCCATCGATTACCATGGCGATGAAACCTTGACACCTAATTACTTTTTTGATGGTTTCGTCCGATGTGGAAGCTTAAGAGCCTGAATAGGACGAAGTGCAGCGATTCAAATGACAATCGATATCTTTACGCGAACGGTAGTTGAATGTGGTGGATTTAATGCAGATTGGAGATATTGTTAACATGGGCCAATACACCGGGGTTTAACTATTGCATAAGTAGTAGAAAAGTAGCAAATTTTTGCCAAATTTCTTTTTTTTGCCTTGTTCGACACAATCAACAAGGATTCTTCGATTTTGGGTACACTTTCTATTGAAAATTGAAAATCTGGAAAATTACTAGGATACTGACTGCGACTTTATTAACTTGGTCATAAATAT
The DNA here is from genome assembly GCA_907269105.1 of Volucella inanis. Lineage (NCBI taxonomy): Eukaryota > Metazoa > Arthropoda > Insecta > Diptera > Syrphidae > Volucella > Volucella inanis. The sequence goes on from OU026153.1 coordinate 149,834,471, forward strand.
AAAGCGAATAAATGAAAGAACTCCGACTAAATGGATCTTTAGTATCAGCTTTGAAATAGTAAAATCTCACTTCAAGGAGAAGTCATAACATTTTCATAAGTCATAACATGTCATAAACATTTTCTTATTTTAATGAAAATTAATAGGCTTCTTTATAACGTCCCAGCTGGTAAATAAAATATTTTCTTTAACTCAAAAAAGAACTACAAAAATTCATGTTGCTGGATAAAAAGTTCAGCATTCCAATTTTAATATCATCGGGTCAACATCGGATTGCAATATCCGCACAACTCAATCAGATTCTCAATTTAAATTTAATTTAATTTAGTCACGGTATATACGAATATAAAATGCAACTCCAAGCAAATCGGATACACGTATTCGAAGAACTGCATTGATTGAGTCATATGAAATGAACGCAACAAGCAGGGCAGCATCTACATTCGTAAGTCGTTAACGTAACTTACTGCATCTTCCGTAACTACGATTTCCAGTTTTATCTTAAACTGAGTAACTGGCAAATTTGGTGTCATCACATCACAATTTTTATTAATTTTCCTTAAATTTTTTTTAATTTTGGAAAGTTATTTGGGTGTTTTATTGTCAACATTTACGCATAGCGTTTTCCTAAGTAAGATAATTTTCTGTCATTTCAATTGCTATCAGTAAGTTTCAATCCCTCCTCCACTTGTCTATGCTTTTAGGGTAGATTGACAATAATAGATAGAAAGTAAATAGAATCTTAGATGATAATGGTCTTTTGTGATCCCAGTTTATATGCTGGTGAGGTATATCCTTCTTTCAGACCCCACTCGCGTACAAGTATAATTCTTCTATGAATTATATTTGAGAAGAGCTTCTGACTCGTCTTTGGGATGAATTCCAAGTTTAAGCGCATCTTCCAGAATGGTTTATAACGACTTCAAGTATCAGGTTTTCTTGGCTGTTCTGGACAAAACGTATAAGTTTTCTACTCCGTTCCGCAGAATGTCCTCTTAAGGGTTTCACTGCCGCTTGTATTCCAAAAGAATCCGTTTCCTTGTTATTTATGATGCCTACTTGGACAAGTATCCAGCTATTGCTAACTCTGTTATTGACATTATAGCTATTTCGTAATTTCTGTAATTCTTCTCGCATCATCATATCTCAGTGAATAATTTTTGATCATAGATTCGATGTGGATGAACACCAATACCTCATATCCGCCCCCGAGGGACGACGCAGTAGAGAAAGACCACAACTTAGGCAATATACACAAGTGGAAGGGGACCTCAGCCAACAAGGCATGTGAAACTGAAGACAGCTAATCAAAGAGCGAGGTGGATGAAAACACTTGTTGGTTGAGGCTCAAGTCCCTCGTTTTGTAGGGCCACCTTAAGTAAGAAAGTAAAATTCGTGGTGGGGAATCTGCGCGGCGATTGATAGGTAAACTGCTAACTGTCCTATACTTCGGTTTGATGAAGAAAATCAATGAGTATTTGCAGCTAAATAAGAAGTGTACAAAGCGGCTGCAACGAACGATGTGAGCCGCTAATGAGCTCTAGAAGCAGAAGTGGCGGAAAGAACATTGGGTTCTCCAGAAGAAGAAAAAAGAGCACGCAAGAATGCGTAATCTAAGATATTGAGAGTTTGTACTCCAGAAATAACGTACGGAACTTTTACCAGCACGTAAGTAGAACAAGGCAACAAGTCCCACACAAAAACTCTTTGAGATGAAGAAGGAAACCTTGAAGTAGGGCCACAGTCGTCGCTGATAATATTGATTTTTTTTTTGCATTATATAACTTTGATGAACAGCAACATACCGTCGTCAAGCAGAATAAATTCAATTTAGACGATGAAAGCCAAAATTTACGTCCACCTGACCAAAAAGAAGTAAGTATAGAAACATCTAAACTGGAATCCAACAAAGCAGCTGCACCCGACGGCTTATTGATCGAGGTATTCAAAGCTGCTGAAAGTGACTTCATGGGGAGCATACAGCAAAACATTTCTTAGATCTAATGAATGGAATCTCAGCATCATTTTCCCGATACACAAAAAAAGAGACCTACTCAACTGTAGATGTATAAGTCTGCTCAACTTTGCTTAGAAGGTCTTATTTGTCATATTCTGTGAACGTCTAAAACCCTTCAATAGCAGCCTGATTGGCCATTATTAGTGTGGTTTCGGACAAGGAAAGTCTACAATCGATCAAATTTTTCCACTCGGAATTTTAAGTATTTATAAAGACGATCTAAGGGTAAGCCAATAGATGGCGCGGATGTTGACTGTCAATTACTGCCATTTACTGAGTTCAATGTGGTTGATCTTGTTACAAATGTCATTCAATCTTCGGCAAGTTTAGTCATGGAGTCGTTTACCACGCAACAACACATTTTTGGTTTTCGATTTTGTTACAAAAATGGCCGATCTGTAACATTTCGTAAAATTGATGAATTTTTCGGCTAACATAATCGCCCTAGTGAGTCCGGAATTCGTGCAATGGTGAAGTGTTTTGAAGTAACTGGTTCGGCATCGGGTCAATATTAGCACGTACACGCCAAAACATCATCACTGTGTGCGAAATTGTTTAAAGGCAGTCAGGCACCGACTTCGTCGTCGAAGTCAACAATAAGGCCTCATTTATAGCACTTTACCGCGAATTTTAAAAGTTGATCTCGATTTGCAGGTCTATAAAATCCAACTTCCAAAAAGAAGGGTTTTCTTCATCGCATCGTGATGGGTTATGAAAAATAGATTCATTACAGCAACTCAAAGAGAAAAAAGTCATGGTCGGTGTTCATTAGGGAACGATATTGACTACAATTGATGCGGATGAGCCCAGTACTGCGCGAAAACCGGCCAAAATACTAGCAAATGCACGAAAAAGTGATTCTACAACATGATTATGCTCGGCCTCACGTTGCCAAACCCGATAAAACATACCTGGAAACGCTCGAATGGGAAGTCGTTCCCCATACGCCATATTTCCCCGATATTGCGCCGTCTGATTATTACTTGTTCCGTTAGATGGCACATGGTCTGGTTGATCAGCAGTTTCACTCATATAATGACATCGAAAAATGACTTAATTCGTGGATAGCCTCAAAAGATAAACCCTTTTACCGTAACGGTATTCGAGCTTTGTCAGAAATATGGGAAAAAGTTGTAGCTAGCGATGGGCAATACTTTGAGTAATTCATTTGTTACCAGTTTTTCGCAATAAAGCTGCATTTTTATAAAAAAAAAAAGAACGATAACTTAGTTGTGCACCTAATAATACATCAACGATAGTCTGTCCGGGATCAGACCTTCATACTTAGGTAGACGAATGCTTTTGAAAGAATAAAGCTGCCAAAGCTTACTCTCTCATATAATTGGGGTAGTACGCCCTGGAGCAAATGTTGTTCGACGAGGTCATTGCTCTTAAAATGTGCCTTCAAGTTAAATAAGCGATCAAGTTTACCAAATCTAACATGCATTCTTTTCCTGTACTTCAATCATCTTTGCTTTTACCTCGTCGCAGCCTTTATCTTCAGTACCAGAATATTAGAGACCTCGGCTAAAAAGCCCGTACTGTTCTGTGTCAATTTCATGCTCTACCTTCCGATATTTTATGCTATTACTGAAACTCATTATGAAAACCCGTCTCAGACAAAGAACCAATAGCATCCCTTTCTTAAAATGTATCGAGACGACAATTTTATACTTCCTTAGGTTGATTATCCTTGTCGAAAAGTCGTACTGGCCATTTACAACACCTTTGACTCTTCTCTCATTTCTATTTTTCTTCTTATAAGCCTCGAATTTGTCTCAATAAAAATAACACTCCCCTGTACTTCATATAACATAGTCTTACATCTTTCGGGGCTAACCTACGAACCCTACATGTCGTTCTCGCCGTCGATGCAGTTGACTTATTAATTGACGTGGCGATTTTAATATACCTAATCCCCATAAGATAATCATTCATTTTTCATCGCATTGAACGCCCATCGAGTGTTTATTCTCAAATCGACTATTTACATGCTTTGCCAATTAGACCTTATTCTTAAAACAGATCCCATTAATTCCGGAGTAGAATTATCTCCCCAATGTATATCAAATATCAAAGGGAGACTTCGTTTCTCATGAAATTTCTTTTCTGGCTTCAAATATCTTGGTACTTAAAATTTCTTCGAAAATATTTTATTTTATTCGAAGCCTTTACCTTTCATTGGAAGTCTTTTATTTAAAATGAAAACATGGCTTCCTGAAAGGTAAATCAACTACTACAAATCTCTTTTAGTTCGTGTTATTTGCCGTCGCAGTCTGGAAAATAGCAATGAATTGATGCCATTGGAACTATTTGCATTAATGATTTTAGTCCTTTTCAAAAGCTTTTTTTACGTTGTTCATTTTAGTTGTCCCTAACTTGACCACCTCTGGTGTTCCACTAGATAGTCACTTGAGCACTCTTCTTTTCATTCTAACAAATAGCGCTATTTAACGCTCTTCTCTCGTCAATGCCTTTTACAGCCTGTATCAAACTATGGAAACTAGTGGCGTTGATACTAAGAAGTCTCTGGGCTTAACCCGACGAACCCCACGAAATCCTTATTTTGATGAAGAATGCGTTGAATAGAAGAACAAATGTGCCTAATGCAATATATGAAATAGAAAAAAAAAATAAATTAATTCGACCATGCAGGTTCGCATGAGCAGGAACGCAAAAGAGAAGTAATCTAATGATTTGATCTTTATCGTCGAAGAGAAAATTATCTCCGAAAAGAATAACATGATTGGCAACGGCCTACTGGGCTTAGACGAAGAGCGCTTTCAAGGATAGCTTTTGGAGGACTACATCAACGAGATCTTATATACGATATGTTCATACGAGACCAAATTGTCAATGGAACTCTAACTTGTGACGTGGACAGACCTAACTTAGATCCTGAAAAACTCTTCTTTGATCGTTGCTTAGCAATTTTATCGGCGATTCAACTTCCTATGACCCCATTGTGACATGGAACCAAAACTAGACTCAGTTCACTGACTAAGTTCTGTGAAGTTTTGCTTGAAAACCGTTCAGTAAAGGCTTAAAGCACAAAGTGTGTTGGTCTCGTTAGTCACTACAACCGATTCTAGCTACGGGGTATTGTGTTTCTCAGCATATTTGTGGCTTCGTTCATATGATATATTGTGTGTTACCTGGGGAATGAGTTTCAAGCACGATAAATAGAGGCTCAGTGTATGTGTTATCAGATTTCCCGAACGAATTAAGCCTGATAGATTTTTTCCTTTTAGGGGCTTTCAGTATCCTTCTGGTTTAGCCATATTTTCCGATCTTTTAGCAAAGGTCTATATATCTTTAAATATTCCAGTCTTTCACCTGTACGTAGTTGCTGCAGATCTGCTGGGACGGGCGCTTTGCACGATTGTTGTCTAGCACTTGGTGCGTGCACTGTTCAAGCTCTGAATATCTTCCTCTCCTCCTCCTCTCCTCAAGCTTTTGGTTTGTTTTGGACTTACTAAGCATCTGATGTACTGCAATATGAATCAGATACATATATTTCTTCAGTGGGTTTCCAAACATATGTCCAACTTTCGAGGTTTCTACGATTTTTTGATGAAACAAAGCAAGCAACCTTTATTGACATATCACAGTGTGGCCTTATGTTTCCTTATAATCTCTTCAAGTAGATGTCAGTTCATTCCATCGACTGACCGAATGGCAGCATTTGGTTACCTGACAAAATGTTATTCGATAGAAGGATCTTTAACATGTCCACAGCTCGTGCATTCTATAGATCGGCCCTAACTAATACTTAATATTTATTTAAATTTTCTTTCTACATAAACTGTTCTTAGGTTTCATCAAGACATTGCCCTGAATTTATAATATCATGTTTTATGAAAAGTGAGGTCCACTAGTCTATTAGGTTGCCTTAGACTTACTGTTTTAACTGGCAGATATGAATACCTTGTCAGTTGACTTGTTTCGAAAACACGTTGACCAACAAATGTGGTTAATCTTTTAGGCAATTCCTAGAGCAACTTTCCACCAACCCCGCCGCATGAAACACGATTTAACTGAAACGACACTTTGCAGTGTATACCTTTACATCATTACATCAATAAAACCTGTATTCCCATAAATATCCAACTTCGCGTATGTATGGCGCATCTACGAGTACCGTCACAACCTATTATTACAAATATTCCATCTAAAAAGAAGCCTATATGCATGACATGACAAACTCGCCGCAAACATACAAAAACCCCCAAAGTTCATCGGTTACTAAATCCAAGTACCAAACAAACTCAACGGTGCAAGAAAAAAAAAGTAACTCACACCGTGACGTAGTCAAAGACGTTTCAGATACCAGTTTGTACTTAATATCCCACAGACAAGAAACACATTGTGGTAATGACTTTGACTTAACACACCACGATCAAATGGAGAAAGAAGCGCCATCTGCAGTAGTACGGTATCAAAAAAAAAAAAAAAACTCTTTACCACTATTAGCCAAGTAAATTTCATTTGACCGCCCCATATAAATACATACATATGAGTTTATATGTGCTAATGGCCAGAATTGACAAGTCCTTGATCCAAAACTTTTTGCCCGCTTCTTTAAAAAAAAAAAAAAAAAAAAACGCAAAACTCCATGCAACCATGTAATGCAAGCCACTTAGTGAACCACTTGGAGAGCTTCAAATGCAGCAAAACCCACTTGTGGTGCTCAAGCATCCATGACATAAACACGGAACGGATCCAAGCATAATGGTGGGAATGACCGGCGAGATCAAAACCATGATCAGAAGAGACGGTTTTCAGCTTCACTCTTCAGTCAATCGATAACTGCCGAACGTGAAAGACTGTCCAACTGGAATGTCACTGCGTCACAATTTAAAAATAAAAATTCCGTAAAGATACTCATAGACGTAAGTTTTAAATCAACGTAAAGTCAGTATCGCGTTTGTTTCGGATTTGTCAGACGTCGATTTCGCGCCTCGCTTGATTGCGTTTCAATAAAAGCCGCACCGCGCCGACCCGTTACCGCCACCGTTGTCTATGAGATTGGATTCACATTTTATGAGCTCCTCTCCTGATTGTTTTGATCGTTTTTCAAAAATTTGTTTCATAGCGGGCTCTCTGGTGGTGGTTTAACCAAGTTTTTGGGTAATTTTCACTTTTTTACGTAATTTAACGGTAGGAAGACAACACCAAACAGAAAGTCAATGTTGTCGTTTCTTTCTCTAAAAGTTGCCTGAATTTAATAAATCACTTCAGTTACTTGATCTATTTTTGAGAGTTCGCTTTTTTCGCAAGTTTCGTTTTATTTACCCTGTCAGTTATTCAATCGTAACGTAAATAGAGATCACATAGAGTAGTCTCAGCGGAGGTTAAACATTGGGGACACATACTCATACCTACGCGCCGGTTATGCTGAGTTTAAAGCATTCCTAATAGCCACAACCAAACTCAATGACGTATTGATTAGACAGATATATCGACAAAATCGATGAGAGTTGCAAATGTACTTACGTAATGATCAACTGCTTTCTATTTCATCTCAGTGGAACACCAGAGGTTGGTATGCGGTTACCAGTGTTGTTTTCGCTACAGGATTTTGTCATAGTTGCATTGTTGGGGGAAGAGTTATACAAAATGATTTGCCGCAACGACTACTCCGAAATCTAGAGCAAATCAATGGGGAACGTTCAATTTGTTTACAAATTTTTAAGTCAGATACTTTGGCAATAAATGCATACGAATTTGAGTACTCGTACATCTTGGATTGAGTGTTTAGCTGTTCCGGCAATGTGCACAATATTGTGACCATAAAGCGCGACTTTAAGAGGAATCACAAAGGTCTTATGGCCTTCTGTTGATGTCGGTACGATGCGTGTTCTTGCAATTCAAATATTACTTGCAACTTGAGATATGTGTATATTAGTCGGCAACAGATTGAATTCAAATTGTCAATGCTTATTTTACGTGAATGTTTTGATAGTTTGACTTTAACGTACACTACACTATCGGTTGGTTGACTGGTTATTAAAAAAAAAGTTATCAACTGACCATATAAATTTGAATTTAATTATTAAAACTAAACACAAGCGACTGTTTAAATGAATGGCTTAAAATTTTTTTTAAGTTCTTTTAATTTTTGTGCATCGTTAGGAAAATTGTTTCTTTTTCATTCGATTTGAAATTGTAATTAATTTTCTTTTTGTTATATTGGCTGCAAATAGGTAATGCATAAGATATGTTTGAAATTTTCTGCAGCTCATACGCAAATCTTTGTAGTATCTACAGGACTTCATGAGTCCGGATAACTTTGCATGTTTCCGATAAAGGCAGTGTGACAGTGAGATTCCTTGAGAAATCCTTAATGGTGACCTAACGAGTCATAGAGTTCTACTGATACATATTCTTTCGACTTAATGTCTGTCATCCAGTCTTAGATAGTAAGGTTTCATGATGTTGGGGAATTTGCATTCTCCGCCTTGTCAAGAAGGGTTTTCCTTCATCTCTTCCTGGTTTATCATTTACGTTGTCAACATCTATATCATTTAAAAATATCGATCATGGGCAGCACCGGTAGTAGTACTACTAAGTCTTAATTTTGGTTGCATAATTATTTATATGTCAATAGTGTATAAGAAGTGTCCAGTAGCACCTTTATTATATAATTCAAAACACGAGATCGACCTTCCAAGAGTTGGGTGTAATAATACATAGGTCAGACTTACGTATTAGGGAAGAAAATGATAAGATCAAAGTTATTTGTAGTGGCATGACCTTTCCTCCTTTTTTTCAATTATAATTTGCTTTACGTGGCGCTATATTTCGAAATGTACCTGAACTTAACTGCTTCTATTTCCTTGCGCAAAATCTTCCTTTACTGTGTTGTTTTGCTAGAATGAATTCAAAATCTCTTTTTTTTTGAAGATCGGACAACAGATTCTTAGATTTTCATGTCCATACATTTCAATCTAATAATAATAATAAACAATTAACCTTATGTTTAGGTATGGTGACATGGAGTCGAATGCTGTCCTTTTCTTCTTGAACACGTACCATACTACCTTACTTTCCTGGATCCTCTTGCTTCTCCTGGGCTATTGATCATAAATAAAAAAACATAACCAGTAGATGAAGCGGAACTTTGAACTAGTCCCATTGTTCAGAGATACGTTAGGTGTATGTATGATCAATCCATTGAGGATTCAGTACAGAAACTGGCCAATTCATTGTTAAGATTTTCATCAAAATGCTTTTTAACTCTGTCCAGAATTTTCTGGCGATTTGTTTGATTACTACTAAAAGTACGCATATTTGCCTTCATTAGCCGACCTCTGTGAAATCATCTTTCTGAGAGTGCGAAGGTGTTTCCAGATGCTTGGGAATGCCCTACATTTCAGTTTTCTGTCTCCTTTTATCTACTGAGCCATATGCAGAGACTTTTAAGATAAATGTTGAACTGATGAAAGGCTTTGGTCATTTCTGCAGGTGTATTGAAAGTGTTCAGTACATGAAAAGCATTAAGTAATCCATCGTTTCACTGATTCACCTATTCACTGATTCGATTCGCCAAGCATTGAAGATTTCGACAAATCATCCATTGGTTGTTAGCCATGATAGCATTTTTACTTTCTTAACTCACAGTCATAGTGTGGCTCAAATACAAAGCTCAGCGTTCCTGTTTCATACGATTTCTTGCAATAAGACGCAAGCGTTCTCTTTTTCTTGATATAACATAGATGCCATGGGATACAGTCCATATTAATCGAATAATAAATCGAATCCATTGTCAGAATGGAGTTTATATGATCTTCCTCATCGATTAGCTTTGGGCTCGAATTTCTCTGTAATCAGGTCTTTTTTCATTCAGAGCTGATCTGGAAAAGATGCATCAATATTTCATCAAGATTTCTCTCGCAAAACGACTGAGGATATCTTCGTCCGCTATCGATAGGGTTCATGCTTTTGCGCCATAGATTCGGTTTTACATAGAGTCTTCTTAGTTGATCAGAATAGGGCTTTTCTACTCAATTGCCTTTTTAGCTCAAAGAAACAGCGATTAGTAAGAGTTTTTTTTCGTTTTATTTTTGTTGAGGTGTTGTTGGCGAAATTCATAAAAGATCAAAGTCAGACGTAGTCCTTTATCACTATCTAAATATATATATGTATAATTATAGCTGTCGATTGTGATGTTTTGTCTAATTCGTCGATATTGTTTGTCCCTTTTGTTAATAGTATATACTTCGTTATGCCCTCATTTACTGCTAAACCCATTTGGGCAGCTTCCGTTTCAATACTAGCGAACGAACAAGCTTTGTAGATATTAAAGATAAATTCTAACCTGTGGCTTATTAGCGATTCATAACCTGAACCATTGGTTAGGTCTATTACTTCCATTTTGAGTTCTATCTTAGAGCAGATAAGGATATAAATTTCTAAAAGTTCTTCACCCCACAGTCCATAAAATTCGGTCCCACATCTACGCACTTACCACGAGCTAATCTGCTTAATTTTGTTGATCAAGTGAGAGCCTATGTTTTAAGCGTGACGAGCTCTTAATTTGTTTTAAGTTTTCTTTACTTTAGCATCATCTTTTTAAGCTACAGGCCTATACGGTGGACGTTAGAAGGCATCTAGTTCCTAAGTTTCCCAACTTGAAGTATTCAGCTTCTACGGTTTAAGGAAGCAAAACAAATTGGCATTATTAAGGTACAATTCATCTTATACGAGCACAACTCAGGGCTTAGTTTGAGACATCCAAGAGCAAGCCTTTCTTATGATTTAAATCTAACATTAAGTTTAATAAGGGTGGAAAATAACATATATGTAGGTCCTGTACCGGATATGCTTTTGGTAGCAAAAACCACCAGTACCTTATGTCATCTTTTCAGAAAATTGATCTATCTTCTATGGTTTTCGTATATACCGGAAATCATGTTGACTTGCATTACAGGTTCTCCCGTGTGTTCAGTCAAAGTTACTGCCCTTCATGTATAGCCATTAATTTAATGGAAATTCTTGAGATTATATATTCATACTTGGTGATCAGGGGTGATCAGCTTTAATAAGGCCAGGGTTAATTAAACAAAGAGAATATTACATAGACTATAGAAGGACACAGCTAATCGGCCAACCAATACAACAGCTCTAGTTAATCATACAAATTTTAGTGTTTGCTTTTGTCTTATCTTTTCCGATTTATTACTCTTTGTTGCCTCTATAAATGTTGTTTTCTTTTTTATTTTATGTGAAATATAAACCACCGAAAAGCAGGAAGCAAATTCACCATTATTTAGCTTATTTAAAAATTTCAAAATCCACCGGGACGCATGTTAATTTGTTGCACGACTACAGAACGAACTTTAGAATCTGTAGCTGCTGACGGCTTATTGTTGTAGTGATTGTCGGAATGTGTAAAGTGACTATGTTAGTGTTTAAAGTGTTGTTAACGATTTTTGGTATTTTTATTGCAAATAGTAATTGTATAGCGATAGCACCGTCAACGTTGGGTGGAGCAGTTGCTAGAGCCGGAAAATTCTCCAACACCTTAAAAGTGAGTAAATAAATTTTTTTTTAATTTTCTGCGAATATGCACTCGTATCTTTTTTTTTTATGAATACGTACGAATTGCTTGGGTTGTTAGTATTGACCTAGATGTGCGTAGCTAACATTTTTAAGTTGTCTACCCAGTAGCCCAATTAGGTTTAATTTTTGAATAAATTTTTTTTACGAATGGTATCGAAAAGATATTTGCGATAACTGTTGCAAAAAAAAAAAAAAATAAATAAATAAAATGATACCTATTTGGTGATACCGGAAGTGAAGTGAAAAATGCAATTTTGAGTAAATTTTGTCCCAGAAATCAACGACAGATATGTAAATATACACGACCATGGGATCTTTGAGATTAGCTCTATTTAGACTATGCAAGGTGCCTCCAAGAAATATATCAACCTGTAATCTGTGTCATATTTGGCATATCAAAATTGAGTTTCGCTAGTGTGTTAGTGCAATGGCATTCTTCGTCTCTGTATGCTGTAGATTCTTCAACAGTCCTCTATTAAAGATTACCACTTCATAAGTCCTCTCAAAGTACTCCCTACTAAGCTGTTTGATTAGTCCTATGAACCTCTAAGTTTTTTTCATTTCTTACAGATTACTTTGAACGGTTCACGGCAATGCTACTAGCGTGAGTGAATTCTGAACTTTGAATCTTTTAAATAATAAAGAAATAAAGAGTACAAAAATATATATAAAAGAAAAAAAAGTTTCTAATATTGGGTTGTTCAAAAGGTTCTGCATTTCTGAATTTGTATTGATCGGACATGTTTCAAGTGTTCAATATATATTTTTTTTAAATGGAAGATAAAAAAGTGCATTTTCGGCATATTTTGCTCTTTTTCGTTAAAAAAAGGGACAGAGGCGCAACGGGAGATTTGTTGCATGTATGGAGATTCGGCTAATAGCGCTAACACTTGTCAGTGTTGGTATACATGCTTTCGTTCAGGAAATACAGGCTTTTCTGATGCTGTTCGCTCTGGACGTCTGCCCGCCACAGACGACAATCAAATCTTAGCTGCAGTTACCGTTGACGACACAAAAGATCGCTCAGCGGCTTAACATCGCTTTGTTGAGATAGAACTCGCTTGGGGCGGCTTTCCTGAAAAGAGTGGTCACGGGAGACGAAAAGTGTGTGGTTTACAATAACATTCGGCGTAAAAGGTCATGGTACGCTCCTGGTGAAATACCACAATCGGTAAACAAGATTTGAATTTCAAAAAATTTTTGTTGAGCATTTGCTGGTACTGGCGAAATGTCCTTTGAGGTGTTTTCACGCAATCAGACAATAAATGCCGTTAAAAATTGCTCTGAGCCCGATACTTTGAAAAAGGCAGTGGAAGAAAAACGGCCGCAGTTGGCGAACAGGAGGGATATTGTTTTTCATCATGACAACGTCAGACCATACACAACTTAAGGACAAAACAGTTATGCATCACTCGCCGTACTCTCTAGACCTTGCGACTTCTGACTACCATCTGTCCTGCTCTCTCCAAAATAATTTAGACGGAAGGCAATTCAATTCCGAAGACGAAATCAAAACATACCTGGAAAACTTTTTTACCCATAAGTCTGAAACTTGTACCACGGAAACCTATCGTAATAGGGCTCTGGACGTTTTCATCGGCGGACTGAATAGTGAACTATCGAAAATGCTGATAATTCATAGACCGCGAAAAAGCATAAAGTTAATGCCGAAGAGGCTGACGAAAGGACTTCCAGTGTATCATATATAAAAAATGTTACGGCAGACGGTTTAATAAAAATATCAACAAGTGAACCAGTCTGTGCTAAAAGCTATCCATAACCCGCTTCTATCCGAGACGTAGTAGACAAGCCCGTATAATTATCCACTTTGGGATGTACCTAAGAATCCCAAGCTTTCGGGTAGTAATAGACTACAAACGTCTTAACGGTGTAACAATATCTGAAACACAGAGTTAGCTAGTCTTGTCAGGATGAAATATTTTACGTATTTAACCAAATTCCTATGAAAATTGGCGATGTACCCCAAACCTCGTTCTCTACCTTGTATGACAAATAAACATGTCTGAGATTGATGTTCGGACTGAAAACCGCTCCGGCAATTTTTCAGAGAATGATCGATGACGTTTTAAAGGAATTCAAAGGGAAGATATTTAATGGCTACATCGATGACGATATTGTCTTTGGTAAGGGTGAGGAAGACCATTTTAGGAACATTGACACCGTGTTCAAATGAATCATGACATTAAAACTCAAGGTAAATTCATGAAAACCCAAGTGTAATTCCTTGATTATAATATAACTCCGGTAGGCATACAGGCTTATCTGCATAAGGTTGCAGCTATACAAAACATTGCACCAGGTGAGACACTAAAGGATTTAAAGAGCTTCTTGAGGCTTACGTCCTACTACAGGAAATGTATTCTTGATTACGCGAGGTTTGCGAAACCCTTGACTGCAGTAACTACTATAGAGGGGAATATACCGAATTTAGGGCGAATGAGTCAAAATGGTAACAAGTGAAACTAAATAGTGAAGCTATGAGAGCATTTGAGGAAGTAAAGCTTTTACTCACGTCATCCGAGGTTCTAGCATTTCCTGATTTTGCAAAAAAATTCAATCTCACTTCTGACGCGTCAACCTTTGCGATCGTCCGGTAGTCTATATTTTCAAATCTCTCAACAGAACGGAAGTGTACTATGCTGCTAATAATAAGAAATGTTGGCTATAGTTTTTCTAAGAGGATTCGCATATAAGGAGCCTCACTCAGGCTACTTTCGTCACTACACCGCAATTTCCGATCCAAACAAACAAAATTTAGATGCTCTCCTTAGAGAAAAATTAAATCCCAATGTTATTAATGGCATTACGATACCAGAAAATTGAGTATTCAAAGACTCCAGGAAGTTTAATTGTAGAATTTTACTAGTACGAGCTGAGGGTCACACAAAGAATCATCGAAGATCTTAGAAACGAGAATAGAGTTTGTGAAATGATCATTAATGAGCCCAAAAGGACGCATAGGAATCCTCGGGAGAACAAGCAACAACTGTTTGAAAAGTATTACTTCCCGAGAATGATAAAGACATATATGTACAAAGACATGTGATCTTTATAAAACTAATAAATATGACAGACATCCAATTAATCCCGAATTGCAATCGACTCCGATCCCTTCCTACCAACGAAAAATCGTCTATCTAGAAATTATCTAAATTCAGAACGAAAAGGTTATAAATTGTATCCGATGAATTGTATTATTGTATTATTATTCCACATTAGGAACCGATCTATACTACATCTCAGGGAGAAAATTCTTCATTATTTTACAGCTCTCGAAGTACTATACTAGTTACGGATAACGAGTCCAGCACAATCAATATCAACTTCATAAAAATTCAAAGGTATATTTTTCAAAATTTAATTGACTTCTACACCAATTTGAATAAAGAGTTAAAACACGAAATTATGAGAAAACAAAAAGAAACATTATTGTACAGAAACAAGAAAAGAGCGCAGCCCAAGAAATTTAAGAAAGGCGACGTCATTTATACAGCTTTAAAAGGCAGAAAGGCAAAAAAAAAACAAGCCACTATATCGAAAAGAGTTTGTCTTTTTTTCATTTTTCCTTTCCTTTCTTTTTTCTTTTTTAAGAAGGAAAAGATTTAAAATTGTTGAGATCATTTATGTATATACTTTAAATTCCCTATTGCTTATTCTATATTATGTTAGGTGTAGGTTATATGTATATACGTTTTATACATTAGCATAAGTCATTTCTAAACTCTAAACTATGTATAGACTGACCTACCTAACCCGCCTAATAACAGTCCAGGGGTTGCAGCTCTTTGAATATACGGCACCGATAGTATCCATTAAAGAAGGCAAAGCTTGGATAATCAACGGGGACTTCAATATCATCCATGTTAGTATGCTATCAACGAGATACGTGTAGCAAACATCCAAAAATTTGAGCAGGTTATGCTTCACCAAACCCTTAAAGCTCTTAAAAGAGGAAGTCCACGAACTGGTGCGAGCCTGCCAGATAGCTAAGAGAAGAGTTGTCAATACTAGCCTGCTAAATCACGACGAAATCAACATGATTATCAACGAGTTACAAAACCTTTCGTATGAAAACGAAATCGAAGCAGTCAAATTTGGCACACCATCAACATACGCCACATACGTGCTCTTTATACCAAAAGTTCGGAAGAACGAATATAATCAACTTCACCTTCCATTACTGATGAGAAACAAGTTAGAATTGCATTTAACTTGGTGTTGGTCAACCAAGATGAAACCTATAGGATACTGCGATATTGTCTCTCCATTAACAACTCTATAATCTGCAAAGAAAGCTCACTTGAGATAATCCAGAAGGCTAATACTTGCCAAGGTTACTTAAGGGAGGTCACGCAGCATGCAATTACCAAGCAAACAAATATAAAGTAATTGAACTGCTGCATGAGGATACGATTTTTTTACGAATTTTAAAGGACATCTCATGTCGGATAATCGAACGCACTACCTGTCGGAAACCTAAATAATACGTATTAAGAATGAGATGGTTCATGTGAAAAACAAGGTAATCTCAAATGCGAGCTCAGCCTTCTTATAGGCTCTTCTATCAATCATGTCTTACTTCACGAATGGCATAAAGTGGATATTCAGTTTGTCCACAGTCTTAGTCTTCAGAACATAAGACGACTTGGTAACCTTACTGAGAAGCTTAAAGTATCAACTATCACTGATGGTGCAATCCTGGTACTCATTATAATCTTCGCACTATCACGCAAGTGATAAACTTTAATTAGCGTCGTCGGTATTTGTGGTGTTTGCGTTTATTTGTGATTATGACTCGCAAATTCAGAGTGGATGTAGTCAATGTAGGCGGGAAAAAAAGCAATCACGTCTGTAAATGCAAGCAAGCTGTTTTGGCATTTAGTGAAACACAGGTAGATCCTCGTCTACACTTCTCAGATCATTCTGATTTGAAGCTAGCTATGAACTAGTGTCATTATTCTTCTCTCACCGCGGTCTTGCTATTTACATGCGTAGTGATGTAGCTTACCAAACTCCACCACAATGTAACTCCTGCTCCAATCCGGAATTCAATTTCAGGAGGTTGAAATTCCATCTCCGTAAGCAAACTTCCCACTATTGCTTTATTTATAGAAGCCCCAAACTGAATAATATTGGGTACATAACTTAATTCGTGTGGTTTGCTAAGAGATGGCGTAACTTATGTTACTCAATTGTTATTATTACATTGGAACATGCGTTGGAAAGCTACTGTTATTGTACGTCATTTCAGTATATGTCATTTATTTGAAGCGTAAACAACAATAATTTTTTTTTAACTCAAATATGTCGAACTTTGTGCCTGCAAAAGTGTTTTTGCGGGGAGTTCTTCTTCATTACTTTAATATGAAGAAAACTGTTGCCGAAAGTCATCGTATTTTTGTGGAAGTTTATGGTGAACATGGTTTGCATGATTTAAAATTGGTGATTTTGGCTTGGAAGACGTTGAACGTCCTGGGCAGCCAAAAAAGTTTGAAGATGAAGAAGCATTACTCTATGAAGATTGTTGCCAAACACAAGAAGAGCTCGCACAATCTTTGGGTGTCACTCAAGCAGCCATTTCAGAACGTTAAAAAACAGCTGGATATATTCAAAAGCAAGGAAATTGGGTTCCACATGAACTCAAGCCGAGAAACGTCGAAAGGCGGTTTTGCATGTCCGAAATGCTGCTGGAACGCCACAAAAGGAAGTCATTTTTGCATCGTATTGTTACTGGTGATGAAAAATGGATCTATTACGATAACCCCAAGCGCAAAAAATCATATGTGAAACTCGCGAAGGTAATGCTCTGTATTTGGTGGGATCAGATGGGTGTGCTGTGTTACAAGCTGCTAAAACCGGTTGAAACCATCAATTGACAACCCTCCGAACACAATTAATCCGTTTGAAGGGAGCAAAAGCCGAAAAACGCCCGGAATATGCGAATAGACACGAGGCAATAATTTTCCATCATGACAACGCTCGGCCCCACGTTGCTTTTCCGGTTAAGAACTATTTGGAAAACAGTGGATAGGAAGTCTTACCCCACCCGCCTTATAGCCCAGACCTTGCCCCTTCTGACTACCATTTGTTCCGGTCGATGCAGAACGCTCTCACTGAAATACGGTTCACATCAGAGCAGAATATCTAAAATTTGCTTGATTCATTCTTGGCTGCAAAGCTGACGCAGTTCTTTTGGGATGAGATCCACAAATTGCCACAAAGATGGAAAAAAGTCATAGCTTCAGATGGGCAATACTTTGAATAATACAATTGTACATGTTTTTCTTAAATAAACGTTCAAATTTTGAAAAAAAAAACACACGAATTAAATTACATACCCAATAACTTGACCTTTAACAAGTTTGATGCACTGTCCGACTCCATACATTCTTATGTATCCTTATGCTGAAATCGTTATTGCGGGCGTTTTCAATATATGTACACTATTGTTTGTGACTTCGACATTCTGGAAAGACAACACCTAAAGTACGGTGTGTTGAGATCTTCGCGAAAAACAATTACACCCAGCTTGTAAAATAAGACCACGCGAAAAGCAGACATCGAAAAACATACTGCCAATACCATGGACTTGTTTTTAACTACTCACCCTTATAAATATATTAGATTCGTCGGAATATATTTCCAATTTCTCGCATACTGACTACATAGTTAGAGAAAAGACTCCTCTACGAGAAAGCCATTTGGAGCACAATTTCTTTAGGAAATTTAGCTGGTCGTTATGTTTCTTCGGTAAGTACGTGGATGCCGCTGTTGATGTGACCACAGGCACTATTCTCTTTGGAAGGAGATGCTTTATCCTTCACCAGATGAAGAGTATCAAACCAAAAGAAAAGACGTGGTACGAACTTTCAAAGTAAAATTGTTCAAGAAAATAGAAATAATTATCCGAACTCTTATTCCTTCGAGCAATACCTGAGGAATACATCTGAGAAGGTTTTCAGACCGATCAGTTGAGCCGTTTTTTAGAAATCTTGATCACCGACTTCGAAAAAATAGTTTTGAGAAAACGCGTGTAAAGTTTCGCATGAAATAATAGATAAGTTTTTCTTTTTTACTTACATAGAGTCATCTATTCCAGGACCATAAGATGGACCCTCCGTAGTATCAGCAGCTTCTAGTACCTCGAGTTGATGTTGTCTACAAGTTATTTTTCCCTCTCGCTTTTTTATTTTATTCAATATAGTCCTCTTTTAGTTTGATACACATGAAGCGAAAAAAAATTTTGTTTTTGCAAGACAATGCACCGGCGCACAAGAGCGTCGCAACCACGGCTAAAATCAACGACTTACGGCTCCAATTGCTGTCGCATCCACCGTATTCTCACGCGAGCTCACGCGAGCTGAATTTTTTATTGATGCCATCTTTTGAGGTTTGGGAAAAAATAATAGTCCGAGGGAGCCAAATCGGGAGAATACGGTGGATGCGACAGCAATTGGAGCCGTAAGTCGTTGATTTTAGCCGTGGTTGCGACGCTCTTGTGCGCCGGTGCATTGTCTTGCAAAAACAAAATTTTTTTTCGCTTCATGTGAGGATATTTTGCAGCGATTTCCGCCCTCAATTGCTCCAATAATGCACAGTAATACTCGCTGTTGATGGTTTTTCCTTTTTCGAGGTAGTCCACGAAGAGTATGCCATGACAATCCCAGAAAACCGACGCCATAAACTTTCCGACCCATCGAGCCTCCCTCGGCCGCTTCGGAGCCCTCATGCTCGCTTCAGTCCATTGCCGGGCACTCATTCTGTTCCCTAGTGTTCAACAGTTAGCAATCGACGCCAAAAGTCCGCCCGATTCCGAATCAGCAAGTCCAAACGCTCTTTCGAAGTGCTCTCGCGTTCGTGTTTTTGGTCAGAAGTGAGTATGCGCGGCACCCAGTATCGGGATAACTTTTTCATATGCAGAATATTGCCCAAAATGTGGCGTGTACGCTCAGTACTAATCTTTGTGGTATCTGCTAGACCGCGCACCTTCACTTTCCGTTCAGCCAACACCATTTCATGTATTTTTTTGACATTGTCCTCTGTAACCGCATCGAAGGGCCGAAACTCTCGAAACCAATATTTGACGGTGTAATCTGACGGAGCATTAGCCACATAATATTTATCCAACTTTTCTTTTGTTTCCTTCGCCGTTTTGCCTCTCAAAAAATAATGTTTTATGAGAGAACGAAAATCCTTTTTGTCCATACTCCACATGATGCCAAACACGTCAACAACAATCAGCTGTCAAAACAAAACTAAAGACAGTATCGCATTGAAATTTAGCATGTCTGCCCAAATATGAACGGACTTCAAAGCACCATAACCTTTTTTGCTGTAGGAGCGCATTCTGGCGATCAAGGAGGTTACTTTTTACTACACCTAGTAGGCTTTTACCAGTCGCATCTTTTTCTTTAGTATAAGCTTTTTCGAAAAGTTTCTTAGTGGCTACTTTCACACAAGAGTAAATATTTTTAATAATCAAGTCATAAGTATTTTGTGTCAAGCAAGCTGGCATGTCCATCAATCCACAGGATTTACAATAGCTGCATCTTGCAATCCTATTCCAAGAATTCTCATAACAAATACAAATCATCTGTTTATCTCAGAAAAATGCTTAACAAAAGGACTGGAGCTTATGACACGAGACTCATACTTATCACACAGCAAAACGGTTTCTATACCAACACCTCATTGTGAAGTTGTTTCAAATTTTATTTCTCCGTCACAAGTTTTGCACTTTACAAAATCACTTATTGCTGTAAAGTTATAAAGTTTAAAATTCTATATTATAGAACTTGTATTATATATAGAAGAATCATGCGAAATTAAAATCTTTATCTGTTGTTTGTATTTTTTCGCGGACGCACCAAAACTATTTTCATCTGTCGCAGCTCTTTTTGAATTAAATATATTTTTTCTTCTTGATAAATATAATTTTTCGGTTGCTCTTTCTTTTCTTCTACACTTGCGTGTCGTTTTACTTCAGATTTAAAGTCAATTTAATTGAATTTAAAACGCAAAACTGAGAACAAAAATTTAAAATTGAAAACACGCCTGTACAACGTGGCAGAACTCCAGTTAGTCGTCAGGATTAAAATGGACTATTCATTAGGTTCTTTTATACCTGGGAACACAAAGAAAGAAAGAAAAGCTGCTACTCCGATTTGTGGTTCCCCTACCTTTTTAAATTTTTCAGGGAATACGAGTACCTATAGTCAGATATATGTAAATTACGAAAATATTTACAAATACAAAAAAAGTTTTTTTTTTTTGAAAATTTTAACCGCGTATAACTCCTTATGGCAGCAAGTAATTCCAGTAAATGGTACAGTGCTGTAAACTGAAAAAAATTCAAAAACAACAGTTTGGAAAACCTTACAGTGGAGCTGTAAGTCTATCATATGAAAGTCTATGATATGAAAATTATAAATCATATTTTACATATCAATTACTTTACTGATTGCAACCGTACTGGAAGCCTCACACCCTCACAGCCTGGCAGTCGGTTTATTTGGAAAGTAATCCTTCCGTTGCTTTCGATATATTCACTAACATTTTACAGAGCCACATTAAGTTTTATACTTAAATGTCAAAATATAAAATCCCAATAATATGTTATAAGACTTAAAAAACAGTATGACTCTATGTGCATACAAATATAGAAGAAACTCGTAACAACTACTACACTGATCTATTTGCAAGAGCCCACGGTAAAATATTCGCGAGGAATGGAGAAGGGTTGACAATATTTTGGGAAAGAATAGAAATCTTATTGTAATTGATAGTATTGCAGTTGAATTAATAATTGAATCTGACTTATTCAGCATCTCAAACAAATTTAAGGATTATTTCACTGAAGTTTCTGGAAAATTAAAACCAATTGTTGAGACATGTGTCTGTGATTTTTTCAAGTTTACCTGTCGATGATATACAACCAAAAAGCTTCGTTTTTGAGTTGATTACTTCGAGAGAAATTTACAGTATTATCCTATCTTTAAAAAATACAAACACTTGTAGTTGTGATGGTGTTTCAATTGTTTTTTTAAAACATATTGCCTTGTATACCATGTTGTGGATGAACTGAGTGTCTTATTTAATCGTAGTGTTGAAAAGGGTTTGTGTTTTGAACAATTGAAATGTGCTGAAGTTGTACATCTATTTAAAAAAGGAAACAGAAGAAATATTTCGGATTATAGGCCTATTTCTCTTCTTTCCACTTTTTTTTTAAGATCATTGACAAACTGCTTAAAGTGCGCATTTTGTCGTTCCTAGACAAGTTTAATTTCTTTTGCAGTAACCAGTTCGGGTTTAGATCAGAAATGTCAACAGAGGATGCTATTTTGGGAGTAAACTATGTTTATGGTAGTTTAAACTGCAATAAATCTACCATGGGTCTATTTATAGACATGACAAAAGCATTCGATATGGTGGACCACGATTTATTACTAAACAAACTTTATACATAATGCTGATTTTCGAGGTAACATTTTTAAATGGGTGCACTCGTTTTTAAAATGTAGAAAACAGTGTTAATGGCAGTGGTGTCTTGAGTGAGTCACGATTTCTGAAAAACGGTGTTCCTCAGGGTTGACATAAACTCCCTTTTCAAACTTAAGTTAAATGGTATTTCAACTGAGTTGCAGATGATATAGCGTTTCCTTATGAGTGTAAAACTGTTTTTGAATGTATCACAAGTATCGAGGAAGATCTTTAAATTTTAAGGTTGTGGCTTACTGCCCACAGATTGATCATTAGTGAGAAAACAAAGTTTATGTCTTTCAAGACACCTGGAAATACAATAATCTTTAATATACTCTCTGATTTCACGCATGCAATTGTGAACTGTTTTCTTTACCTGTTCATAAAAGTGGTAGAAATAATTTTGTTTATAATGTACAATGCTCTACAAATTGTTTCAAAATTGAATCAGTACAATACAATATGGTTGTTCACTTTAAAGTATATCTTATAATGTATCTAGAATGTTACGTTCTTATATTTTTGCTTTATTTTTAAATGTGTAATGAATTCTGGCCTTTAGATTTTTTTAGCAAGATAGTGCTTGAATCCACGCAAGTTCTGAGACAATGAAGTGATTTAAGGAACATTGCATTGATGTAATGGATTGGCCGGTGTATTCTTCAGATGTGAACCCAATTGAGAATTCGTTCGACTGATTTATAAAGAAAACTGCTAGTTTCAATCACTGGACGAGTTAAAACGGACTATCTTTGATGAAAGGAAAGAAATAGAGCTTCATTTAATAAAAACTTTAGTCTATTCAGTGAATAGAATAATTTGCGATGCGATTCAACTAAAGTCAAATCGATCGATAAAAATTTAATTATATGGGAATACAGACTGAAATACTTTGTATCTTATAAATATAAAACGATATAAATTACGATATTTAAATTAATTAATTTATAAATAAAGAAAATAGTTTTGTTTCATTAATTTCTGTTCGAAAGACTCATTTTTTTAATCTGTGGCCCATACTTATGTTTTACGAAGTTCTTCGTACTGAATTTTGTTTAGGTAATACTCTACGCAACTGAAAAAGGGTTTTATTGTTATATCTCCTTGTCCGCCTTTAGGTTGGAATTAAAGAATTTTATTCAGAATCCTATTTTGTTCTTCTCGATTTCCTTCTTGTTGCAATTGATGGTAAGCGGTTCACACTTAATCCAGCTTATGTGTACGGTATTATAGTAACTACGTTTTACTTTTTGCCAATACATTTTCTTGTTCACTTGTCTTTATTCACAGTAATTCAAGGCTTATTGCTTACTTAAATTGCTATGAATTCTGCTGCACAAATCGCGGAGAGAGTGTCAGCGATTTTAGTGAGAAATTTATACGCGCAATTTAATAATTTCTGATAAGCACATCGTACTTGTTATGTTTTTGTGTGGTGATATTATAATATATGTAACTTCCGCGTTGTGTGCAAACATTTCAGGGGTACCCAAAAAAAAAAAAAAAAAAAATTTAGAAAAACTGCTTTGCGGATGCATCCCATGTCTAAGATGCAATGTGCTTATCAACGCTTATTACGCTTCAAAATCTGGTAGGCAAAATTGAAGGCGCACTCAACAAGGAAGAATTCGCGCTGGGAATTTTCACTGACATGTCGGTTGCTTTCGACAACTCAAATTTTGACGGCATGTGTAACTTGGCCAGACAACACGGCGTAGATGAAGCACTAGTTTTGTGGATTAAAGAAAAGCTGTTGAATGGATGTTGAATGTTGGATGCTGACTAAGGCCAATATGTTTTGCCGGGGGTAACCAGGGTTTGCTCAAATGGCGGGTGTCTGTTTTCAATGCTATTGTGTACGTTGGTCAACTCACTGCTTAACGCTCTTAACATATCGGACATCTATGTTCGAGCGTATGAAGATGAAGTAGCTACGTATACTATCTGTTTGATCATGTCTAGGGACTGTCTGTTCTAAAACGGAGCCACCCCTGGACGTGATCCACGATTGGTGCATTAGATATGGGCATCAAATTATCTCAAAACAAATGTAGTTTTCTTTATGAGAAGGAGGAAGCTAACTGTTCTAAAGCATTTGCACATGTAGCGAAGGCCAAACTGCGCTTAGAGCTTTGCTGAACTCTCCCACGATTTCCAAGCTATTTCGAGAATAGAAGACTTCACTGAATGGAGTCGGAAGTCTTAATTCACTGAGTCGTGTCTGGATTCCAGGTCACAATGGAATCACGGGAATTTAAATCGCCGATGAACTAGCTAGACAGAGCTCAGAGAGGAGTTTTTCAGAGCCCGAACCTATGCTTTAGTTCTCCGTTAGGGCTTCCATTGAAAGTTGGGTTTCATATGCGCTTAGCTGCAGATAGGATGACTTTCTAGGTTACCGGCAAACCAAACGTCTATGAGATGTGGGTAGCCTTCCTGCTGTTCCTCAATACGAAAGACCGCAGGCTACTTATTGTCGTCTGACGGGGTACTACGCTTTTGTTAACCATATGCGGCGCTTGTTGTGAAAAAGATGATGACACCGCTGCACACTACCTCTGTGAATGTCCGGCTTACGCTAACATCAGGCTGCAATCTGAGCAAGACTAAGGAATTTCACTAAAAGGAACTTAAAGAAAGTGAAATGAACTAGATCTTTTTGTGAGTGGTCTGTTCCCGCAGGAAAACAATTTAATGACGTCCTCCTTTTAGGAAGACTTCCTTCTTAGGCATCTTCTCTTTAAAAATCTAGGTCTATAATAACTATCAGATTGAAACTTAAAATTTGGGTCAGATTATAATTATTTTATAACACAACGTAATCCAAAAAGAGAAGAAAAGTTAAAGAATCATTTTACTCGTAGCAAGTTTACGTTCGCATAAATTTTCAATCATGTGAGACCATATCGATTTTTTCTTCGGATTAACCCAAAAGAAACAAAAAGAAAGCACCTTTAACCATTTCTAGTTTGAATATATTAATTAAAAATAATCCAAAATTTCACTTTGCCTACGCTCATTAATTCATTTAGCACTTTCATCACCCACAAAGGAAAGATATCGCTAACTTTTACTTTTATCTATATATTTTGTCAAAGTAATGTAACACCTTAACACAAAAAGATACAAATCTTAAATATTTGGAATAAATAAGTAGAAGGGGGAAATCAGATAGAAAAAGCTACGAGTATTCCTTTTTTGCTTGCTTTTGAGTTAGACCAATGTCTTTGGATGGAAATCGTCTCCTAAACCTCCCAACGGTGAGCTATCTTTCAATTAACAATAATTGTCATACAAATGCATGAAAAAGACATTAAGTTGTGTTAATTGAAAAGAACTATTTGAACGATCGTGGTGTTTGAAGCTTATCACGATGTGTTGGCTTAACTAATATCTAAACCAAAAACAAACTTAAGGATGCAATTTATCTGAATTGTATTAATGTATATAATATCCCACTCGATGGCTAAGTGTTAATGGCAATGTTTTTTTTTTTTTTTTTAATTACAGAGTGATGTGGGGGGGGGATACGTTTACAAGGTCTGAATATAATACTCATGTTTGTGCTTACCATAATAATCACTTTGATTGAAATAACTCGCTTAAACGTTATGGAAACTACGGAATATGGTGCATAAGAAAGCTCTGCATTCCTCCTGGTCTTTTTCCAACATCGCTAATATGTCAGATACAAAACCCAGAAAGGTTTAAGATGAATGTCGAAATTTGCAAGAAATATCTACCACGTGTCCAGGCTATCGAAGTATTTATACCCTATTCAGCGATGTATCTTGTCAATATCAATCTTGAATTACTGAACATTAAACTAGCTAGTTTATCGTATTACTATCTCCCCAATAACGAGATAAATATTGACTTCTATGACTTGAATATATTAAGTACTATTATATTATGATTTATGACCCCATAAGAAGTTGGTAATCAAGTTGCGTTTAAACCCATGATCATCGCGGCCAATTTACTGCTCCATTTTGCGATACAATATTGGAGTTGAATCTAGTCCTCAATAAGTTAATGGTTTCAAAGGCACTATGGCACGTAGAGCTCCATATTGTCTGAATCAATGTCGTCTATATTTTCGTAAAAATGAACACTGATTAAAGTCCGTTAACGCTGGCTATTGACTGTAACGTTATCTCCGGGCTAATTCTTCAAATTATAAGGACCGATTAGACCAGAAGCATAAGAACTAACACAAACAGAGATGCATAGTAATACAAGAAAACTAATTACAGCCCACTAAATACTACTTTGGAATGAGATTGTTTATCTCTCATCGGATGAAACGTATCAAACCAAAAGAGAAGGCTACTCAACCTGTAAAAAGTTATCAGGCTGCGAGAGTTATTTTTAGGTTTACAAGATCAAGCCACTTGAGAAATAGCCAACAAATTTCAGTCAGACCAGAATAAAGCAACGCCTTACCTAAACGTATAAACTTTCAATACGATAAACAAATTCGGCAAACAATAATACAGTGCCTCAAAAGTGGTAAAAATGTTTGGTATTTCCTTAAAAACATTAGGGATGCTGCCTCATCCGTTATCCCAACACTTATTTATAATAACATCTCAGCTGTTAGCTCTCTGTTTAAGGCAAATCTGCTTTTTGCACACTCTGTAATTGGTTCAACATATCCAGATTGTGTTCTGTTTTCACCTTTACTAGAGCGCTACGAAAATCAACCATATTTCCTCAAAAACTAAAAAAAAAAAACGTCTCCTAAAGTCTAATTAAGCGCACTCATGAGCTGATGATCTAAAAGGAATAGGCTCTATCGTCGGATTTAACTTCATCTTGATAATTCCCTTTCGAAAAGGTTCGTATTCGTGTGCACTTTTAATATGTCCACAAGTTAATCCAGCTTTATTCGCCAGATCAAGTGTTAAGTTAAAAAATAAAACAAAATTCCCGTTTCTCGGCGTTGAGGTTTCTTTCCTACTTCTTTTAAAAAAACATTATTTTTTAAGGCACACAGCATCGACGAAGGGAAATAAATTGGAGAAAAAACAGAGATACAGATGAGCTTTGGTTGGTTTTGAATGTTTACAGGTTGTCAGTCATTACAAAGAAATAAAGAGCTCAGCAGAGATTCCTTAAACAAACCATTTTGGAGCATTGGAGGTCATAATAATGTCAATTGTCATCGACACATATACCGAGAATGGAATAGTTATCTGTTAATATCGGAACTTGATGGACTTGAACGGCAGAGAATACTATCGTCAGAAAATTAATATATTGGATTGAAAAGGTGATTGGTGAAAATGAAATTTTATTTTGTGTGTATCAGATTTGAAACTGTCAAAAATGGACATATGGTAAATGTAATGGGTATATTACATTACATTTCTTCTCGAAAGAAATCTTAAAGAGAAGAATTGAGAAAACTTATACAGTTTACAGAGCTAGGGGAGATATATCACCTTGATTAAAAAGTTTCCGGTGGCATCACCGTGTGGTACACGGTTAAGTTGGTACATCTGTTGTTGACATTCCCTTTAAATCTTAGTATCATAGCTTGACATTTGCAAAAGTTACGTAGGCAAGAGTAAATCTATCACTGTGTGTGTTGGCGATTTTTTACAATTTTAGAAATGGATTTAAATTTACAACAACAAACTTGTATTAAATTTTGCGTAAAAGACGGATTTAATGGTGCACGAACGTTGGAAGTGTTGAAAAAGTTTTTCGGCAACGATTCTCTAAAGAAAACGGTCGTGTATCAGTGGCACAAGCGGTTCAAAAGTGGTCGTGAGTCAATCGAAGATGGTGAACGCAGTGGCAGACCATCGACATTGAAAACCGACGAAAACATTGATGAAGTAACAGAAATCCTGTTCAATAACCGCAAATTAACCATCAGATAGATAGCGGAGGACTTGAACATTGCCTGTGGATCCGTCCAAGACATTTTGGTTAATGATTTGGGTTTCCATCGTGTACCAGCAAAGTTGGTGCCAGAAGACCTCAATTTCATGCAAAAAAGAGAGCGTGTTGAAGTCTCAAAAGAGATAATTTGCGAGGCTGAATCCGATCCCACATTCATCAAAAGGATCATTACTGGAGACGAGACATGGGTTTATGAGTACGACACGCAATGCAGACATCATTTGCAGTCAAAAAAGAAGGCAATGCTCACAGTTTTCATAGATTACAACGGTGTAGTGCATCATGAATTATTACCAGAAGGCCAGACAGTAAACAAAGAGTATTATTTGGGCGTTATGAGACATTTGCGTGAAGCAATTCGCCGAAAGAGACCAGAACAGTCGATGGGGATTACTTTATAGGGGACAATATAGATTTAGATGAATAAAACTGTATTTTTAATTTTCTGAATAAATTCCGGAAACTTCTTGATGTAGATTTCGAAAGTAGATTTATTCGAAGATTCGACGCACTTAAGTATAGGCCGGAGCATAGGATAAAAAACAATAAATAAAATAAAAAATAAATAAAAAACAATCGACCTGCAATACCGTACAAAGAAGTCTCACACGTTTATATTTTTTCTACATAAGAAATCATCTCATAGTCTGATCAGAGCCATGTAATGTATGTACATATGTGCACTCTTTCTAATATTTGACGATTGCCACTTTTCACCTCCCAAAACTAATTTACCCTGTTGAATGAGTTGTAAAAAAATTATAATAACGACTTATCTGACTGGTGTCAGTCGTGCTTAAAGCTATGATCTATTCAAATGCACTAAATCATTAACAATATGATTTGACATTTGTCGCTGGACATTGACACCGTAAAAGCACACGTAATCTGTTATTTAAATCTGCAAAATAAAGATTTTATTTTTCGAATTTTTTATTGCTCGGTCTCTTGGTTTGTTCAGTAAAGCGGATGCGGGACTTCAGATTACAACCTTACGAGTATCATGGGAAAGTTTTTAATTGTGAAGAGATTAACATCAAAATGAAGTTCTTCCTATGGCAAATTATATAGCACCATTATTTGCATCACTGTACCTTTGCAAGTGATTGAATCCGTAAAAGACGTTCAAACATTCCAATAAAATTTGGATTATGCTGGTTCAAAAGATTTGTTTGTAGTATCATACTCGTAATAAAGTGGTGAATTTCGGATTGAAAACACGTATACTCGTATTGTATGAGGTCAAGGCTTTGCTAAATGAAAAGCATCAACAAGTGACCAATTAACATAAGACAAGATATTCGGAAATATGTAAAAGATTGTATAATTAGCTTCATGACTGGTAGGTAGGCAAGTTTTGGAATATAATTACAAAGCGTATTACTTTACCATACCCGATAAAGTGAGGGGAAAGGGAAATGGGGAGTGATTATATTCTTAGGGAAGTTCGTACAGGAATGCACTTATCGTGCATGGAATGGCTTATTTTGAAATTTTCAGATACAAGATCAAGCTTACTGACACTGAGAATTCACAAATAACTCTTAGTAATTTACATGTAGCCGAATAATCAGCGGATGGCTTAGGCTGCGACAAAGTGGATATCACTGGCAACGTCTATAGAGAGCACAAGCTACCCCAGGGAAAAAATTCAACTTTGCCTGAATTGTTTCTACGAGCTTCTCAGTTAGGCGTAAGAAAAGTGTTCAAAGCTTTGAGTGAGTTAGGAAAGAAAGTTTTTTGGCGGCACAGTTACATACCATAGCCCAAGCGACATCAGTTCTGGATTTGATACCTTAACATCCACAAAAGGATGTAGATGAACTAACATAGATGGCAAACTTTCCAGATATTGGAAAACCAGAACCGGTTTTCTATTGATCGCTTCTATCAGTGTGACCACGTCTATGAATACGATTTATGAAATAGAGTCGCATGAAAATATGCCCAATGCATGCAATGGAATATTACATGTTCTGTGTCTCCCTAGTGATTTGAGCAGTCTGGACAAAAAGTCGTGCCCGAACCGGTGTAGATATTTCTAATAGTCAGCCACCGTGTATTTACACTCCACGTGTCTTCGACTTATCTAGTATTGGATTGTCAGTATTATATAAGTCTAATGGACCTGCCAAATACAATAGTTTTTGACGCTACATTTTTCATTTTTAATCGTCTTCTTCTTCAGTTTTAATCGTCTGGCTCAATATTCTTCTATTATACAAAGGTGGCTTTGTCTGAAATGGTTTGAAAATTGCTAATTGTTTTAAGTACTTAGAGTCTGTATTTTGACCGATCTGTTATGAGGCCAGCTTCAATCCAGCTGAGATAAGTCAGTTCCACTTCGTGAATCTGTTTGGATATTATCACGACGGCAATGTCGTCGGCGAATCTTATTATCGTTACTATACTGGGAAGGGTTAGTCGTAAGACTCCGTCATACTTTATGTCCCATAACAGTGGCATTGTGGAACCTCCGCAGTGACTGCGCAGTGACAGTGGCATTTTACGCCATTGTCCGAACTGTGCCTCAGCTTCTTACTGTTGAAATAGTTCATTACTATCCTCAGCAAATAGTATGGTAACCACCTCGAAGAGTTAAAATCGTTTTTAACGTCCAGCATACCTACTGCACAATACAACTTTGTGCGGCAAAGTCATCTTACTCGCTCGATGGCACCCTTTGCGATATCAGCTACCGCTTGTCAATCATCAACAGTTGAACGCTCTTTTCTGAAGCTAAATTGGTTGTTTGAGAGGGCTCCTTTGTTTACTGCTACTGTTAGCATTCAATTATACATTATCTTCTTGAGAATATTTCCCATAGTATCCAAGAGGTATATTGGGCGATAGAAAGATAGCTCACCAGGAGTTCTTTTTTTTGGTAGCAGAACCAAATGCTGTGTTGTGTATCTTTAGGTAAAGGTTCCTTCTCCTAGACACTTTTTCAATATTACTATGAAGAGGTTCGTTCTCTTTTTGACAGTCGCCTTTATTGCCTTATTTGGGATGCTACACAGAGAACTTCTCTGTCGCATATCTTACCATGTAGGCCCTTTCCAATTCCTCCAGGTAGATTTGTGAGATCTCCTCTGGAATGAATTCCCTTATGATGTTTTTGGGGAAAAAGGTACTCTACGAGTACTATGAATCTCAGCATTTTCGAGCATGTCATCAAGGGGTCCTATAGCCACCAAGCTGAACTCCAACGAGTGACTCCAAATCAGTACACTAGTACAATTTGCTTTGGTCACACTATATTGTGCAAAAAAAAAAAAAAAAAACACACATATTCCAACCAGCATATTGTATTGAATACAATACATATTGTATTGAATCAAAAAATCTAAATATTTTCTGCATTTATAATGGCTATCCACCTGCATTTGAGTGGCCGTGGTGTATTGGTATACACATAGACTCCTCAAGCAGAGGGTCGCGGGTTCGAATAACGTGCGAGGCAATTCTCTGAAAAAGTCTTTTCATGGACTTCGTATGTATGTTAGTTATATGAAAATCCCGTCGGTGTCAACTCTGACATGAAGGCATAACACTGATGTTGGAGTGGTTGCTGACTGGGCTAAATGTAACGAACTAACAACTAGTTTAACAACCACATCTGGAAAAATCGAAACCTAATACACCTGAGTTTCAAACTACTACACCACCCGCCCGCGGCCTGAAGAAAAGCCAGTAAAAGGGTATTCATATCCCCTTGGTTCGCGCCGGATTATAAAAAAAAAAAATCTCTAATGCGTCAAATCCACTTTTGCACTCATGTGGTAATAAGAGTACTTAAAGGTCTTAACATACACAACTCCGCTGATCCAGACATATATATATATACTATGTATATCTCCCCTTCCACTGAAGCGATGTTGTTTCACATTGGTAAAACCACTGCATAAGTTTTCGTCAATCCTACCTAATTTTTAGGACCTTTTTCGAGCAGGTGGAAAACAGCATTTATATAGCCCGCCCTAAAAAAGGCGAATCTTATCCTGCCTCCCCCTATATATAGACCCCTTGCACTTTTGTCCATTCTTTCCAAGTTCATGGAAGCGCTTATTAACCATCAGCTCATAAAGTATCTCGAAACAGTAAAACTTTTCAATGACAGGCAATACGGTTTACGTAGCAATAGGTCCTGATAATTTGAATGCAAGTTTCACCGAAAAGTGGAACCAAAGCGTACATCAATCTGGAGACATCAAGATAGCTGAACTTGATATTTTTTTAAGCATTTGAACGAGTTTGGAAGCCGGTTCTTTTGTCGAAAATGCGTGCATTTTGGATAGACGATTCTTTTCTTGAATGGATTAGTAACTACCTTTCAGAAAGTTAAATTCAAGTTGTCTTGGATGGTATCAAGCCTGTTATTTACAAATTAAATGCTGGTGTGCCCCAGGGCTCTGTTTTGTCTTCGAAATTCTTTTTAATCTTTATTAATGATCTCTTGGTAGCTACTTCTAAGCCTAGATATTTCTTTGCTGGCTATCAACAGAGTAGAATTTATTGCTTCCAAAATACAATTCTGTCTGCTGTCAGTAAAACGAAATTTAAATACACAGCCATTATGCATGAATGGCATGTGCATCATCGAAACCGATGATTCCCAGTATTTGTGTCAATGACAACTTACGTTGGAACGCCCCCATATTCGATGCCGATGTAACGAAATGTCTAGGTTTTCTCAAACGAAGTAAGAAATATTTCATCCCCTCTGATCTAGCTTCAATATATAAGGTATTCATCTGCCAAAAACTGGAGTAAAATACCCACAACTGGTCAGGTGCTCTAAGACGTTTTTGCACTTACTAGATAGGATCCAAAATCTTGCAATAAAACTCATAGATAATGCTAATATTACTCAGTCATTGGACACTCTCAAATACCGAAGTCTTCTCCTTCACGTTTTTCTATCGCTATTTAAACCACCAGTGCTCCATCGAAACTGTCAGTAGCATTCCACCCCCCAAACTTTCAACCGTAATACCCGTCTCACTCCGAATGCTTATCAGTCTAACCTCAAGCCTACTTTCGGACGTACTTTGAAATATGGTGATTCTTTCCTAAACCACTTATGGAATTTAAAACCAACATTGGTATCTGTGTGTTTCCCTTACTTATTTGCCTTCGCCCTCGCTATATACAAATATCTTAAGGGTACGCAAAAACCACAAAAAAAAAAAAATAAAAAATTTCGCCATCATCATTTCATATGCTGACCCCTTTGGTGGCTCTAGCCGGTTTGCTTCTCGTCAGTCTCCTTTTTGCACGTTGAACTTCGCACCGAGCTTTTAAGCATTTGGCCCGGAGTGCAAAGTGATAGCTGTGAAATGAGACGCACAGGTTTCCGCTGTTCCACTTAGAGTCGAAACAGTATTTAACATCTTTTCGAAAGGATTGCTATCGGACAATCTATCACTCCATGTTCGTCCCGTAAATTTTGGTGAATGGGCTGGTTTAATTTATTTGATATCTATTAATAGCGTCTGATGGTTAGAATATTAGAATATTTTTCACTGACCCTGGTAGCTAGAATAGAGTTGCTCGCAAAGGTAATGTCGACTATGCAGCATACTCTCGCTTTCCGAGAAGTGTTAGCCCTATTAATGAAAATATTAATGAAATTTATTTTTGGGGACGCGAATGTTTTCAGTAGGATGCTCCTTGATGTTAGTGAGCCTTCTGCCTCACATAGGTTTAGTACCTACGCCAGCTAACATATAAAAGGTGATTCATCCTAAGGTTTGATTTATAATGTAAAATAAAATACATAAATTTGAAAGTGAACTTAACATTTTTATTCTCGGTTAAAAGAACAATTCATGGCATTTATTTTTTGGAAATAATATCATGTAAATATTGGCTACAACTACGTCTGAAGTGATCTATTCGGAAGGTCCAATTTTGGGTGACTCGTTCGAGCATAGCGACTGGTATCTCGCGGATAACATGAGAAATGTTGAATTCCAAAGCGTCAATCGTAGCTGGCTTATTCCTGAAAACCTGAGACTTTACACATCCCCACAGAAAATAGTCCAAAGGTATGATATTGCACGATGAAGGCGGCCAATTTACCTTAGCAAAACCTGAAATTAAGTGCTCACCAAAATGATTTCTCAACGAGCCCATTGTTTCACGCGCTGTATGGCTCTTAGCGCCATCTTGTTGAAATGATTCCACCAGCCCTTAAACAACACCATACCGTTGTTTTTAATAGATGTGATGGTAGCTTTTGGTACTCTTCGGGTTACTCATCAGCTCAAATATGGCAATTTTGTTTATTAACGTATCCATTGAGCCAGAAATGGGCTTCATCGCTGAACAAAATTTCACGATAAAACATCGGATTCTCTTTGAGTTTTTCCAGAGCCCATTCACTGAAAATATGACGCAAATTCAAGTTTTCTAGCTTCAATTCTTGCACAAGTCAAATTTTGTACGCTTTTAGGCCGAGATCCTTACGTAAAATACGCCAACTTGTCGAATACGCCAAGCCAAGCTACTGAGAACGACGACGAATCGATTCGCTCGGTCTTCGCGTACACTTTCAGCTGCAGCTTTCTTCACTACTGCTGGATGTGGTCTAACCGGTCAAGTATCATACACTAATATAAGCTCTGGCTCAAATTTGCGAATGGTATTAGCAATAGTGGTTTCAGTAGGTCGATTATGCGCACCGTAAGTTCCTCGAATCGCACGAAAAACATTTCTCACAGAACGCTGATTTTCGTAATACAGCTGAATAATTTGGTGACGCTGTTGTGGTGTGTTTAATAGGATTCACGCGTAATCTGTCAAAAAAGCCTATTGAAAATCAAACCTCACGATGAATCACCCCTTATCTTATGCGAGTGAAACCGAGATTCGTTCCCATTATGCGTACCTACACCAAAGGCCAAATTGTTCTTTTATAGCGGTTACAGTTTCTTTTGTATTAGCATTACTTTGAGGTGTGATCATATACAGTGCATGGGATACGAAATTTATCTACAACACGAAGAAGTGTGAGCTTAATCATGTTATCTTTTATACGTTTTGCGAATGGAAAACCAATTTTCAAAATAAATTTGATTGCTGTTGTAAGTCATTTCATGGTGATTTGTCAATACTGAACACAAATGTGAATTACTATAATAGACAAAAATTACAAAACAGTTTTAAAGATATCCCTATTGAAAGATCTATCAGTCAACGATAAAAATATGTATACTTTATTTCTTTGTCAGATTATAGGTATTAAGTGATTTAAGTGATGATTGCGTCATTTACTACGCTAGAAGTTGGGTTTTAGGCTTAAACGGCGTACAGAAAAGGAAATAAAACAATTCTAACTTCACTACTTTCTCCCAATGGAAAACCTCTAAGATTTCAAATTTCAGGCCTATATATAGTTAAAGTTACTAACTTTCACCCGGTTGGATTTGGACTAATAAACTTCTAAAAAACAAATCCAAGGCTAAGACAAGTCTGACAAAATTTTGTGAGAAGTAGAATATTTTACGATGAATTATGTGAGCATAAGTTTGCTCCGTTGGATTTGAATTTAGGTGATAATGAATAAAATTTGATTTTTACGAGACAACGAATGCTGAATAGAGATGTAATTGCATAATGTGATATCTTACACATTCGTTAAATTTATGGAATTAAAAAAAAAGTTTTAATCTCCTTTCTTTTTCGGGTATTTTATTCAATTGTGTTAAAGCTATGTAGGTTATATTTATTCAAGAGTCCAGTAATGGTAATGCTATCCGCAATTCTCCACACGCCTTTTCATTTTTTTTTTTTTTTGGAAATAACGCGATTTTGAAGAAGATGATGTCATACGAGTCAATAATGTATGTAGTCTTTCGTTGACAGAATGTACGTGTTTTTAATTTTGTCTTTGTTCATTGCCAAACTTATTTTAGCGGCTGGTACCTCCAAATTTCTTAATTTGTTTTGAGAGTGAGGTTAAAAATTTCGCGTAATAGTACATTGACTGCTTTAACCATTTTCTAACCTCAAAAGGTTCTATGCAGTTAATGACGATTTTAATAAAGCAACGTGCAGTTGTTGTTGTTATTTTGCAGAGACCTAGGAGTTGTTCCGGACTGCCGAAGATGGATAAAGTTCTGTTTATGTATATGTAGGTAGATTGTTTCAATGTTTGCTGTTCTAATTGGCATTAAAATGTGGCACACATATTGGGTCAGCATACATACTTTCCGGCCTAAAACCGCTTTTATAAGAATCAATTAATTGGTTGAGAAAAGGACTCATGCCTTGTCACTTTTGAGAAGGCTATTATGCTTGACACAAAAAGTTAAGCTGCGTCAGCTGTGCGTTTACTATTTGTGAGTTGGGAGTCGCTTTAACTAGGTATCTACTTACCTTGAAAAAACTTCGATTGTGTGGTGCTCGTGCTTTTTTTTTTTTATTTGTGGAAAACTTGGTCCTAGGGGTCATGAGCTGATTTCGTCCTTTTGTGTTGAGTTAATAATAATAGTACTTATTAGCTACTTATGTTTTAAGATTTGTCAATATCGGTGTAGATGTGTCAAATCTGATATCATGAAAGTGTTATGGCATTTTTTTACAGGTACTTGCAAAATTCATCTTAGCGAATCAAATCGTGAACATTTTCGTCCGATGATTTTTTATGATTTTCTACGTGAATTAACTCAACAACAGTGTGTCGATCAACTCGACTTTTGGTGATAAAGCACCATCCGAATTCAATCGCTGTTGTCGTTCGCTCCAGGACGTGATGGTCATCCAAACTTAATAATATTTAATATTGCATGAATATTTGGCCATCAAATGGATTTCTTCGCGTTGATGCTGCACAATTTATAAATCGCTTAAAAATAGGCTTGTGACGATTGGTGTAAAGAAATGTAGGAACAATTCGATCACGTCTATACGATCATGACAGGCTACGAATCATGGATCTATGCAAATAAGCCAACAACTAAACAAATCCAACAAAACCTGTTCACGCACAAAGTATGAGCGGTTGCAAGTGGTCGCTTGTTTATTCGGAAAACCATGAACATGTCGCCGTCATTCGAACGCATTCAAATGTGTATTGATCTTTATGCAGAGTATTTTGGAAAACAATAAAGTCCTTTTTGATAATATAGGGTTTTCTAATAACGACTTGACAACTTTTTTTTTCTAAATAAAAGGCAAACCATTTGAGATATTTCAAAAACTTTATTATTGGCTTGAAGTACAATCAAAACATTTATGAATGGAACTCGACTTCGTTCATATGACCACCGCGGGCACGTTTGCAGCGGTCGATTTGTTGGACCCAATTTTCAACGAATCGGCCACACATTTCAATGTTGGCTCTGAACTCTTCTAACGTCGTCGGCGTGTTGGCATAAACCAATGACTTAACGTAGCACCACAGAAAATAGTCAACCGGCGTTAAATCGCACGAACGAGGCGGCTAATCGACTGGCCCATGTCTTGAGATAACACGCTCACCATACTTACTCTTCAATAAATCGATTGTAGCGTGTGCTGTGTGGCTTGTGGCACCATCCTGTTAAAAGCACATGTCTTGCAAGTCCATATCTTCCAATTCGGGCCAAATATAATTGTTAACGCCGCCGGCAGGCAAACCGCACCAAACAGTTATTTTTTTTGGATGAAGTGGTGATTCATGGAGCACGTGTGGGTTTTCACCCGACCCATAACGCATATTTTGCTTATTCACGAACCCATTGAGCCAAAAAAGAGCTTCGTCACTGAAGATGATTTTGCGATGAAATTCATCATCTTGGCGCATTTTCTGCAGAACCCAATCGGAGAACATAGCTCGTTCGTGCACTTTACTATGATGAAAATATTAAGTTTACTGAATAAATTGACAGTGACCGTTTGATGATTAATGAAAGTTGTCAAGTCCCTATTGAAAAACCCTATACTAAATATTTGTTTTTCCTTGTTTTTCTGAGAGCTTAGTTAGCAACTTCATCAGTATCATCATAGTCTGTTGCAAGGCGTACTTGAAATGCCTTCCAAAAGGAGTTTTGGCATGATTATGTATCTTGTATCTTGTATCTTATGGATCTTTAACCATACTGTGTAGAAGATTTTCTCAGAAACAACCATGAAAGAGCCCTTATACTGGTCCTTGCACCTATGGCGTTGTTTGTCGAATATCAGTTTCGACGTAGCATGAAATATAGTGCCTTGTCTTCAAACTAAGACTTGGACAGGAGCAGCTCGACTATCGGCAACGTTGACGTTTGCCTCGTTTACGAGATTGAATGCGGTAACACCGTGATTTTCAATACCAGGAAATAATAAGCAGGTGAAGGATATTGGTTTGATGTTTCCCAGCTTTTCAAAGATATTCCATTATCCCTAAAGCTATACAAAGCTTGAAAAAAAAATCGATTCTCTAGCAAGCTGGATCCTAAGCTAGCTACCCTCCCATTACGCCAACCACGTTGCTTGAAATCTCCTTGCAACAGCATGCGCTACTTTACGTAAGGACTTTCTATACCGCGTTGACTCACTGGGATGGAATTGAAAACCTATCGAGTTGGAGCACTGTTGTCCATGTACTCTAAGCCTTCCGACGAGGTACACTTTATTTAACAGTCAATATAGCTCTTCGTAAAACCTTCTCCTTAACACTATGTCACTATGCAGGCGGAGCCAAATACCACATGGAAAATTGTTCGCTCAAAGCTACTTAATAAGCCTTTGCCTGCACCTGAGAGTGTCTGCGCCAAACAACAGGTTAGGAATGATGAGGGTTTGTGTAGTGTCATCGTCGTAGGTCGAGATATGGCTTTGTTACATTA
Source organism: Volucella inanis (assembly GCA_907269105.1). Classification (NCBI taxonomy): domain Eukaryota; kingdom Metazoa; phylum Arthropoda; class Insecta; order Diptera; family Syrphidae; genus Volucella; species Volucella inanis. The sequence continues at coordinate 149,873,282 of OU026153.1, forward strand.
TTGTCTTTTTAACCCATGCCAACCGCTGATATTTTTTCAAATTTCGGGCTTATGTCATTACTGCAGTTCACAGCAGAGCCTAGGTTGATAAATTTTCTTTACCACCTCAAAATTGTAGTTGTTGATAAATTACTCGATTTTTCGCTTCAGCTAGTATATGTCGATAGGAGCTCTCAATTCGGTTCTCGTCCTCGTGTGCAGTTTTGCACATTATGCCCCCTGTTTGGCTGAAAGTGCACTTCGGTATTCATAACCGAACCATGGGTTTCTTGTGTTTAGTCTTAAAATCTATCAGATCTATCGCCGATGGCTTCTCTGCAATATTGCCACTGGTCCTCTGCACTTGATGTGTATTGTACCGTTGTTATGAGAAAAGTTGAGGCACACGCCGTCGGCAAAGGCACAGGCGATCCCTTGCTATTGTAGTCGTCCGACGGTAAAGCTCGTCATAGTATTTTACTGGCGCTTTACTGCTTTTGATATCCGTATTCATACTTTGGCTAATATCAGGTTATCAATATTTCCTTTTGGCACTCATTCCTATTTTGGAATTCATTTTTTACGTCGTTCTTCGGTTACTGTTTATAGGTTTTCTTTAGAAACTCGTATGCGAATTTAGCTCTGATATTTATTATCACCACCTGCTCTCTTATAGGTACGCCTAAAGCACATGACTTTATCCTTAAGTCTGCTTTCAATAATCCAATAATCCAAATATGCGCTCGACTAGTACCTAGTCCTGCCATAAGTTCTGTTACAGAATTTCCAGCGCTTATCGTTCAAAACTTCTTGCGGGAATAGAATCCTTTACTTTTTTTTTCAGAACCCATAGTAGTCAGTTTGTGGTTTCAGTTTGCAAACTATTAACATAGAGTTGGGCGTTAAAGAGAATCGAGTTGCGGTAATGGCGTTGCATAGGTGCGGAAAGAGTGCTGGCCAAATTTTCGAGTTACTAAAACCACTCGGAATATCGACAAAATTCGTTTTTCTGGCTATTGCTCGCTTAAGCGAATTGTCTGGAGTAGAGAACAGGCCAAAAAGTGGTCGCTCGCCCGTCATCCGCACGAATGCGGTAGTAAAGACAGTGCGTAAACGAATTCGGAGAAATCCCCTTAGGAAGCAGAAAATCATGTCCAAGGAATTGGATATATCAACTAGATTCATGTCTAGGCTGATTCGGGATGATCTGCATATGAAAGCTTGTCGTCGGCTTACGAGTCATCTCTTAATTTCTCAACTAAAAAAAATTAGTCTGAAAAGATGCAAACGACTTTTGCAGTGGTGCGTGGACAATGGCCATGAAAGCATTCTGTTTACGGATGAGAAATTTTTTACCGTGGAAGAAGTTTTCAACAAACAAAATGACAATTGATGCCAATTCATCTAAGGAAGCGAAAAAAGTTGTTCCACGAGTTTAACGTGGACATCATCCCGCTTTCGTAATGGTTTGGTGGGGGTCTCTCACCATGGTGTCACATCCATCCACTTCTGTGAAGAAGGCGTAAAAACTGTTGCAAAAGCTTACCAAGAAGAGGGTGTTGTGAAGAGTTTGACCAATACCCTTTATGGATACAGATGGATCTTCCAACATTACTCTACTCCAGCGCGCAAAGCCAAAACCACGCAGGAGTGGCTCAGAGTCAATATTCCTGGTTTTATAGCAGCAGAAGATTGGCAGTCCAGATCTGAATCCACTGGATTATGGTTTGTGATCAGAATTGGAGAACATGACCTGCAAGACTCCATATAGAAATTTGGAAAGCTTTAAAACAGCATTAAGCAGAGCAGCGTCCACGATCTTCATGGAAACCGTACGTGCCGCTATAGCCTGTGTTAAAGCAAAAGGTAGTCATTTCGAATGAATCCAATTTATTTAATAATCAATGTTGTGGTCTAATAAATGAAACAGTTTTGAATACAATATGTTTACTGGTTTTTTTTATAGCGTTTTATATTTGTAACAAACCTTATGGCTGGACTAGGTAGATATTGCAATTTTGAAAGTCTTTATGGTTGGTCTATCCTATCAGATTGCTTGGATGACAGTTATATCAACCTTATAGGGTTCCAGTTTCTCTACTAGGTGTTCAGTAGCATCTGGTCTCTTAATGGTTCTCACATTCCTACGCCGGTAAATAAAGAAAGCGCATTGTTAAAGAGACTGTTCCCTTTATATTTGGCGTAGTTTAAATTATCTCCCCTTCATTCCATAAGAAGAGTTGTAGTATGCCCCTTGTCAAATTAACGCACGTTGTTTTAAATATTTCGACAAAACTCGATCTGATTTAGCACTTTTATGGGTCTTGAGGTTAGATATTGATAACGATACCTCTTCTTAGGTAGTAAGTTTAGGGTTAGGTAGCCACTGTTGCTTTCAATTATTATCGTCCATATTGAATATTTTGGCCAGGGTCTTCGCAACCATTTGTCGCTCTTCTTTTCAAGAAAAACCTCTTGGTTCCTGTTAGCGCCTGCCGGTATTCTTTGTAATGTTGGGGTATATGTGTTAACATCAGATGCGGCAACGCTAAAGGTTTGCCGCCAATGTCGCTTTCAGTCTTTTGCGCATGATGCTGTTAGCATTATTCTAACAAAGATGTGCGTAGTGGTAAGCGTGTACAAGTTATGATGATATTTTGACCCAAGCCGAGAGTCGATTAACCTAACTTCATTTTTAGAGCCAGTGTCGCGTAGGCTAAGATTTTCAACTCTGCCACCAAAGATGCTCTTCTTTCCTAACTTAGCCTTGAAAACACCAAGAACGATCATAATAGCATGCTTAGACCATTGTTCATAGCTCTGATCGAGGAGCTTGTGGAAGCAAATCAGGAACAAATCATACAGGAACCATGGGTGTAGTAGTATAAATACATCTTTGGTTTCGCATGTTTAAGGGGTTGCACAGTAATACATGATGAGCGATAATAAAGACCGATAACTTTTCTTTACATTCCGAACTCACTCTCACCATCTAAACTTGGGCAATTTTGCGGATTAGCGATTTACCGATGGATGAATGACACAAATTCGTCGTTAAATCTGTTTATTTTCTTTATGATTTGGTATTCCGTTCCTTAGTGGAACGTAGATCTGCAGCGACTACGTAAAAAACCACAACACTTCTAAACAGATTAATTACGAGTAAGATTAATTTGGAGGAAGACTGGAGTTTTTCTAGAACGAAGCGAAAATAAGCTAATTCGGACTTTGAAAAGTTCCTATTATAAAGACATTTGCAAAAAGATTGAAATTGTCGGTGAAACCAGTAGGCTGGTCAATATCCTCAAAAAGGGAAGATCAGCAGGCTGGAATCACTCAAAAGATCTGATGGTATCTACACTGAGTTGAAAGCAGAAATTCTTCGTTTCATGCTTGCAGCTGCTAGTGAGCTGAACCACATGGCATGACATGACATAAAGCTGATATATCTCACCGTTTGCGGTGACGGATGATGACATTAAATGGCTTCAAACCGCTCGGGTTCGATGGCATACAATCAGTTACAGTAAAGAAAGGTATAGACCAGCTGTTGATAACTTTGAGAAGAATTTTCACTGCTCACCTAACACTACATACATACCGAAACCATGGCCTGAGACCTGAGTAACCTTTATACAAAAATCGAAAAGGGCTTTCTTCACATCACTCAGACAATAGATACCCTCGAACACCGACGTAATGTAACGTGTCTCACCCTGTTTGATTGCTATTTCCATCAGTGCTCAATAGAAATCGCCAGTGGCATCGCCCTTTTAAACCGCAACACCCGTCTCGTAAGGAATCCTCATCAGTACACCCTCAAGCCTACTTTCGGACGTACTATAAAATATTGTAATTCATAAGCCGTATAACTCGCTTATGGAATGCCCTGCTTAGCTCTTTATTTCCTAGTCATTATAACCTTCAAACCTTTAAACCAACGTTCATCGGTGCAATCATTTTAAGGGTACTCAAATCCCTTGAGCCTGCATAAGTTATATAAAATAAAAGACCATATAGAGAATGGTTGAGATCCATGTGCGCAAAACTTGTTAAATGCAACACGCCTACTAACGAGAAAGATCTTGCAAGAGTGCGCTTCAGAATCTACAATAGTAGGCAGGATGGAAGGCGCACTTGACAAGAAGGAATTTTTATCGACATTGCGGGTACATTCGAAAACTGATTGCAGATGTTGAGTATCGCCTATATGCGATAGCGGGGGTAAACAGGGGTTACCCGCAGGGCGGAGTTCTTTCTTCACCGCTACTGTGCATGTTTCGACGTCATGATGTAGCTTTACTGTCTGCTGAATAGTGCCTAGTGACTGTCTGCTCTAAAGCAGCGACAGCCCTAGATGTGATGGGCGATTGACGCACTCAGAATGGGTTTTCAGGTAATCCTCTCAAAACTGTGGTTGTTTTTTTTTATGAGAAGGAGGACGGGAGTCAGACTGGTCTGACTCATCTACATAGTGCTTAAAGGTATCATCATTCAATTCTCCAAATAAGCTAAGTGTTTGCGCGTCATCCTGGGTAATAAACGTATTTTGACTAAATATGTAACGTCAAAAGGCTCAAATGCGTTGTCGGCATTCTGGCAGTGCAAAGGAAGTGTAGGCTAGGAATGAGGTCTGTCACCGCAAAATGTCCTTTGGATCTAGGCTATTTATATCCTATGCCTAGTATGTCTGGTTCCACTCTTAACGCATTGGTGAATCTGCCCCCGTCTTGATATTCATATCATCGGGTTCATTCTCAAACCTATTTTCCTTTAAAAAGAAGCGGTTTTTGGTACAACATTCACTGGAGCTTTGATGACCTTTCGCGCCGACTGTCTTATGACTCTGTTCTTATAGATATGATATCAGAGCTTCTGCTGAGAAAAAATACGAAATTGACTTTCCGTGTGCCCAAGACTAGTTTCGGTCAGAATCTGAACCACGAAAAGAATGTAATCGAGTCCTTACGGATGGCTCCAAAACCGATCTAGGATGTGGAGCTGGTGTCATTCTAGAGCAATTAAATGTGTTGGACATAAGTAATACAACATCTTGTGACGGTTGCTATGAATGTCCGGCTCACTGTCCATGTACAATGGACTAGTTTCTTGCTTGAGTGCTCTGTTCTGACAGAAAAAATAAAAAAACAAAAAGCGTAGGAGCGTATTTAGCGTATGTTGGTGAATTCATCCTTAATGAGGATCATAATTAGGCATTCCATCAGATGACTCAAACTTAAGACTTCTTGCTCTGACTCTGACGTCGCTTCTAACTATATCTTGCAAGTTCCTCTACAAAAAGTCGTGTGCCTTGTCTGAATCCTGAAGTTTACCAATCTCCACATACACAAGTCCGAGTGTCTAATTACATTTACGCAATCAGATGCAGCATAATGCGTAGAATTGTCTGCAGCTTCAGCTTATTTTGAATCTTCTATAGTAATAACTAAAAACGTAATATAACTGGTCTTCGTTTATCTTAATTAAGAGTCACAGAAACCCGCGTTTTCTGCTATTAAATTATTGCCTGTCATTGTGCCTCAATTAATCATTTAACTATAGGGCCTACTTTATTTATTTTTTTCCGATAACTACCTTAAATGAATGATAGCAATTAGTATCAAGTTAAGACGAATCACTATTAGTTGGGTAATTAATTCAAAATTATTGACACTGGTGCTGTGAAATCTAAGGTTAATGGTATGAACACACTTCGATCTACTATAACCTTTTGGAGCATTACTTCACCTGCAGTCTAGCATAGTTATGCAAATAACATGATTATTCACGATATACCATATTTTTAACTTAATCATTATCCCTTACCAATGGACAAACATCTATAAAACTCGTTCCACTGGGTGGCCATTTAGTTCCTCAACTGCCCAGTACTCGTATGACTAAAATCCATTAATCATCCACAATGGCTACTATCGAAGTTTCAAACACAAAATAAATAAAAAGTTGGAATCCAACAAAATTGCTATAAATAATTTCCGTACAATTGTGTGTGTGTGTGTGACAAAAGCCAAAGGCTCCACCTGGAATTGGTCCATACATCGTCGATCGGTGTGCAGTTTAGTTACATCAATAAGAGAGTTTTTGTGTTTCCGGAAAATAAACAAACTGCAACATAGTCGTATGTATTTAGTATCTGGTATCTCGTACTCTGTACTTGAAGGTATATGGTACTCGCAAGCTTACGTAATCCCACAGATCCACAGATCTGTAGATAAGATTCGCTTTAGACGGACTATGAAGCAGGTAACTGGTTGTCATTATCAATTCAGTTAAAAGTGGGCACAACACCCATGAAGCTCGTTTAGTGGTTCACTGGGGAAAACAGTTTTTTGTTATTGTTGTTGTTTTTGATCGGTCTATGGTCGTGAATAGAAGATTGCCTCTTCATAGATTTTATTGTTGTTGTTTTGGATTAGCAATAGTAATTCAGTGAAATGAGACGAATTGCAGTTTATTGCACTTTGGCTTGCATGGTACTGGTTATTGGAATCACGTTTTTGACAATTCTGTTGGGTTATGGTCATTCAGGCGATAATGAATTTGGAAATGAAGATACAGATGATACAGTAGCAACAACTGAAATCCTAGAGTTGGAAGAGGTATGCATACTATGGCACTTGTATGATATTTAAGACATAAATAGGTTATACTCGTATGTTTATAAGCAAGGAATTTGTGATTTAAGGCATATCTAGTCACTTAGAGATGCACAGATATAGCTTGCATAAGACATTGTCAAGTCATTCCGGTTTGGATGGCTAAATCACTGCTGCTTGGTAGTTTGTCATGTTCTTTAATGAGTTTTTCGATTGGTTAAGCTAATCTTTGAATTGACAGCTGTCACAAATAACTGTGCCTACTAAACGTAAACGAAAGGGAATGTCTAATAAATAGTCGCTTTAAACTTCGAAATTTGAAAGCGAAACTTGGAGGTAGTTATATCTTTGACACCAAATGTATTTGCATTGCCAGAATGACGTTGAAATGACAATCGAAAACGAAGTTACCTTCTATGATTTTCGTGCTGTCTTTCGGATACCATATACTTTTTTCTTTTTAAAAATTTATGTAAATCCTGTAGGTTTACTTTTTCAGTCTTAATACTTTGGAATATGTAACACGCGTTATAACATCAATGCATGATAGTCCTGTTACGTATCTGCATTGCTATTGCGCCACTTCTGGGAGTTGCTAAATTAGCGGACCTTAGAAGCAGTCGACAGATTACTTTATTTTGGGTCGCATCATTCGTCATACCAATAGTTTGCTAATAACGATATTGTAAATCTATGGTAAAAATGAGATCCGATCCAGATCTTTTACTGGATAAGACTTAAAAATGAAAATGAAAAAACGAAATGAAAACGAATGAATATTTTTTAAAACTTGTATTTTATATTTATTGGTTCATTTAATGGGTACAAATTGTAGAACAACTTATTCGAAATGACCCAACTTAAAGCTACAATGAAGTCCGTCTGGCCACTATCAGATTGCAATACTGTCCTCATGCATTAGATAATTTTCCATTGGTGTGCTTCAAAGACTCAATACTTCAATGCCGAGTAATTCAAGTCAGAATGTAGCTTCATGGATTGAGGTCTAAGCTACCAGATGGCTAATCATCTGTGGAAATGAAGTTCGGAACGTGGTTTTAAGCCATGTCGTTTTTGTCTTATGAGCTGGAGCGGATTCTTGTTGAAAGGCTCACGGTTTATTTGCGAATATAGTTTTGTTGAGAGGCTCTACAACGTTCACTAAAACGTCCTTTTGATGCACTTTCGCTGAGGTTTTGACACCTTTCTCTAGAAATGGAGCTCGGTGAACTTATCGTAGGCAACTCCCCCATCAAACCATCACTGATGGTTTTGCTATTCCACCAGTATCCTCAAAACGATACACAGATCTTCATGTGACTTTCAGTGGCCACTGCATCCGAAAGATTTCGACTTTTTTTGTAGCTGTATTTTTGCTGGTCAATCACTAAAACACGATTTTCGAGTGAGCCCGTCCCATGACCAAAAAAATTCGCTAGTACTTGGTATATATCATAGTTACATTGGAACTTAATTCGTGTGGTTTGCTAAGAAATGGCGTAACTTATATTATTCCATTGGAACATGCGTTGGAAAGCTACTGTTATTGTACGTCATTTCAGTATATGTTATTCATTTGAAGCGTAAACAACAATAATTTATTTTTCACTCAAATATGTCGAACTTTGTGCCTGAAAAAGTGTTTTTGCGGGGAGTTCTTCTTCATTACTTTAATATGAAGAAAACTACTATCGAAAGTCATCGTATTTTGGTGGAAGCTTATGGTGAACATGCGCTAGCTGAGCGAATGTGCCAAAAATGGTTTGCACGATTTAAAAGTGGTGATTTTGGCTTCTAAGACGATGAACGTCCTCGGCAGCCAAAAAAGTTTGAAGATGAAGAACTGGAAGCATTTCTCTATGAAGATTGTTGACAAACACAAGAAGAGCTCACAGAATCTTTGGGTGTCGAAAGGCGGTTTTCCATGTCCGAAATGCTGCTGGAACGCCACAAAAGGAAGTCATTTTTGCATCGGATTGTTACTGGTGATGAAAAATGGATCCATTACGACAACCCAAAGCGCAAAAAATCATATGTGAAACGCGGCCAACCAGCCAAATCAACGGGAAAGCCGAATATCCGTGGCGCGAAGGTAATGCTCTGTATTTGGTGGGATCAGATGGGTGTGCTGTATTATGAGCTGCTAAAACCGGGTGAAACCATCAATAGACAATGCTACCGAGCACAATTAATCCATTTGAAGAGAGCAGTATCTGAAAAACGCCCGGAATATGCGACCAGACACGAGGCAATAATTTTCCATCATGACAACGCTCGGCCCCACGTTGCTATTCCGGTTAAGAACTATTTGGAAAACAGTGGATGGGAAGTCTTACCCCACCCGCCTTAAAGCCCAGACCTTCCCCCTTCTGACTACCATTTAAAAAAATTTCCGTTATATTGAGTTGGCAACTAAGTAATTGTCGATTTCATACATAACATAGATGTCTTTTGTCAATGACATATTTTTTTTCTTTTAACATTTGTTACCTGTCAGTCTTATTTTGTTTTAGAGGCAAATTGCACGTATTTTTGTGAAAAGGTATGAGTTCGGCGTCAATTTTAATATAGAGTGCAATAACGAGCATTTTTATTATATTTTTTTCCCCGTAAACATGATGTGTATGGTGAAGAAGAACTAAAAGAAAGACGGTGCCGGAATTGGTTTGACAAATTTCGTACCGGAGGTTTTTCACTGAAAAATGAACAACGATCATATTGACCAGATAGGCTCAGTGATAATCAAATTAAAGTAATAAGTGTATCGGATCGTCATTAAACTTTACGAGAGATAGCAAAAAAGTAAAATGTGTCACACACAGTGATTGAGAAACATTTGAAATGTATGAAACTCGTTAAAAAGCTTAGTATTTAAGTTCCACATGATTTGAAAGAAATTCATTTAACGAGGCGCATCAACGCTTGCAATTTGCATCTCAGACGTAATGAATCTGACCCCTTTTTGGGACAAATCATTACTGAATCATTAAAAATGAATATTGTTTACGAATGAAATATGTAACGTCAATCGAAAACGATCATAATCCAGGCTTGATGAGAAATCACAATTCAATTCGAAAGCTGGTATCCACCAAAAGAGGTTTTGTTCTCAATTTAGTGCAACTGGAAAAGTGTGGTGTAGTTTGAGCTGCTTCCAAGGAATCAAAAAATTAATTCGGATGTGTACTGAATAGATTAAATACAGCGATCAACAAAAACTGCCAGAATTTGCCCATCGAAAAGGTGTCATTTTTACCCTGAGCCACGTACAGCTGCGCAGTGCGGCCTTCTTGACAATAAATATATTGGGTTTCCGCCAAAAAACAAAAAATACATATCTTGTTTTAAAACGTCAGCAAAGTCAACATTCCTAGTGCTTCATGGAAAGGAAAAAATGCTGAGCAAGGCGTATTAACAGAATAAGGGTTCAACCTAATGTTGACTGCAAATGACGTAGAAACTGGACATGATTCGAACATTCCAAACTTCTTCAGCATTCCTACATTCAGCATTCTTCTGCAAAGCAAGAAGAATTCTTTTATTACCTCGATGAAACTCGAATATGCATGAATTTGCCTTACACTCGTTGATCCCCAGTTTGCGAAGATGGAAACTGATTGATTCTAGAATTAAGTCCATATAGACTTCTGAGTAATTTGCACATCCTGCCAGAGTTCTTGTCGTATTCAGCAGGTTAAGTCATGATCATCATTAAGGAAAGTAGTTTTTACGTCACATTATTTTAAAATGAGGTTTTCGTTTGCAGCTATTGCTAGAATTGAAATAAATTTGGCTATCTTTTAAATCCAATCCTGGCCGTTGACTAAAACCTTTCACCCAAGGACGAGCCTTGTTTCAAAGAACTTCATTCCCCGGAGAAAGTTTAGTTATATAAATTCATTCATAGCCAATTGCATTTCTATTAGAGGTGGTTCTACAAGTTTCCATGTCTTCTTCTTAAAATGTGACTCTTTTTCTTCATCCATAGCTAAGCCCCTTTTCACTTGTCTACCCATTTCGACTCTAAAGCATCAAGCTAGCTCAATGCTTCTTCGCTTTGAGCCGTAAAAGCATATGCATGTAATATTCACATAAGAAAACTATTTTCAGAATCTTTGGATTGACTTCGAAGTTATCTGATTGATGACCTAAGAAATCGAAATCCTGATCCAGTCTCCGAATCTTATTATGTTAGCGTATTAATACCCCAAGTTGTTCTTTATCGTTGTTAACTTAATCATTTGCTAAGCCACTAGCTGCCTTATTTTCGGCGCTTATACCATATTCCTTATAATGAACCCCTACTTCATAAATTCAGGAGGAATTAAAAAAAGTTGAATATTCACCTTTTCCTTAAATATAAAATCTCTTATCATTTCCATTTGTTAAGCTTTTTATAATAAATACGGAACCCCTTCGGATTATCAGGATACACAAAAAAAGCTGTACATTTCCCGTCCCACTTTCTTCGCGTTTCCTTCGGTATATGGAAGAACACCTCACAGCCAATAGTTTTTAAGCCACTCAAAGGAACTTTGAATCCTCAGCTGGTAAACTATCGGGTCTGGCAGCTTTCTTGGATCTAAGCATGGATATTTTTTTTTTTTTGGATTGAATTTACGAGTATGCCTGGATCCTTACTTCATTTCGGTCAAGTGGGAGGAAGTTTTGCATATCAAAGTTGATTTGTCTATTCTTTGCCGTTATACGGCCTGCAGAGAAAGGTTTTCCATATTCGCCAATGTTTTCAGGACCGACTGTGACTCTACTACAAGGTTTTCTTCTTCATCTCTACAGTCTTCTGTATGTGTCTTCTTGCTTTGGCACAATTTTTTGTCTCAATATAATAGGAGAAAACTTACAAAATTTTAAGAATCAATTTCCACCTGGATCAGATGGTCTATCCGCTTTTTTATCTTAGGAAATGCTCCCTCTGCGCTTACGCTGATGACACAATAGTTTAAAGCTTGACATGACTCTACCCTTCTTCAAGAAGAGCTCGATCGGTTTTCAGACTGATGCATCAAAAACTACTTAGAACTTAATATCGCCAAATGCCAATCTATAACCTTCTTACGTAAATGTAACCCATCTCCTCCCTGACTCCATTTTTTCTATGGTCAACCTATTCCCTTGGTTTAATCATTGCAAGACATTGGCATATTATTCGTCAGGGAGCTTAATTTCCGTTTGCATATCGATAAGATGATACTTAAAGCCAACGATGGTTGAAGGAATTGTCCAACACGTACGTAACCAGATCTCTCTATGTTACCTTTGTTCGCCCCTTGCTTGAGTATACCAGTCAAGGTTGGTCCCCCTTTCGAGGATATCAAGGTCGATTCTTCCGATTTTCTCTACATGGTCTGCCTTGGAACGACCCTTTAATCTTACCTACCTATCAGGACAGGCATCATCATGACTGAGTGAATTTAACAACTGATGGACAGCGGGTATGTCCACGTATGTAAATACAGGGCCGCTGCCTCGTCACTAAGCAAAACACATTCTGATCTGAAGCTACCTGGCTACGAACTAGTGTCACTATTCTTCTCATACCGTGGTCTCGTCATTAACGTGCGTAGTGATGTAGCTTACCATTATCTACCACAATGTAACCCTTGTTTTTATCCGGAATACAGATTCATGTAGTTAAAATTCCAACTTCGCAAGCTAATTATCCACTATTCCTTTATCTACAGAAGCCCCAAAATGGACAGCAATTCAATCTTTAACGAGTTTGATGCACTGTCTGACTCCATTCAAAGAATTGTATCCCTGTTTTCTCATACTGAGATGGGTGGCTTGGACATTTTGTACAGACAACACCCGAGGGACGCTGTGGAAAACAACTTGAGGAGCAGCTTGTTAACGAGCCAACGTGAATACCCTGGACTTGTTTTTAGCTTCTAATCCTGTAAAGTACATCGTTGAAGTGCTTCCCCCTTTAGATTCGTCGCAACATAGTGTCATGTCAGCTAATTTCTCGCATACCGACCACATAAAGCCAATTGTAACGAAAATTCCTTCTTTAGGAATTTTACCTGGTCGTTAAATTTCCTTAATAACGACGTGCATCTGGCTGCTGATATGATCACAAACGCTATTCTCTTTAGAATAAGATACTTTCTCACCGGATCAAACCAACTCGAGCTGTAAAGAAGCTATCAAAATTAGAAAAATGATTTTTGGGTTTTATATGACCAATCCGACAAAAGAAAATCGAAAAAATATTAAACGAGCCAGCAATGACTGCAACATCTTTCTTAAATATGCGAAGTTTTAATATGACCAAAAATTGAGGAAAAAAACACTACAATGTCCCAAAGTTTGTAGAAGCATTTTGGCGTTCGTCAAAAATATTAGAAATTCTGCCGCATCTTCCATCCCAATGCTCATTTACGATGACATTCCAGCTGTTAGCTCGTTAGGCAAGGCTTGCTGCACGCTTTGTGGGGAGCTCAATACTTCCAGATTGTGCCTTGTCTCCACCTTCACTTAAGTGAGTCGAATCGTCAGTGGGACGAATCCACTTAATATATATAAATCCGCTGATCTAAGCATAAGTTTTCCATCGATCCAACTCTTTAAGACTTTCTGAGAAGATGGAAAACAACATTTTTCAACGACTCGGTCATACATTTCGGCCGAAACGGCCGCTATTTCGCGTTCAATGTTGGCTCTGAGCTCTTCCAACGTCGTCGGCGTGTTGACATAAACCAATGACTTAACCCACAGAAAATAGTCAAGCGGCGTTAAATCCAACGAACGAGGCGGCCAATCGACTGGCCCATGTCTTGAGATAACACGCTCACCATACTTACAAATCGATTGTAGCGTGTGCTGTGTGGCTTGTGGCACCATCTTGTTGAAACCACATGTCGTCCAAGTCCATATCTTCCAGTTCGAGCCAAAAATAATCGGTAATCATGGCGCGATAACGCTGACCATTCACAGTAACGTGACGATCTTTATCGTCGACGAAAAAATATGGCCCAATAACGCCGCCGGCATGCAAACCGCACCAAACAGTTATTTTTTGTGGATGAACTGGTGATTCATGAGCCAAAAATGAGCTTCATCACTGAAGATAATTTTGCGATGAAATCCATCATCTTGGCGCATCTTCTCCAGAACCCAATCGGAGAACGTAGCTCGTTAGTGTACTTTACCAAGATGAAAACGTTGAGTTTACTAAATAAATTGACAGTGACAGTTTGATGATTAGTAAAAGAGTGCGTTCACAAATTAAATTCAATATACTTACGTCCCCTTTTTTTATGTCATGGAAACGCTGATAAACCGTCAGCTCAGAGCGTACATCAATCTGGAGAAACCAAGATAGCTGCACTTGCTATTTTAAAGGCATTTGACAAAGTTTGGGATCAGGCATAGCTACATGCGCTTGTCGACATTTTTCGTCAAACCAGGGATTTCTTGCTGGTGGTCCAGTGAGTCCCAGCATATCAGTCGCAGCGTCTTTGATGACACGTTGACAGCTTTGCAACTAGTCTTCGTTACTTGAATTTGGCGACATAGGAGTTGTTCGGAAATTTGAGGATGCGCGATCGGCAAACATTCTGGTGATTGCAGCTTTTTTATGCTATGTATATACATACAGCGTTGGTCAAAATTATCCCGCTGGGTTAAACTACAAAAAATACAAAAAAAAAAATATATAAGCAAAACCCATTAAAAAATAGGTGGACAAAATTAATTCTGTAGTTTTTTTCAAAGCGAGATCATTTTGTGGTTTATGTAGTTTTGGCTAACACCTCGGCTGCAACAAGGCAGTGATCCGAGTGGATGTTGGTTGCCGGAAGGTCCAAACCTTAAGAATACTGACGGAATGTCTTATGTCGATCTCAAATGATCGATTTGGTTTAGCGTTTTAAGATTCGGGACTGTCATGTCGCCTAGAGTATATTGGAATGAGGACGGAGTGCTTTCTATATTGCTTCTATATTTCTGATATTCTGTACCTGCCACAAAATCAATAAGCCCAAGTTCGTTGACAGACGTGGTGTAGTGAGGGCTATGCTTACCAACTGTTCTACCAACGATATTCTCTTTTCCTATCCTATCCTATGCTTAGAACGTTGTTCGTATGTCTTATTAAGGAGCTCGTAAGTGTCACAGTTTATCGTGGTCTATTTGCTCGACTCATCCCATCGTACATTGTGGATGATTGTGGTATCTGCCTGATAGCAGTCAAGTACTTTTGCTGATTGTTTGCCTGAACATAGCTTCTTAAGGCTCCGAACATTCCACGTGCAGGTCCGAAGGTGATTGTTTCGTCTGCTGGGGTTTTCAAGAGTAAGTTTACCCATATCCGACACTTGCCTTTTTTCTAAACTTTTTCGGTTTTTCCGTGGAGGTCTTTGGTTTAAGATTAGAGAGCTATCCAGCAAGCATCACGCTGTGATAATGATGTGGTTTTACGACATTGACTTCTACAGAAGAATTCGATAGAAAGGTTTAGATGGTTGGGACATGTAAAGCGAATGGGCATTAATGCTTGGATTTAATGCGGACTTTTCAGCCCATGTATTAATTGTAAACGTACGTTATGTACTCTAAAAAAAACATCAACAAACATGTACGTTCACTCAACTTGAAAATTATACTAATTCAAGTGTATGGGTATATATATAATTCCAACAAACAAAGCAATCAAGATTCAGTGTCGCATACATCGCGACTCAATCAAACGTACTCGTACGTTGTTAAAAGCACATTCAACTGGTGTGATTTATCGTTGTACTTTCGGTTCACGAGGTAATTAACTGTTTGATAAGGCCTTGACATTTTTGCACCTAACTTATCCAACTATATTCCAATTGCTCATTAACAAAAAATTACAAATCCAACTGTCGACTAGAGACTTGCCACCAGTGCGACATTTTGTTATTGTTGTAGTAGTTTAGTTTCGTTTCGTTATGTTATTGTTGTTATAGAAGAGCTTAAATGATCAAAAACCATAAAAATCTATCTTCTCTGTATAACAACGACTGTGAACATAAATTACAAAATGAAATTTTGTTTGGCTACTGACATTTCAACCTTGACACTCAAAAAATTCTCACGAAGGCTATATGGTATTTCTCATAATAATTTGAGAAAGCAAACAGAGTCAACATTTGGTTAGATGCTTTTGCGAATGCACGATTTCATGCATATGTTCGTTTGTATAATTGTAGTTTGTACCAACGTTTGTAGGTATGATATAGTACAACTATTTTTTTCAGCAACATTATGAGTTCAGTTGAAGAGCTTCACTGCTCGAATGCAACCTAATTAATTCTGCAAGAATTAAGAAACCGTCTTACTGAAACCGCTGAGGTCTGCGTTAATAATGCAATGTTTGGATTACAAGAGATTCATTATACATGTTCATATTCAACTCATAGAAATCAGCCTGATTTAAGATCATACCCATTTCAGACTTGACGAGAAATAATTATTGCATTCAAACTCCTTGTCGTACCTCTGACAAGGGCCTTTATTTGCCTTGTGGATACAATAGGAAAAGTTGTAAAAGAGCTCATTTCCAATAGAATGATGACAATAGTAGAAGAGAACACTGTCAGAATACAACTTTGGGTTCCGAAAATCTTGCCCCACAGTAGACACAATCGAAACAGTGACTGAAATAGTAGACAAGCCATCAGTTTCAGTTTTATTTATTTATTTTCTTTTCTTAATCATTAACTCTTACATACTAACAAAAAATGCTTAAATACCAGCTTAAAATTACTTAACAATCTTATATTAACTTACTGGCCCCACACAGGCACTCTAAGCTACTCTAAATTCTTATATTTATGTCTTTCGACTTTATTTACATCCCCGATGGCGATTCCGAACTAAGGAAAACTCTGCAGTGGTCATACCAAACAGCATCATACCAAACAGCATCCCTAGAATTATATCTAGCTACTTTCGGGAACAGAAAGCTAAGTTATGACACCAATGAGGGTACCAAATGCTACTTCGTTACAACAGGTGTGCCAGAAGGGTCCGTCCTAGACCTCTTGCTTTGGAAAACTATGCGTAATGGGATCCTAAGGCTAGCTCGCTATCGTAACCGCGGCAAAGCACAAACGAAGCAATCTCCCGTGTCAAAAATTGGCGTACACACGAGAATACGTTCTTGTCATCGGATCAATTGGCAAGAGCTTTAAGGTGGAAAGGGATATCTCAGTGCAAAAGTGGCAGAGCCGATGTGATGATACTACCAAAGGAGAATAGACATACCAACTTACCCCCAACATAGAATCTTTGGTGAAAACAAGAGCTGGAGAACTTAACTTTTACATCACAATAAATAAAATTTTAGCGAAATAACACTCTCAGAGAAAAAATGGGGGAAAGTTAGTAAGTTAGTAACGGCCATCATAATTGAAATGAAAAGATTCGACCGTCAGAGAAGGCACATGACGAAGAAAATAATATTACCTGAGAGAATAGAAGTAAGGAATGAAGAAACTGCTAACAAGTCCAGTGGAGATAGGTTCGCGGGAAGAGTGATAAAAATCAAGAATTCCGCAATAAAGTGAGCATACGCTAATATAGGCATAAACACAATAACGAATAAAAGTTCCAGCTATGCACCACATTAACAGACCCACAACTCTCCTTTCCCTTTCTCATGACCTACGGGAAATACGGATATACCCCAACACACTGCATTCTGACTCTTCCCAGTGACACACAAATTCGCTACAATATATGTTATACGTAGAACTGGCATCCAGGAGACCGTCGTTGTCGGCCTAATAAGTCAACAACATGATAAAATACGAGAACTTGACTAATAATCGAACAAAAAGCCCATGGTTTCTAGCCAAAGGCTATGCCACTGCCCCACAAAAGTTATGTTTTACAGTGGTTCCCCGCTGGGAAGACAGCGATAATTATTCTTTGTGGAGTTAAGATTTAGTGAATAGGAGTCACTGATGAACGCTCGCCGCTCCGTCAAGGTTGGCAGCGTTTTAACCGAGACCTTTAATATCAAAAGAGGTTGAAGACAAGGTGATGCGCTGTCCTGTGATATCTTTAACATCATACTTGAAAAAATTGTACGAAACTCACAAGCGGACATCGGAGGCACAATCTTAGAAAATTCTGTGCAAAAATAGGGGAAATACATCGGACTGTTACCGATGCATTTGCTAGTATTGAAACAGAAGCTACCAAAAAGGGTTGCAGTAAATGAGGACAAAACATATACTGGTTTTGTAAGCTATAAGGGACACACAACATCGACGAGTTGGACAGAATGTCAGAATAGAACGACATTTGTTAGGTAGGACTTTGTCTACCTTGGCTTTGCTATGAATTTTGCAACAACATCCGTAAAAATAAAGCGAACTCTTGCCCAGTTGCTGTTTCTTTGGGCTAAGAAGACAATTCAGGAGTAAGGCCCTATCCCGAACAACTAATGAGACTCCATAAACGACTTTGATCATCGCAGTTCCATTTTATGGTACTGAGAGTCGACTCTATTGAAAGCGGATGAAGATATCCTCGGTCGTTTAGAAAAAAAAATTATTCGTAAGGTATTCGGTTCCATTTGCTCTGACGGGTTTTTGAGGAGAAGACCCAGTGACGAACTATACGAACCGTACGACGACATCGATCTAGTTCCATGACTGTGCATCTGTCTTCTGACAAAGCTAGGAGGTGTACTCGTAGAACAAATATACACTAATGCTTCGGCCCGCAGTTTTCGAATCTAACCCGGAAGGAGAACGCAATATAGGAAGACTGCGAACGGGACTTCAACCGACTTGAAGTGCGCTACTGTAAGCAGATAGATATGGACCGAGTTTACTGGAGGGATTTTTTAGCTGAGGCTCAAGAGGTCTGTTTTATTGAAAATCATACTTACTTTGCGGCGCCACAAGAATTGAAGTAGTGCTCTGAATGTTCCGCACACGTTCGTCCTTTCTTCATGGCTGCTATAAAAGAGTCCTTATTCCAAGGAAAAAGACCATTTTAAGCTTAGTTGTCACTGATTCAAAGGTCGTTCGGATATTTTTAAATGAACAGTCTTGTCGGCGATGAAATTATTTACTACGGTTTCATCATTTAACACAGTGACACATCGGTTTCATAACACCAGATTTCCATATCTTTTCGGAGATAAAAATTGTTCAAAAAGACCATATTTTGCAGGAACTACATAGTTCAATTCAATGACTTCGTTTGGATTATTCAAGAAAGTCACTTCTACAGTCACCTGATCTATCGATTCTCAATCACAAAGATGTCGTAAAGACTTCCGAATTACGCTTGTCAAATTTTAGTCCCGATGCCAGTCTATATTATACAGTGCGTTAATTTTTCATTTTCGTTTTCAGTGTGTTAATCATTCGTTTTATCACATGATCCCTTAATTTAAGGTACCTGCCAATCGTAACTCAGTTTTCTGAGATGAGATGTCAACGCGCCTTATTATTTTCAAAGGCGTACATTCGGATTTACTCCCCCAATCGGTTGTATCCGTGTATCGAACAGGGGAACGGAACACAGGAACGGTGCCTGGAAAATGATAAGCTATCCACCACCTTAGAGCCAAGACTTCTTCATCCATTTTGAGCTGTGGTGCTACAAAATTGTAATTTTCCCATCGGCTGTGTAATGTTATCTGATCGCTGTTTTAATTATATACAAAAAATTTTGCCTAATAAATTTTCTAGAGAAAAAATCCAAAACCGAACTAAAGATTGTTAATATGTTCATTACAGGAATCAACAGCATGGAAAACCTTAACCTCACATCCAAATTCGGTAGTCCAAAGCCTGCCGGCACGTGCAATGCAAGTTGTTCAAGAAGTGGTCCGACAATTGCGTGTAAGTTTAAATTTGACCTTGAAACGAAATCAAATCAAATTAAATGTAATTAAATATTTATCACATCATCGTAGCTATTACTACAAAAATTTATGTTACCAATTAAAAGGACAATTTAATTTTTTATTAATTAACTTATTGACATTGACAAATTTACTAATTAGCCTTATTTTACTTTTAAGTTTGATACAATGTGGGGCAAAAGTTATGAAATTAGTACCATATATATGTACATGGGAATGTACCATAATTTTTGGAAAATAGCGTCAAGTTTCATTGTGCTTGACATTTATGTTGTAGTTGTATTAGTCGTATGTATTAGTTAATAACAAGCAATGGAGCAATACACACTTGAAGAACGCAGAATTATTGTTACTGCTTATTTGACAGCATTTCGCTCTGTTATTTTAACGCAACGTGAACTTCGTCGTCGTTATGCACCACTAGAGATGCTGCGAGGAGTGACCAGCCCCATTTTGCTCGTTCGACAGAGAATATAACTGTTATGGCAGAGGACGTCCGAGAGAGTCCACAAACATCGACGAGACAACGATGCACACAACTGGGCATCAGCAGACGTTTGTTGCATCGAATTATGTTGAAAGACCTGAAGATGTTCCCTTATAAAGTGCAAACCGTTCACCAATTCCTGCCTGCTGACCATCGAGTAAATTTAACTTACTCCCATGCTCTGTTTAACCTGGTGCAAGAAGAAGATGATTTCGTATTCAAAGTCATAATAAGCAACGAAGCCAATTTACAATTAAGTGGTTATGTGAATAAATAAAATTTGCGCTTCTGGGGGACGAAAAAAAGAAATGCACGAAGAGTCATTGCATCCCCTGAAAGTGACTGTTTGGTGTGGGATTTGTAGTGAAAAAGTCATCCGCCATTTTTTTTTTTTTTTTTTTTGTGAGGACTCCGACGACACTACAGAAATCATAACTAGTGAGCGCCGATGTTAAACGAGTTTTTTTTTTTTATCGCAAGTTGCTAAATTGGGTCTTGATCATTGTTGGTACTAGCAGGACTGAGATACCAACAGGACGGCAACTAGCTGTCCAAATAGTCATTTTTGACGGCGCCAGACTTCTTTCTTTGGGGCTTTTTTAAAATCTCGCATTTACCACAAAAAACCACAAACCTTGCAAGTCTTGAAAGCCAACATTGGAAAAGAAATCAGTTCAAAATTCCATAAATCGAGCTCAAATGTCGATCAACTCAGGAGGTTGTCCGATAAAGGAGGTTGGACCGATACCATTTTTTTTAACTTATTACCATCAATTTTACATCTTCGAATAAACTTTTTCTGAAAACAGAGCCCTTTTTTTTAACTTTTAACAAAATAGCAGCAATTTAATTTTATGACGTTACTTTTGATCCACCATGTGGTACCAGTACAGGATGAATCAGGGCTTCAACTAAATCAAATATTTCCAACAAATAAATTGTAATTTAAATATACATATAAACCAAAATGGTGAGATGAAGAAAAGTAAAATTAAATAACCATAAAAGAATGTTAGCAGAATATTCCGGTAGAGAACTAGTCAACCATACTACATTTGTGTTTATTTTAATGAACTTTTCTCAATTTTGTTTAAGAAAACAAGCTTAAAAGTGCCTATAGTACCAGCACCTAGCACATCAGTACCTGGTACCTGCAACCTAATGCTGTTGTCATCAAGCGTAGCAACAGCTAGGGTGACTTGTGGCCAGGAAAATTAGTATTTGATTTAGTGTGAACACCTGTCTGAAAAGACTTAATATTACGGGATGTCCATACATCTATGGGAGCAAGGATACGCCTTGCCATCGTTTACCTATATTAATAATGTAGTACCAAAGCAGAACTTGTGTTGGAGGCACAGGTTCCACTCTTGGTATGAGTCGAGGCCTAACTTAAACCTCTTGCTGATCTAAGGGCCACAGTACTTATTTGCTACTTTGCATTGCTACCATTTGGGTTTAAACTACAGCCACCATGACGCTCCCACATGGGGACCTATCTCAGAAGTCAGGACCAGACCGAGCTCCTGACTCCCATGGTACCGTGATTTAAGTCCTGATAGGGACTACCGGTGGTCTTGCTGCCAACAAGACCTATGAACGTCCGCTTGTAATTAGTCAAATCGTAACAACCTTCAGTGCCGTATTTTGAAGACCGTAAGGATGAGATGTTACACAACGTCATTGATGGGCGAAGCCTTGATAATTGGGCGGGGGCCCTTATGCCTAAAACATTTAAGTGCTTAACAAAAGCGTAGGTTTTCTTAAGGACACCAGAAATAAACGTAAAATCTTTCTTACCTAGGAACAGCAAGGACTGACGACTTTTTTTAAACGTCCAGAAGCATCCGTTTTGTCTAGCTGCAACCTGGATGGTTATATGTATATGGGTTATTAACAACTCTTAATGGGAATCCTCTATCAAAAATACAGGCTGTCCCAAATCGGATTTAGGTCTTGTCCTGCGACACAATACAAACCTTGCATTCGATGTATCACAGTTTAAAGAAGGTGAAAGGCATCAGCATGGCGTTAAGCGCAGCTACAGAAGCAGTGCACTCGATGTACTTACATCGTTCTCATCATCTACATATTCCTCATACATAGGGTGCTATTTAAGTTTTGCGATATGACAATACCGGTGTAGATACATCAAATTTGACATCGGCATCATAAAATTTGACGTTTTTTTATGGGACACGTGTTTAGAGCGTTTCGTCATACGAGTGCTATTTGCGTGTTTTTACATAGACAAAAATGGAATTTCTGTGCATTCCGAACATATTCGTGCGATGATTATTTTATGATCTTCGCTTAACTTAACAATAGTGTGCCGATCAACTCGCTTTGACTTTGGGTGATGAAGCACAATCTCGATTTGGCTGATTTTTCGGGTTCAATCATGAACATTTGGTCGTCAAATAGATTCTTCGCATAGTTTGAAAATCGCTCAATATTGATCATTTTTCAACACGACATGCGAGCACTCACAGGTTGGCTCAAACAAGTGACTTTTTAAGCACACCGACTTGATGAGTCATGTGCCGTACTGCACTGATTTGGCTCACAAGCAGGTTTTTTTTTTTTTTGTTACGGAAAATCCTTACGGTTATGTAAGAGCAGCTGTTGAAAAAACCAACACACTTAGGCCTATCGGCCCATTTTGAACCTCCTACCATTCGAACTAAGTCAAACTTCTGACGAAGCGTAGGAGACCGTTAACGTCTTTATTGTTTACATCGCTTTAATCATTGTGGAAGAAAGCTCCTAAGTGAAGTTTCCTTCTTTGGGAGAGAGCTGGACATGTACAGAGTAGGTGGAGGATTCTCTCCTCCTCCTCCTCCTCATTCATGCAGTTTCTACAGAAGTCATTTGTAAAAACCCTAAACCTTCTTGCATGCTTGCCTATAAGACAGTGTCTAGTGACGACACCTATGAGATGTTTTATATTTTGAAAAATTCAACTCTTAGAGCGATTTATCCAGCTTTGGCCAGATTTGTTTAGTCGCTAGACATATTGACCAACAGTGCACTTAGGGTTTGTTCTTTTTTTAGCATCTAGCTCTAGTATTAGTTTGCACGTAGCGATAGGATAGGTAGTGTGGCTATACAATTTCCTGGAATGTCTCTGTTTCCTGGCATTCAACATAGGTGAAAATTGTTGCCATGTCTCTTAGATGTAATCGGTATTTAGTCGGTAGGACGGTTTTAGAATTTTGTGAGACTGAGTCCAGGGACTTGATAGTGGGCTGGCTATTGGGAAAGATGCGGATATCCGTTGCAGATATTACGTTGCCATTGTTAGAGGTACCTTCAGTGTCCAGAAACGTTGCCACTGTGTACTGTCTATAATGTAGGGATCGTTCAATGTGGCTTGTGAATGTAGAGTCATTTTCTTTTCTTTACAGTAGGCATGTTGAGCCCCAGAGAAAGTCGTGGATCAATTCTAGATATCAAATGGATATCAAATATCCGTACTAGAGTTTTCAGAAAGAAAGATGATAGACTTATAGGTCTGAAGTCCTTTGGAACAACATAAGAGCACTTTCTGGCTTTAAGAATTAAAAAAAATTCTACGCAGCTCGTCATAATATTATATTTACTAGCGTTGGCAGGATGATATCTGAGGGCCTTTGCAGCACGGGAGATATTATACCGTCCAACAGACTTGTATAGTTTGAAACTGTATAGCGCCCAGAGCAGCTTGTCTCTTGTAATCGCGCCAGAAATAGCCCTTTTAAGGTTGTTACTAGCCGTGAATAGAGAGCTACCTGGAAAGTGGGTGTCCAGTAGCAGGTTCAGTGATTCAGCACTTGAGGTCATCCAAGACTCATCGTTTTTTTCAAACAGGTGGGCATCGTAGGGTTGGTGGAGAGGATTTTTCGCGATGTTTCGAAGGTCTTTGTTATTTTACCATCGAATGACTTACAGGATTGCTGCTTTGACTTCCTGAGATCTTTCTGATATGAATCTCAGTTTGTCACCTTTCATGTGGTTTTTTTTTTGTTGAAAAATTTCCTGAAAATATTTCTAAGCGGTTGCAGTGCTGATGTCCACTATCGCGACTTTTTCCTGCCTCTAGGTGCAACAAGAGTGTAGGAAGGGGACATTGCCTGTAATCTTATACATCTTATACGATTTTATATGTCTAAAGAAAAGAATTTCTTTTGGGCGCGGTTGGGATTTGAACGCTAAATCGTCCGATTGGGAAGCCAATACACTACCACTTTAGCCACGCATATGGATGAGTGCCACCGAGGCCTTTTTGGAGTGATGAAGATTAATCTGCACCAATGCTGCAATCTACCAGAGAAGTAACTACAACGGTAAAGTTCGAGTCTTCCTATTCTGAACATATGCCCAAGATCTTGTCTTCATAATCTGATCTTAAATAATTTTTTTTTAATTCATCGGCAGTGTTTATTTTTCACAGGGTTTCAAAGGAGACTGTCGGCTTAGTTGTCACCTCGGATTGATAGGAATCGTCGCTATCCATTTAAGCAAAGCATATCGGCGCTTTTGATTTAAGGCCATTTGGGAACCCGCACGGTTTCCTCCAACGACCTCTGGCGCTTGGAAGGGTTTTTCTAGGATGTTGTTAGCCCACGTTATCTTGTTTCTCATGTCTGCAGTTCTCTCTACCTCCGGAATGGATTTCGGCGTTTTGTATAGAACACTTTAGATGGTGCTTGCCGACCCGACTGTGCCTCTGGTTCCTCTTTTAAGAGAGGAATTTTAGTAGCAGCAGAAAAAAGCATGGTCTGCAACAAACTTGCTGCTGCTAGGGGTCGAAGAAGTGGTAGAACCATGGCTTACCACCTTTAGCGTTTGGGTTTTGGCTCTCTGCGTTGACCTTTAGAATGTGCATCATAGCTTATCGCAGAAACCTTATCCATGGTCGGTGTAGTCAGTATTTCACCGTAAGGTCTCGAATTTTGTTTCTAAGCTTAATTCTATAAGGGATCCCATGAGCAGCGAAGAAATGGAGGTCCAGCTGAATACAGATTCGCTGTAAACAGTAACGTATAAGGCTAGCTAATGCGGAGGTTGCCAGGTATAAAGATTACTGCATTCATGACTGAGCTATTTTTAAAGATACTGGGCCCTCAGCTAGGCTTATCCTCGGTATGGCTCGTATAACACCCTGATGTAGCCCAGGAGAGAAAGGAGTGCGATAGAAGGAGGAAAGTGAATAAGGGAGAAAGAACCCTTCAGTTTTATGACCTCTTTGGAGGACTTCGTGAGAATCATTACTCAGCCTCTACAGCTCGACAAGTTCGATGCTCAGGTAAAGGAGAAAATCCGTATACAGCCGAGATAAACTGTTCTTTAGAGTCTAATGAAAAATTCGTTACGTATTTGCGTGGAGGCTTATTTCACCACAACTGACGTAAAAGGATTAAATTGATCTTATCATACCCGTTAGATACTTTGCCAATTGACTCGATTACATAGCTAGTAAGGCGACAGCGCTTTTAAGCTTTTTAATGCAATATATTTAGTCCAATGGTATTCGGTTAATATAGCTAACAAAAAAAATAAATAATAATAATAATTTGAAGGAAAAATACTTTATGTATTCATACGAGTATATGGCTTGGTTTTGGAAATTTATTTTTATAATAATCCAAATGATTTAATTTCAATTTTCTTCAAAGATGGACGAATTTAAAATATCAACTACTAAATAACAGCGACTGTTTTACAATGTGTGAAAGTGACACCGAATCTGAGCCTGTAATCGAACTAGTCGTATCAACTTTAAAAGAAAAAAAAGAAGGCCTAAAAATATTTCGCATTAGAGAAAAAAAAAAATTGGATCCGTAGAATGAAAATTATTTTGAATTTACGGGTGATTTGGTTGAAAATACAAGCAATTATTTTTCGTCTTTTTTTACGGATGTGTTAATTCTATTTGTCATCGATCAGTCAAATTTAAATTTTTTTTTATTAAATACAACTAAGCCAGCAAACATAACAACAACCGAAATGGAGAGGTTCACTGACATGATGAATTACATGTCTTGTCTTCAACTGCCCTGTTCGCGACATTATTAGACCGTCATGTCATCTTTGACACGATGACATTCATCAGGTGGAAAACAATAAGAACGGTTCTTACGCTTCAATAATAACACATATTTTAAGCTATTTAGAGCATACAGAAATAAGACAAAGGATTCTATAATACTTATTTTAAAAGAAAAGGTCCTTGCGTTGTGTGAGATAATAATACCCACTTACTGCCGTAAGAAACTGACCCAGTTTAACCCAGCCAAGCTTTACAAATGGGGTTAGAAGAACCAAGTTCTAAGTAGAGTCTCCGGATTGAGTTACGATTTCAAATTTTTGTTGGAGAGCAGAGTAACAACTTCTGTAATGCACTTGGTTTAGGAGTCAGCGAAAACTTAATGACAAGGTTTTCATCTACAGTGGCTAAACCTGTCAACCACCAATTTGTTCGGATAATTGGTATCAACGTCCCAAATTGTAAGTTTACCTGATCAAGCATGGGTTACTATGCTTAAACACAGTCTGATTGAAAAAGTGACTACACTTGGTGGAGCGAAATTGGGAGTGGTATCCTAGTTTGATTACAAGCCTGTAAACATGCTGTCACCGTGTGTTGAAAGCTAGCGAATCATCATCAAACAGGGGAAAAAAAAGCAGTACAGAGATATTGCAGCTCCTCAAGCTGTTGAGTTGTATAACAAATATTTCCGGTCAAAAAGTGCTAAAAGAAAATATTTTTTTTGCATAATCAATTTATGTTTAGTAAACGCACGGATCCTTTAACTCCGCCCGACTAGCCGTTTTTGAGAAAATACACAAAAGAAACACATTACTTTTGAAAAAACGTAGCAGAATTTGCAGCAAATTAGATGCAATCAGATTTGATAAACTTATAACATAAATATTATACTGTTCTCGTTATTCTTAACGTATATCAAGCCATATACAGGGTGAGTTTTTAACTTAAGACATCCAAATTATTTGAAAAATACGCGATATCGCGAAAAATGTTTCAGCCAAAAGTCACAAGGTTCTGAAGGGGACATAAGATGGTGACCACGAGTTTGACCTTAAGCCCCATTTTCAAGGTCAAACGAAGGTTACTTTTGATATTTTAATGGGAACCATTATTTTTTTTTTGCAGATTCGTAATCTGCGTGAAAAATTACATTCCTTTTACATGAAACACTTTTTTAAAAAATACTTTCTTTTCCCGTCAGAGGGCGCCATAAAACTTAAGACATCAAAATTAATCGAAAAGTACGAAATATCGCGAAAAATGTTTCAGACAAGAATCACAAGTTTCTGAAATGGACATAAGATGATGTACACGAGTTTGACCTTGAGACCCATTTTCAATGCTCGAAAATGTGACCATTCACTTCAATACACTTGTCTATCCGCGCTCTAAATGAACCAACAGAACTGAGAAGTATTTCTGGCGTAATCTTCCGGCAAGCTTCAGTTATTCGTCTTTTCATGTCCTCACGTGTTGTTGGCTTTTTTCTGTAAAATTCACTTTTTAAGTAGCCCCACAAGAAGGAATTAAGTGACGTAAGATCAGGTGATCTAGCAGACCATTGCCTCGGACCCCCTCGTCCGATCCATCGTTGATGGTAAACATTGTTTAATACGCCCCGGGCTACTTGGGTATAATGGGCTGGACAACCATCATGTTGAAACCACATTGTTTGTCGCAACTCTAATGGCAGTTCTTCTAGTAATACTGGAAGATGGTCCCGCAAGAAGTTTGCATACTTTTCGCCATTTAAGTTGCCTTCAATAAAATATGGACCTATTAATTTATCCCCAATAATTCCCCCCCAAAAATTAACATTCCAAGGGTGCTGGCATTCAACTTGTCGCAACCAAAAAGGGTTTTCGGTAGCCCAGTAATGCATATTATGTCGATTGACCGTACCGTGATTGGTGAAAGTCGACTCATTAGACAATAACACTTCAATTTGCTGAAGTGCCCATTGACAAAAGGAAACCCGGTTGCAAAAATACTCACTAGAAAGTTCTTGATGCATTGAAACATGACAAGAATGGTATTTATGCCGATGTAATATCTTACAGACAGTCGTTTGAAAAATTCCTGATTCACGACTTATTTGGCGAGTGCTAATGTGAGGATCGTGTGCAACGGCAGCTAACACTGCTATTTCATTGCCCTCAAAAGCCACCCTATCTGACTGATTCCTTTTCTTTGGTCGCACACTTCCTTCACCAGTGAATTGTTGGATGACCCGATAAAAGGAAGCGCGCGATCGTATCTGGTCTGGGAAACGTTGGGCGTAAAGAGCAACAGCACCATCCATGTTCCTTCCACTTTCTCCATTACCCAGTATCATTTTAAATTTCTCTTGAATTGAAATAGCCTGCATTATTAATCTGAAAAACGTTACTAATAATAATCAGTTCCTCAAAACAAATATCGAACTTCTTAATGAAGTACAGTTCCGTTCAAGTAGAAAAAAAGGGCAGAGTGCACATCATACACTCTCAGATAAGTTTAGGACAATTTGTCTCTATCTGAACTTTCTTTAAGTTTTAACTTCACTCGAGGCAATAATGACTTCCTCAAAACAAATCTCGACCTTCTAACATCCTAACAACGTTGGAAACCGATTAATGATTTAGGAGTGCCAGTGCAGTGGTATCTAGCACTAAATGAATAAGACCTTTGAGACAAAGTCGTGTGCCCCACTGAGCAATGAAAATCAGGAATTATCATTTGAAAAATCAATTGTGACCTTCGTTTGACCTTCAGAACCTTGTGACTTTTGCCTGAAACATTTTTCAACTCACCATGTATAGGTTGGTTTTTTTTTTTTTAAATAAATAAAAAATTTCAATATATTTGTTAAGTTAAGTAGGTAAGCTACATAGTTTTAAAGCACTTTTTTTATATAGCATATCCGATTTTTTGAATTTAAAGACTAAAACTTTTAAATTAAAAACTAAAAAAAATTAAAACTAGTGCAAGCCAATATAAGAATCACTTAAGCATGCTTTACTAAGACACAATTTTCATATAATTAGAGTACATTTCTGGAGCAAACGGTGTAATTGTGTAAACATTAGCATCTTACTGTCAAATTTTGGCGCTAAGTTTTTAATGTGCATTTACTGCATTAAATTATTGCAAAACCTGCTAGCTACATTGAAAATTCGTACAGATATCAATTATTACTCCACGAATTATGAACTGTTGCCAAAGGTTCTTCTAAACCATGACTCCGATTAGTATAGCATTTATTATAGAAATTGCCTGGTAAGACTTAATCAAATGCCATTTGCATCAAGTACAAACTGTGAACTTCTAAGAGTCGATTTATCATCCATCGTATTTACAGTTGCATCACTTCTAAGCCATGGCATCATTTGGTGTAAATGTCCAAAATTACAACACACGGATTCGGTTAAGAACTAAAGCCAACTCCGGTGAACCATAATGTTAGTATGGGCATACCACAGAGAGATAGATAATTCCAAGTGGGAGGTAGATTTTGTATGCTCATATTCTCTAAATTGACTTTGGTGAAACCAACTTGAGGTACGAGTTTTATTGCACCTTACATACGGGTAATCAGGTTATTAGCTAACGTCAAAGGTTTGTTCAATAGAATTGGAACTTTATGTAGGTAATTGTGGACACTGAAAACAGACATGGGACAGAGCGTGGCGTAACCAGTGTTTTATATCCATACTATAGTTTCAACAAGTAAGGATGTCTATCTAACATTGTTATATGATCGATATAATCAAGTTTTCCGAGGTCGATAATCTTGGTTGCCGAGAACTCATTGACATAGATGTATTACATAGACCGTTGATTGGTTTTAAGAGGTTCTTGCAACATGAGGTGCTTGCTTTCCTTAAACAAGCTATCAAGATACCGATATGGAAAGCAAACTAGAAAGAATGAAGAGTGGCATGCATTACGGTTTAAGATACATGTAAGAAAAATCGAAGGATAATGGGTCAATGTATGGCTAATGACAGCTAAAATGCCAAGTCCTCCAAATGAATTCCGTGATTGAAAAGCGTTCATTTTCTCCAAGACTATTTTGCACGGAGGCCATCGAGGCCACGACGTCAAAAGAGGAATTTTTGACATTTGTGATGTGAGTGCGAGCAACTTTTTACAGTTTAATCTTGCGCTTGATTTCTAAGTTTAGGTATAATAAATTTGTTGCTTTTTACGGAAGCAAATTCGAAAATTTTGCGGAGCGTTAGGAGTTATTCAATGGTTACATATAAGGTGATGAATTTAGATTCTTTTGAAAAGGGCAAAGTTGTGGTATGGTTCATATACAGGGTGACTGACTCGAACTGCAACTTTTTAAAATGCTATAATTTTTTTATTTTTTGATAAATTTTATTGTGAAGAAGCAAAAAATCTTGGAAAATACATCAATCTTCAAATTGTATCAGTAGTTTTTTTTTAAATATGTCCACTTTTGGCGTGAATAATTCACTTGGGACGGCCGAAGAAAGCATCGCACACTGCGCGCAAGTGGCTCTGCGGTATTTTAGCCCATTCCCGGCGAAGTGCTTGTTTGAGGTGATTCAAGCTTTGGTATTTTTTAGTGCCAACTTTCGCCTTCAAAATACCCCAGACAGAGAAATCCAATGGATTTGCATCCGGATAATTTGTAATCCATTGTGTCGAAGAAATGAAGTGTTTGTTTTTGTTTGTTTTTTAACCAAGCTTGGTTGACGCGCTAAGACAGTTTCACGGTATACGATCGCATTAATTTTGACGCCACTATCCAAAAATACGAGCGGAGAGCGACCATAGGCCGCTATGGCGGCCTAAACCATCACCATCGGTGCTACAATCTTTTTGGTGGCCGTCCGAAGGTGTAAATTTTCGAAGGACCTCTCTGGCAAGTAAACTCGGTCATTTTGTTTGTTGACATATTGCTCGATAACAAATGGCGACTCATCGGAAAAAACCCAATTTCGTCAACTCACCACTTTCGTGCAAGCGTAGCAACTCCTTCGCTCTTTCGACTCCAACTTTTTTCTGTTGCGGTGTAAGATCGTGTGCTTCTTGGAACTTCAATGGCTTGAGCCCAAACTCATTTTTTAGTATGTGTTGCATCCGCTCCAACGATATGTTGAGCTCACGAACCATTTTTCTTCCACTTCGACGCGGATTTCGCTCAATTTGAGCCTTCACTTTCCGAACCATTTCTGCCGATGCTGGTGTTTTTTTATGACCACCTCCATGGCGTTTTGCAACGCTGCCAGTATCACGGTAACGAGCTATGTTTCGAGACATAAATGATTTATTCACGTTGAGGTGCTGGAGGGCTCTAACAGTATCTATATACTTGTGGTTTTCCAGCCAAATATAAAACAATCACACTATCACGTTTGAATTCCATCGCGGATAAAATTTTTTCAAGACAACTGAGACGCAAATCGCAAAGGCTTGTAAATAATAACATTATCTGTCATGTGTCAGATAAGCTCACAGTAATGAACGGTTTGGAAATTATAGCAATCTGAAGTTGGTTGCAGTTCGAGTCAGTCAGGCTGTAGTTCATTGTTCTATTTGCTCCACCGAGTTCTGCTTAAGTAAATCGACAGCCATTGGAGGTGTAGGAAACGTGTGTTAGCTACACTTAATCTTGTATCGTCGAAACCGATTTTTTTTCCCATTCTCGGTATGTGTTTCATTGATAACTTACGTTGGAATGACACTTTCGAACACCGGGGAGTAAAAACGGTTCTTTTTTTCGAACTTTCGCTCTGCTGGTGCTGATTGAATATGTATACGATTATCTGCATGTCGGAGATTAGGTATCTTTCCTGTTTCATAGGGCAAGTGTGTAGGATCTGTAGTCCCTCGTCAGTTATTTGAACTCTTTTTTTGTAAAAGCGGCAGATGTTGTTAAGCTTAAGACACTCTACGGTTTCTTTGAACTAACAAGTTCTGCTTGAATCTTTTGACTCGATTTCTTTCTCTCACTAATTTGAAAGTGGCGTACAGCGTGAAGTGACAGATAGCCCATGTTTATTTTTCCTTCCACCATGATTAATTTGCAGTTCTGCATTTGCTGGTTTTTGACGTCAAAGCCAAAGTACAAAGTATACGAATATACAGACTCTTGGTATTTCAGGCATCTTAAGCCGTCCAACGGTTAACTTCTTTATTACAGAGGGCATCAACTTCATTATATATATAATGTAAATTAACCACCACGAGGTAGTGGCCAAAGTCAACATTTTCTAAACACATGGTGCGTTGTGGAAATCCTGTTCGGAGTTCGCCAAATAGTTTAGCGGTTCAATTGTCTTGTTGACTAACCCCAAGGACTTGGCTTCATAATCAAAGACTGCAGAGAAATAATCGTCTTTCAAAAAGTTTACCAGCTATTGGCAAGATCAAATGGAATCTTTAAATAAATGAACTGCTTACTTACTTACTTAAGGTAGCTGTACAGTCCGGGGTGGACCTGGGCCTCAACCAACCAGCGTCTCCAGGTAGTTTCGCATGCTAAGTTGGTTGAGGTCCCCTTCAACTTGAGTGCACGACCTGAGTCGCGGTATTCCCTTATTGTCGTTGTATCTCCACCTCCACTCACCGTTTATGCAGACGGGACCAAAAACGACCCGAAAAGTTTTTCTATCAAAACAGCCAAGAGCACTCTCATCCATTTTTAATAAAGTCCATCCCTGTGCACCATAGAGTATGACTGGGATTATTAAGGTCTTATATAGAGGGCTTTGCTAGCCTTCTTAGCCCAAAAAAGCAGCGATTGGCAGGAGCTATTCTTCGTTTGATTTCAGCGGAGCCTAGGTGGATAAAGTCTTTAACTACCTGAAAGTGATATTTGAGGGTGACGTTCTATCTAAGACTTGATGTTAGGTGTCCTTTCTTGTTGATAGCATACACTTGTTCTTGCCCTCATCCTGTCACAATACTCGCGAGGGCCCACTAACACATCATACTTTTTTCTTCCAATTATGTCAATATCATCGGCGTATGTGAGTAATTGGACGAACTTTTGAAAGATTGTGGGTCTTCTGTTGGCGCGTAAGTTTTTCTTTCAAGAATAATTTCAAAAGATCGCAGTTCAGAGTATCACCTTGTTTTAACTCTTTTTTGACATCAAAGGTGATTTTTTTACCGACCTTGATGGAGCAGCGTGCCTTCTTCATCGCCATCTTGCACAATTGGATGAGTTTGGGAGGGATTCCAAAACTAGGAATTCCTCTGTATAGCTCGTCTCTATAGATGCTGTCATACGCGGTCTTAAAATTAATGAAATTTATTTAATGTTGGAATTTCCTTTATCCAGGTTGCTCTTTCCAAATCCTCAGCATGTTTTTTTTTTACCCTTTGGTAACGCTTCCGAATCTCATTCCTGAATTAGCATCTCTCAACCTCCAATGGCTTTTTGGCAATGTTGCCACTGGTCTTCAATACTACCTTTGGCGATTTCTTACGGTTGTGGAAGTCCGACGTCGAACTTTTTCACAGTATTAGCTTGCCTTTGCGATGTTTGGGATATCCGTAGCCGTACATTGGCTGCAACAAGGCAATGGTCGAAGTCGATGTTGGCCCCTTGGTCTCTTGGTCGCGTGCATGCTATACCTTTCAACAGTACTACAAAAGATACACTCTCTTCCTAGCTTTGAATTAAAATCGCCGAGGACAATTATAATGTCATGGCGAGGGCATTGCTGTAGGTATTATTCAAGAGCTTGCAGAAGTGATCATTGGTGTCGACGTCTTTCTCGCCTGTGCGAGGTGAGGATGCACGCTCTCAAATACCATAAGCCTAATGTCGGCAAATTTAGCCTTAATTTAATTTTAGTGGGGGCGAAAGCCCTCATTTATTCGGCTTAATACAAGCTATAACTTAAAATTAAACTTAAACTAGAACTTAAAGAACATAAGACGTTCACATGCCGAAAACTCAAAACTTCTTGTCTAAGTCTGCCTTTAATAATGAATTCGCATCCAAACGAGCGCTGCTTTTACCGTCGATAACAATTGCCGTAGTAAATGGCCCAGTTTTTATCCCCTTTTTGTCCGTCCCATCCTATCGCATTTCTTGGATGGCGGTAATATCTGGTTGCAGCAGACCAGGGCCTTAAATGACCTTATATTTCACGTGCAGATCCGGAGATTGTTGTTCTTGTTTAATATTTAGGGGTTGTCAACAATAGTTCCATCCGTATCCGAGGTTTGTTGTTGCTTCGTAACTACACCTTATTTTCATGGGCGGGACAATTACCCGGCACAGCTCCCAACCTGGCGGGCCAGTTCTTTTAAAGTCCCCTAGGACGAAGGGTCAGTTAGACTGCCACTTTCTCTATCCTTACCAGCCTGAGCTCTAAATATGTGGGAGTACCCCAGATACGGTCTTATTTATTTTGTTTTGCCATTTTACTTCACCGTCGATTCCATCTGGAGAATTCATCCGCTGTACCGTTTATAGTGCTGCTATTTTTATGGTCAGTGATCGCGCTTATAAATTTGGCAAGACGATTACGGATGGACATCGACCAATACAGTACCCGATGGTTACCACATGAAGGTAAAATAAGCACAACTGATGTGTAGAAATAATTGCAACACTGGATATCGCCAGGTTGATTTTAACACCAATGTTTATGTATTAAATCAGCGAAAATACAATTGACTATATTTAAAAGGGAACATGGCAGTTTTCTTATTATCAGGCTGCTAATCAAATTGATCATGTCACGATCGATGAAAGGCGCTCCTCTAGTATGAAAGATGTCCAAACTGTTTAAAATGTTATGCAATACATATTGCCGTCAAGGTACGTCAGATATCATAATAATAGACTTATAATGTGGAAATATAGCTGCAATCCCAACAAACCGCTTAAATCCCTGTATATTGGCGATCTCTTAAGCTCTTGAGGTGACTCATTCACCTTACATACTCGTACATCAAATATTGAGGATCAGTGGTATCTTTCCAAGAAACCTTTCTTGTTCTTGTTTTTTTTTTAATCTTAAAAAAAAGAAGAGCTGTCATTAATAAAAAAACAGTATCACCAGGCGCTTTTGATGAAATTGATTCCTCGAAATGGCTCAGCCGGGAAAATTTTCAAACAAAAGGACAATGGTAACTTGTAGCATAGCGTCATCTTATTGGAAACAAACATCGACCTTCAAGCTCCGGCCATAATTATTAATTGATCACAGTTCTATACCACAATCCATTCACGGTTACAGCCACATCAGCTTCATTTTGATTTTTTTGCACCCCAAATGTGGCAATTCTGTTTTCAAACGAAGTCCTGAAGATGAGAGTAGGCCTTATTTCTTAAAATATTTTGTTGGTTAAATTCTTTATCAGTTTCATACATTTGTAACACACAATTGACTAGTTGCAAAGATGCCTATGGTTAAGAGTCTTAATACCTCATCAGTAACAAACTGAATAGTTACAGTCGCCAGTTTTATGACCTGTATGAAGTAAGACCTCGCAGTAGAAACGGAATTTCAAGCGTATTATAATTCGCAGTACGATTGGATAGTTTTCTGAGGCTCAGATTCATACTGTATCGTCATCATAGAATACGTATGACTAAGTTACTGACTGCTAACTGTGATATAGCTTGGATTGATGGCTTCCGGTAACAGCATGACTTAATCAGTTGCAGAATCCGGATATGGATTCGCCGTTGGAGGAAGTTTTAAGCTTCAGACATGTGGCAAAAATTCGCATAAAGGCTAATTTCGCCAACATAAGCTGCATAAACGCCAACTCTCCGATAGGAAGAAGAATGACCTTAACAAAGACTGTGAGCCTATGAGCATTCCCTAAATATGACCCAGATAAGGAGGAAATTTTTGGTCGGAAAATACAGCTTCCACAACGTCACCTCCACTAACGGGCACAGGATTATTGATTTTCCGGTGGGTCATAATATGTTATACCTACAGCTAGCACAATTTTACCACACATTTATATCCATAAAGGGACCTGACAGGCTTCTGATCAAAAACCGTCAACCAAATCGATCAAAACGCCTCCACTATTTTGGGTGTCCGAACGTTCTGCGCAGCTAACATCGATTAGGACCATTATCTTGTTGTTGCGAAGATATGGATGCGGACATTAGTAACAGTCCAAAGCCAGAGAACCACTGTGAGGAAGTTCAACGTTGAACGGCTATAATCGCAAGAGACCGCAAGACTCTGACAGAGTTTTCTTAACCTCTCGAAGAGTCCGATGCCCAGTGTCATCACTTTGGTTGCAAGAGCAATCAAAGACGTCGCTTCTGATGTACTGATTTTAACCGGCCCAAACAGAAAAAAAGTTCGATAACAAATGCAGGGCGACCCTAGAGAAAAGATCGAGAGAGATTTGCGAACTCTAAAAGCAGAAGAAAAGGAAAGAGCATAAACTCCAGAAGAAAAAAAGAAAGAGCCAGAAAAAGAATAAAGTTCGAAAGTTGTTCATACAAATAAAACGAATATGTCAAAGCTGTAAATCTTGAGCAGAAATCTGCAAGGATGGAGAATCAAACCTCATAGTAAAGCCATTGTCGGTGCTAGAAATCTGGAAAAATTATTTTTGTAGACTGTTAAGCAGTAATAATAAACAACATCTGGACGAAGAGAAACTATATTTCCGTCCGCCCGACCAAGATTCATCATCAAAAATCTACTTTACGGATTCTTGGATACCGTCGAAAAGTGAATGTAAATGCTCTGTGGCGTTTCAAGAGAAAAGTTCTTCGGGTAATTTTCGGTTCTGTTTGCACCGATGGGAAATGGAGGATAGTTTCAATTACGAATTTTAAGGGCTGTACAGCGATGGAAGAAAAACTCGGATAACCCAGCTCGTGTGCCCAAATAGAGGCAGCTGCAAAAGATTGCGTAGCTGAAGATGCGTATTGACTGAGGGTCTGGTCTACCCCGAATTGTAGCATCATCTAAGTTCGTCAGTAAGTAAGTAAGTAATACCAAAATTTACTGACCAGCCTAATTACAAAAAATATGTTTAAGAAAATTTAAAGAAAACTTAAACCTTATGGAATACTTATTTACGTAAGTTGGTAAAGTTAAAGTGAATTGTACAAATATTTCTCTTTAAAGTTTATCAAACTTCTGTCTTAAAAATGTTAATAATCATCTCACATTTTCTCTTTTCACTTACAGAAAGAGACTCAAATAATTGTGACCACAAGTCAAGGTAAAGTAAGAGGAAGATTCCAACGATATCGATCTGGAGAACGCGGTGGATACTTCAGTTTTAAAGGAATTCGCTATGGTGCACCACCAGTTGGCAATCGACGGTAAGTGTCTCACAAGTAACATAATAAACAAAAACAAAAAGAATCTAGTCAAAGCGTTTCGTTCGCGTTAGATTCCGGTCAGCTTTACCAGAGAAACCATGGCTTGGAATCCGCGATGCCCTTCGGGAAGGTAATAGTTGCCCGCACAAAAACATGATCTTAGATACCTTCAAGGGCGGTGAAGATTGTTTATTTGTGAACGTATTCACAACCAAACTACCAAAAGCCGACAGGTATTCGTTAATATATTCTCACTCAAGGGAGGAAAGATACAACGACTCTTTTTCTAGCAATCCAAAGCTTCCAGTAATGGTTTGGCTGCATGGGGGTGGATACTCCTTTGGCTCCGGTAATACATTTCTCTATGGACCAGACTTTTTGGTAGCTCAAGATATTTTGTTAGTTACCTTAAACTACAGACTTGGACCTTTAGGATTCTTAGCGGCAGGACCTGATGCTCCCGGAAATGTCGGTTTGAAGGTAAGTTGGTAAGCGTTTTCACGTTTATTCTGTGTATACCAATACCTTTCATTCCAGGATCAAGTTCTTGCATTGAAATGGGTTCGTGACAATATTGAAGCCTTTGGTGGTGATCCCGATTCAGTAACAGTATTCGGTGAGTCAGCTGGCGGTTCCTCTGTGCAATTTTTAATGCTCTCACCTCTTGCTAATGGACTGTTTCACCGGGCTATTTCTGAGAGTGGATCTGCATTGAATCCTTGGTCCATGGCCTACAATACATCTGACAGAGCACTGAGGCTAGCTGAGGTGCTGGGCTATAGAGGCGACAATAATTCAAATGAAATTATTGCTTACTTAAGGAGAGTTCCCGCAATGAAATTAGTCGAAGCTGCTCCTCTTACACTCAATGACATGGACTTTAGAAACAACATCGGCCTGCCTTTTGTTCCAAGTGTTGAAGGATTTTGGCCTGATAAGGATGAAAATGGAAATCAACTTTTTTTGGAAGATCCTTATATCACCGAGCTTCCCGAGGTACTTTACAACAAGGGACGGTTTAACAATGTTCCCTACATAATTGGGTACAACACCCATGAGGCGATGCTTTTTATAAGAAGTAAGTCTTCTGAAAGCACTTTGTTGAGCTGAGTTTTTTTTTTAAATTCTTCTACTTTTAGGGCTTCGGAAAAATCCTCATCTTTTAGAAATAATTGATCGTGATTTTGTTCGATTGGTTCCACAAAATTTGAATGTGTCGAGTTTCTCAGAGGAGGCATACCAGGTATCGGATCAAATAAGGGAATTTTACCTAGGATCTATGTCGGTTGGTCCTGAGTCCATTGATGAAATGATTTATGTGAGTAATTCTTGAGGATTCTTAGGCCATTTTCTGACATAAACGTATTTGTAGTTACTTACAGACTTAATGTTCCTTCATGGTATTACAAAGTCGGCAAGAAGTCATGCGGTACATAGTAAAGCTCCAGTCTATCTGTATAGATTTGCTTTTGACGGAGCATTGGGGTTGTACAAGCGAATGCTGGGTATATCACGGCCAGGAGTTTGTCATGGTGATGAATTGGGATACTTGTTTAAATTTGGATTCTTTAATCTAAGCTTAGATCCATCGTCCATGGAAGTCTTGGTGAAAAACCGGATGGTTAGGATGTGGACAAATTTCGCCAAGTATGGGTAAGTAACGCAAAGTAAACTCTTTCAAATCAGTTCCGCACGTTAAAAGAAATGGAAAAAAACGGTCTCTAATATGATGCTCTATAATCGTACAGCGTTTTTTGGTGGCTCTGTTTCAACTCCTGGGCTCTTCAACGACTACGGGTGTTGTTATTACTTCTTTTTTTTGTATTTTTTTTGAAATAGTCTAGTTTTATTCTACATTTTTTCTTTATTTTTTATGTTTCCGACTTTTTCTGTCCCGAGTTTGATTTGAAGTAATTTCATTAATGCTTACTCCGTCGTCGACAACGCCTAATCTTTATCGTGTTCGAAGTTCTGCAATGCGCTAGAGTTCTATCCAAGTCATACCCAAAAATCTACATTCCTCCTCGACAGTCCTTCTTCATGTCTGTAACGCAGCTCACTCGCCCTCATAACTGACTAAGTGAATTCCATGGCATGGTGTATTATGCAATGGAACAGTCGCACTGTAAAGTGAAACGAATCTAATGCCACCTTTATGGAATGAAGTTGGACTTTCAATATACAGTTTGTCCAGAAAATTTTGAAGATATTGGTTTGCTTCCTTGTGACGGTGTTGGACTTTTTTCATGTACCAAAACCATGAATTCCACTGTTTTCTCGTTTGATCGAAGCAATTTCAGCTTAGTTTTTGTGCTGAAATATTGCTTTTTTAAATGTTAGATAGCTAATCAAAGGCATTGCGCATTCTGCTAACTATATCCTGTTCGATACTACCATTTTCGGAGACCATATTTTCTAAATATAGAAAGCGGCTTGATATTTAGTAAATTAAAGTGCTTATGCCTTTTGTTTTCGCAGTACTTATATTGAGCCCAGCTATGTTTGTCTGACTCTAAATTATGGGCCATTTGGTGTA
This sequence comes from Volucella inanis, assembly GCA_907269105.1. Taxonomy (NCBI): domain Eukaryota; kingdom Metazoa; phylum Arthropoda; class Insecta; order Diptera; family Syrphidae; genus Volucella; species Volucella inanis. The sequence goes on from OU026153.1 coordinate 149,913,099, forward strand.
GGTGGAATATCCTGCGTGAGAGCGGGCAAACTTCATCTTCGTAGTAAAAATGCTTAAGATATGATGTCAAAACCTATTTAAACCCCATGAATCCTCCAAGAGTACCAGTAGTGAAAAAATGCAACTGTGTCATACTCCACTGCCAATTAAAAACTCCTCAGACACCTTAATTTGTTCTAAGACATGATATTTACTTCCATAATGGGTAGCTTTTATATAAGTAAAAGGGGCTAGTGCTTTTGGATAACTGCACCTGCGCTAGGCTTGCCATATAGCAACTCAACTCAAGAAGTCAAAGGACTTCTTGAAATCAATGAACAATAAATGAAACAACGATACTCGAAACATTGTTCAATGATGATCCGCAGGGTCATCAAAATGTTCATTGTATCATTATATCAAAATGTTCTTTGACTCGATCCAGAATTATTATAACTATTAGTTTAGTCACATCTGGAAGAATGCATATTTAAGTATCTCTCTAGATTTCTATTTTTAAAGCTGCTTACCAATAATTCCTCTCTTCAATTTTCGGTAAATGCTTTGGTTACCCATGCTCTACTATTTATAACTGTAGGATTTCCGCCAAAATGTTGGGCGCCACTTAAAAGAATTTAGGCAAGATGTTGTCTATGCCGACTCCCTTGTTTTTATTGAGGGAACTTATCGCCACCATTATTTCAACGTTATTTGGAGAGGAAAGAATTTGCGAATACGAATAGCTGCTACTGCAGGAGGTCCCACTAAGCTTGGGTCGTTGTATAATTGCTTAAACACTACTGTAAAAAAAGTTATCCTGCCATCTGACATGTTTTTTTTATTCAAGGTCAGCAGATTTCCGCCTAGACCTTTACCTCTATATAGATTGGAACTTTATGTTCCAGCGAGCTAGCTACGAGTCGGTTCGACTCTCGGTGCTCTATAGTACTATGCTTCACTTTTCTACCTTTTCTACCCTTCATGGGTTTAGTTCGGGGAGCTCTACTGCTGAGGCCGTTCTAATCCGTGTTGTAAGTTCAATACTTTCATAGACCTGTCAATGAGTATGGTAAATGGCCCCAGACGTCAATAATAAGCCTCGGTATCCTTACCAAGTTGGGCTGGTTGCAGTTAATAGATGGAGTACAAGGACGTATAGTAGCTACCATTAGATGGTTATCCTTCTCTTTTTCCATGTAAGCTCCAAGATCTTTACGGATATCCAGGATATTATTTTTTGTGTCCCCGGGTCCATGTGGTTCCCTTATATGTTTGAATGTGATATTCCTGTTACTTACCTTCGCATCAAAATCTCCGGTCAAGATCACGATATCTTCGTTAGGGCTAGAGTTGGTGCCTGTGTTCTGTATGCTATAGTAGTCCCCCTTGTCATACTCATCCTTTTCGTTTGACGGAGTGTAGTAGTTAAATAATGGTTATATTCTTGATATTACCCTTGAGCTTAGCCGTCAATATCCTGCCATCATTAGTTTTTCGCGTAGAACAGGAAAATTTTCCCTTTTTCGTAATGTTGGACGACATGTTCCCTCCATCAAATCTTGCTTGTTCCTAGGATGATGAACTGGTATCCCATAGATTCCAACTCTAGTTTTGGGAATCTGGGATTTGGGTTACAGTCTTTTTAGAAAATGGGTATTGCGTTCCACAATCTAATGGTTATGCAATACAAATAGTTTTTTCAATCATGAAGCTCAGCCGTCTTTGAATCACCTTGAGAAGAAGAGTTCGACTAGTTATTCTGAAGCACTTTTAAAATGCATAGACATCATTACTACTCTACTGCTGTTTCCAATTATGATGGAATACTGGGACATATACTCTTGGTTTGAATTTGGATTTCCTCAATTTTTTCCTCAATATCAGATGTTGTGTGTCTCTTCTTGTTGACAGCATATACTTGGTTTTTCGCTCATCTACCATTAATGCGTATGCATCGGTGACAATCCGATGAGTTCTGCCAATTATGTTAAAACTTTTGAATGATTGTGCCTTTTGTGTTCGCTTCTGAGTATAATGTTAAAGAAGTCTTATGACAGCGCGTAACCTTTCTTTTTGTCATCAAAGATCTTGGTTAAGTCGGTACCGACATTAAGGGAACAGCCAACGTTCTTCATTGTAATTCTGCATATATGGAGGAGTTTGGCAGGAATGCTAAGCCAAGACCTGACTTCATAAAGCACGTCTCTATAAATGTTGTCATATGGGGCCTTAAGATCGGTAAAGAGATGGTGGGTATCGTTTGGACTTCATGGGTTTTTTCCAAGTTCTGCCGGAGTCTGAATATTTGATCGACTGTGGACTTTCTTGGTCTGAAACCACACTGATTGGGGCCAATCAGGTTGTTGACGAAAGGTTTCAGATATTCACATAAAAGGGCATGGCAGCATATCAGTCTTATAACAGAGAATTAGCCTTGATGAGAAATGTCATTCGGGTGACGCCTATGAAAAAGGGGCATTCGAATAAACACTTATTTTCCCTATTGAAACCACGTAGTATATATTACATTTTTTGATCCTCCCTACGAGCCTATACCGTCACACTTCCGACATGATGGTGATATCCGCGTGATAGCAGTCAAGAGTTTCTGCTAATTGCTCGACTGCATGTGACCTGTTAAGAATTCCACGTGCAGATCCGAAGGTCATTGTCCTTCAAACGTTTGCCAGTGATGATACAGTGAATCCCTTATTATCCGATGCTTTTAGCTAGTTCGCCACAGTTTTTTTTATTTCTTCCGTATAGGTTTGTAAGCCCTAAGACGGAACACAGTGGCTCCATTCTTAATCCAGGTATTCAGCGCCTACAAAGATGCGAATCCTTTAATTCGGTTTTCCCCCAAGCTGAACATTGTTTACTCAGTTAGTCGGTCGGATAATCGACCGAAGAAATGATTTCAGTCTGAATTATCGATGCAACTTCCGTTTTTAAATCACCACATGGCTCCAAAAGTATAACGATACCACAGCATCCTCTTTGAACTTAAATACAATATATGTTACAAATTTATTCAAAGGCGATTCAGAATTCAATGGAACATTAAGAACTTCTTCGGACTCAATACTATATCATTTATTATTTATTGGATCTTCTATCTTATCAATCACTTGTGTATATTTGTGATTTGATCCGAATAACCTTTTCCAATTTTCCATAAGATATTTCATACGCAACTGCAGAGGGTATGTTAGTCCGCTTTTACTGCTTATTGTAAAATAATTATTTTCAAAGATACAGCGAACGCTTATTCCTTTTCTTTTTTAAGACATTTCGTATTTCAAGTCGAGACACACGGTATCGATTTCACTGTTTTCCATAGGCAAGTACTGTCTGTTTTGTTTTTTTGCCATATCATTACATGAGAATCCGGGCTTTCGAATGGTAACCCTGCTACTTATCATACAATAGCGCGGTTGTTTGCGAAAAGAGGAGAGGTCGCTCCGAATTTTTCTTTAAATATGTTCCTTCAACAAGCCTTGACTGGATTAAAAACCATGAGTTTCAAAGTAATGTGACGGCTTGATAAATTTTTTTATTCGCGAAATAAATGGCCGCCGATTCATTCTTGCTTTTGTCTGCCAAGTTTCTAAGATCCTAATCGAATAAAAGTGTACATCTTTGGTATTTTTGCTTTACTGCCTTCTTTTGATCACCACCACAGATACTGTGTAAGCGAAGTGAATTATTTTTGGCTACATATACTGCAAAAAAAATGTGCACAAAGGTAGTCAAGTGTGATTAAATTTGTTCATTTAGACCTTCATATCTTTAAAATAGCAATAGATACACGTACTTACAAATTCTCTTCTATTTTAGCAACCCAACGCCTTCGAACGCCAATGATACGATATTGGTTCCATGGGAGCCAATTGATAAAGCCAATGCATTAAACGATCTCCGATATTTAGACATCACTTCTTCTTTACAAATGCGAACAAATCCAGAATCTCAGCGGTTATCATTCTGGGACAACATGTACAACCATTACAATGGACGCGTTATGTAGTTCTGACAACATCTTCAATTCATGTAACTTAATTTAATTATTCTAATGTCATCCATTGTTACTGCATCGAAAGTTCATCCCAACATCATTTGTATTGTTCGTCGTTAGTATAACGAGCCCTTAGACGGACATTACACCATCAGCCATTACCAACGTCTAGACTTAAGAAGATGCGTCGTTGTCTCGTGTTGCAGTTTTCTAAACCAAAAAAAAAAAAAAAAAAAAGAGAGAAAAAAGTAAGAAATATAACTTTATGTTTTGTTTTTGTTGTTTTAGATTACATTTTTGTTAGCACTGTGTGTTTTGTTTAAATATTTTGTAAGAAATAGAACAGGATGTGTTCCGAGATCCGACTGTGATGCATTTAACTTGCGTTTGTTGCATTCTGTGGAGAACGTGCACACGGTAAAAAATAAAAAATTTTACTGAATAAGATTTTATTATTTTTTTTTTTTACAAATAATGCTTATCTTGTTAAACTTTATATCCTAAATTAAATAAAACAAAAACCTTGTTACCAAGGTGGCCTTTTACTTTTGTTTTTGAGTGCACCGGAATGGAAGCATGGTAAAGATATAATTTCACGAGAAAAATGGTGTCCTCTAGAGCTAGTTTAGCGTTTGACAGTGTTTTGATGCAAGCTTTTATTTTCTCAACAATTTTACGTTCTGAGGATGTTAATATTTCCAGAGTCCGAAAATAGAAAATAAGTTTAGAGCTGTTGATGCTCCGCAAAACATAACGAACAGCAATTTAAATGAATCAAAATAAAGTATAGCTTATCCGATCCACAAAACCCACAGTAGTGGGACGACAATCAAACTAGAAATATACAGCACCCTGCATTCTAAAATTTTTACAACACGCGACTTGAATTAAACCTACTCATCCCTGGAGAAACACACAGGGTATTAACCCTGGAGTATACGAATGGAGAGATATATTCCCGTTCCCCCATCCGCGCTTCCACAGTGGACTTCTCACCCCATTTAGCACAATTACCAGAAAATTAAATACACGCACGTACGACCTTCGCAAGAAGAAGGTGTAAAGAAAAATTGTAAAATTAGATTAAGCAGTTCTAAGTAAGATGTGAACCAATAAAGATTTTTTTTTTTAATAAATCAAAATATAATTTGATTTAATTTACATTATTAAATAAGTAAAAATACACACTAATAATAAACAAAAAATAATCTGAGAAACACTTAGTGATTAGCTCACCAATTGTCCTCTCTGCCCTCTAAATCCTTTTATTTTTTTTTCCTGTGCAGTGCAGTGGGTACAAAGAGTGCAAAAGGATAAAGATAAAGCGTCGTCACTCGTCATAAAGCGTCAGTCATGCACCAATAATACACCGAAAAGAAAAGTAAACAACAACCGAATCGTATGTATGTTTACGTAGGCTCCGACAAATAAAATAAGGATATAAGTTAACACAAGTTTACGTTGCCAAATTCAATTCTCACAGAATTCATGCAGGTGCCATGTACCTAGTATCATCGCACAGAATATTTCCCAAGGTGCATTATTGCTGAAACTATATCTGCACCTGAGCAAACAGCATTTCGCATCTTATAAATAGGAGCATTCAGAAATAAGTATTTCAGAGTTGTAATAATATAACACGTATAACACGTTCTCATAATATAACACGTAGTGTTTAAGCTAAATAAAGTTGGCATTTAGCCGTCATACAAAAAATGTTTTTTTTATGACATTTAAATAAATAAAAATTTAACTGGCGCCCGAGCAATGATCACAAACAAACAAAACGAGGGACGTCAACTTATCCAATCTGTTGTGAACCCCTACTCTGATCATTTCTCTGGCGTAGACCAAACCATTTATCCAGAATTTAGGTAGAATATTTCTCATTTAGAGAAGATACCCGATGTTGTTCGTTGCCTTAAGGAGTTCAACATTCAACCAGGCGAATTTAACTCCTGGAAGAAAAGCGTAGATTGGCAATGCATAGCTCGCTGTTTGACAATGCACTACGCTGATAAACGGGATTTATCTACACTCGAATACCAGATGACATGCTTAGTTCAAGGAAACCTTTCGACTACCACGTGGTCTATTCACACTTATCTCTAATCTTAATTAAAATAGGGTGTATGGAAATCGGAAACAAATCGCTTAGCGTTCAAACAATACAATACAAGGCATTAGATACCTTTGTCAGAGGTTTATGAGGTGATCGGCCAAGACCAAGAACCAAATGACCTTCCCCAAGCTTTACGTCTCTGTCTAAAGCTTGAGAACTAAAATCTTAGGTATCTCCTAAAAACCCTCTAGGTAATAAAGCTCCTTTTTATCCCCAGTTAGCCTACATCCCGCAACCCAAATTCAACCAAAAACATTTCGGTCACCGACAAGGACCTCAAGTCAATCAATTTAATAACTTTCAGCAACCAATACCACCGCGTCCAATGGCACCTAATCCACAACCACGACCAGTTCCAATGGATATCAGTGTGCAAACACGAGCGATTAATTACATAAACAAGCCCCACCAAGATCGTAACATTACAGGAAAAAGGTATGCACGTTCAACACAACAAATCCAGGCCCCTAACAAACTCCGGAGAAACTTCCATATCGAACCCTAGGGGACTGAAGTTCAACAACCCCAAAACAAACACCCAAGGACAAGGAAACTTCCATATCAAACCAGAAAGAAACCATACCGTGAATTATGAACAACTTAGCAACAATACCGAAAACCAATAACGCAGTACGTGGCGTCATATGGAAATCCAAATGACACTCAAGAACCACTAATTGACTACATAGACATCCATTTTTTTTGACTAAATCGCTCTTCATTGCCCTAATTCGAGTGCAGGACGAAGCGTGGATAAAACAAAAACTATATTCAGTCTGTACTTATCTCGAAACCCCATCCTAATGAACAACCCTTTTACGCCAATTATATAGGCGGTAATATTAAAATCAGTCACCACGCAATGGTTAACTTATTTAGTCTTAAAGAAACGAGCATTAATTTTTTAATCTTACCCTCACTTAAATCTTTCCAAGCTATCTTAGGAAATGATAGCTTAAAGCAACTCTCTTCAATAATCCATACTGACAAAAATTTCATGATAATAAAAAACAAAAATAAAATTAGAGTAAAGCAACAAGCCTACACGGCAGTCAACAAAATAGATATATGAACGGACCACATGAATGTTGAGCAAAAAAACAAAATTTATCGGTTAGTTCAAGAATTTCCGAATTTTTTCAAAGAAGCCGATGAGAAACTAACATTTACTACCACTGTAAAAGGTGAGATTCGCACAACCTCAGAAACTCCTGTGTACTCAAAGTTTTATCCCTATCCAATGGCTCTAAAGGATGAAGTAGGAAAACAAATCAGCCAGCTATTAACAGATGGCATTATAAGACCTTCACAGTCGCCCTACAACTCTCCTATGTGGGTAGTACAAAAAAAAAATTTGACTCCTCTGGTGAGAAGAAGTACAGGATGGTTGTTGACTTCCAAAACCCCAAATTAATGAAGTGCTGTCGCAATTAGACCAAAGCAAAATATTTTCAGTAATTGACCTTAAAAGCGGATTCCACCAAATACCGCTGAAGGAGTCAGACATTGAGAAAACAGCTTTCTCAGTAAATAATGGTAAATATGAATTTACAAGACTTAATTTTGGTCTCAAGAATGCACCGGGCTTTTTCAACGAGCCTTAGACAACATTTTGCGAGAACATATCGACAAAATATGCTTCGTTTATATTGATGACATCGTAGTCATCGGAAAAGATGAAGCAACGCACTCCAAAAACTTAATTAAAGTTTTTGAAACGCCAGAAAAGGCGAACTTAAAGGTCCAGTTGGATAAATGCTAATTTTTCAGAGAAGAAGTAGAATTTTTAGGATTTGTTATTTCTGCGAAAGGAATCAAAACGAATCCTGCAAAGGTAAAAGCGATAGTGGATTTTCCTTGCCCAAAAACGTTGAAAGATCTCCGCTCTTTTCTCGGTGTTTCAGGGTATTATCACCGCTTCATCAAGGGATACGAACATCTGGCGAAACCCCTTACATCCCTTTTAAGAGGGAAAGAAGGACGAATTTCGAAAAATTCTTCAAACAAAACTCCAATCTGCATTCAAAACTGACTTATATCAAACGGCCTTCTCTTACTTTAATTTGTCCTGATTTCAATTATGCAATCGGAGCTGTATTGGCACAGAACGACCGACCGATAAGCGTTATTTCCGCTACTTTGAATAAGACAGAAGAACATTATTCTACAAACGAACGAGAAATGCTTACCATTATTTGGCCTTAAATACACTAAGGAACTATCTATATGGTACAGCAAAAGTTCAAATATTCACGGACCACCAACCGCTAACTTATGCTTATGCAGTAAGCTTAAAAGGTGGAAAGCCATACTGGAGGAGTACAATTAGGAGCTTAAGTACAAGCTAGGTAAGATGAATATCGTAGCAGATGCCCTTTCTAGACCCAGAAAAACATCAATAAATTCACTCACCGGTACTCAACACAGTGCCGAAAGCTCAAGTCAAGATTTAACTCCAGCCACTGTCAACCCGTCAACGTTTTCAAAAATCAATTGATAATTACTACAGGTACAACTAACTTTAGATTTAGCATTCCCTTTCCCACTTACCACAGACATACAGTAACTCAACCAAGGTACACTGAAGAACCTTATCCAATTTTTCAAAAAATACCTCAACCTCAAGTACTCAAATACCTCAACTCAATGGACTGCAGACTACAGAAGAAATTATGGTCCAGATCCAAAACATTTTTCCTACACATTTCAAAAATTGCAAAGTCCGCTTCACACAAAAAAGAATAGAGGATCTAACAGATACAACCAGGCAAGAAGACGAGATCATTAAGGAACACAGAAGAGCACATCGCAGCGCCCGCGAAAATAAAGCTCAGACAGACACCCAAATAAACGCCAATTCCTAACTTCTGCCATTGGAGGAAACTAGTCCTTACAGCAATAGATAAGTTTTCCAAATTTGCACAAGTGAAATTACTAAAGTCAAAAGTCATAGAAGACAAGAGATTCCGTACGTGAAATAATCTTTGCATTTGGCGTTCCAAAAATTGTAGTAATTGATAAAGAAAATCCTTGAATTCCTCATCCATAAACTTTATGCTAACCGACCAATTAAAAATTAAAATTTTTAAAACTCCCCCTTATAGCAGCTCAGTCAATGGACAAGTTGAGAGATTTCACTCCACCCTCACTGAAATCATGCGTTGTAAAAAGGCTGACGAAACATATAACATATAGGCTGAAAAGTCAGTGTCGTTTTATAGTATTTAAAACACAAAATTTTTGCAAAATTTAATTTTATTTATCAATATAGTTGCCTTCAAGGGCGATACACTGATTGAAACGATTTTTTAATCTTTCGATACCAGTTTTGTATTACAATTTCGATTTAGCCTCAAAATAGGCCTCTGTTTCGGCGTTTACTTTTTCATCGGTTTTAAATGTCTTTCCGGTGAGCATTCTTTTGAGGTCTGCGAACAGGAAATAGTCGCTGGGGGACAAATCTGGAGAATACGGTGGGTGGGGAAGCAATTCGTAGCCGAATTCATTCAATCATGCCATCGATTTCATCGACTTGAGACACGGTCCATTGTCTTGATGAAACAGCACTTTATTTTTCTTCAAATGCGGCCGTTTTTCTGCGATTTCGTCCTTCAAACGCTCCAACAACGCTATGTAATAGTCGCTGTTGATAGTATTCTCCTTTTGGAGATAGTCGATGAAAATTATTCCATGTGTATCCCAAAATACGGATGGTCGTTTTGGACGAGGTTCGTCGCCTGCTCGCCAATCAGCTTACTGCCGACTTGACTCTGGTGTGAAGTGATGAAGCCAAGTTTCATCCATTGTCACATACCGACGCAAAAATTTGGCTTTATTGCGGTTGAACAGCTTTAAACACTCCTCTGAATCATCAACACGTTGTTGTTTTTGATCGACTGTGAGCAAACGCGGAACCCATTTTGAACAGAGCTTTCGCATATTCAAATATTCGTGTATGATATATCCAACACGCTGTTTTGATATCTTCAGAGCCTCAGCTATCTCGATCAACTTCACCATACGGTCATTCGTAATCATTTTGTGGACTTTTTTGATGTTTTCATGTGAAACAGCCTCTTTTGGACGTCCACTGTGTGCATCATCTTCGGTGCTTGTATGACCACTTTTAAATTTTTCAATCCACTTGTGAATGGTTCGTTCGGCTGGTGCAGAGTCCGGGTAACACTTATCAAGTCATTTCTTTGCATCGGATGCATTTTTTCGCATCAAAAAGCAATGATAAATCAACACACGAAATTGCTTTGAATCCATTTTTTTTCACAATAATAAAAGTTGCTTCACTCACAACGCTATATCTCGAGAACTAATCGTCCGACAGCAGTCAAATTTATACACATACCTTTTGAATGTTGGTACTAACTGAAAATAGTATGTATTTAATTCAAGTGGTGCCTTCTCTTAGAAATGGACTTTTCAGCCCATGTATTAGGTCCTTTCCCGAACTCTTAGACATAGCCGTCTATGAGTACAACTTCTCTATTCATTCAACAACCGGTAAAAGGCCGCTCGAAGTATTCTTTGGAAAAGGTTTTGGTACCAATCCAGAAGACTTCGAGAAAGTTAGACTTGATAATATAAACAGACTTAAGCAAAAACAGGTAACTGATTTACAATATGCCAATAAGAAGAAACAGCCCATCAAAGATTACCCCCCTGGTACTATACATAGTATGTATATGTCAGAGTTAACAAACGGGTAGGTTCAAAACTATCTCCTAGATTTAAAAAAGAAATAGTAAAACAAAACTTTTCTAAAACCATCCTCACGGAGTCAGGCAAAACCGTCCATAAAAATAATATTAAGAGCTAACTGAAGAGCAATACACTTAACGTCGTTGAAACCCCGCACCAGAACAAAAAAATCTTTGAATTTTATTGGAAGCGCGTGGAAATGGGTTGCAGTAAATCTTGACCACGATGAATTCGAAATAATTAAATCAAAATATATTAAAAAAAAAACTTTTAAAATAATATATGAAAACATTTTACAATGTATAGTAGTACTAAGTTATATGGAATAAGAGATAAATGTAATTCAAATAATATAATAAATATTGTATATGTAAAAAACAACAAATTGTAGACTTAAGTAAATCTAATTGTATACCTAATTTGCTCAGGAGCTGACCGTCTAACTGCACAGAAATAAATAACCAACACATAGCAACAGTAGAAGAACAGAATGTTCCCCTGGAACATTACTATTAAATCAATTCAATGGAACGATATTCTTCAATAGTGAACCAACAAATCTGATCGGTAGCTTCAATATACAATTTCACAATGCAACAATAACCATCAACCATCAATTGTACATCATTAACGAAATTACAAGTACTCACCAAATTCCTCCAATCTTGCACACAGACTCCATCTCGGGACCATACGAAGAAATCTTAACGCTTCAAACTATGAAGGAATTACACCTTAGCAATACCGAACACATAAAACTGATCGAAGACCAAAATCAATTTTGCTTCCTCATAAACTTTGGCCTTACCACCATGACGATTATCCTCTTGATAGGACTTATGATCATGAGATCGCTGACACTCTGCAAAAACCAATCAATACGCAGTACTACGTTCATAGAAGCAAAAGAAGTACCAATGATCGATGTTGTGAGATCAGATTACCAAACTAGGTCACCAATGTCATCACAAGAATTCTTCAGGGTCAGTCAAATACCCTTCTTCTGAAAATGAGGACATTTCCATTTAAGGAGGGAAGAATTATCACCTTACAAGTTTACGTTGCCAAATTCCATTCCCACAGAATTCATTCAGGTGACGGATGCACGGCAATCTGTGGTTTGCACAGAATATTTCCCAAGGTGCGTTATTGCTGACACTATGTTTGCATCTGACCAAACAGCATTTCGCACCTTATACTAAGTGGGGTGAAAAGTAACCTCCTTGGGAATGAAAAAAAAAAAAAAAATAAAAATAAAAAAAAAATAAAAATTAAATGTTTTTTTTTATTTTATTCAAAATTGTCCCCTTTTAGTTTGATACACTTATTCTAGCGATTTGCCAACTTCTTGATCCCGTCCGAAAAGTAATTTTCCGGAAGGTCTGCAAAATATTCCTCCGTGGCGTCGATGATTTCCTCTCGTGAGCTGAATTTTTTATTGATGAGTTATCTTTTGAGGTTTGGGAAGAGATAATAGTCCGAGGGAGCTAAATCGGGCGAATACAGTGGATGTGACAGCAATTGGAGCCGTAAGTCATTGATTTTAGCCATGGTTGCGATGCTCTTGTAAGTCGGTGCATTGTCTTGCAAAAACAAAATTTTTTTTCGCTTAATGTGAGGCCGTTTTGCAGCGATTTCGGCCTTCAATCGCTCAAATAATGCACAGTAATACTCGCTGTTGATGGTTTTTCCTTTTTCGAGGTAGTCCACGAAGAGTATGCCATGACAATCCCAGGAAACCGACGCCATAACCTTTCCGACCCATTGAGCCTCCCTCGGCCGCTTCGGAGCACTCGTGCCGGGCACTCATTCTGTGCTCTGGTGTGTAATAGTGGATCCAAGTTTCATCAACAGTTACCAATCGACGCCAACAGCATCAGCAAGTCCAAACACTCTTTGGAAGTGCTCTCGCTTTCGTGTTTTTGGTCAGAAAAGAGTATGCGCGGCACCCAGTGGCAGTATAACAGAATATTGCCCAAATATATGGCGTATGCGCGCAGTACTAATCTTTGTGGTATCTGCTAGCTCGCGCACCTAAACTTTCCGGTCAGCCAACAACATTTCATGTATTTTTTTTTTTTTTTTTTTTGACATTATCCTCTGTAACCGCATCGGAGGGCCTGCCGCTCCGGACTTGATCGGTAGTGGAGTTGCGGAAACAATGAAACTCTCGAAACCAATATTTGACGGAGTAATCTGATGGAGCATTAGCCCCATAATATTTATCCAACTTTTCATTTGTTTCCTTCGCCGTTTTGCCTCTCAAGAAATAATGTTTTATGAGAGAACGAAAATTGTTTTTATCCATACTCAACATGATGCCAAAAACGTCAACAACAATCAGCTGTCACAACAAAACTATAGACAGTATCGCACTGAAATTTGGCATGTCTGCCAAATGAACAGACTTCAAGGCACCATAACCTTTTTTATAGTAGCAGCGCATTCTGGCGGTAAGGAGGTTACTTTTCCACCTAGTAAATAGGAGCATTTAGAAAAGGTATCTTAGAGTTGTAATTAGTTTTCATAATGTAACACGTAATGTTTAAGCTAAATAAAGTAGTTTGATTCGTATCAATGTGCCCCATAACGTAATATTTTTATTTTGTCAAAGGAAAATGGTGTGAACGTACAAACGAATAACGGATACAACTAACAGTGGCGTCTGCGATAAAGGATATGCTAGAAGGCAGATTATCAATTCGAAAAGCGACTGATAAATATAATTTGAAACCTGCTACTCTTCAAAATAGAATTGAAAAAAGAAAAAGACAAAAGTTGAACACGAACATTTTTCGTCTAGGTATAGGTACCCCCCAGCAAGTATTTAAATGGAACAAGAGCAACAATTAAATGAATATATTATAAAATGCAGTGAAATGCATCATGGACTGACTTTAACTCAAGTACGACAGCTTGATTACCAATACGCCAAAAAACTACATAAATTGCAGTTATCCGACATTCTGGGATGATAATAAATGTACCGGCTTAGTTTTGTTACCGTAAGAAAAACTCTGGCATATTAGTTTAAGGAAACCTGAAAGCACAAGTATAGCTCGATTATTTTCGTTCAATAAGGCTGCTGTACATATATTCTTCAAAAATCTAGAACATGTTCTTTAAAGATTCAGTTTTACACCTAATCGAAAAATTACTTTCGATGAAACTGGCATCGCTACAGTCTTGAATACTCCAAAAATTGTGGCAGAAAAAACTGCGTAAAAGAAAGCGTCAAGTTTGTCAAATCGTTTCTGAGGAGTCCCCGTAAGCGACTTTTGGAGAATTAATAACTGCTTGTGGTAATACAATTCCACCAGTTTATGTATTTCCCAGAGTTCATTGTAAAAGTCATTTCTTGAATGGTGCTTCAGAGGGATCCTTGGGTTTGTCATTTAGATCTGGATGGATATATGTATACTGAACTGTTTTTTGGAAGTCCTTAAACACATTCAAAAATATACGAACAGTACAAAAGAACTGCCAATTCTTTTTATTTGTGATAATCATGGCTTTCTCATATGAAAATCTTCTCCTTGTGAAATTTATAGCAACCAAGAATCACAAGATGTTCCTGAGAACAATTTAAGTACTGCCAATCCTCTCGAACTTGAGGAACAAAGAAGATGTGCAAAAGATCTAAAAAGTGCTCCGAAGCCCCCGAAAAAGAATTATATAATATTACGTTTTCAACGTTTTACAAAGTCTGCGACATTAGTTTCTTCGATCGGTAGTTGTTGCAACTTTTCAATTTTTTAACTTTTGCTTTATACAGTGAAACAAGAAAGCTCTACCTACAATCGTTATGCACACAATCGCCTTTCATCATTTTATTAAAAAGAAAATCATAAGGCATCGTGATCTGACTGACTACACATTCTTTTTACTGACTCGCTAACTTTGGATTTCGTAAATCTGCCAGACAGACTAACAGACAGATTTTCAGACCGAATCCCCCTCCATCGACCACATCAACATGCTGCGAATCATTATTGAACAACGCGTGTAGTATATGTAGATCTTCGCCACTTGTTGTTCATCGACTTTAAAAAAACTTCGATGAATTATATCGAAATGCTAAATGGCGTGCTTAACATATATAGAAAATGCACACCAGAAGAAACTTGCCGCTATAACCAGGCTACCTATGAAGGTAATAAATGTCACGTGCCATATAATGGTAAGGTGTTAATGACATTCGGAGTCCACAGCAGGCTTTATTCTTTCTCCATTGCTGTTATTTGTAGTAATTAGCGACGTTTTTGCGCAAAAATAACGGGAACAAATGCGAGTATGGGGCTGAGGTGGACAATGACTTCATATCTGAAACATAACTTCGCCGATGAATTCTGCCTGTTTTCATGCAAGATAACGGACCTACCCAAATTACCACTCGTACGGCAAAAACTAAAACCCTAAGCATTTGCGTCTCCAAAACTCAAAATAACACAAACACCCAAATAAGCATTGCCGGAGAAGTCGAAAATGAAATAAACTTCCGTTGTCTTGAAAGTGAGATCTCTGAAGATGGAGGCAGAGATCTCGAAGTGGACAGCAGAATCAATAAAGCAAAATCTGCGTACACTACGAGTATGTCATGCAATGGAACCCACTTACCCAACCAAGGGGACGAATAGGCCGGCCAAGGCAAACATGGAGAAGAACAGTTGAAGAGTAGTCAAGAGCACTGGGGTTAATCTGATGGGAACTTGAGTGCATTGCAGAGCTCAAAACACAGTAGCGCGGCTGTGGTATGCCCTACAAGGGGTTCGAGTAACTAAACGAAACAAACAACCATTTTTTCCAAATTTCGTCGTTCCCCGTTTGTAGCTCCCTTTTGTTTCTGAAGATAATATTGCATATTCCTCGCCGTTCTCAAGAGCTAAACAACTCTCCATCGTACCGCTGGAGTACTTTGAAAATATTTGGCTATACATCCGTATAAGAATGTATTGACCCGAGAGCTTAAGCCAAATGATTATCGTGCGCGTCGAGCTAAACACCTCTCCATCGTACTGGTGGATTACTTTGAAAATATTTGGCTATAGATCCGTATAAGAATATATTGACCCGAGAACTTAAGCCAAATGATTACCGCGCGCCTCAAACTTTCGCTAACTTTTGAGGATGGATAAAGATCCGGATTTTCACCGAAAAATCATCCTTAGTGACGAATTACATTTTTGGTTAAATGGCAAAATTGCCACGTTTGGTCTAGCGAACAGCAGAGGTGTTCCAACAGCACCTATTGTATATGAAAAAATTGACTGTTTAATTAGAATATGTAGTTTTAATAGAACAGTGTAACTTGCCACAAAAAGTGTGCTAGACAAAGTTTGATTTCATAGATAGAAATAGACCTGCCGCGCATAAAACACTTCTAGTCTTTTCTTTGATGGTTGGGTGCTGTGGAAAAGGGGAGCACTGAGAGGCGTCAACCTGGTGATAACCAGTGTTGCAACAGTTTTTATAATCAATTCTGTTTGTTTTACCTCTAAGTGGTAACTGGTACTGGTCGATGTCCATCCACACTCGACTTGGCAAACTTATAAGCGAAAGTGCTGACCTGCGGACAAAAATGAAGCGGATAAATTACCTAGATGGAATCAACAGTGAAATAAAATCTCAGAACAAAACAAATGAGACCTCATCCGGGCTACTTCGACATATTTGGAGCTCAGGCCGCTAAGGATAAGGATAAGTCAGAGTCTTGGAAAAGAGATGGTGGCGGGTGAGCCCTTAATGGACGAAGGGCAGCGCTCACAACCCCGAACGGGTTTCTAGCTTCGGTCTAACTGAACCCTCGTTATGTTACCAGGGTAACTGCCGGGCTATGGTAAAGAAAGTTAAGTTACGAAGCAAAAAAACAAGCCTCGGATACGTACCTTCAATTCATGTACCTTAATTTAATTATTCTAATGTCATCTATTGTCACTACATCGAAAGCGCATTTCAACATCATTTGTGTTCTTCGTCGTTAGAATTACGAGCCCTTAAACGAATATTACACCATCAGCCATTACTAACGTCTAGACTTAAGAAAATGCGTCGTTGTCTTGTGGTGCAGTTTTCCCAACCAAAAAAAAAAAATAATAATAATAATAAGTGAGAAATGTAATTTTATGTTTTTTTGTCTTAGATTACATTTTTGTTTAAATATTTTGTCAGCATTAGAACAATACCTGTTCCGAAATACATTTAACTTACATTCTGTGGAGAACGTGCACATGGTAAAAAAGTTAATAATTTTACTGAATAAAATTTTATTTTTTACAAATAATGCTTTTCTGTTTAATCTTATATCTTAAATTAGTTATAACAAAAACCTTCCTAACAAGGTGGCGTTTTCATTTTGTTTTTGAGTACACCGGGGTGGAAGCATGGTAGAGATACATTTGCAGGAGGAAAATGGTGTCATCTAGAGCTAGCTCAGCGTTTGACAGTGTTTTGATGCGAGCTTTCACTTTCTCAAGAATTTCTCGTTCTGGGGGTGTTAATGTTTCCAGAATCTGAAAATAGAGATTTAGAACTGTTTAATGTTCCATAAAACAGGACGAACAACAGTTTAAATGAAATAAATGAATTAAAGTAAAGATTGAATGTTGTCCTACGGGCAGAGTGATCGGTGGTATGCGGTGTTCTCCGATGACATTATCTTTGTTTTATCCTCGTCTACAGTCAAACCCATTTTTACCACATTCGCTAATTTCGTCCAATCACATCAACCGATTACGCCCACATTGATGGAGCAGCGAGAGTTCTCCATAGTCTATATTACAACCTAACGAGTTTGGCAGGGATGTTAACAGTAGAAAACGCTGTCTAGCTCGTCTCTATGCATACTGTCATAGGTGGCACCGTTGCGACCCTACAACTAGTTCTCCATGTTGACCTTTGCAGTCTTCCATTCTATCTTTGCTGCTCTTTTATGTTCGGATAAAATTTTCGAATGTCATTCCTCATTTCTAATATCATGTGCTTATTGTGCTCCTTCTTTTTGTTTCCGAGATGTATGTGCTTTGCCTTCTTATTTCACGTCTGATGGCTCGTTAAAAACATAAAACTTTATCTTACAATAGAGATGGATTCTGACTCAAGTCACGCCTACAACAAATCGCGTCTTAAATGGATAAAAAGATATTTGCCGGCAAGAAGTAGATTCGTCGCATTCTCTTTAAATAATACCATAGAAAACAAAACAAAAAAACAAAAAAACAAAAAACATTGAATATATCTACAACATACCTCGGCGATATATTCCTCAGATTCCCCTCGCTCCTTCATAGTTTCAACAATGCTGTCCAACTTCTGTGACTTGTCTATCAATCTTTTGTTTTCGCTTTTTTCAAAATTAGAACGCGTTATCGCATTGTACAGCGCCTTGAAGCAGATATCCAAAAGCATCTTGACTACCTGTCCAGAAACAACCTTAATGACATGTTTTACAGTTCCAAATTTAGTTCCAACCAACCTGCCTGTGTTTGACATGGAAGAGGTAAAAAGCTTTAGCTGGTCCTGAGCCTCCACCACCAGCTTTCCGGATCGTCTTGATCTGGATGAATTGCTCTTGGAACAAATTGTAGGCCAGTAACTTGGCTTCCTTTGCAGGAATCATGGCCTCCTTTTGAATCTCTTCTTGCTCGATGAACTTCTTCATCCTTATGACCCGGAATATTCTCGATGCCTTGGAGCCGAAACGTTCAGTAATGATGTTTTCGATACAAGTGTAGGCCAATTGTTCGAAGGCGTTCTCCATTTCAACAACATACTGTCCGCCACCCATTTCACCGATCTTTCGTATGAAACCCAAGCTATCATCAGCTGAAATAGAGTGACAATCTAAATGTATGAATACTTTGGGGATATGGAAGATTGTTTTACCTATGAGCATGGCGTACTGATCGAGGTTCTTCATCAAATCTAGATTGCTTGACTTTTTCTCAATCAACTGCTTAATTTCCACTAGGGTAAACGGATTCGACGAATGCTAATAAGAGAAATTTAATTTAATCAAATAGAGTTGATAAGGATTAAGGTCTACCCTTTGCCACGGATCTGTCCGTTCGTACATTTGCTTGAGAATGTACTTAAAACATTCAGCAGCATTGGTGCCCAGTTTTCGTTCTATTGCCGACATCATGATTGTGTCTCGGAAATCTTGGTGAAGACGAGGAAAATTCACTTGCCAGTACACGCCTAATAGAATATCTTTAGTTAGTAGGTATACGTCATAGGGATACGTGCTTCAGAACTCACCTGAATCTCTTGGCTGGACAGCTTTCCCAGATTGCATTTCAAGAACAATTTGCAAATCAATATCAGGTGGCACAAATACATCATACGGTTCGATGTGAAGTTTGGGAATACTTTCGGGTTCACTCTGTTCGACCAGCATTGGTAACTTTACCAAATAGTTATCTCCAATCATGGTGATGAAAGTATCACGATAAGTCTCTAATTTATCCTTGTTATCCGTGCTGCTGAAGCACTGCAGAAGAATGTGCGATCCAGTTTGACTTCCAGATTGCAGAAGCTCTTCAACTATAGCTGCGCCTACAGTTCCATATTTAGTCTGAGCTAAATGCACGTATCTGGGACATAAAAGAATATAAAGTCTAAGATAATTTACAACACACTGAGGATACTACCTGGAGTATCGCAAGATGTACAGAAGCGCCTCACGATTTATTGAGTACTCCGCAATCGCAGCATTCGTATCAGAATTTCTAAACGAGACTAAATGGAACTTAATCAAGACTGCAAGAGCATTTGTGACCTGAAAAGTAATTTCACTGGATGTTATCAGTACAGAGAAGTGTTTGATTTTGATAGAATACCTCTCTTCGGGTGAGATTTGTTGACTTTACTATGTTCGACAGACTACGGCTGATTGCGTCAAATAGACAATCCGAAACTTTTTGAACTGTTTCACCGAAACACTGTTTAATTATCACCGAACAAAGATTGCCATAGTTTATAGACATTTTAGAAGAAGAAATGATTTTAATTGTAAACAAATCCTAATATTGTTCACTAATTGCCGCATGTGAACCTGTTGACGTTTACGCGCACATGACAGCTGTCTGTTGTGGAATTTAATGTGGTGACAACCTAATGTTTTGTTTGCGTTTAGTGGATGGTTTGTAATGCATGGTTATCGCACAGAGTTTCCTACATTTTCTTTGAACATTTTTTGAAAATTTGTGAGTTTGGGAATGCTTAATGTTGCTGATGTTCGAAGCTCAAGAAATCATTGCTGAACATATCCACTAGATGACAGAGGAGGTCATCTCATTATTTATTGCTTCATCAGTTTTGATGTCATTTTCAAAAACCGGCACTTTGAAGGTTTTCAAGATAGTGAAAAGTACAATATTTGTTTATTTACAGTTTTTTAAATATTATTTTTTCTTAAATTAAATTTGAATAGCAAACTGCGTTGTTGCATAATCAACAATTAAGAAGAAATAATAATAATAAATAAACGACCCATTCTTACAGCGTTTGAGAATGAACCTTTGCTCCAAAACACTTGAAATGTTGACAAAGGCATACGGTGAACCTGCTTTAAGTAAACAATTTTTTACAAGAGGTACTAGCTCTTCCAAGATGGCTAAGAAGATTCCAATGATGAACCTCGTTCTGGACGACCCAGGACTTCAACAAAAGATGATAGTTAAAATAGATAGATGATAGAAAATAGTTTTGGAAAATCGTTGAATTAACATAATAGAAGTTGCTGAGGATGTTAGGATAACTGTCGGCTCATGTCATGCAATTTTTTCGTATGTTTTGGACTTGAGACGTGTGTCAGCGATGATTGTTCCAAAACTACTTAATGTTAATAAGAAGAACCGTCACATGAGCATCGAACTGTTTCCTGTTCATGAACCTGTTCCCAAAACTGAAGAGACCTATGAAATGAGAGATTTGCAACGATTGCAACGGTTTTCTCATCTCAAAATACACAAGCGGACATTGCGGTCTTCGGATCATGAAACGCTAAGTAGCAATCATCATTTTGTGATCGATGTAAGGCATGACTCCAGTATTCTGTACGTTCGAACATTCGGTGCAGCCAACATTGAATCGGTTATGAGCACCGTAAGTTCCTTGAATCGCACGAAAAACATTTCTCACAGAACTTTGATTTTCGTAATACAGCTGAACAATTTGGAGACACTGTTGTGTTGTGTGTCTTTCCATGATGACCTGCCAAGCAGTACTGAACAAAATGACAAAGCAGTTTGATTTGAGTAACGAGTGATCTGTCAAAAAAAGCATATTGAAAATCAAACCTCACGATGAATCACCCCTTATTAGGTCCCGTTTGCCTTGACGTGCTTTGGAGGAGAAGGTTCAACGAAGAATTAAATGAGCTGTATGGCAACATCAAAATAGTCATTAAACTGGATATCAAACGCTTGAGATGATCAGCACATGTAGAATGAATGGACTCTCGAATCTAACGCAGAGGGACAACGCTGTAAAAGGGACTGCACAAGCGGAGTGGAACCTCATCCAATTTGGAGTGCGTAACTGAAGACCGGATTAAGTGAAGAGGCTTGTTATTTGGGGATTAAGTTCACTCTGAACTGTAGCGTCACCTATGCATAAGTTTATAGGATTAACTATTAAAGTTAAGGGAATAGGACTATGTATAAAGAGGATATACAAATTTATATTAAGCGCCGGTTTGCTCACAGCGCTGTTGTTAGGTTAGTGGGATAGTGAGTTTTTTCAAATTAGATTCCACAATTTACTCTGTTAATGACACTTCATCAGAAAACAAACAAAAGTTTCACATGCTAATCGCTGTTTCTTTGGATAGATAAAATTGCGGCAAGAAACACAAATAATGAAAGACCCCCATTTTCCCAATTCTGCTCTATGGCGCAGAAGCATGAATGTTAGTAAAGTGGTATGCTGGAGAGAATGGCTGCAGCGACAGGCGATGACTTTGTAAGGAACGTACACCAACTCATCTGTAAAATATGGTCGGACGAAAGTATGCCCGATGAATGGATCCTCAGCCTCCTACAGAGGCATCAGTTTTGTTTATATCGCCTACAAGGTCATATCTGCCGTATTGTGTGAACGCCTGAAGCCATTCGTCAACAACCTCATTGGTCCATATCAGTGTGGCTTCAGACCAGGAAAGGCCACTATCAATTAAATATTCACACCAATGCAGATCTTGGAAAAAAAACCATGAGCTCAATCGATACACAAACATATTCTTCGATTTTAAGGCCGCATATAAAGACGAGCTATACATAGCAGTGTCTATTTTTGGCATCCCTGTGGAATTCGTTCACTTGTGCAGGATGACGGTTTAGAATGCACACTGCTCCATCAGGGTTGGTAAAGAACTCTCTGAGACCTTTGATGTCAAAAAAGGATTTAGACAAGGCGATGCTTTCATGCAATCAATAATTCTTGAAAGAATAGTGCAAAACTCACACGCGCACTCGCAAGTATTTATAGGAAAGCGGTGGAGGGCAAGACCAAGTATATGCTGTCAACCAGAAAGAACACCCAATACCGATGTCTTGGAAAAAATTTCATCTTCGACAGATATAACTTTAAAGTATTAAGGACTTAGGTTCCTAAAAATAGGACCTAGACTCCGCTATTAAATCACACAACGACAAAAGCGCTGAGATCAAACAAAGAATAACTCTTACCAGTCGCTGCTTTTCTGGGCCTAAGAAGGCATTTGACTAACACAGTCCTCTGTCGAACAACAAAAGACCTTAATAATCCTAGACCTGCTCTATGACATAGAGGTATGGACTTTATCAAAAGTGGATGGGGGTGCTCTTGGCTATTTTGAGAGAAAGATTCTTCGGGTGATTTTTAGCCCCGTCTACATAGACTGTGAGTGGAGGAGGAGATACTTCGACTTAGTCAGAAGAGCGAGGATCCAACGACTAAGATTGCTAAGATCCAACGAATGTTCAGATTGAAAAATCTTCGAATCCGCCTCCTAGGGACAGCGCAGTAAAGGAAGACCGAGACTTAGATGGCGCACGAAAGAGGAAAGGGACTTCAGCCAACTTAACGTCCGAAACTGGGGGCAGCTACCTAAAGATTGAACTGGCTAGAGACGCTCGTTGGTTGAGTTCCAGGTCCACCCCGCACTGTAGCACTACCAAAAGCAAGTAAGTAAAGGATAAAGATATTTTTTAATGTCGTTTCCCTCAACCGGCTTTGTAGTTGGTGATATACTTGTTGCGGATGAGTAATATCAATTATATAGTATTATATATTATAGTATTATAAATGGTGTGTGAGTTCTGCACAATTTTTTGAGAACGGTGTTAAGGAAGTCATCGATCTGAAATTCATAAGCTTTCAGCTAGATCTAAAATAGTGTAAACAATTTGGTGCTGTTCACAGAAGACTTAAGGCGTTGGATGCGCGTGTGTTTATCAACAACTTTTTTTTCTGATTGAAATATAATTTATTCACTATTAGTTATTGTATAAAATATGACATCCCTCAAATGCGTCTTTTTATGACTTTTTCGTATAGTTCAGCTGAAACTCTAGCAATTTTACATCGAATGTTCGGCTCCAAACCGTTTAAAATGTTTGACCTGTTAGCAAAGACCAGCGACTTAATATAGTCCCAACCAGGGCTATTTTTGGCTAATAGACGTTCACCGAATTTAACTAGTTGTACAAGTGGCACAACCCTGTTGGAACTATATATCCACCAAGCTTTCTTGCTCCAACTCATCCCAAAAAATAAGTTAACATTGAGCGAGAGTGATCTCTATTGTGACCGGCTCGCCAGCATCATCTCGGAAGAAGTACGGCCTAATGACGCTTCCGGCATAAAAAAAAAAAAAAATAAATAAATAAATAAAACAATAAATTTTTTCGTACACAATAGTTGCTGTTGACGCATCGCAGCTGTTCGCCTGACCAAACGTATCAATTTTTCCATTTAACCAAAAATGGTTTTTCGTTTCTTCCATGTTCAATAGAGCCCAATCAGCGGAAAACCGATGTACACGGCGGTCATATGGCTTTAGCTCTTGATTCAATACGATTTAAACGGATGTATAGCTAATTTTTACGCAACATACGTCACAGAGACGTTCCATGTCCAGCAAGAAATGTTTTGATGTCTTGATGGAGTGAATAAACCGATTCAAATTTGTTCAAGGTTAAAATGGCTGAAAATTTGAGTTTTTTTAAAAAAAAATTTAAAGGCGTTGTTGAAACGTACACATATCTTTCCATGATTAAATAGTAGACAATCTGAGGCACATATATGACATCCGACATCCTTTTATCGCTATAGTAACCGCTGTTTCAGGCATCTCTTTCTATGCAGATTGTTCCGGACAATGTGTCGAAAACTGATATAAATTTGCAAATATATGCATGCTTGCTAAAAACGAGATGCCCTAAAATTAATTTGCCTACAATTATTGAAAGCCAAAAGTGATTTTTTTCTTTTATAAACTTACAATTTTGTCATCATTTTTTTCTCAAAAATATCTTACTAATCCCCACTTTTTGCAACTTTAAAATATGTACCTAGTATTTGGAAATAAAAACAAAGTCAGGTTATTCCATCTCAAGTCAGTAGTTTTCAGGATATGACCCAACATGTCCAACTATTAAACTCAAACAACAGCCCTTTAAAATTAATAGCTGCTTTGGATGTGTTTCCCATAAAATAAATTTATTATGGTCCAATGTAAATGCAAAAATTTTTTTTCTTTTTTAAAAGCTTCAAGTTATGACTCTTAAGAGGATACAAATGGATCACATCGGCTAGGTAACGCAGATTCTTTCAAGTCAGAAAAAAAATTATAGGTCCGTTTTCAGAAAAAAAAAAACAGCAGATCTCTTATAAAGTAATATAAAAATATCCTTGATGATAGACTTTTCAACACAAGAATACTCAGAGATGGTTTATGTCTATGGTTTCGGCAACGGTAAAGGTGAACGAGCGAGATTGTAATATATAAGACGACACCCTGATAGGACTGTCACAAATAGCGGGACATTTATTGGAATATTTTTTACGTTGAGGGAGCCAGGAACGACGCGGAATTCGCGAAGATACGAAGACGTTTCACATAACTTCAGAAACCATACAAATACAAATTCTAGGCAACTAAGTACACATTTCAACCCAAACATTACTCACATCTGGAGGCATACGTGCGTACCATCCTATACCAGTACAGGAGTTAAAACCCTGGGTCTAAGTGATGCGTTTAGAATTCTGCAATTACATTTTGGAAGAAATTTTGTCGAAGACAACTTAATTGCCCGGATTCAATGGATGGATGAGTCCTTATTCACCACGGGTG
This sequence comes from Volucella inanis, assembly GCA_907269105.1. Classification (NCBI taxonomy): domain Eukaryota; kingdom Metazoa; phylum Arthropoda; class Insecta; order Diptera; family Syrphidae; genus Volucella; species Volucella inanis. The sequence goes on from OU026153.1 coordinate 149,938,266, forward strand.
GAATTCTATATTTACATACAATTTCGTTGTATGCAGCCCCGCTCCGTGAAACACAGAACTTTTTAGCATAAGCTCAACGTCAATGTGTGGGCAAGCATAATGCGTAACAAGCTGATCAGACCTTATGGGCTTCCTCCAAGGCTAACCATAGTTCGAAACTCTACCTGGAATTTTTTCAAAGCAAAGTACCAAAATTATCAGGTCATATGCCCTGAATGAATATTTGTTTAGAGAACTATGGCTGTGTGACTAGGTGTCTAACAGTATTGGGAGAAGACTAGATTCCTAGAATCTTTAACACCTTTGCTATGGACATCGTTCTCGTAGTCCGCAAAATGTTAAATCATGTGAAACGCCAAACGTTGTAAAATTATTTTCAAGGATCTGCGAGTACCTTCAATACTGTGTAAATCGCGGATCCATGTAAAATTTCAGACGCATTACACTGTCAATAAAGTCGTACCTATGATACAGAACTTTGTTTTTGATTTTGGAAATATTTGATCATGCGTACATACCTCTACATATGTATGTATGTATAACTATGTAGAATCAAGATACAAATATGCTACATAAATGCAAATTAAGTACATAAGTATGCTTTTGCAGCTGAAAATTCTATCAAAGCCTTTTAAAAACTAAGCAACTTATCTACGAACGAAACCGGATCAAAGATCATAAAGAATCTAATTAAGAAAAAATGTATCTACCCATGTTACGTGTTATACGGTCGTTTTTTCGATTGTGAAACATTATGTATGGAATACTATAATATACCGGAAAACTATTGTACAAAAAAAAAAAAATAAATAAAATAAAATGTTGTACGAGTCTTACGGGGTTAAAGCACAACTTGTAATTAATGTTGAGTTAACACGGTAATCGACACGATTTTTTAATTTATCTGCGTGATCACGGTGAACAAATATGACAAATTTGACTCCACAAATGCGCAGAATAATTAGTTTGACAAAAATGTAATAAATAAAAACAAGAATTCAAAATCCAAATTTAAGTAATATTCACAGTGTTGGCAAGAGCTAGATAAGTCAGAACCTCTGAGAAGTTCAATTTTAAATAGGAAATCTTCAGCATTGAAACCGATTTATAAAGCCACATCAGGTCTGAATTTAAAATATATGGCAATATCTATGTACAGGTACAGGATCTATCTCTATGTACTCGAATATAACCAAAGTAGAAATAGAAGATTTATGGAATTGATACGTACCGACAATAAAAACGTCGTTGGTCTATTCCTAAGAAAATACGAAAATACTGTACATGATACGTTTTTGTCATTACTTATTCTCGTTTTTTCCTTACCTGCTTACTCGTACCACAAAGAAGAATCTCAAAACAATCCGTAGACTGTAAATAGATATAGGTATAGGTACGCCACGCACCTGCCCCGTCGTGAGCTGTAAAATTGAAGCAATTTATTGTATTTCCCCTGAACCGAATAACTAAAACAGATACACTTTTAAAATGACTGCTTAATGAACAGTCGCGTCGCAAAAATGTGAACTTCTGTTTTACAATGAAATTATTTTTGAAGCCTTAAAGATCATTAGAAAAGTTCGTGCCGGATTTGAAAATGAAACACAAGCGATTACATTTTAAAGAAAATAATTTTATTAATCAATAACATTGTCCCCGTCGCTTTTTACAACGGTTTCCTGACGTTTTACAAGCTTGCGGAATCGATTTTCATAGACAATACGTGCCTTTCCTTCAAAATGTGTCATAAGGTAGTATCCGACAACTTCGGCGAAACCAAATTTCTTTCCATTCAAACCATTCTGGTCACTTCAGAAACAAATGAAAATCTGATGGCGCGAGTGCTTGGGAATACGGTGAGTGGTGAAGTATTTTTATTTGAGTTTCTGCAGCATTTGTCGGGACACATGTGGTCTGACCTTATCGTGATGGAAGATGACGCCTTTCCATTAGCCAAAACCCGTCGACTTTCTTTAACATTTTCATTTAGTTAAGAGAGTTGTTCACAATACATATTCGCCGTGATTGTTTCATTAAGTGAAAGAAGCTCGAAAAAAGTGATACTCCTGTAGTCCCACCAAATAGATAACAGAACCTTCATTGGATGCGAGCCAGCTTTTGCCACGGGTTCTACACTTCCACCTGTTTATTTGTAGCTCCTTTTTCGTTGCACGCTGCTACACAGAATCCACTCTCCCTCACATGTTACGACACATCCAAAAAAGTTTCGTTTACATGGAGTCTAAGAAGAGATATAGCCAATAGCCGTCAAACAAGGTCAATTCAAGTTTCTTTAAATAACGGAAAGCTGACGAATTGTCAAAAAAAGCCTCTCAGCAATCTCTTCGGGTTATTTTTACTAAGGCTCGGACAATGTTGTCATTAATCACGGAAGGCCGTCCAAAGTCATACCACCGTTCCGAAACCTACCAAACCACTTGTAAACGGTCCTTAGAACAGAAACATAAACAAAATAAGCTCCCTGGATGTTTTTTAATTGTAATTCCAACACTCAATTCTTTTCGAAACTCGTACAGCATTACATGGCGAAGGTGTAGGTTTTTGTTCTACATTTTAGAATTTTTTTTCGTCACACAAAATTTAACTTAGCTCAACGGGACTTGAGCGATAAAAGGACTTCTGCTACCACGACCTATCTATCCACTTTTATGCGCGTTCAAAATGTCCATAAAATAAACAATAGTTGCGTTACAACAAACTTTCCGCAACGTATGAAGATCGGCCACAAACTTTTGCAGTGATCTAATACTTTGGAGATATGGAGAGCAGAAACTTGGGATCTTTTGTCACTTACAGACCGAAGACTTATATTATTTGGATTATAAGACTCACTAAGTCGGGAAGTTGGTGTTCATAAACTCCCCATGTGCTCCACTGGGTGCAGATTTCTAGACTAAGATTTGTTTATTGTATAAAATTATTGACCTTAGTTTGTCGGAGTAAGGCTCTAATTCTAATCTAATTTATTATTTCTAGTACACTAAGAAATTGCACGAGTGATAAAGTTCTTATTGCATCTACCGGTAGTAGTGTAGCAGTATAGAATAGCACATGATTACTGCAGCCTGATTCGAGATTAAATCGGACACTCACAGACGAGGGGCTCTACGTTGTCGTCATCATTGTTGCAATCACCGTAGGACGTATTTTCAGTTATGCTACCACATGTTCAGCGAAATACCTGATTTGTATCAAACACATTCTTTGTGTATGAGATGTTTTTTTTTTGTTTTAGATACGTTGTGAAAGCCCTTAACTAAATGTTTGCTAACAAGCCGTCTTAATCCCGAGACTATTTTTTGGCAAAATTCAATTTTATTCATCAACATAGTCTCCTTCTAGAGTGACAAAATCATTTCAGCACCGCTCTAACATGCCTTTTTTATTGAACGATTTGCCAACCTTTAAAAATACGCTTCGGTTTTGGCGATTATCTATTCATTCACTTTCCCGCAATAATTTTTTTTATGATATGCAGATAGGTAATAGGATTCTTATTTCATTCATCCTTTTTATTTGGTTTAGACAGCTCTAACCAACACTCTGAATCATCAACACAATTTTGTTTTTGGTCCAAACGCGGAACCCACTGCGAACAGAGTTTTCGCACTTTTTAACGGAACAATCTCAATTGAACGCCCAAAACGCTCAACATCGTTTGTAATGTCCTATAAGGCCTACACTGGACTAGTTCTTTGTCTGAGCGCATCGTTCTAAAAAAAAGTATAAATATATAAATAACTACAATATACAACCACACATGCAAATATAACATGGTGTAGTCGTATCTATTGCAAGTGATTCACTTAATTGCAAATGGTCGGTTACAAAGACTAGCCGTCAATGCAGCTTTCGAAAGTATTTATCTCTATTTTATCCCAACTGTGATATTTTAAAAATATTCTAAATTTAAAAACAGCAGTCAAATCTCGTCACAATATAATTCATGCTAACTTATTGGATATATAACTCAATTCGTACGGTTTTTTTTTTTTTTCAAAATTTGAACGTTTATTTAATAAAAACATGTACAATAGTATTATTCAAAGTATTGCCTATCTGAAGCTATGACTTTTTGCCATCTTTCTGGTAATTTGTGGATCCCATCCCAAAAGAACTGCACCGGCTTGACAGCCAAGAATGAATCAAGCCAATTTTTAATATTCTGCTCTGATGTGAACCGTATTTCAGTGAGGGCGTTCTGCATCGACCGAAACAAATGGTAGTCAGAAGGGGAAAGGTCTGGGCTATAAGGCGGGTGGCGTAAGACTTCCCATCCACTCTTTTCCAAATATTTCTTAACCGGAATAGCAACGTGGGGCCGAGCGTTGTCATGATGGAAAATTGTTGCCTCGTGTCTGGCTACTGCTCTCTTCAAACGGATTATTTGTGTTCAGTATTCAGTTCAGGTTTTAGCAGCTCATAATACAGCACACCCATCTGATCCCAATAAATACAGAGCATTACCTTCGCGCCATGGATAATCAGCTTTGCCGTTGATTTAGCTGGTTGGCCGGGTTTCAGATATGATTTCTTGCACTTGGGGTTGTCGATGCAAAAATTACTTCCTTTTGTGGCGTTTCGCCACTTGTCCAGCATTTCGGACATGCAAAACCGCCTTTCAACGTCTCTCGGCTTGAGTTCATGTGGAACCCAATTTCCTTGCTTTTGTATATATTCAGCTGCTTTTAAACATTTTGAAATGGCTGCTTGAATGACACCCAAAAATTCTGCGAGCTCTTCTTGTGTTTGGCAACAATCTTCATAGAGTAATGCTTCCAGTTCTTCATCTTCAAACTTTTTTGGCTGCCCAGGACGTTCATCGTCTTCCAAGCCAAAATCACCACTTTTAAATCGTGCAAACCACTTTTGGCACGTTTGCTCAGCTAGCGCATGTTCACCATAAACTTCCACCAAAATGCGATGACTTTCGGCAGCAGTTTTCTTCATATTAAAGTAATGAAGAACTCCCCGTAAAAACACATTTTCAGGCACAAAGTTCGACATATTTGAGTGAAAAAATTATTGTTGTTTACGCTTCAAATGAATGACATATACTGAAAAGACGTACAATGGCAGTAGCTTCCCAACGCATTTTCCAATGGAATAATACAAGTTACGCCATCTTTTAGCAAACCGCACGAGTTATAGACCCAATAATTCATAATAACTTATTGTAATTCTTAAGTAATTTTTCCAATTCCTTTCTAAATACAACGGTTTAGCCATTTAGGATTTGAGTAAATACCATAACGACCTTGTTCTAGAATCCACAGTTGCACCCCATAACATTCCAACCGAAATTGGCCACACTTTGAAAACTATCTACCAAAACGACCGGCAGCAGCGGCGGAAACCACTAATGCCGTTTTGAATCGCTAAAAACAATCTGTTGTGCTGCAAAACCAGTTGATTCTTAAACACGAGACTTAGTACGGATATTTATATCTAATACACTCATATTCGTACTTGTGCAATATTTGAAAAAAAAAAAAACATAAAGAGGACGGTCGCGGTGGTGTCTTGTTAAAGCGAAATGATGTGTGTTTCCTACGGTAGCTTTCATGGCTTGACACAGATTTCTCTTGACTAACAGGTAAGCACTTGTACTCCTATCTGCATTTAAACAGCCACTCGTATGTCAACTGCATCTGATTCTTTGCATTAAAACTCGATGGCAATCACTCTGGTATCGTAGATAGTGTCTCCAAAGATCAAAGTCAACTACCAAGTTATCATATTACAAAGAGCACTTACATCACTTCTTGCACAATATTTGGACAAGTTACCACCACCAGCACAGCGGCTGGTGGTGCATTGCACCGACCTAACTTCCATGGAAATTTTTATTTAATTGAATTGCACTTTCAGTCTTGAGAAGTTGCTCTCACTAATGAATGCAGTTGGTTAGACGATGGATGTTAGATTGATGTATAGATTCTATAGCAATAAAGACCAACTTTTGGATGAAATACATACATATTTCGCAAATTTTTCTCGAGTTCAGTTTGCTATAAAACTGAGCAATAGCCAAAGCAAAAGGTAATTAGTTTTGATGTAAATACGGCCAAGAGTGGTCCAGTTTTGTTTTGTTTTTTTTTTTCTTCTTCTTTAGACTATCGAAGGAAGTGGTTTGAGACTGGAAGGAAATAAGAAAAGTTGTCTGGTCATGATCAATTTGAAAAAGGAGTGTTGATCTGGCCTAGAAAATACAACTTGTCCGTTGCAAAATTTAAGTGACAAACGAGATTTATGGGCGAACCTATGAAGCGAAATATGAAAAGGAATTAACGTGATCTAAAACCCTGCATTCAAAACTTCGCAATAGGAAACCATATGGTGATATCCATTTGCTCGGCTAGTCTGAGTTTGGACATAAAATGTTTCGAGTTTCATATAAACTTCGACCGAATCTTGATCAGACGGCGATCCTCTAGAAAATGTGAAAGTAGTTCTATTTAACAGAGGACAGGTTGATAGCCATCACCGACGGTTGCCTGCAGAAGTGGGTCGATATCAGTTCAGTGGTAGCTTCTTTATCTGTGAAAGCTTTAAGGAATATATGCCCGTGAAATATTTACATTTAAGAGTGTAACTTTTGTAGTTTTAATCAAATGTTTTAAATGTGAACTTTGAAACCATTTGCCAGCAACTTGAGCACGAATGTCTAAGAGCGACCAGACATTTTAAAATCCACAGTTATTTAATGGGACTTAAAAATTATTTGTCGATTCTAAATACGACAGAATTAAAATCTAATCATCCAGGCCGATTTAAATATCCTGATAAAACTCGTATGCCGAAGGTTGTTCCCTGCTACATACGAGTATATCTGGCAGCCATAACACGATCAGTATAATCAGAAAAATCATCCGCATTCACTGCCCAACTTATGTCGACAATATGTGACGTTAGATTAGCTCCCGTTCTCTCATATCTTTGAAGCAGGCTACCGACTCATTTCACCCATGGTGTCATAAAACGGTCTAGCCTTTCAGTTTATATGTTGTGCGTATGGTTAACTACTCGCACAAAAGCACCGGAAAAGCACCCTAAAACAAGAGAGAAGCACAATGATGTTCGAATCTGCACATGGAATGTTTAAAACGTGAATAGACCGTGTGTTGCCCAATAACAAGCGGAGGGTCCCGACTGCAGACACCACCATTATTCAGCAAGTACGGTGGAATAGACCGTATTGATACACATTCACCCCCCCCCCCCCCCCCCCCAACAGAGGGAAAAGACGACGCTACCTAAGAATGTTTGTACGAGCTAATTATAGATGTCGTAACGTTCCGAGCGGTAAACATGTACTCAGAAGACTATCTGATTGTAGCCGAGGCACATCTACTATATAGTAAGCAGCCAGTGGCATCGATGCTAAGAAGACATCAGAAGCGCCGAAACTGATGTGCTGGGCTTCACCCGACCACTTCCAGGAGACACATGGTTTGATGAAGGATGCAGGTAAGCAGAAGTCTGGAAACAACTCGCTTACGAAGCGATATCCGTGAGGCTTACGAGCAAATAAGGAAGGAACAACATCAGCTTATTCGGAGGAAAAAATAAGCACGAGAAGCAAGTGATCGTGGAAATAGAAAGGCAACTGTCCAGGAACAATGTTCGGCCTTTTTACCAAAAAGTTCTTAACTTTTGAAGGCAATAAGACTCGAACCGAAGATTAAGGAAGCTTATTAGTAGAATCACAGTCGGTATTAAGGATTTGTAAAAACTACTTCTGTAGACTTTGAAACGTCGAGGGCAACCTAAATTCCGCTATCACGCAGAATCATTAAACCTGGACGGCAAAAGTGTAGAAATCCACCCATCCGACCAAAATGAGGTAAGGATAGCAATATCCAAGATTAAGAACAACAAGCTGAACCAAACGGTTTAGCTGCCGAGCTATTAAATGCAGTTGGAGATGACTTGATAGACAACATGTACCTACTCATTGCAAAGGCTCAGTTAGTAGAAACCATGCCTGAAGAATCAAACATCAGCACCCTTTGCCCGATCCACCAAAAAGAAGACTCTTTTAACTGTAAGTCCAGTTAAACAAAGAAAACCAAATCAATGTGCATCTACATAGACAAGAAATACAAAGCAACCTCCATCGTCATACTGCACAATCTGTCGCGTTTGACAGGGATACAGAGCTCAGACATTGCTCTGTATAGCTTTTCTCTATAGATGCTGTCATATGCGGCCGTAAAATTGATGAAAAGATGGTCAATATCGATTTGGACTTCTTGAATTTTTTCTATGAACTCCGGAGTGTGAAAATTTAGTAAATTGTGGACTTTTCTGGCCTGAAACTCCATTGATAATGGCCAATTAGGTTGCTGACGAAGGGCTTCAGACGTTCACATAATATGGCAGATAAGATCTTGTATGCGATGTTGAGGAAAGTAATACTATATAATTGGCGCAGTTGATGGAGTCTCCTTTTTGATATTTTGGCTGTCTTTAGCGATCGCAGCTTTTCTGCGTTATGTCTTCCCACAGTAGTTCTTCTTTACTTTAGCGCTTCGTATTCGTACCTTGGATACAACAGGGTAAGTATCCGAGTCAATATTGGCTGCACAGAAGGTTCGGATGTCCAAAACTATCAATTTAGTGTAGCCATATTCCTTGGAGAACTTAGATGAGAAAACCGTGTGATATTGTCACATTTCGTCCCTTCGCAAAGTCAATAAGCCCAAGTCCGTTATCAGATGTGGCGTTGCCCTTGTCTTCCATTGGGGCATGATCGCATATTACGGTTATGTTAACTTATTTAGTCTTGATGTGTATTGTCATCATATGCTCCCTCACGGGTCGAAAGCTCAGGATTTCTTGCTTAAGTCTACTGCGTATGATATATGATATTCGCACACGAACAAACACTGTTTCTGCTTTCTATTTCAATTTCTGTTTAACATACCAGGTGTACCGGTATGAATTAAGCGTTTTATTCAAAGTATTTATGGATTCCATGCCAATAAAACTGTTCGTCTTTTGAACCAAACTAAAAAGTCACCCAATTTTTGACTTCCTCATAAGATTCGAAGCGTGTCCCATCGATGAAATCAAATGGTAGTCGGAAGGAGCCAAGTCTGGTGAATACGGCGGGTGGAGTAGCAGCTCCCAGTTAAGTGCTTTGGTTGTATCCTATACCAGTTTTGCTCTGTGTGCAGGTGCATTGTCATAGAGCAAATTTAACTTGCTGCGTCTTCTGGTTCATTCTGGTCGTTTTTCGATCAATGCATGGTTCAAATTGATCATTTGTTGTCGGTAGCGATCTGTTTTAACGGTTTCACCAGATTTAAGGAGCTCGTGGTACACACCTTTTCGGTCCCACTAGACACACAGTATTGTCTTCTTGCCGAATCGTTCTGGTTTTGCAGTCGAAGTTGATGGTTGTCCGGGATTAACTTATGATTTTTTCCATTTAAGATGATTCTGAAAATAAATTCATTTTTCATCGCCAGTAACATTTCGGTGCAAAACTGATTTTTTATCGTGTCTTTGAAGCAAAATTTCACGAGTGGTTTTTCGGTTTTCTATCTGTCTTTCATTCAATTCATGTGGCACCCATTTTCCAGACTTTTAGATCTTTTAAATATCTTTTAAACGGTCAGAAATTGTTTGTTGTGCAACATTTAATATTGCTGCCATTTATTTCTGACTCAAATTGCCATCTTCGTCCAATATTTTTTGCGATTCGGCGTCTTCAAACTTTTTTGGTGGTCTTTCACGTTCTTCTTTTCTCACATCAAAATCGTTATCTCTGAACCATTGAACCATCTTTTGCATGTTACTTCTGATAGAGCATGATCACCATATGCCTCAACCATATGCGACTCTGCAGCATTTTTCTTCAAATGAAAACAAAAAGTTAATGCTTTCCTCAAGTCATCATTTTCTGGTACAAAATTCGACATTTTTAACACGATGAAAAAATATGATGTTGTTTGTTCAATGATTTGATGTATATGAAATATGTTTGACAGGTGTCATAGCAACCAAAAAAAAAAAATTTAAGGCCCGTTAACAACAAATGTTCCCTATCGAGACATTTGTATCTTGACGCTCACCTGGTTATATCACATTTTCTTATGCTTCTTATACGATGACGCGATATCTTCGTGGTTGCAGTCGGCCTCTACTAGTTGTTTGGCTGTAAGTGCAGATCGTTGTCCTTTAATCTTTTCCAATGGTCTTTATAAATGAATCCGTTTTATGAGTGCGTAGGCCACTTTTATGCTACTGGTAGGAAGTTAGAATTTACTCATGCTTTTACCACTAGGAGGTAAGCCAAGTACTGCGTTACGAGCTTGATTGATGCGTTGCTGGCCGAATCCAAGTTATAGGGTCATCAGGAGTTTCCCGATCGATCACCGCACACATATCCGCTGACAGTTAAAGTAACTTTGTTAATGAGCTGTGAGATAGAGGATGGGCAGAATTGCTTAAATGTTTTTGAAGAACTAGTTAAATATATAATTTTTACCTTAATACCTTCTTCTTGTCTTTTGTTGTCTTTCTAAGAATCTTCCCTTTTCCAAAGCACGAGTAAAACAAAGCGTACATCACAGTATACTCGTATATTTTTTTATTATTTTGGTTTTCTTGAGTAACAAAAATTTTTATTTTATTTTTATTTTACAAACAAGATAGTATATGACATACATAATACGAAATAACAAAATAATGGTTTAGTACCTCATCTATACACGATTACAAAAAGAGCAGAAAGAAGATGAGACCAACAAATAAATCAAAAAAGGAAACTGAGGGTGAAGTTTCATTTAACGTCTTCGTGTAGCCTAGTGTGATCTCAAAATTAAAAATTAAAAAAATAAAAAAGAAACTAAAAAATTAAAAAAAAAAAACATTCAATATATACACAGAACGCATGTGTGATGTTAAGTCGATTGATTTCTACCTTCTACGCCACCTTATTAGAAGATTCCTCTGTGGGTGGTCGCACCCACCCACCATATCTTCGTTCCATTTCACGAGCAACAGCCAAACACAGATGATCCTGCCCAGGGTTGGCTACAACCTGTATACCCATCGGTAGGTTCCGACGATCCAATCCGATCATACAATTGGAAACAGGCAGGCCCAGCGTATTGAAGATGGCCATGTACATGGGCTCTAGAAGCTTATGATAGATTTGATAGTGCTGATGGGCAGTATTTGGGAATGTTGGATAGAGGAATACACCATCTGTTCCCAAGAGTTCTTTGAATTCAGTCTTAAGAGCTTCGATAATGGTCGCCAGATGCTTGTGTCTGGAGTTTGGGATAATTTTCATGAAATTCTGCAAGTGGCCGAAAATGACCGACGGCAATATACTGTCCGAGCAACCGAAAAAATATTTGACAGTCTCGGTGCAGACAGTCTTTGGTCGTTCACCTTCTTCGGTTTTGTGGTAGATTGTTTCGATGTTCTTCATGGTCAGCATAGCTGACAGTGAGATATCTAGAGACCATTTCATCTTCCTGATGTTAACGCGTTTTGCATTAAAGTCACTTGCCACTCTATTGATGGCTGCATGCAAGTCACGACTCAGTGGACGCATCATTCCAGATGGACCATCGTTGTCCATGAAGAAGAACCGTATACTGCTGACATTAATTTCTTTGTCTAGGGTCAGCTTAGGACCTGTTGGATCTGCCATGCATTTCAAAAGTAGTGGCAAATCTTTAGCATAACGTGTCATTGGAGCAATGGTAAAAAAATCTCCCCACTTCGGGAAATCACTTGTTGGATGGTGTCCTTTGAATGAAACAGCATATGGAGTTGGTTTATGTCCCCAGATTCCACTGAACATCGCTGGCAAACGTGATGAGCCGCCAATGTCTGATGTAAGACCGAGCAACGATGCACCGCTTGCTAGCAAAGCAGCTTCACCTCCTGACGAACCACCTGGGGTACGCTTCAAATCGTAAGGATTTTTGGTCTGCCCAGTGACATTGTTGTATGTTTCCCACAGCAGACAAAGCTCCGGTGTATTGCTCACCAGCATAATGATGCCACCGAATTTCTTGATTTGTTCAACTACTGGAGCATCGGATTTAGCGATTTGGGGGGATTTGAAGACTCGGCCTGCTTGATTGGTGAGACCCTTGACAGCTATACTTTCTTTGACTGTCACTGGAACACCAAGCAATGGTGTCAGCTCTTCCATGGAATCCACTGAATTGATGCCCATCGCTATGACACGATCAACTTCACGTGCCTCTTCGAGTGCCTCCTCGAAACGATCCTGAACAATGGCATTTATAAGAGGGTTTACCTGCTTGCAACGTTCAATGTATGCCTGGACTACTTCTTCGCTTTTAATCTGAAAGAGACAGAGAAAATAAGTGTGTCATTTATTTGAATTTCTTTTCTATGAATTTGTAGAAGAGTATAGTTAGACTTTGAAAACTGCATCATATACATATTATCAGATGGAGATCGAAGAATATAGTTTTCCGTTAATTTAGTTTGGTAAAGTGTGAGGTGAGATGATTTTAACATCACCATAGTCGACGCAAGGTCCATATAATCGTGGATAGATTGGTTAATGTTTTAATAGTTCATGGCTATTTAAAATGGCTTCGTAAAGAAGTTCGATATATGGATATGGCATGAGCTGAGAAAAATTCAACTGATAAAGCGCATAAATGCCTGCGATCAATTCACCAAACCCGAAGAAAACTATCGGTTCTTGAAGTGTATGATCACAGGTGATGATAGACGATATTGTCAATCTGGTGGAATTGGAAAGGACTAGCCTTATATAAGCTGCTTCCAAAAAACAAAACGATTAATTGCAATGTCTACTATAAGCAGCTATAGAAATTAAGCGATGCCATTACACAGAAACGTCCCGAGATGATCAGTCATAAGAGTGATATGGTGTTCCAGAAGCTGACTTAGGACGCATCTATTGGTGGCCATAAAATATTGACCCAATAGAGTCAGCATCTAATGAAGTAAATGAGATCTTTTAAGATCAGCGGATGATTTTGTTTTATAATTGGTGCGCGCTCCGGATATTTTGCGTTAAAATGTTTGCACACAGCGCTGGCGACGGAAAGTGAGTGAGGAAAGAAAGAAAGATACCAATGCACGTTGATTTTGAATATTTGCAGGTTATAATGATAAACATAAACATCATATAAAATAGATAAACATCTTATACATATATTAAGGCCAGATCACAGGGGATGAAATATTTTTTACGTCACTAAGGAAACCTAGACTTTTGCAGCATTTTTTATGACATCGAATATTCTCGACAAACGAGAATGGAAAGTTGTTCGGTTTCAACTTCAACAATGCAAGTGCCATTCATGGACAATGGCTGAGTGTTTATGGTAAATTTCGCTTTAATAACAGCGAGGCTAAGAAGAAGTTTTGGAAGCATTAAATTCTATTCTGGTAGTGGTTCCTAAATTAGTTATGCGGTTAATATTAGAATTTAATGAGCTTAAATTCAGAATACGTTAGCATATGTTTTGTGTATATCAGAATTGAAACCACCTAATACAACTTGAATTTAACGTTCCGAAAGGTAGTTTCCAGTTCATTGAAGAAGGAATTCATCGATCTCATCGATGTCAAACTCTGTCAAACGCATTAGAAATATCAACTGCGACTAACTTGCTTTCCCCAGATTGATGTACGCTTTAGTTTCACTTTTCGGTTAGGCAGGCCATCAAGTCACCACTAGACCTATTTCTACGAAAACCGTATTGCCAGTCATTGAGAAGTTTTCAAGATTCGAGATATTTCATGAACTGATGGTTTTTAAGCGTTTCCATGACCTTGGAGAGAAGGGACGTAATGGGTGTGTAAGTGGAGAGGGAATAATAAGCTATACAAATGCAAATGCTGTTTTCCATCTGCTCGGAAAGAGTCCTTATGAGTAGGATTGATGGAAAAGCTTACGCAGTGGTTTTGCCAGCGAGGAAGAGCACCTCTTCAGAAAAAGGGGAGATAGACCATCTGTAAGTACTAAGATCTTTAAGAACTCTTGCTATTACACGAGTTGAAAAACGGATTTGTCCCATTGAAGATTCGTCGTACTCAAGGTCTACATCGTTGAAGAAAACGTTGCCAAATTAAAAGAAAAAACTCGGTGAAGTATAGGGTGAGGTGTAAAGCTACTAAATATTTTCTTGCATCCTTTGATAGCATTAAGTCACTGGTACCGATGACGTGTATATATCAGTTGGGCAATAACAAGTATAGATCAGCTGGTGACAAGTTTGAAGAGAATTTTCACTGCTAGCTTCGCAGCGGATATACTAGCCTAAATTTCTTTATGTTAAATTGTATTCATAGAATAATTGAGCATCATGTGCGCAAAACTGATTTACGAATGCATCCTCTGTCCCAGATATTACATTGCCTTAGAACGTGCAAGATCCTTCGAGAATTGGTAGAATTGAAGGCGCACCTAAGCAGAAGAAATACACCCTGGGCACTTTCTTGATATTGAGGATACTTTTAAAAGCGCAACTTTTGAACTTTTGAACTTTTGAGGTACGAAAAGCTGTAAGAACTCCGTGATTTGGCACGTCGTTAAGAAGTTATCTCTAAAGCCAAAGGCTGTGCACAAGAATGTGATTTCACCCCTTCTTACTAGGTGGTGTGAAAAGTAACCTCCTTGACTGCCAGAATGCGCCGTTACTGCAAAAAAGGTTATGGTGCCTTGAAGTCCTTTCATATTTAGACAGACATGCCAAATTTCAGTGCGATACTGTCTTCAGTTTTGTTTTGATAGCTGATTGTTGTTGACGTGTTTGGCATCATGTTGTGTATGGACAAAAACCATTTTCGTTCTCTCATAAAACATTATTTTTTGAGAGGCAAACCGGCGAAGGAACCAAAAGAAAAGTGGATAAATATTTTGGGGCTAATGCTCCGTCAGATTACACCGTCAAATATTGGTTTCGAAAGTTTAGTAGTGGCCATAACTCCACTACCGCAGCGGCAGGTCCTCCTATGCGGTTACAGAGGACAATGTCAAAAAAATACATAAAATGGTGTTGGCTGACCGGAAAGTGAAGGTGCGCGAGCTAGCAGATACCAAAAAGATTAGTACTGAGCTCACACGCCATATGTTTGGGCAATATTCTCCATATGAAAAAATCATCCTGCCGCTGGGTGCCACGCATACTCATTCCTGACCAAAAACACGAACGCGAGAGCACTTCGAAAGAGTGTTTGGACTTGCTGATGCGGAATCGGGTCGACTTTTGGCGATTGGTAACTGTTGAGAATAGAATGAGTGGCCGGCAATGGACTGAAGCCGGCACTAGTGCTCCGAAGCGGCCGAGGGAGGCTCGATGGTTATGGCGTTGGTTTTTTTGGGATTGTCATGGCATACTCTTCGTTGACTAATTCGAAAAAGGAAAAACCATCAAAAGCAAGTATTAGTGCATTAGTGGAGCGATTGAAGGCCGAAATCGCCGCAAAACGGCCTCACATGAAGCGAAAAAAAATTTTGTTTTTGCAAGACAATGCACCGACGCACAAGAGAATCGCAACCATGGCTAAAATCAGTTACTTACGGCTCCAATTGCTGTCGCATCCACCATATTCGCCCGATTTGGCTCCCTCGTATTGTACTAGTATCTCTTCCCAAACCTCAAAAGATGGCTCATCAATAAAAAATTCAACTCACGCAAGGAAATCATCGACGCCACGGAGGAGTATTTTGCAAACCTTCCGGAAAATTGCTTTTCGGACGGGATCAAGAAGTTAGAAAATCGCTGAAATAAGTGTGTCAAACTAAAAGTAGACTATATTGAATAAAATAAAAAAAAAATTAAAAAAATTTTCTTTTTTCATTCCCAAGGAGGTTACTTTTCACCCCATCTAGTATCATTGGCAAATTACTAGTCAAACTAGAAATTTTAGGCTACAAACCGGTCGGCTATGCCAATGACCTGGCCATCTTTGTGAAGCACCCAAAGGAAAGGAGTAAACATCTTGCTTTATAATTGAAGCAAAAGTTCTATAAAAAATTAATCTTGTGAAAGTCTTTTGAATACGTTTAATTTGGTCAGAGTCAGAAGAGAGATTGGGATTCCAAACCACAACTGCGTATTCCAGATAAGGCCTGACAAAGACGGAGTATAATGAGAGGAAAGAAAATCGATCAGAAAAGCCTTTGCTTTTTCTCTTAATGAAACCAATCGCCGAATGAGCTTTGGATAAGGCACGATTCAAATGTACTTTAAAAAAAAAAAGTAGTATCCAACATAATACCCAAACTTTTGACTTAACTAATTCGAGAGAGTGATGTGGAGACAATCTTATACTCAAATTAAATTATAGAGAATGATTTGGAGAATTAAATGAAATTACAATTGCTTGTGTTTAACTTCAGGGCATTGATTTTGCACCATTCCGTGACGCTGTTTAAATCTAGTTGCAGTAAAGAGCAATCCTCAATCTTTTTAACGGCTCTAAATAATTTTAGATCGTCGGCAAACAATAAACACTGTCAATATTTAGCATATATCACGATATCACGAATGAAGATGATGAAGAGAAGCGAGCCAAGATGGCTCCCTTGTGGAACACTAGAGCTACATTTAATTTATTTTGATACAAAGTTACCGATTTGGACCTACTGGGCTCTATCAAAAGCATAGAAGGACAACCAACGAAGCAATTGCGGATCCGAAAGATTCAAGTTTATAGATTAGCCTATCATGGTTGACTGTGTCAAAAGCTTTGCTGAAATCTGTATATATGGTGCCAATTTGGTTCCCTTCCTCAATTTGTTTCAGAGCAAAGGACGAAAATAGTGCGAAGTTTTGTGGTAGTAAGTCAACCAGCGACAAAACCATGCTGTTCATCCGGTAGATACTCTTTTATAGGGAATTCAATTTTAGTGTTAATAATGCTTTCAAATAATTTAGGGATTGCGGAAAGTTTACAAATTCCTCTGTAATTTTCAACATTGCCTTTGGTCACAGACTTATGGATGGGAACTAAAAAGGATTTCTTCCAAACTTCAAAAAATCAAGCTTTTTTTTTTGGATTTTTTAGATTCCCTAAATGTCTATTATGCCAACAAGGTTTATTCGAATTTCGGTAAGCTGAGAGCGGTACAAATCTTGAAAAGCCGTCGGTCAGTATTTCAACGAAGCGTTCATACATATGCACATAATTTAGATTGGACATTTCATCAATCCAGTTTACGTTATTGAAAAAGTTATTAAGTTCGCTTTAGTTGGTTTTTGAAAAATTTAAATATTTCAGGTTATGGTTAGCGTTAAGTTTCAAATAATAGAACAATGATAACTCAATATAAATTTTTTTGTGATTAATAGAATTTTTCAGAAGAGATATAGGAACTTCAGTCGCATTTACATCAAATTAACTACTAAATTAATTTGTTTTAAATTTAAAGAATATATGAAATCAAGTAAGAATGTTGAACATAGCTTATGATTAAAAACAAATATTCATTGATGTTAGGATTAAGAGTCAAAGATACACAAATTTAAACGATCCCAAAGAAGCGAAGATCAACTTCTTTGCCATTAAAACAGGAACGGACAGCAACTATTTTCCGCCACCACGTTCCTCAGAAGATTTACATCGATCCTGAAGAGAGTTCTCGGTTAAAGATTTGTTATGATTAGATTTCAGGGTAAAGCCATCGTTCGACTATAATGATAACATCATAGAACTGATCACTGGTGTTTACAAATAGTTTGGATATTTTAATTCAATTTATTTCGCTTAATACCAGCTTAAGCTAACTTAAAAACTAATAACAATTAAGGGTTTTGTTAAGTTTAAAACGGCAAGTGCTCAGGTTAAAACCAAAAAGAGAGCATGCAGGGGATTGGTTCATTTGAACCATAAGAGGCGCGATGGGTTGCAATATAATCATAGAAGAAACGAGGATTGCGTAAATTACGGCTAATGTTAAAAGAATTAGAATTGTACCACAGTAGATGAGTGAAGAGAACCTACGTCTCTACGTTTTTCGATGGTATTCAGGATAAGAAGTTTGAGTTGGTCACTCTGGATAATCCCAGGGTAGTTCTCGAAGAGGAAATCCAAGAAAATGTCGTTGAATGCTCTCGATTCGGGATATGGTATATGAACACGTTGAAAGGGGAACCAAACTTGGCTGGTATATTCGAGAAGAGGCCGGATAAGGGTAATTTAAAGTGACCGACCTTGTCACATAAGAGTTGCACAATTCTTTAGACTTAGGTCAATAAGTTGGTCAATCGCTTTAATAGCAAGTATGTAGGATTCGATAGGTTGAGCTGGAAGAATGTAGCAACACATAACGTACAGGGACCTATTGGGAAGTGTTATTTTAATTGAAGCAAAGTCAAGTTTGATAGAAGAAGATATAGCGATGAGAGAAGAGTTGAGGCTATTGCGAATGGCAAGTTGGACTCTTCCATATGGAGAATCAACTTTAGGGAGGGATCATTAGCTGTGGGAAAAGAGAACTATTCCAGTTCAGTTGTAGAAGAAGGCATAGTCTGAGTAGATCTCTCTTACCGGCAAAATTATAAAGTTCTCCATTGAAATTTAATATCTAAGCATAGTTCAAAACAAAAACTGAACTGGAACTTACCATACATATAAATAAAAAAATCACCAAAGCTAACAAAGCCATATGGTAGCTGATAGACGCGAAACTAGTAAGACATAGAAGACATTCCCTGAAGCCAACCACTGGATATATACGTATACGATGATTGTTAGACCGATTATCATCTACTAGTCAGCAATATTGCGGAGCCAAAAAAGGAAAAACCACTATCAAAGCCGCAGCGTTTTCAGTGACTCGCATGCATATGTGTCTCAGTTGTTATGCAAAATTGCTCCAGAGTTGTAATTGAAGCTGTCCTGGGCATTACTCAACTTTATAGTCAAGTTATTACAAACAGGAGAGATAAAATATAGATTTACAAACTACAATTAGACCTCGCACGCTTCATCTCGGAGATCGACATAACCTGTGCGATACATGATTCAAAATAAGGATTCCAAATCGATATGCATAGGACTTTCAAAACCCAACATCAAACCTTAAAACTGACAAGTGGTATAAGGATAAATCGAGAACAGACACAGGAGTAAGTGCAGGTATCCATAATCTAAATACAAATATTGAAAGTTGAATAGGAAAAAGTCCCAGCCTCTTTCAAGCTATGCTTCAGGCCATCTATTAATATAATATTATAATTCTTGGAACAAGAATGAAAGACGCCCCATTGATTTGATTACGGACCGTCAAAAAACTCCGAAAGTGTTTGTAGGTACTACAAACTACAGAATTCGGAAATCAATTCAATAAGCAAAAGTGCGATCCATTCTATTGGAAGGATGAATATATGAAACAGAATTTCATCTTTATATATAATACGACGAAACCGCAGAACACATACTCTCTGAATGCACGAATTTATGCATCATAAAGAGACATTACATTCTGAGAGAAATCTTAGTGACTGCGGAACGGAAAGTATTTCCACCTGAGTAATCCTTAAACTAATTAAAAAAGTTAAAGCTCATCTTGCATCTTAAGCTGACTGTGGCAAAATAGATTTTTTTTTTTTGGTTTCAATGCGCACCACAACTGCCGGATCAATACCCTCAAAACAAAAAAAAAGTTCTGATAGGTATGCACATACAGATAATGTAGCTGCACTTTCTTTTAGATCATGACTAGCGACTGTCTAGTCTAAATTGTATTCAGCCCCATACATAATCGACGATCTGTGCAGTAGAAATAAGCTTTCAATCAGTCTTCTCAGAACTTAGGTTGTCCTCCCCATAAAAAGGATGCCAAAAGGCATCACATTTTGCAATTAAGCATTTTGCTGTCATCCTGGATAACAGAATTTCTGGCAGAAAATAATTCGCGTCGAAAACCTCTCAGTTGCTGTCAGTATTCTGATAGTGTAAAGGAGATTTATTCTTTGTCACCGAAGAGGGTCATACGGCTATGATAGGACCAACTCTATTCTATGCATTAGCTGTTCCGTCTAACTTGTTTCCACGTTAATACCTCATTGCTGCTTATATCAGGCTTTAAAGAACCGTCTGTCTCAGCTGAATGTGGAACTGGCTCTGCAGTAATGAATCAAATTTTTCCTTTGCATCCATATTTTTTGTGTCACTTCAAGTTCGCTTTAAAAGAAGTGGTGCTTGATCTCCAACTATCTATTGGTTCTGGTTAGACATGTCGCCTAATGCAACGACAGTACTCCTTTTGCTGCGAAAGTACTAAATCGAAAGGAAATGTGGCCTGCAGTGATTTTACAAATGATATACGATATAACGTTTCTGACGATAACCTTAGCCTTCACTTTACATAAGGCAATCTTTAGCAAATCAGAGACATAAAAATGAAAGCAGCAAAGTATCATGGCGATAGCCATGGCATTTCTACAATGCATGGGTTCTTTGAATGGAGCTGAAATGCTGATTTCACTGGTTCTCAGATCAAAATGGGATTGTTAGAAGAGAGATGGTTGATGAACTTGCTGGGGAAGTCTCAGAGGAGTATTTTTCGAGGAGGGTATCTTTTGAGTACAACTATATATGTCAAGACTTCTCAGGTTCTGGATGACTTTTAGTTTTCAATGGTCTTTCCGCAGTCATTTGGCAGCAAACTTCTTACTGATGTCTTACTATGCTACTACACTTTTGGTAAATTCTAGACTTAAGTGACAATATCTATGACAATGACACCATGGAATACACAGGTAGTTGCGCCGAATTCCCAACGATGAGCCCATTGCAACGCAGAATTTTCGAATATGCGCATTCAATCTTTAACCTCCTTCATTAAATTTTGCATCTTAAAACAAACGTTAATTACATTCGTACATATTTGAAAACTAGGCTCTTTCGTTCTTTAAAATTTGATTCATAGATACATTTCTACTAGGAACTGAAATCATTAAACAAAGTTCGTTCTAATGATGGCTTTTAAGTGCCCTTAATTACAAAAGTACGTTGTAAACAATTTTCTCGAAATCGGTTAGAGAAATAAATGGACAAAAGTTGTGCAAAACAGTTTAATGATGGCAATTACCATAATGAAGAAAAATAGCACTTGTAGATACAATAAAAAGCTAACACCGGTGTGGCTTGCATTAAATGACATCTAATTGTAGGATTAGGCTAAATTGCTCATTAGAATAACAGCCTTCACGATTTCAAATTCGCATCAGGTAGATTTTAAATATGCACATAAATTCAAATAAATTCGAAATTGTTAAATTTTTGAAAGCTTCGAAAGTTGATTTCCAGTATAGCCTAGGCTTAAAAATTTGTCTCTCTTACAGCTTAAGACGTTGAGTATCAACCTCCTCCGAAGATATATGGTCTTACGTTTAAAACCGAGAATTTTAGTCGTTTTACAAATGGCCAAATGATTGGTGTAGCTGACTTCTTTTTGGCTTTCTCTAGGGTCTGATCCAGTGTGTTACAATAAACTAGTTTGAGCTTCGGGTGAAGCATTATTTCTAATGTTTGCTATTGGGCTTTTAATGGTAGGCAAATAAGGTTTAATGAAGACGCACGCATCGACACTTAAACCTCTGAGCATTAACACCTAGACCTGCCTTCCTTTAGATCTATTTCGCGCAGGTTTAAAGCGAGCTCCAGTGTTGTGTTGGGCTAGCAGAGATGGCTGGCAAAGAGACTAATTTAGACATGGTAACTACAATCTGTCTGTTAAGTCAAACCCTTTGTCCAGAGTTTTAAGACCCTCCGAGTTGGGGGGTTGCACGTGGGGTAACTTCTCCAAATTAAAAAAAAAAAACAAAAAAGTTCAGAGACTAGACGGATGGACGGATACAATGTTGACAACCGCAACAAACGAATTTCGGCTGCTGAGTTGAGACCGTAGATTACCATAAACAGATCTTGCAGTATCCTATGAGCGTAATGGGATGGGTCGGAAAAAAGCGGATGAAAAACTATGACGTCTACAACCGTGATTACTACAAAGAAGAAAAGTGACGCTCATTTACATGTGGATTCGATATTCGAGTCAGACTTCGGCAAAACTTAAACTTTTATCATGTAAGTGAACTCCTTATAAGAATCTGCATCAAGGCGTTACAGTAGCAAAGACGAATCGTATAAAGCCAGGAAGGTAGCCAGCAAAAATGAATATGAATAACTTATAGTAGAGTCGCAGTCGGTGCTGAAAAAATGAAGAAAATTACGTTCGCAGACTGTATAACGACGATGATCGTCTAAACACCGCTGTTATACAAAATTAACTACTCAATCTGTGCTACTACAACAGAGAACCTCGTCCCCTTAATTTTACGTTAAGCTAGCAACATCAAAGTTAAAGTCACACAGTCACATAAAGCAAACGGACTGGCTAAAGCAGCTGGATATGATCTGATTGGGAACATGCACCAGCCCATCTCTTAGATATCGTCAGATAAGATTACAGATTTATTTGGTCCACAAGGAAGATACCCTTTTGACTGCGCCAGCTTTAAGCAAATAAGTTGCCAAAACATCGCTCATAAGATCCGTATTGCCATTTTCTGTGAACTCAGAAAAGGCCCGTAAAATTCAGATCGACACTTTCCATATAATTGTCTGGGATCAAGTTATACGACGCTTTGCTTAATGTTGGCATTTCTACCGAACTCCTTAGACTTGCATCTACAAGTTCCTGTTTGAAACACGTTGAACCCAGCGCTCTTTTAGACTACAGTTTAGACTAAAATAGCACATACTCAATCTTAAGTTCTCCTCTTTCTTGTTTAATTTGACCATCAAGAAGCCATTTCACACCGCTTGTGGTCATTCTTTTCAAAAAGAGGACAGCTACTAGCTCTGTTTTAAGTATCGCCTCAAAAGTCACACAAAGAACGACTCATCCCTTTCCAAGAATAGATTAATTGTTGCAAGTGCTGGCTCTTGCTGATGCGCTACAATCGCACTCAGTCTCGGCACTAATGGGTCGAACTAGAAGAATTCAATTCAATTCAATTCAATTTTATTATGTAGATCGGATAGTATAATAAGACAAAACCGAGTCTTCTACTAGGTGGGGTGAAAAGTAACCTCCTTGGGAATGAACAAAAAATTTTTTTTTAAATGTTTTTTTTTTTTATTTTATTCAATATAGTCCCCTTTTAGTTTGATACCCTTATTCTAGCGATTTTCCAAATTCTTGATCCCGTCCGAAAAGTAATTTTACGGAAGGTCTGCAAAATACTCCTTCGTGGCGTCGATGATTTCCTCGCGTGAGCTGAATTTTTTATTAATGAGCCATCTTTTGAGGTTTGGGAAGGGATAATAGTCCGAGGGAGCCAAATCGGGTGAATACGTTGGATGCGACAGCAATTGGAGCCGTAAGTAATTGAGTTTAGCCATGGTTGCGATTCTCTTGTGCGTCGGTGCATTGTTTTGCAAAAATAAAAAATTTTTGGATTAATGTGAGGCCGTTTTGCAGCGATTTCGGTTTTCAATCGCTCCAGTAATGCACAGTAATACTCGCTGTTGATGGTTTTTCCTTTTTCGAGGTAGCTTCGGAGCACTCGTGCAGGCTTCAGTCCATTGCCGGGCACTCATTCTGTTATCTGTGTTCAACAGTTACCAATCGATGCCAAAAGTCCGCCCGATTCCACATCAGCCAGTCCAAACACTCTTTCGAAGTGCTCTCGCGTTTGTGTTTTTGATCAGGAGTGAGTATGCGCGGCACAAAGCGGCAGGATAACTTTTTCATATGCAGAATATTGCCCAAAATATGGCATGTTCGCTCATTACTAATCTTTGTACTGACTTTCCGGTCAGCCAACACCATTTCATGTATTTTTTTGACATTGACATTGTAACCGCATCGAAGGACTTGCCGATCGGTAGTGGAGTTACGGCCACCACGAAACTCTCGAAACCAATATTTGACGGTGTAATCTGACGGAGCATTAGCGCCATAATATTTATCCAACTTTTCTTTTGTTTTCTTCGCCGTTTTGCCTCTCAAAAAATAATGTTTTATGAGAGAACGAAAATGGTTTTTGTTCATACACAACATGATGCCAAACACGTCAACAACAATCAGCTGTCAAAACAAAATTATAGACAGTATCGCACTGAAATTTTGCATGTTTGCTAAATATGAACGGACTTCAAGGCACCATTACCTTTTATGCAGTAGCAGAGCATTCTGGCAGTCAAGGAGGTTACTTTTCACTCTACCTAGTATAATACATAAATTACATTTAATTTCAGGATAGATAAATAGTTAAAATAATGTAAATTATTTACAATTTGTATTAAATAATAACTTTTAAATATAGGCAAAAAGGCCAGAAAAAGAAAAAAAAATTAAATATTGTAAAATAAAATAAAAATACAGTAGAACTAGCGGTGACACTTTCCCTGTGTAGGCAAAAAAGTTATGAGAAGAAAGATAGAATAAAGATAAGGAAAATAAGAAGTAAAATATAAAAGAAACGTAGAATATAGTAGAAGAGAAGAAAAGTAGAAAAGTGGTGTTGCTATTGCTTAAGGTGTTCCAGTGCTAAATTTCGGAACAAAGTAGCTCCCGTTGCTTGTTTAGTCGTTAAAGGAAAGGTGTTCCAAAGCCTGGTAGCGTGGATGAAGAAGAGCCGCGAGGAGTTCAATATGTTGCGAGAGGGAATCAAGCTTGCAAAAGTAACAGCAGCGTAGTCAATTATAGGCAGTAAAAGTGTTTTTACTAGTCTGAACTTAGTGTCTACAGGCGTGAGGCAAGAAGAAAGCCAGAGTTTACGCAGTCCAGCATAGATTCGTCTAACAACAATTTGATTAGCTAGGGCCTTCTCGAGGACTTTTGATAAATATGATATAATGCTTATAGATCGAAAGTCAGCTAACGAGGAGGACAGGGGCTTTCCGGAACGGGTATGACGGTGGCAAACTTCTAACAATGAGGAAAAGTGGAAGCAGTAAAGCAAAATTTTATTATATGCGTAAGGGAACTTAGAATATGGGGAAGAAGAACCCTTACGAAGCGGATAGGTATTCTACCTTCTCCTATGGCTTTCGATATAAGGTTACCTACAATATTGACTGCGTCAAGTTCTGATACGACATCAAAATTAAATTCAAAACTGATTGCAAAGTCAGAATTAGGCATAAAACGTAGTTCGTTTATAGAATCAGCAAAAGAAAAAGCATAATTTACGTAGGTACTGGTTTTTAGGAGTTTAATGCTTCAAAACACTTGTAGGACCTTCAAACGCTTAAGATATCTGACATTTCAATTATGTCTGGTGTCAGTCAGCTTTAACAAGACTTTTAAATTTTCTTCTATAAAATGTGTACGTCAAACAAGTATCACATTTTTGGTATATCTATTTTCATACCTTGGAACTAATATGCAATGTCTACAATAGATGGCCTACTCCTAGCTTTGAAAATTCCCGAAAACTTGGTACTTTGTGTCTACGAGTATTGCAGGCTAAAATAGCTAAGTCACTGGCGAGTTTGTCGGAAAAAAATCTGTATTTTTAGCTGAGTTCTGAGAACCAAAAGCCGCCATTAAATAGGTTTTTCCAACCGGTATGACCAACCGGTATGGTAAAGCTTTCAAGTTTTAACTTTAAAAACAGCCTGAAGATTAAGTTTGTTATTCTGGCGATTATTGAAAGCAAGCGTTGGAAAGCGGACACGTTGTCCGAAAGGCTATATCTCACCAATAATACTGCATACATTGAAAAGAATACACATGACGTTATACGGATCAATTCTGTTAAGTTAATAGACGATATGCCAACGATAAAATAGGGATAGCTAGAGCATGGTGCTTCGATAGGAATAGGTAACCCAAGTAAGATATATGGAATTTGCATCCAGATGTCAAGGTCTATTGAAAAATGTGAGAAAATCTCCTCATCTAGGATGGAATGTGAAAAAAATTCTTTCGCAGTGATGAAGGCAGCTTTAGTGATAAGTGCCTATCTATCGGCACAATATCAGCCCCGAGTACCTGCAGTCTGATGTAAGCATGGGTTGGACACTCACAGTAATGTCATCACTCTCTCTCTCACAGCAAATATTTTAGGTACTTGTTTTGCTTATACTTAGCATACTAAGTCACTAGTACAACTTAGTAGGATTGTTGCTGACCTCATATGTAGAAAGGGGAGTCATTCTATCTGCAGTTATGATCATATGAAACCCCATATGATTGACTCCCTATTGCTATTGGCCATACAAATTACCTTTGACTCTGCTCTCGTTGCCACTTAGTCTTCTTCTAAGAACGAATTTGTGTCAGTTAAAATAAAATTTACGTGTAGAGCCTTGTACGTTATGCGTTGCTACGTTCTTCCAACCTAACATATCGAATGCTACCAGCTTACTATAGATGCAATTAAAAATTTAATTGACTTATCGGACTCTCTTGATGATATCGTTATCTTGGGTGATTTTAATCTTCCTCAGCTGAAATTGACACTATATGACGACCTTTCTGTTTTCATCGCTTCTAATCCCACTTTTACTAAACAATACCTCTTCAAACCCATTTTCCCTCATGTACTCGTACCATATTATCGCCATAAAACAACAAACAACAAAAGAAATAACTCTTCTTCCGATTGAATAGTCGTACATATCTAGGTTCATATCTTCATTTCTTCGAATTTTACAACTGTCTCTATCAGCGCTACTTAAATAGTGTGTAAATCAATCAAACCCCAAGTCCTTTTCTCAATTCAAATTTCTTCGTTAATCCTTTTCTCACTCAAAATTTCGACCGTCATTGAAGAAAAGATAACTTAGAGATGAATTTCTAACAGACCCGGATGGTCTCCCCGACATTTTTCTAAAAAAAAGGTCTTCCAACCTTTCTCATCAACTTTCTAACCTATTTCGTCTATTCCTTATGCAGGGAGAATTTCCCCAGATTTGGAAGGGCTTTTTTATAATTTCGATAAACAAAAAGAAAGCTAAGAATGAAGTTACACATTGTCATCCCGCTCTTTCTTACACCCAAACTTTTTGTAAGCATTTAATTCGAATTCTTACGCTTTAACTGCAAGTCTTCTTTTTCCCCTAGACAAAATGATTTTCTGAAAGGCAGATTAAATACCACAAGTCTAGTTGAATTCGTGTCCTTTGCTCTCGCAGCCTTAAGAATTGGCAAAGAAATCGCTGTTTTCGCAACTGATTTCACTAAAGCTTTTGATAAGTTATTGGTCCTCTCCTCTTCATTTTTGCTATTAATGATCTTGAGATGGTCATTAAACACTCCTCCCTCTCCCCTTACGCTGACGTCACAACATTCTTTTATAGATATTTCAGACCTTTCTGCATTACCCTTGTTTGCCCCCTGCTTGAGTATGCCAGTCAAGCTTGGTCCTCCTTCTACCGAATTCATGTTTCCGAAATCGAGGATATCCAACCTCAATTCCCCCGATTTGCTTTCAGTGATCTATTCTGGAACGACCCTTTAATCTTATTTTCCTATCAGGAACATCTCAAATTTGGAATATAGCTCACATTCTTTTCATTCATCAACTGAGCATGCTTTTACAACTCTGTTCCTTTCAACACCGACACCACGTATTGTAGTTTGGTTGTCCTTCGGTCCACCGCACCAGCGGAACGGCGATTTTCTCCATTGTAACCTGGGACCCGAACAAGACTCAGGGAATTCAGTCTATCGACTGCGTTCAGTTATGTCTTGCATTCTCAAACTAGCTGTTTGTTTTTAAACAGAATATGGGTTTGAAAGTGTGCCAAGTTTGATTTTCAATAGGTTTTTTTTTTGACAGCGCACGTATGACTCCTATCAAACTGCTTTGTTATTTTTGTTCAGTATCGTTTGGCAAATCATCATGATTTGCTCACACCACAACAACGTCTCCAAATTAATTAGCTGTATTACGAAAATCAGCGTTCTACGAGAAATATTTTTCGTGCGATTCGTGGAACTTACGGTGCGCATAATCGACCTACTGAAACCAATACCATCAACAAATTTGAGTCCCGGTTTACATTAGTGGATGATACTCGACCGGTTAGACCACATCCAGCACGTAGTGAAGAGACTATAGCAGCTGTAGCTGAGAGTGTACGCGAAGACCGTGACGAATCGATTCGTTGTCGTTCTCAGCAGCTTCGCTTGGCGTATGTTACGTGAGGATTTCGGCCTAAAAGCGTACAAAATTCAACTTGTGCAAGAATTGAAGCCAGGCGACTTGAATTTGCGTCATATTTACAGTGAATGGGCTCTCAATGAAACTCAATGAAAATCCGGTATTTTATCGTGAAATTTTGTTCAGTAATGAAGCCCATTTCTGGCTCAATGTATGCGTTAATAAACAAAATTGCCGTATTTGGGCTGATGAGCAACCCGAAAAATACCAAGAGCTACCATTACATCCATTAAAAACAACGGTATGTTGTGGTTTATGGGTTTGTGGAATCATTGGTCCATATTTCTTCAAAAATGAGGCAAATCAGAATGTTACTGTCAATGGTAACCGTTATCGCGCTATGTTAACGAACTATGTGCTTCCTGAAATTCAAGCACATGGTCTCGGTGAGTTCTGGTTTCAACATGACCGCACTACGAGATATACAGCGCATGAAACAATGGACTTGTTGAGAAATCATTTTGGTGAGCACTTAATTGCTACAGTAAATTCGTCGCCTAGATCGCGCGATATCACGCCTTTGGACTATTTTTACTAGATATATGTAAAGTTTCAGGTCTTTAGGAATAAGCCAGCTACAATTGACGCTTTGGAAGCCAACATTCTTCATTTAATCCGCGAGACACCAGCCGCTATGCTCGAACGAGTCGCGCAAAATTGGACCTTCCGAATGGACCACCTTAGACTTAGTCGTGGCCAATATTTACATAATATCATTTTAAAAGAATAAATGCCATGAATTTTTTATTTTAAACAATAATAAAAACTTTAAGTTAGCTTTCAAATTTATGTGTTTTATTTTACATTATAAATCAAACTTTACGATGAGTCATCCTATATGAACATTAAAGCACCAGTGCTTCTAGACCATAAAGCGAAGGCAGGCGTTGTGTGAAATACAGAATAAATTCGATTTACGCAACTAATAGAAATTAAAGCAGTTGCAATAACCGAGGTTGTTGATAGTCAAAATGGTTATGTTTCTATAGAGAAAATGGCAATGTAATAAAAAAACACATTTTTGAAACGAAAACAAATCGTTATTGTTGAATATATTGTTTATTAATTCAGAAAACGAAAGGTTGGAACATACCATATACAAAAGTAAACGTAATACAGTAAAAATATTATGCTTTATTTTTAAAGATATTAGATATTTTAGACTGAATTGTTTTGGATTCCATATTTTTCAAAACAGCCAACTCTTTTATTTTTTGTAGAGTTAGAATGTGTTCTAGTTGAATATGTTGAAGTATCAAACTGAAACTTCTGTTTTAACTTTCGATAAAGGAGGGACAACTTCACCTTTACTTTCATTTGTGCTCTCAACTTCTGTCGGGTCCTCACAATTTGCAGAGACCTCAATGATTTCGTTAAGCCAATCATTGATTTCTTCATTTGAGATGCTAATGTTGGAAACTATTTCATCAAGCAAATTGGAGACGGATGATATCAACTCTTTTTTAATCAAGATATTTTTTGATAGTGTAGATAATAAAAGCTCGTCCTGCTCATCCCAATCAGATATTAAAATACTCCAACATTTCTTGATATCATAAGGGTTTACTTTTTTTTCCATGCATTTGCTAGCAGGCAAATTCCAACCCTGTAGTTAAACGCAACAAGAACTTGCACTTATCGAAGTAACTTCTTTAAAAAATTGCATTTTTAGAGTCAAGACGTGTGACGAAAATCGAGGAGTTGCGCGAATCAAGGAATGCGTTAAGCGAATTCGTAATGTACTTCCCTGCAGCCTAATAACACATGGGCTGAAAAGTCAATGCCGTTTTATAGTAAAATTCCACTTTATTTATCAATATAGTTGCCCTCGAGGGCGATACACTGATTGAAACGATTTTTCAATCTTTCGATACCAGTTTTGTAGTACGATTTCGGTTTAGCCTCAAAATAGACCTCTATTTCGGCGATTACTTCTTCATCGGTCTTAAATCTCTTTCCGTCGAGCATTCTTTTGAGGTCTGCGAAAAGGAAATAGTCGATGGGGGCCAAATATGGAGAATTCGGTGGGTGGGGAAGCAATTCGTAGCCGAATTCATTCAATTTTGCCATCGTTTTCATCGACTTGTGACACGGTGCATTGTCTTGATGAATCAGCACTTTCTTTTTCTTCAAATGCGGCCGTTTTTCTGCGATTTCGTCCTTCAAACTCTCCAACAATGCAATGTAATAGTCGCTGTAGTCTGCCCTTTTTGGAGATAGTCGATGAAAATTATTCCATGTGTATCCCAAAATACGGATGCCATAACCTTGCCAGCCGACTGTTGAGTTTTTGGCCTGCTCGCCACTTAGCTGACTGCCGACTTGACTCTGGTGTGAAGTGATGGAGCCAAGTTTCATCCATTGTCACATACCGACGCAAAAATTCGGCTTTATTGCGGTTAAACAGCTTTAAACACTCCTCTGAATCATCAACACGTTGTTGTTTTTGGTTGACTGTGGGCAAACGCGGCACCCACTTTGAACAGAGCTTTCGCATGTCCAAATATTCGTGTAAGATATATCCAACACGCTCTTTTGATATCTTCAGAGCCTCAGCTATCTCGATCAACTTCACTTTACGGTCATTCGTAATCATTTTGTGGACTATTTTAATGTTTTCATCTGAAACAGCCTCTTTTGGACGTCCACTGCGTGCATCATCTTCGGTGCTTGTATGAGCACTTTTAAATTTTTCAATAGCGAATGGTTCGTTCGGCTAGTGCAGAGTCCGGGTAACACTTATCAAGCCATTTCTTTGCATCGGCTGCATTTTTTCCCATCAAAAAGCAATGATAAATCAACACACAAAATTACTTTGAATCCATTTTTTTCACAATAACAAAAGTTGCTTCAATCACAACGCTATATCTCAGGAACTAATCGTCCGACAGCTGTCAAATTTATACACGTACCTTTTGAAAGTTGGTACTAACTGAAAATATCTTAGAAACGGCACGGACAGCTCACGTATTAGACTTTTTAACTGGAGTCTGAGAAAATCAGCAGTGGGGTACTTTCGTGAAAACTTGTTCCATCAGAGAACCGACGTATATAATTGATTTGTAGATCCATCCCACGTTTGCAAAAGCTCCTTAACAGGCGAAAAGTGTAGTCATCCATGATGACAACTAAATACGTAGCATCATTGAAGAAACGGATGATGATGTCATTAGTCAGGCCGGTCAGCTTCTTCCTTCCAAATTTGAATTCGGATTTATACTTTTTAAGGGCAAATACAGCGACTGGTCATAGAGGAATATCGGACAACAACCATTCACCGCCAATCCGACAGAGATAACTAAGGGCATGTGGGACATCTTAAGAGAAAATAGATTTCCTACGTTTAAGCAGCTTGGCACGAAAACGTAAGCCCGAATAAGTTCTTTTTGTATGAGAAACTGATTTTTTTTAGTTTAATAAAGAATAAATATGAAAAAGGATGGAAACTACGTGTTATTATTTGGACGTTTCCTGCTGAAAACTCTAAACATCCGCAGAATATACAACCATAACTACCTATGACTTGAGTTAGATGATCTACCCCATCAACATCTATGGTATTTCGAATGTGATTAGGTCCAGTGTCAAATCTTCGGTAACTAAAACAGGTATTGCTGGCTGTTGAGTCACAATGTTTTACCGACCTTAACTGACTGATAGACACGTCCCAAACTTTAAGCAAAAAGTTATTTCTACTTGGCTATCTGCAAAGCCTTCCAAAACATACGATAAAATGTTTTTATTTTTATTTCAAACAGATTTCTATCAATTCAAATACGTGTTTGATTGCAATATGTATATGTAAGTATCTACTATTCATTTATTCCATAAGATATTTCAAATAGCATTAACAAAGTGCAAAGCCTATAATAAGCACGTCGTAAAGCTGTCATTTTCGATCAGAAATTGTAGAAAACCGGGCGCACTTTATTCCGCTTGAATGAGTTGGATAAACTGCTTTACGACTTGCTAATCCAAGGTACTTCCACCAATTAAGTTAATTAGTTTCCTTCCTTCAATTATATTATCATGCTTGCAGGTTATAGAAATGAATATTCAATTGTTGTAGAGAATTTTAAAATCGAAATAAAATATAGAAAAAAAATATTCAAAGCCAGAAGCATTGAAAATAAGAGTGTACGTGTAGCGATAGCAGGAATGCTCCCACAAGGAAACTCTATAAACTCTATTGATACTTGAACCAGACATTTGGTCGAAGCATGTGGTTAACCTCTAAAAGCTGGCAATTTGTATTGTTTTCACTGAATGTGGACAATTGGATCGAAATAGTATTTTCACACGTTGAACTTCGCAATAGTAAAATTTTTAGGATTTTTGGAATTATTCATTTCGGTTTGAGCGTTGGAAAACATCATTTATTGTTTGGATGTTAAGTTTGATTGCAATGGTCATTGACGATGTGTGTGCACAAGTTTCTTAGATAAAATTTAATGAGCAGAAAATTCTATTAGTAACATTTTGTCATATTTTCTTTAACTGATACTCGAATGCATGTTAGTGACGATAGTGAAACCAGCCATGTCGCATCGAAAGCTTGTATTACTCGTAGATCTTAGATCTTTGCTCTATGTTTGTCCTCTGACCTCTGATAATAAGCTTCAGTAGCATCAGCATTGAAGCTTTAGTTCCAGTAGCAACTCTATTAGCGAGGCATTAGGGGTACCATCTTTAATGTGATGATGATGACTTAAATAAAACTCCTAGCTTGACGAAGACTGCCAAAAACGGAATTGGTTTAAGCAGGCTGTATACATATCAGTTACTGCTGCAGAGAAGGACCAGCGCTAGTGCGAAGTAATAATAATTAAGCCGAGAAGCAGTATTACATATAGTAGTGATATTCAATAGTTTTACTAAAATTACGAGTCTAAAGAAATGTACGAGGACGGACATTTCAAAGCTGAGCTTGCTAGTCTGATTAACTTAACAAGCTTCGAACACGTGAAAGAAGGGCCCAACTCGATGATTCTGAACACTTTGTTTCCAGTTGTGTAACCCTCTTACATCGATGATAACTTAATCTCTGAATTAGAGGTTGCGTCTTTTTTGTCGTCTCAAACATGGGGACTGGAATTTGAAGATCCTCTTTACTAGAACAATGTTATCTATTCGTTGATGTGTGAAAGTCAAAGATTGTAAGTTTCTGAAAAGAACCCTTACACCACAGATGTCTAAATTAGACGTAAAACGGTTAGTATGGAGGTGATATGGCTATTACCACCACTACAAAGGAATATACTGTGATTCCAAGAAAATGGGTTGTGTTGACGGAAAAGGTCATTTAACATGCTGTTGCTTCCTTTGATGGCTTTTATTCGATTGGCACCAATAGTATATACCCAGTTATATTACAAACAGGTATGGATCAGCTGATGGTAACCTTGAAGAGAATCTACATACCAGAATCCTGACGAACAGTGAGAGAAGAAGGAGGACTACACGCTCGCCAAGGCTCTCAGACCTATAAGCTAGACTTTCTACATGTTGAAAAGCATCGATAAAATGACCGATATCCACGTGTGCAAAATTGCGAATGCATTCTGCGAGAATGCGCTTCAGAACCTGGAACGCAGAATTGAAGGCGCACTCAACAAGAACGAATGCGCCTTGGGCATTTTCATCGAAGTTGAGGGTGCTTTCGACAACGCAACTTTTAACGGCATGTGGCCAGATAACATGGCGTAGATAAGTTACTAGTTCTATGGATAAAAAATTGCGGATTCTAGCTGTGATCAATATGTAGTGGCGGGGGTAAACAGTAGTTGTCCGCGAGGCTGCGTTTTGCCTTCACTGCTATGCTGCAAGTTGGTCGACTCACTGCCAATAGTTCTGACGTTTATACACAGGATAACGAGGATGATGTAGCTGTAGCAGCCGTAGATATAATCGCCGATTGGTGCACTAGTAATTGGCTCCCAGTCAATCCTCTCAAAATTGGGGGCAACGCATTTGCATCTACAGCAACAGCCAACACAATTCAAGAATTCAAGACATCACTAAACGCATTCGGAAGGCTAAATTCACTGAATCATTTCTGGGTCCTAGGTCACAATGAGATCACGGGAAATTAAACCGCCGATAAACTTGCTGGGCAGGGTCCAGAGGAGAATTTTTCAGGACCCAAACCAACGTTGGTTTTACCTGTGTCCGCGGTTAAGGCTTCCATTGACAATTGGATTTCATATGAGAACAACTGCAAATGGAAGTCAGCGACTTTCCTGCTCTCCTTCCTGCAGGAAAGACTACAGGTTTATTACTGGCATCGTGACGGGGCGCTAAACTTTTGCTAAGCACTTAAATGTGCTGGGCAATAGTGATACAACATCCTGCGATGCTTGCCGTGTAAATGATGATGACACTTCGAAGAACTACCGTGAATGTCTGGCTTACGCTCCCATCAGGCTGCAGGTACTCAGCCTAGATATTGTGCGTTCTGATGATTATTTATTCTACGAATAATGAATTCAGAATTAGCTTGGCTGAAATTTATTCAGGTAAGGGCAAAAATCCATTCTAAAGTGACATATTATGTCACGGCACCATGTGCACTGACTCCAAAGTCCATTCGCTCACCCACCCATGTGAAGGAACAAACTCTTGTAGAAAAAAAAACTTTAAGGGTTCCAAAACTATTTACTCTCCATAAATATTGGTCGTATATTACATTAAAGTGTTTTCCAGGTCTGAATGGAAGTACTTCTTAACTGTGGCTTTAACTCTGGGAACGAATTATTTCCAAAAGTACCTCTGGTACTACAGTTTAAGACTATTTAAGGACTATTTTGAAGTGCAACACCGCAGTGGAAAACTACACACAAATACTGAAGCTCTCTCTCGTCGACCCTGCGAATTCAAATGTGAACACTACAACCGTATGGAAGAACAGGCCACTATACAAATAATTATGACTTGGCCAGTAGAGGGTTGGAGCACAGACGGAAAGCAGTCGAGGAAAGACTAAGCTGACAGGAGATAACGGTCCGGACCCAAACTCTGATGCGTTATTGACCACAATGGGACTTACTTTGTGCGCAAGATGGTTTGCTGTAGAGAAAATAGAAAAGTGCAGATGGACTAACATATCGTATGCAATTAATCATTCCACGATTCAGAGTTAGCTAAGTACTCCATGAAATATGGTACATGACGTAGCCTTAGGAATTCATTTGGAAATTAACAAGAAGTTGGAGGAGGGAAGGAAATGTGTCTATTGGCTAAGCGCAAAACAATATGTCAAAAATTGATACAAAAAGTGCATTACGTGTGCTACCAGCAAGGGTCCAAAAGTTAGGCCACAGGGACAAATCCAAAAATGCAATGTTGGAGCACCATCCGAACGAATAGCCAGTGATATCGATCAACAACTGAGTGACACAAAAATCTTCTAGAAAGCGACTCAGAAAACTGCAAGCAGGACTGGGATTAAGACAAACTAATTACGCCTTATTTGAATCGAAGCTGAAATCCAGAAAACTTGCATGGGGCATTGCTTCCACCACCCACTTATAAATTGTTAAATATTCTTGATTTTAAAAATATATTTATAATGACAATATTGCAGGAGAATTATGATGACGCTTTTTTCAACAAGACCATTAACCATGAACAGAATAGGACTACTTCAAATTCAAAGATACAGCATATACGGAACAAGACAACGTTGCACTTCCACCCAATCTTAGACCCATTGTTAATTTATAAATAAGAAAAAAAGTTCTAAAAGATTACTTTTTACTCCAAACTAAAATTTTAAATAAAATTAAAATTAAAAGTAAATCTTCTTTTCAGTTAAATCTAAAAATAAGCTTACACTTAAATAATTATTCTACTTTCTACTGTGTAAAAGCTAGCAGAGGGACATTCCGACGCAACCAGACTCAGATAAAAATTCTATTCTCGCCTAAAGGTCTAAGAAGTTTAGCTCACAATTCTTTTGATATTATATCTAATTGATTACGTACTAAGGTGTTAAATTAATTTTAGCAAGCTCTGCCAAATCTAGAAGAAAAGCGATCTTATAAACTGCACCAACTGTAGAAGATAAGCCTTCTGAGTGCTGTATGTCACGGAATATTTTGTGAAAGATTGAAGCCTATCATCAATAAACTTTTTGGGTCTTGTTAGTGTGGCTCTAGATCTGGTAAGTCGTTCATTGACCAGATGTTAATAATGCACCTTGTTCTGAAAAGCACTCGAGAAAGTAGGTTGACTCCGCCACTTTGTCGTATCGCTTCCCAACGGGATTCTGCATCGCATCCCAATTTGGAAAATTGTAGTAACTGCATAACATACCCAATATAGTGTGTATTGGAAG
Source organism: Volucella inanis (assembly GCA_907269105.1). Taxonomy (NCBI): domain Eukaryota; kingdom Metazoa; phylum Arthropoda; class Insecta; order Diptera; family Syrphidae; genus Volucella; species Volucella inanis. The sequence goes on from OU026153.1 coordinate 149,974,794, forward strand.
GGATATTTCCGAGCAATATAAAGCAAATAAATGTATCAGATTAGGTGATCCCTATTCTGTGTCTTGTAAAGAAGACAATAAGTGATCCAAAAAGCACCGTCTTCTATCAGAGTGTCATGATTTTCGATTACGTCGGTAGTAATAAAACGGGTTGCTAGTGCTTTGGTATTACTTCGTTATTATTTCCGTTGGAAATAACCCGTTACATCAAATGAATAACCTGAACGTGCTTAATATTTCAACTGACAGGACAGACGCTTGTGATCCACCATTTTAAGTAATGTCGAAACTGATCGTCGGCTGTGGTATTTGAAAAGAAAAAAGAAAATCAAAACAAAGTTTCTTAGGTATTTGCTTTGCAGCCTTTAAAACAGGTAATAAATGCCGTCAAATCTAGCTCTAATATTATTAAAAGTCATCTTGTATGTATGCTTGTTGTTACCTTTTAGTTGCTGAGTGAAATCCCATTTAATGGATGAGTGGAAACTAATTAACAAAATTCATCTCAAACGTATTTCATTTAAATGCATCGAATGACGCACTCCAATAAGTGACTTCCTTAAGTGCTCTGTTATTTTTAATTGATCCACAATCATGTTTGTGTCATTAAAGTATCTTTGCACGTACGTCTAGATACACTAACGAGTGATTAATTATTTGCTTCACGTACTTTGAAATGAATTTTTTCAACTTGTACGGAAAACTGTCGTTGTCTGAATTAACTTCAACGCTTATGCAACTAAGAATGGCTATTAGCGGATATATTTTGCCCAAACGACTGTCAAAGGTGACCCTTAAGCAAAAGCGATTTTTAATTAACGTTTGTCGATTAGAATAAAATATTCCACTACTATGTAATTCATTCATGTATTCATGATATTAATGAAGCAGGTTCCTGATTGAAAAGAAAAATTTCTATCATTTGCATGAGACTCAATTATATCTGCAAAGCAATAGCTTATTTAGCTCGAGTACTCCGCTTATTTCACTTCTGACAGTTTTCTGAACTTATTTTTGTTAAAGGACCTACCTCCTACTGATCAATAAGCTATATCTTCCTAGGTAAGAGATGTATATGGATTCCGTTAAGCTCAATCCACTGTGACTCTAGGATCCTGGTCGCCATTGAAGACGAGAAAGTGGATTTGAGACCCTGAGGTTTCAAAAACACGTTCAATATAGCAAACCTAAAAAAACAAATAATCTGTATAACAAAAATAGTAATGCCCTGGATTTATTCAGTGAAAATTTGATAGACACCTCTTTCAAATTGAGCATAAGAACGAAGGCATTCCATAGGATTCCATTTCCGGACCCCTCTTTTAAACATTATACATGTCAGTATTTTGTGGCTCGTCAGTTAAACCAAATATCTTAATCGTTTTTGATTAGGCCACACTCTGAACGAAACAATGACCAAGATGAAAAAAGGCTAGCAATTCTCAAGCGAAAGCGGAACGAATCTGCTGGCCCCGATAACTAAACTGCCGAGCTATTACAACAGGAGATGATTGGAATCACAACATTGTTTGTCCGATGGTAAAGAAGGGAGATTCCCTGAACTACATGCAAATAAGTGCTTTCGAGATCGCATATAAAGTTGCCCAAGACCATTTGTCAACAATCTGATCGGCCCCATTCAGTATTGCTTTAGGCACCATAGATCAAATTTTCACATTACGACAGACTTTTGAAAAAAAAACTCATGAGTTAGAAGCCGATTCACACTACCTCTGTCAAACCCAATTATGACAAACTACACAGAACCATGTCTAGTTTGGCATCCTTGTTAAGCTCATTCGATTATGAAGGAAGAGGATAGATAGTACACGCTGCTCTGTCAAGCGCGGTAATGACAAAACCGAGACCTTCAATGTCAGTAAAGCACTTGAACAAGGTATGACGCTTTATCATGCGACTTGTTAAACATCGTTTTTGAAAGAATTGTGCGAAACTCACAAACTCCAGAGGGACTATCGTTAAACATTGTGTTCAGTTTCTCACATATGCAAACAACATTGACGTTATGGAAAGAACACAGCGAGCTGTCAATAGAGCCGTTGCGACTATTGAAATAGAAGCGGTAAAGACGAGCTAAAAGAAAAAACAAAGTATAAGCTGTCAAAAAAGAGGGACACACAACATGGATGGCTAAGACAAAACGTCACGAAAGTCAGCTGCAACATTAACGTAGTGAGGGGATTTATCCACTCTGACCCCGCTATCATCTCCGAGAACTATACCAACGCAAAAAATCTGCTGCTTGTTTGGGCTTAGAAAGCAATTGAGTACTAAAGCGCTCTCTCAAGCAAACAAAAACATTTAATTCAAAACACTAACTATTCCAGTCCTGGTTGACGGCGCAGAAACTTGGACACTTACGAAAACTCGAAAGACCGCTTTGGAGAGGCATGTGGCCCTAGTGTACCCCGAACGGTAGCATGAAATAAGGAAGTAAAATAGACCACGCGCTCAAGGAACTATGAACGCTCTTAAAACGTTTGTACATAGCGTGAGCAGAGGAAACTTAGGGAAGAAGAAAAGAAAGATACTGATGTAAGTTTGTTTTGAATATTTACCAGTTATAATGACTAGGAAATAAAGAACTTAACAGAGCCTACTACAGGCGAATTTTACGGCTTAGTAAAGAGTTACAGTATTTCAAAGTATGTCCCATAATGGACTTCAGGGTAAACTGATGAGCATTCACAGCGAGATGGATATTATGGTTTAAGGTTTGAACAGGCGGAATGTTACTTGCAATTTCGTTTGAGCACTTGTGGTGAAAATAGTGATAGAGCAAGGTTACGTAAGAGCCATTACATTAATTAATTAATTACATTAATGATAGAGGATCAATTTGCTGGACAAAACTGCAGGGACATAAGTCTGGGAACGAGTGTTTAAAGCAGGGTATTGTCGCTTGCAGAGGAATATGCTGGATTAAAAGTGGTAGGCAAGATTAAGACAAACCGTCTTAGTTGCACAATCCGAAGGGTAATTTCTAATTCATTGAAGAAGAGCTTCATCGATTGCAAATGCATGCTTCTTCGCCAAAAGATCCTGTTGCTAAACTTTGTCAAACGCCTTTGAAATATATATCAAGTGCACTTGCCTTGCCTTCATCAAATTGTTGTAGACTTATAGTATGTTACAATTTATAGAAACATGTCATAAAAAAGCAATTGGACCAATTGGACGAAAGCCATTCTACCGATCATTTCTATGGTATGTATAACCTTAGAAAGAAGGGACGTAATGGCAATGGGATCTTAGGTGGAAAGGTAAGAAGATTGTGGTTTTTTTGGTGCTGGCTGCACAAATGCTGTTTGAAATCTGCTAGGAAAAATCCTAAAGTATAGGAGAAACTCTACGCAGTGGTTTTACCAGTGTTTTATCTGGACTAGTAGGTGTGAATATATTGAGATTTTTGTGTAATCTTGCTACTACATGTGTCCCGAAGTGTATTCAAAGAGTTCTTGACCCGCTTAACTGTAGATGGAAAAATTACCTAATCTGAAACCGTTAATCGGCGCGCAGCAAGCAGATTGGCTGGTAGCTGGCCGGCGGAATTATAAATGAGCATTATTGTTGAAGATGAGCCAGATCTGCTAAAATTTTTGAATGACCAAAATGTTTACAGTTTTTGTGACAAGGAAGTAAACGAGTTGTGTTCAAATGTAGGGTGACTTTTGAAATTTTGCGGGCAATGTAAATTCTACAGGGTGACTGACTTGAACTGCAACTTTTTAAAATGCTATAATTTTTTTATTTTTTGATATTGTGCCAAAGCAAAAAATCTTGGAAAATACATCAATCCTCAAATTGTATCAGTAGTATTTTTTTAATATGCCCATTCCTGGGCCAAAATCTTTGTTATTTTAGTTCCAACCTTCGCCTTCAAAATACCCCAGACAGAGAAATCCAACGGATTTGCATCCGGAGAATTTGCAATCCATTGTGTCGAAGAAATGAAGTGTGGAACATTGTTTTTGAACCAATCTTGGTAGACGCGCGCTTTGTGAGGCGGTGCCGAGTCTTGTTGAAATATACATGGTCTCCGACTGAAATGATTATTTGCCCAAGGCTTCAATACTGCCTCTAAGACAGTATACGATCGTATTAATTTTGACTCCCCGGTCCAAAAATACGAGCGGAGAGCGACCACCGGCGGTTATGGCGGTCCAAACCATCACCATCGGTGCTGCCTGATTTTTGGTGGCCGTCCGAAGGTGTAAATTTTCGAAGGACCTCTCTGGCAAGTATTTTCATTTGTTTATTGAAATATTGCTCGATAACAAATGGCGACTTATCGGAAAAAACCAAATTCGGTAACTCAACACTTTCGTGCAAGCGTAGCAACTCCTTCGCTCTGACTTTCGACTCTTACTTTTTTCTGTTGCGGTGTAAGATCGTGTGTTTACTTGGAACTTCAATGGCTTGAGCCCAAGCTCATTTTTCAGTATATGTTGCATCCGTTCCAACGATATATTGAGCTCACGAGCCATTTTTCTTACACTTCGACGCGGATTTCGTTCAATTCGAGCCTTCACTTTCCGAACCATTTCTGCCGATGCTTCTGTTTTTTTATGACCACCTCCATGGCGTTTTGCGACGCTGCCAGTATCACGGTAACGAGCTATGTTTCGAGACACAAATGATTTATTCACGTTGAGATGCTGGAGGGCTCTAACGATAGCTACTTGTGGTTTTCCAGCCAAATATAAAGCAATCACACTATCACGTTTGAATTCCATCGCGGATGAAAATTTTTCAACACAACTGAGACTCAAATCGTTTAAAAGGCTTGTAAATAATAAAATTATCTGTGATGTGTCAGAATTTGAGCTCACAGTAATGAACGGTTTAGAAATTATAGCAGTCTGAAATTGGTTGCAGTTCGAGTCAGTCAGCTCGATTTTTTTTTTCGCCGTGTTTGTACACATAGCCCGAACATATGTTCACAGTTTCAAGTTTATATCAAACTTAGAAAGGTTAGACTCGTTTTAGTGTGCTTGGCAATTTTTAATTATTATAGAGAATGAAGAAAAGAATATGCATAAAATTTTGTGTAAAAAATGGAATCAAGTGCTCTAAGCACTTGTGTTAAGAAAATTTGATTCTAAAAAAGATTATGTCACAAACAAACAATGCCAATAACGATTCAATATGGTAATTGTAAACGCTGCGATTTGGACTCTCAGTTGAACAGTACTAATTTCGTTTATTTTTTCTGCGCTTATGACATTAAAAAAGGCGTTCAAAACACGGCGTAGGAACACAGGAATCCGTCTATTATAAATATTTGTCAGCTTCAAAAAAGTGCCATTTACCATTTGAGAGCCCAAGTCGCCCGATGTTTCTACTTATGAAGTAAGTTACTTACACATTAAATATTAAAAACTTATATGTAATTCCTTTCAGAGAATAAAATGCCTTCTTTCGTTCTTAAATAAATCACTTGTCAAGTGTAGTCGCCTTTTAATTTGTTACGGGGGAAGTTTAATTCTATAGACACGGGGGTCTCTATTGCCGCCGCTACAACTTGAATAGTTGACAGTGGCATGTGGTGTGTCTGCTCTAAGTAAAAAAAATGTTTACAAGTGGTACAAGATCTTCCAAGATGGCCGAAAAGATGCCAATGACAAACCTCACTCTGGACGCCCCAGCACATCATCAAAAGTCGAAGATGTGAATTGTTTTGGAAAATCGTAAAATTACCTTAAGAGAGGTTGCTGAGGATGTTGGCATATCGGTCGTCTCGTGTACTTTAATTTTTTCGGATGTTTTTAGCATGGAAGTGTGTCAGTAAAGTTTGTTCCGAAACTTTGATCAGAAGAACCGTCGCATGAGCATCACCTTGAGCTCTTGAATGACGCCAATGATGATCCTGACTTGCTTAAAAGGGCCATAACTGGGGAAGAATCATGGGTATACGGTTATGACAGTCGAAATGAAAGCCCAATCGTGCCAACAGAAGCACCTATTAAAGAACGAGAAAAGCATGCCAAGTTCGATCAAATGTCAAAGTTTTGATCACTAGTTTTTTCGATTATCGTGGCGTAGTACCTCAACGTCGTACGGCTTATAAGGAGTATTATCTTGAATTTATGAGCCGTTTGCAAGAAGCAATACGAAAAAAATGTTCGGAATTGTGAAAAAAATTAATGGTGTTTGGATCAAGATAATACTTGTGAGAGATTGTTGCTTGTAAGAGATTTTTTGGCCAAAAACAACATGAGGATCGTGAGCCACCATATTCACCGGATTTAGCTCCATGCGACTTTTTTCTTTTCCCTAAACCGAAGAGACCTATGAAAAGAAGGTGATTTGCAACGATTGAGGAAATAAAAACCGCATCGCTGGAAGAGCTCAAGGATATACCAAAAAGTACTTATGAAAAGTGCTTTGAGGATTGGAAAGAGCGTTGGCACAAGTGTTTTAAATCTGAGGGGTTTATTTTGAAGGGGACAACATTAATATTGATGAATAAATATATATTTTTTTTTTATAAAAAATATAAAATCACTTTACACCTCGTACTTCTCAAATGTTGGCTATTTTGGAATTACAGACGCTTAAGAAAAGCTCGTTCGTGGCTCGTTTCCTTCGGTTTTCCTCTGTCGGGCTTAACTTATCAGATTGAAAAAATAGTTCTCTTATCCTGAAGGTCCCTTTATAACTCGAACTTTTCATTCCTAAAAGAATAGTAAATGATATTTAATACATATAGTTATTTATGCTTAAAATTCCTTAGAGAAAAATGAAGTGTGGATACTGAATGCACCTCAACTTTTGGAAGGATATGGTATTTGGAAACAAATCGATAGAACTCGCTAGAACTCTGCGTTTTGAGTATTAAAATTCACAAGAAAAATGGATTAGGCAGAAGAAGATTGTAGGTCTTAGCATATGTTTAAAATTTCTGAACAACTTCTTTTTGGGAAAATGCTTGATGTTCATATGAACTTCATAAATTAAAAAGATTAAATCGTGAGGAGAATTAAACCAAGGAATAGAGATTTGGTCATGAAATAGCATTAAACTTTCATCCCCTAGTATGTCTATCGCTGCAATCTATTTTATAACCCCGAAGTACAATACACATATCGTCGTCCCAGCTATCATCATCACTACCAGGAAAATCCACCAGGTCTTAGAAACACAAATGTTGTTTCGAATGAAATAGTTCTCTAAATTCATCTATGCTTTGCACATGACACGTGGCATACTGTCATTCCAGAGCACCTGTTAGTTTAATATTACACTGAGAGTTTTGTTGATGAAAGCATCGTTATTTCTGTGTCATCCCGGCTTTTGTGGATAGCGGCACTTCGAGGGGAAACAGCAAATTTTAGAAAATTGGTGAAGCAGTAAGAATAATTAATCGGTGGTGTGCAGCATGTCCGAGTTAGATACCCACGAAATATGGGCGAAATACAAACCGAAATCTTTGATCTAAATATCTCGTGATTTCGTTCAGTTAAATAATGAGAGGCGATCGGATATATAACCAGTGAAAGGAGAGCTTGATTCTATATCGTATTCTATAAACGCAAATGTGACACGAACAATTGCAGCAACTACTGATGGGCGAAACTAATGTCGCTTCTATGAATATATATAGGGTGATTCATCTTAAGGTTTGATTTATAGTGTAAAGCAAAATACATAAATTTGAAAGTGAACTAAAAATTTTTATTATCGATTAAAAGAACAATTCATGGCATCTAACGCAAATAGTATTTTGCGGATAGCACGAGTAATGTTGACTTTCAAAGCGTCAATCGTAACTGGCTTATTCCTGAAGACGTGAGACTTTACATATTGATATCGCACGATCTAGGCGGCCAATTTACCGTAGCAAAACGTTAAATTAAGTGCTCACCAAAATGATTTCTCAACAAGTCCATTGTTTCACGCGCTGTATGGCTCGTAGCGCCGTCTTGTTGAAACCAAAGCTCACCGAGATCATGTGCTTGAATTTCAGGAAGCACATGGTCCGTTAACATGGCGCGATAATGGTTACCATTGACGGTAACATTCTGATTTGCCTCATTTTTGAAGAAATATGGACCAATGATTCCACCAGCCCATAAACCACAACATACCGTTGTTTTTAATGGATGTAATGGTAGCTCTTGGTACTCTTCAGAGTGCACATCATCCCAAATACGTATCCACTGAGCCAGAAATGGGCTTCATCACTGAACAAAATTTCACGATAAAAAACCGGATTTTCATTGAGTTTTTCCAGGGCCTATTCACTGAAAATATGATGCAAATTCAAGTCGCCTGGCTTCAATTCTCTCACAAGTTGAGAATGCCTTTAGGCCGAGATCCTTACGTCAAATAAGCCAATTTGTCGAATACGCCAAGCCAAGCTGCTGAGAACGACGACGAATCGATTCGTCACGGTCTTCGCGTACACTCTCAGCTACAGCTGCTATAGTCTTTTCACTACGTGCTGGATGTGGTCTAACCGGTCAAGTATCATTCACTAATGTAAACTGGGACTCAATTTTGCGAATGGTATTGGCAATAGTTTCAGTAGGTCGATTATGCGCACCGTAAGTTCCTCAAATCGAACGAAAAACATTTCTCACAGACCGCTGATATTCGTAATACAGCTGAACAATTTGGAGACGTTGTTGTGATGTGAGTCTTTCCATGATGATTAGCCAAACGATACTGAACAAAAATGATAAAGCAGTTTGATAGGAGTCACGCATGATCTGTTCAAAAAAAAGCCTATTGAAAATCAAACCTCACGATGAATCACCCTATATAAATGGAAGTTCTCGAGAGTCCACAACGCAATATGAAAAAAAAAACCCACAGCAATCAATACAGCCTTGCGTTTTGTAGATCGACGCTTTAAAGTCCGGAAACATAGAGAAGTTTCGAAAGTTCTGCATATAGTCTCTGAATTAGTACAATAGAGTTATCTGAGATCTTACATACCCGTATATGGGTCGCGCTAAGATCTCAAAATGTATCCGAGAACTATATTAGATAAGACTGGTACGCACTATGCTATATATGGCATTTATCTATAGAGAAGAACTATACAAAGACATGCCTAGTTTTGGCATACCTTACAAACTCATCAGTATGGAGAACCTTCGTTGTTTCGTAAGGGTAAGAAACAATCTAGGGAAGAACTTTGATGTCAAAATGTGCTGCGCTATCATGCAACTTCCCTAACATCGTACCACAGAATGTTGCGCAAAACTCACACGCCAACTTTAGAGGCACAACTTTCCAAAAGTCATTGACATCATTGACAAAACGCATCATGCTATGTTTCACCGCTGTGTTTCAAAATATTAGAACCTCAGCCAAGCGTATGCTGCCATCAGTGACGCTTTGGGTAGAATTATATTAGAATATAACTCTGATTTATTTATTTATTTATTTATTTACTTGTTTTTTGTAAGTGGCGTATTTTTGCGTACCCTCAAGATGTTTGAACATAGCGCGGGTGAAGTAAACTGAGGGAGGAAAAACTGAGAGATACCGATGTGCGTTAGTTTTAAATATTTGCAAGTTCTAATGACTAAGAAATAAACAGCTCGGCAGGGCATTCTATAAAAGAGTTGCACGGCTAAAGAAAGAATCGCGATGTTTCAGAGTACGTCCGAAAGTGGGTTTGGGGGTATACTGATGAGCATTTGTAACACCCATTCTTAAATTCTTAAGGAGGGTGGAATACTACTGGCAATTTCGCTAGAGCAACAATGATGAAAATAGCGATACAACAGGATGAATCAGGAGACGTTACGCCGGTGTTCGAGGGTGTCGAATAACTGTGGTAATATTGGCATCACCTATGAATTTTGTCGCATGGTTTTGAATCTTATCTTGCAAGTGCACAAGGGACTTAGGAGCACCTGACCAGATGTAAGCATTCAATTGGGTGTTTGAATGCCTTATATATTGAGGACAGAACGAAAGGGGTAAAATATTTCTTACATCGCTTGAGAAAACCTAAATATTTCGCAGAATTTTTCTTGACATCGAATATGTGGTAATTCCAACGTAAGTTGTCATTGATACACATAAATAAAATAGAACGTTTTTCGATTTCGCCGATGAAAGTGCCATTTATGGATAATGGATGGGTATTTAAATTTCGCTTTAACGACAACAGACAATTCTGTTTTGGAAGCATCAAATTTCTCTCTGCTCATGGTTTCTCATTTGGTTTTGTTACAGAAGAAGAACAGGGAACTGAATGCGGGAACGAATATGAAAAGCAGAGAGTGCTGTCGTCACCAAGGGAGTATAGCAAACAAGACGTCATTGATGAAAATTAAAAAGAGTGTCGAAGACAGAACGGAGCCTTGGGACATACCAGTATTTATTGTGTGAATATCAGACTTGAAACATTTAAAGGCAACTAGAATTGAACGTTCCAAAAGCTAGTTTCTAGTCTATTGAAGAAGAGATACGTCGATCTCAAATGCACGCGTTTTCGACAAAAAATCCTGATGCAAAACTTTGTCAAATACCTCGCTTTTTCGCCATATTGGTGTAGACTATGATTCCAACACCAGCAGACCTGTTACTATAAAAACTGTACTGCCGGTTATTAAGAAGTTTTCATGTTTCGAGATATTTCATGAGATGACGGTTTATCAGCATTTACAAGACCTTGGAAAGAAGAGATGTAAATACAATGGATTTGTATGAGGAGAGAGAAGAAAATTCGCCTTTTTTAGGGACTGGCTAAATAAATGCTAATTTTCATCTGATCGGAAAGACCCCTAAAGAGTAGGTTTAATAAAAAAGCTTACGCAGTGGTTTTGCTAGCGTGGAAGAACACCTCTTCAGAAGAAGCGGAGATACAAGTATACTATCTGGACCAGCGGATTTGTGAATGTTAAGATCCTTATGTCCGGAAGTGTTGAGCTGACCGCAAAGTGTGCAGTAAGAAGATTGGCCCTGTCTAAAGAGCTGAATGCTGAAATGTCTTTGTAAATGATCATCGGGATAGAGTTCGAGGCAGAATTTCTAATTATTTCGATGAACGACCAGACATTTTTATTACCGTTGAGACATTGTAGTATTTGCCTCATTTTTTTGCCTCAGATTTTGTCATATTGAAACTTCACATGCTTGAGAAAGACGTTGGAGGCTCGTTTGAAATTTTTTCGGTTTTCCTCGGTTGGGTTGGTTTTGTAGGACCGACAAAATATTTCTCTATCAGTGTGTATCAGTGACCATATCAGCAGCGGCATCCAAGCCGTTATCGAGAAAACATAATGATCAGTTAACATTTCTAAAGAAGGTGTTAAGTTCACTCCGATTGGTATTCTCGTTTTTCCATACGGTTCATTCAGGAATGTTTGCTCTAGCTGTGTGGTCGGTCTACGAGAAAAGCTGATATGTGTCAATGGTCAGATAAGCCTATAAGAGAGAGCACACCAACGGTGTACCTAATAGGGTGAGAAACTAAAACAAGTCCATGATGCTGGCGGTATGACTATCAACGTCTGGTATTCGTTCGATGTTGTCTGTCCACACTGTCTAAGCCATCCAGAATTGTGTATATTAAAATCACCCGTAATAATGATTTCGGTATGAGGACGCAGTGAAACAATTCTTTGAATGGAGTCCGAAAGCGCCTCGAATTCGTTAAAGGTCGAATTGCTGTTTAGTTTGAGGCTTCTATAAATAAAGCAATAGTGGATAATTTGCTTACGAAAATAGAATTTTAACAACATGAAATTGAATTCCGGACATAAGCGAAGGCGTATGAAGATGACTCTTGTCACCTTAAATACAAGATTATTCGAACGGCACATCTTAGAAATGAGAAAAACTAAGGTAATTAAAGAGGTCTATTGACTAAGTCCCATAACCACGCAAAATTACATGGCCATTTAAATAAGCAAGTAAATACGTCACAAATTGAGAGAATATTCTAGCAGCGATTGGTTGAGAATATTTTTAACCAAACAATTAGCACTCTCAAAAATCAAACTCGATTGTAGTTAGTGACGCAGCGGTAAAGCACCTTGGTAATGCAAATCTCGGCTGTCAATCGGTGGTGGATGCCGAATAGAAAGCACCGAACCTCTTGATGTTTAACCGATAGTTGAATGTATTCACTTATAAATATTCCAGTCCTTATCTGACCGGTTTCCACCTTTCCAAGCAACAGATAAAAAAAAAAAAAAAAAAATCGTCACTAAAAATAATCGTCACCATCACTAACCAACCAGTTAACCAACTATTTATGATTTTCCCTCAAAGTGATCATCTACTCTTAATTCGGTGACACAGACGTAGATAATAGCACAGCTTCACAATTAATTGCCAAATATGAAGGGCAGTTTCTGTTTTCATTTTTATTATTATTTTTTTTTATTTCTTTATTTATATATATATTTTTTCAACGTCAGATACATCCACGGCGTAACCGCCTCTTGTTTCAGTCTAATTGTTTATATACATATTAAATTTTCATCACACATTTCCCTCAAAAGAAAACTAAAACTAGGTTGTAAAAAAAGTATACTGCATCTAGTATACTACATCTGAAGTATCTACAAAAGTAGTTAAAACTCTTACAAGTCATAAACGAAACAATTGAACTTATGAAATGCCATGGTTCATCTAAGCAATCTCTATAACCAGTCAGACCGACAAACGACACTTATAAGTACGACTCTGTACAGTGTACACCGTAAAGACACAAAGTTGAACATGAGACTGTTTTTTGTTATTATAATAGCAATCGCGATTTCTCCAGTAATTACAGAGCTACAATTTAAATGATTTATGGATCGGTGTGTGACCTCAAAATTCTTATTTGGACCGACATACACTGTCAGAAATGTCACAACTCTCAAAACACTCTCTCAACTGTCAATATATATTTGTGCATGTACCTGTATCTACACGCTTTCAACATGCTTGGTTGGGCATCTAAATATTGCCATGAATTTTGCGATACTATCCGTAGCTACGATCAGTAGCTTCTTCACAACCATAACCTTATCCTAAGAAAGCCAACAGCGCGAAATAGTGTGGCAATTTTTTTTTTTAACTTTTTGAATTGTTTTTTTTTTTTAATTTTTTCAAAATGTAGTATTCACATTTCAGCAAAAGGTGAGGGGAAAGCAGAGAAAAACCCCAAAAACGAAAACCAAAACAAAGACATAAAAAGAGCGATATAAAATTCGTAACCAATTTCATATACGAAATTGTATCTTTCACCGTTGTATAGCGCTCCAGTCAACTCACACATAAAAACTAATAACAACAAAAAGCAGTTGCACGGCATGTATGTTTGTACGAGTATCTTGCCTCAATGGTTACCCAACACTCATAGTGCAAGCAAAAGTTTATGCAACGTTTTCCTGAATTGCACACTATGCAACACGTACTCGTATCTGCATCTGTAAATCTTAAGCCTACGGATTGTTTAATGTTTTTAAACTAAAAAAAAGTAAATTGAATATCATCTCTCTGTTACTCACCTTTTGTGTACGAATTAGTTTGGCCAAATCGACAGCAGGTATCTCCAGCAGATGACTCTTAATGGGCGGCAGCTTTTGGCGGGGGGTTTTCATGTTGGTAAAGCGGCTATAGGGTACAACAAACCAACTGAAGACGACCATGGCCGACCTCAGAAACCTCCGCATGATGTACCCCATAATCCTGGAACAAAGTAAGACCGCTATTTTGACGGATTTTTAAAAACACTTTAACAAAAAAAAAAATCAAATTCTACAAAGTGATGCAGAAGAAATAAACACCAAAAACACTTTTAAACTATTGCACAACCTAAGGTCTATGTATCTGTGGGACAGGTTGGGCTAGGTGTCCGCACTTAGCGGATATTTATCGTTTAAAATACACTCATTTTAAAGAAAATTTGTAAGCCATGCAACGAAAAGATACTTATATACTCGTACGCCTCTCTCGGGACGGCGAGATGTCCACGACGCAACTCCGATTCAAACTGATCTAATTTTTATTATTATTATAATCTTCTTTCTTCACAAAAAAAAAAAAAAAAAAATTACTACCTAACCACCGAGACTCATGACCGAGTCTGAATTGATTGCAAAGTTGTCGCGCACAACACTAGCAGCTGATTCGAGCAGCTAAACGCTACAAAGTATCTAAAACGCACTGGGCCAAGACGAAAACGTAATTTCTGCGCAATAACCTCTTTTGTGTGTTGCTCTAAACTTTTTGCATCTCTTCTTTGCAATAATTATCGTACTCGTGCTGGGTCTGATGCTTGCGCTGGTACTGACTGTGATCGTGATCGCGCAACTTGTAAAGTACGAGTATCTGCCCGATCATCATTGTTATGCGGAGGGATTTAGGAAAACTTACAACGTTGACGCGCGTCGGTTGTTGATTGTCGTTTGTGTCGTCTGTGTCGTTTCGCGATGTAAATTTATTTTTTATTTTTTATTTTGCTTAGGCATACGCTCACTCCGACTTGAGAACGATGATTGCAAGTTTAAGACTGTCGGGCTAGACTAGCGGACGAATCCACTAGTAGTGCTATTACTACAATAGTTGGGGCTAAACTTACAATCAACAGCTTTTAGAATTCGCAACATCGTCCGTTGGTATTTGTCGTAAGCACTTCGCTACACCATTCGTTTACAACATAGTAATGTGCTGTGCATACATGATATGGGAACTTTGTGGATAATTGCTCTTAAAGTTTTATAATGAGCGACAATTTTATTAAGACACTATTGATTTTTATTTTTAAGAAAAATAAAAAAGTTTAAGTTAAAGAAACACAGGTTTTAAAAGATCGGGGCTTTTCAAGAACAAACATTTATCTGCGTTGCCATTTTTGGAGGTCATGAACCTAGTTACATTTTCAAAACTCTCATTGAATCGTCAGTGTACGGTCGTACCATCAATCGTTTCAGGCGTGGAAGAGGCAAATCCTAAAACTTTTGATTAGAACTGGGCTGACTGGTTAACTTGGGTTACGTTCCGACAAATATTGTGGAAGCATTGGCGCGAATACTGTGGCACCAACATTCCAAAATCAATTAATTTCGCCATTGTCACTGAAAAAATTTAAATTGGAAGCTACCAGGTTTTTTCAAGATTCGGTAGTAAGGAGTAGACGTGGAATATCTAGGCGTCTACGTCAAGGCGGTGCGAAAGACGAGGTCATGTGGAGTTCTGGTGGAACTTCATCGGACTACTCAGGATAGTCCTTTCAGCAGTAAGGAACTGTTTCCTAGAAAGAACCTCCCCTGAAGGGGTCGTGAGAATGACCGCCGCCATAGTTACAGGAAGTCGGGTCGCTTGGGTGGATCCTGGTGGATACTCAGGCTGGGCGAATTGTAGGATAGGGTTCGACAGATGCCGAAGGTGCTGAAGGTGTAGAGAGAGGTCATATGGCTAGTAGCTGTTCTAAAATGGAAGTAAGTTGCTGCCTCTTCAAAGACACTAACCCCAAATTAGGCGTACAACACGTTGCGGGATCAATAGGGTGCGAGGCGCTGTAGCCGGCTGCAGGATAATCCCGCCGAAAATGGCACTGATCCAACAGGGGTCCAGACTTGCACAGGACTTGCTGGATCATTGTTTTGGTGACTGAGGTGTGGACTAGCTGATATTAAGTGAGCAGTACCGTAAATTATTGGAACGGGACTGGTACAGCAATAATACGGGCACCGCGGTCGTTGTGGTATGCAACACCCGAAACTCTCTATTTCCGATACCGGATCTGGGAGAACTGAGGGAGAGAGACGACGTCGTCTTCGCAGGTAGATCTCAACTACAAGCCCACAGCATGGGGGGAAACTAGAACTGATCCCAGAGGACGGGCACTGCTCGATCTCGGGTTGATCTCACGATGTTGAATTCTGGTAATGAAGTGATGTTCAGACGAATTAGCACCAGGGACTCGGTGATTGATGTGACGTGCGCAATGTGTTGCTTAGCGAGTCTCCGACTAAAGAGTTCTGGAGGACTACACGGCGGGTGACCACCAGTGCATTACCTTCGTGGTAGTAAACGTGCGCAGAGCGGGACCAAGGGAAGTACTCCGAGTACGCGTCACCGGTGTCAAGCTTTGGCTGATGCACCGAACGCCAAATTGAATATAATATAATAGAGCTCCGAGCTACTGATAGACCCAGGAAATCGCGAGCCTGAGAGTCTCAACGCCTCCGACGTATCTTAGAGAGGCATAGAAGCCGCGGAGACGCGGAGTTGGCAGTGGCGGCGTATAAGGAGCGTAGAAACACCTGGTGAGAGCGATTTGAAAAACCAAAAGGCGCTTTTGGCACGAGCTTATTCTCGAGTTTGATAAGGACACGTGAGGTCAGGGGTATCGATTGGTGCTCCGGCCTGGTCGAGATAATTGAACCGGAAACGGTCTTCACCCTATTCCGGAATCACACTGAAGAGAGAAGAGCCGACATCATAACGCATAAGGTTCCTCATTTCACAAATGAAGAACTAAGGAGGGTAAGAATAGACCTGCCGGGCCATGAGGCTACTGACCCGGAGGGGATATCGTGCGAAGTTCTCAAGATCGTGGCTGCGAAAAAACCACATCTGCTGCTATGGACATGTTCAATGAGTGTTTACGTGCCGGACTAATCAATGCGCACTGGAAACTCCAAAGCCTAATTCTTTTGGAAGGGAGCAAATTACCTCTCTTGATTCTGTGGTCATTATGACCGCTGTGAATGCTGGATAACGCCGAGAAAATCTTTGAGAAGATGTTAAAAGAGAGGATAAGACTCTTGAGACTGAGTGAGACTGAATGGGAAAACTACACTCAAATACTGAAGTTCTCTCTCGTCGACCAAACGAAGTCAAATATAAACACTGCAACCGTAAGGAAACGAAAGAACAGGCCACTATCTAAATGATCAGGACTGAGCCAGTACAGGGTCGGAGTACAAATGAAATCTGTTCCTCCCAACAGATGAATAATGACATCGAACAATATTGGCCTGGAAGGAAAACGAGGAAAGACCAAGCTGGCAGAAGATATCAGACCTTGCCTAAGTTCTAGAGTCATATTGGGCCAATTGAGGATCGCTTTGAGCGCAAAATGGTTTTCTGAAAAGAAAATGGGAAAGTGTATTTGGCACAACCTCTCGTATGTAGCTTATTGTTCCATGATCAAGAGTGAGCCAACTGCTTCATTAAATACATGATGGAATCTCAGGAGATCATTTGGGTATAAACAAGACGTTGGAAAATGTAAGAAAACGTTTCTATTGGTTAGGCGCAAGACAAGATGTTGAGAATTGGTGCAAGAAGTGCAGAATGTTACATAAAGAAAGAAAACTACAATAAAATGTCGGAGCACCTGGCATCGCTAGCCCGCTTCCTAATAAAACCTTTTACGAAAACCTATACACCCTCATGTCTATGGTTTAGTTCTGTACGTGGCAGGAAGTATTCGCAATCTCAAATCAATGGGTTAAGACCGTAGCAGAACAAAAAGTCAACAACTGGATGAGAATAGTTGGAGTTACAGTCTGATCAAGGACAAGTCTTTCAATCAACAGTCCTCCAACAAGTGTGCTAATATCTTGAAATAAGGAAGGCAAGCATAACGCCACTACACTCTCCGTCAGATAGAATTATCGAGCTATTCAATAGAACCTTGGATGAATATCTGCCATTACCGGTGGGGCTAGGATCAATACAATTTACCACCGGATTACTACATTATATTTAATAACCTCAATAATTTTAACGAATTTTTTTTATAAAAGAGTACTTATGGTAAAAGGGGAATATTTCAGGTAAATCCTCATAAAAGCAAGGAAAACAAAAAGTAACGAGAGGTACTCAAAAGGGGAGTTTTACCGAGTTTGGGCGCATATTGGCGGATAATGCACTCATGCGGGAGTCATTAAATGGGCTTTACTGTACAATTACCGGAATACGTTAAATGAATTGAATCTTGGTTTTTCCCATATCCTTTCATTTTTATGCTTTTGCTCCAAATTTTTATAATATTGTATAAAAGGATATAATAGAATTTTGTCAATTATATAGTATAATTTGGTTATCAGTTTTATTGAATTCAAATCTGAAACAGTCTTCAGGAAAGATAGTCATTTATTATTTGTAAAAATCGTATTTTTTTTTTTTCTTTTATACGAGTAATTAGCGGCACCCAAGGCATTTCAGTACTCTTAAAATGTTTATATAAATACTTGTACACAGCGCGGATGAAGGAAAGTTAGGTAGGGAAAAAAGAGGAATACTGATGTTCGTTGGTCTTAAATGTTTGCAAGTTATAATAAATAGAAAATAGAGAGCCCCTAAAAATAGGCTTAAGCATTATAGCGTGAAGGGTGTTATAGTTGAAGGTTTGAAGGTGCGAAATGCTATTGGCAATTTCATTGAAGCACTATTGGTGGAAATAGCGATAAGACAAAGAGAGACAGGAGACATTACGTCGGTGTTCAAGGGGTGTCCATTGACTTACTGATATTAGTATCAGCTATGAGTTTTATAACACGGTTTAGGATCATCTGACCAGATGTGGGCATTGTACTCCAATTTTGGGCAGATGAATGCCTTCTATTGTATTGGATCTATAACTTATGGCGTAACTTGTATTATTCCATTGAAACATGCGTTGGAAAGCTACTGTCATTGTACGTCATTTCAGTATATGTCATTCATTTGAAGCGTAAACAATATTAATTTTTTTTTTCACTCAAATATGTCGAACTTTGTGCCTGAAAAAGTGTTTTTGCGGGGAGTTCTTCTTCATTACTTTAATATGAAGAAAACTGCTGCCGAAAGTCATCGTATTTTGGTGGAAGTTTATGGTGAATATGCGCTAGCTGAGCGAACGTGGCAAAAGTTGTTTGCACGATTTAAAAGTGGTGATTTTGGCTTGGAAGACGATGAACGTCCTGGGCAGCCAAAAAAGTTTGAAGATGAAGAACTGGAAGCATTACTCTATGAAGATTGTTGCCAAACACAAGAAAAGCTCGCAGAATCTTTAGGTGTCACTCAAGCAGCCATTTCAAAACGTTTAAAAGCAGCTGGATACATTCGAAAGCAAGGAAATTGGGTTCCACATGAACTCAACCCGAGAGACTTCGAAAGGCCATTTTGAATGGATCCATTACGATAACCCCAAGCCCAAAAAATCATGTGTGAAACCCGGCCAACCAGCCAAATCAACGGCAAAGCCGAATATCCATGGCGCGAAGGTAATGCTCTGTATTTATTGGGATCAGATGAGTGTGCTGTATTATGAGCTGCTAAAACCGTTTGAAACCATCAATGGACAACGCTAGCGAATACAATTAATCTGTTTGAAGAGAGCAGTAGCTCTCTCAATTTTCCATCATGACAACGCTCGGGCCCAAGTTGCTATTCCGGTTTTTAGCCCAGACCTTGCCTCTTCTGACTACCATTTGTTCCGATCGATTCAGAACGCCCTCACGGTTCACATCAGAGCAGAATATCAAAAATTGGCTTGATTAATTCTTGGGATGGGATCCACAAATTGCCAGACAGATGGGAAAAAGTTATAGCTTCAGATGGGCAATACTTTGAATAATACTATTGTACATGTTTTTCTTAAATAAACGTTCAAATTTTGAAGAAAAAAAAACGCATGAATTAAATTACATACCCAATATATTGAAGCCAAATCAGAAGGGGTGAAATGTTGGTCATTCCAACGTAAGCTGTCACTGACACACATACCACGTTTTCGACGATATAAGTACCATTCAAGGATAATGGCTGGGTATTCAAATTTTGCTTTAATGACAGCAGACAACAATGAGCTTTGGAAAAATTGTATTCCCCTCTGTTGATGTTTCCCTAATTGGTTATGCTGTTAACAATGGAATTTAATGAGCTTAACAAACGCTCGTTCTACAACCGAAGTGCAGGTACATGAGTCCGGGAACGAATATGAAAAGCAGAGAGTACTGTCATCAAAAAGGAATATATTGGATTATCATTAATGGAAATTGAAAAGAATGTCGGAGACAAAACAGACCCCTTGGGCACACCAGCATTTATATTGAGCGTTCCGAAAGGTAATTTTGAATCAACTGAAGAAGAGAATCATCGATTTCAAAAGCACGTATTTTCAACAAAAAATCCTGATGCTAAACTCCGTCAAATGTCCTAGAAATATCGAGTGCAACTATTTTGCTTTTTTTAGATTGATGCATGCTTTGATTCCACTTTTCGGTGAGACATGCCATCAGATCACTAGTGGGCCTGTTGCTGCGAAAACTATACCATTTCATGAGGTGACCGTTTATCAGCGTTTCCATGACTTTAAAAAGAAAAGACGTAGGTGCAATGGATCTGTAGGAAGTGAGAGAAGAAAATTTGCCTTTTTAGGGACGGGCTGGACAAATGCTGTTTTCCATCTGCTCGGAAAGAGCTCCAACGAGTAATTACTTTATAATTGTAAAGCTTAATAAAGTGTAATATTTATACGGACCAAAAAGACACTGGGAAACATAAAAGTTTTCTTGGAAATCAAGCCACTTGTAAACAAGGTACATTTCCACATCAATTTATCAAATTCTAGCTCCAACTTCGTCTTCTGAAAAACACAAAGGTGAGAGAGTAAACCAGTTGCCAAGAACGTTTTTCGGTTGTGACCGAGTTACTCGCATGTTAGTCTTGAGCTCTCCTTGGAATAAAAATTCGGTTTGTAACTAATATAGTAAAAAATTAAATATAAATAAATAAATGTCTTTAAAGTGAAACATTTGTCATTCATGTGTTTGATATAATTATATTCTTTTACTGGAATTACTCAGCTTTTCGTAAATGGATAACTACTTCAGTGATAAAATGCCTAGGACACTAACACCACCGCGCAGGAGACAAGTACCTACAACTTATGCAAACATAGGCCATACGGTCACAGATTGTGTTCCTCGGCGTTGTCATCACTCTCAGAGCAAGCGTCGTAGCATGTTGTATTATAGCACACTTAAGTGCTTAACGCAAATTCGTAGAGCCCCGTTACGACGTCAGTAAGTAGTCTATCCTACTTAATTGAACGACATTTATATGTTCTATTTAGGTACATGGTTTATAATCCTTTGGTGTCCCTCAAGGTAGCCACCTTGATCCCTTATGATTTATTTTGACTATTAATGGTGTTGATTGTATCATTAAAAATCCATACATATTTGTTTACGCAGATGATATGAAAATCTTTCGATATATATCGACTTCCTAAGACTCTTTATTCATCAGATCTTAGTTGATATTATTAACTGTCCCTCTTTACTTCAACTTATTTCTTTTAACAAAACTGACTCAATCTTGGGTCTGTGCCCCTTTCCAGCTTAATCCTTACAGAACGAATTATGGACACCTGAGCAAATGTCTAGAATGCTTCGTGAAGTAAAAGATATTCAGTCTTTCTATGAGTACCACTTCAGCAAACTGTCCCAAACTTTATTATTTTCTTATTACACATATGCCTCAGGTTTTAACTTTCCTTAACCCTTCCCACTATTTAGTTTTTATCTTTAGTTTTAAGCAAAATTGTTAGTTTTAAGAATATGCTTGTAGAAAGCTTTAATAAATTTATCCAGGGTTGACCCGAGCCTCAAATCAAAGTAAAATAAAAACATCTACAGTCTTTCCTACTAAGAAAAAGCAGGAAAATCGCTCTAAGTGGTGTCTGAAAGCATCCGTTAAGTCTTCCAGCATCTTGGAGTCTCATAACTTCTGCAGTTATACTCAAATAATGCATAGAATATAGTTGATCTAATTATATCTAATTAAATTGATCTAATTACAGCCGTGTAGATCTAAAGGGAACTCCTCCGTGATAAGCCTGAAATATTGCCGAAAACTCCTTTACACTGTTCGAAAGCTGAGAACGCTTTGGACGTTTTCGACGTGACTTTATTATCTAGCCAGTTCATCAGCTACGTAGTTCCTTATGGAATTTAGGAACTTAATTTAAGTGGAATTATACGGACTTACGCTTGAGCCATAGTTACGTGTCAAAGAGGAGAGTATGCCTAGGGTATATGGGAGAATGTAAAAGAGTGTTTGTGGTTTAAACACCCCATTGCAGAGATTTGCATTTGTGACTCTACTGCTGAGAATGAAGTGGGTTAATCTACAGACAGACTTTAATGTATCCAGTTCTTGAAAAGAGATGATGATCGATATGGTGTCAATTTTGTTGAATGCTCCTTCGATACCAAGGAGCACCTTCATTGTATATTCCTTGAAGGAAGGTCATGAGAATGAGTGTAGTGCATGTACATACATATATTCCTTATTTGGTAGGCATGCTGACAATTCGGCAAAGCTCTGTGATGGAGACTACACTTGAATTGGAGATGTTAAAGAAGGCAATGGGATAGAAAATAACTTGGCGAGAAAGAGTTGAGTTGAGTTGAGCCAGGAATTTTGGATCAAGATTCAGCAAGAAACGATTGCAATTTCTAGGCAACCTTAATACTCCACGAATGAGTCTCTGGTAACATCGCTTAATACGACGCTATAACTATCCATTCCGAATCATTTAAGGAAGAAGACCCATACTCTTTTCGACATCTGCTGTGTGATCGGGTTGCCCTCTGTGTAATCAGAAAGTAAGTTTGTGCTTCTATTTGTTGATGTTTTATAAGTAGATATCATCTCTGGTCATTACGCTTTTATGGCCTAGTACAATATCTAGGCCAAAGGGACAAAAATATTCAAACGAACTAATCTATGAAAAAAAAAAAAAAAAAATGAGTCAACCAAACGTTTCCTCTCCTACTACCTATGGTAGTGGGAATAATTTTATGCAAGCGAACCTTTAAAAACCGACACCACTATACTCGTAACTTACATTTTCCAACATTACAAACCCGTCTGTGGTCCAGCGATTTCAACTTTAAAAGCTATAAAATTTAAAGGGGATTAAATTTTCTTCGCTTTATTTTTCTTCTCTTTCTCTCTCCGTTTTTCGCTTAATTTTTTGTAAACCAGTTTAAAAGTAGTTTACTGGGTTTTTCTTTCTTCGTTTTTTTATTTTTTATACTTGAAAAGCAAATAAAACGATTCCTTTGAATGAAACCGATTACATGTGCACCTTTTTTGCAATCTCTGGAGTGATCGAGCCGGCGCGGCGGCGGCGTGTGTATTTCTGGTGCATTCTCATGATTTCGCTGAGGAAATGAAACGAACATATTTAACAATCATTTCTTTTACTTATTTTATTTGTTGACAATGACAAAAACAATTGAAAGCACGCCTGTAATCAAACAGAGATTAGATTATCTGACACCGTCAGATAAAAATTCAAATGTCATTCCAACGACAGCTAAAACTCTTTTTTTTTTTTTTTTGCTGAAATTTGACTCTAAGTTGGTGATAAAATAGAGAACATAAGGAAAAGATAAAAAAAATTTCATTTTACTGTTCTTCCCGATCAATGTTCAGTTAAATCCAAAGTCCGCTGGAATTTTACGTGCGCCCAGCTCAAGCGTTAAGCCATTACTTCATTTGACCACTTCCATAATCTACTATAATACTACGAGTAGTTAGCTGCGGTGAATCATTTTTATTGGAATGCTGTTGGAGGTTTTTGTTTACGATAACACGTTATGCAACGGCAACATTTTAGTCGTTAAACGTTTTCTGTTTGATTGCATGTGCGAGTAGACACTGCAGAGAGAGGTTAATAGCAATGCTCTGGGATAACCTTGACATCGATGTTTAACGAAAAAAAGGTGTAACGCATTCTTGCTTTGTTTTTATTTCTTTTATATATCCAATGTAGTTATTAATGCCGTATGTACAAAAACCTCAGCTAAGAATGCAGAGAAAACACACTTTTGCTATGACTTCCAAGCGTCCTCTGTAAAGAAAGCAAATGCAGCGTAAGTGAGAGTAGAGTTGCGGAAATTTCGCAGACTTAGCGCTCTTGAACTGGTGACAATGACTTCCAAATAGGTATATAAAAGTAGCTATGGAGTAACATATTTTGTAGTTCTGTAAGACATAAATCGGCGTTGCCCTCCAGGCCTTGGTCGCTTTTGAAAGAGCAATAAGATCGAAAAAGAATTATTTTAATTTTTATGCGGTTACCTATTCTACGTCCGCCGTACGGACAAGTTTCACCTAAATATGGAATAAACGGGTTTTGAAAGGAATGCAGGTCGCGGGATACTGCGAATGAAAAGCAAATATTGTAAGATTGCCAGACATGATCTTCCGGTAATAACAATGACAGAACAGAAAATACTAGTCGAGGCCGATCTAAAACCTCTTGCCCGTCTTAGGGTTACGGCACCCAGGATTTGCTTCTCCACATCGGGTCAACGCAAAGACCCTTCCTTCGGTTTTAGGTTTAAACCACAGCCCGGAGCGAACTCCGTTGGGCCCTTACTTTAAATAAAAGCCTTTTAAGTGCTACCGGCAGTCCCAGTAGTCCGGCTCCTCATAATGCAACCGTTCACATTGTAGCAACCTTTAGTGGTGTTAATCTGAAAGGCATTACGATACTTATTTTGGACATAGATAGTTCATAGAGTTCTGTTATATCTTCTCTTTCCTTCAATATTCTGGGCCTCCAAGTCTTCTGGTTAGAAAACATCGGCTCGGATCACTTCCCTGTTGCAGCCAAGGTACGAATTCGGATATCCCAACTGCCACAAAAAAGAATAACTACTGTGAGAGGATACAACGCAAAAAAGCTGCAATCGCAAGAGACCCCGTGAATCTTTGCCGAACGCTAATTTATCAACAACTCCTATGCCGCCAGCATCAAGTATTGATGATCAGTTGCAACGTTGCCAACATGCCACCAGAGACGCAGCAATTAATGTGTTGGGGCACGCCCTACTACCACCATGAAATTCCTAGTTGAATGAAGAATGTCGACAAACGCATGCAGTAAAACAAAAAGCGTGCAAATCGGCACTTCAACAAAGGAGGAGATCCGTTCGTGAGATCTATGAACAAAAAAAAACGGGAAGCGCGTAATCAAAGATATTGCGAGTTTGTATTCCAAGAATTACGTACGAAAGTTTTATCACTAGATAAAAAAAAACGTCTCAAGAAAGCCCGTACAGAAACCTGTAGAGGTGAAGGAGGCAACGTTGTAGAGAGTCACATTTTCTGCAGGCTGTATAACAACGAAGAAGCCTATTATCGCGCCGTCAGGCAGTATAAACCATTCAACTTTGCTCAGTAAATAAAGCAAAGATAGCTATACCATAATCTAAGTTTCGAATTAACAGAGTTACTGAACCTGATATCTTCAGGTGTTCAAAGCTGCTGGAAGCGACTTTCCTGGAAGACTTACATCAACTCGTTTCTCAGATATAGAAAACAGAGTGTACTCGTATGTCTGATGAATGGAATCTCAGCATCGTTTACCCGATTCTCAAAAACGAAGAACTTCTCAACTGTAATATCATGTGAAGGCTTGAAACCCTTCATCAACAACCTAATTGCCCCTATCAGCATGCTTTCAGGTTAGGAAAGTCTATAATCGACCAAATTTTCACACTCTTGGAAAAAACTTAAAAATTTCAAATTGATACCCACCATCTGCTCATCAATTTTAAGCCGTGTATAGTTTGCCTAGCTCACACGAACTGCACCGCCACCTATGTAAGTAAGTAAGTTTCTATTCTTGCAAACGCATCAGTGACGGCTTGCTGCGCTCTGTCACTGTACTGTATTTTATTATTATTATAATTTTTTTTTTTTTTTTTTTTTTTTTTGCTTAGGCAAGAATCACGATTTTTCAGAATACTTCCAAAAGTGGGATTGAGGGTATACTGATGAGCAACAGCGAAGTAAATATTTTGGTTGAGAGCTCGAAGGGCCTGTGTGCTACTGGCAATTTCAATGGAACACTAATGGTGAAAATAGCGATAAAACATGATAAGGTCGGAGATATTACGGGAGTATTCAAGAGTGTCAATTCACAGTGCGATATTGACGTTTCCTATAAGTCTTTTCGCATGGTATTGAATCTCATATAATAAGTGCAGAGAGGTCTTAGGAGCACCTGAAAGACGTTAGCATTCTACTCCAATTTTTGGCGGATAAATGCATTAAAAACTAAGGCCAGACCAGAGGAGAGGAGTTTACTTTTAACTTTTCACATAGAGGATAAGATAGAGTTTCTATTATTTTAAACTAATGACCTAAAACTTTTACTACTGTGCTTAGGAAAAGGGTTGCAGTCATTTCTGACTCAAAAACGGAAAAAATAGTTTACGTCTCTTCTTCTGGTTTGATACTCCTCATTTATGGCATCCATATGGGAAATATAACAACTAGTTGAAATTCCTAAAAGCGCTATTGAGTCCTCAGTGTACGAGAAATTAGTTAAAATGCTTCACTAGTTGGGCGAGCCTAAAAATGAGAACACATCGACAGTGTACTTATTAATAAAAAGTTAAAAACAATTCAAGGGTGCTGGCTTGACTTTCAATGTCTTATATTCGTGTAGGCTTAATTGCAAGCTGGGTTATGTTGCTCCAACGAAGGTTTGGCTCTCCAGAATGTCAAAGTGACCCATGGCTAAAATTCATTGATTTGAGTCAGACAGCACATCAAACTTATTGATGGTCGAATTACTATCCAGTTTGAGGCTTCTGTAAATAAATCAGAAGTAAATTATGGAAAAGGAATTTTAAACTGTTCGCGCTTTAGAACGAACAGTTGATTGGCATGACGCCGATGACTGCATTTGCTAGACCTCAGACGTTGAAGCTGTTCAGAGCCTTGCATAGAGCGTCAACTAATTCGCACCATATCACTGAAGATAAAACATTCACTATTCTACGCCAATAGAAGGCTTATGCATTAATGTCTCCAGCTATGAAGGTTGAAGTGCTAGGATTTAGTAGGTTATACAATTTGACAACAGTAGCTTATGTTAATTTCAAGACATTGTGTTTATTCTTTAAATATCCGTAGAGGCTTAGTTTGTGGCCAAGAATTAGCCACCACACAGAAATATGAATACTTCGTTGGGGCCCAAAAGCGTCGAGTCCTGCCCTCATTACAGGCGGAACTGAACCCGAGGAGACGAAATAGTTAATACTTGCGCAGACTTAAATAGAAAAAGAAGAACAAAGTGGGCCCAGGACCACCAAAGGTGGCAGGACCGTAGATAGCTCTCCTATGTCAGGAATGAAGAAAAAACATAGACGGCACGCAGAGTCACTTAAGACACAAAGGAGACATTAAGCACCCGGAGTCTATTGACAAATTCTACTCAGAAGCAGTCAAAAGCTCAAGTGGAACCAAAATAAAATGAAGCTTGCCTAAAAGTTCCGATATGATGGAGACTGGGAAGGTGCGACCTATCATACCAGGGTTATCATACAGCCCAGCGCTGTAGCCCAATGCAATCAGCTATCATGCAATTGATGCACTCAGCGCAGACCCTTACGGACGAAGACATCAAGCTAGTGGAAAGAGCCTTATGGAAGAGATGGATAAATCTGACAAAAACTGTACCATCCTAAGATTTGTAGCCATCTCAACAAGAGATGAATGGTTGTCAATTACCTGCCAAGACATAGTCATTTAAAACTAGCTCATGTCTACGGTTGGCGGAATTAAACTATGGATAAAACACAAATCTATGGTAAGTATAACTTAGGAACATGGTGTTATTCATCTGCGTCGTCTTCATCGAAGCCAAAGAAGTTTTCCTAGACCGGATCCCTAAACAGACCCCGGTGTATCCACAAAAAGCTGGCTAGTCCTCAGAGTCACTAAGAAGAAGAGCAAAGGCGAAAATATCACATCCTAAACCAAGGATGTATACTTTTCCTGAATTTCTCGCGGATCCTGATTAAAATAAAAGGATCATCGAGACCAGTTCAGAATAAAGAATTTAGTGGGTGGTCGTGGTTCAAATGTCAGTGTATTGCCTTCCCAATCGGGCGGTTCGAGATTCAATAACACCCGTGTCCGAAGTAAATTCTTTTTTCAGGTAACTTAAATGTCGTGACATGACATGACAAGCCATAATCAGGGGCTTTAATTGTAGTCATACCTACTTGAGTGTTAACTTGTTTAAAAAAAAAAAAATCTGAAGCCATTCAAAGTTCTCATTCAAAGTTGAGCTCTCAGCAAAGACTGCTCAACACGAGAAAGGAGATTAAACCAGACAGCTGAACCCATCACATTTGGAACTAGCAACTCAGTAGAAATGGCTAAGGGATAGTCTCAAAGGTCGAAAGATTCAAAAAACTTTCAATGTCTAAGACTTTAAAAGCCAGCTAATCGACTGCAGAAGCTAAAAATGTGGGGGTTCTGCCGACATATCCCTACAATTGATTTTTTTATAGGACAAGAGCCCATCCAAGTTACCTTACAGAATGAAAAAGCCGCCTCTGCAGTATGAAGTCATAGATTTAATAAAGATCACCTAGATCTAACATTTATCCTGGAGCCATACGTATACTATACAAAGACCAGATAAGAGGTCACTCAAGTGAGTTACCCAACGATTCCGTATATGACGGAAGAACTAGAGCTTGTATTATGTTTAATCAGAGTATAACAGCTTTTCCAAATGAAAAATACACTAACAAAGACATTTTAGCGGCAATAGTTAAGTAACTTACTTAAGATACCGCCTTAACAAACGCAGTAATATACCTACTCAACCTACCTGACATGTGACCCGTGACTAAAGGACTCCAGACGATAATTGGATGTTATGCGAATGCACGTCTTACAAACCGGGGCTGCTGAATTATCAACAAAAACAAAGAATTTTTGTAGAAATTCTAAACTACGGAAATAGCCCTACCTTAATAAACAGAATTAAGGAAGAAGTCCTTGATCTCACCCTATGCACTCCATTTATGAACAAAATTATTAGTAACTGGCATGTTTCAACCGAAACATCGATGTCTGATCACCGATAAATCTATTTTGACATCATATTAATACCCAAAATTTCCAAATCTTATATATAGCCTAGACCTCATCCACGGCCAATTACTATAGCAACATAAACCACATTGACAAGCTGGAACTTGTCGCGTATGTCTCAGCACTGCAAATCAATCTGCCTATCATCAGGCTTGGCAAAGAAAAAAAGCGGTTTGCAGACGCTACAACTCTCAGTCAAAACCCACTTCCCAAATTCCACCACATCCATTGCTTCCGACATTCCTCTCTAGAGAAATATCAATGGACCAACTGGAAATGGTCAAAGGAAGTTTTTCTTGAAAGCAATATAAAATGGGTCACCAATTCATTTGACCCATTCAAAGCACTTGCTAAAGATGGAGTATTCCTAGGTATTCAAGAATGTATTAAACCAATAAGCCCAGAACAAGTTACGCCTAACTTTAACATGCCAAAAACTCGGAAAGAGGTAACGGTTAAGCTTATACCAAAAGCAGGTAGTAGAGTACGAAAATCGACAACGCATGCTCAGGAACTCATCACAAAGAAGATTGAGAAATCCCTCAAAGACAAAGAAACTGTGGTAAAGTGCTTCCTAAACATAGAAGAAGCTTCCAAAGATACCGAAAACGACTAAATATACAGATGAATTCAAAATACAGGAGTAGATAATACTACATGTAACTGGATAAAGTACATGATTTACGGTAGAAAATCAACGCTACATTAGGGAGTGACAAAACCAGAGTCACGACTGTTGTTGAGGTCAGGTTCAAGTGACCAAGGTGGTATTTTCTCCCCCTGATATGGAGCTGATGACATTGTGATCCTTATTAAAAGTCAAATTTGGCTTAAAACAAGGAAATTGGACAAACTTAAAGATCCAACACTTTTTGATAAGCCCATGGTTTAAAAACTCACTTGGAACACCAATATCATACCAAAATCCAGAATCTCACTACGGATCTAGAGGGTAAAAACTGGGGTATTAACCAAAAATGACGCTGTGGATATACACAGCAATTTTTCGATCCAGTGCATTCGTATGCACTTCCAATATGGTGGCATTAAACTTAACAAAAGTCTACACAAGCTAGACTAATCAAACCTCAAAGACTTGCCGGTGTGTGTACTAAAAAACAACTCCTCAGCTTTCTAGGGGTCATATACACGTAGTAACCGGATTTCCAACGGGTCACTACAGAATCAAAAAACAACTTATAATTATAAGAATAGCACAAGATAACAACTGTCGCGAGTGCAACGAGGATGAAGAAAGAGCGGAACAGGTCCTTTGCCACTGTGAAAGGAGAAATAAAAACGACTGATTAAGGTCATCAGAGATATAGCCAGACTGAAAACCGCGTAAATTATGTCAAGAGACTTTCAGGCTTATGCTCAAAACGCACATGACAGGAAACTCGGCTAGAACCGGCTCGTATAGATGTTATCACTGGAACCTCAAGTGTATAATACGCCACACAGAAGATGGCTTTGTCCCCAAATGGAACCTTAATGGTTATTAAATGCTCTGCTGCTTCGTTTGATGGCATCAAGTTGACAGGTATCGATTGTATGTACAGAGCTATGCTGCAAAAATTTTAAACAGTTGCTGCCAACTTTTAAGTGTTCTTTTAAATGTAGTCCGTCGCTTGCCTATATGACGAACCACTAGTAAAGAGAGTTTTTTATTTTATGTCGAGAATCGGTACAGGTGATATCTTTACTGCTTAGAGCTAAATGATATCCCCTCGACAAGAAGGAGTATACTTTGAGTATTTTTATCGAAATTTAAAGAATTTTCGGCAGGGCAAATTTTTCGGTGGTCCAACATAGCGTACACAAATAACTTGTGGAACCTTGATTGCGGATGTTAATTGCGGTTAATTTATAATGGAGAGCATCCTAGCGCCCGCTACTCTTCCTATATATAAGTCGGTTCACTCCCTGTTCGATGCGTTTAACAGCTCGCGCATATGCAGATATTATACTTCAGTTATATTGCCTGTCGATTCATGGCCAGTGGCTGTTTGATCTATGGTAAAACACGATTGGTGCATTACTATAGAGTGCATCAACATTTATTTTACGATAGACCCAGTTTTATTTCTTTAGTCAGTGTTTAGTGAAATAAGCTTACAAGGTAATACAGCATTATTGAATTTTCATTCTGCACTGCCATGTTTCGTCTAAAACAACTGGTATCTGCCACAATTTGCACCTGAGTTCCGATGATTTTATGCGCCGAATATCTTTTGACTCTGTTCTTATGGAGATGCCGTCTGATGCTAAAAATCCAGAAGTCCGGTAGCTGCAAGCCGGAAAAGGAATTATAGAACAATATATAATTCTATGCTTCAGAACTCTATTAAAATAGTAAATGTCCCTACATGGCAAAGTAGCAGGAACATGTTGTACTGGTTATGCAAGTTGTTAGGTACGTTCGTGTTATTCGTATTGCTTTGCTTATTCAGATGCCCTGAACGTCAGCATTTAAATATCCAAAGTCTCCCTAACAAGTATTATATTATAATACAGAAACAACATGTAATATAACGTGGGTTTTTTTTTTTTTTTTCTTGTACAATCAATCAAGTACATAAGAAGAAGTAGATTACATATAACTTCACCTTTAACCTCAAAAGATGAATTCGCACATTACGAATACGACTTAAGGTGATTCACATTTTGATTTCAATTCAGTTTAAAATTGTGTGACTTGAATGCTGACTTCCCGGAACATTTAAGTGCAAAGATTCACCTTGTTAAGTGTCATGACTTTTGTAACGACACATTTAACGTATTTGTATCTATTAAATGCCGATGACGTGAAGCCTTGAGCTCTTAATGGCTTTGTTAATTTTGTGTTTGAAATCATTTTTAACTGCCAAGCGGAAAGTTTTGCAAAAACAACTGTCAAACATGTCACCGAGAAAAACAATAGACAGACAATAATTCCTAATTACATTTTTAATTTTACTTTTCAGGTCTTTTAAAAAAAGTTAAAAATGAAACTGCCATTGTGGAGCGTTTTCCTTGAATAACCAAGATGACACTTTTATGTGTGAAACCCAAATTGACAAATATAAATATTTTGAAGTCAGGAAATCCACTTACCTATAACGCATTGCCAAAGTTCAAGAGTGGCACTTTATATGCACATAAGTGCTACATTGCAAAGTCATTGATATATAGTGAATCCTAATTGATCATTCTATCTTGACCACTTCTCGATTTTTGTGCTGAACCTACGCCTTTAATGCTTTTTGCACTGGATTTTTCGACGTACTTCATTGAACATGAAACTTTTCTAACTAGCATCTCTTATGCATCTGGGATGATGAATCCTATCACACTGCCTCAAATGGTCTTTCAGATAACGAAGAATTGGCTTCCAAACGGGTAGTTCGGGGTTCTTTTTTTTGGGCAACTTAAATCAGAAAGATGAGTGTTTGTTTAGAATAGAACAACAAGTACAATAACCACTGAGCCCAAAAATCTGTCATTCTCTGTCCCATTTCTCTAAAAACTTAACATCTGCTGAAGCATTTTAAGTGTAGGCATACCAACTTGAGTGTTTAATGGCTTTTTTTATTGACTGCCTTCCCAACTCTGGCCTTTTTTAAATAAATGCTACTTCCAAAAATATTGTGTTGTAAAGACCTGGTCTTTACATCTGACACCATAAGGTATGTTGCCTGTATGAATTTCTCCTCTCTAAACAAGAGCGTCTCCATCCTTCCCTCCTTGCTATTTTTTCAAATGATAGCAATAATTCTCTTACACACTTAGAAACTTCCGTCCACTTTTACTTCTGCAAAAGAAATTACCATATACCCAAAAATCTCCTGAATAGTGTTAACATTATTTGTATACTCTATAATGATACCACTATTGACTACTTCGTGGAAATCTTAATAGGCCTTCTACTGTATTATTCAAGCCATCCCTTACCCATGAAAGAGAAATCTGTCATGTGAAATAAATTACGTATGACACGTGTACATTAACTTACTATCACTTCTTCCAATTATGTGCAATTAACTCCTCGTGGATTGGTACCGCTCTTTTCTTTCTCTCTAAATTTCCTTCGCCCGCGCGGTATATAAACATTTTAAAGGTACACAAATCACGACTCTTCCTTGTAAGACACGGAACCGAAAATTCTACTTTTAAGATAATAAAAGCGGGGGTGCCGCAAGGAAGTGTACTTGTCCCTCTGCTATATTTGCTTTTTACTCGTGATATACCGCAAACGGACGACACTGTCCTAGCCACACTTGCTGATAACACTGCTATTTTGGCAACGGCTAAAACAGTCGAAGAAGCAACTGCCAAGTTGCAACGTACCCTTACACGGATTAACAATTGGACAAAGACTTGGCGAATCGCGCTTAATGAAAACAAGTCTGTCCACGTGAACTTCACTCTCAAGAAAATTGAGAATCCACCGGTGTTTATCAACGCAGTACGAATTCCTTACGCGAACGAGGCCAAATATCTCGGTATGACACTCGACGCTAGACTAAAATGGAGAGCACACGTCAAGAAAAAACGTGAAGAGCTTGAAATCAAATATAGAGATATTTACTGGCTTATTGGAAAGTATTCCAAGCTTAGCTTAGAGAACAAACTGCTGTTATACAAGCAAGTGCTAAAACCGATCTGGACATATGGTGTACAACTTTGGGGTTGTACTAAAAGTAGTAACATTAATGTATTACAGACATTCCAAAACAAGGTTCTTCGAGGTATTGTTAATGCGCCGTGGTACATTAGAAACGATGATATCCACAGAGACGAAAACGTTCAGAACGTAATTAAATTGTTTGCGCGAAGACATAATAATCGATTACAAGGTCATACGAATATTTCTGTTCAACAGATCCTCGACGAGACAAATTTATTGCGCCGTCTGAAAAGGACTAAGCCTCTCGATCTAGCGCGGTGATTAGCAGCGCGTAATTTTTCTAAAGTACACAGGAATTTTCAATGGAAAATCGCCTGCTGGATATCTTATAAAAACAAAATAAAATGCGATAGAAGAACTGCTTGTTGAGTGTGTACTCAGTCGTGGTTTGCATAAGGGAGGTGTTTTTTAGTGAGTAAGAATCTCACACTACTATAGGCTCCGGGCCTATAGTGTCTATGAAGATTTCTCACCTTTCCATGAAAAAAAAAACAAATTCCTTAAGCGCGCTCATTATAAATAAAAAAAACCTAAGGTATAGTCTTTCTCTACTGCGCTATCGCTCCGTGTTGAATTCGAACACTCTGCGGGCCGGAGTATTAGTGTTCTCTACATGCCATCTAAAGCGACTCATACGCAAATTTCTGACTAGTTCAATGTCACCGTACAGCTCATATATTTCGTCGTTGGATCTTCTCCACCAAAACCCGCCAACGTATTGTATATGGGACAGAATATTTTACAAAGAAGTTTTTTTCACAAAACGACCGAGGATAACTTCATCCGCCTTCAACAGTGTCGATGCTCCAGAGCAATAAAGTAGGACTGTGATGAGCAACATTTTAAAATGAGTCTCCTTTGTTTTTTGGGAGCCCTACTAGTCAGCGATAGATAAGAGTGGTCTTTCGTTTTATTTCTGTTAAGTTGTTGTTTTTCAGAACTTATAGCAGAATCAAGGTAGACAAAGTCCTTTACTACCGCAAAGTTGTAGCTGTCAATTATGACAATTCGTCGCCCAATTCGTCGATGTTGAGTGTCCCTTCTTATTGACAGCATATACCTCATTTACTGCTAATTCTGTGTTCGCTTGTGACTATGATGTTAAAGATGTCACGTGATAGCGCGTCACCTTTTCTAAAACTTATTTTGACATCAAAGGTCTCGGATTCGGTTTATCATACCTAATCGTCATTCTGCACAGTAAAACGAGTTCGGCAGGGTTGCCAAAACTAGACATGGCTCTATATAACTCGTCTCTATAAATGCTGTTATATGCGGCCTAAAAATCGATGAAAAGATGGTGGGGATCGAGTTGAACTTTTCGAGTTTTTTCAGGATCTGCGGAGTGTGAATATTCGGTCGATTGTGGAATTTCCTGATCTGAAACCGGACTGATAGGGGCCAGTTTCAGACGAGCGGTTTCAGACCTTCGCCCAATATGACATAAGGTCTTGTATCCGATGTTGATGAAACTTATTTCTTGTGAATCTAATTTCATTCATTAGGCAAACACTCTTCTGACCAGATCTGAGAAATGAGTTGGTATATGTTTTCCACAAAGTTATTTCCGGCAGATGTAAATATCTCAGCCGATAGGTTCAGGTACTTTATTATGATATTTTTATCCTTTACTTAGATATTTTTATCCTTGCTTCATTTTGGTCAGGTAGACTATTATCGTCTAAATTGAATAGTCTACTTTGCCTGGCTGCGGATTGTTGGGCATCGTTGCCGTTATATAGTCTACAGAAAAGGTCTTTCTATACAAGGTTATCGTCTTCATCCTCACAAGTTTGCGCGTCGGTCTTGTTGCCTTGGCACGTTTTTTTACATGTTAGTAAGACTTCTGTGCGTAGTTCTAAGAATATCAACTCTCATTATCGTGCCCTTTTTTCTCCTTTTAGAGAAGCCAATATTATTCTCATCTCTACTGCTCAAAGTTCAAAAGCGACTCTCGTCCTTCTCCGCCGTACTTGCTGGCATTCTTCATCAATCCAGGGATTTGTTGGCAGTAAAACCCGAATGCAATATTGGCTGCCTGGAACGTTCGGACATCCAGAATATTGGATGCATGCTCTACATCTACCACAATGTGATCAATTTAATTTATGTTTTATGTTAGTTCTATGATCTGAATACCGCCATGTCCCCTTGTGTATATTAAGACGAAGAAACCGTGTGGTTGCTATAGTGATATTTCCTCGCGCTGCAAAGTTAATAAGCCCAAGTCCGTTGCCAGACGTGGTGTGATGTAGACTATGCTTACCAACTTACCTATACATACCAATAGGCTTACATCTGGCATTAGACTAAGTTTAATGCATATTATTGAGAAAGTTACCATAGTATATGCACTCGCAAATTGTGCAATAAAAACTAGAGCAGATGAAGTGAACATTCTATCAAAGAAGGAAACGGGAAGACTACGCAGTCCTAAGGAAAATACTAAGCAACTATATACTTTTAAGCTCAGAATGTTTAATCATTGTCATCATAGGATAAAATAGTTATTTGGAAACAACACCTTTAGTAGCTATTTAATGAGTAGAAAATGATGCCTTCACATAGAACCGATTCGTCAAAAAGTTATTCTCTATCATGTATGGACTTGTGAGCATAACTGTGTTGGATCTGCATGATCATAATCTTCAAGCCTAGAAAAATCCTAGAAAAGACCATTTTAATTCTAGACTAAAGACCTTTTCACTGATTGTGAATCGAGATATCGCGGTCAATTTATTCGCTTGTCTCTGGAAAAAGGGTCGTACTATTGTTGATATTTTTGGCTTAGCATTCTAAATAAAATTCGCAAGTCAAAATGCAATTCAAAGCTTACCAAGCGATTCTATCTTTCGTATTTTAAAAGTTTTTCACTTCTAAATTCAAGAACTACTTGAAAAAGCAAAGATATGCAATGACATATATACGAGTATGTATCATATGTATATGCAACGATCTTTGTATCTATTGGAACGCAATCGCATGCTTAATTCCCACAAACGAGTATTGTGCTCATGGCATACGTATCCGTATGGAGTTGCAGTGGGAATGTCTTTGATTCTCAACTGTTTAAACCTCTGCGCTCTAGGTGTTTTTTTTTTTTCATATTTAAAACACTGTAGTGAATAACTGAAAGACGTTTAAATGAACCAGACCGTTAAACTCGGATTCTAAGAAAGGTCTACGGGTTTTGCTTTTTTTTTTATCTTGTTGCTGAATCAAATATTTCTGTTCCTCATCATATGGATTGATGTCATCATAGTTGCTATCGATTGCATGATATGTGCTTACCACAAATTACCAAAGGTAGTCTTTTATTGATAAAACTATACCAGTTTGTTGACTATCTTCATTAAAGTAGGTAAAAGCAAACAAATTGGTCCTATCTCAATAGCAACTGAGATTAAGCAGCTCTCTTATCGAACCACTTCTACGTTACATTTATGAGAGCTTCTACTGATATCGTTTGCATGCATTCTAGGAAATATCGTCATAGAAAACTACTGATTTTATAAATGGGTTCTGTGCTGAAAGTTATAGAGAGAGAATAAATAAAAGCTGGATATGAATCTGTTCATTGTCATCCCCATAACATCCGAATCCAATTCTTTCCTTTAAGCCAAATATTTCACTACCAATTGTGGAGTTGAAAGTGTCATAATGACGGTGGTCAAGAAACAGAAGGATCCCGTTTCTGACTCCGCATCAACTCTCTAGATCACATCGGAAACCTGCAAGGACATCTTAAAGTTTTAGAAACGAAAACCTTGGTTTTTCAGTAATTTTCCAATTAAACAGTGAGAAATCAGATGCTTTCTTAAAACCAAGAAAAATTTTCTGACTTATTTTATGTATAAAGACAAATTCAACACAAAAAACTATAACAAAAACCGAACGATGAAGCAAATATTGCACTCAATAAAAATTGATGAAGAATTTCAGACAGTCGACAGCGGATTAGACCTAATTATTCTTCTTGGCAATTAATGCGATCCTGGGGAAGACAAGTCAAACTACTGTGAATGATCACAACCATGAATTTTAAATGATTTTTCTACTTCGCGCCGACGATAGTATTGCCATTTCAAGCAAGTAGTGACCTCTGTTGATCACAACGCGTCATCAACACGTCCAATAACATAACAAACGCAGCCAACACTTTATATAGGAATATTTCATGCAACAATTTTGCTAAATTGATAATTCGAAATCTTCATCTACTACCCGTCCCTCCGGCACACGTTCAAACATTTGACAGTCTGATGCTAATTAGCTCTGCATATCATAGCCATTGTAGTCAGTGTATTCGGACTCTTCTAACTAGACCACTGTTGTTGTATAGTACTTATATGAGTAGCTTGTAATTGTATCCTCTATTCACAGTCTCAACAGACGCTACCGAAGATAATTCAACGAGTTTTTATTTCAAAATAATCTACGGCGTCCTCATCATTTCTTGACAAAGTTCATGCTTCTGAAATTCTGAGATGATTAGAATTGTTAATGCTATTCTTAGACGATTGTGTTATTCTAAAAATCAATAGCAGACCCTCACTACCTTAGCGTTATATCTGTCCAAAGTGACAGTTTATCCACTCTCATGTGATTGTAGTGGTCCATGTTCAAACTTTCTTACATCATTTTCTTGGCTTTGGAATATTTTGAATATCTGCAACTGAACCCTTGTCTGAGTAAATATTCACACTTCGGAATCCTTCATGAGGTGAACTGAAATGGCGCCTTGCGTCGATTGCTATTAGTTCAGTCTGGGTGGCGGCTGATTGATTGGGATCTTCCTTTCACTTGAAGTACAACAAACTCGTACAAGCCAATGTTGTTCCCCGCCTTAGAGTGTATTAGTCTAAACCATTTATCTGATTTCACCTATGTTATGGAAACTTAAATTTTCTAACTAAACCATCAAGACCTTTCCTATCTAGCTTTGTGTTTAAACATCAGCACTAGTAATATATGCCTTCAAATAGCCAAGCTATGCACTTAGAAGCTATCTTTGGTAATATTATATTTCTCCTTAGTTTAAGCATATGTAGAATATAATATAATATAATAATGTTGAAAAAGCTAGCCTTGATGTAAATCATAACGTGCTCGCTACCACGTCAAAAACTCAAGGCTTCACTCCTAACTCTGCACCCAAATGAGCTCTACTTTTGTTATCGGCAACAATCGCGGTAGTAAGCGAGTATATTGCAGGTCAAACTAACCAGTCCGCAAACACTTGGAAAATCTGATCGCACCTGCGCTGTGTCAGGAGCTTATGCTTGAGTCTCACTTCTAAAGTAAACTGATCAGTATCAGCTTCTATCATTGAAACTGCAAGTGAACTGAGTAACCCAACACACTGGGATCTGTCAACGCTTGTGGTGGTGACGGATGATGCCATTGAATACACTTCAGCTTCAAGTCGTCTGGCACCGGATTGTATATATACTATGCTACTTTTTACATATATTGCTATATATATTATGCTACAAAAAAGGACAAAGCTGCTAGTCTGTCACTGGTATAGGAGCCGACTCCCTAGCAAAACTAGGAGTAGCCCCTATACCGACAATCCGAAAAGATGACAAGATGATCCTCAAGAACTTTAAACCTATCAATCTGAGTTCTTTCATATTGAAGAGTAGGAGAAAATCGTTGAGTTTCATGAGCTAAAACTGCTTTTCGATTCCAAGATTAAACATACCTAGCAACGCGGAAGAACATGATGATGCTGTCGGCATCGAACTTTTTGACAGCATGTGTAACTCGACCAGACAGCACATCATAGACGAATCACTAATTTTGTGGATAAAAGCCATGCTGCTGAATAGGAACTCCGAAGGTAAATGGTAGTTGCTCGCAAAGCAGCGTCTTGTTGACATTGCTATGGTATCAGCTACACGTTGTTCGACACCCTTCTTAAGGTCATCAATTGTTTTAAAATCTACGCTCAGGCATATCTACACTGTCTGCTCTAACGCGCTGGCAGCAGAAGACGTTATTGACGGTTGGTGCTCTAGAAACGAGCTTCCAGTCAATTCTCTCAACATTAAGGTTGTTCTCTTTACGAGAAGAAGGAAGCTGACTGGATTATCTAGTCTATTGCTCAAAGGCATCGTTATCCTTTTGTCCAAGCTAACTATGTCGCGAACTAAACATGTCGGGACGAAAACCTTCAAAGCGATCTCGGCTTTCTGGTATGAAGGAACTTTTGGCAAGATATGTGGTTTGTCACTGAGAAGAGTCCTATGGAATTATGGATATAATTGGAAGGCCAATTATATCGTATGTAAGGGTTGTCAGATGGAACAAGCTTTCACTAAAATATGTTACTGATATTTGTATTTGTTCTCAAAGAACGGTCTGTTTTGTATGCCTTGAGAAGGCCCCCTAAGCACGCCCGACCCTGCTCAAGACGCACTGATCAAACTCCTTTCTTTCGTTATTTCATTTTAAATGCATTTTTAAGTTATTTTTATATTATTCAATAACTTTTACAAATTATATTATTCTAATTCACTGGCCTCATGCGGGCACTCTAAGTTCAATATAATACTTAACATATGTACTTCGACGTTTCATACGGTTACTATTTATTTCTATTTTAATATTTATTAAAATTTAAATTAAGAAAACCATTTATATTGGTGAAAAAACTTAATACATGATTTTTTTTTTCTTTTTAATATTATAAAACTTAAAAACTAAACCTCACAAACTACCACAAATCTTAATGTACTTAACTTACTTATAATAACTTATTGTATACACAATATATTGTGTCTATAACTTCGTAGGGTTTTCTAAGAGATGGCGTAACTTGTATTATTCTATTTTTATTATTCCATTGGAACATGCGTTGGAAAGCTACTGTCATTGTATGTCATTTCAGTATATGTCATTCATTTGAAGCGTAAACAACAATTTTTTTTTTTCACTCACATATGTCGAACTTTGTGCCTGAAAAAGTTTTTTCATTACTTTAATATGAAGAAATCTGCTGCCGAAAGTCATAGTATTTTGGTGGAAGTTAATGGTGAACATGCGCTAGCTGAGCGAACGTGCCAAAAGTGGTTTGCACGATTTAAAAGTGGTGATTTTAGCTTGGAAGACGATGAACGTCCTGGGCAGCCAAAAAAGTTTGAAGATGAAGAACTGGAAGCATTAGTGTATGAAAATTGTTGCTAAACACAAGAAGTGCTCGCAGAATCTTTGGGTGTCACTCAAGCAGCCATTTCAAAAAAGCAGCTGGATATATTCAGAAGCAAGGAAATTGGGTTCCACATGAACTCAACCCGAGAGACGTCGAAAGGCGGTTTTGCATGTCCGAAATGCTGCTGGAACGCCACAAAAGGAAATCATTTTTGCATCGGATTATTACTGATGATGAAAAATTGATTCATTACGACAACCCCAAGCGCAAAAAATCATATATGAAACCCGGCCAACTGGCCAAATCAACGGCAAAGCCGAATATCCATGGCGCAAAGATAATGCTCTGTATTTGGTGGGATCAGATGGATGTGCTGTATTATGAGCTGCTAAAACTGGGTGAAATCATCTATGGACAACGCTACCGAACACAATTAATCCGTTTGAAGAGAGCAGTAGCCGAAAAACGCCCGGAATATTCGACCAGACACGAAGCAATAATTTTCCATGAGAACGCTCAGCCCCACGTTGCTATTCCGGTTAAGAACTATTTGGAAAACAGTGGATGGGAAGTCTTACCCCACCCGCCTTATAGCCCAGACCTTGCCCCTTCTAACTACTATTTGTTCCGGTCGATGCAGAACGTGCTCACTAAAATACGGTTCACATCAAAGCAGAATATCAAAAATTGGCTTGATTCATTCTTGGCTGCCAAGCCAGGGCAGTTCTTTTGGGATGGGATCCACAAATTGCCAGAAAGATGGGAAAAAGTCATAGCTTCAGATGGGCAATACTTTGAATAATACTATTGTACATATTTTTCTAAAATAAACGTACAAATTTTGAAAAAAAAATAATATAATATCTTTTTTTGTATGTTTTACCCGTTTTTAAGCAAAAGTTGGCATCTCTCATCTCTCATCTCATCTCTTTAGTTCTTTTATTTTTTTTAAACTTCAAATTCAAAACCTACGTAATGCTATGTATGCCGGCCACGGTGAAAAACCGACTTTGCTTCCTTATGGAACTTACTAGTACTAGAGGAATTCGACGAAGAAACTTCCTCTTCTTTAACAAGCCACCAAAATTCTTGGTGATGCCGAGCAACATCCCTCATGTTGGGACTCCCTACCGCCCTACCAAACCAAAGATGATCCGCACTGCCATGTGCGACAACTCCAACCCTGTTCTAAATCGGACCTTTCATATTGAGGTAGAAGAACGCTTCTGGAGGGATAAAGGCGCCTAAGCGTACTCTCTTATGATGCATATATTAGTAAGACCCGGATCAGGTTGTTCAACGTCATTGCACTTGCAATGTGTCTTCGAGTCAACTTAATAACGAAATTGTCCACTCTTAATAGTGGAGGTACAAAACCTCATTGGGATAGAATTTCATGTACTCAGACTTTGGTGTTATGTGTCATATCAGCGAAGACTTCCCCTGATGCAAGCCTTCTCAAACTCCCGAATTTTTTCCAGTAAACTTGCTTTCATGTTGAACCACTGGTCAGAGCAACAACTATTGTAAATGTTTGTTAAAATACAGATATTGAAAGAAGACTAATCGACTGGAGATTCGTCGAATTGGAAGTTTTAACTCCAATTTTCGGTCGTAATTCTCGCCCTAGTAGACAGGCAATAACAAGTTAAGTGCAAAAATTTGAGTCTACATATTCGTTGTGTGATGTTGCCGTGTCGGTGAGACAACGGGTTGGTCGAAGTGTCGAAAATATCGCTGCCGTTCAGACGTCCGTAGCAAGCGATCTAAATCAGTCAATTCCACGGCTTTCTCAAGAATTGGGCATCGGTCAGACCACATTATGGCGTATTTTGCGTAAGGATCTTGGTTTACACCCATACAAGATCAAGCTGACTCAAGAATTGAAGCCAATGGGCCATTTGAAGCGACGTACGTTCTCCGATTGTGTTCTGGAGAAGATGCGCCAAGATGATGAATTTCATCGCAAAATCATCTTCAGTGACGAAGCTCATTTTTGGCTCAATGGGTTCGTCAATAAGCAAAATATGCGTTATTGGTCGGGTGAATGAATCACCACTTCATCCACAAAAAGTAACTGCTTGGTGCGGTGTGCATGCCGGCGGCGCTATTGGGCCATATTTTTTCGTCGACGATAACGATCGTCATATTACTGTGAATGGTCAGCGTTATCGCGCTATTATCACCGATTATTTTTGGCCCGAATTGGAAGATATGGACTTGGACGACATGTGGTTTCAAAAGATTGTGCCACAAGCCACACAAGACATGGGCAAATAGATTGCCCCAACGAATCGACCGCTGCAAACGTGCCCGCGGTGGCCATATGAACGAAGTCGATTTCTATTCATAAATGTTTTGATTGTACTCCAAGCTAATAATAAAGTTTTTGAAATATCTCAAATGGTTTGGCTTTTATTTTTAAAAAAAAAGTAGTCAAGTCGTCATTAGAAAACCCTATATTAGAACAGCAAACCTTTTGTGAACTGTTGGGTCCGCATGGATGAGTTGACAGTCTCGTTGGCTTTGTCGGAGGCTCAAATTAGTTCCAAGAGTAGGAGGATCACAGTTCCACGTGGCATTATATTGAGCCAGTAGACCTAATTGAGTTGGTTTTCCCAACATCCACTGTTTTGTTAAATATTTTCTTATTGATCTCCACATTTGAATTTTGCAAATTTCGCATTGCCATTTGTAAAACATTCCATAAAGCTTTCATGGCACCATGATAATATCATCCTCCTTCAACTAAACAAAAACTGTCCATTACGGTAAATTTTCATAGGCATCCTAATTTATGTCAATGTCGAAATGTTATCAAAAGGTTCTTGTGATTTTATTAACAGCTCCCGGTATGAACACAACACCAAATTTTCAAAATCGTCATCAACCTTTCGGCGGACAGGCAAAGTCAGTCAGAAAGTCGAATTCTGCCTTGGAAAAAGCTTTTCAAGGGAGCCGTTCGGAACCGGCAATAAACAGTAGTCCCTGCTCAAGAGTTTAAAAAAGTGAGAAACACAAATGAGTGCAAGAAGCTAAGCCTTAGCCCACACGGACTGTCGTGCCAAAGTATTTTTTTTTTTTTTTTTAAACTTTATTTTGATACATTACCCGCAAAGGACTGAGTAGCTTGACGTACTCAGCAAAATCGTTT
The DNA here is from genome assembly GCA_907269105.1 of Volucella inanis. Classification (NCBI taxonomy): domain Eukaryota; kingdom Metazoa; phylum Arthropoda; class Insecta; order Diptera; family Syrphidae; genus Volucella; species Volucella inanis. Next base: position 150,018,675 of record OU026153.1, read on the forward strand.
TTAGTTTAGCAGCACACTGTGAATGTAGAAATTTGAAATGTGCTACTCTCCCACTCGTAAAACAACTATTTGTTTATAGCTCATGGAAAATTATGAATACGATTAACTAATACAAGCCCAGCAACAAATTTACTTACCGTCTGTTATTTGATCGTATCTACGATCCACAACCACAGTGCTTTGAGTTTCAGTTTTAGTTTCCATCGACGATCACAAAATAAACTATTGTAGTATTGCCGATGATCGGCTGTGCGCGCTTCACCTATCCCACCGTTTGTCGTTTCGCATCTGTGATTGTTCATATTTCAGTTCTTATCGCGTACAAGACTGTTTGGATGCCTAACCGATAATGTTGTCAGTGCGCGCTAGATTATCCGTATCTCTGCTGTCACGGAGTAACCATCATACTCGTATCTGTAGTCAATTTCAGGCGAGCGCCAATAACTCGACTGATGTAACAGAAGCACACCCTCTGCAGGGTGTTCGCATACTCGATTTGACGCGAATCGTGGCGGGGCCATTCTGTACTATGGTTCTAGCTGATCTCGGCGCCGAAGTGATTAAAATAGAGAGACCAGGCACTGGTGATGAATCACGAAAGTGGGGACCACCATTTCTACATAATTCCAAAGACGCTGTCTACTTTTTGGCTGCAAATCGAAATAAACGAAGTGCATGCATAGACATTAAGAAAGGCGCTACCATTGTTCGAGAACTGGCTACCAAATGCGATGTTTTGGTTGAGAATTACGTTCCTGGCAAGTTGGGAGAGTACGGTCTGGATTATGGTAGTCTCAAGGAAATTGCTCCTCAGCTGGTGTATTGCTCACTTACGGGGTATGGATCGGAGGGACCGTACGCAAAACGACCGGGATACGATGTGATTGCAGCCTCAATGGGTGGCCTATTGCATATAACTGGTGAAAAAGACAGACCACCAAGCAAAGTTGGTGTAGCAGTTACAGATGTTGCCACAGGACTGTATGCTCATGGAGCGATTTTAGCTGCACTCTTGCATCGCCATCGGACGGGAAAGGGGCAGAAGATCGATGTTAACCTCTTCTCAACTCAAGTCGCAATGTTAATAAATGTCGCAAGTAATTACTTAAACGGTGGAAGTAATCCGGGTCGTTGGGGAACCGCTCACGAGAGCATTGTGCCATATCAAGCATTCAAAACGACAACAGGTTATCTAACAGTTTCGGCGGGAAGTGATGATCAGTTTAAAGCACTGTGTCAATTAATGTCACTAGATAAATTGAGTGAAGATCCGAAATTTAGGACCAATCGAGATCGTGTGGTGAATCGAGTTGAGTTAATTGAACTGTTGTCCGCAGAGTTTGCTAAGAATTCGTCGGATAATTGGATGGACAAATTTAATGGCGCACCATTCCCAGTGGGGCCTGTAAACACTATACCTGAGGTGTTTGCAGACAAGCATATTCAAGATATCGAATTGGTGAAATATCTGCCTCATTCAAAGGACGGCACTGTCAAAGTTGTAGGACCACCAGTAAAATTCAGTGAAGCCAAAAATGATGCACGCACAGCTCCTCCTTTATTGGGACAACACACCGATGAGGTTCTGACTGAAGTTCTAAACTATACCAAAAATAACATTGAACAATTGCGAAAAGATAAGATTATTCAGTAGATTTTGTTAAATACATCAAGAATTGTTTAATCTTTACACAAAACTAATTTTACTTTAACAAAGTTCGAGAACTTACTATTTTCCCAAGACCCTTCTTTTTATTCTCACATCAGTGAATATACTTTCTGGTATTTAAAGAAGTGTTAAGTTGATATTGAAAATATACCATTAATGTATAATAAATGGTAATTTTCAAAAATAAATATATTTGAAATAAGAAAATACTTTTTTAAGACAATTTGAAGTAAATAAATATGTTATTGAAGGACAACTCCTTTGTTGGAAATAAAGTTTTTCATTTATGATCAGACTCTCTTCCAGAAGAATAAGGCAGTGAGGTGGTAACCACATTTCAGGCTATGATCAATGGCATCACAGATAAGTGTATACTAGTGGGAACCTGTAAATTATTTATATTACTTAGGCGGCGCTAAAGTTCGGTGTGAACCTGAGCCTAAACTGGCCCGATACTTGACTAAGCTGAGGTCCCCTTTTATTTGTATGAGCCACCTAATGCGAAGTCTTTCTATTCTGAGTTGTCATTTCGGATTAAGTTCGAAAACTCTGGGGGCTGGAGCATTGGCGTCGATTCACACAAGTCGCAACCATCTCATGCCACTGACGCGCAGTTTTCTGACTACATTGTCGTCCCCGTGAAGCTAGTGTAGTTCATCATTCAATCTTTTCTACTTAAGCCCATCAACGTAAACGGGATCGAATTCCAAAAATTTCGATAATGGAACAGCCAAATCTTATTGCAGTTAAATATGTGTAAGCCCTACCCGAAGAAACAACATATACCATAATTTACTGGTTGTGACCAACCTGAATGTAAGTTGTGAGGTATTGGAACGCTTTAAGTGTTACGAAGTATTTTTCTCTCGAAACGACCGAGGATATCTTCATCCCTTTTGTACAGAGTCTATGCTTCAGCGCTGTAAAGTAGGACTGGGATCAACAAAATCTTATGTAAGTATGTAAAGTATAGTTAGTATAGGGCCCTTCTTTGCAGTAGCCTTCTTAGGCCAAAGAGCAGCGATTGACGAGAGTGATTCCTCGTTTTATTTCTGTTAATTATGTTATTATCATGGGCGTACGCTAGTAGCTGCATAGACTTTTGAAAGATAGTGCCTCCTGCGTTCGCTCGTGAATTCCGCACAATTCTTTCAAGAATGTATGATGAAAAGGAAGTCACATGACAGAGCTTCACCTTGTCTAAAACTTTTTTTTGGTATCAGTTATATTGATTCTCTATTGTCATTCTAGACGCATGAGTTTGGCAGGAATACTAAAACCATTTTAGACATGGGTTTATATAGCTCGGCTCTATAAATTCTGGCAAATGTGGACTTAAAATCGATTAAAATATGGTGGGCATCGATGCGAGCTTCTGTTTATTCCCAGGATCTGCGGGAGTGTAAAAATTTCGTCGGATGTGAATTTCCCTGGTCTGAAACCTTCCTGTTAGAGGTCAATTGAATTGTTAACGAATGTTTTAAGACGATCACATGATGTGATAGACAAGATCTTATACGCGATGTTGAAGAGATATACTTCTATACTTGGCGTAGTTAAGAGGCCTGTAAGCCGTCAGTTCCCGTAGCTTTGTTGGATGAAGCTTGTAAATTTGATTGGACAATATTGACTTTATTTGATTTTGATTCTTATCTAGAAAGTGCAGACAGACAGACCTAACCTTCCAATCCAATCTAACCCAAGATACCATTTATACACGTACCGAGAATGCAAAGTTTTGCGGTATCGACGATGCAAGCCATAGATAATAGAAAGAGCAAATAAAAACAGTATAATTTACTATCAGAAATGGTTTAACCTCAGAAGGAGGACATACCGCTCACTGTTACAAAGCAACCAAAATCCTCGGACAAGTACGGATCTACTATTGGCAAACCTGCAAAATGAAAAAAGCAAAACGACGTTCGAGTTTGTACATGGAATGTGCTTTACCGCGTGCGGCCGAACTAAAGAAGAACTTCAACTGCTATAGAGCAGATATCACCGCCATTCAGGAAGCCCTGTGGGATGGACCAGGAAAAAGAATAATGAAAAACCGTGACACATACTACGATTGCTACAGTGCAAAAAAGCATCCATTTGAGTGCAAAGTTGTTGTAAGAAGCAGACAGTCGTGCCTAAGACTTGGCACGTAAGCGAACGCCTTATAACAATCGACAAACAAACTTTATTCGCCATCAAGAAACAGATATGTGCTCCCGTACTCACAGACAAAATAGACGGCAACACTGATGAATATTTCTATGAGTTCCTCGACAAAACGTACGAGCAATGTTCGAAGTATAAAGATAAAATCATCTAAGAGTGATCCATAAAAAGACATGATGGTCATCAAAACGCCAACCAAATTGGTTGTGTTGCGATCAACGCAAGCCATCCCTTTTTTCTCTATTATAGAGTCTGAAAAATCCGAGCGGCGAACATAGACTAAGAACACTACCTCGTTGCAGACAAAAAACGTCCATAGTACGTGACTAGTCGATGACAAGAAGCCATCATAAGCGACGCAACTGATATGCTGGATTACACCCGACCATCTCCATAAAGCCATCATGGTTTGATGAAAAATACAGCCAAGCAAAAGGAGGGAAAGAACTCGCTTACGAAGCAGCATTAGAAAGGTGTATGAAAGCGGCTCGAAAGCTATATGAGCAAAAGAGGAGGCAAGAACATCTCTCTTATCCAAGGGAAAAAGAAAAATTATGAGAAACGTGTGATCGGGGAAATAGAAAAGTGCTACTCTAAAACCCGAACAGATGCCTGAAGAGATTAATAAGTAAATTTATTAGCAGAGTAACAATTGGCATTTCAGCAGACTGTTAAACGGCGAGAACAACTTAAATTCCGCTGTCAGGCAGAATGAATCATCCAGTCAGTACAGTGAAAGTCAAGAGATCCATCCATCTAACCAAAATGTAGTTACGATATTAATATGCAAATTTAAGTACAACAAGGCTACTACAAAAATGCATCAAAATATTTAGAAGATTTGGTCAACGAAAGGCACGCCTGAAGAATGGAACCTTAGTACCGTTTACCCATTCACAAAAAAGAGGGCACTCTTAACCGCACTAATAATAGAGGCAACATCGCATTACACGGGAGATCCTGTAGAAAACCTAAGAAGTGCAATGAGATTCTAAGGCCGCATATAACAGCATCTATAAAGACGGGCTGTGGAAAATCATGTCTGGCCTCTGTATAGAGATTGGTCGCTGTTCAGTAAGGGTTAAAAATAATCTCTCCGAGACCTTTGGCATTCTGTAGTACTTGGTTAAAATTATGGTTGTACTGAAATTTCACATGATTAAAAAAGCCATTGCAGCCATTCATATTTTATTTAATATTTTCTCAGTTTTCCTCTGTCGGGCTAGTTTTGTAAAGAAGAAAACACTGTTTGCTAACAACGGCAGCCTCTTTAAAACAACTCCAATCATTACTTTTCTTTGGCGTGATACTTTTCATCTGATGAGCGATGAAGGATTTCATTTCGAAGGAAATGCGTTGTCTATATACGAGAAATAAGCTGATGTAACACTGTGGTCCAACGAACGTAGAATGAAGAGCAGATCAGCAGTATTCTTATCAGGATGGGAAGTTAAAGACAAGTCCAGGGCATTTTCGACATAACTATCAACGCTGAGTATCCATGTAGCCTACTTAACAAGATGGCTTAAGTTGCTAATCGCAGCGAAGATCTTAGCACAAAGTCCTTCGATAAGCATTTTATGAATCATGCCAATAGAAAAAAGTTTTCCCAGTATTTACGAAATTTTACTTTACTCCATAAGGAGACACTTGTAAGGTTCTACCTACACCACTCGCAGCAGATCTCCTTGAAATTAACTTAATAAATAATGTGATTACAGACAGATGCGACTTATTAATTATTATTTGTTTTGGTGTTCATGTTCAGCACTCTTTCATCAATCATCAAACTGTCACTGTCAATTTATTCAGTAAACTCAACATTTTCATCATGGTAAAGTTCACTAACGAGCTACGTTCTCCGATTGGGCTCTGGAGAAGATGCGCCAAGATGATGAATTTCATCGCAAAATAATCTTCAGTGAAGAAGCTCATTTTTGGCTCAATGGGTTCGTCAATAAGCAAAATATGCGTTATTGATCGGGTGAAAACCCACATGTACTTCATGAATCACCACTTCATCCACAAAAAATAACTGTTTGGTGCGGTTTACATGCCCGCGGCGTTATTGGACCATTTTTTCGTCGACGATAACGATCGTCACGTTACTGTGAATGGTCAGCGTTATCGCGCCATGATAACCGATTGTTTTTAGCCCGAATTGGAAGATATGGACTTGGAGGTTTCAACAGGATGGTGCCATAAGCCACACAGCACACGCTACAATCGATTTATTGAAGAGTAAGTATGGTGAGCGTGTTATCTCAGATATGGGCCAGTCGATTGGCCGCCTCGTTCGTGCGATTTAACGCCGCTTGACTGTTTTCTGTAGGGCTACGTTAAGTCATTGGTTTATGCCAACACGCCGACGACGTTGGAAGAGCTCAGAGCCAACATTGAACGCGAAATAGCATCCGTTTCGGCCGAAATGTGTGGCCGAGTCGTTGAAAATTGGGTCCAACGAATCGACCGCTGCAAATTTGCCCGCGGTGGCCATATGAACGAAGTCGAGTTCCATTCATAAATGTTTTGATTGTACTTCAAGCCAATAATAAAGTTTTTGAATTATCTCAAATGGTTTGTCTTTTATTTAAAAAAAAAAAGTTGTCAAGTCGTTATTAGAAAACCCTATACATATACTGCATTGTGAAACTTCAGGATATCTTAAATTTTACACTATTGTATACTTGGTTACTAAGAGTGTGGAGTGTAGCTTTTATACCGAAAATCAGTAAAGATAACTACTCATTCGCCAAGAGCTTTAGATCTAATAGTCTGGCTTACTTTTTGCTGAAGAGCATGCGGACTATAGTTGACCTTTATGTGTACAAGGCTGTTTGTCAAATAATTTTTTTTTTTTTGAAAACAGCAGTTGAAGATCTATGAAACGATACTTACTTAATATAATTAAAGTAATCAGCACGATTTAAAAAAGCGGCTTGAATAATATCAACCTTCCTGCTATAAGTATAAATAAGTTTAAAAATTTTCCAACCTGTAAAACTTCTAGAAATTATGGATAGACCTCAGCAAGTCCAGAGCATGTAAGATTGTCTTGAAAAGCAGAGCTGAACTTATTGTATTGCTCAGAGGCCATGATCTTGTGGGAATGCGCACAATAAAGTTGGGCCTTATCAACGACGACCTCTGAAAAGGCAATGGGAAAGTGGGCACACGGAATGATACCCTCCATTTTTGGTAAAATTACCCCAGCCTCTGTAATTTTAGGCAGAGAGCTTTAGGAACGACCTCTCAGAGATATCTACTGCAAATTCGCGGATGCAACAACATGGTTTAGACCCGCTCAAGGAACAAAATAATAACAACGCGAGACAGAAAATGAAAATAAAGCTAGAAAACGCAATCCATTTTGCATTCAATCCTAATCCATTCACCGCCGGGGCATCACAATGGGTTTTGATTCACACATACATATGTAAGTGCGATGTTCCAGATACCACATTAATCCGCTAACCTAACCTTACCTAACCTAATATAATTGAACTCGCACTCGAAAAGGAAGAGCATACGCTTGTATACACACAGTGTAGAAAAGCTAATAGTTTTATGCTGCCTCTTCTCTTTCAATACCTCCACCCCCATCAACCTTATACCTACACCTGACTTAAACTGATGCTCTCAGAAGTCCTTATACCTTTGCACAGGTATATCCTTGATGTACGGCCAAACGGTGTTTTGAATAACGTCTGTCGACTACTCTGACGTGGAATAGACATTTGTTAGGTCACTTAACTGAAAGATGTTATTTGCAGATCGTAACAACAGAAATATTAGAGGCTAATTAGATTTTAAAGAGTGTTTCGGTAAAACAAGCACACGGATCATATCGCCAATAATCACGCTCAGAAAATCTGTTTCATCTATACAAATTCTGTCTTCCTTATACAAGACACTCAGTTCCCAAGTTAACTGACCAAAACCAGTTCACAACTAGCTCCTGTTATTGAAGTTGCAGCCCACCGTAGCTGGTATTTGTCTTCGGCAATCCTAGACGTGATCGTCAATTAGTGAATTAATATGAGATTTCAGGCAATCTTTTCAAAACTGAGGGTGTACCCTTTACGAGAAGAAGGAAGGAATTATCATCCGTTTTAACAACGAAGCCTGGTATTTGCATATTACCTTGGATAAGAAACTTTTTTGACTAAGCATATGACGTCGAAAACTTCCAAGTCGCTATTGGATTTTTTTCAGCTTAAAAGAGCTTTCGGCAAGATAGGGGACTTATTATAGAAGGTGGCTGTGACAAGACAACATATCTAAAGCGTTAGTTCTCTGATGAAACAAGCTTTCACTAAAATACCGCACTCCTACTTTGACCAGACTGCAAAGAGTTGGCTGCACTCTCAAACTCTGCAGTTTAAAAAAAGTAGTCTTCGGTACAATACGCATTTACAAATGGCTTCGAAAGCGCTCTGGCATGCGGAGCTGGATGACTTTTCGGAAGACGACGGCTTAGATTTCACTCTTCTTTAGAAAAATGTACGCCTATCTTTTAAACAGAATTAGAATACCGAAGGAGATGAACTATATTCAAGGAGGTCTGCTGGAGTTCGAGAATGCAAGGATTATCTGAACGCGAGGCTGAATTTACTTGGTCTTCTTTGGTTCACAAAATAAGATAGTAATATTCCGGATGAACTTGCTAAGCAACACTAAGAAGACCGTTTTTCATTCCTCGTAGGTTAGAGCTTTCATTGACATTTGGTTTTCCTCTGAGCATAACTGCAAATAGAAGGATTCTCCAAGATTCTGGAAAGCCAAATGAATACTTATCCATGTCCCTTTGAGGTCAGTGATTTTATTCCTGTGAGTCAGTAGGAACAACTGTAGACTGCTAACTTGCTTCGTAACGGGAACTATGCCTTTGTTAAATACCAAGTGCTCTAGACATAAGTTGCACAACATCCTGCAACGCTTGCTATGACAGTGAAGAAGACTCTGATGAGGACCATTCCTGTTAGTGTCCGGCCTACAATCGTATTAGGCTGCAAATACTTGTACTTGACGATGAAGTTAGTGAGGCTGGTACTATGGGCACTTTACCACTAAAGCGATTACTCATTTTTCTCCAAAAGACTGAAAAATTCTAGGAAAAGCAACATGCAATGAGTGAAATAGACTACTTCTTTGTCCGGGTACTCCGTTCCGACAGAAAAAAAACCTGAAGCTGCGGAAGATCTGTCAATGCTTTCATTTAGAGTTGACTTTGTTTAGTACAACTGTAGAAAGCATATCAGCGGTATTCTTGCTGTCTTTTGGCAGATAAGCAAAAAGCTGCTTTCGAGTATTTACTTCCCTATGATAGCCTTACATGTTGAGCAAAAATGACTCCACCGTCACGCAAAATCAAGCTTTAATAGATTATTGCTAATTCTGGTTCTTTAGGAAGAATACACGAAACGTTAGTCCGTAGAATAAGGCAATTCATCATATGTATTGTATTTAATTTCCTACTCGCCCGTTACTCAGTCTGAATAAAAAACTCATGAGCATACATATGTATGTTTGTATAGTGTGTACCCTTTGCTATTTGAATTGGATCAAATCTGAGTGCTAGAGGACGATGCATTTTCCATTTCACACTTCTTTATTGTCAGCAGATGCCATCCTAACATCAGTTGCATAAATAAGCAAACAACATAAAAAAAATAACCGTCAAAATAAAATCATGCACATTTATATTACAACACACGTTCTGGTTGGATTCTTCGTATTCATGAACTGTGACCTGCTTCCCGCCGAATCACTCCAAAATACACAACCAAGGCGATGATTTTCAAAAGAACTATGAAGATTATCGTAAAGATACAAATTATTTGTCTTTTTTCCTCCCTTGGCCTCTCGGCCCACGGTGTGGCTGGTTCCCTAGAAGAAAAGGTCAAATCTGAATCTCGATGAATTCCTTTTTTTTCAATTTTCGTGACATACCCCCGTAGAACGTTCATAACGGTACGATGGTAAAAAGTTAATAGATTTTATTTTTAAATTTTGATGTCAAAATTTGTATTTCAAAATAAACTAAATTGGGGTATATGTATTTTTGACTGTTTTTTTTTTTTTTAAATCACTCACAGTACAACTGAATTTTTTATCGTAGAAATGACAATGCCATACCAATGCAATCTATTGCTTGCATTGGTCAGAGGCAAACAAGGCAAGCATATTTGAATATATAAGGAGCTTGCATAGGCTATTCTATTAACATACTCGTATACTCGGAGCACTTCCATTTTGTAGTTTGTAACCTTAACAGATATTGTGAGAATCTTGTGAACCTACGTGAAGCTTTGCTTGCAGCGTAATCCATAAATAAATCCATGGGCAGATGACTTTGACTCTTGGTCGATCGTAGAGTAGCGCGGACATGGCATGCATTTACTTTTTCTCTCTTATTGAATTCTTGGCGATTGAAACTATCGTCAAACAAACGATGGAACAGACAAATCCTCGGCTCGAACACCTCGACGACATACAGAGCCCCAACGAACAACAAAACGCACAAAAAAGTACTTCGCTTTTGGGACTTAAACAACCATACAGACAACTTACCGATAGCAATGACGCTGGAATAAGGACACTGAAGTCAATGAATAAAAACCTGAAACAATTAATCGAAAAAAGTTATAATAAACCTGTATTTGAGTAACAAGATTCAGGTTAAAAAGACCAGTAATCCAAATATGTTCCCGCTGATAAATAAATTGTTTAGGCGGAAAAATCATAATGACATTTAATGAGTACGGATTTCACAGACGACAAAAAACAGGCAGATGCTACAGACAGTTGATATAAGTCCAGAAAATGTAGAATTAGGTGATGGTTTTTTTCCATGGTCTAAGATCTACGGGAGAAAGTGGACTTGTTAGGAGTTTTTTTGAAGCTGCACATACGTTGAACAATCTAGTTCAGCGTAACCACGACATTGAGAACAGAAGCTATGTGAATCACTACTATCTGCGCAATGAACTTCAAAATTGGCGATCTGAGAATAACGGTTTTACTGTGTACAATGCAGAAAATGCGGTAAATGTCATCGTCGCCATAACCTCCGGAAACGCACTCAGGCTTCTAGATTTTGTATCGGTACCTATAGCCAGTACACGGAAGGACACATCGACGGATAGAACAAAACGTCATGATAAGCAGCTACCTTGATGTAGTAACATAAGAGACTAAATCATCACGGAAAACATGCAAAGAATCACCCACCAGATACAGGTTATAGAGCTATCAACTTCGAAAGAAAAAACCAACAGAAAAAGATTCCGAACTTATTGTGCGAATCAGTAGATGTTCCATAATTGATATTCAATGTATTTACCTTAGTATCTACTCGTTTTCATCTATCCACAATCACATAGACTTACAATTACTTGCGCAATTATTGGATTCCTATTTAATAAACATTTATCACATAATAACGTTCCGACTGATTTAATAGAAAAATTGTATTAAACACTTCCAAAGCACTGATGTACACATCCATTAAAAATTAAATTCTATAAATGACTTGAATACATAAATTCATGAGAGAAAACAAATTCTATTATTATATCTTCCTACATTCTTATGCAACAGAAACGGATAATGAGAAAGCAAAAAAGCACAAACAAAGCCGTCGGGGTAGATATTTTGAAAATTAATTCGCACTTTTTGATGTCATAAAGTCTTCGCTGTCACAAAGATTTCTACAACGCATTAAAAGATCCATGTCATTTGAGACCTAAAGTGATGCTTCTGCAATACCTTTCAATATATTTCTTTACTTTCTTAATTTAAAATCAGAAAACAAATCTGACACATTTTTTGGCAAAATAATAACAAAAAAAAAAAAAAACAGTGGTACTCACGACATCAATATGTCATCCGCTTCTCGGCGAAAAATGGCACAAATCGATTTTACCACGTCCATAGGTGGGCGTGACAGGTAAACAAAACGTTTTAAGGTCAAACAAACTTGTAAAAAAAAAAACTACACCCAATGAAAAGTAAAAAATATTATATAACACAATTTTGAAATACAAAATCTTTAATAAGGCACTGATTTCGTTTAAGAAAAAAACAGAATCTATCGTCTTGATACAGCTAAACGTCAGGCAATTCTCTCAAGACTTGCCTCGCCTCCAGTCACTACCAGTTTAACCACTATGTGCTGGGATCTATGTCAGTTGGTGGTTACGTTTGTGGTTGTGTAGTGCAGGCAGTCACTCCTTTGTTTATCCACCTCCGGTTGCTTACATATGTATGTACACAGTGGTGTCCCCGTGTTCGAGGGTTAACACGAGTATCATATTTGACATGCACTCACTGACGTACGGTCTTACAGCACATCATTGACGGCACTTGAATCTTTTAGAACCCGGCTAATAACTAGCTAGCAGAGTAAAGCTTCAGGTGCCACACACCCGCTCTGCCACATACCATAAATAATTTTCGAATATGGCAGGTGAGACGTACATCTTGTCTTATATTAGGTGCTAATGTAATTCTAAACGCACATCAAACTTGAGAGCAAGTATAACATTACCAACTAATTGACACGAAATGTCAAGTCTGCCAAGTGGTTGTATGATTTAAAGCTTCAGTTATAGTTCAATGGTTTCTAGAAAGTGGTCGGCAAGGTAGGTCAATCAACCAATGAGAATGTAAACAAAAGTAGCAAGAAAGAAAGTAGAAGGTGATTTTTTTGTTTTTGCTGGTATTATGCAAGTGTTACATTACATGAACAAGTACTCGTGTTTTCGAAAATGATAGCTCTTGTGAATTTGGGACTAAAAGGTGCATGTTCAATGCAGCAAGCCTGTCAGCTATCCACCAAATCGAGAACTGAAAATGAAAGCAAATATGGGCGCATTCAATTCAGCAAGGTCAATCGAAAATAGTTGTTTGCATTATGAAAACGTAAATTGTTCATTGAGTAAAATTTGGAACACAAAATATTTTTGAGTGCCAAAATGTCAACCGATAAGTACTTAATTGAATCTGATGTTGACAGCATTCAAAAGTTTCCATAGATAGACGTCATCTTTGGTGGTCGAAACGAGATTCTAAGAATGAATGTTTTGTTTGGATCAGTCTTCAGATTAAGAGAGAGGCAGTGATTCAGTACCAAGAATAATGAGTTAAGATATTCAGCTTACTGAAAAAATTGTGAAAGATTTCTGTCTTGCTCATGCCATAGGATGACTTGATCCATGAACCTGGGGTCCTAGGCATGTCCTCACCCTACTCATTTTCCTGCCCGAAAAAAAAACAACGAGACCATTGTCTCGTTCCCTTTACCACAAATTCTTAGTCTATTGTAGCAAGATGAGTTAGCGCTTCTGTTCTATAGTGTCTACAGTATTAGAACCTACCACTGACCTCTTATGAAAGTTAAGAAGGTTTCGATTGGCCTGCTGGCAATCTGTAGAGGCATACTATTTGCAGTTAAGCTCATGTGGAGACAAACTGTCAATGGAAACCCCACTAATATCATAGGCAACCTTGATTAACTGACTCTATGAGTCTTGATTAACAAGTTCATTGGTGATTTCACATTATTCAGCATGCCGATTGCGTTTGAAGAAGTGCTGCAGAAAGACCCTAAAAGCAGCTTTTGCTGTCACTACAGATAAATATAATTCTCTCCATCTATCAATTTCATATTCATGGTTACCAGGACTGTATATATCTTTGCTTGGAAATAGCCGCAACTTTCCCAACGAGAAATGAAATCTAACGTTGTTGTTTTTGAAGCCATCCGCAAAGACCATCCTTCATTCTTTTCTGGCTCAAATTCTGACCGAAATCATTTTTGGGGTCAGGGATAGACGAGTTCGTACTTCTGTACCAGCAAGAGCTCTGTCGTAATTGCATCAGAGTCAAAAGACAGTCGGCGCGCGGGACCATCAAAATTATAGTGCATGCTGTACCAAAGACCACTTCTTTTTGAGAGAAAGATAGCTTAAGGAGAGCCATCTATAGGAGAGCCAGGCATGCTACGGATAGCCCCGTATCGAAGTTTGATAAGATCAGTAGGGACAAATACGAAGAGCCGCGATGCTTAAATTGCTACAATACCAAACTTCTGATTTTGCAAACCGATAAGCAAAAACTGGAGTACAATAATTATATTGTTATAAGAAGAAACCGGCCCAGATCCAAACGTGGAGGTGGTGTCGGGATTTTCATTAAACCATATATAAAATTTAACAGAATGTACAAGAGAGTGTTGCGCAGTTTCCGTGTGTTGAGGCAGCCGTCATTAACATTCCGCACCGCAGTGGAAAGCGGTTGTACTTGGCCTCTGTTTATTCACATGAGGCTTCACAATCCACTTTATATATTACAGAGCTCGACACGCTTTTTCGACTTCTGAGGCTGGAATTGGGAGAGAATTATTTCATAATCAGCGGAGATTTCAACGCTAAATACAGAGATTGGAGAAATCATTTGCCAAATACTAGAATGAACCTACTCGATTGGTGGGGTCAGCACTCGGTATTAAAGCGACGGATAACCCATCGTTTCCCAGAGGTGGGTCTTATTTGGATCTACTGACAGGTACGAATTTATAAACGCTGAACTGTCTGCGCACGTTCCTGTATGACAGCGACCATTGCGGTTTTAGCACCGAAATTACAGTTCCCAAGGAAATTGCGGAATTGGAGGAGTTCGTCCGAAGATATTCTTACAACTACAGTAAGACTCGATAAACACGCTTCTCTGCAACCTTGAAAAGAGCAATAGAAATTTTACAAACGAGGAGATCGATAAGTACCTAAAACGAATGGACGAGACTATAAATTATGGACACTTAAATACCGCGGTATCAATGTACGACTAATGAAGACCTGTACCGCAATCCTACTTTAGATGCAATGCACCGACAAAAAAGTAGACTTTTGTCAAGATTCAAAAACCTATACAGACAATTAACTGACAGACAAGCCCCGGAGATTTAGACACTGAAGTCGTCGATTAAAAATATTCAAACGCTAATAAAAGTGAATTACAGAAGTTCTGTAAGCTTGTATTGGAAGAATAAGGTTCGGGCTGTAAACAACAGCAACCCGAATGTTCCCGCAAATAAATAAACTATTTTGGAGAAAAATCAAAATGACCTTCAGTATCTTAAAATAGTCCAGACAACAGACAACGAACGGGTACTGACAATAGCAGGTATTGATCGTGCTACGACATCTTCCTCTAGAAGCGGTGGACATTTACAACACCCTGTTTAAAAATGCAATGAATAATGCACATTATCCAGCGCATTGGAAAACGGCGGTGGTTTAACCTATCCCCAAAAAGGGAAAGGATATATCCAATCCGGCGAATCTCCGGTCGATTAGTCTCCTTCCGAATATCAGTAAGGTGTTTGAAAAGGTAATCAATAGAGCTCTGACTAGGTGGGTTAAGGACAAACATATAGTTCCGGATAATCAATTCGGTTTTAAGGCGGGACATGATATCTCACATGCCGCGTCTAAACTGGTGTCCGATATCTAATGGAAAAAAGGCAAAAACCAATGTACTGGTGCCTGCCTTGTTGACTTGGAGAAGGCCTTCGACACCGTATGGTTAGAAGGTCTTTTCTATAAGTTGACTAGGCTGGGGATCAGTAAACTACTCTTGTACATTCTTTACAATATGCTAACCAACAGACAGTTTATCGTGAAAAATGATGATGTGACTTCTGTTGGAATATTTCAAATTAAAAATGGTCTTCAGCAGGGCGCGGTCAATTCGCCGATCCTATTCAACATTTATACAATTGACTTGATAGGTTCACTTCCCCGTATTATTGCGTACGCAGACGATTTGATAGCGTACAGAACAGGTCCAAGGATCGAGCAGCGTGACTTCGATAAGATAAGACGATTTTGCGATGAGTGGAAGTTGAAAATCAACTTTCAAAAGTCGGAAACCATTCTCTTTAGGATGCCGTTGTCTAGAGCCTTAAGGGATACTAGAAAAAATTGGCGAAAGTTTTCGATCATTGGACAACACGGACAGTCTCTTGCTTGTCGAAAGATGGTCAGATATAGTACCTTGGGATCTAGCTAGATCAGTTTCTGTATTTTGACAAAACTGTAGATGCTGCTCTGGCCATACCTAAAGGCGCTTTTGCCCTTACAAGGAGACTGTTTTATAGCAGCCAACTCGATGCGAGGGTAAAGGTAATCTGCTACATGGTTCTATCAGGCCCATGCTGGTATTTGGATGTCCCGTGTGGTTCAATGTACGAGCAAGCTTAATGGAAAAGATTCGGTTGTTTGAGAGGGCTTGCCTTCGCTTGCACAGAACACCAGAGTCGAAGTACAAAAAATTTTATCCTAATGAGGTCCTTTACAACAGGGCGAACCTAATACGAGTGGACAACTTTGTAATTAAACTAACTCGAAGGCACATTGCAAGAGCAATGACCCTGACGAATAACCTTATATCTGGAGCTTACTACCCCAATTACCTTTACCACGAGAGTGTGCGCTCTGACGGCTTCGTTCCACCGGAAGCATTCACCTACCTAGATCAGATAGGGTTGATCCAGGATAGAGCAGCGGTCCCGTTAATCTTCCATGTCGCTCGGACATCTGGGTACAGGCGACTCAACTACGGCAGAGACTTCGCACACGGCAGTGTGGATCGTCTAATGTTCAGTAGGGCGGTTGGGAATCGCGATAAGAAGAATGTCGTTCGGCAGCACCAGCATTTCTGGTGATGGAGAAGATGTTTCGTTGTCGTTTCCGTCAATTACGGACCAGCCTCACTAATGAGGCAGAGCTGACCCATCTATTTGCACTGTAAATAGCGATGGCCAGCTTATATAGGCTTAGGTTAGCCATTAAAATATATATACATAAATTGGAATATACAAAGGCATATACTAATATATGTATATTATTGTGTATAATGTCTAGGTGTGTGTATTGTGTATGTAGGTTAGGAAGACTAAGGTTTATTTTAAGCTAGATATTAAGTTTTTATAAAAATTTAAGTTTTTGCTAAGTTTTTTGTTAATAATGTTTTTCTTAGCCTTAAGTACAGAAAATAAATATTATAAAATAATATGTTAATTAAGTCGAAAGACATACATGTAAGAATTTAGAGTAACTTAGTGTGCCTGTGTAGGGCCAGTAAGTTAGTATAAGATTGTTAAGTTAAGATTATGTAAGAGTTAATGATTAAGAAAATAAAATGCATATAAAACTGAAACTGGAATGTTACAATATATTAAATACCTTTCATACTTTTAGAAGAATGTGATTATAAAAGAAGTACCTAACAACCTCGGAAAGTTGATTATTTTAGTCACATCCAGCGTTTGGACGGTAATAAATCAGGTCTATACAAATGTGTGCGCTTAACTTGTATCTCAATTTACTGATATACATATGAATATTACCGTGTAGTACCTAAAATTTGTTAAGTGAATACTTTTGCTTGCCAAGTATCTACAACTTCTTAGAACACTTAGCCAAATTCCTCTGCTCCAACTGTGTTACTTGACGGTGACTTCTATCCGAAATGTTCTTTGAAGCCGCCCATAGTTAAAATGAACAAAACACTATTCCCAAGTACTCTCGCTTCCAATATTTCACATCGAAACAATATGGTTCTGCAGATAGACTAATTACAACACTTGAATGGAATTTGATAAGACTTGCCTATCATTGCAATTGAAAAGATAAAAAGTTGGGCTTGGCTGCAAATAATACAGTCTTCCATAGCATCGCATCGATATGGTACATTGTAGACTTCAAGAGTTCTTCCAGGTTATTCGCATATTCCTGTTGTTTAGGCTTGCCATTGCAGATTTGAAAAACAAATGTCCAGGTAAGGTTTGACATCTGTATGAGCACGCTAAATTCTTTAGAGAAATGAAAACGTACTTACAGAACGTAAAGCTGTCGTTTGCTACTGGGCCAGTTGGTCTACATATCGTCCAGGTGATGGAAATCAAAAAATTGGACATATCATCCCAGAATACTGTACTCACATAGTGTACACCTTTGCCGGGTTGGACATTGACGGAAAGATAATAAGTCTGGATCCCCGATTAGATATCCAAAATGGTAAGTGAGAGATTTTAGCTTTTCCAAAATGAAACTAAAGTTATGAGTCTGATCTCTTGAAAAGGTGGCTTCAAAGACATGGTTGCCTTAAGGGAACGAGATAAGTCTGGGTGCTTGAAAATTCTTCTTGCCATTGGCGGATGGGGAGAAGGTTCCGAGAAGTATTCACTTGTAAGTTTTAGTCATCTTACGGTATACGAGTATGCTTTTTAATATTTTGCTCAATAGATGGCAGAATCAGAGAGTAACCGAGAGAAATTCGCTGAGAGTGTTGTACGTTATTTGATTTACTATGAATTCGATGGAATTGACATTGATTGGGAGTTCCCAACTCAGCGCAATGGTCTACCATCTGATAAGGAAAGCTTCACCAAACTTCTGATTTTATTGAAGGAAAAATTGAAACCAAGGAATAGAATCGTTACCACCGCGGTAACCGGAGCACTTGATGTAACCAAAACTGCTTATGAAGTCAAATTGATTTGCCACGAACTTGACTACGTTTCGATCATGGGTTACGACTTCCATGATGTAAATCTGACAAGTATCCACTCGCCACTAAAAGCTGAACACCGTGAAGATCGGCACACTATTTCAGATACAATAGATTACTATTTACGAAATGGATGTCCAGCTGAAAAAATAATTTTAGGAGTGCCAGCATATGGAAGGACCTTTACTCTTAAGGATGCTCGTGTTACTAAAGTGGGAGCAAGTGTTTCTGGAGCTGGGAAACCCGGGGAATATACACGAGAGAGTGGTTTCTTAGGATACAATGAAATCTGTGAAATGCAGAAGAAACAGAAGAATTGGAAGAAAGTGTATCTTGACAAAAACGCAGCGGTTTATGCCCATTATAGCAAATTATGGATTAGTTATGATGATGAGCGTACTATCAAACAGAAGGCCGGATATGTTTTAGAAGAAGGTCTTGGTGGGATGATGATATGGTCTATCGATACTGACGATTTTAAGGGGACGTGTTCGAATGTTTCATACCCTCTGTTGAGTGCCATAAATAAGGGCTTAAAATGGAATGTAAAGATAAATGAAAGAATAAAGTAGTTTGAGTTTTTCTATTCAATAAGTCCTTAAGTCTATTATAAAAGCCATAAAAATAATCTTTTTTGTGATTATTTTGTTTAGGAAAAATATAAAATAAATTGAGTTTATAAAGGTAGAAGTTTATTGAACATACAATTGACTGTAAAACGTAACTTTTATATTATAATTTATTTAAAATGACGGCTGTGCAGAGGTTCTCTATTGACCTCTCTTTTTTGAAAGGGTCTACGGTCGTACCAACACCTACTGTGAATTTTGAATAGCGATGAGTCAATAATTTTTTATTTATTGAACATAACAACGACTAGAAAAGTACGTAGGATTTTTTTGATATATTGATTTTTGGGCGAATTGCGCACTTCCAAGATCAAACTTGCAAAATTCGCAGAGAAATCGCCAGAAAATTGTTAATAACAAATGAACTACAAATGCTACATTACTTAGACAATATACTTCTAAAGATCTAGCTAAAACTTGAAGTGAATAAAAAGTTTTGAGATAAACGCGTTTAAAATTTTAAGCTAGCTCGCTGTCTACTTCCAGATATTGAGATATTATTATTGGGGTCCTAAGGTACCATTGAAAGCGATGAAAAAAATTCTTTAAGCCCCTTAAAATTCACCAGTTGGGACTACCTTTAATCGGACCTCCGAGTTGTCTCCGCAGGTCTTCCGCAGTAGAGCTTGAAAGTGCTTTTTCCCCCATTTTCGAGCCATCTTATCTCTTTCAACCATAAAATGTGTGTACGATGTGTTTTGCGTGAACTCACGTTTTATTTCTTCGTTCTTCGAATCCTTCTTCTAGTGCACTCCAAGTAAATTGAGGTCCCCCTCCACGTGCGCGCGTCCCTGCGCTGTCCCTCCGGATTAGAATCGAAAACTTTTCGAGCTTTAACACTGCTGTTCATTCGCTCTACTTGTTCTTACTATCTTAGACAACAAATGTGCATTTTTCCGACCAGGTCAATGACACTGTATTACTTGTAAGTTTGTCGTCTGCGTTCAAAACGGCCAAGGGTATTTTTATTCACCTTAGTTAACTTCCATGCGACTGCACCATAAAGCAGGATGGTAAGACTTTAATATTTATAGAGTCTTCTTAGCGTTTCTTGACAATTATTACTCATTTGTCTTCTTAGGCGAAAGAAACAGAGGTTGGTAAGAGTAAATCTTCCTTTGATTTCTGATGAGATGTTATTATTAGATTAAATAGCAAAGCCAAGGTATACAAAGTCTCTGACTACCTCAAAGTTATAGCTGTCTATTGTGACGTTTTATCGATGTTATGTGCCCCTTCTTATCTTATCATCATTCACGACTAAACTCATTCATGCCGCTTCTTTGACTTGTGAGTTTTGCAAAATATTCTCAAGTATGATATTTTGAAGTTAAATAATAGCGCACCACCTTGTGCAAATCTTTTTTGATGCCTCGTAGGGATCGTTTCTAACCTTTACGGGGCATCGAGGGTTCTCCATCGTCATTCTGACGAGTTCGAAAGTGATACTAAGTGTAGCATAACTCTGTAAAGCTCGTCTCAGTGTTGCGGACTAGTTTACTTAAACATTAGACTTCAAAAAAACCCAAAGAAGAAAGTCCAACGAAAGGCCAGCTTTGAATACCAAACCGGGAAAGTATATTTCCAGGGAATGACTCATGCAGAAATTGAACTGTTTTTGGGCTGTATAGCATGTGACACCGTCTTGTTGAAACTAAACATCATCCACATCCATATCGTACAATTTAGGCACAAAAAACGGGATTATCATATCGCAATAGTGAGCACCTGACCTGACTAGCAATATTTACAAAAAAATTGTCCAATAATGTCTTTAGCCTAAAATCTACAGGAAAGAGTGACAACTTGTGAATGTATTTGTTTCTCAAAAATCATTCGACAATTCTGACAACTAACGAAGCAATCAGAATGGAAATGAGCCTTATTGCTGAAGATGATTTTGTTTGATAGATCAGCAACCACTTGTTGTTCTATAATTAATCTATTCAAAAAAATCTCTTCGCTGTTCGTGGTCAGTAGGCTTCCGTTCTTGAGTCAAATGCTCTTTGTATGCACGAAAATGCAAATCTTTCGTGATTGATTGCAGTCCCGGAACAGACCTATTACTTTTTCGTGTAGGGTTCCATTTTTAATAGCCCTGAACTGTCAGCTGTCATGTTGTCTTGTTTTCTTTCGTTTATTACGATTTCAACTGTCAAGAACTTTCTCATATATGTAGATCGTTATATGTGCAGAAAGTGGAAAATTGGAGCGTGATACCGGGAGGAGATACCAGAAACAGACCATAATCAGAAGTCCACTACTTAGTGATGGGCCCTTACAAACAACAACAAACTTTGATGTCTATGTAGACTCCCGGTTAAGAAACCCAGTCGGTGTTAGAATATTGAAACACTAATCCTGCTGACTGTATAATGGTAAGAATAGGTAAAATACACCTGTCAGGTAGGTGTGAACCTTTCACTATTGACTAAGAAAACAGAGAATGGACAAGGTTAATGAAGCAATTTCGAAGCTTAAGTCTAATGAAGTCGTTGGAGCAAACGGACTGCTAAACTATTTAAAGCAACTGGATATGATCTAGTTGCGAATATGCACCAGCTCATCTGAAAGTATTCATGAACAATTTGGTCCATGTTAGTGCAGTTTCACCACAGCAAATTCCACCATTGATCAGTAAGAGAGATCTTGGACAAGATCGATGCGCACCATCTGCTTGTCGACATCAAAGCCGCATATGACAGCATGCATAGGGACAAGCTTTATTCGAATACGTCATATCTAGTTTTGACATCCCTACCAAGCTCGAAAGGTTATGTAGAATGACTAGACAGAATTATATATTCCATCAAGGTCCATAATGAACTAACCGAGATATTCAATGTCAAGAACGGATTTAGAGAAGGTGGCGCGTTTTCATATCATATATAACATCGTCCTACAAAAAATCGTGCAAAACTCACTGGCGAACAAAAGACAAATAATATAGTATTGGGTATGTAATTTAATTCGTCATGTTTTTTTTTTTTTAAATTTGAACGTTTATTTAAGAAAAACATGTACAATATATTATTCAAAGTATTGCCCATCTGAAGCTATGACTTTTTCCCACATTTCTGGCAATTTATGGATCCCATCCCAAAAGAACTGCGCCGGCTTGGCAGCCAAGAATGAATCAAGTCAATTTTTGATATTCTGCTCTGATGTGAGCCGTATTTCAATGAGGGAGTTCTGCATCGACCGGAACAAATGGTAGTCAGAAGGGGCAGCGTCTGGGCTATAAAGCGGGTGGGGTAAGACTTCCCATCCACTGTCTTCCAAATAGTTCTTAACCGGAATAACCGTGGGGCCGAGCGTTGTCATGATGGAAAATTATTGCCTCGTGTCTGGTCGCATATTCCGGGCGTTTTTCGGCTGCTGCTCTCTTCAAACAGATTAATTGTGTTCGCTAGAGTTGTCCATTGGTGGTTTCACCCGGTTTTACCAGCTCATAATACAGCACATCCATCTGATACCACCAAATACAGAGCATTACCTTCGCGCCATGGATATTCGGCTTTGCCATTGATTTAGCTGGTTGGCCGGGTTTCACATATAATTTTTTTCGCTTGGGGTTGTCGTAATAGATCCATTTTTTATCACCAGTAACAATCCGATGCAAAAATGACTTCCTTTTGTGGCACTCCAGCAGCATTTCGGACACGCAAAACCGCCTTTCGACGTCTCTCGGCTTGAGTTCATATGGAACCTAATTTCCTTGCTTTTGAATATATCCAGCTGCTCTTAAACGTTTTGAAATGCCCAGGACGTTCACAGTCTTCCAAGCCAAAATCACCACTCTTAAATCGTGCAAACTACTTTTGGCACGTTCGCTCAGCTTGCGCATGTTCACCATAAACTTCCACCAAAATACGATGACTTTCGGCAGCAGTTTTCTTCATATTAAAGTAATGAAGAAGAACTTCCCGCAAAAACACTTTTTCAAGCACAAAGTTCGACATATTTGAGTGAAAAAAAATTATTGTTGTTTACGCTTCAAATGAGTGACATATACTGAAATGACGTACAATGACAGTAGCTTTCCAACGCATGTTCCAATGGAATAAGAACAATGGAATAATACAAATTACGCCATCTCTTATCAAACCGCACGAATTAAATTATAGACCAATATCTTTTAATTCCACACAATAGCTTGCGTCCATGTATAATTATAATGTGAATGGACAAACATAGCCAGCTATCAACGAAGCTTTCGTGATTACTCAGGCGAAAGCCTGATGGTAAACGAGGTCAAAACAAAGAATATTCTGTCATCAGGAAATGATGCACACCATTTTTAGCTTAGCTATAACGTCACCATTAGCAATGTTAACTTCAAGGGGTAAAGCACTTCATTGGCTCATCCCGGCCGTGCTCTACAGTGTTTAGCTTTTGTGCTTGTCAAAAATGGATGAAGAAGCGCTTATCCGTTTCCAAAGAAAAATAATGCTTTTGCTTTTCGGTCTCATTTATATAAGCGGGGAATGGAGGCGAAGATTCAACCACGGTGTAAAGCGATATTGGTCTAGTCCGACTTCTTCGGTTCCAACATCTGAGATGCCTGGGCCATGTTGATCGAATGGAGCTTCGTTTTTGTTTTTGTTTATTTGTAATTATGACTCGGGTATTCAGACTGGATATTACACGTATATAAGGGCTAAGAAGTATTCACTTCACTGCGTACGTCAACATGATGAAACATAGGTAGTTCACCAACCACACCTTATTTTCTCACCGGAAAACAACTTAACGCAGTTTGTAAATAAGCCCACACGGATACCTGAAGTTGCAATTGGACTCACCTCAATAAATGCTATCCTTTTAGGCTCGTCGGACTACTGTGTCATATCAGGTAATTTCTCACATATCGACCACACAGTTAGAGAAAAGATTCCTAAAAGAACAGTATGGCACTATGAGAAAGCCAATTGGAGTGAACTTAACATCATCTTTATGAATTCTAACTGGTCGTTGTTTCCTCGATAATGATGTCAATACCGGATTGATATGATCACAAACACTATTCTCTATGGAATTAAATTATTTATCGGATTAACAGCACCGAACCAAAAGAAAAGACCTGGTACCACTCGAGCTGTAAAAAGACTGTCACCGTTTTTCGAAAACGAGTCCAAACGATCTAGGAATGATTGTAACGTCTTTCTTAAGCGTGTACAAATAAATGCGACCAAAAACAAGCTTCACTGCTTGCTTCACACTTTCTAGCTAGATCAACTTTTTTAGATTGCGCCTTGTCTCCGCCTACATTTGAGTTCGTCGAATATATTCAAAATATTCAAAATATTACACGAATTCCCACTCGTGTAATAGCAAGAGTACTTTAAGATCTTAACATACATATAATACATCCGATGGTATAGATGGTATATCTCCCCTTCTTCTAAAGAAGTGTTCTTCCACGCTGGCGAAACCACTGCGTAAGCTTTTTCATAAATTCTACTTTTTATTACACTTTCCGGACAGATTGAAAACAGCATTGAGGCTGGCCGTGGCTTAAGTGGTAGTGAACTGGCTTCCAAATCGGAAGGTTCGGTGTTCCAATCTTCATTTTTCCAGTTAACGAAAATCAAGAAAGGTGAGTAGTTGACTAGAAATCAACAAGCCAGCTTACCATACACTAAGAATTTAGTCTCCCCATTAAATGTTTGATGCCACCCATGGAGCGAAATTAACACTCAGCGAAAATGTCTTTCTTTCTCCCTCTATCTCATTTTCTAAAAAACTTGGCACATGCTGCGGTTTATGTAGCAACAGGTCCACTGGTTTTATATCAAAGATATTTGACGGAGTTTGACATCTAGTTCTTTCATAGAAAATCCATGCATTTGGGGTCGATGGATTAGAAATTTCTTTCTTCTCGGAACGTTCAATTCAATTCAAATGGTCTGTCTGATATTCATAAAATAAATGCTGATGTGACCCAGGGCTCGTACTGTCTTCGACACTTTTTTAATTTTCATCAATGACCTCTTGCCTGGTGCTGATGCTTCCAAAAGACAATTCTGTTTGGTATTGTTACAGTGAAATTTATGGTAAACACCCAGCCATTGTCCATGCGTAGCATTTGCATCGTTGATTCGATGTCGCAAAAAATACTGCGAAATGTCTATACTTCGCCTCATCTAATCTGGCCTGAATGCAAAAGGCATTCAACCCCCCAACATTTAATGCTCATATCTAAACAGTTGCTTCTAAAACATTTCTGCATTGCTAGATAAGATTCAAAACACAGATAATGCTAATATCACAGTCAATTAACACCCTTGATCACCGACGAAATATCTTCTATCTTACCTTGTTTTATCGCTATTTTTTCCACCAGTGCTCCATCGAAATCACCAATAGCATTCCGCTGTTTCAATCCTTCAACCGTAACAACCGCCTCGTTGTAAACGCTCATCAGTATAGCCTCATGCCCACTTTCAAACATACTCTGAAATACCGCGGTTTTTTCCTAAGCCAAACTATTCGCTTATAGAATGCCCTGAAGAGCCGATAAGAATCTCCGAGAATTAGTCGGGTTTTTGGAAAAGAAATGGTGACGGATAAGCCCTTAATCATCGGTTCAACTAGCTGCTCATTTTGGATTTTCGCATTGATTTTCATGATGGAACTGACATTGCAGGTTGGGGTTGTGATGTCAGGGTATCTTCACTACCACGTAAAAACCAGATAGTTATGAGTTAGACACCAGCTTCAGATTCCAAAAGATCACGACCCGAAACGTTCACGGGCTACGAATTGAGAGTATGCACCTGTAACATACGTACCCTGTACACCCCTGGTTCCGTTCAAAAACTTGAATCTGTTCTCACGATGTACAAGGCAGATATTACAATAGAAACAGAAGAATTGCGACATTTATTACAGCTGTCATGAAATACTGCACATGTTAGGATGTGTATTCGTCATGGGAGACCGGCTACGGTTAATGTTAATTGCGATAAACGATGGCCTGGCCGTGATCCGTATCAAGGAATCATTCTAAATCATCAGCCTAATATGTGCACACGTCCTTTCTGCTAAAGCTTAAGACTCTATCAAAGAAATTGCCAAAATGTCAAAATCAGTAAAGAAAACATCTTCGGCGGATGAGTTGGAAAGCACACACTCTACGACACGACAACAGACAACGACTTCTGGCTAATCAATTTTGCAGTAGCTTGTAATACAGTGATATGTAGCACTACCAAATCAAACATGTGCTAATATATATTATGAGAAGCACGCATCATCCCACTATCCCATAAAAACAAGCTGCGAACCGGCGAACCAACATTGGAAATATAAGAACGACTGGCGTAGCAGTCGAGTTACTCGACACTGAAAAATACACGTTTGGTATTTCAACATAATATACATTATTGAGTTTCGAGTGTCATAATTTGGTATTCTTTCATCCGCGATCGACTGCCATTCACGTACGACAGCTACCAAGCTTACGTACGAACGGATTTTATTGTCTTGGGAAGGAAGAAAAATGGTCAATACAAAAATTGTATACATTCCTACTGGCATATCCCTGCTGAATGTAGCATATAAGATCATATCCAGTTTACTGTGTGAACGTCTCAAGCCTTCTGCAAAACACTAATCAGCACGTACGTGTAGCTTCTGGGCCGACAAATTGACAATCCACCAGATTTTCACACTAAGGCAAATACTGGAAAAGACAACATTCATCGTCTTGAGATCTACATGGCGATGGTCGAATTCGGGATCCCACCAAAACTGATCCAGTTGTGGCGCTTGACGCTGGAAGACACGCGGTGTTATGTGGAATTTGGAAACAGTTCTTCCAAACTACAATATTCCAAACCTTCGCCGGATTTCGGCAAGGCGATGTGCTGGGACAGATAGTGCGCAGGGCAAATATTAACACGGAAGGCACTATCTTCAACAAATTTATTCATCGGTCACTTCCGGCGCGCGCCAGTAAAGCTTTTATGACAAACAAAGAATAATCGAAACGAGTTGACATTGAAGTAAATGAGAAAGAAACCAATTACATGTTATTAACAAACAATGAAGCATCTGTCCACCGCCTAAGACAAACTGTCACTGTTGACAACAATAACTTCGAAGTCTACCTAATTCAGAGTAAACATCAACTCCAAGAATGACACTCTAGAAAACCGTTTCTACTTCGTTTTGGCGAAACAAATGGGTTCATAATTCTTAACTTGAAATGCATGCCTACAAAACATTGATCCTGCCAGTTCTACTCTATGGAGCCGAGTGCTGAACGACAAGTAGGAAAGCAGAACAAAAATATTTGGTCCCGTATCCGAGGAGGGCGAATGATTGCCTGGTTGTTCTTATAAAAAGTGCCATTAGGAAGGTATGTAAATTCTATTCGCTTGTTTCTTGCAAAACATTTAATGGTCTTCAAGCTAATATACATATGCTATATATGTTTCTGTTGCCTGTGACTGCCGCCTGTGTTGATACACATTTGTACCCGTTTTATCACATTTTCCATAACTATCCGGAAGATTTCCGGTGATAACTATTCGCATTCCTGTCGAATATTCTCCTTAAGGGATGCGATTGTCTGAAGCATAAACCCGCGACTTTAAGTAACCCCAAGGAAAGAAGTCTGGGATGGTTAAATCGGGCGATCTTGCTGGCCATGCCAAATCGCTAAAAGGGGAGATTACGCGACCAGGAAACACGTCCTTCAAAATATCCATTGTGGCTCGTGCTGTGCCTGCGGTTGCACCGTTTATTGAAACCACATGCTCACCAAGCCCCATTCATCCCATATCGGCAAAAAGAAGTCGTTTATCATGGCCCTCTAGCGTTCGCCAATAACAGTGACCGTATTGCCGATGGCGTCCTCAAAAAAATACGGCCCAATGACTTCTCCCGCGTGAAGGCCGCACCACACAATGGCTTTGAGTGGATATAATGGCTCTTCGTGCATCACACGAGGATTTTCAATACCCCAGAAACGAAGATTTTGCTTATTGACATAACCACTTAAGTGGAAATGCGGCTCGTTGCTCATGATGATTTTTGACACAAAATAGTCCTCTTCGTTGTTGATATTGAGCATGGCTTTACAGTAAATCACACGCGACTGACGGTCAGGAGGCATTAACTGATGCACTGTTTGCGCTTTCTACGGGAACATGTGTAAGTCTTTCATTAAAATGTGCCGTAGGGTCCGTCTGGTGATGCCCAATTTCGTGGCCTGTCATCTGGTTGATGTTTCTTCGTTCTCAGTGACATCGGCAGCCACAGCCGCGATATTCTCGGCCAGTCCGGTGGGGGCCATGCCCTGCATGGTCTCATGTGGTTCCACTCTGTTCGAGTCGAGTAGCTAAGCGCAGGAATGTTTGCCCATTTGGCGCGACACGATTAGGAAATTGACGTCGAAATTTACGCTGCACTAACACCACCGACCGATTATTGGTCAAAAACATCGACACAATTATTCCAAGCTCTTGCGGAGTATAGCGCTCCATTGCTTGGCTGTTTTTATACTGCAGCTGTCTAGTTCACAAATGTCAAATATGATTGACGTACGACGCCATTTGCAAACATTATAACATCTTTCGATAGGGTGATTAATTTTGTACATTCACTTGTTCACCCCACATTGTATATATTAATCTGATGTGACAACTATCTCTTTTTATTTCACTGAATAAAAATGTCACTTTTATTGTATAGGGTTTTCTAATAACGACTTGACAACTTTTTTTTTTTTTTAAATAAAAGGCAAACCATTCGAGATATTTCAAAAACTTTATTATTGGAACTCGACTTCGTTCATATGGCCACCGCAGGCACGTTTGCAGCGGTCGATTCCTTGGACCCAATTTTCAACGACTCGGCCACACACTTCGGCCGAAACTGCCGCTACTTCACGTTCAATGTTGGCTCTGAGCTCTTTCAACGTCGTCGGCGTGTTGGCATAAACCAATGACTTAACGTAGCCCCACAGAAAATAGTCAAGCGGCGTTAAATCGCAGGAACGAAGCGGCCAATCGACTGGCCCATGTCTTGAGATAACACGCTCACCATACTTACTGTTCAATAAATCGATTGTAGCGTGTGCTATGTGGCTTGTGGCACCATCCTGTTCAAACCATATGTCGTCCAAGTCCAAATCTTCCACTTCGGGCCAAAAATAATCGGTGATCATGGCGCGATAACGCTGACCATTCACAGTAACATGACGATCGTTATTGTCGACGAAAAAATATGGCCCAATAACGCCGCCGGCATGCAAACCGCACCAAACAGTTATTTTTTGTGGATGAAGTAGTGATTCATGAAGCGCATGTGGGTTTTCACCCGACCAATAACTTCGTCACTGAAGATGATTTTGCGATGAAATTCATCATCTTGGCACATCTTCTCCAAAACCCAATCGGAGAACGTAGCTCGTAAGTGTACTTTACCATGATAAAAATGTTGAGTTTACTGAATAAATTGACAGTGACAGTTTGATGATAAGTGAGAGTGCGTTCACAAATTAAATTCAAAGTTGTCAAGTTCCTATTGGAAAACCCTATATAATTTAGATAAATTGTTAGAATTTGTAAGAATTTGTAAGAATTTGAGTGAATTATAAACATACAAAATAAAAATTAATAAAAATAATGAATTAAGTAAGACCTCTTACGCGCGCGCAGACTATAAAAACATAAAAAGTATGACGGCCACGTCGTGTTTGAGTATTTAAGGTTGATTTACCGTTCTCCCTAGATCTTTTCGTTGTTCTTCCAATATCTTAAGAGTAAGGATGGGATCGCACAAATGCACCCCAAAAGTGTTGGGTGGATGGGAAAGGAAGTCCAACTCGTAACAAATTTTACCGTAAGAAGTTTAAGATAAATACTATTTGGCAATGGTCTGCGAAGAGGGAATCAATAAAACTTTACCTGCACATTAATTCAACAGACTTTTTGTTGGTTATTTAAAATAAAAGATTAGCTTGGGTAAGGTTTATTCTCATTTTTCTTTTATTGGCCATATTGACAAGAATTGTTTGCAATTGTAATATTTATTAGTTGTAACATTGACATGCATTTTTGTTAAATATAATTTATTGTTGTGCTACATTGAATTTACAAAAAAAAAAAAAAAAATAACATAACGATCTTTTTTTTATTTTACTTCTTCTTTGCCACCAATAAAGTAAATATTTCAATTTTTATTTAAATCTTCCTTTCAATTTATTCTTTTTTATTTTTATTATTATTAAAAAAATAATAAAACAAAATAACAAAATTTATTAAAGAAAATTAGAAATACACACTTTCGTTCGTATGTGCTTAAAATTGCAATAAAACATGAGAGTAACCATTTAAAATTAGATTTTCTCAATGTTTAAGTGATTTTTATTTATTTAAGTAAATTAAAAAATTATACAAACAAATTTTAACATTAAAGATATACAATTGCAGCATAACTTAAAATAAATATTTGAATTCGAAGAATTCAATTTTATTATTTTTGTTTTGTGTAATCAATTTAAACAAACAAATTTGTTAAACAGAATGGAAGCCTAGTAAATCGAAATAAAATATATATAAATATATTTAAAGCATTTATAATATTTTATTTTTTATTGCAGATTTGTTTTCCTTTTTTTAAGTAATCATTATTTATTTTAATAAACAAAATAATTGAAAAACTTAATTACGTTTTTTTCTTCTAGTTAGAAGAAAATAAAATGTAAAATGAAGATCTCTTTCACTTACATGGTACAGTTTTTATTTTTAGCGTAAACGAAAGTAGTCGATCAATAGATTTTGAAATATAAAATTAGAAAAAGGTTTTTTCTACACCTATATATATTTATTTATATAAAAAAATGATATAAAAATATACATTTAATTAAAAATGTAAAATTAAAAATAACATCAACTTTACTTAGTTTTTTTTTTTCTCAAAATGTATAATTATCGTCTTACATGCATAATTGTAAAAATAAAAAATTATTGAAAAAAGGTAAAAATGTAATCAAAAAGAACGCACAAACTAATGGATTATATAAATGAAACACCAAAGTTAACAAAATGTCATACTGCCATTTGTTCAGCAAGCAAATTGTTCCTAAAGAGAAAAAAGCTGTAAATATAAATTCAATGAATATCAAAGACGTAATTAAATAAATGCTTTTAAAAAAAATAAAACGTTTAAACGAAAAGATAAAAAAAAAATTATATAACAAAGAAAATGTACACAAAATAAATCTAACTTAAAACTCATTGTCTTTTATAAAATCTTTGGGATTATTTGCATTTCGTTCTTGATTTATTGTCTAACATACAAGTTCTGAACGGAACATTGTTTCGTGAGATAACCCTGCATCACCATAAACTTTAAACTGTTTTAGCAATAATTTTTGCTTGATTATGAGAAAAAATATCAGCAACTGTCTTCTTTGCGGTTTTGCTAGTAAGCTCTACTTCATTTCGGTCACAGGCAATTTCGCTGAAAATGCAAAGTAAAAGTAATGTTTTGCTTCGAATTCCAAAAGCTACGAGTTATGCTAACACTAGCAAAATGTCATTAAAGTGGTATCTGACTGGTGCGTTGAGCTGTACTAGCGCCCTTCAGTCGTAGAGGAAAGCTGAGTCTTAACCAATTCTCTCTGAACTATTCATAATTACCATATATACATATACATATAATATAAAATTTTACTTCTCCAATGAAGTCAAATATCTAGTAGTTCTAGATAAAAAAAAATTCCTGACCTACAGGAATATCAAGAATAATGAATGAGCTGAAAATTTGACAGGCATGAACCTCATATTATGTAAACATTTTTAGGACTGCACAATTCATATATTTAACGACAATTGATACAACAGGGGTATATGCCATACAAATACACTGAGCCGGTTCTGAAATTGAGATAAACAGGAATTTAATCGATCTATCGGCTTAACAAAAACGAAATATCGGTTGTTGGCGACATGCAGCTTGGATTGTTTAACCTTTTGTGTAAAGCCTTTTTTTTTCTATAATATATATGCTGATGCAGTGATTAGAAACTAAGTGTTCTCTGTTCAATTCATCATTCATCAAAAAGTTAAACTCCAGCCAACTGATGGGGGCTTTCTAGTATGCATGTCTTCAGGATTTCCTAATTTGCTTAAAACTACCTACAAACCATCTTCATGTGATAAAAAATAGCTCGAAAAATGAAAATCGATATCGGTGGATATTGTTTTATTATGTCTGCCCACAAATGTATGAAAAAGGTCTGTACGGTTACTGGTTTCAACATGACAATGAGCCATGCCACACTGCAAATTATGCAATACAATACAGTTTCTGCAACGAAAATTCATTGGACGTATGCTGTCAAAAAATGGCGACATTGACTGCCACCCAAATTTCCAGATTTGACCCCTGTGGACTTCTTTTTGTGGGGTTATTTGAAAAGTAAAGTGAACGCCAAGCCTCAGACCATTCACGAGTTCAAGGTAAATATGTGTGCCGAAATCATCGCTATACCGCCCGATATGTAGTATAGTGATGGAAAACGCAGCAAAAAGGACACATTTTGCCACTTGATTGATGTGTATTCAAAAACTAGTACAAATAAATTGTACTGGAATGAAAATCGGTTGTTTTTTATTTAATTATTCAATATTCACACATCCACATAAAAGATGTCGCATCCTATATATATATATATTTTATAATTTGCGCGCGCTCAAAATATTCGAGTACCCTTAAAATGATTGCACACAGCTTTTTCACTTTCATTGATTTTGATATCTTTACCTTTATTTTCAACGCCATCCTTATCGTCGTCACCTATCATTTGGCAACGGATGCTCAACAATGCGGTTTTAATTTTTTTTTCCATTCGATTCTAATCTGCAAAAAGACTTCTTGCAGATGGTGAAGATTTCAAGTTTAGGTATGCATTGTAAACACAGACTGACCTTAATACTATTTCGTTGCCTTTTGTCCTGTGACGGTCTGAATGAAATTGAGAGATTAAGTATCGAACTTACGAATACGAATTTATTTGTTCATTCGCTCTATAAATACTCTCAAAATTCATTTCAATTCATATATGTCCATCAACCGCCATTTCAATAATTCATCAGCAAGACGACCTGGGCCTGACGGTAAGTCCTACAGTACCTATATTATTTACTTTTATTTCAATGGTATGACATGAAGTGAACATGCATCTAATCAAGCCCACAAGAAATGCCGTGGCGTGGTTTCGACCAGATGCTCACTTGTGAATTGAAGTCAAATCAGAATATGACTGGGAGGATTAACTGGAACTTTCAACTTTTAACCGTAATCCTCATTTTATTAAAGACTTTTAAATGAAACTTTTCTTTCTAATAAACAGTAAAAAAATTTCAAATAAAATTTTATCAAGTCATCTATAAAAAAATAATCACAGAACATTGCAAAATACATACATATATACATACGTACGACATAATACTACATTAAAACAAGTATATATACATATATCTCTAATAAATACAACGGAAAAAAAAACATGAACAGAACTAACAAACATCCTACGAACAATATTTTACTATAAAGTGTTTATGAAACATTCAACTATATGCAGATTAAATATTGTATATAACTTGTTTCTTTTTTGTTTTATTTGTGTTGTTTATTTTCTTCATTATAACAATAAATGGACCGTGCATTTACACCAATATATTTTTAATTAATTAATTTTTATATAGTATAAATATATTTCAGTTGCGCTTTGGATTTTTTTTTGTTTGTTTGTTTGTTTTTCTTTAATCAGTACAACAATTACCACATATAGTTTTGTTGGCTTTTATTTTGTATTAAGATTTTATTTAGTTAATTTTTGTAAATATATATTTGTTTCCGTTCTTAAATGTATATATAAATGTATACATTTATAGGTATATATATATATATATATATCTATATTTATCTATTTGAAATAGTAATTTAACGTCAACCAATCAAATTGACATAGATTTGTAAAATAAATTCGTTTTCTTTTGTATTGTATATCATAATATTTAAGTTACACGTAAATCGTTTAGTTAAAAAGAAACCGACACATACATACATACAAAGTGATGTACGTACGTACAGATTCAAGTTTGAAGATTTTCAGTTATTTTTTTTTTTTTAACTTGTGTATCTACAATAAATCATTTTAAAATCACATCAAAGCAATCTGTGAATTCAACTTAACTAGAGACCCTTAACAATTAGAATACTTAACATTTAGGGCTAGCTATTCATTCATTCATTCCTTATAGCGTTTTAATAAATTTTGCTAAATGCATAAAATCGAAGCACTAAAACCTGAACAATAATTAAATTTTTGACACAAAATCCTTAGCCTTTTAGGACCTTAATTTGTATCGTTCCCTTAATAATAATAAAATTTTAAGGTTACATTTCCTGGTCGACAGAACTGGGAACAGAATAAACCCATGTTTAAAACAGATTCACTGGTGTGGTTCAACGAAACCAAACAAACTAAAACAGACCTCACTGTACGCAATTATGGAAAGTAGCATCTCTGTTCTTCAAGCTGAGTTACATGAAATAGAGCTCTGCATTAGGGAGAACTTAAACAGATCTTTAAACAATAAGAACAATTACATTTTCTCTGACAGCAAAGCGGCCCTACTTCCTATCTACGCTTTTGAGATAGTCTCAAAAATCGTCTGGGACTGGGAACCAATAGAGTCCATTTAAGCTGGGTGCCATGTCACAATGGTTATGATGATAATGAAAAGTAGGGGAATTGGCCCAAAAAGGTTCGTATGAAAGGCATACTTGTATACGGATTATCATAAGAGACGGACTTAAGGTAAAGTCACGTATTACAGACCTGTAAGCGACCTTATAAGCGAACTTACCCCTAAGGAGGAAAAAGACTAAGGAAGTTTCCTACAGGCTTCTAATCACAGCCTATGAGCAATTTCTAAAGTAAGAAGTAAACTTAATAAAGAGTGCCGAAATAAAGGAAATCATCTTGGACATGACATCACATGCGCTAAGAGACATAGCCTGATTAACTTACAATTAAGGGTTGACTGAACATTATCCCGCATTCTATTATTCACAGAGCCACATGGTCGCTAAACAAAGCACGAAAAGCCAGATTGATATACGATAGACTCAGCATACTGGATATTAAACGTTCACTCATTCCGCACAGATACCTACAAAGACTTGGACCACTGCTTAGTAGCCAAAGTAAGAATACGGATAGCAAGGACGGAACGACGCTGAGGGTTTGGTATCAAGCGATTTGGTATTAGACCACCAGATTCTTTGCCACGTTTTCAACCGACCAATCTCAAAATTTCGCACTGCAAGTAACAAGTGTAGGCCACTGGTGGCAATACTTCCAAGGGGCTATCAGGAAAGTGTATCATAAGTAAGACTGAAGATTATGGTACAATTAAAAAAAATGTATGGTGGCTAGCACACTCAGGCAAGATCCTGTGATGAAAGCTCAAATGAGATTGCTGTTGACAGACATAAGACGAAAGAAAAACCTGATCTTAAGCCTGCAAGGATGACCAAGCGAACATTATAGAAAAGATATAGCCCTTGCAGAAAATCGAAAAATTACAACGACGTCAAACATATTGCTGATAGGCAATACGCACCATTTCCATTCACCATTCAACCAAAACAATGATGGGATAGCAACACCCAAAATTAAATCAAGCAAATTTGCCGATGGTTTATCCGCTGCGATTTTTGAAGCTGGAGATTATTATTTTGTGATTTATGGGCAGCATGCACTAGTTCATCTTTAAAATTTTGTAGAGGGGTCGCCTTTCAGAAGATGGAATATGAGCATAATCTGCCCGGTTCCAAAACAAATAGATCTCCCGAATTATTTCGCTAGATCCCACAGCTATTAAATCCAAACCCACCTCGTTCATAAGATTTTTATTTGCTTATAGAAACGAACTTTAAAGAGTCAATGCTTTTTTTGACATCCAAAACTAAAACGACAGAGAAACAAGCAACTTACTAGATTGTATACAATTCGCAAAAAATTTCCCCTTATGGCCAAAATGCGACATATTCCACCACCACAATGCTAAGCCGCATATTACCAGACAGACGCTGCAAAAAATACAGGAGCTGGAGTAGAAAGTCCTCTAGTATCAACCATACTCATCTGATATTGTGCCTTCAGATTATAATTATTTCCGGTCTTTACAGAGTAGTTTAAACGGCAAAAATCTGAGTTCTCTAGAAGATGTCGAAAACCAAATCACGAGCTTTTTGCAGGAAAAACCAAGCTCTTTTATCAGAAATGGAATAAAATTTTGTTGAATGTTGGAAAATAATTATAAACAGCGAAGCAAATTATATAACGGATATTATATATATCACATAGCCTGATTCGTTTTGACAAAAAACTAATTCTAATAAATCACACATTCCGTTGACCCCTAAAGTTACTTTCCTTATCTTTCAACTCAACAAAGACAAAGTAAGTTATATGAATTAAAAAAAAAAAAAAAAAAATAGTAAGACAGTGCTGTCTTAGTTTCTCACAAAATAGTTTACGAAAATGTGTAGGCAACTCGAAAAAATTGTTCCACTGCTGCTGAATTTTGTGTCATTTGAAAACCCTGCAATTCAGTTAAAAAAAATATATATATATATATATATATATATATATATATATATATTGGAAGTGTACAGTCAGACAAAAAAAAAAAAAAAACAACAACAATATAATTCTATTTTGCAATTGTTAATCGTCTGAAAGCGATTGAAATAAAATCAACATATTTATCTAATAGATCGTCTAAATAATTAACAATAATTCATGTGTGCATAAAGCTGAAAACATTTAAAGTTTTCTTTTCAAACTGACAATAAAATATAAATATCTATATCATATCTAAGCAGCAACATTGTAAATATATATCTGAAAATCTACATAAATTCGTACATTTGTCAATAATAAATGTTATATTGAAAAATATAAATTTGAACAAATGAACTACATCACAACCATAACAGCTTTTCTTTAGTTTCTTCTTTTTGTTTTCTGCTTACCCTGCTTGTAAATCCCTTTTTTTTCTTTACTTCCAATCAGACACACAAATACAT
This sequence comes from Volucella inanis, assembly GCA_907269105.1. NCBI lineage: Eukaryota > Metazoa > Arthropoda > Insecta > Diptera > Syrphidae > Volucella > Volucella inanis. Next base: position 150,055,842 of record OU026153.1, read on the forward strand.
ATGTACACTCCTTAAATTTAATGTCTCTACATATATTAAATGGTTTAACTACAAGTATATGATAAATTCTTTTGGTTTTGGTTAAAGTGAAAACCATTTCAGAGTCTTCCAAGAAGAACAAAACCATTTAGTTAATCCTTTTTTATTACTTATAAATAATTGTTTATTTTTATTTTTGTAAATATGTATGTTTATATATAAATATGGCTCAACAGGTATCAATTAGATAAACTTTGCCAAATGGATAACACATGGCTTCTTCGGTTGTTTCTTTTTATAAATATTCCTTAATGAACATACATATTCAACACTAGCTATTTAAAAGAACAAGAGAATTACAAATAAATAAGTACATTTGCTATCAATTAGTTTTAGTCCCAAAAACCGATGCACAAGAACAGAAGAAAGGGAACCGACAATAGGAGACAAGTGTTCTTCATTTACATATTTTCAAAAACACGAAAGGGGTACTTGAAAACGAAACCAACACAATTGCAAATGGATTTTAAAAGCGACACAAGACTAAACTTTAAATTCGGAACATACAAGGGCTTAAGTAATTCTGGGTTCACACCAAGTGATGTCGTCGATCTCCAACTCATACAATAAAGTCCAACATTATTATTTAAATTTGTTTTCTTTCTGACATCGAATGGGACGAAAACTTCTAAAATCCAAAACAATTCGAACGATTTCTAAACAAAATTATTAACGAGGATACTCCAAATTACTCCAATTACTTAGAAAATTCTCAAGTTAAATCACAACTGCCTCAGGGCCAGTCTATGCAGTTCTGATACACAATTTTCAGCGCTCATCGCATAAAATTTCTTCTTAGAACCGTCAACCTTTTTTTAGAGCACATGCCTTGGTCAGGAAAGAACACCAATACAATTAGGAATAATACCAAACTGGCGGTAACAGTGCGTAAACGAATTCACAGCAATCCTCTTTTGAAGCAATAATAATTCGCAACCAGACGCATGCCTAAACTGATTCCGGAAGATCTTTACATGAAATGCTGGAAATTAGACTGTGAAAATGCAAGTGGCTTTCACGGTTTCAACAAACAAAACGATACAATTTTTTCTACGTAAGCGAAAAAAATAATATTTCAAGGGTTCAACGAGGCCGTCGTCCCGTTTCCATAATGGTTTGGTGAAGAGTATCTCACTAAAATGTCACATCTTTCAATTACTGCAAAAAAAAAAAAAAAAAAAGACGTAAGGATGGATGCAAAAATTTACCAATAAGATGTGCAAGAGGGTGTTGTGAAGGAATTGACAAATACCTTTTTCATTAGAGAGAGATTTCAGATAAAAAAGGAAAATATAACAGGAGCGGCTTCGAGTCAATACTCCTGCCTATATAGCAGTAGAATAATGGCCATCAGGAAGTCCAGATTTGAATCCATTGGAATATTGTTTGTGATCATGATTGGAGAGCATGGCCTACAAGACTCTTCATAGAAATTTTCAAAATCTCAAAAGAACAATAACCGCAGCAGGGTTGATACGTATATCGAAGCTTCGTGCCCGATCACCAAAAGCTTCTAAAACTTGCGTTTTCTCTTCTAGAAAAGAGAAAGAGCAAGGGATAAAGCGACAAGACTTTCGAACCATCAAATATGAGTGTGTTCATACTCTATTTTTGGACAAAATGTACAAAAGCTAAGATTGATTACTCCAACCTATTGTTAATGATCTGATCTTTGAAAATCACTTGTACCCCTAATAATCACTTAACAAGGGATCCAGATTTTCGGAAGAATTTATTTATTTATTTTTTTAAAAAATGTAACACTAACGGGCATAAAGAAGTGTCCCGAGATTTTACATAAACTGACGATTTACCAGCTTTTTTTATGGCCTGGGAAAAAAAGGAAAGTAAGTGCAATGGATTACAATTAAGAAGTTCCGTGAGCGAATGATGGAAGTTTTCATTTTCTCGGAAACATTCCTAAAGAGTAAGATTGATAGAAAAGCTTACGCAGCCCAAAAAAAAAAAAAAAAAAAAAAAAAAAAAAAAAAAAAAAAAAAAAAAAAAAAAAAAAAAAAAAAAAAAAATGGAGATATACCATTTAGACCAACTGATTGAATTACGTCTGTTATTTACGTATTTTTAGTATTTTACGAATTCAGTAGAGTTGTTTATGTTTTTGACGAATGTCAAATGACCTTTGCGAGACTGAAATATTTCTTTAAATCAGTTGTTGATCGTATTAAAACTTCACACTTTGAAGAAAAGTGTTGCATTCATTAATTCATTTGATGTTCACCTCACAAAGTTTCATTGCAGAACAGGAAATACCATGTTTCCAACACAAGAGTCCGAAAAATGAAGAAAAACCTATACAATAAGTTTAGTTACCAAACCACATTTGATATAATGCAATGTTGAATTCGTTATTAAAACATTGTCTTAGAAACAAAAAAATAAAGCACATTCACTAATCTAATTCCATTTTTAATGCATAAGAAAATAGAACAGAATTGAATTAAAATGAAAAGTAAAAAAACGAAGATGATGAAAATAGTACCCAGTAGTTCATAACGAAAGAAGAAAGAAAAGTGGTACAATGAAGATATTCATGACTGAGAAAGAGTTGGAGAAAATTAGAAAGGCTTGCCAGAAATTACTCAAACTCGAATTGTACAAATTAAAATTGGACTTTTAAATAATGAAATAAAATAGTTCCATCACTTTAAAGACATAGACAATACAAAAGGTATCCATAATGGGAGCGGAAGGCACTACACAGAGAAGTGGACACCAACAAACGTACAAGTGAAAAGATCATATCGAGAGATCAACGATGGAGTCGAAACCGGAAGCGATGGATATCCCGAAGCAACTCTGACCTAAAACAAAAAACGAAGAAGTAACAGAAAAAATACCACCGAATTTCGAAATTTCCATCTTTCGTTGTATACTGAACGTCTACTCTATTCAATAACATAACTTAACATTTTCACAGCGAGACATAAACAGAGAGTGTGTGCAATTTTTATTTATTTTATTTTTTTTTTTTTTAAGAAAGCTGAACCTTAAATTTTTAATAATTCCATTTAAAAAAATAAAATAAAAACACGTGCGTATATAATATCATACTGACCTTTTTTTAAAACGTCTCCTTTATAAGAATAAAATGTTCTGTGTATGTATTTTTTATATACTATATATATATTGTATTATCGGCCGTTGTTATATCTATATTTATGTATAATAATTTTTGTTTCATCGTTTATTCCTCCTTCATTGACATAAATTCTTCCTCTATAACCTCTTTTTGTTTTGTTTCTTTGTATTATAATAGTTAGATTTCACAACAATGCAAATTTATATCACCATTTAAAGTATGCGTACTTTTGCTTCAAACAAAAATTTTCTAAAAAAAATCCCACCTTAGAGTGAATATTCGTCTAACTTCAAAGTTTTTTTTTCTTCGAAAATTTTTTTCGTCGAAAATACATACGAAAAAAAATTGACTTTCATTGTTTCATCTTTTTTTTTTTTTGTTTTTTGTTTTTTTTTTTTATATTTTTGTATATATTTGATGTAATCATTAAAATCTATTTTTTCTTTTTTTTTTGTTTGTCGTTGTAAAATTGTATTTATCATTCTGGACGTCTAAAAACTGTTTAGGATTTTTCGTCTTCTTTATGAAATTGTTTTTTTTTTTTTTATTATTATTTGTATTACTTTTTCCTCTTGTTTTGTTGCTAATTTAAATTGTATCTGTAAAACCGCTTTGACTATATTGATTTAATTGATTTATGAAATCCTCCACATTATTTTCCACGCTATTTTCTGGTTGATATAATAAGTTGTCTCCTCTAAAAAAAATCAAGGTAGATACATACATGTAGGTAGAAGAAATAAGGAGGAAAAAGAGAAAAAAGAAAAGAAAAAAAATGTATCTATAAGAATTAAACTTATACAAAAAATAAATATGATTTTAGCATTCAAAAATAAGAAAAAAAATAAAAAAAAAACTTTAGAAAAAAAATAAACAAAAATCCATGCATACAAAACAAACTAACCAACAACAACATTCAACAAACAAAAAACCACAATATTAATGGTTTTTTTTTTTTTTTTTTTTTGTTTTTGTTTTTAATGGAAAACGGATATTTGCCAAGACATCAGTGACAACACATTGATATCTGCGACATCTGAATTTCAAACACCAAAAACATCGATCAAAAACGAAAAGCACATGCAACATTTGGACACGCGTAGAGTATTATTTGTTTGTTTTTCTTTTCTTTTTGTTTAGTTGATGATAAGTCGATAACAATTTACAACAATTTCTGTGTCTTGCTAACACTTAGTTGTATCTCTAGCCAATTACAATTTTAGTTAACAACATTTCCACTGCAAAAAAAAATATTACATCTCAATAATTACAATAGATTATTAGGTTTTCTTTTTCATTTGTTTTTTTTTTTTTCTTTTTTTTAAGTACTTTAGCAAAAAATGATTCATGTAATTTTTGTTATTATAATTTTTTTTTTAAACATGTAGAAGATTAGTTGTTTTTGTATGGAGGGAGAGGGCTTATCAAACGTTAAACTTATGCTTTTGTTAGATTTCTTTTGGGTTTTTGTTTGTTTCTTTTTTTTGTGGATTTCTTATCATCACTATTCGGTATACACAATCAAAAAACAGATTTGTACTAGAAAAATTACAGATGCATTAGGGTGCTATTCTGGAAGCTGCAAGTTAAAAAAAGAAAAAATAGAGAAAAAATACAGCATGTAATTAGGCTAGAGTTTTGTTTTTTTTTTTTTTTTACAAGATATACTTTGCAATCGTTAGTATACTTTTCATGATGTTAGCGGGGCGCAATCTAAAAGAATGATGTATGAAGGGTTTTCGTTTTATAACTTGTCCAATTGCTGGAAATTTCCCTTTTGAATATTTTTTTGATGGCCAATGAGGTTGGAAATTTCCCTTTTGAATATTTTTTTGATGGCCAATGAGGTTGGGATTTTATGAATGAAGATGGACGAGTAGCGTTATGTGTTACCAACTGAGGTTTATAGTACAATGTGATGAGTGAAAGCATTAATGCTTTGTGTAAAAAAATTAAGACCACTAGAAAGAGTTTATGAAGTTACCACTTTTAAATTTCACATACTCTAAATTTTTTTTTTCAAATTTAACTAAAGAAAATCGTAGGGATATCTATTTTTTTACTTTATTATGAAAAGTAAAATCAAATCGCACTTCTGTGTGAAATAATAAGGCCGGAATGCTTTCATTGACTCTTCGAAGTCTGTGTTTCTTCCCTTATTACCCGTTGAAATATGTAAAGCATATATTGGGCTGGTAAGAGAGAAATTTCGGTTTTTGTAAGTAGATTGTCATGCTTGTTGATTTTCACGTTTGCAAAGATTTTGGCTTGCTTACTTTAGAATTAATTTGTTCACATCTGTTACTACCGTATCAAATAAAACATGGATTCCGAGAACCATTGCGGTAGAAAAGGCCGAGCAAAAGGAAGATAAGAAACTGTGATATCTACTTTGGTGGAGTGGTTAATATAAGCAGATATGGCCTGGGTGGATCTGGGCCTCAACTAACAAGAGTCTCCATTTTTGGCTAGCTGTCGGTTAAGGTTCTTCCAATTTTCCTCGGGTGTGGATTCGAAGATTCTTTGGACCGGAGCATTGGTGTCCATCCGCTCTACATGATCCAGCCTCTTCGATCGTTGGATCTCACTCGTTATGGCTTAGTCGATGTCGTTGTACAGCCTTTATAGTTCGTAGCTGTATCTCGTTATCCAGTCGCCGTCTATGCAGAAGACACCTCTTAAAGTAGCCAAGAGCATCCTCATCCATTTTTGATAAAGTCCAACGCCACAGAATAGGATTGGTATTATTAAGGTGTTATACAGGGTCACTTTCATTGTTCGAGAGGTCTTGCTAATCAATTGCCTTCTTAGTCTAAAAAAGTAGCAATTGGCAAGAATTATTCTTCGTTTGACCTCAGCACTGGTGCCGTTGTCTGACAAAGGTAGACAAAGTTATATCTCTCGAGGGTGACGTTCTGTCCAAGACGTCGGTGTTGTTGCCCTCATTAAGCGTTAAAGCCATCTTCAGCGCTTCCAGTTCCGCTACACGGTGCATTCTTCCGATTATGTCAAAATCATCGACCTATGCGAGTAATTCGACGGAATCTTGACAGATGTTCCTCTTGTGCTAACGCATTAAAGAAATGGCATGATCAAATAGTCTAAATCCTTTTTTAACATCAAAGTTTTAGGTGAGTTCTTTACCGACCTTGATGGAGCAGCGTGTATTCTCCAACGTTATCCTGCACAAACCGATGCCAAAGCTAGACATTGCTCTGTATAGCTCGTCTCTATAGATGTTGTCATACGCGGCCTTAAATTGATGAATAGGTGGTGTTTTGTCGGGCCTATGAACGGTGAACAGGCTTTTTTTTTTTTGTTGCTATGACACCTGTTACACATATTTAGTATACATCAAGTCATAAGCAAACAAAATCATATTTTTTCATCGTGTTAAAAATGTCAAATTTTGTACCAGAAAATGATGACTTGCGGAAAGCATTAATTTTTTGTTTTCATTTGAAGAAAAGTGCTGCAGAGTCGCATCGAATTCTTGTCCAGGTATGTGGTGATCATGCTCTATCAGAAGCAATATGCAAAAGATGGTTTCAACGGTTCAGAGATAACGATTTTGATGTGAGAAATGAAGAACGTGGAAGACCACCAAAAAAGTTTAAATACGCCTAATTGCAAACAATATTGGATGAAGACGACACTTTGAGTCAGAAACAAATGGCAAAAATGGTAAATGTTGCACAACAAACAATTCCTAACCGTTTAAAAGCTATGGTAAAGATCTAAAAGTCTGGAAAATGGGTGCCACTTGAATTGAATGAAAGACAGATGGAAAACCGAAAAACTACTTGTGAAATTTTGCTTCAAAGACACGATAAAAAATCAGTTTTGTATCGAAATGTTACTGGCGATGAAAAATGGATTTATTTTCAGAATCCCAAACGAAAAAAATCATGGGTTAATTCGGGACAATCATCAACTTCGACTGCAAAACCAGATCAATTCGGCAAGAAGACAATGCTGTGTGTCTGGTGGGACCAGAAAGTTGTGGTGTACCACGAGCTCCTAAAACCTGGTGAAACCGCTACCAACAACAAATGATCAATTTGAACCATGCATTGATTGAAAAACGACCAGAATGAGCCAGAAAACACGGCAAGGTAATTTTGCTCCTGGGCTGGGAGCTGCTACGCCACCCGCCGTACTTACCAGACTTGGCTCCTTCCGACTACCCCTTCGATGGGACACGCATTAGCTGAGCAGCACTTCGAATCCTACAAGGAAGTCGAAAATTGTGTGATCTTTTGGTTTGCTTCAAAAGACGAACAGTTTTATTGGCCATTCATTAATTGCCTGAAAGATGGGAAAAATGTGTAGCTAGCAATGGCCAATACTTTGAATAAAATGTTTTTTTACTATCCCATTAAAAACGTGTTTTATTTTCACTTCATACCGGTACACCTAGCAGATCTGACGTACTGTGAATATTTAGTCGATGGTGGATTTTTCTGGCCTAAGATCACACTGATATGGAAAAATCAGGCTTCAGGCGTTCACACAATACGGCAGATAGGAACTTGTAGGCGAAGGTAAGAAGACTAATGCCTTGTAGTTGGCGCAGTTCAGATGGTCCCCTTTCTTGAGGATCGATCAAACAATGCTAAGGTTCCAATCATCGGGCATACTTTCTTCTGAGCATATTTTACAGATGAGTTGGGGGAATAACTTTATTCTTCTTCACACTTTAAGAAGCGAAGACAACTTCAATGCAAGTATGACAAGCATCTTATATAATTGAATCATTTTATCCAGTCAGCCACAACAGTAGAAAAGAAATTGAGGACACTTGAAAAAGTTGAAAAGAGCTGAAGCGAATCATGGAAAACCGAACAAGGTGATATGAAGCCATTGTTCGAAATGTATGTCCTATGGGAAGTCACAGGAATTACATAGTAGTCGAAGGGTTATGTATTTCATTAGGCCGTCATGGTAGGTTTACAAAAAATACTTGGTGTTTCAGAGTGCGATTTTAATCGACAGAATGCTACGAGACATTTCTTCTGTGGACCGTCAGTTAATTACGTTATTTTTGTTTACGTAGGTTTTAGTTTCATCGCACAATTTTTAAAACTGTACTTGAGTTTCGGAAAAATAAAACCGGTTATACATATAAGTTGGCTTTTAGCGATGTCGTTCGAAAGCAAACCCTTATTGTCAAGTAAGCATTGAATGAGTTCTAAAATAGTAGGCCATCTACAATTGACCGGATTTTAAAAGGCTTCCGATAATTTTAATCGTTTTGATATTTGATTGGTCTTGCGTAGATATACCATAGAGCTTATTTCTAGCTAACGAAAAGTCAAAAAAAGTCTATAGGAGAAATCCATACTCTCTCGGTTTTGATCCATTCAAAACTTAATTCAACTTTTCGGATGTAATATTTGAATAGTTACTACCAATGCTACCACAAGCTGCAACATTTTATAAATAACTGCTTGTTGGAAAGTTTAAGGTAATGGGGTGTCGAACTTCGAACAAATTGGAGAACTTCATTGACATTTATTGATACATATTTGCATCCTTATACTGTGACCCTTGTCAAGCCGTTGGAGATTCAGTTTAAAACTGTATAGTTAATATGGATTTAGATCTTGTATTATTGAAACCCATTTGGAAAAAAAACCCATGCATGTCATGGTAAGGCCTGATTCAATGATAACCATTTTACCACCAGAGCAAATTAAGTTTTTTGAAGGTTCCCACAAAAGTACAGGTCACGTGTCTCTCTGCAAATTCCAATCTTCCAACATAAACGAGACAAAGAAATAAAAGCTAAAACATCACTAAGATGATAATCATCAGCCTGGGAAATATTTTACCTCCTTTAATTTGCATCGTAGAACAACCGGTAGAGAAAGTAATGCCTCTAATACATTGGAAGTATTGAATATCCGAACAGCCGTATAACCAACTAACGTCTACGTTTGATATGCTGTACAACATATAGAAAGGCAATGCTAAAAGCTTAAAGAGCAAGTTACGGCCAATCCCGATTCAAGGCACACATACATTGTTTGGCATGCAATGCAATAAATTTCCATTACCCAGTACGAAAAAGTCAACCCCGAGACATACAGCTGAAAAGGCTGAAAAAGAAAAATCAGCATTAGTTTTACCAAAGGGCACATAGCCATAATATGAAATGCGTCCGTGCAGAATTTTGTTGAGCGCACGTTTAGAAAAATTTGTGAAGATTTACAGAAGTCAATAAAGATTTAAAATTATAACATTATAAAATAAAGGGATACAACATAATTAAAACAACAATCTGGGAGATTTTCTCTTTCAGCATTTTGTTTGTTGAAGTTTTGTGGCACCGAGATTATTGGTAACTTGGAGCGTTTTCGGAAATGTCATTCACATAGAATACAAAACATCAAACATAAGTTACAAAAGGCATTTGTTCAAAAACACCTTCACAATAACTCTGTGATATTCGATAGTAGTAGAATTCGTAGTTTAACTTTAATCAAAAATACGGATACGTAAAAATCATTTACGCGTGTCAATTGCTAACCAGAAAATGAGAGCAAAAAATGTACTCGTATATTGACACTATAACTATTTCTCATACTCGTTGTTGCATTAAATTGAATAAACTGTCTTAACGATTCCGAAAACGCTCTTTAACATGCCAACTTTGCACCAAAATGTCTTTAAAAGTCAAACTTTGAGACGACTTTAAGTTCAAATAACTATTAAATATTATTTCAATTTGCTTACGATTTGTCTTAAAGCACCTTCTATACACGTACGAGTCTATATACACAATTAGTTGGATATGTCTTGACACAGTAGAACTAATCAACGTCAAATGTGATGGAATGATTTGCTATTCTTTTACGATTTACCAAAATCCGTAATTTCGATCTTCTTTTTTGAATATCCTGCAGAAAAAGGAAGAGAAACCTTTATGTTATCGTTTAGTTAGTTAAGATGAACGTATTCAAAATATAGATAGGTCTTTGAGCCAAACTTGGCCATTGGCAAAAACACTCAACCCTCGATTGGTACGGGTCACTTTGCTTAAGTGAAATATAATGTTACTAAAACTGACAGTTGCAGTATGGTACCAATTATATTAACTGGTATTAAGGACTCAGCTAAATAAGTATCTTTGCTTGGCCATTAGGGTTCTCTATAAATTGTGATAACGAGTAAAAACAAACAGCTGATTTAGCTGACAAGACTCGTCAACAGAAATCCACAAACCCTGCCGTGGTAATTGCTAGTGGTAGGTTCTCAAAGACATTTTCATCTCTTCAAACTTAGTTATACTTATACGAGTAGTTAGAATTCAGTATCTAACACCATTTCATGATTTTTTTTTTTCTGTTTAAAGCAGTGCTGCAGATCATCAATTTTTAAGTGATGATCGTTTATCTGGAGAAGCCTGTAGATTTCGGTATCAATTTCTTTAGAATAAAGACCATGTTGTAATATTGGCAAAAGAAAAGTTTAAAAGCATGCCTACGATATCTGCGTAAATAATGCGATTCGATTAACAAAATGGTAATGTCAGGAAATGACTTTTTATTTATGGAAGCAGATAATTGTGCAAAATGATGGATTTTAGCTTCCGGGTAAATAACAACACAACATCACACTAAAACACATGTAATAGGATATTATAAACACGACGTCCGAAATCCCGAATCAATAAGCTGATAGTGATTTACTCCTGAGGCCCAAGGGACCAAACCAGCTCATACAGACTCCATCTCTGCATAAATCCTACAATCACCAAAAAAAATTTTGCTGAGTGATAGGGCATTCTGCGAATCATCCATGCTACTAACTCTTTATCGACTTTGAAAAAACATTTGGCGGTGTAGATCGCCAGTCCATTTGGATACCCTTACGCAACAATAAATCAGAAAAGAGTTAGAGAACATCTTCTTCGTTTATGCTCTTACAATGATTCACTTGCATAAATTGTCATTTCTGGTATTTGCATATAATTTTTTACTTGTAAAGTTTGTTAAAGAACAATAAGAACTTAAGTTAAACGGTAGTGCATAGGTCGTAGAGACACACGTGCTAAGGATGTTATTAGAAGCAAAGCAAAGACTCTCATATAACCCGCGTGGTTACAGACTTCTATGAATTATTATTTTAGGACTGAAATCTGTTAAATTCTTTACTTCACTTCTTCAAAATCCACCATTTACTGAAATCCAACTGCATTATACGCTACCGTTTCGGAGAGTCGATGCATTGGACACCATAAATTATAGAGCACGACGTCTATAGAGTTCTACATTAATGCAAAGGTGTGTGAATATGAAATGTCGATTTGAATAACAGATGGCATAACTACTAATAATGGTTTGTGTCAATGATAACAATAATGGTATTTTGTAAGGTAATACTACGTTCTTATTATTGCTAAATGAGTACATTAAAATGAGTCATTTGTAAGTGTTTTTACTATGTTTATCTTATTTGCTTTGACGCTTAATTTTGTTTAATCAGAAATCATTGTCTTTCTGAATGTGAATACAAATATACATGTGCATGCATATATGTATGTACAAATACTGTTTTAAGGGAATCACAAATAATTGATTTTTTGACGTTTTGTTTATTTATTTTATTTATTTTTCAATTTGTTTCCATCCAAATCATTATGGGCTTTTTGATTTCTTCAACTTCATTTTGTTCTCATTTGCAGTCTCGATTGTGGGAAATGAATTAATTTGAAATTTGTATGGGAAATGAGATGTTTAGTCTTCTTATTTCCGAATTTTGCATCAAATGATTCATTTGGCCTTAGTTAAATCGTAGTAGGTATAAACATCTGTTAATAAAATCTAGTATGTCATAGGTTGTGATTGTACAAACAACTTTTTTTGCCGCCTTAAAAATATCGGATTTTGTGCCAGATAAAGACAATTTGCGGGCAGTTTTATTACATTATTATTATTTTTTTTTTTAAAGAAAACCGCTGAAAGTGATGAATTTTTAATGAAAGCTTATGTGAACATGCTCCAACTCAAAGGACTTGCGAACGTTAGTTTGTTCGTATCAAACTTAGTAATTTTGACAACAAAGTCCGTTGAATACCAGAAAAAAAAAAAAAAAAAAAAAAAAAAAAAAACTCGAAGATGCAGAATTTCAAACTCGAGTCAAACGCAAGAACAGCTCGCAGAAGTATTAAAAGTTAATCGTACAATTGTTGCCAAACGTTTAAAAGCCCAGAATATGGCCAAAGAATGGCCATTACAGACTTTCCGAACAGAATTTTCATTCTTACGAAAAAGTAAAAATTTGATTGATGTATGATTGGCCTCAAAAGACGAGCAGTGGTACTGGCGCAGAATCCATCAATTGCAAGAAATATGGGAAAAAGTAATAGCTAACAATGGTCAATACTTTAATTATTTAATTCATTCATTATGTTGTTTAAATAATTGAATTTTTTGAGCAAAAAAATCGACATTTCATATTCACACACCTGTTAGTTTAAATAAAGTTTCAGCGGAGGACCATATTCTGTGCGAGCTTTTCAAATACTATATGCGATGGAGTTTCTGGAAAACGTAACAGTGGCGTAGAACTTCACTTTTGATATAGATGTAGAACCCGATAATTTCATATAATTAATGGAATATAATTGTTCTCATATCCACAAAAGATCAAAATAACCAAAGAAACTATAGAGGCATGTTGTTCCCGAACTCAATATTGAAAGTATTGACGGGGATAATTTGGGAAAGGTTGATGTCTTGGGCACAGGCAAACGACCTTCCCAACAAGTTCCAAAGTGGGTTTAGAAAGAATGAAACCACGTGGATAATAATTTTACATTGTCATCCATCTGTGGACTGGACTACACAAAAGTAGGAAGCTATTTATATTCCTCTTACTTGATTCAATTGAAAGGAAGCCCCTGCAGTTATAGGATGGTAACGATTCAAACTCGTATAATTCGTGGAAGAATGTTAAACAAGTTTATCTTTGAATCCTGTATAACCTGACAACTTTTCTGCCAGAAGGAATGAATGAAATGAAGCGTCTATTGTACGCGGAAAACATTGCGTTGTATCCGAAATTCCAATTGCAGTCTAAGGAAGCTTAAAGTCAACACCAGTAAGTTCAAAATAACTGCGAACATTGTACATCTTTACATTAAGACTTTGCTTTTTCTCATTATATACTCAACGTCTCCCATCATGTATAGTTGTAATGCACTAAAATATTTGATAAAATACAATTTTTCAATAATTGGTGATAAACTGGTTAATGGAATATAATGAGACATTATTGATAGAAGATTTAAATAACCTATTGGTAATGAACAATGCACCTTGTGCAAGCTTTAGAACAAAAACCATTCACATGTACTTACCGAGAACTTCATACGACCTCCTACAAAATGTTTACTTTCATACCCGATACAACCCGGATACGATCTCAACAAGTATTTCTAAAGCTAGAAAAGGGCAGCCTCTTCAACAAATACCATATACCATACAATACGAAGCATTAAAAAAATGTAATGTTTAGCTTTAATGTAACGAATTGTAAATTGCCTGACGTCAAATGACATTCTACGAGAGTTGGTTAATAAGTCCGTGATAGCTGATGGAATATTGAAAGTACACGAGATTGTAGAAGCCATTGTTAACAGTGGTTTCGCTTTTAAATGGTCGCGTTGGTATGACAAAATTACTTGTTACTTGTGTGGCAACCCTAATCCCGACGAGTGTATGCGACGTTTTTTAACCATGGGCGAAACAAGGATCCGCCATAACACACCAGAGACCATGCAGCAGTCGTAAGAGTGGATTTCTCCGGTTCACCGTGGGGCAGTCGGAAAACATGGTCATGGTGACAGTATTATGAGATGCACGCGAGGTAGTCGACATCAGCTGATTTCAAAAGGTAAAAACATCTAACGGCGAATAATATATCAACTTATTGGACTGGTTCAAAAACGATTTCAATGAAAAACGACAGCATTTGGTCAGGAAGAAACTGCTCTTCAATTAAGTAGACAATGCATGGGTCCACACTTGTCTAATCGCCATAACGAAATTTCATGAATTGGTTTAGGTACGAATTACTCCCTTATCCGCCATATTCTATCGATTTAACCAATACTGGCTATTTTTCTGTTTCAAAGCCTGAAGAAATGGCTTGGCAGATAGAAATTTAGCTCTAACGATGAAATCAATGCTCAAGCAAACGCCCAGTTTGAGCACCTGGACAAATCTTACTATTGATGCATCATGTAAACTTTACTTTTTAACAAATGAAATCATTTATTATTTAATATTATGTTTACAGTTTTTAGGTGTAAGAGAAAGTTTTGTCGTTGTTGATCGTTAATAAACAATCTAAAGCTAGTCACTAAGGGTTTAGATTTCGAATCGTCAACATAAGTGAAAAAAAAAAACACACTTGAAACATTGTCTACCCTATGAGTTTCAAAAGAGCAATAACGAGCTGCAAGGAAAAAAACTTGTGTGGAGTGTTTGGAAAGGTCGCAGTAACAGACCGAACATTATATTAAAGATTCTTTCTTTGAATGATGAATCCCGATTAAGAAGACCGTCAGATGTTAATGACGAAGTGCTACGCAATATGATCCGAATACATACTACATTAACCTTAATAGTTTTAATCTTAAAACTGGGAGTTCCTTAGACAACTGAGTTGGATCGCATCATTGATTTCGAGTTAAATCTTGTGTATGTGTACCGCAGGAATTAAACGAACAAGAATTAATGCACCGAATTTGTCGAGGACTTGAGCAAAATGTTGTGAGAAAAAGAGAAGGATTTCTGACATTAAAATCAAAACTGGTGTGCATCAGAGAGATCTAATGTTTTGTTGTTGGTGGGACCACAAGGGTATGATTTACTGTTAACTGCTTAAACAAAATAAAACGTTATTGTACTCAGCTTAATATTTTGAACACAGAAATTTAGCGCAGAGGTCCACCTTCACCCAACAAAAAGGGTGTATTGTTCCAGACAAGGCAAGATCACATATGGCAAGGTATTTCGTTCCAAACACTTTATGATACAAAGCCAACAACGCGCCAACGTAATGTGTCTACAGGAGAAGCTGTAGCCTCGGGGAACGAAAGTGTGGCGAAAGTATAGCATTTGTCTGCCCACTATGTTGAAAATTTTTCAAAGAGATCTCGGGCTACACCCGTATAAGATTCAGCTTGAGCCAGATCATGTCTTGCGACGGGAGTTTGAACTCGGTTCTTATTTTAATCGAAAAAATGTTTTGTTTTTTTTTTTTTTTTTTTTTGATTTTGATTCAATGGGTTTCTAAAATGTTAAAATACCCATAAAAGAATATGAGACGTAATTACAAGCACAAAAGTGCAGTGTTGATGTTTAATGTGGTCTTTACACTAATCGCATCACCGGGCATTACTTTTTTTCAAAAATTAGGCTGATACTCGCGTTACAGCCAATGACATTATCCGGACGATACGTGGTTCCAGGGAATGTAACTGAGTACTTTATTTAACGAGACGCGATGACTTCTTGTGAGGCTATAAAGTCTTTGATGTATCCTGATAACCGCAAACTATTTACCCCTTGAAAGTCTATATTTTGCACTTTATCGGTGACATAAATGCCCGAAAGAATGACCCAAAAATAGACCGATAGGGTGCGCTTCGTTAAATGCTCCCTCAATAAATGCTCTAATATGCAATATATAGACAACAACAAAAAACTAAATTACGATTTTCCTTTAACCACGTAAGCACATGGTAAGAATAAATAAAAAGAAGGACATCATTGTTGGCATCAGTACCCTATAAAGTTTATGAGTCATGAAAAGTATAAGTATATCCCTCAGTTAGCATTTTTTTTTTTTTTTTTTAATCGTGTAGCATGTGTTTGTTTTGTAGCTAATCAAAAAGTGTAATTTATTAAAATCAAAAGCATGAATTATCCTTTTGCTTACCCTGCCCCCATGTGTATGTCATGTGGATTCGGTGAATGCGCATGGTTGGGTGTTTGATTTGCAGCCGGTTGTCTCATTTCAGGAACAGTTGTTATGATAACATTTCGCACATATCCATCTCTGGTTCCTTGTTCTTCTGGAAGAATAATTTGTTACCAAAGAAAGAAGAGAGAGAGAGAGAAAAATCAAAGTCGAAATGAGGTCAGAAAACGTTACGTGAAATTGAAAACGAAATGAAAATATGTTACCTGTGCGGGAGTAAAATTCACCAAATGCCTCATCTTTGTTCTTGTTATTGGGAAAAACATATTTCAGCATCTCCAAGTCTTGGATACGATCCGCCAATCCGCGTACATTTAAATCCTTAGCTGTCCAAGGTTGAAGCATGTAAACTTTATGATCTTCTGCCTTAAGGAACGCCACTGATATACCACCTACAAAAATGCATAATAACAAACGAGAAAAAAGACATCAATTTGAAAACGAAACACAAATATAAAACCCAAATCATACCCAATTCGCTGTCTGAAAATCTTAACAAAAATGTACCAGGAGCACACTGATTTAAGATATCTTCTGTGGTTCGCTTGTTTATAAATCCTACAATTAAATTAGCCTTCCATGGTCCTACTAAATGATCCTTGGTGAGTTTCATAGTCGAAAAGAACCAATCCCAAAATGTGAAAGTGCGATCAGGTAGAGGTTCCTTGCAGAATTGTGTCCAGGAAATGTGATCGTTCTGATCTATCATTATTTGCTCGTTACGAAATAGTTTTTCGTCTAAAAATAGCAAAGAGTTCACAATAAATATTCTTATTAGATGCGGAACTAATCAATAAGCCGTCACTTATTGCGGAATTCCAGCAATAAGTGACGGACGATTTTAACATATCCAAACTTCATGAATCAAACTTAGACATATGGTAAACAAACCGTTTCGACACGTTAGTGATTTTGTTTTGGCGTCATATATTTTTGGTTGTGTGATAATGTCGGATTTTGTGCCAAATGATCGTCAATTGCAGGGAGTGTTGATTTTCTCCTTTCATTAGAAGAAAACAGCGTCTGAAACACATCGAGAGCTTCAAAAAGTTTACGGAGATGCTGCTCTAAATGAAATAACGTGCCGTGATTGGTTTAAATGTCGCCAAAAATCCACTGAATGACAGAAATATGGGGATTATACTTAAGTTTGTTATACACGACAGTTGTTTGTCCAGCCATAACAAACGCTGTGACCATATGCTGGCAAATCAGGTCATACAATTATCATAGGTTAAAAAAATCAGAAGCAGGGAAAAAGCCTAACACTGCTTATCTTCAATGCCGTCTCCAAATGTCACATTTATAAGGTTAACTGAAGAATTTTCGGATTTTCAATGAAAAACAATCTTCATGCGGTCCTAACCGTATTTAACAACTCATTCAAATTCAAGCGCTCACCAGAAAATTCACACCGAAGCTTGCAATAATATTAAAATTACGACTGCTATTAAAGTCAAAGTTTATCTATCATAGTTTGTCTTGCACGCAAAAAATGAACAAAAATTAAAAAAAAAAAAAGTACGAAATTTTTTTACGATGTCTGACAATTTTCGAGGTTAAAAAACCTATACCTGTGTAAAAGTGAGCTTTTCAAACACAAATATACTGCTAGTCACTATATATTAGAAATCTAATTGAAAATAACATAAAACTTACACAGAAAATGTTTATTTTCCTTAGTTGGTCCACGTCCAGTCGCAGACACATACTTTGTAAAGAGCGCTTCGGAAAGTTTTAACCACGAAACTCTATCCGGAACTTGAAAGGGTTCACGTACAATTTCTGAAAAAGCATTATCCCAAGTGATAGTAGCCCAAGACTGTGGTTCTTGGTTTCCATGAACAATAACAACAACAGGTAACGATAATGTCCAAACCTTTAAAGAAACAATATCCACAATGATTTTGTTGTATTTTTAAGATAACAATATAATTATAAAATGATTAAGACTTACACGAATGCGAAAATCATTGACTATAACTGATGCGTAGAAAAGGAGGGCAAATTTTTCATCCATAACTGACTCGGTACCTTTCTTTTCAGCTCGTTTGATCTTCTTTAATTGCATGTTTCTGCAATTGCACAATTATTTAGTTTAAGATGTGCTTCGAAAACCTAATATCCTTACCTGAAACTTGCAGAAAAGATGCGAGTCTGTTGTTGATACTCCATTGTTCCAACGTTATTTAGGATTTCTCCAGATGAATGAGGCGTAGCTTCGCTCATTTGCCTTTGTGTGCAATGACGCTGTGCTTGTGCCTCTGTAAATGAAATAGAAAACAAAAATTGCTAAAATAAAGTAGAAAAGCGATGCTGTTGTGGCTTTCAGTAAATTTTGATCCATGAGAAACTTCTACAGACAACAAAGTATTATACTCCTTTATTTTATATATATATTTGATTTGAGATTTGAGGAACCTTAAAATGTTTATACATAGCGTGGGCGAAGGAAAATTAGAGAGAAAGAAAACAGAAATACCGATGTATATCGGTCTTAAATGTTTGCAAGTTATAATGACTAGGAAATAGAGAGCTCGGCAGGGCATTCCATGAACGAATTGTACGGTTTAGGAACGAATCACGATAATCCAGAGTACGTCCGAAAGTGGACTTGAGGGTATACTGATGAGCATTCATAGTGAGACGGGTGTTACGGTTGAAGGTTTGAAGAAACAGAATTTTACTGGCGATTTCTATGGAGCACTGGTGGTGGAAATAGCAATAAAATAAAGTGAGACTACTGAACAATATTATCTAAATGAGTTTTATTCAACCCTATACCTAGAAGATGAGAACTTCTAGGACTGTACCGAATTATATCTTGAGTGCTTGATTATAATCCCCGTTTAAGTTGCGTACTACAACATCATAATAAATTAATGAGGTTAAACACTATTTTTAGCAAAAGTATTATTCTGAAGTAGACGAGACCCTGAAAAGGTGTCTCATTAGTGACACTGAGACCTCGCATTAAATCAATTGCGTTCCAATTGCTCCACAACGGATGACCATAGAAAACGACCAGGAAACATCTTAGAAAAAAAATGTTAAAAAATGTTAACACCAAAGCTGCGGAACAACCACGTTTTTAAAACAAATACTCGTATACTATAAATTTCCAATTTTGTTGAACATGGCTATCGGAAGAAACTTGATCGATAATCGAAAACGTATGCTGGTATTCCACTCGCATTAGTGATAAGAATAGATGACATCAAGACGAAACTTGTTTCATATACTAGAAAAAAAAAAAGAAGAAACAAACGAAGGTGAGACAACAACACCATTATAAAGAAGTTAATAGGTGCATACAGCTCAAGACAGCATCTCGTGGTAAGTCTCCTGGTGGGAGTTTGAGAGTGATATTCTGCTGGTCACCTACGAGCACCGATTTAGAATTAAAGACGGTGATACAGTTTCAAATTCCAACAAGCTTTTACGAAATCCCATTCATTCACCGTATCACTCAGCAACACCTACATAGCATCGGCCATCAAACCAACTATCAAAAATAAAGTGGATAATGTGTATAAACGTACCTAGTGCAGAGATTCTATAAACAGCGCTGATCATTCCTGACAAGATTCTGCACCATATTATGTAACAGTATGGGGAACACACCGTTGCCTTTAGTTGTAGTTCTAGTTCTTTAAAAGCAAGGCTATTGCGCAAGAAAGGCGCAAACAATCATATCATATTAAGGCAACTTACAAAGGAGCCAAGTGTCACGTCCTCTAGGATAAATAAATTGATATGTAAGTTTCCGGAGGATTGAAGTCCAACCGAGATTAGAACATGCACAGATGGAACATAAAACAGATGGTTTTAAAATATGCACGCCAAAAATATAAACTATAACTTAGCTTCATAACACACTGGGTCTAGATCCTGTGTATATCATCATACGGATAAAAGAAAAAAAAAAAAAAACAATGAATTGGCCTTACTCTGCAGGCCACAACATTTGCTTCGGAACTAAGACAGCACTCAACAGATTCAGCGGTGGCAAATATGTACGGTAACGCGCTTTTTGGCTGGAAGGTACTTTCAGAGGTTTCTCAGTCATACCATAGGTGCTCCGAATTAAGAATACAGGGTAGGAGCCATTAAGGAATTTGGCAAATATGTCAATGCACAATACATTCAGAACAAGACAAAACGAAGAGGAACCCTTTACATTTCTTGCGGATCGCGCATTTTGCAGCGACTATGTTATGAAAACCGAAAACTTCTTAACTTATCACTTCGGACTAATTTGGAGGAAAACTAAAATCATTACATATCGAAGAAACAAGAATTTTAGAATGTAACTCGGGTTTCGAAGAATGTCTCCTATAAAGACTCGCGAAAGCATCGAAACAGTCTGGTCAATGGACTCACTTCCCAAGTAACCTGGTCAGTAGCGGATCAACATGTCCTATTATGCTCCTAACCCGATGTAGCTAGTATCTGTCATCGGTTGTGGTAACGGATGAGGCCAAAAACTACGAGGTTGCGTCTGTTGTTGGCTGCAAGTATCCTAACGCCGATGGTATATGTGTATTCATGTAAACTAAAACAAATGTGTATGCCATCTGCTGTCAGTCAACACGACATAAGCGAATCACTAATTTGTTGGATTAAAGCAATGCTAGTGAAAAGAACCCCAAATTACATCCAATATGTGATTGCGAAGATAAACAGAGGTTTTCCACCCTAGCATCCTGTCTGTCATGCTATGCTGCAACTTAATTGATTTTCTGTTTAACTCTCTCAACAACACTAACTTGTAAGCCCAGGCATATACATATAATGAAGATGTACTTTCTTGCAATCGCTTGCTGTAGACGCTATCTTTTATTAGTCCGTTAAAAATCGACATTTTGTCAACCCTTTCAACACTGGGAACGGCTCAGAGTAGAGTTTCCCATGACCTAGAACTGCTTTCGTTAGCATAACTGCAATAGTATTATTGCTCGGCATCCTAAAACACTAAACGAATGCTGTCCACAGTCCTTAAGAGGTCAGCGACTTTTTTTCTGTCGTTCAGTAGGGTAGATTGCCAGCGATCTAAGTGTACTAGGGATAAATGATACAACATTCTGCGACGCCCCCCAAAAGAGTGATGATAATACTGGAGACCACTTCTTCTGTAAAAAAAAAAAGAATTAGATTAGCCGAAATATTGCAAGCAAGCCCTCAAATTATTCTTTTCTAGACTCAGAGGAAAACACAAATTGAGTCAAATAGTCGTCAAACAGTATCAGGAGTCTTTGCTGTAACCAGGGAAAATACTTAAAATGGATACAATACAATATAGCAAAAAATATTTAATTTTCTCCCACTACCCTAATCAAGAAACAATAAAGCTCCAGTGCGAACCGCACGCTATTGTTGAATGTGCGAAAAAAAATCCAGAAAATTAAATTGTTTTGTAGAAAAGTATATATAGACCTTTTCCAAAGAAAAAATTCATCGAAATAAAAAAGATTAGACTTAAAACTTACCTGACAAAATTATACATTCAACATTTGGACTGTTCATGTTGATTCCCAATTGTGGACCGACCAGCCACCTCACAGCAGCAGCAAACCTTGTGTTCGTTTTCATGACTTGCGGTGGTTGTTTCTCAACAATGAATGCCGACAAAATTAAATATTCCTGTTGAAGCCGAACATGTTGTGCCAATTCATCAAGACCTCCTTCGGAAGTCGTTGTCCTACGCACAAGTTCTACTAACTGAGAAATTGTCGATACAATTTCAACCAAAAGTTCAATACAATTCTGTATTTGATTAAGGTTATCATTTAAAGGTGCACCATTGCCAGCCAAAGCTTGTTGCCGTTGCCAATTTTTTAGTTCAACATCAATAACCAATTTATGCAATATATCATATTCGTTTACGTGTTTTTTTAATTCCATTAACACATGACTCCTCTGATAGTAAATATGCTCCAAATTCTGTTTCATTTCATCTCGTAACGGCATTGTACTGCAAAAAGTTCGAATTTGTTCGAAATCTGTACATGTGCGTTGAACTGTTGGCTTAAGAATATTAACTGATTTCATAAGCTCTTGTATACGATTGTATAAATCATTCGTATGGTCCATTACAGGTGGTGCGGGGGTGAAACTGTTTGGCGGGATTGCTGGAATTGCAGAAATAAACTCTACCTCTTTAGCTAAACCATCATGCAAATATGTATAGAATTCAGCTGGAGAAGTTTGACTCATTTTGCTTATGAATTCAGATAGTTCATATTCATTTAGAAGGGTTCGCGCCGAGTTCATAATGTGTGATTTTAGATCCTGGTAGAATTGAATTGCTGACTGTTCAGTTGGGATTTTATCTTCTCTTCTGCAAAATAAAAAAATTTATTAAAAACTAAATAGTGCAATATATAAACTGGTAAGTATATTGGAATAATTTTACATTTGTTCATCGGGCGTCTGAACCTTAATTTTACAGAATCGCTCTAACCACAAATTCAAGCAATTAGTCGATCCACTAACGAAATATCATCAAAACGGTGGAAAGATGGAACATACGAAAAATCATGCAATTTCGGAAAAGCTGATAGAAATAACACAAGAAAGCGTGGGATCATTAAGCAAGAAATAACATTAAGGAAAGAATATTGTGGATAAAAAAGAACCACCGTTTCAAACATGCGAATGCTAAGTTCAGAACCCAATTTTGTACCCGAGACAAAACAAACGATCTAAGCAAAACTTCCAACAATTGAATAATTGTCATTATACGCAGATCCGAATCGGCATTAGATACAATAATACATAAATCCCGTAAAAGATGAAAGGTTACCAAGTCAAAACCCATCACCTACACACTGAATTCAACATAATGTTCGGCAGCTGAAAATATGCAAAGCGATGGCCGAAGGAAAGCAAAGCTAATATTAGGAAACTTCAAGGCGATATTTAATCATATTTACGAGAGTGAATAGAGCAGGAAAAATACACGTATCCTCTACGGGCTGTTCTAAGATAAAAGGGCGTCAAGTCAAGTCATAGCCGACATCAGACTAAAGAAAATCAAAAAGATCGGCCGATAAATAAACAAATATTGGAGACGAAAAAAAAAAAAAAAAAAAAGATTCTCATCTCCACGAAAAGTATGAATGAAAGTTCAAAAGAGTAGATTTTTTTATCGAAAATATCGGCTACTGAGCCTAAATAAAGCAAACATACTACGTCCAGATTTAGTCAAACAAGGCAGGATACTTAGCTACACTGATCTGATTTGGGAGGTATTATAATTATTGAAAACAACTCAATAGATGTTCCAAAAAATCGTGCGCCACCAAACAATGTATAAAACTATACTCTGTACATACAAGTGAACAGGACTTTCTAAATTTAAGAATAACAAAAAGTTTTTTATGACAAAATCATTTATTTTATTAAAAATAGTTGTCTCTCGACTCTATACAGCAATTTGCATGGCCGAATGAGTGCTTTAGATGGCTGGCTGGGATGTCCTTCACAGTATGTCGGTACAAGCTTTTTAAATGGCTTCTGCGTCCATAAAACACTTTCCTTTCATCGGCAAATGGATTTTTTCGAAATGGTAAAACTCGCACGGTGCTAAATCAGACGAAAACGGTGAGTGGTTGACAGTTAAAATGCTTTTTTTAGCCAAAAAATCGGTTAAGTTTTTACCGATGAGATTGTCCATTACCGTGCAATAAATGCCAATATCCTTCTGACACCTTCCACTCGGCACTTTGGTGCTTGGTTTCTGGATTATAATAAAAACAACACCACATTTCATCACCAGTCATAATGTTGTAAATTAAGTTTTTGTTCTTTTGTTTTTGTTTTTTGATGATGTTCTTCGGATATTGAACTCTGAGCAGTTTTTGGCCATCATTCATCTTTGTACCGATGACACGAATGTACTGTCACTTCAGACGCAATAACTCCGCTTCTATTCGTCCAAATGTATCGAAATTTTTACAGTACATCAGTAAAGGATCTACCTTTAGAAATACCTATGGAACGTACTATATTCTACAAAGTATTACAATTGATAAGTCGTAGAAGCTAAATGGTAAAACCCACTTTCAAGTGTGGCTAACTTCTAAAGCACAGGCTTGCACATTACGACCACTCCAGTTGAGATCTTCCCGATGACAAAAGTCAATTACAGATAGCCTGCTACAGTGAATGTTTAGAGACTTCTGGGAACAAATTAATAATGCTTCACAATGGACCTTAAAAGCACATGTGCTTGGCGGCGTGCTCAACCGTAAGGATTGTCATGACATAATGTATTTGTTGGAATGCACATTGCACATTAATGATGTCAATAAAATTACGGAAAAACAGAAACATGTCCGTATGTCACGATGTGTAAAAAGTAACTGCATTGTTATAATTGCGCAAAAACTAAATCAATCAGTTTTTTTATATCATAAATTAATGTATCGGGGCATCATTTAAAAACAATTTCAAGAGTTAAGAAGTACAAAACAATTGATGCCATAACACAAGACGGAGTAGTAGATCTGTTAGCCTTGCACATAAAATACAAAATCATCGGCTTATCTGTTGATGATGTGATCGTGGAAAGTTAGCAACATATGTAAGTTATTCAATGCGTTGTGCCGGCGCTTATGAGCAATATAGTCACAAATCGAAATGATCACTGCCTAAATAAATAAAACACTATAAAAGTAGTAAAACATGTACTCAATTTAGAAACACCAAACACTGTTGAGAGATATGATCGCAATTTAGAAAACTAAGTGCCTACACAATACGAATGGTATCACCCACTAAGTGGAACAAGAAAAACAGCAATCGATTTAACCGTCGTAAACACATTATACCGTTTGTAGAGTTTTTGTCAAGGACAAGTTACACGGCCTACAGATAATGTTCTATGACTGACAATCCGAATTCAAAATATCTTGAGAAAAACTGGTAGTCTTATCAAAAAAGAACAGTCAGAAGAATGCCTTAAGAGTAATCCAAAAAGCGTCTTCACACAAATTCACAGCGAATATATTGAAATTATGAAGGGACCAACTGCTGCAACGCTGCTGGTTCTATTACAAGGCAAGGAGTGCTAAATAATAAACAGAAAAGAGTAAAATGATAGATGGTCCTTCTTCTTTTATTAATTATTAAAATATGTAACACGTATAATTACACCTCATTCCCCATATTGTTTAAACGTAGCTTCATTATCACTTCACTGCTTGTGAGAATGCCTAGATTTACGGACTTTAGAAATATTCTACAACAAGCTCTATTTTCGATCAGCTTTCGCCTTTAAGTAATCCAATTATTTTTCCTATGCACTCTCCTTCAAACATCGGCTGAAACTTAAGCCTCTTTTCTTTTTTTAATCAGATTTACCAATTACCTTCCTCAAACGCTTATCGGTTGCTTAATGTGGAGACTTTCGGAGATGAGCGTTGTTCCTATAAGATCATGTTTTGTTACACCCGTTGACATCCAAGTTTATGCGTTATTTTTGTGTCACACAATACTGTGGAGTTTTCGCTACATTTATGGCCCCCAAAGGTATTTTATTTGTGATATCGTTATTCCAATTTGCTTGATTATTAGATTTAGTATTTACATTTTTCGCATTTTAGCACGATAACTACTTCTAAATAGATGTCAGGAGTTGGGTTTGCTGGTTCGGAAAAACGACAATGCAGATATTTGGTCTATATTCGTAACACGCCTTTCTCCAATTATTAAGAGTTGCTTGAAGGGCTGTCACGTCATTACCTATCATAGCGCTCTCAGCCGTAAATATGCTACTCCAATAGAAAAAAGGAGACGTTAAAACTTTGAACACTGCCTCTATATACATCAACTTAAACTTCAAATATCAGTTACTCCCGCTGTGCATTAAACCTTCGTTTGAACATAATCGTACAGTACAGATATTATTCTTATATGGATTTTAGGTACATTTTGATATCCTAACGCTACCGTTATAAGATCTCTGTGAATTCTATGGAACGATTTTCCTTAATCGATAAGAACGATATGCAGATTTATCGAAGTGTGTCGATTTTCTCCATCATTATCGGTAGACTTCGAATTGCGTCATACGTCTACCTACTCCAACAACTTCCGATTGGGAACTATTGCAATTGTTCGTGTCGCCTTTATACAGTGGAACAAGAAATCTCTTCGTAAGCCTGTGGTCATTTTATTGAACAAAATCGTGAGCCAAGATTGTCCATTGCATCACTATCTTAAAAAATATGGTTTCTTGCGGATGCTTTAAAGTTACACCTCGTCTATTGCTTGTTACCTGTTTATAGGTTGTGGAGGCCTCTTAATTTCGTGTTTAACGTCATTACTGCTGTCGCACGCACTCTAGCCACAGCTTTCTCTGCCCCTTTATTGCAACGTTTGTAGTTTAACTCTAGACTATCGGTTTCGCTATTTCCATTAGGTTTGGTCCACGCTCAAAAGGCTTTCCTTTTGTTTCTTCCCGGCATTTTTGTTTCTTTATTTCACGTCTCTTTATTTATATTGAGCCGGCCTTTTGGAACACCGAAGAGAGCTTTTTCGCTACGATTACATATTTCTTGGAAATTGTTCCACTGCCATCGAGAGCTGGACTCCTTTCTATTAAAGTTGTGTTTCGTTTGTTTTTCTTTCACCAAATGTCGGTGATGGATGCCCTGTTAGTAGTTCGCCCAAGATTACTTTAGAATATTTTGTTTGCCGTTTCGCATTTTTTAAAAAGACAGTCTCCGGCCATCCACCGAACAGTGAACATTGTTTTCTTCATCGGTCTGAAATTTCTTCTATTGTATATTCTTTAAAGAATTTAATTAAATCCCCATATCGGTGTTTTTTGTCGTTGGCTATAAAACCTACTGTACTATCGAGTGTTATAGTTATATCGTGTACTTTTATATTGTATGTACTCGTCTCATGTGTGCAAGCTGTTTTGGCCCTCACCCTTCATCAGATAAAAGCTGTCCAAGCTTTGTACAAGCAAAAGAACGCTTGCTATTTAAGCCAAAAACAAATGCACTATGAGTGAGGCAAAGAGAATATACCGATAACAAAATCCAACAAATATAAATCGCTCTCAAAGCATTTTCGCAGACGTCACCAGGCGTTCAGGTAACGCACAAGCAAAAAATAGCGTCTCTAACAATTTAATACAAATCCCCAAATCTAAATTATCATAAGAATTAAATGTTGAAACTGCAAAAAAATTTCCCTCGCACACAATCAACCCTCTCCTTCCGCTGTAAGTCTTTCACAAATCGAAAAATCGCTCATTAGCATGCCTAAATCAAGTGAATCAAGCCAACTGTTATTTTAAAACACATATCAAGTAAAAGAAAAACCTCAAATTACTCTTCCACCTTCTGGATGTTGCACACACAAACAAGTTAAACAAGTTAATATTATTCTTAAATTCTCCTACATTCCCATACATCAAGACCTCCAAGTAAGGCAAAAGTCTATTAATAAATAACAATGTGCCTTATAAAAAGTTGCACATCCGTTCTAACATTTTGATCCTCGCTTTTTAAATTCTTCTTCACCAAATCTGACATAATAAATATCCTAAACCAATTCAAACCCCAGTGGTAATAACCAGTGACATTTACGCTTGGAGTGTTTTATGGGGATCCAACATTCCATACTCGAAAAGCGCAGTGTGGGAAGACTTAAATAACCTCATGGTACTTAATGATGGGTCACCGACACATCTTTCCACTCATGGCACATTAACTAATATCGACATAACTCTGTGTTCCCCGGAGATATTTCCAAAAATATCTTGGCTTGTTCTGGACGACCCCTGGAAAAGTGATCATTTCCACTAATTTCCAAAAATTTCAGTAAATTTAAAATTTAAAACCGACCAAGCTAACTGGCCTTGTTTTAACAAACTCATCTTAGACTATTTATCGGCACACCCTTCTTCACCTAACATCAACAAAGAGGCTGCTCTGTTTCTAAGAGCGATTCGGCCGTCAGCAAATATTGCGATCCCTCAAAGCAACCCTTGTTCGCATAAAACTCACTGTGTCCCCTGATGGAATGGTAAATTAAATATCTTAAGAAAAGAATCATTATTTTAAAAGATCTCCCAATAAGAATAACCCCATAACTTCATACGGATTGTTCAATTTTGGGCGACTCGTTCGAGCATAGCGACTGGTATCCCGCGGATAACACGAGTAATGTTGGCTTCCAAAGCGTCAATCGTAGCTGGCTTATTCCTGAAGACCTGAGACTTTACATATCCCCAGAGAAAATAGTCCAAACGTGTGATATCGCATGATCTAGGCGGCCAATTTACCGTAGCAAAACGTAAAATTAAGTGCTCACCAAAACGATTTCTCAACAATTCCATTGTTTCACTCGCTGTATGGATTGTAGCGCCGTCTTGTTGAAACCAGAACTCACCGAGACCATGTGCTTGAATTTCAGGAAGCACACAGTCCGTTAACATAGCGCGATAACGGTTACCATTGACGGTAACATTCTGATTTGCCTTATTTTTGAAGAAATATGGACCAATGATTCCACCAGCCCATAAACCACACCATACCGTTGTTTTTAATGGATGTAATGGTAGCTCTTGGCACTCTTCGGGTTGCTCATCAGTCCAAATACGGCAATAATGTTTATGTACGTTTCCATTGAGGCAGAAATGGGCTTCATTATTGAACAAAATTTCACGATAAAACACCGAATTTTCATTGAGTTTTTCCAGAGCCCATTCACTGAAAATATGACGCAAATTCAAGTCGCCTGGCTTCAATTCTTGCACAAGTTGAATTTTCACGCTTTTAGGCCGACATTCTCACGTAAAATACGAGAAATTGTCGAATATGCCAAGCCAAGTTACTGAGAACGACGACGAATCAGATACAGCATCTATAGTCTCTTCACTACGTGCTGGATGTAGTCTAAACGGTCGAGTATCATCCACTAATGTAAACTTGGACTCAAATTTGCGAATGCTATTGGCAAAAGTGGTTTCAGTAGGTCGATTATGCGCACCGTAAGTTCATCGAATCGCACGAAAAGCATTTCTCACAGAACGTAAAATTTGTCAGTTAACCCCAATAACGTATCTCCAAAAGCTAAACTTATCGAAGTTCCGAACTCTACATTAGAATTTGAATCCTGTATATCCAAGTTTAAAGGGAAAACTCGTTCTAGAGATAGAGTTTCATACCCTATGCTACGGAATCTTTGCTGTTCTTTCAAATCCAGGCTCTTAAAACTCTACAATACTATTCTTGACAGCGGCACTATTCCTCAAGATTGGAAAGTTGCTACTGTGCTTCCTCTCCTAAATCCAAATAAAAATTCAAATTCCTCAAATAGCTTCCGCCCAATATCTCTCATACCTTGTATTTCAAGTCCTCGAAAAATTTTCTCTAATCGTCTTCTTTGGTTCATCGAATAAAACAAACTAATTAGCCCAAATCAAGTAGGTTTTCAGTGCAACAAGTATAGAAGAACGCTTTGCACATTCAGCAGCCAAACTGTTTTTGAAACTTGCCTGCTCAAACTTTATCATTGATAGCGAAGTTGACTCTGTAGTTAATAGCAGTAGATCAAAACGAATCGAATCAGCCATCTCTCGCTCGATACGTTCAATAAAAAAAACTACAAATAAGAAGGCTACATCAGTACAGAGCCAAGTTTCCACCGTGTCGTTAAAAGAAAATTCTCTGAACATGTCTCTAAACTCCAGACACTACTTTTTAGAAACTGTTCCTTGAGATTTCTGCAGAATCAAAGAATAGACGCTGGACTTTAGTCTTCACAGATGGCTCCAAAACTAAATCTGGTACTTCTTTTGCCTCCACTTATGAAAATGACATTCTCGTCAAAATAGGCATTTTAACCCCATCTGTTTCTACATTCACCGCCGAAGCTGCTTGCATTCTTGAAGCACTGGCCTACTTTTTGAACAAACCAGGGAAATATATAGTATGTTCCGATAGTTTTTCTGTACTAAATGCAATAAGGAACCCTAACTATAGAACCGAAGTGATTGACAAAATAAGAGACTATCTAATAAGATTCCACACCAGATTTAGGCTTATGTGGGTGCCAAGCCATGTTGGGATTTTGAGAAATGAGCACACTGATGCTGCCGCCAAATATGCTCAAAATAGCCCAGTCTTCCTTTTCAAACATAACAGCAGAAGGACTTATTAAAGGAAATAAACATCAAAGCTAAGGCAAAATTGCTCGCAGATTGGTAACAATACAGATACCATTATACTTCAATTAATTCGGACAGGTTCTTCCCTAACTGACCTGCTAGATCAAGAGCATCAATTACGACCTTTATCCGACTACGCCTAGAGCATTCCTCCACAACACATGAGCATCTCCTGTCCCATATGCTCTTTGATGGTCGACATGAAGCACCTACTTTGGCTAGTAGACTGCCCATCCAGCAAACTTTTTAAACATCTTTAAAAAACCAATGCTACACCACACGAATCATTACGAGACCTTTCTTTTTTAATTTTAATTTTGTCTCTCAACAGACCGACACTATCAACGAAAATAATTCAATTGACGCTGTTCATTAAGTACAGTGATTTTAATATAAAACAATCGTTACATATGTAAATTAAAAAAGCTTACCCCATTCTCTCCTCGATCCATGATGCAAAAAATACACGAATTTCATACAAGCCCTTCTGGTGGTAGTACACCTTCATATACGCCTCTGCCTCCGGTGAACTACTTATCCTTGCCCATAAATTCATTTCGCAGTGTCTTTTGTTGCTGCCGGTAGTAAAATGTCACAATTTTGTGCTACCTTACTCTGAAAAGAATAAACAAAATAAAATACAATTACTAAAATTGTACACATACATATGTCTCAAATGTCCAATGATAATTGCTCTGAATGTCTAGCCAAAGCGTTTAGAGATGCCAGTCTCCATAATGTGCAATAGATGGTAAATGTTTCACCTTCCGCATAATAAAGTGACATTCCGCTGCCAACAATTGATAGAGAAAGCAACATGGAATCACAAGAGAATGATGGAAATTCTACTAAATCCTACTAAAGGTGAATGAAACAATTATCCGGGGTTCTTGGTTAACTGGTTGATCGCTTGGCTATACCTGCTGCAACCATTCTAAATGCAATGCCAACCTATCATCCACCAACAGCAACTTGAGCAGCAGTAGCAGCAATACCAACCACAACAAAACAAGACAAACTCCATTCGATGTTAAATTCTTCGTTTAGAGCTCAACTTACCTGTAGTCATCGTTGTCTAGCTAGCGAGCACTGGTTTTGCCGTCGTTTCTCAGGGTCAACCATCAACCGTCTATCGTTAACAATCATCATCAGCAGTACAAGCGCGCATGGGTTTGCTTGTATAAGTTGGGTATGTTTATTCGCGATAATAATCTAATGCACAGCTTTGATCAAGTGCTAAGGAGGATATCATATAAGTTTGTCATTCTTTTAGCTTACTTTGTTGTTTTAGTTTTTGTTTCTTGTGTCTTTTGTCGTTCGTTGGTTTATTTGTCTTTTTGCTGAAAAGCAAAAGCGCTTTGTTATTTTCTTTCTTCCATTTTTTATTTCTGTTATGTTTTTGTTATATTTTCTGTGAGTTTATGTACGAAGATAGAAAGAATAGTCATACATATGAGTTGCTTGTAAAGGAAAAATGATGAAGATGACATTTTTTATTTAGAATATGCAAAGATGGAAAATTTATTGTTAAGTTGATGGTTAAGAGCGTTAAGGAGAAGTGTTGAATAAATACAACGGATACTTTCCTAACTTATTTTATTACATTTTACTTTATGGCAGCTACAGCTGCTACAAAGTAGACATAACCGCCATCAAAGAACGATGGGACCGGACAAAGAAGTTGAAAAACTATTAAATCTATTACTGTGAATGTCAGAGGAAAACTTAGATAACAAGTTTTGAGCTTTTATAATTATAATTCATCAAAGATATTTATTTACTGATGCGAGAATGCTCCTAAATATGCTTCAGGCTTCAAGCATGTAAACAAACGCTTGACGACGATTCGCATAAAGATATATTTGACAACATAAGCCTCAGAAATGTCCGCGAGCTCCTCGACATAACATAATCTACGAGAATAACGTGAAAATCGTCCTTTGTGCATTCAATGGCAAGCTAGACGAACAAATACAACACTATTAGCAAGTCCTACTTCAACACTTCCATTACTTTGTTTTGAATATATGAAACGATGTTAAAACTTCGACCCTCAATCCGACAAGCATTAAGGTCGAAGTCCTCGGAAGAATAACTGCTCCTTTCCATATTAATTAAATTCAAAATGCTCACCGCATCACCGCATCACCGATATGACGATAATGATTACATTAATGCCAAAAAACAAGTTCCCGCAATGTTATTTGACGAACGAAACAACACTTAGGTAACTGCCGAAAATTTAATACTTAGATTAATATAAATAGATCTTGTAGCAAAAAGATCAAATTATGAACTACTGTAGCGCAGCATTTTTGCACAATAGTTGCGTTAATGGTCAAGTACCGCGGACTCATTTGAAGGAGCTTAATACATCAATACTCTTTACTAGTTATCACAGGTAGTGTTTATATGGTAAATCAAACTATGTTATCTCATCCCAAGATTAAATCTTTAATTATTACCGATCTAGAAAAAATATTAACAGCACGTTTTTTCAACTAAATCGAAATGAAAACGAAATAGGGACAAATTATGAGAACTTTTTATATCACAATTAGATGAATCGAAAAGACTCTGAAGATTAAAATGTCACTCACGCTACCGGACTTACTTTTTTTAACGTTTTTTCGATGAAAATATTTGTTATTTTCTATACATGATTTCATAATGACTTCTAGGAATGACATCAGATGCATTTTCAAGTTTAGTAATATGATGCAAAACTATTACAACTTTATCACTAATAACGTATACAGTTCGCAAAATGAGCGAACATTGACTGATAACCCAATATTATAGGTCGAGCAACTAGAATATTAAGAAAAAAAAAAAAAAAAAAAAGTAAATCTTTACACATGGGTACGTCATACAGTCAGGTCTAGTTAGTTAGCGGTCATGGCAAATAAAGCTTTGTAGTGGTTCCGACAGCTGTAGATCAAATGACAAATTAGTTACACAACGCACTAATATTTAGCACGCTACGTGTCACACATTGCAGGAAAAATGATCTTTTGCAAGACTAATTCGACAGCATAGTTTTCTCGCGCTTTGGCGACATTAACTTGCCACCGAAATCGTGTGATTAAAATATTTATTGTGGGGCTACGTTATATCACGGGTTTGTTCGAATAAGTTGCAGACTATTGATGCCTATAAAGTCAACGTAACCAACGCAATCAATGATATTGAACCCAGCAATGGCGGCCATTTGGCCGATATTATATTTCATACATAATGTAATCGAATACTCTTTCAAATAAAAAAATATATGTAGTATATAATACAATAATAAACTTTTTTTATTAGAATTTGAAGTTCGAACGTCCTTAATGCGAAATCTTGTATTTTGAATGGAACGAGTATATAGGCGATAGAAAACAACTCAAATAAGAGAATTATGTAATATTTACACCGTGAAAAATTTCTTCAGAAATTGGGCATTAACTTAATCTTGAAAACATGATTGCAAAGTTGTATAATATGTACACGATGGAACACAGGAATTATAATTATATTATCTACTTAATTCCATAGAAAGAAACTGGGCGGAAATTATAAATATATTACAAGGAAAAAATGAATTAAAACAGTTGATTAAAATTGTAAAATATTTCGGGGGGGGAAACATCAAAACATCAATCTTTTATCGGATAATAAAGAGTTGTTCAAAGACTTTGTTTAACTTTTAAAAACAAAAAACAAAAAACCTTAAGAATGAAGCAGCTTCGATTTAAATGATTTCACTTATTTATTTCGTTTTATTCTTTTAAATACCTACTAAACCTTTTTCCTATATATATTACCACTCAAAATTCTCAATTCCTCCAATAGCATGTTTTGAGAAGCTAGTCTCACTTAATCGCATTCGTAAGGTAATAAATACGCAGAGTACAGCAACAGTCCAGTGTACACTACGTTTTTGAGTACTCGTCTATGAACACCCGTTTGTTATGAGTACTCTGCACCAAATGTTTTGTTATCAATGAGTGCGATACTCACTTGGTAATCAAAAATCAAGTGAGTTCAATGCATAAGGTACCCGAAAGAAACTGAATGCTTGGAACTGATTTCAAGACATTTACAATATTACATATGTTTACTCCATATAATATTTTACTATATGTTAAGTCTAAAAGTCTGGATGTTTGCTGGCACTTGTTTTATTAACTGTGTTTATTTCATAAGCATAACTAATTTCTGTAACAGAAACATTTGTGTGTTTGTCCCTCGACTTGTCGATAAGAAAAAATATATGAACATAACAGTGATACCTTAATATATGTACATTTAAAAAAATTGTGGTTTAAGTATACAAAAATAAGGCATAAAATATACTCGTACGTATAATCTATTACTCACAGCAATGGCAATTTTCACCAAACTATCTGCTTAAATTATTAATGCTGTTATTGCTTACGTTTATATCACTACAATTCGATTTACGAGTACATAAGCAACACACGTGTAGCAGGACCAGTTATTGAAACATAAAAAATTAAAAAAGTTTTTTTAACGGTCACATAGTGACTCGCACCACTACCTAGTAATAGCCAAGGTAATAATGTCGATATCGAGTCCAGTACAGCAACAGGAAAATACTATTAAGAAGTATGAAGTCGAACGACTTTCAACAGCTAGAGCTTTCCGATCCTGTTTTCCCAAACCTCTCATATAATTCTGCATCATAAGGATGCTATGCTTCAAGGTCAAAATAAATTCCACCCCTGATATTAAGTTTCATAAGGCGAAAATGCTGGTGAAAATTTTCAGCTAAGCAGTGGGCGTATCGTATAGTACTGCCTGTAAGGACGAGGCCTGCGATAAAAGCTACTGCCACGCACCAGGAGAAGAGATGAGCCGAATACTTGCTTCCCGAAGGTAAAAAGGGAAGTTTGAAAAACGTGAAGTGGAGACAATTTGAGGTGAGTTTGAGGATAAATTGATGACCATTCATTACGAAAAGGGTGTTATGGTTAAATGAGAAGAACGATAGTGGCAATGGAAATTTCGTTGAGGCACGGATGGTGGAAGTAACGATAGAACAAGCAAATATATTACATGAAACATTACGTCGATGTTAAACAGTGTCAATGTACTGGACAATATTGGCGTCATCCTATCTTAAGAGCACCAGACTGGATATAAGAAATATAGTACAATTCGCAGCATTTTAGTCGACATCGATCAAAGTACGTCTTCATTGACACACATACCGAAAATGAATAATAATACGGATTCGACAATGCAAGTAATATTCATGGATAATTCTATTTAACATTGTGTTTTGGAAGTATTAAATTCCACTCAGTTTGTGGTACTGAGTGAAATGTGTGAAATAAGTGAAATGAACTTTAGTTATGTACGCCACCGTTCCGACCGAAGTACAGGGACGTGAGTCTGGAAGAAGAAGTCTAGTTAGAAAAAGCAGACAAGTTATTATTAATAAAAACTTTGGGAGACATGACATCAAATCACTAGCAGATCTGGTTCTTTGTTAATCGCTTTACCGGTCCTAAGAAGAAAGCGACGTAAATGCAATAGGTCTTTGGAACGGGCTCGACGAATGCCTCTTTCCATGTACTTGGAAAAAGTCTTAAAGAAAAGGATCGGCCCAGTGTGGAAACAGATACAATCTGGTAACATTGCGCTAAGTGTAAAATGCACACCAAGCAAATTGGTCCAAACCAAAGAGCTGACAGCGGGAATGTCATTATTAAAGAGCCTAAGGTTCGGGAATGAGGCGTTTGCTACTTTTGGGAGACTGTATTATTTGTTGTCTTAATTATTGGTCATACTGAAACCTTACACGTTTATCTAAATGAGACGTTGCAGGCAGTGACTCTGCATATAAGAATGGACAATAATAATTTTGAGAGAAAAGAAATGCATCCACCAACACTCTCCAGTGAACTCCAGTAATGAATGCCCTTCAGTTTTTTTTTTTTTTACCACAGTAGTTACTTTACGGACGCTACAGCAAACTGCCAACGGGCTAAGTATATTCGTGATAATATGGTACTATCAATCCGCTATCGGAATTGTTTTTTTTTGATTTGATTTTTTTGCGAAGTTTTAACTCGACTCATCATTTATACTTATACGTGTAGAACTTCGCTGTTTTCTTTTCCAACCACTGGGAAAGACTATTATTATCAATTCCAATATCAGGGGCAATGAGTTAGATTATTTTAATTAGACTCCGCGTATTGCTTAGCATATTTTTCAATTTAAATGAAAACTAGTTGGCCCATAACAACGCTTAATTCTCCTGTGTATGAAATCAGCAACAATTTTATAAGTGCAGCTTGATTTCCATTTACACTTGTTGTATTGTGTTAAACGTAGAGACGGAGAAATTAGTAAGTTTCCCACTTGTGATTTTCCATATCACTTGTACAAATGCCAGTTGTCTTAATATTTTTTATTGCACAAATGTTGTCTTTACAGGCCCTTGATTGGTATGTGTTTGGCAATTTTAAACTTTTCTTCGATGGTTGAGAACTAAGACAAATAAACAGGAGATCGGGATAACTTCAGCAGACAGAAACCGTGACCTCTTTAAACTGTCATGGTCAAGGGAATATTGCAATGTAAGAGATCGCGAAAGGCCTGTACATACGAGGGGAACCAAATGTATTCTCAGTATTGACAAACAGTCACACAAATTTAATAAGACTTTTAATTTTCAAAATAATCTTCCCCTGCCTCAATAAACATATGTATTACATTTGTTAACTTTTCAGTAAATGTGTAAGAAAAAGTAGTCAAAAAATCGTCAAAAAACCGATGTCCACGAGGGTCCTTCTAATCATTAGAAAATGATTGGTACCATGACCGAGCTATAAGTATCGAAGCTATGTTCTCTTACAACAGCGTTGAAAACGGTTGTGTTGCCGTGAAGAAGAAGCATAACACCTGCAATCAGTTACATTACCCTTTATTTTTTGATTGCTTCACCGAAATTGAGCAGAACGGTTACCTAATATGTTGCGTTCATGTTAACACCGCTCTTGTTTACTTGATCAAGAAAATTCCAATTCAAAACCCAATAGCCATGGTTACTCCGACCGATGACGTAATATAGGGTTTTCCAATAGGGACTTGACAACTTTGAATTTAATTTGTGAACGCAATCTTTCACTTATCATCAAACTGTCACTGTCAATTTATTCAGTAAACTCAACATTTTTTCATGGTAAAGTACACTAACGAGCAACCTCTGGAAACGTTCTCCGATTGGGTTCTGGAGAAGATGCGCCAAGATGATGAATTTCATCGCAAAATCATCTTCAGTGACGAAGCTCATTTTTGGCTCAATGGGTTCGTCAATAAGCAAAATATGCGTTATTGTTCGGGTGAAAACCCACATGTGCTTCATGAATCACCACTTCATCCACAAAAAATAACTGTTTGGTGCGGTTTGCATGCCGGCGGCGTTATTGGGCCTTATTTTTTCGTCGACGATAACGATCGTCTCGTTACTGTGAATGGTCAGTGTTATCGCGCCATGATCACCGATTATTTTTGGCCCGAATTGAAAGATATGGACTTGGACGACATGTGGTTTCAACAGGATGGTGCCACAAGCCACACAGCACACGCTAAAATCGATTTATTGAAGAGTAAGTATGGTTAGCGTGTTATCTCAAGACATAAGCCAGTCGATTGGCCGCCTCGTTCGTGCGATTTAACGCCGCTTGACTATTTTCTGTGGGGCTACGTTAAGTCATTGGTTTATGCCAACACGCCGACGACGTTGGAAGAGCTCAGAGCCAACATTGAGCGCGAAATAGCGGCCGAAATGTGTGGCCTAGTCGTTGAAAATTGAGTTCAACGAATCGACTGCTGCAAACGTGCCCGCGGTGGCCATATGAACGAAGTCGAGTTCCATTCATAAATATGTTGATTGTACTTCAAGCCAATAATAAAGTTTTTTAAATTTTTTTTTATTTAAAAAAAAAAGTTGTCAAGTCGTTATTAAAAAACCCTATATTAAATTTCTTTGGGAGGTCTACACGCCTCTTTTGCCTCTATATGAACTTATCCTCACTTTTTAAATCAAGGTGATTACAATGTTTCATCTGCAGACTATTTTTTAACAGCCACCTTCTCTTTCATGAATACATTTTTGAATTTTGCTTTTGTTTAAAAAATACGGCGGTTCTAAATTTTCTTAGAAATTGTAACGTCCTTCTACTAAGTAGAGTCGCAAGTCCTGGAGGCAGTACAGGATTTTGAAATGTTTAAAAGATGGCTGCAATAATTTGGATACAGCTTACGGAAACATCGAAAGGCGACAATGTAATATCAACAAGATAGACAGCATTAAAACATATGTAGCTGGAACATTTTATGGGAAAGCATGAACACAGTCCAACTGTGAGGCAAAAAGTTTATTGACTTATATTACGTTATTCGACTTGTAGCATATTTTTCGACCACAACGCATGTTTGAGACCGTGGGTCTACTGATCCTTTTAGTGCGCTAATCTAAGAATGGCCTTTCTTCGATAGAGGAAAATACGAACGTGTTTACGCATACAACACGAGTATCAGCAAAATTCTAGTCACAAATCAGAAAACGTATTGTTGTGATTTCAGTACGACAGAAGAAAGAATGAACTTGGAATTAATGTAAAACGTAATAAAAGAAGTTTTTTTTTTTTTAATCCACTAACACAAGAATCAGAAGATTATGACCCCATATATTTCAAGTATCTACCCAATTTCCCCTCTCTCTTAATCTTTTGATCCTACCATTGTTGAAGAACAGTTACAAAATCTCAATGGTGAATTTTTACCCGGGCTCTTATTTCATATATCCATCACACAAGGAGAATTCCCCTAAGTTTGGAAGACCGTTCATAGCCCCGGTCCATAAAATGGATCAAAGAATGAAGTAAATAACTAGCTTTCTCACATATCTTAAACGTCGAAAGTATTTTATACGAAGTGCTAAGCTTTAAGTGCAAGTCACTTATATCACCCAGTCAACATGGATTTCTAAAAGGTAGATCAACTACTACAAACTTAGTTGAATTCGTATCATTTGCGCTTTCAGCCCTAGAAAATTTTAAGGAAATCGATGTTATTGCTACAGGCCTTCGCTTTTTTTTTTTTTTATAATTAGCGCCCGCTCAAGGGATTTGAGTGCTCTTAAAATGTTTGTACACAACACGGACAAAGGAAAATTAGGGAGGAAGAAAAGAAAAATACCGATGTACATTGCTCTTAAAGGTTTGCAAGTTATAATGAATAGAAAAGTCAGTAGGGCATTCCATAAGCGAGTTGTACGGCTTAGGAACGAATCGTGATATTTCAATGGAGCACTGGTTGTGGAAATAGCGATAAAACAAAGTAAGGCAGAGGACACATCGTCGGGTTTAAGGGTGTCAGTCGACTGATTGATATAATTATCACCTACACTTGCGGTCATAAGAACCGCACAACCTAATAAGTTCTCAAAAAATGCCTAATTACATCAGATCGTAAGGGTTTTTCGTATAATAATGAAGGGTATTCCCCGTAGCGGAGTTCGGTCTCATATTAAGTGCAAAAAAAAAAAAATTAGTTTGAATTAAATTGTGACGGTGACAAGTAAAAAAAAGTGAAATGTCTGGTAAATATCATCAACTGCCTCGGGACGAAAAAGTTCAAATATTGACTTTAGTCGAAGAAGGGCTTGGATTCTGTCATTCAACTATCGTACGACTGATGAAGAAAAAAAAAATTTGGATCCACTGGAAAGGAAAAAAGGCTCGGGACGAAACAACCCAGAAGACGGACAATGTATTTCAACAAATTAGCATGAAAGATCGCTTTAAAAGTGCTGTCCGTATAAGAGCAGAGCTGAGTGAATTCCATCAAGTTGATCTAAGCGCCGAAACCATACGCCGACGGCTACGGGAGATAGGTTCATATGGAAGACGAACAGCGAAAAAACCTCTCCTAACCACAAAAATGAAAAAGCTCGCTTGACGTGGGCAAAAAGTGAGAAGATTGGACGCAGGATGATTGGCGATGTGTAATATGGTCCGATGAAAGTTAATTTAATTTGTTGTGTGCCGACAATTTGCCATACGTACGACGGTCTGCAGTTGAAAGGTTCAAGGACGAGTGCATAGTCAAAACAGTAAAGTTTCCTCAAAGCCAGATGGTTTGGGGATGTTTTTCTTTTTACGTTTTGGGCCTTTTGCACTTTGTTAATGGAACTATGAACGCTCAAAAATATGGAGAAGTAGTAAGGGAGTTTTTGGTACCAGCAATTGAACAGCATCATTCGTATACTGACAAGTGCATTTTTCAAGATAATTCTGCACCTTGCCACCGCACCAAATCCGTGAGTAAAGTGTTATAAATCAACTTCTAGATGTCTACTTTATAAATAATAAACAGACAAGTAACTAGAGTCTTTTAATAATTTTCAGCTCAAGACAACGTTTGATGACCTCGGAATTACCAGACTAGACTGGCCAGCTAATTCACCCGATTTAAACTCAATCGAACACTTGTGGCATGTAATGAAACGTAAGGTGGCTGAACATAAACCAGAAAGTACAAAAAAGCTAAATGAAGTTCTGGAACATGTATGGAAAACTGAAATTTCAAGGGATATTACTGAACTTCTAGTAAACTCGATGCCTTCTAGAATAAAAGCGATTATAACCGCCAAAGGAGGAACAACTCGGTTTTGATAATTTTTTGGTAAAAGTGGCATATCTATACATCTTATATACACATACATAAAAAATTTATCGTTTGATTTTGTTAACCAATCACTGTATTAAAATATTTTAAAAAAATAAGAAAATTAACTGGTTTTTCTTTCTTTTTTAATATCTTTTTTCAAATATTCAATAAACAGATGGAAATTAGATAGAAATACTTATAAACTACTGCGGAGTGCTCAACAAAAATTTCATTTCATTATAAAAATTATTATCGTAGTTATTAACAATTTTTCAATCATTTTGATATGGTGCGGTTTTTATGACCGCAAGTGTATTTATCCTACGGCTTGGAATCCTTCTTTTGGTACTTTTGGTGTCCCACAAGGTAGCGATCTAGGTCTCCTATTTTTCATTTTAACTATAAAAGATCCTGAGAGGATCATTAAACACTGCCCTCTATTAATTTACGCCGACGATACGATAAGTCCCCAAAACTATTTTTTCGCCCCAAGACTATATTCTCTTTCAAGAAGACATATGGTAGATGAGTTTGGTGTCTAAAAAATTGCTTAGAGCTTAATATCTCAAAATGTCAATCTATGACTTTGTCACGTAAGTTCAATCAATTTCCTCCACAACTTAATTTTCTTCATGTGCATGATCAATCTTTTCACTATCTTGGAATATTATACCATGCGAAAAACAGAGATAATAGATTGACTAAAATAATACTAGAATGATGACCGAAAGAAGACAGAAGGAACAGAGGGAGACAACCTACCCGAACGAGTGACGACATCAAGAGGATAGCTCCCGACAACTAAATAAATTTGGCTCAAGATCGAAGGCAGTGAAAGAACTTAGAGGAGGCCTATGTTTAGCAGTGCACACAAACGGCTGATAATAATGATGATGACTTAGTAAAATCTTAGCAAGATGATGGTTTAGTTCGATTTCGAATGATACGAGTATACTTGACTCGCACCAAAGCGATTTATTAGTCAACAAGACAAAAACATACGTCTTATACCTGGTTAACCTTACATTTCACGTCGAAATTACTGCGAAATCGGTTAAGCAACTGAAAACTCTCCTCTTATCAAAGAAGTCTTTTATCAGCCCAGACGGCACTTAACTCACTGGGGTAGACAATAGAATTGAATGCGAGTGTTACAAGTACGATCAGAATGGTGTCAAAAAACTGGAAAAAAAATGTTTAAACGATAAACACTAAGTTTCGCCTTTTCCAATCGAATGTTAAGTACGGTAGTAGGCTGACGATGCTTATCTACTGAAAGATTTATTCCACTTGAGAACTGGTCAAGAGCCTGCATTTATGCATAAGTATACGTCGCAAGAAGTAACACTGGAGGACTATGTCCTGAGACGCACAAAGGAAGTTCACTTTCCACACTTACAATTCCAATCACAAAAGCAGAACATTGCCGAAGAAAAATCAAGTGGAAATGATTTCAATTACCATATGCTAAATATTGATTGAACAAAAGTTGCAATCCTCACCTCAATCTGTACAACTAGTATTTATTCCAATAAACTTGATTACACTCGTACAATGCAATCAACGAACACTAACTGAAATCTTTAGAATTTAATTTGATCAACTCATGTACTTCTAACTTGTTTAAACATCAAGAAAAAAAAAAAAAGAAAAAAAAAAATGATCAGAGTTGGTAGTCACGCTATAACTTCTCAATCGTCAATTAATTATCCGAGTGATGATCAACATTTGGTTTGTCTACTCGCTTGACCACTAAAAATAAACAAAAACAAAGCACAAAAAACGTTTCGATGGAAAAAGCTATTGATGCTCTGCAGCGCTTGGTAAAATACGCAATTGATAAGAAATCACCATGTCGAATACTTAGTTAAATACGATAAAAATAGAAACAAATAGTCAGACCTTAAAGTTTGTGACGTTTCTTGAATGAACGAAACAGCAACTCATCTTAAACAGTTGAAAGTCCAAACTTAATCACAACAATCACTTTTTAGTTGTGTTTACTAAAAAGTCATCAATAATTTCATAATAACTCCTAATCACAGTCAGTGGGTCTTTTATATGGGTGAAGCAGCTTACAGTCTTAAACACTTCATAAGAAATTCCAATGATTCAATACAGTTTCTGGAATTTCTGGAAACACTCATATGGGTATTAGATCTGGTCTCATCGGCATTACAACAGTTCTTACGATTTATCAATCAGTGTATATTCTGAAGGACTTACGGTGAATTTTTTGTTCTAAAAGCCCTTATCATCGCAACATATCCTTAGATAATCTCAACCAATTTTAAAATTTAAGATAAAAATATGACGACTATATCATGTGTTACAATATCATAGGCGGAAATATAATCGTACGATTAGACTATTAGTAGAAATAGTCGTACGATTAGTAGCACGCGCATTCGTCAAGAGCTCTTTTCTTGGAAATGGAAATGGAATACATATGTATCTACAAGTATAATGAAACCGCCAAAACCGCATTAATATAAAAGATTATCTTTATAACCCATGCAATGCATCACAGAATCTAATCTATGTTCTACGACTTAAAGTCTGAATTGGAATGATAAATTTGGCTCGCCTTGAGTTATTTCTAAGGCACTAGAGATTTTGTTGAAGCTATGAAAAGTCTATTGATAAGTCGGAATACGAAAACCGGATCATAAATTAAATGGTTTCGTATTCTTGATTTCCTTTGCTAAACCACGCTGGCTGGCACCAAGGCCACGTACGACAGCTATAGGTAGTTTAGGAGATTTGGCTAGGTTTAAAGCTCGAAGTCGTGCCTAGGGAGGATATCCCTAGCAGACCTAGAACCCGCACCTGGATTTCAGCCGAACCCTCCTTTCCACAAAGCAAAGATCATCAGGCTCAGTAATCCGACCCTTCCGACTCATGACTGGAAAGTCGCAAAACTGGAGGAGCTAAGGGGCTCTTTTAAATGCTCGTTAATTGTGATCAGTAAGGAATCCATTAACCCTATAGCGCAGAATCCGCCAGAATCCGGTTAGGATTCGATGCAATACACTTTAGGGTTTATAAAAAGCATGAGTTTGATGCTGATAAGCAACCGCCTGTTCCTTTAAACAAAAATATAAACATAACCTTTTCCCGAAATGGACAGCGACGACTATAATTCATCCGAGGCGATTAAGCGATTAAGCGATTAAACCGTCGGTCTCTTCTTCTGACACTCTGTCGGAAATGGAAGCCGATGACGGAATAAAAGGAGATCCTACACGATCTGAGGAAGAAAATGAGATCTTGAGCTCATTTTCAGAATCAGAGTACTCGAATAAAACCGTGGTGGAGGCCACTATGTGAAATTGTAGCAATGATACGGTTTCTGCAAATTAATCTCCACCACTCAAAAAGGCTTCGGCCGCATTTATTCTGCGTCTCTACAAAAAGGCAGAAGACATCATGCTAATCCAGGAACCAAGGATCGTCAAAGGCGTTGTTTCTTGTACTTGCGACACCTTTTTACGCTCCATTCTATACAAATAACAA
This sequence comes from Volucella inanis, assembly GCA_907269105.1. Classification (NCBI taxonomy): domain Eukaryota; kingdom Metazoa; phylum Arthropoda; class Insecta; order Diptera; family Syrphidae; genus Volucella; species Volucella inanis. The sequence goes on from OU026153.1 coordinate 150,100,376, forward strand.
AAGTAAGATTAGAACTTGTATACTAGTGAAACGAAGCCTTAATGTATTTTTACTTTCTAACCTCAGAGACCCCGGCTTAACCGTCGTCAGGCTGGAGACTGTCAAAGCCTCCTACTGGCTGGCATCGGCGTATCTTGGCCACGATGGGCCACGTGGGCCCTCTTCCTGGTGATAACCTAGAAAGGGTGGTACTGGAAACTAGAAAGCAAAAAAACTGGCCTCATCATCGGGTGCGACGCTAACGCTCATCACACGGTATGGGGCAGTACCGACATCAACGATAGAGGTGAGTCACTTTTTGATTACATTTTAAGTACTAACCTCATTGTTTGCAACATTGGCCATGAGCCCACTTTTATAACAACAAACCGACAGGAAGTGCTGATATCACTCTTGTCTCAGACAACATTACTCAAATGCTAAAGAACTGGATGGTATCGACTGAACAGTCATTTTCAGACCAAAGATACATCCAATTCAGCCTGGGTGATATCGACTGAACACTCGTTTTTAGATAAAAGATACATCTAATTCAGCCTGGGGGATGTTCCCCCAGTCAAACAGCATTATGAAACTATCGGAAAACTGAAAGAATACTCTCAAAGGACTACTGCAACCGTGAACAAAATTCATGGTCTGATTACAAGAGACAAACTGCTTTGATCGTTGCATAGCTTCAAACCGTACAAGTCTGCGGGTCCGGACGGTATAATGCCGACCGAACTACAAAGGTCCTCAGATATCATCTTGCCCACGCTAGAGAATATAATGAGGAGCTGCGTAGAATTGATCCACATTCTACTGTCATGGAGAGAAGTTAATGTAGTTTTTATTCCCAACACCGGAAAATGCTCTCATGATGTTCCAAATGACCTCAGACTATAAGTCTATCATCTTTTCTTCTGAACACTGTAAAAGGACTGATTGATATCCATATTCGAGCTAAAATTGATCCAAAGATTTTGTCAACGACCCAACAAGCCTACTGTAAAAGAAAATCGGTGGAAACGGCTCTGCATTCGCTGACTAGCCACATCGAACGATCCCTACAATACAAAGTACACAATGGTTGCTTTCCTAAACATAGAAGGCGCATTTAACAACGTCGACATATCCGCAATCACGACTGCGCTATCACATCTGCAGGTAGACGACTCACTTGGGGAATTGATCAGTCTTATGCTAAATAGCAGGATAATCAGCTCCAAATTGGGTGGGACTTCTGCTAAAAGATGTGTTAGTAGAGGCCAAGGCGGTGTACTTTCTCCCCTTCTTTGGAACGGAGTGGTAAATGGACTGCTGATATACTTGGAAGCGGGAAGGAGCAGAGTGATTGCCTATGCGAACGATGTTGCTATAAAACTATGCCGAATCCAAAGAACAGCATGTCTATGCATAAGCGGAGCTCTACGCTCCATTCCCTCCGCAGCCTTAGACGTTCTGTTTTATTTGACACCCATCGACATCTTCAGCTGGCAAGTAAGTCGCCTTAAAGCGACTAGACAGTAGACAAATAATTTATTTGGTCACGCAAATATTCTAAATATATTGGGTCATATAAAAAGTCTTCGCGTTTTTTTTTTTTGTAACTAGATGGTGTTGGTGTCCATTTATGTGGAAACACTAATATAATTGTATCAAACGAACACGTGTTTGAAAGGTCAGGCTACATTTTTTGTGAAGACAGCTGTGTAATTCGTTGCTCTTTTCGCATCTTTTCGAATGGTCAGGCCGCTATCAAGTCCCTGGACTCGGTCTCACTAAATTCTAAAACCTCCCTTGAATGCCTTGAATGGCTGAATACCTTCACCTTTGTTGGGTGCCGGGCCACAGGGACATTCCAGGGAATTGTAGAGCCGGCGAACTCTCCAAAATTGGAACCACTCTACCTATTCAACCGGAAAAGGTTAGCATAGGTATACCAATCGCTACATGCAAGTTATTTTTTAAGCTGGATGCTAATAAAAGAACAGACCTTAGATTGACCGATTGGCCAACATGTCTAGCGACTAAACAGATCTAACCAAAGCTGGATCTGAATCGCTCTAAGAGTCTGATTCTTCTAAATAGGAAACATATCAGCGCCATTATAGCTTTCATCACTGGACACTGCCTTAAAGGCAAGCAGGCAAGAGGGCTTGGCGCTTTTAGGAACGATTTCTGTAGAAGCTGCATGGACGGGGAGGAAAAGGAGACAATCCTCCACTTTCTCTGTACATGTCCAACTCTCTCCCAGAGAAGAAAACTCCGCAGTATCTGCATTGCCGATTTTCTGAAGCGCCAAACTCTTGACATATATTAAGAAGAACTCATCGTACCGAATAGGCTCTGTTGGTAACCATCATGCAAATTGCGATGATGATGTCGCACATCAGGCACGAAAACTCCGCAGTATTGTTTGAGAGAAAAATGCCGATTAAACTTAATGGTTTATTACGAGTATATACGATAGTTTTTCCCCCAGTTTTAACAAACTAACATGGTATAGATGTTAGGGTGGCCATGACTCAAGTGGTAGTGTATTGGCTTTCCAATCGGACGGTTCGGGGTTAAATTTTTTCCAGGCAACTAAAATCTCGTGAGATGAATGGTTGCCTAAAATACAAGTCAATTTACGTTAATAATTTAGTCTCAATATTAAATGCTGGATGCCACCCATCGAGTAAAATAACTACTGAACCCAAACATCTTTCTCCCTCTATCTCTATACAATTTTTCAAAAAACTTAATTGGTTAAAAACAGTAAGAATTAAAAAAAAAAAAAAATCTGACTATATTCCCTGAAAATTTTAAATCGATCCGGCAAGCATTCTTATGAGATAAACTGACGATTTATATTTGTGATGAGAATTCTTGGAATAAGATTGAAAAATGGAACTAAATTTTGTGGATTGATAGACATGCCAGCTTACTTAACATAAAATACTTATGACTTGATTATTGAAAATATTTACTCTTGTGTAAAAGTAGCCACCAAGAAACTTTTCGAAAAAGCTTGTGCTGAACAAAAAGATGCGATTGGTGAAAACCAAGGTGATGAAAGTTGTGAAGAATTAACAGTATCTGGCAATAGAATCTGGAAAAAGCGACGATACACTTCTTTATACGGAGTAACATCATTGATTTGATATTATACAGAGAAAATTATCTATATTGTTATAATCTGTACTGCAAACAATGCGAATTTTGAAAAAAAAAAAAAAAACAAAACCAAAAAATATACTCTGGATTTTAAAAGCTAAGCCTTACGGTGATATTGAAGTGGTCAAAAAGAAATGTATTGGACATATTCAAAAAAGAATGGGTTCACGACTCCGCGAGTGTGTAAATAAAACTACTGAAACTGTAGACAAAGGTAATAAAAACTCCAAAAAAAAGCACTTTACTGGAAAAGGTAAACCCACTGGTAAAACGATCGATAAATTGACAGTTTATTATGGCTTGGCAATCATTACACACTGTGATTCTCTTTGACATATGTATAATGCAATATGGGCAAATTATTATCATTATTGTCCAACAGATGAAAATCCTCAATTTTTACCAATTAAAGTTGCTAAAGCTATCTTTTCAATTTATATAGATCTCAGCGATAAAAATATATTGGAAAGATGTGTTGGTGGTTTTACGCAAAACAACAATGAGGGCTACAATTAGTTGGTATGAAAAATAACTTTAAAAATCGTTCCGTGTGGCTCAAAAATTGTTGAAATCAAAGTTTACATCGATGCCGGGGTCTTTAATGAAGGTACAACTTCATTTTCATATCACATGAATGCAGTGGACCCAATGCCCATGCCTATATCGAGAAAGAGGATGCAGAGTGCGTCATGATCTCTGTACTGCGCTCTCATGAGAGTACAGTACGCGAGAGGGAAGAATGGCTCGTATTCAACATCAAATCGAGGTACGAGAAGCTGCTGCTACGAAGGATCAATTTTTTGGCCCTGGAATAGATGACTCCATGTAAGTATTACATAGTACGTTTACAAACTTCTGAAATTTAAAACGCATTTTTCTCAAAACTATGTTTTCGAAGCTGGTGATAAAGATTTCTTAAAATCTGTTAAATCAATCGGTCTGAAATTTTAACACAACCTTCTTATAAATATTCCTCAGGTATTGATCGAAGAAATAAGATTTTGGATATTTATTCCTATTTTTTTAAACAATTTTACGTGGCAATTTTGGTCAAAAATTCGATTTTTTTTTTCGAAGCCATCATTTTGTCAAAAATCAAAATTTCGATTATTCCTTCGATCAATACCTAGTATTATCTATCCACTAAAAGAATCTTTAGAGATAACGTGGTCACCGTCGAACACCTTTTTTTGGGAGGACCTTCAGGAGGTCGTCTGCAGGAACACACCAGATTGATATTTTTACAAATTATTAGTGCCATTTTTGTTTTTGTTTTTATAAAATAAATGGCCTTTTCATAACAAAAAGTATTTTTTTGTCCTTGCAACTGCATATAACCTTAACACGTGCTACGGCATTTTAAGTATTTTATTTGCGTAAGTCTTCGCATTAGAAAACCGATGCTAGACAAACTTTAGGCTGAGCAAATCAGCTGTTCTTCCCATGTTCAATGAAAGTCATCATTGAGTCCTACGATCAAAAAACAGGATGAAGATAGTGAAAGTTTGTACGCCGGAAACAACGTACGAAAGTTTCGCCAAAAGGTAAAAAGAAAGTGTCAAAAAGATCCGTACAGAAACCTTTAGTCATAACAAGTGCAAAGAATATTCAAAAACTTCTCCTGAAGACTGTATAACCAAAATCCAACGTCAACTTCGGGTAGAATAGAGCATTCAACTTAGACGACGATAGCCAAAACTTCTATCCACCTAGTCAGCACGAAGGATAGCAATATCTTGTGGCGAATATACACCAACTCATTTCTCAGATCTGGTCAGAAGAATGTAGTCCTGATGAATGGAATCTCATTATTGTTTGACTGATTTACAAAAGAGACATCATCAACTGCGCCAACTGTAAAGGTATAAGTATTCTCAATATCACATACATGATGGATCTGCATTTTGTGTGAACGTCTGAAACCCTTCGCCAAGTTATTGACCAAGATTGGTCCCTATCAGTCCATTTTCAAACCATTTAAATTCACAATCAAACAAATTTATACACTCCTTCAAATGATGGAAAAAGCTCAAGAGGTCCATCTTGATACCCACCATCCAGTAGGCACTAGCGTACGCCAATGATGTTGACATAATTAATAATTGGCAGAACTCAGCGGGCTGTTACCGGTATAATCGCTATTGAAATGGAAGCTGCCAAAATGGGTTTAACGTTAAATGAAGGCAAAACCAAGTATATGGTTCCAACGAGAAGGGACGCCAACATCGACGTAGTAAGAGACTAAGTTTATCTTGGCTCTGTCAATAACACTTAAGTACAAATAAACAAAAAATCACTTTCGCCAATCAATGGGCTAAGAAGGGAATTAAGTAGTAAGCTTTATCCACCATATTTTATGGCGCTAAAGCATGGACTCTATCGAATTCTTCAACGACAAACTATACGAGATGTACGGCGATATCGCAAGGACATGAATCTTCGAATCTAACGCAGAGAGACAAAGTAGACAGTCATCCAACATGTGTCATGTGAAGTTTGGTGTCATTATTAAACTGGCGACATTCAACTATTATTGCGATGACTCTTGATAAGTAAAAGTTAGGAGGTTATTAAATATGCATCACTCGCACAGAGTGTTGAAATAGTGGAAATTCCCTACAAAATCGGTGAAAATATCGCGAAAACGTTTCGTAAAGTTCTTACTGCACCTGGACATCATCAAGCGCTTTCTCGCACAGGTATGGTGAATTCAATCGATAAATTTAAACGTTTTGGAGAAATTAGTGATGTGAAGACCCTAAATCGTATTCGTCATCATTAGATGAAATGATAGATCATTTCCATTTGTCTGTCGATTTAACCCCATTAGACTTTTTTTACGCCAATGCCCCATTAACAATTCATGTCCAAAACGAACATATCGGAGCTGTTATTCGTGTAAAAATTTCATCAAAAGAATGACTATTTGTAGGCAGAGCCAAGGTGGATATTTGGCAGATATTGTATTTCATTACCAACCTGAGTTTCTACTTTAGATTAAAATAAAAATATCATCACTTTTCAAAAAATAAAACGATTTTCTATTGATATAAAATGACACCCTACAGAAAGGAAGCTCAGCCGATGCAATTAGCTAAGAATCGGGCTAAGTGGAGAGGCTTGCATGTTGACGCCAGCCAAGGTTCACCCCGAACCGAAGCGCCAACTAAACAACAAACAAAAACAATTAATAAAAAAAAAGAAAAAAAGAATAGGGTCTTTCTATAGTTACAAGTGTTTGAAGTTTCATTTAATGAAAGTAGCAACCGCGAATATTTTAGCGATCAGTACTCGTCACTGGCTCATTTAATATTCACCTCTCCCATAATTGCAAATCATTCTTAGTTACATAAATCCGCAGCCAGTTTAATCAGAGGTCAAAGTCTTAATGAAACCCCCTCCACATCATATCCATCGATTACATTGATTTAGAGATCAGCTGGACATTACAATTGAATGTGTGATAACGTAAAAGCATACCAAAATCCAATCGATTTCAAATTGGCACAAAGTATCTGTATTCGATTGTACAACAATTCGTAGAGATAGAAACGAAACCAGTTAGACAAAAAAATTTTTTCAATTCTTCACAAAACGGGAAGTCGATACAACCCACGACTTTTAAGATAAGTTGTTGTCCATTAGTGGCAACAGAAACACCACAAACAATAACAGAGCACACACACACCTGTGTCTGATATAGACGAGACAAATCACTCTAGTGTCTCTCGTCACTTCTAAAATTTCAATTTCATGCGAAAACAGTTCATAAAACCGAAGGCTATTAAATGAATAAATAAAGTCAACAAACTTATGTTTTTGATATTTTTTGGTATTCGTATCTCAATATCTAACTAGCGCGCGTCAAAAAAAAAAAATCTCAAAAGTATCCCTGCTGAGTATGGAAATTGTAATAGAGACCGATTTTGCGAGTAAGCTATACTTCACTCTAGCCAATTTGACTAATGAAAACAACAAAACAATAGGAAATCCATTCTGCTTATTTTGTGACAAAGTTACAAGGTATAAGTTCGAATTTGCATTCATCTCGCACTTGGTCGTTATCATAGTCGTAGTTATTTGGTATTTGGTATTGGCAGGTATTTGTCGACTTGTAGGAATGACAAGCTATGGTAGAATTGAATTTGAGTTGGAATCTGTTGCTGCTGCATCCAAGTCCAAGCGCTAGTTATTCCCCAGGCAAACTTGTTTTCGTGTTTTCGTACTTCTTCTCTCACGAGTGGATACACACATTTGCACACACAGAGGAGTATTTATAAATATATAAGTATAAAGTGAATGGATACATACATATAAACAAGCGCGAGCAAATGGTGCTTTCAAGGATTTGCAAATTAAAATGTATTCTCTTGTCAATCACATCTTGTAATAGCCGCAATTAGAATCCAACAACAAAGATAATGACGCGGTGATAATTGTTTTCGTTTCTGTAGTCAAACGCCACAACACCTCAACGACAAGAAACGAAACACGAAAACAGCGAACGACGACGGACTCACTCGAATTGAACTTTTATGATAAAATGCAATGCTAGTGGGAGGAGGCGGCTATCGTGAAAATAAAAAAAAAAAAAACGAATCCCAACCACTCTCGCTCGGCTAGAGAGCAAATGGATTAGCTGTGGATACTCCACGAGTGTTCTAGAGTCTAAAATTTTGCAAAACTGCCGTGTATTGTGTCTGCCTGAGGCGCTCGCTCCGTTCTGCATTAGCATAAGATTCGAAACGAGTTTTCCTGTTTTCATATTCTTTGTCGTATTCGCCTATTAAAATTAAATAATCCAATCCAAAGTGGTACTTGCTATTGCGCTAGTTTGGAGCAAGATACAGGCATACCATTCACAAACGAGCACGTACAGGTTTCGTAGCAATTGTACACAATTACCGACAGGCTTTTTATCACTTTCTCTATACGAAAAAACAATAAAAACTTTAAGATTCTCGATGAGTCTTCTTTTGATTAAAATAAACAAAAACTGTTCGGGAAACCGAATTCCAATACTATTCGTCTTTTGTGATATCGTGGTATCAGCGTCAAATTAAGGGCAGTGCACAGAGCGATTAGAAACGACACATAACTTCAGTTGCACTCCGACATTAAACAGAAACTGAGACTGCGACTGCGACTAAGACTGTGACTACCACTGAATTTCGATACCGACATCGAAACTGCGACTGTAATTACACTCTAAGGACTGCAACTCTGGGACTTTTTCCAACTCCAACTGCGGCCACACGATTAGAAAATAAGCAACTCGTTGTTGGTCATTCGCTGACTCAATGGCTGGCAAAAAAATCGTTTTTTATTCGTTTTCTTCGAGAGAAAAAAAGCAAGAGTATATGTTTTTTGGAAGACACACGAGCGAGTGGATATAGTGAACTCTTTCGCACGCTGGCTACAGTGCATGGGCACATACCGAGAGTTCAATCTTGTGTAGCTCTTCCTTTGTCAAAAAGTGAATATTTTTACAAAAATTCTAAAGTACACTGTTTGGTGGTAGCAATGGAGCAATTGTTCCCCACCATCCCCCCGGGAGGAAAGGAATTTTTTAATTTTTTTTGTTTTTCTTGGTTTTTTTTATCATCTTTTAGGTCTTTTTCGACTTACCTTTAGATTCGGTGAACCAAGCGCGCAGTTTTTCCTCTATTTTTCTTGAGATGAGATGGGGGGAATCGAACTATGGAGAAATGTTGTGGAACACAATTGACACTAGTCAAACATTCGAGAGATTATTCAGTTTGTTGCGGTGGTTAAGTTGTTTTGTTTTTTTTTTATTTTTTTATTTTCTTTTTTGGACATGGACAAGAATTTACACAGAGAAAAAAGTCACGACACCTCGGCTGGATCTAAAAGTACAAGTGAAAAAATTTAGCCGTGGGCGGCCATTTACAAACTGCGTTTGAGATGTGCGTTGTTGTGCGATCAGTCACAGTGGATAGCTGTCAGTTTGGTATATATGTCAGGTTGGGCTATTTTAGTCTTTAATTTTGCTCGAATCGGGGTGTGTTCAGGGAGTGAGATATATTTGAGCGATATTCCATAATTTTATTAATTTATGAACAATTTTCAATTATAACAAATTTGCGAGGCAAAATTTGGAGAGGAAGTGAACTCATTGCTGACTGCGTCATACTTGTTCTGGGATATCGGGATTATACTTCCATACCCAAACTCGCCGCATAAGCGACCATGTTTCGTTACTCCAAATTTGTCTTACGATTATTTCGAATATATCATACATATAGCAATCGTCACGTAGGTAAAACGTTTCATCTGTCAGTTTCTGGCCGTGTATCAAACTACCATAAAGAGATAATTTGAGATAAGAGTGAGGCCCAAAACTTCTTGACTTTTTTTTAATCATAAAAGCAGGACTTTTACCTATTTTATAGACAACAAGGCTAGTACCTACTAGACATTCAAAGATTGATTCACCAATAAGTCAAGATGTGTATTTCATTCGTAGCCTTAGTAGATTTCCTTTTGATTGTGATCAAGTTCATCAACAAGCTCCCTGAAGTATCCCAGCGAGGCAGGTTCGTGATTATTCATCATAGGCCAGATTCCTAAATGCGAACCATGTCCTTTTGCCACCCTTAGAGGTTAGCCATACTTTTACAAAGTCTGTCTTATATTAACGGAAGAATGGGAGATTAAGTTCTGATCTGACAGCAATAAAAGCTTTGTACAAAAAATTTTCAGATAAATTCGCACTTCATTTAAACTCGCCTACTTATAGTACATACATAGAAAAATATGACTTACATTAAAACAGTGATTCTGTCTCATTCCGATATCCGCATCGGTCTTGTTGCGGAAGTTTTAAAAGCGTTTTTAAACCACCAATTGAGGGTCATGTGGTCAATCTAATTGTAGTTGCGCGTGCTGTGAATTTCAGATAAAACTTAAAGCCAAAACACAATGTCGCGTTCGCGCGGTCGCGCTTTGACATATTGAGCTGCAACAATGAGCTCTTATGGAGCTATCCGAAATGTAACCTCAGGCGTTTCTGACACTTCTGATCGAAAATATCGTAAGCTCGACATCAAAGCCCCAGCCGACATTACACGGTACGTTTTTAGGTTATAGTGTAATGTATTTACTCCGAATGGGTAAAAGCGTTTTGCGATTATTTTATTATGGTTTTCTTGCACAAAATTGTAATTTGAACTATGGTATGTATTTGTTGTTATTTCTTTAATTTATTTATTAAAATACATTGCTAGTGTAGTTAATTCTCCTAATTAAATTTTAATATAAATGAGAGAGTAAATTTCTACTCTACCTCGTGCAACGAATTCATATATTAGAAATCTAGGGAAAGATTATAGAAGAATATCAGAAGACATATTCCGGATTGCAAATTTCAAATTCGTACATAAAGCAAGTCAAAGCGCGACCGTGCAAACGCGACATTGTGATTTGGCCATTAAATAGTCTTGAGACATGGTTTGTGCATGGTGCCCCAAACAATAACATGATTGATATTGCAGTGTTAACATAGAATTCCATTATGATACCAATATCACCGTAAAGTGCTATATTGTAGAGTTGGCTTTTAACTTTTTTTTTCTCTACTCCCGAATATTCAGTCGTTGAAGGCCTTCCAAAAAAAATGCCACGGTTAAATAAAGGTGTTAAAAGCAACCATATGCCAAATTTACGTACAGCACCAGGCCAGAAGAATCGTGATGTTACATAAACCTAACGTTGTTCTTGTTTGATACCGAAAGGTTTCCATCCATGGATTGGCTCAAGGTATTGCAATACAGTTTTTACACTGGCTCAAAGGCAAACAAATACTTACTCTATTTTATGACGCAGAGTGTTCAACAATACCATATGTAGACCTCTCCCGTTGACGAATTCTGAAGAAATCCTCTGTGCAAGTAGATCAGACTAACACATTTATAAGATATAACGATGAAGCGGTTCCCACTTTGCTTGTTACACAAGTAGAACATACAAAAAACCGCACTAAACATATTGTAGAAAGCGTTTCTGCTTATCTATGAGAAATCAAAAACATAAACAAGATACACACAAGGCACACCTTGACATGCTTCGGGCAGTCAAAACCATCAAAATACTACTTTCGGCCCAACGGCGATTGCCGGATTTTGGTTTGTGACGAACTTTTTTTTCTTCCGCGCGGGGCCGGTTTAGAGAATATTACTGCAGTTCGTTCCCAGATTCTCGTAATAGACAACTTACTTACTGCTTTACTTGCTTACTTTTCTACATCTCTACGAGGTCGGCACCGCTGTATTCTGCAGTTCGCTTTTCAAACATTAAAACTTCGGTTTTGTCATTACCAATCTTGATGGAGCAGCGAGAATAAGAATGGTAAAAGTCCATCCCTTTATAAGCTGTCATAATCGGCTTTGAAATCAGTGGTGTGTATCGATTTGCAACTTCTTATTTTTTTCCAAGATCTGATTGATGCAAATATTTAAGTGGCCTTTCCTGGCTTAAAACCACACTCTTAGGGGTCGGTAAGACTTTATTATTTTAGGGATGAATTGATGTACGAGTATGGAACGCATACAATCAAACGAAGTACCTGTTTTAATCAGCTCGGCAGTTAAGCCATCGGATCCAGCAGCTTTGTGTCTTCGTCCAGGTCAGCACCGACTGGGGTTGTTTTATGAGGTTGTCTTCCTTATCCTTGTAAATTTCTGTTCGGTTTTTATAGCTTTGGCCTGTTCGATTTATTTGTTGGCAAATCTTCCGAACTTCATTCTTCTGGTAGTATGTCTCTAAGCCCTCAATGAAGCACTTTTCGTGCTCTTTCATTTTCTTTTAATGAGCCCATGCATTTTCCTTCTTTTATGCTAGTAGAGCTATCGAGCCCCTCTCGTCCTTTTTTGCAGACCCACTCACTACATTTGTTGTTTTTTCAGGTTTGCCTGTCTACATTCGCTATCAAATCAGGGGTTCCTTTGTTGGGGCGGGTAGAATCTCATCAAATCAGAGGCGGCCTATTTAAGGATTATCTCCAAAAAGAGTTGTGTATGGGCCGGAAAACACCCCTGAGTACGCATACTTAGTTGAGTGCATAAGGGCTTGTGTGGGTCCAAGTGATAGAACTTATTTCTTTCTGCTGCCTCCCTAAAATTGTAGAGATTGCGAATACTTCCGGGCACTTACTGAAGTAATCCATGACCACGACGGTGTATCGTTTACCATTAAAGGTTTCGGGAAGCAATGCCAATGGCTACTCGTTTGGATGGTGCTTCGAGATTGTATTATCGCATTCGTCCCTCTGGCTTTACTTTCGGGCCCTTGGTAGCTGCATCATTTCCTTACCTTCTCCAGCGACTTATTAATTCCAAAGTGACTTCCTGAGTTTCCGTCATATATTGATTTCATGGAGCACTTCACTGGTCCTGGAGCATGATTAGCTGCATTCGAGATGTTGTTCTATCTGCATTTTCCACGTTTGGCTTCAGCAAACCACCTTGCTCACAAAATGATTTCCACTACGCCCAATAAGCCTTCAGAGTTTGGCTCCGCTGCCAGCTTAGGCTTTCCTTGTGTTCCTTCCAAGTCAATATTGGTTCGATGTAATTGTTTGTTTATTGGAAGTAACGATTTTCGTCTGTACTCCAACCCTCTACTGGCTCAGTCCCGATCATTTGAATGATGGCCTGTTCTTTCGCTTTCTTACCACTAACTAAAGGGTGACCAGACAATAATTATAGGAAAAAAAAATTAAATAAAATAACAACGGTGTAGATATATTGTATATTAAAATTGATTCTGGTATTATTTTGAAGCTTCGGTCATGCCATTATGTGTTTAATAGCACATCAGTCAAATGGCCGCCTCTGCTTCGCTGGCAGTGCTTCAAGCGGGTTATCCAATTTTTAATGACTCGGTCCAATATATGCGGCGCAATTTCAGCAATAGCGTGTCGAATGTTAGCATCGAGCTTGTCTAAAGTGGTTACCTTATTAGCCTAGACTAAGGACTTGATGTAGCCCCAGAAAAAATAATTGAGTGGTGTCAAGTCGCATGATCTTGGCGGCCAATTGATGAACGCTCGCCGTGAGATGACCCAGTCGCCAAATTTATCCTTCACAACTTCGAGTGTTGCGTCACTTTTATGATACCGTCTTGTTGGAACCACGCCTTGGATATATCGATTTTGTCGAGCTCTGCTCTTTAAGTAACTACTCTTGCTAGTACACGAGTGCTCACTTACAACCTGTGTCAAGTTATTTTCCGCAGCGCAATACACCGTCCTTCGGGTGTTGTCTGTCCAGGATGTCGAAGCCACTAAAAATTGTGTATATTATAAATGCTCGTAATAACGATTTCAGTATGAGGATACGATGATACTATTCTTTGTATGGAGTCAGACAGCACATCAAACTCATTAAAGGTGTAATCGCTTTCCAGTTTGGGACTTCTGTAGATAAAGCAATAGTGAATAATTCGCTTTCGGAGATAGAATTTTAACCACATGAAGTTGAATTCGAATAGCGATTACATTGTGGAGGAGTTTAGTAAGCAACATCAATTGCGAGACCACGGTGAATAAAATAAACATTTAGCCGTTTGCTTTTTATATTTTATCTTATAGAAAGATAAGATTCATAATCGTTCTTGTGGAGAATTCAAAGTGGAGTACGAAATGATATTTTATACCGATGTGTTTGGTGCGTACGTGAAGCACTGGATTATTTACCAAACACTCAGCTCCCCGATTGTCAACGGAAATACCTATGCTAGCCAGATCAGGTAGAGTTAACTCAAGCATTAGTCTATGAAGGTAGATGGCTTCTTTCACTGCTTCTGTGATTTCCAGGTAATTGCTGCGACACTGTGATGAAACACGTTGCCTGTATATGATCAACGATAAACAGTACATCCTTCCCAGTTAGCATCAGTATAGGCAATTATGGACCCATCAAATTTCTTATACACAATTCCATTATCTGCAAATCCAGCAAGATATTTTAAAACTCGTTTCGCTGCAAGTCAGTGGCAAGTCCGTGACTTCTTTGTAAATTGTGCTAATCTCGATACTGTGTTCGCGATATCTGGACGGGTGGCTACTGACAAATACATGAGACCACCAATAAACTCACGATATGGATGATTTTCATGAATCTCGGCACCATCTGCATCATCGAAACGCTCATTGACTTCCGAAGGAGGAGTCACCGAACTGCTTAACTAGAGCAAGAGTATATCCCTTGAAAAAGACATAGTTCATTTTTAGCGGCCTTCAGTCCCAAGATCGACGACCTGCTTGTCGTAGCCCACACAGCGCATGCTGCAAAATTCAAGCATTTCCTTCAACACGAAGGAATTTTTTTTTTTTTTTTTTTTTTGTTTTTTGTTTTTTGCTTTGACTCCAAGGCACGAGTCTTTTTCATGTTTGGATCGTTTCTGGCGTATTATTTGTTTCCTTTTCCAAAAACTTTACATTCTGTGCATGAATTATCTGATGCTTAATTGGCAGCCATACTCGATACCCTTTTCAGTCCCTAGGATAACCAACAAAAACACCTTCAATAGATCTTTGGGCAAGCTTGTCTTTAATGGGATCCTCATTGAGAAGAAGCACTCTTGAACCAAACACCTTCGGATAGTTCAAGTTTACATTTTTTCCAATCCATTTTTCAAAAAATTCCATCTTTCAAGCTCTTTGTTGGACACCGATTCTGGTGTCAATAACAAGCAGTGGCAACTGCTTTTGACCAAAACTAAGGGCACAAGTTGGATTGCAGCAATAAACACCTTGCCATATCCAATAGCGTTCGATTGTTTATTTCTGCTATTCCATTTTTTTTGAGGAGTATGGGGAATTATCAACCTTCTCTTTATACCTTGGCTAGACAAATACTTATCAAATTCTCCATTACAATATACACGACCATTGTCAGACTGCAAACATTTTATTTTATATCCAGTTTGCTTTTCCACAAGTTTTTAGTTAAGTTTAAACTGTTTTTCTGTTTTAAGAAATAAACTTCACACCACCTTGTACAATCGTCAATAAATGTGACAAAATATTTGGCATGTACAGTTGATTCTGCTCGCAATGGACCAACTACATCTAAATGTATAATTTTTAATACTTCTTTACACGGTTCTCGATGTTTTGAAAAAGAAAAACAGATGTCATCTTCCCTTTTAAACACACTGCACACTTCGTTAATTGTTCAATATTTTTTAAATTAACTGTGGGTATACAACCGCCGCGAACCATCTTAACTATGTCTTTTGTGTTAAGATGACCCAACCTTTCGTGCCACCTCAACAGTTCGATAGGTAAACAATCCTCTTACCCTTTACATCGGACGAAGCAGCGCTTGTAACATTTAACTTTATATTGATAGAATTTCACATGGATTTGAATGCATACATTGCTGCACAAGTGTGATGTGCATTCGCTATCAAGAATCCATCCCCTATTAATTTTCCCTGCATGTGAATCGCTTGTATTCATGGCTGATGGCTTGCTGCAAAAGAAACATCAACATTTGTTGCCTGCTCTCTCTTTACAAACTTCTTTGTTGGACAAACATTCACTTTATGTCCCACAGCGCAACATTTAAAGCATTTAAAAATGAATGTTTCTTTTGGTACTACCCGCTCTGCACTTTTTATACGATTTTGACGTTAGTTATTATCAGCTGCCATAGCAATGACAACACAATTCGAAATTTGGTTTCTGGCTTCGCTTTCTTGGATAATTTTTATTTTCAGGGCATCAACCGATGGCAGGTAATCTCGAGACTCGACCGCACACCGAGAGTTTTCATACGAAGCGGGCGAACTGTGGTATATGACAATATTATGGCGAGCAAATCACAGTTTATAGGAACATCTATACTTTCCAGTTTGTCCACTGCATTAAAAAGTTTCCCATTTGTTCTTTAACATCGCCACTATCATCCAAATGTTGCTTTCCTCGCAGGTGCTTTCGATGCATATATTAACTCCACCTTTAGCTATACCTTTCTCGATGTAGTACAACCACGAATCTGCTTCAGCTCCCGCGGTTGAATGAACAAATTAAATCTGCTTTGGCCTTCTTGTCTAATTTCAACCACTCACCCTTTTTAAGTACATCACCCGGAATTTCAATTGTTCCATTGACAAAATCCCGCAGGTCATTCTTTATAAATGGATTATGGATTCAGAATCGGTCTAGTCGAGAGTTCAAAGTGGAGTAAGTAGAGGAAAATAAAAAGGGGGGAAATTTAAGAAGGGAAATTCAAGGTGGGAACATATATGACAGGGAATGCAGACCAAGGGGAAGTGAGACCGCGGTGATTAAAGAATAATTGCGTAAGTTCATAGTGTGTTGGACAGGGGTCAACTGCAATAGTTTTCGACCCATTATAGCTTTTTAAAACAATCACAAAAATTTTTCTTTTTTTTTATACACAATAATGTACAAAATTTTTGTAAGTAAAAATGATAGAACCTTATCCTTTCTTTCAACACAATCGCTTTATTCAATACAGTACAGTTTACAGTTCAATTCAAGCCGCTGATATTTATACTCTCTGGACGTCTTTTGTGCTATCCAGCGTTCCATACATCTTTCCATTTTGCCATAATATTCTCTAAAAATTTCCATTCTCCAGTAGTTGAGTCTTCTGTTATTCAAATATGGAAATCTTGTTCTATTCCATCTTTTCATTATTTTCGCTGACTTTAAAGCAAAAAACACATCTACTGAGCCTCAGGAAGAACTTCACAAAACGGTGAAGCTCTTATGGAATACAGCTTTTACTCGACGGGCATACTATTATACTGGCCGACTGACACGTAAAAAAACTTACCTTACGGATTTCTTCGTTTTAAAAGGGATATAAAATATTGCAATTTTATAAAAGTTGATAAAAGCTTTAATTATCTTACAGTAATTTTAACAATGAGTCAAACTCAGTTTAAAAAACAAGATTTACTGATAGTAACACTAATTTTAAATATTGGGTATGTAATTTAATTCGTGCGGTTTTTTTTCAAAATTTGAACGTTTATTTAAGAAAAACATGTACAATAGTATTATTCAAAGTATTGCCCATCTGAAACTGACTTTTTTCTATCTTTCTGTCAAATTTTTGGATCCCATCCCAAAAGAACTAAGCCGGCTTGGCAGCCAAGAATGAATCAAGCCAATTTTTGATATTCTGCTCTGATGTGAACCGTATTTCAGTGAGGGCGTTCTGCATCGACCGGAACAAATGGTAGTCAGAAGGGGCACGGTTTGGGCTATAAAGCGGGTGGGGTAAGACTTCCCATCCACTGTTTTCCAAACAGTTCTTAACCGGAATAGCAACGTGGGGCCGGGCGTTGTCATGATGGAAAATTATTGCCTCGTGTCTGGTCGCATATTCCGGCCGTTTTTCGGCTACTGCTCTCTTCAAACGGATTAATTGTGTTCGGTAGCGTTGTCTATTGATGGTTTCACCCGGTTTTAGCAGCTCATAGTACAGCACACCCATCTGATCCCACCAAATACAGAGCATTACCTTCGCGCCGTGGATATTCGGCTTTGCCGTTGATTTGGCTGGTTGACCGGGTTTCAAATATGATTTTTTGCGCTTAGGGTTATCGTAATGGATCCATTTTTCATCACCAGTAACAATCCGATGCAAAAATGACTTCCTTTTGTGGCCTTCCAACAATATTTCGGACAAGCAAAACAGCCTTTCGACGTCTCTCGGCTTGAGTTCATGTGGTACCCAATTTCCTTGCTTTTGAATATATCCAGCTGCTCTTAAACGTTTTAAAATGGCTGCTTGAGTGACACCCAAAGATTCTGCGAGCTATTCTTGTGTTTGGCAACAATCTTCATAGAGTAATGCTTCCAGTTCTTCATTTTTAAACTTTTTTGGCTGCCCAGGACGTTCATCGTCTTCCAAGCCAAAATCACCACTTTTAAATCGTGCAAACCACTTTTGGCACGTTCGCTCAGCTAGCGCATGTTCACTATAAACTTCCACCAAAATACGATGACTTTCGGCAGCAGTTTTCAGTAATGAAGAAGGCACAAAATTCGACATATTTGAGTGAAAAAAAAATTATTGTTGTTTACGCTTCAAATGAATGACATATACTGAAATGACGTACAATGACAGTAGCTTTCCAACGCATGTTCCAATGGAATAATAACAATGGACTAATACAAGTTACGCCATCTCTTAGCAAGCCGCATTAATTAAGTTATAGACCCAATACTTTAATATAAAATTTTAAGAAAACGTCGAACTAAGCGTACCACTGGAATAACACACACTTTCAAAGGAAAAATCCAACAATTACAGCCTTCTTAATATATAAATTTATGGACAGTGCCTGGAAGATTGCCCCCAAAAACGCAATTAGCTTACAGATATAGGTTACGAAGTCGGTAACATACAGGAAAGATCCATCACTGCCTGCTAATCCCTATACTTTGGAAACAACCACAGTGATATCATATCTGATAGAACAAACCGTACCATTGGAAATTTTGCCGGATTAAACATCCCCATATTATGTCTGAGTCTAAGGGTCCTACTTTTCGTACGGCCACTTTCTTTATTTCAGGTTCCTAATATCAGTCTACTTTTTTCCACCAGGTGTTATGCCCTTTACATTAAGATTTAAAGTAAAATAGCGGTATTTGGATTCTAATGAATTAAGAGACAAACAACTGAAAACTCATTTGGGTTCAGTTTTTCTAGAATCAAGTTATCCCATCCTACTCTGCTTTTCAAACATCCCCATAAACATTTTTATCGTTGTTGTTAAAAGCTCAAGAGCCAATACCACTATATGATTAAAATTGTTTCTTTCTATTGTACGAGTATTTGCATTTCATTCATCATCACTCGTTCGCCTGAAGAATGTCAAGGTGGAAAACGGGCATAATAAAATTGAGTATTCATACGATTAATATCGTTCCAAAAATAAATAAACAGCATATGTAGCAACGATTTGTAGCATACTGGGTCCATCAAGGTTGAACTTTAGGTGTTAATGGTGGAGATTTGCCTTAACGTATTCGAGGATTTTGCTGACTATTATGATATTTTAACAATTGAAAGAATTACATTCCTACCTCCCAAGTTTTCGGAATCTGTGCGATTGATTTTCTTTTGAAGCTTGACAAGCATTTTGCATTGTGTATTGGAATAGTATGACAATTTTTCTACTCTTTCCTGATTCTGTACACAGTTCTGCTATGGCATCTATTTGCTCCTTCTTCGTGATTTAAAAAATTTTTCTGATTTTTTCGTATCGGATCTAGCTTATGAGATAGAAAAAATATATATTTGTACAAAAATATGGCCTTATTTTAACATTTCACATGAAGAAATTTTTAAGAAAAAAAAATTTGTGATAAAGCATTTCATTGACTAACTCTTCACAAGTTTTAGCTTTGTTGTTTCGGAGCAAATTTTTCGTTTGGTACAAAGGATTTCCATTCAAGTCGCTCAATCTCAATCAGAGATGCTTCAAAATTAGGAATCTTTGACTAATCGACGTTTTTAAGGTCCATCCAAAATATTTTTTTTTTTTTTAGAACTTAACATTCAAGGGGAAACCTAAGACTCAATGGAGAGACTAAATTATTACTGTAAATTGACTTGATGTTATGATTAGACAACCATTGATCTCACGAGATTTCTTAGTTGCCTAAAAAATGTCTGTCTTGCACGGGTGGTATTGAACCACGAACCGTCCGACTGGGAAGCCACTTGAGCCACGGCGACTTTGATAAAAAACGGGTAATGGAACATTTACTGAATGGGGAACTGGAGGTTTATAAGCATATTTTCATTTATGGCAATTGTTTTTGATGTCCACTAAATTTGTCATACAAAAGTAACGGTCGTCATGATGGTTTTCTTATACTTTGTGAATCCTGTGCTAGGTAGATACTCCATATTTCAAAGACTTAAGTGTACTTTCTCCCCACAGTCGCAGTTGTTCAATGCACACTTCACATACACTGAGACACACCCACGCTTTATCTTTGTCGTGATCTTCAATATTAAAGTCAATTTTCACTAATCTTTCAAATCGTATTCACCACAAACGTAACAACACTTGTCAGAGTTACTAACCATCATGAAATATCGTAATTGCATTAATTTTATCCATGTAATCCTAAAACGTGCTATTTTCCCATAAGACCGCTAAAAATGTAATATGAGGGCAAATAGTAAGCTAGAGCTGACACGTTCGAATAAGTATTAACGATAAATGGTATCTTACCGACCTTATCAATTATAGATTGCGACCTGTATGGCGATTGATTGAGAAATTGCTGAGGGTCCTATAACAAGGATTGGACCTGCAACGCAACAGTCAAGTTTGTAGCGAAGTGTTTATCTTATCTCCCAGTGGTGGTCCCGGTAAGGCAAGGGTTCTTGCAGGACAAAATGCCAAGAAAATTCCCGGCCAGTAGCATTATATTGGCCTAAGCCATCATAGGGCTCACAAACCCTTTACGAAAGAGATTAACAAGATGTGACGAAAGAATTTATGGTCTCGAATAAAAATGGATTCAGTGTTGTCAAACCTTGCAAACGTTTAAAAGACAACGTCTATACGTGGAATGTATGAACTCTTAACAGTCCGCGTGCAGCCGAGCAATTTGCAGATGCCCTTGACGTTTATGACGCGAATATGGTATGACTGCCATACAGTAAGTGCGACGGATGGGCCGGACATAAAGAGGATAAAAAAACTCTGAGCATAATGGTGATTGCTATAGGGAAGAGAAACCGTGCTTATTCGGATGCAGATTTACAATATGCGGCAGACTTAGGCAAGAAGTCTTAAGCTTCCGACACGTGAGCGAGCGTCTTTTGACAATCCGCACCTAGGTTAAATTTTCTAATATAAGCCTTATATGCGCCCATGCCCCTACGGAAGATAAGTAGAAGACAAGAAGAAGCGCCACCAAAGAATGTTTCTACGAGCTCCTCGACAGGACATAACTATGACCAATGTTCGAAGTATGACAGGAAAGTTATTGGAAAGGAGAACATTTTTGGTAGGACAGTTGCTAAGCATAGCCTACACGACATCCCTTGTTTGATGAAGAATGCAAGCTGCAAATATATGCAACTTAACAAGAAACGTGGAAAGCGGCGCTGCAGCGCAGGACGAGTGCTACTCGTGAACTCTACGAGCAGAAGAGACGGGAAGTACATCGGCTTCTCCAAAAGAAGAAAAAAAAAGCACGAAAAGCCCGCGATCGAAAATATTGAAAGGTCGCATTCCAAGAATAACGTATGTAATTTTTACCAATAGATAAAAAGGACGTGTTAAGGCAAGATGAAGAAGGAAACCTTGTAGTAGAGTCACAGTCAGTGCTGAATGTGGAAACACTTCTTCTGCAGATTGCAGACAAACACCAACATCCAGCCATCAAGTCATTCAACTAACAGAATGACAGCAAAAACTCCCTCCTACCTGATCTAAATGAAGTAAGGTTAACAGTATCTAAGCTTAAGTCCAACAAATCGGCTGGACCTCACGGCTTACGGGCCGAGGTATTCAAAGCTGCTGGAAGTGTTTTTGTGGAGAACAACACCAACTCATTTCTCAAATGCCTAACGAATCGAATCTCAGCACCACTTGTCCAATCCACAAAAAAGGAGACCCTCGTTAACATCAACTATAGAGGTAAACGTCTCTTCAACATTGTATACAAGATCGTATTTGTCATATTGTGTGAAAATTTGAAACCATTGGCTAATAGCCTGATTGGTTCCTATCAGTGCGGTTTCAGAGCAGTAAAGTCCACAATCGTCTAAATCTTACACGTCTACATATCCTGCTAAAAACTCAAGAAGTCCAAATCGATAATCACCACTTTTTCATTGATTTTAAGGCCGCATGTTTTGTTTGGCATTCTTGTCACGCTCGTCTGTCTGTGCAGAGTGACAGAAAATGATGCAGGTTTTAGACAATATGATACGCTGTCATATGATTTATTTCAAAACATAGTTGGAAAAATTGTGCGGAACTCACAACTGAACACCGGAGTCACAACCTTTTGAAAAATCTGTGCTACTCATAGCGTACGCCAATGAGTGTTCGCTAGTATTGAAACGGAGCTGCCAAAATGCTGTCAATAAGAAGGGACACGAAACATCGACGAATTGAGCAGAACGTCACAATCAAATTATAATTTCGAGATAGGAAAGAACTCTGTCTACCCCGGCTCTGCAATAAATTCTGCCAACCACACCTCAATAGAAATGAAACGAATCCTACTTTATAGCGCTGAAGCATGGAATCTGTCGAACGCGGTTGAAAATATCCTCAGTCGTTTCGAGAGAAATATCCTTCGAAAAATATTCGGTCCCGTTTGGGTTTTGGAGGAGAAGATTTAATGACGAATTATACAAGTTGTATAGCGACATTGAACTGGTCAGAAAACTGCGTCATTCGTCCAAGATAGCGTGGGCACATATAGTCTTCGAATCTAACCCTTAGGGACAACGCAGCAGAGGAAGGGGACCTCAACCGCCTTAGAGTGGGCAACTGGAGGGATTTAGTTAAAGAAATCACGGCCCTCGGAGGAGGAAAATCGAAAATTGCATTCTCTTTGTGGAGAACCATACGTTACTTAAATAAAGGGTCAAATATAACATGTAAATACTTAGAAGATTTTTTGTGGTGTTTTTATTTTTATAAAAATGCATTTGTAAAAAATAACATCATATAAATCTAGGTGACCAGTTTATGTTAACATTACGTGAAATTAATCGACCTGAAATTCTTCAATTCTGATGTTAATTGGATTTTGTTGGGATGCAAATGCAAACCTTTTTAGAACGTCATGATATCGATGTTGAAGGTACTTCAGCGATACTTTGTGCTACAGAAACAATATTCTCAGTAAAGCGTCCACTTTTTGGCCTACTAGACCTTTTTCGGTCCTCGGCAGAACCAGTTCCTTCAAATTTTTTTACCAACCTTTGAATTGTTGATTCATTTGGACGATTATTTACAACACCAAATTTACGAATTATACGATATATTTTTGAATATGGATATATACGGTATACGATATATATATGGATATCTTTGCTTGTGCATATAGTGATGCCAAGGAGCTGATCCAGTATTACTGAAGTTTATACTCTCTGCTGGCTCCCTATTTTCTTCTTAAATGGAAACCAAATTCAGTAAGAGTTATTTTTAAAACTCTAATATTGTACAATATTACTTTCATCAATCAATAACTTTTATAACAAAATATGTACTAATTAAGGGAAC
Organism: Volucella inanis; assembly: GCA_907269105.1. NCBI lineage: Eukaryota > Metazoa > Arthropoda > Insecta > Diptera > Syrphidae > Volucella > Volucella inanis. Next base: position 150,123,794 of record OU026153.1, read on the forward strand.
ATAGCTGTGTAAAACCTAAAATTTTTAATCATTTGTTTGATTACTTTTAAACGTTATAAAAGTTATGTAGAATTAAAATTTCAAATATTTTCCGAGATATGTGTGCAGACGTATCCAAGAAGGAATAGAGAAGGGCGACGAGGTACAAGTAGGCGACTAAAAAAATGTTTTTACGGCAAACAACACACTAAACAAAATGTGGATACAGATGCAAATACTAATGACATTTATCGCCATCATGCTCTGCTGATATGCAATTCAATTTTCTGTTACACATTTAAATCATTCGAAATAACCAAGAAGTCGTCAAGATAAGCAAACACTTACATGAGCACTCCAGATTCCAAAGGATGTTACTGGATTTTGGTACAGCGGACGACTTGGAAGTGTGAAAGCCCTTATTTTATGAGAATTCGTCTCCACGGGAACCTACTATTTTTCAGATATACATGTATGTATAAACATATGTATACTGAAAATAAATTCCGCTCTAGGCAACCGATTAAGAATGCCGTCTATATGCAGCAGTGGATAGACATGCTCCGTGTTGAGAGCAAATGTCAAATAAAGGTAATTTTGATAGAAAACACAGGTTTTAATTGTACTTTTTATTGATTCATAAAGTACACAGCAAAGAGTTATGTGCAAAAAAAGGGATGAGTTATATAGGAGGTGAAAAAACAGCCCCAGATGTAAGGCGTTTGAAGATGAGTACAAAAGATATCAAAACACAGTTACTAAGAACATTCAACTTATAAAAGCCAAATACTACAAACAAAAGTTTTTAAATGCCAACAACGACCCGAGGAAAACGTGGAGTATTGTAAGTGAACTGCTAGGAAGAAAGAAATGCTCAGTAGACGGAGCAATTAAAAGTAATTTTCCAAATGCTGCCGATGGCTTAAAAGACATTATTGAGGAATATATACATCATTCATATCTGTGATACAAAAACCCCAAACCATGAGAACTGGCAACTTCAAAAAAGTATTTACGTAGAGGAAGCAATAGAGCCTGAAGTTTACAAAATACTGTGTCAACTGAGTGACAAGAAAGGTCCTGGAGACAGACAACATTAGACCAGTTGATCTCAAAATAAATAAAAAAAGATACGGAGAATTATAGACCGATTTCAATTCTACCAGCGGTTAAAAAATGTTTGGAAGAGGTAGTTGTTAATCGTGTTAATTGTTTTATATCGAAGCACAAAGTGATTCATCCAAACCAATTTGGTTTTCAAAAGTGCAAGAGCACCCATTCGTTACTGGGGGAATTTACCAACGTCGTGAATGCTGGACTGAATAAAAACCACCACGTACTCGTGCTTTTTATAGATTTCAGCAAAGCGTTTGATAACCTGACTCCTGAAAAACTTGTGGAAAGCGTCAACAGATAAGGACTGAGAGGAGTGCTGGCAAACTGGCTTAAAAGCTATCTGAGTGAAAGAGAAATACAAATCAAGATATCTGACACATTTAGCAAAATAAGAACAATCAAATACGGAGTGCCACAAGGTTTCAAACTGGGCCCCATATTATTTATACTGTTCACAAATGAACTATTAAGAACATTTTAAAAAGCTACTGCATATGCCTACGCTGATGACATCGCAATCCTCGTGAAACACAAGGACTTGCACTTAGCCATAAAGATACTGCAACATGAGTTCAATCTTGTATCTGAATGGTGTCATGACAACGGCCTGGTGATCAACGCAAATAAAACAAAGTTGATGCATATTCGGACTCCATCGAAGCCAACGGAAGTTATTCAAACCTTTCATTGAAATGATCGTTGTCCATTACTAAGGAGCAGCAGCACAATCGAAGAAGTTAAAACCAATAAATACCTCGGAGCTACCATTGACGAGAATTTCCTATGGCGTGTGCACATCAACGTACTGCGCCTTCAACTTAAGAGCACTATATTTGCAATGGTGTATCTTAACGAGTATGGTGTATCTTAGTGAGTAACGCACATATGGAGGTACTAAAGCAAGTGTACTACTCGATGGCAGATTCACGCATTAGATACGGGATTCTGGCCTGGGGAAACGCAGCAAAAACCCACCTGGAGAAGATATCAAACTTACAACATCGTCTTGTTAAAATTATTCGACACACTAATTCAAGTTTTAAAGTTTTAGATGTGAAGGCAATCTTCCAGATGACAACACTCCTAACTTACATGGACGACCGACGGTTTCTTCAACCCATCAACCACACGCTAAACAGCCGAAAGCGTGCCCAAGGGATCCTAGAAGTTCCGACAGCTTACAACTCGTACGGAGACAAAGAACTACGATGCACTGCTCCTAAATTGTAAAATTCGCTCCCACCATCACTGAAAATTATTCCTAATTAAAAAAAAAAGGAAAAAAGAGATTAAAAAACATTTTATTGAATATCATCATGTAAAGTAGAGTCATATTAGTAATTCTTAAAATCACCGTAATAATATTAACTTCAAAATGAACTAATTGTATTTAAACCTAATCTTTTCAATTTGAAATTACTTCAAAACTCTATCAATGTTATGTCCAACCACCTGCAGATAAGCACTTTGCTTTGGAGGTAAAACAATGTTAACGAAAATTTATGTGCAAGTAAAATTATGTGCAAATGCAAAAAAATGTGTGTTCGCAAGATGCTGACAACAAGAAGTGACACACAACATCGACTAATCAGACAGGACGTCACAGTCGACAACTCAAAATTTGATGTAGTCATGGACTTTGTATACCTCAGCTCCGCTATTAAATCTCATAATGACATCCATTAGAAATCAAATAATGAGCTACTCTTACCAACCGCTGTTTCTAATACCTAAGTCTAGTGAAGTCTTGTCAAGAGACACTAAGTAGATTTTATTAAATACCCTCATCATCCCAGTTTTGCTTTATGGTGCAGGATGAAAATATCCTTGGACATTTTGAACGCAAAATTCTTTTTTTGTTTGCGTTAACAGGGCTTAGATGATGAGATTTAACTGCGAACTCTACAGTGACATTGATTTAGTCTAAAAAGTACACATAAGACGCCAAAGATGGCTAGGACCTGTAGAGCGAGTGAATACCAATGCTGCAGCCCGAAGAGTCTTCCATTTCAATGAAGGGACAACACAACAAAAGAAGACCTCGCCTTAGTTGAAACGAGCAACTGGGAGGCTACCTAAAACAGCCTGAAACGCGCTAATTGGAGAGTCGTTTTGGTTAAGGCTCAGGTGCACCCCGAAGTGTATCCCATTAGAATAGAATTGTGTGTATTTGGACTCACATATCCTGTATAAGCAAAGGCAACCTGTAGGACAAACGGCTAAATCTTTTCCAAAGAGCTTAAAATAGTCTTTTTGTTACAGCAAAAATAACTTTGACTTTGGCCAGGGCGAACACAAAATGTTTTTCAAAAATATAGATATTGATAAAGGAACATTCCAAAGTATTTGCAAACACAATTGAAAGTGGTCACCAATGCTTTATGGTACTCAGTATGTAAAAAATAATACAATACTTAACTAAAACTTAAACTTAAACTAAACTTAAAAAAAAAAAAAAAACTGTGCACCAAATATTCTTCGTCGCCAACATTGCAAAATCCTATAAAAGGAAAAATAAAAAACTACATGCGTTCCTTGTAACTTAAGTGCGTTTCTCTTCATCATATTCACTAATGACATCCTATATGCTGTAAGAGGTGGTGTACAACCTTGAATAAAAATGTCTGAGTATTTCTGGCCGATACAGTGCAAAGCTAACAGCTTATTGTCAACAAGCTCGAGACATACTTGGTGGGTAGCTCAAATGGTACTGTATTGGCTTTCCAATCGAACGGTTTGATGTTCAATCATTGTCATGTCCGAAAAACATTTTCAGGCAACTAAAACCTCGCGAGATGGATGATTGGCTAAAATACAACAACAAGTCAATTTATACTAATATTTTAATCCCCCCATTCAATGTTGGATGCCCCCATGAACCGAAGTAACCACTGAGCCCAAACATCTTTTTCTCTCTCTCTATACAATTTTCCGAAAAATTCTGTAAAATTTGTGGCGATGATAGAAGAAGGGTTGCCAATAGTGCAAAGAGCTAGGTTCATAAAGTGGTGTCAGCTTACGCTTAGAGCCCGATGAAAGGCAATCATCTCTTAAAAGTAAATTCAACATTCTTCTAGAAAATATGAGACATTACTTCTATGACACCTATGAAGCTCAGCTGTCTTAGCATAGGAGCTAATACAGTAACTTGAGGCATAACATACAAGACAGGTCTTACTTCCTGAACTTTCACAAAACGGAAATGGTTAGTACTATTTTTAAAGTGAGAAGAGGGTTGTTAAATTTGTACTTTTATACACGCCGTACCAGAGCTTCCGATCTTGTGTGACCTTTTCAGTCTGAAGATGAGAAAATATGTGTTCCACTTTTTAGCAATACGCAAGATTCCAAAAACACTACGTCTGTCATTCTTTGTTCCATATGTGCTAGAGTTAGAACAAGCTATGAACATTTTGTTTGAAATGGGATGTACTTTATGATTAAACCTCGAATGCGATAAGCCACAGAAAAAATATTACTAAAAAATATTTTTAAAAAAAGTTTTGAGCATAAACTGCATTATATTTGTCAATCTTGCAGACGACCAATATGGTCAGACCAAAATAGACTTAATAATAATGAATCTTTCTAATCTTACTTAATCTAATGGTACCCTTTAAAGATCTCAGACAAAGGTAGCCTAAAAAGGATGGTTTCAGACTTCTGAAGGTTTTACTTCAACTTCCAGTTATCGCAATGTCGCTTTATTTTAGATGACTTCGACCTTTCGACTTCCACCTTGTTAGGGTCAGTTTTGAATTTCAATAATCGAGCAAAAGTCACATATCACATCCAATAGTCTCTTTAGCTTAGCCTGTTCTTTGCTAGTTGATTTAAGAATCACACACCAAGCTGTTTGAAATTCCTTTCTAGTTGCGCACGGCATCTGAGGTGAAGTCGTCTGCTGCCCTTTCCCCTCATAATGGATGTATACGCTTTCCAAGCAAAAACGCTGGTGTACATCCACTTTACATCTTCAGATGAATTCTGAATCGCTTAGCTAAGTCCATGCCGTGAAACAGTCCGTATAATTCTTGGTTAAATATCCTCTTCACTCCCTGTCTATGCAAACAGAGCGTAGCACTTTTTTTAAACGACCACATGACCAAGCGCCAAAAGCAAATACTTTTGCTTTCGGAAATAAGCCTCTCTAATTTGGGCTTTCTGAGCCCAGAAAAACAGTGATTGGGATAAATATTTCTTTTAATGACCTCTAGGTGGGAAAAGTACTTGACTACTTATTTATTTATTTAATATACAATTTTGTAATCAACAGATTATGAAAATTTATAAAAGAAACTTAATAACTTACAATAATATAATTTTGTGAATAATGTATAATAAAGATAATATAATTTCCTTTTAATGAATAAGAATAAACATTAAAGTGTTTTTAACTGTATTCCTGGGCAAAGATATTGTATATCAAGCTCAGAACAGAAAGTGTTAAATAATTTAATTTATTTTATTATTAAAAAACAGACGACCTAAATCAAAATTTAAAACTTTTTTTGAATATTTTCAATTCTACTTATATTGTAAATAGTACTAGGACACCAAACAACAAAAGCATACTCTATAAAAGGACGAGCAATACTACAAAACAAAGTCTTAAGAGTATAAGGATCCATAAAATCAGAGGTGTTTCTTTAAATAAAACCTAAAAGTGAATTGGTTTTAGCGATGACGTAGTTAATGTGAAGATGGAAGTTTAGTTTTGATTCAAATATTACACCAAGATCCTTATAATCGTTAACTACTTTAGCATTAGTGGTATTAAGTGTGTAGTTTAGCAAAATATTGTAAGCACTCCTACTGTAGCTCATACAGGCACACTTATCAACATTTAACATTTAACATTAAGTCGCTCAAAATACACCATTTCGCAAACGAATTTAAGTCTTTTTGAAACATCAAAGAGTCATTAAGCGTTGATACTATTGAGTAAATTTTAATATCGTCAGCCTACATAAGACAAGGAGAATGTTTTAATAAGTCTGGCAGATCATTAATAAAGAGCAAGGATAAAGATGGACCTAAGTGACTTCCTTCAGAGACACCCGAGGAAACTAAAATCTTCTTTGAAAAACGATCACCTATAGAAACATATTGTATTCGTCCACGTAAATAAGATTCAAATTTAAAATCAGTAATGGACCAAAAAGGCCATAGGCCTTAAATTTTTACTAAATGAATAGTGAAGTTTACTCTGCTAAAAGCTTTAACAAAGTCACTGTAAATTTAATGGACTTCTTTGTGCTTTTCTAAAGAATTATTGCAAAAAGTAGAAAACTCCGGTAAGTTTGATGTGGTTGAACGGCCCATTTAAAATCCATGTTGAATTTTACTAACGAAATGCCTTATAGTGAAATTTAATTTATCTTTTACAAGTTTGCCTAAGAGTTTAAGAATAACTGAGTGTTTAGTGATCGGTCTATAGTTCGAAATAAAATATCTGTTACTAACGTAGATTTGAATACTGGGTCTATAACAGAAATTTTCTAATCGTCAAGAAACACACCTTCCGACAGTGATTGGTTAAACAACTCGGACTCGGACTCGGAACAATGAAGTAGGACAATAGGAAAAAAAAACAAGAATATCTGCTTTTCTTTGTGGTTTTAAGTTTCGTACTTCTACTTCAGCATCACTTACATCAAACACATAACATGAAAGACTAAAAACAGATGGTCGGGAATTAACATAACATAGGTGCTGGAATTGGTTGTATTGTAGATACTTTGAAAATAGTCAGCAAACATATCGACTTCTTCGACGTTATACAGGGTGACTGACTCGAGCTGCAACTTTTTAAAATGCTATAATTTTTTTATTTTTTGATAAATTTTATTGTGCTGAAGCAAAAAATGTTGGAAAATACATCAATTTTCAAATTGTAGCAGTAGTTTTCAATATGTCCACCTTTGGCGCGAATAATGGCCTTGAGACGGCCGAAGAAAGCATCGCATGCTGCACGCAAGTGGCTCTGCGGTATTTTGACCCATTCCCGGCAAAGTGCTTGTTTGAGGTGGTCCAAACTTTGTTATTTTTTAGTGCCAACCTTCGCCTTCAAAATACCCCAGACAGAGAAATCCAACAGATTAGCATCCGGAGAGATTACAATCCATTGTATCGAAGAAATGAAGTGTGGAACATTGTTTTTTATCCGATCTTGGTTGACGCGCGCTTTGTGAGACGGTGCCGAGTCTTGTTGAAATTTCCACGGTCTCCGACCGAAATAATTGTTTGCCCAAGGCTTCAATACTGTCTCTAAGACAGTTTCACGGTATAAGATCGCATTCATTTTGACGCCACGGTACAAAAATACGAGCGGATAGCGACCATCGGCGGTTGTGGCGGCCCAAACCATCACCGTCGGTGCTACCTGCTCTCTGGTGGCCGTCCGAAGGTATAAATTTTCGAAGGACCTCTCTGGCAAGTAAACTCGGTCATTTTGTTTGTTGACATATTGCTCTAAAACAAAAAGCGACTCATCGGAAAAAACCAAGTTCGGCAACTCACCACTTTCGTACAAGCGTAGCAACTCCTTCGCTCTTTTGACTTTAATTTTTTTTTGTTGCGGTGTAAGATCGTTCAATGGCTTGAGCCCAAGCTCATTTTCCAGTACGTGTTGCATGCGTTCCAATGATATGTTGAGCTCACGAGCCATTTTTCTTCCACTTTGACGCGGATTTCGCTCAATTCGAGCCTTCACTTTCCGTACCATCTCTGCCGATGTTGCTGTTTTTTTATGACCTCCTCCATGGCGTTTTGCAACGCTGCCAGTATCACGGTAACGAGCTATGGTTCGAGACACAAATGATTTATTCACGTTGAGGTGCTGGAGGGCTCTAACGATAGCTACTTGTGGTTGTCCAGCCAAATATAAAGCAATCACACTACCACGTTTGAATTCCATCGCGGATAAACAAATTTTTGAACACAACTGAGACGCAAATCGTTTAAAAGGGTTGTAAATAATTAAATTATCTGTCATGTGTCAAAATTTGAGCTTACAGTAATGAACAGTTTGGAAATTATAGCAATCTGAAGTTGGTTGCAGTTTGAGTCAGTCAGGGTGTATGTATCGTTATTGTACCAGTCATTGTGACGTTTTGCCTGAGTCTGTATTAATGACAGCAAGTACTTTGTTTTTCCCGTTTAACGCCAAATCCATCTTTGTTGCTTCTACTTCATTGCAAATGCCTAAGAAATGTTCGCTAAGTTCTCTTTATTCTCTAAAAATTCTTTTTTTAAATATACATATGTGCATGTGCATAAGATATGAAATAATGCTCACTTTATTTTAGCGATCCGTCAGCTCGGTTTTGCTGGCATTGTTATCGAAAACGTCAGTGTTCAGAAGTTCCTTTTTGGTTCCGATGAAATCTGTGCCATCTGTAGTTGTCACATCAATGGCGGCAATTGCTGGGCAGCTCGAATTCGGCGGTAGGTGCAATATTTTTTGGCTCTTCTGACGGCATTACGAAGACTTGGCGCCCAAAAACGAAATCGCACTTTTTGATTATGGTATCATTATTTTGATGACGTAAACGATTGTGAAATTCTTCTACGATCAATTTAGTAAGACGATGACCCTTTGGTAAGATGATAGGACGTCTGGTGGTTAACAGTATAGTTGTAGCGGCATCTATTCGGCAATAGACTCGAAGCAAGCCGGCTTCGTCTACGTATGACGTTAGTTTGAATATCCAACTATTCTTTTCGACCGGTAAGTCTTGCTTCAATCGATTGACTTGGCTACAAAACTCTACCTTGGCGGTTTAAAAATAATTCCCCCTTCTCTATTGGCTTCCGTCGGCATGCGTCATTAAATCGAAGTACCCAGAGACCGTATCTCACAACAATCTCAAAAACTTTGAAAATCTTTTTAAATCGGCAACTGGGAATCGATACTGTGCTTGTATGAAGAAGAAACTTCGGGCGTAGTTCGTCGTCACATACTTGACTTCCGTAGTCATCTTGTTGCAGAGACCAATCCGTTTCAAACCGCTTTAGAACACTAGACGTCGTACCACACTATCTTTCTCGAGTTACTTCAAAAGCTGGGTTCAGTTTGGACGGGACTCAACGCCATTGGCTTCTATGGCTGCTGTCTAGTATTTCGGCGGTGCGAAAGCCCACAAACTGTTTATGACGGCAGGGCTCCGATCGAAGCCGGTTGAGATCATTCTTCGAGTCAGTCTGTAACATACGGTTTTTGAATTGCAGGTCGTGCCACCCTACTATCTCATTAAAAAGTCTGGTTCCCAAAATGGCGACAACTCCAGACGTAGGATTGACAAGAGTTTCTTCGGAGAGCTTTTTTGATCTTGCCGCAGACGAATGACACACCAATACTTTCAATCCGAAAAATGATACGGCACTTAAAGCCTCTTCACTGGCATTGAGGGATGTGTGAAGATATATATTCTTAGTCAATGTCAGATGCAGATTGTGGTATCTAGGCATTTTAAACAACTGTAGGTTAAGCGTTTAGCTTTCCACAGCTTCCATAGCTCGAAGACTTTTTCGGGGATCGGCTCATCCAATTCAACACCATGCCTCCAGACTGATAGTAATAGCATCTTATTGTACTAGGTGGAGTGAAAAGTAACCTCTTTGACCGCCAGAATGCGCTGCTACTGCAAAAAAGATTATGGTGTCTTGAAGTCCGTTCATATTTAGGCAGACATGCTAAATTTGAGTGCGATACTGTCTTTAGTTTTGTTTTGATAGCTGATTGTTGTTGACGTGTTTGGCATCATGTTGAGTATGGACAAAAACCATTTTTTGTCATAAAACATTATTTTTTGAGAGGCAAAACGGCGAAGGAAACAAAAGAAAAGTCGGATAAATATTATGGGGCTAATGCTCCGTCAAATTACACCTTCAAATATTGGTTTCGAGAGTTTCGTGCTGGCCGCAACTCCACTACCGATCAAGTCTGCAGTGGCAGGCCTTCCGATGCGGTTACAGACAACAATGTCAAAAAAATACATGAAATGGTGTTGGCTAACCGGAAAGTGAAGGTGCGCGAGCTAACAGATACCACAAAGATTAGAACACGCCATATTTTGGGCAATATTCTGCATAAAAAGTTATCCTGCCGCTGGGTGCCGCGCATACTCACTCCTGACCAAAAACACGAACGCGAGAGCACTTCGAAAGAGTGTTTAGACTTGCTGATGCGGAGTCGGGCAGACTTTTGGCTTCGATTGGTAACTGTTGAGCACCAGAGAACAGAATGTGTGCCTGGCAATGGACTGAAGCCGGCACGAGTGCTCCGAAGTGGCTGAGGGAGGCTCGATGAGTCGAAAGGTTATGGCGTCCGTTTTCTGGGAATGTAATGGCATACTTTTCGTGGACTACCTCGTAAAGAGAAAAACCATCAAAAGCGAGTATAACGCTGCATGAAGCGGCCTCACATGAAGCGGGAAAAAAAATTTGTTTTTGCAAGACAATGCACCGGCGCACAAGAGCATCGCAACTATGGTTAAAATCAATGACTTACGGCTCCAATTGCTTTCGCATCCACCGTATTCGCCCGATTTGGCTCCATCTCTTATCTCTTCCCAAACCTCAAAAGATGGCTCATCAATAAAAAAAATCAGCTTACGCGAGGAAATCATCGACGCAACGGAGGAGTATTTTGCAGACTTTCCGGAAAATTACTTTTCGGACGGGATCAAGAAGTTGGAAAATCGCTAGAATAAGTGTGTTAAACTAAAAGGGGACTATATTAAATAAAATAAAAAAAAAAAACATTTAAAAAAAATTTTTTTTCATTCCCAAGGACGTTACTTTTCACCCCATCTAGTAAATAGTAAAATTAGCAATCATACCGTGCTGATGCGGAAGGAAGGCAAAAAAATAGACATGTCGATGCTTAAAAATTCCCTTTTAATGTATCACTTGCACTTAAACTTGAAGCCGTTCTCTCTGAGGTCCCAATACATGCCAAGAATTTTTTCCGACGCAGCTTCAATAATTATGTCTACTGATCCATCTGGTTTTCCGGCTCATCCAAGCTTAAAATTTCTTGCACTATTTCCATGTCTGGTTTATTGTGATTCCTCACCTCAAAGGGGAAAAGCTACCAAGTTCTGGTTGTGTTTGTTTCCGCTTCGGCAGTCATCAACTTTCTGGCGTATCCCTTCGTCACGTAATCATCGATAATACTTCTACACCTGGCGGCGAACTCGGGTTTCTTCTGCAACTTACTCTCCAGACTCCAAAGTCTCTGTTTTGCCATATCGAGACTGGCTGGGACCTCGAGATCATCCTTTCCCCACAGCAAACCGGCTTGGAAACAACAGTTGACCCTTTTAGACGTAGTTGTCAGAATATGCACTGCTCTCTTATCGAGGGCAGAAATTAACTGTTCTGATGGCTTCTTAACGCCGAAGTTTTCTATGCTGAGATAGTCTTCGACAATTTTATACAGAAGACTATCCCCCTCCTGTCTAAGTTGCGGTAATGTCGCTGCGGATCCACTCAAATAATTGTTTGAGCCGGCAGGTTTAATTCGTTCACAGTCTGCATACCATTCATCCATTTGCCAGTAAGCTCCATTTGCGTCGGCACCTATTTCAGTATCCACGTTAAAGGATTCCGTCGTTACCGTTTCCTTTCTGAACCATTGAAGGCTAAAACCATTGAGGTGCAACTGTTTGGCTAAGTCTACACTAATAATGGTTATGGAAGAACCTTCATCGAGAAGTGCATGTTCTTATAACAACTCCATCATCAAAGATCCTTACAGGTATGATACGGAAAAGGATAAAAACAAAAAAAAGCATGACAACGTTAGTTAACGTTTTCTGTGGACATAATCGACTTTCGTGTTTCATGTAAAAATAAATGATGCATTCTGTTGCAGCCACTAACGTCGCACATCTTTCTAGACTTGAAGGAGGGAAGACTGTGCCCATATTTAAAGCAGAAGAAGCATAACTGGTTCCTCATTGCGAAGTTCCACCTGGTTGAAACAGTCTTTGAATATTTATAGAATCTCCCTGGCCTAACTGAACTATGCTATATTAGAAGAAAAAATTTTTAAAGATCCAGTTAAAATTTGAAGTGAATTTGTTGGAAATTATTCAAGTAATGGGTGCGGCCAACTTAAATATTCAATTTTTAGATAAACTTTGAAAAACAAGTACTTCGAGATATTTCCCGGCAATAATATTTTGAGATATCATTTTTGAGTTCCTATGGGACCATTGAAACTAGTAAAAAAATAATAACAACCCCATAAGTTGTGTTGAAATGGTTTTAAGTAAAAGTACAATACAATCTATATACTAAATATAGAAAAAAATCGGTGGTAGCATTTGAGAAAAAGTAAAGCAGGCTTATCAACTTTATTGTAATCATTTGCATAAAATTGTTGCAATTCAAAAATTTAAACATTAATGAATTTGACGTTTTTTACAATTTCAGACTATTTGAAAATTAAAATAATTTGTGCATTACGTGCATTATCTTTAAAGTGTTCAAATTGATTCGCAAGCAAATATATTTGCAAAATAAAAGAAGATGGAAGCACAATTAATAAATATTTTATTATCCTCATCGAAGATAATAATAATAACAATTCCGAAGAAATTTTTAGTGTTAAGCTGGAAATAAAATTGGAGTACATAAAAAAAAAGCTTCTGACTGCCCAAAAGAAAATCCCATAATGGCCAAATCACAATGTCGCGTTCGCTCGGTCGCGCTTTGACATATTGAGTAGAAGCAACAGGCTCTTATGGAGCAATCCTAAAAGTAACCTCATGCGTTTCTGACACTTTTAATCGTAAATATCGTTAGCTCAACATCAAAGCAATAGTAGAGCTACTCTCTATTTTGTCGCGTGTTTGACAGCTATCAACTATCGGTCGACATTACACGAAACGTTGATTTGTTCGATTTGTAGCTACAATATAGGTTATAGTGTAATGTATTTACTCCGAATGGGTAAAATACTTTGGCAATTATTTTATTATGGTTTTCTTTCACATACTAGTATTTGTTGTTTTTTCTTTAATTTGATCATGAAAATACATACATAATTAAATTTTAATATAAATAAGAAGAATACATTTCTACTCCGCCTCGTGCAACGAATTCATATTTTAGAAATCTGGGTAAACAATATTTTATCTGTCAGTTCGACGCCGAAGCGACATTCTGGATTGCAAATTTTAAGTTCCTGCTTTTGACGCAAGTTATCGTAAATTCGATATAAAGAGTATTTTTTTGAAGTTACGTTTATGCCAATATGTGTGGAATAGCACATCATTCAAATGGCCATCTCGGATTCGCTGTCAGTGCTTCAAGCGGTTGGTATACTCGTATAGCGCCATATTGTTGGAACCATAGCTCAGATATATAGATGCTGTCGACCTCTATTTACAGAAAATCGGTTAACAGCGCTCTGAGATGATTGGCGGTAACGGTGTCTCCTTCTTCATTTGGAAAGAAATAACGTCGAATGATGCCGCCACGCAATAAACCACCAAACCGTCAATCTCTGTGGATGCAATGATGCTCGACCGAACACTTGTGTATTATGTCCGCTATAATAACAGCAATTTTGCTTCTTGACATAGCCGCTGAGCCAAAAATGGCCTCGTCTGAGAAGATGATTTTTTCGCCAAAATTTGAATCTCCGGCCAATATTTCCAGCGCCCAATTAGCGAGTACACGGCGTTATCTATGGTCGTACGGCTTCAATTCTTGCGTCAGCACAATCTTATACGGATGTAGGCCCAAATCTAACCGTAAAATAAGCCGGGTTGAATCTCTGGCGATACCCAATTCAGCTATTCGACGCCGTATCGATCTTTCTGGGTCTTTTTCTATACTGGCCGCTACGGCAGCCATGTGTTTTTCATTTCGCACCGATTTCTATCTAGTTGGCGCCTTAGGATCCAAAAGAGTGCATTCAGGGTCAAATTTTTAAACGGTGCGATAAATTGCCTGCACACTGAAGCCATAATGACGACCGACCTGACGACGAAATTCACGTTGCATATTTACGACTGAGCCGAAATTTCGACAATATTTTTTAATAATTTTTGCACATTCGGCAAGCGTAAAACAATCCATGACGAAATGAAAAACCTTACTGAATATTTTGACACCTGGATGTCATTGGAACTTTGACAGCTGCTAAAACATAACAAAACTAACATTGCTATCTGGTCACCCGTTATAATAACAAATATTATCTTTATCTTGATGTGAAACACGACTGTAGGGATGTAAATAGTCTGGTATGTAAAAGACTGTTGCAGACTGAAAAAAAAAAAAAACGATTTACAAGAAGTCAAAGGCATAACTGCAATATTCAAGGATTGACTAGTAAGTTCAAACATAAAGGATGACGTGATTCTATTAAGTGAATATTAATTACCGGTTCGGTGTAATGGCGGCTATGATTATATGTCAGAAAAAAAAAATTGAAATAAAACGAAGAAACGGAGTTATTATTCCCTAAAATATTGTGTATATTTATATGCTTGTGGTGAAAATCCCCAATAACGACCAATATCTGTATATTGCAGGAGCCTATAGAGCGCCCAGTCCTTCGGAGCATGTTTTCTGGGATATGTTCAAAGAATGGTCAAAAGATCTATTGATTGACTAGACGATTGTAATACATATACAAAGGAAATAAAAAAAAAAATTTAATCAAATTGTTACGAAGCCTACTCGTATAACGAACACCACTAAAGCACTAATAGACTACGCTATAATAAATACAAGCTCAGCAGTTAAAGTAACTGCGCCGGGACTCAATATCAGAAGCCTTCAAGACTATAGGAAAAATACTATTCTTGTTAAACTGTAAAATTATAATGTTGCAGGCAAGGTGTTGAGTTGTTTTACTTGATTCTTAATTAGCAGATTACTAAGAACAAAAGTTAATGGGTGTGCCACAAGGTTCCATTCTTGGATCTGTGCTCTTCAACATATATATAAACAATATTAATTCCTATAGCAAATTTTCACAGACAATCCTGTTTCCTGATGATGCTCTTCTCTTTACCAGGTGTGTGCATAAGTTGTTTCCGTTTTTTTTTTTTTTTGGTAAAAAAAAATACGTTCTTTTATAGGGAAATTATTATTTTTTATTCAAAATATTTACCAACTTCAACACATTTCGCCCAAATTTATGAATAGCATGCCAGAGAAACTGCTTGTCTGCAAACCATTCGTTGAGCTATTTTCCAATATCCTCAAAATGTCTGAAGTGCTGCTCTGCGAGCGCGTGCCCCATTGATACGAAGAGGTGATAGTCAGTTGGCGCGAAGTCTGGGGGGTATGGCGTGTTTGCAAGTGATTTCAAGGTATCTTTCACTAGTTTTGTTATGTGAGACGGCGCGTTGTCGTGTAACCAAATGTCTTCTGGCCCATTCCGGTCGTCTTTCGATTAATGTGTGGGTTAAATTAACCATTTGTTGACAAAAGCGTTCTATATTAACGGTTTCGCCGGACTTCAAGAGTTGATAATGCACAAGACCATCAGATACAGAGCATTCTCTTCTTACTGAAACGATTTGGCCTTGGTGTTGAAGGACCGGCTTCGCCAGGTGAAAGCCACTGTTTTTTCCGCTTTGGGTTTTCAAAATAAATCCATTTTAAGTCACCCGTCATAATTTGATGCAAAAATGATTTACTTTCGTGGCGTTGAAGCAGAATTTCACAAAGACTTTGCGATTTTCCATTTGACGTTCATTCAAATCGTGTGGGTCCCATTAACTGAGTTTATTGATCTTGCCCATTGCTCATAAACATATGTTGATTGTTTCTTGTGCCACATGTAATGCTTCTGTCATTGCATTTTTGTTTTCTACCAGAGCGCTCATTGTCTTTCACATTGAAATCACCACTTTGAAATTGTCGAAACCATGTTTCAAATGTTGTAATTGATGGAGCGGTTGGGGTGTAACATACCTCAGCACACTAATATCGTAAATTTTTGGGTACAATTCTTTTGAATAAAGTCAAATAAGAATCTGTAAGTTTTATGCGTTATTTATTATTATTAATTTAATTTAAGAAATCAGGTATATGAAATGTCATATGAAATAGAAAAAGCACACTTGAAGCGTATTTTGGAACAGTATGTTATGGAGGAAGCTCAGACGAAGAATCATTTGTAGATTTCTTGTCGGAAATTGAAGAAGTTCAGGAACTCTATGAAACAGGCGAGCAAGATGAGGAGGATAGTCTTGAGCCGGATAATGTTGAACCGGATGGTGACAGTCACACGTTTAATTTTGATAAAAATATGTCGAAATGGTCCAAGAGTCCAGCCAACAGAAATGTTAAAAGTCGTGCAGAAAATATAATTATTCATTTACCTGATGTAAAAGGCATGACAAAATAAAAAGCACACCACTAGATTGCTGGCTTCTTTTTATAATGGAAGACATTCTTGATAACACTGTATCTTATACAAACATTAAATTAACAAATATTGCAGTCAGATATGATGCGAATCAACAATATTTAATGAAACAAGTAGACAAGAATGAAATAAAAGCTTATACAAATCGAATAGATAGAATCTTTCAGACCTTTGGAGTACAGATGGCATTGGCATTGAATTATTTCGATCGACAATGTCACTGCAAAGGTTTTATATTTTCATACAATCTTTCCGATTTGATATTGAAGAAAGCAGAGCACAACTCTTACAATTTGATAAGTTGGCTTCAATCAGAACCATATTCGACAATTGAAAAGCACACGATTCTCCCATTTGATGAATATTGATGAAAAATTAGAGTAATTAATCAATCGCGTATCATTTCGACAGTTTATGTCAAATAAACTAGCTAAATATGTTTTGAAAGTATTTGCTCTTGTTGACGTGAAAATATTTTATTGTAAAGTATCTAAATATTTGCCAGTAATACTTAGATGCAATAACATCTGCATAAACAGACACTTTCAGAAGGCTATGTAGTTTTTTGAATTTCATATTCCGTGGAAGGACACCGATAACACCACAATGCGGCGAATCTCAATTGAGATGTTTCCATTGTTGGAATAAACATGCGAACTTCTTTCTTAGATATGAAAACCACTTTGACCACCGTCCGTAACAGTTCAGACGATTGAAGCGGAGGAAGATTTAAGTAAAAGCGAAGTAGTTTGTCTAGGGGAATTTATCCAAAGGCTTTTTATTGTAGCTTATACTTTTGCTCCACGCAAGCTTGTTTTGCTTTTCGTTTTGGATTGTACCATGAAGATTTAGGGTGACTGAGATATTCTATTAGCACTACAGTTCGTGATGGCTTTTGGGTTCCTTCCTTCCTTTTCAGTTTTCTCGGTTTTCGGTTGTCCCATTTTACTAAGATCTTCTTCGATGATGTTGATCTATTTTTTCGTTTTCCACCATGTACGCTTGTCATTATTCTTTTTGTTTTTCTTTTTTCTGGTAGGCGATGAACGTGACCTATCCATCTCAATCTTTAAGCTTTGATACGTCGTACTATGTTTTTGCCTTCTATTAGAGCGTCTGCATCCCCCTTTTCTCCATAGATTTGTCTTATTCTTTAAAAAATTTTATTTTTTTTGTCATTTTTTATTTCTGCGCCATACGTTATCACCGGTCTAGTTAAGATCTTATGTAATCTTAGTTTCAGAGCTCTGCTTAATAGTCTTAACAGTTTTAGTAGCTTTTTGTGCGCGTGGACACATTTAGAGGCAGCCTTGAGTCTATAATCTATTCATACTTTGTTTTCATTTTAGTTATTTGTTAGTGCTCCTAGATATTTTAAGTTATTTGTGGTTATGTTTTGGCATCGTCGTCTACCACCTTGATCAAAATGTTCCCGGTGGCGTCACCGTGTGGCGCTCTCATTGTTCCGATTTGAGTTCTGTTTTTTTTTTTTTTTTGTTAAGTTGATACATTTGCAAAAGTTACGTAGCCAAGAATACATCTAACTCTGTGTGTGTTGGCGATTTCTTACAGTTTTAGAAATGGATTTAAATTTGCAACAACGAACTTGAGGGAACGTTGGAAGTGTTGAAAAAGTGTTTCGGCAACGATTCTCTAAAGAAGACGGTCGTTTACCAGTGGCACGAACGGTTCAAAAGTGGTCGGGAGTCAATCGAAGACGATGAACGCAGCAGCAGACCATCGACATCGAAAACCGACGAAAACATTGATGAAGTCAAAGAAATGTTGGTCAATCACTGCAAATTAACCATCAGAGAGATAGCGGAGGACTTAAACATTGCCTATGGATCCGTCCAAGACATTTTATTTAATGATTGGTGCCAAAAGGCCTCAATTTCATGTTGACGTCGCAAATGAAATGATTTGCGAGGCTGAATCCGATCCCACATTCATCAAAAGGATCATTACTGGAGACGAGACGTGGATTTATGAGTACGCCACGCAATACAGACATCAGGCAAGTGAATGGCGTTCATTAAATGAGCCCAGATTAAAAAAACCACGTCATTTTCAGTCAAAAAAGAGGGCAATGCTCAAGGTTTTCATGGATTACAACGGTGTAGTGCATCATGAATTTTTGCCGGAAGGCCAGACAGTAAACAAAGACTATTATTTGGGCGTTATGAGACGTTTGCGTGAAACAATTCGCTGAAAGAGACCAGAATTGCGAATAGAAAACTCGTGGATTTTGCACCATGATAACGCACAGCCACCGAATTCACCTGATTTGGCTCCCTGTGACTTCTTTCTGTTCAATCGAGTTAAAAAAACCACAACGGGGAACGCCTTTCAGCAGCCGAAAAGAAGTAATGGAAAAATCGCAGGAAGTACTGATGGACATACCAAAAACCGAATATAAAAAATGTTTCGAGGGATAAATCAGTCGCTAGGATAAGTGTTTTACAGTCGAGGGGGATTACTTTAAAAGGGACAATATAGATTTAGATGAATAAACTTGTATTTTTCATTTTTATTTTAGTTTGTATTTTAACTTTTTGATCAAGTAGTATTTTCGTTGTTATATAGTTTCAGGTATTTGGTTTTACTTGTGCTATTTGAAATTCTACTTAAAAATCTCTTTCATTTTTTGTGTTTTAGTTTTTACTCTTAGAATGTCGTCTGCATAAGCATGTATTTGGTAGGATTTCTTAAAAATATTTCTGTCGCTCTCAACATTACCTATTTCGTAATGTTTCCTAGACTTCCTAGATGTAAGTATCAGAATGCTAAATTCGCACAATTCGTTTTAAGGAGGGGGAATGATATTTCACATGTCGTATCTTAACTCGTATCTGATATCCAGTGGAACAAAAGGTCATTCTCCTAGAGTTTGAAATGTGTATTCAGCTAACAAAAGACACTCCTTTTTACCTTAAACCGCGTATACTGTCTTTTACGGAAAAGCAAGGGTTGAACAAAATTATTAAGGACCTCCTAGATGGGCGAATTATCCAAATAAATGCGTCCCCTGTTCTCGTAAGGAAGAAATCTGGCGAACTACGCATGTGTGTGGATTATCAAATAATAAACTTACCGTCCGAGATAATTGCCCTCTTCCTTTAATTGACGACTGTTTTGAGTACTTAGAGGGAAAGTAAGCATTTCTCCGAATTCAACTCATCTTACATCTTTTGTCACGCCAAGTGGCCAGTATAAGTTCCTTAAGATATCATTTGGCTTGAAGAACGCACCGAGTGTATTCTAAAAGTTTATTAATAGCATTAAGAGAATTTATAGAGAGCAATGACATTATTATCGATAGTAAAAAACTTTCTGGAGCATTTTGAGTTATAAGCTCGAGTCTTAAAACAGCTTGCGACGAATGAACTAGAGCTAAGTTTACCTAAATGCAGGTTTGCGTATAAAACTATAGAATTTTTAGGACTAAAGGTTAAAAAACTCGGTATTTGGCCCAGTACTCTTATATGCAAGCTATCTCACGATATCCGGTACCAAAGAATAGCGTCCATTTGCGCTCATTTGCTTCAACTTTTGGAGGGAGCCCGCGGATTGAAGTCTTGAGCAGCTTAAAGTCGACCCTTATTTTTATCAAAAAGTGTTTACTGGTGAGGCACATTTTAGGCTTGTGAATAAGCAAAATTGTTGGAGTGAGACCATCGAGACTCAATTACACCCACGAAAGTATCTGCAGGCGGTTACAAACAGTTATAGGTATTATTTAATTTTAAAAGTGATTGAAGAAGTTCAGTCAATATTTTTATTTATGCACTGTTTGAAATTTTAAGTTTACTTTACAAATAAAAAAATTAGTTTAAAACTTTAGTGCATAAGTTTAGTGGAAGTTAATTATTATTTTTACTATCTCACAAAATACAATTATTCTAACAGATATTTTTTAACTTTTTTTTCTTCTCTTAAAATTTCGAATATTTTTCAAATTTTGTGGTATTTCGTTTAATATTTTCGTGATAATAAATCTAAGCTCTCTTTTCCCGTTTACGTTGAAATTTGTCAGACATTCAAGCATACCAAGTGCTCTTCTTCTAGTACTTTGGTTATGTCTTATTGGCTGTAGGAATCTTCGGTCATCTTTATAACGTTGTAAGTTTTTCTATTGCTGAGTTTAGTTATTTGTGTTTTACTATGATGGCTATATTGTCTGCATATGCATAGGGTGTACTCGTATTGTTTTCAATTAACCTCAATAGTTCACCAGTATATATTCCGGAACACCATATACACCAGGTTTTTCCTGGCTCAAAGTCGTTGATACGTTTACCTAAAGCGTCCTATCGTTAAGTAGTTTTTGAGCAAGTTGTACATGTATCCTCTTACACCAATCCTATTTAAGGTTTCTAAAAGGTTTTCCTGACTGAGAGTGTCGAACGATTTACGAAGGTCGATGAATAGCACAGGGACTTGATGGTTCCGCTTAAGGTCTACATTAACTATATTTGTGATATTTGTGAAGTTTTTCTGTGCTTTTATTTTTTTGAAATCCATATTGATTTGGGTGTTTGCAATTAAATGTATTAAATCGTTTGACGACTGTTTCTTTCAAACATGTTTCTACGAATGACATGATTGTAAATTTTCGGCTTTGCTTTTAATGCCACCTTTACAAATAGGGCATCTAATAGATGTTTTCATGAGTTTTGGCATACAACCTTGTATCAGGCTACAATAAATTATGGTTTGTAAAACAGGTTTAACAATTTCGGCGTTCATTTTGAGATCAACTGGTCGAATATTATCTGCTCTATGTCTTTTATTGGTGTTTATTTCGTTCAGAATTTTAAATATTTTTTTTTTTTGCTAGCTTCTTCGACGTATATACTCTCTTGCATTCGTAAGTTTTTATGGTTCAATATTTGTATTTTAATATTGCAAATATGCATAATGTTTGATGCTGGTTTAAGAAATGATCTGGAAGTTATCCCACAATGTTGCATTCATCGTTAATACCTATTTGTTGAAAACATGTTTTGTTTAACTTCATCAACTGAAGCTTTTTTTCTTCCCAAAAACTCATTTATAACGAATCATGTCTTTCTGGAGCCATGTTGTGCATTTAAAAATTTTTTTTTGTAGAAGTTGGCTTATATGATTTGTATATTTTTGTTTACAAGGTTTCGGAAGGTTTTGTATTCACGCTCATAATTTTGACTTCATGGACTATTTTTCCATCTCCTATAAAACTCATCTCTTTTCTTACACATTGTTATTATTTCACTGTTGATCCACATCTTTAGTATTCGTTATTCTTTTGTTTTCTTTTAAATTTATCACCCTATCGGAAGAGGGTATAATGTTTGCAAATGACGTCGTACGTCAATCATATTTGACATTTGTGAACTAGGCAGCTGCAGTATACAAACAGCCAAGCAACGGAGCGCTATACTGTGCAAGAGCGTGGAATAATTCTGTCGATGTTTTTGACAAATAATCGGTCGGTGGTGTTAGTGCAGCATGAATTTCGACATCGATTTTCTAATCGTGTCGCGCCAACTGGACAAACATTCTGGGCTTAGCTGCTCGACTCGAACAGAGTGAAACCACAGGAGACCATGCAGGCCGTAGCTGCCACCGGACTGGTCACGGCTGTGGCTGCCAATATCGCTGAGAACGAAGAAACATCAACCAGACGACGGGCCATGCTATTGATACCAGACAGACCCTAGAGCGAATTATAGTGAAAGACTTCCACATGTTCACGTACAAAGTGCAAACAGTGCATCAGTTAATGCCTCCTGACCTTCAGTCGCATGTGAATTACTGTAAAGCCATCATCATGAGCGACGAGGCGCATTTCCAAATCCTCGTTTCTGGGGCACTGAAAATCCGCGTGTGAAGCACGAAGAGCTATTACATCCATTTAAGGCCACTGTGTAATGCGGTGCTCACGCGAGAGAAATGATTGGGCCGTATTTTTTTGAGAACGCCATCGGCAATACGGTCATTGTTACTGGCGAACGCTTAAGGACCATGATAAACGACTTCTTACTGCCGGAATTTAATGAGCCGGGCTTGGTGAACAGCACGAAACACAATGGATAATGTAAAGGAAGCGTAATCTCCCGTTTTGGCGATTTGGCATGGCGGAAAGTCATGGAAAATGTGAAAAACAAGCACACATGTGTATCAATATTTGCGGTAGCTACTTAGCGGATATCATCTTTTTCACTTAACAGAAACAATTGTAAAGGTTGAAATAAAGATTTCCACCACTCAAAATTTTTTTTTTTATTTATTGGGTACGTAATTTAATTCGTGCGGTTTTTTTTTCAAAATTTGAACGTTTATTGAAGAAAAACATGTACAATAGTATTATTCAAAGTATTGCCCATCTGAAGCTATGACTTTTTCCCATCTTTCTGGCAACTTGTGGATCTCATCCCAAAAGAACTGCGCCGTCTTGGCAGCCCAGAATGAATCAAGCCAATTTTTGATATTCTGCTCTGATGTGAACCGTATTTCAGTGAGGGCGTTCCGCATCGACAGGAACAAGTGGTAGTCAGAAGGGGCAAGGTCTGGGCTATAAGGCGGGTGGGGTAAGACTTCCCATTCACTGTTTTCAAAATAGTTCTTAACCGGAATAGCAACGTGGGGCCAAGCGTTGTCATGATGGAAAATTATTGCCTCGTGTCTGGTCGCATATTCCGGCCGTTTTTCGGCTACTGCTCTCTTCAAACGGATTAATTATGTTCGGTAGCGTTGTCCATTGATGGTTTCATCCGGTTTTAGCAGCTCATAATACAGCACACCCATCTGATCTCACCAAATACAGAGCATTACTTTCGCGCCATGGATATTCGGCTTTGCCATTGATTTGGCTGGTTGGCCGGGTTTCACATATGATTTTGCGCTTGAGGTTGTCGTAATGGATCCATTTTTCATCACCAGTAACAATCCGATGCAAAAATGACTTCTTTTTGTGGCGTTCCAACAGCATTTCGGACATGCAAAACCGCCTTTCGACGTCTCTCGGCTTGAGTTCATGTGGAACCCAATTTCCTTGCTTTTGAATATATCCAGCTGCTTTTAAACGTTTTGAAATGGCTGCTTGAGTGACACCCAAAGATTCTGCGAGCTCTTCTTGTGTTTGGCAACAATCTTCATAGAGTAATGCTTCCAGTTCTTTATCTTCAAACTTTTTTGGCTGCCCAGGACGTTCATCGTCTTCCAAGCCAGAATCACCACTTTTAAATCGTGCAAACCACTTTTGGAACGTTTGCTCAGCTAACGCATGTTCATCATAAACTTCCACCAAAATACGATGACTTTCGGCAGCAGTTTTCTTCATATTAATGAAGAAGAACTTCCCGCAAAAACACTTTTTCAGGCACAAAGTTCGACATAATTGAGTGAAAAAAAAAATATTGTTGTTTACGCTTCAAATGAATGAAATATACTGAAATGATGTGCAATGACAGTAGCTTTCCAACGCATGTTCCAATAAAATAATACAAGTGACGCCATCTCTTAGCAAACCGCACAAATTTATAAACCCAATAGTAAAAAAGTAATTCAAAATCAAAATTGGATGATTAATTTTGTGTCACCTTCTAAATACTTGATTCCGTAAATATGTTATTTATTTTCAATACGAAACTGTCATACAGAGTTTCAATGTTATTTTCTTGAATCATATTTTCCGGATTTGTTTGTTGTATGAGTTCGTTAATTTTCTGTTGATTAATACGTACAGCATTTATTTCTTAGATCAATCGATCGTTTTGTAGGCCCTATTTAGCATAGAGTATAGCATAATGGTCGGCAGGACCAGTTTCCCCAACTTCTGAATATATTTCTTGCCTTGTGATGATTACGTATATGTGATCTACATATAAGAGTAGATGTACTTCGTCTGAAATCAACACGTGTAGGTTTTTTTATGGAATTTATGAGTCCTTTTGTTACTCTCCATATATTTCAGAACTATGGAGTTGCTTTCGTCAAGTTAATCTACATTCATATCACCTAAGACGACATCTTCCATTTCTGTGTTGATTAATGTAATCTTCAATGAATTGAACTGCGCTTAGTTTGGATCGTCTTTATAGTGCATGAATATATTTTTTTCGTTTCTATGTGTTATTTCCTTCATAGTTCGTAGGGTTCACAGGTATAATTTTATATGTTATATTATTTTTTATTAATATTGCAACACCCCCGCTCTTCATTCCTTTTCAATTAATACATTCTGAATTGAATCCATCTCTGCTGTAGTAAAATAATAGTATAAAAATAATTTTGTGCAAGAGTGTACCAGACTATGCCCAACTCTAGGTTGATCGTAGATACGTAATGAACTATGAGCAACTTCAAGTTGAAGCCGTCCGTTATTTTTTCGCTCTCTTTATTTTTCTGACAATTATCAACTGATTTTCGATAAAATAAAGTTACGAGAACATAAGGTGTGGGATCACACATTATTCTACATATAAACAACCTATAGATGACCCAACATTTGCGAAATAACCAAGGATTACTCGAAACTCGTCTCGACGAGCAACAAAATTAACAATGCACAACTGCTGCAGGCACTCGAGACCGCGGACGTCAATGCCCCAACCTTCGCTTTTGTGGCGCAGCTACGATCACTTTACGCTTGACGGTGGAAAATACCGCTGCGGTGGACACCGAAGCTACCACCCCTTCTGCCACATTAACTACCAAAGCGCCCCCTAGCTCTACCACCACCGCTACTTCTGCTTCAGCTCCTACTGTGAACATTTGTGTAACTTCTGAGACTTAAGCAATCGCCGTATCATCTGAAGTCAATGTCTTTTCTGGACCTTCCCCCACGTTGAATACATCTACTACCTCGACTTCCGACAATTCTGTTCAAGCACATGTGCGTGGCGCTTAACCAGACAGGAAGTGTACCGACAGCTGAACTTCTGAACACCTCGCCAAGAAGAAACCATCCTCCACTACATGCTGTCGATGCAGGAGATCGCTACACCTGCTGACGTTGACGAAGCCGATCTAGTTGAATTTGTTATTGACCAGCTCTCCGACAAAACAGTAAATCTGTCCATTTTGTATGCGGCAAAGTTCCAGACCTCAAAAGCCTATTGCAGCAATTTAAAAAAAGATCTTCCTCGATGGGCCAGCGGTTCACCACCAAAGTTGACGCTATCCGCCCACCTACAACCCCCACTTCCCCAAAAAAAAGCTTATTCCGATATTACACTTTCAGAAGATGTTTCATTTGCTCTTCGTTTGGCCATATCTCCATCAGCTGCTCTAAGGAGAATAGACCCTACGGATCCTGCTTCCGCTGCGCAAACCCAGGCCATGTGTGCAAGCTGTTCCCGAAAGCGCCGATGAGACGGGTCGGTGCTATCAAGAGGACCAATGATGAGGAGTACAAGGACGAGGACCTAGGAGAGTTCTTGAATGCAGTACAATTGGTTAGCGTTGCCTTCTTTATAAATAAGAAAAAGTACACAAGTTTAATTAAATGTCATTACCTTCTTGATAGTTTTGTTCACCGGTCGAGGTTGCCTGAAGAAATCCTATCCATCAGATAAAGGTCTCCGCTGGTTCCACTCACCTCACGTCTTTCGTCACACCAATTGGTGTCAGTGATCAATTCATAAAAATGCCTTTCGGATTTAAAAACGCACCAAGTGTATCATTTTCCGTATCTTCCGCGAGCTTATTGAGCCGAAGCAGATCGCTATATACACGAAAGACATTGCCATCGCCAGTGACGATCTAATTGACCAGAGCTTAAGACTCTAGCGATCATATCCTCCTTGCGAAGCTTTAGATTATACGAGTACCCAGAAGGGATTCCCTTTACAGTGATAACTGATTGTAGCTCACTTACATTGACCCTAAGTAAAAAAAATGTAATTCCTCAGATAGCGCGATGAGCCCTTGAATTTAAGAACTGCAATTACAAAGTGAAGCACCGAAACAGATCAAATATTGCCCACACATACGTTTGTTTCGACCCTAAGGAAAAAGTTATGTTCCGAGAACTCCGACTAAAATGTATAACAAAACGGGATTGTCTTTAAAAAAAATCGAGATGGCAGAAATGGAAGTTAATCTAATCCGGCACATTCACGAGAAAATCATTAAGGCGTAGCGAAATACGTACGCAGAATTGGTTCAAATATATGAAAGAAAAGATAGATAAGTTTATTGAGAATTGCGTTCGATGCATGCACTCCTTCCCTGTACACTCAAGTGAAAGTAATTTCTTCAGTATTCATAAGGAACCCCTTTCGTTTCACACTCTACACTACGCCCACTTCGGACCATTTCGGACCCCTTCCAGCATTCGAGTCTAAAATGAAGCATAAATGGTATTCTTAATAGTCGATGCTTTCACCAAGTTTGTGAAATTGTACGCAGTTGTATCCACCAGAACTAATGAGGTGTGTGTTTCGCTTAACAAATACTTCGAGTATCACAGTCTACCTTCGGGGATAATCACTGGCAGGGGCACCTGCTTTACTTCACTAGAGTTTAGCTTGTTTTTACTCGTAAAGGATCTGAATATTACTCATGTTAATACTGCTAACGTGCAAATAGAGATTCTTAATAAAACCTTAACACCTATATTACGAAAATTAAGTGAACCATTGCAACACACCGACTGGGTGCGAACCTTGCCGCATAAACTTATGTTTGGAGTTGAGCAGCGGGATGTAGTGGCAGACGAGTTCATCGAGTTCCTTAAGGAAAATGGATATAAGACAGTTAATTAATTTTGTACAAGAGTGTACCAGACTATGCCAAACTTCAGGTTGATTGAAGTCGACCATTCGATTTTCGATAAAAATAAGTTACTAGATGCCAGCAACTTCATGTATTACCCTAAAGTTGACATCAGCTTCACTATATTCGTTTTCCATCATGATATGTTTGGCTATTTATTCTTCTTTTCAAACATGCAATCATGAACAAATTGCACATTTTATCTATAGCACACCAATATGTATAGATTAACCGTTCTCATGCGTTTTTTGCGAATATTTTGCTACTCTCTCACACGAATTTCCAATTGTTTCTCTGGCTTTAGTTTTAGCTAGCCAAAGAAAGTGCTTATCTGTTGGTGTAGATACGATGGTTGCTTACATAAACATAATCGTTTCTTTCGTTTGCTATTGCAGCCTGGTCATTGTTTGTGTTTTTAATATCATAATTTTTGTTATTGGTATATTGCGTTTGCTCTTTGCCTTCTTAATTAGGTTGAATTTACATGTTTGACTGACAAATGGAACAATTATGGTTGTTTTTTCTGGACTCCATTTGTTTGTTCAATAAACATCAGTGATCTCTATGATATACACATTATAATCGGTTGTCTTGCACAACGCTTGGACAAATTCATCCAGATTTCTATTTCGCATTGTTGGAATATTTTTCATTTTAATATTGTTTTTTACTAATTGTTCAAGAGCGTTAGTTTTCGTTTCCATTGTATGTTATTGTTTTTTTTTTTTTTTTTTTTTGTTACATTTGTGTATGTAAATGTAGTTCCTTGTGGGTTGCATCGGTAGAACTAATACTCCTGGTGGCCGTGGCCCAAGTGATAGTGTATTGGCTTCCCAAACGGACGGTTAATACCAGCCGTGACTGAAAGACTTTTTCATGCAACTAAAATCCCGTAAGATGAATGGTTGCCTAAATACAACATCAAGTCAATTTACACTAATAATTTTGTCTCGCCATTAAATGTTGGATGTCACGCATGGGGCGAAATAACCCCTGAGCCTTTCTCTTTCTGTCCCCCTTTTATGAAAAACTTAACACATGCTTTGGCATCATTAGTGTACTATAGTCATAACATACCATACTTAGTTAAGTTCTTAAAAAAAAAAAAAAAAAAAAAAAAACATTTGTTCATCGGTTGGATAGGTATATTTTTATCTGGAATCGATTTGGATCGTCACGGATGGCGCAAGAACTTCTTTTCTGCAAGCTGAACACTTTTATTCCTCCAATTTGCCCGCTGTCATTTTCATATAGGATTTTTCGGAGATCTATAGTGCATCTTGCGATCACACTTTTGACAGGTAACGAAGTCCATATCGACGGGGAGATCGGAGAAGAACTCGGAGCACGGACCCATGTTATACAATACATAACAATTTTTTTACACCTATAGAATAATTGCTGTTCTAAACTATATATTTTACAATATCTTATAAACATATATTAAAAAGCATATAAAATGTGTAGGTAGTGTTTTTTTTTTTTTGAAAACGCTTTACTAATTCTTTTTAGCACCGGAAAAAAAACACAACTGATCACTTAGAAAGTCACTCTTACACTAGATATGGTCTATATGTTGTCCTTATTTTTGCGAGAATTAAGCTGCATCTTGTTCAATTGCCGACGTTACCGGACCATAATAAAGGGTGATTCATGGTGAGGTT
This sequence comes from Volucella inanis, assembly GCA_907269105.1. Classification (NCBI taxonomy): domain Eukaryota; kingdom Metazoa; phylum Arthropoda; class Insecta; order Diptera; family Syrphidae; genus Volucella; species Volucella inanis. The sequence goes on from OU026153.1 coordinate 150,152,720, forward strand.
TGATTTATAATTTAAAATAAAATACATAAATAAAAAACCTGATTCGGTGATAAATGCTGAAAGGGAAATCTGGGAAAAAAACAACGGATGTAAAGTGCAAGAGAACTGTTGGGTTAAGGCCTTACAGAGGTACTACTGGAAGAATGAGTTTCGGAAGTTTTACCAAAAAATAAAACGAACATACTTAAGCTGTAAAGCCCGAATAGAACTATGAAATAATGGAAAAGGAAAACTCACACCAACTGCAGTTGGTGCTGAGAATATGGATAGGTTATTTCCGTAGACTACGAACAAGAACAACAATGGACTACTACTGATGACGAACAACATCCCACAGTCCGGGAGAATGAATCATTCAATCTGATTAAAGACAGACAACATTTTCGTCCTACTGAACTTTGTCTGCAATATTAGGTGAACGCATAGATTTAGCAACCATGCTTAACACGTTCGACTATGCAGGAGGACGATAGAGAATCCAATCTACTCCATCAAGATCGGTAATGACAAACAGAAGATTTCCTTTTATGTCAGAAAAGGACTTAAACCGGGGGATTGTGCGAAACTTGGAGATTAGCTCCAGAGACATCATCTTTTAAAAGTCTGTTCAGTAACTTGCATATGCGGATAATTTTGATATAATAGGAAGAACACATCGAGCTGTCAAATGAGCGTTTGCGACTATTGAAGCAAAAGCGGGAAAGATGCTAAGACGGAACACCTTACATCGACGCCTATGACAAAACGTCGCAATAAGAAGCTATGGCTTTGAGGTAGTAAGGGAGTTTATCTACTTTGGCTACGCTTCAACTTCGACAACGAGACAAGCGGGGACATCTTGTGAAGAATCAATCTTATTTATTGCTCCCTTTTTTGAGCTAAGAAGGCAATTAGCCAGTCAAGCCATATGCCTTTAAAAGGCATAGCTCTCAAGTTATGAAAAGTTATGAAGAAAATTAATACTTGGAAAGCTTTTTAAAAAAAATTGGAGGCAAGAAGATAAATAAATAAAAACTTTGGCGCGACAGCTCGGTATGGGCCAAGGCCTAGCCTCTCGCACTCATTTGTGTTTCGCACTTTGTGAGTTTTTACACTCCTGTTTGCCGGTTCCGAACGGTTTTCCTGAGAAGCTTTATCAAAGGCAAAATTTGGCTTTAGGAGGTTTACCATTGCCCGCCGAAAGGGTGATGACGATTTGAAATTTTGCTGTTGAGCTCCTACAGGGATTCAATCCCAGATAGGTTGGTGTGACAGCCAGTGACCCAACCTTCAGGCCACCTCCACCACCAGAGAACTGAGAAGAGTCTATATAATCTTATTATTCTAGTTATCCGGATCATACCTGACACATGAAGGTGCTCTAATGGTGAGAATTTATGAAAGGCCACCCAATTATAAGAATATTTGCATTCAACATTTTAAGCTGTCAAATTAAAAAAATAATAAATCTTTCACATCTTTCTAAACAAGCTATTTTGATCGCTATTAACTGCACATACCCCTATCTATTTAGTTCAAGTTACACAATTACTAATTACTGGCATAACCCTTAATTACGAGTAAGCCTGACAGCAAAAACCCCTCGGCTACCCAGTTTAATATAATCTATACATATATTTCCTCACCAAAGCTCGAAAAATCTACCATCATTCCAAATTCACGTTGCTATGATACAAGTACGCGACAGATACGTGGATATAAAAATATAACCCTCACAACTTCGAAAGATCTGCAGATCGACAGATTTTCGTGTATATAAATAACAAAACCGTTGTTCGATAATAATTATTTGTATAGTGTCAGTTGAGAAGATCACTCTTGAAATTTGCGATCGCGCGCTATATCATGATTGCTGTTAAATTTTTGCGTACCTGGTTATTCCTTCTGCCACTTGCAGGTAGTTGTTATTACCATCAATTTTACTATATTTAATCTAATTTTTTCTTAAAAAAAAAAAAACATAATGCAACGGTGTATTCTTGACATCTACGAGTACACATTGTGTACGTAATGTGTACAATAATGTGACTTATTAAAGAGTTCCATCGTGTGCAGTGACCGGTAAATTAAATTAAATCAACAGAAAGAAAAAAAAAACGTTAAATTTTTTAGTTGTAAAATGTCTCTAATTTCTCAAAACAAAAATTAGATAATAGTGTAACGGGATAAGTGGTTATTGTGTTAACAAAAGTTTGACAAGATTAACAAAAAATGGCAATGGAGCTCGAGTCATGGATTTTAAATGGACATAAGAGCCCAATTACAGTTAAAGTTTTTTTTTAAATTTTAAAATAGTGCCTGTTTATTAACCGTAGAATACCACAGGGTTCGTGACACATCAGCGCCCACCATCCTCACCGACTTCAGGCACTCATGCCAAATAATTTGACAACCGTAGTAGTTTTGTCTTGAACTCAATTTTTACAAAATTGACCGAAGCCAATTTCTATCGTCAGTCACGTCTAAGGATAAGCTTCAGACCAGATAGTGCATGCCTATCTAGCAGACAGTACAGCTATTATGATCTATTTAGAGCGTTAAACAGTAAGTCAACCAAAATGCATCATAGCAGTGAAGTCAAGACGCCGCCTTGCATGCAACCCATGTTAACCCCACCATAGTATATTTGTCGCAGTCAGCATCGGTAATCGAATTCCTATTCATAAGCATTGCTTTTATCCACAAAACTAGTGATTTGCTTACGCCGTGTTGTCTAGCCGAATTTTGTAGCATGACTGGGTATATTCTACCGGATCCAGGCGACTTGAAGCGATCCCCAGTAGGCAACATCGTGTTTGATGTTAACAGGAACTGTTTGAGATAGTTCTGGTTAGGTTTCCTAAGAAATGTTGTTATCATCAGGTTTTCTGAGGGGACTAGTACCACTGATTTTAACTTGCCTACTGGTTCATAATCAAGTGTTTCAATCTTTTTACAAAATTCGTTTTAGAAGGCACCTCTCAAAGTTCAAGCTTCAAGAATCTACCCCAAGGTTCTTTTCTAAGTTCTTGCAGGCTTCCCATACGTGCTTTTGCTGATCTGGCATGTTCGATTTAACTTCTGGTAAAATATTCTGCTCGAACATTTCTCAGTTTTTTCGAGCTCGCGTTTTTCATGCTCTTTTTTCTTCCTTTTGCTCGTCTTTCTTTGCAACTTTGTTTGATATGTTTTCTGTTTCTCTGCATTCATCGTCAAACCTTGGGTTTCGTGGTGGTAGTCGAACCAAACCTTATACATCAGTCTCTGTTGACCTGTTGCTTCTGGGCTTCGAGACAAGATGGTTATAAAGAAAGATGTCGAGTAACATTTAATCGACAAAGCTTCGTGCAATTGCTGCCTTCCGAGATCAAACTTTGTCGTAGTATTTTCTCTTCTTAGCCTCCTTGGCGATGTCCGCATTCGACCTATGCCACATCAAGATAGTCGTCAGAGTCAATTTTGTACCCTCGGAATATTTGTACATGCAGAATACTATAGGTGTGCTTTGCGTTGATCCCAATACGATCAAAATTGTTTGCTTGTAAATTGTACAGGAGTCCGCCATGATATTTCATCACTAAGCCAAGTCGATAAGCCTGAATCTGTCATCGAAAGTGTTGTGGTGCAGACTATATCTACTGACTGATCTGCTAAAGATATCCTGCTTTCCTATCGTGTGTCATCTTGGAATACCATATGCTCAAGACAAGACAAGACATATGCCCTTTTAGTAGTCTGCCATAAGCTAAACGTGGTCTGTTAAAGGACATTTCATTCCACATACATTACCAAGAATGGCATATGTCCTTCATATCCAAGGCTTACGGTTGTTTCGTACAATGTCGGAGAGTTCGCTGGGCGAGTAACGTAATTGGACTTTATGAGGTTACGAATGCTGCCCTCAAACCAATTTGAGTTTTATTGCCTGCATTACAGCTAGTTCTAAAGCATCTTTCAGACTTGTCTTGTTAGTACAAGAAACTCTACACCTAAAATATTCGAAACTATGTACCCTTTCCACCTGTTGACCAACAACCTTTGCTTTAGGTGTAGCGGTGCTATCTTCCACGGGTTCATAAGAGATGCTAACCAATTTGCAGCTAGTTCTACTGGAACTTCATTATCTTATTTAATATTATATTATATCTACAAGACTGGTGTTAATAACTAAAATTGTCGGCTTTAGTGCGCGATCAGCTACGACAATGCTTTCAGTCTTGACGTTGTGGTTTTACTTAAATATTTTCGAAAATATCGGCAGAAAGCAGAAAGTTCAAAGTTGCAGAAAGGCTTTCAAAGCATACATATATAGAAACTATTCTACACGAACCTATTGCATAGATTCATGTATATTTTTAAGTTTTGCCTACTTTCTCATTCAACTTTTGCTCTAATACCGTTTATCAGGAAAGGATACTTGTATCTGACTACAGTTATGAATATTCAGTGGACTACCTATTACTAAAACCTCCACTTTGTGCCCAGATTTTATATGAATTAAGAGCAACGAGTGAATTTGCGCGTTAAACCTTCGACAGGGTTTCCTTTAAATTGTCTTAAATGATGAAATTTTAGAATCTGGCCAGATTAAACTTGGGATCTCATTTCTAAAAAAGATATCATGCTCGCCACATGTGTACAGCCCCTCGGTTATTTATTATTTTTTTTTTTTTTAATATATGCTCAGCTTTAATTTTCCGAGCTGAAACTACTGTCATCATTAAACTGCTTCTAGGTGTTATATACTAGATGACTTCTAACACCGCATTGGTTTAATCTGGAGTATTTGTAACGTCATCTAGAAAACGAGGGAAGGGTAACCGTTGACAAATCGCTAGCAGCCTTGGTAATGTTTTCCTATAAAAAAATATCTACTGTGCATTAGTTAAACGTATACAATTCAAATAAAATTAACTTTAATTTTAATAAGAGATAATTGATTGAAATTTAAATTTTATTTAAAATATATAAAAACACTTCTATGCTTTTGAACCAGAACAGAAAAGTTATACGTTAACAGTAGTTTTTTGCAATGTTTCAGGGCAAGATTTCAACTATGATAATCCTAATCAATGGGCCTTAAAGTGGCCACAATGTGCAGGGAACAGGCAATCTCCAGTAGCCATATACATCAGTAAAGTAAGTATTTCATTAACATTAATATAATACCTATATATAAGAACAATCTTGAGATCAACCTTACCGATATTTTTTATCATAAACATGGATGCGTTCCTTCTATTGTATTATATACCAGGTGTACCGGTATAAAGTGAGCGTTTTTTTGTGAAAATAAAACACTAATTTTTAATGGTAATAAAAGTAAAAAACATTTTATTCAAAGTATTGGCCATTGCTAGTTACACATTTTTCTCATCTTTCAGGCAATTTATGGATTTCACGCCAATAAAACTAATCATCTTTTGAAGCAAATCAAAAAGTCATCCAATTTTCGATTTCCTCGTAGGATTCGAAGCGTGTCCCATCGATGAAAACAAATGGTAGTCAGAAGAAGCCAATTGAATACGGCAGGTGGGGTAACAGCTTCCAGCCAAGTGCTTTGGTTGTATCCTGAACCAGTTTTGCCTTGTGTGCAGGTGCATTGTCATGGAGCAAAATTACCTTGCTGTGTCTTCTGGCCCATTCTGGTCGTTTTTCAATCAATGCATGGTTCAAATTGATCATTTGTTGTCGGTAGCGATCTGTATTAACGGTTTCCCCAGGTTTTAGGAGCTCGTGGTACACCACACCTTTCTGGACCCACCAGACACACAGCATTACCTTCTTGCCGAATCGATCTGGTTTTGCAGTCGAAGTTGATGATTTTTTATCGTGTCTTTGAAGCAAAATTTCACAAGTGGTTTTTCGGTTTTCCATCTGTCTTTCATTCAATTCATGTGGCACCCATTTTCCAAGCTTTTGGATCTTTACCATAGCTTTTAAACGGTCAGGAATTGTTTGTTGTGCAACATTTAACATTTCTGCCATTTGTTCCTGACTCAAAGTGTCATCTTCATCCAATATTGTTTGCAATTCGGCGCCTTTTTTGGTGGTCTTCCACGTTCTTCATTTCCCACATCAAAATCGTTATCTTTGAACCATAGAAGCCATCTTTTGCATGTTGCTTCTGATAGAGCATGCCTCGACAACCATTCGATGCGACTCTGTAGTCGCAGTCAAGTCAATAATGCTGTAATTGTCCAAAAGAATTCCCTTTATATATGGTATTTGGTAAGGATTTTTTTAAACGCAATAACTTGAATCCTTAGATAACGCTGTTGATATTGATTCAGGACTCACATATGCATAGCGCTGTGATGTCGTGCCATACCTCTTCCCAACCAGCGCCATCAAGTTGGAAATCTGTGTTTCTTCTGGCTGATAATGTCTTCTGAAATACTTTACCTCCTCTGATCTGGCCCCAATATCTAAGGCATTTATCCGCCCGAAATTAGAGTACAATGCCCAAAACATCTTTGCACCTGCTTGATAGGATACCGTGTGATAATACTCATAGGTGGACTCATACTCATAGGCAATGGACACCCTCGAACACCGATCTAATGTCTCATGTCTCACTCTATTTTATTGCTATTTCCACCACCAGTGCTCCATAGAAATCGCCAGTAGCATTCCGTCCCTTCGAACTTTTAAACGTTACACCGGTTTTGCTATAAATGTTCAACAGTATACTCTCAAGCCCACTTTCGGACGTACTCTAAAATATAGTGATTCGTTCCTAAGACGTATGTTACAACTCGCTTATGGAATGCTCTGCTTAAGTTTCCTTCTCCCGCGCTGTGGACGAACATTTTAAGGGTACCCAAATCCCTTAAACGCGCGTTAATTAAAAAAAAAAAAAAAAAAAAAAAAAAAAAAACCTAACTTGTCTACAAGATAGTGGTCCAAGTAATGTTCCCCATTCAGACATCCAAAATACTGGAGCAACGCCTTACAATGTGGTCAATCTTGTTAGGGTTTGATAAATCGAGAGCTTTGTCAATATTGAAGCGAGTTAAACGCTTCAACAACAAATCCACATTCAAATAAGGAAAAATTTATGTGCAAGACCAATCGCCGTATTACTACTCGTATGTGTTACAGGTTTTCATTTTCTTTTTGCCCAAATGAGCCCATTGGATTTTTTGAATGTGGATTATTTCTTTCTTACAGTAGTCTAGGTTTCCCCGAATTGTTTTGCTTCACGCGGTCTATTAAGAGACCTAACAATCCATTCACATATCTGAAGTTTGTTGTCCTTACTTCGTTGCATGAGTCGTCAAGCGTTGATCCATGTTTATCAAAGGCTTTTGGTTGGTTCATCAGTTTTTCATAATTCAGAGCTGGAGGGCCATATCTCTGGCGGAATATTCTGGAATCAAAAACCCACTCGGGAAATATGAAAGCATGCGTCGTCCCTATTAGGGCCCATTTGAAATTATTTTCATTTCAGCACTCTGACTAGTCCTGTAAAATCCTTATTGAACTCAGATCCAAATACATTAAAGTACCTCACATAAAGAATCTGTCATGCTGAACATCGCCAAATTAACCTTATTTTGTTCCTACCCTAATCGTCCAATACCCGACCATCAACAACTCAATCAGCTTACCTATGAAGCTAGTTTTAATCTCACTCGTCAGTCACAATATGCTTCCTGGATTCCTTTACATCAGTTTAGAATCTCTTCAAATTATTTCTTCTTATAAACTGGGGAGGTGCATAGACAACATAATATATTAATAATGCCAGCAATTATTGCTCACGTCATATTCTTTTGTTTGTCTGCCGGGCTTTTGTTCAACTATATAACATATATGAGATGAAAGAAGACGATCTTGTGAACTTGAGTTGTTGCAATCACCCTTTTCATTTACGGCTTTCAAAGATACGCTTAGACACAACTATGATGGGGAAAGACTATATCTACTCTATCTGATTCATTACAAATTCGCTGAGGTTCACCCATATGTATTTGCGGAACTTCAAGTGCTCAACAACATATAATATGTGTTATCACGTTTGATATGTAGTTAACTATAAATAGCTATTCCAGTGAAATAGCTTTGAGATAATGATTCGACTATATGATATACTTACCAAATGATCCGTAGACCTTTCCCCTTTGAAAATTCAGAAAAAACAGCTTATAAGTTAAAACCGTATTGATTTTACTTATTAGGCTATTCGTGACAACTTACCGCTTTTATCGTTCCATTACTACAATGATCCAATACCATCGCCTGTGGAAGTAACAAACAATGGTCACACCGGTAAGTACATTGAGTGTTACATTCTCCTCTCTAATGATAACAATGCCCCTAGTTAATATCGCCATTCAAAATACTATCAGTGGAAACCGTCCATCAATATCTGGCGGAGGTTTGGACGGGGTTTACGAAGTTCAAGGTTTCCACTTCCACTGGGGATCTCCAACATCTCGAGGTTCGGAACACACAATAAACAACAGACAATTTGATCTGGAGTTGCATATCGTTCACAAAAACATGAAATACGAGACTGTCGAGGAGGCCAGCAATGATCCCTTTGGCTTGGTGGTCTTTGGAATATTATTCAAGGGAGTGCAAGTAAGAACTAAAATTTTGGAAACCTTTTCGAAGAAACTGAACTATTTATTCGACAGTATAAGAGAATAAACGCCACTGGCTTAAATGCAATCTATGATGCTTTACCATTTTTGTCACAATTTGATTCGAAATACACTCTAAATCATACAATTACAATGCAATCGATCGTAGGTGATCTGTACACGAAACAGTTTTATAAATACCAAGGTAAAGAATTGAAATTTATTTCTCAGGAAGACACTGTTAAATTTAAATTTAAAGGTTCCTTAACAACCCCGCCATGCTCGGAGGCAGTTACGTGGTTTGTTTTCCCAGATATACTCCCTATTCAAAAAAAATATGTAAGTATCTGTAATTCAAATTTACTCAATTTCTCCAAACTCACATTTATATGTATATATGTTTTGGAATTTCTTAACTTAGCTTAAACGGTTCTGGACTTTATTTGACAGTAGGGGCGTTAGACTTTTAAATAACTTTAGACCGGTGCAACCTCTTAATTATCGAAAGATCTTCTACCGCAAGCGAGGTTTCTTTTGATTTGGAAACAGATCCAAATTTAATTTCATTTTAACAAATGAAAAGATTTATTGATCTCCTTATTTTAAACCGCGTTTCTTTTATGTAAGAATGTTAAATATTTATATATAATTTCGAAGCTTTTTGATCGGCTTTTTAGGCCATTTGTAAAAGTATAATTTATGAAATTTATTATGATCTTTATGATATGATTATTTTATTGAAATATCGTACTGTATATTTAGAACGCAATTAAATAAATAAAAAAAATGAAACGGACTACTCTTATTTACAATATTTTTATTTTACAACAAATAAAATTATAGAATGTTGCAGCAGTTCGTTCTAAAAAGCGACTAAATGTAGAAATATCATATTTAGACACCGTAACACCCACCTACCGATCAGGCAGTCAAGAGGTCGGATATACATTCATATATTTACTCATACCAGCGATACAATGATGGAGAAAAGCTTCAAGCAAGAAAACGTATTGTGGCAACGTAAAATCGTTATCATGTGCGTTGGAACGGAACAAAATAAGAACCGATTTGGCGTCATACACAAAATCGCAATAGAACTGATAATTGAAACTCGGTATAGGGTCTACGCATCGCGAGCAGACAGAAAACAATCAGTAAAAGAAGTACCCTAGCTCGACTCTGATGAGCTTTTAATTTGAATATTAAACGAGGAAATGCGTCGATGAATCGAATTGCGAATACGAAGACTTCCACGGAACAAAAAACTTAGAGGGAGAACATATACTTCTTTTTCCTTTGTTATGAGGCGCTGCAGTCCAGAATGGGCCTAGGCCTCGACTAACAGCTCTTTTTATTTAGGGCAATCTTGCGCTAATAGCAGAAAATCACAGATCCTGGGTCCAAATCGATACATACCATCTTTTAATTGAAATTTGGTGCGCATATGACAGCATTTATAGAGACGAGCTATGCATACTCTTCATATACATAGACGCGGTAGAATAACGAAAAACAACCCTAACCGCTCCATTAAGGTCGGTAACGTCATCCTTAAAATAATTGTGCGGAACTCACACGCCAACACCGGGGTACTATTTTTAAAAAGTGTTTACAACTACTAGCGTACGCCAATGGTATCGACATAATAGGAAGAACTCGGAAGGCTGTCAGCTGTGCTTTCGCTAATATTAAAACGGATGCTAAATGAAATCAAAACCAAGTAACGGGTGGCCTAAGTTTGTTTTTAAATCATTTGTTCTTTTGACACTGACAGCTATTTCCAGCTCGAAATCTTAGCTGTCAGTGAGTATCATACCTCCGAAGAACGAATTGAATCGTACAACTTTGGGAAATGTTGCAAACTTATTTGGAAAGTGAATGATGTGCTGCCCAAACAGTGCGTTTATTGAAAATAAGTTTTGACCGAAATGAAGCACCGTGCCTGCTCTACGCAAGTTTGTGCAAAAGGTTCGTAAGACTAACTTGTTTCTGGCCAACAGTCGTGCAGTGTAGATTCTGCGGCCGAGAGTGGTCGACTAAATTAAGAACCATCGACACGCCATCGATCTAACAACTCAACAACTCAACATTTCACGCTTTTAACATTTTTACATTTATTTGACTTAATATAGGGTGATTCATCGTAAAGTTTGATTTATAATGTAAAATAAAACACATAAATTTGAAAGCAAACTTAAAATGTTTATTATCAGTTAAAAGAACAATTCATAGCATTTATATTTTGAAAATGATATCACGTAAATGTTGGCCACAACTATGTCTGAGGTGATCCGTTCAGCAGGTTCAATATTGGGCGACTCTTTCGAGCATAGCGACTGGTATCTCGCGGATAGCACGAGTAATGTTGGCTTCCAAAGCGTCAATCGTAGCTGGACCTGATACTTTACATATTCCCAGAGGAAATAGTCCAAAGGTTTGATATCGCACGATCTAGGCGGCCAATTTACCATAGCAAAACGTAAAATTAAGTGCTCACCAAAATGATTTCTCAACAAGTCCCTTGTTTCACCCGCTGTATAGCTCGCAGCGCCGTCTTGTTGAAACCAGAGCTTACCGAGACCATGTGCTTGAATTTCAGGAAGCACATAGTCCGTTAACATGGCGATTTACCTCATTTTTAAAGAAATATGGACCAATGATTCCACCAGCCCATAAACCACACCATACCGTTGTTTTTAATGGATATAATGGTAGCTCTTGGTACTCTTCTGTATGCACAATAGCCCATTAAACCAGAAATGGACTTCATCACTACACGGGGGTGGCCGTGGTGTAGTGGTATATGCATGGACTCCTCAAGCAGAGGGTCGCGGGTTCGAATCCCGTGAGAGGCAATTCTCTGAAAGTCCTTTCATGGAATTTGTAAATCCCGTCGGCGTCAACTCTGCCGTGAAAACATAACATTGATGTTGGAGTGGTTGCTGGCTGGGCTAAATGTAACGAACTTACAACTAGCACGCACTTAAGACCCACTGATAGAGGATGCACTCCAGTTTGACAACCACCTCTGGAAAAATATCGAAACCTAACACCTGAGTTTCAACACTAGTACACCACCCGCCCGCGCCCTGGTGAAAAGCCCGTAAAAGGGTATTCATATCACCTTGGTGCGCGCGCGGAATTATAAAAAAAAAATCACTGAACAATAAACACCGGATTTTCATTGAGTTTTTCCAGGGCCCATAAACTGAAAATATGACCCAAATTTTTGTACGCTTTTAGGCCGAGATTCTTACGTAAAATACGCCAAGCCAAGCTGCTGAGAACGACGATGAATCGATTTTTCACGGTCTTCGCGTACACTCTCAGCTACAGATGCTATAGTCTCTTCACTACGTACTGGATGTGGTCTAACCGGTCGAGTATTATCCACTTATGTAAACAGCGACTCAAATTTGCGAATGGTATTGGCAATATTGGTTTCAGTAGGTCGCTTATGCGCACCATATGTTCCTCGAATCGCACGAAAAACATTTCTCACGGAACGCTGATTTTCGTAATACAGCTGATCAATTTCAAGACGCTATTTTATTGTGAATCTTTTCACGATGACTTGCCAAACGATACTGAATAAAAATAACAAAGCAGTTTGATAGGAGTCACGCGTGATCTGTCAAAAAAAGCCTATTGAAAATCATACCTCACAATGAATCACCCTATACAAGTTAAGCTTACTTACTTAAGCTAATTAAAAAAAAAAAAAAGGACTGAAAAACTAACAGAAGGTTTCTAACTAATGGAATGGTGGACGAGATCTAGTTTGAGATGAAAAGTGTTCAGGTTGAAATCAAAAACGTAGAGGATTGAGTTGACTTTTGACTTTTTTTTTTGAAAGAACTTAAATGCCGGAGCACGTGTTAAGTTTTTCAGAAAATTGGATACAGCGAAAGAGAAAAATGTTTGGGCTCAAATGTTATTTCGCTCCATGGGTGGCATCCAACATTTATTGGGGAGACTAAATTTTTAGTGGAAGTTGGCCTGTTATTAATTTCTAATCAACTACTCATCTTACTTGATTTTTGTTGAATAAACGAATGTCTTTCGAGCGAGGCTAGGATTCGAACACTGAATCTCTCGATTTGGAAGCCAGTCCACTACCACTTGAGCCACGGCCACCATAAGTGGTGTGATGTGTTGAAATATAAAAGAGCAGAGGACATCGCAAATTACGAAGGTTAGTGTTGAAGAAAATAGAATTTTAAAGGAAGGCGCAATCCATAGAATCAGTGTGTAAGCCGCTCAGCTTTGACAATGTCAATGGACCACTTCAGAGCTGCAATTTGACACCGTAAGAATTTTTCTGTGGGGTGTCTTAAAAGATCGATGTTATGCGGAGAATACTCAAGCCCTTAAAGCAACAGTCAACAAAATCTCGGAAAATTGAGTTGACAAGATACGCTACTGCGAAGCCGCTGGCGGTTATGGCCACATTATTAAAATCGTATTCTGTAACTAATGGAAATAATTTTTCTAATAAAACCATAAGATATCGAAAATAATTAAGTATTGTTCACTTTATTTTACTTTTAAAATGAAACTTGTATTTGAACCACCCTATATATGTCAACAAGAAGGGACACGCAACATCAACGAATTAGACTTGAAACCAAAATATTAATTGTAAATGTTATTTAGTAACGGCGTAGGCCGTTCTCGATTGGGAATTTAAATAAACTACACGCAGACAAAACAAATGGGATCCGATGAATTTGAGCATTTTTGATTCATTTGTAATCGACGAGTATGTTCAGAAAAGAACGGGAATTTTAGTTTTAAAAAAAAAAATTATTTATTCGTCTACATTAATGTTGTCGCCTTCAAAATAATCCCCATTAGATATTATGCACTTATGCCAGCGCTTCTTCAAATCCTCGAAACATTTCTCAAACTCGATATTTAGGATAGCCTTAAACTCGATGGAGTTTTTATTTTCTCAATCGTTGCAAATTTCTGCCCTTTTAAAGTCTCTTCAATTTTGGAAACAGAACCAGTTATTCGTCATCAGTTATTACCCTTATGAACAAGTCAAAATCATCATTGACATACTCATGCTCGTGCTCATTCATACGCTTATGCTCATGCGACTGTTCTTCTAATTAAAATTAAGAAGTTTCGGAACAAACTCCGCTGACACTCGTGTCATGACCTAAACATCCAAAAAAAAGTGGCATGACACGAGCCGACCGATACGCGAACATCGTCCGTAACTTCACTTATGGTAATTCGACGACTTTCCAAAACAATTTTCTTCACAGCTTCGACGTTATCATCTTTTGTTGATATGCCGGGGCGTCTAAAGCGAGGTTCATCATTGGCATCTTCTCATCTGGGAAGAGCTTGTATCACTTGTAAATATTTTTTTTTCTTACGTGTCTTAGAGCACTTGATTCCGTTTTTTACACAAAAAATTTTATAGTTATTATCTGAACACACCTTGTGAATGTATTTAGTATAATTCTTCAAAATTATTATTAAAATAAATTAACAAAAAAGTTTTTACAATTAACAATAACCCGTGGAACAAACCTTAGCACGCCGTTAACTTATAATAATTAAATATTGTGGCAATATTAAACGTCAATAAACCAACAACATCGTATTGAAAATATACAGATGTGAAGGTATGTCGTGTACTTACAAAAGGCAACTTTGTTTTTGTTAGTAAAGCCAGTTACAATACTTTTTTCGGTATACCGTCATATTGCATTTAAATATTTCGATGTAATAGAATTTTTTATTATTTTTCTGTAAATACATGAGAGATACTGAAGAAGTATAACTGGAATAACGGCAACAAATCGTATTGACTCGTGTTATTAAAGACCCCAGTTTACTTAGAACTCTATGCCCATCCACATGCATATGTAAGTAAGCGTGTAATATTCGCTAACATTTATTTAAGTATACAGTATAGGAACGGCAAAGGTTTAACAAGTAGCTGCTTTAGAAATAATTTTCCCATAATATAACTAGTATTGTAGATAGCTGCTTTTTATCAGGTCTTGAAGATTCAGTTCCATTACAATTGTTATAAATCCAAGCAAATAACAAGTTTCCCTCGGTTTTATACATATACATATATAAGTAAGTTATTCTTAAAAAGGAAAGCACCTAGTCAATGTATTTCAAATATCCGTCTTTATTTTGTGCTGTTTACTATTTTAGAAATTCCGTGAATGATTTTCTATACATCACCCCCAAACGGATAGTGAATCGTAATTTTAATTTATTAACAACAGCATGCGTTCGCCCAATAACCTTTTATTCCGAATTCAAAATGTTGCTTAGCTTCAAGGAATACATTACCAGTAAACGTTTATTTTTAACAAAATCACTAGTGCTTCATGTATCTAGATCGCCTAATAGCTTCCTGGTTCCATATTTATTACCAGTGCCCGCAGTTGATGGATATGCAGAGATAGTCGCCGCTATCTGAAAGCAACTACAGAGTCGAATTAGTGGCGTTAAATGACGATTTGCTGTACCATGTCATGCCGACAGTTAATTTTCCTCGTTTTGTATTGTACGAATACGACTTTCGATTTTTGCCACTTACACTTTTCACAAAATGTATTCACGTTAAGCAGTTACGCAAATGAGTAGTTTATCAATTCAAAAAAAAAAATAAATAAATAAATAAATATATTATAAATAAATCCTATCATTGACGAAAAATTAATTCACGTCACTTAAGAGGGTAGCTGAACCAGGAAAATTTACTCAACTTAGTGTACGGTTAGATACCTTGAATAAGAAGTTGTAGCTGAATAGGTGAAATGCATACATTTAAAAGCTTAACTATGCACCAAGTAGCTTAAATTAGTTTGGAGTGGTCCTCGTTGAGATACACTTCCATCAGTTGTAAGAATATTGTGATAGCACTAGGATATAGTCGAAGGGCGATCTCCAGCTACTGCTGGGAGAGACCATGCAGATACCGGTATTTATAATTGCCAAGCGATTGCATTCTGTACATTGCAGTTGCAAAGGAAGCGCGCCACACATTGCTTTACCTTTCCGTTGCTAAGAATATTCGATCGAGTATGGTCCATCTTATTCTAAATGTCTCACAACTAGGGCTGGCCTTAAAAGTTTTTTATTCGTTTGGCGTTGGATATTGTTTCTGGGGATTCCAATTTTGTCAGTTCATCAGCGACGTAGTTTTCTGGGAGAGATTCCATTTAGTCAACATGGGATGGTGCAAGGTATCTCGATTTTTTTTTGTTTTTTTTTTTTGTGAAGAGTAGCCGCTCCATTTTGGTCGGATTTACTTTAAGATCACAGCTACATGTCGAAGACAAAGTATCCCTAAGGCACATTGCAGAATGTTGGAGAGAATCTGTGAATACCCAAACAAACATATATGAACGTTGTCTGAGTAAGCTTCCAAACCTTATTCGTCTTCAACCAATTTGGTAAGCGGCGAGATTTGAGTAAACTACCTTTTGGTACTCCCCTGTGTGATTTATTTCCTGTAAAGTAGTGACTAGGGTGGCTTTTATGACTCATTATTAAGAGTGAACTAAATCAAGCTGACGACGGAATCATTTATGTTTAGTTCTTGATGAAAGTTGATGATTGAGAGGGTTTATTCCTCGACTACATGGAACGCCAACAATGTATTCCAATTGAAAAAGAATAATTTTTAAATAGGTGCTAAGAAGAGTCTTAACGGATTTACCTCTTGGGTAGACGTGTTGACAGTTTAAAGGTGCTCTATAATTGAGACTGAACTTGATGGGAAGGAAGCAGGAATAAGTTAAGATATTGCTTTTTTTATTTCATGATGGTAAGTTAGACTGATTGAAGAGCCCCACCTGACTGATAGCGAAGTTTCAATCATCCATACTATTTCCTTGCTGGTCTCTACAGATTTCTGTTCGAGTCTTGTTGGCCTTACGCTTTTTTTGTTTCCTCGAGTATCACTCTTCCACTTTATTAATCACTCGTTTCTTAAGATTTTTAACTTTTCTCAGGATTAGGCGACATTCTTTCCTGCTTCTTTGGTCGCTCTACAAGCTGAAGGCATGAACTGCTTTTGTTCTTTTATAAGGGCAATTTGTTTTCTATATGTTTGCCTGCATTCCTCATCAAATCAAAAGATTCGGGGGGATGGTCTGTAACATTTCTTACGGTTTCTCACCATTAATGCCACTGATCTTCAACACTTGATGCAGGTTTTTCTGGCGGTGCTAAATGAAATAACAATTTGTAAGGGAGTTTTCATAAATAAAAACATTAATTTTGATAGTGGAACAATTATTTATATAAGTGAGGCATCAATTTGATTATGAAAATAGTTCTGGCTACTTATAAGTTTATCTGGGTCATCGATTTTAACCGATGCGGTATTTTGACTTGATTGACTTGTACCTTGTGATGACATCAGCCCAACTGCTGAGTTGTCATTTTGGTAAAGGGATTCAAAACTGATATCCGGCCGAAAGGGGTGTTATACTGACGAGGCAACGGTTAAGATGGTTTCGTAATACTAAACGATACTAGATCGCTTTTGTCGATATATGCCCGTGTTCATATCTTATCTTCCTTACTAAGGTAACTAATGTTGGTACCTCCTGAATGGGTTTCAATGAGATTTTTGCAAACAGCAACTATTGAAATTAGAGTGATCAGAAATATGCTACATAATGCTTCTCCCAAATACCAGTTCTTGTGCTTGTTTTGGATCCAGTCGATATGGTTAAATTCATTTGAAATCTGGAATAACGCAATGCCTGGATCAATTGGTTGTTTGCCGTCTATGTTAAGTTGTGGTGGCGACAAGCTATCTATCATTGGTAAAGCGTGGATGTCCGACAGTGTGCGGTAATTGATCGTTTATAGACCAAGTTGGGCCTCTGAACCAAAGTTTGCATTTGGCTGCGTGACCTGGTATAAGTCCGAGTGAAGCTGAATCTGCTGACTTAACTGGAGTCACTCCAAATTACTGCTGCCTAACCATTTCCGGAGGCATCACAAAATCCAATAAGCTGAATAGACAATTAACAGAATAATTGGAGTTCTTGAAAAATTACACATATTTTACTAGATTGTACTTATTCTCAAGATTTTCGTGGTTGGTTCGTGGTTGTCTGCACTTAGTTTCTTTTTATTCTCCACGCCATTAAGAACTTCTGCCTTATTCGATGGCCATTTTGTCACGAGTTTCCTAGTGCAGATTCGTTAGCCTTTCAAGAAATGGGTATGATATATTGGGTCTATAATAATTATATATAATAATTAATAATTATTAATTCGTGCAATTTAATAAGAGATGGCGTAACTTGTATTATTCCATTGCTATTGTTCCATTGGAACATGCGTTGGAAAGCTACTGTCATTGTACGACATTTCAGTATATGTCATTCATTTGAAGCATAAACAACGATAATTTTTTTCACTCAAATATGTCGAACTTTGTGCCTGAAAAAGTCTTTTTGTGGGGAGTTCTTCTTCATTACTTTAATATGAAGAAAACTGCTGCCGAAAGTCATCGCATTTTGGTGGATGTTTATGGTGAACATGCGCTAGCTGAGCGAACGTGCCAAAAGAGGTTTGCACGATTTAAAAGTGGTGTTTTTGGCTTGGAAGACGATGAACGTCCTGGGCAGCCAAAAAAAGTTTCAAGGTGAAGAACTGGAAGCATTACTCTCTGAAGATTGTTGCCAAACACAAGAAGAGCTCGAAGAATCTTTGGGTGTCACTCAAGCAGCCATTTCAAAACGTTTAAAAGCAGCTGGATATATTCAAAAGGAAGGAAATTGGGTTCCACATGAATTCAAGCCGAGAGACGTCGAAAGGCGCTTTTGCATGTCCGAATTGCTGTTGGAACGCCACAAAAGGAAGTCATTTTTGCATCGGATTGTTACTGGTGATGAAAAATGGATCCTATACGACAACCCCAAGCGCAAAAAATCATATGTGAAACACGGCCAACCAGCCAAATCAACGGCAAAGTCGAACATCCATGGCGCGAAGGTAATGCTCTGTATTTGGTGGGATCAGATGGGTGTACTGTACTATAAGCTGCCAAAACCGGGTGAAACCATCAATGAACAACGCTATCGAATACAATTAATCCATTTGAAGAGAGCAGTAGCCGAAAAAAGCCCGGAATATGCGACCACACACGATGCAATAATTTTCCATCATGACAACTATTGACAACTATGACAACCCCACCCGCCTTATAGCCTAGACCTTGCCCCTTCTGACTACCATTTGTTCCGGCCGATGCAGAACGCCCTCATTTTCATTTTTGGCTGCCAAGCCGGTGCAGTTTTTTTGGGATGAGATCCACAAATTGCCAGAAAGATGGGAAAAAGTCATAGTATATGTTTTTTCAATAAACGTTCAAATTTTGAAAAAAGAAAACCGCATGAATTAAAATATATACCCAATAATAACCGTCATTGGTTCAGGAGTGTTTCTGACGAACAGCTTTTTTGAATATGAGCTATCATCCTCACCAGTATCTTTGCTGGACGGTATACGCAATAAATCTATAAAATTTGACTCGAATTCTGAGAGTAGTAAAACGTGAAATTAAGCGCTCACCAAAATAATTTCTCAACAAGTCCATGTTTCACGCGTTGTATGGCTCGTAGCGCCGTCTTGCTAAAACCAGAGCTCACCGAGACCATGTGCTTGAATTTCAGGAAGCACATAGTCTGTTAACATGGCGCGATAACGGTTACCATTGACGGTAACATTCTGATTTTCCTAATTTTTGAAGAAATATGGAGCAATGATTCTACCAGCCCATAAACCACACCATACCGTTGTTTTTAATGGATGTAATGATAGCCCTTGGTACTCTTCAATGTGCTCATCATCCCGAATACGGCAATTTTGTTTATTAACGTATCAATTGAGCTTCATCACTGAACAAAATTTCACGATAAAACACCGGATTTTCATTAAGTTTTCCAGAGCCCATAAACTGAAAATATGACGCAAATTCAAGTCGCCTGGCTTCAATTCTTGCACAATTTGAATTTTGTACACTTTTAGGCTGAGATTTTCACTTAAAATACGCCAATTTGTGAAATACGC
Organism: Volucella inanis; assembly: GCA_907269105.1. Lineage (NCBI taxonomy): Eukaryota > Metazoa > Arthropoda > Insecta > Diptera > Syrphidae > Volucella > Volucella inanis. Next base: position 150,172,366 of record OU026153.1, read on the forward strand.
CAAACCAAGCTGCTGAAAACGACGACGAATCGATTCGTCACGGTCTTCGCGTACACTCTCAGCTGCAGCTACTATAGTCTAACCGGTCGAATAACATCCACTTATGTAAACTGGGACTCAGATTTGTGAATGGTATTGGCAATAGTGGTTTCAGTAGGTCGATTATGCGCACCGTAAGTTCTTCGAATCGCACGAAAAACATTTCTCACCAGAAAGCTGATTTTCGTAATACAGCTGAACAATTTGGAGACGCTGTTGTGGTGTAAGTCTTTCCATGATAATTTGCCAAACGAAATTGAACAAAAATAACAAAGCAGTTTGATAGGAGTCATGTGATATCTGTCAAAAGAAGCCTATTGAAAATCAAACCTCACGATGAATCACCCTATATATTAAGGCTAGGTCAAAAGGGGTGAAATGTATCGTACATTGCATGAGGAAACATTTTTTTTTATCGCAGTTGCACGGTGGCAGTACCTTTCTGTGTTAAACACAGGAGTCTTTCTTGGGTATCTTTTTGCGTGGTTGCATAATTTTACAACTATTTTTTTAAATTAAATGGTGCTGATATTCGTATATATCTTCTATTTCTTCCAAGGTAGAAAATCTGGTTTTAAAATTAACATCTTCTAGCCTTCCGTATGTGATAGGAACTAGACTTCAAATGATGAGAAACCCCAAGATCAGTTCTTCAGAACAGTTGACCTGTTGAAAACAAACATTTAAATTAAAGTGAAAAAGCCGTTCCTTAATTTTTCTATTGTAAAGGACAATATTTCTGCTCCGTCATTTCTAAAGCGGCAATACATTGTTTAATCTTGGAGTGAAAGAAGAGTTAAAGATCAAATAATGTTGGGTATTGAAAGTTGACTAATGGCTTCTACCAGTTTCTTCCTCTATTTGCTTTACCGCAGTGAGGGCAGACTTTTCGTCGCACCGGTTATTTATACTGTCCTATTTTATCGTAGTTTTAACAGTGCATTCTTCGTCTCTCCCGCAGTGTATCTGGTTCCTCGGGACTTAGTCTTGCGCAGGAGTATTCAACAGATGCTACCTCTCTGACGAAATGTGTTCCTTTTAAAGTCTGATTGGCTCTTTCCATCGCCAGGGCGAAGTCAACAAGGGTTCTTTTCCCGGCCTTGCATCAAGTCGCTTTTTCGCTCACTGTCGTTGAGGTTTCCCTGTATAACTCAAATTTGAATTGGACAAGGATCAACTGCAGTCTACCCATGACCGCTTTACCACAATTATAAAAATACTTTTTTTATTTTCTACACACAATAAGTCCTATCCCACTTCTGACATTAATGTCAAATGTTTGTGTGCCTACGAATGGTAGAACTTATTCCAGTCGCTTTATTCAATATACCATATTGTAATTATAATTTAGAAATAAATCGGTTTTCTCTACCACTTTTATTTTACTTTAATTTTTCCTTAAACACTTTATCATAAATATCATATAGATAACTTTATCAATTCACATTTCAAATTCCACTTTGGAACTGACTTGCACCACTTGTTGGATACTGTTATTTATTTTCCCCTAACATCTTTCAAGAACATTCTGTACTATCAGCAATTTTCCATTTTACCAGAATATTCGTTAGAAGTTTTAATTCTCCATTCTCCAATTGTTGAGTCTTCTGCTATTTATATATAGATGACACTGTTTTTATGTCCAAATAAGAAATGATAGCATACGAGTAAGAAATCAATTTTATATTGAGGAACAGAGTTTGAAGATTTGGCACAACCAGAAATTTTGGTTTATCTACTCGCTACTAGTAGAATTTCGTGTCAAAACTTTGACAAGCAATTTAATCGCGACCTTGAAAAAATTCGATGCCGCCAAATGTCAAATGGTAAACAAAAACAGCACGTGTCGTCCGCAGTTTTCTTTGTAGTCTTGTCGTATAGTTCCAGTTTCCATAGATACGAAAAATGTTTTACTTAATTGGACTTGGGCTTGGTGATCCAAAAGATATAACAGTCAAAGGGCTAGAAATCGTACGACAATGTCATCGTGTATTCCTCGAATCCTACACATCAATATTGGGTTGTCCCAGGGAAGAGCTGGTAAAGTTTTTCTTTTCACATTCATTGAACCATTTCATTCCGTCACAACTAATTCACTTGTGTGTTTGGTTTTCTTTGTTTTATTTTTATTTATTTATTTATTTTTTGTGTGTGCGTGTGTGTTTTTTTAGGAAAAATTCTACGGACGACCATTATTAGTAGCTGATCGTGATCTTGTTGAGCAAGGAGCTGATCAAATTTTAGTCGGAGCTGATGTGGAAGATGTTGCTCTACTCGTTGTAGGCGATCCATTTGGCGCAACAACGCACACTGATTTCATTTTACGAGCCAAAGAGAAGAAAATCACCTACAAGGTCATTCATAATGCATCAATCATGAATGCAATTGGTTGCTGTGGTTTGCAACTGTACAAATTTGGTGAGACTGTGTCCATTCCGTATTGGGATGAAACCTGGAAGCCTGATAGCTTTTATGATAAAATTAAATTAAATCGCTTGAATAATATGCATACATTGTGCTTGCTGGATATTAAGGTTAAAGAGCCGACTTTAGAGTCACTCATGAAGAAGCGAAAGGAATATTTGCCACCCAGATTCATGAGTGTTCAGGAGGCAGCAACTCAATTGTTAACAATTGTTGAGAAGAAGGATGCCCTGGAGAAAAACACCGTACTAAATGAGAAATCGCTGTGTGTTGGTTTGGCCAGGGTAGGGCATGATAATCAACAGATTTTAGTTTGTACACTTAAGCAAATGAGTAATACAGACATGGGAGGACCTCTGCATTCGATGGTAATACCGGCAAAGGATATGCATCCATTGGAGGTTGAGTTCCTGCAGCAGTACGCTATAATTAAGTTAGACGAGTACAACAACTGAACGTGTGTATTATTTGTGAAATTCCACCGAAATATATGATAAAACTATTTTAATATACTTACTGGCATTACTTTGAAGATGGACTTTGAAAAGATGTCTGGAAAATAGTCGTCAAGCGTCTGTAGTAGGTAGGTTCTACATTTTTCGTTTCTTTTTTTATGACAGCAAGACTAGCAATGTATAATGGCTATGCTTATGTATTAATTTTTTTCAAAGAAATGTAGGATGATTGAGATTACTAATGCTTTTTAAAGAGTGTTTGAGAGACAGAATAACATTTCAGATCAAAGACACATACTTTCAGAGTTAGAAAAAATTATTTTTGGTTTTTATTCATTTTTTTAACAGCGAAGTTTAGGTTAAGTTGGGTAGGAGGGTGTCCTGTGACTAATCAACAACCGCTCACGTAGATGTGATAAGTTTGCGTTAGAGTGCTCTACAATTCAGATGTGCATCAACCACATCAAGTTGTTCACGTGAAGCGTGGGAAAGCAGTCTGGTTGCTCATAGGAGCTTAGAGATTTTTTAAATTCGCCAAGTTCTGTGATACTGCCGTAATCCATTGCTGTACGTGGGTAAGTTTGAAAATTTAACACTCTATACTAGTCGTTTATTTACCTGTTCGCTTTACGTTGACGCTCTAGCCGTCTAAGGTCACTGATATTGTTCCTGCCTTGCTATATTACTTACAATAGCCCTCGTTTTGAACTACACGCCCAATGGTATTATTGAGAGTAGGCCACTTTTAAAATTATTTCTGTAATGTTTTCCTCTCGGTTTCGTATCTTGGACGTTGAAACTCGTATCAAAGTTACGATTGGCACAATGTAGTCACTATACTTCTCCTGTTTTGATGGTTCGTATTCGTGTATTGTAAACGCGTAGCCTAAATTGCGGTGCAACCATAAGTCTTATTCTTTTAGTCAAATCGAGATTTTAGAAGCCGTGGATTTAAGGAATTAGCCTGTAGGCAGGAGGCTAAGCATTGTCTCTATGCAGCTTGAAGACAAGATCTTATTAAATACTAAATACTGCCAAATCCATTGTTTTTTGAATTTGTTTTTGATGTGTTTTGAGATAACTAATTTTTTGAGGGACTTTCCATCATACCAGCTTACCACAGATAAGAATGGGTCTTACTATGGCCATATACACCAAGTGTATTATACATAGTCTTAGTCCCCAGCATATGTAAAATGCTCTTAATGCTTTTTTGGTTCTTTCTTTGATGTTACGCTTCCAACTGAGCTTACTGTCTAGATATTTAGCTTCGATGAAAGTTGCATCCTAACACCGTTGGTTTTGGGAGGATTAAACTTTTCTAGCATTCTTTTTCTTGTGAACACTAGTTCGATTTTTGATGATCTTATCCTTAAAACTAAATGTGTAAACGATTTTGAAAGTGTATTCAAGGCCGACTCCATTAGTTCCCTAATTATTGCAAGGTGTTTTCTTCACGACCATAATGACTATGCCATCGGCCTAACTGCCTTAATATCTTTCTGTGCGAAACTTGTTAGGGTGTAGTTTAGAACAAGAAGTCACATAATGGGAAAGATCACTTCTCTTGCAATCGTTTTCCTGACTGTGTTTTTCTCAAATTCTGAATTGAGAATTCTACTTTTTAGCATGTTCTCAATCTACTGTGCTATTGTTATTTCTACATAGAGCTTGTCCAGGCCGTCCTTCGATATCGACACTATTCTTAATATAGTGCCGTCTCTACTGATTTTCCTTTAAGGCAAGCGTGTTGAGAACCGCATATGTCATATTTTCGAGTTTTCGTCTTATATGTTGGTCTAGAATTTTTTCCAGCGCTTTTAAAAAAGAGGAGGAGAGACTTATGAGCCGATAATCATAACCAGAGGAATAGTTAGGTCTACTTCTTTCCAGTTCTTTGGAATGTAGCCCAGCTTTAGACAACCGAAATAGGGTAATTTTGAACGGGAAGTGAGTTTCCATGAGAAGCAATAGTGAATCTCTGTCTAGACTCTATTAGAGTCATATATATATATATATATATATATATTTGCTTCTGAATTGACGTCTTAGCTTATAGTAGCAGTGGTTAAAAAAACTATTGTTTTTTTAATTTCATTAATCAATTTCTAAGTCATAAGGTCTGTTCCAGGATTGCAAATTTATATAAAAGCCTGTTCTCGTGAGAAAAAATTTGTAAAAAAGAACGCATTTAAGAAAGCAATTCGTTTCCCTACTTTTCCAATTCTTACAAATTTCTACACGAGATTTTTCTTTGGGCATGAATTGTAAGAAAACGTCAAATCAATTAAATTTTAAAAGAAGAAAAAAAGTTTAGATTTGTGTGAATTGTGAAAATTTTATACAAATTAACTCAAAGGACGGCTTGTACATGGACAAAATCTTCGCCTATTAGAGTAGAACTCATTAAACGCATATTATATCAATACAATAGTAATAATAGCCAATCTTAAAATCTTAAGCTTACTTTGCAATTTATTTTTTGTTTTGTTTTTACTTGTTACTTTTGACGCTTCAAACACATTTTACAAAAACGTTTTCCGAAAGATTTTGGGTTTAAGAGAGAATTTATTCCTACCCCATGTAACTTAAGCAAAAAATTCCCTTTACAAATTATTAAAAAAAAAAAAAAACTCGCGGAACATACCCATAGATAGCTGTCTTTATTCACATTTTGCAAAAGCCATGTTTAGATTTTTTTGATGACTGTACCATATATTTTGTTTTGCTTGCACTGATCGTCAAACTCATTTTTGCTGGTTCTACCTGAATGCTTACAAAATTCCAACTGACACCCCCCTGGTTGTTCACGATTATGCCAATGTCATGTGCATATTCGAGAAATTGGACAATGCTTTCAAGCTCGGTGTTAAGAAAGTGGCATGAAAGCGCGTGGACCTGTCTGAGCTCAGACGATGACGATTCTTCCGATTTTAACAATGCATCAGTTTCTTATGTAACCTTAAAATCGATAAAGATGTGATTGGTAGTTCAGGTATACGTATAGCACGTCAGATCCAGAATATTTGTTAGATTTAAGTTTTCATTTGGCTATCTTCACTCCGTATTGGTCAGTTGGACGAACGTTTACGCGGCTTTTCGCAGTCCGCAAAAGCGGTTCTTCCAAATTTTTTTGCACGAACCGAATCTTAACCATGATGCTTCCCAGGGCGTCTTTACAGTTTGAATGTTCGAATTTTGTTGGCCTGACACGTCGTATTTAACTTCTAATAAGATTTCCGAGCCTCATTCTTGCAGTACCATCTGTTGACCTCTTCAACTTCGCGTTATTTGAGTTACTCCTTTTTCCTTCGGAGAAATTTATGTTGAATTTGTCTCCTTTGCTAGTAGGTATCGGGGATCTGCGCGGCAATTGAACGGGAAATTGCAGATTGTCCGATAACTTGAATTGGGCAGTGCAGCAATCAAGTTCGAAGCGTAGTGCTTGCCTTACCTCCAAGTGGTGATTCCCGGTAACTGTATGAGTAAAGATTTACGTAAAGATTTCGAAAGAAATTAAAAAAAAAAAAAGTGACATCGTACCAGGCGATTTTAACGGAATTGACTTTGCGGCAGGTGGACATATCACTATGGTTTCCTCATCTCAATACATACAAGGGGACATGACAGTATCCGGATCATGAAACGCTAAATGAAATTAATAACATTGCGATCGACGTAAAGCATGCCTTCTGTATTCTGGACGTCCGAACCTTCAGGTTTGGAAAGGAATGCCGACAAGCACATGCAGTTAAACAGGGTGCGTACAAATGCGTACAAAGTGATGCTGCAAGGAAGGACAAGACTCTTTCGTGAGTTCTACGCACAAATAGACGGGAAAAACATTTCTCTCCCCACAAGAAGAAAAAACTGAACGAGAAGCACAGTTGGTGCTGGGAATATGGAAAAACTTCTTTTGCGGACTCTAAATTTCAACGAAGCCGTCATTCAGGCAAAACGGAACAAAACGTTCAACTCAGACAACGATAGCTAAAACTTTTGAGTGGTCGTAGCTCAAGTGGTAATGTACTAGCGTCCCAATCGGACAGTTCTCTTTTTTACAGGCAACTAAAATCTCGCTAGGTGAATTCAACATTATATATACATCAAAAATTTAGTCTCCCCATTAAATGTTGGATGTCACCCAAAGAGCCCAAACATCTTTCTCTCTCTCTTTATCCAATGATAAATGCTCCGGCATTTTAAGAGTAGTCATATCTTCTTGGGTGATAAATCCTTAAAAAAAAATAGAAAACCGAATTAAGGATAGCAACATCTAAGCTTAAATCTAAGAAAGCTGCTGAACGTGACAGCTTACCCGCCGAACTATTCGACGCTAACTCATTTCTCAGACCTGATCAGAAGAGTGTATGCATGATGAAATGAATCTCATTTGCCCTATCCACAAAAAAAGGATACCTCCGCAACTGCGTCAACTATAGAGGTATAAGTCTCCTTAATATTACATACAAGAACTTATCTGCAATATTGTGGGAACGTTTGAACTTCATAACAGCACTCAGCGGGCTGTTGTATGTGCGTTCGTTAGTGTTAAACTAAAAGCTCCCAAAATGGGTTTAGCGGTATACGAGGGAAAAAACAAGTATATGCTATCAACAAGGAGGGACACACAACATCAATAAATTGGATAGAATGTCATTCTTAACTTCGATTTAACAAGGGACTTTCTCTACTTTGGCTTTAGTATCAATTCTGCCAACATCTCAGTAGAAATAAACGAAGAATCACTTTTCCAATCGCTATTTTTTAGGGTAACAAGGCAATCGATCATCACAGGCCTGCTTTATGATGCTGAAGCTGAAGCTGAAGCAGATGAATAAATGATATCTTACCAGTTTTTTCGCCGATGACTCTATCTTGAGAGCTTCTCTGTATCGCGCTTTGAGCGGCTCCAAATGATCAGCTTCATTGCTGTAGTCAAATTCAGCATACTGCAGGACGTTGATGGTGGTTGTCTTTAGCGACTTTGTTCTTTCTTCCTAAACGTAGGTTTTAGACCGGCTATGGCGAAGCTCTTAACAATGAATAAAACCAAATACAAACAATTTTTCATTTCAATAACGTTTACAGTTCAATGTGCTTAATTTTTATTTAAACTCAGTGGTACTTAATAACTTTTAGCTAGTATGGATAATTTGGATTAACATTTCCAATATATTGAAACGAGGTGCTGTCTATTAATTCAATTTTAAATTTGTCACTAACCCCATTGGTTAAAACACACACAAATGCATTATTTACAAATGCGTGTAACAAATTAAATTTCCGAAGCAGTAAAGTATTAATTAGCAATAAACCATTATTTACATATGAATTTCTTTTAATATTATTTTGACTGATGGTTATTTGATTATCCTTATGAAAAACCATTTCATTTTCATTTTGGAATTCCAGTTGAATATTATAATCTATGTAAACCGTAGTTTTTTGTTGCCTTTCAAGTAGAATGTAAACAGATCATTTTTAAGTTGTTGAAAATGAAAATCGTCACAATAAGGCAACAGAGAAATACTGCAAACATTTTCGTGGATTTTTGAACTTGCATGAACCGAATACGGCCGACGTCCTGCTTTCAACTCCAAATCTAAACTGCAAGATGAAGTACAATTATCTTCTCTAACTACAATGTTTAACTTTCGCTCATTTTCATCTGTAACCATTATAATAAAAGTTGGTTTGATTTCTTATTTTTCATATATATTTTTCAGCAATCTTTCTGTTTTAATCATTTTTAAATGAAGATAATGTGATATATCAGAGCTGTAACAATCTCCTCTGTCTAGATATCTTCCATTATCTTGTGATTCTTCGATGAAATGTTCATCTTTCGGAATTGTTCTCAAAGGCTCGTATGTTTCACAATCAAAAACATAAATTCGATCAGGATTGTACTCATTTTTGCATGGAGACTCTCATGTTTGAAATACGTAACATTTTGGATTTCTTGATACGAATCATCATAATACTGTGATAGTTACCAAAGCCATTGTAGTAAATGTCGTTATTTTTCGAAAGGGAATGGGAGACAGGCATCGTTACTCCAGCTTGATCACCTGAATTGTATATAAATTTTTTACTTACTACATCCTTTCCAATGTATATTTGATCGCTAAACACGTTAGAGATGTTATACTCATTAACGATCAATTGATTTTTAAATTTTGTTTGCTTTTCCAAATTTAGTTTCTGATGGAAATAGAATAGAATTGGAAGATTGTGATAGTCTTTCAAGGATTTGAACTTTTTGTTCAATAAGAGTTTGGCTAGTTTTAGTATTTCTTTATTTTTGGTTTCGCCACCATAATAAGTGCCGGAAAGAAAACCTGTTCTATACGATAAAGTGTATGATAGATCATAGAAGTTATCAAAATTCAAGTCGGTTGTGTGATACCATATATATCCTTTCGAGAAACTCCTAAAGGCATAGTCTCCATCGACAATTCGGTTTTGTTGGATTATTTTTGGATGTTCTAGATCGCTTATCGTACAAATATAAATATTGTTGTCTGTTACATTTATTATACTCGACATGTTCGTGCTATTTTGTAATTAATATAATAATAATATAATAAAATTAATTGATTACAATTGATTCTAATATGTATTTTAAAATTTGTCAGAAACACTCATGTTAGGCTTAAACTGTGCACTGCCGCCCCAAATGCAACTGAATTATAATTTCGTAATTGCTTCCTTTTCTTTTATTAACAAAATGACTTTTATAAATCGAATTCGACACAGAAAATCTGTGTCGCTTACTAGATTACACTTCAATTCTGACAGGTCCTGCAGAAAGGATATTTAAATTTACCCATTTAAAAAAGTATTCAATTGATATCGTAAATATCGTAAGGTAATCACTAGAGCAGGCTGTGTTACCAAAACATAAATGTTTTCATATTTTTTATCACTTTTAGAAATACATCTAATATCTTATATGCTTTCAAGATTAAGTGAAATTTGAGAGGCTTTTTTAAGCATAAAAGTTTTTTTTTTTTTCAAGGGAGTTGTTTACTTAGAGAACTTACTTACAGGCCAGCCTTCCACTCTCCTCGATACGGGAAAAAGTTTCGAACAGAAAACGTAAAGTCAACGACGCAAAAGTAAGCACTTAAGCAGCAGACCTACTAAAATAAAAGAGGATACTCTCAACAACCTTTATTTTGTTCTGTGGTGAGACGCACTATTCACTAGACTGCACATATACATCACATATGCGTCGCAAGCGCAACAAAAGTGCAATATGTCAAACAAAAATAAGCGAACTAATATGTCTACACATTTCAAACATCATCACTCCAATGACCCAGTTACATACAAATCACAGTTGCAAGTAAATCAAGATTACTATCAACAATCTCGATTGTAATCTCAAAATAAACATCGGTTCCGACATAAATCTGATCAGCGAGAAGATTTGAAGACAGATTGGAAATCCAACAGTTCTGCCAAGCAGTCAATCAGTTCGAAACACATCCAACAATGTCCTGGAAATCAGTTCCGAGTTCCGGTATTTTGTCCAGTCTGGTCAGCGATCGTTCCTGCTTTTTGACTCTGATTCAAAACCTTAATCTACTCGTTTTAAATTGAATAAATTATTTCGGTATTTTGTAAGTGTCAATCAATCAGTCCATGATGCAGTCAACACAACAGCTATCCCAATCGAAAGCGAGCAAATGATTACAAAATATCATGTCTCGATTCTCAGCGGTTTTTTTTTGGCAGTCCAGGCCTGTGTATAAAGTTCAAAGTTCAACTTCGAGTTTAACCCTATTCAAAGCCAGTGCTCCACCCCAAGAGAGCAGTAGCATTTGCAGCAGTAGATGCCATTGATAAAGCGCTCTAGCGACCCCAAGAGCTTGGAATCACCCAAACGGTCGAATGTTTCCAGTGAGCTGGTCCTACTGTTGCAGTTCGCAAAAGTAAATTTTTAACGAGCATTTGCTGAGGCTTTCCAACTGGACTAAACGACGTTTGCATTCATATCCATACCCATATACCCACCATACACCAGATGAAATGTTCTCCAGATTATTAAATTGCCAGTTTTTTAGTCGCATTGATCTATCCGATGCTTTTTTTCAGGTCCAGGTGCATGCAAAGTCCCGTAATTAACAAACATCGGGGATTGTTTCGGTATAATCGACTTCCTTTAGTGCACCATGCGCATTCCATCTATTAATCTACATGATGATTTTAGTACTCAAAGGGACGTCAGCACATCTGGATGAGAATCTAGTAACCAGAAAAAGTATCGAAGAACACAATAAAAATCTGAAACTGTTATTTGAGCGCTTTCACCTATTTGCCATTGTCCTTAGGGATGCTCGAGCTTGATTATTTAGGCTCCAGAGTGCCAGCGATCGCTCGGTACATTCAAGAAAATTCTTATGCATCTTACTTTGGCATTAGTTACACCACTTTAAAAATGGATCAATCAAGGCGATATACCACGCATCGATATACCATACAGCCAGATTGAGAGAAAAGATCTTGACCCCATTTTCACCGTAATCATACCAGCACTTCCATTGGCTCACGATGATATGACTCGTGAAACACAACTATCAGCAACCTTATAGCTTATTATGAAGTATTTCAATACTGGTTGACCAAATAAAACTGAGATCAGTACAGGAATTGCACCATATTACGCGCGAAAATCTACACTTTCATTTTCCAACCAATATCTTATGTTAGATGAAAAAATTGTTATTCCAGAATGCTTCCGATAACATATATTCACATGATTTTACCAGTAATGCATTGAGGCAAGCAAATCACCCATACGTGTGCCTCATTATTATTGACCAAACGCAGAAGAACCATGGAGACGTATCCATGTGGACAGCGTAAGTTCAGTCAAAGGTCGATTTCACATCATTATTGCTTTTTCCAAATGGTCGGAAGTGTTTACTACCAACAGAATCACCATCGGCTGCGCACGACACTCGATCTCCTGTTCTCCTCAACTTGCTCAGTACCTAGCGAGAGGTTTAGCCAGCTATAATCTAACCGCCAGCATGGAGTCAAGCGAAAATCTTTCCAGGATGGCAAGCCTGTAAAAGTTTAGAAATCAGAGTGGACCTTTCACATCGAGCAAATACTTCCCAGGGTTACCGATGAAAAGATTATTAGCAATAAGAAAATGATATATTTACTATGGAGATATTCTGCTGAGCTTTTAAACGGAATATCGCGGAATATTCGGTCACGTGGAAAAATCGAATTACGGATACGAAGACTGCCACGAAGAAAATGGTTTTGGAACGTAGAACTCAGCAGCTCATGTAAATCACACGGTCTTTCCATAGTAAATATGCTATTTATTAAGCAATAACGATTATTGATAATATACTACAGCGGTGGACGACAAACACAAATAGATTATCATTTATGCTGGAATAACGCAAAACGGTGAGTAGTAGATTCTAATATGACCTTAAGCGAATCGCTATCAAGTTAGCAACAACTTTTCCTCACAGAATTTTTCGTGAAAAAACTACAGCACAACTAACGAAAACCGGCATCAGTACAGAAAATAAATTGACACAAATTAAACAAGTCCAGCTTTGGGCGCTAAAGAAGAAGAACTAATCGCACAAGGTTAATGGAACAACTTCGAGAAAAAAAAGTAAAAGTTGTACGGAATTACTAATCAGTATTTCAAAACGCCGGCCCCACATGAATAAAAAAAAGGTTTGTTTAAACCAGGAAACGAAAAAAAGGTAAACAGGGATCAAGTACAGCGTAAATAGCAAAACTGATAAAGTGTATTTTGAGTTAGACTACGAACGTTGCAAGAAAGAAACGAAAAAAGCGATAAGTGCGATAGCAATAGAGACAGGCGATAATCAATTGAAGAAAAAGTTCAAAGTCGAAGCAAGGCAAACTACTATTACAATTACTTTTTTAAAATTGCAGTGCACTGATATAAAAACCCACAAGTATGCAGCCGCATACGAAAATTAAACGACAGATTTCATGAAAATCTAAGTCATCGAAGCGGTAAAAAGAACGAGCGGGTGCTATCGGACTAGATAACATACATTCCGAAGTGTGGACGACAATCAGAAATCTTGAGTCTAAATGGCTTAGGATTCTATTAAATAAAATAATGAGAATGAGTGGAAAGAGAGCTTTCCAGTTCCAATGTGTAAAGGCAGAGGCGAAACTAGAAATTGCAACAGCTATTGACTGCTGAAACTACAATAATATCGCGTACTATAGAAATATACAAACGAGTTCTAAACAGTCGACAACGAAAAACTATTAAGTTCCATAGCAGTCAATGCGGCTTTGTAGGAAGCAGGTCGACATACTACATATATGACGCAATTTAAAGTTTACGAATAATGATGCAAAAACATCTAGAAGCTTTGTATGATTTGAAGCGTTCGACCAAGCTCCCAAAATGTACCGGAGTCATATACCATACATATAAGAATAAGACGCGATAACTACGATGACGTTAACATGAAAGTTAAATGGACTAACCAGAGAATTCGAAGTTGAAGTTTGAATACACCAGGTGTAAAAATTCCGTTTACCCCCTGCGTATTAAGGGACCTTCATATGAATTAAGCTACTCTTTTTTCTATAGAAACAACACATAAACGAGTCCCAACCAACTTCTCTTCTTTTCACCGATGATAGAGCTGTTATGGGTAACGATGTGACAGCCCTTCAAGTAAATTTGAATAATTGGAAAAAGCCGCTAACGATAACAGGTCGTACTAAGACCGAATATCTGCATTGCCGATTTTCCAAAGCAGCAAATCCAACTTCTGATAACTATTTAGAAAGAGTCATCGTGCCAAAGTGCGTACAATTCCAACATTTAAGTAGTGTCGTTTACTACCAAAGAAATTGCGGTAACGATATCGCAAATAGAAACAATGTGGGGTGACTGAAATGGCACGAAATCATCGCTGTATTTTGTGATTGAAAAATCCGCTTAAACATAAGGGTTTTTTATATACGACAGTCATTCATCCAGCTTTTACATACGCATCCCAATATTGGACGATGTTTTTAAAATATGAAGGAAAAATGAAAATGTTACGAATATCAGCTGGTGTAACAAAACGTGATCTAATAAGAAGCAGGCGCATCCGCAGAAGCCTTCACATAAAGAAACCGATAGTAAAAAACTTTAGGCTGAGCAAATCAACTGGTTTTCCCGTGTTTAACGAAAGTCGTCGGAAAATCCAGTCCACAAAGCAATAGAAGCTTTAATTCCAGCCGAGTTTCAAAGAAGATCACTCATCATCACTCGAATGCAAAAGCATCAGCATTACATCAGGGTGCAGTAGCAGTGCAGATACGTGGGGGAAATGGGTAGCATTTGGTGTAATTATACGCAATAAATAATTCAACGATTAATAGAATAAACATAGCTTATGTAGTACTTAGAGGCGCCACTATCGGTTTCTCCAATGAAGCCAAGTACTTCATACTTCTTTGGATTAATCATAAAGTGTCAGAAATCTCTAAATCTGACGGTGTAAGGAAGGTTCTAGTAAAGGAAGAGGCTTGTGATAGATGAGGAATCTAGGTGGCTATGGTAAGACCAATTATATTGTAAGCTTCAATTGTTTAGTGGAACAAGAACAGTAACTATGCCACTGCTGCTTTCATCTAAATCTAAAGAAAGATTTGTCTTGGCTGATCCTAGCACACCTTTCTTTGCTCTTGAAACATTGACAAATCTCTCTTGCTCTGATATTCATATCGTCCGTTGCTCTTTCAAAGCCTTCTTCCATTTACATTTTTTTTTTTCTCTGTTGGAACAGAGACAACAAAAAAAAAAAAGAACTAGTCCACTTTTCTCAGTTTTTCAAAGAAAGATAAGTATGCACTTCAGTTATAAAGTGCTTACAGTACCATCAGCCATCACGTCAAGCCGAGTACCTGCAGCCTGGTGTGAGCGTAAGCCGGACATTCTCAGAAGCAGTGTTCCGTGGTATCGTCAACACTTTCATAAGTGTCGCAGGACGTTGTAACCACTTGTGACCAGCACGTTTAAGTTCTAAGCAAAAGTGTAATGCCCAGTGACGACGTCAGTAAGCAGAATGCAGTATTCCTACTGAGGGACCACAGGAAGGTCCCTGACCTCTCACAGACGTCGGGAAGCATTCGTTTGGTCTGCTATGTTCATATGAAACCCAACTGTCAATGAAAGCCCAAATCGAGAACGCATTCAGACCTAACGTTGGTTCGGGCTCCGAAAGATTCTCCTCTGAACCTAGCCTAGCAAGTTCATCGGCGATTCCATTTCCCGTTATCCCACTGTGACCTGGGACCCAGACAAGACTCACTAAATTTGGCCTTCCGACTGCGTTCAGTAAAGTTTTGCATTTTCAAACTAGTTTGGAAGTCGTAAGAGGTTTCAGCTGGACCTTAAGCTCTACTTGGCTTTCGCTACAGATACAAAAGCTTGGCCCTCCACCGATTACTCTCAATATAGTTCGTTTCTATCAGGATTTAATATATCTCCGCTTGGAAGACAGACGTCTTAACAGAGGACCACAACCTTAAACTTTAATGCTTGTCTTTCAAGTGGAGTTACACGCAATCCCGATGATAACAAAAACAGCTGGAGTAGTTGAAGTATCTGTGCCTGTAGTGACAGCCAAAGCCGGCTTAAGCCTTAATGAATCCCCCCACTCTTTACAAGCTGCTTCGAAAATGCAATGCGCATTATGCTACAGGTACTATGTGCTGATGTGTTGGATGCTGGCTCTGTAGGCACTTTATTATCGTTCTGAAAATCACTATACTGGACTAGCCCCTTAGTTCATAAATCTGTTCCGTCGAGAAAACAAATTGTGTTTTTAGCAACACATAGCTGCGCTTAACGACTTGCTCTATTCATTTGCCAATTCCAAAACAGTTTGAGAAGGCAAGTTATTTAAGCACAGTTAGATTTATTCAGGGTACAATGTTACGTGATCGCTAGAAATGAGATCGCCGGTGAAGATAGCGTCATCCCTATTTCTTAGTAGAAATGACTGCTGACGATTTCCTTAATGGGGCACTACATAGTCACTTCTGCTGAACACTTCAAAGTGCTGGCCAATAGCGACAATACAGCCCGTAACGCTTGCTGCAAGGCTTATGACGACACCATAAAGAGCTTCTTCTACAAAATTAATTGTAATTTAAAAGAAAACACCATGCATTCAAGTATATTGAGAAATTTTATCGTACGTATATTTGTGTACCTAAATAAAAAAGAAATCGCACAACAGATTACATTTGACATCATCATTCAAAAAGCTAAGCAAGTGACTTAGTAGAACAGGCCACGCATCCTTCTGCCGGAGCCCTGTCTGTCGTACAACACATTAAATTTATTCACAAAGTGATTCATATCATTGCATCCCTTTGTTAGCGCGCCTAAGTAAGTAATCAGTCCAACATCGTTGCATTGAGTGTAGAATTCTTCCTTAAAGCCTGGCCCTTGCATCACCGGCAATCGATGGCTAAGCGAATAGGATTCTCTTAATATTTCTTGATTCGGTTCCAATTTACCAGCTTCTACATCCTTAATGTACTTGAGCACAATCTTAATGCGAGTGTTAAGCATCTTAATGGCACTGTCCTGAGCTACAAGGTGTTCAGCTACAACAGATTTCTCACCAGTCTCATTCGTAGACATTCTTGCTACGTGATCTACTCCAATACGTTCTGCTTCTTCAGTTGCTAGAGTGTATACAAGTGGCACCAACAGCATTGTAGCTTCGCCTTGTACAATGTCAATCACAGATTCATACAACTTAAGTGGTAACTGATCAACACTACGTGAAACAGGATTTAGCTGCAGCATAATTGGGCACTCATTGATGTCAGCAATTTGTTTCTGAATCTTGATTTCCTTTTCTGTTGGTGCTTCGCCCGTAGTATACCAGCCAATAAAGTCAAGTTCACTGAATACCTGCTTGTACTGTGATTCCTTTGTGTTGTAGTAGTCCAAGTTGATGATAACATCTTCGCCAACTTCGTCTGTCTTCAGTTCGAATGAATTCATGACTTCGATGTTGCGACCTTTTTGCTTGCCAATGAGGGCACCGTATACTTGACGTTGTTCACCAGCTTGAGCACGGATACGTGTCCAGTGTTCGGATATATTCATTGTGACCAGAGGATGCAGGGAAATAGTTACTGAGGGTACAGTTCCGGCACCGGCCATTATGTTGGAAGAGCCTGCAGACTGCTTAGTAAGTGCCTTTTCAGAAGTTGAAGCCGTAGCCTCGACGTCTACTTCCATTTTCTCCATTTTCCGCTACAGAAATTTGCAATACAGCTAGCAACAAAGCGCAAAATGTTTTGAGAATTGAAATATATTGCACAAAACTCAAAATATCTACTTGACAGTTGGGAGCTAGATTGCTTAGGGTCAATATGCATTTTGCTTACCGGTAAGGTAGTGCTGAAATAGTTCGTGTGAATTGCTTAAGCCAATATTAATATTTTCCTAAGGTCCATTCATAGCTCAGCAAACTGCGAATACGAATAAGCGAATATCCGTAAATTTTGGTATTTAATTGTTATTGTTATTTTCCGTGAATTAATAAATAAAACTCAAATTCAAATAGTTTTTGTGAAGAAATCACCTATTTGCTTATTTGCCTACGAATAAACGAATGCTCTTTGCGAACTGTCAAATTTTACTCGCATTCCACAAATATTGAATGGCAGATTTTTTTAACTTTTGAAAATTCTTTTGCTCGGATTTGTGAAAAAAACACGCGTAAGATAAACCAAATTAAGAATTACCCACAAATATTTGAAAACAAAACAAAAATAAAGCTAATCCAATATTGAATTACCCGAATTTGCCATGATTTCTAAAGAATAAGCTGACAAAGAAGTAACGCAATCGCGTGACAAAGGGAGCTGTCTTTCGGTTTCCGATTAACGGAAATGGAAAGCACAGTTCTTCCAGTTCATTTTAATTCATTAAAATATATACACACATACATATATATATATATGTTACGTGCATCAAAGTGCTAACGCAATAAAGATAACAAAGAGGGATCCTCGCCCACTAATGTGACAATAACAAAAAGAGATATGAATGCAGCACGTCTGCTTCTATTCCTAAAAAGTAATATGGGCGATATGAAGGATAAAAGAAAAAAAAAATTAACTTGCTCTTCAAAGCCACACGCTTCCACATATGTTGGATAGTTCAATCAACGCGGACGAAAGCCCATTCGCAATTCTGGAAGATTTTGTCATATCTCGAAAACAAAACAATCATAAAATCCCTGACCAACCAACGAACGAATGGTTGACTCCTACTCAACAACCGATTGATGCAGATAGAACATCCTCAACTGCAGAACATCCTGGAATATCCTCGAGAAACATTTCAACCGTAATCTCCAACAAAGCAAATCAATTCTTCAGTAGCAGCTTCAATCCTGCAGGTAAGTTTAGCCAACCAAAATAATATATGTAAAGTATCTCGGAATCAATTTCAACACTCTTTTTAAATTCAACAAACATGTTCATCTGATCTTACTAAAAGCGCGGAAAATCTCTTACATGGTTATTACATAACTGACGCATAATTTTCTCAACAAAAAAGTTAAATTTTTAATCTTTAAAACTATGATAAGACCAACCTTAACAAATGCGTTTCCAGTTTTGTTTACAATATCTCTGACCATGGCAAAGGGATTGGAACTACTAGAGAGAAGAATCTTGCGCATCTATATTAACAAAAATTTCGAGACACATATGATATGGTAATAAACATTTCTCGTTAAAATCGTCTATGGTAACTAAATAAATAAATAAATAAAGACGATCTAAATGAGAAGATCTTACCGAACTTATATTGATGGCTAAAACTTATTTGATTTTTAGATATAAGTTTATTCTATATATTGTATATATAGTTTATATATATTTATATAGATATTCAATATTCTAAATGTACTTTTTAGAGAACAACTTTCATTATTTGTATTTATCGTAATTTGTAGTGTATGGATATTACATTGATGATATAAATTGAATCCTTTATTAAAAAAAGAAGGAAATATATATACCATATACAATTTGTATATCTTCTTCTTCTGGGAAGAATCTAATTCTTGTTATATTTTCTTTACGGCTTAGAAGTATAAGTGTAAAGGAATTGAACATAAGCATGTTAAGTATATAGCTTAAGTGACCATAGAGTCAAAAGCTGTCATAAAACAATATTGTAACAAAATCGTCATGATCTGACAATCTGAATCTGAATCCACAAATGTCGAACCCAATCTACATTGCACGACAAAAACATTTGCGTAAATTTAACCTCAAAATTCTCCTTTTTTTTTATTTTGTTCGCAACTGCTCGTAATGAAAAAGTACCTAGCTGTGAATGAAATGTCAATATTCGCTCGTTCGTATTCGCAGTTCGCTGAACTGTGCAGAGACCTTTACAAAAAAAGGTTGTAGCTTTTGATGAAATTGATTTGTAATGCTCCTGAATCAGTGACTCACGGGGTTGGTTTTAAGATATCTATGTTAAATTATTGTAGAAGCTCTATATCGTTTTTAGTCAGAATGAAAAGATAATTTTTGAAGACTGCCTTGTTGGACACCAAGAGCTCGGGTTGATTGGTTTTGATTCAGATGATCTAGAACTTACCAATCTTTTAACCAGCATTTCATTAAATAAACAGTTGAGGAAACCAAGTGCTTTAAATTTGGAAATTATGATTTGTTATAGAAGTTGACCGAATGATTTACCGAAATCCATGGTCACAACATTTAGTTCCTTTCTGAGAGTTAATTGTAATACAAAAATATCTTTGGTATGAATAATAATTTTGCAATCAGTTTAAAGACAGCGTTATTGGAACCCTTTTTATTGATATGAATAATACACTATTATTTTCATAAGAGACCGTAACTGATTAGAATAATAAAACATTTTCAACTTTGTCCGGAGAGCAGCCGTTCTCTACATAATGATAATATCATAAATTGAATATATATAGTTTAAGTTAGTTAAAAAGTTTTGTGAATTATATAGATCGTTTTTTCTTGAAATTGCTTGGCTTAAGAAGTTAGCCAAGAGGTGACAAATTACCCTTAAATAGAACTTCCGTATCTGAAGTTGCATGGGTTGAAAAGGACCAACAGACCCACCTCTTATGTGGTCCAGTGTAATGGTATGTCTTTTCGGTTGATGGATGCTTATGGTAATATAATATGTATATAGAATTGATAGATAAAAGGTCGCCTACTTCAGTTTAACCATACGACATATTTTTATAATATCTAGTCTATTTGCGTACTGTCCAAAATTACGAAAAATAGCACAACTACACGGAATTTTGACATTTTTAGACAGTTTTTCATAAATTTTTATAGTTTTGAACAGTATACGAACACACGTATCAATCTTTGATAGGCGAAGAAGTATGTTTGCTATTCTATGAGTATATAAAAAATTTATTGCACAAGTTCTATACATATGAAAGATGTGGTTAATGAGATGTTTTCGAAGAAAGGTGTACATCTACATAAAACTCGATAATATTTCAATGTTAGGTGCGAATAAAAGCTAGCTATAAAGACGACAAGTACTTTGCTACAATTTTCATAATTTAATAATTATTACGGTACAAAATGGCATCACAAATGGAATTTCATATAATCTTGTATGTATATGTTCTCTTTGTCCTGGCAATACAACAAGTAATTCTGCCTTCTTGTATTGTGCCTTTGCCAATATACGTCATTGTTCAAATTGCACTTAAATCACACGGAGTTAAACTCCCAATTTACGAAATATCATTGGAATGAGCTTCAGCTCTTTTCAACCTCATTGCGTTTTGCTTTTTTGAACTCTAAAGTTCCTCGTAAAAAATATTCGGTCGTAATGTTCCACTTAGGAAAATAATGATTATTTTAAGCAAATAAACTATGTATATTGTCGTGTCAATTTTACTTTTTTTCGATACTTTACCACTGTATCTGTACTATATCCAACTCTGCTTTCAGCTTTGTTAAACGGTAGGCCAAAGAGTTCCCTGGCCTTTACGTCACGTAATCGCTTTAAAGCATATTTGTTAGGCCACTTTTCGAATGTATTAAGCAGGTATAGTACTTTCATTAAAGAAAGCATATTCTAGGAATCAAAGCTGTCTAAGGCAGATTCCTTCGATTTGCTCTGCTCAGACAAATAACTGGTATTGGTATCGTAAAAGAAACATACACCAGTGAGAGTTGGTTCGGTACAAAAAACGAGAAGGAGCCTCTGCAGCCGAACGCCTTGAAGCTCTGCAAGTCCTACTTCACGCCTCTTCCTGGCGCGATCCGGGGAACTCTTTGGATACTGCGAAGTGGAGTGCTTGATACATGGTCCAGCGAGCCGCAGTCATAAAAAATTTCTCGCTCCAAAACAGAAACAAACGTCTCGGATACGGATGGACACTTTGTTAACAATATTTGGTTACGGACATCGATTGGATTCTGGAACATGAAGATCCTTCTCAACTCTCGAGAAGAAGGTCCTCAGAACGTCAAATTCCTCCCACTGGAGAAGGAGTTCTCGCGGTGCAAATTGGAGATCTTGGGATTAAGTGGAGAAACATAGTGAGACCCAGAAGAATACCAACCGGGAAAACTATACTACTCTACTCTGGAAAACCAAATGGACGCGTGCGGGAGTCCGATGTAGAAGTTATGTTAACATCAGCAGCACGGAAGAACTAATGTAAGAAAGGTAACCATCATCAAGTGCTACACACCGAAAAGCACAGCTTCTACGATCAATTATGTGCCGCTTACTATTTAGCGCATAACGGTTACATCGTGGTAGTGATGGGAGATCTCAACGCCATGGTAGGAAGCGACATAACCGCGTTAGTACCGGACCTAACACGATCAGTTGGGTCTAATCTGATATGACGTTTTTATGACGTCCGTAATAAGCGAGGAGTCGAAATCGGAATACAGGCTGACCACCATTTTATGGTAGCTACAATATAATACTCCTTCGAACTGTATCCATGACTTACAACCTTGCCAACATGCTCACTATACTTATGTACAATACCAACATCGTCCGGGCTCCCCCAGTGCGCAAACAATCCAGACGTATCGAGGAGGGTATTTCACTCAAAGTTGAGATTGCATCAACCCCAACAGCAGAGAAATCTGAACTTGAAACCCTGCCCCGCGTAAAAACAAAGGAAGAGCTGAGCTACTGAGACCTATTATAGCTCATGCATAGAAAAAATTGCGTTTTCCGGAGGGATGGAACCAGGGAATGATTGTCAAGTTGCCGAAAGAGGGCAATATGATGGATTGTGGAAATTGGTGGGAATATGAGTTCTGGCCAAAATAATGCCGAAGATAATAATAATGGCCAGGACCAAAGCAAATTTAGACTTAACCCTGATATCAAACAATTAGATTTTCGCTCTGAATCGTCCTGTACCGAACATATAAATACCTTACGGATCATGGTAGAGCAATGCGACGAGTATAGATCTCCGCCCTATCTGCTTTTTATCGATTTTAAAAATGCTTTTGATAGCATGAAACGGGCGTTTATGTCTAAAGCCTTGCGCAGGAGGGGTACACAACGGTAAGTTATTAAAAGCTTTTGGGCCTCGAGAATATCAGCATGCTTTGAACTACAATAAGATAATCGAATAAAATATTATCAAGATACATTCTGTAATTGACGTTAATAAAACGCTCTTAACGTATATTTCTGGCGCCCAACGTGTGTGGAATATAGCTAAATAAAAAACTTTAAATCAAATTTACGAACATTTCCAAAATACTATAAAGTGAATCACGTTTCGGTTATCGGCTTGCGTGTCCAAGTGCTAATATGAATGTGCAAACATGTAAATTACAATTTTCCTATTTTATTTAAATAAAAAAATATATTCCTTATTAATTTTGAGCAAGTTTGTTCATCGCACTGATACTGAACTTTAACCGCCCTTCAATTTGTCTTACTATTCTATTTATACATTTTATGATTGATCGAGTTGGGTGTGCTTGAGTCATACAAATCAATTATTCTACCAAATGAAACCTAAGACTTATGGGATGCGATATTGTTCTATGATTTGGTCTGGGCATTGTGTTGTGTCGTTGCTGTTGCAATTTCTGCTATCTAAGCACTTCCTGCGTAAGTGTTGTGTGATTGCGCCATACGTTAGCTTGCATATATAAATCCCTTAAAACAAACCAAAAAAAAAAAAAAAAGCGGAAGGAAGTTCAAATTTAAGTTTGGCTTAGCAGGAGGACAAAGATATGTGAGAATATAAGTATCATCTCCGACCCAGGTACGTCACAAATTGTGTTTCAATTGAATGCGCGCTAAATTACATAACTGCCAAACTACATATATAACTACAAACGCACCTTCGAAGGAATAATAATAATAATACCTATCCAAAATTTTATTTGGGAGAATCGTTACGTATCGTATTGTTCGTGGTTTATCACAGTTGGTGCTATAATGGTCGCATCTTACAGTCCACTTTATTGAAGTATTACGTTTCACATCGCTGCAAAGCGATTACACCAGATTACATAAACAAAATCTTTCACCAGATCGAAGTCACCCACGTTCGTTGTACTGGCTCAGTTTTCGCCGTTCATTCTTTTACTCCATGATACAGCAACACAATTTTTCTTTAGAATAAAGTCGACAATCAACTATACATTCACCACATCTACACAACTAACTGTAGCCTTATTTTTCTCGTCATCGCCGAAGTGGATGCAACATTGATCGTACTAGTATGCATTGAAGTAAAGCTTTCCATTGCCGAATTTTCGTAGAGATTCACTATCGTGTGGATTCTATTGTCGCCGTTGGACACATATGATTGTCGTGACATAATCGCTTTGCAAATCCCATCAAATTTATTAAACAAGAATATTTTTCAATTACATGTTGCAGAAAATTGTTTATCTTTGACTACGTTTGCAATTTTCTAAAATCAATCGTTAGTTAAGTTAATCAGTCACACATTCGCGATAACAATTAGTTTATTATTTTGCTATTAGACACATTTTTATCAACAAGCGTTGTTAATAAATTTAACTAACAATATGGCAAATGAGCCAACTGTTGAGGAATTGAAACAAATGCGTGCATCTACAAAGGGCAACATTAAGAATTAAGAATCTGGTAGAAAACAAAGCGGATACTTTATCCGGAATAGAATTGGAATGTCGGTTAAGGAAATAAGAGTCTTTCATATTAAACTCAAAATGAGCGTAAAGAACTTGGTGGTCCTAATCGTGGCAAGTTAGAAACACTTGTATACAGCTGCCAAAACAAAAATCCAACCTCTGTTAGATCCCAATAGAAATCTAAGCGCTGTGGAAACAATCTTCGCAATGTCGCCGGCAACAGACAATAATTTGCCAAGTCTTAAGCTACCGAAGTTTAACGGTAAAATACTCGGATTGTATGAATTTTATCAATTCATTTACAAAGCATGTGGATAATGAACCAACTTTAAGTAAAATTTGAAAATTTAATCATTTTCTGTCATGTTTGAGTGAACAAGCCTTAAACACGGTAAAAGCCTTTCAAGTATCTGAAGAAAACTACCCAAGGCTCTTGAAAGTCTCAAAGAACGATATGGTAATGATTGTCTCATATTTACCCAAAACATTTCGGAGTTGTTTAAGTTGTCAAACATAACAAAGGTTTTG
This sequence comes from Volucella inanis, assembly GCA_907269105.1. Lineage (NCBI taxonomy): Eukaryota > Metazoa > Arthropoda > Insecta > Diptera > Syrphidae > Volucella > Volucella inanis. Next base: position 150,197,016 of record OU026153.1, read on the forward strand.
GCCATTGAACTACGATCTCTGGTCGATAATATTTCTGCAATTTCTAACTCGCTTCAATCAATTGAATCAGTTAAAAACATTTGCAACGCGGTTATTATACTACATATCGCAATATCAAAATTGGATCCGGAAACCCTAGCAAAATGGGTTTACAAAACACTCCCAGAGTGGACAGACTGTTCGGCTTTTCTAAGAAAGTGATGTCAATACCTCGAGACTCGCCACATCAAGCAGCTAAGATCTGACTATGAACGAAAGACGCTGAACAAGGCAAAGTCACCGTATACTGCTCATAGTTCTCAGACTTCTCTCACAATCACTGATAGGATAAATATGCTATGCAACGATTTTCAAATGCGGAGAAACTAGGCCTTTGTTTGAATTGCTTAGGAAAGGACCATAATGTCGCAAAATGTCCATCAATTTTTAAATGCAAAGTATCATCAGAGAATTATTCTTCAGGTGGCGAACCATCAACCTCAGTGGCCGGTGGTGCCGCGTTAGAAACTGGGAGACCTCAGAAAGATCAACAATTTGGAAGTTTTCCTTGAATTTTTGATCAGTTCATCCATCACTGGATATCAACCAGAATCCACTTTACGTGTGGCCCAATGGAAGCTACCTAAAAGAGTTAGCAGACGAATATTTTGACCAATTTTCGAAGATCGATTTGCTGTTAGGTGTAGAGTCTTACTTCGATTTGCTTAGAGTAGGTCAGATCAAATTAGAGCAAGGACTTCCGTCTTTACAAAATACGTCGCTGGTTTGAATTGTTTCTGGCAAATATTAAATATCGTCAAATAGAGAGATGCAACAATGCTTCTTAAGTTTAAACCAGAATTCACTGGATTGCTATGTGGAAAGATTTTAGAAGTTAGAGGAACTTCGTGACCACAAACCAAATAAATGCGAAGCACATTTAAAAAAAAATCTCGAAAGTTTAGCTGATGGTCGACTAATGGTACAACTACCGTTCACACAGGATCCTTATAATATAATATAGCTTTTCTTCGGTTTTAGCACTTGAGCGTAGGTTGCCAAAAAATCAGACTTTGAAGCAACAGCATGCAGCATTCCTTGTGGAATGTGCTCTGGAGGCAGATTTTTATGTCGACGATTTCATCACAGGAGAAGACTAGATTGAGTAGTTTCTTTAAAAACTTAAAGAAGTCACAACCATTTTAAATTTAGTTGGATTGGAGTTGTCTAAATGGAATAGAAATCTCCCAAACATCGACAAGGCTGTACAGAAGACAAACGTAAAGTTGAGTGAGTCAGATTTCACTAGAACATTGGGTATATCATGGAACTCGGTTTGTGATGAGTTTATCTTTTCATACAAGTCGAATAAAACATACTCTAAGAATACAAACGTTCAATTCTTTCACTTTCGTCGTCGATCTTCGATACATTAGGACTACTTAATCCAATCATTATTAAAGCAAAGATAACCCTTCAACGATTATGGATCCAAAAAATTTACTGGAATGCATGTCTGCCACAAGGCATCGAAACCAAATGGGAGCAGTTTATGGTCGATTTACACTCTGTTCAGAATCTATCAGTATTCCGATTAGTCTTAAGCGCAAGGAGGCACAGTTATCAAATCCATGGGCTCGCTGATGTATCTATGCACGCATATGGTTGCTGCATATATATCATAGCGGTTGTTAGTGCAAGGTTTTGGTATCAAAGTCTCGAGTGTCACCAACAAATAGAAGACAACTTCCTCTGATATAGCTGTGTGGGAGAAAATTGAGGGCATTTTTAAAGGTGTTCAAAAGTAAACTTCTAACTTTTGGATGGATGTTGCAATTGAGCGACGAAGGGATTTATACTCACTCCTCAAAATTGACAAAATTTACTGGGAACCGAGTTGCTGAAATCCGAGCGAGGATTCACCTGGCGCCCGCCGCCTTCTTACATGGGAGAATCCGGCTGACATCCTATTAAAAGAATGCAATATTTAGCAGTTGAAGGGCTCGATCTGGTTCGATGGTTTACGATTTTTATTGCAGAGTGAGACAAATTGACCCTCAGGGATAGAAATCCCTATTTCTTCAGAGGAAACCTCATTAGAAAAAAGGAAAACAGTACCTACTCATCTGTAGAAATCAGAACGAAATTTTGCAAAATCCTTCGAATATTAGCCTATGTAATAAGATTTTGTCATTGGATGCAGGTTGCACCCATCTAAAATGGACCCATTTTTAACGGTTTTAGAGATAGACAATGCTCTATAGGAAGTCATTCAAATTGTACAATCGAGTCTGATTTTACTGAGACTAAGTTTACTAAAGAAATTGATACAATCATTCCATTAAAGGATCTATTGGGTGGTTAAATCCCTTCTTGCAGGAGACAAATGATCTCATTTTACTGTCTGAAGAGTGTAAACATCCCCTTTTGTTACCAAATAATCACCCATTCACAAAAACCTAAGTTTGACATCTATACTTGTAATACATACATACAGTAAGGCAGTGTATTCACTGTTTTAGATATCGACCCAAACTGTTGGAACAAATCATAAGCGATTTGCCGAAAGAGAGATTGACCCCATCGCGTCCTCTTTTGTGTTGTGGAGTAGATTTTTGCGGTCCTATCTACAAATATCTAAAGATCAAGGGCAAGCTGCCTTACAAATGCTATGTTGCAGTGTTCAGCGGTTCATTTAGAAGTTATTTCTGATTTGTCGGCCGAGTCATTTATTGCAGCATTGAAAAGGATGATTGATCATGAAGATTTACCAAGAGACATACATTGCGTCAACGCAACCAATTTTGTGGGATCACAATCCAAATTAAAAGAGTTTCGCAATATGTTCTTTAAAAAAACGTTTTCAAGAAACCTTGTAAATTTTTTGTAATAATACTGTCATAAATTTTCATTTTATATCCCCTAGAGCACCTCACTTTAGCGAAAACTGGCCGTTAAGGTCGCCTGCACCGAAGTTAAGGTGGAGAAAGGCTAACGTTCAAGGAGCTTTCTAAGGCACTTGTCGAGATTGAACCCGTGATGAATTCTAGACTTATCACCCCGGTATCATCTGACCCTGGAAACTCTTATGCACGCATATTTTTTTTAATAGGGTCGTCTCTGAAAACCATCGTTAAACCAGCCATTGAAGTTCCAGATATAACCTACATTAACCGGTGGCGAAGAATCAACGCCGTCAAAACCCATTTCTGGCGCAGGTGGTGTATGGAATACCTGCATGAGCTACAAGGCAGAGGAAAATGGACATCACCTAGCCGCAACCTGAAGATTGACAATTAGTCCTTATTCACGAAGACAATCTCCCACCCCAAAGATGGCTAATAAGAGGGATAGCAGCAATCGTCGATGGCTCTGATGGTAACGTCAGAGTCGCAGATGTGAAAACAGTCAAAGCAACTATTAGACGTCATATTAGAAGACTTTCAGCGCTACCATGTTAAACTCTTAAAAGCAGATGCTTTCGAAGGCGTCGGAATATTTGTTCTCAACAATATCAGCTTATATTGAACTACAACAAAATAATCGAATAAAATGTTATCTAGACACATTCTGTAATATTTATAACACTGTTCATAAAGTATAACAGTTTTGCCGTGGCAGCCACCATATTTTTATTGTTACTTGAAGTATAATGTGTTACTTGACTTGGATATGACCGTTTACCTGTCAGTTAGCCAAAATAAAATTTATTTGTTCAGTAACTCACAAGGAAAACAGGTTCTTTTTATTTTCGCTCCGCTCGCTATTTTGCAAAGAAAGAAACCTCATTTTTGTCGAACATCGATCCATCACAACGAAGATCCAACCACTTCTTTTCTATAAGTAGGGATCCCAAGTTGACCTTAAGAAAACGCTCTCAACGTACAAGAAGCCTTTGAATTTTAAAGCGGAATTTGGCAGGATTGTGTTCTACCACCGCTTCTTCTCCTGGTAATAATAAGCGATGTTATCCTCATACTAGAGGTGCTAAGTCGGCAATGAAATCTTACCTGACCTTCGCTGATGATATCTTCTTGCTTGCGCACGGGGTTTTGGATCCACATTATATGAGTCAGAATCTGGAACCAGAAGCCAGCAGAGTGGGGGTTAAAATATATGCAGTTAAGAACAAAATCGTTCGTCTTTCAAGTTCTTTCACCTAACTTAACAGGAGGTCGAGTAAATGCAGAACTTTCCATATTTGGGAATCACCATCTCGATTGGCGGCGCCTCACCATTAAAGGTGACAAATATTCCCAAAGGTAATTTTTTACCTTTGTACTATCATTATCGGATCAGTTGCTAGAAAATAAAATAAAAATATAAATAAATAATATTCTTCCATTATCGATTGTTTTAAACACGATTCGTAAAAAATTCGAATTAGTAAGCCCCCTGTAATATGTCATGAAATAATAATAATTTTCTCTCACTACACAATTCTCTTGCCCACCTTAGGAAGTGTCAAATGTAAAACAGCTGAAGGTGGTATTTTTCTCTTCTTGCATAGTTCTGTGCTTTTTTCTTTGATGAGTAAATATTTATTAACAAACACAAGCTGATTACAAAGATAAGGATTGTCATAAAATTACTCAACGGTAAGTGCTGAGCTTGTGGTTGTAGGCCATTGTTAAGTAATCACACGGTTTATTCGTAGATGAGCTATGATGGATTACTGTCCCAGTTGACCGACGAAAAACTGACAATTTACCAGCCACCAGTAGTAGTAGAAGAGGAAGTACCACAGCTGCCGCTGCAGCATAATAACGTTCATGATGTCGTTGCAAATACCTCATCGATGTCGACAAGTAGTACCTCTCATCAAAGAGGTACTAAGTCAGAAGCTTCCACTCCCCTGCGCAAGGTATCCACGTCGCGTTTTATGAGTGCTTTTAGTCAGTTCTACCCCGGCAGTTGTAGTGGCAGTTCTACAGCACAATCATCATCAGCTATTCTGCCACCGCCGGCGGTCATTTCAACTGAAGACGAGTCTTCGCCGAGCAATTCAGCTGGTCGTACACCAACAAAAGGCATGGAATCCAAATTGATATCGATGTGGCATAATGTCAAATACGGATGGGGTAGTAAAATTCGTTCGAATTTTTCAAAAGAACAACCAGTTTGGTTACTTGGTCGTTGCTATCATCGCAAGTATACTCCACCAACATCGATGGAAAGTTCCGCAGAGTTGAGTTCGAATTTGGAACCATTAAAGGGCGGTTCTACGGGTATCAGTCAAATTGAGATTCAAATTGATGAAAGCCTTATGGCACAAGAGCTTGGAATGGATGCTGTAGAAAATCAAGTTGCGGAAAACCCATGGGAAGAAGGTATTGAAGGTTTTAAGCGAGATTTCTATAGCCGCCTATGGATGACGTATCGTCGGGAATTTCCCACAATGAATGGCTCCAATTATACATCAGACTGTGGCTGGGGATGTATGCTTCGCAGTGGACAGATGCTGCTAGCTCAAGGTTTACTCTGCCACTTCCTGGGAAGAAGTGAGTCGTTTGAGGTATTTTTAAACAGGTGATCGTTTAGGATTTATTTTTTTTCATTTTTTAGCTTGGCGTTGGGATCCGGAAACACAATTACACTCTACCTATGAGGATAACATGCATCGAAAAATCATCAAATGGTTCGGGGATAGTTCATCAAAGAATAGCCCATTTTCTATTCATGCTCTTGTCAATTTGGGACAGGAAATGGGCAAGAAACCAGGTGATTGGTATGGGCCTGCTTCAGTGTCTTATCTGCTGAGGTAATTCAGATGATTAAATGTGAATAACAAATGTAAAGAACTAAAAGTGAATCATCTTTTTAGACAAGCAATTAAAAATGCCGCTCAAGAGAATGCTGACTTTGATAACATTGTGATTTATGTGGCTCAGGACTGTACAAGTAAATGACGAATTCTATCAAGCACGTTGTACCTTTTGTTTTTGCTTTTGTTTCTTTCTAGTTTACATTCAAGATATACATGAAGAATGTTACATACCAGACAAGACTATAAAGCATGTTCCATGGCAAATGCATCGTAAACAATGTGATGAGTCTCACAAAAACACTGCGCAACAAGTGCATTGGAAATCTCTCATTATTCTTATACCACTGCGGCTGGGTACAGAGAAACTTAATCCGGTGTATGCACATTGTTTGAAGCTGCTTTTGAGTACAGAATATTGTATCGGTGTGATTGGTGGCAGGCCGAAACATTCCCTATATTTTGTTGGTTTCCAAGGTGAGCTTACCACTTTTTATCTCAATTGTTTACAGGTTAATTGGCGCTATAAATAATCAATTAAATTGAGTTGAGGTTCTAATTTGTTGTGATAGTAAATGTATTATGTATTTAACCAAGGAGAGCGTCTTGCTTACCGAAAACATTAAGATGTTTTGACATTGAATAATTGAATGTGCCAATTGCGATAAACGAATTTTTTTAAGGTGATAATCCTTTTAAGGATAGTTTCCATTGTTGTTGCCACGTTGCGAAACTACGGTTTCTTTTGTATCTTAATTTTTCGTCGTTTACTTGAATGCATTTGAGCCTTAATATTTGTTCAGCAGGTATGTCGACAGATAGCATCGAAGAAACGACAAAAGAAGAATGGACAAAACTTAGATTTAGCCCGAACAGCTGTCTAGAAGACTTAATTTCATGCCCACACATTCATGGGAGCACGGATACACCTTACCGTCGCTTATCTACATTAATACTAAAGCAGAACTTGTGTTTTTTTTTATAATCCCGCTAGCGCACCAAGCGGATATGAATACCCTTTTACTGGCTTTTCTTCAGGGCGCGAGCAGGTGGTGTAGTAGTTTGAAACTCAGGTGTATTAGGTTTCGATATTTTTCGAAGAGGTTTTTGTCAAACTAGACGGGACGAGCCAGTGCATCCTCAACCAGTGGGTCTTAGTACGTGCTAGTTGTTAGTTCGTTACATTTAGCCCGGCCAGAAACCACTCCAACATCAGTGTTATGTCTTCATGTTAGAGTTGACGAAGACGGGATTTTCATATGTTATAACTACATACAAATTCTATGAAAAAACTTTCAGAGAATTGCCTCGCATGGGATTCGAACCCGCGACCCTCAGTTTGAGGAGTCTATGCATATACCACTACACCACGGCCACCCCCAAAGTGGCACAAGTTCCACCCTTGATATGGGTCGAAGTCGATCTAAAACCTCTTGCTAATCACAACACCCAATACTCATTTGCTACACTACAATGGGTCTAGGAGCTTTCCTGCAATTTGGGTTAAAATCACTGGCACCATGACACTCCCACAAGCGGGCCTACCTCAACAAGTCAGGGCTCTTGACTCCCATGGTGCAGTGATTTAAATCCTGGAAGGAACTATTGGTGGTCCTGTAGGCATTAAATTGCATCATACATAATATAACACAGTAGGAGGCAGGCCTAAGACCGAGTATTATGGCACACCGCCAGCAACTGTTCATAATCTATTACACACGTTAAACATTTCAGCAAATAAGTCCTTTTTTTGGAATGACATTCAGTCCCTGTGATTTTTTGCCGTTATCCAGTTATTTCCAATTAGCTTTATATATTGCTTGCAGAGAATCACTATATCAATCTAGTTTGTTCGAAAACTTATTGAACCACTTCGCATTAATTGAGATTCAGGTGTGGGATATTAAAAAAAAATTTTGTTGATACATTTTGGAAATCTCCTGCTACCGGTTATATGTTCAAATTCGACGATTTCAGCCTTGTAAAGAAAACTATTTGGTCCGGCCGTCTTGCCCGCATCTAATGCACAAACTCCTTCGGTCTTTAGACTTTTTCCAAGTGTACGATTTTTAAGCATCTAAAGTAGCGTTACAAGCAGTTCAACCACTTGCTCGCAATTTCCCCGAATGTTTTTCTCATGTTTCTCGCGGTTTTGAATTCCAAATTCTCCTGATACTTTAAAGCGATAAAGATTCTCTACTTATATTCGACTTCGTTAATATATTGGCCTTTTATAGGCCGCTGCTATTGAAATCGCCGGCTCGTTTGGCGAGAGAAGATCTCCGCTTGTAGTTTTCCGGATTCGACTCACATTCATCCCCACTTCTTGAAGTGAAGGATCCGCCTTTATTTTCTGAAGCATGTCAGCATAGGTTGAATCTCTAGTCAACTTTATTATCATTGCTATCAGGCGCGGTGGCTTTTTATTAACTGTTTTTGTTTTTTCTTGGCTACCTTCCACGCTTTACCTCGTCAGTGATGATAAAGCTATTTTTCTTTGAACTTTTCATGGAATGTGTGTACCTTTTACAATCCGGATTGGATTTACGATGACCTGCGTTTACCGTTTTCTTGTGCCAGATTTTGAGTTCGGACATCAAACACGTAGAAGTCGTGACTTAAACGCCTGACGAATATTACACCCAAAGTAGCTATACTCTGCAATAAGACATTCTCACTCTGCGTTAGTAAATAGTAATATGAAATATCAAGATCAAGCTACCTCACATCTGCCAGAATTTTTAAACTGGAAAAATTTAGTAGCAGTTCTGCTTTAATTTGGTTGTTCAGTAAGTCCTGTGGTTTTTTTTTTTCTTGTATATGCCGTTATGAAATTTTTCTTGTTCATACCAATAGAGAAGGTTATCCTTTACATTGTTACGAAAATTTGTTTTGATCGGATGTGTTATAAATGCTGAATATTGTTTTTAAAATGGAAGATAAGGAAGTGTATTTTCGGCATTTTTATTTTATTTATTTATTTATTTTTTTTCTTTAAAAAAAGGTGTCAAAGCAACAAAGGCGTAGCTTCGGCAATAAGCGCTGTCGCTTGTCGTCGTTGACGACTATCATATCTTGGCTGCCGTTAGCATTGACAAACATTGACATTAACAACATTGGTTATTGGGCACATTTGGAGATTAAGCTTACTCGTAAAGTTTCGCTCTTCTGTGCCCTCGGTCGATCGTTTACGGCGTCGCGTTCGGTGGATATTAATAGGTGGCTTATAACAACATTCGGCGTTAGAGGTCGTGGTGCCCTTCTGGTGAAACACCGCAATCGGTTGGTAAACAAGATTTGCATCACGATAAAATCACGTTGGGCATTTGGTGGGACTGGCGAGGTGTCCTTTACTTCGGGTTGCTTCCACGCAATCACACAATAAATGGCGTTAAATATTGCTCTCAGCTCGATACTTTGAATCAGGCAGTGGAAAAAAAACGGCCAGAGTTGGCGAACAGGAAGGGCGCTGTTTTCCATCATAACAACGCCAGACCACACACAGATTTAGTGACAAAACAAAAGCAATTTTAACGGAAGGCAATTCAGTTCCGAAAATGAGATCAAAACATACCTGGAAAACTTTTTTAACCATGAGTCTGCTGACTTTTATAAAAGAGGAATTATGTCCCTTCCAGAACATTGTCCATGGTGGACAATATGTGATGGAATATAATATAAGCTTTTATACCAAAAATGAGTATTTAACTTTAACCCTAACAAGAAAAAAACGGGATTTCTTCTTGTTTAATAACTTTCTCCTTCTGATGCTCATTAAGCAATTGCTGGTAATTTTGCTTTAAAACATTTAGAAATTCTTGCGTTACGGTGTAATAATATTTCTTCCCCTATATTTGCGTGTTTGCGATATGTAAAGGGTGATTCATCGTGAGGTTTGATTTATAATGTAAAATAAAACACAAATTTGCAAGTGAACTTAAAATTTTTATTATCGGTTACGAGAACAATTCATGGCATTTACTTTTTGAAAATGATATCATGTAAATGTAGGCCACGACTACATCTGAGGTGGTCCATTTGGAAGGTTCAATTTTGGGCGACTCGTTCGAGCATAACGACTGGTATCTCGCGGATAACACGAGTAATGTTGGCTTCCAAAGCGTCAATCATAGCTGGTTTATTCCTGAAGACCTGAGACTTTACATATCCCCAGAGAAAATAGTCCAAAGGTGTGATACCGTAGCAAAAGGTGAAATTAAGTGCTCACCAAAATGATTTCTCAACAAGTCCATTGTTTCACGCGCTATATGGCTCGTAGCGCCGTCTTGTTGAAACCAGAGCTCACCGAGACCATATCCTTGAATTTCAGGAAGCACATAGTCTGTTAACATGACACGATAACGCTTGCTATTGACGATAACATTCTGATTTGCCTCATTTATGAAGAAATATGGACCAATGATTCCATCAGCCCTGAACCACACCATACGGTTTTTTTAATGGATGTAATAGTAGCTCTTACTCATCAGCCAGATACGGCAATTTTGTTTATTAACGTATCCATTAAGCCCGAAATTAAGTTTTTCCAGAGCCCATTCACTGAAAATATAACGAAAAATTCAAGTCGTCTGGCTTCAATTTTTACACAAGTTTAATTTTGTATGCTTTTAGGCCGAGATCCTCATGTAAAATACGTCAAGTTGTTGAATATGCCAAGTCAAGCTACCGAGAACGACGATAAATAGATTCGTCACGGTCTTCACGTACACTCTCAGCTACAGCTGCTATAGTCTCTTCACTACGTGCTGGATGTGGTCTAAACGGTCGAGTATAATCCACTAATGTAAACTGGGACTCACATTTGCGAATGGTATTGGCAATAGTGGTTTCAGTAGGTTGATTATGCGCACCTTAAGTTCCACGAATCGCACGAAAAACATTTCTCACAGAACGCTGATTTTCGTAATATAGCTGAACAATTTGGAGACGCAGTTTGATAGGAGTCACGCGTGATCTGTCAAAAAAGCCTATTGAAAATCCAACCTCACGATGAATTACCCCTTATATGCTGTTGTCACGTTGACGCCGCCTCTTCTATTAGCGTATCTGAAGCTTCTTGTATCTTAACTGTGATGTATTTTCGTTAAAGTAGGGAAGGTGCTTAAAAAATTTAGCGGTAAACATTTTTTTTAATGCATTTTTTTGGAATTCATTCATTGATTCTTACATGCTAAACGAAAAAAAAAACGCTTAAAAACTAGCTAATTAAGTTCAATTTATGTTACTATAAGGGCGCTCTAAGCTGAAACTAAAACTTAGTAAAAGGACTTTTTAGTTAATTAATTAATTAATCATTTAATTAAAACCACTAACAAAATAACTCTGAACCTACTTAAATTATCTTAAACTAAGTTAAGTGATTAAATACGTACTTTTTTGGTTTGGTGTTATCCATCTCTTGTTTGTAATACATTTTTTTATATCTTTTTTTTATGTTTTTATCTTAACTTTATCTTAACCTACTTAAACTATGTAAGCCAGCTATGGCTTAACAATTAAGCAACACCCCTCAAATCACGACTCCCTACTCCACACTGCAGTGTGCGACGTCTCTGTCGTAGTGGAGCCTGTCTGCAGCTAATTTGTCTTGGATCAGCCCTTTATTATCAAAATAGCGAAACGCCTATGCCGGAATGAAGCTGTTAAAGCGAAGACTCTCATGATATAGATAATTAGGGTAATAAATGCTGTAGTTCAGGTTGTTGATCGAGACCAGTGTTGTAGCAATTTGGTTAATTATCCTCTCTTAAAGTTAGCCCTGTTGTACGAGACCTCGTTAGGATAATATTTTATGTACTGCGATTTTGGTGTTCTGTACAAGCGAAGACAAGTCGTAAAATAGGCCCTCTAAAAAAACCGATTCTTTTCCATTAAACTTGCTCTCACGTTGAGCCACACAGGACATCCAAATACAAACAGGCCTTATAAGGACCATGTAGCAGATTACCTTCACTCTCGCATCGCGTTAGCTGCTATAAAACAGTCTCTTCGTAAGTCAAAAGCACATTTCGCTCTGGCCGGAGCAACATCTATATGTTTACTGAAATACAGATATTGATCTAGCCAAATCTCAAGGTGTCTGACTGTATTTCGACAAGTCAGATAGTTCTTTTTGGTATCCACAGAAGCGCCAGACAAAGGCGTTCTCAAAAGAATGGTTTCTAACTTCTGAAAGTTAATCTTCAATTTCCAGTCATCACAATATCGCTAAATCATATTAAAGTCATGTCGCAAGAGCCTATAAATGACATCGATATTTGCACCTGATCTGTACGCAATCAAGTCATCTGCTTACGCTATGGCATAATGAAGCGAGTTCACAAGGTCACTTGTGTAGGTGTTGAATAGGATCGGCGGTTCAGTGAAACCTGAATTCTCGAATCACCTATCATTTCAAAAGTAGGAATTGTGTAAAAGGACTTGATTTTCCAGATCGTGCTTTAGCCCAATAACAATGTTTTCCTTGTATAGTTCCTGGAAAATCACAAAGAAATTGTCATCATCTACTTCTCCTGGATCTATACCTGCTGTTATTAGTATTTTTTCATTGTTCGGGCGATTTTTAGGCACGGAATTTATTTATTTGCGGGAACTTATTCGGGTCGCTGGTATTAGCAGCCCGGATTTATTGTTCCAGTACAAACTTACAGATGAATAAACTCTTCCAATTCTAAAACAGTTTATAGTAGGTTGGTTCGAGACTATCAGTTCATGACTTGAAAACGGTCGTGTGTCGCTTTTAAACCGAGTCGTTACATAAGACATACATACACCAATTGAAAAGGTCCTCTCTAGTGTTTGATGTATTGTTTCCCGAATCTCTATGTTTGGCGTTAAAATCTCCGCCAATTATAAAGAAATTCTTCTCCAATTTCAACTGAAAGAATCGAAAATATGTCTCGAGTTCTGAGAGATATAAGCTTGATTGAATAGCTTCAGGTGCATAAACAAAAATCATGTACAACCATTTTCCACCACGTAGAGAGATGTACACAATGCAATGGAATTTGTGCACTACACGACTGTACACTCTTTTAAATCGTAATTTCTTTCTCTCCTGGCACTTTACTTATCCTTGATAGCCAGGACTGCTTTTTTGTAGTTCAACGATGTTGTTTTGAAGAGCTTTTACTTCTTCCTCTTTATTTTCAGACTCAGAAGCTGCGAGATACGCAAGGCTATTCGTATTCGTCACAATTTAGTTCGTCACGACGTGTTTTAACTGCTTCTTTTGCTGATGTAGACGCTCCCTCTTTTACTCCTTGTAGCTTTTCAGTTGTAGCCGATACGGTAAGACGCTTGGCTATGTTAGAAGTTGGTCTGGTCTTCAGTCTCCGGCTTGCTGTTATCTCAATGGTTGCCTCTTTTTCTTATAGTTTGAGCAGACTGTGCTTTTCGAACTATAGGGAGAGCGTTATCATTCATCGCCTGATGAACGTCCCGTAGCGTATATTTTTATTTTTTCCTTAAAATCGCAAGAGCGAAATAAAAAAGTCACGATCTGTCTGGCTGGGATTGAACCCACGACACTAGGTTTACTGTTTCGAGCTCCCCACCGAGCTCGACATGCTTCAATTAAATTCAATAATGATGAATACAGAAGTAAGAGAAGAAACCTTGAAAGCCGTCTGATATTAATAATAAAGGATGTTTTTTTTCAGAAGTTTAGACTTTTTTGTTTACATAAAACACAAAGAAATGAACTTAATGACGATTTATTAAATTTATTCGAAAGATTATTTCATTTCATATAATATTTGAGAGTATAAAGCAAACTCCAGAGGTCCAATTTTCGATAACTTTATATATCGCGTATTACTTGAACAAAGTTTTGCCCCAAAGCATTAATCGTTGCTGCTTTTCTTCTTGAGGATTGTCCTCGCTTCAATTATGAAAATTCTACTCTTACCAAAATTTTGCGATAAAAAATTGGGCCAACTTGCAGAGAAATTAAAACCCACTTTCAACGATTTTGAAAAAATAAAAAGGCTAATGTCTTGCAGAATCTGCAACGATCAAAAGAATAAATTTGGCCGCATTAACTACTTCCTAGCTTAAAAGGAACCCAAGCAACCAATAAAAACATTAACAACAGAATGTATATCGAACATGTATAGAAATTTTAGAAACAAAAACACCCTAGTGGTGCATACCACTAGTACGTAAGGGTTTTAGAGAGAACAAGACTATAACGAAATACATGCACCATGATTTGACCAGAACGACTAATTATGTACCGAAACAATCGTGCACAGAAACCATCCCCTAATCCAATTGCCTGGACTTAGTAATAATATCAGAAAATTTTTACTTGAAAACACATGAGCTAAGGGAATGGACCACTCATACTCGAAAAAATCAGCCAAGAAACTCTAAAAAAGCACAAAAAAAAACAAGGAAGATGAGAAAAAATTAAAAGGTGTCTAGAAAAACAAATTTTAGATTCTGTGCTTTCTCTCAAAAGACCATCCAAGCGGAGACAAGGCCTGATGACAAGTTGTTGAGCCACAGGAGCCCGGTTGCAAATTTCTGAAAAATAATAGATTTTTATAAAGATTAAAGTAAACTAACACAAAGCTCAACCACAGATAGAAACAAAAATAATAGACGTCAGTGCTATCTTATAAAAACGGAGAAAGCCATAAAGATATCTGCAACGACATGTTGTTATCAGGAGAACCGCTTATAAACAAAGAGTGTATGAGATATCGATTAGCTTTCACCTGACTTGTAGCGTATTTCTGGCCGAACCGATCACATGGTTATATGTAGTCGAAGGTTTAGAAATTATCTCTTTTTAGCTAATATCGGTTAAGTATGCGATTACCGAAATAGCGAGAGTATTCGTAAAACAACTTATAACACAGGCAAAAATATTTTACCTGTCATAAATATACATATAGACGACGTATCGTATACTGATATTCTGTAAACTCTAAGTACGTTTGTAGAGTTAAACTGCAGAGAAAAAATCAGTGACCGACCTTAATACTAACATAAGTTCCACATAGATAATAAAAAATCGATGATACTGCGATCTCTTGCAGTATAAGCGTCATTCATCCATCGTATCACCAAACACCTAGTTACTGAGGTCAAGAATTTGCTGATGATTTTGATTTGAGTTATCCAATTATTTTTCTTTTAACCTCTTCTATTGCTTTTTGTCCCGGACTTTTCGAAGACCATTGTTGAACAAATCATTTTAGCAATCCCATACTGGCTCCTTTGTGGTTAAAGATAGAGCCATATTTAAATTGTTGGCATAAGACAAATCACCTTTTCGTTACAGCCAGGATACGAATGTCAAGCTTAGTTCAGTTAAGGTATATTGATAAACTGCGAATAATACATAAACCACTACTTGAATCAATTTTGCCAATTTTTAAACTGAGACTTATAACCAGTACGTCGATATAATAAATCTCAGAATGTTTTCGAGCTCAATTTGGCTTAAGTAGACCTTATGCAAGTTGTTCCGCATGAATAACAATGGCACAGTGTCCAGGGATAATGATAGACAAGTTACGACTAAGCTTTTTAATAAAGCTGATTTCTTATTTCTTTTACGAAGTTTGATCCAAAGATCTAAGTCGTTTTGCATATATCCATATTGGTTCATCGTATGGAAGTTATACTAAATTCCACATCAATTGTAAATTGTTCTATAGAACCTAACGTCATACTTATATCTGAGAAACTGCGATAGGATGGTACCTGGAATTGTCTCCATTGCCGCTCTGCCGCACTTTAATGAGTTTACCAAGATAGAACTTCTAATCGAATCCTTTCAACCAGACTTCAGCTCAAACTTAAGCAGCAAAAAAGCTCATCAATTTTTACATTCTACCAAGTGGGGTGATCTCTTCCGCTGTTTCTACTTACAGGGCAATATTTTTGAGAGCGATAGTAAATACTTCGATTGCCAAACCGGAGTCGGATAGCGTTCAACTATTTATCCCACCTTACAACCAAATTCTTACCAAATGTTTGCGGATTTCTGAATGCCCTTGCCAGTTTTTTCAATTATAGACTGGAGAGAATCCGATGATAGTCAGATATCGAGACTTATCAGTTACACTAAAGATGTACTGTAAGGAAATTTAAAGTCGAATGGCTACAATCCCAAGAAACTGATGGTATTATCCGGTCCAGTCTATCAAAGCCAAAAACTACTATGCTGCGAGTATAAAGCGCAACAAACTAGTGATAACATTGCCAGTAAGTTATCAGAAAGCATGTCACCCGAACATAAAAACAAAGACACATGCATCGAAACAAGAGTCAAGGTCTTTCTTTTATCCATTTTTTCTCTGGGTAGCATTCATAGACTTGTTTGTATCAGCTCGCTCTTTATGTCTTGGACCTATTGGCAAGAGTTGTTCTTTATTTATTTAAAGCTTTAGATGAAAAAACGTTAGTTTTTTCGAACGTCTTTTGTTGTGAACAGTATATACTTTTTTGAGGCATTTTTGCTGCTCTTGTTTCAATGACTACAATACTATACATCAACATCTGATTACTTTCCATAATTGGCCTGACACTAACGCAGAGTGTCCTAATACGAGTATAATAATATCCTTTCATTTAATCACCATTTTTATATTGATCATTTTCAGAGGACAAGCTGATACATTTGGATCCTCACTACTGTCAGGAAATGGTAGATGTAAACCAGGACAATTTCCCCGTTAACAGTTTCCATTGCAAATCACCACGAAAGCTAAAAGCCATTAAAATGGATCCAAGTTGTTGCATTGGATTTTATTGCCAGACTAAAACAGACTTTGATAATTTTGTCGATAGCGTTCAGATGGTAAGTTTTCCATGTTTTTTTGAACCACTAATGCGAGTTTCATTATATTGCAGTACTTACACCCAATCCGATTCGCTTCAGTTCAAACAACCCATGAAGGCACAACTCCACTGTGCCCCGAAATGAATTATCCCATGTTTACGTTCTCTCGAGGCAAATGTGCTGACCAGGAAAAGAACGAACCTAGTGAATCGATTTACAAGCCACTACAAAAGCAACTACAACAGCTGCAACAAGAACTATGTGGAAGCCGTGAACATGCTCCCGATGATGATGATGGCGAGACTGAAGAGTTTGTGATTCTGTAATCAACTAAAACCCCCGGCGCGTTCAATATACCTCCTTCAACTTAGGCATCTAATTGACTTACCTAGACACAGTCGAAGGCGAAATCAAACTTATTCCCTGCAGATGAATTTTGTATTTTTATTTTAATCTGGCCACGGTATTCCCCTTGAATCATTTGCCTAGTATTCGTAATTAGATTTATTGCTGTAGATCCTAAGTACTTCTATGTCATTTTCATCTCATTCAAAAAAGTGTTATTGTTTCTTGTTTATTTCTTTACCCTATTTTTGTACGGTTTTGAAATACTTTACTTTGCGAATATTTAGATATGTATGTACGTAGTTAAGTTAAGTTATCACAATAAAATACATATAAGCAAATTAATTATTATGTAATCCTCCCAATCATTGTGTAAATTATAATCATATTTTTGCGAGACATTCGGCGAAGTACATAAAATATTTAACGAACATTTACATATGATTTAAAAATGTTTTACATTTACTGTAATAAACAAAAAATATATTTATAATTCAACACATAAATGTTAGTCGTATTTTTTTATTGGGATAAGATAACTTTAAGGAAAACCGGTTTTATTTGTTTTTATAAAATTTAGGAAGTTGGGTTGTGTTGAAAACGATTCCATTTGGGAAGTAATCCTCATGTCTATATTATATGGATGCCCACCATATAAGCAGGCGAGAAGCAATTGAAGGCATGTCGAAGAAAAAACTTGAAAGAGATTCAATCGGCAAAATACATGTATTGAAGACGAGCAGGGTCATATGCTAACGGGAAACAAAGAAATTTGCAATAGATGGGAAATTAGAATAGTTTTCGAGTTAGCTCCACTGCTGTGTGAAGATTATTCGTGGCATCTCATATCTTTCCTCAGCATTTCCACCTATCCAAAAAATCGTTTTTCCGGTTCGGGTCTTAGTCCTCTCTTGGGTGTATAATTCTCGGGGTGCTTGTTTTTTGGTCGAAATTTAATATTTTTACACATTAGAATTACTAACCCAAACTTGAGCTAAACCTCTTCTTTTATTATTATTATATATAACGCATATAATTAAACACGCCGCTATATACAATATTTCCCTCGCGTATCACGTGTTTCATATCACCACTATAATGTATTTCTACTTTGACTTGTGAAGTAAACTTAATTTGCGCACCTCACTACCATCCTACAGGTAACAATATTTTGAACCACTACGATAGTGAGGACAGGAAATTTCTGATGTATTCGCATTGATCCAATTATTTATTTTTCAGACCCTTTTTCTTGGGCTTTTTGCTTTTTGGATAGAATTTTACGACAGCGAAAACATAGAATTTGCTCATCCTGAGATTTTCTACAGTTCGTTTTGTGGAGACATCCGCGAATACGCGTATTTATTAGTTCGTTGAGTTCACTTCTACTAGTACACGCTACCTCTCATGCGTTGACCCTCCTGATTGGAATTGAAGTCTCTTCGGGCTGGATCATTGGAGTTCATTCGCTCTACATGTCCTATCCATCTTAAGTGACTTCTGTGCCAAATCTCAAGCGTTCGAAATGGCCAAGTACATGCTCACTCACCTTCACTAGCGTCTATGCTTCTGGACTGTAAAGCCCAAATGGGATGATCGGGTCTTATGCGTATAGAGTCTCCTAAGTGTTTCTTGACGAGAACTTATTACTAATGTCTTGTTAGATCGAAGGAACAGCGACTCTCATAACATTATCAATAAAGTATATAAAGCACAAATGAACTAACTTAGATGCCAAACTCCACTAATGCTTTTGCAAACCCTTAACCATAGCTCAGAACCACTGTAAGTAAATTACCAACACATTGTACATCTCTATAACCTGCTAGAATTTGCTGAATAAGAGCAATTTACAAGTAAAGTTACTATCATAGAATGAGAGTGATTCGCACGTAAAGTTCACTATGTGTGTGTAATGTGGATGACGTTTTTTGAGTAAAATGGGCGGGTTTTGAAATTGACATTGACATCGATGACAATTCACATGTTTTTACAGACGGGGTCACACGATAAGAAGCGGGTTTTGGTTTTCCAATATCTGGAAATATCTATGTTCTTTCATCTATGATATAGTCTCTGACTACCTGAAAGTTTTAGCTGCCTACTGTGACGTTCTTTCCGGTTGGTCGATATTGTTTCCCTTTTTGTTGACAGCATACGAGGCGAGTTCCAAAAGTAAGGTGAAGTTCGCTAGAAACGTCCATTCGATTATCGAATTTATTTTTTATTTTTTTTTTGCTGTGTTGGTACACATGTCCCGAACATATGCATGTTTACAGTTTCAAGTATGGAGCATACTTAGTTTTTTCGACAGATAGAAAGGTAAGGCGTGTTTTGGAGTGCTCGGCGATTTTCAGTTATTACAAAAAATTTGCATCAAATTAAATTAAATTTGAAATTAATTTAAAACACTTGAAATGTTGACAATGGCATGCGTTGAACCTGCTCTAAGTGGATAAAATGTTTACAAGTGGTACAAGATCTTCCAAGATGGCCGAGTAGATGTCAATGACGAACCTCGCTCTGGGCGCCCTAGCACATCAACAAAAGTTGAAAGCGTTGAAGCTGTGAAGAAAATTATATTGGAAAATAGACAAAATACCAAAAGAAATGTTATTGAGGATTTTGGCATATCTCGGATGTTTTGTTCCGAAACTTCTCTATTTTTATCAGAAGAACCGTCGCATGAGCATCATTCAGGAGCTCTTGAATGACGTCAATGATAATCCTGACTTGCTCAAAAGGGTCATAACTAGTGACGAATCATGGGTATATGGTTATGACATCGAAACCAAAGCCTAATCGTCCCAATGAAAAAACCCAGGAGAGCCAAGACCGACGAAAGCACGCTTCGCTGAATGAGCTCAAGTCTATACCAAAAAGTGCTTATGGAAGTGCTTCGAGGATTGGAAAAAGCGTTGGCACAAGTGTATTATATCTGAGGGGGATTACTTTAAAGGGGACAACATCAATATTGATAAATAAATAATAGTCACTCTACTTTTTGAACACACCTCGTACCCATAGTTTTTTCCCTATTTATGACTAAACCCATTTTTGACTTTTTTAATAAATTCAAAAGCTCGCTGTCATCGATGTCAATGTCATCAGCGTATTTCAGTAGTTCTACAAACGGTTGAGAATTACGGCTAAGGGCTAAAACCGCACTGATAGGGGACAGTCAGATAATTGACTTTAGGCTTTCACACAAACCGGAGATAAGATATTATAGGCTATGTAATGGAGACTAATGCCTCTATAATTGCAACAGTTAAGAGGTTCTCTTTTCTTGAGATTGGACAAACTGTGCTGGACCAAATCGTTGAAATGAGTTGATATATGCTCTCTTCTAAGTCATCGCCCACTACCTTAAATAGCTCGGCAGGTAGACAGTCTACTATACTACTATAGCAGCCTTGTTGTATTTTTCTTTGGATATTGCTATTCGGACTTCATTTTAGTCAGGTGATCGGATCCCTTGACGTGGTCGGTTAGTTAACTCAACGTGCAGCTGAATATTTAGGAGTCAGCAACACACTTCGGGGTATGAGAACTGCCGTTGACCCATTTCGGTTCATCCGCCACCATATTCATTTTATTAACCTGACTTTCTGAATACCCTTACTCACCTCAACTCCAAAGACGTTGAAGTAGCCCAAATAAGATATCAGCCATACTGACTTAAAGCCATCGTTGATTAAATGATGTTAATTCATCCGTCATAAGTCTTCGTTCTGCAGTTCAGTCATTTCTGAAAGTAAAATATAGTGTTTTTATTTTCTCTTATAAGTTTTGCGGGTCACGTTTTTTTTTATACGAGTAACCAGCGGGTCCACAAGTTCTTGAACATGTCCACATCCCCTTTTTTCTTGGTTTATTACAATTTGAATGCATTCGACTGTCGCTTTTGTTTTTTTGCCTTCATGAATAAATCTGTCATCGAAAGTCAAAAAATCAATGTTGATATCCTAATGGGTCGCCCAAAACCATTTTGAAATTTTTTACTCACCGTTCAACATAGATGGTACCACATCTTGGCTTAGTGTTTACCGCTGCAATGCGTAATGTGCCGCTTAGTAAATAACTTATTGTGTACCTATAGTATGAATATGATGGTATGATTTGTATGAGTTTAGTTCATCTGGTCTGGTTGTTTCTCATTCCGAAACCGTTTAATCCATATCAGTCTTTATATTTCTTTTTAACTACCCACACGTGTCTCGTTAAATCAGGATAGATTTTGGGAAACAATTCTTTTCATCGGATTTGTATCATCAAATTCTAATAATGCCTAGTCAAATAGTTGAGAGACTTAGTAATTTTTGTCTGTTATTGTTGTTTCTTTATCTGCATATGGTTCTGATATGATTATGTTGGTCATTGCGTGTTGAACGTACAGAGGACAGGAGCACATACAATAGAATGTGTCATTGAAAATTTCATCACGTCATATTTCGGTATGGACCAAAGTTAACACACCATTAACAACATATAAATCATAACTATAGACAACAGCATTGTACTCCAAAAGGTACATTGCATGCAAAAAGAGATTACAACCACCGAGCTTGTAATATTGTTTGATATATCAAAAATATTTTTTATATTATCTCTCTTATGAGTTAGGAGTCCTCCTACCGTATGCCGTATGAGATCAGTCATAGGTTCGAATTATACCGAGGGTCCTTTTTATGATCGCTATACTTCTGCCTGATACGTTTTGTTCAGTGAAAGTTTTAAACTTCTGTAATTAATGCCTAAATAAAACACATCTTATTGGGAAATATGGTTCGATTTTGGGGTAGTTGCTTCCTCGGGGTAGGCCACCAAGCCTCCATTAAATGTTTCCTTCAACCTTCAACGTTCTCAACCTGAAACAACCAATTTTTTAGCTACCAGAGTAGATTGTAGAACTTTCTGGTCCTATCGATGCATTTAGCAAGGTTAACTACGTACGCATTTCGCACTCAAAAATTAAACTCTAATTTCCATAAATTAAGAAAAAAAAATAGTTTATTTGCACAAACACACGTTTACCAGAAAAAAAAAGTAATTTCCTTAGCTCCGCTTCTTTAATAATTTGTTTAAATTATCGGCAGCAGTTTTGGATTTGGGATTAAGTTTTATGGCAGTTTGGTAGCACTTGATGGCCGAGTTAGTCTTACCCCATCGGTGATATAGAACGCCTAAGTTCGAATGATATAGGGAATTTAAAGGCTCCACTTCAATAACTTGTTTATACAACTCCTCTGCTTCGACGTAATGCATCATTTTTCCATAAACATTAGCTCTGATGAACTTAATCGATACTTCTTTGGGCAGGTAATTCAGCGCTTGACTGGATACACGAATTGCGTCATCATATAGTCCTTGATTGTCTAAGAGGGTTAGAATGTTCGCCCACGCCTTTGGTTGGTAGGGATTCAATACAATAGACTCTTGCCAATGCCTGATTGCTTCTGAGTATTCATGAATTTCAAGAAATAGATTTCCCATGTTGTAGTAGCAGACCGGATAGTGTTTACGGTATTTCAAAGCATTGCGGTAACTCTGCAATGCTTCGGTATATTTCTTCCGTGATGCTTGAACTATACCCAGATTCATCCAAGCAGCTGGGAACTCATGCAATATATTGAGTGAGTATTGAATATACATCTCTGCAGTCTGGTAGTCACCAATTTCTCTATAAAGATTGCCAAGGTTCATTAGAGCAGCTTCGTAATCGGGATATAAACTTATTGCTTTATGGTAATGGTGGAAAGCCTTTTTCTTGTCACCTTTATCTGTAGACAGGCGAGCAATGTTATAGTGAACTTTGGCATTGCTTGGACAAACCGATAAAGCCGAAGTAAACAGAAGCTCTTCCGTCATCCATTCTGTTGCTCTTTGACGTGTTCGAAAAATGAAGAGAGCCAGCATCCCTATAAGGCAGAGTCGAAGCACTTTTCTGCATTTAAGGTGTCTCTTTACAAGATTGTGGAATGTTGAAGCGATGATAAGGCACAGGCCAATTGAAGGTACATAAAGTACACGTTCAGCGATAACAAAACCTACTTTTATGATTCCACAAGCTGGCAGGAATGGTATAATCATAATTCCAAGGCCAATCAAAAGGGTTTTAGACTTCAATTTGATTATTCTATAGGTAAATATGTAAACCAATATAGATCCTAAATTGCGGTAATCTCTAATCGAAGACACAAGATCTACTGTTCCCAGTGCCCAGTCAAAGCTTAACCACAAAGGGCAAAAAAGTATCCAACAATTGAGAGCATAAAGAAAGTTTTGCGAGAGAATTCTTGTTTGCAAACTTTCACTTGCAGCAATTGGATTATCCATTGCTTTGAAGATAGGACTTTCAAAGTTCTGTTTCCAAAGCCTTAAGTAAAGTAATATTGCTGTAAAAGCTGCAAATGTTACATACCTTCCCTGGAAGAGGTCTCCTAAACCAATGTGCAGTTTTCTTTTGTAGCACCTTCTCTTGATGATATCATAGAACACACAGCTGGGTAGTATTGTTATAGCATTCTCTTTGCACAATAGTCCTATAATGGATAAAAGTAGAATTGTAAGAAATTTCAGTCCATTTAGAAGATCGCTGTCGTCATCCTTAATGGAATCAAAAAGGAGGATTGCAAGCAAGAAACACAAGCAGAAGAGCAACTCTGCTCTGCCTACTACCCCACATACTGCTTCCGTGTGAGCGGGATGCGTGGCAAATATCAGCGCTCCTATTAGTGACATATCTGCATTGTTAGTAATCCTTTTAAATAAATTAAGCACCAGTAAACTGTTGATGGAATGTAGAGCCAAGTTAACACCTTTCATTTGATAAGCACGAAACTCAAGTGTATTGTATTCAAAGTAAAATAGTAAAGTTGTTAACGGACGGTAGGATTTATGGCTATCAGGATCTGTAAGATTAGCACCCCAGAAGTCATGGTCTAATAGGGACTTTATGGAAATCGGTGATCGGACTACATCTTTGTTCTTTACTATGGCCACTGTATCGTCGAAGACAAATGTTCCATGGAGAGCGTGATAATATGAAACAAGACAACAAATTATTACCACGCTAGAGTAGTTTGCTAAATTATATTCCATTGTAGCATTATCGCTTGAATGATATTTTTTTTATTTAAAAAACAAAAAAAGAAACACTGCCAACGTTTTGACGATGTAAACAAAAATTTTGCGAAAACAAAAACCGATAACAACACAAAACGTCAATACCTCTAGCTCTGTTATATTTTGTAATTTGACTTGGCTGGTGTTGTCTCAGCCTCTGCATCCAGTGTACTTAGTTTTGGTTTATTACAATAACTTCATTGTGATTTGATATTGCTATGCTGAAGGAGTCAATTGTATTTGAGGGTTCAGTTTGAAAGTATACTTAATCTCTCTAAGCCATTGCAGATTTATATATATTATATGGTTTTAAAAATCATATCTTCATCTTGTGCGTTAAAAATTGTGTGCCTAAATGTTGCTAAACCTATGTAACAGTATTACATTGCTGTTCCTATTTCCATTAAACTGTAATTGATGCATGTTTACTCCTTAAGCGTGTTATGGCCTAGATTGTTGACCGATGCTTATTCGTTTATTAAAACCAAAGTGTGAATGAATGATATCTCACACCAATGCCAGCATGTCCCAATATTTGTTTCACGTTCATAGAGAATATTGTTAATTCGCTCTCTGATTACTTGAATTGTATTGCGACTTACAACGACGAATTTTGATTTCTATGCGAATCAAGGCCTTTTTCCGTTGAATTGCCGAGCTTTGAATATAGTCTGAAATAAATTACGAATATCGTGAAGTAGATTCGAGGTTTTGAAAGGAAAGTAAATTAATCGGATGCAGTTGTTAATTGTTCAATCGTAAACGCTATGCTTACCGATTTATCCATTGAAGACGTTTTTCTATCCAACTTTCTTTTAACCGTTTCTCTTTTACAAAGGCACCTAACTTCTGTCTGTAAGGGCTTTAGACTCGCCGATGGCCTTTGACTTTGATGAGATGCAACGTTAATAGCAGTATTCTCTTATTAATATACAGGTCTTCGGATTAACAAATATGTCTGAACTATTCTGAATACCCGAAGCTTTTGAGATATAATATATCTTGCTTAATCTTTTTCTACGCTATTTTCAGAACCAGCTTTCGAATTTGCCAGCTCTTGCCCTCTCAAGCTCTTTGTCAAAAATAACGTACATCTGTATCTTTCTTTCTTTCCTAAATTTTTGTTTGCCCATTGAGATAAAGTTTGGAGTTTGTAGCTCTAGCAATCCTTAGTCAACTTATTTTATATGCAGGTAGTAAGTTTACTGAAGGAATATCTCACATGCGCTATATCTTCTTCAGATTGTAAGTCACTTCAAAATTTGCCAAGGGTCACTTCTGCCTGAGCCTTGTGTAACTTTAGGTGATAGTGTTCCGTTTAAGAACCGACCAATATCCTGAGTCTCTCTTCCATAATTTTGAAAATTTGCCAAATTAACTTTTGATTAAAAAGTGATCACAATGCCTTAGATAGTCTATGCCCGCCTAGATTTGGTTATCTGCGATCAGCCTTCTGTGTTTCTTTTCTGAGCTTTATACAATAGGTTCGCTGGAATAATGCATAGTTAAATTCATCGCAGGCTAGTGTTGTTATCGCTCCTAGCTGATAAGTTAGGCTGGTGTATTATTTGCATTAGCTTTTCAAATGATTTTTTTTCAGATGCTATTTGCTTACACCCTATGGCCTCAGAGGTAATCGAAAAGATTCTTTGAGTCCAACCTTTGGTTAGACTTAAACTTCCTGAGTTATCAAATCTAGTTCAAGGTAAGGGGGAGAATATGAATTCAATGTTCGACTTTCAGTTAAGCTTGAAAACATGTGGACGATTAAATATGAATAAGCTCATATTGCTCTTTACGCAACCCCTTAGTTAAATCGAAACTTTCTATACTCCGCCAACGTAGTATTATCCTTAATGGCATCTTAGGAGATACCAACTGAAGGAGTTGTGCGTGATTTGCGATTGTAGTGCGATAGCCACTCTTGGGGCAGTAACAGACATCTCCTTGTTGGGGGATAAATGATTGCTGAGCATCATCCATTAACAATGGTGCCATTAGCATTCCCAGGGAAACCATTTGCTTCTTAATGATAGGGTAACGTAGTTTGACGCTTAAACAAGGAGACACGTAGAAATAGACATAAAAGCCTTCAGGTTAAATTTTTGGTCCGCTGCCATTGATAAAAATTTCTGGTGCTGTGATAACTTGTGTTGAATTGTTGCTGGTATTACATGTTGAGTGATGGTCGATGGTCGTACTTTTCTTTGGTTTCAAATAAAAAAAAGCATATCCATGACTCTGATGTCAATCGGTCGGAGTTCGTTTGGTGATTCCGGAGTTAATATCTGTTGAAGGGCTAGTACCCGTATGGCGGTTGCTTGTTTTAGCCAATAAGCAGGTGCGTAGTTACACACTTCGTCAGTCACTGTTCTCCATTAGTAGTGTATACAAATGAATTTTTTAGTGAGGCTATTCCCGCATAGCCATGATCGTCATAATGTCGGAAAATCGGCCATAAACGGTCAAACGAAAACGTTCTATCGCATCAAAACTTCAAGACATTTCATCACTGTTGCATAGTTTAGCGGTCTGTGTATATTTGTACGTCCTGTATCGTACAAGAACCGATCTAAAGGTCCATTCACAACTACGAATACACACGAGCAAATTTTAACATTTCATTCACAGCTACTTTTTCATTTAGTCGCAGCGACCTGTGAACAAAACAAAACAAAATAAATTTGAAGCCAAATTCGGGCGAATGTTTTGGTCGTGCGAATGTATATTGGGTTCCACTTCTCTTGAAAGGGCACTCACTATTTTGCGCAAGACTTCAAGACATTTCATCACTCTTGAATAGTATAGCGGTCTGTGTATATTTGTACGTCCTGTATCATACAAGAACACGAGCAAATTTTAGCATTTCATTCACAGCTACTTTTTCATTTAGTCGCAGCGACCTGTGAACAAAACAAAACAAAATAAATTTGAAGCCAAATTCGGGCGAATGTTTTGGTCGTGCGAATGTATGTATTTTGGGTTCCATTTCTTTTGAAAGGACACTCACTTATTTGCACAAAAGGTACTTGAATTCGAGTTTTTTTTTTTTTTGTTATTAATCCACAGACAAATTAAGTTCTGTACTTTAGGAATAGTAAAATTGTCACTTGGCTGACCTTAAATGTGCTAAAAATGATTTGTTTGCAAGCAGCTCATTCGCAATTCGCTGAACTGTGAATGGACCTGAAAACCTATGGGGTTGGCATCAATGTGAAGCAATACGTTTCGACTGTCTCTTTAAATGGGAATCGAATGCTTGCTACTATGTATATTGCTGCGAGCTCCACTCGAATTTTATTTCTTTCCTAAAAGTTTCGGCTAAGCCGAGAAACCGCAAGAGTGATTTAATATCTTTAGGATGTTTTGTATTCCTAGACTATGATCAGCTTTGTCAGTGAACTAGAACGAACCGTTTCGTTGAAGCTGACATACCCCAAGAATTCTAACAGCGCGTCTGTCTAACTTTTACAGTAGGTCGTAGAATCTCGTCCATAGCACAATTCTATGAAAAATACATGGACATGTATAGTGCTATGTCTGAGAAAAAAAAGCGTCACTGTCCAATTGTCACTCAAAAATGCGTTCTTAACGTATTTAGTATGTGTCATCACCTCATAGAGATCGCTTCAAAGGTCAACACTGATAGTAATTTTATGTGCAGCAAAGATTGCTAACAACTGTGGTTCGCTGCCACCGTTCGTAGGCGAGTTGATAAGAGCGTAATCGTTTTTAGAACCTCTATTTACAGCTTTAACACAGGCTCGGGTTTTGTCGGGTACGAATAAGACTGGACGCCGGTCAGAGTAATCTTCTTTAAATTTAAGACTGCTAGAGATGATCATGTCTCTAGCCCCAAAATAAATAAAAAACTTAAACTTTTCAATATATGAACATTTATGACCATATGAGTGTCTTATTGTGCCAGGAAGAGGAGACAACAGAACATTGAATCGAGTAGATGCGCTTGTCAAACCTTTTTGACATTAGTACATCTGCCAATAGAACTAAACAACCACGATTAGTGGTATCTTGTCGCCGCCTTGATATTAAAAAAGTCTTCGAACAAATCAAACAGACCCTGTAACAATTTGGAAAAATTTGTCATCTTTGTTTACCAAAAGATTCGTATCTTCAGTCCACTGTTTATTTTTATCTCCAAAAATATGGTTTTATCTTAATTTTGTTCAGAAATTCTCGAAATATAAAGATATGGCAGATTCTGCTAAATGTCATAAATGTAGAAAAGATTTAACAAGTCGGAATCGCCTTATAACTGAAAATTGCGGTCATTCCAAATGTCGACAATGCCTAATATCCGAGGAAAACGGTTGCGATGAGTGCAAACAAATTATCCCGCCGCCCATAAAAAGTGCTTCTGTTGAAAAATCATCTTATATTGAAGAAAACGACAACCCACCACCAGTCGATACAATCGTACCATTTCCCGAAAAGACGAAATCAGGCAGAATATTTCCATCTCATATAGTGAAGGAATGCATGGACAAAAAAACAGTGTACCTGTGCACTATTTGCAATAAGCGCTTCAAAAGTCGAACACAACAATATTATCACCTTTTCTGTAATAACTCCTCTAATAAGCCATTTAAATGTGAACAATGTAAAAAGGTAGAAATGGAAATATTTTTAGTTTTTCGTTATCGTAATCCTCTTCTAATTGTAGACGTTTTCCACCTCTTCTCATTTGAAATACCACATGGAAGGTCATTCACAAAAATCATTTCCATGTTCAATTTGTAATAAAACATTCTCGAAGCTGCAAATACTTCGGAAGCACGAAAAGCTCCATACTGCAAAGGCCGAAGAGTGCCCGGAATGTGGGGTAAAACTTCGGAACAAAGTGGCCTTCGTGGCTCATCTACAGAGACACAAAAATATATTTCTATACACCTGCGATGTGTGTGAAAAGAAATTCTCTTTGAAGTCAACTCTGCGATTGCACCAAAGTGTCCATAGTGGTGAGTGTGTCCTTTTTTTCAAAATAAGATAAATTACCCTTTGCTTGCAGGTGTAAAGCAATTCAAATGCGATTTGTGCGACAAAAAATTCGACAGAAACTCAACGTTAAAACTCCACTCATTGAGACACTCAAAACAAAAGAAGTTTCGTTGTTCGGAATGTTTTAAATATTTCATCGATACAAAGTCCTTGTTGCGACATAGTCAGATCCATCTGGGTAACCACTTACCGACTAATTAAGAAGACATTTTAATTACTTCCCCTGCATTTCTAGGCAAATCAAAGTACAAGTGCGGCCTTTGTGATACGACCAGCATACGAAAGGACAACATCACTAGGCACATACGCAACATGCATCCTGAACATGACAAAAACACAATAGAAATAATCATAAAAACTTTGAGTGAAAAAGTAATTGAAGGTGTCTCAATTCTGCAGTCTTCTGCAACTATCCCTGCAGAGAATACAAATTTAAATGATATACCCAAGACTGTAGCCAATAGCTCTGTAATAAGATGTGTTGGCAATGTCCAGCCTGTGATAATACCGCAAAATAATCAAACACAAGTTAACCCTCAAACAAAGGAAAAAGAAGAACAAATAGCAGTGCATGCAGCAGCTACCACACATAAGAAACTCAAAAAGAAATATGACCCATGTGAGATGTATCGAAAAATTCTCTTAGATGATGATAGTATACAAGAGACTGATACAAATAACCCGAGTGATGTTACAAGTACAGCAAAACTCGTACCGGAAACAACTGCAAATGGACAGCAATCAAACTTCTCCGAAACACATTGGCGAAAGAATTTCAAATACTTCCAACCGTTTGATTGATCAATAAAAATTATTAAAGCTTTTTTTTGTAAAGAAATATTGTCGGGGTCTACTGTGTACGTATACGCAGACTTTTTATTGCATGAACGCCTTGCCACAACTTCAAGCATAGTGGTAAGCAATACTATGTTTCTATCGCTACAAATTCACAACGCAATTAGACTATCTTCAAATAGTCGAACTTCCAAACGCATCGACCAGATAGATAGATAGTTGTGAACAGCTAAATTGTGAATAGCTAAAGTACAAATTTTAGAGAAAGCAAATGGGTGGGCAAGCTCCCTGCTGCGGATTTATGTCAGATATGTGCTGAACATGACATGATTCAAGGTAGATGAGACCGTTGTTAGGTAACACATACCCCAGTTAAATAGCCATGGGTATAACGATAAATGTACAATTGAATACAATTATACAAGCGCTGTAGTGGTCTGAGAATATAGTGGTTCCTCGGAATGTTCGGAAATCCATAATAATGGACTGCCTTACGTCGATCACAATTTGGTAGCCTCGTCTATATTGTATGGAAGAAGTTTGATGTTGGCAAGTTAAGCCTTGATACGGATTGTTTGGTCGAGTGCCGAGAGCTCAAAACCTCTTGTCCACAAGAAATCCACACCGAAGTAGACGCTAATTTGGTTCTCTGTAAAAGTCAACGAGTATCTAAGTTTTTCATCTTTTGTCCGGTCTATCCGCCTTTCCTGCATGACGACGCTTGTTGTTCAAGGTTAGAGCCTTTAATGTGCAGATCTGAACGTTGTTGTCCTTGTTTTTATTTTTACAGGGTGATCCGTCGTTATTCAAAGTTCTTGGTTGCTTTGAAACAGTAGCATTTTTATGTGGTGGAGTAGCTCAACAAACGGACAATGACTAGACATGTATGGTACTCACTGGAATGTTTCAATTGCAGACCATAGGTATATCGGGTTCCGAATTGGGTGTAACTAGAAAGACGCCAGTAGAACATCTGTTCCATTGTGAGCAGTAACTGTATCTTCTAAGAAAACTGAAAACCTTAAAAATAGGTTACACAAGACTATTGTAGAAAGAAACTGGAGTCATTAAAGATCGAAGAAAACGAATATAATTCGGAATTTAAATCTGGTAAGCTAAATTGAAGGCTAAATGGTGAAGCTCCTCGTCTTGATATTCATATCACAGAATTCCCTTTCAAAGCCATCTTCCATTTATTTAAAAACAGTTGAAATTAGAACTGCCTGCGTCATTGCTTAAGGCTTTTATTGATAGTGAGTTTTCGTAAAAGCATAACTGCATATTGCATGACTCTCCAGGATACAAGCAGACCAAACGAATACTTCCCGACGTCTCTATGAGGTCACTGATTGCGGATGCTGTCTGCGGCCAATACGTGATGGTACAGAGGCGTTGCACGCCAGTTGGCGTTCCGTCTTTACTGCTTGGTTCATGTTGATCGGCTTACTATTTAACGCTATCAATAGTTCTGGCTTCTATGCTCATGTATGTGCAGATAATGTAGCTGTACTGTGTGTTGGACTTTGTCTAGTCTGATCTTTGTCTAGACGTGATCGATGATTGGTGTACTAGAAATAGAAAAACTACTCCAACTGCTCCAATTTTCTAACGAACCTAATTATTTGAGTGTCATCCTGTATAGCAAATTTCTTTTGATCAGACATGTTATATCGAAAGCTGCTCTCGACTTGCGGGCAGCGTAAAGGCGCTTTCGGTAAGAAATGGGACTTGTCACCGAAGAGGATCTACATTAATATGTAAAAGCCAGCTTTCACGAAAATGTCATTTGCCGCTTTAACCAGATTTCAAATAACGGTCGGTCTCGGCTGAATGGGCTTTTCCTAGCACACCTGAACTTGCGCTCTGATGAAAATCCCTCCCCTTGATATTCATGTCTTAGACTACACTCTCAAATCCTTCTTCTGTTTATAAAGAAGTGACCTTTGGTACAACATGCACTGGAGTTTTTTGACGCTGCTCTTATGGACATGCCTTCTGATGCAATGACACCAGAACTCAAGTTGCGGAAAAAATATAAAATCGACCTTCCCTGTACACTGAAATGTTTTCGAGCAGAATCAGATTTATCTTCTTGTTAGGAAAACTTACCTTTGTCTTCCAAACGGAGATGGCATTGCACTATATTGCGAAGAATCGATGAAAGGACGACGCATTTCTATCTGTATCGTCAGCCAAGCTGCGGTAAAAGCCTTGCTCAACTCTCCGATGAACTAACGACTTCCCTTGATAGTTGGGTTTCATGCAAATGACTCTCCAGATGCCGGTAGAATTAACAAATGCTTCTTAATTTCTTTAGAAGATCAACGGCTCTCCTGCTGTCAATCAGTAGGAAAGACTACAGGATGGATAATGACGTGGTGATGAAGCACTACGTTTTTGCTAATCACTTAAGTCTGCTAGGCACAAGTGATACAATATCCTACGACATTTGCTGTGGAAGTGATGAAGACACCGTATAACACTATTGTTGTAAATGTTCGACTTACGTTCGCATCAGGCTACAGTAACTCGGCGCATACGCGTTAATTGCTGTTAGCGTAGGCACTTTATCACTGAAGCGCTTGTTCATCTTTCTTCCAAAAAGTAAGAAATTGCAGTAAAAGGAACATATAAGGAATGAATTAGGTCTTATTCTGAGCACTTTTTTCGGACCGAAAAAAAGTAGGTCAGGAAGTAGGTACCGACAGCCTGCTCTCCCTCAGTAGTGAATATTTCTTTGTGAGTTCTCTGTTCTGGCGAAAAAAACTTGTCCTTTAAAGACTCGTGCTGATGTTTTTCTTGGTTTGCAAATTGGTAGTTACGTATTGCATGAAAATGACATATGATCAATCAGGCTTTACATATCGGGAACTAACGAGCAAGTTTTCCTCTTTTCGTAGGTAATTTATTTGATCAACTAATTGGCAGACTTGTTAAGTAATCTACATTTGCAAAAAAATTTTATTGCCAAGGTTTCTGACAACGTCTCTATTGAAAGATTTTCCGTAATTCTCATGTGGAAATGTTTATAATAAGAAAGAACAACGAACAAATGTTTGCTTCTGTTGTTTATTTTTATAACACCAACGCCACATGTTCCGGTACGCATGAATTGGCGTCAACAGTCTCTAATTCGAGCATAACTGACGCCAAACAACAAAAAAACATAAACAATTCATTATCATGGGTTCAAGCATTTTTGGCAGTTACCCAATTTGTGTTTGGTATTACGTCCGTGGTACTGATTAATCTCTCATAGCGAATGATTATAATTAACCCTACTCGTACTATACAGCACCAGCAATTTAATACATTCCGTTAGCAATGTTTAAAGATTCATTCGAAGAGGAACTACGAGTTCTAACAGCAACCAAAGAATGGAAAGAAGTTCTCAAATTGGGAGAGTCCCTGCCATTGGAGAAGAAAAACAAATATCTCTGGATGTGGCCAACTACAGATGCGTTACAGAAGATAAAGTCAATTTTACAAGAGCTAAATATACGAAGTGTGTTAAGTGTCGGATGCGGTACTGGGCTCCTCGAATGGATCATTCAAGAGAGCATTGGTAAGCAAAGATAAATATTATTCATCAGGTAATATGCTTGAGATTTAAAAGCTTTTTCGTTGAATAGGGCTCTCAGTATATGGTTTGGAAATCGACAGGTCTTGGTGGGAGAGTTGCTATTCTCCAACCAGTTTCATTAAGCTTAATTTCACTGATGATGTCTGCATGCAGTCTAGCTTCTTACAAGAATGTTGTCACTCATGCAAATGGGATTTCGCTATGCTCTTTTGCTTCTTTAATAATGGAAAAGCTTTCCAGGAATACTTACGCTTGTACAAAGGTTCGACTTTGATAATTATTGGTCCAGCACCTGAAGTGGGAATACACACAGATCCTGCACCGCTGAATCCACGTTTTTGTGATTCTAAATGGAAGTTGTTTAAATGTTTTAACATATCCAACGATGACATAATAGCCTTCTACACTCAGTGAACTTATTTTGAGATTTTTTTGATTTTTAAAAGACGTCTCGTGATTTTATTGAAACAATGTGAAAAGAAATAACTGTAGGCTTAAGTTTAATTTAATTTAACTTGAACATGGAATTTACATGAAGGAATGGACTGAACTTCAGCGGTAACTGTGCTGTTGATGCCTAGGTTAGCCAGTGCTCCTCTTACAAGTCCACAAGTAAATGCAACAAACTGTTCAAAAGAAAAAATTATTTAATTGTTATTTGAGGAGTTCGCTTACCTTAGGAGCATGTTCTAATTGCTTGGAACCAGGTGATATTCGTGTTAGGAAGCGAAATGCTTTGTCCTGCAGCACGTAGACACCTTGGTGATTCGTTCTTAAGTTATCAACTTGTTTCTTGTAAATAAGTGACCAGAAATCCGTGCAAATGAATTTCATTGTTTCCAGTTCATCTTTAAAGCGAGGCCATTCGCGGGTTAGCCTTTCAATGAGACGGTAGCCCGTTGAATAGCCAATGTATTCCAGAGTGGAAAAATCATTTTCCTGCAATAGATTTTATTAGAGTTAATCTATAAAATGCGGGTGGAGATTATCTCGGCTTACTTTGTTTTCCTGTAGACAATAGTTTACAATTTCTGAATGTAAACAGTCAAATACGATTTCCTCTGACATTGCTATGAATTTTTAATTATATTTTATACAATTCTGAACTCGTCCTACCCATTAAAAGTTCAACAAAACAAATCGGACGAACTGACAGTTGTTTTTGACATTTCACTGGACGTGTTAGATTTGTTTGTTATAGCTAGAACTAAAGTCCCATTTACAATACTGGGAGATGCGATACGTTGCTCGAAAAAGAGAGCGCATGAACTGTCAAAAATATTTCCGTAGCATGTACTTCAATGTGTTTGTTTACAATAGTGCGAATCTCGCAACTAGCATCGCAGTCAATTTCGAAAATCTGGAAAACTCGCATCTCGCAATGCATGATAGCTTCATTTTTTTTTTTGTTTTCATTTTGAGCTTGTGATTTGTAAGTGGTTTTTCATTTAATTAGCACTTCACTTGACAATTGTTCTTTGCGTTTTGACATATCATTGTAAACAGACGTCCGATGTCCAAATGCGACCTTCGTATCGCATCTCTCAGTATTGTAAATGGGACTTTAATCAGAAGCCCTTATTAGAAGGTGTTCCGAATCGTTTGGTTATTAAGAAGCTTGTTTAGGTTTTTAAAAATCAAGACATCGGTTGCATTGCATTGCTTGGAATTTTGGTTTTGGGTTTTTTCTTAAATTTCCTTTTCCTATGTTTTTCTCATAGGGAGGTGATCCAACTTTTCTGCCTACGGTTGGCCATCATCAGAGTAATGTGTTCAATTGGCTGAGAGTTTTACTCAGATGTTGCTAAAAATTTTTTTTCTTATATCAATTTATTGGCTTACAGTTTGAAACACAAATTTTAATCTTACACTTAGGTTGCAAGTTAAAGGACATACATTGACTCACCTGGTGACTTATTAAGACTTTAGGGTGTGCGATGGCATTCAGAAGTCAACCACGGGGAAGTAGAACTAGACAGTAGGACATTTTTAATAGATGAAATAATAGTTTAATACTAATAGAAAATATCGGTATCACTATGCAGGTACACTTCTAGTGCCTTGACAATGATTTTATACGCATCAAGAATTTTTTTTTTCTGACGGACTCAGCGAACCGTCATTGGTGCGTTGCACGTATGGAAATAGAAGCGGTAGAAATTAGTTAAGTCGGGAATAGGGCCAAAACTAAATATATACTGTCAACAAAAAGGGACAAGTAACATTGACGAAACGGGCAAACCGTCAAAATAGAGAGATAAGGCTTTAAGGTCTCAGGGACATCTCATCAGAAATCAAACCAAGAGACTATATTTTTCCCTTATCATCCCAGTCTACTTTATAGTGTAGAATCATAGTCGTTAGACAAAGTAGATAAAAATAACCTTGGCCCTTTCGAACCCAAAATTCTTCGAGAGAATTTTGGTGGTTGGGTGTTGATATGGTTTGGAGGAGGAAATTTATTGACGAACGGTACAGTGACATTGACCTGGTCAGAAGATGGCTGAGACATGCATAGTAAATAAAGCGGACAACTAACCCCCATGACACCACGTTTGTCAACGGACTTAGCTTTATTGATTTTGTGCTGGGATGAAATATCATTATAGCAAGCACGCGATTTCCTAAAAGGGATAATGTAGAATAGGTCAATAGACCTCCAGATTCTTCGCCGAACACGTATCGCAAAATCTCTCAACAACTTCTATGCCACCAGCATCAAGTACCAAACACGACTGGTATCGCCGCCAACATCTCATAAGAGACACCGCATACGATGTGCTAGCGATAACCAAAACTTGCGTCCACCTTACCAGAATGAAGCGAGGATAGCAATATCTAAGGTTCTGGACCTGTTGGCTTACCGGACGAGGTATTTAAAGCTGCTTGAAATGACTTTATGGAGAGCATACCCTAAATCATTTCTCAAATCTGGTCAGAAGAGTGTTCACCTGATAAATGGAACCTCAGGGATTGCCCAATCCCAATCCCTCAATTGCGCCATCTTATAGGCAAAGCCCCCTCAGATACCATATCTTATCTGCCATACTGTGTGAACATCTAAAACCCTTCGCCAATAACCTGATTTCCTCTTCTGCCATACTGTGTGAACATCTAAAACCCTTCGCCAATAACCTGATCTCCTCTTATCAGTGTGGTTTCAAACCAGGAAAGTTCAGCACTGAAAAAAATTTCACACTGCGGCAGATCCTGAAATAAACTCTAGAAGTCCAAATCGATACACATTATGTTTTCATCAATTTTAAAACCGTATACGATAGTATTTGTAGATACAAGCTATATATGTAGTCTTGATATTCCTGCCAAACTCATCCATTTATGCAGAATGACGATTTAGGATGCTCGCTGCTTCACTCCTCCATCAAGATCGGTAACGACGTAACAGAAGCCTTTATATCAAGGTAACGCATTATCATGTTGCTTCTTTAACATCATACTTGAAAGAATTGTGCGGAGCTTACAAGTGCAATTCCGTAGACATAAAACGAAGATTAACTCTCGCTAATCGCTGCTTCTTTGGATTAAGAAGTCAATTGAGTAGTAAAGACCTGTCCCGAACAATTAAGACTTTGTAGCGCGGAAGCATAGACTCCATCGAAAGCGGATGAAGATGACCTTAATTGTGTTTTTCGTAAAATATTTGGTCATACTTACGTTGACGACCTTTGGAGGAGAAGATTCAATGACGTATGGTTATACGTATGGGTGACAACGATCAGGTTAGCAAACTGCGCAACAGTCGATTGAAATGGCTAAAACATGTAGAGTGAATGGACACTTATGATTTTGCTGTTAACATTTTTACATGTGGTGGTTAAATGTAAAATTTTTATTTCGCAATTTTTTTCTTTGTCAAAATTGCAGAAGACCGATTTATTGATTTAAAAACCTAAAATGAAGTCAAACGCAGTCGATTGCTCGAAAATAAAAATTTGGTTTTTATTTATGTTCTGACATAAATCCCAGAAGAAAAATATGCTTCTGAATTAAAAACCAGAACCAAATTTTGTTTCTGAAAAACTGACAAAAATGACAACGGCACATTTTTTTTCTCACCAAAGCGCAAGTGCAAGCTTTCTGTCGGCCAACGATAAACGTCATAAATAGATCATACGTATATATAAATAAATCATATATTTCATTGCGAATACACTTAATGCTTATCTGGAGAAATACATTCTGAAGATATTTGCTTATTGTGCCAGAAGTTGTTGTTCATCTGCAGCGAAGAACAAGTCAGGTAAACTTACGCGGTCCTCGCAAATAGTGTGGTCTAGGATATCCTAATATACACTTCATTACTGTACAACAATGTTAACTCGAAATCACTCCTTTTACTTATTGAAAATAAACTATTTAAAACAAAAATACATTGTTGATAAAATTTGAGGTAAGCAAGGTTTATATTTCTCTAAAATTACTTAAAAAGATATCTCTTGTAATACTGCATTTCCTCTATACTCTCTTTGATGTCGTCTAAGCTGCGATGGACGAGCTTTTTTTTTGGGGCACCAGCAGCAACACTCGGATTCCATCTTCGACATAGTTCCTTCACAGTCGAAACATCAATTATCCTGTAGTGCAAGTAATTATCTAACTCAGGCATAAACCTATTTATAAATAATCGATCCATATACACACTGTTTCCACCTAGAGGGCATTTCCCTCTTGGTATGTAATTTTTTAGAAAGTTAAGCACAAGACTCTCAGCTTGCTGGATTGAAATATTCGAACTTCTACATTTGTCCACGAGTTTTGTCTCCTTGTGATGCTTCATGCACCACTCGTTCATGTTATTCAGTACTTCCTCTGGCTGATAGATTTCAACACTTGGACCTATCGCAATTATGTTGAGTTCCTTATCGGTAATTAAGCACGACAACTCTAAGATTTTGTCTCGACTTATATCTAAACCGGTCAGTTCTAGGTCCATCCAAACGATGTGAGTTTCTGTGCCCATAGACTCTTTGTGCGCGAATGTTCGCAAAAATTGTTGGATGCAGGAACTCTTTAGCAAATAAGACTGACACACTTTATGTAAAAATGATCGAACGATTATTTTAATCATTGATTTCGATTGTCATTGGCCACATTCAGTTATTAATTGAATAATTTAATAACCTGCCCTATGTAACTACGTTCGCACACTTTCGTATGACAGTTGGTCGTATAAGGTGTGTTGGTATTGTGAACCATTCCATTATTGGTTTTGTTTGATTTGAGATTGGAGATGTCCTCTTACAATAATTTGGAGAAAGGAAAAATGCGTAGTGTGTTGCTTATTTTTCTTTCATTTATTGTTGAATTATGTAATGTGTATAAATACACCAAATGTTAAAAACTTCTCTGCTGTATCTGACTTAACTTAAAAGGTTGGCTAAGTTTTCTGACCTTGGAACCATTCTACAGGCCACTATATTTTTGATTACCTTGTTAGTGATGCCGATGCTTTCGCATTTGAGTGATCCATTTATTTTTCTTTCGGCTCATTAAAACCTCGGCGGGTACTTAATTTCTATAGCTTTGTGGACCGTCTTTCCGACGACTTTCACCGAACATTGCAAAACCAGCTAATTTACTTAATCTAAAGTTTCTCCACTATCGGTTTCTTTATTTTGTGATATCCATTTGAATGTGAGCAGCAATATCTATAAATCAAAACTCTATAAAATATCATGGTGCGAAATCCCCGAGTTTTCTGCCCACAATTCTGGTCTCTTTTGACGAATTGCTTCACGCAAACGTCTCATAACGCCCAAATAATACTCTTGTTTTCTGTCTGTAATCCATGAAAACCGTGAGCATTGCCTTCTTTTTTGACTGAAAACGACGTGGTTTTTTTTGTCTCGGCTCATTTGGTGAACGCCATTCACTTGCCTGATGTCTGGATTGCGTGTCGTACTCATAAGCCCACGTCTCGTCTCCAGTAATGATCCTTTTGATGAATGTGGGATCAAACCATTTTTTTTTGCGACAACAACACGGTCTCTTTTTTGCATGAAATTGAGGTCTTTTGGCACCAACTTTGCTGCTACACGACAGAAACCCAAATGTCTTGGACGGATCCATAGGCAATGTTCAAGTCCTCTGCTATCTCTCTAATGGTTAATTCGCGGATATTGATCAACATTTCTTTTACTTCATCAATGTTTTCGTCGGTTTTCGATGTCGATGGTCTGCCACTGCGTTCATCATCTTCGATTGACTTACGACCACTATTGAACCGCTCGTGCCATTTTGGAGAATCGTTACCGAAAAACCTTTCCAACATTTCCAACGTTCGCGCACCATTAAATCCGTTTTGTACGTTTAATACAAATTTCGTATTAATAACGTTTAATAATCCATTTCTAAAATTGTAAAAAATCGCCAACACACACAGAGATAGTTGTACTCTTGGCTACGTAACTTTTGCAAATGTCAAGCTATGATGCTAAAATTTAGAGGGAATGTCAACAACAGATGTACCAACTTAACAAAAAACAAAAAACAGAACTCAAATCGGAATATAGGTAGCACCACACGGTGGTTATTCCATAATTTTTTTTTTTTTTGATCAAGGTGGTATGTACATAGTGACCTTTACGTGCTAATTACCCCCATTCTAGCAATTTTAGTTGTAAATTGCTCTCATTATAGCAGCCTTACTACTAATTTTTTTTTTTATTCTAGAAAATTCTAAACTGCTAGTTTGTACAATATTTGGTAATTCACTTACAGTGTGTCAGTACGAAGTTTAAGGGCTTGCAAAAGCATTAGAGTTTGACATCTAACTTAGTTCATTAATGTTTTAGAGTCGTCTCTGCCTTTATGCAGTGGAACTAGAAAGCTCTCCATCCACTGGTTAAGCATTCGATCGTTTTTCTTCATTTTATTAAATGGAATTGCAAACCATTCGAACCTTATATTTCCGATTGCAGCCCACAGTTCGGAAAGTCATTTAGTCCAACTGCACGCCCCGCTTCATTCTTTTTACCGCTTCGCTGAATTCGGTTTACGACAAATCTGCCATTTGATTCTCGTCTGCGCGGAAGTTCTTCATTTTGTAAGGCTTTGAAGTACTCTTTATATCCATTGCAAACCTCTCCCCTCCTCATATTCAATATACTTCGGCGATTGAATCTCTTGCTAGTATTTTCTTTTACAATCTTAAAAATTTAAAAAATTTTTCTGTTGCTTGTCATCAGCTTCTACTGCCATCGCACTTGTTACCGCTTTTCCGCAACATTCTTACCCTAACTTAAGACGCACTTATTCAGTTTCGCTATTTGAGCTGTACTTTTTGTTCTTTATCGTGATTTTCGTATCATAGTTCAGCCAAAACGTCTTCTTTAATCATGTGAAGCCGGCCGGTGGAAAAACTGTTACATTTTTCTTCGATGTTGTTTGACATACCTGTGCTTTTAATCCTTCTTCCTTAGCCCCCAAAATTGGTTTCTTTTCTTGTTTAAATTGTGCCAGTTTATTTTCTTACAATGTTTTCGTTAGTTACTCTCTATGAAAAAATTTGTCAGAGAAAGTCGGTGCCGAATCGCTAATGGTTTGCCTAAAGTCATAATATAATTTCTTACTCACCGTTTTGTGTTATTCTAGCATGGTTAACGACTATTGTAATGAAGATAAACTATTTGCGTTCGGTATCTACCGCTGCAGTATGTAATCGAGTGCCGTTATTGCTTAGTAAATAGCGTATTAAGTATATTAAAACCTTAAGATATCTTCTCCAGCTGCGTTTCTCAGCTGTTTCGTTTCGTAATATATATATATACATATACTAATATATATATATATATATATATATATATACATTTCGTTTACAAGATCTTGTGGAGGGGTCATTTTATCATTTGGTTTCTTAACGTCTAAAATGTCAGCTTTATTTCTAAAAGTAGTGAAATTATCGTGAAACTTTGCCCATCGGTAGCACTGCTTTGCTCTTCTGCTCTCGTGGATTACCTTATGATATTTACGATATCAACGGCTAAAACTGTATTGTGTTATTGTGATTATTATTATTTTTAAGCAGCTAAATTCAAATTCAATTTCTGTAGCATCTGTCAGAATTAAAGCTGATCTGGTTGGCGCTGTGTCAATTTTAATTTATAAATATAATTTTATTATTAATAGAAAAAGAAAATTATAAGTAACTTCCATTTGGGGCGCCATTATACAGTCCAAGTTTGACATGAGTGCTTCTGACAAAGTTTAAAACACATAACATCCTGCTGTCGTTCTGCAGAACAATATACTTGGAATCAATTGATATATTTGCGGGCAAGTTGACTGAACGATTAATCAAACGGCTTATTAATCTTTTTACGATTTCATTAAAGGGACCAAACCATTGGGTATTGACACATAGTAAGCAACCTAATTGAGGGAAAATTTCAAATAGATATTTACAAAATAGCACGAACATGTCGAGTATAAAAAATGTAACAGACAACAATATTTATATTTGTACGATAAGCGATCTAAAACATCCAAAAATAATCCTACAAAACCGAATTGTCAATGGAGATTATGCCTTTAGGAGTCTCTCGAAAGGATATATGTATGGTACCACACAACTGACTTGAATTTTGATAATTTCAATGATCTATCGTACACTTTATTGTATAGAACAGACGGTATTCTTTCCGGTACTTATTACGGTGGCAAAACCAAAAATAAAGAAATACTAAAACTAGCCAAGCACTTATTGAACAAAAAGTTCAAATTCTTGTAAGACTATCACAACCTTCCAATTCTGTTCTATTTACATCAAAAACTAAATTTGGAAAAGCATACAGAGTTCAAAAATCAATTGATAATTAATCGGTATAACATCTTTAACATGTTTAACGATCAAATATACATATGAAAATTGGTAGTAAGTAAAAAGTTCGTATACAACTCAGGTGGTCAGGCTAGAGTAACGATGCCTGTCTCCAGTTCCTTTTCGAAAAATAACGACATTTTTTTACAATGGTTTTGGTAACTACATCTGGTTGGGGGAAAATCCCGTAGAAGACCCATCGCAGAATTATGATGATTCGTATCAAGAAATCCAAAATGTTACTTATTTCAAACATTAGAGTCTCAGCGCACGCAAAAGTTAGTACAACCCTAATCAAATTTATGTTTTTGATAGTGCAACACACGAGCTGTTAAGAACAATCCCAA
This sequence comes from Volucella inanis, assembly GCA_907269105.1. Lineage (NCBI taxonomy): Eukaryota > Metazoa > Arthropoda > Insecta > Diptera > Syrphidae > Volucella > Volucella inanis. The sequence continues at coordinate 150,239,634 of OU026153.1, forward strand.
AAGATGAACATTTCATCGAAGAATTAAAAGATAATGGAAGATATCTAGACAGAGGAAATTGCTATAGCTCTGACATATCAGATTATCTACATTTAGAAATCGTAAAAGCACAAAGATTGTTGAAAAATATTTATAAAAATTACTAAATCGAACCGACTTTTATTATAATGGTTACAGATGAAGATGAGAAGGAGCTAAGCATTGAAGTTCGAGTAGGTAATTGTTCTTTTTCTGACAGTTTAGATTTAGAGTGGAATGCAGAGGACCTACCATATTCGATTGATGCGAGTTCTGAGGAGCATGAACATTTTTGCAGTATCTCTGTGTTGCCTTATTGTAACGATTTTCATTTTCAATGACCTGTTTTCATTTTACTTGAAAGTCAGCAAAAAAATTTTCAAGCGTTTATATAGACAGAAATTCCGAAATGAAAATGAAAAGGTTTTTTATAAGGATAATAAAATAACCATCAATCAAAATAATATAAAAAGAAATCCATATGTAAATAATGGTTTATTGCTAATTAATGCTTTACTGCTCCGGAAATTTAAGTTGCTACACGCATTTATAAATAATGCATTTGTGTGTATTTTAACCAATGGAGTTAGTTTCAAATTTAAAGTTGAATTAATAGACAGTACATCCTTTCAATATATTGGAAATATCAATCCAAATTACCCATACCAGCTAAAAGTTATTAAGTACCGTTAAGTTTAAATGAAAGTTAATAGCATTGAACTGTAAACTTGATACTTTGTGAGTTTCTGTGTGAGAAATAAACTATGAAAAGATATACGTGCTTGGTTTTATTAATTTTTAGAAATTTCTCTGTAGTCAGTCTAAGGCCAAAGGGGGACGCTGAGAGCAACCACCACCGACATTCTGTAACATGCTGAGTTTGACTGAAAAATTGTAACTGATTATTTGGACCTGCGCAAGTACAGCTGAGTATACTTCAGTGCATAGGTATTTTTTAGGCAAAACGCGATGCGGTCGTTTTGAAGGATAAACTTTTCGGCGGATCTGAAGATGACATCATTTGTGCTGCCTCGACATACGCGCAGCTCCAGCTCTAGTGAGCTACTGGCACTTCTAAAGGATCTGGGCATCCATGTTGCGGATTGTGCAGTCGTTTTTACCAATTGGCAACTCACTTTATATACGATGTATTCTAGTTTGTCTCAGGATGTCATTCTGCTTCGTTTTATTTATTTTGAAAGATCACTACTGCAGAAAATAAGCTTGATCTTAGGAAAACAAGATGCAAAGGATCAGAATTATTGGAGTTATTGCAACTAAAATTCTACACTTGTATATTAATACTTTTTTGAAGTCAAGAGATTTGATTTGATTTGATATATTTATTCAGCCAATAATTTGCTGTTTTAGAAATACAGAATTATTATAAAATTAAAAATACATTAAACTTAATTAATAAATTAGGAAAAAGTACATTAAACTTAATTAATCTTTTATACATCAGCTATATTTATCTCTTATATGATTCAGTAAGTTTCTTTTGACTACTATTAATCGGACTTAATAGAATACTTTATAGAATACTGTTTTGTGCCCGTTGTGTTCTTGCAAATGGAAGATGAAAATCATTTTTGTACGCACATAAATTATTTTCTTGGACAAATACTTAGGAAGTAAATTATTTTTCATTTTAAAGACAAAAATAAGTACATTCATAATTGTTCTTTGGTTAATACTTAGCTATTTAAGTACATTTAGCATAACATTTATTGGTGTTAACCAATGGCATTTTAGAATGATAAGCATTGCTCTATTCTGAAATTTTTGTAACCTATTTAGCATTGTATTATTTGTCAGATGAATAATTTATGAACAATATTCAAAATGTGGTTTTATAATGCTATTGTATACATTTATTGCACAAATAGTTGACACTCGTTTCTCTGAAAAAGCGTACCTTTTTACTTATTTTTTTTTTTTTTTGGATATGTATTCAATGTGATTACTAAAACTTAACATTGAGTCCATAACAACACCTAGATATTTAATTTCATTAACATTTTCGACATTTTCATTACCTATAACAACATTCATATCTGTTTCGCCATTTATGAACATACATTTAGTTTTACTTACATTTCAACTTAGCTTGGGGGTGGCCGTGGTGTAGGTATATGCATAGACTCCTCAAGCAGAGGGTCGAAGATTCGAACCCCGTGCGAGGCAATTCTCTGAAAAAGTCTTTTCGTAGAATTTGTATGTAGTTATATGAAAATCCCGTCGGCATCAACTCTGAAATGAAGGCATAACACTGATGTTAGAGTGTATGCTTGCTGAGTTAACTGTAACGAACTAACAACTAGCACGTACTAAGACCCACTGGTTGAGGATGCACTGGCTCCACCTCAACATTTCCAATAACCACCTCTGGAAATATCGAAATACACCTGAGTTTCAAACTACTAAACCAAACGCGCCCTGGACCCTTAGTGCGAGTGCGGTTTTTTTTTTTTTTTTTTTTTTAAAAAAGCTTGTTCATTTTAAGCCATTGACTATGTTTTCGCAGATCTTCGTTAATTTTAGTAACACATTCATCAATATCGCTACACGAAACAAAAAGAAGACCATCATCGGCAAATAACTGTCGAGTCGAGAATTTACATTTAGCATTTCGTTCACATATAATATAAATAATAAAGCTCCTAAGCCTGACCCTTGAGGTACACCTAATGCCACATTTTTTACACGGGATATTGCACTACCCAATTAAGTTTTCTGACGTCTTCCTTCTAAATAAGATTTGAACCACTTCAGCTCGGTTAATTTGATCCCATATTTGTCCAGTTTATGTAATAGGATGCCTCTGTCAATTGTCTCAAAAGCTCACCTTAGGTCTATGAATACTGCCACAATTCTCATTCTATTCTGGACTACCAATTTCCAGTCCGCAATAATTAAGTTTACTATAGAAGCGATTGGCAACTGTGCCTGCTTCTAAATCCAGACTGACATTCTGCAAATAGCTTATTTGACTCCAGGTAATTCTGTAACTGCTCTTGCATAACTTTTTCTAATAACTTTGCTTCATTTTGAATCATGTTAATTGGACGGTAGTCAGCTGGTTTGGTCGCGTTCTTTGTCTTTTCAATTGGTATCACCTTTGATTCTTTCCATGATATGGAATGATGATGATTTATTTATAGTTTCACATAAACTGGAACCAATAATTGGGAGAACTCAACTCATCATATCTACACTTAACATTTTAGAGTCTTTCTTATTTTTCATTGTTTTTATTATACTCCTAAGCTCTTGGTATGTTATACATCTGAACTGGAAGCACTTATCAGTTTGTTGTATAAGATTTATATATGGATCATACGGTATCGCTTTATTCAATTCACATACACTTCTAACAAAGAAAACATTAAAGTTTTTTTGTTATAATTGCAGAGTCACTTATTATTATTATACTTTTCGTTTTTTTTTTAGAACTAATGATTTAATATTATTCAACGTTTCTTTTTGGTTTTTGGATGACTGTGTTTTGTTTATAATGAAGTTATTCTTCGCCCTGTCCATTGCCGATATTTCTAGCTATCTTATCATCATTTGTCAAATTTGTCCATATTGCTAGCCTATATATGTGTAACTTTTTCTTTTTTAAGTTTTAAGTTCGTTGGTAAATCACCGATTTACTCCATTAAAATAGCATATTTTTTTTACATTTCATTAAGTTTACTGCTGTTTCTAGGCATTTTGTAAGGTTTCCCGCCCGTATGTTTACATCTCTTAAGGACATTAATGTTATCACAGTTACGTTCAATATATTCACTTAATTTTCGCTTATTATATTTCACTGTTTCTTTTAACTTTTTTTTTTTCTCATTCACTTTTATTCGCATTTGTATTTTAATTTCTACGCTTTAGTGGTCACTTATTTTTAAGTTGTTGACTACATACGCCCTAACTTTTTCGTTATTTGTAAAGTTATTGTTTGCGATCCTTGTGTTATTCTTGTTGGTTCGTTTATTATTTGTTTTTTTTTTCTAAGTATTTTTCTAAGTATTCTCTAAAATTTGCACAAAAATTTGCTTCGGAAGAATTTGCCGACCGATAAAAACGATATTGAGTTAGGATTGCAGTACACTAACCTTATAGCTAGCCACCAACCATACCGCCCGTATGGTTGATAACCTTGTATATACATTTCACTGTCGTCGGTCTTTTCCGTTAAATGAGTCTCCGTTAAACATATAATTTAATAGTTTTCTTCACTTATAGCACTTTTTATTTCATTGAAATTATTTAAAAGACCTTCGATTTTAAGCAATAAACACACATATTCAGTTGCTAGTACAAAATTCTTTGTTTTTCGGTTTTCAACTTCCGTTTTAGAACCGGACAGTCTTCATTGCTGGTGTCATGATTTATGTCAATATTTGGTAGTTGAAGATATTCCATACTTCTTATGCAGCTAACACATTTTACTAATTCACTTGTAACACATGGGCAGAAAAGTCCGTTTTATAATAAAACACAAAATTTTTGCAAAAATCAACTTTATTTATTGTATCAATATAGTTGCCTTCGAAGGCGATTTTTCAATCTTTCGATACCAGTTTTGTAGTACGATTGCGGTTTAGCTTGAAAATAGGCCTCTGTTTCGGCGATTATTTCTTCATCGGGGTTAAATCTCTTTCCGGCGAGCATTCTTTTGAGGTCTGCGAACAGGAAATAGGAGCTGGGGGCCAAATCTGGAGAATACGGTGGGTGGGGAAGCAATTCGTAGCCGAATTCATTCAATATTGCCATCGTTTTCATCGATTTGTGACACGGTGCATTGTCTTGATGAAACACCACTTTCTTTTTCTTCAAATGCGGCTGTTTTTCTGCGATTTCGTCCTTCAAACGCTTCAACAACGCAATGTAATAGTCTGCCCCTTTTGGAGATAGTCGATAAAAATTATTCCATGTGTATCCCAAAATACGGATGCCATAACCTTGCCATCCGACTGTTGAGTTTTTGGTCGTTTTGGACGAGGTTCGTCGCCTGCTCGCCACTCAGCTGACTGCCGACTTGACTCTGGTGTGAAGTGATGGATACAAGTTTCATCCATTTCATCTGAAACAGCCTCTTTTGGACGTCCCTTGCGTGCATCATCTTCGTTGCTTGTATGACCACTTTTAAATTTTTCAATCCACTTGCGAATGGTTCGTTCGGCTAGTGCAGAGTCCGGGTAACACTTATCAAGCCATTTCTTTGCATCGGCTGCATTTTTTCCCATCAAAAAGCAATAATAAATCAACACACGAAATTGCTTTAAATCCATTTTTTTCACAATAACAAAAGTTGCTTCGCTCACAACGCTATATCTCGAAAACTAATCGTCCGAGAGCTGTCAAATTTAAATTTATACACGTATCTTTTGAAGTACTAACTGAAAATGGTATGCATTTAATTCAAGTGGTGCCCTCTCTTAGAAACGGCACATGCCATGTATTACATTCATTTTTCTTATGTTCACCACCACATATCAGACATGCTACTTTATTAGTACATACTTTAGCTGAGTGATTAAGCTAGCAGCAGTTGAAACACCTTTAAACATTCACTTTTTCATAGACAATACATTTATCCCATCCTATATTCATTCAATTTCATCCTTGCCAAGCTTTTCTTTCATTCCACACACTAATGCCTTTGGATTACGCCTCTTTTGGATCTTAATATCGTATTTCTCAATCATCTTACTCTCCTTGAAAATCGAATGAATTTAATTTTTCCACAGTTTATTGCAATTGCACTATCCTTTCTAATGAGTAAGCCATTAACGTTGATTGACATAGTTGACGGTTTTGTTTGTTTCTTTATATCTTCTTTTTTTTCACTTTCCTGATTACATTTCGGTTTTATGTAATATAACTTGCGGCCCCTTTTTTACTTGTTCCGCATACGATAATTTTTCACAGGCACTCCCATCATGTTTTGTTTCACCTATTTCGCACCCATTTTATTATATTTCTTTAATTCATTTTTTATTTTCTCTACCGACTGGGATATATAGCTAAAGCTTTCCTTTTTATTTTCATTTGTGTCCTTTATTGGTGAGTGGAGAGAAGAATCGAATTTTCTAGTAAAATGAAAAATGTATGGAACTCTGGATGGCGCAGATTCTTCTCGAAATGTATAAATATCATCATCTCTATGGTATGCAAGTCAGTTCATCAGTTGAATTTGAACTGCGAATTTTTAGAGTGATTAAGTGGTTAAGGTAAAAGATAAGGAAAATAAAAAGGGTTGCGATAAACTTTTACGTTGTGAATTGGAATTGGATTGAATAAAGCGATTGTATTAAATTGTATTGTTTTGTTTAAAAGGATAAAAGGTTTGGGGATAGCCACATGCAGGAGTTTACAAGGTCCAATTGCAAAGCCGAATGCAGCAACGAGGAGAAACACTGCAGCAGCTCCAAGCAAACGTGAGTATACTGGCACATTTGTTACATCCCACCGCTGGCTAGGAAATTATCGTCGAAATTGCAGAGGACGCATTTGTCAGAGGAAATGGAGATTCGAAGCTACAGTCAGCAGTAAGGATGGTCGGGAAAAGAACTCTCGCTGAAGCACTTGAGTTCGCTCTGGCGAAGGAAGCAGCCAATCAGGCTTCCAAGGAAACAGTTTTCATCAGAGAGGTAGTACCTGTTGAATTGTATTGCGCAATAATTAGTGCCGAAGAACGAGATACTCCACTGGATAGACGAAGAATGCGCTGCTGGGACTGCAATAAAATGAGAAATTTTTAAAGGCAGTGTAAAGAACGGTGCGACGAAAATGCTGCTTTCACTGTAGTAACAAGCAAATAGAGGAAACAACCGGCAGAAACTGGCTATCAAGAAGCCGGTCAATCTTCCTGAAGCCATCAGTCGGCAAATGCTTAAGCACCAACTTCATGCAGCAGAAGTTGGTAGTAGGAATTGACGGCCCCAGAACCATCATCCAAGACTCGCCAGCAAAACGATGCAATGAAAGCCTTCTAGTATAAGTAGTCAGTGGAAAGGAAAATGGATGGCAACAACTGACACTGGTGTCACGGCCTAAATCATCAGGAGGGATCTGGTGCAGAAATCCTGTTGTATAACACCCCCAGTTACAGCTTGAGAACAGCTACAGGACAAACAGCTAAGGTATATGGTGAAGTCCGTACAAAAATCCAATCAGAAGCAATTATTTGGGCAAAAATGGAAATTGGTCCTGGTAGCAACTGATTTTATTTGATTGAGCCAGAAAATAGGAGAGAATTCATGGTGGGAAAGACCTTAGTGCAACTAAAGTACAACATGGTTTCTGTAAGGATTCTTAATTCAAAGACATTCAGTGTAAAGGTGGAAAAGGGTGTAATGTGTACCTGTTGAACGAATCGTACAACATCGGTCGCAATAGTTCCGATCATAAATATCAAAAACAAAATTTTCAGCCTCTGTAATCTGGATCAAGAGCATCGAATACTGACAGAAAAACTAATCGGTGAGTGCGCTGGTATATTTGCTACACAAGACGGAGCATATAGATGTACGCAAATTGTTTAACACCATTTTGACACCGGAGACGCCCGACCAATCCGTCAACCTGCAAGGCGTCTTCCATTGGCAAAGCAAACAGAAGTTGCCGAAATTTTATCGAAGTTGAAAGTTGAGAGACTGTTTGAAGAATCCCGGGGTCTATGGGCATCTTCAGTGGTCTTCGTGAAGATGTAAGACGGCATCACGAGGTTTTGTGTAGACTACCGACGTCTCAACGATGTAACTAAAAAGGACAGCTACCCACTTCCGAGAATCGATGACACTTTGGATACACTTTCTGGAGCGAAATGGTTATCAACTCTTGGCTTGAAGAGCGGATACAGACAGGTAGAGATAAATCGAACGGATCGTGAGAAAACGGCTTTCATTACAGGAAGCGGTCTTTGGCAGTTTACAGTGATGCTGTTTAGAGTAACTAATGTAACAAACATTGCAAAGGCTCACGTGGACGACCTGCCTGGTGTATCTAGACGACGTTATCGTCATAGGTGGGATGTTGAAGGAGCATCGAGAAAACCTAAAAGAAGTGTTTTAGAGTCTGCGAAAAGCGAAGATGAAACTAGCGAGCAACCGCATGAAGACTAGATACGACATCAAAGCGAAATTTTCCGGCTTCAATAAAGGAGATCTGACGTAAGAAAGGAAAATCACAGCAGGATTGGGAAGGACCACACAAGCTGATAACCTGTATTAATGACATTGTCTACCGTATCCAGCGTGGGGATCGAGGAGAATTGAAGGTGGTCAATTTGGGTAGAATGTGTTATTTTAACGGAATTTTGAATGACGAAGTTGTTTTGGATGAAAAACTCTAGGGAGTGAGTAGTGTCATATCAATTTAAATGTGAGCAGCGTCATCTGTCTCCACTACAGAAGATTTCGATATCATTTGTACCCAAACAACCATATACAGTACTTTTGCAGTAGGTGTTGCCAGCCCTACTTTTTATTGTCTCATTTTTCTTTAAAGAGTACTGAAATAAATAAAGTCGTTTATTGCAATTTATTTCTACTGTTTGGAAATATTTTTTCTCATTTATATATTACGTTTGCTAGTTAAGAACTGAACAGAACTGAACAGATCATTGAGGAATTAAAACAGCAATAGGCTTCAACTAAAGGAAGCATATAATGGATAAAGAATTTAGTGGAGCCCAGTGCAAATACATTGACATCAACTGAACTTTAGTATCGTCTAGGACTTTTGGAGTCCTAATTCAAACAAATTTTAGTAAAATAGACCAAAATATAAAGTTTTGTACCCAGTGATACATGTCGCGGTGTATTAGAAGAGCTGTACGTCACAGCAAAAACAAAAATTTTAGGAACTGGTAGGCGAAGTAGTGCTGCAGATATGACTTTAGCTATTCCGAATTCAATTACTCATCTGCCTAAATAACGTTTGTCCAGGCTTAGTGGAAGGTACTCAAACTACAAGATTTTCATAAATTCGTTCAATAATCTTGTGAACAATGATTCGAGTCTGACCAAAATTGAAAAATTCTATTATTAATTGTGGGGTCTGAGTGATCAAGCTCTCGGCACAGTTAAGGCTTTTCAAGTCACGTAGGAAAACTGCCAAAAAGCACTCTTAAGACTAAAGGAACATTATGACAATGACTGCCTTATCTTTATCGAATATGTATATCTCAGAGCTAGTCGAATTACCAAAGGCTTCTTCTACCTCATTAAGGAGCTTGATGAGGTTGATAATATTTCTTCCCTGGTCAGCTCACTCCTTTCTATAGGATCATTCGAGAATATATTATGTAATGCAATATTGATACACATTGCAATGTCTAAGGTTTATCCGGAAACACAGTCAAAGTGGGACGAGCACCTGGACTATCAGAAGTTGCCTGAATGGAACGAGTGTGTAAAGTCCCTCAAGTCAGGGATAGCAAGCAGCTTTGTTTAGAGTGCAACCAGAAATCGTCCAACTTACTGTGCGCATAATCGACCTACTGAAACCACGTCATTCTCAGCAGTTTGGCTTGGCGTATTCGACAACTTGGCGTATTTTACGTGAGGATCTCGGCCTAAAAGCGTACAAAATTCAACTTGCGCAAGAATTGAAGCCAGCGACTTCAGTTTGCGTCATATTTTCAGTGATTGGGCTCTGAAAAAAGTTAATGAAAATCCGGTGTTTTATCGTGAAATTTTGTTCAGTGATAAACCCCATTTTTGGTTCAATGGATACGTTAATAAACAAAATTGCCGTATTTGGGCTGATGAGCAACCCGAAGAGTACCAAGAGCTATCATTAATGGGCTGGTGAATTCATTGTTCCATATTTCTTCAAAAATAAGACAAATCAGAATGTTACCGTCAATGGTGAACGTTATCGCGCTATGTTAACGGACTATGTGCTTCCTGAAATTCAAGCATATGGTCTCGGTGAGCTCTGGTTTCAACAAGACGTCGCTACGGGTCATACAGCGCGTAAAACAATGAACTTGTTGAGTAATCATTTTGGTGAGCACTTAATTTAATGTTTTGCTACGGTAAATTGGCCGCCTAGATCGTGCGATATCACACCTTTGGAGTATTTTCACTGGTAATATGTAAAGTCTCAGGTCTTCAGAAATAAGTCAACTACGATTGACGCTTTGGAAGCCAAGATTACTAGTGTTATCCGCGAGATACCAGTCGCTATGCTCGAACGAGTCGCCCAAAATTGGACCTTCCAAATGGAACTCGTAGTCGTGGCCAATATTTACAACATTTTCAAAAAATGAATTGTACTTTTAACCGATAATAAAAACTTTAAGTTCATTTTCAAATTTATGTGTTTCATTTTACATTATAAATTAAACCATACCATGAATCACCCTATATATTAAATAAGTTCTTCATTTATTTCATTTAGGTGAAAACATACGTTAATAAACGTTAAAGCAGATCTATAACGGAAAAAAAAATGATAACTACATATTTCATTTTGTTAATTCTTGTCGGGATAACTTTTTCGGCGCCAGCACCATTAATTAATCTTAATGACGATTCTAAATCAAACCTCGAGTTTGAGATTATTTTACCAAATCATGATCGGGTACAAATTAATTTGTCATTTATAATTTTAAAGCATCAGAACTATTCAAGTTTGAATTTTGTTGAATACTACTACAACAACAACTTTGTCATCCAACACCAACAAAGATGATGTATTTACTAACCCTGAAGGTTCAGAATACCTGAGTGTGGAGGAAGCTATTGAAGCGTTCAGGCAAGATCTAATACGAAAGGAAATGAATATTGCAGGGTATATCTATTGAGAGGCAACATGTTTTTTATAGACCTCTTAAACTGGAATTTGACAAAAATAAAGAACTTAAAATTCGCTGTTCTTATGACAGCAATTTCAAGAAAAAGTCTCTGGTCATTAAATGTTTCGGGTTTTGAGAATACGAGTCAGAAAGTATTTTAAGTAGTGGTGAAATATGTAGAACACGTTACAAAGTTTGACACGGACTATAAATCGAATTATGAACTACTGGATTTTAGAAGAGCAAAACAAATATACCATGTGCAAATATCTAAAGAAATAATGAATAAAATGAGAAAAAATTTTCATAATTGTGTTTTATTTATTATATTGTAGATATTGGGAAAATTTACAAATTTAAGAGTTTTTTTTTTTATTTATCAATGAAATGTGTTCGCGTGAAAAACCAAACCGTTTCACGTATATAGTACTTCCAATACTTTTTCCAAAAGGAATACATTAGGATGCTGAGTTCTTAGGAATTCCATCTCGTAGAAACCACCTTGAATGGGTTGGCATTGGAAATTATCCAGGAAATATGTGACAGGATTTGTCATGTTAATTTTTCTTATTGTAAATACTTCAGCAGAGCAGTTGGGTGTGTAACCTTTTTCAAAAGCATGTTTAAGCTTGCTTATTTGAAACTTATCTTCCACATTGAATTTGTTTTTGGGTGCTATTTTAACTTGCTTAAAAACAGATGATAAAAGGCTTTTGGAATTTGCTTTATTAACATCGACTGGTCGCATTCTTATTGTTCTATGTACAGTAAGTCTTTAAGACTGTGTACCCATTTGTAGTTACCATTGAAGCTGAATTCTTTCCACATTTTCTCTTTTAGAGTTCTATTGACGCTTTCAATACACTATACGTTGAATAGTGATTAATATTGTGTTTCATTATAAACTCTTGGGAATTTTTGTTGAAAATCTCCCTTCCATCGTCTGTCTATAAATTTTTCGGTTTTCGAAGTGAACTATTAAAAATTGTTTCCATGCCCTCTGCCACCAGTGATGAAGTTTTGTTTTTTAACGGGACAGCCGAAGCATATCTTGAAAAAGTATCAATAACTGTCATTAAATATTTGTGTCATTTGTTCTGACTGTACGGTATCATTTTGACCAAGTCTACTTGCCATAAATCATCTAATCCTATTATTTTAAGTCTTCGCCTATTGAAACGCCTTCGCGCAGGTTTTTGCAATATCTTCACAAAGTTTCGCTTACTTATCATATGGAAAAATAAAAAACAGCCAGATATTTCTCTTTTATCAATCATTATTTGTAAATAAAATTAAACAATACTGGTATATAAGGGAGTTAACACGATGCATTGCCAGCCGGCGGAAAGGAGAGCTGTCACCTTGAACTTCCCAGCTATTCGTGTGTGCATCGCGATACCCTGCATGCGCGCGAATCAACAACCAACATGATCCGGCATGAAAACTTTCCCAGACCGGAGAATGCTGACACAGCTGCCCTTGCACGCGCAGGTTGCCCAGTGGATATGGGTACACATAGGTGTGGAAATATATTTAAGTTAGTTTTAAGTTCAGTTCGTATTGAGAGTTGTTAGAATAAAGAATTCGTTTGATTTAAATAATTCGTTTTTTCAGTAAGTCGAACGGAGGGGGGGGGGGGAAGGTTCAGCCTCCTCGTTCGCGGTTTTTTTATGAATCCCCTTAAGGGATTCGTTAACTGGGTTTTGCTATTTTTTATTTTTGAATATTTGATACAATGTCATTATTATTATTTTTTTTTTTATTTTAAGTAATTTATTTTCAATCATATAACACGCACACGTATCTGGTCCATTATTACATAAATTTGAAGACCATGGACAATCAACAAAATGACAATCATGGATTGATGAGATGTGGGAAACATTTTCGAATTGCCTTAGATAAGAAATACATCCAATAATCTCGTGGAAATGTTCTTCTTATAATATATTGTATATTGGTTTACTTTAAAAAAAAATTAAAATCTCATCAAACATTAAAGAGGTTTTTAGGCCAGACATCATATCTTATGAACCTATAGATGCTTACTAACGGTTTTTAAATTATTTAAACAATTTTAAACTAGAAGGAAGAGGAGGAAGAGTAGCAAGGTTTAAACCGCCGGATAAGAAACATTTATCTATGAGTTCTGTTCGTTTGGAAAACCAACATTTCAGAATTTATTTCTTCGATTTTCTTTTCAGTGTTATTTTTAAATTTCTCGAGGTCATCATAGAAAAGCGTTCTAAACCATATTCAGGTTTTGTATATCATAATATTCGCGCAGTATTTTCTCATTTTTTTCAAGGTTTTCATCCAATTCTAGGAGGCATTTTTTAAATTCATTTACTATCCGAATATCGACATAGTTTTCCGTCGCAACATCATTTTAATCGTAGGGTAGCTTAATGTTTTTGACTGCTTACTGTTTTCTATCAAAGTATCTATTTAAATGTAATTTTAACGTCGTCTTAATTTCATCGATAAAGCTGTTAAAACTAGTATCTACATATATACTCCAGCACAACGATCAGTGAATTATTAACAAAGTTAAAACAATCGTCTATGTGGAGCATTTGGTTCTCCAATACTGGTAAGACATTTTCCTTCGATATAATAATCACCAGACAGTAATACTTTAAATCCTTCCCCAGGAGGCCCTTGAGGACCAGTTATTACGCCGGATAAATGCTTTGCACTTCGCCCGAACTTGTCGACACTCATTTTACTTATAACAATTAATCAGTTATTATTCAGTGTTAATATATGATATTTGCTTGGCGTAGCTCCTCTACAATAGAGTTTATTTTTTTTCTGAGGTTATTACTACATGCGCTTTGGGATGCAATCAAATGTCGTAATCTGTCTACAAGTTCGTTTGGAATATCCCAATCGATGGGGTTGCTTGAGTAGTAGATATATCATATCAGTTGTACTTAAATAAGATTTACTAACTTTGCTTTTTACATTTTTAGGTAGAATTTCAATTAAGGGGTGAATAATTTGTTTATATATTTTTTACCTTTGTTACTCTTTACTTGTGAGCTACTGTCAAACTTTCTCATGTGTACATTCGTCTTTTGTAAAATTTGCTGATATTTTGAAAAATCCTCATTAGTACATTGAGATTTTTTGGGATTTTTTTTCTTAAAAAATTAACTCATACAACCCATCTGTTCTGCTGAAATTTTCATCATCGATATCAAAGTGATTGCTTTCGTTAATATGAAAATTTGATCTACCAAATTTCACAGAATTTAATTTCCTATCAAAATACGGACCAAAGACTTAGTCATGATTCTCATTTAATGGATTCACACCAATTATTGTGCTATCACTATTTGTATTAGTAGGTGATATAAATGAAATTTCTTCTGCTGAGGATTTTACCATAGGGGATGAGGTCTTAAAACTCTGTTCAATTTGAGTTTTTTTTTTAGGAGTACTTTAAAATTTTAATCGTCGTCAGCTATTCTTTCTATATTGTTATTTGAAGCACTGGCACTTTTATAATTTTTTACAATTTTATTTATGCAAAAAGTGAACACTTTCACCATCTCTTTGAAAGATCTGTTAAATCGACCTTTATTTATATCGGTATTATTACCTTTATTATTTGTGGTAATGATCAAGAACTCATATAAAACTTTCCAGCACCTTGAGCACAATTCTCGAAACTGATTGAATGACATATCGGAACTTATATGGTCATTTATTATATTGTCTTTAAAAAGAATTATGTAATTGATGTACATGTATATGAGTACATGATTGACATAGATAAAAGCTGTCAACTTCGCTGTGCCGCCCCATGCAGAAATAATCTCGAATGTTGTTTTGCTTATCACATGCCACATCATCAAATATAAAAATATAACTACGTTTTGCTCCGGAAGGAGGTTTAGTTTCACAATTATTTGAAAATAAATTATACCCAATTCCCGGAATTGATTTTATTAGTCTTTTGAGGTAGTCATACTTTGCTAGATTTAGTGATTTTGAATAAATATAAAGGTTTTCAAATTTTAAACCTTTCGGATACTAAACACGACAATTAATTTTACCACAATTTGATGGGCCTAAAATTATTCCTCGAATACTATTTGCAAAAAATTCACTATGATTTATTTTCTTTATGATTTTATTACATTAGTTTTTAACTTCAATATCATCTGCTTGCTTCTTGAACCTAATTTTATTAAATAAAAGCATTCTGTTTAAATCGTCGTGTTTTATAGATTGGATATTCATAATAATCAACGTGCTCACCAAGGACAAAGTAGTATAATATGCTTGACTTTAGTGTTAAACCTATCAGTACGAAAAATACATTCTCATGATACGGATTAGTAAATTCGTAAATAAATAAATTACCGTTTGAATTACACATCCTTCATATAATTTCTGTCTCCCGGGTTCTAAATTAGAAAAGCGTTTAGCTAGGGGAGATCGCGGGATAAATCAACACGCTATGCTTGAAGAGCAGACATATTGCTGACAAAATTCTAGCTGAAAAAGCCTGGCAGAGGGTACAAGGAAAAGATTCTTCAATATCAGAAAAATTGAATAGTATATTGGTAACAAATATGATGAAGCCATAAAAAAGCTTGGGATGGGCTCTCAAACTAAACGAACCAAATTCATGAAAATAAATTTTTGTAAAATAGGCTATTTAGAGTCATATAAGTGCAGATTCAGATGCACTTATATCCGATGCCTTGCAAGCAGCTAAAAAAGTTATTAAAAATAAACCCATCTAAAAATACCCCTCGCGTTATACCACTACCAAAGATTGTAGGTGTTTTACTATTAGCGATGGGATCAGCAGTTGGATTAGCTGCTGGTATAGTTAAAGCGGTAAAAGGGATAAGGGCTTTTTTTAAAAGCTCAAGAACCAAAAAACTTTTAGATTTGCTACCCAATCGTGCTTTCATAAATATTGACATTAAGGAATTTGGAAAAACCCATATTCCCTATTTTCGAGGTATTAACATGAGAGATAAATTACCAAAAAGACCGAATCTTAAGGAATGTGGTGTTATATAAAGAAATAATTTTTCCTATTGGCTCATACGAAATCGAAGATATAAATAAATGTATCCAGGAGGATATCAAACTATATAATGAGGAAAATTCAAACAAAATATCAATCCAAATAAGGGCAAACAATAGAAATCGATTTCTCTCATTCTAACTCCATAGAATCAGATCTTTATGTAAACATAAATAGAGTGAATATTGTACGTATCGAATGTAACTAGATTGACGAAACATATATCAATAGTCAGCCAGCCCTACATGAATTTTCTATTCAAGTTAGCCCTGGATATAAAATAGTGGAAGTTCCTGTGAACTCTAACAGAATAAGTTCAATAACTTTGAATCTCTTGGACCAAGAGGAAAATCCAATAAACTTTCGAGGAAAACCTATAACAGTTCGATTACATCTTAAGCAACAACAATGATAGTATACTTATATTTTTCACCCACAACAGATTGTATAATATACGATCAACACCTGCCAGAAGAGTATCAAGTCTTACAGAACAAAATAAACAGTTTTACTATATCTAGGATATAAATTAAAAAAATTAAAATCAATTCCTTTAAGTATGTTAAATATTTTCGAAGAACCGAGACTTGACGAGAGTATCTCAAAACTGGAATATCATACATACTCACCATACCTGAATAGTTTCGAGAAAAATGATATCATTTAAATTTGTGTCCAATATCAAAACCTTAATATTTTACCTTCAGAAAGCTACATCTATATATTGAGGGTACTGAATATAAAATTGATGGAATGGCAGTTGCAAAAACAAAACTTATAAATAATGGAATAACTTTCTTATTCGATGAAATTCGTTATGAGTTAAATGGTGTCGAAATTGACAGCAATCGTAATGTGGGTATTACATCAACTATTAAAAAACTATATATCTTTGAGTAAAAATGAAAGCGATATGTTTCTTAACGCATCATGGTCCCCTTATCAACGTCAGTTCTTTCTTTTTTAATTTTTGTGTACCTCTAAATAAAATACTGGGTTTTGCCGAAGATTATTAACGAATAATTCCAAATCGTCGACATGATTTAATTGTAACACTTTCGCGTACCGATGAAAACTCATTAATTGCCGAAGAAGATGAAAAGGCAATAATAAACCTACTCAAAGTCCAATGGAAAATACCACATGTAATACTATCTGATGTGTATAAATAAAAATTGTACAAACCTATAAACGATGGTCGAACAATAAAAATCACTTTCCGAAACTGGGATCTTTACGAGTATCCTGTACTGCCAAATACCAGCCATCATATTCGAATGTAAAAACAACCTCTCGACTGGAAAAACTGCGGTACATTATTATTGCTCTTCAAACCAATAAACGTAACTTGTTAAAAGGAAGTCCAAATATTTTCGACCATTGCGATGTTACAAATCTGAAAGCTTATTTGTATTCGGAGGCTTACTCTTGTGAGTGCTTAAATCTATCTTTTGATAAAAATAAGTACAGCTTGTTGTACAATATGTATGTTCTAAAAACTTACTACAATCGACCAATTGCTGAATCATTATTGCCGAGGGATTTATTTAAAACTCAGGCAATAATTTTAGTAATAGATTGTAGACATCAAAATGAATTAATAAAAAGCAGACATCCGTATTGAAATTAAAACTTCAAAACTAATTTTTTGAGTCAAATAGTTTCGCGAGAAGTATAATCAAGTTATTCGAATGTTGGTTATCGAAGAGAAAAATTCCGCTCGCGCGTAAAATCATTAAATTGCATTTTATTGATGTTCAGGGTTCGAAAGGGAAAAATATGAGCTTTATTTAAAAAAAAATCGCTCTATTGTACAATGGAAACCAGCATAATTTTATTCTTAAATCTCCATTTAAATTGAATCAACTATCGGCATCCTTAGAGTGGCAGGCTCACTGGGTTTATATGAATCACCATGGACTACATTGGAATGGGTGATTCAAATGAATTTCGAGAATTAAAAAACACTCTTCGAGAACAAATAAAAAGTACCACAGTTTATGTTAGAGGGGCTGAAAAACCCCAATAGTTGAAGGAGTTAGTTCAAGACCAAAATATGTATTTCCATCATAAATATTGAAGAAACTGGTTGTCCCAGCATTAAAAAAATGAAGCGCCGCTTTTCTAATGAAATAAGATGTTTATATAGCAAATGTTGCGCATTGCAAAATGTTCATCAAATGCATAAATTCCTAAGCCCAATAACTAAATGAATTATTGTAGAATGAAAATGCTAAAGTTACAAATATTAAACCCAGCAACAAGCACTTTATGCTGAAAGATGTTTATCTGTTAAAAATTCTAGAGCTAAAACAAAACTATTTCCTTTTAAAACAAAAATTTCGGTGTCATAGTATATATTAAAACTCTACAATTTCAGGTAGATTTCTAGAACAGGTAAGTGTCATTGTGGACAAGACTTCACACATCTAAGGTTATTTTTATTATTATATGGTTAAATTGGAGTTTTTAATATAATAAATTTAGTTTCTTCTTGCTGCTATTTTTGGTATCTTCAAATAATATATTTCGTCCTTTTTTTCCATATTCGTATACTACAATCTTGTATTGCTTTAAGTAATTTTGAAAAGTGCAGAGCTCCGGAATACCGCAACCTTCGGTGCATGTTTATTAAATTTACAGTGCGCACATCCTGAAGTTTATTAATGTTTCTTATTCCGGATCTTTGTCCACTAGAGCAATTGCTACAACTAGTGCTCGAGGTAAACAAAGGTTGTCTTCGTTTTAAACTACAATGATTCTTTTCTTTTTATACATTCTTCATCAAAGAATTAGTTTTTATTTCATCCTCTCCCAACAGGAAGCTTCACAGATATTACACTGATACGAAAAGTGTCTGTACTTAGGCTCGTAGAATTGCTTTGGAAAATTTTCGATATCATTTTCCATAATTCACTGTAATTTAAGACTCTGACACCAGTTCATCCAACCAGGCCCTTGTACCTCCTGGTACCTCCGTACCTGTTAACGTTACCCCCATCATGTCGAAAGAATCCAGATCTTTCAGCCTGTTGGTTCTACATTGTCAAAATGCTTCACATTATTTCTAATTCTCTAAGCTCCAGATAAGTACCAGAGGTCACTATTTTCTTACAAGTTCAACGAGATAACGTCTTTATCTCCATTATCCATATCCATTATGATAAAGTATCTAGTGGCAGCAAGTGAGATAGATGTGCACATAAAAATAAAAGAAAAATAAAAAATAAATAAGAGAAAAGAATATAGGGTGATTTGATTTTCAATAGGTTTTTTTTGATAGATCACGCGTAACCCCTGTCAAACTGCTATGTCATTTTTGTTCAGTTTTTTTTTGGCAAGTCATCATGGAAAGACTCACACCACAACAGCGTCTCCAAATTGTTCAGCTGTATTACGAAAATCAGCGTTCTGTGCGTTCGAGGAAATTTACGGTTACAATACCATTCGCAAATTTGAGTCCCAGTTTACATAAGCGGATGATACTCGACCATTTAGACCACATCGTGAGGTTTGATTTATAATGTAAAATAAAACACATAAATTTGAAAGTGAACTTAAAATTTTTATTATCGGTAAGAAGAACAATTCATGGCATTTACTTTTTGAAAATGATATCATGTAAATGTTGGCTATGACTACATCTGAGGTGGTCCACTTGGAAGGTCTAATTTTGGGCGACTCCTTCTAGCTTATTAATGAAAACCTGAGACTTTACATATCCCCAAAGAAAATAGTCCAAAGGTGTGATATCACACGATCTAGGCGGCAAAACGTGAAATTAAGTGCTCACCAAAATGATTTCTCAACAAGTCCATTGTTTCACACGCTGTATGGCTCGTAGCGCCGTCTTCTTGAAACCAGAGCTCACTGAGATCATGTGCTTGAATTTTATTAAGCACATAGTTCGTTAACATGGCGCGATAACGGTTACCATTAACGGTAACATTTCGATTTTCCTCATTTTTGAAGAAACATGAACCAATGATTCCACCAGCCCATAAACCACACCATACCGTTGTTTTTAATGGATGTTGCTCATCAGCCCAAATACGGCAATTTTGTTCATTAACCTATCCATTGAGCCAGAAATGAGCTTCATCACTGAACCAAATTTCACGATAAAACACCGGATTTTCATCGAGTTTTTCCAGAGCCCATTCACTGAAAATATGACACAAATTCACGTCGCCTGGCTATAATTAATTTTTTTTTTCATTCATTTATATATTTATTCACTTTACAATTGACATAATTAAATATAAATATATTGTAGAATGCAAGATCTTAATCAAAACAAATTCAGAAGTAATAAAAGAAACAAGCAGTTACTTAATAGAATACAAATAAAGAGAGATTAAAAAGTAAATAATTTATCAATTGAAAAATGAAAAGATATATTCTGTAGTTAACTACAACTAGTGTCGAATGCATCAATTATAAGACTATAATTGAAAAATACAAAACATAATAAATTGGTGTGAAGAGAGGAACAAAACAAATGTTAAGAATCATCGATTATTAAAAAATTTCATTTAATCATTCAACAAAATTAGACCATGCGACCAATTAAATGGTTTATTTCATGTAGGTCGAAGTGAAATAGCCATTCCTTAACTTTCCTATTTCAAACGACAAGATTTCTGCTTTGCCTAATTTCAAGCGGCAATATACTATATAATCTTGGAGCAACAGAGGAGTAAAAGCTCAAAATGTGATGTGTTGAAATATGGAATGAAAGCAAAATGGTTATTGCTACTACGCAGTAACTGATGGGTTGGATTTCTGTCAATGGAGTAACCACTCCTAACGAAAAAAAATCCTTAAAACTTTGTAAAAGTAAAGACGCTTGATTGGTAGCATTTTAGAGTTTACAAAAAGCAAATAACTACTTGAGTAACGTATGGACTTTATTTTTATAAGTTTCTCCCAAAAAAATTAAGCCATACTGCAACTTTGATTACACTAGTCCATAGTATATTGTTTCCATCAGTTTTTTAGAACAAAATTGTCTCAAATGGTACATTAACTTCGTAGTTTTTAACAAGTAAGATCTTAGACTGGCAGTATGATTACTTCAATTCAGTTTAATATCAATTTCCAGATCCAGATATTTAAAAACTATAGTTCTTTCTATATTAAAACACTGAGGTGAACAAGTTAAATCCCGATTAAATAAGGTAGAAGATGATGTCGCATTGCATATAACAGGGCAAAATAATAAATGCTTACAACTTGCACTATCAAAAATCATAGGTGAGTAATCGACAATGTTAGAAGACAGCTTGAAGAACATTATTTTAGTTTTATCACTGATTACCAATTAATGTAAACAAAACCAATGTCTCAGCTGCTCCAAGTCATAGCTAATGTTAGCAATTAAATCTAATGCAGATCTATTAGAATAAGAACAAGCTATATCATCCGCAAATCCTATTTGTTTACCTTTGATATCGAGGTTAAAAATTAAATTGATATAGATCAAGAAAAGGATTGGACCAAGTATTGAGCCTTGTGGAACACCAATTTTAATATCTAACGATAGGCTAAAACTATCATTAATCTTTACAACTTGTTTGCGGTTGTTTAAATAGGAAAGAAACCATTTAGGCATAAAACCTCTTATGCCCGCTTTTTTTAACTTTTGTGTTAATATCATATGGTCGACAGTATTAAACGCCTTAGTAATATCAATAAAAATAGCAGCCGTATATTTTTTATTGTTCAGGCTTTCGAAGTTAAAGCAGCAGAACTCTAAGAGGGCATCCCCTGTTGACTTCTCAGCTCTAAACCCAAACTGATTATTACTAAAAAAAGAAGATGAATCTTGGAAAGTTATTATTCTATTTTTACTGCTTTCTAAAAGATTTTAGAAACACTGTAAGAAGAGAGATTGGCCTTTCTTTAAAACAGGTATTACTTCTGTAGTTTTTAAGGCATCAGGAAAAATACCATTGTGTATACTTTTATTAAAAATATTCGTTAAGACATCAACAATATTTAGTGAGACCTTCTTAATAAAATTGTTAGACCAACAATTAGTTGATAATCCTAAATAATTCTAAAGAAGAAATCGGGTCATAAAAAAAAACTATTGGCTTGACTCCATTCATTGCTAAAGCAATCTTCTACACAATGATTCCACGATTCAGAGAAACCAGCACTAGAAAGAGTCTTGTAAGCCACACTTGTAAAATATTTGTTAAAAACATTAAATATTTCACTAGGATTAACTATAGTATGTCCCTGATAAGATACACAATTGAGTTCATTTAAAGCGGATAATTTTTTATTTATAAGTTCGTTAATAATTGTCAATTCTTTCCTTAAATTGCCTCTAGCTAGATGTAGTTTATTGGTGTAATAATTGTCTTTGTTCACAATAACTTCCTCTGCAACTTCCTTGCACACTCTATTATAGAGAAGTCTAAGACTGATATTATTCGGTTTCTTTTTGCATTTAATATATCATTTATTCTTCTTTGCAATCTTCTTTAATAAAGTTGTAGACATCCATGGCTTAATTTTTTTTAACTTTACATTGTCTTTGAGTTTCAGTAAGACATTCACTAACATGAGCTTTTATGATATTAGCAAAGATGTTAAAAGCATTAGAGGGATTACTTTCAAAGTACACATCGGTCCAACTTTCGTGTAGTAGAAGATGGTTAAGACGCTCGTAGTTCAAGTCTTTAACTTTCTCAAACTGTACAGACATATCAATTTGTTTCATATTGGCGCATAGAAAAACTAAACCAACCATACAATGATCGGTGGTCTTAAAAACTGAAATGGAGCTGGTGATAGTGAGTTTAGAGCTTTGATCAAGTCTACCAACTTCTTGCACAAGTTGAATTTTGTACGCTTTTAGGTCGAGATACTCACGTAAAATATGCCAAATGTCGAATACGCCAAGCCAAGTTGCTGAGAACGACGACGAATCGATTCGTCACTGTCTTCGCATCACTCTCAGCTACAGCTACTATAGTCTCTTCACTACGTGCTGGATGTGGTCTAACCGGTTGAGTATCATCCACTTATGTAAACTGGGACTCAAATTTGCGAATGGTATTGTCAATAATGGTTTCAGTAGGTCGATTTTACGCACCGTAAGTTCCTCGAATCGCACGAAAAACATTTCTCATAGAAGACTAATTTTCGTAATACAGCTGAACAATCTCATAGAAGACTAATTTTTGTAATACAGCTGAACAATTTTGAGACGATGTTGTGATGTGAGTCTTTTCATGATGACTTCCCAAACGATACTGAATAAAAATGACAAAGCAGTTTGATAGGAGTTACCCGTGATCTGTCAAAAAAAACCTATTGAAAATTAAAACTCACGTTAAATCACCCCTTATATGTATGTATATATATATATACATATATAATTTAAAATATCAAATTTGTTTTGTGAATATTTCATCGAGTTTTTTCAGAGCCCATTCACTGAAAATATGACACAAATTCATTTTTTTTTTCATTCATTTATATATTTATTCACTTTACAATTGACATAATTAAATATAAATATATTGTAGAATGCAAGATCTTAATCAAAACAAATTCAGAAGTAATAAAAGAAACAAGCAGTTACTTAATAGAATACAAATAAAGAGAGATTAAAAAGTAAATAATTTATCAATTGAAAAATGAAAAGATACATTCTGTAGTTAACTACAACTAGTGTCGAATGCATCAATTATAAGACTATAATTGAAAAATACAAAACATAATAAATTGGTGTGAAGAGAGGAACAAAACAAATGTTAAGAATCATCGATTATTAAAAAATTTCATTTAATCATTCAACAAAATTAGACCATGCGACCAATTAAATGGTTTATTTCATGTAGGTCGAAGTGAAATAGCCATTCCTTAACTTTCCTATTTCGAACGACAAGATTTCTGCTTTGCCTAATTTCAAGCGGCAATATACTATATAATCTTGGAGCAACAGAGGAGTAAAAGTTCAAAATGTGATGTGTTGAAATATGGAATGAAAGCAAAATGGTTATTGCTACTACGCAGTAACTGATGGGTTGGATTTCTGTCAATGGAGTAACCACTCCTAACGAAAAAAAATCCTTAAAACTTTGTAAAAGTAAAGACGCTTGATTGGTAGCATTTTAGAGTTTACAAAAAGCAAATAACTACTTGAGTAACGTATGGACTTTATTTTTATAAGTTTCTCCCAAAAAAATTAAGCCATACTGCAACTTTGATTACACTAGTCCATAGTATATTGTTTCCATCAGTTTTTTAGAACAAAATTGTCTCAAATGGTACATTAACTTCGTAGTTTTTAACAAGTAAGATCTTAGACTGGCAGTATGATTACTTCAATTCAGTTTAATATCAATTTCCAGATCCAGATATTTAAAAACTATAGTTCTTTCTATATTAAAACACTGAGGTGAACAAGTTAAATCCCGATTAAATAAGGTAGAAGATGATGTCGCATTGCATATAACAGGGCAAAATAATAAATGCTTACAACTTGCACTATCAAAAATCATAGGTGAGTAATCGACAATGTTAGAAGACAGCTTGAAGAACATTATTTTAGTTTTATCACTGATTACCAATTAATGTAAACAAAACCAATGTCTCAGCTGCTCCAAGTCATAGCTAATGTTAGCAATTAAATCTAATGCAGATCTATTAGAATAGGAATAAGCTATATCATCCGCAAATCCTATTTGTTTACCTTTGATATCGAGGTTAAAAATTAAATTGATATAGATCAAGAAAAGGATTGGACCAAGTATTGAGCCTTGTGGAACACCAATTTTAATATCTAACGATAGGCTAAAACTATCATTAATCTTTACAACTTGTTTGCAGTTGTTTAAATAGGAAAGAAACCATTTAGGCATAAAACCTCTTATGCCCGCTTTTTTTAACTTTTGTGTTAATATCATATGGTCGACAGTATTAAACGCCTTAGTAATATCAATAAAAATAGCAGCCGTATATTTTTTATTATTCAGGCTTTCGAAGTTAAAGCAGCAGAACTCTAAGAGGGCATCCCCTGTTGACTTCTCAGCTCTAAACCCAAACTGATTATTACTAAAAAAAGAAGATGAATCTTGGAAAGTTATTATTCTATTTTTACTGCTTTCTAAAAGATTTTAGAAACACTGTAAGAAGAGAGATTGGCCTTTCTTTAAAACAGGTATTACTTCTGTAGTTTTTAAGGCATCAGGAAAAATACCATTGTGTATACTTTTATTAAAAATATTCGTTAAGACATCAACAATATTTAGTGAGACCTTCTTAATAAAATTGTTAGACCAACAATTAGTTGATAATCCTAAATAATTCTAAAGAAGAAATCGGGTCATAAAAAAAAACTATTAGCTTGACTCCATTCATTGCTAAAGCAATCTTCTACACAATGATTCCACGATTCAGAGAAACCAGCACTAGAAAGAGTCTTGTAAGCCACACTTGTAAAATATTTGTTAAAAACATTAAATATTTCACTAGGATTAACTATAGTATGTCCCTGATAAGATACACAATTGAGTTCATTTAAAGCGGATAGTTTTTTATTTATAAGTTCGTTAATAATTGTCAATTCTTTCCTTAAATTGCCTCTAGCTAGATGTAGTTTATTGGTGTAATAATTGTCTTTGTTCACAATAACTTCCTCTGCAACTTCCTTGCACACTCTATTATAGAGAAGTCTAAGACTGATATTATTCGGTTTCTTTTTGCATTTAATATATCATTTATTCTTCTTTGCAATCTTCTTTAATAAAGTTGTAGACATCCATGGCTTAATTTTTTTTAACTTTACATTGTCTTTGAGTTTCAGTAAGACATTCACTAACATGAGCTTTTATGATATTAGCAAAGATGTTAAAAGCATTATAGGGATTACTTTCAAAGTACACATCGGTCCAACTTTCGTGTAGTAGAAGATGGTTAAGACGCTCGTAGTTCAAGTCTTTAACTTTCTCAAACTGTACAGACATATCAATTTGTTTCATATTGGCGCATAGAAAAACTAAACCAACCATACAATGATCGGTGGTCTTAAAATCTGAAATGGAGCTGGTGATAGTGAGTTTAGAGCTTTGATCAAGTCTACCAACTTCTTGCACAAGTTGAATTTTGTACGCTTTTAGGTCGAGATACTCACGTAAAATATGCCAAATGTCGAATACGCCAAGCCAAGTTGCTGAGAACGACGACGAATCGATTCGTCACTGTCTTCGCGTCACTCTCAGCTACAGCTACTATAGTCTCTTCACTACGTGCTGGATGTGGTCTAACCGGTTGAGTATCATCCACTTATGTAAACTGGGACTCAAATTTGCGAATGGTATTGTCAATAATGGTTTCAGTAGGTCGATTTTACGCACCGTAAGTTCCTCGAATCGCACGAAAAACATTTCTCATAGAAGACTAATTTTCGTAATACAGCTGAACAATTTTGAGACGATGTTGTGATGTGAGTCTTTTCATGATGACTTCCCAAACGATACTGAATAAAAATGACAAAGCAGTTTGATAGGAGTTACCCGTGATCTGTCAAAAAAAACCTATTGAAAATTAAACCTCACGTTAAATCACCCCTTATATGTATGTATATATATATATATACATATATAATTTAAAATATCAAATTTGTTTTGTGAATATTTACATATTTTCAAATCGTTTTTCGTTATAAGTGGGAGTCGTTACAATTTTATACATATACATACATATACATTTTTATTTTTTCCAGTACATATACATACAGATATTCATAGTTTAAATTATTTACTTATAGTTATTACATTCATATTTCTCCTGTGTTCAAATTTGTTATTCATTTATGTGTTCATATGATATCGGTACCTATGTACTAATAAAAAATATGACGCTGTTTCAGTATCCTTGGTGTGTCTTTTTTGATGATTTTTAAAAAATATTTGAACATGGCTCTTTTCTTTCAATCATTGTATAATACAATAGAAAATCTGCTGAATCCAATCATTTGATGAATTGTTTTTTTTTTTTGTTCTTTTCTCTTATATTCTATTAATTTTTTTCTATTTTCCTATTTATATCTCCCTATACTTATACATTAATCTTCAATTGTTACACATTGATTTTTTTAATTATTTAAATTAACAGTGCGTTCGCCTCTTGTCCTTCTGAAAAAAGAATGCTCCTATTTTATGTAAAAACTCTTGTAATTATATTATCTTGAATTTAATGTATTGTAATATTTAGTCCTGTTTTTACATGAAATAAAGTTGTATTATTATTATTATTTTTATATTATATTAAACGAGCAGATACAGTTCTTCTTCTAATTAATTCGAGCTCCAATTAGGTAGGTTTGGTAATTTAAAAACTTCAAGAAGTCTTTTGAGGATAGTTTTTTGCAGGAAAAAAATTAGGCAATAAAAAATTAAAAGAAAAGAAGATTTTTTTTCCTTTTTTGAAGCATACACTAAAGGTACCATAATGCCTTTGTAAGAAATTTTCAGGGGGTGTCGTGGAAAAGCAGAACTCGGTTGGAGATGAGGTATGCTGGTGAACAATATCCGCTCTTAGGGGAAATAATAAAAACGGCCATAGGATTTACAGGTTGGGAAGGAAAAGGCCAGCGCTGATTAAAACCACAGCGCCCCTTAGTATCGTAAGTTCCGTCCGTTTTACTTAATTTTGCTACGATATTGGTTCGTAAAGATTTGCCGGCATGATATGTGTTTGTAATAGTAAGTCCCGTCAAAGAGTGAGGACAAGAACCAGCCCAGCGATCATAGCCGTGCCTCGCAAGAATGCCACGTTCCTCACTCGGAGACATCCTTTACTTTCCTTTCCCAGTCCAGTCCATATCTTAGTTTCCGGTCCTCTTCCTAACCTTAATGCCTTCTATAATCCTCCAATCCCTTCTAGTATTCCTTTACCTTCCTTACCTGTCCTATATCATATATTATTATTACACACTTCCTCAGAAAAATTTTAATTCCTGGGGAATTTCTCAAAATCTCCACCAGTGAGATTCTCAATTTCATCAAAAGGGTTCAGTCTACCTTGGCCTTGTAATATTGATTTTGTGTTGCAAAAGACCTTTTAAGTTGCAGTGTAACCATAATTGGCGGGTCAGATCCTTTGAAAAAAAAGAAGCATATCAGGTGCACTGATCTACTGATTAAAGATACAAATACAAAAGTGCATTTTTAGATGTTTCTTTTTTCATTGCACAGATAATACAAAGTTTTGAACTGCAATAAAATGCGGTTATCAGTAAAAACTTAATCAACTTCTTCTACGGTGGGCCCGGCATTGCCGCAACCAGATTGTTGGGCTCCAGCTCCAGTTGACTGGTGCATTTTAGCCATGATCGGTCCGCAAACACGCTGGCAATCTTTCAAATGATCCTCGTATTCCTCCTTTTCTGCAAGTGAATTACGGTCCAACCAAGAAATCTCTGTTGTGCACTTATCTTTCACAGTAGTTTTATCAGTGTCTGTTAACTTATTCGCAGGAGCGTCTTCAACAACCTAAGAAATGAAACTTTATGTATTTTACTACGATTATCTTAGTTCCTTCAAAATCTTACCTGTTTGCAAGTAAAAACATAACTTTCCAGAGCATTCCTGGCGCTGATTCTTTCCTTCTGACGGTCGTCGTCCTCTTTGTATTTATCAGCTTCGGCAAGCATTTTGTCTATTTCTGCTTTGGAAAGACGACCCTTGTCATTAGTAATGGTGATCTTCTCGGACTTGCCTGTACTGTTGTCCTTCGCCGAAACGTTGAGAATACCATCGGCATTTAAATCGAAAGTAACTTCAATTTTTGGAACGCCTCTTGGAGCTGGCGGTATTCCGGTTAAGTTGAATGTACCAAGTAAGTTATTATCCTTAGTCATGGCTCGTTCACCTTCGTATACTTGAATAGTTACAGCATTTTGATTATCACTGTATGTTGTGAAGGTCTGCTGTTGCTTGCATGGGATTCTAGCATTCCTTTCAATTAATTTGGTCATGACACCACCAGCTGTTTCAATACCTAATGACAATGGTGTAACATCAACCAGGAGAACGTCCTGGATCTGCGAGCTGCCTACGCCAGTTAGAATGGCAGCTTGTACAGCAGCACCATATGCCACAGCTTCATCTGGATTAATCGATAAATTCAATTGTTTGCCTCCGAAGAAATCTTGAAGCAGTTTTTGAATTTTAGGAATGCGTGTTGAACCTCCAACCAAAACCACATCATTAATGGCGCCCTTATCTATTTTAGCATCATTCAACGCCTTCTCAACTGGCTGTAATGTAGACCGGAAAAGGTCCATGTTTAATTCCTCAAAACGAGCGCGACTAATCTTTGAGTAGAAATCTATTCCGTCATGAAGAGCATCAATTTCAATGGAAGCCTCAGTGCTGGACGACAGAGTACGCTTTGCTCGTTCACAGGCTGTGCGCAGTCTTCTTAGTGCACGGATATTTTCATGTAGGTCACGCTTGTGCTTTCTTTTAAACTCCTCCACAAAGTGAGTAACCAACCGGTTGTCAAAATCTTCACCACCCAAATGAGTGTCGCCAGCAGTAGACTTGACCTCAAATAGCGAACCCTCATCGATTGACAAAATTGATACATCAAAAGTGCCACCACCTAAATCAAAGATTAATACGTTCTTTTCTCCTTTTAGATTCTTGTCTAAACCATAGGCTAAAGCGGCTGCAGTTGGCTCATTTATGATACGCAAAATATTAAGTCCAGCAATTGCGCCAGCGTCTTTGGTAGCTTGACGTTGTGAGTCATTGAAATAAGCTGGCACCGTGACGACTGCATCTAGGACTTTTCCACCTAAGTAAACTTCTGCGATTTCCTTCATCTTAACCAAAACCATGGAACTGATTTCCTCTGGAGCGAATCTTTTTTTTTCACCCTTGAATTCAACTTCGATCTTTGGTTTGCCAGCATCATTAATCACCTTGAATGGCCAGTGCTTCATATCTTCTTGGATTTTCTGATCATCAAACTTACGACCGATCAAACGTTTAGCATCGAATACCGTGTTTTTAGCATTCATAGCGACCTGAAAAAAAAAACAAGAGTGTAATTGTTTCAGATTCATTTTAAAAACTGTGAGAAATTTGGCAACATATGTATTCGTCATTAAAGTCTAATTGAAAGTATAGATCACTTAAGAAAAGAAGAAACCCTGAAGAAGTCAACAAATTAATTTTAACCCTCGTTTTACAGCTAACTATGTAAAAGACTAGTAGCTTTTTAATCAGACAAAATGGCAATTCGGCCAGTCATTGGCCAGGGCTCCATAGGGTCTGCACTTGCTGTGTCTTTCTTGGACCCTGTTATACCCCGACATTGCGTACTTCATATTTTTCATTCGGGGAGACTTTGGAAACACTATAGAACTTGGGATAAAGTTAAACGTTAGTATACAATTGTGTTTTCTTGATTAGGACTATATCATCGACGTTGTATTTGCGTGCAGGTTTTCGCTTCTTATTATTTTTCTTGCTGTTTCCTTCTTGGACTAGGGTGATGTGTCATGCCTCCTCTATGATTTGATCACGCTCTTTATCAAAGGACCATCTCACTTCTTCGTCAACACTTTCAGCTGAACTGATGTCTTCCTCCTTTCTTTTTTAAATCTTTTACAATGGCGAGAACCTCAAGTTCGTAATTACTATATCGCTCCTCTGCTGGTAATCTCTATTTACTACTTAAACCCATTTCGGTCTCTGCCGCTTGGACATCTAGCTTTAGGAATGGTCTTGATGTTTAAACTTTTTTCAGCTCGTCGAACGCTATATTTTCGGCTGGTCCAAACTGGAAAGATTGATTATTACTTTAAGTTTGAATGAGGGGGCGAGCGATTAAAGAGTTGTCTTTTAGAAACTTTCTAAAATATCTGGTAATACCAAGAAAACTATAAATCTTTTTAACTGGATTGGGTTTTGGGAACTTAGTATTAGCATGGGTTTTGTGGGTTGATGGGTGGACTGATCTATTTGTAACCTCAAAGCCAAGATGCTACATGGAACGATAAAGAGACTGACATTTTGACCATTTTATTTTCAATCCGTAACATTCCGATAAGGAAAGGGCTTCTTTCAGACTGTCGTAGCATTCCTCATTGCTGTTACCCACAATGACCACATTGTCCATATACACAAGAGAAGATACCTTTTCTCGGCCAAGGGCTTAAAAATAAGATTGTTTTTCTTTAAAAAAAAAAAAAACAGTCAGCGATGTAGACAGTCAGAATGGTATTCGAAGAAACTCCCACTGATCAGAGGGGGTCAAAAACGACGTGTACTTGATGCTTTCTTTGAATACTCGGACATGAAAAAAAATGTTTTTCAAATCCAAGGTACAAAAAACTTTGCCTTTATTTAGTGTGTCTATTTGATCCTTTATTAGTGGCGAAGGGTAATGATGTCGTCCTATTTCTTCATTAAGACGTTTAAAGTCAAAACATACCCTTTTTGTGCCATCTTTTCTATTAGCTTATATGATTGGACTAGCATATTCCGAAAAACTTGGTGTAATTATGCCTTCAGCCAACCATTCTTTTATTTTTCTTCGACAATCTTCTTTTTTAAGAGAGCTAGTCTCCTTGAAAGAGGAACTTCCTATTTTAAAATTGTTTTCATTATATATATATATATATATATAGTGCAATTTTCTATCAAACTTTGGATTTTTTCTTAAACCTTGTATTCCCTATATTAAAACCAAAGGGTTTATCACCTGCTTCAGGCAACTTGCAGATCTGACAAAAGACATCTTCTATCTGTAACACAACTACACCGTCTGGAAAAGTTTTATGGTTTTTCCTACGAGGACATCTTTTCAATTATAAAAAATGATTGCATCACGGACTCAGGTAGAATGAAAACGTTTGTTTTGGATATGCAACTGTCTATGCTGATAATAGCATTGAAGTACCCTAATGCCTCGACAGCAGTTTCGGAGAGTCCCCTGATAGGTAATATCTGTTGTACTTACGGAGGGCGTCCATGCGAATGTAAATATCGCTTCGTATTAACGGGATGTCACAATTCCTGTATCTAAAAGGCCTTCTTACTTAAAATCGTAAACCAAAACGTTCGTCTTCTTCTCAGTCTTCTTATTCGGGCAGGTCATCGTCTTCACGCTTAATTCGTTGCAGCTAAAGCATTTAGGCTGTTGTTATTACAGGAACTGCTATTATGACCATTGCGACCACAATTGTAACAACAATCTACTAGTGTGATCGCTAGTGATCTCAGCGTTCAATACAAATTCCCATTTTGCTAAAAAAATTCGAATCTATTCTCTATTAACCAATGATTGAGCCTTTTGTTATCCAAATAAGGAAATTCTCTACTTTGGA
Source organism: Volucella inanis (assembly GCA_907269105.1). Taxonomy (NCBI): domain Eukaryota; kingdom Metazoa; phylum Arthropoda; class Insecta; order Diptera; family Syrphidae; genus Volucella; species Volucella inanis. The sequence continues at coordinate 150,271,878 of OU026153.1, forward strand.
AATATATGTAGATGATGCTGCTCACATTCGAATAGATATCACACTGCTCCCTCCCTAAAGTTGTACGTCACGAACAATTTTCTCATTCGTCGTTCCGTTGAAATGACACATTCTGTCTAAATGTATGTTACCGACTTCAATTTTCCTCGATTTCCACGATGGATATGGGTAAACAACATCATTAATGCGGGTTATCACCTTGTATGGACCTTCCCAATCCTGTTGCCATTTTGGTGATTTTCCTTTTTTACGCAGAGGATTATACAGCCACACAAAATCTCCTTTGTTGAAGCTGGAAGATTTCGCTTTGATGTAGTAACTAGTCTTCATGCGGTTCTTCTTCTTCTCGAGTGTATTGATGCAATCTACGAATACTCCTGCGCAAGTCATTTACGTAGTCGCTTACATCCTTGGCCTCCGTAGGTGGAGATCCGTATATTGTTTCACTTGGCAACCGAACTGTTTGACCAAATAAGATCTTAGTGTATGTCCTGTTGAACTGTGGACCGCGTTTCGGTAGGCCATTAAGAAGAGGGGTATGTGTCGATCTCATTCCCGCCGGCCTTAGCTAGATGGTCTAGATGTCTTCCTCATTTCCAGGTTTTCGCATACTTCCACAAAGACTTTTGGAAGAATGTTTCACCCTCAAATCTGATCATCCAGTTGTTGACTATCTCCTTTGCTACGACCGTACCATCTTGATTTGCGATGAAAAATATTTCCGGCCACTTACAGAAGTAATCTATGACTACAAGAGTGTATCGGTTGCAATTAAAGGTTTTGGGAAACGGCACAGCGATATCGATTGCTATTCGTTCGAATACTGGTCTGGCATTGTCCAAGTCCAAATATGCCCAGTATGCCTAAAAAGTTTGGCTTCGGTCTGATATGTGCTGCCAGCTTGTTTTTCTTCGTGTTCCTTATAGGTTAATGTTGGTTCGATGTCATTATCTGCCTGTTGGGAGGAACGGATTTCGTCTATACTAGAACCCTCTATTGGTTCAGTTTTGATCATTTGGATAGTGGCCAGTTATTTCGCTTCTTACGAGAGAGAGAATCAGCGTTGAAGTGTAGTTTTCTCTTGCGGTGTTGCAAGATCCATCTCGCACCTTGTTTCGTAGACAGAATAAAAGCCGAAAGCTCGCGCCGAGTTACGCAGTAGTTTTTTTCAGGTCTGGAAAGTACTTGAAGTTGAGAGATTACAGCTCCATTCTCACATTGCTAGCGTCTGCGTCAACGATGAACATTTTTGCGGGTGTATGGTAGAGTAACTCAAGATGGGGCATTCCACAGCTACGCTTGAGTTCTTGGAATGCTTTTTCACACTCTTCAGACCACCTAAACTGTCGGAATTTTTCCGGAAGTTGATGCAGGCTCTTGCAATACCAGCAAAATCCTTCAAGAACTGTCTGTAGTACGTGGGAGCTTCGCATCCTCTTAAACACTTATATAAAGGTTTTCTTGATGCTCCTCGTTCATTTTACCACTACTAGGTGGGGTGAAAAGTAACCTCCTTGGGAATGAAAAAAAATTTTTTTTTTAAATGTTTTTTTATTTTATTCAATATAGTCCCCTTTTAGTTTGATACACTTATTCTAGCGATTTTCCAATTACTTGATTCCGTCCGAAAAGTAATTTTCCAGAAGGTCAGCAAAATACTATTCCGTGGCGTCGATGATTTACTCACGTGCACTGAATTTTTAATTGATGAGCCATCTTTTGAGGTTTGGGAAGAGATAATAGTTCGAGGGAACCAAATCGGGCGAATACGGTGGATGCGACAGCAATTGGAGCCGTAAATCATTGATTTTAGCCATGGTTGCGATGCTCTTGTGCGCCGGTGCATTGTCTTGCAAAAACCAAATTTTTTTTCGCTTCATGTGAGGCCGTTTTGCAGCGATTTCGGCTTTCAATCGCTCCAATAATGCACAGTAATACTCGCTGTTGATGGTTTTTCCTTTTTCGAGGTAGTCCATGAAGAGTATGCCATGACAATCCCAGAAAACCGACGCCATAACCTCTCCGACCCATCGAGCCCCCCTCGGCCGCTTCGGAGGACTTGTGTCGGCTTCAGTCCATTGCCCGGCACTCATTCTGTTTTCTGGTGTTCAACGGTTACCAATTAACGCCAAAAGTCTGCCCGATTCCGCATCAGCAAGCCCAAACACTCTTTCGAAGTGCTCTCGCGTTCGTGTTTTTGGTCAGGAGTGAGTATGCGCGGCACCCAGCGGCAGGATAACTTTTTCATATGCAGAGTATTGCTCAAAAGATGGCGTGTGCACTCAGTACTAATCTTTGTGGTATCTGCTAGCTCGCGCACCTTCACTTTCCGGTCAGCCAATACCATTTCATGTATTTTTTTTTTTGACATTGTCTTTTGTAACCGCATCGGAGGGCTGTGGACTTCATCGGTAGTGGAGTTGCGACCACCACGAAACTCTCGAACCAACATTTGACGGTGTTATCTGACGGAGCATTAGCCCCATAGTATTTGTACAACTTTTCTTTTGTTTCCTTCGCCGTTTTCCTCTCAAAAAATATTGTTTTATGAGAGAACGGAAATCGTTTTTGTCCATACTCAACATGATGCCAAACACGTCAACAACAATCAGCTGTCAAAACAAAACTTAAGACAGTATCACACTGTATCAGTATCACTTACGCATATCTGCGTAAATATGAACGGACTTCAAGGCACCATAACCTTTTTTGCAGTAGCAGCGCATTCTGGCGGTCAAGAAGGTTACTTTTCACTCCACCTAGTATCTCTGCCTTTTTCACCTTTACACTGAATGTATTTCGATTCAGAATCCCTACAGGAACCATGTTGTTCTTTGATTCCATTAAAGTCTTTCTCAACATGAAGACTTTCCTATTTTCTAGCTCAATCAAAAAGAATTGGCGGCTGTCAGAGCCAGCTTCCACTTTTTCTCAAATAATTGCTTCCGACGAAGGCTCTAGAATCTGATTTCGCCAAATAACGACTTTGAAGACGGAAGAGTTGGCGTTTCCGTATACCATTGGTATCTCCTTTTTTTTTCGTATTTCTGAGTTCGTGTGCCAAAGTCCACTTTTAGTCCATGTTTTCTCATGAAGTCTGTACTAATAATATACTCGTCGTATATGTCAGCCACTAGAAAAACGTGAGAGACAGCTATTCCGATCAGGTGGATTTTTATGCGGACTTCACCATATACCTTAGCTGTTTCTCCCGTAGCTGTTCTCAAGCTGTAACTGCTGGTTTTATGCAACCAGTATTTCTGCACTAGATGAAATGACTGAGGCCGTGGCACCGGTGTCTATTGTTGCTATCCAGTTTTCCTTTCTATTAAATACTTTTACTAGAAGGTTTTCATTGCCTCGTTTTGCTAACGAGACTTGTATGATTGTCCTGGAGACTCGATAGCCGTTTATGGCGGTTTTTTCTTCTATTTTCTTGTTACAGTGAGGGTGGTTCTTCATCTATCCCGTAGAGTATCTCATTCCTCGGCACTAAGTCTTGGGAGCATTTAACAGATGCTACTTTCCTGACGAAATGTGTTTCCATAGAGGCCTGATTGGCTGTTTCAATCGCCAGAGCTAAGGCAAGTGCTTCAGAAAAGGTTCGTTTTTGTCATGCTTACTGCTGACTGTAGCTTCGAGAATTCCCCGTTCTTTGCCATTTCTTCGATTATTTTTTGGCCTACGGTGTGGTATGACAAATGTGCCAATCGACTTATGTTTCCTTGGAGCTGCTGTAGTGCTTTTCCTCGTTGCTGTATTCGGTTTTGTAATTGGACCTTGTGTGCCTCTCGCGTGTATCAGCATCAGTGTAATGATGCCATCAGAGAGGGATGGTTCATTGTGAGAATTAGAAGTACGCGAATTGCCGCGAAAGAAAATTTCTCATAAATCGTATGTAAGCTCTCCCAAGCTACATAATGCATTCCAACAATAATAGCATCACAGCTAACTTTCTCCCTTTCATATCGATCAACAGCTAACTCAAGGCGTTTGATATCTTGAGAAGTTTGCTGCAGTTGCTGTTGGAAAAGTAATTTAGTATCTCTAACCTGAACGTTTAAGCGATGCTCCAAAACGGAAAGTTTGGCATCGAGCGGTTCGATACGGCTCCACAGCTTATCAGCAATACCAGCTGAATTGTGTGCTGCAGCATCTCTTGGAGAACTTGCACTGCTTTATTGTTGCGAACGGGTTCCTCTCGTCTCAGTAGGCATGATGATTCGTAGAAGCACCAAAAAAACAACAGAAACTCCAAAATAAAAATTAAGTTTTTCTAGTGAGAGGAACTTCGAAAACGACGGAAAGCAAGGTGGATTGTAACTTTCGGGTTTGATGAAAGATGTGTTAGGCATAAGTTCCGATTAACAGCGATTTTAGTTGAATATATTGGGATCAACCGGACGACGAAATTAATGCGACTAGCAGCTAAAAAACATTACTTTTATTCTGTTATTTTTTTGTTCGTCCATTTTTTGTTCGAGGCTATTCTTTTGATCTTGCACATTTTGCTTTTGTTCGTCAAGATTGTTCTTCTGTTCGTCAATTTTTTTTTCGAGGCTATTCTTGTGTTCGTCGAATTTTTGTTCAATACTGTTCCTCCATTTTCGACATGAGGAGTTGCATCATCGTAGCCATGTCAAAAGAGTATGTATCTGGATCATGTCCCTCGTTGCTCAAAGCGTCCTGAAGTCCAGGCACCAAGACACTTTTTCCTCTACTGGCGCTGAGGTTTCTTTTGTTCAACTCGGATTTTAGTTGGACGAGGGACAACTGAAACAGTTTTCGGCCGATTATAATTTTTTTTTTCAAACAATCGCAAAACTTTCGACACCAATGTAAAATGTTTGTGTGGGTATAAATAATAGAACTTATTCCTTTCAACACAATCGCTTTATTCAATGCAATTTTTTCAATGTAATCCAATAATTAACAATTGAAACGTTTATTTCAACCCTTTTACTTTTCTTTATCTTTTACATAAACTACTCATAGTTTACTCTTTAAATTTTACTTTAGAACTGACTTGAATATTATGGAAGATGCGTTATTTATACTACTCTGAACTCTTTTGAGAATATTCTGTATCATTCAGGGTTCCATACAAATTTGCATTTTTCTAGAAAATTAGATTGTTTTCTCCATTTACCTACCAATGGAGTCTTTTGCTATTAAAATAATTAAATCTAGTATGGAAATATGGTGTTGCTGCTCCCATTCAAATGGATATCACAATATAGTACATACAATTGCCTTTATGTAATTTAGTTTAGTACTTTACAGGTGTATCTACTTAACTTTTTGATAATACCAGAAGTGGTTGTACAATTACTCACATTGGTTGTAATCCGAGGTGGATTAATACTTCTATTTGTTTCATTTTACCATAGATGTCGTCACCAGGTCTTTTTTGAATTATCCAAGTCAACGATAAACTAGAATTTATTGGCAAAAACACTGATCTATGTACCTATCTAGCCAGCGCCACGGGTTAATTAAGTGTTACCTGTATGAGGCAATGGAAACTTTTGTATTCGCGTGTTATCACTACTTCTTTGTTGTTTTGTTTTTTTTTTCTTTAGCAGATGTGCTAATGGCAGATGAAGCGAATTCAAATGTTAATAGAAAACGTCTTATTACAGCAGCAGGTGGAATTCAACTCTTTTACGAAACTCAGTTGGCTTGGATTGGTCGAATGTGGTTAATTTCATTGCTGTGGACACAAGATGAGATGAGTATCGTGCTGTGAAGTTGTTTTAGGATACTGGTGGAGTACGAGACCGTTAAAGATCCGGCCGTCCGCGCACTGTGAGAACTCCGAAAGCGATCAAAGCCGTGAAGAAACGAATCGACCGAAAACCGTTGCGAAAACTGAAAATCTTGTCGCGGGAAATGCAAATTTCGCAAAAATCTATGTCTCGCATTATCAAAGAAGTTTTATGACTCAGCGCGTACAAGCGACACACTGGACACATGCTCACGGCCACATTGAAGGAACAACGCAAGCGTTACTGAGCTCGCGAATAACGCTCTAGGACAAATTCTGTTTACTGACGAAAAAATCTTCACCGTAGAAGAATCGGTCAATAAGCAGAACGATCGTGTGTTTGCGCGGTCATCCAGAGAAGCATCCCAATCTATCTCGAGGGTTCAAAGAGGTCACCATCAAGCATCTGTAATGGTGTGGTGGAGAGTGTGCTACGATGGCCAAAGTATATCAATCGACCGTCTTGGAACCCAATTAATATTCAACAACAAGCCATGGACTTTCCAGCGAGACTCTGCTCCAGCTCACAAAGCAAAAACGACTCAACTGTGGCTCAAAAACAACGTGCCGGACTTCATATCAACGGATGATTGGCCAGCTGGTATTCCAGACCTCAACCCTTTGGATTACAAATTTTGGTCCGTATTAGAGATCATGGCTTGCTCTACTTGACACTCAAATATTGAGTCGTTGAAGCGAGCCCTTGTCCGTGCAGTGGACAATTTCCCCATTCATGAAGTGCTTCTCGCAATCAATGAGTGGGCACATCGTCTTAAGTCGTGCTGGAAGGCAAATGAAAGTCATTTCGAATAAGTTGTTCTAAGATCTGTAGCCATTGAATAACCCAATAAAAACAAAAACAAACTGTTTAAAAATTAATTCGTTTTCATTTGGCGCTGATTTTTTTGTGTAACAGTATAACTGGTATATACTAGTTATAACTGTACTAGGTATAACTGTTGATTATTACGTTCTGTCCAATTCGTCGATGTTTTGGGTCCCTTCTTGTTGAGATTATATACTTGTTTTTCCCTCGATTACCACTAAACTCATTTAAACGTATATCCAGCTCATCTCTATAAATGCTGTTATATGCGACCTTAAAACCGATAAAAAGATGGAGAGTATCGATTTTGACTTCTTGAGTTTTTTTCAGGATCTCCCGCAATGTGAAGATTTATTTGATTGTGCTCTTTGCTGGCCTGAAACCACAGTGAGAGGGGCCAATCAGATTTTTGACGAAGGGTTTCAGACGTTCACACAATATGTCAGAAAAAAGTCTTGTATGCGATGTTAAGGAATCGTATGCCTCTATAGTTGACTTTCGTGTATCGAACAAACGGGACTGAGATTGCATTTATCATCTTTCTTTTATCTTTAGTTTAGTTTCTGTATGGGTCTTTTTGCCATGCCCAGTTCTTTTTACATATTGATGAAATTTTCGTACGTTATACGTACGTACGTTATCGTACGCATGTGTTTGCCATTATTCTTTATCAAACCAGCCGATACGGGTTCAGCTAAGATTCTGGCGGTCTCTTGTGATCGCAGCTTTTCTACGCTTTGTTTTCACTGTAGTTCTTCTTCGTAGTGGTGCTTGGAAGATCCACATTTGTACCTTAGCTGCAGCTAGGTACTCATGACGTTTTATGATCCGCAGGTCGCATTGTCCCCTTATATGTTATATACATATTGAGATGGTAAATTTTAACGTCATATTTCGGAAAATTCCTCGTATGTGCTCTCGAGCAGCTTGTAGAAACATTCTTCGTTGGCAACGTTCTTGTCTTCTGTAAGGGCGTGCAAGCGCATCAGGCTTATGTTAGCAAATTGTCCGCATGTTAGCGGATTGTCCGCACCTGCTGCATATGACAAGTCCGCATCCAAATTGTCGCTGATTCTTTCCCCTACAGCAATCGCCATAGTATATGTACAAATATCACAATTGTTCATCCTTCTTCTGCTCCGCCCATACCATCGCAGTTGACAGAACTAAAAGCGTTGCGTGGAACTCAAACAAACACTGGAGTGACAATGCTTCAAAAGTCTGCGCAAATACTAGCGTACGCCGATGATAATCGTATTGATGTAATTAGCAGAACTCCGTGGGCTGTCATCGGTGCATTTGCTAGTATAAAGATGATAGCTGCCAAATGGGTTTTGCGATAAATGAGGACAAAACCAAGCGTATGCTGTCAATAACAGGGACACACAATATCGAAGAATTGGACATCATGTCACAGTTGATAGCTATACGTTTAAGGTAGTAAGAAGCTTTGCCCGCCTTGGCTTTGCTATCAATTCTGCTAACAACACATTCTGGCAAGAATTACACTTGCCAATAGCTGTTTCTTTGGTCTAAGAAAAAAACTAAATAGTAAGGCCCTATTATGAAAAACTAAGGAGACACAATAGAAGACCTTGATCGTCCCAGTCTTAATCTATGGCGCAGAAGCATAGACTCTATTGAAATCGGATGAAGATATCCTCGGTTGTTTAAAGAGAAAAATTCTTCGTAAAGTATTCGTTGATGAGTTTAGCAATTTAACAACGACCTGAGGGGGCGCAACTGGTGGGAGTTGGCTAAGGATAGGGGTGATTGCAGAGGCTTGTTAGTTGAGACCCAGGTTCATCCCGAACAGTAGCACGACCTAAGAAAGATGGCTAGGATATATGGAGCGGATGGGAAAATCTTCGAATCTATGACCGACGGAAAAAGAAAAACAGAGGCTGATGACCTACGCTCTACCTGAGTAAGCTATAAAAGGTCAACCACCACTAAACTAAATTAAGTTATGATACCGTTTGCAGTACCATGAGCCGATCTTGAATTATAAACCTGCCTCAATGGCCAATTCTCTTTGTCTCCATCAAAACAATATAAACTGCTGACTTGGTCAAGATTCGCACCTTGCCATCAATTAACATCCAAATCTGAATTGAAATGAGACTGCCAGACTTTCAATTGAATGTAATAAATTGTGACAGCTTTGCCAAGTAAAGTCAACACAAAATCGACCAACATTTTCAAATACATTTTTTAGTTTTTTTTTCCGTTATTTTTATTCAACAAAAAGCAATGAAACAAAAATAAATAAATCCATATGTTCATGAAAACATTTACACTTATCCCAAAAATGGAGTTGGGAGAAAATCTTTACGATCTTTACAATCTGAACATGAGTTAACACCATGTGCAGTAGCTAATGGCTCAAGTGACATTGGCGTGATGCACTTATCCGACATGGACTACTGACGGTCCAAGTGACTGTTGTTGTGTTTCGCGAAACTATGACGGACCGCCAAATATGTGAGAGATATGACTTCGAGCTAACATCAATATGAGGTCCTAAAATGGGCATATGCTGTCAGAAGTCTTTTCGAAAGAAGTATGTATCATACCTAGACAGCCAGTCGATGGCAATTACGTTAACAAGTCAATAAATCCAGGTGACATTTGTCATTTCAAAAAATCTGCTCTCTTTCAGTCATTATGCTGGGCCTCATTTACTTTTTTCTTATTTTTAAAATTGCATGTGGGTGTGCCTAAGTATTGTATGTTAACTTTAATGTTGTGAATAAATTCTAGAACACTGGCAGATGACTGTTGAAAATACATACTCGTACATAAAGAAAATTAAATTTTTCTTATTAAAATAGAAATGCACACTCGAATCCGAATCATGATTCAAAATTTTATTTCGTGTGTTTTGCTTTTTAAATTTTGCGAAATTTTATTCGTATGTGAGATGATTTTTGCACGAATTTTCAAAAATTTCTTTTAATAATATTATAATTTTTATTACCTATATACGAAAACGAAACTGCCAAAGGCCAAGGCATTTGCAAGACATTTATATGTTTTTCATTAGATGTGCCCAAATATATATATATTTTTTTTTTAATAGAAAACGTATATTAACGAAATTTTTATTTTACATTGAAGTATCATTAAAACCAGTAATTACGAAATATGACATCACTAAATAAATGTACTTCATGGAACCGCTTGCATGATTGGATTCGCTTGTCTCAATTTCAAATCAGTTTTTCGCATAATTTGGGCGATATTACAGCAATTTGACGTCGGACTTCCAGTGCCAAGCCGTCTTAAGTTCTGGCTTATTGGCATAGTTCAGAAGAATATAGCACCAAAGAAAATAATGTAACGATAACAGACTTAGGTTTGCTACTAGTAGGACGGCAAATTGAAATGAGCTATTTCTGGCATTAAGACTATCGCCGAATTTTGTCTTCAATATTACGATTGTGGCAAGTGACACAGTCCTGTAGACACGTGTCGTTCAAGCCTTTCAGTTCCAATTCATAATAATCTCTAAAGAAGTACGGCTCAATGATATCCCCAGCATGAAAATTTGACCAAGTTAATTTTTCGAATACGATGCCTGCTGTAAGAACACCTATGACTGTTCACTTTTTAGCCGGGTCAACTAAATGGGATCGAACATCATTAGAAAAATTTTGCATTGGACGTTTCAATGATATCTTAATCCATCTTCGCTAACGTCAACTCTTTTGCGCCATAAAATAGGGTTCGGGTAATTAAAAAGTTATCAAGGTCTTATATAGAGACTGGTTAGTGTTTCATGACAAGGTCCTATTATTTATTTGCTTTCTTAGGCTGAAAAGATAGCTATTATGTTCAACATTTGTAACAAAAAATGACTATATTAATTCATTTGATAATTCTTACAACTTATTATATTATATTTGATTTAAAGAAAAAGTGAAAATGAAGAGAAGTTTTGCCGGCGAGAATCTCTTTCTGGCCGAAGCAAGAAGAAAAAGAAATCAAAAACTGTCTCAAAAATGACAAGACTTTTTCTTTTAACAATTGGTGGCTGTCAATTATGACTCTTGATGAAATGGTAGAGTTCAGACACTACTATACAACAGCAATTTGCAAGAGTAACTTTTCACATAATTTCTGATAAGGTATAATTTTGAGATTAAATATACGTAGCGGAGCGGGACGTAAGGTCCCTGACGTCAATGTTGTGTTCCCCTTCTTGTATATAGGCTATATATGCCTTGCCCAAAAATATGAGGCTTGCTTTGCGCTTTATCTTTTCTGTTAATCTTGTAATACTTTGCGTATTTTACATGTTTTTGGAATTACCCAACGAGTAACAACCTTAACATTTTTTTAATTATTAATTATTTTTATATTATTATTATTAATTATTAATTTATCTTATTTGAATGCCAAAAAATAGCTGAAATTGGTCTACCTAACATATAAAAATTCAATACTCGTACGTACATATATTATATAAATTAGGCAAAAACGAAGCGATTTAGCAAAAACGGTGAAGTCTTCACCTTGTGTGGACAGAAAACATCAAAACGGTTTCAGCAAAAAGGATTGTAACGTAATAGAAAGGCAGGAAAAAATTTACCAAACCTAATGAGGCCCGGATTTTAATACGACCATTTTCAAAAAATCATAAAAAAACGTCATCTAAGCCGGCTGTTGACCTAACGGAAAAGCGCTGGAAAAGAAACTTCCCTAAGAAGACTTATAGAAGCTTTATTTAAAATCTGCAAGGCGAGGAAAAAACCATGGCTCTCAGAAAAAAAACAATGCGTCTCCCAGAATGGGCAAAAAATACAAACACTTTACTGAGGAATATTGGTGTAATGTCTGTAAGTCAGATGAATCAAATTTTGGGGTGGACGACATATCGAAACTCTGTAATTGTAAATACTAATATTTGTACGCAATTTTTATTTCAAACATTTTTTTTTGTAATTTTAGAAAATACCACCTTGATCAAAAAAAAAAAAAAAAAAAAAAAAAAAAAAAAAAAAAAAAAAAAAAAAAAAAAAACACCGTGTGGGAGCCCATTGTTCCGATTTGAGTTCTGTTTTTTTTTTTTTTTTTGTTAAGATGGTACATCTGTTGTTGACATTCCCTCTAAATCTTAACATCATAGCTTGACATTTGCAATAGTTACGTAGCCAAGAGTAAATTTATCTCTGTGTGTGTTGGCGACTTTTTTTTATAATTTTAGAAATGGATTTAAATTTGCAACAACGAATTTGTATTAAATTTTGCGTAAAAAACGGATTTAATGGTGCGCGAACGTTGGAAATGTTGAAAAAGTGTTTCGGCAACTATTCTCTAAAGAAAACGGTCATTTACCAGTGGCACGAACGGTTCAAAAGTGGTCGGGAGTCGTTCGAAGATGATGAACGCAGTAGCAGACCATCGACATCGAAAACCGACGAAAACATTGATGAAGTAAAAGAAATGTTGGTCAATAACCGCAAATTAACCATCAGAGAGATAGCGGAGGACTTTGACATTCCCTATCTATTCGTCCAAGACATTTTAGTAAATGATTTGGGTATCCGTCGTGTAGCAGCAAAGTTGGTACCAAAAGACCTCAATTTCATGCAAAAAAGAGACCGTGCTTGATGTCGCAAAAGAAGATGATTCGCGAGGCTGAATCAGAGCCCACATTCATCAAAAGGATCATTACTGGAGACGAGACGTGGGTTTATGGTTATTACGCAATCCGGACATCAGGCAAGTGAATGGCGTTAACCAATTTAGCCGAGACTAAAAAAAAAAAAACACGTCGTTTTCAGTCAAAAAAGAAGGCAATGCTCACGGTTTTCATGGATTACAACGGTGTAGTGCATCACGAATTTTTACCAGAAGGCCAGACAGTAAACAAAGAGTAATATTTGGGCGTTATGAGACGTTTGCTTAAAGTAATTCGCCGATAGAGACCAGAATTGTGGGCAGAAAACTCGTGGATTTTGCACCATGATAACGCACCGTCGCACATTGCCATCATTATTCGTAATTTTTTGACGAAAAATGCAACAAATACCATCCAACAGCCACCGAATTCACCTGATTTGGCTCCCTGTGACTTCTTTCTGTTTAATCGAGTTAAAAAACCACTACGGGGAACGCGTTTCAGCAGACGAGAGGAAGTAATGGAAAAACCGCAGGAAGCACTGATGGACATACCGAAAACCGAATATAAAAAAATGTTTCGGGGATTGGATCAAGCGCTGGCATAAGTGTGTTGCAGTCGATGGGGATTACTTTGAAGGGGACAATATGAATGAATAAACTTGTATTTTTAATTTTCTGAATAAATTTTTTGATCAAGGTGGTATAGTTTGTTGTTGTTTGGCACCCCTGGTGTAACTTTAGTGAGGCGAAAAAAGCAACCCAGAATGCGTAGTTCTAACTGTAAAACACGGCGGAGGTAGCATTAAGATCTAGGGGTGCATGGCTGCGCACAGATTTGGGAAATGTTGAAATGTTGATTGTTAAAATGTGATTCATGAAAAATACGCTGCTTCCAGAGATTTTCGGTGACACAAATATGCGAAATATCAAATTCTAGAAAGGCACCCTGCTACAAGTCTATTCTTTCAATGGTTTGCCAAAAATGACATTGACTTGTTTCTATGACCTGTGCAGTCTCAAGATCTCAAGCCAATTTAGAGAGCACCTTTGTGGTTTTCTGAAGCGCAATATCTGGAGACACTTAATAACATCAAAAGAGTCGCTTAAATTCGTTTTGGAGCAAAAGTGGAACGAAATATGTAAATTCAGACGAGTGCCGCAAGCTTGTAATATCAATGCAAAATAGGATAGCAGCAGTCATTAAAGCTAAAGGTGGCAACAACTAAATGGTTAGACCACTCTAGAGGCCATAAAATAGGCTTTTTTGTGATTTTTTCAAGAAAAATATAAAATAAATTGAGTTTACAAAGGTAAAAGTTCATTGTAATCATAGAGACTGTAAAATGTAATTTTATTAAAAATTAATGATGATGATAATAAGATGACTTCTTTCAGCCGTTAATTATTTTCTAACAAAAACTCATTTATAAAGTAATCGCATACTACTCGTATATCTTTTATATTTTAACTTTTTTTTGAAGATATGACTATTTTTCAAGGGTTCCGCATACTTTTGCCCTCATTCACCACTTAACCCATTTTTGCGTTTCAATATTTGCGAACGCACAGTGATGGCTCGCTGAGTTCTGCCAATGATGTAAATGTTATTAGCGTTCGCAAGTACTCGGATTATAAGTGTACTATACATACTTTTGGAAAAATTTGCCTTAGATATTGACTTGCGAGTTTCAAGCAGTTTTCTTAAGTATGATGCTTTTTTAACATTAAGGATCTCGGTGAGATTGTTTCCAATTTTTCTGCAGATAACATCTCATATGCGATGTTAGGCTGATGTCTCTGTTATTGGCGCAGTTAAAAGAATCTCTTTTATTGTGGATCCAGGAAATTGTGTTGAGGTTCTATTCCTCAGGCATGCTTCTGCCCACCAAATCTTGGAAATGAGTTCATGCTCTCTACTAACTCATTTCTGGCTAGCTTTGTTATTAGCAGCTTTGTTATTAGTTTAGATATTGCCATTCTCGTTTCATTTTGGGGGGTGGATATTTCTCTTGACTTTCACCGTCTTGGTTAAATCGTTCACTGTGCTTGTCAGCGGAGTTTGGGTTGTCCTCACTTAACACCCTGTAGAAGTGTTTTTTCCATATCCTTAGTATGGACTGTGACAAACGTACCCGTATAGGCAAGTGTTTTCAAAAATATGCCACCAAGACGTTCGATAGATGTCACACTCTTCAGAACAGAACGGAATCGGTTGATTGTGGTCTTGACTTACCGACTCGCCTACACCCGCTTTATATTCTTCACTTCAGACGTTTAGTTATCTCACTGGTACCGCAACATTATGTCAATTCGAAATTTTTCACTAAATGCTCAATTGTTCACTTATCGGGACGATTATAACGGCTGAAAATTTCTGGTAAAGCACGTAACTTAGCTATAACTGAACCTAAGTTTTAATAAAAAAAAATTGGGTGATTTGTAAACATTGTTGAAGCATTTCATAGGAAAAGTTTTGCCAAAATGCCCATAACCACCTTGAGGTGTTAAGTTATTAATGCTTTAAAAAAATTCCGGTATTACTGATGCCGATCATTAGGAAGCATTCGAGAGCAGCCTTTTAATAATCTAGAAAAGAAGGGATGTGACTGCAATGCGTCTGTAGAATTGTGAAAAAGACAATCTCCTTTTTTAAATCATTTACACGAAACTACTCTTTAAGACTAGGATTAATGAAAAAGTCTTTAAGAAGCAGTTGTTCACACTTTTGGAAAATTGTGCATCTGGTGTTGTCGTGCGAGTTTCGCACAATTTTCTCAATTTGATATTTAAAAAGTTACATGACATAAAGTGCGAATATCAATCAATATCAGGCGTTTGGTTTCCTTGGCTGTTTTTGATAAATCCCATCCTGACAGTTCAAAAAATTTCGAACGCTTAAGGGTCCACAAATCTTACCAGTTACTGGTTGAATATTGACTTCCATGCACCGAATAGTTTGCGATTTATCAGCATACACCATAGCCAGAAAAGAAATAATAGAGTGTCGTTAAATCGCACCATCTCAGTGGCCAATTCTCTGGTCCATTTCGCAATATAATGCTATCATTGAATCCTACACTCAGTAAGTCAATGGTTTCATGGGCAATACAGAACACCTATTGCAACCAATGGTTATGTGTCTTTAAATCTGTCAGCTTATCTTATACGGGACGGACAAAGTCCTACGATCGTCGCCGAATTGACATTTGGCAGCAATTTGTTCTGTAGGCATATTGCTTTGCATTCTTCGTTTGCGTCATGTAGAGTATGTGTTGTAGAATCATTGATAACAACATATATGTTGTTAACTAAAGTATTTTAACTTATTTTTGCTTAAAAGAATTTAATAAGATGTATTTTTTATTTGTGTTTAATTTTTATCCGATGTTATTCTATTTCTCCATAATATGTGACCGGTTTGGATTTTTGGTTTCTATATCGACGATTGAATCAGGTCGACAATAGAGCAAATTTGTGCACCAAGGTAAACTCTGGAGTCATGAAGTTCAACGAAATTCAAATCAAGACACACCATCCTTTCATTATGGAAGCTTTTGGCATCACCAAGTGCCCCGACGAATTTGAAACAGCCGTGTTAGAAGTTTAGATCAAATCAGTAGAGTCGCTCCTGCAAATATTGACGAGCAGAGGAAAACGCTATAGGACAAAGTTAAGAACAAATAACTTTTAAGTTAGTATTAGATCGGGCTGTGTTGTAGAGCGTTCTATGTTACAAGCACAAAATGCAATATAGTATGAAACGCCGTAGTGTTGCACGTGACTTCAAATTACATCAACCAGCAGTCAGTCAGTCTAAAGTATTAGACATACATTCTCAATTGGGCAAAAGTCGAAATCCCATGCTGTACCCCATGTATATTATGGAAAAATGAAAAATAAACAAGGCAGTTGTCATATATGGCATCCTAGCTGCGTCAAAAATCTCAGCCGAAGAGTATTTGAAAAGTCCACAGTAACAGCCCAAGCATGTCAAAAGTGATTTTCAAAAATCCGTTCGGATGACTTTTCATTAAAAGATGAATCTCGATCAGAAAGCAATGCTACGTCATATGATCCGGACAAATCCTACATTAACCTTTATATTGTAGATGTGACCTTCAAGCTTAAAAAAATGTCAAATAATGTAAGTTTTCCAACGATACTTTCTGTGTGGGAATTACACGAATTTCTATTAGTGGATCAAATCTTGCTTGATAGAAAAACAGGGTTATTTTTGGACCGCTCGGTTATTAAAGATTATTAGTTATAAAAATGTTGTAAGAAGGTGAATTTTATCATGAACATCAAAAGCTGGAGTTCATCGCAAGAAGGTAATGTCGTGTTGTAGGTGCCACCGCAAGCGACTAGTGTACTATGAGTCACTTAAACAAAATCAGATCATTAATGCTAATCATTATAGTTCAGCTTAATATTTTGAATACCGAAATTCAGCGTTAACGTTCTTCTTTGACTAACAGAAAGGTTCTAGTCTTTCATCGTGAGATGGGTTGGGAATTTTTACCTAAACCACTAAATTCTCCTAATATTCCACCATCGAATTATCACATGCTCCGATGTCTACAAAACTTAGATATAAGATGCATTCGAAATCTGCAACGGAGTTCAACAATGCTCCATTCTTGAAATGATTGCTATTCTTTAAGAGAAGCGATATGTCTTGGGCAGTACTGTATATTTCAATAATCACACCCTTGTTGAAATCCGGTGAGGATTGACCTTATCATCCTACTGGTACTTTGATTTATCGAAACAGCTTAATAAATGGAGATGATACTTTAAAAGAATTCTGTAATTCCTGGATAGTCCTGAGAGATAAGAGACGAAAGATTATATGCATCTCAATATCTGCAAATCTATCATACAATAATGTCTCAGTCAACGACATTGACAACAATCACATTCATATAGTATGATAGTCGAATTCATAAATTTATATTGTACCTTCATAACGACACTGATTCATACTTTCGAATTTTATTTAAATTCTCAAATTTTGATGTTACAAAATCTTTTGTTTCAAATATTGTCATTGATTATCATGAGATCTTGCGAGGGTGGATGAGAGGCATTCCATAATGTGTTACATATGTATACAAGTATCTAATGAATAGAATACTCGAAAGCCAGAAAGGTCGAAAAAAGTTGTAAAAAAGACCCTTACCTGATTTTTGGCAGCATCACCAATTAGCCGCTCCGTATCGTTGAAAGCCACATAACTGGGCGTTGTGCGATTGCCCTGATCGTTGGCAATTATTTCGACCTTGCTGTGTTGCCATACGCCAACGCATGAGTATGTGGTTCCCAAATCGATTCCAATCGCTGGAGTCTTACCCATTTTTGTTCAGTTTCTATTTTTTGCACAAAACGTTCAACAAATATCTACAATCACTAAACACTTCAGACCACTGCTCTTATTTTACGATGAGACGATTGGAAATGTACAAGTATTTCGATTTAAATTAATTTGCATAAACTAGTCAATTTCAACTAATGAGCTATCTGTGAAAAATTTCAATCACTGATTTGATTTTCTCGGATCACTGATTTTTGAAAGAATAAACAATTGTACGAGTAGTTGTATCTGATAAGTGAATATCGAAATATCCCACAAGAAGCAACCGTCCGTTTGCGATAGAACGCGCAGCTAGACTAAGTATCTCTTCAATTGAAAAAGTATATTTAATGTTTGGAAAAATCTATCTCTAGGTGTACGAGTAGTATTTGAGCGGCATCACTCTCGAAGATTCGCAAAAAACAATTTCGTTTTTGCTTTGCAAGATTATAACATTTTGTTATGAGTAAATTTTTTGTATGTGTGATACAAGATACGAGTATATACCTATTCGTACATGAAAAATCATAATTTGCTAGATCAGAAAAAAATTACAGCATTTGGAGGATGAACATCTTTAGACGGCATCCAATGGATGGACGATTTTCCCTCGCGCGAACGAAATTGGACGATTAGTAATAAAATGGAAAATGCGAGAAAATTGCTGATACTCCATGATGTCATCAAATGTGAGATTATTTAAATAAACGATGGGATGAATGTATTTTTGGTGGAATTTTAAATTTATTTGATTCTATTTTGAGAATTTCAAACGCCCGCGCCATAAGGCTGGTCAGTTGAATTTGTTCATTTACGGTAAATGGTGAGTTTAGGTGGATCAACGGGAAGTTGATTTTTTTTCGTCATTGACAGGAATCTCTTTTGAAATAATTTTCTTTTTTTTTTAAGTCATTGAAAGTGCTTTAGGTTATTGTCAAAATTAACAGAAAGTGTTTTAGGTATAATTTCAGGTGCTTGGAAATGTGCTCCGATGCGATGAAGAAACACATACCGATAACATTAATCAGTTTCCTGATAAGACAACCATGATCCTACACAATCTTGAGGAATAAAAAATCGCCCTCTAGTTCTCCGTTTCAATTAATTTTGATAAAAAAACTTTCGAATTTGTAAGGGTTTAGAATACACTGTGGATTCTTCCAGGATTGATTAATAAACCTATTTTAATAAAAGGCCCTGGTCTATGCCGGATGACTTTATGAGGGAAAAACTAAAACTAAAACTTAAATAACGAGGAAGTTCAGGGTCGGAGAGGTGATTATTAAGGACGTTTATGGGAGTACTTTTTTTTACTATGAAAATCGAACATGTGTTGTATTCTATTAGCCTCACGTAACGTACGAAACACTGGCTTGTTAAAACTATATGCCGTTCGGTGGATATTTGGCCGAAAAATGACATATTTTATATTGCTTTGGTTACTTACTTAGGTACTTAGGTTATGCTACAGTTCGGGGTGTATCTGAACTTCAACTAAAAAGCCTCTGCAGTTGTGCAATCCAAGCCGGTTGAGATTCTGTTTTTCTTGTGCGCGCCAACTAAGATAAGATTTTCCTCTACTGCGGTGTCCCTCCGGGTTAGATTCGAAGACTATGCGGGTCACAGCATTGGTGTCTATTCGCTATACATGTCCTAGCCATCTCAGGCGACTGTTTTGCAGTTTTCTGACTTGATTACATAGAGCCTCAGTAGTTGATTGGGATAGTGCTTTTTTATTTAATTTCCTTTTAAGCCCAAAGAAACAAAAGTAGTTCTTGACAGAATATACTATTAGCAGAATTAATAACAAAGCCTAGATAGACAAAGTCCCATACTATCTCAAAATTATAGCTGTCCACTGTGCTGGGTTTTTCTTCTGGTTGACAGTATACTCGTATAGGCAGTTTTTCTCTTATTACCTTTAAATCCTTTTTGGTACCTTCCGTTTCAATACCAGCGAACTAATGGTAGTCCAGTGAGTTCTGCCCATTTGTCAATATCATCAACATACGCTAGTATGCAGACTTTTAAAAGATTTTGCCTGCAGTGTTCTCTTGTGGGCTCCGCACAATTCTTTCAAGTATGAGGTAAAAGAAATTACCATACATGGCAGCGCGTCACGATACCTAACAACTTTTTTGACATAAAAGGGCTCGGTTAAGTCGTTACCAACCTCAACGCAGCAACGAGCGTTCTTCATCGTCATTCTGCACAGAGAGACGAGTTTGGGGGGATGCCATATGCCATAACCACATAGACATGAATCTATATAGCCCGTCTCCATAAATGGTATCATATACGGCCTTAAAATTGATGAAAATGCGGTGGGTATCAATTTGAACCTTCCGGATCAACGGGAGTTTGCACATTTGAACGAATGTAGACTTCCCTGGTCACTCTGTTAGATGTTTACATAATATGACAGACAATATCTTGTACGTTGAGGAGAAATAAAATTCTATAGTTAGCGCAGTTGAGGGGATTATGCTGAGATTCCATTCATCAGGTATACACTGTTCTGCCCAGATCTTAAAAATAAGGTGCTGTATGCTCTATGCAAAGTCACCACCGACTTGTAAGCCAGAAGGCCCAGCATTTTTGTTTTATTTTAGCTTAGGTATTGTTATCTATACTTTCAAAAAAGAACAAAAATAAAGAAATGTTAATATTTACCTAGCCTACGATACTATTATTAGAAGTAACACAAAAGTGTTAATTAATAAGTAATTTTTTGACTATAACCGAAAGTTTTTGTAAAGTTAAACTACAACTATTGTTATACTTGTCACTACAATGTTTGTCTGCTTCACAACTTGAAACTTTTGAGAGCCAGTTAGACAACGATGATTCTTTAGTATGTTCATGGAAATGCGGCTCTTATGGTAGTGAAGGGCACTCGCGTTATAAGCAAAACTTTTTGGTAAATCCTGAGGCAAGTGATACTGATATTTTGTGATAGTACCTTTAGAAATAAGTAAAGTTGGTTCTGGGACTGAAAATATCTGGATAAATTTAAGAACATCTTCTCCAAGATACTGCCGTCCAGTACGTTCCGAATTCGCAAAGGAAAATATTGAGACAAAAACAGTAACCCTTAATGACAATACAATTTTAGTTAATCACAATTTGTTAAAAAACAATGGTAGATGGCAAAACATGTAATGCTGTTATGGAGAGCAGGGCTAGCTCAGCTTGCTATATATGCAAGGCACCTCCTAAAGACATGAACAATAATAAATTTTGCTTACAAAAACCTTCTGACACCACTGACTATTCATACGGATAACAAAGTCTTCATGCACACATAAGATTTATGGAAGCACTGCTGCACGTATCTTACAAAATTGAAAATGAAAACTGACAGGCAACAGGAGTTGAAGAGAAACTACCAGTTAAAAATAGAAAAGAATTATATTATATTATTATTATTATATTATTATAAAATTAACTTAGATCTGAATTGGGAATCTTAATAGATTTTCCAAAAAATGTGGTGGAAATACCAAAGACGGCAAGCTGACCCAAAAATTTTGTAAGAATCCAGCAAAAACTGCTGAAATAATGGGCTTAGACCCGCAACTGGTAGAACATAATTCAATTGTTTCAAAGACATTAACTTCAGGTTTTAAAATTTATACCAATAAATTCCGTACTTACTGGTTGGACACCGTCAAATTATTTGTTTCCGAATATAATTGGCACGATACTGACATAATTGAAAGTTTTCCAATCCCTATCGGACAGTTTGGAAGCTATCTTAGAAACCCGTCAAAAAGATTACAAAATTTTTCGAAGTGCGTTTTCAAGAAAGATGGCTCGAATCGCAACAAAAATTATGCTCCATACCATGTTTATATCTTTTGACTAAAAACACAAGATACCACCCCCTGAGGTCTTGGAAATGATTTTAAATTGATTTATAAAACACATTTCCAATCAAACATAATAAAAAAATTAAATCCGAATTAAGTCCAGCTAATGACCCTAAATCAACCACTGTGCGTCGATTCCAAACGCACGCATTACGGACAAAAGAGCCTGATGCCAAGAAATTCCTTCGAAATATGGCTTCAAGTGCAACTATTTTGTTTTCACCAGTGTACGCTTTGGTTCCACTTTTCGGTGAGACATGCCATCAAATCACTAGTAGACCTGTTGCTACGAAAACCGTACTGCCAGTCATTGTTTTCGTGTTTCGAGGTATTTCATAAGCTGACGGTTTAACAGCAATTCCATGAGATTGCAAAGAACGGACGTAAGTGCAATGGGTCTCTAGGAGGAAAAATATGAAAACTGGCATATTTTGTTAATGGAGTACAAACTTTCAATGTTTTCGATTGTGGGCTTCTAGTTCTCTTTTTTGTTTTTATTTAGCTCCATGCGCTTGCTGTCATTCTTTGTTAAACCAGGGATATTCTGGTGGTGGTCGAGTAAAACCTACCACATCTGTTTCGACGTCTCTGATGGCACGTTGGCAGCGTTGGTTGTCACTGGTCTTTGATACTTGATGCTGGCGGCATAGGAGTTGTTGAAAGAATTCGGGTTACGCTTTCGCCAAAGATACTGGCGCAAGTTCTTCTTTGCTATGGCGCTTGAGAAATCCTCATTCGCACCTTGGCTCCAACACGGTAGTGATCCGAGTTGTTGAAGAACTGCTTTACGTGGAAACCTGTGTCTTGACTTAATCATTTGATGAGCGTCCTGGGAATCGCCATTCAGACCAGTAACAAATCGGAGACATGGTGTAGAATAGACTTCCGCTTTGGCTGAGAGTGAGGCCTATTCAAAACCTCTAGTTGGTACTCGCAATGGCGACACGGATTCTGGAGTCCCACCCGAAAGTGGGACTGGGTTGTAAAGTATACAACCCCCCCGACGATTTTGGCGCTGACCGAGGAGCTGCTGGAACACTTGATTCTGACAACTGCCGCGGCTCCTTCTACGATACGTTCAGTAGATTGAGCTGGAACGATGGAAAGAGTACCGGAGAGGCCTTGGCTGTTAAGGTTAAAGTCCATCAGAATTGACCAGTGGTTGGTCCGTTGGCTTGTCTCCGAAAACTAAATGGTGATTATAACGTTTGAACCACAGTTCGTACCGGTCTTTTATTTAACTTAAAATCCGTTTACTAAATCCGTTTCTTTCTCTAACGTAAACCCTCAGGCTCCGTCTTTTGTTCCAGGTCAGTCCTTCGTTCCAAGTCAACGGTCAACGGTAAAAACCTTTCATTTTACATCACAGGTCAACACAGAGGCAATGTTAGCTACAGCAATGGTGAACGCCAGGACTGCTTCCGGGGAATTTATTTCACTTCGAGCTCTGCTGGATTCAGGTTCTGAAGCTACATTTATTATCGAGTCAGCTGTTCAATTGCTTCCTTTGAAGTCCAGATCTATGCACATTGAAGTTTCCGGGGTAGGGTCATCTCAGCATGCAGCATGCAGCCTTCGCAACAACAACGCAAGCCTGCGTTTTCAAGACACTGTCTGGCCTTCTCCCGGCCCGAAATCTATCTGTTGGTAGAAAGTATCTCTATGGCTTGGTACTAGCGGATCCTAACTTTTTTCGTCCAGCCAAGATAGATTAACTCATAGGTGGTGATGTCTATGCCGAGATATTGTTGCCTGAGATAATAAGATCCTACGAGGAGAATTTGCCCCTCCAAAAGACCAAGTTGGGTTGTATCCCATTCGGAAGAGTACCCATAGAGTCACAGCCCATTAGAACATTTTTTCAGACAGGTGAAGGCGCCGACCAGCTTAACAGGTTTTGGGAACTGGAGGAGATACCCGCGATATCTTCAGCAACAGCTGAAAATGCCGAGTGTGAGGAACACTTTGTTCGCAGCGTCTGAAAAATGGACGATGGACGTTACCAAGTGTCATTACCGTTGAAAGGTAACACGCGTCCAGTACTTGGGAGATCACAGCAACGAGCCCTTTAACGATTTTTAAGCCTGGAAGAAAGTCTGGCAGCCTATATTCTTCTACGTTACCAGTACGTAACATGTATGGCAGAATACAAGACACTCGGCCACATATCAGTCATTGAAGAAAACGAACTTAGTAACCCTGGACACTATTTCCTGCCACATCATGCTGTATTGGATGAGAGCAGCTCAACTACCAAACTCAGAGTGGTCTTTGACGCGTCGTTCCGAACAGCTGACGGATTATCGCTAAACGATCAGCTTATGACAGGCCCCAAATTGCAGGTCAATGTTGTAGACATAATTTTGTGGCGAACTTACCGATTTACTTCCACAGCTGATCTTGAGAAGATGTACCGTCAGATTTGGGTGTCGGACTAGGGCTCAAAGTACCAACTCCATTAACAGCGAGAATGATACGAGACGAGATGTATGTCGACGAACTAATCTCGAGAGCTGATACTCTGGAAGAGGCGAACAAAAAAATGCGGGAGAAGAAGGGAAGCGTTAGAGCCAAGCGAGCTTAATCTCAGGAAATGGAGAAACTCAAAGTTTCTTCTTGAAAACGTAAGGGAGGAAGATCGGGAAGTAAGCTTTTCATTGCCATCTGAGAACGGAGACAAGGTTAAGACACTAGGCATTCACTGGCTCCCAGGAAGCGATAAGTTTTCTTTTAGCTGCGCGCCACCGGCTATATCACAACCTACAAAAAGGTTTGTTCTGTCCACGATAGCACGGTTGTTCGATCCTCTGTGATGGATCACACCCTGCATCCTCATTGCAAAATCAATCATGCAGCAACTATGGGTCCGCAAAACATCGTGGGATCAACAAATTGACACCGAAATGCAGGCAGACTGAAACCAATTTTACGAGGAGCTGAAAGTAATAAACGAAGTCCGTCTTCCCAGGCGGGTGAGTACTGTCGGCAGCTCAAACCGCGTTGAATTACAAGGGTTCTGTGACGCGTCGGAAAAGGCATATGGCGCCGCCATATACCTGAGAGTCGAAGACGAAGAGGGAAAGGTTGACACGAACTTACTCATTGCGAAGTCAAAGGTTGCACCAGTGGCATCCGTAAGTCTTCCACGGCTGGAACTTTGCGGTACGGTTATGCTGTCAAAGCTAATCCACCATACCACTACCGTTCTCGAAAGACCCGAATGGAAAACCTACGCTTTTACTGACTCAACCAGCGCGCTAGCTTAGATAAACGGCTCTCTGTCAAAATGGGAAACATTTGTGCGTAAGAGGGTGGCAAAAATCCAGCGTTTAGTAGAGTCCAGCAATTGGAGACACGTACCAACTCAAGAAAACTCGGCAGATTTAGCGTCTAGAGGCATGCTTCCATCAAGTCAACATTATGGTGGAACGGACCTCACTCTCTACAAGAGGAATGGAACTTCAAAATGCCAGTTCAATAGAATAACTTGGCCATTGAAGGATGCAGGAAAGCCAAGAGAATTCATTTCGCAGCCATAACGCCAAACCTAATCAACGAACTCATTCAACGGTCTACAGGCTACAACGGACTCGTAAGGGTCATCAGCTATTGCAGGCGATTTGCATGCAACTCAAATGACCAACGCTCAAAAATGCTTTTGGCTCCCTCCGTCCATCAGAATTGGAGTCAGCGGTGAAACTGGTGATTCGATTTGCCCAGGAAGAGGTGTTTCCAGGAGGGATCCCTAAGTCCAGAGGTATGGTGCCCTTGAACGCGTTTCAAGACAGTGCAGGAATTCGCAGAGTGGGAGTTAGGCTCCAAAATTCTAATCGTATTCTAAGCGTATGACCAGCAACATCCCATCATACTAGAGCCATCATATCATTTAACCAACCTGATCATCAGAGATGCTCACCAAAGAACACTGCGCGAAGAAATTCGGCAAATGGTGAGTTACCTGCGCACCAAGTTGTGGATATTCGAAACAAAGAGAGCAGTGAAACGTTTTGTTCGCAATTGCGTCATTCGCAAAAAGGCTCAGCAACTGATGGGAGAACTTCCGGGATCTAGAGTCCAAAGATCAAAGATCCCGACCCTTTTTCCACACGGGTATTGACTACGCGGGCCAATTAGCGTACGATCATGGAAAGGTCGCGGAGCCAAGTACTACAAAGCGTATTTGGCTATTTTTGTGTGTTTGGCCACTAAAGCCATTCACTTGGAAGCAGTAAGTGACTTGACGACACAAGTCTTTCTAGCAGCTTTCACACGATTCACGGCACGGCGAGGAATCTGCAGTAAAGTTTTTAGCGATTGTGGTACCAACTTCGTGGGAACTAAAGTAGAATTGCGTCGTCTCATGAAGGAGGCTGCCCACGACTGGAAGGAGATCGCGGATGTATTAGCAACACACGGGACACAGTGGAAGTTTATTCATCCTGCTTCTCCCCACTTTGGAGGTCTGTTGTAACCCGGGGTGAAAGGTGTGAAACATCACTTCAGGCGGAAAGTCGGAAACGGA
Source organism: Volucella inanis (assembly GCA_907269105.1). Lineage (NCBI taxonomy): Eukaryota > Metazoa > Arthropoda > Insecta > Diptera > Syrphidae > Volucella > Volucella inanis. Next base: position 150,297,846 of record OU026153.1, read on the forward strand.
ACACTGACCTACGAAGAGATCGTCACCCTGTTATCCCAAATCGGAGCGTGTCTCAACTACAGGCCCCTTTTTCCATTGACTGAAGACCCTGATGACTTTCAAGCGCTAACACCCGGCCACTTTCTCATAGGTAAGGTAATAAATACCGTTCCAGAGCCAGATCGAACAATGGGAAAACAAGGAAGCGTCGATCGATGGAAAACTGTGCAACTACACTTACAAGGATTACACCAATTTCAACAGGAGTATCGGGCTCGCTTACAGCAACATCCGAAATGGCTTAAGCCTCACCAACAACACAAGGTCGGTGATTTGGTTCTTTTGCGTGATGAACGACTTCCGCCAGCAAAATGGAGTCTTGGTCGAATACAAAAGACATATCCTGGAACCGACAAGCTAGTCCGAGTAGTCAAGGTCAAGACGCAGCAAGGAGAATTCAAAAGGCCAATTTTAAACAGACACACTACATACATATATATGTACATATATTCACATACTCTATCCAATTTACCTCGGAATATTCATTACAAACACCACATAATTATATTAGTCCAACATTTAATCAGACCCTTCAATTTCATATGAACTTGCAACAAACTGAAATTCATGCAACGTTAAATCATATCTACTCGGCGGGGAATGTTGGCCTCATTGGTCTACAACAATGCCCCCCAAGAAAGAAGCCACAAAAGGAAGAAAAGGAAATGTCAGTATGAACTGATGTATATATAACCGTCATGAAAAATAAATGATGATTATAACGTTTGAACCACAGTTCGTACCGGTCTTTTATTTAACTTAAAATCCGTTTACTAAATCCGTTTTTGCACTTTTAAACTAATGGCATAAGACGCCAACGGGAGTGATTTAGATATCACGAAATTAATAAAACCCCGGTTTATTTACTGGCACCAGACGCCATCAGGTGGAACGGGCTCCAGAGGAGACACACACTGAAGGACAGCCGTCTAACGTGCAACTGAAGAGGCGACGGAGAAGCGAGGCAAATGCATGGCGCAAAGAGATGGCATGCGCTGTAGGAGGTGTGAGTGCCAAAAGCCTCATTCTCTCAGCAGCGGCAGAGAAGAGAAACAAGGCAGTGGAGGTGACACCCACTGAAACCGATCAACCTCTCTGATCTGAAGCTGCGCAATCTTTTTCTGTCCCGAACAGGGCTAAGAGGAAGAAAGTTTCTGACACTGCTATCGATGGGTCTCCTCGCGCACTGGTCATGTAACCAGCAAAGGCTGCATTCCTGGTGGGCGGAAATCGCTTGAAGCGGTCAAACCAATTGCCAACATTAAAATCAGCGGTGGTTTCACATACACGCGACATCCGGACGAGGTTAGTGCTACAACCAACAAAGGTCGGTCCGGAAGTCGGTCAAAGCGGTGAAATCACCGCTGAGAAACAGTTCTGGTGGTGGCTTTGCCAGCGCACAACACAACAACAAACAAAACCAGTTACAGCTCTGGTAGACGGAATTTGGACGTCGCTGGAAAAGTTACCTCCATAAAACCCTGAAACGCCAAAGGGAACACGACCGTCGCACCTACAAGGACGCTACAAACGGGAGATATTCTGATGCGTCTTCATACCCAGAACTCTGGACTTGACATTAAAAGTGGAAAATCTACTCTCATAGTTGAAGAAAGAATCGGGAAAACAACGGCTTTTCTCTTGTTGTGGGCTTAGACGAAGCTTCTATCGAGACCATTAAGTCTAGGTATGACTAGTTTCCGAATGAGTGCGGATAGGAGACGACCATCCCAGTACACATCTATTCTCTGTACTAAGATCAACCTTCAACATTCCAAGTCATTCACACGTCTTATCATTCGAAATCGCAGCCTTTCATTGAGCTTTTCTCTTAGTTTTGTTTTTAAAAGCAAATGAACGTGTAATTTGTTCTCCGTTAACAACTATCTCAGCTGTCTACTTTTTTACGTTCAAATTTCCATCTGTCAACGTTCCAATGAACAATTTTTCGTCTTCTTCCTCCACGTGGAAGAATGTGTCCGACTCTTTGCAGGTTTTACAGATAGATTTATCTTTATAATGAAAGCACTGTAATCGCTGATGATTTGCTTCACATCCAGAACACGATTTATTACCCTCTTTTATCACACTCTTACTACCAACACTTCCTTTCTGCCACTTAAGGATGATATTATTAAAGCAGTACAGTTAGTTCATTTCGATGAGAAGCTTCCTCTAGTTCTTACGACGGACGCATCACAAACTGGAATTGGTGCCGCTCTTTTGCACCTTTACCCAGATGGGTATGAAAAACCAAACTCATTCGCATCAAAAACTTTGAGTGAGAGCCAGCAAAAATACTCTTAAATTGAAACAGAAGCTTTATCAATAGTATTTGGCGTCACAAGATTTCATCAGTACCTCTATGGCAGAAAATTTCAACTTCTTACCGATCAACAGGCTCTCATCACACTCCTTCGCCCATCAAAAAAATTACCTGTTATGACACTTCATCGTCTACAGCGTTAGGCAATTACTCTTCAGGCATACACATATTCGATTCACTGCCGTTACACAAACAGCATGCAAATGCGGCCGTTCTTTCCCGTTTCAAAAGTTCAAAAGATTTATGAGTCAGTCGTCGCAGATTTTCCCATAAGACGTCATCGCAGCACACACTTAAATAGATAAAGTTCTTTATCGCATTTCTTATTACGTTCAGAATGGATGGCCAGAGAGCTTGCCAAATTCCGAGGTAAAATTAATGCCTTTTTTCAATCGTAAAATGTCTCTTTTACTTCAAAGCGCAGTCTTGCTCCTTCAAACCGAACATATTCGCGTATGTTCTAAGGCGCTCGAGGATAAAGTATTAAAAATGCTGCATGAGGGCTATTGGGGACAAACGCGCATGCAACAACTTGCTCGCAGATACGTTTGGTTTCCCTACATTGACATCGCAATCAAAATCTCGTCCGAAGCTTGCTCCACTTGTAGCTTAAACGCCAGTCAACCCAAACATGGATACTCAGCATGGCCTGAAGCTACTCAGCCCTGGGAAGGAATCCACATCGATTTTACAGGCTTTTTTTTATCTTGTATGTGATTACTAACTGTGGATTCATTTTCCAACTTCCCATTTGTATTCGAATTGTCATCAACAACGTCAATCGTTTTTGCGATCCAAGGTCTGCCGAAAACGATCGTAAGTGATAATGGACCACAATTTTCATCAACTGAGTTCAGCACTTTCTGCAAACTTAACTCCATCAAACATATCAGATCAGACCCATTCCACCGGCTTCAAACGGTTTAGCGGAGTTGTACTTCAAGTGATAACGTTGAGTTGCTTAAGTCTTAAGACGCTCGAGAAACAACACAGCGTACCGAATCTACACCAACGGCTTTAGACACTCAAAAAGCACCAAAGGCACAGAATCCCAGAAGTACAGAAAGATTAAAGCAGAAGCGTGTTTTGTTCCAAATGAAAAGATAAAATGAATGATGCAACCGCATCCCTTTAATGCTTTTTAGTTGGTAACATTGTTAATATTTTCCGATTGTCAAAGTTCTTCTCACACGTTTTTTTTTCCCGCTGTATTACTGTTATACTTTCATTACACATTGCAAGAAGTCACAGGGTGACAAATCCGGAGAATACGGAGGAATACGGATCAATTTAGCTGTGGCGACTGCGGAGGTGTGAGCCGATGCGTTATTGTGGTGGAAGAGCACGTTTTTCTTTGCCAAATGTGGTCGTTTTTCTTTAAATCGGCGTCCAATAAATTGACGTAGTATGCTCCTGTGATTGTTTTTCCCTTCTCCGAATAATCAACGTGGATCACACCTGGCGTGTCCGAAAAAACGGTGTCCATCACCTTTCCGGCTGAAGGCATGGTCTTTGCCTTCTTTGGAGCACGTTCACCATGTAAAACCCATTGTTTCGATTGTTCTTTGGTCTCTGGTGTGTACCAATTAATTTATGTCTTATCGACGGTCACAAAACGATGCAGAAACTTCTCCAGATTTCGATTAAACAGAGCCAAGCACGTCTTTGAAACGGTCTCACGATTGCGCTTATTCTCCGATGTGATCAAACGCAGGACCTATCGCGCAGGCAGCATTCTCATGTCTCAATCTCGTGCAGGATATGGCTAGCGCGTAACGTGAATGGGTCCCATACACACCATCGAGAATAGGCTTGATTTCCTCGCAGACTTTGCAACTCAAAAACAAGAATCGGAGCCCGGAGCTATATTGCTCTTCTTCCATGGTCGTAAAAAAACTAGCACGATGCTTTGAAATGGGTGTCAAAAGAAAACTAAGCGTTATCGTCAACAAATTTTGACAGGCTGGCTAAAAGAGGTTACACTAAATGATGGTACACTCATTTTGGCTCAGTAGTGTCATCTATCTTCCAATCCGAGTACTCATCAAACAGATCTCGTTTGATAATCAGGCAACCACATCAAATTAGAATTACGCTTCCACAAAGGGCTCTGCCACAAATTCTTGCAATCAGACCCAGCTTTCCTCTGCAGCAGTACTTGTATATGGCGAGACAGTAGAATCTTCAACAAACGTCTTAAGCAACATAACGAACATCAACTTGAGCTACATCTGCCCCGAGGTTGATGACAATCCAATGACTGGTAAATTGTTTTTATTCCGTAAAACTCCTCAGCTTGGTTATTTGTAAATATAAAAAAATGTTTGTAAGTATGGAGCATGTTTTCGACTGAGTGAATAATATGTTATATAATTAAGTAATATTACGCCACGCAGCAAAGTCTTACTTACATAAAATGGCGCTACATTGGATCTGTATCTCAACCAACTAGCGTTTCCAGCCAGCCTGATCTTTATATAAAAGTAGCTGCCTCCAGTTTCGTACGCTAAGTTGGCTGAAGTCGCCTTCCACTTGCTTGCGCTATCTGAGTCACGGTCTTCCTCTACCGCACTGTTTATCGTGGGAGGATTCGAAGACTTTTCGGATCGGAATATTGGTGTTCATCCGTTCTTTATTACCCAGCCATCTCATTCGTTTTACTTTAACTTTTCTGGCTAAATCGATATCGCTGTACATCCCATATATATCGCCGTTGTATCTCCTGTTCAACTCACCGACTAGGCAGATGAGACTGAAAATTACCCCAAAAATTTTGCGCTCAAAACAGCCAAGAGCACCAAGAAGTCCATGCGTCTGCGCCGTAGAGCAGGACTGGGATTGTTAAAGGGTCACTTTAGCTATTAAAGAGAGGGCTTCGTCAGTCAGTTGTGTTTTTAAATTAAAGAAGTAGCTATTCGCAAGAGTTATTGTTCGTTTATTCTCAGCTGGCTTGTATCGTTGTCTAAATTGATAGCGGAGCCTAGGTAGACAAAATTCTTAACTACCTCAAAGTTATATCTCTCGAGGGTGACGTTCTGTCCTAGACGTCGGTGTTGGGTGTCCTTTCTGTTTGACAGCGTTTACTTAGTCTTGCATTCGTTGACCGTTAGACTCATCTTTCCGGCTTCCGTGTTAATACTCGTACTCGCGAAAGCACCACTGACATCACGCTACTTTCTTCCGATTATGCCAATATCATCGGCGTATGCGAGTAATTGGACGGACTTTTGAAAGATTGAGTACTTGTGTTAGTGCGTGAGTTTTACTTTACTGACCTTGATGAAACGGCTTGCATTCTTCATCGTCATACTGCATAAATGGCCGGGTTTGGCAGGGATTTTAAAAGAAGCTTTAAAATCGATGAATTTGTAGTAGTCACCGTAGTACATATCTGTCATAGTTTTATTATCCTCACACTGATATCTGATTTATAGGGGTTTTGCTCTATTCCTACGTGCCCTATTCAAGGTTCGAACATTATATATGTATATCCGAATTTCCTGTCATTTTTGTCATTTTTCAGGGTTGCCAATAGGTATTCTGGCTATTGATTGTTCCAAAAAAGTCGAGTTTCTACGTGGCCGGGTAGTTAACCCCACCCACATTCCCAATATGGATGACATTTTTGTGGTTTTCTTTATTGGCTTCCTCTCGAATTAATAATTCTCGGCTTGTGAGCAGTTTGATTTTGGTGAAAAAAATCAGAACATCTCTCAAAAATATGCCGCACAGAATTTCAGCCCCTTAGTTGGATTCAGGAGCTTATTTTTCATGCATATACAAATGTGCATTTCCTGAATCAGCAGTTTATCGGTTCTTAATTGTCTTAAGTAAATGATTCTAGTGACTCATACTGATAATTTAACACACGAAGATATTTCTTGGAATATAAATAATCAATATTATTTAAAAAAAAAACCGTTTCCCCCTATCCTTTGAATGATGGCGCTTAAAAACACTGAAACCATGGAAATTAGAATTTTTATTTGGTCGATAAGTTTATACAAGCTCTGTTGAAAAAATCGAATGGCTGGAAAAGGTAAAAAGAAACGCAATAGCAAAGACTCCACAGCGCAATCCAACGGAAATGGTGAACCAAAGAAAAAAGGCAGTAAGAAAAAAGCCGCCTCCAAAGGCAAATCCTTTCAATGTGACATATTTAACGATGCTGCTATGGAAAATGCTTACTACGTGTGTCACAATGTTCAAGTTGGTGAAATTTATTTTAAAAATCTTAAATAAATAATTTAATTCATTTCATTTAGGATGTTCTTAAGTCACGAGGCTTCGCATGGCCTGAGGCACAAAAGAAAAAGAAGAAGGGAAAGCGTTAAAAAGTTGATTTAGCTAATATCTTTAATATCTGAAAATAAAAAAACGAGCCTTAAAAATATACAATCACGACTTTGAACTTACTTATAATTTGAAAGTAACGACAAAAAAATTGATCCTTTAAATAGAAGCAAGTACAGAAAGTTCACAATGGACGAATTGTTTTTAGTTTTTTATTTAAAAGGGAAGAGAAATTTGTAAGCCATCAGAGCAAAAAGAATGGAGAATTCTATGAAAGATATACTTTGAGGGTCACATTTCGACAGCCTGAGCAAATGCATGTTTGGACTTAGAGCACAAAACGGGTACGCAAGGGGAGAAACCTTGTTATTCATTCGTCCGCGTTACAGAGGTTCTAAGCAAAGGCTTATAACCTTTTCACACTGCTCCGAAAACCGTGTTTTCAATAAAAAGCTTACAAAACCTCATTTATATATTTATACTCCAATGACATATTTCGAGAACAATCTGCGCCATCCAGCATTTCATACATTTTCCAGTTTGCCAGAACATACAAAATGGTAAAAATGGTGACTCTGCTCACATGATTCCATAGGAGAAAATTTCGATAGCAGAAGCATAAACCATTGGTGAGTCGAGAGTAGAATCAAATTTTTTGGCAAAATGGAAAATGTATGGAATGCTGTATGGCGCAGATTCTTCACGAATCTGTCATTGGAATATAAATATTAGCATCTCAAAGTATGCAAATCAGTTCATCAGTTGAATTTAAAGTGTGAATTAATATAGTAGTAAAGTGGTTTAAGTAAAAGATAAAGAAATGTACGTAAAAGTAAATTGTGAATTGTATTTGCTTTGAATAAAGCGATTGTATTAAGTAAAATTAAAAATAAAAAAATTTCTTCTTTATGTTTTCTTCGTCCGCGTTGTGATCAAACATTTTAAAGTTCTGAAATCGCTTGGGCGCACGCTATTTATAGAAAGTAACAGGTAAGGTATCGTTGAACTCGGAATTATGAGTAATTTAATTGCTTCATAGTAAATGTTGCCCTTAAACCAATGTGTCAAAAGTAATTGAAAATCTAGTGGTATATGCACAGGGTTGCGGGTTGGAATCCCCTGCGATTCTCTGAAAAAGTCCTTTCATAGAATTTGTATGTAGTTATATGAAAATCCCGTCGGCGTCAACTCTGACATGAAGGTATTGCACTGATGTTGGAGTGGTTGCTGGCTGGGCTTAATGTAACGAACTAACAACTAGCACGTACTAAGACCCACAGGTTGAGGATGTACTGGCTCGTCCCGTCCAGTTTGACAACCACCTCTAGGTTGGTAAACCTACTTGTGAATAGAGGTCGATAGCAGCTTCCAAGTGGATAGCCTTGATTGCAAAACATATAAATAGACAGGCAGAGCCTTTCGTAATACAACAATTCCTACAAATGTAGCTCTTGATTTGGAATAAACCTGCAAAATCAACTTCCGACAAGGTAAACCCTTCTATTGGAAGTGCGGCCATAATTTGTTTTCGCATTTGTTGACGATGAATAACACATAGCTTACAGTTCCTGATACATGATTTTATAACAATTATTACTTTAGCGACCCAGAGGTTCTGACGAATCACTAGTAGCGTCATCAAGTTACCTCCATGAATTCAAATTAATTATGCGTATTATTATGAATTAAGCGTACAATAACATGCGATAAGTGTGACGTATAAGGAAGAGTGATGAGGTTGAACATACCAGGCGCCCGTTAGTGCGAAGAAGTTGATCGGGGTGCAACATCGGAGTCAATGATAAAACGGAACTTTAATTTGGAATTGGTTTATTAGCGGATAACAATTGACATTCCTTCTGGAAATATACGTATTGTGTAAGCAGTATTGAGCGAACTTTTCTCTTTTTTTATAATTAGAGCACTCAAAGGATTTGAGTACCATTAAAATGTTTGTACACAATGCGGGCGAAGGAAACTTGGAAGAGAAAAAAGGTACTAATGTACGCTGATCTTAAATTTTTGCAAGTTATAACGACCAGGAAATAGAGCGCTCGGCAGGGCATTCCATAAGCGAGTTGTACTGCCTAAGAACGAATCACGATATTTTAGAGTATGTCCGAAAGTGGGCTTGAGGCTATACTGATGGGCATTCATAGCGAAACGAGTGTTATGGTTGAAGGGGCGGAATGCTATAGTCTGTTTCAAATTACCGTGCAATTTCTTGAGCATTTGCCCTCTTTTCCAGTCTATGTTGATTGCACGAAGTCTCAGCGCGTACTGATTTTATGCTTGAATGGATGATGCGAAACAAGATTGTAGAGAGAATGCATGGACGGGGAAGGCGTGTCCATTGTTCATTTTTTTAGCGTATGATTTTATGAAAAGCACTTTCTTCACAATTATTGTGTTAAAAAACAAAAATAATGTTTTGCTAATTTATACCAACTCAGTTCGTAGCTCAAATAACTTTCTTCTGTCCTTATGGACAGTAATTTTTGCAAACTCTTTTTCTAAAATTTTCTTGATGTCATCTAGCTTAAATGTCGTGTTTCTATTCGCCACTTTTGATTTTACAATACCCTAAATATTCTGAATAAGGTTCAAGTCCGGATGGTGTGGTGGTAGCCTGGGGCTCGGTTTTTTAATTTATTGTGATAGGGGCGTTGTCCATTACAATAACCGACGGTTTCTCTAGCTGTTCCAGTACCTAATCGTTTAACCGTTTTGAGAAATGTTCAAAGTTCATCTGATCATGATAGTCACCCGACATCAATTTAGATTTAAAGATTAGAAGACCGTTTTTGACAAATCCACTTGAACCACCAGCGTGTGCAAGTATAAGCCAAGATCCTTTTCCAATAGGCTTTTTTAATCCTTACGTACTTCCATCAGTCCAAGACTTTCCTCTTGTGTGAGTACGATATATGGTATATGGTTCACCTATATAGATTATCTGATATCTGCTTTCACAAAAGTTCCTAAGTTGACGGATATATATTAACTTTTTAATTTTCACAAAGGATTTTCCTAATGCCTTTCGTCTTACGAAAACTAAATCCTTTGGCTTTTAGATACCTCCAAAGGGATGTCTTGCTTATCGTAATTTCCCGTTCTTGACGCATTTGTTCCCCAAGGGCGCTAAATGTTACGGCTTTCTTTTCAAATTGGTGAAAGTAGTAGATCATCCTTTTGATGGATTCAAAGTCGAAGTGATATAATCCAGTGATTCAGTGCCGATGAGGAGTTATCTTGTCGTGTGATTGTACTGTTCCATTTTGTTTTTGTTCTCTTAATATTGTCTATATTGTCCTATGCGAAACTCCAAAAAAATTCAGCTGTTTTCCTTACAGCTGCTCTCGTAGGAGCTTTATTTGCATGGTTGTTTTCATAATCCAAGTTTTTGTGGTAAATTTTCAGCGTAAGCACTTTTGCTTGGCATGTTAAAGGCTTTCCTAGCTTAAAGAAGTACATTGTATATAAATTTACTTACTTACTTCTTCTCCTTGCAAGGTTTTTTTAAAACTAGATTAAAAACTTAATTTTTGCGCATTTATATTCGCAAGAAATAATCAAAATATTTATCTTTTACCTTACCCTTTTCATAAAAAATATGTGTTCAAATTGAATCCTTTTTTATTACATATATATTTATTGCAGGAAGTATTGAATTTTGCTAGAAAAAGTAGTGGCATTTATGCGCTTATGATGCAAATGGGCTAAATATGAAAGGAAATGGACAAATTTCATTATCATTAATTATCATTTTCCAGTGAGTAGATGAGTAGTATGCGCTTCCAGGCTCACTTTGCGCAACTTTCCAATTGCACGGTGATTTGAAACAGACTATACTTACGATTTTATTGGAATACTGGTAGTGGAAATATCAATAAAACAAAATGAGACAGGAGACATTACGTCGGTGTTCGCAGGTGTCAATTGACTGACTAATATTAGTATCAAGTACGGGTTTTATCGCATGTTTTCGAATCCTATCTATCAGGGCTTGATATGATGGATTGTACTCCAATTTTGGATGGATTAATGGCCTATATATTGAGCTCAGATCAGAGTGGGTGAAATATTTCTTACATCTCTAGACATGTCGCAGCATTTTTGACGATATCGAATATGTAGTTATTCTAACATATGTTAGAAATTGGAATGGAAAGTTTATCGGTTTCGACGATGTAAGTGCCATTCATGGACAACGGCTGGGTATTTAAATTTCGCATTAACGACAGCAGACAGCATTGTGTATTGATAGTTCCCCAATTGGTTGTGCTGTTAATATCGGTATTTAATGAACTTTAAACATGCTGCCGTTCCCGTTCTAACGGATCATTAATGAAAGCTAACAAGAGTCTTGGAGACAGAACGGAGCCCTGGGTACACCAGCGTGTATTTTGTGAATATCAGACTTGAAACCATCCAAGACAACTTGAATTGAACGTTACGAAAGTTAAAGCACGCATTTTCTACAAAAAAGCCTGATGCCAAGCTCTATCAAATGCCGTAGAATTGTCAAGTGCAGCTATCGTGCTTTCGCCAAATTGGTGTACGCTTTGGTTCCACTTTTCGGTGAGACATCAAATCACCAGTAAACCAGTTGTTACGAAAACCGTGCTGTCGGTAATTGAAAAATTTTCTTGTATCGATAGATATCATGAGCTGACGATTTATCAAGGTTTCCATGATTTTTGAAAGAAAGGATACAGACAATGCGTCTGTATCTCAATAATAATATAGGACGAAGAATATGCGCTGGACAAATGCTGTTTTCTATCTGCTCGGAAAGAGTCCTAAATAGTAGGATTGATGAAAAACCCTACGTAGTGGTTTTGCCAAACAAGGAAGAACACCTTCTCAGAAGAAGGATTAATGTACTAACTGGACAACCGGATTTGTGTATATTAAGGTCTTTAAGTACTTTTGCTACTACACGAGTGCGAAAGTTGATTCATCCCATTAAAGATTGGACGCACTCAAATGTAGACGGCAACAAAGCACAATCTGGAAGTGTTGAGCTGAGCGCAAAGTGTGCATCAAGCAAATTGGCCGTTTCTAAAGAGTTGACAGCTGGAATGTCATTGTAATTGAGCGTTGGAATAGAGGATGAAGCATAATTTGTAATATTTTTGACGAATGATTAAAGGTTTTTACTTCCTTTATGATATCATTCCTGGCTCGTTTGAACTTTTTTCGGGTTTCCACTCTCGTGTATTGTATGTAGGACCGAAAAAACATTTCTTTAACCTTGACAGCCTCTTTACAACTCGAGTCGTACCACGCCTTTTCTTTTGGTTTAATGTTTTAAGTCTTTGACGAAATTAATATCTGCCGGTGAAGGCGGATCCGTAGAAACTAGGTCTGATTACAAACGTTTTGAAAGACGGAAAAACCGAGATATGTAGATATGACACGCAAAGCACGAGGGAAATACGAAAATCTTTCTAGAAACTCCTCGTGATTTTGCGCAACTGCTTATTCGATGGATTTAACTTCTAGAACCTCTTCAGAAACTGAGGCTGGAGAACTTACCGGCTATTAACCCTCTGGCTGTCGTAACCAAGTCGATCTTTCCACTAAAACTGTTCTTTAGATCTTACGAAGGAAGTCCACGTGTCGCGAGATCGGCAGGATTTCCCACTGAGGGAGCGTGCGACCAGTTGCTAGTGTCAGCTACGAGATTATCGGATATTTTAGCTGTGCGGTTGGCTTCAAATGTTTTTCACATGCGAGGTGGCTTCCGCAACCGTGCTAGCAGGATAGCTGATACCGTTCATTGATATTATAGTTGTGAGAAAAGAATAGCCCCACATAGCTCTAATAGCTGTAAGAAGACGGTCTTAATTGTTTGAAAAGAAAGAGTTCCACTTGAGGCAAACGAGCTTAGGGGCTCATCCCAATTTATTTGATCAATTCAAGTATCCTACATTAGGATTTTTGCAGCTATGATAACAGTGGCCAACCAATCCGCTGGGTCAAACATCTACGTGATTTGGGAGAGAATTGGGAGCATTGTGAGAATGGCTGCATGATAAAGTAAAAGTGATCTTCGTTGACATTGTAACGCCAACACCCAAACTTTTAACTGTTTAGAAAGGTTTCTGTGAAGATATGCTCTCGTGTTAGATGCCATTAAAGGTAAGGAGAACTCTATTTATGGAGTGCAAATACAGCAACTGCAAGCGATTTCATTAAATTAATTTGAGTGGCCTTTGTTGCGTGAGGATTGTCAGCGCCCGACAATACGTCGTTTACATAAAGTCCCTTTTGAGAATTTCGGAGGCGAGAGCTTAGTGCTCGCCCTATTGTAATAACGTCCGGAGATGCAAGTACGGGGCACATTTTATATTACGCCGAAAGTCACTGTCAGTAATTCATAATCCTCGATTTCGGTGTTTTCAGCTTTTCGAAAGAGAATCCGTTGAAACGCAGCATCGTCGGGATAAATTAAGATCAGTCGGTACATTTTCTCTATATGTAGGAAATAACAGATCATTCAAGCTCTCTCCACTACTGGAGGCATTTGAGGCGTTAAAAAGGACTCGCACCTTGGTTGACACATTCTTCAGTTTAATGACGATATATAGGAAAAGGTAAATAGGAAAAGATACTAAGTCAGTCCCGACTTTTGTAACAGGAGCCACCTTGCGCATCTGGTTTAGAGTCAGATGCTGGGTGATTACTTTGGTATACTGTAATATTCCGCGACAAGGACTTTTCAGTACGAAGGAACTGCTTTAATGCGAGCATTCTAGACATCCCCATTATTAACTTCGAATGTACTGCAGGGCGAAAAGAATTATTGTATTGAACATTTACAAGTGTAAATGTTAGGAATCTCCTCTAATTCTCAAAATTTTTTGAGTTGCTTGTTTAGCGATCAGCAAGGGGTACTTTAATCGTAAATGAAAAGACATTAGTATATAGATAAGGGCCCAGACAGAATCCAACCACTGTCTTCTAGGCGACTAGATTGCCTGACAAATGCTTTAACCCCTACTGTATGATTGTTGGTATAAATCAGCCCTAGGAACAGGTCGACCTGTGAAGACCGATGATACATTGCATCGGCAATATGAAAGTCTGTCAAGTGCGCTATATGAATAGGATTCAAGGAATCAAATGGTAGATTACCAGTAAGCCTCTTTAAAGCAATCGCTTGAACGGCAATGGGTGACGATAATCCTTAATGATTCACCGAATGAAAAGAACAAAGTTTATTAGCGCTAGCGGCGTGTGAAGCGGTTATACCGGAGATTGAGGAATTTATTGATGAGACAGGAAAGCGATGCCGTGTTCGTACAGAGGAAGAGATAAACGATACCGCCGATGCATGAACAAAGAACTCTTGAATGGTATGTTTAGTACTTGGGATATTATCTGCACTAAGGTAGTGACGAGAAGCACTGGTTTTTGGATGAATGTGACAAAGGAATGGTTGTTAGACTACAACACAAAATGATTGTGTAGTGCACTGTAGTTGTGATTGCGTGAAAGATGTCGTGTGGTAACTGATATTTGCTGCTGATGGAGTGATGGAATTATTGGCTAATGATTGATGTGGATGAGGGGTATGCAGCTTAGCTTCCGGATGTAGCATCGAATGGTATTTACCTTTATAAATTGTATGTTACGTGCAAATTTGCTGGTACAATCCATAAACACTAATTGATTGTAGGCTAAGCATTTAAGGCAAAAAATGATTTAATACGAACTCACTACGTGATATGGCGTTCATTCTTCTAAATTCAGGAAAGTTTCGAAATGAATGGTATGATCCATAAAGCTTGCAAGGAAAATTGTTGGTTTTGATGTGATAGAGGCTCATAACCTTGTTGAGCCTAGATGGTGTTTTTTTATTGGGTTGCTGACGGGAAGGAGTTGGTTTGACATCAGATATTGATTCCAACATTTAGTATCTAGAGTTCGAAAACAGGTCCAGCTGACCCTAATTCGGTACTCCTATTGGGTCTTTAATGGATTGTTCCTAGAGGGCTAAAGTAGGAGTGGGCAATCTACCAACGCAAACGTACACTTTTATTGGATCCCAACTAGTCGCGTCGATTTTGTGCGGTTGTAACGCATTAAAATTTTGATTTGATTGTTTACCAAGAGACGGATATTTTCATAAATGAAACGCAGAGATTCCTAAGCGATTTCAAAACTCGTACTTATAAGTGGACAAGTGGACAGCAGCAGGACTTATAAGTGGACATCGTGCTGTCTTAGCCTGCAGATGAAAAAACATTTGTACATCACCTAACTTGGGGTGTTTTCGGTAATCTGCATCGAACATATCCCGAAAGGAAGGTTACGACAGATAATCGCCATAGAAAAAAAACGAATTACCTAGACCACTATTACATCAGTTTTACGACCCTTTGACTATAATTTTTTTTATTTTTTAAGAAAGGACTGTCGGCAAGCTTTTTTACGATTTCGCGCGTAAATGCACGACGGTAAAACTCCAAACAGAATGACAATAGAGTTCAAACCCGAAAACGTTACAATAAAAAAAAAAAACAAAAACAAAAAAGAAATAGCGGAAAGTAATGAACTGGCAAATGTACTAGACTATTGTTTAGTTTGATCAGGTACGATTTCACCTGAGCAAGGGTAGGGACTTCCGATGTCATTCCAACGCGTTAAAATTGATCATTTGCAATTATTTCCAAGAAGTTTTTACATCTCCCTGTATAACAAAAAGAGGTAAAACATGAATAAAAACTTCCCAAAGGCTTACTAAAGCAACCTCTTCATATTAAGAAAAAATTAATTTCTTTAGCA
The DNA here is from genome assembly GCA_907269105.1 of Volucella inanis. Taxonomy (NCBI): domain Eukaryota; kingdom Metazoa; phylum Arthropoda; class Insecta; order Diptera; family Syrphidae; genus Volucella; species Volucella inanis. Next base: position 150,313,300 of record OU026153.1, read on the forward strand.
ACTGTCAAACACAACATCAAGACGGTGGTGATATGAATTCGATCTTTGAATGAGTCTCGATTCTCAGATAAGAAGATTGTGCCAAGCTAGCAAGACTTAGAACCAAATATTTTAAGTATTGGAGCTTGTAGCTTGAAACTTCCAGTAAGCTATCCAAAAGAGAACACCGATTGCTTATAATTAATATGCATGTGTTAGTTGGAACTGGTGGCTATATTATAGCAAAAAAAAAAATTATGATGATCACGCCAGAATCTAAAGTGCAGTGACTGCAACGACTACCAGTGGTCCTCCAAGTTAAACGGCCGAAAATTTGAAAAATATAAAGGTGAAAGAACTAAACGAAAAAAGTTCCGAAATTGAGAAAAAAAAACCTATAGTACATAAGAAAAAGAAAAGTTAAGTCTAACTTTTTTCGACCCATGATCAAATAATCGGTTTGTGCTAATGACACTATACCTATATAAAAAAAAACTGACCTGACATAAGAAGCAAATGCAAGTAAATTATTATAAACTTGAATATTTTCTCTAGTGTTTCGTTAAAAAAAATTAGACGCAATAAAAAAACTTTTTTATATAAAAAAAAGATGTATATCATATTTTTTGATTTTGGATAGCACGTACATGAATAAAAATTTGCCTAAAAAAAAAAACGAATGTCTGTCATAGATAGGCAGGTTAGTTGAAATGTCCGGTTACGAAACGAACAAAAGGCTAATACATGTACATATCCTCCTGAGACCCAAGACCAAGTTACGTATTTTTCATTAACAAGACCTTTTTTTTATAACTTAATACCACCTATAATTACATAAATTTCAGTCAAAAAAAAAATACCACCACTTCGTTGGGAAAAGGGAATGGTATCATCAGTGATACTTTGGGTTTTAAATAGTAATAATTTTGTTTTTTATTTAAATAAGAAATTTAGAAAAAATGTCTCTTTTGTTATATATAAGTGTGGTATTGAAACAAAGGAATATTTACATTCCGATCATTTTACAAATGTCAAGTGATTGCAGCCCTTATAACTTATAACATTTTGATCGTTATTTGCACATGTTGGCAAATGTTTAGCTTCCTTGGTCCTTTTTGAGGCATGAGGAATAGGTTCGATTAGTCTATGTTTCCTACTAGTAGTTGGCATTTGTTCTATGGGAATAGGAGTATTTTGAGAACTTCCGGTGCGACTGCGATTTGGGATACTGCGTGTAAAATGTGCTACGTGAGGACCTAAACATTACAACACAGAAGATCTTTGTTTTGAATTAATTAAATGCTTTGCCAAGTTAAGTTTGAAGCCTAAATATTTTTTAATATCTTTTATCTGAAGTCCAGATTTCGCGGCATCTTCTATGTACTCTATCCACCCTGACGCGGTAGCAAAGTCGAAGAAATGAAAAATTGACCTCACTGTCCATTTGCCACTTCTGCCACGCATATGATACTTGCCGATAATGCGATCCAATAAATCAATCCCGCCCATAAATTTGTTATATTGTTGTTTAGCCACTGGTTGTGGAATATCAATGTAAGCTCCTTCTTTATTACTCCAGCGGCGGCACACTCCCAGTGGTTGAACAGCAGCTTCTGTTGAAGCAACATGAATCGGTTTACTATCTAACCACTTGACAATAGAAATATTACCATTACTTCCTACAACGCAATCGTGACTGCCTCTATCTGCCTTTTGTAACATGCCATCTGTCGTGAATAAAGCACGTTGTCTGACACATCCCTGTTCGTTTGGTCTTTGGTACTCAGGTACCCGATTTTTCTTCAGAGTTCCAGTCGCCTTGATTCCTCTTTTTAGCAAGACATCAAGAAGTGAAATTGACATAAAATACCTGTCTATGAAAATATATGAACCTATCGGCAGCGTGTCCACGAGTTTCAATACAAATCGTCCACCAATATCCAATTTTTTAGGTGTAGAATATAAAGCAGGGTCAACCGTAGTACGCTTTCCCTGATACAAGTACAAATCTAATGGAGGGCCTGTAGGATTATCCATTGTAAAAACTTTTATGCCTTCTGGGTTCGGCTTCCCTTTCACTACTTGTTTCTGCTTGCATTTACCATTGTATAAATGGAATTATTTGCTCATCGATGGTGACATGCTTTTGCTCTTCTATTCTCTTGGCAGCCTTTTTCTATTCTAGAAATGAGAGGGCGCATTTTCCAAAACCTGTCGACATCCCGAGTAGTTTGGTCAACAGTTTCGTCACTTACAACCTTTAAATTTGACCTCAGTTGAAAAAAAAAAAAAAAAAAAACGGTTACGAGTGATGGTGTTTGCTATGTAAGGCATTTTTGTTTCCATTGCCTAATACATCCTCAATCGTGGCAGTACACTCATAGCCATAGAGCTTCCGAAGAACTGCCATGGTTCATCAGGTGTCGTGTTTAAAGATTTGCCAGTCCTCAATACGCTACATAGGTTTGTACACTCAGACATAATTTCAAACAAACTACTATCGATGTATTGAGAAAAGTATTCAAGGTCAAATGAAACATTCAACTGATCATCGTCAGGAGTAAATTCAAAGTTTTCTGTATGTTTCGATCGTATACGATCGCTGTGAGAAGATTGGCGCTCAACACGTAAGTAGTACAGAGGCTCATCGTCAGATTCGTACCATTCCTCTTCTTCTATGGGCGACACCGTTTCCTGTTAGCTTGCTTGAAGATCAGCTTCATCATAGCTACCTTCATCTCCAAAGTCTGACAAGTCAAAATTGATTAAGTCCCCTATGTCTTTAGCTGTCAAATGACCCGTAAAATAAAACCAAAAAAGTGCCTAGTGCCCAAAGTATTATCTGTGATATTGCTTCAAAAGTAAAACATGAACAGTGGTGTCCAGTGTCCCAGTCGCAGACGCAGCGGAATCCAAGGGAAAATCTTGGAACCCAAAAGATAATGGGGCGAAGCTTAGCTTAGGTTATTTTTAAGAAATTTTCGTATCTTTAGTCTAAGTCTGGCCGCGAGGCAATAAACATTCTTTTTTAAAAACAAAAAAATTAATTATATAATTTAACTTATATTACAGGTGAAGAAAGATTAGCTTTTTTTTTTTTTTAAATAATTAGGTTGTTGTGATTTAAATGAAAAAAAAGGTAAAAAAAATTAGTATATATATTGTAAAACAAACTCCTTGTTATCCCCCGAACGCCATCTAGAGTTTCCTCATAATAGCTTTATATAATAGTGGTCTGGCATATCCAAAGAAAACAAAGGAAAAGTCAGATCCGCAAATGATGGGCCATTACGATTTTGGTGACAGATCTATTTTAAGAAGTAATCTTTGTTTTTTTCGGACGTTAATTAAATAAAAAGTAAAGTATTACATCTCAGGTGTGGGGTATACACGAATATTTAAACAAATTGTGAAATACTCAAAATGTCACAACGTGCAACCCGTCAAGTCATCATGGAAGGACTCACAGAAGCCGGAATTACATTTCCCGTTAATGCTTCTGTAATGCAATTTCGGCCACTTTAAAACGAGTTGCTCGTATTAAACGAAGTTGATAATTGAATCTGTGTGTCTGAGGAAGGGGAGTCGCCCGCTGTCATGGAAGCCCCGATTTGTTAACACGCTGTCACTGTTAGTGGACCTGCTTCCGCTGTTCTGTAATCGCTACTGCTGGAGATTTTACCGATGCTGCTGTTGCTGTAAACGTTGCCAAAAGTTCTGCCATGATTTTAATTACCGAAGCTGCTACAACCAACCAAAATTCCGCTGCCCACACACATCCTACATTTGTTACTCCCCAAGGGCTAAGTGAGGTTCAGCAATTGAACAACTAAAATTATTGCGAATAAGCCGTGAGATGCTCAAATTGCAACAGCAAATTTGGACAATGGAGGGACACAATCACCAGGTTTTGCCGCTTTGCCAAAATTTACTGATGACGACCACTATGATGTTCAAAAGTGGTTGGCGCAGTTTGAAGACTATACCAACATGTGCTCCTACTCAAATAAAGACAAGTGTCTGGGAGTTCAGCGTTGTATCGAAGGGACACCAAGGAAGTTCGTATTTAATTTGGGCTTAGTCGAATACGATGAACTGAAAGCTGGTCTCACAAATGTGTTTAAGCGTACGGTATTATTATTTATTTATTTATTTATTTCGGAAAAAATACAAGTAAGACTTTGTCTTTTATAAAACATATGTAACTCAAAGGTTAGGTAATACAGTTTAAAGGAAATCAATACAATTAAAAAAATTTAAACAACAAAAATAAAAAAAAGGAAAAAAAAGGAGGTAATAGGAGGAAGAAAAGGATGATAGATTATGGTATAAAGCAGAAAGGAAGAAGGAATATATGTAGTTATTGCATTTATTATATATATTTTAACGCGGCCGTTTTAAATGTTTTAGCTCCTACTATTTATTTTGTTGTTGTTGGAAGAGAGTTCCAAAGTCTGGTAGCGTGGATGAAGAAAAGGCGCGACGAGTTCAAGTACTATAATTAAATAACGGAACTATAATATTTTGTGTTCTGCTAGATTTGGTAAATTGTATCTTACTAAGCAAATAGTTGAGACATCTATTTTGTATAATTTTATGCATTAATACACAGCATCAAGTACCGATATGTGATATTGTAAAACATGGGTAATCCAACACACCCCGTATATACATAATATGGACCTGACCATATCATTAAAAGCAACAAGTAACTTGTGTTGGGAGTGGGAGTCAGGCTTGCAGTAAACAATGGCGGCCTAATCAATAATAGGTAAAAATAAGGCCTTAACTAGTCTAAGCTTTGTTGGCATCAGTGTGAAACTGGATGAGGGCCAAAGTCTACGTAGTCCAGCATAGACACGGCTAACGATGTAGTTCGTGTGATCAAGAAGAGAGAGTGAACTATTTACTTTATACCCAAGGTTAGTAACAGTATCAAAGAAATAAAGCTGTTTACCGTTCAGAAATACAGGCGGTATTGCGTCCCTGTCAACTTTTTTTTACATTACATTGTGACCAATTAAATACATCTGACAGATCATCATTTAGCCTAAAGATTAGATCCTCAATAAGCCCGATGAGTCTGGAAAGATAGGTCTGGTCATCATCGGCATACAGACGTATTTGGGCAATCGAACATACTTTGGGTAAGTCGTTAATGAAGAGAAAAAATAAAATTGGGCAATGAATTGACCACTGTGGTAGATCTGCAACTAAAGTGCCGTATTCAGAAAAAACATCATTATGAACAACTCTTTGATGACGGTTATCGAGATAGTTATAAACCGGTCACACTGATCCTTCACTGAAACCGAAAAACAGCTTAAGCTTCTGACACAGCAGCCTATGATCGATACTATCGAACGTTTTAGAGAAAAATAGGAAACACAGTACCGTCAGGTAGTCCATATCATATTGAGTTCTTATATCGTCAAGGATTTTGATCATAGCTGTCGAACAGCTATGTCTAGCACGGAATCCTGACTGAACCGTTGATAGTAAGTCGTGTTGATCTATAAAAGTGGAAATCTGGCTTGATCCTCTCCATGAAATTTGATAGACATGGTAATATGCTTAAAGGTCGGAAATCGGAAGGTGAGGACGGTAGGGTTTTTTTATGGAACAGGAATAATCTTCGCCAATTTCCAACTTTCTATGAAGTAGGATCATCTTTACAAATCTAATAAATATGCCATCTTCGCCACAGCATTAGACTTTATATTTCGTACTGTATTGACTACATCAATTTCAGTAACAACATGGAAGTCAAAAATTAAGTCATTATTGGGGATGAAACTTGGTTTGTTAGTAGCACTCGATATAAATGCTCTATTAAGCTCATTTAAGTTTGAGATTTTGTCAACTGTTGTCTTTTTTGCAACACCGATTGAACGAAGTTCACGTCACAGTTTTTTTGATGTATGTTCAGTACTCAGTTTTAACGAAACATGTCTTCTTTTTTCTCTTCTGGTAATAAAAGCGTACGAATTTTTATCGCATTTCGAAATTCAGTGGTAAACTATGGACTTTTTTTTGTAATTATTGTAAGTGATTAGATTTGTCATTCACGTTAAAGGCAAGATAACAATTTCCCCAATATAGCTAGCTAGCATAGGTTAGCACATTATATGTACAAAAAATGAGATCATGATCCGACATACCGGCCAAGATAGCTAGTCTTGAAGCAAAACAAAAGAAGGGTTTGACATCATAATAACATCAAGTAGACTTGGGAGATGATTCGAAGAAAAGCGAGTGGGAAATGAAAGTTGAAGGTAACACGGCAAGAAGTTTATCGTTAACTCCGTGCCCGCACGCTGAGACCAAACGAATCGTGCCTCAGTTATGTGGTGTCTATGCAGTCCATAGCAGAAGCCGATATTAAGGAAACGGAATTGGTCGACATCATCATTGACGGAATACCTAATACCAGTAAAACCATTACATTCTTGTATGGCGCAAACCCCATTATTGAACTTGTTCGACGACCGATATAAACAACATTGGTTCAAAGCCACCACAGCCAAGCTGATCGCCGCTATAAACAAGCAAAAAATTGCCACTGACGCTATTTGACCTAAAGGAGAAATTCGTTGTTACAACTGTTCGCAATTCGGACTCTATCAAAGTGCTTGTCCGAAACCATTACCCAAACCGGGTTTCTGTTACCAAATGGGACACTCTCACCAGCAGATCACAAACAATTGCTGCAATCTCAGGGAACTCAACAGATGTTCATTATACAATGTCAATACCGCTGATTCTTGGACGGGATTTCATGAATGAATTTAATGTGCACTTTTTCCAATAAGGAGGTGTAAATTTACCAAATGAATTCAATAAACTTAGTAATATGTATTTAAGTGCATCTGACTTGAATTTTAGTACCTTTAGAAAAGTAGTTCATGACCAATGTGTGTGGCCTAATATTTCCTTTATGCGATACGGGTAAAACATATGAAAACGGAGCTGAAGAAACGGACAATGATAAACGATTAACGGGTCATTCTAGAATATGTGTGCATTTCCGACCAATTGTGATGATGTTTTTTTTGAGGAAATGTGTGCGAGTTATTTGCAAACTGTGAGCGTTACGCAAAGTCCATTACACTACGAAATGAATGTCCGTTTAACGGATGACTTCCCTAATGATTTAATGGCCCGGGGAATAATCCGCCCTAGTCAAGCCTTCATCCATTGTGTTAGTGGAAAAGAAAAATGGCGAAACGCGAATGTGCATCGATTATCGAGCATTGAACAAAAAAACTATTCGTGACAACTTCTCGTTACTTCTCGTCCTATGCAGGACTGCACAGAGTATACCGTAGGTAAACGTTGGTTTACTATTCTCGATCTAAAAGAAGGATTTCATCAGTGAAGAATAGAAGCAAACTCAATAACCTTGAAGTCTTTTGTTACTCTTCATGTCCAGTTTGAATTTTTGAGGATGCCATTCGGGTTAAAGAATCCCCCGGGAACTTTAAGCGATTTGTTTACAACGTTTATCGTGATTTGATCGATGCAAATACGATCATAATTTACATTGACGATATTTTGATTGCATCAGTTGATTTTGAATCACATGTAGGAAGTCTTAGGTAAGATATATGAAAAAGGGCTTGAAATAAAGTTAGCTAAATGCAAATTCGGTTATGATGACATTAAATATCTTGGAAACTTAGTTAACTCATCCGGTATTCGACCAACTGATGCACATATTCGTGCTATAAAGGACTACCCAGTTTCAGCAAGTCCGCAGGAACTACATTCCCGTATTGGTCTGTTTTCTTACTTTCGAAAGCTTGTGCCATTTTTCGAGGATCGCGAAGCCTTTGATGAGCCTTTTACACTTCATTTGTGTTTTCCGAAGAATGTATGAACGCATTTCTTGAACTGCGAGATCGACTAGTACTGCGATGCTAGTAGTATTGGTTTCGGCGCAGTGTTGGTGCAGCGTAAGGGTGATGGCAAATTTCATTCAGTTTCACACTTTTCAAAATCCATAACATCTGCTGAGCTGGAAACGCTTGCTATTATTTATTCTCTTCGGCCATTTAGAGTGTACTTGGAGGGAATTTCGTTTAAAATTATAACTAACTGCAGTTCACTCACGATGACCCGCAAATAGCTCGCTGGGCCTTAGAATTAGAAAATTATAACTATTCAATCCTGCATCGAAGTCGTAGTTCTATGGGTCATATTGATGCCTTGAGCAGATGTTTTCAAAAACTACGTTGTAACGATACTGCTGTTGGCCAGTGTAAGCTACTTGCTGCCGTCGATGACGCTGATTTGAAGTTCAAAATTCAGGTGACACAGAGTCGTGACGAAAGAATAAGGGAGATGCGAAGTAAACTGGAAACAAAAGTCGTGAATGGGTTCGAATTACATGATGGGTTGCTTTTTAAAGACGATTCAGATCATTAACTTCTATGCGTTCCGAGTGAAATGGAAGAAAACGTGATCCGAATGGTTCACGAGCAAATTGGTTCGACAAGAGCTGTCGAAAAGTTCGGAATAACTACTGGCTTGCAAACATGAGGCCTATAGTTAGTTATTTCATACAGAACTGCATTAAATGCATAATGAATTCATCTCCAACTAGTTCGAATCCCCTTCGATACAGTTCATATTGACCATTTCGGCCCACTTATGGCAATTGCTTCTAAGCGCAATCACATATTAGAGGTCATTGACAAAATTTGTTAAGCTCTATCCAAATAATATATAGCACGTTTAAGTCGCAGTAGCCTTACCGCAAGCGAATGGACAGGCCTAGTGCATCGTATATTAAAATCAATATTAAGCAAGTTATCTGAGCCCTTACAGCATGCAGATTGCTCTTCGAAGTTGTCTCAAGTAGAATACGCTATTAATAATACTACCCATAGTACTACTAAGACAACACCTGGTCAACTCTTGTTCGGTGTTGATCAGCGAGGTTTTGTCGTCGATGAAATGACAGAGTATTTGGAGCAAAAATTCAGTAAGAATGTGGGTTGCGATTTGGGCAGTCTCAGACTTAAAGTTTCAACTGCTATTGAGAAGGCAAAAGAGTATATGTAGTTTGCAATATTTCCTAAAACACAGTCGACCCGCAAAGACATATTCTGTTGGGGATTTTGTTGTTACGATATAAGACACGTTGATACGGCGACCGGGACGAATAATAATTTTTTGCAGATATCGGGGACCCTATGTCATCCATAAGGTATTATCAAATGATCGTTACGTGGTTAGGGAGGTCGATAATTGTCAGTTGAGTCAGCTACGGTATGACAGAATCGTTGAAACGTTCAACATCCGAGAGTGGGAAATTATTGTTAATTATGTCAGGACTGTGATTTATTTGCCTATTATTTAAGTCTAATTTTTTTGGTTTGAGGCCAATCAAGTGTCAGATTGGCCGAGTTGTAATAAAAACTCCTTGTTATTCCCCGAACGCCATCTAAAGTTTCCTCATAATAACTTTACCAGGTGTACCAGTATGAAGTGAGCATTTTTTTTCATTTATTCAAAGTATTGGCCATTGCTAGCTACACATTTTTCCCATCTTTAAGGCAATTTATGGATTCCACGCCATTAAAACTGTTTGTCTTTTGAAGCAAAAAAAGTCACCCAATTTTCGACTTCCTCGTAGGATCCAAGTTGCTGCTCAGCTAATGTGTGTCCCATCGATGAAAACAAATGCTGTCGGATGAAGCCAAGCCTGTCGAATACGGCGGGTGGGGTAGCAGCTTCTAGCCAAGTGCTTTGGTTGTATCCTGAACCAGATTTGTTTTGTGTGCAGGTGCATTGTCATGGAGCAAAGTTACCTTGCCGTGTCTTCTGACCCATTCTGGTCGTTTTTCGACCAATGCAGGGTTCAAATTGGTCATTTATTATCGGTAGCGATCTGTATTTACGGTTTCAACAGGTTTTAGAAGCTCGTGGTACACCACACCTTTCTGGTCCCACCAGGCACACAGCATTGTCTTCTTGTCGAATCGATCTGATTTTGCAGTCGAAGTTGATGGTTGTCCCGGATTAACTCATGATTTTTTCCGTTTAGGATTCTGGAAATAAATCCGTCTTTCATCGCCAGTAACAATTCGATGCAAAACTGATTTTTTATCGTGTCTTTGAAGCAAAATGGTTTTTCGGTTTTCCATCTGTCTTTCGTTCAATTCATGAGGGACCCATTTTTCAGACTTTTGGATCTTGTCCATAGCTTTTAAACGGTCAGATATTGTTTGTTGTGCAACATTTAAAATTTCTGCCATTTGTTTGTGACTCAAAGTGTCATCTCCATCCGATATTGTTTGCAATTCGGCATCTTCAAACTTTTTTGGTGATCATCCACGTTCTTCATTTTTCACATTAAAATCGTTATCTCTGAGCCGTTGAAACCATCTTTTGCATGTTGCTTCTGATAGAGCATGATCACCATATGCCTCGACACTTTTCTTCAAATGAAAACAAAAATTTAACAAAACAAAAAAAATTTAACAAATGTTCCTTATCGAAACATTTGTATCTTGAAGCTGATGCCGGTACACTTGGTATATAATAGTAGTTTGGCATAACTGACATATCAAAAGAAAGCAAAGGAAAAGCCAGATCCGCAAAAGATCGGCCATTACGATTTTGGTGACCGAGGGAACCACGCGTCCCAATAAGAAAAATAGGTTATAATATAAAAAGTAAATCTCGATTTTAAGAAGTAATCTTTGTTTTTTTTTGGACGTTAATTAAATAAAAAGTAAAGTTTTACAATATAATAATAGTAAAATAGAGTAAAAATATGTAAATGAATAAATTTGTTTCGAATAATATAGCGATATCCTTTAAATGTGAACAGCGTCATCTACTAGATGGAGTGACAAGTAATCTCCTTGACCGCCAGAATGCGCTGCTACTGCAAAAAAGGCTGTTGTACCTTGAAGTCCGTTCATATTTAGGCAGACATAATTTCGGTGCGATACTATTTTTAGTTTTGTTTTGACAGCTGATTGTTGGTGACGTATTTGGAATCATGTTGAGTATGGGCAAAAACGATTTTCGTTCTCTCATAAAACATTATTTTTTGAGAGGCAAAACGGAAGGAAACAAAAGAAAAATTGGATAAATATTATGGAACTAATGCTCCGTCAGACTACACCATCTGATTTCGAGAGTCCGATCAAGTCCGCAGTGGCAGGCCCTTCGATGCGGTTACAGAGGACAATGTCCAAAAAATACATGAAATGGTGTTGGCTGACCGGAAAGTGAAGGTGCGCGAGCTAGCAGATACCACAAGGATTAGTACTGAGCGCACATGCCATATTTTGGGCAATATTCTGCATATGAAAAAGCTATCCTGCCGCTGGGTGCCACGCATACTCACTCCTGACCAAAAACACGAACACGAGACCACTTCGAAAGAGTGTTTCGACTTGCTGATACGGAATCAGGCGGACTTTTGGCATTGATTGGTAACTGTTGAATACTAGAGAACAGAATGAGTGCCCGGCAATAGACTGAAGCCGGCACGAGTGCTCCGAAGCGGCCGAGGGAGGCTCGATGGGTGGGAAAGGTTATGGCGTCGGTTTTCTGGGATTGTCATGGCATACTCTTCGTGGACTACCTCGAAACAAGTTTTTGCAAGACAATGCACCGGCGCACAAGAGCATCGCAACAATGGCTAAAATGGCATCCACCGTATTCACCCGATTTGGCTCCTTTGGACTATTATCTCTTCCCAAACCTCAAAAGACGGCTCTTCAATAAAAAATTCAGCTCACGCGAGGAAATCATCGACGCCACGGAGGAGTATTTTCCAGACCTTCTAGAAAATTACTTTTCGAACTGGAGCAAGAAGATGGAAAATCGCTGGAATAAGTTTATCAAACTAAAAGAAGACTATATTAAATAAAATAAGAAAAACATTTAAAAAAATTTCTTTTCATTTCCAAGGAGGTTACTTTTCACCCCACCTAGTACATTCTAATAGCAGAATATTTATTTACTTGAATAACAAAAGATCCAACTTTTTGTGAATGGAGAATGATCGAATTTTCTAGCAAAAAAGAAATTTGTATGGACGCTGGATGGCACAGATTGTTCTCGAAATATGTCATTGGAATATAAATATCAGAATACCCAAGGTATGCAAGTCAGTTCATCAGTTGAATTTAAAGTGTGAATTGAAACAGCGATGAAGTGGTTTAAGTAAAAGATAAATAAGAATAAAAAGGTGAAGATAAGCGATTAAACTGTGAATTCTAATTGGATTGAATAAAGAGATTGTATTGCATGTAATATGTAAGTTCTATCATTTGTACATGCGCAAACATTATACAAACATTTTACATTGGTATCAGAAGTGGGATAGGACTTATAGTGTGTAAAAAATATGTTTTGTAATTGTTTGAAAAAGCTATAATGGGCGGAAAATGATTGCGGTTGACCTCGTCCAACTAAAATCCGAGTTAAACAAGAGACACCTCAGAGCCAGTGGAGGAAAATATGACTTGGTGCTCCGACTTCAGTGAGCTTTGAACAATGAGGGACATGATTTAGATACATACTCTTTTTAATGTTGACTAGAAAGATCAAACGAGTACTGCCATGGATGCGATGATGCAACTTCTCCTGTCGAAAATGGACGAACAAAAAAATGGTCTCAAACAAAATCTAAATTTACTCCAATAAATATAATAATAAATTGTCTTTTTATTCATTTATTATTTAAAGTTAGACCTGTAAATAGTGAATATCGATGAACAAATCCTGCTATAATTGCAAATACAGCACCTATTGATAATACATAATGAAAATGAGCTACGACATAATATGCATAATGTAAAATAATATCAATAGATGAATTAGCTAATACTACGCCTGTTAATTCTCCAACAGTAAATAAAAATACAAATCCTAAAGCTCATAGAATAGCTGGTGCATAATTTACTTGAGTTCCATGTAAGGTTGCTAATCAGCAAATTCGACGAATAAAATAAAAATCTAGACGAACAAATGAACAGCCTCGAACAAAACTGGATAAACAAAAGAAAAATCTACACGAACAAAAACTGGAAAAACAAAAGAACGTTCTACAACAAAAGTTCGAAGAAATTGATGACAAATTTGAAAGAAAAGAGAACAATGTTAAACAAATGGACAACAAAGTTGAGCAACTGTCAAAAGAGCTTGACACCATGCGGGAACAGAAACTTCGAGAATATTCTTTAAGCGGTCCAATCCTTGATTCGATAGTCAGACTTTATGGCCTATTTATAAGAATAAGTTTGAAAAGCTGCCTGTCCGAATGACTGGGACAATGAGGAGAAGTGCTTTGCCATAACAATGGCCTTGCACTGCCTAGCAGCAGAATTGTTGTAAACGATAAATATCCAAAAGCATAAAGATTATGTGGTTTTAGTTCAGGCTATCGACAAACGGTTTGGGGACAGCCACATGCAGGAGGTTTACAAAGTCAGCAGACGTGAGTAGACCGGCAAAATTGTCAAACCCACCGCTCGCCAGGATTCCTATCAGAGGAATTGATAGATTCGAAGCTACAGTCGGCAATAAGGATGGCCGGGAAAAGAACCCTTGCTGAAGCACTTAATTTTGGTCTGGTGATGGAAGCAGACAATTAGGATTCCAAGGGAACAAATTTCGTCAGGGAAGTAGCATCTGTTGAATGCTCCTGCGCAAGAATTAGTGCCGAAGAACGAGAAACTCCACGGGACAGACGAAGAATGCACTGCTGGAACTGCAGTAAAATAGGACATTTTCAAAGGATGTCCTTACTGTGGTCACAAGTAAAAAAATAGAGGAACAAACCGGCAGAAACGCCTATCAAGAAACCGGTCAATCTTCCCTATCATCCCGTCAGTCGGGAAATGCTTAAGCACCAACTTCGTGGGGCAGACGTTGCTAGCAAAACGATGCAATGAAAGCCGTCTAGTAGAAGTAGTCAGTGGAAATGAAAAATGGAGGGCAAAAATAGACACTGGCGCCACGGCCTCAATCATCAGATGGGATCTGGTGCAAAAATCGTGGTGTTGCAGCTACAGCTTGAGAACAGCTACGGGTGAAATAGCTAAGGTATAAAAATCCACCTCGCTGGAAAAGCCTTCTCTTACGTTTTTCTGGTGGCTGACATATACGACGAATGTATTATTTGTACAGACTTCATGAGACATGGACAAGTTGTGGACTTTAGGGCACAAACCCTGAAATACAGAAATATGGAGATGCCAATGATATACGGAAACGCCAATACTTCAATCTTAAAAGTTGATATCTGCAGAAATCAGATCCTAGAGCCTTCGTCAAAAGCAATTGTTTGGGCAAAAGTGGAAGCTGGTTCTTGTAGCCACTGATTCTATTTGATAGAACCAATAAATAGGAGAGACTTCGTGGTGGAAAAAACATTATTCGAACCAAAGAACAACGTGGTCCCTGTAAGGATTCTAAATCCAAAGACGTTCAGTGTAAAGGTGAAAAAGGGGGAAATAGTGGAGAAATGCGTACCCGTAAAGGACATATCGACCACAACGAATAACAAATCGTGCAACACTGGTCGCAATAGTTCAGAGCAAAAACATCTGTAATCTGGATCGAGAGCAGCGAATCCTGGCAGAAAAACTATTGGGAGAGTACGCTGATATATGCTACACAGAACGGGGAATATGGACGCAAAAAACTTGTTCAACACCACATTGATACCGGAGACGCCCGACCAATCCATCAACCTGCAAGGCGTCTATTGGCAAAGCAAACAGAAGTTGCCGAAATGGTGTCGAAGATGAAAGTTGAGGAACTGATTGAAGAATCGCAGAGTCCGTGGGCATCTTCAGTGGTCCTCATGAAGAAGAAGTCTTTTCGAGGTTTTGTGTAGACTTCCGACGTCTCAACGATGTAACTAAAAAGGACAGCTACCCACTTTCTGGAGCGAAATTGTTTTCAACTCTTGACTTGAAGAGCGGATACTGGCAGGTAGAGATAAATCGTACAGGTCGTGAGAAAACTGCTTTTACTACAGGAAGCGGTCTTTGGCAGTTTACAGTGATGCCATTTGGACAGTGCAACTCTCTGGCCCCCTTTGAGCGACTAATGGAAAGAACATTGCAAGGACTCACATGGAAGCATTGAGAAAACCTAAAGGAAGTGTTTGTGAGGCTGCGAAGTGCTCATTTGAAGCTGAACCTAGAAAAGTGTGCCTTGTTCCATCCGGAATTGAAATATTTGGGTCACATTATATCAGCGGAAGGAGAGAATCGAAGTCGTAAAAAGTTGACCTGCCGCCAACTGAGAAGCTTCTTGGGACTTGCCACGTGCCGTAAGAGGTTCGTAAAGGATTTCGCTGGTATTGCCAAGAGCCTGCATCAACTATCGGAGAAAGGCCACAGTTCAGGTGGTGAGAAAGCATTTCAAGAACTCAAGCGGCAGCTGTGCAATGCCCCCGTCTTGTGATACCTCAAACCCGAAAAAATGTTTATCGTTGACGCAGACGCTAGCAATGTTGGAGTCAGAGCTGTGATCTCCCAAGTTCATGATGGTCAAGAGAAAGTGGTTGCATATTATAGCAAGGTACTTTCTTGACCTGAACGGAACTACTGCGTAACTCGGCGCGATCTTCTGGCCTTAAATCTGGCTACGAACGATTTCTATAAGTACCTCTATGAACAAAAGTTCGTTTTTCGGACAGACCACACAGCTCTGAAATGGCTACTTCAATCTAAGAACCCTGAAGGTCAAGTTGCGAAAAGGATCGAGCAGTTGAAGGGCTACGGCTTTGAAGTGAAACACCGCAAGTTAAAACTTTACTCAAATGCTGATACTCTCTCTCGTCGACCGAGTGAAGATAATTGCGAACACTGCAACCATAAAGAAACGAAAGAACAGGCCACTATCCGCATTATCAGGACCGAGCCAATAGAGGGTTGGAGTACAGATGAGAACAGGCAGATAATGACATCGAATCAATATTGGCATGGAAGGAACAGGAGGAATGACCAAGCTGGCAGGAGATATCGGACGGGAGCCAAACTCTGAAAGCATATTGGGCACAGTGGGACCCGCTCTGTGTGCAAGATGGTTTGCTGAAGAGAAAATGAGAAGGTTCAGATGGAACAACAGCTCGTGCTGCGGTCCAGAGACACCCAAGTACTCCATGAAATACATGACGGAATCTCATGAGGCCATTTGAGAATTAACAAGATATTGGAAAAGGTAACGGAACATTTCTATTGGCTAATTGCTAACAAGATGTCGAGAATTTGTGCAAAAAGTGCATAAGGTGTGCGGCTACCAAGGGTCCCAAAGTAAAGCCATAGGGACGAATACAAAAATACAATGTCGAGCACAATTCCAACGAATAGCCATCGATATCACTGGGCCGTTTCCCGAAACCTTTAATGGGAACCGATTCACCCTCGTCGTAATAAATTACTTCAGTAAGTGGCAACAAGTGTTTGCCATCCTAAATCACGAGGATAAGACCATAGCAGAAGAGATAGAGAAGAACTGGGTGAGTAGATTCGGGATCCCAATAAAGCTACATTTCGAACAAGGGCGAAATTTTGAATCAAAAGTCTTCCAGGAATTGTGCCTATATCTGGGAATAAGAAAGACAATGACAACGCCACTACACCCTCAATCTGATGGAATGGTCGATCGATTCAGATCTTGAACGAGCATCTGTCTAAGGTCGTCAGCAACTGTCAGCGAGACTGGGATCGACACATACCACTCTTCTTAATGGCCTACCGAAACGCGGTCTATAGCTCAACAAGTCGCACACTATCCGAGATCTTATTTGGTCAAACAGTTCTGTTGACAAGTGAAATAAAATTTGGATCTCCACCTACGGAGCCCAATGTGGTGAACGACTATGTGGACGACTTGCGCAGCAGGATTCATAAATTGTATGAAAACATCCGAAAAAAGATGAAGCTAGCGAGCAACCGCATGAAGACATTAAAGCGAAATCTTCCAGCTTCAACGAACGAGATCTGATGTGGCTGTATAATCCTCTGCGTAAGAAAGGAAAAGTTTTTATTAAAGTGTAATTAATACAGCGATTAAGAGGTTTAAGTAAAAGATAAAAAAATATAATAAAATTGTGAACTCTAATTGGATTAAATAAAGAGAATTGATAGTAAATTGAAAAGAAGATGGCAAAACAGAAAGCTAAAAAGAAAGGCGAAATAAAGAGAAGAAGAGAGGAATATGTACAAAAATGAAAAGTGTTCAAATAGGGCACATTTAAATTGTTTAGCTCCTATTTCTGGTTTAATGGTGGTAGGCAGTGAATTCCACAGTCTTGAAACATGAACAAGGAAGAGGGGAGATGAGTTCAGATATTTATAAGAGGGCGAGATAAGATTGAAAGTTCTAGGGGACTGAACAAATTTTAATTTTTCAAATAAATACGGTGGTGATTGTTTATGTATTAATTTATGTAAAAACACACAGCATCTTATTGTCTAGAAAACAGAAAATGAACACCCAAGGACATGCTTATGGTAAAGGGTTATATGGTCGTATCTTCTTACTCCAAAGGTATATCGAACCATATCGTTAAAAGCGAGCAGTAATTTGTGCTGGCAGAGAGAATCTAGTTTACAGTAGATTACTACAGAATATTCAAAAATCGGCAAAAGAATGGACTTAATCAAGCCCAGTTTAGTGCTATAATTAAGTTTAAGATTTATTTTATATCCAAGACTCACTACGGTGTCAGAGAAAATTAGCCTTGTGGGATTGAGAAAAATAAATGGTTACTCTTCGACATTGGAAATTTTTTTTGAAATTAAAATTATCTGACTCTTTTTTAAATTTAGAATCAGACCATTTTCTTGAGACCATGTCCGAATTAAATCTATTCACAAGATCTTCCATCAAGACAAGACGTCGAGAAATGTATATCTGCGTGTCATCGGCATACATATGTACCTACATATGTATTTCGACACACTTGCCGTAAATCATTAATGAAAATACAGAAAAGAATTGGGCCAAGAACTGCACCTTGGGAAACTCCAGAAACTATATTTTTTGGTTAAGAGTATTTTGAGTTAGCAATAACTCTTTAAAGATGGTTTCTAAGATAATTCCTAATCAGACACACTGAGGAATCACTCATACCAAAATAAAGTTTCAGTTTAGTGCAAATAACCTCATGACTGATCATGTCGAAGGCCTTTGAGAAATCAAGTAAGCAGAGCAGTGAAAAATATTGTCATATTGAATTCTAATATCGTCAAGCACTTATATCATAGCTGTAGAACAGTTATGGCCAGATCGGAAACCTGACTACTCTGACCATTCTCATTTTATTACTGTTATACTATTTATCAAGCTTCTTGAAATTTCACTTCTAAAGCCTAGCTTTCTAGGCCGAAGATATATTTTTTGTTAGAATGTGATGTTGGAAAAATATATATCCAGTATCCGAGTTCTCATACTTCAGTTTAGCAGTTGATGTCCAACTTCGTCGTTGACAGTATAACTTAATTTTAAATAAAAGAAAGTTTACGTGCCTTTGTTAAAGCTAACACCGATGGCCGCGCTATTTTCCACATATAGCAAATGTCAACAAAAAAAAGGGTCCCACAAAGTTCAACGTAAAAAAAAGGTAACTTAAACATTTACTCTGACTCACTGTACGCACCTGTACAATGTATGGGGGATTGTAATCGTAATATTTTCGATTATGCTTGATACTTATATTTTTCTAAGTACAGTTAATTGTAAAGTGATTTTGACAACAAATAAGTAGCAATAAACAATTGAAGCCAATTCATACTCTCTGGCTCGAAAGTATTTGGTTTTATTAATTTTAAAAGCGAAAACTGATAACTGTGTAAAGAATTGACAATCTGAATTTTTCCCAAAGAAATGAATATGCATATACGGATTAAATTGATAGTGCTTTTATTTTATCTGTTGTTTCATCGGAGTAGTTTTTGTTTTTTTAATTTTGGTAAGTATTCACATTTTTTTCTTCGGTGTTATTTTTTAATTTTTTTTTTTTTTTTTAACACCACGTGCCTTGTTTTTATTTTCGCTATTTGCCTTTAAATAATTGTTACAACACAAAATTATGAATTTAAATTTGAAGAAAAAGCATATCTCAATATGAGAGCGATTAGGGTAAAATAATTTGGTTTGCATTAACGGATTCCGTTAATGCCTGCGTTTTGGTAGTGTCATCAACGATTTGCTTAGAGTAGCAGGCGTTTAACACTATCGTAGACAGACAAGTTGCATAGAAGTACAAAAACAAGACATCGCTTTTTCTTATCTATTAGTTCTAGCATGCTTATTTACTCAAAGCGTTGAAGGTATTTTATTAAGTCAAGTCGCTTTCCAATTTTCTAGATCCCGATCGTTTGTTCAGCGATCGCTTCATTTTTGAATTGGAGATTTAGGCTTCCTAAAAAGGAGGAAACGAGAATTCGAAAATATCTTTAGCTAGGGTGTTGTCGCCCACTCGTTCGATGCAACCTATACAATTAAACATCTATATCTTGGCTGCTTGAATCATGCATGTACATACTAAAGACATTGTTCTGCATAAGCAGTTCGCTTCTGTAAATGCCACATGTATCATATATGGCACTTATGGTACTTACTTACTTAGGTAGCACTACAGTTCGGTCCCCTTCTACTTGTGCGCGCCACATAATGTGAAGTCTTCCTCTGCTGCGTTCTCCCTCCGGGTTAGACTCGAAGACCCTGTAGGCTAGAGCACTGTTGTCCACTTGCATGTCCTAAATATCTCAGGCGACTGAAGCGCTGTTGTCTGACTTTCGTCGTTGAATCTTCTGCTCCAAAGCCCGTCAGAGCAAACGAAACGAATAACTTACGAGTACGAAGAAGAGAATATCTTCATCCACTTTCAACAGAGTCCACGCTTCAGTACCATAAAGTAGGACTAGAATGATTGAGTTCTTATATAGACTGCCCTTAGTTGTTAGGAATAAGGCCTTTATACTCAATTCAGCCCAAAGAAACAACTATTGGTAAGAGTGATTGTTCGTTTATTTTCTACCGAGGTGTTGTTGGCAGAATTTATATGATAGCAGAGCCAAAGTAGACAAAGTCCCTTACTACTTCAAAGTTATCGTTTGCGACTGTGGCGGTCTGTCCAATTAATGTCTCTTCTTACTAACAGAATTTTGCCCCCATTTACCATTGTTTCAATGCTAGCGAACGCGGCGGTGATTGTCCGGTTGCTGTCAAGCCGGCCGTTAGCAACAATATGTAGGTGCTGATGTTATCTCTACGTTAGTGCTGTAAAATCTTCTAGTTTTCGATTAACATGTGTGGTGTTTCGATTCATAGCTGTAGTTGGATTTCAGAATAAACATTGCCGAGTCTTTGACAATTGATGTCATTGTTGCTGATGGTACAATTCTTAAAACGGAGTAATACTGTGTCGTTTGTATTGAGTTCTTGAGGTTCACATGATAACTTAATGGTTGTATATGAAGTGTTCACTAATAGAGTAGGGTTTGGTTCTGGTTGCCAGATTTTGTTTATGTCGTGTAGTTCTCCCTTTAGGTTGAAAGTTGCGGGTTTTTTTTTAATAAGGTTGGTGACACAGCTTTCCACTTTTCTCAGGACTCAGGATGGTATATGGTAAACTGAAATTTATTCATTTAATGTACATTTCCTGTCTAGGTAGATAGTGTTCTCGGGATTAAAGAGGCGTAAAGTTGACTGATTGTTGAATGAATTTGAGTAATGGGAAAAAATGGATGGGTT
The DNA here is from genome assembly GCA_907269105.1 of Volucella inanis. Taxonomy (NCBI): domain Eukaryota; kingdom Metazoa; phylum Arthropoda; class Insecta; order Diptera; family Syrphidae; genus Volucella; species Volucella inanis. The sequence continues at coordinate 150,334,024 of OU026153.1, forward strand.
TCTTTGGATATTTGAAGGATTAGAATACCGAAAATTATATTAGTACATAAGTGTGTGTATCTGATTTGATCTCTTAGGATTTGTTCGGTAATTGGTAAATAATTGTTTTAAGTACTTCAGGCTGCAAGATTTGCTTAAGAATAATGTTTAATTTTGTCAGTATTAAGGATTCCGATATACTGCATTTTAAAAGATATTTTATTTAAAAGGTCGATATTAAACTTGTAATTTATCTGGTTTAAGAATTAAGTGAGTCTATTTCTTCGGATCGCATTCTGTTATTTAGTTCTAAGCGCAAGTAATTTAAATAATTTCCAATTACTTCTTGTTATCGACTTAATTTGTTAAATTTTAAAACCTGTGTTGCATCTGAATGCTCACCGCTGTAATCCTGCCCATGTTTTCGGAATTTGTTTTTCTTTCTGTTTTAAGTTCGTCGGTTTGGCTAGTTTGAGTGTGTCGTTTGCGTTCATGTTGCCCTAAATCATTTTAATAAACGTACCTGGTCCTTTTATAAGTCCTCGTAAAAATGCTATCAAGTTTGCGTTGTAATTCCTTAACTTTTATATCAAGGATGAATATAGAGTCTTTGAGTTGCTAGTTGTGATAATGTTTATTTGTTTGTTTGTTAATCATTCCGAAAGTTTGACAACATGTATATACCATAGTTATAAAAAATGTTTAATTATTTTGGCTGGGCCATGTTTCATCGTCAATATTCCGTTGTTTTGGTTAGGTCATTCTAGTCTTCTAGTTTTTCATGGCATTCACTTTTTGAAAATGATGTCATGTAAATGTTGGGCACGACAACGTCTGAGTTGGTCCATTCGGAAGGTCCAATTTTGGGCGACTCCTTCGAGCATAGCGACTGGTATCTCGCGGATAACACGACTAGTGTTGGCTTCCAAAGCGTCAATCGTAGCTTTCTTATTCCTGAAGACCTGAGACTTTACATATTCCCAGAGAAAATAGTCCAATTCTGGACTATTTTATTGACTATTTTTGTGATTTTATTTTTCAAGAACGGGAAATAGTATAGCAAATGACTTCGAAAATTGCACTACTCGAAAAGTATTCGAAATAGGTGTTCTGGTAGAATTTTTTTTAAAAATATCTGTAATGATTTCCTTAGTCCTTGAAGCTGAAAAAGTACTTTAGAGGCTCGTGATCGGTAACAAAAGTAAATGTACGGCCAAAAACATAGCTGTTTGAAGTACTTTGTGGCTCACACGGTAGCGAAAAATTTTTTTTTTCAATGGTCGAATAGTTTACTTCAGTCGTAGTGAAGGTCTAACTTGATCCCTGTGGTAAGACTGTTCTATTGCAAAATTACTTGTATCGGTGATGAGGACAAAAGGTTTCTGAAAATCGAGATATTGGAGAGTCGGTGATAAGTAGTTATTTACACAAGTATTTATTTAAGTGAAAGAATATAATCTTCAGTTTATTCTACTTAACAACCTTTTTCTAAAAAAGCTGTTAGGGGCCTAATAAGTTTGGCAAAATCTTTGACAAATTTTCGATAGTAACCTAAAAGGCCTAGATATGATTTTGAGTTAGTGGGATAGGACATTTTTGGATGGCATGAATCTTTTCCGGGTTAGGCTTAACACCTTTACTTTTAACAATATGTACTAGAAAGGTGATTTCCTTGTGAAGAGACTCGGCCTTGTCCAGCTGAATTTTGAAATTTGCCTCTCTCAGTTTGTTGAACACACAACAAAGATTTCCACAATATTTTTGCAATAGTGAGGGAAAAACTGTAATGTTATCGATACATGTGTACTATAGAGAGTACGCCTTGAAAATCTTGGAAAACATTGTCCACAGCCACCACAGACGCTCTTAGTTCTGGGTCTTTTGAGAAGATACCAGAATCTGCTCCCTCTTCTGTTTTCGAGCCGTCAGTGAAAATTGCAATTTCATTTGACCTGATTATTGCATTTTTTCCCCAGTCCAACCTCTCCGTTTATGTTACTATACATTATACGAGATGTCAAAGGCGACCAAGGAAGGAATTCATCCGTTAGAATTGGATTACCTGGCAGTAGCTCCGCTTTAATCGTGCCATGTACGAAACTACCGCTCTTGAAGTAACCCAAATTAGTGAAGTACATGCTACTACGTACCTCCCTGGAGTTTGAGAGCACCACAGCGAGTAGCTACGCTAATTTATAGTTTATTCTAACAGTTTTTTTTTGATTTGGTAAGAAGAATATCTCCATCTTTGACGTCAGCTGATAATTTTATAACAGTTTTTGAGTTTGCAGAAATAGTGAATTTTTCGGACATTATATTCGGCTTTAACTAAAGTGGAATTGGTAGACAGACCAAATGTAGCTCATAATAAAGACAATGCATCAAGTCCTGTTAATCCATCAAAGTAATGGTGAAAACAAAGTACTAAGAATCTGATTATGCCAGATTCATCAAATTCACGAAAGGTTGCTAGAGTGACTTTATCAAGAATGTGTAAGTTCAGGACCATTTTGATTGTGATTGGTTCTATTTTAGCGATATCCTCAGAAATTGTCAACTCGGACTTAATAAAAGAAGTGGATGCATCTCTTTCAATGAGAAATTTAAGAGGAAGAGCGGAAAGGGATATATGGTATAGGAATTAACTGAGTCATGTTTATTAACATCTAGATGGAAGGTTTCCCTGCATTTGCTGATAATATTCTGCTTCTGGATTGTAGTATCGATGTTGGTCTGCTTCTAGGTTGTAGATGTACAATATTTTCTTCAGGTTATTATGGAATGAGGTTGTTTACAGCTTGGATCGTTCCTGGCTATTCGATCTCATAAATGTTATTCGCCGGTCTGAATTGAGATCTAAATTGATTGGAATTTCTTTGAGTTCAAACCGTTTGTCTGGTATTAAGTGATCCTATAACCGTGAGTTCTGGTTGTGGTAAATTTCTTGGTGTAGAATGTATTTGAGAGGTACTGGTGGTTTTTGATAGTTTTGTTGATGTGAAACATAGGGTTGTCGTTGAAAACTATGTTGGAAAGCAATTTTACTTTGGTAAGAGATATTGGGTTGCCGTTAAAAGTTTTATTGTAAAGGGATTAAAAGTTGTTTTAGAAAAGAATGCTGGAAAGGCATTGTCATTTTCTGGAAATTTGGTCTATATAAATTTGGTCTACATAAAGATGAAAATCTAGTTCCCAATTAAAGACTTGGTAGAGTTTGACCCTAAACAAATTTGTTTGATACTTCGGTTTTAGCGTAAAATGTGTTTTGACCGTTAATGCAATAGGAGAAGGCATCCGGAAGGTTAGTGGGTTTCATCGCTCTAATTGTTGAACCTAAGTATTCTCAAACCAATAAAAAGCTTCGATAAAGTCTTTGTTTGATTCATGGACGACTACATATTTGCAAATATGCAATAAGCAACGTTTTGTTTCACGGAGCGTGAAAATTTGATCGACTTTGGACTTTCTTGGGTTGAAATCACACTGATAGGGGCCAATCAGGTTGTTGACGAAAGATTTCAGAGGTTCACACAGTATTGCAGAGAGGATCTTATAAGCGAGGGTAAGGAGACTTATACCTGTATATATACTTGGCCCAGTTGCGCGGGTTTCCTTTCATCAGATCTGATGGTGTATGCTCTTCACAAAGTGACTTCCAACAACTTTATATACCTCGACCGGTAAGCCGTCAGGTCCAGCATTTGGATTAGTGGATTATTGCTTAGATACTACCATCTTTATTTAGTTTTTTTTAGGTTGTCGGAAGTCCTGGCTATCATTTTCTGAGTTGAATGGTTTAATCTGTCTGACATAGAGATATTGAGCTTGTTAGCACTACGTTACGATCTTGATTGTTGCTCTGTTGATTCAATCCAAGTTAAAGAACAGTCAGCAGTTTGCCGATCAATCGCCGCCCAGATTCTTTACACCCAGATCCAGTTCATAAAATTCTGGTGTTTCGTGTTTGTTTCTTATATACTTAACTTTATTTTAATTAAATTTTGCGGATATATTTTATTGACATTTTTTCAGGACAGCTGCCACAATACTATCATACAACAAGATTATCACTCTTAAAATGGCCTGAAGCACAATTATTCAATAGATTTACAAGACCAAGGCCCCCACAAATTCTTAATGCATTGCAAAGCGCATATTATTCCAATTCTTTGAGTGAAAGAGTTCCAGCAAAACTCATTAGCCGGAAGAGCACTGAAGAAGGATCATTTTGTCGCCGCACATTTGATAATCGAAGTGGATATTGCCTCCCAGCACATCAGTGTCTTCATATTGTACGGGAGTATCGTTTACATGGGACAAGGATCGACGTTTGCACTTATAGAAGGAATATTTCCATCATCTGTTGTCCACTGGCTTCAAAGGATATTGATGATCCAAGCACAATGCGGATCAGCGCAAGGAGTAAGTATAATAGATAAAAGATTTTACGGACCTTGACTAATAAATGCCACTTCAGAATGTCTTGAGTATCAAAGTGCTGCACAAGGAACAAAATTCACAATGTTGAGGAGTTTCTCAGGCAAGTATTGCGTTCGCAGTGTTCCAATGATCGTGGGTGGAGAGATCACACAGAGTGGAGAGTACCCTCACATGGTAAGAGAATTATTTCCTTTTCGATGATTCCTTACAAAATTTAAAAAATCATTTACAGACTGCTGTGGGATGGTCACAACCAAGTGGAGAGCCCAAATGGGCTTGTGGGGGCTCTTTAATAAGTGAACAGTATATCATCACAGCTGCTCATTGCACAGAATCAGGTGGGTAGGTAATAGATCATCTAAGAATCCACTCAAGCTAAACTGAGTGGTTATTTTGTTTTTTATATTTAAATTTGCAGAAAACCGCCGGACATAGTTCGACTTGGAGCTCAAAACCTAAATTTTATAACAAGCACCGTACAGGACATAAAAATTTCTATCATTATCCTGCATCCAAAGTATAGACCTTCACTGTACTATAATGACATAGCTCTACTAAAACTCGCCAGACCGGCAAAAATTACAGACCGAGTTCAACCCGGATGCCTGTGGCAGCTGCCTATTATGGATGTACCTCGAGCTATAGCTGTGGGTTGGGGCCGCACCGAGTTTCTGGGGGAAAAGTCTGACGAACTGATGAAAGTCGATCTAGATGTCATCGACCAGATAATTTGTAGGGATATCTATCAAACTGAGAGAAGACTACCAAATGGAATAATTGATGAGCAATTTTGCGCCGGATACTTGCAGGGTGGAAAAGACACGTGTCAAGGTGATTCAGGAGGTCCATTACATGCAGAGTTGCAGGAGTTCAATTGTGTAAAATTTATCATTGGAATAACATCGTTTGGGAAATATTGTGCAGCACCAAATGCTCCAGGTGTCTATACAAAGGTTTACTCTTATCTAGATTGGATAGAGAAGATTGTGTTTAAGTAAAGTAAGTTGTCTCAAAAGAACCGACTGACGAAGGATTTCAAAAATAAGGCTTTGAAATTCAAATAAGTTAGAGGAAATGTCGAGAATGCAAATCGTACAAAAATGCCGCTTTTTATGTATAAGGTTTTAGTTTGTTTAATAAAATGTGCTATTTGCATATTTTTATTTATTTAGCTGTAAAATAAAAAGCTTGAAAAATTCTCCTTTGAATGTTGCCTACCAAGTTCATCTCAGTCTTATTTCTCGTGATCCTATTGTGACATGAGAGCCAACCAAAGCTCATTGAATTTAGTCATACAACTGTGTTCAGTGAATCGTTTATTCTCGAACTAGTTTGGAAGTCGTTAGAGAATTCATCAAGGCTCTAAGCGCAGGTTGGAGATGCAAACACTTCAGAATATATTGTAGTTCGTTGCTATTCGATTGCATATATCTTCGCTTGGAAGACAGACAGGCAGACCACTAACGAGGAGTGAAATCGACCTCCAAAAAGACGTCAACGCCGCATCCAAGGTTCGGATTTTCGCCGAAACCAAAAAATCAATTTTTTATTTTTTCCGCAGCAGGAGCTCTGGTGTTATTGCGTTCAGAGACACACTTGGACATAGGTACCAACTCTAAGCCTTGAATTTACATATAAACGCTGGATTAACCCAGACGAGAAAGAGTGTTTCGAGCACTTTTCTACATTAGGCAGGCTTTAGACAAGTTTATCATTAACTCTTTAAAATATAACTAATCAGTAGACACTGCAAGGAGGTGATGATGCAATTTTGCCGCCGTCCAAAGTGCCTTAGCGTCTTCAACAGCATTTTTGAACGGCAAATACGGTGCACTGCTTCCTGGTTTCCTAAAGGGACACAATGCTAGGTGCACTAGATATAACTGATACCACCTTCTGCGATAGTTGCTGTGAGAATAATGACACAATCCCGGAGTACTTTGTACTTTGGAATTAGAAATTCATTGGAATTTCATTAGTGGTTAACGACAGAGCCTTAGTATTTTAATTTTTAGCACTCCGGTAAGAAAACTCCTCCTAAGTACATGTTAGTTTGGCTTGTCATGGAGTTCAATAATATTGCGATTTCTCGTGTCGCCTTTACATTTTGCCCTCAAAATTTTGAGCCATTTTCTGTTGTGGTGTGTGTATGTGCCCCTACTTAACTGCACAGGTCCGGTTAAGTTTTATTACTCGCTCGCTAACTTCGGTTTCCATAAAATCTGCCGTTTCCTCTTCGTGCGTGACAGCCATGCACTACTTCTTTTACTGCAAGTCGCCTGTTTTTAGGCTCTGAAGGTTCAATACGCACTTTAACGCTGTACTTGATTTACGCTTCAAAGGCTTGCATTTTGTTCTTTATCGACATTTTCGTCTCATGGTTCTACCACCATACTTCTTTATATATCTGGATACGGCCTTACGAAATACTCTTATTTTGTTCGTCAATGTTAGCACACATACGTACTTTCTATGTTTAGTTCTCTTTATTGGTTTATAGTGCTTTGGAGGCATTCGCTCAAATTTAGCGCCCAGAGATGGCATTTTTTCTACTGATTCCGGTTTTCGTTGGTTGCTGTCTGGTTGTCTGGTTGGCCTGATTTGCTAGTGGTTCATCTAAAATCACTTAAGTGTCGTTCTTCCTTGATAAATAGCGTACACTAAGTATGTACATGATTTGCATGAGCTTAGTGTACTTTCAGCTGCTGCATTTCTTAATCTAAAACTATTTCATTATACATCACGTTTCGTGTTCAATTACAAGTTTTATTGCCATAAGTCGGTTGATAATGTTTGATAGGTTACGATCTTATCTAGTAGCTTCGCTGTCAAGATGAGACCAACTTCATTCTAATTTTTTTCCGTTCCGTTATCATGCATTTTGCTTGCTTTCGTTTGCAAAGTAGCGGCCTCTGTTACCAACAGTGCGCCACTTGATTCGATGAACGCATATTATATTGATTTTACGTTGTTATAGTACATTTTCTAGCTTGGCACTTTCCCCGTCATTGTGCCAGTTTGCGACACGATTTTCTATTCGGGCCGAGATCATTCCTGCGCTATGCAGAAGTGGCTGTCGGGTTTGTGTATTCATAAACGTTCCCTTCCATTTTCCCATACTTTCATACTATTCTCCTTTTATGCATATAGCGCTAGAAAGCGTGAATGTATGAATGTGTATCCGAATTTATTTTTGCTCTACCGATAGTCTAACGACGTGGGAACCTGATTACCGGATCTCATAAGATTCGTTTTAGGCTAAACTTAGCTGTGAAAGTGCATTGATTTGATTTTTGCTCATTTTGTCGCCTTTTACAATAAGCGGGGTAACGAACTCGGGAAATATTTTATAAGCCGTTGCCGCACGGCAACCCAGACAACCTTTCTTCTTATCAAATTGTTTGCAGAATACAATTAGAAAAATCCTTAAATGAATCATTAGCAATAGACTCTTACTGGCAATTCAAATACATTGGCCAATACGATGTTCATAAGTCACGGTCAAAAGTAGACAAAAACAACGCGGTAATAAATAAAGTGCAAAATGTTATACTGAAAGGTGCTGGAAAGAAATACTGCATAAGTCTGGATGTGAAGAATGCGCTTATTTCGGCGAAATACACAGGAACGGATTAGGATCTGCCTTTATCTGATTGAAATACCGGACTATGGCCGTAAAATGATAACGAGAGATTTATATAAACATCACCTAAAGCAGATGATTAATTAAATATTGATTGATTAAAAGACACTTTCTTGCAGTAGCTGTGAGTTCTACACTTATGTACGCAGCGGATATGTAGCTAAGTGCCGCAAAGGTTAAGTCTTACGCACTAAGGGTCGCCAGTGAGTTTCAAATTCTTTCGCATGTTGTTACACTCGTCGTATCTTAAAGGCTTCCTGTCGACATACTAGAGGAGGGAATAATAACACTTCAAAATGGGCGAGTCCAAAATCTCTTTGTATACGACGAATAAAGGAAACTAGAAAGATATCGCAGTTTTGCAACATAAGAATGAGTATGGAACTGATCATTAATAGGAAGATGGATGGATCAGCTTACACTAGTGATCAATGTAAACATCGACAAAACAAACATATCTGACTTCGTTTTTGAGGAGACGTGGCTGTTTCAGAAAGCATCTGTTTAAACGGAAGCATGAAACCAACCAAAGTTTCAAGAGGGTAACTCTATGGGATGAATTCGGGGAGTCGCCTACTCCCGATAATATCGTCACGTAGATGGGTTAGTTATACAGCGGAACACACACTATAATTCGAATAGAGTAAGCTAATGGCGTTTTCGTTTAGGCAGTCAGAAGCCTTATTTGGTGTACCCCGATTTTATTTCCAAAGTAACATTAAAAACTTCTTCGGAACTATTATTATTATTATTATTATCTTCGATGAGAATAGTTAAATATTTATTAATTGTGCTTCGACTTTCTGGTATTTTTCAAATATATTTGCTTGCGAATCAAATTGAATCAATTTGAACACTTAAGGATAATAAATCGCCCAAAAAAACATAGGCGATTGCACAAAAACAGAAGTCTAGTTTGACACACTTTATATATTATATATAGTATGTATATACTATATATATCTATATATACATTCTGACATAAGATCCAGGAGAGAAAATTGATGCTCAAATGAAATCGAGAAGCAAAATTTTGTTTCTGATAAAATGAGGGGAAATGGTTTTACGTCATTTTTCTTCTCCATAGCACGGAGAAAAAACCAAAACCAAAACGCCATAAGTCTTCGAGCTTACCCTATACAAACAAGTAATTAGACGGTGCAATGGGGACACAAATTACCCTGTTTAGGTGCAGGCGGCTTTAACTGATAAAAATCAGGGACTCTTAATTGCTATCGCTAGAGAAGATGTACAGATGAAAGTTTCTAAACCATCAATTTTATTAAAAATGATCTACGTTTCCTTCTTCTTATTGATGTATAGTTCATGTTCTAATATAGTATATAGTGATGTCATCAATATATTTTCCTTGTTATATGTCATACCCTATAGAGTTGAGTGGCGACCATACCTTCGTTTAGAATAAAATATGATAAAATTTCTACTTTTGCTTGTGCAACAACAGGGGGTTTAATAGGATATTGTCAGACAAAAGTAAATATAAGACTCGAAAATGTTAAGATCTTTATAAAGTATAATATTGGTAAAACTTAATCTTGTTTCGAGGTCTTTAAAGCTTATTTATCCTCAATACTTCAATATTTCACTTCATAATGTTGTCTTCCATTATAGTTCTGCATAAGGAACTATTGTATTTTATGTCACCAAACTTTTGAATGTAAATTATTATTATAAATAATAATAATAAACAATAATAAACAATAATATATATATTGTATATGTATATTGAAAAAACATAGGTAATAAGTTTCTTAACAATAATTTCATTACAAAGTACCATCATCATCGCCCTGTGTTGGCGAAAATAAAATTCAACCTCTAACGCCATCAGCGCCATTTGTCGTACACAGTTTTGTGTTTAGAAATGAATTTATTTTTTGAAGATTGGTTAGAGGTTTTTTACTTCTGCAAATTGTTGCGGCTATTTCGGTGTGCTGGAGATTTGTTCTGTGTTTTTCTTGCTCAAAACAATTTCAAATAATTTAAATAAATATATGATATCCTCCCCCAAACGTCTAGTGTCCCAATTACATCCTCCACATCGATGTAAAGGAAAGTTTAAGCAGTGTATATTTGTAGGTAAAGCCTACCGAATTCATCGTCATTTATGCACAACCACTTTGTCAGCAAGAAAGCGGGGAAAATATTAGGAAATACCCGAGGAATTAAGTTTGCAATATTTTAACAATTTCGGATTGTTTATTAATTGAATGTAGAACATAAATTTGCGGAATCTTCGCAAAAGATATTTGTTCTCTGAGGTTTGGGTTCGACATAACCTGCAAACGTACCTTTAAAATTTGTAGCAGCGTTCTGTTGGGCTATTGGAAATAAGGCAAACATTGAAATCAGTTAAATAAGGGAAAGGGTTTGTCAATATGCTTAATGTTAATATACCAATTGATGGTGGCTTGCCTTCACCAACTGGGTAAGTAATCTCTTCTAGAATATCTCGGAAAAGAACATCAAAAATCTTTTTGCAGTTCTGTTGAAGATTATCCGGTGGAGATTCCACTTCAGTCGGGATATACCGGTAATGTATGGTAAGTATAAGTGTACGTAGGACTAAGCGCTGGTACGGGGATGACGTAATAATTTGTTTATGTGGTTCGTACGAGTAAATTTCCACTTTTTGGACATGACGTTAATCTTATCAAGCTATGCACGAGTCTAATTTTCTTTTCTTTTTTTTCTATTTTGTCTAATAGGCCCGACAGTCAAAATAATGAATTTTCAGATTTGAATCGTATTGCTGTAAGTTGTTAAGTTCTCTCATTGAAAGTGTTTTAACTTTATCTTTTTCGTTTCAGTCAGAGGACCTGTTGCGATTTGCTGGAGAAGTTGTGAGTATTTATTTTTAAATTTTAGTTTAAGAAAGCTACCACTACCTTCGAGTGTATGTGTGTGACATGTAGATTGTTGAAATTAGCTGTCAAGGTAGGAACCTTGTTCCGTTTGAACTTCTTGTTTGTTCTAATCGCAATTTTATCAAATGAAAGTGTTTGCGCTATCGATTGCCAGAGCAATCTTTCTAGCCGCCGATTAAAATCAATATGACTCATGAAGGGTAGATGCAGTCACTTAAGTTGCATTTCTCAATATTCGTTTATGTGTACCCAGATTGCATTTGCATACTTAAATTCATTCCTTTTAAACTTGTTTATTGCATTTTTATTTATCTGCATAAGCAATTCTCTTTGAGACTCATGTCTTATGTGTTGTTTCTTTCTAGATTACTAAAAGACCAGTATAGCAATGTGAGAGTCAATTGTAATGGACTTAACAGCTTTAGGAAATGTGTTTTTGGTCTCTCAAAGACCACCCGACAAGAAAACCGGAAAAAGTTTAAACCAGCAAGGGGCTTGATCGTTCACATTACAAACTGCTTTATCCTGTATTATAGCGCTCATTTATATTGAGATTCCAGCGTTCAGCTCTTTGAACACACAAATATGCTTGTTACACACTGCAGTCACTTTAACACTTCAACTTTGTGCATGTCTTTACCTACACTTGGCCGCGTTGAATCTTCAATGGGGCGAATGTACTTTCGCACTGGGCTACAAGGGCGGTTCCAGAAGTACCCGACCCAACAAAAATTTTGAAAAAAAATTTATTTATTTTTCAACATAATCGCCTTTCAGCTCCTTACACTTTTCCAAGTGATGTTCAAAAAGTGCGATATCCATTTTATAATAAGAACTGTCTTGCTCCTCAAAATAGCCATTAACTGGCGACATCACTTCTTCATCGTTTGAAAATCTTTGACCACTGAGCCATTTTTTCAACTTTGGTAACAGAAAATAATCCGAGGGGGCTAAAGCTGGCGAATAGGGTGCATGAGGTAGCAATTCCAACTTTAATTCATTAATTTTGGCCATTGCAATAACGAAACTGTTTTTGCTCGAGTGTGAGCAAACGCGGCACCTTTCTTACACACAGCTTTCTCATGTCCAAATTTTCAAATAATATGCGATGTACCGCACTTTTTGAAATGCCTACAGTATCTGCTAGCTATAACGATGACTAATTTTCTCCATTTTCACAAATTCACTGACAACGTCCACTATTGATGGCTGCCAAACATATGCTTTATAGACTGCGTACTTTCCAATACAGATATTATCAAACAACTGCCGCCATGTCTTGGACAGGCCGGGTACTTCTGGGACCGCCTGAAGGTCTGAACCAGGTACCATGTTTCCAGCTGGCTGGTATCTTTCGCTAGCTGGCTCCAGTATCTCATACGATATCACCTCTCCACGTAAATTTGTGAGTCACCTAAGATGAGGTCGTGCTCTATGGCGTTGTGGGCTCCAGCCCAATTATCAAGGATTCGCCCATTCGCCCCCCGGATTTCGGTCCGTGTCTGTCTTGTAGAGGTAGGCCCCCTTGTGGGAGCGTCATGGTGGCTGTGGTTTAAGCCCAGAGTCGCAAGATACTGAGTGCTGTAACAGCAAAAGGTTTTAGGGCGGCCTAGACCCATACCAAGAATGGAACTTCTGCCTCCAACACATGTTCTACCTTAGTACATTTTCGGTAGCAAATAGCGATGGCAGGTCGTATCCTTGCTTCCATGAATGTATGGGCATCCCGTGGAATAAGGTCAACCTGACAGGTGCCCAAGTTAAACAAAAGAGACGTTCTATCGCGTTGTCACTCTGGTTTGGAGTCGAAAACTTTCCGAACTATTGTGTTGATTTTCATGCGCTCGAGTGGACCTTGCCATCTTAACCGTGTTAATCGAACTGTCGTATATTCGGCTATATGGCGTATATTTTCCATTGTTATTCTGCATAATCGAATGGTATATAATTCGGTATATTTCATTTATCGACGCTGTCACTTGCAGCTTTTTAATAGATGAAAAGGTGGTGTGCACCGATTTAGAACTCTTGGGGTTTTTCCAAGATACATTGTAATGTGAAAAGATTATCTATGGGGGAATTCCTTGTAAAACTTGTTAGGGTGCTGGGCGTTCACATAATACGGCAAATAGGATTTTGTATGAGGAGCCTTATTTTTCTGTAGTAGCCGCAGTACAGGAGATCTCTCTTCTTCAGTATCGGAAAAACAACGCTAAGGTTCCATTCGTCGGACATACTTTTGTCGACCCAAATTTTGGAGATGACTTGATGTTGCTCGGCATCTAATCATCACCTGCTGCTTTAAACAGCTCGGCAAATAAGTCATCGTTTTCAGGAACTTTGTTAGATTTAAGCGTGCAAATTTCTGTCTTTCTTCATCTTGGTCGGGTGGATGAAAACGTTGTCTTACTTAGTCCAAATTGAATATTCATTCTGTCTGACGATGGGATGTTGTTCGTCATCACCGTTTAAGTCTGCAGAAATAATCTTTTCATATTCTCAGTACAAGCTTCGGTTCAACTATAAGGTTTCCTTTTCCATTTTGCTGATTTCTGGTTCTTTACAACTTTGACATGTTCGTTTTATTTCTGATAATACGCTTTTTCGTTTTATTTTTAATAAAACGCATGTTCGTTTTAATTTCGATAAAACTTCCGAACTCTATTCTTCCGGTAGCACCTCTCAAGCCTGATCGAGCGTTTCTCGTGTCTGAAGAGCCTACGGTCCGCCCTTCTCTGCCTTGACAGTCTGCATTCGTCATCTCACCCAAGGACTCTCGCGGTCTACTGCATGGGTGTTTTGCGAGGGTTATGTAAGCGTTTTTGGCCTTTATGCGTCGTCAAACATTCGCTTACACGTCTGAAAACTTATTTCTAAGTCTTGCTCTTATGGCGAATCCGCATTCGAATAAACACTGCAAATGCTGTCTTTGTCACGCTGATTGTCTGTAACATTCTCTATAGGTCTGCAATGAATGTCTTGAAAGACATTTATTTTATTTCAACTTCAGCAATACTTCATTACAGTGCTCACACCTTGAAAAGTAAAATGAAAGAATCACGTGGTATTTGATTACTAAGTGAGTATTATAACCATTTTGAATGAAACACTTAGTTCAGTGTATTCATAAAGAACGGGTATTCATAAAAATATTGTACACTGCACTGAGTACACTTAGTACACCGAGTATTCATTTATTTACTTATGTTTGTATGTTGCAAGCGAAAGGCGAGCTTCTTAAATGACTGAATAATGGGAAATGACAATTAAGAAAAGGAGGAGCAATAGAAAAAGGCAGAATGACGGTAATAGGTATGTCTTTCGTAATTTATAATAAAATAAACAAATAAGGTTTATTTTTTTTTTAATATTTTCTTATGACAGTTCTTCGAGACCCTAATAAATTTCAATTTGATTTATATTGGAATGTAAAAACATTATTTGATTAACCAAAACTAGGTCGGATCCAATGAAACAACGTTTTTTTAAAATATTCTGGGTGAAGAAAAGATGCGTTCAGAAGCAGCACTACTTGCTGCCGTAACTAATATTTTGAACTAACTTTAAACAAAAGTGGCAATTCAAATTGGTGCAAGTTTCACTATTGCAAAACATCAAAATCTTTATGATAAATTTATTTTATTTGCCTTTTTTGCACTGTAAGATGATATATAGATACGTATGATCAAAGCTAGAAACCAACTAGAACTTTTTTTTTATTCAGCGCACTCAGTGTACTCAATGTGTTTTTTACAGTAAACATTGCACTTAATTCGCTCACATCAAGCCAGTTCAAGCCCCCAAGCTATGAGGTAACCTAATATTGTACAGTAACTGCCTTTTATGGTGTGGTACTCTATTTTACTGTACATTTGCATAATTGCAATGAATAGTTAAGAGATGACGAATGAATGCAATCATGCAGGCCTCTGGTAGATATCAGTTTTTTTTATCCTTTTTTTGTCCGATTCATCACATCGCACTTTTTGGATTACGATTATAGAGGTATAGAGCTCTATGGATCAACCACACACTTGCAATTTTAGCCTGCATGCGTAAGGATATACTCACGCTGTTTGTAGCATTCCGCCTCGCTATGAATGCTCAGCAGTTGACCCTCAAGCCCAATTTCGTGATTGAGTCGTTTTTTTTTTTTCCAAACAATTGCAACCAACGTACATCGGTATCTTTACTCAATAAGGGTTCACATTTCACTTGAGAGTGACCTGCAACCGGTAATATCTTTCTTCGTTTCGTCGTCGCTCTGGGAGGGAGCGTTAATGTTTATTCGCTCAACGTAGTCCAGTCATTTGATCCGATAAATATCGTTATATAGCTCGTAGAGCTCATTTTTGAAGCTTCTCCAAATTTCGATTTTGCAAACGTAAGTATTCATGTCTGTTGACGACAATAATCGCGTCTATCTCTGTCCGCCGTTACTGTCGTCATCAAATATTATACGATATGTTTTGCTATTGGTATCGCTATCGCAAACGCGCCTGTTAATAACAGAGCCGAAATAGACAAAATCTCTAATTAGCCCAAGGTTCGATAAATTCTGAGATAAGATATACATCTTAGTTGACTAAATCTAGAGAGTCTGCTTTCCAGTTGATAGGGCCCGCAATGCTAGAGTTCCATCTATTAGGCATAAATTCCTCAGACCATTCTTGGAGATGCGTTGATTTTTGCTCTCTACCACACCATGTCATTCTGCTTTAAATAGCTCGGTAGTCAGGTCATCCAGTCTGCCCTCATTTGTATGTTTAAACTTAGATATTGGTATCTTTACTTCATTGTGGTTAGGTGGCCTGGCTCTTATTCATCTTCCTTCTTTTGTAATGAGTAAATTCAGAAGTTCTGACTTGATTGACACCGTAGTGCGCTGGTTGAAAAAGTGTTTCTACCAGCAAACTCAAATGTCTAATTTTTTACTGTGAAATTGTTGCAACGGATATCTCATTCATCTTTAGAGTTACGACATTACCGTCTAAACGTCATACGCCGTTACAAAGGCTATATTCACACTACACTGAGTTTGTGTGATTGGCAAAGGGCTTAATGCTGTTTCTTCATCAAAGCAAAGATTTCTTTAAGATGGATGCGACGTATTTGATGAATTGCTCACTTAATGCCGGCAAGCATGGGACAATACGAGAGCTAAAGACTTGATTAGAAAAGGCTTCTATTCGATTTGTCGTTGTTGTGCGCTCTTGTATTTAGTTTCACCCTTAAAAACATTTTTGCCGCTTCTGTGTCAGTACTGCATTTGAATCAGTGACATTTTGCTGCGTTCTGCCTATGATATCAACGTCATCGGTGTTTGCAAGTAATTACAAAGACTTTTAGAATATTATGACTCTGTTCTTGCCAATTTCGCACAATTTTCTCAAGTAAGATGGTTAAGAAGTTACATGACATCGTGTCAACACGTCTAAAAACTAAAGGTCCCGGTGATATTGATTTATATTCATATCGAGAAGTGAGTGTTGTCCATGGTCATTCTGCACAATCTTAGCCAATGGTTTCAAGCGTTCAGGTAAAACGGCAGACAAGGTTTTGTAATTGATGTCAAGCATGCTGAAACCAAACTTTTAGTTTGTGCATCTTAGAGCGCGTCCTTTGTTGTGTATCAAGCAAACAATACTGAGGTCCCATTCTAAGCAATATTTTCTTTAGGAAAAATCTTATAAACGAGGCGGTGTTTATCTATGCTCTTTATCAAGTAGTCTTCCTCTGTTTTAGTGCAGCAGATGTTTTTTCCCGTCCGGAAATCTTGCTATTGATATTTTTACTACACTTTGGTCGATTGACTTTTGAAGTCGAGGGTCGTCCTCGCTAGTTAAAAATCAGTAAAAATGTTTTTTCCATATCGTCAGCTTGCTCTCTGTTTTTCCACAATTTCTTAAGCAAGTAAAAAATTGTGACGGGCTTCATACCTACCGGCGATAGCTATGCACCGTGGCTTGGTAAGTGTACATAATATGTTGGGCAGGATTTTATATGCGACATTAAGCAGCCTTTCTCGAAGATGGAGTATATAGAATTGTTTGTAGAGTCATCGGGTATGCTTTCATCCACCCATTCCTGATTGATGATTTTGTGTTTAGTTTTTATCAAAATATAAAATTCATGCGGCCTTGTTCTTCAGATTTTTGATAGCTGAATCAAAATCTTTTTTGAGAGTTCTCTTCTTACCCTATTACTCTCTCTGCCTGATGGCCATTTATTAGCTGCTGAAAATATTGCACACATCTGATACCACTGCGCTTCGGGACTAAGG
This sequence comes from Volucella inanis, assembly GCA_907269105.1. Lineage (NCBI taxonomy): Eukaryota > Metazoa > Arthropoda > Insecta > Diptera > Syrphidae > Volucella > Volucella inanis. The sequence goes on from OU026153.1 coordinate 150,351,257, forward strand.
GGCCCTTCGTTTTTTCGAAGAGTCGGCGTCCTGAGTTTCAAGTAGCTAGCCAATTGCTTAGCTTTATTAAAAAGATCCGGATAATGCTCCCATTGCGGTACTCTTCGATATCCTTGAGCTGGGAGGCTCTCATTCTTCTGGTTCGAAATCTTCCCTTGCTGCTATTGTTTTAGGCTTCAGCGCTTGTAGATGTGCACTTTCATTCCAATAACTCTTCTTCGGTGGTGGCTCGTAACATACGCTGGTCTCAGCTGCTTTTTTGATAGTGTAGCGATACTGGTTCCACGGCTAAGAGTTTTTCGCTCAACCACACTCTGTAAGCTATGGCCCTGTCATAACAGGGTTTACAGTTTTTTCTGAATTTGACTGGAACAAGGAAGTGTCAGTCGACATGTGTATTCTATGAATGTTTGCAAATTTAGATACCTGTATCTGTTCCTCATTCAGTAAATATACAAAGGCGTCTGAGTATCTTTCTTTGGACTGGGATAAATTTGATCACCAAAGTACGTTTGATTAATATCTTCAAAGCTCTAACGTATGTTTGATATACGAGTACATCTACATCTTCTATAATTTTTTATAGTATATCGAAATATTTCAAACTTTCAGTCAATACGGCTTTTGATTTGTAGGATTGTTTGTCTAGAGCCAAGTAAAAAGGTTTCTGTATTTCCCGTCATTACGAATCCGTAATACCTATCTAATCAGTGTTCTCCATATGATTTGGCGGATGAGTCTTTAAAATTTATTATGGGCTCCTACCTCGTATACGGATTATAAAAACAAAAAAAAAATAATAATAATAAATAAATAAATATCGCCACGCATATAGATTGCAGCTAAAGTGCAGTGCAGATGTCCTTGAGATGATGAGTCACTATTGTTTTGGTAATAAATAGTAGATCTGCAGTCATTGTTTTCGAAATTCATGTTTGATCACGATACAACCCCCACCAAACCTGTCACTTCTTCCCTTTAAATCTGAATGACGTGTACAACTGTGTTTTATACAGTCACAACCCTCACAAGTAAATAGTATCAAAGTAGCAATCATGGTGGTATGTGCTGAGGTGAGCTCTTAATTATTTGTTTCTTATTTTTTACTTTATCAAATCTAACGATTTTCTGCAAATTTCCAGCAAATACCTCTCGATTTTATGGATCCAGCACCATGTAATGGCGTATATCAAGCTGTAAGTCCACCCTTATTTAACAACTTCTATATTTGTTTAATCGCTTGCTGTATTTCAGATACATCAGGTGTTGCCTGATCTTGAGGAACAAGATTTTGGTGATATGGAATTCGAAATTAAACCATCACCTCAACAGAAGGGCAAAATAAATTGGTTATACTCCAACATAAACAAAAAAGTCTACATAAAGCTCAATGAGATTGCTAACATTGAAGTTTCCTTAAAACAGAGACAGTTCGAAGAGACTTTGTACTTACGTATAATGCTGGTGTTCAATTCGGAATTCAGTGAGCCAGTTATTCGCTGTGAGAATCACAGCAGTAAAGATCCAAGTAAGAAAATACTTTTAGTTAGTTTCGAAATATTTAAGTGCATTCCCTTATCTGTTGTTCTTTCCCTCTAGCACTGCAAAAGAATATTAAGCACAGTGTTTTGCGATGCGAAAACCAGAATGTTACCTATGAAGGTTCAATTACAGGCAAAAACATAAGCGACCGCTTGGCAGTACGAATCCCTTTAGGATGTGTAAAAGCCAATGAAGAGAAACTGATTAAACAAACTGTTGCTTTGAAGTTTGTTTGCCAGAACTCTTGTGTCGGTCGTCGGGAGACGTCTATTATTTTTTATTTGGAAAATGCAAAGTAAGTTGCTGCTCAGATTCTTTTTACGCTTTCTAATGGATTTTTTTTTTTTTTTTGTAGTAAAGAAATACTTGCAAAGAAAATTATAGGTGTAAAGATATGCAGCTGCCCAAAGCGTGACATGAACAAGGAAGAAGGTCCCAAGAAGAGGATCAAGACCAGTATGTTGTTATACGAGCACAAAGCCGATTGAATTTTATTCTCCTCACGTTTTTCTTTATATTTCAGTTGATGAGTGTCCAATAGGCAAGAAAATTCTTAAAATTGATCGGGAAATAAAGGAAGAGCTTGATCAAGATGATGAAGATGATTCGTCTTCTCACACACCAGAAGGAAATGATATTTGCCCTACACCGAATGGAGTGAAATTGACTTTGGATTTGCCAGATTTCGAGGCAGCTAGGCATGTAGCTGAATGCGCTTACAATAAAGTAGCTGCAGAATTACACCTTGATCGAAGGAACCCTCAGTTACATTCAAAACTTTGCGCCTTAAAGGATATATTAGGTAAGTAAATGAATATTCTAATTGAAATTCTCTGTTATTTGACTAGTAATTGACGATACTTTTTTGATAATATTGAATCAATGAGTCGATTAAACTGCCGAAGCTTTGATTGGGAGTGAAAGTGATAGTTTTCTAGAATATTCCGATGAGGATAAGAGGATTAATTGGAGATGTAGCCCTAAGTGTTGTTAATTGTTTGAAAATGTTGACATACAATTGAAAACCCATTTTACATGCTGTAAAGAGTATTGTTCTGTCCTCCTAAAGGTGTACTTTTTAGGAAAGGTTGTTACAATGTTAAGCACGTAATTTTTTCATTCTGATGTGTTTTAGGCTGTAATATAAGTTGTAATATTCCCAACGACGAAAGGTAATGTATCTCGTCTGGGTAGATCAGAAGAACGAGACGACTGACCGCCATTGTTCAGATAGGGTACGTTGCATGACAATTTAACGTTATATTTATAAATTAGATTTCTAAACATCCATCGATACCTAACAAAGATGGGAAAATCCTTAAAGTTGGGTACCACACTTCTAATTGTCTTCTGTTGTGCTACTAACAAGTGCAATATTGCACTAAAATAGATATTGCCTGTCTTCATTCATTCATACAGCTAGATCGGCATCCAACACATATTAAAAAATTTAGTCTGTCTGCGGAGTTACAGCTAATTGGTAAATCTGGGAAGGAATCCAAACGCTTTACACAATTTATTATTGACTTTATAATGTTTTGCCGATTGAACTATCTTGTTTCTACGACTTAGAAGTTGTGCAACTTAGAAACACTGCACATCTAGAAGAAAATCATTTCATAAAATAAGCCACAACCAATGAAATTTTCATTTTACGGCAAAAAATTGTGACGGTTAATGGATAATCGAGACTCTACTGTACATAAGTAATTTTGTTTCTGAATTTAAATAATACTGCATAGCGAGAAAAAAGAGCAGAGCAAAGAGTGACCGCGGACAAATTGACTTACTGACTGACTCCATATCAGACCACGCGTATAAATAGGTGACGGCAGAGAATGTTGTACGCGTGCAGTTAGCTCAATCTTCTAATCCACCAGCCAAGGGTAAAATGTTGTCTCAGAAACTGAGTATTAGTGAAGAAAGCATTCACAAAATTTTATACGATAACATTGGCAAAATAAAGATTTACGCTAAATGTGGAAGACGCTAACAGAGGAGATCAAAAACAGTAGTGTGTTGACTGGGCCAACCAAGACGGGCGATGAATTGTGGTGTTTCAGTACAATCCTTGCTCAAATAATTAAACCCAATGGCGCAGTTCCAACAACGAGCGGACGGTAAAATTTTGCACCTCAAAATCAATAGTGAAGCTAGTCTTCTTTTTTGACCGCTGCATGAATTGTTCACAATGAATTTCGAGGGACTAACAGTCAAACCGTCGACTCAATATTTTATAAAGATGTATTTGATCGACTTGTCAACCGAATACAGCGGGTGCGCCCGGAATTGTTTTGCACAGGCAACTGCTTTTTGTTTTACAAAAATGTTTCGCGTAATTTTTCTATACAATTTTCCATACAATTTCTATACAAAGATTATTTGATGGAAATTAAATAAGTAGTTTTGTCCCAACTTTTTTTTTTTTTTTTTTTTTTTCTTTAAAAAAAAAATCAGTCACCGAATTTTTTGGATAAACTTAGATTAGAATTTAGATACCATCATCGTATTCTCTATTCAAAGTCTTTCTAAAATCTCCATGAGACCCAAGCGTACTTATCCAACACTACTATACCATAGATCAAAGTAAATCTGACCTGTGAAGCTTTATTATATTCCAAGAAAGGTTTTAGTTTACTTTTACTTGTTGAAAAAGAAGACATGGTAAAACCCTTAAACTGTAATAAAGTAAGTAAAGTGTACATAAAAATGTAAATCCCGAAAATAGTGATGTGTTTGCTTAGGCATGAGCTCGGTCTCAAAAATATCAGTTTGTCTAATTGTTTTCTCAAAACGGGCAGTTGAGATTCGAAAACTCGCTTAATTGAAAGCTGCTGTCTATTCGTTCTAAGCGAATATAAACTGCACAACTGATCATTGGCCTTCGGACTACCCATAGTATAGTAAATAGAGTTTAGGGCTGTATATTCTTCAAACTTTGTTTGCGGACACATGGGCGGAATAAACTTTTTGTTAACAAGCTCATATTGATACCGTCTATTTACTTATCGCCGATTATCTTTCGATTTACAAATTTTAAACAAAGTTTTTTCGTCAAACAATTCGTTACGGTCAACTGCCGTAATATGTCCATGTAATACTACAACGGAGGATTGTGCCCATCACAACATTGCAGAAGTCACACCACGACATATCTCCTCATTTAAATCGAATGCATGTCTGAAATAGGTCCGTAGAGAAGTTTCTGAACCACATAGCACACTAAGTGCATTCAAGAAATCAGCAATAACCCTTAAGATTCAGCACTTTAAATAGCTTTCTCCGAGTAATACTTGTGCGGTGTTTTCTAAAACAATTCTATAATCTTGAAAAGGTTTTGCGTATCCAGAAATAGGCATACTTTGATCGTTCTTATTCATATTAAAGAATTTGTTGTTCCTCTTTTTTTCTCGTCGACCTGGCTACTTATGACTTACTTTTTTAGTTTTTCCATTTCTTAAGCCAGCATGTTAATTTTTAAATTGAATTTACGATGAGTAAGCACGAGTAAGCTTCTTTCAAAAGGAAATAACGCAGAGCCGAATAGGACTAAAGTTGTGAATGGATATGTTTGTCCGCACATTAGATTCAACTTTCTACTACTGCACACTAATTGTGCATGAAGAATTTTTTCTTTTTTTGCACGCGTGTTCTGGATGGTGTTTAAAACCTAGACAAAGTCTAGACAAACACTAAATATCATTCGTAGGCACTTAATAAACGGTTTAAACGCTCAAGAAACCACTTCATGCCTTCCGCCTTTAAATGTTATCGTTTCCCTAATACTATTTCAGACTTATGGTTGACGAGTAGCCCGGTACACTGCAGTTTATGGTAGTAAATTCAATCAAAATCTTTGAAGTGGCACTTCTATTTTCTCCGTCAGGGTGGGGATGAGGTTTGGTTAGTTTAGTGTGTGCTCCACTGTTTCTATTTTGATTAACATTAATAACGTTTAGCAAAAGCAACCTCGTGTTAGTTGAAGTTTAATTGCGATTCAAACAACTCTATTTAGATTACATGGAACGTTTCCATAAATTATCTTTTTACCCGTGCTTGGCCTGAATATTTCTTAATAGGCAAGCATTTGCATTTTCCATGCATACTTTAATTAACCTACTCCCTACCTGCTAGACGGGGTAATAATTTACTGGCGATTATAAAACAGAGCCATTTGTTAGAGATGTTAATTGCAATTACTGATTATCAGTGTACCAAGTGCAAAGCACTGTTTACTTGTTCTGTTCAGTAGAGACCGATCTGAGTGCTCTGATTTTGGGAACTTTACCCCTTTCTCACAATGTTGTGGTTAAATACCACACCCTTTACTCCCATCAGCTCGGAACATTTCTGTGGGATGGTATCACATAATTTTTGTTGCTGCTCAAGGTATACGTCGGAATTAATCGTTTTGTGTTTTGGAAGCAGCTCATAGAAGACTGGTCCCTTCCAATCCCGCCAGATTAACAGCATCTTAATGTTTTGTCATTTTTGTAGATAATCCATTTTTTATCGCCCGTGCTCATATGATTATGGATAGTTTTTTTCGCGTTTGATGAGTTGATCGCAGACGCTTATGCGCTTCTTCAGATGAATTTCTTTTAACACATGCGACCACCCCATGCGCTACCCAAATATCAAGCTTGTTTACGAATCAAATAACTGAACGTTTCCAATGGACACTTTTAGAGCGGTAGAAAGCTCCCAAACCTTTGAATGATTATTTGCTTGCACCAATGCAGTAATTTTATCGTCGTCACTATTACTATCACGATGGCTCAGTTTGTAGTGGACTGGCCTCCAATTATATTCGGTGTTCGAATCCCAACCGCGCCCGAAACATTTATTTTTTCAGTTAACAAAAATCAAGTAAGATGAGTAGTTGACTAGAAATCAACAACAATCCAACTACCACTAAGAATTAGTCCACCCATTAAATGTTGGATGCCACCCATAGAGCAAATTAACCACTCAGCCGAAACACTCCATTTTCCAAAAAATTTAACGCATGCTGAGGCATTATAAGTGTATTCATACCCACTTGAGTGTTAGGTTCTTAAAAAAAAAAAAAAAAAAAATCACTATCACGGAATCGGGCGAACCAATTCCAGCAATTGCGTTTTTCGATGAAATTTGTGCCGTAAACTTAAACGCTACTTTACCCTTGCATCAGTTGCTTTCCTCCCATTTTTGAAGTACATAATAAAGCAAAAAATAGCGAATATGCTCTTCAAAATTTTCCACGTTCGAACCACAATTGCAAGCACAAAACTCAACCAAATCGCTTCAATTCGTTTTTTGCTTTTAGATTTAGAGTCAGCAAAAAAACGCGTACAAACATCGAACATATATGTCATATATGTTTAACAATCCAATACTTAATAATAGAACGAATTATTTGAAATTGCCGCTGGAAGATGCAGTGACCAATGAACTATCGGTGCCCAGATCATAGACTTAAAAAAGGCTATAACTTCTAATATGAATTTGGAACGTTGGGTTTGAACTGGTGTTGGGTGTGAGCTGCAGCAGAATCTTGTTGGAATGTATACGGTTTTTCGGCGCACATTGTTTTTCTTTACAACAGTTTGATAAACTTTCACACAAAGTTGTGATTCATTTCTAGCTAAAACGAAGGTAAGTAAGGCCATTGTAATAGTAGTTCACTCCAAATCATACCACTACTAATGCTTGATGGTGGCCGCGTTTGACGCTATGAATGAGCTCTGACGTTTCTTTTGTTCATCATTCTATTTATTTAAAGAATTTTTCAACAAAAATACCGCCTGCGCAGAGGTTTATATTTTTCCCTTAAAGCTGTGCATAAATGTTCAGTATGTCTTACTTTACACGTATGCAATGCAAGGTATTGATTTTTACCAAATACTGTTTTCCCGCAGCAAGATTTTCTGTTCTCACCTTGAATTTCATTTATGACATAGCTGGACCCTTACAAGGTGCGGACGGCAGGTTCTTTGTCAGCCGCAAACTCCTTATGTATTCTCGAATAACTTCACAGTATGATAGATACAATTAGGAGTGATTTCTACCTCCTGTCAGATCCGAAAAATTTCACATTTTCCTTTATTCCATTTTTGACGCCCGATTGCAACAACACGATTTGATGTTGCCTTTTAATCTGAATTGTAGAGGCCGAAGTCAAAAATTTTTTATATGGAAATGTTACATAAACGCCACATATTAAAAGCAGTTAATTGCGAAAGCTGTATTTTATCAACAATGTGCAAAAAAATTAAAAATAGTAAAGCAAACAAAAAAGTTTGCTAATGAACATGAATCAGGGATAATGTTGTTTTGTTGTAATCATAACATGTTGGGGATTGATGGGGACGTGAAGCAGAAAATGGCTTCATCATAGCAAGGTTGACTCTTAGTACTCTTTGTGTACTTAGGTTGATTTTTCTTACTTCTCAGTTGTAATCCCTAGTGGTAAAGTGTAACCAGCTGATCAGAGAAGTTGTGTGCCAGAAGGAATGAAGAGGTGATCCTACTAGTTTCGGTTGTCATACAATGGTCTCATTTTTCACGCTAAAAATCATTCTGTTAAAATGATCCATTTCTGTCTAATATGTGTTTGTTTGCCATTCTGTGTGTCAAACACGAATTGAGCAATTGTTGAATATCAATTAATATGTTTTCGCAGAAACTAACCGTACCGCCACACATATATGATACATATCAACGTTCGTTGAGGATTGTACCAATATTTATCTGATAGTTTTTGTAACAGCGATGCCGTTTTTATTTCTTCAACCGTTGCAAATTTCCTTTCTTTCATAGATCTCTTCAGGTCACCAGGTATGATCCTTTTGAGCAAGTCAGAATCATCATTGGCATCATTAAATAGCTCCTGAACGATGCTCATGCGACGGTTCTTTTGATAAAAATGCCTAAAACAATCCAAAAAAATTGCATGACACGAGCCGACCGATATGCCAACATCCTCAGCAACTTCCCTTATGGTAATTCGACGATTTTCCAAAATAATTTTCTTCACAGCCTCGATGTTATCATCTTTTTTTGATGTGCTGGGGGTTCTCCTGAGTGTTCTCCTAAATTCCAATAGATAAGGAAAGTAGATCTGGCTGGGTAGCTAAACGTCTACTCGCACACATCAAAAACCACATCAAATTACCATCTGAAGCTTCATCTGAAGCTGGGCGTAATGCATTGCGGAATAAACCCTTTAGGACCTTGCGATGAATGTAAATTCACTGTTCAGAAAGACTCGGACGAAGAATCGTACTGTTTAAGTAGCTTAAAAACCAAGTCCATGATGTTCTTTTGGTTAGCGGAGAAAATAAATTTTGTAAAAAGAAACCGACCCAAGTTCGTTCAAGGTGGTGATGTTGTGAATTTCATTAGAGGTGCGGGAAGCATGCATCCTGAACATATCTCTTCGTAATGGAAAACGGTTGTACATGGTCTCTGTTTATGCTTCTAAAGCTATTCAACTTATTATATTAAAACTTGAGACACTTTTTCGGTTTCCTATGCTTAGATTGGAGGAGAGATCTGCAGAGATTTTTTTTTAGAGATTTCTCCCAGACGTGGCTCTTTTGTTCGACACGTGTATATAACTGACAGACACGAATTAACATAGTGGTTTAATCAGTCTGCCCACGTTTGTGTATGAAAATGACCATTACGGTCTTAGTATTTCCCAACAATATTGCAGATCTGGATGAGTTTGTTCAAAGGCATTTCTATAATTATATTATCTAGGGTACGTTGAACACACTTTTCCAGAACATTAACGGGAGCAGTCCTCTCTAACTCTCTCTATTCACCGTCCAACAGGAACCTGTCAAATGAGGCGATGACAGACACCTTTAACGAGTGGATGAGACCATAAAATGAACGATCGACAGAGTGCCTCATGTGTTTAACGCGAAGACCTGCCATTGATTGACTTAATTTCACGGGATGCCCTGGGGATATAACGCCTAGCTCGTACGTGTTTAAGTAATACCAAAGTCGGAACCTGTGTTAGGGGCACCTTTTTTTGTTTTGAAGAATAACACTACATTAAACCCCTTGTTTGCGTCGAGACCTCTTGCCGATCTTATGGTCACGGCAACCAGCACTTATTTTCAACTCCACAACGGTTCAACCAACTTGTGGAAGACCGTTTCTGAAACTTTATGTTTGAACAACAGCCACCATGACGCCCACCCACTAGAGGGCATATCTCTTCTAACTCGGGTTCGTATCGAAGTACGGCGAACTGACTCCCATGCTACCGACTTTGAAGTCCTGGTGAGAGTACTGGTAGTCCTGCCTCCCAACAGGACTTTGTGAAAGGCCGCTTGTAACTGGTCAAATCTTAGCAACCTTCAGTGGCCTTAAAATCTGAAAACCATTATGAAAATTATGAAAATATCTACCCCCGTTTATTATTAGACTCCGTCATTGGTGAGTGTAGCTTTGACAATTGAGCGGGGGACCACGAATGTTGGAAAGATGTCCCTAGTGTTTTTCGCGAACTCCTGCCTATGTAGGCTTAATTTCATGGGATGCTGGATGTAGGATAGGAGCAAGGATGCGAATTGCCATCGCTCGCCGTCAATTCTTTGATACCAAAGCGGAACTCGTGTTGGAAGCAAAAAGTTCCACCCTTGGTGAAGGCCGACCTAATACCTTTTACTGCCGTTAGGGTCACAGCACCCAGTATCTTGCAACTCTAGATTGGCTCAAGACCCATCAATCGACTATGAGTTCAAACCACAGCCACCATGACGCTCTCACAAGGGGGTCTACCTCAACAAGTCATTCCTGGATCAAAATCCGGGAGGCTCCCGACTCCCATGGTACCGTGTTTTAAGTCCTGGTATGGATTACTGGTGCTCCTGTCACCTAACAAGACCTTTGACCGGCCGCTTGTAACTGGTCAAATCTTAGCAGCATTTAGAGACAACGTCATTGATGGGCCATCATAATTGGGCGGGGGCCCACGAACGTTGGACAGTACGATACTTACGAATAAACAAACAATCAACAAAGAGATATTCCGCAATGCAACTATTGATGCACTGCACTAACACAAAAGTAGGCTGCTGTCTAGAAGAAGTTGCAGCTAGGGGTTTTGAAACGTACTGACATACCGGAAACTAATGCTTGTTCGTGTACATCACCAAAAACTAGTAATTATCGAATTAGTTCTTAGTCGACATGGAGTGCCCGTTTCCGTCGGCTACCAGTTTGATACGTTAAGGGATCAGTTTAAGTATTAAACAGTCATAAGTCATAAGTCACCCTCGCTCACATACTTAATAAGTGAAGCGTTTCGTCTAAACCACAATTGTATATAGAACTTGTATTAGAATTAAGTAACACAAATTTCCTTAACAATTGTTTACGGTTACTAAATAATTTGATTTTCTTCTTCTATCTCTTTCCACAGTTAAATTGAAACAACGTAATGAACAACAAATGAATTGAAGAAGCGCCATACAAGATGAAGTCAAAATAACTTTATTTTCGCTATAATGCGCATTATTAAATTTAATTTTATACGTAACCATATCTTTATTTTTAGGGCCGATATTAATATTAGGCCATATTAATATTATCTTCCAATAAATTATAAGTTTATTTAGCTATTGTACTATGTTACAACAAACATTAGTATAAAGTAGTTTCCCGGTGAAACAAAACATAAACTCGTTCTGTGCTCTATGCATTTCATTACTTTACCAATTTACTTATCTAGTTACTTATTCAGTTTTTTTTTTTTTTTTTTTTTAAGTACAAAAACATTTACTCGTATTAGCTGCCAATATGACTACTAAGTCGTATATTGTAGATGACACGCGCGCGTTGACTCATAAAATACCAAACCTTACACGTAAACCTAAAGCAAAACGATGGTCGAATCAAATGCGATGATGCAATCGATTTCGAGGTAGAGTTACACTCGCGCTGTACCTTCTTTTAAACATTTAATTGTCTTTAGAAGGACAATCAATAGCTTTTCATCTATCCGAGGAGGAACCATCCAATATAATTCAGTCTCTCTCATCTTCCTTCGAAGGCACGTTCATTTGAATTGACCATCGATTTTGGCAGTACAAAGTTTTTTATATTTTATTAATATTGAAGCAAATCTTAAAAAAAAAATGAGTAAAAGTAAATAAAAAAAACCAATTCGATGTGCCTTTGTATGATTTTAAGAATAGTAGAAAAAAAAAAAAAAAGAGAAAGGAGGACTTGAGATTGCTATGTGAAGGATCTTGTTCCGTATGCTGGAATTAATGCCTTAATGATGAAATTAAGCCTGCAATACCAAATGCAATGAACAATAAAGATTTTATACCTCTGTTGGAAAATATTTTTTTTTCGTAAACAAATTAAAATTGTTAATAAATAAATATTTTCGTTTTTATTAAGCAGGAGCAGGTTCAACTTAAAACCATTAGCATAAAGTTTAGGTAATTTGATTTATTTTCTATTATAATTATTTCTTATTTGTACTTTTATTTTTATAATGTAAATAAAATAGGTTTGTGTGCGTTTCTGCATTACATGACCACTAATTGGTTTGTTTTTATCAACGTATTCAATAGCCGTTCTGATTTAAAATATTTCTATAACATTCAGACTTTTAGATCTAGAGGATGGCAAAGATCCTCGCCGAGGTTCTCGAGGAATTGCCTTCTTTGTGATGAATTCATGCATTCTGCCAAAATAATGGGCGATTTTTAAAACGTTGGTTGTTAATTATCAAAAAAAAAAAAATGAGTTGATAAATCAGTGCTTGTCGTTTTGTCGTTTATTTTTTAAAAATTAATCCATGTATATGTTGACCACAACTGCGTTTTATGTGATCCAAATTTGAATCACTTTCAAGTATATTGGCTGGTATCTTGCTTATAGCACATGACGCTGGTTTATCGACATAGACGAGTGATTTGACGTATCCATATAAAAAAAAATAGTCTAAAGACGTCAAATCGTCCAATCCAGACGGCCAATTCCCCGTCCAAATCGAGAGATAAATTGATCACCGAACTCATTTCTCATTTCTCATTTGATGTAGCATGTAGTACCTTTTTGCTGGAATCTTCCACGTAGCAGAGTAACCCAATACTACAATAAATTGCTGTGAACAGCGACGAGTGGACAAATGACGCATAGGGGTAGATGGCTTGATATCCAATTGAATTGCTTCCTCAGTAGGTCGATTATGACAAAATGCACGGAAAACATGTTTCACAGAGTACTAATTTTGATAATAAAATTCCATAACTTGTAAGCGTTGTGCGGGTGTAAATCTGTCCATTATGACGTGGCAATGCGAACTTAGAATATTGAACTTTGACATAAGTCGTGTGAAAAAATAGAACACTGAAAAGCTCCATTTGAAGCGGTAATTTTTTTTCCCACAAACAATCCAGTCCTCCATACATTTTGTATAGGCATATTCCGGGATCACCTTTAGCTCTCAATGAATTTTCTTTTATGTCTTGAATCGACTCAAAAAGGGTCACACGAGTCCACGAAGTGGTAATTTGAGTTTTAAGTAGGAAAATCGCAGGATGCAATATCTGGAGAATATGTTGTTTGTTTGATCATATAAGTAGCGTTTTGGGTCAAAAGGAACCCACAATTCCGGTCTTTTTTGGCGGATACTCTCCCTTGCCGCTTAAGAGTTCATCATAAAAACTTGGAAGCACACACGAATATATTTGACGTTTAATGAGTTCATCTATCGGATGGTAAAAAAATTTAATTTGTAAATTTTGCATTATGTTGTCCTTTTTGTAGAATATTGGGTCAAGATTTTGTCCACTTGGTCTTATTGTAATATAAAATAATATCAGGTTTTCTCTGAGTTTCATCTCAGTGCATTCTAGACAACAGAACCATGGATTTGTTTTTGGCTTGGATGAGGGATCACCAAGTTGTATTTCCGGAAAGCCAAATAGGCTTGATTTGTTTCACGTGTCCGTATTGGTTTCAATGCATTGGGCATTAATCTCGTTTTTTTTTTTTTTTTTGCTGTGCTTACAATCGACAATTTCTTATTAGCCGGCTTGTTGTCCAGAGGGAGAGCTATAAAGAATAATCAGTGGCGACGTTTCTTCCAGATTCTTTGTATACCTCAACTTTATAACGAGTTCCCTCTGATTTAAATCCCTTATATAGGGTTTTCCAATGGGAACTTGACAACTTTGAATTTAATTTGTGAACGCACTCTTTCACTAATCATCAAACTTTCACTGTCAATTAATTCCGTAAACTCAACATTTTCATTATGGTAAAGTACACTAACGAGCAACGTCTGCAAATTATAAAAATTTTGTACAGATATTCGGAGTCGGTGACTGCAACTTTAAGAGCGTTAACTCCAATTTTCGGTCGTAATTTTCGCCCTAGTAGACAGGCAATAACAAGTTTAGTGCAAAAATTTGAGTCTACATATTCGTTGTGTGATGTTGCCGTGCCAGTGAGACTACGGGTTGGTCGAAGTGTCGAAAATATCGCTGCCGTTCAGACGTCCGTAGCGAACGATCCAAATCAGTCAATTCCACGGCGTTCTCAAGAATTGGGCATCGCTCAGACCACATTATGACGTATTTTGCGTAAGGATCTTGGTTTACACCCATACAATATCAAGCTGACTCAAGAATTGAAGCCGATGGACCATTTGAAGCGACGTACGTTCTCCGATTGGGTTCTGGAGAAGATGCGCCAAGATGATGAATTTCATCGCAAAATCATCTTCAGTGACGAAGCTCATTTTTGGCTCAATGGGTTTGTCAATAAGCAAAATATGCGTTGTTGGTCGGTTGAAAACCCACATGTGCTTCATGAATCACCACTTCATCCACAAAAAATAACTGTTTGGTGCGGTTTGCATGCCGGCGCCGTTATTGGGCCATATTTTTTCATCGGCGATAACGATCGTCAAATTACTGTGAATGGTCAGCGTTATCGCGCCATGATCACCGATTATTTTTGGCCCGAATTAGAAGATATGGATTTGGACGACACGTGGTTTCAACAGAATGGTACAACAAGCCACACAGCACACGCTAGAATCGATTTATTGAAGAGTAAGTATGGTGAGCGTGTTATCTCAAGACATGGGCCAGTCGATTGGCCGCCTCGTTCATGCGATTTAACGGCGCTTGACTATTTTCTGTGGGGCTACGCTAAGTCATTGGTTTATGCCAACACGCCGACGACATTGGAAGAGCTCAGAGCCAATGAATCGACTGCTACAAACGTCCCCGCAGTGGCCATATGAACGAAGTCGAGTTCCATTCATAAATGTTTTGATTGTACTTCAAGCCAATAATAAAGTTTTTGAAATATCTCAAATTGTTTGCCTTTTATTTAAAAAATAAGTTGCCAAGTCGTTATTAGAAAACCCTATATTGTTTATTTTTCCGGTACATATTTGCACTCTGAGAGGATAATAAGTTGTGGAATAACAGTCCTGCCAAAATTTTATGCCGTACTTGGCTGGCTTGTGGTCAATAACGAACTCTAAAATTGCAGTTATTGAAATCATATCTTATTGGTACTACATCCTTACGAGGGCTGTTTGATGAGTACCCGGATTGGACGACACCCATTTCTAAACATCGTGTTAGTCTTTTTTGCAACCATGGAAATTCGTGATCCGATTCTTGTGTTTGAGTGGCAAAACCTGCGAGAAAATCAAGCCCACTCTCGATAGTGTATATGGGGCACATTCACCTGCCCGTACAACCGTTTACCATTGGTTTTCAGAGTTTTCATCAAACGCTGAACAGAATCAATAATTTCGTATTAGTGGACCGCCAAGTGAAAATTCGCAAGTTGGCTGAGAAAGCAGGAATCTCAAATGAACGCGTTAGCCATATCATGTACGAAATTTTTGGCATGAGAAAGCTGTCTACGCGATGGGTGCCATTTTTGGTCATAGCGGAGAATAAGCGCAATCAATAGACCATTTCAATGACGTGCACGACCGCACTTATCGAGGAAAAAGTTCTCTTCCACCGGAACAAGGCACTGGCGCATATGTCCATTGTACGAATTAGGAAAACAAAATAGAACCTTGTAAACTAAAACTATACTTATCGAGAAGTTTAGTTAGTGGAACAGCGGGAGAAATAAGTAACGCAAAAGGATGGCAATCTTCAATATGTTCGGAAGTAGATGCTTATTTTGGAAATTGAAAAGGATTTGCAAGTATTCAAAAAAAATGGTTGCCTTATATTTTGATAGGCATCACAAGACATTTAAGAGCCTATCACAAGAAAAAAAAAGAAAAAAAAAAACACCCGGAAATTCAACTAAAGTTATGGACAGAGCAGTGATAGCGACAAGTTAAAGAGACCCATTAATGATGTCAATTGACATAAGAAGCCAGAGCTGCATTGCAAGGAGAAAGCCAGCTGTTTCAGCTAAGAATCTGATTTGGAGATGGTTAAACATCGCAGCGGAAACCCTATGGTTTGGCCAGCATTTATGTGACATGGTGTTGGCAGAGTATGTGGCAGGATGGATAAACATCAATGCAGACATTGTAAGACCACATGGGGCACTGTACTTCCGAAAATCTGCGCTTAGCTTATTAGGTTTGTCCATGATAACGATCCAAAATATATGTCAAAACAGTGCAAGCCTGACTTCGGGATAACAAAATTCACATTTTAGGTTTTCCACCAAAAAGTGTATGGATTTAACTTCTGTTGCCTAACCTGCTAGCACTAGACATGAAAAATACGGCGTGTAGGTGGCAGCAGCATTTTACCCGGAAAGTAGACTGCCATATTATTTTGAATGAAAGGATTTTTTTTTTGGTTGTCATAAAATTTATTTTAAAACTCTTAAGAAAAAAATAAAAATAAACTAGGTAAACGTAAGAATCCGAATTTTGTAAAATTATTGTAAATATTAAGATAAAATAAATAATTTCAGGAAACTAAAGTCCTCAAAAGTGGTAATTGTGTTTAAACTTAGAGGGCTTTCGTGACGTTTTTCATAGATTTAACAAAGTTAAATTTCGTTAAAAAGGTTTCACCGCAGCGAGAAGTAAATCATCATCATCGCAAGAAGACACTAGCCGTCGATTCATGTCAAGCATTTTGTGCTGCAAAGAGCAATTCACCGCAGGAAAAACGCAGACATTGTCATTCACTGGTGCAAGGAGCAATTCACTGCACCAAAAACGCAGACATTGGCAGCTATTACCACAGCTATTTTTAATATTTATATTCTCTCTGCCTTTGTCTTTCGCGTCATAACCCCTAATTCGACATGCCCACTAATTGCAAAGCGTGATTGGAACTGTCGTTCCAATGTCGAACTTTACTTATTGAGAAGGTTCCAGGCGAATCCAATTTTGAAGACAGCAACCAATCACCAATGAAAATTCCTTCGCAACCTTCGGGCTCATCGCAGACGTCGGCAGATCACAACAATGGTGCTACTCGTTCAGATCAATCGACGACCACCACACCTAAGAAACACCAAACTGACGTTACTGTTCCAAAACAGGATATGAAATCATCATCAGCGAAAAAACATGTGCTGTTTCTTTAACAACGGGATAAAGAAAGGCTACTGCATGAGAAGCGCGGTAAAGAATATTTGCAGAAGTACACTATGCTGAGAGAGCTAAATTCGAGCTCCGACAGCGAAGATGATGGTACCATTCCGACAGAAATACGCTATGTGCAACACGATAATCCTCTTCAAAACATCTCAGTAGT
Source organism: Volucella inanis (assembly GCA_907269105.1). Classification (NCBI taxonomy): domain Eukaryota; kingdom Metazoa; phylum Arthropoda; class Insecta; order Diptera; family Syrphidae; genus Volucella; species Volucella inanis. The sequence continues at coordinate 150,368,530 of OU026153.1, forward strand.
GTCCTTCGCACATGGAACCAACACCGTTGCCAATCTTAAGGCAGCAACAACGAAAATTCGAGGTAATGGCCGTGAAACAAATAAATCGATATGGAACAGCACATTCAGCTTTAACCAGGAGAACCCAACATTTTCAACAGTGCAGCAACAAAACATTCATCAGCCAGCAGAGCATCCTTCCATTGCTAACACGTTCAGCTACAATAGCAGCATCTCTGCTTAACACGAGCCTGTCAGTAGAAGCACATGTCCCAAACAAATAGCTATTAGCCGCCAGACAAATCATGTCAAAAGAGCATGTGACCTTTAGTGGGCGGATCGACGAGTGGCCACGTTTCATAAGCTGGTTTAACAGTACAACGATCAATGTGGATCACAAACAGTGATAACCTGCGTCGACTGCAAAGTTACTTAAAAGGTTGTTGTTTCCCAAACAAGTTCCAGGTGCATTGAAAACACTCCATTAACTTTACGGCCGTCCTAAAGATTTAATCGACGACATTATAGAAAAATTAAGAAAAGAACCACTACCACGGATGGAGAAGCTGAAATCGAAAATCCAATTCTCATTATCTATTGAAAACGCATGAGCCGTTATGGTAGTGACTGGGATACATGAACATTTAGAAAACCCATCTCTGCTTTACCACTGAAAAGGTAAACATACAAATTTCACAAATTCATTCAAATAAAAAATATTATATTTTAAACATATTAAATAACTTCCAAAACAAAGTATAAACGCCGTCACGTCATGCGCAAATTCAAGACCGCGAATTCTGCTGGGTCCAATTCCTAGCGTGAACGATCACGCGAAGCTTAATAGCCGAGATCTTCACATCCGGTATCCATTTGTCCTAGTGATTCGTTCCTGAGATGAAGAATACTGGCTGTACGGACTTAAATGAACGGAATGTTGCATGAAATGATGCGTCGTGTTTCTTTTTCATTTTGGAGTATATGTCATCAGGTCTAACATGATCCAGTTGGGTACGTAGCGATCGACCCAAAAAGAGTTCGGATGATGATTGACCGGTAGTCCTGTGTGGCGCTTTAATGTATTGCCTCAGAAATTGGTTCAGTTTTTTTTGTAACGATCCAGTAGTTGTTCTCATAGCTTTACGGGCATCCTTTACAGTTTGGACACACCGTTTCGCCTGACTATTTGTTAAAGGATGATAAAGTGCAGTAAATTTGTGATATGTTTTCAGATATGTTGCATGTTCTCAGCATTTATTCGATGTCCTTGTTAATGCCTGGCCAATAAACAAATGAGCGTGCAAGACCATTCATTTTAACCATGCCTAATTGAGCTATATGTAGATCTGACAGAATTTTGTTACGGAATACCTCTGGGATGACAACTCTGTGCTCATACACCAGGCAATTCGTAGCAACACGAAATTTATATTCTGGGGCCTTGTATCCTGCCCGGATAAGGCATTGACCAGATTGAAGCAGTCTTAAAATTTTACCCAGTTCTGGATCCTTTTGCGTAGCTGCAGCGATCTTTTCAGCTCTTAATGGTAGTTGATTAATCTGTTGTAGCATAAAATGATCAAACGCGTCAGTCATTTCTTCTCCTTCCGGCAGACAGTGAACTGGCTATTTGGTTGACTCGTGATAATGGCAACGATGCTCGGGAACAGTAATCAGCATTTGCGTTTTGCTTCGTTGGCTTAAATATAACATCGTAATCGAAATTTGCAAGGAATTCTGCGTAGTTAGCCATCCGACTTATACAGGATTCCGGTAAAGATTTATCAGGATGTAGAATCTGGGACAAAGGTTTGTGATCAGTGATGACAGCCTAATGACGAGCGTATAGATACAGGAATAACTTTTGGACAGCCCATGCAATAGCCAGCAATTCTTTGTCCATTTGAGGGTATCACTGTACTGTTTCACTCAAGGTACGGCTTGCATATGCAATTGGGTGCTCCCGACCGTACCTTAACCTGTGGGTGAGCTCAGCGCCCAATCCAATTTTGCTGGCATCTGTGGCCAATATGAGAGGCAATGTTGGATCATAAGGCATCAAGACAGAAGGTGACGTCAAAATTGATTTGAGTGTGAGATACGCTTTCCTTGCTTCCAGTGTCTATGCGAAATTATCTGCTTGTAGCATCTCTCGTAGCCCGACTTCTTGGCTACAATGTGTGTGGTTGATGCCCATCAGAATAATCTGCTTTAGTTTAGGGGGGGGGGGGGGCTATTAATTTACCCGCCGAGTTCCCAAAAACATTCTCATATCGTTGAAGGATATGGTCAAGGCGGTTTTGTTCTTTTAGAGATTTAGCCGTCGAGACGGCAATGCGACCCATACAATCAATTTTGTGATGAGTGTAGTGATGTCGATCTGTTTTCTGTAACGAAAATATGGGTTTAAAAAAAGAAGTGTTTTCTTACTAATGATCCCGCATGGGGCACCGGTGTCCAACTCCATTTCGATGACGTGGCAATCAATTTGTGCTCTGATAGTCGTCTTTCCGATTAGTGATTGTGAGCTATCAAGTATCTTGATTTTTCTCATAGGATCCAGATATTCATTTACGTCTTCGCTGTCCGACGGTGGTTGAGAAAGTTGTGGTTGCACTGTCACTTGTGCAATCTTTGATCGGCATACCCCGGATATATGGCCATTCTTGCCACATGTGTGGCATTTGGCTTCGAGGAATTTACACTGGGAGCGTTGATACCGTCCTCCACATCCGTTGAATGTTGGGAGCTCATCGCTCGACTCAGAGGTTCATTGACCACGCAGTGAGACTGGTACGTGTTGTTTCGGGTTTGCATTTCTTCTCATTTTGGGCGGGATGAACCCGGGTCTGTTTGTTGTTTCACTTGATGACGAAGGAAAAGATGAGAAATGTTTCATCAGGTTTGCGTAAACAAGTCGGATCAACATGCACAACGTTTTCTGTGGCGTAACAAGAAAAACTAATAAATCGAAGAATATGTATACAGGTTATGACCTTTGGTTCAACTTGTTCTCCGTTTTGCGCACAATTTGTAAAAAATTAAAAATTAAAATGCAAGACAATTCCAAAAAACGTTTCCGCGGGCAGTACGACCAATCATTGAGAATCATTGAGTCGATGATTATCTTGACAGTTTTGATACTGAGGAGGAGGCATTGCAGTTGGCAAGTGGTGTCATATTTATCTATGGGGAAGCCGATTTCGACACTAAAACTTTTTTATCAAATTCTAAAAAAGTAGTACATGCACTAGAAAAGAAAGCTGCTGACTACGAAAAAAGCATTAGCACCAGCAATGTTACGTCCAATCCCGAAAAAAATTTCAGTATGTGGTGGTCACCTTTAATTGATTCCTTTTCATTTGCGATCAAAGCAAACACTTTTCAATCTTATGTTCTGGCTGAAGATTCATGGCCAACAAGAAGGGTGCTCTTAAAAGTTTTAATGACAGTTTTTGATCCTTTCGGTTTGATTGCTAACTTTTTAGTATTGCTAAAAATATTATTGCATTCTCGCATTCTTTTGTACATGCGAGTTTGCATGTACTAAAAAAATGTTGCGACATTTGGAGTTTATGTGACAAACGATGAGAAAGACGAATGACCTAGCCATTAAACAAACCCAATGTAACCAAATTGGCTTGGCCGCCTTCAGAGAATCATCAGCTATTTTCACCGCTTTCAGTACAAGATCGTCGTTATCGAACGGCAATATTAATTTGGGACAATATCTACTTGCTTCATGAAAAGACCATTGATAAAGATTTGTAGAAAAAATGAAGCAGTCAGTTCCGATCAATAAGACCCGACCACAACCGCCAAAAAGTGTGCAGAATTCAAGTGCTCGTCCATCAGGTTAAATGACAAGAAAATAATTTTAAGAAGTCATCAGCGCCGTCAATATATTATCATCAGATATTGTCTTTAATTACAGCTGACAGCATTATAATATAATTACACAACTAATCGTGGCATAAAGTTATGACAAATAAATTCAATTGAACGCTTCATCAAGGCAAATGATTAAGTTGGACGATTTGTATTCACAAGGCAAACACGGTGTCTTCTTCATCGTAGCACGTTTCCTTTTAAAGAAACTATCTAAAGGTATGATACAGGTGCGCATATTTAATGCTTAATTATTCCTTATTCTATTTGGGGAGGTTGGTATAACTCTTTGAATAGCAACGGCCTGAATTGAATGTCAGTTGACATAACAATATCTTGCCTGCATAATTCTTTAAGGTCTCAATTTAAAAAAGAAGTTAAACAAACTTCCGCAAGCATTTTGGTATGTAGTGTGTACTAACTTCCGGGAGTAAGAAAATTTTACACTGAATGTGGGTTAATACGAGTTTACAAGTAACATATGTTGCCATATTCGTACAAGGAATTAGAAAAAAATTTACAACTCTGTTCAAAGGCCTTAAAAGGTCCACACACGACCAAGATACGAGTACTTCACAGTTGCTTTGATTCACAAATCTGAACATTCAAATTTTCGGTTGCAGTATAGGAGTAGCTTTCGAAATGCAGTCATTAAGATAGCTGTCATATTTGGTATGTTTACCTAATTAGCTTCTAAAAGCCAAAAGGCATGAAAAGGTTTCGATGTTCGACTGATCAAAGTATAACAACTTATAACTCTGCAACAATAGAAAATTTACACTATACTATTGGCGTCTAGAGATTCAGTTAGAGCTGTTTCGGAGTAGTAGCATATCTGACCCGCAGAAGCAACTATAATAAACTTGTCTTTAAAGGACAAATTGACTGTTGCCGACCGTGGATAATAATGTCTGATCCAAATGATGGATTCAAATAAATGATCCAAACGCTGAATAGTGAAGAAAGGCGACATTGCCAGCGACTACAAGAGGTGCTTGTTGATTCATAGTGCCACAGAGTTCCTCTTAGATATCTGCAAATAAACCTTGAGGTCCCTTGATCGGTGAACAGCCAAATAACTTGATATCATTGCGATCGATAACACGGCTTCAGCACTCCGGATGCCTGAATGCTCGAAGAACTCAACATTAACTCGGATCACCAGTAGCAACTGACGTAACAATTTGTATACCTTGATACCGATTCGGTTGTTAATCGAGTCTACAAACACTTAAATAAAGTTAAAGCTGCAAGTATCAACCGTGGAGATTCGTGTGAATCTCGCCAACATCGCCATTGACGGAAATCGCGGCAAGGAATATATTATATTAAACTTTGTTTTGTTTTCTCGCCCCATAAAGGGTTGAGAAGGTGACAGTAACATATTTACCAAAGGTGTTACTTTATACTCTAGAATTCGATAGCTAAATTCTTTTTCCTGACTTTCATGGTAACATTTTCTTAATATCTATATTGTTATTGCCACAGTCTTTTCAGCCAAATTGTTACTCCGTGTTAGTTTGAAATTGAATTCGTCTGCAAACTCTTTAAAATTTCGACATGTAAATGGATTATTATTTAATCGAATCTCAGATTATTAAGACATTAATTATGTACCTATCGCGTTTTAGCTCAACACATAACCAATTTGAATATGCGTCAGTAACTGTCAAGTACGGAACCACACTATGCTAAAAAATATCAACAGCTTTTTTTTCCAACGAAAACTTATGATGTTTTAATGGTCCTTTTGGATTGTCTGTATTTTTCACATATGTGACACCGTTGTTTTTTATTCTATTTCCTCTGACCAGAAAAACAATCTTCGTGCACGTAATCGAGATAAGGAATATGCAGCATATCAACGATTTGGCTTTTTAGTTTTTTAGACATAATTAACTTGTCACCAAAAACAGCATCCCATCATTGACACTTATTTTATTCTTGTTTGCATTATAAGCTCAATTTCTTGTAGTTTGGCCATACAGCTGCATGAAACTTCAAAATTTGATTTAAACATTTATCAACGAGAGTGGCATGTTGATAAATTAATTTGTTATTTTCTAACATGCAAAATTAAATTTTACAAGACTATGTACGTCATAGTTCATATCTGGCTTCTCTACCTCCGAAGTACTTAAATAAGCCCTAGATAAACAGTCAGCTAAATATAATATTGCTTCCCTTAAAAATATTTTATTTTTAACCCCGGATTTTTTAACAAAAACATAAACATTCGTTAAAGTCTGACTGTTACTTGGTCTAGATCTTTTTTCACTAAACTCTCGAGAGGCTTGTGGTCCAAGTGAACTTCTACAACCATAAATGTAGAAATTAAAATTTTCACACGCGACAGCAATGGCAAGAAACTCTTGTTCGATTTGAGCTCATCTTTGTTCATTTGCCGATATTTGAAGCGAAAGCTACTAGGTGCCCAGGTTGAAGAAGGATAATGCCTATCCCGTCCTTAAAAGCATCAGCTCCAATGGCAAGAGGATTTTTTTGGATCAAACATTCGCAACATCGGTGCTTGGCTTACTATGTATATGCTTTATGTTTTCAATTTTTAATTTTTTATTTTGTTTGATGTTCCGTTTGCCATTCCCACTTTTTGCCTATTCTTGTTAGTTTTCTAAGTTTTGTTGTTATTATAGATAAGTTTGGTATATGTTTTGATAAATATTTGCATAAGCTTAAAAGTCTCATAACGCTTGTTTTGTCTTGTGCTGGAGGTATTTCAATTATAGACTTAATATATTTCCCATTTGGTTGAATACTACCCCCTGATATTATTTGTGCCATGAAAGTTACTTCTGTTTGTCTATACTGTAGTACATGTTTATTAAATTTAATACTATCCGCCCTTGCCCTTTCTATGATATTTTTTAGAACTTGATCGTAATCTTCATAACCTGTTCCTGAAACAAATAGTTAATCAAAATATATCTCAACTCCTGGTGTGTTTCCAAATAAGTGGACCATCTTTCTTATGAATAGTTTGGGAGCACTACTTATTCCAAATGGTACCTTAGCCGCCTAAATCGACCAAAAGGAGTGATGAATGTTGTCAAAACCGAGCTCTCATCATCCAATTCCAACTGCCAAAATCCGTTCTTTAACTCTATTACGGTGAACACTGATTCATTCCCCAGACGGCAGGCAAAGAATTCGGCGGTCGGAATTGAAAAATTCTCTCGACGAAAGCATTTGTTCAACGGTGTCGTATCTTAAGCACAGGCGTAACGACTTTCCCGATTTTTGGACTATCTGTAAATTATTCACCGAATCTGTTGGGTGCTCCACATGATTATAACGTCATCCTTAACTTCATCGAATTGTGCTTTAGGTCGATTCTGCAAACTAAATGGTATCTTCTTTTTGTATGCACTCTTATTGCTTTGGAATCGTCTTTCAATCAGATTTTAATTTTACCTGTGACCTAAGCCTTTAAAAAGTCCTTAAATTCGACAATAAATTCCTCCCTAGATCTCGGCATTTTAACACTTCTAATATCATGAATTAGTTTTATAAAATTTAACGCAACACGTGCTCACCCAAAATTTTCACCCAAAATGGGCTAACATTTATTGTTAGCTACTTCGTAAGTCAATTGGCACAGTTTTGTGTTTAAAATTCACAACACACACGGTTTAATAACTAAATAGTTCATTCTAGGTACACAACTAACATCAGCACCCATATCCAATTTTTAAAATTGATCTTCACATTATTAAATTTTATTTCAATTCCCTATATCAACCAATTGAACCTAGATGTCTACAATCACAAGTACCATATTTTTTGAGGGGATATTATCTTCTATCGATAAAAATTACCTTCATCGAAATACAGCGCTTCTACCCTGTTTGAGATGACTCCAGTCGGCAGCGTGTTCACCTCTTTTTCTTCATTTTCGTTCGACTCGTACTGAATGGCGTTGAATTAATTTCTGTAGATTGATTTTCGGTGGGATTTGTTTTTGTATACTGTAGCGAAATGAGCGGCTTTACCTAAACTCTCCACTTGCGGCCTTCTATGAGTCCATCACAGTACATTTCGTTACTGTCATTCCACACCGTTCACAGGTTGGCACATTTCGTGATTGATTGGCGTATGATTGCCTAGATTTTCCTGTCGCCAACACCTTTATCGGGTCTACTTTTGATTCAGGCTTTTAACTCGAAGCAATACTTGCGAAAGCGCGTCTGACATCACAATGCTATCTTCCGATTATGTCAATCTCATCGGCGTATGCGAGTAATTGGACGGAGTTTTAAAAGATTGTGCTTCATTCTTTCAAGAATGATATTAAATAAATCGTATGCCTAAATCCTTTTTTGACATCAAATTGGTTGATGGTGGTCTTTTCTGACCTAAACCCACACTGAACATTTTGGTAACAAACGGCTTCAAGCATTCTCACAATACGAAATATAGGATCCTATAGGCGATGTTAAGAAGGCAAATGCCTCTGTAGTTGTCGCAGTTCAAAGAGTCTCCTTTCTTCAGCATCGGGCAAACAATGCTGAGCGTATTTTCATTGGGCGTACTTTCGCCCAGTCATATTTTATAAATAAGTAGGTGTATGCTTCTTGCCAATTCATCAACTGCCGCTTTGAACAGCTCGTCATTCAGGACGTCTGCTCCAGCAGCTTTGTTGGACTTGCTTGTTTAGTTTTGGGGTTTCGTTGTGGTGGCCGTGTAAAATTTAGCACAATAGGTAGCATCTTTGAAAGATTTTTGGTAATTTTGAATTTGTTAAGAGATAAAGGGAGATTCAATCGGAAAAGATATGGCGATCTTTTGCTATTGTCGCCGTCCAATGTAAAACTTCCTCACAGTGTTGGCTTACCTTCGCAATGTTCGGGATATTCCAACAGTACCTTGGCTACAACAAAGTAATGGTTCGGGTCGTTGTTGGCCCACCGAAACTTTCGGACATCCATAATACGGAAGGAGTGCCTTGCGTCGATCGCAATGTGGCCAATCTGGTCGACAGTTGATTGATCAGGATTTCTCCCCTTGTGAACATCGAGATGTTGGAACCGCGTGCCAGCTACGACAGTGTTTCGCCCTGTCGCAAAGTCGATAAGACTGAATCCGATATTGTACTACTAAAGATGCCTTCTCTTCCTAGCTAGGGCACTGCTTGTAGATATTGTCCAAGAGCTCATAAAAGCTATCTTTGGTGTCGTCATAATTCTCCTCTGTGGGGGCGTGTACGTATTTAAAACTAAAGTTGGTAAATTTAGTCTTAATACGGATTGTTACGGGGGCCTCGTTAATATGCAGGAAACTCAAGACTTCTAACCTAAGCTCTAACAACAAATCCACATCTGGATTGGCGCTGCTTTTGTCGTTGATAACATTCGTCATATTATATGATGCAGTTTTTTATCCTCTTTTTGTTCAACCATCTCTTCGCATTTTTTCGTGGGCTCCGTTATTTGTGCGTATACACGTGGCCTATTAAAGGATCTAACATTCCATGTGCAAATCCGAAGTTCGTTGTTCTTGTTTCATTTGCAGGGGTTGTCTACAATGGATCTGCCCGTATTCGAGATTTGTTGTTACTTCGTAACTTAGCTGTTTTTATCAGTGATATATCACTGATGTTAAGTATGATACTTTGCAACGCAATATTATCAAATTCTTTATGGAAGGGAGGTTGACGTATGACATTCAAATTTTCAAAGGCACACCAACATCGTGATGTTTCGTCTTCATCAATTTAGAAAAAGCGTTTGATAGAGTTCCCAGAGATTTTATATGAATAAAATTTTATATGAATAAATAATAAGATCTAAAACTGTCCTGGAGACAGTTATATGTGCGAGTATATAAGATTGCTTATTTTATAATTGGCGATAGCTCAAGGGATTTTGTGAACCGTTAAAATGTTTTCACACAGCGCTGATGAAGGAAAATAAGGGAGAAAAAACCGAGAGGTTTGCGGAATAAAAGCAAGGCATTCCATAAGCGAGTTGTACAGAATCACTTTATTTCAGATCCGAAAGTAGGCTTGACGGTATACTTGTGAGGATTCATAGGTTTTATGGTTCAAGCTGTAAAGGATTTCATTGGAGCACTGATGGTGAGAATAGCGGTAGAATAAGGTAAGGCATAAAACATTACGTCGGTGTTTGAGAGTGTTAATTAATCGTGCCATATTAGCATCACCCATTTTTGGCGACATCAAATATACATATGTTCAACGATGGTTGTCATTAGAAGGTTTTGCATTTTAACGATGCAACTGCCTTCCATGGATAATGACTTTAACCATAATAGACAGCATTGTGCCTTAAAATGCACTAAATTCTATTCTATTGGTGGTTCCCCAATTAGTTGTACTCTTAATATCGGAATTTAATGAGATGCCGTTCTCGCTCTATAGCCTTAAAGTAGATACTTGTGTCCAGGAACGAATATAAAAATCAGAGAGTACTGTTGTCAGCAAAGGGATATATTGGATTAGAAGTATCAGGCAAGAGGTGATTGATGAAAATTAAAAAAGAGTGTCGGAGACAGAACGGAAACCTGGGGCAACCAGCATTTATTTTGTGGAAATCAGATTTGAAACAGTCCAAAACAATTTGAATTAAACTTTCCGAAAGGTAATTTCTAATCCATTGAAAAAGAGATTCATCGATATTAAAAAACTTAAAAAATCAACTAAAGATATTAAGAAAAGGTGTAACCACGGACCACTTAGGTAAGAGGTGGTTTTAACGACAATGGAGGTTGCTCAGTTAGGATAGGTGTGGTGGTATGAGAACTAAGAGAGGTATTTTCTATCTTTCCTGTGGGCGCCATGCAGTATTTTTCTTATTTAACGGGCGAAACCTTATCCTGAATGCCTTATGAAATAGATCACTTTATTTCGGTTTGGTTTTGTTTCTCGTTATGGGAAGCATTTGGGCCAAGTACGATATTGGTTTTGCCCGAACAACAGTGCGTTAAAAACAATGGTAATTCAATAAGTAGAATAAGACAATCATTTTAAAATGGGCCGCTATGTTTTTCGAGTCCCGAAAAAAAAGCTAATCGTTATTAGATGAGAAAGGATTAATCGCATGTCCCAACTATTGCTAAAAAACCTTCGTTCGCCTATCAAGTTTTGCACTTATTATTATTAAGTAATTTTCTTTTGCCTCATACCAAAAAAAAGCATATGTAGCTCTTGTTTATTTTTTGCTCTTAGTCCTGGCTTTTCTAGCTTCTCTTTCACTTTGACTGAGTGTTTAACTCGGTTATTAATCTTTTGAATCTTGTGAATCTTGTGTGCGTCCAAGTGGTCCCACGTTATTCCCAGTAGTATTAGTATTAGTAGGTCCAATATCTGGTACGCGTACAACGCTTTGCTACTAAGATGGAGCGTGTATCCATGCCTTGGCGTTCCGCTAAGCAGCTCTTCTATGCTTTTCTAAATATTTAGGTCCTCGAGAAATTTGCGAGGCCTATAACTTCCCTTTGGTGAGTGAGTGAAAATTTCCCCTCTTCTTGGGTGGGAAGGAAGAAGGACCAAAACACTTCAAATAAATATATCAATGGATGGCAGACTTAAACGCTATGGACATCTGACAGTAACACGACGGGCACATTTGATCCGCGGGACCCGACGCGTTGTTTGTAAATAAGCCGTTTTCGGATGGAATATATGATGGAATTGGTCACCGACGTCAGTCGTCAGTCTTCCCATGTGCTCCCTAAAGGTAAGTCGTGAGTCGACCCATATTCCGAGATAGCGAAGTACCGGGCTCACGCGGACTACTACACCAGCGGCGTTTAAACGAATTCCCCTCCTCCCGAACCATCTTTGCTTGAAGAGGACAGCCATTTTCGTTTTTTATGCTGCAAGCTCAAACTCGTGACCCTGCAGCCAGTCCGATACTCTAGCGATCGCCCACCGTATTCCGCGCTAGGCTTCCTCACGGGATCTCGCTGTCACGACTAGTGCGACATCATCCCCAAAGCCAGTTAGCCTGATCTCAGGCATCCTACGTCAACCGCTTCTCTTTTCGTCCCCCGTCGTGTCATACCAGAGTACTCGATCCTGGAGATAGCTATGTAGTATCTTTGTAAGGTAGTCCGGTACAATTTGCCGCTTCAAGCCCTCTTCGATGTCGATTCATTTTGCCGAGTTAAGTGCGTTCTTGACGTCAGGCATGACAAAGTCACCGACACTCCTCTTCTTGTGGGGGACTTGCCAAACCTGCTTTAGTGTTTAGTATTTACGAGTATTAAAGAATAAAAGACTAAAACTACTCGTATCATAGAGCCGTCTTATGTTAAGAGGGAGAGAATTTTAGAGGCGAATACAACGAACGAAAAATTGCTGTCCGTAACTTGATATTCAGCTTGCGGTACAATGAAACTAAATGAACGATTAGATTTCAAGAAACTTAGATCGCCGTATAAATATAGAGGTTGATTGCTGGTTATTATCTTCACAGCCGTACGCTATCGGGGTAATTATTAAGGTCTTCACCAACAGTAGCTTCGTGTTAACTGGTGTAAAGCTTTGAGATTGGGACAAATTTCTAAGGCAGCCGTATATTTTTCCAATGACTAACCGGATATGATTGTTCCAATTTAATGATGAGTTAAAAATTCAATTGGAGTATTTCCAAGCCGGATTAGAGGGAGATTGGTCGGGGAAATTCCATTTCTTCTTATGAATAAATATTTCGTTTTGTCGGGTTGAGTTGCAAGCAGTTTTCCTTTGCCCACTATTGAATTAGCTTAAGGTCATGATTAAATTGTAAAGTAGCTTGATCAAAAAGATCATCTTCAAAGCTTAAATAAAGCTGAATATCGTCCAAAAAATGTGAGAATTGCTGCTCTTTATAATATTAGGGAGATCATTTAATAAATTGCAAAAAGAAAGGGTAGCAGTATTGACCCCTGTGTAACCCCTGTTAAAATTTCAACAAAATCTGACCTAAGACGTCCAACTAAATACGAGTGCATGAAATTACAGGCTGATGAGGATAAGTTATAAGAGCTTATTAGCTTGAATACAAGTAACTCATGACCAATGGTGTTAAAAACCTTAAAAAAATCTAGTAAAGCAAGGAGTGTAACTAATTTCTTGTCAATTGGAAATCGCATGTTGTCAGATACCTTGAGAAAAGCTGTTGCGCAGCTTTAGTGCGTTCGCAATCTTGACTGATAAGCGCTAAGAATATTTCCACCTTGTAGAAAATTTGACATTTTTTGGTGTATTATCTTCTCGAAAATTTTCGATAATTAAAGAAGGATAAAAATAGGTTTGAATTCCATTGATAAGTTACTTACTCGTTTCTTTTTTGGGATTGATATAATCTTAGCTTGTTTCCGAGCTCTCTGGAAAATACATTTTGTTACAATATTGTTGAAGATGTATGTTATTACAGAGAGACTGTATGGTAATGTGATTTCATTAAAAAGAGGATGAATATTGTCGATACCAAGAGCCTTAGATGTTATTTTTAGTATAGCTTTAACAACGTCGGTTTGCTCCACTCTTCAAAATTCAAAAGAACCAGCAAGTGAAGTTTAACAAGATGTGTTGTGGACGAGGACCAAATTTTAATTTTGGTGGGGGCGAATAAAAATAAATAAATGCCCCCATATATTCGGTTTAATACAAGCAGTAAAGGATTTTTATCCTGTCAATAATAAAAAAATTTAATCCCGCACGACGTTATCGTGCGCCATTGGATCGTTTAAATGAAAAACCCGTTAACGTTATAAAATAGGTTATACTTTATTCACTTCCAGAATTGAACTAACACAATATTTCTCAATACCAAAAACCTAACTTCGGTTGACCTTGGTTCCCACGCAGACCCATTCGTATTATCTCGCAACCGAAGTGCGCAAGTTGACACCGTTCGTCGTGAAGCGCATAACGGATGCGCGTGTATGAATGAATTGCAGCGTATGCATTTTTTATCGGCAGGTGAACAGCCGATCGTGTTAACTGCCGCCCCTTTAAATATCTGCGTCCCGCAGATCTATCACCGAGCATGAGGAATAGGTTAGATTACTGCCAGGTTGTTGAACTCCCTCTGAATGTGGAGTTGGGCGGGGGATTCGCTTCCGGTGAAAGGATAGGCGAAGTTCCGGGATGTTGACTTTTCCGTAGACCTTTTTTCAGAGTAGGCAGATGGCGATAACTATGACTACAGCAATAAGGATTTCTATAATGATAGAAAAGTTAAGATTTCCTTTTAAGGCTTTGATTTGCTCAATATTCTTGACACTGATATCGTGCACAAATTCCAGGTTAGGCTTGATTCTCTTGCTGGTTACGTTGGCCAGGACGGCAGGGAGTGCTTGTAGCCTTGAAGCAGACCCACTGAAGTATGTCTGATCCTTGATGGTGACTGTGTTCATGTCCAGTTGGATGAGATAGGTACCTTCTAGGGGAATAGAAGAATTTTTACTTAAAATTGAACCATTAAAATTCGTCACAAAGATTGTATTTTCCCCAATAAGCTCGATGACTTCTTCGTTAGTGTTTTCAAAGTCACAGGCTGCGATGCCACCCTTAAGGATCCTGGGTAGGCATATGTCTTCTGCCAATTTCTTTAAAATGCTACCCTCGCAAACCGATGTGTTTCCTATATGGAAGCAGTCACCCTCGAGTCCGTAAGTCAAGTCATGGTTAACTAGTAGTTTCGTATAGTCTAGGTCGATTTGTCTCCCATCTCTGATTGCCGCACGAGCGTTTACCAAATGGAAAATGTTGGTACCAACTTTTTGCTAAAACATACAGCAATATGGTTCCATTGCTATATACAGAGGGCCGTCCGTATTCTACCGCTTCTACGAAGTTCTGATAAGGCAGAGTTTCCAATTCGTTTATGATAGTGTTAACCTCCTCGGAGTCTAGTATGTTGCTATTAACTATTCCGGTCTTGGCCATTTGACAGGCCCTAACTATTTCGTTTACTCCTTCTTTTAGTATAAGTACTTTGTTAAGTAAGTCTTTCCGCTTCCCCCTCCTGTACGGCGTTATTATAGCCATCAATCATTCTGTTAATCTTGTTCATAGCCTCGTGCGTCGCCTCGAAGAGTCTTTCGTTAATTTTGTATTGCTCGTTGTTGTTGTCTATTATGTCTGCTTGCATTTGTAAGAGTTTGTCCCAGTCAGTTGCATCGGGGGAACCTGCCAGCCATTTCCAGGCACTACCTATCCAGTCGATAGATCGAGCCCGTCTCATCTTTGGTTCACCAAGTTCCCTTAGTCGAACCCTTACCTGGTTCAGATGATAGGTTAATACCAGCTGCATTTCCTGATCTGCCACGTGCTTTGCGGCCAGTTGTTCGGAACGTTCAATGAGAGCGTTGTATTTGCTCAGGTCAATGACATGGATCAGCTTGAAGTAGCCATTTATCACCCATGCGTTGTCCTCCTTAATGGTCACGATTGGTGATTTGTACTCGAAAATGTGCAGGGGCTGCACAGGAACCAAGAAAGCTAGACTGTAATATAGTTTCATTGATTTCGTTACTTTATTAATTAGCTAAATACAAAATTGGACTTAACGGTATGTTCAGGGCAACAGTATGTTAAAAACGAATGTCTTAATTTCATTTGAATCTTTTTGATATAAAAATGTTTATAGAAGTTGATTTCTTCTTTTTCTTTTTATCTTTAAGATTTATTAATTAAAACTTATTGCTTAATATAGGTAGGACAGGGAATCTTTTTTTTTTTTTTTTTTTATTTATTTATATATTTTTCAAGTGAGCTTTATGAATTTTTTTGCCACTAGCTGTCGTTATCGTTACGCGGTTGTCCTTTGCGACAATTTCTCTTCGGTGCAATGGTTTGTTTTTACCCTTTATACGTTTCACAGCAGCATACACTACCTCACCCTCGCAGTAATTTCTAGGCGCACTCCTTTTTCGGTTTAGCCTCGCATTCCTGGCCTCCATATTTCTTTTTATGATTCCCCTCAGATCCTTGTTGATTTTCGAGCGAATGTTCAGAAGGTTTTGGTAATTCACTCTCTGAGATCTGTTAAAGAAGACATCCGTAGGTTTCCGTTTGATTACGGAATGTACGGTGTTATTATAGCGGTCTACTGCTATGTCGACAAGTTCTTTAACATTGAGATCCGGGTTCTCGACTCTAAGACACCGGTAAATTTCCAATATTGTAGAATGGACCCTTTCTATTTGTCCATTCACTTCGCTTCGGTAGGAGGGGATCAGATAGAGTTTGACACCTAAGGTTTTTATAAAATTTAGCACTATCGGGCTAAGAAAACCCCTTTCGTTGTCCGTGACTAGGATTTGAGGCACCGTGAAATAGTGTAAAATTTTGATTAACTTTGATCGAATGTATATAGAGGATCTTTCTTTGATGTGGAAAAATTTTGCGAATTTGGAAAATTTGTCAACGACAGTTAAGAATTTTTTATTCTGAATTTCCATGATATCCATATGAAGAATCTCACATGGATATTTGGGGAACGGTGTCGCTTGGAATTCGGGAGTCAGTGGGTGTCTGTCATATTTGTTTGAGCCGCAGATCTCGCACAAGGCAGCGAACTTCCTAACCTGAGACATCATTTGTGGAAAATAAAATTTTTCCAGGATTTGCTCCCTGTTTTCCCTAGGAGCACGATGGGCTCTCCTATGTTCTTTTTCAATTATTACGAGTCTGCGCTCTTCATTGGCAACATCCTCAACAATTCTTTGAGTGACTCGTATTTTATAATTGCCAAAGTTCTCGAGATAGACCCTTTGAAGCAAACCAAGATACTTCTCCGGAATCTTTATTTCGTTTACTACCCTAGGGTTAAGTTTTTCTCTCAATATCTCCACGAGGTTGTCCCGATAGAGCCCGCCTGTCGAGATGTAATGGCGATGATAACCAGGGTGTGGCTCCTCGTGAGAGAGCAGATCGATACCAATCTTGAAAATCAATTGGTTTCTGAAAACGTTGATTGGGGCCTCCACATGCGGTATGAGGTCTGAGTTGTCCTGGTCGGCACTGTGTATTGTACAGGATTCTGTGTCACTACCAGAGAGCTCACAAAGTCCTTCCTCAGCCGTACCGGTCTGGGAACCCTGTCTGTGAATTGGAGTGTGCCTCGCTAGTAGTTTCGGTGCTGGTATCTGATAGATGATTGACCTCTGTCTCTAATCGTGAAAGAGCATCGGCCACGAAGTTTGATTTACCGGGAGTGTAAATCAACTCGTAGTTGTACTCTTCGATCCTTGCTTTCCAGCGCTTGAGCTTAGCGTTATGATTCCTGTTGCTCAAGGCAAATGTCAGAGGCTGATGGTCAGTGAAAATTTTGATCTTTTTGGCTCCATACAGATAATTTCTCAAATTATCCAGAGCCCAGACTATGGCGAGCATCTCTTTTTCGTTAGTCGCATAATTCTCCTCTGTTCGATTCAGGGAGCGAGAGATGTATGCCACAGGCCTTTCCTTACCATGCTCGCCTTGAGATAAGACCGCACCAATGGCGTAGTCGGAGGCCATTTGGTCAAATTAAAGCCCTTCTCGAAGTCCGGAAATGCTAGAACGTCCGCAGACGTAAGTAGCTCCTTCAGAGTTTCGAATGACTTAACCGCATCGTCGTCGAGAGAGATCGCAACATTTCTTGATTGGTTGCCTCTAACATGTGAAAAATCCCCGCGCGTTATATTAGTTAGGGGTTTTGCTATTTTAGCGTAGTCTCGAATAAACTTCCTATAGTAGGATGTTAATCCGAGAAAACTCTTGAGCTCCTTGAGATTCTTTGGGGGAAGGATTCCTTCTATGGCTTTAACCTTTTTTCGATCTGGGAGTATCCCCTCAGGAGTAACCAGATATCCGAGAAATTCCACACCGGTGGTCAAAAAATGGGTTTTTTCCAGATTAATCTTTAGTTCGGCCTCATTCAGTTTGGAGAAAACTGTCTCTATATCCCTCAAATGATCTTCCTCAGATTTGCTGAAGATGATTATATCGTCGATATAAACGTAACAGATCTTGCCAATTAACTCCTTGAGCACATCGTCAATCATTCTCTGAAAGATGGCAGGGGCATTTTTGAGGCCGAACGGAAGTCTAAGATATTCGTACTTCCCATTCATTGTCGAGAAGGCTGTCTTCGGGATATCTTTTTCGTTCATCAAGATTTGATGAAATCCTGAAGTCAGGTCAAGTGTTGAGAAGAGTTTTGCGTTTCCAAGGCTGGCGAGTGTGCTGTTAATGTCCGGTATAGGATATGTATCCGGGATCGTAACAGCGTTCAAGCGCTTATAGTCGATTACCATTCTATATTGCTTTTCGCCATTGGGTTTCGGCTTCTTAGGGACAACCCATATGGGGGAGTTATATGGGCTCTTCGAATGACGTATAACGTTTTCCGACAGAAGTTCCTTGACCTGTCGCTCAACCTCCTCCCTCATACAAGCTGGGTAGGGGTAGCTTTTAGCATAGATTGGTTCATCCGTGTTCGTTCGGATCGCAGCTCTTACGTTGGTTTTTACCATTTCGTTGCCCACAGGACCAAAAAGACTATTAAATCTACTGCAAATATCTTGCAATTGGGATTTTGCAAGTGTTGTGATATTCCCGCACAAGGGTAATATGTGGTTGACCGCGCTGGAGGCCCTGTTCTTTAAGGTTATGATCCTATTGGACATTATAGTAAGTGTATTTTTTTCCCTATCGATGACCGCTTTTAGCTGCTTGAGCGTGTCATCACCAATTATGCCATCAAATGAAGTCAAACCTGGAAGAATTAAGAATGTGACTTCCAGTTCACAATCCATATCACGGAAGAACTTCCCACTTGTTTTACCGTTAATGCGAATCTTCCCGCCGGGACTATTTACAAAAAATGCATGCTGGACAGGGTCAGGACACGGAATTAGATTTAGCCTAATAAAATTCTTGTTAGCTCCGGTGTCCACTAAAAAATTCAAAATGACCCCATCCCGCGTAACATACTCTAAGTATGATACGCTGGAAACGAGGCACCTTGCATAAAATTTTCCGGCGATGGTTCCTCGTAGGGTAGGGTAACGGCTTCCACTTCTTCCTGCGTGTCAGGACCGACAGATTCTAGATGGTACAATCGCTGTTGTTTGCGCGGGTTGTAATTGTCGGACCGAGGTTCCCTTTTGAACCTGTTGTTAGGCCTATTCATATAATTCACGTTCTTTGTCTGAGCGGAACTATCATCTCCATTTTGATCGGTGGTTTTGGAGCTGTTGGCCTTTGGGGTGGATTTTGTTGTTGGAATCTTGAGTTCCAATATGGATATGGCCTTTGACCAAAGGTGTTCCTTGCTACCAGTGGACCGTCGAAGTTTCCGGGGGTTCTTACATTATCTCTGAAGTTATGGTTGACAGGTGAAGTTATCGTATTAGGAGTCCTCACGTGCAACGAGTTGGTCCTGAAGTTCAGGTTTTGCATTTCTAGGCAAGCTGAGTATGCCTCTGGTAGGGTTCTCGGCCTTCGGATGATCAGAAGCCTCGAGAGGTCCCCACTTAATCCACGAATGAACACGTCTAGTGCTCGATTCCTGTATGTTTCCACCAAGGCGTTCATCGTCTCGGTGGAGTAAACCTCAGCCCTGATTTTACTTATAATCAGGGAGAACTGATGGTTTACAGTTGCATAGAACTCGTCGACTCTTGTATTACCTTGGGTTAAATGATTAAGCTGATGTTACAATGTTCGTATGTCCCTTTTGTCGGCGTAGTGGAGTGAGAGGACCCTTTCCATCTCCACCCAGTCATCATCGAACGCATTATAAGATACCAGGGCAGAGTCAGCCTTGCCTCTGACCTTCTGCCGGATGTGTTGGAGTATTGCCCTGTATATGGGCTTACTACGAACTATTTCGTAGTCCTTCAACACAGTCTCGACACTGTGGACCCAGGAAACGTAGTGGAGAGGATTTCCGTCGAAGGTCTGGAGTACCTTGACGGAATCCGGAAGTTTCGAGATGTCCTTTAGGTCTTGTTCATTTTTCGGACCTTGTAGGGGTTCTACTTGTTCCGTTAGGGGAGCGGGGATACCTGTCAAAGCTTCATGTTCCAGGACAAGGATACGATTTCCGATTGTTCCCAGCTGGCTGTTCACGGAATTAATCATCTCTTGTGAACTGGATTGCTCCATCCTACCAATTCGTGTTTCCAGCCCTCGAAGTTGTTCGAGGACGGAGTTGACCGCCCCCGTGAGCTGCGTGACCGAATTCCTAAGCTCATCCATTCTTAAAGCGATTGAGAGTATGTTTGCGAGTACGAGTGAATAAGGGTTTCCTTTTTCTAAATATAATAAATAGACCAACACCTAGCGGCAGAGTTTAAATTGTAGTCGATACAGAATTTCTTAATTCGTTTAGATTTGTTAAATATGGATTTATTTAAAGCGATTGAGAGTATGTTTGCGAGTGTGAGTGAATAATGGTTTCTTTTTTCTAAATATAATAAATAGACCAACACCTAGTGGCAGAGTTTAAATTGTAATCGATACAGAATTTAAAGAATTTCTTAATTCGTTTAGATTTGTTAAATATAGATTTATGTATATTTTCTTAGGTCCCTCTATGTCCTTAAAGTGTGGATTTTTCCTTCTTTAGATAAATTTGAATGTTTCTTATTTTAGATGCCTGCTAAGCGCTCTCTGTTTTAAGATTTCGGGTTAGTCGTCGTCCTCTCGGAAGGCTTGTATGCGTCCGTTTTAGTCGTTAATGCATGTTTCTGCAGCGACCTACTAGGGTACAAGGGACTTCACACGGATAATTAGATTTAATTTTCAACGACTTGGCCCCTTTTTTCAAGAGATTTCGCCCCTAGGCATAGATGTTATAAATATAAATTTCAAGTTAAGTAAGTAGATACTCGTAAGTACATGAGTGACTGCACAAGCAGTGTATAATTCTTAGATTATCATTTAATTATTTCTTAGGCTAAATCTTACTACAATCCTATAACTGTCAGTGACTTCTTCATCCTTGTATGTCTCCAATTTGCTCCTTCTTTGGATACGGCTACTATGTATGTCTTCCTTCACTGTAGGCAGTTGCAATTCACCTCGGGAAATTTATTGCGTTGTCGCTTGGTCTTTACACAGAGTTTAACTTGTCGTTTCTTAGCTTCTTGCGCTTTTACTTCACACAGATTTTCACTTATTGTTTCTTGATGTTCATAGCATTTTGCCTTGCACAGATTTACACTTATTGCACTTTTATTTCACTTTAGTTTTTAATGCTTAATTGCATTTTTATTGGACACTGACATTGTCTTATTATCCTTTTTAAGTCAGGGTCCCTGCTCGGGCGCCAGTAAAGGATTTTTATCCTGTCAATAATAAAAAAATTTAATCCCGCACGACGTTATCGTGCGCCACTGGATCGTTTAAATGAAAAACCCGTTAACGTTATAAAATAGGTTATACTTTATTCACTTCCAGAATTGAACTAACACAATATTTCTCAATACCAAAAACCTAACCTCGGTTGACCTTGGTTTCCACGCAGACCCATTCGCATTATCTCGCAACCGAAGTGCGCAAGTTGACACCGTTCGTCGTGAAGCGCATAACGGATGCGCGTGTATGAATGAATTGCAGCGTATGCATTTTTTATCGGCAGGTGAACAGCCGATCGTGTTAACTCAAGCTATGACTTATAATAAACTTAAACTAAAACTTAAAACTTAGGTTGGATAGAGCGGTGAAGGAGAACGGATTTAATGTATGAAGTGTTGCCGTGGAAGACAGTAGGGTTCGAATTGATTTTTCGTAGCATACGAGATACTGGTTCATTCGCGCCATAGGAGGTATGTTGGATTGGGAGATAGAAGAGACGAGGGGTACGTAGATTATGAGGGTTAGTGTTGCAGAAAATAGAGTTGTGAAGGGACGCACATTCAACGTGACCTGAAAGGAGTCGATGAATGAAGGGAAAGTCGGCTGCACCTTTGCGTTCCTCAAGAGTGCACACAGCTTTCTCATGTCCAAATTTTCAAATAATATGCGATGTACCTCACTTTTTGAAATGCCTACAATGTCTGCCAGCTCGTACTCAGCAACCTAAAATTTTACTATTGTAAACGCAGGAGCAGACTCACCCAGAGTAGAATCCAGTTCAGCTTTTATATTGGTTGGGCTGAGGCCTTTCAAGTAAAAGTATTGTATCACATAACAATGACCAATTTTCTCCATTTTCACAAATTCACTGACAACTATTGATGGCCGCCAAACAAATACTAAACAACGTGGCGCAGTCTTGATCAGACCGGGTACTTCTGGGACCGCCCTCGTAGGTAATATTGCATCTTAAGTTTTATCATAACTGTGATTCAGTGATAAATTTTTGAAATCAGGCGAAATTTACTGCTTGAAACGAATTTGTGCCATTATCAGTTTCCTTCGAAGCTTATGTCTGCAGCAACCAAATCTTGATAACAAAATTGCATAAGTTAAGTTTGTGAAAGTGAGTTCGGCACATAAAGCCAAGCTCTCGGTCTTACCGATCGTCGTTTGCGCTCATTTTAAAACAACGTGGAATTTAACCCTTCCAAGGTGCAGGTAGGGACGTGAATCATACACAGACTTAATGTCTCGGCAGAAGCTTTGTCTAAGCCCACAACAAGAGAAGAGCCGTCCTTGTTTTCCTGATTGTTTCTCTCCCTGTGGGATAGATTTTTTCACTTTTTAATGTCAAGTCCAAGGTTCCCGTATCTGTGAGTTGCCCCGGCACCCAGAAGATGGCGCGTGTCAGTTTGGGTTCTCTGAAAACCTCAAAAGTCTTGGTTTCCAGGGTTGGATTTTCGGCACAGATTTACTCAGCCATTCAAGAGTTTGCTGCGTGGAGCACTTCTCTGTAACTTCCCACAGTTGATCGGCACAGTGTTTGCGCTCAGCGTCGTTCAGACTGTTGCCATTGCCAGCCTTCCTAACTCGAAGCACCAAAGAGGAGATAACTGTTTCCTTTCCTTTGGCGCTTCGGGGTTTTTTCTAACTTTTCCAGCTACAACTTGTGTTGCTTGCAGCACCGGTTTCAGTAGGATCTTTTGCGTTGGGAAAGCCACCATCAGGGTTGTTTCTCAACGACTTCCATCGATCAGAGCTACGACCTTTGCTGGTTGTAGCACTGACTTCGTCCACACGTGACTTGTTTGTGATGTTGGTTTTGATGTTGGCAATGGGTTTGACCGCTTCAAGCTATTTCAGTCCACCAGAGCTGCAACATTTACTGATTGCAGGACCAGTTTCATTCGAGCATCGTGCGCAGAGAAACCCATCGATAGGGATTTTCTTAGTCTTGGCACTGTTCGGGACAGAAGAAGAGGGCGCAGTGGGTGTGACTTCCACCGACCTGTTTCTCTTCCTGTCGTAGCTGAGAGAGTGAGCCAGTTGAAACTCGCGCCTTCGACGGCACTTGCCATCTCATTGCGCAGTGCATTTGTCTCGGGTCTCCGTCGCCTCTTCAGCTGCCCCTTAGACGGTAGTCCTTCAGAGTGTGTTTCTTCTGGAGCTCGTTCCACATTTTCGGCTTCCCGAGAGAAGCCGTCAGAAAAAGGACCCTGACCAACCACTGATCTATTCTGATGAAGTTTAACCGTAACAGGCAAGGCCCTTCCGGTACTCTCTTCATCGTTCTAGCTCAATTTACCGAACGTGTCGTAGAAAGAGCCGCAGGAGTCGTTGTAATCAAGTGTTCCAGCTCTTGGTCAGCGCCGAAAACGGCAGAGGGTTGTAAAGGATGTCAGCTAGGGCCTCCAAAATCCATGCCATTGTCGTCATAGCGAGTATAGCCTGGAGTGTTATCCTGTTGAGTCACCTCCTTACATTTTACTATTTTACGTCTAGTGTAGATGTGATTGGCGCTTAATTTAACGTCTAACCTGGATTCTTTTCAGAACCTTATTATCTTTGACTCTTAAGTCTTCCTGCCAGGTCAAGATAGCCAAAGAAAGGAAGGTTCGTCAACTGTGTCTCCTCCAGTATACGAGTAAATGTCATCTATGTTACATACATTTGATTTTTGAGAACATCCGAAGTCAGTGGATATCTTTCGTATTCATCTTCT
Source organism: Volucella inanis (assembly GCA_907269105.1). Taxonomy (NCBI): domain Eukaryota; kingdom Metazoa; phylum Arthropoda; class Insecta; order Diptera; family Syrphidae; genus Volucella; species Volucella inanis. The sequence goes on from OU026153.1 coordinate 150,392,442, forward strand.
GTCAGCCAGCATAACTCTAATGGCTGTACGGGTATATGGAGTGAAGATGTCCCAAAAGTCACCGTAGTTAATCGATATTCTTCTTTTTGATTTTGTTCATTGGGCAAAAGAATACGCCGGTTATGGAAATCATTTTCGTTCATGTCAGTGCAACGATCGATTTTTTTTACATTTGGTGTGATGACAAATTTGTGTAAACGTCAATTTAATCAAACCGCAGGCAGCTCATTTTGCAGCGGTGGTGCATTACATAGCATACACTGAGCCGAAGCATGTTTATCTTAATGGAATTCTATGGCTTCCAGGATGCGATATGTAAAGTCGAAAAAACCTTTTGTTTGGATGACAGGTTGAGAAGAAAGGAGATTCATGTAATGAGTGAATAACACTCGAGTATTGATGTAACGGTTAGCAGTGGTTAAGGGTAGATCGCGGATATTGTTATCGAAATCATCTGGCAAAGATTGTTTTAAATAATGAAACTTTTCTATGTTTGCCACTGACCGATTGGAACGATTCAGTCTATGAAAGGATTCATAAAACCATGTTCAATCCGTGAATTTACCGAAAATGATGATACCGTTATTTTCGGCAAACGTTCAGATGTGGTGATAAATGGCGTGCTATGTGAGCATGGTATACTTCGGTGAAAGCAGAAATAGCGCTGATGCATTTCTCTTCAAACAAATCAGCGATATCATCGGAGAAATATTTGTTTGTTCCTCTCTATGATGGTGATGATTAGTATTAAATTCGACATAAAAAGTATCTGAATTACTAAATCGGATGCTTAAATAAGATTTTATATGACAATTTGTTGGGTCTTTTTTGACATGACGAATTGCGTTATTGACTTTTTTTTAGCAATGTAAGTATGCTGAATTCCTACGATTTCTTCAGAATGATCCTCTAGATCGCTCATTTTTGTTTGTTGCAGAAGCTGAAGCACTCGTAATTTTAGCGCAAAGAGTTGCACACACTCATCTGTTTTATTTTTTTTGCTCGGTTTTTGTCTATTCAGCGGGGATAATGTTGTTCCACAAAAAAAATGGCGCAAACGTAATCGTCCAACGGGAAGAGCTAATATATGCGGTATACAATACGAGATCGGAGTAATGGCAGCATCTGTGCGATTTAAAGTCTCATAAAGTGCAGATTGTTCTTCTTTGTTTATCACAAAACAAAGCTGTCCTCACAGGAGGCACCATATGTTTCTGCACGACAGTGCATTGGATTTGTAAAATAAAATTGAATAAAATAAACTAAGAACTCCGAAAATGAATAGGCTTACTATTTTAAATATTAGAATTTTACGCTGGAAAAACCTCTAACCGAGGTTAATATAACCTCTTTCATCAGACCTGTCAAATGTCAATGGCGACAATAGGACGCTTAGTTTTGTTTTGAGAGTCATTTCGAATCATTGTGTTAGTACTTTTTTGCGACTATGGAAAAAAAGCAGTATCGCTCCGTGATCCGATTCTTGTTTTTAAGTGGCAAAACTTGCGAGAAAATTAAGCCCATGTGGTGTGTATGGGACCCATTCACCTTCCCGTACAACCATTTACCATTGGTTCGCAGAGTTTCGCCGTGGCTGCATGTCGTTTTTTAATGAATTGCGCCCAGGTGGGCCAAAAACGGTTACCACAGAGGAAACCGTGGACAAAATCCATGATCTCGTATTGGCGGACCGCCGAGTAAATATTTGCGAGTTGGCTGAAAAAGAAGGCATCTCAACTGAATGCGTTAGCAATATCCTGCACGAGAAACCTGTCCGTGCGATGACTGCCGCGTTTGCTCACACCGAAGAACAAGGCAATCGTGAGACCACTTCAAAGAAGTAATATACTTGGCCCTGTTCAATCGAAATCCGGAGGGGTTTCTGCGTCGTTTCGTGACCGTCGATGAGACATGGATTCATTGGTACACACTAGAGACCAAAGAACAATCGAAACAATGGTAGGCGAAAACTTTGCCTTCGGGCGGAAGGGTCATATCCAAAGTTTTGTTTGGTACGAGCGAGGTGTGATCCACGTTGACTATTTGGAGAAAGGAAAAGCAATCACAGGAGCATACAACGTCGATTTATTGGGCCAAATTAATGCCTATGAAGAAAAAATGAACACATTTGGCAAAGGAAAAAGTGCTTTTCCATCACAATATCGCACTGGTCCACACATCCACAGTCGCCACAGCTAACTAAGGTCGTATTGCACTACGATTTGAACCCCCATCCTCCGTATTCTCCGGATTTGGCTCTCTTGTGTGCCTCTTGCAACTTTTTTTTGTGCCGCGCATACCTTACTACTCCGGTAGCTCGGCGTTTAGATTTGTGGGAAACGGGGACTGACCACTTCTTATAATTAATTATTTGTTTGTTGTTTGATATATGATGTTTTTATGTTACCTCGCTGGAGGTTGTCTCAACGTTTGGCCGTCTGCCTATACGCCTCTAGTGGTCCTTCGATGGGGGGCTGGCTTAAAAAGAAGTCGTCGTCCCTTTACCCATCGAACCTGACTTTTACAGAAGGTGCGTCATCGAGGTATGCTTGATGCACACAACTGTTGCTCCTTTGCTACTTCCTCGTTGGTGTGTTTCTATTAAAGAGATCGTCGTCTCTTCATCCATCAATCGATTGACTCTTTGCTAGCTCTCCGGCTAGCTGTATTCACATCATATCGGTTGCTCGATTACCTTGTTTTGAAGAAAGCTTAGTCTTTAACTTGCACCATTTGCAAAGACCTCAGCTTCTTCACAATACATATATAAAGTTTCCTATAAACTATTCGTCAACATCCGTTCTTATCAGTTGTAATTGATGTTATTAGTGAAAGGTGCAATATCGTCCTGATATTTATATAACGGAAGATCTCGGAAAAATCTAAGAAACTCTATATCGATAATAACGTAGCAATAGAACTAGCTTGGCTGTCGAGGATCATATTTACTTCTGACTATAGTGCCACCCTAATAAGCATAACACAAGTATTACCTAAAAGTATTACCTAGGCTTCAGCCAATAAACCTCTCCAGCTAGTGTGGTCTTCAATCAGCAACTTCAGTTACGCACTTAGAAATGGTAGAAGTCTTCTTCCACTTGTTCCCGCCAATCAAGGCGAAATCTTCTTTTACACTGTTATTGCCCTTGGTAGAAATCGATTTCGGGCTGGAGTATTCATTCCTTCTACATGTTCTAGACGACGGATGTAGATTTTTCCAAACAGACTATGTTATATTTCCTCTTCAATGTAAACGGGACTAAAAATCGCTCGAAGAACCTTACGTTAAAATTGACCAACAAGCAGAGCTGGGAAGTTGTGTCTTACTGAGAGTCGCTAAACTAAGGCCTTATTTCCTAATTGCCTTCTAAGACTAAAGCAGAACCGATTGGTTAGTATATATAATGCGTGTGTCACACCAGTGCTATTGCGATAAGCGTGAAACATCCAGCATAAGCATGAGTTTATGGCTGTTTTTGTGTGGAAATTCAGAAAAGTGGTGACCTCCACTTGAAATTAAAGATTATCCGTTGAAATGCTGTTCGGGCGTCAAGACCGAGATTTGCTTCCTTAAGACGACTACGATCCAAAACATCATTGTCGTATCCATTAGGACTACAAAGAGGAAAATAAGTCAATATGGTGGATTAGCTCTGGTTTCATTGAAAGAGCTTCACATTTTAGGATTTGGCCAAGGAACTTGCAACAGGAGAGGTTTATTAATGGATTCCCCGAAACTATTGGAAAACTTGTTACTGTATTTCTGTAGAGTTCATTTTCAAATGGCACCCGCTTAAATTTCTTGTGTTTGAAATACATCGCTTCTATTGAGTGGTTTTTCGCTACAAGTGGAGGATAGTTCTATTTGAATGTTCACGGCTTGTTAGGGATTATCGTTTGTTAAGCCCGTTAACGTCTTCACATATACCATATTGTAGTGGTTTGACAAAACTTTCATCCAAATTTTGACTCCATTCGCGCGAACATCATCCGAGTTCAATTTTCACTAAACCATTATCAGTGCGTAATGATAGCCACTTTCGATCTCCGGAATAAACTATGTTGTTTCTTTGAAGACCAGTATTTCTATTTTTATTTTTAAAAAATCCTTCAACGGTGAAAAGTCTCTCGTCAGTAAATCTTTAATCATTTGCCGGTGAATATTTTTCGCGTATTGACTGCGCAGCTTTTGATTTTTGCCTACATTTTTGCTACAATGAGACTGAGTAAATATCCAGTCTTTATCCACAGAGGGCCAAATATTCTCTGATAACGTTGGACCTGGATTTCTGCGAAATTTTCATTTCATTCAAGAAGAATTTCTACTTTCGCCTGATCCGAGATTGCCCTTGATTCTTGATACCGATTATCAACGACTGAATCCAGACGGTTTTCAAGAGTCAATGTTGCATATGGCACAAAGCAGTAAACATGAAATGAATGCGTTTCCATTTGAGATATTTCAAAAACTTTATTATTGGCTTGAAGTACAATCAAAACATTTATGAATGGAACTCGGACTCGTTTATATGGCCACCGCGGACACGTTTGCAGCTGTCGATTCGTTGAAACCAATTTTTAACGACTCGGCCACATATTTCGGCCGAAACGGCCGCTATTTCACGTTCAATGGTTGGCATAAACAAATGACTTAACGTAGCCCCACACGCCCACCATACTTACTCTTCAATAAATCGATTGTAGCGTGTGCTGTGTAGCTTGTGTCAACATCCACACATGTGTTGAAACCACATGTCGTCCAAGTACATATCTTCCAATTCGGGCCAAAAATAATCGGTGATCATGGCGCGATAACGCGAGAAATATGGCCCAATAACGCCGCCGGCATGCAAACCGCACCAAACAGTTATTTTTTGTGGATGAAGTAGTGATTCATAAAGCACATGTGCGTTTTCACTTGACCAATAATGCATATTTTGCTTATTGGCGAACCCATTGAGCCAAAAATGAGCTTCGTCACTGAAGATGATTTTGCGATGAAATTCATCATCTTTTCTCAGAACCCAATGGGAGTTAGTTAGTGTACTTCATCATAATGAAAATGTTGAGCTTACTGAATTAATTGACAGTGACAGTTTGATTATTAGTGAAAGAGTGCGTTCACAAATTAAATTCAAAGTTGTCAAGTCCCTATTATAAAACCCTATATTAGTATAATATAATAATATAAATATTTATGACGAGACTATTTACTTTTTTATCTTTGTCGTTTCGATCTGCTTTAATCAATAATTGTCCTTCAGGACTTATTCCTGAAAGTCTTTCAGGTATGGCTATCTTTCGAAAAAAGATTAGCCAAATTCGTAAGTAGGTCAATTCCCAGTTATGCTATTGGCTTCTCATCCAAAGAAAGGAATCGAATATCATTCAACTTAAGTCATCTCCATTTAATCTGGATATCTGGTGTACATTCAAAAATGCTAATGAACTCGCAAATTGCATTTCCATCACATAAAACGGATGACACCATTGCCAGATGCAGGCTTAAATCAAATAACCCAGCCGCAACAGAATAATAACATGTCATGGAACATGGATATTGCCACTGCCACTGCCACACACAGAATATCTAATGCTATGCATGCGAAAGTAATTCGCACATGCGCTCCAGTCAATGAACTCATTTATAATAGATTCCCTCGGGACTCTGGGCCACAAATAAAAATAAAAAAAATAAAATGCCATAAATATTGCTAGCGCTTAGGAAAAAGGCAAGCGCACGCAACGGAAAACCAATTTGCATGCGCGCATATTGTACGCGTCAACGTCACCAAAAACATAGCAGATGCGGATGCTGATGCTGAAGCTGATGCTGATACAAAACCTGCGGTTCTACCCCTCAGATTTCGTATCTTTGCGGTCGAATGCTTTGGGGTTTCTGTTATGACATGCATATGCTCCTTGCCCATGTTGCACCAAGAGATATATGAACAAGTAGCAAATATTCGTACATTAGATGGCATCCATGGCCTTCCTCAATCGGGAACATCTTGTGTTCGGATGTGTTCCTTGCGTCATTCGCGCGTTATCTCGGCACCAAGATCTGGTTTCATTAATTCCGAAATGATCATGAGATGTGAACAGAGAACAAACATTTGACAAGATGTTATCCAGATTCTGGTGATGGCTTTCCAGCACATGTGTATCCTCATACATCCCCAAACGTACAATTGGATCTAGGGAGAGCAGCAGATGGGAATTGCAATTGCAATCACGGGTGAGATATCGTATTAATGAGATTGCACATGGAACACGTGTTGAAGTTGGCTTTTCTTTCTACTCTTAAAGGCCATTAGCAACAACAGCTAATGGCTCAAAGGACTGGTGGTGATTGTAACTGTGTTATTTTTTTATTTCTTCTCTTCATGGTGATTCAATTTAATCGCACATTACAATTAACCGCGGAATTAAAGAAATGAAAAACGATTAAGTGCACAGTGTCGATTTGTTTCAGAAATTCTCTTATGCTGCGGATTTTTGGCGCCAAATAATGTGTTACCCTCGAGCCACGTTAAATAATAAGTATTGGGTCATTTGGGAGTTTCTTGTTGTGCATAGATTGTCAGTAACTTTAACCGGGGTAAAACAATGTAAATGTGGAAGTTTCCTGTAAGTATCTTGTTTTTATCTTCTACTATATACTCTGAACTTTTAAGACCAATGTAAACAAGTACTCAATTTTTCCTTTCTCTTGAGCTTCAAAATATGGCTTTTATTGCTTGAGTCTTATTCAGAGAATACATTTTCGAAAGCATAATAAGGCCTTTGAAGTTTGTTGCCAGATAGACGTATGTATACTTGGTGCTGTTCTCGTCATCTCAAAATCAACTCGTTTTGTGTTTCATTGGCCGTGAAATGGCGAAAAACCTTATGCTAAAATGTGAGAAGAAATAAATTTTGTCTGTTTTTCAAATAAGCTCAATTTATTTGTCGGAGATACTGTGCGTTTCTCGGGCTTTTTCCATCACTGATGTTGTCTAATGAAAAGCGGTAGCAGTAACGGTTTTAATGTCTTATCGTAACGACTTTCTGAACTTAATGCCTCAGAAGGCTGCTACGCTTTGACCAGTTAAAAGCTGCCGGTCCATAGTCCATACCAGCACTCAAATCACGGTACCGTGGAAGTAAGGAGACCTCAGGACTTTGGTCCTGTCGGTTGTAAGAGCGTTACGGTGGGTGTGATTTAAACCTAAAATAGCAGGAATAGTTTTCCAGTTGGTGTCGACACGAATTGCAAAAGTTATTGGGTACTGTGAAACTAATATCAGCAAGATCTTTTAGATCGGCCAAATAGACTCATACCAAGGGTGGAACATGTGCCTCCAACGCAGTTCAAAATTAGTATTCATAATACAAGCAAGCGATGACAAGGCGTATATTTGCTCCCATGGATGGATTGGTATCCCGTGAAATTAAGTCTTCACAGACAAGAGTTCACGTAAAACCGTATAGACGTTCCATACATTCCCAGCGACTATACCTCCAGCATCGGTATCCTTATTTATTCCGAGAGAAGTGAAGGCCTTCCGGCCTACAAAGCTTTCTGTATAATATGTCGGCGGTTAGACCTTTAATTTTTTAAAAATTCAAGACTACATAGACATATCTCCAGAGCTGGTAGATATGTGTCATCTGCCCTATTTTGTGATATTTTAATTCTCTTCGTCGTTTGACAGTTGCATTATCGGGCGTGACTGGCACCAACGGCGGTATCGGCCACATCTTTTACGATTCCGTGACATTTGTTTTATTCTACCTATCCCATCTTTATCAGCCTTGTTATTTGCTTGAGCTATTTGCAGTGTTCGTTTTGTTAAACAGACGAGCTCTGAGCTTGGTTGCTGCAAAATGATCGACCATTGCAATGTTTGCTTGTTGCAGTTACGAAAATGCAAAACGTCTGATGCTTCTATCGAATCAAGAAGCATGTAGTTGGTTAGATTGATACTACGATTATGCGGTGCAAGACAGATTGATTGATCGTTGCTAGAGCAGGCGAAATCTGAGAACACTCTCGTTCTTCCCAGTATCCCAACTACTACATAGTCAAGTGAGGAGTCTAAAGAATAGGACCTTCTGATGTCAAGCTCTGACTTTTTTGGTTTGCTGCAAGTCTACCTTTAGCTATCACATGCTAACGTCTTTATGATAGAGGTGAAGTCTCATAATAATAGATTAATTTAAGTAACAGTTTAATATAGATAATCTATCGTTCTAAGGCTACTCTGGTTTATAACTTCCCATAACATGCCATTATACGAACTGAGAGTGGTTGAGAAAGAGACCCCGAATAGGGGAGTAAGTGATAATATGTGTCAAAAGAGGGTAGAGTATGTATCGAAAGTAAAACGAAATAAACAAGTGACATCATTCTTTTCTCTGATCTAATCAATCAATCAATCAATTAATCGAATTAACAACTCTTATTGGCTGAACGATTTCTTTGAACAAGCCTTTATCATCTGGTCAAACATTTTGCAATTCTTAACTAAACAGTCCCTCTGAGGCTTGGTTTTGCTGGTGAGGGACGTTACCTATGTATGAAAATACTTTTGCATTCCTCTTCTAGCTGTTTTGATGCTTCTTCGAAAGATTTTAAAATTTTTAATAACTATTAGTGACTAATAACTTAAATTAAGTTTAATTAAATTAAACTCGCGTCACCGAAACGCGAGATAACCGTGCCTTCTAATTTTCAGAAAAGCCGTTGTTGTATGTGCTGTATGCCACGTAGTGCCGTCTTGTTAAAATCACATGTTATCGAGATTCGTGTCTTCCAATTTAGGCCATAAAAAAACGAATTATTATCGGCTTGTAACTCTTACCAATTGTTGTGGTGCCAGCTTTATTTTGAAAGAAATATTTTGCATTTGGATTAGTGGGTGGCCGTGGCTTAAGTGGTACAATGTCGGTTAAAGGTATTGGAAGCATGCGTCGTGTATATCCTTCTCCGTAATGGAAAGCGGTTATACATGATGTCTGTTTATGCACCTAGGGCTACTCAATTCATCTTATTCATCTCAGAGCTCGAGACACTTTTTCGATTCCTCAGAACGATCTTTCGTGTCCTAAAATCGCCCGAGCGTTGGAAAATGAGCACATATTTTTAGCAGGCCGTTGCTAATGACAACTTCTTAGTGATCGATGATGTTAGTAGAGTAGGTATAGGCTATAGAAACGACTTCCCCGGAAGTGTACAAGGCAAATGACATCAATGGCCCGAACCACAACCTGTAGAATCGAGCCCTTGTGCACAATGATATATTGTCATATGTCATATGTCATATGTCAATAATGTCATCGCCGATGAGAGGGTATTACCCCCGTTAATTTTGAAGGAAGAGTTTCAAAAGATCTTTAAATCACTTAGGAGGAAGAAGTCAGTGGGAACCGATGGAATACCAAATGTTGTACTCCGACACCTCCCACAAGTTGGACATTTAATAATGCAGTGAATAATGCCCATTATCCAGCGCATTGTCCCCAAAAGGTATAAAGATTCTTCCAATCCGGTGAATCTCCGGTCGATCAGTTTTCTCCCAAACATCGATAAGGTTTTCGAGAAAATTAATACTATAGAGTCCTGACTAAGTGGGATAATCTGGATAATCAATTCGGTTTCAAGGCGGGGCATGATGTCATTTATGTCATTATGCCGCGGGACTCTACTGGAACATTTAGCATAAAAATGGTCTGCAACAAGGTGCGGTGAATTTGCCTATCATATTCAACAGTTACACAAATAATCTGATACGTTCACTTCACCATGCCATAGCGTACGCAGACGATGACTTAATATCATAGAGATCAGATCCAGAGATTGACGTCATTAATATATCATACTTTTGCATCGTGACTTCGATAAAATTAAACGATATTGCGACGACTGGAAATTGAAGATCAACTTCAATATTTATATTTAAATAAACATATAGATGTTACTTTAGCCAGAGCCAAATGTGCTTGTGCAGGATGAAGGTGATCTGCTTGTATTTGGATGTCCCGTGTGGTCCAATGTGATAACCAGTTTATTGTGAAAACTTTGGGTGTTGACTCGAAGGCTCATTGCCAGAACAGTGACCTAATCTCCGGGGCTTATTACCCTAATTATATGTATCATGAGATAGTACGCTTTGATGGTCTTATATCTCCAGAAGCGTTACACTATTTTCGTGGCATCTCTGATTCAATAGGGCGGCAGAGAGTGGCGAGATGATGGATGTTGCACCAGCAACACCAATAATTTTGATGGCTTGTTGAAGGAGAAGAAGCTTCATTGTCGAATTCCTTCAGCCTTAGGTAGCTCCATAGGAAGCTTTCTTAAAAGGGGTAACCCATACAAGAAAAAAAAAATAAAAACAAATAATGTATTGTATCATATATGCTTACAATCAGATAGAATATGTAGGTTAACATTTATTTTGATTTTAGGGAACTTATAAGTTTTACTTTTAATTTCTGTTTTTTTTTTCCAAAAAAGGTCCATGTACTTAGTTTTTCCATAAAAACAAAAAGTTTTTCATAGTTTTAATTGTTATAAATGTAAATAGTGTAAGAAGCGGCGAAAGACATAGTTTAAGCATTAAGTTTGACTTAGAGTACCCGAATGGGACTAGTAAGTTAGAATAAAATAATTTTGAAGTTATTTAAGATAAATTCTAAGCGTTGTTTTTTTTTGTTTAGCATTTAAGAGTTAATTAGTAATTGAAAACAAAAATGCATTGAAAATTAAATGAAATAAGTCTATTATCTTCTAAATCGGACTTTTTTTCAGGTAGCGAAAATCACGTATAATAAGTGGTTACCTAAAATTCAACAACAAGTTCAATTACATTAATAATTAAGTCCTACATTAAATGTTGGATGCCACCTAAGGAGCGAAATAACCACTGACCAATAACCACGCCAGACTAAAAACCACACCAAATAGTGTCTTTTTTTAGGCATTCGAAAATGATGGGTCTCATGTGGATTGTTATCTACCCAAATGTTGCTTGTTGATATATACATATAGTAGTAGTCATTCATCTTAAATTGGGTATCGTCGCTGATGATAATTTTCTATCTGAAATCGGAGTCCACTTTCAACTGTTCCAGAGTCCAGTCAGTAAAGGCTCAACGCACGAAACTGAGTACTCATTTTAATAATTAAACTTAATAATTTGCACACGTTGCTCAACATTATAAAATTACATTATGATTTGTCATACTTAATTATTATTACTTCCAAAGCTGTAGCTTCTCAAACATGGCAGCTATACTAGGTGGAGTGAAGTAAACCCCTTGACTTGCGCTGTTACTGCAAAAAAGGTTATGGTGCCCTGAAGTCCTTTCATATTTAGGCAGACATCCCAAATTTTAGTGCAATACTGTCTTTAGTTTTGTTTTGACAGCTGATTGTTGTTGAAGTGTTTGGCATCATGTTGAGTATGGACAAAAACGATTTTCGTTCTCTCATAAAACATTATTTTTTGAGATGCAAAACGGCGAAGGAAACAAAAGAAAAGTTGGATAAATATTATAGGGCTGATGCTCCGTCAGATTACACCATCAAAAATTGGTTTCGATAGTTTCGTGGTGGCCGCAACTCCACTACCGATCGAGTCCGCAGCGGCAGTCCCTTTGATGCGGTTACAGAGGACAATGTCAAAAAAATTCATGAAATGGTGTTGGCTGACCGGAAAGTGAAGGTGCGTGAGTTAGCAGATACCACAAAGATTAGTACTGAGAGCACACGCCGTATTTTGCGCAACATTCTGCATATGAAAAAGTTATCCTGCCGCTGGGTGCCACGCATACTCACTCCTGACCAAAAACACGAACGCGAGAGCATTTCGAAAGAGTGTTTGGACTTGCAGATGCGGAATCTGCAGACTTTTGGGGTCGATTGGTAACTGTTGAACACCAGAGAACAGAATGAGTGCCCGGCAATGGACTGAAGCCGGCACGAGTGCTCCGAAGCGGCCGAGGAAGGCTCGATGGGTCGGAAAGGTTATGGCGTCGGTTTTCTGGAATTGTCTTCGTGAACTACCTCGAAAAAGAAAAAACCATCAACAGCAAGTATTAATGTGCATTATTGGAGCGATTGAAGGCCGAAATCGCTGCAAAACGGCCTCACATGAAGCGAAAAAAATGTTTGTTTTTGTAAGCATTGCAACCATGGCTAAAATCAATGACTTACTGTCAATTGCTGTCGCATCTACCGTATTCGCCCAATTTGGCTCCCTCGGACTATTATCTCTTTCCAAACCTCAAGAGATTTCTCATCAACAAAAAATTCAGCTCACGCGAGGAAATCATCGATGCCACGGAGAAGTATTTTGCAGACCTTCCGGGAAATTACTTTTCGGACGGGATCAAGAAGCGAAGAAAATCGCTAGAATAAGTGTATCAAACTTAAAAGTTACTATATTGAATAAAATAAAAAACATTTAAAAAAAATTTTTTTTTTTTCATTACCAAGGAGGTTCCTTTTTATCCCATCTAGTACACTATAGCGTCCCTATTGAAAAACACTTCATTACGCCCTTTTCACTTAATTCACATTCAACTTTCCTTAACTTTCCTTGAACTTGTTTTTTTAAATTCAAGCACCCAAACAGAGGATAGAAAGCAAACACTGTATCAGGTGAGCAAGATTTTATTTGGTATTGATGGATAATGATGGACATCGCAACGATATTGTCATCATTGCTTAGGTAAATAGATAGAGTTCCTTTGTAGAGTTCCCAGAGATTTTATATGGACAGCATATATTATATATATTATTTTAAAAAAGTATAGAAAATATACGAGTACGTAAAAATGTTATGCGATATGTACGATGACGTATAAAATGAAAGAAAAACGAAAGCTGGAATTATTAGAAAAATCGAAGTTAAATTTGAAGTGCAATGTCTAAAGGCCGTTACTTTTTTAAAGTCATACAAGATTTTTAAGAAGATAAGGCTACGAATCAGATGTATAATATTAGTGTAGCTTATTTTTACACTGCTTTTCCGAACTATAATAGTAAGCCTAACTCCTGACAGCTATGAGTATTTATAAAAGTGTTATCGTGCATCGAAGTGCGAAATATTTCAACACTTAATCTCTCTCATAAGCATTCAAAGAAATTGCGATAGCAATGACACACATAAAGTTAGTGTGGGTTGGTTTTAATGGCGCCAAAATCTGTTTAAAGATTTGCTATACACGACAGTACATATTACATAATTAAAAACTGCCACAGTCCGCGTTTGACGCGGTTTTCAACCAATAAGTATCTCCAATCAGCGCAGTCTTTATCTACTTCTGCATTCGAAAATAATTGAGGTCCCAGTCAATGTCCCAATCAAATTGTCGCATACATTTGAGGCGACAGATATGCAGTTTTGTAATCAGGTCGCTAAACATTTTTCAAAGGTCGCGCTAAAGTCCGGGGTTAACCTAGCCTCAACAAACAAGCGTCTCCAGCTCGCTCGTCTCTACAGATGCTATTGTAGGAGTTTTCTTATCATAAGATAAATTACGTGAACTTCTAACATTTCAACTACTGGTATATTTAAATACAAATTGACTTTATAAACTTATTTAAACTTTACGTGAATTAATTGCGCAAACGACAATTATAGAAAGAGCAAACCCGCTCCTACTTTGATGCCGGCTGAGAAGAAAAAAAAAAACTCATTGTGACTCGTTTACGATTGACCGTTGAGCTAGGAGTAAGGAGAGTCAAGTCTCGGGAAGAAGTGAAGTTAGTGCTGTTTTTAGCGAGCGGTGCCATCGCTCTACTACCGCGGTATAGATGCAGGAACACCTCAATATTTGAGAAAAGGGTTTAAAAAGGGCAGATTCAAATTATCAGCCCTGATTGGTCTTGAGTCGTAGAGGACAAGCGAAAAGAAAAGCATCGACGACGGTTGTCGCAGTGATTTCAGGGACTGGAATGGATTTCGTATGTATGTAACTAGGTAACTGTAGCCATTGCATGGTGGCATTGCACCTAAGATATTTAGATGAACGTGATCGAACCTGTTGGCTGCTGCAAATACTCCTAATGGTGGAACAACGAACCTTTGTTGGGTTTGAACCACGTTGCGTAGACCGAAAGTCATTCGGGTAAATTCATATAACCCGAAAGGGGCTATAGGAATTTGATGGTATGCATGGGCAAAGTCCAAACAAGCAAGAATCGACCTACCGGGCAGTATCAGCTTGAAGTCCGTGAGTGGTCAGGAAGAGTGATGGCTTTGAGGCGCCTATAATCACCGCCCCGGACGGCTGTCACCGTTCTTTCTTTTTGTAACGACGTGAAGAAGACTAGCTCAGGGGCTACTTGATGAGCGGAAAATGCAAGCTTTAACCATGCGCTGGAACTCGGCATGAGCCAACTTGCTCGGATAAGGTCTTATTTGGTTTGTTCCATGATTTTACTTCACCGTTTATTCCATCTGGAGAATATATCCGCTGTCCCGTTTATACTGCTGATATTTATGTTTAATGGTCAGCACTCGCGCTTATAAGTTTGACAAGTCGAGTACGGATGGACATCGACCACTGCTCGATGGTTATCATTTGGAGCTAAAATAAGCACAATTGATGTGTAGAAACAGTAATAACCCTGGGCAAAGCCATACCAAGTTGACACCTCGCATTTTTTTTTTATTTATTGCAAGGGGTTCCTCAACAGAAAGGTGATTGGTGAATCTTTTTCTAGTACGGGTGTTGAATATATAATTTTACTGTTTGTCCGCATGTGGATATAATCCAAATAGGATAATCTCACCTCAGCCGTTTTTCTCGTATCCAGCAAAAATCTCGCCTATAAATAATAATATAGTGAGTTGCGGGGAACTCTAACAGAAATGTACTATTGCTCCACTATGCTTGCCAAATTAATGAACCTTTATCGTCTAGTGGGCTAACAATAGCTTATAGTTAGACTCCTACCTGTTTTCAGTTGAATAGATCACCTAGTATGATTGATCTCGTCTTTGTGTCTGACGGTTCTGCTGTTCGATAAAATTTCTTAAGAAGGCATCCCTGAACACGATCTCCCTTTCTGCACACTAAATATCGTTTTCTCTCGTACAGCATCTTCAACATCTTTCCAATATAAGGACTTTACCTCCATATATTTCTGTTCCCTTCAAGCGGCATTCAGCTAAGGTTTTTGTGAGCAATGCTGGTTAAGTGGTGATCCTAACAGAAGACTGGATTGATTTTAGATTGATTTAGTGATTTAGACGCACGTAGTACTGCAACACGTCTGCGTCTACGGCTACGTCTTTAATAAGACCCCGGGATAAAGAGTTCAGCTAAAGAATTCGGTGCCAATACTCTAGAATATTCTAGAGCCCTGATACAACGATGGAGACCTGAACTCCAAATATGTCAAAGTAGTTGTAAGAGTTGGTATGTACCAAGTAACTCAAACTGACTAGAATCGTGGATGTCGCCGTTGATTCGTATATGGCATCCCTCCATTCGATACTCGCTCCCTATGCTTCATTATGTGAAGCCGAGAGCAGGAGTTGATGCGCAGAGGCATAAATGTCAACGCTTCCGTCCTTATAATTCGCTTGACCACCTAACTGTATCCCTTGATTCGGGAATTTGAATTCATTTGTGGCTCTTCCTCCTTTTGTAGGTTGGCAGGAGCTGCTGATTTAAAATGAAACCACGTCTATTTTTCACCAGTTTTAGAGCTCTAGAGAGATAAGGGTAGCTATGTGGTGGTTTTTTGGTATATGCATACTCTGTTTGAGAGTAAGCTATTCTGAAATTGTGACCTCAGCTGGGCTGATCCTCGGCTCCGATCATGTAACATCTAAAATCCAATCCAGGGTGTAGAAAATTATGAATAGGAAAAGTGATTTGTATATATGAGCTTGTAAAATAAGTAGAAAGGTCGAGTGCTATTTGGGTTCAAGATTCATCTAGGGAAAAACATTGGAATCTTTGACAGCTTCTACAACTCGATCACTCTGACGTTTAGCTGGGGATAGAATACCTAAAGAAGAAAATACAACACATTCTGTTTAATGAGACAATGACCACTCATGCGCAAGTACAATGCCCAGTAGTACAACAAAATACTGTCAAACTGATTTAATCCGATTACGCGCACTTACTGCAAATATTAAATACTAATTTAAATTCAATAATAATGTTAATTACAATTTAATAAATATTCGCAGATATACAAATTAAGTGTTTGAATGAATAAATAACAATCTTGTCTAAGGTTCGTTCGTTCGTGGGATAAAAACATACTCGTTTATAGGTGCGTGTGAAAAATATCTCAAAAAATCGTTTAGTATCAAGGGCACAACAAATGCTCTATCGCACGATTGTTATCTTTAGTTTACAAAGATTACTCTCAGAGAATAAAAGTGCTAATGAAGCTCCTAGAGCATCGCCCCAAAATTAATTACGACGTTCACTATACATTGCATTTATATGTTTTGGTTGGAATTTGAAATTTTATCTTACCTCTCCGAAAGGCAAACAGACTATTGTGAGTCTGTCTTCGAGTCTCGATAAGATCCACTGAAAATAGTTTCGATCTCTTCAGCCCCCAGGTGTCCCCCCATTGTTATTGGGTCTGTTTGTTTCTCACACATTCAAACACTGCGTGTTATGAATTTTTAAGTTTTCGGCCCAAGCATTCCAGCTTAAATTATATTATTTGCACTGACCTCCATACCTTGCGTGTTCCATTGCCTTATGAGTTACCCATCGATTGTCGTCGTCGTTGTTGTCGCGCTTGAAAAAGCGACTTCTAAGCCAAGTAGCAGCATACCAGCACCACAGCTACAGCCACAGCAAGCACCAGAACCAGAAACAGCAGCAGTTAAAACTGAGTGTCTCTCAAGTCAAACGTCGATCAAGTCAGCATTTTCTACGATCAGTTGCTTTCCGTGTGTATTGGCGAACGAACGAGCGAACACCTGCTCTGAATAGTTTCTGTTGTTACGAACGTGCACACTAGTTTATCGCTGTATATCGGTTTCAAATATCTAAAAAAAAAAAAAAAAAAATCGTTAAAATGGTTGAAGCCCAACCAAGTGAAAATCGCCAGAGATGGATCTTCAATCTGAAGATCATTTTGTGCCTGTTACTTCTGCCATTGATCTTATTTGCTGTGGCATTGAAACACCTCTTGGATTACCTGTTTGGCTATAAGGAAAAGGATGTTAAGGGCCAAGTTGTTTTGGTGAGTTTTTATTTTTTGTTTGCCCTTTTGCCTCTTCCAAACAAAAATTGTTTGATAAAATCGCGGTGATCGTCAGTGATCTTCAGGCATACATAAGTATCTCCTATTTAGACAACGTTGTCGTTGGTCTTATTGTTTGTTTCCATTTTTTTGTTACTGTTTAGGTAAAAAGCATTTAAGTGTTGGCGTACGTACATCAGCTTTTATCTATGAAGATGTAGGAGAATACATTTTTCCGTTATGTCGATAATTTTCCGGTTTTGTTGGTTTCTGGGTGTGGACTTGATACACGTATCTTTACCAACAATCTAAAGTATGAGGAGATTGGAGAGTCATTAGATGCTACTTACTCATGCATACGAAAAATCTTTGGTGATGAAAAATTCTGATCGTGTTTGTATGTTTATACGGTCGAATTCTATTTATGGGACAATGTGATATGGTTTTCTAGAAAATGTCGATTGAGTCGGGCTTATATCGATTTGAGTGCCAGCTGTTAATTCGTTAAGTAAATGAATGTACATACATATGTAGGTTCTCATGCTCATATCTAAACAATAAACATGAAGTTCGAGGAAACCCTATAATTAACTATGGTAGATACTTATACTGACACTGGATATGACTTTGGGTGGTGTACGTTCATCACATTCGTAGTTTTCAATTTTGATAATCAGTGTTTGAGAGCCGTGTGTCGATTCTAAATTCAGGGAAGCGATACATTAATATCCAAAGTCAGAAATCGATATATGAGCTCAATGACGCAAGCTTACCAATATTGTGTCACCCTTCTTAAGGATAAGTTTTTATTGACAGTTTTCTTTTATGATTTTTGAATTTAAATTGATAAACCATCAAGCAGAGACGGCCTTTTCACATTTGATGTGTGTTACGAGTACTTCATCATTTGCTTAGTGCTCTCGTTGTTTTTAAATTAGGCTCAGTAATTATTGTCACGTAGAATTGAAAACTTCTTTGAGAGAAACGTGCGCTCCTGAGAACCACAAGACGTGGTCAGTTTTTTGACACTCTTTGGCGTGATATAGAGGGCCATTCGTTCTTTTTCATGCAACGCACTAGATGTGTACCAGTATGAGGCACATAATCAATGTTTTACTGATGCGTTGACGGGCGTGTTTGGTTTCTTTAGCAAGGCAAGATGATATCTTATAAAGTCTACTGGACTGTAGAGTGTCAAAAATGCCTCATACAATGGTCTTGAGTTACCTGCAATTTGTTTGAGCTTTTTTAAAACTCTTTCTTAGCAAACTAGAATCTTTTTAAACTATTCTACGTTATGTGTGTCTAGGACGGCTTATTCTTCTGGATGTCTGTTTAAATGGATTTTATTCAATAGCAAGTTTTGCAATGCAGTTGTATGCACAGGTTCTTGGCTCTTTCTTCTGTGAAGTTCTTCGCCAGAGATGTGAATTTAAGAATTACAGCATATAAGGGATATTGGTCTACAAAACCATTTGAGTAATGGTGATTTAAAGATTGAGTTAAACAAGTTTGGTTGTTGTTTACATTGTTACTTCAAATTATTGTTAGCCGTTTTTTTTGTACTCCTATATTCTTTTAATCGGGTACGTTTTGAACAGCTATGTCATTCCTCTAGGTGCAAGCCTATCCAAATGAGTCCGCTATTCATACAATCGGGGGCGTATTCCAACTTAAAAAACTGTCGGTAAAATGAAGACAGGTTTTCACAGAATACTCCATAATGATCTAGAATGTATTAATATAGTCAATGGGCCAGAATACAGGTCAAAAGCTTGCCCGGTCCTCGTCGAATGTTAAATGTATGTTTCTTTTGATTATTACCAGAATAGCTTTAATAAGCTCAGTGTTTATTTCTTTGTTTCACTCTGTAGGAAAACATTTTTTTTTTCTTGTCGAAACTTAAACAAAGGACTTATCTACACTTTGAATGTTTTATCACAGAAGATGACTTCTTTGATAAAATGCCTATAAAACTAACACTCACCACATCAGCGGATAATAACTGTAACCTTTTACGAGCGCAGGTCATATCACTTGTGACTAATATATCTAGGCACTAACCAAATGCGTAGAGCCCTTTTAAGATGCTACTGAACAGTAGCATTAAAATTGCAAACCTTTTAGAGACTGAAGAATTATACTGTCTGCAAGGAAACCCAGCTGTCAGTGAAAGCTTTAACCAAAGACGTAGACAGTCCTAACTCAGTTTGAGTTCTGAAAGTTTTTTCTCTAAGCCTTCCCCAATAAATTCAATACCTTGTGACCTGAAACTTTAATAGGACGAAGAGGATGCATCAAGAAAAACATTAAGTATAGGTAGGCCGCAGATACTTCTTTGCCTACCATAGTTTATTATTATCAGGCTTGTGCATATTTTTGGTTGAAGGACAGATACAAGTTTCTCTAATGAGGAGTAAGAGACAAAATCGGTTTTGAAACTATTAGTGAAGACCGACTGCATTGCTCTAATAGCTCAGATTCTGACCGAATCTAATTTCTTGTCTAGGTTGTTTTGTTGATTTCGTACTTTCGCAGTAGCAAAAATTCTGGTGCCACTGCATTAGACGACATGTCCATGAGACCAGAGTCAAGATTCAATCGGCATGCAAGATCATCGAAACTTCAGTGCATTTTATACCAAAGTTCAGTTTTTTTTTTTAATCAGATTATGACTTTAGGACTCTTAAAGTAATTATACATACATCAGTACGCCTAGCGCAGAATACAGCAGCCCATACTTGGGACCCTCTTTGGTGACATGATAATATTAATGTCTTTAAGTACTGTAGGCACTTGAGTTTGGATCGGATTGATAGTCAATCTCGTCTAGGGTTGTCTGCGCTTTAGAACAGACAGTAGCTATGCATTATCAAACAGATAGTACAGCTATATTATCTGCATATGTATAATCATAGATGATAAACCCAATAGAAGCGTTAAGAAGAAGTTAGTCGATCAACATGCACCATTGAAGGATGCTGTCTTGCGAGTAATGTCCGTTTAACTCAATTATCACATACTGACTGCAGTCAGCATCCCCAATCAGGGTTCTGTTCTCTTAAAAAATTGGTAATTTATCTATGGTGTGTTGCCTGGTCGAGTTAAACAGGCCGTCTAAAAATGCGTTGTCGAAAGCGCGTTTAATTTTGGTGCCTATGATCCGACATGGAGACTCAGACAGTACTTTTCAGCCAATATCCGGGAATCGTCGTTTTACTTTCGTGACAAAAGTTAACTGAAAGTTAATCTATCATGTGCTGTATTCTCCTTTGCGGTTCAATAAAATTGCATATGTAGTCATACTCGTCGAAACCATTTATGGGTATGTCTATTACTTTGGAACGGTTATTAGTTATATTGTTGCGGAGGTTTTACTTTCTTTCCGTGCTTCCGTCATCGATCGGCTTTCCTAAACAATATGCCGCTATAAACAAGGCAATTGACTACCTGGTGCTAAGATTTTCATTATTATGAACCAGGTGGAAAAAGGCATATCTTATCCCTCCGACATTTCATTTAGGTCCCTTCTTTCTAAGGTCATGGAAACGCCGATAAACCATCAGCTCCGGAAGAAGAGATTTTGAAGCAACAGGTGCATTGGTGATTTGATTGCATGTCTCACCGAAAAGTAGAAACAAAACGTACATCAATCTGAAGAAAGCAGGATAGCTGCACTTGATATTTTTAAAGTATTAAATAGAGTTTGGCATCAGGCTCTTTTGTCAAAGCTGTGTACATTTAGGTGCGATAACTCACTTATTTAATGGATTTGAAATATTCGAAATGTTAATTTAAGTTGTCTTGGATGGTTTCAAGTCTGATATTTCGAAAATAAATGCTAGTGTTCGCCAGGTCTTCATTCTATTTCCGACACTCTTTATAATTTTCATTAATGATCTCTTGCCTGCTACTGCTGATCTAATATATTCCTTTGCTGATAACAGTTTTTTCTGATTTTCATATTCGTTCCCGGACCCACGTCCCTACTATTCGGCTGTGGGATGGGAACGGCAGCGTATGCTGAGCTCATTAAATTCCGATATTAACAACATCACTAAATACCATAGGGAACCACCAACTACCACACCAAAATACAATGCCCTCTTCTGTCTATAAAACGAAGTTTAAACACTCTGCCATTGTCCATGAATGGCACTTGCATCATGGAAACGGAAAAATTTTACATTCTCGGAATGTGTGTCAATCACAATCTAGCTTAGAGTTACCACATATTTGATGTCGCCAAAAATGTTGTGAAATGTCGAGGTTTCCTGAAACGATCTAAGAAATCTGGGCTCAATATATACGCAAAATCTCTTAAACGCGCCATCTATAAAAAAAAACACACAGCGGACATGCAGACTTTTACGGCAACCCTAGAAACTTTGATTTAAGTAAGACTCCGTGGTAAGACTCATTCGCTCAGAAGAGAGCGTGTAGGACTCTTGGCTTTTCTCTCAAATATTACTGAAATAGAAATCATAAACATGCTTTTCGATTCCTTGTCAACTTTATGAGAAACTTGAGTACGCGATCTCAACCCGTGTAAATTGGGAAATTGAGGATCTCGTGCTAAAAACTTAATGTGTAATGTGGTATACTGATGGTTGCTTTTAAGGTTTAAGGTTAGTAAAAATTACAATATTTTTTTTTTTTAAATAGAACTTATTTGAAATTTTTGCAATACTAACTGAAATCTATTAATATAACATACATTTAACAACAACTTCAAAAAAAATCTGGCAAGAATTATCTGAGTGATTCAAGAATTAGCAACAATCTTAGAACCTTCAATGCAGTACTAACTACAATTTCGTAAATACAGGGTCGGTATTTATGGGTGATTGGTTTTGGTGGGACAAAAAAAAAAAAAGTAATTGTATGACAGGGAGGGGGCTCTATTTTAAATAAGAGCAGGATGAAAACATCTCAATGACGTTATAGGTTGTTAAAAAAAGTATATGTTCAGTTTAGATCTTTAAGTGAAGCTTTTGGCTAAAGCCTTTCTTGCTCGGCGGAAAGAGGACATAAACACAACTACCACGCTGTTTTTAGCTTTACCAAAACCTCTTAAGCTAAACCGGTCATTTAATCAGTTTTTTGACCATTTTCGGATTAACTTATATTTAATTCTAAAAGGATATGGAATGTTAAAACCATTGGGGAATACTACAAGTTCTCTTAATCAGGAAGTTCTTAGCGTGACCCATCGGTCGCATCCATTTCTACTAGTTATATAGTACACCTGCGTGGATTTCAAACTTTATCTAACATAAAAGGCGTCAACATCAATATTTTCACTGATATTGAGGAATTGTTTAATTCATTGTATTCGCACTGTATGAGCTCGAAAACTGTGGCGTATTGCTTCAATGTCTCCTAAAATTTACAAACGCAACAATTACTATAGACTATGGTGGTGTCAGGTCACAGAGTTTGCAAGGAAACGAAACAATTGATGGGTCAGGTAGAAAGAGTTCTACCAAGAGGTACATACCTAGATGGTTATAGCTCATCTGACTGCAGAACAGATGGAGAAACATGTAAGAAATCAAGCAGGTTAAAAGGAGTGTCTATTCCTTAAATAAAACTTGAAAGATATTCTCAATTATAATATATTATGAATTATACCATATTAGAAGCCTTAAAAGGGTCTGTTCAGAGGATGACGGAACATACAGAACAAATACTGTGTTATTGTGTTTTTTTTTTTTTTTTTTTTTTTTTTTCTAATTAAGCAGTCGTATCCTTCCTCAAGACTACTGTGAGTTCTAAAAAATCTAATTAAATTCAGGCACAAATAAAAAAAGGAGAACAGCTAGTTTTGGAGCATTGCAAACTGCAGAACATCATCGTGGTGTTTCGAGTTAGAAATATTGTTCTTGATTCACTAAGGTCAATATTCTTCTGGTTTGTATTTAGTTGTCACTTGTGTAGTTAATTTTCGTATCGAGGCAGTCCAACTTAACTTCCTGAAAATTGCAAATAGCT
This sequence comes from Volucella inanis, assembly GCA_907269105.1. Taxonomy (NCBI): domain Eukaryota; kingdom Metazoa; phylum Arthropoda; class Insecta; order Diptera; family Syrphidae; genus Volucella; species Volucella inanis. The sequence goes on from OU026153.1 coordinate 150,415,657, forward strand.
ATCGATAGCCATGAAAGTAATAATGAGCAACTAATTATTCGCTTATCGTTTGTATCGAGAGGCAAACCGCGTTTGAGGTCGTGTCGAGCACCATCACCACTTCTTAGCTAGTATAAAAATGCATGGTTTCTCCAAACGCTTCACGGGAAATTAAATTGCTGATAAATTTGTTAGACAAGGCTTCCATTTACAGTTGGGTTTTTTATGAGGTAAAAAAAAACGAAACGAATACTTTCCGACATCTTTAAAAGTTCACCGAGTTTTTTCCTTCAGTAGGAAAAAGTGCTAACTGCTTACTGGCGTCATAACCAGAGTATTCGCTTTTGCTAAGAACTAAGGTGTGCTAACTATAAGCGACATAGCATCCTGTTGCGCATGCTGTGACAGTGATGACGGCAACGTGAATTACTTTCTTTATGAGTACTCAACCCATGCTCGCATCAGACAGCAGGTGTTTGGCGCTGATGTTTTTTTTTTCGTAAGACGGAGAAATTTCAGTAAAAGGCATACACAAAAGCACAACGAACTAGTTTTTTGCTGAGTGCTCTGTTTCGACAAAACAAAAAGTTTGTTTATCGACAAGTTGAGTTTCGCCTCTTATTCATTTGCTGTAAATGCTTCTACAATTGCAGGTTCGGGTGAAACTAATAATGTCGGTGTTATCAGTCGAAAGAACCAGGTAAAGATAGGGCCATTTGTTTGTTGTTACTTGATATCAAACTCTATCTGCTTTAATGCACATCTGGAATAGTTTTGAGGAAGAGTTTCTAAATCGCACAGCTTTTCGAGTTTTTCTAAAGTCGCACGGCCAAACTGCGTTTGTTGTTGGGGGTTGGAATGAATGCTTGTTGATAGGGCCACTTGGTGATAGATAGGTTGCTAAATATGAATATATGTGTTTTTCTTTTAAGCATGGCAGTTCCCAGGGCCGATATGCATTTCGTAACCGAGGTAGTGAATATTAAGCCCAAACCGTCAATTCATATATTCAACGAAACAATTGAACTACACTTATTGGCTGAATTGAATACTGTAGTTTTCATTGAAAATGTTTAGTTTTACATCTTTTTAAAGTAATGGGTGACCAGATAGCAATTAAAGTTTTTCCAATTGTTATATTTCATGTCAATGTCAATGTCAAAAACTGACATTCAGTAAGGTTTGCCATTTAAACATATGGTACATCGTTTTATTCTTGCCGAACGTGCAAAATTATCAAAAAATACAAAATTATCGAAATTCCGGGTTAGTATTAAATACGCAACGTGACTTTCGTTGTGAGGTCGGTCGTCATCATGGCTTCAGTGTGCAGGCAATTTGTTGCAGCGTGGAAAAGTTTGAGCGTGAGTACACTCTTTTGGATCTTAACCCACCAACCAGGCAGAGATTGATGTAAAATGAAGAAAACATAGCCACCGTAGCGGCTTGAAGAAAACCCAGAAATGTCGATTCCGGCATGAGTTCACTAATAGGGCTCTGGAAATGTTGGCCGGAGATCCGAATTTTGACCAAAAAATCGTCTTTGGCTCAGCGGATGTGTCAACAAGTAAAATTCCCATTATTGTAGCGAACACAATCCATAAGTATACGGCTAAGCATCAATGCATCCATAAAGATTGACTATTTGGTGCGGTTTGGTTACATTACCGGACCTTATTTCTTTCGAAATGCGGAAGGAGACATCATTACCGTCAATGGTCTCATGTATAGAGCGATGTTAACTCACTTTCTGTTGTCAGAGCTCGACAATATCTATATATCCGAGCTGTAATTCCAACAAGACGGGGATATATGCCATACAAGCGACGCAACGCTCGAAGTTATGAAGGAGAAATTTGGCCGCCGATCATGCGTTTGATCTCGATCAATTTTAGTTTTAGTTTTAAAATAAGTCAGAATCAATTTTATATCTCACACCGTTGTTGTTTTATTTGAATTTTTTTCCTATCGTTCTTATCTGGTCACCCTTCATAGAAAGTTAAAATGGCGAGTCGGCTGGAACTTTAATTCGAAGAAAAGGATTAAACTATGGAGAATTTACGTTAGTGGTATTATGAAGCTTACTTAAGATACAGGCACAGGTGCCAACTGTTAGACACACGATTACTCATTTCTGTTGCCAGGCATTTCGAACATCTTACCATTAAGTATTGTGATACTTTGTATACCTCCCATGAGTGAATGCATTGCGTATGTTTATATGGCAAACATACCAACGTTGATACACAGGCGCAGTTTTCGGGGGTCAATATGACGATCTAAAGCAAGGAGACAATTATACAGATCTAAGCACACTACTTGGAAAAATATTGTAGAACTTTTAGAAGGAGACACATATGTACGAGTTTTGAAACATTCTGAAACAAGAAACACACTTGATTTTGGATGGACTTACAGTTGTCGACCACAGAAAAGTGACTTCGGCTATGCACGTGAAATATTCGGACCTTTAGGAGCCTTCATGCAGCCGAATAATAAGCAGTGGCCCTAAATCGCTAGAGGGCGGATATCATAGCCATCCAAATAGTGCGAGGGGATGGGCCGGACACAAGAAGGATGTAAAATTGTAGTTTTTACCATGATGACAGACTACAGTAGAAGCCCGAATTTCTATGTGCATTTGACATCAGAGGAAGATTTACGCAAGAAGTTTTAAGCTTCTGGGATCTAAGCGAACGTCTGATTACAGTTCGCATTAAAGATAAATTCACCAACTTAACGTTGATATGCGCTCCTGTTCCATAGAGGAGATTGTTTCTTCGCTTTCCTCAACCAGATCTTCGATGCCCTAAGCACTATGTTAGAATCGTCCTTTGTGACTTTAACGCCAACTTAGGAAAGCAGAGTTTTTTTAGCGGCACAGTTGGAAAATATACAACACTTCCTTCGAAAATGGACTAATCGACTAATTAGACTAATCTAATTGATCACATTGCGACCAATGCAAAACACAACTCTAGTACGTTTCGAGGAGCCAACATCGATGCACACTACTAACTTGTTTTGGCGAAGTTACAAATGCAAATATCTCGGATGACCTTATACCCAAAAAGTATTGTAAAAAAAATCGCGTGGCCCAAAATCATTTGAGAAATAGCGACATTTTTCGGCGGTATTACAAAGAAGGACGAAAGCTGCTTGCGAGCTCTATAAATAAAGGAGACAGAAGGAACATCGGCTCATCAAAAAGAAAAGAGAAAAGCAGAAAAGCCTGTTTTTCGGAAGTTCTACAAAAATGAAAAATAAAATTGCAAAGGTCACAAATACCGAACAAAATCAGAAGTCACAGTCGGTACTGAAAATATAGAATATACATATACTTCTGCAGATTATTTAACGGCAAAGCCAACCAAAAATCCCTCTCAGTTAGAATAAACAATTCAACTTGATTGATGATGGGTAACAACTTCGTCCACTGGAACAAGAAATCTAAACCTAAGTTCAAAAAGACTAAAAGAGTAGAGAAGTACCTGGTGTATTATTTAAAGCCATGGGTTTGATTTGGTAGAACATACACCAACTTATTTGGAAGATATGGTCAGTAAATATAATAGAAGCTCTACATCGTTTTTCCGATCATGAACAGGTTGAATCTTCTAAACTGCGAGAACTGTAACATAGCTATATCAGTCTTATTTAGATTACAAACAAGATTTTATCAACCGTACTATGCCATAACTGTACAATAATGAATTACGTCCGTTTCGTTATGAAAGATATAAACTATGGTGCAGGTATCTCAAACTTTAATCTGGCTCTGACCCCTCCATTTGCCATCAAATTCATGGCTGCTACAAAAAATGAACCAGATTTCAGTTTCAGTTACATGGTGTAACCATAAAATTATTCTGAGTACAACATTACTATGCAGCTGCTAAAATAAATAATAAATGTCCTATGTGACTAACGGTGGAGAATATCAAGTCTTGACGGCTTACCTGTTTTAACAAGTTGGAATGTATCTTTAAAATTGAGAAAAAAAAAAAATGACTGACTTTCAGATACTCGTATTTGTCAGCTACACTAGATACCATTTTTAGCTTACTATATGAAGTTTAATCATATATTTTCTCGAATTTGAAATATATACATTTTCAGTTTGTTCAAAGTTCAAAGATGCGTTTCTATTCACCCACACTTACCCACACTAATAATGTTTTCCTAGAAATATGACAAGGAATTACCCCTTAAAGTTTCTGAAATCAGTTTTAAATACCTTGAATCTTGGAACACCTGGACTAGACACCTGAAATATGAGTTAATTAATTTTTTGATTTTGGGAGTCATAAGCATCGGAGGTACGTATAGCTATAAAACACCTGATCTGATTAATGTTGAGGTACTAAACTTGATATTGCAATGAAGTTAATTGCTGTGATAAAACTTAAATTGTCAATCTGTTTAATGTCATTCGTATTAATTAGATAGCTACTCCAAGGTTTTAGATGTTTGCGGATGTAGTGAAGACTAATTTATAACTTGCATTTTGTTAATACGAGTACATATGCCCTACAGCGTTGAAAAGGAGGATCCAGACATCCCACTTGCATTTTGTACACTTTTGGTATATGGTATATGAATATGAATGTTTTTTTTTTGTATAATTCTTTAGATTTCTAAACTAATAATATTCAGTATGTAGATACGTTCACCTAGATGATGATTTGCTGCATGCCTCGTATAAACAACATTGTCACAAGATCTGAGAGTTTTAAGAGTTCTAGGACTAAAGGCTCCAATCGATAGAATTCGTCAAACCATTGCTTCTTCGTTTGGTTGACATTGGTGATGCATTGCCGTAAAGAATAGTTTCATAAAATCCATCCAATACCTACGTTTTCTCTTTAAGAGATGACAGTTTCTCAACATTCTTTCAATGCTTCCACCAATGAATGTGCTTACTCTCAATTTGTGAATGCGTGAATGTTATGGGCCACCTTCCAAAAGAATTGGTGTACTTTATCTAATTGTCAGTTAAAAACGACTGAGCAGCGGATCGACAGATTCTACGCGTCGGGGGCTTAAGCCCGGGTTTTTTTTCTTTTAGCATTGCTCTTACGTCTAAATTAGAAAGATATATAACTGAGCAAAAGTTAAGATGTGCCTAAATACACCTATAGTTATCGAGTATATTCAAGATTGGCTACATTTGTATCATGTATAATATTTGCAGCTCATGGAAATCTTACAATTATTGGGTTTTTAACTGCGGTGCGGTTTGCTAAGAGATGGCGTAACTTGTATTATTCTCTTGTTATTATTCCATTGAAACATGCATTGGAAAGCTACTGTCATTGTACGTCATTTCAGTATATGTCATTCATTTGAAGCGTAAACAACAATAAATTTTTTTCTCTCAAATATGTCGAACTTTGTGCCTGAAAAAGTGTTTTTGCGGGGAGTTCTTCTTCATTACTTTAATATGAAGAAAACTGCTGCCGAAAGTCATCGTATTTTGGTGGAAGTTTATGGTGAACATGCGCTAGCTGAGCGAACGTGCCAAAAGTGGTTTCCACGATTTAAAAGTGGTGATTTTGGCTTGGAAGACGATAAACGTCCTGGGCAGCAAAAAAAGTTTGAAGATGAAGAACTGGAAGCAATACTCTGTGAAGATTGTTGCCAAACACAAGAAGAGCTCGCAGAATCTTTGGGTGTCACTCAAGCAGCCATTTAAAAACGTTTAAAAGCAGCTGGATATATTCAAAAGCAAGGAAATTGGGTTCCACATGAACTCAAGCCGAGAGACGTCGAAATTCGGCTTTGCATGTCCGAAATGCTGCTGGAACGCCACAAAAGGAAGTCATTTTTACATCGGATTGTTACTGGTGGTGAAAAATGGATCCATTACGACAACCCCAAGCGCAAAAAATCATATGTGAAACCCGGCCATTACCTTGGCGCGAAGGTAATGCTCTGTATTTGGTGGGATCAGATGGATGTGCTGTATTATGAGTTGCTAAAACTGGGTGAAACCATCAATGGACAACGCTAAAATTAATCCGTTTGAAGAGAGCAGTAACCGAAAAACGCCCGGAATATGCGACCAGACACGAGGCAATAATTTTCCATCATGACAAAGTCTTACCCCACCCGCCTTATAGCCCAGACTGTGCCCCTTCTGACTAACATTTGTTCCGGTCGATGCAGAACGCTCTTACTGAATTACGGTTCACATCAGAGCAGAATATCAAAAATTGGCTTGATTCATTCTTTTGGGATGGGATCCACAAATTACCAGAAAGATGGGAAAAAGTCATAGTTTCAGATCGGCAATACTTTGAATAATACTATTGTACATGTTTTTCTTAAATAAACGTTCAAATTTTGAAAAAAAAAAAACCGCACGAATTAAAATATAAACGGAATAAAATCTATTTATATTTGATTTTTGTCCACAAAATCTATGGCCTTTAAACTTCAATATCTCGATGACTAGTTGTCGAAATGTCATCAAATTTTGATACTTTTGAAGGTTGGTATTACCTAAAAATAATAGGTATATGTTATTGGAGTCGCCATTTATGTGTTAGCCTTGGGAACTTTCGAAACAGCTGTCACATCACAGCAAACTAGAATTTTGTATAATTTGTTCACAACTACAATAAATACCTTTGTGCCCACCAAATTTACGTTGGTTTATGTGTAAATACATATATTAAATTGATTTCTTATGTGTCTTTTATAATTTACTGAAAACTCCTTCTCTAACGAAACGTTTCTTGTAAACGATTAATAATCGTAGTTTGATGATAAGTTAAGTTGTCATCCACGCTAAAAACAGGCATATAAATGACATAAATGATAAGTTAAAGCGAAAGGTTAAGGGGATACTCAATGAAGCTACACTTTCATTAACTACTGACTCTGTGTATCGAAAAATACAACAACAAGCACGTATTTAAGATTTAGTGCGAAAGTTGAGGGGCGAAAGATCCCACCCCAATCCGACAATCTAACCAACGCAATCAAAGGTACTGAAACTCGCTTCAGTTTACGAACAAATCTAATTGAGTACCTGCCAAAAGCATGGCTTCCTCAAAAGATCCGTTACATAGTTGTGTGATCCCCAAAGCAGAGACTGATCACTACACAAGCGCCCCCCTGAGCGTTCTAGTACGCCTACACTATATTCTATGGTTTAATACTATATGCATTAAATTCTCTTTCCAATTAGACGTGTTACTTTTTAACTGATGTACACCATACTCTTCTTGATCTACAGCGTATTCTGCTATTTTGAGTCTATGCATTCTATTTCATAACATAGTTGGCAAGAGAACCGTCTTCTTTTCGAAAAGTGTACCCAATCGAATGCCACTTTTGTCGCTGAGTGGAATCTATTATTAATTGTTTCTTATGACCAAGTTCATGCTTGTAAAAAAGGTTCTCATTGTTTTCTAATGATTGTTTGGTCCCTCAATAATGTCGATATTAATTAGTTTGGTCTGTCAGCATCCTAGAGAGCCATGCCTTCGGTTGTGCTTATAACATAAGAGACAGAACTGTCAATAGAAGCCCGAATCGAGGACGCAGGTCCAATGCGGATTCATGTCATAAGAAGTCATCCTCTGCGTAGAATTATGGCCGCAGTTAGCATTTCGCAATTATCATTTACCAGCATTGCTTTATTCCATAAAACTAATAATTCGTCAAAGGCGTGTTGTCTGCGTTAGGTACAGATAAACTGTGTCATATTAGCTAAATTCTTGTACTGACTACACAGTTATAGAAAAAGAGAACTGGTCGTTACGTTTTCTTAATTATGATGTTGAGGTCGCTGCTTATAAGATCACAAACTCTATTCAATTTGGAATGAGATCATGAAACCGGATAAGGTATATCAAACCTGAAAAAAAAACATGGTATGACTCACGCTGTATGAGGTTGTCAGTGTTAGAGAATAGTTTCTTCGATCGGATAGAGGAAATCCAAAAAAGGTCCGCACAAGACATCAATGACTGGAACGCCTTTATTAAACGTGTGAAACTCCATAACGACCATGATCTTAGACAAAAAATACTACACTGTCCATAAAGTAATAAAAACTTTTGATAGTTCGTCAAAAACATAAGAAATTCTGCCGCATCCGCCATCCCAACGCTCATTTATGTATATGAGGTCTTAGCAGTCAGCTCTTTGATCAAGGCAAATCCGCTTGCTGCACCCTTTGCAGCTAGCACAGCACGTCCAGATTGTGTCACGTCTCCGGCTACACACAGATTTTGCTCCAGATGGTATATCTCCCCTTCCTCTGAAAAAGGTTTATTCCACTTTTAAAATCAGTGCGTAAGCTTTTTCATGAACCCTACTCCTTAAGACTGTCTCCGAGTAAATAGAAAACAGCATTTATCCACACCTTTCCTAAAAACAACGAATAAGGTGATGCTTATTTATATTGATACGTTTGAACACCGACGAAATGTGTCCGTCTTCTATCGCTACATTTACCAACAGTGGTCCATCGAAATTGCCATCCGTACCTACAAATCAGTAACATCCGTGTCGTTACAAGTGCTCATCAGTTTACCCTCAAGCATACTTTTGGACTTATTTTACTCCTCTGAAATATTGTGGTTCTTTCATAAGCCCTACTATTTGCTAATGTGCGGCTGTCATGCCGAGCTCTTTATTTTCTACCTATTATAACCTGCAAACATTCAAAACCAGTGTACATAGGTATCTCTCTTATCTTCTTCACTGATTTTTACACATTTTAAGGTTACGCAAATTCCTTTGAGTGCGCATGGTTCCCGTGATAGGAAACGTTTCTTAACTAGTTATCTGGGAAGTAAGTTTCGAGCATAAGGCACACCTTCTTTCTGAGTGTTTCCAATATTGCTGATCTATGTAATTTTCCGGACTTTTAACGTAGTCGTTGCGGATTTGCATTCCTCCGTGTAATTGAGGATCTACAGGAGTTTTTTCTGGTAGGGCGTGTCAGTTCAAGTTATTTAATGAGAGCACCGTTCGGTTCAGTGGGTCTTTCTCAGGTTTTTTACCAGACGAAAGTATGAAATCTCTAAGATGAATGTTTGCGCATTGCATTTGCTACAATCTTAAAAAGTAATATAGGCATTAGCGTCGGGATTAATACCGGTATATGGTATAAGTGCAATAATATACGCTTCTCCTTTACCCGGGAAAAACTACATAAATACAAAAGATACAGTAATCTGTCCTCTATGACTAGAACTATAAGTCCCTGATTATTTGTCCATGATATGAGCCTGCAATGACTGCTTTCATCACTGAAGATGGTGTTCGATGACGCAAACACAAGGTCATACCCTTTAATTTAATTCTGTTAATTCTCTTGAATTTATGTTGAGTAACAAATCGTTAATGATAGTATATGTTTGTCTACCAGTGATGAAAAGATATTTTTGGGCACTTTTCTCTTGTCCATTGCCACTCAAACTCACTCAAATGTAGAAAATCTATAGATTTGTTCAAGTCTTTTTTTTGTGATGACGTCCGAAGTTTCGATTTCACATCCCCCTCCCCAATGAAATTGTAGATGAGTAAATTAGTACTTTCAGTTGACGAAAATAGTTTTTTTTTTTTTTTTTTTTTTTATAGATTTCCAGCACAGTTAACAAAGATACAAAAGAGTAATTGTCTAATTAAAGGCGTGCTTCGAAAAAGTCAACTTTCGTCGACCCAACGACGGAACGACGTGGTTTCCTATTCTGTTTGTTCGTACTTATGGACAACTCGTCATTAATTCAGAATCACAGGTCAAAAGGGTTAATTATGAGTAAATGCCATTCAGCGGAATGTCATGTCCCCCGGCTACATCCACTAACAAATTTGCCCATCAAACTCACTCACTCATTCATTCATCGGATACAACTGTGTACTCTTTCAATCGGGGTTGCAGATACTCTTTACAACTATATGGTATTTGTATCATATATAAGTATACTTACCCATTTAACTTTGGATCTATATCTGTATGAATGCAAGTTTGATATATTGTAATTACACAAATGGGGGCACATAACCCCCATGGGCATTCAATATAAAGGGATATACTCAGATTCGGACTCATTCTCACACCCGTACTCTATATCCATATCTATATCCGTACTCGTTCTCGAATGAGACTCTCGTAAAAGCTTCAATTTAATGTACCTAATAAATTATTTCGATTCGTTTAAAGCATCCGTTTATGGGTACCACGTAAATACTTATATGTGCTTACATACAAAACGTGTATCTGATGTCTCCTTATAGATAACCGGAGGTGGCAGTGGCCTGGGCAAGGAAATGGCCATCCTTTTCGCTAAGAAGGGTTGTAAAATCGCCATTGTAGATGTGAACACGAAGGCCGGCAATGAAACAATTGACATCATATCGAAGATTCCTGGCGCCATTGTCAAGACTTACAGGGTAAGTTAATTCCAAGAGCAAAGATTTTATTAAAAAAAAAAAAAAATCTCTGTAATTTCCGATTCGTTCCAATATTACTCGACAGTTATTCGTTTAATCTTTAGACCGACGTCTCTTCCTATAGGGAAATTCAAGTGTTGGCGGCTAAAATTGAAAAGGATCTTGGTCCAGTGGACATCCTAATTAACAATGCGGCCCTAATGAGTTTGAATTCGACTGCCATGCTTAAGGCGGAGGAAATCGAAAGGATTATTCTCGTCAATTTGGGTTCCTACATTATGGTGAGTTGGTTACTTTATCCGAGTTTCGCACTGGACGGGCGGCATTCGGTGTTCGTATCTTTCTCTATATTTAGATGTGGAGTCCTTGGAATTTATTTTTCCTATTTGTATGATTGTTTTTGTACTGACTGCGTCTTGTAGACAACCAAAGAGTTCCTGCCAAAGATGATTGCAAGGAAGTCCGGGCATATTATTGCCGTTTCATCCTTGGCCGGTATGAATTGTAGATTGTCGGTGAAGATTTTACGATTTTTTTTTTATGAGAAATTCTACATATTTTATGTAGGACTAATCGCTTTGCCTGGAGCTGGAATTTACTCGGCAACAAAGTATGGAATTATCGGATTCATGGATTGCCTTAGGACTGAATTGAGGTTGTCAGATTGTGATTTTATAAGGACAACAGTTGCTCATCCGTATTTTATGAAGACAAATGCGGAGGTTTATGAAACTTTAAATGACTTGGGGTAAGTGGAAACAAATTACGAGGAATTAATTATGAATGATGTTATGGGTAATTATGTGGTGTGCCAGATAATATCAAACTAAACTCTGAAAACAACTGGATGTGGCAGATTTAATGAATTTTTGGGTGTGAACTGAGATTTTTTAGTTTTATTGTGATTAACAACAATTTCACTATGTCTAGCTAATAATTGAAGTATTTCCATTATTTTTCTCACTTTTCCTATCTACACTGATTTCGAATTAGTCGAAAAAAATACTGTCTGCTATGCAGATTTCAACAAGGCCTTGAGCTTAGCTAGACTGTCGTTCCAGATGCAGATGCTCCACCATCGTTAATTTTGTAGCAAAAGACGCGCAAGGCCGTCAAAACTCAAATGCAAGTTCTATTAAAGATCATTTACTGATAGATATGCTAGGGAAAGCGCTCGTTCAAGCGCTCCTCCTTGGGAATGAAAAAAAATTTTTTTTTAAATGTTTTTTTATTTTATTCAATAATGGTCCCCTTTTAGTTTGATACACTTATTCCAACGATTTTCCAACTTCTTGATCCCGTCCGTAAAGTAATTTTCCAGAAGGTCTGCAAAATACTCCTCCGTGGCGTCGATGATTTCCTCGCGTGAGCTGAATTTTTTATTGATGAGTCATTTTTTGAGGTTTGGAAAGAGATAATAGTCCGAGGGAGCCAAATCGGGCGAATACGGTGGATGCAACAGCAATTGAAGCCGTAAGTCACTGATGTTAGCCGTGGTTACGATGCTCTTGTGCGCCGGTGCATTGTCTTGCAAAAACAAACATTTTTTTTCGTTTCATGTGAGGCCGTCTTGCAGCGATTTCGGGCTTCAATCGCTCCAATAATGCACAGTTATACTCGCTGTTGATAGTTTTTTATTTTTCGAGGTAGTCCACGAAGAGTATGCCATGACAATCCCAGAAAACCGACGCCATAACCTTTCCGACCCATCGAGCTTCCCTCGGCCGCTTCGGAGCACTCGTGCCGGCTTCTGTCCATTGCCGGGCACTCACTCTGTTTTCTGGTGTGTAACAGTTACCAATCGACGCCAAAAGTCCGCCCGATTCCGCATCAGTAAGTCCAAACACTCTTTCGAAGTGCTCTCGCGTTCGTGTTTTTGGTCAGGAGTGAGTATGCGCGTCACTCAGCGGCAGCATTAATTTTTCATATGCAGAATATTGCCCAAAATATGACGTGTGTGTTCAGTACTAATCTTTGTGGTATATGCTACCTCGCGCACCTTAACTTTCCGGTCAGCCAACACAATTTCATGAATTTTTTTGACATTGTCCTCTGTAACCGCATAGGAAGGCTTGCCGCTGCGGACTTGATCGGTAGTGGAGTTGCGACCACCACGAAACTCTCGAAACCAATATTTGACGGTGTTATCTTACGGAACATTAGCCCCATAATATTTATCCAACTTTTCTTTTGTTTTCTTCGTTTTATGAGAAAACGAAAATCGTTTTTGTCCATACTCAACAACAATCAGCTGTGAAAACAAAACTAAAGACAGTATCGCACTGAAATTTGGCATGTCTGTCTAAATATGAACGTACTTCAAGGCACCATAACCTTATTTGCAGTAACAGCGCATTCTGGCGATCAAAGAGGTTACTTTTCACTTCACCTAGTAACTAGTCTTATCATAGTTATGTAGATTGAAAGGATTATCATTGATGTTAAGGTAAATGTATTGCCAATATGATTTTCATATTTCAACGTGATTTCTTTAGTCCAAAGAAGTTTGTCGTTCAGAATGGCACTCAAATACTTGTGGAAAAAACGAATAGTGATGCTACTAGATGAGCCAGGTCAGTCAGCTACATCCATCTTGTAAAGAGAATAAAACCCATTTTGAGAGGATTGATGTAGAACTTATATCGAGCTCTCGAGAACTTTCGAGCTCTTTCGTTTTCCTTCGGAGAAGCTTATGTTTGATATTTCTTCGCTGCTGTGACATGTTGACAGCAGCTCTTAATTTGGATCTCGTCCTTGCGTTGCACGGTACCTCTCCTATTTGACTGAACGTGCACGTCGGCATTCATCGAACCATGGCTTTCTTGTATATAAAACCTAATACATCAGAGGCAGCATTTGTAATGGCCTTCTTGTAGCGATTACTCTGGTACTCCGCACTTATTATTTTTGGAACGTTATCACGAAAGGGGTTGTGGTAGCTGTGATCGGTTAAGGCTTTGGAAATATCTGGCGATTGTGGTCCCCTGCTCACAGTATTTTCCTGGCTCTTATTAACTTTAAAATCCGCATCTATACTTTGGCTTCAACTATTAAGGTAGTCGTTCGAGTCAACTTCGGCAGGTAAGAATGTGCGGACGTCTGAAATACTGGATGCGTATATTTCATCTACTGCAATACGATCAATCTGAGTTATCGTATTTTGATCAGGAGATATCCATGTGCCCTTGTTGTGGATTCTAGGATGTGGGAAACATGTGCTTGCAACCCATCTGTTTGGTTCATTTATAAAGTGTAGTAGCCTAAGTTCGTTTCGGATGTATTGTCATGCAGGCAGTTCAATCCCATGGCGCTACCAAAGGTGCTCTCCTTTCCTACTTTGGCATTAAAACAACCGAGTACAATCTTTACGTCTTACTTGGGACATTGCTGATAGGTTCTCTCTAGGAGTTCGTAAATGTCTTTCTTGATAGCGTCATCTTTTTACGCTTTTACGACGTGTGCGCATATGAATATAAGGTTCATGTTAGTAAATTAAACTCTGATCTGATCTTATCATCTAAAGTGCATAACTTTATCGTTAAGCCCGCATCCAAATATGTGATGCCCACGATTATAATCACTGTAGTACGAGTAGATTTCGGAATTTTTGATTGTCTACTTGTCTGACCTGTCCCATATAATTTTTTTGATGGTTTATAGGTTTCCAGCTCAGGAGAATCTGATCTGTTAAGAGTCCTCATATTCCAGGTGCATATCCGCACGTCGTTGTCCTTGTCACGTGTGCACAGTTCATTCATTCTTATCCGAACTTTTTGTTGTTTCCAGAGCATTAGCACCATAATAATTATTTGTATATGTTAAGCTCAATCTATTTGTCATCACAATATTTAATGACTTCGAGTGCTACGAGAATCATAAGGAGAATTACCTGGTGCAATGACGAATTTCGACCATTTTCCGTTCGTTTTATAGGGTTCGAATCCAGGGTGCAGGATATCCGTTTTCATGAATTGCTCAGGAATTCAGAAGATGGCGCGTGTCAATTGGTCTGCAAACCTCAAATGAGTATGAGTTTTCTGCGTTTATCCTAAAAGTACGGTTTTGCATAACGCAGTCCTCTAAGTGAATTCAAAGATTTTTTGCTTTGGCAATGTTCTCACTTAGTGTCGTTTGAACTGTTGTCATCGCCAGTCATTCCAATTCGAAGGATTAGAGGGGTGATAGTGGGATGTATGTATGTAACCCGGTCTTTTCTTGTTTGGCGTTTCTGACTGTTTTTAGAGTTGGATTTTATGGCAATACTGCGTGTGGTGAAAGCCATCACTAGGTTTCTCAGGGTGGGTATAACCGCAAGAACTGACTTCCGTTCACCAGAACTACCGCTTTTGCTAGTTGTGTCACCAGCTTTATCCATTAATTTTTTTGCGGGTAAAACTACAGCTTGTTTTGTTTTCGTCAACGGGTTTGACCTCTTCGTCTGATTTGCATCCACCAGAACTACCGCCTTTGTTTGTTGTAGCATAGATTTAATTTAAGCATGATGGGCAGAAAAAGGTTTCAACATAGAGAGTTCTTCTTGGCCCTTTTCGAGTCGTAAGAAATGGATGTCAATTACACTCCCGTCTTCGAGAGCATTTATCATCTCCTTGACTATGCGCTTGCCTCACGTAGTCGTCACATTTTTCGATACCCGTTTGATGGAATTCAAACGTAAAAGGCTAAGCCTTTCGTGTATTTTATCCATTGTTGTAGCCCAATCTACCGAACGTGTCATATAAAGAGCCGTAGGAGTCATTGGATTGGAAAGATTTAGCAACTCCTGGGTTAGTGCGTAAATCGGCGATGGGTTGTTTTAAGTATATTGGCTGGTGCCTCCAGAGCCCATGCGCCAGCTGCAGTCGAGAAACCTACGAGTGAATAATCTCTATCCAGTACTAGAGTATATTAGAGTACAATTCTGTAGGATCACACTCGTGGTGTTTATGCATTTTACGTCCAGTCTGGACGTCTATAGGACTTAGTTCGACGTTTCATCTTGGTTCTTTCCAGAACTGTTCCTGCTACGACAGGGCAACCGAAGAAAGTGAGATTTATACTTATACATAGCTTTTGTATGTCTTTTCGTCTTGCAGGCTTTCAGTATCCGGTTGGAATGACACTCTGAGTTTTAGAGGCCTCGGCATTTTCCGCTTTCGTGTACAAATCTGGCTTTGACTAGATTTGTTATAAGATGTAAGGGTAGATATCCTTCATCCGAACACTAGCAGCGCTAGATGCCCTAAGAATAGCCCGTTTTTATTACTTTTTGCCTAGGGGATGGTGGAAAAGCTAATAAAGGGAGAATAAATTCCGCTCTGCTTCAAAAGCTGTGTTACTCTCGCCTTATAAAAATCAGCTGAATCCCTCTCATCTTGACACCCTTCTAACCTGGCATCAATACATAAGGTGTTTATCAGCCCAACCTTGGAGTGCAATGCCCATATCTGGTCAGGTGCCCCTAAGACCGTCTTGTACTTGCTAGATAGGATCCAAAATCGTGCGACACCCTCGAAAACCGGCGTAACGTCTCCTTATCACCCTGTTGTATCGTTATTTTCATCGACAAAGCTCCATCGAAATTGCCAGTGGCATTCCGCCCTTTCAAGATTTTAACCGTAACAACCGTCTTATTTGGAATGCACTTAAGTACGTCTTCAAGCCTATCTTACCATATTCTAAAATAACGTGATTCTTTCCTAAGTCGTAGAACTCGTTTATGGAATACTCTGCCCTACTCTTTGTTTCTTAATCACTATAACTTGCAAACATTTAAAACCAACGTACATCGGTATCTCTCTTTTCTTTTTTCCCTAACTTCTAACTAACTTCTCCCTAACGTTATGTGAAAACATCTTAAATGTACATAAAATTCCTTGGGAACTGCCTTCGCATTACTTCAGAGTTGTGTCATTTTATTATCCCAACATTGCTTGATTTCGGTGATGTAGTGCGAACCGATGCTTTCAGAGTGGCGAGGCCGTTGACTTATGCGGGTTTATTCTACCATATCTTGTCGATGAAGCTTTCATCAGTCTGTTAAAAGTATATTTTTATGTATATTTGCGTCTTACTCTCTCTTTTTTTGTCCTGAGTTCGACTACTATGAATGAACAAATTTAGATTCAGGTCTGATCGTTCATCAGCATCTTTTCGAACATGTTTTCTGGGGTGATTACGCCGCGGCGAAGCTGCTTTCCAAATGAAAAGAATGTGGCTAGCATCGTCATCGTCTGGAATGTTTGCTTTACAGGTCTTGTGAAGAAAGGCATTAAAATATCGGTGTCTGGTGAGAAGCTGGGTGACTTAGTAGTTTACTTCCCTATGTTTTCACCCATTTCATTTAGACACGTCCTTGATCACCTTGGCAGTCCATCGGCATCTGCTCTATAAGTTCCAGCTACCGCTTCATCAGCTTTGCCTCCCCTGTTATTGCTTCCACTCCAATTTCCGCATTTTTGTCGCAGACGTACTTCCTAGCTGCCGCTAGGTGATCGATAAATGTCACTCCTGCGACTACAAGGACGGCTGGTTCCGACACCGTTCGGTACGAGCTTGCCACGCGTAGAGCTCCGCATCTCTGAACTGCTGCTATCTGGTTCCTGTCAGAGTGTTTCTGCAATATCTCACAGCCATATAGAAAAATGGCGAGTGTGATTGACATAAGTAGCCTTCCGTGGTATCGTAAATCAGGTCCCTGTATTTGAAGTCGTTCTTAATCATCCGCAAGAGGCAAACTGAGCGTTGAAAGTATGTTCAAGCACATTCAATATATCACTTCATCTGCTTGAATTAAAGGAATTTCGCGCATCCACAGTTGTCAACAGTACGATATTCTTTAAGAAGTGGTTGTACTGTTGGGCGGTTTGGGCAGTCTTTACAAATTCTCCAATAGCTCTGATCTAAGAGTGGCCCTTTCTGAAGCCATACAGTCTCATGGATAGGCCACCTAATGTTCGTACTGCATGTGTGACTCGTGGCTTCATCATCTTTTCTAGAAGTTTGCTTGTAGTCTGTAGCATGCAAAGTATTCTGCTCATTTTAAACTTTTTCTTCACTTTTTTAAGTGCTTCTCTGAACGTTTGACATTTGCCTGAGCTCGGCCCATGATCCAACGCTGATGGTGCAGTTTTTATATTCGCACACAGGCAGCACTTCGGATGATTTTGGCAGTCGACTTTTTTATGCACATTTAAAGCACACTCCCTGCACCTTCCTGTCTGCACTTACAGGTTGTCTCCTGATGTCCGTATGCAAAGCATCTAAAACATAGTGCGACCTCCACATTTCTTCTTATTCCACATTGAACCCATCAAATTTTGATACGAGGCAGCATATCGCTGGCTGCTCGAACATTAACGTTTACTCATACCATCTTGAGGGAGCTTCAGTTCTTTCCTGTGATCACAATGTCTGATCTTTTGCTTATGACTTTTTGAGTTTCATCTACTGTAGTCATTTCGTCCATGTGTCTAATCTCGAGTGAAGTTTTTGGTTCATGGGGGCGGAGGGCCGCCCTATTCCCAAGAATTTCTTTTAGAGATTTCCGAAAAGCATCCTTGTCTTTTGTCTTCGACCCGACCCGACGAAAATCAGCGTTCTGTGAGAAATGTTTTTCGTGCGATTCGAGGAACTTACGGTGCGCATAATCGACCTACTGAAACCACTATTGCCAATACCATTCGCAAATTTGAATCCCAGTTTGCATTAGTGGGTGATACTCGACCGGTTATACCACATCCAGCAGGTAGTGAAGAGACTGTAGCTGAGAGCTTAAGCGAAGATCGTGACGAATCGATCCGTAGTCGTTCACAGCAGCTTGGCGTATTCGACAACTTGGCATATTTTACTTGAGGATCTCGGCCTAAAGGCTTACAAAATTCAACTTGTGCAAGAATTGAAGCCAGGCGACTTGAATTTTCAACATATTTTCAGTGAATGGACTCTGGAAAAACTCAAAACCATTACATCCATTAAAAACAACGGTATGTTGTGATTCATGGGCTGGTGGAATCATCGGTCCATATTTATTCAAAAATGAGGCAAATTAAAATGTTATCGTCAATGGTAACCGTTATCGCTCCATGTAAACGGACTATGTGCTTCTTGAAATTGAAGCACATGGTCCTGGTGAGCTCTGGTTTCAACAAGATGGCGCTACGAGCCATACAGGGCGTGAAACAATGAACTTGTTGAGAAATCATTTTGGTGAGCACTTAATTTCACGTTTTGCTACGGTAAATTGGCCGCCTAGATCGTGCTATATCACACCTTTGGATTATTTTCTCTGAAGATGTGTAAAGTTTCAGGTCTTCAGGAATAAGCCAGCTACGATTGACGCTTTGGAAGCCAACATTACTCGTTTTATCCGCTAGATACCAACCGCTATGCTCGAACGAGTCGACCAAAATTGGATCTTCAGAATGGACCACCTCAGACGTAGTCGTGGCCAACATTTACATGATATCATTTTTAAAAAGTATATGCCATGAATTGTTCTCTTAACTGATAATAGAAAATGTAAGTTTACTTTCAAATTTATGTGTTTTATTTTACATTATAAATCAAATCTCACGATGAATCACCCTATATATCGTCCGTAATTGCCTTACTTCTTTTCCTTTAGTCTGGTTGCTCGAATTTTTTCTTAACAGCTTAGGCGTAGCAGCTTTCCTATTAGTTGTTTATTGCAGGAGTTTCCTATTTGAACCAGTTTTTCTGGCCTATTTTGTGTGGCTTGTCCCGTTAGGTTAATTAATGTGAGTGTTTTTATCCACTTGCTTAAGTTGGGGGCTCGACGGCGGTCTCTTGCTTGCAGCAGGCTTCTCAGGAACGGCATTGAATGAAACTGTCTCCTTATTTGAATTCTTATGTTGATATCCGATCGCGATGGAAATGAAAGCTTGATAATCCATTGTGGTAGATGTGCACCTAGATCCACAAACTGAAGTTTCCACATCATTTTGTCAATTGATTCTTCATTTCTGTATCTCCCGTTTGAGAATATCCTGTGGCTTATTTTCTTCTGCAACTGGTGGACGGCGATTTATTGTAGATGTCTTCCAGTTTCCTGTTGAATATAGGGAAGATATCCCGAGCTGAAGGCAATTTCCCTGGTGGCTGTTCCATTCTTACAGGGGCGTAAGCTGCAGTTTTCAAATTTTCCTTAAAGAGTTACTTCTCGTTTTACTTTCTTTTTCTGCTCCTTTTTTTCACTTGTAGCCTAGTTTTGTACTCCTTTACGTAGGTTGCTACCCCCGTTTAACAAAAGTGAGCTTCAGAGACAAGGCAGTTTTTATTTCAACCTGATACAACTTGCTGGAAACTAGGTTGCGGAACAAAATAAGGATACCGATTCAGAGATATTCAGAATCTAAGGGAAATTGCCAAAGGCGGGAGCAGTTCTTTTTCAATTTTTTGACATCACTTCTCAACACACTTTCAAATTTGTTTTGCCAGAACGACTTTTGGTGCGAGTATTAAATTTGGGTGGGATATATGTACATATATACTTTCAAAATGTCGGCCACACAATGATGCATTGTTTGAAGAGTAGCCATTAACTTATGTGAGACTAAAGCGCAGGTTCTTCCGTGCGTTCAAATTTAAGCTTAATTGTAAGGATCAAATAAAGTTGTTTACCTCTTACGGCCTTATTTGTGAACATGTTGGACATTGTATTCTCCATGTTTATACTAGTTAGTAGTTTTCCTTACATACTTTGGGATTCAACTAGTTTCCTAAGTAGTGCATTGGGCTTATCTACTCTATTACATGTACGACAATATAATATTTGAAAACATCAGTAAATTTTTCAATAACATTGTTATTGAAAGACAATTGAAATCTTTAAGGTTTAATGAAATTTAAAAAAATTAATTTTCTGTTTTCTCCTATTTTACAGAGTACTCAGTCGATATCCTTGCATGGCTGGATCCTATGCAGCTGAACAAATAGTAAAGGGGATTCTACGAAATGAACGAATGGTTTACGTGCCAAAAATGTTTTCCATCGTGGTTTGGCTACACAGGTAAACTTGTTGCAAATATTCAAAAGTAAATTTTAGGTAAACTCAATCGATTTCCTCTTTTGCAGATTGTTGCCAGTGAAATGGCAGGATTACACTCTGTTGCAGTTTTATGACAGCAGTTCAAACAAGTTGGCACAATACTACTGGAAGTGAGAGAAAACGATTTTACATTCTAAGTTGATCAAATATGTGTTTTGATTTTGATAACACAAATAAAATAATTTAATTTTTTTGTTTTTAACTAAGGAAATTGTATCAAACGTAATTTAGTTGTGAATATGTCTTAAGTCTTTTTGCTTTGGGTTATGATTTATAATTTTTTATTTTCAGAATAAATGTTTAAAGAAAAATAATGATAAGCGGCAATAATCGGTCTTGTTCAGATAGCATTTCTAAGCAGCTTTTAAAAGGAAATTCTGAAAGCAAACACATGGTCATCGCTGTAGTAAGTTCGACTTCGGCGTCTCACTTTCAGAAACTAGTAACGTTCAAGGACGGCTATTAACAAACTTTTTTCATCACAAAACAGGGCACGGTTTATATGGTTTAGGAACGGATGTTCGCAAAACGACTGCTACTGCTGCAACACTCAAAATATGCGAGCAACATACCTAGAAACAAATAGAAAAGGCGACTCACAACAAGACTCAGGTGTCACAGCATGTCCACAGTGATAATCATGTCGTGGGACCCAGACAACTTCGGGTGTCCTTTCGCATTTTATAAAAATAGAATACATTCTACCATGTAAATGAGTACTTAGATTTAGTACATTTGTGAAATAAAGACTAACTCAAGTTAGAACTTTCATTCCATGAGACCCACCTCACAAATAAAATTCGTCATAACAATGAGACCTCCTACAAGTACCAACAATAACACTTTGGTCCTTCGAGCTTTAAATTTTAATGAAAAGCACGGCTTAAACATTGGTTATAATTAGTATCATCGCAACAAAAGTGCAATCACCAAACTAAACACGGATGACTATGACGTGTTTTCCATTGGGGCAAGTCCAAAGACTTTGACAAAAGAATTAGAAAAGGCCCGAACGAATTTCAGCAAGGATAGTCCTTCGGAGAGAACTCAACAATACAAAAAGGACAGTATCAAGAAGATAGAAGTTCCTTCCTTCCTTTTACGGGCTTTTTCTCCAGGGCGCGGGCGGATGGTGTAGTAGTTTGAAACTCAGGTGTATAAGGTTTCGATATTTTTCCCAGAGGTGGTTGTCAAACTAGACGGGAAGAGGTAGTACATCCTCCTCAACCAGTGGGTGTTAAGTACGTGCTAGTTGTTAGTTCGTTACATTAAGCCCAGCCAACAACCACTCCAACATCAGTGTTATGCCTTCATGTCAGAGTTGACGCCGACGGGATTTTCATATAACTACATACAAATTCTATGAAAAGACTTTTTCACAGAATTGCCTGGCACGGGATTCGAACACGCGACCCTCTGCTTGAGGAGTCTATGCAAATACCACTACACCAGGGCCACCCGTAATTGATGCAATTATGAGGACAATTAACTTGTTCGAGCTAACATTCAGGAACTATACCAAAGAAGTTTATGTGTATCAGCAAATGGTGCTCATCGAGTTTCAAAAGAGTTTCTATCGAATATCTGAAGTTCAAATGACTCCGTACTTCACAAAAAAAAAAAAATATGAAGACGTACAAGATGACATAAACATATCATTTTCTGATATACTTATAACAATAATACACAACAAAGTCACGCTGGTCGTTACCGAGATGGTGAACCACTTCACCGTATTCAGTATTTCACAATATCAAGCGAAAATTCCAAGATCGCCTGGGAAGCATTGGAAAAAAGATACGATAACGAGAAAAAATCGTTTATATTCACTTGGACAGAATGCTAAAAACTAGCCATCAAGATAACCAAATTACGGCAAACCATATTAAAGCCATACTAGATGCAAACAAGGAAGGTCTTGCAACATTCAGAAACATGAGTTTCATATGGGACCAATAATAGTCCGTCTGTATCTCAAAGGCATCCAGAATCCAAACAAAATGTTAAAATGCAGCAATCGTAAAATCATGAATTGGGCTCCGATGTGTGCGCACTTGCAAGCAGTGTAACAAAAGACATCATACGTTCTTTCATCGGAAAGAATTTTCCGGAGGACGACTAGTTGAACATGTTGTATCATTTTCAATTCAA
The DNA here is from genome assembly GCA_907269105.1 of Volucella inanis. Lineage (NCBI taxonomy): Eukaryota > Metazoa > Arthropoda > Insecta > Diptera > Syrphidae > Volucella > Volucella inanis. The sequence continues at coordinate 150,438,266 of OU026153.1, forward strand.
TCAGGGTTCTTCTGGTCGCAGCAGTGGTAGTAGCGACCAATTACGATGGATATCGCAAGGAATAGAGGGAGCTTATAGATTCAGTATTTCAGTGGTTCACGTATTTACTAGTGATCAGTGATCAGTGAACTAGGAGGAAAGAAGGCAAACGTAGGTATTACTATTCAACCAGGGCTTGAATCTGAGTTCAAACTTTTGACTTCGGTTTGTTCTACGAAATCTAACCAGACTTACGCTGATGAAAAAAATATAAATATTATACCAAAGAAATAGAAAACCCTTGTACTGGCCGATCCAACTTTTTTCGTAAAGGATTATCAGTGCCAATATTGACGGAGAAATTATGCTCAATGACATTTAAAAGGTTTCCAATGATAGCCTCATCGCACAAAAATCTTAATCGGGATGGATTGTAACAGGACGTACATCGTTAAAATTCGATAGTATCAAAATTGTCAGTATGGTTGCCTAAACAAACCTAGAAAACCAGTTAATGCAGTTTTGAGAACTCGAACAAATAAGCAGTTATCTCAATACTCATTATCGAGAGAAGAATAGTCCGAAAAACGTTACTAGAAAAGCGTTTTCTGGTAGCTCAACATTTAAAGCTACAATATACACAATTCATGAATTTATAAGGTTGGATCACGTTGTCAAAGTTAAGGAGTTCCAATAACCATCAATCAATACATACTATATGCTACCCCGTTCAGTTTTAAAAGCGCGACTACAAAGCTACGTGTTGTTTTTGATGTGTCATCTAAGTCATCAATCGGAGTAAGCCTTAACCAGTTAAATGACAATCATCACGAGATGGCGAATACATCATTTCGTACTTACAGCGGACATTGAAAAGATGTACCTGCAAATTAAAAGAAATAGTGATCGTCAAAACTATTGCCGTATTGTTTGAAGATATACAGAAAACGATAAGTTAACAAATGTCACAAACGGTACAGCTTCAGCACGAGCATGCCGAAGAATGGCTTTTACGTGGACGAAGTTATTCATGCTGTTCATATTAAATCATATATTTCTTATATTTATTTCAAAATATTTTAGTTTTCCTTTTATATTGGGTTTTCCAATGGACTTAACAACTTTGAATTTAATTTGCGAACGCACTCTTTCACTAATCACCAAACTGTCACTGTCAATTTATTCAGTAATCTCAATATTTTCATCATGGTAAAGTACACTAACGAGCTACGTTCTCCGATTGGGTTCTGGAGAAGATTCGCCAAGATGATGAATTTCATCGCAGAATCATCTTCAGTGACGAAGCTCATTTTTGGCTCAATGGGTTCGTCAATAAGCAAAATATGCGTTATTGGTCAGGTGAAAACCCACATGTGCTTCATGAATCACCGCTTCATCCACAAAAAGTAACTGTTTGGTGCGGTTTGCATGCCGGCGGCGTTATTGGGCCATGTTTTTTCGTCGACGATAACGATCGTCACGTTACTGTGAATGGTCAGCTTTATCGCGCCATGATCACCGATTATTTTTGGCCCGAATTGGAAGATATGAACTTGGACGACATGTGGTTTCAACAGGATGGTGCCAGAAGCCAAACAGCACACGCTACAATCGATTTATTGAAGAGTAAGTATGGTGAGCGTGTTATCTCAAGACATTGGCCAGTCGATTGGCCGCCTCGTTCGTGCTATTTAACGCCGCTTGACTATTTTCTGTGGAGCTACGTTAAGTCATTGGTTTATGCCAACACGCCGACGAAGTTGGAAGAGCTCAGAGCCAACATTGAACGCGAAATGGCGGCCGATTCGGCCGAAATGTGTGGCCAAGTCGTTGAAAATTGGGTCCAACGAATCGACCGCTGCAAACGTGCCCGCGGTGGCCATATGAACGAAGTCGAGTTCCATTCTTAAATGTTTTGATTTTACTTCAAGTCAATAATAAAGTTTTTGAAATATATCAAATGGTTTGCCTTTTATTTAAAAAAAAAAAGTTGTCAAGTCGTTATTAGAAAACCCTAAACTTGGTTATTCACCACACAATAATTACAACCTATCTTAATCTGTTGTAAATTAATGTATCAAACTCTGCTAACGAGAAGTAGTGTTCCGAATTTATTTCTAAGAGATTGTGCAGCTCTTTTGTAAAATTGGAATCAATGATGAAAGAATTCGAAAACCAACCATCGAACCATCAAGTACCAAATTGTAATAAAGAAAAAATTAAATTAATTTGAAAATCTAGTCTTATATTTCAAATTTAAAAACGTTTGCCAAAATTAAAAATTAAAAGTGATTAAATTTGTTGAACAATCTTAGTTCTTAAAAACTCTCAGAAAACATATGTAATATGCGGAGGCAGAAGGTTAGCTGAATGCAAAAAAGTGCAACACCAAATGATAGAACTACTGGATACTGGAGGTTTTCACCTAAGAAAATGGGCAACATACCATTAAGAACTACCTAAGATGAGTTCAGATACAAATAATCAAACTTGCATAAGTTTCGATAAAGAAGAAGTTATCAAAACTTTGGGCATTCACTAGAGTCCCTCATCTGATGCATTTAAATTTAAGGTGGATACAAAACCTGATGGTGAAATTTTTTCCAAACGTGTAACACTGTTAGAAATATCACGGCTTATTGATACATTAGGATGGCTGTAATGTAATTATCATTGTAAAAATACTGATGCAGTGAATTTGGAAGTCTAAACTTGGCAGGGATTATCCACTCACTACTGAACTTCAGCAGTCATCTAACCGATTTAAGACTGAACCCCTAGCAGCTGAAACTATTAAAGTTGCAAGATGGATTAGAGGTGATGAAGTACAAAAAATGGAATTGCACGGATTTTGTGATGATTGTGATGCAGTTACAGATTACAATGAATCGCAAAGAGTTACTTTTCTTACATACAAAACGGGAGCAACACCAAAAATCAAAATCAAACTGACTATCTGCTATCGAAGCTCCTGTTATTCCGAATGAGATTGTATACGCCGGGACAGACTCAACCATTGTATTAGCATTGAAAAACCAGGATTCGTATCAATCAGAAAACGTTAATAATTAATATTCACGAAAAAATGGATCCAAAATCATGGAGGCATTAGATCATCAGAAAACTCTGCAGATTGTGCATCAAAAGGTCTAACGCCAGTTCAACATACACGACGTCCCTTATGGTGGAGAGGATTCCTATGACTTTAAAGTAACATTGTCCATTGGCCTGTATTTCTCGAAGTGCAACAGTCTCCCAATTTCACCTGAGATGATCCAAATAAATCAACAGTCGTCTTAACATCAACAGAGCTGTGGCATAGTATAAGTGATTTGCAAATAATTTGTGGCCGTAGCTCAAGAGGTAGTGTATTGGCGGATAATCGGACGGTTCGGGATTCAATACCAGCTGCACCCGAAAAATATTATTTTTTTCAGGCAACTAACATTCCTTGACATGAATGGTTGTCTGAAATACAACAAAGTCAATTTACACTAATAATTTATTCTCCCGATTAAATGTTGGATGCGAAGTAGCACAAATTATGGGAATATTACCAGCTATAAGGTTAATACCGTCGAGGTCGTTTACCCATACAGGCATCGTTTACGCTGGTCCAGTTCAAATTCTCATCTCCAAAGGCCGAGGCAATCGATCAACAAAGGACAACATCGCAGTTTTCATATGTCTTGAAAAAAAAGCTATCCACCTTGAGCTTGTTAGTGATCTCACATCTCAGGCATTTATAGCTTCTGTTAGAAGATTTACTTCTAAAAGAGGATTCTGCTTCCATTTCTATAGTGACTGCAGAACAAGGTTCTTCGAAGCAAACAAGGAACTACAAGAGACTTTCAAGAACTTATCATTCAATGTAACAAGGAAGTTGAATATTTCCCATTTCCCAAGTCTAACAGAGGTTAAAGTGGAAACAGCATGAACAAGATGTTTCGATATGAGAAGTCCTAATTGAAGACGATCACTTTCTACACACAAAATGCAGCTGAAATATCATATATACAGAAAAATATAAACACGTTCGAGCAGTAACTGCTTATCCTTGTAAGCGATATGCAAAGCCGCCAACATCAAAATTGTACCCACTGACTATTGAGAAAATTGCAGCGGAAGAAAGACCAATTAATGCAGACGTTATACAAATACCAGTATTTAGATCTTCGCTTAGACTGTTTTGTTTTAATGTTGATTTCGACTGCCTTTCCAAGCAAATTAACAATGATTCACTACCATAACACACATAGAGTTCTGTTGGACATATGTCCACATAGTAACTCATCGTGATCAAATCTATTCTCCAGATTTGACAGTTAAGCAATTCAAACTGAAACTTAGTCGAATACATGATAATACTCCGAAAAGTATGATGATCCCCGGAGGCCGACATCATGAGTCCATTTTTCAGTTGCATAAAATTTTGCTCCAAAAGCCTGAGTAACTGGGCAAAATGCTATAACCACTTAATACTTAATGCACAAGGGAATCGCTACTACTCTTAGAATGAAGGTTTTCCATGGAAACAGAGATCTAAAGACTTCTGCTGCAACAGACTGCAATATGCAACACCCAATATATAACACTGGGACCATGCCATATATCCGAATCGAAGTGTTCAGTCGCAATTATACTGGGTACAAATGCAGTACAACAATACCTGGATATTTAGTACGCCATATGAGATCCAGATAGATATCTCGTGTGGATCAACAATAAACTCCACTAAGTTAAAAGGTGCAGGAATCCGCACACTTCAACCAAATTGTAGAAGACTCTTCGGAAAACAAAGTGTGACGACAAGGCTTGATTCATCCTATCTACCTGTAAAAAACCTTACTACAAACGGCAACTACCAAACTTCAGTTAAAAGTAGAACGAAAACCTGTTCTATCGACGGATATATACAACAAGTCGTTAAGGTTAAGCATGATATAAATATTCAGAAATATACTGAATTGTTGTGAATTGAAATAAGAACAACTAAAATCCATCGCCGTTCATTAATCGGGTTCATTGTGCTCCTTATATAGGGTTTTCTAATAACGACTTGACAACTTTTTTTTTAAAATAAAAGACAAACCATTTGAGATATTCCAAAAACTTTATTATTGGCTTGAAGTACAATCAAAACATTTATGAATGAAACTCAACTTCGTTCATATGGCCACCGCAGGCACGTTTGCAGCGGTCAATAAATCTATTGCAGCGTGTGCTGTGTGGCTTCTGGCACCATCCTGTTGAAACCACATGTCGTCCAAGTTCATATCTTCCAATTCGGGCCAAAAATAGACGGTGATCATGGCGTGATAACGCTGACCATTCACAGTAACGTGACGATCGTTATCGTCGACGAAAAAACATGGCCCAATAACGCTGCCGGCATGCAAAAATAACTCATATTTTGCTTATTGACGAACCCATTGAGTCAAAAATGAGCTTCGTCACTGAAGATGATTTTGCGATGAAATTTATCATCTTGGTACATCTTCTCCAGAAGATGCTTTAAATGGTCCATCGGCTTCAATTCTTGAGTCAGCTTGATTTTGTATGGGTGTAAACCAAGATCCTTACGCAAAATACGCCTTAATGTGGTCTGAGCGATGACCAATTCTTGAGAACGCCGTGGAATTGACTGATTTTTATCATTTGCTACGGACGTCTGAATGGCAACGATATTTTCAACACTTCGATCAACCCGTTGTCTCACTGACACGGCAACATCACACAACGAATATGTTGACTCAAATTTTTGCACTTAACTTGTTATTGCTTGTCTACTAGGGCGAGAATTACGACTGAAAATTGGAGTTAACGCTCTTAAAGTTGCAGTCACCGACTTCGAATATCTGTAGAAAATTTTTATAATTTGCAGACGTTGCTCGTTAGTGTACTTTACCATGATGAAAATGTTAAGCTTACTTAATAAATTGACAGTGACAGTTTGATGATAAGTGAAAGAGTGCGTTCACAAATTAAATTCAAAGATGTCAAGTCCCTATTGGAAAACCCTATTTTTACAGCAGCAGCTGTAACTTTGGTTAGAATATTAAGATCAAAGTTTCACTCCAGCATTTAAGTTTATCATCAGCCTGAATCAGGACCTCGATAAATTGAAAGAAGAAACTCATTAATGGGTTCCATTGAATCACCAACAATATTCCTGGAGGATTATTTATTTTTTCTTTATAGTTCCGCGCACCCACCAAGGGGATATGAATTCCCTTTTACTGGCTTTTTCACCAGGGCGTAGGCGGGTGGTGTAGTAGTTTGAAACTCAAGTGTATTAGGTTTCAATATTTTTTCCAGAGGTAGTTGTCAAACTGGACGGGACGAGCTAGTACATCCTCCTCAACCAGTGGGTCTTAAGTACGTGCTTGTTGTTAGTTCGTTACATTTAACCCAGCCAGCAACCACTCCAACATCTGTGTTATGCCTTCATGTCAGAGTTGACGCCGACGGGATTTACATATAACTACATTCCTACATTCCATGAAAGGACATTTTCAGAGAATTGCCTCGCACGGGATTTGAGCCCGCGACCCTCTGCTTGAGTAGAATATGCATATACCACTACACCACGGCCACCCCCAGTATTTAGAACCAAACCGCGACCCCAGCATGTTGCAACATATTATACAATATCGTATGGTATTCTGTTGTTTTTCATTTCATTTTCTCATTTTTATTGTAGAAATAAGGCTCACTGGTACTAATATTAGCAGCTACCATATTGACAATTTCGATTCATATGTTATGGTTGGACGAACGACTGTCATTTTTAGGTTACAAATTTCAAGAGTATTCGTGCCATTTTAACCAACTCACACTGACTTTGTGTACGACATCGTCATTGCAATTTTTTTTTGTGGTTAAGAAAAGAGTCTAAGTATTTTAATTGTTTGCACCTTGGCGCTCGAGTTATATGGGAGCGAAAATGCGGGAGTTAAAAAAATATAGTTTTATTGAACTTTATTCTCGAAATGACAAAACAAGATTGAAATTATACAAATATTTACCTAACTTGCAAAGGTGAACTTTCGTATCTGCCGGATGTCGCCACACGCTTAGCTTTCAAAAATGCATGAGAAAGTTTCACCTGTGCAATTCACATTTTAAATTCTAAGAATTAGAAATTTGTATTTAATTTAAAATACGGTTGCTGAGTTGTACCCGGTGGTGTCCTATTGCTGGGATGGTTTCTTGTTGTTGTGTTATTAGAGTGATATTGGTTGGTTCTTTGTTGTTGTTTATTACAGGTATAATTGGTTACGTAACTCGCGCGTTTATTCAAATGTTACGCGTAACCCTAAGAGCATTAATATAGTCAAAAAGCTGTACTGCTTCAATAGACAATAATTTATGCGATATGCAGATCCTCCGTAATTTTTATTTCATTGTCCACAATTTTCGGATCTTTGTTATATGTCGAATTGTATTTCGCAAAAACGCATTGCACTTTCAACTGTAAAGAACTCTCAGGTATATTTAAATAATATGCGACATTCGTTTAACCCAGCGGTGGTTGTTCCAACTTCTCGTGGTGCCTTTATTTATAGGGTTTTCCAATAGGGACTTGACAACTTCGAATTTAATTTGTGAACGCACTCTTTTACTAATCATCTGTCACTGTCAATTTATTTAGTAAACTCAACATTTTCATCATGGTAAAGTACATTAACGAGCAACGTCTACAAATTATAAAAATTTTCTACTGATATTCGGAGTCACAAAATCATCTTCAGTGACGAAGCTCATTTTTGGCTCAATGGGTTCACCAATAAGCAAAATATGCGTTATTGGTCGGGTGAAAACTCACATGTGCTTTATGAATCACCACTTCATCCACAAAAAATAACTGTTTGGTGCGGTTTGCATGCCGGCGGCGTTTTTGGGCCACATTTTTTCGTCGACGATAACGATCGTCACGTTACTGTGAATGGTCAGCGTTATCGCGCCATCATCACCGAATATTTTTGGGCCGAATTGGAAGATATGGACTTGGACGACATGTGGTTTCAACAGGATGGTGTCACAAGCCACACAGCACACGCTACAATCGATTTATTGAAGAGTAAGTACGGTGAGCGTGTTATCTCAAGATATGGGCCAGTCGTTTGGCCGCCTCGTTCGTTACGTTAAGTCATTGGTTTATGCCAACACGCCGACGACGTTGGAAGAGCTCAGAGCTAACATTGAAAACGAAATAGCGGCCGTTTCGGCCGAAGTGTGTGGCCGAGTCGTTGAAAATTGGGTCCAACGAATCGCCCGCTGCAAACGTGCCCGCCGTAGCATATGAACGAAGTCGAGTTCCATTCATAAATGTTTTGATTGTACTTCAAGCAAATAATAAAGTTTTTGAAATATCTCAAATGATTTGCCTTTTATTTAAAAAAAAATTTGTCAAGTCGTTATTAGAAAGCCCTATATATGTATACCGTAACAAGAAAGTTCTCTCTCTATTGCCTGTAAATATTTTATTGACCTAAGTCGCTAGACATTTAAATCGAAACATTTTAGATTTTAGATCCGGCTCGACTGTACGCCCCTGGCTCATCATTTTTATTGCTTGGCTAACTTTGGTTTTCGTAAAATCTGTTGTTTCGTCTTCGTGTGGAAATTCTTCATTTCACAACGCGTTAAAATACTCCGTCCTTCCATTTAAAATTTCGTTGTACCCCGTATCAAGTGTCCCTTGTCATCTGCAATATATAATAAGTGAACACAAAATAAATTTGAACTCCTTTCCACAAAAATTACTACTACACCGGATGCACTGAACATGCGGTCACTTGATTCTTTCCTATGAAACAACATAATTGCAAACGCGTCGCACATACAGAAACACGAAACAATATAATTCCTGACGCAGCGAATAATTAGAATTAAGTATGTCAGCCTTTTTTGTCATTTAAATAAAATTTGATGGGTTTTCGATCTAAAAAAATATTTTTTAAAATAAATTTGATAATTACAATTATGTATCAAATATGCAAAGTACACACACTTTTAAAAAAAAAGTGCACACTTAAGTAAAAAAATAAAAAAATTGAAAGTCCATAATAAGCATAACACTATAAAAACCAACGGTCCTCAAGAAGCAATTGAACACAGGAGCACTTCTAAAGCAGCACCGTAACATTGGCAACTCCACCCTGAACGGGAAATAAGGCCCCCCAGTAATCTTTAAGATGATAAATAGAAGCTAATAAATTTATCATATTTATTTAGAATATTTATTAAATATTTCGGTGTGAACGAATCTCAACTAGTAAGTTTGCACTCAAACGTCCATTTAAATAAAAAAAAAAAAAAAACAAAAAAAGAAAAATTCAATTAATCCAAAAATTAAATTTTTTCTGCTTCTTACTTTTATATCGTTCAACGCCATTCTGGAAAACGACAAAGAATTCTCAGCCGCTATTACACGTTCATAAAAGACAAAGGAAAGATTAAAATAAAACAGGGCGCCTACACTATAATAAACAAAATCAAACTAAGAACAGAAAACATGAATACAGAATAGAAAGATAAAATTATTCACTAAGTAGAAATATTTTTAAATCGTTTCACTGAACCTAATTAAAAACTTACATTTACCGCCATTATTAAAGACGAAATTTGGACAAATTCAGAAACACCAGTATATTCCAAGTTCTACCTATATCCCGCAACCTTAAAAGACGAAGTTGAAAAACAGGTCGAGCTACTTCTAAACGACAGCATCTTAAGACCTTCAAGGTGCCCATACAACTCAGCTGTATGGATAGTGCCCAAAAAGTCTGACGCTAAAAAAAATAAAATACAATATGGTTGCTGACTATCCCAAGCTGAATACTATAGCCATTTCTGATAAATATCTATTACCCGAGATAAATGAGGTATTGGCATAGCTGGGTCAAAATACATTGTTATTAACCTTAAAAGCGGATTTAATCAGATTCCATTTAAGGAATCTGATATCGAAAAGATTACCTTTTCCGTGAACAACGGAAAATTTGACATCAGGAGGTTGCCTTTTGGTCTCAAAAACGGACGCTAGATGATATATAACGTGTAAACATTGGTAAAATATGTTACGTGTACTTGTATGCTCCACCGCTTGCTCAAATCGAGGCATACCTCAATTCAAGACCATAATGTACAAGGAAGTTCGACCCAAATGATCTGATGGTTCTCATTCCAGGACATTTTTTGATCGGAGCATCAATAATTATTCTGCCCGAAAGAAATTTAATAAGGAAAGAAATAAACATCCAGTGGAAATATATTCAAAGACTAACACAAAATTTCTGGAAGTAGTAGAGCACAATTTACCTGCATTTGCTACGGCAATGACCAAAATGGCTTCAGAAACAAATAGACATCAAACTCGGAGACATAGTTCTCGTCAAGGAGAATATCCTTCCGCCTTCGTCATGGATGCTCGGGCGCGTAATTGAGCTGCATCCCGGTGCAGATGGTCTGACGCCCGTGGTGACAGAATAAAGAGTTCTAAAACGAAAACCTCCGATCGCCAAACTATTCCCATTGCCGGTAGAGCTTAAATAAAATGTAAAAAAAGCAATATGTACACAAAAAACTAAAGTAATTATAAATATTTCCAAAAATATATACTTTAAGTAAATTATAAATAAAATAAAATAATATCCCCTACCATACCACCATAATAAAATTTCTTCATAATTCGCAAGGTCAACCGACTTGCCACTAAATTGAATTATGATCAATCAAATATAGTATAGCAGCAAAATATAATTTATTTTATCTTTATCGACCACGCACTGGAGAAAAATAAAAAGATATTGTGTGTTCACAGGAAGTTAATTATTCGCATGAAATAAAAATGGAAAACATAGCATACTACCTTGATCGTTTGATAATTTTACCTCCCGCAAATTATTCAGAGAATAAAAAAATAAATATACTAGGTGGAGTGAAAAGCAACCTCCTTGACAGCCAGAATGCGCTGCTACTGCAAAAGAGGTTATGGTGCCTTGAAGTCCGTTCATATTTAGGCAGACATGCCAAATTTCAGTGCGATATTGTCTTTAGTTTTGTTTTGACAGCTGATTCTTGTTGACGTGTTTGGCATCATGTTGAGTATGGACAAAAACGATTTTTATTCTCTCATAAAACATTAACGGCGAAGAAAACAAAAAAAAAGTTGGATAAATGTTATGGGGTTAATGCTCCGTCAGATTACATCGTCAAATATTGGTTTCGAGAGTTTCGTGGTGGCCGCAACTCCACTATCGATCAAGTCCGCACACTATCGATCAAGTCCGCAGCGGAGGGCCGAAGCGGTTACAGAGGACAATGGCAAAAAAATGAAATGGTGTTGGCTGAAAGTGAAGGTGCGCGAGTTAGCAGATACCACAAAGATTAGTATTGAGCGCACACGTCATATTTTGAGCAATATTCTGCATATGAAAAAGTTATTCTGCCGCTGGGTGCCGCGCATACTTCCTCCTGACCAAAAACACGAACGCGAGAGCACTTCAAAAGAGTGTTTGGACTTGCTGATGCGGAATCGGGAGTACTTTTAGCGTCGATTGGTAACTGTTGAACACCAGAGAACAGAATGAGTGCCCGGCAATGGACTGAAGCCGGCACGAGTGCTCCGAAGCGGCCGAGGGAGGCTCGATGGGTCGAAAAGGTTATGGCGTCGGTTTTATGGGATTGTCATGGCATACTCTTCGTGGACTACCTCGAAAAAGGAAAAACCATCGATTATTCGAGCGATTGAATGCCGAAATCGCTTTAAAACGGCCTCACATGAAGCGATTGCAAGACAATGCACCGGGGCACAAAGTCATCGCAACCATGGCTAAAATCAATGACTTACGGCTCCAATTGCTGTCGCATCCACCGTATTCGCCCGATTTGGCTCCCTCTGACTATTATCTCTTCCCAAACCTCAAAAGACGGCTCATCAATAAAAAATTCAGCTCACGCGAGGAAATCATCGACGCCACGGAGGAGTATTTCGCAGAACTTCCGAAAAGATATTTCAAGAAGTTAGAAAATCGCTAGAATAAGTGTATCAAACTTAATGAGGACTATATTGAATAAAATAAAAAAACAATAAAAAAATTTTTGTTTTCATTCCCAAGGAGGTTACTTTTCACCCCACCTAGTATTCATCTAAATCTATATTGTCCCCCTTAAAGTAATCCTCATCGACTACAACACACATATGCCAGCGCTTGATCCAATTCTCGAAACATTTTTTTATATTCGGTTTTCGGTATGTCCATCAGTGCTTCTTGCGATTTTTCCATTACTTCCTCTCGGCTGCTGGAACGTGTTCCCGGTAGTAGTTTTTTAACTCGATTGAACAGAAAGAAGTCACAGGGAGCCAAATCAGGTGAATTCGGTAGCCGTTGGATGGTATTTGTTGCATTTTTCGTCAAAAAATTACGAATAATGATGGCACTGTGCGACGGTGCGTATTCATGGTGCAAAATCCACGAGTTTTCTGTAAACAGTTCTGGTCTCTTTCGGCGAATCGCTTCACGCAAACGTCTCATAACGCCCAAATAATACTCTTTGTTTACTGTCTAGACTTCTGGCAAAAATTCGTGATGCACTACACCATTGTAATCTATGAAAACCGTGAACATTGCCTTCTTTTTTGACTGAAAACGACGTGGTTTTTTGAACGCCATTCACTTGCCTTGATTGCATGTCGTACTCATAAACCCACGTCTCGTCTTCAGCAATGATCCTTTTGATGAATGTGGGATCGGATTCAGCCTCGCAAATCATCTCTTTTGCGACGTCAACAAGGTCTCTTTTTTGCATGAAGTTGAGGTCTTTTGGCACAAACTTTGCTGCTACACGACGGAAACCCAAATCTTAACCAAAATGTCTTGAACGGATCCATAGGCAATGATGGTTAATTTGCGGTTATTGACCAACATTTCTTTTACTTTATTAATGTTTTCACTGCGCTCATCTTCTTCGATTGACTCACGACCACTTTGGAACCTGGTAAACGACCGTTTAATAATAATCTCTGACCAACAGCAGACAATATTCAGGATGGCCGAATTGCATGCGAGTGAGATGCACTGTACAACACAATGATGAACCAGTCTTCAGCCAACAATCAAGCAATAAAGATTTGATCTTAAGACCAAAGGTTACGAGTTTTTTTTTATTCTTTTTATTTTACTTGCTTTAGTTTATCCAACTGTAGGTAGCTAAAGCTTGCGAATCGCCTATTCCAAGCCAACTTCTACTCCCTCTTACCTCAGTTAGGGACAGTATGCATTCACTCTAACATAACATATCATAGCCATCTTAGGCGACCAAAGTGTACTATTGTGACCAGTTCATTGTCACAGTCACATTCTCTTTCCCGAAGAATTTGCATTGGAAATGGTAAGTAATATATTTAAGGGATTTTGAGTTTTGAATTCTATCTAGCAGATGCAGATCTGTTTTAGGCGCACCCGACCAGACATGGGCATTGTAGTCTAATTTCGAGCAGATAAAGGCCCGGCTAGAGGGTACTTTACCCCGTATTCTTACATCGCTTGAAAAATCCTAGACATCTCGCAGCATTTTTGCCGTCACTGAATATGTGGTCATACTATCGTAAGTTGTCATTGACACACATACAGAGAATGGAAAGTTTTTCGGTCTCGACGATGCAAGTGGACATGGCTGCTTATTTAAATCTCGCTTTAACGACAGCACACAGCATTGTGTTTTGGGAGTATTAAATTCTATTGTGTTAGTGGTTCCCCAATTCGTTATGCTGTTGTTATGTCAGAATTCAATGATCTTAACAGACGCTGCCATTACCGTTCTACAGCCAATGAGCAGGAACGTGAGTCAGGGAACGAATATGAAAAGCAGGGAGTGCTTTCGTCAGCAAAGAAATATATTGGATTAGAAGTGGCAGACAAGAGATCGTTGATGAAAATTAAAAAGAGTGTAGGAGACAGAACAGATACCAATGGCATATCAGCATTTATCCAGCTTTCCTAACATCCATGGCTCCACACCATAAGGAATGAATATCATTATGGGGGCTTTAAATAAGGTCTCCTTAGCGTTTCTTGACCACAACTTATTTCTCATGCGCCTTCTTAGGGTAAATTAACGGCGATTGGCAAGAGTAATGTCTTCGTTTGATTTCTGATAAGATGTAATTATTCATTACTCATATTGTGACGCTCTGTCCGATTCGTCGATGTTGTGTATTCTTTTTTGTTGGCAGTTTATGTTATACCTAACTTAGTTGTGTCCTCATTCACGACTTAACCCATTTCCAGTACTTGCAAACGCATCAGTGACAGCAGTTCTGCCAATGATGTCAATGTTCAGACTTTTGAAAATTTTGTGTTGGCATGGGAGTTCGTACAGTTTTCTCAAATATGATGTTAAAAAAGTAACGTAACATCACGTTATTGACATCAAAGACCTTTGAGAGATTGCGCCCTACCTTTACGGATCAGGGAGCCTTCTGCATCGCCATTCTGCACAATCTGACTAGTTTGGCAGGGAAACCAAAGCTAGATATGGCTTTGTACAGCTTTTTTCTACGGATACTTTATGACTTGAGTTCTTGACATTCACAAGTGAATAGTTCATTCTGCTTGACAACGGAATTTAGGTTGTCCTCACCGTTTAGCAGTCTGCAGTACCGAATGTAACTCTACCATGTGTGTGACCGACAAGAACAAGTTAATGGAAGGCTTCATGCAATTGAAAGAAGTTAAGCGCCCTTTGAGCAGAAATGATGTTTGGACAAACACTCTCTTGGAGAGCTTCACTAAACGCGTTTTCAAGCGATTTAGTGTCCCGTTTTTGTAGAAAAGTTAATGCTTTGTGCTCCCTGGTAGCAGACCTACAGTGGGACGCAGAATGTTGTACTTACGAAAAAGACTTCGAACGGACCCAGTGCTTTTAACTTATCTCCAATTGCAAATTCAAGACTATCATTTTAAGGGATATGCACGTAAGCTAACCAAAACCGAGATCTACGATAATAAAAATAATAGAATTTGGTATTTACCAATCTTTTCCGTCCTTAACCCAAATAAACCATCTGAGGTACAAATTGTTTGGGACACAGCTGCGAGAGTAAATACTGTTTTGCTTAACTCTACTCTGTTATTCGCATCTGGGCCAGACCAGCTGTTGTCACTTTCGGAAATCCTATTCCGCTTTAAAAAAAGAAAAATAATTAATAACCATTTTATATGGGGGATTTTCTTCAGAGCTTGGATTCTGAGGAGGAAGCTATAACATTAATGAAAGTTGTCACATATGTTGATGCACAAGGGATGATTTAAAATAGGGGAATTCATGAGTAACTCGTAATGGAGGCATTTGGGAAGAACGCAGCTAACTCTGACAATTTTTTTCAGTAATGCTCTGGAACTTACGCAGTGGTAGTGGTCTCATCGAAAGGATGAGTTTTTATTCCTAAATAATTCTCAAGAATTTTAACTCAGACATTTCAATTCTCATGTGTTTTGGATCCAGTTGGTCTTATATAAGGCATTTGTGAAAAGTCAATGAGGACATTCTTGTGCAAAGCGGGTGGGGATGTGGGTTGAGGTGGTGGGTGTGTAAGAATGCACTTAAATAATAATAAAAAAATTTAACTTACCGTCATTATTTATGTTTAAAATCTTATTTTTCACAAGAGTGAAATTTTCTGACTAAATCTGGATTTCTTTTATTAAATTTTAGAAAAAGGATTGCGCGTAGAGTTTCAAATTTAAGTGATGATTTTTCAGATGTCCTTTAGGCTTACATAATCGAAAACAAATAAGGTACTGGACGATGTAGTTTTTGTACGGTATTGCTTTCTCTTCAAAATTTTGGAATACATCTATCCATCGTTTTTCTATATTGTCCTTCATTACTTCCCATTTACTTGGGACATCTTGGTTAACGAAATATGACACGTAATTGATTTCGTCGAATAAGGTTTTTCATTTAAAGTCATAGTCGGTGTTGGCATCTGTATCAATAAATATTGATATGTTAGTTGTACATCAGCCCATTTAGGACTCTGTTTTAAAAGAATCAAAATATTGTATATGTTTCGAATTCATTATATGTACTGATGAATACCTTGTTCAAAAAGTTCCCGGCATTTATTCAGAAAATTAAAAATACAAATTTATTCATCTAAATCTACAGGGTGAGTTTTTTAACTTGAGACATCCAAATTACTCGAAAAATACACGATATCGCGAAACATAAGATGGTGACCACGAATTTGACCTTGAGACCCATTTTCAAGGTCAAACGAAGGTCACTTTTGATTTTTCAAATGATAATTCCTGATTTTCATTCAGTCGTATTGCTCGTAGGCTTGTCATTTGCTTTTACATACTACGTTTAGCATAACCCAGAAACAACGACGTGGATGTAGCAGTATTTTGTTTCCTTCGGGGTGATTAATTAGAGTGATTAGAGTGGGTCCCCTTGCCTCCCACTGTTGAATCATTGAATTCTCCCCATTTCGACGTTAATTTCTCGAGACTATTTCAACAAATGCTCGAAAATGTGGCCATTCACTTAAATACACTTGTTTATCCGCGCTCTAAATGAACCAACAGAAATGAGAAGTATTTCTGGTGTAATCTTCCGGCAAGCTTCAGTTATTCGTCTTTTCATGTCCTCACGTGTTGTTGGCTTTTTTCTATAAAACCCACTTTTTGAGTAGCCCCACAAGAAGAAATCAAGTGACGTAAGATCAGGTGATCTAGCAGGCCATTGCCTCGAACCACTCATCCGATCCATCGTTGATGGTAAACATTGTTTAATAGGCCCGGGCTACTTGGGACTAATGGGCTGGACAACCATCATGTTGAAATCACATTGTTTGTCGCAACTCCAATGGCAGTTCTTCTAGTAATACTGGAAGATGGTCCCGCAAGAAGTTTGCATACTTTTCGCTATTCAAGTTGCCTTCAATAAAATATGGACCTATTAATTTATCTCCAATAATTCCCGCTCAAACATTAGCATTCCAAGGGTGCTGGCGTTCAACTTGTCGCAACCAAAAAGGGTTTTCGGTAGCCCATTAATGTATATTATGTCGATTAACCGTACCGTGATTGGTGAAAGTCGACTTATCAGAGAATAACATCTTGGCGAAGAAAAGGCGGTCTCGTTCAATTTGCTGAAGTGTCCATTGACAAAAGGAAACCCGGTTGCGAAAATTCTTTCTAGAAAGTTCTTCATGCATTGAAACATGATAAGGATGGTATTTATGCCGATGTAATATCTTACAGACAGTCGTTTGAGAAATTTCTGATTCACGACTTATTTGGCGAGTGCTAATGTGCAACGGCAGCTAACATTGCTATTTTATTGTCCTCAAAAACCACCCTATCTGACCAATTCCTTTTTTTTGGTTGCACACTTCCTTCACCAGTGAATTGTTGGATGACCCGATAAAAGGAAGCGCGCGATCGTAACTGGTCTGGGAAACGTTGGGCGTAAAGAGAAACAGCACCATCCATGTTCCTTCCACTTTCTCCATAAACCATTATCATTTCAACTTTCTCTTGAATTGAAATAGCCTGCATTATTAATCTGGAAAACGTTACTAATAATAATCAGTTCCTCAAAACAAATTTCGAACTCCTAATAAAGTACAGTTCCATTCAAGTAGAAAAAAAGGGCAGAGTGCACATCATACACTCTCAGATAAGTTTAGGACAATTTGTCTCTATCTGAATTTTCTTTGAGTTTTAACTTCACTCGAGGCAATAATGATTTCCTCAAAACAAATCTCGATCTTCTAACACCCTAACAACGTTGGAAACCGATTAATGATTTAGGCGTGCCAGTGCAGTGGTATCTAGCACTGAATGAATAAGACCTTTGAGACAAAGTCGTGTGCCCCATTGAGGAATACGACTGAGCAATGAAAATCAGGAATTATTATCTGAAAAATCAAAAGTGACTTTCGTTTGACCTTGAAAATGGGTCTCAAGGTCAAACTCGTGGTTACCATCTCATGCCCCCTTCAGAACCTTGTGACTTTTGTCTGAAACATTTTTCGCGATATTTCGTACTTTTCGAGTAATTTTGATGTCTCAAGTTAAACATTATTTCAGGAAAAGTGGCAGAATTAATTTTAGTGCAGGAAAAGAGGCTTTAAATCATACCTACTTTATCTAGAATAGCAATCTAACAAAAAAAAGTCCGTTTTTCTCTAAATTTTGAAGCAAACCACTATGCACAACTAAAAATTTGACACTTTCAGCACAAAACACTGATCCAACCACCTTGAACATCTGCCAGCTACTAAGTTACGCCTTTTTTGCATGTAAACCAACAGAGAAAAGAAGTCAACGAAAATATGACACAATATCCATCTGGCGAGATTTTGAAGAGTTATTCAACGATTTAAAGGAAAAATTACAGTATTTGTCGATGATGTTGCTCTTTCCTATTCCAATAAGAGTTATTTTAACCTTTCTTTGGATGTTAATAATGTACTAGATATTTTGCGAAGATGGTGCAATCAGCAAAGATTGGTAATCAGTAATAAAACTAAACTTATGCTTTTTAATATTAAGGGTTTAATTTGTGATGATCTTTAAATATAGATTACTTTTCATCTTGTTGCTGGAAAATTGATCTAAATCAGCATGTTTCTTTCACTTTTAACAGTAAGTAATGCAATTTGCAGTGACACCTGCTATAAAATTAATCGTGTCGGCAATTTTAAGTATCTAGGCATTATATTGATTCATCCTTTCATAGGAAAGAACACATACTCTACTTGAAGCAGTATCTGAAGAGATTATAATGGATTATCAAATCAAAGTTGCAGCATTGACTAACCTGTTGGGGTGGTATGTATTTCGTTAAAATGGAAGGTTTACTTAAGAAACAAAAGTACGCAATCAGAATTAAAAGTGGATCGTTTAACTCCTAGTTTTGTGCTGTTCAAAAGGCTTGGAATTCTCCATTTAAGACATCTTTACTACTGTAAAGTTTTAAAAATTTTTTTTTAAGACTCCGGTTACTACGCCGTTGGAGTTGATGAAAATTTCAATTTTCTAGTTGTGGTGAAAAGTAACCTCCTTGGTAATAAAATTTTTTTTTTCTAATTTTTTTTTTTTTATTTAATTCAATACAATCCCCTTTTAGTTTGATACACTTATTACAGCGATTTTTCAACTTCTTGATCCCGTCCGAAAAGTAATTTTCCGGAAGGTCTGCAAGATACTCCTCCGTGGCGTCGATGATTTCCTCGCGTGAGCTGAATTTTTTATTGATGAGCCATCTTTTGAGGTTTGGGAAGAGATAATAGTTCGAGGGAGTCAAATCGGACGAATACGGTGGATGCGACAGCAATTGGAGCCGTAAGTCGTTGATTTTAGCCGTGGTTGCGACGCTCTTGTGCGCGGGTGTACTGTTTTGCAAAAATTTTTTTTTTGCTTCATGTGAGGCCGTTTCGCAGCGATTTCGACCTTCAATCGCTCCAATAATGCACAGTAATACTCGGAGAGTATGCCATGACAATCCCAGAAAACCGACGCCATAATCTTTCCGACCCATCGAGCCTCCCTCGGCCGCTTCGGAGCACTCGTGCCGGCTTCAGTCCATTGCCGGGCACTCATTCTGTTCTCTGGTGTTCAACGGTTACCAATCGACGCCAAAAGCCTGTGCTCTCGCGTTCGTGTTTTTGGTCAAGAGTGAGTATGCGCGGTAGGATAACTTTTTCATATGCAGAATTTTGCCCAAAACATGGCGTGTGCACTCAGTACTAATCTTTGTGGTATCTGCTATCTCACACACTTTCTGTTTCCGGTCAGCCAACACCATTTGATGTATTTTTTTGACATTGTCCTCTGTAACCGCGTCGGGGGGCCTGCCGCTGCTGACTTGATCGGTAGTGGAGTTGCGGCCACCAAGAAGCTCTCGAAACAAATATTTGACGGTGTAATCGGACGGAGCATTAGCCCAATAATATTTATTAAACTTTTCTTTTGTTTCCTTCGCCGTTTTGCCTCTAAAAAAAATAATGTTTTATGAGAGAACGAAAATCGTTTTTGTCCATACTCAACATCATGTCAATAACAATCAGCTGTCAAAACAAAACTAAAGACAGTATCGCACTGAAATTTGGCATGTCTGTCTAAATGACATGAACGGACTTCAAGGCACTTTTTTGCAGTAGCAGCGCATTCTGGCGGTCAAGGAGGTTACTTTTGTAAGTGTCAACACCAGAAACTTCGTAACTGAACCTCCAATTTTCAAGTCATTTTCACGGTTTTATTCTGTTACTGCGCCCCGTTTGTTTAATATAATGCCTGAAAACCTTAGTTGCGAGAGAGTGAAAACGGTATTTTTAAATAATTTAAAAAAAATAATGGCTTCTTCTTTTAACCATTCTAATATTGATTACAAAAATCCAAATATATAACTGATTTTATGTACATATATTGGGTCTATAATGTGCGGTTTGCTAAGAGATGGCGTAACTTGTATTATTCCATTCTTATTATTTCATTGGAACATGCGTTGAAAAGCTACTGTCATTGTACGTCATTTCAAATATGTCGAACTTTGTGCCTGAAAAAGTGTTTTTGCGGGGAGTTCTTATACATTACTGAAAACTGCTCCCGAAAGTCATCGTATTTTGGTGGAAGTTTATGGTGAACATGCGCTAGCTGAGCGAACGTGCCAAAAGTGGTTTGCACGATTTAAAAGTGGTGATTTTGGCTTGGAAGACGATGAACGTCCTGGGCAGCCAAAAAAGTTTGAAAATGAAGAACTGGAAGCATTACTCTATGAAGATTGTTGCCAAACACAAGAAGAGCTCGCAGAATCTTTTGGTGTCACTCAAGAAGCCATTTAAAAACGTGCAAGAGCAGCTGGATATATTCAAAAGCAAGGAAATTGGGTTTCACATGAACTCAAGCTGAGAGACGTTGAAAGGCGGTTTTGCTTGTCCGGAATGCTGCTGGAACGCCACAAAAGGAAGTCATTTCTGCATTGGATTGTTACTGGTAATGAAAAATGTATAGATTACGATAACCCCAAGCGCAAAAAATCATATGTGAAATCCGACCAACATGCCAAATCAACGGCAAAGCCGAATATCCATGTGCTGTATTATGAGCTGCTAAAACCGGGTGAAACTATCAATAGACAACGCTACCGAACACAATTAATCCGTTTGAAGAGAGCAGTAGCCGAAAAACGCCCGGAATATGCGACCAGACACGAGGCAATAATTTTCCATCATGACAATGCTCGGCCCCACGTTGCTATTCCGGTTAAGAACTATTTCGAAAACAGTGGATGGAAAGTCTTACCCCACCCGCTTTATAGCCCAGACCTTGCCCCTTCTGACTGCCATTTGTTCCTGTCGATGCAGAACGCCCTCACTGAAATACGGTTCACATCAGAGCAGAATATCAAGAATTGGCTTTATTCATTCTTAGCTGCCAAGCCGGCGCAGTTCTTTTGGGATGGGATCCAAAAATTGCCAGAAAAATAGGAAAAAGTCATAGCTTTAGATGGGTAATACTTTGATTAATACTATTGTACATGTTTTTCTTAAATAAAAGTTCAAATTTTGAAAAAAGCCTGTCCAATTAAATTATATACCCAATATATACAATATATACAGGGCGTCCCACTTTAGGTTTTCGTCCTGATAGCTGAAGATTCCTGAAGTTATGCCGAACAAAAAATTGTATTGCGGAGGAGCGTCTATTTTCACTCTTGCTCCAAGTTATATTCCGTTGGTGAGGAACCTCTTATTTCGAGGTAAAGCTTAAAAGTCCGTAGTTTCTAACGGATTCAGCTTAAGAAACCTTTGTGCACAGAGAATTTCAGTGTGCATAAAATACTAAAATTTCGTCGAGTTCGATAAACGCCAGCAAAATTATTGCTTTTTAAAGCTACCATTTTGAAAATCTTTTATCTCGAAATTTTCAACTTTTAGGTAACATTGTTTATCAGAACTTTTGTGTTCTCTTCATTATCTAAAATTTTTTTCTATGACTTTTCCACCTACGAATAACAGAATTTATTGCAAACCACTATTTTATTCAGGCAAATGGGTCACAAAATAAATTTAATATCCCTTTAAATATGGTACTCTTTGTGGTCCTAAATAGGACCGTTAAGCTTTGAGATTTTAAAATGCTTTTATTGTAAATTTTTAAAATGTTGCCCGTGCCTTTGGATACACGTTCTAGCGCGTTTGATGATATAAGAGTGCAAATTAATGTTTGATAAAATGTTTCTGCCACTCTATATATTCTCTCTTGGAACTCTTCACGACTTAAATTCTCAGTCAAATAAACCCTATCTTTTATGGCACCCAGAAAAAGGACTTCAACTTCCACTAAGAATCTAGTCTCCCCATTAAGTGTTGAATGCCACCCATGGGGCAAAATAACCACTGAGCCCAAATATCTTTCTTTCTTTTCCTATCCCATTTTTACAAAAAAATTATTATAAATGTATTTATACCCCACTGGAGTGATAAGTTAAAAAAAAAAAAAAAAAAAAATTATTAGCTGACCACCAAACGAGACAGCACGCCTTTCCATTAAACCTTGTTCGTTACAGTTCAAACTTCCTCAACACAAATATCCTATCACATAAAAGATATTTCAAAGTGGTATTGTCCTAATCAAGAACTATTGGATAAGGCTTTTAGTCTGAATCTCAACCGGAAAGAGAGCCCACTTATCAATATTTATATCCCCAACTATGCTATACAAACATTTTGTCTGGTCATAACTAAAAGAAGGTCTTCAATACCTTTAAGAAATACATTTTGGTGAACGAACTGTAGCTGGTGTATGCAAAAAATATCAACAAAAACAACACTAAGAAGTTTAAGATTTACAATAATGCTAACAGCACTTCTCAAATCAGATGTATTAACCTCCAAAATTGTAATCTTCATTTTAATATAAATTGCAATTTCACCTGAAGAGTAGTTATCGTCACATTTAGCATTAGAATTAAATAATTCTAGGTAGAATTTTCTTTTCTTTTGACCGTCTTCTTTTAAGCTTAATATTAAGCAAAGGTGCAAGCCAGAAACTCATTTTCGTTAAACTTTGGCACATTTTATTGATATAAAAAAATGGGCCCATCAAACCACCGGCTTTTGGGTGAGAAATGAACTTTTAGCTTCCATTTAGTGGCATCATCTGCTGGATTTTATTCGCTAGATACCCATCTCAGTTCATCTTCATTTAAGTTTTCTTAAATTTCTCCCACTCTACACATTACAAATTATAATAATGTATATGGGGTATTTTTTGTTCAATTCAAAGGAATTGGTGCGGCGAATGTTAGTATTTCAGATGTTGCCGACTCGGCACAAGATCCTTTCCAGGGCTCCAAAACGGACACATTGCTAAATGAAAACATGCCTACTGCATTTTGTTCTAGAGCTGCAGAATTGGAGCATGAGACGTCGTCAAATACATCGGGAAACTTCTCAGCAGCCGATTGTGATGCCAATCCCAACTACATTGATAAACATTTATTAACGAGCAGCTCAAGCTCTAATGAGGATGTGCTAGCAGATATAGCTGCAGATTTTTTGACTTTCAAGAAAAAAAGCGAATTGCTGATCCGAGTCAATGGAGAAAAAACGTGGCAAAAAGACTAAGGAATTACGGTAAGTCTTTTACCTCGACTTCAAATTCACAGAAATTTGTTTAGGTAGAACAAATTGACCCAGCCTGTGACAAAAAATGTAGACTACGATATTCCGAAAAAAAACTACAGAGGACCACAGAGCATCAATTTTCTGAGATTACTGGTGTTACCTTCAAAGACGATGAGAATTTTTCGCTCGTAGTATAAAATGCCGAGCATTTGGCGAGCATTGCCAAAGAAAAACCAGTGCTTCTTTTTAAAGTTATGGATAAAGAAATTCGCCAAAAGTCGCCAAAAGTCGCCAAAAGTCAACCCGTAAATACATTGAAGGTTCCAAAAGCCTTGCTGATTTATATAATGACTACTTTTTATATCGTGAAAATATTTTGATTGATTTTTGCAATCCGTATAGTCACATTTTGTAAAAAGACCAACTTCACCAACGTCATCATCCTCAAGCCACAAAATTGGTGTTTCTATTGTTTTTTTTTTTTATCGTTTTAAAGTTGGTGCACCATCAGATGCGCCTCGTCTGGATCCCTTATCTTCCGTGGTGTGTTAGGAGCCTCCACGATGTTTTGAACTGACTCCTCTGCTACAACCGGTAACTGTTTATAAGTTGAAGTCAGGATTTGTCAGATAATACAGCGTACAGGCATTTGCGTCAATACTTCAACACTTTGACTGGATAGTACAGTCGAGATACATGCTGTTTCTTCCGATGTAAAATCATAGCTTTGGGAATTAAAGGCTGAAACTGAGAGACTGTACTAAATTATTTCGAACTAATTTTGTGTGTTTGTAAAAACTCGAATGTTGAATAGGCCTGACTTTTTCTGGTGAACCAAAAACTGAAGCTCATCCTGAATTCACAGATCCACCAATACATAGATTATAGTAAACCAAAGTCTAAATTTTGAAAAGAATGTGTCATTATGTCTCCTAAAACGTCATCAAAAAAAAAAAAAAAAAACTTGCACCTTTATCTTCATCTACGGCATCTTTCACTGGCTTTCGAAATTCATTATCATATTCCGATGGTTTCATTTATTTTACAACTGACAACGGGCCATCATCTGATTTCTGTTAAGGTTCCCTTCACCTAAATCGACATAAGAACCACTTGGTTAGGTTCTGTTAGGTAGTCTATCACCTGTTCTACATGCATTCCATTTCTAAAAATAACCGAAGATAAAATATATATATTGAAAAAAAAAAATAGCATTGAGTATGGTCCAGCGTGGACCCCGAGCCACGAGAGTAGACCCTGGCTAGCCAGGATGTCTCGGATCGTCTTATTTTTTTTTTTAAAATTAAACTTTTATTCGTTAACTAAAACATTTAGTTAACATTTCTTCACAAAAATTTGTGTTTTTATGAACACGTGAGTACAGCGTTCCAGCGCCTTCTGGATGAATACTTTTTGTGTTCCATTAGAAGTGGTGTTAGCTGGTCTTAAGGCCGACATAGCCTTTTGCAGCTCCTTGATAAAATCTTCGGAGGACATGTTATTGGAAGACTTAGTGAGGTACTCTCCAGGCAGCCGAAGTGTTTCGCCATATAAGAGTTCAGCTGGGGTGGCATCTAAATCATTTTTAAAAGCAGTTCGCAGTCCAAAAAGAACGAGTGGGAGTACCCTAAACCAGTGTTTAATTCCTAAGGTTTGGTTTAGTTCCGAGAAAAGTGTTGATTGGAACTGTCTGCCTAAGTCTGTTGTAATTTGAAGTGGCACGCTATAACGACTAATCCAACCGTGGACTAAACACTGAGCCACTGTTTTTACTATAATATCCTCCATAGGAAATGCCTCTGGCCAGCGAGTGTACCGGTCTATAATTGTAAGAAGGTACTTGTATCCATTCGATGTTGGCAGCGGTCCAACGATGTCCATGTTAATATGAGAAAAACGTTGAGATAGTAAACTGTATGAAACAAGTCCTGCTTTTTTGTGATGGCTGACCTTTGATCGTTGACATTACATACAGCTGTTAACAAATTTTGTGCAGTCTGCTTTCATCCTGGGCCAAACAAATCGATCACCGAGTAGTTTGCAAGTAGCTCTTACACCGGGGTGATATAGGCTGTGAAGCTTTCCGATAATGATTTCTCTCATGGACTCAGGAACGTACGGGCGGATTCTTGAAGCTGATATGTCGCAGTACACCTGATGTTTTGCTTCTGGAAAAGTTAAAAGCTTTAATTGCAATAAACTATGTTTGTTACCTTGTTCAAGTAAAGTTTTCAGTTCCTCATCCGGCAGCTGTTCTTTTGATAGGGATTCCAGATCGACTGGTTTCGATGCATCAATTGCATTAATCCTTGAAAAGAAATCGGTAACTTGATTCTGCGGTCCAGAAATATGCAAAATTGGTGTAGAGAACTGATTGACTAAGTCCAGTTGTCGCAATTGTCTCGGCGATACTATTTCGGAATTTTGGCGAAAGGCATAAATTAAAGGCTTATGGTCTGTGAATATAACAAAAGAGCTTCCTTCCAGCAAATGTTGGAAGTGTTTTACAGTTTTGTAAATAGCTAGCAGTTCTCGGTCATAAGTACTGTATTTTTGTTCCGACGTGGTTAGTTTTCTAGAAAAAAAAATCCAAGTAGTTGAGGAACGTTATCACAAATTTGGTTTATCACAGCCCCAATTGCGATATCGGAAGCATATGTGTAAAGATAAAGCGCTGCATCAGGGACTGCATTAGCAAGCTGTGACGCGGACGATAAATCAGATTTGCATCTTTCAAAGGCATCTACTGCTTTCGGTGTTATGTGATGGTGATGCGTGTTATATCATTTTTTTTGTTTCCATTTATAAGTACAAGCAAGGGGGCTTGATTATAAACAGCGTGAGATATGAACCTTCTGTAAAAATTAATCATGCCAAGAAACTTCTTCAAGTCTTTTGCTGCTTGCGGCTTCTTGAATTCAGGAATTTGGTTAACCTTCTTTGGAATAGGTTTTATACCATATTGATTAACCAAATAACTCAAGAAACGAGCTTTTGTTTGAGCAAAACAACATTCAGCAGTGTTAATTTTAATATTGAGCTCACGCAGTCGCAAGAGAACCCGTTGTAAATATTGTCTGTGTTCATTTCTGCTTGAAAATGCTACTACAATGTCGTCGATATACCAAAATGCAAAATCCAGTCATTGCAATTCCTCGTGAACGTATCTCTGCATCATTTGTGGTGCATTTCGCAACCCGAAAGTCATGTATTTGAATTCATACAGACCGAAAGGTGCTGTATTTGCCGTTTTTGGAACATCTTCTGGCTCCACAGGTATTTGTTGAAAGGCTCGCTGAAGATCTATTGTTGAAAATATTGTTTTTTTATACAGCATATTTGTAAAATCATTCACGTATGAGATGGAGTATCTGTCCGGTTGAGTGATCGCATTCAAGGAACGGTAGTCGCCACATGGCCTCCATTCGCCGTTCGATTTTCTGACCATGTGTAACGGACTTGCTCAGTTGCTTTTGGATGGTTGGCATATACCTTGTTCCATTAGGTAAGTGAATTCAGCTCTTGCAGCCAACTTTTCTGGTGATAGCTGTCGTGGTTTACAATGAGTGATAAGGGACTTCACTGCATTTCCCGAGTAGTTGAGTTATGTCAAGTCTGATCCAATTATTGGTGTGTTGACATCTGCGATGATGAACGTCCACACGAAATTTCTGCGTAGACCAAAGTTTTGATTTTGGATAGATTAGCAGCGAACAGTGAGATCTTGCAATAATTAGATTTTTGTTGGGGGGTTGGTGTTAGAACAGACATCGGAACCGGTGTCTATAAGATTTTTTTTTTGTGTAGTCATACCCGAGATGTATATATACACGATTGACGGCTGCTGGCTGCTGTCATTATGATGACAGCAAGCAATCTACTTTTTTGGTATGGTAGAAATGGTGTAATTGCAGGGTTGTCTGCAGTGAATAGCTTCAACTTTGTTTTGAAATGGTACCAACAAATATCACTGCGCTTTTCGGTGTTTGGATGTGTTGGTTGATTCGACTCTTGATGGCGTGATGGAGTTGAGTTTCGATGGCGTGATGGAGTTGAGTTTCGATGGCGTAATGGAGTTGAGTTTCGATGGCATGATGGAGCTCGACAACGTTTATGATTGAATTAACTCTCCCAGTTATCAAATCGTCGACTAAGTGCTTCAATTTTCTGAATTAATATATCTTCTGGATGAGATTGTATTCCGCGCTGATCTATTTTGGATAAGTTATTTTCATGTGAAATGGTTTCCATTATAGTATCTGCAACTTGCACGATTTTTTTTTACGTCATCGTTCTTAAAGGCGACTATAATTGCTTGTGCTTCTGGAGGTAGGCGTTGCATTCAAATATTTTTGAGAAATTCCTCTCCGACAGAGCTTCCTGCTAAGCCTTTAAGCTCGTTAAATAAATGGGACGGTTTCTTATCTCCTAAGTCGACATCTGATAGCAATTTTCGCATTTTCTTTTGCTCGAAATCTGAAAAACACTCTGTTAAGGCTTTTTTTTAGTTTTCATACTTTCCGTTAAGTGGGGGTTGCAAGACCGCGTCCTTTACTTGTGCCAAGATCTTTGCGTCCATTGATGCCACTACCGTATTGAATTTGGAGTAGTCGGAAGTTATGCGACACGTTGAGAATTGGGCCTCGATTTGTGCGAACCAGATCTCCGGCATTTCGGTCCAGAAAGGGGATATTTTCACGCAGTCGTTTCCCAACTCGCATAAAGAACGGTCGGCTTTGCGGTGATGCACATAAAAATGAAAAGTCAATTAAATAGCGAAATAAGAAACCGATTAACAAGTAGTTGTGTGTGGCTCAGTGGAGCGCTAGTGGACCACAGTACGTGGAAGACCTGGGTTCGAGTCCAGTAGAAAATTCATGGGTTCCTTTTTTTAATTTATTAATATTAAAAATATAATAAGAAGTGGTACTTTGGTAATAGTGTCGAATAACGATGGATACCGGTCAGCCGGAGGTCCCGCAAGTCAGATGATGATACGAAAGTGAAAAAGAGGCGTAGGAAAATCAAGGCGTCGTCGAAATTATCCACAAAGAAAATCAAAGAAGATGAACACATTAAAGCGGCCGAAAAGGAGTACTCTTATGAGTCTGAAGGGGGCGAGTGCCGCTACATTGGAGAGGGGAATCCCTTTAAAGAATTATCAGATACTGATACCTCAGCAGAAGAGGAAGAAGATGAGGAGGCTCAGCTAGACAAACTTATAAAAAGCTCCTGGAGGTGAAAGAGAAGTTGCGGCAGCAAAGGCAACAAGAGCTCAAAGGGTTAGAGAGCGACGACCTTAAGTTCGTGGGGGTCAAGCCGTTTACCACGGCCGCAGCAAGGGGTGGTTACCGTAAATTACCATTCTTCCTAACAAAATCGATAGTCTGCAAAAAATCAAATTCATGTACTATTATGCTGTAAGTTGGGAAAAATTAAAGAGGGCAGATCGTGTACTGCTGCCAGAGATTCGGGCACGCCGCAGCTAATTGCAATATGCAATTTAGATGCGTTAAGTGCGATAAGGACCACAACTACAGGAACTTGGGGCATCCTGCCAATTTCAGGAGTTTTCCTAGGTTTCAAGAGCTGAAAAAGAAAGTCCAGGCTCGAAAACAGTTTATCGAAGAAGAGAAGCGTCAAAAGAGTCGTGCTTTCTCTAATTTTGTGGCACACAATGTATCCTTTACCCAAATGGTAACTGGAGCGGGTAAGGCCACAATAACAGCAAAAAGATACGCCAAAGGTAGCTGAAAAATCACCGGAAGCAGATCTGGATTTAAAAGCGATTCTTCTGTCGCTACACGGAAAAATTGATCATTTCCAGAAACAATTAAATGAACAAGCGGCTCGGATTAACGTCATCTATTCGACCCTGTTTGACAAGTATGGCACGCCGATATAATGTCTGCTAAGTTGAATGAGGTTAATCTGAAGATCCTTGCGTTAAACTTTAACTCACTAATCAGGATCGAGAGAAGGGCCAACCTACAAAATCTGTTGTTAAGTGAATGCCCAGATGTGCTTTTGGTTAGCGAAACTAAGCTCAACCAGAATTACAAAATCGGCTACAGTGGCTATAATATATATAGAAGTGACCGTCCACATTCCTCACGAGGGGGTGGGGTTGGTATCTTATTACGCAAAGGCATGCGCCATAGGGTCATATCTCCCTCGCTGCCGCCATTTTCATGACTTTGTGTGTTGGTCGCGTGTGCAGATTGGGAATTGGGGGAACTTTCTTTGTTTTCGTCGTTTATTGCTTATCACGCGAAATAATTTGCTTTTGATGAAAAGCAACTTGAAGCGAATCATGTCAGTGTCACCAATTTGTAGATTTTACAATAGCGATGATAAAAAGAAAAGAAAAGATCGCAATATTAAAACACATGTCATCTTAGAGAACTTTACTTCATTAACGTCAAACTAATTTTTTCTCGCAATGTCAAAATTATAAGTAATAAGGTACTAGATTAATTTAGTTGATATGTAAGGTAAGTATACAAGTTCGTATTAGAATTGAATTAAGTTCTTACAGATGTTCCTACAAGGTGATCAATACATAAACATTTAAAACTATTATTGGAAATTGAAGACAAAAATTTATTACTAT
Source organism: Volucella inanis (assembly GCA_907269105.1). NCBI lineage: Eukaryota > Metazoa > Arthropoda > Insecta > Diptera > Syrphidae > Volucella > Volucella inanis. The sequence continues at coordinate 150,468,511 of OU026153.1, forward strand.
TAGTGTCACCAAGAGGCTTTATAAACGAATTATTATTATCGTTAATATTAGTCATAATCCGAATTCAAGTTAAGAAAATCCCTCAGATCTACTAATTTTAATAACTTGGTCGCCTTCCCTTTTCAAAGTGAGCTCAGATGAATTCCTAACTCAAACAAATTTATATTTATTTTCACGTTAGTAATAAATTGCCATGATAAATGATCTTGTATAGCCAGTGTGACCGTCATTGATGTAAATCTTGCCGCTGCTGTATGTGTTGTTGTTGCTGGCGTCATTATTGCTGCTGATGTTGTTATTGGGACTACCAAAAACATTAGTTGATATATATTTTCTGTTCTCACGCGACTTGTTCATCAATGCTTTTTTTCGTGAGAGAGACATAAATTTAACGCACACGATATGAGGAGTTGTTGTTTTTGCTAATCACTTTTACGTTGTTGACGTGATACGATTCAATTTCGTTGGTATTAATATCCTCACCATTTACAGCTGTTAAGATTATTTTAACTCTCACTTTAACGTTACTATTTTTTACATCCGGAATGCCAATAATATCCACTGCACACTCTTTTTTCAACAGTAAATTCAGCTTCGACTCCAGAGCATTAATTTCTATAATCCAAGAACTATTTATGTCTTCAAGAGATTTAATTTTAGCGAGTGGATCAGTGTTAATTTTTTTTAAATGTAACGTTACTGTTTGCTCACTTGTATTGTTGTTGATAGTAAAGTTTGGTGCTATTGGATCTTTAGTTGCTGACGATGTGCTAGCAGTACCATCACTGTTGTCGAAACCGGAATTAGTTGCAGTAAGAGAAAGGGTATTAATAATCAAAGAAATTATGCTAATCGACTTATTTATGGGTGCATCCACCAAAATTGATTTTCTACGCTGAATGACACAAATAAGTCACTTACTCTTCTTGAATAATTTAACTTAGTATCTTAGTATGGTAGTATATTTTGCAATTGTTACATTGTAATTTGTGTTCATGTCTAACGACTTTTAAATTACATAAACTGCACTTCATTTATTGCACTGATTGAACTTTATAATGTATTTATGTAGACAAAAAGGTATATCACCACGTAGGCAAAAGAGTTGTAATGAAAAATTGGTATTATTTGAAGGAACTATTCTTGATACGTGTGTTCCAATTAAAACTTATATTCAATCACTTTAAAAGAAACATACGATATTATGCAATTTATATTAAATTGAATAAAGTATATTCAAGTTGGAAAATTTGTGTTGACCTTAAAGTCATTAAGGATAAAATCAAAAGCTGTTGGCTCTGATGATGTATACCCGACTTTTGTATAAACTCTTCTTCCCGCTTTTCTTCTGCATATAACGCATATATTCAATATTATCATTACAACGTCTGTTTTTCCCAACCAGTGGAAAGTTGCCAAAATTCTTCCATTGCCTAAACCAAATAGTAATGAAAAATCGACCCATAGCTATCCTTCCTTTTTTAAGTAAAGTCTTCGAAGCAATAATAAGTAACCAAATTAAGTCTTATCTAAATAGAAAAAATCTTGTCAAGAAATTTCGTTTGGGCTTTCGTGCTAAACGTAGCTGCAATACCGCGTTACTAAAGGTGTGCAAAGGTATTCGTGCCGGTTTGGATTGCGATATGTGGGGTCTCATAATTTTCTTAGACTTCTCAAAGGCATTTGACAGCGTAAATCATTTCATACTAATAAATAAACTGCATAGGCAATTTTCCTTCGAAAGCTCCGCGTGCAAATTAATAACTTCATATATATCTGGTCGCATACAATATGTGTCTACTGGCACCAAATGATCCTCATTTCTTCAAGTCTCAATGGGTGTTCCTCAAGGTTCCGTACTAGGCCCTCTTCTTTTTTTATGCTTCATAAATGATATATCTGAATGTTTCGCGACCTCCGCGTACCATATATATGCCGACGATGTACAAATATATTCTTTGTTTCCGAAATACCAATCGTTAATTAATATTAATGAAGATCTTAAAAGAATTCATGATTGGTCAACAAAAAATGAGCTCAGTCTTAATATCGCAAGTGTGTTGCGCTCTTCGTGGTCTAAGTCCCACGAAAAATTACCTCCCGATAGGTGTTAAACTGAAAGTTTTTCTTTTTTTTCAAAATTTGAACGCTTATTTCAGAAAAACATGTACAATAGTATTATTCAAAGTATTGCCCATCTGAAGCTATGACTTTTTCCCAACTTTCTGCCAATTTGTGGATCCCATTCCAAAAGAAGTGCGCCGGCTTGGCAGCCAAGAATGAATCAAGCCAATTTTGATATTCTGCTCTGATGTGAACCGTATTTCAGCGAGGGCGTTCAGAAGGCGTCAGAAGGCGGGTGGTGTAAGACTTCCAATCCACTGTTTTCCAAATAATTTCCAAATAGTGCTTTTTATCGTTTTGAAATGGCTGCTTGAGTGACAGCCAAAGATTCTGCGAGCTCTTCTTGTGTTTGGCAACAATCTTCATAGAGTAATGCTTCCAGTTCTTCATCTTCAAACTTTTTTGGCTACCCAGGACGTTCACCGTCTTCCAGGCAAAATCACCACTTTTAAATCGTGCAAACCACTTTCGGCACGCTCGCTCAATTAGCGCATGCTCGCCATAAACTTTCACCAAAATACGACGACTTACGGCAGCGGTTTTTTTCATATTAAAGTAATGAAGAAGAACTCCCCGAAAAAACACTTTTTCAGGCACAAAGATCGACATATTTGAGTGAAAAAAATTTATTGTTGTTTAATCCTCAAATGAATGACATATACTGAAATGACGTACAATTAACTTTCCAACGCATGTTCCAAGTTAAAGTTAAACAAAGTTAAACAAGTTACGCTATCTCTAAGCAAACACGACGTAAATTATATACCCAATAATAGTAAGCTTACGAAGATTTTCTTCTTGTTTAGTTTTATTGTAATAATTTATTTAAACCTACTCTTAACTCAGTAATTTATTCAATTAATTTTTTATTTTCTTTTTTATTTCTTTTGTTAAGTTTTTTGATTTCCTACTCGTTACTATCCTTCTCTCAATAATAACATAATTACTTTTAATGAGTAACTTATGTACTTTAAACTGGTATTCGTACCACAAATTATATAACATATTAACAAGAGCAATCAACTTCTGTAATGAAGAAGTGCTGTATTTGTTTATTGTAAAATTGTTATGAAATGAAACAAATCTAAATAATCTAATATGAATTATATCTGTACAGGTTGTGCCAATTTCTGGCTTATGCAATTATAGCCAGTATGCGAAAACGGATTGATAGGGGCTTTTAATGCCTACATATAATATCCGCAAAACCAAAGCAAACAATGAATTTATATTCAAACCGCTTGAGCGCGCGTTAATTATAAAATAAAAAATCTTATTAATCTTCTTTCTTTAGGACCTATTTTTGAAATACTATCTAAGCGAATTTTTATGAAACAACAGAATGCTGAATTTTCCAGTTTATTGCATAACGGATAATGGTTATCCATACCAAAAGCCTTGGTTATATAAATAAATAAGCCAGACGTACATTTGTTCCCATCAAGGTTTGACATTATTTGAGAAGAAAACATGCAAGTTCTGCAGATTTCTGAAACCTAAATTCAATTGGATAAGAAAATATTCTTCTTGTTAGGAAGAATATTCTTTTTTAAATATTTACCCGAAAACAGGAAAAAGGAAGTTGGGCATATTTGAACATGTGTACATTTGAGACCACCGAAAAAGACTAATACAACACACGCAAGGACAAGCGATATGTATTCAAAGTCATAGCACTGGGCGTGACTAAGTTGGCGTTTACTGCATACCTTAATCGTTTAATACCTAGGTAAATAAAATATCAAAAACTCCAAGCTAAAAGATCAGTAAAAACAAATATGTTATCTTACCTTACCTAGGCGAACACTTAGGCTTCAGGCCAAAGTTTCAGGTAAATGTTTTGTCAAAAGGAGTTTAATCGTTCCGAAACTTTTTCAGTTAAGTAATTGGTTATACATATGTCAAAATATCTCAAATTAATGAAGAAAGTCTTCATACATATAAAGCCACAAAACACAATTATCTTACGAAAATGTAAAAAATGACGTCTGTCTTAAGTGTGTGGATTTGATTATCCACCTTAAGAAAGTATCGTATTCCCACGATATCTTAGAATAAACAGTGATCAGTGGATAGCAATTAGAAAACCCATTATTCAAAATTTGAAATTCTAAAATCTAAAACATATGTTGATTCAAATGAATAGCATTTCTTAGTATCACGTTATATGTTAGAAATCCAAACCAAAATAACACATATACGTGTACACCCCTTTCCTACTTTTATGTCAAATTGACACGAGATGCTCCTCAAGTCCATTGCGTCCACAAAATAAACGAAAACCGAACATGCAACAGCAACAAATGTACCCCTTATGGAGCAAGATACGACTAATTCCCCACTCCACTCCACTGAACTCATTTCGACGCACATATTTCAACCTTCATTCAGATGTCACCCTATCCACAGAATGCATCGCGATGCAATTATCCAGAATTAAAAAGGTAAAGAGCCCAGCCGATATGCACTTGTAACAATTCACTCCTTCTCCTTCTCCCCCTACTTGCATAGGCTGTTGAATAAACAAAATACTTGTATCTCAAGATCCCGCATCCCGAGATCGCAATAAAACTTACAAGGAACGAGATCAACACAACGAATGTCATCATGCGCGCACATAGAGCCATAAACTAAGATCGTAAATTATCTGACAGATAAAGAACGATATTCGAATTTTTATTTGAGTTCGAGTTGGAGTGTGAGTAGTGTAAATAGCTCAGAGTGAAACTAAAGCTGCACATTCCGTCCCTACAAGATACTTATGATAGACACTAAGCGAGAGGGATAGAAAGTGAGTGAGAAATCTAATTACAATGATTCTCGGTCGTAGAAGATGTCAAATGAAGCATCCATTCTATTGCGTCAGGAGGACCCCCAGCACCTATGGATGTATGTTACGTTGTATTGCACGCCATTGAGTGTTCTTAGACTAAAAATAGATCCCTGTGCCTTCTTCGGTTTGACCCCAAATAAAATTGAATCAACCAGAGAACAAGTGCCGGTATTACTGAAAAGTGGAAGGGGACAAAAACGCACCCCAAGGGTGCTGTTTTGTTTACCGTCAATCCAGCGTCCGTATAGTCGGCGAACGGGTAGAGTTTTTCTATAAATAGTTTTCTAAACGTGAATCTAGTAAATCGAATGGTCTTTGGTATTGGCTTCGAGAAGAAAGGGGGCGCACCGGTTCAAAAAAGGGCTTATAACTTCAATAGAATCAAATAGTTTAGTTTTCAATTAGCGATCAATTGACATAAACGACAATGCATCAGAAGCGTGATGTAGAAGATGCATCAGTGAAGTATTAAAATAGTTTCGAATGAAAAAATTTCCTTCATTGCCGAAAAATGAAAAATAAGTTTTCAGTATTAGAAAACGAGGTCTTACCGCAGCTTCGTCGAAATGATTCTACTAACATGTGATTGAAATCGAGCGAATATCTCAGGAGAGTTAGGAGGCGTATTTCGCGCAGCTTCAATAAGTAAAAGATTAAAGTCAATTTGCAAAGGTAACATTTGACATTAACTTTATTAGTGTGACTTCATTGTGGGATTGCTGATGACAGAAGAAAAAAAATTAAAACCGGAAGCCAATGGTCAAGTTGCAACATATGTAGCTTACGTACAGATGTCGCAAGTATAGTTATATAGAAACTGGTGGGTATTACCATTACCTCCGTTCATCTTCACTATGTAAAAATTATTCTAGAAAAAGACTTTTCCGAAGATTTTGACAAGCGTAGTCTAGGCTAGTCATATTCACAGAGAATAGAAGCCAAACTGGAATTACTCAGAAAACTAGAAGGCACTTATACTGAGTCGAAAGCTACTCACTTCCTATGAAATCCAATCACACCAGCTTACACCTAGTTCATATTAACAAAGCTGCAAGTGAGCTAAGTAACACAATACGGTTATAGTGATATCAAAAAAATCGGTGGTTTCAAGTCGCCTGATACCGATGATATATGAGTATATCCGGTTACGTTTCAAAAAGGTATAGACAATCTACTGGTCTAACATGCTTACCAACGCGGAAGGCACTAGGAGACTGCGCTTTAATATCATAGAATTGCGCCATGGGCATTAATAAATGCTGGTGAATATCACCCTGATAGTGAACGCTGATTGTAGTCAATATATGACGGCGTGGGTAAATAGGCGTCGCCGTAAGATTGCGTCCTGTCTCCATTGAAGAGTAAAGGTGTAGAGGTGGCAAAACAAGGGCCTCTAGATCAACATTGTTATGAAAATATTTCCAAACTACATACAATAATTCCAGAATTCAAGACTTCTTTGGATGCAATCGAACCGCTGAATTCACTGAGTCTTGTTTGGATTCAAGATCACAGTAAAATTACTGGAAATGAAATCTCTGTAATATTGCTATCCCAACTTGAATTAGGGCTATCTTCGTCCCCGGTTATGGGTTTAATTAGGACTTAGCTTTTATATGAGCATAACTGTAGATGGCATAACTGTCCGGCTAATAAAACGAATTTTTTCTGACGTCTTTAAGAGGACAGCGAGAAAGTCGCTGTAGGAAATACTGGCGTCATGGCGAATACCAGGCTTTTGAATATACGAGTATAAGACAATGTGCTCTGAGAGTGATGACACATTTGTGTATAATAATGATAACAGACAGCACTGTTTACAGGAAACATAATTTAATCAAGTAGATTTGGTATTAAATATCCGATCAACATATGTTGGGGTCTCCGTTTCCTAGCCGAAAAACAATGACCTGGGTCCAGGAATGAATATGAGAAACAGAGAGTGCTGTAGTCAGGAAAGGATTAGAAATACCAAACAAGGAATAATTGATGAAAACTAAAGAGTGTCGAATACGGAATATTTCCCTGGGGCACACCAGCATTTATTTTGTAGGCAGAATACTGGAAACTAGCCAAAACAATTTGAATTGAACGTTCTGAAAGAAAATTTGATCGATTTCAAATGCAAATAGTTTCAACTAACAAATTTGATACCAAACTCTGCCAATTGCATGTTAAGCTTTCACAAGATTATGGTTGCATTCTTTGTCAAGACATTCCATCATTCACGTCAAAGCGTACTCAAGGGATATAGAGGCGTACAGATCAGGTTCGAAAGTTCAGGTCATTAATACTCTTTAACATTGTGACTTAAATCATATTTCTTGATCATATATTCCGAAATCCAAAAAACAATCTTGTTTAGAGTTACTAGTACATTGAAACAGACTTCTAGAGATATCAGAAATAACTGAATAAATTCCGACCACCATTGGTAGTGAGAAGCCTAGTTAGGTACCTTAATGTTTATGAGTATAAATATATCGACAAACATGTAAGTTAGAAGTTAGAAGTTAGCTTGACTCACGGTTTGCTGAGATCCTTTAATTACGCCAAACAATGGTTATGGTTGCCCTGTTCGTTTTAATGTAACATCGTAGTATATGGAAACGATTTGGGTATTTGAGATCCAGTATCCTACGACCTGCCTTAGACCATACAGAACACCAGACTCAGAGTCGTAAAACACGGACCACAAAAGCCCCTTACCATGAGCCTTGACTGAATAAGTCTGACTATTTCTTGATAAAAGTGATTCGAAAGCACCTTGCAAGGGCGATGATTAGCGATAATAGCGTGACTTTCGGAGTAAGTTTAACCTAATGAAAAATATCATCCCTCGGAAGGATGTCTTCGTATTTAAGCTAAAGTGTTAGTGTAGAATAAGGATGGTATCACGTTTATATACCACCACGGTATTCACTCACTCCCTCGGAAACGCAGAGTGAAAGTTTTGTCCCCGGAAGCCGAGCAAGATAGCTAGAAGTGGGATAGAACGTTGGTATACTGGCAGCAGTAATGGCAAGAGGAGATTATAAGAAGGTGGACACACTGCCTCACACCCTTGTTGAGCCCATGGCCGCTGCGAAGTCATAGTGAAGTGATTTACTACCTTACCCAGCTTCCCTTCGGATACGGAAAATTCAACACATATTTCTATCGCATGGCGGTGAAAGCCTTCATCCTTCAGTTGCATAAGGTCGCATCAACAGCGACAACTTGAAGATTAGTCCGTGGTAGGCCTATGTAACTCTCCTCTTCACGCATGGGTCGGTATAGAATCAAGCTGACTCACTTGAGCTATCATAATAGTAATGTACCGAGCACAATTTATCAATCACAAGAGTGGCGCAGAGTGACACAGCACTGTCTATTAGAAAGTTATAGTGAACGCCTAAGGTATTCCTAATCTGTTGTCCAGCTGCTGTCATGACTGTTGAAGTATTTACTGAACGGCCTATTAAGAAATTCTATATCTAAGTATTTAATTAGTTTTGGTTATGACAACGGTCTTTTTTTTGAAAACTTTTCTTGCCTGCTTTCATCCGCACTTACAGTTTACCGGAAAATATGAAAAATAATTTCAAGGTTTAAGCTACTTGAATGTGCCACAATCAACTTATATGACAATATACATACACATATGGATATTCACATAAGCATTCAGATCCACGGATACTTGGCTGTGTTTGTATGTCTCCATAATTGCACGATTAAAAAGTATTAAATTTCTCTGGCTACGTACTCGTATAATGGAAAAGTGGAAAATGCAAGTCACAATCGGGATATTAAAGAAAATTATCAATGAAATATTTAAATGAAATTGCTCCACTAGCGAACTCAAGTGAGCATCCTGATCCGGAACTCATATGCACCAGAATATATCCTCATGTGGTTACACCATAGGATTAACTGCTGGGACATCGGATTATGTTAATTGAAGTTTATAACCATGTTTATGTATGTAAATAAAATTTATGGAAAAAAATAGTGATCCTCGTTTCTTTGGTTAAATTATGACTCAAGCTTTCCAACTAGTGGTGAGCAATTATTTCATTTTAATTTCCCTTTTTTTTCAATTTTCATTTATCCAAAAAATTCGAGAGTTATGGAAATGTATCTGTACATCGTGATGGAGGTTTTATTCGAATCTCTCTTTGTAAACACTACACAAATGAGAATGGATTGGTCCACGAGCTGACATTGATTAAAAAAGTATGAAAGTGCATTTAAATTTCCATTGAAGGGTTAAATTAAAAAAAAAATTATTGAGGTGCTATAGTGATTAATGACATATAATAATGTGAATGCGCCAATGGGTACTTATCACTTTTTGGACATATGTATGCATGTCCGAGAGTATTGAAACTCTAACGTCATAAATTTCATAGGAAACGGATAAATACAATCCAACTATGTTTCAATTTTAAAGTAATTATTTTCTTTGGTTGAAAGAATTTCTGCAATCAATTTGGCCCTAGAATAAAATGATAAAGTGAATTTAGGGCTATAAAGCTTTTTTGTTAATTTTCTACTAAGGTGGAGTTATAAGTCGGGGAGGATTTATTAAGGGGTTACGCCAATGAGAATAAAACTAGACACTCTTTTTAATTGACAAATCAGGTTTTATTCAGATAAACCATATTTAGTAACTTAAGGAACATTGTATAAATGACAAATTTGACAACATAGATTGATTGATCACATCGCGACTGACACAAGGCACTCCTCCAGTTATATAGATGTTCAAATATTCTGATGAGCTGACCTCAACTCGAACCATCATCTTATTGTATCCAAGGTAGGGTTACGGATATACCGATTATCGCAAAGACAAGCTAATACTATGAGGAAGTTTGACGTCGGACGGTTACAATCCTGAGAGATCACTAAATTTTTTCCTGCTCGAATCTTCCTTAATCTCTTAAAAAATTTTGCCAAAAAGACGTCAGAGATGCCTGTACCTGATGTTTTTCTCGGCCAACAGAACGACGCCCTTGGTGTGGCAACAAGTATCAGCAAACATATACATACAAAGCGGCACTGCATAGAAGGACTAGAGCTGCACAAGAGCTTTACAAGCAGAAGAAGAAAGATGAACGTCGGCTTTTCAGGAAGAAAAAGAAGGATTATGAAAAGCGCGAATTCGGATAAATTGAGAGATGCTAGTCCAGGAATGAGATTTGAAAATTTTACCAAAACGTAAAATAAACATGACACGGACACAAACCCACAAACCCAGCCTGTAGAGACGCACAAGCGAATATAGTAGTAGAGTCACAGTCAATGCAAAGGATTTGGAAATAGCATTTAAGTAGACTGTATAATGGCTATGACGAACTAATTACTGCTACTAAGCAAAATAAACTTCTCAACCTGGCCAATCTAGAGCAATAATTTCATCCATCCAACCCGGATGAAGTCAAGATAGCTATATCTAAACTTAAGTCCAACAAAGCTGCTGGCAGGCGATGACTTGGTAAGGAGCATACATCAACTCATCTGTAAAATATGGTCGGACGAAAGTGTGCCCGATGAATGGAACTTCAGCATTTTTTGTCCGATCATCGAGAAAGCAGACTCCCTTAACTGCGACAACTACAGAGGCACCAGTCTCGCCTACAAGATCCTATCTGACATATTGTGTGTACGTCTGAAGCCGTTCGTCAATAACCCGATTGGTCCAAGACAGTGTGGATTTAGATTCCACTATTGATTATATATTCACACTACTGCAGATCTTGGGAAAAAACCATGAGCTCCAACTCGATACACTCCACCTATTCATCGACCTTAAGCTCGCGTATAACGGCATCTAAGGAAGCTATATAGAGCAATGTTTCGTTTTGGTATCCCTGTCAAACTGGTTCTTTTGTGCAAGATGACAATGTAGAATGCACGCTGTTCCATCAAGGCCGGTAAGGAACTCACCGAGACCTTTGATGTCAAAAAGTATATGGGAACAGGTTCAAACTTTATTTTTGGAGTAAAAAACTAACAAATCTTTACGGTTGGAATATATATACCAAGAACCGTAGCGCCGAAATTCCGATTTTGGTGTCGTATGTTGGTAGCGGGGTTAAGAATGCCGATTGTCAATTTATTGTTTCGAGTGACATCTGTTGGTGACTAACGTCTGGTTGCCACAAGTATTTACATAAGGCGGTGCGCTGTCAAGCGATAACTACAATATTATTCTTGAAAGAACGGTGCAAAACTCATGCGCCAGCATAAGAGCACAATCTTTCGAAAGTCCACCCAATTATTCGAATACGTCGATGATTTAGTGTTCGGAACTGAATGCAGCTAGCTTAAGATGGACGCTTGTTGGCTGAACCCCTGCCCCAGTAAGTAAGATAGAACGTGTCTACATCCTGTCATCCTGAATTTCATCCGCCTCTAATAATGGATCGACTTCGACTATGTTTTCCCCTTCTCTTTGCTTTAATTTCTGCTACTATTTCATAAAATCACAGCTGCTTGTTATTTTGTTAGGTTTCTCGTGCGGTGATGATTTATAACGAGCTGATTTAATTTTCGACCTGCTCTTCGTATGGAACTATTAAAAGTGAAAAAGATAAAATTAGTATTCCATATTTTATTGAGTTTTTGACTAAAGTTTTTGAATTTGATGATTAGCATCAAGGCGAGTAACATTCCTTTCATTTTCATGTGATCTAAACAGCTCCTGCTTGGCTAGGTCGAACATTTTGAAATCCTTCTTCTTCCTTTTTGAGATTCCAAGCAAGGCTTCAAGCATTATACGGTTGATATACCTCTGAAGTGCACTCATGACGGTTTGTACCTATGAAATAAATTTGTACCATTTTTTAGGAGAATATTGTGTCAATCTCTAGATGGTTTTAATGACGACTGTGTTAGAGTCGCGGAAACCCTGTTGTAATTAACATAAATATACATGCTTAGTCTTCTCAAGGACATTAAACATTTATTTAGACATTTCTCTGTTTTTTTATCATCCTGTTTGGGTTTCCGAAATGTAGAAATATTTACTTAATTATATTAGTGTCTTCTTTGCTATAAGTTGGATAGAGCCAAATACAATAAGAAGAGCTGTAAGATTCCAATTTTAGATATTTTTGTTTTTTGTTTTTGGAACTTAACATTCATTACTACTCTTTAAATGCTGGAGCTAAGGTTTTCTCTATTCGCATTTTGTGGCGTTGGCCTCTATGGGAGCGTCTCAGGAACTAAATCCCGAATCTAAAATTTTCGAGAATTTGAGGTCGTATCTCACGTATAGTGCCATCGATGTTGGCTTCCAAACCTTTTCCGTATAGACCAATGACTTCAAATATCTTCATATAAAATAGTCCAGCATAGTTAAAGCACACGATTTTGTAGGTCAGGCCACAGGCCCATATCTGGAGATAAAATTTCCATTTAAAAATTTTTCCAGTACTTGGATGGTTTCGCAAACATTATAGTACGGCATGTCACACCTTCGTGTTGAAACCAACTGTTCTGTACTTTGTACCGGGCGCCGTTGGCGGTGACGATATCGATTTTCTTCATTTTTAAAGAAGTGCACCCGTTAGCTCATAAACCTGCTGCAAATAATGCATTTTTTAGGGTACATCGGTAGCCAATGGATAGTCATTAGTTTTCCCTGCTCGAAATGAGAAAATTTTGCTCATAAACAAAACCACTGAGACAGAAGTTAGCCTCATCACTGAACAAAATTGTTCACGCACCCAATCAGCGAAATCATGACACAGACAATGATCGTCTGGCCAATCGATTTTTTTTTCGAACACTGATTTTCCATAACTGGTGTTCGCATGATGATTTTTCAAACAAACTTGAATAAAAAAATTATATCAGCTGTCAGATTAACTATCAGCTGCCTATATGTTGCCACATTGAAAAAAAAAAACTCAAAAAAAAAAAAAAAAATGTTATTATGAAAATTGTTGGTTTTCCTGTGGACTAACTCAGCTTCCCACCTTCAACAATATGTCCGAGGAATATCACCTTTGTTTGAAACAACTTACACTTTTTCCAATTGAAATCAGTCCATAAACTGCTGCTCTCTCAATCACACTGTTCAACATTTTAAGACTTTCTGGCACATTTGGTGCATGTAATAAAGGGTCATCTTGATAGTGCAAGCAATATTTCGATTTACCAAGTCGCTGAATACGGTCTGTATGTATGAAATTAATCTGAACAATCCGTCTGCTATAATAAATTTTGTATACTTGTGACTTCAATTGGGAAATGAAACCATGCATTTCTAAGGTCTAGTGTGGCAAACATTCTTCCAACTGAAGGTTGTCTAGAACGCTTTTGATAGCTGATAATCAATGTTTCACTGTATTTATATTGTATGTAAACGTCTGTCATCAATGCAGATCCTTGACGAGCTTGATAATAACCGCTTAACTTGCGAACATGAATGCTGCATTCACTTCGGTATTGTTCCCAACCTAAATTTTGTCAAAAATTAACATCACTTTTTATACAATATAATTGTCCATAGTTGCGTTAAATGACAACGACAATCTGCATTAAGGTTAAACTCGCTAAGCCTAATTTATACCCGTGCACCCTCCAAAGAATGTTTCTACGAGTTCCTCGTCAAGATTAATGATGAATATCCTTAGTACGAGTATGACGTTAAAATCGTACTAGGCGCTGTTAATGCTAGGATAGGAAAGGAAGAAATCTTTGACAGGATAGTTGGTAAACAAAACTTACACGACACTAAGTCCGGCATCGGACCTAGGCTTATTGGCGTTGCGACGATATGAAATATCACTATAGCAAGCACACGGTTTCCTCATCTCAATGTATACAACGAAACATGGCAGCCCCCGGATCATGAAATACTTAATCAAATTGATCACATTACGATTGATGTAAGATAAGTCTTCTGTATTCCGGATGTCAAAACCTTCCAGTTAGCCAACATTGACCTGAATCACCACCTTATTGTAGCCAAGGTACGAATGCGGATTCCCCAAACGCAACAACAAAAAAGAGCTGTGAGAAGATATAACGTAAAAACGCTGCTTAGGAAAAATACCAACAGAATCTTCGCCGAACGCGTATCCCGAAATTTCTCGACAACCTGTATGCCACAGGCATCAAACACAGAAGACCAATGGCAACGCTGCCAACGTGCCATCATCAGCTGATGTGCTGGGTTTCACCCGACCACCACACAGAAAACCTCGGTTTGATGAAGAATGCCGGTACAAAGTGGCACTGCAAAGAAGATAACGTACGAAAGTAAAAATTCCTGTCAAAGCAGGAATACTTGTACAGAAGATGTGAAGAAGAAGAAGGAAACCATGTAGTAGAGACACAGTCGGTGCTAAGAATATTTAAGAACTTTTCTGCATACTGTTTAATGGCTAAGCAGCCCAACATCCTGCCTTCAGGCAGAATAGACCATTCCATTTAGGCGAGTACATCCCAAAACTTCCGCCTACCAAAATGTAGTAGGGATAGCAGTATCTAAGCTGAAATCGAACAAAGCAGCTGAACCTGATGACTTGCCGGCCAAGGTATTCGAAGCTGTTAAGAGCAAATACCAACTCATATCTCAGGGCTGGTCAGAAAAATGTATGCATCGCTTACCCGAACCCGAAAAAAGCAAAGCTCCTCCATTGGGCCAGCTATAGAGGCATAAGTCTTTTCAACATCGCATACAAGATCATATCTGCAGTATTGTGTAGACGTTTTAAACCCTCTGCCAATAAACTGGTTGGCCCCTATCAGTGCGGTTTCAAACCATAAGTTCACAATTTACCAAATCTTCATACTTCGGTTCACATCGATACACAACATCTTTTTAAGGCCGTATATGACTCTTATATAGAGCCAATTGAGAACGCTCTCTTTTTCGTTAAGGCCGATAATAACTTAACGGATATCTTTGGTGTTTTTATATGGTGTCAACAAGAAAGAACACCCAACATTGACGAATTGTACAGAATATCGCAGCCGATAGCTATATTTTTGAGATAGTAAGGAACTTTTTCAATCTCGGTTCTGCTATAAATTCCGTCAAATAAAACGAAGAATAACTATGCCATTCGCTGTTTCCTTGGGATAAGAAGGCAATTAAGTAATAAGCAACTATCCCGAAAAACTAAGTTGACTCTTACCAATTATCTAAAGGCCTGGAAAACTGAAGAGGCTTGTTAGTTGAGGTCTATATTAAGCCCTAACTGTAGCGTCACCTAAGTAAGTATAGATGGATTTACAGTTGACGGACCCGCAAAATGAAAAAAAAGCATGATGATGTTAGAATTTTCATTTGAAACCATGGTGTGCAGCCATGTTAGAATATCTCAGACGCCAAAAAACAAAAAATTTAGAGTTTATAAGGAAAAGCTTAAGAGTTGCAAAAACAACAAACTGACAGTGCCTTTATCAATCGCGTTATCGCTAAACAATGCCTTTACAACTAGCATGAAGAGCCAAATACCTGCGGCATCAGTGCCAAAAAAACGTGAAAATGCAGCAACTGAATAGTACATCAGCAAAGGATCACTTCTTAGCTACGTCAACTATATAGAGGAACTACTCTTCCTAACATTGCGTAAAAGATCTTTTGTGATATGTTGTGTGGGCGCCTTAAGGTACTTGTCCACGACCTTACTTAGGACCGAATAGGTTCACAGTTGACCTAGTTCACAGTTGACCTAGTTCACAGTTGACCTAGTTCACACAGACATAGTTTACTCACTCTGTGTAAATAGTCCTAGATAAAGACCAAGAAGTCCAGATCGGTATCACCATGCTTTTATCGATCTTCTATAGAAGATCACACTCGCTGCTGCTGCTGCTCCCCACCAAGCTCTTTAATGTTACAAAAAGTAAAGGCAAATCTGCAAACTACCTCTAGAGTGTTGCTAGAAATTTTGCTAGTTCACGTAGCCATTCAACCCAAAATGAGCCTTTTCGCTGTGGTAAAAAAGAATATATGGAACAACCTCGTTTCCGACCCATTTACTGAATTGACGACAATGTTCAAGTGGCTTCAATTCTTGCATGAGCTGGATCTTGTAAGCCAAGATGGTGCTTGGACATCTATTAGCAACGTTAGGAGCCATCCAAATCGCGGTTTTATTTTGAAGCTATTAAGAGTGCATTTTTGCTTATATAAAATAGCATATAGAAAACAGCTTCTGCTTTATTTATTTCGCTCCACATTGAATTTATAGTATGTCCGTGTAGGCTGGGTTAAGATTCTCAAGTAATGGTTGCTGGTTCCGTTGGTCTACTAGGTTTGGGTGCATGATGACTAGATTATTAATTCTAAATGCCCCATCATCCAAAAAGGCGATTATATGTCTTGCAAGAACTATCGAGGCATATCTCTGCAAAGGTATTGAATTTCTGCAATGAACTAAGTGTACAAGTGTACGAATTTCAACTCGAGACTTATAATCTTCTCAGAGACTTAAATGCCGAATATGTACGTATGCATCGTTTTGAGGTCTATAAGGCTATGATCGAATTCGAGAACAAGGAGACATACTGTTTGAGTAGGCAGAAGGAATTGAAAGTATCATTGTACCCCACTTCGTATTCCAGGCAATGTTGAATTATGACCCACAGAGGGTTTATGTGGCTATTGAGGGAGAGATGCAAACACCTTTCTAGTTTCCTAGCCGTTCATTACGTTTCTTTTATTTGTAATTTCCTTCACTCGTCCTTACCACAATTGTGTAATGGGTGAATGCAGAAAGTCTGCCAATGCATTTGGAATCCTTTGAAAAGGTCGCTGTTTGAGGTACAAAATTGGTTACTTCTTTTCACACCACTACCACGTGGCAGCACAATTGGCCAATAGGCCTGAGTGGGTTCCTTTCCCAACCGCCACTCTAACCTAAGCTAACCTCCACACCGCTATGGTCTATGATAAATGCTTAATTACCACAGCAAATTGAAATGGGTTATCTATTTATCAGCCGTCTGGTGCCTTTTGTCGCATTTTACAACATACTCTACTTCTTCAAGCTCTCCGTTCTATACTTCTGAAGATGCCACATATTGAAATTATTAATGCTCTTCGATTCGACTCCAAGTATTTTAGGATATCAATTTTTTACAACTTTCCAGTGCTTCTCTAGATTTGCTGGCGCTACGCAATCGTATATTTTTTTTTGACGAAGTGGTCCATACTTTTAAGGATCGCGTTTTGGGATCATGAAGCCTATTGATGTTATACCCGGAAATCTGAAGCATGTTTGTGGATTTTCATCGAACGAATGTTGTACAACTTATTTACTTGACTTAGCTGGCACTAAGCTATGGTTTACAACTGGGCCTTAACTAACAGGCTTCTCTAGTTAGGCAGATTCTTACCTAACATCATTCAGTTGGGCACTTCAAATCGATTGATAGGCCATCCTTGTTGTGTGCGCCATCTAAGGCGAGCTTTTCCTCTACTCTGTTATCCAGGTTAGATTTGAAAACTCTGTCATCTCAGGCGAATGCTTGCAATTTTCTGATTTTATAGTTGTTGCCACAAGGTTCATATAGTTCGCCGTTGCAAATGGGAGAGTACATCTTACAAAGAATTTTTTCCTCGAAACGACCGAGGATATATTCATCCATTTTCTATAGCGTATATGCTTCATCGGCATAGGTTTGGTCTCGGGTAGTCACAGGCTTTTATAGAGTCTTCTTAGTTTTTCTGGTTAGGGCCTTACTACTCAATTGCCTTGTTAGCCCAACGCTACAGCGATTGACAAGAGTGATTCGTCACTCTTAGGTGTTGTTGGCAGAATTGATAGCAGAGCCAATATTGGTAAAGTCCCTTAATACTTCGAGATTATAGCTGTCAACTATGACGCCATGTCCAATTTGTCGATGTTGTATGACCCTCCTTGTTCATAGCATATGGTATACTTTTTTTTGCCCTCATTTACAGCTTAACCCATTTTGACAGCTTCCGTTACAATACTATCGAATGCACCGATAATCGCCTGACGAGTTCTCCCAATTATGTAGCGCTAGAAGTAGTTGTACAGACTTTTAAAAGATTGTGCCTCCAGTGTTCGCTTCTGAGTTCCGCAAAATACTTTCAAGTATGGTGTTAAAGAAACCACAAGTCAGCCAAAAAGTCATCCTATCGAAAGCCTTTTTTGACAACAAATGCTCAGTAAATTCGTTTCCGACCTTGACAGTGTAGCGGACCTTCTCCGCCATCATTCTTCACACACGGATGAGTTTGGCTCATCCTCTCGCCTCTATATTACACAATATACCAGATAAAATCCAGTACGCAATGTTGGGGAGACTTAAATCTCTTTATTCGTCGCAGTTGAGGTAATCTCGGCGGTATTAGCAAACGATGCTGATAGCATCAGCTATACGAGTACCTTCTTCTGACAGATCTACGAGTAAGAAATGAGTTGGTGTATGCTAGCCGTAAGACCCAGTATCTTTTCCGCATTTAAATGCAATATTAAAGCGTACAATAACGAAGTCTGTTACAAAAACCCGAGGAGTCGATCTGTGTGGACGTGTATTTCCCAGAAGTTAAAATTCAACTGATGATTTGTAGTAAAAGATCTGACCCGAAATCTTGCACTTGATAAGCATACTACCGTTGGTCGCCACCTTCTTTAACTTTTTTAATGTTGGCGAACAATTTGGAAAATGTACCATGCCATATACGTGTCTAAATATCATTGCAAATTAGTTGGCACAGTTTTTTGACTCATTGACTTCAATTTATCAATCCTTCAATGGTTAACTAGTATACTCAGAGTATACTTATCTTTTAGGCAAACGCTTAATTGTCAGGATTCCTATTTTTTTTTTTAATTGACAGAGGCTTTTAAAAATTTCCGTCTTTATTTGTGTCAAATGCAGTTGAGAAAATCAATTTAAAGTTCTTGTAATAAAACTTATTTTTACATTTTTACAAAAAGTCCGTTTTCAATACATATATTATTTAGTATTGAAGCTTTTCATAAAACTCAGGCCTAAGAGCTTTATTGACTATCGTCGTGTACCAAGCTTTCGAAAAAAGGCTAAAATTAGAAGAAAAAAGTTATAAGACCTTTAGTTTTGGTTTTAATGGAAATTACATACTCTAAGAGCCTATAAATTAGACCAATAGGTTTTGGAATGAAGACTTCTAGTTCGTCTTTCACTATTCCTTCGACAATTGCTTCAGCTGCTTCCTCTCCAGAAATACAAGGGTAATAAGTATTTATTCTGAAAGAATGCGGTGACTTAATAAGAATGGGAAACCAGTTTAGATGGTAAATCTTACCCCGCATCTTCGGCCAAGTTTGAAACCTTAACATTAGTTTTCAAAAACCACGGAAACACTGTTGTGGTTTTTATAAAATTACAATTTAGTGCATAGAGTTCTGTTTGAAGAGCCATCATAAAGCCGTGCACTCCGTATTTGGTTGCGGTGTATTCCAATTGCCGATGGAGGGGTATAATTCCTGAAAAAAACAAAAATAAAATAATTTGTTAATATTTCTATGAAGATTGATTAATGCAATATGGAAACATATTCCGAGTTACTTCACTTGTCATGGCAAAGTATTTCATATTTTAGTTTCGCCACTTAATATATGTATATATTGCAAGCCACAATATGCGGGCTTGAAAAATCTATGTCTCCACTCATTTTCACAGGTCGTAATACGTTGATAAGTTCAATTAGAATTCCTAAACTATGATCATAGGGCAATAGTTGAGTTACAAACTGAAGATGGTAAAAATGATGTAGTAATATGCTCAACCTACCTGGCGGGTGACTCACACGACCTTGACTTCCTGATGATTGCAAGGACTGTGGCAGAAGGAGACTCCAGCTGATGATTGGATGTGAAGCGACCGCCCATCATACAAATTGGGGCAGCTCAAATATCAACAAAAAAGTGACTCTCTTATCCTTCTCTTCTTCTTTATTTACAAAAATAATCTTGAAATTCTAAACCACGAAAATAGCCCTACCTTTACAAACAGAATTAGGGAACTTCTAAAATTTCCGCATTTTATAGGCAGCTTAGAGTTACAGATTGGGAAACACAAAGCTTGGAAATTATTGAATCCACGGCCAATTCCTATAAAAGCATAAGAGATATTGATAGTCTAGAATTTGACTGCAAATGTCTTAACCTACAATTAAATCAGCCTATCATTAGACTTGCCCAGCGAAAGAAAAATCAGGCAACTGCGCTACACCATGATTAAATAATAAACTCACCAATTAAGAACACATACCAGAAAGCTTTTTAACACCAAAACCGAGTATTTTAAAGTACTTACAAAGCTTAATCGATGGATTAGGATGCCTACAGACGCTGCATCTTTTAGTCGTAATGTAATTCCCAAATTCCAACATCACATCTGTTACTTTATATAAATTCATTTCACACATTCGATGGAATTTTTCCAGCACTTCTTCAAGAAGGTGTTATACAAATAACCCCTTTATTTTGATAAACATATTCAGGACCAGTTATCCCTCGGGTAACATACCAAAAAGTTGGAAAGAAATAACTGTTAAGTTTATACCCAAAACAAGTAGTAAAACTGATCAACTGAATTCATACAGATCTATAAGCCTCACCACGTTTTTCCTAAAAACAATGGAAAAATACTTGAAAAACATATTAAGGATGGTCTGCTATATCGGAACCGGCTTCACAAAAACAGTATGCGTATCAACCAGGAAAATCGATAACGCAGGAACTTACCACAGAGATTGGAAATCCCTCATTGAACGAAATTTCGTCAACATCAAACATATTCAGGTATACAGATTCATCCATAATACAGGAATAGATAATGCCACTTGATTAAAGGTAGAAATGTCAACGCTGCAGTAGGTATTGGCAGAATCAGTGCCACGGCTGGAAAAGGTTGCCCCTTTTACATCATAGTAAACGAACTGCTATACTACTCGTATAGCGTATGTTCAAAGATACGTTGATGACATTGCGATCCTTATTAGAGGATCGCTCTAAGTAGAAAACATCTACGTATTCTAGGTACTATAAGCCATACCTTAAAGCAGAAGATATCACTGCCAGTTCATTCAAAGATATAGCCTTGTTTATTTAAATTGCAGGCATCATGGGTGAGCTCTAACTTGAGGATATCACAAAATAGAGACTCTTCGCTGTTCATCTAGCACAAACAGTCGACAAGAATATGTAAAACAACAGCCGTAAATATTCCTGTGGTAAAGTGTTGACAAATTTAGGGTATTAATCGACCATTATCGATCCGTGGCAAAAAAGCAGAAGAATTTTTCATTTAAATATAAATAAGAGGGTTCTAGCAGTCTCTTAGCACCTTCTTATTAGGTCTTGTGTTTGGAGCTCTTTAATATGTTTGAAAACTATTCAACTCAACCACAAGGATCTCGATTCCTTTTTCTCTATTTCCCACCATGTTTGCCTTTATGCAATTCTGCTTAAATAAGTAACATGCTCTAAAATGATTTTGCCTTTGAACTGAAAGGCTTGGCAAATCTATTGTACTACCACTGCTATCATCTGTTTGTTCGAGAACCTCAAATATCTATCCATGAAAGTAGAATTTGTAAGTCTCAAAAACTTTACTTTTCTACTTTTACTTTGGTCCTCTTAGGTCCATTGTGTGCGGAGTTCCTTGAAATCACCTTGAAAGATTTGAATTTCTCCTCAAATATACTTCTTCATGTGAATTCTGATCTGATGTCCACTTCCAATTCGGTAACCTAATTTTCTGAGACTAACTTCGTTTCTCCGTCCGGCAATGCTAAGTTGATCAGCGCTGATGTTATGCTGAGGTTAAGTTAGTATAGGCTAGAGTGGTTGTTTAAAAAAAAAAAAACAAACCCCTTAGGCCTATTGTTCCATTTTGTTGTCACGGGGATCAGTGATCCTCCTACTCCTGGAACCAATTTGAGTTTCTGATGAAGCCTAGCTGACTTTTAACGTCAATTTTTTATATACAGGGTGTCCCAGTTTAGCAGTATAATCTTTTTTGGGCATATTCCTGAAGTTCCACCGAACAAAAAATTGTACAGTAAGGAGGGGGGTCTATTCTCACTCCATTCCAAGTTACAGCCCATCAAAGTGGGTGGCCTCTAGTTTGGCGATGTAACCACTTTAAACGCCATAATTTCTAAACGAGTACAGGTACAAAAATATTTTTAGATATTTCGAAAAGACAATTGGCGTACAATTTGGGTACATCTGAGCAGCAACAAAAAGTTTATGGCTCGTTAAATTCAAAATTATAAAAATTTGCGGTTCCATTTTTTTTTTTACTTTAAATGCGTTTTTCTTAAAATTTTTACTAAGTAAATTTTTTGAAATTTTATGAAATTTTTATCCTTCTAAAATTTCCTAAATTTCCTAAAATTTCATGAGAAATGCAGTTAATAGTTAATGGTCGAATAGAAAAAAAAATCGCAAAAAATAGTTCTTTGTTACTCTATTTTTAAATTTGGCATTGCGGTACATTTGCAAAGCTGTGATAATTATAACACATCTACCGCAATTTTGTTTTAACTGATCTACAATCGACATTTCGTTCTATAAGTGAACAGCCGATTGATAAGTTGATCTTCACAAAATGTCTTCAAAACGAGAATTCGCGGAAATAGAGTTTGTATATGGGTTCTGCAATAGAAACGCTTCATTGGTAAGATTGGAGTACAAACAACGATACCCAAATCGTAGAGCACCGTGCATCCGGCTATTCGTTGATACGTATCAGTTGATGCATCAAAAAAAAAGAGAAGGACGTTCAGACGTCCAGAAATTGAGGATGAGATTTTGCGTACTGTGGAAGTTAAGCCTTTAGTCGGCGTACGCAGACAAGCTGTGAAGCTGAAACTTCTCAAAACCAGAAATCACAGGACAGAGTCTATTTGACACCGGTACAGGATTTACTACCAGGTAATGCGCAAAGAAGAGTGGAATTTCGCTAATGGCTACTGCGAAAACATGCAGAAAACGGGCAATTCCTCAAGAACTATCTGTGGACTGACGAAGCGCGGTTCACAAGAGATGGGGTTACAAGCCATCATTATTTATACCATTGGTCAGACTTCAATCCCCATTTAATACACCTATTCTGTACTCTGTAAGGAAAGAATTTGATTATTGTAAACAACTTCTTCAAAATATTCTGTTTTTTTTTAAAGGATTTTTAGCGTAAATGTTTAGGCTGGATTGATAGGAAACACTTTTGTAGGTCCGCACATTCTTCCACACACAGATAATTCCCATTACTACCTGAAATTTCTTAGAGAACGTTTGCCCTAGCTCCTTGTAGATGTTCCTCTTTTTCAGAGAAGGGTGATGTTTTTTCAACAAGATGGAGCACCTTGCCACGGTAGCAGCGAGGTAACTTCGTTCCTCAACCATACTAGTACTAGTACTACTATAGCGTTTAAAGTGGTTGGACCTCCAAATTAGAGGTCACCCACTTTGATGGGCTGTAACTTGGTATAGTTACAGTATAGTGCGAATAGAGCCCCCCCTTAAATACAATTTTCTGTTTGGCGGAGTTTCAGAAATATGCCCTTTAATGATTCTACTGTTAAACTGGGACACTCTGTATATATTTTTTAAAAAGAACTTAAGATTCAAGTCAGCAGTCGTACCTTCTCTTATAGTGCCGCAGCACGTGTTAAGTTTGTTAGTAAATTGGAGAGAGAGAGAGAGAGAGAGAGAGAGAGAGAGAGAGAGAGATTTTTGGACTCAGCGGTTATTTAGCTCCATGGTGGCATCCAATATTTAATGGGGAGACTAAATTCTTAGTGGAAGTTGGCTTGTAATTGATTTCTAGTCAACTACTCACCTTATTTGATTTTTGTTAACTGAAAAAATTAATGTCTTTTGGGAGCGGTTGGGATTCGAAAATCGAACCTTTCGATTCGGAAATCAGTCCACTACTACTTGAGCCACGGCCACATACAATACGGTTTAGATCGCTTAAGCCAATGTAGGAATAAGCTCCTAAATGGCATTTTCTTCCTTCGGAGAGAGCCAGACATGTACACAGTAGCTGAAAGATTGTCTCTTCCTCAACCTCGTCCATATATGTAGCTCTGCAGAAGTCGTTTGTAAAACTGCCAAGCCTTCTGTGAGACAGTTTCCAGTGATGACACCTATAAGAGCGCTGGGATGGTTCCTGTCTTCAAAGATAAAACTCTAATAGCGATTATGATCTAGTTTTGGCCAAATTTTATTAATTTCTAGACATGTTGATTCAACAGTCGACCTAAGGTTTGTTCTTCTAATAGCATTCATCTTTAGTTTGCATGTTGCGATTGCTATACCAATGAAACCTTTCTCAGATAGGACGAAATATAACTACAGTAAGTATACAATCTCCTCATCTCAATATACATAAGGGGACATAGATGTCTCCGGATCATCAAAGACTGCTAAAATCTTCGCCGAACGCATATTCCGAAATCTCACGACCACTCTTATTCCATCAGCATCAAGTACCGAAGATCAGTGGCAAAGAGACGCCGCAGCTTATGTGCACAGTACTACGAAATCCATAATTTGATGAATAATGACGGGAATTACATTCAGCTGGTGTACGAAGGACGAGAGCCGTTCGTGAACTCTACGAGCAGAAGAGAGGGGAAAAACATCAGCTTCTCCACAAGAAGAAAAAAGAGCAGGAGAAGCACGCGATCAAAGATATTGAGAATTTGTGTTCTATGAATAACGTACTGAAGTTTTACCAACTTTTAAAAAGAACGTGTCAAGGCTACAAGACTCGTATGGAAACGTGTAGAGATGAAAGAGATACCTTGTAGTAGAGTCACAATCGGTGCTGAGAATATAAAACAAATTTTTCTGCAAACTGTATAACGGTGAAAAATCCTAACAAACCGCCCTCAAGCCGAATAGGCCATTAAATTTGGATGATGATAGCTAAAACTTTCTACCTGACCAGAGCAAAGTAAGGAAAGCAATATTTAAGATAAAATCCAACAAATCACCTGGACTTGTCGGCTTACTGGCCGAGGTACTAGTATGCAAGCTGTTGGAAGTGACTTTGTGCAGAACATGTTCCAATTCATTTCTCAGATGTGGTCAAAAGTGTGCATGCCTGATGGATGGAAAAAGAGAGACCCCTCATCCGTGCCAACTATAGAGGTATAATTCTTTTTAACATTGGACACAAGACCTTATCTGTTATATTGTAGGAATGTCTGAAACCTTTTGCCAACATCCTGATTGGTCCCTATTAGTGCGGTTTCATACCAGGAAAGTTCACAATCGAAAAAATCTTTATACTATAGTACGGCGGATCCTGGAAAAAACTCAAGAAGTCCAAATCGATACCCACCATCTTTTCAACGATTTCAAGGCTGCATATTACAGTATTTATAGAGGTGAGTTATATAGGGCTATGTCTAGTTTTGACATCTCTATCAAATTCTGTACCCACTGCTCCGTTAAAGTCGTTAACGACTGTCAAAAATTGTTTCAGACAAGCTGACATGTGACTTCTTTAACATCATGCTTGAAAGAATTGTGCGGAAAATACGAGCAAAAACTGGAGGCAAAATCAGGTGAACTTAGCGGACGAATGCTTTCGTTAGCATTGAAACGGAAGCTACCAAAGTGAGTTCAGCGGTAAATGAGGGCAAAACCAAGTATATTCTGTGACAGATGAATTAGACAGAACGACAGCTATAATTTCGATGTGGTAAGAGACTTTGTCTACCTTGAAGTTCGTGCCGAGAAAAAAAATCGTTGGAAAAATATTTATATGTATACATAATATAGCTAGAAGGTGGAGTTCAATGAGTCTCGTCTGAGTTGAATTCTCGTCGCCAATGAATTTGCTGTGTAAGGCTTGGAAGCGTACTTCTTAACAGCTGCTTTGGAACTTTGGAACTGTAGATCTATGTTGGGCTTTTAAGGTTTTTGCCTTAGCATTTTTGTATGTTGGGAATAAGTGCTTCAACTTGCTGGGAGAAAGATCACAACACCGCGGAGTACATCCTTTGTAAATGACTGGCTTATCATAGCTAAAGGAACTTACAATTTAAGTCCACGTATCTCTCAGTTATGTTTAAATTCATACCTGCATACGAACTAATAGCCACGATGTGCCCTTTTCCGAGATCTCTCATTTTATTCATAAAGACGCGTACCGTCTATAAAAAATTAAATAAATAAAAGCAAATCTATATATATTAGATCTTTGCATTTATAAAGAATTCTTACCCAAAAATGTGCTGTAAGGTTTGTTCGTATCATGTTGTCAATTTCCGATGGTGGTGGATTGGCTGATGAAGAAAATGTCATAATTCCAGCGTTATTCACTAATATGGTTACTGGTCCTAAATGCTCCTCGATATTTTTGGACAATTCTTCTACAGCCTCATACTGAGTTATGTTTGCCTGTAATAAAAGCACTTTAGTCTTAACTATATATAAAGGTAAAATCCCTTTAAAACCTTAAAAGCTTTTGCTTTGATGTTGTAAGTATCGCTGAGATATTTTGCAGTGTCTATTGCTGCTTCTTCACTTATATCGACCACAGCAATGTGGCATCCCCTGGCTCCTAGTTTCAGTGCGATTTCTCTACCTAAACCATTGGCACAGCCAGTGATCTAAGAGGGAAAGGGTAAAACAATTTAATTTACTGCCATTTAAATTTAAAGGACAAAACCGCAGGTGCATAGATCATAACTCAGCAGTAAGCAATTAACTGAAGGGATTCTGGTCAGTATTTTACACAGACCGATGATTAATTGTCTTACTTACTATAAATGAATTAGATTTTTACCATATATATGAACCCCATTTGTTTTCAAATGATGAACGAGAGACAAGGTCTTCCAAGCCGACTCCGAAAGTAACATAATGTCGGTAGTACTTTTATGAAGCCTACGTACCAGGCTTTGTCACTAACACTTGAATGCATATAATATCAAGTAAACTAACGTAAGTCTTGACGGTAACCACCTTAACGACCAGCAGTTTATTACCTTAATTTACTACAAATCTTACATATACTTCAGCAGTAAACCTTGAGATATATTGTACATATGAATAAGTGTAAATGACGTATCACTTCAAGACTTACGTATGCGATTCATTTTATTTGTAGGTAAGCTTTTTAATAAACAAAACCGAAAATTAATTCAAATGACTGAAGCGAGAATAGTTATTGCTAATACATTTTATGGAAGTTATATTCGGTTACTTGAAAAACCAGTCATTAAATCTACGTACTTGCTTGCATCTTGATAACAAAAATTGGTTATGCTAGTGCATGACATTGTACATATATCGGGTCGTTAATTTTTTTCTTTTTGGCCTATCTGTCTGTCTTGGCAGATGAAATGTATTGAAACAGATTGTGTGCATCTAAACCTTCAGAGCCTTGCATTATCCTGTTTCTGTAGTAACTGCAAGACACATTTTTGTCGGTTTTCTTCTTGAATATAAAATTTACTGAATGTTGATTTAGGAGCTTCTGAATAACTCCAATAATTTTGCAATATCTTTAGCTGCGATCAGGCCTTATTACTCAATAACAATAAAATCTTATGAAAGCTATTCCAGCATATTAAGATTTCACAATTTTTGTAAAAAAAACCTTGAGATTTCTAGAAAGAAGTTGGAAAGGATAGTTCTCTATTCAGTTAATTACTGCTCTCGTATTCTCTTATAGAAATACTTATATCGATCTTCTCGGTACATCTCAGGTACGAAGAAAAGGTCTTGTCTAGTTAGATTGAGGCTCTCAGATATTTCTTTTTACACTTCTTCAGTATAACGAAATTGTGATCTCTTTCACTTTCACTGCTTTCACTTTCAATCGCTGGAAGACGATCAATATTACGCCTTAGTAAAGATATAAAGTTTCCCAAGATGGAATGGGACAATGATGGGCGAAAGTTTGGATCCAATCAACGTATTACATATAAAATATGCGTTCAAAAAAGAAACCTAGTGACAAAGTGATGGAAATAGGGCCCGCTAAATGAACTTCCAATATAAATGTACAAAATGGAGTTACCATTATCTTGGCAACTCAACTTGATCAATAAAATTGACAATTAAACACGGAGCTTTGAGTAACTTTTATAATCACATACAGATAGACATAGGAAAGCAATGACAAAGATAAACGTTTTGCCGCGACTTTGATGATCTTTTAAATGGAATATCAATATCAATAAAAACCGCCCTTGGTAAGCCAGGCAAGTAGAGCATTTCGGTCACTTCATAATTTTCAAAGCCGCATCTATGACAAAACCAAAATTTTCAATGAAGGACTTTAACAAAGCGGTGCGCTGTTATGTGATTTTTTCAATATCGCTCTTGAAATTATTGTGCGAAACTCGCCAGTCAGTAGCAGAGGCACCGTCTCTCAAAAGTCTGTTTAGTTACGCTCGTATACAGATTACATTGACATAATGGAAAGGGAGCTTTAGCGTTTACGACTATTGAAGCAGAAGCGGCAGAGATGGCCTTAGCGGCATCACGATAGACAGCTATAAAATTGGGGTAGTAAGGGACTTTATCTACATCGATTTCGTTATCAACTCGCAGCTATCAACGACACCAACGCAGAAATCATGCGAAAAAGCACTCATACTAATCACTTCTTCTTCGGGCTTAGAAAACAATAGAGCAATAGAAAATACTTCACATAAGATACTGATTATTTCAGTCTTGAGAAATGGTCTAAGGCGCTTCGAAAGAAAAATTATTCGGTTCAGGTTACATCAATGGAGAATGGAGTAGATGTTCGAACTGCAAGACCAAGAAAATATTACAAATTCCAGCGGGTGTAACATAACGCGATCTATTAAAAAGTTACGCGTTAGGGAAATCAGTGGCTTTCTATTGCTCATTGGAAAATCCCGTCCAAAAAGCAAAACAGGCTAGGGCTTAGGCAACATTTCAAAGAAGAGGGCAAGAAAAAGTTGAATAACCCAGATGCAAAGATATCACCAAACTCTTGGCC
The DNA here is from genome assembly GCA_907269105.1 of Volucella inanis. Lineage (NCBI taxonomy): Eukaryota > Metazoa > Arthropoda > Insecta > Diptera > Syrphidae > Volucella > Volucella inanis. The sequence continues at coordinate 150,497,438 of OU026153.1, forward strand.
CCGTCAATGAGGTGATCCAAAATAGAGAGGCTTGTAAATAGTTCCGAGGTACTTCAGCTTAGCCTACTTATCAACATCATCAATACTGAAACTTTATAGCTCCGATCCAACAATGAAATTTTAATTCTTATCATTAAATTAAAAAGGTTTAAGATATGTAGCAGCATCGATTTACGATCCCATGGGTTCGATTAATTCTGTAACTATGCTTCTCCGATTATGGGTTTAAGAGTACCATTAAAATTCCGTGCTTCACCGGGGTAACAAAAACACCCCTATTCAGGTTATTAGATTGTGTGATGGCTCCGCAAATGTTTACGCATCAGTATTTTACAGTCAAGAAAAATTGGAGAGAAAACAGAGAACGGATCAGCTTAGAATACCCACCTAGTAGCAGCCAGAGGTCGTGTCACGCCACTTAAAACGAAGGAAGCACCTTGTGCACAATAACCAAGATGGAGCTTGAAAGAATTGTGCTTCTTTCAGAGCTTTCCACTCAGATTTAGCGAGAGTTTCAGTTTTCCAATCGCATTAAAACTGCGTTCACGGACAGTTAGATTGCTTACGCCTCGGTAAGAAATAGTGAAAAGGTTGACAACAAATTTATGCAAACAAGGGTGCAGCAATTGCTGCAGATCCAGCTTTAAGCTGACTTATACCAGGTCACTTAACTAACTGAAAACTATGATTTACGGGCCAAACTTGGTTAATAAAGGTTGAGTTTTCACCGCGTTTAAGGTAATTTAGTTTACTACCAGAAATGAGTTATAAAAATACAATTTCATCGAGAGGTGTTCCTGCTTTTAACATTGTCTCCGCTAAAAGTACGTCAAACTGGAGCTCTAACCGTTGAAGAAATGTCTAGTGCAAAGACAAAAATCATCAGATTTCTGCAGCATTGAATTTTCAAAACCAAAAGATGCACCTGGCTTTAAAATGGTGTAAATAACCTCACACAACGTAGCTTTAAAACACCACAGAAGAGAAATAAACGGGAGTTACCTACTTGAATGTCCAGTATCGGGGATTTGGTACAGCACTAAGAAATGAGTATTACGCCTACAGACTGGAAAATGGTTCGAATCATTGAATGCTATTCTGACGGAAAGGGAGATGTTAACAGATTCGATGTAAAGAATATAAAACGGGAAGTAAAACGGACATCCACGCTTTGGAAATTATAGACAGCTCGTCGCCAATAAAAATTAACTTAGGTAGGAAACAACTAACTGACCCACGCATTAGACTACTCCAGACAGAAATTTCAGATGAATTTAGCCATATCGACTGGAAGAAGCATTATGTACCATATTTCTAAGCACTCTTATTTCAATTTTTGCTTTATGTAAAAATCTCATCAAAACCCGATCAGTACAGTAGGTACCAATATAAATTACCTTCGCAAGGAAGATAAAATACCCGGAAGCTAGGCATGGACACATGTCAACAACACCGATCCAGTATCGTTTAATAGTACGGAGGTAGATTAACTATTGTCTCTTTAGTATAACACCTTTTAAGGCAGAAGATTGTTTATGAATCGCTTCCAAACTTCGCCAAAATAACGACTCAACAGTTGAGCTGCAGTCACCATGAGGTCCAATTCAATCAAGTATTTAAACTGTCGCATCGGCTGAAATCGTTGACGCAGTTAAAGCATTTTAAACTTAGAAAAAGCGATTAATAAATTGTGTAAATAGCCAGTACTTTAAATAAATAGAACCAGACTTAATTTCTAATTCTAAATAAATCTAAAATAAAAACTGGCAACGTGTTATTTCTAATGAGTGATTTTTTAAGCGTTTTATTTTTAAGTGTTTAAAAGAAACACGAGAAAATTGCAAAAGTGTATGCAATTTTTATTTGAGTTGATGAATCAATGCTTGCCATTTACTTTGAAAAATTATTTCATGTAAATGTTGATAACGACTACGTTTTAGGTGGTCCATGCGGAGAGTCTAATTTTGAATCACTTTTCGAGCATATTGGCTTGTATCTCGCAATGGATGTTGCCTTATCGGCATAAACGAATGATTTGACGTATACCCATATCTGGTACTCTGAAGGTGTCAAATCGCACGATCTAGCCGGTTAATTCACCGGTCCAAAACAAGAGATATATTGGTTCATCGATTCGGGTACTGTTTGGCATGTTGCACCGTCTTGCTGAAACCACATATCGACCAGGCTCAGCTAGTGCATTTTGGGCAAAAAAGTTCGAAATCATTGAACGATATTGAGCACCATTGACAGTAACGTTGCTTTCAAGATTAGCCTTGAAAAAATATGGGCCAAGGATGCCGCCGGACCATAAACCGCACCGGTCCAACACAAGACCGGCACTGTGTGGCATGAAGCGCCGTCTTGCTGGAACCACATGTCGACCAGGCTCAGCTAATGCAATTTGGGCAAAAAAGTTCGAAATCATTGAACGATAGGGGACGCCATTGACGGTAACGTTGTTCTTAATGTTCAAGAACACCGCACCGGTCCAACAGAAGACCGGCACTGTGTGGCATGAAGCGCCGTCTTGCTGGAACCACATGTCGACCAGGCTCAGCTAATGCATTTTGGGCAAAAAAGTTCGAAATCATTGATCGATAGGGGACGCCATTGACGGTAACGTTGTTCTTAAGGTTATCTTCTAAAAAATATGGGCCAAGGATTCCGCTGGACCACAAACCACATCAAACAGTGTATTTTTTCGGGTGCATTGGCAGCTCTTGTATTGCTTGAAGTTGTTCATCGGACCAAATATGCCAGTTTTGTTTATTAACATACCTATTCAACCAGAAATGAGCTTTGTAGCTAAAGACAATTTTTCGTTAAAAAATGGATCTTCCTCCAGCTCTTCTTAGGCACACTGACCGAAAATTCGACTTTGTGGCATTTTATAGACCAAGATCCTTGCGTAAAATCTTCAATGTAGTCGAGTAACACAATCTCAATTGCAACTGCAACGAATGGACAAATACCGGTATTCATTAACACTAACGTGGATACAGCAGTAATGCTTTCCTCTGTACGTATTCTACGCATACGTGTAGGTGGTCTGATATCCAATCGCTTGACATTGTTGCAAAATCTGGTCACTATGGCTTGAATTGATTGCTCAGTAGGTCAATTATGACGACCGTAAGATGACGTAAGTGCACTAAAAACATTTTTAAAAGAGTACGACGCAATGGCAATGCTAACTGAGTATGTTTGACTTCGACATATGTCAAGAATCACGCGTGAGCTGTCAAAAAGAGAACACTGCAAAACCAAAGAGCAAAAAATCACCTTTTATAAACTGTGAACCTTATGTTACTTTTTGAATTTTGAGGTGAAGATACCGTATACTACTCGTATGTAGAGTGTTATCAGCAGCGAAGATAACTAACTTAAGTCCAATTGTAGACATGGTCTCGTATGCACTTTCGATTGAGCTGCCGAAGATGTCCATTTTTGTAATATGGCAATAAAATCATCTAACATACTTATAAAATCATACTTAGACAATTGTTCGTATGTTTGATCGAGGATTGTGTTTACTTTTGTGAGGCGTGATCGCTTGTCAGGGTGTTGTCGTTTTATTGCGGATTCTAATAAAGCGTTTGAGTTCACTTGGAAAAGTCAATGAAAGCTTTGTATTTATCGTCTTTGTCCGCTGCTTAAAACAAGTCAACACCCAAATAGATGTTGCTTCTATTCTACATACCAGTACTGTAATGTATATCGCATCTTCTTGTTTTGCCCACCCTATCGCCCCCATCGCTATTCGTTTGGCGTTTGGATAGCGTTTTTTGTTTATTGACGAACACTTCACTAAAGCTCCTTAGAGTGAATTTCAGTGTAGTTTTGAGGAATTCCCTCCTGCTAAGAACATCTTATGGTTTCTTTCTTTTACTTGCTAACCTTAATTCTACTTTTATTTTACCATATTCGCGAATACTCAACATCAGAAACAGACAATTAGCAGGAAGAAACAAGTGTAATCGAATGCAAGCTATTGTTTTCAGTGCGGAGATAGAAATCATTTAGAAAACGCCGAAAGAAAAACTGGACATTTGGATTGCGTTTGCATGAGTAGCGGTTCGATGTTTACAAAAACACGACCTCAGCTACAATCGCACAGGTCCAAGCAAAAATTTAGTAAACAAAATGAATAACATTCGCTCTCACTGCATACAGACGACTCCGAGCAAGAGGAATACAATTGAACCAACTTAGTAAGTGTTTCGTACCCGAAGAGAAGAAAAACAAATAAAATTCATGCTTACGTTAGCTTTGAATGGTGTTTTAATGCAGCTAGAGCTGGACATAGGGCCAACATTGTCATTAATGTCTTATAAATACATGGCCTACGAAACAGGTATACGAATCAAAGGTTATATTTGGGACATACGAGTACAGACATACTCGTATACTGGAGTGCCGAGAGGGTGATACAATATAAATACCAATTAGGGTGATTGTAAAGTTAATAGGCACGAAGGTGGCACCTACTATTTGACAGAGACATGCCATATTATGCAAACATTGGGTGATATATATTCCTGGAGTACGCGTTTTTTCTGGATGACATCAAAATCGAAGGATCGTCTTTTAACACGTTTACTGTTAACACAAAATCCAAACCATCTTCCCACCCTGAACGCGTTTTTTACGTAACACGGTGTTAGAGACCCACTTCAAGCTCATATTGATGTCATTTCAACAAAATTGATCAGATTCTAAAAAATATGGCGGTCACGCAACATGTGCGTGATCAGATTGCTAGTTGAAAACTTTTAGTTTCTCATACCACATTCCTCCACGCAAGTGTTGCGTAAGTACAAAATGTTGCTTTATTCCTCAAATGATGACATATTTTTATTATTGTGTACTTTTTGTAAAAATAAGTAAAAATGTATCTTACAAAACGTTCAATTTAGAATTTTCATACAGAAAAAATAAGTACTAATGAATGTAGAAAATTTATTGAAAAATAAAGAAATTAAAATCGAATCCTTTTAAGTAAAAAATATGGTCGGTGTTGATTTCAACGTAAAGCATTTTGGGGTTCAAGATTCATTTCGACGAAGGGCAGGCTACTGTACCAAGGAAGTACGAAACCTACTGGCCCACCGACACAAATAAAATACCTGACCTGGTCGATTTTTTCATTACAAAAGGGGTCCCCAAATATCTCACGACTTTAGAAGAATCTTATGATCTTTAAAATCGGCAGGAGCATAGCAAAAACCGAAAGACTACCTAGATTGATGAATAAGGAAACATTTCAGAAGAAATTGCAAGGAAAATTATAAAGGAGTTACATCGAAAAGCGTTTATCAAGTTCGTCCACATTATAAATGCTTCCATGAGACTTTTATACGTTTCAAGCCAATGGAAAGTCGCAGAAGTCATAATGGTTCCAAAACCGGGGAAAAGTCCAAACGACAAAAAATCATACAGACCCATTTCGCTCCTGCCGATAATTTCAAAAGTCTGAAGGGCTTCAAAGACAGATCACAACTGAGGTTCCAAGACGTTCAGAGCCACTGTCTCTGCAAACATACGTAGATGAGAAGGGATGGAAGGCACTTAAACTTCTCACGCAGCACGTGGGGAAAACTGTCTATCACGTAGCATATGCATGATCAGCACGGGGCGTGTTAAGAAACACACTGCACGCCTTGAAGAAGAGCTGGGCTGGTTAAACGATTTTGGAACATGCATTTAATTTGTCAAGTGTTAGTCTTTTGAAAGTACAATAACGTATCTGGACACATCATTTCGAAAATGGGGCTCTTAAAAACGAAAGATAATATACAGTCCATAACTGCAATATCATACCATGGAAGATGTTTGAAAAATCTTTCCTCAAAGTTACATCAACGTTACAATCTGCTATAAATTGATTCTATATTCAACTGGAGTTTCGAATGTGAGAAGGCGCTTAGAACTATGCAATGCACTATGTTCATACAATCTAAATATACGTATGTTGCTAGTTACTGATGCGAGTCCATATGAATCAGGAGCTATACTGCGAGACCAGTATAAAAAAAAATAAATAAATAAATTACAGCCAATATTCGGTGTGCATAAACGTATTTGTCGATATGAAGTTTTAATTTGTTTTGAATCATAAACCACTGGTTTAAAGTTTCTGCCGTATGAAAAGTTTACCAAGTACGATGGCTAATCACATACTTCATTATAGGTAGTTCCTGCAAGGGTTCAATTATGATATTGTGTATCGAGCGACAGGGGATCCGACCGTCTACCCTACGGTCGGACAAATCAAAGGAAACGGGCACAAACTACCAATTGCAACAGGCTGATATCTTTTCCGTTACCCAAAAACAAATTCCAGAAAAGACTAGTAGAAATCTGGTATTAAAAAAAGTGTACAACACTTTATTGTTAGAAAAGAAATTAATCAACGCCGGTTTCCAAGATAAAGGCTACTGATTTTCTTTAATTAATGGTACTATTCTTAAAAAAATAGAGTAGTGATTCTTCGAACCGCAAGAGAATTAATATGTTAGATATTGGCTAATTTGCATACTGCTTACGTTGGAATAGTGAAAATGAAGGCATTGACACAAAGCTATGAACATATAGCAAGAAAATGCTTGGCTTATAGAAGTATTCAAAACTAATCATCGAAAGGGGTTCAACATTTATGGGAATACTCATATGCTGCGTAGCAAAGGGTATATGTTGATTTTGCTGGAACAGTTTTTGAAAAAATGAAAAATATTTTCTGATAGAGATCGATGCGCATTCAAAGTGACCTGCAATTTTTCAAATAAACAATACAAAAGCAGCATCAACTATTGAGATATTACGTTAATTTTTCGCTGAATATAGCCTACCATTGATTTTAATTAGAGACTGTTCAGTTTTCGTATATTCGTTATTCTGTCAACATTACTCCCTTGAATTTTTCAGTCACCATTCTCTACTAAGCTGGGCTTCGCAGCTTCTTAACCTCCTACTACTGTTTATTTTTTTCTTTTCATCATCACACAGCACAGAGGAAAGACGTATTTAAGAATAAACCTAGTATTAATGAACAGTGACAATGTGCCCATTATCCTTACCTTCGGGGAATTTAGAAGGTCCATAAAAGGAAACGGAATCAATTATAAATTCATTGCTCCTTACTTCCTTTCCGCGAATGATCAAGGTGAAGGTTTTATTCCAAATTATGAAAGTAGCTCTTCAAAAAATGATAAAAAAATCCCGTTAATATTGTTTATAAACTTTGTAATAATCTTATACGTTATAGGAAGACTCGAAATTTTACAATCGGTGTAGTGCCTTGTGTATTGTTTCTTTAGTGAGTTATTTGCATAAAATTGGATTTAATTCGTGCAAAAACTGTCGACAACATAAGGGGTAAGCTGAGCAGGCATGCAGATCAGATACGGAAGTGCAATATAGATTCCTAACAAGCCCCAATGGAGCCGGGATCACCGCCTCCGAGTTTCCGAGTTATAAGTGAAAATCTTAATATAACCCAACTACTTCAATACAAACAACTAGAGATGAGTGTCTTTCGATGTGCCAACATGTGCAGATCTGAACGTAGTTGTTCTTTTTCCTTTTTCGGGGTCGCCAACAGTAAAACTGATCTGAATTTAGGATTTTTGCGTTACCTGACAGCAAATCCCATTATGGCACGTCCAACTTTCATAAGACCTTTTGGTGCTTCACTAGCTCTGTAGGCTTTATTGAACTGAGCTTAAAATACGTATAAGTACGAGAAATTCATATACCGTCTGTTGAAGTTACCATTGACACAGCCACGCGAACTCAACTACCGTACAGTGCCCCCTTTTTGAGGTTTAGTGATTCCTTAAAATATATTTTAAAGTTACGATTTTTTCCATATCCGGGTTTATAAGTTTGGTGAGCCAAGCTCAGTTATACGTATCATTATTCGATTGCTACAGGGAGGAGGTAAAATAAACACATCATAGCTACAGCAGGGAACATCGGCAAGTTGATACTGTTAAGTATCAAATCATACAACAAACTAGTAAATTATATTAAAATTGAATGTATATATGATACTAAGCAAGAGGATATTAGGTCATGTTAGGTTGAGCTTAGGAAACCTACGGAGAACCCTTAGAGTCTGTATTTGAGTTTTCATAACCCATAATTTCCTCCTTAGGTCGCGGGAGTGGTGGTATTGTCTTATATATTTACATATTTCTATCTGTTGAATGAAACATTAAAATCGTTACAACTTCGGAAGAAAGAGTTCTTTAATTTGTAGGCTCCATCTGCAAGATAAGGGACCGTTTATGACAGCGTTCACAAAGATGTTAAGTTATTGCAAACCCGTTGAACCTAAAATCTTTATTCAAAATGGCGATGTAGAAAATCTACTGCATAATCAAATAGTCAACAGCCCCAGCTTTACCAAGTCTGGCATAAAAAAGCAAAGAGCCTCTAGTGTATTCTCTAAGGAAGCAGTAGCATAAACACCGCAAACTCCTGCATGGACCCGAACAAAATGGCAAACAAAATAGTGGATTTGTCTTGTGCCACTGTAGACTAGGACCATAAAATGGTCTCTGAGAACTTCAAGACCAATAACCCTAGTTATCACAGTTATCGAGCTCGCTCTTTTAGCATTTAAAACAGTAAAGGTGCTGGGTTTTGAAGGCATCTACCCGGAATTTCTTGCAAATAGCGAAAAAAAATGCAAGGCGTTGGCTAGCCGTATCAGACATAATCCCAACGGCGTTCAGACGAACAAAAGTTATAACCATTCTCAAGCCCGTTAAACCAAGCAACTGTTATACTTGCTATAAAATTCTCTAACGCCTTATCTAGATGTAATTGAATAAACTGGCGGTTTAAAGTCTTTAACAATAATAACAGAAGCAAAAAGAGAATACTTAGCAAAGGGTAGAACCAGTGTTCCGTCCTCGTTTCTTTAATCTTTAATCTTTCCATAAGCGATAAATGTACCTGCGACCACATCGAGGAACGTTGGAAATGCAGTTGAGCAGATGACTTGGCAATAGCCACTCATGATATGGACATAGCGAATACAGAGAAAACCCTAACCCTAGAAACTCAATATATACCATATTTTAAATAACTAAGACTGTGCCCAAGCATATCGAAAAAGTCTGCTGCTTCGAACTTACCAGTAAACGAGAAATATTAACTGGACATCCAGTTTAAAAACAGATAGGAAATTTTTCTGGAAAACTCAAAATCTGGAACAAAATAAAAGGTACAAAAAACTCACTGGATCAACCTGGGGTTCAAGTGTATCAACGCTTCGTACTACCGCACTTGCACTCGTATACACCACTCCAGTGTGGGTGAATAGTGCATGTATTCGTAAGATGGACACCCAACTCAACAACATTATGAGACTCATTCCCAGCACCATAAGATCAATGCCAGCACGATGCCTTGATGTACTGTGCAACATTGCTCCACCTCATCTGCGCCATTTAAGCACACTATTGATGGAACGTAGTAAAGCGCTGGTAAACACTCAACCATAAAGTTTTCTAAGAAGCTTGCGTATGTAAGTACTAATTGGTCAGCAGAATGAACATCATCAATTCAAACTGATAATATTACAATCCTGAACCCATCATGTCGACCCCTCGGCTTTGACCTACCGTGCAATCTTTGGTAGACGCTCAACAGGATCCGAACCAATTACAAAAGTTACGCAGATTCGCTGTTCTACTGGGGAATTGTTAATTCTCCCGCTAGCGATTGCGAAGCCAAATGACAGAGTATTCTCAACATTATTGCAGAGTGCAGAAAACGATCCTACCATGGAGATACTCATGTGAAGAAATTTTAGACGACATCTTTAGTATCTAGTGAACAGAAACGCTTTGTTCGGACGAATACAAAATCGAGTCCGTTCGAGAGAGACTCTGCGTATACCCTAGCACCAGCTTAGGGTATAATTATGAATATATAGATTTTGCTTTCACGACAATAGAAATACCAGTGTTGAATTCAACAAAGATCTGGCTAGGCACGTATTCTGAGTCAGTTAGCACACTGCCTACTAAGCTCTTTACATTTAAAAGTCAAATTGCTCTTCTTCCAATGACTGTGGATTGCGAAGTGAAGTAGAAAATTCCATAATAGGGTCAGGTCCTTAGGTACCCACTTAAAATGTCAACGTTGATATAAAACGTTAAGTATCAACCAATGTGCTCACCGCCAAAAAAACCATTGCATTCGTCGTTTGCTCACGAGTCTAACCAGTCTAAACTCATGGAAACTAATTAATAAATCAGAAAGAAATATCTTTGATCCAACATTGTAAATTGTAAACTTTAATTGTCCAATTGGAGCATTTTTAAGCATCTCTGCTAAACTTCGCCACTGAGTCTTAAAACAAAAAAATCAAACTAACGTACGAGTAATGCATAATTACATATAATTTTCGGGCGCACTATACTAATACTACAACTGTAAAAAAAAAATGTTCAACTGAATTGTTGAACTTGGTCACATGCTCTATGTCACCGTTGTTATCACTTTTTTTTTTGTGTTGACGATCTCAGTAACCTTTGATATTGGCCTTATCAATTAATAATTGTATTTTCGGTGATTGTGCCTTACCATTGCAACTTCACCGGCTATACATTTTCGCGACATCCGAAAATAATTCAAAACAACGCTCACGATAGATAAAATTAGCAGAATGGGATACAAAACAATTGCAACTATAAGTAAGAATAGAGCCCGAATTTTCGAAATTTGCTCATTACTTAACATTTTGGCGTTTGAATTCGCGTCTTTACTAATCACTTCTAACCGGCAGGAAAGCTCAACTCGAATAGATCTGAAGTAGTAAGTGCCTTCGTAATATACATTTTTTCCAGTTGAATGTGTGCGTTTAAAGTAGCTGCTTATTTGGTAGGTAATTTTAATTTTTTGATTTTTTAATTACGTTAATTATGAAAAGACTTGAAACAAGGTAGCACATTTTAATATCGAAGATAAAAGAAAAGTTTATGATATATAATAGAAATGCGGGGGACATGGGACTATAATCTGATATCTGTGTCCTACAAGAATTGCTTTGACTTTGAAAATGTCACAAAGGACTCTGAAGAACGTACGTTCTCACCTTTTCTGACCGAGTCCTTCTCCAACAAAAAAGTAGAGAGAAATCCTGGTCTAGTAGAAATTTTACATCTTACAGTTCCGCCCACCGGGCTCTGATCACCACCGAGTAGATCTTTGGCGTGAAATCAGTATGTTACATAGAAGTAGTTAGCTGTTGGGTGTATTTTGGCAGCACTTCCCAGCTCATTCAACACACGCACTTTGAATGAGCAGATCTGTATACAGTCATCCTCCGATCCCGTCATCTAACGTACAAGGTCCCACGGACTTGAAAGTTTTGATCAGTTTTTTGAGGGTTTGATGAAGACATAAACTTCGACACTTAAACCTCTGGCTATTAACTGGAAGCTTAGTACCTGTGCCTATAATTACGGTACCCAGTTTCTCCAGAATATCATTAGCGGATGCCAGTGAGAGAGATTTAAGATTGTGTATACTAGGGCACTTATTTTTTATAATCCTGCTCGCGCTCGAGAGTATCCTTAAAATATTTGCCAACCGTGCGGTCGATGGAAAATTAGGGAGGAAAAAAAGAGAGATACCGATGAACCTTGGTTTTGAATGTTTGAAAGCATTAATGACTAAGAAATAAAGAGTTCGGTAGGGCATTCCATAAACGGGTTGTGCGGCTTAGGAAAGAATGACGATATTTCAGTGTATGTCCGAATGTGGGCTTTAAGCTATACTGAAAAGAATTCATTGGTTTTATGGGTGAAGGGGCATGAGCATCGAACTTTTCGAGTTGTAGGGGCTGAGTAAGGACAATGACTCTAGAGAGGTTTCTCTAGACGAGTCCTAAAACCAAATGATGCTCCCCCCTCCTTTTATCACTTTCTTCCAAACAATCGTTTTTCTCCTGGGCTGGATCAAGGTGTCATACGACCCGTGCCGATGATCAACCTGGCTGAGGGCCAAGCATCTCTTAAAATAGTTCAGTTGAAAATAGAGTATCCGGATACCTGGCGACCTCCGGATTACCTAGCCTTATCTGTATACAGTGGTTTTCTGTACAGATGGACCACCCTCTCTCCGCTACTCGTGGGATCTAATATAGACACATCCTCAAAAAAAAAAAAAAACTTGGTCGGTACTTCTTTAATATCGGGCGGTAGAACGGTAACTGCACCGACTATTGATAAGGCTCCGGCATTGTCCAGAGGAGGTAAAACTGTTGCAGGCCATGGTGCACCATCCTCAAAAGGCAAACGCATCGAGCTTAAAACCAAATTTTTAAGGGGAGATAAGACTGTGGTAGGCCATGGTCCTTTCTCTTCTTCCACTCCTTGCACTAGCAAGGGGAAATCAAGGTCTTAGCAACATCAGCAACCCCCATCAAGATGCCGAAAGGCATCACGCATTATTAAAACATTCGGAACTAATCCGGAGGTGGAAAGAAGTGCGGTGTTAGAATCGCGATTTTGTTCTAATGAAACAACCACTTAGTTTAAGCGTTGTGAATTGAGTGCCTCAAACTCTACTCATCGTATTCCACGGTACCTATCCTCTTGTCTAAATCGTCACTAGTTCCAGGTCAACCACGCGTTGACATAGTTGCCCTAAAATGGGTCAGTATTGCTTATGTTATGTTTGCAATATGATCCCACATCGTATTGTTTTGCTGCTGTGGTTGACATAGTTTGACTGCCTTTCCTATGATTGTGACTAATAGTTAGTTGCACTTCATAATCGAACTATGTCATGTGTCTTACAGGCAGTTCGTGGGAATTGTTTGGTCTCTAGGTTTTGGGCACAACAGCGGATATAACGAGCAAGATCAAGTGGGCTAACAAAATCCTAAATGACGGATTGTCCACAGCTCCCTCTGCTCTCAAAACGCTGAGAGAATGTTCTAAGCGCCAGAGATCGTTGGAGGAAACCGTTCCCAAAAGGTCCAAAACTGTAAACACCCCTAGCCCATCCACCATCACATCTCTGAGGTCCTTTGGCGAAGTCCTAAAAGATGCTATGACGATCACGGTAATTGATAGAAGCGATACCGATGGATCCATCACACCTGAGCGGTGGCAATTGGTCAAGTTGAAGCTTTTGGGCAAATTCTTGGCCACTATACGAGAAAACCCCAGACCACCTCTCATCAAAAGCGAAGCTGGCTGGCCAGCAAGGCTCGAAGTCGTGCCTAAGGGGGATATCCCTAGAAGATCTAAAACCCTCACCTGGATTCCAGCCGAACCCTCCTCTCCAGAAAGTATAATGAAGATCATCAGGCTCAGTAGCCCGACCCTTCCGACTCATGACTGGAAAGTTGCGAAACTGGAGAAGCTAAGGGCGTTGATTTTGATCAATAAGGAATTCCTTAATCCTCTAGCGCAGACCAAAGGCATGATACGGTTCGGATTCGAGGCAATACGCCTTAGGGTCTACAAAAAGGATGAACTGGATGCTGATAAGCAACCTTCTCCAGCCTTGGATCTGGGAGGTTCGGTATCCTTTCCTGTAATGGACAGCGACGTTTCCAATTCATCCGAGGCGACTATTAAGCCTTCGGTCTCCTCTTCTGACACTCTGTCAGAAATGAAAACCGACGACGGAAAAAATAGAGATTCTACACGATCAGAGAAAGTAGATGAGATCTTGAGCTCATTTCCGGAATCGGAGGACTCCAATAAAACCGTGGTTGAGGCCACTATAGGAAATTGTAGCAATTATATGGTTTCTCCAGATTAATCTTCGCCACTCAAAAAATGCTTCAGACGCACTCATTCTGCGTCTTTCTGAAAACGCAGAAAATATCATCCTAATCCAGGAACCATGAATCGTAGAAGGCTTGGTTCGTGGACCTGGGACGCCTTTATACGCTCCGCTTTAAACAAAAGGCAAAGGTAAGATTAGAACTTGTATACTAGTGAAACGTAGCCTCAATGTATTTTTACTTTCTAACCTCAGCGACCCCAACAGGCTGGAGACTGCCAATGGCCTGAAAACTTTTCAACCTTACAAAGCGTCAATCTTGGAGATCATTATGTGACAAAATCATAGAAACCTCTGAGGCATGGCGGGTAAGAAAAACCTTCTTTACAAACACTGTGATGTCTGGTTTTTTGAAAAATACCGATGGTTCCTGGACAACCCCAAGTGATGCATCACTCAACTTACTACTGGATACCCATTTCCAGGTAGCTCCTCATTCGCGGCAAACAGTAACCAAAACAGGAATACTGCAACCGTGAACAAGGCGCTGTCCTTTCTAACCTTCTTTGGTACTTAGCGGTAAATGAACTGCTAATATACTTGGAAACGGCAAGGTGATTGCGGACGACGTTGCTATAGCCGTTTCAGGGAAGCAACTTAATACCATCAAAGAACTCCTTCAGCTAAATCTTAACAGATTAATCCTGTGGATTGGGAGTTAACCCCCATAAAACTGATCTTGTCCTCTTTTCCAGGAAATATAAAATTCCAACTATAGGCCCTCCTTCAATAAACGGTACCAGTTTATTGTTTTCCTATACAGTAAAATACCTGGGTCTCATTTTTGACAGGAAACTAAACTGGAAACCTAACATTCTAGAAAGTGTTAAGAAACAGTAGCTTTATTCTCTTTCAAGAAAGCCATTGGAAACAAATGGGGCCTCCAACCTCGAATAACCCACTGGCTATAAATCTCGGTCATGAGACCGATACTCAGTTACGCTGTGGTCGTCTGGTGGACGGCATTAGACATTGCAGTCAACTTCAAAAAACTATGCCGAGTCTAAAGAACAGCATGTCTTTGCATAAGCGGAGCTCTACGCTCCACTCCCTCCGCGGCGCTAGACATTCTGTTTCACTTGACACCCATCGACATCTTCAGCAGGCAAGTAGCTGCGACTGAGAGAACATCGATTACACCATACCTAAACTTTGGTTTGACAAAGTCAAACCATCACAGAGACATTCCAGGTAATTGTAGGGCCGAAGAACTCGCCAAAATTGGAACCACTCTACCTATTATACCGATATATTATTATTTAAACTGGATGCTAATAAAAGAACAGACCTTAGATGGACCGGTGGGCCAACATGTCAAGCGACTAAATAGGTCTGGCCAAAGCTGGATCTGAATCGCTCTAAGAGTCTGATTCTTTTAAAAAGGAAATATCTCAGCGCCATTTTAGGTATCATCACTGGACACTGCCTTATAGGCAAGCATGCAAAAATACTTGGCACTTTTACAAACGATTTCTGAAGAAGCTGCATGGACGAGGAGGAAGAGGAGACAATCCTCCACCTTCTTTACGACAACCTAAACGAACTAAAAAATATAGACGTTAACAATCTCCTGCGCTTCATCGTAAGCTCAAACTGGTTCCATGATCACAGATCCACGTGGCAGCACAAAGGGTCAAAAGGCCTAACCTAACCATGTGTAAAGGTGTGAAGGAAAGGAATGCTACTGAAAATTTCAGTGGAGCAGTGGTGATGCAAATAGCGAAAGAACAAGTTAAGGCAGGAGACATAAAGTCGGTGTTCAAGGGTGTTAATTGTTTATGTGATATTATCACTACCTATAAATTTTATCGCACGGCTTTGAATCCTAGATTTGAGCATTGTTCTCCAATTTTGGACGGATAAGTGCCTTAGATATTAGAGGCTAAATCCGAGGAGGTGAAGTATCATCGCTTGAGGATATTCAAACATTTCGCAGCATTCTTGGCGACATTGAATGTTTGGTCGTTTCAACGTAGGTTGTCATTGACACACATACCGGGAATGGACAGTTTTTCGGTTTCGAAAATGCAAGTGCCATTCATGGATAGTGCCTGGGTGTTTAAATTTTTCGTTAGTGACATCAGATATTAAATTCTACTCTGTTGGTTTTTTCCGATTTTCTGATGCTTTTTATATCGGAATTTATTGGACGTGGGTCCGGGAACGAATATTAAAAGCTGAGTGTACTGCCGTCAGCAAAGAAAAAATACAGTCTTGTTACAAATGCGAATACCACTGGCACAACTTAATCAGGAAGATTTTTCGAAATTCGATGATGAAAATCTTTTTTGCTGTCCGCGCTTTTACTTAGTCCACTAAAAATGAAAACACAAACTACAAAACGCCAATGGAAATGTCGTCAACGAGCCATTAGAGAAGCTGTTTCTGAGAATATAGGCAGATACATGCGACCGAACAAGAAGCAAATCAGGCTGCAGTGTTTTGAAGAACGTGAGGTGAACGTGACATCTACGAGCAGAATACCATATAAGGAAAGACAGGTTTCACGGAAAGAAAACTCAAAGCGCGCGATCGAGGAAATGAAAAGATTTTTCTGCGGGAATGAGATTCAAAGGTTTTATCAAAGATCAAGAAAAATTCGAGATGGAAGCCTGCAAAGATAAAAATGTAGAGCCACAGTCGGTGTTGAGAATATGGACAGCCTACTTCTGCAGACTGTAAAATTGCGCAAAATTCGGTCAAGTTTAATGAACTTTTCGATCTACACTAAGACGACAGCGAATTACGTCCCCGGACTTAGGCGTAGTTAACGTAGCAATATCGAAGCTAAAGCCTGATAAATCTACCAATGCAACCTGCTGACCTGGCGATATCTTGGTTTGGAATATTTATGTACAAGCTCATCTGTAAGACATGGTCAAGCGAAAGCATCAACGATGAATGGAATCTAAGCATCGTTAAGCTAATCCACAAGAAAGAAAGGAGAAATAAGTCTCCTATATGAGAATGACTATCTTGCTCCATAAAGGTCGGTACTGAAATTACCGAGACCTTCTGAGTGAAGAAAGGTTTAAGACATCACCTTAGAAAAATCGTGAAAAATTCATTGACAAAGAAATCAGGCACAACCTTTCTAAAGTTTGCCGTACGTCGGAGATATTGGTATGATTGGACAAACACAGCGAGCCGTCAACTATTGAGGTAGAAGAAATCAAAATGAATATGTTGATAAACGTGGAGAAAAAAAAGTAAATGTTGTCTTCAGAAAAGGATGCACATCACTGACGTCTTGGCCAGAACATCACTTAAAACTTCGAGGTAATAGGGAATTCCATTTACCTTGGCCTCGCAGTTAGAAGCAGTTGCCTTCCACTATTTCAGTGAGCTCACTGAACCACTAGGTCCTGTTCTAAATCGCAGAGACTTCCGACCACTTGTCGGAAGTGGTTGAAGAAACACTTGGTCTTTTCAAGAGATCGTTACTGCACGTCATTTTCGGTCTCGTTGCTGTGGATGGAGTGGAGGAGAGGATGAATGGGGTGTACAGCGATATCGGTCTAGTTAGGCGTTAACAGATTTAATGTCTGAGATGATTGAGCCATCTCACTGTGTTGAGATCCATAAAAATCTTTGAGTCTAAGATAGCTCAACCTTGTTGGAGTTCAGACTGGATGCAGCTGGAGAGACCCTGTAAGTTTGAGAGGCTTGTTTATTGAGGCTCAGGTGCGCTCCGACTGTAGCGCCATATAAATAAATAACTTTGCAGTAAAAAATTCTCCTCCTCGTTTAAACACTCCAGACACAGAAGCGATCCATTGTGCACAAATTTATCAAGAAGGAATTGTGTAAGGTGGAAGTTACAATCCTCTCTTTTCTCAACTAGCTTATCTTATTGCTCCCTTTGCTATTTGATACTCTTTCTTCTTCTTTTCTCCTTCTTATCCCTTTCTTCCATTTTTGTTCTTACCACACTGAGGGACACCTACAGTACATTTTCTGTACCTGTCATATGCGAGGTTGTCGACATAGGCTGCTTGTTCAAAAGACTTTATAATGTTGATAGCACAAAGCCTCTGCTTTGACAACAGCTTTCTTTGAAAATCCTTCACCGCTTGTGCGCCCGCCCGTACACGAGCACAGTATTGGAGGTGAGAATCCGGACAAGAGAATCTTGCGGAAATATCTGGAGATACCGATGTTCGGAAGCATCCTAGAAAGTGATGATTACAGCAGCTGTTCCTCTTGCCAATGTACTCGACATACATAAGTCGTGAAGGCATCGAAACTGTCATCGAACATCATCCCGAGGACTCGACCTGACGGTTTGACGCCAAACTCAAGAGTTGGGTCCTGTGGATGATTATTATAACAGCGTTAGTCTTGTGCTCGGTAACCAACTAATCTCCGATCTTTGCAAGAAATTTTTTCCATAGAAAAATACCGTCGATTTGCTTGGTTACGGTGACCATGACTTTGTCGTCAGCGAATTTGATCTCTCTCACTCCTTCGGAATGTGTTAGTTGCAGAACTCTATTGAACATTATGTTATATGAAAAAGGTCCGAGAACTAACAGTTGCGGACACTCGCGGAAACGCTGCAGTATTTAGCGTTACTGTCAGTTTGAAACTTTAGTGCCTTGTGCCAGAAGTTAGTTGTGCCTACTTTTATTGTTTAAGACGGAAAATTCTTTGAACGATAAGTGAACGAACCATTTGCGATTTTCGCTGCTGAACAAAAGTTTGAATCAAAAATTATTATTCGTATTGAATATGACTTTAATTATATGGTTTTCTTGGCTGTCACGTAGTGAAATCCTGCTGGAACTATATATGAATGGTCAGGATCAATGTCTCCCATGTTTTCGAAAAAAAAAGTCCCTGACCTGCTTTGAGACCGCATAAAACAATGTACTTTTGTATGTCTTACGCACATTTTTTGAAAATGACTTCTTCAGAAACCCATTGAACCAAAAGTAAGCTTCGTCACTTAACAAGGTGGTTTGATAAAAATAAGAGTCGACTTCCAACTTTTTAAAAGTCAAATCCACAAATTACCATTCCAAACTACGGTCTTGTTTCGTTTGTAACTTGTTCGGTAAGAGGGCCACAGACCTAAGATTAAGTGGATTGATTTTGAGAGAGATAAGTTGTAGTAAAGAGGGTCAGAAAAATCTGATGAATAAAGAGTATATCGGCAACTTTTTGGCGTACAGAAAGGGGTTGTAGATCTATTAGTTTCAGCTGATCAATGTATTGTAGTAAGATTATAATTTGAGGTAATCAGCCCAGTACTCATTTTATCAATTTTTATCAGTCGCTTAACTTGGTATACAAGAAGAAAATAACGTTTATGCAAAGCAATTTCTTGACATAAGGGTTGGGGAGCTCCTTAGACCAGCGATTGATAAAGAAAATAGCAGAGTTTATAATTCATTTACCAAGGGATTGACTTAAGAAATAATAAATTCGAGAGTCAAATGGACGGCGCTTACGAATATACATATGTAATTGCTTGGCACTATTGAGCTCAAGGAAATTCATTTAGCGATTAAGTGGAAAACCTGCCCAGATTATCCTACAGTGGAAGATGTTCAGATGGAGATGAGATATGTGTTTATGTCTGAAGATTTTCATATCGTTATCGCAGACCGATATGTATAAACTTTTAAAAATAGAATCGACGTTATTTATTTTTAGAATGGATAATAAGGGCCTGAGAGGACTGCCTTGAGGTACTTCAGAAAACGTTTTAATGGTCTTGGAAACCACGGACTTAAATAGAACATTGTAATGTCGACCTTCTAAGTAGGATTTAATCCATATTATATAACTTGACTGAAAGTCTAGAGCTTTATATGTGAACAGAATGATTTTGTAGGAGATTTTATAAAAAGATTTCCTAAAACGGTCATCACGTCAATTTCAACTCAGTGTTCTATTCCGCACAAAGTACTTGACACAAATTCGGCAAGGTTTGAAGTTGTTGATTAACCTTAAGGAAACCCATGTTAATTTTGGGAAAGGATATAATTAAATCGAGAAAATGATGCGCTTTTGATTGGGACGATAGTTCAGATTTCGTATTTTAATAAAGATGAATGTAAGATGTAAGAATTGCCTTATTGATTAGTCTTATTTTTCCTCATTGAATACTGTGATGCCAGGAAGATTGGACCAATCGTATATGGTATGCATACAATAATGCTAAGAACATTTTTTCTGGTACTAGTAAGTATGTGCAACGTGGGAGGGAATCACCTCCTGTATTTCATACTATTGACTGCCCTGGTAGTAAGAGAGAATATATTCATCTAATAATCCAATCTATATAATCCAACAAGTTAACCAACGAAATTGGTTATACATTGAATTAGAATCGGAAGCGAGGTCTCCAACTTGTTGAAAATGAGGAATCCGCGGAAAACCAACTTGACACATTTTAATAAGGAGATCAGCAAGTCCGTTAATGGTACCTCTTTATTCAGAATAAAACATAATCTAGAGGAAGCTAGTCAAAACTTGAACGGTAATGACATCATAATTGCTTTGAGCTGACATGTCCTCCTAGGAAGTGGTCAACTACGTAAAGAAACTACAATGGAAACACTTTAAACAAGTCGCTAAGCCTCATTTGTGGGAATTTCCATATTGAAGCAAAAGGAATATACGAGTGTGGAGCTAGATTGGTTTTCGAAAAGTGCGTCTTATAATCTCTTTTGCCAAACTATTAATAGTCATTGGTTTTGGCGACGGATGAGGTCAACAAACACGCTGTTGCTTCCTCGAATGGTTTTAATTCACTTGGCGCCATTGGCATATACTTCTTGATCAAAAAAATCTTGGAATTTATTCAGAAAATTAAAAATACAAGTTTATTCATCTAAATCTATTTTGTCCCCTTTAAAGTAATCCCCACCGACCGCAACACTTATGCGAAACGCTTTCAACTCTTTTGTGACGTCAACACGGTCTCATTTTTGCATGAAATTGAGGTCTTTGGCACCAACTTTGCTGCTACACGACAGAAACCCAAATCATTAACCAAAATGTCTTAGACGGATCCATAGGCAATGTTCAAGTCCTTCGCTATCTCTCTGGTGGTTAATTTGCAGTTATTGACCAACATTTCTTCTACTTCATCAATGCTTTCGTCGGTTTTCGATGTCGATGGTCTGTCACTGCGTTCATCATCTTCGATTCACTCACAACCACTTTTGAGCCGCTCGTGCCACCGGTTAACGACCGTTTTCTTTGTATCGTTGCGGAAATACCTTTCCAACATTTCCAAGGTTCGCGCACCGTTAAATGCGTTTTTTACGCAAAATTTAGTACAAGTTCATTGTTGCAAACTTAAATCCATTTCTAAAATTGTAAAAAATCGCCAACACACACAAAGATAGATGTACTCTTGGCTACGAAACCTTTGCAAATGTCAAGTTATGATGCTTGAGAGAGTGTCAACAACAAATGTACCAACTTAAGAAAAAAAAAAGAAGACAGAACTCAAATCGGAACAATAGGGGCGCCACACGTTGGTTTTTCCTTTTTTTTCGATCAAGGTAGTATTCAATTATGTTACAAAAAGTTATAGACCAGTTGCTGGTAATTCTAAAGTAAATCTTTACTTCTAGTTTGCATTTGGCATACAATGGATGTATCTTCTATACCGAAAATTAAAAAAGATGACACCACGCTCGCCATGAGCTGCAGACCTTCGCTTTGGACATGACTTCCTTCATGTTGAAGAGGATGAGAAGAATGATAGAGCTCAATGTAAGCAAAACTACGCTGTGAATTCATGATGTAAGTAAGTTTTATAATATGGTATGCAGGTTGAAAGGCGAATCCGACAAAAAAGATTACGCGCTAGACGTTTTCATAGACATTTAATTTTTTTTTTTTTTACATATATTGTAAGCCCACGCGCGCACCAAGTATATATGAATACCCTTTTACTGGCTTTTCACCAGAGCGCGGCAGGGTGGTGTAGTAGTTTAAAACTCAGGTGTATTAGGTTTCGATATTTTTCCCAGAGGTGGTTATCAAACTGGAGCCCAGGATGCTATCAGCAACGCAACACTTGCCGACATGTGTAGCTTGGTCAGACAACATGGCGTAGACGAATGATTAGTTTTGTGGGTTTGCTGGTTATTAGAAAGTCAGAACTGATTGCGGATGCTAAATGCCGCGCTGCATATTAATCGACTCACTGCTTAATCTCCTCGTTGGTTTGACGTCTATGCTCAAGCATATGCAGAATATGTAGCTCTACTGTATGTTGGATCATGTCTAGCTACTTTCCATTTTAAAGCGAAGGATAGGCTTGATAGACGACTGGTGTACTACAAATGGACTTTCGGCTCATTCCCTTAAAGATGAGGTTGTTTTCTGAGTATTCTGACTCATCTAGGTGCTGCAGTTATTCTGGCAATGTTAAGGAGATTTCGACAGGACATGTGACATACGGTAAGACCAATTACATCCTATTTTACGAAAATGTGTCACCGCTGCTTTTACCATACTTTAAAGAACAGTCTATCTCGGCTGCATGGAGACTTTCCCTAGCACGCCTGCCTCTGGTCTAGACCCACTGATGAATCTCCTTCACTTTTATATTCATATCATCTGCTGCACTTTCATATAAAAAGCAGTGATCTTTTACACAATACCCACCACAATTTTGATGATCAGGATGACTGTCTCATACAATGAAACCAAAACGCTTGCTTCGGAAAAAATACGAAATCGATCTGACCTGAGAATCGGAAAAGTTTTAGCCAGGATCTGAGCCAGGAAAGAAATGTATTCGGGTCCTTACTGATGACCCCAAAACTGTAGGATGCGACGCTGAAGACATTAGGTTTCACTCAGCGTTCATTAAAACGCTTATTCATATTTCAACGAAGGTCTGAGAAATTATTATCGGTTAAAAGAACAATCATGGCATTTACTTTTTAAAAATAATTTCATTTAAATGTTGGCCATGATTACGTCTGAGGTGGTCAATTCGGAAGGTCCAATTTTGGGCGACTCGTACGAACATAGCGACTGGTATCTTACGGATAACACGAATAATGTTGGCTTCCAAAGCGTCAGTAGTAGCTGGCTTATTCCTGAAGACCTGAGACTTTACATATCTCCAGAGAAAATAGTCCAAAGGTGTGATATCGCACGATCTAGGCCAATTTACTGTAGCCTAATGTGAATTTAAGTGCTCATCAAAATGATTTCTCAAGAAGTCCATTGTTTCACGCGCTGTATGGCTCGTAGCGCCGTCTTATTGAAACCAGAGCTCACCGACACCTTGTGTTTGAATTTCAGAAAGCACATAGTCCGTGAACAGTACGCGATAACGGTTACCATTGACGGTAACATTCTGATTTGCCTTATTTTTGAAGAAATATTGACCAATGATTCCACCAGCCCATAAACCACACCATCCCGTTGTTTTTAATGGATGTAATGATAGCTCTTGGTACTCTTCGTGTTGATCATCAGCCCAAATACGGCAATTTTGTTTATTAATGTATCCATTGAACCAGAAATGGGCTTTATAACTGAACTAAATTTTGCGGTAAAACACCGGATTTTCATTGAGTTTTTCCAGAGCCCATTCACTGAAAATATGACACAAATTCAAGTCGCCTGGCTTTGTGGTATGAGTCTTTCCATGATGACTTGCCAAACGATACTGAACAAAAATGACAAAGCAGATAATTTACGCTCGAATGATAATTTACGCGCACTTAGTAATATTTTTTGTAAGCAGCGTGAAGGTACAAGAGTGTGTCACATCAATGCACAAAGTCTTTATGGCAAAATAGATGAGTTTAGATGTTTGTTTGTTGGTGTTTGTGTTGATGTGTGCGTTTCCGTGACATGGTTTGACACCGACATAGAAAATGAGCTATATTCTATGAGTGGCTACAATATTTTTCGAGACGACAAAAAAAATAGAATCGGTGGCGGCTTAGCCATTTACGTTCATGAGAACCTCACTGCCGATCTCTTAGTTGAGTCGGTTCCTGATAGTCCTTCATGTATTGCTTTATTGAAATTGAGAAGAAAAAATGTCTTTTTGGTGTAGCGTACAGACCATACGATAACATTGACTTATCACCACTCTATAATATAAATGAAAATTATACATCGTTCTATTGTCTATGGGTACCTTAAAACTATTGTCGGTGGGTATCTTAATTGTAATATTTTCAATTGAATTCATTGAATCTATCTATGCAAGTACTTAGTTTAAACATTATTAATTTGAATATTCCAACGCACTTCACTAGTTCTACCAGCACTCTTTTAAATTTTTATCTTGCAAGTGATATTCAGGAGGTTTTCTTTAGTCAGGCATCCGCACCCTTTTTTTCAAACCACGACCTTACCTTAGCTACATTGTTGCAAAGCCCGGGTGTGGAAGATTTTGATTTAATAGCTAAAAGACGATATTAAAATGCCGAGCTGCCGGCAAAACGAAACACACTTAGAGAGGCAAGGCACGAACCGCAACCACACAGGTGGTGGTTGATGAACGAATGGCGAGGTTAAATCGCAAGAGAAAAGGTGCACAACACGGAGCTGCAAGAAGCAGCTGTGAATAAGATGCACTCACCAGCTGCTCAGCACAGGGGGGGTTTGACGATCGTTCAAACGAAAAGAAATCGCTATTTAAACAAAAGTAGGCACCACCCAATTTTTAGTACTTAAATTGGGAAAACAGATGGCAAAAGGTAACTCACAAATTATCTTTTCCCTGAAGGTGAATTAACACTTCTACAGTACAGGGTATGCCAAAAAAAAAACTTAGAAAACTTTTTTTCAAAATATTACTATTTGAATTGATTTGACTTTGGCCGACGGGAGGCCCACAATTCCGCTTTTTCGGAAATGGTAAGCCTGGACGGGTCGCCCATTTTAACAAACAAACTAACCGTCTTACGAACGGTAAAATAACAATGAGAAGAAGGCTTACGGGACTTTAAAACGACGAGTTCGCGGTACAAATTCGTATATCTATCAGTTTTAAGAATGCAAGAGGGGTACTGAGCTATTTAAGTGTTTTCCTGCCTATACGGGGTCGCTCTTTCAGTGGGTTTCCGTTAGTGGATCCTGGGTAATTTATTTCTAGTGTTTTTTTCCTCCTTTTTTTTGCTGATGTATTTCTCGTCCTTAGTTTGTTTCTTTCTTGATTTTGTTATTCGTGTTCTGACCCGAAACCAAAGCTATAACGTTAGGAGCTAAAATTTGGGACCGCCAAATAGGAAGGAAAACTATTTCAGAAACCCAATATGGGTACATTGTGGGAACCGTAAACCTTCTTGCAGATATAGGGTTAGAAAAGGGCCGCGGGAATTGTTTGCTTTCCTTTACAAGTAGTTTATGTTTTTTTTCCTCTGTAGGGGTAGGGGATTCTTTCAGTTCTTCTTTTCAATCAGTATTTAGGATGGGCTCGTGGCCATTGCTGGGTGTATCGCTTCTCGGGGCATCAACGGGGGACAGACCGTCCATCTGTTAGACTCTCCAAGCCGTCCGCCTGGCTCTACCCTCGGGGTACATATAGTCACCTCTGGAGCGGTAGGCAGAGCGAAGGAACTGAATCTAAAGGATCTAATGAATCCAGCCTGTGCCAGGATTGTGAAGGATTTTTGGGGCGTGATTTGCACGCAACATAATTAAGAACATAAATGTGGAGCTATTTAAGTAGGAACTTCTAAGTGTTAACTGACAGTCTCTATATTGCGAAACATCGGTCAAAGCCCAAGTTAAATATCTTCAAGATATTATAGTTCAGATCTTTAACAGACACGTTCTTCTTAAAACTAAGGTAGTAAAATATAACTACATTATGCGATTCATTCTAAAAATCCTTGAGCTAAGAAATAATCGTGATGTGGCCTACAAATAGTGGAAACGGTTTAAGTTAAGCTTAGTATCGTCGGTGATGTGTTTACTGTGTTTGTTTTTAATTATGACTAGGGAATCCAGGATGGACGTAGCCAATATACGCGGGCTAAAAAGTAATCACTTTTCTGCGTACGTCCACGTCTGTAGGTACCGACCAGCTGTTTTGGCTGGTGAAACACAGGTAGATTCCCGCCCACACCTCTCAGATCACTCTGATCTGAAGCTACCTGGCTTCGAACTAGTGCCACTATTCTTTCCCCATCGCGGTCTCGCCATTTATGTGCGTAGTGATGTAGCTTACCAAATTCCACCACAATGTAGTCCCTGTTCCAATCCGGAATTCAATTTCATGTGGTAAAAATTCCATCTCCCTAAGCAAATTATCCACTACTGCTTTATTTACAGAAGCCCCAAACTGGACAGCAACTCGACCTTCCACGTGTTTGATGCGCTGTCTGACTCCATTCAAAGAATTGTACCCCTGTATCCTCATACTGAAATCATGATTATGGGCGATTTCAATATACACAATTCTGGTTGTCTTCGACATTCTGGACAGACAACACCCGAAGGACGGTGTGTTAAGATCTTCGCTGCGGAAAATAACTTAACCCAGCTTGTAAATGAGCCAACACGCATACCAGACGTTGATCATACCGCCATACCGCCAACACCCTGGACTTGTTTTTTTACTTCTCACCCTGATAAGTACTGCGTTGATGTGCTCTCCCCTCTAGCCTCGTCCGACCATTGTGTCATATCAGCTAAATTCTCGTACACCCACCACACAGTTAGAGAAAAGATCCCTTAAAGAACCGTTTGGCAATACGAGAAAGCCAATTGAAGTGTATCAAACCAAAAGAAAAGACATGGTACGACTCGAGCTGTAAAGTGGCTGTCAGGGTTAGAGAATTGTTTTTTCGGTCCTACAAGACTAGCCCGACAGAGGAAAACCGAAAAATGTTTAAACGAGCCAGAAATGACTGCAACGTCTTTCTCGAGCGTGTGAAATTCCAATACGACCAAAACCTGAGACAAAAAATACTGCAATGTCCCAAAGGCAGTAAAAATTTTTGGTCATTCGTCAAAAACATTAGAAATTCTACCTCATCCTCCATTCCAACGCTCATTAACAATGGCATTTCAGCTGTCAGCTCTTTAGATAAGGCCAATCTGCTTGCTGCACACTTTGCGGCTAGCTCAACACTCCCAGATTGTGCTTTGTCCCCGCCTACACTTGAGTGCGTCGAATCCACTTTTGCACTCGTGTAGTAGCAAGAGCACTGAAAGATCTCAACATGCATAAATCCGCTGGTCCAGATGGTATATCTCCCCTTCTTCTGAAGAGGTGTTCTTCCACTCTGGAAAAATCACTGCGTAAGCTTTTTCATCAATCCTACTCTTTAGAATTCTTTCCGAGCAGATGGAAAACAGCATTTGTCCAGCCCGTCCCTAAAAAAGGCGAATCTTTTTCTTTGTCCTCCTACTGACCCATTGCACTTACGTCCCTTCTTTCCAAGGTCATGGAAACGCTGATAAACCGTCAGCTCATGAAATATCTCGAAACACGAAAACTTCTCAATGACCCGCAATATGGTTTTCGTAGCAACAGGTCCACTAGTGATTTGATGACATGTCTCACCGAAAAGTGGAATCAAAGCGTACATCAATCTGGCGAAAGCAAGATAGTTGCACTTGATATTTCTAAGGCATTTGACAGAGTTTGGCATCAGGCTCTCTTGTCGAAAATGCGTGCTCTTAGGATCGATGACTCTCTTCTTCAATGGATTAGAAATAACCTTTCGGAACGTTCAATTCAAGTTGTCTTGGACAGTTTCAAGTCTGATATTATTCCATTATTCATGAATGGCACTTGCA
Organism: Volucella inanis; assembly: GCA_907269105.1. NCBI lineage: Eukaryota > Metazoa > Arthropoda > Insecta > Diptera > Syrphidae > Volucella > Volucella inanis. The sequence goes on from OU026153.1 coordinate 150,525,008, forward strand.
TCATTATTGTATCAGTAACAACTTACGTTGGAATGACCCCATATTCGATGTCGCCAAAAATGCTGCGAAATGTCTAGGTTTGCTCAAGCGATGTAAGAAATATTTTACCTTATCTGATCTGGCCACAATATATAAGGCATTTATCCGCCCAAAACTGGAGTACACATCTGGTCAGGTACTCCTAAAACATCTCTGCACCTGCTAGATAGGATTCAAAACAATGCGATAAAACTTATTGTTGGTACTAATATCAGTCAATCAATTAACACCCTCAAAATCGACGTAATGTCTCCTGTATCACTTTGTTTTATCGCTTTTTCCACCACCAGTGGTCCATTGAAATCGCCAGTAGCATTCCACCCATTCAAACTTTCAACCGTAACACCCGTCTCGCTATGAATGCTCATCAGTATACCCTCAAGCCCATTTTCGGACGTACTATAAAATATCGTGATACTTTTCTAAACCGTACAACTCGCTTATGGAATGCCCTGCTGACCTCTGTGTTTCCTGGTCGTTATAACTTGCAAACATTTAAAAACAATGTACATCGATACCTGTCTTTTCTTCCTCCCTAAATTTCCTTCGGCCGCGCTGTGCACGAATATTTTAAGGGTACAAAAACCCCTTGAGCGCGCGCCGATTATAAAAAAAAAGTTCCCCGAGTTCTACAAAGCCTTTCGGATATTACGAAACTCTAATAATGCCAAAATTAAAGAAGCAAAACCAGAGTACTATAGGCGTTATGATCATAGGCTTCCAACTAAAACGCTTTGGAATAATTTGCGAAAATTTGGTGCAGGGAAACAAAATAAGCACAAGATGAATAAAATCGTTCCCAACAAGCTAAATAAAGAATTCACTGAGATACAAACAACACCAGGGGCACTACTCCAGCACAATAAAGTGTCGCAAAATGTCTCCCTTGAATTTTGCAGGGTTGAGCAAACTGATGTTGTTAAAGCAGTACTAAAAATAAAATCTAAAGTTGTTTATATTGATTAAATTCATCCCCTTTTTTTTAAAAATTATCCTGCCGTACCTTCTTCCAGTCATTACCTACGTGTTTAATAATATCATAACGATAATTACTTTTCCGTATGGATAGAAAGTTGCAAAGATCATCCCAGTTCACAAAAAGAAAGCAATAATTAACAAATCAAATGTCATTGTTTTTTCGGCACAATAAACTGCTATGCGTTCACCAGTCTGGTTTCAGACCGCACAATGACTGCATCTTGGTATTGCTTAAAGTGACAGGTGACATACAAGTAGCAATGGATAAAAACTTGGTTACTATACTGACACTTTTAGATTTTTCCCAAGCCTTTGATACGGTTAATCATAAGCTACTTGCCTCTTAGCTTTTAAACTTTTGCAAATTTTCTTTATCAGCTGCATACCTAATTTATTCCTATCTGTTTGGAAGAAAACAAGCTGTCTTAGCTAACAACATTATGTCTGAATTTATTGCAGGTGTTCCTCAAGGATGCATTTTGGGTCCCTTGCTCTTTTCAATTTTTATAAATGATCTTGCTAAGGTAATTAAATATTCCAAGTATCACATGTTTACGAACGATGTTCAACTCTATTTAAATTTTGCGCTTGGACAAATGACAGATGTAACAGTTAAATGTAACGAAGACCTACAAAGGGTTACTGTCTGGGCTCGAAAAAGCTACTTACGACTAAGCCCGTTCAAAAGGAAAAGGCTAGTTATAAATAGAAATGGTCTCAGCACAGCTTTCCCACAATCCTTGAAAATGCCCCTATTGAGTTTCTGTTTGGAGTTTGGTTTAACTTAAGTTTGCACTGTACCATGTGCGTACAGTCATCAGAAAAATTTATGGCTGCCTTAGGAACCACTCGCTGTCCCAAAGCTTTACTCCAATTCACACATGGTTAATGCTTGTCGGGCCTTACTCATTCTTTGATAACATATGACTGCGAAATTTGTTGTTGTTATAATGTACTCACTAGCCGCAAGTCTAATGTTGTCTTTAATAATATTGCACGCTATGTCTACGACTTAGAACACTATGATAATGTGTCAACCTACTCGAAAACTATTCTTTGATGTTCACTTGACAAGTGCTTTGACACTCAAGTATCTACCTAAATACCTGTATGAAAAACTTGGCTTCTCACAACCAAGCCGTTGATTAAGTTTAATGTTGCCGTTTGTTACATATCAAGTTTGTGAAAGAAAATTTTTCATTTACGTCATACGCCTCCGGGTTTCACTTCCTCTCACCTTAAAACGGCTCCATAACATGAATGGTTTTAATGACACTCTATTTCGGTACCCAGCAGGTAGTAATTAGGAATAATACATATTTGTCTATGTAATCAGTGCTTTTATTTTCCATACTTGGCAACGTATATTTTACGCAATTTTTGGTTTAATTCACATATATAAATTAAGTTTATATTTAGTCTATTAAAAATGTCGTTATAAAAATATTAATAATAAATAAATAAGTAAATAAATAAATTTTCAATGTAACAATTTTGACCGTTGACGAGTGCACTGTAAAATATATCTGCTCCTTTTGTGAAGAAAAAACACGTCGGCAGCAAAAAAAAAAAAAATAATAATAATAATAATCGGGTTCGAGTGAACACAGAACAGAAAAAAAATTCACTTGTTCGGGGTCAAAAAAAAAAAAAAAAACCAACAACGCTCGAGTGCAGTGCTACTAACATCTACAGTGCGGGCATTATAACTCTCCAGCATGGGCAGTGACTGAGTGTGTGTAACAACCGATTTATAGCGGGTTGTGGGTATAAATTTTGTTGGTATGCTGTTTCCTATTTTTGTACGTACATAACACCTACAACAATTTGATTCGGTAAACTAACTCTGAATTTTTACTTCACAGCTGTGCTTAGTATCGTCGGTGTTTGTTTAATTTTTTGTTATTTGATAAGGCCAATAATATTCGCAGGATAAAAAGCAATTACTTTCCTGCATACATCCACGTCTGTAAGTACAGATCAGCTCTTTTGGAACTTAGTGAAATACAGGTAGATACCCGTTCACACCTCTCAGATCAATCTGATATGAGCTACCTGGCTACGAACTAATGACATTATTCTTCTTTCAGCGCGGTCTCGCCTTTTAAGTGAGACCCATCATCAATCATCATCATGAATCATCAGCAAGTAGACGAAAGGTATGAAAATGATATGACAACACTTTTTACCACACGCCATAAATAATTTGCAAATATTTAATGTCAATGCACATGTGATTTCGAGTAAATGATTAATCAGCGTCTGCTGTACATCCGCTCTCACGATCATTTTTACATTCAAAATTGTAAAATTAAATTAACCCTCCGATGAGTGAATAATTTTTTTCGCTTTATATGGTGAATAGGTCCCTGGGGACCTACAACCGTTTTCGACTATAATACCTGCAAAAATTGGAATTTTAAAAAGCAAATTTTATTGTTAGGCCATAATATATTAATAAAAATCAATTCTACCATTAACTTTTAATCTTTGTTATTTATTTTTCAAAATACATATATTAAATTTTACATGTGTTAAATATTATTACCACTACATTCATTACATCTATATATAGAGTTTTCTAATAACGACTTGACAGTTTTTTTTTAAAATAAAAAGTAACCCATTTGAGATATTTCAAAAACTTTAATATTGGCTTGAAGTACAATCAAAACATTTATGAATGGAACTCGACTTCGTTCATATGGCCGCTACTTCGCGTTCAATGTTGGCTCTGAGCTCTTCTAATGTCATCGGCGTGTTGGCATAAGCCAATGACTTAACGTAGCACCACAGAAAATAGTCAAGCAGCCAATCGACTGGCCCATGTCTTGAGATAACACGCTCACCATACTTACTCTTCAATAAATCGATTGTAGCGTGTGCTGTGTGGCTTGTGGCACCATCCTGTTGAAACCACATGTCGTCCAAGTCCATATCTTCCAATTCGGGCCAAAAATAATCGATGATCATGGCGCAATAACGCTGACCATTCACAGTAACGTGACGATCGTTATCGCCGACGAAAAAATATGGCCCAATAACGCCGCCGGCATGCAAATCGCAACAAACAGTTATTTTTTGTGAATGAAGTGGTGATTCATAAAGCACATGTGGGTTTTCACCCGACTAATAACGCATATTTTGCTTATTGACGAACCCATTGAGCCAAAAATGAGCTTCGTCACTAAAGATGATTTTGCGACTCCGAATATCTGTAGAAAATATTTATAATTTGCAGACGTTGCTCGTTAGTGTACTTTACCATGATGAAAATGTTGAGTTTACTGAATGAACTGACAGTGGCAGTTTGATGATTAGTGAAAGAGTGCGTTCACAAATTAAATTCAAAGTTGTCAAATATTGGAAAACCCTATATTTGCTGCGAATGTTCCAGGCATACGGGTTTTCTGCAGTTATGACATAGAGCCCTAGTCTTTCGTTGGCATTTGTTTAGCCTACGGCAGAGGTAGCAGGATGGTCTATTTGATTTTGGTGCGAAGGCAGGTACATCTCCGTGTACTGGCATGTAAGTCATAATTACACTAAAAGCTTCCTTCGCATTCCGTATTTTTGGGTATTTATACACGTGATGGTTATAAGCACGAATTTTCATGTTGGGCGTGGCTTAATGAAACTTTCCCCATAGCCTTATCAATCTGCAACTCATAATAATCTTATTCACAAATCACAAAGCGTACCAAATAATATTAGGCATCTATCAAGACAACCCCAAATACAATATCTAATTAATACTAATCACCCCAATCAACCAACTAACCTCCAGTCTAACCCTTACCCATTTAGACCAAATACACAAAATAATAACCAACCACATACACTTAACGTAAGATACCATATGTTCCACCTCAGAATACCTTCCAATCCACTTCTCAACCCGAACCTATGGACGTGAGTTCCGGCACTAAACATGTGAGACAATCAACTAAACACCAACTTAGACCTTCGAACGTTAGAAATCAAACAAGGCGAAGTGCAGGAGTACCGAGATACTCGATTGAAGAGGTCCATAATATAGACCCATAAAATCAACAACAAGAACCTCCAACTTTTTTTCCACAACTAGACAACTATTACGAATAAGGAAACCTTAACCCCGACAACCATATATTGGTACAAGAAACATTCAACCAACTTGACAACGATCTCTTAACAACATTTCAAGAGCTAGACGATACAAATTTTCGTATCGATGCTTCGCAAAACCAACAGGTTACATAGATGTAAATAAGCATGGATATACGTTACTATTTCCGAAGGCATTTATAATGCAAAAGATTGGTACAGCCCCGTAGAAATAAACAATAAATCTAACCATGAACAAATTATCCTTCTGGAACAACCAGTAAAAGTCAGACCTTGCACATCCTCAGAAATTATTAAAGTAAATAACTTCAGAATAATTTACGAAAATACTGATGGTGATGACAATATTGTGAATTTAATTCATACATCCCACCTAAACAAAGAAGAGAAGAAAAACCATCTTGAATTGGGTAAAGAATATGAAGATATTATCTTCTTCGAAGAAAGTCAACCACTAAGTGTTACAATGACGAACTCCCGATCTATACCAAAACATATTGTTATCCACACTTCCATAAAGAAGAAATACGAAAAAAAATTAACAGCATGTTGGACCAAGGTATAATCCGACATAGTTATTCATCATGGAGCTCACCAGTTTAGGTGGTTTCCAAGAAAAAAGACGCTAGCGATAAACAAAATAGGCGCCTGGTGACAGATTATAGAAAACTAAATGAGAAAATCATTTCGGAAAGTTATCCGTTACCAAATATCAACGAAATCCTTGATAAATTGGGCAAGTGTATGTATTTTACCACAATGGATTCGACCAGCGGATTTCATCAAATAGAGATGGATCCCAAAGATATTAGTAAAACAGCCTTTACTGTAGAAAGTGGACATTATGAATATGTCCGCATGCCTATTGGGTTGAAAAACGCCGTGTCCACTTTTCAGCGAGTCGTGGGCAATGTTCTGAACGAAATAATAGGAAATATATGTTTACTACAATATATTTAGACGATATAATTGTCTACTCAACTTCTCTCCAAGAGCATAGAGAAAATATTAAAAAAGTATTTGAAAAACTACGAAAATTCAATCTTAAAGTACAGCTCGACAAATCGGACTTCATGCAAAAAGAAATAGCTTTTCTAGGTCATATCGTTTCAACAGGCGGAATAAAACCAAACCCAGAAAAAATCCACGCAATAAAACAATACCCAATATCACACAGAAAGAAATAAGAGGTTTCCTAGGACTCCTAGGATATTATAGGAAATTCATAAAAGATTTCGCTAAATTGTAAAGAATTAAAAAAGACCGCAAGATAATTATTAACGATTAATACAAACAAACGTGCGAGATGTGCAAATATACTGACTAATGTACCCATACTAAAATATCCCGATTTCATCAAACCCTTTAATCTTACTACCGATAAAAGCAATTTCGCAATAGGCGCAATTTTATCACAAGGCCCTATTGGAAACGACAAACCAATTTGCTTTGCGAGTAGAACTCTCACCACATCAGAAATAAACTATTCCGCTATAGAGGAAGAATTATTAGCCATTGTATGGCCTACAAAATATTTTAGGCCATAATTCTTTGGACAGAAATTCAAAATTATTACTGACCACAAACCATTAACGTGGATAATGAATCTCAAAGATGCAAATTCAAAGTTACTTCGTTGGCGACTGAGATTAGAAGAATTTGACTACGAGATAGTCTTATGCTGATGCTCTTAGTAGAATAAAAATAGATAACCATTAACAGTTTCAAAATATAGAAACTAACCTAAAAGGCACTCTTTCAGTTTAAGGCACGAGCGGCTCCACCATTCGTTTTGCAATCGAAAATCTTATGACAGCATTCCATTTTCCGAAAGACTTCTTAATGAGTTCAATTTACAAACAATTCTTTAAAAATCAAACAAAGGCTTTCCAATGGCAGTCGAGACTATTTTTAAAAACAAACAACGAAGAACGACCAGAAACCTTAATTTTAGTGAAGACACGGTAATAAACATTTTCAAAAATCATTTAGCACCCAATAAACTAAACGCGATCTATACTGTTGATGAAACCTTTAAAATTGTTCACAATACTTCTCTAAACGAAAAACAAGAACAACTTATCAGAAATAACCACAAATACTACAACCATAGAGGAATAGAAGAAACACATCTTCGTCTTAAACGTAGCTATTACTTTCCATATATGAAAACTAAAATTACCTAAACTATTAACAATTGTGATAAATGGTTGGCACTTGTGACAGAAACCCACAAAAAATAAAATACGAAAAACCTGAAACTCCACTTAAACCACTTGACATTCTACTATACACATTGACAAATACACAACAAATAATAGACTTATACTTACTATTTTAGATAAATTCTCTAAATTCGTAGCAAGATTCTCACTATCCTTCCGAAATAGTATCTCCGTGTTAATATCTTTGAAATATTACATAAGTTTACATGGCATTCCAAACAAAATTGTCTGTGACCAAGGCACAGAATTCACAGCAAACATATTTTAAAGATTTTTGCAAACGCTTACAATTTACATTCTTATAACGTCGTTCTAACAGACCAGCAGCAATTCCCCTGTAGACCGTCTTCACTCTACCCTTTCTGAAATTTATAGAATAATAGTTGTATCAAACACAGAAAACAAAATAGATATAGACCACGATGAAATCTTTTTCGAAACCATATTCACGTCCTAAGAATTGATCTATGAACGTACATACAAATTTAACAAAAACTTTGATCACAACAACGAGCGTGAATACATTTCCAAAATCAACAAATGATAGAATAGAAAAACTAAATATTAACAGAAATTAACCCGAAGATGTATATACCGACAATGAAATATCGTATATAGGAAAGAATATATATGAAATAAGTTGACCCCCAGATTCACTAAACATAAAACTAAAACTAAAAAAAAAGAAAATAGTAGACGATAAAGTGCTAAAATAAAAAAGAAAATGAAACTAACATAATAATTTTAGAATATAATTTTATTATCTTATCTTATTTACAAATTATTGTTCTTATTAGATTAACATGCTCAAATCGCCAAAAATTAGAAATTACTGACCTAAGTAATACTTCCACTCCAGTTGGGAACAGCAAAAACTGTAAAAATCTAATATATATTATAAGAATACATGACAAACGTACTTAATCTCGAACAAACTATTTCTACCTTTCAACACATTAAAAACATCCAACTTTCTATAGACACAACTTTTCACAAGCCAAACGAACTCAAAAATAAAGTTGCGCTTTTTATGCCCACCTTCAGACAAAAAAGGGGACTTTTTAACGGAATAGGCACGATCATAAAAATTATAACAGGAAACATGGATGCAGAAGATGCTACAAATCTTAACAAAGAAATAGATATCCTAAACCAAAAAGACGAACTTTTGAGAGAATTAACAAACAAATCCAAATTGAACACACAAATCAATGAGAGATTCAAAAAAATAACCGATCACATTAACCACCAACAAAATCTTTTACAAAACTATCTTCAACATTCTCAAGCCCAAACAATTAATTTGATTCGTTTTATACTAACACACTTATCCATATCCAAGTCCTTGACCAATTAAATGACAACATTGACCTACTGACAAACCACATACGTGACATTTCTGAAGCCTTTGTTCTAGCCAAAATAAATGCCATATCAAAATTATTCTTACTCCTAGCGAAATAGACCTTATCAAAGAAACACTTAACGCTTCAATTAATATGAAGTCAAGCGAACATCTTTACGAATTGTTAGAATTACAGGCCTAATATAACGGCTCAAGAATAATCTATAATATCCGAATTCCTATCCTATCACCAGAAAATTGTTCCCTCTTTCATATTATATTGTCAAACAATTTGTATTATTTAATGAAAATGGAACCAACATTCAATATTTTGACTCTGTTGTCAAGAGTCCTCACATCAAAAATCAACATGCATCGGAAACATTATGAAAAACTTCGCAGCAAGTTGCACTACTAATGACATTCAATATCATCAATAAGCCAGCTCGAGAGCTACTATAACTTTCAAAATTGTAAAATTAAATTAAGTTAGTTGGAAGTAGTTTCCGGATTAATAAAGTTCCTTAAAAATTTAACCTTTGTGTTTATTTTTATAAATATACAGAAGACAAAAATGTAACTCGTGCGTATTGATGCAGCTTACCAAACTCCACCACAATGAAGTCCCTGTTCCAATCCAGAATTCAATTTCATGTGGTTAAGATTCCATCTCCGTAAGCAAATTATCCACTACTGCTTTATTTACAGAAGCCCCAAACTGGACAGCAACTCGACCTTTCAGCAGTTTGATGCGCTGTCTGACTCCATACAAAGAATTGTATCCCTGTATCCTCATACTGAAATCGTTTCAATGTATACAATTCTTGGTGGCTTCGACATTCTGGACGACAACACCCGAAGGACAGTGTGTTGAGATCTTCGTTGCAGACGTTGTTACTTATAACGAAAACACCATGGACTTGGTTTTAACTAACCAACCATTGATCAGCTAATTTCTCGGACACCGACAAGTGTAAGAGAAAAGATTCCTAAAAGACAATACAATACAATACAAGGGGTGGCCGTGGTGTAGTGGTATATGCATAGACTCCTCAAACAGAGGGTCGCGGGTTCGAATCCCGTGCCAGGCAATTCTGTGAAAAATTCTTTTCATAGAATTTATATGTAGTTATATGAAAATCCCGTCGGCGTCAACTCTGACATGAAGGTATAACACTTATGTTGGAGTGGTTGCTGGTTGGGATAAATGTAACAACATAACAACCAGCACGTACTTAAGACCCACTGGTTGAGGAGGATGTACTAGCTCGTCCCGTCCAATTTGACAACCACCTCTGGGAAAAATATCGAAATCTAATACACCTGAGTTTCAAACTACTACACCACCCCCACCACCGCCCGCGTCCTGGAAAAAAAAACCAGTAAAAGGGTATTCATATCCCCTTGGTGAGCGGTATAAAAAAAAAAAAAAAAAAAAAAAAAGCCATTTGGAGCGATCTTAACTGATATGATCACAGACATAATTTTCTTTGAAATGAGATCCGTTATACCTCATCGGATGAAGAGTATCAAATAAAAGACATTGCATGGTACTACTCGAGCTGTTAAGAGGCTGTTAAGAGGCTGTTAAGAGGCTGTTTTTTTTCGAACCGAAACAAATTTAAACGAGCCAGGAATGACTGCAAGGTCTTTCTTAAGCGTGTTAAAAATAGTAGATATTCTGACTCATCCTTCCTCCCAACGCTCATTTACAATGACATTCCAGCTGTCAGCTCTTTGGACAAGGCTAATCTGTACACTTTGCGGCCAGTTCAACAAACCCAAATTGTGCTTTGTCTCCGCCTACACTTGAATGCGTCGAATCTTCAGTGGCACAAATCCATTTTCACACTGTGCTATAGTAGCAAGATTTTTTAAAGATCTTAGCATTCACAAATCCGCTGGTCCCCTTCTTCTAAAGAAGTATTCTTCCTCGCTCGAAAAACTACTGCGTAAGCTTATTTATCAATCCTCTTTAGGACAGCTATTGTCCAGCCCCGAGACTCTTTTTAACTTGCATTAATGATCTCTTGTCTGCTAGTTCGAATCTAATATGTATATTCTTTTGCTGTACTTTTGCCGACATTACTCTCGGCTTTCCACATTCGTTCCCTGACTCACGTCTCTGCTCTTCGGCACTAGAACAGGAACGGCAGCTTAAATTAAACTCATTAAATTCTGATATTAACAGCATAACTTATTGGGAAATTAACAGAGTAGAATTTAATGATTTTAAAATACAATGCTGTCTGCTGTCGTTAAAGCGATATTTAAGCATTGTCCATGAATGACACTTACATCGTCGAAACCGAAAAACTTTCCATTCTCGGTATGTGTGTCAATGACAACTTACCACATATTTGGTGTCGGCGGAAATGCTGCAAAATGTCTAGCATTTCTCAAATGATTTAAAAATACATCGGGGTAAAGTACCCTCTGATCTGGCCTCAATATATAAGTCATTTATCCGCCCGAAATTAGAAAACAATGTCCGCATCTGCTAGGTAGGATTCAAAACCGTGCGATAAAACTCATAGGTGATAATAAAATAATATCACTCAGAAAATGGACACCCTCGAACACCGAACGTAATGTCTCGTTTCTCACTCTGTTTCATCGCTATTTCCACAACCAGTGCTCCAAAGAAATCGCCAGTAACATTACGCACCCTTCAAACTTTTAACTCAATAATCTCATTCTCGTTATGAATGCTCATCATTTTACCCTCAAGCCCACTTCCGGACGTACTCTAAAACATTGTGATTTGCTCCTTAACCGTACAACTTGCTTATGGAATGCCCTGCCTAGCTCTTTTTTATTTCCAAGTCATTATAACCTTCAAAAATTTAAAATCAACGTTTATCCGCACCTCTCTTTCCACCGTCACTGATTTTCCTTCGCCCACGGTGTGTGCAAGCATTTTAAGGGTACTTAAATCCCATAAGCGTGAGCAAATTATAAAAAAAAGTTCCCCAAAAATAGATTTCCTTAAAAAAATTCTTAAACGGTAAAAAATGTTTGTTCTATTTATTTGGTCCAATATGCAAATATATTTCACCTATCCCCACTAAATCTTTTTGGTTAATTAATAATCTAGTGCGGCGAGAAAACTTTTTCTAGCTAATCCGTGGATGAAAAACGACTGCCATTCCGTTGGAAAAAGTCTGAAAAAAATACACACGTGTATGTTTTATAAAATTAATATTAAGAGTACAATTTTTTAATTTTTTTAAAATTATTATCTTACAGTAAAAGCCTGTACGCCAAACAAATAAAGTTCGGAATAAAAACTTCTAATTCATTTGTTAGAATTGCTTCTATAATAGCATCTGCTGCTTCACCTCCAGTGACACTCGGATACATCGAATTCAATCTAGATAGATATAGAAATCAATTGAAGGTTATTCCGGAAGACTTATACATAAATATAAGTGCTACCCAAGTCTCTCGATAATTTCGACGACTTTGGCGTTTGTTGTTAAGAAAAATGGCATCACTGTTGTCGTCTTTATAAATTCACAGTTCTGATAATAGAGTTCATTACGAAGCGCCATCATAAAACCTTGAACTGCAAATTTTGTCGCACTATAATGTATATGCCTGGGACATGTTAAGAATCCTGGAAAATTGGAAATATACATAAAGATTCTGCATATTATTATATTTATTTCATTTGAATAAAGCTCTATCACAATTATAAATCACTGAAAATAAGAAATAGAAAGATTGACAAAAATTGCAGTAGTGGTTGTAAGAGCAATCAAGCAACAAAAGTAGAAAGAGTAAAGGATATGAAGTTAATCGGAGGTGGTGTATTTGAAGCAGTACAGATTTCATAACATAGTCAGATTAAAGTAGCATAAAGTGTTGTCGCGACAGTGCGGGGTGGACCAAGGCCTAGTCTCCGTTCATTTATTGTGCTGTTCGCCTGTTATTTTACCCATAGTGAGATGAGACGTTCCCAGCTCAGTTAGCGAATCTGTCTACCCCAGGTCGAAAAAATTCTTACTTCTGCCAACAAAGGTGGAAAATTTCGTCTACATATCGTCCTACATAATCTTTTGGAAAAGGGGAAAAACGCAAAGAAATTGGAAAAAAGGGCTTAAATTTAATTTTTGGCATATGAGTGGGCGATTCGTAAGTTAATTCTTTGAGCAGCCGGGCCTGTATATGGGCAATAACGCTTCGAATGTTGACTTCCATGCCGTCCATGGTCTCTGGTTTATCGGCATAGAATAGCCGCTTCCCATATTCTTATGAAAAGTAATCCAAAGTGTTAAATTACACGATCTTGTAGGCCAATTAACAGGTTTATTCAAAACAAATTTAAACTTACTTTAGATTATACATAGTAGGTTGATTTTAGTGGATTAGAAACTAACGCGTGGGAAATCTAATGATAGAAGTAAAAGGCAATAAATATCAAAACAAAACATGATAAAATAAAAAACAATGGCTGAAGAACAAAGATAAATTCCAATCAAGAGATTTGAGGTGGCGATTACATTTTGCATTTGTTGCTTGCAACAGAATGTTTCATTAATTTTGGTGTATACTGCCTTGATGTTCAAACTGAAAAAGTTAGTAATCATGGACCTATAGCGCTCTTCAGTAAATGTAACGTTTTGATTTCATTGACTGCATCATTTCCGAAGAAATATTTACATACCAATGATTCTAAAAGCCAATAAAGTTTATAAAACAGTGATTTCTTGTGGGTGCGATCGCGTGTCAATAATGGCTTCTAGACTTTTTTCTCTCAAAATGTAGCAATTGTGCTTGTTGACGTAAACATTCAAATAAAAGTAGACCTTATCGCTGACCAAAATATTGTTGTAAAAAAGAGGATCAGGAGAAATATCGTTTTCGCCCCATTTAAAAAAACGAAAAACGCCTAGAATGGTCAAGAGGCTTCCAATCTTGCACGAAATGGCCCCAAGGTTATAGAATAGTAAGTAGTTTCCCGAAAAATCGCCGCACAACCACCCTCATGAAGCACTTACATTAGTTAATTTATAATAGAGAACATATTTTAGTCTAAATTATACCTGCAACTGAGGAAATACCAACTATGTGTCCTTTACCAAGTTCCTTCATTTTATCTAAGAAAACTTGAACGGTCTAATGAAAAAAAAAATTATTGAGTTACTGTATTAGCGTATACTCGTATATAGGATAATAACATTGTCTCACCCAAAGATGCGCTAAAAAGTTAACGTTAACCATGTTTTCAACATCTGAAGGCAGTGGATTGATAAATGACGAAAACGTTAATATTGCGGCGTTATTCACTAAAATCGTAACCGGACCTAGCTCGTCTTCCACGTCTTTGGATAGTTTGTGAACAACTTCGTATTGGGAAATGTCCGCCTAAAATATGAGAAATAGATAAATAGAATATTTCTGGTTTGTAGTACAGAATATTGTTGTAACTTTAAAAGCCTTGGCCCTGATATCGTAGGTTTCCGCAATATGTTTGGCTGTGGTTATTGCTGCTTCTTCGTCGATGTCTACTACAGCTATATGGCATCCTTCTGCAGCCAGCTTTTCGGAAATTATTTTGCCTAAGCCATTGCCACCGCCAGTGACCTGAAAAGAGAGTTTATTAAGATTTCAGCCTCATATACAGTATTTCCTCTTATAACTATAAAAAAATATCCCACCAACTGCTGGTAGATGGAAATAATATACGACGGCTATATGATGAGTATACGGATTGGAAGATAGGTGGCGCTACTTAGACAAAATGAGTGTATAACCTTTTTTAGCACGCCTGTTAATTTGGTGACAATCCGACGCTTAGTTTTGTTTTGACACCCATTTCAAAACATCTTGTTTGTGTGACCATGGAAAAAGAGTAGTATCGCTAGGTGATCCGATTCTTGTTTTTGAGTGGCAAAACCTGCGAAGAAATCAAGCTTATTCTCGGTGGAATGTATGGGACCCATTCACCTTCTCGTAAAACCGTTTACCATTGGTTCGCAGAGTTTCGCCGTGACCGCACGCTGGTTATTGATGAACCGCTCCCAGATGGCCCAATAACAATTACCACAGAGGAAGCCGTTGACAAAATTCATGATCTCGTATTGGTGGACCGACGAGTAAAAATTCGCGAGTTTTCTAAGATAGCAGGTATATCACAAATGAAGGCTTAAGCCCTATCCTGTATGATTTTGGGCATGAAAAAGCTGTCCGCGCAATGGGTGGCGCGTTTGCTCACAAAGATGTCGTTTCGTGACCATCGATGAGACATGGATTCATTGATACACACCAGAGACCAAAGAACAATCGAAACAATGGGTTTTACCCGGTGAACGTTCTCCAAAGAAGGCAAAGATCGTGCCTTTGGCCGGAAAAGTGATGGTCAACTTTTATTGAGACGCGCGAGGTGTGATCCATGTCGACTATTTGGAGAAGGGGAATACAATCACAGGCGCATACTACGTCAATTTATTGGGCCGATCCAAAGCCGATTTGAAGAAAAAAACGACAACATTTGGGGAAGAAAAAAGTGGTCTTACACTACCATAACGCACCGGCTCACACGTCCGCAGTCGCCACAGCTAAATTGATCGAATTGCTCTCCTGATTCTTCGTATTCTCCAGATTTCTTTTTGTTCCCAAACCTTAAAAGATTGCTCGCCGGAAAGAAGCACAGGTCGAACAAGGAAGTCATGGCCGCCGCGGAAGAGAATTTTGCAGGCTAATAAAAGTTGTACTATACGGAGGGGTTAAAAAAGTTGCAGCACCGCTGGAAAAAGTGTATTAAGTAGAAAGGGGATTGTATTGAAAAAAACATTGTCAAAACCTAAAAAAAGTATCATTGTCACTTCTTATCCTTGTTTTCATCAAACAACCCTCATACATCTATTTGTCCTGAAAAGAGGCTATAATAGAACGGCAGCAATTAATATCATATATTGTAGTAATAACTGAAGAAAAAGCGCAGCAGAAAGGCATAAAAAGTGGTGTAAAGTGTGCGAATTCAAAATACGGAGATACAAATCTTAAGGTAAGGCTAACAATTATTTATCCCATTACTTTACTTTCGAACCTCAAGAGACGTTCTATTCGATATGCTGATAAATGATGGAACTATGATGTGCCAAAAGTGTACACTGCTGCTCATGTTGAACGATTTATATCGTAGTCAGTTGCCTTCGACAACTAATGGACAAAACACATGTACAATTCCGACGTTGTAAGTACTGGAATGTCTACGAAAATCGAGAAACTGTCTTTTTATGCCGAATTCACACTACTTACCCAATACTTATGCTATAAAATGAACATATGTGACGGAAAAGAACATCGAATAGGAAACTCTGAATAGAATCTTCATTGTAGACCTGGCATATGTACCGAAAACTTGGCGAAGAGTGAGAACGACTTTTACGAGTATATTGGATATATACTCATGTTGAAAGCACGGAGAGAGCGGTCGACTTTCATGTCTGAAAAATTGCTTCCCGAATGTATCCAATGTCCAAGATGCAATATGCGAGACTGCGCTTCAAAATCTGGTGGACGGCACTTAAGCCGCACTCGTAAGAAAGACTAAGCATTGAGTATTTCAATCGCCATAGTTACTGTGCTTTTGACAATGCAGCTTTTGACAACATACCTAATTCGACCAAACAACATGTTGTAAACGAATTACTAGTTTTGTGGACAAGATCAAAACTAGTGAATATGACAATGACGAAGGGGTCCTATTTTGGTTTCTCTCGATGTCTTGTCTCCATTGCAATGGTATATCTTGTTCAACACACAGCTTAATTTGTTTTTCTTGTTTTGTTTTAAGAACGTAACACTTATGTGTGTGATAGGGTAGGTACTGAGAGGGGTCAGTTTGGCGATACCCAGTGTTGTAACTGTTTCTTCAAATAAGGTAGGTATTGAGAGCTGTCGACTTGGCACTGCCCAGTATTGTAACTATTTCTACACATCTATTGTGCTTATCTTACCTCCAAGTGGTAACGGTCAGGTACTGGTCGACGTCAATCCGGACACGAATTGCTGAACTTATAAGCGTGAGTGCTGACCAGCAGACTAAAATAGTAACACTTTAAACGGGACATCGGATGAATTCTTCATATGCAATCAACGATGAAGTAAAATGCCGGAAAGACGCAATTAAGACATTAACTGAGCATTTTCACCATGTTAACGAAGGCCCTGTGAGAATCCGTACTAGGGCTAAATTTGCCAAAATTTATGACGAGGCAAAAGCTAGCACGCGGTTCCCATATCTCGATATTCATAAGGCGACCTAGAGAGCTCCTGATCAATCAACTGTCAACCACATTACGATCGACGCAAAGTACTTCTCCAGTATTACGGATTTTTAAACATTCCGAGGAGCCAACGTCGAGACCCGATGTTAATACGGTTGCGATTATCCCGAATATCGTAGAGGTAATATGATACTCAAGAAAGTTTAACGTAGGATTGCCACAATTACAAGAGATTGCCAATCCTTTGAGTCTCCTTTAATATCTTAAGAGGTCCAATGCTGTAAGCATCAATTATCGAATATCAGTGGCAATATTGTCAGAAAGCTTTCAGAGATACCTGCCTTCGATGTGTCAAGTTTCACTCGGCCTCCACAACGAAACCCCTGGTTTGACGACGAGTGCAGGCAAGCACATGCAGCTAAGTAAGAGGCATACAAAGCGGCGCTGAGTAGTACGACTAAAGCTGCTCATAAGCACTATGAGCAGAAGAAGAGAGACGAACACGGCTTCTTAGAAGGAAAAAGAAAGAGTATTAGAAGCGCGAGGTCGAGGAAATTGAGAGATACACACATACATATATACATACATAAATGCCACGGACACAAACTTTGAAGCGATGCCTTTAGAGACTAACAAGCGAACATAGTACTAGAGTCACATTCCATGCCGAGGATTTGGAAAGAGCATTTCTGTAGACAGTATAACGTCGATGATGAACCTAATATCGCTGACCGGTAAAATAAATTTTCCAAGCTGAACGATGTAGACTAACGATTTCATCCAAATGACCCGGACGAAGTGAGGACAATTTTAAGTCCAATAAACCTGTTGAGAGCGGACTTCCTGACACCCGATTTGGTAAGGAGCGAATGTCTGATCCTGAAGGAAGATTGCCCTCTGAACAGCGCCCAATTACAGGTATCCATCTTCTTAACATCGCAAACAAAAATTCTATCTGCCATATTACGTGAACGTCTTAAGGCGTTCGTCAACAACCTGATTGATCCTAGTCCAACCAGCGTGGCTTTAGGCCAGGAAAGTTCACCATCGACCAAATACTTACATTTACTTGAGCTCCAAATCGATATAGCTATAGACAGCAATGTCTAGTTTTGGCATCCCTGACAAACTCTTCCATTTGTGCAGGATGACGTTGGAGAATACCTTCTGCTCCATCAAGGTTGGTGAAGAACTTACCAAGGTCTAAGTGAAAAGGATTAAAACAAGGCAGTGTGCTCACATGCGATTTCTTTAACATCAAACTTCAAAGAGTTGTGCGTAACAAGTGAACACAAAAGGCACCATCATTCAAAAGACTGTCGATGATATCGACATAACTGGGAGAACTCAGTGGGCTGTTACCGGTGTGATGTCTCGGATCGACAGACATGGCTTTGAGGTAGTTAAGGATATGGTTTATTTAAGCTCCGCTATCAATTCATGCAGCGCTGAGATCAAACGAAAAATGACACTCGTTCTTTGATCAAAGAAGGCAATTGACTAACAAAGCCCTCTGTGGAACAAAAAAAGTGTTATATAGACCTTAATAATCCCAATCCTGCTCTATAGCACAGAGCTTGGCTTGTTTGAGGGGAAAGTTATTCGGTTAATTTTCTGTCCCGTCTTCATAAACGGTGAGTGGAGGAGGAGGCACGACGATGAACTGTACGGACTGTACAGCGACATCGATTTAACCAGAAGAGTGAAGATTCAATGACTGAGATAGCTGGATTATGTAGAATGGAGGGACATCAATGATTTGGTACGATGAGTCTTCGAAACCTCCCCCGAGAGACAGCGCAGTAGAGAGTAGAAGACCCCGGCTCAGATGGCGCACGCAAGTGGAAGGAGACTTTAACTATTTTAGTGTGTGAAAATGCAGGCAGCTAGCTAATCGGGTTAGGTGGACATTCTTGTTGGTTGAGGTCCAGGTCCAGGTAACTGAAGGGCTTGTTGGACCTTTTAACCATTTCCAAGTTAGTTCGGAAGTGCAATGCTTAACCGAATCATCAGAAGGCTAAGTTCACTGAACCTTGTCGAGATTCCAGGGCAAACCTATAGTAGTTCGCAATGAATTTGTTAATTCAGGCTCAGAGAAAAATTTCTCAGGACGGAACCTGTGTTAGATTGATTGCATCTTCGGTTAAGGGAGCGTTGACAAAAGGGTTCTTTGTAAGGAGAACTGCAGTAGATGGCAATTCTATCCAGGAGGGCAGATCAAACGAATATTTCCGAATATTACACAGCGGTCATGTGTGATTACAGGCTCAATCGCTGACAAATCTTGCGGAGAGGTCTTGCACAGAGTATGTTGCCTGTAGGAACATAATACCAGGTTCTGTAGGCAGGGACTTGGAAGCATGATATAAGGATACGGATTAGATGACAAGATTATCAATAGATGCCAAGATATTAGTAGTGTACAACCTCTGATGGAGATTTATGCTGTGTGAACCCAAGTTGGGACCCAAATTTGTCAATCATTTAGCATACTCAAAGAATGTCAGTAGAGCTACAAATTTAAGGGAATGAAAATAGTTGTTATAAAGATATCTTACACGTAACGGATGTTGAGCCCCATTGTGATAGGAACAATTTAAGTTTCCAGTGCAAAAGTGTACTTGACTTACAGAAATACAACGCTTTTTCATGGGATGGAAGGGTCGGGTTTTTCACGGTAATTTCCTTCGCAACAACATCGAATCTCTGATTATATCGTTGAATTCGATTCCTTCTTCAAGTTTAGTAGGAATTCCGAGCCTTGGAGGGAGGGAGGAACGAATGAACGACCATGACCCTATCATCTGGTGTTTTACTGCTTAAAAGCGCTAAAGAACAACACAAAAAGGTAATCAAATCGCAAAAAAAAAAAATCAGACGGCCCGCCTAAATGTAAAATGGATCCATAAACGCCCAGCGTCATCACAGCCCACTGATCAGACCAGAGATTCACAACGTGCATCATCAGGTTTGATGTCTACAATTCTTCGAGAGCTAGATACAAGTTCCATATATTACATCTTTGAACTGACATATATGAAACTATAATAGTTACTGAGTGAGGAAGAAGCAGCGCCAGATGTATGAAGATATTTTCAATATTAGCACGATAAAAATTGAAGATCTAAAAAAGAAGGAACCCTAAATAATATTACAATAAAAAAGAAAACAAACAGAGAAGAATGAGCTCGCTAAGAGCTCCAACAGAGACAGAGAGCTCCAAGATAAGACACCGAAACACAAGAACAGAGAGTTTAAAGGCCTCAAATAAACCAAAGAACGAAAAATGGAAATCAACTTTGATGATAATGGGATACGGAAAGAATAGCTGACAGAATACCATGAATGGACATAAGTTTCTTGGGCATAAACTTTGCTTCCGGTCGAAGTACCTCTATAACTAAAACACGGCTTAATTCATTGATCATTCATTAATTCATCATTAAATCAGCTTTTTATTCAGAATCCTCAACCAAACTCCGAACATTCCGCGCCGCTCATATATAGGTACACTCGGAGTATAAACAAGTAGGAACCAAAGCATTTTAGACGCTATTTAAATGGAGAAATACCTTTCTAGGACTTAATGTTGAATGACGCAATAGACAAATCTTATTCAGAAATTCCGCAATTGACGAGCTGTTTTGCACTTTACTTAATTTTTCAAAAACTAAAAAACATTTCGTCAAGCCTATAAAACTCTAACAAAAATTTGCAAAGTTGAGCAATGGATATGAAGGATATGGAAAAACAAATGCTGCTTAAGCGGGGACGTAGGTTAAGTGCCCTCGTAACGTTCTTTTCAAGTTTGAAGACAAAATGTCAAAGTTATTCTACTCGCACTAGTAGACCCCATAAAAAATTCTTTTATGGAAATCAGTTCTGTAAAAGTGTTTCAAGTAAGTGTGCCGAAGATCAAGAAAGCTTCATTAGTGATCATCACAAAAATCTTTCGGATGCCACTATTGAAAATGTGATTGACGCGTTTTTCTCGAAAGTTTTTTTTTTTTTTTAATTTGTGTATAATCTAGATCAAACAGTTTTTAACCAATTATTTTGAACAGTCGAAGTTACTTTCTTTGAGGAACTGTGAGTTCAAAGAAAGTTCCAAAGTGTAGATTGTATCTGCGTTAGGACATCTGTAGCAATGGAGATCCTTATGGCATCATCAGCATCACAAGGTATCTAGGACGTGCAATGAGTAAATCGTTTCGGCTCCTAGGTCACCGTACAGTATTTCACGTAGAAAAATTTGCACTATTGGAATGTGATATCTGCTTTGTATGTTCCCATTTTTATCGATAGCCAAGCAACTTAAGATTCCTTCACTTTGCTGTTAACAATGCCGATAGTAGAAATTAATTTATCGCCCTTCTGTCAATAGTTAGATATCAAAGTATGTTGACAACTTGGTCAGCGATATATTCGAGAACTTTGAAAAACTTACGGACCTATAAAAAGAAGTTCAACTCTTAATGTGAATTCAGTTTCTACGGATATAGGGATACTAATCGCTAAACGTAATCAATCAAGCTAGGCACTATCGAAGAAACCAATGAAAGATGGTCAATTGGCTTTAACTTTAACAACAAGTTTAACACATTCGGCTGAAGCTTGATCTGAGAATGACAAGGAGTATTCTATCTATGAATAAGTCACATATCTGTATCTCGGTGAGAATCATCACAGTCTCCATCTCAAAATCTGTAGAGATGAATACGAGAAGGAAACCGGTCTGCATCTGCTATGTTACTGGCCAGCCCTTCTATCTTGTGACTTCCTCGAAAATTTCGACGGTTCTTCAAAAATTAGTACTGTTGACCTTGTCTCCAAAACTAATTAGTCCGCTCGATTTTATCGATTCCACTATAATCATAAACTGAAACAAATATTTATTGGTAAATACTTGCTTCAGGTACAACGATTTATGTTCGAGGATACCTGCTGTGGAATAAATAATTTGGATTTTTGTCTAAACTTTCTAGCGAGTTGGTATTAAATCATATGTCTACGAACTAAATAGTTCGGAATTTATATTATAAAATAAAAGGTTTAATTACGATTACTTAATGCCACAACAACCTATTCAATGAGTTTAAATTTCACAAAAAGGGGTCATGCTATCTTCGTATAACTTTATTAAACAACAATTATTTTAATACAGCGCGTGGAGTTATTGAGCGATGAATTGTCGTCGTATCTTCAAGTTTAATTAAAATTTGAAATAATTTCATTATAGTGACACAATCTAGCTCAAAATATTGTAAGATTACCAACACTTTCAACTCAATCTTTAAAAAAAGTATAGACGTCCATTTACTTGTTTCTAAAACGACAATTAATCAGAATCGTTTCACTTTTGGCTCGGAAGTCTACTCTGATAATAGATTTACGTGTTATCACTAGCTTTGATAATTTCCATACATATAAATGAAAAATAAATAAAAGAAAAGAAAAACAATTATTACCAAAGCCACTTCATTGGCGATACGCTTTCTGGACTTAGGTCGAAAGTACTTAAAGACAACACTAACAATGGAAAAAAGTAGCACAGTGGGGTACAGCAAAAGTGCTATCACAAGTAAAACGTACGCACGAATTTTAATAAGTTTCGCGTTAAGCATTTTCGTACTGCGAAACGTGTCTGTATGAAAGGCAGCGATCTCGGCGTGTGACTACGCCCAAGTCTGATCAATCCAAGCCTGAAAGTTTCTGTAGAATGCCGAATGTTAGGAGTGGTATTTATAGAACCCTATTATCGTTGTTGTAGGTTGAAGTAGGTCATGTGGCAAACTATCATCTATTAACATCCGATTACATTAGAGTACCACTGGAATATTGCGGCAAAGGGATCCAATGTTAGTAAATCAAAGAGATACAATAGTGCAGCTTGAAGAGGTGATGGAGAGCATCTCTGACGACGATGGAAGCCGCGTTGAAGTAGAGCGCTGGTTTAAAGAAGGATATACAACGAAGGCTGTGTAAGCTGTTTTTATTTCCGCCGCAAATGAAATCGCTTACTGCTCTGAAGTAGAACACTAGAACCCAATTGTTCCGTAATTTGTAGAGAAACTGTACGCTTTAGAGTTAAGGTATACCATATACCAAAGTTTGACATACACCTTCATCGGAATGCATTTGGCCTTTTCCCAAATGTCACGCTGCTTTAGCTCGTACATCAATTGGATTTTATAAGCAGAAAGTTTTAGATAAAAACAACTCAAATAACGCAGTTAATTCGAACGCTTGATCGCTTCTGTAAAAGTTCAAGAGTATTACGATCTCCACCACCAAGATCGAATGTCTCCGAAAAAAGAAGTCCGCCGGAAGCGCCTACGCGCAAAAAAATGGACTTAGTGAGTAATAAAAGCTTGGAGGAGGAAAACAACACACTCTTTACGAAGTTTAAGCAAATGGAGCTACTTTTTCAAGAGCTTAAAAAAGAAGTAGATTAACTCCGAGAAAAAAAGCATATAAACGAAGCCCAAGAAAGCAGCTCACCCCGCTCAACTACTCGCTAATACCATACGGACGAAGAAAAGCTCACACGCGAAACAAAGTGGATCTCCAAGAAAAGATCGTCTAAGAAACGTAAAGCTAGTTCTCCACCCGAAGTCGTTCCAGAAAAAAACCAGGAGTCACAAAACAACAACAATCATCATTGTTGGGGTCAACAAATTATTAATCGTTATAATGGCCCCTAAACCAAGCAAATCTCTAAACGAAAAAAAGTTAATATCGTTTCTGCCAATAATATCTAAAACATTTGAAAGACTCCTATTGAAGGATTTGTAACCGAACATTGAAGAGAGACGCCTTATTCATGAGCATCAATTCGATTTAAGAACTAAGGACTCCACAATTGACCAGGTTTATAGAAGTACGAATGAAATTGACGTGTCTTAAGCCTTCGATAAAGTATAGCACGAAGGCTTTAATTTAAAACGAAGTCAGATTCTACCGAAAGAGCTGCCTAAGTATCTGAAATAGTACCTGTAAAACAGAATTTTTCGTGTTAAACAAAGCACCGAATACTCGGAATTTAAAGAGATCGCTGCTGGAGTTTCGCAAGGAAGTGTACTTTGTACAGTATTGTTTTTACTCTACGTTCACGAACGGTACGGCTATACTAGCTACATATACAATACTTCAGTCGAGTAAGCCGCTGAAAAGCTAAAACGGCTTTGGATAAAATCTACGAGTGGACAAAGATTTGGCAAATTATTCAACGAGACCAAATCTAATTATGTTAATTTTACTTACTGGAAAATAAACAATCTTTCCCATTTTCATTAACTCGGTATAAATACAATATGCAAATGAAGCAAAGCATCTAGGAATGACATTAAAAAGTGTGAAAGTGATGAACTTAAAAATAATTTCAAATTAGTATTGGCTACTAAGTTAAGCATGCATAACAAACTGCTTATCTATAAGCAAGTGCTTAAACCTGTA
This sequence comes from Volucella inanis, assembly GCA_907269105.1. Taxonomy (NCBI): domain Eukaryota; kingdom Metazoa; phylum Arthropoda; class Insecta; order Diptera; family Syrphidae; genus Volucella; species Volucella inanis. The sequence goes on from OU026153.1 coordinate 150,549,394, forward strand.
TAGACGTACGGTATACAACTTTGGGGTTGTACTGAATCAAGCAATTGAAGTATTCTCCAAACCTGTCAAAAGTTCTAATAGAAATCATGAACGCCCTATGGTATAAAAGAAACATTTATATTAAGTTATATTCGTCTTCATAGTCATTGTAATAATAAAATTCTGAACGGGACAAAATGCTAAGTAGGTTTCGGGTTGCCTCATAGTACTTCGAGTTGAATTGAACTGTACAGGAGTGGGCCCTGCTCAGGAGTGTAAAAATTCACAAAATGAGAAACACAAATAAGTGCGAGAAGCTAGGCCTTGGCCCACACTGGGCTGTCGCGCCACTTATTTATTATTTTTTTTTTCCTTTGGTAACTCTAGTTACAACTATTCCTGCACTTAATTTTTATGATCACTAATTGCACCCAACGGTTTTTGGAGTTCTTCAATGCGTATACCACATGTTCCCTCACAGTCATCCACAATGATCTCTGGTCCTCCTTGACACTCCTTGTCCATATCTGCCTAAGGCAGCGCACTTGTATACGTAATTGCATAACTGCAATTACTGCCACTTTCTGTTTCGTATTGTGAGTTTAATAGTTTTTGGCCAACTATAACGATATACGGTTTGGTGTTTGGCTATAAAATCTTTAAGATTTTGCGAGGGAATCTTTTTGTGAAGATTTGCAGTAGGTACTACAACTGCAAATAACTCTATTTTCATGTATAATGGAAACAGTCTTCACTTTGATTTTGTATTGGAAGCATTTATACTTCAGTTTTAAGATAGCAGTTTTAATTTCGCGAGTTTGATTATCTACAAAAGTTTGGTACCACAATCTCCTGAGGCCATATTTTCCAAAAATGTAAAACTGCGTTATCCCGACTTGCTATGCAGCACTATTGAGTTGAGTTGCGCTGATTTTATTTTAAGGAATTTATATATACTTAGGGGCCTTATATCAGCCGTTTTTATTTTAAGCCCTTCTTAAGGGTTTCAAGCTGTGGGTCATCTGGTATGAGCGGACCCCCGTCATTATTTCAGCCCCATGTGTTCTCCAGGAAGAGGTACCCGGATCATATGATTAATAAAAACAAGGAATGGCGTTGGCAAAAGAATGCAACCTTGTCGTACTGTGCTGTGATGGTGTCCGTTATAAAAGCGATCTCTCCTGTGTAAGGCTCTTTAAATAGCAATTCGATTCAACCTGTCGAAGGTCTTACCTGTTATCTGTTTGTACAATTGAGAGTTGCGAAGCCTGTAGGGGGGCCCTTAGCGGATAACTGCGCTGGTGGTTATGTGTTTCTCGGCATACCAGTAAACTTCGGAGGGTTTGATGTCGTGTTCCCATCATCTACTTCGTTTCATTGCTTACTTCAATGATATTGAGCTTGTACCGCATACATTCCCTTTTTTGTAGAGAATTTTGGGAATCCTCATGGTGTAATTTCGGAGCAATAACATATGATATTTTATAGGCTTCAGATCAACCAATACTTGCTTCTTTCAAACCTTGTAATTCTAAAAAGAAACTCGAATGAAGAGCCACATATATGCTTTGAAGTAGAATTTACTAATAGTGTTTGTCTGAAGAGGCATAATTTTTTTTTACAGTGAGCTAGCATAGTCAATGCGTCTGAGCTTATTGCTTTTTGGAATTTTTTGATTTTGGGATTCGAGTTCGTTTTTATCTATAGCCAAGGCAACTGCATTGCGAGCTTCAGGAAACATACGTACGCCGGTCTGCGCTGAAAGTTTTACCTTACTAAGGTAAGTCTAAGAAATCTCAAGGAGACATATAGTAAAACTAAAATTTATTACACGCGTTGCTGTTGTTAACTTGCCAATGCCTTTTTATGTTTTAACTCAAAATTTATAAGTGGCTTTGCTTTAATTGTCGAAGTAGATACTGTGTAGAGAGTTGGTGAACACACCCGAGTTGTGGTGAAATTAATGAACTCACACATCTCGCGTTGTATGCTGCCATTCGAGAATGACAGTTCAAGCTGGCTATATTCGAATTCCTCGGCCATCAAATTTGCGAGATTGAACTTGTTAACATCTCAGGTGTGGGGTAAGCAGCCATTAAAAATCTTATTTTTTTAGCTCTTCCGTAAAACTTTCGAAAACTTTATTAAACTTAATAAAACATAATAAAACTTCCGAAAACTAAATAAAACTATTGAAAAACTTAACAAAACTTCCGATAATAATAGACGAGCCAACCGAAAGAACTAATTGCCGCATTGCAAGCCGCCGCCATCGAATTCCCTGCTACCGCCACATTGCCGCAGTTAAGATCACTCTACAATGAAGACGAAATTCTTCGCATTAATGAGCAACCACTGAGGCAGCCATCGATCAACGTGTCAACTTGTGAAACAGCCAATGGCGAAACAACACCTATAGTCAACACGCAAGCCACAAATTCAGGACCGTCCCAATCCGTCCATTCTGCTGCCATCCTCCACGTTTCTATCTATTCCCGATGATGATATCTAGATGGAACGGTTGCTATCTAGACTCCAAAAACGGAAGCAAATACTCCAACTGCGTCTTGAGCTAAAACTGTTCGAAGAAAATGACACTTCCAGGCGTATGCGCCACGTGGACTTCTCCGACATCTCCAATGCTGTGTCACTATTTAGTGACTATTTAGTGGCGACAACGCGTATGAAATTCGGAAGTGGATGTGTGATTTCAAGGGAGTTACCGATTCTTTGAATTGCGACGAGCGATTAAAGTATCTCAGTGGACGTCGGCTCCTAGAAGGTACTGCCAAATTATTCTTACGCTCCATTCATACGGAGGGCTGGGCCGACTTGAAAGCACATCTAATCTCTGAATTCGACCGCAAATTAGGCAGAAGAGGATATGGCGAAAGGGTGAGACACTGTTACACTATGTTATCAGTATTCAAGAGTTAGCTAACCGAGCAGCCGTTGAGGAGATCGACCTATTAGACTATATAATTGAGGGGCTACGTGATAGTCAGACAAATGTTGCAATGCCGCATGGCGCTACTAGCCTAGTTGAACTTAAGGCTTAAGGAAAAGACTTAAGGAAAACCCGTCAAAGCACTATTCTTGCTTCATCAGACACCGTTAATACAAAGTTCGGAAATGGGACATTTGTCAGTGAACTGTAAAAAACCAAAACGAGCTCCTGGTTCCTGCTTTGCATGTGGAAGTAAGGACCACAAATATTCACCCTGGCCAAGGCGTGCAAGAAGTGGAAATCAAGTTGGAGCTGTATCTCAAGTTACCGTAGAGGACCCACTTCAGAGAAAAGAACCTGTGATGGAGTCAGATGCTGAAGTTTTACGTATCCTAGATTGTTTACAAATGGTGAGTGTTGCCTTTTGCCAAAATTATGAATCAAATGACACTAAGTATTTCGATTGCTGTTCGCTTTTCGATACCGGTAGTCCGGTTAGTTTTCTCCAGCGGTCAATGTTGCCATCTCATTTGTGTGGTAATGTGTTAAGCGTATCTAAAATACAAGGGCCGCCAAAAAACTGAGCTGGTTACATATATAGAAATCGACTGCTTTAAACAATTCATGAAAAAAAAACTTATTATCCCCGTTGAAGTCATTCAAGCTTCTTTACTATTGGGTAAAGAAATTGTTTGGATTTCGCTTGTGTATTCGGAAACAAGCGGTGGATAAACAGATCAACGATCTCCTACGACAAGGAATCATACGTCCGAGTTGTTCTCCATACGCATCACCACTTGTTTTGGTAAAAAACGGTCCGGAGAAACTCGAATGTGTGTGGATTATCGGGGTCTTAATAAGATTACTGTAAGAGATAATTTTCCTCTACCTTTAATAGAAGATTACCTGCAATACTTGGAAGGCAAACGGTACTTTACGTTATTAGACTTAAAGAACGGATTCTATCAGGTCAAAGTTTCTCAAGCCTTTATTAAATACACTTCCTCACGCCTTCAGGCCAATACGAATACTTAAGGATGCCGTTTGCCCTAAAGAATGCTCCTTCAGTATTCCAAAGATTTGTCGCTCATGTTTTTAGTAAATTTCGGAGAAAAATTGTAGTATATATATATTCATGACATAGTCATTGCCACTGCCTAGTTGGAGGAGCATTTCGATCTGCTACGAGAGGTCTTACGTTGCAAATCAGAATATCAATTGGAGCTAAAATTATCAAAATGTAAATTTTGCTACACCGAAATGGAATATCTGGGATATGAAGTTACAGCCCAAGGTATACGACCAAGCGACAGGCATGTTCAAGCTATAAAAAAATACCCGATTTCAAGGAATATTAGGGATCTTCATGCGTTTGTTGGGCTTTGTTCATATTTTAGACGGTTTGTCGATTCGTTGAAGAAAGACGTGGAGTTTAATTTCAGTCCTTCATGACAGCAGGCACTTGAAACATTGCGCCAAAAGCTATTAAGTGCACCAGTATTAGCTATTTACATCCCAATAAATGAAAAGGAACTGCACTGCGATGCCAGTGCCCTGGGCTTCGGGGCTGTGCTTCTCCAACGTCAGGAGGACTGCAAACTGCATCCAGTTGCTTATTTTTCAATTAGATTAGATTGCAGTTCTCTAACTTTAACACTAAGTAAAAAGTCTATTAATCCCCACATAGCTAGATGGGCTTTAGAGCTCGAAAACTACGATTACACTATCCAACATCGCAGTGGTCTTTCTATGGGTCATGTCGACGCACTAAGTCGGTGCCATTTGGTTTCAGCCGTTGAACAAGATGTTAATTTCAATTGCAAACTACTCAAGCTAGGGATCTCGAAGTTAGTTCCAGTCAGAAATGACAAACGGGCATTGCACTGTATTCCCAAAGAACCTGTTCCATTCCACACGTTGCACCTCGATCATTTTGGCCCACTTCCATCGCTTGCTTCTAAGAGGAAGCACATTCTGTTGGTAACAGATGCATTTACCAAACATGTTAAATTAACATATATCCTGTAGTGACGACTAGTACGCGAGAGGAGATGGCCTATTTAACTAAATATTTTGAATATTATAGCCGGCCGGTTCGAGTTTTTACTGATAGGGGCAGTTGCTTTACGTCATATATATTTAGAAAGTTCTTACGAGAGAGAAATATTTCACATGTGAAGGTTGCAGTATCGTCCCCTCAGGCCAATGGTAAGGCGGAAAGGGTCACCCGCGTTCTTAAGGAGATGCTAAGGAAAATCACGGAGCCTTTACAACACTCTGATTGGGTGAAATTGTTACCTCGAGTGGAATACGCTATCAATAATACAGTGAATCGGACGACTAAATACAGTCCAAGCTATTTATTGTTTGGTGTATCACAGAGATGGGCGGAAGTAGATGAATTTACAGAGTATCTATCGGAGCACGAACCCGAATGGATAATCAGCAGCTTACCTTATATTAGGGCGTCGGCGTCCGAGTCAATAAGTCAATCACAAAAATATGCAAAGAAACAATTCAAAAGCAAACATAAACCGGCTCAAACATTTGATATTGGCGATAACGTAGTTATAAAAAACACTGATACTAGCATAGGAGTCAATAAAAAATTTATCCCTAAATATAAAGGACCTTATGTTATACATAAAATACTACCCAATAATCGTTACGTTGTGAAAGATATTGAAGGGTATCAAGTAACTCAAATCCCATATGATTGTGTGATTGAATCAGTTAACATCAAGAAATTGAAAGCCCGGATTGATTTATGAAAAATCTATAATAAATAAGACATATTTATTTTTGTGTAGTACATAATTTATATTTTAATGTATATTGTAATAAAGAATTGATCGAGGTCTATCAATGTGTCAGGTTGGACGAGTTGTGGTGAGCGTTGGTGAACACACCCGAGTTGTGGTGAAACTAATGAACTCACCCATCTCGCGTTGTATGCTGCCATTCGAGAATGACAGTTCAAGCTGGCGACATTGGAATTCCTCGGCCATTAAATTTGGGAGCTTGAAGTTGTTAACAATACGTAATTTGATTGTTACGCGCAGTGTACTATACATAGATACAATAGTTTGTAATTGATTTTTGTATATTTTTTTTCTTATTTTTCAGGTAGTCCACCTCTACAAATCTCTAAGATTTGTAGTATTTATAATTTAACTTTAAACTGTTGATATAAGTAGTTTGAATAAAATTAATTTCTGCTTCATATAATATAAAAAGAGGCTAAATGAGCCAGTTTTGCTTTGCATTTTAATAGGAGTGGATACTCGTAGCACATCATAAAATTATTTTATGGGAAAAAGCTCCAAAGCATCTAGTTAAATTTATTACGACTGTAGTAAAAGAATTCTACTGACTTGAGGTAAAATGGCCTAATTTTATTTTTTGTTTGCAAATACTACGTACATGTTTTAAAGTTGCATAGATTTAGTAAAAAACATTTCCTAAAAAAAAATATATGACAAAATCAAAATTTTAAGTTTTTTACAATACAAAAAAAAAAAAGAAAAATCGCTATTGATCTTCAATAACTTTTGACACATTAATTTAATGGCAACAATAACTCATAATTATGAGTTAAAGTTGTCAAACGACAAGATGCCACTCTCCCCAACGGATTTTTTTTTTTAAAGTCTTTGAAACATTATCCGAAACACCCTGCATATGTTTTATCTCTATAAATGCTGTCACATGCGACCTTAAAATCGATTAAGTTATGGTGGATATCGATTTGAACTTGCTGAGCTCTGTCGTAGATTTGCTGGAGTGTGAAAAATTGTTCAATTGTGGATAAATGCGGTTGTTGGCAGATATCACCGCCATCCAAAAAGTGTGGTGTGATGGGCCGGCCAAAAGAAAGGTGGGAAACTGTGATATTTACTACGGTGATTTCTTTAGGGAACGTAAGCAGCGTCTATTTGGATGGGGATTTGTTGTAAGCGGCAGACTTAGACAAGAAGTCTTAAGCTTCTCACACGTGAGTGAACTCCTTAAATTAGGTAAATTCGCTATCATTAGCCTTATATGCTCTCACGCTCCAACAGAGGAATATGAGTTTTTTACGAGTTTCACGATAAAACTTACGAGTAATGTCAGATGTATGACGTTAACATCGTCTTAGGAGACTTTAATGTCAAAATTAGAAAAGAGGACATTTTTGGTAGCACAATCTGAAGACATAGCCTATACAACGCCACGTCTGAAAACGGACTTAGTCTAATCGATTTCGCTGCGAAACGTAACTTTACTATGCAAGCACACAGTTTCCTCACCTCAATATTCACAAGGGAACATGACGGACAACAGATCAGCTAACTGACAACCAGATTGATCATGTTGCGATTGACGTTAGGCACTCCTCAAGTACGAGGGCTGTTTGATAAGTAACCAGATTGGAAGATAGGTGGCGCTGCTGAACCAAAAGACCATGCCTTCGGCCGGAAAAGTGATGTTCACCGGTTTTTGCGACGCACGAGGTGTGATCCATGTTTACTATTTGGAGAATATTTCCCAATAACAGAAACATCCATTTATTGGGCCGATTCAACGCCAATTTGAAGAAAAAAGACTACATTTGGAGAAGAAAAAAGTGCTCTTCCACCACGATGAGGAGATTTAATGTTGAACGATTGCAATGGCAACAAGCCGCCAGAACCTTTGCCGATCGCGTATCCCTCAATCTCTCGAGAAGTTTAGCAGTCAACATCAAATGCTGAAGTCCAGTGGCTTAGATGCCGAGAAGCCATAAAAAATGCCGCAACTGACGTGCTGGGCTGGATTTCACCCGCCCTACACCACGAAACTGCTAGTTTGATGAAGAATGCCGGCAATCACATGCAGCAAAACAATATGCCTACAACACCGCGATGCACAAATGAGGGCGGTTCGTGAGCTCTTCGAACAAAAGAGAAGGGAAGAACACCGGCTTCTCCGGAGAAAAAAGAAAGCTCGCGATCGAGGAAATATGTTCCTCAAGGAATTATGTTGGGAAGTTGTGCCAAAGGTAAAAATAACGTCCTAGGGCAATAAAACAAAACGGAAACCTGTAAAGATGAACAAGGAAGCCTTATAGTAGAGTCACAGTCTGTGCTGAGGATATGGAAAAACCATTTCTGTTGACTGCTAAACGGCGAAGATGATACAAGTTCCGCTGTCAGGCAGAGAGAACCATTCAATATTGACAATGCAAAGCAAAAATGTCGTCCACTCGACCGAAATGAAGTGAGGATAGCAATATCTTAACTGAAGTCGAATAAGGATGCCGGGCCGAAAGGCTTACTAGCCGAACTATTTAAGGCAGCAGGGTATGACTTGGTAGAGGGCATACACCAACTTATTTCTAAGAGATAATAGTCTCCTAAACACCGCATATAAGATCTTCTCTGCCGTATTGTGCGAGTGCCTGAAACCATTTGTCAATGACCTGATCCTGATCAACGGCAGATCCTGGAGAAAACCCAAGAAGTTCAGATTGATACTCACTACAGATTGAAACAGTATCTACAGAGACGTGCTATACAGAGCTATGTCTAGTTTTGGTATCCTTGCCAAACTCGTCCGCTTGTGCAGGATGACGATGAAGAAATCTTGCTACTGCATCTTGACCTTTAATGTCAAATATGAATTGAGCAAAGCGGCACGCCATGTGACTTTTTTAACATCATACTTGAAAGAATTGTGCAAAACTCACAAGCCAACACAAGAGGTACATTCTTTCAAAGGTTTGTTCAGTTCCTTGTACACGTCGACGATACTTATATTATTGGTAGAACACAGTGAGCTGTCACTGGTGCGTTTACGAATATAGGAACAGAAGCAGCGAAAATGGGTCTAGCGGTAAACGAGGGCAAAACTAAGTATATGCTGTCAACTAGACGGAACACCCATCATCGACGAATTGTTCAGAATATCATAACTTAATAAATTTAACTTTGAAGTAGTAAGGGCTCTGTCTACCTCGGCTCTGCTATTACATCTGAAAACCACATCTCTTCAGAAATCAAACGAACCCTTGCCAATCGCTGTTTTTATGGCCTATAAGGCAACTATGTAGTAAGGCCTACTCCCGAACAACCAAGGAAACTATATAAGACCTTTGTAATCCCAGTCCTGCTCTATGGCTCCGAAGCATTCTAAGGCGGATGAAGAGACCTTGGTCGTTTTGGGAGAAAAATTCTTCGTAAGATATGCGTTGAAGGATTCTAAACTCTACGAGACCTACAGCGACATTGACCTGGTCAAAAAAACAGCGCACTGGGCATGTGGAGCGACTGAACACCAACGCTCTAGCCCGCAGAATCTTTGCTTCTAATCCGAAGGGACAACGCAGTTGAGGAAGGCCTCGCCTTAGGTAGATCGCGCAAGTATCGTATAAGGCGACATAAACCATCTTGGAGTGCGGAAATGGAAGCATTTACCCAAAGACCGCGCCAATTGGAGAGCGTTTTTCGTTTCTTCTGGAGAAGTCGATGCCCTTCCCGTCGTTTTTTTTTATAGAGCCTACAAGCGGTTCTCTTCCTTAGTTGTACCTTGACTACAATAAGATTGTGATCAGAGTCAACGTTGGCTGCCCGGAAAGTTCAGATGTTTAGAATATTTGAGGCAAGTTTTACGTCGTTCGCAATGTGATTAATTTAATTTGGGGTTTTATAATCCTGGGACCGCCATATTCTCTTGGGAACATTAAGTTTATGAAACCGTGTGTTTGCTATAGTGATATTTCTTTACGCTCCAAAGGCAATAAGGCTAGCTCCGTTGCCAGAGGTGCTGTCATGTAGGCTATGCTATCAAAGATGTCCTTCATTTCTACCCTGGCGTTAAAATCGCCAAGTAGGATTGTAACGTTAAGCTTTGGACATTGCTCGTAAGTCTTTTCGAGGAGCTCGTAGAAAGTCTTGTCTTCCATAGTTGCATGGGCGCATATTTGGCCTATGTTAGCGAATTCAGCGTTGATGTGCATTGTTATAAAACATTTGGTCAGGTTTCGGAAGCCCATGACTTCTTGTCTTAGTATGCCGTATATGATAAATCTCCACCCGAATCAACTCTGATTCTTTTCTCTGTAGCAATAACCATAGTATATATTGCGGTTTTTTATCCTCTTTATGTTATTTACGGTCCATCCCACCGCACTTCCTAGATGGCATTGATGCCTGCGTTATAGGGCCTTTGCACGTGGGCCGAACATTCGAGGTGCCGATCCGAAAGTCGTTGTTCTTTAAACGTTTTCAAGGGTCGTCAACAGCGAATCCGTTTTTATCTGAGGCCATTAGATGTCACGTATTTTTTTATCTTTTCCTTATAGGCTTTTGAGCCCTATGGTGGCGTTGGTTAGTATTATGCTATTGATTGAGCATGCTGCTACCATTTTAGCCTTCATGAGTAAGGATTTACTTATGCAGTTACCGGAGACCAACATTCTGAGACACTGCAAGTACTTACCTATCAGATTGATTGTATTACTTCAATAGCTTCTGACATAGCGGAAGGCTGCCATGCGATTTCTTTCAAAAAATATGTCAAGGAACCTCCCGTCAAAGTCTTCGACATGGAATACATAGTTCAGCAAAGGAAGTGAAAAAAAAAAAAAATTAAAATGATATATGCCCAGTCAGAAGAGTGCATCTCCATTGGTCCATGTCCCACGATTTAAAGTGCATTAGTCAAACAAATCCTTGATTGCCTTATCTTTAGCTGGAAAGTAGCATAGAAACCTAATCAATCTAGAGTGGATCTCTTTTATTTGTCTTGATTCCTAGAGTCTATGTCTTTTTTGTGGTCTTGTATTTTTCTTTCGTTGTGCCAGTGGGTTTTGAACTAAATTGCTATCAAAAATTGCAGTAACAAAATAATCTCGTGATTGGAAAACCCAATGATATTATGAACTTCTTCGGGTTAATTTGGCGCTATGTGCGTAATTTATGCTTTAAGTTTCTTTTCCCTGCTATCTATCAGGGAAGTGGTTAAGTGTACATATATATTTCTCCTTCATCGCTCTAGAAAACCTCCATTTAAGAGGGTGCACTTGTGACATACAAAACAGCTTTATTACTTTACCTTTACTTTATTAAGAAAAAAAAGGATTCTTCTCTTTAAAATTGCAAAAACTAAGTCGATCCCAGATATCAGGGATTTTGCTATAAATATATTTAATAGTTTGCCAATATCATTGTTTCCTTACCAACAATTTTGTTGAAGGCATGCAACTGCCACTTTATAGGCAGCATTCTAAAGTAAAATATATGAGAAATACATTTATATTATCTCTCTATACATTTCTTACTCAGCGAGTCTGTAAAAAAGGCCCAATTCCCCCGGAAGGTATATTTGCATTTGGTTGGTGAGAATTGCTTTGACAATGGCTTCAGCTGCATCCGAGCCCCTGATAATCGGATAACGCAAAAACCTAGAAGTAGCGTTGAATACCTCCTTAAATCATTAAAAAATATTTAACCCTTACTTCGATTTCCTGGATAGATTTTCAACGGTAGCATTCGTGTCCAGAATGAAAGGAACTACATGAGTTGTCTTGATGAACTCACAATTCAATGCATACATCTCGGGGGCTAGGACATTCATAAAGCCACGAAGCCCGTACTTTGTCGATGTGTAGACAAGTTGACGAGGACATGCAAAGACTCCTTCAAAAAATTAAGTCGGTTGATCAATGTCATTCCCGTATGAAACTAACTCTTACCAGCTAATGACCCAATCCCTACAATATGTCCCTTCCGTAATTTGCGCATGTTTTCCAAAAATACTCGAACAGTCTGAAAGAAACTTGATTTCCTTTTTTTTGTTCAAAAGACGGCAATCACTCTTACCCAGATGTTCGCTGTGAGATTTGTGTCGATCATATTTTGAACTTCTGATGGCGGGGGATTGTCTAATGTCGAAAATAACATCACTCCGGCATTGTTTACTAGTATCGTAACAGGACCCAGGTGTTCTTCTACACTTTTTGAAAGCGCAACGACTTCGTGAAATTTTCGAACATCTGTCTGGAATAGGACTTGAATAAATAAATGGTGTTGCATCGGGTATGCTTTGTTACCTTGAAAGCCATAGCCTTGACATTGTAGGTTTCGGTAATGTGTTGTGCTGTGTTTTCTCCTTCGATTTGATCGATATCAGCGATGGCTATATGGCATCCTTGTTTTGCTAATCCGATGGCAATTTCTTTGCCTAGTCCTTTTGCACCACCAGTTATCTGGAAGAAGAGAAAACGAAAGAATTAAATGGAGTTTCGAAGGCTTTTAGACTTTTGTCAATTGACAGAAACTATTGAGGAAGCCCTCATAACGTTCTTTAGGCAATTTTCCTGGATAGGCCATTATATAAAAAGGGTTGCTTAATATGTGTCCTACAAAGCCCATATAGAATGCAAATTAGTTTTAGTGTGTTGGCATATGAGAAACCACCAATCTTGCTCTCCCAATTTGCACGCATCCTAAAGAAATAACTACGTTTTCTAATCCATACTTAGAAGCACCAGATATAAACGCAAATGATCAATCGAACTAACCCTGCAGACTTATCAAAGATATATCAAAGAACTTGTTCAAGAAAGAATTTTGATTTGATGACAATTGCATACATCGGAGCACAATGTAAGATATGTCATATCAGCATTCATCACTGAACAAAAAAACCTTCGAGAGGAGAACATTGCTTAATGAGGCTGAATAACAAAAAGGAATACTGCATGGAATACTAGGTTCTAGCAATGAAGTGTCTTGCAACATTGCACAGCTCCAGAATCTAAGGACCTTTAATGGAGAAACCGAAAAACAAAGCATTGTATAGGGTTTGAATTTAATTTGTGAACGCACTTTTTCACAAATCATCAAACTGTCACTGTCAATTTATTCAGTAAACTCAACATTTTCATCATGGTAAAGTACACTAACGAGCAACGTCTGCAAATTATAAAAATTTTCTACATATATTCGGAGTCGCAAAATCATCTTCAGTGACGAAGCTCATTTTTGGCTCAATGTGTTCATCAATAAGCAAAATATGCGTTATTGGTCAGGTGAAAACCCACATGTGCTTCATGAATCACCACTTAATCCACAAAAAATAACTGTTTGGTGCGGTTTGCATGCCGGCAGGTGATTGGGCCATATTTTTTCGTCGACGATAAAGATCGTCACGTTACTGTGAATGGTCAGCGTTATCGCGCCATGATCAACGATTATTTTTGGCCCGAATTGGAAGATATGAACTTGGACGACATGTGGTTACAACAGGATGGTGCCACAAGCCACACAGCACACGCTACAATCGATTTATTGAAGAGTAAGTATGGTGAGCGTGTTATCTCAAGACATGGGCCAGTCGATTGGCTGCCTCGTTCGTGCGATTTAACACCGCTTGACTATTTTCTGTGGGATTAAGTTAAGTCATTGGCTTATGCCAATACGCCGACAACGTTGGAAGAGCTCAGAGCCAACATTGAACACGAAATAGCGACCGTTTCGGCCGAAATGTGTGGCCGAGTCGTTAAAAATTGGGTCCAACGAATCGACCGCTGCAAACGTGCCCGCGGTGGCCATATGAACGAAGTCAAGTTCCATTCATAAATGTTTTGATTGCATTTCAAGCCAATAATAAAGTTTTTGAAATATCTCAAATTATTTGCCTTTTGTTTTAAAAAAAACCCTATATAATTCAAAATGAGTAAAAAGTCTTCGTTAAAACTCCTGTATTTTGAGTGCTGCTGAGAAAACCCTGTTTAATTTATAAGTCCACTTTTTGAACTTCCTCCCAAGAAGGGACTTTCGTTAGGTTCGCCCAATCAAAAATTTCAACTTCAGAGTTAAACTGACACCACTGCTCCAAATATTCCTTACTCGTCTTGTAAAATTGAGTTGCTGCAGTTTTTACGCTGACCTTATTGACAGCAGCAGTTTCCTGTAACTTCACCATTATATTACGGATGGCGTGGGAAGGAAGCATGAATTTTGTTTTTGGCTTAAATTGTTTATGAGCTAATTTATATCATTCGCGGCCTCTGTTGCAGACACATTCTGTCGTTCGACTTTTAACCTTTCAATGGTCCTTAAATTTACTGACGCGAACAGGCTTCGAGTTAAATTTGACCCAGTACTCTATTTTCAGGCTTTATTTTAGATATTTGTTTATTTTTTACTTGAAGATTTTGTTATTTAATAATGTTAATAATAAAAAAGAAAAAACAAAGTTACTTAAATAAAAATTAAGGTAAATTTATTTCCACTTCAGGTTTTTCATAAATATAAAGTATAGTACAAAACTTTTAATTCAATAATAAAAGGAAAAAAATACAGTCAGTTATTACAATTCGTACACAAAGTCGTGATTTTAGAATGCTGTTTACATATCATTTTTCATTATCTGTTTTTTGGCATAATTAACATCGATTTCTTTCAGTTGTTCTTTTTTCTGAATTATTTCGCGATTGAGATGATGAAGTTGGTTGTGTTTCGGTTTAAAAATCACTTTAAATTTTTTTGGCAATGCTCGAGGTAATGTTTGTCGTTTTTTTTTATGTAGGGAGTAACAAGCTGCATACCAATACCTTCCAAAAAGTAGCGACGCTTTGAGAGGCAGCCATTTTTCCATGTATGGTTACCTGATTTGAATAAAACAAAAGCGTTATAATCTGAAATATCGACCATATTACTGAACACTACTTAAGACCACCGTTTTGTCATACTTTTGCAAGTGTAGCCACTTACTGCTTTGTCTAATATGTCTACACCCCCTTTACATTTGTTATAATCCAGGATTATCTCTTGCTTTTTAATCGAGTGATCACTTACTTTTGAGTCATGATGTAAAGTACTTAGTAGATTTACAAATTTTTTTTTTCGGAATGTAAGATACGAAAGTAGTATTCTCGGTAAATGCAGAATTACAATAGTTGAATATATTGGTCTTCCTTTTATATTTACTATTTCTGGTGGTAGCTCGGGATTGTTTTTGCGTGTTGTTAATACTAGTGTAATTTGTCTCTCCAGTAATTTTTGTGCCAATTGATAATACGTGAAAAAGTTATCGGTTATTACATTGTGTCCTTTTAGCCCTACAATCGAATCAAGAGCTACAGGCTTACACACACATACCTTTTCTGGAGTACTTCCTACTTCCTTCCAAGTATAAGGTTAAATATTCCAAGCATAGCTCAAAATACCCAAAATTTGATTCCACACTTAGCTGGCTTTGATTGCAATTTCCTACCGGAAGGGACATCTTCCTCTAAAAGCTACTAACTGCTTACCTATTTTTATCACATTTTCGGATGGATTGTAAAGTTCTGACAAAATGTTAACCCATTGATTCCTCAACTCACGTATAAGAGCAAATTTATCTAACAGTCGTCATTCACTTCGATTTTCCCTTTTGTCGAACCTTATAACTCTTGATATTTTCTGGAAAATCTTCAATGACATGGTTGCAGAAAATATTGGTCTTCCTTTTTCAGAGTTCCATAAACTTTCAGTGCTTTCGTTGTTTAATCGAAAAACGCCGTCAAGGCCAAAATAGTACGTATCAAAGGAGGTGAAAAAAATAATTCAAAGCTGGAAAGTTCGACTTCTGTAATTCTAGAACAAGGATAACGTGTCAATCCTAGCACCAATTTTATAATATTTTCCCTTGAGGCTCTTCCAGTGCTGTTTTTATTAAGTTTTGTTGAGTAATTTATTTTACCATTTTTTGACACCATCATTTCGGTAGGCACAAAGAAATTTTCAACATCACTAAAATCACTGTGTTATGAATCAGGTGCCTCAACATGATCCTCGAACTCAGAACAAACTGCACAATCAAAACTGAAATAATGCACCTTTAAAATTGTGTAGATTATAATAAACTTAACAATTCATTCTCGTTTCCCTTTCTTTGAGCATAGTTCCGTATTCTAGATATATTATTCAATATTTTGAAATGAATTATCCCGCGACACGTAACTAACAAGAATGCGAAATAGATCTCTATTCTTTGATGAATAAGTTTTTCTCCGGAAATCTGATAAAAAGGATACAAATGCACAAGATAGATAATACTCCCTGCCTTTTTAAAATGTTATAATTTTTTTTATTTTTTGATAAATTTTGCCCAAGCAAAAAATGTTGGAGAATACATCAATTTTCAATTTGTGTTAATAGTTTTCAATATGTCCACCTTCGGCGCGATTAATGGCCTTGAGACGGCCGAAGAAAGCATCGCATGCTGCACGCAAGTGGTTCTGCGGTATTTTGGCCCATTCCAGGCGAAATGCTTATTTAAGGTGGTCCAAACTTTGGTATTTTTTAGTGCCAACCTTCGCCTTCAAAATACACCAGACAGAGAAATCCAACGGATTTGCAATCAATTGTGTCGAAGAAGTGAAGTGTGGAACATTGTTTTTTAACCAATCTTGGTTGACGCGCGCCTTGTGAGACGGTGCCGAGTCTTATTGAAATTGACACGGTCTCCGACCGAAATGATTATTTGCCCATTCATTTTTACGCCACGTAAAAAAAAAAATACGAGCGGAGAGCGACCATCGGCGGTTATGGCGGCCCAAACCATCACTATCGGTGCTGCCTGCTCTCTGGTGTGCTTCCGAAGGTATCAATTTTCGAAGGACCTCTCTGGCAAGTAAACTTGTTGACATATTGCTCGAAAACAAATGGCGACTCATCGGAAAAAAACAAATTCAGCAACTCACCACTTTTGTGCAAGCGTAGCAACTCCTTCGCTCTTTCGACTCTAACTTTTTCCTGTTGCGGTGTAAGATCGTGTGCTTTTTGGAACTTCAATGGCTTAAGCCCAAGCTCATTTTTCAATATGTGTTGCATATCTTCCAACAATATTTTGAGCTCACGAGTCATTTTTCTTCCACTTCGACGCGGATTTCGCTCAATTCAAGCCTTCACTTTCCGAACCATTTCTGCCGATGTTGCTGTTTTTTTATGACCACCTCCATGGCGTTTTGCAACGCTGCCAGTATCACGGTAACTAACTATGGTTCGAGACACAAATGATTTATTTACGTTGAGGTGCTGGAGGGCTCTAACGATAGCTATTTGTGGTTTTCCAGTCAAATATAAAACAATCACACAATCACGTTTTTTTTTTTTTTTATAATACCGCGCGCGCACCAAAGGGATATGAATACCTTTTTACTGGCTTTCCTCCAGGGCGCGGGCAGGTGTTTTAGTAATTTGAAACTCAAATGTTTTTGGTTTCGATATTTTTCCCAGAGGTGGTTGTCAAACTAGACGGGACGAGCCAGTGCATCCTCAACCAGTGGGTCTTAGTACGTGCTAGTTGTTAGTTCGTTACATTTAGCCCAGCCAGCAACCAATCTAACATCAGTGTTATGCCTTCATGTCAGAGTTGACGCCGAAGGGATTTACATGTAACTACATACAAATTCCACAAAAAGAGATTTTCAGAGAATTGCCTTCCACGGGATTCGAACCTGCTATCCTCTGCTTGATGGGGCTATGCATATACCACTACATCACGGGCACTCCCACGTTTGAATTCCATCGCGGATAAAAAATTTTCAACACAACTGAGATGCAAATCGTTTAAAAGGCTTGTAAACAATAAAATTATCTGTCATGTGTCAAAATTTGAGCTCACTGTCATGGTCGGTTTGAAAACTATAGCAGTCTGAAGTTGGTTGCAGTTCGAGTCAGGCAGTGTGTACATACAAAATCGCGGCTGAAACAACAGTATATTGGTTGGGTCATAAATGACCAAATTTGAGTAAGTAATTAGAAATCAAAGCAAACTGCAAATACCGTTCGATTCATAGGTTGCGTCAAATTTGACCCGAGAGAGGCAGACGTAAAAAAGTTTGTACGTCACAAAGTTCTTAATATTTTTTATAAAATCATACGTAATTGTATACAGCGAAAACACTTAAGAAAAAGTCAAGAAATATCAAGTCCTTAAAAAATTTTGTCTTAGAGAAAACTTAATTTCTTTTTTAATGTGGGTCAAAAATGACCCGAGGACCGTAGGAAGGTTAATACAGCTTGATGAAATGTAGCTGACTGAGCGTGCAAATAAAGAATAACAATAACTCTGAACTAGAATCTTTTAAAATTTTTTGGGCACTTGTCAATGCTAAATAGTTTTTTAAAGGCTGAAACATTTGTAATACTTCTTTCAGTGTCTGAATCAACGCAAACCACCTAGTTTTACTATAGCCGAAAAGTTTCTTTTATTCTGTGTCAGAGACATAACAGAATTCTTTAAGAGTTTCAACACGAATGCTGTAAATGTAGAAAAATGAATAAATTTAGAATAAAATAGGTAGACAATCTGCAGCAGTTTTGATTGCATTGTGAATTATGTAAGCTGCACAGCCTATACCTATGAGTGTCCTTCCAAGTTACGTGTTCAATTTCACCTAAACATTTTTAGCTCCTCTTCTTCTTTTGCCTTCAAAATTACAGTTGGTATTTTTGGTTTAAGCTCATTTTTTGTCAACTCTTGTTTCAAATAATCAACCACTATATCCGATGTTTCGCTTGGTTGCTCTTGGAACTCAAAAACTTTTACTTGTACTCCTTCGTATAGTAAAAACTAGCGTACTATGACAGGGAATACTCTTATAGAGCCATGGTTTGAAGCATCCGTTAATAAAGTTATACAATTAGCCTTACGAAGGTGTTCTTTTAATTCATTTGTTGCCATAGGTGCCACCACATTCACAACAATAGTATCGAATTTACTTAAACCCAAACTTTTACGGCACACTTAAACTTTTGCTTGAAACATGTCTGTATTAAGCTAGACGCACAATCATTCGAGCGAAAGCTATGATTGTTCTTTATAGTGTGATAGGTACCCTCCGCTGCAGCAACTTCAAAATCCTTGGAAGATGGTGAATCTGTTTTCTTAAAGAAATTGAGCATCGATGAACTTGAAGCGGCAGCATTATCGGATAGTGTGAAATTCTGAAATCTGTACGGCACTTTTCACACGTGACGTTTGTAGGGACACTCCTTTGTTTTATGAACGAATACTTAGTTTGTAAGTTAATATACACTTCCGTACACTTCTGTTTATGAATTTCAATGTTTCAGAAATCACGTAAAGATAAAAAACGAATAAATTGTACAATAAAACTAAGAAGAGTTTATAGTATATATTCGGCAATCGCAGTATGTAAACTAATTAAATCATTTCAGTTAACAAATTATTGAAATACCTATATTACGTTTATAGACACAGAACAAATGAACAAACATGCATGCGAATATGCATCATTCTATATTCCTCTCAAACCGAATCTAACGGTTTCAGTATTAAAACGATCAAAGTATTCTTCGTTCGTTCATCATTTTTCTCATTCTCAAACAAACGATACATTACAGATCCATAGTCGATGCAGATACGGTACAAGGATTGACAGAGCACAAAGTACCTGTGGGTAGTTAACCCAGTTTAGTAATTTTAATTTCAAGTCTGTTTTTTTGCTGTTTTTAGTTTTTCTTTATCTGAAAGTCTTTTTGAGAGCAATATTATTTTTAGTATACTCGTACCATATACATTTATTGACAATGAGTGTAATGAACGAAAAATGCATCTATATGGGGTGGCCTTTTTTCAAATTGGGACATTTTGCGTTATTTGGGGGCAGCGGGACGCAAAGCTCGAAAGCGGGACTTTCGTATGGTCACCTTAGTTATACGGCGACATTGCATTGGTGAGATGCGTTAGAATTCATCGCATTGGATAGCTATGACATTCTCAGATAACGAAAACCGCCGCTCCGGCCCGGGCTGTCTTCGCTCTGTATCGAATACCTCAAGTAGAAAGGGATTTGACAGCATTAAATACAGAGAGCTTTTAGCTGAGGCAACAGGTCCTTTGGGGCTTGTTCCTTTTTTTTTTAATATTGAGATTCTTTTTTTATTTAATATTCAGGAAAATGAACGAGGAAAGAAAGAGAGATACCGATTCACGTTTGATTTTAATGCATGTGGGTTGGCAGAACATTCCCTAAGCGTACAGCCTGTGAAAAATTACAATATTACAGGCTAAACTAATGAGCATGTATAGCGACACGGGCATTAGGGCTAAATGTTTGAAGAGGCAATCTCGATAAAGAATCATATTTGGAACTCAGGCTACCAAGACAATTTTTGTTCTGTGGGTGAATCTGCGTGAAATGCTGTAGAAATCGTTATAATTGATTTACGGTGTACAAATGGCAAGAGCATGACCCTCCAGCAGCATTATACTGGCTTACGCCGTCATAGGGCTCACAGATCTATAATGATGTGATTAAAAAGGCTTGAAACGTTCGTACCATGTGTAGCCAAACAATTAGATACCCTGGAGTGCTATCACGCAGATATTACCGCTATCCAGAAAGTGCAATGAGATGGATCGGGCAAATAGGGGATGAAAAGCTGTGATATAAACCATGGTGATTAGGGAAAAGAAAAAGAGCTTATTTGGATGCAGATTTATCATATACCTACGACGGACAATTACTTTCGGATTTGTACTTGCAATGTTCTTTAACAAGCCGCGTGCAGCCGAACAATTAGCAGATATCGCCGCCATTCAGGAAGCGTGATGAGATGGGCGTGACGGAAGGAGGTTGAAAACTGTGATGTATACGATGGTGATTGCTATAGGGAAAAGAAACAGCACTTACTCGTGTGCGGGTGTGCCATATGCTGCAGAATTGAGCAAGAAGTTTTGAGCTTCCGAAACTAGAGTGAACATCTTATGGCAATCCGCATCAAGGCTAATTTCGCTAACATAAGAATAAAATGCCCCCATGCCACTATGGAACACAATGACGACACCATCAAAGAATGTTTCTACGAGCTCTCGAGAAGAAATATGAGCAATGCCATATTAGGCGATTTTAACGCCAGGAAAGGAAAGTTGGATATCTCTGGTAGGACAGTTGGTAAGTATAGACTACACTACACCACGGTTTCCTTGTCTCAATATACACAATAAAGCATAGTGGTTTCCGGATCATTAAACAACAAATCAAATTGGTCACATTTCAATAAACACATGTCGTGTCGTGTTACGTCTCGATACTCGTACTAGGTTCTTGTTTTGAAGCATGGTTTTATGAAGAATGCCGGCAAGCTCATGTAGCTAAACAAGGAGCGTACAAAGCGGCGCTGCATTGGCGCTCCTAAACTCTACGAAAAAAGAGACGCGAAGTACATCGGATTCTCCAGAAGAAGAAAAAAGAACACGGGAGGCATGCGATGAAGAAAATTCAGAGTTTGTACTCCAGGAATATTCCACGGAAGCTTAACTGACAGGTAAAAAGAACGTGCCAAAGCAAGAAGACCCATACTGTAGAACCTGGTACTGAGATTGTATAACGGCGGAGAAGCCCAACATACCACCGTCGGGCAGAATAGACCATTTACCTGAGACCTGCCCTACCTGTACCTGTTGCCGCCAAATAAACAACTTTAGAAGCGCCAGCAATATCGCACCACTTTTCACAACATCGTTCGATTCTTCAGCTAACAGGAAAAATAATATATTGACAATCCTATTCTCAATTTTGTAAAGCACATCGAACTACCATCCATACTAGCATACCATCATTTTGCATCAGTTCACATCAGTTATACACACAAGTGCCAACGCACCAATTATAGAAAAGTAGAATTTACTTTTGCACTTGCTCGAGTTGATATCGCTCCCGAGAAGCGGTATTATGGACCCGCGACAAGCAAACAAGCAAGTTCAAAGGAAAGAAGTAATGAAAAATTAACAGTCTACTTTTGGTTGTCACAGGGACAACATATTTATGGCAATTAAAATACTTCTTTTTTTTTTAAATTAGCAAACCGGAGCTTTTTTTTTTGTTGTTTATTATAACTTAACATCGTCTTAAAGGCTTTAATGATTAATTTTGGTCCTTCGAGCCGGATGTTTAAGCTTATCAATTAATTTGTAAAGGATTTAAATCGCTTTCAGCTAGACACGAAGCTGCATATGCTCGAGGTACAGTTTGCAACTTTCAATAATGTACAGTCGCAGATCCAGCGCTTGGATGACAACGAGTTTAACAGCAGCAAGCGCGACACATATGAAGAGACTTTATGTTGAAAACCAAACTGTTAGAACGACTGGACAACTTTCTCATCCAAACCGCACCAAAAATTAATTCTATATATACGTGCTCAACTGCATCACCGTCCTCTCGTCTGCATCTGCAGAAACTCCAGCTACCATCTTTCACTGGAGCACACACGACATGGATGGACTTTTTCGACATGTTTTCATCACTAGTCCATAGTTAGAAAGATCTGTGCGACGTTGAAGAGTTTCAGCTCCTGCGATCGTGTATCCAGGGAAGTGCAACAAAGATCATCCAGCCGCTGGAGATCACGGGCCATAACTACGAGAAGGCTATCGATCTACTCAAGGCCCGGTACGACAACAAACGGCATCTTTCAGGAGATCTTTGATATGCAAACAATCCCAAAACCCACCGTGGAAACCATTCGCCCATGATCGAAACCATCAACGTCAACCTTCGTGCAGTAAATTCCAATGGTAATAAGGAGCAAATTGCCGGTGGCTTTCTGCTGCATTTGCACTCTCAAGCAAATGGGAAGACGAAGTGACGACCAAACAAAAACTAAAGTCTTCTTACAAGCTCGCTGAGAATCTGGATTCAACTAGCTTATCGACCGATTATGACTTTAGCTATCCCACTTGGGTGGAACTCTGCACATTCATTGATGCAAAACTCTTTACATAATTGAAGCCAAACACCAACGTAGTTCCAATTCGAATCATTCGCAACCTCATCACTCCACTGGTGTTAAACCAAAATTCAAGGTGCACAGCAACGCCACATTTGTCACACTCGAACCAGCAGTATAAGCTTCGGTGTGTGTCTTTTGTGATGACACATCATCACACGGTCCGTTCGGGAATCAAAAATTTAACGGTTTATCGCCATATAAACACTTTAGGGTAGTAAAGGGGCTTAACCTGTGTATCAACTGCCTGCGAGGACGTCATTCGGTTAAAAATTGGAACGCGATCCATAAGTGCCAAAAGTGTAAATCATCCATCGCATCCACCATGGCCCACGGTGGTGTCGAAGTTACGGCACAACCATCGTCATTTACCGCTGCCAATCAAGATAATTCAAAGTTGACATTATCTCAACCTTCGACTTTTTTATAAACTATTCATCCCATTACATTCTCTTGGCCACGGCATTAGTGCGCTTCGGTAATGCGAATGTCAGTTCGGTTGCACGTTTCTCGACTAATGCTTCCAACTTCATCACGAAACATATCGCATAGCACTTAAAACTAAAACGTAATGCATGCATCTACCTCAACGTCAATAAAATGGGAGACGTGACAACTGTCGCCTACCATTGCACTCAATTATGTATTGAATCGCTTGTTAATAACTGTAGTACTACTATGGCTGTAGTCATACTACCGAATCGACACATCAGGTAGTAAGACTGGAGAATTCCACCGAATATTAAAATGTCTGACTTGCAGTTCAACCGTTTCTGTTCCGTCGATTGCCTCATTAGATCTGGCAAATACTTCGAGTTACTACAAGTGGGCTAAATAACCTTAGCCAGAATCTTTTGTACATCTAGAAAACGGTTTTCGGATGGGTCGTAGGTGTGACGATTTTAAATATTGCGTCTAAAGA
Source organism: Volucella inanis (assembly GCA_907269105.1). Lineage (NCBI taxonomy): Eukaryota > Metazoa > Arthropoda > Insecta > Diptera > Syrphidae > Volucella > Volucella inanis. The sequence continues at coordinate 150,573,014 of OU026153.1, forward strand.
CCACCAATTGACGCGTCAGTCATCGAATCACTCACTCATTACAACAGAATTTCAACGAAATCTCACCGCAACAGAAGCACCGCAAATCGAGGAACTCCTTCAGAAGTTCTGGACCATTAAGGATTATCACACACTGTGCAAATGATTCTTCACTGAACAAGAAGTTCTTTACAAACTTTCGCTGACCAGTCACCAATTAATTCATCGTACAATTGCCGTTTCGCGAGGATCGCACTGAACTAGAAAGTTTTTATGACATCGCTTAAAAAAGTTAGTAGCTATTGAGCATAAAATTCATCGATCTTCACAATTGCAGAAAGACTACCACAATTTCTTTGATGAGTATGCTCGATTGGAGCATATGGTTAAAATTCAGCCAATAACTGCATATCGCAACAATGTCAACTTCATTCCTCACCATTGCGTCCTGAAGCCCGACAGCTTGTCAACTAAGCTGCGGGTGGTATTCGACGTGTCTTGCAAAACAGCATCAGGAGAGTCACTGAATGATATCCTAAAGGTCGGACCGACATCTTCGTGACTGATATTTTGCAAATGTACGCCAAATCTTAGTCAGTCCCCAGGATTGCAACATGCAGTGCATTATTTGGAGAAACTATGAAACTCAGGCGATTGAAACATATCAACTTCCGACAGTAACCTATGTGCCGTTGTCTCCGTCAACTCGCATAAGACAACACTTCCTCTTTTCCTACTAGGGCCTTAATCACATTACGTGACTTTTACGTTGAAAATTTGATGTCAGGTGCAAATAACCTCCAGGAGGTCATGAAAATCAAGCAGGAGGTAACCGAACTACTACTTCAGGGCGGACTTCCACTTCGTAAGTGGGCATCAAATGATCCACGTATAATCGCAAACGTTCCTAAAGGAGACAAGGAACCCTTCATCAGCGTAGGCGACAGCGAATTCATCAAGGTACTTGGAACGGGATGGGATCCGCACGAAGACACCTCCTTCTTCACAAACACGGAACCGAGGAATCAACTCACAAACAAGAGGGGCATTCTTTCGCAAATTTCGCAGTTCTATGATACGTTAGATTTACTGAATCAATTCATTGTAAAGACGAAAATATTCATACAGACAATGTGGAAACTTCACTTGCACTGGGATGAGAGCCTACTTGAAGACATTCACACACAATGGCTGGAGTACCAGAGGCAACTGAATGACATTAACCAGATCAAAATTTCGCGGTATGTAGCTATTTTTAGTAACCAAACACAAATCCACGGCTTTTCAGATGCCAGCACCAAGGCATGCGGAACATGCCTGTACATTCAGAGTTTTAGCGAGGATGGAATTATCTCCCTACACCTTCCTTGCGCTAAGTCACGAGTGGCACCCATAAGTGAAACATCGATTCAAAGGCTAGAATTGTGCGCTGCTGTGTTACTGATTGAATTGCTGGAAAGGATTAGCAAATACGTTCAGCTAAATTGCTGGAGGGACCATTGCCTTGTCGTGGCAGGACTTCAAAAATTCAAGGTAGCTCAGTACAAGCAGAATGGAGGCACGTACCAACCAAAGACAACTCCGCTGACCTAGTATTCAGAGGAGTGTTTCAGGCCGAACTGATTAACAATGATTTTTTGTTTCCAGGTCCACAGTTTCTGTTGCTGCCCGAAAGCGATAGGCCTAAATTGCATGCAATAAATAATTGCGAGGATGAATTCACCGAACAACAGAAACAAGGCAGAAAGTTGTTCTTATCGCATAGTCAAGCATCGGCCTAATTTTTAAATGCAAAAATCACAACATTTTCATACGATTAGTTAACGTCTTTTGTTTCGTTCGCAGATTTATAAATCATTACACAGACACTATGGCACCAAGGCTACCGATTCAATTTCTCCAGACGATTTCGACGACTTTCTGCTTTGTATACTTCGCACTATCCAACGCAAGTCCTTCACCGAAGAGATAAGGTTGTTACAAAGGGGAAAAGGAGTCATCGCCTGCCTCATTTCAGTTTGCTCGCATATGTAGAAGTGGAGCTGAAGCAATTTAGAGTGCTCATTTGGAGGCAGTTAGCTAAGGACTAACTGGAGAGGCTTGTTGGTTAAGGCCCAAGTCTCAATATGGATAACCCAGTTACTCAACCACAAATGATGGGTACTTAAATCGAGCAGATCTCAACGCTTTATTGAACAAACTCAAAGATTCTTAAAGACACATTGAGCTATTACCAGGAGCTATTGAGCTATTGCGCAGGAGAAAATAATCACTGAGAAATAAGATAACATTTACAACTACAAAAAAAGCACTCGTGCTTTGCTTATGACTATTACGATGCTATTATAAGTTTAGCGATGGATTCTCCAACAAAATTGAAAGCCTGCAACAAGCAAAACATTTTATTTAATAAAAGGGAGTCCGAATTTCATTAGTAACGGGTTCATCTGTACCAATCAATGGTGGGGTTGTTAGCAACCATATATGGGAACGAGATTTCGAATACAGCTACTATAGAAAAATCAATGTTAATACCATTAGCTTTGACTTTTAACAATATATTCATCTCGTGGACAGAGTGCAGCAAGTAAAAATTTTATTGGCAGAGGTGTGCACATCAGCCTACTGGATCAACCAACTTCAAGATAAACTTATCGAATATCGCTCAGCTAAAATTCAATCGGGATAATTTGAAATGAAAACGGTTTCATGACTTATCCACATGAATAGTGAATAAATAGTCAGTGTTGAACTATAAGAAGATGTTTTACCTAAAAACGAATCCAACCGATGAAGCAGAACGAATTATTGCAGCCAATACATATAATAATTCGAAACATGCATCTGGTCTATTCAGTCGGAACTACTATTAAGTCTTGGTAATTGGAGCTTGGAAAAACTTGGGTATTTCGATAACCAATTGAGACCCAATACTGCTCCACATTTTATTGAAAAAATTGCACAAGTCAACACAAAAATCGTATGGCTAGTCATTGACGAATCCCAAGTAATTGTAGCCGATGGACATATTTTATAAGTTCTTAGCAAGTGTCCAAATGGTGTCCAAATGGTGTGCAAAAGGTGTCCAAATGGTAATACAAATTGCCACATCCAATTTTTTCATGTGCAGAGGAGGAAATTAATTATTTACTTGCAGCAAATGCTTAAAATAGTTACCATTAGGACACTTGAACGATGTAAGGACACACAGAACAGTATTCCACAGCTCACTGAAACCCCAAACCAATACAGTCATCAATCATATCTTCCACGCTACCAAAAGCTCGCTAAACGAAAAGTCTTTATTACGAGTAGTTAAAAACAATACTTCAAGAGGGTATGTGTTTTAAGTAAGATCGTCGTTTAAGTATGGTACTCAGTAAAACGGATCAACGATTAATTCTCTTTCGATACTAAAATCCAATTCACAGAGAGAATGATACGCAAATTTAAAGTAGCATCTGTACACAGCTATGGTAAACGATGGTAAGTAATATGGCAACATGATGAAGGCAACATCAACATCAACATCAAAATTGCCTATGAAGTCACGATTAGTTTCTCACCATCTTTTAAAAATGTGCTACATACATGGCATGTAACAGATAATGTTAAAATACCAGTTCCGCAATTAACGAAGGTAAATCGAATGCTAATCGGAACAGCGGAACACAAATTACATGAGTAATTTCTCTTGAATTAATTGAAAGGTTTTAAAAGAGAGACGGACTATCTGAAGCCAAGTTCAGCAATACATTGGCAGAACAAGAATGCGAAAAAATATTCAATAACACCGTAGAACGAGGCAAGATAGGAAGATTCGTTACCACCAGATTGTTAAGTCAAACACGCGGTTATGGTGGAATAACAACTTTATTGATTGCCGGTCACAGTAAGAGCGAATTCATGATATTAAGATCTACTTATAGTCTACGTTAGTAAATTTTTATTATGTTATGTGCAGGAAATAAGAAAGATGTAAATACTGATGCTTAAGACATTTCAAATACATAACATCTTCCTCTTTTTAATATAATTTCTCTAATATGTTTAATTAATCAATTATTTACTTTTTATATATTGTTCACCTTAATTGGATTTTTTTTAATTAAATGGCCTTGATACGGCCGAAGAAAGCATCACACGCTGCACGCAAGTGGCTCTGCGGTATTTTGCCCATTCCCGGTGGTCCAAACGTTGGTATTTTTTAGTGCCAACCTTCGCCTTCAAAATACCCCAGACGGAGAAATCCAACGGATTTGGTTGACGCGCGCTTTGTGAGACGGTGCCGAGTCTTGTTGAAATGTCCACGGTCTCCGACCTAAATGATTGTTTGCCCAAGGCTTCAATACTGTCTAAACTCGGTCATTTTGTTTGTTGACATATTGCTCTATAACAAATGGTGACACATCGGAAAAAACCAAATTCGGAAACTCACCGCTTTCGTGCAAGCGTAGCAACTCCTTCGTTCTTTCGACTCTATCTTTTTTTTTGTTGCTGTGTAAGATCATGTGCTTTTTGGAACTTCAATGGCTTGAGCCCAAGCTCATTTTTTAGTATGTGTTGCATCCGTTCCAACGATATGTTGAGCTCACGAGCCACTTTTCTTCCACTTCGAGGGGGATTTCGCTCAATTCGAGCCTTTAATTTCCGAACCATTTCTGCCCTTGTTACTGTTTTTTATGACCACCTCCATGGCGTTTTGCAACGCTGCCAGTATCACGGTAACGAGCTATGGTTCGAGACACAAATGATTTATTCACGTTGAGGTGCTGCAGGGCTCTAACGATAGCTACTTGTGGTTTTCCATCACAATATAAAGCAATCACACTATCACGTTTGAATTCCATTGCGGATAAAAATTTTTCAACACAACTGAGACGCAAATCGTTTAAAAGGCTTGTAAATAATAAAATTATCTGTCATGTGTAAAAATTTGGGCTCACTGTCATGAACGGTTTGGAAATTATAGCAGTCTGAAGTTGCAGTTTGAGTCAGTCAGGGTGTATTTCTTAGATATTTCTTTTTTAAGTTGATTTTCATGTACGAACCTTTTATAGTCATTAACCGTATTAATAAATGTATTCTTATTAACAATTTTAATAACTTTAGCTTGTATCCATTTAACCATATTTACAAAATGATTTCTATAGAGGACTTCCTCCCCAATTTCAAAAAATATATTATTTTTAAATTTTGCATCAACAGCTCTATTATCTTTGTCTATTGTTCTGTTATATTCAATACGTTTGTTTGAATGATTAGTTAAAAGATTCTTACTACTTTTATTAGTTAAACAATGCAATAAAGTTTTAGGTTGATAACTAAACACCATTTCGGAAGGGGTTCTGCCAGTCATTGTAGTGAGGGTGTTTCGATAATTTAGTAAAAACTCATTGACTTTATTCATTAACGACGAATCATTTTTTTAATTCCAAGCGGAACCTTTTTAGCACAGACTTAACTGTTTGAACTCCTCGTTTCGCTAAACCGTTAGATTGTGGGTGATATGGGGGCGATTTCAAAAGATTTATTCCCTTACATCTACAAAATTTTCGAAAAACAAACGAACTAAACGGCGGACCATTATCGGAAACAATATTGGCGGGTAGGCCGAAAACAATTAATAATTCTGAAAGAACATCAATTACGTTCGATGCCGATTTTTTTGGCATTAACTTAATCTCTCCGTACTTTGAATATGCATCTATGACTATCAGAAACATTTTTCCCCCAAAGTGAAAAAAATCTAAATGTATTCGATTAAAGGGATATGCCGCTTCAACCCACTTGGTGTGAACTCTCTCTTTTGGGAGGTTTTGCGTTTGTTCACCTAATAAACAATTTTCAACATACTTTTTAAAGTTGTCATCTAACGTAGGCCACCATACAAAAGACTATGCCAACATTTTCATACGTACAATTCCAGTATGATTCTTATGAAATAACTTGAGAATCGATTCTTGCAAAGCTTTCGGTATAACAATTCTATGTGCATAAAATACACATCCATTTTCGATTGCAAAGGAATTACGTTTTTTGAAATAAGATAATAAACTACTCGGGATGTCTCCGCTATTAGGCCATCCAAACTGTAAATGGTTATACGTCCTATTCTGTAAACGTCCGTACTAGTTCCATATCTATAAAGCTTTCTTCTGAACTAAAATAAAAAATATTTGCTTCTTCTATCTCAGAATTTCCTATTTCTTAATGAAATGGTGTAATCATACTGATATAGAATTATGGCCCAACGTTAAAGCCGCGCCGATGCGACTTCCGAATTTCCCTTGTGAGGGTGAAACATTTCCTTGAGGACTTGGTGATCTGAACATATCTAAAAATTATGTCCGTAGATATACGTATGGAATCATTTTAACGGCAAAAATGATTGCCAACGCTTCTCTATAGATTTATGAGTAATTTTGTTCAACCGGAGATAAGGTGCACTATGCAAAATAGACTGGTTTCTCCTCACCGTCTCCTCTCTATATGTCAACAAAATTGCTCCAACCCCACACGGACTAGCATCTTCAATTACGACAATAGCCTTTTTTGGGTCGTAAAGCTCTAAAATACTATTTTCTAAAAGCAATTTCTTACAATTTTCGAAGGATGATTGGCATTCAGCTGTCCAATCAAAGCGAACTCCCTTTTTTAACAACTGGTAAAGTTGGTGGGCCTTGCTACATAAATAAATATGTTATAATAATTTAACAAGCATAAAAACGATTGAAGTTGTTGAAGATTACTGGGTGGTGGTGCTTCTACAATAGCCTAAACATTTTTCTCATTTGGGCTTATGCCTTTTGCCGACACTATGTGCCATAAATAATCAACTCTATCTACTAAGAATTAGCACTTTTTAACATAATTGTGTATGTTATGTGCATGCAAACGACTCAAATTTCAAACATCAACCCTTCACTTTCTTTAGAGGATGAACCTCCGATCAAAATATCATCTAAGTAGCATCTACGCAATCCTTTTAGGATTACTGACTGGAATATTGCAGGTGCACATTTTACCCCATAGATCAAACGAGTTCACTTATAAAGACCACCCTAGTTACTGATAAGCACCTACCTACAAAGTGTGTACAACCTGTAAGCCCTGCAAAAATATCGACAGCTAGAGGAAATGGATAGTATTGCGTTTTGCATCGATTATGCATCGATTAAATGTCACCTTGCAATCTACGCCTATCCTAATAGTGCCTTCACCTTTGGGGACGATTACCATTGGACTAGCCCACTTACTAAATTCCGCTGGTATCAAAATATCTTCTTTAACTAACCTTTCCAATTCTGCTTCTACCTTATCACGTAACTTGTATGGTACCCAGTAGGGTGCGTTAAAAATAGGAATCTGATATTTTTGTTTTGAAAAACGTTCCCCCAGTTTGTAAATAATTTGTCGATCCACGTGCGTCCAATTAAACCATTTCTAGGCATTTCTCCTTGAACCACTACTAATGATAACTTCACCATGTGACTGCCAGAATTAACCTCAACGCACATGATTCCTAGCTCTCTCAACCTTGAACCTGTGACCGAATTTAAATTAGTACTTGCTTTCATCAATTTTCCCACATTTATTTCTTGGGAAGGGTTTTCACTACAGGCACCACCTGTTTGATTCACATTGTCCTTATTGAGTTGACATTTTCTTGTCACATGTCCCTTTTTATTACAAACGAAACATTGTCAATTTCGGACTGGACACCTTGACTCAACGTGGTTGATATGGTCACATCTAATAAATTCCTGTTTTTTTCCGCGATCACTTCTTGTCACTCCCCTTTTTTTTATCCTCATGTTGTGCTCTTAACTCTCTATGTTTAACATTGAATTTTTTGTTGTCATTATAAACTGCATGCTGCTACATAGGTTGAATAGATCTGGATGATTTTTCGGATAATTCCATATTCAGTGCTCTCACGCAACATTTCTCAAATGTCAAAGAATCGTCTCCAAACAATAATTCTTGAATTTTCTCACTTTTTACGGCCATTTTAAAGCGATCGGTCAGTGCTTCGTCTAATATATATGACTTGTACACTCCGGCCTTTGTATCTGAAGAACCCGTAGGAACAGCAACACCATCAACTTTTTCCTTCCTATTATCATTACCAACTTTTGATTCACCCTCCACGTGTTCTAAAAAAAACTTCCAAATTGACAGGTTTGTGCTGCTGCTTTAAATCGCACAATAAATTCACAAAGGGACTCCCCTGAATTTTGTTGAACTTATACCTCTCGGTCCTCTTGTTTTGTTTTGGAGTAAAATGATTTCGTAGTAGTGTGATAAGATCATTGAATTTCACTTCACTTGACAATTTATTTGACTATGCGACATCAGAATTTCGTTAATTTCTGCACCCACCACCGTAATGAAAAGCGCTGTTTCTGCTTCCTCGCCAATGTCATTAACTTTGAAGAAATGTCTCAGTCGATCTTCATGTACCTTGACATTGCTCCCCGATACAAATGTCACCAAACGTGACATTTTACGACTTAAGAAAAATATAGAATAATATAGATTTGGGTTACTTAAAAAAAAAGTCCTTCTCGTCAAGGTTAAGTCAAACACACGGGTATGGTGAAGTAACAACTTTATTGATTGACGGTGACAGTAAGAAAGAGCGAATTGATAACCTTACGATCTACTTATAGTCTACGTTAGTAAATACTTTTTATGTAATGTGTAGGAAATTTGTAAATAATTTCAAATACTATGCTGTTAGTATCAGAATTAAATAAGCTGCTGCAGCATTTATACACCCAGAGCAGAGCAATGACCTAAGTTTGGGAAGGAATATGAAAACCAAAGAGTATGTCATCAGCAAAGGAATATACTGGATTAGAAGTGACAGACAAAAGATTTTGTTATAAAAAATTACAAAGAGTGCTGGATACAAAACGGGACCCTGGAGAACTGGAGAAAACCAGCATTTGTTTTGTGGATATCAGACTTGAAACAGGGTATGTATTTAAATTCGTGAGGTTTTTTTTTCAAAATTTGAACGTTTATTTAAGAAAAAACATGTACAATAGTATTATTCAAGCTGAAGCTATGACTTTTTCCCATCTTTCTGGTAATGTGTGGTTCCCATCCCAAAAGAACTGCGCCAGCTTGGAAGCCAAGAATGAATCAAGCCAATTTTTGATATTCTGCTCTGATGTGAACCGTATTTCAGTGAGGGCGTTCTGCATCGACAGGAACAAATGGGATAAGACTTCCCATCCACTGTTTTCTAAATAGTTCTTAATCGGAATAGCAACGTGGGGCCGAGCGTTGTCATGATGGAAAATTATTGCCTTGTGTCTGGTCGCATATTCCGGGCGTTTTTCAGCAACTGCTCTCTTTAAACGGATTAATTGTGTTCGGTAGCATTGTACATTGATGGTTTCATCCGGTTTTAGCAGCTCATAATACAGCACACCCATCTGATTTCACCAAATACAAATTTGGCTGGTTGGCCGGGTTTCACATATGATTTTTTGCGCTTGGGGTTGTCGTAATGGATCCATTTTTCATCACCAGTAACAATCCGATGCAAAAATGACTTCCTTTTGTGGCGTTCCAGCAGCATTTCGGACATGCAAAACAGCCTTTCGACGTCTCTCGGCTTGAGTTCATGTGGAACCCAATTTCCTTGTTTTTGAATATATCCAGCTGCTTTTAAACGTTTTGAAATGGCTGCTTGAGTGACACCCAAAGATTCTGCGAGCTCTTCTTGTGTTTATCAACAATCTTCATAGAGTAATGCTTCCAGTTCTTCATCTTCAAACTTCTTTGGCAGCCCAGGACGTTCATCGTCTTCCAAGCCAAAATCACTACTTTTAAATCGTGCAAACCACTTTTGGCACGTTCGCTCAGCTACCGCATAAATTTTCACCAAAATACGATGATTTTCGGCAGCAGTTTTCTTCATTTTAAGGCAATGAAGAACTCCCCGCAGAAACACTTTTTCAGGCACAAAGTTCGACATATTTGAGTAAAAAAAAATTATTGTTGTTTACCCTTCAAATGAATGACATATACTGAAATGACGTACAATGACAGCAGCTTTCCAACGCATGTTCCAATGGAATAATAACAATGAAATAATACAAGTTACGCCATCTCTTAGCAAACCACACGAGTTTAAGTTATAGGCCATAATTACCACTCGAACAGACATGAAAAATAAATGGTCCTTTTTCAAAGTTCTGGCAACTACAGTCTAACTATAGGGTTTTTCGGTGCGGTTTGCATGCCGGCGGCGTTATTGGGCCATATTTTTTCGTCGACGATAACGATCGTCACGTTACTGTGAATAGTGGTCAGCGTTATCGCGCCATGATTACCGATTTTTTTTTTGGACCGAATTGGAAGATATGGACTTGGACGACATGAAATTTCAACAGGATGGTGCCACAAGCCACACAGCACACGCTACAATCGATTTATTGAAGAGTAAGTATGGTGAGCGTGTTATCTCAAGACATGGGCCAGTCGATTGGCTGCCTCGTTCGTGCGATTTAATACCGCTTGACTATTTTCTGTGGGATTAAGTTAAGTCATTGGCTTATGCCAACACGCCGACGACGTTGGAATAGGTCAGAGCCAACATTGAACCCGAAATAGCGGCCGTTTCGGCCGTAATGTGTGGCCGAGTCGTTGAAAATTGGATCTAACGAATCGACCGCTGCAAACGTGCCCGCGGTGGCCATATGAACGAAGTCGAGTTCCATTCATAAATGTTTTGATTGTACTTCAAGATAATAATAAAGTTTTTGAAATATCTCAAATGGTTTGACTTTTATTTAAAAAAAAATTGTCAAGTCATTATTAGAAAACCCTATATAAACGATGGTCTGGATGGTAAATATATCAGAGTGTCAAATTTTTTTAACGAACGGACACTGTAGTGCTTTTTGCCTCAGTTGAATGTCATATTGGAATTGCACAAGCTTAAAAGAGGAATTGTTGTCAGGGTTAGATTTGGGATTTTAAAATTTCTTAAATGGTTTCAATGAAAACGCAGGCGAAGGTTTTTTTACTTGGTTTGGAATTTTTTTCACCACACTTTTCAAACACTACTACCTACTAATGAAATTACGATCTTTTTAAAGCCATCGGAACTCGCTTCACCTGACTTTAACTCGTCTCAAATACTCTTGATTACTTCTGAACTCTATAGTCTCCTGATCTGTTCCCATATAGAGCTATTTGTTTGGTCTCTTTTTTTTTGCAGAATATTTACGAAAATCCGTTGATAACTGTAAGTTAGGAAGAGTTACTTCCTAGGTATTACTATACTCAAAAAGAAATATTCATGACTCACTCACTCGTTTCTACTTTTTCAACTAAATGCTTTCTAGCTAGGGAAGACCATTTATATTTTCAAACTCATGATAGAACGAAAACCTGTTTGCTTGACATTTAAACACAGGTGCTCTTCGATCCTACGCAGGACAATCTTTCCTACAATTCACAGCTGGAAAAGTAAGTATGTTAAACTCGCCTTTTTTGCAATCTACATATTGTATCATATTAAATTAGTCTTCGGAAATTTAACAAGCAGCTCATGCCAAAAACGCTTATTTGTCTGCGAGCTAGCTGCACCTTAGCCGCGGTTGTTATGTATATATTATTAAGGAGGGCATTATGAATTCGGGTATTTTCTGCTTCGAAGCATTGAGCCATTATTAGAGAGCATCGCATCTCCATCCAAATAATTTAGAGTGCTCGTTTGTATAAACATAAAGATGTTTGCATAAACAGTTATACAATCGTACTTGTTTGCTGCATCTGTGGCTTCAGAAGCTATAGCATTATTGTACTGATTTCTATATACTGTGATTTCATAGCCCCTACCAACATACCTTTGAGCTTCTACTGCAAACATTTTACGTGAGATAATAAATACTCGAACATTGGTGCGGTTCGTACTAAGAAATGGACTACAAAGGCATCTGTCATTGGATATCCAATATCAGCTGGGTACCTGTTTGTTACGTCACAACGGCAGCTTAAAAATTTTCTGTTTTCAAACTGCTCACTGTTGTCATTTCGATCTGCGAGTTGGCGCTTACTCATCACGTGTTTCAGCGTGGTATTGCTACATCATCTTAGCTACAGTCTTTTATAAAATTATGACGCTACCTTTTAAGTTAGGGTATCGTTCTGGTCCCCAATTGCAGTTGACGTCGGCACGTTCGTGTATAATGGAACCTAATCTGTCTGCATTCGTATTTCGGATAAATCACTTTTTTCTATGGTAAGCACAAAGCCAACCGAGACAAATTTCTTTTGCTGTTACAATGCAATCTCCGAAGAAAATCTTTGATAGAACCACTAGAGGACTATAGCTCACTAACCGACCTGTATTGTATAAAATTCATCTGCAATGTATCTTTTTCGTTATTTATGCCTTAGAAATATCAAGTGCAACTATCTTGCTTTCACCAGATTGATGTACGCTTCCGTTCCACTTTTCGATGAGACATGCCATCAAATCACCAGTGGATCTGTTGCGAGATATTTCTTGAACTGATGGTTTATTAGCGTTTCCATGACCTTGGAAAGAAGAAACGTAAGTGCAATGGGTATATAGGAAAAGAGAGAAGAAGATTCGTTTTTTGGTGAGGGGCTTGACAAATGCTGTTTTCCATCTGCTCGGAAAGAGTCTTAAAGAGAAGGATTTAAAAAAAAAGCTTACGCAGTGGTTTTACCAGCGAGGAAGAACACCTCTTCAGAGAAAGGGGGGGATATAACATCAGGACCATCGGACTTGCGTATATTAAGGTATTTAAGTACTCTTGCTACAAAACGAGTGCATATGTGGTCTCGTCCCATCGAAGATCCGCCGCACTCACGTGTAAGAGGGGACAAAGCACAATCTGGAAGTGTTAAATTGGCCTCAAAGTAAGAAGCAAGCAGATTGGCTTTGTTCAAAGAGCTTTTTCCGTATTCCTCTGTCAGGTTGGTCTTGTAGGACCGTTAAAATATTTCTCTAACCCTGATATACCTCTTTACCACGATTTTTCTTTTGGTTTGATAAACTTCATCCGATGAGGGATGAAACATCTCATAGCAAAAAGAATAGTGTCTGTGATCACATCAACAACGGCATTAACGTCAATATCGGGGAAACATAACGATCAGTTCATATTCTTAAAGAAGCTGTTAAGTGCGCTTCAGTTGGCTTTCTCGTATTGCCATACGATTCTTTTAGGAATCTTTTCTCTAACTGTGTGGTGGGTGTACGAGCAATTAGCTGATATGACACAGTGGTCCGGTAAGACTATAAGGGAGAGCACATCAATGGTGTACTTGTCATGGTGAAAGGTTAAAAACAAGTCCGTTGGCGTTATGATTCTCAACGTCTGGTATTAGCGTGGCCCATTTATAAGCTGTGTCAACTTGTTTTCACGTAGAAGGTCTCAACAAACCATTCTTCGGGTGTTGTCAGTCCAGAATATTGAAGCCAACTAAAATTGTGTATATTGAAATCGCCCGTAATACTGATTTCAATTCTTTGAATGGAAGCAGACAGCGCAACAAACTGGGGCTTCTGTAAATAAAGCAGCAGTGGGTAATTTGCTTGCGGAGATGGAATTTAATCCACAAGAAAATGAATTCCGGATTGGAACAAGGACTACATTATGGTAGTTCGTACCCAAGTAGCTTCAGATCAGTGTGATCTGAGAGGTGTGGGCGGGGATCTACCTGTGTTTCACTATGTGCCGAAACTGCTGGTCAGTACTGACAGACGTCGACGTACGCAGAAAAGTAATTATTTTATGTAGCGTATATTTGCTATGCCAACCCTGAATTCTCTAATCATAACCGCAAACAAACACAGAAAACACAAGCACTTACGATGCTAAGCAAAGGTACGGAGTAAAAATTCTGACGTTGGTTTTCCGAATCAAATTGCTGTAGGTGTTATCACCTTACAACAATATGAAACAGTGCACCAACAAAATGAACACTCACAAACCGCTATCCAATGGTTGTTACATACACTCACTCACGGCCTGTACCGTATGATAAATACAGTAAAGGTAGTGACAGATTGCAAGCAACGGTGCTTCAACCAGCAGCGTGAAAGGTGGAATACCCGCATTGTGGTGTGAGAAATTGTTTTTCACTGCATTGCACTAATTTTATTTTTTTTTTTTTTTCACACATTGAAATCGAAATGGGATTCGGTGTCTCAAATGGATTGGTGATAAAGTCGCCTGTTACCTTTTGAGTTTATTGCTGGCAGCATAAGGCTTTTCGAAAAGTTTTGAGACACTTCATCAAAAAAGGCACTAGCGTTCTCTTATGATTTAAGCCGTTCTACATCAAAATTCTTTTTAATACATCTTGTGTTCAGGCATTCTCGACGTTCGCATTCGCTGGAACAAAGTAGGTAGCTTTCGCATTCGAAGTCATTTGTTTTTTTTTTCTGTCGGTTAAGCCCTGTAAGACAGATAAAACTGGTTCCTTACCCTGACAGCCTTCTTACATCTCATCATGCCTTTTCCTCTGGTTTGATTCTTTTCATTCTGATGAAAACTTCAGGATCTCATTCCATAGATATAAATAAGTGAGTAAATACCTAATTAAAAGGAAGTATTATATAAAAAAGGGTGGCGCATTCAGAAGTGAAATATTTCCCAAGATAAACTCACTATTCCGTTAAAACAAGTTAATAAGTAAAGATTCGTAAGATATTTGAAATCTGATTACCAAAACAATTTCACCAGCAATATTCTTCTTCTTCTGCGGCCCGAAACTTAAAATCCAATTTATTATAGCACATCCTATGACAATGGGGTAAACTAAAGCACAAACACCAACTGCTACCATAACGAACATCTTAACAAAGGATTCACGTGCCATATTTCGAAATTTAAGATATACTAGTTAACTTGTTCAAGATCAGAAACCAAATGCATTGTATACATTTAGATCGTCGCCTAAAGAAATCTCTTTTGTAAAACAACCGATGAACCTTAATTAAAAAGTTGTCTGGTTTCATTTATGAGCAAAAAGGTGTTATGAGTTCGACATGTAATAAATAATACTCTTAAGCAATTATTATTTAACAACAATTTCCCCAAACTGGCCATTTAGTCTGGAGAATATTACTAACTATAAGGTGATAAATCATACATACATATCTTTATTACATGTACATAAATCGAAATAGAAAAATCCAAGCAAAAACTCGTCGCACCTTCAAACTCAAAAAACTAATAATTACAAATGTTAGCATTTTACAAAAACTTGCAGCAGGAATTAATTATGTCAGTGTCATTTATTCAGTACAGCGTTTCCGACCATGAACACTCATTTCGAACACAATTGTAAAGTAGTTATTGGGTATATAACTAACTTCGTGCGGTTCTTTTTTCAAAATTTGAACGTTTATTTAACAAAAACATGTACAATAGTATTATTCAAAGTATTGCCCATCTGAAGCTATGACTTTTCCCATCTTTCTGGCAATTTGTGGATCCCATCCCAAAAGAACTGAGCCGGCTTGGCAGCCAAGAATGAATCAAGCCAATTTTTGATATTCTGCTCTGAAGTGAACCGTATTTCAGTGAGGGCGTTCTGCATCGACCGGAACAAATGGTAGTCAGAAGAGGCAAGGTCTGGGCTATAAGGCAGGTGGGGTAAGACTTCCCATCCACTGTTTTCCAAATAGTTCTTAAGTGGAATAGCAACGTGGGGCCGATCGTTGTCATGATGTAAAATTATTGCCTCGTGTCTGGTCGCATATTCCGGGCGTTTTTCGGCTACTGCTTTCTTCAAACGGATTAATTGATGGTTTCACCCGGTTTTAGCAGCTCATAATACAGCACACCCATCTGATCCCACCAAATACAGAGCATTATCATCGCGCCATGGATATTCGGCTTTGCCATTGATTTGACTGGTTGGCCAGGTTTCACATATGATTTTTGATTTTCGCCGTCTCTCGGCTTGAGTTCATGTGGAACCCAATTTTTTGAATATATCCAGCTGCTTTTAAACGATTTAAAATGGCTGCTTGAGTGACACTCAACGATTCTGCGAGCCCTTCTTGTGTTTGGCAACAATCTTCATAGAGTAATGCTTCAAGTTCTTCATCTTCAAACTTTTTTGGCTGCCCAGGACGTTCATCGTCTTCCAAGCCAAAATCACCACTTTTAAATCGTGCAAACCACTTTTGGCACGTTCGCTCAGCTAGCGCATGTTCACCACAAACTTCCACCAAAATACGATGACTTTCGGCAGCAGTTTTCTTCATATTAAAGTAATGAAGAACAACTCCCCGCAAAAACACTTTTTCAGGCACAAAGATCGACATATTTGAGTGAAAAAAATTTATTGTTGTTTACGCTTCAAATGAATGACATATACTGAAATGACGTACAATGACAATGGCCTTCCAACGCATGTTCCAATGGAATGATAACAATGGAATAATACAAGTTACGCCATCTCTTAGCAAACTGCACGAATTAGGTTAAAGACCCAATACATGTAGTTATTCATTCATGGGTTCGGTATTCCACACATTCGACTTTCGTGGTATCTTGTTGATGGTTCAGAATTGAAATATTTTCGATGGTGGCTAGATGTGCATTTATAATCTTATGTATAATTTAGTTAAAGAAATAATTAGATTACACTCGAACGAAATTTCATTCAGTGCATTAACCGACATAGAGATAGTGCCTCGGGGAAATGATTACCATGGTAATTCTATAAAAGATATCGTCATCTAGAACGTAAATTTTTTTTTTTTTTTTTTCTAAAACTATAAGCACATTTTGGAGAAGAAAAACTTATAAAAGAGGTTTGAATACTTAAGCTCGTTATTTTTAGAACAGGAAAAGTAGATGACCGTAAAGATCTCTTTTTAAGTGCTGTCCCTCTTTTTTTTATCAGAACAGAGTACTCAGACTAAACTAGTCCATTATACTTCTTGTAGGTACATTTGACTGCGATTTCTTAGTCTTTCATAGAAAGATAAGTAAACGTACAATACACCCATCGCAACATTACGGAGTACATGAAGAATTTAACGCGAATACTTACAGATATAATGTTCAACTGTGTCGTCACCACCAAGCATACTTAGAAGTTTAACAAAAGCGTTTTGCCCCGATACGATGATGATACGAATGGTTGCCTAAAATAAAATAATATTTAAATGTTGGATGCCACCCATGGAGCAAAATAACCACAAAGCCCAAATTATACAATATCTTGTTAGAAAAATATTTTTTAATTGGCCTTCGAAATTTACCGGTGCAATATTTTAAGATTTGTCTTTCAAAAGCTTCAAATTCATTTGCTACCGTAGGCGATAAGGTAAACTAAGAGCTAAAGCCATATGTTAAGATTGGTCTAATTAACGTTTTATATGGTATAGTAGCAATTTAGTGTTTTGTGGCTTAAGTACTTCGTCTTTATTTTAAGAGATATTCTACTGTCAAAAATATGTAAGGAGATTGTTTTACTTTCTTTCACTGTTAACCGATGTCCTTTTCCGTAAGGATTTCTGAAGCAAGTCAGTCCACATTTTCCTATATTTATACTTAGGCCCCAAAAACTAAGATAGGAAACTGAAGCGGGCATGTAGTTTCTAATTTTATTTAGAGCAACAGTTGTTCATAGACTATTGAGTGGAATAGAGGTGTATCGGCTTTCCAAGCGAAAAAACTAAAAAATCAAGTGAAAAGTGTATATTGAAACGTATTGGCCATGTTTCGGTGGCGCAGTAGTAAAAGCAGGGGTCGAGGGCCGATTCCCGAAAAATTGGCGTTTAGTATTTATTTTTAAAAATTAAATAAATAGACAATTGATAATAACATATGTAGAATACGAGTGTGCGATCTATTCCAATAGCGGGACCAACAGATGCCATGATGCCATCTGATAACAGTACGAAAAAGAGAAGGAGGAAGCTTAAGCCTACTCCAAATCTTGTGAAGCACCTTTCTCTTTCAGTTTCCTGTGAAAAGCTGTCAGTTGGAATGAGGGAAGTGGCGCTAGGAACACCAATAAGTGCTGCAGCTGAAAATGATGATTACCCATATGTGTCAGATAGTGGGGAATGCCACTCCTTTTGGGAGTCCCGCGAAGATGCTCATAACACTTTAGTTGTTGAAGCTATGAGAAGAAATACATTTAAAGACATTTTTTCTAATTTTTACTTTGTTCAACCAACACTACTCCCCTCTTCAATGGACAGGATGTGTAAGGTAAGCGCAATTCAAGGAAGCATTAGTTTTTACAAACACTTGTTCACTAGCACATTATCTTCCAATAGATTCGACCTCTGCTTAATCACTTAAATACAAAATTTTTGTAATACTGTCAGATGGAAATCAATATATCTATTGACGATTCCATGAATTCATACTTCGGAAAACATATTTGCAAGCAGTTTCTTCGGAATAAGCCCGTAAGATTCGGATATAAAGCTTGAGTAGCGGCTTCGAAGTTCGGATACTGTCTTCAGTTTGATATTTATCAAGGAAAGAGACATGATAGAGATCCTTTTTTAGGATTAGGAGAATCAGTGGTTCTGCACTTTAGCAAAACGATCGCCAACGAGTTCCCCTTGTTTAAATTTTCATTTCTTTTCGATAACTTTTTTTCAAGCCCAGATCTTATATACAAACTTTCAATAATGGGATTCGGTGGAACAGGCACTTTGCGTGAGAACTTATTGAAAAATATAAAATTGGAAGATAAAAAGAAATTTTTTAAGAAAGGTAGGGGTTACTTTACCACGTATTATGATAAAGAAACTGGCCAAATTATAACAAGATGGAAAGACAAAAATGTAGTTACTATGGTGTCCAATGTCTACTGTACTTATCCAATTAAGAGTATAAAAAGGTTTTCAATTGCTGAGAAAAGAAGGATAGATATTAGTCAACCAAACGTCAATCATGAGTACAACTCTCATATGGGTGGTGTGGATTTGCTAGATGAGCACATTTTGTGCTACCGAATTGGATTTCGATTTAAGAAATGGTACACCTCCATTGTAATGTGGATGATTGATCTAACCATTGTTAATGCGTGATTCTTAGGCAAACATTGTGGAAAAAGCTAAGACCAACTGGAGTTTAGGAGTCAGCTGGCAATTGGTCTTTTGAAAAAAATACGGTTACTCACCTGTGCGAAGTGGAAGATCGAAAACGCATGATTCAGAAAAAAGAGTCAATGGACAACATCTAATCGTCACAGAAGGTAACTAAATCACCACAGCCAGAGTCAAAAGGGAGAAACGGAACTACCGTTCTTCCTGGTTCAGCTAACTCTCGATAGCAAACTAGATGGTCTAAGGAGTAATATACAGTTTACTGACAGGCATAACTCGGAGATCATGACATTAAAGTCGTCGATTTAAAACCTCTAAACAGTAATAAAAGAAAATTACACAGAGTCTGTAAGTTTGTATTGGAACAATAAAATTTGAGCTGTAAATACCAACAACCCGAATATGTTCCTGCAAATAAATAAAATATTTCGGAGGAAACGACCTTTCATGTCTTAAAATCGCCCAAACGACAGACAATGAACGCATACTATCAACAGCAGGCATAGATCCAAATGAGGCTGTTGATGATGACAACTTCTTTGTAATCGAGGATCCGCAGGAGAAGGTCGAGGCTTTAGGAGCAACTTTCCAGAAAGTGTACAAGGCGAATGACGCCATTGGTCCGAACCACGACCTAGAAAGTCGAGTCCTTGTGCACAATTTCTACCTTCGAAATGAAGAAACTGGCGAATCAAGAACACGGGTTTTACCCAGTTCAGTGACGAGAATATGGCAAATAATGTCATCGCCAATGAAAGGGAACAACCCCCGTTTATTTCGAAGGAATAGCTTCAAACGATCTTGAACACAGTTAGAAGTATCAGGTGTACCGGTATGAAGTGAGCTAGGGAACATATACTGTGATGGGGACTTATTTTTTTTGTTTGGTTGCTATGACACCTGTCAATCATATTTAGTATACATAAAGCTATTGAGCAAACAACGTCATATTTTTTCATTGTGTTAAAAATGTCGAATTTTGTACCAGAAAATGATGACTTGCAGAAAGCATTAATTTTTTGTTTTCATTTAAATAAAGGTGCTGCAGAGTTCCATCAAATGCTTGTAGAGGCATGCATCCTAAACAGAAAAAATCATGGGTTAATCCGGGACAACCATCATTTTCGACTGCAAAACCAGATCGATTCGGCAATTGGGAATCGTCTGGTGGGAGCAGAAAGGTGTGGTGTGCTCCTGAAACCTGGTGAAACGGTTAATACAGATCGCTACTGATAACAAATGATCAATTTGAACC
Source organism: Volucella inanis (assembly GCA_907269105.1). Classification (NCBI taxonomy): domain Eukaryota; kingdom Metazoa; phylum Arthropoda; class Insecta; order Diptera; family Syrphidae; genus Volucella; species Volucella inanis. Next base: position 150,593,341 of record OU026153.1, read on the forward strand.
ATGTATTAAACGAAAGGGCACACAAAGAAAAACTGGTTCAGGATACAACCAAAGCACTTGGCTGGGAGCTGCTACCCTACCCGTCGTATTCACCAGACTTAGCTCCGTCTGATTACCATTTGTTTTCATCTATGGGACTTCATTATGTGAGCAGCACTTCGAATCCTACGAGGAAGTCGAAAATTGGATGACTTTTTGGTTTGCTTCAAAAGACGAACAGTTTTATTGGCGTGGAATTCATAAATTGCCTGAAAGATGGGAAAATGTGTAGCTAACAATGGGCAATACTGTGATTAAAATGTTTTTTACTTTCCCATTAAAAATTAGTGTTCTATTTTCACAAAAAAAAAAATGCTCACTTCATACTGGCACACCTGGTAAGAAATCAGTGGGAACCGATGGAATACCGAACATTGTGCTTCGACATCTCCCACTAGAAGCGGTGGACATTTATACCACTCCGTTTAACAATGCAATGAATAATGTACATTATCTACCGCATTGGAAAACTGCGATGGTGCTTTTGCCCTTATAAAAAGACTGTTTTATAGTAAAGGTGATTTGATACATGGCCCTTAACCGACCTATGCTTGTATTTTGTTGTCCCATGTGGTTAAATGTGGGAGCAAGTCTTTTGGAAAAGATTCGGGTGTTTGAGAGGGCTATATGTATCACGAGAGAGTACACTTTGATGGCTTTATTCCTCCAGAAGCGTTCCTCTACCTAGATAAAAAAGGTCTGATCCAGAATAAATTAGCGGTGCCGTTAATCTTCCACGTCGCTCTTACAGCTGCGGACGGGCGACTCAATTACGACAGAGACGTCGCACACGGCATTGCGGAGCGCCTCCGGTTCAGTAAGGCGGTAGGGAGTCGCGACCTGAGGGATGTTGCTCGGCAGCACCAACAATTTTGGTGGCTTGTTGAAGGAGAGGAATTTTTTAGCCATGGCCGATATACATAGCGTAAGTTACCTACAGAGGATAATACCTCTAATAATACTTTATTGCAATATGCAGTAGGATAGTTTAAGTAGGCTAAGTAGATTAAGATTTATTTTAGTTAGTTTAAGTTTTTTAGTCTTAAGTTTTATATTATAATAAAAACGTTAATTTACTAAGTTTTTAAATTTAAAAAAAGGGTTTTCTTAGTTTTAATTATATTTAATATAAGAAATAAATATCTGTACGAAACGTCGAAAGAAAAAAATTAATTGTTAGGCTTAACTTAGAGTGTCCATATGGGGCCAGTACTTACTTACTTATAATAAGATGGTTTTTTAAGTCATTTAAGGTAATTTTTAAGCGTTTTCTTGTATAGCTCGTAAGTATCAATGAATGAATATAATAAAAATGCATATAAAATGAAATGATTATTTATTTAGAGCAACATGAGGTCTTACATCACTAGCTAGAATAATGGTGTCATCAGCGTACAAAATAGCTCCTGGCTCGTTCGCTTTTAATGATTGTTAAAATCGAAATCTTGAAAGAATATATTGAACAGCTTAGATCCAAGTATAGATCCTTGGGGAACGCCCGAAAGGACAGACAATTTGTCAGATACTTCTAAACCAATAGATATGAAGGAGCTTCTTGAACTTAGTAAGTTAGCAATCATTTGAGTGATAGGAACAGGAAAGTTATGGTTAAGTAATTAAAAAATCATTCCTGTATGCTTAATAGAATCAAAAGCCGCCTGAAGTCTCAGGCAAATGCAAAATACAATTTTTTTTGTTGCCTCAGGTTATGCATTATATTGTTGCATGGAACCAAAGAGGGATGTTCCATCGAATGCCCTTTTCTGAAACTAAATTGATTATTTGGAATGACATTCATATCCTCGCAAAAGCTATATACGGCCTCCGTTAGAGCTCGATCAAATAATTTTCCCACATTAAAGAGAAATAAAATAATACGGAATTCCTTATAATAAAAAACATGTTTACCCATATCAGTTAAAAAATATTTCCTTCCCGTTACCCGATCGATTTCCTTAATTGGTTAAGGGAAGGTATTATTTTCTGCAAACGATCACTGAAAGCTTTTTAGATTTTTATTTTCACTCTTTCGTTTATTATCTTACATAAGCATTGTATCATGGAATTGAGTTCCGATTTACGCTATTAAAATGACGGTGATAAATTCGTTTAAGTTTTTAAAGCCAAACTGATCGAATTTTCGTAGGGTTATTACATAGTTTGCACAGACATAGGTATGAGTGTATCTTTGATCTTTTAAATTAATAATAGAGGAGTTGCTTTGAATACGTGAGACAATTTTATCATTTAAGTCATTTATCAGTATATCTATTGTATTTCAGAGTTAGAAATATTTCTTTCACAAGGAGTGTTTAACTGTGATAAGCTAAAGTGGAGATGGGTTCATAATATATGTAGTAAATGTAGTAATAATGTAATATGATGTGGTAAAAGTATAGGGATGACGTTAAATATGTCTAACGATATCTCTATTCAGTAATCTTCAGAAGGTGTGGAAAAGGTTTTACAGCATATACCATTTCGAGAATTTTGCATAGCAGTTATTGAACAAGATAGTTGAGAAAAAGCCCAGAACGGAAGAGGATTTAGGGAACGTCGGACTGTGAGGGGATACTAAATCAAGTCGAATAAATGGCCCATTAGAAAACCAATTGTTCACAAGTCTCACATTATCATAGACAGACGTATCACCCCAATTTAGACGTCTCGCATTAAAGTCGCTTCCAAGTATTACATCATCAAAAGCGTTTGTTATACTACTATATGTAACCTATTTAATTCACTGGTAAGGTATTGACCAGCTGATGATGGTATATAAACACTTTCAAAGAGTATTCTTTTTGTTGTTCCTATGCGATTTCGATAGGTGAAAGCACATATGCTAACTGAACAAATGTTTAATTCTTAAATTTCTTTTCGATAATGATAGAAGTTTCTCTCCCATCGTCATTCCTCATGATGTTATAAAGATTGAAAACGAGCCAGATTTTTTTTTTCTAATCTGGTCTGTAAAAGAAAACAAATATCAAGCTTATGCATACTCAAAATGTTACCGGAATTTATTCAGAAAATAAAAATACAAGTTTATTCATCTAAATCTATATTGTCTCCTTTAAATTAATCCCCATCGACTGCAACACACTTATGCCAGCGCTTGATCCAATTTTCAAAACATTTTTTATATTCGGTTTTCGGTATGTCCAATAGTGCTTCCTGCGATTTTTCCATTACTTCCAAATCAGGTGAATTCGGTGGCTGTTGGATTGTATTTGTTGCATTTTTCGTCAAAAAATTACGAATAATGATGACACTGTGAGACGGTGCGTTATCATGGTGCAAAATCCACGAGTTTTCTTCCCAAAATTCTGGTCTCTTTCGGCGAATTGCTTTTGATGAATGTGGGATCGGTTTCAGCCTCGCAAGTCATCTATTTTGCGACGTCAACACGGTCTCTTTTGGCACCAACCCAAATAATTAACCAAAATGTCTTGGACGGATCCATAGGCAATGTTCAAGTCCTCCGCTATATCTCTGATGGTTGATTTGCGGTTATTCACCAACATATCTTTTACTTCATCAATGTTTTAGTTGGTTTTCGATATCGATGGTCTGCCACTGCGTTCATCATCTTCGACTGACTCACGACCACTTTTGAGCCGCTCATGCCACTGGTACATGACCGTTTTCTTTAGGGAATCGTTGCCGAAACACTTTTCTAACATTTACAACGTTCGCGCACCATAAAATCCGTTTTGTAAGCAAAATTTAATACAAGTTCGTTGTTGCAAATTTAAATCCATTTCTAAAATTGTAAAAAATCGCAGAAAGATCAATATGCTCTTGAATACGTAACTATTGCAAATGTCAAGCTATGATGCTAAGATGTCAACAACAGACGTACCAACTTAAAAAAAAAAAAAAAACGCCGCCAGGAAATTTTTGATCAAGTCGGTATTTAAAATAATAATCAGTGTGTGATCTCGCGTGAGATCTTATGGAATTAAAATTCATAGAAATAATAATGAATTGGATCATACTATAATAAAAGCAACAAAGTCAAGATATGCGGACATATTTTCTTCATTATTTTGTAATTTTTTGATAACTCGGCCAAAAATGATGGATTTTGTATAACAGATCTCTTAAGCGAATTATGAGTAAATTACTTGATTTAATAAGAAAATCATTTTTGTTTTTTGGTTGGTAATTTCTTTCAACCCAGCTAACCCTGGAAAAAAAAAAAAAACAAAGTTGAGTGCCACGTGATTTTGGAGGAACTACAAAACCTTTAACTGCCAAAAAAAGGAAGAAAAAAAAAGCGCCTCTACCAAACAGAAAATCTTCCAGGAAGTTGAAAATAAAAACCCAGACTTTCCAAAACGTTATAAGGGCTCCGTTGGAGCTCGAAGATTTATTTATTTAAACGGAGTAGGCGGTACAATTACCGATGGAGTGACCCGCTATTTAAAGAGTGCCGATCGTACAGAAACTAATTAACGGATCGCATGTCATGTCTATCCTCGAGAATTTTTCGCACGCTCGGCTCACCAGAGTCTCACTTTCCAAACTTAAACAAAAAAATTGAATTTCTACACTGCACTATACTTGCACAATACTTACCTATTTCTGGCGGTCTGTGCTCCTCTCTGACTTAGTCTTCCTGATCCCTATCGTTCTACTGCTCCATTCTATCTTGTTTCTCCGTTCTTTCTTTCTCCTTATCTTCCCCTTTTTCCTTTCCTATCCACGTTATATCTCGCGATTTTACTTTAAAAATCTACTCTTACTGTTAAAAGAAAAAAATTCGCACAAAAAAAACCTCGAGTTGGCCCTCAGTGTTGTTGGTCGTCACCAAAGTGTCTTCCAGATCTTTTCCATTCCACAAACTCCCGCGAGACTCTCACATACATTTACACACACACTCACTCTTACATTCATGGCGCCAGCGTACCCAACAACGGGGTTTCCAGCTACACGACTAGAAGACGTTGCTGATGTATGCTCCCGTGTCCAACTAAGCCTCTCATACATTCCACAGTGTACTCCTAAGTGAGTTTCTTCCTGCTTCCATTGATAATTGGGAACTCCCCTGAGCGTTCTTATGAGAGCTAGTGGATCCTAGCTATGTCTAGCTATTTCCCTAGACATTGAAAGTAGTAGGAAAATTACGAAAGGCAATGTTTCTTCTACTTCTGATTCCTGGGTAATTCTCCCCCATCGAACTACACAAATTACAAAAACAAACCAACGCGAAGGTGATAGAAAGTCCAATCAGTGATCGATGGTGTGTGGGGACGAAGGAGGAAGTTTGTGTGAGTATAATTCTAAACTGATTATACCCTGATCTAGCCATTTTCTAGATCGCCGCCCTAACTAAGCCAAGTACAAGTATCTATGTGTCATTTTACTCTGGTGGATCGGCGTTAAGATTTGGGGGGAATGGGGACTGACCAATAGCGTGTCACTCCTTACAATTACTTTGTTTTGTATTTTTTTGTTGTGGGCCTTTTTGCCCTCTTGGTGTTTTGTTTTTATTGCTTACAATGATTTATGTTATTGTTGTTGTTTATATGTAGATGTTATTGTTGTTCTTGTTAATGTTTATGTTTTTCCTCGTTGGAGGCTTTGCTAGCTTTCTAGCTAGGTGCGTCCACATCGAGTGTGAGATGTGGTGCCTCTTAAGCCTTTGCTTATCAATGGGGTGTAGGTTTCGGTGATTGTCTTCCCCACCCGTCATCATCGTGTTAGGTTGTCTAGCTTTAAAGGACTGTCCGACCCATCCGTCGGCGACTTTCAGACGTCCTGCAGCTGCCCACTGCGTTTCTCCCGTCTAGCCTACGGGCTCCGACAACGGTGATCCTGGTGGACCTTCTGTTGCACAATGGGCTCCTGGTTCGTCAAAAGTATTTCTATCGTTCTTAGGGCTTCACCGACCCGAAAAACTATGTGGGTTCCTTTCCAAGGTCTGTGGTCGGTGGGCCAATGGCTGCCATCCATTCCGGTTAGAGCTCGGTCTTCTCACTCAAAAGAAGAAGGGAACGAAGGGACATGAACAACGATAGAGGGTAAGCCCTGTTGCCACACAACACGCAATGGCTTGTGTAAACACAACATTCGTCTGTGTGGCCAAATCTTTGGCACTTTATCATCTTATAATTGTTTTGTTATGCTTTTTGATAATCTGTCTGGTGTAGTAAATACCTTATGTGCGTTAAGTCTTAAGAGGATTCACCAAGTCCTAATTGCATAACAAAAATATTTTATTTCGTATTAGACTCAATGAAATTTAATGTAGTAAATGGAAGAATTTTGCCAATTTTGACATTTGGAGCAGCGTTATTTAGTGTCTGAATTTACTCTTCAACGGGTGTATCACCGTCAAGACCTTCAATAATTTGAATGCCCACTTATTTCCTTTAGGAGAGAAAGGAAAAGCCCAAGCACCTGTTCCTTAATTTTTTTTTAAGTTTTTCTATAACTTTAATTTACAAATTTATAATTGAAATTTTGAACTTTAATTCATATGCTTCCAGATTTAATAGATTTTGATTTAGCTACAATTAACACCAAAAGTAAATATAGGTGGACAGAACAATTTATTGCTTATGGCTTGATTTGATTTGTCGTTAGTTGCTTGTTTATCTCTTTGCGAAGTGACAGTTTGCACATCAATGAAATTGGAGTTCGCACCCTTTTTCGATTTCTTGCTATAATCGAGTACCGCGCTGACCGCAGACGATTCGGCGCAGTACAGTGTACAGCGGGTATCTCAACTCTCTCGCCAACTGTTGCTTGCACTTGGTCACTTCTGTTGCTGTGTTTGTCATTCGGCACGGGCAATAGCTGAGCACATTTAACAACCGGTGGATAGCTAGTTACAAGTGTGAATTTTGTTGGGGCAATGTTTTATTTTGTCGTAACGGCATAACACTTACAACAATTTGACAATTTGATGCAGTAAGCCAACGTCAGAATTTTCACTTTCCAGCTTCGCTTAGTATCGTCGGTGTTTATGTTTTCTGTGTTTGTTTGTGATTATGAGTAGGGAATTCAAGATTGACATAGCTTATATATGTACGAGGGATAAAAAGTAACGTGTGTAAAAACAGACCAGCTGTTTTGGCATTATGGTAAATAAAACACAGGTGATCCCCGCCCACACCTCTCAGATCACTCTGATCTAAAGCTATCTGGCTAAACTGGTGCCATTATTCTGCTCTCACCACAGTCTCGCAGTAATGTAGCTTACCAAACTGCACCACAATTCAATCCGTGTTCCAATATTGAATTCAACTTCTTGTAGCTACAATTCCATATCCGTAAGCAAATTGTCCACTTCAGCTTTATTTACAGAAGCCCCAAACAGGACAGCAATTTGATTCGCTGTCTAACTCCATTAAAAAAAATTGTATCCCTGTATCCTCAAAGTGAAATCGTTATTATGGGCGACATTCTGGACAGACACCCCCAAAGACAATGTGTTGACATCATAACTGCGGAATACAACTTAACTCAGCTTGTAAATGAGCACAGACGAATACCAGACGTTGATAACCATACCGTCATCACCCTAGACTTGTTTTAACTTCTCACCCTCATAAATACAAGGTCTATGTGCTATCCCCTCTAGCCTCTTCGGACCACTTTGGCATATCAGCCAATTTCTCCTATATCGACCAAACAGTTAGAGAAAAGATTCCTAAAAGAACCGTATTGCAATACGAGCAAGGCAATTGGAGTGGACTCAACAGCTTCTTTAGGAATATTAACTAGTCGTGATGTGTCCTCGATATCGACGTCGATGCCGCTGCTGATATGATTACAGAAGCCATTATGTTTGGAATGAGATCCTTCCACCCTGATCGGATGAAGAGTATCAAACAAAAAGAAACATGGTACGACTCGAGCTGTAAAGATGTTGTTAGATTTAGAAAAATGTTTTTCCGGTTCTACAATACCAATCCCATTGGGGAAAATCGAAAAAAAGTTGTACGACCAAAAACAGAGGCAAAAATTACTACAATGTTCCAATGCTAGTAAACTTTTTTTGTCGTTCGTCAAAAACATTAGAAATTCTGTCTCATCCCCCATCCCAACGCTCATTTACAAAGACATTCTAACTGTCAGCTCTTCCGAAAAGCTAATCTGCTTGCGGCACATTTTGGTATATCTCCCTTCTTCTAAAGACGTGTTCTTCTTCGCTGGGAAAACTACTGAGTAAGCATTTTCATCAAACCTATTCTTCAGGACTCTTTCCGAGCAGATGGAAAACAGCATTTTTCCACCTCTTCTCTAAAAGAGGCGAAACTTCTCTCTTTTCAAACAGACCCATTGCACCTATGTCTCTTATTGCCAAGGTCATGGAAACGCTCATTAAATTTGATATGCGCTTGACAGATTTTGCCATCAGGCTCTTTTGTCTAAAAAGGCGTGCTTTTGGGACCAATGGCTACCTTCTTCAATTGATTAGAAATTACCTTTCGGAACGTTCAATTCAAGTTGCCTTGAATGGTTGTAGGTCTAATGTGCCCCAGGGCTCCGTTCTGTCTCTGACATTCTCTTTAATTTTTATCAATGATCTCTTATTTTCTACTTCTAATCCATTATATTATCCACTGTTAACAGAGTGAAATTTAATGCTTCCAAGACTCAATTCTGTCTGCTGTCATTGAAGCGAAATTTAAATTCACAGTCATTATCCATGAATAACACTTGCATCGTCCAAACCGAAAAACTTTCCATTCTTGATATGCGCATTAGTGACAACCTATGTTGGAATAACCACACATTCGATGTCACCAAAAATGCTGTGAAATGTCTTGGTTTCCTCAAGCGATATAAGAAAGATTTTACCCCCTCTGATCTGGCCACAATATATAGGGCATTCATCCGCCCAAAATTGGAGTACAATGCCCATATCTGGCCAGGTGCTACTAAAATATCTCTGCACCTGCTAGATAGGATTCAAAACCGTGCGATAAAACTCATTGGTGATACTAATATCAGTCATTCAATTGACACCTTCAAACATCGACGTAATGTCTCCTGTCTCACTTTGTTTTGTCGCGATTTCTACCATCATGCTTCATAGAAATCGCCAGCAGCATTCCGCTCCTTTAAACCTTTAACCGTAACACCCGCCTCGCTATGAATATTCATCAGTGTACCTTTAAGCCCATTTTCGGACGTACTCTGAAATATTGTGATTCATTCCTTAACTGTAGGTACAATTTTGGAATGCCCTAATAAGCTCTCTTTTTCCTATTCATTATTCCTTGCAAACATTTAAGATCAACGTACATTGGTATTTCTCTTTTCCATCTCCCTGATTTTCCTTCGCCCGCGCTGTGTACAAACATTTAAAAAAAGGTGAAATTGATGATAAAGAACTTAGCTCCGAAAAAAAAGTAAAAAGATATTTTTGAAAGTTAATAGTTTATAAGACTATTTACGAGTGTGCGATATATCAGTGCATCAGGAAAAGAAGAAGGCATGCTAAAGAAAACCAGTTCTTTGTAGCTCGGTAAAGAAAGCGGTGTAGTCTTTTCGTAAAAACTTTCTTCCCCAGTCAACCGGCGCTTATTAAAATAAGTTGTTTAGGAAGATGCATAGATAAAATCTTCTTGTAAACGGAATGATCTATTACTTCAGAGGAACATGGAAAACATGTTGCTAATGAACCAATTCTCGATCGCTTTTATGTCTGCATGCACTTGCATATGCCTAACGTAGACGTTAGATAGCGTTAAACAGTGAGTCGAAACCTGCGCCAGCACAGTGGAGACAGGACGTTGTTCTGCGGGCAACCATGTTTAACACAGTTTGTATCTGCAATCTGTATTTGCTTGAGAAACACATGCCGTCAAAAGTTGCGTTGTAATAAGAAATGGCCAGCGCATTTTTTCTCACCAGGCTTTGAAGCGCATTCTTCGCAGGATCTTCCTCTTTGGCACGCATGTTGTATTTAAAGAGAGAATACGTTGCGCGCAAAGCACAAACTCGACAATTGTCTTCATTTTCTTCAACGTGAAGGACGTAAAATTGGTAAAATTGGAGCTCTTGGCGAGCATGTAGTTATCTTTTCCGAATTTCGGTATAAAGGCTACTCTTACTGTTCGCCAGGGTGATGGTATATGTGCTAGTGGCAAGGATTAGAGTTCAGTTTTGCCAGTAGCTGGCCTATATCTTTTAAAGCCATGACTGCGTGTGCGGTGAATTCTTTCATCACCATAACATGACATGATGACAGATACCGGCTACGGCGTGTTGTGTTACTCAGCTCACTTTCAGCTTCAGTGCTATGAGCTGTTTATTAGTTGGTTCTGACTAGGTCATCTGGGATGTGAGTCTCAAGCATAACACAAAGAGACTCCGATTTACACTCCGTTTACGTACTATCAGATCTTCCAAAAATATTTCTTCCAAGTACGAACGATTTGGTCCTTTTGACCAGTCTGCTGGTTTCAAGATATTTTGGCAGAAGTCCCTATCGGAGGCACTGTTCGGAATCCGAATATTTGTAGTTTTCTGTACTCTTTTTGTTTTAATTATTCTTAAGAGTCCTGCGTATAAGCTTTAGGATTTCCTTACGTATTTCGTGCAAAACCGTGTTCCACCATTGCACTGGTGGTCTTCTACACATTTGGCGAAGGCACGGATCAGGTTCTAAAAAGCTTCATCTACTTTATTTTTCGGTTTGAACTTAGGAGAAGCATTGGCGGACTTTCCGAGTTCCTTCTTCAAGTGTGTCGGGTTTGTTTTTTCGCAGTTTCTCCCTCTTCAATAAGATGGAGACTACGCATCTGATCCTGAATTCGGTGTCTGGTATGGAAGCCTCTAATATTAATTTCTAGTAGGTAATCCTTTTAACGTACCTGTTCGATAGTGTTAAGTCGACTAATTGTCTTACTTTCGTAGAAAAGTGACAATCAGTTCAGGCAATAGTATGCAATCCGAGAGAAGATTGCCTCTCACATTGCATTTGCTACTGCCCCTTTCCAGTATGAGGATTTGTATGGCAGCATATGTTTGAAAAATCCCATTTTTCTGGAATCACAGAATTTAGTAAGTTCGACTACTTCCATGGCGATGGTGATAGTACCAAATCCTAGGTGACGGAACGGCAAACTTTTTCCATTCTCCGTTCGTTTTGTAGTCTATATCTCTCTTAACTTAATCTTGGTCCCAGAAGTGCTCTAGAGAATGAGTTTGACATAAAAATGCACTGCTGCAAATCCCTTAAACATCCGCTTATTCCACACTACTCGTGTTTGCGTGTTTCTTATTTACACTCCTTTAGAAAAGTAACAGATAAGTTTGTGAGTCATACCTAGAATTAATGGTCTCGACAGAAGCTTGGTCAAAGGCAAGCTGGGGATGAGAAGATGCTTCAATTTATCCTCCGTTTCCCTAAGTGACCCCTAAGAGTTCCGATTTTCGGGTAGCAATCTTCTACTTGCATGTTAACATTTACTGTTTTAGGTAGCTTTCACAGTGTTACTACTCAGAGTCGTTCAATCTGTGGTTCTAGCCAGCCTTCCCGACACTCGAAGTGTCTCTCTGACCTCTCTGGCGATAGTGGCATCCACGGCGATATTGTTCCCTTTGGTGTTTCGGCTTTTTCATGGAGATAGATTTTATCGCGATATCCAGATTCAGTCTACTTAAACCGCCAGCATTAGTTACAATTAGACCTTGTTCGCGGGAAAGGGCATAACCGGAGTTGTTTTTTGGGGTGTAATTGACAGCATCGACTGACTTCCGTTAGCCAGAAGCCAGCTGCTAATTGCAGCGCTGATGAACCATCCGGACATCGTGCTTGGGAAAATCTATCGACAGACATCCTTGCTCTTGACACTGTTCGAGACTGAGGAATAGGATGCAGTTTCAATTTCGGACCTTGATTAGGGGTTGCCACTTTCGCCGAAATGTTTTTGTTCGCGTATTATTTATCGTGAAATACAATAGAATAAATCAACTTTTAATTCCGGAAAATTAAGAATTTAAAACGTTTAGCTACCACCATAATTTACTGGAAAAAGACGGTATATCTGCAATAAATCAAAAGAGGTGTTTTATATAGGGTTTTCCAATAGGGACTTAATAACTTTGAATTTAATTTGTGAACGCACTCAATTTATTCAGTAAGCTCAACAACCGTTTCGGCCGAAATGTGTGGCCGAGTCGTTGAAAATATGGACCGCTGCAAACGTACCCGCTGTGGCCATATGAACGAAGTCGAGTTCCATTCATAAATGTTTTGATTGTACTTCAAGCCAATAATAAAGTTTTCGAAATATCTCAAATGGTTTGCCTTTTATTTAAAAAAAAACGTTGTCAAGTCGTTATTAGAAAACTCTATATAAGCACGATTATACATATGTATAAAAGACAACAGGGAGGAAAATGAGGAGAATTGACGAAAAACAATGACATATTTTCTACGCTCTTCATTCAGACTCCTCATGACGACGTCTCTGTTTCATTTTTTCATTATTGCTATCCTTTGGCTCACAGCTGATATCTCTCAATCTGTTATCGCAATTCCAAAGAAATTTAGTGAGTTAATCAAAGGGGGTATGTCGAGTAAATATTGCGAGAAATTGTTGACTGGCAGCAAGGGCGAAATGAGAAATGGTTTTGGTTTGGTTTGGTAGTTGGTTAGGACGTTAAATATGTCAGTGATATTACGAGAATTTGGGCTTGATGTATATGGATGGAGTTTGATTTGTATTTGGGTGTAATTTTGAGTGATAATTATTGTGTGCGTTTGCTGTTGCAGATAGCAAAGAAAGGTTGGTGCTTGAGTAACGTAGGAGTTAGAAATGATTAAGTGCCCATTGAGTCTGAAAATTAATATTGTGCTTGTGTGACGCAGCAATTATTTGAGTAGTTTACATGTTGATTGAACCTCCAATGTTGCTTGAACACAATGTTGAAGATGAAATGTTGACTGAAAGATTTCATTAACTAAAGGGTTAGCCAACAGATTGTGTGGATGTTGTCTGTCAATTACTGTCATTTACTGAATTTTTGACAGATGTCATACAATCTTTAGCTTTTTTAGTCGTGGAGTCATTAACTATGCAACAACGCATTTTTGTTATTCATTCTTGTTACGAAAATGGGCGATCTGTAAATTTAACATTTCGTAAAACTCGTAAACATAATATCCGTAGTGATTTCGGAACTCATGCAATTGTGAAGCCTTTTGAAGAAACTGTATCGGTATCGGCATGCTCGGCCAGCACTTACACGCAAAAATATCACCACTGTAACGAAAGTGGTACCTTAATTCGTCGCCGAAGTCAGCAATTGGGCCTAACTTATGGCACTTTACGGAAGCACCCGGCCTGACCAAGACATGGCTGTAGTTGTTTAAAAATATCACTGTATTGGAAAGTACGTAGTCTATAGAGCGTTTATTTCAAGTTTAAAAGCGCCACGTTGTTAAGTATTTGTTTGGCAGCCATCAATAGTAAACGTTGTCAGTGTGAACATGGAGAAATGATACAATAATTTTATTTAAAAGGCCTCAGCCCAACCAATATAAAAGCTAAACTGGATTCTTCTCTGGGTGAATCTACTACAACAGTAAAATTTTGTGTTGCTGAGTTTAAATGAGGCCGTACGAGCTGCCAAGATGAGAATCGCAGTGGTCGCCCAAATGAGGTGATGACTCCAGAAATGGTGAAGAAAATTCACAAAGCGGTACTAGATGATCGTCGACTGAAAGTGCACGAGCTAGCAGACATTGTAGTCATTTCAAAAAGTGAGGTACATCGCATATTATTTGCAAATTTGGACATGAGAAAGCTGTGTGCAAGATGGGTTCCGTGTTTGCGAATGTGTCGCGAATGCAATGGCCAAAATTAATGAATTATAGTTTAAATTGGTACCTCATGTACACCCTATTCACCAGATTTAGCCCCCCGGATTATTTTGTGTTCCCAAACTTGAAAAACTGGCTGAGTGGTCAAAGATTTTCCAACGATGAAGAAGTGATGTTGGCAGTTAATGGCTATTTTGAGGAGCAAGACAGTTCTTATTATAAAAAAGGGTATCGAACTTTTTAAACATCGCTGGGAAAAGTGTATAGAGCTGAAAGGCGATTATGTTGAAAAATAAATAAATTTTTTCCAAAATTTTGGTGTTTTATTTGTTGGGTCGAGTTCTTTTGGGATTGCCATCGTACACAACAATTAAAGCTTCTGGGCCATCTACGACGTCGCCGATTTGTTAACTGAATGTTGGATCGCCAAGAAAATTTGTCACCGTTTTTGGATGGATAGGTACGTTGTTGCGGTAAAATTTACCATAACAAGCTGGACTGTTTTCCTTGAAAAATTCACTCCACTCATTCGAACCTTTCCCCTTTTAACTGTTGTTCTTCCAAAATCCTGAGAGAGTGATGGGCAGCCATGGGCGCATCAGCCATTAGTGCACTTTCTCAGCATCTTGGAAGGACAACATAAATCAGTACGACAGACGGTTAAAAACTCTAGGAAGGACCCAGCAGAGCAGTCGGGTGGCCTGTTATAAGAGCGCAAGGAAAACGCTATAAGTTTTGGTTGTTTTGTAGGGGTTCAGCACGAAATAGCCGACCCTTATCTCCAATGTTGTTTTGTCTCCCCTAATGGGTAGTCTCCAGCCTTAAGTAGAACTAAGGCATCAGCTCTATCCTTCCGCCTCCTAACCCCTTAACTTTTTGACCCACATTGTCTGTTGTGTCCGTTGTCGCTTAGGAGGAACGTGTTTGCGAAAGGCACCTGTGGATTCTTCTAATCCCGGACCTCTGCCTTTACGCTCCTCGGAAGTGACAACCAGTAGGTCCACCTGTGAAAAGACTGAGCCAGGCGGACGGCCTGGAACACTCTGAACATATGGCGGACGGTCATATTAATTGGACTACACACCTAGAGCCAGATGGACGGTCTGAAACCCTCTGTGAAATGAAAGATCAATAACCCCCACAGACCGCCCGGTCTGTAACTCTATGCAACTCACATCACCCCACACATCCATAAGAGCACAGGAGCAAACAAAACACAAGACAGAAACAAAAACAAAACAAACAACAAATTGTTCAATGAATAATAGCATAATCAGTGTAAAGAGTGGGACGCTATCTTATATTTCATTCCCCCCAAAATCTGCACGGAAGTCCACCGCGTCCACATTCCATAAGTGAACATAATTTGAGGAAAGCTTCCTTCTTCCTTCATCACAAGGGCTAAACACACTTTTCGAAGGTTTTAACCAGAGATCCCTTGATCCTGACTTGGTTCACCTTTCTTAGTCTCAAAAGAAATGGACTTCCTTTGTCACTTCAACTACCTTTAAGGATCAATTTCGGGGAAAGAAGGGGTTATTTGAACCCAAGACAATTCAGGGGAAATCTTCACTTTTTCCCAAAATTCGGAAATTTCCCCGAAAATTTTTGTAGTCAAAGCGACACACTTGAGCGTATGAAAGAGCGGTCTAGCGGTGCTCCAAGCCATGGTTACACGATCCAGCTAGGTAGCGGAGCGCTGTACACCTATACCAGACATTGGGCTCGTTAACCGAGTAGATCTAATGCACGAAGGTGTGGGTGGGTGACCAAGGGTCTGAGTAGACATAAGTCGAATCTGGGCGGCCACTTTTTGGTTGAACACGACGTAAAACAGAGGTTTATAACGTGAAAAAAAAAATTTGCAAAGGAAAACGAGATCTAGATCAAAGTGACCAAAAAAAGCAAATTAGCTTCAATAAATGAAGGAGAAATTAAACAGGAAAACAAAAACAATTTTTTTAAGTGGAAGGTCAAAGGAAAATAGGACAGGACAATGAACAACAAGAAAGAAGGATACCAAACAACAGCTAAGTACAGTGTTTTGAGATTAAATAGTGAGATCCCGGTAAGCTCTCACCCTACCCTAGAAAAAAACAAATTTTTACCCCCGTAAAAAGAAAGGCAAACGGGACACGCGACCCTGTAGAACACATTTTTTTATCGTTCAGGAAGAAGGACGATAGCGGCCCACTCTTAAGCGGTTCCCGTTGCGGTAGTTTTGGTTTTCGTTTTTGGCGTTGCATTACCGATACAGCCACCACCCGTTTGGTTCGCGATCGTTTTTGGAGTTATTTTTTGCCGGCAGACTGACTACCAAATAAAATTTAATAACTTTTAATTTGTTCAATTCGGGAAAGAAAGTAAATAATACAAAAAGAAATTTTGCAACAACGTAAATAAACAAAATTGTCACTTCTGAGGACCGGAAAACCCATACTATATAGATTCACAAAAAGCCAATGCATACCAAAAAAGTTACTGTATGGTGCGGATTATGGGTTAGCGGCATCTGTGGCACGTACCTTTACGAATATGAGGCTGCAGAGATAGCTACAGTGAATATAGAATGTTACCGCAAAATGTTGACAAGTTATTTCGGTTAGAGTAGAATTTAATTGGCATCCAAGGTCATGCGATTTGACACCTTTAGACTTGGTGCAATGGTGGTTACATGAACGATGTTGTACTCCATTAGTAATTGCCATAGACCAAACTTTATAAATCAATAAAATCCTACATTTTTTCTTAATAAAAGTGTATTTAATTTAGTGAAAATTTCCTCACTAGCTATTGGCTCATTTTTTTAGACAGGTAGTTGGAAAAGTTTGGTAATAGGCCGTCAAAGCTCTCCGTGCTCTGTTTCGTCCCTTGTTATTCCATCTGACCCAGGATATTTCAGATGAAATAACGCCACCTGGCGTTTTTCCAAGCTTCTGAAGCGTCGCATTGCTCCTTCACACGTATTTTTTTGTTAAAATGTTATTCGCAGTCTGAGCTTTAGGACTATTTCTAACAAAAAGTCGATCGTCGTTGATTTGTTAAAGAACCGATCAGCTAAAATATAATTATTTAAGTGCTTTTTATGTGTTATGGGAAGTATTTAGGCCGGAAGACGTCCAGACAACGACTTGAAGATATAGTCATGAGTAAATATCTCAAAAGTGGAGTGATGGGAAGCAAGCGCGGTATCGACGACCTTCTGGCATGTGCCGCTTTTGATCACATCAAATCCACATACCTCATGGTGAGTGGATTTAGTTTTCAAGCCTAATAATTATACAGATGATTCCGTAATAAATGAAACTTGAAATCCAGAATCCAGTAATTCTCTGAAATGCAGCAGTTCCCCTTTTCTATAGCTATTCGAGAATCAAGCCTTTTACCTCTCATGCCTTCAACATCGGTTGCTCTATCGTTGAGCCATGAGAAAGCCCAGAGAAATTATTTTTGCCCACACCAATGATTACATAGGCCAGAATCGTCTTCGACGAAACTTAGAGCAGTGTTCGATTCAGGTTGTCGCACATCATAAAATATTTCATTGAATGAGGTGTTGGTAAAAGATCCATTCATTCAAAATTCCTTGTTCTCAATAATTCTTCGAATATCAGTAAAAAACGGTTAAGTATGAATTTGAGTTGCGAAAGTGGTGAACAAATAAGAAGTTACTATTACAACGTATTCCCGAAAAGCAGAAGGAAATTCCATTGGGAATCAATGATTCTGTCATGATCAAGGCGTTAGGAATCAAGTGGAGTTTTAATTAACCCGAAAATGTAAAGGGTAACATTATCGTACGAGATCTGTGAATTAAAAAGCTTAACTAGTGTGAATCGATCCAAACTAAATTTTTAGCGAGTAGAAATTGTTTCGAAGTCGACTTAAAGAACTAAAAGGTGTTAAGATTCCACGATATGTACTAACTCCAGAACCCCAGTCAGAACAAACCCATGGATTCGCGAATGCAACATTGCTAGCTTGCGGATGTTCTATCTACCATACTCGAACATACAAAATCTCGAGATGCACCAATTAAAACCAAAATTATTTCTAGGTAAGAATTGTGAGCTGCGACGCTGTTGGTGGCGCTTGTGTGGCGCTCCCATTGTTCCGATTTGAGTTCTGTTTTTTTTTTTTTTTTTGTTAAGTTGATACATCTGTTGTTGACATTTTCTCAAAATCTTAGCGTCATAACTTGACATTTGCAAAAGTTACGTAGCCAAGAGTACATATATCTTTGTGTGTGTTGGCAATTTTTTTATAATTTATATATAATAGCGTAGGACTTGAACATTGACTATGGATCCGTCCAAGACATTTTGGTTAATGATTTGGGTTTTCGTCGTGTAGTAGCAAAGTTGGTGCCAAAAAACCTCAATTTCATGCAAAAAGAGACCGTGTTGACGTCGCAAAAGAAATGATTTGTGAGGCTGAATTTACCACGTCGTTTTTAGTCAAAAAAGAAGGAAATGCTCACGGTTTTCATGGATTACAAGGGTGTACGATTAGTGTACCAAGAATTTTTGCCAAAAGGCCAGACAGTAAATAAAAAGTATTATTTGGGCGTTATGAGACGTTTGCCTGAAGCAATTCGCCGAAAGAAACCAGAATTATGGGCAGAAAACTCGTAGATTTTGCATCATGATAACGCACCGTCGCACAGTGCCATCATTATTCGTAATTTTTTTGAAAAATGCAACAAATACCATCCAACAGCCACCGAATTCACCTGATTTGGCTCCCTGTGACTTCTTTCTGTTCAATCGAATTAAAAAACCACAACAGGGAACGCGTTTCAGCAGCCGAGAGGAAGTTATGGAAAAATCGTAGGAAGCAAGACATACCGAAAACCGAATATAAAATAAAGCCCTTTCATAAGTGTGTTGCAGTCGATGGTGATTATTTTAAAGGGGACAATATAGAATTAGATGAATAAACCTGTATTTTTAATTTTCTGAATACTATCAAATGCATCAAAGAAATGTGCAATTAACGTATTAGTTGACACAGGAAGCAGCCGCTTACTTTCGGATATTCTGAATAACGCGATCAGTAGGAAAGATGAAAAAGAGCTGTTGGAAACAAAGAAGGCGATTAGCAAAGAGTTGTATCAACAGTCTTAATCACTTTGTAAATTAGTGCAGCAGGCATTTGAGTTACAAAGAAATGGAAGGCATCGGAAGAGAATGTCAAAAAGATACTCTGGTCCTTATCGAAGCCGACAACATACCAGCTTAATAATGGTTGAAGGGAAAGATTATCATAGATCCCCTCACAGGATGGTAAAATTCGAGTGGTCGACATTAAAATTAAAAATGGTATCCTGCAGATAGAGAGTTAAAGTCTCCATTACCGTTGAGACTTTAAGGTTGACAGAATGTTAATTGTTGTTTTATTCTGAACTTGTTTTATAATTTAAGTGTATATTTTATGAAATTTATAGATAAAATTATTAAAAAAATTATTTGAAAGCAGCTGCTGTTAATTGTAAATTACTCAAGTATTGTTGAAATTGTAGTTTAAATCCATGTGGATTCTGGCAGGAAATGAAACAGAGAAAAGATTGGCTAGTAGAAAGAAATTCGAAGTCGTAGAGTGAATTCATGCAGCAGCTTGCTGGAAAAATTAAAATTAAGTTTTAAGGTTTAAGAACTATATATAAAAGTTGTGCTCGTACTTATATAGGGTTTTCCAATAACGACTTGACAACTTTTTTTTTAAATAAAAGGCAAACCATTTGAGATATTTCAAAAACTTTATTATTGGCTATCGTTGGACCCAATTTTCAACGACTCGTCCACACATTTCGGCCGAAACGGCCGCTATTTCGCGTTTAATGTTGGCTCTGAGCTCTTCCAACGTCGACGGCGTGGTGGCATAAACCAATAACTTAACGTAGCCCCACAGAAAATAGTCAAGCGGCGTTAAATCGCACGTACGAGGCGGCCAATCGACTGGCCCATATCTTGAGATGACACGTTCACCATACTTACTCTTCAATCAATCGATTGTAGCGTGTGCTTTGTGGCTTGTGGAACCATTCTGTTAAAACCACATGTCGTCCAAGTCCATATCTTCCAATTCGGGCCAAAAATAATCGGTGATCATGGCGCGATAACTCTGACCATTCACATTCACAGTAACGTGACGATCGTTATCGTCGACGAAAAAATATGGCCCAATAACGCTGCCGGTGCAAACCGCACCAAACAGTTATTTTTTGTGGATGAAGTGGTGATTCATGAAGCACATGTGGATTTTCACCCGACTAAAAACGCATATTTTGCTTATTGACGAACCCATTGAGAAAATGAGCTTCGTCACTGAAGATGATTTTGCGACTCCGAATATCTGTAGAAAATTTTTATAATTTGCAGACGTTGCCCGTTAGTGTACTTTACCATGATGAAAGTACACTGTTTTGAGTTTTCTGATTAAATTGACAGTGACAGTTTGATGAATAGTGAAAGAGTGCATTCACATATTAAATTCAAAGTTGTCAAGTCCCTATTGGAGAATCCCATACTAGTTGAACAAGTAAAAAAGATATTTTTTACTCTTAGTTAAAAATCGCAAATACTATTGCAATTTAGCATACGTTTTGTCAATCGATCTTTACGATTAGACGGCAGTTCTTCAGTTTCCATCTTCGGGAACACGCATCCTAACCTTTCAGTTTCGCTGGACAAGCAGTGGAAAACAGCACTTTGACAAACCGATTGCCTATTTGATGAATATTTACCACAACAGCCTCTCTGGTACTATGTCCATTGTTCTAGTCTGTCACTAGTTGTCATAGGTGAAAAATCTAGTATTTCTTGGGTCAGCACATAAATCTGCGGCATATTCTTGAGTACGAGTATTTGTGTCAAAGGTTTAAAGTTCTTGTCCAAGCTGCGATCAAAAAGGCTTCGGCTACATTGTTGCTAGAGCGAGTACCACTTCGAGTACATAAATCCTCTAGTGTTATCTTCAGGCTGATTTTAATATTTAGTCTGAACTTCTTCCATGCGTTCGACGTATCGCCTGGATTCTTTTTAAAATTTCGGGATCTCTCACTCAACGCACTCTGCCACTACAATGCAGCCAAGGAAAGGAGGATAATTATTAAGAACTTAAAGACAAATTGACTTCGTTAAATAGAATCTTAGCACTGGAGGTTGAAAGTTTCCCATTTTCGAAGGTTGCACGGAAGCAGGCTAGCTTTTTCACTCATTAGATTCCTCAGCGATTTTGCACCATATTCAGTACTCTTCTCAGACAGATGTTTCACTATCAAAAAGCTGTGGGTAAACTCTGACCTTACAGGTATTAATCACTGGTGTTGTTATCAGTGATGATAAGTGTACTTAAGAAACTATGGTGCTATAAATTTCCTTGACAACATCTGATTTAGAGCATTGAACAGTTTATTTATTTATTTATTTATCTTTATAAAAATTTATCACAGTAAGAATTCACTTATAATATTGTGAGCGATAACAATTTAAATAAAATTCAGGTGAATATATGAAAAGGGATTTAAATTGCGTTGAGATTGCTTGAGAAAAAAAAGGAATAGGTAAGTTAAAATCGAAGTGCTTTAATTCGAGAAAAAAGATGTAATTTGCTCCTAAATCTGCGTGTCATTCAGCTCTCTTAGGTCGAACGGAAATGAATTCCAAAGATGAATGGCAGTAATGAAAAGTTGGCTCTCAGATAATAGGTAAGAAAATTGTGGAAGAACTAAGCAAACAGAACTATTAGATGCCGAAAACTGGATTTTATTGTAGAGATATGATGGTTGTCTCGTTTTTATTATGTTAACAAGAGAATTGAGGGTACGAAATTTAACATAGTTCTGAAAAGACATATCCAATATGTTTTTTTGCCAAATATGATATGTGATCAAAAATTTTGAGACTGTAAATATAACGGATGGTGCTGTTAAAAGCTAACTGAAGCTTTCTATTACTTTCAGCATCAAAATTACAGAAGATTTCACATCCATAAATTAATACAGAAATAACCAAAGCTTTGGCAAGCATTAGCCATGTTCTCAGTGGTGTAAACTTTTGGGCTATCCACTTTATTCGGAGAACACCATACGCTTTACCCACTATAACATTAATATGGTTATTTCATGTCAGTTCTCTGTTGAATACCTTGCCTAGGTTTTTGGACGAATCGACGAAATCTATTGGTTAATTGTTTGGCATTACAGATGGAAAATAAGATAAGTCCAAAGTTTTTTGGAAGTAACTAAACACTTACATTTATTTGTGTTCAGTGCTAAGCCATTTTCTAGCTTCCATTTCGAAATTCGTTGAAGATCTTTATTTATATCATAGGCGTAGTTTTATATTAACTCAAGGGCACAACTTTTATAAATTTGAATATCGTCTGCATAAAGGTGCTTTAACGAATTCATAATAACGGATGATATATCATTATCATACATTGAGAACAGGAGAGGTCCCAAAATCGACCCTTGGGGAACACATCTATGTAAAGAAGAAATTCTGATAGAACGCCTTCCAGGAATACGGCCTGCTTTCTTTCTCTAAGACATGACGAGAGAAATTTTCTAGCAGAAGAAGACATTGATGTAATTTATGAATTAAATTAAAGAATGGTCGACCATATTAAAAGCTTTAGAGAAATCTAGAAGAACCAAGAAAGTGACATGGTCCTTATACAGATTCTCTCTTATATCTTCTACTATGATGATTAGTGCAGTTGTACAGCTATGCTTGGCACGACATGACAAATCTCAAAGTAACTATATTACGTAGCTCCTCGATTTGACGCCTTAGTTAGCTTTTAAGCTGTGCGATTTCAGAATCCAGCTGGGTAACAAGTTTGTCAAATAAGGCTAGGATTTTTTTTGTCCAATCTAACTTCTAAAACCGATTGAACCGAAATTAGATAGCGAATCCAATAACATTTCTAAATAATTAATTAAGGTTATTAAGGTTATTAAACTTAAGACTTTCACTTTGTGGACAATTTTCTTTTCTCCCCTATTTCTTAGTAAGAGATTATTGTTGATGACCACCAAGACACCCAAGATACCTAGGATGTTGTGTCAGATGAAACATTTATTACAGTGAATGCAATGCTTATATATATATTGTGTTCCGAATCTCAAATGAGTTCCATATCATCCCCATTTGCCGATATCCACTGTCTACAAATTGAAGGAATTCTCTTTCACTGTTGTAATCAGAAACACTGAGTTTTTATTGCTTCATAAACCAAATTCTTAAGTTAAGGGATAATTTTTAAGTTATGACTCAAAAAATCAATTCTTGAGCTCCATTAACTTAAATTTATCACGCAACTTGTAACTTCGGTCGTTGGAAGAAGGCAAACTGTACCACGGGACTACCATGTTGGTCTCGATTCGCTATAAATTAAATTATCATACATTACTTTGCAGCTAACAAATTCATTTCTATGTATAGAACAACTTGTCACAAGCTCATGGTACAGCCCCGTCCCTTTAAAGGGCACAGCAGCACATCCAATCGAGAACTCATGATAAGTGAATTTGAAAAAAACGAGAACTCAATCGTATTTTTATAAAAATACATTTTTAAAGTGCTGCCATGGGTTCAGTTGTTCAGTTTTTCAGTTCTTCTCTATAAAAACTCACCTCCTGCAGCCTATCATAATAATTTCGAATCGGGATCGAGCCTCGGAGCCAGATGACATGGCGTAAGAAATTAAAGGAAACTAAAAAAAAACCTGAATTTAAACAAAAACACGACGACGATAATCAGAGGAAGTGAGAGTTTCTAGCATAGTCGTTATCATTTAGTTTTGTACTGCATGGAGTAAGTTGTTTCATAGGGTTTGGTAGGGTATATTAGCAGTTGTATAACTCATTTGAATCCCTTAAGACTTGTAGTAGTGACGCCGTGTTGTTGTGGAATCTTTAAAAAAGAGAGTTACTGGCTACAACCACTCCGCCATAGCTGGTCTCAAGTGCTTTTTGAGAAAGGAAGTCGCTGAAATATCTCTTCATTCACTTTGCAGTACACTGTGTCAAGCAGTGCAAATGTAGCTGAACACTCGGAGCTGCACAAGCATGACTATGACAAAGCACAAAACAGGCGTTTTAATGGATGAGGTCATGCAGGCCCGGAGATAGCGTCATTTAAGCTAATAGAGATGGTGATGGAAGAGTTTCCACTGAACTAATGGCAGTGCTTAAAATCACGTAATGGGATACTGCCACTATCATCGAAAGTATTTGACCTTCCAGTTATGCGGATGTGCCATTGAATGTGAATGATATTACGACTTTCGGCTATGCACGTGGAATATCCGGAAGCTTTACATCACATTTGTAGGTCAACGACAAGTGGAAACCCCAAATCATTTAAAACCGGATATCACTATTATCTAAGAAGTGCAGTAACATGTGACAATGTGACATCTACTAGGGTGATTGCTATAAAGCGAAGATTTTAAGCTTCAACCATGTAAGCTAACAACTGATAACAATCCGTATTGAGGTTAATTGCGCCAACATAAGCCTGAAATGAGCTCCCATAAAGGAAAAGGATGACTGCGTTGGATATCTTATTGCCGTCCGTATTGACACTCGATCCACCGCTTCTTCTACTTCGATGAAGACGATATGTAGATCTTTCAATGCATCGGAAAGCTTCACCATCTTTCTCCATAAACTTTGGATCATTTCATACAAATGTTGATATATCCTCGTTAAGGTGCATCAACTGGAGTTTAATAGTACTGTCTTGATATCTTTCGTATTTTCTATGACGTTTCAGCGGTAGTAGTTGTTGCAGTTTCTCGTGTCGCCTTCGCCTTTATAAAGTGGAACAATAATAATATATCTTCTATGAGTTTCATTATTTCGTTGAACAAAATCGCAAGCCGCATGAATCTAAGATTTTCAATTGACGCCTATACTTTGAAAGGTAAGTGATCAAGCTCAACTAAACGCCCCTGGTTTCATCTTTGTGCGTTACAACCTAGGGATCGGTACTTTTTGGGGACTCTTCTAATTTGCCATACATATTTGAGTAATGTCTCTACTCTTATTGCTGTCGCACATGCTCTAGCTACAATTTTTCCGCATTTTTTTGGCAACTTCCATAACTTAACTCAAGGTGCACTTTATGGGTTGCGCTATATCTGATGAATTTAGTCCTTAACGCTTTTTCCATCTCAGCGTTCCACCACCACGACTTTCTATATGTATATGCCGACCTCCTGAAATACTGAACAGAGTTTTGCATTTTCCATAAAGTTTTTCCACATACCTTGAGCGCCTAGTTTTTCTTCTCGGTATATGGCATTTTGAAATTATTCTCTCTTCCAAATATATGTGTATTGTATAACCACTAGATCTGATCCCTTTCCGTTGTTAAAAGTATTCCCACTTTTCTTGACTAATCCCAGTTTTAACCCGGTTTCTTCAGGAAAATTCTGTGCGAAGAAATCACTACTGAATTGCTAATGGTTTTCATAAGATCACTTTATAATCTCTTACTCGTCCTATCTACCTTTTCTATATATTCTATATGGGTTTGGCGTATATCGCCGCAATATGTTACAAAACAATGTTCGCGCTTTAGGCGTAGTGCATTAAGTATAGTAAGTTGGTATCATTTGCACAAGTCTGATACATCTTCTTCCGCAGTGTTTCTCATTTCGAAACCGTTTCCTTCATCACAATCTTTGTATTGCAGTTCGATTCTCCAACATGTCCATTTGAACTCAATTTGATATCCTCTACAGAAGCTCATCAAAGTCGTGCCAAATATTTCTTTTTCTGATTTTTCTGATTACTACGCGCTCGCGGTGCGTAAATACTAACAATATTCACAATTTCTTGTTCATCTATCAGTATTGTTGGGACCAGTCTGTCGCTGTTTTTTGATACGCCTATGTTCTCGAGTCCTACTTTTAAGTTCGAGCTTGTATGCATTCGTTTGCGCTTTCTGTTTCCGACTAATATTGCAAATTCCTGATGCAAACAGGAGTTTTAAAGTTGCGACATTTCCTTTCTTCACTCCTTTTTCGCTTCACCTTAAATACCATATTTTAAATCCTTTCTCATCTTCTACGCCATATTCCCAACCTAGTACCCCACCATCATCTTTAACACCCTGTTATAAAAAAAGAGCTGCGCTCTCTTCTAAATAAGAGAGATATGATCTAGTATACTTACTTAAAAACGCGACGCCGATTTTCTCAACTACCAGTCTGCCTAACACACTCATTTCCGATCACAAGCGATTCTTTCAGTTTATCAACAATAAAGCAAATCGGATAACAATTCATAATCTCTGAATTTTCTTGATAAATCCTTGTGCGGTTCCCAAAGTATTTCAAATCTTTTCGCTATTTTTGTAGCTAAGTGCTTACGATCCATAACCAAGAGCTTCACACAAAGAGTTTAAAATTTGAAAATTTTAAAGAAATGTGAAATGCATCTAGTCCAACCTCTTAAAGCTCTGATTTAGCTTTCCCTCATCCTGGAAAAGGTCCTTTATTATTCCCTTACATAAAGAAGGTCGCAAGGACTATATTTCCAACTATCGACCAATTATTGGATTGTTTAATAAGTTCTGAGTTTTTTTCTCGGTGTTAACCGTAATGAAATTCTTGTTGCTTATTTTAATAAAGAGGAATAATTATCCCTTACATTTACGAGAATTTGTTTTGTAAACAAGATTTGCATTTCAAAAAGGTCATGTTAAGTTTTTGGTGGAACTTAACTTCGAGTTGCTTTCACGCAATCAGACAATAAATGCCATATTGATCTTAGCTCGATACTTTGTAGCAGGCAGTGGAAGAAAAACGGCCAGAGTTGGCGAACACGAAGGGCGTTGTTTTCCATCATGACAACGCCAGACCACACACAACTTTAGTGACAAAACAAAAGTCTAATTCATTTGGCTGAGAAGTTATGCAGTACCCACCATATTCTCCAGACCTTCCGCCTTCTGACTACCATCTGTTCTGCTCTCTCCAAAACAATTTGAACGGAAGGCAGTTCAATTCCGAAGATGAGATAAAAACGTACCTGGAAAACTTTTTTACCCATACGTCTGCTGACTTCTATATCTCTTCCAGAACGTTGAAAGAAAGTAATAGACCATGATGGACAATTGTTGATGGATTAAATATACATAGTATAAGTTTTTATACCAAAAATGTGTGCTTAACTTTAACCCTAACAAAACCGTAAAACTTCTTGAACAACCCAATACTAAGCTTTCCGGCATAGCTAAGCTTTTTGAGAGCATTGTAACACATGGGCTGAAAACTCAGTGCCGTTTTATAGTAAAACACAAAATTTTTTGCAAAATTCAAATTTATTTATCAATATGGTTGCCTTCGAGGGCGATACACTGATTGAAACGATTTTTCAATCGTTCGATACCAGTTTTGTAGTACGATTTCGGTTTAGCCTCAAAATAGGCCTCTGTTTCGGTGATTACTTCTTCATCGGTCTTAAATCTCTTTCCGGCGAGCATTCTTTTGAGGTGTGCGAACAGGAAATAGTCTCTGTATCTATTTTGCCATCGTTTTCATCCACTTGTGACACGGTGCATTGTCTTGATGAAACAGCACTTTTTCTTTAAATGCGGTCGTTTTTCTACGACGTCGTCCATCAAACACTCCAACAACCCAATGTTATAGTCGCTGTTGATAGTCTGCCCCTTTTGGAGATAGCCGATGAAAATTGTTCCATATGTATCCCAAAATTCGGATGCCATAACCTTGCCAGCCGACTGTTGAGTTTTTGGTCATTTTGGACGAGGTTCGTCGTTTGCTCGCCACTCAGCTGACTGCCGACTTGACTCTGGTGTGAAGCGATGGAGCCAAGTTTCATCCATTGTCACATACCGACGCAAAAATTCGGCTTTTTGCGGTTGAACAGCATTAAACACTCAACACGTTGTTGTTTTTGGTCGACTGTGAGCAAACGCGGCACCCACTTTGAACAGAGTTTTCGCATGTCCAAATATTCGTGTATGATATATCCAACACGCTCTTTGATATCTTCAGAGCCTCAGCTATCTCGATCAACTTCACTTTACGGTCATTCGTAATCATTTTGTGGACTTTTTTGATGTTTTCATCTGAAACAGCCTCTTTTGGACGTCCACTGCGTGCATCATCTTCGGTGCTTGTATTACCACTTTTAAATTTTTCAATCCACTTGCGAATGGTTCGTTCGGCTGGTGCAGAGTCCGGGTAACACTTATCAAGCCATTTCATTGCATCGGCTGCATTTTTTTCCATCAAAAAGCAATGATAAATCAACACACGAAATTGCTTTGAATCCATTTTTTTTTCACAATAACAAAAGTTGCTTCACTCACAACGCTATATTTCGAGAAGAAATCATCCGACAGCTGTCAAACTTATACACGTATCTTTTGAAGATTGGTACTAACTGAAAATAGTATGGATTTAATTAAAGTAGTGACCTCTCTTAGAAACTGTTCAGCCCATGTATTATATGACTTAATGCTATTAAACTATTTTGAATCTATTGTTTCACAAAACCAGTACGGATTTCTCTAAGATCTATAACCACCAGCTTAATGGATAACATTTCAAGCACCTTGTATGCATTAGAAAAGAAATGAAGTTGACGTACTATAATTACCATCGATTTCAGCAAAGCCTTTCATAGAATGCCTCATGATATAATCCTCCTAAAATTGAAGGCTCTTGGTTTCCAAATAATCTTCATAACTTGGATTAAATCCTAGGTCTATGGTTTCTTACCCAATAAAAGCCTCCTCTGTTATCCTTTGTTCCTTATTACATATTCTGACTATAAATGACCACGCTCTGGTTTTTATTTTAAGTTTTAAGTGAAATTGTTAGTTTTAAGTCTAGAATATGCTTGTAATAAGCTTTAATAAATCTGTCCGGACCTCGAATATGTATTGTGCTGCCGAAGTCAGATTTAGGTTTTTGAGTAAATCCTCATCAAGGACCTGATATTCAATTTCTTTAACGTATTGAAAATTTGTAAAAAAAAAATAAGGACTGAATAATTTCGAAAGGCTAAAGAAGATACTCAGCGCTTTCTATGTACACACGTACAAAGTTTTTTCTGATATCCGACCATTAAGGACTCGGATGCAGCTGAAAACATTGTTGATGAAATTTTCACCAACCAAATGGAGATATATTTTCTGCAGGTATTGGGACTTTTCTTCAAACTCGTTAATATACGAGGGTCATTTCAAAAGTATTTTACTATTACTACTATTACGCACGAAGTTGGCTGACGTCTCTTTCTACCTGTGCGCGCCACTACAGATAATAACTTCCACTACCGTTTTGTCCCTCTGACTGGTGTCCATGGGCTCGAAGTGACCTAGTAATTTAAGCCGAGTTTTCTAGCTTTGCCAACGAGGTCTGCAATACTGTAAAGCCCGTATAGTTTGCTCCATTCTTTACTGATGCAAACAGCATCGAAAATTACCCGATGAACTTTTCTCTTGAAGCGTTTGAGGGCATTTTTATTCGCTTTCGTCAGTGTTCTAGCTTTTGCGCTGTAAATCTAGTCTGACGCCTATGGTAAAACTTTATCCGAGATATCCATTTTTTAAGTCCCTTTTTTGTATACAGCATATACTTTGTTTTTCTTTCGTTAAACCCAGGCTTGCGGTTCTGGTTTAATAGACGCAAACGCTCCATTAACATCGCGCTGCATTCTATCCACTATGTCAATGTCGTCTGCATATACGAGTAACTGATTGGACATTGAAGATCTCGGTTTTGTCATTACTGATCTTGACGGAGCACCGTTCATTTCTCATTGTCATCTTTCATAGTCGTATCAGCTTGGCAGGGATAACAAAACTAGACTACTTGGAACCGGCCGGCAGTTAAGCTACCTGGTCCTGCAACTTGGAAATAGCTGTCCCAACTTCATCTTGGTCGAGAGGATGGAAAAATTGTCCAAGTTGAATGCCTGATCGTGAGATGTCATTCGTCATCAGATTTTAACAGTCTTCAGAAATATTTTTCCAGATTCTACGTTCTACTTTTAGGTTTGCTTATTCATCCTTGCAGATTTCTATTCGGCCTTGCAGTTTTGGCACGTTCGTTTTAATTTATTTGTTTGCAACTTTCTAAGACTTCGATCGAGAGTGCTCTTTTTGAGGAGTCAAGGTGTTTCCCTTCTCTTCTGCTTAGAGATTTCGGGTTCTCTTTCTATTTTCTGTAGGGCCACTCTGTACATCTGATATTTTCCTATATTGACCTACCTGCATTGAACCAGGGGTTTCTTTATTGAAGCGGGTTTCTACGTTAAAAGTGACCTCTCGGATTGCTCATTTACAGTGATGCCAGTGTTGTCCTTCATCGACATTGGACTTCTAGCGGTGTTAAGGGAAACTCTTGCGATTGTAGCCGTTCGACATTGAACTTTCTCGCAACAGTCCTGTGATTTTGGGCTATTACGGATTTCACCACTGGTCTTCTGATCTTGATGAGAGAAGAAAAACCCCAAAATTGCTTAGAAAAAGCAAATATATTGGGTATGTAATTTAATTCGTGCGGTTTTTTTTTTTCAAAATTTGAACGTTTATTTAAGAAAAACATGTACAATATTATTATTCAAAGTATTGCCCATCTGAAACTGTGACTTTTTCCTATCTTTCTGGAAATTTTTGGATCCCGGGTGGGGTAAGACTTCCCATCCACTGTTTTCCAAATAGTTCTTAACCGGAATAGCAACGTGGGGCCGAGCGTTGTCATGATGGAAAATTATTGCCTCGTGTCTGGTCGCATATTCCGGGCGTTTTTCGGCTACTGCTCTCTTCAAACGGATTAATTGTGTTCAGTAGCGTTGTCCATTGATGATTTCACTCGGTTTTAGTAGCTCAT
The DNA here is from genome assembly GCA_907269105.1 of Volucella inanis. NCBI lineage: Eukaryota > Metazoa > Arthropoda > Insecta > Diptera > Syrphidae > Volucella > Volucella inanis. The sequence goes on from OU026153.1 coordinate 150,624,056, forward strand.
AATACAGCACACCCATCTGATCTCACTAAATACAGATCATTACCCTCGAGCCATGGATATTCGGCTTTGCCGTTGATTTGGCTGGTTGGCCGGGTTTCACATATGATTTTTTGCGCTTGGGGTTGTCGTAATGGATCCATTTTTCATCACCAGTAACAATCCGATGCAAAAATGACTTCCTTTTGTGGCGTTCCAGCAGCATTTCGGACATGCAAAACCGCCTTTCGACGTCTCTCGGCTTGAGTTCACGTGGAATCCAATTTCCTTGCTTTTGAATATATCCAGATATTTTAAACGTTTTGAAATGGCTGCTTGAGTGACAGCCAAAGATTCTGCGAGCTCTTCTTGTGTTTGGCAACAATCTTCATAGAGTAATGCTTCCAGTTCTCCATCTTTAAACTTTTTTGGCTGCCTAGGAAGTTCATCATCTTCCAAGCCAAAATCACCACTTTCAAATCGTGCAAACCACTTTTGGCACGCATGTTGACCATAAACTTCCACCAAAATACGATGACTTTCGGCAGCAGTTTTCCTCATCAAGAAGAACTCCCCGCAAAAACACTTTTTCAGGCACAAAGTTCGACATATTTGAGTGAAAAAAAATTATTGTTGTTTAAGCTTCAAATGAAAGACATATACTGAAATGACGTACAATGACAGTAGCTTTCCAACGCATGTTCCAATGGAATAAAACCAGTTACGCCATATCTTAGCAAACGAATTAAGTTATAGACCCAATATTAAAGAAGAAAACTTGAAGAAAAGCTCATTTAAGAGTTTAATGAAAATAAACCAAGCGCAAAGTTTAATAATTCAATATTATAAGTATTTTTTTTTGAATTTGAAAAATATACCAAAAAGAGCGTATACATTTCTTGGTATATTTAAAAAATAAAGCTAGCTCGGGCTTACAGCTTAGCCAAACCCATCTATGAATATGTGTCGGTTCTCCACAATTTTAATACTGAACGCGAATGGTATTCTTACAGAAAACAATATTGCTTTACCCGTATGCTTGATTCCTTTAACTTATCTCATAAGTAAAATCATATATAACATAAAGAAGTGATAAAGTATTTTATGACAATTGTGCACATTGTCATCGGAAACGCTGAGGGCGTATCCCCCCTATTTAATAAGGACAACATCGAGAATCCTTTTCATACATAAACTAAGCTTGATGGAAGCCTTCCGATATTCTTTTTTGGGGAAACAAAATGAGAAAGATGAGTGGTTGCTTATAAAAACAACAAGTCCAATGACACTAATAATTTAGTCATCCTTTCAAAGCTGAGGTTGTTGCTTTTATGGGTACAAGGAAGTTGAATAATCTGGTCCAAAGAAATAATTATTTGGTTGTTATCTTGGATAACAAACTTCTTTTGACAAAGCTTGTCGCATCGAAAACTCGATTGCGCCATCGGCAGTGTAAGGGAGCGTTCGACAAAATATGGGGCTTGAGAAGAGTGTGGACTGATGAAGTTATAATAAGACCATCAATATCCTAAGTGTCGGTTGTCTGGTGGAACAAGTTTTCACGAATATACGTCCCTACTGCTTTTACCATACTCCAAAAAATGGTCTGTCTCAACAGAATGTTGACTGCCTGGCACTAGTACTGTTCTGTTCTATATGGACTGGTGAATGCATAACTATATTATGGGGTTCACGTTCAAAGTCATATTCCATTGGGAGCATAAATGATACGGATCAACTAAATTAAGCCATTATCTCATCATTGAAATGCAAAATTGCAAATTCGAACGCATAATGGTCAAAAGGTGTGTACCACGGTGAAACTCTCAGCTTGAACAAATGTGCAAAATGGTGGGACAATTTTTAACAATTCCAAACACATCGGAAATTGGGACATATACTAATAGAAATTGAGAAAATCTAAGAGAGATTCCTAAAGAAGGAATTACTAGAAGTTGGAGAAACTGCCAGAGGTTACGCGTCTCCAAAAAATTCTCTCAAAAGACTTTTCAAATAGCTTACGTCCGCTACAAAAATTAGGTGGTACTTTACAAGCTAGTTGAGAAGAAACTCTAAAAAATCTACTTAATGTTCATTTCCTGAGTCGACCCTTTAAGCAACAAGTAAATGTCAATTCTGGAGCAACAAGCTTCTCTCATAACAACAGAGTAAGCAGCTTAATATTCTCCCATAACAACAGAATTAGTAGCCTATCTGTAAATATGTCCCACATAGTTAAAGTTGAATCAGTCATAAACTCATTCGAACAATACAAGACATCTGGATCTGACGAAACTTTCCCAGCATTGATTCAAAAATATTTGGTCCACTGTTACCGCCTTATTTAGGTCTACCTTCAAATGGGGATACATGCTACAAGCCTTAGGAGAGGTAAACGTATTTCTTATCTCCAAACCAGATAAACCTAGTGAGTTGCCTAAATCTTATCGGCCCATAAGTCCTACATCGCTTTCTCTAAAATCCATACAAGAACTTATCGATTAACACATCAGAGACCTTCTTAACGGAAATTCACCCCTCTGCACGTTTACCAATATGCATATACTATAGGAAATATCCACAGAAAACGCTCTCTACAAAATCTGGTAACACAGATTAAAAAGGCATAGCGACAAAAGCAGATTGTAGTATGTGCTTTTCTACATATTGAAGGTGCCTTTGGTAATACCGGATATGAATAAATTTCGGAAGCCATACTTGGAAAGGGTATTGACCATTACACTCATCGTTGGGTAAGAGGCATGCTCATAAGCCGGAAAATCTTTACATATTCCAGTAAGGCTAAAATCTCTGTCTGCGTCATCAAAGATTGTCCATAATGAGCTGTTCTCTCACCGGTCATTGATGACTTACTAGTAAAACTAAGCAACTTGAGAATATTCCAACGATACAATCATAATAGTGAAGGCTAAACACCCTAAATATGATGCAGACTGCACTAAAGATAGTAAACCACTGATGGGTTGGAGAAAATCTCTTAATCAATCTCAGTAGAGCTATACTTGTTCCCACCACTCCTTAAAAAAATCTGATCTTTCAATGAATCTCACTTAACGTTACAGTAATTGTATACTCCATCGAAGTAAAATATATTAAAATGGTTCTCAATAAAAAACAAAATTGGAACTCACATATTAATAATAAAATAATTAAAGTCATGTCATATACAATAATGACCCATCATCATCTACTCATCGGTATTGTAGTGGAACAAAACAGAAATCTGCCTTACAGAAGCTGTAGCGGCTATAAAGACTTGCACGCCTCGATATCACCGGCGGAATGCACACATGCCCCACAGCTGCTATAGAAGCTTTCATTGGTTTGACGCCACTCAATGTCTGCAAAAAATTGCTATGGCTACTTGCAGCACGGTCGGGGTATACAAACAGGGGAGGTTAATCACTCAGATCACATGTATTATAGTATATGAATCTTTTCTCTGAAATCCCCGAAAGTGGACCCAACATAGTTCAATATAGTGATCTCAAGTTGAAAAGCATGGAACTATAAAAACCCCGTTTGACGTAGGGTTAAAGGTATCAAGTGGTATACGGATGGATCAAAGATGGACACGTAAGTGGGTAAGGAAATAATTGGTCCCAACACTAGTATATCGCAACCAATGGCAAAAAGTCTCTCCGTATTTTAAGCGGAAATTCATGCAATTCATATGTACATCTCATCTCCGATTAGAAAATGAAGGGTATCCCCTATCCAAATACTAACGGACAGTTAAACAGCCATTAAATCATTAAGTTCTTACCTCATTGACTCAAAATCAGTCTTGCACTGCATCACTACACTCCAAGATCCATCCCATAAAAACAAAGTAAAACTTTGGGGGGTGTCTGGTAATAAACGCATTGTTAAAAATGAAGTAACTGACGAACAGGATAGGATCGGTTCGGCTGAATCTTTTACCGGCCCTGAGCCTTTCTGTATTTTTAAAAATTCAGCAATTAACTCATCAATAATGAGTTGGGAGAGCAAATGCGTACGGAAAACATCCTAGGGCTTCGCCAGGCTAATAGAGCCATCAAACCCTTTCATAAAGAATCAAAAGAATCTCTATAACTCAAAACTGATTTATTTGATTATTAGCTGTGCACGATGACCGATATCATCAACACAAAAAAAAAAAACTTATTCAGGAAACCGAATGCCGACTTTGTATGGAAACTACGACGAAATTACGGAACACTTTTTAAGTGAATGCATGGCACTAAGTGTCTTAAGTAGACGAAACTTTCTCAGAGATATTCTTTGGAGAGATTTTCAATTTCATTAAAAGAACTCTCTTGGCTTCGTAACACTGATTTTGTAGTATAAAATATCTTTTAGGTCGCAGTGCTTCCGAAATTGACATAACATACCAGACACACACCAGATTTCGACTTTCCCTATGCTATGGAATGAATACATCCAGATTTTGTTGATGTACTTGCTGAGACCTTTCACCACTTCCAAGCCAATTCGAGAATGCAAAGCTGAATTCATTGAGTCTTGTTTGGGTCGCAGGTCACAATGGGCTACGTAAAATGAGTTCACCGATAAACTTCCTGCACAAAATTCAGAGTAGAGTTTTTTAAGATCCGAACTTGTATTAAGACCGTAGACTTCTTACTGGCATCGCTTTTGGTGCTATTCATAAGTGAATTAAAATCTTTTGAAGATAATAGCATGATGTCACTTTGGAGGATTATCTCTGTGTCCTGATAACGCTCGAATGCTCGGTCCCCGTGGTCCGAGTATAATACGAGCAGGAGTCCACAGGGACTTATAAATGCCTACTACGGAAGACACAACAAGCCTTATTTGCAAACACTCTGTTAACTTAACGATCATTGTAATAATGCTATACTACAGAGGAAGTCAAAAAGAGAACGACATAGTTTGACTTAGAGCAATAATGAGTGCTAAGTCTTAGAACGGTCTGCAGGTGCAGTGTATACCATTGAATGCAGATTGCGGTGCTGTTACTCTAAAACCAGATTATTAAAGATTTCATCTTTGTCTATTATTGTGCATGTTCTTGAAAACCTATCTGTTAATGCTGATAAAAGTCAGTGGAGACTTTTAGTCCATATTTAAAACGGAGGTTCTATGCATTTGGGAAACCATCTTAGTCTAACACAACCAGTAAATTTAATCTTTTCTCCACGGATTTAGTCATAGGGTACATCAAAATATATTTCCATACAATTGCAGAGTTTCTGTATGGTTTTGACGCAATTTATTGCCCTTTTTAGGTTAAACAAAAATAAAACCTATTACAACAAACTGACAACAAATTATGTTGTGTCATCTTGTGTTTCTGTTTCTGCTTTTGCAGTGCAATGCCAGTGACTTCTGGTATTATTCATGTTCTTGTGACCTGTCCCTGCCTTGTTTTGCCTTTGTTGGCTTCTTTCAGAGCCGCAGCTAAAGAGTTATGGAAAGGAATCTTTAAATCGAATGTTGAATTGAGCGTTAAATGCATGTGCACAGGAAGAAGGAACGACCAAGTGCAAAAAAGAGAAAAAAAAAACTGCACACCACCACTAGGACTTCGGTTCTTTAGTTTTTGTTTCATTGTATATATGATATTTTGACATTTGTGTTTTATTTTAAATGTCAACTTCTGTGATAAAAATATAATATTGAGATACTCGTTCTTTTTTTTATTGTGAGGAGAGTAAATCGCAGTCACACTTCGTGCACGTGTTGTGATCGAACATATTTAGCGGGAATTAATTTAGGCGCGCAAATCATAAGGCACGTGTGATGGGTATTTTGGAGTTATTTTGAATGTAATCCTGCACCTGCAATTTGAATAATTAGTACGAATTGATTAAAGTGCTTCTAGAAACCGAAAATATAGAAAGATACTTGTTTTAGATTGGAAAAAAATGTCTATGGAAGAATTTTTTTTTAATTGCAAGTGGGGGCAATATTTCGCTTTGTCAATATCACTTGTTTTCAAAATTCAGACTTCAGAGCTCACGTTAACGTTTTAATTGCAAAGTATGCGCAATCAGTATGGATGTTGAATAAGTTAGGTTATATAAAGAACATTCTGCAAGACTGTGCTCAAAAATCCAATGGTCAGAACTGAAGGAACACTCGTCATGAAGGAGTACACGGTGAACATTTTCATTCACATTAAGGGTGTCACAAAACTTTCCACTGCATGCTAAACATGATTAGACAACAGGACGTAGATCAATACTTACTTAGTTCTAGGAAGACGACGGCGGCTTGTTTAAGCTGAAACAAAAAGCATGTCGACACAACATGGGGCTAATCTTCAAAAACGGTCCTCTGGTTTTTGATGGGTATGATATAACTAATTACATCCTATGTCTCGTTTGTCTGAAGGAACTAGCTTTCACGAAAATACGTCAGTGCTGCTATTGCCTGGCTCCAAAAAAAAAATTTGTATCGGCTGGAAAGGTATTTATCCAGCACAGTTGGCTTTAATCTAGGAGACCTGACGAGCACTGAAGAATCTCTGCCTTTGGACTCTGGTACAACACGCATTTCAATTTTGATGACCTCTCATGCCAACTGTCTTCTGACACTGATCTTATGGGAACCCAATCTGATACAATGACACTAGAATTCCTGTTATAGAAATATACGAAGACAGAATATGGTATTATTTAGGAAAGGAATGTTATTGAATGGAACTTGTGTCTGTCTTCCAAGTTGAGATATATGCAATCCTGATGGAAACAAACCATATTGTGAAAAATCGAATGTGGGGGCTAAGCATGCCTACGACCCTTGCTGTGAAACTGAGAAAAAAGCCAAACCAAGCTCAAGGTAATATCAACCACTGGTCCGAACCGTATTCTCCCAAATCGCTTTATATATTGTATAATCATTGTTTGGCTTATTATCGAATACGCTAATCAAGACTGGTCACCCTATTGCATCACCTACATATATATCCGTATTACCGGGCGTAGAATTTGTGCACGAAATGTTTATACGTTACGCCGTATGTGGTATCCCCTGGGCCAACAGCTTCAGTCTACTACCCTATTTCTTTCACCTTAAACTTAAAACATGTCATGAAGTATGTGACAAACGAGTACATACTATATAATTTTGTTATTAGATTTTTACTAGTAATATTTATTGAACGTAAATCCATGAAAGTTTAGATCTGTTCCTCTCTTCTATATTTATCACTATAGGGATTTGACAACTTTGAATTTAATTTGTGAACGCACTCTTTCATTAATCATCTAACTGTCACTGTTAGTTTATTCAGTAAACTCAACATTTTCATCATAGAAAAGTACACTAACGAGGAAAGTCTGCAAATTATAGAAATTTTCTACAGATTTTCAGAGTCAGTGACTGCAACTCTAACAGCGTCAACTCCAATTTTCGGTCGTAATTTTCGCCCTAGTAGACAGGCAATAACAAGTTTAGTGCAAAAATTTGTGTCTACATATTCGTTGTGTGATGTTGCAGTGTCAGTGAGACAACGGGTTGGTCGAAGTGTCGAAAATATCGCTGCTGTTTAGACATCCGTAGCAAATGATCCAAATCAATTCCACGGCGTTCTCAAGAATTGGGCATCGCTCAGGCAACATTATGGCGTATTTTGCGTAAGGATCTTGGTTTACACCCATACAAGATCAAGCTGACTCAAGAATTGAAGCCATTTGAAGCGACGTACGTTCTCCGATTGGGCTCTGGCGAAGATGCGCCAAGATGATGAATTTCATCGCAAAATCATTTTCAGTGACGAAGCTCATTTTTGGCTCAATGGGTTCGTCAATAAGCAAAATATGCGTTATTGGTCGGGTGAAAACCCACATGTGCTTCATGAATCACCACTTCATCCACAAAAAATAGCTGTTTGGTGCGGTTTGCATGCCGGTGGCGTTATTGGGCCATATTTTTTCTACGACGATAACGATCGTCACGTTACTGTGAATGGTCAGCGTTATCGCGCCATGATCACCGATTATTTTTGGCCCGAATTGGAAGATATGGACTTGGACGACATGTGGTTTCAACAGGATGATGCCACAAACCACACAGCACACGACAATCGATTTATTGAAGAGTAAGTATGGTGAGCGTGTTATCTCAAGACATGGGCCAGTCGATTGGCCGCCTCGTTCGTGCGATTTAACTCCGCTTGACTATTTTCTGTGAGACTACGTTAAGTCATTGGTTTATGCCAACACGCCGACGACGTTGGAAGAGTTCAGAGCCAACATTGAACGCGAAATAGCGGCCGTTTCGGCCGAAATGTGCGGTTCAGTCATTGAAAATTGGGTCCAACGAATCGACCGCTGCAAACTTGCCGCGGTGGCCATACGAACGAAGTCGAGTTCCATTCATAAATGTTTTGATTGTACTTCAAGCCAATAATAAAGTTTTTGAAATATCGCAAATGGTTTGCCTTTTATTTAAAAAAAATTTGTCAAGTCGTTATTGGAAAATCCGATACGTTTGATTGAATAATAGCAACTGCTGATTCTAGAATTAATAATAAAATTTGTACGATTAATAATAATATAATAATTGCTGTTGTTTATGAAAGTCCAATATTTCCTTATAAAGTTATTAATAAAGGTCCAGCAATTATATTAGCTGTTAACCGAACTTCCACTTGCGTGCGACACCTGAGTCGTGATCTTCCTCTACTGAGCTGTCCCATGGGGGGATGACAAAACTAGACATTGCTTTGTATAGCTCGTTTCTATAGATGCTGTCATACGTGGCCTTTTTTATTGTTCCTACTGAGAAGCCGGTGTTTGTCTCTTTTGCTCGTAGAGCTCGTGAGTAGCTCTAATTCTTCTACGCAGCTGCGCTTTGTATGCACCTTGCTTAGCTGCATGTGCTTGCCTGCACTCGTCTTCAAACCAGGGGTTTCCGCAGGTTTTTGCCGCACATCAAAGGCGCCATTCCTGACAGCTCTTTGGCAATGCTACCACTGGTATTATATTTAATGTTGGCGACATAGAACCTCTGATGAGATTCAGAGAGACCGAATCGGGAAAGGATTTGACGATCTGTTGTGGATGTAGATGTTCAAATTTGAACTTCCTCAGAGTATTAGCCTGCCTTTGCGATATTCGGGATATCTGCTACCCTACCTTGTATAAAACAAGGTGCTTATATGTTAACATGTTTCTATGTTCCGTGGGAAGAAGTTCTTTATTGGTTTCATGTTTTCCTTAATCAATTAACAAACAATCTCCATAACATGTTTTTCCAATAAATCAACCCTAGCCTCTGCAGAACTTCAACGGTATTTCTAGATTTTTTTCCCAAAACTGATTCATTTCACAAATGGTCATAATTTGTAACATACATACTCTTAACTCATCCACCACAAAACACTACCCACACCCACATAAGGACATTAAAAAACAAGTATAGTCCTTAGAGAATTATTAACTACAGATTCCACCTACAAGAAACTAATCAACACCAACAAAGCAATCGAGCAAGAAAAAAAGGACAATGAACCTGACACAGAATAAGAAATCTCATAAAAATATCTCTCATGTGAAACATCCTGCCATACGATACCAACTGTTGCATGCAACCATCAGGTCTACCACCGTAACGAAAACCATAAATCCATATGCAATATCAATTCCAAATCCAAATCAGAACCCAAATGCTTACTTCGTCCTTGATTTCAAACTAGACAAAAAAATAACAGACAACCTCCATTCGTAACCGCGCGCATAAAAAATGTCATCTTCTCCAGTCAGTCTCATCGTGTTTATCCACTGCTCGTCGAGTAAATTATGACATTTAACATGTCACTTTGAACACTTTGAACACTTCGTACACACATCGTATCCTTGGAAGACTGTGGGAACAAAAACAACCGGAGACTGAACAAACAACACTACTAAAAAACCATCCTGAAGAAGCTAATGGTACATAGGATTGCAGTGTTAGGTTAGTAGAATGTAACTAACATACATCCTCCTTCGTCCTCCTAGATTATACATACATTATAGTACATATCTCGAACATGTGTAATTTCTTGTGCAGCCCAGGCTGAAGGATCCATAGTTAGTCCTTTAACCTGTGATGTCGATTATGAGAGCTAAAGGACACTTGTTCATCTATAAACGAACCAAGAACGTGGTTTTTTTTCCCCTTTTTTGTTCAATGTATCCGTACATATTTCATAACCATCAGTTTGCTCTGGCTGCTCACCATCTGGACACATTGGTTTCCATTAGAAAATTGTCCTCTTCTCAAGTGAACTGCTTCATTGACGTCATTGTCATCATCATCACCATCACCATCATCATCGTCATCGTCGATTGTAGTTATTAGGAACTGCTCCCGTTGCTCCTAGTTGGTTTGGTTGCGCTGGTTGCGGCTATGTGCTCCTGATGCTGCTGCTTCTGATGCTGTTACTGAAATCACTTAGGACGTGTGATGACAGATTAATGAAAAATGACAAAAAACTAAATTGACTTCGGGACGAAATTGGAAAACCATAATAAAAAACCAACAACAAAAACAGCAACCAGCTCCATAACAACAATACTGAACTGAGTTGATGGGAATTTCTTTGTAAAAGGAGAGTACTCGCATTCGTGCCGTACCACACGGTCTTGATGTTGATGCTGATACATATGTATACGTTTAAATACATATTGAGGAAACGGATTGAACTCGGATTGAAGGGAATGAAAGTGATTTGAAAGACCTCGCCTTTTGTTCGGTATTTAATGTCGTTGCGTAATATGTTATGCTGTGAAGATGATTGATGGTTTCCAAGACAGACTTTCTGGAAGCTATGAACTATGATGTGTATGTGTGTGAATAGGAGTCCAAATACGGATTGATAGGAAACTAGAAAATTTGAAAAATTTTAAAGAGAAAATATCCTTGTTCGCCTTTCACATTGTGAAAATGACATTTTTGTATACGTAGTGAGAAAAGACTTTCATAGAGCTACTCTCAAGTAACATTTGCTTGAGCATACCATTTATGAACTTCACATTTTGGTCAGCCGTCCTTCAAGTACTTTTAGGATTGCAGCATTTGCATGTTACCTCTTTTCTTGAAGATTTCATCCGTTACCATGTTATCTGGATAACAATGACTTTAGTCCTCTTACTTATTTTCAAACTACTCTTTGTAGCGAAGCGTATGTGCTAGACCAGATGTGCAGGAACACAGCAGAATGGCCTCTACACTATATATGGGTTTTGGTATATGTTATTTGGCAGAATCATAGCGACTACTTAGGAGCGATTACCTTAGTAACAAAGGTTTCAGCTTTCAACGACAATGTATCTAAAACACCTAGATTATCAGATAACATGTTCATGCCTTTCAATCAACCAAATAAAGGTGGACAAATTGGTAATTTTTCTCATTTAAAAAGCATCAGTTGATAACGGCTATACCAAACGAATATGTAGATACTTCTAAGGTCTGGAAAAACAACATTAAAGCACTAAGACCAATCTTTATTCATTATTAACCCATATTATACTAGCACCCCATTTAAGGTGCATCAACATTTTCTATCAAATTTCCAATTTTATAACAAGTGGCGGTATATATCTTTGAAAAATACACGCGCTTTCGTTTATTTCTACCAGGTATTTGTGTTTTGTGTATCTTACCCGACATGTGTTCCAAGAAAAGGTAAGTAATAACAAATAGGTAAATGCTATTGTTATTGTATAATATGACATTTGTTTTATTTATGTTTATTAACTGGACTATTATTAAATATAAAGAAAACAATGTTATTTTGTATTTTTATTTACAAATTATTGACGTTTATTCAATGCCCCACTTAAGGTGCATTGGGAATAGTAGACACCGTGAAAGTTTCTTTCAAATCATTGTGTTTCTTCAATTTTCTTTGCAGACTCAGTGTTCATGAAATTATATCAGCACTGGAAGAAGATAGCCCAATTATTTCTGCAGATATATTTATCACATCACCTGACAATGTCGATTTAAGTGATGAAGACAGTGGAAGTGAGTATTCAGGAGATATAAGCAACCTCGCCCGTCGACAATTGTTGGCTGAAGCCGTGGTACGATTCCAGGTTCTCAGAAACCGTTGAAGGAATTCCATTCATAGATCAGGATAAACAAGAGGAACCTACATATAAACTCCGTTTGGATGAACCATCTATAAAGAAAACTAAGTCTGCCATTATAAGGAAAGGGAAACAGAAGGATATTACTTCTGGAACATAAACAAATTCTATTGCTAAAGGACAAGTCAACTTCCGAATAACTGCAGAAGAAATAAAGATTTTGTGGATATCTTACTTTTATCGGGTTACAATAGAACATCGCGTTACAGATTGTACTGGGATAAGAGCATTGATACTCATCATCCAGGAGTTGCCTCATGCATGACCCGTAATTGATTTGAAGAGCTCTTACTTTATTTCTATGCAAAGATAAAAATTTATCAAGTGATGATTCAATGGTGCCTTATTTCGGAAAACATGGTACTAAGCAGCACATACACGGTAAAACAATTAGTTATCTACGGTGAGCCTTACCAAGGGGCTTAAAGAGGTAAAACGATGCTAAGTTTTGGCGTAGGTGGTTGTGTCGTGATGAACTTGATTTCGAAGCTGCGAAGTGGTGATCACTACAGTTTTTACATTGACAACTTTTTTACAGCCACAAGAATTCTTTGTGCCAATAGAGTTGAAGGTGCCCCGCTCAAAAATGTAAAAGAAATTAAAAGGACTCCAAGGGGTTTCTACCAGCTTTCAACGTAAGCCTCGTACGCTACAATGATAACAACATTGTCACTATAGCTTCAACCGAAAATGGTGTTCACCTACTTGGTAAAGTAAAGAGGTGGTGCAACAACAAGCGAGTCGACGTGGAACAACCTCATTGCTACTAAAAATACAACAAGTTTATGGTTGGATTGGACAGACTTGACCAAAATATTTGAAATTATAGAATCGGGATTAGTGTATGAATAACGCGTTTCAATTATACCGACAAATTAAAAGTTGCTTCTTTAAACTAAAAATAATGAAAAGTTAAGAAATTATTTGACCAGCCTTTTGGTTGCAAAGATTATAGAAACGATCTGTTTGTTTCTTAATAGGTCTCACGGGTTGGTGATGGTAGGCCTACTTGTCCTATTTGTTGCATGGGACAGTACATCTTTGGACCCGGACTTGAATCAACCTGCACCGGTGTAGGTACAATATATTGAGCGCTTGGCATCTTTATATTAGGCGTCACTTTGTAGTGTTAAGTCGGTCAACAATATTTGACAGTTTAAAACAGTGAAAATTCACCTGGTTGCGTGCCGAAGAAGCGTCTTGGTAGTGCGCCAGCTGTGTTCGCCGCTTGTGATGGTACCTGTTACATTCGCTCAGCGACCTTGTTGATATTCGAGTTAAAGTTGTAGATCATGGGAAGAATCAACGATGGGCTGCTTGTCATTTAGAGGAAAAGTAGAGTCTTGTACCAACAAGTGAGATCAGCACGGCTTCCAATAGGTATTATTGGCGGATCTGATTGGGGAACACGCATAAAGAGCTGCACCGTCCATCTGAGAGTATCATCTGCAAGCTCTAGCATCATCTTCAGTCTCATTAATTGAATGAAATCTTTCAGCACTAAGTTGGAAACGGGAAATTCAATGAACGCTAGAAGCCATGTAGAGCATTTAGTCTGTACGGTGGTACAGTAATGCGTGATTCCTGCTCGATTACTGGCAGATCATCAGGACTGCATTGGAAGGTAGGTTTTCCGTCCGGTGGTACGGGAACTTATGACATATGATTTTGATATTAAACAATTTGACACTGTAGACAGTCCATTTTGAATAGAACCACCCCTGTTTCATTCGAATCTAAGGCGGGCATTGACCCCACATGCAGCTGTTTTCCCATGTAAATATAGGCCAACGATAGTTTCATGGGACAAAATTCTGGTCCACCCATCTGTTTGGATGTAGACATGGCTAACATAAAGTTTAAAAAGCTTCGTGCGTTAGAAGAGTTGAAGCTCCACACAGATAGATGGTTTCGCTGGCCAGTTGGATGTAGCTAGCTACATGACAATGAATGGACAGCTGTCTCTATGCTTTTACATGTCTGGCTTCGATTGGATGTGGACTAGCCGGAGTGTAAGTATTCGAGTTCGACGGTGCAAATCGGACTCCACCATCGCGAGGACTTTGTGGGCCACGTATTCCACTACCTGCCCAAGAACGGCGAAGAACCACCTGCTTTAGCGGTATGAGTATCTTCCATTACAATAGGCGATGGTGGGCTGTCGTCTTCATTTTGGAAGTGACGACGGTAGACGGTATTTTTGACGACATTTTTCAAAAGGAAGGCACCATTGCGAACGGACACAAAACCACCCATCTTAAACTCATCTACAGACAATACATTGCTTAAAATGCGTGGCGGAGTAGTGCCGGTGATTGCGGGAGTATGCAGGTACGATATATACTCCGACAATAATATATCGTAATATAATCCGCTATTCTAGGGAGGAAGAAGAAAGGAGAGTCCTATTCAGTCATAGCGCAGAATAATTGAGGTGGAATTAAGAATATTTGGAATGTGTTGAAATCTGATGACCTCAAATAAGATCATTAAACAGAAAACAGATAACATCAAACAAATAAAGCATACACAAAATACACAAAACACTACACTAAAAACGTCAGATCGTACAATTCAAAAACAAACAGTTCACGTTAGCATAGTGCACTCGCAAGTTTTTTCACTCGCTGCTCGTCTGCGGCTAAAAAAAATAAACGCGAGTGTTTTTTATACAAAAAACAAAAACAAAATAAAAAGGACAGTGCGGGTATCTCAACTCTCTCGGCCCCGGTCATAGTACTGCTGCTTGCACTTAGTCACTGCTGTTGCTGTATTTAACGTAAGGCACGGACCATGGCTGAGTGCATGTTAAAACCGATGGATGGCGGGATGGAAGGGTAAATTTTGTTGGTGCACTGTTTCATTTTGTTGTAAGGTCATAACATCTACAACAATTTGATTCGGTAAGCCAACCTCAGAATTCTCATTTATGGCTTAGCATCATCGGTGCTTGTGCTTTCTGTGTTTGTTTGTGATTATGGATTGGTATCTCAGGGTTAACGTAACTTACAGACGCGGGCTAAAAAGTTATCGCTTTTTTGCGTACGTCAACGTCTATAAATACAAATCAGCTGTTTTGTTACTTAGTAAAACACAGGTAGATCCTCGCCCACACCTTTCAGATCACTCTGATCTAAATCTATCTGGCTATGAACTGGTGTCATTTACGAGAGCAGTAATGTAGCTTACCAAACTGCACCACAATGCGATCCGTGTTCTCATCTGGAATTCAAATTCTTGTGGCTACAAATCCATTACCGTAAGCAAATTATCCACTACTGCTTTATTTACAGAAGCCCCAAACTGGACAGCAATTTGACCTTTGACGAGTTCGATGCACTGTCTAACTCCATTCAAAAAATTGTACCTCTCTATTCTCATACTAAAATCGTTATTACTGGCGATTTCAATATACACAACTTTGGGTGGCTTCGACATTCTAAAGAGATAACGCCCGAAGAACGGTGTGTTGAGATCTTCGCTGCGGAAAACACACGTACACGTACACGTACACCAGACGTTGATAGTCAGTCAGACAGTTCGATGCACTGTCTAACTCCATTCAAAAAATTGTACCTCTCTATTCTCATACTAAAATCGTTATTACTGGCGATTTCAATATACACAACTTTGGGTGGCTTCGACATTCTAAAGAGATAACGCCTGAAGAACGGTGTGTTGAGATCTTCGCTGCGGAAAACACACGTACACGTACACGTACACCAGACGTTGATAGTCATACCGCCAACACCCTGTGTTTAACTTCTTACCCTGTGCGCTATCCCCTCTAAGCTCGTCGGACCATTGTGTCATATCAGCTTAATTTCCGTACATCGACCACACAGTAAGAGAAAAGATTTTAAAAAGAACCGTTTTGCAACACGAGAAAGTCAATTCGAGCGGACTTAACGCTTCTTTAGGAATTTGAATCGCTGCTGATATGATCACAGATCCCATTATGTTTGAAATGAAATCCTTTATCCTTAATCGGATGTAGAGTACAAAACCAAAAGAAAAAGCGTGGCACTATTCGAGCTGTAAAGAGGCTGTCAGGATTAGAGAAATATTTTTTCCGTCCTAAAAGCTCAACCTCACTAAGGAAACCCGAAAAGAGTTCAAACAAGCCAGGAACAAGAGTACTTAAAGGTCTCAATACACACAAGTCTAGGAACAAGAGTACTTAAAGGTCTCAATATACACAAATCCGTTGGTCCAGATGGTATATCTCCCGATCTTCTTAAGAGGTGTTCTTCCTCGCTGGCAAAACCAGTGCGTTAGCTTTTTCATGAATCCTAGTCTTAAGGTATCTTTCCAAGTATATGGGAAACAGCATTTGGTTATCCCGTCTCTAAAAATGGCGATATCTCGAAACACTAAAACTTCTCGATAACTTTTCACCGAAAAGTAAAACCAACGCGTATATCAATTTGGCGAAAGCAAGATAGTTGCACTTAATATATCTAACGCATTTGACAGTTTTTGGCGTGAGGCTCTTTTGTTGGATATGCGAGCTTTTGGGATCGATGATTCTCTTCTTCAATCCAATACATTCCTTTGTTGATGGCAGTATTCTCTGGTTTTAATATTCGTTCCCGGACTCACGTCCGCTCAGTAAATTCCAATATTAACAGCATAACCAATAGGGGAACTATCAACAGAGTGGAATCTAATGTCTGATGTCACTAACGCAAAATTTAAACACCCTGGCATTATTCATGATTGTCACTTGCATTGCCGAAACCGACAACCTATGTTGGAATGACCACATATACAATGTCGCCAAAAACAATGCGAAATGTCTAGGTTTCCTTAAGCGCAGTAAGAAATATATCACCACTTCTGATCTGGCTTCAATATATAAGGCATTCCTCCGCCTAGAATTGGAGTACAATGCAAACAAAACATCTCTGCACTTACTAGATAGAATTCAAACCCTTGTGTTAAAAGTCAAAGTGATACTTATATCAGATAGTCAATTGACACACTTGAACACCGACATTATGTCTCCTGTCTCACTTTGTTTTATCGCTATTTTCACCACCAGTGCTCCATAGAGTTTAAGTCTTCAACTGTAGCACCCGTCTCGCTATGAATACTCGTCAAGACCACATTCTGACGTACTCTGAAATATCGTGATTCGTTCCTAAGCCGTACAACTCGCTTATGGAATGCCCTGACGAGCTCTCAATTTCCTATTCATTATGACTTGCAAACATTTAAGACCAATGTACATCGCAATTTCTCATTTCTGCCTCCCTGATTTTAAGGGTATACAGATTCCTTGAACGTGTGCCAATTATATGAAAAAAACAAAACAAAACATAATCGCCAAGATTGTATAAATTACACTAAATGAAAATAAAGATTTTTTTAAAGTCTTAGAATTTAAAATTGTGCGTTTTCTTTTTACGACTTTTACTCTCTAGTGTAGTACTCTAGTATTTTCTTGCCTTAAAAACTTTTTTTACGAACCTATTCCATGTATAGTATACATACAAGTATGTATAGTTCAGTCTGCTTATTCAAAATAAAATAATGAGTTAGGCTGGACCTTTTGAAAAATACCGAACAAGTTAGGATGCAGTGATTGTTTACAGACTTCCTAAGATAAATCGAATAAGATATTCAACGCAATATTCGAGTTTAACACTAAACTTCTGAATTTCATGGGCGTAGTCAAGATATTAAAGATATGATTAACAGTCCATCTAAGTCCCATCTCAGAGCTGCTTGTATCAGGAATAGGAGTGGTAAAAAACAAAAAAAAATGCAACCTCCTCGTACAATGTTGTGAACTTCGAATTTCTCTGGCACCTTATCGAGTACTCTTAACTGTCATGGAAGGTAGCATTTATAAAAGCGGATATAAATAAGAAAGTAGTAAGTTCAAGATAAATTCATAAGGAGTACGAGTACATAAAGTGTTCAAAAACATATTTATATAAGTTTGTGTATATTAGATTTTAGCTAGTGGTGCAAGTAAGGATGACTTACGGAGAGAGTTCCAAAGCTGGACAACTTGAACAAAAAATCGACGCTCAGAAGTGATACAAAAGTATCTTGGTTTAACTAGCGAAAACGATATGTGCGATTTCAAATAATTGAAGCTTATTAAAGAGGATATCTGGTTCTCGATTTTAAATAAGGCTATGCAGAAGACAGCGATCTGAATATTAAGAGGCTGGGAAGAGAGCATTCAGTTATTTGCTTAGAAAAATGAGAGATATAATCAAGCTGCCTAAAGTTAAAAATGTATCTTGCGATATTTTGGAAGAAGAATGTTAAGTTTTCTGAGACTATTGTGGTCAGGCTGGCAAAAGATCTCGCATCCGTGTAATAAAATTTGTAAAAGAAAAATTTTTGCTAAGATTAATTTAGTTTTCTTTGGTAGAAAATATTCAGTGATCCATAGAGTACAGAAGTCCACTGTTAACTTTGCCGATGATAAACTTATTGTATGTATTCCATGAAAGATTTGAATTACTCGTAAATGTCACAACAAGGTTCTTAGCGGAGACAGAGAACTCTATGGGCATTTGATTTATTTGGACAGGCTGACGGACTAAGAGATCAGAAGCTCTTTTGTGTATTGAGAGTACTTTCGACTCATCAGCATTAAGTCGAAGATTATGTTTAATTGACCAGTCATGAATTCTAGCAAGATCTTCGTTTAGGAGGTCTTTAGCAGAGTTAGTTTCATTTGTTGGGCAGCTTATTATAAGTTTCAAATCATTAGCATACATATGGACATTGCAGTGTTTAACAATATTTGGCAGGTTGTTCACGTATAAGGATAAAAGAGTAGATCCAAGGATTGATCCCTATGGCACTCCACTCTGCTCGCTTAAAAAAATTGAACTATTCTCACCAGCGCAAATACATTGTTTTCTTCCGTTTTAATAAGACCTGACAATAGCTACGGACAGAGAAGAAAAACCGAACCAGTCTTTAATCTTACTGCAAATGACCGCATGGTTGACTGTTTCAAATGCCTTTGAAGAGTAGTGCAAAGATAATCAAGGACCGTAACTGTTCTGACTTTTTTCAAAAAAGTCAATCGTTACTTTTTGACTTCAATTTTTAATTTTCATTCAAATTTGTTCGATTAAAAATAAACGGTAAAACCTGGGTTGTTATGTTTTCTATTTTTTTTTTTCTTCACCAAACAGGAATAGCTCAGAGTTTGATGTAGTTGGTGACGCTATAGACATTTATTTTACATGTATTCACAAAAAAATAAATAAAAATGAATTTCTAAGTCCCTGTTAAATAATTTTACATAGTAACCTGCTCGATATTATGCATTTGAAATATTTTGTCCTTGGACAAAACACGCCGACATCTGGGGTCCAGGAACAAGGCAGAATACATGATATCGTTTTCCGTTAATGTTGATTGCTGACAACGACAACAGTTTTACTTAATTCGCTTTCTATACACTCTAGCTCAAATATCATTTCTGGCCATGCTTTTTAAAAATCTCCTAAGAGCAATAGACTGCTTTGTAAACGTAATGTCAAAAAATGTACAAGAGCAAGAGAAGATATATTGGATTCCATTTGCACCCTTTGGATCTTTTCGTCCGGTTTGCTAAGAGATGGCGTAACTTGTATTATTTCATTGGAATATGCGTTGGAAAGCTACTGTCATTGTACGTCATTTAAGTATATGTCTTTCATTTGAAGCGTAAACAACAATAATTTTTTTTCACTCAAATATGTCGAACTTTGTGCCTGAAAAAGTGTTTTTGCGGATAGTTCTTCTTCATTACTTTAATATGAAGAAAACTGCCGTCGAAAGTCATCGTATTTTGGTGGAAGCTTATGGTGAACATGCGCTAGCTGAGCGAACGTGCCAAAAATGGTTTGCACGATTTAAAAGTGATGATTTTGGCTTGGAAGACGATGAACGTCCTGGGCAGCCAAAAAAGTTTGAAGATGAAGAACTGGAAGCATTACTCTATGAAGATTGTTGCCAAACACAAGAAGAGCTCGCAGAATCTTTGGGTGTCACTCAAGCAGCCATTTCAAAATGTTTAAAAGCAGCTGAGTATATTCAAAAGCAAGGAAATTGGGTTCCACATGAACTGAAGCCGAGAGACGTCGAAAGGCGTCCGAAATGCTGCTGGAACGCCACAAAAGGAAGCCATTTTTGCTTCGCATTGTTACTGGTGGTGAAAAATGGATCCATTACGACAACCCCAAGTGCAAAAAAATCATATGTGAAACCCGGCCAACCAGTCAAATCAACGGCAAAGCCGAATATCCATGGCCCGAAGATAATGCTCTGTATTTGGTGGGATCAGATGAATGTGCTGTATTATGAGCTGCTAAAGCTGGGTGAAACCATTAATGGACAACTCTAGCGAACACAAATAATCCGTTTGAAGAGAGCAGTAGCCGAAAAACGCCCGGAATATGCGACCAGACACGAGGCAATAATTTTCCATCAAGACAACGCTCGGCCCCACGTTGCTATTCCGGTTAAGAACTATTTGGATAATAGTGGATGGGAAGCCTTACCCCAACCGCCTTATAGCCCAGACCTTGCCCCTTCTGACTACCATTTGTTCCGGTCGATGCAGAATGCCCTCACTGAAATACGGTTCACATCAGAGCAGAATATCAAAAATTGGCTTGATTCATTCTTGGCTGCCAAGCCGGCGCAGTTCTTTTAGGATGGGATGCACAAATTGCCAGAAAGATGAGAAAAAGTCATAGCTTCAGATGGGCAATACTTTGAATAATACTATTGTATATGTTTTTCTTAAATAAACGTTCAAATTTTGAAAAAAAAAAAACCGCACGAATTAAATTACATACCCAAGGTTTTCGATTGTATAGCTATAAGATTGAAAGCATAATAAGACAAATGAAGAAAAGATTTTCATCATTGCACTGGTACTATTTACCATAATGAAGCAGATTTGCTAATTGTTAGCTAAAAAGTCTTTTACAGCCGGCGGAAAGGAGAGCTGTCACCTTGAACTTCCCAAATTTTTCGTGTGTGCAACGCGACACCCTGCATGCAACTAACATGATCCAGCATGAAAACTTTCCCAGGCCGGAGAATGCTGACACAGCTGCCCTTGCACGCGTAGGCTGCCCAGTGGATATGGGTACACATAGGTGTAGAAATATATTTAAGTTAATTTTAAGTTCAGTTCTTCTGGGGAGTTGATAGAATAAAGAACATATTTCATTGAAATAATTCGTTTTATGTGAATAATTCGTTCCCAGTAAGTCGATCGGTTGGGGGGAGGCTCAGCGGTTCGCGGTATTTTTTTATGAATCCCCTCAAGGGATTCGTTAACTCAGCCAATTGTAGGCAGCGCATTTTATTGATAAAACATTCTCATATACGATTCCCTCCGTAATACTTTGTGCATAATTATATTCTCTTTCTTCGTCTTGGCACTTTTCACGTTCACTTTGCGACAATAATTCCACACACTTCAATAGATTTTAAACATTATCCGTGGTGATTGAATATATTTGTTTAATGTTCCTAAAGTTTTAATATGTTTTCAATTTTCGTCTGTAAATTTTGAGCTGTAGCTATGTTTATTTTTTATTTCAATCATGACAAGGGTATACCTATATCACAATCTCTTTATCTATTATCAAATGAGCTTTTACACATAATAAACTCATAATTCTTCTTTTAATTAATTTTAAATAAACTGTTTTACTTTATCATATTTTTCGTTAATGAAATTCATTATATTCTTTGAGTTTATTGGGTCCATTTGCAGTTCATTACAAAGAGGACTCGATAACGTCTTGAACCCCTTGGAGTCAAAAAAATTCAGACGTCGAGCTTCTTATCACGTGGAATAAAACTTAACGTGTAATGATAAGTTGAGAAAAGGCAGAAAAAGGTGAATTAATAGAACCAATATTTTTTTTGTGTTCTTATTCTTATTCATTACATTTTTGCACAGAGGAGACCAGAGAGAAATTAAAGATGATGTTTTTGGTAAATTACTACTGTTTGCTGTAATCATTAATCATTATTAATTTGATAGATCATATTTAAG
Source organism: Volucella inanis (assembly GCA_907269105.1). Classification (NCBI taxonomy): domain Eukaryota; kingdom Metazoa; phylum Arthropoda; class Insecta; order Diptera; family Syrphidae; genus Volucella; species Volucella inanis. The sequence goes on from OU026153.1 coordinate 150,646,202, forward strand.
AGGAAAAACATTAAATAAAACAAGACTGTACAATGTACATACATACATTCTTTTGATCAAGGTTGTATAAGAACAATTATTAAGTACAAGTGGTCTAAAACTTTCGACCGGCAGTGTATGTAATGTAATCTTTGTACTTAAACAAAAAAAAAAAAAAAATAATAAATAAAAGTTGAATTTTAACTGTATTTTTTGATCTTAGAAACTTAGGTAAAAAAATAACGATTATTAGTTGACATCACACTGACATATTCAAATATTAAATTGACAAGTGTTTTCCGTCTGACTTTTTGAATTAAAATTTTGAAAATATCTATTATTTTCGATTCCTGATGATAAGAGCGTTACGTTACAAACCTCTTATACTATTAATATCAGCGCAGTATTGCAGCATTTCCACAGTAGATGGCCTAAAATGACAGGCCTCTAGAGTACCCGTTGTAGATGAGTCTCTTATCCAAATACACCGGTGGCGTTTTTATATTACCATCCTTCTTAGTAGTTTATATGAAAAAATGTCTCTGGCGGGATAAAGTCAGACAATGTCGTCATCCCTCTTGCGACGTGTCTTCGAGTCACCTAAACCAGGAAGTTCTCAATCCTATGTAACCGAGCCCTATTGTAAAATGCCGTGTAATGATAATACATAGGGCTTTTCAATAGGGACTTGACAACTTTGAATTTAATTTGTGGACGCACTCTTTCACTAATCATCAAACTGTCACTGTCAATTTATTCAGTAAACTCAACATTTTCATCATGGTAAAGTACACTAACGAGCTACGTTCTCCGATTGGGTTCTGGAGAAGATGCGCCCAAATGATGAATTTCATCGCAATATCATCTCCAGTGACGAAGCTCATTTTTGGCTCAATGGGTTCATCAATAAGCAAAATATGCGTTATTGGTCAGGTGAAAACCCACATGTGCTTTATGAATCACCACTTCATCCACAAAAAATAACTGTTTGGTGCGGTTTGCATGTCGGCGACGACGATAGCGATCATCACGTTTCTGTGAATGGTCAGCGTTATCGCGCCATTATCACCGATTATTTTTGGCCCGAATTGGAAGATATGGTCTTGGACGACATGTAGTTTCAACAGGATGGTGCCACAAGCCACACAGCACACTCTACAATCGATTTATTGAATAGTAAGTATGGTGAGCGTGTTATCTCAAGACATGGGCCAGTCAATTGGCCGCCTCGTTTGTGCGATTTAACGCCGCTTGAATATTTTCTGTGGGGCTACGTTAAGTCATTTAAGTTGGTTTACGCCAACACGCCGATGACGTTGGAAGAGCTCAGAGCCAACATTGAACGCAAAATAGCGGCCGTTTCGGCCGAAATGTGTGGCCGAGGCGTTGAAAATTGGGTTCAACGAATCGACCGCTGCAAACGTGCCCGCGGTGGCCATATGAACGAAGTCGAGTTCCATTCATAAATGTTTTGATTGTACTTCAAGCCAATAATAAAGTTTTTGAAATATATCAAATGGTTTCCCTTTTATTTAAAAAAAATTTGTCAAGTCGTTATTAGAAAACCCTATATTATTTACTCCGACTTTGATATTGTGTAAAAGTTCTTATTCACTGTTTTTCCAACGAATCATTCCCATCTGTACGGTGCTATATCTATTAAACCACACGGGATAACCATTAGCGATGATTTGCCTGGATTGTGCTATATATGTAGCATGTTTGCTAAAGTTTACATTTAATTAAAGGTCATCTAACAAGAAGTTTCATTTTAGATTTTGCGCCATTATTGAAGTGTTAGCATTCAATTATCAATACGATGATTTTAATAAGTAAAAACTAGGAGGTTATTAAATATAGATCAATATATATTCGCCAGACGTATTAAAATAGTGAAAATTCACTGCAAAAATGGTGAAAATGTCGTAGAAACGTTTTGTAAAGTCCTTACTACTTTTGGTCATCAAGCGCCTTCTCGTGCAGCTTAAGTGATTTAATCGATAAATTTCAACTTCTCAGACTACAAATCGCGTTCGTACGACAATGTCAGCTTAAAATATCCGGTGTATCCGATCACAGCAGTTGGGCCTACCCGCAACCATTTTGAATCGCATTTCGCATAAAGATCTTGTCCTATATGCTTATAATATCCAGTGGATATAAACAAATAATTGAGGGGCGCTCGAAATGAATGAACAAGATCATGATTTTTTCACAAAATTATTCTGAGCAATGTGAAATTTTTTTTTATTTATCTTGGTATATAAACAAACAAAACTGTCACATCTAGGGCTTCAAAAAACCAAGAGATATAGAGGAACAAGCGTTGGTGGAATTTGGTGCTAGTGCGACCATTTCAGTGAATGGATTTCAGTTTTTCAGTGAAGAACGATGTTGGCTCAGTTTTTTGCCTGAAATTGATACTATGGATGGTGCAAGCTGGTACAGCTGGCTCTACTGCGCGACATATTTTCCTGGTTGTGTGATTTCTCGAGGTGGAGACTTCAATAGGTCGCCCAGATCATAAGATTTAACGCCAGTAGGCTTTTTCTTTTGGGGCTATGTTAATGTTCCACCAATGATTGCTGCACTGAAAGCAAATAGTAAAGCTGTTATTCGCGACTGACACAACTATGCATAAACGTAACAAACAATTTCACTAAAAGAATGTTTATTTGTAGTAGATGCGAGGCGGGTAATTGGCGACATTACATTCCTTTACTAACCTCAGAGTTTGTGATTTAGATGAATATAATAAAATCATCACTTTCTATAAAAATGTATCACTTTTTTATGGATTTAATATGACATCTCTTGTTACATGACCCTATATCTCTCGTGCCATCTTTTGAGGTACCTAACTTCATTGATGATCAAATTTCGCCCGTTGCTTTTGATACAATATACCCAGAAGCATATCTCAAGAACGCATCTTTGTAAACAAGTTTGCTTGACAGAGCTCATTGAGTACCTTTCTTATGATCGGAAATAAACTAAACGTGAGTTTTTAATTGTGTCGTTTGACAGACTTTCCTTTTAAAATGCTTAGTGGATGCTTTGTAGTTTGATCATAATTATCAGCCGATTTTTTTTTTAAATAAAAGGCAAACCATTTGAGATATTTCAAAAACTTTATTATTGGCTTGAAGTACAATTAAAACATTTATGAATGGAACTCGACTTCGTTCATATGGCCACCGCGGGCACGTTTGCAGCGGTCGATTCGTTGGACCTAATTTTCAACGACTCGGCCACACATTTCGGCCGAAACGTCCGCTATTTCGCGTTCAATGTTGGCTCTGAGCTCTTCAAACATCGTCGGCGTGCATATCTTCAAATTCGGGCCAAAAATAATCGGTTATGATGGCGCGATAACGCTGACCATTCACACTAACGTGACGATCGTTATCATCGACTAAAAAATATGGCCCAATAACGCCGCCGGCATGCAAACCGCACCAAATAGTTATTTTTTGTGGATGAAGTGGTGATTCATGAAGCTCATGTGGGTTTTCACCCGAACAATAACGCATATTTTGCTTATTGATGAACCCATTGAGCCAAAAATGAGCTTCGTCACTGGAGATGATTTTACAAGAAATTCATCATCTTGGTGCATCTTCTCCAGAGCCCAATCGGAAAACGGACGTCGCTTCAAATGGTCCATCGGCTTCAATTCTTGAGTCAGCTTAATCTTGTATGGGTGTAAACCAAGATCCTTATGCAAAATACGCCATAATTTGTTCTGAGCGATGCCAAATTCTTGAGAACGCCGTTGAATTGACTGATTTGGATCACTTGCTACGGACGTCTGAACGGCAGCGATATTTTCGACACTTCGACCAACCCGTTGTCTCACTGACATGGCAACATCACCCAACGAATATGTAGACTCAAATTTTTGCACTAAACTTGTTATTGCCTGTCTACTAGGGCGAGAATTTCGATCGAAAATTGGTTGAAAATTGAACAGTTTGATGATTAGTGAAAGAGTGCGTTCACAAATTAAATTCAAAGTTGGCAAGTCCCTATTAGAAAACCCTATATTTGAACAAGAGATTTTATAAAAAGATTTCTTAAAACGGTCATCAAGTCAATTTCAACTCAGTGTTCTATTCCGCACAAAGTACTTGACACAAGTTCGGCAAGGCTTGCAGTTGTTGATTGACCTTAAGAAAAACCATGTTAATTTTGGGAAAGGATATAATTAAATCGAGGAAATGTTGCGCTTTTGATTGAGACGATAGTTCAGATTTCATATTTTAGGACAGACTATATTCCACTTTACGGTATCCAACAGATTAACTAAGGTAATTGGTTATAACATACATTGAATTAGAATCGGATGCGAGTTCTCCAACTTGCTAAAAATGAGGAATCTGCGGAAAACCAACTTGACACATTTTAATAAGGAGATCAGCAAGTCCGTTGATAGTACCCCTTTATTCAGAATAAAACAAAATCTAGAGGAAGCTAGTCAAAACTTGAACGGTGACGACATCATAATTGATTTGAGCAATTATGATGTCTATCTAGGAAGTGATCAACTAAGTAAGGAAACTACAATGGAAACATTTTAAACAAGCCGCTAAGCCTCATTTGTAGGAATTTTCATATTGAAGCAAAAAGAATATACGAGTAAGGAGCTAGATTATAAGTGAATCTTATAATCTCTTTTGCCAAACTATTAATAGTCATTGGTTTTGGTGACGGATGAGGTCAAAAAACACGCTGTTGCTTCCTCGAATAGTTTTAATTCACTTGGCGCCATTGGCATGTACTCCTTGATCAAAAAAATCTCGGAATTTATTCAGAAAATTAAAAATACAAGTTTATTCATCTAAATCTATATCGTCCCCTTCAAAGTAATCCCCATCGACCGTAACACACTTATGCCAGCGCTTGATCCAATTATGGAAACATTTTTTATATTCGGTTTTCCGTATGTCCATCAGTGCTTCCTGCGATTTTTCCATGTCTTCTTCTCGGCTGCTGAAACGTGTTCTCCGTTGCGGTTTTTTAACTCGATTTGATGGCTGTCGGATGGTGTTTGTTGCATTTTTCGTCAAAAAAATACGAAAAATGATGGCACTGTACGACGGTGCGCTATCATGGTGCAAAATCCATGAGTTTTCTGTTCGCAATTCTGGTCTCTTTCGGCGAATCGCTTTGTGCGAACGTCTCATAAGGCCCAAATAATACTATTTATTTACTGTCTGGCCTTTTGGCAAAAATTCATTATGCAATACACCGTTGTAATCCATGAAAACCGTGAGCATTGCCTTCTTTTTTGACTGAAAACGACGTGGTTTTTTTGGTCTTGGCTCAATTGGTGAACGCCATTTGCTTGCCTGATGTCTGGCAGGCTGATAACCCTCTCATAAATGAATTATGCGCTAATTAAATGCGACTAAATTAATATATATATATTTATTGTTGAATTTACTTATTCATTTAGTTTGTTTTCATTTGTTTATTTATTTGTTAAATTAATTGGATTTATATGTATTTTTATATATTTATTTATTTGCTTAATTTGATCTATTAATTTATTTATTTGTTTAGTTAATTTATTTATTTATATATCACTTGCATATTATTTATTTATTTATTTAATTTTTTATTCTTTATTTATTTATTTAATTATTTATATATCATTTGCATATAAATGTGCTTTTTCTGTTTTTTTTTCTCTACTCGTGTTTCCTTCTAAAATTCTTATTTTTGTTAATTTTTTTTTTCTTGTTGAAAACTATAATAATTCAGTGAAAATGTAGTATATCGAATCCTTGTATTGTAAAATGTGGGGTAACAAGCCAATTTGTAAAATATTATACGCAAAAATAAATCTATCTGTCTATCTATCTATCAAAGTTGTCAAGCCCCTATTCGAAAACCCTACATTTGATATAAGTTTACCCGATTGCTACACATTCTGTAATGCTTAATAATTTTCTCTCATTTCTGAGTATGAGTATGAAACGCGAAAATAATGATAACATTTAGACTTAATTAAAAATATTATTTAGTATTTTGGATCGTTTATTTCAAATTCTTGATACTATGGCCAACATTGATGCATAAGTCAGTTAAACATCAGCAAAAAGTCTCAAAAGAATGTAAGTTAAATGCTATTAAATTAGTCTTGAACACGCTGAAAGTTAGTAAATTAAGTGCGAAATATGTACGAACGTCATTTCGTAGTCAAAATGCTAGATGCCAAGCTACATAAATAATATACATAGAAGACCTTTTATTTTCGGGTGGTCTTCATTCTCACTCGGTAGTCAATGATCAATTGTAACATATTATTGTGTATTGGGCTGCTAAATTCAAATTTATTTTTTATTTAAATTTAAGTCCTCGAGAAGTTCGACCACAAGCCCAGTGATCCTAATTATGTCTTTTCCTTAATTTGGTTAAAGTCACCTTCGTCTGATCAGGATATAACATTAGGTGAGGTAGAGAGTAGTTTATCTTAATCCAATTTTTTTTCAAGTTACAAGTATGAGCTTAAATCCTAGGTGAAGTGGCTTACATGTGGCTCAACTCGATGATAGCTGATAAGCCAACATAGAGCAGCCTTAGATAACCACGTAAAAGTTTAAGTGGCTACTCTGTGAAGTTAGCCAAATTTAATTAGATGTCGCCTGTAAAAGCATATATGAAATGTCGAGTACACAGATAATATCCGCACATCTATACACATGTATACCAGACTTTATTTCAATCTAAATCAAATAAGGTACCGGTCAAAGGCCCAGCAATTTTTAAATTTAAAACTTTGAGATGAATATCCATGGGCTAGGACAACTTTTTTTTCACTTTACATTTTAATTTCAAAACGACACGCACATAATTCAGCATATCAAGAGAAGAAAACACAGCCGTTAATGTTGAAACGGCTAAGGGCGTGCATGAAGTATATGCCCTGTCGACAGCACTTGTAGTGTGCTCTATTCAGAATGACCGTCGTCCCTTTTTATGTTCATGTCAAGCGTTTAAGTGGGGCGTTTTGTTGTTTGTGATTATGGAACACGTAAATTCCTTGCTTTTGTTATGTCAGTTGTTTTTTCCTTTTTATTTTCCTATGTACTCGTATTTTGAGCAAGTAAAAATCTATATAGATGTACAGCGTCCTGGACACAACAATCTTGTGAAGAATAGAAAATGTCATGCGACAATTTAGTAGAGATTTCAAACGACTTTAGACGTGTAGGGTATTTTCCTTACCTTAAAGTGTTATGCAAAATATGGAGAAAAAACACAAAGAATGTGCATAAGCCAATATTTCAATTAGAATCTCAATTCCATAGGCAACCACTCGTTTGCTTTTTAACAAAATCGAGCGGTTTGTGCAATAATGATTCTTAGGTCATTTAAAAATTGGCATTTACAAGAGAGACCATATTCATGAAGTTTGATGCTTGACACACACTTGAGGCAGCTGAATACTGGGGATTCTTTAAGCCTAGAGGTTATCGATGAGAAAAAAGTGTAATTGAATGTAAATTTATGTATTTCTTTTATACCTATGCAACGTGAGGTGTGATAGAATAGGGTCGAATAAAAGTGTTTCTGTTGGTTTACTGAAAGCGAGTAATATGATGCTTTGAGAGAAGCAAATGAATATTGCGAAACATAAATCATCGGAGCAACTACAAAGTTAAATATAATATTTAATTAACGTGGAAAATTGTGGTGCCAACAGGATGGTGTTTCATCCCATATTACCAACGAAAACATCGCTTTATTAAAACACGATTTGGTAATTGAATCATTTCAAGAAATTGATTATCATTTGATTATTTTTCGTGAGGCCATATAAAGTCAGCAATTGACGCTTTGAAGAAAACAATTGCTCGAAAAAGCAACGCGCTTTGTACGAGGCAACCGTGTTAGATATATGATGCATACGTAGGTATAAAGCTCTTGGGGAAGTTGCACTCATTAGGTTTTCAGTATAAAATCTGCTCTCATTGTTCGCCAGCGTTTCGGTATCTATACCAGACTGTCAGTGTTTTGTCTAGTTTGCTGGTTTCACTGGGTGTTCTGATCTTTTCGCAAAAATCATTATAAGAGGCATTCTTTGATATTCGAGTTAGCTTCTTATATTCTTTTGTTTCAATCTGTAAAGGCTTGTCTTGCTTAGTTTTAATTGAGTTGTTTAGAAGTTTTTGGGTTTTCTAAAGCTGTCGCTATATCTAAAGAAGGGTCTGCCTGATTGTTTCCTGGCTGGACACAGCAGCTCAAAACATTTCGTAAGAGTACCGTACTGATTCTTAACAGCTTCCTATAGTTTATTTTCTTCTGAGTTTTGTTCTGAGTTTACGACAGACTTATCGATTTCCTCCGGTATGCTCAGTCGGTTTTTCTTGCATTTATTTTGTTCAAGAAGGCTGGGAACTCGCATTGGATTCTGCCTTCGTTGTACCTATGCCCTGACATGGAAGTCTTCGATAATCATTTTCAGCCGGTACATGTTGGAAAAGGGTATGTCGATTACTTGCTATTCTACATTCGTTTCAAATGTTGGCAAGCAAGCCCGTATGGAATCGAGAGATGATTTCCTTTCACGGTGCACTTGCTTTTGCTCAGGAAAATATTCTGAGCATTATCATCGCAGCATATAAAAAGCCCCATTTTCTGGAATCACTATATACCATACTATATTGAGTTGATTTCCACCGTTGGTGGCGGTGGTAATATCGAATCATAGAAAAAATAAGCTGACCGAGTTTAGATGGTGAGCGAATATGGAAACCCTTCCACATGAGGATACAATTGCAGACATGAAATGTGGAAGTTTGAACTGAGTAGATATAATGCCTAGCACTAGTAAAAGTTTTGGTATACTAATTGAACACATCAATTCTCAAGAACCAATGAATGCATCCACTCCAACTTGACGGCTATTTAACAACTTCTATTTATGCAAAGTTCCTCGTAAAAAGTTTTTCATATTGGTTGTTTGCAAATATGGAATGGGTCTCGTTCAAAAATCATGTTGTCATAACTGGCCTGCAAGAATGCGGCTACGAAAAAGGCAACACTTTTCGGATATTGCTGCCACAGACAATCACAGGAATTTTGTGTATGGTACCATGAAGTTATGTAAGGATACTGCTAAAAGAGACGACCGTGCAAAATCCGACTGCAATCGATGAGTGACCAGATCGACTTTGCCGTTGCTGGAAGACAAGTGGGGGTTATTTCGAATAAGTTGTTCTACGATATGTAGCCATTGAGTGACCCAATAAATATAAAAAAGTTTCGAAAAATATTCGTTCATTTTCAATTTATTAATCAAAAGCCGTGTACCAAAACATTTGCTAATACTTGGTAGATAACTACTGTTATGGTCGTGCACAGCGACACAGGTCCAGTTAAAAGTTCATACAACGACTGCGATGGGAAATAGGGTAAGTCCTTGAGAGAAGCCCTCAACCAACTCGGCGTGCACATTTAGAACTTATAACTGAGCTGATGAAGAGGCTTGCTGGTTAAAATCCAGACTCAATCTGATCTATAGGTATAGCTTAAGTATAAAAGTAAGTAAGTAAGTCTTTATTTATCACAAACAAGAGGAGAAGTTCATTACTTTCCTAATTCATCATTTTGGTTCACAGCAAAAGCTTTGATTGCGAACAGTGTGTGATTGGTTTTCTTATCAAAGTTTTCAGCAAAGTCATCATGACAATCAAGTGCTCAAATTGGATGCAAATAGCTGAAATGCACAAGTTGTTCAAGGACTAATTTGCACAAGCCACAATTGTAGGTAATATCCACCATTTAAACTCAATCCAAACTTGGCCCCATTTACATATCCGCATCTGAATCTCAATGTGAATCTTTAATTTAGGTCAAAGGTAAAGAAATACCTACATCATTGTTTGTGGTTGGGATTGAGATTGGGATTACCTTCTGCCAGAAATCACTGTACCGTCATATTGTTCTATTGTCTTTTGGTTTTCATTAATTCTCCACTTGCCAAACCCAACTGGCAGCCACTACAACCGACAAGAACTTCTTGCAGAGGAGCGAACTCCAAACCGAAGAATTATTTTCATTTATAGTTTTTTTTATTTATTTTTTTTTTATAGATTTCTTTTTGTATTTTTATCACGTTGAAGAAAAAATAATGGCCAGAAGGAAAGCATTCGCCCTCTTTTGGTTGTTCGTTGAGAATTTTTTTGTAGGTCGCGCGGATTTAAAATTTCATTAAAACTCATCTGTTGAGCGGAATAGTGTGCGCTTCTTCTTCCTGAGAAGATAGCAAAATAATAAAAGTTTTTGTTCCATGGCTGCAGATGCTCTTCAAGCCTCTTTCACCTCCTCCTCCACGAAAGCCAGCCCAGCACTCACCCATCACATCAATCCAGCTTTGGTTTCATCAACTTTGCACATAGTTTTCGGTACTGGAATACCACAGGAAAGAGCATTTCTGTGTCCGTAACTACGTATATACATACTTACATTGATACAAATGTGTTTTTTTTTTCTTTTTTGAAAAAACAAAAAAACATTTTCAATATGCAGCAGTTTTGAGAAGTGAAATCAGCGGACTGTTCAAAACGACAGTATTGTTTGCTTATCCTTTTTTAAATACTGCATATGGAAAGTTGTATTTGGTTCTGGGTGGTCAGGTTGGTTACACCTATTCGTTTCTGTAAAACATTTTAATTATTTGGTGAAGAGCATAGAAATAAGGGAGCGGACTGCATTATTATGGAGAAAAAAGCTGATGTAGTTTTTGTAAGATGTGAATATGAACACGAGCACTGAAAGCATCGTAGAAACCATATCCTTAAAAAAAAAAATTAATAACAAAAAAGTTCAATCTGGCAACGTGGTTAGTTATTTCAATCATTTTAGCACAGTCCGAGAAAAGCGATTTTAAATTTTATTTGTCTTGCAGAAATGAAATTTTATTCGCGATGTTTTGCTTTATATGCTTTGTTTTTATTATCTTGCCCTCTAATAGAATATTTCCGTGATAATTTCTGGGGTATCCAGCTGTTGGACAAGATGTTATGCATGTATTATTGGTATGCAAAGATTTTAAAAATAAAGTTTTCTGGGTATTGGAGTACAGACTATGGTGGAATTAGCTTCTTTTACGAGAGCAGGCGAAACTCTCCATTAAAAGATGCTCTCTTGTGCGGGATCAAAGTGTTATCCGCAAAGTGCTGAGGAGCTTTGCTGAGCCTTGCCTATTGGATGCGGGGATTCATGCAGATCAACCACCCTCTCTTTCTACTCATATGAACAGTATTTCTAATCCAAACAATCAAATCTCGTGGCTTACTTATAAGACACACTATTTTAGGCTTCCCCATCGGAGATCGCAAAGTTAATGCATATTTCTGCAAACAACAGGACAATAGAAACTACGACATTGGACAAGTAATCCTTGGAAAAATTAGATGGTAGACGACACCATCATTGAAGTATTCAACCAAAGCTTGTTTGGGACAGGGTCTCTAGAGAACGCATCCATTGGTCCATGTTGCCTAAAAGCATTATGTTGAACCTCGTTGCCATTGCACAGTCTGAAGAAGATGTTTTTCCATATTTTCAGCACAGATTGTGACTCTGCTACAAGGTTTCCTTGTGCGTCCCCACAGGTTTTCGTAGGGGTGTTGTAACCTTGACACGTTTTTTTTGACAAGTGGTACCTTACCTTCCGTACTCTGTTCCTGGGGAACAAACTCTTAACATCTACGGTCACGTATTTCTCGTCCTCTTTTCCTTCTTTTTCTTCTGGAGAAGCTGATTTTTTTCCCATCTTTTTTGCTAGTAGAGCTCACGAGTGGATCTCGTCCTTCATAACAGAGCCACTTTGTACGTTTCTTGCTTAGTTGCATGTGATTACCGGCATTCTTAATCAAACCACAGATTGATGCTGACGGCATAGGAGTTATTAAGATATTTCAAGACACGCGTTCTTCAAAGGTTATGGCAGTCTCTTGCGATTTAAGATTTTCTACGTTTTATATTTTCAAAAAAGTTCTTCTCTGTTGCGGCGTTTGGGAAATCCGCATTCGTAGTAAGCCTAGTAAGATTTTTACTACATAACATACTTATGACATTGCTCATAAGTCTTATCGAGGAGCTCGTATTATCATTCCTTTGTGGCTTCGTAATTGTTTTCGTTGGGGCCATGAGCACATGTTTGGGTTATGTTATCAAATTTAATGATTATTATAAAATGGTCGCTCACTTGTCGGAAACTCTTCATGCCTAAGTCTGCCTCGTATCACAAATCCTCACCCGTATCCTTCTCATTCTTTCATCCTCTTTTTTGCTTAACCCATCCCATCGCACTTCCTGGACATCTGCATGATAGCAATCAAAGGGATCTTCAAATTGTAGGCTGCACCTGAGCTGTTAAGGGTTATAACATTCCATATGTAGATCCAAAGAGATTGTTTCCCTTGTTTCGTTTGTTGGAGTCGTCATCTGTAAGGTCCATGGTTGGGACGTTACTCCGTCGCACAAGCTCCAACTTAAAAGAACACGTTGACGGCGACGTTGACCCATGAGGGGCTCATCTTTCGCCATCTTTCAGTCTCAGTACGGAAGCTCTTATTGAGTTGAGCTTCGAATATGTAGGAGTAGCTTCACATGAATTTACACGAGTAAATGATTTTTTTTTAACCACAAACCGGGTCGAGACATGCCCAGTTAGCAATGGGCAGAAACAAGGCTACAATTTTGAACTTAATATCTAGCTTGTCCGTGCTCACTTAATTACCAACTTGGAAATTGTGTAAACAGACACCTGCCGACTTTTGCTCAAGGATACTGAAACTGTTGTCGTAGCAAGCGCTGCATGAATTGCTTCATCCAAAAACCTAATTTTAACTATCACAGGACGATGCTACGCAGATCAAAGTGCTTCATTGAGGAAAATCTCATGGTCTGTAACTTAAAAAAAAAAAAAAAAAACATCAACCTCTCGCAACGAAAAAATTATCAATTGAGTTGTTCTGACAAAGATTTTCAATAGATTAATTTACTCCTTGTTGGCTAAGCGACTACTTGCTCGATTTTTTTGAAAACAGTAGCTTAATACAAAAGAAGTGAGAATATGTTCCATTTTAGCAAAGGACGCTTATGTTTTATTCTAGTGTTCAAGAGCCCAATCAAACAAAGTCGGCTTTTAGTTTACCCAACACTTCTAATCTTTCCAATGAAATTAAGTCAATACTCCTTCTTGTTCATTGAATATAGACTTACAGCGCCTTTGATGGCATCATAAAAGAAATACTGTTACAAAGGACTCTCGCAAGTACTTGTTCGCTTTCCAAAAATAAGAAACAAAAACAGATTTGAATTTGAGAAAACGTTTCAAGTGGTAAAACCTCCATGCAACCCCATACTTGATATGGAAGAATTACTCTGAATTCAATCGATAATTGCTCTTAAGTGGCTGCAAACAATTTTGCCTCCATTGACACTGTTGATGGCTCCAAGTACTTAAAGGATGAAAAAAAGTCACAACCCACAGAGTACGGATACCCAATAAACTGCAGTTTAAAAAGGAAAAATTTAAAAGAAAGGGGTTTTCGAGTTCGACTTTGCGTTCGGGCTGGAGTATGATAGCTCCTCTGGGCACTGTGGTTCTATGAAGTGCAATCCAGCACTATACTCGTACAGTGCATGGTTCACTGATAATGGAAGCACCACTTAATTTCCCATTTGGATAAAAGAATTTAAATATGAAACGGCACTACCAAACGGAGGAAATGGCTTTTAAATGACTTAAACGAGATGTAAAACGTGACGTTTTCGAGAATCAAGATGAGCGTTAATTCATCGCCGCGTTGCTCCATTTGCATTCGTCTGGTTTAGCTTCGAGATTTCAAGCGAAACGAAAACATTCAGAGCTCAAAAAATGTTTTCGGTTTTCCCCTATAATCCACCTCAATACAGGCAAAGAGTTTTGAAAGTTATTTTTTTGGAATTTTCACACGGTTTTTTGGAAATTTTTGGGGTTAGGGTTTCTTAAATGAGGTATCAAAAGTGCGGTGCATATATCCGTACATTCGAACAGAGTCAATCGAAAACACATGTGAAGCTGGAGGAGCAACATTATTAGATAGCTCCTCGTCGCCTCAATGATTATTGTTATGGTGGTGCTTATTATAAACCCATCATGGTTGTCATCATCAAACAGTCATCTCGTTCGTCTTATGATTTGAAGATTTGATAGCAGCAGTGCCTCCTCCTGCAATTGTGAAATCATTTGGCCGTACATGTGCGTGTTATACAATGTGCTACTAGGAACTATTTACGATCGATTTGGTTGGAAGCTGGAACAAGTGCTTGAACTTGTCCTAGCAAATAGTGGATGATCACGAAATCCTTGTATGGGGTGAAAACGGGTATTTTTAGGTTTTTGATTTTTTTCAAAAACTCCAATGTTTCTTAGTTAAATTTTTTGTTGCCGCATCTACAACATACAATATATGCACACACTAACGAGGCATCATAAATTTATTTCATCTCGGCATTTGACAAGTTGAAAGGAAATTATAGGAATTATTATGAGATTTTTTTTTGAAAGAACAAATGTCGAAACGAAATCAGTTTTGGGATAATTTTAAATATCTTTTTTATTGTCTTTGATTTTTGAACACTTGGACGCAATTAAAGAACACGATACACAAAGATACACGGATGAGGCGTCGCTTTTAAAATTAATTTGACTGCACGATAATGAATTAATAAGATGTCAGGTTTTTTTGTGGCATCGTTTTGGTGGAAGCATTTTTAAATCCTCTCTATAAATGGGAGCTATGTACATGCTAGCCTTTTCTATGTCTATAGAAACAGAACACTTAGTCAAATGTACTCTCTATACGATACTTTTTCTGGGAATTTTGCGAGTAATCGCGCCAGTGCCATGCGTGCACTGAGAAAATACTTGCTTTCTTAATTAGGTCTTCTGACACCTCGTGGAGTATAGGTCATCAACAACCACTGTGCCCCATCGTGTTTGCAGTTCTGCAACTCGCCTGAGGTCCATTCAAGTCATCCTCAAAGATTTGGATTCGTCCTTGACTGTCCTTCTGCATTTTTACAGCTGGCGGCCCACTCAACCACCTGATTATGTACGTGGATTCCATTGTTTCGGGTTCTTTGAAATGGATGTAAAGCATGATCAATCCACTACAAGTTTTTCCTCTGTATTGATATTGATATTTCGAAGAAATCTATTTACAAAGGATTGCAGCTTTCTTGTGATAGTTTTGATCACAGATCACATCTATAATGTAGCACTGTTTCAGATAGTAACAGCTTGGTAGAAAATATTGCTTCTTCAAAGTTGGGATAGCATACCGAAGGTAGCTTTAGCTTTCGGTCCAAATGCTGTCCACATCCACCTCGGTACCACCACCTTCAGAGGCAATATTTCCTAGATATGTTGTAGAAAGCTGCATACTTCCTCACCTTGCTGTCCGGTAATGTTGAGTTGAGCGGCACTGGTGTTATATTGAGAAATTTGGGAGTTTTTAGGTTCTTGTTATAGATGTATTTATTTAAAGGCCAATTTTTCACCGCTGACTTCAAGTTGTGTGCTATTCTATAGTGAATCTAATATCCTGTGTGTGAAAAGGCAAGAGTCATCCGAGTGATCAAGATATAAAAGATGTTAAGTCATAGCCCATTTTAGTCTATATTTTCACTAAACAAAGCTGCACGGATCACATATTTTATTATTATTCCTTTGATGCCCGAATGATATTTTAGTAGAGGTGAAATGGGTGATAGGTAGATACAAAAACTGAAAAAAATTTAACAATTATTTGAAAGTTTGAGTCTACGAAACAGTATCCAAGAATTCACAAGGGCTGCGTTGATGCACCAATATATAATCCGGAAGTAATATTTTCGGATTTGTGATTAACTCGTCATAATTTAATCAACATATCCGCTAAGTCTACACCACCTATTAAACGATTGTATTCTTTTACAATGTTCGGCCTTTTAATTTCGATGTATGCCCTAGCATTTCTACACCGTCTGCGGCATAAGTCTATTGGATCCACACAGCAATAGGTAGAAGGAAGTTGAACTGATCGATTCTTATACCAATGCTATATTGTGGCTGTTCAAAACTCTATAATCAACACTTCCCCGCCCTAAAGACCTTAATGCCCTGTAGTCGTGCATATTCGGTTTAACAATTCGATTATTTCTTACAGTTCCAATGCATCACATTTCCATGTCTCGCAAACCGATTGTTAGTTTGGTACAGGTGAACCAGTTATCGATTTTTTTATTTCATTCTTAATGCAATTTTATTTGGTTCAATTCATTAATTCTTATATGCTATACAAAAAAAAAAAAAACGTTTTAAAATTAGCTTAAAAAACTTAAAAATTATCTTATTCTAGATTACTGGCTCCATTTTATCTTTCGACGTGCAGTACAAATATTTATATTTAAATCTTAATATACTACTTAGGCTACTACTTAAACTATCTTATTTTACAGGTATTTTATTTTTTTTTTTTTTTGTGTGTTACCACTTTTTTTTAGAGAAGAGAAAGTTACACACCCCTGTTTTTTTTATTATTTTCTTTTGTATTTTACTTTTATTTTATAATTTTTTGTCCTAACAGCTACCTTTAACCTACCTAAAGCTGTGTAAGCCGGCCATGGCTAAAAAATTAGACTGACTAGCTCTGCTCTCTAATAGAGCTATCCTGCACTGGAGGAATTCGACGACGCAGATTCTTCTCCTTCAACAAGCCACCAAAATTGTTGGTGCTGCCGAGCAATATGCCTCACGTCACGACTCCCTACCGCCCTACTGAACCGGAGACTGCCATGTGCGACGTTTCTGTCGTATTTAAGTCGCCTGTCTGCAGCTGTTTGAGCGACATGGAAGATTAACGGCACCGCAATTCTATCCTAGATCAGACCTTTTTTGTCTAGGTAGGGGAACGTCAAAGCGTGCTCTCTCCTGATACATATAATTGGGGTAGTAAGCCCCGGAGATCAGGTTATTCGACGAGGTCATTACTCTTGCAATGTGCCTTCAAATCAACTTAATAACAAAATTGTCCACTCTTATTAAGTTCGCCCTATTGTACAAGACTTCGTTAGGATAGAATTTTATGTACTCAGACTCTCAAACACCCGAATCTTTTCCAATAAACTTGCTCTCACGTTAAACCACACGGGACAACCAAATGCAAGGGATAAGGGCCATGTAGCAGATCACCTTTACCCTCGCATTAAGTTGCCTGCTATAACACAGTTTCTTTGTAATGGCAAAAGGCTCTTTTGGCGCTGGACAGTGCAACATCTATATATATAGATATTGATTTAGCCAGATTCCAAGGTATCTGACTACATTTCGACAAACAAGTGACTGCCCGTGTTGTCCCACTATCTGAAACCTTCGCCAATTCTTTCTGGTATACACAGAGGCCCCACTTGTGAAAGTTGATTTTTAACTTCCAGTTGTCGCAATATCGTTTAATGTTATCGACGTCACGTTGCAAAAGAATGTTTATAACCTTAACCTTTGGACCTGATCTGTACGCGATTAAGTCGTCTGCGTACGCTATGGCGTGGAGAAGTGAACCTATCAGATCACTTGTGTAAATGTTGAAAAGAATCGGCGAATTGGCCGCACCTTGTTGCAGACCGTTTTTAATGTGAAATGTACCAGCAGAAGTCATATCGCCATTCTTCACGATGAACTGTCTATCTGCGAACATATTGAAAAGAATATACAGCAGTGGTTTTCTAATACCCAGTCTGTTCAGCTTGTAGAAGAGTCCCTTCAACCATACGGTATCGAAGGCCTTCCCCAAGTCAATCAGGCAGGCACCCGTTTCTTGGTTCTGTTTCATTTGATATCAGACACCAGTTTAGATGCGGCATGAATAACATCGTTCCCCGCCTTAAAACCGAATTGATTATCCGGAATTACATTTCTGTCCTCAACCCACTTAGTCAGTTACCTTTTCGAAAACCTTACTGATGTTTGGAAGGAGACTGATCGACCGGAGATTCGCCGGATTGGAGGTGTCTTTATCCCTTTTGGGGATGGGATGTACCACCGCAGTTTTCCAATGCGTTGGTAAGTGTGCATTATTGTTGTTGAGCAGGGTGGTATAAATGTCTACCGCTTCTGATGGGACATTGTGACATTGTGGGAGATGTCAAAGCACAATGTTCGGTATTCCATCGGTTCCCACTGATTTCTTACTTTTAATTGTGTCAAGGATCGTTTGAAGCTCTTCCTTCGAAATAAACGGGGGTTGTTCCCTTTCATTGGCGATTACATTATTTCCCATATTCTCTTCACTGAATTGTGTGAAACCAGGTTTCTCCATTCGACAGTTCACTACTTCATTTCGAAGGTAGAAATTGTGCACAAGTACTCGTGGTTTGGACCAATGTTGTCATTCGTCTTGTTTCCAGAAACAGAGCCATCATCTCAAGCAGGTACATCCTTAATGCTTTCATCTGAGCCAATTGATCATCCGCGCTTGAAAGGAAGACGTAAAAAAAGACCTCGTTCACCACCACTAGAAAAAGAAGAAGGAGGACGGGGTAGAAATTCATCCGAAATCTGCGAAATCTGAGTTTCAAAAAATAATTTGGTGAAAAAAAACTTGCAACGAGGTGATATTTCGTGGAGATGACAGATACCCTGAACTATTTGAATGTTTTCAATATTTTTTCCGTGATGACCTGTTAGAACAAATCTGCCATTACACTTATTTGAATGCTCAGAACCAGGATGTGAACATCAAGTTCCAGGTGGACATTAGGCAGTACATTGGGATAATGATTTACTTGTCAGTATATCGTTACCCAAGCCTAGAAGAGTACTGGGGAGAACATTCATTTGACATCGAGGCAATTTTATGCTATTAGAAAATATATCTAATTTAATGACTTCTCACTAATGAAAGATCGTAAGGACCCTGATCACGATCCACTGTTTAGCAAAATCAGATCAGTTTACAATTATTTGAATAAAGTGTTTGATTCGGTTCCTAAGCTAACGTGGTTGTGCATCGACGAGCAGATGTTGCCCACAAAGGTGATTAGCTCATTCAGATGGTAGTAGCCCAATAATCCTCATAATTGTGTCATGCGATTCTACTGGTTAATGTGGTGCTGTCGAATACCCCCAATTTGGGAGCAACTGGTTATGTTGTCGTCCATCTAACATAAACAATTGCAGAATTCAAAACTCATATTTTGTATTTCGACAATTTTAGTACGTCGCTTCACACTTCTGGTTTACCTAAGAGATCGTGGAATTTATGCGTTGAGCACAGTTTGTGCCACTCGAGTAAATAACTCCAAGCTGTCATCTGACAAAGCACTTCAAGAATAGGAAAGGGGCTATATGGAGGAGTATGTGTGCACTGCTCATGGTGTAAACATAACGAGTGTACTATGGAAGGATACAAAAAATCTTCGGATAATATCAACATACGTTGGTGTTAAGCCGTTTCTCACAGCGATTCAGCAGGCTCAACCTGAAAAAATAGCTCGATATGATCGTAAAAATAAAAAAGTTGATTGAGGTTGATTGTCCACGAATATTAGTGAGTACAACTATCAAATTGAGGGCGTTAATCTTATGGACGGTCTAATAGGAAGATACTACATTCGCCTCAAAACAAAAATTATTCTATCATTTCATCGATATGGCATTGCTCAATGCTTATCTTCTTCATAGACGTATCCAAACTGGAGGAGATACTGCAGAGCTACCGCAATTCCGTGCCCAAGTTGATAATGCTTTGTGCCACTACCAACAAAAGCCGGAAAAGAGATCAGTTGGTAGGCCTGTCATTGGATGTCCGTTACGATGACATTGGTCATATGCCTGACCAATTAAATCGTTCTGCCAAACGCACCTGTAAATTAGCCGGTTGCAAATCGGAAACTCAAATATTTTGCCTAAAATATCAAATAAATTTTGTGCCTATCATCAACAAAAGAATATTTCCAAATTTATCATACTAAGCTAATAAAACAAAAACATTTGCATTTCTATCCACAAAAGTACACCCGTTTTTCTGGGCTACCCGCCTTTTGGCGGTCTAAATATTTCCTCACCAATAACCCAAACGATTAATCTGATTTTATTTTCCGTCTCATTTTCGTATTCTTTGCATTAAAATTTATCAAAAATAGTTTGTTCGTAAAAAAATTGGTCCTTCTAGGGGGTTATGGCAACATGTCGTATTCGAGCCTATCTTTCGGTTTGGCTTTTAAATTATCATATATGTGGAGATATTGTTTTATTTTTTGGAAACGAATTTTGGTAATTAAATTTGTTATTACAATATATAGTAAATCGTCATTCCAAAAGCACCTATAATCTGGCGTTCGAATAACTCTCATATATAAGGGTATACCAATGAATTGATATATTTTTTCAGCTTGAACTTTAATTTCTTCTCCATTTTATTGTAAGGCGTATTAAATAGTTTCTTCTTCTTATTGACTATCGAATCATAAAAAAAAATGTAAGAAACACTCCGAAGGACACTTATCTTCTGCGTAGATAACTTCATGCTTCCACTCAGACTCATGTTTAAAAATTTTTTCTCCGAAAAAATTCCGAAGTGCGAGTATCAACGGTTCTCTTCGGTGCACTCGTCGAAGCATCTGATTCAATGACTTCTTTTTCGTTATCCGTTGCAATAAATTCTTCTAAGTGTCCATAATTGCTTGAGACAGATCAGCATTTTAACCTAAAATTCTTCATCACCTTTCTCTAACATATCAGCATCCAAATTATCCTAATCGTGTTTTAGGAAATAATCAATCTCTTTATTAGTAAGTCCTCTTTCTTTTGTCATTTTATATTCTAAACAAGGATAAAAAAAAAAAAATGATCGCATTTTTTTTTTTGTACAGATATGACCATTGTTGCCATATTGCAAAGTATGTCTTCAAAATATTCTAAACGCTAACATATAAACCACAAGATAATATACATTTTATTATCAAAATAATCAAATTTGTGTCACAGTGTCGTTGGCACGTTTTATTTGTTTTTTTTTTTTCTATTTCACTTCGTCTTTCGTCTAAAGTTTATACATATTGCAATTATCGACTACCAACTGACTGTCGAACTGTCAAATCACATGCCGCATCTGACTTTTTTTGCAAGGAGAAATGTTAACAGAAGAGAAGAAGGATATAAATAACGGTTTTTGTTTACTTCTGTTTAAAAGAAATTTCGTTGAAAGCCTTGTTGCCATATGGTAACAAGGGTTATAAGGAATAGTAGTGGCGAAAGGATACAATCTTGTCATTCTCCGCTGCGAACATTAAATTTTCTTTGAAACTTATTATTTTGTAAGACTTGAAAAGCGACTAGGTTTAAGTTTCTTTGGTGTACATCTCTTGCGAAATGTTCTCCATATAAGTTGAAGTACATGATGGAAATATTAAGTGCAATGTATCATGTATACAAACATACAATAATCGTTGCTGTTCTTCTGCACCTTTCTTCTCAGCCCTTTATTCGTTCTCAGCACTGTATGAGCATTTATTTATGAGTAGAGACTTTAATACAGATCTACTCGCAGTCAATTCACGTTCTTTTCAATTAAGGCATCTGGTCACCACTGTTGGATTGGAAATCAATATAAGTTATCCCACACGCTTTGCAAAAGAACACACCCCTAGCATTCTGGACCTTGCTATTGATTCTGATCTGACACTGCTGCTTCTATTTGATCAACTCTCGCTGGATCGTATTTCTGATCATAATCTCATTTTTTGTACTTATGACACCTGTATTTTTCATGTTAAGATTTTTTCTCTATTACATTTGATGTGCTACAATCGCGTTCCCATGGGAGCAATGGCGATTGATTACAGATTCGAATGAAAAAGTAGATACTCTTCAGAACACCTGGGACGTTCGCTTTAATCTCTGATAAGCCTGCAGAAACATATCTCACTTTCCTTGATAGGGTGCTTTCAGGTACTTTTCTCTTCTTTCCAAGAAGCCTGTTCACCCCCCTTCTTTTCTGCTAGTAGAGCTCATCCTGTCATCTCTCATCCAACCAGAGGTTTTCTTGTGGAAGGGCTTTGAAGCAAGCACATCAAGAGCAGCTTCTCTAATGGTTCGTTGACAACATTCCCATTGATGTTCTACGGTTTGTGTATTGTGCTCAGGGAGAGAGGGGGTGGAGTTTGTGGGAAGCACAAGCAGAGGTTCTAGCGGACTCTTAAGGCTGCAGATTTTCAAAGTCGAAACTTGGTGGTATTATTTGACCCCGTTGTAGCTGTGATATCCGTTGTGATTCGTACCTTTGCTGCAACAAAGTAATCATCCGAATTGATGTTGGATGCTGGATGAGTTGTTGACGGTTGTTTTATCAGGGGATAACCAATTCCTTTCATAGATGTGAGCTGTGTAAATAGCTTGCTGGCTACTTAGAGGTTAGGCCTCGTTACAAATTTTAAAAACCTGAATCCATTGACGTGATATTATGCAGGCTAAGTTTTCCGGTGACCATTTTTTATTTATTCATTAATTTATCATCTTTACAATTTTTTTTGTACCTACAATAACTGTAACTATACGTACAAAACTAACGAATAAGAATAGTTTTCGAAATAAAAGTGCACATAACAATTCGATAGTCACTATTTGAAATGCTAATAAAAATTTGTACGTCTCTAAGTTTAATATATCGCTACCTCCAGAAAAGCTGTGGAAGAATTTGAGGAAAATCGGCATCTCTCCTGATTCAGATCCTGACATACGTACTTAACAATGTTTTTTCTTGACACTGGACACATCTTTTATCCCTAGGAAGACCTTTATTTACTAACGCCTACATTGGACGATTTTGAGATGGTAACAGAAAATAACGTAATTGCCCATGTGACGTCTACTGAAAAAGAAGGTATCCCAATCTTCTTCAGAAAGATAATGATAATTAATACAATAATGCCATTCATTGTAAGGCACTTGACTCATGTCATCAACTAGTTCTTTATGACATCAATTTTTCCACAGTTGAGGAAAATCGGTTTCAGGTCTATCATCATTCTGCAATGTTTATCGAATTTATTTGAGAAACTTACAGCGAAACAAAACCTAAGAAACGTACCACGTCATCAGCTACCTAACCCAAGTCATTCTACTTACCGAGCTAACCACAGCTGCTCCACGACAAGGGTGGATTAGCCATATTATAGGGTGATTCATCGTGAGGTTTGATTTTTAATAAGCTTTTTTGACACATTACGTGTGACTCCTATCACACTGCTTTATAATTTTTATTCAGTATCATTTGGCAAGTCATCGTGAAAAGACTCACACCACAACAGCGTCTCTAAATTGTTCAGCTATATTACGAAAATCAGCGTTCTTTGAGAAATGTTTTTCGGGCGATTCGAGGAACTTATGGTGCGCATAATTGACCTACTCAAACCACTTTTGCCAATACCATTCGCAAATTTGAGCCCCAGTTTACATAAGTGATACTCGGATGATACTCGACCGGTTAGACCACATCCAGCACGTAGTGAAGAGACTTTGAGCTGTAGCTGAGAGCGTACGCGACGACATTGACGAATCGATTCGTCATCGTTCTCAGCAGCTTGGCTAGGCGTACTCGACAACTTGGCGTATTTTACGTGAGGATCTCGGCCTAAAAGCGTGCAAAATTCAACTTGTTCAAGAACTGAGGCCAGGCGACTTGAATTTGCGTCATATTTTCAGTAAATGGGCTCTGGAAAAACCCAATAAAATCCGGTGTTTTATCGTGAAATTTTGTTCAGTGATGAAGCCCATTTCTGGCTCAATGGATAAGTGAATAAACAAAATTGCCGTATTTCGAATGATCAGCAACCGGAAGAATACCAAGAGCTACAATTACATCCATTAAAAATAACAGTATGGTGTGGTTTATGTGCTGGTGGAATCATTGGACCATATTTCTTCAAAAATGAGGCAAATCAGAATGTTACCGTCAATGGTAACCTTTATCGCGCCATTTTAACGGACTATGTGCTTCCTGAAATTTAAGCACATTGTCTCGGTGAGCTCTGGTTTCAACAAGACGGCGCTACGAGCACGTAAAACAATGGACTTGTTGAGAAATCATTTTGGTGAGCACTTAATTTCACGTTTTGTTACCGTAAATTTGCTGCCTAGGTCGTGCGATATCACACCTTTGGACTATTTTCTCTGGGAATACGTAAAGTCTCAGGTCTTCAGGAATAAGCCAGCTACGATTACTTGTGTTATCCACGAGATACAATTCGCTATACTTGAACGAATCGCCTAAAATTAGACCTTCTGAATGGACCACCTCAGACGTAGTCGTGGCCAATATTTACATAATATTGTTTTGAGAAATAAATGCCGTGAATTTTTCTTTTAACCAGTAATAAAAAGTTAAAGTTCGTTTTCAAATGTATGTATTTTATTTTACATTATAAATCAAACTTTACGATGAATCACCCTATACAAGAGCTTAGTTACCTTTCTATGTTTACTTGATTTCTCTAAGACCTTTGATAAACTCAATCATTGAACACTGTCCTAGACACAGAATGACTTTTTCGGCTTCGGTGATAGAGCAAGTCATATCTGGAGAAAAGACTTCAGTTCTTAAACTGAAACCTAAGAATTAACTCAGGGATCGGTTTTAGGACCGATTTTGTTCGGCCTATTTATTAACGACCTGCTATTTGTTTGTACAAATTCTTCAGTACACCTCCATGCAGATGGTGTTGCACTTCATTTGGCCGATCAGTAAAGGATCTGAAAGAACTAAGCTTCCGACTGAATGAGGATCTGAATCAGAGACATAGGTAGTCAGAAATAAATAAATGGACTATGTATACTTAAGCGCAGCCAAGGTGTAGTTTCTTCCAATTTCCAACAGATCATTAGATCTTAACCTTCTGTCAATATATGTCTTTGCAATTCCAAACTAAAATCTGTCAAATCAGTAACAAGCCTTGACTGTTCAATAACTACCAACGTAGTTATTGGCCGTATTTACCGATTCCTACGAAAATTATGGATAACTGCTAGTGTTATAGCCACAGAAAAGCTTGTAACAACCCTAGTTCTGCCACTTGTAACCTACGTTAATGTTATTTATTGCAGCAACTGCAGATTTTGTTGCTGCATCCATTACATATTGTTTCTTTGACATTGGTTGGTGATGGGATGATGTTAACGCTTACAGACCCAACGCAGATTCAGGCCCTGATGAGTTCTTGTTCAAACATTTCCCACCAAGTTCGTCGCCGATCATATGGTATATGTCACGCTATTTTATTGTAACATGGAATCCAGACTCAGTAAATATCCAATTGCGTTTAAAGAAGTCTGAATCTGAAGTCTGATTCCCTGCCTCAAACACTGGCCGAAGTTTGCTATGACTTTATGGAAAGCCGGCATTGTATTTTCATAGCAACCAGAAGTTTCATGTTAATGCTTCCCTATCTATTATATCGGAGTCAAATTCAATGCTTTTAAAACGGAAGAGGGTCTGAGAGTCTACCCCATGGAAATAGTATTACGGGGATGAAGGTTTATCTAGATTAGCTTAGATTAGAGTGGCTATTTTAAAAAACCAACCTACTTAGGCCTGTTATCCCAATGTGGATGTTGAACTGTTCTGCCAACACTTTGAGAGCTAATCGGTAGTCAGTATTGGAAGTTTGCGAGACTGAGACTAGCGGTTTGATAGCGCCTCTCGCCACATGCCTTCAGTTCCGCAATCAAAGTTGGTTGAGATCCTCTTTTCTTGCATGCCCCACATTAGATGAGGTTGTCTACTCCGGAACGTCCCTTGAGGTTAGAGTCGAAGACTCTTTACGTCCATTCGCTCAAAATGACCCATTTCAGACTAGACTGATGTCGATGTACAGCCCGTACAGTTTGTGGTTGAACCTCTTACTCCAATCCATTTCAATACAAATGAGACCTAAAATCACACGCATTGTCTTTCACTCGAAATGGCCAAGTGCTCTTGCCAAAGAGTAGGACCTGGATGATAAGGGTCTTGTATAATCGTCTGCTGAGTCAAAAGAAACAGCAATTGGTAAGAGTAATTCTGCACTGATATCATTGATAATTGTAACTGGTGAATAAAGGCATTAAATTAACGTGGAAGATATAACTGACAATGGTTACGTTCTGTTCAAGCCATCAGCAGTGTATGTGACAGTAAAGATCTTATAGGTGATGCTTAGGAGGCTTATTTTTGTATAGTTGCCACAGATAAAAGGATACTTTTTTATGGATCGGATAAACAATGCAGAGATTCCATTTACCGATTAGACTGTACTCAGCTATACTATCTCCAGCGACTTTTAATAGCTCAACAGGCAGTATATCGGCGCCCAAAGCTCTATTTGACTTTAGCTTCGGTATTGCTTCCTTTATTTCGTCTAGACCAAGGAGACAGAATTCTCTCTCATCTTTTTCCAAAGCGAATGTTTTGTTCCCCTGACAGCGGTATTTTGAGCAAGATCGCTGTTATACGAGTACATTATGTAGAAGTTACCTTTCTATATTATTAGCGCCGATAGCGACTTTTACTTCTTCCAGGGTTCCATTCTGGCTTTGTGCGCCTGTGACGTTCGTTTTATTCGCTGATAAGTCTTTCGAACGTTATTCCTGCAGAAACAAAACAAAATTCTTTCCAAGAAGCCTGTCCACTTTCCTTCTTTTCTGCTAGTAGAGCTCATTCTGTCATCCCTCATCCAACCAGAGGTTTCCTTGTGGGGGGGCTTTGAAGTAAGCACATCAAGAGCAGCTTCTCTAATGGTCCGTTGACAACATTCTCATTGATGTTGTATGGTTTGTTTATTGGGACCATGGGAAGGGGGGGTGAAGTTTGAGGGAATCATGATTGGCAGAGGTTCTAGTGGACTCTTGGGGTTGCAGCTCTTGAACGTCCAAACTTGGTGGTGCTGTGGTGGTGTTGTTCTATCAGGAGATAACCAATTCCTTTAATAGATGTTGAGCTGTGTAAACAGCTTGCTGGCTGCTTAGAGGTTACGCCTCGTAACAAATTTTAAAAACCTAAATCTATTGTTGGACATGATATTATGCAGGCTAAGTTTTCCGGTGACCTGCTCACAGACGGCGTCCTTACCCAGCCTTTGGCTAAGATCTCCCAGCACAATTTTGGTGTCATAGCTGGGGAACTGAACGTATTCGTTCTAGAAGGTCATATAATTCGTCATTTATGCTGTTAAACTTATCCTCTTTAAGGGCATAAACGGTAAATCAGGCTAATATTTCCAAATTTGCATTTGTTTACATCAGTCCGCATCCGAGGCTGTTGGTTGTCTTTAAGTTATAATATTTTCGTTATTACACGGTGGGAAAGAATAACACCCAACCTGTAGTTCCAGGCCCATCTCCACCATAAAACAACTTGACAAAGGGTCAGGTCCCTAATTCAATAACTCTAAAAAAGTCATGTCCTTCTCCGTTGTTGAGCCTAGCAGAACAGAACTAGTAGAACATACTAGTTGGCACCATATGTCTATTTGTTTTTGTGTTTTTTACGCTGCTAAAAATGCAGTTCGTTGAAAATTTAAGTCTTAATTAAATCTGCCTGAATATGCATGGAAAAATATTGCATATCCTTCGATTGTACATACGGTTAACTGATAGCAAAAATATTGAAAAACCACAATCCTGTGGCTTTGCTTTTTCACCGGAAAAATGTATGTATTGAAAAATCTGTTCAATCGGAATCAGTTGTACTCGTACTTGTATATCCGAGTGCGGATATGGATGGGTATGCAGTGCAATCTGGATTTTATCTTTGATTTAATGTTGAGCTTTGTTTAATTTCAGATTAAGTTTGATAATGCTGTATTTACCAAAGGGAATCAATTTAACTTCATACTGATAGTAATTACAACCGATTAATAAATTAATTATGGTAGATTGTGGCGGAGATGAAAGATATGAAGTGCGTACCAGGTTCATATGTTACTTCTTTAAGCAGGAGTCTGGAGGGAATGCTAGGAAAAACTAACAAGGCAAAACTATAAGGGTAATCCAGCTACACAGGCTTCAAGAAATAACCTAAAATGATTGATTGAAGCCCGGTTCAACCCTGGACAGATTTATTGCCGCCCAAAGCAAGCACATAAACTGTAACGTGTAACTTAAAAGTAACAAACAATTTTACTTAAAAGTTATGTATTTTTCGATTATCATGGGAGACTGGTCCACAGCAATTAATTACGAGGAATCTATTGTTCCAACAAAGTATTAAAATTATTAAAAACTAATTTTTTTCAAATTATTCTTCAATTTGAAATTGAAATTTGAGGGTGAAAAGTCACCATCGTCATTTTTTTCATTTAACTCACCACGGGTGAAATTGGTTATAATTCTTCAAAAAATTATGAAAAATGCGTTACTGTGACACAATATTACGGTAATCAGCTTGCAATTCGATCGACACGTTTAATCAATTTTAAGTTTGACAACGTTTGTTTTAGCATCACAGTATCAATGCTTATTTAAAAATTATTTTATTTACGGCTAAATCAAAATCAATTTAGACCCGAGCATATTTAAGGCTTAATAGATCAAGTAGCTAATTCAAAAATTAATAACTCCGATAAGTTTAAAATTGGTTAAAAGTTTAAAAGGCTATAAATTTACCATCGTCGTATCAAGGAAGACCGCGTGCGATGCAACAAGTGTATCACGACGCTATGATAATATCTTGCAATTTTGGCAGACCAGACTTTTTCATCACCATAACTTGCAATCCAAAATGGCCCAAAATAACAAGATACTTAAATTAACAGCCGTCAGAAACAACGGTGACCGATGTGTCGTTATTTAGTTATATGCCGATTAATTCAAATGCATGTCATTGCTCGACAAGTTAGAATCTGTCTTTGGAATTTTTCGAGCTTACAATATGTTTACACAATTGAATTTCAAAAACGTGGTCTACCACATAATATGCACTTGTTGGCAATGCTGCTTGAAAAATTATTAACTTCCGATGATGTTGACAAATACGTACGAGCTGAAATTCAACGGCGCGCAGATGATCCTGAATTATGGTATAAAGTTATTAAGCATATGTCTCACGGCCCTCATTTAAACGTAGCAACTATGTGCTAGTATCCAGAGAAGCAAGCATGTTAAAAAAAAGTTTCCAAAACCCTTCATCGACTTTATTGACATGACGAAACCAGGTTTTCCGCTGTACCGACGAAGCGACAATAGAGCAGATGCTCACACGTATCACGATGAGAAAAGTGGCAAAATTGTATCAATAAATAATTCTATGATTGTGCTTTACAACCCGTATTTATTTCAATAAAAAGATTTGACTGTTATATAAACTTTAAATATTGTGCTTCGGTTATGAGTATCAAATGCATTTACGAATATATTCATAAAGGACACGACAGGAGTGCATTTGAAAAAAGACAACGTTGCAAACGATGAAATACAATCGTACTTGGATACGCGCTAGGTAAGCTTTGTGGAAAGTGCATGGCAAATCTTGGAGCTACCGA
The DNA here is from genome assembly GCA_907269105.1 of Volucella inanis. Classification (NCBI taxonomy): domain Eukaryota; kingdom Metazoa; phylum Arthropoda; class Insecta; order Diptera; family Syrphidae; genus Volucella; species Volucella inanis. The sequence goes on from OU026153.1 coordinate 150,675,737, forward strand.
CACACGCACTAGCCACACCGTCAAGTCATTGCCTATTCATTTACCTGGACAAAACCATGTGACGTTTGTCGAGAGTCGCTGAGCAATTGCAAAAAAATCAAAAACCAAACTACTGGCATATTTTGAATTAAATAAAATTGACGAAGAAGCAAAACGGCACAATTACGCTCATACATATTATTTGTGGAATACACAAAAGGGTAAATGAATACGTCGTAAGAACCAATACAAAGTCGTTTCGCGATTAAATGTTGTTTCGCCACGTGATATTGAGCGGCTTAATTTAAAATTATTGCAGCGTGATGTAAAAGGTGTGCGTGGATACAAAGATTTACTGACGATGGAGTCAGTCGATGAAACAACATGCGAAATTCGAAGATTATATGTAAGAAATAATGACAGATGCAGCTTGGGTTATGATGCCAGCTAAACTTAGGCATTTTTTCGTATATCTATTGATTCGCGGTGAAATTAATGCACTTTCTATGTGAAATATATTAAAAGATAAATTATCAGTCTCATCACTCATAACATAACAGCACTCAGTATTATAAAATATTTGCTGAAACAAGAAGGTATGACTTAACACCAATTTGCGCTACCAGAATATGTAATCGATTCAAGTCAGATAATAGCATCTACTGGCGAAGATCTTACGTTAAAACAGCTCGAAGATCTATAAATTAATATGTTAAAACAATTAAACGAAGATCAATTGCAGGTCTTTGAAGAAATTAAAAAGTCTTTCTCGGATGAAGTAGGCCACGTTAATATTCTGTTCTTTATAGACGGACCTGCAGACACCGGAAAGACTTTTCCTTATAAGGTCTTAATACATTATTGCAAGACCTCAGAAAGAAAAATCATAACGATTTCCTGGACTGGAATTACTGCAATTATGTTGCCATATATAAAGACAGCGCACAAAACGTTCAACTTGCCATTTTACCGTATCCCGACGAAGCACTGCCGTGGACTCTAAAGTTAAATCAGCAATTCGACGAAGTGTAAGCCATTATTTGGGATGAGCCGTCGATGAAACCTCAAACTACTCAGCTAGATCGCACGTTTCGAGATGTTTATAACGACTGACGGCCTTTATGAGATTTTCGACAAGTTTTGCCGGTTGTACAATAAAAAAAGGTGGACGACGACAGACTTACGAAGCGTACTAGAGAAATAACAATTTGTGGCCGCAATTTGAACAGGGGACGCTGTAAAGTGTATTTCAATTGATGAGGCTAAATATCTTGGCGGGGATGAGACTGACAATGAAAACACGGCTTTACAGTACATACCCGAATATCTGTCGTCGATAAGACCAATCGAGTTGTCGCCCGCTGACTTAAATAAAAAAGTAATTGCTATTTTAATGTTATTGAGAAATTTATGCTTAACTGACGGACTGTACTAGATGGGGTGAAAAGTAACCTCCTTGGGAATGAAAAAAAAAATTTTTTTTAATATTTTTTTATTTAGAATACACTTATTCTAGCGATTTTTCAACTTCTTGATCCCGTCCGAAAAGTAATTTTCCGAAAGGTCTGCAAAATACTCCTCTGTGGCGTCGATGATTTCCTCGCGTGAGCTTAATTTTTTATTGATGAGCTATCTTTTGAGGTTTTGAACGAGATAATAGTGCGAGGGAGCCAAATCGGGCGAATACGGTGGATGCGACAGCAATTGGAGCCGTAAGTCATTATGCGCCGGTGCATTGCCTTGTAAAAAACAAACATTTTTTCCGCTTCATGTGAGGCCGCTTTGCAGCGATTTCGGCCTTTAATTGCTCATATAATGCACAGTAATACTCGCTGTTGATGGTTTTTCCTTTTACGAGGTAGTCCATGAAGAGTATGCCATGACAATCCCAGAAAACCGACGCCATAACTTTTCCGACCCACCGAGCCTCTCTCTGTTCTCTGGTGTTCAACAGTTACCAATCGACGCCAAAAGTCCGCCCGTTTTCGCATCAGCAAGTCCAAAAATTCTTTCGAAGTGCTCTCGCGTTCGTGTTTTTGGTCAGGAGTGAGTATGCGCGGCACCTAGCAGCAGGATAACTTATTCGTATGCAGAATATTGTCCACAATATGGCGTGCGCGCTCAGTTCTAATCTTTGTGGTATCTGCTAGCTCACGAACCTTCACTTTCCGGTCAGCCAACACCCTTCCACGTATTTTTTTGACATTGTTCTCTGTAACCGCATCGGAGGGCCTGCTGCTCTCCGAAACTTTCGAAACCAATATTTGATGGTGTAATCTGACGGAGCATTAGCTCCGTAAATCAACATGATGCCAAACACGTCAACAACAATTAGCTGTCAAAACAAAACTAAAGACAGAATGGCATGTCTGCCTAAATATGAACGGACTTCAATTCACCATAACCTTTTTTCAGTAGCAGCGCATTCTGGCAGTCAAAGAATTTACTTTTCACTCATCTAGTATAATGGCACGAGATAAGTAGTAAGGCATATAGCTAAGACAATTTTGATTTGGGAGATTTTGACTGGCGACAAAAAAGGCCGCGAATAATCCTGGACACGCGCGGTGATAGCGACACGCCTTTCGTAACTAAGCGTACAGGCCAACTGTATGTCGACCTGTCGCGCTGCACAAGTCAAAGCGGTATAAAGATTGAATGTCAGCTAGAGGAAAATGAAATAAAGAATATTGTCTACAAGAAAGCACTGTGCTATAATATAAAATAAATTCACATCGTTGCGTTTGAAAGTAGATTTATTTTTTTGATCATAAACTTGAAGCTAGAAGGAGCGGAACCCTCTAGTTTATACATATTTTTCTAAGGAAAAAATTTAATTTCCAGCGAGTTATTCGCTATCTCCGAAGTCACAAAAAAAGGTCATCCACTGCTGCAGGGATTGAGGCCTTCACCGTGGCTGAAATAAAAAATAACAAAAAAGATTATTAAACTAAAAAGTATTGCCTATACAATGATTAAAAAATTAAATTAAACGAAATGGTAAAGTTTTGAAAAAAAAAACTCCAATCATCAAAAATCTCTTTCCGGCGAGCATTCTTTTGAGGTCTGCGAACAGGAAATAGTCGCTGGGGGCCAAATCTGGAGAATACGGTGGGTGGGGAAGCAATTCGTAGCTGAACTCATTCAATTTTGCCATCGTTTTTATCGACTTGCGACACGGTGCATTGTCTTGATGAAACAGCACTTTCTTTTTCTTCAAATACGGCGGTTTTTCTGCGATTTCGTCCTTCAAACCCTCCAACAACGTAATGTCATAGTCGCTGTTGATAGTCTGCCACTTTTGGAGATAGTCGATAAAAATTATTCCATGTGTATCCCAAAATACGGATGCCATAACCTTGCCAGCCGACTGTTGAGTTTTTGGAGCCAAGTTTTATCCATTGTCACATACCGACAAAAATTCGGCTTTATTGCGGTTGATCAGCTTTAAACACTCCTCTGAATCATCAACACGTTGTTGTTTTTGGTCGACTGTGAGCAAACGCGGCATCCACTTTGAACAGAGCTTTCGCATGTCCAAATATTCGCGTATGATATATCAAACAGGCTCTTTTGATATCTTCAGAGCCTCAGCTATCTCGATCAATTTTACTTTACGGTCATTCGTAATCATTTTGTGGACTTTTTTGATGTTTTCATCTGAAACAGCCTCTTTTGGACGTCCACTGCGTGCATCATCTTTGTTGCTTGTATGACCACTTTTAAATTTTTCAATCAAGGTTCGTTCTTTTGGTGCCGATAAAACTTATCGAGCTGTTTCTTTGCATCGGCTGCATTTTTTCCCATCAAAAGCAATGATAAATCAACACACGAAATTGCCTTGAATCCATTTTTTTTCACAATAACAAAAGTTGCTTCACTCACAACGCTATATCTCGAGAACTAATCGTCCGACAGCTCGAATTTATACACGTATCTTTTAAAGGTTGGTACTAACTGAAATGGTAAGGATTTAATTTAAGTGGTGCCCTCTCTTAGGAACTAACGGACGGACTTTTTAGCCCATGTATTAGTACGTTATTTTTAAAGATATAGACTATAGAAATATGAAATAAATCGATTTTTTCACATGACTAAGTGACGCACTTTACTCCTTACAATTTCACCTCATGTTGGGTTAGAGCCCATAACCTTCAGATTAACAGTCTCATGCTCTACCGATGCTGTCTACTCGTGCATCATGAAGGTTCAGATTTTTGACCCGAAGGCAGGTAAATGATAACAAGCAAAATAAATTGCAGAAGTCTGCTCAAAAATACTCCCCTAAAGTCAGAGAAAACCGAAACAAAAGACACTTAGGACCGAAATTGAAGCCCCAAAATAATAAAAAATTTAATTAAGCTAAAGAAAAAGTACCCTCAAGCAAAAATTAGAACTTAAATCTCATAACCGGTTAAAAAAAAACATATACACAAGTTACTTCGAGCAAAGTTTTCGAACCAGTCGGAAACCCCAAGTCTCCCAGTAATAGCATGGGGTATGTTATATCATGCAAAAAGTTCATAACAGAATGGGATATATGAAAAAAAAATAATAAGAAATTTCTTGAAAGAATATCTTTATTTGAAAAACAAAACAGTTACAAAATAACTCTACCTAAAAGATCCTAATTACTGAAAATATACATCTATTCTTATGGAATGCCAATGATCTTGATAATCGTAAAGATGAATTGCAAGCGACTATCAATATAACCAAAATTGACATACGATGGCGGTCCCAGAAGTGACCGACCCAACAAAAAAAACACAAAAATTTTGGAAAAAAATTCATATATATTTCAACATAATCACCATTCAGTTCCATACACTTTTCCTAGCGATATTCAAAAAGTTCGATACCCTTTTTATAATAAGAACTGTCTTGCTCCTCAAAATAGCCATTAACTACCGACATCATTTCTTCATCGTTGGAAAATCTTTGAACATTCAGCCATTTTTTTCAAGTTTGGGAACAGAAAATAATTCGAGGGGATAAATCTGGCGAATAGGGTGCATGAGGTAGCAATTCAAACTTTAATTCATTAATTTTGGCCATTACATTTACGACACTGGTTTTTTGGGGTTTTCTCTTGTCCAAATTTTCAAATAATATGCGATGTACCGCACTTTTTGAAATGCAATGTCTGCTAGCACGCGCACTTTCAGTCAACGATCATCCAGTACCGCTTTGTGGATTTTCGTCGCCATTTCTGGAGTCGTCATCTCATTTGGTCGACCACTGAGAGCTCGTCTTGGCAGCTCATACGGCCTCGTTTAAACTCAGCAACCCAAAATTTTACTGTTCTAAACGAAGGAACAGACACACCCAGAGTAGAATCCAGTTCAGCTTTTATATTGGTTGAGCTGACGCCTTTCAAATAAAAGTGTTTGTATCACATAACGATGACCAATTTTCTCCATTTTCACAAATTCACTGACAACGTTCACTATTGATGGTTCAAACAAATACTAAACAACGTGGCGCTTTCGAACTTGAAACATACAATAATCTTCACAATAAAGCAAGAGAGGGGGGAGGGCTGGAGTTATAATTAAAGAAGGTTTTTGGTACGATTAGGATGAAGAATACCAGTCATGTAAGATACAAGCCAAATCCGTAAACATAAATCAAGCAGCACAGTGTGTGTTCAATTATATGAAAAGTTGGCAAAATTAATTTTTTTTCATTTTTATGTTGGTATATGATACCTTGAGTAAGGACAAATGATAGATTTTATCGGGAATGCCAAATACTTCTAACGGTTATTAGTTATTTTTTTTGCTTTTTTTTAACTTTTTTTATTAGGTTCCCTGTTATTGGTCATATCTTTATTTCAATTTAACTTGACTTTGGCGTTTTTTACTCATTTACTTTTGTTATGTTTTATTTTTCAGCTATAGATTATGTTTCTTATCCAGTAAAAAATAATTCAAAACAAATTTTGCGTTTTAATGGAATTTTATTAATATACAAAATGAGCGAGGAAAAACCAAGTGAATACGGTGTACCATAAGGCTCCAAACTGGGCCCGTTGTTATTTATACTTTATACAAACGAACTCTTGCGCTTATTCAAAAAAAGTACTGCCTATGTCTACGCTGATGACATAGCAATTGTGGTTAAACACAAATGTTTAAACTCTGCGGTGAAAATATTGCAAGAAGAATTTAACACCGTCTCTAAATGGTGTCATGATAATGGCCTTCTTATAAATGCGACCAAGACAAAAGTAATGCACATACAGATTTTCAAATATATCACCGAAACGAATACTGCCCATTGTCAGCCAACAATAAAGAAATTGAAGTAGTTAAAAGCATGAAATACCTCGGGATAATTATAGATGAACACCTATTATGGCGAGAGCATATAAATACCCTACGTTTTCAACTTAAGAGCGCGGTCTTTGCGATAGTATACCTTAAAAGATATTAATATTTTGAAGTGCAGAAACAAGTGTACTACTCGCTAGCAGAATCAAGAATCAGATATGGGATTCTGGCTTGGGGACACGCGGCGAAACCCATATTGATAAGATATTGAATCTTCAACATCGTCTATTTAAAGTTTTTAGACCTACTTACACACCTTTTAAAGTCTTAGATGCCAACGCAATATTTCAGATGACAACACTAATACACTATATGGATGATCAGAGATTTCTGCAACCTATACGTCATACGCAAAACACCAGAAGACAAGCCTAAAGGAATGCTGGAAGTACCAGTAACATTCAACATTTATGGAAAACGAGAACTACGCTATGCTATTCCAATACTTATGAACAAACTTCCTCAATCTTTGAAATACATTCCTAACCTTTAAAAACGAAAAAAAGATTTAAAAAAAATTATTTATTTCGATGTTCTTTGTAAAGTAGAATAGTCACCAATAATGAATTTAGTTAATTTTATATCTACATAAAGTAATAATGCTATATATATTATAATATATGCTAGATATAATGCTATTCCTTTATATAATGAAACTGAGATATTATTTTAAATCACCTCAAAACCAACTAATGGTACCAATGGTGAACACCACCTGCAGATAAGCACTTTGCTTTGCAGGTAAATTGATGTAAATTTAAAATGTAAAATAATATAATCGTCATATGAGGAGCTTTGTTTCCTTATGATTTGAAGCCAAGGGACATTAGGCGTCGTTTTTTCGCTCCAGAGGCAACAAAGTAAGGGTTTTCATCATCGCATCGTAACGGGATATAAAAAAATGGATTTACTGGAGGAACTCAGTGTAAAGAAAGTCATGGGGACTGCTCGTTCATGCTTCTACGTCGTCGCTTGGCCGAATAGTCACGCTGCGAAAGTTATGCTGTGTATTTACTTTTTACTGGGACCAGGTCGGTTTTATTTATAATGAACTGTTGAATCACTAGGAAACACACTTCGCGGAAAACCACCACAATACGAGCAGAGGCACGAAAAAGTGATTCTACAGCATGACAACGCTCACCCTCACGTTGCCAAACCTGTTGAAACCTCCCTGGAAAAGCTCAAATAGGAAATCCTAACCCACCCGCCATTCTCCATTCCCCATACTTGTTCCGTTCGATGGCACATGGTCTTGCTGATCAGTAGTTCCGCTCCTATGAAGACATCAAAAAATGGCTGGATAACCTTTTACCGGTATTCGAGCTCTGACAGAAAGATAAGAAAAAGTTGTATCTAGCGTTGGGTAATACTTTGAATGATTCGTTTGTAACCGTTTTTTCACAATAAAGTTGCTTTTTCATCAGAAAAATGTATTTTCGTTAGTTTTTTCACACGAACATTTTTGTAAACAATTTTCTCTGTACCTTTTGAATATTTTATTGTAGGCTTCTTGTGCTTCCTCAGTTAATTGTCCTTAACTCTTTATTATTATGGGTCCATAAACTAAAACTCTATATTGGGTACCAAATTTATTTTTTCACAAAAAGTTGAGCTGTTTAGAAAGCGTTCGAACAATGTCAGGTTTATGGTTTATCCATTGGCTATCGTTTTTAATATAGTGCAAAATATGTAGTTTAATGACCTCTATATCTTTATTCTCATTCTCAAATTGTCAAAAATATTTCCGTCATTACTATTTCCAAAGCCGGGCTTGGGTTTATTTACAATCAACACAAGTTGAGACTTAAATTTATCTTTAGTAAGTTTCTTTGTAGAATCGACGATGTATTTCATATCTTTATCACGCACTTGTCATTGCTTTTAAGTTAATTTGTAAAAATTGTTATATAGACTCATATATTATATTGGCTTTTGTACACATACCAATATTATTGAATTGCTTTGATGTGAGCATGCATATAAAGAAGCTCATAGTTGAAGATGTATCTGCAAAAAATTACATATTTTGACATCGGCCATTATTAATACCAATTTATGCTGAATTTAAATTTTTCAGCCTTCAATTTCATAGGTAATAGGTAATAAATAAATTATTTAACTCATGATGTGATCCCTTTCTGTTCTTGCAGGGTCAAAAATATCTTGTTGATGATGTTCTGCTATTATTCCAAATAAAAGTTGTTGCTACATTGGTTCTTGAGTCACTATGTATAAGTCTCAAAGAAACTTATGAAGACAAAAGAAATACTCGCTTCACTAAGCGCTTTACCAGTAAGCCCCTGAATGACCAAATGAACCTTCGAAACCCCAGTTAGTTATCAAAACTCAATGTTTTAAAATTGTTTGACTATGAATAACTTCATGTTGAACTTGCATTAGACGTAAAGTTGTATGATTTGGTAGTGTTTTGAGTTTTACCCTTTGCCGATGTGTCACTGATCGAAATCCTAGTCTTATTAGGGTAGCAATCGTCTTTAGCACGCTAAATTACTTTGTATGAAGTTAATCGTCTTTTCCTTTACTCCTAATATCGCGTATTGGTGCATTTTAAGTTAGGTATCTATAAACATTGCTAAAGCTTCTTCCGGCGAAAGCTGAACTCTTTCAGTGGATTTACGCTTACCGACTACCTTTTCGTTCATTGCACTGATCACTAGTGGACTGGTAACATATTTCACTAGTTTTGATGCAACGACATTACTTAACGAGAACAGGCTCATTTGTGCTGCGTAACACAATCAAGCCGTCGAATACTTGGACCGCATATCTTCGGTCGTCTTGGCTTATCAGATGAGTCAATGAAGTTGAAAAGGAAAGCCTATTGAGGTCTTTAGCCATAGATAATTTAAGGCCAAAAATCTGTCTTTTATTCAATACGAGCTTGACCACCTTTTTTAAGATCAGATACAAAATGAGATAATATTTCATACAGCTCGTAGTCTTCAGGATTTTGGCAATTTGTGCGTTTTTGTAAATAATTTCTTAAAAACTAAGTTGTTGTTCAACGGACTCATTCATGATCCCGCCCGATCCTATAAAAAAAAAAAACAAAAAAAAACATGTCGCATTTTATAGCTAAAACATAGTCAAATCAACGGCTGTTTACATTGAAGAATGCAAATATGTGCAAACTTTTTTGTTTGTTAACGAAACGGTACAGTATCAACGATAACATAACACCAAAAACTGGAACCGATCTCACACCTAGATGAACGTAAAAATTAGGTACTTTAAATAATATGTTTTCAAATAATTTATTTCACACAAACAAAATACTCAATGGAATATTTTATTTAGCTTTTTAAGTAAACCATATTTGATGCCATAAAAATTTTACGGCATAAAAATTTATAATGTGTGCACTCGGTTTCTACAAAATTATCTTTGCTTGCATTCGTCACTTTCTCTGTTAAATTATCAATGGCAACAATTCATCTGTTCAATGTTCTAAGTTTGAACCGTTCCAAAAAGCTCTTTCTGCACCTCATTCCACTTTTAAAACCTGTTTTGGGTTAACTAGATTCCATACATCTATGGAATCTACATGGCAATACGTTATTTAGTTGTAATTTGTGCAGCGGGCAGGTAGCGGTAGTTGCGGCATATTGTTTTCCTAGCTACAAGCTAAAAAAAAATTATGTTAAGACCCTCTTCTGTAAATTAAGAAATAAATTCATAACATTCGGAGATTTTAACGCAAAGAATAAGGGGATCAAGATTAACAAATACAAGAGGAAGACAACTGCTTGAACCTATAAAAGAGGGAAACCCTGCTTACTGGCTCACAGATATGAACAAAATCTCGGACGTTGTCGACTTTTTTATAACTAAGAATATCTCCTCAATCTCCTCGATCTTGGCTCAGATCACTCACCTGTGCTGCTTATACTTGGTAATAAAATTATTATGAAGGAATGCAATCCATACCTAGTGAACAAGCTGGATATTTATTGGGTCTATAACTCGTGCGGCTTGCCAAGAGATGGCGTAACTTGTATTATTCCATTGGAACATGCGTTGGAAAGCTACTGTTATTGTACGTCATTTCAGTATATGTCATTCATTTGAAGCGTAAACAACAATATTTTTTTTTCACTCAAATATGTCGAACTTTGTGCCTAAAAAAGTGTTTCTGCGGGGAGTTCTTCTTCATTGCTTTAAAATGAAGAAAACTGCTGCCGGAAGTCACCGTATTTTGGTGGAAGTTTATGGTGTACTTCATTTAGAAGTTCGATATTTGTTTTGAGGAACTGATTATTATTAGTAACGGTTTTTATTTTTTATAATTACCTTTTGTAATTTTTGAGTAATTTTGATGTCTCAAGTTAAAAAAAATCACCCGGTATGCTATTGATGCAGAAACACTTCGGGTAAGAAAATAGATACACTGTACTATCTGCGTTGTTAGACCCCATGTCTTGCTTAAAACTAATTACTTTTAGTTTTATTTATAAATTCCATTGAGAAACTTAAAGAACCCTTTCTGCTAAGTTATGATTTAAGTAAGAACTGCTTATCTTTCTCTATGGGCTTAAGTAAATCATAAATTAAGGCTCTGGTAATCGTTTGTTGGAAAGAAAGGCATCCCTAAGTGGTATAAAATAGTAACTAGTAAACAGTTCCGTTATTCTCAAACTCTATTAACACTTAATCATGGCGAAAGAGTTAATATTGCATAGATATTATTTCGGACTACAGTGTCCGCAGAGGAAGTTGGTAAACCTTTTAAATACCATTCGCCGAAGTCGAAATTACTCCGGGACACAGGGAAAGTAACATGAATTCTGGTGTCATTACCCCAGACAGCATGTCCGCAAGATCAGATACAAAAGTAAGTTGGTATATAAAGTCATCAAAGCTTTAGCGAGTGTTCTACAAAGACCACTTTTTTTTAACGGATAAGAGCTTTGATCTATGATAGCAATATAATATTCGTCACCGCGTCTAGAGCAGAGATATGCGTGTTAAGGAAGATGATATGTAGCCTTTGGGGTCTGGTAAATGCGGTAACCGCATAGGACATAGGATACAATTGGCCTTGTCAAGATCCAAAGGACTATTCCCGGTGAAAACCCCAAGTCTTGCCGGAAGCTTCCTTATATTGGCAGAAAACCTGGAACGGCTTGCAGGTTTTCGATCAAATATGTTTAGTCCAAACAAGTTTGTGATTCAGGATGACATTCAAATACTCATCTTCGTTGGAGAAACGGTGGTGTCTTTGGGCACTAGGTGAGTCCGAAAGTTCTCTTCTCGTAAAGATTCCGTGTTTTCTCTGTCTACCTTGTCATCATATATTGGTCGCAGATAGCATTCAAAATCAGGGTCCTATTCATCAGCGTTGCTCTTATCAACAAAACTATTGATTTGTTTACGTCGGGCTGTCTGGCCATTACACATCAAAATTTGCGTAGTCGAAAACACCCTAAATGCCCTCAGTGCATATTCCATCTTGTCGAGAGCTGCTTCAATTCTGCCTTTTCAAGATTGATTTAGGTAGGTGTCACCGAAGTATTTAATCTTCTTTGACACCTCTGAAGGAGAGCACTCGTACCTTTAACTGATCTTTGACTCTTGAACCATCCTGTTACGACATTCCAATAATGAATATAGATACAGAAGCTTCTGCATAAACGTACTTGCATATTAGTCCAAATTACAACTACTCTGCTCCTTAAGAAAACATTGAAGATAGAAGAGCAGTCCTGAGAATCTGAAAAGATTATTTTTGGAGACTAGTAAACGATTATGACAAACACCCAAGAAATGCCAAGGCAGGAATTTCTAAGCTTTAGTCTAATAAAGCTGTAAGATTCGATGTTTTTCAGATGTGGAAAAAAAAAACCCGAAGAGTCGAAATCGACACATTACACTTCTTCATTGATTTCATAGCCGAATATGACAGCGTCAATGGTGACGAGTTTTATAGAGCCATGTCTAATTTTTTTCATCCCCGTCAAGCTCAATTCACTGTGCAGTGTAACGATGATTCGCCGTCAAGGTCGGTAATGTTCTAAACCGTAAGCGTCAGGAAAGAACTTAAATACGGCAATATTGTTTTTGAAGTAGTTGTACAATACACAGTTGTACTCAGAAATACACTCCAGAGGGCCCATTTTTAAAAAATCTGTTCAGTTACTTAAATATGCAAACTACATTGACATAATGGGAAGAATGCAGCTGCCTGTCAACAGAGCATTTGCGACTATTAAAGCAGAGGCTTCGATGGTGGGCTTAACGTACAATGAAGGAAAAACAAGGAACTTTGACTTTACTATTAACTTTGATGACCACGTTAGGGAGCAAACGAGAAAATCATGCGAAGAATCACTTTTGCTTATCGCTGCTCTTTTGATCTTAGAAGGCAACTAAGTAGTAAAGCTCTGTCTCAAACAATCAAAAAGATATTATACGAAACACTGACCATTCCAGTTCTACTTTATGGCGCAGTAGCGTGGACACTGAAGAAAGTGTATAAAAATGCCTTCAGATGTTTCGAGAAAAAAGTAATTTTCGTCCTCGTCAGGAAATCTTGGATAACTTGGCTTAAATTGCTATGTCATCTTGAGTACATGAACATCAGCGTCCTAGTCCGGAATTGTTTCGACTCCAGTCCAAAAAACAACACAATTAAGGAAATTAAGGGGGTGCACACACACAACTTTGTATATGCAACTGAAGTCGGCTGAAAAAAGACCGCCCTAGCTGGGGAGGCATGTTAATTTTAATTGAAGCCCTGGTCTATCCCGGACTATAGCGCCAAGTAAGTAAGTATGCCTCTCTTTAGCACACCGGAAGAGACTTTTAAAAATTATGACAGAAAGCCGTTTAAAACCGAGTCTTTGTTATTCTTTAGCGCTCTTATATAGACTTTTTCTAACTTACTTGCCTAAACTTAGTATCCGTCACCATAAGACTTTATCAATCGTGGTATGTTGTTGGGCCGCTTATTTCTTGAAAATGGTGAGCTCCATCTTATAAAATTCTAATGTAAAATCATTTTACGACTGTTCACTGAAACAATAAAACTATATCTTACTTACTGGCGGTTTTTATTTTAAAACTAAAAGTCGTTTAAGTATGTTATGAAGGTACATATGAACTACAACAAGAGTTTAAATTTCTCAGATTTTCCAAATTAAGATTCCACTTCACTTGAGAAACCTTCTAGACAAATCCGATTGTATAAGTATTAAAAGAAACCCAGTTACCGTTGAAAAGACCTGCAAATCTATGCAACATACTATTACTAATTTTGGGTTTTAAAAAGTCAAACAAACCCCATGAAGCATTGACAGGTCTACTTCACATAGCCCCAAAGGTTTGATCTTGAAATTCCTCTGCAAGATGCGTAACGAGAATATTTCCACTGATTCCTTCAGCCTCACATCGATCCCAAGTGAATTGACCTTTTGCAGAATGATGCCAGTGTGGCGAACCTAAAAGATAAGATAAGATAAACTCCATTTAGATATCTCTCACCAGCATTTGTCACCTCTTCAAGTATGCTGGAACAACTTCTGGATTGAGTGTAGATTTCCATAAATGAGATGATCATGAACGCCGAATCTGTCATCACATTGTGGTAGTCATAATCTTTTCCATTGAAAATGGCATCTGCAATGCTTATATACTGAGTGAAAAGGCCCGACATGATTCCAACCACATTGCACAAAATCGAGCTTAGCCACGGAAGTGATGAAAAATCTAGCAGTTCAGAGATGGTATCAAGGATCAGTGTATTCTTCTCATTGAGCAGATCAATCTCATCACTGAGATCACAGTATCTTTGCATGCGATGAAAGGGTGTCTTAAGGCGCCATTCCTTGTGAAAATGCATCCGATTAACCTCGTCTACTATCAATTGAAGACGGGCATTAATCGATTTAGTAATGGCCGTGCTAAGAAGCATTCCTCCATATACATTTGTCATAGGAATTGTCCGTATAATGTATGGAAGGAGCGAGTACACTGTCCAAAGGATGCTACGGTCCGGCTCAAAATGAACTGCGCGTACCAGAAAAATGATCTCCAAAGAAATTGGAAATAACAAAGCCTTGATAGCTAATTGAAACATTTGCCGCCGATACATGTGACCATCATCGAGGAAAAGAATTATATCCTTAAACGTATCCTTGGCGACGTTAAGAAAAAGGATGTGGCGGCGTACAAAATAGATGTTGGTTATATAGCACACAGTTCCAGCTATGATATTCATGTAGAAGTATAACTTTCCCACGTTGCCAATGTCAAAACTGCCAGACATAACCTCTAAAACAATTTCTCTGATGTAAAATGAGCAGTATGCGGTTATTATTAGAATTGTGTATAAAGTGGTAATAGCAAAGGCTTCAAAATGCTGTGTCTTTGATGAGTAGGCGTATGGTCCTAAGCCCACTACAATGAGAGTTAGGAGAATGCCTACTATCGTCCGCTCTAGTTGATTCATTCCGATGGAACTTCTTTTATAGACTAAGTGCTTAAGTTATGGTCGTAGATAAGTTTACTTTTCAGAGGTGGTATGTATGTGATGTGTATACAATCTATCCGATTGATTGGGCTTGATAAGACCATTAATTTAATGGACAATTAAATGGAAGCAATATTGTGTGTCAACTAATCATAAATTCATTGCATTATGCTTATGGTATCAGATGTTATTCGTTTTTATAATTCTTCGTGGGATAAAAATTTACTAAACAATCACACTCTATTCACGGAGAAAACATAAAATCTCATATACTCATTGAAGTTTATTCTATTATGCCTTAGCTACACCTCTACTTAGAGCACTGGTAGAGAGTAGAGGCGGGTTGTTTTAATAATTGACCAAAAAGAACACTCAAATTAGTCTGATTAATTTGATAGTTAAGCCTCGAGAATAAAGGTTGTTAGTGAATGTTGTGGTGTAACTTAAAAGACGCTTAGTTGAAAAAGGTTTGAGAAGTGTAACCAATCACAAAGCCAGGCAAAATAGGAATGATTTACGATTGTCTAATGCGCAATGTGTACTTTTGGTCAAGGTTGCAAATCCGTAAAGGACGATATTATTACTAGCGGAAAGTGTCACGTACAAATAATTACAAGTCTAACCAGGTTAATGCCTTATCTTCATATTAGATCCTCTATTTTGGATCTTTGCCAGCCTAAAACTGATGGCCCAGTCCTTCAGACTTGTGCACTATGATGTGAAATATAATCAGATTTTGTCCTCTATAGATCTCATTGAGAGATAAACTTCCTCCACCGATGGTTCTAGAAAAGTGGAACCATATATGAAATGTTCGTTAGGGCTTTAAATTTCTGCACTTATGCTCAGGAATCCTTATAAAATGGATTTTGAAAAGACAGAGTATCTGTAAGTTTGTATTGGAATAATAAATTTCGGATTGTAAATATCAACAACCCAAATATGTTACCGCAAATAAATAAAATATCGCGGATAAAAGCTCAAAACGGCTTTCCATGTTTAAAGACGAAAGACGCTTAACGAATAAGAATTGTTTACAACTAACATAGATTCTGAAGATGGCGTCAATGATGATAACTTCTGTTGACAACTTCATTTATTCGCCTATCTTAGTCAACTTGATCGCTTACAGATCAGGTCAAAAATCCAGGGCAGTAATATGATCTGGTCCGGGGCCTCTTCTGATACCAGAAAGAATTGGGGAAAGTTCAATAGTGGAACAGTACGGGCAGTCACTTTCTTCTTGAAATATAGTCAGATAACTTGGCCTTACAAAAAGTCTGTTTTAAGTAGCCAACTTGATGCGAGGTAAAGCTGGGTGTAGTTATTTTCTGCCACGAATATTTCAACACACCGTTCTTCGGGTGTTATCTGTCCAGAATATCAAAGCCACTTAGAATTGTGTAAATTAAAATATCCCGTAATAACGATTTCAGTATGAGGATACAGTTATCTAGTTCTTTGGATGAAGTCAGAAAGCGCATCAAACTTATTAAAGGTCAAATTGCTGTCCAGTTTAGGGCTTCTAGTACATAAAACAATAGTTGATAATATTTGCTTTAGAAGATAAAAAAGAATAATGGCACTAGTGCGCACACTAAATGCCGAAACAGCTGGTCTGCATTTATAGACGTGAATGTACGCAGAAAAGTGATGACTTTTTAACTCACGTAAAAAAAAAAAACAAACACAAAAATCACAAATGCCGACGATGCTAAGCAATGCCTACACTTGGATGCAAACTGTAAACATAATCGACATTCAATTGCAGCGCATAAAGATTCAAGTCTACATGCACCTTACAATTGTTACGCTTAGGAGACATGATTATTTTGAAGGAGAAAGCAACAGCAAATGTACAGAGTTTCAACTCAATCCGATGAACTATTTATTTTGCTGTTATAATCATACTATCATTAATTGACAAATTGTCAACATTTTTCTCTTTCTTTTTCAATTATGTCACTAACTGATATAATTTTTTTTTGATGTCGGATGATTCAGTGCATTACCACATGTTCCAAGGATACCCACTAAAAGTCTTAATCGTAAAAATATTGTATAATATTTTAAAGCCTATGTAATATTCGTCTTCTCGGTGGTCAACCGTCAGAGGCCTTTTATCAATTTTTCACTATACCAACGCGAACGTAGTCGTGGGTATAAGCTAGTACATTATAAAAATTTGGTATATGATTAATGTAATGTCTGAACTTTGTCATTTCATCAAGAGTCATAATTGATAGCTACTAATTGTCAGAACAAAACGGCTTGTCATTTTCAAGACAGTTTTTGGTCTATTTTTCTTCTTGCTTCGGCCAGATTCCTGCCAGCAGAACTTTTCTTTATTTTTCACTTTCTTCTTTAAATCAAATATAGTCAGTAAACTCAACATTTTCATCATAATAAAGTACACTAACGAGCAATGTCTGCAAATTATAATTTTTTTTACAGATGTTCGGAGTCGCAAAATCATCTTCAGTGACGAAGCTCATTTTTGGCTCAATGGCTTCGTCAATAAGCAAAATATGCGCTATTGGTCGGGTGAAAACCCACATGTGCTTCATGAATCACCACTTCATTCACAAGAAATAACTGTTTGGTGTGGTTTGCATGCCGGCGGCGTTATTGGGTCATATTTTTTCGTCGACGATAACGATCGTCACGTTACTGTGAATGGTCAGCGTTATCGCACCATGATCACCGATTATTTTTGGCCTGAATTGGAAGATATGGACTTGAACAACATGTGATTTCAACAGGATGGTGCCTCAAGCCACACAGCACACGCTACAATCGATTTATTGAAGAGTAAGTATGGTGAGCGTGTTATCTCAAGACATGGGCCAGTCGATTGGCCGCCTCGTTTGTGCGATTTAACGCCGCTTGAATATTTTCTGTGGGGCTACGTTAAGTCATTGGTTTATGACAACACGCCGATAGCGTTGGAAGAGCTCAGAGCCAACAATGAACGCGAAATAGCGGCCGTTTCGGCCGAAATGTGTGGCCGAGGCGTTGAAAATTGGGTTCAACGAATCGACCGCTGCAACCGTGCCCGCGGTGGCCATATGAATGAAGTCGAGTTCCATTCATAAATGTTTTGATTTTACTTACAGCCAATAATAAAGTTTTTAAAATATCTCAAATGGTTTGCCTTTAGTTTAAAAAAAATTTTCAAGTCGTTTTTAGAAAACCCTATATTGGTACCTTGAGTATGTGGAGCCGGACTGGTGGCCTCGTGGATTGCCAAGACGTGGGTGTAGTGTTGCGTGGTGTAGTCTGCTGAGTTAGCTTAACGTGTGGTAACTAAGGTGAGGGATAAGTGGCAATGGGAGGAGGATTTGGACGGAAATTCTTCTTGTGGTTTTGTCGGGATCGGGTCGGCAGTCTGGAAAGCCCAAAAGTCTCAGCCTTCTTTTTGTAATCTTGTTTGAAAATTTAAACCCAATAAAATCCAAATTTTTATTTGCACGAAAGTTTCTTAACAATATTTATAATTTTCTGCGAAGCCTTAATGGCTTTTCTGCAGAAGGTTGCTTTTCAAAAGTTTAAACTAAAATGAGCAAGCTATTTTTTGTGAACATGATATAATGATTTTTTTATGAATTCATTTATTTTAAATTTAATTTTGTAAATTTAAAATAAAATTTTTAATAGTTTGTTTTCTGTTTTTAAAATGTACAATATTTTTAAGGTCAGCAGGTAATTCATTTAATACTGTGGGAACGCTATATTTGAGCTGTCTTTTACCATAGTTATTGTAGTTACAGGGTACTTGTAATATACCCGTAGCATGTCTTCTGGTGTTGATTTCATGTTCGATTGGCCTTTGAATGCGGATGTCACTATAGTATTCCAGTACCAGGATCATTTTGAAAATATTTTGCACCTTTAGTCTTCTTTCGTCAGGAACATTTCCGTAGTTTCATAGCCTTAACGCAGAATTTTGGAGCTTTTGCAGCTTCTCGATATGTGTTTTGGAGGCATTACCCAGCATTACATAGTATACCAACTCCAAAATTTGTGGTGTTGCATGATTTCTTAGATACTAAGCCTTCCTTAAATCAGAGCGTACCTTGTAAATGGCTATCGATGATGACTCCTAGGTATTAATAGCTTTCTACGACGTCAATTAAATGTTTGCTTGACTTAGAGCAGGCATCATTTTGAAAAAATACTCGCTCCTGCGTAGCTTTATGATGTGGACTTCGGATGTGCATCATTTTTGTTTTCGCCGCATTGATTACTAAGCCATTGTCGTGACACCATTTGACTGCATTGTTAAACTCTGCCTACATTAGTCTTGTTGCCGTCTCCAGAGACCTGTGGCGCACAACTATCGCGGTGTTATCTGCGTAAGCAAATGGAATGCTATTTTTGAAGGTGCGAAAAAGTTCATTTGTGTACAAAATGAAAAGAATTGGACCTAGTTTCGACCCTTGAGGAACTCCAAATTGTACATGGTTCTTTTCACTGTAAACGTCCGTAATTTTTACACAAAAGGACCTGTTGAGTAGGTAATCCCTTAGCCAGTCTGCCAGTCGTATACCAATCCGTATACCGTTCGAGCGCTTCCTGTAACTTTGCATGGTTAAGCGTATCAAATGCTTTACTAAAATCCATAAACATGACCAAAATATGATGACTTTTATTTAAGGATTCATTGGCGCAATTCGCGAACTCTCCAAGCAATTGTCCTGTACTTTTTTGCTTCTGGAAACCGTACTGACTTTTGTGGATAAAGGAGTGGTTCTTAAAAAAGCTAATTAGTCTACTTCTTATTACATCTTCTAGACACTTTTCCATGGCTGGCAGTATGGATATCGGTCTATAATTACTGATTTGACTTTTAACAACACTTTTGTAAATATATCTAACCACAGCAGTTTTCAGTTTTTTCGGAATTTTCCCCTAAAATTTTCACAAGAGGGGAGCAAAAATATTTGCGTATTTTTTTTATATCTACCGGCCGTATTCCATCGATTCCGGGGGATTTATTTTCGCCGAGGAAATTAATTACGCTGCGCTCCTCTGCGCTGTTTGTTTCCCTAGCAAAAATTGAGTTGGCTACGAAGGTATTCGTATGATACGATGTGATTGCGTTACACTGATGCGTTGTTTAGAGAGTATGTTCCGAGAAAAGTTTAGCATATTCATTAGAAAGGCTGATCATATTTTCTTCCGATAAGAAGTTCTTAACAAGCACTTTGATTTACCTTTTTGATTAAGCTCCAGGTTTTAAGAGAGTCAGCTTTAATTTCGTTAAACTTGTTTCTATAAAAAAATTGATTTCTTTAATTTCTCTTTTGATTTTGTTTCGGAAATCTTTATATTCAGTTTCGTACGTTCTGCTAAAGCTATTATTCTTCCACCTCCTATAAAGCTCGTCTCTTCTTTTACATTTTGCAGCTAAATTTGGGGACATCCAGCGATTTTTTTATGTATTTGCTCTTTATTGTTCTAGTGTTCGTTAATTTTTTATATACAGCTTTCAACTTACAAATTAAATTTTCATACTTACACTGCATCGTATTCATTTAATTCATCATAACAATCTACTTCACAGATGAGTTCATTTAATTTTGCTTTACAGATGTAGGGCGTACTCAGCGATTTTTCTCTCTCAACTGTCAGTCCATTTGTGGAATACATGATTGGGTAATGACCGGTTATATTGTTTTCAATTACAGAGAAATTCATTTTGTTGTCTGCTCTGCTAACTAAAATCTGATGTATCACTGACTTAGTCCCTCTTTTGAGATATATCCTTATATATTCTTTGATGACATTCATCAGTCCTAACGACACTAACATCCCTAAATAATCCTTGACATAGTTTGAGTTCAAGTCAAGGATATTGATATTCATATCAATCATAACAATAATTTTATCCTCAGGTTATTTCCCAATTTTTCAATAAACGCTTTTTGACTAAATACTGGCGGTCTATATATTCCAAATACGTATTTATTTTCTTGGTTAAAATGAAAATGAATGAAATATCCTTGCCAAGCAAATCTCAAGTCATCTAAATTATCATAAGCTTCTTGCTTCGGTACAGTCTGGCTTTCGTGCCAACCATAGTTGCTCTACAGCTATGGTTAAAATTCTCGATGACATAAGGATCAGCTATGGCTTGGACTTCCACACTATACTTTGCATTCTTGAGTTTTCAAAAGCTTTTGACACAGTCAACCACTCAATCATTTCTTATAAACTAAGAAGGTATTTTGGTTTCAGTGAAAGTTCGGCGCGTCTCATAACCAATTACTTAAGTCATCGCTGTCAAAGGGTTGTGGTTGGTGACAAATCCTCTCGTATTAGGAATATACAAGCGGGAGTACCACAGGGCTCAATACTTGGTCCAATATTGTTTTGCATCTTTATTAATGACCCCCCAAAACTTGTTCAAACGCTAGTCTTCACTTCTATGCGGATGATGCGCAAATATACCTATCTAGACCTATTGGTCTAGTTGAGGATCTTGTTTGCAGGTTTAATGAGGGCTTATCCGCAATCTAACAGTGGATTGACCCTCAACCTAATCTAAGAAACTTCACAATACTGAACTACTGCCGCCCATTTACCTCAGCGATACGCAGTAGTAGTTCGTCGAGACTGTAACCAACCTGGGTTTTAAGATACACCGATCCATCTCCTGTGTAAGTCACATCAATTACACTGTGGGACGGATTTACGGAGGACTATGGTAAAACTTTGGCTGCTCTCTAGTTTTACTCCTGTTAATACGATGCTGAGAATTGTTAAAACCTTACTTGTTCCGTATATTGATTACTCATCAGCAGTGTACTGCATACTCGACTCCCTATCTCAGCATAAACATACTGTGGCATTCAATGATATGGTGAGGTATGTGTATCCGTCCGCAAGACCACATATCCAATTATCATACAAATATCCTCGGTTTTACGCTCCAACAGTTCTTGCATATTATTATTCAGACCAAGTCGCCATCATACCTTTTTGAGAAACTTCAGTTCGCTTGTTTGCCTAGAACATACAGCCTTATAACTCCATCCTCGAACTACTTGAACTCCTCGCGCCTTCTCTTCGTGATTGCCGCCAGACTATGGAATTCTTTGCCACAACAGCAAAAAAAATAATTGGAGCAATATAATTTGAGAATGCTATTTTGGAGCATATTCTATAAAAATGCAACAGCAGTCTTTTACTATTCCCCTTCTCCACACTATCCATCCTTTTGTTTTACTTTCCTGATTAAAGTATCTCTTACTGTTAAATATAAATAGTAAACTAATCTTGTATACATAATTTTAAGTACTATAAAAAAATAAGTTTTATTTGTACATCCTTAACTGAATAAAATTGAAACTGAAATTGAAAAATTGAAATGCTTCCCGAAGGTCTGCGTTCGTAGTTCGTAAGCTCTCCATCGAAACCATCAAGTTTATAGTATCCATTTTCTTCATCTTCTATATTTGTTTCTACGAGACCAATTATCTTCAAAGCACTCACAAATTGGTTAATACTAAGACAAAAATTATCCCAATGTAAGCGCAAACGATCTTATTATAAAACATTAGCAGTAAACAATTATTACTTTTTATTTCACTTAAATTGATGCCGCTAAAATCTTGTATCACCCTACAATCTAAGTTAACTATAAAGTTATCATCTCCATTTGTGTTCTCCATTTTTATTGAACAGTTTTGTTTCATTTTTATTTACACACAATGCATACACATATTTCCTAAATATATAGGGTGATTCATCGTGAGGTTTAATTTTCAATAAGCATTTTTGACAGATCACGCGTGACTCCTATCAAACTGCTTCGTCGTTTTTGTTCAGTATCGTTTGGCAAGTCATAATGAAAAAACTCACACCACAACAACGTCTCCAAATTGATCAGCTGTATTACGAAAATCAGCATTCTGTGAGAAATGTTTTTCGTGCGATTCGAGGAACTTACGGTGCGCATAATCGACATTCTAAAGCCACTATTGCCAATACTATTCGCAAATTTGAGTGATAATCGACCGGTTAGACTACATCCAGAACGTAGTGAAGAGACTATAGCTGTAGTTGAGAGTGTACGCGAAGACCGTGAAAAATCGTTTTCAGCAACTTGGCTTGGCATATTCGACAACTGTGCGTATTTTAGGTGAGAATCTCGGCCTAAAAGCGTACAAAATTCAATTTGAGCAAGAATTGAAGCCAGGCCACTTGAAATTGCGTCATATTTTCAGTGAATGAGCTCTGGAAAAACTCAATGAAATCCATTTCTGGTGTTAATAAACAAAATCGCCATAGTTGGGCTGATGAGCAACCCGAAGAGTACCAAGAGCTACCATTACATCAATTAAAAACAACGGTATGGTGTGGTTTATGGGCTGGTGGAATCATTGGTCCATTTTTCTAAATCAGTATGTTACTGTCAATGGTAACCGCTATCGAGCCATGTTAACGGACTATGTACATCCTAAAATTCTAGCGCATGGTGACGCTGAGCTCCGGTTTCAACAAGACCTTGAGAAATCATTTTGGTGAGCACTAAATTTCACGTTTTCCTACGGTAAATTGGCCGCCAGATCGTGCGATATCACACCTTTGAAATATTTTCTGTGGATATATGTAGAGTCTCAGGTCTTCAGGAATAAGCCAACTACGATTGACGCTTTGGAAGCAGACATTATTCCTGTTATCAGCGAGATAACAGTCGCTATGCTCTAACGAGTCGCCCAAAATTTGACCTTCTAAATGCACCACTTTAGACGTAGTCATGGCCAACATTTACATAATATTTTTCTTTTAACTGATAATAAAAAATTTTAAGTTTACTTTCAAATTTATGTTTTTTATATTACATTATAAATTAAACCTTGCGATGAATCACCCTTTATGTACTTACTTGTTTTATTTATAAACCTGAATTAAGATGTTATGTGGTCAAGATACTTTCGATTCCTATATAGGGTTTTCTTATAACGACTTGATAACTTTTTTTTTAAATAAAAGGCAATCATTTGAGATTTTTCAAAAACTTTGTTATTGGCTTGAAGTACAATCAAAACATTTATGAATGGAACGCGACTTCGTTCATATGGCCACCGCGGGCACGTTTTCAGCGGTCGATTCGTTGGACCCAATTTTCAACGACTCGGCCAAACATTTCGGCCGAAACAACCGCTATTTCGCGTTCAATGTTGGCTCTGAGCTCTTTCAACGCCGTCGGCGGGGTGGCATAAACCAATGACTTAACGTAGCCCCGCAGAAAATAGTCAAGCGGCATTAAATCGCACGAACGAGGCGGCCAATCGACTGGCCCATGTCTTGAGATAACACGGTCACCATACTTACTTTGTAATAAATCGATTGTAGCGTGTGCTGTGTGGTTTGTGGCACTATCCTGTTGAAACCAATTGTCGTCCAAGTCCATATCTTTCACTTCGGGCCAAAAATAATCGGTGATCATGGCGCAATAACGCTAACCATTCACAGTAACGTGACGATCGTTATCGTCGACGAAAAAATAAGGGCCAATAACGCCGCCGGCATGAAAACCGCACCAAACAGTTATTTTTTGTGGATGAAGTGGTGATTCATGAAGCACATGTGGGTTTTCACCCGACAAATAACGCATATTTTGCTTATTGACAAACCCATTGAGCCAAAAATGAGCTTCATCACTGAAGATGATTTTGCGATAAAATTCATCATCTTGGTGCATTTTCTCCAGAACCCAATCGGAGAACGTTTGTAGACGTTGCTCATTAATTTACTTTACCATGATGAAAATGATGAGTTTACTGAATAAATTGACAGTGACAGTTTGATGATTAGTGAAAGAGTGCTTTCACAAATTAAATTCAAAGTTGTCAAGTCCCTATTGGAAAACCCTATATAGTATAAAACACTTCTAAATGTGGATTATTAAATGTGATAGTTGTTCATTTTTCCTAACATAACACATGGGCTGTAATGTCCGCGCCGTTTTATAGTAAGACACAAAATTTTTGCAAAATTCAACTTTATTTATCCATATAGTTGCCTTCGAGGGCGATACACTGATTGAAACGATTTTTCAATCTTTCGATACCAGTTTTGTAGTACGATTTCGGTTCAGCATCAAAAAAGGCCTCTGTTTCTGCGATTACTTCTTCATCGGTCTTAAGTCACTTTCCGGCGAGCATTCTTTTGAGGTCTGCGAACAGGAAATAGTCGCTGGGGGCAAATCTGCAGAATAGGGTGGGTGGGGAAGCAATTCGTAGCCAAATTCATTCAATTTTGCCATCGTTTTCATCGACTTGTGAGACGGTGCATTGTCTTGATGAAACAGCACTTTCTTTTTCTTTAAATGCGGTCGTTTTTCTACGATGTTGTCCATCAAACGCTCCAACAACCCAATGTTATAGTCGCTGTTGATAGTCTGCCCCTTTTGGAGATAACCGATGAAAATTATTCCATGTGTATCCCAAAATACGGATGCCATAATCTTGCCAGTCGACTGTTGAGTTTTTGGTCGTTTTGGACGAGGTTCGTCGCCTGCTCGCCACTCATCTGACTGCCGACTTGACTCTGTTGTGAAGTGATGGAGCCAAGTTTCATCCATTGTCACATACCGTCGCAAAATTCGGCTTTATTGCGGTTGAACAGCTTTAAACACTCCTCTGAATCATCAACACGTTATTGTTTTTGGTCGACTGTGAGCAAACGCGGCACCCACTTTGAACAGAGCTTTCGCATGTCCAAATATTCGTGTATGATATCTTAAGAGTCTCAGCTATCTCGAATCACTTCACTTTACGGTCATTCGTAATCATTTTGTGGACTTTTTTGATGTTTTCATCTGAAACAGCCTCTTTTGGACGTCCACTGCGTGCATCATCTTCGGTGCTTCTATGACCACTTTTAAATTTTTCAATCCACTTGCGAATGGTTCGTTCGGCTGATGCAGAGTCCGGGTAACACTTATCAAGCCATTTCTTTGCATCGGGTACATTTTTTCCCATCAAAAAGCAATGATAAATCAACACACGAGATTGCTTTGAATCCATTTTTTTCTTCACAATAACAAAAGTTGCTCACAACGCTATATCTCAAGAACTAATCGTTCGACAGCTATATCTTATACACCTATCTTTTGAAGGTTGGTACTAACTGAAAATGGATGGATATAATTCAAGTGGTGCCCTCTCTTAGAAACGGCACGGAGTTTTCAACCCATGTGTTAGTTATTGTTTGATGGGTGAACTAAATTCGTGGCCGACCAGAAGGCTGTGTGGAAGTTGCAGTCATGGCTATGGCTCCCAAATCGGAAAAATCGGTGTTCTCATCCCAACTGCGCCCTTTTCAGTTAACAACAATTAAGTAAGATGAGTAGTTGACTACAAATAAACAACAAGCCAACGTCCACTAAGAATTTAGTCTTCCTATTAAATGTTGAATGCCACCTACGGAGCAAAATAACTACAAAGCCCAAACATCTTTATTTCTCTCTATCAATTTTTTTAAAAAAGTTAACACGTGTTAAAAGTTATAATTAGTGTATTCCTCCTACCCACTTGAGCGTTAAGTTTAAAAAAAAATAATAGTAATAAAAAAATTAATAAATAAATAAAATTCAGAAGAAATTTTAGGAAAGTTTTTTGCAATTTAAGAAGGACCTGCCAAAGTGGTCCGACTTCAATATTTTGAAAAGGCTTTGTTGTATTTTGGCCTATAAGTGATTTAACGTCAGCCAACAGGTTTTGAGAGACGAGCTTGAATTGACATTACATGTGAAAATTTCGAAATTTTTTTCGTTTTTCTATAGGTATTTTGGCATTGGTTCGGAATGAGGCATTGAGTTTACAATAGTAAATGAAAATATAATCGGTTGGCTATTTATTGTTTGCCTACGTAATTTGCTTAGCTCATGATTCCACTAGGAAAGTATAGTTTTGTATTTGATATTCTTTGCCTGGGGTATGGATTTGTTTGTAGCTGAACTGATCCCCTTTGTTATTGATGCTTTGCTCAATTAGCTCAGTCGGATTGAAATTTTGATTAGGGTTTTGTTGTCCCTGCCGTTTTCTTAGTGTTATATTGACAAATATTAAATAATGATTACCGCCGATTAGATCCGGTAGCTCCGGATACGATATGAGTGATAAGCTGAGGCGAAATAAAGTGAAAAAATAAGGTACATTACTATTATTTAAAACATTGAAATTGGTGAAATAAAGGAATTTTTTAAGGTGTTTCCTTTACAAATCAGTGATGGAGATCCCCAAAGAGGACTTTAGGCATTGAAATCCCCTGTAATTAATAGCGGATAATAGAAGTTCTTAATGAGGTTTCCATTTGGGACGAGGAGATTCGTTGGCCAGACAGGATACACAAGTAAGTTCAAGCTCTACAGCGACAACTCATATTGGAGAGTCTATTGGAATGAAGTAATGAGGAATGGAATTGTATATCAAAAGTGGGTTGCCTCTTATTGCTGAAAAGTTTGATTAAAAATTATAAAAAAATGACTTGGGGGAAATGATGTTTTTACAAGGGGTGTGCGTTTCTTAAAGGAAGGCGGTTATTTAAGGTACTTTGAGGTTCCACCGGAGGATTTTTAGTTCTATACTATTGTAGTTTTTATGCTATTACTTTGGCAAGAGGAACTGTTTTTGGTTACGGATGTAAAGATTCATCTTCGCGGCTGTTGAATTATCAAAACTCCCAGCTAAGCTGTTGGAACTTGACCGTCTTCGCATTCCAGAAATGCCAGTGTTATTATTGTAGTTACTAACATTATGAATTATTATTTTGAGGATTGATGGAATTTTTAATTTTAACTGTACTGTATGAGGAAAGCATTTGTACTGTATTTTCTGTACTTTGTATTATACTGTACTTTGTTTCAGGCTTTGTTTTTTATATTGTTATTTTTGTTTATTTAGTTGGATTGGGAGAAGAAGACCTTGAGGGGGAATAGTCGTAGATATCAATGTTTATCTCTTCTGTTACACTTACGTTGATTAAATTGTTTTTTTTTTTTTTAACAATTTGTTTAAATGGAGGTTTTTTTGTGTGTAGGGCGTATGTATAATTGATAAGTTTTACTTCAGCGGAATGTAGATTGGAATTGGAAACGATTTGCCTTGGGTTTCGTTTCTTGTAGATGCGTTCAGCTTCGGCTAACGTTGATTAACTGATTTTGTTTATATGATGAGTATTTCTTTGTGTTGGGTGTATAATACCTAGAGCAGGAAGTAAGGGATGAGGTCCCTTGCAAATACTGCATAGTGTACATATTCATTCAAATGGGACGTGTAGTGAAAGATTGAAATTATGTAGGGTGATTCATCGTGAGGTTTGATTTTCAAAAGGATTTTTTTGTAAGGTCACGTATGACTCCTATCAAACTGTTTCATCATTTTTATTCAGTATTGTCTGGCAAAATAATAAAAAAGACCCATATGACAACAGTCTCTCCAAATTGTTCAGCTGTGTTACGAAAATCAGCGTTCTGTGAGAAATGTTTTTCGTGCGATTTGAGGAACTTACGGTGCGCATAATCGACCTACTGAAACCACTATTGCCAATTCGCAAATTTGAGTCCCAGTTTACATAAGTGGATGATACTCGACCGGTTGGACTACATACAGAACGTAGTGAAGAAACTATAGCAGCTGTAGCCGAGAGTGTACGCGAAGACCGTGACGAATCGTTCTCAGCAGCTTGGCTTGGCATATTCCACAACTTGGCGTATTTTAGGTGAGAATCTCGGCCTAAAAGCGTAACAAAAATTGAACTTCTGCAAGAAGTGAGGCCAGGTTACTTATATTTGCGTCATATTTTCAGTGAATGGACTCTGGAAAAACTCAATGAAAATCCGGTGTTTTATCGTGAAATTTTGTTCAGTTATGAAGCCCAAACAAAATCGCCATAGTTGGGCTGATGAGCAACCCGAAGAGTATCAAGAGCTATCATTACATCAAATAAAAACGTATGGTGTGGTTTATGGGCTGGTGGAATCAATGGTCCATTGGACGGCGCTACGAGCATACAGAGCGTGAAACAATGGAGTTGTTGAGAAATCATTTTGGTGAGCACTAAATTTCACGTTTTGTTACGATAAATTGGCTGCCTAGATCGTGCGATATCACACCTTTGGAGTATTTTCTCTGTAGATATGTAAAGTCTCAAATTTTCAGGAATAAGCTAGCTACGATTGACGCTTTGGAAGCCAACATTACCCATGTTATTCGCGAGATACCAGTCGCTATGCTCGAACGAGTCTTATAAAATTGGACATTTCGAATGGACTACCTCAGACGTAATCGTAGCCAATATTTATTGATATTATTTCTAAAAAATAGATGCCATGAATTTTTCTTTTAGCGTATTATAAATATTTTAAGTTTGTTTTCAAATTTATGTTATCTATTTTATATTATAAAACAAACATTACGATGAATCACCCTTTAGTTCGATAAACAAAAACCCCGACCAACTTTATGTTAAATAACATCTTTCTAGATTATTTCTAATTTTCTAAGTTCAAAGAAGCATGATGGTCTAAATGTAAAATAGAGCTCAAGAAACAAATATAAAGTTTAAAATTATAACTAAAGCTATATCAGCAGGTGTGGGGTCAGAGACAGACATTTGAAAACATCTTGTGGATGACTAAATATTTCGTCGATCACTGCAAAAACACGCTTGAAATGAGCAATAAACTTAAGAAGGTGCAACTGTGTGCAACCAGCAGGCATCAGAGCATTAATAGTTGCGAACCTTGTACGAGCAGGAACACCGTTTAAAGTAAAATACCAAGGACTTCGAAGTCGCTGTACCGTCTGCCACATTGACCGTCGAACGACTGGTTAACTTCGTCACTGCTGTTACTTCTACTGCAACCTTTGTAGCCACTGAGACTTCTGCCATTGCCATTATTTCCGTGTCGTTACTGAATCTTCTGTGGCGTTGGGTACTCCAACCGCTTCTGCTTACGCTATTTTCACCAACATATATGTGCGCAGTAGCACAATAACGGATTCTGATGCCGAAGAGGAGCGGGATCTAGACCGCCTTGAGAGCCGCAAACTTACCGAATCCGAGTTGAACACCTCAGTTGGAAAAAGAATCGACTTTACGGATGTTAAATATGCGGTTCCGTTTTTTTCCGGGGATGTCTCATACGGGAGGAAGAAGTGAATTGCTGATTTCGAAGACATGATACAGTCTCCTGGTTGTGACGACAAGCAAAGATACATTTGTGCACGTAGACTCCGTAAGATTCTGCTGTTTTGCTAGGAAAAACGATTCTCGTCTGCAGTCTTAAATTTTAACACAAGCTTCTAAAGTATATTTTTTAGTAATTAATCGAAGGTTTTTTCCACCGATAAATATATATATATATAGTATACAACATTTTGTCCAAAAATCGTTTTTTTTTTCTTGAGAAATTAGATTACACATAATTTTAACGATATCTGTTTGATTTTTCATTTTAGATGATCCAGTTCAGAGATATCGTGGTCACTGCAAGACGCCTTTTTTGAGAGGAACTCGTGGAGATCAGCTATAGCAGCCTACAAAATTATTACTTTTGCAATTAAAAAATGTTGAAATACACTTAAAAGTTACCAGAATAAGTGCAAAAATTTTAACATCTTTAAATTTAAAAGTTTTTTCAAGAAAAATTCTTGAAAAAACCCTTTTTTTAGCCCTACTGACTGTTTGTAACCTTATAATCTTAAACGCTACTTCTCGAAACCACATATTTCAAAATTGCTGCAATTGTAAATTGTCCGATCGCTTTGATTTTGCTCATTTTGTATATACTTCCCTATAGAATAACCCTCTGTTTTTTTCGATTGTATGAAATATGTAATTTTGCGAGCCCAAAATCATCACATTTTTATGCAAAGATCAAATTTCTTTTCCAAAACATTTCGTTATATTTAAATTTTTTTTTAACAATCGTGGATCATTGTATGGGCAAAATCTTCTAGTTTAATTATTATTATTATTTTTTTTTTTTGGTCAGGGTGAAGCCGGCAATCAGCAGTGAAGGACCGTTTTTTTCGGCTTGTGAGGTAACGAAAAACTAGCTAATAACTTGATTTCTTCCTTTGAAAATTTCGGTGTATATCCATTATTTCCGATTATGTATATACATATCCCCAAATTTTAAAATATTTGATGCAGTAGACTATCGGTAGACTGCTTAAAATACCTCGGCGGGTAAAAGGTATTCACGTTTCTTGACCATTATGGTGGCTTTCACAATTTTAAGGTCAAACTTGGTTCCACTCATCTTATGTCGTTTGTCACACTGAACGGCCGATACCAACTTCGTGGAAATTCCATTTGCACCTAAGAACGCGCCCAGTGTTTCATAATGCTTTATCTCTCGTGTCTTCCGAGAGATTGCATTGCATTGAGTACCTGGGATACAATGTAACTGAGTAGGTAATTTAGCTCAGTGATTCACACCTGAGGGTCATTCAGCAGTATCCCGTGCCTAGAAAAAGCAAGGAGCTTCATTTTTTTCCTGGCTTCAGCTTTTACTTCCGGTGATTTGTAAGCTCCTTTTGTAGGAAAGCTAGGTTAATATACGGTCTTATCAAAAAGATAGCCTCTTTATTTTCTCCACTGAGTGTGAGAAAGCCATTCGATAATTGCAAACTTATCTGACTTCAACACCATTGACCTAACTCGTGAAACACAACTACAATACATTGTGATACCAGCACATTAGGATGTGATGACGACGATAGTTTCATTCGGTGGCCTAATTTTCTAAGACCATAACTAGCTAAAAAATCTAAGTCACATAGCTTCAAGGTTAAAATGCTTTTGATTATATCTGCCTTCCGATGCTTCAGAGTGTACTTAGAGGCTATCCGCTTTAAGATCTAGAGCTTGATAGGCTCTAGATCAATATTGTAATAGGAAATATTGCAATAGGAAAGTTAAATATCGAACCAGAGCAAATATGGCTTATACCTATGCAATTTTGTTCAGAGAATTCCAATTGATATGTTTTGCACAATGGGATCGTATTTGGGAAGAGTAGGACTGATAAACTCTGCTTGTATGTTTCCTCAAAAATGTAAGTAAACCTCATTCAACACATCAAAATCAACACAAATAAGTATGCATTATTGGCTTCCAGCTATGCAATAGATTCTAAATGGAAACATATACTTCTAGTCATCGATGTTTTTACTAATTATGTGAAGCTCTACCTACTCATATTTACCACTTAGTAAGTACTTCGGCTATTACAGCCGACATATCAGGATAATCGCAAACAGGGGTGATTGTTTTATCTCATTGAAGTTCACCTCATTTTAGCAAGATTTGAATATTACTCACATTAAGAAGTATGTGCATGCTCCTCAAGTCAACGGGCAGGTAGAGAGAGTTAATAAAATTTTAATGCCTATACCAGGTAAGCCTAATGAGCCGTTACAACACTCTGACTGGGTAGGAACACTGCCTCAGGTAGAATATGCCCTGAATAATAGGTCAATTCGTAATACTCCCAGCAAACTTCTGTAGAATTGAACCAGCGATGAGCTTTACTGGGCAAGCTAACGGGATTCCTCGAAGAAAAGAGGATAAACTCTTCTAAACAAGATTTTAGTGTCGTAAGAGTGAACGTGTCCAAAGAAATACATACAAGGTTTGGGAGTGTAACAATAAGCGCTTTGACGAACGTCTTCATTCTGCTGGTACTTATGTAGTGGGAGATTATATTGTTATAAGGAACGTCGATACGACTATCGGGACAAATAACCAACTTATTCAAGGGACCGTACGTTATTCACAGAGTTTTTCCCAAGACCGGTATGTCGACCGTACACCACCCAAGCTAAACAAACTTTTATCATTCTAGATAATTTCTAAATTTTTGGTGCAAGTAAGCAGTGTGGTAAGAAACGAAAATAAAGTCTAAAATTATAACTACTATAAATCAATCAATAGAAAAAAAAACAACTAACCGAATTGGGTGCGACCAATGGATCACGCCTAGAACTTTCCGATAAAGAGAATTTGTTATATTCTCAAATGGTTTTCGATATTTCATATTTCGTGATCCGAAATTTGTCAAAAAATATGTTAAGCATGACCGGTTAAGCCTGACCAGTTAAATTTGAAACGATTTGGTGAAGCCCAGACGGGGGCCTATATATAAGAAGAGGATACTCCGTTGTATCCAGCTCCATTTGTTGACACGCAGAGCGACGAAAAAAATGCGAACGATCATAAATCATAAGCCCTCCCGGACAATCGACAAACCAGCCACAACTTGCGACAACAACAAAGTTCATCAAAAAGAAGAAGAAAGTCTAGAAGCAAAGACTCATTAAGGAGAATGCTTAACCCCGCAGTTGTGATGACAGCAAAAGGGAAACTTTTCTATGCAGAAATACTGCGAAAAGAAATAAGTTGGACTCAAAACTCACCGTTATTGGAGAATTGGTAACGAATATCAGACGAACACGGAGAAGATACCTGCTGATGCAACTAAAAGAGGCAGGAGAAAAAAACAGATCAGTTTAAAAAGATAACAAGTGAAACCCTTGGTAACAATATGGAGATTAGGTCTCTGATACACTGCATTAGTCTGGAGGTAAAGGACATCGGCGAGGTCACGATGAAGGAGGTGATCTGCGAATCAGCCATGCAGCAATATGAGTTCAATGACTTAGACAATGCAGACATAATTAACCTAAGGAACGCCTATTGAGACACCCAATTGGCGACGATCAGCTAGTCTGCAACCATTCTACATAAAGTAGTAAAGACATGCAAAATCAAAATTGGATTAGTAAGCTGTCGCATCCGGAAACGAAAAACCGAAACTACACGAAACTTGCACGTCAATGCAAAAATGAAACGTATTGCTCCAAGCAATGTAGAAAATGTGGGAAAGAAGGCCATATAGTCAAAGACGACAACAAAGACCCAATTTATTTCTTTTGCAATGACAACCCGTAAAACGTTAAGTATGCGGCCCGTTGCGGCAAATGTCCGATCTTCAGGAGAGCCATAAACATCAAACAACCATGAAGATAAGATAGCCCAGGACATCCTGGCACAAACTGCGATAAATCAAGGGATGCCGCAATTTGGACATGTGGAAAATATGCTTTCAAAGATGCCAGCGATTAGGCGGATGGGTATAAACGAGATGAACTCTTTTTTAAAGAACGTAATACTCAAGAGTGTATTACTACTCCTAAAATGCTGTTAAGTTTTTTTTGTAAAATTGGATAGAAAGAGAGCGAGAAAGATGTTTGGACTCATTGGTTATTTCGCTCCATGGGTGATATCCAACATTTAATGGGGAAACTAAATTATTAGTGTAAATTGACTTGATGTTGTATGATTTGATCATTTCACAAGATTTTAATATAGTTGCCTGAAAAAAAATCTTTCGGTCACGACTGGTATTAAACCCATCCAGGTTACATTTGTTTTCATTATAAAAAAAAAAAATAAATAAATAAAGATGTTCCATTTTTCGTACTAATTCATATGATCTCTGGCAAATGTAAATCGAACCATTTTATGATTGCTCTTTAAAAGAGGCTTTTTCAGTTATTTTTTATAAACCACATTTGGAGTACTTGATACTTGATACTTAGGCAGCAATAATTTTGTTTCTGATTGCTTCAATGACGATTCGATTTTTTTCCCGTCGAGATATTTTGCTGCAGCCCTTTTGACCACCATTCTTTCCATAACAATATCTTTTTTTAAAAAAGTTTCTTATGAATCCTTCAGAATAACAATGCAATTGCCCTGTTGGAAACATCTCCCTTTTTAATGACTGTTATTGCAACTTTTTCCTTCTCTGTTTATTACCTTCTTTTTCCCACACTGTTTTTGTTGAATCTTGCCTTAAAAATAATATTCAACTTACACTTTCGACCTCGAACAGGAATCGACCAATTATATTAATTTGACTGAAAAAGTTTCTGCATACCATTAGCTGTCAGATTCTCCACAAAAATTTGTTCTTGAATTCTCACTCTTGCTTATATACTAACAATCGCTCATTTAACCCTTATGTTCATAACCGAGTACCCGGGTGCCCACCGAGCTGTATTTACATAAAAACAAAACTGAAAAAAAAAAAAAAAAAAATTAAAATTTCATCGTTATTTAGCTCTTTAGGAAGGGAATTATGATTTTACCTTTTTTTAGACAAAAAATGAGCTTAAACTTCAGCCATCGCTGCATTCACACCCGGGTTCCTGGGTACCCACATCGATAACTAAACAGAATACAGTCAAAACTTTTTTTTTTAACGCATGCAAATATTTATTTTATCAAAAATTGCTGTAACATAAATAAATAAATAAACATGTTTATAAATAATATTATGTACTACCTTCGATACATTTAACAATATTTTTCGAATTTTCATCGCAAACCGGCAATTGACATTCATTGCGGCTCTTGAGCGTTTTTCTTCGTCTTTTTATTGTCATTTTGTGATAAATATGACAGGATCCCCTGACTTTCTTCCTTCCCGTTGAGTCTTGCTTAACCGATGGTTCAGAATTTTCTTCAATAGCAGTTTTTATGGTATAATTACGCATCACTTGTGAATTTGTCATGCGTGCTTCAATCATTGGCTTGGAAAGTTCTTCACTCAGTTTGCGCAAAAAAAGGCGTCGTTCTTTTTTTTGCGAGCAGTTTTTGCGAATATCCTTTTCGAGTATTTTATTAACTTCATAATAAATTAAATATGTTGCGAGTTAAGTGATGTCAAACATGTTGAAGAACATTGCTACTGGCCATATTGAACATCGCTATTGAGTTGTGTATATTATCTTCTCAGCATTTGGTTCATGGTGTCAACGCCAGTTTTATATTTATTATAATAATTAACAAGATCAGGTTTCTTTTTTGCATTGTCACTCACAGCTGTATCTGAATGCATTGTTGATACTAAAATTACCGCAAATCACCAAAAAAATATCTACTATCTACCTGTTGGCTCATCAGTTTCTACTTTATCGTCATCCTCATTCTCACTACTTTGGAACTCATATTCTTGCTATATTATTCTTCTGCATGCTCGGGGACATTTTCTTCTGTATCCGTTATCCGAAACTGGAAGGATTGAAATGAACTGCGGAATCCAGTCTTTGGCATCACTATTAGACAGTCCGTTTGAATCACTTTCGCCTTCATTAAACATCGTTTTCAAATAAGCTTCTTTCTCTGCTGCACTCATTCTAAAGATGAAAGTATTGAGAGCTCACAGCTTTTGCAACGGATGCCCCAGAGAAGCACAGGAGAAAATCGCTACAATGCGATGTCTTACAGAGTACACCGTCAAATCATGTAACACGTGCCGCCGAAGTTACAGAAGAGACTCTCCGACACCCATCAACCCAATGGAGCAAAATGGAGGGAATTATCATGAAGCGGTAATGGTGAGTGCTCGCAACACCCTTCTGCTTCGGGAAACGAGTAGATGTCAGCAGAAAGGAGAAGTCACTGACAGAACAACCAAGTATACGTTTTCTATTTAACGCATTCATTTCAGCCACAGTTGGTGGAAGAAGGTGCCATATTATAGTGGATACGGGGTCGTCAATAACTTGTTACACCGCAGCTTAGTTTACTTAATACTCGTTTGCAACCTACAAACGTTAGAATCAACACCCTTATAAGGGGAAATAATGTAACTGGTGAGTGGAATACAAGTGTTCAATTGGATAAGCTTCGTCGCCGACTCATGGTAATTGTGGTAGATTACCAGCTTTCAGGTAATGGCCATGGAATTTTAGGTACCGATTTTCTGGTCCCGACAAAATGTAAAATTAATTTCGCCACTAATATGCTTCTTGCAGGGGGATGCAGATTTCCACTTATAGCAGAGAACGATATAGTCTTTTCTACCTTAGGAAAGCAGAGTCACCGTCAGATCCGGATATTTCAGAATCAGAAGCCCAGTGAACCGCTGCACAAATCTTGCCAGACATTTATCGATGTAGGGGACTCCAAACTTATTAAACAACGTCCGCGATGCCTCACTCTGGCCAAACACGAGGATTGTCAACTAATCGTGGAAAAAATGTTGCAAAACGACATAATTGAGCCATCTGAAAGTCCTTGGGCTTCGCCCGTAGTCATAGTGCAGAAAACCGATGGTACTACAAGATCTTGTGTCGATTAGGGACGGGTAAATGATGTGATACTTGATTGTTAATCCGGGTATTGGCAGGTTGAGATGGAAAACCAGAACAAAAATAAAACGGCCTTTGTCACCAGGGATGGACTTTGGAATTTCAGAGTGATGATTTTCGGACTTACCAATGCAACTGCAACTTTTGAGCGACTGATGACGAAGCTACTTAATGGTTTACCACTCTCAATGTGCCTCAAATACTTTGATGGTGTTCTTGTGCATGCAAAAAACTTTTAAGAAATGTTGTCTAATCTACGAATAGTTCTTCAAATGCTTAGAGCAACTAAGTGCAAACTCTTCCAAAGGGAGGTAGCTATAGCGAGGGAGGTAGACATATATGCTACTGTCAGCTGCAGGTGTTCGACCAAACCCAAATAAAACTGAAGGGTATTTGAGCTTGTCACAACTAAAAACGTATTATTGCCGTTTTGTGCCAAGATTTGCACAGATTGCACGTCCTCTTTAACGCCCAACAGGGAAAAATGTTAGATTCCAGTGGAGTGAGGAAGTCAATTCTGCTTTCGAGACAATGAAAACAAAGTTAATTACCTCTCCGAAGGAGACTTTGTTTTGGACAACGATGCCAGCAACGAGAAAATAGGAGCTGTCCTCTCTCAGCAGCAGAACGTCATCCCCTATTTCAGTACAATGCTAGGCAAAGCAAAAATAAACTACTGCACCACCCGAAAGGAGCTACTCGCTGTAATAAAATCTATCAAACACTTCTACTCCTACATATTTGTTAGGTCACAAATTTCTTGTACGAACTGATCACATGGCCTTTAACTGGTTGCTCAGTTTTAAGAATAGCGAAAGACAACTTGCTCCATTGATTGAACAGTATAATTTTACTGTGCAACATCGCGCCGAACGACTTCATTAGAATGCTGATGACTTATTCCAGCGTCCTTGTCGCGGGAACGACTGTCGTCACTGCGATGGAAAAGTCTTCAAAGAGCAAACTGAACAGGTAAAAGTTTTAACACCGATTAATTGCGATTTCGATCTTCCAGATTTGATCCTACAGCAGGAGGCAGATGAAAAGACACGGCAAATCAAATCTTATGTTTTATTAGACCAACGACCGAAGTGACGAGATGTTTCCGGTCGCTCAGATTAAAGCATATTGGGCACAGCTTGCAGCCTTCGCTGTAATGGATGGAGTATTGTGTAAGCGATGGGTACCACTTATGTCTGATTCGATTCGATGCGAACGGTCGTACTAAAGATGGTTCATGACTCTGTGTTCCCTGAGCATCTCGGATAAACAAAACCTTGGTTAAGCTTAGACGTCAGTGCAAGAAAGGATGTGACATATGTGCAGCGAGAAAAGGACCTAAAACGAGGACAAGAGCTCAACTAAAGTTATATTTGTTAGGTGAGCCATTCCAGCGTGTAGCTATCGACATCCTGGGTTCTCTGTCAACTACAACAAATGGCAAAAAATACATATTGATCTTTATGGACTACTTTACCAAGCGGGCTGAAGTGCTGCCCGATTCCTAATC
Organism: Volucella inanis; assembly: GCA_907269105.1. Taxonomy (NCBI): domain Eukaryota; kingdom Metazoa; phylum Arthropoda; class Insecta; order Diptera; family Syrphidae; genus Volucella; species Volucella inanis. The sequence goes on from OU026153.1 coordinate 150,714,236, forward strand.
ACACCGCGGATACAGTCGCCAAAGCCCTTGTATCTCAGATACTCAGTCACTTTGGAGTACCTCGAGAGCTTCATTCTGACCAAAGTCGCAACTTTGAATCGGACGTGTTTTATGGGGCTATGCAGCTACTAGGAATTCATAAAACTAGAATGACTCCGCTACACCCTCGATCGGATGGGCTCGTGGAGAGGTTAAACAAAACGTTATTAGACTTTTTGGAAAAGTTTATCTATGAGCGCCAGGAAATAGTTAAAGAATGTCCCTCTAAGATGTTTTTTTGGCGGGACATGCGTTTATTACCTGACTTGCTTTTTGGGGACTTGCCGGAAAGTGTTTCGTTTATCGCCGTCTAATAAAAGAGCTCCAAGAAAGATTGCACGAAATACGCATGAAAAACAGATATAATCTCCCATCAAGTGGTAAACGTTTTAGCGAAGGCGATTTTGTCTGGTTTCCTACCTTCAGGTGAAGAGTTGGTAGGTCACCCAAGTTAAAGCCAGACTGGAATGGTCCATATTATGATGGTGTAAACAGACATCACTTTTAAGATGCAACGTACTCCAAGATAGACTGTCGTAGTAGTGAGGCAATAGCAGCGTGGGTTACATGTCATAGCAACGAAACCGTGACGGCTCAGGCCCAAGGTGGGGGGAATATTACGAGTTGCTCAATACCTGAACGAAGCTGACAGAAGAAATGTGTGTGCTGGGTTCCTACGCCTCTGAACTCGGGTGACGGTAATTTGACGGCTGACAAAAGAAAGTGTTTTTTCTTCATTTATCATTGTGCAACGTGGGTTTTAATTTATCTAGTGTAACAGAAATCCATCATCCATAAAGGTATCGCTAGAATTTTTGTAAGAGTATTGTTGTATATTATTTTATAGGTAAAAAAACTTAATTATTTCAAATTATATCAAAATTACACAAAATTGATGTTAAAAAATGTACAAATATTTTACATGGATATGTGAAGTTTATTTACTTAGGAAAATCCGCTCGAGATACTTCTTCCATATTATTTTTTTTTTTCACTTCACTCAGAATTCGCCTAAAACGTCTAAATCAACCAAAAACTCAAAGCGTACTATACTGTCTTTGCCTCTAATATGCTGTAGAAATGTTAGAAATAATCTTGACATTCTTTTTCACTTAGAGAGCAGCTGCTCTATCCCGAACAATAGAAATTACATTTGCAGCTTGAGGGGACCCATGTTCATAGATAAATTAACGTACATGTCAAACTCTACTAATACTTTTGCAAAATTTCTTGATAAAGCACCGGATTTTCATTGAGTTTTTCCAGAGCCAATTCACTGAAAATATGGCACAAACTGAAGTCGCCTAGCTTCAATTCTTGCACAATTTGAATTTTGTACGCTTTAAGGCCGATATCCTCACGTAAAATATGCCAAGTTGTCGAATACGCCAAGCCAAGCTGCTGAGGACGACGACGAATCGATTTGTCACGGTCTTCGCGTACACTCTCAGCTACAACAGCTATAGTCTCTTCACTACGGTCGAGTATCATCCGAGCATCACTAATGTAAAATGAGACTCAAATTTACGAATGGTATTGGCAATAGCGGTTTCAGTAGGTCGATTATGATTATGCGCACCGTAAGTTCCGAAAATATTTTTGAAGATTTTGAGCTTTTTCGAAAGCCTAAAATATATAAAAACCGATCAAATCCTTTCTAAGAGTTTGACGATGAGGAGTTTTACTCTCGGTACAGCTTCGATAAGCTTACAGTCCAGTTTTTGATCGAAAATCTTGATATCCAAGAGCCGGTAACAAATCGTGGTCTTCCTATACCAGGACCCTTACAAGTTCTTGTAGCACTTTTTTTTTTTTTTTTTTTTTTTTTTTTTTTTTTTTTTTTTTTAATGTTCATCAAAGTGAAATTGGTAAGAAGAAAGTTTTTTTTAATTTGAAAGCACTTATAATGTACAATTCTAGGAGCCTTGCATGGAATGTCACACGCAACAATTGGAATAAAGAACATTTCGACAAAAATTGCTTCAATACTGCCTCATTTTATAAGGTTTCCTTCATCAGTTAAAGATTTCATCGAAGTCAAGCAACAATTTTTAGAATCGCAAGGTTCACTAGGGCTATAGAAGCTATCAATTGCACTTATTGTCGAACCAAGCGACCAGCCAAAAGCGTAGGACCGATAATGGCTGGACAATATATTAATAGAAAGGGTAATCAAATAACTAATTTAAAAAAAAAAAAAAAAAAAAAAAAAAAAAAAAAAACTTATTTGCTTATTTATGTTAAAGGTTATTATTCGTTTAACGTACAAATTGTCACCGATGCTAATTGCAAAATACTATAGTCGACATAGTTGCAAGGTCTCGTGGATCACTGCATGATTCCAACATTTGGATTGACTGTCGCCTAAAAAAAATGTTGGAGATACAGTGAGAATTCACCAGGGTATCTTGCTATCCTTGCTCAAATATTTTATTGACGCCAGTAAGAAATCCATCTAACCAAAAGGAAGAACGATTTAACAACAGCCACTACATCTACAAGAAGTCGCATCGAATGCTGAAGTCCAAATTTTGGTCACTTTTGGAGAAACTACGCTTGTTGTTATGGTCGTGATTCATAATAAAGGCAAAGAGAGGAATATTTCGTTCTTTGAAGAAAGTGCATCTCCGATTCCATCGCAACAATTAGAGGATAACAATAATCCTCTAGAACATGCAGAAGCATCTGGAAGGACATTCAGAAATGCTTTAATGAATCAGTACTTTTGGTTTTGAAATAAAACTTAAACATTTATAAAACATTAGAGTTAATTTTTTTTAATAAAACGAAACATCAAAAAATAAAATAAATAAATAAAAGCTACCACTTGTCACCGTTCTTTAATTGCCGATCGTTTTTTAAACTTTTTCAATATTTAACTTGTGAATATATTTCTAGGGCATATGCGGTCGCTTTCCGGGCTTGCAAAAGCATTTCTTTTGCAAGTGCAACTTGCAACTCATGCAACTCTTCAGAATGCGATATTTCTTTTTTTAATTGTGTATGTCTTGCATTCATTACATCGCATTTTGTTGTTGGCTTTTTGGGCAATTTCCTTAGGCCATTAAGCAAGCTTTCTGATGATGCTGAAGCAACGGGCGTGGGCATGCATGGTTCAAGAGATTCGGAAGAAGTGTCCATTTTAGCAACGGAAGGGGCTCCGGATATAGCAGGGCTTATCATTCTGTTGGCAGTGGGGCTCTTCGGTTGGGTATTAGCAAAACAGGTAATTGGCAGAATACTATCGCTACCAATATAGATAGTGCCTTCCATTAGTTGTTCAGATATCATAGCATGAACTAAAATATCGCAGAGATCTGTTGCTGGAACATTGATAATGTTTCCCGTTGCTTTTATTGCCTTTTTGGCAACTGTCTTTGTTGTCTTAGCTGATCCCTTCATCCGCGTCCATTTTTGAGTTAAATTTTCATTGCTTCTGTGGTACCCAAGAAGGCCACCTTCTTCCTTTAAATCATTCTAACATCATTTCCTTTGTCTTCCACAACTACTATATGTTGCTCCATTAACTGTCGCAGCATTTCCTTTCAATCGATGTTCCAATTCTACTCCAAAACTCGGTTTGCCTAGAAAAAAAGTTTGTCACAAAATCAAATCCGTTTCCGTTTTTTTTTTTTTTTTTTTTAAGTTTAAATTCAAATATAAATTGCTCTGTCTCGATTATTTTCCTTCATCTGTCAAACAAATTTAAACTTTCGGAAAGCGTTGCCCCTAAACTGTGTTTTGCTTATCAAATTATAAATTCTTGGGTTTGTTTGACTTAAAGATATCGCAGGTATGTTTTAAAGTTGATACTAGTTAGTGGTAGGTTAAAATCTGTACATAATTAAGTGCAAAGTTAGCGCCTGCTTTTAAAGTTAAAGTGATGTTAGTAAGTGTGTTACTTTTCAATATTAATTGAGTGAGTCGTCATTCAATTTAATTCGGGCGGAATTAAAGAAAATCAAGAACTTCAAACAGTCAGGAGCAGGGGAGGATGATATTTACCAGCCATCTTTATAGTATTTCAGTTAGTTGCTGTTCTTGACAGATCACGAAATGCCGAGAAATGGATTGAGCAGCAGAAGTTCAGCTTCCGTTGGTTCTAATTTACCAGATTTTGCGTCCGAAGAAAGCGTAAGTTTTTTTTTGTGTATAAATAGAGACAAGACGTTATCAGTTATTCAGTAACGCTAGAAACTGAGCAAAGGACACCATTTTCCCGTGAAAGGCGAGCTAAGAATACTGGTGTAGAGCAAGCCCAAGCTGTATTGCAACAAGTGCAAGAAAAATTGAATTCAAATAAAGAAGATGATTGCGACATATATGGTAAAATGTTGCTTGTGAATTAAGGTCCTTGCCGGAAGAAGCCAAAATTTATGTTAAAAAAATAATTAACGACGCAATTTTTAAAGCTTAAGTTGGGAGAGCAAAACAAATTCGCCTTATACTGGAAGTTGAACAAGAGGGAAACATTCAGCAAGACATGAATCCGGACATCCGGATACAACAATTTCTTTCTAAATGGCAATAAAAAAAGATTCTGTGTTTTTTTTTTTATTATAATACCAATTGAATTTTATTTTAGTTGAGATAATTATTTCTTGTTTGAATAAAATACTGTAAAAATTGGTCACGAACAGTTTTCCTTCCAAGCCAACTCTTAGGTTATGTGTACTACTTAGTCGATCTGTGCGTTCGTTTGGAAATTGTATTGCAGATCCGTCAATGTAGTTCGGGTTTCGCCTCCTGAGGTAGTTTTGCAATGCACAGCTTGCTAAAACGACATAGTCGATGATTTCCAAGAACAAATTAATATTTGTATGGAAAACCCTGAATCGCGACGAGAGAATGCCAAATGCATTTTCTACAACTTGTCGTGCACCGGAAAGATTTTTATTAAAATATTCCCTATCTTCATTTAAATCTTGTCTTGAAAACGGTTTCATCATATCTTTCCGCAGCTGAAACGCTTCGTAGCTAATAAATACATATGGAATTGTAGAATCCTAATTGTTGGGGCTTTTCGGTGGTGGTATTTTAAGACGTTTGTTAACAAGATCTTCATAAAATCTGTATACTCTTTTATAGTACTCCTCCGTCGGAAACTCTGGCGTTAGTTCAAACGTTGCAGTATATAAATTCGAATTGAGCATTTATAATAGACAATAGGAAAATGCTGTAATATCCCTTATAATTATAAAAATAGGATCCACTTTTTACAGGATGCACAATTGAAATGTGTTTGCCGTCCACAGCCCCCAAACAATTAGGTAAATTTCATTTGTAATAAAAATGGCGAGCGATTCTTCCCACTCTTCTTCAGATCTTGGAAACTGTGAAATAAATAAATGATTCATGTTGTTTATTTTACTTTTATTTTATGTATATGCAGTACTTTTAGCTCACCTTTAAGTAATCATATTTTAAAACATTATATATTGCACGGCAGGTCTCTGGAATTATAGAGGATAAGGATTGAGAGGAGATTCTTGTTGAAAATTTGAGGTAGAGTTGATGATTATCGCTCAGAGGGTTTAATACACTCCCTCATCACTGTATCTTTTTTTTTAATCAGTGGTGTAACCAGCCCTAGCAATTCCATTCTAAGAAAATTTCTATAGTCTTTATCAAAATTAGAACAATCTCCATGAAATTTCTTTTTCAGCAACAACTTTTTTTATTATTATTATTGCACTTGTTGCAGCACCGGCTGCAAGGAGATACAAATTATTGTCCATCCTCGTTGACATATATGAAACGACTAAACAGAATTTACGCAAAAATATTTACAATGTTCATTGATACGTGTGGTGGCGATTTTTCACCAATGTTACTTGCCAAAAAAACACGTCAATAATATTTGTTAATTAACATTGATCATGTGTAGGGCGCGTAATATAATGTGACTGTAATTTTGCACAATTATTTTCAAATCTTCACCTGATAAGCCATTTTCGGTTAAAAAGTAATTAAAATAAGCTTCCAATTAGAAAATAAACTTCTGACCATAAAAACACAAACCTGCTTACCAATTCGAATTTCGCCTAAAGCCTAAATCTTCAAACCCATCGACAAAATCTAATTTTGAGTTGTACCTAAGTTCTCTTTTTATTGCGATTTTATCAACATTGCCTTTGTCCCTCGCATCCATTAACTTAATATTTAATTTTAATTCTTCAATAGCATTATTGATAAATCCAGGTTGAAGGAATTTTATGGAGGCCCATCGATGTAAAGTTGAAACATGGGGTATGTTATAGTAAGATTCAATTTATCTCGTAATAAATTGGACTCTTCGCTTATATTTTAAGAACTTATATAGGTTTTAATAGTACTTAATTTAGTAACATGTTCAATCATTCTTTTTTCGTACGATTTGATATTTTTTTCAAGCATCTTTAAGTTTTTTTTTTTTAAGTTCTTGTTTTGCTTTTATAAAGCAAATTTTTTTTTTCTGTACATGGCAGTAGTTTTCTTTTTTTAAATATTCGCATTTTGAACCAACAATAGATAAATTGCTGCACGAAGAATTCCTTCTTTGAGGTAATTCTTCTAAACAAAAAAAATTTTCGGGATCATCATTATCGACATCGGAAAAAAGTGAAGATTACAAATAAATAAATTTTTTATATAATTATTTACACTAATACCACATTTTTCTCTCCAAATTTGTCCCATAGGCGTATCCAGAAGTGGAAATTGGAACATATTTGCTTCTGGTCTTAACCTTTTCGAGACATGCAACATTTTATTCCGGATCTTAAATTATTTTTAGAATTCATATCAAACTATGAATCTTACAAAAAAACGCAAGCAACGCTAAACACCTTAAAAATAAATCCAACATTCACTTGTATCTACCGCTGCTGAGACACAGTGCAATCAACATCAATGTATGGTTTCGCTTGAATTTCGTCTGGATCACTTCCAGGATTACTGGAATAGACTGGAAAAGAGAGCACATGCGCAAAAAATTGCACGGTCATTTGAAATGGACAATAATTTGTAACGGTATTTGCATTTCTGCAGCATTTTTTTGTTTTAAACTTACTTTAATTTTATTATTATTGTATATGGTATTACAAGAAAACACATTTTTTTTTTACATAATTTTCTTTACTGAAATATAAAAAAAATTCATTATTACCGAGAATGGGTACCTGTACTCCGGGAGTTAAATAAACTAGTAAAGTTTAGTAAGAACATAAGGGTTAAAGACGTACAAAAGAGCGCTGAAATCATAAAACTTCTGACATTATTTGGATAAATTTGTAATGCGCATAAATTAATTTCGTAGAGTGTACATCATTTACGTACTTGAATAAATACCTCTCTAATTGGAAATGTAGAGCACTCAGAACAAAAAAATAATAAATTTGAATTTTTATTTTCAATTTCCTTAATACTATCACCCTATCGGAAGATGATACAATTTTTGTAAATGGCGGCAAATGTCAATTCTACGTTGACATTTGTAAAGTAAAGAGATTCAAAATATATGTCAACAAGACATGATTCGCTACACTTATAAAGAACGCGGGAATTTAGTTTCATCGGTGTTGGCGAAGAATGAATTTCAGCGCAGATTTTCCGGTCGTCCGATACCAACTAAGTTTAGTTTCGTCGGTGGTGTTGGCGCAGCATGAATTTCAGCGCAGATTTTCCGGTTGTCCGACACCAACTAAGGAAACACTACGAAGCTTAGCCGCTCCCCAAGAGGAGTATGGGACAACATGAGATGCTGCCAAGTTTGGCCGGACCCAGAGCAGCCGCTCGAAAGTGAATATAGCAGCTGTGGTTGAAGATGTCGCAGAGGATCCCAGAGTATCGACCAGACGACGTGTCACGCAATTGGGTATTAATCGGCAGTACAGAGTATTTTGGTGAAAGACTGTAAGATGCTCCTTTACAAAGTGCAGACAGTTCATCAGCTGTTAGCTGTACACCGCCAAGCGCATGTAACCCACGCTCAAGCCATCTTGAATCTCTACCACGAGGGAGATAATTTTTATCGAAAATCATCGTTAACGACGAGACCCATTTCTATCTCTGTGGATGCGTGAATAAGCCAAATTATTGCTTCTGGGGCACCAAAAATCCGCGTATAACCCACAAAGAGCTATTATGTCTGCTTAAAAAAAAAAAAAAAACCTAACAAAAATTAATAAGCCCAATAAAAAAAAAACAAATAAAATAAAAATAACTAACAAAAATTAATTGTGTCAATAAGTGTTGACCCCAACGGAATGGGTAGCCTGCAATGGTCTAGGCGGAAAATCATTCCATGCCATATGCATCGGACTTACTCGGAGTTCCATTACCTACCTCAAGGAGTATTGTAGTCTCTTCAATTTTTACTGTGACGAGTGCAAAGAGATCACCTTGGCTCACGTTATGCTGGCAAATAAATGCAATAACGAGTCTATCAATGCGATGCTAACCGAGAATAATCATATTAGCAGAACTATTCTCGACAGAATAGAGACAGAGAAGATTAAAGACTCAGTAAACTGCATTGACAGTAATGTGGAAGCTTAAAGTCCACAGGAAGAATGATAGAAAAGCAACTGACAGCGATCCACAATCTGTCCAAAAATCAATCTCATCACGACAACGAGAGCGAAGTGATCACATATCACTTGGATGGATATGTGCATTCCTCAAAACAAATTTTGCCAACCTCCTTAAATCCAACGTACTCACACATAAATGACTCTATCAATCTTCTCCGTACTGATCTCGACTTGCTTTTTCAATCCTCCTCCAAAACAATACATCCCACCCCGCATCCATCAAACCCTACGCTCGATGACTTAACCCTAAAAATAATTGACGTCAGCGAGGAACTCATAGCAACTCGGTTGACCGTTGCCGAAATCGGTAAAGAAGTGACATTGGCTTCCCACAAAATCGATGGAATCCCCGATCAAATTCAACTCCAAACTAGTTCCCCGTACAATGTCTCAATTCATAATGAATTAGTAGACACGGAGTCATTTTCAAATACTCCTCCCGCCGCCCTAACAACGGAAACCGCCCCAAGCAAACTGCTCAAACAATTCGGAACTTCATGGACCCCCTCCGAATGGAAAAGACGACTCGAAAAGTTGAAAGAGGGAAACCATACAGCATTCTACGTTGAAGGGGCTCCTCAACACGCTGATGTTAGTTGGGTGTGGAACTTCTTTCACCGAAATTATGCCATTACCATTAGCGAGTGCGAGATGATTTCCCCTGCTGACTCCAATAGTTTCTGCAGCTTCAAAATCAGCATCCCAACCAAATATTCGTGGTTATTTCCCACTTCCCCTGGTAAGGACACTAAACCTGGGAAGATAAGTATCACCAAATGCTCTGAGGAACGAAAAAACCCACTTGTCGACGACAACCAAAATTTTAAAAATAAACGTAGCGATAAGCTTAAAAAAAGACCGCTCCCAATCCCCCTTCCAACTAAAAAGCACGCTAACAAAAAACGAAGCTTTAATCCCGATACCAACTGGAGCTTCAAAACGGACTTGTTCCCCGATTTTAGTCCCTCCTCCTCACTTATCCTCTAATCCGCTAATTTCCAATGTTCCACCCAAGCCCCCGCGCCAACGCGTCTTTTTAAACTTAACCCCAACCACCCATATTATCCCTTCTCAATCTTCTACGCCACCGATCCCAGCAAGCAACTCATTTCCTAACTTCGACCTACAAACTGGAGCTAAGTACCCTAATTTTATTAACTCCCATACCCTAAACCCAACATCTCATATGGCGCCCAACTCAATATCCAACCACGAATCTCCATCTTCCTCCTCCACTGCACCTATTCTTGATCCCCACAGTTTAACTAACCCAGCAAACCAATGGAACTACAGAAAGTCGCTATGCACTCTCTAGGCTTAGAGAGAGATAGATATATGAAAACATTCGTCTCTTTCTCGCCTATCTACACGACAAATCGGACTCGTTCTGCTACGAAGGGAAGACCAAAACCAGCGTCATGGTATCTATCCAGCAGGAAGGCCTCCCTACCGACCCTATCAGTCTCAGGAACCTTTATGTCAGGTACCACGAGATTTTTAGCATGTCCCCTCAGAAAGTAGCAGACGACCTTGCTGCATTCGGCCACTACGTTCACTCTTAACGAGTCTCACACCTACAGCGAAGCCGAGGTCACCACGATAAATTTTTTTGTCCATCCCGCCATACATCTCCACCGCACAACATCCCTCTTACATTTTACTACCAGAATGTAAGAGGTCTTCGCTCTAAAACCAATGCTGTCCTACGTCAATCGCATTCTCTTCCCTTTGATATTCACGCCTTGACTGAAACCAATTTGATTCCCGACATAAAGAACCAGGAAATGTTCCCCCCTACTTTTAATGTTTTTCGCGACGACGATCCTACCCGCCCACATGATGATTCCCCCTGTCGAGGCGTCTTACTGGCGATCCACAACAGACTTAACTCTTCTCCCATTAGCATCTCTTCATCCTCTTAAGTCGACTTTGTCGCTATAAAAATATCACTCCCCTTCGTTTTATGTTACAGCATCGTGCCAGCTCAACCTACCGAATCTTACCAACTTGTTGTCGATGCGATCGACTATTTAATTGACCTGTCTGATTCTACTGACGATATCTTTGTTTTCGGCGACTTTAATCTTCCTCAGCTACAGTGGATTCCATCAGACGATCAATCGTTCTTCGTCGCTTCAAATGCAAACTCAGCTAAGGAATGTCTCTTCTTAGATCGCTTAACAGACTCAAGTCTATGCCAAGTCAGTGGTGTATCCAACTATATGGGCAGGCAATTGGACCTTATTTTTACAATAGATTTAATTAACTCCTCAGTCTCACTTTGTCCCCTATCTCTCTCTACAATCGACAAATCGACAACTACCACCCCCCCCCCCTTCTACATTCATTTTTTAATAACTCTTCTTTCCAGTTAACTTCTCCCACAACTCTCTCATCCTACGACTTTCATAAAGCAAACTTTCACAAAATCAGTGACTATCTTAGCAGATCCTCCTTTAACTTTCACAACCTAAGCGTAAATGATGCCTTATCCATTTTTTATAAAGAAATCTTTAATTCTTTCAGCCTTTACGTTCCGTTTTTATGCCTTAAAACATCATTTACTAGCCCTCCCTGGTATAATCGCAAGCTTCAAGAGAAACAAGGTATGGGCTGTTTTCCTGCGTAACAGATCCTTGTCCGACTATTCCAACTATCTTGGTGCCTATCTTCATTTCACCGAACTTTACGATTCCCTTTACCAGCGTTACCTTAACAATGCGCAAGTCAACCTTATAAATGACCCTAAGTCCTTTTACCAATTTGATAACTACAAAAGAAAGTCCGATGGTTACCCTGCTTCCCTCTCTTTCAACAACAAGTCATCAACCGATCCACTCACCACTGCCAACCTATTTGCCAGCTTCTTTAAACAATCCTTCACCAACGACTCCTTTGTAACAGATCCATCCTATTTTCGTTACCTACTGAACTTCTCCAACGGCCCACTTCTCTCTCACATCTTGGACCCCTCGTATATCGAATATAAATTACACCAACTCAATGACGAATTTACACCCGGTCCAGATGGCCTTCCTGCCATATTTCTTAAAAAATGTTCTTCGTCTCTTTCCCTTGCCCTTTCTGATCTCTTCCGTCTATCCCTTTCACAAGAAGAATTTCCTCAGGTTTGGAAAACCTCCTTTATAACCCCGATCCACAAAAAGGGATCAAAGAACGAAATAACAAACTATCGTCCACTCGCTAAACTCTCCCATATACCCAAACTCCTCGAAAGTATTTTGTATGAAGCTCTAAGTTTCCAATGCAAATCACTTATTTCCCCTAGACGACATGGCTTCCTAAAGGGTAGGTCAACCACCACAAATCTCGTTGAATTCGTATTCTTTGCCATCTCTGCCCTAGAGAACGGCAACGAAGTCGATGTAGTTGCAACCGATTTTAGCAAAGCCTTCGATAAAATCTCTCATCGATTAATACTCTTCAAATTGTCTGCCCTCGGCTTTGAACCCATACTGTTAAAATGGATATCCTCTTACCTCGAAAACCGTTTTTACAGTGTTCGTTTTAGGTCAGCCCACTCCGCTCCATTTTTGCCACCTCTGGAGTTCCTCAAGGTAGCCATCTCGTCCCCCTTCTCTTTATATTAACCATAAATGATCTCGATAGGATCATCAAATACTCGTCCGTCTCCCTTTACGCCGACGATACCAAATTTTTCAAAACCATTTCCTCTCCCCATGACTCCTTCCTTCTTCAACAAGACCTTGATAGTTTTTCGATCTGGTGCCTCGAAAATTGTTTGGAACTTAATATCACCATATGCCAATCCATCACCTTTTCACATAAGCGGCTCAAATCTCCTCCCCGATTCTACCTTCTCTACAATCAACCTATCTCCTCCGTTGAATCTCTTCGCGACCTCGGCATTTTGTGTGATAGGGAGCTCAACTTCCGTTTGCATATGGATGGGATAATCCTTAAAGCCAACTCTGCACTAGGTTTTGTAAACCAAAGAATTCACCAACCCATACGTGACCAGGTCCCTCTATATTACCTTTGTTCGTCCCCTCCTAAAGTACGCCAGTCAAGTATGGTCCCCATATCATCGCGTTCATATCTCGAGAATCGAAAGCATCCAGCGCCGTTTTCTTCGATTCGCTCTTCGAGGTTTGCCCTGGGATGATTCTTTTACGCTGCCCCCCTATCAAAATCGTCTCAACCTTATTAACCTAAACAACCTTGAGGAACGCAGAGATGCAGCCGACTTTCTCTTCATTCATCGACTTCTTTCAGGTCAGGTTGAATGCACGTCCCTTCATAATTCTATTTTTCTCAACACTAACCCTCGTAATCTACGTACCGCTCGTCTCTTCTATCTCCCAACCCACCACACCACCTATGGCGCGAACGAACCAATCTCCCGCATGCTACGAAAAATTAATTCAAACCCTAGCGTCTTTGACTTCCACCGCACCACTTCCTACCTCAAATCGGTTCTCCTTCACCACAATAACCAACCTTAGTTTTAAGTTTTAGTTTAAGTTTAATTTTAAGTTATAGCTTGTATTAAGCCGAATAAATGGGGGCTTTCGCCCCCACCAAAAATATAAAAAATAAAAAATAAATTAAAGTTACTGCATAGTGTCCTGTTTAGGATGGAGGCGTCATTGGGTCTTTTTTTTTTTGAAAACGCCGCGGACTTAAGGACTACTGTGGACGGCGAGCGCTACAGAGCCATGCTCAACGACTTTCTCCTTCCTCAATTGAAAAAATAGGACTGGAGAATATATGGTTCCAACAGGATGGAGCAACGGCGCATACTGCATAAGCTACAACCAAAATTCTGAGGGCTGTATTTCCGGGTCGCTTAATCTCTCGTTTTGGAGATTTGCACTGGCCAGCAAGATCGCCTGATTAAACTGTTCCAGACATCTTTTGGTTGCAAACTTCTTAGGAACGTCGGAAAGCATTCGTTTCGTCTGTCTGCGACCTGGGGAGTCATGCCATATGCAGTTTTGCCGATATGAAATCCAATTGTCAATAGAAGGCTTAAAAGAGAACGCAGGCAGACCCACGTAGTCTTGCATTTTCGAACTAGATTGGAAGCCGCAAAAGGTAACAGCAAGGGTTTAATCGCAGCTAAGCTGTGACTACCGATGCAACTGCTTCGTTGTTTGCGTTTATCTCCACTTGGAAGACAGATGCAAGTTTTGCTACTGAGGAGTAAAATTCTCCAAAAACATAGTAGCGCAGCATCCGAAATCCCTTTTGAAGCTAAATGAGCAGATGGTTCAGATTTTTGCCGAAGTCAGTCTTGGCTACAGCGAAAGTAGATTTTGTATTTGTTCCGCAACAAGATTTCTGATGTCATTGCATCCAGAAATCCAGAATCAAAAGGAAATCGGCGCGCAACCAATTCCTTTTAAACTAAAGAGGACTTTGCGAGCGCAGCCCATGAATATGAATATGAAGCGGAGGGATATCCATCAATGCATCTACACAAAGCTAGGCGTGCAAAGGAAATGCCCATAAAGCTGGGATAGATCGTTCTTTAAAGTCTGGTAAAACCAGCAATGACGTATTTTCGTGAGAGCTTATTCCAATAGACAACCGAGGCATAGTATATAATTGGCCTGGAAATAGGCCATCATCATCCAGATGATCCTTCGCGTTGATGGACCCCATGTCTTGCTTACAGCCCCCTCGAACTGTCAGAAGGCCAACAGTCTACAGAAGGTTGTTATCCAGGATGACACCTAAATACTACTTAAAATTCTTTGGAGAATAGAATGGTGGCGCCTTTAGGCACTAGATGAGTCAGACCAGTCAGATTCCTTCTTCTCGTAAAGAGAACAACTTTAGTTTTGAGAGGATTGACTGAAAATCAATTCCTAATGCCTCCAATCACGTCTAGGGCTGGCTGTGCTTGAGAGCAGACAGTCGCTAGACACAATCCGGCAGACAGTACAGCTACATCATCCGCGTATGCTTATGTATACTCCTCAGAACTATTGAGAGCGTTGAGCAGTGCGTCTATGAACATGCACCATACAGTGCAAACTGAACTCCGCTTTACGGGCAACTCCCATCTACAACCGCTATCACATATTTGTCGCAGTCAGCATCTACAATCAGGATTCTATTCATCAGCATTGATAGTGATTCATCCACGCCGTATTATCTGACTGAGAACCGCATTCCGTCAAAAGATGGGTTGTCCAACGCATATTTAAAAATGCGCAGAGCGTATTCTTTATTATCGACTGCATCTCCAATTTTCCGACCAGATTTTGATGCGCACTCTCGCTGGATTTATTTTCCGCTTTGGTAAGCACATTACATCGTAAATAGAGGATGCATTCGCATGAGCGCATGGAGTTCAATCAACCATTCATGCTCTTCAACATGAAGGACGTTAGATAAGATATAATCGCTACGGCGTATTGATATATTCAACTCACAATTCTGTTCTTATTTTTTGTCGTTCCGTATGCTTCCGTTTCCAAGTTCCAGGAGTGGACGCTGTTTCCGACATTTCGCCATATAGTTTCTTCGCGAATTTAAATTTTACGCTGCCGTGGTTCGTTTTATCTGTCATTGTATCAACTGTCCAGCAATCCGACATAATGCACTTGTAGGTACACCTAGGTAGTCAAGCTGCTTTTGGTGAACTATGGAAAAATTCAAATCTAAATCTATTGTAAAAGATTTATTCAGTTGCTTGTCTACACTTTACTGGTGCACCTGAAACATCTTCGACAGCGGCACTGTAACCTATGTTTCACAGCATACCAATTGACATCGTCAGTTGGTACTAATACGTTAGTAGACTGTACATAACTGAGTCACTTCTGACAATAGAAAAAAAATTTATTATACTAGTCATGCTAATATGCTTACGATGGCGTAATATTGTAGCTCTGCCAACGCTTAAGGACGAAGCTTAAGCCCAGAAAGGAGTATGTACCAAACTCTTTTTTTTTCACGTAGGGTCTAAAACAATACATCTTTTTTCAAGTCAAGCAAAATATATTTGACTAACTGCTAGCTATTTAGTGCTAAGCATACTGAAGGGTGTAACAAAACTGACAGCCACAAAACTAAAGGTCTCGAAACCGCCATAGACGGCATTCAACACGAGTCACTCAATAATTGCTCTCCTTAAATAAAGGTACATCTCCATATACAGAAGAAAAAGATATAATCTAGTGATCCACCAATAAGTCATGTCTTATTCTAGCAAGTGAATTATGACAACCCATTTACAATTCCTTAAGGTGAATCAATAAATCACACTAATTTATGATAATACAATATACTGATAAGAAAGTATCCCTTAGATACCGAATCCGCCCACTGTTTATTTGAATGTGTAATTTACATACCACTAATCAATTGGGAAATAATTGTCACTCGACACAAACACTCTGCCTAGTGAAGTATCGTTCCTACTTCCCTCATTCTGAACGAATTACATTCTCAAATGACATCAACTTCAGCTTATTAGTACGCACACATGGATTAACATAAAAAAGAAAGAAATTAAAGGATAAAGCAATAAAGAAAATTATATTGCTCGCAACTGACAGTCAAGGAAGACATCTTCCACATTCTAGCTCATTAAATTTTACTATCCACAGAGGCATACAACAACTCACCATAATGACCAATCCAGCAGCAATTTTATGTCTTACAGAAGTCTTTCTGAGCCCATAGTCAAGGCCCATAATCGTTTTACTCCATAAAAAGGACAAACATGAAAAATCAGGAGCACAAGAAAAAAAAAAAAAAAAAAAAAAAAAAAACCTACACCCACCCTGCCAAGTATGAAATGTATGACTAGGGCAGACACGCTGTCAATTTAAATTGATGTCTGCTGCTGTGAGTATGTGTCATATGGATACCCTTGGGCCCAAACGGAACGAACAAAAAAAAAAAAATTAAAATGTCAAAATTTCTTTTCTATGATCTGGCAAACAACAGAAAGTCAATTCGTTTTCAAAAAAATTTTAAAAAAATGAAACATTGGAAAATTGGAGTATCCTATGAAGTCATGTGCTCAAGGATGTTTCAACAGTTCCATCCCGTATCTTTTGTTTGTTGCCGTGGTTACTTTTGGTTAAGTTCGACTGTCGTACGTTTTCGACAGTATGGCAATCTACTGACAGGACGAGGACGAGTTGGATCTGGGTCTCAGTTCTCGGATTACAAAAATCTCCGAGTTTTGGACAAGTATGTAACATATAGTTATAGTATGTTTTGTGAAATGATTTTCGAATGTTTAGGTTTCGCTTGTTGATTGCCATATGAGTAAACAATGAGCATGACTCCGTACATTTGTCTATCCCAGTAATTCCAATACGACTATGTTTGTACGTAAGAGTATGTATCTGTATAACGTTGAGTACTGCGGGTTTTGTATTTCGAATTTTGGTGGTTTTAGCAGTTTACTATATATGAGTGCTGGATTTGGAGCTACTTACTCGTAATTATTTGTTTTTCTAACGATCACAGCTTCTTCAGTAATTCTACTCATTTACGATACGACAGAATTGTGCTGTGTTTTCGAAACTCATGACAGCTACTGAGTTCGTACTCGTATTTGTTTTTATTTTATCGGATTTTGTTTTTCCTAACTCTAAATCGTATGTGGAATTAGGTGACTAATGCTGTTTGAGCATTTACGATTTACAATTGCGTTGTTATGATATTGTATTAGGTTAAGGTGTCAGAATAAACGTCTGAGTTTATTCTTTTTCTCACGCTTTTCAGTCAGCGGGTACAGTCAATAGGTTTCCAGTTACAACCGAATTCATTTCATAGATTAAATAAAAATCTTGTCATACAATATATATATACATATTTATGTATTTGAAATCACTTTCACAATTACAATAAAACAGTTATATCAGGTATAAGATTTTTTCTAAAATCAGAGTTCTTATTATCCTTAATGGAGCAAAGTGGCTGATATACAGTCATGCTGAACATACAGGGATATTTGACAGGGAGTAGCAAGTTTCGTTGCTGTATGTTATTTTATCGGAGAAAATTGCAATCGTTAAGGGTTTATGTCCTCGTCTAGCCTCCTATAAAATGGAAACGTGTATGTCTATACTGATTATACGATTTTATCTCCTATGTTGGGCGAACGTCTGAAACCTTTCGTCAACATCTTGATCGGCTCCTACCAGTGTGGTTTCAGGCCAGTAAAGTTCACAATCAATCAAATTTTCAAACTACGGCAGCTACCGGCAAGAATTCAAGAAGTCCAAATAAATTCCCATTACATTTCGATTTTGAGACCGTATATCACATCTTGCTACCGAGCTCCATATACTGCGCCCTATCTAGTAACGAATAACGATAAACAAAGTCTGCTGCACTGCCAAGATCGGTTACAAATATACCGAGATGTCAAGAAAGGTTTAAGACAAGGTGACACGCTGTCATGTTTGTCATGTAACATGCTATGTAACAACAAGACTCTAATACGGATAGAGCAGAAAGACGACGGCACCAAAATGGCTTTTACGTGCTCTTGGATAAGACTAACAGTACCCTAGCTATGACATTAAAATTGTCCTCGGTGATTTTAGGGAAAAGCTAGGAAGATAGGACCTTTTCAATAGTACTGTCGGAAGGTATAGCTGTATGACACCAACTTTGATGACGTACTAAGGATAATCGACCAATCAACCGTCCACAAGATTGACCACATTGAGATCAACGCAAGATACCCCTTCAGTATTATACATACATGTCCGAACGTTCCGAGGGGCCAAGATCGACTGGGACCATTATCTTGTTGTAGCCAAGATACGGTTGCGGATATCCCGAACATGCAAGGTATTACTGTGAGGAAGTTCGACGTCGGACGGCTAAAATCGCAACAGATTGCCAAATCATTTTCCGATTGAGTCTTCCTTAATATCTTAAAAAGTCCTATACCTCGTGCATCAAGTATCGAAGGTCAGTGGAAACATACCCATAAAGCCATCGGAGATCCCGCCTCTGATGTGCTAGGCTTCACACGGCCACCACAACGAACGAAACCTTGGTTTAACGACGAGTACCGGCAAGTACATACATATAAGTAAGATGCATACAAAAGGGCGCTGCATTGAAGGATGAGCGCTGCTCATAAGCTCTACGGGCAGAAGAGTAGATACGAACACCGGCTTCTGAATAACGACGATGCTGGATCAAATACCGCTGTCAGAAATAACGAATCTTTCAACCTGGATGTTCTAGACCAATAATTTCGTCCATCAGACAAGGATAAAGTGAAGACAGTCACATCTAAGCTTAAGTCCAACAAAGCTGTTGGAGCAGACTCCTCTTTAAAGAGGCAGGCGATGACTAGGTAAGGAGCATACAACTCATCTGTAAAATATTGCCGGGCGAAAATAAGCCCGATGAATAGGAACTCAGCATTTTTTTATCCGATCGTGAAAAAGGCGACCTTCTGAACTACGCTTACTATAGAAGCATCAATCTTGTTAACACAGCCAATAAGATTCTATCTGCCGTATTTGTCCGAACGCTTAAAGCCGTTCATCCTTGGTCCATATCAGTTTGGCTTTAGGCCAAGAAATGTTCACACTACGGCAAATTTGGAACAAACTCATGGGCTCGAAATCGAAACACACCATCTATTCATCGATTTTAGGACCGCATATAACAGTCTCTACAGATACGAGCTATACAGAGCAGTGTATTGTTTTGGCATCCCTGCCAAACTTGTCCGCTTGTGCACGATGACGATAAAGAATGCGTAAAATATTCACCGAGATCTTTGATCTTAAAAAGTATTTAGATAAGTCGATAAGCTGTCATGGGATTTCTTAAACATTATTCTTGAAAGAATAGTGTAAGTCTCACGCACCAACACAAGAGTTCAATTTCTCGCATATGTTGATGAAATTGACATAATCGGAATAAAACAACGTAATGTCAGTGACGTTTTCGCTATTATTGAGTTCAACAAGTGCAAGACCAATTATATTATCACATTGACGTCTCGGACAGAACAGAACGTCATCCTCGACAGACATTAATAGATTCTGCTATTAATTCAGATAACTACATCAGCACTGAGATCAAACGAAGAATAACTCTTGCCAATCGCTGCTTCTATGGGCTGAGAAGGCAATTGACTAGCAAAGCCCTCTCTGGAACAATAAAAGTGACCCTATATAAGACTTTATTATTTCGAATCCTACGCTATAGCGCAAAGACATGGACTTTATTAACCTTCTGTCGGGCGCAATAGTAATATGGACATGAACGGGCACAATGTACCTGCCAGATCCATAAGTATATAGTTTTTTAACTTATTAATAGCTTTGTTTGATGTTTCACTGTAAAAATGAAAGCTTTTATAAAGAAATATTTTCATAAAAGAACACTTATTGTATATTTTTATTTATATTTTTTTAATTTATTAAAAATAAAAGTTAATTCA
The DNA here is from genome assembly GCA_907269105.1 of Volucella inanis. Lineage (NCBI taxonomy): Eukaryota > Metazoa > Arthropoda > Insecta > Diptera > Syrphidae > Volucella > Volucella inanis. The sequence continues at coordinate 150,734,279 of OU026153.1, forward strand.
AATATAAATAATAATGAAATTAATTAAGGCAAATATTATGTTATCAGTTCAAAAATTTAATTATTATCTGTAAGTGAATCTGCAGCATTCTCAAAATATTGATGCCAAACGAAATTGGCATGTTGAAGACAGATAGCTTGCTTATAGTACACTTCTTACAGTTAAATCGGGAAAGCCGTCTTAGACCTTCTTATGAAGTACACGGTACCTTTTCTGGGATGGCTCTTTTCCACTTCTCTGTTAAGTTAAGTCCCCGACGTTTGATCTGAATCTCTTTAGGCGCTGCTGAATGGTAGTAGGAATTTCAATTTTTTTTTTTTGGCTTTTTCTTTCCAGTTCTTCCGTTACAAGCTCATGAAACAATTTCTTGAGAAATAATGCCCTTCTCCTCTGCTTGAAGCCGTTTCCAAAGTAAACTACTTGGCAATTGATACCGCCCATTTTCAACATTGAATAAAATATCACAATATGCCAACGATCTTATCAGCGGTGTCTACTCCACCCTGGCTATAAAAGGTAATAATTTCTGATTCCGTTTGATCACCAGTTTTTAGATTTGTAGATTATATTTCATGCAAGGTTGAAACCGGTATAACTATTGTACCCTTTTTTGGTAAATACGAAATTAGACTCGTTGAATTTTTTTTTTTAAATCCGAGAATTCACTTGTAAATTGATCTCTTCCCTTCGATGAAAAATGGCCTATCGGTAGTAAATATATTAATTCCATATCGTGCTGGTTTTGACGGAAGACACATCGCCCACGAAATGTTTCTAAATTTTCGTCCAAACTGACATTATCGCCCAAAGAGTAGCTCCCTTGGCAATTATGAACAGATCTTGAAAAAATTTCACGAACATGTGCTAACAGATCTATTTTTTTTTATTCCTTCTCGTGTAAGGCGTTCATCAAATCTCAAACATCGTGTTATAAATTTAAACCTCTTTATGTTCATAACCAAGCCGAATTTTTTAACACCATCACCATTTGTTCCCCAAAGCTCTTCGAGACAGTCTGTTGCTTTTAAATACTTCTGCTAATTATAAGAGTCCTATAGAAACCTTCAACTCCATTTTGTCTAAGAACATAGCATCCTTTCCCGATCGAATCTTTCGCTTATTGCTGGTTTGTAAATGTAACAACAGCGTTAAAAATGTCGTCACTTAAGAAAAAGCTCCAACACTCAATAGGAATTATAGCATTTTTAACATTTTTTATCACACTAAGCAAATGCCTGATAAGGTTATAAGTTTGAGCTCGTACCCGGCTTGAACTTGAAACATGAAACCACTTTGTCGACTTATCTTTTCCACTAAAGTCTTTCTATAAAGTCTTCACTGTCATTCTCACTTCCGTTTTTTTACCAAAATCTTCAATAGGGTCGATTTCATCGTTTCCTAACAGCCTGAAAAACTCCGCTACGTGCTCAGGGTTTCAGATTTTTACTTGCCATATTTAGCTCTTGAAAGAAAAATATAAAAAAAAAAAATATCTCTCAAAAACTAATGCTAACAGCAATGATAACAGAAGTAAACGATTATGTTCTGAAAAAAATCTAAAAAGAAAGGGAGCAATGTGGAGATCAAAATGGTTACGAACTTTATTCCAGTCGTTCAATCACCAACTGAATTGTTTTTTTGAGTGGGAAATGCAAAAATATGAAGCTAATAAAAAGGTCGCATTTTTTGAGCCAAAAATTGTGCAATTGTACGCAAATCTTTAGCAGCTGTGACTGTCAGAACAGTTGCGCCCGAAGGAAGGTTAAAAATGGATGAGGGTACTTTTTGAGAAGGAGATACAACGATGATATGTACGGGCTGTACAGCGGCATCGACTTAGCCAGGAGACTGAAGATCCAGCTACTAAGCTAGTTTGATAATGTAGAACAGATGGACAACAATGCTCCGGTCCGATAAGTCTTCGAAACCGCCCCGAGAGACAGCATAGTAGAGAAAGACCACGACTCAGTTGGCACACGCAGGTGGAAGGAGACCTCAACCAACATAGCTTGTGAGACTGGAGACAGCTTGCTAAATATCGAGCTGGCTGAAGATGCTTTTTGGTTGAGGCCTAGGTCCACCCCGTCTCTCCGTCTTCTTCCTCTCTGGCAAAACCGGTTTTTCATGAATCCTATTCTTCAGAACTCTTTCCGAGCAAAAATCGAAGACATCATTTGTTCAGCCCGTCCCTAAAAAAGGCGAACCCTCTTCTCTCTCCTCATTCAGATCCATTGAGCTTACGTCCCTTCTTTCCAAGGCCACGGAAACGCTGATAAACCATCGGCTTATGAGATATCTCGAAACAAGAAAACTTTCTTGTGACCGGCAGTGCAGTTTTCGTAGCGACTGGTCCACTGGTGGTCTGTTGGCATATCTCACCGAAAAGTGAAACCAAAGCGTATATTAATCTGAGGAAAGCAAGATAGTTGCACTTGGTATTTCGAAGGCATTTGACAGTGTTTAGCATCAAGCATTTGAGCTCGACAAATCTCTTGTTTAATCGATTAGAAATTACCTTTCGGAACATTCAATTCAAGTTGTCTTGGATGGCTTCAAGTCGGAGACTTACAAAATAAATGCTGGTGTGCCCTGGGGCTCTGTTATGTCCCCGACACTTTTTTTAATTTACATCAGTTATTGCTTGTCTGCTACTTCTAATCCAATATATTCCTGCTTTCATTTTCGCTCTCGGATCCAAGTACCTGCTGTTCGACTGTAGAATGGAAGCGGAAGTGTATGTTAGGCTCATTATATTCCGATATTAACATCATAATCATTTGGGGAACTATCAATTGAGTGGAATTTAATGCTTCCAAAACTCGAAATGTCTGGGTTTTCTCAAGCGATGTAAGAAATATTTCACCTCCTCTGATCTAGTTTCAGTGCATTTTTCCACCTCAAATTCGAGTACAATGTGCGCACCTCATCAGGTGCGCCTAAAACATTTCTGGATCTGCTAGATACGATTCAAAATCGTGCTATAAATCTCATAGAAGTTACTACATAATAACATTTTAGACAATGGACACCATCGAACACCGACGTAATGTAATGTTCTATCGCTGTGTCCACCACCAGTGCTACATAGAAATTGCCAGCAGCATTCCGCCCCTTTAGACTTTTAATCATAACACCCGTTAGTATGCAAGCTCAACGTTTCTAAGCCGTTTGACTAGTTTATTGAATGACCTGCCAAGCTCGTAGTTATTATTTGCAAACGTTTAAGAACAATCTACATCGGTACCTCTTTTTTCTTGCCCCCCTAAGTTTCTTCATCCACGCTGTGAGCAAATATTTTAAGGGTATAATACCCCTCTTGAGCGCGCTCTAATGAAAAAAAAAACCGACTTGGAGTGCGCAATTGAGGCAGTTAGCTTAAGATTAAGCTAACCAGAGACGCTTGTTAGTTGAACTCCAGGTTCACCCCGAACTGAAGTGCCATCTTAGTGAGTAAATAAGAAAATTGAGATCACGACTATATATTCATCATTTATTTGGCATGAACTTATGTTTAATCCAATGATGTATATTGAATTTTGTATATAGCACCAATAAACATCTTTAGATCTCTTTGCTTTCATTCAAATGATAATAGTGGTGTTCCTATCGATTCATGATGTTGATCTCCAGGGATCATCGTGCTTCTCAAAATATTATTTTAATAGGTTCTAATTAGTTTTATTTAACTGTTAAACAAAAAGGATGTTTGTAATCACGATGTGTTGCTAATATTATGTCTAGCAGAACGTTCTGCATTTAATGCCGAACAGATAAGAAAATGTCCAAAATATTTTTATTCATTTATATTTATTAATTATTTAGTTCAATTTTTTTAATAAGGCTTACGTAGTATAATTATTGTTAATGTTATTGAATAGACTGCAATCTACAGTTTTTGAAGAAATAGATTCGAAAGATGACATACTATTAAATATTTTCTTTTGAAATTTACATATGTACACCCGACCTGATTCGAAGTGCAACTTTTAAAAAAAAATGCTATAATTTTTTTATTTAATAAATTTTATTGTGCCAAGGCAAAAAATGTTGGAAAAAACATCAACTTTCAAATTGTATCAGTAGTTTTCAATATGTCCACCTTTGGCGCGAATAAGGGCCTTGAGACGGCCGAAGACGGATTTGCGGTATTTTGGCCCATTCCCGGTGAAGTGCTTGCTTGAGGTGGTCCAAACTTTTGTATTTTGTAGTGTCTACCTTCGCCTTCAAAATATCCCAGACAGAAAATGCATCCGGAGAATCTACAACCCATTGTGTCGAAGAAATGAAGTATGTAACATTGTTTTTTAGCCAATCTTGGTTGACGCGCGCTTTGCGAGACGGTGCCGAGTCTTGTTGAAATGTCCACGGTCTCCGACCGTCTCTAAGACAGTTTTGCGGTATACGATCGCATTAATTTTGACGCCACGGTCCAAAAATACGAGGAGAGAGCGACCATCGGCGGTTATGGCGACCCAAACCATCACCGTCGGTGCTGCCTGCTTTCTGGTGGCCGCCCGAAGGTGTAAATTTTCGAAGGACCTCCCTGGCAAGTAAACTCGGTCATTTTGTTTGTTGACATATTGCTCTATAACAAATAGCGACTCATCGGAAAAAACCAAAATCGGCAACTCACCACTTTCGTGCAAGCGTAGCAACTCCTTCGCTCTTTCGACTCTAACTTTTTTCTGTTGCGCTGTAAGATCGTGTGGTTTTTGAAACTTCACGAGCCACTTTTCTTCCACATCGACGCAGATTTCGCCCAATTCGAGCCTTCACTTTCCGAACCATTTCTGCCGATGTGGCTGTTTTTTTATGACCACCTCCATGGCGTTTTGCAAAGCTACCAGTATCACGGTAACGAGCTATAGTTCGAGACACAAATGATTTATTCACGTTGAGGTGCTGGAGGGCTTTGACCATAGATACTTGTGGTTTTCCAGCCAAATATAAAGCAATCAAACTATCACGTTTGAATTCCATCGCGGATAAAAATGTTTCAACACAACTGAGACGCAAATCGTTTAAAAGGCTTGTAAATAATAAAATTATCTGTCATGTGTAAAAATTTGGGCTCACTGTCATGAACGGTTTGGAAATTATAGCAGTCTGAAACTGGTCGCAGTTTGAGTCAGGCAGGGTGTATAGAGTGCCGTTTTATAGTAAAAGACAAAATTTTTACAAAATTCAACTTTATTTATCAATATACTTGCGATACGATTTTTCAATCTTTCGATACTAGTTTTGTAGTACGATTTCGGTTTAGCCTCAAAATAGGCCTCTGTTTCAGCGATTACTTCCTCATTGGTCTTAAATCTCTTTCCGGCGAGCATTCTTTTGAGGTCTGCGAAAAGAAAATAGTCGCTGGGGCCAAATCTGGAGAATACGTTGGGTGGGGAAGCAGTCTTGACGAAACAGTACTTTCTTTTTCTTCAAATGCGGCCGTTTTTCTGCGATTTCGTCCTTCAAACGCTCCAACAACGCAATGTAATAGTCACTGTTGATAGTCTGCCCCTTTTAGAGAAAGTCGATGAAAATTATTCTATGTGTATCCCAAAACACGGATGTCATAACCTTGCCAGCCGACTGTTGAGGTTTTGGTCGTTTTGGAAGAGGTTCGTCGCCTGCTCGCCATTGTCACATGACGCAAAAATCCGGCTTTAAACAGCTTTAAACACTCCTCTGAATCATTAACACGTTGTTGTTTTTGGTCGACTGTGAGCAAACGCGGCACCCACTTTGAACAGAGCTTTCGCATGTCCAAATATTTGTGTATGATATATCCAACACGCTCTTTTGATATCTTCAGAGCCTCAGCTATCTCAATCAATTTCACTTTACGGTCATTCGTAATCATTTTGTGGACTTTTTTGATGTTTTCATCTGAAACAGCCTCTTTTGGATGTCCACTGCGTGCATGATCTTCGGTGCTTGTATGACCAGTTTTAAATTTTTCAATCCACTTGCGAATGGTTCGTTCGGCTGGTGCAGAGTCCGGGTAACACTTATCAAGCCATTTCTTTGCATCGACTGAATTTTTTCCCATCAGAAAGCAATGATAAATCAACACAAGAAATTGCTTTGAATCCATTTTTTTTTTCACAAAACTAATCGTCCGACAGCTGTCAAACCTTTTGAAGGTTGGTACTAACTGAAAATGGTATGGATTTAATTCAAGTGGTGCCCTTTTTTAGAAACGGACTTTTCAGCCCATGTATATTATAAATTTTTAAATTATTACTTTTAATTGACGAATAAGATAATTCCCAGCGTAACGTGAGCTTAAACATGTAGGTCTTATATTACAATTGTAACTCCTTAATGTGACATTTGGCACAATTAGCCCAAATCTGGCACCCGTACAATAAAATTGGTAAGAAAATTCCTTTTTTTATTATCGTTTTGTTTTCAATCGATAATAATGACTTGCAGTTTATAAAATGGTATACAAGTACCTTAACAACCTTATTAATTTGAGCATTTGTGTGTAATGTTCTGTTTATTTATTTTAAAATTGAACGTCACTTAAAAACAATTGTAATAGAAAGAAAGAGTGAAATTTTAATAGTCTTTGAATAAAGTTCATTTCCTTTTCGTTTGTTAAAGTTCATCTTTTTTTTCATTATACTACATAGTTGGTCAATTTTTATACACTATTTTCTATAGTTCTTTTAAATGCCTAGTACTGATATTTTTGAAAACAGAAAAAAACATATTCAACAAAATTCTTTACATGTTCCTTATATGTTTACTCTGAGTCAAGGTGTATGCCTTAATACCCTATCGAGAGCTTCCTAGGAATTTGGTGCCCATTAATATCAAAATGGCTGCCGGAAGAAAGCAAGATTTTCTTTTTCGTAAAAAGAGATAACTTGCATCTTTTCGACATTTACCTTTATTTTCCACTTTTAAAAAATATTCGACCAATATTTTCGTAGCATGAACCTAATCCAACTCAATACCAAGATCAAATTCATGTGACAAAAATAAAATGAAATTTTCATTTCACATTTTGTTAGAAGTTAGAAATCAGACAAATACATGTTATATAAAATTGGTGCAATAAGAGGACCTCGTTGTACACCAGCAGGAGAATTAATGTAATCAAATGCACTGCTCCCAATATGAACACTTAAACAAACAGCAATATGAAAACTAAAACAGTAAAACAATTTTGAACAGAGAAAAGGTAAAAAATTGAGATCTAACAATTTATGTTATACAATTTTGTGTCATACAGAGTCGAGGCCTTTTCAATATTTAGCAATATCATACCAGTTGATTTACCAGTTCCACAGTTTTTTCGTACGCTGTTTAATATGCGTAGCACCAGAAGCCATTTCATATGACTGCTCCGAAAATCAAATTGTTGATGACGATATATTTTTCGATCATTTTTATGAATGCAATAATGAATATGTTCAAAATGTGATTCCTATTTCAATTTTGGTGGGGGCGAAAGCCCCCATTTATTCGGCTTAATACAAGCTATAACTTAAAATTAAACTTAAACTAAAACTTAAAACTAAGGTTGGTTATTGTGGTGAAGGAGAACCGATTTGAGGTAGGAAGTGGTGCGGTGGAAGTCAAAGACGCTAGGGTTTGAATTAATTTTTCGTAGCATGCGGGAGATTGGTTCGTTCGCGCCATAGGTGGTGTGGTGGGTTGGGAGATAGAAGAGACGAGGGGTACGTAGATTACGAGGGTTAGTGTTGAGGAAAATAGAATTGTGAAGGGACGTGCATTCAACCTGACCTGAAAGAAGTCGATGAATGAAGAGAAAGTCGGCTGCATCTCTGCGTTCCTTAAGGTTGTTTAGGTTAATAAGGTTGAGACGGTTTTGATAGGGGGGCAGAGTAAAAGAATCATCCCAGGGCAAACCTCGAAAAGCAAATCGAAGAAAACGGCGCTGGATGCTTTCGATTCTCGAGATATGAACGCTATGATATGGGGACCATACTTGACTAGCGTACTCTAGGAGAGGACGAACAAAGGTAATATAGAGGGACCTGGTCACGTATGGGCTGGTGAATTCTTTGGACCATCGTTTTACAAAACCTAGTGCAGAGTTGGCTTTAAGGATTATCCCATCCATATGCAAACGGAAATTGAGCTCCCTATCACACAAAATGCCGAGGTCGCGAAGAGATTCAACGGAGGAGATCGGTTGGTTGTGAAGAAGGTAGAATCGGGGAGGAGATTTGAGCCGCTTATGTGAAAAGGTGATGGATTGGCATTTGGTGATATTAAGTTCCAAACAATTTTTGAGGCACCAGATCGAAAAACTATCAAGGTCTTGTTGAAGAAGGAAGGAGTCATGGGGAGAGGAAATGGTTTTGAAAAATTTGGTATCGTCGGCGTAAAGGGAGACGGACGATTATTTGATGATCCTATCGAGATCATTTATGGTTAATATAAAGAGAAGAGGGCCGAGATGGCTACCTTGAGGAACTCCAGAGGTGGCCAAAAATGAAGTGGAGTGGGCTGACCTAAAACGAACACTGTAAAAACGGTTTTCGAGGTAAGAAGATATCAATTTTAACAGTATGGGTTCAAAGCCGAGGGCAGACAATTTGAAGAGTATTAATCGATGAGAGATTTTATCGAAGGCTTTGCTAAAATCGGTTGCAACTACATCGACTTCGTTACCGTTCTCTAGGGCAGAGATGGCAAAGGACACGAATTCAACAAGATTTGTGGTGGTTGACCTACCCTTTAGGAAGCCATATTGTCTAGGGGAAATAAGTGATTTGCATTGCAAACTTAGAGCTTCATACAAAATACTTTCGAGGAGTTTGGGAATATGGGAGAGTTTAGCGATTGGACGATAGTTTGTTATTTCGTTCTTTGACCCCTTTTTGTGGATCGGGATTATAAAGGAGGTTTTCCAAACCTGAGGAAATTCTCCTTGTGAAAGGGATAGCCGAAAGAGATCAGAAAGGGCAAGGGAAAGAGACGAAGAACATTTTTTAAGAAATATGGCAGGGAGGCCATCTGGACCGGGTGTAAATTCGTCATTGAGTTGATGTAATTTATATTCGATATAGGAGGGATCCAAGATGTGAGAGAGAAGTGGGCCGTTGGAGAAGTTCGGTAGGTAACGAAAATAGGAGGGATCTAGTACAAAGGAGTCGTTGGTGAAGGATTGTTTAAAGAAGCTGGCAAATAGGTTGGCAGTGGTGAGTGGATCGGTTGATGACTTGTTGTTGAAAGAGAGGGAAGCAGGGTAACCATCGGACTTTCTTTTGTAGTTATCAAATTGGTAAAAGGACTTAGGGTCATTTATAAGGTTGACTTGCGCATTGTTAAGATAACGCTGGTAAAGGGAATCGTAAAGTTCGGTGAAATGAAGATAAACACCGAGTTAGTTGGAACAGTCGGACAAGGATCTGCTACGCAGGAAAACAGCCCATAACTTGTTTCTCTTGTTTCGTAAGGAACGAAGCTTGCGATTATACCAGGGAGGACTAGTAGATGATGTTTTAAGGCGGGAAAACGGAACGTAAAGACTGAAAGAATTAAATATTTCTTTATAAAAAATGGATAAGGCATCATTTACGCTTAGGTTGTGAAAGTTAAGGGGGGATCTGCTAAGATAGTCACTGATTTTGTGAAAGTTTGCTTTATGAAAGTCGTAGGATGAGAGAGTTGTGGGAGAAGTGGACTGGAAAGAAGAATTATTAAAAAATGAAAGTAGAAGGGGGGGGGGGTGGTAGTTGTCGATTGTAGAGAGAGATAGGGGACAAAGTGAGACTGAGGAGTTAATTGAATCTATTGTGAAAATAAGGTCCAATTGCCTGCCCATATAGTTGGATACACCACTGACTTGGCATAGACTTGAGTCTGTTAAGCGATCTAAGAAGAGACATTTCTTAGCTGAGTTGGCATTTGAAGCGATGAAGAACGATTGATCGTCTGATGGAATCCACTGTAGCTGAGGAAGATTAAAGTCGCCGAAAACAAAGATATCGTCAGTAGAGTCAGACAGGTCAATTAAATAGTCGATCGCAGTTGGTAAGATTCGCTAGGTTGAGCTGGCAGGATGTAGCAACATAAAACGTAAAGGGACTTGAAGGGGAGTGATATTTTTATAGCGACAAAGTCGACTTTAGAGGATGAAGACATGTTAATGGGAGAAGAGTTAAGGCTGTTGTGGATCGCCAGTAAGACGCCTCGACAGGGGGAATCATCATGTGGGCGGGTAGGATCGTCGTCGCGAAAAACATTAAAAGTAGGGGGGAACAATTCCTGGTTCTTTATGTCGGGAATCAAATTGGTTTCAGTCAAGGCGTAAATATCAAAGGGAAGAGAATGCGATTGACGTAGGAGATCATTGGTTTTAGAGCGAAGACCTCTTACATTCTGGTAGTAAAATGTAAGAAAACTGCTGCCGAAAGTCATCGTATTTTGGTGGAAATTTATGGTGAACATGCTCTAGTTAAGCGAACGTGCCAAAAGTGGTTTGCGAGACTTAAAAGTGGTGATGTTGGCTTGAAAGACGATCAACGTCCTGGGCAGCCAAAAAAGTTTGAAGATAAAGAACTGGAAGCATTACTCTATGCATTACTCTCTTCTTGTTGCCAAACACAAGAAGAGCTCGCAAAATCTTTGGGTGTCACTCAAGCAGGCATTCCAAAACGTTTAAAAGCAGCAGGATATATTCAAAAGCAAGGAAATTGGGTTCCACATGAACTCAAGCCGAGAGACGTCGAAAGGCGGTTTTGCATCTCCGAAATGCTGCTGGAACGCCACAAAAGGAAGTCATTTTTGCATCGGATTGTTACTGGTGATGAAAAATGGATCCATAACGACAACCCCACCGTAAAAAATCATATGTGAAACCCGTCCAACCAGCCAAATCAACGGCAAAGCCGAATATCCATGGCGCGAAGGTAAAGCTCTGTATTTGGTGGGATTAGATGGGTGTGCTGTATTGTGAGCTGCTAAAACCGGGTGAAACCATCAATGGACAATGCTACCGAATACAATTATTCCATTTGTTGCCTAGAGGCGCTAAATGTTACGACTTTCTTGTCAAATTGGTGGAGAAAAGTAGATCATCCTTTTGATGGATTCAAAGTCGAAGTCATCTAATTTAGTGATCCAGTGCCGATGAGGAATTTTCTTGTTGGGTGGTTATACTGTTCCAGTTTGTTCTTGTTCTTATAATATTTTGTATATGGTCCTATGCAAAACTCCAACAAATTTAGCTGTTTTCCTTACAGCTGCTCTCGTATGCATGGTTGTTTTCATAATCCAAGTTTTTGCGGTAAATTTTCAGCGCAAGCACTTTTGCTTGGCGTGTTAAGGACTTTCCTGGCTTAAAGCTGCTCTTTTCTTACTTCTACTCCTGGCAAAGGCTTTGTAAAACTGGTCAGAATATATGTATATTTCTTACCTAAGTCTTTTCATAAAAAATGTGTGTTCGAATTCAATCCCTTTTTTATTACATATACACATATTGCAGGAAGTACTGAATTTTGTCACAAAAAGTAGTGGCCTCACCCTCACAAGATAAGATAAGAGACAAAGAACCTCATTCCAATAAGAATGGTCTATGGTATATGATCTGTGTATCAGCAGCAAAGTTAAAATTATGAAAACGGGGGTAAATCCGCTTCAGGTGGCTTTCTCGTATTGCCATATGGTTTTTTAGGAATTTTTTCTCCAACTTGGTTCGACAAGCATAGAGGGGAGATTACATCAACGGTGTACTTATCAGAGTACGTTTCTGCCATCGAATGAATAAAAATTGTCTACAATTAAAACAAACGCGAAGGAGAAAGGAAAATCAAATGAAAGGTGTGAGGAGTATTGGGACGAATAAAAGAAGGTGTAGATATAATCCGATTAGGGATTACTTCCCGATCCAGCCATCCTAATATAGCTAAATATAGAGCTTTTGCAACTTTTCCGTGTTTTGCTAACTACTCTGGTGGATTGGCATTCAGATTTGGGGAAACAAATGCGTCCAACTCACTACAATTATGTTAATTATTTGTTTTATTTTTATTTCTGGGCCTTTTTGCGAACTTGTTCTTCTGTTGCCCTATTTGTTGTTGGTATGTTTACATATTTCCTCACTGAACCCTGTAGTATGTATTGGCCGTCCGCCTACTGTAGGCACCCGCCATCGGTAGGGTGCTATCCTAAACGGTGTTCGTCGTCCCTTCACCCATCGAATCTGACTTTTAAAGATGATGCCCCGTTGGGGTGTGTTTAATTACTCGTATTTTGCCCCTCCACCCGCACTCTGCAGTTAATCCACTGATGTTCCTTCTTTGGGGTTAAACTACAAATGATATCATCGTCTCTTCATCCACTGATGCATTTATTCTCTGCTAGCTCTCTGGCTAACTGCATCCACCTTAGTTATGGAATATGATGCCTCTGTTATCTCCACATCTTTTTCGGGATATGATGTTTCTATACTGTCTCATGGCTTTTGTTGGGGTGTAAGATCTAGAGATCGTCCTCTTCCACCCGTCATCATCGTGTTGGATTGAAAGGACCGTCACCATCTTTCAGACTTCTTGTCTGATGTTCTCCGTCGCGAGTCGCCCGTCTACCCTACAGGCTCCAATAGCGATGTTCCTGGTGGACCTCTTTTTCGCACAGCCTCACCGACCGAACCCCCTCGTTCTTCTCTGTGGAGAAAATCCTCCGTAAAACCTATGTGGGTTGTTTTCCGAGGTCTGGGGCTGATGGGCCCTCCACCTACGCCAGAGCGTAGTAAGCCCAATTAAAAAAAAAGAGGGACCAAAAGGCTTTGCAAAGTAAGAGAGTCAAGCTTGTTGCGGGAAGATTTACCGTAACCAACCGTACAAGCATTATTTAATTTATTGAAATACTTTGCAGTACAGATAGGTAAAAATGTGTTTTTTGTGTATATTTCATTGAAAAAATTAAGCACATATTATACTAGTGTTTTAAAAAGAACCCTTATCGAATCCAGTTAAAATTTAGGTAGGAAAAATAGAGCCAACAAATAGTATTAACTTCAAATTCAAGTGCGAATTTAAAACGTCAAACCAATGTTATGTAGTAGATTTAATGAAAGTATAGTAGGTTCTTTGAAAAAGTCAAGTCTAACTAAAAGATGACTATACAACTGTTATTATTACACTTAAGATTTAAGTGTGTATAAATATTAAAGTCGATAACTTTTTTAATCACGACTATTCTTTGAATACATGTGCACATTTAAAATATTAATAGATTAAAATAGGAAAATCAAGGATTTCATTTGTATTATACTGAAAAATTAATTGATGTATAAAGTGTTTAACAAAAAAATTTGTTTGTTACATTTTTTAAATCTAATAAATTAACTTCTTCGATACAAGATTCTTCATTTTCATTAGCAGCTACTTTTTTGTTTTCGAGTAATTCTTTTATTTCGTCCAATAAACTTTTATTACTCGCATCTAGTATATCCTAAGTTGCAAATAAATTTTACTTGTTTCTTTTCTTCTTTGGCATTCCTATTATATTTGTTTTTTCTGTTCTATTAAAAATTCAGCATATAGCCCCTGACACATCTTCCTGACTTCGTTTATCAATATTGAACTCTAATTTGTTCTCTTTTGATTTGCTCCTCTATTGATTGGTGATGGTTTATCCGTTTGTATTCAAAAACTCGTCTTTCGACTGTATTGAGTTTGGATTTTGGATCCCTTGTTCAAGTGAATTTCTGCTTTCCGCATCTAATGACTTCAGAATTAAATGTACTTTTTATGGGGCTAAACTAGCGTTCATTAGAACACAAAGCCCTCTTATTTGCATCAAGTATGGCCTTAAGAAGATTTGCCGGGCTCAATTGAAACATTCTACCGAGATGTATGGATCAAATTTTTCTTTCGTTGTCGTATCTTTTTTAAAAACTTTTCCCGATGATCTGGTAATTTTCGCTTATACACGTATTTTGCGAAACGTAGAATCAGGTGAAGTGGCTCACTATCCAAATGTGTTTTGATGTAGTAATTCGATTTTCTCGGTGATTTGCAAAGTGGATTTGTTATGAATTATTTTAGCAAATATATTGTAAAACGATTACCACTCGAGATGGTTCGCCTTAAATACAGAGAGTTTGAGTTCCTGAAGTTGTAGTCGTGCTTTTTGGATATCTTGTCAGCTAATGGGAACCGCAAGCATTCAATAGTTCTTTTATCAACTGCGTTAGCTGGGGTTGTTAATAGTAGTGGACAATTTGTGTCATGCCGAATTCTGCTTCTGGTTCACAACTTAATTTTATATCAGAAGAATTCGCGAATCTCCTCGGTTTTAAGCGGTCAGTGCCAATAGGAGGAATGGGGGAAATGGATGCCATTTCGAAATTTAGAACAACAGTATCGCTACATTTGAAAGTAAATTCAACCCACACGGAAGTTGAAGTACAATATTTACCTAAAATCAGCCAAAGCTCGCCCGATACATTCATTGACAAAAGTAACTGGCCAATACCATCAGAGATTAAATCAGCAGACCTGAGTTTTAACTATCCAGAAAAAATGTATCTTCTTTTAGGCGCACAATTGTACTGCACAATTCTTAATCAAGGGCTTATCCAAATATCACCAACTCTGCCACCCTTACAAAATACAATATTCGGTTGGGTAATTCTTGGAGAAGCACAAGGCTTGAAGCCACTAAAATATACGTGTAATATTGTTAACACAAGGCCAAAATTAACAATTTTAGAAGATATGGTATATTTAAAATTTTTTGAGAAATTGATTTTCACGATACACAGGTTCGAACGGCTACAAATAAAGAGCGTATTTGTGAATTTAACTTGTCGGACAACGTTAAAAAAAAAAATGCATTCGGTCGGTTTGTGGCTTGGTTATAATTCAAACAGAACCCACTCACAAATCTAAGATCATCATTCGAAATGTCAAAGGATAAACGTTAAAGGGTAAAAGAACATCAATTTATGAACGAATATATCGGTTAAAATCATATGTAAGAGATTTCTCGTATTCCTAAACATAACTATTTTCTTCCTCATCACCTCGTCCTCAAACCTGAAAGTTCCACAACCAAACTGCGGATAGTATGTGAAAACTTCAACGGAAAAATCGTTTAACGACATTCTAGAGGTCCAACTGTGCAAGCAGATCTATTTTTAATTATCATGCGATTCTGAGGTAATAAATATGTTTTATATTAGTAAAATGTACGGCCAAATACTCATCGGCTCTAGAGACAGAGTATTACAAATAGTTCTGTGGAGTAAATAACCCGACAGCTACTACACTCCCTATCAAATCAATATGGTGACATATGGCTAATCATCGGCTTCATATTTAGCCACACGTTGTCTACACCAACTGGCTATTGACTCTTCAGAATTGTTACGTCAAGCATCTTCAACATTAAAGCATAATACCTATGTTGTCGATATCATGACAGGGGCAAATGATATCGATATTGTCATATCGTCACAAAAGGAATTATTTACTCTATTATCGAAATTTGAACTAAGAAAGCTTTGTGCAAATGATCGAAATTGCTTGAAACTATTCCTATAGACCATAGGGAAGCCTTTTTATCCATATCCGAAAACGAATCCGTAAAACTTATTTGGTCTAATTTGGTAACCAATCTCAGATACTTTCCACTACCATTCAAATTCCTGAATACTCAGTTATAACTAAGGGAACTGTTATATCAGATTTTGGTAAAATATTCAATACCCTAGAAATACTAGGACCAGTTGTGGTACTAAAAAAAAATTTCCTTCAACAACTTTGGAAAATGAAAGAAGTCTCTTGGAATGACTGGGACGAAAGTCGTTCACATGGAATTAGTCTGCGATCTCTTGTAGGAGGCATTTATTGGTGCGCTACGAAGGTTTATGTGTAAACGAGGGCTGTGCAGCACAATCTTTTGCTATAACGCCACCAATTTTATCAGCGCAAAGAACGAACTTTCGGCGCTGGCGAACTTGTTTAGATCTGAGGTTCACCAAAATGCAATAATTAACTTTGCTTAAAGGAAAAAATCAACTGCCGACTGTTATCCCCGTGGTTACCTCATTTCGGCGAGCTGTGGGAGGCTGCTCCGAAGGTCACGAAACACCACTTGAGCAGAGTTGTCGCAGATGCATCGATGACATACGAAGAGTTATTGACCGTAGACGTTCAAGTTGAGAGAGTATTGAACTCGCGGCTCTCACTCCGTTGTTATCAAATTTCAACAATATAGAGGCATTGACACCGGGACATTTTCTAACCGGACAACCAATCTCCTTCTTAAGTGGCATAATCTAAATTCCGGAACGTTAATTTTCATTAAGGAAGGCAACGTTCTTTCGCTGAAATGGTTATTGGGTAGAATTACCAAAACTTTTCCAGGTAATGATAGCGTTGTGAGAGTTGCAGAGGTGAAGACCAGTACTGGTTTGTATAGGAGATCTGTTATCAACTTTTTTCCTTTACCCATCAAAGATAAACCTACAGCAGATGTTCATGGCGGCCGGGATATTTAAGACAGCACATTCTGTTCAAATTAGCAAAATGCGCTACATAAAGCTTTTGAAAGCACAAACTAAAATTCATTATAGCAGCAGAGCAACTTCATTTTCAGCAGACAAACCGAGATCAGAAACTACTGAAACACCCACGAAGGAGGACATACTTAATTAACATATTCATACGAGTACCTACTATTGTATTTACATTACATTTTCTAATAAAATTAAAACATGGTATCACATTAAGTTTTTCTTGTCGATTCGCATGCTAATCTGTATAGAAGGTTACGCATTTTTCAAGGTTTTTAAGATCTCTTGCTATAACACGAGTGAAAAAGTGAATTCGTCTCATTGAAGATTTGACGCACTCAAGTGTAGGCGGAGACATGGCACAATATGGAAGTGTTGAGCTGACCTCAAAGTTTGCAGCAAGCAGAGTTGACAGCTGGAATGTCAATATAAATGAGCGTTGGGATAGAGAATAAGGCAGAATTTCTCATATTTTTGACGAATCACCAAAAATTGTTATTACCTTTGGGACCTTGTAGTACTTTTTGCCTTAATTTGTGGTCGCATTGAAGTTTCACACGCTTAAGTCATTCCGATTTTCCTCTGTCGGGTTGGTCTTTAAAGACTGAAAAAATATTTCTCTAATCCTGGCAGCCTCTTTACCGCTCGAGTCGTACCGCGCCTTTACTTATGGTTTGATGTTCATTTTCCGATTAAGGATAAAGGATCGCATTTTAAAAAGAATAGTGTATGTGTAAGTCCACTTGGCTTCACTGAGTCTAGAGGGGATAACACATCAATCAATCTCAGGGTGAGAGGTTTAGAACAAGTTCATGGTGCAACTATCAATGTCTGGTATTAGCGTGGGCTCATTTCCAAGCTCGATCAAGCTGTTTTTTGCAGCAGAGATCTCAACACACCGTACTTCGGGTGTTGATTGTCCAGAATGCCGGAGCTACCACGACTACTTCTGAGGTGGCCCATTCGGAAGGTCCAATTTTAGCGACTGGTATCTCGCGGATAACACGTGTACCCGTAATGTTGGCTTCCAAAGCGTCAATCATAGCTGGCATATTCCTGAAGATCTGAGACTTTACATATCCCCAGAGAAAAGAAAAATAGTTCAAAGATGTGATATCGCATGGTCTAGGCGGCCAATTTACCGTAGCAAAACGTGAAATTAATGATTCGTAGCGCCTTCTTGTTGAAACCAGAACTTACCGAGACCATGTGCTTGAATTTCAGGAAGCACATAGTCCGTTAAAATAGTGCGATAACAGATCAATGATCCCACCAGCTCATAAACCACACCATATCGTTGTTTTTAATGGATGTAATGGTAGGTCTTAGTACTCTTCGGGTAGCATATTAGCCCAAAATGGGGCTAATTTGTTTATCAACGTATCCATTGAAACAGAAATGGGCTTTATCACTGAACAAAATTTTACGATTAAACACCGGATTTTCATTGAGTTTTTACAGAGCCCATTCACTGAAAATCTGACGCAAATTTAAAGTCGCCTGGCTTCAGTTCTTGCTCAAGTTGAATTTTGTACGCTTTTAGGCCGAGATCCTCACGTAAAATACGCCAAGTTGTCGAATACGTCAAACCAAGTTGCTGAGAACGACGACGAATCGCAGCTACAGCTGCTATAGTCTCTTCGCTACGTGCTGGATGTGGTCTAACTGGTCGTGTATCATCCATTGGCAATACTGGTTTCAGTAGGTCGATTAAGCGCACCGTAAGTTCCTCTAATCGCACGAAAAACATATCTCACAGAACGCTGATTTTCGTAATACAGCTGAACAATTTTCAGACGCTGTTGTGGTAGGAGTATTTCTATGATGACTTGCAAAACGATACTGAAGAAAAATGACAAAGCATTTTGATAGAAGTCACACGTGATCTGTCAAAAAAAGCCTATTGAAAAGCAAATCTCACGATGAATCTCCTTTTAGTTGTGAACATACGCAGTAAAGTTATTACTTTTTTGCCCACAAATATTTGTTATGTTTACTCTAAATTCCCGAGCCATTATAAAAAAACAAATGCATAAAACACAAACACCGACGATACTTGGAATAACTATGAAATAAAAATTAAGAAATTTGTTGTAGGTTTTATGCCTTTACAACAATAGGAAACAGCACATCAACAAAATTTATACCTACAACCATCGTATAACATATACTAAGTCACTGTCCCCGCAGTATGACATTGTAAGGAATAACATAGGCGGAAAACTTTCCAGATTTTGGCAGTTCTAAAAAACGCTTTTCGTTGATTACCTCTATCCGTGTGAACCTGTCTTTGTGTGTGAATTGGCAACAATTTCAAATTCCCTCACTTTCTGCACAACAATACCATCCATATCACGCATACCTATTGAATTTTACGTGAATTTCATGTTTACAGGCTTGGTGAAGGGTTGGTAATTCAATTACAGAGTATTTGTTAGGAGTTAAAAGGATTGCAAAGTTATTAGTAGAGCTTGCCATCTATGTGAATTCATCTATGCTCAAGAGGGATTCAAATATTGAATCTTATATACATTGTATATAACAGACTTTGATGCCATGGGCCGGAGTTCCGAAGGATAAGATGGCACACTTCCTTTCCTGCACAACACAAAGGTGTAGATACCGGAGAAATATTAACGCGTACAGAATAGCTCAAAATAAAAATAGTTTGCATAGTTGTAATCTTTCGGAGCTCAACGATATAAACACTCCGTGGTTTATACAGCAATGTATACTGTGATATAAATGTTTGAATGTTAATATATAATGTATATAAGTTGATAGTTGGAAACATACTTATGTATAACATATATGATATGATAGTGTGATAACAGCGGGTGCTGAGGTTTGCAACCTACAACATCCCCCTTATAAAAATAAAGAAATTCATTTAATTAAAATTTAACATAAATTACAAATTCTAAAAAATGTTAATTAATAGATAAATAATTTCAATCAAAATTCAATGGAGGATAAATGAGTAAAAGAATATTTAATTGACAGTAATTGAATTTAAAGTTTAGGTTAAACTACAAGTTTACCTCCGTGTTGGGAATAAATTTAGTATTTCGCAAAACTGTTGGCAGATCTTCAATTGTATTGTACTCGGAAGTAACATCCTGCAATTGCGGCTTTGGACTAACAGCTACAGATTTTTCTGAAACAATTTGACAATTAGTTTTATTTAAATGCATTGAATTTCATCATGCGTCTGCACGATGAAAAAACGTGGTGTATTTCTCTGGTACACCAATCCCGCTTGTCCTTTTGAATACACACCCTGTCACCTGGCTGGAGCAATTTAGATTTCTTTGACCAGACATCGGCGTATTTTTTACCACCGACCCTAGACTTTAATAGATTTTGTCTAACCATTTCGACAACTTTGGGGCGTGGGTAATTTTTAGTTAACGGTAACGTGGTTCTGCTTAGTCGGCTCATTAACCTTTTAATAGGTGATCCCTTGGAATATTTCTCCAGTTAATTAGTGCCATGTCAATATCAGAATTATCCTAACTGCATTGTTTTAAAAGATTTTTTGTCTCTTGCACATATCTCTCGGTGAGACCATTTGATCGAGGATAGTATGGACTTAATGTTTGATGAGCAAACTCCCAATCGTGTGTTGCGGCCCGTTATCTCTCTCCAAGTTTGCCGGAATTCAATTTAAGTTATCGTATAATTTCTGTTGAAGTCAATTCACTATGTCGACAGAAGTCAAAAAACTAGAGTAACTATCAACGAATAACAAAAAACTCTTGCCTCTAAACGAGAAAATATCCGTTGCCACAATTTCCCACAGAAGTTCTGAGAAATCTTTAACTAACTTCTAGCCCGACTGATTGATCTTTGTATCCCTTGATGACCCTTATGAACTTTTTTCAACATACGCATTCTTAATGAAACTGGTATTACGATTTTTTGTGCTTTTACTAATATTCCGTCATCAACACTGAGTTCCTCTCTAAAAGTCCAATATCGCCTGACGTTCTGAGAGATCTTTAATATATTATGTGGTCATCCTTTGACGACATATTCGATTACCATTTGAAGGTCTAAGTCTTTTTTAGTCTCCTGAACTTATCTGTTGCGTGGTTCTTCCGAAATTTGAATTAAATAATTTATCTGCAATTTATCATCTGGCTTAGCTTCTTGAAATGTTTTTGACTCATTGCAGTCTCGGCTTAGAACATTTGCCAATGCAAGTTCCTTTTCTTTCTTGTACGTGATATGAGGTGAGTACGGTAAAACAGCGAAGAGAATTCTTTGCAATCTAGTTAGTGCACAGTGCTGTGGTTTTTTCAAAATGGCTTCTAATGGTTTGTGATCGGTTTCAATTTAGAGGCGCTTACCGGAAACATATTCATGAAATCGTTTACATGCAAACTGTATTGCCAAAGCCTCCTTTTCTATCTGTGGGTAGTTCTGTTGTGATTTTGTCAACGCCTTCGAAGCACAAGTCACTGGCTGATTATGTTGGATAAGAACTGCTCCTAAGCTGTGTTTGCTGGCATCAACTTGGAGCTTCACATTGTCATTTACATCGTAATATCCTAATATCGTAATATCGTAATACTGGAGTATTAGAAAGGCATGTCTTTAAAATTGCAAACGACTTTTCGTGATCCTGATTCCATTCCCATGCCACATCTTTTTTCAATAGCTCTCGCAATGGTGTGTAATGTTAGACAAATTTTTAATGAATTTTCCAATGTAGGTAACCATACCTAAGAATCTTTTTAGTTCGGTTACCGTTGTTGGTTTTTCAACTTACGTATCGCTTCAACTTTATCGTGATCCACTCTAATACCTTTGAATGTCAACATTCAAATATTTCGGGAGCCGATGCGAGACCAAAACGAAGACGGGTATATGAAAATCTACCCCAAGGCGTAGACATTGTTAGTATTCCTTGGGTTCGCCGCGACAATTTCACAATTTCACAATTTACGCTAATCTTGTAGCGTAAACTATTTTGACCTTTGTACTCTTGTCGTTATTTCCCCTAGTGTTCTTAAAGGGTGGTACTTCCGGACAAGATTTTTATTAATATCGGCAAGGTCCATACACAACCTTAATTTGCCTAAATTGCGCGCAACGACCATTGGAGAAACAGCTTTTCCTTTACCACGTCCTGGTACAATCCAATCACAATCTTATCCCGTAGCAATACATCGTGCAAGCTTCCGAACTCACATTTCTGACCCTGGTTCTTAATTTTCATAAATAAGTCATCAAAATGCTCCCTTTCCGCTTGCTCAATTTTTTTAAAGGAATATCTCTCAAATGTTACGCTAATTTTTGAGTCGAATACTGATGAGAATTTAAACTGAATAATGCTCACCTGCTTTTTTTCGGCATCAGTGAGTCCAAAAGAATTAAAGATTCAAAGCATAAAGCATAAACTGTACTGCTTGTTGCTTTGGTGTTTTTTTTATTCAATTCCGCTTCCACCGCGTACCACTCATAGCGCTGCAACCATACTTTCCACTTCCCTGACATATTTGAGTCACTGATTTCTAAATAATAATAAATAACTAAATAAAAAAAAAAATACTTTTCGCAAAAACAACGCAAACTTTAATTTTACACCCACTTCTGACACCAAGTAAGGTATCGAAACTCAGCGATATTAACACGTCCGTGGTTGATACAGCAATGATGTTTATTTAGTATACTGTGATACAAATGTTTGAATGCATAATGTATAAGAGTTGATAGTTGATATGATAGTGTGGTAACAGCAACCTACAACAATAGGTAGTGCTTTTGAGCAGACAATTCAAAGAAGCAAAGCTGGGAATTACGGTCATAAATAAGTCAAGGCAACTCTAATGAGGATCATTAAGGTAGTACAGCATTGCACATTTTCAGAATGATATGTGGAAAAATTAAATGAATCCTGAAAAGGCTGAATCCATTTCAAGATGCAACACGGCTTGCCGATCAGAAATATTCCATCATTTTAAAAACATTATGTAAATAAACATCGAATAGAATCTGAAAAATTCTAATTATACTCACGTTGCTTCAAATAAAATATAAATTGCATACGACCTATTCAATAGAATTTACATTGAAATTGAGAAATATATCTCACGTAAAAACTCTAAACTAAGTTAACTTATACAGATGTAGGTTAGGTTTACATACAAAGATCCCCTCATGCCACTTGCGATCATACTTTCGGGAAATTAAGCACTTTCAATAAAATGAAACCTTTTACGTATTTTATTTTTCCTTTTTTTAACTTTTTATAAACAAATTCAAATGGCAGTGTGAATTTATGAATTTACGTTATTTAACTTTTTGACTTATTTCTTATTTGATCAGATGGTGCAATGTTTGGCGTAAAATTAAAAAACAAACATTTTCGGAGCTCAGTTCGTAAAATTAATTTGGAAATTTTTCTATAAAAAGAGCTGTCTCTGTCCTCGATACTAGTTGAGTATCTTGCTAAAATGGTATCGAAAACAGTGTTATTCTTGTGTGTTTGCGTTTGTGTCGCGGCACTTTCTCAAGAAACAGAAGCTCAAAGGAGGAGAAAACCGGTTCGTCGTCCTGTTCATACTTTCACGTTTTCAAGTAATTGGCCAGGAAAGGGTACAAGGCCAAAAACAACAACAACAACAACGGTGGCACCAACCCAAACTACAACGGAAGCTCCAACCGACACTACAACAGCAGCTCCAACCGATAATACAACGCAAGCTTCAACCGACGCTACAACGGAAGCTTCAACCGACACTACAACTGAAGCTTCAACCGACAGTACAACGAAAGCTTCGACCGACACTACAACATAAACTCCAACTGTGGATTCAATTGCAACTCTTTAGAAATTCGAGAAGACCTAATAAAATATTGCAATCCATGCTTAGTCGAAGCAAGGAATTCATGTTTAAACTTTTTTAAATTAAAATGTATTTTACAATGAATGAAAATATTAAAGATCTTCAAATTGCTTGACGGTTTAGTAACCGAGAAAGAGCCAGATTGCTCTTTGGATCAGAAACATTAGAAATAGTGTGCCACTTGACGTAATGTCCCCCGAATAAGCTGTGATCCAACGTTACATCACCTCTATAGTGCGTTTAAAAATTCTCATTCCGTGTCTTGAATTCTATTACTTAAGCGTGGTGAGAAGATTGCCTCCATGGGATCTAAAGAAGTTGTATTTATCGCCATCATCACTTTGAAAGAACTAATTCGTGCATTTCTCTTATTTCCTTAAAGTTAAGGTGCAGGTGCTTTAAACTGTTTGTCAGTCTGGTCGACTATACTATGCAAAGTATCGAATGGCTACCTATTTTAGATAAAATAAGCAGCTGACATGTAACCGCTTTTGATATGGCAACTAGTATTTGTTAATATTAATAAATGTCATTGTCATCAGTTAAGTGACGGATAAAACCCTGTGTCATTACTTAAGAGTGTTTAAGATATCCGGATATCTGCGGTAGTGTCGTTGTTGAGATGCGACGACAATAGAACATGAATAGGCAAGACTAATGCTTCTCATAACGGTTTTATGCCATTTGTCTTTCCATATCGACAGTTTATAATTTCTTTTGCCATCTTTTACCACTGAACTCACCTTTTATGCTTCTGTCTCATTAGCCACGAACGCACTATTGACACCTTTAACAAAGGTTAAGTTTGAAATCTGTTTTCGGCTGAAATTGAGAATGAATGATCATATGATTTGAGGACTAGTTTTAGCTGATCCTTCATTTGAGGCACCGACAACGATTGACATACTGATGCGATGGTTTCTTTCGCATCATAGGCAAGCGAAACTTGGAATCAGACAATACGAGGAAGTTAAGTCGTCGATAGCATTAGAGACTACAATATATTCCACTGGTTTATTTCGGGTGAGCCGGAAAGTAATCAGGGTGTATACAGACATTTTAAGGGTTCACAAATCCCTTCCTGGGCACGCTAATTATAAAAAAAAAACTTGACTTTGGCAACTTGCTTGGATGCGGATCGGATTTTAAAGCAGTTTAAGGAAGATGAAAATATCAGGAATAAGACTAACTATACTGAGGTGGAACAGGGTGAGAATTCTAAAAATATGACAGCTCGCAGATTTAGTATTTGGGTATAGCGATTTCAAAACAAAATTAAAGAAAGAGTATTCGAAATTTATTGAGGAATATTTATCGTTTGGACATATGACAGAAGTAAGTGAAGGTATATTAAGGTATTAAGCGAGGAAGAGTCGTTTTGTACCATATGCCACATCATGCGGTTTTCAAATTAGATAGCCCAACTAAAAGGTGAATATTTTAGATTCTTTTATTCAAAAATAAAAAAAGAAAACAATCAATAGGGTAAATTTTATCGGGTAATCTCTATTATCATACAAAAGAACCATTTTTTACCTGTATTTTTTGATGATTATTTCCTTCAAATCTTGGCCTTAACTACGGCTAACATGGTCCATTCTATTCCAATGCCGCGTTCGAGTCTGTTTGACCAATGATTCGTGTAATGATAACATCCAATTCCTCAATCTAGCCGGCTTATCCATGAAGACTTTGGACTTTATGTAGCCCGAAAGCAAAAAGTCCAGAGATGTGATGTCACATGATCAGCGGTACAAAGCGTAAAATTAACTGTTCACTGAATAGTTCTCGCAATAAAGTCATGGTTTCACGGGCTGTGTGGCAGGTGGTGTGGCAATTAAGTTTTGAAAAAAAAAGAATCGATGATTCCACCAGCCCAAAAACAACATCAAATCGTTATTTTGTTTGGATTTAATAGGAGCCCTTGAATCTTTTCGGGTTGTTCCGTAACCCAAATATGGCTAGTTTGCTTATTGACGTAGCCATTAAGCCAGAAATGGGCTTCATTCTTGAATAAAATTTTGGTCGAAAACAGTGAATATTCTTGAAGTTTTTTAAAAGGCCAAATTCTGAAACGGGGACTATTCGGAAAGTCAGTCGAATTCGGTTTTTATACGAATTGAATTTTGTATACATATAAACCAAGATCTTTACGTAAGATATGCCAAGTTGTTGCCTACGATCAGCAAAGCGCCGCATACACTCTCCGCTACAGCACTACCATATGTGCTGGATGTTGTCTATTTGGTCGCGTATTATCCAATAATGAAAATTCAGTTTCAAACTTTTCGATGGTACGAGTGTGCGTTCGGTAGACCGAATAAGTGAATTATAAGTTGCTTTAAACGCGCGAATCACATTCCTAGTAGGAAGATGATTTTCATATAATAATATAGCTGAATAATTTGTAGACGCTGTGCCAGACTAAATAGAATTTTCCAATAGGGACTTGACAACTTTGAATTTAATTTGTGAACGCACTCTTTCAGTAATCATCAAACTGTCACTGTCAATTTATTCAGTAAACTCAACACTAACGAGCTATGTTCTCCGATTGGGTTCTGGAGAAGATGCGCCAAGATGATGAATTTCATCGTAAAATCATCTTCAGTGACGAAGCTCATTTTTGGCACAATGGGTTCGTCAATAAGCAAAATATGCGTTATTGGTCAGGTGAAAACCCACATGTGCTTCATGAATCACCACTTCATCCACAAAAAATAACTGTTTGGTGCGGTTTGGATGCCGCCGGCGTTATTGGGCCATATTTTTTCGTCGACGATAACGATAGTCACGATACTGTGAATGTTCAGCGTTATCGCCCCATGATCACAGATTATTTTTGGCCCGAATTGGAAGATATGGACTTTGACGACATGTGGTTTCAACAGGATGGTGCCACAAGCAACACAGCACACGCTACAACCGATTTATTGAAGAGTAAGTATGGTGAGCGTGTTGTTTCCATAATAAAATATCAAACACAACTGAACAAATAAACTTTATCAGTGTGACACGACACATGCTTGATCTGTCATAAAATACCCACTGGCATAGTATTTGTGTGCTTCTGCTCCAAGTTCATAAGGACAGTAGTCTTCTTCTAAATGAGCCGAAAATGATATCAGATATTTTTGAGATCCTGTGACGGATTTCCAAGACAGCTGGCATTGCTAAAATATACTATGACGAGTTAATGCATCCCAAGGATGCACTTTTCCAGAGGATATCGTGGACAAAATCTGGAAGTGAGCCTGTCAGGGAATATAATCTGTAAACGATAAAATAACGTCGGCCCGTTTTTAGATATAAAGACCGGTAACAACTACCGTTAAACGAAAGGAAAACAGAAAATCTGTTTAATAATTTGTACGTAGATGAATTTATGGGAGGTTGCGATACGACTGGGATGCGTCGGGTGTTAAAACTGATTTTTGTATTGAGTTTACTAGCCAAGCAGGGATTTGATATTCGAAAGTGGGCATCTTCTTCATAATTTACAAAGTAGATTTCTGAACATAGCTTAGAAACTTACTGATTAAGAAATGATAAAGATCTCTATTGGAATCCATCTGGAGACTATTTCTTCGTTAAAACTTCATTGGTTGAGTAGAAAATAGCAAGTACTGTAAACGTTTTGTTCCTTCAGAAATTTCAAAAATTTTTGATCCATTTGGATGGATTAGTCCAGCAATCATTATGGCTAAAGTTCTTACACCTTCAGTTATGATAAACTGGTTTACTATAAGACGGATCTTTAAATATTTCGGAAATATTTTTATTCCACGATAGATAGGAACTGAAGGGGTCAGACATCGGAAGCTGTTACATACTTTTTCGTGTTTTCGGTTTTGTGTCGGAACGAGCATACGCGGCATGTGTTAGTACATAGGTACATATATCCGTATAGACAAAAGGCAATTACGTATGCCGTATTGTTGCTTGCATCGAAAACCAAATTTGTGCCAGTTAATTGCATTTGTGTACCCAAATTAGAGATTTGTGCGGCCTACCGCCTGACAAAGTTGATTGGGTCTGATAAAAGAAATGTTTTTATGGATAATGCTGAATACTACGCTTGGAAAGATTCGTGTAAAGAACACAATATGATCTAAAGGTTTCGTGTAGATCGAAGAGAGAAAAAAAACCGCTCTTAGTTTAAGTACAATAGGACAGAAATATTTAATAGATAGAAGTATAAAAGGTTGAAAATTAGCAGGAAGTAAAACAAAATATAAGAAGTCTAAGTTCAGAACAAAAAAAATTATATCAGAGAGCGTTAAGTATTTAGTGTTGCCAATTAAGTTAGTTTAAATTACAGTTTTCAACACATCCCCACAAAACTAAAGGATAATATGGTTTTTTAAAATAAAAATTAACATTGATGGAGTGATTAATACTGATTTTAAAAAAGAAGACTAATGTATAATGTAATATAATGTATACATAGCTCAGCATCAATAATAAAAGATCATCTATTTTAATCAATACTCTTTCAAAGATTGTTAAAACAAAAACTATCTTTAGTAAATACTTCAGATGGACTGTTCCGTCGGCCACAGCTTCTTGAATGTAATGAAACTTAATAAAAAATATTTGGTTTTGGCACGTTTTCCTTGGTATTGAGCAATATGTTGAGCGTTTTAACAATCAGTATAAATAACCAAACCTTGTACTTCAGGCATAATTCCAAGTTCTGTGTTCAGCGTAATTTAAGTCAGAGTCAGAGTAATTTTCCTATCCTACAATAAGAAATATTTGTATCAAAGTATCTAACAGCAGAGATTGCAGCCTTGCAGTGTTGTTGTCATGGATCTTGGTTGAATTGAGACAATATGCTTAACAGCTTAACAGGCGATGTCTGGTCGAATAAAGGCAGATAAATGTATAAGAAATCCAACTAGCTCCTGATATGAGAGTTGATAAATTGGGTGTTTTTTGCTTTCACTGGTAGGTTTTTTTTTCTAGTTTCGTTTTTGATGGCACCAGTGATGAACGTGGCTTGCAATTCGAGAAAATATTCTTCAGAATTAAAAAATCTTGAGTTGCTACAATCAAGTCGTCAACTTATGCTATGATATTGACGAGGTTGCTATTCCTCCTTAAATAAGCACATCTGTTATATAAAGGGTTTTCCAATTAGGACTTGACAACTTTGAATTTAATTTGTGAACGCACTCTTTCACTAATCATCAAACTGTCACTGTCAGTTTATTCAGTAAACTCAACATTTTCATCATGGTAATGAGCAACGTCTGCATATTATAAATTTTTTTACAGATATTCAGAGTCGCAAAATCATTTTTAGTGACGAAGCTCATTTTTGACTCAATGGGTTCGTCAATAAGCAAATGTCAGGTGAAAACCCACATGTGCTTCATGAATCACCACTTTATCCACAAAAAATATCTGTTTGGTGCGGTTTGCATGCCGGCGGCCTTATTGGGCCATATTTTTTCGTCGACAATAACGATCGTCACGTTACTGTGAACACCGATTATTGAATTGGAAGATATGGACATGGACGACATGTGGTTGCAACAGGATGGTGCCATAAGCCACACAGCACACGCTACAATCGATTTATTGAAGAGTAAGCATGGTGAGCGTGTTATCTCAAGACATAGGCCAGTCGATTGGCCGCCTCATTCGTGCGATTTAACGCCGCTTGACTATTTTCTGTGGGGCTACGTTAAGTCATTGGTTTATACCAACACGCCGACGACGTTGGAAGAGCTCAGAGCCAACATTGAACGCGAAATAGCGGCCGTTTTGGCCGAAATGTGTAGCCCAGTCGTTGAAAATTGGGTCCAACGAATCGACCGCTGCAAACGTACCCGCGGTGGCCGTATGAACAAAGTCGAGTCCATTCGTAAATGTTTTGAATGAATGTTTTGTACTTCAAGCCAATAATAAAGTTTTTGAAATATCTCAAATGGTTTGCCTCTTATTTAAAAAAAAATAATTTTTTTTTTCCAAAACATTATCAAGCTTACGATTCCACTGATAAGCAAATTGGTCTAAGCCATGAAATGATTTTTAAGTTTACATATTTTCATTTAATCATTGACCTTTGGCCTCGAGTCTAGTTTTTTTGCATTCAATACTTTCATCCGTTGTGTACTTCCATCCGGATAGTATAGTATATCTACTATTGAGCATATTTTTGATTTAGGACCACAGTAATTATATTCTCTTTCCATACAATCTGGTTCAAATGTTTTAGTAACTCAGTTCAAAATTTGTATGTTTGTTTTGTCACAAAGTGGGGGGAGTGGAATAAAATGCTCTGACGCGGAAGAGTGGTGACAAGATTTAATAGAAACGAATCTCTCGACTGAGGGTGAAAAGTACAACTTCTACAATGAGGTAATTGCCCAATTCAACGCAACTACGAATAGAGATATCGTAATCGTGATGGAAGACCACAATGCAAAGCTAGACAACGACGATGAAGGGCTTAGACATGTGATCGGGAAGCACGGCCACATAGTTAGCTGTGTGTCAACTAACAGGCAATCACCGTCCAATCAAATTGATCACTTGGCGATCATCCGACGTTCCAGAAGTTGTCTTTTAGACGTCCAAATCTGATGAGGCGCCAACATGGGGTTGGTACAAGATCATTGCCTTATGGTAGCTACTGTAAAGTTAGGTACTGCATCTATCCGAAGACAATAATAATTATACCAAATAATATAACTAGGCAATATCACCAGAATGCCAAGGTATAGTATCGACAAGCTAAAGATTTCCTCAGTACGTCAACCATTAGGGGATTACTTTTCGCTAGAAGTGGAAGTAATCAGCAGATTACTGCCGCCAACTATCTAAAAATATTGTACCTCTGTGAAAAATTATTTTCACACCTGGAGCGGAAAGTATTGTTGAGAGATACCTGAAGGCGGATTAAAGAACGTAAGCTACTTAAAGCTAGTATTGTAGATACCAAAGAAACGAATCCCTGTATCGAAGGAAAATGAGATTAGTGCAGCGCAGAGTCCTTAATGGCAAACGTCACTAGACGTGAGAAGTAGAACCATTTACAAAATCACCAAGGCGCTAACAGGTGGTCATTGCTGTGACCAACATCCCGTAAGACGCCTAGATGATTCCGTACTCATTTCGGATGAGGATCAGCTCAAACAATGGAAAAATCATTTTGCTACGGTACCTAACCCTGTATTTCCCAGCGATATGTATCCAAATCTGAACCCTCCTATGGCGATCACATCGACACCCTGCGGATCATAATTGAACAGTACTTTGAATACCGGTAACCACTTCACCAGCTGTTCATTAATTTTGAGAAAGCTTTCGACAATGTCAACAGGCAGTTTATCTGACTTGCCATACGTAGGAGAGGTAAGCCCGACAAACTAATGGCTATTATCAAAGCAACCTCTGATGGGTCTTAATGTCATGTTCTGCAATGGAATTCGAGATACAATGTGGGGTTTTACTGAAAACGGGGGAATTCATTGGACTCTTAAATGTCAACTAAAAATCTAGACTACGCTGATGACGTTTGTTTACCCTCTCACAGGATTATTGATCTGCACCAAATGGGCCTCAAAATTAACACTGTCAAGACCAAAGTCATCAACCTCGGTACTAACTCATTAACTTAAGTTAGCATAGTTTGCTGGACAACCGGTAGAGAGAGTAGAGAGTTTCTAATATCTTGAAAGTACTATGTTAACCGAAGGTGGTGCCTTTCAAATGATGTCCACGATATGTAATGAACATAAACATCAAGCTACGACGTTTCCGTTCAAATGTTGAAGTCGTGTCGTTGTATGTATAAAGCACGTAGAAGTGGAAGTCTACTTACACAAAAAACTAAATACAAACAATAAAGGTTTTCCGACCTAACCGTATCTCTAGCGAACATCTTTACCAGAGAACGGATCAAAAACCAATAACCATCCAAGGGCGGAAGTAGCAGTGGAGTAGTAGCAATGGAAAAGTTGAAGAGAGCTGAATCTGTCTGACTCCATTCAAAGAATTGTATCCTGTATTCTCAGACTAAAACAAGTGACTTTAATATACGCAATTCTAGGAGGCTTCGACATTCTGACAGACAATTTCCAAAGGAGACCCAGCTTGTGTAAGAGCCCAAGCGAATACTTTACAAGATATTGATAATCATACGGCTATCACACTGGATATGTTTTTAAATAATCAGCCAGATATGTACCCCTTCTACGCTCGTCGTACCACTGTGTTTTCGTACACCAACCACACAATTAGAAAAAAAAAAAAAATCCAAAAATAACCGTTTAGCAATACGAAACAACTACTTAATTGGAGTGCATTTAACATCCTCTTTAGAAATTTTAATCAGTCGTTATGTTGGACATGGATGCCGCTGCTGATATGATCACAGACACTATTCTCTTTGAAATGGGATACATTATCCTTCATCGGATGAAGGGTTTCAAAACAAATGAAAAGGTGTGGTACGATTCCGGCTGTAAAGAGGAAGTCAATGATAGAGAAATGTTTTATCGGTCCTACAAGACCAACCCAACAGAGGAAAACCTAAAATAGGTTTTAGCGAGCCAGAAACGACTGCGACGCCTTTCTCAACACGTAAAATTTCAATTTGGCCAAAAACCTAGACAAAAAATATTACGGTTTTCCAAAGGTAGTAGAAAAGCTAATTTATAATGACATTACATCTGTCAGATCTTTGCACAAGGCCAATCTGCTTGCTGCACAATTCGCGGTAAGCCTAGCACTTCCAGATTGTGGTCCGACTGTGTCGAATCTTCAAATGGACGAATCACACTCCTGTAGTAGCAGAAGTACTTAAAAGTCCTCACTATCAGTTTGGCATCATACCGTTTTGTCGAAAATGCGTGCATTTGGCACAGACGACCCTCTTCTTCAAAAGATTAGAAGCCTCCTATTGGAGCGTTCAACTTAAGTTGTCTTGTATGGTTTCAAGTCTGATATGTGTAAAATAAATGCTGAAGTACCCCAAGGTTGCGTTCTGTCTCCGACACTATTTTAAATCTCTTAGTCTCTTGTCTGGTAGTTATAATTCAATATATTGCTTTGATGACGACAATAAGCTCTGCTTTTCCTCCTCTGATATGGCATGAATGTAGAAGGAATTTATTCGCTTAAAATTGGAGTATGCTAGGTGCATAGGTGACACCAATATTGCACATTCAATTGATACGCTTGAACACCAACGTAACATCTCCTGTCTAACCTTGTTGTATCACTATTTTCACCACCAGTGCTCCACCTAAATTGCCAGTAGCATTCCACCTCTTCAAACTTTTACCCGTAGCACATGTCGCGCTAAGAATCAGTATACATTTAAGCCCACTTTCGGACGTATTCCGAAATATCGTGATTCTTTCCTAAGCCATACAATACGCTTATGGAATTCGCTGCAGAGTGCTTTATTTAATAGTCATTACAACCTTTAAACATCGTTACCTCGCTTTCCTTCCCCTCTAAGTTTCCTTCGACCAAGTTGTGTGCAAACATTTTAAGGGTACTAAGAACCCCTGGAGCGCGCGTTAATTATAAGAAGAAGATATAAAAATATATACGTCTAAATATTCAGTCAGAGAAGTTCTAATTTTACACAAGTCGACTCAAGTTATATATGGATAGCATCCCACCTATTAAATAGAAATTACATTGGTATGAAATGAGAAATGTATCTCACATAAAAATTCTAAACAAAGTTAACATATACTGATGTAGGTTAAGTACACCAATCCAAAACCCAAAGATACCTTCAAGCTACACGTGCCAATATGTTTTCGAGAAATTCAGCTCCTTCAATAAAATGAAACTCTTT
Source organism: Volucella inanis (assembly GCA_907269105.1). Taxonomy (NCBI): domain Eukaryota; kingdom Metazoa; phylum Arthropoda; class Insecta; order Diptera; family Syrphidae; genus Volucella; species Volucella inanis. The sequence continues at coordinate 150,767,463 of OU026153.1, forward strand.
ACTTATTCGTTTTTCCTTTGGTAAATTATTTATTAACGAATTCGACCGTCAGGTTGAAGTATACATGTATGAATTTGCGTTATTTAAATTTTTACTTTTTTCTTATTTGATCAGATGGTGCAATGTTTTGCGTAAAGCTCGAAATCAAACACAATTTGCGAAACTCATTTTGCAAAATTAATTTGGAAATTTATCTATAAAAAAGCTGTCTTTGTTTACTGACTGAGTTTCTTGCTAAAATGGTAACAAAGACAGCCTTATTCTTGTGTGTTTGCGTTTGCATCAACGCACTTTGTCAAAAAACTAAAGCTCAAAGGAGGAGAACACCCATAATTTCACGCATACAAGTAATTGGCCAGAAAAGGGTGTAAAAACAACAACGGTGGCAACAACCGAAACTCCAACTGAAACTCCAACTGAAACTCCAACCGAGACTCCAGTCGAAACTCCAACAGAAACTCGGATGAGGATCCAACGTAAGTTCCAACTAATGATACAACTCCTTCTCAACTGCAACTCAACCTGCATCAAAATATCATAGATTTTCAAATTTCTTCACAACAATTTGGCTCTTTGCATCAATGCCATTATCATCACTTAAGTGAAAGAAAAACCCCTGTGAACTTACTGTGATACTGAAAAGTCTTCATAAGCCTAAAAAAACGGTGATTACCAAAAATGTTTCTTTTGCTGATGTCTACGCTAGTATCGTTGTTGTGGTGCGATGACGGTAAAGCGTGAGTTAGCAAGAATAAAGCTTATCGTTACGGCATAGTTTTGTAGCCATTAGTCTTGAAATATGAACAGTTTATGGTATACTCTATTTTGCTGTCATCTATTACTCAACTCAGCCGCGAATACACCATTGCCACATCTCTTATACAGGGTGAGTTTTTTAACTTTAGACATCCAAATTTGTCTGAGTAATTTGCATGTCTCAAGTTAAAAAACTCACTGTATTTCTCCCATAATGTTTGACGAGAGATCTGTTTTTAAAAGATGCAGATGTAACGAATCGACCGCTCTCAATTTAAAATGGATGCATAGTTAAGTGGAGGATTGTCTTTGTAAGCGAATTTCAAATGTCAGTCAATCTGCGAAGTGAATTTGAAGTGATTCAATCAAGACTTCCTTCAATTAAGTGTCTTGCTCCGCAAAAAATAATAGTTTTTCTCTTCCGATGCCGGGAAGAGTATCGTCTTACAGACAATAGCAACCAAAATTATTGAAAGTAGGACTTCCATTTTTAATAACTCCGAACAAAGAGCAGAAGCTTTTTCTTCATTTTCGCATTCAGACAAAACACTATGTTGTGTCGATGAAAGTATTTACTAAGGTGGGGCTTCGATTCGCGGGGAACTTAGGCCTCATTTAATAAGCCTCTCGAAAAAGACCGATCCTTAGTTAACTCCTACTAATTGCTTACACAAATCAGATCAGGTCCCCTCCAATTTGTGCCCACCACTTAAGACGAGGTCTACGAGGTCTAGTACATGCCTTAGACATCTCAAACGTCTGATGTGCAATTTTTTTGACTAAGTCGATGTCGTCGTACAGCTTGTATCCTTCGTCATGGAATCTCCTCCTCCAAAGTCCTTTATCGGAAATGGGACCAAATAGCGTACAAAAAATTCGTCTCTCGAAACGACCAAGGACATTTTCATCTGTTTTTGAATGAATTCATGCTTCAGCGCCATAAGGTAGGACTGGGATGATCAAGGACTTTATTGTTTTTTTAATTATTGGAGAAAGGGGCCTTACTGCTCAATTCTATTTCTTAGCCAGAGGAATCAGCGATTGGCAATAGCAGATTTTCGTTTTATTTCTACTGAGGTAATGTCAGTAAAAATGACAGCAGAACTAAGGTAGACAAAGTCCTTTACTACCTCGAAATTATAGGTGACGTTCTGACCAATTCGTCGATATTGTGTGTATTTTCTTATTGACACCGTATAACTGTTAGTTTTACCACTATACATATTTTGACAGCTTCCGTTTCAAAATTAGCGAACGCAATATGATCACTGACTAAGTCAATAATATACGCTAAAATTATAGTTGCACAGGATTTTGGAAGATTTAGCTTTCTTTTTCACTTGTGAGTTGCGCACAAATCTTTTAAGTGTGACATAGCGGCACCTTGTCTTAAATATTTATTTGCAAAAAAGTCTCGGCTATGTCGTTACAAACCTTGACGAAGCAGCGAGTGTTCTGCATAGAAGGACGAATTTGGCAAGTATGCCTAAACTATGTATACATCGCATATGCTCATAGTCTGACGATAGTTTCCATAAAATACGAGAGTAGCCAGTAATCAACCTACGGTTAATTTGTTTGGTTTGCATGCAACCTGGAGAATCATACAAACAACAGTTGTGTTCCTATGAAAACTAAATGTCAATGGAAGCCTTAAGCGAGGACATAGGCAGAACTAATGTGTTCTGAAAACTCTCCTGTAAATCTTGTCTGGCAAGTTCATAGACCATTCCATTTCCCGTGACCTGGGACCAGATAAGACTCGGTGGATTAAGCTTTCCGACTACCTTAAGTGATGTCTTACATTCTCGAACCAGCTTGGATATCGTAAGACCGTTCAGCCCCTCATTATGCTCGTATATAGGTTTTGTTTCCATCTATGAAGACCCGACTACATTCATTTCCTAGCCCAGATTCTGGTCGAAGACAGTATTGGGTATAGGGAAAGTCGATTTCGTATTTTTTCTCCAGCAGGAGTTCTGGAGTCATTGCGTCAGATAGCATGTTCATAAGACCAGAGTCAAACGACAGCCGGCGCGTCCTGTATGTATGGGCGTTTTTTGGCCAGGTTTCAAAAATACATACTTAGAATAATGGCCTAACACTATAAAAATGTGGTAATTCCCGTTCTTAGTTCGCGGATACAGTCTTAAGAAATCAATCAAGACGAGCCAGAGTCTTGTGAATCCCGCCATGTCCAGCGGCCGGTGCAACTTGTGCTGCAGCCAATAAGATCTCACGCAACTCCTTTGGAATTCGGAGTTTCCAGACTAAGTCGTCTTGTACCGGATCTCCTGTCTGTATGTTAGTTCGTTTATACACAAATCCGTCTGAGATGCATTTGTCTGGAAGTCGGTCCTGATTTTCTCAACTCCTCATATTCCTCTGACGAAAAATATAGGGAATTGAGGTCAACCTACAGAATATCGGATTGGGTACTGAGCTCTTCCGTGTGGGTTGGGAGAGTAGCAGGTTCTACGTTTAGAATACCCATTCTATCTCGAATTCGAAGACTTGAAGTTTCAGGCTCCACCTGCCCAAGCAACCAGACGGATCCTTTTGTAACATCAACCACTTCAGACTATCGTGATCGGTTATTATAGTAAAGAGTAAGCCCTTTATTGACAGGACGGCCGCATAGCATTCAAGCTCTGTGACGTTATAATTCCGTTATAATTATAATTGTTCGTTCGTTTTTCTCTGCGTCCAACGGGAATAGCACATTATCCACTTTGGTTGTCAAAGCTTCGCACTGTATGTAAAAGTGTCTCTTAAAGTCCGGATTTGAGAATATGGGTATGGACACCAAGGTAGCCTTAAGCTTGTTAAAGCTTCATCTGTTAAAGTTGATATTTGTCCTTTCTTAAGGCAGTCCGTCAAAAGCGTAAATGTTTCGGTCTTGTACAGTGGTGATGGCACACTGATGTGACCTTGTTTCCTTTCTTCTTTTTTTTCCATCATCTTTCTCTCATCCTGTCTTATAAGTTCGTCTATTTAGTCAACGTTAAGTAACGTAACTTTCTCCAGGCTATTCCTGTTTGTTTTTAATATTTTAACACGAGGTAAAAGGGTACTATAAGTGAGTAGAGCTGCATAGGGTAGTGGCAAGAACCAACCCAATCCAACGAGCTAGAGCCGAGTGATATCTACTCCTGCATCATGGATGCCTCTGTGGCTGATTACACTTCCTACATAGTCTCTACTTTCAACTCAGTGTAGGTGCCATTAAATTTTCTAAATGATTCCAGCCTGTTTGATCCTCCCCATTTAGGGACTTCGACTAGCCTACTGGTTTCACCAAAAGTTCCGATCTTTAGGCAATAGTGTTTATAAGAAACACTCTTTGAAACCAGGGTAAGCTTTTTATATTCCTTTTGATTCGATCTGTAATGATTCTAGTCTTTCTCCAAATACGAGCACCATATGTGTTGAGTGACCTCTTTAGAAGTTTTCTGGTTTCTTTACAAAGACCATGCAGAGCTGCGTTCTCCCGCGCAATCTGGAGGATTGCTTTCTGGCTGAACATGACAATTCAAGATACCAGGCGAATGTGCCGTTCAGGTCTGAACAGAATTTTCTAACTTTTGTTTTGTCCTGGGCTAACGGGGAGCACTGTTTGACTTTGTTTTGTTCCTCTGTGTCTGTGTCAGCTTCGTAAGCATTTCGGGATTTTTGAAACGGGTTTCCTGGCGACATCCAAATTCCGTCTATCCGAACTGCTACTCTTGCTGATTACAGCACCGGTTTCAGCCGGATCTTATGTGTGGGAAAAGCCACTACCAGATTTGTTTCTTAGCGGGGATTTCATCGCATATGCAACTTCCGTCGATCAGAACTACGACCTTTATTGGCCAGGTTTTTTCCATTATCTTGGCTTGGACCATTTGAAGTATAGTCCTTTTGGGTCACTTCCATACTTTTAATGATCTATCATCCAGTTTTGATGTCTTTGGCGTTTAGTTCGGAGCGTGTTTTTATTCTTTTTACAAACTTAGGTTCTTTGACTCTTAAAGCTTTTTGCCACGACAAGGTAGCCATATACTTTGGTCTTATATACTCAGACACCAAAAAGACCGAGATAAGTGCGTTCAAAAAAATATTGCGGCCTTGCTGAAGAGAACCCCAATTTATCGATTTATTGTCAATCGACGATCGTATATTTGCTCTTGTACATTCAACATTTGAAAAGTTCAGCATAAAAATCTTAGTCTCAAGGCTTGTAAGATAAAATTGGTGTAAAAACTAATGCCGCGTGATCATTTATTGAGTTGGGTCTTCAGTATTTGGGCTTCAAATCAACGGGGAGTTGACCAGTGATGAGGATCATTTCTGGTAGAATGGCTACATAAACAAGCCATATTTGGAGAAAGTTATCAGTTGCTATTGCATCCAGAAAAATGTACAGTATGGTGCGAATTGTACACTGCTGAAATCTTCGGTCCAATGCACACAAATCGCTGGCGATCCCGTTTTAAATATTAAACAATCACATAAAAAAAAATTCCAACTCATGTTTATTACAAATATTCAATGCACCACATCATCCCAAAAATTCTCGCTTTTATTCACATCAATACATAAGTACGTCAAAAAACTCCTAAGTACATATGAATGAGTAAAAATAAAACCATTCCAAAGGTCAAGGTACTCTCCACTCGGCTCGTCTTGAAATCAATATCCATCAGAACCAGTCACTTTAACTCCTCAAACAGGTACCGGTGCGCATTGTTGGCATTTCGCCAAGTATCTAATCCGCCTCTTTGACACTTGACTAAACACAAAACATTCTTTCAACTCACTTTTCAAAAATTTTCAAAAATCTTTTTCTGGTCAAAATCTAACATGAACACGAGCAATTTGTAAACAAATGCACAAATGCAGAAGTGGTAGCAGTTAAGCAGTATACTATACAGATGGTTGCAGTGATGTTGTAGTGTAGTATAGTATGGTTCTGTTTTTCGAAATACGGTGCGGCAGTAAAATGTTCGGAGCGATATTCAAATGGCCTTTTGGAACGAAAACGTAAAAAAAAAACACCAAATGCACATATGTCCCAACCTTAGTGGTTGATCTGTATCGTGCTGAACCTTAATGATATCTTAATAGAAAACAACGAAATCAAAACAATTTATGAATATATCCCTGCGCCACGGTTTTGATTGATTTTCCTTCGATTTTCACTAGACGACAGAGCTCAGCACAGCTCAAATTTTTCTATAGACACAGCCACATTTTGTTTATACAAATTATGGATACAATTTTTTGTCGGCGTTTGGTTTTTGTTTAATTAAATGAAAGTTGAGATGATGATGCCGCACTAGCAATGGAACATTTTTATTTGATTTTACAAGTATCATGCGCGCCACCAGCGCAGTGACATTTAGGGCACGGAATGGCTTGAGAAATAAACACTGTCATTATGAGGTGCGAAATGATATGAGTGTGTGTTATATAGTAGGTTTGCCAAGCTTCTTCTGGGACAGTCTGTCTGTGGAATGCGTAGTGGAGATACAAAGTGACAAACTATCTATCTGGTTATAATCACGTGTGAACGTGCCGCTTTTTCAGAGAGGGGTCTGCTCAAAAAATTAATTTTTAATTTGAATCGATAGCTAGAGGAACTACATGTGTGCGTGTTTGGAAATGGAAAATGATTTCACGCTGTCATTAATTGAAGTTGATAAATATTTTATTTTTGTTTTGCTTTAGTGGTTATGGCAGGGGCGGAGGCGAAATAAGAGTAGTGTGCCATTGTTTACAATGGTAAATTAAATTCTGCCTTCGAGAGCCATAAACATATTAGAATTGATAATTAATAGCAGTGGTAATCCAGCCGGTATCGCATAGGATATTGCGGTCCAAATAAAATGTCTGCAAGTATCAAAATTCAGTCGATTAGATAGGTAATATTGCTTTTCGGTCGACAATGTGAAACATCATTAATTAGAGTAAATAAACTTTTTCCAGTTGAAACATTTGCGGTTTTTTCTCGCGACAAAAGGCAATATTTTATGACATACGGCTTAATAATGAAGAAGAGGAAAGTGAATCATTTTTGAATCACGAATTTCTAATTATATTGTATTTAAAAATTTGTCGAATCTATAAAAATGAATGCGGTCAGGCTTATGATTACCTGTCAGTGGATTTATTTGATCAACGGTCATAACATTGGTTTGCAGGAGTTGCCAGAAGCTGCCCTAATACAATTATGAAGCACTTGCTTGCTTAGAACGCGTTACTCTTCTGCGAAGCTAGATGAATAGAGCCAACTTGATACCGTAGGGCGCGACAATCTTAGTTATCTTAGTTTAGGCTAAAGTATAATAGAAAGCTACATATATGGTTGATGTATAGTTGCCCTTCTTGTGGTATTAAAGGATCTAACGTCTTTGTATTTGAAGTATATTTAATTTCATTTTAAGCCATTTGACATTTCTTGCTTTCGACATAGAGGAGGGCAGAAAGTCTGTCGAACGAGGCAAGGGACTCTTAGGTTTCCATTATTCTTAAATCTTAAATGATTTTCCTGACGAAATAAAAGAATAATGGATGCAAGACAAAAGGCTATGCAGATTAAAAAGCAAATAGCAGCAGCTATAGATAACATTGGATTAGATAGGAAATCTCCATCTGTTCCCTAGTGCTGCAAAATGGATTAAGGATCCAGATCTTGCAGTCTAGCTCCCGCTATTATCTATCGCGATTGCCGGAAGACATACATAACTATCTGGATGTGGAAGTCACATTTAGAGCATCACCAACTCGTATACGAATTCATTTTCTCTAAATCTCGCCATCATGGTAGACGAAGGATATCCAAGAACTGCGCTGTAACAGCAGAAATAATTTTTACTATATCAAACTATCAATGAAAAAAGTCTCCTTTAAGGACATACAAACGAGAAGAACTAAGGGCACAGCGTAGGTCGCGGCGTAGTTTCTGCAAAAGTGTCACCAATGCAAGTGACCTATAGGCAAATTTAAGTCTTGTCTACAAGACCTCGAATTTCGAGCGCACCCAACAGCCTAAACTGAAGTAGTATTCGGTACAATACGCACTGGAGCTTTGATGATCATGCTCGCTGACTGCCTTTTGACTCTGGGCGTATGGACATACCGTCTGATGCAGTAACACCCGAACTTCTGCTGCTGAGAAAATATGAAATTGACCAATACTGGTTTCGGCCAGAATCTGAGCTGAGAAAGGGATGTTGTCGGGTCTTCATGAATGTATCAAAAACCGATATAGATCTTCGTTAGGAAAACTTGCGTCTGTGTTTCATGCGGAGATATACGCAATCCGAATGGCAACGAATTATACTGTGAAGAACCGGTGGAGATGGCGAAGGATTTGCATATGTAGCGACAGCCAACTTATGCTTACAACCTCACTGAACCCTCTCATGACTTTCATGAACGCAAGGCTAAGTTCACTGAGTCTTGTCTGGGTTGCAAGTCACCATTTGATCACGGGAGGAAAGTTTTTCATGAACCAAAGATAGGTGATTTTCATGTAAGTACAACTGCAGATGACATGACTTTTCAGGTTGCCGGAAAACCAAACGAATGGTTCCTGATGTCCTTTAGAAGCGCTTTCTGCTGTCCCTAAGTAGGAAAGTCTGCAAGTAACTTACTGCCGTGGTGACAGGAAATTACACATTTGCTAAGCACTAAAATGTGTTGAGCATAAGTTTAGCAACGTCTTAGAATGGTTGGTCTGAAAATGAAGACAACACCGCGGAACATTACCTCTGTGAAAATTCCATTAACTTACAAGGATTACAATGGACTAGTACTCTGTTCCAACAGAGAAATATACAAGATGTGTATGGTGCAACGGTAACCTTACTAAATATCGAGTTAGTGCTGACACTTCTTTGATCATAAGGTCTCTTCAAGAATTTGACATAAATGACCCTGCTTCTGGCTTGATCTATTTCAGTTTCAATAATGGAAACATGAATGCGGTTTTTGGTAACAGCTCTATGTAGAAGAATGAACCATATAGGGAGGGCTTGTGCTCTCTCTTTACTTATGGAACCTATTCAATGGGCTGCTTAAAAAATTAAAAAATACGGGATGTGGAGTGCTGTCAAGTATATCTTAGACGTAGTCTAATCTTATATTTTTCTTCGAAAAGAGCAAGACCATCTATATTTAATGATGACCTTTTGCAAATTTGTAAACGAAATAGTGGCATCATCTGCTAAGACTAGGCTGGCAAAGCAACGATTTCTGTCACAGTGGTTGAGTTAAAAAAGAAAATGTAAGCATGTATTTAAGTAATCATTCCGCAGTATAAAAGGCATCTAATTGGCTAAAAATCATGTTCAGACAATTTTAAACCTAATGAGATATAAAGAATTCATACCATTTTCAGTCAGTACCAACCTTCAAAAGATACGTGTATAAATTCGACAGCTGTTGAATGATTAGTTCTCGAGATATAGCGTTGTGAGTGAAGCAACTTTTGTTATTGTGAAAAAAATGGATGCAAAGCAATTTCGTGTGTTGAGTTATCATTGCTTTTTGACGGGAATAAAATCCAGCCGATGCAAATAACCATTCGCAAGTGGATTGAAAAATTTAAAAGTGGTCATACAAGCACCGAAGATGATGCACGCATTGAACGTCCAAAAGAGGCTGTTTCAGATGAAAACATCAAAAAAGTCCACAAACTGATTACGAATGACCATAAAGTGAAGTTGATCGAGATAGGTGAGGCTCGGAAAATATCAAAAGAGTGTGTTGGATATATCATACACGAATATTTGGACATGCGAAAGCTCTGTTCAAAGTGGGTGCCGCGTTTGCTCACAGTCAACCAAAAACAACAACATGTTGATGATTCAAAGAAGTGTTTAAAGCTGATCAACCGCAGTAAAGCCGAATTTTTGCATTGGTATGTGACAATGGATGAAACTTGGCTCCATCACTTCACACCAGAGTTAAGTGGGCTGAGTGGCGAGCAGACGACGAACCTCATCCAAAACGACCAAAAACTCAACAGTCGGCTGACAAGGTTATGGCATCCGTATTTTGGGATACACATGGAATAATTTTCATCGATTATCTCCAAAGGGGCAAACTATCAACAGCGCCTATTACATTGCGTTGTTGGAGCGTTTGAAGGACGAAACCGCAGAAAAACGCCCGCATTTGAAGAAAAAGAAAGTGCTCATCAAGACAATGCACCGTGTCACAAGTTGATGAAAACTATGGCAAAATTGAATAAATTTGGCAACGAATTGCTTCCCCACCCACTGCATTCTCCAGATTTGGCCCCCAGCAAATATTTCCTGTTCGCAGACCTCAAAAGAATACTCACCGGAAAGAAATTTAAGACCGATGAAGAAGTAATCGCCGAAATAGAGGCCTATTTTGAGGCTAAACCGAAATAGTACTACAAAACTGGTATCGAAGGATTGAAAAATCGTTTCAATCAGTGCATCGCCCTCGAAGACAGCTATATTGATAAATAAATTTGAATTTTGCAAAAATTTTGTGTTTTACTATAAAACGGCACTGACTTTTCAGTCCATGTGTTATTCGTGTCAGAGCTCAACGATTTTTGGGGGTGAGCAATATGATTATTTTAACAAAGAAATAACATATCACATTACATATGCACAGGCAAAAGTTTTGAGGTTGGAAAAGTATAACGGCAACATGAAATCAATATAATAATGTGGCGACTCAACTACAACAGAGTCGTCGCACACGGCAGTGTGGATCGTCTCAGGTTCAATAGGGTGGTGTGGAATCGCGATAAGAGGGATGTCGTTAGGCAGCACCAGCATTGTGTAATTGTCTATGTGTGTTGTGTGTATGTGGGATTAGGTAGACTAAGGTTTATTTTAAGTTAGATTTTAAGTTTTTATAAAAAATAAAAAATTACATCCATAGGCTAAATTTTTTGTTAACAATTTTTTCTTAGCCCTAAGTATACAAAGTAAAAACTTTTAAATAAAATGTAAATGAGGTCGAAAGATATAGATATACGAATTTAGAGTAGCTTAGAGTGCCTGTGTGGGGCCAGTTAGTTAAGAACAGTTGAACTCCAGATAATATCGAAACCAGCTAAGGGCAATTGGACGAGGGAGTACAACAAATACCGATCGGTTGATGGCCGTGGCTCAAGTTGTAGTGGTGGTTGAACACCTTGCCTCGTCCGAAAGACATTCGTTTTTTTTTTTCATTTAACAAAAATCAAGTAAGACGAGTAGTTGACTAAAAACCAACAACAAGCCAACTTCCACTCATAATTTAGTCTACCCATTTAATGTTCGATGCCCCCATGGAAAGAAATAACTACTGAGCTCAAACATCTTTCTCTCTCTCTCTCTTGAGTGTTAATTTTTTTTTTTTTAAATAGAAATAAAAATATCGGTGAAACTAATGATTATAGAAGGAATATGACAATCAATGCGGCTTTAAATGAGGCAGGTCAAGAAATGACCTGTTTCAAAGCTTACTAACAATAATGGGGAACGACGTAACTTTCGTCGAACGCGTATCCCAAAATCATTTGGCAATTTCTATGCCGGCAGATTCAAATACCGAAGAACAGTGGCAACGCTGTCAATATGACATCAAATGCACTGCAACTGATGTACTGGAATACAGGCAAACAAAGCCAAGAGCTTCTCGGGAGCCCTATGAGCAAAAGAAACGGGAAGATCATCGGCTTCCCCACAATAAAACACAAGAAGCAGGCGATCGAAAATGTTGACGTAACTACTACGTGAAGAAGTTTTACCAACAGGTGAAAAGAATATGTTAAGAAGGAAACCTTGTCACAGTCGGTGCTGAGAACATGGAAAAACTTATTCTGCGGACTGCATAACGGTGACGAATGCCAACATGAATAGAACGTTCAACTTAGACGATGGGAGCCAAAACTTCAGTCCACCTGACTAAAACAAAGTAATGATAACAATATATAAGCTGAAACCCAACAAAGTACGTAGAACTGATGAGGTATTCAAAGCTGCTGGAAACGACTTTTTGGAGAGCATAGCATAGGTCGTCAAAAAGCAGAACAAGCTAATAGCATCAAACGGTTTCAGGATTGACGATAATGACAAACAATTAAAAGACAGCGATCTATAGATCTACACATGGACCGTTGAAACTTCAATTTTACCACTCGTATATTCTTACAGATATTTTTCCCAGCCTTCTTACCGCCAATGTATTCAAATATCAAAATTTCATCTCCTAGAAGTGCACTGACTATACCTGACACCAGATATACCGTCGAATTTCGTCTGGCTATGAGCATGAACTTTTTATTTCCCACCTTCCCATGATTTACTTTCTTTTTATTTCAATTGTAAAATAGTATTAATTCTGATGTATTTTTGTACATAAAGTCGTTGTCACCTTTCTTCAAATTTAAAGAGAGCTCAAAGATTTACTTAGAGAAGGAAAATTTCATTTAAGAAAATGGTGTGCTAATGCACCTGCACTCAAAAGAGATATACAAATGAAAAATCGAAGGGCTTGTCAAAATTCTTACCAAGATATGGATGCCGTTATAAGATCGGTTTCGTTACAATAAGAGTTACTAAGCGATTCATATTAGCTGATACTGCTGATATTTTTGACCCAGTAGGCATTGTGAGTCCAGTAGTGATATTCGTTAAAATCTTTATCCAAGAGCTATGGATTTCCAAACTAGACTGGGATGCTGCATTTCGTATGGAGATGTACACGATATGAGAAATGGTCTTCTCCTTGAAGGTACCTCAACATTTCATGTTGCCAGATGATGTTGAGCTGCATGCATTCTCTGACGCCTCTTAACGAGTATATGGAGCCGTAGTCTACCTTAAGACTTTAGGTCTGATGGATGTAGCGTCACATTTCGTCAGGCTAAGAACGTGAACTTTTTATTTCCCACATTCCCATTATTTACTTCATTTTTATTTTAATTGAAAAATAAGCTAATGAATATTTGCAAATAAAGTCATCTGTCACAAATCAAATTAATTAGATCAAAAAACATCTGTTCATGGAGTTTTCGAAAACTTTATAAACCGCAAGCAGCCGAACAAGAAGTGCCATGCGATAGAACATTATGAGAGAACTATGAAAAACTAAAAAATACTAACCGGCGGAATAACGACAAAATTCCCAGTGTTTGTTCGGATGTGAACTCGCCGTCCGAGGAAGGTCTTTAACTTTCTCCATGTAAGTGAACGCGTTATATTGACGACGGCATTTTCTTGGTTTTAATCCGAACCTCGTCTACGAAGGGAAATTTGGTAACGCTTTTACAACATTACCTCTGGAAACGAACACTGCCTTATTAATTTTCCGGCGGGCAGTAGTGTAACTATGACCAGTACAAAGTTTCCACTCCTTGACATCCTTAAAAGAACCTGGCTGGTTCCTTATCAATAAACCGTCAACTAAATTAATATTATATTGCGACAAAGATTCTCTTAACCACTAGAGTCCGGTGTCGCCAGCATCGAACGTAGAAGGCCAGTGATGTAACTCCCATAAAAGAGGCCTCCTCTGATGTACTAGGTTTCAACCCGCGAGAACAAAAAAATCTTTGGATCATTTACGAATACATAAAAAAAGTAAGGAAAATAGCTTATGTGCAGAGTGAACCTGTTTAAAGGTACGAGAATCGCATGCGAGTTATCTGAGCTGAAAATAAGGATTTTCTGAAGAAAAGACAAAAAAATTATACAAAAATTAAACTGCATGAAGAAGAGTTCAAAAGTTCGTAAATTTAACTGACGTTACAAGTTACGGGGTAGAAAAGTCTTGGAAGGGTAAAATGTTCAGTTTTTAACACTGGATTATCACATAACTAGACTGACCAATGACGCTCCTAAGCGAAGGCGGCAATTAAACTGCCTAGTCCAAAAAAAAAAAAAAAATCTTGTGAACACGGGAAGTGTTGCACAAAATAATGAATAAAAACTCAATTTATCTGTTATACATCGTAGGCAAACCTGTCCAACCAAACATTTCTGCAACCCATAGTTCACCCCATTCCATTTGCAAATCAATCTTCACGGATACCTACTCCTATATGAGCATATACAATCTTACACTAAATTAAAAACACATTGTCACTCTCAATTGTATGAAATTAAAAATAGCCAAAAATAATAACAAACTTCAGGAATAACAACAACAACACCATCAACAGCAAAGCAAACAAAACCCAATCAAGGAAAATCCTATTCGCTTGATCTTTCTTCTAAACTCATGCCACATCTATAAGTAGCAAGGAGAAGAAAAACCGAACAACAAAACATCTAAGAACAGCAACAACTACAATTCCTTATTTTTAATAATAAAAAAACCAAGATACTGAAATACTGAAAATATGTTCAATTCAACACACTTGCACCATATGTGCTCCCTGACTAGCAACACTGCAACAGCAATAACAACAAAAAAAACTGCAACGATCTACCGAAACGGAAAATCCACACGAAAATGCCCGTTTTCAAGAATCTTGAACACTTTTCACTTTTTTCGATTTTTCCTTTTTTGAAAATACATCTTCCTCTTTAGTTTAAATACTGTGCATCATCATGTCGTATAGTTTATTACAAGTACAACTGCTGTGCGTTCAACAACGCACCCTCAACCTTAACGCAACTGCAATCTCAACACGGCCCTAAGTAGCCGGAGTAATATCTTACGGATTCGAATCTGGTGTGTGTGACACATAAGTTCAAAAATAAGTCTTTAAACGTACGTCAAACAGTTTAATGAATTTTGTGAGCAAAAAAATAAATATATATGTAAAAGTGGATAATTCTTAGGCTAGCTCCATCAGATAGAAGATACATCAATTAACGAACTTAAAATAGATGAGTTTTTGAGTCATAGGGTTTTCCCGCGCTCAAGATTTATCTTGTGAAAGTTGTGCCAAATGTTCGCGTGTTCCTGCCTCAGTGTGACTTGTTTCTTGTGTCTGGTTTTGTTGTCCGCACGCTTGCTTATTATTTCGGAACGCAAGTCCCATTGAAAAGTTATTTTACTGTTTTTTTATTTATTTTTTTTTTATTTTTACAAACCGACAATCACAATGCCAAGAGGTCGCACTTTTTGGCACTAATTTCGCGAGTATGACTCAGTGTGAGTGCGAGAGAAATAAAAAGTGAAATGTCACATTTAGTAACGATCTCATCATCATTGCCGCCTGCAAGTAATCATCACAAAAACATTCCTGTCAAACAAATTGAAATGTTTGGACAGCCGCCCACAACAGTCCAGTCTTCGGTTGCGTCTCTTACGACTCATACGTCAAGTATTTTGACGCCAACATCACCCTATACCGACTACATTCATCGCAATAGCAATAATAATTCCATTTATCCTCTGACTGGTCAAGATATCACGACCAGCCTTGACATGAAGACATTTACAAGTTCGTATTCGGACTACACCGACCCATTTCCATCGTGTGCTGAGACACCCAGTTCCGTGTTTAGTGATCCCTGTACACCGAGCAGTTACAATCCGAATGACATAACCTTTCGCGAAGACGTGTTTCGCTTTGAACCAGAAGATATTGAGCGTTTGACAAAGACATGTCATTACAACGAGACCATTACTAGTCAAACGTCAACACTGTCAGCGGTGACAACGGCAAATTTAAACTTTGACATCGAGTACTTTAATTATGACGAAATCAATTGTCAATCAAAGAATCAATCACCTTGCTCGTCGCCACAACTGATGGATCCATGGATGACATTAAACCTGCGTGACACCTATACAACGTCTGCTACGTCTCCAAAAATTACCAACAACAACAACACCAAAAACAACATTCAGTTTCCAAGTTTCACGTACAACCTTAACCATCAGCAGGTGCATCAAGCAGACTTAAATTTTCTGTATCATCCTCAAGCTGGTGCATCTATCGATTCAATGAGAGTTAAGGATGAGTGCTCGTCTGTTACCGTAGTCGAAGGTGGCAACACAGTTAGCCGCGAAAATTCTGTTGCAGATAAATTTATTCTTCAGTCGTATAGCAAATTGCCCTCGATGAATAGCATCGGTACGTTTGAAACGACGACGACCACTGTTAAATACTCCTCGTCAACACCGAGAACTCAGTCGTGCTCGTCGTCATCAGGTCCATTGCACGTGGAGACTATTGCTTATGATGAATTGACGACAGCATCACCAGACCAAGACCAGAATGACGAAGAGGTCCATGTCCATGACCAGTTTCAGCATTCAACTTTCTACAGTCCGAAGAGTGATGAATGCAACGATTCATATGAACACCTGCCCGAGAACTACAATAGCAGTGAGCTGATGATGCATGAGAAACCAAATCGGGTGCATAAGAACATTTGGACAATCGAGGAAATTAAGGGGGAAACCGACCTCGAGGAGGTTGTTATAAATTCGTTTTCGTCTTCTTCAAGAGTAGCACATATACGGCCAGGAGACTACGATAACAATGAACCATTCGATTGTGACGATGATAATACTCTCAATGGTGCCCATAGTGCTGCTGCTGCTACTCCAACTGATACAGGTGATGATGATGGTCGAGTTGGTGATTCAAGTAGTATTCGTACTGCTCCCGATATTGATGATGATAATGATGACGATTCTGTATTTATGGAAATCCAAGAAACGCCTTACAATTCAACAACGACAATAGCAACGACCATGGGCGATGACGACGATGGACAATCGTCGTCCCTATTGGCATCGTTAGTGAATCAATTGGAATGCCAGTGGACCGATTGCAATGAGGTGTTTCCCAATCAGGAGGAGTTTGTGGCACACATCGAGAAACGACATGTCGATGTTAAAAAAGGCGACGACTTTTCCTGCTTTTGGCTTGATTGTCCGAGACGATATAAACCATTTAATGCTAGATACAAATTGCTTATCCATATGCGAGTGCATAGCGGTGAGAAACCGAATAAATGTCCGGTGAGTATGAGCACATACATACATACGAGTATCTATCTATTCAGTTAAATTTAAAAAAAAACAATTCACTTATTCGTCTTCATTAAAAAAATTATCTTCTCTATTGCGGTAGGCAATGACAAAAGTTGAGCTTAATTAACGATCCCAATTCGAATTGGGTGGCCAATGACTTTAATTAAAAAAATTTTTTTTTTTTTTAAATGATTTGTTATAAAGAAATCGGTTAGTTTATCAACTTATTTCTTAAAAAAAATTAAAAAAAAAAAACATTTTATGGTGCAGGATCGGGGAAAAATTTAACGAATATTCCAAGTTGTGTTAAAAAAATTGTTTAATGAACAATTCATTACCAAATTATGTATATAGGTTATTGAAGTAATTCAAATCCATCAAAATGGTATTTTGATAGTGTCCTATATCCTCATACTTGAGTTGGAGAATTAAACAGACTTTTGAGAGTCGCAAGCAATGTGTCTGAAAAGTTGCCGATTAGATAGTTGTAAGCCGACGGTAAATTGTTAAAAGGATTCTTGAAGAGTACCTGAGCAGATTTGGTTACATGGAGAGCAATCCTACAGGTCTTTGTTCATTCATTTATGATATTAAGAGTCCTTTGTAGTTTACCGCTTGCTCCTTCGATAGTTTTAAGTAATCCTAGTAAAGCCGTTACCGTAGACAAATATGCAGGTCTTTTTGTGGCTTATCACGGATATATAGGAGCGGACTAAGAAAACTTCCTTGTGGAACCCCGGCTAAACTTTCTTTGAATTGCAAAAACTGGTTTCCGTGTCTCCGTTTTTTTATATACACTGAAAGACCAGTTGTAATTTTAATTACAAGCTCTCATGTCACAGGCGTCCTATAAGACATCAAGAAATACACTTGCTCCTGAACTCAAATTTCTAATCAGGGACACGACTTCTTTGGTCAATATAGTACGCTTAAGTATTTGCATAAAATTGGGTGATGTGAAGTTAATCTAGGCGACTTCTTGTCACTTGGTTGCTTGATACCATTATGACTTCTGCAACTTTCCACTGACTCGGAGCGTGTTCTAATATAAGTGCAGCCTTTATAATATAGAAAAGCGAAGTTCAAGCTTTTTTTATGCAATAGGCGGCCGGTATGGTAGTTTGCAAGCCGAGTAGAAATCACAACTGTGCCCCCTATGTACTTTCCAATGCATTCTATCTACCTTTTAGTGAGATACATTTCGAGCCCCAGTAGGTGTGTTTTGCATTGACGTCACCGCCAGTAATGCAATTCAGTTTAAGCGAATTTAATATGTTCTGAAAGACATTTTCTTCAAGCGTGCATCACAGTGTATAGTAAATATATGAAATGGTATAGAAATTAGGTCTATTCTATTATTTTTATTATTGTTCTTTTTTTTTAACTTTATTTCAATGTATGAGCTTAAAACTAACAGTTATTTTAATTTAAAGTTGAACAAAAATAAGAAACAATCAATTAAATGGTGCTTTAAAATACAATGAAATCCAATAGTTAGGTACATTCAGTCGTCAAGGGCAAAAGACGAATGACCATTAGAATTAAAGAAATTTTTAGAATATACCAAATTAATTAATCAGCAAATAATCAAACTATTACGATTAATAATGAATTTATTTCTTGATGGTCAAAGGAAAAAGCAATGTTTTTAGGTTTCTTAAGAAAGTAGGTAGATCTATGTTTCTCGCATCTTAGATTTGCAAACAAGTAGTTAAATAATCGAAGGCGATGGCTTTGTAGAAGTGAGAAAAGTGTGATTTCTTTATGCAGGGTATGGTTCCCAATTTCAAATTAATATATTCAATTTTGTTAGCATGAGTATTACCCTAGCATGTAACTCCATACTGCATCTAAGATTTGAAAAAGCCCTTATAAATGCGCTTTAACAAATGCTTAATGCAATAAACGCTTAGATGGTAAAACTGTCTCAAGACGTTATTTAAGTTTTTTTTGCAAATTTGAAGTGTGATCTTTCCAACTTAGCCTGGTATCCAATTTTATATAAATATTAAAAACAGAACACTTTTTATATTGTAGGACAAAAAGTGAATTCATAAAAATAAAGATTCGGGCCCGAAACACAGCCTTGAGGTACTCCAATGTTATTTTATTTGCGATCTTTTAAGAATGTCGGAAGCCAATCACAAATAAATCCCTGAAAACTTGCTCTATGAAGCTTATGAAGTAACAAAGCATGATCAAAGGTATCGAAAGCCTTAGTTATATCAGTAAATTGTATTATTATAAATATTTATTATATTTATCTCGGCATTGTCGTTTATGCTAGTGTATAGTTTCTCACATAGTTTCAAAACAGCTACTTCTGTCGATTAACCATGTAAATCATTACGAATAACAAAAAGGACAACGTTCTGAATTTCATACCTTTTTCAAAAATTTTAGAAAATACTGACAGAAGTGAAATGGGACCGTAATTGTTTAGACATGTAATTTCCCTCTTTTTGTGGTGCGGAATAGCAATTGCTAACTTAAACGCATTTGGAAAAACTCTTTGTTTACTATGATTAAGATGGAACTCAAAAAAAAAAGCTATTTCATTCGCTGATGAGTTACGTTAACAGTACGGAGCTAAAGCCTTCTTGAACATTGCTAACCAGATAATAGCATAACTTCGAATGGAAAATGTTATTTATGTATGTTTCTAGTTACTTTAGAAAAATTATCATTAAATAAATTTGCCACTTCTAAAGGGTCATTTATTAAAGTCTTACTATTCTGTATGGATTCTATAGCTTTTGATTTATCTGAATTTTAGCTTGTGCTTATTTAGAATTTCGTTTATAACCTCCAATTCCCTTCTAAAGTATCAGCAAGTTTTTTCCTACAATAATTGTCCTTACAACACAGAATCTCAGTTTTGAGTTAATTGCAAAGTTTATCGTAACACTGTTTGACCGTTTGAGTCCCTTTTATTGTGAGGATGTTTTATAACTGTAGTACGAAGTTTATTCTTCAATTTAATTTTCTTGAGAAGTGATAAATTTATCCACTTTTCAAGAGCTTTTAACTTTTTATTTTTATTGACATAACGACTGCAGTTTGAAATGCGGAATTAGAGCTTCTATAAAAATACCATATGTCAGGAAAAATTGAGATCACATGCGCTGGAAACTCCCTACCAAAACTCAAAGATTAAAGCAGATATAAGTACATTTAATATTTAGAGAGGTATTCGTAAAGGTCTTCTTATATCTTGTGACACGACTATCTATTTGGATATTTTGAGATCGTGAACATCTGTTTTGTAGGACATATCATTGTTCTTATGAAATCTTATAAAAATGTTATCTAAGCAAGACTTTCCTATGGAAGGACTTATCACCAAGAAAATAAAACCAACCAACCGTAATGATTGGCAGATAATTCAAAATTTAAATAAATAAAATCAGCACTTTAAAGATACTGCGTAATAGGAGTTAGTGCAATTTGCATCAATTAATGATACTTATACTGAAGTTAAAAATTTCTGATACAGTGATCAAGATATGCGAGATGGGTAAGAAAAACATCAAAATCTTTACGTATATTTTGGATATTAAGGTATATGGTTGATAGACCTAAATAAGATTCCTTGTAGGAGTGACTAATGCAATTCTTACACTTTCCCTGATTACTTACATAGTTTCGAACTCTACATATTTTCAGGTCTGGAGACTCTTTGACAGATTTTTTTCTTCACAGCCTGTATAGCGCATTTTACATAATGGGGCTCTTTTTGACAGAAATTTAGATTGTAATTGAATCTTTGAATTCCTTCAAATGGCTTAAGCAATAGTTATACTTATTATGGCAACTCATCCAAAGTCACCTCGTTTTCGGTTGTGTACAATCTAGTCCTGCACTAGTCGAAAAACTAGTCCATTGCAGAAGTATTGTTAGAAACTCTAACAATAATTGTTAGTGAAACTCTAACAAAAAAAAAATAAATAAATAAAAAAATAAATCATCCAACAAGCGATTTTGTGCAAAATGAAAAAAAAAAATTGGCTTTTAACGCTGTGTGGACACATTCACCAAAGAAACCATTTTTGGATAACAATTTTTTGGTTCACTCTGTGGCCAGGAGAATCGGATGTTATCTGATTTTTATTATATAATTTTTTTGATTAATGCCCGCCTAAACTTGACTATCAGGGACAAATGGTAACAATTTCAACGCCTATTTTCTGATCCAATCGGATCACATTTCAATTCTCTTAGAGCTCAAACAGTAAACTTTTGGTTCTTGTAGTGCTTAAGCTAACAAGTAATAGCTACAATCAAATTAATGAAGTATTGATTGAAACTACAACTAGAAAGTTAATTAGTTAGTTAGAAAGTTAAGACGTTGAAAAGGCCAACACAAATAAATGACAATATAAAACAACCTTATAAATGATAGAGTAAATGAAACTGAAATTCACCCAGTTTACTGCTTGTACTAAATTTTAGCTCCCATATACAAAGATACAATTCAAAACTATAAGGCACCCTTGAAAAATCGTCATATCTTCAAAAAACAAAAATGTGTAACAGTATGCAGCTACGTTATATATGAGGTTTTATTAAATAAAAAGTAATATTTCGTGTTGCCATCCTTGGCTTTAATGACCAGTGCTATTTTGTTGGCATGGATATTATATGCTTGCGGCACTCTTGGCTCAAAGCGAATTTAAGCGAGTCTTTTGATGTTTTAAAGTGTTTCCGGATATTATGCTTCAGAATATTGCAAAGGTGTTTAAATAGTTTGAAATCTGAAAACTGCACAGGCCATTGAAGCAATCCAGTGCCACTTTTGGCAAAACGTCTCCTTGAAAGGGTGAACATGAAGAAGGGTGTATTGACATTTCGCATATTTGCGCCATTGGAAAATTTCTCTAAAAGCTGGAACCAGCATGTTTTCCATGACGTTAATGTAAAATTTGAACGTTTATTTAAGAAAAAACATGTACAAAAGTAATATTTAAAGTATTGCCCATCTGAAGCTATGACTTTTTCCCATCTTTTTGGCAATTTGTGGATCCCATCCCAAAAGAACCAAGCCAAGAATGAATCAAGCCAATTTTTGATATTCTGCTCTGATGTGAACAGTATTTCAGTGAGGGCGTTCTGCATCGACCGGAACAAATGGTAGTCAGAAGGGGCAAGGTATGGGCTATAAGGTGGGTGGGGTAAGACTTCCCATCCACTGTCAACGTGGGGCCGAGCGTTGTCATGATGGAAAATTATTGCCTCGTGTCTGGTCGCATATTCCGGGCGTCTTTCGGCTACTGCTCTCTTCAAACGGATAAATTGTTTTTGGTAGCGTTGTCCATTGATGGTGTCACCCAGTTTTAGCAGCTCATAATACAGCACACCCATCTGATCCCACCAAATACAAGTTACGCCATCTCTTAGCAAACGGAATTAAGTTATAGACCCAATAATAAAAAATAAATTAAATAAATAAAATATTCTGGATTACAGAACATAACTCCAAAGGTATTTTCGACACAACACCTAGCCCTTTTAATTCTACATATAATTAGCGGTTCATTCATTAATCTACAACTTTTTCGATTTTCTTGGTGCAATTCCAATATCCCCAGAAAATGGCTGTATCTAGCTATCGGTTTGTAATATAACTTGTAATTGTAAAAAAAACTTACGGCAGGCTTTGTATACTTTACGGAAACGTGTTTATCATCGATAGCATTCGATATCATCGAACCCACAAAGACCACACATTTCTTTGAATTGTACCACTTGCTAGATATCTATAAACCGATCAACCACAATACTTGTATTTTATCATAATTTATAATTTATACCATGTAAAGTGATTTTCAATAGAGACATAACAGTTTTGTAGTTTAATAAAAACGTACACTTAAATCATCTTCGAAATCATCTTCAAAGATGAAGCCTTAATGGCTTTGTAAACATGTGCTTCAAAAGACTCCAATGCATCCAAAAGAAGTGAGCGTATTGTATGCATTTTATGCCGGAGGTGAGACTGGAAGTTATTTTTTCGCCGATGAAAAGGATCGCCATTTTACAGTCAATGGAGATAGCTATCCTGTCATGTTGGAAGACTAGTTTTGGCCAGAATTAGATGACCTTAACATCAGTGATATGTGTTTCCAACATGTTATACAGCCAGTCAACCACGTAATCTTTTGAAGGGCGAATTCGGTAATCGTATAATTCCGAGTGATGGTCCAGCCGAATGGCCACCTTGCTTATGCGATTTTTGATCCCTTTTTATGGTATTACTTTAAGACTTTGCTTTATCCCAACAAGCCAACAAGCCAACAATGTTAGAGGATTTCAGGAATAATAACGAACGTTAGATTGCCAAAGATTCGGCCGATATATGTTATGAGGAGGAAACTGGTGGAAGTTTGGCTCCAAAGAATCGATCGCTGCAAACGTGCTCGTGCTGGTTATATGCTGGTTTAATATGTATACTACACCTGAAATAAATTTTAGTCTGATTTGTTAACGTTGTGGTTTCGATCAGCTCGTCTCTATAAAGGCTGTCACAGCCGACCTTAAAATCGATGAGAACGAAATAAGTATCGATATGGCAAGCAGATGTTATGCTGATTTAATACTTGGAGCAGTTAAGAGGGTTTTGTTATTTTGTGTATAGTGCGAAGCATGCTGAGGTTCTTTTTTCGTACTATCGTCCAAACAAATATTGAAAATGAGGTAGAGTATGTTATGGTATCAACAATGCTTTAACTTTTTTTTTCAACCGCAAAGGTTGAATGGTTCATTCTATCTGATAGCAGAGTTTTCGATTTTAAACAGTCTGCACCTTTCCATTTCTTGGATCGCTAGTTTCTTATTTTCTCTTAGAGGCCAATGTTATTTCTGTTTTAGGAGTGATTTGCCTCGCTTAATGTGACTGCCTTTTATTTTTCTTTAAACCATGGGTTTCATAGATGTGGTCGGATGAAATTCATATTCTTTTTACATAAGTCAGTGCTAATTTTGTCGGTCATTAACTGACATTTAAATTTCATCGGAGCAAATTGGTCGCTGTCAGAGATTTTCATAAGCGGTTGTGGTTTTCCTATAACAAGTTGCAGTGTGTACTTCCAGGGTTTTGCTTGTTAACCAAACGTAATGGGATCCATTTGTCTTTGCGTCCACCTCTTCCGCCATCATAATACAATTATCAGAATCAAAGTGTGATCAATTCATAGTTCTGTCTTAGCTTAGGGTATGTAAAAAAAATCCCACCGAACTATTTACTTTTGCGTAGGAGACGCTATATTTCGAGGTGAGCCTGAACTATACTAAGCCTGAGCTTAACTAAAAAACTTCTTCAGTTAGTCCAGACTATAGCTTGCTGACTCAAGCTACACACTCCAAACCCGTTGAGGTCCCCTTCAAATTCTGTATGCAACCGAATGTGAGGCCTTCTTCTATTGCGGTGTCACTCTGGGTTTGATTCGAAAACCCTTCATGATCCTTCGCCATAAAGTTGGACTGGGATGATCAGGGTCTTCTATAGAGTCTCCACAGTTTTTGAGGATAGGGACAAAGAACAGAAAACAAAACAGTGATCCTTCGGTTAATTTCAGCTAAGGTATTACTGGCAGAATTACAGGAGAGGTGAGTTAGACAACGTGCCTTACTACCTCGTAATTATAGATATCGATGTTGTGTGTCCCTTCTTGTAAATAACATAATCATTTCCCGCTAAATCCATTTTGGCAGCTTCCATTTCAATAATTACTAACACACCAGTGACAGCCCTCTGAGTTCTCCCAATTATGTCGATATTATCTAATAATTGCACCGACTTTTAAAATATATTCGATGTAGTGCTAGCTTGTTGAAGTCAAATAACAGTGTGTTACCTTGCATAAAACTTTTTTTGACATTAAATGTCTCGATTATGTCGTTCCCGATTTTGACGGAACAGCGAACATTCCATCGTCATTCTGCACAAATGGACGAGTTTTCCAGGGATGCCAAAGCTACACATGCCTCCATATACTTCGTTTCTATAAATGCTATCATAAATGCTAAAAATCGGTGAAAAGATGGTGGGTATCGATTTGAAGATTTGGTCGATTGTGGTCTTTCCTGATCTGAAACCGCTCTGAAAGTGACCAATCAGGTTATTGCGGAAAGGTTTCAGATGCTCGAACGTTCACACAATATGGCAGATAAGATCTTGTATCCGATGTTATGAAGATTTATGCGTCTATAGTTTGCGCGGTAGATTGAGTCTCCACTTTTGTGCATCATGCATATACTCTTCTGACCATATCTGAAAAGTTAGTTGGTGCATGCTCTTAGATATTCCTATGCTTACTTCGTTGTGTTTTTCTTGGTAAGCCTATGTTCCTCCCGTCTCATCTGCTCGTAGAGCTCACGCTTTCTAGACTTCTTGTTTAGCTGGATGTGCTTGCCGGCGTCCAGGAATTTCTTGTTAGTGGTCGGGTAAAACCCAGCCCATCAGTTGCGGTATCTCTGATGGCACGTTGGCAGCGTTGCCACTTTTTTTCGGTACTTGATGCTGGCAGCATAAGAATTGTTGAGATATTTCGGGGTATACGTTTGGTGAGGATTCTGGCGGTTTCTTGTGATTGCAGCTTTTTTTTTCTCTCGTGTGGTGCTTGAAAAATCCGCATTCGTACCTTAATTGAGACAAGATGATGATCCGAGTCAATGTTGGCTGCCTGGAAGTTTCGAACTTTCAGAATGTTGCAGGTATGCCTTACCTCTACCGCAATGTGATCAAATTAGTTTAGTGTTTAATGATCTGGAGATCACCATATCCGCTTGTGTATATTGAGATGGAGAAAACTATGAACTTATTATAGTGATATCTCGGACCGACACAAAGTCCATAAGCCTAAGTCAGTTGTCAGACCTTGTTTTGTAAGGATGTCTTCCTTTCCTACACTCGTACGTTATAAATAGGACATTGCTGATAAGTCTTATCGAAGAGCTCGTAGAAACATTCTTTGGTGGCGTCGTCCTTGCCTTCCGTAGGGGCATGTAAGCATATTAGGCTTATGTAAGCGAATTTGGCATTGCTGCTAAGGACTTCGTAATTTATTCCATCATATTTAATAAATCTGCATCCAAATAAGTGCTGTTTCTTATCCATAGAGCAAAGACCATGGTATACAGCTTTTCATCCTTTTTTTCACCGATATATCTCATCGCAGTTTCTGGATAGCATGATAGCACTCAAGTGGTCTCTGTCCTGCTGCACGTGGTACGAACGTTTCAAGTGTGGTAAGTGTGGTCAACAGTGAATCCTTTTTTATCCCAGGTCGTTAGTTGGTTCGTGAAATCTTTTAAATACCTTCTGTATACCATAAAGTTGTGAGCCTTATGACGGCGTAGGCTAGTACTATGCTAGTGGTCATAAGGCATGGTCGGGCCTTTGCCATTTTAGCCTGCATGAGTAATGGCTTACGAATGCAGTTAGCGGGTACCACCATTCAGGGGTAAGGTAAGTACTACATATGCTACGAACTTGTTTGTTGCGCTCCTGGCCCAATCTAAGTTATAGCATAGACAGCAGTTTCCCAGTTTACGACAGAAAAAAAACTCCCGGTATTGGTGAGAAGCTATCAAATGTGACAACTCTAGTTCTGGATCACTCAAAGAAAATTTATGGAATATGGCTTAGCCAGGCTGGCGTTTAAATTCATTATAAAGTTAGGCAAGCTGTGGTTTTATTTGATTGTACGTTAGATAGTTTAAAAATGCAGGCTAGCATCAAATACCAACAGATCTATTACGGTTAAAAGAAACTCTTAAACTGTGCAAAATTCATCAAAGGATGAATTGTTAAGGTGGACCATTATGCATGTCTTATCCGTAAAAATCAAGTCAACTCATGGCCTAAATGCATGAAGGCTTGCCAACTTATAATGACAAATTTGGGTATTTCACCTAGTTCCTCATAGTTCAGTTCAACAGATTAATTCATGGTGGATCTTTTTAATAATTCAAAACAGAGTCTTTGCTTTTTTGTTCCTCTGCAGCTGCAAGTCCTGTAGTAATAGTCAGCAGTGTTCCGCCGATAAACTTATTGTGGCCGCGATAAGAAAGTGAAGAAGAACTTGAGTCTAGTTTTGACTTAAAAGTTAGTACATTGTTTCTGGAATTTATTTAGAAATGATCTCAGATATTTCAGTTAGATCATTACAGGCTTCAATAGAGCAGCAATCTATCTCCTTGATAAGTTTGTCAGAGATACTCTTCGCATGTTTTCACGTAAGTAATAGGTGTGTTAGTTCTTAACAACAACCCACCGGGTCATACGGCGCGTCCGTTTGACTATTACCTATTGCCGAATTTAATCGCCTTTCCGCCGAGAATCAATTTAATGCGGCGTTGAATGAATAAAAGGAAGAGGATTATATTCAACTTAATTCATTGTAAACGCAGTGATTACTTCAAAATGTCAAAGTGTCAAACTGCTAAAACTTTTTGGATTTCACCTGGTTCCTGGGTCACACTAGAATCCTGAAAAACGTGATCACGTATGAATTTCCAATGTCATCTAAAATTCGAGTCGTTTTTGGCCTGATGCCAACAGTAGACATAACTTACATTTTCGACGTAGTGGCGAAGCGCAGTGATTAATTTGTTACGTTCGCAGTTGCTATTCCAGAGAATTGCGTTCAATAACAGGCAATGCCACAAAGAGCGGAAGAATTAGTTTCTGATGTCACCGTTCCTATAGTCAGTGACAAACCTTGTTTGGTTGTGGAAAAGTGACTCATTTTCTCGTTAGTAGTCTATAAGTTGGCAATTAGTCGTTAGTTTCTTTTTCGCTGTGCACAAAACTAGCAAGACGAACATCAAAGTGAATGCAACTGCCAAGTCTTGGGAAATAGTGAAATAAATGTTCATATTCTTTGTTTTCATATTCGACAAATAGTAGACTAAAAATAATAACCAAAATTCCATGAGGTAGTAGAAAATTTTTTACTAACAAGCTTCTGAATATTGTTTTTGAAAGAGCATATCAGTTAACTCATCTTAAAAAGTCCGCTTCCTTGTCACATCCACTGCAGAAGTTGCTGCCTATAAGCGATACCTGTACTCTACGATACTATTTTTTCCAAAAAAAACATCGTTATTATCGGGATCAACTCTGACAACCGGATATTGATAATACTAAACTTGTTTGGTTTCTGGTTTCATAATCATATCTAAATGCCTCTTTGCTGATTCGATGGTAATTTCGTTGTTTTCTACATGTTGCTTTGTCACTTGGATCAACTTATTTTTGAGGCCAAGATTTTGCTAATGTTCTCGTACTCGATTCATCCAACTGTTTTCGGACTGTTTTACGAATGTCAGTTGCTTGGGACTTGAGGCTCTATTATTTTCTAGACCATTGGTCCTGGCGTATTATTGTTGGGCAGACATACTCGGATAAGCGTTCTTCTTTTAATTTCGTAACCACTCTATCATCTTCAAAAAAAAAAAAAAAAAGTCATTCTGTTTTAATTAATTGTAATAAAATTCCTTAATAGAGAATTTCGACGTTTCCTCGAAGAAACGTAAATGTAAATCTCAAAGTAAGAAAGGAGTTGAAGATTTTTTTCTTAAATTTAAAATTGTATTAAAACAAGTATATTGGTTTAAAATCTGATTGTTATTTTAAACCAGCAGTTTACAGAGCATACAAATTAATCTTGTAATTTAAAAAAAAAAAAAACTTTCTTACATGTTTACATGTTATACATACTTTTAAGGCTTAGCGGAAAAGTATAAAAGTTGTTAAGATTTCTAATTCTCGATACAATGACTCTACTGATATTATATATGCTATAATTTCTGCTAATTTGTAACGTTCGTAGTCTAACTCAAAACGTTCTCTCAGGTTCGATATTTCTGTTTTACTACTCGTAAGTCTACTGCCTTTTGTTGTGTCATTTTTGTCTCGTCTTTCCACAAACACGTTCCTATATTGATGGTATATGGAGCTGGCGTTTTAAAATACCGAGCAGAGTTTTGGTACTACTCTTACATTTTTCTTCGAAGTTGGTTTCTAGTATTTTGAACACATTTTCGAAAATTGTAGTAAATTATTTTTCTGATTGATGTCGGTTTTCTATCTCTGTGTTTTCTCATGTCAGCATAGGTTAGGATGGGTGACAGTGGTCGTCGGAAAACTAACAAACTTAGCTCTATTGGTTCATCCTGATGCGCGTAAATCTGTTATCCTCCCAATCTGGAAACCAATCAGAATTTGAATTGAATTTTGTTTTTCAAAAAGCAGTTGTGACCTCTTTACCATTTTTTGGACGTTTGCATGCAGCGAGCTCAATCGCTGGAGCTGCGGTGTGTATGCTGTAGTACGGCAGTATGCCGTATCTTAAGTGAGACTCCACCAAGCTGAAGTTGCTTTGTTCTCAGACGTAGCTTCCGCCCAATTATCAAGGCTTCTTACATCAATGCCGTTATCTAACAAAAATCGGGGGAGAACAAATTATTGGTCTTATCGTAACGAATCTGAAGAGTACTATAATGTGACTAGTTCTTATACCAGGACTTAAATCAAGGAACTATGGGAGTCAGGAGCCCGTATTCCTGCTTCCGTGTATGAATGGGCATCCAGTGAACAGGTGTACGCAAAATGTAAGCATTGTAAGTATTGTAATGTTATGTTTTAATATATGCGGAGAACATATGTGCATTACTTTGTCTTATTTAAGTTTATGACACCATGCTGTGACAATATCGAACTCTCCCTGCATAATTTATTCAGCAGCTTCAAAGATATTGCCGTATCGTCTGCATAGTTGTAAACTACGCTCTTGATAAAAGCTAGCTGCAAGCACCTCGTTTTTCTTCGTTCATATTTTATTTTATTTTTACTCTATATTTCCGATTGTTGAGGTGTCATAAAGTCTCTTTCCTCTTTTCTTGATCTTGACAGATTTGATTTGAAAAATCACCCGGTAATCAATTTTTGCTTTTATTTTTTTCTAAAGCCGAGTTGATTTTATGCCAATTCAATAAGCTTTTTGAGTACAACCTCTTTAACAACTTTATCCATTATGAATGGGATAGAAATTGGACCATAGTTTTCGATGTAGTTTTTCGTAGCTTCCTTGTGTATCGGTCGGAAAGTGAATATTTTTAGTTGTAGTTGTATTTTAGTTTTAGTTGTATTTTTATTCCATGCTTATTTTTAAAAATTTTTCTAAGGCCGAAGCCAGAACTTCAGCATTATCCTTATTATATTGATTGCTGAACATAGCTAGATGGACCCGAGTAAAATTTATGACCGCATATACATATTTACCGAGTTAATAATGTCAAACGGAAACTTTTCTGGAAACTGATTTGACCGATGTTCAAACTGTTCTGTAGCACAATATATCATCTAAAATCGTAGAATTTTTCCCAAGTATCGTAAATATTAATATCATTTTAAAACTGCTGTTCGAAATAATTCGTTTTGGTTTTATGTATTTTTTGTTTAGGTAGTTTCAACATGTTTTGTATCTTCTTCTACGATGCCCGCATGTTGTTAAGTATCGGAGTAGCCTCGGGGTACCTTTCTTCTCCAATGCATTCGGCTCTTTCTTCTTACCTCTGCCAGGGCTTTGCACCTCATCCTTCTTACGTTCTAGATGCGATTTTCCCATATTGTTCTTGGTTTTTCTCTCGTTACATTGTGTTGTAGATCTCTTGTATGATCAACTTCTTCTGCCCTATTTTTAAGCGCAGTTCTACATCTCTGACTCTATCTCTTCCAGTTTTTCCGCGACACATTTCGTATAAACTTCATTTCTATTGGAATTTACTCAGATGTTTTTCTAGTAATGGTAAACACTCGTTACTGTATAGTGCTATTCGTAGTATAACTGCATTGTAGATCTTAAGTTTTGTGCTTGAGCTTATCTCTCGTTTACCCACTACTGTGCTGTTTATCTGACTTTCTTGGTTCAGCTTATTACTTCTTGGTGTATTTTCCCATTACAGCTAACAATGGTTCCAAGGTATTCATAGGATTCAACTGTCTCTAATTATCTGCGGTCGCATATTATAAGCAGATTATCTGTAGACCTATCCTCTTTAGGTGCCCACATTTGTTTGATATAAGTTATGTTTACCATCATCTACTTTCTTATCAGATTAGAGGACCACTTCTCCAATGCTTGTGTTAGCCTGTTCGAATTGTTTACTATGAAAACAATACCATCTGCATATAGTAGAATTGCAGGTAAGTGGGGTGAAGTCTCCAGTTTCCAATTTTGTTCTTTTCTGTTTGCCTGTTACACGAATTTGCTACCTAATCCGTAAAAAGAATTAACAGTAGAAGGATAAAGCTTCTGACTTCTCCACTTCTAGTCTTTTTTTCCCCATACATGCTGTCTTGGCACACTAGGATTTTTCCCTTAGCAATCCATTTTTCTATGATGGCTCTTAGTGTAAAGATGTGGTCTTGTGTTTGTCGACCTGATCTGATGCCGCCTGCTCCTCTTTTAAATCTTTTTCCACTAATTGCCTAGGTCGCTTTTCTAGTACGATATAGATGATAATGTTATCGGCCTGTAGTTGCTACAATAGTAGCTGCTACCCTTCTTGTGAATTGGTATTATCAGATTTTCTTTCCAGTCTGCTAGTATTTTTTTTCTTCCCACGCCTTTTGAAAGAGTTAAGTTAACGTTTGCTGTATCTCTGGACCCCCATATTTAATAAGTTCCGTTGCTATTTCATCTGGTCCGGGGACTTTTCTATTTTTCGTTATATTTATGGTATATCTAACCTCTTCTTCTTTATCTTGTCCTTCTGTTGGCTCGCTTTCTCTTTCTATTTTAAGAAATGGCCCATACGCTAATCCGTCTTCATCAAGTTTAGCTTCATCTTTTTAAAATTTTTCCTTTAAGTGCTTTTTAAATGTATCTAGTACTTTCTTCTTTTATGTTACCAGCTTGTCCCCAGTTCTTATTTGTTTTTCGTATTTTCTTCTCAGATTTGTTGCTCCTCTTTGCTCCCTGAACTGCTTCTTTAATTTAATTCCTCTTTTTCACATAGGATTTTCTGTCAGTTGTTGAACAGGTTTGTATGTATTTATTCCGTGCCTCTTTTTTTTCATTAACTTTCTGTCTCATATCATTTGACCACCAAGTCTTCTTTTTCCTTGTTTCGATTTTTGTCTTGTTTTTATGTCGTCTTACATTTGAGGCCATATTATAGCTTTTATAATTCTGCTGAAACATTCTTTGAATTAATTATAAAATTCATTTACCTTATTCCAGTCATTAAATTTTTGCCAATCAAATTGTTGAATTTTGGCAACTCACTTTTACTGATATAATTGTGCATTTTGTGCATATTTGCTCCTTGATTTTCGTTGGACGTAAAGGTAGCGCAGTATATACCAAAACGGTCAGAAAAATTTGATTCGACTACCGCTGACTACCGCTGTTGGTAAGTCCTCTTGATGCTATCGATGAGAGATATCTGATTACATAAAGATTATTAACATCATTTACATTAATATTGAAGTCACCAATTATTACCAATGTTTATGTTTATCGATTTTATCAATATTGTGACTTAATTCTTTAATGAATTCATTGCCATTAAGTCTAGGCGGTCTGTATAAAGCAAATGTTGCAGACTCAGTATTTCTCCGTTGTGTGGTTACTGTAATATGAGACATTCGCTGTATGCATAATTCATTTTTTTTTTCTGCGTAGCCTATATCATATTTTAAGAAAATCATTAAAACATCATTTTCTCTATCAGTTTTATTACAATGTACTGTCTTATGAAAACTCTTGATTGTGTAATATTTATTCTCACAACTTTTTATATTATACATAAAATACACTTAAATACACTTAAGTCGGAATTATTGCAATTCGTAATTCATACTAATAGACCGTATGATTAAAAAGAAAAATATATGAAAACTCATTGATTTGTTGGATGAGCTTCTGACGAAGCACAGGAGGCTATTCCTTCGACCGTTCAAGTCATTGTAGAAGAAAGTATAAAAAAGGAGTGGAGGTGTTGTTTTGCCACAGAAAGACCTCCGGGATTGTTGCTTCCTCAGTTCTTTCTTATTTATTTTGAGGAATTTTTTTATATGAGTCCCAGACTCATATATACTTTTGGCTTGGAAAGGAAAGAAATGAAGTGATGACGGGAAAGAGGAATTCGTGGGGAGGTGGAATGGGTATGAACAGCTATAAGTTTTAGTGCTCATCTCGAGATCTTTTTGTTTTGAGAGGCATTTACCTTACTCAGCCTCTAGTTGTAGAGAACAGTTCGATACTTAGAGTAGAGGTTCTACCAATATGAGTAGGTGCTGACTTGTTAGTGGTTTCCTCAAAATCGCTTTATAATAGCTTACTCGCTGTTTGACATAATTGCAGCATAGATGAACATCTCTTGTCACTTTTGATAAATATTATTAATAAATAACGTATTGACTATAGCTAGACTTTGTACATCAGTTGCATGAGTTGCATGAGTTCAGACACATCATATGTTATTTATGCAAATGTGTAAGTAATCTCGAAGTCAATCTATCTTGTAAAAAAGTTTGATGATGAAGGTTTAACATAAATAAAAAATATTGCTAAAATAGTCAACATTAATTGTTTTGATTTTTTTTCCGGGATTTTACTAAATGTTTTAAAATTCAATGTGCTTCGTATGGCTTCAGATAAGTACTTAAAGCTTGGCTCTATTTTACGACCAATATTACAGCCACCAGTAATACCTACTTACTTGATCGAGCAAGTTTTCCCAGAAGTCCTTTCGACGTGAATCAAGTATTCGTACGTTACCCGGACAAATATATACAACTTTCACAAATAATCATTCCGGAAATTTTTCTTCTGTTAGATATTCGCATATCTAACACATGAAACGTCCGTGCTGTCTGTAGAGAGGGCACCACTTGCATTAAATCCGTATCACTTTCAGTTAGTACCAACCTTAAAAAGATACGTGTATAAATTTGACAGCTATCGGATGATTAGCTCTCGAGATATAGCGTTGTGAGTGAGGCAACTTTTGTTATTGTGAAAAAAATGGATTCAAAGCAATTTCGTGTGTTGTTTTATCATTGCTTTTTGATGAGAAAAAATGTAGCCGATGCAAAGAAATGGCTTGATAAGTGTTACTCGGACTCTGCACCAGCCAAACGAACCATTCGCAAGTGGACGTCCAAAAAAGGCTGTTTCAGATGAAAACATCAAAAAATTCCACAAAATGATTACGAATAACCGTAAAGTGAAGTTGATCGAGATAGCTGAGGCTCTGAAGATATCAAAAGAACGTGTTGGATATATCATACACGAATATTTGGACATGTAAAAGCTCTGTTCAAAGTGGATGCCGCGTTTGCTCACAGTCGACCAAATACAACAACGTGTTGATGATTCAGAGGAGTGTTCAACCGCAATAAAACCGAATTTTTGCGTCGGTATGTGACAATAGATGAAACTTGGCTCCATCACTTCACACCAGAGTCAAGTCGGCAGTCAGCTGAGTGGCAAGCAGGCGACGAACCTCGTCCAAAACGACCAAAAACTTAACAGTCGGCTGGCAAGGTTATGGCATCCGTATTTTGGGATACACATAAAATAATTTTCATCGACTATCTTCAAAAGGGGCAGATTATCAACAGCGACTATTACATTGCGTTGTTGGAGCGTTTGAAGGACGAAATCGCAGAAAAACGGCCGCATTTGAAGAAAAAGAAAGTACTGTTTCGTCAAGACAATGCACCGTGTAACAAGTCAATGAAAACGATTGCAAAATTGAATGAATTCGGCTACGAACTGCTTCCCCACCCACCGTATTCTCCAGATTTGGCCACAGCGACTATTTCCTGTTCGCAGACCTCAAAATAATGCTCGCCGGAAAGAGATTTAAGACCGATGAGGAAGTAATCGCCGAAACAGAGGCCTATTTTGAGGCTAAACCGAAATCGTACTACAAAACTAGTATCGAAAGATTGAAAAATCGTTTCAATTAGTGTATCGCCCTTGAAGGCAACTATATTGATAAATAAAGTTGAATTTTGCAAAAATTTTGTGTTTTACTATTAAACGGCACTGACTTTTCAGCCCATGTGTTAAGTCTTTCTCTGAAGGACTACCCCATACCCCGTATTTATGTTTTGTTTTAAAAAAAACCGAATTTTTGTTGCAGCATAAAATCTTCGTACAATCTTTTAGTTTTAATTACTCCACTAGCAAATTAAACGTCAACTTCCGGTGAAAAACATGCTTTTACCGTTAATTAAGAGTGAATCCTAGAAACTCTCCTCTGTACATTGTATATCAAAACAATCATAGCTAGAGAGCTATTCGCATTCTTATATTATTTTTCCATGATTAATATAACAAAAAATAGGGAAAAAATGCTAATAAAAGATAAAATAAAAGTTAATTGCTAAAGAGAACGAGAAAGTAAAAAAATAAAAAAATAAAAAAAAAAGAAGAACTCAAAAAAATAAAAGGCATTACTGGGTTACTCTGCCATTTCGTAATCTTTACGAAAAAAGAATGAGTTGCGCCAAAGAACCATGTTAATTCGCCATTGTTTCGTGTATCTACGACTACTGTTGGGTGCATTCTTGAGTTTAAAATAAAGGCATGATTTGATTAGATAGCAAGCCTTGCAAGAATTAATTGCAGCAGATTGCTGGCAAACTACCCCACTTCCAACGAATAAGGACAGGAACTTTAATGTTTTTTTTTTTTTTTTTTGCTCTTTCCTATAAAGGTAACAGGAGTAGAACATAACGAATTTCATGCAGCAGAAGGAACTTCTTCAGCAGCAACAATTTGAAGAATTTTTTCCTCATTCAATGTCAATGAAAGAGGAAACGAAAGAGTAAGATAAAAAAAAAAAAAAAAAATAAAATAAAATAAGAATCTGGAAGCGAGAAATTACTCATTAAAGGGTCTGCGAATGTTGCTCTTTAACCTTTTAAGTCATATCGGAGAGAAAATTTATGAACGTTCTTCGCCCTTACTTACTAAAAAAAGGAAACAATTATTCGCAGGCAAATTAACAACCACATTCGCTATCTGCTTATTAAAACAATGTTCTTTCCACAATGAGATATTAGTTTTCATCATTTTATCCCTTCTTTAGTCTTGTTTTCCGTCTTATCGTCAGAGTTGCCATTGGTTCTTAAGTTTGCATCAATTATTCTTGAAACTAAGTGATACTTTTCGTTACTTTTTGTTATAATTTGCGCTTGTTTGCACGCAGGGCGGTCGAAGGTAAATCAGGGAGGAAAGAAAGAGAAGTACCGATGTGTTGTTTTTAAATGTTTGCAGTTTATAATGACTAGGAAATAAGGAGCTAGTCAGGGTATTCCATAAGCGAGTTGTGCAGCTTCGGAACAAATCACGATATTTTAGAGTACGTCCAAAAGTGGCCTTTGGGGCGTACTGACGAGTTTTGATATCGAGACAGGTGTTACGGGTGAAGGTCTGAAGGGGCGGAACATTACGTCAATTTTCAAGAGTGTCCATTGTCTAAGTGATATTAGTACCACCTATGAATTTCATCACACAGATTTGAATCCTATCTAGCAGGTGAACAGATGCTTTGGGTGCACCCAAATCGATGTGGGCATTGTACTCCAATTTTGGCCTTATAAATGCCTTATCCAGAGGCATTATCAAGGCCTGATCAGAGGAGGGAAGCATTTCTTATATCGCTTGATAAAACTTAGTCGTTTCGCAGCATTTTTGACGACACAGAATGCGTGGTGCCCAAGTTCCAAAGTTAGTTGTCATTGACGCACATACCAAATAGAAAGTTGTTCGGTTTCGATACCATTGTACCATTCATGGACAATGGCCAATTGTTTAAATCCCGCTTAAAAAAACAACAGACAAAATTGTGTTTTTTAAGCATTAAATTTTACTCTGTTAGTGAGTGACGTGAGTCCGGGAACCAATATTTAAAGCAGAGTGTAGAGTCCTCACTTGAAAGGTAGTTTCTAATCCATTGAAGAAGAGAGTCATCGAGCATGCATTTTTGTTAAAAGATCCTGATGCCAAACTCTGACAAATGCTTTAGAAATCCAAATGCAACTATCTTGCTTTCTCCAGATTGATGTACTCGTACACCTTGGTTCTACTTTTCGGTGAGATTACTAGTATATCTGTTGCTACGAAAACCGTACTGCCGGTCATTGAGAAGTTTTCGTGTTTCGAGATTTTTCATGAGCTGATAGTTAATCAGGGTTTTTATGACCTTGGAAAGAAGGGATGTAAGTGCAATGGGTCTGTAGGAGGAGAGAGAAGAAGATTCGCCTTTTTTAGGGACGAGTCGGGCAAATGCTGTTTTCCATCTGCTCGGAAAGAGTCCTTTAGAAAAGGATTGATAGAAAAGCTTACTTAGTTATTTTGCCACTCTTCAGAATAAGGTGAGATATACCATCCCAAATATTGGGACACTGTAGTACTTTTTGCGTCAGGTTTTGGTTTTATTGAAGTAATTCATGGGTCGTTTAAACTTTTTTCGTTTTTATCTTTATCTTGAAAGACCGAGAAAACATTTCTCTATCCCTGACAATCTCTTTACAGCTCGAGTCGTACCATGCCTTTTTTTTTTGGTTTGATACTCTTCATCCGATGAGGATTAAAGGATTCATTCCAAATATAATAGTGTACTAGTGTGAAGTGGTTAAATCAGTTAAAATTCCTAAAGAAGCTAAAGGCCGCTCCAACTGGCTTTTTCTTTTAGTAATATTTTCTCTAACTCTGTGGTCTGATATGAAACAGTGGTCCGACGAGCATAGAGGGGATAGCATATTGACCTTGTATTTATCAGGGTGAGAAGCCAAGAACAAGGCCAAGGTGTTAGCAGTATGACTATAAACGTCCGGTACTCAACTGGGCGCATTTACAAGCTGGGTAAAGTTATTTTCCGCATCGAAGATCTCAACACACCGTTCTTCGGGTGTTGTCTGTCCAGAATGTCGAGGTCACCCAGAATTGTGTATATTGAAATCGCCCTTAATAACGATCTCAGAGGATACAGGGATACAATTCTTTGTAGTCAGGCAGCTCATAAAACTCTTTAAAGATTGTTGTCCAGTTTGGGGCTTCTTTAAATAAAGCAGTAGTGAATAATTTGCTAACGGAGATGGAATTTTAACCACATAAAGTTGAATTCCGGATTGGAACATTGACTACATAGTAGTGAAATTCGGTAAGCTAAATCACTGCGAACGTAAGTGGTAAAACCGCTGTGAGAGAACAATAATGGCACTATGTCGTAGCCAGATAGCTTTAGATCAGAGTGATATTAGATGTGTTGGCGGCGATCTACCTGTGTTTTACTTATGCCAAAACAGCTGGTCTGTATTTAAAGACGTGGAGGTACGAAGATAAAGTGATTACCTTTTAGTCCGCTAATATTTGTTATGTCTCTAAATTTTCGAGTCATTATAAAAAAAAGGCAAATACAAAAACCACAGATACCAACGATAAAAAGTAAAAATTCGGAGTTGGTTTACCGAATCTTTTCTTCTTGTATACTCGTAAGCCGATAGATCATTCAATCAGCGTTGGTTGGCCAAGTTAGTGAATTTCACTATTGTTTTGTTAGAAATGCCACGAACCTAGTCTTGATTACGCAACCATTATATCACCAGAAGTTCCCTATGAATTTCCGTTGTAGATATACTAAAACAACCTCGTTGAGCAAGCTCAGTTAGATCATAGAATGTTCGTTATAATGCTATGGATCTCAGTATTCCAAAAAAAAAAAAAAAAAAGACGTAAAGGTCAGGTACGACTAATGGGTCATAAACAGAGTACAGCCCCTTGATCACTATTTCACGTAATTCTATGATAACCTAGAAAAAAGATGGCGCCAAGATGCTTTCTTTTTATTATGTATTTCACCATGCAGCTCCCACAGAGACCTGTATAATGGAAACCAAGCCCTATAACAAGAACATATATTCTAAGATTGGATTTGAATATGCCCACTAAGATACTGCTAAAAGGCTCATTGATCGCATCTAGGAGTGTAGTCTCCTCCTCAATAAACTTCGTCTACAATTTCTTTGAGTTTAAGATCCCTTCCAAATAATAAGATTTGTCGAGGTCTTCAAAATATGTGTCTGATTGAGCGATAACTTCATCGTTTGAGTCAATTCTCTTTTCACAGAAATATTTCTTCAAATTCCAAATATTGAGGATGAGAGCGCAATTCATAAAACTTTGCCGTGGCGACTATGCACGTGTGCTGTAGAACGGGAACAAGAGCGTATAATAGGTTTATTAAATTCCGATATTAACAGAATTATTAATTAGGGAATCATCAACGGAATACAATATAGTGCTTCCAAAACACAATGCTGTCGGTTAACAATGATAATATACGTTGGAACAAGCACACAAAATATCGCGCAATGTCTGTCACAAGCGATCTGATCTCAACCTAAAAGGTATTTTTCCGCCCAAAATTAGAGTACAATGTCCACATTTGGTTAGATGCTCCGAAGAACTCTCTGCATTTGGTTGATAGGATTCAAAGCTGCGCGATAAGACCCATAGGTTATGCTTATATTACACAGTCAGTTGACATTCTCCAGCACTTATGAAATGTCTCTGGTCTTACCTTATTCAATCGCTTTTATCACCACCAGTGTTTCATCGAACTTGCCACCACGAAATTCCACCCCGTCAAACCTACTGCCGTAATATATTTCCGAAGTTCTCTGAATCGTGGTGATTTTTTCATAAGCCAACTTGCTTATGGAATAGGCTGCTGGGGTCATTATTTTCAATTCCTTAAAATTTGTAAACATTCAAAACCAACATATGTACATTGGTAGCTTTCTAACTACCTCTCTAATTTTTCTTCGCCCGCACTGAGTGCAAACATTTTAATAAACCAATAAATTCCTTGACTGCTCGAAAATTATTGTATAAGTCTATTAAAAAAAAAACTAATTTGATTGTAGTTTGGTCTGAAAGAGGGTTATCCCCTCGTAGAGCCAAAATAATAATACGATTTGCGCGAGATCTAGGAAATTGACAGATGTTAAAGCAGGAAAATTGTTCAGAAGAACTATTTCTAAAAACTGTTAAACGGCAATAACTAGCAGCATTCCACTCTCAGGCAGAACGAAGCATTACCAGACAATGATGGATGAAATTTTTCCATCCATCCGATCTCAGCAAAATGAAGATCATATATTCAAACCAAAGTCCAACAAAGCTGCAAGTACGGAAGTCATATCTGCCGAGCCGTTCAAGGTGGTGGAATATGACCTTGTGAAGAGCATGCACCAAATCACTTCTTTAATGTGGAAGTACGAAAGCATAGATGAGCTAACATATGTATATGGCAAACTTTCCAGATACTGGAAAATTAAAACTGACTTTTTACTGATCGCCTTTATCCGTGCGATCCTGTCTGTGAATATGTTACTTGTGAATTGTCATCAAAGGCAATTTCCTCCCTTTTTACTATTTTTACTATTCAGAAATCCGCTCATTTTACAGGAAAAATGGCCATCCACATTACACACACGCATACGAATCTTTCTCACTCTAGCAACTTTACTTAGAAATTGCCTTCATTCTTCCAAATTCTGGAAAGATATAGGGATGTAAAAGTGTTTGTAATTCACTTACAGTGTGCTGCTCGAAGTTAAGGGTTTACAAGAGTATTAGTAGAGTTTAACATCTAGGTTAGTTCATCTTTGGTATGTACGAAAGCCTGGCAAACGAATGGAACGATTGTATACCCGATCGTGAAAAGATCATCTAGTCTTCAGCAACTATAGAGGCATCAGTTTCCGCAGCATCGGTTATAAGATCTTCTCTGCCCTATTATGAACCATAATCGCCTTAAAACCTTCTTCGAACAACTTATTGCTGCTTCTCCGTGTGGTTTCAGATATGAAAGGACTATCGACCAGAGTTTAACATAACAGCAGATGTAGGGAAGATGGGTCTGCCGATAAACGAGAGAAAAACAAAAAACAAGCGGTCATCGAGAAAGAATATACAGGACTCGAGGTAGTCAAGTATAATATATTTCCTACCTACGTTCGACAAAGGCATCAACTTGGTCAAAAAGAATGATTATACGTTTCGAAAGAAAAGAGATTCAAATGATCTACAGCCCTGTCTGCATCGATGGAAAGCAAAGGCAGAGACTTGACCATGAGCTGTCCGGGTTGTATAGCGACATGAAAAGAGTACGAAATTATCGGCCTAGATGGTTGGTAGATGCAGGACAGAGGACATTTAACAAAATTAGTCAAACTTACGGAAATGAACTTATCCGCTTTTACTAAAAAAACAATAACTGTCAATCATGCAAGTACTTCATTGTAAGTTTCATTTCTTATTCAGAAAAGGTTGCCTTTTCAATTCATAGGAAACTTTTTGTTGTTTTTTTTTTTTAAGCTTTCTTCAGTCACAATTGTGCTGGAAGGTCATGCATTTTATGATAAAAGAAAATTTAATTTTCTTGCTTTTGTTTCTTTTCAGTTTTCTGGTTGCAACAAGGCATTTTCGCGGCTGGAGAATTTAAAAATCCATCAAAGATCCCATACCGGCGAACGACCCTATGGATGCCAGTATAAAGGCTGCTTGAAGGCGTTCAGCAATAGCTCAGATCGAGCGAAACATCAAAGGACACATTACGATACGGTAAGTGCTGATTCTTTCTTCTCAATCTTTAAGTGTATGCATATTCTCGTACATCACTCATCTAAGATGAGTGTGTGTAATTATCCTCGAAGTGTATTCCAAATGAATTCGAAAATTGAAGATTCCAAATGCAAATGGTGCATACTTCCATATGTATTTCAAGATTTGCACATGTCCCATTCCGTGCACTTGAAACGGGGT
Organism: Volucella inanis; assembly: GCA_907269105.1. Taxonomy (NCBI): domain Eukaryota; kingdom Metazoa; phylum Arthropoda; class Insecta; order Diptera; family Syrphidae; genus Volucella; species Volucella inanis. The sequence goes on from OU026153.1 coordinate 150,809,030, forward strand.
GTCCAGCTGCCCGTATCCTGTCCTATTCAAGTGGCGTGCGGTGAGAGTCGGCGAGTCGTCGACAATGATCCGCTATACAGTTGTACATACATATATTGAGCATACATATGTAGGTATATGCACATTGCTAGCCAAATGTGACACTTTAGCCACATGTTCACCGCGATAAATCAGTCAGAAGAATGCCCGCGCGTATTCATGTTGTTCAACGAGATACGAATCCGAATACGAATACGAGTACTCGTATTCGAAATAGGGAATGAATCCATCGTACTCGTAAAACGAACATTCATCTGCTAAACTGCGAAACAATAAAAAACGAGACGAAGAAATGATGATGGTCATGGTTGCTGTTTCCATTACACGCTGCATAAATTTATGCCATGAATTAAATTGGAAGCATTACAAGAGGAGTACAAAAAAAAAAAAAAAAAAAAAAAAAAAAAAATCGGGCGCCGTCAGTTGTTTTCCGCTTCAGAAAAGGACATTGATTTCCTTGACATTCGTTTTTATTTTCGAAAAATGAAAGGAAAACACGTGGCAGGGATCAGAGTTGATGTGAAAAAGTTAACCGGATTGATTGCGATGGTCAGCTTAGTGGTCCAGATAATGATGTATGAATTTTGTTGTCAGTCTTTTTAAGCAATTTTGTAATGACAGTTTTGGGTTTTTTTTTTTTCTCCCCGTGCCAAGTAGATTCAGTTTCAACATGATGGTACATATATGGCCACATTTTGCTTCTTACATTAACACCTCCTACTTACTCATATGTTGAAATAGAAGCTAAAATTTCAATTGCAATTGACTGATTCTGAAGATGTGTGGAATCTTTTGATAGAACTGGCGCATACGTTTTTTTATGGGCTTGGATCAGCGGCTCACTTCACCTTCCTATTATGATACAGGCATTGAGATTCACAAATGGAACTGCATTTTGCCAGTGGTTAGGTTAGGTATTCAAAAGGATTTACTTATATCAAGCAAGGCACATTATGGTGCCACATGAACCGACTTTCAGTGTTTTGTTTTGTTTGTTGCCGAATTTGTTCACTGGAATTCACTCTTTCGAAAGGAACAGCACAATGCAGCTGAGCAAAAGGTGAAGATACGATTTTCGTCCACTTTAAACATACCAAGCCCAAGACTACATTGCTTTGTTAATTTTGGCTGATTCTGTTCGATGTATATATGCAATAGTTACTATCGTTACCATGAAATGTCACCATGCGAGCTACGTGTGCCAGATGCAAAGGGGGTGTAAGCCTTAAAGACAATGTCTGCGTTTGAATCAAACATTTTTATTTGTTATTAAAAATGATTTATGACATTATGTTTTGGCGACGATTACAAATCTGTATTCCATTTGGCTTTTTTGAAAACGCGAATCCAGTCGGTTCAATTTTGCTCTGCTGTTTCGAAGATTTGCGTCTTTATCTTACACGTTTCGTGATATATTGTTGTTGTCGAATCAAATCTTCAGTAAGTGAATGGTTTCATGGGCAGTATAGATTATAGCACTATTCTGCTGAGACCACATATCGTCTATATTGTCGATGACAAAATCACTGGTCAATTGCCTGCAACGCGAGCTTCGGCTTCACTTTTAATAGGATAAGGAACGATGGTTGCCCCTTTTTGAAGACCTGATCAAATTGAACTTTTCTGGGTATCATGAATATCTTCTCCATTTGCCTCATTCTGGAAAAGTAATTTTGTTCGTTCATAAACCTACTCAAGTAAGCTTCGTCAACAAGCATGATTTTCTTATAAAAAAGTAAAAGTAGATTTAAAGATACTCAAGAGCCTAAACTGCGAACTCCTGTCGGAAACCATGATCCTCTGGCCTTAGTTTCTACGATAGCTGTTGTTAACATTTTTTTTGCTTCTACATATAGACATATTACTTTGACGCATTTTTGGCGTTGCGTCATGTAGAGTATATTCGTATGTAGTAAGAAACTGTTGAATTACTATATTGATGAAAAACATCACGTTACCTTTTGTACGTATCGTGAACTGAAGAGCTTGGAGTTTGGTTAAGACGTATTGACGAAGATTTGTCAAACAATACTGAGCTTAAATGCCAGGGGACCGTCAAAAATTACAGCACGGTTTTAGTGGAAGAAGAACGCGTAACAATTCGCCCGTCAAACTTTCTCAAAGTTTTCAGACGATAGTTATCGTTGTCATTAGTTGTCACAGATAGAACAGCATCACATGAGCATCTACCAGATACGCTGATAAGATCTAAAGAGATTCTAAATAAATATTTTTGGATTCGTCAATGTCAAGTCAGCTTACCTCGATGACGCGTACAATTTTAGAACTATTAACAGTGTTCATCCTCAGCCATGAATGAAATTATTACAAATTTAGAGCTTCTAGATATAATTTTTACTCTATTGGAGGTGAAGTTGGTCAGAGGGCATCTAGTGAGGGAAATTTCTGTGTATTTACGACTTTATGAGAGTAACGTTCCAAGCGTTTTGCCTTTGTCAACAGTACTCTATCAATTAATTTGTATTTTCCATGGAATCAATTTTCGTCTGCATATGATAGAATCGCCCTACTAAAAAATTGCATGCATCGGGGGCTCATTTTAATTCTGCATTGTGCTTCAATTCGTTTGTCCTCGTGACTAAGGTAATATTCCCTGGTGTATGATCGCTTTTATTAAATGATATCTCATCACCTAATCATAGACCGAGGGTGTTGCGGATAAGCCCTTCGTCTCTTTTGAGCCGAGATAAAGAACTTTTGAAAACGCACTCCTATAAAGAGTCTCTGCTTACCCCTTCATAGGTCTACTTTTTCGTTCTTTTGTCATGTCTGTACTCGTCTAGCATTCAAGATGTTCTTCTTAGTATAAGGATTGAGCTAAGGCCGAGTTTTTTCTGACAAGCGAAATGGTCCTCAAATGGGAACCATTCCATTTTTTTTTTTTTGTATTCCTGATGCTGATGTTTTGTCCTCTTGTCTCCGTCAAGATGGATCCTTGTCAGTTTACTTCGTCAAGTGTTGTCACTTGGTGGAAATCTTGTAATGCAAACAACAAACTAGTTTTGTCTGATGATACCCAGATAAAGTGATGGTAATATTCGTAAGCATTAATAGTATCTACATATGCTAGTTCATTTCCTTTAAGAGTCTTTGAAATCTTCTCCTACCAACTCAAAAGCAATTTATGAAAAACACTAGCGGCCAATCCTTATACTGGTCAAAACCAATACTGGTATATACTGGTATACTTGTTAGAATATGATAATATAGATGGTGGAGTTTGTCTACTAGATGAGGTGAAAAGTAACCTCATTCGGAATGAAAAAATTTTGGACGTAAGTCATTGTTTTTAGTCGTGGTTGCGATGCTCTTGTGCGCCGGTGCATTGTTTAGCAAAAACAAACATTTTTTTCGCTTTATGTGAGGCTGTTTTGCAGCGATTTCGGCCTTCAATCTCTCCAACAATGCACGGTAATACTCGCTGTTGAAAAACCGTGGAAAACCGACGCCATAACCTTTCTGACCCATCGAGCCTCCCTCGACCGCTTCGGAGCACTCGTGCCGGCTTCAGTCCATTGCGGGGCACTCATCCTGTTCTCTGGTGTGTAATAGTGGATCCAAATTTCATCAACAGTTACCAATCGACGCCAAAAGTCCGCCTGATTCCGCATCAGCAAGTCCAAACACTCTTTCGAAGTGCTCTCGCGTTCGTGTGTTTGGTCAGGAGTGAGTATGCATGGCACCTAGGGGCAGGATAACTTTTTCATATGCAGAATATTGCCCAAAATATGGCGTGTGCGATCAGCACTAATCTTTGTAGTATCTCGAAACCAATACTTGACGGTGTAATCTGACGGAGCATTATCCCCATAATATTTATCCAACTTTTCTTTTGTTTTCTTCGCCGTTTTTCCTTTCAAAAAATAATGTTTTATAAGAGAACGAGAATCGTTTTTGTCCATACTTAACATGATGCCAAACACATCAACAACAATCAGCTGTCAAAACAAAACTAAAGACAGTATCGCACTGAAATTTGGCATGTCTGCCTAAATATGAACGGACTTCAAGGCACTATAACCTTTTTTGCAGTAGCAGCGCATTCTGGTCAAGTAGGTTACTTTTCACCCCACCTAGTAAATTTTAATTTTCTTAATTTTACCTTATTTTAAACGAAAAGTTTACTAGAGTTGCCTATAAAGATTGACTTTAAAAGGAAGTTATTATCTTTCATACTCTGACTTCCATCTAGGTACATGGGCTATTTTGTTGCCCGTTATTCTAAGAGTAGATGGCATATTGTGATATTGTGCTTCAATATTCCCATTGGTTCTATTTGTTTTTGGTATGTTTTCGAACCTTTTATTACAACCATAGCTGCGAAAACTTGATTTCTTCAGAGAATCCTTATATTTATTGTTTATAGCAAAAAAAAGGCGGAAGTGCTATTTTTCAGTTACTTTAACTTTTGAAGTATTGAAGTACACTTGAAGGTACGTAGACTTGAATTCAGCTCGTGGAAATTTAAGAGAACCTTGTCATCACCCGACAGTGATGGGTGTTTGTGAAAAAAAATCTCCTTCTACTATCAAAAAATTGTTCTTCAACGACTAAGCAATAGAGACATTACTGCATATGAGACTGGATTGAGAGGTGGGATATTACTTAATCCTTTTTATTTAAGCCTGCTGATTGGCACAGGTTCGGTGAATATGAAGTATGATGGTTTCCTCGTTCGTTTTATATATGATACTTTGGTTCGGTATTTCCGTGACTTTTCACAATTAGTGTTCCAATTAGCTTTTCTTATAAAGTAAAGCTCTAATCTATGTAAAAGGATCTCTTCACTATTGCTATACCAATTTCAAATCTTAAGCTGTTCCTTACATGACTATAAGCGGCCTTATTTACGAGTATTTGCCACGATTACAGGTGCTTAATTTTATTAGTTTTTTTTTTTTGTCTTTGTTCAGAACTGTTTTTGAAGTCGTCTTTCTCTTCATTACCCTTTTTACCTTCGCTACAACATAGTCTGTTGAACATTGTGTTAAAGAAATATGTCGTCATTTTCATTGAAAGAGCAATCCGACTAAGCATAATTTCAAAACTTATGGGTTCGGTTCTTCTAAAGTTGATGCTTTCAATATAGCTGAGTTCCTATTGCATATTTAATATGGAGCTTCTATCTAGACTAGTATTTGTAAACTTCGTGATAGGATCAAAGTTCCCTTTAAGCTAAGCTTTCTTCAGTAGAAACATTTTTCTTTTAGTTTTAGGGATGAAGATAGTAGATATAGTGATAGGATTGTCTTTTGGTTTCAAGGTTATTGTAAGATATATCCATTTTTACAATGCTAAGCTTCCATACTGGGATCAAATAGACAACCACGGCAAGGAAAACACCATTTAATTGGGACTTTTTCTTTAATCTCAAGATCCTGAGAGGCTGCCGTGAAAAGGCACTTTTTCAAATGCTATCAATATGATATGGAAGCCAGTAAAACTGGGACTTTCTTTAAGTAAACGGAGAAACGGTCTGAGACCATATAAATATAATTCTGGTCTAACTAGAAAGAAACTTTTGGAAATGCAAATTATCTTAGTCAGTGTTTATATTCATCCTTGCGTCACATAGACAATGGTACTTTTGTTTTGCCGAGACAATTTTTCATATCAAAACGGCGCACATGCAAAGGATTTCTCCATTTTACTTGTTATGTTTAATGCAAATTCTCAATTTCCACAGAATGAAGAGTAACAATTTCAGCATCAGCACACACCGTATCAGTGCTTAATAACTCGTAACTGAAGAGCTCCGTAGAGTTTTTGTCATTCACACAACAAGCGTGGCAAGAAACGTGCCACTTAATCTTATCACAATGTAGTGCTGACTCATCAGACTTCTTGAAATTTATTTGTTTTGTCCGAAAAATCATGTTATCTACAGTTGCTATGCTAAACAAAACTCAACGAACTAGATAGTTCGCAGATTCAGGATATGAGAAATTACTTACTTTTCATAGTGAATTCTTCTACTTTATCATATTTTACGATTTCATTGTTACTTGGGATCCAAACCCAAACAATATCCAGTAAATTTCGCCTTCCGATAATCTTACAAAAATCGTTCATTCTCAAACTAGTCGAGAGGTGGTACAGCAAGACTTTAATCATTAGTTAGCTTAAAAAACGTTTTTCTCTGCTTGGGATGCAGTGAATTGGAAATATACTCACTAAAGTGACGTTGAGGTAAGGAGTGGACTAGATCCTTAGCTAATATGACTACCTAAATGGCCTGGCCTTTGCCAGCCACCTCCAAAGTTGGGTAAGATTCATTCCATAAGTGTGCATTATTTTAGATGAGGTCCTCATTTACCGCGTTATCCCTCTAGGTTGGAGTCAAAAACCTCCAGGGCCAGTCCACTGGTGTGTATGCCTTCAAGGTGACATAGCCATCTGTCCGAGCTTTAATGACGAGGTCAGCATGACTGTACATCCTGTACAGTTCGTTGTTGAAATGTCTCCTCCATTATCGAAAGAACTTTTCCGATCGAGAGCATTTTCATACGCTTTCGTCAGTTTCCCAGATTCTGCGCTGTAAATGACGACTAGGGTGATCGGGATCTAGTATAAAGACTTTTTTGTTGCTCGATACTCCGCATAGTCTTTTTATTCGAGAAAAGCTTTGCTACTCAAGGAATCATCAAACAGCAAGAGTGATTCTTTGTATGGTGTCTGCGCCGATGTCCTTATAGGAGATGATAGTACAGTTGATGTAGATAAAGTCCCTTACTTGGGCACTGATGTTTTGTGTCCCTCCTTGACAAAGATATAAACATGTCGTACTTGATTAGAATAAATGCCATCTGTGAAGATTCGACCGAAGGGAAAATCCACCTCATGTTTTCATAGCACTTGGAATTTATGCCAGAAGATAGAAGATGCACAAAATATTCGAAACTTTATATCAAACTTGCCATATCAAAGACAACTTCTACTTAAATAGAGGTAACATAAAATGTCTAATTCATGATGTATATAAATATCCAGAGATAGGAGATCCTTTAATGCATCTGAAACAGAGGTAGGTTTGCTAGGTCCCTACACGGTCAAGATGAACCCTTCTTTGGTGCCTAGATAAAGTGCCTAGAATGTATTTGAAACTTTATTCTATAAAACAATTGTATATTGAGCATAGATCTCTTGTCGAAAACTCTCTTACACAGCCAGAAGACTGACAGCTCCTTGGCATGTCTTGTGGAAAGAAGTGTTCTATATATGACAACACCCATGAACTTATATTGCTCAGAAGGTCAGTCAGTTTTTTCATTATATTTATCAGCTTTGATAAGATTTCACTGCGCATCATGCAATATAAGACGCTGCCTTATAGCAAACATATGAAGTCAGTATTTGTCAACAAGATTGTGTATTGCTTAAGTAAGGATTAATTGATCTCATTGGAGGATACTCGTAGTCATAAGAGAGATTAGGGAAACCACACCGTACTCAATTTGTGTATTTCTAAATTAAGGAAAATTAAGTCAAATAAATTGAAAGATGCATCACCTTTCTCGCAAGTGTTAGAAACGTTTTAAAGTTAATTTACAATAATTTAAAATATCCCTTCCTCCTTCTGCCTGATTCCTTTGATTATTTTTCACTTTTATTTGAAAAAGTCAATTGGAATTGCCTGAAGAACAAATACTTTTAAAAACATGTGATATCCTATATAATCCATAATCTCATATGTTATTTTGTGATTCGTTACAGAAACCATACGCCTGCCAAATAGCTGGTTGTACGAAACGATACACGGATCCGTCCAGTCTACGGAAGCACGTAAAAAATCATTCGTTGCGTAATGGCAACATAAATGGTCGACGGAAATCCTCTAGTGCCTCCATAAATAATTCATTAACCACGACATCAGCCAGGCTTCAATCGAAAATACGTCGTCATTCGGAATCATCACTACCAGCAGTGTGTGCTACAGTCACAATGACGACAACAGCAACAGCAACAACAACAACGCCTACGAAACCATTGACCACACAGAACACAAATTCCACCACCGCATCAATGATCTCATCAAACAATAAGTTGGTTCGTAATCAGCACCAGCAACAAAGCCAACACCAGTACCAGTTTCAGCAGCAGAACCACCATCACTTTCAACATCAGCACCAGCGTCAGCAACCATCTGAGCACTGCCAAAATCATCACTACACCCATCAACATGACCGTCATCAGCAAACTCTACATCCATTACATGAACCCGATGATTTTTTCCAAAGTGATTACCTACTCTTCGAGGATGCATTTGCTGTTGGCAATAATAACAAATCGTCCTCAACGAGGACAGGTTCTGAGGAATTCAACAAAACGGCCGCTCAGACTACATACAGCAGCAATGACATCAACACCAGCCACGGTGATTATGCAACAGCTATTAGGGAGCATTATCCGGTTGGGAACATTAAATTACAATCACCTTACACCCACCAGGAGAATGATACTTCACCTAGGGCACAACTATCATTCTCAACGTCATCGCCAATGCCATCGACGAGCACCACAACCACGACCACGACCAAAACCAATCTAAGCAACCCGACGGCAAATGTAGTCCCAGCAACAATTCTCCCATCAACAGATAACAATTCAATGAACTTTAATGAGCTGTCTAATTGCATTGTTACAATCGAAAGTAATCAGAATGAGAATTCGATTGACGGATGTCAAATGGAATCGGGTTACATTGGGTTGTACCATCAGCATGACGGCATCGACGATGTAAGCTCTTTGTCGGGCGCCAACGATTGCATTATAGTACATTCATCGCCATCAACCATAGAACAAATATCCGCGTCTGCTACTGCTGCTACTGCTACTACAACCAGTGGTGATAATGCTGTAGATATTGACTGTAATGAATTCGTCTCATTTGAATATGTCAAAAAGCTTCTGTCAGATACATTCGATTACGTCGATGCTGGTGAACAGCAACTGAACTGTCACGGAAGCACTGGCGCTGCCAGTGATACCAACGAAGACGACGATCTCGAGAATAATTTCGATATCGAATACTTGAATGATTTTATTTAAATTTAAAATACCCAGCTATTTCACAACAAATGACAAATACTTTTTATTCAACCAGAATTACGTGCAATTCGAAGATACTTATATGTCTTAGATCGTCGTCTTCCAACAATGTGTACATTACGAGTTAAAGCGTTTCAATCAATTCCAAAATACCATTTGCTAGATTCTACATATTTTCTCGTTTAATTTAAGTATCTTGAATTTTTAGTTTTTTTTTTTTTTTTTTAAGATGAACCATAGATACTTTGTAGAGTTTTAAGAAGTTTCTTTAAAAGACGGTTACAATTATTAAGTTAGTTTACTTTAAGTGCAAGTGCTTATGCCAATTTCAATTGTCTTCAATAGTCCTTTAAGGATGCAGAATTTTTCAATTTCAATACTTTTTTAGTTTTAAGTATTTTTTTTATACATACACACATATTATATAAAAAAAATATATATTTTTGTAAATAAGGAAAAATAATAAAATAAATAGTTTTTTAAAGTGAGTTAATAAAAAATGCGTTTCATGTACTTTGTTGGACTGCACCGTACAATGGTTTTATTCGACCTGATCAAATTGCATTGTTTTAACAAAACCATGTTTAAGAAAGAGAAAAGAAAATGTGATACATGAATAGGGTTTTCTAATAACGACTTGACAACTTTTTTTTCAAATAAAAGGCAAACCATTTGAGGTATTTCAAAATTTATCATTGGCTTGAAGTACAATCAAAACATTAATGAATGGAACTCGACTTCGTTCATATGGACACCGCGGGCACGTTTGCAGCGGTCGATTCTTTGGACCCAATTTTCAACTACTGGGCCACACATTTCGGCCGAAACGGCCGCTATTTCGCGTTCAATGTTGGCTCTGAGCTCTTCCAACGTCATCTGCGTGTTGGCATAAACCAATGACTTAACGTAGCCCCACAGAAAAAAAAAAAAAAATGCGGCGTTAAATCGCACGAACGAGGCGGCCAATCGACTGGTCCATGTCTTGAGATAACACGCTCACCATACTTACTCTTCAATAAATCGATTGTAGCGTGTGCTGTGTGGCTTATGGAACCATCCTGTTGAAACCACATGTCGTCCAAGTCCATATCTTCCAAATCGGGGCAAAAATAATCGGTGATCATGGCGCGATAACGCTGACCATTTAAATTCGCATCGTCGACGAAAAAATATGGCCCAATAACGCCGCCGGCATGCGAACCGCAATAAACAGTTATTTTTTGTGGATGAAGTGGTGATTCATGAAGCACATTTGGGTTTTCACCTGACCATTAACGCATATTTTGCTTATTGACGAACCCATTGAGCCAAAAATGAGCTTCGTCACTGAAGATGATTTTGCGATGAAATTCATCATCTTGGCGCATCTTTTCCAGAACCCAATCGGAGAACGTACGTCGCTTCAAATGGTCCATCGGTTTCAATTCTTGAGTCAGCTTGATCTTGTGTGGGTGTAAACCAAGATCCTTACGTATTAGACGCCATAATGTGGTCTGAGCGATGCCCAATTCTTGAAAACGCCGTGGAATTGACTGATTTGGATCGTTTGCTACGGACGTCTGAATGGCAGCGATATTTTCGACACTTCGACCAACCCGTTATCTCACTGACAAGGCAACATCACACAATGAATATGTAGACTCAAATGTTTGCACTAAACTTGTTATTGCCTGTCTACTAGGGCGAGAATTACGACCGAAAATTGGAGTTAACGCTCTTAAAGTTGCAGTCACTGACTCCGAATATCTGTAGAAAATTTTTATAATTTGCAGACGTTGCTCGTTAGTGTACTTTGCCACGATAAAAATGTTTACTGAATAAATTGACGGTTTGATGATTAGTGAAAAAGTGCGTTCACAAATTAAGTTCAAAGTTGTCAAGTCCCTATTGGAAAACCCTATATTATGATCTTTCGAAGTAAAGTGTGATTAAACAGTAGTAATGAATATTAGTGAATCAAAAATTTTGATTAAGTGAAATAAGTTAAGTGAAGAAATGAAATAATGAAATATAAAGTGAAATTATTAATGACATGACAAGAATGAATTCAAAACATGTTTGACTAGCTCTGGACTAGCGTGGGGCTCAATCACCTTTATCCTCTGTGTCGACTGACTACCAGAAATCTCTTCGGGTAGAGTCCTCCTCTAACATATATTCGGACTCGGCCTCTATTTATACAACCAGCTAAATTTGTCACTATATCTTCGACACCATTCACCGTCTATACGCAAACTACCAAATATCAAACGAAGAGCTGAACAATTTTCAGAAGCATGTCATTCAGATCTCAATAATTCATGACAAGGATTACACTTTATCGTCAGAAAAAAAAAACACTGGGATGATAAGGTTCTTATACAGACTGACTTTGCGAAAGAGCTTTCATAGTCAATTGCTTTCCTGGCCCAAGAAACATCAATTGACAATAACTGTTCTTCTTTTGATCCCAGTGCTAGTGTACTGGTAAATTTCGATCAATTATAATGTCATTACATCAAAGTATTTATATTTATTATGATGTGTAAGGTGCTTTCATCCGTTCAATTGACTTTGCGCAGCCAGTCCTGTAACAAGTATTCAAAAGAATGCGATGTCGATACTTCCCCAAAATTTACTATGCCAGTTCATTTGAAATTGTGGTAACTCATAAATCTACTCTACATTTCCTTTTATATATTTAGATAAATAATTTCAGGTAATCGATGCTAATGCGGTCGGCGCAGATACTGCAGGCTTAATAATTGAAGTTATATGTTGAAGAATACGTAACACTCCTTGTATGTTACTTTTACTGAAACTGCTCAATCTTTTATAGAAAGATGAATAAGCTCTTCAATCATAAAGCCTGCAGTTCGGCGTATTGTCATCACTTTAATAGAAAAAATCGCATTACGATTTGCCACTTGAGTCTAACACACTTAGATGCTTAGCAAAAGGTAATGCCCTGTCACGACGCCAGTAAGCAGTTTGCAGTTTAGATACCTCGGGAAGCATTAGTCTGGTCTGTCAGCATCCTTAAAAGCATCAGAAAAAAAAAAAAAACAAAAAAAAAAAAACGATGGGAAAAAATTTAAATAAAACAACAACGGTGTGAGATTCTTGCTTTATTTTGAAGCTACACATCATTCAAATGGCTGCCTCGGCTTCGCTAGTAGTGCTTCAAGCGGTCGGCCCAATTTTTGATGTCTTAATCAAATATTATCCCGACAGTAGCGTGTCGAACGTTGGCCTCGAGTTCGTCCAATATGGTTGGCTTGTTAGCGTAAACTAAGAACTTGAAGTAGGTCCAGAGAAAGAAATCAAGTGGTGTCAAATCGCATGATTGCTGTAGCCAATTGATGAACGTTCGTCGTGAGATGACCCAGTCTCTAAATTTTTCCTTCACAGCTTTGAGCGTTGCGTTACTTGCATAGCATGTTGTGCCGTCTTGTTGGAACCACAGCTCGGATATATCGATGTTATCGGGCTCTGACCATACCTGAGACCATTGATGGTAACGGCGTCTTCTTCCTCATTTCGAGAGAAAAAACATGTCATGCCACCATGCTGTAAATCGCGCCAAACAGCCAATCCACTTGTGGATTGTGCTCGCGCCAAAAATGGGCCTCGCCCAAGAAGATGATTTTTTGGCAAAAATACGGAAGGCATGATGACGACGAAATTCAGGTTTACTATTTACAACTGATCCAGAGTTTCCATAATGTTTTTTAATAATTTGCGCACTTTCGGCAAACGTAAGATAATGCATGATGAAATGGTAAACTTAACTGAATATTTTAACAGCTAGATGTCATTGGTAGTTTTGACAGCTACTGAAACATAACAATTGGAAAAACTATCATTGCTATCTGGTCACCCGTAACATTTATACTCACACCGAGCCCAAATCTCATTGGAAGTCCTAACCGACGACGCAGGTGGTCCCTACCAAGGTTCTGTTTATACGATACGCTCTTCCAAGATTTAGTTAGCAACTTTATCGGTGATTTCATTTTCCGTTATCGTATTGTAACCTGAGACTAAACTCATCTCGCCCTTCTGTGGCACCTTGTTTTCTTGAACTAGCTTGGGAGTCTTGAAAGGGTACATCAAGGTGTAAAAGACAGATTGGCTGTCGTCATGCAAAATGCAGATGCATCACCCCATCTACCGCCTCGACACAATATAGTTCATGGCCATCAGGCCATATCTGTAAATGGGGAAAATTGAGTTCTGATGTCATTGCATGAGGCGGAATGTCCATAGAACTAGAGTAAAAAGACGGTCGGAGCGCAAGCCTTAGGCTTTGAGATTGTAGTCCATGACATTATCATCAAGGAGAGAGAGATTCTTCAGTGCTCTTAAAGTAGAGCCAGGCGAACAAGGGAAAACCCCTATACAGCAGAGACAGACCGTTTTCTGGAGAAGCATCGACTTATTTTCAAAAAAGCTTATTCCATCAGACAATTGACGCAGAGGATGAAATAAGGCTTATGAGCTCCCTCGAAGACAAGCCATAAACCTTGCCTAAAGCTCCTTTACACTGCTAAAATTGCGACAGCTGGTGGAAGACTGTAATAACTGCCTTCTCATGTTTCGTCTTGGGAACCTGGGTCAATCATGATTCTCTGAGCGACTAACATAAAACTCCTAAACAACAACAATTACACCTTGAGAATCACCACTACTTACGGTTTTCCGGGATAATCATATTGTACACGTTACTGTATGCGTGCGTGATTGCTGTGCTGGCATTTTACCACGAGTTGATTCATTTTTATGCCCGATCAATGCCCTGCAGCTCGACTTCAATCACAGGCGAATTCGTTTCATTGCGATCGTGACGCGTTGACAAGAGATCAATAAAAATGTTCAAAGTTATAATTAATTATTAAAACTCAATCAAATAACATTAAGCTAGATAACGCCGGGACAATAGTAAATGACATTCTAATCCATTCCGCGTCCTTAGAAAACCAAGGTTGACTCTGTTTAATCTAATTGGTGAAATTCAAATAATAGAATTTGCCATTACATTATATAAAATGTGGCATAGAAATTTGAATAAAAAAAGAAGATTTAAGTGAACTAAACTGAAAGTGTATAGTACTGTTTAAAATTAATAATTAATTCATAAAATAAATCTCCTTCAATCGGAAAATTAACGTCTGACGCGTAAACCAGTACCGGACATTGATGCCATCGCAAATAAAAACAACAGCAGAACCAGCCCAGCAGCAGACGTACGTACAGATAACCCCTTGATTTTTAATTATAGAAACGTTGTTGTACAGGTTAACCTTTAAAGTACCGAGTGGAGAGTTTTTTCGTATCCAAAATAAGATTTCAACTTAATCTTACATTTTTGAAAATTTTTTAAGAATAAAAAAATAATTTCAAGTAAGCCCACTTCGTACTTTTTTACATTTTTTTTATAGAAATAAAAGTATTCAAAGACTTACACACCAAACGGAAATAGATAAAATGAAAACTTCAAGTGATGACGATCCATGTGACTCAGAAGAAGATTTGTTGGAAAGTGACATGGATTTTGTGCCTGATAGTGTTGATTTATCTGAAATAGAGGACGAAATTGAAGAGGAAATGAGGAAACTGATGAAATTCTACCAAATGCTGATGAGATTGCCTCAATTTTAAATCAGTATGTTGCAAAGTCGGGCCGAGTCTGGTCAAGCAATCCATTTCGACAAACATGCAGGTTACTTTGAAACATTTTAAACGTGGCTCCGGGTGCTACATGTTATATGAGCCCAGCAACTGATATTGTTGAAATCTTTAAGCTATTTATTACTCCAATCATTGAGCATAAAATCGTTTTGTATACTAATGAAAAAGCTAATCGTATTTATGATAAGCACAATAAAAACTACCCTAAAAAAAAATAAACCATTTGGAAACCAGTTACTATGACTGCACTAGATGCGTTTTTTGAAGTATTAATATCTGCTGAAGTTCTTCATTGTAGACGTAAAAATGTTAAGGAAATTTGGACTACCAACGAATCTATTCGAAGGAATATATTTACTGCAGCATTTACTGTCGCGTGAAGGATTTGTTGCAATATCTCGCTTTATAAGATTCTACAATAAAACTACCAAAGAGCAAAAAAAGCAAGTAGACAAATTAACTGCAATAAGGGACATATGGGAAATATTCACTAAGAATTGCAGGAAATCCTTATGGCAGTTACAATTGACAAGCAGTTAGTAACCTTTCGTGAAAAGTATCCATTTTGGCAATATATAAAATCCATTGGACCGCTGCTGATGTCAAAACATTATACATATTTATATACAATAATAATCAATACAACAAAAATCAAGGGACGAGGGCTCTTAAAGATTTGGCAGAGCCTTTATTTGGATCCGGCATGGGTATAACTACCGACAACTTCTTCATTAACCTTATATTAGCTGAGTTTCTCATCGAAAAAAAACTTGACGCTGCTTGGAACGGTCTGTAAAAATAAAACAGATACCCCTAATGAGCTAAAAGTTAACAAAGTTCGATGGTAACGATAGTAACGAAGTACTATGGTATCCTTTATTCGTAAAACAATCGAATGGTTCATCTTTTGTCTTCTCAACATGCAGACAATTCTATTTCTGATGGTATTCATTCTAAGCCAACTATGATTTTGGCCTATAATAAAACTAAAAAGCTGATAAACTTATAAAACAATATTATTGTGGATGACGAACAAACCGCTGGCCGTACAGGATTTTTATAAATATAGTAGATATTGCTGCAATGAATGATTTATAATTTTTATAAAAAAAAATCCTCAATGGCAAGTTTCGAATTCTGCACGAAAAAAAAGTGCAGCCAACAGAAGTTGGCTTAACCTTATATGAGAGAACGCCTTCCGCAAGTCAACTGTGGTCCCTGCTTTTTGTGCCCCCGTAATCGATACAAAAAATCTAAGCTCAAGTGCACCATATGCTCCAAATTAATTTGTAACGATTATAAAATAGTGGAAACGAAAATTAAATGCCTTCTTCATGGTGTCTCATCTGGAAGTGATGAACAGTCGTTATATCTTAGAAACATTAAAAACAACTTTTGTTTTTGTTTTTTTATGAATTTTATTGTTTTTTTAACTTAAATTTTGCAAATTCTATTTGTTAATGTATTCAGTAAATAACTATAAATAAAATAAACTCGAATACAGTTTAGACCTGACTTTAATTAGCGAGACCTATGGTACTCCAGTCCGTCTCTTAGGTCGCAGAATATATTCGGTGCTCTAAAAGTTAAGAAAATCAAAAGTAAGAGTAAACTTCAATAAGATTTTTAAATATTAAAAACAAATAAACATTACCCCTTACAAAATACACAAAATAAAAAATAAAAGCTAAGGTATTCTATCTTAATATTGTGATTGTGAAATGAATTTGTCCACTGTTTTTGATTTTGTATTGTCAATTTTAATTTATTTTTACGGCTCCTAAAACAAGCTAAGTTGTTGTTTACCGTATTTGCTGTTGAATTTTGGAGTGTCCAAAAAGCCTTGCAGCCGCCTTCTAGTGTTAAGAGTATGACATATTTGTTGCTGAAACCTTTTATCTTCATAATACTCAAATATAGCTGTCATTTTAAATATACCATTGACGTATAGAAATTGACCTAGAAATTAGAATTGACGACGTTGAAGACATATCAGTTTGTATATGTGAGTCTTAGAAGCATGTCCACAAGTAAGTATGCCGTATCTTAAGCGTGATTTCACCAGTGAGTAGTATACTTGCTTCTGAACTTCTAGCGTTTAGTGTCATTTAAGATAGACATTGCAAACATTGCGCCTTTTTAGGGGCACCCGAGTGTGAAATTTTCGGAAAATTGACTTTTTTTTCATATTTTGACAGTCTATACCTTAAAAAATAACATCCCTATACTACTTCGAATGAATACCTCAAATAGTTTTTGACTTACAGCCTTCTTAAAAGACAGGCTCAACTGTCAGAAAGTTACATTTGCTACGGGATCTACCAGAGTTATAAGTGTTCAGATATACAGAAATGCATTAATAAATCTACTCTTTAGGGATTTTTCGTTTATCACTATTGTACGTCATATGTTTTCGGAGCCAGACATATTTAGTTTTACTGTGATTTTTATACGGAGCACTTCGTAAGTTACTCGCATTTTAATAAAAATGAGTGATTAACCTTTGTACTCAAAGCAGAAAGGTACTCACGACATTCCCAGGAATAGAACAGTTTCAAGAAAATTCCAGCACGTCCGCTGAAAAATTATCACAAAATAATGACAATAATGTTATTTTTGTTATTTTGTTTCGGTTTTTTATGCAATTAGCAATTTAGTTGTGTGTTAAACTTGTAAAAAAAATGTGACTTTTAATCGAGCAAGTCAGTGATGTTGAGGATGCAAAATTGCTGTCATATGGAAATGCTGTGTTTCGTACATCAATTTCGAGCCTATGATTGAAAATGCATTTGAAATAGACCTTAAGTGGCTGTTATGCGTCCTTTGGTTACTGGAATAAACGGAATTAATCTTTTTTGCAATTTGATGGATTAAGTTAGTAAATTTTATCATCAAACCGTCGCTGGATGTTTCAAGAATCTATGGATAGGAGCAGAATCAATTTGCAAATTGAGACAATTTTGACAGTTTCGGGACATTGCACGTGAAAAAACGTGGCCATACTTCAGATTTTGGTATAGTAACTCTGAAAAAACATTGTAAAAAAATCTTCAACTCGAGTGTAAAGTCTACTTACTGTCAGAGTTGTGTCTTTTGGGAAAATAAAAAAGACAGCGAACCTGAAGCTAACGAAGAAATTCTCTCACTACATAGAGATGATTGCGATATAAATCATAAAGAATCAACAGTGTAAAAGACATGTTTGGTCGCTGGATTAGTACCTAAATACGGCGTGAAATATTCGTGGGCCATATATAAAGGATTATTAAATTTTAAACCATATGATATTCCTGTAGAAAAACTTGAGTGCTATGTATTTTTTAAAAAATAATGGGATCACTATACCACAGTTTGAAAACAAAACCGATAAGAGCTAAGGAGAAAAGAGTAAAACCACGCTAAAATTCACTGTCAACTAAATTATTAAACTTCAAAAGTATTACCGCAAAGCGATTATGAGACATCTAGATAATATGGATAAAATGTATAAAACAATCTGAACTACATTTAATTTTTTTTTTTTTTTGTCCGACAGATAAGAATCCAAACCATGGAAACTGTCCAGTAGGCGCAGAGAGTTGGTGACCTTATCACCGCGCGGAAGTTAAAGGAATGAACTTGACAATCATCTCCCACAAATGTTCAAAAAGCTAATATAGGAGGACTTGTTTCGCCGTGAATTGCTTGATAGATATAAAAGTAATAATACGCAGAATAATAAGGAAAGCTATAATGGTTTACTTTGGCATTTTGCTCCGAAACACGTTCACACAATGACAGTTATACATCAATTTTGAAAATATTTAATGTGATGGCAGTGATAGTTGGACCTGCAGCAAAAGATTATGTCTCTAGCAAAGATGAAACAAGACTAAGATTACCAGAGCATTGCCAACAGGCTGCCTCGAAAGAGGGCCAATCATCTCGAAGAAAAGATTCAACAGCCCAGACTGGAATAGCAGATTAATTCTTAGTATGATCTTTATCGATTTATAACATTAAAATCAATCACTCATTTTATCTTTAAACGCGTTTTTCTCCAAACTACATACATTTTTCAAATTTGATGCAGTTGTAACTCGAAGACTAATCAGCCCATAGTTTTCATTTCTTTTGGTAAAAATGTAATTTTGGCGGACCAAGATTATAAAATTTTCCGGCAAACATTTTTTTTTTTTTTATAATCGTAGGTCATTAAATAGGCAATACCTTCTAGTTTTTTGATTTCAGCCAAAGTGAAGGCCGCAATTACTGCAGCAGTGGAGAAACTTTTTTTGTAACTTGGGAGATAGCGTATAACTCGCTGAAATATTAACTTTATCCTGTGAAAATTTCATTGTATATTCACTTTTTACGTATAAATATATCCACCAAATTCCAAATTCCAAAAATCTCATTTTTTTAGCGGTCACACTAGGTGTACCCCTTAAGTTTGTTGTGAGTTTGTTGACGTGATTTTGCTATAGGAAGTGTTCGTCGATTAAAACTTTTAGGAATTAATGCTTTTCACTAATTCCACAGGATCACTTCTTGGACTTGCCGGAGAGTCATCATTTCGAAAGTATATATTTATAGAAATTTTGGTTGCGTTGGAGTGCGAACGCGCATGACACCACCTCGAAATATTAACAAATTTTCGATGCATGATTATTGTTGCTGTTGAAAGGCATATATGTTTTACAACAATTTCTATATCGTCCACATATGTAAAAGCCGTACTTCGTTCAAAAGAGCAAATAAGTTCATTTGTAAGTAGTATGAACAGCAAAAGCCCTACTTTCGAGACTTGTGGAACACTGTATTGAGTATTTAATCCTTCACTTATTGTGTTCAATGTTTTCATTTTCACTGTTCTTCCGGACAAATAACTCTCCACTTACTTTCCAAGAGGTCTTATACAGATTCTACTTAAAGTTTCAATAAACCTATTAGGATTAAGCGTAACAAAAGCTTAACTTAAATCCACAAACTAAATCAGTACGTGATGATTTGACTTTAAAATCGTAGTCACTAAATTGGAGAGGTCTTTTAATGGTATCCTGGTAATTTTCTTATTTTACGTCGCACCACAATTTCTTCCAAACATTTTTCAACTACCAATAGAATAGAATTTTTGCAAAATTCAACTTTATTTATCAATATAGTTGCCTTCTAGGGCGATACACTGATTGAAACGATTTTCCAATCTTTCGATACCAGTTTTGTAGTACGATTTCGGTTTAGCCTCAAAATAGGCCTCTGTTTCGGCGATTACTTCTTCATCGGTTCTAAATCTCTTTCCGGCGAGCATTCCTTTGAGGTCTGCGAACAGGAAATTGGTGCTGGGGGCTAAATCTGCAGAATACGGTGGGTGGGGAAGCAATTCGTAGCCGAATTCATTCAATTTTGCCATCGTTTTCATCGACTTGTGACACGGTGCATTGTCTTGATGAAACAGCACTTTCTTTTTCTTCAAATGCGTATGATTTTGGAGATAGTCGATGAAAATTATTCCATGTGTATCGCAAAATACGGATGCCATAATCTTGCCAGCACACTGTTGAGTTTTTGGTCGTTTTGGACGAGGTTCGTCGAGTGCTCGCCACCCAGCTGACTGCCGACTTGACTCTGGTGTTAAGTGATGGACCCAAGTTTCATCCATTATCACATATCGACGCAAAAATTCGGCTTTATTGCGGTTGAACAGCTTTGAACACTCCTCTGAATCATCAACACGTTGTTGTTTTTGGTCGACTGTGAGCAAACGCGTCACCTACTTTGAACAGAGTTTTCGCATGTCGAAATATTCGTGTATGATATATCCAACACGCTCTTTTGATATCTTCAGAGCCTCAGCTATCTCGATCAACTTCACTTTACGGTCAATCGGAAACATTTTGTGGACTTTTTGATGTTTTCATCTGAAACAGCCTCTTTTGGACGTCCACTGCGTGCATAATCTTCGGTGTTTGTATGATCACTTTTAAATTTTTCAATCCACTTGCGTGGTGCAGAGTCCGGTTAACACTTATCAAGCCATTTCTTTGCATCGGCTGCATTTTTTCCCATCAAAAAGCAATGATAAATCAACACACGAAATTGCTTTGCATCAATTTTTTTTTCACAATAACGAACGAACTAATCGTCTGACAGCTGTCAAATTTATACACGTATCTTTTGAAGATTGGTAATAACTGAAAATGGTATGGATTTAAATCAAGTGGTTCCCTCTCTTAGAAACGGAGTTTTTAGCCCATGTGTTATTTTAAAAAATTGGGCGTATGAGTAATGTTTTAAGTAACATGGATACAATTCTTTTCTTAAGACTTTTATCAATTATCGTTTGTATGATTGGTGTTAATAAAGCACAATGGTTCTAGCATTATCGGCTCCTAGACTCTTGCTTGCATTTAGCATATTGAATATTTCCATTTCACTGGCTAGCTCTATAAAGATTATATGTGCAACATATCGATGTTAATGGCTAGTTGTTGTTTTATCGCAATCACGAATAATTTTAAAGGCTTGGTTAAAAAATTGTGTAAATAGCAAAAAGTGTTTATACTTACTTTATATGTTTTGCACCTCAGATTACTCTACCATCTTCTATACATCCCATCCCTTCTTCTGCTATAGCACAATTACTATAATTCAGGTGTTATTCAAGGTTTTTTCTGACCTTTGTTTTTTTTTTTTGTTTATTTATACTTTTGTTTTTTTGTTTATACTTACTTTATATGTTTTGCACCTCAGATTACTCTACCATCTTCTATACATCCCATCTCTTCTTCTGCTATAGCACAATTACTATAATTCAGGTGTTATTCAAGTTTTTTTCTGACCTTTGTTTTTTTTTTTTGCCCTCATACAATATTTTTTGATTGGTGTATTGTTAATTTTTTTTTCACGAAAAGATTATAAAGGCACTCATCATCTTGTTTATTACATGGTCTTAAACACTAGAAAAAATGTTGCCCTACAATGTAGAATTCAGTAAATCATTAAGAAATGTGTCCCAATTATTGATAGGACAGTTCACCTACACATGAAACTACTCATTGAAAATTACAATAATATGAGAACTCTACTTAATGTGCACTTTAGTAAACTAACAACTGAGCCTAAAAAAGAAGCTTCAGAAATCTTCCATAATTGTAGAGATTAATTACTTACAGTTTTTAGTAAACACGGGATCAAACTTGATATCACCTTAAGCGTACATAAAGAATTAATTTTCGAGCAACAATTGAACCTAATTGACGACAATACATTTTTCAAATTTACAAATACGAACAAAAATTCACAATGGTTGTCACACTAAGAGAGTTTATGAATTTGGCCGCAAAAATAAGCAGTGAGGAATAGCAGGGAGCCTAGTAAAAACTATATTAAAGGGACCTGCTCAAGATCTTATCGTGGGAGAAACTACTCTGTTACAGATTGTAAACAAATTAACATAAGAGATTAAGGCCATGTTATCCACTAAAATAGAGCATTTGACATTCTGCATATGTGTTTATCAGAAGACTTCAAACTTGCAGCACAAAGAAAATTTCGATACAAGCTGCAATAAAAACTTTTATAGACAATGCAACCAACTCCGACCAACAATTTGGGAAACAGAAGTGAACCAGTTGCCAACTATACCTTAACTCATAAAGAAGTAACTAAAAACCATGCTAAAATCAGATACTACAGAGAAAATCAGCGGAAAAACCGAAGTGCACCAAAACAACAGAGGCTACCAACAGTCGCTATTTAACAACCGTAGTCATGGTGGATATAGCGGACGTGGAAATTACAACACTAACTGCGGAAAAATAGCAAATAAACATTTTAATACCGTTATCTCTATACAACTCAGTGGAACAGGGATACGGTGTCATCAACTCATTTAGAAACAAAAAAACAATCTCGTAGCAGATAATATATTGATGTAACACACATTTAAAGTAGTCCCTGGCATTTTTAAATGCCGTGTGCCGTGTTTAATAAATTATTGTTGTAATATACAATATATTGGGTTATCAATGTAATCGAACGTTGTTGATATTGCGACTATTTTTTTTTTCAAAAAGACATCAGTATACCAATTCAAAGTGCTCCATATAAAAATTTATAGCCAACATAATAGTATTGCAAGAGAATTAATTCGTCTGTCTGCTAATCGTAACTGAAAAGGACGTCTTCGTTTTTCATAGAATGCAATTAAATAAACTATGTTCTGATTCCATAGATACAAACTCGTACATATATTCGCCTTAGATATGCTCAAAGTCTTTCTCGGTTTTTTTCTAAATAGTCTTTCTTAAAACATAACATAAAAAAAGATATTTTTGCTTTTCAAACGAAAAAAAATTATTTAATCATACGATTTTAGAGCCGTACTATATGTAGCTCATTGCGAGTATATAATAGGATTTTTTTTTTTTAAATGGCGCGACAGCCTGGTTGGGCCAAAGCCTAGCTTCTCGCATTCATTTGTGTTTCTCACTTTGTAAATTTTTACACTCCTGAGCAGGGCCTACTGTTTATTGCCGGTTCCGACCGGCTGTCCTGAGAAGCTTTTTCATAGGCAGAATTTGACTTTCGGAGGTTTGCAAATGAAAAATTTGCTGTTGTGCTCATACAGGTATTCGAATCCAGGTAGGTGGCGTGATAGCCAGTGAGTCAACCATTACGCCATCGCCATCACCTATATACATCATATATATATGATATGATTAATTAGAAACATATTATATTTTAGTATGATATGAAACAAAACACTTGGTGTGTACTCTCACAGCACATTTTGAGCATTTGGTGGTAGTGACAACATCCACAACGGGTTTGCTTTTATTGTGCCTTATTTTGTTTAACAATGTCTTGGAAATAGCTCTTCTGAAGCTTAACTGATCAAAGGTTCCACCTTGTTCGCGGTGAATATGCCAAGAATCGAATGTACCATTCTCACCTCGGATTAAAACTCTGTAAAAGCTTATGTTTCTCAGGTGAGCCGTTCGGAACCGGCAATAAACAGTAGGCACAGCTCAGGAGTGTAAAAATTCACAAAGTGAGAAACACAAATGAGTGCGAGAAGTTATGGGCTGTCGCGCCATTTTTTTTTCTTGTTTGCTATTGCTTTGAAGCTTTGAGTCTAATTTCTGCTAAAGTTTGCAGTTGTAAAGCTGAAAAATGTCCTAGAGAAACAGTCTCTTAGGCTCCAGAATCCACATCAGTTGCATCCTCTGTTGCATTTATAGGGGGAAATATAGTTATTTCTTCGATTGTAGTAGCGGTTTCTTCATCTTCCTCCAAAACTGAAATTGCTTTGTGAATCGAAAGTCCTCTTTTATAATTTAATTAATAAATATGCATTTTCCCAATATCCTATATGCAGTACACCAGTATTTGATCCGTAGAAAGCAAACAATAAACTGCACAAACTAATATATTATTATTAAGACATACTTACTTATTAATAGTTTTTTTTTAACCCTTGTATTACTGCCCAAAAATACTCATAGCTTCTGCTACCAGGGTTGCCCGCCTTAGAAATTCTTGGTAAAAGTCCATTGTAACTAAAAATAATTATATGCGTTCGATGAGTATTTAATTATTCATATTCCTACCTATAAAGCAGGTATAAAGCAGGTATATTTTAATTCGGGCAGAAGCAGAGAGGTCGATATTTTTGTTTTTTTATAACTGAAGAATATTCGAGAACACTTCTAAAACACGTTAACACAAACATGCATATATTTTTAGAGTTTTTATCGTTCGCTCGAAAAAGCAAGAAGCAAGCAAGTGCAGTCACTACTAAGAGAGTTTAGATAGTTTGGTATATGTGTGCGTATTTTATCCGCAGTTTTTATTTTCTGACTTACTCCAGTATTATTTATTGATGTCTGCATATAACTTTTGCATTATATTTTTTGCAGAAACAGAAAGATGGAGGAATTATCGAGAGCTGAGTTTTTGAGGTGAAGTAAATATAATAAATACAATAGGGTATTCACATAAACTCGTAAAAGCCTAGTAAACCACGTAAACCGTATAAATTTATCATCGCGTAAATTATCTGTCAAATTTTACATGAAAAATTATTTACGAGGGCCACGTAAATTTTTGGGAAGATTTTGGCTCGGAAAATACCCTCGGAAATTTACACTACTGTTGTAAAATTTGACTGAAACTATATGGCAGAGGTGAGAATGTAAATTCAAACCAAACATTTGAGGAAAAAACCGAAATTAAATATTTGAAATTGCAGCAAATACCATAGAAGAAACGAGTTGTAAGCGGCGACGGGAATGAAGAAAGTGTTAGTGTTAGTAAATTCATATCCATATTTCAGAATATATTGCTAAAAACTGTCCTTATTGGAACTTCACTAGATTCTCAGGCAGAAAGTTTTGATTGCTCGAACAACAGCTTGGGAAGTAGAAACAGTCCAGTTCCAATAAATTCGCCACCAGAATGTTCACCAACAACAAGCTTAATTTCTTCTTCTATTTTTAGAATACAACAAAAAAGAGATAAAACTGGTAAGAATTCAATTCATTTCCTCAATGCAAAAGAAAAGATTGAATTTTGAAAAAATGAAATGGAAAACTAGAGTTGGAAAAGGGAATGGAAATAAAAAAAAAACTTTAAATAGAAAAGGATGAAAGGATTGCAATGTCTAAAATAATATTAGAAATTGAGTAACAGGAGCGGATACGGAAATTTGAACTAAGTTTAAAACAAAATACTAGCAACCAATCTTAAGATTTATGGAAGAAATATATATTTTATTAATGAGTAACAGAACCTTAAATTTTAGGTTCTTTTTTATTATTTTCAAACGTATACGACGTTTGGCTTTTCCTCCCACAGCAGGAAGGTTCTCATTTGCTAACTCGGGTTCATCGCTTTCAATATTTTCACACATCGGATCAGGTAGTTCAAAAATGTCGTCATTTTCACTTCGATCTGCAATAATGTTGTATAATATAGCACAAAATAGTATCCATCGACATAAAAATTTCACACTACTGTCTCCCTTCATTTGAATTTTTAGTTCTTTTATGCTGTTGAAACTTTCCTTCACTTGAATTCGATCTGTAAGGAGTGATAACAGTGGAAATCAATTTGTAGGCACTGTCGCCTACTAACCATTCTCCTTTTTACAGATAGTCTGATGATTTTGTTGATAAACCGCAATTACAATATAATATTACAAATTCTGTTGTCGTATCAAAGAACCACATGACAGACTCTCTTTTTCTAGTGGCAAACTACTTGTGCTTTCACAGAATATACATATTTCCGAGAAAAGTATGCCTCGGAATCTTAGGAAGGTTTTTTAGCTAGTTTTATTTCTGTTCCATCAACGTATCCAACACAGTGTTTATGAAATGTTTCTGAAACCATATGTTGACGTTACCCATTGTCTGGCCAATAAAGAAAGGTATCCTTCAATTTTAAAATAGTTCTAAAAACCCTATTAGTTATAATCTGAATTATCCGACCAACCCCAGTCCAAACAATTTAGCAATTTTAAGTTTCGATGCTCCCTCTCCACTTGATCCGAATTGGTATAAGACAAACATTCACTGCCTTTCCTTAGAAAATCCCGCAAGCTCGCGGGACCAGAAACACTTTGTCAAATCTAAAACGTTCCAAAATGAAATCAAAATTTTTCCAACTAAGACGCACTGGTATTCCTTTGAATCTAGGTTAATTAAAATTGGGTAAGATATCCATAGCAATAATAACTGATTTCGGAATTGGATGAAATTGAGCCGCATATCGAAAATAATGAACAATCACCAGTGAATACCACCTTGATCAAAAATTTATTCAGAAATTTAAAAATATAAGCTTATTCATCTAAATCTATACTGTCCCCTTTAAAGTATGTTAATCTCCATCGACTGCAACACACTTATGCCAGCGCTTGATCCAATTATCGAA
Organism: Volucella inanis; assembly: GCA_907269105.1. Taxonomy (NCBI): domain Eukaryota; kingdom Metazoa; phylum Arthropoda; class Insecta; order Diptera; family Syrphidae; genus Volucella; species Volucella inanis. The sequence continues at coordinate 150,835,727 of OU026153.1, forward strand.
ACATTTTTTACATTCGGTTTTCGGTATGTCCATCACTGCTTCCTGCGATTTTTTCATTGCGTCCTCTCGGCTGCGTTCCCCGTAGTGGTTTTTTAACTCGATTGAACAGAAAGAAGTCACAGGGAGCCAAATCAGGAGAATTCAATGGATCAAAAAATTACTAATAATGATGGCACTGTGTGACGGTGCGTTATCATGGTGCAAAATCCACGAGCTATCTGTCCACAACTCTGGTCTCTTTCGGCGAATTGCTTCACGCAAACGTCTCATAACGCCCAAATAATACTTTTTGTTTACTATCTATACGGTCTCTTTTTTGCATGAAATTGAAGTCTTTTGGCACCAACCTTGCTGCTACACGACGGAAACCCAAATCATTAACCAAAATGTCTTGGATGGATCCATTGGCAATGTTCAAGTCGTCCGCTATCTCTCTGATGGTTAATTAGAGGTTATTGACAAACATTTCTTCTTCTTCGATTGACTCATGATCACTTTTGAATCGCTCGTGCCACTGGTAAACGACCGTTTTCTTCAGATAATAGTTGCCGAACCACTTTTTCAACATTTCCAGCGTTCGCGCACCATTAAATCCGTTTTTTTACGCAAAGTTCGTTGTTGCAGTTTTTAATCCATTTCCAAAATTGTAAAAAAACGCCAACACACACAGAGATAGATGTACTCTTGACTACGTAACTTTTGCAAATGTCAAGCTATGACGCTAAGATTTAGAGGTAATGTCATCAGCAGATGTTCCAACTTAACAAAAAAAAAAAAAAAAAACAGAATGGGAGCAACATTTTGATCAAAGTCAATTCGTCAAAATCTCATCTTTCTGTTTTTGTTTTTAAAGACCTGAAAAGCTATGAAATTAATAACATTCACAGTTAGAAAAGAAAGAAAAGGAGAAGTATTTGAAGAGATTACCCGGTGAAGAAGGTTACCAAAGTGATGACCCTTCGAACAGTGAACACGAGGATTGGTTTCCCAAATTAAATAACGCTCCAAATTGTGCCAAAGCTGTAGCATCGAATAGTGAAGATTGCGTTGATCATGAAGCAGAAATTAATGGCGGAACTGAAGAAGAAGAAGAAAACGAAAAAGCGGCGAAAAAGACGCTGAAGAAGAAATTGACAATGAAGTAGCTTCAGATGTTTCAGCCAGCACTAGTACAACTTTTGTGGCAAAAGACAAAATGGTTTGGAATAAAACTCCTCCTCAAAACCAGCAAACTCCAGCTGGAAATATTATTCGGCAGATAGCTGGACAGCATAAAAGTACGGAAATGTTATCGATCTTTGGGACACTACAAAAATTCATGACGTTGGAAACGACTACCATTATCGTTCGGTGCACAAATTAGAAAATTGCAATCAAAAGTTACTATGAAAGGCCAGTTACAGAAAAGGTAACTGAAAACAACGATCAACGAGACGCTAGTTGTAGAAAAGTTGTAGTTGGATCATACTACATTTTCAACGAGCAGCCTATTCGAAAGAAATGAAAGACGAGGTAGTTTTGCGTTGAATGTAATAATCACAAAATGCTTTAATTGTAATCAATGATTTCTAATATATTTATGTAAAAATTGAAATATATATTTATTTTTTTTTTGTAATTTTTCATATAATACTTGGATATTACTGTGCAAAAAACGAAAACTCTATGATTTTTGTCCAACAATCACATTGCAAAATGTGATATTTATTATTATTATTTACAGTACATTCAATAAATAAACAATTTGAAATAAATATATAGCAGTATTATTTATAAATTAAAACACATTTTTTTATTATATTTTTACAACAAATTTTTTTATAACATACTATACGAAACTCATGCTTTTTCTGTCGGGGGAGGTAGGTAGGCAGAAGTGGTGGCTCATGCCATTGAACCCAATTAGCACTAGGATATGCCGTTTTGTTACAACGCTTCATGTAACCTATTTCGTGATGGTTGTTAAGGATTTGGTCCGGTCGGTGCCTATAACCAACCTGTAAATTTGAGAAAGCGGATAAGATTCTGTATTCCTTTACCCGAGTTGTCGCTAATATTTGCAAAAGAAGTGAAAGAGAGTTTCTTTATCTGTATGTATGGGATACCACATTTGGTCACATTTTCTCCAATTGGCAAATGCCTCGTGGTTATTGCCGCGATTCTGGCGATTTCTTCGTGTTCTTTTGATCGTAGGTAGGCTATATCTTGCTTGATATGACGCAGTTTGCCAATCCCGACCAATGGAGATTGGCTTTCTGGAGAAAATATGAATGTATTTGTCATTTTACAGCTAATAGCGGAATGTGGACCCTCATTGAGGGCGAGGCGTGTAGTGCTGAGCCCTTTCTGGCCAGCTCATCCGCTCACTCATTGCCTGTTATGTCACTATGTCCTGGGACCCAGGGCTCAGGCAGGTAAGCTCGTTCCGGCACTCTTGCACCAGTTTGGAGGATATGGTATCCAAGTCGATGGCTTTGATAGCGGCTTGGCTATCTATAAGGATGGCAATGCTTTGCTTGTGCATTGTGTCAAGCCCTAGTTGCGTGCATGCTGGATGGCCAGTAATTTCGTCTGGAAAACGTTGGCGAAATCTGGTAAGCGGACTGAAATTGATATTTTCGGTGATTCCGAGTGGACACCGGCCCTCACACCACAGCTCATCTTAGATCCGTCGGTGTATATGACCGTATCGAAGCCCTTCACTACTTCATCCCTCCCCCACAGAGCCCTTGTTGGGAAACCGCCGTGGAAGGCTTTCGTGAAGTTTACTTTGGGTGTGATGTAACCGGTTGAAGACGTGACCATGCCGTTTGGTTACGAATTCAGGATATTACTATGGCCATACGGCCTTGCATCCAGCATCCAGACTCCTTGAATTTTATAGCACTGCATAATGCGGTGTATTTTGTGTGTAGGTCAAGAGGTAGAAGATGCAGGAGCACAGTGAGGGCATCTGTTGGGGCCGACCTCATTGCCACCATGGTGCCTATACTCCCTGTTCTTTGCAGTGTTTTTAGTTTTGTGTGGCTATAGACTTTGCTCAACGCAGGCTATCATACTAGTGATCCATACGTAAGAATTGGACGCACTACGGCTGTGTACATCCACAAGGTCATCTTTGCTTGAAGTCCCCACTTCTTTGCAGCTCAGGTGCTTGCCTTGTCTAGAGCGGCCCCCATAAACTCACTTATCATGGTGAGAATCTTCCCTGACACTAGTATCACTACGTCATCCGCGTAGGCGACAACTTTGACCCATTCCCTGTCTAGTTTCACCAGAATTTTGTTTATTACCATAAGCCATTAGGGGCGAGATGACGCCACCCTTTGGCGTTCCTCTATGGGCAAATTTGGTTATATTGCTACTGCCTAGTGAGGCCTGAATAGTTCTTGTCCTGGATTGTCATCATCCATTGACTAATGAATTTCTCGATGCCTAGCTCGATCAGAGATTCAAAAATAGCTTCAGTGTGTACGTTATTGAAAGCTCCGTCTAACATATGTCCAAGAAAGAGGCTAGTGTGTATTCTTTCTCCTCATGGAGAGCCGTTTCCGTGGATCTACCCTTGAGATAGAACACGCTCTAGAGTTTTAAGTACAAAGGAGGTTAAGCTAATTGGTTTGTTCTATCGGGGTACCCGGGTTAAAATAAAAAAAATCAGCTTTGCACGGTACGCCATCTGTGATGTCTAGAATAATGCTTTTGCTGCGTTCGAAAACGATCGCTTGCATGTATGATTGAATATGATATTGATGTTCTATCATATGTTCATGTAGATCTGGGCTAAGAAAAGAATTGTATTTACATATTTTCAATTGAAGGGATAAAGTATAAAAAAAAGTTATATAAATAGTTCATAAATTTAAGTACTATTCTAAGCCAGATTTTAATTTTAAAACTTTGAGATATTAAAATAAAAATAAAATTTATAATAATTTTCTTAATGAAATGAATAATAATAATAAATTTTTATATATAAATTATAATTTAATAGAAATATTTATCTTAGATGCAGAAAGTAAAGCGACGAAGTAAATGTCCGTTATAGTGGTCAACAGCATCTTCGTAATCAATATTACATCATATTAGCCATATTTCTTCATTCAGTTAAGTTAACAAGTTAACGTAAGGTCCTTTTAAATTATTAATTAGTTTATTTGTAACTTTGCCTCTTTGTGAATTAAGCTTAATTATTATTTTTTTGTTTTAATATAATATACAGGGTGTCTTCTAATTTCTCAAGGATAATATGGGGAATGATTTTTGGGTATATTCTAAGAAAAAAATCATTTTATCGTAAGAATCTATCTCCATTGTTGACATCATTTATCGAGGATTTAAGAAAAGGCTTACTTTGGTGTACCCTGACCCTTGTTAACGTAAATTGTAATTTTGGGTGGCGTGATATCCCAACGCTCTTTAAAGAGAGCATGTGTTGTTGTTTTTTAGTAGCCCAAGTCTCTACACTAAATGAATATTTTAAATATCGAATCGTTGACTACTAGAGAACTTCAAAACATTTTAAAGCAACGTAGTTTATCGTACCGGTACAACCCAAAATCAGATTTAGTGCCAAGACTTCCAGTCCAGGAAGAAATCAGTAGATCCGTGTATGATTCTGATAGGTCATCTTCGAGATCGTCTTTTTCGAATTCATTAATTATGGCTCCTGTTCATCGAGCCTGTTCACAATAACTGTCAATCCAAAGAAGTCAAGGAGTCTCTCGAAAAGTTTGCAGCGAGTCTAAAGATGTGGTTTTATGGTTATCGGAGTTTGAGGACATTGTGGAAGTTTGTGTGCGAGACGGTTTCTATGTGGAGCTGTTAGATTAGCGGTGGAATCTGAGTCAGGTATTTGCAGTAGGGGGAAGTTTTGAAAAACGAGTTTGGAAGCAAGTATGTGGAAAATGTGTACAAGTTGTAAGCAAATGCAAAAATGAAACCAGCTGAGTCGCACTTAGAATACTTTTGGAAGCTCAAAAGACTCGCAGTCGAGGACTCGCATTTGATAAGGTATATATAGAATGATTCATCGTGAGCTTAGATATATAATGTTAAAAAAACACATAAATTTGAAAGTAAACTTAAAATGTTTATTATCATTTGCTTTTTAAATTATTATTATTATTTAAATATTGAATACGACTACGTCTGAGGTAGTCTATTCGGAAATTCCAATTTTGGGCGACTCGTTCGAGCATAGCGACTGGTATCTCGCGGATAACACGAGTAATGTTGGCTTCCAAAGCATCATTGGCTTATTCCCGAAGACCTGAGACTAGATCGCACGATCTAGACGGCCAATTTATCGTAACAAAATCTGAAATTAAGTATTCATCAAAATGATTTCTCAACGAGCCCATTCTTTCACGCGCTGTATGGGTCGTAGCGCCATTTTGTTGAAACCGAAGCTCACCGAGAACATGTTCTTGAATTTCAGGAAGCAAACAGTCCGTTAACATAGAACAATTACGGTTACCATTGACGGTAACATTTTGATTTGTTTGTTGTTTTTAATGAATGTAATGGTAGCTCTTGGTACTCTTCAGGTTGCTCATCAGCCCAAATATGGCAATTTTGTTTATTAACGTATCCATTGAGCCAAAAATGGGTTTCAGCACTGAACAAAATTTCACGATAAAATACCGGATTTTCATTGAGTTTTTCCAGAGCCCATTCACTGAATATATGATGCAAATTCATGTCGCCTGGCTTCAATTCTTGCAAAAGTTGAATTTTGTACGTTTTTAGGCCAAGATCCTGATGTAAAATACAGCAAGTTGTCGAGTACGCCAAGCCAAGTTGCTGAGAATGACGACGAATCGATTCGTCACTTTCTTAGCGTACACTCTCAGCTACAGCTGCTATAGTCTCTTCATTACATGCTGGATTTGGTCTAACCGGTCGAGTATCATCCATTAATGTAGACTGGGACTCAAATTTGCGAATGGTATTGGCAACAGTGGTTTCAGTAGGAAGTTCTTCGAATAGCACGAAAAACATTTCTCACAAACGATACTGAACAAAAATTATAAAGCAGTTTGATAGGAGTCACACGTGATCTTTCAAAAAAAGGCTATTGAAAATCAAACCTCACGATGAATCACTTCTTACTTGAAAAGTAATAAATCTTAAAAAAAAATTGCAAGCCGATGTTTTTAGCAACCCAAGTGGAATAATTTCGTATAAGGGAGCAGCGTCTACTGTTGCACAATTTTCATGATCTAAATAAAAGGTGGAGGAAAGTTCCCTGGGCGTAATTTGTAATGGCGGCAAATCATTTGTTGAACCAAGTGGCTGCTCAGCTGACCTGTATTCAGGAAAAAAGATATGTAAAAATAAACCGTAAGCCATTCAATTTAAGGCACCATGCACTTTTTACAGATCGGAAGTGCAGAACCATATGTTGTAAACAAATCAGTATATTCCGTCAGAAAGCAAAGACTATTTTCTTGCCACGTTACAAAAAACACGCTTTATTTGCGCCTTATTTGGCAGAACAATATATTGTAGGATCCGGTAAGTGGCAACAGGAAAAGTTTTCTTTAAGCGGTGGTACTGAAGTTACGACTAGGTAGCTTGGACCGCTAGTTGGATATCCGATACCGAACCCGCGAAGGATTACAAAATGTCCCTTCTATCCTGTCGGACGTGATTTCGTCCTTATTTCCTCCTCACTTTTTGCAAAATTTAATCATTTGACGGAAGAGAATGTGAATGGGTGAAGATCAAGATAAAGAAGAAAGAGTAGGACTTGTCGTTGTAAATCTTACTGTAGCATTACTTCAAAGCATTTTCGAGAATACTTTGAATCGCGCAACATATACCATCACCTTGTAACAACTGTGGTTCCTAGAGGAAATGGACAAGTCGAATCATTAAAAAAAGTTATAATTGAGGTCTTATCTAAGCTATCTGTAAAAGAGCCTTTCAAGTGGTACCAACATGTAAGATGTGTCCACTGAATTCTTAATTCTAGAACATCAAGATCCACTAAAAGAACGCCGTTTATGCTGCTTATTAACGTGCAGATGTTTACAAGTTTAGACTTAATGCTCTCACAACTACAGGGGGAAGAATTTAGCTTAGACTTTGAATAAAACCGCTAAGAAATTCGAAATTTCGTGAAACAAAAAATTAAAATCGTCAAAGAAAATATCTGATTAAATACATTGTTGGCGATTTGGTGGCTAAGCCGTCTACTTTCTTCCAATTATATTTTAGCTTTGAGAGCAGTGAAAAATTGAAAAAGTCTTGTTGAGTAATTTCTCTGACAACGAACGTTCTAACAATCACGTGGGGGATGAATTGTTTTTTTGTTTTCAATTATTATTACATACATTATCAACTATTTCTACATTGCTTTCTATTTGCATATGGGCTTCTATCATAGCCGCTGCAAATGAATATTTGTGGCATGTTGTAGAGAATAACATGCTTTGTATTCGGTGGTTAGTTAAAAAGGAATTTCGTTTCGTCCACTATAGACCATGCCCACGTGCCACGTTCATCAGAATGGATGTTTAGTTCTACAATCATGGATGGTAAGGTTGTATGTATGAAAAGGCTTAAATGATTTTAAAAATGGTTCAAAAGTTCAAACAAAGGGTTCACGCAAAGCCTTTTCTTTTTCTTTCGCTTTGGATTCGTTAACAAAATTAGCTTCATTAACATGTTCATCGAACTCTGTTTTAACAGCAAATCGTTCTTCTTCTTCCCCAACAACATTTGGTTTCATTTTAAAAATGTCGCATTTGTGGCATGTAACATATCTAGCTTTAGCTTTTTAAATTTTAAATCATGTGTTTTAAAAATTTCTGAAAACTTAGAAAGGGAAATAATACTTTAAGTCATATAATCTATATAACGTGGCAATTCATAGTTCACTAGATAAATACCTTTTTGATGTATTCCTCATGAAGGAAAACTATTAATGAAATTCTTAATATCATTTTCAGTTTCAAGAGAAATATTTTTTTGGACCCAAATGCTTTTTACACCTGTCGCCAATAGAATATCTACATACAATTATTTTCTTTTCACCACAGTCGTTTAAAATTTGTCTGACTCGCAAAGTGTATCTTTAAGATACTCGTACTTAAATTATTTCTGACATGCTAAAATCCTCTGCCTTCATGAAGTATTTGAATACGTGTTTTCTGTTTATTGGCTTTGTTACACCTTTGTTTTTTTTACAATTTTAGTATCTTGCATTTCGATAAGCCCAGATATAAAAAAAATTTGGCGTTTTTCAAAACTTCTAAGTTTCCCGTACTTATTAAAAATGACTTGCTGAATATTAGGTGAGATTTTGTTCTTACATTTGTTGCGGCATGGTTCTAATGAACGCTCTTTTCTTTTCGATATGGTCTTACCATTTGTATTTACATAAATTTTTCCTCTTTTCTGCTGTCCCTTGTACTAGGTCTTTCTTCTGGAGGCAATTATTTTTTTCCAACTGACTTCCAACAATTTTAGTATTTAAAGAATAGTTTTCAACCAATGGAATCACGGTCACCAAATTCATATGAGACTTCGAATTACGTTATTATCGGTTAATCCTTGGCTGTATTAAGTTCAAAACCTTTTGATTCATTTACACTCACTTCTATTACAAAGGGAATTGTTAGTGTTTGATATAAGTACATTATTTGATTTTTTTGCTTATTAAATTGCCTTACCTTAGTTTTTAAGTTTAATAGTAATAAGATATAACTATAACACCGAACTTTTTAACAACTATAGATCAACTATCTTTCTGAAAGTCTCTTCACTGTGATCAAATTACACAAGCGAGCTACACAAAAAAGAAACATAAAAAACACATTATCATGCACTCTTAAGTTATAACTGTGAACTGAAGAGCACACAGAAAAGCATCCTAATGTCGACACAAGTTATTGCTTTTATCAACGAGCTTCTGTCAAATAATCTTAATAGGACATAACATATTCATTTAATTCTCAGAAAAATTAAAACTATACTTCAACAAAATATCTTAAGTACACATAGTTTCTTTTTTGTGTAACAGAAAATACATCAAAACTTGTACGTGAATAAAATAATTCCTAAATTAAATTCTTGTGTTAAGCCAAATAGCAATTTTCTTGGTACTTAAGACATTTCAACTTAAGTGGTTTTGATAACAAGTGTTTTGCTATGTGTTTTTTTAAGCCGGTGTAACTTGTTTTGTGTATGAAATTATCAAACAGCTATTAAATAAAAAACATGCTTTCGGAGTCAAGATTAACCCTGTGGATATATACAGATTTTAACATATGTAAGTCGACATAAACTTTTCTATATTATTGCCAAATATATGTATATGATAAACTTTATTAAATGTTTCGGACGTTTCGGTTTTTATTCAAACTATGTACATGCATATGTAAAATATATGCATACCATTTTTTCGTTTTAAATAGAAAAAGGTCCTCAAGGGATTGGTCAAAACATAATTTAATTCAAATAAAATTGTACTTCTAAAGGAGGGAGGTGTAATAACAGTCATATCATGTTTTGTCTCAGGAATCAGGATCAACTTTTAAACATCATACAATTACACTTTAGGAATTATCACTAACTACCGTTCTCAAGACGTATCATATTGTACACGTTGCTGCATGCGTGATTGCTGACCTGACATTTTGCCACGAGTTGATTAATTGTTATGCTTGATCAATGCCCGACAGTTCGACTTGAATCACAGACAAATTCGTTTTATCACAAGACTTTCTTTAGTCAATATAAATTTGTTATTTATGATGACACCAAAATACTTAGCTGCGTTGGAGAAACGAATAGAGTAGCCTTTAAGCACAACTAGGTGAGTCAGACTAGTCAGCTTTTTATTGCACCAATTTTCGATCAAGTCTAGGTCTGCCTGCGCATTAGAACGGATATTCGTTAGATATGATCCGTCACAGAGTACAGCTACATTACCTTTATATGCCTGAATGTATGGGGTTAGAACCATTGAAAGGTTAAGCAGTTATTCGGCCTTGGTTCACTTACGCAATCACATACTCTATTGGCCACAGTCAGTATACGAGATGGGTTGCCGCCTTTTTTGCTAAAGCGCCTTCATCTCTGATCTCTATACACAGGATCTTTCGCATTGGTAAGCATGTTGAATCTTGGATAGAAAATCCATTCGCAGAGAAATTTTTCTCTCTTCTATCTATTCTCATTCTATCTTTGCTCCTCAATATGAAAGATAAATGACTATTGCTATTCAGAACGGCTTCAGTGTATTTGCATGTTCCAAGCTAGCATTGAAGATTTTCTTTGGAGTTTCTAACAGCCAGTCTACATGTTTCTTTTAGCATAACTGAATATATGCTAGAAATAAATTATCAAAAAGAGCTCGTCCATTAAGAATACTAATAAAAGGTAAACTAATAGGCCAATCGCATGACAGACTGGTTGCAAGTAATACTTTTGTAGGCTAGTCTGACGATAAGTTGAACGATTTAATAAAGTCTGCAAACGAGTCTTTGAAAAATTAAAATATTTTGATTTATGGATTTTGTCTTACCAATTTTTCCAACCAGCGTAGGAACTTGTGTGTAGGAACTTAGCAACCAATAAATTTATATGTTGCGCTGTTTGGTAATTTTTTTTTTCTTTTATTACTGCAAACAATGAAATGTGAAAGGAATTTTTTGCAAAATTCGATTGCTTAGTTGCCTTGTGGAAGATCAAATCCGAACCTTACAAGAATTAAGCCACAAAAAACGGAAGCATGTGAAGAATTACAACGAATTGGAAATATAATAGTAGAAAAAGGTGTAAATAAACTTGGAAGCACTTTAAATGCAGAATATATTCCAAATTTATGATATTTTGGCAACTTGGTGTTTTTTTTAAATTTTAAGAGGCCCAGATTACTGGCTTTTCAACAATTGGCAACACCGGTACCGTGCTGAACGCCGACGAGTGCACACACATCAACGTAGTGCATTTCTAAGTTTACACTACAAATAAACTACAAAAAACACTAGAAATAAAAAAAAAAAACAACCCGCAAATGCAAAAAAAATATTCAGTGCAGTGCAGTGTCTAACAGAAAACAACAAAAAAAGCACAGTGCGTGTATCCCAATTCTCCCGCCCGCGATCATAGTAAGAGTACTGTTGCTTGTACTTCGTCACTGTTGTTGCTGTATTTATCATACAGCACGGGCAATGGCTGAGTACTATAACAACCGATGGATAGCGGGTTGCAAGTGTGAATTTTAATCGTGCAATGTTTCATTTTATTGTAACAACAACAACAATTCGATTCGGTAAGCCACCGTCAAAATTTTCACTTTGCGACTTTGCTTAGCATCTTCGGTATTTGTGTTTTCTGTGTTTGATTGTGGTGGGAATTCAGGGTTGATCTAGTCAATATACGCGGGCTAAAAAATAATCATTTTTCCGCGTACATCCACGTTTGCAGATAAAAGCCAGCTATAGTAGATCCGTACTAGTACTTTCACCGCATGGCATATACGTGTTTAGTGATGTAGTGTGATCCGTGCTCCAATCCGAAATTCAACTTCTTGTGGTTAACATTCCATTTCAGTAAGCAAATTATCCACTACCGCTTTATTTACAGAAGCCCCAAGCTGTACAGCAATTCGACCTTTAACGAGTTCGATGCGGTCGATTTCAATATACACAATTCTGGGTGGCTTCGACGTTTTGGATAGACAACACACGACAACTTGACCCATCTTGTAAATGTGCACATACCTATACCAGTCATTGATAGTCATACCTCCAACATCTTGCACTTGTTTGTAACTTCACACCATGATATATACAGGGTCAATGTGCTGTCCCCTCTATACTCGTCGGACCACTGTGCCATATCAGATAATCTCTCGTACATCGACCACACAGTTAGAGAAAATATTTCTAAAAGAACCGTATAACAATATGAGAAAGCAAATAGGAGCGGACTTAACTGGTTGTTATGTATTCTCGATAACGATGTGGACGCCGCTGCTGATATGATCACAGACACCATTCTATTTCGAATGAGATTATTTATCCCTCATCGGATGAATAGTATCAAACCAAAAGAAAAGGCGTGGTACGACTCGAGCTGTAAGGAGGCTGTACGGGGTTATAGAAATGTTTTTCCGGTCCTACAAGACCAACTCGACTAAGGAAAAGCGAAAAAGGTTCACATGAGGTAGGAATGACTGCAATTGCCTTCTAAGGCGTGTGAAATTCCAATATGTCCAAAAACTGAGGCAAAATATGCTACAATGTCTCAATGGTAGTAAAAATTGTTGGTCGCTTGTCAAAAATATTAGAAATTCCGTCTCATCCTCTATACTAACGATTATTTACAAAAACATTCCAGCTGTCAGCTTTTGGACAAGCTCAATCTGGTAGCTGCACCCCTTGCGGCCAGTTCAACACTTCCAGATTGTGTTTTGTTCCAGCTTACATTTGAGTGCGTCGTATCTTCAATGGGACTCGTATAGTAGCAAGAGTACTGAAAGATATCAATATATGCAAATCAGAATGTTTCCAACCTATTCTTAAAAAAAGTGAATGTTCTTCTGTCTATTTCTACAGACCAATTGCAATTGTGTCCTTTCGTTCCAAAGTCTTGGAAACGATGATAAACCGAGAGCTCACGATAAGTCTCGAACGCGAAAACTTCTCAATGACCGACAGTATGGTTTTCGTAAAACAGGTCCACTGGTGATTTGGTAGCATGTCTCACCGAAAAGTGGAATTAAAGCGTACATCAAACTGGCGAAAGCAAGTAAATTGCACTTGATATTTCTAAGGCATTTTACAGAGTTTGGCATCAGGCTTTTTTGTCGAAAATGCGTGCTTTTGGGATCGATGACTCTCTTTTTCAATGGATTGGAAACTACCTTTCGGAACGTTCAATTCAAGTTGTCTTAAATGGTTTCAAGTCAGGAGTTCGTTCTGTCTCCGACACTCTTTATAATTTTCATTCTTGCCTGCTGTTTCCAATTCAATATATTCTTTTGTTGATAACAGTACTCTCTGCTTTTCATATTCGTTCCAGAACTCTTCTGCTGTAGAACGATAACGGCAGCGTATGCTAAGCTTATTTAATTCCGATAACCAATTGCGGAACTATCAACAGTGTGGAATTTAACGTTTCCAAAACTCATTGCTGTTCGCTATCGTTAAAGCCAGCCATTATCCATGAATGGCACTCAAATCATTGAAACCAAAATCCTTTCTATTCTCGGTATACGTGTCAATGACAACTTCTATTGGAATGACCACATATTCAATATCAACTCAATTTAATTTATTATTAAAAAGAAACGTAAAAATAAGACCTAGTCTTTTGTAGTACATAAAGTAGCGGATGGATTACAATATTAAATATTATTTAACTAAATTTAATATAAACATTAGTGATAATTACTTAAAAATAAAAATGGATGAGGAAGGGTTGTATAGAGAAGGATAGTGAAAAGATTTAAAGAATAGATAAATGATAAAAGATGGAAAATTTCAAGAGAGTAGTTATGTGTTGCTTATTCAATGTCTAATGGCACTTTTGAATTTAATAGCTTCAATTGTTTGCTTTGCTGTTGTCGAAAGTTGGTTCCAGAGACTGGACAACGCACAAAGACATGCGACGAATTCAAATAGTTGAAAGAGGGCGTTATAATTTTAGACATTCTAGAGGACTGAGCAAATTGAAGTTTATCAAAAGATCTGTGGTACTGCTGAAACGAACAACCAGGAACCAGCTTGTGACAGTGTGAAATGAGTTCATACCGACAGAGACCATACACGTACCTAACCATATCATTAAACGCCACAAGCAATTTGTGCTGAGAAAAGGAATCGAAAGTAGCAGTAAACAACAGTGGCATAATCATTAATAGGCATAAATAACGTTTTTATTAACCTTAGCTTAGTGTCAACCGGGGTAAAATTAGAAGACAGCTGATGTTTACATAGCCCAGAATAGATTCGTCCAATAACATAGTTTGAATGGTCAACGGCAGAGAGAGAACAATTTATTTAAAGCCGAGATTTGTGACAGCATCCACAAATTTGAGTTGTTTATTGTTCAAACTTATTGGCGGCAACAGATCAGTATCGTAATGCTTCTTAGAAATAAGAATAAGCGGGGATTTGTTAGGATTCAGATTGAGACCATTGCATAATGACCAATTGTATAATGCTGACAGGTCTTCATTTATTCTGTCAAAAAGATCCTCAATGAGCCCAATCGGTCGTGACAAGTATATGTTTACTTATCAGGCCCACCGATTTTGCACTAAAACCAAAATATAGGCTGAGCTTATGACATAGTACTTTGTGATCAACGCTGTCAAAGGCCTTGGAAAAATCTAGCAAGCCTGCATCATATTTGACTCTTATATCGTCGAGAATTTCAATCTTAGCTGTCGAACGGCTATGATGTGCTCGAAAACCAGACTATACAGGGGATAGTAAGCAGTGTTGGTTTAGGTTTGAAATTTGGCGAGCGAGAATTTTCTCCAAGACCTTTGACAAACAAGGCATAATACTTATTGGGCGAAAGTCAGAAGATGTAGATGGCTGATGTTTTTTCGGAACCGTAATAACCTTAGCCAACTTCCAACTATCAGGGAAGGTAGAGCACGTAATGCAAAAATTGATTATGTATGTATGAGAGATTATAATATGCGGTAATATCATCTTCAAAAAGCAAATGGGTACACCATCCTCACCTATAGAGAACGAATGGTATTTACTACATCAACTTCCGAGATGACGTCAAATTCAGAGCTAAAAAACAGTTGGCTATCTGGAGTAAAGCACGGACTATTTGGAGAACTCAAAAGAAACGCCTTCGTTAATCGTTTGCATTCGGAACGTTGTCGACAACAGCCTTTTTTCCTACACTAATGGTTCGTAGATTGCTCGACAGCTTCTTAGAAGTTTGGTCGGTGCTCAGTTTCGTTAGAAAATAGCTTTTCTTCGCTCTTCGGGTCACAAAAGTGGAGTGGTTGCGAGCACGACAAAAAAACTCCCAATTAAGACTTCAGGGCCTAAGCCTAGCGTACAACTTGTTACGAACTTTCATGTGAACCTCAGTTGTGAACCACGGGCGCTTTGTATTTTTAATAGCAACTGTTTTTAGAAGAACGTGCTTGTTAAAAAGGTCCACGAGCAGGGTTTGCAAATGGTCCGTTTTTTCATTGACATTCGAGGCATAATAGCAATCATTCCAAGGGAGAAGACTAGCATTTAGTTGTAAAATGGTATTGTCGATAGAGAAAAAGTCTCTAAATTGTAGCATGGGTGTTAATAATAGTCAGCCCGGTTGAAGCCGCAAAATCTAAGAGTCGACGAGCTCCGTTCTCGTGTTTAATAATATCCTCATATAGAGCAGTGAACTCATTGGTTGCCGAAAACAGTGGCTCTGGAGAGTGACATTGGTTTGTATTGTACGCAACACCAATCTGACATTTTGCGTTGCAGTTACTTACTTCAAGTAGGAGATATTCAACAGCGCTACCTTTAGATTTCCTTAGTATTTTATACTTAAGTGAGGAACTGCAGTACACCGCAAGTCCTCCGCCAGTGGTGTCGGTCACCCTATCATTTCGAATGAGTTTATAACCCGGAATGTCATATAAATCGGTCACTTTATCTTTATCGCTTGGATCTGGACTTAGTCAAGTTTCAGTAACAGAAATAATATCTACTCCTGAGTCATTAAAAATATACCTCAAGCAACCTAATTTAGATAGGCTTAAACTTCGAGCGTTCAGATAGCATATTTTAATACCCTGAGGTACAGAAGGTAAAATGTTGATCACTGATCGCACTGCAGCTCCAGGAAATCACCAGATGAGTTTAAACATTTTGTAACTATCACCTTGACATCAAATAAACAAACAATGGAAGCATAGCATAATTAAATAAAAAACAAATCATAACATAAAAAGTAACAACAACAAAATACATGAAAAATGTTAAGTAAGGAGTGAAAAAAGAAGAAGTAAAGTAGAAAGTAGTAATATAGTAGATAATAATAGAATACAGTTTGCTAACATGTTTAAAGAGATTAAGTAAATACATATCCATTCCAATATGAATTATGAAACATGCTCCAGACCAATATATTATTCATCAAAACAGTGAGTGAAGTTGAGGTATAAAAACAATTAAGGTTCTTAAGAAAGTTTTGTCGTGGAAAGAAATTTTGTCTCAGTGTCATCTCTACTCTTCTTCACGTAGATCAAACCATTGCGCGTTCTTGCAGAGAACAGTAAGCCTTCTCTGCGCAACTGAAGTGCATGTCTTAATAAAGAGCTGTTTTCTTGCGTTAAACTCTCGTTGATATACAGATTACATACTCCAACAAGAACAAGAGTATTTTTTCTCTTCCTAACCAACTTGATTTTCCCACACCTCTTCAAGGTGAACGAACAAACGTATAGAGACAATGTTGCAACGATATCTAATATCACACAACAAGTCGCCGCGCGCATTTCTGAATTTGCTGAGATAGCAAGGTATGAATAGATATAAGGGAGTGACAGATTATCACCCAGTTAGTTAGTAAGTTGTGTATCCATTGCTGTGTCTTGAGATTGAAATCAGTTCACTTGAAATAAAAATATAAAAATAATTTTTTTTCGCACATGGCGAATTGAATTGTTTAATTGGCGCAGTCGGTAGGATTCAGATAAACTGTCTGAATCCATACGAGAACGAACGGAATAGAAAAAACGCTCATATCCTTAAAGTCTGTAAATCTAACTGTGTACCAAGTGTAAGAAGTGTATCGTAAAATCAGATCAAAAGTCTTACTTTGGACCCTTTCAAATAAAGAACCTTTTAAAGGAGTGTAAATAAAACTGTGTACCAAGTGTAAGAAGTGTCTCTAAAAATCAGAGCAAAAGTTCTACCGTTTAAATAAAAACCTTTTAAAAGTGCTCCACACTCATTAAGTTAACTCTATTCGACAAGTGAAACTAAAAATCAACTGCAGGGACAGCTAAACAAAAAAAAAGCTAGTTACTAATTTAAAAAAACCAGTACTAACTCAAATAGACAAAAACAACTCAAAACCACCACCATTCAGCGAAAAGACAGAATCGCACAGTTCTTCGAAGGAGTCATCAGAAAGGAAATGGATGCTGTACTAATGGAACGACTCACTGCAGCGCTAGAGGCACTGTCTAGCCACAATCCCGCACAAAGTCGGGCTGTTACAATAATGAGGGAGATAGCGTACGTCAAGGAATTCGACGGCAACCGAGAACAGTTAACACAGTTCCTAAATGTGGTTCAAACACATCTAGATGCAGTAGATGACAATACAGCGCAGGAATTATGGCAAGCAATTTATAACAGCAAGATTAGTGGACCAGCAAAGGAATTACTACTCAACAATCAACCAGCAGATTGGAATGAGGCGAAGCAGCTCTTACAACAACACTTCAGACCAACAGTAAACTACAATAACATCTCGAAAAGTATCAGTCATTTAAGGGTAAGTTCTATTTCCGACTTAAACTATCAAATTGAGAAGATTATAAAAAATGTTAACACCTTTGCAACATATGAAAAAAAATCTAAAGAAACAAAGAGTGCATTTTACACTGTATTAGTCGATAAGATAAAACAAATAATAGCAGAAAATTTATCCCGGGATATAAAAGATACATTTGAATTACATGAAATAAAAGAAATTTTGTATACTTACGTTGGATTCGATTACATTAACTTAGATAGGAATTTCTAAACACACGACCGACAACCGACATCGAACAATAGAACTAACAACAGACATGATAATAGTCTCCGAACCCAAAATAGCCAACAGAATAGCCCCCACTCAAGCAACCAAAATAGAAACGTAAATAATAGAGAAAGACCAGGTTAGAATAGGCAAAATAACTTTAATACACCCCAGAACAATTCAGGCCAACATAGACAAAATAATCGTAGGCCAAATACCGGACAAAATACACAGCCAATTTTTAACAGTTCAGGACAGTTTAGGAATGCCCAACAAACTCTACAACCGATGGAAGTAGGTCAGATTAGTCAGGTCGAAAATTTAGAACAGGTAACTAATAGCGAAGAGGAGATATGTAACATAGAGGCCGAGGTTTTTCTGAACTGAGCCACGGAGAAAAAATTTTTGTAAACTTAACCATTGACGAAAAAAACTATAAAGCCCTGACTGATACCGGCTCAACTATGAGCATCATTAACTCCAGTATAGTAGATTGCAGTAAATTTAAAGTTTACGAAAGAGTAAATATGAAACTGCAAACCATTAATAATACAACAACAGAAATAGTAGATAGGATAATAACTAGTATTCCGAAGGAATTCAACTACAACGTGAAAGGTGGTACAAGGTGGTACAAGAGGGACTTAGGGAAAAACCGTACGACATACTAATAGGTATGGATTTGTTAAAAAAAATTGTCAAGACTCTTGATTTTGACAATAAAATACTTGTATTAAAAAATAATACACGAATTCCAATTTACTCCAAAGAAAACAAAGCAACGTTTGATTGCTTTGAACTCATCGGAAGTTGAAAAGAAATAGATTTAAGTTACTTGAATGAAGAAGAAAAACAAGGAATGGAAAAACTATTAAAACAATTTTGTCATTTAGTGTATCACGAAGGTGATCAGTTGACAAACACGGATTCCATCACACACGAGATTAAAACAACAGTTGATCAATCAGTACACGCTAAACTTTACAGGCTACCCCCAAAACATGAAGAGGAAGTTAGGCGACAGGTCGAAGAAATGGAAAAGCAAGGCATAATACGAAAATCCAATAGTTAGTACGCATCCCCAATAGTTGTAGTCGCTAAGAAGTTAGACAACTCGGGGCAAAAAAAATTCCGTCTCTGCGTAGATTATAGGAAATTAAATGAGATAACTGTTGATGACAAATACCCTCTACCTAACATAGAGAGTATTCTCGACAAGCTGGGCAGAGCGCAGTATTTTTCATCAATAGACCTCGCCAAGGGGTATCATCAAATTAAGGTGCATCCCGCTGATATCTCAAAAACTGCGTTTGTAACACCCAATGGCTTGTACGAATATCTGAGAATGCCTTTTGGACTGAAGAACGCACCCGCAACCTTCCATGATGAGATACTGCGAGATTTTATCAACAAAATTTGTGATGTCTACTTGGATGACATCTTAATCTTCTCAACAAGCTTAAAAGAACATTTGCAGTCATTATCATTAATTTTCAATAAATTATCAGAGCACAATTTAAAAATACAGTTTGATAAATGCTCATTCATGAAAAGAAACACGGAATTTTTAGGACATATACTAACAGCAGAGGGAATGAGACCTAATCCCAATAAAATTATATGTATTGAATTGAATTGAATACGCATTACCCAAAACGGAGAAACAAATAAAATCATTTTTAGGCGCTACAGGTTACTATAGGAAGTTTGTCAAAAACTATGCCAGAATAGCTCATCCAATGATCAAATATCTGAAGAAAAATATGAAGATCAATATTAATGATCCCGAATACATCCAGGCTTTCGAAACGCTCAAGTTGAACATAATTAAGCACCCAATACTAAAATTCCCCGACTTCGGAAAAACATTTACCCTATTTACAGATGCAAGCAATTACGCTATAGGCGCAGTACTAATGCAGGAAGGTCAGCCAGTGTGCTACGTATCAAGGTCATTAAACGATCACGAAAAAAAATATTCCGTCAAGGATAAAGAATTTTCAGCAATTGTGTGGGCAGTTACATATTATAGACCGTACTTGTGGGGTAGAAGATTTAAAATTATAACCGATCATTTACCAATTAAGTATCTCAATAAAAAATACACTGGAAAAGAATTTAGCCAACGCACCCAGCGGTGGTTGTTGAAGTTGCAAGAGTACCAGTATGACATTGAATACTTAAAAGGGAAATCAAATAAAATCGCAGATTTTCTCAGCAGAATACCAGAAGAAAATAACGCGCATGACAGTGAAGATAATCAATCAGTTAACAACCTGTCAGATAATGCAACCATACATTCACAAGAGGAACAACAACTCGACCATATACCCATAAAGGAAACTATAGTAAACAAGTATAAAACACAACTAATATTAACCAATGACTCCGATAAGGAAATAGAAATATTACACAACAGACGGATAATATTCATTGACATGGCTAAAGATAGGGATTATTGGATAGACGTGCTCAGAAGGTTTATAAAGCCAGGACTTACTGGAATTTACACGGAACTCCCATACCACGAATTTAATAAAATCCAACAATTACTAATAGAACTTTTCGAACACGATAAACAGATCAAATTCATAAAAGCAACACTCAGAGCTAGGGAATTAAAAACAATAGAACAAGCACATAAGCAAATTTCGTTATATCACACCCGAGAAACCGCCCATAGTGGCATAGTAGAGACATACCATAGTTTAAAGAATGAAATATATTATCCCCAATTAATCAAAGAAATAACTAGAATTATAAACAATTGCAAAACATGCCTAGAAACTAAATATAAACGTAAGCCCATAAAGCCCAAGTACAAAATTAGTGAAACTCCAAGTAGGCCCAATGAGATCATTCACATGGATATATTTTATTTCAACAGAAATTCCTTCTTAACCATGATAGACAAACTCACAAAGAAAGCATATGCTTACTCCTTATCAAATAGAAACTGGGTAAAGAAGATAGAAACATTAGAGGAACATTTTTCGAAATTCGATAAACCACTGAAAATTATAACAGATAATGAGTTTAAGGCAGAACAGTTAAAAGAATACCTTAGAGAACAAGAAATAGAGCTCCACCTTACCAAACCTAATACACATACAGGCAATAGTGACATAGAAAGATTCCACTCCACATTACAGGAAATACTAGTTACCCTACGAAAATTAGATTTAACACTTACCCAGAAAGTACATAGGGCAATCCAAAAGTATAACAATAGATATCATTCCACTATTAAAAGAACCCCAGAAGAAGCAATGTGTGCCGATCTTGCGACTTTAATTAAAGACATAAACACACAGAAAGAAAAGCGAACAGAAAAGTTAAACCAGAATAGGGAAAATTATCAGAAACAAAGGGAAATCATACCCGTTAAAAATTACAAAAGAAATTACTACAAAAACGAACACAGATATAGGCTAAAACAGAAAGAAGGAGAATACCCAACATATATTAAAAGACCACGTTTATTTGCAGGTGATGATATTAGTGGGACAAACAATAGCAACGCTAACGATTAATAAAATAGTTGCAGACAACGGATACATCAAAATTAACATGGGACAAACGGAAATAGTACAGAACACGAGGACAATATTACATATTATAAACACTTATGAACTAAGACAAACCGTTACAGGTAGGCAACGACCCAACGATAAGGAAAGAATTAGATACAATTTATGCGAAAATAACAGCAATAGAACCAAGTAAAAACTCAAGACAAAAGAGAGGCCTAATAAACTTTATAGGTACAGCTCAAAAATGGCTATTCGGTAATATGGGCGACAATGATCGACTAGAAATAACAGACCATATGAAAGTTATTGAAGAAAATAATAACAACGCAATCAATAATTTAAATAGACAAATTGAAATCAATACGCATTTTAACGAAACAATAGCCAATCTAAAAAACATAATAGAAACAGATAGAATGCAATTAGGACAAACATACGAAGAACTAACAAAAAACGAAAAACGACTAATAACGCAACAGCTCAAAACAGATCAGATACTAAAATTGAAGATATTAGAAGAAAATCTTGACCAAATTCTAGACAGTGTAGCATTAGTTAAACAAGGATTAGTACATCCAAGTATGTTAACAGCAGTGGAAATTAGAGAGACAGAACTAGACCTTTACAAACTAAAAAATTCAAAAGTAGGATTACTAAAGTATGACAAAGACAGACTGATCTTAGCTTTAAAAATTCCGAACTCCTATAAATTAGTTGACTACAAATTAATAACAGCCATTCCCAATGAAAAGAATTTAGAAGTAATAATGAATGACCAATTTGTAATAGAATTTAACGGAACAAAATACGAATATGATAATAAGATCCAGTACATAGATGAACTAAAACCATTAAGCAATTGCATTACAGAAAATAATTGTAAGCTAAAAGAGAAATTAATAAAATAAGAAATTAGATGATAGTACTCTAATATGTAAGAATATGCGAAATGTATCGATAATAAACCAATGTGACGATAGAAAAATAACACTAATTGGAAATTACTTGATTACAATAAATAACTGTACAATTGAAATATTAAATGAAAAATTTAGCAACAATAATTTTGAATTTACAGATAGATTCTTTTACACCGAAGACGTAACATATAAGTTTACGAAACAATTAAATTTTGAGGATATTGCTATTAAAAACTTTGTAAACTTAGAACATATTAAGTCGCTTTTATTTCATAAGAATATTAATTACACTGCTAACTCAACTATGTTCATAATTGTAGTCGTCATATTCAGTTTAATAGTAACCCTAACCAGAAAAAACAGAAATCTTAAACTCTCAATAAAAAATTGCCCTAATGAAATTCCTAAATGTAGTAAAATTCAGGAGAATTTTAAATCTAACGGGGGAGAGGTTACATACTCCAACAATAACAAGAGTATTTTTTTCTCTTCCTAACCAACTTGATTTTCCCACACCTCTTCAAGGTGAACGAACAAACGTATAGAGACAATGTTGCAACGATATCTAATATCACACAACAAGTCGCCACGCGCATTTCTGAATTTGCTGAGTTAGCAAGGTATGAATAGATATAAGGGAGTGACAGATTGTCACCCAGTTAGTTAGTAAGTTGTGTATCCATTGCTATGTCTTGAGATTGAAATCAGTTTACTTTAAATAAAAATATAAAAATAATTTTTTTTCGCACACGGCGAATCGATTTTTTTAATTAACACGCGTGAGGCAGAAAACGGACGATCATCAGGCAGCTGGGATTGCGATGAGTTTTCCAGGTGGTGTATTGACAGGCCTTTATTGACGCGAAAAGCTGCCAGCAATGCACTTTGCTCTATATGCTAGGAGAGTCTCACCAGCAGCGGTCCGTGGCCATCAGTGTATTTGGTCCTCAGACGAAATGCATCGAAGTGCAGGGAAATGTGGTGACCCAGCTTTGCAGAAATTTTTCTTACAACCTCAGTAAGGTTTTTCGTTGGGTGTCCGTGGGATGCCACACACAATTACATCATACAGTCGCTCCTTACGTCGTATGTCCGTTAGTTCCTCTCTTAGCTTACGATTTTCATTTTAAAGGTCGGATAAGTTGCTTTTAAAGAGTTGCAATTTGTTTTCAAGAGAAGCAATGGCATCGCACACTTTTTCATTAAATTCAGATTGAAGTTCAGAAAGTAGGACTCTGATTTTTTTCAAAAATATTGCGAAATGTCAAGGTTTCCTCAAACGATGTAGGAAATATTTCACCCCCTCTGATTCAGCCTCTTTATTTAAGACATTCATCCGCCCAAAAATGGAGTAAAATGCGCACATCTGGTCTAGTGTGCCTAAAACATCACTACACCTGCTAGATAGTATTCAAAACCTGCGATAAAACTCATAGGTAATACTAGTATCAATCAGTCAATTGACACCTTCGAACATCGACGTAATGTCTCCATTCCGAATTCGTTTTATCGCTATTTTCAGCACCAGTGCTTCATAGAATTCGCGAGTAGCATTCCGCTCTTTCAAATTTCAACCATAATGAATGCTATGAATGCTCATCAGTATATCCTTAAGCCCTCTTTCGGACGTAGATACTTAGAAATTCGTGATTCGTTCCTAACTCATACAACTCGCTTATGGAATGCCCTGCCGAGCTCTCTCTTTCTTATTCATTATAACTTGCAAACATTTAAGGCCTATGAGCATCGATATTTCTCTTTTCTTTCACCCTAATTTTCTTTGGCCGACGCTATGTACAAACCTTTTAAGGGTACTCAAATCCCTTGAAGGCGCGTTAGTTATGAAAAAGAAACCTCTGTAATTGATGAAGTTGACGATGTACAGGTAAATAAAAGTTGAACTCGTAATCTGTTATTTTTCAACTAACCAGCTTCACTTATTTATTAAAGGAAGTTTTAAAATATGAAACGAGTTCAAAGAAACGTAAGACTTCAGGAAGTCGATTGGAGGAAAAATACAAAATCCACATTTAAATTAGAGAATAAACCTTAATGTGATGAAGCAATCATCTTTGCATAAGAATGGTCATGCTTGTATACACCCTGACTGACATGAACTGCAACCAATTCAGACTGCTTTAATTTCCAAACCGTTCATTACTGTGAGCACAAATTTTGACACATGACAGATAATTTTATTATTTACAAGCTTTTTAAACGATTTGCGTCTCAGTTGTGTTGAACAATTTTTATCCGCGATGGAATTCAAACGTGATAGTGTGATTGCTGTATATTTGGCTGGAAAGCCACAAGTAGCTATCGTTAGAGCCCTTCAGCACCTCAACGTGAATAAATCATTTGTGTCTCGAACCATAGCTCGTTACCGTGATACTGGCAGCGTTGCAAAACGCCATGGAGGTGGTCATAAAAAAACAGCAACATCGACAGAAATGGTTTGGAGAGTGAAGGCTCGAATTGAGCGATTGATTAAAAAATAATGTTACACACTTCATTTCTTCGACACAATGGATTGCAGATTTTCCGAATGTATTCTCTGTCTAGGGTATTTTGAAGGCGAAGGTTGGCATTAAAAAATACCAAAGTTTGGATCACCTCAAACAAGCACTTCGCCGGGAATGGGCCAAAATACCGCAAAGCCACTTGCGTGTAGCGTGCGATGTTTTCTTCGGCCGTCTCAAAGCTATTATTCGCGCCAAAGGTGGACATATTGAAAACTACTGATACAATTTGAAAATTGATGTATTTTCCAACATTTTTCGCTTTAGCACAATTAAATTTATCAAAAAATATAGCATTTTAAAAAGTTGCAGTTCGAGTCAGTCACCCTCTAGAAAGATGTCAAATAAGCAACAAATTTTTACACAGAAATTTGTGGATGAATTTTCCATGTTTGGACAGTCAAGAGAGCTCATTATGAAGAGTGATATTTCAATATTCATATTGCCTTAAGTTGCAAGACTCTTCCCAGTTTTGTCTGTACGTATCCTTCACGAACTTCAATACCAGTTTCATTGTTAACGTCTACGCCAGCACTCACTTTCCAAATATTTCAAAGCCTTCAAGATGTCGATGAAGCAGAAGAAATTCATATCCCCCGTAATTTTACAAATTTTTCGAAGTAATTTAATGATTTGCAAAGTATTTTTCGTTCGGTTTTTTTGCTCACTTAAGATATTTGAAAAGAAAAATAACAGAAAATAAAGTCTTTAACCCATTTATGCACACAACTATTTTTGTTCGAATATTTTGTTTATTTCTACAGTGCCAGTTTATAACGCTTTCGGATGCATAGGAATAATAATAAAAATAATATTCTATGGGCTATCTTGAAAATATGGGTCGCTGGGTCGTTAATGACCCGTTGGGCATATAAACGCCAAATAATACGATAACTCAAAAACGAAAAAAAAAACAAAAATAAATCAATAAATCAATAAATAAATAAATTAAAATTTATTTCTTGAAAAAAATTAAAATTAATAATTATAGTTTTACGTACATGCTATATTTGTATTATCGCTTAAAAAATTTTGTATGTTAGTCCTTTAAAACATTTATCGTGTTTTAAGTGTCATTTCACACTTTTCGCAAGCTTTCGTGGTTTTATTCGAACATACACGACATCTTCTTTGAACACCAATAATAATTAAATGTTGTGATGATGTGGATGGAGTATTAACTACTGCAGTGCTTTGAGGTCCAGTAGAGCGGGGTGGTTTGCCGTAATTAGACAACACAGTTCAGATATATGTCTTCGAAATTCTAAATTGTCCTCCTTATAGCCAAATTATCATACAAGTGTCCAGGCATTTGTAACGGCGACATCCAGCATCCAGAGCCATATTGGGAAATACAATTTTTTTTCCTCTTATTTTTATTCTATAATTTGAGATGTTATTGTCCATTAAATCTACTCCGCCCATAAATTTGTAATATTGCGTTACTACAAATGGTTTTTCTATTTGAATTTTTTGTTTTTCTTTGACGGAATATCGACTTGCTTTTTGTATTGTTTCAAACCCATGCTCATTTGATAATATAGTGACAACATTATTGTCTTTCCATTTTACAGCTGCAATTTTATTTTCCTTTTCAAAAGAAAAACAAAAGTAACCTCTTGCCTTTTTGATCTTTACTTTGTTGTCTTCCAAAGGACATTTTGCCACAAAATCCCATATTACTAATTGCGGATAACAAATTCATCTAAAAAAGTTGTCAAAATATAGGGAAAACTTTGTATCTGTAAAAGAACTTTGTTAAATATTTGCAAAATTCAAAGCAACACTTTCTCCCAATCCACAATTCCTGTCATCACTAGATGAGCGACCTTGGTAAATATTAAAATTAAGGCAATGACCATTAGGTAATACCATAAATCACGCTTTATAACCAAATCTGATTGGCTTGCCTCGAATAAATTGTTTGCATACATTCCGACCAAATTAGGGAATCATTGATTCGTCAATAGAAATTTCCCTTCCAATAGGTGCAAAAGTTAGAAACTTCGTATTTAATTTTTGGATTAGAGGTCTTACTTGCCTAATTTATCATTTGCGGCAAGATGGTTGTAGTCTGCAGCGTGAAAGGATCTAAATATTACCTCAAATCTATTGCGCCTCATAGACTTTAAGACCAAAATGTTATGTTATGTTATAATGAATAATTCGAAGAACTCAGTTGGATTACTTTCAGATGAAAGTGTCAAAACTGGCGATTTGGGTGGTCCAAAATCCGTATCCAATGTTGGTAGATTTATAACGTTAGACCAGCCTCGAGTTGCCTTCTTTTGTTCTTTTTAAAAGACGCAGATCATCTAACTCCGTTTCGCTTTCTATATTTTGCTTATTTTCCGGATAATGAACTTCAGTATAGGTATTTAGATGACCTCTTTTCAGTCTATCGGGATCATTACACTCTTAGTCTCCAGAAACAGAATCTGTTTAACAGCCCCTATTGTCTGGAGGCATTATATATATATCATATACAGGGTGAGTTTTTTAACTTGAGACATCCAAATTACTTGAAAAATACGCGATATCGCGAAAAATGTTTCAGACAAAAGTCACAAGGTTCTGAAGGGGACCACGAGTTTGACCTTGAACGCCATTTTCAAGGTCAAACGAAGGTCACTTTTCTTATTTTTTAATGGGAACCCCTATTTTTTGACAGATTCGTAATCTGCGTGAAAAATTACAGATCTTTACATGAAACACTTTTTTCTTGTCAGAGGTCGCCATAAAACTTAAAACATCAAAATTACTCGAAAAGTACGAAATATCGCGAAAAATGTTTCAGATAAAAGTCACAAGGTTCTGAAGGGGACATAAGATAGTGACCACGAGTTTGACCTTGAGACCCACTTTTAAGGTCAAACGAACGTCAATTTTTATTTTTCAAATGATAATTCTTGATTTTCATTGCTCAGTCGTATTATTCAATGGGGCACACGACTTTGTCTCAAAGGTCTTATTCATTCAGTGCTAGATACCGTGCACTGGCACGCCTAAATCACTAATCGGTTTTCAACGTTGTTAGGATGTTAGAAGGTCGAGATTTGTTTTGAGGAAGTCATTATTGCCTCGAGTGCAGTTAAAACTCAAAGAAATTTCAGATAGAGACAAATTGTCCTAAACTTATCTGAAAGTGTATGATGTGCACTCTGCCCTTTTTTTCTACTTCAACGGAACTGTACTTCATTTAGAAGTTCGATATTTGTTTTGAGGAACTGATTATAATTAGTAATGTTTTCCAGATTAATAATGCAGGCTATTTCGATTCAAGAGAAAATTGAAATGATATTGATTTATGGAGAAAGTGGAAGGAACATCGATGGTGCTATTGCTCTTTACGTCCAACGTTTCCCAGACCAGATACGATCGCGCGCTTCCTTATATCGGGTCATCCAACAATTCACTGGTGAAGGAAGTGTGCAACCAAAGAAAAGGAATCGGTCAGATAGGGTAGCTGTTGAAGGACAATGAAATAGCAGTGTTAGCTGCTGTTGCACAGGATCCTCATATTAGCACTCGCCAAATAAGTCGTGAATCAGGAATTTCCTTATCATGTTTCAATGCATCAAGAACTTTCTAGTGAGGATTTTCGCAACCGGGTTTCCTTTTGTCAATGGGCACTTCAGCAAATTGAACGAGACCCCCTTTTCTTCGCCAAGGTGTTATTCTCTGATGAGTCGGCTTTCACCAATCACGGTACGGTCAATCGACATATTATGCATTACTGGTCTACCGAAAACCCTTTTTGGTTGCGAAAAGTTGAACGCCAGCACCATTGGAATGTTAATGTTTGGTCTGGAATTATTGGGGATAAATTAATAGGTCCATATTTTATTGAATGCAACTTGAATAGCGAAAAGTATGCAAACTTCTTTGATTTCAACATGATGGTTGTCCAACCTATTAGTCCCAAGTAGCCCGGGCCTATTAAACAATGTTTACCATCAACGATGGATCGGACGAGGGGTCCGAGGCAATGGCCTGCTAGATCAACTGATCTTACGTCACTTGATTTCTTCTTGTGGGGCTACTCAAAAAGTGGGTTTTACAGAAAAAAGCCAACAACACGTGAGGACATGAAAAGACGAATAACTGAAGCTTGCCGGAAGATTACGCCAGAAATACTTCTCATTTCTGTTGGTTCATTTAGAGCCCGGATAAACAAGTGTATTTAAGTAAATGGCCACATTTTCGAGCACATTGAAATAGTCTCGGGAAATAAACGTCGAAATGGGAAGAATTCAATGATTCAACAGTGGGTGGCAAGGGGACCCACTCTAATCACTCTAATTAATCACCCCGAAGGAAACAACATACTGCTACGTCCACGTCTTTGTTTCTGGGTTATGCTAAACGCAGTGTGGAAAAACAAATGACAAGCCTACGAGCAATACGACTGAGCAATGAAAATCGGGAATTATCATTTGAAAAATCAAAAGTGACTTTTGTTTAACCTTGAAAATGTTGCTCAAGGTCAAACTCGTGGTCACCATCTTATGTCCACTTCAGAACCTTGTGACTTTTGTCTGAAACATTTTTCGTGATATTTCGTACTTTTGAGTAATTTTGATGTCTTAAGTTTTATGGCGCCCTCTGACGGGAAAACAACGCATATTTGAAAAAAGTGTTTCATGTAAAATAATTGTAATTTTTCACGCAGATTACGAATCTGTCAAAAAAAATAGGTTCCCGTTGAAAAAATCAAAAGTGACCTTCGTTTGACCTTGAAAATGGGGCTCAAGGTCAAACACTTCAGAACCTTGTGACTTTTTTCTAAAACATTTTTCGCGATATCGCGTATTTTTCGAGTAATTTGAATGTCTCAAGTTAAAAAACTCACCCGGTATACATCCTCACCATTTTCAATTGATTCTATTTTTTCCAAAATTTCTGCAGTGGTTAGTTGTTTGTTCCTAAGAAATTTACATATTAGTGTATTGTGTGCCCAACGGGTCGTTAACGTCCCACAAACAAATGATGCAGAATTTTTTTTTACATGTGAAGTAAATTTTATTCAAATTTTAAAATAAAATGATTCTACAATTTATGTTTGAACAAAAAAAAAAATATTGTTTTATAAAATAGGTAATGATTAGAGTGTACTTTCAATTTTTCGATGAAGCCATGATTCGTTCGTTGCAGAAACTAAGTTATGTATAGACCTTGTGAACTAGGAGAGAGAAATAAACGCTTTGTCACAGCCAAAAGTTATTGACCAGAATGTACAGTAACGATGGCAACAACAACTAGCCAACTGCAAGTAAAAGACTTGTGCCTAGCAAGTGTATTTACATGTCGGTTCATTAGCGATCCATTGGGCGTAAATGAGACAAAATTTAAACAAAGCAAACGATGCAAACACAGCCATGAAATTAAACCAACATCAATAAAATAGTTACAATATATATATATATATTTCCATGGGAAGGTGAGAAATCTTCATAGACACTATAGGCCCGGAGCCTATAGTAGTGTGAGATTCTTACTCACTAAAAAACACCTCCCTTATACAAACCACGACTGAGTTCACACTCAACAAGCAGTTCTTCTATCGCATTTTATTTTGTTTTTATAAGATATCCTGCAGGCGATTTTCCATTGAAAATTCCTGTGTACTTTAGAAAAATTACGCGCTACTAATCACCGCGCTAGATTGGTAGGCTTAGTCCTTTTCAGACGGCGCAATAAATTTGTCTCGTCGAGGATCTGTTGAACAGAAATATTCGTATGAGCTTGTAATCGATTATTATGTTTTCGCGCAAACATTTTAATTACGTTCTGAACGTTTTCGACTCCTAAGTCTCTGTGGATATCATCGTTTCTGATGTACCACGGCGCATTAACAATACCTCGAAAAACTTTGTTTTGGAATGTCTGTAATACATTAATATTACTATTTTTATTACAACCCCAAACTTGTATACCATATGTCCAGATCGGTCTCAGCACTTGCTTGTATAACAGCAGTTTGTTCTCTAAGTTAAGCTTGGAATACTTTCCAATAAACCAGTAAATATATCTATATTTAATTTTAAGCTCTTCACGTTTTTTCTTGACGTGTGCTCTCCATTTTAGTTTAGCGTCGAGTGTCATACCGAGATATTTGGTCTCGTTCGCGTAAGGAATTCGTACTGCGTTAATAAACACCGGTGGATTCTCAATGTTCTTGAGAGTGAAGTTCACGTGGACAGACTTGTTTTCATTGTCTTTGTCCAATTGTTTATCCGTGTAAGGGCACGTTGCAACTTGGCAGTTGCTTCTTCGACTGTTTTAGCCGTTGCCAAAATGGCAGTTTCATCAGCAAATGTGGCTAGGACAGTGTCGTCCGTTTGCGGTATATCACGGGTAAAAAGCAAATATAGTAGAGGGCCAAGTACACTTCCTTGCGGCACCCCCGTCTTTATTGTCTTAAAACTAGAATATTCGTTTCCGTGTCTCACACGAAACAGTCAATCTTCCAGGAATAAACCTAAAATACAAGACAATTGCTGGGGTAGGGCTTGTCGGAATTTATATTTTAGGCCTTCATTCCATACCTTATCAAAGGCCTGCGAAACTTCAGGGAATGCGCTTGAACAGACTAACTTACACTCGATTGCTCGTTCAATTACATCGGTTATTCGATGCACTTGGTCAACTGTAGAGTGTTGGCTTCTAAAGCCAAATTGATGATCAGGCAAGAGGGAATTTGTGTCGGTAATTGGTTTAAGACGATTAAGAAAGATTCGCTCGAAGACCTTCGATGTAATCGGGAGAAGCGGTATTGGTCTATATGACTTGACTTCAGTCAGCGGTTTGCCGGGTTTCGGAACCATAATAACTTCGGCTACTTTCCACTGGTGCGGTACGTGCTGCATGCTGGCATTTATAAGATAGAGCAGCTTTAGCAAACCTTTTTTCGGCAACGCTTTATGTATCTCTCCCGTTATTAAGTCATATCCCGGGGCTTTATTGGGTTTAAGCGTGTCTATAACTTGTCTAAGTTCCCTAAGTGTAGCCTTTTCTACTGGAAAGTTTGTCGTCACGTCTAGCGTATTGACATTCTCAGGAAGCACCCCCCCCCCCCCCCCCATCGAATGGCTTAAACGTTTCTGCAAGATGGTCGACGAAAACATTAGCTTTTTCCTTATCTTCTTTCGCCCAGTCATCCTAGTTTCTTCTTATTGGCGCCACGTGTTTTTGGGGCTTTCGAACATTTTTAACGGCTCTTCATATGGAGTCTTTCAAGGTAGTTATTAATACCTTGATTATTGTAGTCCTTGATCGATTTTTTCAACAAATTGCAGAGCCTATTTTTATCTTGTGGTGCCCGGGTTTCATGCCACATTTTTCCGCGCTCTTCGTTTCTTCCTTATCATTTCTCTGATTTCCGGTGGATATCTTATGCCGACTTTGGGAACTTTGTTCGATTCGCGGGGAGTGTTCTTCCAGGCCGCTTGCTGTATGACTTCAACGAAACGTTCAACTTCTTTTTCAAGTTGATACGGCGTTCTAAGTGCTACTTTCAACTCAGTATTGTCTACAACGTCTATTCGGAAATCTTTCCAGTGAGTTTTGTTGTTAGTTAATCTGGGTGGTCATTGTTTCTTAACCAAGGATTCGCACAGTGAGAGGATAACTGGAGAATGATCGGAGGAAAGATCAAATCCCTCTTCAACTTTGATGTTACTAGCGTTTACTCCTTTTCCGATAATTAGATAGATAGATAGATAATTAGATCGGGTGTTTTGGTGACATCCGAGGGCCAGTACGTTGGCTTGCCTGATGAGTAAAAATAGCAACCACATTCCATAACAGCTCTGTAAAGAGTTTTGCCTTTTTGAGAGATACATCTTGAGCCCCAAAAGGTGTGCATCGCGTTAAAGTCGCCACCAATAATGAAGATTGGTCCAAGAGAGTTGAATAGGTCAATAAATTCTTGTTTTTCTATTTTGCAGCGCGATTGGCAATAGATTGAGGATATATTAAAAGAGTAATTTTTATTTTTAGCGCGCACCACGGTCATTTGAAATTTGTCAAGTTCAATTATTGCTTCCAAAGTATGTTCAATGCAGTCTCTTATGAATAGGGATGACCCGCCTCTTGCGTTTCCCGATGGATGATGAGCGTGGTAGTCGCGGTAGCCTTTTAGTTCCACGCGCGATTCTGTTGCCAGGTGAGTTTCAGAAATTAAGCATATGTCAATTAATTTTTCCTGCATGAAAATATTTAGTTCATCAAGCTTTTTCTGTAGCCCATTGGCTACAGAATATACGCAAGTATATTGAGCTTCTTTGCTATAATTAGATGCAGAAATTGGCTTCGAACTTAAGAAGCTGTTCGACTATTATCTTATTTATTTTATCTTATTTATTTGAGGTATGAAATGTGTTCTCAGTAATTTTCGAGAGACTAGAAGAACATCCGGTGATGTACAGTTAGACATATTTACTCTCGCCGCTATTTGCGCTTAAGTTTTTCCACTTTCCACTTGCGCATTGTTATTTTTGACCTTGTTGTTATTGGTGATTTTAGCGTTTGTCACCATTACCTTCTTTAAAGGCTTTGGAGTAGGACCGCTGTTCTTATTCTTCATTCTAGCTATCCCTGCGTTTTTCAAAGGCTTCGTTTTTGATTGATCTTGTAGCTTTTGCAACAACTTCGCAGCCTCGATAACTAGCTGGATGTTTTTCCTTGCAGTTAATGCATATCGCTGGGGACTCTTTCGCGGCATTGCACTCTCAAGTCAGATGTTTGCCAGCGCATTTTACACAGCGAGGTTCCTTCTGCCAGTAGGCCTGAGTATGGCTGAATTCCTGGCAACGTGTACATTGGGGAATTAGCCTAGAGTTTTTCGCGGAGGTTCAATTTTGACAACAAGTCCCAAAATTGAATTTATGGCATAAATTCTTTCTAGGCTTTCGGTTTTTTCGAAGGTTAGCCTAAAGAAGGGAAGACCGCGTCTTGGGTTCGTCCTCTCGATTTCAGCATTGCGCTGTTTTTGCGCAAGTATATTAACTGCGTGGATTATCTTAAAATCTTTATTTTTAAGGTCATTTACGATGTTTTCTTTAAGGTAAGAGGGATGCAATCCTCCAGCTACAACGCGTATGGGTCTTTCTGTTTTATTTTCGTAGGTATGCCATTGAATCTTTACGGCATTTAATTTTTGCGAAAGCGAATGGTAGTTGCCTGGATTAAGGACATTAATAGTCCATGTATCATTATTGATCTTACTTTATAATCGGTTGAGCACAGTGAATTCAGGATTATGTGCAACTTTTTGTAGTCCGAGATTACAAAATATATGTCTAAAATCCTTTGCTGAAGTTTTTAAATTCCTAGAATATGATGGTTATAAGCCTACGAGTTGGTTGTCCTTCCTGCCTCACTTAAGTCTTTAATATCAACACTATTAAATATAATTTTTGTGCTTATTACGTCTAAGATAGTTATGTAAATAGTATAATGTCAACACAATTTTCGTGATTAACATTAATATAAACACAACGTTGACATCAAAATGCTAAAGCATTTTCCACGATTTTTCTTATTCCTGACACCCTACAACTAAATATGGATTCCTCTTAGAATTAATTTTCTTGATTAAACGATTAAAAAAGAAGGCTACATCACCTACAAATGCAAGTGGCATGTTTTTAGAATTAGGCAAAACATAATGCTGATGAATGAATATCAAGGGATTTCATAAAATTTACTATAATATTAGTAAATAAACCATTAACTGAAATTTGACCATTAGCTCTACACTAAACCGTCAAAAATTCATAATTTGCATTTACCATTTCTCTGGAAAACAACACAAAAACGGTTCTCGTAATTATAGTAGTATGATTCTGATTCTGATCCTGATGGATTTTGAATCTCAATATTTCTGATGTGATGTGATGTGATGTTTAGTGATACTAAAACAAGACATGGTTTCATACAGCTCATCTCTATAAATACTGTCATATACGGCCTTAAAATCGATAAAAAGATGGTGGGTATCGATTTGGAACAAAATCATTTCCAGTAGTTTTGAATACCTCGTCTCTTAAGCCATTAGGTAAAGTTAATTAATTGAATTTTAGTTAAGATATTTCTTTTTATATTTTAGTTATCATCGTCTAAGTTGAATGGTCTATTCTGCCTAACGGCGGCATGTTGGACTTCTTCGTCGTTGTACAGTTTGCGGAAAAAGGTTTACTATATTCTCAGCACCGACAGTGACTCCACTAAAAGCTTTCCTTCTTCATCTCTACAGGTAGAATTTTCGTACGTTATCTCTGGAGTTCATTCTCTCAATATCTTTTTTCTTTTCTGCTCCTAGCGCTCACGATTTGTACGGTTGTTATTTAGCTGTTTGTGCTTGCCAGCATTCATCATCAGACCAGGGATTTTTTAATGGTGATCGGGTTAAAGACAGCACATCAGTTGTGGCGTCTCTGATGGCACATTGGGAGCATTGAAATACTAATAATTAAGTCTCCCCACGGAGCGAAATAACCACTGAGCCTAAATATCTCTCTTTCTCTCTCTCTATCCAATTTTCTAAAACACTTAACAATCGTCTTGAGTTTTAAATTATAAAAAAGTTACTTAGAGATATCGGAGTAGGTGCTCGACGTAGATTCTGGTGGTTATTGTGATTGCATCTCTTCCACGTTACATCTTCACACAGCAGTTCTTCATTGCTGTGGTGCTTGGGAAATCTGCATTCGCAAGATGCAACAAGGTGGTAATTAGAGTCAATGTTGGTGGCCCAGAACATTCAGAGCTACAGAATTCTAGAGGTATGCCTTGCGTCTACCGCAAGATGATCAATTTGATTAAGCGTTTGATGATCAAGAGACCGCCGTATCTTCTTATGTATTTTGACATGAGGATACCATGTGCGATCTCACCGGTCGGAAGTCCAAGACTCCTTGCACAAATCTACCGTATATGAGAAATCCTCATCCGAATAAGCGCTGTTTATTTTCCCTATAGTAATCACCATATATGTCACAGTTTTTCATTCTACTTATGTGTCCGGCCCATTCCCTTACACTTTCTGGATGGCGGTGATGCTTGCGTAATAACAATCAAGGGTTCGAACTTCGGTATCTTTTAAACTTTTGCTATTTAAATTTTTGTCTGAAGCCAACTAATTGGTTTGTCGCATAGACTACGTAAACCAATATAATGCTACTGGCCGAACATGCCCTTGCCATTTTAACCTGCCTGAGTAAGGATTTACTTATACTGGATAAATTCAAGTTATTCAGTTATACACTCAGTAGTTTCCGGACCAATAGTCAATCAGGGCCCCATCTGTAATTATGCATAGTTTTTTTATTTCACGCGTTTCCATTGCTACATTGTTCTTCAATGTACAACTGAAGTTTATAGAAAAAGGTTTACAACCAGTTGGCGTATTTGTCTCCTCCCTGTATTATGCTGCAGAAATTTTAAGCAATTAAATGCTATATATATATATACCATCCTTCATCACCAGCCAAGGTGTGTCATGTTACTTAGCTTATTTTGAGCATAGGATAGAGAATCTCTGATTTGGATTCAATTCAGGTATCATCACATTTTTTTAATGTTTCCAGTCTGGATAATTTGAGGTTATTGGCTAACATTCTCGTTTCACCTAAGTCTCTTTTCTCAAAAGTCTTTAAATGAGAAACTTTTCAAAATCAGAGTTAGCTTCTTATATTATACTTTTTGCTTCAACATATGAATATAGTATATCAATGTTCCTTCAAAAAATGATTAAGTGATTTACTTAGAATCGATATTAGAGATTATTAAGTTTCTTGTAATACCGTTTTTAGTCTGCGTTATACCGTGACACGTTAATTTAAAACACTTTGTGATGACATGACTTACGTTTTGAATACCAATGACATAATTGTAGCCTGTCTAGTTATTTTTTATTTTATTTTATTATTTTTTTTTTTTGCAATAAGGCTAAGAGTTGTCCCCCGATTCTGAATTCTGTGTACGAATGTTCTGAACATGGAACCATACCGACTATTTGTTCTTTTAATGATGTAAAAAGTGTTGATTGAGAGCCAAAATCGTTGACAATCCAGGAGGTGATTACCTCTCACGTTGAATTTGTTAATGAGTCTACAAGTACCATATTTTGATTATAAATTTGTTCACACAATTATTCGCTTGCTTCCATTTGGAGGATTTTGACATTGTTTTCTTTGTTTTAGACAGCTTGTCCATTGAAGGCTTTCTTGTACTCTATGAACAACTTGCCCTTACCTATCTTTCTGCTTACTTACGTTCTCATACACTTCTTGGTTTTATCTCTGGGATTTCTGTAATCGGAATGGCACCTTGCCTTTTGGTCTTCTTTCAGGTTTTGGTGCCATCTTTCTCTGCTTTCGTATTTTCTTATGTATTCTATGTTGGTTGCTTCCGTTCATTTTTGTTGTTCATGGGTCTTTTTAACAACCTTTAATCAGGCCCTGTTGCTAGTTTCGTTGTTGGTTTCTGATACAACGCCGTGCTCTTTTTCATCCCTTTTCGAAGTAGACGAAGCAGACAAATTTTTATTTTTGAAAATAGGTAGGTGTGTTTCTGCAGCACTTTGTTATTTCATTCGACCTTACGATTAATAGCATTCGGACCCCTGATCTTATTTGGATTCTATGAATCTAGTACTAGAAACCTACGCAGAGATTAATCAGAAAAATTTTGACTGTTCTATAACTGGGATTAAACAAGTACTACTTCCCAGTAGTGACCCCAGGTAACAGCATAAATTAATTCCTAAAATGAAAAACTGTGATATGAAGAATGTTACAGACAACGGGCACGACAAGAAGAAGACTTAGGGAACAAGTTTTGAGCCACAGGCGTGTAATGACTACCACCTAAACATATTAAGGTTTATTTATTTTGTAACGAAGCGTTATGTACGAGTTACTTTGTATTTGTATAACCAGCGCACGATTTTCACACCTTAATATTACAAACTGTCAACCAATGTGATCACATTTCGATCGACGCAAGGAATCGCGCCAGTGTTTTGGATGTCCGAGCATTTCAAGCGACTATCATCGACTTGGGCCATTATCTTGTTGTAGCCAAGACACGGATGTGGATATTGGCAACAGCTCAAACCAACATCGAACTGCTACGATCACAAGACATTTTCGATCGGGTTTGCGTTTACTAGGTTTCAACCCACCCCAACAAAGAAACCCCTGGTTTGAAAACGAATGCAGATAAGTAAATTTAGAAAAACAGTAGATATACAGAGCAACGAGAGGGACTCGCCATCTCTACGAACAGAAAAAATGATGACAAAATAACATAATAGGATCATTAATACTATTTCCCGGTGGATTGAAACGATTGTCATATTCTAAAGTCGCTTTGTAAATTATAAAAAAAATTCATAAAGTATCTGTGACTTACTTTCTTTATTCTCAAACTAGCATTAAATAAAAATTCATTACAGACGACATAACAAGTGGAACGCGATGCTCTTTACAGATTGCCATTCCCATATCCGATGACCTGTCAATTTAATTCCATCCTTCGATAGTTCCCCATCTACTATATTGTCACAAAAAATTAATTTGTTCAAAATAAATCATACGTAGCTAGTTCGCACATCAGATGACACAGTGCTGTGGCAACATAACCTAAACTATGCATATCTCTCATCCGACAAAGAGTTGAAAAGAGCAATTAACTATCGTCCTTAAGCCCGCATTCCATTTCTATGATGTCCAGTAGAAGATTGAAAAATGAGCTCAACCTCAACAACTGACATTGCTAACACAACAAATAAAACAATAGCAATACATATTTGTTAAGACGATCAAAGAGGAAACTTTTACTAATCTCGTAGTTGGTAACTATGATGACATTGATCAAAAAATGCCATGAACTAAGGATCTAAAATGGTTGTAGTGTCGCCTAGAGCAACCACCGCAAAAAAGTTGTGTGCGATAACCGACGCAGTTTGGCCATGCTTAGCCTTTCACCATTATTCCGAGAGCCAGAGAAGAGTGCCACCCACATTAGGAATGTTGCCAGGCATAGTATGGAGTAGTATCATACCACGTTCATAAAGAAGCTAAAGGATATCACTTCTGCCTTTGACTTTCATCCGAAAAGGACGACGACTACAATGGCAACGACAAGGACTACAATGAACAGGTTCCATCCTTATCCTGGTATGGTGTGCATTCAGCGAACAAATTGCTCCCAACCGCCCATAAATTTCCGACGATTGTGATAAATCAAGACGATGAACTTCTTGCAACTATCACGTTGAGCTCTAGCCATTTTTTCACTCTTCCGCCTTGTTGGCATAGGAATGTGCTACGTACGTTTGAATAAGTGTATATGTGTGGATGTAGTACATACATATATGGTCGAGGAAAAAAAGGACCTGACTGTAATCCTGTGTCACAGATGATGGACGATAATATGACCTTTACGTTTCCGGAACTCAGCTTAGTTAACGTCGCTCGTACAAGTACTCGTACTAGTACACCATGTCCATGGTGAAATCTAATGCACGCGGCGACTTTAGTTCGATTCAGTAAAAAAGGTTCTCAGGAAATTGGACAAAGAACTGACTGACTGATTTCTTATCGCTGGAAATCGGTGACAAATGGTTTAGTCACGTAGACGTTTTTTCCATCATAGGACTTTTTTTTTTCTTGCTGGTCGAATCAGCTGGTAAGTGGCTTTTTGTATTTTTGCTGACTAATGATTGTGTAGGGGCTATGCGTGTAAGGGCTTAGGGTCATGCAATTAAGGAAGTCAATTGAGGAAGTTGATAATTTTGTAATCGACATTCTGATCTTTTTGCAAAAAGGACAGCTGGAGATAGTTTGGTTTATCAGTAGGAAAATGTTGTAGGGTGATATTTGTATTTTAGCACTTTAAGAATACGATGAGGTTTCGTGGGTTGATGGAACCTAACATGTGCGGTTGGCCTTAGAAGGAAGTTAACTGCCACTTATGTAGGAACATACTAATTAGTTAAATTAAGTTCCCGGTATTGCTACCCTTCATTCCTTCGTTTATTTTAAGGTAGTAAAAGAAGAAGGGACTGACCCTCATGTCAGTTGTCAGAG
Organism: Volucella inanis; assembly: GCA_907269105.1. Classification (NCBI taxonomy): domain Eukaryota; kingdom Metazoa; phylum Arthropoda; class Insecta; order Diptera; family Syrphidae; genus Volucella; species Volucella inanis. Next base: position 150,875,539 of record OU026153.1, read on the forward strand.
ACTCCAAAGGAGCTTAAAATTTCAAGACCATTAAAAAAGAAAGACGGCTTGTCTCGGACAATGTCGTACGGACTCCAGAAGAGCTGCTCTTTAAACAACTACCACCTAAGGAGTAGAGAGGAGAAAAAGTAGTGAGGTAAACGGCAAATGATTTCAAAGGGAAGATGGCTTAAATCTACACTCCTGTGATGAACAACTGCGTGAGCAGGCTAAAGTGGGCTGCGATAGGGAATACGGAATATTTAGATTGCAGTGCTTCACGTAGCAAACTCTTTAATGGCTTAGCAAATCTGTGCCAAAAATCCTCACACTGGAAACTAAAACTTTTAAAGAAGATAATCCACATAAATTAAGGTGCGCCATCTTCTAGATTTTGCAGCATCTGGTGGGAACAGAAGATGTGGTAATACCCAGAACCCTGTAGTCGACACTGAAAAGTGCAGAATCTATTTTCACAAGGAGATCAACAATCGGCCCTCAGCCAATACTTTTTTCGAAAGTAATAGAGCAAGCGATCGGTTTAATGCATTAGAGTAGGTACCCTAAGGAGATTAGCAGATGGAAAGAACTATCAAAAGTTTATATATCAGACTATAAGTACATCTAATCCATGTTCAGATGCGAGGGTTCGATGATGTTGAAGAAGAGGAATCTGCAGAAAATGAACTGGAAGCGCTTAAAGGAGAAGATCAGAAACTGAAAACAGATTCAAGTATAAGGAATATCAGAATCTAATTCAGATTTCGAGAAGTGTCTTCCGCTTATAAAAACTTTTGCAAAAAACATCAGAAGGCTAGCCAATGTTCTCAAAACCAGCCTGGAGTTATAGAATCGAAAGCAGGTTAGGTGGGTTAAGCAATAAGGGATGTGATAATCACTAAGGGACAAGTATACACCGAGGAGTATTTGTCTATTCTGATTCTAACTTGATGTTTTTAGTGTAACACATGGGCTGAAATGTCAGTGCCGTTTTATAGTAAAACACAAAATCTTTGCAAAATTCAACTTTATTTATCAATATAGTTGCCTAAGATACAATGATTGAAACGATTTTTCAATCTTTCGATACCAGTTTTGTAGAACGATTTCGGTTTAGCCTCAAAATAGGCCTCTGTTTCGGCGATTACTTCTTCATCGGTCTTAAATATCTTTCCGGCGAGCATTATTTTGAGGTCTGCGAACAGAAAATAGTCGCTGGGGCCCTAATTTGGAGAATACAGTGGGTCGGGAAGCCATCGTTTTCATCGACTTGTGACACGGTGCATTGTCTTGATGAAACAGCACTTTCTTTTTCTTCAAATGCGGTCGTTTTTCTGCGATTTCGTCCTTCAAACGCTCCAACAAGGCAATGTAATAGTCGCTGTTGAAAGTCTGCCCCTTTTGGAGATAGTCGATGAAAATTATTGCATGTGTATCCCAAAATACGGATGCCATAACCTTGCCAGCCGACTGTTGAGTTTTTGGCCGTTTTGGACGAGGTTCGTCGCCTGCTCGCCACTCAGCTGACTGTCGACTTGACTCTGGTGTGAAGTGATGGAACCAAGTTTCATCCATTGCCACATACCGATGTAAAAATTCGGCTTTATTGCGGTTGAACAGCTTTAAACACTCCTTTGAATCATCAACACGTTGTTGTTTTAGGTCGACTGTGAGCAAACGCGGCACCCACTTTGAACAGAGCTTTCGCATGTCCAAATATTCGTGTATGATATATTCAACACGCACTTTTGATATCTTCAGAGTCTCAGCTATCTCGATCAACTTCACTTTACGGTCATTCGTAATCATTTTGTGGACTTTTTGATGTTTTCATCTGAAGCAGCCTCTTTTGGACGTCCACTGCGTGCATCATCCTCGGTGCTTATATGACCACTTTTAAATTTTTCAATCCACTTGCGAATGGTTCGTTCGGCTGGTGCAGAGTCCGGATAACACTTATCAAGCTATTTCTTTGCATCGGCTGCATTTTTTCCCATCAAAAAGCAATGATAAATCAACACACGAAATTGCTTTGAATCAATTTTTTTCACAATCCAAAGTTGCTTCACTCACAACGCTATATCTCAAGAACTAATCGTCCGACAGCTGTCAAATTGACTGTCAAAGTGGTGCCCTCTCTTAGAAACGGCAGCCTATGTATTATGTAAAGGGTTAGCCGACAGATGGTGTGAATTTTGGCTGTCAATTGTTGTTATTTACTGAATTCAATGTGGTTGATCTTTTTGACAAATGTCGTACAATCATCAGCAATTTTAGTTACTGAGTCGTTTACTATGCAACAATGCATTTTTCTTATTCAATTTTATTAAGAAAATATGTGATATTTCGTAAAATTTCTGAATTTTACGCACTAGTTAGTCCGGGATTCGTACAATTGTGGTTCGGTATCGAAGCACTCCATATCAGTACATACACGACAAATCATAAGTCTACCTAGCTTGTGGTTAAAAACCAGCGAAAGCTTTTAAAAAAATATAATGAGATCTATCAGTGTTGCTTGTGTTTGGTGTTTGGCACGACGTATTTGGAGTTTAAAGCAGTCGCACAACAAGTCAACTACAGTGTCTATGTTATTTTCGTTCCTACAGATTCCGTAATATTCTTGAGAAAAGGCTTCCACCTTGCTGGCCATCCTGCCTTAGAGGCAGTGGCCAGTTTGGATACTTGAAACAATGAAATTATGTTTTCTTTGTTGAGTCTGAAGAGGGTACACGTTCTCCCGTTGTCTAAGTTTGACTAAAGGGAGTGTATAAATATACACTTATTCTCCGACATTCATGTTTTGCTAGTTCGCTCTCTAGATAAAAATTCTATTTTGGATTTCAGGCTTTTAATTGGTATATTGATACCCAGCAGATATCCACTCGGTGAGATTCGCATTAAGAGTTTGATGACATTTTTGTGCCTCTATGGGTTTGCACTTACCAAAGTTCTTACAGCTGCTTGACTCTCCACAAAGTAAGAGATCGCTGAGAGATCAAGATCCATGAGTAGTACATCATGTGCAGCTTTATGAATGCTAAATATTTCTGCCGGAAAAATACTACGTACATTCAAATTCTTAAAGGAGCCCTGGAGGTGTAGCATTTCACATTTCACACTCCAGTATTCAGTAAACTTCCTCAGATGGTTCATAGTCCTGTATCATAGGCGTCTGTCCTAAATTGCGGTGCATCAATAAAGCTGATTCTTTTAGTTTGATTGATCTCTTGGAATATGCCTTAACTCTCCTGTTATTGCGACATAAGTGCGCTTGTCATTGAACTTGTGTGAGTGTTTTTAGATAACTTGTCTTTTCTGAGGCTTTCGCCATACCAGCACATACCAGTAAAAATTAGTCTAATTATGGCTTTGTAAAGGGTTTTTCAATAGGGACATAACAATTTTGTATTTCACTACTACTAACCCCAAAGATTTTTATGATCTGTCAATGTCAAAACGTTAGTCAGGGCTTACATTTTTATCATAGGAACGAGTTCGGGAACAAGTACGGTTTAAAAATTATTAAAAGTGATTGCAACTTTAAGAGCGCTTAAATTCGAGGCAACATATTCATTATTGAATGTTCTTTTTTTTTTTTGAAAGAACTTAACACTCAAGTGAGTATAAATATACGAATAATCAGCATGTTTCAAGATTTTTGGGAAACGGGAAAGAAAATTGTTTGGACTTAGTGGTTATTTCGATCCATGGGTGGAATCCAATATTTAATGGCGAGGCTAATTCTTAGTGGAAGTTGGCTTGTTGTTAATTTCTAGTCATCTACTCATCGGAATTGATTTTTGTGAACTGAAAAACACAGAACCTTGCGATTTGAAGCCATTCCACTACCACTTGAGCCAAGGCTGACCATGGACAGTGAATCAACTCACCGGTGCTTCAGTTGAAAATGAGCCAAATTACATAGTCGAATCCACGCCGTTCACAGGAGTTGGGAATCTCTCTGTCTACATTTCTTTAAGAACTGAAGCCTCTTGATCATTTGAACCGCCGAAACTTCTCCAATTGGGATCTGCAAAAATTTGAAGAAAAATCCTGAATTTCATCGAAAGATCATCTTCAGCAATGAAGCTCATTTTTGCCTTAATGGCTTTGTCGATAAAAATATGCAAGAAACCCACATATGGTATGTTTCAAGAGACTCCCTTACATCCACAAAAAGTGACCGTGTGTTGTGGAGGTGTGGAGGTTTGGACCGTATTTTTTCTACAATGGAGTTCGCTATTCTGCCATGTTGGAAGAATATTTTTGGACAGAATTGGCTGGACTTGACATCAGTGATATGTTGATCCAACAATATGGTGCTACATGCCGCAAAACTGGTCAAATAATTGATTTATTGAAGGCGAATTTCGGTATTCGTGTAATCGAGAAATCGTCCGGTTGAGTAGCCACTTCGGTCATTCGATTTAACGTCGTTGGATTTCAATTTATGGGACTACGTTAAGTTATTAGTATATGTCAATAGGTCTACAACGTTAGAGAAGCTCAGAAGCAATATCAAACGCAAAATAAATAACGTTCCGGCCGATATGTGCGGAAGAGTGGTGGCTCCATTGGTGGAATTGATCGTTCCAAGCTTGCTCGCGGTGATCATATGAACGAGATCGAATTCCATATTAATTATAATATATGTACTTTATGTGTTTTATTTATATAAACAATTTTTATGTCCTTATTGAAAAATCCGGTACAGTGTATTATTATTATTATTATTTTATAGTTCCGCGCGCGCACCAAGGGTGGTGTAGTAGTTTAAATCTCAGGTGTATTAGGTTTCGATATATCCAATAGGGACCTGACAACTTTGAATTTGATTTGTGAACGCACTCTTTCACTATTCATTAAACTGTCACTGTCGATTTATTTAGTAAAGTCAACATTTTTATCATGATGAAGTACACTAACGAGCAACGTCTGCAAATTATAAAAATTTACAGTCGGTGACTGTAACTTTAAGAGCGTTAACTCCAATTTTCGGTCGTAATTCTCGCCCTAGTAAACAGGCAATAACAAGTTTAGTGCAAAAATTTGAGTCTACATATTCGTTGTGTGATGTTGCCGTGTCAGTGAGACAAAGGTTGGTCGAAAATATCGCTGCCGTTCAGACATCCGTAGCAAACGATCCAAATTAGTCAATTCCAGGGCGTTCTCAAGAATTGGGCATGGCTCAGACCACATTATGGCGTATTTTGCGTAAGGATCTTGGTTTACACCCATAAAAGATCAGGCTGACTCAAGAATTGAAGCCAATGGACCATATGAAGCGACGTACGTTCTCCGATTTGGTTCTGGAGAAGATGCGCCAAGATTATGAATTTCATCGCAAAATCATCTTCAGTGACGAAGCTCATTTTTGGCTCAATGGGTTCGTCAATAAGCAAAATATGCGTTATTGGTCGGGTGAAAACCCACATGTGCTTCATGAATCACCACTACATCCACAAAAAATAACTGTTTGGTGCGGTTTGCATGCCGGCGGCTTTATTGGGCCATATTTTTTCGTCGACGATAAGGATCGTCACGTTACTGTGAATGGTCAGCGTTATCGCGTCATGATCACCGATTATTTTTGGCCTGAATTGGAAGATATGGACTTGGGCGACATGTGGTTTCAAAAGGATGGTGCCACAAGCCACATAGCTCACTACTCGTTCGTGCGATTTAACGCCGCTTGAATATTTTCTGTGGGACTATGTTAAGTTATTGGCCTATGCCAACACGCTGACGACGTTGGAAGAGCTCAGACCCAGCATTGAACGCGAAATAGCGGCCATTTTGACCGAAATGTGTGGCCGAGTCGTTGAAAATTGGGTCCAACGAATCGACCGCTGCAAACGTGCCCGCTGTGGCCATATGAACGAAGTCGAGTTCGATTCATAAATGTTTTGATTGTACTTCAAGCCAATAATAAAGTTTTTGAAATATCTCAAATGGTTTGCCTTTTATTTGAAAAAAAATTGTCAAGTCGTTTATAAAAAACCCAATACCTTCATGCCAGAGTTGACGCCGACGGGTTTACATATAACTACATACAAATTCCATGAAAAGACTTTTTCAGAGAATTGCTTGCACGGGATTCGAACCCGTGACCCTCTGCTTGAGGAGTCTATGCATATATCACTACACCACAGCTACCACCAATTATAAATATTCTTAGTCCCCAATGTTTACCAAAGGATCTTTGGTATTTGTAGAATACTTCTAATGCTTTGTTGGTTCTTTCTTCAATATTACGCTTTCAACGAAACATACTGTCTAAGATGATTCCAAGATATTAAGCTTCGGGTAAAAGTTGTTCCTAACACCGTTGATTCTGGGAAGATTAAACTTTTCTAACCTTTTTTTGTGGATTTGTCAGTCTTGCGAGTGTGTTCAAGGCCAACTCCATTAGGTTGCTGATTATTGGAAGATGTTTCCTCACACCAGGATGACTAATCGTCGGTGTAGGCTACTGCCTTAAGCCCTTGCGTTTAAAATTTACGAGGGCGTCGCTTTCAGCAAGAAGCCACAGAATTGAAGATATCACTTCATCTTGTGGAGTTCCTCTTCTTATGTTACAACCTTTTCCCTAACTCTGTTTCTCCCAAATTCTGAATAGATAATTCTCTTTAGCGTGTTCTACATGGAGCTTGTCCGAGGCCATCAATAGTCTTTATCTTTTATGTTGATTTAAAAATCTCTCCAGTGTTTTCAAAAGAAACTAGGAGAGACCTATGGGTCTCGAGATATGGACATGTCGTCTAATGCTATGACACCGGAACTCCTGTTGATAAAAATAATGAAATCGACTTTCGGTTAGAATCTCAGCTAGGGAAGGAATGAATCCTGTCTGTGCGTCTGACTTCTGACGGCAATGAAATATATTGTGAAGATTCGATGGGAGGATTGAACAATTTGCATCTTTAGCGACTGATAGACTGCACTTAAAGCCTTCTACAATCCAATTACGACCCACAAGCTTATTTGAGAACGCAAGGTTGCTTTTAAAACAGTCGGAAGCCCGGATTCACTGAATCTTGTTTGGTTCACAGGCCACAATTGGATCGTAAGAAATGAAAGGTCTGCCTGCGTCCTCGTTTAGAGCTTTCAGTTACAATTGGGTCTTTTATGATTACAACTGCGAAAGTATGACTCTTCAGGTTGCCGGAAGTTCAAAAGAATGCTTCCCAACGTCTCTATGTTAAAAAGTCAACGTCATTAAGAATGACTGGAGACTGAATACTGATGTAGTGAAGGAGCATTACGTTTTTTCATCTGACGCATAAGTGACATAACATCCTGCGACACTTGCTGTAAGACTGATGACGACACTGCTGAACACTATTTCTGTGAATGTTCGTAGTGATTAATGATACTGTAGGAACTCTAAACTGATCTTTCCACGAAAGACTGAGAATTTTCAGTAAAAGGAAAGTATGAAGAGTAAAATGGACTAGATCTGTTCTTTGAGTGTTCTGTTTCGATAGAAAAAAAAAAACGGGTTTGTGAAATGACGAAACAAATAATGCAAGATAAATTCAGTAATAATATCATGATAATAGCATTGCCACCAATGAACCAAAAACCAAAATGATGAGCATCAGAAGTCCACACCGCAAAGTGACACAGCAGTAAGTAATTATTCGAAACTTATGTGCTTCGGCCGCAAAACAGCTTATTATATTAGAGTTGTAGAGAACCATAAATACCTAAGAGCTTTCATTGACAGTCATTTTCTGTGTGTTAAGCTTTCTTGCTTACATACTTAGTAATGCGGCGCTACAATCGCGGGTAATCCTAGTCTTCAACCAATTGAGTACAACAGCTAGTACGATATCTCGCCAGTTGCCTCTAGTGCAGCACTTCTAGTTGGCTGAGGTGCATCTGCTGCGACATACCTCGGAGTTAGATCTGAAGACTCTTTGGTCCGGATTTGTGGTATCCTTTCAGATGTCCGTAAATGCCTGACTATATCAACGCCGCAGTACAACCCGTATAATTTATGGTTAAACTCTTCCTCTATTCTCTGCCACTACAAATAAGAATGAAAATCATACGTAGTATCTTTTTCTCAAAGCGTCCAAGGCCTTCTTTATCCGCTTTCAACAATCGTCCAATCTCATCAATGGCATCCGCTTATCCAAATAGCTATGCGGGCCTAAAAAAGATTTGTTTTGTTGTCTACAGAAGTAGACTTCCATATTCTCATCACTGTCTGCGACTTTACTAGTAGCAACTTTACTACTTGCAGCTTTGGCCTGTTCGCTTTATTCTATTGTAGAACTTTTGAACGTCATTCTTGCAGTAACATATCTTTCCTTCTAAGAAGCCTGTGAGCTCTGAGAGCCCACTAGTAACCTGAACCATGCAGCGTAGATTTATATTCTTCTTACTTGGCTGCTTGTACATGTCTACATTCATTGTTTAACCAGAACGTTCTTTCACATTAGGAGCAGTTTCTCTGATAGCTCGTTGAAATTTTTTTAAATTTCTATTAATTTTAAAGATCTGGATATGTTATCGTTAATAGTGTTATGCCGTTTAAAGACGGCTTCCTTAGCTAGGGTCCTCTGTAGGGACATCAACGAAAGACAGTTTTGCATTTCCGAATTTTACCTCGAAGCGGATTGTTATTAGGCATCCGCTTTTATTCCGAAAGCTTAAGACTTTTTGTTTGAGTCTGCCTCGAACAGCAAATCCACATCCAAATAAGTGTTATTTTCTATCTGTATAGAATTTGCCGTAGTAGATATCGTAGTTTTACATTCGCTTTTTGTCCGCCATCGCACTTCTAGGATTGCGGTGATATATTGTTTATTCTATAGCAGGTAGCAGTGATCAATTAAGAATCCCTACATTCCATTTTTTCTTCATTATTTATTCGTTTTCTTCAAAACGGTTACTGAGGTCGTCAATATTATATCCCTTCATATCCATGGTGTTTGTTTATTTTAAATTCGGATTAGAAGTTAACCCCACGGTAATTTCCAATCTGAGAAGTAATGTCATTAAAAAAATCCCTACTCATACGGCCCGTCTAAACAGTAGTCTCGTTAAGGTTATGATTATTGGCCTATTCAAGGTTTATATGTACTACAGGTTCTTGCCACAACCACGGAGCTCTCTTTTGACCTGTGCTCCCAATACATTGCAGTAACTTCGACCCAACTTCGAATCCACCAAGTCGACCGTGTGCTAACAGATGGTAGGCACCCATCAAATATGCAGAGGACCAAACGTCACCTCTGACAAATTTCTTGTTGAAGCCAAATTCAGAGATCGACTATCTAACGAGAAAAATTAACAAAGTTACGCCCAGAATAGTGTTATTCCACATTGATAGTCTCAGCCTGACTGGAGTAGCCAGAGTCTACAGAGATAACCTGAGCGAATAACTGTTGGCAGCTTATTCTCCATTCGCAAACGCGCACAATCTATGTAACCTATACCGCGACATCATCAGAGAGGTAGCCAAAACCACCGTAGGCTAGCAATCACCACCGAAAAGGAGCTCTTGCTATAATGATCAGTGCGTACGCCGGAAAATGATAAAAGAAAATGCAGTGAAGAGTATCGAGCTAAAAAAAAGGGAGGAGAAGAAGATCTTGCCTTCCCACGACGACTATATCAGTCAATGGCACACAATTTGTTTCAAGGGAATTTGAAGCATTTTTCCAACAAATATCTATTCAACATTAGGTATTCACAGTCCAATGACGAAGCAGAACGGATGGTGTGTACGTTTAACACGTCTATACAAAAAAAAAATATATATATATTAGTAACGCGTTGCAGTGTGATAACGCACTGAATGTGTTGTTAACCACATATTGCAATACCCTCGACTGTTCTGGAAAATCAGCATCTGAAATTCTGCATTGACAACAATATCGACCAACACTACTAGCGATGCTACCAACCCTCTTCTCTACAACAAAATAACTACGAAAGTTTCGACTATTTCCAAAAACTTCATGTTTTTTTATCAATGAACCAGTTTTTGCACGGCAGTACCAGAATAAACCAAACTGGGGGAAAGGTAAATTTATCAAAGCCTTGGGTCGATGTATGTTCTTGGTCGAAAGTAAATTTAGAAATTGGCGCAGACATGTGAATCAGCTATGACGTCGGCAGCCAATTGGCAACTCCATCGCTTTATTACTGATTTCCTGTCACCTGAACAGCTAAGTACCGTATTATCAAGAGCTAATGACTTACCTTTTATTTACGATCAGGATGAAAAGGTTTCCAGCGAAACCTCGCAGCTTTTTTAAACTTCCAATGCATCCAATATCCGAAGTCAAACAAAGGATGTTCTAATAGAAATGTCGGAGGACGGAACTTTGCCAAGGCGATCCAGAGAACGAGAAAACCATCGGAGCAAATTGCATTCAATTGGCTAGGGGAAAATATTGTAGCGTGGATCTTAGACTCACAATACCAACAGAAAATGTTATCAACTTGATCTATGCAAATGGTTATCGCTACAGTCATCTTTCTCTCGCCTTTTTCATTGTCATTGAACGAGCGGTCAACAAAAAGCAATATTATAATGAGTTAAAATAAGTAAATGAATGTTATAAAGGAACAAAAGAAATAGTAAAGGGAATTTAGTCACAGAATGCAGGAATAGTAGCACTTTCAGCAGTTAATTAATGGGAAGGAGGTAGAGATTTATAGAGCAAGAAAAGGACCCACATCCATTCAATGAAAAAGTCACCCACCCCCCTTGTCTTGTAAGAAATTTAGAAGTATATCCCTGCTAAGTGTAGCATATAAGATCCTATCCAGTGTACTGTGAGATATACTCGCCTAGGACAAACGTCACAACAGTCACTTCGATGTGGTTAAGGTGTGTACCTACCTCGGAGTAGACATCAACTCCACGAATGACACCGTAGTAGAGATCAAGCGAAGATTCGCCTTAGAAAACCGCTGTTACTTTGGTTTGGCGAAACAAATAGGCTCAAAACTCCGAACTAAGAAAACAAAATGCATGCTTCTACATTGATCCCGCCAGCTGTACTCTACGGAGTGCTGGACAGTGATATATTTATATGATATATTTGGTCCAAGTCATTGCGGATGCTAGAGCGCTTACCGTTCAGTAAAGTATGTAAGTAAGCTTCAAATGAACATGGCCACCGATGCCATCGTTTAACCGTGCGAACACTCTCTACGCCTCTCTCTTCTTCAGCTGTTTATGACGTCGCGCAGAGGTTTAATACCCTAGCCCTAGTCAAAGGTGCTAGGTTACCATGTTCTACGAGGTGGAGTTGAAAGCAGGATTTCATTTATGGAGGCTGAAGTAACAACGCTTGTATCTTGACCACCATTCTAAACATCTCTACGCGTTTTATGTCTACATAATAATTCTAGGACGTGAACCCGCTTACGAAGAAAGATATGTGTCAAAAACAAAAGAAAAAAATTTTTTTATAAATAAAAAATTGTACAATATATCAAACTTTTATTTAGTTTTCTTATAATTTTCAAAAAAAAAAATGTAAAAAGCCTTATACTGCTTTAAAAAGATATATATTTGCAAAAATTTGGAGTGCTTACTTAAGACTTCTTCTCTCGAAATGACGAATTTGAGTATCTACGATTGTATTTGCTCTGATGAGTAACACAAATTTTTTCTGGTTTAGGTGCAAATTGGTCAAAAAATTTCCACCTTTTTTGTTAGTTGTAAAATAGCAATAACAAGCAGTCTTTGTGGATATAAATTATTAAAAATTAAAGATTCGTACATCTTTTATATAGATACAAAGATGCAAAAGACGCAAGACGCCGCAGAATATACAATTTCATTGGTATACAAGTTTGCATTGGCAGCAACCAAAATAACTAAAACAAAACAAAACAACTCCTCTACTTAACACCTTTGATTGACACTATGCTTCTCAATTTCTAAACTTCAATATGGCACTGTTAACCACTAGTCATTTTTACTTGCAGTAGAAATAGAAGTAGTGGTTTGGTTCTGGAATCGACGTTTGATGATGAGATTTATCGAAAGATTCCGATAGTCAATTGCTTCCCCAAAAGTTGTTCGAATATTTTCTTGACTAAACGAACTGTCACCGTCTGCGATACTCTTCTCCTTGGGTAAGGACGATATATACGCGGAATCCTCCCATGTTTTCACCATCATTGAGCGAACAATTGACCTCATTACCAGCTCCCGCTCGAGTACCGCATCATCGTGATTATCAACGACGATGCTGTTCTCGTTGTCGCTCTCATTCTGGTCTTTGCAGAGTCGATTCCTTAATCGAGTTTCCATCATAAAATCTGAACTTTCATCTTCAGGTCCTTGAAGAAGCGCTGAGGCGGTTATGTTTCCCTCGCTGCAGACGCATAGAAATGAAAAAGGGAAAAAGATTGTTTTAAAAAATCAAACTAAAAAAAATAAAAAAATTATAAAAAGGTCTTGGAGTATAAGCATAAAGAGAAGAAAAAGGAACCGCGTTCCATAAGTCCCCTATTAGAGATAGAGCAGATCTTTTTTGACTACACGCTTACACTCACCCACAAACAGATATCTATAGACAAGCACACACACACACAACTTTGTCAAAGCAAAACGCAAATATTTAATGCAAAAAAAAAAAATAATAATAATAATAATAAGAAAAGGACGAGAAAGGATAATCGAATCAAGGAGGAAAAGTCATTACCCATGTGTCCTTAATTTTATCCAGAAATTCCTTCCATCGCATACCAGGAGTACGAACGTTTCATCGAGTGGAGCTCTCAAAGGCAAAGACAGTTCGGCACTTGAACCGCCATAGCATAAAATTGGTGCCCGATGATCCACTTTGACATGCTCCTGGAGTGTTGATCCTGTAAATGAAAAGATACGGATATCTTTAAGTCTCCTGATGCGTTCGTTTTGTCTTAAGAAAAAGTTCTTTCAAAACAAAACAAAAGATAGAAACTACACTCACCATTATATTGATTGCCACAACTGCAGGGGCAAAGGTAGAAGATATTTTTATGAGTCTCATTCATGCAGCAAGAGAGTCGTACATTCGGCACGGTTTGAGGAATGGCCGGAGAAGGATTCATCCCATCTCGATGTATCACTGTTGCTACGCATTCAATGGATGGACTTAACGAAGCACAGATTCGATCTAAGTCCATTTGAGTTGTGGGTGGCGGTGTAATCGGTAGCAGTGGAATGCAGACTGGGGGTTGTAGAGAGTTACGTTTGAATCGAAGGTGGTGCAGACGATTCTGGGAGGGACAACGTTCGATAGCCATTAGACCGTCGTTATCCTTTTTTGATAAATCGTGCGCCGATAAGGACAACTGCTTCGAAATAGTGACGGGGCGAGAACAATACTTCGATATGGGTAGATTTCTCAATTCGGATTGTTCGTCGAAGCTGTCGATTACATTTTTGCCTTCACCTTCAGCATCCTCACATTTTCCATAGCCATCGTTGTCGTTGGTTGCTTCTCGAACTATTTTAGATGGCAGATCGGCAATTCCCTTGCTTGTGGGTGGCTGAGATGAACTCGTATTTAGATTGTCCGTAGAGTAGGCAATGCCCAGCAATCTGGCTAGAAATTTATTGGAAGGTAACGAAGGGTGGTGTCGTACTCCAAATTTATTGACTTCATGCGTCTGTTTTAGATTATTGCCATTTTGCAGTTGCTGTTGTTGCTGTTGTTGTTGCTTTTCGCGTCGTTGGTCGTCCTTTGCTGGTCTTTTGTATTTAGCTCCAAATAGTTTCTCTCGCAATTTGTCCTCGTTGCGTAAATTAAATGTATCTGTGATGGAATTGTAAATTTGTTCGGCTATTAACGATCGACCTGGATAGAAACGTTGCCGGCAAACCGGGCAGGTATGCGAAAGGATACGACATTTTACGCATAGAATATGCCCATTCTGGCATTGAAGGATTGGCGGTGCTATTGTATTCAAGCACACAGGACATTCGATTATGGATAGAATTGTTTGCATGCATGCTGAGAGGCGTTCTAAATTCAATGGCATAGGTCCACAACATAGACTCTGACAAAACGAAGAACATTAAATTGCAGATTAGATTGGCTTGAGTAGAGAGATTTTAAAATGGTATGTACATAGATTCTTGAAAGAGTTAAGTGAAGATGCAAAGCTTGACATTTCATGGATGGAACTTACCTCTGGATTACAATTTTTCTGGGAGCCAGCACTCCATAGTAGGAGGGTGACACTGTCGACGTTTTCTTTGTTGACTAGTTTCGCAATGTCTGCTATGCGTATGCCGAGGATGTCTTCTCCGTTTACCTAAAATGATTAAAAAAAAAACATCAATTTAATCTAATGTGGGTGTTCTGGACTAGATGAGGCGAAAATTAATTTATACTGGTTGCAGAAGAAGTCTCCGAACGCTTAGAATATAGTTAATTAAAACAACAACCTTTTTTTTCTTATTTTTTATTGGTCTATAACTATATTTGATGACGAGATGGATGCAACTGTGCCAATCTGCTCTACGCACTAACCTCGTAATCTCTGTACCTTATAAAATAGCTGATTTTTCTTTGCATTGGTACGTATATGGTTATTGACAGTTCATTTATAATGAACTAATATTGTTACATTTGTTAACGATGCCCCCTACTTCATATTGTGGGCACTATCACTGATTGCTCTCTTACTTCATTTGTTGACAGCACTCCCATTCGATTGAAGGTGGTTGGAGTGCCCCTTTTCTAGTCCCTTGTGGAATTAGCGTAGGTGTGAGTGAGTCGCCATGTTCTTTAACCTGCTGCCTGTCATTCTTATAACCGTTTGGCAGATCATTTCGTGTTTTTTTTTGGTGTTTTGTAAGCGCTGCAGGATATTTCGCGGCGTCGCATATAATATATTTCGTTCGCGCTGCAGCACAAAAATGCTCAGGATGAAGTTTGAGTTGGGGTGCACCACAGCGGTGAAAATATTGTTGGGAACCAACAGTGGGTTTAAATTTTAGTAAGTTTAGTTAGGTAGTGAATAGGTCCCATAGCAAGAAGTCTGGGAGTATATCATGGGACATTGACATTTTGAAGTAAGGACAGTAGCAACTGTTACCTTAAGTCATGATTTTCAAAAATCTTCGAGCTAATCTGCCGTTTTTTTTTTTTTTTTTGAGGAAAACATAAGAGGAGTAGGAAAGAATAAGATGAAAACGACAGATGGATAGGCCTATTCGAAGTAAGGGGTGATTCATCGTGAGGTTTGATTTTCAATAGGTCTTTTTGACAGATCACGCGTGACCCCTATCAAATTGCTTTGTTATATTTGTTCAGTATAGTTTGGCAAAGCATCCCGGTCAGACTCACACTACAACAGAGTCTCCAAATTGTTCAGCTGGTGTTTAATCGTAAAATTTTGTTCAGTGATGAAGCCCATTTCTGACTCAATGGATACGTTAATAAACAAAATTGCCGTATTTGGGCTGATGAACAACCCGAAGAGCTAATATTACATCTATTAAAAACAACGGTATGGTGTGGTTCAGAGCTAATGGATATATATGCTGGTCCATATTTCTTCAAAAATGAGGTAAATCAGAATGTTACCGTTAATGGTAACCCTTATTGCACCATGTTAACGGACTATGTGCTTCCTGAAATTCAAGAACATGGTCTCGGTGAGCTCTGGTTTTAACAAGACGGCGCTACGAGCCATACAGCGCGTGAAACAATGGACTTGTTGAGAAATCATTTTGGTGAGCACTTAATTTCACGTTTTTCTACGGTAAGTTGGCCGCCTAAATAGTTTGGGGATATGTAAAGTCTCAGGTCTTTAGGAATAAGCCAGCTACGATTGACGCTTTAAATCCAACATTACTCGTGTTGTCCGCGAGATACAAGTCGCTATGCTCGAACGAGTCGCGCAAAATTAGACCTTCCGAATGGAACACCTCAGATATTAACGTCACTAGAGGAAACGTCTTGAGAAATCAGTCTTAATTCAATTGTGTATAAGTACAGTGAACAGACGCTTTTTGGATCAGCAGCTTGAATATCGTACAGTTAACGGGCATTGAAGTCAAAAATTTAGGTCAAAAGCAAACATTATTATGTACCAATCGAAATCTCGGCTAAGAATAATAAGGTCGACAAGGTGATGACTACAACCTTAAGCCCAGTGGTGTCCTCGAATCGTGATAGCAGATCCCTATACTCGAAATAGCAATGCCAAGTAGATGATCAATATTTCCAATTTATCTTCAGAGGGTATGTTCAATCATCGGGTGAACAAAAAAGCATTATCACCTTCTCTAATAATCTAATGCGTTTCAAACTCAGCTAAACCTCTACATCAGCTATGGTGATTGTAATCGCGCAAATGACATATTTAAATGTGAATTTGTCATTGCAATTGAACTTAATAATAAAATCATCTACATATAAGCGAGCAAAAAAAATCCGAATCAGGGGTGGATTTCCTAATACAGAACAAATGAATGCCACCAAGTAAGGCCTTCTCGTAAAGAGAACCTATGACCCGTATCCCAAGGTTCATTCTGTGCCAGAATAGCAAAAGAGAACAACTATAATAGCGCGGTGAGCAGGCCCAGACTACACAATATAACATCCAAAAATAGATGCACGCTGGTAGACGTAACACTGTTTACCCCACCCCCACACAATACCCCACTTTACGCCATCTAAGGATCCACATGGATAAAAGGAAGACCAAAACGCTAAGAGCCAGACTGTCAATAACATTGTTGTTGAGCGCTCTGGCAGCACCGCCTCTATTAGTTCCTAGATGGTGCGCACGCAACGATAGTTGGCCCACCTTATTGGACAAATACATATAATTTTATTGCCTTTTTCATTGAGACACTCAAGAAATGCACACAATGTCCTGTGTGTCAGGACAACAGCTGAGTTGAAAGCTGTTGTTGACACATGCAAGCAGAGAAGCATAACCGCACCAAAACTACTCCGAAGGAAAAGTAAAAGAAAGATGTAGAGCGAGGTGTATTGAGGCAAAAAGACCCGAACCGAATCCTCCCAAGACAAACATGAAAATATCGTTGTAGGGAAGAAGTCGAGGCTACAATTTTAAAAGAAATATTCGTCGAGACTGTTGAATGGCGAAGATGACCTTTGTCAAACTGGATGGAGACAGTGAAAACCTCTCTCCTACATAAACGAAGTAAAAATAATAATATCTAAACTCAAATTCAAGAAACTTGCAGGAGCTGACAGCCTAAACGCCGAACATTTTAAAGCAGGATGAAATGATTTAGTATAAGGGAAGCGCACATTCTCAGAAAGGGAGGAGACACTCTGAACTTACTACAGAGGTATAATCCCACTTAATGTGAATATCATACACCTATCTCACCAACCTTAGTGTGCTGTTAGACCTGGTTAGTTCACCACCAAACACTTGATTAAACATTTCAAAATTGGTTATAAAAGCACAGAGATACAGATCCATGTCTTGCCTTTGCCAAACCAGTTGAAGAATAGCCGACCGCTGTTTTTTTTCTATAATCTAAACAGGCAACCAAGCACAAAACTCTATATCGAGCAGCGAAAGAAACGCTATACATATAAGATCTCACTCATCCCTACCTAGTTTGGTAAGCTTCGAAGAAGCATGAATAGTCTCAAGAGCGGATGGAAGCTCTCTTAATTGTTTTGAGCGAAACATATTTTATGTGGCTGAAGTATTGTTGAAGAGAAAATATAACGAACGATCCGGTCAGATCTAGTAGGACAATGCAGTATGACGATACATTATCTTAGCTTACGATCGTAGCTGGAAAGGAACCTCAAATAAGTTCAGTATGCACAATAAGAGAATGCTACTCAGTGATCAAACTGTCTGGAGAATTATGTTAGTTGAGGTCCAGGACCGACCGATTTGAACGCTATCATCAAAAATATGAGGAAAGTATATTCTACCAAGTTGGCTGATTAGAAGCCGCTTTCACGAGGCCGAAGATCTCATGGAGCTAAAATCAGAATAAAATTCAAACAAAATTGTATGGTTACTTTACGAAACCCTGTTACTGTGTCCGTTGATATTAATTGTGTGATTACATCAATGTTTAACTGCACATACTACAGCTGCAGCAGACCGTTCACGCAACATGACCGTAAACGGGCTGTTACCATGAACTTACCTTACAAGATACTTGATCAAATCAGTACTATATCTTGTAAATTTTTAGGTGCATCCTAATGTTATCGGACAAGGATCAAATTACTATTGCTGGGTAGGTTAAGCTATCTGAATCGGGAAGGCGAAAACAGCGTTTGGTATGCTTTAAATTCTGAAAAGGATCATTTACAACAAAACTTAGTCTATTTTATTTGAACACTAAGTTCTTAGTAATAAGAAAGTAACCGCCAGAAGAAGTTAATAGGTTCCTTAATATGTATCTAAAGGGAACTAGAACACACTTTTAGAGAACCAAGTGTTGGGTCTGACCATTATTTGGTCACTTAGGATTCAGTTCTCGAGTGTCCGACGAAAAATACCTTCGTATAGTCCAAAAATGCAGACATTAGACGCTTTAGCACGTCTTGAATATAAAATAATTAGCTAAGTGAGATTACTCACTCGGCCCTTACAGATGCTATCTTCCAGTTCGTGCATTCAGTATCGCAACATAATGAGGAGAATAGCTGATTATATTTAAGATTTCTATTAATCCACCGAAAAATTTCTTGTAGTATGATGATGGTATGTTGACTGCAAATTTCGTGGATGGATGACGGAAGATGCACATCTTAAGCCGCTGTAACATATCGCAATAGTAGTAACGAAAGAGCACCAAGACAGAAAAAGGTTCCAAAAGTACAACTAGAACTTACACAGAAAGGTCGAAGGCTAACACAAAATTCGGCAATTCCAAATGACTGATTTTGGATAAGAGTGTCCATTTCAATTTAACGCAAGGAATATGTAATCTCTCTTTCTAGTATAAAAGAAGTTTGGGTTGCTATTAAAAATCTAATAAAACCAATAAGTTCGCTAGCTCTTGTGACTTACGTAAGCCTAACTGAAAGAGACTAATTTCAAGTCGAAACCCAGAATCTTTCTTTAAGGTTGCATATGATAGCATTCATTGTCTTGATCTCTTCAAACCGGAAGCCAGAATGGAAATCTCATCAAAAATTTGGTCAGTCATATCGGAAATGATCTATTAATAAAATTGAGCCATATTTGTCCAACCGATTAAAAGAAAGATCCAATAGCCCCGGGATATCAAAAAAACTTCAAAGGACAAAGAAAAATCTACAATCCCTATAAATTCTCATGGAAACTCACTTCCGGGCTGTAAGGATGTTGGTAAACAGGTATTAACTGGCGACAAAACGTTAATCTTTAACGAACCCATAAACTCTAGTATGATCACAGAGAAGAGAATAACATGAGCGATCAAATCGTTCAACCCCTACCAATCGGTAGGAACAGATAAAATAATCCCTGGCATTTTATAATACGCTTTTCCATAAATCATACCTTTCTTTAAAAGGTATATATTTGTTTTTTTAAAGTTGGAATACTTTTAAGAAAACTGGAATGAAGAAAAAGTAGTTTTTATCCCCAAAGAAGGAAGACCTAGCCCCTGATTTGCCCATAAGTCTCTGCCCGTTTCTGTTCAAAACACTGAAAAGAATCGCAGATCAAAACTCAGGAGACAAAACTCAACAAACCCAACCCTTACCCTTACCTTGACAAAAAATCGAATCGAAAAAACGAAGCTACTTTTGAATAGAACAACTTAATTCATGCGATTTGCTAAGAGATAACTTGTATTATTCCAATGTTATTATTCCATTGTAACATGCGTTGGAAAGCTATTGTCTCTGTAAGTCATTTCAGTGTATGTCATTCATTTGAAGCGTAAACAACAATAATTGTTTTTCACTCAAATATGTCGAACTTTGTGCCCTGAAAAATGTTTTTGCGGGGAGTTCTTTTTCATAACTTTAATATGAAGAAAACTGCTGCCGAAAGTCATCGTATTTTGGTGGAAGTTTATGATGAACATGCGCTAGCTGAGCGAACGTGCCAAAAGTGGTTTATACGATTTAAAAGTGCTGATTTTGGCTTGGAAGACGATGAACGTCCTGGGCAGACAAAAAAGTTTGAAGATGAGGAACTGGAAGCATTACTCTATGAAGAATGTTGCCAAACATAAGAAGAGCTCGCAGAATCTTTGGGTGTCACTCAAGCAGTTATTTTAAAACGTTTAAAAGCAGCTGGATATATTCAAAAGCAAGGAAATTGGGTTCCACATGAACTCAAGCCGAGAGACGTCGAAAGGCGGTTTTGCATGTCCGAAATGCTGCCGGAACGCCACAAAAGGAAGTCATTTTTGCATCGGATTGTTACCGGTGATGAAAAATGGATCCATTACGACAACCCCAAGCGCAAAAAAATCATATATGAAACCCAGCCAACCAGCCAAATCAACGGCAAAGCCGAATATCCATGGCGCGAAGATAATGCTCTGTATTTGGTGGGATCAGATGGGTATGCTGTATTATAAGCCACTAAAACCGGGTGAATTTGCCTCTTTCACGACGGAGAGGCTTCTCTCGAAAATAGATGATGTCTTGTGAAGCATGAATTTCGCCTTATGAATCGGACGCCTTGAACAAATTTGTTTTGCCGAAGCAAAGTAGAAGCTTTCTATGGTAAGTCTTCATACAATTCGTACAATTTGGGCCTATTTTTAGGCAGCTAAGCCCTTTAACTTCTTCAAAGTAACTGCTGTCAATTACAATTATTTAAGGCTATATTGATATAAATGCTATTGCTTGGTTGTTTAATAATATGTACTCATTCACTCTAAGCCCAACTCATTTCACCTACTTGTCAGCGGCTGAGAGCGACTAATTACATTGATGTCGTTTCCATATCCCAGTAGCTGGAGAGATTTGTTTAATATTGAATCTGCTCGAGGAAATCGAAAATATCATCGAAAAACGCCAGTGCTAGAACTCGTTCCCCCGATTCCATGATGGTGATTTTTCAGTTCAGTTCATCTTCAAACTTTTTTGGCTGCCCAGGACGTTCATCGTCTTCCAAGCCAAAATCACCACTTTTAAATCGTGGAACCCACTTATGGCACGTTCGCTCAGCTAGCGCATATTCACCATAAACTTTCACCAAAATACCATGACTTTCGGCAGCACTTTTTCAAATTAAAGTAATGAAGAAGAACTCCCCGCATATTTGAGTTGGAAAAAAATTATTGTTGTTTACGCTTCAAATGATTGACATATACTGAAAAGACGTACAATGACAATAGCTTTCCAACTCATGTTCCAGTGGAATAATAACAATGAAATAATACAAGTTACGCCATCTCTTAGCAAGTTATAGACCAAAATAATGAATACTAATCCCATTAGGTTCACAGCTTCCGCAAACTTCAACATGAAATTGTAAACTTTAAAGCGTCCAAAAGAACGTACGCAGTTCGCTTCCTTCCCCAGAAGAGCATTTCAAAATTACTGGCTTTCAAGTCCGAAATGCGATTATTTACAAATTATATCAACAAAACAACGAGCAACGAAATAATGACAACTAATTATATCATATTAATTGAGAAAAAAGAAGCATGAGTTAGCAAACTTAATCCTAAAGTCTTTAGATTGACGCCAAACTTACGTCAAAGGTTAGGTAAATATCCAAAAACAATGAAATTGAGAGTTTTTGTGGTTTGATTAGAGACGTGCACTGTTTGTTTAAAAAATCTAATTTCATCCAGAGTTAATAGTTAGCGGGTCACGTCTTATTTGGGCATTTCAAAAATGTGATTAAAACCATTCTTTTTTGGCTATGTTTAGAAAACAACGGTAAGACTTAACGCTTCTACCAAAAATGATTGAGTGTTTTCTAATTAAATTAACACTTGGAATTTTTTTTTTTCCGTAGGTAGGTAAGAACTTTCATGGGCACCATAAACATCCGCTCATAGGAGCACCGTCACATCACCATAGCAGGCACATAAGCACAAACACCTGCTGCCTATCACAGTGGCATAGCAGCGCCCATCATAAGCACCGGCTCATGGTAGTATGAGACTCGTACTCATTAAAAAAACCGCCCATTTTCTTCCAGGCTACGACTAAGTTTCCTTAACATATAGTTCCACCTTCTGTAAAGTGTTCACTTTTTTTTTTAGGTAGCCTTCCAGCGAAGGCACATACTATTTCCGTTAATTCATACGACGCACAAAGTTAGTCTCGTCCAATGTCCGGATTATTTCTGGGTTGCAGTGATGCACGAGACGAGTACTAAGATTTCGAGCAGAGCTTGCTACTTCGTCTTTTACGGTAGCAAATCCTAGGTCACGGTGAATATCGCTATTCCTTAGATACCACGAAGCATTCACGTATACTCTTAGCGCTTTGTTTTGAAACTTTTGTAGAATACATATGTTATTTGGTTAAGTACAACCCCAAAATTATATATAGTTCTATATGTCCAACACGGTTTAAGCACTTACTTATATAAAAGCAGTTTCCTTTATAAGCTTAGTTTGGAATGTCTTCCAACAAGCCAATACCTTTCTCTAAGCCTAATGTCGATTTCTTTACGTTTCTTTTCAACGTATGATTTCCACTTCAGCTTTGCGTCTAGAGTTATTCCTAAATATTTTGCCTCGTTTGTATACGGAATTTTTATAGAATTAATAAATAAATGTAAATAATTTACCTTTCTATTAGTAAAATTAACATGAGTCGACTTGGTCTCGTTTAGCACGATTCTCCAGGTCTTCGTCCACTCAAACAACTTGTTTAGGGCTCGTTGGAGTTTTATCGCCGAAGATCCTACCGTTTAGCCTGTTGCAAGAATAGCCGTATCGTCCGTGAATGTAGCTGCTACTGTCTTTTACTCCTGAGGTATATCTTTTGTGTACACTTGGAATAAGTTCGGACAAAAAACACTTCCTTGTGGCATACCAGTGTAAATTTCATTGAATTCCGAATATTCAGACCCATGTTTAACTTGAAACAGCCGACTTTTAAGGTATGAATTTACTATTTTTCATAATTTTTCACGTAAGATTTACCTTAGCTTACCATATACCTCAGGCCCTAGTGTCCTACCTTGTCGAAAGCTTGTGACACATCTAGAAAAACGCCAGAGCATATTTGCTTTTTTTTCTAAGGCGTTTCAGTTGTGATCCGCTATACATGATCTATTGTCGAATGCCTGACCCTAGGGCCGAAGTGGTGATCCGGAATTAGTCGTCTCTCTTCATTTATACCTTTCAACCATTTAAGCAAAAAAATTTGGAATACTTTTGAAGTAATCGGCAGAAGCCAAATTGGTCCATATGATTTTTTGTTGTTAAGATTTTTCTCTGGTATCGGAACCATTATAACTTCGGCGACTTTCCATTGGCTGGGAATGTAAAAAAGACTTATTGAAGAATTTATTTTATCAGTTAGCTTGACTACCGCTTCTTCGAGAAGCTCTTTAAGTACCTCGCTCGTTATCAGATCGCATCCTCAAGCTTTATTATTTTTCAATTTTTTTACAATAATACTTGTCGAAGCTCACTCAGTGGTACGTATTCTATTCTATAATTATCAGGCCCTGTGCTGACACCGTAATCTTCAGTAAGTTGTCGTCCTTTCAACGGTTGGAAAGTTTCTTACAAGTGTTCGGCAAATAAGTTTGCTTTCTCTACATCTCCTTTTGCCCATCCGCCGTTGACTTTCCGTATAGCCGGAAAGTGCATTAATTTGATGTTTTGTCGGCAGTCAAGCTTTTAAGGTAACGTGATGTTTCACGGTTCTGAAATCCTGCAGCATTTACGTAAGCTTATTTGAAGGTAGTTTAAATAGTATTTGTGTAGGGGAGAACGTGATTTTTGCCACCGCTGTATAATGTGAAAGTGAACTTAATATTTTTATTATTGGTTAAAAGAACAATTTATGGCATTTAATTTTTGAAAATGATATCATGTAAACGTTGTCCACAACTACGTCTGAGGTTGTCCATTCGGAAAGCCAATTTTGCGCGACTCGATCGAGCATAGCGACTGGTATCTCGCAGATAACATGAGTAATGATGGCTTCCAAAGCGCCAATTGTGGCTGGCTTATTTCTGAAGAGCTGAGACTTTACATATCCCTAGAGAAAATAGTCCAAAGGAAATTAAGTGCTCACTAAAATGATTTCTCAACAAGTCCATTGTTTCACGCGCTGTATGGCTCGTAGCGCCGTCTTGTTGAAATCAGAGCTCACCGAGACCATGTGCTTGAATTTCAGAAAGCACATAGTCCATTAACATGGCGCGATAACGATTACCATTGACGGTGACATTCTAATTTGCCTCATTTTTTAAGAAATATGGACCAATGATTCCATCAGCCCATAAACCACACCATACCGTTGTTTTTAATGGATGTAATGGTAGCTCTTGGTACTCTTCGGATTGCTTATCAGCCCAAATATGGTAATCTTGTTTATTAACATATCCATTGAAATGGGCTTCATCACTAAACAGATTTTTACGATAAAACACCCATTCACTAAAAATATGACACAAATATAAGTCGCCTGGGTTCAATTCCGGCTTCTTCTTCTTGAATTTTTTACACTTTTGGGCCGAGATCCTCACGTAAAATACGCCAAGTTGTCGAATGTGCCAAGCCAAGCTGCTGAGAACGACGGCGAATCGATTCGTCACGATCTTCGAGTAAACTTTCAGCTACAGTTGCTATAGTCTCTTCACTACGTGCTGGATGTGGTCTAACCGGCCAAGTATCACCCACTAATGTAAACTGGGACTCAAATTTGCGTATGGTATTGGCAATAGCGGTTTCAGTAGGTCCATTATGCGCACCGTAAGTTCCTCTAATCGCACAAAAAACATTTCTCACAGAACGCTGATTTTCGTAATACAGCTGAACAATTTGGAGACGCAGTTTCATAGGAGTCACGCGTGAGCTATCAAAAAAGCCTATTGATCAAACCTCACGATGAATCACTCTATATAAACCATAGGTACCCATTTTGCAATTAAAAAGTCGACGAGGTTAGGAATTTTATTTGTGTCGGTTGGCCAATATGTTGGTTTACCCGTCGAAAAGAAGTTCAAGCCACGTTTTAGACTTGAATTGTAGAGTAGTCTGCCTTTCGTTAAGATGCATCTTGAGCCCCAATAGGTATGTTTCGCGTTGAAGTCGCCACCGAAGATAAAATTTAACCCAAGTAGGCAGAAGAGCCGCTCAAGGTCGTTTCTTGCCATCCTATATCTCGGAGGGAAATAAAAGGATGCTATATTGTAGTCTAAGTGATCTATTTTTACAGAAATTGAACTTATCTGCATAGGTTCGAACTCTATTATCAGGTTCTCAGTGTGCTTATCTTAACATAGGTCTAACTCCTTCTTTTAGGTGGGTTTCCGAAAGCAAACATATGTATGTCAATATGGTTTTTTAGAAGAAAAATTTGAAGTTTATCGATTTTTTCAAGAACACCGTTTGCGTTTCATGTTATTATCTTAATTAACGGTTGTTTATTCATTTCTTGAATTTATTTTGAGGTTTAGACTCGAGCTTGCTTAATTTGTCAAACAAGAGTACGTTGATTTTGTTTTGTTCTTCAAATCTGCCTAGAATTACTGAGAGTATTTGACATACCGGATCTTCCGTGACAGAGTCTAGCTTATTTTCTTGTGACGTGATGTCAGCGTACGATATCACGCCATCTGGTAGAAATTTTTCATTGCACTTGTTCCCTTCAGATTGGTTTGTTTTATTTCCTATTTCTACTAGTTGCTTTTTGATGACTCTCTTACTTGTATTGGACACACCGGCTTAAGGGTGTCTTGTCATCCAGTTTATTTGAACGGATTTCATGAGATTTGTTTGCCTTTTTTGGATTTCTTAAGCGATATCACAACCTCTGCAGTTTGTTGGGTGATTTCCACAAAAGTTTGCGCAAATCACTGGGGCTTGCTTGTTTACATTGAACCTCTCCCGAGGTGCATACCTGCGTATTTTACGCACCTTAGGTCTTCTTGACAATGCGTATGGTTGTATTCTTGGCAGCGTTTACATTGAGGTATCGCTTTGTTACCCTTGCGCATGGGCTCTATTTTTCCTTTGATATCTGAAATTGATTTTATAGTCCGCGTTTGACTACGGCATCTTTTTCGCTTACTGTTTGCATTTTCTCCTTCCTAATTAAATTCACTACGTCAAGAATCTTAAAGCCGTTTGCTTGTACGTTTTTTTTTCCCGTCTTTCTTACTGCACGATGGGTGAAGACCTTTTGCACAGACTCACAGCGGTTTTTCAAACCTATTTTGGAAAGTATACCATTGGACTTTTTCGGTATTAAGTTTAAGAGAAAGTGCCCAATAGGCGTCGGAATGGTATATTATAAAATGTACAAACAAAGTTTTTTAGTTCTGTACAATTTTCAGGCAGAAACAATGGAATTGTTGCAGATACTTAGCATATTGGCCTATCTAACATACATAAAGAAAGAGTGTTTTGTTTCAAAGCTATTGTATAATATATAACTTTTTTTTTAACAATATCTAGAGCAATTAAGATTAAACCCAAAATTTGTATTTGCCATGAAGAAAAGTTCACTTATCGACTGTTTTTAGCGAAGCGCACATTTGGGGCTCTATCTCATCAATAACGCAATGAAATTTTTCTTCCAAAGCCTGAATAGCTTGCGGTTTGTCAGCATACACCAAAACTTTTACTACGGCATATATAGATACATTCTACCTTGATCCCGGAATGAACTCAGAAAATTAAAAATACGAGTTTATTCACATAAATCTATATTGTCCCCTTTAAAGTAACCCTCATCGACTGCAACACACTTGCAACATTTTTTATATTCGGTTTTCGGTATGTCCATCAGTGCTTCCTACAATTTTTTCATTACTTCCTCTCGGCTGCTATAACGCGTTCACCGTAGTGGTTTTGTAACTCGATTGAACAGAAAAAAGTCACAGGGAGCCAAATCAGGTGAATTCAGTGGCTGTTGGATGGTATTTTTTGAATTTTCGTCAAAAAATTACCAATAATGATGGCACTGTGCGACTGTGCGTTATCATGGTGTAAAATCCACGAGTTTTCTGCCCACAATTCTGGTCTCTTTCGGCGAATTACTTCACGCAAACGGCGAATTACTTCTGGCAAAATTTCAAGATGCACTAAACTTCACTGCACTGCACTTCTTTTTTGAATGAAAACGACGTGGTTTTTTTGGTCTCGGCTCATTTGGTGAGCCGAACACCAAATGATGGAGGCAATGTTCAAGTCCTCCGCTATCTCTCTGATAGTTAATTTGCTGTTATTGACCAACATATCTTTTAGTTCATCAATGTTTTCGTCGGTTTTCGATGTTCATCGTCTTAAATTGACTCGCAATCACTTTTGAACTGCTCGTGCCACTGGCAAACGACCGTTTTCTTTAGAGAATCGTTGCCGAAGAACTTTTCCAACATTTCCAACGTTCGCGCACCATTAAATCAGTTTTTTACGCAAAATTTAATACAAGTTCGTTGTTGCAAATTGAAATTTATTTCTAAAAGTGTAAAAAATCGCCAACACACACAGAGATAGATGTACTCTTGGCTACGTAACTTTAGCATATGTCAAGCTATGGCGCTAAGATGAGGAAATATCAGCAACAGATGTAACAACTTAACATCAACAACTTATCTTCGAAAAAATATACTTTCCTGGGTTTTGTGAGCCTCATTTGAATTTGTGCCACTCCAGAAACGCCAATTTTCTTTATCCAGAGACTCGGCAACGAACACTATTTTACGGCTTCCAGCTGTTCTAGAGCCCAATTTGCTAACTCTCTTCGCAAGTGGTTTCGTTCCTATACCAGTTGATTTTTATACGGATATAGGCCGAGATCTGTATATAAAATTGTTCACATAGCGGATGACCAAATGTTGCGATCGTACTAGATGACATCGGCTACTGTTTATTCCGTAAGCACATTCTGAGCCCATCAGCAAATTGCTTTTGAATTTCGTATACGAGCCATCTGGACTTATTAGTAGATATTCTCAGTACGAAAAGAGTTTCAGAGAGAACTTAGCTTCCCCTAGCAGACTGATGTGTCCTATAAGATCTGCTTCGGGCTTTCCTAACACTTTTTCTCAAAAGAGTTGAGGTCTTATTTATATTTCCCACTTCGTAAGTGTTCTGATTATATTAAGTCCGTTTGAGTTAAGTCTACCTTTCCGAACTAGGTTTTTCGGTTCTATTCTATAGGATTAGGTGTATGCTAAGTTAATACTCAAAAGGAAAAGTGAATATTGATCTTCACTTGCATTAGAATCAAGGATTTCTAGTAACAATTTTTCCTCCGTAATGTCATCAAAGGACTCTTAAGTTGACGGATCATAGTCCATAAAAGATGTGCCGAATGAGGTGACGTACGTCCTCCGATAATATTTATTTACATAACTTCTATTCTATTGCTTTTAAACAATAAGTGATTAAGAAATTAATTCACTAAAAACGTGATCCCTTGGCCATTTTGGAAGCAAAGCTAGGACAATACTGCTGCCTTCTTGCAAATCTGACCTGTAGTTCGTGGCATCCTTAATGCGGAGTTTGAATAAGTTTTTTTTCTGCATATGCATGTGACCAGTTCTTGGAGTTGTTCGAGATACAATCCAGATTCGAATTTTTCTGTATAGGTCCGTCTTCAATGTCTATATTTTGTAATTGTTGGTACAACGAGTCACAAAGGAATGAAAATGAAATTTACTGGCGGTGAAAGGCATTTTGCAAGGGACATGTATTTAATGCTAAACTTTTTGGTTATCATTGCAGGAGTGGCACAACAATCTGATGCGAAACAAGCCCTGGTTTCTCTTGTCACTATGTTGTTTATCTTCTAATTTTGGAAATAAGAGAAAGACTTGTAGTACGTGAATACGGCAGACATCTTACACTGGACAGATTAAATATCCAATTTCCAATAACAAATGAAGGTGCTTCTCGATATAGTTTTCATTGACATATAAATATACGAATTTTCTTTACCAAACGAAGCAAGTAATTTTTTTTTTATTTATTTTCAATAAAATCAACATTGGTTATGCGTTTCAGCGAAGCCTTAGGGGCTTTTCTGCAGAATGTTGTGTTTCTAACATTAATAATTGAAATAAAGTAAGGTTAGTTTAATAAACATTCAATACAAGATTTACATGAAAAAATTATTCGACATATTGGGTATGTGATTTAATTCGCGTGGTTTTTTTTTCAAAATTTGAACGTTTATTTAAGAAAAACATGTATTATTCAAAGTATTGCCCATCTGAAGGTATGACTTTTTCCCATCTTTCTGGCAATTTGTGAATCCCATCCCAAAAAAACTGCGCCGGCTTGGCAGCCAAGAATGAATCAAGCCAATATTTGATATTCTGCTCTGATGTGACCCGTATTTCAATGAGGGCGTTCTGTATCGACCGGAACAAATGGTAGTCAGAAGGGGCAAGGTCTAGGATATAAGGCGGGTGGGGTAAGACTTCCCATCCACTGTTTTCCAAATAGTTCTTAACCGGAATAGCAACGTGGAGCCGAGCGTTGTCATGATGGAAAATTATTGCCTCGTCCCTGGTCGCATATTCCGGGCGTTGTTCGGCTACTGCTCTCTTTAGCGTTGTCCATTGATTGTTTCACCCGGTTTTAGCAGCTCATAATACAGCACATCCATCTGACCCCACCAAATACAGAGCATTACCTTCGCGCCATGAATATTCGGCTTTTCCGTTGATTGGCCGGGTTTCCCATATGATATTTTGCGCTTGGGGTTGTCGTAAGGGATCTATTTTTCATCACCAGTAACAATCCGATGCAAAAATGACTTCCTTTTGTGGCGTTCCAGCAGCATTTCGGACATGCAAAACCGCCTTTCGACATCTCTCGGCTTGAGTTCATATGGAACCCAATTTCCTTGATTTTGAATATATCCAGCTGCCTTTAAACGTTTTGAAATGGCTGCTTGAGTGACACTCAAATTCTGCGAGCTCTTCTTGTGTTTGGCAACAATCTTCATAGAGTAATGCTTCCAGTTCTTCATCTTCAAACTTTTTTGGCCGCCCAGGACGTTCATCGTCTTCCAAGCCAAAATCACCACTTTTAAATCGTGCAAACCACTTTTGGCACGTTCGCTCAGCTAGCGCATGTTCACCATAAACTTCCACCAAAATACGATGACTTTCGGCAGTAGTTTTCTTAATATTAAAGTAATGAAGAAGAACTCCCCGCAAAAACACTTTTTCAGGCACAAAGTTCGACATATTTTAGTGAAAAAAAAAAATTGTTGTTTACGCTTCAAATGAATGACATATACTGTAGCTTTCCAAGGCATGTTCTAATGGAATAATAACAATGGAATAATACAAGTTACGCCATCTCTTAGTAAACCGCACGAATTAAATTATAGACCAGTAATTTTGATCGCTTTGGATTTAGATTCACTTTAAGATTAAAACATTTTAACAATTTAACTTTTTTAGCATTGTATTTAGATTAAAACATTCAGTTCTTGGAATTTTGATTAAAAAGAAAGTTTTTTATGTATTCTTTTACTAGTTTTAAAATTTCTAGCGTTTTTTAGTTCTTGCGGAATTGTATTGAGAATTTAAAGCACATTGAATTTCAACTGTCTTCTTCCATAGTTGTTGTGGAATCTGGGTGCTTGAAGCATACCTTGTGCTCGTCTTCTTGTGTTTCTCCCATGGTTAATTGGAGTGATGAATCTTGTGTCGTCGTAATACTCTAATATAATCGTCATCTTGAAAATGTCTTCCACTTTAATAACATTGAACCTTCCTCTCTCAGTTACATTTCGATGAGTAAATATCTAAAATGAGTTAACGATGCATTACCCCAGGCAAGTATTCCATATCTTAGTTTGGATTCCACAAGTGCAAAGTACACTTGTGTTAGCACAGATGTTGTAATTTGGTACTGCAGATGAGTTAGTGCGTATAATGCTCTTTAAAGACTCGAACGTAACTCATCAATGTGCTTATCCCACAGAAAGTTATTGTCGATTATCACTCCTAGATATTTGTAATTTTGAACTATACCTATAGGACAGCTAGTCGAGGTATGGCAGTCATCATTCCTACAGTATATTTGTTGTTCGGTAGTCTAAACTGCGGATTTCTTATAATTTTTGTTTTGGATGAGTTGATCATTAAACTATGATCATGACACCATTTTACTGCATTATCAAACTCTTCCTGAATTATTGTTGTTGCCGTCTGCAAAGATCTGTTACATACCACTATCGCTGTATCGTCGATATAAGCAAAGGGTTTGGCTCACTTGAAAGTGCAGAGAAGCTCATTAGCGTATAGTATGAACAGAATCGGGCTCAGTTTCGATCCTTGCGGGACTCCGTATTCTGCATGTTATTTTTTGGTATGGGTCTGGCGGATCTTGACACAAAAAAGCCTATTGTGTAGATATTCCTTTAGCTAATCGGCCAATAATCCTCGTATTCCTATACGTTCGAGAGCATTTATTAGTTTTGAGTGATTGAGCGTGTCAAAAGCTTAACTAAAGTTCATAAATATGACCAAAACGTGATAACTTTTGTTAAGAGTTTCATTGATATGATTTGCGAATTCTCCTAATAGTTTACCAGTGCTTTTCGTATTGATTTTCATGGATGATGGAATGTTTTTCAATAAAATTCTTCAAGCTGTTTGTTATGACTTCTACGAGGCACTTTTCTACTACTGGCAATATGAATATTGGCCTGTAATTTTTGAGTTGACTTTTTGTACCACTTTTGTATATTCGCCTGACCACAGCAGTTTTTAAGGCTTCTGGAATTTTTACCATCAATACCAGGCGACTTATACTGATTTGTCAAGCGTTTTATTTAGGTGAATCGATGTAATCGAGTCTCATTGGTGCACAATGTTTTCAGTTTGTTCTTTAAAGCTGTAGACTTTTCATATATGCTTTTCATTTTATCGACAGGTTTTTGGTAAAAAGAAATTGCATCATTTTCATTAATCACTTTTTTCCAATTTGTTTTGGCGATTAATTCATTTACTTTCGCGTTGCATATAAGTGACATGCTGGCCAGTTTTTCTTTTACGACTGATTGTTGTGAATTTGCAAAATATAGGGTTGTGTAATGATCTGTTATACAGCTTTCAATCACCGCTGAGGTTATTTTGTAATCCGTTGCATTAATTATGATGATAATGCATATGAATGATAATGCAATTACTAGTATGTATATGAAGTAATTTTCTCGAGACTGACTCTATATGTAGTATGCGTGATATTATAAGACTATCTAATCCAGGTAATCTTTTGCATTTTAGAAATAAACATATAGAGTTTGTTCGCTATAAAATGTTGTTTTGAAAGAAATTCTAGCCCGTGTACAAGATTTAAGTATCTTAAAACACGTTTTGAATTTCGAATTGGTTTTTGTGATTATGTGAAGTTATTTTGTTGGCATGCTTTTGCAATAGAATTGTTTCAATTCTATGTTTTATTTGTACTTAAGACTGTGTAAACATACAAAGACCTGTTTCACTATAATATGTATTAAATCGCGTTTAGTGATGTGCCCCATTTTTGGGCTTAATAAAATCGTAGTGTCAGAAAATACTTTTAATTGAAGGAAATCAAGGGGCCCGAAGAATTCTAAGAGATGTTTTTTTTTTTATGAAAAATGGATTTGAGTTGGACCAGTTAGCTAAGACCTTCTCGTAAAGAGAACTTCTTCAGTCTTGGAAAATGAAAATGAAAACATGAAGATCGACCATGTTGTCTACAATACTCTTCAGCATAAATCAAGGCAGTCTGATTTGCCTGAAGCTCTTGATAACCGTATAGCAATGAAGTTAGTGATTGATCTGGGAAGTGAATCACAAGCAAGAGAGAGAGAAAGAATTTCTGCTTTCAACTCAGTATATCTAGATGTTATCCGATGTTCTGAGTTTTCCTAGCTCAGCTGAATTGTCCCTTTTGACCAGTTTACTGATCGTAGCGAGTGTAGTGTAGAGTGTAGCGTTTTACTTGGTTGGTAACATCAGTTTAAAAAAATTCGTGAGAACAACATTCAGTTTCTGAATAGCAACCGACTTTTTGTTTCGCTCTTAGTTAAGGCGAACCATTGACAGATTTCCTGAGAAATGCATTTACAGTTTGATTTTCAATGATTTGCGCGCTTCAACAAGCTCGAAACCTCGCACCGATTGTGAATTGAATGTGTCCATTCCATATACTTTTATAGAGTTAAGTAGTTTACATACTGACTTTCTTCATTAAAGAATATTGTCTAACACCTAACAGACGACAATGAATACCAGAAAATGATTGCCTCTCACATTGCATTTAATAGCGGCATAAGTATTGTAGCATATAATAAGCCCGTGGGTGGTGGACTGGCTTCGAAATCGGGAGGTTCGGTGTTCGAGTCTCAGCCTTGCCCGAAAGACATTCGTTTTTTTTTCATTTAAAAAAAAATCATTAAGATGAGTAGTTGGCTAGAAATCAACAACAAGCTAACTTCCACTAATATGTTAGCCTCCACATTAAATATTGGATGCCACCCGTGCTCCAACATTTTTAGAGTAGTAATACCCTATTGAGTGTTAAGTTCTTTAAAAAAAAAAGGCCCCATCTCCTGCAATCACAGTCCTCAATGAAGTAGGCTAGTGCATTTGACGGTGCAATAGTACTGAAAAATAAGGTAACGCAAAAATGAATTTCGTCATTCTCTATTTATTTCGAAGCATATGCTTGCAGAAACTAAATCCTCGGGTGTAAAATCATCCGAGTTTGGATGATGAAAGTGAGTTCAGCGCATAAAGACAAGTCCTCAAACTTTCAAATCGCTCATCATACAGCGATAAAATTCCTTAAACATACAAATCTGCAGATACCACATAAAATCGAATTTTGCAATTTCTAAAATGAGGGTTGGAAAGTGCAAGACAGAGAACATAGGGTGATGGCACCAGTAGTCAGCCCTTTAACCCTTTTTTTGTGTTTGATTGCTCCTTAAAAATCCATTTCTCAACTATGTATTTAATCAAGTAATTGGTTCTTCTGAATTTTTGAAGTCTGTAGATTGGAAAATACTAAGCTTATTAGGGAAATGAGCTAGGTAATGCAATCTATTTACATAATAAGTGAAAAGGGTATGATTTTCGAGTAGTCAGTCCCCTCAGCTCTAGTAGTCAGCCACGCAAGTATCTAGTAGTCAGCCCCAAATATCATTTCTACATTTTCTTCGTTTTAACAACAAAAAGTTCTGAAACTTTTCCATATTTAATAACAAAGTCATTAATAAAATAGTAAAAAAATCAAAAGGATTATTTATTTTAGTATATGGGCACAGTTATATAAAAACAAAATACAAAAAATTAACATAAATTTATGTGTTTTAACATAGAAACATAAAAATAAGCAATTAATTTATTAAAAGAATATAATACCTATAAAGCGGGATAGGTATTTAAAAAAAAATTCATTTTATTCACATTCTTCTTTGTAATATTCGCAGTAAAATCGTTCGGAGGATTACATATAAAATTATCGTCAAGTGTGACTTGTTACCATCGACCAGTAATAATACTGGCGTTGTGATATTTCATTTATTCACCCAGTCATTAAAACTATTGGCTATGTGTTCGAAAAAATGTTCTTTCTGATCTCCCTAGTACGTATTCATTTGTCATACTTTTAACCAAGGCTAGAGGAGGGCGCACATAGGGGAATACAACCATAAGTGGCAATGTTTGCCCATCAGCACTAAAAAGCAACAGTACAGTGATTGTCTCCTTGTCGTTTCCACAACTGAACTTATAAAGTTTTATCCAACCCTTTGGGGCCAAAACAACACCTGATTTTGATGATAGACAGAAAGACGTTTCATCGTCATTAAAAATTCTGAATGAATCTTCCAAAATATCTATTGCATTTATTTCCTCCAAATGTTGCTTTAACTCTCAGAACCACTTTCTTATTGATTCTTTCGTGACGATAGACCGTCCTTTCGAAAGTCCCTCAGCCGATCTAAGAGACAGTTCCGGATAGCATTTAAGAAAACCGTAAAACCACTTTTTATCTGGTAAGCCATTTTTGAATGGTGCCTTTCTTTTGTCGTCCTGTCCGTCGGTTTCTGTAGAAATCTGCATTTCGCCAGATTTATCAGCCAGTTTTCAGGGTTTGTTCTTCAGTTAAAAAAAAAATCAGTAGTCAGCCGGAGGGGGCTGGGCTAAGGATAATTATAAAAATAATGTCTTATAAGGTCAGCCTATCCCTCCATTAATTATTTTACAAAAAAAAACATTTTTAACGTCTTAAATTAAGAAACAAGATAAATAAAGTGTTAAAAACATAATTTTAATCATAAAACGCACATATCTTCAGTATATTCGTAATTGTGTCACTTTTTTAAATTCACATCCACTTATAAAAACTGTACGCAAACTAATATTTTTTACGCGCGAAGTAGCATCTGGATTTTGTCAATTTTTTGCACACAGTAAAAAAAACTGTTTGCCAAGAGAGTAATATTTTTTATTTGGAAGAAGGGTAAAAGCATTTACTACTGCGCTGCACTTTGTATGTCATCAGCTGACTACAGGAGGGGGGTAAAATTAGGGGCCCTCACACTATAAGAGACCTACTATCAAACCAGATAAAGATCTATGAATATATTTTATCTCGGTTTCAGTAAGTGTTACAGAGGTACATGTACACATATGTTTATGTGTCATCCAATTCTTACTGAAACTGGAATAACATCTTCCGGGATAGACATTGTTATCTGTTGGTATAAAATCAGATAACCTGTTGGTTGTATGGCGAATTGACATTTCAGGTTTTTTTTTTTTTTTTTGATTTAAAGACTCAGGCTTATTTTTAAATTTTTTAAACGTTCAACAGTATTTGAGATAAGGCTTCCGCATATGACTTTGCTGACCGTGACACACTACCTAGCCACACATCTTTTCTGTAATTCAGCTATGTGTTTGTCTGCATTGCTAAAATTCATTTAAAGGACTTTAAAAACAATACACAGGGTGTCCCAGTTTAGCTTTTCGTCCAGATAGCTGAAGATTCCTGAAGTTATGGCTAAATAAAAAAATTGAACTGCGGGGTGGTCTATTTTCACATCCGAAAACTCTGTTTTCGAGTAACACTTCTTTTTAACGGATTCAGCTTAAGAAACCGTTGTGTACATTTTCGAAAGATAATTTCAGAGTGCATAAAATAAATAAATAAATAAATAATAAATATTTCGTCGAGTTCGATGGACGCCAGCCAAAATTATGGCTTTTTAAAACTAACATTTTGAAAAATCATTGGAACAATGTCATCAGAGAAATGCGTTTATCTCGAAATTTTCAACTTTTGTGTTCTCTTCATTATCTATGATTTTTATGTATAACCTTTCCAACTGCGAATAACAGAGGCTATTGCAAACCACAATTTTATTTGGGCAAATGGGTTGCAAAATAAATTTAATATCCCTTTAAATAGTTTTTGTGGTCCTAAAAAGAATCGTTACGCTTTCAGTTTTCAAAACGCTTTTATAGTATTGGTATATATTTTAATTTGTGCGGTTTTTTTTTCAAAATTTGAACGTTTATTTAAGGAAAACGTGTACAATAGTATTATTCAAAGTATTGCCCATCTGAAGCTATGACTTTTTCCCATCTTTCTGGCAATTTGTGGATCCCATCCCAAAACAACTGCGCCGGCTTGGCAGCCAAGAATGAATCAAGCCAATTTTTGATATTCTGCTCTGATGTGAACCGTATTTCAGTGAGGGCGTTCTCCATCGACCGGAACAAATGGTAGTCAGAAGAGGCAAGGTCTAGGATATAAGGCGGGTGGGGTAAGACTTCCCATCCACTGTTTTCCAAATAGTTCTTAACCGGAATAGCAACGTGGAGCCGAGCATTGTCATGATGGAAAATTATTGCCTCGTCCCTGGTCGCATATTCCGGGCGTTGTTCGGCTACTGCTCTTTTTAGCGTTGTCCATTGATTGTTTCACCCGGTTTCAGCATCTGACCCCAATAAATACAGAGCATTACCTTCGCGCCATGAATATTCGGCTTTTCCGTTAATTGGCCGGGTTTTCCATATGATTTTTTGCGCTTGGGGTTGTCGTAAGGGATCTATTTTTCATCACCAGTAACAATCCGATGCAAAAATGACTTCCTTTTGTGGCGTTCCAGCAGCATTTCGGACATGCAAAACCGCCTTTCGACGTCTCTCGGCTTGAGTTCATATGGAACCCAATTTCCTTGATTTTGAATATATCCAGCTGCCTTTAAACGTTTTGAAATGGCTGCTTGAGTGACACTCAAATTCTGCGAGCTCTTCTTGTGTTTGGCAACAATCTTCATAGAGTAATGCTTCCAGTTCTTCATCTTCAAACTTTTTTGGCCGCCCAGGACGTTCATCGTCTTCCAAGCCAAAATCACCACTTTTAAATCGTGCAAACCACTTTTTTCACGTTCGCTCAGCTAGCGCATGTTCACCATAAACTTCCACCAAAATACGATGACTTTCGGCAGTAGTTTTCTTCATATTAAAGTAATGAAGAAGAACTCCCCGCAAAAACACTTTTTCAGGCACAAAGTTCGACATATTTTAGTGAAAAAAAAAATTGTTGTTTACGCTTCAAATGAATGATATATACTGAAATGATGTACAATGACAATAGCTCTCCAACGCATGTTCCAATAGAATAATACTAGTTACGTCATCTCTTAGCAAAGCGCACATGCCTTTGATTGCAGGTTCTAGCGCGTTTGATGATTTCAGACTGCAAATTAATGTTTGGTAAAATGCCTCTTAGCTCCTCTGACACTGTATTTATTTTCTCTTGGAGCTCTTCCCGACTTTAACTCTCAGTCAAATAAGCCCTTTCTTCTATGGCTCCCCAGAAAAAAAAGTCCATTGGAGTTAGGCCAGGACCAAATCGGCTAATCCACCGTCCATTAAATTTTTGACTTGAACACAAAGTTACATTATTGCTACACTGGCAAGGAAAACCATTGTTGGAAAACCATTCTTTTCCTCTGAGCAAGAAGAACATTTTTCAGAAGTTCCGTCAACTGGTCATTCAAAAATTCTAAATAGAACGTTGAATTTAGGACATGTAGAAGTATGAATGGTCCGATTGAATTACTATCCAATATCACGGCTCAGACATTCACGCTTAACAATTACGAAAACTTTTTATATAATATTATTATATTATTCGATATTATTCGTGTTAAGTGAAGACTAGACACTGCAAAAAATGTGCACAACGTTTTTTTAAGCTGAATCCGTTAGAAAGCTACGGCATTTTAAGAAATCAGAGGTTCCTCACTTTAACGGCCTTTAACTTGGAGGGGAGTGAAAATACAATTTTTTTGTTCACCATAACTTCAGGAATCTTCAACTATCAGGACGAAAACCTAAACTGGGACACTCCGTATGCTTACATACTTTTATAAATTATTCGTACATAAGTAGGTATGTATATAAAAATATTTATTTATTTATTTATGTGATTATAAAATAAATCTTATTTCACTTTTCAACATGCAGTTGCAATTTTTCTATGACATGTTATCAAAAAAAAAAAAAAAAACAAAACAAAAAAACTAAGACGCCTAGATACGTCTGTTGGAAAATTTTATTTAAGAAATGCTCATAGAGATGGAAGGTTTTTTTTTTGTCTTATGAGTTGAAAGTAAAGAATATTTGATTTCCATTCCAAAAGACTTAAAATGACTTAATTCTTATTCATAAACGTGAGAACTGATAGAAGGAACGAGCTTAAACAATGGATCGTTCTTTCGTAGCAAACCGATTCTAAGTGAATATCACTTAAAAGTAGTTCCCAACTGCCACAAAAATTAAAATAAAATAAAGACTTTCGCCTAAACCGCTTAGCTTGATGTCATATCTGAAAACGTTTCAAATCATGCAACATTAGACTCTTAGAAATTGATTCTATTTCTTCCAGAATATGCTCAACTATTGAGAGTTAACGCTCTTCATCACTCAGCATAAATCTTTTTTCAAACCGATACAATTCGTTGATAATGTGGAAAAGCAAGTTTTCATATGCACTTCAGAGCGCTACTCCAGCGGGCTAACCCAGAAACTCGGGAGATTTTCATAACCATTTTTGCGTTTTCTTCACTACTATTGGTGTCGACTTGCTAAAACTTGACTTGTATGCGAGTTCATAGTAGATATTTACTGAACTACTCAGTACTCTTTTAGGCAGGCAATAACTATATATAATTAACATCAAGCGTATGCCAAACTGCTCCTACAAGTCTACCTAAACTGAGGTTAACAAAACGTGCCTGTTATTAGTCGATAACTCGGATAAGATTGTCTTCACAATTGAATACCCACCCATTGAAAAATTGCAAGTACAACGACGTTCAGTAATGCACATTGGAGGACTTCAAGCCTGATATAATTGCCATTAAAAAAATACGAAGCGATTGATCGGATAAGAGGACAGTCTAAAACAAGACGATAGCGGTTCCAGGCAACGCAAGTTCATCATTAGATGAGGTGACAGGCTGATTAATTTGAAGTATGTGCTTTTCTCGGATGTCAGGATCTACAAGTTTAGATGTCGGTCTGTTGTTCAAAACACAAATCAGATTCCGAAAGTCAAAAGACATGCATCCAGCAAGCTAGATTGAGGAACAGCATTGACTCGAACTAATATGATACATCTAAACAGTGGCAACGATTCAAGATCGAAATCATCTACTCGATATAATGCAGTAAAAAATTAATTCTCTTCACAGTTATCAATGGGACTATCAATCAGGAACACCAACTGCCCAGGCTATTCCGGGCTTAATCTTAATTACTCAGAGATGCGCTGACTACTTGCTTAGTATCCAAGATAATTTTGACGACTACGACCACCTCCAGACACCTCCTCATATGCTTTAAACAAGGAAATGAAATTTTCACAAGGAAGCATTCAATTCAGAGTTGGGAAAACCAAAAAATCCAACACTCAGTCATGTAACTATAAAACTAACAAGGAAAGTTCAATTCCAAAAGACATCAAAAATGTCATAGGCAAAACAAGAATCTTAGTATGGCTCTATTTGACAAAAACTGAATTTTTGACCGTTAAATAGCGCTGTTAATAGAAATTGCTAGGTTTTATATAACTGGTCCTGCTATTCCTCAGACATCAAGTTCTTCGTCAAAGTGATTGCTCTTGTAATGTGTTTTCTTAGGTTCGCCCTATTATGAAATACCTCATTAGGGAAGTATTTTATGAAGATATCCTGGCAAGCAAAGAAGTACCCGAATCATTTCAAATTAATCTGCTATCTCATTGAACCGTCCGAGACATGCAAATCTGCCATTTAGCAGATTAATTTCACATTCCTAGCGACTTGGTTGCTACAGACTATTAAGCTAGCCAGACCAACGTCTATGTGTTATCGATCTAGCCAGATCCTAAGGTACTGAGTTAACTACGACAAGTATTTTATTAACTACGATCGTATTTTCATACCATCGAAAACTACTAGGTGGGGTGAAAAGTAGCCTCCTTGACTGCCAGAATGCGCTGCAACTGCAAAAAAGGTTATGGTGCCTTGAAGTCCGTTCATATTTAGGCAGACATGCCAAATTTCAGTGTGATATTGCCTTTAGTTTTGTTTTGACAGCTGATTGTTGTTGACGTGTTTGGCATCATGTTGAGTATGAACAAAAACGATTCTCGGTCTCTCATAAAACATTATTTTTTGTGAGGCAAGAAAGAAAGGTTGGATAAATATTATGGGGCTAATGCTCCGTCATATTACGCCGTCAAATATTGGTCACCTAGTATTTGCAATTCTATCTAGTATCCGTAGACACCCCAAAGGCATCTCAAAAATCATTTCTGACCTCTTTGAAGTTAAAGATTAACTTTCAGGTTTAAATTTAAATTTAAGGTGTGATATTCAATAGGCTTTTTTTGACAGAATACGCGTGACTCCTATCAAATTGCTTCGTCATTTTTGTTCAGTATTGTTTGGCAAGTGATCATAGAAAGACTAATTCTATTGGTCTAATGAGCAACCCGAAGAGTACCAAGAGCTACCATTTCATCTATTAAAAATAGCGGTATGGTGTGGTTTATGGGCTGGTGGAATCATTGGTCCATATTTCTTCAAAAATGAGGCAAATGAGAATGATATGGACAATGGTAACCGTTATCGCGCCATGTTAACGGGCTATGTGCTTCCTGAAACTCAAGCACATGGTCTTGGTGAGCTCTGGTTTCAACAAGACGGCGTTACGAGCCATACAGGGCGTGAAACAATGGACTTGTTGAGAAATTATTTTGTTGAGCACTTAATTTCAGGTTTTGCTACGGTAAATTGGCCGCCTAGATCGTGCGATATCCCACCTTTAGACTATTTTCTCTGGAGATATGTTAAGTCTCAGGCCTTCAGGAATAAGCTACGATTTACGCTTTGGAAGCCAGCACTACTCGTGTTATCCGCGAGATACCAGTCGCTATGCTCGAATGAGTCGCTCAAAATAGGATTTTCGGAATGGACCACCTCAGAGGTAGTCGTGGCCAACATTTCCATAATATAATTTTAAAAGAAAAGATGCCATGAATTGTTCTTTTAACTGATGATAAAAATTTTAAGTTTGCTTTCAAATTTATGTACTTTGTTTTACATTATAAATCAAAGATTACGATGAATCACCCCAGACTAACCTCGATTTTTGGGCCTGATTTGTATGTAATTTGAAAAGTTGTCCGCGAACGCTATGTAATGTAAAGTGATACAACAAGATCTCATGTATAGTTGTAAAATAACATCGATGAATAACCGTTCGTTATTGCAGACCGACTTCAACGCCAAATATTCCAACAAAGTCATTTCATATATCAGTGCTTTACAGTACCATACATATGGAGAAAACTATCTCTAACCGTAGTTGCCGAAGACTTTCGACAATCGATCCAGCAGGCAACCAATGTTTTTTGCTTTTGTTCAAGTAGATATTAGGGACCTCTGTAGATGCGGCATGTTAGATAATATTTTCGTCATTCTGTAAAGCCTTAATTTTCGAATTTAGAAATTGGTCAAATTGTCCTGATTTTCCGCTTCGTGGTTCAGACCAATATCTTTACTCATTCGCCTTGTACACTCCCTGGTATGTCGCTTTTACGGTTTCCGTACACTTCCCACTTCGTCTTTAGCATATTTGGAGCCATAACTAACAGCGTCTCCAAGATCCATACCTGCTGTTAGAAGCGTTTATTTATTATTCACCGTTGAGTCGATCTGAGGATGGGAAAAGTCGTTTTGAACTTTCCTGAGGTTACTGATGACAATTCTAGTACTACTGTTCCAGTACAAAATGACAGACGATTTATCTTTAATCTTTAATCAACAGTTAAGGGTTTCGATCGACCTTTCAGTGTCGTTACCTCCGACTTTTATTTGTCAGTGAATTGCCTATACAAGGTTTTGAGACTTTCAAGCAGGCTAGTTTTGTGTTTATGCAGTAATATACATTAACAGTTGCATTGCGGAAAAGCACCCTCGTTGTGAGTGTATTCATATCCAGGTATCATACTGGCCATCGTTCATTTTATAAATTCGTTTATTTGCATATCTGCCAATCTTCTCGATCGACAAATTAGTGTTAGATAAAGGGTAGAGCAATTTCAATGAGAGTGGTACCGATGAGGGACTATTCTATAGCCTGCCTCTTTAGTGTTTACTTTATTATTTTCTTAATCTCTATACTTAGCGTTAACAACATATCTCCACCGATTACCATCCAATTGATTTGATTTGATTTTGTTGCATGAACTGAAAGTATGTACAAACGCTTTCACCTACAGAGAGGGATGTAGAGAATACCATACATACCTCCAGCGCTTGGAATCCACGCATAAAATAATAGTACACTCTTTAAAATCACAATTTTATTTAGCGCCTCCTTTTCCTTTGGGAACAGGTCACTCGGACAAAGAACTAGTTCATTATACTTCTTGTATGTTCCCTTTACCGAAAGTAAGAGATCGTAGAATGATGAGTTAACGCTTAAGTGACAAAGTTCTTATACCACATCACCACATCAGTGAAGAGTACTTCTCGCTTGATGCGAGCGTAAGGCAGACAATCACATAGATAGTGCTCCGCAGTATCGTCGTCACTCCCACAGCAAGAATAACATTCTTTTTAGAAGAATGTTATTTAGAAGAAGAAGTTGCATAGCAAAACATTAGTAACCTTCATGACGCCAGAAGGCAGCTTGTAACCTCTTTTACTGAAGAAAAGTCGTTGATCCTTTTGAACGTCAGGACGTATTTGTCTAGTCTGCCGTCAACGTGGTGAGTCACATGATCTGCAGTCATGCTCATTTCTAAACCAATTATCAAATGAATCAGGCAGGTCCAACGCAGGTCCAACAATTGTCTGCTAAGCTCTTCGATGATTTCATTTTCCGTAATCCCATTAAGAGCTGGAACTCAAACAAGACCATTGCTGAACTAACGAAGATGTCAAAATCTACTATAACTTTTGCAAGCCCTTAACTTCGTACAGACACACTGTAAGTGAATTACCAACACATTTACATCTCTATATCTTGCCAGAAATTGGTAGAATCAAGGCAATTTACAAGTAAAGTTGTTAGAAAGAAAGTGTGTAATGTGGATGACCTTTTTTCGAGTAAAATGTGCGGGTTTTGTGTAAAAAGGAAGGAAAATTGCCATTGATGACAATTTACACGTATTCATAGACAGGGTCACACGGATAGAGGCAATCAGTAGAAAACCGGTTCTTATTTTCAAATATCTGGAAAGTTTGCAATCTATGTTAGTTCATCTATGAACAAGTGCATTCAGCTCTCCAACTGCTTTCACTGAACGTATTGCAATATGGAACTACCAGTGAGTTGTTCGGCTTAGGAACGAATTACGATATTTCAGGGTACGTCCGAAAGTGGGCTTGAGGGTATACTAACATAATGAGCATTCATAGAAAGATCAGAGTTACGGCTGAAGATTTGAAGGGGTTAAATGATACTTGCGATTTCTATGAAGCGCTGGTATTGGAAGTATTGATAGAACAAAGTAAGAATCGAGGAGTTTTTTCAGTGTTAGAAGGTGTTTATTGACTGAGTGATATTAGCATCACTTATAATGCTATCCTATCTAGCAGGTGCAGAAATGTTTTAGGAGCACCTGATCAGATGTGTGCACTTTACTCCAATTTTAGGCGTATAAATTGCGCGAAATTTAATATGTGATCATTCCTACATAAGTTGTTATTCACATACATACCGATAATGGAAATACGCTAAAACATACGCTGCCGTTCCTATTATACAACCGAAGAGCAGGGACATGAGTCCAGGGACGAATATGAAAAGCAGAGAGTACTGTCGCCAACAAAGGAATATATTGGAGTAAAGGTAGCAGACTAGAGATCAATGATTAAAAAGAGTTTCGGCGATAGAATCTAGC
This sequence comes from Volucella inanis, assembly GCA_907269105.1. NCBI lineage: Eukaryota > Metazoa > Arthropoda > Insecta > Diptera > Syrphidae > Volucella > Volucella inanis. Next base: position 150,920,036 of record OU026153.1, read on the forward strand.
CCCGAGGCACACCAGACAATTTGAATTGCACGTTGCGAAAGGTAGTTTCTAATCCATTGAAGAACAGAGTCGTCGATCTCAAATGCAGGCATTTTCCACAAAGGATGTGGAAGCCTGATGTCAAACTCTGTCAAGTACCTTAGAAATATCAAGTGCAACTATCTTACTTTCGCCAGATTGATGTCATTTCATCATCATTACCGGTCATTGAAAAGTTTTCGTGTTTCAAGATATTTTATGAGCTGACGATTTATCAATGAATATTTTTTTGAAATAGATATGGCTTTGAGTGTGCAGTTCATGATTTGAATAACAAAAGGAGCTCATTCATCACACATTTTGAGCAGAGCCACCATGCAAGTGAGGCAAACCGTTTTCTGTAGTCTGGTAAGAGCATCAGTGAAATATTTTTTTTAAAAACTTTTTCCACACCCAACCCATGAGTAGGATATATTTGATTTTATATAGCCGTGTAGATCAAGAGGACCCTGCTCGGTGAAAAGCCCCATGTGTTGACGAAAACTCGCGCCTTGCAGGTTTTCGACGTGATATGCTTAGTCTAACAAAAAATTTTATCCAGATTATACCCAAATTTTTACCTTCGCTTACGAAAGTCGGTTCCTATTTCTCTTGAAGAGAAAACCTTAATTTTGCGAGCATTGATTGGAAACCCGTTTCTAGTGCATCTATCATCGATCACCTCTAAGGTTGGCTGAGCTTTAGCCCAGACTAGTCTTTGAACACAATCAAGTAGACAGTAGAGCTACATCATCTGCATATGCGTAAGTGTAGGTGGTAAAACAATTAAAAGCGATAAGCATGCACAAAAGAAGTGATTCTTCTACGCCGTACTTTTGTATTGTACTAAAATCCTTAAATAGGAGGGGTAGTGTATTATACCAAACATCTTTCTCTTTTGTGTTAAAAAAAAGACTTAACACAAGCCCCGGTATTTTAAGAGTAGTAATACCTTCTTGAGTGTTAAATTCTTTAAAAAAAATATGTATATATATGTTCCGATATTAAAAGTATTCTGCACTCATACTCCGCTTTATTCTGCGGGTGTCTCTAAATTCAGCTTACTATTAACTTTGACATTGTCTCAATTTTGAGGCTGACAGATCTTCTAGTATTAATTTTATTTTATCTTTTTATTTCACAGTCCCTGCTCTCATTTTATCATCGCAGTCTACAATGTCTACTCCATCCGAGACTAGTAGTCGCAAAACTCCAAACAGCTTCGAAAAGATCTAAACATGAATGAATCACGACCACCCAAATGTTGTGAGTACCTCACATGCCACAATATAACCTGAATCCGTGTGCTTATTTGTCTGTTCTGAGGTTTTTAATAAAAAACAGCGAAAATTAACGATGAGAGAGGCTTTAAATTGTGTTTTTCTAATTCATTAACTTCTTTTCGTTTCATATCAATTTTCGTAAATCGTCAAGGAAATCGATGTACGAATTATTTGTGCAACTTACATATCCCATATATATGAAGAATATCTCATAGTTAGCTATAGTGTTTTGGGGGAAAAAAGCTGAAACGTGCTACATTTCTTACAACACTTTAGCTAAAAAGCTAAGTCAACAGAAATATTATTTTTGATTTAAATTTTGTTAGGATTGGAATATAGTTGCTTATATATCCGGAAATCAGGTGAACTGCGGACTAACAAGTTTGTGTGTTTTTCCGTGGCCAGGTTAAAATAATAATGACATGATGAGATACTACAATATTATGACTCTTTTAGAGTATCATAGTATGCGATGCAGAATTCTGTGAATATTCAACTACTATTACTAGGCCTAGGCATAGTCTTTGACGCACTTAATTTCCATTGACCGGCGAATGAGTGGCAAATAATAGGGCTTAAGATAATGATACATGATTTATGCTAGCGCATAAGAAGAAATACCTTACGGCATCAACGACGCACGTTAAAAGACGTTAAGCCTTTAAAGCACATTTTGATTGCCATTCCAAAGTTTAAATAGTTTAAGTAGCCTACGCGTAATGATTGCCATTTTACCTCAAATCGGAAGAAATACAATTTAAACTATTTACTAAATGTCAAACGTAACTTGTTACGAGGTCAAACATGTATAGGACGCAAGCTTTCGTGAACATATGCTTGCGAGTAAGCCCGAAAATATGGTGACCTTAGACTACCACTCTCATATATCTGTAATGGAAGAATTTACCGAAAATCTAACCAAAAATAAATCGAATGAAGCTGCCCTAATATACTTTGAACATGCGCGACGATTGATCAGGTTCGTAGTTTGGCATATGTATAAGGAATAAAAAAAATCTGATGAATTACTTTATAGCCTCGGGTAATGATGACCATTACGAATGATTAAAGGACATCTTCGAATATGCACGTGTAATGCTGGGAGTTCTTAACAGGTCGCCTGAATTCAAGTTAATATCAGGGGTCTCCGATTGCTACAAAGAAGAGACAAACGCGATTGGATAAACTGAATAAAACAAGAATAAAAAACTGTGACCTAAAGACCCACGCCCCGACATATGCGAAGAACGACCCTATCAAAAACTGCTTCTACGAGCTCCTCGAAAAAACTTACGTTAGAATTATCTTTTCTGATTTTAATTTCAATCTAGGCAATGGGGTTATCTGTGGTAATACAGTGGTTTTGCAGCGTAATGTAACGTAATGTAACTATAGCCAGTACATAGTTTCCACACATTGATATGTTTGCTTAACACAGGTGACATGGCTGATCAACAAACGATCAACCAAATTGATCATATTGCGATCGACGTAAGTAGCTTCTCCAGTGTTTTGGATATCCGAAAAATCTTTCATCGACTCGAACCACTATCTTATTATAGCCAACAAACAGATGTGTTCTGAGTACATTCAATTCTATTCTAATAAGGTATTGAAACCTAAAATTAAGTTGACTCGAAGGCACATTGCCAAAGCAATGACCTCATCGAGCAACCTGATCTTTGGAGCTTTCTACCCTAATTATATGTATCATGAAAGAGTTCGCTTTGACGGCTTTATTCCCCCAGAAGCGTTCCTCTACCTAGATAATAAATTCTGATCCAGGACAGATTGGCGGTGCCGCTAATCTTCCGCGTTCCTCGAACAGCTGCGGACAGGCGACTCAACTACGACAGAGACCTCGCACATGGCACGTCGCTCCGTGCGTCTCTCCGGTTCAGTACGGTGGTAGGGAATCGCAACATGAGGGATGTTGCTCAGCAGCATCAGCAATTTTGGCGGCCAGTTGAAGAAGAGGACGCTTAGTCGTCTAATTCCTCAAGTACTAGGAAGTTCTTCATGTGAATCAAAGTGGGTCAGCCTAATTTTTTTTATCCATGGTCAAGATACAAATGTCTCGATAGGGAACATATATTGTGAATGGGACTTAATTTTTTTTTTTTTTTTTTTTTTTTGATTGCTCAAGTCATTGAGCAAACCACATCATAAATATCGAAATTTGCACCAGAAAATGATGACTTGCGGAAAGCATTCATTTTTTGTTTTCATTTGAAGAAAAGTGCTGCAGAGTCGCATCGAATGCTTGTCGAGACATGCTCTATCAGAAGCAACATGCAAAAAATGGTTTCAACGGTTCAAAGATAACGATTTTTATGTGAGAAATGAAGAACGCGGAAGACCACCAAAAAAGTTTGAAGACGCCAAATTGCATACAATATTGGATGAAGATGACACTTTAAGTCAGAAAGAAATGGCAGAAATGTAAAATGTTGCACAACAAACAATGTCCGACCTTTTAAAGCTGTGGGAAGGATCCAAAAGTCTGAAAAATGGGTTTTACATGAATTGAATGAAAGACAGATGGGGAACCGAAAAACCACTTGTGAAATTTTGCTTCAAAGACACGATAAAAAACCAGTTTTGCATCGAATTGTTACTGGTGATGAAAAATGGATTTATCTTCAGAATTCTAAACGGTAAAAAACATGGGTTAATCCGGGACAACCATCAACTTCGACTGCAAAACCAGATCGGTTTGGCAAGAAGACAATGATGTGTGTTTGGTGGAACCAGAAAGGTGTGGCTTACCACGAGCTCCTAATTCCGGAATTCAATTTCATATGGTTAAAATGGAAGCACCAAACTGGACAGCAACTTGACATTTCAGGAGTTTGATTCGCTGTCTGACTTTATTCAAAGAATTCTATCTCTGTATTCTCATACTGAAATCGTGATTACGGGCGATTTCAATAAACAATTCTGGTTGGCTTCGACATTCTGGACAGACAACACCCGAAAAACGGTGTGTTGAGATCTTCGCTGCGGAAAATAATTTAATCTAGCTTGTGAATGAGTCCACACGAATACCAGACGTTGATAGTCATACCGCTAACATCCTGGACTTGTTTTTAACTTCTCACCCTGACAAGTACTACGTTGATGTGCTCCCCCTCTAGGCTCGTCGGACCATCGTGTTATATCTACTGAATTCTCGTACACCCAACACACAGTTAGAGAAAAGATTCCTAAAAGAACCCTATGGCAATACGAGAAAGCCAATTGGAGCGGACTTAACAACTTCTTTAAGAATTTTAACTGGTCGTTATGTTTCCTCGATAACGACGTAGATACCGCTGCTGATATGATCACAGAAACTATTCCCTTTGAAATGAGATGCTTTATCCCTCATCGGTTGAAGAGTATCAAACCAAAAGAAAGGGCATGGTATGACACGAGCTGTAAAGAGGCTGTCAGGGTTAGATAATTTTTCCGTTCCTACAAGACCAACCCGACAGAGCCAGAAATGTCTTCAACGTCTTTCCCAAGCATGTGAAATTCCAATACGACCAAAAACTGAGGCAAAAAATACTGCAATGTCCCAAAGGCAGTAAAAATTGTTGGTCATTCGTCAAAAACATTAGAAATTCTGCCTCATCCTCCATTCCAACGCGCATTTACAATGACATTCCAGCTGTCAGCTCTTTGGGCAAGGCCAATCTGCTTGCTGCACACTTTGCCGCTACCTCAACACTCCAAGATTGTGCTTTGTCCCCGCCTACACTTGAGTGCGTCGAATACACTTTTGCACTCCTGTAGTAGCAAGAGTACTCAAAGTTCTTAACATGCATAAATCCGCTGGTCCAGATGGTATATTACCCCTTCTTCTGAAGAGGTGTTCTTCCACGCTGACAAAACCACTGCGTAAGCTTTTTCATCAATCCTACTCTTAAGGACTCTTTTCGAGCAGATGGAAAACAGCATTTGTCCAGCCCTCCCTAAAAAAGACGAATCTTCTTCTCTCTCCTCCTACAGACCCATTGCACTTACGTCCCTTCTTTCGAAGGTCATGGAAACGCTGATAAACCGTCAGCTCATGAAATATGTCGAGACACGAAAACTTCTCAATGACCGGCAATATGGTTTTCGTAGCAACAGGTCCACTGGTGATTTGATGGCATGTCTCACCGAAAAGTGGAACCAAAGCATACATCAATCTGGCGAAAGCAAGATAGTTGCACTTGATATTTCTAAGGCATTTGCCAGAATTTGGCATAAGGCTCTTTTGTCTAAAATGCGTGATTTTAGGATCGATGACTCTCTTCTCCAATGGATTAGAAAGTACCTTTTGGACCGTTCAATTCAAGTTGTTTTCGACGATTTCAAGTATGATATTTACCAAATAAATGCTGGTGTGCCAAATGGCTCCGTTCTGTCTCCGACACTCTTTTTAATTTTCATTAATGATCTCTTGTCTGCTTCTTCTAATCCAATATATTCCTTTGCTGATGATAGTTCTCTCTGCTTTTCATATTCGTTCCCGAACTCACACCCCTGCTCTTCGATTGTAGAACGTGAACGGCAGCGTATGTTAAACTCATTAAATTCCGATGTTAACAGCATAACCAATTGGGGATCTATCAACCGAGTGGAATTTAATGCTTCCAAAACTCAATGCTGTCTGCTGTCATTAAAGCAAAATTAAAATACCCAGCACTTGAATTTCACTTGCATCGTTGAAACCGATAAACTTTCCATTCTCGGTATGTGTGTAGGTGACAACTTACGTTGGAATGACCACATATTCGATGTCGTCAAAAATGCTGCGATATGTCTATTTTACCCCCACTGATTAGGCCACAATATATGTATAGTATAAGGCATTCATACGCCCAAAATTGGAGTACAATGCCCACATCTGGTCAGGTGCTACTAAAACATCTCTGCACGTCCAAGATAGGATTCAAAACCGTGCGATAAAACTCATTGGTTATACCGATATCAGTCATTCAATTGGCCTCCTCGAACATCTACGTAATGTCTCCTGTCTCACTTTGTTTTATCGCTGTTTCCCCCACCAGTGCTCCATTGAAATCGCCAGTAGCATTCCGCCCATTCAAACTTTCAACCGTAACAACCGTCTCGCTATGAATGCTCATCAGTATACCTTCAAGCACATTTTCGGACGTACTCCTGATTCTTTAGTAGGCCATAAAACTCGCTTATGGAATGCCCTTTCGACCTCCGTGTTTCATGGTCGTTATAATTTGCAAACATTTAAAAACAATGTACATCGGTACCCGTCTTTTCTTCCTCCTTAAATTTCCTTCGCCCGTGCTGTGTACGAAAAAACTTTATTATTGGATTGAAGTACAATCAAAACATTTATGAATGGAACTCGACTTTGTTCATATGGCCACCGCGGGCACGTTTACAGTGGTCGATTCGTTGGATAAAATTTTCAATATGTTTTAATTTTAATTTTAAATATGTATGTTTATAAAATATATGTTTTTATTAGATGTTAGTAGGTTAAGCAGATTAAGATTTACTTTTAGGTAGTTTGTAAGTTGTCTTAAGTTTTATAATAAAATTAAAAAAAAAACAGTTCATTTACTAAATTTGTATATGGTATATATTTTAATTCGTGCGGTTTTTTTTTTCAAAATTCGAACGTTTATTTAAGTAAAACATGTACAATAGTATTATTCAAAGTATTACCCTGAAGCTATGACCTTTTCCCATCTTTCTGGCAATTTGTGGATCCCATCCCAAAAGAACTACGCCGGTTTGGCAGCCAAGAATGAATCAAGCCAATTTTTGATATTCTGCTCTGATGTGAACCGTATTTCATTGAGGGCGTTCTGCATCGACCGGAACAAATGGTAGTCAGAAGGGGACAGGTCTGTGCTATAAAGCGGGTGGGGTAAGATTTCCCATCCACTGTTTTCCAAATAGTTCCTAACCGGAATATCAACTTGGGGCCGAGCGTTGTCATGATGGAAAATTATTGCCTCGTGTCTGGTCGCATATTCCGGGCGTTTTTCGGCTACTGCTCTCTTCAAACGGATTAATTGTGTTCGGTAGCGTTGTCCATTGATGCCTTCATCCGATTTTAGCAGCTCATAATACAGCACACCCATCTGATCCCACCAAATACAGAGCATTACCTTCGCGCCATGAATATTCGGCTTTGCCGTTGATTTGGCTGGTTGGCCGGGTTTCACATATGATTTTTTGCACTTGGGGTTGTCGTAATGGATCCATTTTTCATCACCAGTAACAATCCGATGCAAAAACGACTTCTTTTGTGGCGTTCTAGCAGCATTTCGGACATGCAAAACCGCCTTTCGACGTCTCTCGGCTTGAGTTCATGTGGAACCCAATTTCCTTGCTGCCTTTTAACATTTTGGAATGGCTGCTTGAATGACACCCAAAGATTCTGCGAGCTCTTCTTGTAATTGGCAAAAATCTTCATAGAGTAATACTTCCAGTTCTTTATCTTCAAACTTTTTTGGCTGCCCAGGACGTTCATCGTCTTCCAAGCCAAAATCAACACTTTTAAATCGAGCAACCCACTTTTGGCACGTTCACTCAGCTAGCGCATGTTCACCATAAACTTCCACCAAAATACGATGACTTTCGGTAGTTTTCTTCATTTTAAAGCAATGAAGAAGAATTCCCCAAAGATTCTGCGAGCTCTTCTTGTAATTGGCAAAAATCTTCATAGAGTAATACTTCCAGTTCTTCATCTTCAAACTTTTTTGGCTGCCCAGGACGTTCATCGTCTTCCAAGCCAAAATCAACACTTTTAAATCGAGCAACCCACTTTTGGCACGTTCACTCAGCTAGCGCATGTTCACCATAAACTTCCACCAAAATACGATGACTTTCGGTAGTTTTCTTCATTTTAAAGCAATGAAGAAGAATTCCCCGCAAAAACACTTTTTTAGGCACAAAGTTCGACATATTTGAGTGAAAAAATTATTGTTGTTTACGCTTCAAATGAATGATGTATACTGAAATGACGCACAATGACAGTAGCTTTCCAACGCATGTTCCAATGGAATAATAACAATGGAATAATACAAGTTACGCCATCTCTTAGCAAACCGCAAACCGAATTAAGTTATAAACCCAATACTTAAATTTATTTTCTTAGTTTAAGTTTCAATAACTGTAAAAATGAAAAAAAAAAAAATAGACTGTAAGACACGCCGAAAGACATAGTATAAGTACTACGTTTAACTTAAAATGCTCGCATAGGACCGGTAGGTTAAAGTATTAATCTAATTTTAAGTTAATTAAGCTAATTTTTAAGCATTTTTTTGTTAAGCATGTAAGAAGTAAATAATTAACGAAAATAAAAATGCATTTAAACTGAAAAAAAAAAAAAAAAAAAAAATGAAAGAAACAGATGTGGATGTCCGTTACAGCTCAAAGCCACCAAACCATTGGAGGAAGTTTAATTTGTAACGACCGTGGCTTTCGAGTTTCCCTTATTAATTGCTCTAGAAATCCCATGCCGCCAGCATCGGCCGTTAAAAACCAGTGATATCACTACCATCAAAGAGGCCACCCCTGATGGGCTGGGTTTCAATGCTCATCAGTACACCCTCAAGCCTACCTTCGGACAAACAACTGGCTTATAGAATGCACTGCCAAACTCTTTATTTCCTAGCCAATATAACTTGCAAAAATTTATCCTTAAAAGAGTAAGAAATGAATATTAAATAATTATTAAAATATTTGAAAAAAAAAAAACCCAAAAAGCTGTCATATCTTGTATAATATTTTACTCTGTTATTACAAAACTGTATAAAATCGTGAGTCATGTTTAAGATCAACTTTTCGGAGTATTAACATTTTATTTTCTTTAAAGTCGAAATGCGTTATCTTTGCTTTTGGAGTAAGACTTTGGTATTTTGATTGACGTAAAAGTGGCACATAATTGTGTTCGTCATCGTATTTGGACTTGCTGCCAGCTGAGATATAAGCAATGTGTGCCTAGAATCTAGAGTCACTTGCTTGTTTGAATTTTCAGAATTTGTGGCACACAATGTTTGCACGTAACAAGGTATCTAATATCTAAAAAGAAGCACACAATGAGGTAATTCATTGTGCTGTAGAATGTTTCAAATTCATCTGCCTGAAAGTGATATCTCCATTGCCTATTTTGCTGATTGTAGCGGGGGATGAGTCTTTTTTTATTTAAAGTTAACATGGTGTCACACAACCAGTATTTAATTTTAAAAACAGTCACTTGACACTGACATTGACACTGATGGATATGATACGAAATTGTAATTTTATCAAATTACTTATCTATCATATTTGTACTACAAATACAAAACACACATTTACAAGTGTTCATTTAAAGTATATCACATTTGAGAATAATGTCACATTACGTCTTCATGACTTAATGAAAAACATTTGTTAAAGAATAAGTGTTGATAAACAATTTGTTTGAAGAAGTAAATATATTATATTTATACAGTTCGGCCAATTAATAATCATTTTATTGCAACATGTGCTGGGACTGTTTCTGAATTAATTGTGATTTGGAGAGTATGCTTTTGAAGTTCAAAACATGTTTTGTTTTGCATAAGTTGGGATTTATCTATTTCTTTATTCAGATACATACATTTCTGAATGATAAATAAATTTTTTTGACAAAAAAATTGGTTAAAATCAAGGCAGATTGAATAAATAATTCCCAATTTTATTTCGATTTAAATTTATTATTGTAACCCTTCTCAAATCTTATGAATTTCGAGCTTATGTTTAAATTTGCATTCAAAAGCAACAGCTTGTTCAGTTTGGCTCTGCGTTAATACAACTCCACTAACAAATCTGACTAATATTGTATTATTTATCATTAAATAGCTTTCAGCAGTTTTTTTATGCTGAAAAAAAAAAACAAATAATACACCTTATTGAAAATAAAATCGTTCTCTTATTTAATGGGTGCCAGGTGGCATACGAAAAGCCAGAGGTCCTAAAATATCTTTAAAACAGTTTTCAGCTGGACGTTTTTAGGTAAATTATTAAAAAGTTACGTTACAGTGAGTTATATCTTGCCACTACAATATGTGATTGTAATCAAACAAATGCCCAAGATCTCTGTCGACGAGTGGTATCTGTAAAATTTCACCTTCTTTTTATAATAAAAGTGCGACAAGGAGTTCATGAATACTCGATTCTTAGATGAAGTCTACGTAGCCTAAGTGTAGTACAGTATTAAAGCCATGGTCTGAGCTATACTAAACCCGGTAACGAAGGCATCTTTGGGGGAATTTTCGGAAAGCAAAACCACAACTGGGTAGTAACAGACAACAACTTTCGATTTACCCAACTTTTTTATAGTTATTAAAATAAAAATAAACAGGTTTCCCCACAAGAAAATTTCATAGGCGATTTGGATAACTCTGGATGGTTTTAGCCAGATTTAGAGCCAGTATTCCGCTTTGACATACGAAAAAAAGGCGAACAAAACACAATAGAAGGAATTGCACAATAAGACGCTGCCTTCCACAAGCCTCAACAATGCAGAACTCGAAAGTAACCCAAGCCACTTTTAAGGCACCAAAGACCGCCAATAAAAAAAAAGGAATATCGAAAAGTCAAAGAAGTCAACTGGTCAAGCGTTTTTTGAAAATACAAACTTCGTTATTGAAGCCTCTGAACATCAACTTCTACTCTTGTCTCCACGTTGAGCTTTGGAGCCTAGTACCTTTGAGTGAGAGTCTAAATCTAAGGAAAATTATTGGTGGACAGTATTCGCACTGCGGCACTCCACCTTGATCAGATTGTACAGCTACATGCACAGCTCTAGTCATTTTCAGCTATTGTCCACATTTTCTTTAAGAGCTACTCCGTCGTATCCAGAGCCTAGGTTTAAAGAAAACTTTATTGTTAAACATTTACCTTTGAGTAAAGATAGCAATGCAATAACTCTGACTAGACTCTCATAACCTTTTATTAGGGATCTGGCTTCACTTTGCAAATGGAATGCAAATAACCGACCATGTGCTGCCGAAGAACTCGCGGCCGCCCTACACTAAAATTAAGCAGATATTACCCCAATCAAAGAAGTGCGATAGATTGAAACCTGTAAAAAGTAGATGACATAAGACGACACTCAGGGAGACTAAGCCAAAAAGACTTAACTTTTCGGCATGTTAGAGAGCGCCTCATAACGATGTGCATTAAGGCCAAATTTGGAATCATAAAACTAATTTCCATTCATGGCCCTACAGAGGATATAGGATATCACCTTCAAAAACGAAATCTATGACGTTCTACACCCATCATATGTCAGGGATACTAAACTAGAATGGGGCCTGCAAACATAATGATGGACAAATAGTACTATATATTAAATACGGCTATCAGACAGAATAGACGAACAAGACAAGAACATGCATCATCTCTTCTGTAAAATATGGTCACAGGAAAGCATACTCGAAGCATGGGATAAATATTAGCAGGGATCCCATTTTTAGTACTTGCATAATGTGAAAACATTCATGCTTGCTTAATACCAGTGCGGTTTGATGACGGGGAAGTCCACAATTGGTCAAATTTTTGCACCACGGCAGATCTTGGCAAACATCTGGAAATTTCAGATCAGCAATCAACATCAATTTGGTAAGTTCAAAGCCGCATATAGCTGTTTCTGCTAATTATTCGGCTGCATGTGGCCTATTAAAAGTCCAAACATTTCACGTGCAGATCCGAAGGTCATTGTTCTTTAAACGTTAACTAGGGTCGTTAAAAATGAGTCGATCTTTATCCGAAGTCATAAGTTGGTTCTAAGATAGTGTAAACCAGTGAACTGAATTGCTGCGCTCCTGACCCAATTCAAGTTAAAGGACACTGAACTTTCCCGATTAATCGACGCGCAAGGCTCCAAGTCTGTTTCTATTGTCTTCAATAGGTCGATAGATAGACTGTCTGGCCTAGTAGCCTTGTTACACTTAAGTTTGAATCTGTGAGAGACTTGGAAATCCGCGCTCAGCTGCTCAAAGTTGAATTTCCTTACATTTCCTATTGATATTGTAGTTGTCTGTAGATATATATACTTTTACCGTAAAGATGAATTTGCTGCTCGGAATGTTAGAACGCCTTTTACACTGGAGAAGCCTAGCTTCTATCGCAATATTTTGCATGTGCATTCTCGCCTTACTCGTGGAATTAAGAAATAAACGAAAACAAAACAATAATAATAATGGTAACGGGGTCAAATGAAGAATTTTTACTCCGCGATGTATACAGAGCAGACGATTGTCTCTTTTCCAAAAAGTGCTACGCGGCCCCCTTCTTACATTTTTGGACAGGGCAGATGCCAAGAAACTAAATTTACCAAACATCGAGATAGTAGCAAATTCCAATGCAAGCAAGCTTCACCAGTAGTACGAGTACTTCACCGGCGCCCAAGAACGTCGAATCGCTGCCCTCATTAGAGAAGGAATTGAATCTAAGGAGTCGAAAATCAAGACTAGCAAACATTGCAGTGAAACCTTTTTTTATATATGAAAATGTAACATGTTGGCTGAAAAGTACGTAGGCTAACATGTATACGGTGTTATTTGAATTTAATCCATATGACTTATAGTAGTACTTACCTTCAAACGACGCGTGTATAGATTTGGAATCTGTCGGACAATTGGTTCGTAAGGTATAGCATTGCGAGTTCACAACTTTTGTTATTGTGAAAAAAAAAGAGTTTCGTATGTTATTAAAGCATTGCTTTATTATGAGAAAAAAAATATTGTTGAAACCAAAGCCTGGCTTTGTAAACATTATTCGGACTCTGCCCTAGGAAAATCAACCGTAGAGAAGTGATTTGTCAAATTGAAACGGGGCCAAATGAGCACCGAAGATAATGCATGCATTGGACGCCTGAAAAAGGCTGTTACGGGCGAAAAACTGAAAAAAATTCACAAAATAATTATACGTTATAAGTAATTATAAAGTGAAGTTGATCGAGATAGCTGAAACTTAAAAGATATCAAAAAAACTTGTTGGACAAGTAGAAAACGACTCCATTTAAAAAAGAAAAAAGTGCTGTTTCATCAAGATAATGCACCGTGTCAGGAATCAATGAAAATGGTGGCAATATTGCATAAGTTAGACTATAAATTATTTACTCATCCACCGTTTGCACACTTCAAAAGAATGCTCACTGGAAAAAAATTCACCAATGAAGAAGTAAACGCTGAAATTCGGGCTTATTTTGAGGCTAGAGAGAAATCGTACTATAAAAATGGTATTGAAAAATTATTGCACATGATTGCTATAATCGTTGTATTACCCACGAAAACAACTATGATGAATAATAAAATCTGTTTTACTATGTGAGCCTTCGAATTTTTCAGCCGTCCTGTTATATATTATATGTACATTGAAGAATAATAAAATAATCACTAGCGGCAAGGAGGTGAATCATTTTCTCAGTTAGGATCATAACTTAGTTGATTTAGTTACTGAATGATGCACTATTTGATTACTGTACAGAGTATAAAGTGCATGCATCTTAATAAAAGCAATATTTTCTGAGTTATGTATTGAACGAAGATGGCAATTTGCACCAGGAAAACTTCGTACTAGGTGGGGTGAAAAGCAACCTCCTTGAGAATGAAAAAAAATATTTTTTTTAAATGTTTTTTTTATTTTATTCAATATAGTCCCCTTTTAGTTTGATACACTTATTCTAGCGATTTTCCAACTTCTTGATCGCGTCCGAAAAAATTTTCCGGAAGGTCTGCAAAATACTCCTCCGTGGCGTCGATGATTTCCTCGCGTGAGCTTAATTTTTTATTTATCAGCCATCTTTTGAGGTTTGGCTCTTGTGCGCCGGTGCATTGTCTTGCAAAAACAAAAATTTTTTTCGCTTCATGTGAGACAGTTTTGCAGCGATTACGGCCTTCAATTGCTCCAATATTGCACAGTAATACCCGCTGTTGATGGATTTTTCCTTTTTCGAGATAATCCATGAAGAGTATGCCATGACAACCCCAGAAAACCAACGCCATAACCCTTCCGATCCATCGAGCCTCCCTGGGCCGCTTCGGAGCACTCGTGCCGGCTTCAGTCCATTGCCGGGCACTCATTCTGTTCTCTGATGTTCAACAGTTACTACCCGATTCCGCATCAGCAAGTCCAAATACTCTTTCGAAGTGTTCTCGCGTTCGTGTTTTTAGTCAGGAGTGAGTATGCGCGGCACCCAGCGGCAGGATATCTTTTTCATATTCAGAATATTTCCCAAAATATGGCGTGTGCGCTCAGTACTAATCTTTGTGGTATCTGCTAGCTCACGCACCTTCACTTTCTGGTCAGCCAATACCATTTTATGTATTTTTTTGACATTGTCTCTGAATTGTACGGTAATGGAGTTGCGGCCACCACGAAACTCTCGAAACCAATATTTGACGGTGTAGTCCGATGGAGCATTAGCCCCATAATAATTATCTAACTTTTCTTTATTTCTTTCCCCATTTTGCCTCTCAAAAAAAAAAAAAAAAAAAAAAAAAAAAAAAATGTTTTATGAGAAAACGAAAATCGTTTTTGTCCATACTCAACATGACGCCAAACATGTCAACAACAATCAGTTGACAAAACAAAACTAAAGACAGTATTAACTGAAATTTGGCATGTCTGCCTAGATATGAACGGACTTGAAGGAACTGCAGTAGCAGCGCATTCTGACAGTCAAGGAGGTTACTTTTCACTTCACCTAGTAAAAAGGGCCCAAAATGTCTGACAAATCTGGCGTGTCTATGAAAGCTCAAGAGTTTTGAATTTCTTAGAAATTGGTCACAGCTATCTTTTGGCATAGTCTTAGAACATTTAAAACGAAATACATTTCCATGCTTTCCAGTCATACAATTAACAAGTCTACGAGGTGTGTTCAAAAAGTAAGGTGGCTTTTTATTTTTATAAAAAAAAATATTCATTTATTCATCAATATTAATGCTGTCCTCCTCAAAGATCTCCCCCTCAGAGAAAATACACTTGTGCCAACACTTTTTCCAATCCTTGAAATACTTCTCATAAGCACTTTTTGGTACAGTTTTGAGCTCTTCCAGCGATGCCGTTTTTATTTCTTCAATCGTTGCAAAGCTCCATTCTTTCATCGTACTCTTCAGTTTTGGGAACAGGAAAAAGTCGCATGGGGCTAAATGACCTTTTTGAACAAGTCAGGATCATCATTGACGTCATTCAAGAGCTCCTGAGCGATGCTCATGTAACGGTTCTTCTGATCAAAATTAACAAGTTTCGGAACAAACTTCGCTAACACATGTCTCATGTCCAAAACATGCGAAAAAAATTTATGAATACGAGCCGAACGGTATGCCAACATTCTCAACAACTTCTCTAATGGTAAATAGACGATTTTATAAAACAGTTTTCTTCACAGCTTCGTTTTAGAGCACTTGATTCCATTTTTTACACAGAATTTTATGCAATTTCTTTGCTTCATGTTTTATAAGAATTGGAAATCGCCGAGCATACCCAAATACGTCTAATCTTTCTATTTGTCAAAATTAAACTAAGTATGCTATATACTTGAAACTGTGAACATATGTTTGGGACAAGTGTACCAACATAACAACAAACAATTTCGATAATCGAATATACGTTGCCTGCGACATTTCAAAAGTTACCTTACTTTTTGTACACACCTTGTATAAGGTGATCTAAATAATTACTATTTACAATTATCACCCTTTGTTTATTCTTAGAAAATGGTCGTTTTCACCTGCAGTGACCTTTCGGCATAGTTTTAGAATATATAAAATGAAATACATGTTCTTGCTTTACAGTCATGCAATTACCAAGTCTATGAGGTGATCTAACTAATTACAATTATCACTCTTTTTTTATTTCCACATGAGACACATCTCTCGTTCATAACTCATGACACATGGAATGCACAAATCTCACATCTGTCGATGAAGTACCTGTTTCCCACAAAGTGCACCCCTTCATTAATGTAAGTATTTGCCACCGTACGTGAGTGAATCCAAAAACTAAACAAATGTCACATTAAAATTCAACCACGTTTCAATTTAATTGGCATTCAAACAAGTCAATATGTATCACCTCAATTAGACCCTGATTTTCTCATAAATAAAAACACAAAATAGCTTGCTATTTTATGACGCCACATAAGAAAAAAACTAAAAATAGAAAATTTTTTAAAAAGTATTGACACAAGTTTTCCGAAAACTGTTCAATATTAAGAAAATAGAAAAAAAAACTTGAAAGATTAATAACACTGACCTCTAAAACACAATCTCCAGCCTGCAATCCACTGTATTTAGCCGGTGTATTTAAATCCACTGCACTGACCTGCAATAGTGGTTACACTTCAATAATTTTTACTTCATCAACCAAATTGTTAAAACTATCTACCCATGGATATGGATCCCATTTGCTGCGGGTCAAATGAAATCCCAACGAACCGTTCGATGACCTCGGTATCTGTAGCAGACGCAACGACGGATTATAATGATCTTTCGATGAAGTAATACTTTTACGACTATTGCAGCTGAAACTACTAAGTTCGTTACCAAATGTCGGTGTACTCGTATAACTTCCCATCGATTGACGACATTCGTAGAATAACTCACTTTCCACTTGCCGCTTGTACATCGCTATGTGTGCTTAATCGAACAAGTCTACGACTGAACTGGCGGACCGATACAGGTGCTAACGTTTTCTTTCAATCGATCTACCGCTTTATCTCTGAGTCGGAGATACATACATATTATTCCGCAGATAAAGCTTTCGCAGCTTAACTGACCTTCACCCAAATTACTTTGAGATCGGAGCAAAAGTCAACACAAAGAATGATAGAGAGAGAGAGAAAATTTATGCGCTGCTTTTGCCTAGGTACTCGTACAGCTGCCAAGATAGATATTGCTTCAGACTTTGTAGATCGCTTTGGTAAGGTACGAGTAACTAAACATTTATTGGGTACTTTTTTGGTACATCACTGTAGCTGTACATGTTAAGGTGATCGTCATTTTGGCGGAAAAAAACTCGTCAACAGGGTGATCAATAAAAGGTTGGGTATTTTCATTCATTTTCTTTACGTTCTAATGATACCTGGGCCTGGGCTTTAACTAATAAACCTCTCCAACTAGCTCGGTCTTTTTGCAACTGCCTCCAGTAACACTGGGCCAAACATAATTCACTTAAGTGAACTTATGCTCATGTCAAGAGCGTACAAAGAGTTAGGTAAATTAATGCTTGAATTTCTGTTTTTTTTTTTTACATAATATGTCCATATTTCTGCGTAGAATTTAGAATTACCTACAGAATTTTTTTTTTCAAAAAATTAATATAATTTTTTTTTTGCCTCTATTTTGAAAAAGCAAGTGTTATCAAACCTGATACCTCATGCATGATACAGGGGCATGAAAAAGGAAAAACATTAGTTTTAATTGTTACACAAAGAAACACTGCATTTCTTACATATCTGTGATGTCAGTTTTCTATACTTTTGGTATTTGGAGCAGGTGTTAGGTTTTTCGGAAAATGGAACAGAAAGAGAATGAAATATGTTTGGGTTCTATGACTATTTCGCTCCATGGGTGGCTTCCAAATAAAATGGGGAGACTAAATTATTAGTGTAAATTGACTTGATATTGTATTTAGGCAATCATTCATTTAAGAGATTTAAGCTGCTTGAAAAAAGTCCTTCGGTCACGATATTGGTATTGAACGCCAAATTGTCCAATTGGGAAGCAAATACACTACCACCTGAGGCACGGCCACCTGTTTATATAATACGCAAGTGTTTATATCTGTGGACCTCGTGGTCCACTATCGAAATTTTATACAAACAGGATGTCCCAGTTTAGGTTTTTGTCCTGATAGCTGAAGATTCCTGAAGTTATGGCGAACAAAAAATTGTATTGGATGGGGGAATCTATTTTCACCTTTAAAGGCCGTAGCTTTGTAACGGATTCAGCTTGGGAAACCGGTGTACACATTTTTAAAAGAGAATTTCAGTGTGCATAAAATACTATGCATCAATGCCTTACGACCTTTCAAAGCCAATATTTTAAAAAATCGTTGAACCAATTTCTTCAGAAAAATGCTTTTATCTCGAATTTTTCAACTTTTGGGTTAACTTTTTTTATGAAAATTTTTGTCTTCTCTCCACTATTTACGATTTTTATTTATCACTTTTCCACCTACGAATACGAACACACCTACGAAATTTAATATCCCTTTTAACAGTCTTTGTGGTACTAAAAAGGACCGGTACGTTTTGAGATTTCAAAACGCTTTTATAGTAAACTTTCAAAATGTTGCCCGTGCCTTTGGATGCACATTCTAGCGCGTTTGATGATTTCAGACTGCTCAGAGCTCTTCCCGACTTGAAATATCAGTTAAATAAACCCTTTCTTTTATGGCATCCCAAAAAAAAAAAAAAAACAAAATCCTTAGGTCAGGAGATCTAGGTGGCCAAGGAAAAGGACCAAATCGGCCAATCTACCGTTTTTAAATTTTTGATTTAAAGACGAAGTTACATTATTGCTACAATGGCAAGGACATCCATCGTGTTGTAAAACCATTCTTTGCTTCTGAGCAAAAAGCATGTTTTCCAGGAGTTCCGGCAATTGGTCTCTCGAAAATTCTACATAGAATGTTGACAGTATGAATGGCCCGATTAAAGTACTACCCACTATGACGGCTTAGAAATTCACGCTAAACTTTCTGTAAAATGGTATACAGTTAAGGAAAACATCTGCATTTCAACTGAAATTTTTCCTTTGAGAAGATGTGGGAATTTTGTTGGTTGGTAAAGCCCATTTTCGTAAACTGGGCTTCGTTATTCCATAAAATTGTTTGAATAAACTTTTCATTCTCATCTTGTTGATACAGCAGCAATTGGCAAAATTCAAATTTTTTTTTTTGAAAGACCCTGACAAAAGTTCCTGTACAGGCGTAGAACTCTATGAATTGTAGTTCTTGGAGCTTGCAACTGCGCTGCAAGCCTTTTAGTGCTAATAGATAGCTGCTTTCTTACAGCATTTAAAATTCTTTCTTCCTCTTCTACTGCTGTTATGTTAAATAACCTTTCTGTTCTTAACCCATACTGTATGCAGAGCCGACGGTTAATAAAGTAACATCAAAAATTGTCACCGAATTAAACAAAAACATTCCACAAAATAAGGGAAAGTTTACTGTTTTCTTAATTCTCCAACTTTATTTTAATTGTTAACTGATAGCTTGTAGTTATTTTTTTTTTTATTTGAACACACTAATTATTTTGTGACCCATTTGCCTGAATAAAATAGTGTTTTGCAATAACTTTCATTATTCATATATAGAAAAGTACATAAAAATCGCAGTTAATGAAGAGAAGACAAAAGTTTTGATAAAAAAAGTTAACCTAAAGGTTGAAAATTTCGAGATAAACGGATTTTTCTGATAAAATTGGTCCAACGATTTTTCAAAATGTTAGATTTGAAAAGCCATAAGTTTGGCTAGCGTTCATCAAACTCGACGAAATTAAATTTACTATTTTATGCATACTGAAATTCTCTTTCAAAAATGTGCACAACGTTTTCTTAGACTGAATCCGTTAGAAAGCTATTGCCTTTTTAGAAATTTTACCTCGAAATCAGAGGTTCCTCACTTTAACGGTCTATAACTTAAAGGGGGGTAAAAATAGGTCCCCCTGCAAAACAATTTTTTGTTCGCTATAACTTCAGGAATCTTCAGCTGTCAGGACGAAAACCTTAACTTTGACACCCTGTATATGGTTTCGACCCATGAAGCTAGCCATCATATTCTTTGCCGACTCTGAGACAAAATATTTGAACTCTTCCAATGCAATTGTCCTTTCTAGTTCTTAACCGACATGTGTAAGTATCCAAAAAAAACTTGTTTATTGTGTTTCCTACTTGTTTCCGCAGTCAACACCTTCGTAAGTAGCTACATTTTTGTGGTACTATCCTCATGACACTTTAGACTTCAGTACTTTCTTTTTTATCGCGTAGATTGCAGGTTTTGCAGGTTTTGCAGGTTTTGTCAATAGGGTACCCAGGCAAAAAATACTCTCCTTTTATAGACATTGAAACAAAGAAAAGTTGCTATAAAATTTATCAAATAAATTATGTGATTGATCTGCATTGGGATTGGATGTAACAGATTGGATGAAAAACTGCTGCTAGGTCGGGCTCATTTGGCAATTATTTTTAGTTCCTGAATAAATATTAAAACTGATTGCATAGCCCATAAAACAACACAACACATAAAATTTAAACACTCATATTTGAGATTTATCGAGCAAGCACTGCAATTTTATGTTCAATTTTGACGAGCACACATTTGCTCGTTTAACGATAATCAATGGTCAAAAGTGACACTCTTCACGTATCAATCTCTTCCTCGACTTTATTTTCCGCATGGTCAACCTACCTCCTACCTCCTCTTTAATACCTTTACGAACTTGAAATATTTTATGTGCACCCTGCCTGACTCGAACTGCAACTTTTTAAAGTGCTATAATTTTTTATTTTTTGATAAATTTTATTGTGCCAAAGCAAAAAATGTTGGAAAATACATCAATTTTCAAATTGTATCAGTAGTTTTCAATATGTCTACCTTTGGCGCGAATAATGGCCTTGAGACGGTCGAAAAAAGCATCGCACGCTACACGCAAGTGGCTTTGCGGTATTTTGGCCCATTCTCGGCGAAGTGCTTGTTTGAGGTGGTCCAAACTTTGGTATTTTTTAGTGCCAACCTTCTCCTTCAAAATATCCCTGACAGAGAATGCATCCGGAGAATCTGCAATCCATTGTGTTGAAGAAATGAAGTGTGGAACATTGTTTTTTAACCAATCTTGGTTGACGCGCGCTTTGTGAGACGGTGCCGATTCTTGTTGAAATGTCCACAGTCTCCGACCGAAACGATTGTTTATCCAAGGCTTTAATACTGCCTCTAAGACAGTTTCATGGTATGCGATCGCATTAATTTTGACGTCACGGTCCAAAAATACGAGCGGAGAGCGACCATCGGCGGTTATGGCAGTCGAAACCATCACCATCCGTGCTGCCTGCTTTCTGGTGCCCGTCCGAAGATGTACATTTTCGAAGGACCTCTCTGGCAAGTAAACTCGGTCATTTTGTTTGTTAACAAATTGCTCGATAACGAATGGCGACTCATCGGAAAAAACCAAATTCGGCACTTTCGTGCAAGCGAAGCAACTCCTTCGCTCTTTCGACTCTAACTTTTTTCTGCTGCGGTGTAAGATTGTGTGCTTTTTGGAACTTCAATGGCTTGAGCTCAAGCTCATTTTTCAGTATGTGTTGCATCCGTTCCAACGATATGTTGAGCTCACGAGCCATTTTTCTTTCACTTCGACGCGGATTTCGCTCAATTCGAGCCTTCAATTTCCGAACCATTTCTGCCGATGTTGCTGTTTTTTTATGACCACCTCCATGGCGTTTTGCTACGCTGCCAGTATCACGGTAACGAGCTATGGTTCGACACACAAATGATTTATTCACGTTGAGGTTCCGGAGGGCTCTAACGATAGCTACTTGTGGTTTTCCTGCCAAATATAAAGCAATCACATTATAACGTTTGAATTCCATAGCGGATAAAAATTTTTCAACACAACTGAGACGCAAATCGTTTAAAAGGCTTATAAATAATAAAATTATCTCACTGTCGTGAACGGTTTGGAAATTATAGCAGTCTGAAGTTGGTTGCAGTTCGAGTCAGGCAGGCTGTATATACAATAGAGGGTTAAACTTTCATTCGCATATTGATGCGATAATCCTTACCCAATTCATCACTTGGTTTTATCAAACGATGGTCAAAAGAATTTTGAAGCCCCTATGTGACAAGATAGTTTTACATCACCCTTGTCCTTCTCAAATATGCCAGCTAAGTGTGGTCGAAAGTAGGACGACCGCGAGTTCGTATATCTCGTATCGAAAATATTCAACGTCTTTTGGTTCGATTTGCCACTTGAGGACTATCATGGGGTGACCCTTTTATTTTACCTTCCTATCGCGACCGCCTCAAACTTCCTAACCGGAATACCTTCGAAAAACGCAGAGAGTTTTGTTCATTCATCGGATACTCTCTGGTTCTGCGTATTGCGCCTCTCTTTATAATTTTATTTCCTTCGTCACTTACGTGACACAAAAGCAAAATACCATATACATGTTACATTGTAGTAACAAATAGATACTCACTAAAGAAACTTTCGAATTAATTTCAATGTTTCTCCGCAAAAATTACTATCTTATCGGACTACTGAAGTAAAATATTAAATAGAAAAAAAAAAAAAAAAAACTGCAACAGTTTTGGAAACTGACTGGTAGTTTCGAAATACAGGACAAGGCGACTGGCATCTGGTCTGTAATTATCCTTATAAATTATAATGAATGGTATCAAATTTGATACTTTATGTATTCAATGGATAAATAAAATTTAAAGGCAGCTGTCAGTTTTACGTACAAAGAAAATTTTTCTGCTGTCAAAACAAATTGTTGTGAAAACAAATCACTGTGAAAAAAAAAAATTATTTTCGTTTGCCATTGTTTGCTTTTTTGAAGTATTTAAATTTGATATTTTGTCAAGATAAATTTAAGGTGAACTCTCATTTATATATCATATGTAAGGAGCGATTGTACATTAGACTGAAGAAAACTTGACGAAGCGGAGCAAAAAAGGGTATTATGGGTGCAGTATAAAATATCTATGTATTTTCTAAATTATTTAACAAGAAGCAATTATAGTTGGCCCTTTATACGAGTTATCTACGTCGTGGGGTTCCCTTAATGCACGGATAAGGACTGAAGACTTCAAGCCGGAGCGCTGATATCTACCATATTCGCTATGCACGTTCACGGAGTTCATTAGTGACCTAACCACAATTGACTACAGTGGAATTAAATTTATGTCAAAACAAAAGGAAAAACCCACCTAATTTCTGTCAATCGTTCAAGTTACCTATAATATATTTCATCAAACGTATTAATCTGTCAAATTGATTACAATTCGGTTTGGTTACAGAGCGGGAAAAAAAATGAAATGCAAAATATATTAAGAAAACTAAAAATGGCAAAAATATTGTATCTTGTATCTTCTTTTTAATTTTCTTTGTGAAAGGTGTCAAATTTTTTCACTGAATGTCCCATTTTATTGAGAGTTTTCTTAAACCCACTACAGTTAAGGAAACTTGGCGAAACCGAACAAAATCTCATTATGGTAATGCAGTAATATTTACATGCAATTAAAAGTTTCATTAGTCCATTATGTTTCGCCCTTAACTCCTATGCTTGACTACTTATACATATATCTGGCCCGTCAGTTCAGGGTAAGCCCGGGCCTCAACTAACAAGCCTCTCTAGTTAGCTCTTTTCTTATTTTTCTTCCAGTGCGCACCAATTAACATAACACCTTGGCTGCAACAAGATGGTGACCCAAGTCAATCTTGGCTGCTGGAACGTTCGGACGTCCAGAATACTGGATCTATGCCTTACGTCGATCGCAATGCCATCAATTTCATATTAGCGCTTCATGATCTTGATACCGCCATCCCCCTTTTTAATAGAAAAAAATGCATGTTGTAGGTACGTTTCGGGTTAGAAAATGATCCACATCTATGTTTGAATAAATTTGATAAAAGAACTAAATTGGAATAAAATATAATAAAATATATAAAAATGAGGAATTTATGGAATATATTATTCACAATAAGTAGTAGTAATGACTTTGTTATGAGGGTATGCTGGACATACATGCAGTATTCCAGAGAATGCATGTAGTAAGTTTTCATTATTTTGTTTGGAGGACAAAACCTGAAACGCTTGCGATACTTGTACCTGAGTTTTTTAGCAGGTGGTGGTGATAGTCAGAAGACGGTTTCTTTGAACAATACATGCCTAAACTAAATATTCACCGAACTCTTGTAAAAATTTGCGAAGTTATTACAATTTATTATTATTTCACTTCGGATGAATTTCGGTTCAAAATATGAAGGCATTTAGTAACAAAGTTACTGGTTAAAAGTTAGTTGGTTGTTTGTATGAATATATACGAACAATTGGATTCTTTGTTTTAACACCACCCTTAGTTAGTTGTAAAATTCATATATTTCTGCAATATTTTTCGGGTATGCCTCCATCATTATTATGAACTGGTACCAACTTCTTGTTCTTACGAACTGTCCCAACAAAAGTTATTTTTGTTCTAATTCTAATGCTAAATTGTGTTTGAAAAAATCTTCTATGATATTCCGACACTAAGTCTAAAATGACTCATTCATCGTGATCTTTTTCAGGTGCTCCTCTAGTTCGTTTGAGGTAAATTTGAAATTTCAAGCAAAATGCACTCATCGAATAAGATCCTATCCATGCCTTCATGCCATACACGTATTTTCCAGGTTAACTGTGGATGTAAACTTTTAAAGGACATCTACTACGGAAAGGAATTAGTCGTTCATCAATGGTTATGTTTTCTTGTGGGGCATAGCTATTCAGTCCACTCTTTGTAGTAGCCACGAATCGGTTCAAGTTAATTTCCAAGAGTTTCTGACCTACGATGCTGTTTGTTGACAAATGTCAGTACACGATAAATAGTAAACAAATGTTTTAAAGAAATTACATCTCTTAGCATTGGATAACCATGACGACCTATAAACTCTTGATGCTTTCACCGTATAAACGATAAAAATCTGTATAAAAGTGACGAAAAATGTATTCTGTGTTTGATATTTTCACTTTTATGACATGCAAAAAAGCAACAAACGGCCTAAGTATGCATGGAACTCGAATTAAGCTATGCTTCCAAAATTTGTTGATCACTCTATTTCTTTGCATATTGTTGAAATTGATAAAATCTTCCTTCATCATGATTCATACACAAGTCGAACGAATCTAAATAGCGAAAGATTTTACATCCATGGGTTGATGAAATCTGCTCAGTTTTAGCACGTAACGGGCGATTTCCGGGAGGTGTTGTTATCCACTTTATATTATGATTTTTATTAAAATATTCTGTCAGATTTCCAGATACCTTTTCTAGCTTGTTACTGTCACTTCTGACATCATCGTCTAAAATATCGTCTTCCTCCGTTTCTGGTTCATATTCCTCATCTCCATCACTATGCAAACCTTCAAAATCTTCATAACTTTTGTCTTCAGTACGGTCTAGGAGCTCAGCAATCTCATTTGTACTCAAATGGTGTGTCTTGTAAATGGCATGGTTAGGTAACATGCAAAAACCAATTTAAAATTGGACATAAATGTGCAAAAATTAAAAAAGAAAATAAGAAGGGAAATAAACTTACTCGAACATTCCGTTCTCTGTTTTCGTCAGCCAAATTTCGCACAAGCACGTATATTTCAACAAAAACCAACAATGTAATGACAATCAAATATATTTCACGCGAGAAAGCCGTAGGTCCTCGATAATCGATAATCGAGTGTACGTTGCCCGCAAAATTTCAAAAGGCACCTTACTTTCACCACCTCCCTTCGTTCAAATTCTCCATTAGCCAAGTATTTTGACTTATAAACCCATCTGCTCCCTATCACTGTCCGCCCAAAAGGCAGGTCACAGAGATCCCATGTTGTTTTTCTTAAGACAGTTGTATTCCTCTTTCTAAGCCTCAACCCATTCCTCAGCATGCAAATAATTCATAGCCTCCCAAAAAATTAATGGATCTTCCTCTTTCATATAGAATAGTTTTTCAATCACATTGTGGTATTTTCGATATCTTAAATGATCCTAAATATTTAATTGTTCTCCTTCCTTATTATTGTAAAATATCCTTTTAACCTTCAACTTCTAAAATTGTTGTTTTTCTCTACATCGGCAAATTTATCAATAATTGTATTTTCAAAATTGATACGATATTACATATACATATTCAGCATGCGTATATATACTTTTTTTTGTTTTGATTTCAATAAGTTATATTATAATTTCAGAAAATCTCTGTGTATACCGCTATGAAATTTTTGTTGTTTACGAGTATTCCAATAAAAAGGGGTATGCTTTACACTGTTACGAGAATTTGTTTTGATCGAACGTGTTTAAGGTGAAACTTGCTGATGCTGTTCGCTCTGGAGGTCCACCCACCACAGACGAAAATAAAATATTGGGGCCAGTTACCGTTTACAGGTATTTGACGACATGGGAAGACTATTCGAGCATGTGACTTTCCTGAAAAGAATGCTTACGAAAGATTAAATCAACGTTTGGAGTAAAAGGTCATGGTGCGCTCCTGGTGAAACAGCGCAATTGGTCAGTAAATGTTGAGCATTTGGTGTTTTTTTCTTCGAGTTGCTTTTATACAATCAGACAATAAGTGCCTTGAGATAATGCTCTTAGCTCGATACTTTGAAGCAGGTAGTGAAAGAAAAACGGCCCGAGTTGGCAAACTCTGCACTCTACACTTAATTTTACAATAGATGAGCTAATTTTAAAAGGTATTTTCCTAAGGCTACAGGATATTTCGTTGTACAATCGATAACAAACAATGGGCTTTTATTTATTCCACAAGGATTACATTTTTCATTTTAATTTTTTACTATTACAGATGGCACAAATTGTTGACGAATAAAGTTTACAGGACTAACGGTGTCTAACGAGGTCCGTAATATTACATTATAATTAAAATTTACATCTTTAAATATTCGGCATAAACGTGCCATGGTCCGCGTTCACTTTTTGGTTTGGTACACTCGTTGAAGTCAGGTTTGTCGTGATGTCACCACTCTTAGTTTTATGAGTTGTATCTTGCTGAACGCCTCCAGCTACTGATGTTTTGTACGCAAATATTGCATCTTCACTTGGGAGCGTAAACAATTGCATTCCAAAAGTTCGTCATCTTCCATTGAAATTTTGTTAGCCAAGATCGTTTTTTCGTGGAAGTACGGCTGAAACATCTCACTGGTTGACTATTTTCTAGCCTCCACCGCTCGTCTCCTTGTTAGTCGGCTGGAACGGTCGCTAAACATCTTCATCTCTGTTAACAGCTTATGTCACGTCCGACCGAGTGTGAAACCAATTAAATGCCTTTCACTTCAATCGGCAATAAATAAGGATCCTAAAATTTTTGTCATTTATTCTGTAAGATGCCCTGAAATTGGTCAATTGTGTTTCCCAACGCCAGAACAATTCTGCCTCCCCCAAAAATTCTGTCTTCAAATTCTCTGTCTGCTGTTTTTATATCTTCCTCTTCAACGGATTCCAGATCGCTTCTTCCTTTCCCGCCACTCTTTGCACTTGTCGTACAGTTTTCTTATGTCTCTCTCTTTCCATGTCACTCGTTTTATCACTCGTCATTGACTATCTCTTCTCAATATTTATTTCCTCATCCCGTTCATTTTCGATCTCTTTTTCATCGTCATCGTTTCGTTGCTGCTCTCATTTTCCCCTGCATCCTCTTCTTCATTATTTATACTGCTGTCGTGTTCATCTAGTTGTTCACTGTCTGCTGTCGACATATCAGTTACGACTTTGCTAACTTTTCGATGATTTTACCCCTTTCCTTCTCTGACATAGCCAAAAGTGGGAAAAGTAATTCACTTTTGTTGCCCGTGGTCTTTCTTTTTATTTTCGAGAGCCACTGTGTAAGTTGTGATGCCGTACATATTTTATATCTGTCGATGTCCGCCATAGCCTACAAAAGGATGACGGAATTGTTTTTATTTACTTTACTATAGGTACCTACTGTGCATCACAAAAGTCATGGGACCAATTCAATAGAATAGTATTGGGTCATATAAAAAGTCTCCGCGGTTTTTTTTCACTAGATGATGTTGGTATCTATTTATCCGGAAACACTAGTCTGATTGTGTCAAACGAACATGTGTTTGAAAGGTGACATGTCAGGCTACATTTTTTGTGAAGACAGCTGTGTAATTCGTTACTTCTCTTAAAAGTTATACTGATACATGGAGAAAAATTTGTGCAGTTTACGGTGAGAACGGTGTGAGTTAACTCCAGTCTCGAGTGGTTTTTTCGATTCCGTTCCGGAAATTTCGATGTAAGAGATGCACCTCGCACTGGTCGGCCTGTCACTGAAAAAGTCGATGAAATTTTGCAACTGATGGAGCAAGACGGGCACGGAAGCTATCTGGAGATAGCGGAGGCACTAAACATCAACCGTATGGCAGTTTGGAATCATCTAAAATGAACAAGTTACTCAAAGAAGCTCGATGTTTGGGTGGAACATGAATTACGGCAACCATTTTTGAAGCGATTCATTACGGGCGATGAAAAATGAATTAAATACGAGAATATCCAACGCAAGCCATGACGATCAAAGGCCGCTGACCAACCACAAACGACTTTAAAGCCTGGATTAAAAGAAAACAAGGTTATGTTGAGTGTTTGGTGAGATTCAAAGGGAGTTGTCTATTACGAGCTGCTAGATCGTGGCGAAATGGTCAATTCGATCCTCTACTGTGCACAATTCGACCGTTTGAATGAAGCTATCAAGAAAGAGTGACCAGAATTGGCCAACAGAAAGGGAGTTGTCTTCGATTATGACAATGCTAGGCCACACAAATCTTTGATGATCCGGAACAAATTGACTGAGCTTAGTTGGGAAGTTTAAATGCATCCACCGTATAACCCGGACCTTGCACTATCTGATTACCATTTGTTTCGGTCTTTGCAAAACTCTCTTGATGGTTAAAAATTAGCCGACCAAAGAGCCGCTGAAAATCATCAGAAGTTCTACACCGATGGAATTATTATGAAGCTACTCGGAAAATGACAAAAGGTCATAGATAATGATGGCCAATATGTACTTGATTGAAATTGACTTTGAATGAAGAAATTTTTTTTTTTCAAAAATGTGTAAAAAAAAAACCGCGTAGACTTTCTATTTGACCCAATGTTTTTACTTGCTCTGCTAAGGAGGCAAGCCAAAATATTTTTTTTATTTATTTATTTAAAAAATCTCATTGGACACATAAATTAAAAAAAAAAAAAAATTAAAATGGTTTATAGAGTAAATTTAAGGAGACATTTATTCAGTTATATATACCTACACAAAAACATTCTCACAAAAGTAATAGGACAATCTTAATTAGTAAATAACAAATTAAATAAAGTTAAAAATGCTTATTGTTAATACTTCGTGGGGTTTCCCTTCGCTTCGATAACCTTCTGTAGTATTCTTGGGATCGATTTTACTAAATTGGTTGTTTCTTCGGTGGTAATAAGGGACTATTCCTCCATCAAAATTCTCTTCAAATCGGCCTTAGAATTAATCGTATGTTTCCTTACTTTTAGCTCAAGAATATCCCAGAGATGTTCAGTGGCATTAAGGTCCAGGGATTCAGGTAGTGTTTCGATGACCTTAGGACAATAGTATAGTAGCCAGGACCGAACAGTAAAGGATTTGTGTTTGTTATCGTTATCCTGGTAATAATTAAATGTGTTACGAAGTCCCATATTTTCAACGCTTTGGTGCAAATGGTTTTTAATTATATTTAGATACACCCACTGAGTCATTGTCTCTTCGATAAAAACCAAATCGCCAACTCTACCAGCCGACATACACCACCAGCCGACATACACCCCCAGACCGTAACTCTATCTCCTCCATGTTTGATTGTCTTAACTAGGTTTTTCTTTTTAAATTCTTTTTTTGGCTTTTGCCATATTTATTTACTTTCGTAAGCGTATATGACGTTATCCCAATAGGTAAAGTCGAAAAGTTTTAGTTTTTTAAGCGAATTGAAATATTTTCTTCCTATTTATTTCTAAGAGTAGCACTCTTTCGTTGTAACCAGCCTTTTGTATAGATCTCCTTATTGTTTCCGGATGCACTATTTTTCGTTGTTTCCTCTAAGTTCGCTACGAATTTTGGTACAATAATACTTGGTTTTTGCCTAATTTCTTTTAGATATTTCTCTCATCTCGAACATCTAACAGTTTTGGTTAGCCACTACGCGGTTTGTTTTCTAATCTTTTTTCTTCCTTATATCTTTTTATTATATTAAAAATTGTCGAATGTCTTCTTTTCATTAAACTTGCTATTTCTCTTACAGTTTTATGTTCCGCGTAATTTAAAACAATTATTTTTCGAATTTTTTCTGATGTTTATTTTCGCGACATGTTGTTTATTAAAAACTGCATTATTAGTGGGTCTATAATTAAGAGATGGCATATCTTGTATTATTCCATTGTTATTATTCCATTGAAACATGCGTTGGAAAGCTACTGTCATTGTACGTCATTTCAGTATTTGAAGCGTAATTTGAAGCGTAAACAACAATAATTTTTTTTTCACTCAAATAAGTCGAACTTTGTGCCTGAAAAAGTGTTTTTGCGGGGAGTCCTTCTTCATTACTTTAATATGAAGAAAACTGCTGCCGAAAGTCATCTTATTTTCGTGGAAGTTTATGGTGAACATGCGCTAGCTGAGCGAACGTGCCAAAAGTGGTTTGTACGATTTAAAAGTGGTGATTTTGGCTTGGAAGACGATGAACGTCCTGGGCAGCCAAAAAAGTTTGAAGATGAAGAACTGGAAGCATTACTCTATGAAGATTGTTGCCAAACACAAGAAGAGCTCGCATGATATTTGGGTGTCACTTAAGCAGCCATTTCAAAACGTTTAAAAGCAGCTGGATATATTCAAAAGCAAGGAAATTTGGTTTCACATGAACTCGGCTTGAGTGACGTCGAAAGGCGGTTTTGCATGTCCTAAATGCTGCTGGAACGCCAAAAAAGGAAGTCATTTTTGCAACGGATTGTTACTGGTGATGGAAAAATGGATGCCTTACGACAACCTCAAGTGCAAAAAATCATATGTGAAACCCGGCCAACCAGCCAAATCAACGACAAAGCCGAATATCCATGGAGCGAAGGTAATGCTCTGTATTTGGTGGGATCAGATGGGTGTGCTGTATTATTAGCTGCTAAAACCGGGTAAAACCATCAAAGGACAACGCTACCGAATACAATTTATCCGTTTGAAGAGAGGAGTAGCCGAAAAACGCCTGGAATATGCGACCAGACATAAAGCAATAATTTCCCATCATGACAACGCTCGGCCCCACGTTGCTGTTCTTGTTAAGAAAATATTTGGAAAACAGTGGATAGGAGTGTATCTGAAGTCATAGCTTCAGATGGGCAATACTTTAAATAGTACTATTGTACATGTTTTTCTTAAATAAACGTTCAAATTTTGAAAAAAAAAACCACACGAATTAAACTACATACCCAATAAATCGATTTTGAACACCTGATTATTTTTTTACGACTAGGTATCCAATATGGGAGTAGTGAAATGCTAATAAACATGTTAAAATAAACACAAAATGACGCTATTTCTTGCCTTGTCCCATGAATTTTGTGATATAAAATTTGTTTCTTGTTTCCATTATGTGCTATAATGTAGTTGATAAATGAACATTTTTCTTTGTTTGACTTACTTTGCTGTTACTTAGCAATAAAACTATTGCCTATAGTTTTTGCTTTTGTCTTAATTTTTCCTTAGATTGCTAGATACCTACATATATTTCTTACACCGGTTGTTCATTTACATGTTTTCTCTTAGGGGTATTAAAAAAGTGCCTGTTAAGGACTGCTACACTACCAACACAGAAGATCCTGCGATAGTGTGTTTTAAAATCTGGTTCGTGGAATAGTTTAATTCTTTGTTTAATAGTTTTAATAAATCCAAACCTGTGCTCAGACAAATGCAGATAATGTAGCTCTGCTTCTTGATGGGTGATGGATCTTCCGAGAAGAATAAAGCGAAGTACTCTGACTCACCTAGTCACCTTTCATTTCCCCAACGAAACTACGTTACTTTGAAAACCTCGAAGGCTGTCCATTTATGATACTGTAAAGAATCTTTTGGCAATGAATGGATCTTCTGGATTTATATTGCTATGAAAACGCCAATAACATCCTATGTATCGGTTGTCTAGTGGAACAAGCTTTCAAATAC
The DNA here is from genome assembly GCA_907269105.1 of Volucella inanis. Taxonomy (NCBI): domain Eukaryota; kingdom Metazoa; phylum Arthropoda; class Insecta; order Diptera; family Syrphidae; genus Volucella; species Volucella inanis. Next base: position 150,952,262 of record OU026153.1, read on the forward strand.
CTATAACATTCATATAATGGACTTTACGCTCAAAGCCATCTACCGTTTGAAGAGAGGTGGTCGTTGGTACAAACTGGAGTTTATACGGCCTTGCGCTCCGATTGACTTTTGACATGCCGTCTAATGAAATGAAATTAGCACTTCTGTTGATGAAACATACAAAACCGATTTTTTCCATTCCCAGGAATGGATTCGGACAGAATTCACTAAATCTTGTGTGCGTCCTAGGTCACAATGGGACCTGAAAAAGAAGTCACCGATAAACTTTCTAGGGAAGGTTTACAGAAGAATTGTTCAGGACCCGAACCAACGTTGTGTCTGCTTGGGTCCGATGACTTGACTCTCCAAGATGCAGCCAGACCAAACGATTGCTTCTGGGCGTCTCTTAGCAATCAGCGGTTTACCAGCTGTTATGAACGATTACAGGCTGCTTAATGGCATCATAAAGGGGCACAATAATCTGCTTAGCACTTATATGTCCTGGGCATAAGTAATAGAATATTCTGCGACGCTTGCTGTGAAAGCGATGACGACACGAATACTTCTGCGAATGTCCACCCTACGCTCGCATCCGGCTGCAGAGCTTACCCATCTTTCATACTGACATACATATTTCATTAAAAGGAATTTGCAAGGTGTACAATAGGACAATAGTCTGGTTCTTTATCCGAGTGCTCTGTTCCGACAGAAAAAAAGTCTATATGTACATATATAGGGTTTTTCAATAGGGACTTGATAGATTTGAATTTATTTTTTGAACGCACTCTTTCACTAATCATCAAACTGTCGCTGTCAATTTATTCAGTAAACTCAACATTTTTATCATGGTAAAGTACATTAACGGGCAACGTCTGCAAATTATAAAAATTTTCTACAGATATTCGGAGTCGGTGACTGCAACCTTAAGAGCGTTAACTCGAATTTTCGGTCGTAATTCTCGCCCTAGTAGACAGGCAATAACAAGTTTAGTGCAAAAATTTGAGTCTACATATTCGTTGTGTGATGTTGCCGTGTCAGTGAGCAACGGGTTGGTCGAAGTGTCGAAAATATAGCTGCTGTTCAGACGTCCGTAGCAAACGATCCAGCAAAATCAGTCAATTCCACGGCGTTCTCAAGGATTGGGCATCGCTCAGACCACATTATGACGTATTTTGCGTAAGGATCTTGGTTTACACCCATACAAGATCAAGCTGACTCAAGAATTGAAGCCGACGAACCATTTGAAGCGGCGTTCGTTCTCCGATTGGGTTCTGGAGAAGATTGCAAAACATCTTCATCTTCAGTGACGAAGCTCATTTTTGGCTCAATGAGTTCGTCAATAAGCAAAATATACATTATTGGTCGGGTGAAAACTCACATGTGCTTCATGAATCATCACTTCATCCACAAAAAAATAACTGTTTGGTGCGGTTTGCATGCCGGCGGCGTTATTGGGACATATTTTTTCGTCGACGATAACGATCGTCACGTTACTGTGAATGTTCAGCGTTATTGCGCCATGATCACCGATTATTTTTGGTCCGAAATGTGATTTCAACAGGATGTTGCCAAAAGCCACACGGCACACGCTACAATCGATTTATTGAAGAGTAAGTATGGTGAGCGTGTTATCTCAAGACATGGGCCAGTCGATTGGCCGCCTCGTTCGTGCGATTTAACGCCGCTTGACTATTTTCTGTGGGGCTACGTTAAGTCATTGGTGTATGCTAACACGCCGACGACGTTGGAAGAGCTCAGAGCGAATATTGGGTCCAACGAATCGACCACTGCAAACGTGACCGTGGTGTCCATATGAACGAAGTCGAGTTCCATTCTTAAATATTTTGATTGTACTTCAAGCCAATAATAAAGTTTTTGAAATACCTCAAATGGTTTGCCTTTTATTTAAAAAAAAAGTTGTCAATTCGTTTATAGAAAACCCTATATTATATCAAAATGATCTCTCTTAGGCTTGGAAGCTTAAAACCAAGTATACATATGTAGGTGTAAATATAATGCACTCATAGTGAGCCATGCTATGGCAAACCAGTAACATTGTCCACCTTTGTACTTGCATGCTAATGAATGGTTAGCACCTCAAAACACTGTTCTTCGCATAAAAATTGCTCCACCTCAACAAACACTCATCCAATTTAAGTACGAGCTTTAACCAAAAATTACAGAGCAGAATAACGTGCATTTAGTTAACACACCCATCTGATGGCAGTGCAAATACAACGGAAAATCAACGAATATTTACTTTGAAAGCTTACTTTGGCACTTAAGCTATAGCAATCATCACCTACGTCACCAATGGAAAACGTTGTCATCCCGATGATTGAGTGACCCAGTAAATGCGTCCAGCAGTATCTCAATCCATCAGTCCAACATTTACGTATGTATCAGTCAACTGGACGAGCACAATTGAGAATCGCCAATTTTAAAAATAAATGACACTTTGTGGTCCGGTCCAGGGTTGGTGTAATGTAAACCTGAATAATAGTTCCATTGTGGAATGTAATTAACATATGCCAGGGACTGTATTAAAAATGTTTACCTTCCACTTGAAGTTTTAATTTCCTGACTGCCTTTTATGTGCAAATCCTTCATTTTTGGTTTTAGAGAGTTAATTAATTAAGGTTCGGACCCGAGTCGCTGATGTCGTAAATGGTGATGTGTTAATGGAATCGAAGCCAGATGTCGCATCACAGGAGACAACAATTGAATTCTATGTACTCATATTCATCCTCGTACATTTAGTCATTTTAGCACTTAGCACTTAGGTTGTACGAAAATTCTTAAAGTTTTGAGCACCTCGAGCCTTTTATCTGACTTTGTGAGTAAGTGGATAAGTGCAGAAGGTATACAGGACGGACATGTCGACCAGTTGAATGAGCTCACGAATAAAACCAGCACTCTATAGGTATATATGATTATCATCGTCGTCGTAGTATGGGAATCCGGTTCGCAATGGCGCTGATTCCGGTGCCGTATTTGATTTTTGCATAATTTAACGGACAAACATTCGACTAGAGTGGAGCTCTACAAATATACGAGTATTCGAATGCACGAATACTCATTCGTATATCCTGGATCCATGTTTGAGTTGTGTTCTCACCTTAGTGCAAACAGCGTATACAGAGCAAAACCACGTTTTGGAACAATGAGCTTGAATGCTGGAGCTATCGAAATAATTCGACAGGTTTCCATTTGCCAACGATGCAGAATTTATGAGAGTGAATGAATCAGGGATTCGGCAACGAAACAAACCTCTGAAAAGTCAATTGGGATCGGAAGCCACAGAGAAAGTGTTTTGCGTTATTCAATTTTCAGTATTTCGGATTGATGCCTTAAGAAAGGTGTTGAACTTTCATTTATGATTCTGTTTCGGATAAATAACACATAAACGGATTCGACTGTACATACATTGTTTTAATGTTCAATGACTTTTAAAGGGATCTGTATGTAGACTTTAGTGTAGCACGGACTGTGTCGGTTTTCAACTTTGAATCGACTATAAAGAGGTGGTGTTGAAACTCTGTGGGTTTGGTTTTAAAAGCAGATAAATGAAAATCGTCGTCACTCAAAGGGGTTTGAATGTGGATTTGGTCATTAACTTGTTTGGAATAAGCATTATTTTGTTGACATTTTAAGAATATGTTTTTCCTCAAAAGTAGTTTGGCTAAGTAACGTGATTGCCTTTATCAACTATCAGTTACTATATCAACAGTAATACAGTCGAATGCCATTTTTCAATTACGTATAATACATTGAAGGATGAATGGTACCTAAAGCAGTGCAGGTGAGGTCTTCTGAAATTAATTAGAGCTGAATTCTAACAAGAAACATAAGTGAACGCAATTTTTACTTCATGGCAGCTATGCCTATGCTACTAGTTCCTAGGATCTGTTTCTAGACATATTTGGAAAGTAGGATTTTTGGAGATATGAATAGGAGAGCTATATAGGAGGAAATTTAAGTTCTAACTCATTCCTAAAAAATTATCTTGGCTTTTTCTTACCCAGCTGACAATGTTTAAGCAGCCTAGATTTTAACAGTGATCAAGAAAAAATTACGGTTACGACAATTATGATGTGTTTTAGGTATTTTCAAAACTATTTTGCCCTTTAAGGTATCCCCAACTTGGAATGTGACAAATTTTGAATTTGAGTACCAAGCTTAGTGTATATTATAGTTTGAAGTGCACAATTTTTGTTTCGGAAAACCGTTATTTTACCTTAAATAAATATCAAATTGTTCGAAATTATCGATTGAATTACTTTTTAGCTTATTGCCCAAAAAATTTTTTTCCGAAACTAATAGGAAGGATCGTTGAATATGGCGGCTATTTAAAAGCATTTTATAGGTAAGTACTTTTCTTTTATAATACCGCGCACGCACCAAGGGGATATGAATACCCTTTTACTGGCTTTTTCTCCGGGGCGCGGGCAGGTGGTGTAGTAGTTTGAAACTCAGGTGTATTAGGTTTCGATATTTTTCCCAGAGGTGGTTGTCAAACTAAATGGGACAAGCTAGTACATCCTCCTCAACCAGTGGGTCTTAAGTACGTGCTAGTTGTTAGTCCGTTACATTAAGCCTAGCCAGCAACCATTCCAACATCAGTGTTATGCCTTCATGTCAAAGTTGACGCCGAGGGATTTTCATATAACTACATACAAGTTCTATGAAAAGACTTTTTCACAGAATTGCCTGGCACGGGATTCGAACCCGCGAAACTCTGCTTGAGGAGTCTATTCATATACCACTACACCACGACCACCCCCAAAGAATTGTTCTCGCTCGATGTTCCTATTATAGAGGCTTACTTACTTAGGTGCAGTTATACTTCGGGGTGAACCATGGCCTCACCTTACAAACTTCTTCCTTATCTTTCTGTCTGCAGTTGCGCATTCCAAGTCAGCTGAGGTCCAATTCTTCTATTGCGTGTCACCCTTACTTAGGTCGTTCTGTTCTAGGTTAGTTTCGAATTTTTGAATTTTGATTTGGCCTAAAGCCCCAATTGATTTGGCCTAAAGCCCCAATTGATTTGGGTTAATACAAGCTTAGTGCAAGGACTTAAGAACTAACAAAAAAATTACGTGAGTTGGAGTTGAAGGAAATAGAGTTGTTAAAGCATGCGCAGTCGATGGAACTTGAGAGCAATTCATGAATGAAAAGAATGTCACTTGTATTCCTACGTTCTTCTAAGGAACTCAAATTTATAAATTTGAGACAGTTCTTATAGGAAGGGGGAGGAGTGTTTAAAGACCCCCTTAAACTCGTTAATAGGAATGGTGAAGAGAAGGGGACCAAGATGGCTGCCTTGTGGGCAACAGAGAAGGCCAGGAAATAAACTGAAAGGCCGGATAGTATTGGTTTACCATGTAAGAAGATATCTAGTTAAAGAGGTTTAAAGCCGAGAGCAGACAATTTTAAGAGAATGAATCGATGATGAGGTATGCGAGAGTTTAGCAATCGGACGATTATTGGTAAGTTTATTCTTTGATCCCTTTTTGTGTTTCGGGATTATAAAAGAGGTCCTCCAAATCTGGGAAAATTTTCCCTGTGTAAGGGATAAACGAAATAGGAAGAAAGAGGGAAAAGAAAAGTTGCAAGAGCATTTTTAAGAAGACCAGCGGGGAGAGTATCTAATCCATCTATAAGCTTATGTAACTTTTCTTCAATAACATTATGATCAAAATATTTAGTGAACAATTTGGTATGTCATTGAGATAACGAGATTTTTTACGAAGGAATTGTTGACAAATGATTGTTTGAAAATGTGATGATATGTAGCAAGATCACTTGAAGATTTGTTTTTGAAAGAATAGAAAAAAAAAAATTGAAAAAAAGACTTGGAGTCCTAGTAGCGTTGATAGAAAGAGTTGTAGAGTTCGATTAAATGAAGATATGTTCGAAGATAAATAGGTGCGAAGAAATCCCCCCACAACTTCGATTATACCAAGGAGAGAATGTAGCATATGTTTTATGGCGGGAATAAGGCACATTAACAGAAATGGATTTGAATAATATATTTGGCGTCGACCAGAGATAGTTTCGGAAACTTGAAGGAAGTCCTGGTTACAGAGGTATTGATTTACTGAAATTAGCTTTATGAAAATTGTAAGAGCTGAGAGCTGTAGAAGAAGAGGATGAAAGTTATCGATACTTCAAAGTGATGGGGAACAATACGATGCTAAGGAATAAATGGGATCAGTTGTAGAAATAAGATTTAATTGCCTTTTTATACAGTCAGAAACCCCAATAACTTGTCATAGACTAGAGTCTGCTAACCGATCCATGAAGAGACATTCCTTAGTAGATCTGAGGTGAGAAGCGATGAAAAAAAATAGGTCTTCAGATAGAATCCATTTCAGCTGCTGCACATTAAGAGCGTCGATATCATCAAGAAAGTCGGATAAGTCAATCATACTATCAATTGCATCAATAGGAAGTTGGTAGGACTCGATGGGTTGGGGAAGAATCCAGCAATACATAATGTACAAGGTTCTATTTTAACTGTAACAAAGTTTAGTTTAGAATATTACGAAATGGCAAAGTGAGAGCAGCCGAAGCTGCTGTGAATGGGCAATAGGACACCTCGACAAGGAGTGTTAATCAAAGAGGGTATCCAATATCATACCGAAAAACATTGAAAGAAGAAGACAAAAACTTCTGTAATTTTATGTTGGGGATAAGATTAGTTTAAGTCAGAGCGTAGATATCAAATGGGGGAGCATAAGGTTAACGCAGAACGGCATGGGTTTTAGAACGTATGCCTTTCACGTTCTGGTAATAGAAGGTAAGAGAAAGGTTCTCGCATGATTTGTAAGGTTCAAAAAAAATTTATCGTGGTCAAGTCGACTGCGTTGGAGATGTAAGACTCTATTAGAGTGTACATAGTTGCGAAGGGTGGCAAGATTGTCTGCAGCTTTTTGAGGAGGCGTATTGAAAATATAGTCGTACCTTATAAAAAGTTTTCTGATACGAAGAACATCGATATTCCTGTTGATTAGAAACCATGACTCTTATTTTTGATTTACTCTCGTTGCACACTTAGTCAGATTTGTCGTGAAGAAAGGAGAGATTAAGACATATATTCTGATACATCTTAGGCCTAGAGAACGCATAGCGGTATTCGGTGGTATCGTTAGTTTGCTGCGTTAATTTTGTAGTGGGCTTTTAAAGAGGTTAATAGAAGAGAGAAAAATTGTTGAACAGGGGTTTGATGGTGCAACAGGATATTAGAAGTGGGGCTTGAAGTGTGAGAACTGAAGAAGTTCCAGTTCTGAGTTAGAAATTAGGAAAAGGCGTGGGTGTTAAGGCTTGAGTAGTAGCAGTTTGATGGGTAGGGGTTAAATCGAAACAGACACGTTGACATTGGGGTTTGGTTTGGAGTGGAACGGAAGAAGTTGGGGTATAGGTGGGAGGCTTACAATTAGGAAAAATGTTAGTTTTTAAACTTTTGGTAATTTGGGTTTACTTGGTGACTTTTTGCTGGTTTGGGCACGATGAACTTTTAAATTTTATCCTGATTCTTGGTGGAATTGTCCAACTGCTGGCTGTATTATGGAATAACAAGGTTAAAGTTGTGGTTTCTGCTATCGTGAGATGTTTCAAGCTAATTGAAGTGGCTGATGAATTACTATATATCTGTTCAATAAAAAACGTTGTGTGCAATTGTTTTTTCGAAGCAAGTTTGTCTAGCCAACGTTGCAATTCGGAAGCTGTTCACGTTGAATCAAAGTGATTCATAAGCTTTCGTGGGGTGGCGACTGGAGGAGTTGTTTACGTATATACGATTAAATGTGTTCTCGAATGGGTAGTTTGAACCATCTGCAGAAGACTTAAATGTGAAAGCAAGTCATAAGTGATGCGTTGTAGTGGACATTCGGATAAGGCTGCGGGACTCTTAGTGTCGAAGCATTGGAATGCGTTCATTATACATGCGCTAACAATCTTAGGTGACTTATGCGCAGTTCTCTGACTAAATCGATGTCCTTGTACAGCTCGTACAACTCGCCGCTCCAAAGTCCGTTAACAAATATTTTATATTTTATATTTTACGAAGAAATCTTCTCCCGAATTGATAGTGGATATCTTTATCCGCTTGCAAAAGAGTACATTTTTCAGTGTCGTAAAGTAGGACAAGAATAATCAAGGTCTAATTTACCTAGAAAGAGTCCCCTTAGTTGCTCGGGACAGGGCCTTACTACTTAATTAACTTTTAAGCCCAAACAAACAGTGATTGCCAAGAGTCATTCTTCGTTTTATTTTACTGAGGTGTTGTTAGTAGAGTTGATAGCAGGGACAAGATAGAAAAAGTCCCATACTACCTCGAAATAATAGTTGCCGTTTGTCAATGTTTAATTACTGTTTGATGACTATAACCCCAAATTAGGAAATGAGGAACATCTTTGACCTTACTTTAAGGTATCTGGAATTTCACCAAGGTGATCTGCCATTCCCTCAACTAGAAAGGTGCCCAGTTTACTTGATGTCCCAAAACAGATCTGTTTTCATTGGAGCGAAATTAATCGAATCTTGAGGGTTAATAGTTTGTAACATTCCTTTAAGAAGTAAGCATACAGCATACTTGCATCACTCGGCAAATAATTGAATTTAGATCCTACAATAAATCAAGTTTCTGCTGTGTGAATGTATAATTTCGAATGACTGTTGCTCACGCTTTTCGAATTCCAAAATATCCCACCCAACGTTCAAAACTATGCAACACAAATAAATAAAACCAAGCTTTTATAAACTCGGCTTAAAAAAAAGCTCTAATGCATAAGGCACAAAGATAATCCCAACTGGTCTGGCTTACCGTTAACACAATCACTCAGTAAAATTAAACTCATTTCCGTTTCACTCATGTCAGTAGGCTAAACCAAGTCGAGACGAATGCACTATCTACACTCCAAAGACACGAGTAACCTCTGAAACACCTATCAACACCTTCCCTGTATCCATTGAATCAGATGAATTTCTGATGTCTTGAGACTCGGGTCCAGCGACACACTTTTGTATCTTTTGTACATAGCGCATGTTATATGTATTCGGACAAAGTATCTGTACTCTCGGATGTAATATTTCACGCAACGGCCAGACAGATTTGAGGCGGAATTACGAGTAAAAAAACCTTGTGAAGCGGTATTACACAGATGACGGTAGTGTGGTTGTGGCTCGCGGGTGTGTTATTCAGGTTATTGCTAGCGGTAGTTATGAAATAACAAGATACAAACATACCGTCTCCAGGGCACAGCTGCCGTTGCCACAATCTTGGTCTCAGTACCTCAGTCTCAGTCTAAGCCGACAGCTCAAATCATAAGTCGGTCCCCGGGTTTGGTTCGTTTGTGTCCGCATGTCGAACTGGACGTGCAGTTGAGTTACGTTTTCTTCTTGTTGTTTTGCCTACTCGTCTACTCGTATTTGTTTGTATGTCGAGTAAAGCAATCGACTCAGAGTTATTACTGAAATCGAAAGCTGTCTTCGTGTTGGTTATATTTGTTTTCTTTTGTATGCGGATTTTGCATTTAAAATAAAAACTAGTCACAACAGTTGTTTGCTGTTACTTAAAACGGTAATCGGTCGTTAGAAAAATTTCGCGAGTGTAATTTCGTGAGTCCAATTTCGTGAGTGTGAGGAGATTATTGCCACACCCGCAGCGTAACAGTGTTGTATATATGCGGGGTCAATTTTCAAGTCAGAGGTGGAGATCCTTTTAAATTGGTTACACAAAAGTGAGGAGGATTTATTACAAAAGAAATTGGATTAGTTTTAAAGGTGGTAAGTACCTACCTATTAATGATTTTGAATGATTAAAATGAAAAAAAGTGCTTTATCTCGTTGTTCAATTACGAATTCATATGACTGACACTGAATAGATTGTGATTAGTTCCGCAAAGTGAAGGGTACTACTGAACGAGTTTTATTTTTAGCGACAATCGATAGTTGATTTTCGAGAGGAGAATTTGGTTGAGAGATACGGATATCATGCAATGTCAATATGTTTATGTTGAGAGCTTATTATCAAGTGATTTTCAATTAATACGTTTGGAGGACTGTCATGTTCTTGGACAGAAGGATCTTTTAATGGTCCATTCGTGATGATAATAAGCTTTGATACCTAGGTAGGAATGGACAATAAGGAGGTCAGCCTTGCTTTTTTAAAATTTTCAATTTATGCAGTATATACATATTATGTAATAGGAAGTTAATTGTTAAGACTAAAGGCCTGCTGCAAAATTTTTTAAGTATTGCTAAACGGCTGCTTAGAAAATCAGTACTGGTCACAAAGGGATACATGCCACATGTGGCGCTTTCGTTTGACTCATTTGAATTGATTTTTTTATTATTGTTATGTGGGTCCAATTTGTTTTGATATTAAATACGTCCGACATTTCCACCATTATGTGACATTAGTGAAAGGTTTTTTGAACTGGAAACAATAACTGAGCAAAGAATTTGAATTTAATTTTGTGTTCAAAATGACACAAAGACATTGGTAATGTCCAAAATGTGTTGGGTATCATGAAATCTTCGATGTTGATGACCATTCTGGCAGACCATCGACCATAAGAATTGAGGAACACGTCGATGAAATCAAAGATTTACTGGTAGTAAAGTGCAAGCTGACAATCAGAGAGTTAACAGAGATGACGAGCATCTCGATTGAGTTCGTTCACGGCACTTAAACCAATCAATTGGGTTCATCTTAGTCTTAGTTTTAATTAAAGTAGATATAAAAATAAGAATAGAATGAAGTATACGTCGAAAGACATAGTTTCAGTGTTAGGTTTAAGTAAAAGTGCCCGCATGGTGCTAGTAAGTTAGATTAAGATAATTTTAAGTTGTTTAAGCTAATTTTTAACAATAAATAACAATGAAAAAAATTAATCAATTGGGCTTGGAAGGTGGCGCCAAAGGACTTGAATTTCCCGCAAAAAACAGGTTATGTCCAACTTACCCGTATCGTCCGTAGTCGCGCGCCGATAGTTCGACTGCCATTATATTTCTTACGTTACTTGATTACAGAAGGGTTAGGTTAAGATCAAGATTACACAGTAAAAATCCTATCGGTTGTGGGTATTTAGAAAATTTTTTTTAAAATCTATGAACGTCATCGGGATATACATATGTTACCTTCTGTAGATGTAGACAAAACTCAATTTAATTCGTGCGGTTTTTTTTTGAAAATTTGAACGTTTATTTAAGAAAAACATGTAAAATAGTATTATTCAAAGTATTGCCCATCTGAAGCTATGACTTTTTCTCATCTTTCTGGCAATTTGTGGATCCCAAAGAACTGCGCCGGCTTGGCAGCCAAGAATGAATCAAGCCAATTTTTGATATTCTGCTCTGATGTGAACCGTATTTCAGTGAGGGCGTTCTGCTTCGACCGGAACAAATGGTAATCAGAAGGGGCAAGATCTGGGCTATAAGGCGGGTGGGGTAAGACTTCCCATCCATAATGTATCCATTTTTTACCACCAGTAACAATCCGATGCAAAAATAACTTCCTTTTGTGGCGTTCCAGCAGCATTTCGGACATGCAAAACGACGTCTCTCGGCTTGAGTTCATATGGAACCCAATTTCCTTGATTTTGAATATATCCAGCTGCCTTTAAACGTTTTGAAATGGCTGCTTGAGTGACACTCAAAGATTCTGCGAGCTTTTCTTGTGTTTGGCAACAGTTTTCATAGAGTTCTTCATCTTCAAACTTTTTTGGCTGCCCAGGACGTTCATCGTCTTCCAAGCCAAAATCACCACTTTTAAATCGTGCAAACCACTTTTGGCACGTTCGCTCAGCTAGCGCATGTTCACCATAAACTTCCACGAAAATAAGATGACTTGCGGCAGCAGTTTTCTTCATATTAAAGTAATGAAGAAGAACTCCCCGCAAAAACACTTTTTTTAGCAAAAAAAAAAAAAAAGGTTATTGTTTACGCTTCAAATGAATGACATATACTGAAATGACGTACAATGAAAGTAGCTTTCCAACGCATGTTCCAATGGAATAATAGAAGTTACGCCATCTCTTAGCAAGTTATAGACCCAATAAATGACTAGGTTTTTTAGTACAGGCTTATTTTCGCTAATGTTTTCTTGATTGTTACTTGTAATCCAGTAATATTCTCGTAAACGAGTTCTTTGTCTGTGTTTTGTTCTCACAGAAAAAAAAGTCTAATTTAGTATATCTTTTGGTGTAGACCGTAATTTCTGCTTCTTATATTTCTCTCCAGAGTCAGGTGTCTGCATTTGTTGAAATCGAAAAGTAGCTTACGAGGGCTGTTCGATGAATACCCAGATTAGAAATGACAACGCAACTTTTTTAGGTTTTGACAACTTATTTTTCAATATAATCCTCTTTTAACTCTCTTAGCCTGCAAAATACTCCTCTGCGGCGGCAATAACTTCCACGTTCAACCCGTCCTACTTTCAGGCTATCGATCTTTTAAGGTTTAGGAACAAGTAAATTGCAGGAAGCCAAATCCGGAGAATACAGAGGATGGGGGAGCAATTGGTAGTGCAATTCGACCAATTTGGCTGTGGCGATTGCGAAGGTGTGAGCCAGTGCGTTATCGTGATGGAAAAGCACTTTTTTTTTCGCCAAATGTGGTTATTTTTCTTTCAAATCGGCGTTAAATGAGCGCAATATATCGACGTGGTATGGTCATGTGATTGTTTTTCCCATCTCCTTATAGCCAACGTAGATCACACCTCGCGCGCCCCAAAAAACGGAGGCCAACTTTGAAACACGTTCACAAAAAGGTAAAACCCATTTTTTCGGTTGTTCTTTGGTTTCTGGTGTGTGCCAATCAATGTCTCATGGATGGTTACGAAAGAACTCCTCCGGTTTTCTATTAAACAGCGTCAATCACGTCTTTGAAGTGATTTCACGGTTGTGCTTGCTGTCCGGTGTGAGAAAACGCGGCACACATAACGCGGACAGCCTTCTCATGCCTAACAACTCGTGCAGGATATGGTTAAAGCGTTCAGTTGCTATGCCTGTTATTTTAGCCAACTCGCGAATTTTTACTTGGCAGTCTGCCAATATAAGATCACTGATTTTGTGGTCATATTATGTGTCCTCAATATATAAGCCATATAGTAGCCAACAATTGGAATACAATGCAAGGATTTGTTCGCAAACCTGCACTTGTTAGATAGAATTCTAAATCTGCGATATAACTAAAAGGAGATGTTAATATTATTCCAATTAACACTCTCCAATGTCAAGGTAATGTCTCTTACATTACCTTGATCTGTCGCTATTTTAAGGAATGAAATTACCAGTAGCACTTCGACCCTTCAAATATTTAATGGTACTACTCGCCACAGTACGATTGCTTGTCGGTTATGAAATACCGTGACAAAGAACTTGGTCACGGAAAGCGCTCTTTTTTTTCTAGTTGTTATAACTTGCAAGCATTTAAGACCAACATAAATCTTCTTCGTCAGTTCCCGAATGCATACATTTTAAGGGTGTATGCCTTTGAGTACGAGCCATTTATAAATTAAAAAGAAATCGTATTTCGTTAGTTCTGCAGTTAAATCTTGTTATCTTTAAATTTAGATATTGCCGTCTTTATTTAATATCTGCTATATGTACGGAATGTTGTCTTTTATCGCCCAGGCTGAAGGTATCGTTTCGCTTCAGAGCAAAATTTGGGTGGCCCATGCCGTTTACAGAAGTGCATTTTACGTATCCTCAAAATCAACTGTAACTTTATCTCTAAATGTCCTTTATCGGTTTTTTTTTCGGTTTGGATGATATATTCGGTTTACATATTGTCCTTCCTTGTAGTGTGCTCACTTCGCGTGGGAGAGTTGATTTTCTACGTGTGCTTTGCGGCTACCTTGATCAAAATAGAGCTTTCGGCGTGATCAGGTAATCAATTGAGGAGTTTTCTAACGACTTCCTGATATCGATGCCATCCCCTTCAGTGGGGTGGTTTTCCAGATAAAGAATCTCACGGAAAACGCGTTAGAAATTAAAAATCATTCTAAACAGTTTTCCATTCTTTTGAACATCAAATGTTACAGAACTGCCAAAAGTCCCTTTAGTTATTTGATACATATTGAAAATATACACATATACGATCAAATTGTATTTTATTTTATATCTACGTGGTGGATTTAATATTAATGTCCTTATGTAGGTAAATGCAGTATCTGAGATATTGTTTCGAGGTACATTTAATTAACCTTTTTAAATGGACAAAAATATGGTTGGGTCCACGAAGCCCATGTGTACATCGATTTGAGTCGTTGAAAGCTAAGTGAAGTTTTTGTTGTGATAAGTAGGTAACTATGTACCACCTCGGAATAACTTATTTAAGGGACAATTAGAGTCCTTACCAACTTCCGTCGAGTCGATATTGGGATAAAGGGAAATGTTAGCCAGAGCTTTTGTAAACATCCGTAAATGCGATGAATGATAAGGTTTGTATAATTCTACCCAGATAAGTTTCTACTTAAAACAAAGCCGAGAGGTTCTACTGAGTCAGAAAGCCATTAGTTTGGTATGATGTTACAAGTAATGTTAAACCACCGATCAATCATATATTTTTAATTAATCTTCATGAACTTGCGTAGTTCAGCGATTGAATACATGGGATGAGACAGATATAGTCATCAGAGTATAAGTGGACCTTTGAATTGCTGATATACTGATGGCAAGTCATTTTTGAGATCTGTTGAAAAGATAACTTCTAAGAAGCTGAATAGCTTGTTCACTGAGGCCAAGTAAGTTATTTAATTTCCAGCATAAGATCTCATGATTTACCTTATCAAAGGATTTTGAGAAATCAAGAAAGCAGAAGAAGTGTTATGTATCTCTTATCAAAATCATGAGTAATATCATCTAAGACATTAATCATAGCCGAAAAGCAGCTATGGTTACTTCTGAACCCATATTGGAAAGGGTTAAGAAGGTAATTGAAGAGAGATGATTTATAAGTTTCTCTAAAATCTTTGAAAGACACCGTAAAATGATACACTGATTGAAACGATTTTTCATTCTTTCGATACCAGTTTTGTAGTACGATTTCGGTTTGACCTCAAAATAGGCCTCTGTTTCGGCGATTACTTCTTCATCGGTCTGAAATCTCTTTCCGGCGAGTATTCTTTTGAGGTCTGCGAATAGGAAATAGTCACTGGGGGCCAAATCTGGTGAATACGGTGGGTGGGGAAGTAATTCGTAGCCGAATTCATTCATTTTCATCGACTTGTGATCAAACGCTCCAACAACGCAATGTAATAGTCGGTGTTGATAGTCTGCCCCCTTTGATCGACTGTGAGCAAACGCGGCACCTACTTTGAACAGAGCTTTCGCATGCCCAAATATTCGTGTATGATATATCCAACACGCTCTTTTGATATCTTTAAAGCCTCAGCTATCTCGATCAACTTCACTTTACGGTCATTCGTAATCATTTTGTGGACTTGTTTGATGTTTTCATCTGAAACAGCCTCTTTTGGGCGTCCACGGCGTGCATCATCTTCGGTGCTTGTATGACCACTTTTAAATATTTCAATCCACTTGCGAATGGTTCATTCGACTGGTGCAGAGTCCAGGTAACACTTACTATATCAAGCCATTTCTTTGCATCGGCTGCATTTTTTCCCATCAAAAAGCAATGATAAATCAACACACGAAATTGCTTTGAATCCATTTTTTTCACAATAACAAAAGTTGCTTCACTCACAACGCTATATCTCGAGAACTAATCGTCCGACAGCTGTTAAATTTATACACGATCTTTTGAAGGTTAGTACTAACTGAAAACTAAGATTACAGATTAAGTGGGTACATACGCGCCATAAAGCTTACATACAAGTTATTAGAAGCGATTTAGCTTCCTGTTAGGATCAGCACTTAGCTTTCAAGGATCTGAACGGGTAAAGCTTAGTAAAGCTGGGATGTCGACAGCGTTAAAATATTTGAATGTAAATGACAAAGATAGAGAGACAGTAAGACGAAGAAGAAAGAAAGAGGTCATGTTCTGAAATATAGTCCAAGCATAGTGGGTCAAACAGTATTACAGATAATGGACCCGAAACTATAATAAGGGCAAGCAAGCTGGGAGTTGGACTGTGAGAAAATCGCGTAGAGTTGCAGTCATTAACTATTTAGGGTTCAAAAGAAGATTCTATATCTATGATTTGAAGGGCCACGAGAATCATTTTTGAATAAATCAGCATTGAAATTGCCATTTATAATGAAATGGGCAGAAAACTCAGAAAGAGTACTAAACAAAGGCGGAAGGGAGCACTTCTGTTGGGGTTATAAACGCAGGATACTAAATACTTAGAGTATCTTACAGTTTAGTTCAGAATTAACATACTATATACTGTTACTCATCTTCCTATCGTGTCCATTATTCTGTCATTTCTAAATTGTAATTGTAATTTTAATACAATTAAATTGTAATTGTGTAAAGAGTAAAAAATGTACGAGATATCTGGTCTAAACCAAATTTCACATATACGCGTATACACATATAAATCAAAATTGGACTTCAAAGACGAGTAGTATAGGTAGTATAATTTGAACATGTTTAGACTTCGTACATTAAGGTGGCAAGCTTTAAGTCCCTCCTGATATTTGCACAAAATATTTATCGTCACACGAATACAGCTTTTATTCACACTGTTCAAAAAATTCGAAAAAGCATTACTTTCCATAAATAAAATAAAGAAATGATGCCATAGTTCAATGCATATCCAGGTTTTAAATACATATCCAGGGGATAAAAGTACAGAGAAGAAGTAAGAAAGATAGAGTTAGTAATGTAGGAAGGAAGCGTAGTGCACAGAGTGCATAGTGCATTGAGAATTTAAATAAAGAAATGAATTCAAGACTTGAATAAACCTTAGGTGAATTCTTTCTCTAGTGCGTTGTTCTTTTCATTGGTGTCCATTGATTCTTCGTTTTATTTCTAATGAGGTGTTGTTGGTAAAATTGAAAGCAGAGCCACCGTAGATGAAGTCGCTTACTACTTCGACTGTGGGTTGTGATATTCTGTCCAATTCACCGTTGTTGTGTGTCTCTTCTTGTTGACATCATATACTTAGATTTGCGCCATTTACCTGTAAAATTATTTTGGCAGATTCCGTTTCAAGCTAGCTTCTTACTAGCGATGCAACGTCGACAACTCGTTGAGTTCTTTAAATTATGTCGATATCATCGGCGTGCGCTAGTAGTTGCGCAAACTTTTGAAAGATTGTGCCTCCAGTGTTAACTTGTGAGTTCTGCACAATTCTTTCAAGTATGAAAGAAGTCACATAAAAGCGCGTCACTTTGTCTCAAAACTTTCTTAACATCAAAGGGCTCAGTCAAGTCGACCTTGACAAGTCATCATACTGCACAAACGGACGAGTTCGACAAAAAGATGAGACACTTACATATTATTGGTTTTAATAACTATCTCTTTATTATTAAATATTCTACAATAGTCTGTACAAACTATAATCTCTATTGACCGATTAATGTCGATCATATACCACTTGTGTGCTGCTCATTTCAGCTTTTTAGTCGTTGGGAAATACGAGAGCCTAACGAACGAGTTCACACTCATACTGGCACAATGAAATTGAATTGAAAAAAAAAATGAATCAAATTGAGTGGCTGAATACTACATACTCCCCCACCAGCGAAGCGTCAAAAATGAGTTGTGTTACTAATAATAATTAACTTAATTAACTGGAATAAATTGAACCTTACACTTTGATTTGTATTGTACTTCCGGTTCTTGGTTTGTCTGTCATACAGTGAACTGGTTTTAGCCTATTAATTGAAATAGAGACATTCTTACCTTTAATAATTGTAATTACGTATTATTTTAGTAGTCTACCCGTAATTTTGTAAGAGCCTTCGTAGGGAGGTGTTACCGCGACGACTGACTGCACGTATCCGTGTTCAACCACCAAGTCAATTTACACTGATAATATAATCTCCCCATTAAATGTTGGATGCCACCCATGGAGCGAAATTGACCACTGAGATCAAAAATCTTTCTTTCTCTCTCTTTCTATCTTAAAAGTGCCTTAGTTTTAACTTAATCTTATATACTACCTTGATCAAAAAATTTCGGAATTTATTTGGAAAATTAAAATACAAGTTTATTCATCTAAATCTATATAGTAACCTTCAAAGTAATCCCCATCGACTGCAACACACTTATACCAGCGCTTGATCCAATCCTCGAAACATTTTTTATATTCGGTTTTCGGTATGTCCATCAGTGCTTCTTGCGATTTTTCTATTACTCCCTCTCGGCTGCTGGAACGTGTTCTACTACGAGTTTTTTAACTCGTTTGAACAGAAAGAAGTCAAAGGGAGCCAAATTAGGTGAATTCGGTGGCTGTTGGATGGTATTTGTTGCATTTTTCGTCAAAAAATTATCGTGCGACGGTGCGTTATCATGGTGCAAAATCCGCGAGTTTTCTCCCCACAATCTCTTTCGGCAAATTGCTTCACGCAAACGTCTCATAATGCCCAAATAATACTCTTTGTTTACTGTCTGGCCTTCTGGCAAAAATTCACGGTGCACCAATCGTACACCGTTTTAATCCATGAATACTGTAAGCATTGCCTTCTTTTTTAACTGGAAACGACGTGGTGAACGCCATTCACTTGCATGATGTCGTACTCATAAACCCATGTTTCATCTCCAGTAAGAATCCTTTTGACGAATGAAAGAATGAATGAAAGACCGGATTCAGCCTCGCAAATCATATTTTTTGCGACGTCAACGCGGTCTCTTTTTTGCATTAAATTGAGGTCTTTTGGCACCAACTTTGCTGCTACACGACGGAAACCCAAATCATTAAGCAAAATGTCTTGGACGGATCCATAGGCAATATTCAAGTCATCCGCTATCTCTTTGATGGTTAATTTGCAGTTATTGACCAACATTTTTTTTACTTCATCAATGCTACTGCGTTCATCATCTTCGATTGACTCACAACCACTTTTGAACCGCTCGTGTGACTGGTAAATGATTGTTTTCTTTAGAGGATCGTTGCCGAAACACTTTTCCAACATTTCCAACGTTCGCGCAGCATTAAATCCGTATTTTACGAATTTCTATTTACTTTCAACAAATTTTTGTGAAATTTGTGTGCTTTCTGATGAAGGATAATATTAAACAAAAAAAAAAAAATTTGTTGGCTCTACTACAAGGTTTTCTTCTTCGTCGTTTGGCAAACATTCTGACGGGTTCTTGCGATTGCAGCTTCTTAAGGTTTTGTTCTCTCACAGTAGTTATCCTCTGTTCTGGTGCTTAAAATATCTTCATTCGAAACTTAGCCGCAACACAGTGCTCATCCGAGCCAATGTTAACTGCTCGGAAGGTTCGGGTGTCCAGAATATTAGAGGCATAGTTTAACTCGGTCGCAAAATGATCACTTTGACTTAGCGTTTCATGATCCGGAGACCGACATGTCGTTTTGTGTACATAGAGATGAAGAAACTGTGTGCTTGTTATAGTGATATTTCGTCCTGCAACAAAGTCAATAATCCTTAATCCATTGCCTGATGTAGTATCGTGTAGGCTATGTTTACCAACTGCTCTACCTAAGATGTCCTCCTTTCCTATCCTGGTATTAATATCGCCGAATACGATCTTATTGAGAACCTCGTAAAAAGATTTTTTGGTGGTGTCATCCATGTCTTCCATGGGGCATGGGCGCATGATTCGGATTGCATAAGTTTCTCGCTCAAGTGTCGGAAGCTCAAGATTTTTTGCCAAAGTCTGTCGTGTATGACATATCCACATATCGAATAAGCGATGTTTCTGTTCTCTCTAGGAGCCACCATAGTATATATCTCACTTTCTGGATGGTGCTGATATTTGCGTGATAACGGTCAAGGGCCTCTGCTAATTGTTCGGTTGCAGACCACTGCACAGCCTGTTAAAACTCCTAATATTCCACGTGCATATCCAAGTCAAGTTTTACTTCCCTATATTTACGGTATCCTTGAATTTCGGTTGTGTAATGATGGGTCATCATTAGTCAGTCAGCCAACCCATCTCCTTGCAAGGCAAGTATTAATATCTCTTACCAGCAAGATATAGGATCGTGGTTTGCTGTAGTCAATGTCAAACGGTCATGATATTTTTCATTTCGAGAAGGGTCAGTAAAAATTTTTAATTTTTTAAAATATATTAAAATTCTTTAAAATGTATCTCTCTTTTTTGTAACCAATTATTTAATTTTCAAGTGACATTTTCAGTTAAGCTAAAAGCCACTTTGATCTCACCGCATGAATGTGCGAATATGATTTGGGATATATATGTAAAAGCAAATTATGTAACTCGTGTGCCTTTAAGGAGTGCTGAAAGAACTAAGATATTTGTCGCTTAAACTGCTGCTTAGTTAAGAGGTGATCTAAATAGTTTCTGTTCAACACAATTGAACTGAATTACACTGCTTAGTTTTAGTTTTGGATTACTTACGACATTTTCTCACGATTATTAGAATAAGTGTCTAAGCGTACTTGCCTTTAAACTTAATTGAGATGAAACAGCTTTATTAAAGCCCTCTGTTAACTCATTTAATTTACCTTGTGTCGCCTTTTAGAAAGAAGGAGCATTCTGAAACACCTTCACTTCTTAACTTGAAAACAACAAAGACCTCCGCAAGGTTGGATAAAACCCAGGCAAAAGCAAGCCAACAAGCGAAACGATTTTCGCTACTTTATAGTAATTATGAGAAGAACAAAAACAAAAAAGTACGTTGGTCACTTTAGCGGTAACTCTACCCAAGGACTTCTATTAACTTAAATTTTAATTAAACTGACTTGCGGAAACGGTTTTGCTTGGTGGCCTTCAACATCTGTAAACACACAAAAAATAAAAATGCCTATCCAAATTCCATTAACTATAATTAAATGTTTACTAACTGTTAATGAATGTTATAATTTTTTTAGTTTTTTAATCACCTTATTAAAAATTGTTGTTCGGTAGTATTTTGCCATGAACTTGAAACCAAAAAGGAAAAAAGCCAGAGAAAAACAAAGCTTCGCCACGTAAGTGGTAACAGTAACAGTAACCTGCTTGCTGCCTTTTCGTATGAAGAGCTGTTGAAAAAGGTAAATTATTCCCGGTCCTGCATTCCTAAAAATAAAGCTTTCGGAATGAAAAACGAAATAAACGAAAAAAAAAAAAAACAAACAAAAGCTCTAATCAAAATGCTTCCTTTCACTTCATGTGCATTTGTTTTGTATCTTTTCAGTAAAATCTCCCCTTCATAGTGGTTGAAGTGCTTGTGCACAAAACACGAAGTACTCGTACTCCTACGGGTATCCGTATCTTTTGCATTACATCCTTTACGTTTTGTCTATTTCTTTTTTTGGTTAAGAAAAATAAATTATGTTATTTTTCAATGAAAAGGATTTGTGAAGGATTCTCATGAAAGACTATGTACGTACGAGAGTACATAATAGTCCGGAGAAAGATCGTGTTGTCCTTTTGTATGATTCACCTTGAATCTTGTGTGCTTTCATTGCATTTAGTTAGGTTAACGAGTATTCAAAGTAAACTTCTAAAAGTGTAATAAAATTCAATTACGTCTTTAATGTGGTGTATCATCTCAAGGTATTATGATTTTTTTACGTGCGAAACGTCTTTTGATTTCTGAAAGGTCATTTTTCATATTTTGTTTAATGAAACCAGTCTTCAGCTACTAGTATAGAACTAGATATATATAAAGTATGTAATAAATCAGCTTATAGGACTCTTATTTAACTAAATATTATTATTTGCATCACGTGCAGTGTGTACTTCGGTATTTATATTTTCCTGGGTTGATGCCATTTGATGAGTCAGTATTCTCATCAAAGGTCTCAACATGGGACGACGAGGTAAAAAATAAATTTGTCAAGATGTATCCAATAATGCACTTCTTGGTAATAGATTTCTATTGGGAGAATTTTAATTAATGAAAGTATAAACAACTGTTTTGTCATCGTTATTTCTTCTTCTTCTTTTTTATTAACAATTTGAATACGTAATGCCTACAGTTACATTTTTGTTCAGGACGAATAGAGGAAACATAGTGGTAGAGCTACAAATTTCGCTATCAGGCAGAATGATCAAACTGAAGTGAGGAAAACAATATGGAATTTAAGCTTAATAATAACAATGCTGTTAGACCGAACGGCCTACCAAGAGTGCAGTTTAAGTCAGCAGAAGATGACTTAGTAGAGGGCATGCACGAACTTATTTCTAAGATTTGGTCGGCAGAAAGCATGCCTGAAGAGTAGAACCCAAGCCGCGTTTGTCCAATTCACAAGAAAGGAGACCATCTTAACTGTGGCAATTAGTCGTATTAAACAATATCACAACGCTTCGAAAGATTTGCAGGTCGCCTTTATCGATTTGTACTCGTAAAAAGCGTCAAATATAATACCCAGAGATCGAATATGGAGTGCGCTCAGATATCAAAATATACCCAAGATCAAATGAATAAGAATGAAAATTAAATGCAAAAAAGTAAGTTACTCACTTACTTACTTACATATGTAAGCTCTTCTCTTCTGTTGGAGCATGACCGTTAATGATGCTTACGTTGGCAAATTAAGTCGGTCGTCAGGCATTTGCTTACAAGGGAGAAACCTTGGATGAAGTGTGTTGAACTCAAACGAGATTATGTTGAAAAATAAAACGTTTTTTTCTGTCAAAAAAGGATTCAGGAACTTATTGACCCAGCCTCGTGCATGCTTCGGAATAGAAAAGAAAGAATTTAATTAAATTATAAAAAAATGTAAATTGTGGGTCCATATTTAAAGGACCAAATTGAAGAAACCATCATTTACTTATTAGTTACATAAGTTGATAAGTTCAGCTCTATCAACTTAAAGAAGAACTAATCTGAGAGAGTGATCTCAGGGATCTTCGATATAACTGTGTCACTGTATAAGTGTGTTATTACACTAGGAAAGACTGACACTCTAATCTAACTAAACCTTAATAACAAAAATTCATAGAAAGTAATCAAAATTTAGGTTTGTGGCATAGGTAATGACTTCGAAGTATTCCAACTTTCCTCAAGAAAAGTGTGAGATTACATCTTAAATAAAATTGTCGAGTTCGCAAAAAATTGAAAGGCCTTTAAGCTAAATATTTCCGAGGCCCAAAGAAGGTCCTGTTAAATAGAACCTAGATATAGGAAAGAACATTATCCCTTTTTGGACTACGTATGAGTATTATGTTACGATACATTGCGCTTTCAGTATAAGTTTCATTGTGGGTCCATTATATTCCATTGAGTTTCCGGGACTAATTCTTCAACTTCAAAACAATAAAACCCCAAGTCACTTTGTCAACTATAGTAACAGATGTACAAGCAAAGAAAAAAAAAACTACAAAAGCACCTGCACTTCAGATTACATCAAAAGTGGAGAAAAAAAAAAATAAAAAAATAACTTGTTCCGACATCGTTGCCTAATAATGACCGCATACTCCTAGATGCTAGCCATCTAAACCTGTTCCAAGACACAACGTGTACGTGCTTTGCCTGGCGCACAATAAAACCCCCTCATACCTACATACATACTCGTAAATATCCGTAGATTTAGTCGAACTGATGACTTATTTTTTATCTTTTACCTTTTGCCATACGGAAACACCATAAGCAATTCATATCTACGTGGAACAAAGTTTAGTGCCCTTAGGCTAAAGGAAATCGTCTGAAACGTATGAATAACCAAAGCTAATTATATAAAGTTATATAAAGTCATCGATACTCTAACTCATTCTCATAATACAATATAATAGTATGCACACCTGACTGTTGACTAACACACTTAAGTATCTATAATACTTTGTTGGGTAACTCATCTGTCAGAAACTCAGAAACTCATAAACACCCAGTGGCAATGTGGGCGAAACGAAATTCCAATTGAACCGTCACGTTTTACGGGACCAAGCATAAAAAAGACGTTAAATGGTTAGCTTTAACCAAAGCAAGAGTATCTAAACATAGTATGTATATATAGAATAGAAATGCGGATACTTGCTCACATCTACACAAAGGTGCTTGATACAATGTCATGCACATACAATAACCGCGTCTAGTTGTCAAGGCCAACATCGTCGTCGCCTTTCTGCTTTCGCTGCCTTTCTGCTTCAACCGAAAATATTCTTGAAATCTTATTTGCATTCTATAAGAATGTTGGAAAACTTCAAGTACTTTGATGACGTCCACATGCTCTACGAATATTTAGTCTCTTTGCACTTCTTCATTACTCGAAAAACCCCTCGCAGAATGATAATTAGAATAGTGGGTAGTGATAGTGTAGTATTAACACGAGTATTGCAAAACAACGCGCGGGAAACTCACGTTGCCTGGCCCACTGGTTTCGAGTGTGTTCTCCAACCATTTGATAAATACTTAAGACATGCTGGGACAACTTGCTGGCAATTGAAATGTATGAGTTCCAGAACTGCCTTGAAGAATTTAATTTCACACCGGAATTGACACTTTGGGTGTGATGTTCAAGTTCTTGGCTCGAACAAGATAATAGTGATGGCAGACTACTGACACGTTTGACTACCGGAATTTCAATGCTTACGTTAATGATGTGGTTTTTGTGCTTGAGCTACCTTTTTTTTCTGTTAACGTCATGTTAAGTTAGTTTGTTTTTTGAATCTTTTGTTATTTGGAAAGAAGGCAATTGAGAAGGTGATGTGTCATCTGATTAGTTTTGAAATCTTTGAAGTGTATTAACCTCCTTAACTATCTGTTGAATCTTCCATGTGAAACAAACCGGATTCCGGTGAAGATGAGTGTATATTGGGAGGCATTGAATTATTTTTAAACATGTCTTACATTCAATGAACCTATAAAAGTCGACAAACTCGATTGATGCGATGTAAAAATTTCATCTATTAATATAAAGGGAGTTTTTTTTATGGGTTTGAGTTTTGAACTGGCAGCACTGTTTTATACAGTTTGTCAATATGACAGTTAAAAGTTTGTTTGTAGTAAGTACGTCTTGCCATTTTACAATGAATAGATTAAGCCATGCGCAAATTGTGCAAACTTTTTTTGAAAACCAAACTTATCGTGCGTTACGTATACTTTACGTATAATCGTCCATTTGAGCACGTTATTCGGAACACGATGAATTGTTTTCGCACCACCTACAACCTAGTCGCTAATACGCATCCCCATAGACGAAAAACATTGAGAACAGAAGAAGTTATTGCCGTTGTGGGGTGCAGTGTTGAGGAGAATCCGAATAAATCGATTCTCCATCGTGCACAACAATATGAGCTATGCCCATCCGCATTGTGGAAGATTTTACGAAAAGATCTTGGCTTGAAATTTTGTTCTCCGATGAGACCCATTTTCGGTTAAATGGATATGTAAACAAGCAAAATTCCCGAACTTGGGGTGAAGAAAACCCAGAAATGTTTGTCGAAACGCCCTTGTAACCATTAAAACTTACAGTTTGATGTGCTTTATGAGCTGGTATAGTCATCGGCCCATATTTCTTTAAGGACGATGCCGGCCAAAATGTTATCATCAATGGAGAACGCTATAGAAAAATGCCACACGGCGTGCGACACCATCAATTTATTGCGGGAAACATTTGCTCTGCGTAATGGACCTGTGAACTGGGTTCCACAATCCTGTGATCTCACACTTTTTGATTACTTTTCTTGGAGGTATGTGAAGTCACTAATTTATGCACATAAACCAGAGACGTTGGTCGATTTAGAAGTCAACATTCGCCGTTTTATTGCTGATATACGGCACCCGTTGCTCGATAAAGTAGTCTGATATTATAGACATTAAAAATATATTTAAGTATTTTATTTTATATTTAAAATACACCCTTTACTTACACGAATCCACATTTTTTTTATTCTAGTTTTTTTTTCCTTTTTTTTTCTCAGATACTTGATTCTTTTTTTCAAAATTAAATTTCTTATTTAAATTTGTTCCATTTGCTTTAATTATTGTTACGACATCATAACCACTACAAGGTCACGAATATTGAATCTGGTTCAATGAATGAAGACTTTTACTTATTAACTTAAGTTAACTATTACTTAATTGACTTAAATCTATGAATCGATATGTTTATCATTAAGAACTTGATCTTGATTAAAGTTTATTGAAAGGGATTGTAACTTTACAAGTGATGAGAATAAGATCAAACTTGCTTTCAATTTATTTCGCCTTAAATAGCGTTGTGAACTTTCCAAATGTTTATAAATATCAAAAAAGACTTAAAAAATATTATTGCGGATATTTTAATGAAGGCCAGTAAAGATCTTTAATATACGCATACATATATGTACAGTATATGCACAATGTGTTGTATGCTTTGTTTCAATTGCTCACTTACTTAACTAGCCCCGGATCCGTGAATATTCTCTGTTTTAGATATAGCAGCTTTCCACGCTTTTCGATCCCATGTGCGCTGCTTCCGGTTACCTAAATGAAGTCCTCTGTCATCCGCGATGACTTCGTCCTTAAGACGGAATTCGGTCTTCAATATCACCTCCGATTCGAAGACCGTCTTTACTGGAACATAATTGGCCATTTCCTCGATTTGGCCAAGCTACTGTAGTCGACATGTTTTACCTTTTTGGATTACATCCACATCTTTTCACAGTTCATAGAGTTCGCGGTTGTATCTTCTCCTCCAATCGCCCTACTCGCATACGGAACCAAATATTCGGCGAAGAATTTTTCTCCCGAAATTATTCAATATAGCAGCGGTTTCCTAGGGTAACTCTTCGCCGAATCTCCGCTACGGTGTCACTCGTGGAGTTGATATTCACTCTTAGTTAGATAAACTCCTTAACCACTTTGAAATTACTTGGTCTTGTCTTCAAGTTATTGCTTTCCATGTTAACGCCTGAAATACATGTCAATACATCTTCTTGCCGAAATCCGTTACAGATTTGGAACAGTTAGAAAGAACTGTTTCCAAATAGCACATTCCACCACTTATTTTACAGCGTCATGCGACACCCCTGGATCAGTTTTGCGGTATCTCGAATCCGGCCAGCGCCTTGTAGCGCTTAAAACAATAGCTGTTGTCTTTCTTTAATTCCACTTCTTTTCCAGGATTAACCTTAGTGTAGAAAATTGGTCTATTATCTATCTGCCGAGCAAGAAAATACACCGGTATGTTCTCACAGTACATTGAATAGGATCCTATATGCTACATTTTGCAGGGATATACCTCGATAAATCTTACAAAAACATAGGATCGCCTTTCTTGAAGATGGGATATTACAAAGCTGATACTCCAGTATTGGGGATGTCTATATTTACCCTTACCCGATATTGCACGTAGCGTGCCAAATTATCACCCGCTTGTTTGAAAATCTTCGCTGATAGACTATCAGAGCCGGCGACCCTTGATAGTTTTTGATAGCTGAAACAATGTCCTCTGTAGGCTTCTTCATACACTGGATGGGCTTTCTTTTCTTGCTCTATCACTCTCTACCTCTTGCCCATTAAGAAGCTGCTTAAACACATCTACTATTACATTCATTACGGTGACTAGGTTTCCTTCACTTTTTCTAAGAGCCTGCCTTACAGGTTTGAAACCAGCTACCAGTCACACAGGTTTCCTTAAAAACATCCAGATGTTCTTTCTATTGCAGAACTCTTCGACAGGGCAGTTGTATTCAATTCATAAATATATAATTATAATTATTTATTATTAAGCGTAGAAAAGTATAAGTGAGTAATTAAGAAATAGGTGTAATTATTTTAAGAGCAATGCGATCGATTTGAGTACTAACAAACTGATTGCTTGTCTGCAATAGCATAATTACAATACATAACAATATTTGAGCAGAAAGACTGCCATTGTGAATTTTTGTCTGCTTTTTCCGGCGTAATCATACCAAACACTCTTCCTCGGTGGGGGTTGGTAGCCTGCGGTGACCTCGGCAACCTCTTTGATGATGTCGCCATACAAGTTCCAGAGATTCTTGGCGTTTGTGGATGGTAAATGAGCAGCGGAGAGTCTCTCGTTCAGACGCTCTTTGTAGATTCTGTTTACTCCAGTCTTGCTAAGGCTTCCAATATTGAATGTCTTTGTCTGCGCCACTCGCAACTTCTTTCTGTTGGATAGTCGATAGCCGTTGTCTATTGTCATGTCGTGGAGGCTGTGCTTTAAGACTTATCCAACCAAGATGTTTTCCTTACCTTTCGGGATTTAGGACTCCGTGCAGGATATCATATCCTATTTATCGTATCTCGTGGATCGCCGTTACATCTGCCTTGTATCGCATGAGGACAGATTACGTTTTTTGAAAAGCACCAGGAGTGTAAGAGTACAGCGCACAACGTTCCGGGTGCATACTCTGAATTCGTAGGCCGTGAACGTTCTGGGTCGTGATCTTAACCCTTTGCGGACCAACTAAATCTTTCTAAAAAAATCGTCTTCTGACATAAATCAAACAACAATATTTCTTAGTTTTTTAATTTGGCATTTTGGGAAAATAAACGCATTCAGATATTTTTTAAAATTAAATTTCTATTTTATTTATTTATTTATTTTTTTTTTTTTTTATAAGGAAATAAGCAAAATTACTAATTGCTATATATTCAATCGGCTTCTTGCCCCTATTAAATTTTTTCTCCCACTTTTAGGCTTTTCAGACTCGAAGCGAATCAGCCCATTAGCGACTGCAAGACGAAACTCTTTTAGCGATAGTCCATTGCAATGTTTCTGGATACTTTCATTTTAAGCGATAAAACAGTTAACAATCGTTATATTAATAAAATAAAATATACAATGCCACTATGTTTTGGATTTTCTGTAAGTTTCGTTGCATGATGTACGAGTATACATATTGCTTTTGTCAACATAATACATGTGCTTATTTTAGTTTTTACCAATTTCATGCACATGAACTCTGATTGTGATCCATATTTTTGCTTTTTCAAAATGTGCTCAACATCTTCAGGACTTTAAAAATTACCAAGAAAATGGATAGGTTTATTGTCCATATACTTTAGGACAACGGTGCCAGTGTCAGTAATTTGCCAATCGCAATCGTCACTTTTCATCCCTTAGTCCATCAACAAGTCCTTTGGATATTCTTTTCTGATTTTTTCTTCCTGTACCACATACTAAAATTTCTTCCTTTTGCAAGCTGTGTTGTAAATGCACTAAATTAAAAAATTTGTCAATGTAAATTTCGTAGTAAACGTAGTTGTTCCGCACTAATTGCCTGTCCAAATCGGTTACTACCCTCCTTTTTAGATTTGTTCAATTTTGTCAGTAGCTTTCCTAGTAAAATAATAATTTTTCAATTGTTTTAATTCCTAAAAAGAAAAAACCTTCGAAGTAGGTATGTATACCCGTACATATTTGAAACAGATTTTAGATTAGATTTAGATTAGATTAGATTTATTGTTTGTTTTCTTGTTTATAAAGGGTGATTCATCGTGCGGTTTGATTTATAATGTAAAATACAACACATAAATTTGAAAGCGAACTTAAAAATTCATGGCATTTACTTTTTAAAATCGATATCATGTAAATATTGGCCATGACTACATCTAAGGTGGTCCACCCGGAAGGTCCAATTTTGGGCGACTAGTTCGAGCATAGCAACTGGTATCTCGCGGATAACACGAGTAAGCTGGATTATTCCCGAAGACCAGGGAAAATAGTCCAAAGGTGTGATATCGCACAATCTAGGCGGCCAATTTACCGTAGGAAAACGTGAATTTAAGTGCTCACCAAAATAATTTCTCAACAAGTCCATTGTTTCACGCGCTGTATGGCTCGTAGCGCTATCTTGTTGAAGCCAGAGCTCACCGAGACCATGTGCTTGAATTTCTGGAAGCACATAGTCCGTTAACATGGCGCCTTAACGGTTACCATTAACGGTAACATCCTGATTTGCCTCATTTTTGAAGAAATATGAACCAATGATTCCACCAGCCCATAAACCATACCATACTGTTGTTTTTAATGGATGTAATGGTAGCTCTTGGCACTCTTCAGGTTGTTCATCAGCCCAAATATTGCAATTTTATTTATTAACGTATCAATTGAGCCACAAATGGGCTTCATCACTAAACAAACAAACACTAAACGATAAAACACCGAATTTTCTCTGAATTTTCCAGAGCCCATTCACTGAAAATATGACGCAAATTCAACTCGCCTGGCTTCAATTCTTGCTAAGTTGAATTTAATACGCTCTAAGGTGGAAATCCTCACGTAAAATACGCCAAGTTGTCGAATATGCCAAACCAAGCTGCTAAGAACGACGACGAATCGATTCGTCAGGGTCTTCGCGTACACTCTCAGCTACAGCTGCTATAGTCTCTCCACTACGTGCTAGATATGGTCTAACCGGTCGATTATCATCCAATAATGTAATATGTGGACTCAAATTTGCGATTATGTAGGTCGATTATGCGCACCGTAAGTTCCTCGAATTGCACGAAAAACATTTCTCACAGAACGCTGATTTTCGTAATACAGCTGAACAATTTGCAGACACTGTTGTGGTGCAAATACAAAACAAAGCAGTTTGATAAGAGTCACACGTAATCTGTCAAAAAAAGCCTATTGTAAATCAAAGCTCACGATGAATCACCCTATAATACAAATTCATGTTACAAAAATCATGACTGACATGAAATTAAACAATTAATAACAAGTTTGTTTTAATATATATTCAATTCTTGAAACAGCGAAATAAAACTCATTGGGACGAACCCACATCTTGTAGCCTCGTTTTATGGGTTTCATACTCGAACGTCCTTAAAACCTTATCATCGATTCATCAACCTTTATAGCCTTAGAAAAACTGGCCCAACTGTTTCTTTGACCTCTACACTATAATCTTATTTAGAGATGTGAACCATGTTATGTATGGTATCTGGTGTTAGAAAAGTTGATAACGGTAATTCATCTCCCAGTCCCAGTTTAAGGGGTTCGTTATAACCATTAGAGACGATAAACGAAAGGAAAGACCACAAACTCGTAGTTTGTGCTGAATTAAGTTTCATCATCTAACATTTTTGGAGATATAATTCACTGATGCATCATATTTTTTCCCTACAGTAGAACTGCCACCACCAAAAACAATAATCGAACTTATTGTTGAACTTGCCATATGCTGCGATGGTTATGCTCATAATATATACTTTTTGGAACAATCATCTCCTGGACTTCGTACTTTTGTACGCCCCTCTTTTCTCAAAATCCTCAAAATAAGCAATTCAACAGACTAAAGATACTCAGAAGATCCGATTGCACCTACTCTAAGTCGAAAACAGATACTCTCTGCCGTATGCTTGAGACACACTTTCCGTATAATTTGATCAAAATCAGATCTTCGTAGCAACGAAGATGAAACTGAGCTGAGTAAGGCAATAACCGCAGCTTGTATCTGTCATCGGGTGTAGTAACTGAAAATCAGAAAAGCTGACTACATGGCCATCAAGAGCTTTAGATCTACCAGTTTGTTATACTATATGTGCTCAGAACTGCAATTCTAATGAACTATTTGTCTAAGATACAACATACATAATTTTTATTTTATGTGTGTACTTAAACAGTTATAACAGGTGCCTGAAATGCTCTCTTGGTTTCTTACTTGTATGTATGCTAGAGCCCGTTTTTGGATTTCACTGCGAATGTTTATTGATGCTTACTGCTGCCTCATTTTTGATGACGCTTCCGGAAAACGCTCTTCTAATTCATTTAAAGTTTCTATTTCGGTTGAATAAATAAGTTCTTTCGTTCTTCTCCATGCAAAAGAATTCAATGCTGTGAAGTCAGTGGGTTGGTCATCCTGTTGGAAATATGGTGAAACTGGTTGAATCAGTGGAATGTCTTCCAATCGTTCTAGTAAATTATTACGCAAAATCGTTTGTAGAATTCAGCCTAGGTGGTAGTTTAAAGGTCCCGATTTTGATCTCATCTCTTGTAAATTGATATTCGTCCGTCCAAAGAATTCTGCTAATAAACTTGGTTTCTACCTAGTTAGAAAACTCAGGTCACTTTTACAAATTATCGGAAAGCAATTCTTGCACAGGTGAATGGTGGTATGGATAAAGATTTTTATTAGAAATTTTATGTCTGGAAACATTGAATTGCAAAGCCAAGCATCTGATGCTGATTGATGAATCAGCTGTAACAGATTTCAGTATTCTTTCAACATCTGCAGTCCTTCTTAATTGGGATCCTGCATTAGGTCGTGTATTTAAAACTGATCCCGTTTCTTGAAGTCTTCTATGCGTATTTCCAAATACCTCTTCACTAGGAAGTCGTCGAATAGGATTTATTTTATGGTATCTTTGGTACACTCTAGTTTAATTTTCATAACACAGCCCATAAACGTAGTTAATGTCTGCGTGTTCTTGGATTCAAATGGCATTTCTAAGCGACTGTAACCTTGGCGTTAAGAATTTTTTGTTCTAATCTTTTATACCATTTTTGTTTATTAAGTTTTCCAAATAAACCTTCAAATCCTAAACCTAACTCTTTCTGAGAACTTTTAAGGAACAGGATAGCAAAAGGAAGTCAATTATATGAGTACGCTTTAAAACTTCCTAATAGCTATGCCATTTTAAGAAAAAGTATTAAAAAAATATTATTTCTTGGAAAACCACTCTTATTGTCAATTTTTGTTGGAAACGTAAGAAAAGGGTTTCCCAAGTATCATAAAATCAAGGAGTTTTTCTGCAAACTTGTTGATGATTTTTTTACTATTGTTTCGTTCATTAAAAAGAAACAGTAAAACATTTTGTTTATTAAAGTGCACTCAAAATTAATAATTGGCATGGGCAAGAAAAATGGAACAGGTTTTGCAATTGGATATCTGAAGACTGAAAGAAGATATTAACCTTATTTAATAGCGGTTATAGAGGCTAATATTTTTCTAAAAGTACTTTTAAACGAAGTCTCTTCCATTAGTATTAACAAATCAATTTCCGTTATCATAGGTCAGGGTAAACCAGAGTAAACGTTTTCTCAAATCCTCGATAAATGACGTCAACATTATAAATAGATTATACCCAAGAATTATTTCACAATTTACCCTTGATGAGTACCCTGTATAATAAGGATTGTACGAAAAGTGTTGTAGTAGATTTCTGGAACAGAAATATTTGCCGATTCCGAATTAACAGAATTTTAAAACCGCCATTAAGTGCCGATCACCTCTTACGGAGATGACAAAACAGTTTAATCTACACCTTTATAGTTGCCACTCTACTCTGTTTATAAAAGAACAGACCTTAGGTGGACTGTTGCACCA
This sequence comes from Volucella inanis, assembly GCA_907269105.1. Lineage (NCBI taxonomy): Eukaryota > Metazoa > Arthropoda > Insecta > Diptera > Syrphidae > Volucella > Volucella inanis. The sequence goes on from OU026153.1 coordinate 150,985,520, forward strand.
ACATGTCAAGCGACAAATCATATCTGGCCAAAGAGTCTGATCATTCTAAACAGGAAACATCCGAGCGCTAGCATAGGTGTAATTACTGTGCACTGCCTTATAGAGAAGCATGCAAGAAGGCTTGGCGCCTTTAAAAACGGTTTCTGTAGAAGCTTCATTGACGAGACGGAAGAGGAGACAATCCTCTACCTTCTCAGCACATGCCCACCTCTCTCCCAACGAAGAAAAGTCCACTTAGGAACTTTCTTCTACAATGACTTACACGATCTAAAGAATATATGCTAAGTAGATGTTAACAGTACTTACTACACTTCATCATAAGCTCAAAAGGGTTCCTTGAGCAATAGGATCAGAGATCCACGCTGCATCACAGTTGGCCAATAGCCTAAGTGAGTTGGTCCTTCCAAACGCTACTAGGTAACGGAGAAGATCATTCCACTCAGGAGATCACATACCAAAAGATAAAGCTAAAAAATAAAAATAATGCGGAATCGACTTTGCGAAAAACTTTTTTTTTGTCATTAGGTTTTTAATAAAGAATACTCCAACAATGGCACGGAATCTTTAATTTGGAAGAATACAGATGCAGCTCATTAATATAAGAAATAGTGCATTCTCAAAGTGTCCAACATACAGCACGAACATATGCGATATTTTCAAAAATTAAGATGTAATGGAGAATTTCGGAATGTGACGTTATAAAAAAAAAAAATAAATAAATAAATTATATCAAGGTATAATATAGGGTTTTCTAATAACGACTTGACAACTTTTTTTTTTTTAAATAAAAGGCAAAGCATTTGAGATATTTCAAAAACTTTATTATGGGCTTAAAGTACAATCAAAACATTTATGAATGGAACTCGACTTCGTTCATATGGCGGGCACGTCCAATGTTGGCTCTGAGCTCTTCCGACTCGTCGGCGTGTTGGAATAAACCAATGACTTAACGTAGTCCCACAGAAAATAGTCAAGCGGCGTTAAATCGCACGAACGAGGCGGCCAGTCGAGTGGCCCGTGTCTTGAGATAACACGCTCACCATACTTACTCTTCAATAAATCGATTGTAGCGTGTGCTGTGTGGCTTGTTGCACCATCCTGTTGAAACCACATGTCGTCAAGTCCATATCTTCCAACTCGGGCTAAAAATAATCGGTGATCATGGCGCGATAACGCTGATCATTCACAGTAACGACGATCATTATCGTCGACGAAAAAATATGGCCCAATAACGCCGCCGGCATGCAAACCGCACCGAACAGTTATCTTTTGTGGATGAAGTGGTGACTCATGAAGCACATGTGGGTTTTCACCCAACAAATAACGCATATTTTGCTTTTTGACGAACCCATTGAGCCAAAAATGAGCTTCGTCACTGAAGATGATTTTGCGTTGAAATTCATCATCTTGGCGCATCTTCTCCAGAACCCAATCGGAGAATCTAGCTCGTTAGTGTACTTTAGATGAAACTGTTGAATGTTTACTGAATAGATTGACAGTGACAGTTTGGTGATTAGTGAAAGAGTGCGTTCACAAATTAAATTCAAAGTTGTCAAGTACCTATTGGAAAACCCTATACTACATAAAATACCAGTTTTCTTATATCATATTTATGTCTCCAAACTATTGCTGAAGAGATAAAAAAAACTATCGACTTCGAAACCAAAAAATTATATGGCTACAAGCAATTATTAATTATAAGCCTTTGCTATATATAAACTAATGAGTAGTGAAGATGAAGAAAGATACCGCAACGTTTTTAAGCTTATTGACTCAAATCTGTTCAAATTGGAAGAAGATAGTTTTGTAACAGATTTTAAGAAAGCCTTAGGGAGTGGGTGGGGAGTTGATTTCACTTTTGCAGGCGGTTAGAAGACGGGCAAATAAATTCGAATTCACAAGCCAAACGAACTTTTAAGAAATTGTAAGCGCTCCCACTATTAAAGCCCACAAATGTTGTTTCTTGGTTCGAGTTGCTTAAGATCGAAATTAATCGATTGGAAAAATTCAATCAGTTTGATAAGCTTTTTCGATACAGTAATGGTTTCAAAAGGTAAAGCTTATTTAACATACATATGTACAATATATACAACCATACATACATATTTGTTGCAAACAGTCCATGGAATTCCTAGAGCCTAATTTCTTGCAGCCACTCATGTTGCGTGGGCTATACTCGTATTTTTCCCACGTATGGAAAGGATTTACCCCAAACTTCAATTTTGGAACACCATTTATATAACAAACCGTGGAATATGTATGGCGGGACAGGTGGCTCTTGCTGTTCCTGTTCCACTGTTTATGTATTGTGGACTTTTATATGTATAAATATTCCAACTTGCTCAAAAAAAAATCTGGGCTTATGTCTCGATGTGGTAGGCATATGCGTGAAATTTCTCACTAATGCTCTAATGCTCAAAAAATATAATAAATATTTAAAAGGCCCACAATGAAGTAATACTATTGCCCATCCTAAGTGAAAAATTACTCAACATTTATGAAGCGGAATAATTTCCAATAGAGAAGTGGTCCTGATTGCCACTTCTACTCCACATTTGAAAAGTAAACTAATAATACATATGTTATATGCATGTAAGTAATACGATATATAAATTCGAATGTTTAATAAGTTTTTTTGTATTCGGAATGAAAGTAAAAAATCATACTTATTTTTGATTAGGAAACTCCATTTCTTTGGAAATTAATCAGGAATTAATCAGGACTAGAAGTACATTGAAAAGTTTCACCAGTCAGCTTTCACAACAGTTGGTTGGCAATTTTTTCAAAATCAATGATTGCTTTTTGTATCAGAACCTGGCAAAGTCGTGGGATTTTGTACATAACAAATGGTGGATGGTATTTTTGATGGTTTTCTACCTCCAAAAAAAATATACAAAGACGAAAGGTTTCTAACCGAAGATATGACAGATAAATTGGATAGAAATAAAATAATAATTAACGATTTGTTAAAACAAATAACGAAATAAAAAGAATTTGAGCACTTTCGATGATAACCGTGAAGAGATAAATAATGATATTGATGCTGATAATTTCAACAGTGTAGATAAAGAAGGCAATGCAAATATTCATGAGCCAATAATACTCAGAGCGATATGTTGCGAAAATTCTCGAACAGTACTACTACAACTATGCAACCATTTCAAGTTATTCTCAACATGTTTTGAATGAATTGTCGAGAGTACGTATGTAGATATTATGAAATTGTTATATGAATTTGTAAGAGCAATTGTCGCAAGGATTAAGAAGATTAAGAGTGTCCCCTAATTCGTTATTGATAATTTGGGAAATAATTCTTGGGTATATTCTAGGAAAAAAATCGTTCTACAGAAAGAGTTTATCTCTAATGTTAACATTTATAGATGATTTAAGAAAAGGCTTAGTTTGAAATTGGTCTGTTAGTACTAATGGTAGAGATTTCGTTTAAGACTTTATTTTTAGAAAAAATACTAGCCTTTGTACCTACGTTTAAATAAAGTTGATATCTTGTTTGAGCCTTCAGATATCCCATTTTTCTTTCTTTTGCTAATTTTTGACTTTGAGGTCACTTTCCTTCAAAATATGCCTAATTAACATAACGTTTTCCTACTTTTTTTTTTATTAACGCAACAATATTAAAAAAAATTATCATCAAGTTTGCAGAAAAACCTATAGATTTTATGATACTTGGGAAAACCGCGCCCTTGGAATCGCCCACGCTGTGTACGAACATTTTAAGGGTACAAAAATCTCTTGAGCACGCGCTCATTATAAAATAAATATGTATATAATGGCACAATTTTGTGCCGACCAACAGTGAGGAAGTGGCGAGTTTTGGATGATCAATCTAATTATACTCCGTTTTCCGGGGATGTTTAGCAGCTCACGCTAATTTTAACTGAGCAAAATAAGGCCCTCATGCCATTATTTCACTTATTTGCGCTTAAGTATAGAAATAATGTCAAATGCGTCCTTATTCCGTTGGGGGTTATTTCACGTCACCTGATAAAACCAATTGTATCCCATATATCGATTGTCTGTTGGAACAAGGTTTCTGGTTTTATCAGACTCCAAGAACGGTTAGTTTTGGCTGAACGGATTTTTTCCTGGTGCAGCTTGGAACATTATGTATCTTTTTAACCAGTAATACTGCCACGTTTCTTTCTTTCTTTTGCTTTTTGCCTGTTGTCGTCTGACAGCCTCTAAGTGTAGATAGTGAATTATAGCCTTTTGGTTAATCGTTTCTTTTATTTAAGGGGTTACACGCAGTTAGTACTGTACATATATCTTACCATATTCCTTGAAAAACTATCCAGTAAGTACTCTTCGAGATATACAAATATTTGTAAGGACGTGTCGGACTATTTGTTAACTCTTCCGAAACTTTAAATGCGTTATTTTCAAAACCATGTTTTTGAAGTCAATGATCAAGATTTCTAAAAAACTGTTCAACCGATCAGTATGAAATTTTTCACAACTTTTTCGGACATATTCTTCAGGTAATATTTGAAGAAATAACATTTCCAATAATTATTTCTATCTTTTTTAAACAATTTTACATGGCAGTTTTAGTCGAAAAGTCGATTTTATTTTTTTTTTTTTTTACGAAGCCACTATTTTGCTGAAAATCAAAGTTTCGTTTATTCCTTCGATCAGTACCTAGTTTTATCTATCCACTTCATTTCAGATGAACTAAACGGGAGATATCGCGATGACTGCCGAACACCTTTTTTTGGAGGACCCTCAGGAGATCGCCTGTAGGAGCACATCAGATCGATATTTATACAAATTATCAGTGCCATTATAAACTTAGATTTTGCTACTAAATGTACCTATACTTTTAATTTTTGTAAATAAAATCCCTTTTCAGAAAAAAAATCTGTAGTAAAATAACTTAATAAATAAATAAACTTGGAACTTGCAAAAACTTGCAAAAACTTGCAAAAAAAATTAATAAATAACTAAAATTCATATATGGATGGCGAAGAAAATGTTGAGGTTAAATTGAACAAAACTTTCTTAGAAATTTTGAATAGTGCACCGTTGAGTTTGTCATCGCGTCTCTAGCTCTTATCTTAGGATAACAACAGTTAAAAAAAAAAAATAACTATGGTAGTACGTTGATAGAAGAGTCTCGATCCCAGATGGCTATTTTGATTTGGTGTTATCTATTCAGTCATTTTAAATAAAACATATCTGTAGGTGCGATACTTTGAGGGATATATGACTCAAGCTGGAGCGAATCTTCGCATCGAAGACACCGGCAAGCGACTATGTTCAAACAGTTAATGTTGCGCCAATACTTTTTGCGTTAATGTGCCACCAACGCGCAAGGCGTGGATTATTGACAATGGTTGCACAGCATATTTGTGTGGTGATGAAGGCTTATCTTAATCCATGTGTGACACCTTAAGTAGAAGGTTGAATTTCGTTAGAAGGCGTCAGCTGAGGTAAAGGTAAAGGGTGCATTTGTGTGTGACAAGTAGATCTCGGATGTTAGAGTTCAAGGGCACCACTTGAGTTCCTGATTTAAGAACAAATTTAATTTCAGTTTCTAAAATCACTAATATGAAATACTAGGTGGGGTGAAAATTAACCTCTTTGGAAATGAAAAAAAAAAAAATTTAAATGTTTTTTTATTTTATTCAATATGGGGACTATAGTTTGATACACTTATTCTAGTGATTTTCCAACTTCTTGATCCCGTCCGAAAAGTAATTTTCCGGAAGGTCTGCAAAATACTCCTCCGTGGCGTCGATGTTTTCCTGGCGTGAGCTGAATTTATTTTTGATGAGCCATCTTTTGAGGTTTGGGAAGAGATAATAGTCCAAGGGAGTCAAATCGGGCGAATACAGTGGATGCGACAGTAATTAGAGTCGTAAGTTATTTGTTTTAAATATGGTTGCGATGCTCTTGTGCGCCGGTACATTGTCTTGCAAAAACGAATTTTTGTTTTCGCTTCATGTGAGGCCGTTTTGCAGCGATTTCGGCCTTCAATCGCTCCAATAATGCACAGTAATACTCGCGGTGATGGTTTTTCCTTTTTCGAGGTAGTCCACGAAAAGTATGACAACCCCAGTAAACCGACGCCGTAATCTTTCCGACCCACCGATCCTCTCTCGGCCGCTTCGGAGCACTCGTGCCAGCTTCAGTCCATTGCCGGGCACTCATTCTGTTCTCTGGTGTTCAACAGTTACTAATTGGAGGGCCTCCCGCTGAGGACTTGATCGGTAGTTGAGTTGCGGCCACAACGAAACTCTCGAAAAAAATATTTGACGTTGTAATCTGACGGAGCATTAGCGCCATAATATTTATCCAACTTTTCTTTTGTTTCCTTCGCCGTTTTGGCTCTCAAAAATTAATGTTTTATAAGATAATGAAAATCGTTTTGTCCATACTCAACATGATGCCAAACACGTCAACAACAATCAGCTGTCAAAACAAAACTAAAGACAAATTTGGCATGTCTGCCTAAATATGAACGGACTTCGAGGTACCATAATCTTTTTTGCAGTAGCAGCGCATTATTGCGGTCAAGGAGTTTACTTTTAACTCCACCTAGTAACATTCAAAAAAAGAACGATGCTTACATTCGATATTAACGTGGAAACAAATCTGTGATTGCATATTGTAGAGGTAACCTTTATTCTATCCGGGAGAATTTTACATGCGCGAAAGCGCTTGTTGAACCTGAGTGCTCCGAATCGGTGAAGATTTTTGAACCGTGCTTAGACGGTTAGACGGTTACCTGACGTAGGTAGTTAGCCTTTTCAGTCTGGAGCCTTCTGCCCATGCAAAAAGAAAAGGCAACCAATGAAGTTGTTTAAAACTACACAATAGAACAATAAGACATTACAATAAGAAGCGATGGAAGATTTAAATGTTGATGTAGGTGCGATTGAATCCAAGGATGTGATTTTCGCTGGTGTTGCTGAGGTCAGTTTGACTGATGCTATGAATGGCGATGAGCGAGAAGAGTGAAAGAGGCAGTGGAACCAGAGAAGACGAGTCTAATAAAGAACAACACTTGGGAGATTGTGCTGAAGAAAGACAATGCGAAATTAGTTGAAAATCGATGGGTTCTTTGTAATAATTGTGATATAAACAGCAAATGGGCGAGATATAACCCACTATTCGTACCTAACGAGTATAGGTAAACGTACAGTGTCAACTATTTTCAGACTTTTGCTTCTCTAGCTCAGTTAGTGACTTGAACTTAAAGTCCGACAACTCAGGTGACAGTGTATTTAAATGGGTTGTTGGACGAGGAAGTTATCATAAAAGTAATAAGGGGCTGACCGAGATTCTTGAGCGGATTGCATCTAAGCAAGGAGAAAAAACGAAACATGGAGCTGGAGCCAAGAAAATGTTTAAAGACATAGAGATTGAGTAAAGGCGTGTCGTTTGTGGAAAGGCTTGTAGGGATTGCACCAAGTTGATCATCAATGGCACCTAAAGCTCAATAAATGTTTGCTGGACCTAGACTGAAATGATCAGTCCTCTGATAAATTGATTTATGAAGTGAAAGATCCTGGTTTGAGGGTTTATTTAAATGAAAACGATTCACGGATCACTCAAGTAATATGGGATGAAAAACTGTAACCCAGCTGCCACCCATTCAGAAAATAAGATAGCTCTTGATGGCATGAGTGCTGATAGTTCACATGAAATTTTTTTTTATCATGAACTAGTCGGTGCTTTTATTTATTTGTATGTGGCAATAAGGCCTGATGTTGCAAACATTTGTTTGGAGGTTGGCGCAATATACGACGAGTAAATGTTACTGAGTTACTGCGAAGCGAGTTCTCAGATATCTTGCAACACGGGTGGATATTGGATCTATGTATATGGATGAGTCAATAATTGGATACACCGATGCAGGGGTCATTGGAAATCATTTTAGAATTCATATAGTTAGCAACCCACACCTCGTGTCTTTTTCCTTTTTTATTACAACGTTCCTTTCATTTTGTTCTTTTTGATTATCGTCATCTGACAACCGTCGACTGACGATATTGAATTATAATATTTTCGTTAATCTTTTTTTATTAGATAAAGTATTTATTTAAAAACTCAAACATTATACTCATATACTAAATCTCGGCGCAATCTCGTTATCTCAAAACCTCGGAATTGCACTCCTAGATATATTCGTATCTTATCGAACGTTGCGATGCAATTGCTTAGAAAACAATCTGTATGAGACTGATTTTATCGCCAAGCTGATATAGACAATTGCTAACTTATCAATTGATTAAGACCTACTTTTGGCTAAATGATAGTACAGAATTAATTGAACGGTGCTAGGCGTTGTAAGGAGAGGATCCTTACAACTACAATACGTTTTTAAGTTGTTAAACTTTCCGGGCAATTCCGAAATTACTTCTTAATTCTATGTTCTGTCAAGTGGAGATTAAATCGCTATGTTTTCTTCCAGATTATGCCTAGAGACCGTATGCTTCACGGTACAAGCGAAGTTAGATGTGATCAAAAAATAGTACATTAAGATTCACAGTCGATTTTTGAACTATCTTTTTTTATGATTTTATAAATTGACCAGGTTAGATTAAGTAACCCGACGAAGCTAAGAAGCTTGCCGAGTTCGAATTTAAAAACGCGTTGTCAATTTTCATGCATTATATTGGTGGTCTGATAGGTCTAGTTTTATCACTGAGAAGAGTTGCTTTTAATTAAATACGTACCATAGCTGTTGGTTTTAGAAGGATATATAGATTGCCTATGTCATGGAGGCCAAATTGATCTGATTCTAAAAAAAATTCTAAAACGTTGATCATAATAAAGAAAACCGCACAAAATTCTGAAAAAAGAAATCATTTATGGATCCCAAAGATACTCGGATTTCGAAATACCATATTGCGGCATACACCAAGTGTAACCACCTAGTTATCGCTTTGTCCGCATTACTGCTGAACCTCAACCCAAGTCTCAACGATAAACCATTCTACCATCCCAACACCACACAAAGATAAATCACATTCGATTACGCGGTTTAAGTGTCCAACTATATCTTATATAAATCGTCACTAGCCACTTCGCAAACCAACAAGATTTCAAACACTTAGGTCAGCTAGCGGCATACATCGTGAAAAATCCCACATCAAAAATAAATCGGATAACCCTCGAATGTCACTTATAAACACCCTTAACCTATATATCCATTTACACTATCATTATAACCTAAATAAACCAATGTTAGCACACCTAATTCACCAGAGGCGAACTATATCTAATTCGGCTTCGACCTCTCTCATTCCAAAAGGTAATAAACTAAGCCTCCAACTGAACTGTTGAAACATAGTTCTCGTCAAGGTTGCCGCCAACCATAAAATCAGGCTGTCTGCCAAATTGCTCACATTAAAAAAAATTAGTATGCCGAAGCGGTAGTTTTCGAGTACCCTTCACCTACTCGTAGCTCTCAGTGCATATGATGTCTGTCTTCAGTTAACTTGGTCGTAAACTACCAGAACTTTAACACTCTCCTCCAGCGCCACCAGTTGTTCAGGTTGATGGAGTCTTTAAAGTTCCATGCGTAACGTACTGACGGCCGACAACGCGCGTAGTCACGTCTCACGTATGACTACCTCAGATATAAATTTTCCCTGGCTTGCCATGTGGAAACTTAAGTACGTTGTGCCAGTGACTGAGGTTTGCCTATTTTTGGGTTACACTGTTGGGAGTTTTAAAGACATAGCATGGATAGTGTATCTGCTTATGGTAGACTGACGAATGTACAACTTTACGAAAAAACAACTATGCCATTTAAGTTGGCAATGCAATTGCGTTTCATTAATTTATTTGTTTGTTACTTTTTCTAGATAGTGCTGCAACTTTGATTCCGGATTTTACACGCACACACATAAGCTGTGAATTATAAGAAGCTGCAATCGGTATACGTTATGGGAATGCTCAAGTTATGCAAGATACACGCTTGTCCAAATGGAACACTTGGTTTGCATTTGAGTCGCGCTCCATGGGATCCTTATCCTTGGGTGAGTGGAGTCCAAGATGGCTCAAATGCCTACCAGGCTGGAGTGCGTAGCGGTGATACGGTCTTGGAGTTGAATGGATGCGATGTATTGGGACAGAAGATTATCGAACTTGCGAATATGATCCAGAATCATTGGGACCAAGGTGGCAGTTTTGTGTCCCTATTGGTTTGGCGGAACAAGACTGAAAATAACGTAAGTATTTGAATATTTAACGAAATATGGGTATATCAGAAGATAAATATGTTTAAGTCTGGAATATAGATTTAATTTTTTTAATTTAAATTTAATTACAATCTATAATATATTAATAATAATAATTTAATTTAAATTTTGTTTAATCCAGTTTTGTTTAAAGTATTAAAAGATTAAAAGACAACTGCAGAAGATTGACTACGGTATTGATCTTTACTAAATTGGTCAGTTAGTCTCGCATAAAGTGTATTCTTAATATTGCTAACTAGACTGATACGCTTAAAGTTTCGTGGATCGGCCAAGCCAGATGTTTGTTTTGGTTTGGTACCATCTAGCTGGCTTTCGGCGAACGTAACTAATACTATCGGTAGATAAGATATTAAATTTGCTCTCATCGCTAAATAAAACGGTTCTCCACTGTGTCAGGGACCAATTTGAATATTTATGCGCAAATTGAAGTCTAAATAATAGGAAATTAGAAGCAGTTTTTTATCAAACAAAGAGACTACCTTTTTACACGGTGTTTTAAGATTCTTCTTAACAGCTCGATATGCCCTCAAATTGCTTTCTATTGCACGTCTACGAACTGTGCTTGCATTGATTGACAAGTTGAGGTCCTTAACGATTGCAGTTGAAGACCGGAAAGGGTCTTGCCGGATAATGTTGATAATTTTTTTATCAGTTTGCATGTCTGTTTTTCGGGGATGACCACTAGAATGAAGCGTTGCAATTGATAAATTTTGTCAGAACTCTGTAATTATCCGGGAAACAGTCGATTCGTGAATATTGAATCGTTAAGCTATCTTTCTTTGCTTCGATCCGTTTTTAAAAGCCTCAACTTTCAGCTCCTTTGTTCGGATATCGTACTTATTGCCAGCCATTTTTTCAACGCAAATTTAGTGAAAACTGAATAAAAAAAATCTGCCTATGAACATAATTTATTTGATAGAGAACACTATTTTACTAACCTGATCTGAATATCTTGGAAATTAAAACAGAAATGAGGGAAAAATAAAAAACTTGCATATGTTTTGAACAGCTGCATATTTGGCAAGCTAATATTTTTCCCTGGAATAACTAAACTAACTGTACTTTTTTCCGTTTTTTTTTGCTGAGACCTAAGAGTGTACTGTCAGTAACGGATTTATCTTTAAGTTCTTACATATTATTCTTCTTTGTATAGTTAATCAAACAAAACGTCAAGAGAAAAAAAACTTGCAAATGTTTTGCACACTACTGTATATGTATGAATATTGCGGGACTCCGATTGTAAAATAATTTGTGAAACAAATGCTGGCCTATTGCTTTGCAGTAGTCCTTGAGGAAAACCTATTCACCTTACATGAGTCGGGTCAACCCAAAGATCAATTATTTACCTTAAAGACTACAAACACAATTTCTCCCACTACGTAAAGTGCGATGTCGCAATCAAATGTTTAAGTGTATTACTACAATATATACGGTGTATTATTAGTAATTACATCAAACAAGTACAAGACCGATTTTGAAATTTCTCGAAAATCTTTTAAGTAATCTAACAAACCCGTTTACCAACGTATCCTTGCTCCAACATACTTAATCCGTTCACAGCCCAAGTCCAAAAAATTCAAATTCCATCTGACATCTCTTCGCCTCCTCTCTTTGATACAATTTTTAAATCTACCAAAAACAACTAATTGTTTCTAGCTATGTGGGACTCTGCTGTTTGGTTATAACTACTTACGTTATGTTCCTTACTCTAAATGCATCCATGGAACTTCGAAGGGCTTTCCACGAAACCTACAAATTTTCGCCAAATCTTCATCCAGTTTCAGAAAAATTTTAGTATTACTCCAAATGATAATGAAGTACGTATCGCCCACGTAAGTTTTAACCGTATTTTTCACCAGTAATAACGACTGCAATCATTTCTAACCCATTTAAGAAGTCCGTTCTCGCGTCGCAGAAACATCAAAGATTACCTATTTATTACTAAAACGGTAAGAAGCTATGAACGAAAACTTTTGAATTTTAAGTTAATTCTTAACTCGCGACTCTTCAGAACCTCTCACCCGATAATTGATCTTTAGCGTAACAATGGTAGAGATTCGTCATTCTGAACCAACCGACAGTAACCACCTGAAGATTCGTTTGACCCTATAAATAAAGTCGACCCTAGTGACGTCATTGCCATTCCAAAGAATCTAATCCACATAAGTTGATATGGGTTCAAACTGATCCCACAAACTTTTTTCGCTCCAATGCAAAGTCTGAAAAGGAAGCTCTCTTCATTAACTGTCTTATGGATTTCAGTCATTTTTAATTAAGTGGTATTTTCAACAATCTTTAAAATCACTTTAATTTCATATTCTCTATTGATGTATAAAATCAGATTCAGTAAACAGATTGGGAAGAACAATCTAGATCTTTACCACCCACCTTAATCCAAGACGTTTACGTGTGACTGAGATTACGGTCCGATATATTGTAGATTATCACAACACCACCTTGATTACATCTGATCATCTGCTCTTTGTGAATCACTGTTTATAAATTATTTAAACTACATGAAACACAATCTAATTTCTGACTGTAAAGAAACACGGATAACTACCCTTGCACATTAGAGTTCACCATCACATCTTCTGGGGAACCTTAAATAGTCACGCAGCTATTCACTCATTTCTTAAGCCAGTTGTTTGTTAACATTCTGAAGACCCCAATTAGCTTTACTACTCCTATTAGAGCAGTTGTCTACAAAGATCATGGATATCGGTGGACATCACTCCAGAATTAGCAAAAAAAAAAAAAAGATTGAATAACTTAAGAACTTACTCTGCTGGTCCAGCTGATCTCCCCAACATCATCTTAAACCAGTTCAATTCAAACCGCCACTGTATTCAGTCGCCCTCTTACTTTACTCCATAATTTTGTGAATTTCCCATTTTCACTTGTTGCAGTTAAATCAATCTAATAACCTAATTTCATACCCAACAATTGTTATTGCTGACACGCGTTTTTTTTTTTTTTTTATTGTTGACCTACTAGTCTGTTCATTTCGCGACAGTGCGCTTAGTGCTTTTATTATTTTTTTTTCCGCAATTCACTTTTTGTTTTTCCTGGTCTTAGTCATGTCTTCTTGTGAATTAACCAACTGCCCCATTAACGACAATAATGCTGACTTTGTTGCCTGTAAGAGGATCTGCGGCAAAATATTCCATCCTATTTGTTCGGGCTAAATAAAAGAAACACGGTCTTCCTTAAAGAGTTCTCCGAAAATCAGCTGTTCTTCTATGATGAGTGTATCAGTGCTCCTTACAATCAAATGTCTCAGTGACTCAAATGAATCCAATCATAACTCACTTGTCAGACTGATTACGGACAAATTATCAATCTTTGAACAAAGTGTAAGATGTGCGGAAGACTTTGTTCATAGCATTGAAAAACAAATTGTGCGTTTAATTGGACTAGAAAGTGCAAGATCCAGAAGTGAAGAAACATACAAGCGCCACCTTGATACAGCATTAAGTGAATTTATTTCAATCGGTTCCGCAATGATGGATTCCAACAAAAAGCATGTAATTCCATCATCGATATCCATCTCCAATTATCCACATCGAATCTCCATCTCGAACCTACAACAAACAACCACCAACTCTCAAATCATTACGGGTCGATACATAATATAATATTCGATAAAATCAGTGAGCTTAGTGATGAACTCACCACGAATAGAACAGTGTTGAATGATTTAGAAAATCTCATTGGAACAGTATTCCACAAAATAGATTGTCTTCCAAACCATCCCCCACCGCACAACAGTTACAATACTTCAATTTTGAGAGAATTTTTACAAACCGAAGCCGAATCATTGCCACACTCAGTGCCGACAACCCAACCTCCAAACCCTCGCACCAGCCCATCGATCCAGAAACTTATTACACAATTTAACACGACGTGGGCACCCTCAGAGTGGCAAGGCAGGTTAGACCGACTCAGCACAACGAATCAAATGTTCACCACCCTATTTATCAAAAGTGCCCCAATTTATGCAGATGTTGCTTGGATTTCCGAATTTTTCAAAAAAGGTATGGCATCAACATCAGCCAATGTGCAATACTCCCAACATCCCACCACAAAAACAAACGGAATTTTAAAAGTAATTTACCGGGTAAATACGAACGGTTATTTGTTAACTCATCCAACACCAACCTCAACCTAGGAAAGATGCGGGTCTCCAAATGGAACGATCAACCAATCAACAAAAACACAGAAAAAAAACGAAGCATCGTCTCATCAAAGGATAATTATAAATCGCCCACACCCATTCCCCATCCACATCCTAAACCAGACGCCAACTAGATCCTTAAAACCAAAATATTTCCCAATTTTTCCCCTCCCGTTTATATCCCAAGCAACCTCCTTCACGAATCTCCTCAAAAGCTCCAAGTGCCTCTATTTCATCCAAGCCCCAACGCGTCTCATTTAATTTAACCCCTGCCCCTGATTCTGTCAGACACCCATACCCCCTCCCACGAATACCAACAACTGCTTTCCCAATTTTGACCTTTCAACAGGAGCCAAATACCCTAACTTCATCTGCTCGCATATTCTAAATCCCGCTGCTATCTCGCCTTCTCTCTCGGTTTCACGTGACCCAGTTCCTATTTTTGATCTCTTTGCACCGCCTAACGTTAAATTGACCCAAAAGAATATAGACACCGCGGATAAAAAGAAGACGAAAATATAGTCTCTTTCTCGCATATCTTTACGAAAAATCCGACTCTGTTTGCTTTGAGGGAAAAACAAAAACAAATGTCATGGTCTCCATCCAACAGGAAGGCCTTCCTACGGATATAACTAGTCTCAGAAACCTTGTACCACGATATCTTCGATACACCTCCTCAAAAGGTTGCGGATGACCTCACTGCTTTCCGCAGCTATGTTCACTCTAAAAGAGTTTCTCACCTTCAGCGCAGCCGAGCTAACCATGAAAAAATTTTTCCTTCCTAATTTGCCTTCTTTGCCTGCATCTCATCTCCACTCCCTTACTCCTCCACGCAACAAACTACCTATTACATTTTACTACCAAAACGTAAGAGGCTTGCGTTCTAAAACTCGGGCTGTATTGTCTAAATCACACAGTCTCTCTTTCGACGTCTATGCTCTTACAGAAACCAATCGGATCCCCGACATAAAGAGCCAGGAGCTATTCCCATCTTCGTTTAATGTCTTCCGAGATGACGATCACTCTCTCCATATGGTTAATGATCCTCCCATTCCTAAAGTTGATTCTCCATGTAGAGGTATCCTACTTGCTATTCACAATAACCTCAACACTTCTCTCATCGCTATCTCTTCTTCTGCTAAAATTGACTTTGTCTCAATTAAAATAACACTTCATAATAGGTCCCTGTACGTTATGTGCTCAACCTATCGAATCCTACATCCTTGCTATTAAAGCAATTGACTAACTAATTGACCTATGTAAGTGATTCTATCGACGATGTCCTTATCTTTGGAGACTTCAATCTGCCCCTGGTGAAGTGGATTCCATCGGATGATCACTTATTTCTTACCGCGTCAAATGCCAGTTCATCCAAAGAATGTCTTTTCATTGATAGTATAACTGACGCAAGCCTGTGCCAAGTAACTGGCCTTAACTCTATCGGTAGGCAACTGGACCTTATTTTCACTAGTGATACTATAAGCTCCACTGTAACGTTTTTTCCCTTTATCCTGTCAACTTTCACCCCCCCCCCCTTCTTCATTCATTTTTCCATAACTCTCCATCCCAGCCAACTTTCTCAACTACCATCTCTTCTTACAACTTCCATAAAGCTAATTTTCGAAAAATCAATACCTATCTTAGCAAATGTTCTTTTGATTTTACTAACCTATCCTTATCTGATGCTGTTTCCATTTTCTACAGCGAAATATTTAATTCTATTTCTCTCTACGTCCCCTTTTCACGGCATAAAATATCATTTATTTCCCCTCCATGGTACAACAGAGCATTTCGCTCTTTACGTAATAAAACAAACAAATTATGGGCAGCTTTTCCTCGCACCAATTCTTATTAAGACTACTCTAACTATCTTGGAACTTACCTGCAATTCACCCAGCTCTATAACTGACTCTATCAGCGCCTTCTCGACACAGCGCAGAACAACCTTATCAATGATCCTAAGACATTTTATCCATTCGTCAACTAAAAAAAAAAAATCAGACGGATATCCCCCCTCTCTCTCGTTCGATAACATATCATCAACCGACCCACATATTATTGCCAACTATTTTGCAAACTTTTTTAAGCAGTCATTTGCAGACAACCCCTTCGTATCCGACCCCATGTATTTCAAGTAACTTCCCAATTTCTCCATTGCCCCTCTCTCTCTCAACCTTTTGATCCCACCCTTATCGAAGAAAAGTTACAAAATCTCAATGATGAATTTTTATCCGGTCCAGGTGGGCTCCCAGCAATATTTCTCAAAAAGTTTGCCTCCAATTTTTCGCACCCACTTTCCTCCCTATTTCAACTGTCCCTCACACAAGGGGAATTCCCTCAAGTTTGGAAGACCTGTTTCATAACCTCGGTTCACAAAAAGGGATCAAAGAATGAAGTAACCAACTACCGTCCCATTGCTAAGCTTTCTCGCATAGCTAAAATGTTCGAAAGTTTTTTATATGATGTTCTAAGCTTTCAGTGCAAGTCACTTATATCATCCAGTCACCACAGATTTCTAAAAGGTAGATCAACTACTACAAACTTAGTTGAATTCGTGTCCTTTGCGCTT
This sequence comes from Volucella inanis, assembly GCA_907269105.1. Taxonomy (NCBI): domain Eukaryota; kingdom Metazoa; phylum Arthropoda; class Insecta; order Diptera; family Syrphidae; genus Volucella; species Volucella inanis. The sequence goes on from OU026153.1 coordinate 151,002,495, forward strand.
TCAGCCCTAGAAAATGGCAACGAAATTGATATTATTGCTACAGATTTCGCTAAGGCCTTTGATAAAATATCACATCAACTGATCCTTTTCAAATTGTCTTCCCTCGGTTTTGACCCCATTTTGTTAAAATGGATATCTTCTTATCTGGAGAACCGTTACTATAGCGTTCGCTTTAGGTCAGCCTTTTCAACCCCCTTTTTAGCCACTTCTGGTGTCCCACAAGGCAGCCATCTTGGTCCCCTCCTTCTCATTCTAACTATAAACGATCTTGAGAGGATTATCAAACACTGCTCCGTATCCATTTACTCCTATGACAATAAGTTCTCCAAAACTATTTCTTAACCCCAAGACTCTATTCTCTTTCAAGAAGACCTCGATAGGTTTTCCACCTGATGTCTAAAAAATTGCTTTGAGCTTAACGCGTCCAAATGTCAATCTATGACTTTGTCTCGTAAGTCCTATCAATCCCCCTCTAGACTTTATTTTCTGCATGACCAACCTGTACCCCAAGTGCAATCCCTTCGCGACCTCGTAATTTACGCTGTCCTCGTCTCTTATGGCTCTAACGAACCAATCTCCCGCATGCTCCGTAAGGTCAACTCAAACCTCCCCCTTTTTGATTTTAACCTGAGCACTTCTCGCCTTAAACTTTATCTCCTCCACCACTTCCTTACTCCTTAACCCTTAAGTTAGTTCGCTTGCATTAAGCGAAATAAATGGGAGCGTTAGCCCCCATCAAATTTAAAATTTAAATTTAAATTTAATTTAAAAAGATATGTGAATTATAAAATAGTACTTGGCGAAATCTTTCACTGCTCTTTTTCAGCTTTCCATTTCACAAGGTATTTTTTTCTAACTACTGGAAAAATGCATACATATTCCTTCTGCAGAAAAAAGCAGAAAACAAAAAAATTAAATTAAAAATTAAATCTCTAATTAATTAAAGACCTATCGCGAAACTGTCCCTCATTCCTCAGCTCTTCGTAGGCATTATATGTGTATGACTCAAAGTTTTTTATTGCAAGTCCATCCTTTCAAATAATCAACCTAAATTCCTAAAGGTTAAATCAGCAATCACAAACCTAATATAATTCGTATAAAGTACTCTACGAGTATGGGCGTTCTAGAAGATGGCAGAAAATTAACGTAATTACCCCAGATTTCAGCAAAGCTTTCAGCAAAATTTCGTGTAAAGTTCGTGTATTGGCTATTGTCTTTCAATATGATTTTATTATGCGGATTGCTTTCTACCTAAAAGAAACATCCACTCCGATTTACCTCAACGAAGCCATTTCGGCTCTCTGTTATTGATCCTAACGATTGTTTACTGCCTTGTTTCCAATTCGTTTTTATTACCTACACATGACATTAAATTGCCATTTGCTAAGGCAACATGAATATTGGGTGCTGTGGAAATAAGGTAGGTACTGAGAGGTGCTGCAACTGTTTCTACACATCAATAGAGCTTATTTTACCTCAAAGTGTTAACCATTGGGAAGTGGTCTATGTCTGTCTGGACTCAACTTGCCAAATTTACAAGCGCGGGTGTTGACTAGCAGACAAAAAAAGCAGCATTATAAACTGGGCTGCGGATGAATTCCTCAGATAAAATAAACGGTGAAATAAACTCCTGGAACAAAACAAATGAGATCTTTTCTGGGCTCCAAAATATTTACAGCTTAGGGCGGTAAGTATATATATCCGAGACTACCATAAGTCAGGGTCTTAGAAAAGAGTTTGTGGCTAATGAGAATGAGCAGCGCACACATCACCGAACGGGCTACTGGCTTCGCTTAAAACGACCCCTTGTCCAGGAGGTATTAAAATGGAATAAGCCCTCCAGGTTGGAAGTTGTGTCTCCAGGGTAACTGCCGGCTATGAAAGAAATATATAAGCAACAACAAGCCTCAGATATAGAAGGATCTACTGTGGATAACCCCTGCAAATGAAACAAGGACAACGAACTTCTGATGTGCATGTGGAATGTTAGGTACCTTAACATGCCACGTGCAGCCGAACAACTAGCAGAGGCCCTGGACTGCTGCAAAGAAGATATTACCGCCATTCATGAAATGCGATGGGACGGGCCGTAATGGGCCATTGTTATCAACGGAAAAATCAGATATCTAAAAGCGGGTTCGTTGTAAGGTGCAGACTTAGACAAGAAGTCTTTTATTTCAGGCATTTGAAGGATCATTTTTTTTTTATAATTAGGCGCGCTCGAAGGATTTGAGTACCCTTTAAATTTAGTACACAGCGTAGGCTGTAGGAAAATCAGAGAAGTAGAAAAGAGAAATACCGAGGCCCGCTGATTTGAAATGTTTGCAAGTTATGATGAATAGGAAATAGGGCATTCTATAAGCGAGTTGTACGGCTTAGGAACGAATCACGATATTTCAGAGTACGTCCGAAAATGGACTTGAGGGTATAATGATAAGCATTCATATCGAGACTGGTGTTATGTTTGAAGGTTTGAAGGCGCAGAATTGTACTAGCGATTTCTAAGGAACACTGCTCGGGGAAATTGCGATAAAAGAGAGTGAGACATTACGTCGGTGTGCAAGGGTGTCAATGGACTGACTTCTATTAGTATCACCTATAAGTTTTATCGCACGGGTTTGAATCTTACCTAGCAGGTGCAGAAATGTTTTAGATGTTTAGGGCACCTGATGAGATGACGAGCATTGTATTAAATTTGGGGCAAACGAATGCTTTATACGAGTATGTTGAGACCAGATTAGAGGGACTTTTCCAACGTAGGTTGTCACTGATGCACATACCGAGAATGGAAAGTTTTTCGGTTTCGACGATGTCAGTGCCATTCATGGATTATGACTGGGTATTTAGATTTCGCTTTAATGACAGCAGACAGCCTTGAGTCTTGGAAGCTTTAAATTCCACTCTGACGATACTTGCCCCAATTGGTAATTCTGTTAACATCGGAATTTAATGAGCTTAATATACGCTGCCGATTCCGTTCTGCATCCAAAGATCAGGGACGTGAGTCCGGGAATGAAAATGAAAAGTAGAGAGTATTGTCTCAACAAAGGAATATATTGGATTAGAAGAAGCAGACAAAAGATCATCAATGAAAATTATAATGAGAGTCAGAGACAGAACGGATCCCTGGGGAACACAAGCATTTATTTTGTGAAAATCAGATTTGAAGCCATCCAAGACGTTGAATGTTCCGAAAATTAATTTATAATTGAAGAAAAGAGTAGAAGAGAGTCATCGATCATACAAGCACGCATTTCCGACAAAAGAGCCTGATGCCAAACTCAAACTCAAGTGCAACTACCTTGCTTCCGCCAGATTGATGTATGCTTTGATTCCATTTTTTGGTGAGACGTGACATCAAATCACCAGTGGACCTGTTACTACGAAAGCCCTACTGCCGGTCATTGAGAAGTTTTCGTATTTTGAGATATCTCATGAGCTGACGGTTTATCAGCGTTTCCATGACCCTGGAAAGAAGGGACGTAAGTGCAATGAGTTTGTAGGAGGACAAAGAAGAAGATTCGCCTTTTTCTTGGGACGGGCTGTTTTCCACCTACTCGGAAAGAGTCCTAAAGACGAGGATTGAAGAAAAAGCTTACGCAGCAAGGAAGAACATCTCCTCAGAAGAAAGGGAGATATACCATCTGGACCAGCAGGTGGATTCGTCTCAATAAAGATCCGACACACTTAAGTGTAGGAGGAGGCAAAACACAATCTGGAAGTGTTGAGCGGGTCTGCAAAATATGCAGCAAGCAGATTGGTCTTCTCCGTCCAAAGAGCTGTCAGCTGGAATGTCATTGTAAATGAGCTTTGGGATGAATGATGAGGCAGAATTTCTAATGTTTTTGACGAACGACCAAAAATTTTTACTTCCATTCGTATTTGAATTTCACACGCTTAAGGAAGGCGTTGCAGTCATTTTTGCCTCGTTTGTTTTTTTTTTATTTTCCTTAGTGGAGTTGTCTTGTAGGACCGAAAGAACATTTCTTTAACTCTGACAGCCTCTTTACAGCTCGAGTATTGTCATTCCTTTTCTTTTGGATTAAAACTCTTCATTCGATGATAGATAAAGGATCTCATTCCAACGAGAATGTTGTCTCTGATCGACGTCGCTATTGGGCATGAGAGATGCGCCTTTGATATGATGGGTTTCACTGGACAACCACAAAAACCCTTGGTTTGATGAACAGTTCCGGCAAGCATATGCAGCTAAAGGAGATGCATACAAAGTAGGGTTGCATAGAAGGACTAGAGCTTCTCACGAGCTCCACAAGTAGAAGAGAAGACACGAACCTCGTCTTCTCAGGAGGAAAAGCGGAAGATTTGGAAGTTTTATTCATAAAGTTGCAATTCAACAGATCATCTAGAATTGTTTATATTACAACTCGGCCTTTCATCACGACTCTTCTTCACCAGCACCATAAGGCCATGGAACTCAATAACGTCGAGAGCTTCACGCTTCAAAACTACAATTTTTAAATACATATATCTCAGTACAGTATTACAATAATAAACTTATATTTTTATTTATTTATTTTTTTTTTTTTTTAAATTCTGAATATAGATGACTCACTTGGGGAGTTGAACACCCTTGTGCTTAATAGCAGGATCATCGACTCCGAACTGGGTGAGTCTTTTGCTAAGAGATGCGTCAGCAGAGATACGCCGCAAAGTGGTGTAATTTTTCTGGAACTTAGTGGAAGCAAGGTGGTTGCTTATGCGGATAACGTTGCTATAGCCACTCAGGAAAATCTCAATAACATTAAGGGAATCTTACAAAAAAAATCTGAGCAGATCAGCCAGTAGGTTGGGTCGTTGTGAATTGTGAGTAAGCCCCCATAAAACTAATCTTGTCCTCTTTCTAAAATTCCATTCAAAGGTACCAGTTAAGTCTTTTCCCATACAATGAAATATCTGGGTTTTAATTTTGACAGGAAACTAAACTAAAACTAAACTAAAAACTAAACTAAACTAAACTAAACTAAACCTAATATTCGAACTTATAAGTAATAACCCGAACTAAACGCATTACCCATACGCATTACTTCATACTTCTCGGTTATAAGACCTACGAAGTGGCTGCCTGGTGGATGGTCTTAGAAAACGCAGTCCACTGTCCAAAGGACAGAATTTTTGTCCATAAGCGGAGCCTTACGTACTACTACCCTCCGCAGCACTAGATATTCTGTTTCACTTCACACCTCTCTATATGTTCAGCAGGCAAGTGGATGCTACTATTCGCTTTAAGTTTACTATACAGTGGGCAAAAAAACTATTTGGCCACACTAGGAATACTTTCAGAGAACATGGGCTACATTATCCTCTAACATTGGTTATGAGGTATCTCTAGGTATTTCTGGTAAGAAGATGCTTTCATGGACGAGAAGTTAATTTATTTCTATACTGATAGCGGGGTTGGTGGCGACTAGCTTAATCTTAGCCTCTTCTTCCCCTTCCAAAACCACTATAGAGTGTTCCAGGCGGGAATTTTTATGATTAAAAAGCCTTAAATTACCTAATAAAACGTTATACATGCAAACGGACTCAGTTCCACGAAATTTTAAAACTGCACTCATATATTCTAGGGATTTATAGGAAGAACTCGCAAACTTCGGTAGACTGTTGCATTAATACTATACATATATCTAGCGACCAAACAAATCTATTTTCAAAATAGGACACATCTCAGCGCTATCATAGGTGCCAACACTGGACACTGTCTTATATGCAAGCATGCAGGAAGCCTTGGGATTTTAACAAAGAGCTTCTGGTAAAGCTGCATAGACAAGGAGGCTCAATTGGTTCAAAAAGTAGGAGGATGACAGATCCACGTGGCATTGCAATGTGGGTTGGTTTTTCCAACGGCCACTTCTATCTTACCTAACCTAGCCTAATAAACTGCTTTTCCTGTATGGCGTTTTGTATTTATGAAAAGGTAAGTTGTTGAATCACCAGGAACCTTTTCCAATATGCGATTATTGAATAATTATTCTTGATAATTTCTTGGCACTAAAATAGATCTGTCACACAGCCATTAATCAGCCATTTGTATTACTATTGCAGATATCGTCATAAATGTTCGATACTAAAGCTTCAGTATTCGGAACGATCTGACAAAGAGCAGCTGGGATTTCTATGTTATTGTTGTAACTACAGTAATTTCTGGGTATTTATCTTCGCCAAAATTTAGAGTATTTTACAAAAGCCTGAACTTCCTAATTGTTTTCAATTCAAAGTACTGACCGTTTTAAACACGCCTTAGCCTTATCGGATCGTGTTGCTCTAGTGACGAACCCCAACGTTTATCATCTAAAATCTCCAGTGACTAAAAACGTTACACCATCGAATAATTAATTAATGTTTCTTAAATTGTTCTGTTGACAGAGTCAATCGATACTCTGTTCGCCATAGTACATTCATCCCACACTACAAGAACACAGTCTTTTAAAACTTTGGTCTTGTGCTTGATTTTGGAATAAAAAAAAAAAAAAAAACTGACTGGATTCTTCAAACGATCTGCTTCAATTGGTATCTTGAAGATAGAATGAAATGCTTTTCCGACGACGCTACCGTTATAGCGATATTTTTATCAGTATCAGGTTAATTGAAAAAGTTTTTCCACTACCACCCGGACCATCTACGAAATATACGCCACCAGCACGCGCGTTTACTCTGTCAATAATTAACCGGTAAACCGGAAAGTACAATGTTTTATAATGAAAGGATTTTTTTTTTTTTTTTTTTAAGAATTTAACACTTAAGTGGGTATGAATAAGCTTTTGATGCCTCAGCATGTGTTAAGTTTTTTGGAAAATGGGATAGAGAAAGAAAGAAAGATGTTTGGGTTAGTGGTTAATTTCGCTCCTTGGGTGGCATCCAACATTTATTGAGGATACTTAATTATTAGTGTAATTGAATTTGTTGTCGATTTCTAATTAACTTCTTATCTTCCTCGATTTTCGTAAATTTTAATGAATAATATATAAATAATAATATATATATATATAATATATAATAATATATAAATATATAATATATGTAGTAAGCTGCTCCTTGGTCAAAAAGCAAAATGATTACGAATTCGCGTCTGTGACATAAGTTATAAAACGCCTCATTCTTTGGATTCTTCACTGGAACAGTAGCAAAAAAATAGGTGGATATTCTCTAATGAGTCTGTGTCTCCACAGCCTATGCAGAGGTAGTCGTCAGTAAAACGCACCTGTAATGCGTGTCTTTCCAGAAGATTAGAAGGCTAGAAGATAATCTTACTTGATCTAGACTTGCCTAGGTTTGGCCATAATTGGAAGGTTGGAAAATTTTTCTACCTTTCATTGCCTTTTATTTGTATCGTTCGCTCCACTTGTATTCTCAGAGTGCAAAGCGAAGGTTTGATATATTGATTTGCCGGTTATCTTTCTAGTGACGATCCTTTTCGAGCTAGCTCTTCTCCACTTTCCCTGCCTGCTCCTCCTTTGTGGCTACGGACCTAGCATATCATAACTTTATTCAGAATGCAAAGTCTTAAGCCAGTCTAAATTTAATCTCGAATGCCGCAATGGGCATTGTTTTTTTTTTTGTATTGTTTATAATTTGCGTGCGCTCAAAGGATTTAAGTACCCTTAAAATGTTTGCACACATCGCGGACGAAAGAAAATCAGAGAGGATGGAAAGAGAGATATGTACCGATTAATGTTGGTTTTCAATGTTTGAAGGTTATAAAGACTAGAGAATAAAGAGCTCGGCAGGGCATTCCATAAGCAAGGTGTACGGCTTAGGAATGAATCACGATATTTTAGAGTACGTCCGAAAGTGTGGGTATACTATTGGGCACTCCTAGCGAAATCGGTGTTACGGTTAAAAGAATAAAGAGACGGAATGCTTATAACAATTTCTTTGGAGCACTGCTGGTTTAAATAGTGATAAAACAGAGTGAGACACGAAACATTACGTCGTTGTTCGAAGGTGTCCATTGCTTGAGTGATAATAGTATCACCTATGAGTTTTATTGCACGGTTTTGAATCCTTTCTATCAGGTGCAGATATGTTTTGGGAGCACCCGATGCGGGAACTGTACTACAATTTCAGGCGGATATACTCGTATATGAAGGCCAGATCAAAGGAGGAAATGTAATTCTTACATCGCTTGAGCAAACCTAGACATTTTGCAGGATTTTTGGTGATATCACATATATATATCCAATGATATATACTCCAACGTAAATTTTCAGTGACACACTTTTCGCCTTCGACCCCTCTGTTAGTGATTGTATCATTAGCCATGCTGGTTATACCAGGTTATACATACGCTGCCATTCTTGTTCTATAGCCAAAGTACAGCGACGTGAATCAGGGAAGGAACATGAATAGCAGAGAAAACTGTCACCAGCAAAGGAATATATTGGATTAGAAATAGCAGATAAGAGATCGTAGATGAAAATTCAAAATTAATAAAAAGTGTCGGAGACAGAACAGAACCATGCAGCACACTAGCAGAAATTTTGTAAATATCAGACTCATTCAAAATTCAAGACATTTTGAATTGAAAATTCCGAAAGATAGTTTCCAATCCATAAAAACGCACGCATTTTCACAAAAGAGCCTAGTGCCAAACTCTGTCAAATGCCTTAGAAATATCAAGTATAACTATTTTGCTTTCGCCAGATTAATGTAGGCTTTGGTTCCTCTTTACAGTGAGACATGTTATAAAATCAGTACTGCTGGTCATTGAGACGTTTTCATGTAAGAAGAAGATTAGCATTTTTTTTAAAACGGGCTGGACGAATGTTGTTTTCTATCTTCTCGGAAAAAGTATTAAAAAGTGAAAAAGCTTACGCAGTGGTTTTGCCAGCGAGGGAGAAATCCACTTCAGAAGATGGGGGGATATAGTTACCACCTGGATCAGCGGATTTGTAAATGTTAAGACCTTTAATATTCCATTAAAGATTTGACACACTCAAGTGCAGTCGGGGACAATGCAACAAGCAGATTGATCTTGTCCAAAGAGCTGACATCTGGAATGTCATTGTAAGTAAGCTTTGGGATAGAGGTTGAGGCAGAATTTCTAATGTTTTTGAAATGTTTACTACCTTTGGGACTTTGTAATAATTATTGCCACAAATTGCACAGGCTTAAAAAAAAAAACCCGTCATCTGTCTGTCCAGATGTTGAAGTCTTATTGACTTCAGTAGGAGGATACAGGGATACAATTCTTTTTTTGGAGTCAGACAGCGCATCAAGTTCGTTAAAGTTCGAACTTCTGTTAAGTTTGGGGCTTCTGTAAATGAAGCAATAATGGATAATTTGCCTACGGAGATGGAATTTTAACCACATGAAGTTGAATTCTGGATTGCAACACGAATCACATTGTGGTGGGGTTTGGTAAGCTATATCAATATGCACGTTAATGGTGAGACCGCGGTGAGAAAAGAATATTGGCACTCTTTCGAGGCGTGGGCGGATATCTACCTGCGTTTCACTAAGTGCCAAAATAGCTGGTCTGTATTAACAGACACATTTATGAATTAAAAAATTCAGAGTTTGTTTATCGAATCAAAGTGTTGTGGAAGTTATGCCCTTACAACACTAGGAAACAGCATACCAACAAAATTCATACCCACAACCCGCTATTCATCAGTCACGGCCCATACTGTATGCTTGGATGGAAAATCAAAAACTCAAAATAAGAATTAAATTACTTAGGTTATCATAGAGACTATGATAGTCTTTTGGAATTACAACAGTTTCTTAAAACTCTGTATTGGATTGAATTTGCATACAATGGTTTCAAAATAATTTTCGAAATACTAATGTTCGCTCTGGAATGGTTCTAGCTTCTGCAACGATTCGAATAAAAACAGCAGGAACGTATATCCTCCATCTCCTTGGATTTTTTTTTTCTCTCTATTGTTGAGTGGACAGAATCACATTCCATCTGGGTGTGTCCAACAGTTAAAAACTTTTGATAAATTGTCGTATTATATTTGGTTGCAATAAATTGTAAAATGTTAACTTAGTTGACGTTTCAATTTTGTGCTACAACCATCGCTAAATAGAACTGTTGGTACACTGAGATCACAATAATTTTCTGAGACATGAAAACACACGAAGCAAAAACATTTGAGTTAAAAAAAATATTTGACATGTTCATGTTTCTTATGTTAATCCTATGTTATAGTAACCATTCTCTTAAAATAAATATGTTCAAAAACATTTTCTTACAGACGGGTACAAATCCCTTTTCTGTTTTCAACTGATATTTCACAGATGTATTACGTCTTCAAATATGTATAACATTTATTTGTACGACGAGCTTCTGGTCGCTTTTCTCGTAAGTTCCAATCATCACTCTGCGTTGTTCCCAAGTCATATTTTTTCAAAAAGAATAAAGTAATTCTTTCGGTAAATAATAATTAAAATATTTACTTTTTTTACACTTGCTTGAATTACAACCAGGCTTAAGCACATGTTTTTCCCACTATTTGGCCTTTTATTTTTTAGTTCTGTAATAAGTAAAATTGCTTAAAGTAATCTTTACTTTACTTTACTTTACTTTACTTTACTTTACTACAGATGACTGGAACCGTCATCTTATTAATTGTTTCGGAAATCAGAATAGTTATAATCATCAGAGTAAGATATTGTTGAGGCTTGGCAACAGCTTGATAAATCGTAATTAGAATTTTTATAATTATTTTACTTAATAAATAACCCTGTTTAATCATCTTTGATAAGACCTGAGTAATCTGATGTAGGAATATTTTCTTCGGCTTCACATTCAATAATCGTAAATTCACCTGTGGTTTCATCCTAACACCAAAATATGTTGAGTTTTTCCTTTGGTCTAATTTACATTTGAAAGAATATTTATATTTGAAAAATGTTACAAATGTTGCTTACCAATCTATTTCAACAAATGCTCGAAAATGTGACCATTCACTTCAATACACTTGTCTATCCGCTCTCTAAATGAACCAAAAGAACTGAGAAGTATTTCTGGCGTAATTTTCCGGCATTAAAATATGATAAGGATGGTATTTATGCCGATATAATATCCTACAGACAGTCGTTTGAGAAATTCCTGATTCACGACTTATTTGGCGGGTGCTAATGTGAGGATCGTGTGCAACGGCAGCTAACACTGCTATTTCATTGTCCTCAACAGCCACCCTATCTGACCGATTCCTTTTCTTTGGTTGCACACTTCCTTCACCAGTGAATTGCTGGATTACCCGATAAAAGGAAGCGAGCGATCGTATCTGGTCTTCGAAACGTTGGGCGTAAAGAGCAACAGCACCATTGATGTTCCCTCCACTTTCTCCATAAATCAATATCATTTCAATTTTCTCTTAAATATAATTAGCCTGCATTAATAATCTGGAAAACGTTACTAATAATAATCAGTTCTTCAAAACAAATATCGAACTTCTAAATGAAGTACAGTTCCGTTCAAGTAGAAAAAAAGGGCAGAGTGCACATCATACACTCTCAGATAAGTTTAGGACAGTTTGTCTCTATCTGAAATTTCTTTGAGTTTTAACTTCACTCGAGGCAATAATGACTTCCTCAAAACAAATCATAACCTTCTAACACCCTAACAACGTTGGAAACCGATTAATGATTTAGGCGTGCCAGTACAGTGGTATCTAGCACTGAATGAATAAGACCTTTGAGACAATGTCGTGTGCCTCATTGAGGAATACGACTGAGCAATGAAAATCAGGAATTATCATTTGAAATATCAAAATTAACCTTGAAAATGGGTCTCAAGGTCAAACTCGTGGTCACCATCTTATGTCCCCTTCAGAACCTTGTGACTTTTGTCTGAAACATTTTTCGCGATATCGCGTACTTTTCGAGTAATTTTGATGTCTTAAGTTTTATGGCGCCCTCTGACGGGAAAAGAAAGCATTTTTGAAAAATTGTTTCATGTAAAAGAACTGTAGTTTTTCACGCAGATTACGAATCTGTCAAAAAAATAGGGGTTCCCATTAAAAAAATCAAAAGTGACCTTCGTTTGACGTCGTATTTTTCAAATAATTTGGATGTCTCAAGTTAAAAAACTCCCCCAGTATATTTTGTTTTATATAGGGTTTTCCAATAGGGACTTGACAACTTTGAACTTAATTGAACTTTCACTAATCATCAAACCGTTACTGTCAATTTATTCAGTAAACTCAACATTTTGATCGTGGTAAAGTACAGTAACGAGCAACGTCTGCAAATTATAAAAATTTTCTATAGATATTCGGAGGCGCAAAATCATCTTCAGTGACGAAGCTCATTTTTGGCTCAACGGGTTCGTTAATAAGCAAAATATGCGTTATTGGTCGGGTGAAAACCCACATGTGCCTCATGAATCACCACTTCATCCACAAAAAATAACTGTTTGGTGCGGTTTGCATGCCGGTGGCGTTATTGGGCCATATTTTTTCGTCGACGATAACGATCGTCACGTTACTGTGAATGGTCAGCGTTATCGCGCCATGATCACCGATTATTTTTCGCCCGAATTGGAAGATATGGACTTGGACGACATATGGTTTCAACAAGATGGTGCCACAAGCCACTCTGCACACGCTACAATCGATTTATTGAAGAGTAAGTATGGTGAGCGTATTATCTCAAGACATGGGCCACACGCCGACGACGTTGGAAGAGCTCAGAGCCAACATTGAACGCGAAATAGCGGCCATTTCGTCCAAAATGTGTATCCGAGTCGTTGAAAATTGGATCCAACGAATCGACCGCCGCAAACGTGCCAGCGATGGCCATATGAACGAAGTCGAGTTCCATTCATAAAAGTTTCGATTGTACTTTAAGCCAATAATAAAGTTTTTGAAATATCTTAAATGGTTTGACTTTTTTAAAAAAAAAAAAAAAATTGTCAAGTCGTTATTAGAAAACCCTATACTTGACATTTTTTTAACTGGTGTTTGATTCTTTGAATTGAGATTAAACCAGAAGTTCTCATAAAGTATAGCCCCCAGGCTGAAATACTCTCGAATGAACACTGCAATATGCAAGGTTCTTAATATTTAATAAAATATTGAAGTCGAGTTCCATTCATAAAAGTTTCGATTGTACTTTTAGCCAATAATAAAGTTTTTGAAATATCTTAAATGGTTTGACTTTTTTAAAAAAAAAAAAAAAAATTGTCAAGTCGTTATTAGAAAACCCTATACTTGACATTTTTTTTAACTGGTGTTTGATTCTTTGAATTGAGATTAAACCAGAAGTTCTCATAAAGTATAGCCCCCAGGCTGAAATACTCTCGAATGAACACTGCAATATGCAAGGTTCTTAATATTTAAGAACTACTCGTACTTACCAATATAAAAAATGCTACCAACTTAAACCAGACTTATGGTACATGCAGCCGTTTTTTTGATCATGCAAAAACGATAAACAGCATAGCAACAAGAATCTCACAAATTACAAATTAATACTACATAGCACTAGCTGCTTAGGCTTGCTTACAAAGTATTTACGAAGTTTTCAGAAATTAATTAACTGTTAAAAATGTTTGTTGTTTTATTTCGACAATATTTTTTTTCCCTATATATTTTGTTAACACTGGGATTGTTATATAAAAAGTAGAATTTCATGAAAAATGCATATACGGGGTTAAGGCAGAAAGGGGTCGAAGGGTGAAAAACATAATCCTTTCTGTGCGTTTCCTTGTCCTTAAATCATTTTCTTTTATGTATATAATTAACGCGCGCTAATTTTATAAGGGTTTTTAGTACCCTTAAAAGATTTCCACACAGCGCTATAGTATAAGGAGAGTTAAGAAACTATTAACCGGGAAAAAATACAAAAGTAAAAGAAAATTATTGTTGTTATTTCTTAATTACTATTTTGTTAAATCTAAATCATGAAACATTACAAATTATTAAACATTGATTAATTTTTTGAAGTATATTTTGCTTATTACTTTATTTTCTCTTTTACGGTTTTAGGCTATAAATCAGCAATCCTTACAGAAATTCGCCAAATGTCTTCAACAAGTCGCTCAGCTATTGGAATGTCCTGTTTGTCTAGAGGTAAGTCGAATTTGTTATACAGGTTATTCCGGATAATGTGTTGAAAATTTTAAGGGAAGATTGCTTGACTTTTTTGAGAAAAAAATTGTATGTGTGGGATGGTGGTCGAAATGCATCGCTTCTGAAATACAGAAATCTTAAGCAAGGCCTCACTCTGTCCTGTTTTGATTCCTATTGTAAATAATATCTTTTATATTTATATGTATACAGTAACAAATGGGGGTTGTTGAACTCGGAATTATGAGTACTTTAATTGCTTCAAAATAAATGTTGATTTGGTTAAATCCTCTGTATCTCGGACGGGTTGCATAAAGTACAAGCACAATATATCCATTGAGAGCATTTTTCTACATTGTTGTTTATAATTTTCAGCTTCTGGTCTTTTTCGATAGAGAATTTCAATGAGCAGATTTGTCGTTGCTCTTTGAACCAGGCTATTCCTTATTTATTGACTTAACATAACAATATTTGATTTCCTCTATTGTAATTACTTCACCAAAACCATCTGTTATGACTTTATAGAAGAACTTAACGCATTTTGATAATCCAGGTTCGAGATTCCAGCAATATCAACACATTAAATTAGAAGTTTTAACTGTAAGATGTTTATAGAATTGTAGATATTATATTGGAGAGATATTATTTCAGCTTGAAGAGTATTGATAAGCAATACCAAATAATCCAAATAATCGGTAGCAAATGTCACAAACGGCACCGACCTTGATCACCATAAGTCCGTTGCACGGCTCTGCCTGTCGACAGTTTTGCTTGCAGTCCATCGCATTTTTCTTAATATCCTTTAAAGCCATTCTGACCTGTCATAAAATTTCTAAGCCCCATTAAGCAGTTTTGACATTTCTGCGGCTCCATTATTTAGTCCAAACGGCTTTAATTTCCGATAGTCTCAGAGAACTTTACTGACTGGAAACATATGACTATAATCAATTGGTATGGACAATAGCATTTTTAAACGAGGGAATTCATTTCAATGAATTCGTAATTGCATCCGCATGATTAAATTTATACAGATTGAAGAAAATTCAACACACCTGGTGCCTGAAGGACCGACTATTCCGCACCATTTACAAAAATCGATTCAAATCGTCTATAAAAGTACAATAACTAATAATGCAAACTTACGAGTAAAATAATCCTTATTCCTTGAACCCGAAATCCTGATAATAAAGTACAAGTATATCTTAGTTGTCCTTAAATATGTACATGCACTTTAGCTGACCTTACACCTTTGCCATTTGAATATGGGAGTGTACACGTGGATTAGTAAAAACGAAAGGTAGACAATCCGACATCTGACATAGAACATCTAACATGACATTTAAACCCACACAGAGGGAACACACACGTTAGCATAAAATTTCATTGTAATTTACTCATGACCAGGGAATAATACGAGTACAGCACAGAGAGTGTACATATATAATTCCTTATCCGTACAATGTAATTCGTACATTTTTTTCAAAGTCCTTAAAGTTTATTTTTCTGTTTTTTTCTCCCTTTTTTTGTCGAAATAGGTCGTTAAACCACCAGGATGGCAGTGCTGTAATGGACACGTACTCTGCAATAGTTGTCGAGGTCGTACAGTCAAATGTCCCATTTGTCGAGTCACACTTGGACCACGAGGTAGATGTCTACTCTCCGATAAATTGTTCACATTACTGGCCGAAAGCTTTCCCTGCGATGGTGGTATGTATGTACAAATATATCTATTTATATGATATGACGCAAATATATAACATTTCTCAGTATTACAAGTAAAGGGTAGCCTTTACTGTTATCTCTGGCAGTATAAAGTGTGTTTCTTTATGTGTGCACAATGATATTGCATGTGCCATGTAGTCGATAGTAAACACGTATTTTGAACATTTTTGGTCAGATTCAATGTAGGTACGGATTTCAGGGTTACCGCTCGGTTATAAATTTTATTCAGTAGGTTTATTTCACTGGTCAACTCTAATTCTGAAATACTGTCTTCTATTCCACTATGACCTGGGAGCCCAGAAAGACTAAGCGAATTCGTCCAGCCGAGTGCGTTCAGTGATGTCTTGAATTATCGAAAAAGTCGAGATGATTAGCTGTCGCTATAGATGCAAATACTTCCATCTCCTCCGCCCATCATTCACAATATAGTTTGTTGCCTTCAGGATTCATATCTCTCCGTTTGAAAGACAGATGCAAGTTTTAATAAATAGAAGTAAAACCTCATCCCACGACTTATAGAGTAATCTTTGAAAAATCGAATCCATTTATTTTTTGGTTCAGATTCTAGTTGAATCGATTCTTGGTAATCGTATTTCTAAGTCGTTTCTCATAAGAAGTTTACGTAAAAGTATAAAATTGATGACATTAAGTTCCAAAAATGATATACCATAAGTCAAACAACCACCACCGGAGTTGATGCACATTTGTGCATCTTGTTGCTCACAAAACATATGGATCTAAATTGGATGGATGAGTTCTTCTTCAATGTTGGATTTTAAGACTTGCAAAGTTTGTGATTTGTTGTGGTAAATGCGAGATATCAAAAAACCTTAAAGAAAGAAGTCTGGCCGGCCAGTTTAAAATCGCCGAAATGGGAGATCACAAGGCCTGAAAATTGGTGATTCAAAATCTCCATCACTGTCCGAGCTGTGTGGGCGAGAACTGCTCGAGACCTAATTCAGCATTTTGCAGCAGAAAAAATTTTTTACAATTGTCAATAGCACTCACCAGTAACAATTACGGTGATATCGTCGGCTTCCAAAAAAAAAAATTATTGCCAACTAATTTTTTACTGCAAATGCCGCACCAAATAACCACTTTAAAAGAGGATGCAATGGCTCTTCACATAACCACTTAAGTGGAAATTGGGCTTTGTTGCTCATTATGATTTTGGATAGGAAATCATCCTCTTCTTGCACCAGGTATAACAGAAAATGGGAGGAAGTAATCCTCACTTGGCGGTCAGAATCATCTTCAGGTCTTTTACCAAAACTCGTCGCAATGAATGTCTGATGATGCCAAATTGTATACATCGTTGTCTTGTCGATGTTTTAGTACTCTCTCGAATAGCAGAGATATTCTCGGTCAAACGATCAATGCGGAGCCGGCCACAAGTGGACCCAGTTTGCACGAGACGCCCAGCCACACACTTAATTGTTCGTGCACATGGTACAAAACAACGAAGCAAACGACGACGCAATCCATTCTGCGTTTAGAAAACGGACCAGAAATTGGTCAACTAAGTGCAACAATGATTCCGCTTTTCTTAGATGTTTATCGCTCTATTGCTTATTGTCAACTAATTTTCTATCTACCTACAACATAAATGTAAGAGCACTATGAGATTAGCCGATATTTGGAAAAACTATGGCTCATTCACATTATGGTATAACTTATGCCTGATGATAAGAAAAAAAATTAAATAAAACAAAAACTGTATGAGATATAAAATTAATTCTGGCTTTATTTTGAAGCTACGTTCATTCTACGCATCGTATAAAGTGTGAGGTGCTTGATATTGATTGTTGTAAATATATATATCAGTAGTATCTATTCTTTAAAGAGAGCAAATTTACTATTAAAGTATGTTTTTTAGTTTTTTTTAAATTATAATTTTTATGAAGTTTCATATCATAGATTTGATCATGCTTTTGCACATTCCTAGGACCTTGACAGTGGTAAGAATGTAGAATTCAAACGCGCATGTGCTTCTAGGGGAAATTTTTTTCTGTGTTCTTATTTTATTTCTTCTTAAAGCCCCGTCCCATTTTCATCGATTACGTTGTTCATATTATTACTTGTTCCAGTATTCCCTTAAGTTCAAAACGTTCGTGTCCCCAAGGGTTAGCTAAAATAGCTTTCGTTTCATTATTTGAGATACGAGAGTAAAAAGATTGATTTTAACTGCATACTATAGATCCTTCATATTTGTATTACTTCATCTTATCATCTGCAGACATCACGCGATTAATACGCTCAGCTTGTTTATTATCTCGGAGAACATTTATTGTCGTCAATGCGTTGTGAAATTTACCATATATGTCTTCAAGTTATTTTCGAATATGTTTGCAGGAAATGAGATTTCTGTGTATGACATAATTCGAAGAGGTTTTTCGAATAACTTGCTTCATCCTTCAAGCCTTTTGGTTACCCCATTCCTTTTTGTATTCGTAACTGGGTACGCCCAGATACTTTTAATGGATATATGGGCCTGAGCAATGGTTGTAAAACTTGTGAATCGACGGCAGTCGGTGAATATTTTATGATTCATCTGAAAACTGAAGAAAAACACCCCCCTTTTCAAACAGATATAGGAAACCTTTTGCGTGACTGCACTTGAAATCGCAATTTCTAACTAATGTCTTTGAACTTACTCACTCTGAACAGAGCTTTCCCATACCCAAATACTCATGAAAAATGTGATGGGCACGATTTATTGATATTTTTACGATGTCAGCTACCTCACGCACTTTCGTCAAAGTTTTTCTCCCTATCTAGGAGTATAGTTCTGCTGTCCAATAACGACATGACGTGCAGTAACTGAACCTTCTTCTTTTCGATAAAAGCAGTGCGAATAATTGAAGGTTCATCTGCGTTAACAGCAAAAACATAAACTCGACTGTCGGTCGAGGACTGCGAATGGTCAGCGGTAGGGATGCTCCAATGGCTTCTTAACTTTGTCGACCCGATCGCATGCCAGTTATTTCGTTGGCGAGTCGCGAAACCGCGATTAAAATTGAGAACCTCTATCACTGGTAATAGAGAGAGGGGATCCGAATCGACTTATCAAACCAGCAAAAAATACGTCAGTGATGGAATCAGCAGAAATGTCCTTAGGTGGTATGACCACATGCTTAGAACTGAAGCGTGAGATAATGGTAAGTTTTTCTGTTTCGACAATCCAAGTGCCATTTATGTACAATGCCTGGGTGTTTAATTGCACTATACTCCACTATACTGTTGACTGTTCTCCAATTTCTTGCGCTGAACTTAGCATACGCTTCCGTTCCCGTTCTGCAGCCGAAGAACAGAGACGTTCGTTCGGGAACGAATATGTAAAGCAGAAAGTACTGTCGTCAGCAAAGGAATATGGTTTATTGGATTACAAGTAGCAGACAAGAGATCATTGATTAAAATTAAAAGGAGTATCGATGGCAGGACAAAAACAGCCTTGAAACTATCAAAAGCAACCTAAACTGAACGTTCCGAAAGGTAATTTCTGAGCCATTAAATAAGAGAGTTGTGCACTCCAAATGCACGCATTTTCGAAAAAAGAAAACTCTGTCAAATACCTCCGAAATATCAAGTGTAACTATCTTACTTTTGCCAGATTGATGTATGCTTTGGTTTACATTTCGTTGAGACATGCAATCAAATCGCCAGTGAGGCTATTTTTATGAAAATTGTACTACCGGTCATTTAGAAGTTTTTGTGTTTGAGGATATTTCATAAGCTGACGTTTTATCAGCATTTCCATGACCTTGGAAAGAATGGACGTATGGGTCCATAGGTCTGTGGGAAAAAAAGAGAGGAAAAGTCGCCATTTTTAGAGACGGGCTGGACAAATGCTGTTTTTTATCGGAAAAGAATCCTAAAGAGTAGAATTGATGAAAAAGCTTACACAGTGGTTTTGCCAGTGTGGAAGAACACCTCTTCAGAAGAAGGGAAGCTATACCATCTGGATTAGCGGATTTGTGAATGTTAAGATCTTTAAGTACTATTGCTTGTACACGAGTGCGGAAGTGGATTTGTCCCATTAAATATTTGATACACTCAAGTGTAGGAGGAGACAAAGCACAATGTTTAGGTGTTGAGCTGGCCGCAAAGCTTGTAGCAAACAGATTGGGCTAGTTACAAAAGCTGACAGCTGAAATGTCATTATAAATTTTCGTTAAGCTAGCGGATAAAGCAGATTCTCTAATATTTTTGACGAACAACCTTCAATTTTTACTACCTTTGGGACATTGTAATATTTTTTGCCTCAATTTTTGGTCTTATTGAAATTGTACATGCTTTAGAAAAACGTTGCAGTCATATAAACAAATATTCTTTTCTACTACACCGTAAACACATGGTCCAGCGTCGTCGATTTTATGTTGGCGAAGTTGTAACCAAGCAGATGTAGATTGCAGCAGGTATTTGAGTTCTTCATCATTAGATTCTGTATCTGTGATGTCTTGAATATAAATATGTATTATTCTGTTGATTAATGACAATGTACCGGCAATAACGTTTGATTTTCCTGACGTGTCTTTGGTGTCTCGGAAATCCTTTATCTGAGTGAGAAGAGAGAAGGAGAAAAGCAAACTCCAACGGTCGATGGTAACTCTTCTCTCTAGAATATAGCAAGAAGTTCACGATCACTAGCACTCTGTTTCTGTTTGTTTCTGTTTTACTTAGCTTTTGGATGAAAAATCCTAGTTATTGTCTTTTGCCATCAACGAATTGGTTTAAAGCAATACCAATTGTTTTACCAGATGCATCACATCGGAGATGTAAAGTTGCGCCTGGTACAGGAAGGCACAACGGATAAGTGATGCTACAGATATGTTATTACAGTCGTTTTCTATGTGTCTCTATGTCTCGAGATTTTTCGAACTACCTTATGTACGAGTATTGGCCATTTGGTGGAAAAAACCTTTACGAAATTAGGTTAAATTAACCTTTCGTATTAATGATGTGCTCCAGTTACTCATATGTGCCTATAGAAACCGAGAAGTGTCCTTGTGGGAGGTTCGCACCTCTCGTTTTATTGAAATCTGCTGCATAGGTCATCCAAAGAATCCAAAATTGTTCCTGCCAGTTTCACTTGATATGTTGCTTTGGTGCACTCAATTTCTTCTGCTTACGACTTATAGATATCTGTTTGTCATTTAGTCATTTTCCGCCCATCCGAAGTTCTTCGGTACTAAAATCCAATGCCGCTTACTTTGTCCCACTTAAACCAAATCTGAGTGGATATGGTCTAGATATAGCTCTTCTAAAGATATAAATGTTGTATGTTGCAATGCAACTCCTTCCATTTTCTATGCCCCTGTTAGAAGCTCAAAGTCCTCTGCTGTTAAGCAATAACTGGAAAAGTTGGATTAGAAAGATTAACTTGAAGTAGTTACTGCGCAGTAGATTCATATTGTACCACCTTGGTAACTCTTCAGAGTTTCTACACTCCTGGCTTATGAGATGTGCACATTGCATAAAACAAAAATAGAACCGAGTAGCTAAAACTGGTGGCAATAAAAATGTCCTGTGGGATTTCAATCATTAATTTATCTTTACCTATTTGGGGCAAAACTAAAATACTCGTACATAAAGCACAGATACGAGTTAAAAGTAGAGAAGAGCCTGGTTGTGTTTCTTGACGCACGTGAAAGTAAAGTAGAGAAATCTTTTCCTATCGAACAAAGTCAAAGGTATCCATACTACTACGAGTTGTGATGGTGTATGAGCTAGTAGTGCGAAAAGCTTTTAAGATCTCTCTAATTCGACGAAAAGGGGCTCATATAGTGCAAAAGGACAAATAGGAACGTAGTTACCAAGGACTTGAAGTGGATAGAAGTTAATACGTGTTTCGATGGCAAATCTGATTTTGTCCTAACTCTTTTAGTTGGACCAGCGTCTGAATGTGGACTGCAGAAAGTGGTTACACACATTATGCCATTTGTATTTATTAGTCAGAGGAGCACACGAATGGCATGTGCACTTAACTTATATGGTAAAGATAATGGACTTAGTTTTTTGGTTCATAACTCGTTTTCGAAAACCTTTTTTCGATGCAATATTGGAGGTTATAATGGAATGGTACAGATGTCATATATCTTGAAATAAAAGATTTGACATTTCAGAATACTTATGTTCGGTCTGCAAGAGGACATAAAAGAATCGTATTCTCACTGTATTCGTGAGCCTATTTATTTCTGAATTGTTTGAAGATTTCTACCGAATGCAATTAAGGAGTACAGAATATGGATGCGGATTCTTACATTCAGCTTTAAGAGGTATATTCAGAAGTGGAAATACATCTCTATTCTTTACTAGTTTCCTTTTAGTGGCTACTTTAAAAAATACCGAATTGCAGGACCTTAGACGTCAGGCACAAACCTTCGGTTTGTCATACAAAAATTCTAAGTACCTGTTTTTCATTGACCCTTGAATGGAAATTCGGTCTCTCTGGATATATAGGCTGGTACTAGAAAAACCTTTTACTTAGAGCTTTGTCATTTCTCCGCTCAATTTGCCAGTGCAAATAATTCTCTACTATGAATAACTAGGACATCTACTATGACGACTGCAACAAAGAAAGAAGACGCCGCTTATTTGGATGGCAATTTGCTATTCGAGACAGACTTAAGTAAAAAGTTAGCATCAAAACCAAATTAGGAAATACATAAAAATAAGTCTTATGTGCGTGCATGCCGTTGAGAGTATGATGGAAACATCAGGGGCGAGCTCTGTGACCTCCTAGACCGAACATAGGTATGCAGAGTACCTTATTTATAACATCAAAAGTGTGCAAGGAGCGAAAGCGGATATCAAAGGCACAACGGAGTCAAGTAATACCAACAAATTTAGATGTTGAAACGGAAGAACATTTACAGAAAAAAACCAATGGGAAGCTGCTTCTAGCATTTGCTTCCTCAATTCTAGATTATAAAGCAGAAATAGAATTCTGTCAGGCGGAGCATAGACAACTAGTAGTAGTATAGTCGCAGTCGGGGCCGAGAATAGGAAAAGACTGCTTCTGCTGTAGATGGTCCAAATGTTACTGTCAGTATCAATGAACCATTCACCCCAGACGAAAACTTCAGATAATTCCATCCCATTAATCGAGACGATGTTATATTGCTACATATAGAAGAAAAAGTCTAATAAAGCTGCTGGAGATGACCTGTTGGGAACATGCACCAGCCCTTCAGTTAAATATCACATCAGATGAAAGCATGGCCTATGCCAAGGTTCTGAAACCATCCATAGACAATGTAAGTGGACCATATTAGTGTAGTTTCAGGGCAGGAAAATTCACACTACGGCAGATCTAGAAAAAGAATTGAAAATTTAAAGGAAGAGTTATATAATGTCGTATCTAGTTTTAACATACTTGCGTAGCTCGTTTAGTTATGCAGGACGACTACAGAGAACTCTTGCTGCTTCATGAAGGTAAGAAATGTGTTAATTAGTACCATCAATGCTGAGAAAAGTTTTTGATTTTTTTAATATCGTCCTAAATTTTTCTTTTCTTTTTCCTTTTTTTTTTTAAATAACTTAACACTCA
This sequence comes from Volucella inanis, assembly GCA_907269105.1. Classification (NCBI taxonomy): domain Eukaryota; kingdom Metazoa; phylum Arthropoda; class Insecta; order Diptera; family Syrphidae; genus Volucella; species Volucella inanis. Next base: position 151,025,805 of record OU026153.1, read on the forward strand.
AGTGGATATGAATACACTTATAATGGCTCAGCATGTGTTAAGTTTGATTGCGTTCAGTGATTATATCTCTCCGTGGGTGGAATCTAACATTCAATGTGGAGTCTAAATTCTTAGTACAAGTTGGCTTGTTGTTGATTTCTAGTCAACTACTTGATTTTTGTTACCTGGAAAATATAATGTCGTTCGGGCGCGGTTGGGATTCGAACACCGATCCTTCCGATTTAGAAGCCAGCCCACTACAATTCTTCTAGCTAAGTTCATGCCATTGTACAGTCCGTACAGTTCTTCGTTGTATCTCCGCCTCTACCTACCGTCTATGCGGAAACACCGAAAATCATCCGAATTTTCCTCTTAAAGCAGCCAGAAGAATTCTCTTCCATTTTTGATAAAGTTCGTGCCTCTGCATAATAGACCAGAACTGGGATAATTCAGGTCTTATGTAGGGTCACTTTTATTGTTCGAGTGAGGGCTTTTCTAGTAAATTAGCTTCTTAGCCCAAAGAAGTAGCTATTGACAATATTTATTCTTCATTTGATCACCGTCCGAGTAATTGCAATGTCTTCAAGATTGAGTACAACAATTTAATCAGCAGTTTAATGCAGAATGGCACAAATAGATACTATCCCACAACTCCACCATCAAAGCAATTTGACAAAAAAAAAGTTCACCCACCAGAGATCAAGGTCAAATTCACATACGCCAAACTACAGAAAATATCCGGTGCACACTCTTACACGTAATTCAAATGTGCCCTTCCGCGATAGCACTCTCAACCGTAACGATTGCAACAACGAAGTGGCCAAAGCAAATGGTGACCTCGCCGAAATGGAATCAATCGAGAAACCAATCATCGACGATTCCACGACCACCTTCGCTATACTTTCTCCCACAGAATTCTGGACCGCCAACAATAAAAAAGAACAAGCAGCCGGTATCTGTAACAGTTGGTATAAAGGAACCATCTATGTTGGAATTCATTGCTAAAGTCATCAGAGAACGGACATCGAGAGGAGCCAATTCAAGCGGACCGACTTCGTAGTGAACTGGAACTGACACTCAGTCACATCATTCTAAGCCAAAGAAGCCCAAATGGGAAACCCATTCTCTAGAAGACACAGTTATCAAATATTGAGAAACTTACCCAGATGTTGCAAAACAAACAGTCGGAGGAGGAACCTCGCCACATCCATCGCCAGTGACCATCAATATTTCCAATAATCATGCCGAGTTGCGCAAGTCCGAGAGTAATCCATTGGTGATGCCTCTGACCAATGGAAATAGCATTTTCAAGAACGGCTCGACATACAGTCGTAGCAGCTATACGTCTTCGGAGAAGAGCATATCGTTTGGAAAATAATCATCGATCGATCGAATTTCATCCAGCGCCATCTAATGTCGTATCTATATATATATGTCGTATACTCAATTATTTTTAAAAACTTTTAACAATTCGTTGTTAAATGTTGGTTTTTCTTTTTTCTATTTTCGGTTTTTTTTTTGCATTCTGTATTTGTTATTCCCCTCTGAAAACTACAGATCCCTGATCCCAACCCGCGCTGCTGTATATTGCACTCGTATGAGAAGAGAGAATGAATTATTATTTTTTTTGTTTTTTCAAAATGTTGTTGTATTTAATGGAAAATGTAATCATAATATGTATTATCTCTTATTTGTATATATTACTTGTTTCTAAGTGGAGGAACCTGATTATCTTATAACAGTCACGGTGTCGTTGTCTGAATTGATAGCGGAGCCTAGGTAGACAAATTTGTTAAATACTTTAAAGTTATATCTGTCGAAGGTCGGTGTTGGGTGTTCTTTCTTGTTGACAGCATATACCTGGCTTTGCCCTAACGTGTTTCGAGCATCCACTCCTACGCCCTCTCGAGATAACCTTCCTCTTACCTTCTACTATCAAAACGTTAGAGGACTGCGATCTAAGACCCGTGCCGCCTTGCGCCAATCTTACGCTCTCCCATTTGAGGTCTACGCCGTGACCGATATAAAGAATCAGGAATTATTCCCCCCTACTTTCAATATTTTTCGAGACGACAATCTGACCCGTCCTGCTCCCTGTCGAGGTGTCCTACTGGCCGTCCGCAATGACTTAAACTCTTCACCAATCGCTGTTTCTACTTCTTCTAAGTTTGACTACGTTTCAATAAAAACAACTCTCCCCTGTAGGTCCCTGTACGTTATGTGTTTTTACATCCTACCCGCACTATCAATCGAAAGCTACCAACTCGCCATTGATGCAATTGATCAAATAATTAACTTATCTGATCCTCTCGATGATATCATTGTATTCGGAGATTTCAATCTACCCCATCTGCACTGGACTCAATCTGATGACTAATCTTTTTTTATCGCTAACCTAACCTCGAGTAAAGAATGTCTCTTCTTGGACGAGCTCACAGACTCTAGCTTATGCCAAGTTAGTGGCGTCCCCAACTATATGGGTAGGCAATTAGACCTCATTTTTACCACTGATCCCATAAACTTCTCTCTCTCGCTCTGTCCCCTTTCACTATCGACCATTGATAACTTTCACCCACCACTTCTTCTTTCTCTTTTCCGCCACTCTCCAATTCGCCCTACCCCATCTGTAACCGCCTCCTCTTACGACTTTCATAAAGTGAATTTCCGCAATATTAACGCATATCTTAGTGAGTGTTCTTTTGATTTCGGTAATATGCCCCTAAAAAGTGCTCTCTCAATTCTCCACAGAGAATTATTCAATTCTATTTCTCTCTATGTAACCTTTTCGCGCAATAAGACTCCTTCTACGAGCCCCCCGTGGTATAATAGTAATTTTCGCTTCTTACGTAACAAGAGAAACAAATTATGGGCAGTTTTCCTCCAATCCAACTCTTTTTTGACTATTCAAACTATCTCGGGACATACTTTAAATTCGCCCAGCTTTATAACGTTCTCTATCAGCGATACCTTGATTGTGCGCAATCAAGTCTTATAAACGATCCTAAGTCTTTCTATCAATTCGTTAACTACAAAAAAAAAAAAAATCTGACGGTTTTCCTCCATCCCTCTCATACGAAAACACATCATCAACCGATCCGCATACCATTGCCAACTTTTTTGCTACTTTCTTTAAGCAATCTTTTGCCGATAATTCCTTCGTACCGGATCCCTCTTATTTCAAATATCTACATAACTTCCCCACTGGCCCCTCTATTTCTCAAAGATTTGATCATACAGTAATAGAAAATAAATTACAGAAACTTAATGATGAATACTTACCCGGCCCAGATGGCCTTCCCCCCATTTTTCATGAAAAGTGTTCCTCAACACTTTCCCACCCCCTTGCAAATCTCTTCCGATTATCGCTCTCTCAAGGTGTGTTTCCACAAATATGGAAATCTTCTTTCATAACACCGATACACAAAAAGTGATTAAAGAGCGAAGTCACTAATTACCGCCCTATAGCTAAACTTTCTCATATACCCAAACTTCTCGAGAGCATTTTGTATGAAGCCTTAAGCTTCCAGTGCAAATCTTGAGATGTTCCTCAGGGTAGTCACCTAAGTCCACTTCTCTTCATCGTAACTATTAACGATCTTAAAAATGTCATTCAACACTCAGCACTTTATCTCTATGCTGAAGATACCAAATTTTTTAAACCATTTTCCTCACAACATGACTCCAGCCTCCTTCAAATAGATCTGCTTAGAACTCAATGTCACTAAATGTCAATCGATTACCTTTTCACGTAAGTGCAACATGTCTACTCCCAGAATTTACGTTCTCCACCTCTTCTCGAGTACGCTAGCCAAGCGTGGTGTCCCTTTCAACGAGTTCATGTATCCCGTATTGAGAGCATCCAGCGTCGCTTTCTTCGATTTGCTCTTCGAAGTCTTCCTTGGAACAATCCTCTTATCTTACCTCCCTGCCGAGACCGTCTCAAGCTCATTAACCTAAATACCCTTAAGGAACGAAGGGACGCAGCTGACATTCTTTTCATTCACCGACTCCTCTCAGGCTCCGTCGATTTCATGTCTCTTTGCAACTCCATTTTCTCCATTGGCTCTAACGAATCAATATCTCGTATGATGCGTAAGGTAAACTCCAATCTCTCCGTTTTCGATTTTAATCGCAGCACACTTTTCCTCAAATTCGATCTCCTTCACCATCCCCAGCTTTAAGCCCTAGTGATAAGTTCCACATATCGCTAATCCATAGTTTATTATTAGTTTTAAGTCATAGTTTTTAAGACTGTACTAAGTAAAATAAATGGGGGCGTTAGCCCCCACTAAAATTGCCCTCATTAACCATTGCCTCATTTTACCCATATTCGCCACTTACGTCTTAATACTCGCGAAAGCGCCACTGACATTACGCTGCTTTCTTCCGATTATGTCAAAATCATTTGCGTATTCAAGTAATTGGACGGACTTTTGAAATATTGTGCTACTTGTGTTGACAGAAATCGCATGACAGGACGTCGCCTTGTTTAAATCTTTTTTTTGTGCTAGAAAAACTGAAATGGTTGCACGTAGTTTGTTGGAAACCCCCCATTCTTCAAATATCAAAAGGATTTCTAATAGAATAACTACACACTTTAGGCAATCATATGGGCATCCTCACTAAAAAATTATGTTGTAACGAAAACTTACTGCCTTCTCTGGACATTATACTTTGGAGAGACGGTAAAGAACCTACCATCTACGAAAAATTACTGGTAAAGCAGCGATATTGGGATAGGATATCTTTTACTAGGGTTTTAGATGAAGACACTCTTGATTGAGTTTAAACACTATAAATAAGATGGCTGCTTATTCCATTGCATATAGAGATTTCATATTCCATTGATTTCAACATTGATTGTAGTTACATACCTATTTGAAGAGGCGTAGCGAGTAAAATCTTTTATAACTTCAAAGTTGTAGCTTGTAGAAGGTACACTACCGATTCCAAAATATAGTTTTCTTTTACTGCCAATATTTCAAGAGCGAGATATTACACGCTGATAAAAAAATAAAAATTGATTAAAAGGTGTTATAAACCATGGGTAAAACGGCAGAGTTGAGTTTAGTTACCAGATCTTCGATGGTAGCAACGTTTAACGCTGGAACGTCAGTAAAAGAAATTGCAAAAGAGTTTAACGTGCCGCGTCAAACTGTGCACTATCAAATTAATTAGTTTGAAAAGCATATCGACATCAGTAAGTTAGCGAGATCAGGTGCATAGCGCAGAGTCCTTCTACGGGAATTCAAAAAAAATATTTTTCTGAAGCCTCAATCTGCTGCAGATCAATGGAATTTGACGGCCAAGAACCCAATCAGTGAGCTCACTGTCCGACAACATTTAAATTTAAGGACAATTAATGTTAAGGACGTGCCGTATATATCTAAGCCAAACAAGCTTAAAAAACTGGCCTTTGCAAAGGAACACCTGCACAAGCCAAAATAGTTCTGGAGAAAAGTTTTATGGACAGATGAAAGCTCATCTTAACAAAAAACAAATTTTTTGTAAGATTGCCAAAGGTAGTAAGCCATGGTGGAGGCTCTGTCATGTTCTGGGGATGTGTTGCGTATACATGGTTCCTGTCACCGGCTCGATGAACCAACATCAATATTTGATCACCCTAATTGGAAATGCATTTACTTATTGGGGAATCATTAATATTGCAACAGGATAATGTCCCCTGCCACAAAGCCCGGATGATTACCAAATTTTTGAAGGATGATGGTATTGAAACTTTGGACTGGCCACCTTAAAGTTTAGATTTAAATATTGGGTCTATCTTAGCGGTTTGCTAAGATATGGCGTAACTTGTAATATTCCATTGAAATATGCGTTGGAAAGCTACTGTCATTGTACGTCATTTCAGTATTTGTCATTCACTTGAAGCGTAAACAACAATAATTTATTTTTTCACTCAAATATGTCGAACTTTGTGCCTGAAAAAGCATTTTTGCGGGGAGTTCTTCTTCATTACTGAAAACTGCTCCCGAAAGTCATCGTATTTTGGTGGAAGTTTATGGTGAACATGCGCTAGCTGAGCGAACGTGCCAAAAGTGGTTTGCACGATTTAAAAGTGATGATTTTGGCTTGGAAGACGATGAACGTCCTGAGCAGCCAAAAAAGTTTGAAAATGAAGAACTGGTAGCATTACTCCATGAAGATTGTTGCCAAACACAAGAAGAGCTCGCAGAATCTTTGGGTGCCACTCAAGCAGTCATTTTAAAACGTTTAAAAGCAGCTGGATAAATTCAAAAGCAAGGAAATTGGGTTCCATATGAACTCAAGCCAAGAGACGTCGAAAGGCGGTTTTGCTTGTCCGAAAGGCTGCTAGAACGCCACAAAAGGAAGTCATTTTTGCATCGGATTGTTACTAATGATGAAAAATGGATCCATTACGATAACCCCAAGTGTAAAAAATCATATGTGAAACCCGGCCAACCAGCCAAATCAACGGCAAAGCCGAAAATCCATGGCGCGAAGGTAATGGTCTGTATTTGGTGGGATCAGATGGGTGTGCTGTACTATGAGCTGCTAAAACCGGGTGAAACCATCAATAGACAAAGCTAGCGAATACAATTAATCCGTTTGAAGAGAGCAGTAGCCGAAAAACGCCCGGAATATGCGACCAGGCACGAGGCAATAATTCTCCATCATGACAACGCTCGGCCCCGCGTTGCTATTCCGATTAAGTACTATTTGGAAAACAGTGGATGGGAAGTCTTACCCCACCCGCTTTATATCCCAGACCTTGCCCCTTCTGACTACCATTTGTTCCGGTCGATGCAGAACGCCCTCACTGAAATACGGCTCAGATAAGAGCAGAATATCAAAAATTGGCTTGATTCATTCTTGGCTGCCTAGCCGGCGCAGTTCTTTTGGGGTGGGATCGAAAAATTGCCAGAAAGATAAGAAAAAGTCATAGCTTCAGATGGGCAATACTTTGAATAATACTATTATACATGTTTTTCTTAAATAAACGTTCAAATTTTGAAAAAAAAAAAACCGCACGAATTAAATTACATACCCAATATTATAGAAAACATCTGGTCTCTTTTGAAACGCAAAAGAACAGTTTCGCTAAATAAAACCAGAGAGGGGACATTTTCTGATGCCAGAGACTCTTAAAAATTTAATGGATTCAGTACCAAAACGCCTTCAAAAAGTTACTGATGCCAAAGGAGGATATACATTTCACTAACATCTTCTTAATTTTTTATCTTTTGTTAAGTTTAAAAATAGTTTTGCTTTTGCATACATGTGCCAACACTTGTAATTACTAATTAATTTATATCCTTTAACTTTTCTATGAATATATATTTGGTTGCTTATTTTTAAGTTTGTATTAGTTGTATATAAAAACGAAAAAATAAAGAAGAATTCTTTACAAACCCGTCTAAAAGTTAAACATTTAAGTGCACGATTTTTATTTCGTCAAAATACTTATGTCGACTAGTGTATTTTAAAATTCCACGAGCGTATCTGATAATCGTTGTCTTTGTTTTGACTCCTAGAACAGTAAACATTTAGAGCAATTAAAATTGCGGGGGCAACGTACATTAGATTACGGATTTTTTTTTTTTTTTTCGCTGTGTTAGTACACACGTCCCAAACATAGAGTGACTCAACTTTTTGACTTTTGTTCGTAATTTTTACAAAAAAATAAAATAATATTGTATTATATTTCAGTATAAAAAAAAATGATAACCAAATTCATCTTTTAACATAATTTAATACAACAAAAGTAAAAATAGGGCATTTGATCAATTTGTTTACTTTGCGAAACTGCTCCTAAAGGCTGATTCATGGTAAGGTTAGATTTATAAAGTAAAATAAAGTACATAAATTTGAAAGCGAACTTTAAATTTTAAATATCGTTTAAAATAACAAATTATGGCATTTACTCTTTGAAAATGACATTATGTAAATGTTGGCTACCACTACGTCTGAGGTGGCTCATTTGGAAGGTCTAATTTTGGGCGACTCGTTCGAGCATAGTGACTGGTATCTCGCGGATAACACGAGTAATGTTGGCTTCCAAAGCGTCAATCGTAGTTGACTTATTGCTGAAGACCTGAGGCTTTACAAATCCCCAGAAAAATAGTCCAAAGGTGTAATATCGCACGATCTACGCGGCCAACTTATCGTAGCAAAACGTGAAATTAAGTGCTCACCACAATGAGTCCATTGTTTCACGTGCTGTATGCCTCGTAGTGCCATCTTGTTGAAACCAGAGCTCACCGAGACCATGTGCTGAAATTTTATTAAGCACATAGTCCGTTAACATGGCGCGATAACGGTTACCATTGACGGTATCATTCTGATTTGCCTCATTTTTGAAAAAATATGGACCAATGATTCCACCAGCTCATAAACCACACCATACCGTTGTTTTTAATGGATGTACTTTTCGGGTTGATCATCAGCCCAAATACGGCGGTTTTGTTTATTAACGTATCCATTGAGCCGGAAATAGGCTTCATCACTGAACAAAATTTCACGATAAAACACCGGATTTTCATTGAGTTTTTCCTGAGCCCATTCACTGAAAATATGACGCAAATTCAAGTCGCCTGCCTTCAATTCTTGCAACGAGTTGAATTTTGTACGCTTTTAGGCCGAGATTTTCACGTAAAATACGTCAAGAATCGATTCGTCACTGTCTTGGCGAACACTCTCAGTAACAGCTGCTATAGTCTCTTTACTACGTGCTGGATGTGGTCTAACCGGCGAGTATCATCCACTAATATAAACTGGGACTCGAATTTTGGCAATTGGTATTGGCAATAATGGTTTCAGAAGGTCGATTATGCGCACCGAAAGTTCCTCGAATCGCACGAAAAACATTTCTCTCAGAACGCTAATTTTGATAATACAGCTGAACAATTTGGAGACGCTGTTGTGATGTGTCTTTTCATAATGATTTGGCAAACGATACTGAACAAAAATGGTAAAGCAGTTTGATAGGAGTCACGCGTGATTTGTGAAAAAAGTCTATTGGAAATCAAACCTCACTATGAATCACTCTATACTTAGTATGCTTTTGCTTTAAGGACCGCTTTTATTCTTCTTGACATGGATTCTATTAACTTTTTACATTGATTTGCGGTAATATTTTGCCAAGCAATTTGAGTGCTTCATGCAAATTCGGACAAACTTCAGACAAATCCGAAATACACGTTTATCCTCAACCCAAAGATGTTCGCTAGGATTGGTGTCTTGAGATTTTGGCGCCCAATCAAGTCCTTGAAATTGCTGATTTTGCAGCCATGCTTTTGTTATTTTAGCTGTGTGTTTCGGATTATTATGGATGTATTGAGTGGATTCATTCTAACCACTACTCTAATGCATTCACCAACCCCTTCCATGCACATTTATCACCAAATCATAATATTTCCTGCTCCAAATTTTTAAAATAATTTTTTAAAAAAAAACTCCCACTGAAACTCCAAGTTTTCGAAATATTCCTCGATGAGTTGTCTTGAAAACAATTAGCCTTTCCACTTCTTTAATTTTGGAGATATTAACTTCTTTCATCCACCATCAAATTTAAAACAATTAACATGTATATTTAAACTTAAATTTAAATTTATCTTGTGTAGGATTCTTATTTAAATACTTTAAATATTTTTATTTTTAACAAAAAACACGGAGAAAACTCCACATTGGGCCAAAATTTGTACTCACAATATGCAACTGCGACAGTGTCAACATATTGATAACATGCGTTGCCTTAGAACTTTTTCAAATTCTCACAATATAACAGTGCATTTTCGTTTGCTTTTGCTGTGCTGATTCATGATCACTCTGATTGCTCTGATCACTACTTTACTCTGATCATGTAATCAAAAAGTTGAGTCACTGTATGTTCACGGTTTCAAGTATAGAGCATACTTTTGACAGATAGAAACGTTAGACGTGTTTAGGTGTACTCGGCAATTTTTATTTATTATAAAAAATGGAGCAAAAAATTGGCATCAAATTTTGGGTAGAAGATTGGAATCAAGTGCTCTAGACCACATCAAATGTTTATAGTGGCATACGGTGAGCCTTCTCTAAGTAAAAAAAATGTTTACAAGTGGTACAACCTCTTTCGAGATGGTCGAGAAGATTCCAATGATGAACCTCGATCTGAACTCCCCAGCATATCAACAAAAGATCATAAGGAGCTCTTGAATGACGTCAATGATGAACCTGACGTTATGACATCGAAACCAAAGCCCAAACGTCCCAATGGAAGCACCAAGGAGAGCCAAGACCGTAAAAAGCACGCTAAGTTTGAACACTGTTTTTTTCGATTACCGTGGCGTAGTGCATCAGAAGTTTTTACCGTAAGGTCGTATGCTCAATAAGGAGTACTACCTTAAAGTTATGCGCCGTTTGCGAGAAGCAATACGAAAAAACGTCCGGAAATGTAGAAAAATATTTCATGGCTTTTTCATCACGATAATATACCTGCTCATCCAACGTTGCTTGTGAGGGATTTTTTGCAATCATGCTTCAGTCACTATATTTACCGATTTGGCCCCATGTGACTTTTTTCTGTTCCCAAAACTGAAGAAACATATAAAAGGACGGAGATTTATAACGATTAAGGAAATAAGGTGCTTTTGAGAAATGCTTCGAGGATTGGAAAAAGCTTTGGAACAAGTGTATTATATCTAATATTGTGTGTATTTTTGAAGGGAACAACATTATCTAATATTGATAAATAAATACTTTTTCTAATATTTTTTTATAAAAATATAAAGTAAAATCTATTCTTTTCCCGCCAAATTGTTGTACCTATAAAAGCTAAAATCGTAAAAGACAAATGACACTCGATAACGTCCATTTAAAATATATGCATTATAGCGATTAAACGTTCGGTGTTTCATTTTTCGTGACAAAGCGAATTTTCAGTTGAATTCTACTCTAATTATCCGTGTGTGCTGAACAGATACTCTAGGCACTTGAAAAACCTAAATAATATCTACGCCCTAATCCATGAGGTTGTCCTGAAAAATGCTTATTAATATACCCTAAACCTTTTGAAATAAAAATCTACAATATTATGTAATTGTATCTCTTTTGGTTGTACTAATTTTAAACTGGTACACAAAACAATTTAAGTGCCATATAATCTCGCTTAAACAAAGAGAATTTTTAGGAGTTGAAATAACACTTTAAAGCCATAGCCTGTATTACTGTGACACTATGTATATCACTAACAAAAAAAGGTATAATGACAGGGGCGCAATATCTCTCTTTCCTACATATTTTAAAAGCCCATGTGTCCAGCCATGTGTCCAACCGACGACAACCCATAATACAAATTAAATTTCAATTTCACCCCTAGGAAAACAAAACAGAAAAAAAAACCGAAAAAAACTTTCTTTATAACTCAAGCCATTACGTATATAACAAAGTTCTTTCATTAATGCCAACAACAGCTACCAAATCCAGCACTCCTATTTATATGCTTTAGTACCAATTTCTTTTAACATCACTGCCAGTTTATCTGTGAAAGCTAATGTAGATTTTTATTTATTTATTTATTTATTTATTTATTTTTTTTTTTTTGCTTTCCAGTTCAAAATGGCAATTCATCATTGGAACGTCAGAAGACCTATAATAACTGTCATGCGGGACTGCCAATCATCAGTCCAAAGATTGACACTTCAATCTCATCTGCATCATCATCTCCAGCTAAGCAGAAAATCCATCAAAAAAACCAGATAGTTGGGCGTATAATTTCTGAAAACATCACCAAGTCAAGTGGTGTGAAACATCCAGCATTCGATGATGACAACAAAGTCGTCCTTAAACTCAATCAAAAGTCGAAGAAAAGTCGTGATTTTGTGGAGCATGGGTCATGCCATCATGTCCATTATCATAATCATCACAGTCGTTCGCATCGTCAGACTAGCAACTCTCACCAAAATAAGCGAAAACAACTCGTACAACATCGTACAACTTTTCATTGTCCAACTGGGAAGTCATCATGCTATATGATGCAGGATAACGTCAGTACTATAGCGAGCACAGCTAGGATAGCTATCAGTGCAAGCAATAAGTTAAGATCTGACCCCGATTTCAGAACAACGGATTGTGTCTGGACACAAGATGTTGGTCGTAAACCGAAAGGTGAAGATGAAAACAGAATTGGTAGTGCGGGAATAAAACTTATAACCGAATGGGACATGCTCGCCCATTTAACTCAGGTCCATAAAATTTCTGTTGCACAACACTATGCAACATTTGGTCAACCGGTGCGACTTCGTCTGCAGGTGCCGCATGCAAAGTCGATTCCTTGTATTACTATTCAATCGACACAACCCTCGACATGGAACAAGGAGAACTTAAGAAATCATGTTATCCAGCCAGATGCTACCTGTGGTGATACTCACAGCGAGTGTGATGGGAGTGGAGAAGAATGTGTTTCAACAGTTTTTTGTAACAAAAGCACCACTGAACAAGTCCAAGGACACGATTCAGAGAAGAAATGTAAAAATTCCAGTACAACAAACACTCCTAAAAATTTCCATCAGTCGAATGGACAACTATTCTTCGTGGCATGTATTCCCCTTGAGGATGAAGAGTCGGCAGAGGAAACTGAGTCTGCAGGGGAGAACGAAGACGAAAAGCTACGGAATGAAATGAATGACGTGAATGCAGATACTCGAGGCGATGTACGAATACTATCAAACCCATGTCTGCAACCTGAATTTGATGATTGTCATGCTGTTGTTGGTACTGCTATTGCTGATACGAATACGAATACGATAACCAAGGCTAGAGCTTTGCCAGTTTTTGTTGTCGACACTCCCAATGGACCATCTACAGAGGTCATCAAAAGAGCAAAGAAATCAAAATCTACCAGGCAAAGTACCCATAGTCAAACCACTGGTCATTTTATTCAGGATCTGGGATCAAGGTTCGTCTCTTCCACCTTTCTGCAGCAATCACGGGTCAATGTTGAAAACTCTGCTAGCTGTTCTGCTGGCGTTTCTACACATTGCCCCGTGGCTGGCGGTTCTACGAGTACATGGTGCAATTCGTCCACGTCGTTTATGTCGTCCTCGTCGTCCTCTGTGTCCTCATCGCCCACGTCGTCGTCATCTTCATCGTCATGCTCGTCGTTGTCGTGCTCGTTTTCATCCTCGTCCTCTATACCATCATCGTCCCATTCATCGTCGATAGCATCCCTTTCGGTGTCCAACTCGAGCTATGGTCGTTGTTCCAACACGCTGACCCGACAGCATGCAATTTTCGTTTGGTATTTTGGCTGCGAATTCGATGTGAAAAACTTCCAAACTGTGATCGAATGCAAACGTACCGGTTTTAAATGGACAGGTTGTGTTCACCCACTGACTGAAAGTTGGTCGTCGATACGACAGAGACTACAACAACAACTACAAATACACCTAAAACAGCAAACCATCGACGAAAAACAGCACATGCAGGAACAATTCCTTGTAGTGAATTCCATGCCAGATGGCGGCGACAATTTTTTCGATATTGCCATCAAAATTAAATAGCATCTCTCTCAATTGAGATTCATCTTCAGTTTGGTCGTAGGATACGAGTATCTTTCAGATATTTTCAGTCCTCTCTGTCATGAAAGAAGAGGGACATTCAAACATAAAAAAAAAAAAATAATAAAATAATAAAGAACAGAAACAGAACTCAAACACAACACCGCCTCCGGCCTTACGAAATAGGAAAAACGGAAAGAAGAGTGCGAGTACGGGACCTAGATGTATCCGTTACATTTCCCAAAAAGATATGTATCTCGTCTGGATTTTAACCAGCCCACCCACCTGGGCCGCCCATTTTCAATCAACACTGGCACAGAAAAGAATGTGGAACAAGAAACATTTTTTATTTTTGTTTTTTATTTTTTTCGAAGGTGTATCTCCCCATGTGTAGCGATTTGCTTTACCTTCATCTGCCACCCAACGGCTCCTCGTGGCCCTGTCCTGATGGTGGAAGTCGGGAATATATTTTTTTACGATTTTGGATTGAATTCAAAATTGGGATTGGAAAGGATTCGTATTCGTATTCGATCAGTTTTTTTTTTTTTATTTTTTTTTTTTTTGCCGGGGCTGGCCAGTTGTCTTTTGCCCTGATAGATAACAATTGATCATGGTGGGGTATACGAGTATCCGTATTTCACGGGATTCTACCCAACATAGAGAGGACCCATTGAAATGGGTTCGGTTGAGGGTAACACAAGTTGTTTTTGGATGATAGGTTTAGATGGTTGTTTTTAGGTTAATTGGAGTATACTTTCCTTTCTTGGCGAAGAAGGGCCCTTTTTTTCAGAGAGTCCATTTAGTTTGGTTTGTTTGTTTATTTTTCGAAGGACAGCCTTCGGTTTTATTGGATTTTAAGATGGTTAAGAGAATTATTTTGAGATTGTGTTTACATTAGACAATTGTTTGATTTGTAAGAAGAATAAATAAATGTTACCAAAGATGAAGATGTTGTTTCTTTTATTTTATGTTTTGTTGAAGATGTTGAAGAGATAATGCTATTGACTCTGTTTCAAGGAAAGTGGCGTATGGTTCTTTCTCGTTGGCTTGCTTGAATTTCCTCAATTTTTTTAGAGCTGAAGAGACACGAACTTAACCATTGCAAAGTTTTCTTTACAGACTTTTTCCATATGTTAACAGAACTAATCATTCTGAACCTATATTATGATAAAACCTGATTAAGTCATATGCAGTGCAAAACCGCGGAGTAGTTCGGCCCTATAGTAAACTTTTTAAAGTAGATTGTCACTTATGGCTGTCTCATTCGTTAATAATTTATGACTGCACATCATCTGTGCTTATTTTACCCCCTCGTGACAGCCAAAAGGTACTTGTTGACTTACTAAATAAATACATATACGCCAGTAGAAATAGCAACACTATTCGTATAATGTCCTACCGGCAATTTAAAAACGAGAACGTCATGTTATCAACCGTCAGGTTGGTAGCTTCCCTATATGAATTATTTTGATGTAGTAGTGTAGTGGATTAATAAGGATTTGTAAAAACTAGCCAGGCTTCTAAAAAAGAAATACTGCTGTGTGTACCCTTAATAGTTTAATGGAAGCTCCTAAAGTGGAGTATTGGCGACGGAACATCAAGCTCTTTTTGTTAAGGAAATCATAGATTGGTGGTTGTGCATAAGGTTACCTGTTCGCGCACATAAAAGTCTTGTATACTATAGGCTGATTACTTTTGTTGACATTGTTAAAAGAAACAATGGAACGACATGCGGATTTGCAGTAAGATGTTCGAATCTTGAACAGGCGATATGCAGCCGAACAACTTACAAACTCTCTAGATTGCTAAAAGCCACATATCATCGCCATCCAGGGAGTGTGAAGGGATGGACGGATTGAAAGAAAGTTGGGAAACTGTGACGTGTACTACGGTGATTGAGAACAGAAGGGGAACATATTAAGAAGTAGAATTGTTGTTAAAGGTAGACTCGACACGGTAGGAAAATGCTATGCTACCAAGCTCAACGAAATGTACCGAGCTAAGCCGTTTTTGAAATCCCGTTTCGACAGCACATCAGTACCTATACACTTCGGCACCGGGGGCAGTCAATATTGGGCATCGGCCTAGATATCGGGAGTGTTTCTAGAAATTTAGTTCAGAGATTGAAATTGAAGACAATATGTCGATAATTAGACAGTGAAGTTTCTGTTTATATTATACATGCCAATTTTCAATGCAATTTTCAGGTGCATTGGGGCTGATTCAGGATCTCTTCCCCGATTCTGTTTATAAAATTGCGCCTATTCCTATAATAAATGGTTCCTAGATTGGTAAAATAAATAAATTCCAAGAGCGACTCATCGCTGATGTTTATTTTTGAGCTGCCCCATATTGCGTGGTAAGCATTTACATCATTGGATGATCATTTAGAGGTTCCTGTGGTAACAGTAGTCCAAAAGTTCGTCCAGTAGCAGGAATTTCAGTTTGGTGGAATTGATCGGAATATTTTCAGAACAAACGACTGTTTTTGAAGCTGTTGGACTAAATGAGATCTACTAAATGACCTACTCGATCAAAGTAAACACTTCCGCCCAATAGACAAAAAAGAAAATAGGACATCGATGTTCTAAATGAAGGATTTTCTAAACAAGATTCAGACGGCCTATTTTAGTAAAGTCAATACAACATGTCTTAGCTCAACAGCATATAGTCGTACTTTGTTCCAAGAATAAGAAACGAATGCAATTTTGCAACCAAGATTTAGCTTCTACTGGAACTATGTAACGAATATGGAGAATAGCACAACGACCACTTTGCATTAGCCTGTTTTATAATACGCTACAACCGTCGACCAGAAGCAGTAGGCGACATTGAATACTGAGATTACAGGAATATGGGATTCATCATATTCTCCAATCTCATGGACTTTATCATATCGTCATATCTAGATGTCAATGGCTTTTAGCCAACTTATGCTACAAAAGTAAGATGGCAAGGTATGGACTAAGCGCTTAATGATTACCGGCTGGAAAGGATTGTGGAAGAATTTTATGTCAGAACGGATGTACATCGAATTCAGAATCGGAGGATTTCGCTTTAAAACAAATCGACACTTTTTAAGGAGAGCCTCGGAAAGTTCGCCAATGTTCTGTTAAAACTCAGAAGGGAAAGTTGAGCAAGCTCCTTAGAGCTTAAAACGGTGCCCACTCCAAATGTTTTTCCAGTTAAAACTTGCGGCGACACTAAGAAAACCCTGAAACATAGAAACAGATCGAGGCAAAAATAGCATAATACGATAATATAAAGCTAATTCGGATTTTGGAGATAGCCTCCTATAAAAACTTTTGTGAAAGGATTGAAATACCCTGAAGAGCTTATAGGCTTGTCAAATAAGAAGAAAATCATTTATAATGGAACCACTGAGGAAAGCCTTGTACCGGAGTCGATGAATATAACTACTAACTCGCTAACAGCGTCAGATCTGTAAGTCGACTTTCTCTCCCGGGGAAATGCATTTAGACCGTATTCGCAGTCTAAGATCCAGCATGCGTATGACAAAAGACATCGTCGAAGACGAATCCAGTCCATTCTCCCCAAAACTGAAGTTGTTCTCCTTTCCACATGGAGGGCAGTATATGTTATGTGGAACAGCTCAGAGTTAAAGGAGCTCAGCGAGATATGTCACCGAAGAGGGTTTCTTAGATCTGAACGGCTATGATAAGACCAATTATATCCTACGCTTGGGTTGTCTGGTTAAAAAAGTTTAACAATCACGTCACTGCTGCTTTAACGTGACTCCAAAGAACAGTCTACCTCGATATCTTGGATGCTTTCCTTAGAAAATCCTGTTTTACACAAAAATTTCCCAGCCCTCCTATCCGTCAAAGACTTACCTCTGAAAGCAATCTCTTGTTTAAAAAGACGTAGTCTTTAGTGTAAGATGTACTGGAATAATGATAACCTTGCACTTCGATTTTGGTCGTATAGATTTGCCGTCTCATATAGTGGCACAGTAGCTCCCGTTGCTGTAAAAGTACGAAATCGGCTTTTGTTACGCCCAAGACTGCTTTCCACCAGAATGCGAACTAAGAAAATCGTTCTAAAGTGCAGCGCTGTTGTCTTGTAGAGAACGACAACGTTCGATATCACTCCTCGTTAAGACCACTTTTAATACAATACCAGAGATATACCCAATCCTGATGGCAATCAACTATATTGTAACACAAAATCCAACCATGCTTCCTGTGAGAGTGATCACAACATCGCGAAACCCACTGAGTGTCCGAGCTACATCCGCTTCAGGCTGCAAATACTCAGGTTTGATGTAGTGAGCCCTTATAGTGTATGCTCTTTATTATAACACAGTAGTCCCCTTTCTTACTGATTTAAAAAATGGAGGAATCGCTTCCTCACTTGGCGCGTGGAGGTTATTTGGTTAGGACCCTGGTCCACCGTAGACTGTAGTAAGTAGCAGAATCGGACACATAGAGCACAATATTAAACATAACTGCATTTCCAACCGAATAATTCTGGGCATTTAATCAATCTACTAACCTTTGGTTACATACCTACAAATCCACTACTTCAGATTTACTAGCTCATTTATCACCTTTCAGAAGCTTCGCTGATAAAATTCATACCGCCAACATCACATCAATAGCTAATGATAGTGGATGTACTAATTTATAGTCAAATTAGGTTCAATTTTAGTTAAAAGTCGTTAAAAGACGACGAATCGATCCACTAATGTTTCAAGAAACAACGAGTGGGCAGATATTTAATGTACTACTTTTCTCTCTACTAGTCTACAAGGGCTAGCTATTTTGTATAACGGTGTACTGGAAATCGAATCTAAATTATTTACATTTGATAACCAATTGTAACTGGTTTCGGACGTCAAAAACAGTGAAAACTATAATAATTCGAAAACGTTACCCTAGGATTAACTCGGCTAATATTATACTTAATGTGAAAAAGATTTTGTTTATCCAAGGAATAGAATAGAATCCAGCCGCACTGGTACGCCGAACGTCCCATGATTCGTATGTTGATCTCAAGGTAGGAAAGTCAACTGTGAAGAAAGTGCCGGTTGTCAACTTGGCTTAAATATAGGTGTTATCTAAATACAAGGTTATATCGAAACGTAACCATGTTATATGGTCGTAGATACAGTTTCAAAGTTGAAATTTCACATTGAATGTCAACTCTGTAAGTTTTTAGTGTAGATAGGTCTTCAGATCAAACATTTAAAAGTTGATGATTTACCGATCTGTTTTTGACTTTGTTTTTGGCTTTGAGTCTAGCCCGGCTTAAAGCATCTTATACAAGTAAAGTATTCAAATACAGGCACTACGACACCTTCTATGGGTAAAACAAAACGGGAGTTGTTTCTTCGGATAGTCTCTGGTTATCAGCGGACGTTTTGATATAGAAAATGAGTCGGACGTTGTTTTCTTGGGTAGAATGCAAGCTTGTCCAAATAAAGGGTTTTGCATTAGATGCGCCCCATTTTTTCCAAAATTCTCCAAATTTTGAAAAAAATTCGCGGAGAGTAATAAATTTATTACGTACCTATATTATTATCATTACTCGTATCAGCTCCAATTTTTTGCCTAGTGTCCAACGCTGCAGTATATAAGTCTTTATTGACAGCATAATTCCACCTTTATTATCCCATTCTTGCTTTTTGTTGCAGAGCATAGACTCTTACCCAGGCGTATGATATTAACCTTGTCTGTTGAAGAAAGGAAGTTTCTCTGTGCGTTTCATAGTCCCATTTATATTGACAAATAATTAGCAATAATTACTCAGCCTCAAAAGTAGTTGGCGAGGCGCGATGGCTAAGGTCTCTGACGATTAGGCCGGTGGTCTCAGCTTCAGCTTCAGTCCATCGAAAAAATAGCTGGGAAAAACATTTGGATACATTCAGGACAAAAGTTCGATAATTTTTACGCCCAAAATTATGCAAAGCATTCCACGTTTTAGAATGTGAGGTTATAACTATACTGCGTCAATCAGTGGCTATAAATGAAGCACTTAGAAGATGAATGGCCTAAGCGTCATTTTCAACCACTTGAGTAATCAGCGCTTAAAGTTTTTTACCTAAAACTTTTTTGATAAAAAATAATAAGTATACATGGCCAATTTAAAGGAAATAAAGCTGAAGTGCTGATCTGCGAAATATCTACAGTTTTTGTACTTAACACTTTAATCCATGAAGTTTGTTGATTTTATTTACTAATTTCTTTTATACACGTCTTAAGCGACTTTTTTTTGTTTGTTATGTCTCTTTTTTCTTAGTTCAGGACCTGCTGAAATAGCGTTTAATTAAAACCATTAATGCTCTACCGGGATAAATTTCATCCCCTCTTTTAAATTTTCACTGTACTTTCCATTATGGCGTATTCGGAAAAAAATTTAAAAAAATATTTTTATATGTAAAATGGAATCCTAAACACGGAGATGCGAGGAAGCTACCATATTATTAAAAAAGTTATTAAATAAAAGACGTAAAAGCTGAACGCATTTTCGAGGTATTATTCACAGATAAATAGCAACTTCTTTTTATTTCGACTTTCTATAAATAAACAAAAAAAAAACCGAAGTTATAATTTTCTTGACGACATCTTTGAATTTAATTTGTAAACGCACCCTTTCACTAATCATCAAACTGTCACTGTCAATTTATTCAGTTAACTCAACATTTTCATCATGGTAAAGTACACTAACGAGCAACGTCTGCAAATTAAAAAAATTTTCTACAGATATTCGGAGTCGGTGACTGCAACTTTAAGAGCGTTAACTCCAATTTTCGGTCGTAATTCTCGCTCTAGTAGACAGGCAATAGCAAGTTTAGTGCAAAAATTGAAGTCTACATATTCGTTATGTGATGTTGCTGTGTCAGTGAGGCAACGGGTTGGTCGAAGTGTCGAAAATATCGCTGCCGTTCAGACGTCCGTAGCAAACGATCCAAATCAGTCAATTCCACGGCGTTTTCAAGAATTGGGCATCGCTCAGACTACAATATGGCGTATTTTGCGTAAGGATGGACCATTTGAAGCAACGTACGTTCTCCGATTGGGTTCTGGAGAAGATGCGCCAAGATGATGAAGTTCATCGCAAAATCATCTTCAGTGACGAAGCTCATCTTTAGCTCAATGGGTTCGTCAATAAGCAAAATATGCGTTATTGGTCGGTTGAAAACCCACATGTGCTTCATGAATCACCACTTTATCCACAAAAAATAACTGTTTGGTGGGGTTTGCATGCCGTCGGCGTTATTGGGCCATATTTTTTCGTCGACGATAACGATCGTTACGTTACTGTGAAAGGTCAGCGTTATCGCGCCATGATCACCGATTATTTTTGGCCCGAATTGGAAGATATGGACTTGGACGACATGTGGTTTCAACAGGATGGTGCCAAAAACCACACAACACACGCTACAATCGATTTATTGAAGAGTAAGTATGGTGAGCGTGTTATCTCAAGACATGGGCCAGTCGATTGGCCGCCTCGTTCGTGCGATTTAACGCCGCTTGACTATTTTCTGTGGGGCATCGTTAAGTCATTGGTTTATGCCAACACGCCGAACGTTGGTAGATCTCAGAGGCAACATTGAACGCGAAATAGCGGCCGTTTCGGCCAAAATGTGTGGCCGAGTCGTTAAAAAATGGGGTCCAACGAGTCGAACACTGCAAACGTGCCCGCGGTGGCCATATGAACGTAGTGGAGTTCCATTCATAATTGTTTTGATTGTACTTCAAGCCAATAATAACGTTTTTGAAATATCTCAAATGGTTTGCCTTTTATTTAAAAAAAAAGTTGTCAAGTCGTTATTAGAAACCTGGGTAATATATTCGTAATTACCCAGAACTATGCAATACAAAATAGTGTGTTAGAGGTTATGCAATACAAAAAAAAAAAAAATTCCACTCTACATACATGGTTCTAGAGAACAATTGTATGACAAAGCGGTAAATTCAAGCGACTTCAATGTGAATTGGTATGGTAATGTATGTAATATGAGGGTTCACGTTATTTGACATACGATCCGTTTCACTCTAAAGCTAAATTACAACTGCCCCCTGTTTTCTGACAGGCTTTCATATAGTGTTACCACTTTACAATTTTTATTCGTTGTTCAGTGCTACCAATTTATGTATAGATGCACATGCATTTTTTCTTTTAACTTACTATATGTATGGGTTCTTATTGTACTGGCTATTTGTGTTGCAAAGACTGATCAAAGTGCTTGTGTCGCGAGTTTTTCAAGTACCCAAATTGGGCTGCAAAATGAAATGCAGAATGTCTTTGGCTTTAGCTTTTTATTTAATGTATGACTATTCGAGGAAGAACAGCTATTGTACGGTCCAAATAGAGGATTATACCTTTGAGGATAAATGTTAATCCCTTCGGACGACTGCGCACTGGTACAATTACTGCGGAGAGACAATTGTTCTGCATTACGTAGAAACCTTTGTGGAGCGGTTATAGGTCTTCGTCTGGAAGTATGTCTAAATAACATTAGATACGCAGAGGTATTATTATATTATTTCTTAAAATTTTTTATGTACATACGATTATATTATACCGCTAATAAAGAAGCATGTGAAGCCAGGGACAGTCACACACACTGACTATTGGAAGGCTTATGATTGTCTAGGTGAGCATGGCTTCATTCATAGCAAAGTCAATAAAAGCGACTGTAAAAATCCTTTTGTGGCTCCAGATGGTACACATACTCAACGCATTACTCGTAAGTCTCAATGTCAATGTCACAATGTGCATTGCCAAAAGAAAATTTTATGGTGATAATTATGGAAATAACTGTGCTGACTGGATTGTCGAGTACCAGTGGAGAAGAGATATAAAAAAAATACGGCTGGACCCACTTGAAGAATTGTTACAGGCTACAAAATACGTCTATGGAGACCTTAATAAAGATTCATAAAGTTAACATGAGTAGGTATATCTATGTTATTCTTTCTGTTAAGATACCGCTATTACTGGTAGAAAGAAACAAACAACAAATTAAAACTTTGCATATATCCAACCTTGCGCCTAATACAAATCCTAGAGTGACCACAAGCAGAGGGTTGGGATTAACTTGAAAAAACGGCGAATAATAGAATTATATGAACTGAGTTTTGGACATAATTCCATGCCACCAACATTTGCACCTTTCCTTTTGTATTGCATATTTCTGGGCAATTACGAATGTACCATTCATGTAATTCTTTGAAAAATTATAGCTTCTGTTTTTTTTTTTAATATTTTTATTTGTTTATTTATACCAGTTATTTATAATATTTTTCAATTTTACAATAAAGAATATGATTTAAGAAAGTCGAAATTAAAGAGAAATTGCTATTTATCTGTGAATAATAGCTTGAAAATGCGTTCCGCTTATAAAGGGTGATTCATCGTAAGGTTTGATTTATAATATAAAATAAAACATCAATTTCAAAGTGATCTTAAAAGAACAGTTCATGACATTTAATTCTTGAGAATAATATCATTTAATTGTTGGCCACGACTACGTCTGAGGTGGTCAATTCCGAAGATCCAATTTTGGGCGACTCGATCATGCAAAACAACTGGTACCTCGCGGATAACACGAGCAATGTTGCCAGCGTCAATCGTAGCTGGCTTATTCCTGAAGATTTGATACTTTACATATCACCAGAAAAAATAGTCCAAAGATGTTATATCGCACGATCCAGGCGGCCAATTTACCGTAGCAAAACCTGAAATTAAGTGCTTAACAAAATAATTTCTCAACAAGTCCATTGTTTCACGCCCTGTATGGCTCGTAACGCCGTCTTGTTGAAAACAGAGCTCACCGAAACCATGTGCTTAAATTTCAGGAAGCACATACTCCGTTAACATGGCGCGATAACCGTTACTATTGACGGTAACATTCTGATTTGCCTAATTTTTGAAGAAATATAGACCAATGATTCCACCATCCCATAAACCAAACCATACCGCTGTTTTTAAGGGATAAAATGGTAGCTCTTGGTACTCTTCGGGTTGCTCATCAGCCCAAATACTTCAGTTTTGTTGATTAACGTATCCTTTGAGTCATAAATGGGCTTCATAACTAAACAAAATTTCACTATAAAACACCGGATTTTCATTGAGTTTTTCTAGAGCCCATTCACTGAAAATATGACGCAAATTCAAGTCGCCTGGCTTCAATTCTTGCACAATTTGAATTTTGTACGGCCGGGATCATCACGTAAAATACGCCAAATTGTCGAATATGCCAAGCCAAGCTGCTGAGAACGACGACGAATCGATTCGTCACGGTCTTCACGTACACTCTCTGATACAGCTGCTTTAGTCTCTTTCCTACGTGCTGGATGTGGTGTAACCGGTCGAGTTTCATCTACTAATGTAAACTGGGACTCAAGACCGTAAGGGACCGTAAGTCCCTCGAATCGTACGAAAAATATTTCTCACAGAATGCTGATTTTCGTAATACAGATGAACAATTTGGAGACGCTGTTGTGGTGTGAGTCTTTCAATGATGACTTGCCAAACCTCAAGATGAATCACCCCTTACTTCTTTTGGTGTTTTTAATTGTCAATAACTTTGTCAATAAAAGTTTTCTTTAAAAAAAAATTGCATTTTCGTATTTTTCCTGGATTAGCCATAATTTTTTATGTTTTGCACAGAAAGTTGTTTGAATTTATTCTTCCTTGACATAAAATCTATATTTTAAATGGGAAATTTATTGCTCTTTGTTTGCTTTAGTTCCTTACTAAAAGGAGCACCTTTCTTGTAGTATTCTTTTTAGAGGTGAACCCTACTCTAAGTTTGAGTAAAGTTGACTGTCTCGTTGGACACGTTTTTCGTAGAATTTTAAAGTTCATTTAAGTATCGAAAATGATTTGGCATATCGACTACAACTGTGTTTTAGTACTTACGGGTCGTATTATATCTCAAAATTCAAAACTCTATTTGGTTATTCAATGAGATTAGCGTTGTACTCGTAGGTAAACTTTCTATTGCTTATGTCAGCATAGGGGATTTCTGTTCAATACCATTAAATAGCAGTGCTTTTTCGAATTAATATCTGAAGTATAGAAACCAAATAACATCTTTCTTCTTGTACTAAAATCAATATTTTTGAGCATTTGTAACGAAAAATTTTGCTAGGCTTACAAAAGTTTCCGGTATTGGCTAATTTTTCCTTCGTCACGATATCCTTTTGAGATAAAATATAACATATTCCTTACCTTAAGCTTTTAGCAAATTATAAACTCGTTTTTTTCCGTGACTAAGTTTTTTTTGTTTCTTTTTCTTTTTTTGTGATTTTGAAAGGACAGATATTTCTACTGTCTCAACTTCTATTTCTGGTTCTAACGTTAGCTCATGTCCACTGAAAGTCGTGTCACTGCTACTTTTTAACATATTTTCTAGATCAGCCACATATTCTACACTGTCTCCCACTAAAAAATCCATCTCGCTTTCGCCAGTTACATTTCTTGAAGTTGGATAAGTAGCACTTTAGGTCTCAGAAGGTTCAAACTAATCATCATTATCGATGTATATATAAAAGAATTTGAATACCTACATACATAAGCACGATAAAATTGTATAAACCATGGGCTGAAAGGTTCGTGCCGTTTTATAGTAAAACACAAAATTTTTGCAAAATTCAACTTTATTTATCAATATAGTTGCTTTTGAGTGCGATACACTGATTGAAATGATTTTTCAATCTTTCGATACCAGTTTTGTAGTACGTTTTTGGTTTAGCCTCAAAATAGGCCTCTGTTTCGGCGAATACTTCTTCATCGGTCTTAAATCTCTTTCCGGCGAGCATTCTTTTGAGGTCTGCGAACAGTCGCTGGGGGCCAAATCTACAGAATACGGTGGGAGGGGAAGCAATTCGTAGCCGAATTCATTAAATTTTTCCATCGCTTTCATCGACTTGTGACACGGTGCATTGTCTTGGTGAAACAGCACTTTCTTTTTCTTCAAATGCGGCCGTTTTTCTGCGATTTCTTGCTTCAAACGCTCCAACAACGCAATGTAATAGTCGCTGTTGATAGTCTGCCGCTTTTGGAGATAGTCGATGAAAATTATTCCATGTGTATCCCAAAATACGGATGCCATAACCTTGCCAGCCGACTTTTAAGATTTTGGTCGTTTTGGACGAGGTATCTTTTGAAGGTTGGTACTAACTGTATGGTATAATTTTATATCAAGTGGTGCCCTCTCTTACAAACGGACTTTCCAGCCCATGTTATACTTTGTATCTTGCTTTGAAATTTATTACTAGCGGCAGCTGTATATTCAAGATCAATTTTTTTTCTGTCAGCCCCTGCAGTTGAAACTAAATATAAAAAATATTATTTTCATTTCTTATATAACAACAATTGATGATAAATTTTACTTGCCGGTGGCTTTTTGATTTGCTTTAAATATTCTATGAAGCATCTTCGCTCTTTGCGACATTTTAAGTGATTTCATTGCGCGTTAAACGGATGTGAATTGGTAGTTATATAACTTCAGGGGCACACCAAGTGTAATCGCCAAAAGGATATACCACCTTGATCCCGGAATTTATTCAGAAAATTAAAAATACAAGTTTATTCATCACGGTCAACACGGTCAACACGGTCTCTTTTTTGCATGAAATTGAGGTCTTTTGGCACTAACTTTGCTGCTACACGACGGAAACCAAAATCATTAACCAAATCTTGGACGGATAGGCAATGTTCAAGTCCTCCGCTATCTCTCTGATGGTTAATTTGCGGTTATTGACCAACATATCTTTTAGTTCATCAATGTTTTCGTCGGTTTTCGATGTCGATGGTCTGCCACTGCGTTCATCATCTTCGACTTACTCACGACCACTTTTCAACCGTTCAAGCCACTGGTAAACGACTGTTTTCTTTAGAGAAACATTGCCTAAACACTTTTCTAATATTTCTAACGTTCGCGCATCCATATTTTGTAAAATTGTAAAAAATCGCCAACATACACAGAGATAGATGTACTCTTGGCTACGTAACTTTTGTAAATGTCAAGCTATGACGCCAAGATTAAGAGGGACTGTCAACAACAGATGTACCAACTTAAAAAAAAAATCAAGGTGGTATTTACACGTAAATAATGAATACACTGAAATTTTCAAAAGAAAACAATGAAATTGTGGGCGAATTATTCGCTATTTCCAAGTCACAAAAAAAAGTGACTGCACTCCACTGTTGCAGTTATTGCGGCCTTCACCATGGTTGAAATAAAAAAAATCTAAAAAGATTATTAAACTAGAAGGTATTGCCCGTGATAGTGAAAAAATTTATATTTAACAAAATGGCAGAATTTTGAAAACAATGGCGGATTTTGCCCTTAAATTTGATGACTTTTAGCCCGCCAAAATTACATTTTTCGTATAATTAAAAAACTGGGGGGTCATTGTATAGAGAAATATACACAAAAAAAGCAAAAAAAATATCAAAGCTATTATATGTATATGACTTACAATTGCAGCAAATTTGAAAAAAGTAAGGGGTGATTCGTCGTGAGGTTTGATTTTCAATATACTTTTTTGACAAATCACGCGTGACTCCTATCAAATTGTTTCGTCATTTTTGTTTAGTATCGTTTGGCAAGTCATCATGGAAAGACTCACATCACAATAGCGTCTCTAAATTGCTCAGCTGTATTACAAAAATTAGCATTCTGTTAGAAATGTTTTTCGTGCAATTCGAGAACCTTATGGTGCGTATAATCGACCTACTGAAACCACTATTGTCAATACCATTCGCAAATTTGGGTGCCAGTTTACATAAGTGGATAATACTCGACCGGTAAGACCACCTCCAGCACTTAGTGAAGAGAATATAGCAGCTGTAGCTGAGAGTGTACGCGAGACCGTGATGAACCGTCGTCGTTTTCAGCAGCTTGGCTTGGCGTATTTTACGTGAGGATCTCGGCCCAAAAGTGTACAAAATTCAACTTGTGTAAGAATTGAAGCCAGGTGACTTGAACTTGCGTCATATTTTCAGTGAATGGGCTCTGGAAAAACTCAATGAAAATCCGGTGTTTTATCGTGAAATTTTGTTCAGTGATGAAGCCCATTTCTGGCTCAATGGATACGTTAATAAACAAAACCGCCGTATTTGGGCTGATGAGCAACCCGAAGAGTACCAAGAGCTACCATTACATCCATTAAAAACAGCAGTATGGTTTGGTTTATGGGCTGGTGGAATCATTGGTCTATATTTCTTCAAAAATGAGGCAAATCAGAATGTTACCGTCAATGGTAACCGTTATCGCGCCATGTTAACGGAGTATGTGCTTCCTGAAATTCAAGCACATGGTTTCGGTGAGCTCTGGTTTCAACAAGACGGCTATGAGGAATACAGCGCGTGAAACAATGGACTTGTTAAGAAATCATTTTGGTGAGCACTTAATCTCACGTTTTACTACGGTAAATTGGCCGCCTAGATCGTGCGATATCACACCTTTGCACTATTTTCTCTAAGGATATGTAAAGTCTCAGGTCTTTAGGAATAGGTCAGCTCCTATTGACGCTTTGGAAGACAACATTACTCGTGTTATCCGCGAGATAGTCGCTATGCTCGAACGAGTCGCCCAAAATTGGACCTTTCGAATGGACCACTTCAGGCGTAGTCATGTCCAATATTTACATGATATCATTTTTAAAAGTTATATATCATGAATTGTTCTGTTCCTGTTCAAATTTATGTATTTTATTTTATATTATAAATCACCACGATAATTCAAGATTTAGTTTCGAGAAAAACGCGTTTAAAACTAAAATGATTCATTTTTGACCGCTGAGCGGCTACTTTTTAGAAAGCTGTAACTCAAAAACTATTGGAGATATTGATCTGAAAATTTAGTATGTTATTTTTAAAGGTACAGAATAGGACCATTTAAAAAAAACTAGATTTTTTTTTTTTTCAAAATTTCATACTAGGTGTGCCCCTTAAATTCATAAAATCAAACTCTTTAATATTGACTTTTTTTAATGTATTGCTTTTGTCCACCCTAAGATTCGATCAAACTCTACCAATTCAGACCCTTGATTGAAAACATATAATTAGTTCCATTTTGAATTCACAAGCCTATCAAAAAAAAATATAGAGCTGTGTGAAAAAGTATCTATTTCAAATTGTGCATAACACATGACGTTGCGTCGGCTTGCCTTTTAAATAAAATGCACCTGGAAAAGACAAGAAGAGAGCAATTTAAAACGGAAAATAATATACCATACACAACATTTGTGTGCTCAAATGATTTTCATAAACGAAAATAAATTGTGCAGAAGGGGAATGAAGGTGTTCAGTGCCCACTGATTTATGATCCCTGCCACCTCAATTATTTCTCCATTGGATGAGTATTTTGCTTTTCAAATATAGGTGACGCTGTTCACATTCAGACGGTTATCAGACTGCTCGTCTCCAACAACTTCGTCATTCATCGTTCCGTTGAAATGACACAATCTGTTCACAGGGACCACCCTATACCATATACCTTTCTTACGCAGAGGAATATACAGCCAAACCAGGTCTCCTCCGTTGAAGCCCGAAGATTTTGTTTTAATGTCGTACCTAGTCTTCCTACGAAGACTACGAAGAAGCTCGCTAGCTTAATTTTTTTCTTGGGTGTTTTCGTGCAGTTTACAAATCCCGCTGTGCTAGTCACCCAAATAGTCGTCCACTTCCTTAGGCTCCGAAGGTGGGGATCTAAATTTTGTTTTACTTGGCAACCAAACTGTTTGACTAAATAAGATCTCCGGTTGTGCGTGTACTACGTTTCGGTAGGCCATTAAGAAGAGGGTTTGACCAAGCTATCAGATTCAAGTCGTAGTAGCGTTGTCCTTGTCTTCCTTATTCGCAGATATTGGCACACTTCCTGTAAGACTTTTGATTCAAAGTTTTGTCCTTGATCAGAGTGTAACTTAATTGGGACCCCAACTCTGCTCACCCAGACTCTTGATTTGGGGTTGCGAGCACTTTCGGCCACTTACTGAGGTAATGAATTAGCATGAGGGTATACACTGTTCGAATGGTGTATTGTTGCATTCGTCCCTGTAGCTTTAATTTTAGGCACCTTATGCACTTTTTGCTCCTTCTAGGCCCATATTGGTTCGATGTCATTATTTGCCCGTTATGAGGAACGAATTTCGTATGTACTCAAACCCTTTAATGGCTCAGTCTTTATAGTATTATTTGGATAGGGGCCTGTTCCTCTGTTTTTTTACGGTTGGAGTGCTCACATTTAACTCCGCACGGTCGACTTGAGTGAGCATCAGCATTTTAATAGAGTTCTTCCTTGCGTTGTTGCAAGCCGTGGTCTGTGTGGTCTGTGCGAAGAATGAATTTTTGTCCAAAAAAGTACTTAATTACTATATACTTCATAGCCAGAATTGCCACCGGAAGCTCGCGCCGAGTTATGCAGTACTTCCTTTCAGGCCTGTAGAGTATCTTGCTGTAATATGCAACCACTTTCTCTTGATCATCATGAACTTGAGGTATCACCGCTCCGATCGCAACGTTTGAGTCCACGATTTTTATTTTTTTGGGTGTGGGACATTGCACAGCTTCCGTTTGGGTTCTTGAATGCTTGACTAGCTGAACTGTTAATGCAGTTGATGCAGGCTCTTTGCAATGTTCAATAAATTTTGCGGTTTTTTTCTTGGAAGTAGTATGTATCATTTTAGAAAATCTCTTTATATAATGTTATGAAATTTCTTTTGTTTCCTCTAATAGAGAGGATTACATTGTTTACAATGTACATTGTTACGAGAATTTGTTTTAATTGGACTTTAAGTGCTTAATAATTTTTTTTTTTAGAATGAAAGATAAAAAAGTGAATTTTCGGTATATTTTGCTTTTTTTCTTTAAAAAAGGTGTCAAAGCGACAGAGGCGCAACGGGAAATTTGCAGCCTGTATGAAGATTCGTTGGTTAATACGCTTTCGTTCAGGAAATACAGACCTCGCTGATGCAGTTCGCTCTGGACGTCCACCCATCACGAACAACAATCAAATCATGGCTGCAGTTACCATTGACAGGCATTTGACGAAGCTTAACATTGCTCACACAATCATTTTGCAGAGACTGAAAAGGCTTGGAATATCGATAAAGGTAGGTGTTTGGGTTTTTCACGAACTCAGTGAAAGAAATATTATGGTTTACATAATGATCTGTGATTCTTTGTTGGTAAACAAGTATTTCATCCTTAAAAGTCATGTTGAGTATTGGGTTGGACTATCGAGGCGTCTTTTGCTTCGCAATCTAACAGTAAATGCCGTTAAATATTCCTCTCAGCTCGATACTTTGAAGCAGGCAGTGGAAGAAAAACGGCCAGAGTTGGCGATTAGGAAGAGCGTTGTTTTCCATCATGACAACGCCAGACCACACACAGCTAAAGTGACAGAACAAAAGCTGCATTTATTTGGCTGGCAAGTTATACAGCACCCAATGTTCTCTCTGGACCTTCCGCCTTCTTACTGCCATCTGATCCGCTCTCTTTAAAACAGTTTGGACAGAAGGCAATTCTGCCTTCAGACCCGTAGATGTGCTGACTTTTACAAAAGAGGCATTATGTATCTTCCAGATCATTGAAAGAAAGTAATAGGTCATGATAGACAATATCTGCTTTATAAATATAACATAAGCTCTATACCAAAAATGTGTGTTTAACTTTAGCCCTACAAAAACTGCAGAACTTATTTAACAACCCAATACCTAAAGTTCTCTAAAAACGAAAATAGATGCTGATATCAAAACATAACAATTAACCGCTACAATTTCGAGGGAGCAGACAACGTTAAATATCTAGCAGCATTGATAAGCAACAAAAATGAAAACAAACTCACAAAAGAAGAGAGACTCAAGGCCGCCTGTAATTGCTACCACGCGCACAAAAAACTATTAAAATCCAAACTACTAAGCAGAGCTTTGAAACTAAAATTGTATAAAACCTTGAGTAGACCGGTAATCACATACCATCTAGCGCAGAAATACAATGGACAATGACAACATCTGAAGACAACAAATTAAAAATTTTCGAAAGAAGAATAATAAAAATGCAGATGGTTCATATGTTATAAGAACAAAACACGAAATCGACACTCAAATAGAAGGTGAAAAATGTCAACACATAAAATCTGTTTTAAGTCCGGCTATCCTTATCATAGAGAAAATTGCATCAAAAAAAAACAATTTTTCTTTTGTACTAACATGCATTATTACTTTTCTCGCAGAAAATATATAAAGAAGATTTGTAAGTAAAGGGTCCTTAATCCTTTTCTATTAAAAAAAAACATATGTAAGTTCCGAACCTCCACTGGTTCAATCGTGGTTAATCGTTATACATGTAATTTATTGCTTCGAGTTCTCTCCACGAACTGATTTAACTTAAACACCCTTAACTGCTGATCTGCAGTTCCCACGCAGATCTACTATGCTAAATCTACTCCGTATCATGTTTCCCGGTGGGAATGACTTTCAGGTGCCAAGCGGATGCGCGTATGCACTGCTTCCACTTTTTGTGTGCTGGGTCGATGTCTGACTGTAATAACTGCCGGCCATTCAAATATCTGCGTTCCGCAGATCATTTGTTGAATAAGTCAACAGCTCGGGTTACTGTAGGTTGTTAAACTTTCGTTAAGCGTGAAACTGGACGGTGGATGCGCTTTCGGCGAAGAGACAGATGAAGTTCCGGGATGTTGACCTTAGATCTTTTGACGTAGACATTGAGGTAGGTCTTTTTCCACAAAAGACAGATGAAGATAACTATGGCTATGGCGATGAACATTTTTGTAATGATAGAAGAGTTAAGGGGTTTTCTTTTAAGATTTTGATTAGATCTATGTTTTTGACACTTTCTAGCATACTGATGTGTTCCCTATACGGAAGCAGTCACCCTTAAGTCCGTAAGTCATGTCATGGTTGAGTAGTAGTTTCGTGTAGTCTAAGTCGATTTTTTTCCCGCCTCTAATCGAACGCGCGAGCGTTCACCACATGGAAAATGTTGGTCCCCACCTTAAACACTAATAAAACATAGACCAATAAGGTCCCATTGCTACATACACGGAGGGTCGTCCGTATCCCACTGCTTCTACGGCGTTTTGGTAAGGTAGAGTTCCTAGTTCGTTTATTATAGTGTTAATTTCATCAGAATCTAATATATTGCTATTGACTATTCCAGTCTTCGCCATCTGACAATCCCTAATTATCCCATCAAACATCTTGTTAACTTTGCTCATAACCTCGTGCGTTGTCTCAAAAAGTCTCTTGTTGATCTGCATTGGTGGTTATTGTTCTTTACTATGTCTGCCTCTTTTTGTAAGAGTTTGTTTCAGTCAGTTACGTCAGGGGTCCTGCCAGTCATTTCCAGGCGGTCCCTATCCAGTCAATAGATCCAGTCCGTCTCGTCTTTGGTTAGCCTAGTTCTTTTAGTCGATCTTTTAGCTAGTTCAGATGGTATGTTAAAACTAAATACATTTCTTGATCTGTTACATGTTTTGTAGCGCGTTTTACCTCCCTAAGTCAACGATATGAACCAGCTTATAGCAGCCGTTTATCACCCAATCGTTGCCTTCTCTAATAGTCGCGATTGGTGACCTATATTCAAATATGTGCAGGGCCTGCACGAGAACCAAGAGAGCTAGACTGCAATTATATAATTTTATAACTTTATTGATTACTTCATTTTATTTTTTTTATTTTTGTATTTTTGTTAAATTCTTTACATGGCTTTTATGGATTCTTTTTCCACTTGTAGTCGTTATCGTCACGCGATTGTCTTTTGCAATAATTTCTTTACTCTACAAAGGTTTATTTTTACCTTTTATTTGCTTTACTGCAGCAAACACCACATCACCCACACAGTATTTCCTGGGCGTAGTTCTTTTCAAGTTTAACCTTGCATTTCTCGCATCCATGCTTTGCTTGATATTTCCCCTAAGGTCTTTATTAATTTCATAACGGATATTTCGGAGGTTTTGAAAATTAATCCTCTGAGACCTATTGAAGAATACGTCCGTGGGTTTTCATTTGATAACAGAATGAATGGTGTTGTTATAGCGATCTACCGCTATGTACACGAGTTCTTTAACCATAAGGTCTGGATTTTCAACCTTGAGACACCGGTATAGTAAATCTCTAATATGGTGGAGGGAACCGTTTCTATTTGCCCATTTATCTCGCTCCTATAGGATGGAGTTAGGTAGAGCTTTATGCCCAACCTCTTGATAAATTGATTGGCGGTTGCCTGTCATACTTCACAAAGAGCAGATAATTTCCTAATCTGAGTCATCATATGGGAAAAATAGAACTTTTCTAAGAAGTACGATGTGCTTTTTTCTCTACAATAAGGAACCTGCGCTCCTCATTAGTGAAATCCTCACTGACTCTGCGTTACCCGCAACTTGAATTTTGCGAAATTCTCCAGATAAACTTTTTGGAACATTCCAAGATAGTTTTCCGGGATTTTTATCCCGTTTACCAAATTTGAGTTGAGTTTCTCTTTCAATATCTGTACAAAGCTCTAGTAGCTTAGTGTCCGTAAGGAGATGTAGTGGCGATGGTAGCCAGGATGCGGTTCCTCAAGAGAGCGTAGATTAATGCCAATCTTAAATATCAGTTGATTTCTAAAGACGTTGGTTTGCGCCTCCACGTGTGGTATGAAATCTGAATTGTCTTGATCAGAACTGTGCACAGTACCGGTTTCGTTGACATTTGGAGAGAGCTCACAAAGTCCTTCGGTTCGAACTTCCCTGGAGGCTTGACTTTCGCTGGTCAGTATTGGTATCTGATAAATGGTTGACTTCAGTTTTAAGTCGCGAGAGAGCGTCAGCCACAGAGTTTGCTTTACCAGGAGTGTAAGTCAACTCGTAGTTGTACTCCTCAAACCTAGATTTCCAGCGCTTAAGCTTTAAGTTGTGATTTCTGTTGCTTAGCGCAAATGTCAGGGGCTGATGATCAGTAAATGTTCTTTCCTTCCTGGCTGCATACAGATAATTTCTCAAATTATCGAGAGCCCAGACTATGGCGAGCATCTCCTTTTCATTGGTGGCATAGTTCTCTTCTGTTCGATTGAGAGAACATACTCACCTTGAGAGAGGACAGCGCCAATGGCGTAATTAGAGGCATCCGTGGTCAGATTAAGCCTTTGGTGAAATCAAGGAATGCTAGGACACCCTCAGAGGTGAATAGTTCCCTTCAACCTTCAAAAAATTGCATCTTACTGAAAATTGGCTGTATGCAGACATTTACGATTAAAAGATTTTTAATATTAATGTTTTCTCTGTTTTTCGTCATGATCGTGTGGATGTTACAAAATCATGTGGAGATGGTGTTTTACCTGTTCTAAGTCGCTTCTTTGAAGCTGTTGAAATTGAAATCGATGTTAGTGTAAACAATCATCTACCTACCAACTAAGTATGAATGCGTGTGGATTCTGTTGGCAATGTACGATTTTATGAATAATCGTATCCAAATAGTGATATCAATGATGGCATTTGGCATAGGCCTTAATAAAAAGGATGTGCGACTAGTTTTACACCTAGGACCAGCGAAATATTTGGAAAGTAACTATCAACAAGTTGGTTGTGCAGGTCGTGTCGGTTATCCAGCTTAATGTGACATTAATTACATCTTAATAAAATTGTACTCTATTAGTTTTTGTGGGTTTTCAAAATGATACTTCAAAAATTTCACATTTTATCTATATTTTGTTATTTTTTTATTTATTTATTTATCGCGGCGTGGAACCAGACTTGGACTAATAAAATTTTTACGAGCACTAGTGTCCGCTAAGAATCTTAACATGCCCCCGTCCCGCGTAACGTACTTTACTGGAAATGAAGTTACCATCATAAAATTTTCTGATGTTGGTTCCTCGTGGGGGAGGTCGGAAGATTCCCCATCTGGTGTCTCGGAATTCACCGTCGTGATATAGAAAAACCGCTGCTGCTTTCGAGGGTTATAGTTATCCAACCGGGGTTCTCGTTTGAAAGGGTAAGGTCGATTAATATAGTTCACGTTCCTAGATTGGACTGTACAATCTACTTCCATTTTAATTGGTGGCTTTGGAGCCCTTGGCCTATTAGGCGGAGATTGTCGTTGGAACCTTCGGTTCCCATTGGGGTAAGGTCTCTGGATAAAGTTACTTATTACAATGGGTGGCCTATCGGTGTTATTATGGGGTACTGTGTTATCTTTAAGATTGTAGTTTACGGGAGAAGCTATCATATTAGGTGCCTTTACGTGAACCGAGTTGTTACTGAAATTAAGGTCCTGCATCTTCAGACAGCCTGAGTATGCTTCGGACAGGGTTTTTGGCTTTTGAATGACTAAAAGTGTGGAAAAGTCCCCACTCAGCCCTCGTACCAACACATCTAGCGCACGGTTTTGATAAGTTTCCACCAAGGCGTTCATCGTTTCTTTGGAATAGTCTTCAGCCTTAATTTTTCTAATAATCAACGAAAACTGATGGTTGACGGTTGCGTAGAATAGACTAGCGGTTGCTTTGGACTAGCCGGCTTAGCTGGTTTTCAAGTGTTCGGATATCCCTTTTATCGGCGTAGTAGAGTGAGATTACCCTTTTAAATTCGGACCAATTATTGTCGAATATATTATATGAGGTCAAAGCATATCATCCATTTTATTTGGAAATGTAGGGGTTCGCGACAGAAATTGTTTTTGCAAAAATTAGATTAGAAAGATTAGATTTTTAAGGTTAGATTAGATTTGATAGTTTTCGCGCAACGAATTAATTAATTTTTTATTTTTGTATGTATAACTTTTGTTTTCCACTTAATTATTATTTTTACTTTCTTTTTATACAATTTTATTGGTTTTAAAAAATCTTCTTTTTTTCCCAAGATGCCCGCTGTACACTCTTCTTAAACTTTCGGGGTAGTCAGCTCTGTTTGGAAGGCTCGTTTGTATTCGTTTTAGTCCTTAATGCAATAATATCTGCAACGACCTATTAAGGTACGAGCGTCTCCACCCCAGAATATTAAACTTAATTAATGTTAAAGTGAACTGGCGCCTTTAATTAGTT
The DNA here is from genome assembly GCA_907269105.1 of Volucella inanis. Lineage (NCBI taxonomy): Eukaryota > Metazoa > Arthropoda > Insecta > Diptera > Syrphidae > Volucella > Volucella inanis. Next base: position 151,062,329 of record OU026153.1, read on the forward strand.
AGGCATAAAATTTGAAGCTATGTGTGCTGAATTATTTCTTATATCCTTTGAGACAGTCTTTTATTTTACAGACAATCTTTTATTTTAATAATTTCAAATTTTTTTTGTTTGTTTAAAACATAAGATTTACAGATCTAAACTAAATTCTTACTAAAATCCAAGAGTTGACTGCATCTTCCCTTTGAAGAGACGAATCTTCTTTTTATTGCACTTCACTGCTTGGTTCCCTGCTAGATCACTTCTAATTTTTGTGTTTTTATTTTTTTTATATTCTCGTTTATGTTACTGCACTTTTTGTCTTATTCAGTATTCTCTTTTGCTATTATTTCACCAAATTTTTCCTTTCACTTATTTTGAATTTTTACTTTGTTCACGCAGTTTATATTGTTTTATTTTTCGTGAGGAGCTTATCGTCCTTTTTTTCAGCTGAAAATTTTTAATCGTTATAAATATAAGAGCTTCGAGTGCTCTCCTCTTCCCGGTGGGAATGACTTTTAGGTGCAAAGCGGATGCGCGTGTGCACTGCTTGTACTTTTTGTGTGCTGGATCGATGTCTGACTGTGATAACTTGTATATAAAAAATTTTTTTGTGAAGCAATCCAAACAAATATTGTTTTCTTTGATACGTTTTTTTCAGAAATCAAAATAGATCGAGGTATATGCAAAAAATTGCCATAAATATTTTTTTTTTCTTATTTAGAAGTTTTTTTGTTGAAATACCACCTTGATGGTGGCTACCAAGGTGGCGTAACCATGTGGCGCTCCCATTTTTCCGATTCGAGTTCTATTTTTTTTTTGTTAAGTTGGTTGGTTGGTTGTTGACATTCCCTTTAAATCTTAGCATCATAGCTTGACATTTGTAAAAGTTACGAAGCCAAGAGTATATCTATCTCTGTGTATGTTGGCGATTTTTACAATTTTGGAAATGGATTTAAATTTGCAACAACGAACTTGTTAAAAACGGATTTAATGGTGCGCGAACGTTGGAAGTGTTGGAAAAGTGTTTCGGCAACGATTCTCTAAAGAAAACGGTCATTTACCAGTCACATCGACATCGAAAACCGACGAAATCATTGATGAAGTAAAAGAAATGTTGGTTAATAACCGAAAATTAACCATCAGAGAGAAAGCGTAGGAGTTAAACATTGTCAATAGATCCGTCCAAGACTTTTTGGTTAATGATTTGGTGCCAAAAGACCTCAATTTCATGCAAAAAAAAGATCATGTTGACGTCACAAAAGAGATGATTTGTGAGGCTGAATCCGATCTTACATTCATTAAAAGGACCATGACTGAAGACCAGACGTTGGTTTATTTTTACGACACGAAATCCAGACATCATCTAAGTGAATGGCGTTCACCAAATGAGCCGAGACCAAAAAAAAACACGTCGTTTTCAGTCAAAAAAGATGGCAATGCTCACGGTTTTCATGGATTACAATGGTGTAGTGCATCATGAATTTTCGCCAGAAGGCCAGACAGTAAACAAAGAGTATTATTTGGGCGTTATGTGACGTTTGTGTGAAGCAATTCGCTGAAAGAAAAGAAAAATGCAACACATACCATCCAACAGTTAATGAATTCACCTGATTTGGCTCCCTGGAAGTAATGGAAAAATCGCAAAAAGCATTGATGGATATACCGAAAACCGATTATAAAAAATGTTTCGAGGATTGGAAAATGTTGTATGTTGTAGTCGAAAGTGATTACTTTAAAGGGGACAATATAGATTTAGATGAATAAACTTATATTTTTAATTTTCTGAATAAGTAAAACTTTTTGATCAAGGTGGTATATTGTTTTGATATTTTTTAAAACATTTTTTAGATTTAGTCCCTTCAAATTCGATTGCAGAAACGTGCATTTAAATCAGCAGTTTTTTTTTATACTTGTACATACAAGTTGTTAAATCTGCCTTTTACAAATGTAGTGATAAAATGAGCAAAGCGAGTAAGGATGAGCGTGTGCAACTAAATAATAATATATGTAGCTAAAGTCGGTGCTGATAATATGGAAAGACTACTTCGGCAGATTGAATTTGAACAATGATGGTCTGGTAGAATGCATCATTCACCCTGGATGAAGACCAGCATAACCGATGCATGGATTCTCAGCATCGTCTGTCATATCCATAGATAGAAGAATTTTTTTACTACGTTAATATAGGGAAATAAGTCTGCTAAGCATCCCCTATAAGATCTTTTTTGCTGCATTATATTAGAGCCTAAAACCATTTATAAAAAATCTGGTTGGTCCATATCGATCAATATTCACACTACGACAAAGGCCCTGGAATTTCAGATCGACATTTATTATCTATCTGTCGACTTCAAAGCCGAAAATGACTGCATGCATAGCGACGGGTTAAAGAACGTAATTTTGAGACCTGACATCATGGTTGGACTATGTTGATCAAATGTCTGCCCCAACTCCGGCTTAAAGAGTCTAACCCCAAGGAATCGAGCAGATTTTGATGAAGCTGTGGCACTGGAGGCATCTGGCGAGAGATTGTGTCAGCTGGATTGGCTTATTAGTTGAGGTTCCGGTTCACTCAACACTGTAGCCCCGCAAAAGGAAAACACATTTGCAAACTATAGCGCGTAGCTTAAAAATGCCGAAATGCTTGAATATGAAGCTCGATAACAGGAAAGAAAAAAGTTCTTGTGCAGAAACTATTTCTTTCTTACAGACTGTCAGGTATTTGAAATTCTAAGAATCGACAGTCGTTCGAAGTGTGGCTCATTTGATATTCAAAGGAACCCATAAATTATCTTCCCTTTCTATCCAAATTTAGCTCTAAGACTGTCGGTTATTTTCAAATCGAAATTAAAAAAATATGAATTATACATCACAAGATCTGGCACCTCTTCAAACTTTTCCAATAATCCCAAAGGAAAGCGGGGTAAAGAAAACAAAAAAAAAAAAAAAATATAATAGAAATCTTGTCACGAAAGCACCCACAAAAAATTCATGCAACCCATCGATGTTTCTCCGCAACTTTATCATAAGTTACGGATTCAAAAGAATTGTAATTAAAGCACAGATGGACACCAAGGAACGAAAGAAGTCGTCTTCGTCTTGATTTCTCTATTTTTGGTAATTTTTTTTTTCGATAATTTATCAAAATGGAGTCACAAAATTAATTCAATAAAAAAAAGGAGAGAGACGAAAAAGTTACTCATACGTCCCAAGAAGACGATTGAAAAATCATTGGTCGGATTGATGGTATGCGCCTCGCGCAACAAAAACCATCCCTTGACAGTCATTTCTCAATGATGCATCGAAAATCTCTTTTTGAATGTGACATTCACACAAAAAAAAAAAAAAAAAAAACACGAAAAATCCAAAAAAAAAAAAATTGAAAGTAAAACCAGAAAATCGGAAATGAAATGCAATTTTTCAATTTGGAAAAAAGCCACAGGATCTCATTTCACAAAGAGAAAAGCACGCAAACTGATGGCATTCTATTGACATGCCATTAAGTATCCTCCCATGGGCAGTCGGCAATGGAGCGGCATTGGGCGTTGGTAATACACCATAGGGCGGAATTAATTTTCAAAAGATGTAGCTCTTTTTGTGGCAAAAAATAAAATAGAGAAAATGAAAACGAAACCGGAAAAGTTCGCCTGCTGCAGTAGAAGCTACGTAAGAACACCGACTGTGCGCTGCGGTTCTCTGCGTGCTGCTTGTAGAACTTGGAAGTGTGGAATAAAATATCACAGCCAAGACGAAACTTAACTTTAAGAGAAAAACGGAGAATGTTGGAAAAATGTTGCTGCAGACGTCTGAGGCAAAGTAGGAGAAAAAACTTAATTTCAATCGGATGGCATTTGCTAGAGACATTTCAATAATCCATGTCAGAGTGTAAGCATACAACTCTCATTGGGGTATTAGTTGGTTATTCTTGATTCATCTACTTACTTTAAGGGATGTGTGATAGTAAATTTAGCTCTCTGACAAGTTCATTTTTAGATTGCTTTCTTTTTTTGGGTAACGTCAATGGGTTCCTTGTGATAGGGATTATTCTCAAATCTTGTTGTCTTTTTTGACATTTTTCTTCAGTATTGATTGATACATCATCATGAATGGACTCACACTAGATGAAGGTTTCCGTATGATCAGTATCTTGTCTGAAGTCTTTTTGGTTACTCAATTGCTTTCTAAGACCAAAGAAGGAGCGATTAGCAGGAGATAATTCTCACATGATTTCCGCGCCGGTGTCGGGGTGTGTCGATGCCAGGGTCGAGATATATGAAATTCAAAGTTGTAGCTACAGCATACTGGTAATTGTAGCATGGTTCAGAAGATCGCATTTCTTTAGGATCAGACAAACAAAGCTGCGATTCCATTCGTCGGGCATACTTTCGTGGACCCAGAATATAGTGAAGGGTTGTTGTATGTTCCATATCCAATCATCAGCTGTTTAATTAAAAATCTAGGCAGTTAAGCTATCAGGTATAGGACCTTTTTTTAGACTTAAGGTTGGAAATCGCCTACCACATTTGATCTTTGTTGAGTGGATGGAAATGTTGTCTGAGTTCGTTCAGGTTGAACGGTTTATTCTGCCTGACGATGTGATGTTGTTTGTCATCACCTTTTAACAGTCTGCAGAAATAATCTTTTCAGATTCCTAATACCGGTTGTGTTTCTACTATAAGGTTTTCTTTTTCGACCTTGCAAATTTCTGTTTGGGCTTTACCGATTTGGTATATTTGTTTTAGTTTTTGGTAACTTCATTCTTCTGATAGCACCTATATAAGGCTTCGATCGAGCGCTTCTCGTGATTTTTCCTTTTTTCTCTAAGGGGCCTATGGTTTTTCCTTCTGTTTGGTTCGTAAAGCAACAGAGGTCACTCTGTACATCCGCTGTTTTTCTAGATTTGCCTGTCTGCATTAGTCATCGAACTATCTTTGCTGGTGCGGGGTGAAAACCAATACCTCAGACGTGGCCACTCGTCTGACAGAGACAAAAGACATATACCAGCCGTCAGTAATGTCTATCTGTTTTCTGTAGTGTGTCCGAAACACTAAATGTCATTGTGATCTATTCGCCTAAACAATTTATTTAACTGCAGGAACATATTGGGACTATTAGATTTCATAGCCCAAATCTTGTTGCTCCAATACAAACTTACAGATTTTTTGTAAATTTGTTTATTAATTGCTTGAAGTTTTTGATAAGTGACTTCAATGTCCTACATGTACAGCTGTTTAAACCTCGAGAACAGTCTGCTTTTGTGTGTATATATATACATGTCAGCCGACTTCCCCTCTGTGCATTCTACCCAAGGAATAGTTCGTTAAATTGTTTGTACATTTCAAATAAAAGTCGGTCAATCTCGCCGTTTCTATTTATTGGGGGACTAATCCCACCCAAACGTAAATTACGCTTTAAAATCCTAAAGATGCGCGACAATTGTGCTCCAGCTGAGTTTGCTCGTTTGGGATCCGTGACGACGAGTCCGTAGTGTGCTCACTATCAAACGTGATCGCTCGTAAGCAGTTGCGGGTTCGCCAGTCAACGCTTTTATCTTTCAGTCCTAAGTCCAAAAATGAATCAGCTGACGGGAAGGACGGGTTATTCATCGCGTACAATCCAAGTTTGTACTTAGTCATATTTTGACGTAACCGGTTGTGCAACTCGTTGCCCCTAGTATTCAATGGATTATTCCCCCATGCCGCATGTATAAAGTATAAATTTTCTTCAGATTGAAGCTGAAGGGAATGAAGAAGTAATTCGAGTTCGTTAATACGAGTAAATTGAGTGAGATTAAGTGATGCAAGTGCGTGAAGTGACACCGCATACACTCTTTTCTCATTACGAAGAGGAATGCATATAATGTAAGCTTTTAACACCTGGAAACAACGCATGCGGTCTCTTCTATATACGGTACATGATAATCACTATAACTAATTTTGTGATTCTGGTTAATTTTGTTGCCAAAAGCACATCTAGGTTTTCGCTTAACAATACGTTATAAAGGTGTTTGTTCATTTAATTGTTTCTGTAAATGATCGATTTTTCCATACTTCCCGTTTTATTTTCAGGTACCTTTGGCGTATTTTTTATTGTCATTGCAGCGTTGCCAGATCCAGATGTCATTTGGGCAAAGGATACACTGGGTGCAACAAAATTAGACAACGCGCAACTCTTTTGATGCTTCCCTTCTTCGATGGACTATTTTCGAGCTTCTTTTTCAGCTTCTGGAACTAAGGACAACCCCTAAAAATGGCATACCTAATTCCTGCGTGCCCGAACCTCTGGAAGCGATTACATTACAGTACGTGTTCTGGCATTTTTTATTTCTTCCGACTAACAGCGTGATAGTACCTATAGGAATTTAATATTTCGCAGACTTAGCTGCACTAAGAACGGTAGTTTCCGATTGATTGGTTTTAATAGCTAGTACTTTTTGTTGCAACACTTAGATGCTGTAATTGTGTGCTTTCACCTCATCCACTTTATTATTTGTGGTTATTGTGATCAAACATATAGTGAACTTCACCACTATTAGACAAGTATGTGTTTTCGCCGAGAAAGGAGAGAAGTTTTACAAGATTTGGAGTGGGCTTTAGCTTCCTCTTTCTTTTTTTTTTGTAATACTATCAGAGGAAATCTTGCCATCTGTTGGTCCCGCTATCAGAATAGCGAAACGCTCGTTGTCACTCATCGTCCGATCACACTTTTACATTTTTGTAAATGTCTATTTAATTTACCTTTCAAAAATAAAAAGTTTATGTATTTTTTTTCGCGAATCGACTCCTGTTTTATCGGCCGACATCTAACACACTTTTCAAGAAAAAATTATTTATTTCACATATTGCCGCAAGGATGATCTAGAATATTAGGACGACAATGTTAGATTCACCAACTTAACTTTATCCGTCTTCACAGCGAAGATATACGCAAGACGTCTTAAGGGGGAGAAGGATCAACGTGTGCTGCACCCAATTACGTTCTTGTGTGCAAAACTTCTATGGTAGTGTTTGGAAAGTTAAGTTCACTGATTCTTGGATCTCCGGTTCTAGGCATGGCTAACAGACAATTTTATCAGAACGCAAATTGCGTTTGGAATGTCTGTGTATTAATTTAGTTCTTTCATTGGCAATTAGGTTTTATGTGTGAATAACTGCAGTTGATCTATACCAATAGATCAAACGAATACTTCCCGTCGCTTCTAAGAGGTGAACCACTTTCCTGCTTTCTCTTAGAGGTTCTGACGTTTTGTTTCGATTGAACTATAGGGCTTTCCAATAGGGACTTGACAACTTTGAATTTAATTTGTGAACGCACTCTTTCACTAATCATCAAACTGTCACTGTCGATTTATTCAACAAACTCAACATTTTCATCATGGAAAAGTACACTAACGAGCAACGTCTGCAAATTATAAAAATTTTCTACAGATATTCGGAGTCGGTGACTGCAACTTTAAGAGCGTTAACTCCAATTATCGGTCGTAATTCTCGCCCTAGTAGACAGGCAATAACAAGTTTAGTGCAAAAATTAATTCGTTTTGTGATGTTGCCGTGTCAGTGAGACAACGGGTTGGTCGAAGTGTCGAAAATATCAATCAATCGTATGGCGTATTTTGCGTAAGGATTTTGGTTTACACCCATACAAGAACAAACTGAAACAAGAATTGAAGCCGATGGACCATTTGAAGCGACGTACGTTCTCCGATTAGGTTCTTGAGAAGATGCGCCAAGATGATGAATTTGTTCGCAAAATCATCTTCAGTGACGAAGCTCATTTTTGGCTTTATGGGTTCGTCAATAAGCAAAATATGAGTTATTGGTCGGGTGAAAACCCACATGTGCTTCATGAATCACCAATTCATCCACAAAAAATAACTGTTTGGTGCGGTTTGCATGCCGGCGGCGTTATTGGGCCATATTTTTTCGTCGACGATAACGATCGTCACGTTACTGTGAATGGTCAGCGTTATCGCGCCATGATCACCGATTATTTTCAGCCCGAGTTTTAAGATATGGACTTGGACGACATGTGGTTTCAATAGGATGGTGCCACAAGCCACACAGCACACGCTACAATCGATTTAATGAAGAGCAAGTATGGTGAGTGTGTTATCTCAAGACATGGGCCAGTCGATTGTCCGCCTCTTTCGTGCGATTTAACGCCAATTGACTATTTTCTGTGGGGCTACGTTAAGTCATTGTTTTATGCCAACACGCCGACGACGTTGGAAGAGCTCAGAGCCAACATTGAACGCGAAATAGCAGCCATTTCGTCCAAAATGTGTATCCGAGTCGTTGAAAATTGGGTCCAACGTGCCCACAGTGGCCATATGAACGAAGTGGAGTTACATTCATAATTGTTTTGAATTTACTTCAAGCCAATAATAAAGTTTTTGAAATATCTCAAATGGTTTGCCTTTTATTTAAAAAAAAAAAAAAAAGTTGTCAAGTCGTTATTAGAAACCCTATACTTCTCCCTATTAGCGCCTAAGTAACGTTTACAGAAATTTAAGACGCTATAACATTGGGGTTAGACCTCGAAGTAAACCTGATAGTTTCAGGTCTCCTCATTTTAGGTGTAAAGAAATTGAAATCTTGTATCACAATTTCCTTTTCTAGGATAGTTGAGGTTTTTCGATGCATTCAAACACCTTGCCAAACCTTTATATATAATTTCATTTGATGAACCGGCTGCCAATAATAAGTATGGTTATATTCATGTCCGTGTCCATACCCAGTACTACTTACACTGCGGCACATCTTTTCAGTGGATAATACTTTAACAAACGATATCGGTGCATCTTTATTATATTTTTCACTTCCACATTTTCTGGTCACTTTGCACAGAGAATAATTTTATTTATTTATCTTTTTATTTTTTAGCAATAAGAAATTGGTTTTTTCCGATGAAAGCATTTTTCCATCAACATGAAATGAACTTGAGGCATTTAATTAAAAGGCAGAGAGAATGTGTCGGATAGCGAAAAGTTAATTAAAGTGGCAACATTGAAGGCGCCTGTTAAATGGAATTTATCCCTTAACAGCGGGTATCAACTTGACATGGTGATTGGGTTTAAATTACTGCAAATGCTGAGTTAATTTGAGAGAAAATGGAAAAAAGGGTGACAAAAAAATTGAAATACTTTTTTTACCGTCCAATGGCACTGTTTAGTTGTATCTACAGAAATTAACTGTAGTTAAGATTTTGTTATTATTTATCGCTGATGGCTGGACACTGTATAGATAGAGTAGGCAATAAAAGGTGTCAACCTGGCGATCCCCATTGTTGTAACTATTTTTACACATCAAAGTAGTAAACCTTATGTACTGATCGATGTCCATCTGGACTCAACTTACCAAACTTATAAGCGCAAGTGCTCACCAGCAGACAAAAATAACAGCACTATAAACGGGTGAACGGATGAATTTCCTACATAAAATCGACATTCGACTTGCATCAACATTTTTTTTCCATTTTTTCTCAATTGGGAAGAGAACCCGTAACGCATTGCCGGAATTTTATGACTCTTATCCTTTTCTTATCTGACTCCTAAGTCTTCGTTGCCTCGCTGGGGTTACCAAATAGTATATTTTTTTCTGAAATTAAAAAAAAAAATGTATTTTTTTCTTCTTACGTCTGCGAGTCCTTTACGCTAAGCATAGAACTTGTCGAGTTGTAGAGGCTGAGTAAGGTCAATGAATTTCGAGAAATTCTCCAGACGAGTTCTGAAACTTTTATTTTTTAACTGGGCTGGATCAAGGTGTCATACGACCCGTGTCGATGGTCAACCTGGCTGAGGGCTACCTGGATTACCTAGCGACCCTCGGTTTAGCCAGCCTTATCTGTATACAGCGGATCTCTGTACAGATGGACCATCGTCTCTCAGCTACTCCTGGGATCTTATAATGGATACTTTCTCAAAAAAAAAAACCCGATGGTCAGTACTCCTTTAATACCGGGCGTTAGAACGTTGACTACACTGATTACCGACAAGGCTCCTGCATTGTCGAGCGGAGGTAAAACTGGCAGGCAATGGTACACCATCCTCTTAAAGTAAACGCAACGAGCCAATAATTAAATTTTCAAGGAGTGATAAGACTGTAGCAAGCTATGGTCCTATCACTTCCTCCAACCCTTGATTGCTGCTACTAAAACTCTTCCCCTAAGAAGAAATCAGATGCGCAACCACATCGGAAAGCTCCATCTTTCTTTATAAGACACCGAAATGCTTTATTTATTATCAAAATCTTCGTATCCATTGATACGGGCATAAAGAGCAAGATTGAGTAGGCTAATAATATCCTAAAAGACGGATTACCCACTGCTCGCAAAACTCTAAAAGACTCCTTCAAGTGCCAGAAATCGTTAGAGGAAGCTATGCCGGTTCCTTAAAAGCCCAAAACCAAAGCCCCTGGGCCATTCAATAGCACATCTCTGAGGTCATTTAGAGAAGACCTAAGAGACGCAATAACGATCGCGGTAATCGACAGAAACGTCACCGATGGATCAATAACACCTCAACGGTGGTAGCTGGTCAAATTGAAACTTTTGGCAATTTTTAACCATCATGTAGGAGAACCCCGGACCACCTACCGTCACAAGCGACGCTGGCTGGCACCAAGACCATGTCAAGCTTTTAACACATTAACTCTTTGAGTGAATCGCTGTGGATTGGCGGTAAAACCTCATAAAACTGATCTTGTCCTATTTTCCAGGAAATATTAAATTCCAATTATAGACCCTCCCTCAATAAACGGTACCAGTTTAGTGTTTTCCGATAAAGCAAAATATTTGGGTAGGAAAGTAAACTGGAAACCTAACATTCATGAAAGAGTCAAGAAAGCTACAGTACAGTAAGTCTTCTTTGCCTTCCTGGGAGTACTTGTCATGGGTTCGTTTGAGAAGCTTCAGAAAAACATTCTTGCACAGATCACAAGAGATCACTTTTGTAAGAGGTTGGAGCATCAGAAGACAAACAATAATTTATCAGAACGGATAACAATCCTTGAAAGCAGTTACATGTCAAGTTTCGGATACAACGCTGAACAGACACAGTTTAGCCAGAAGAACTGGAAGCCATATAAATATATAAAAAAAGGAAGTCTATCTACAATAAAATACAGAGCTTAACTTTTAAATGCAATGGACAAACTAACCGCAACAATGGGAGTACCGTTAAGTTTTGTGTAAAATATATCTCAATCAGGGAATCAAGAACTCGGGTTGCCGAAAATTAATATCCCAATTTTTCCGAGCAAATACCAAAGCTGGAGGACATTCCATGACCTTTTCGTCTCTCTGATTCACAACAATAAATCCCAATCAGAGAAGTTTAGAAAGTTTCATTATTTGACGTCGAGTTTGGCGGGCGAAGCAGAACTGTTACTTCACTATCTCAACATTGATAAGAGAAATTAGGAAAAGGCATGAGAAATCCTCATATCCCGGCACGGCCATAAGCGAATCCTCGTTAACGACCAGTTTAAATTCTTTTTCGGTCAGTTAGCACTTCAAAAAAAAAAAAAACTAAACGGGACTTAAAAGACTCCTTGATATGTCCACTAAATGCCGTTTTTCCTTACAGAGTTTGGACCTGCCAATTCAGTATTGGAATTTAATTCTTATTTACTATATGTTGCAGAAGGCTTCAGCATCCACACAACAGCTCTGAGAGGAAAAAAGTAGGCAACAGGAAATAATAACCTTTGCTCAAAAGTTATCTGAGTCCCTAGAATCTAGATTTAGGACACTAGAAGTAGCTGATCAAGAAAAACCTTAGAAAAGTGTAACCTATAACAAAAAAAATAACAAAAAACTCTTCAAAAATTATTAAAACAAATTCGTTTCATCTTAAATACACGAAAAATGAATCATTAGCGTGCAAGATATGCAGTAAGTTTCTAAAAATTAATGAAGGTTCTTGAAAAGGTAATATAGGCACCAGTGCCCCAGCATAGTGTGATGCCACTTTCGCTAACTACCACATTATTCGCTTCTGCATTCTGCTGCACTCGAATCAACTCACTTCGGGGTTCAAAACTGAAGTAAAACAAATGCATTAGTTAACAATTTCCATGGGACTCACAGGTTCGTTAAGATTAGAAATTTCGAGCATTAATAGATTTGGTGCCGCACCATCGCCGAATTTGCCGCACAGCTGCTCCAATTGGAATATCACCGCACATTTGTGAAATATCAGGGTTAGGTTAAGTTTAAAATGGAACTTGTCATAGTTGGGTAAACATTACAATTGGTCCACTATATTCAACATTTGAAACAGACATTTACGTATTCGTTATTAAATCATTGACATGATTACGGCCAACGACTTGCCACCCAAAAAGTGGAACCACGTTAAGGACATACTCTTGGCTGATCCTGAGTTTCATCAAGAGTTCCGATTATTCCGAGTCGATTTATTTTTAAGTAGTGATGTATTCGCTGATCTTGTAATGCCGGATGTATGTCGAGGGCATAGTGCGACTTTACCAATTGCTAAAAAGAACCAGCTCGGCTGGATTGTACTACGAAGGGTTCCTTCAAATCCAATAGGAAGTGTTAGGAGCTTCGTTTCGAAACTTGATCTCGACAATCGGTTAATTTTTGGGAAATCAAAGAAACTCCATTTAGTATACTCTAAGCGGATAAACATAAATCCTGCGCATAACAGTTCAGCAGAATAACTAATCGTATGGCACTTCCGTTTAAGGAAGAAAGTTGCCCTGGGCTTGGATCCTCGAAAGGAGGCGCCTTATGTAGGTTTTTGCAATTGGAGAGACGATTTCAACACAACTTTACACTACAAGCCGAATATAAAAAATGCGTTAAAGAGTACTCGCTGCTCGATCTCACAAAGAGAAAGTCTCGGGCGAAGTCTTGAAAATATTACTTCACTAATTTGTTTCCCATCATGCAATCTTCAAAAAATCCAGTTCGGCTACTAAGCTTGGAGTAGTATTTAATGCAGCGGAAAAAACTTCGGACAGAACATCTTCTTACAGCAACTTAAATATAAAACAGCATAGAAGATATTATTCTGAGATAGAGAACACACAAATTTACCTTTGTCGTTGATATAAAAGGAGGACCCACTTAAGATATTTCGGTTCAAAACAGTCACATCTGTAACAAATTCTGCACCCGAACTTAAAATAAGGACGTCAAACAAGTTAGCCGACGATCAACACCAGAAGTATACCCTAGATTCCAAAATTGTTTGATACGACATGTACGTCAATGACTTAACATTTGGAGCAGATTCGGTTGTGGTAGCTTGATTGAAAAGAGAAAAGGTAAAAAATCTTTATTGTCAGAATCAGGTTCTAGATCGAGTACCACAAAACCAACTCTAAGTTGATTTCGATTTGATAACAAGGCCTTAGGTATGAAGTATTATCCGTTGAAGGATTCGTTTTCCCTTCAAAATGTTCAGCTCGACGATTCGACAATCACAACGTGGCAAAGATTATGATACAGCAGTTATGGAAACTAGACATAAACTGGGACAGTCAAATACCACCAGAGTTCAAGAAGGTTGGGACATCTTTCGCCAGAAGCTTCCCTTCATCCAGCGCATACACAACACGCAGCAAGACGTGGAAATACATGACTTTCCAAGAGTGGCCAAGGTGACACTCACATGCTCCTGTTGATTTGTAAAATTAAATTACTCCTTGAAAACAATATTTCTAGTCACTGACTAGTTATGTGGAGCAGTTGTTGTAAATAAACTGATCGACTATACAATACATGCAAGGCGCTCAGCCTCAACAACGTCAAACGATTAGCATGGACAAACTCGACAATCACATTAGCCGGGATTTCCGCACCCCTATTTAAATGGAAAACTTTTGTTAGCACCTGTGTTGCCGAGATTCAGAGGTTGACTCACCGTAGCATTTGGAAATACATTCCAACCCAATTCAATCTAGCCGATTTCCCTTCAGTGGGCTTGATGCCCTCAGCACTGGAAGCAAATAAGCTTTTGGTTGAATAGACCAGTGTTTCTATAAATCGCATAGGACTATGCCTGGCTTGCCTATGTCAACCATTACAGCTCACGACATAAGAACACACTGTTCCTAAGAGAATCGCTTGAGTACTCTCATTCATTCTATCTCTAAATTAGGGAAAATATTAAAAAATAATAGCATTCTGTATAAGATATGGATCAAATTCGAAAAAAATTACCTGTTCTCAGAAACCTTCTCCAGAAGAAGTGGATACATCCATGTCCTTAGCGATAAGGATATCCAACGACAGACGTTCTTTGAAGATATTGCAGTAATTAAGACTAGAGCAAAGCCAAAAAACATTGAAATCCTTAAGTCCATTTATAGATTCTGAAGGCCTCTTTAGGGTTGGAGACAGGCTGCAAAATTTCACTCTGACATTTGGGCAGCAGCATCCAACCACAGTAACCATCATCTAACCAAACTCTCGATATATAACTTACATGCGACAACATTACATGGAGGAATTCAGCAAATTATATCTCAACTGCGTAACAATACTGGATTCTAAAATTCAAAAGTAGTGTTAAGAAACACATTCATTCCTGTACTATATGGTATGTTATCGAATCAAAGCCAAACCATTCCAACGGAAAATGGGTAATCTACCAGCACCAAAAGTGGCTGGCACTGCGCCAGCATTTATAAACACTGGAGCCAATTAGGCCGACCCAATCAATGTAAAGGCATGAAAAGGACGATGTTCTTATATCTTCAAGGCGTATTTTGCAGTATTCATATGTTTGGATACGAAGACAATACAAATCGAGTTGGTAAGCGATATAACTAGTCAAGCCTTTTTTGGAACATTAAGGAGGTTCACAGCACGAAGAGGTACGAGAAGCAACAGTAGACTGGATAGAGTCTACATAGGATGCATCATAGGACAAGAGGTCTTCACATTTAAAGAACTCGCCACTCTTATGTGTCAGACAGAAGCGTGCCTGAATTTCCAATCTATGACCACAGACTCTGACGACTTAATCGCACTAACACCGATGAACTTTCTTATTGGACAACCACTAACAAGTACACCACAGTCAAATATAAGCGACATAAAAACCAACCACTTTCATATGGTAGATGGCAATGAATCCAACAATTATAAAAGGTATTCTGTAAACAATGGAGTTCCGAATACATGTCGCACTTACAACACTGACCAAAATGGCATAAAATCGAGTCACAGCCTCAAATAGGAGCATTAGTACTGGATAAGCATGAACTCCTTCCATCACATAAGTGGATATCAGCGCGCGTTGTCGACAACCGCTAAACAACGACATCGACTTATACAGAAAAGTAAAGTTTCAATGACTGAAAATATAGATTGGATAAACACCAATTCTCCGCTCCGAAAAATTTTCAAAGCCGTCCTCAATTGACAGCGCAGTAGAGGAATACAGCGACTAGGGTGGCGCACGCAAGTGGAAGGGGATCTCAACCAACTTAGAGTGCGAAACTGAAGGCAGCTGGCTAAAGATCGAACTGGCTGAGAACCAGGTGCACCCGGGACTGTAGCGCCACCTTTATCAAGTAAGTAAGTATTATTTATCACTTGATTTTGAGGCAAGGATTTTTTGAGGGTTTTGAGGTTTTGAATAACTGGCATGTGGATTTAATCATCCCAAAGAAATTGTGATTACCGTCTTTGCTATTTGAAAAGATCATTATCGTACGAAAACACTCGTATTTGATAAGAGTATGTGGTTTATTGTTTATTTAAGCAAATTTTGCATTTAAAATTAATTAAAGTTCCCTTATGCTTATATTTAGATCTAGCTTGTACTGAAATTACAAACTAAAATGTTACTGCTCAATCGTTCTACGTGCAAGTATGCATATCCACCAAGCATTAACTATCTGCATATTATGTATTTGTAAGAAAGTAATTGGTATCCTGTTAGCAATGGATAGCTAGGAGGTTTGAATACCTATACTTGCTTGTACATTAAGTACCTAGAGGATGTTTTTATGTCTTTCTGGCATACCACCTCCATAAACTTCTTTCCTGGCGTCATCGAGACGTATTCCTTTCGCATCCGAGCCTGATTCCATAAAAACCTCATCTAAGTTTTTGTTTTTTAGAAGCAATGAAAGGAACATACTCGTACATATTTCAGACAACCATTGGTACTTAAAGACGAAGCGCAATGTTTAAACTCGTAGACAACGACTGAAAACGATTGGGGTTCAAATCTCGGCGAATACTGATAATAATTTATTTGATGTCACCAAGGCGGAGGAAGCAAAGCTTCAAAAGCGATATCTTCAGTCTACAAGAAATGTCTTACTTTTGCGCCATTCGGCAATCAGTAAATTTCTCTATCACGAAATGACAAAGCCAAACAAAACAGACTATACGTTGGTTTTGAATATTTCCAGGATTATAAGGCGCTCGGAAAAGCATTTCGTATGTGAATTATTTAGCTCAGGAAATGATCTCAACATTTCAAAACACGTCTGGAATTAGACTTTCAAGTTAACTGATGAGATACATACTATAGTGAGACAGATATCGTGGGTATTAGAAGGTCTTTATGAGCACTGGTTGTGAAAGTATCGATAAAACAAACTATATGGTATTACTTCAATGTTAAACGGCATTAATCGACTTTGAAATAATGGAATCGCATATCAGTTTTATCGCACGCTTCTGAATTAAA
Source organism: Volucella inanis (assembly GCA_907269105.1). Taxonomy (NCBI): domain Eukaryota; kingdom Metazoa; phylum Arthropoda; class Insecta; order Diptera; family Syrphidae; genus Volucella; species Volucella inanis. The sequence continues at coordinate 151,078,986 of OU026153.1, forward strand.
TATAGCATGTGCAGATAAGCCTCAGTGGGAGCTGAACAAATGTGTACTTTGTACTCCTGTTATGAGCAGATAAAAAACTTATACAAGATGGGGCAAAATAATGGAACTGAGAACATTTTTTTAATAAACTTTTTGCTAGCTAGATATAGGGCTGAATATAAACTAGCTATTGCTGTACTAGGTGGAGTGAAAAGTAACCTTTTTGACCACCAGAATGCGCTGCTACTGCAAAAAAGGTTATGGTGCCTTGAAGTCCGTTCATATTTAGGCAGACATGCCATTTCAGTGCGATACTGTCTTTAGTTTTGTTTTGACAGCTGATTATTGTTGACGTGTTTGGCATCATGTTGAGTATGGACAAAAATGATTTTCGTTCTCTCATAAAACATTATTTTTTGAGAGGCAAAACGGCGAAGGAAACAAAAGAAAAGTTGGATAAATATTATGTGGCTAATGCTCCGTCAGATTGGTTTCGAGAGTTTCGTGGTGGTCGCAACTCCACTAACGATCAAGTCCGCAGCGGCAGGCCCTCCGATGCGGTTACAGAGGACAATGTCAAAAAAATACATAAAATGGTGTTGGCTGACCGGAAAGTGAAGGTGCGCGAGCCAGCAGATACCACAAAGATTAGTATTGAGCGCACACGCCATATTTTTGGCAATATTCTGCATATGAAAAAGTTATCCTGCCGCTGGGTGCCGCGCATACTGTCTACTGACCAAAAACACGAACGCGAGAGCACTTCGAAAGAGTGTTTGGACTTGCTGATGCGGAATCGGGCGGACTTTTGGCGTCGATTGGTAACTGTTGAACACCAAAGAACAGAATGTGTGCCCGTCTATGGACATGGTTAAAACCAATGACTCACGACTATTCGACTATTCGTATCCGCCCGATTTGACTCCCTCGGACTATTATCTCTTCCCAAACCTCAAAAGAGGAAATTATTGACGCCAGAGAGGAGTATTTTTCCGAAATTACTTTTCGGACGGAATCAAGAAGTTGGAAAATCGCTGGAATAAGTGCATCAAAAAGGGGACTATATTAAATAAATTAAAAACAACATAAAAAAACATAACATAGGAGTTTAGTTTTCACCCCACCTAGTATGTATGGTAAGTATCAAAAAAAGGAAATATTCAAATTATTGTAGTATTATACGAGAGCGGTCCCAGAAGTACCTGGCCTGACCAAGATATGGTGGTAGTTGTTTGAAAATATCACTGTATTGGAAAGCACGCAGTCTACAAAGCATATGTTTCGCCATAAATAGTGAACGTTGTCAATGAATTTGTGAGAATGGAGAAAATTGATCATCGTTATGTGATACAATATTCTTATTGAAAAGGCTTCAGCCCAACCAATATAAAAGCTGAACTGGATTCTACTCTGGGTGAGTCTGCTCCTTCGTTTACAACAGTAAAATTTTGGGTTGCTGAATTTAAACGAGCATCGCAATGGTCGACCAAATGAGGCGAAGACTCCAGAAATGGTGAAGAAAATCCACAAAGCGGTACTGGGTGATCGTCGACTGAAAGTGCGCGAGCTTGCAGATATTGTAGGCATTTCAAAAAGTGCGGTGGACATAAGAAAGCTGTGTGCAAGATGGGTGCCGCGTTTGCTCACACTCGATCAAAAACAGTGTCGTGAAGATATTTCAGTTGAGTGTTTAACGAAGTTTCATAGCAACAAAGTAGAATTTTTGCGTCGTTTCATAACAATGGATGAAACATGGGTCCATCACTTTACATCCGAGACAAAAGAACAATCAAAACATTGGATTCAAAAGGGAGAACCGGCTTCAAAGAAGGCGAAGACGGTTTCATCTGCAGGCAAGATCATTGCCTGTTTTAGAGAAGAAATCAAACAAAAACTGCCGCATTTGGCTAAGAATAAAGTGTTGTTTCATCAAGACAATGCACCAGCTCACATTTCCGTTATTTCAATGGCCAAAATTAATGAATTAAAGTTTGAATTGCTACCACATGCACCCTATTCCCCAAAACTTAGCCCCCTCGGATTATTTTCTGTTCCCAAACTTGAAAAAATTGTTCAATGGTCAAAGATTTTCCAACGATGAAGAAGCTATTTTGAGGAGCAAGACAGTTCTTATTATAAAATGGGTATCGAACTTTTTGTACATCGCTGAGAAAAGTGTATAGAGCTAAAAGCGATTATGTTGAAAAATAAATAATTTTTTTTTCCAAATTTTTTTTGTTTTCTTTGTTGGGTTGGGTACTGGGATCGCCATCGTACATAAATTCTTTGTGTGATATTTTGTAGAACATTTTGAATGAAAAAATAAATTGCACTTGGAACACATACATATATGTTGTTGTGCTGTGACATTGAATCGAATTTTTATCCGATATTTAGCCACACCGTTGTCGTGCATGTCTACGCCTCCCATATTTTTGTTATAGTCCATATCAGGCTGATCAATTACATCTACTTTTCCCTCACTCTGGCTAAATCTTTTGACATTTTGCAGAGGATGAATAAATCCATAATTCCTAATGACAGTTATTTAATTTTTTTTTTCTTTTTTGTCGAATGCTGTATCATGTGTTCCACGGGGGGATTTTTGCATAATATTTTTTGCCACTGTTCCGGTGGCAAAAAAACATTTACACTACAAAAGTGCCAGCAAATCGTAAGAAGTAAAAAAATTATCAAAAAATTCCCGATGATCTGAAGGGGTTTTCAATTAATGGTTTTTTTTTTTGTCATTGTATATTCCTTTATCAGCTCCACCATAAAGGATATGGTGATATAAATCACTTCGAAGAGCAAAGGCACCACATTTTGAAGTCGAATCGGACTGGTTGTCCCCTAATGAAAATGTTGGCAGAATGTTTGCGATTTGTTCATATATTGAAACGTTGTGGCTAAACACACCAAATTGCATAAATTTCTTGTTTGCGTATTCAAAACAGCGGTTTTAGTTTTGCAAATTTATTGGTTTTGTCCAAATTTGAATTGTCAAATAGGTCAAGATTTCTTTTTTTTTCCCTGAACCTATTTCGGCTCATGGTAGTTTGTACAAATTCGACCCTCTTATCCTCATCATTCAACCAATTCATGACTTGTTGAGGTACTGGATGATAACCTGACAAAAAGAGAATACCGATGAACTTCTTGAGGTCGGAAACAAGGATTTGAAAATCGTGGCAGTTATTAGAATCAGCATATAGTTTAGAAAAGTTTGCTATTATAGACAAAAGATTATCATCAGCAAACAGTTGATAAATTTCATATGGAGTTTTGCCGCTGTGTTGAGCAATAATTTCATCAATAGAAGCTTAGTCCGCCGATGTCGGCTTAGAGGTGTAGACCGGGCGTTCGTTTTCTTCTAAATGGGATTAAACTTTACCTTGTTTTTTTAATTTGCTAGGATTCGGTTTATGTGTGCAATTCGAAAGTGCTAGCGATGTCCCTATCTAAAGTCGGCTCTAGACTATTGTGGGTAACAATATTATCGTCAATCGTCTCCTCATCCGTGACTTCGTCTACTTCAGGTGGAATGTAAACCACACCAATAATTATTATATACTTGCCATCGTTTTTTCTTTATCTACGAATGGAACTAGAAATCAGTAGCAAGAAAAACAATCAAAAAAAACCACTTCACCTGGTTGCAAGACAGAGAATAAACAGGACAGAAGTCCCTCACACAGCAGACAGTACACAAAAACCGTAATCAAAATTGTTTAAGTAATTCTGAAAGCTTTAAACGTTTTCCCCCAAAATTCTTCAAGAAAAACTCTTCAAAATTAATGAAAATAATGTCGAAGGATTATATAAACCAATAACTTCATCATAACAACAAAAAATAATGGCTTCAAAAATTCTCAAAGCTGGTGTTGCGTTTTCGCCATAAATGGGTTAAAACATGAACACATTATGTAGTACGCAGTCTGGAGATATTCTCTATTCCTAGAACCATATCGTACCATGAACTAGAAATGTGACAGTCCCTCTCTATGTTATATATACAAATACTCGTTAATGTCAATAACGTTCCAATTCATTTCCAACTTCATATTGCAACCGACCGACAGGCCATAGAGTCCTTTCCTCGACATGAAGTCATTGATTTTCGAAAATTTTATGGTATCGAATTTTAGGGAAATAATACAATACCATGCACAGAATTTCATGCATGAATTTCATGAATACGTTCGGTAGTTTATCATTTTAGAAGAAATTCAAGCTTTCCTTCCTTGTCTCGAATATCCTATGATGTAGTATCCTTTAATTAAATCCTTTTACATTTATTTTAATACAATACAATTCAATGACACAAAGGACTTCACACGAGTACATTCATAGTGGTATGTGTAGAGGAGAACATTTTTTTTCTCAGTTTAATATAATCCCGTAAATCACAATCAAAAAATTAGTCTTTTCAAGAAGGAAGAATTCATAATGCGACACGTAAGAACTGAGAGGATATGTATCTCCTATCTCTTCGGCAAAAACAATTCCATAGAGAGATCGGCAAAGGACCTTGTTTCCCGTCCTAATTCCTAATGCAATCTAAATTTTCGGCTATGGTCTGGGGTAAGTTGGGTAGATTCATTCCATTGGAGAAACAAGAAACTATAATGGTTAATCCCATGTTGAATATCAACGTGTCCTGAAATCGATCGCAGATTGGCTGAGTGCTCTGCTTGGGTCAAGAAAAAGAAGAAAACGACGAGGATAGGGTATCTACCCATTCTAATAGAATCAAATGAGAGTTACTTTACTTAGTTGTGGTACACTACGGTTTTATCATTGGAAAAGTTTGTCCTTTGGTCTAATTTTGGTCTGTATGGAGGGTGAATGGATACGAAATGGGAGTAATCTAAATTGCTAGACATTGATAGTTTTGAATTCTTAATTTCTTCTTTAGTAATTTTATTATTTACGTTCCAAATGTTTGCGAGTAAAATTTATTTCAACAAAACGACTTCTGTGACCGGATGTTCATCTTGAGATTTTTATATATATTTTTTATTTTATTTTGCAACGTAGTCCTTTCGTCCTATGGTATCCTTTCATTTGAGGGTCCAGGATAAAGTTTAGCTAGTTTAATGGATTTCGTTTGTATATTTGTGGTGCATATTAAATAAGTTTGATGGCAGTCCTTCGATGCACGAGTGAGCTGAGGGATACTAGTATTTTAGTTAGCTTGTGGTGGACAGGCCTTTTGCAGGTCTTTATTAATATTTATTGGCTGTTTTTGTATCTATTGAAATGCAATATATTCTCCTATGGATTGAGGTTAATTACTTGTGGACATGCGATGTGTGTAGTACTATTATAACATGGAGAAATAGTCTTTGAAGTTACAAGTAGTTATTCGTCAAAAATAAATTTAGTTACTGAATCTCAATTTGTTCTGAAGTTTAATTCATTTTGCATGGATATATTCTGAAAGTCAATTATTATATTTCAATTCATGTAAAATTTAATTTTGAAAATCCCAGAATGCCCACGATTAACACAGATCAAACTGAGTTCAACGTCAATACACCAGATCTTACAAAAGTTCAGCCTACGCAGCGCATTTAAGGGAATTTTTTTGTAAAAGATAAATCACCCATTATTTTAGAAACAGCTGAACCAATCTCAGCCAAAATCTAACATTCTTATTAGGTATATATTTTAATTCGTGCGGTTTTTTATCAAAATTTGAACGTTTATTTAAGAAAATCATGTACAATAGTATTATTCAAAGTATGGCCCATCTGAAGCTATAACTTTTTCCCATCTTTCTGGCAATTTGTGGATCCCATCCCAAAAGAACTGCGCCGGCTTGGCAGCCAAGAATGAATTAAGCCAATTTTTCATATTCTGCTCTGATGTCACCCGTATTTCAGTGAGGACGTTCTGCATCGACCGGAACAAATGGTAGTCAGAAGGGGCAAGGTCTGGGCTATAAAGCGGGTGGGGTAAGATTGTTTTCCAAATAGTTCTTAACCGGAATAGCAACTTGGGGCCGAGCGTTGTCATGATGGAAAACTATTGCCTGGTGTCTGGTCGCATATTCCGGGCGTTTTTCGGTTACTGCTCTCTTCAAACGGATTAATTGTGTTCGGTAGCGTTGTGGATTGATCGTTTCACCCGATTTTAGCAGCTCATAATACAGCACTCCCATCTGATCCCACCAAATATGTAGCATGACCGGGTTTCACATATGATTTTTTGCGCTTGGGGTTGTCGTAATAGATCCATTTTTCATTATCAGTAACAATCCGATGCAAAGTGACTTCCTTTTGCGGCGTTCCAGCAGCATTCGGACATGCAAAACCGCCTTTCGACGTCTCTCGGCTTGAGTTCATGTGGAACCCAATTTCCTTGCTTTTGAATATATCCAGCTGGTTTTAAACGCTTTGAAATGGCTGCTTGAGTTACACGTTTTCCAAAACACACATGCTGCCAACTAGGGAGGGTTATTGCTTGAACGCCGGTTCACCAGGGACTATATTGCCTCATAAGTAAGCATTCGGACATGCAAAACCGCCTTTCGACGTCTCTCGGCTTGAGTTCATGTGGAACCCAATTTCCTTGCTTTTGAATATATCCAGCTGCTTTTAAACGTTTTGAAATGGCTGCTTGAGTGACACCCAAAGATTCTGCGAGCTCTTCTTGTGTTTGGCAACAATCTTCATAGAGTAATGCTTCCAGTTCTTTATCTTCAAACTTTTTTGGCTGCCCAGGACGTTCATCGTCTTCAAAGCCAAAATCACCATTTTTGAATCGTGCAAACCACTTCTGGCACGTTCGCCATAAACTTCCACCAAAATACGATGACTTTCGTCAGCAGTTTTCTTCATATTCAAGTAATGAAGAAGAACTCCCCCCAGAAACACTTTTTCAGGCACAAAGTTCGACATATTTGAGTGAAAAAAAATTATTGATGTTTACGCTTCAAATGAATGACATATACTGAAATGACGAACAATGACAATAGCTTTGCAACGCATGTTCAAATGGAATAATAGCAATGGAATAAAACAAGTTACTCCATCTCTTATCAAACCGCACGAATAGTTATAAATTATCAGTTATAGACCCAATATATTGTAGCCAGTTTTACAAATTTAAACTTCAGGATTTTAAGGAAATACAAAATGTACGATGTATTAAACTTTTTAATTTTTTTTTCTTTTTTGTAGATGCGTTGAATTTTAAAATTCCCTCCCAGTGATGCTACCAACATAATAAGATAACAATCATAACAGTTAAATTTGTAGTTTAGAAGATATGTGGGCTAATGTGTCAAAAGCACACTTTTCAGGAGACACAAAAACCTAAAAGCGTATTTTTTTGTTAGTAAATATCATGAAAAAATTTATTTTTAATTTAATTTCTAAAATTTTTTTATACAATAAAGAAATAAAAAAATAGAAATAATGAATTTAAAGCATAAAAATAGCCATATATTGGAAGGGAACATACGAGATCAAAGGTAATGGGATTCGTGGTCAGCGATGTAATACGTCGTGGTCTAAAGTGTTGCTCCCCAACTTTAGCTCAAATTTTAAACCACTCCTAGAGGTCGTGGAAAGGTGAAGTTTATCGCATTGAGTATAAATTGTAAATGCGAAATAAAATCCAAAAAATATTTTTTGGGGTCTGAGGTCTTTCCCCCCTTAACGCGAATCTATAGAAAGCGCAGTTACTTCTAAAGCGATAAGGATGTTCCGTTTTATACAAAATTTGTCTACCAGTTTTATCTATTCTGACTCATTTAGTTGTCTTAAGCTAGCTCTCTTGGTACATACATATAGATTTCCAGGAGTAATAATTTGAAGAATATTGCTCAAACTCCACGCGGTTCCTACATCCATAAAGAGACTTGGATATCTCCTAATCAATCAAGGCCAACATTGTGATCGACGCCAGATACTTATCCAATATACTTTATGTTCGAAGTTACCAAAATTGACCCAGGCGTAGTAAGAATGTGGATATTACAAGCCCAATGGAGCATAGTAAGAAAACTAGATTAAGCGTTGAAAAGCTGTGTTTCACTCAGGCTCTCCCGAAATCGTAGCCTCCACGCGAAAGGCATAGAACAAAAATATAGATGTAATTGGTTTCAAACGCCGCTACGAAAAAAAAGAAAAGAAGAAAAGAACACAATATTCTAGGAAAAACAAAGAGGATGACGGGCCTGTGGACGAGAAAACGGAAAGATACTACTGCAGGAATGATATTTCAAAGTTATATCAGAGAATAAAATAAACATGCCAGGGTCAGGAAGAAAGCCCCCAAAGATGAACATGGACAACTAGTCGTGATATCGCTGTCAGTACTAGGAATATGGTAAGAAAGGTTTTTTATAGAGCCTATAATGGAATGAACCACTCACCAAGAATTCCGTTCCTCTGACGTAGACTAAGTTAGAGTAGCAATATCGAAGCTAAAGTCTAACAAAGCTGATGCAGACTGATTGCCTGCTGATTCAACTGGATATAATCTGGTCAGAAAAAAATATCTCTGAGGCATGGAATCTTAGTACAGTTTGTCCGATGAGACCCTTTTAACTAAAGCAACCTCAAAGCCGGATATCACAGGCTGCATAAAGATTAGTTGTACTAGTTTTGACATATCTGTTAAACTCAGTAGCTTGTGCAGTATGACAATGGCGAGTCCTCTCTGCCTTATCAAGGTCGGTAATGAGTTTGCAAAACCTTCAACGTTTGTCGTGTGGCAAGATTATTTGCATACATGAGTTAGATCAATGTTTCGAGAGTATAAAGGAGGAAGTGGCCAACATATTTCTGAAGGTTAACGAGAGCAAAACAAAACATTAAACATTCTGTTATCAGAAAAGAACGCCCACCAACGATGGCTTGGTTAGAACTTCCCCATTGGCAATTATACTATAACTTTGGATCACAATGACATCAGCGATGAATTCAAATGTAGAATTACTCTTGCCAATGATCGCTTATTTGGGCTCAGGATGCAGATCCTGCGGCAAGGCGCAGAGGCTTTCGAAAATGAATAAAATCACTGGTGATAATCCGCAATAGATTTGCAGTTTCCTTTGTATTAACCCGGAATGGAGAAAAAGATTTAATCAAGAACTGTACAGATTACAACGTCATCGGTTTTGTAAGGCGTCTACGAGTCCAACGCCTGATATCACTATGTCATGTTGAGTTAATATAAGTTACAGCCCCGGCTTACGTAAGTGGAAAGGACCTCAACTAACTTGGAGTGATGGATTAGCGAGAGATGGGATGAGTTCATATATGGCAGCATTACTAACTTAGTACAATCACAGATTTTCCTCTTGTGTTTTTAATGTATTTACTGCTCGGACATAAGGTCTGTTTCCGCGAGCTTTTTGTAAAAATTTGTAAAAATATATAGAGTATTTAGAGTCCTTACCTATATCCTAGTAAAATCGTCATTTCAGTGCCAACAAAGCTATCTTAGATTTTCTTTTCTTTAAAAAAAGGTAATTTATTTAATTGCATATAATTTAAATAGTTCTTGCATCGTCTAAATTTAAACGCCTAACTAGTCTGCACAGGCATGATTATATGTTGACGTTTATGAACGCAAGGGTAATACAGTTTCCAGAAATTGCGCATTATTGAACGCAACTAATGCAGTTCTTTGTAAGTATGACTTTTTCCAAAACACACATGCTGCTAACTAGGGAGGGTTATTGCTTAAACTCCGGTTCACCAGGGACTATATTGCCTCACAAGTAAATAAGTTCACGTTTATAAAATAAGGCACAATAGCGCCATACGGATACAACTAAAATAGTAAAATACCGTTGGGCATTTCTTTCGAGAAGGAGTAATTTTAGAACGAGTATAAATATTCATGTGAGTACTCAAGGATTTCATAAAATAAATTTCGTATCGCAAGTCGGAATGTCGGCATATTTATGGGTAAACGTTTAAACAACCATGTACGCCTAAGAAAGGCACCTATCATCTGTTCATCGATTTAACCAAATATAGCATGATAAAATTTGTTGAAAGAAGATCTTTCATACGACGGAATTGATATTTTTATTTTACGAAAGCATCGGTATAAAAATGACGCAACCAAATAGCAAATGCAATCTATAGGCCGCCAAAACACATATTGCAGAGCTTATAAAGAACTAGATGAAAATGTATGTAATAGAAAAGAGATGATTGGCTTGCAAGATATAATTATAAATGTATTAAATATTCGGAATTCACAAGTGATATTTGTCATACTCACAAATATGAGCATTATTCCAAATTGATCAACGAAAGGTCAATCACTTTATTGATCAAACAAACTGGAAAAGTCTTCGTAATACATCGAACAGTGAGCGTCTCTATTTCAACTTTATTGAATAGATGAACGACAGCAATAAAAAGAAATGCAATAACAAGGCATGAATAACACGAAAATAATTAAAATTTGCAAAAAAAGAGATCAAATGCACAGAAAATGTAAAAACAACAAATGTAGTTAAGCCAACGAGAATAAATACAATATATAGTCAATATATAATAATAATAATAATATATAAACATAACATAGTCAATAAAAATATACAACTAACTAGGGCGCATTGCTATAAGATGCAATTTTTGAATGCCACTAACGATTCTAAGAACAAACTTGGCAGATTACAAATGACTTGATAAAGCGTAAAAAACGATCATTATATGATTGCAAAGTTCATTAAAATTTATATATATGGTACTACAGACCATGTATCTGGAACTTCCGAGTGAGGCGGTAGTGTATAGAATTTTGTGTGGTATCTCCGCATATATAGCCACAGGAGCAGACAAAATAAGCTCAATGGATCTAAAGATGGACGCTTTTGCAATAACACCCAATAGCCAAAACGATCATAAATAAAAGTCATAAGCAAATAAATAAAAATCATTTACAAAGGGGGATTAAAAAGCGATGTAGTTCACATGGGTTTAAAAGAGGAACCAACATATTCTCGTTATATTTGTGGACTTATATTTGAAGCATTGGGTATATTGATACATTGGGTCATTGAAAATCTTTTCAGAATTGGAATAGTGAGATGGATCTAAAGCTAATTAATTGAAAGAACAACGACAAAAAGGTAGTCAATGTGATAAGCGGTGAGAAGCAGGGAAAAAACGTTGTCCCACAACGCTCCAAACTGAGACCAATTTTATTCTTTCTATTTACGAATGAACTACTGCGGATTTCTACGAAATGAACGGCATTTGCATTTTCAGATCAGATGATATTTATTGCAATAAGGCTTTTTAATACAGCGAAAATTCAGAAGGAGATTGATAATGCTCCAAGCTAGTACCACGACAACTCTAAGAATTCTTCCAATGAGAAGCAAAGCCATTGAAGAGTCAAAAATATCAAATATTTGGGAACCGTCTACAATGTCTACAATCGAAAAGTGCAGTCCTGACAATAACATACATCAAGAAATATACATTCGAAGACAAAAATCTCTTACATTCGGTCTTATACACTCAATAACGTCTACTTAGAATCATTAATAATAACAACATACATTTTAGAGTATTATATGGTATGCCTGAAGTATATCTTAGATTACGACATCAATCGAATATTACGATGACAACAGATTTCAACAAACTATTCGTCGCAATCAGAACACAAGAAGACGAGTCGAACAACTACTCGAAACTCCGGCAATAAACAACTGCTGTATTGAATTGTAAATTGTATTTCCTAAAATGCTGACAACATAGTGTGGAACAATATCAACAAACAATGCTGGATTGGCTTACAGAAAGCCTTTGGCGCCTTATAGTCAGGTACAATTAGAGGGACTCCTCTTAAAGCCGAACGGGTTGGGCATAAATTTACCACTGCTGTACAGCATATTAAAGCTCACCAGAAGACAGTAAAATAGTGAGAATACTGCTGGAATATCTGACAATAAATGGCTTGCAACAAAGTGGAAAAAATTTGCGGATCTAATTTCACTCTATACAAGTGATTTTGTGAGCTTACTTCGCAATGGCATAGCGTAGGCGGATAACTTACTTGCGAACAGATTAAGCTCAAAGATCGAGCTTATAAAGGGTGATTCATGGTAAGGTAAGATTTATAATGTAAAATAAAACACATTAATTTAAAAACGAGCTTACAACTCATGGCATTTATTCTTTAAGAATGATAACATGTAAATATTATCCACGACTACGTCTCAGGTGCTATATTCGGAAGGAGCAAATTTGGGCGATTCGTTCGAGCACAGCGACTGGTATCTCACGGATAACACGAGTAATGTTGGCTTATTCCTGAAGACCTGAGACTTTACAAATCCCCGGAGAAAATAGTCCAAAGGTGTAAATATCGCGCGATCTAGGCGGCCAATTTACCGTAGCGAAACGTGAAATTAAGTGCTCACCAAAATGATTTCTCAGCAAGTGTATTGTTTCACGCGATGTATTTCTCGTAGCGCCGTCTTATTAAAACTAGAGCTCACCGAGACCATGCGCTTGAATTTCGGGAAGCACATAGTCCGTTAACATGGCTCGATAACGCTTACCATTGACGGTAACATTCAGATTTGCCTCATTTTCGAAGAAATATCGACCAATGATTACACCAGCCCATAAACCACACCATACCGTTATTTTTAATGGATGTAATGGTAGCTCTTGGTAATCTTCAGGTTGCTCATCAGCACAAATACGGCAATTTTGTTGATTACCGTATCCACTGAGCCAGAAATGGGCTTCATCACTGAACAAAATTTCACGATAAAACACCGGATTTTCATTTGAGTTGCACGAGTTGAATTTTATACGCTCTTAGGTCGAGATCCTCACGTAAAATACGCCAAGTTGTCGAATACGCCAAGCCAAGCTGCTGAGAACGACGATGAATCGAATCGTCACGATCTTCGCGTATACTCTCAGGTACAGCTGCTATAGTCTCTTCGCTACGTGCTGGATGCGGTCTAACCGGTCGATTATCATCCACTTATGTAAACTGGGACTCAAATTTGCGAATGTTTTATGGCAATAGTGGTTTCATTAGGTCGATTATGCGCACAGTAAGTTCTTCGCATCGCACGAAAAACATTTCTCACAGAGCGATGATTTTCGTAATACAGCTGAACAATTTGGAGACGCTGTTGTTGTGTGAGTCTTTCAACGATGATTTGTCAAACAATACTGAACAAAAATGACAAAGCAGTTTGATAGGAGTCATTTGTGATCTATCAAAAAAGGCCTATTGAAACTCAAACTTTACGATGAATCACCCTATATATTCTTGCAACGTGATCTAGATAAGAAATTATACTTTTTATAATGGTTTTGTCTAGGGGCTCTGCGAATATCAGAAAAAATAAAGGAAAGATTTTGTTTGTGGCATAACACGGGCAACTACTTGCCAAAATGAAGTCACATGCAAAGAGACCTGGGAAGATAGGTATTATATTTAAAAAAATAAAAAAAACTTTCTCTTAAGCTAGAGGACAGCCTTATGTTATATTAATCTTATGGTGAAAGAATATTGACGGCGATATTAACGTATGTTCAGGAACATAATCATTATTCAACAATACGCTCTGCTACGAACTCAATGCTTTAGAGAGATATGGTGATCGTGAAGGCTGAATTTAACGCGAAGGTATGTGATAACAAAACAACGTTCAAAAATTTGATGGGACTACAAGGCCTTGTATATGACAGTGGTGAAAACTTGCTGACTTTTAAAACTTCAACCGACTTTTCATCGGAATCATGCAATTTGACCAAAAGGACTGCGAACAAAATTAGATGAGTCTCTACATCTCAATCACTAAACCAATAGCCTAAGCTTTAGAAATAAATTTCTTAATATAGCGAAATTCGTCATGCAATGGAGTTCACCTACGCAGTCAAGTAGATAAGTGAGCCAGACGCCAGTCCGTCAAGCGGACGGTCGGGGAGGAATCCAGATCTTTGGGAGTTCTGACAACCATGGTACATATTCTTTGTTTTATAAGAAGTCAGAAGATCAAAGTATGTAAGTATCATTGTTTTGAAAATGTTATCTCTTAGTTTGGAATATTCCCAAACTAACCTTTGACTATTCTATGAAAGGCATATACATATTAGGGTGTCCCCATTTGGAGTACGACAAACCGTGCCGACTTGCATCGAATCATGTTCATACATGTTGCGCGGCAGTAGCGGTGCGTATTCACGGCATTTGTCATTTGTTCTCAATTATTCTTTTGCGATTTACGGGTCTTGTTTTACATTTAAGATATCGCATTGGAATTAAGAAGCAATAAAAATTGGTTTTCTTAGTTGGTGACTTAAATTATCAAATAACATAACTTCACATTCGCGAAGTTAAATTGACTGTTAGTGAGAGCGCTAATCTCGTCATTCGGGAGTGCATTATATTTTGAGCTATACCTGTGTAAAAAAAACTTGTGCATCTTCACCATGCTTGGAGGGAGTTGCAAGAAAATTTTAAAATAATACAAGATATTTACAAGCGCCGTGAGGAAGACTTTAAGAACAGTTTAGATAATTTATTTGATATAACACACGCTGATGCTTTCGAACGGATGAAAATTGAAGAAGATAAGATATTTTTACAAAAACAAAGAGAACCAGGGCGTTCAGGGTGTTTAGCGGGTGTAGACAAAATGTTAGCCGAAAAATTAGAAATGGCAAGACAAAGGAAATTAAATGAAAAGAGTTTCGGAGGCTTATCGTCATCTGTTACTACGCAAGATTCTTTTCAATCGCAAGGACATCACGATTAACTTACCAGCTCCGATGAAAGCCTTGAGGAACCCTTGGTATCCACTTGAACTTGGTATCAAATGGTAAGTTCTGAAACTACTACAATAAGAAGAAGGAAAAACTTTATCTCGCCTTAGTTAGTTGCAGCTTTAGATAGATGTCAATTAAGCATAAGGGATTCTGTCTATATACTTCACGCTGTAGTAGAAGCACTTGATCTTAGCTATGATGATTTTCCGATAAACAAATAATCTATTCAAGGTATTCGCCCTCAGAGTCGAAAAGATAGAGCGGAATCTAAAAAATCAGATTTTTAGAATAATACAATACAATATGCCTGAAATGGTGACCGTTCACTGTGATGGGAAATTATTACCTGGACTTAACGTAAGAAGTTCTAAAGAAGAACGCCTGCCAATTTTAATTTCATTTGGAGAAAGGGAAAAACTTCTGGCTGTACCAGAACTGGAGAGCCCTTCCGGTCAGAATCAAGTTAAAGCTACGTTGAACTCACTTTATATCTGGAACCTCAATGACAAAGTACAAAATAATGTGCTGTGACACAACTACGTCTAATACAGGTCGATTGAAAGGAGCTTGTGTACTTTTGGAACAAAAACTAGACAGGGAATTACTACTCTTTATTTGCCGCCATCACGTTTACGAACTGGTTTTAAAATATGTGTAGCCCCCATGCTCAAAAAGTTTAGAGAAAACTGGAAAACTATTATTCCTGATGCCACTGAAACATATGTAGGGTTTTCCAATAGGGACTTGACAACTATGAATTTAATTTGTGAACACACTCTTTAACTAAACATCAAACTGTCAAAATACTGCTGTGCGGAGAGCAAATTTGGGATTATTCTATTTTTGTGGAAGTTGAGAAATTCCTTAGAAACTTTCTGAAGTGAATCTTTTATGTAACTTAATTCGTTTGCTATGAAATGGGTAGCTTGTATTATTCCATAGTTATTATTCCATTGGAACATGCGTGGGAAAGCTACTATCATTGTACGTCATTTCAGTATATGTCATTCATTTGAAGCGTAAACAACAATAATTTTTTTTTTCACTTAAATATGTCGAACTTTGTGGCTGAAAAAGTGTTTTTGCGCTGAGTTCTTTTTAATTACTTTAATATGAAGAAAACTGGTGCCAAAAGTCATCGTATTTTGGTGGAAGTTTATGGTGAACATGCGCTAGCTGAGCGAACGTGCCAAAAGTGGTTTGCACTATTTAAAAGTGGTGATTTTGGCTTCGAAGACGATGAACGTCCTGGGCAGCTAAAAAAGTTTGAAGATAAGGAACTGGAAGCATTACTCTTTGAAGATCGTTGCCAAACACAAGAAGAGTTCACAGAATCTTTGGGTGTCACTCAAGCACTGGTGATAAAAAATGGATCCATCACGACAAACCCAAGCGCAAAAAGTCATATGTGAACCGGCCAACCAACCAAATCAACGGCAAAGCCGTAATGCTCTGTATTTGGTGGGATCACATGGGTGTGCTGTATTATGAGCTTCTAAAACCGGGTGAAACCATTAATGGACAAAGCTACCAAACACAATTAATCCGTTTGAAGAGAACAGTAGCCGAAAAACGCCTGGAAAATGCGACTAGACACGAGGCATTCTGATCTCATCTCCGGAATTGATTTGCCTTTCGTCCAAATTCTTTTGGAAAGAGCGGAATAGATGGTATTCAGGAGGTGCAAGGTCCCTAGAGTACGGTGCATAGCTTTCTAGGCAAATTTACTCTTAATTTGTTTTGTCACTAAAAGTGATGTATATTGTGGCGTTGTCATGATAGATAACAGAAAACAAGACCCTTCCTGTACGCCAGCTTCAAAGTTACGAGCTGAGAGAAATATTTAACGGCTTTACTGTCTAATTACTTGGAAGCAATTCGAAATAAAGGACACCCCGCCAGTCCCACCAAATGTTCAACATGACCTTTTTAGGATGCAAATCTTGTTTACCGATCTATTGCGCACCATGACCTCTTATGCCACCCGTAACCACTATTTCCATTAAAGCCTCACGCCAGTACCATCTCAACAAAGACTCACAGACCATTATGCTATCTATAATGTTTTTTTCATTGAATTCGTGAGGAACCTAAACATCCACCCTTTTTGACGTTCGAAGCTTTTTCAGTCCGGGCGATGTTGAACCGCTGAGCGATCTCTCATGTCATCAAATGCTTGTCAACAATAACTGCAGCCAAGATTTGATTGTCAGCTGTGGACGTCCAGAGCGAACAGCATCAACAAGGTATGTACTTCCTGAACAAAAGCGTGTTAACCAACGCAGACAAGTATCAGCATATATGGCCGAATCTCCATACACGCTGCAAATCTCCCATTGCGCTTCTGTTGCTTTGACATCTTTTTAAAAGAAAAAAAGTTAAACATGCCAAAGATGCACTTTCTTATCCTCTATTTAAAAAAAAAATATAGAGCACTTAAAACACTTCCGATCAAAACAAATTCTCGTAACAATGTAAAGGATAACCCTCTCTATTGGAATAAACAACAAAAATTCCATAACAGTGTACACTAAGATAAATAAATAAACGTTAAACACTACTTTCCAAAAAAAAACCGCATAACTTATTGAACAACCTAATATTTTAACAATAATGACTCGTTTTGCGTGTTTATACTATACTACTCCAGAAAAATAGATCGTCCTGTGGATAACACAAGCGCATTTCCATTTAAATTAATTGACCCCAAATTGACCTCACATACGAATGAAACATTCAGCAAGCTATTAATACAATTTTTTTTTCAGATCTATTATAGATATAGGGTATCTAACCCGCACTCACAAAGTCATCAAGGCAATTTCAATCAGTCTGCGTTCAGAATCTGTCGTTTGCGCTAGTACGAATTTTTGTTCCGATTGCAGCTGTCGACGGATAGCAATTTTAATAATTGACAGTAAAAGCTAATAAAAGTCCAATTTTCGACTTCTTAAATCCACAAAAAAAAAAAAAGGAAAAGAGAACTCAATGTGCAGACGTACTCGAATCCCAATCGTACAGGTGAGTGGTACGATAAAGTGTACTCCAGTGCTCTGAATTTGAGAACCTATTTTTTTATTTTTATATTTTTTTTGTATTCGTTGTCACGGGGCATCCTAGTCAATACTCGAAATTGTCAAAGTGACTTAAACGGAATCATTCCGTTGTTTGCGTGTTCATATTTTTTGCATTCGTGGTTGTTACCAATGGTTTAGGCGGGCGGTGATGAAGGAAATGAAAGCGGACAGATTGCCGACAATGTTGACAGCCTCGATTTGGGAGGAAGAAATATTCTGAAGTACTCAAATAGAAATGAGACTCTCCACAGTAAAGTGTTTGAAGTTTTACTAAAGAGCCAGCAACATCAAGAACAGCAACAAAAATAACAATTCTCTCGTGTTAATTTTCAAGAGCAATAGAAGCTGAATTATTTGAGGAACAAACAAAAGGGTGAGTGTTTTTTTCTCCTCTCTTTTAATTCCTTTTTTTTCGATTTTTCGGCAAAGGCATTTGATCTGTAAACTTTTGTAGGTGTTTTTAGGTCTTTTTTGTTGTTGAAATTTAAACGATGAAAAGAAAGAAAAATGTGGAATGGTTGCCGATTGAGAAAGGAAGGATATCTTTTTAAAGTGTTCGGTTTGAATGTGTGAAAAAGATTTAGAGGTTATGAAGAATTCTTATTTTTCCTTTTATAAAGATTATTGTCATTTTTCCAAGTTGAATAATTACATACCATAACAAAAAAGCGAAATAGTTTTGTGACAAAATATTTCGCGTATTTTTTGCTGGGTCATCATTTCAAAATGATCCGTATTGAGCCGCATCTATAGATTTCCAGCGACTGAATTTTTTTTTATATTTCTTGTTTTGTTTTTCTCACCGTTGCAACCTATTTATATTTACATGCACATCTTTGTCTTTTGTTCTCTCAGTTATTTCGATATTTTGAACAAATTTCACATCAATCAAATCATTCGTAACTCATGATCACCCTTTAGTAAGGTGTGAGGTGTGTGAGTAATCGCTTTAGTGAAAAAGTACCTACCACACCAGAACCCACTATGTCAGCGCCAGAATAGGTCACACAATCATAGAGATAGTGAAAAGAGGTAGTACTCTGTGGTATTAATAAGCGCCAAAGCAAGTTATGCGACTTATGTCCAGCACACTTAAGTGCTTATCAAAAGCGTACTGCCCTTTCTAGGCGACAGTTAGTTGCCTGCAATATTTTCTTCTGAGGAACAAAAGAAAGGCTAACCATATCTTAAAGAGGAGCTTTTATTTGATCTGACGGCTACCTGGAGAGCGATACCATCTGCAATTATGCTCATAATAAACCCAACTGCCAATGGTCAGTCCTAACCGACTGTTAGTTCTAACGTAGTTTCGGGTCCTAAAAAACTGTTACTATTGCACTATGGCCTGGAAACCAAATAAGACAGAATAAATTCGGCCAATCAACCGAAGCCTTACATTCTCAAACTAGCATTGAAGTCGAAAGAAGCCTCCACCTATTAATCACAATATAGATCGTTGCCATCAGGATTGGTATACCTCCGTTTGAAGGACTGAGAAGAAAAAAGTTTCTCAATAAAACGGCGGCTCTGAAGGTATATCCCTAGAGACCCGTATGCATTATTTTTCTGACAAGGATTCTGGGTAAATTGACTTTTGGTCGAAAAGTCGATTTCGTATTTTTACAGCAACAAGAGCTCTGATGTCATTCAATTGACGGCATGTTCATAAAACTAGAGTTAAAAGACAGACAGCGTGCAAGATCATGGTGTTCCACCATACAACCAATGAAAAGGATATGGATAATTGGTTTTATCATAAGGGGTGATTCATCGTGAGGTTTGTTTTTCAATAGGCTTTTTTTGACAGATCACGCGTGACTCCTATCTAACTGCTTTATAATTTTTGTTCAGTATCGTTTGCCAAATCATTATGGAAAGACTCAAACTACAACAGCGTCTCCAAATTGTTCAGCTGAAATACGAAAATCAGCGTTCTGTGAGAAATGTTTTTCTTCGATTCGATGAATTTACGGTGCGCATAATTGACCTACTGAAAACACTATTGCCAATACTATTCACAAATTTGAGTCCCAGATTACATAAGTGGTTAATATTCGATTGGTTAGACCGCATCCAGCACGTAGCGAAGAGACTATAGCAGCTGTAACTGAAAGTGTTCGCGAAGACCATGACGAATCGATTCGTCGTCGTTCTCAGGAGCTTGGCTTGGCGTATTCGACAACTTGACGTATTGGGTATGTAATTTAATTCGTGCGGTTTTTTTCAAAATTTGAACGTTTATTTAAGAGGAACATGTACAATAGTATTATTCAAAGTACTGCCCATCTGAAGCTATGACTTTTTTAAACCTTTCTGGCAATTTGTGGATCCCATCCCAAAAGAACTGCGCCGGCTTGGCAGCCAAGAATGAATCAAGCCAATTTTTGATATTCTGCTCTGATGTGAACGTATTTCATTGAGGGCGTTCTGCATCGACCGGAACAAATGGTAGTCAGAAGGGGAAAGGTCTGTGCTATAAAGCGGGTGGGGTAAGACTTCCCATCCACTGTATTCCAAATAGTTCTTAACCGGAATAGCAACTTGGGGCCGAGCGTTGTCATGATGGAAAATTATTGCCTCGTGTCTGGTCGCATATTCCGGGCGTTTCTCGGCTACTGCTCTCTTCAAACGGATTAATTGTGTTCGGTAGCGTTGTCCATTGATGGCTTCATCTGGTTTTAGCAGCTCATAAAACAGCACACCCATCTGATCCCACCAAATACAGAGCATTACCTTCGCGCCATGGATATTCGGCTTTGCCGTTGATTTGGCTGGTTGGCCGGGTTTCACATATGATTTTTTGCACTTGGTCTTGTCGTAATGGATCCATTTTTCATCACCAGTAACAATCCGATGCAAAAATGACTTTCTTTTGTTGCGTTCCAGCAACCTTTCGACGTCTCCCGGCTTGAGTTCATGTGGAACCCAATTTCCTTGCTTTTGAATACATCCAGCTGCTTTTAAACGTTTTGAAATGGCTGATTGAGTGACGCCCAAAGATTCTGCGAGCTCTTCTTGTGTTTGGCAACAATCTTCATAGAGTAATGCTTCCAGTTCTTAATCTTCAAACTTTTTTGGCTGCCAAGGACGTTCATCGTCTTTCAAGCCAAAATCACCACTTTTAAATCGTGCAAGCCACGATTAAAGTTATGAAGAAGAACTCCCCGCAAAAACACTTTTTCAGGCACAAAGTTCGACGTATTTAAGTGAAAAAAAATTATTGTTGTTTACGCTTCAAATGAATGACATATACTAAAATGACCTAAAATAACAGTAACTTTCCAACGCATGTTCGAATGGAATAATACTAGTTAAGTTATAGAATTAATATTTTACGTGAGGATCTCGGTCTTAAAGCGTACAAAATTCATTTTGTGTAAGAAATGAAGCCAGGCGACTTGAATTTGCGTCATATTTTCAGTGAATGGGCTCTGCAAAATCTCAATGAAAATCCGGTATTTTATCGTTAAATTTTGTTCAGTGATGAAGCCTATTTTTGGCTTAATGGATACGTTATTAAACAAAATTGCCTTATTTGGGCTGATGAGCAGCCCGAAGAGTACCAAGAGCTACTATTACATCCACTAAAAACCACAGTATGGTGTGGTTTATGGGCTGGTGGAATCATTGGTCCATATTTCTTCAAAAATGAGGCAAATCAGAATGCTACCGTCAATGGTAACAATTAACGTTCCATGTTAACGGACTATGTGCTTCCTGAAAGCACATGGTCTCGGTGGGCTCTGGTGTCAACATGACGGCGCATGTGAAACAATGGACTCGTTGAGAAATCATTTTGGTGAGCACTTAATTTCACATTTTGTTACGACAAAATGGCCGCCTAGATCGTGCGATATCACATATTTGGACTATTTTCCATGGGGATATGTAAAATCTCAGGTCTTCAGGTATAAGCCAGCTACGACTGATGCTTTGGAAGCCAACATTACTCGTGTTATCCGCGAGGTACCAGTCGTTTTGCTTGGATCTTCCGAATAGACCACCTAATACGTAGTTGTGGCTAATATTTACATAATACCGTTTTCAAGGAGTAAATGTCGTGAATTGTTCTTTTAACCGATACTAACAATTTTAAGTTCACTTTCAAATGTATGTGTTTAATTTTATATTATACATCAAACCTCACGATGAATCACACTTTACTTCCAAAGCTTTGTTACACTAACAGGAAGCGAAGACGAAGGTTTTCGATGTGACATATTTAGTCCAAAAAAGTTTGCTATTCAGGATGACATCCAAAAACTCGTATGTAGCTTCATTGGAGCAACGGATGGTGATGCCTTTAAGCACTAGATGATTCAGTTCTCCTTCTCGTAAAATGCACAGTATAACTACATCATCTACATGTAGACGGCAGAACCATAGAGAGCTTCAAGCTTTGATTCGGAGCTCTAAAACAGAGACGATAGAAGATACAAATAATCGTTTTCTACAACCTATTGACGAGTTACGATCTGAAAATGCACAGCTTAAATCGAAAATCAATAACAATAATCTGAAAAGCAAATTAAACTGGCAGCGACAGCAGCTTCTTAGCAATTTCATCGGTATTGTTGGTGTACCTAATGTTAAAGATATAAACAGCAAATTAAAGCAATTATTCGCAGAAGCATTATCTACTGATTTTCCTGTTTCCTAAAAGCAATGCATACTAAAACTCCAAAAACGAATCATAATATTACCTGCGTACGTTTTACTGGATTGACAACAAAACAATTAAACAATTTTGAACAGAAAACACCAGGGTGACTAGTATTTAATGGTTTTTATTGCAGCACCGGTACCGGCTTTGGGATATACCATTTACATATAAATTATTCTCTCATAAAGTGCAAAAGAGGCAAAAAAGCAGAAAAGCGTATGTTAAAATACGCATGGTTTAAAGATAACAAAATTCTTGTGAGATAGGTTGAGGGTGAAAAAGCAATAAGAATTAGATCGGTTTATGCCCTTGCACTTTTTAAATGCTTTACATTTTTTAATTTTTAAAATGAATAATTTAAATGAGCTATTAGATGTCTTTTCCATCTCCAATCTCTGTAGTCTTTAGTCTCGGATATTTCTTATTTTAATGATTCATTTTTTATTGTTCACTAGAATATCAGAAGTTTAAGAGAAAACTTTATAGATCTTGTTCCACATACCATATTAAGTATTTTGTATGCATTCCATACTTGTATATGTTTATACAATACATATGTTTAATATTTTGAAGTTTATAAAAGAAAGAAGAATTTTCTGGCGTCTTAAATATAAGAAAATTTCAAGAAATTTAATTAACTTAGGAGACTTCAATTTAAACATTATAGATAGCAGTGAAACTGTTTTGAGTCATTTGGCATTATTAGCATTGCAAGGTCTAAGAAAAGGTTTTCTCTTTGTAACTTTTGAAAAAAAAACCGCCAACTTTTCGTTGGCCCAACAGAAGGAAACAAAGGCTTCACGTTGTAATTTTATTCTTCGTGTTTAGGAGGTTACAAGTTCGCGTCCCGCTTAGAATTAACTACAACATAATTAAATACTTAAAATCCAAACTTGCATTGGTTTTGGCTCCCACACAAGCTCCAGCTTGTGCTCGAATTCCAGACTAGGCTTGATCCTCTTGTTGGTTACGTTGGCCAGGACAGCAGAAAATGTCTGTATACTTTTAGCGGACCCACCAAAGAATACCTGGTCCTTGATGGTGACCGTGTCATTGTCCAGTTGGATGAGATAAGTACCTTTTAGAGGAGTAGAAGAATTTTTAGTTAAAATTGAACCATTAAAATTCGTCACAAAGATCGTGTTTTCCACAATTAGTTCTAAGACCTCCTCATTAGTGCTTTTGAAGTCGCTGGCTGCGACACCACCCTTAAGGATCCTGGGTAGGCATGTCTTATATGTGTCTTCCGCTAGTTTTTTTAAAACTCTACCCTCGCATACTGATGTGTTCCCTATATGGAAGCAGTCACCCTTAAGTCCGTAAATCATGTTGTGATTAGCTAATAGTTTCGTATAGTCTAAGTCTATTTGTCTTCCGGCTTTGATTGCAACACGAGCGTTTATTAAATGGAAAATGTTAGTCCCAACCTTTGGAATAGCTAGGACATTCATTCTCCACTGCCTCCACGAAGTTTTGGTAAGGTAGGGTTTCCAGCTCGTTTATGATAGTGTTAACCTCCTCAGCGTCTAATATGTTATTATTAACTATTCCAGTCTTGGCCATTTGGCAGGCTCTTATTATTTCGTTCAGCCCTTCCTTCAGTATATGTACTTTGTTAAGTAGGTCATGCTTCAATTGTTCTGTTTTTCCCTCCTGTAACGCGTTATTGTAGCTATCAATCATTTTGTTAACCTTGTTCATAACCTCATGTGTCGCTTCAAAAAGTTTTCGTTGATTCCGTATTGGTCGTTTTTATTCTCTATTATGTCTGTTTGCGTCTGTAATAGTGTAATGTAATGTAATGTAATGTAATGTAATGTAATTTCCAGACACTCCCTATCCAGTCGATAGATCGAGCCCGTCTCGTCTTTGGTTCGCCTAGTTCCTTTAATCGATCTTTTACCTGGCTCAGATGATAGGTTAAAACCAGTTGCATTTCCGGATCTGCTATTGGGTCTATAACTTAATTTGTTTGCTAAGAGATGGCGTAACTTGTATTATTCCATTGTTATTATTCTATTGGAACACTCGTTTTAAAGCTACTGTCATTGTACGTCATTTCAGTATATGTCATTCATCTGAAGTGTAAACAACAATAATTTTTTTCCACTCAAATATGTCGAACTTTGTGCCTGAAATAGTGTTTTTACGGGGAGTTCTTCTTCATTACTTTAATATGAAGAAAACTGCTTCCGAAAGTCATCGTATTTTGGTGGAATTTTATGGTGAACATGCGGTAGCTGAGAGAACGTGCCAAAAGTGGTTTGCACGATTTAAAAGTGGTGATTTTTTCTTGGAAGACGATGAACGTCCTGGGCAGCCAAAAAAGGTTGAAGATGAAGAACTCGAAGCGTTACTCTATGAAGATTGTTGCCAAACACAAGTAGAGCTCGCAGAATCTTTGGGTGTCACTTAAGCAGCCATTTCAAAACGTTTAAAAGCAGCTGGATATATTCAAAAGCCAGGAAATTGGATACCACATGAACTCAAGCCGAGAGACGTCGAAATGCGCTTTTGCATGTCCGAAATGCTGCTGGAACGCCACATCTGCATCGTATTGTTACTGGTGGTGAAAAATGGATCCATTACGATGGGTGTGCTGTATTATGAGCTGCTAAAACCGTGTGAAACCGTCAATGGACAACGCTACCGAACACAATTAATCCGTTTGAAGAGAGCAGTAGCCGAAAAACGCCCGGAATATGCGACCAGACACGAGGCAATAATTTTTCATCATGACAACGCTCGGCCCCACGTTGCTATTCCCGATAAGAACTATTTGGAAACCAGTGGATGGGAAGTCTTACCCCACCCGCCTTATAGTCCAGACCTTGCCCCTTCTGACTACCATTTGTTCCGGTCGATGCAGAACGCTCTCACTGAAATACGGTTCACATCAGAACAGAATATCAAAAATTGGCTTGATTCATTCTTGGCTGCCAAGTCGGCGCAGTTCTTTTGGGATGGGATTCACAAATTGCCAGAAAGATGGGAAAAAGTCATAGCTTGAGATGGGCAATACTTTGAATAATACTATTGTACATGTACATAAACGTTCAAATTTTGAATTAAATTACATGCCCAATACATGCTTTGCGGCTAGTTGTTCGGTTCATTCGATGAGAGCGCTGTATTTGTTTAAGTCAATAACATTTTTTTTTTTAACTCCTACTTAGGTTTTTTAAGTGAGCTTTGTTTTTACCCTTTATATATATCATTGCGGCATATACTACCTCACCCTCAGAATATCCTTTGGGCGAGTTTCTTTTTAAATTTAATCTTACATTCCTAGTTTGTAAGGAACTGTCTACCCCCATTTTGTTATGTAGTTTTGGAGCTGTCGGCCGTTGGGGTGTATATTGCTGTTGGAATCCCGAGTTCCAGTAGGGGTATACCTTTTATTATTATTGGCAACCGGTGGCCTACCAAAGTTTCTGGGGCGTTCAGCGTTCTTCCTAAAATTTTAGTTGATGGGTGGTAGTTATTAAGTTAGGTGCTTTTACATGCACCGAGTTTCTCCTAAAATTCAGATTTTGCATCTCCAGACAAGCTGAATACGCTTTGGGTAGGGTCTTCGGCCTTTGGATGATCAAAAGCCTTAAGAGGTCGCCACTAAGCTCTCGATTCTAGGGCTCGATTCCGGTAGGTCTCCACCAAAGCGTTCATGGTTTCAGTTGAGTAGATCTCAGCTCTGATTTTACTGATATTACTGGTTATCAAAAAAAATATTTATTTTTCACTCGGAGTTAAAATTATGTGGTTCGTAATCGTTGGAGTTTATAAAATCAGGAAAACTGTATAAAATAGCCAGGTCACATCGGGATTTTGTGAGAAAACGCTTTTTTGAATTTAACCAAAAAT
Organism: Volucella inanis; assembly: GCA_907269105.1. Taxonomy (NCBI): domain Eukaryota; kingdom Metazoa; phylum Arthropoda; class Insecta; order Diptera; family Syrphidae; genus Volucella; species Volucella inanis. The sequence continues at coordinate 151,105,349 of OU026153.1, forward strand.
ATTACCGAAAAATGTTATTTCTTGTAAAATTTTGTTGTTTTTTTTTGGAAGCATCTGTATCCCGTTTATAAGAACACCTCGGAGCATCTCTTATAAGCGACCAGCAGTAATCTGCCAACATTGATGGCTCCCATTTTAATTGGTACCGTTGCTCTATTGCAGTAATGTCTTGGTGGATTCTCTCGCCGTGCTCATCGCATAAATCACCCATAATTTCAGGAAAGAAATTGAGATGAGAATGCAAAATAAGAAGTTTTAGCGACATTTTGCATCCCATTTTATGATAAGCATCCAGCATTTTCTTTACATCATCTGCATAACCTAGAGTCTTATTGTTACCTAAGAAATTTTATGCTACTATCTCAAATGAACACCAAGCGTGTTTTTCTAATGAATGAAAGCTGGATCTTTTATAAGCTTTCTAATGTCTGGACCCACAAAAACACCTTCTTAATTAGTGATGGGAACTTTTGTTTCAAAAAATTGAAACCAGGTTGGTCTTTCTTCATCTTCTTTACAAAGTTTTTTATGAGACCCAATTTGATATGTAATGGTGGTAGAATAACACGCCGTGGTTCGATCAATGAAGGATTCCTTATATTTTTTTCCCCACAAATAAAGTTTGTTCTTATAGGCCAATCTACTCTCACAAAGTGTGACAGAACTTTTAGGTACCACTTATTACCAATAAATTATTGGAAATTAACTTCAGTATGCTCAAATTTGCCAAATTCCCTTACAATATTTACTGATTATCTTATTCATCTTTTCATTCAAAAAGGGTTGTAAAAAAAGCCTAATTATTAGTTACTTATAGAATAAAGTTAAAGACAAAATCAAATGTAGAATCAAATATAATAAGCTTCCGAGATGTGGTTACAAAATAAATAGAAGAAATTGTGTCCTGACTTACATCCGAACAACGTTCACAAATTTTTGAGTTTTATTATCGAAACTCGTGCTTTGTGAAAAAATTTGTTTCAGTCGTTATAATCAAGCAAGCAATTCAAGTCATAGTGACATAGTCAGGCTACTGGACATCAAGCCACCTACGTTCGTAGTGCATAAAGTGCGTATAGAGAAAAATATTGCTGCTGTATCCACCAGTGTTAATAAAGACTCCGTGATTTTTTCATTCGTCGCCGTTCGCAGCAATTGGGATTTTATTTCTCGAATCACTCAAGGATCTAGGTCTTAAATCTTACAAAAGCTGAAGCAGAACGACCTGCCACAGCGTCGCTTTATATTAACGAAAAATTGTGTTTAGCGAAGAAGCTATTTTCTGGTTGAGTGGGTACGTTAATAAAGAAAACTGCCATATTTAGTCGGATGAGCAACCTCCGGCAATAAAGCAGCTGTCAATGCACCCGGAAATATGCATTGTTCAGTGCGGTTCATAGTTGGCCGGGATCTTTGGCTCGTATTTTTTCAAAGATGACCGTGAGAAAAACGTTACCGTCAATGGCGACTGCTATTGTTAAATGATTTCGAACTGTTTTTTTTGCCCAAAATACACGAGCTGAACCTAGTCGACTTGTGGTTTCAGCAAGATAGCGATAAATGCCACACAGCACGCGAATCGATGGATCAACTGAGAAATGAGTTCGTTAAGCTGTTTGATTTATCAACTTAAGCTAATTGACCGGTTTGATTTATCAACTCAAAAAAGCTTTTAAACTTTTGCAATTTTCCTGTATTTTGTGTTGGTAGATATTTTTAATCGTTGCGAATTTGCAGAAGTCTTCCAAGGAGCTTTGAAATGTAGTGAGGTTGTGCCAAGTGTACTATGACTGAAATTGGTAATTATAGGCCCATCTCACTTCTTCCAGTTTTTAGTAAGACCTTTAAAAAAATTACGAAAAAAAGAATAGTATTTTTTTTTTTTTTTTTAATAATCCAGTTGCACTACTCTAGATAAGACCTTGATCGGAAAAGTAGATATTACTAAAACATTTAATATGGTAGACCACAAAGTCTTTTTAGGAAGTATAGAAGGGGTGGATTTCGTGGTTTTACCATATACTGAATTGGTTTTAGTCTTACCTTGAGAATAACACATGGGCTGAAAAGTCAGTGCCGTTTTATAGTAAATTTATATTTATCAATTTGGTTGCCTTCGAGGACGATACAATGATTGAAACGATTTCGATACCAGTTTTGCAGTACGATTTCGGTTTAGCCTCAAAATAGACCTCTGTTTCGGCGATTACTTCTTCATCGGTCTTAAATCTCTTTCCGGCGAGCATTCTTTTGAGGTCTGCTAACCGGCTATAGTCGCTGGGGGCCAAATCTGGAGAATAGGGTGGGTGGGGAAGCAATTCGTAGTCAAATTCATTCAGTTTTGCCATCGTTTTCATCAACTTGTGACACGGTGCATTGTCTTGATGAAACAGCTCTTTCTTTTTCTTCAAATGCGGCCGTTTTTCTGCGATTTCGTCCTTCAAACGCTCCAACAACGCAATGTAATAGTCGCTGTTGATAGTCTGCCCCTTTTGGAGATAGTCGATGAAAATTATTCCATGTGTATCCCAAAATACGGATGCCATAACCTTGCCAGCCGACTGTTGAGTTTTTGGTCGTTTTGGACGAGGTTCGTCGCCTGCTCGCCACTCAGCTGACTGCCGACTTGACTCTGGTGTTAAGTGATATAGCCAAGTTTCATCCATTTCACATACCGACGCAAAAATTGGGCTTTATTGCGGTTAAACAGCTTTAAACACTCCTCTGAATCATCAACACGTTTTTGTTTTTGGTCGACTATGAGCAAACGCGGCACCGATTTTGAACAGAGCTTTCACATGTCCAAATATTTGCGTATGATATATCCAACACGCTCTTTTGATATCTTCAGAGCCTCAGCTATCTCGATCAACTCACTTTACGACCATTGGTAATCGTTTTGTGGACTTTTTTGATGTTTTCATCTGAAACAGCCTCTTTTGGACGTCCACTACGTGCATCATCTTCGGTGCTTGTATGACCACTTTTAAATTTTTCAATCAACTTGCAAATGGTTCGTTCGGCTGGTGCAGAGGTAACACTTATCAAACCATTTCTTTGCTTCGGCTGCATTTTTTCCCATCAAAAAGCAATGATAAATCAACACACGAAATTGCTTTGAATCCATATTTTTCACAGTAACAAAAGTTAATTCACTCACAACGCTATATCTCGAGGATTAATCGTCCGACAGCTGTCAAATTTATAAACGTATCTTTTGAAGGTTGGTACTAACTGAAAATATGAATTTAATTCAAGTGGCTCCCTCTCATAGAAACGGCACATCCCATGTATTAGATCCCAAAAAGTGGCGTTTGATGACTTCAGAAGCGAAATTTAGTTCTTCAACTTGGGGGTACCTCACGGTTCTGTCATTTGACTTAAACTATTTCTTCTATACATGAACTCACTATTCTCACCTTATTTTAATTGTACTACTTATGCTACTTTTCATATAGCTTGAATGGACAATTCTAGTTTCTAGATTCAGTTTCAAGTATTAATTGGGACTTGGTTTGTGTTCAGTTTGCTTTCATCCACTTAAGTGCGAAAGATATAATCGTAATCTGTTAATTTGTAACTTTGCATATGGTTCCATCTACCCAAATTGAGATAGTTTAGGAATTCTAATACTTAGGTCTCACCATTGATACTCAACTGAGCTTCTCGAAACATGCAGAAACTTTAAGGAAATATTTCCGATATACACTCAGACTTTTTTTTTATTTGTTGAACACAGATCTTAAGAACAATTGATTATGGAATTATTCAGTCAAAGCTGCAATATGGAACTCCTTGTTAGGGAGGCATGTATTTCAACAAAATAATTGTTTTGCAAAAATATATTTTCAGAAAAATATGCAAAAGGCCTGCTTTTCCTTTATTTTTTTCCTTTCAGTATTGTAGACTTTTTTCATAAGGTTTGGTATTCAAAATTTTGGTTCAGTTATGAACTCTAGTCTACATGGAATCTTTTCGGACATATTATCTGTACCACATTGTCGTATCACAACCTATCACTGCCTATTTAACAAATTTCCACCCTTAATTAAAGAAATATATATTTTTAGACTGTTAAACATGTTAAACCCTGACTCTACAATTTAACTATAACAGTTTAGAATTAATTATTTCTGAAATACTGGTTTAATCTTTTATTTTCAATTAGTTGTAGTTCTTAGTTATTATTTCTTTTATTGCCATCAAACAAACATAGGCTGAAGCCGTAAACTAAAATGTTTGTAAGGAGTTTTAGGCTTCAAGTTTCATACTTTTATTACTTCTTGTTTGTAACATATTATATTTATGCGAGTCAACCCATCCAAAACTTAATTTTTGAATTGCAAAACCTTTTGAGGTTAACCTTAAAAGGTTTTTTTTCTTGCCCTACAAGTTTAAAAACAGCAGCTTATTCGCGCATGCTTCGAGTTTACACTTCTAATATTGCTTGTCGCTTGCTTGTTAGCTGTGGTGATGGCTCATGTGATCTAGTTACTACTTTCTTGCAACGGTCGTATTCTAACTCAAGACATACTCTATCACAAAAGATTATCGAATAAGGTGTATTTAACTGGTACGAATTGAGCTGTAAAGAGGCTGTTAGATTAAGAAAATCTATTTTTTCAGCCTTATAAGACCAATTTGACAGAGGAAAGCCGAACAAAGTTCAATAGAGACGGCACCTTCTTCCAATACGACCAGAAACTGAGGCAAGGAGTATTACATTTTCCAAAAGGAAGTAAAAATTTTTGGTCTTTCGCTAAAAATTATGTCTAGGAGTTCTGCCTCGTTCTACACCCCAACGCTCATATATAATGAAATAATGAAAAAAAGTTTCCAAATTTTGCCATTTTTACTTTTGCACTCGTGTAGAAGCAAAACCACTCAAACATCTTAATATACTTTCTATCTTAATAGAAAATTGCATTTGACATTTTAAAGGCATTTGATAGAGTTTGGCAAATGGTAGTTTTATCAAAAATTCGTGCACTTTAGATGAGTGACTCTGAATCAAAACGTTCAATTCAAGTTGTCCTGGACAAAGTTATTGCTTACGTGCTGCAGAGTTCTGTTCTATATCTGACAGTCTTTCAAATTTTCATTATTGATCTCTTGTTTGATACTTTAAATCCAGTATCCAGTATATTTTCGTTAAAGACTGCACCCAGTGCAATAGTCTCCGGCCAGACATTCCCGGCTTCTTGACCTTAGAACGGAAACGGTAGAGTATATTAAGCTTATTCATTTCTAATATTAAGCATCATCAGTGTAGGCGATAATGCTTCCAAAATACAATGCTGTCTTACCATAAATGTAAATTTAAATGCCCAGCCATTACACTGGGCGTCAATGAAAACTTTCGTTGAGATGACCAACAAAATGTTGCCGAATATGTTGCGAAGTATCTACCACAAGTGATTTAATAAATACTTTACCTCGTTTGGCCTGGATTTATTTGTACAATAAGAGTACAACCCCTACATTAAGTATTGAAATCAGCGTGATAAGACTAATAGTGTCAGTTTTGTGAAATACCCTTGAATAATGATGTAATAAGTCTGACCTTACTTTGTTTTATAGCTTTTTCACCACCAGTGTTCCCCTTTAAACTTTTTAGCCGGGCGTTACAACTATATATGCTCACCATTTTATTTTCTAACCTACTTTTAAACGTACTCTGAAGTATACCATAGTGATGCGTTCCTTAGCCAAAGAACTCGCTTATGGAAGGCTCTTTACTTCATCCTCTTTAAAACAAGCAATCATTCAAACCCAATGTACATAGGTCTCTGTTTTTCTTCCCTACCTTATGTTCTTTTGTTCACACTGTATGCAATCATTTTAATGGTAGACTCAATCATTTGAATGCACGTAAATGATCCAAATAAGAAAATGTAATAGAGCAATAGTATCACGACTGCATGGCTTCATATACCAATTACATTCGTACTTTGCGTAGAAGGGTAACAAGAAGGGACATCTTGACCATGGAAATCGTTATTAAATTTTTAATTGATTAATTGATTAAAAAGTCATACGTTTAAGACATTGTCAGTCTGCGATTTCATATGAATTGTTCAAAACAACGAGGAAGGTACCGACGAAAACTGCAGCTTCTAATGTTACAAGAGTACTCCTTTTCTTGCTCCCAAGAATAGTTTCGGCCAGAATCTTAACCCGGGAAGGAATATAGATGGGTCTTTACGGATTGGTTTTTACGGATTAGATGTTTCACTAGCGGCTTTGTTGAGAACGAGTTTTTATAGGCCCTCGAGGTCTCAGGTTGCCGAGAAACAAAACGATTTTTGAATATAAATTCTACACCCTGCCTGACTCGATCTGTGACTTTTTAAGATGCTATAATTTTTTTTATTTTTGATAAATTTTATTGTGCCAAAACAAAAAATGTTGGAAAATACATCAATTTTTAATCAGTAGTTTTCAATATGTCCACCTTTGGCGCGGATAATGGCCTTGAGACGGCCGAAGAAAGCATCGCACGCTGCGAGCAAGTGGCTCTGCGTTTGAGGTATTTTCTTGTGCCAGCCTTTGCCTTCAAAATACCCCAGACAGAGAAATCCAACGGATTTGCATCCGAAGAATTTGCAATCCATTGTTTCGAAGAAATGAAGTGTGGAACCTTGTTTTTTAATTAATCTTGGTTGACGCGCGCTTTGTGATACGGTCCATGGTGTCCATGTACATGATCTAGGACCGAAACGATTATTTGTCCAAGGCTTCAATACTGCCTCTAGGACAGTTTCATGGTATACGATCGCATTAATTTTGACGCCACGGCTCAAAAATACGAGCGGAGAGCGACCATCGGCGGTTATGGCCCAAACCATCACCATCGGTGCTGCCTGCTTTCTGGTGGCTGTCTGGAGGTGTAAATTTTCGAAGGACCTCTCTGGCAAGTAAACTTGGTCATTTTGTTTGTTGACATATTGCTCGATAACAAATGGCGGCTCATCGGAAAAAACCAAATTCGGCAACTCACTACTTTCGTGCAAGCGTAGCAACTCCTTAGCTCTTTCGACTCTCACTTTTTTCTGTTACGGTGTAAGATCGTGTGCTTTTTGGAACTTCAATGGCTTGAGTCCAAGCTCATTTATCAGCATGTGTTGCATCCGTTCCAACGATATTTTGAGCTCACGAGCCATTTTTCTTCCACTTCGACGCGGATTTCGTTCAATTCGAGCCTTCACTTTCCGAACCATTTCTGCCGACGTTGCTGTTTTTTTATAACCACCTCCATGGCGTTTTGCAACGCTGCCATTATCACGGTAACGAGGTATGGTTCGAGACACAAATGAGGTGCTGGAGGGCTCTAAAGATAGCTACTTGTGGTTTTCCAGCCAAATATAAAGCAATCACATTATCACGTTTGAATTTCATCGCGGATAAAATTTTCTAACAAAACTGAGAAGCAAATCGTTTAAAAGGCTTGTAAACAATAAAAATATCTATCATATGTCAATTTGAGATCACTGTCATAAACGTTTTGGAAATTATAGCAGTCTGAAGTTGGTTGCAGTTCGAGTAAGGCATAAGCGTTTTGGAAATTATAGCAGTCTGAAGTTCAGATCACTGTCATAAACGTTTTGGAAATTATAGCAGTCTGAAGTTGGTTGCAGTTCGAATCAGGCAGGGTGTATTTTGACAGCTAAAAAATTTGTATTAAAGATTGTTTATCCAAATTTTTTTCGTCAATATTCACAGTCTGTAACGGCTACCTTACTAGCGGTACAGTCCAACTTTCGGCCCTTAAAATCATAAAAAATGCCAACGAGACAGTGAAAAGATGGAAGTAAAGAGAATATTGCTGCTTTTCGCGAGTTTGTAAATTAAGACCGCAATGAAGACCGCTATCACTCCATTTAAACTATTGTACCTGTTTTTCGGAATAAATTATAACTGGAAGTCTTGGGAACGTTTGAAAAGAACGGTGCCACTTGGCACACAACCTGTGTCACAATCGACTTATTGAAGTCGAATTTCGGTGATAGTACTATTCCCAGGAATTGTTCTGTCAATGGCCGCTCGCTAGTTTGATTTGACACCTTAAGAAACCTCAGAGAGTTTTGAGGTGGACATCCGATGTGAAACTGGTGGTAATTACGGGAAAAAATTAAGAAAAATTGGATCTAGCACTTTTACATATGCAAGACATTTGAACAATGTAATCTTTCACTACTATTTGAATATTTTGTCTTTCTGAGTTCTGACACATCTAAAGAAAGCAAGCTTCTTTTAAGGTCTGTTCACACACAAGCCATTATAATTTTGATATTTTTTCTTGAATGTCGCATAATTAGTTGCATTTGCCTGGTATTAACATGAACATACACACGCGCATTTATTGTATGCCAGAGAACCAACTGTTCATAGATTTTCAATTCGAACTTGTTTTGTGCTGACAAAAAATCTTCGGTTTCATTTGAGAACACCAAAAGTATTCCTTTGACATACTAAATGTAAACGTATTAGCATATATGTGTGTGAAATTGTACGAATGCGATTGTAAAAACATCTTTTTGTTGAACTTTTCATCCTTTGGACATAGATTATTAACCAGATCGTTTGTACGTGGCATTGTTAAATGCTTGTTCTGTGATATTATTTTCAATGGTTCTCTACTTAACGCCACCGACAAGGAACCTTTCACAACTTAGAATCTCACTGGTAACATCACTCCACCACAATACACCACAAAGCTGCGGAAGTGTGCTCGTAAAATGCAAGACTCAGAAATATTTATAAGGAAATGACGTTTCAATAATAGGAAAACATTTCCGATTGAGAAAGTTCAACGAAATGGAATTTGCCATGCAATTGTCGAAAATCTAACCGCACAGAGTGAGTGCTTCTACAGCAGCAAAAAATCTGTAATTTGAACCGCCAAATGTTGGCTTCGGTCGTCCTTTGGGCGCCAAGATTTGGGGCGTTTTATGTGCCTTTATAAAAAGTGGGTAGATATCTTTTGTCCCGGTTATGGTTCACTGTACGTTTTTAAAATTAAGGAGAATATTGTGTTAAGGCCAAAGAATGGAAATGAAAAGGAAAACTAAATTTAAAAGTCTGCGTTCATCTCGGCAGAAGATGGATTACTTCCTGTTATGGAGAAAATTTGATAAAAAAAAAAAATGGGATTATTGCAGCAGGTTCCTCTATTTGTATATTTCTGCTCTATTTCATGAAGATAATATACTAGATTTGGTTTTGTATTGTAATATTCATCAGTATAACTGCAAGGGAATATTTCGAAAAGCTTCTCAGCCAGGATCTACTAGTCAACTGAGATTTAATGAAATTTAATATGAATCTTAACAGACTAACGCACATATAAGTCTTTCTATATAAAGAGTATTATTTTTTAAGAAAATGAATTGACACATCTCTTGGTTGGTAGTTGTTTATTCGATGTTGACCATGTATGAAAGACTTTCGATGAGTTTATTTAGTACTGTCTAACTAAAATGATGCTATAATCTGTGGTGAAACTGGCCCAAACCAATGATTTTTTGCCCTCGTTTGTAGAAAAATTCATTTTTTGCTGCTTCTCTCCTAAGTCCGTTTTTGTCATCAAAGATTTCAGTGAGTTTTCTTAGGATCTTTATGAATTAGACATGTCCATCAGCATTCAGCACTTCGTGATGGAGCTTGACAATACTACATATACTCGTAAATATTTTGTATACCATATATGTAGATGCGGTTACATTTGGTCCTGAAATCATTAAAAAGGCAGACCGTATAGGTCTGTTTTTCTTGAGTTTTCTTTATTATCTGCAATAGTGTGAATACTGATACCGCACTCACAGGAAGCAAAACCTAGGTTTTATAGGAACAAAAAAAACTTTGTGAAACGTCGATCTCATCAAGTACCAAAGACGTTCAGACTGAACACTAAATGGTTAAACAGTAAGGACCCGACTCCACCAGCTTATTCTCCAGATGGTATTTCAAATTACGGTCTTGCCAATCACAACCGGGTCAAAGATTTCCGAAAAGACTAAGCCTAGGACGGCTGAACTCTATCAGAATAGATAGGGTGGTGTTTTCGATGGTTTGCCTCAGAAAAATAGAATCCGATCAAGTTTCAAAAGACTCACACTCTGAATGACTGATTTCTTAGGGGGGTTGAAGAGGAGATGAAAACGGGAAATAGATCGGCAAAAGTCACATTGGCTGAAACCGATTAAGCTTTCGAATTTCCTTTTTTATGTCTTGGGTCGGGCAATAGATAAAAAGTTTCTGCAACTCCTTCTGCCGTTAGATTTTCATGCGCATAATGTCCGTATGAAAAAGGTGCAGTAAACGCAAATTAATGCGGCCTAATCAATTGATAAAAAAGAGAAACAGCAGTGGCTTTGCCAGCGCACGGTCGCGATGTCCGGATAAAGCTGGCGCTACTATCAGCAAAGGTCGTAGTCCTGACGGATGCAATACGGTTGATGTAATTAAATCCACCTTGAGACTCAGATCAAATTGGTGGGTTTCACGTCACTAAATTCCCTTGCACAATCTTAACGTTTGCACAATTTTGCAATCAGGATTAGTTGCTACAGACATAAGCTGCGAAGCGAGCGGAAAATGGCACAAGTTAGTTGTTGTGTAAGCTTATGTTATGATTCACTACTACTGCCACCACCAAGGCAGTAGCCAAACCCATTCTCTACTGTGATTATGATATCTGATTTGACATATTCTGCTATGGCAATGCTCAGAAACTTTTTGGGGCAGTAGCAACAGCAACATGTATAAAAATTAACCATTGTACGACATACCAATCGACTTAACGCTATCCAAAAGACATCAGCTGGTATCTGTTATCGGTTCTAGTGTATGTATCAATATGACTTCCTTTATGTTGAAGAGCATGGGGGAACTGGTTGAGCTTGATGTGCGAACAACTGCTTTATGAATGCATCTTTATTCCATACCGTGGGATAATTTCCATTGATTGTATCAACGGCCAGTATTATGCGAACTTATTGCAACGTTTGAGCGAAGAAAAAACAAGCAAACACAGCCGCATTTGGCTAAGAAGAAAGTGTTCTTTCATCAAGACAATGTACCAGCTCACAAATCCGTTATTACAATGGCCAAACTTAATGAATTAAAGTTTCAATTGCTACCTCATGCACGCTCTCCGCCAGATTTAGCCTCCTCGGATTATTTTCTGTTCCCAAACTTGAAAAAATAGATGAAGAAGTTATGTCGGCAGTTAATAGATATTTTAAGGAGCAATACAGTTCTTATTATAAAATTGGTATCGAACTTTTTGAACATCGCTCGGAAAAGTGTATTTATAGAGCTGAAAGGCGATTATGTTGAAAACTAAATAAATTTTTATCCATACCGATAAAATGGGCAGAATTGGAGACACATAAGACAAGGAAGAATACGCGCTGAGTGTTATCATTATTTGTACTAAAAATGTTCCGGAAAAAATGACGCGTTCGACATTCTGGCATTATAAAGGACAAGACGTAAGGCTTAGCATAGAGGGTCATTTGAATGTACACTGGTATGATGATTATTATATTGTATGCATCAGTTACGAGTGTCTAGTGGAACAAGCTTTCGAGGAGTACGAGTACACCGATCTGTCTCGGGTGCATGAGAACTTTTTCTAGGATGCATGCTCATAAAATTCTGGAGATCCTCAGGCTCAGTACCCGACCCTTCCGATTCATGACTGGAAGGTCGCGAAACTGGTGGAACTAATGTGTCCTTTGCGCGTTAATGGTGATCAAAAGTGAATCCCTTATGTAACTCTCAACTAAAGGCATGATTCTGTTTGATTTTGAATCAATAAACCTAAAGGCTTACAAAAAGTATGAGCTGGATGCTGATAAGAACCCTTTTCGATTGCAAATTCAGCTTCAGGTCAGTTTGAAGCGTCGACTTTCCTGGATTGGATAGCGATGACTCTAATCTATCTGAGATGAAAACTAGTCGACGGTCTAAACCTCTGATACTTGTTGAAAATGAAAACCGACGATGAATTAAAAAGAAATCTATTAGGATCAGATGATAAAAATGAAGATGGGCACATGTTCAGAATCGGAGGACTCAAACAACAGCGTGGTAAATGCTTCTCTGATAGATTGTAGCAGTGATGCTGTGGTTTCTTTAGGTGAACCTTAATCACTCCAAAACCGCCTCTGCCGCACTCATTTTGCTTCTGTCCAAATCTCCTAATCTCGGGACCATTAATTGTTGAAGGCGTGTTTCGTGAACTTGGGACATCTGAATATGTTTCGCTCTATACAAAACACAAAGGTAAGATCAGAACTTGTATATAGCAGTCTTAATGTATTCTCACTTCCTAATTTCAGCTATCTCAACATAGTCGTTGCCAGACTGGATACTGCCAAATTCACTTACTGGCTGGCATCGCCATATTTGGACCACGACCATGTGGGTCGTCTCCCTGGTGACAACCTAGAAGGGCTGGTACTGGAAGATGGAAGGCTAAAATTTGGCCCACAGCACTAACGATGAAGATGAATCATTTTTAACCCACATTGTTTACAACATTGGCAATGACCCCACTTTTAACCTTAAGCCCTACAAGATGTGCTAAATATCACTTTTTTCTCCGAAAACATCACTCAAATGATAACGAACTGGATGGTATCGAGTGAACACCCTTTTTCAGATCACATATACATACATGCAGTTCAGCCTGAATGATGCTCCTAACTGCCAACTTGCATCCCGGAACTACTGAAAAACTATTTGACCAAAACACAGGAACATCAGTACTGGGACCGCTTAGAAATGTTCGCTAAAGGTCATTCTGTAATAAAATAACAGAAGCATCGCGGCTAAGAAAACTCCTCTCTAAAAAACCTATGATGCCGACTTGCCAACAATATAGAATATCTTGTGGAGCTGCGTAAAATCCACATTCCCTGTCTAGAAGGAAAGTTAATGTAGTCTCCATTCCCAAGCCTGAAAATGTTTTCATGTTCTCCCAAAGGACCTCCGACGTATAAGTCTACCATTTTTCCTTCTGAAAATTCTCGAATAACTGACTGATATCATTATACAAGGGCGGTCCCAGAAGTACCAAGACATGGCGGTAGTTGTTTGAAAATATTACTGTATTGGAAAGTACGCAGGATAAATCATATGTTTAGTATTTGTTTGGCATCCATCAATAGTGAACGTTGTCAATGAATTTGTGAAAATGGAGAATAGTGGACATCGTTATGTAATACAATACTTTTATTTGAAAGGCCTCAGCCCAACCAATATAAAAGCTGAACTGGATTCTACTCTGGGTGAGCCTGCTCCTTCGTTTACAACAGTAAAATTTTGGGTTCCTGAGTTTAAACGAGGCCGTACGAGCTGACAAGACGAGCATCGCAGTGGTCGACCAAATGAGGTGACAACTCCAGAAATGGTGAAAAATATCCAAAAAGCGGTACTGGATGATCGTCGACTGTAGAATTTCAAAAAGAGCGGTACATCGCATATTATTTCAAAATTTGGACATAAGAAAGCTGTGTTCAAGATGGGTGCCGCGTTTGCTCACACTCGAGCAAAAACAGTGTCGTGAAGATGTTTCAATTGAGTGTTTAGCGAAGTTTCATAGCAACAAAGCAGATTTTTTGCGCCGTTTTATAACGTTTCATGGATCATGGATCATGATTTTACACCCGAGACAAAAGAACAATGAAAACAATGGATTCAAAAGGGAGAACCGGCTTCGAGAAGGCGAAGACCGTTTCATCTGCGGCAAGGTCATGACGTCGATTTTTTGTGATGCGCGTGGGATAATTTCCATTGATTGTATCAACGGCCAGTATTATGCGAACTTATTGCAACGTTTGAGCGAAGAAAAAACAAGCAAACACAGCCGCATTTGGCTAAGAAGAAAGTGTTCTTTCATCAAGACAATGTACCAGCTCACAAATCCGTTATTACAATGGCCAAACTTAATGAATTAAAGTTTCAATTGCTACCTCATGCACGCTCTCCGCCAGATTTAGCCTCCTCGGATTATTTTCTGTTCCCAAACTTGAAAAAATAGATGAAGAAGTTATGTCGGCAGTTAATAGATATTTTAAGGAGCAATACAGTTCTTATTATAAAATTGGTATCGAACTTTTTGAACATCGCTCGGAAAAGTGTATTTATAGAGCTGAAAGGCGATTATGTTGAAAACTAAATAAATTTTTTTGTATTTTCTTTGTTGGGTAGTTCTGGGACCGCTATCGTATATGTGCAGAAAGAACCCCCCAGAGAGTAAAAGCAAATGTCCTTTTCAGTTAAATGGTTAGCTAAAGATTCGCTTTATTGATTAATTTATATTGACAGTTCATGAATCCATATTATATTATTCTTCTTAGTGATTTCAAGTTCATTCAAAATTCAATGTATCTAACAAAAATATTGTCCCAGAAAATGTTGAATAAACTTTTGGAATGACAATTCTTTTATATGTATATAGCAGTTGCCGTTAATACTTCAGAGTCAATCGCATTGCGATGCAAGCATTTCACTCTCATTTGTGCTCCATCTGCAGCAAGGTAACTTAAGGTACGACTGAGCAAAATTATAGAATTGATTTTTTACCTTAATTTATGAGGCGACATTCCGCTTAAATTCAATGAATTTAAAAATTGAATAGGATATTCATTCACATTTAAATCATTTAACCATTTTACTTTAAAATGTCATGATGGTCACAAAGTCATGATGAAATGAATTAAATTGATTCTAGATAATTTCAGATAACTGTATAATTTTCGCTAAAATAAACCATTTCCAGCTTCAAACAACCAGTAAAATTTGTCTAAAATCTCCACTCAAAAAAATGGTTTTAACATCAAATAGTGAATTTTTTTGAATTGGATCGTTTGCCAAATCCCTTAAAAATGAATCTATATACTATATTTTGATAAAAAAACATGCATTCTTTGGACGCATAAATATTTCATCTATTAAAATCAAATCTACTACATTAAAATTACGTTTTTTACTGAAATTGACAATTTGAACGCATTATCTAATGTTCTACCACAAAATAAATAATGTTGCAACACTACCACTGAAAGCAGTTTCAATACAAAGTAGGTTCAACGAGTTTAATTAATGTATGATAGTAGTTTGAACAACTGTTTATGTGCAGTTAAACAAAAATCATTCGAACCGAATCATGATATACTATACGTGAATAACACGATCAATCAACTTTTATCGTTCAACATTTGCACTTGTATAAAACTGTTGGAACTACCCTTCTCCTACTATTGTATCAATTGCATTATTTGTATGAGTAACAGGCAATACATTCGGAATTGGAAGACTTAATGATTTACAATTCAATTTGTGAAAAATTAAAATATCTTCAATTTCTTAAAGAGCACGATTATATGCCGTATTAGTGTCAAAATACCTTGCAATATCTTCACTTAAATATATTTTAAATTCATTCCACAATAATAGTGGGTTATATCGCATATTTAATGCACATATTATTGCGAATAACTCTATCATTTTTTGGGTGATTGAAAGTTTTTGGATTCCTGCAAACAGTGCTTCCATTCATTCATACCTCTTGCATGGCATACTTTCACAAATCTATTATAAACAATATCATTTAACGCTCAAAGGTCTTCAAAGCACTTTGCACCGTAAACATGCATTAAAAAAATTCTTAAATGGAAAAAATTCTCTACCTTTAGGAGATACTAAATATAGGGTGATTCATCGTGAGGTTTGACTTTCAATAGGCTTTTTTTGACAGATCACGCGTGACTCGTATCAAACTGCTTTGTCGTATCGTTTGGTAAATCATCACGGACAGACTTACACCACAACAGTGTCTCCAAATTGTTCAGCTGAATTACGAAAATCAGCGTTCTGTGAGAAATGTTTTTCCCAAATTTGACTCCCAATATTACATTATTGAATGATAATCAACCGATTAGACTACATACAGTACGTAGTGAAGAGACTATAGCAGCTGTAGCTGAGTGTGTACGCGAAGACCTTGACAAATCGATTCGTCGTCGTTCTCAGCAGCTTGGCTTGGCGTATTCGACAACTTGGAGTATTTTACGTGAGGATCTCGGCCTAAAAGCGTGTAAAATTCAACTTGTGTAAGAATTGAAGCCAGGCGACTTGAATTTGCGACACATTTTCAGTGAACGGGCTCTGGAAAACTCAATGAAAATCCGGTGCTTTATCGTGAAATTTTGTTCAGTGATGAAGCCCATTTCTGGCTCAATGGATACGTTAATAAACAAAATTGCCGTATTTGGGCTGATGAGCAACCCGAAGAGTACCAACGGCTACCATTACATCAACAACAAAAATGAGGCAACTCAGTCTTAGTGAGCGCTACGAGCCATACATCGCGTTAAACAATTGACTTGTTGAGAAATCATTTTGGTGAGCACATTTTGCTACGGTAAATTGGCCGCCTAGATTATGCGATATCACACCTTTGGACTATTTTCCTTGGGGATTTGTAAAGTCTCAGGTCTGCAGGAATAAGCCAGCTGCGATTGACGCTTTGGAAGCCAACATAACGAGTACTCGTGTTATCCGCGAGATACCAGTCGCTATTCATTTTTAAAAAGTAGATGCTATGAATTGTTCTTTTAACCGATAATAAATATTTGAAGTACGTTTTCATAATTATGTGTACTATTTTACATTATATATCAAACTTCATCAAACTTCGATAAATCACCCCTTACAAGCGTAAAATATCCACCACGCGATCGTTTTTTTCTACATGAGTGAGTATGGCGGCACCCAGCAGCAGGATAACTTTTTCATATGCAGAATAATGCCCAAAATATGGCGTGTGCGCAAAGTACTAATCTTTGTGGTATCTGCTAGCTCGCGCACCTTCACTTTCCGGTCAGCCAACACCATTTCATGTATTTTTTTTTTTTGACTTTGTCCTCTGTAACCGCATCGTAGGGGTGTGCTCTCGAAACCAATATTTGACGGTGTAATCTGACGGAGTATTAGCCCCATAATATTTATCCAACTTTTCTTTTGTTTCCTTCATCGTTTTGCCTCTCAAAAAATAATGTTTTATGAGAAAACGAAAATCGTTTTTGTCTATACTCAACATGATGCCAAACACGTCAACAACAATCAACTGTCAAAACAAAACTAAAGACAGTATCGCACTGAAATTTGGCATGTCTGCCGAAATATGAACGGACTCCAAGGCACCATAACCTTTTTTGCTGTAGCAGCGCATTCTGCAAGTCAAAGAGGTTACTTTTCACTCCACATAGTACACTGTCGTACAAAGTAAAGTGCAAAAATGAATTTGACTGCATTACATTAATTTTAAAGGGTTTTTATGGCGATTTTTTAATTAACTTATTTTTTTCTAATAAACGACATCATTCTGTCATTTTAGAATGGAATGACAATGGAACTGGGGTAAAACGGTGCATACCATGGAGGAATGAAAACCTAGAAGCTATTCGGAAAAGAGTGAGGAAGCTTTTTAACAAACGCACCGGGACTTGGGAACAATATGTTGTAGAACCGTTATTACCAACTAAAACCAAGAAATGCGAAGATCAAAGAGAGCGTGCTTACTGCGAGAAATTTGAAGAATCAACGTGGTGTTTATCTCCAAACCAGGCAACAAGCCTGGACATGGTTTTATCTGAAAACAAGAGTTATTGACGTCCGTATAAGAGAAGGCTTATAAAATAGCTTGCCTCTGCATCCATGTCAGTACGCCTATCAGAAAGGCAAATCGACGGAAGGTGCTCTGATGAAGCTGACAGCTAAATTCAAAAGCCCCTTCCGCTGTAAAGGAATTGCGCTTGGCGTATTTCTTTACATAGAGGGTGCTTTCGGCAATACTGTATATGAATCCATATCAAATATTTTGCTCTATAGAAACATCGTTCAACCTAACATTAACAGGATCAAAGTAATGCTTGAAAGCCGGATGGTTACTATTTCAGACAGAACTCCACGCCATTCAGGCATGTGTTGGCCATATTTACAACTGTATTTGGAAGAGAAAAAACCTACTATATTAACTTAACTACAGTTCTAACTAAATGGTACTAAATGTCAAAATGCCTTAATTCGCAATTAACGAAAATTAAAAAAAAAAAATAAAAAATTTACATACATATATGGTACAATAAATAACTACACTCCGCAAAATTCTTTCAAGAACGATGTTGAAAACTTTATATATAACAACGCATCTCAACGTTCGTTCTCCATTGTCATCCTGCACAGTCAAATGAATTTGACAGGGAAGCCAAAACTAGACATGGCTGGGTAAGTTCATCTCTATGGTGGCTTTGAAAGCCGTTATAATGTGAAAGATACAAACGATTTTGAACTTTCGGGTATTTTGATCTATGGAGGATTTTTTCTGATCTAAAACCACACTGATTAGACTGTTTATGAAGGGTATAAACAGATGACAGCGATGAGTCGATGTACAATGTACATATATATGTTCCGTGCTGTTTTAAACACCTCTGCAGTTAAGCCATCGAGTCAAGTTTCTGTGCTAGACTACATTGAAAATTGTCTACTGGACTTATCTTTGCTAGGTGGATGGAAATGTTATCTGCCTTCGTCCAGGTTAAATGGTTCATTCTAACTAATGATGTGACATTGTTCGTCGGCACCGTTGAACTGACTGCAGAAATTATCTTTCCAGATCATCAGCACTGACTGTGATTCTCTTATGAAGTTTCCTTTTCCATCCTTACAGATTTCTGTTCTGGCTTTACAGCTTTTGCATTTTCGTTTTTTGTAGAACTTCTGAATTTCATTATTCTGATAACACCTTTCTAAGACCTTCTCGTGCACTATCGTTTTTCTTCTGGAAGGCCTATTTTATTTCCTTCTTTTCAGCTCGTAGGGCTTGGGAGCTTTCTCATTCTTATCTGCAGGGCTTCTCTGTGCATCATCCGTTTTTCTAGATTTACATAGCTGTATTCGTCACTGAACCAAGGGCTTCTATGGTGGCGCGTTTTGAAACCCAATAGATCTTTGATTGATCTTTGACTGGCCTTTTACGTCCGATGCCAAAGGCTTCGGAATCCTCGGGAAGGGCCTTGTCGGCCTCTTGCGATTATAACTGTTTGGTGTAAAACTTCCTCACAATGGTTTGGTGGCTTCGTATGCGGATATCCGCATACTCGTACTCGTATGTATCTTGACTTTAGTAACATAATGGTCCGAATCAATATTAGCAGCTCAAAACGTTCGGAGTTTCACAATACTGGACGGGTGTCTTGGGTCGATTACAATATGATCGCTTATATTGCTGTCAGACGGTGAATTTGCAACTGTCGCCTACAGCAGTTTTCATAGTAAATGTGACTGCTTCAGATCCTTTTTTTGTCTGATTAATCTCATCAAACTTTTTTAATGGCGGTTTGTTGCTGTCGAAAATATCCGTGAGTTGTTAGCCTGCACGCCACGTGCCTATCCGATCATTTTGTCCTTGATCATTTTAAATTGATGCCAACTGGTTACTGGTTACTGATTTTTCCCATATGGACTTGATAACTCTAGCGTGGGTCAGTTTTATGTTACTGGTCGATCACGCACTTGGAATTTTAGCATGAGTAAGGATTTAGTCATGTTGTTACCGACGACCACCATTGGAAGGTAGGTGAAGTATTACAATACGAACTGATACAGTTAGCAGTTTTCCGATCGATCACCGCGATAATATCCTGACTTCTGGTTGCTGTAGAGAAATCCAAATCGTTTTATTACACAACCTTTAGTAAAGTAAGCTCATGTTAGTTCCGCACTGGTCTTATGCTGACTTATGCTGACATTTTCATTTAAGCACTTTATACAGTAAAATCTAAAAACACATTCTTATAGCCTAAAATCCACTGACCATTGCCTTACACTCGGCGGCTCTGGAAAATCTAACCAAAATGAATGAAGAACTTGAATCCATCTCCCATGATCTCGGTATTCGCATTCATAATTTACAACACGTTACTTGCGCCTCATTTCCGAGCGCATTATTCAAAGAAGGATATTCTTCCACGAACTGACATGTGTGTGGTGTATACTGAAAAGATTTTTTTTTTTTTTTTTTTTTTAACCATTAAAACACAACAAGCTTTTCTCCTTGCGCCCCTGTGCACCTTTTCAAGAACGAGAACGTTTAATACCACAGAGGGAATGTTTCCATTTTAATTCACTGAGAAGTAAAAAATAAAAAAATAAAAAATTAAATGAAAGCCTAGTACAAAAAAAGATTGAAAAAAGAAAGAAACTCAATACACTGCTCTCAGGATGAAATGAAAAGGAAATGGAAAAGTTTTAACAGCGTCAAATAGGTTGGCGCATATACCAAGAGGGTGTATCCTGTACGATGACTCCTTTACTGAATGCATTCTTTTAAAAAGCACTCATTTGTATCCGTTTTAATATTCGTAATCTCGTGAACTCATTTCAGTGACTCTTTCCTTTTTTTATCTGTTTTATTTCATTTATTCGTTAGACTCGAAGAGTGAGTGGAGATAAGTGGGAGTGAGAGTGGCTGTACTTGTATGTGCGGTTTGCCTATGCAAATAGGAACTAGATTCGCGTTGAAGGGATACCTTGTTAAAACTCACAATTCCAGAGACACATACGGATACGTTTATTATACGTAGTACGAGTACTCAGGCATTGCTAACCATAGCAAATGTCATAACCCATTCAAACTCTATGGAGAATTTCGAATCTACGAGCAGTAGAATGTGCACATAGAATGCCGAATGGTAAATGAAAATGGAAAATGGTAAATGAAAAATATATTTACACGTTTCGTTTCGAGGCTAATACCGCAACCGCTCTTTAGATACGTTCGAGCACACCTACAATAAACTCTCGTGCAAAACCAGGTGAAGAGGTTTATATCTTGCATGAGTGTCGTCGTTTTATAATTCATTGGACCGTCTACGGAGATTCAGATGTTTGATTTAGCTTCTACGTCCCGGAGGTAGGGGTGTTCGAAGATCCAAAGAAATTCACGCTACGAAATAAATAGAGTAGCAATGCGAATGTGGAGAAGGTAAACCAATGAAAGCTATCTAGATACTGTAAACATTTTATTTGCATAGAAGATTTTTTCTCTTTATTATTTGTTGTTTACTTTTTTTCACTTCTTTTGGTTCTGTTCAGTGTGAATACTCAAAAGCAGTCACCACACAAAGTGATCATTTAAGGGCATGCTATCATTTAAAATGAAAATTATTCCAAATGAAAATGGCTTACCGAGGCTTTACTTTAAGCAATCAGAGCAAGGATATGATCAAAAGTGTCACAAAGACTTGTGATGAAGCCAAATAATAGACTCAAATCTTCCAAAAGGAGAGCTTTGAGTTAATTGAGAACACCGGGAAGGGTTGAATGGCTGGCAAATTAAATGTTTTTGCCGAAAGCCTGACACAGATTTGAGTCAATGACGTTGAGATTGCTTCCAAAGATACTTTTGTTTTTCAATAAAAATGACATTATCCTGCTTACCTAGTGAATTCTAAGTGGAGTTTGATTTCGCTGGTATGTTTTCCTAACGGGCACAGGGTCGTTATATGTGTTTTACTTCTGAATGGTACTATGGACTCATGGTTATAAATAAAGTATATTTGCCCCGAGTCGTTATACCTTTATCCTAGGAGTATTAACGTTCGTAATGAAGTACTTCAGTATCAGGAAAGGGCTGGATTTAGGATAGAAAAGTAATCCCAGTGCAAATTGGCTAACAAAAGCTTTGCAGATGAATATTGATTCCTTAAATAACGAAATACAGAATGCTCTTTTAGCTCTGATGATAATGATAAACATCATGTTTATTTAGGAGTTTATCAAAACTCCTGACCAGAAAGGCAAAGGTTTTCATGTACAAGACCTTGATCCTGTCAATACCTTTGAAATTAGAGCGAACACGAACTCTGTATGAAGATGTAGATGTAGTTCGAAAAGCCAAGATGCGTCGACTGGATTGGCTTGGCCAGATCGAAGTGGATAAACAGCAATGGTTTAGTTAAGAGAATCTTTGATCTACAATATCAAACAGTCGCTGATGCAAGAATGCTTGGTATTACAAACTGGCAGCAGCGTGACGGGGATCCAAGAGGATTGAAGGCTGTGGTGCCTCTAAAAGAGATTCTTTACGAGTTTGGGAGCTCTTTAGGTAAATAAGTATCACAATATTCTGAGCGAATAATACACGGATTTCATCAACCGTACGATGATTGAAAAGCAAGTGCCGTATTAGATTTAAATAAAAAGCTGACCTTTTTGAACAGGATGCATATATGTGTGAAATCCGAAACTTTGATAAAAAAATTAGTCATCAAAATATTTTATAAAGTTCTAGTCAGCCGTCTCAACCTCATAATACTTATTTGATGTGTTCACAGAGCAATCAAGCCTCCAATCGGTTTTGCTTTTTCAAGTAGGGACTCTCCCTGTTCTCTATTGGAATCCATTTTGCCAAAATCGGCGACTTTTAACCGATCAAACACTTTATTTAGCAAGCTTTCCTAGCTTCCCAATATTCATATCATCTACTTCATAATTAGACAGATTAATTATTGACGAATTCTCTCCAGTACGATAATAAAAGATTCACCATTTTAAACGCATTCAGAAGCAATATCGACCACTCATCGCTATTGAGTTATTTTTTCAAAGACTCTAAGATCGCGTAATTGGTTAGTATGGACGTAGTAGCCTAATTTAAATGTTTAAAATGTTTAAATTCACTGATTCTGCCCTTCAAGTTGACTTAGGGTCCCTTAAGCCCTCTGCTTCGCCGTCTCTCAGGGTTACACTCGAAGACTTCTTTGGCTGGAGCTATGGCGTCCATTCATTCAACATGGCCCATTCATCTCAGGCCTTGGATCCATGGGCACCTGACTCTTGCGCGCAATATTTTTTTCTGGAAATGCTTCTTCAACTGCTTTCGATAAGGTCCAAGCCCAGCGCCATAGAGCACCACCCAGTGCTCAATTTGGTCTTATAAGGGAGTGCTCTGATACTGAACTGACATCTGATTTCTCTGTTGATGTCGTTGCTCCTTGCAACTGCGGAGCCATGCTAGATGAAGTCCATGCCTATTGCGAGCTAATATGCTTTCGAGTCAATAATCATCGGCGTACAAGTGTAATTTTGCGGACTTAAAAAAATATCGTGCCCTTTAAGTAAGGCAACACGTCGGCTTTTCTTACACTTTTCTGGACATTGAAAGTCCCGCTGATTTTATTTTTAACCTACCTTGATGAGGCAGCGAGAATTGTCCATAGACATAGTGTTGCATAGCCCGTCCATATGCACATATCTGGCTTTGAAGTGAACAAATGGATGGTGAGTATGGATCTGAAATTCCTATGTCTTTTCTTAGATCCGTAGTGTGAATATATCATATGATCGACCTTCCTGGACCTGTAACTGCATTGATATAGACCAACCAGGTTTTGAATAATTTCAGCTCACATAAAATTCCAGAAGAGATCTTGTGCGATGTTTAGGATACTTACTGTTCTATAGGAAATATGCAAAATGTAGTGTATTTGGTGACATCAGGTATATTATTATTCCAGTTTTCATTGACACAAATACCAAGAAGTTTTCGGTTTAAAAGATGTAAGTGCCATTCATGGATAATGTCTAGGTGGTCGGATTTCAATTGAACGATAGCAAACGGCAAAGTGTTTTGGAAGCAATAAATTTCACACTGTTGGTAGTCCCCCACCTAGTAATGTTGTTTATATTGGAATTGAATGAGCTTAGCATAGGATGCCGTTCCGGTTGTAAAATCGAAGAACAGGGACGGGAGTCTGGGGAAGAATATGAAAAGCAGAGAGTACTGTCGTCAGCAAATGAATATATTGGATTGGAAATGACAAGCAAGAAATCATTGATGAAAACTGAAAAAGAGTGTCGTCGACGGAATGGAGCTTTGCCCTAGGAGCATTTAGAATCAGACTTGAAACCATCTAAGAGAACTTGAATTGAATGTTCCGAAAGATAATTTTTATTCCATTAAAGAGTAGGATCGCCGTTACTATGGAAACATTCTGGTTTTGTATGTTCATTTATTCTCGGATAAAACTTCCAAAGATAAATCCTGCAGTAACATCTCTCCATTTAATCGACCGAGGGCTTCTCTGCTCTTTCACTTTGTTTCCGAAATATATGTAGTATTCCGTTTTTTGTGCTCGAGGAGGTAACGTGTTGCGTTTGTACTTATGTGCTTCTTGTTTTACTGTATATACTTTTGAACCATCTTTTGAAACCAATTCCAGCAGAAGCAACTTCTCAAGTGGTTGCTATAGTCTGTGTATGGGGGCTAGGATTTTGTGAGAACTTAAGGAAAACGAAATCGAAAAATGCAATTTGAAGAAGTAAGTGCCTCTCGTCGATCACAATGTTGTCAATCCGGCTGGTGGTTGATTAATTAGGTGAGCCAAGTACCTTTATGGATGTACAGATATAGAAACTGAGTGCTATCTACCAAAATTTTGCGTCCTGTTACAAATGCATCCGACGTGCTCTTATGCAAGCTTAATTTCCCAGTGATGCTCTTAAAAAAGGCTTCCTTACCCAATTTCTTTCTGGCACAAAATTGGTGTCATATCTGAGACATACGTTTGATCTATGGTGTCATCTTTGATACTGTGATCCTTATCATATGCAGAGGTAAGGCGTTAATCAGGCTTATATTTTCGAATTGGGCTTTGATGCGGATTTATATGAGGCGTCCGCTTGTATGCCGAAAGCTTTGGATTTTTCCATAAGCATGTATCAAAAAGGAAATACACATCTTTCTTTGTAGTAATCGGCTAGTTTTTTGTCCTCGTTTTTTTTTTCCAATCTTTGTTCCGTAGAAACATATAGCCTCTTCGAGTTGTTCGGTGATACGTAATCTGTTAAGCGTCTAATTGTGTGCAATGCCGAAATTCGTTATCCTAAAAACGTGTGCTGAAGTATTCAACAATGATTGGTTTATGATTTTCTTTTCTTTTCCAAGGAGGGCCAATTACTTAATAAAAACCCCTAAACAAAGGCTCCGGCTAAAAGATCGGATTTAGTCAGTAATGAAAGACAAACCGCCTAGTCGTGTTTCTATGCATAGCTTAAAAAAATTATGCCTTTCTGTACTTAACTCAATTTCCTTACACAAATTAACTTTATCGGGATGGTCATTTATATGTGAAGAGATGCAAATTAAAACGAAATAAACTATTTCTTGTATAAATTTAGACAGAGTAGTACTCCAATATCTGACTATATAGGCTTAGAAGACTGACTTATAAATTCAAATATATCACATTAGCTCGGAAGTTTTTTACCTGACTTTATTTTCCGTATGGTGAACTTAGCCTTGTCGAAACTGAGCGTTATTCAAATTTAAGTGGGCAACTGCATTATCTTTTTCATCACCATCAGCGCCATTCACAGATACCAGTATGCATATCCTACAAAACTCAACTCGTTACCAATATTTGTATTTTACTCGAAATTTCAAGTTCTAAAGTCTATTTGTTTGGGATGCCGCTGCCAAAAATAAATCTTCGGTGAAAATGTTCACATACCTTGACTGGATCTCTGCACCTCTTGACAAGTAACTCATTTGCTCATTCATCTTATCAGTACGTTACGAGCG
Organism: Volucella inanis; assembly: GCA_907269105.1. Taxonomy (NCBI): domain Eukaryota; kingdom Metazoa; phylum Arthropoda; class Insecta; order Diptera; family Syrphidae; genus Volucella; species Volucella inanis. Next base: position 151,131,009 of record OU026153.1, read on the forward strand.
AGAGAGCATAGAGTGATGGTGAAGCCATCCGTTCAGTAGAACATCTATCTTTATCTTCAACCGAACAGATATACCCCGAATGCGGTTGGAGTCAAAATAATGATACCGACAGTCCTGATGATACTGATGACAAGGAAGATGGTACTTTTAGTCAACTTCAGACAAACTTACACACAAACACATTTGCAAACAATGTGGAAGAAAACTTAAAGTAAGAGAGTATGAAAAGATAACCATCTGACAGATGCAGAATCATTTCACATAGGGATTCCCCTAAGTTCATTTCAATTAAGAAACTTTTAGTGTACCAAGAACACAATGGTTTGAGGAAGGGACCTATTGCCATATACATATATACATTGTTGGAAAGACGCGGAATGGGAGTTCCACAAGGCCTTGCATTTATTTCAGTAGCAAAGATCTTTTTTGTCTAAACATGTGCATGTGTGAATACTTCCAAGTTAAATAAATTAAATAAATTTTCGACAAAAGTTGCAACAACTTGGCCTTGGTTAGAGCATTCAAAGCTTCGGGTTTGAGTTCGGTGCATTCGGGTGACTCGCCTTCGCTTTCGCTTGCAAAGTTAAATTGCCAGTTTCATTAAAATAAATTCCGACAACACCGAATTTTCGTTTTGTTGCGGCTGCCACAACGGTGTACTTGCAGATGGAATGATAGTCGGCTGGTTAAGGATAGATGCACACATTTCTACATGCAGTGAGATGGGCACCGTGGGCGTCTGGGATTGTGGGCCTCTTGCCGATGACTTAGAACTTCATAGACACAATACAATAGAAAAGCCAAAACCAAACCCAAAACAAAACACAAACATCGTACTCGTATCTGTGAAGTTCTTTTTGGACACAATATTGTTATGACAGGCGAAACTTTCGCAATAAATTTCAAATAGAGTGGCAATTTTCGAAATACTCGTATACGTTTGTATTTATTTTAATTAATGGCACTGCAAGTGTGCGGTTATGTTTCTGTGTGATTTCTGGATATTTTGTGCATTTCCATTAGATGGTTGGTTGGTTGGTTGGTCGGAACCAGCACCAGGTTCTATGGCAATACCTGAGCCTAGAAGGCAAAACAAACATTAAAGAAGAGAGTTGCAGTGAAGAACTGTATGTATTTTTCTGAAATAACCTACGTTATTTGAGAACAATATCTGGCGTAAGGTTAGATCAAGAGTTATCCGCAAGGGAATTTTGTTAGACATAAAACATGACAATGATTTGGGGTTAAGAATTGCCTATTGATATTAAAAACATCCTCGGAGATGTGGCCAAAAAATATGGTCTAGCACATTCCATCACATCAACAAAATATAAGCCAAGGAAGTAATAATCAATACCTACCATGACCTATGGCCCAGATAATACCTGGCATCGAAACAACAGTGAGCAGGATTTTTAGTTTCGACGCTAACCGGCTTAGAAAATGTCAAACAAAATTTTATTTGTAAATGAGGAAGCCAAGCGTATATTACTAACTGCCTTAAAGATGAGCTCGACAAATATGTCAAAACTCATAACACGACAAGAAACGCTTCGGATCAAATCTGTGCTCTTATCGGGTGCGCGAAATTCAGGCGCTAATTGTCCTATGTTGTCTTAATTGTCCTAAGCTTGAAAAAAGGTTGAAGTGCAAAAAAAAAAAAAATAATAATATAAGAGGCGATATTTCGGAAATACTCGGTGAATCCTGCAAATGCAGTCAATGTCTCAAAAAGGGGTGATTAGCAGACTTCAAACACTTAACAAATCTGATAGTTACTTGAAAATAGAAACCCCAAAACTTATTCTCGAAAATCACTTGGCATGTGATCAAACCAAACCGACAGACAACTAACTCCTTGTGCTACCGGGTGTGTTAAGTAATACGAGTAGAATACGCCTTAGCTGGTTTGTAGTTATTTTGATAGATGAGGTTATTAAAAAGGCTGCCCCGCCAGCTATGGTGCAAAGAAAGTATAGACCATATGGTTCAGCATAAAGCTGAAACATAGTCCTGATAAAAATATCAATTGTTGCTCCGCAGTGAAATAGCTCTATTCTTAGGCTTAGAAATTTGCTTTCAGTCAAGTTCTATACGAGAAGAGAGTCGTTGACTGTTCTAACTCATCTAATGCAAAAAGGTGTCGTCATTCACTATGTTATCTGGGGTACTAGCTTCTTTCAACTAAATAAATATTAAAAATCCTATATATATATCCTGCAAAGATATCTTTGGGGCGCCTGACTAGGTGTGGGCATTGTACTCCAATTTTGGGTGGACGGGAAAGTATTGGTTATATATTTTAATTTGCGGTGGGTTTTTTTTTTCTCCAAAATTTGAACGTTTATTTAAGAAAAACATGTACAATAGTATTAATTGAAGTATTGCCCATCTGAAGCTATGACTTTTTCCCATCTTTCTGACAATTTCTGGATCCCATCCCAAGCCAATTTTTGATATTCTTCTCTGACGTGTTACGTATTTCAGTGAGGGCGTTCTGAATCGACCGGAACAAATGGTAGTCAGAAGGAGCAAGGTCTGGGCTATAAGGCGGGTGGGGTTTCACATATGATTTCTTGCACTTGGGGTTGTCATAATGGATCCATTTTTCATCACCAGTAACAATCCGATGCAAAAATGACTTCATTGTGTGGCGTACCAGGAGCATTTCGGACATGCAAAACCGCCTTTCGACGTCTCTCGACTTGAGTTCATGTGGAACCCAATTTCCTTGCTTTTGAATATATCCAGCTGCTTTTAAACGTTTTGAAATGGCTACTTGAGTGACACCCAAAGATTCTGCGAGCTCCTCTTGTGTTTGGCAACAAACTTTTTTGGCTGAACAGGACGTTCATCGTCTTCCAAGCCAAAATCAATACTTTTAAATCATGCAAACCACTTTTGGCACGTTCGCTCAGGTAGATCATGTTCACCATAAACTTCCACCAAAATACGATGACTTTCGCCAGTAGTTTTCTTCATATTAAAATAATGAAGAACAACTCCCCGCAAAAACACTTTTTCAGGCACAAAGTTCGACATATTTGAGTGAAAAAAAAATTATTGTTGTTTACGCTTCAAATGAATGACATATACTGAAATTTCGTACAATTACAGTAGCTTTACAACGCATGGAATAATAACAATGGAATAATACAAGTTACGCCATCTCTTAGCAAACCGCGCGAATAGTTATAGACCAAATATTTTTTACATCAATTGAGGAAATATACAAAATGTATTTTTGGTGACATCAGGTATGTTATTATTCCAGTTTTCATTAACACACATACTATGAATTGATAATGACTAGGTGTTCGGATTTCACTTGAACAATAGCAGACGGCATAGTGTTTTGGAAGCATTAAATTCCACTCTGTTGGTAGTCCCCAACCTAGTAATTCTGTTTATATTGGAATTGAATGAGCTTAGCATAGGATACCGTTCCGGTTGTAAAATCGAAGAACATGGACGGTAGTCTGGGAAAGAATATGAAAAGCAGAGAATACTACCGTCAGCAAATGAATATATTGGATTAGAAATGACAGGCAAAAAATCAGAACGGAGCTGTGCCCCAGTGCATTTAGAATATCTGACTTGAAACCATCCAAGAGAACTTGAATTGAATGTTGCGAAAGATAGTTTTTAATCCAATGAAGAATAAGGACGCCGATTTAAGCGCATGCGTTTTTGACAAAAAAGCCTGATGTCAAACTCTGTCAAGTGTCTTCGGAATTACAAGTGCATCTATCTTGTTTTTGTCAGATTGATGTAAGCTTTGGTTCCACTTTTCGGTGAGACATGTAATCATAAAATAACCAGTGGACCTGTTACTACGGAAACATTCGGAAACTTTCAAAGATCAATCCTGCAGTAACATCTCTTCATTTCTATGTCTAAGAGTTTTTCAAAGAATAATTCGAGAAGACAAATACAATGGCCATAGTGATCCATTGAATATTAATTACCGGTGGTTGTCTAGAGTTACCTATAACGTACAATAAATAAGAGAATTTTGTGTTGCTTGCCGCAGAAAAGCCGTTTGTAATGGCTCCTTTTCCTTGATATCCAAATTTTGGGCTTTCTTTAGAACCATTCATACTCGAATTTCTTCGAATGTTCACGCGGATTGTCTTGTGACAGAAGATTATGGATATGCTCTTTGATACTATTAAAATTTAGTTCTGTGCACTGCCAAAATGGTAAGTGGACTTTCTCTGTACTTAGAATCTAGTATCAGAAAAGGAACGCATTCGATGCTGACATCTTTTTAGGGAACATCAATCTTAGACTTCACTTTTCGTTAGGCAAACTTTCGGCTGAGTTCCAACTGGAAACAGACACACCAGGTGGAGCAGTTTATTTATCTGCTCTCTTTACAGAACACTTATACTACTCCCAAACTTGTTTAAGGGCCCAAAACTTTCATTAGAGCAAATTATTATATCTATTGCACAGACACGAAACCATTCGCATTCGGCCATATGAGTATGGTATAAAAAAAGTGAGGATTGTTAAAACCTCCTCAAGAACGCTTTCGAAGAAGAAAAGAGCAATCTCGTAGTTTGATTTTCCGACATGTCCGATCTTAATGGAAAAATTTTATATGACATGGCAGCACATACCTATACGAATGCATCAAAACATGCTCCATACCATATTTCACCTTTAAAGACGCCGCCTGGTACGACAGGCTCATGGAGCCAGTGGCCCTTCAAGACCTAACTTCGTTAAGATGCCGTGCAAGGGTGCAAGCTTTTCTCAAGATGATCCTGAAGATCTTGATATACCAAAACGACGGTACACGGACCGTACTTTGCCAAACTATCTAGGTCAGGACGTGACTGAGGAAGCTAGAAGGGATACTTAGGGATCTGCAAACGAGAAACAGGGAAGTGCAACCTAGACTAGCGGAGTCAGCATTAGTAAGACCACGGCAAGTTATAAAAATAAAAAAAAATAAAAAAAACGGAATTTAGATTTTATTTTAGGTGCTGAATCGTTCCTGGGTTGGCTCCGAGGAAGAATTTTTGAACTTGCTTATGAACTCTCACTGGTTATAGTTCAGAGACGTTCTCAGACCTTCGAGAGAATTTTCAATTTGTAGTCTCTAGTCTACTATTGAATTCCGTTCTCACTCCCTATATGACCGGCAAGTGCCAAGCACTCTCCTACGTTCTCGAGTACACCCAAAGCATTGTTTTGTATCGGAACAGAGTAATCAGACTAGAAAATAGTCGATTGTACTTCTTGTATGTTCCTTTTACTAAAATTAGTGCTTTCGTAGCAAGAGGAGCAAACGTTTTAGAAATTACTAGCACCCACCACATGAGCTCCAAGTAGCTGCAGCATGAAGCAAGCGTGGGCCGGACACTTGCAGAGATAGTGATCCACCGCGTTGTCATCACTCTCACAGCAATCCTCGGTCACAGTACGATGTTCAGAACATTAGGTGTTTTGCAAAAGCATAGGGCCGTCACAACTTCCAGTAAATGGTCTGCAGTCTTGCATACTGAGGAATACCAGGAAAGTCGATACTCTCTTTGAAAATTCAGGAAGCATTCATTCGATCTGTTGGCAACGTGGAAAGTCATGCCATTTGCTGTTATGCTCATATGAATTCAGCATTCCGGCGTAGTTGAGTAAAGTCCCCATCTTCATACCTTTCCTAGCTCAGATTCTAGTCGAACTTATTCTTGGGCACAAGGAAAGTCGATCTCGACTTGTCGTGGTAACAGGAGTTCTGGTGTCATTGCATAAAAAGACTGCGTGTTGTACAAGCGAATTGAATATCAAGGAACCTCCCATCAATCAGTATGTTTGGAAAAGAGGAAGACAGACAGAAGACAGACCTTTTTTTGTCTGGTAAAAGCAACAGTAATGTAGTAGTATAGTTTGCGAAAGTTTTGTTTCCACAAGACAACTGACTCATAGGATGTAATTAGCCTTATTATAGATACATACATAGATTTAGAGCACCCTATTTGGTGACAGGCCCGATGTCTTGGACAGAGCTCCATTCACTACCAGATAGCCGACAGCGCCTTCACGTGATATGTTTAGCCCAAAGATGTTTTTTATCCAAGAGACACCCAAATACTTAGCTTAGTTAAAGATACGGTAATGGTTAGCCCTTTGAGAATAATAATGGGACAAACTAGTCAGCGTCCTCTAACTCATAACGATAACAACCTCAATTTTTTACTTAAAACCCGTTTTTAGGGCGTTCATCGTAAATTACGTCAGGAGCACAGTTAGTCACTAAGCATGATCCAAAAGAGCGTTAAGCAGTGAGTAGGCCAATATTCATTTGTTTATTGGTAGGTAAAGTAAGGTTTAAACTCTGTGGTACTTTTGGCACGGTAACGACATGTCCGGTTTTTCCGAAGAAATAGGCGACCATTTGATTCAAATTGCTTCGTGGATTTGGCTGGTCTTGAAAGACCTTTTTTTTTTTTTTTTAGAACTTTACACTCAATCGGTAATACTACTCTTAACACGTGTTAAGTTTTTCGGAAAGTTGGATAGAGAGAGAGAGAGAAAGATGTTTGGGCTCAGTGGTTATTTCCCTCCATGGGTAGCATCCAACATTTATGAGGGACTCTAAATTATTAGTGGAAGAGTTGGCTTGTTGTTGATCTATAGTCACCTACTCATCTTGATTTTTGTTAAATGCAAAAAAAACGATAGGCTTTCAGGCGAGGCTGGGATTACAACACCGAACCTGCCGATTTGGAATTCAGTCTACAACCACTTGAGCCACGGCCACCGACAAGTCGATAAATGTTCAGTTGCAAGCTCATATGCAAAGATCTATCAATTGTTGCCTGCCAAGATCTTATGGACGTCTTTTCAAGCACCATTATCGAGTTTTCTCAAAATTTCTTTGGACCAATCGACACAAGCCTTTTTCTGAGTGGCGATTGTCGAGTTATGCGGTATCCAACGCGAAGGAATCTTTGTAACGACTAAATGTTAATGCAATATTAAATGGATGCGAGTGGAACTTATGCACCTCAATTTGGCACAACAACCGATTTAGGATGATCTTCACGAAATTCTTCCTAGACTGAACGACTACCACCATTGAACTCGGAAATAGTTCTTCACCATCAAAAAATAAGATACTTAATCGGCCTACTGTTATTGAGTTAATTCACTTCGAAAATCATAAAAAATTATCGGACGAATATGTTAACGATTTAATTCCAGTTTTTAGGTAAGATGAACTTTTCAAATATCTGTAAAAAAAAAGTAAGCCCTTAATAACATCAACCTTTAGGATACTGATTTGTCGCATCTACACCGGTATGGCCACAGCTCAGAACTTAAGTAGCAACCTACGTACCAACATTCAAAAATAATTGTATGATATCAACAGCCCTCTATACTTTAAACCTGCCCTGACTTAACAGATGAAGAAAGCTTAATAGCACCTGTCACGGATCTCTTTAGAAGTATTGGTATAGGCTAGATAGATACGTGAATCTTCATAAGTGAAAGTCATAAAATGACTGTGTTAATATATCCGGACCTACAACCAGAGCACTTTAATCTGATTTGCATCAATCTATACTATTCTTCCTACTACATATGTTTCAAGCATTCGTTTTGAGCTTAAAGTCTTTAATAATTTTATGCATCGTTCTGTATGTTCGCCCAGTGACCTTCATCCGGCACCACACATCTCCAGAGATTGTAGATTTTAATTACCCTCCTTTATCTATCTAAAAAGCAACGTTTTGAACCTTCCCTCAATATGAGCTGTGCTCGTTGGTTCTTTAATAAGCAAATTTTGATTTCAAGAATTACCAAACACAACCACCCAATAACCGAAGAAAACTTATCCTGCTTAACATGTAACATATGTACAAATCTACTCGTATACTTGTGCAGTCGTATTTGTGGACATTGCTAATTAGCCGAAAAAGTTTACCTACTTTGGCATCGTTTTAACTGCTGTTGTCTGTTTGTATAAAATTAATGGCTGCAAACACAATTTAAAATTTCTACTTTAGGCAACAAAAGTTGAATGGATGCAGTAACACCTCCGGGAATATTCCACCGCTTTTGCTTTTTTTACGTACCATGCCAACAATCAGGCGCTTGGATTAAGTTAACTCGTTCGCTATACGAGCACTCGTAGTATCGGTACCTACTCGAAGTATTTATTATCGTACAACGTCGTCTGATGCGAGGCGCTTGGCAATTTTAATTAGGCAGTTTCGTTGAATACTCGTTCTTTACGCCTCCCACCACCTGTATTGACAATCCAGTATCCAAGATCTAGCTTTAGCATAAGCCAAAGTCAGTAATTGAATTTTCCAAACACAAACATTGTAAAATATTTACGAAGATAAATATGCTGCGTATCTTAGAATGTTGCTGGTGCCTGTCTATGTATTGTATGTCTCTCTTGTTAGTCTGGTGTTTAGTGCGCTAAGAGAAAGATATGGATAGTACATAGGTAGGGGATTCGACTGTTTGGAGTCGACATTATTAGCATCCTTGCGCTGCGACTTGTTAAAGGGTTCTCAGCCTTGCGTACGAATATCTTACCTCGGTCGTTGGTGTGTGCCTATGCACTAAGTAAGTCTGTATGTATTTATTTACTAATCTGCCGTAATTAGAGGAATCTCATTAAATGCGTTTATAAATTTCACGTATGGATTAAGAAATGTCGGCATAACGATGAAATATGGAAATTCAGATAGGCTCGTGAAGGCATTTATGCTCATCGTCGACATCATCGTATAGTACTGGTGTTTAAAGGATTAAAATCTATAGCAATTATCAATTGAAACAGAGCAATGGTATTTTTGATTTGAAAATTTTAGTTAAGCACCTGACTTTGAAGGTATTTATTAAAGCACAAGTTGCGGTATTCAATGATGCTTTCAAGAAGTGTAGTTTGGTTAAAAAATGTTACTGTTTGTGAGAAAAAGCATCTAATCGATTTATTCCAAAATATATAAATATTTTAATGCAATACGTCAATAGATAAACCTCTTCCCTAATAACACTCATGCCTATAATTTATGCATTCCTCTCGGTTCATTTTTAGTCGTTACTGGAATGAAATAATTGATTTGAGGAATTAATTAATCTAATTTGATATTTAAGTGGTTGATCCCCATGTATATGTTCATGCTACGAGTACTTTTACCAGACAGCTTGGTCTAGAGAATTCATCTACCAGATGGTTTTATACAAGATATTTCAATATTTCTTTAGCTAGAGTATGGCTTCCTCTTCTTCTTGAAGTTGATCTTTTTTCCGGTGTGCTTCCATATGGTAAAACTGGCAATATCATTTTCTTATTGAGTATAACCGTTGTTATTTGAGTAAGAAGTATTTCGTTCAGCACAGGTACCATTATTATTCGCTAAACCGCCACTAAGATATGAGCGTATAGATGAATACCTTAATAGCCAAAAAGTTGCAGTTTTCCCCATTATTTTTGAAATGGGGTGAAATGCGAAAAGCAGGCCAAAATATGTGATTCTGCATATTTATCTCATGTATATGTATAGCCGAGGATTGGATCAAGCGCTGACATAAGTGTGTTGCAGTGGATGGCGATAACTTTGAAAGGGACAATAGAGATTTAGATGAATAGACTTGTATTTTTAATTTTCTGAATAAATTCCTTTTAGATCATAGTGTCTGATAGAAGATTTTCAGCTGAAAAAAAAAATATATTTCTGGCATGTTTTTGTTTCGACACTTTTTTGGGTTTTCCATGTTAAAAAAGATACTTCAATGTAATATGGGTCATAAATTGAACACTCTGACTGGTATCCTGGTGTTTAGTTCCTGCATCCTGTTTGGAGTACAATTTTTAATCTTTGCACAAAATGTGGTGTAGAGCCCTTTTCGACTTTTCGTAGATGATAGCGTTACTATAGGCAATGATATTACATGCGAATGTTGGTTTTAGGTCGAAAACCTTGCAGACCAGTTGTTTATGCTCTCAAGGTGACCCAGTCATCTAAGCCGACTTATCAGAGCTTTTCTGATGAAGTCAGCATCGCTGTACAGCCCGTACAGTTCGCTGTTAAAACACTCCTCTATTTTGCATTGATGCATACGGGACCGAAAATTGCTCGAAGAGCTTTTCTCTCAAGACCGTTTTTATCCACTTTCGTTAGTATCCAAGTTTCCCTTAGATGTCACTAAAGTCCAGAGCCTCTGCTAACATGCCTCTCCAGCTCTTTTCCCAAATACTTCCGAGAAAATTATTCTTCGTTGAATATTTAATTTAATTATCGGGAAGAACTGTATGGTCTTATGATAGTTATGCGATAGTTATGACGAATCTTGGGTGAAACATCAGTGAATTTCTGACATACTCAGTTCATTTTGTAGCTTATAACGGGAGCAAAGAAATCTTGGACTAAAAGTTCCAGCTCGAGTTGTGAGAGCAATTTTTGCATGCAAGCCTTCAATTTTTACGAGCCGCACTTCTTAGAGTGGTGCTTTGCACAAAAATGTACTTTTATACATATTCATGTCAATTGTCTCTTTCTGTTTGCATTCGACTTTCTCTTTAGTGAATCCTTTTTAAAGTTTTCTGGCATCCCTAGGCTTTTTTTGTAAAGTAAATACGGCTGTGGTTCCCCACTTATTTTTCCCTTTTTCCAGCTTAATCTACTGAACGTGTCATTTCGCACATAACATTTTTTTTGTTAAAATAACCGCACACAAACTAATCCAATTTCAAAGTCAACAGTTTTCACTGATGCATCGTTTTTCAACTAAAAATCAAATTCAATCCGTTAACACCTAATCAATTGCTAACTGAATGCTAATAAAAACAAATTCAATCGATAAAAGAAGCACTCCAACTTTATCAAAATAAATGACTCGAAATTATTGTAGTTACAACATTTTTTGCACTGTCTGTGCTGTGTTTATCAGTGCCGAACTTTTGCCCCTTGTAGCAAATTACTTGTGGTACCTTCGCCCAATTTTACCGTCACACCATAGTTCATTGCACATTTTACCCTTAGCATTTAAAGGTAAATAAGAACTTGTGTAACATTCTGAAATATGACCACACCCAACGTACACACTTTCGAGGCTAGCAGAAGAAGAAAATCTTATCTCGTTCCTGGTCGCCTTTGAGAAATTTAGCCTGTTGGTCTTGGCCGGTTTCCAACCCCACCTGCAGCCTCAACATCATACCACCTTTATAATATATGATGAACTTCCGTTTACCGGTGTAAAATAATTTCCAGGAAAGTTTGCACCACAAGAACTTAAATTATTTTTGTTAATATTTTATATCACCTGGAACTTCAGTTGTAACTTAATTTATGTGCTCGTATCTATCTACTCGTACGCGAGGTGCTTCCCTACACGTGTGTTATGAAGATGCCTCTAGAATATAACTAACATATATCAATGCAGGTCATCCAATGTATGCCATTAGGTTCTGTGAACGTCTAGCTCTTTTCGATGATGGGGAGATATTTGTATCTGCAGATGTACGTATATACTCGTATGTAGTATAATACATGCACTCGTATCTATTCGTACTTGTAGTTTTGAAATTTCAATGAGTTATTAGTAAACTTGAGAATGATGTTCTACAAATTCCAGGAATCAGTTTTACATTCAAAGAACTGCTATTACATACCTGCAATACCGGTAGTAACGTGAAGGTGATTTCTCACAAAGTTAACCATAATGCCAACAATATGCCGAAATTAATTTTTAGTGGAATGTTAAACTGAAAATTTTGCTACAATACATTATTTGTGCTGTGCTGATAGATCCTAAATCTGACTTTCATTGAGAAATAATTTTATATTTGAACTTCTAGGCAAGGAATAAGAAGATACCGACGACTTAAGGATGAAAAAAGCATTTAAAACGACCTTAAGCAAAAGGATGGATAAAAAATGGAGTTAGATTATTGTTTATTCTTTCAATGCTTAAACTATTGGTAAGTTTCTTGACGGAGTTAATATTGCTTACCCACTGTCTCATTCAAATGCAAAACAATCGAAGTGGTGAACTCGAAACATGTTGGTTTTTAATTGCGCCAATTCGTTACATTTTCAGACTATCGTGGAAGAATACATAGGAAAGACTCTGACTGCCTTCGAATGGAGTTGATGGAAAAGATATCCTTTATATCTGAAACCAGGCCGAAAGGTATTTTTTTTTTTTCTTTTTTTTAAATTTGCGCTCCTTCAAGGGTTTTTAGTACACTTAAAATGTTTGCACATGTTTGCTGCGGATGCAGAAAAGTTGGGGAGAAAAAAAAAAGAGAAACCTATTGTATACACGTTGGTCTTAAATGTTTGCAAGTTATAACGACTGAATTATAAAGTGTTCGGCAGGGCATTTCATAAGCGGGTAAGTCAAAAAGTAGGCTTGAGGGTGTACTGATGAGTATTCATAGTGAAACGGCTGTGACGGTTGAAGGTTTGAAGCGGCGGAATACAACCAGCAATTTCAGCAGAACACTGGTGATCAAAATAGCTATAGAACTATAAGTCAATCACGGTGTGTCAGGGTGTCAATCAACTGTGTATAATACGCATCATGTATTAGCTTTATCGTATGGTTTTGAATCTTATCTAGTGAGTTCAAAGAGGTCCCAGGAGCATCTGACCAGATGTGGGCGTATTCCAATTTTTGGTGAATAAATGCCTAATAAATTCTACATAGTAAGATCAGAGCGAGAAAAGTATTTTTTACGTTGTTTGAGCAAACTTAGAGTTTTTGCAGCATTTTTGGCGACTTCAAATATGTGCTCTTTCAAATTGTCATTGACACACATTCCAGGAATGGAAAGTTTTTCGGTTTCAACGATGCAAGTGCCATTTTATTCACTGATAATTTCTGGGTACTTTCGCTTTAACAGCAGCAGACAGCATATTTTTTTTGTTTTTGTTTTTTGTTTTTAAGAAATTAAAGCCCACTCTGTTTATAGTTCCCCAATTAGTGATGCTGCTAATATCGGCTGTTGTTCTCGTTCTACAGCCGAAGAAGAGGGACTCGAGCATGAGAAGCAGAGTGTACTGTCATCGGCAGCGGAATATATTGCATTTTAAGCGGCAGACAAGAGATCATTGATAAAAATTAAAAAGAGTGTTGGATACAGAACGGAGCCCTGGGGCACACTAGCATTTATTTTGTGAATATTAGACTTGAAACCATACACTTGAGTTGAATGTTCCGAAAGATGGTTTTTAATCAACTGAAGAGTGAGTGATCAATCGCAAATGCACACATTTTCGTCAAAAGAGCCTGATGCCAATAACTGTCATATGCCTTAGAAATATCAAGTGCAACTATCTTGCTTTCGTCAGTTTGGTGTACACTTTGGTTCCATTGCACATTGGACATTGCATTAAAACACCAGTAGACCTGTTGCCACGAAAACCGTATTGCCGGTCATGATCTTTGAAAGAACGGACGTAAGTGAAATAGGTCGGTGGGTGGGGAGAGAAGAAGATTCGCCCTTGACGGCTGAACAAATGCTGTTTTCCATCTGCTTGAAAAGGGTCCTGAAGAATAGGATTGGTTAAAATGCAGCACAATAAATTAGCTGATTTTACACAGTGGTCTGACGAGCCTAAAGGGAAAAGTTGATCAACAGTGTATTTGGCAGGGTATGATGTTAAAAACAAGTGTACTGGCGGTATGCCTATCAATGCTGCTTATTCGTGTGGGCTCGTTTACTAGTTGGGTCAAGCTGTTTTCCGCAGCGAAGATCTCAACACACCGTTATTCGGGTGTTTTCCGTCGAAGCCACCCAGAAATGCACATATTAAAATCGCTCGTAATAACGATGTCAGTTTGAGTATACAGGAATACAGTTCAGGAGATGGAGTATATTCGCACTGTGATTTTATTTTTTTCACTTCACTGCACTAAGAATCTTTTTATTATCAATATATCTTTTTTTTTGTGCACTGCATTGTTTTTTCATTGTGTATGTATGCACTCGCGCACGTAGTTAATGCTCCGATGTTGCTCACATCCCTACACAGGTAAGGGACCTGAGCATCAAAAGCGAATTCTATAATAACGTAGACAGAACATGTCCTCAGTGTCCCAGTTATGATATAAAAATTGTGGAAGGAGTAAGGAAGCCAACTTTAAGCAGGTCATCAGAAAACACAGCCTGTATATCACCAAGTTCAAAAAAAGATTCAGGTTTTTAGAATTATAACAAGGCATAACCTTTTAGTAGCCAGAACGAGGATCTCTACATCTCACGCATCGCATGCATAAAGTAACCTGTCTATCCCCTGATTAATCAACCGAATTTAAAGCGATTGACGCCATATACTCCGCCAGCATTCTTTGGGTTCGAACTTCCGAGGAGCCAATATCAACGTAGCCAATTAAGGCCATCTAATTCCCGTTGCTTCTTGCGAGTTAGGTACTGAATTAAGCGATACCTTCAATGTCAAGAAAGATTTTAGACAAGGCGACGTACTGTCAAGTCCAATAAATGAGGAACTATCTTTTTGAGTCCGCACAATTACTTACTACTAGATGATTGACGTTCTTGTTTTTAGGCAAACTCAGGGAACCATAAATTAAGTTTTTGTGAGTACTGTAGCAGGCAGAAGCGGCCAAAATGATGATAAACATGGGCAAACAATGTATATGTTGTCATCAGAACAGGACGCACTAGGACCAAATCGGTTCTAGTCTAATTGGTGTTCTTTGTCTACTTAGGTCAAAGGAAAGGAAACTTGAAAGTGTAACTGTCATCTAATTGATTATCTGAGTTAACAACAAGAAGGCGGTAAACTTTAACTGTCTTTTCTAATATCTTATCCTGTTTAGCCAATAGTATTCTGAAATACTGTGTTTTTGATAGATTTTGGTGGGAGTTTTTGGAGTAGCGAGCATTCTATATCATCTTTAAATTTTTGATGAGTATTGACCTGGGCTTCTTAGGTTAACTCCATCTATACTACGTGCCTTCACTTTTGAATAAGCCAAGAGTTTCGACTGCGTCCTTGGGCAAGTCTTAACAATTAGCACTTGATGCTGGTTGCATAGGACTTTTCCAGAAGTATAACGACACGCAAGGACTTCAAGTTCAGGCAGTTTATTGTGATTGAAAGTGTTCAACGTTACATCAGTAAGATATCTCAAATGTCACGGATACCTTGAATATAACTAGATAGCGGTTCAAGTCTACATTAGCCGTTTGGAATAATCGGATATCTATAGAAACATAGGATTATTTTGTTTCGATGAAGACAAATGATCAATTTGGTATTTTGATCAGGTGATCGCCATAGCGATTTATTGATAGTAATTTAGAAATACTATGGAGGCACTTTGTTAGCCCTTAAACCAATTTTCTCTAGTTCGTTTGCATTGGGTTTCTTAGTCCTGTCTGTCCTCCTATTTTATTTTGTTGTTGCAATAAACTATACCAGTTTGGACGTCATAATTTTTATCATTGTAGATTTTGTCGTATGTGACTTTCTTAAGATCAAACTTGAAGCAATTTTGCGGAACTCAAAAGCGAACCCTGGAGGCTATCGACATAACTGGAAATACTCATCGTCGTCGGTGCGTTCGTTTGTATTGAAACGGAAGCTGCCTTAATAAATTTGGCGGTAAATGAAAGCAAGACCAAGTATATGCGGTCAAAAATTATTGACACACAACATTGAAGAATTGGACGGTAAATCACTGACGACAGCTGTCTTTGAGGTAGTAAGAGACTTTGTCTGCTTAGGCGCTGGTATAAATTCTGCCAACTACACCTCAGCAGAAATAAAACAAAGACTCACTCTAGACAATGATTGTTTCTTTAGACTAAGTTAACAATTGAGCAATAAGCCCCTATACTGAAAATCTAAGAAGACAATCTATAAGACCTTGCTCATCCCAGCTCCACTTTATGGGAGCGGTTGAAGATATCCTGAATCGTTTTGAGAGAAATATCCTGTCTCTTTTTGGTCAGAAAATTTGCGTCAGTCGCCTGATAGAATGGACATCAAATTACTGCAGAAAAAAAAAGATTGTAATACATACGTAGTAGCATTAGGTGACCAAAATTCTGCCAATAATTTAGGGAATACTACCAGGCTAAAAAGCCAAAATACGCTAGTCTTAATGACATCTATGTTTAGGGTTATTGGCCAACAAAATACTTATAATGAAAGGCTTAGCGGTCTAGCACACTTTAGAATCTCAATGTGCTCTTATATAAGTAAAATAATCCAACAATCCGAGCAAACTATCGAGAGATTAGTTTTTTAAATATCTTATATGTTTGTAAGGCAATCTCAATGTGTCTAGGAATTTGGTCTATTTCAAGTACAGCACTTACACCTACAGCAATTTCAGCCTGCAGATAGTAAAAGAGCATTTATGTCACAGCCAAACAATTTAATTCAATTTTATCCTTTTAGTAATAATCAGTATCCTTATTGCCAAAAAGTCCTTAATCATATTCACCATCTTTTTAAGTGAATGCCAAGTAAAAAAATGTATCTGTAGGGAGAAACATCGCAGTTTTCCGAGAAATTGCTTTCTTCATCAATCAATCAGTGAATAAAATCTGTTGTGCAATAGGTTTGCTGAGATTTGATTGAAACGTTGCGCTCAATCAACCCTTCAAGCTTCTCAGCGCATAGGAACTTCAGTAATTTTTCAAATAAATTACCAAGAAACGGATTCGTAAGTGGGGACTATTTGTCTTTTCGAATCGATTTCATTATTCGATTTCAAGATTCGCTCCCTTGTTCATCAGCGCTGTATGATAATTTATTAAGATGAGATGTCGCGAGTTGAACTGACTTTAATTAAGTGCCTAGCAGTTACAGATTGTTTAATTTGGTTGAACTCGCCTGTTGCTGCAAAACTGAAGTACCATATGATGGTTTGATAATACAAAGGTGTAAATATCACTGCCATATGGTATGAAAAAAAAAAAAAAACTTGCAACTTGAATGAAGAAATGCCAAGGTATGAGATGACATTGCCACAGAAAACTTCGGTGCTGCTCGTCAGATGGAAAAATTTTTCGTAACACTAAAAGAGAAGAAATGATGGATATGTAGGTATATGAAAAGACTAAATACGAGTATGTATTCCACAGGCACTATATGGTACACAAATCTAAATCTATGTAGATACTCGTGCCACGAGAGATAAAGCAATGTGCTGAAGTACACTATTATGTTATTGTAAGCGATTGTTGAATTATATTGAATTGGGGAATTATATTCAAAGCACATGACTTTATATATAGCCGTTTGACTAATTTGGTGCCAATTAATAGAAAAAGGACATCATTTAGCAGTATTCTGAGAATGACTGTGAGAAATTTTTGTCATCGACTATGTTGGTGAAATACTATGAAGAAGGATTTTTCAGCGAGTTAAGGGCGCTCATATTCCTGCAGTGGTACTATCCCCAGGTCCTTAAGGTTGGGGATTGTAACATCATTCAAGCTAATATAAAACTATATGTTGTAAAGCATCACACGGCCTCGGAAATTAATGGACTTGTTGCTGGCTACCTCAATGAACAAAAAACAGAAGACCATATTTGTCAATATTTGGATAAGCCCACATGTAGCCAAGAAATTTCCTGGTGCCCTTGTCCTCTAAAAAGCGAATATTACATGCATCCAGGAAGTGCGATGAGATGATAAATGAAATGTGGGGAGCTCTCGTACTATGCTGATGGTTATGGAAAGGATAAGAAGCATATATTCGGCTTCATTATCAGAGAAAGACTTACGGTTACGTAGGAGGTAATCTGATGCCAATATGCATTAAAGCTTATTTCGCAAAGTCAAGCCTCATATGCACTCACGTCCTTATAGAGGAAAAGGACGACTTCTTCTTAACTCGCTTCTACGAGTTCGTCAACCAGTCTTATGAGCAATGTAGTACAGACGACATCGAGATCATGCTTAGAGGTTTTAACCGGAAGTAACGATGTCAGTTATGAAAATGGACTCAAGTCAATTGACTTCGTGGCGGAACGATTTGCCACAAAGAGCCTTGGCGGTCATCTGATAAAGAATCAAATTGATCACGATCGACGCGAGACACAGATCTAGTATTCTGAAAGTTACGAAAAGCCAAAATCGACACAAACGGCTTTTTTGTTAAAACATCCGAATATGGATATCCCGGACGATCACGCATTTGATGTACTAGGCCTTACTCAACCACCACAACGAAACACCCGAGTTGAAGAAGAATGCCAGCGCGTGCATTAGAAAAATAGTAGGTATACATGGCTACTCAGAAAGATAAGGAATGAAGCAAAAAAGCTCGTTATCAAGGTCATGGAGGGATGTATTTTCAGAAATTATCATATCTTCATAAGACCAAGACGACAAAAATACCAAACAAAAGCATTCAAGGATAAGGAATGGGAACAAAAAATCACAGTCCTAGTCCTAGTCCTAGTCCACACGTTGATTAGTGCACTCGTAAAAAGGGAAAAAACATAAAGGAAAACTATCGTGCGAGGGAGAAAAAAGAGTACAGTGCAGAGGAGGGGAAAAAAACCAAAAATATCACACAATGCGAGTATTCCACTGTCGGTCACTGCCGTTACTGTATTTATTATACGGTACGGTCAGTGCCTGAGTGTATGTAGCAACCGATGGATAAATGGTTGTGAGTGTGAAGTTTTTTGATGCACTGTTTCATATTGTTGTAAGGGTATAACACCTACAGCAAATTGATTCAGTAAGCCACCGTTAAAGTTCTCACTTTGCAGCCTTACTTAGAATTCTAGATTTGCGATTATGACTAGGGAATTCAGGGTAGACGTTGCCAATATACGCAGACTAAAACATCATCACTTTTCTGCGTACCTCCTCGTCTGTACGTTTGGCACTTAGTGAAACACAGGTAGATCTCCCCCACGCCTCTCAGATCAAACTGATCTGAAGCTAGCTGGCTACGAACTAGTGTCATTATTCTTCTCTCACCGCGGTCTCGCCATTTACGTGTGTACTGATGTAGCTTACCAAACTCCACCACAAAGTGATCCGTGTTACAATCCCGAATTCAACTTCATGTGTTTAGAATTCCATCTCAGTAGGCAAATTATCCACTACTGCTTTATTTACGAAAGCCCAAAACCGAACAGAAATTCTCTCTTTGATTCTATACGAATAATTGTATTCCTATATCCTCATACTGAAATTCTAGTTGGCCGAAGGACGATGTGTTGAGATCTTCGCTGCAGAAAATAACTTGACCCAGCTTGTAAATGAGCCCACACTAAGACTAACACAAGTCGTTAGTAGTCATGCCTCCAAACTCTGGACTTGTTGTTCACACCTCACCCTGATAAATATGCTATTTATGTGCTCTTCCTTACAGGATCGTCGGACCACTGTGTGATATCAGCTAATTTCTCATACTCCCACCACACAGCTGGAGAAAAGATTTCTAAAAAAACCTTATGGCAACATTAGAAAGCCAATTGGAATTAACTGGACTTAACAGCTTCTTTAGGAATTCTAACTTATCGTAATATTTCCTTGATAACGACGTTAATGCCGCTGCTGATATGATCATAGAAATCATTCTTTAGAATAAGAGTTTTATCCCTTATCGGATGGAGAGTACCAAACCAAAAAGCGCGGCACGACTCGAGCTGTAAAGAGGCTGTCAGAGTTAGAGAAATGTTTTTTTGGTACTACCAAACCAATCCGGCAGAAGAAAACTGAAAAAAGTTCAAACGAGCTAGGAATGACAGCAACGTTTTTCTTAAGCATGTACAATTTCAATACGACCAAAAACTGAGGCAAAAAATACTACAACGTGTCAAAGGTAGTTAAGATAAGGATGTTCTGCCTGATTCTCCATTGTGACATTGCAGCTGTCAGCTCTTCAGACAAGGTCAATCCGGTTTCTGCACACTTTGCATTTTTTGCATTGAATTTTTAATGGGACGAATTCATTTTCGTACTCGCGTAGTTGCAAGAATACTTTAAGATCTTAATTAACACAAATCCGCTGGTGTAGATGGTATATCTCCCCTTCTTCAGAACAGGTGTTCTTCTACGCTGGAAATACCACTGCGTAAGCTTTTTCATGAATTCTACTCTTTTAGGTCTCTTTCTTAGCAGACGGAAAACACCATTTTTCCAGCCCGTCCAACTGTAGAACAGGAACGCCAGCATGTTAAGCTCATTAAATTCTGATATGAAGAGCATAACTAACTGGGGAATCACAAACAGAGTGGAATTTAATGCTTCAAAATCACATTGCTGTCTGCTGTCGTTAAAGATAAATTTAATCAACTGGCCATTGTCTTGGAATGGAACTTGCATTTTCGAAACCGAAAAACTTTACATTCTCGGAATGTGTGCCAATGACAACGGTTGTTGGAATGACCACATATTTGACGTCGCCTAAAACGCTGCGAAATGTCTAGGTTTCCTCAAGCGATGTAAGAAATACTTTTCCCCTTCTGATCTGGCCTTAATACATAAGGCACTTCAATGTGGCATTGAACGTTTTAACGGAAATTTTAGAAACTCCTCAAAAAACACTTAAGTTTAAAAAAGGCTTACTGCAATAGCCTTAAAGAAAATAAGGAAAAATTACTGATTTTTAAGGCTCTTTTCATGTTTGTCGAAACAGGTTTATAGAGAAAACAATATGGAATTATCAAAGCAACAAGTGGTTTTTGCCTTGTCACAGTTTAGTTCAAAAAGCGAAAGAAGTTTGTTATACTGTGACTGAAATCTTAGCCGAAGTCAATCTTCGGAATTTACTGGGCCACACCACACTTTGATTACTATTACACACTTAAAATGAAACCGAATGTAAGTCCTTCCAACTATATACTAAATGGGGTTGTAACGGATCCCAAATGCATTACAAACAAAAATTCTTAGATGGTATTATGATCCAAAGCTCGCTTGTTCCGTTGCGACTAGTTTGTCATACAAAAATCATTTGGAAAAATCACACTCTATCTTCATCCCGATTCTGCCGGGCAATTGTAATAAATTTTGTTAAGGAGAGCACAGACATTACTAAATGTAAAGTTAATTATATTGAGAACAGAAACGGCTCTGTAGTCAAAACTGAAATTTCTAATGTTTAAGTAAAACATACATTATTTTGTACTGTTGATGTTGATGGGAAAATATGTAATGCAGTGACCAAGCTTCATCAACACAAAAATGCTTTCTTAATATGCGAGTCAACTTCAGAACATTTTAATAATTTAAGTACGGCGAATATCAAAATTAATGAAAAATATATTGAGTTTGGATTGTTAATTTTACATGCACTTTTTGAGAGTCTCTACACCTTGCTTATAAAACGCCTTTAAAAAAATGGCAACTTAGAATGCAAGACGACAAAGATATATTGTAAGATCAGGAAAATTGAAATTCAAAAATAATTTACAAAAGGAATAAGATTGGCCTAATAGTGGATTTTTCCCAAATCCAACCGCAAAACAAGCTGTTTTTAGCGACACCAATGACGGTAATAGCAGTTAAAGATAAGCCGAATGTTGCCGCTGAAATAACGGAAATCGATTTTCAGTTAATATTTCATTTTAAAGTTTATTTGAAGACTAATTTAAGTGGAAACAGAATTGATACATTAAAATTTGTATAGGGTTTTCCAATAGCGACTTGATAATTTTAAATTTAATTTGTGAACCCATTCTTTCACTAATCATAAAACTGTCACTGTCAATTTATCCAGTAAACTCAACATCATGGTAAAGTACACTAACGAGCAACGTCTGCAAATTATAAAAATATTCTACAAATATTCGGAGTCGCAAAATCATCTTCAGTGACGAAGCTCATTTTTGGCTCAATGGGTTCGTCAATAAGCAAAATATTCGTTATTGGTCGGATGAAAACCCACATGTGCTTCATGAATCACCATTTCATCCACAAAAAAAAACTGTTTGGTGCGGTTTGCATGCCGGAGGCGTTATTGGGCCATATTTTTTCGTCGACGATAACGATCGTCACGTTGCTGTGAATGGTCAGCGTTATCGCGCAATGATCACCGATTATTTTTGGCCCGAATGGGAAGATATGGACTTAGACGACATGTGCTACAATCGATTTATTGAAGAGTAAGTATGGTGAGCGTGTTTTCTCAAGACATGGGCCAGTCGATTGGCCGCCTCGTTTGTGCGATTTAACACCGCTTGACTATTTTCTGTGGGGCTTCATTAAGTCATTGTTTTATGCCAACCCGCCGACGACGTTGGAAGAACTCAGAGTCAATATTGAACACGAAGTGGTGTTCTGAATCGTTGAAAATTGGGTCCAACGAATCGACCGCTGCAAACGTGTCCGCGGTAGCCATATGAACGAAGTCGAGTTTCATTCATAAATGTTTTGATTGTACTTCAAGCCAATAATAATTTTTTTGAAATATTTCAAATGGTTTGCCTCTTATTTAAAAAAAAAAAATTGTCAAGTCGTTATTAGAAAACCCTATATATAGTAAAAAGTTATAATTTAAAAATCTTGTATGGGGTACGAATGCTTTTAATACGAAATTGAAAAAATCATTCGCACACAGTGTTTCATATTGGCGGCCATTTCTTTTTGCATTGGTTAAAAAAACATTCAAATAAACTGAACAACTTCAAACCAATGCAGAATGGTCCGCTACACTTTTGGCCAGGTTTTTAATAAAAATAATTTTCACACTCCAATAAAGTTATTTTTATGAATTCGATATTACCATATTGATTAAACAAAATAAGAAAAAGACCAAAAAATAAAATGAAAAGTCAATTTATATTGAAGAAAATGCCTAATTTAGATATGTACGTGACCAGATAAGAACGATAAAAAAAGATTAAATAAAACACTAACGGTGTAAGATATAAAAATTTTATTTTGGCTTTATTTTGAAGCTAGGTTTATACCATTATGTGGGCCTCATCGAACAAGACGGTTTTTTGGTCAAAATCCTGATTTTTAACCTAGATTTCCTATGTCTATAATGGTCCGACTTCAATTCTTGCGTCAGCACAATCTGGCAATCGGCGCCGAAACAACATTTCTGGATCTTCTCCGATACTGGGTGGCTATGTTTTCTTCATTTCGCACCAATCTCTGTCTGGTTGGAGGCTTAAGATCCAAAAGAGTGTACTCACGTTCAAACTCTTCCACGGTGCTTACTGAATATTTTGACAGCTGGATGTGATTGGTAACTGTGATAGCTGCTGAAGCATAACAGTTGGAAAAAACTACCATTACTATCTGCTCATCCGTTATTATTTGCATGCATTTGAGTATTACGAGAAATGCTGTTTACATCGCATTCGCTAAACCTGGAGCTTTATATTTGAGGACCACTGAACACAAAAATCAACGTCTCAATCAATCGAAAACAATCATGGTCTAGGCACAATGAACCAGCTCTAACCATATAAGTGGATGAACTGCATCAAAAGAAGATTACATACGAGTATGCTGTCAGTATGGTGGGATTGTAAATTTGTCGTAAACTTTGAGCTGATTTCAAGAAACCAAAAAAATCAATTCAGATATTTCTGTCAAAAACTAGTTGAACTTGAACAAATAACCAAAGAAAAACTGGCTGAATTGGCAAACCGTAAGCGAATCGTGTTCCACCATAACAACGCTAGCCTACATACATTTTTAGTAACTCATAAAAAATTATTGGTTGTCACATCACTGTCACATTAACCATACAACCCCGACCTTGTGCCAAAAGATTTTCACAGGTTTTGAAGTATCCAGAACTTTACATTTAAAATGTAAAACTTACTTTCACCAATGCTGATGATTTGAAATTGCAGAAGGATGACAGAAGGACATCGAACAAATTTGAAAATATGAGTATATTACTTATTAAAGTTTATTCTCTGTACCAAAAAAAGACTTATTCCACACTACGTAAAAAATCCGAAAGTATTGAACTTTCTTGCCACCTTAATAGTTACTTTATAGGTGATTTTCCGAAACGATGACCTATTCCTAGCCGCTCCTCATATCTATAGACATTGCATTCAAATGCAACACACCGAAAAAAAATTTATAAATGCCTTTGTCAGACGAGTGATAAAAATATCGGTGAGTAATCACAAGAGTTTCACTTGCTAATTCACTACAGACTGTCTCAAAGTGTCATTACATTATCATATATGATAAACAGAATCCAAATACTAAGTGTTTGTCGGATGTTTTAATCATAAGTCGCTTATGCAAATACAAACAGAAACTTCTAATCAGCTGAAAGATCTTCATTCGTCATTGCTGTTATCATCTATTCGTACACGATGCCGCCGCGCTACCACAAACATGTAAAAAGTTGTTTGTTACGACTAATTCTGAATTGATTAACATCTCTAGAGATTGGCGCTATAAGGCACATGCTTTCAAATCAACAAATACATCAGCGCCAAAGTCGACTGTCAAGTGCGCAAATGGTTGGGGACCAAGAAACCCAATCAATCAGGGCAGCAGTGTCATCGAGGTGTTAATATCGGCCAAAATATATATTAATAAGTTAAATGATTTTGTGTTTGTGTTTGCGGTACAGTGTTTGTTGAATTAATTCTCCGGAATTGAAATTATTAGCACCGCGAAATGATTTCTTCCATTCGATGACATATAGCGACCGCCAAAAGCGAGCATTTGTTAATTTGTTGTTCTTAAGTTAGGAAATTTTTTTAATTTTTTTTTTATTAAAATTCCTATACAATTTCCAGGTACGAGTTAAGGACAAACATTTGCAAACGGGTTTGTTATCGAATTTAATTTGCTCAGTCTCTGTCGATGGATGAAGGAGAGTAGTGACTGTGCCTGTAGTTATTAAATCGCAGTGATTTCAGATATTTCACTTTGGTTTTTATTAAATTTTACATGTGTAAGTGAAATTCGTTATCAAGTGCAACCGCTAAAACAAACGAAATTAATTTATTAAAGTCTAATTTAATTCTATTTCCAAGTGTATCTCTGTTTTAAGAAAATTTGCAATAGATTTAAAAAAAAAAAACCCATCTGAAGTTGTTATAAAATTCTGTGAGTCTTAAATTCTTTGAAGAGAATTATTTGTGGAAGCTTGAGAGAGATTTATTGGCGCTATAATAATAATTATTATTATTATTTTTTTTGTATCTAATTAGAGGATAAACTAGAGATTTTTTTGTTCTTAAAAAAATGCTATTTTCAGTTAACAGCGAAAACGCCAATGATCTTGTCCATGATGATTAGTTTATCTGATTATTGCTCTTTTGTTCTTCATTTCCTTAGCTTTTTGAGGATTTTCTTCGATTTTATTTCGAAAATTAAATAATGTATTTTCATATTTCATATTGTCATGTGTTTGCAAATTCATGATTTTTTGTGGCTAATTAAATGTTGAAAAAGGTTTCGGCAGCCTACTTTACCTAGTGCAACAACAATCCGGTTTCCAGTTTTATTTGTATTTCCAAATGGAGCAATAAAACAAATAACAAACTTTTCTTTAGAACTGAAGAAATATATTTTTAAACGATAACAATATGGCTTCTGTTTGAAGCAAAAACCAAGGTGCACCAGGGCCTCAGCTAAGACGGTCTAGCACAGTCTGTTGACAGCTTCCTTTGGTGGCGCAAATGAGGTTGGTCGAGGTCCCCTTCCTGAGGTCGCCTTCAACTGCGTTGCCCCTCTGGGTTGGAGTTTAAAACCGACTATCTGAGCCGTTTTGAACAAGCCGCGCATTTCACTGTTGAAACGGGGCCTACAATTAGCCAATGAATTTTTCTTTCGAAGTGTACGAGAACATTTTCAACTTCTTTCTGAATCGTAAAGCACGACTAGGATGATCAGTTTTTTTTGCATTGTGAATTTTCGATTGCTCGAGAAAGAGCTTCATTACTTCATTAAGGAAGCAGTGAGTGATTCTGCGAATGATTGCCGCGCCGGTGTTATTATCAGAGTTGATAGGGGAGCCGAACCCTTACTACCTTAAAGTTTCAGCTGCCTGTCAACGTTTTGTCCTAGGCGTCGATGTTGCGTCTCCTTCTTTTTGATAAGATATTTATACTCTGTTTTTGCTTCACTGATCGCCAAACCGAACTGGACATGGCTCTATACAGTTCGTTTCTATACATGGTGTTTTCAAAAAGTAAGGTAATTTTATATTTTTATAAAAAAAATATTTGTTTATTCACCAATATTAATGTTGTCCCCCTCAGATATAATACGCTTGTGCCAAAGCTTTTTGCAATCCTCTAAGTACTTGTCATAAACACTTTTTGGTATAGCCTTGAGCTTCAGCTCCAACGATGCCGTTTTTATTTCCTCAATCGTTACAAATCTCTGTCCTTTTATAGGTTTCCTTAGTTTTGGGAACAGGTACAAGAATAGGGAATAGGTATGACCCTTTTAAACAAGTCAGGATTATCATTGACGTCATTCAAGAGCTCCTGAGCGATGCTCATGCTACGGTTCTTCTAATAAAAATTAAGAAGTTTTGGAGCAAACTACAATGACACAAATCTTATGTCCAAGATATCCGAAAAAATTGCATAGCACGAGCTGATCGATATGGAAACATCCTCATCAACTTCTCTTATAGCAATTCGACGATTTTTCAAATAAATTTTTTCGCAGCTTTAACGTTATCATCTTTTGTTGATATGCTGGGACGTCCTGAGCCAGGTTCGTCATCTTTATCTTCTCGGCCATCTTGGAAGAGCTTGTACAACTTCTAAGCATTTTTTTACTTATGACAGACTTACCGTATACTTACTGTCAATATTTCAAGTTTTTTAGAGCACTTGATTCCATTTTTTATAATAATTGAAAATCGCCGAGCACACCAAAACACGTCTAACTTTCCTATCTGTCAAAAACAAACTAAGTATGCTATACTATATACTTAAAATTGTGAACATATGTTCGGGATATGTGTACCAACAAAGCAAAAAAAACCGATAATCGAATGTACGTTGCTCGCGAAATTTCTAAAATCACCTTGCTTTTTAAGCACACCAAGTTAATTCTGGCGTATGAAGCTTTGAATTCGATTAAGCGGTGTGTATCGATTTGGAACTCCCTATTTTTTTCCAAAATTTGCTTTAATAAAAAAATTTTATCAATGGTAGATTTTCCTAGTCGAAAACCATGCTGCAAGGTACCGGTCAGACTGTTTACGAAGGGTCTTAGGCGTTTACATTTTTTTTTTTATAATCCCGCGGACGCATCAAGGGGATATGAATACCCTTTTACTGGCTTTTCTTCAGGCATGTGGTGTAGTAGTTTGAATTTCAGGTGTATTAGGTTTCGATATCTTTCCCGGAGGTGGTTGTCAGACTGGAGCCAGTGCATCCTTAACCAGTGGGACTTAGTACGTGCTAGTTGAAGGTTCGTTACACTTAGTGCAGCCAGCAACCACTCCAACATCAGTGTTATGCCTTCATGTCAGAGTTGACGCCGAGGGATTTTCATATAACTACATACAAATTCTATGAAAAGACTTTTTCAGAGAATTTCCTCTCACGGGTTTCGAACCCGCGACCCTCTGCTTGAGGAGCAAATGCAAGCAAATGCTCATTTTTGAATGGTTCATGTAATTTTAATAGTTGCAATATTCTTATTTCAGATAAATATGCCCGTTCCTTCATCGTTCCTACGTATAAATCCAAAACTGTCTAATCGATTTGATAATTTTTCTTGCAAGTAGTCTTTTACTATTCTGATTAGTTTCACTGTATGTGTTTGTGGAAGTATGAAACTCTAAATTAATTTATTACCAATTACACCTGCCAACAAGTTGGTGTTGAAATGATGTTGTTCTTGTTGTATGCGGATTTTCATTTGCCCATGCATGTATGTAGGTTATGGAAATTGGATAAATGTACGAGGATTGTCATCGTAATACCGTTCCAACAACCAATTGTGATATTCCGATCGTCGAGGTAGACCTGCTGGTAATAACTCCTGAACTGGTGTTGCATCCTCGGTAAGGGTTTTCATTAACAGTGTTATGACGTGTTTTATGTGGTTACCTGCCATGTATTGCTTAAGTTCAAGGTGTGCCATCTCAAATGGGTCTATAACCGGGCAAATAGCTCCCATTTACGATCTCCCATTCATATCATTACCAATTTGATGTCATTGTGTATGCACGATTTCCACCTAAAACCTATACCAATCGTGCGGTCATGGCGCGCTGTAGTCGTTACATGTACATGTAGTCAGAAAGCACTTCTTGCGATTTTAGGTTTAAACCAGAGCCACCATGATGCTCCTACATAAATCCTACTTCTATCAGTCAGGATGGAACAGAAGTTCCACGGGATCCTGGCTCTCATTGTGTTGTTGGTCAGACTACCAGTAAGACCCCTACAGATCCCATATATCGACTGGCCGCTGAAAGACTAGGTGGAGTGAAAAGTAACCGCCTTGTTCATATCTATGCAGACATGGCAAATTTTAGTGCGATACTGTCTTTAGTTTTGTTTTGACAGCTGATTGTTGTTGACGTGTTTGGCATCATATTGAGTATAGACAAAAACGATTTTCGTTCTCTCATAAAACATTATTTTTTGAGAGGCAAAACGGCGAAGGAAACAAAAGAAAAGTTGGATAAATATTATGGGGCTAATGCTCAGTCAGATTACACCGTCAAATATTGGTTTCGAGAGTTTCGTGGTGGCTGCAACTCCACTACCGATCAAGTCCACAGCGGCAGGCCCTCCGATGCCGTTACAGAGGACAATGTCCAAAAAATACATGAAATGGTGTTGACTGAATGGAAAGTGAAAGTCATTTTGGGCAATATTCTGCATATGAAAAAGTTATCCTGCTGCTGGGTGCCGCGCATACTCAATTCTGACCAAAAACACGAACGCTAGAGCATTTCGAAAGTGTTTGGACTTTCTGATGCGGAATCGGGCGGACTTTTGGGGTCGATTGGTAACTGTTGAACACCAGAGAACAGAATGAGTGACCGGCAATGGACTGAAGCCGGCACGAGTGCTCCGAAGCGGCCGAAGGGGGCTCGATGGGTCGGAAAGGTTATGGCGTCGGTTTTCTGAGCTTGTCATGGCATACTCTCCGTGGACTATTAAACTATAGGGTTTTCTAATAACGCCTTGACAACTTATTTTTTTAATAAAAGGCAAACCATTTGAGATATTTCAAAAACTTTATTATTGGCTTAAAGTACAATCAAAACATTTTTGAATGGAACTCGACTTCGTTCATATGGCCACCGCGGGCACGTTTGCAGCGGTCGATTCTTTGGACCCAATTTTCAACGACTCGGCCACATTCGGCTATTTCGCGTTCAATGTTGGCTCTGAGTTCTTCCAACGTCGTCGGCGTGTTGTCATAAACCAATGACTTAACGTAGCCCCACAGAAAAAATTCAAGCGGCGTTAAATCGCACGAACGAAGCGGCCAATCGACTGGCCCATGTCTTGAGATAACACGCTCACCATACTTACTCTTCAATAAATCGATTGTAACGTGTGTTGTGTGGCTTGTGGCACCATCCTGTTGAAAACGCATGTCGTCCAAGTCCATATCTTCGAACTCGGGCCAAAAATAATCGGTTATCATGGCGCGATAATGCTGACCATTCACAGTAACCTGACGATCGTTATCGTCGACGAAAAAATATGGCCCAATAACGCATGCCGGTGGCAAACCGTACCAAACAGTTATTTTTTGTGGATAAAGTGGTGATTCATGAAGCATATCACCCTACCAATAACGCATATTTTGCTTATCGACGAACCCATTGAGGAAAAAATGAGCTTCGTCACTGAAGATGATTTTGCGATGAAATTCATCATCTTGGCGCATCTTCTCCAGAACCCGATCGGAGTATGTAGCTCGTTAGTGTACTTATCACGATAAAAATGTTGAGTTTACTGAATAAATTGACAGTGACAATTTGATATGATGAGTGAAAAAGTGCGTTCACAAATTAAATTCAAAGTTTTCAAGTCTTTATTGGAAAACCCTATAAAAGGGGACTATATTAAATAAAATAAAAAAACATTAAACAATTTTTTTTTTCATTCCCAAGGAGGTTACTTTTCACTCCACCTAGTACCTTCGAAATTTCGCTGGCCAAATGCAATGTATATCAGTTATCACTCTGATATCTTCCTTCATAAGACGAGCTATTGTTTTAAACCTGTTTATTATCAGACTAAGCCATTAAAATGGGCAGAGGCCCATGGTCCTAATGATATTTGGGTTTTATATGAGTATATCTCCATGACTTCACAGGTTATTGGCAGAACAAAAGGATACTCTTCAACGTCTCTTAGAAGTCAACGACATTTCTACTGTCCACTAGTAATAAAGATTGTAGGCTGATTAATGGCTGCATGATGGGGCATTACGCTTTACTCAGCACCTAAATGTGCTGGTAATGATGAGTAATGATGACAACGCCGAGCACTACCTCTGTAAGTGTCTCACCAACGTTCGGTACACAGGGCTGATGTGGTGGATGCTAGTACTATAATCACTTTATTTTCCTCCTAATTCTCTAAGTTGTACATTACTTACCAATATTAGTTGATTTGTAAAACTGCGAAGATACACTATCCACACCGTAATTGAAGTGCGTAGTGGACTGCAGAACTAATGTTTTATTCTTCTACGGAATAAAGCATTTCAAAGTCAATATTTCACTGTATGCAAAAAGCAATTTTTATTTTCGAGTCGGTATTTGGATGACAAAAATTAAGGTTATGAGCAAGCAAAGTGTCAACGTATGTTAATTGATAACGAAGTTGTCAAACAATATTCCTTTATATGGAATGCACAATTCCTCAATCACTTTTTATTCTTGTTTTTATCTCATTATCCCAATATTCCTGACTTCACAAACTTACCAAATCTTGATCCCATATGTAGCTCCGGTAGTTACATATAAAGCCGAAATGAAACACGGCTTTGGAACGGGAGCAATTGTTCATCAATAGTCAAATTTCCAAAGGGAACATATGATTGCTTTAAGTTCTTGTTAATGAAATTTATCCTTGGGTCTTTGGTGCTGCTGCTGCTTCTCAATGAAGCAAAAAGATTGTTTCCCATTGAGGCCATGAATATGAGTATCACATTACTCAGTGAGGTTGTGAATGTCTTACATGCATATTCCAGCGGTTATTACCACTTACTTTCATTTTATTTCTCACATTGACGGCCGTCAACTTTATTTGTATTCTCTACTACCATTTCGATTGCTTCTTTATCGAACTATAGATTGAATGCCTCTACACAGGATTCGAGGATTGTACCAGGTAGTTAAATAATGCGATCAATAAGGGATAATAAAATATATTGCCTTATTATCAGGATCACCAATATTGTCACCAGATGATTGCAGAAACGGTGTGCTAGAAGACGGTTCATTATTGTTGTAGCTCCTAAAGTTTGTATATCATTTGAATTGTTGCTTACATATTTTCCAGATCATGACCTTAATTCAGATGGTTTGTTATTCGTGGCTTTTATCTTAAAAGTAATAACAAAATTGGTTTGATTAGTAATTCGATTGTTAACAAAGGAAATGGATACCGATCAGTGTTAGTGATTGTACCAGGTATGTGAGGGCACCCGTTTCCCGATTATAAATTCCCATATACCAACTTCCCAACATCTCAATTCCACATAAAATATTGAGCTTATCAGCAGGAATATTCGTCCGTTAATAAACTTACCCCTGAAGATGGTTTAGGAAAGAAACAAAAATAATTGTTCGCAATTACGAGTAATATCAACCTACATATATGTATAACCATTCATTTCAACAAAACCGGAAGGAAACACCAATCCCAATAAAAATATGCAATCCTTCTTGTTTTAAATAATCTCTGACCATTGTCCCCAAAAAGTTATTAAGGGCTTAAATCCGAATAAACAGCAAAACTTTAACCTTTAAACCTTTCAGGCTTAAAATATTTGCGGAATAATTTGTGGAATATGTTCGAACCCCTCAACTGCTTTGAACTCAACTAATTTTACTTTCAAGGTCCACGAACTAAAAACCAAATTCCAAAACCTGAAATGTTGTGTTCATTTCACCATGAAAAAAAAAAGTAAATCAAATAAAAGTTACGTGACTACACCACGTTTTTTTCCAACTTGTCATACGTCGTTTTTTGTAAGTTTACCATGTTGACCAAGTTGACGTTATATTTCAGTGATAAAAAATCGCGTTCTCTAACCACTGTACAACTGAAATGCGATGAGCTCCAATCTGTAGACACGAGTACCATATAGCAGAACAATTATTTCCGCAAATATTTGACCATCAACGCGTTAATCAAATTTCTGTTGAATGTCATCCATCATTTATCACATAAATGATTGGCAGCTAACGAAGGCACACATCATCAGCATCCCCAAGCACAATATTGATGCTTGTCAGACTTTAGTAATGAAAATCACCCTATAGGATTTGCCAGTCAAGACGGAGCGTTTTTTTAAAACAGCGTTTCTCAGTGTGTAGGCGTGCATTTAGTACCCAATTTTCGCTTCAAGGGCACTTTTGTCTATCCTGTAGACCCGCAGTCTCCACCTTTGAGGTGATATCTCAATTATTCGAGTGAAGACAATTTTATATTCTCAAAGCTATTTCAGAACACGGATACCAGTTGTCGTTGATCGTTAGTTTTGTCGTTTTCTTTTTATTTCAGAAAATAGCACCGTTGAGATGACAACATATAGCCCTCGTGAGTCTCAGCAAAGGGGGCGAAAGTCGGGCATTCAATTAGACGCTGTAAGGTCGCCGTTCAAGGAGCACAATAATGAACATATAACCGGCGTCGAAGAAGTAAGCGGCCCGGGAGGGTGTATAGGGGAATTCAAAGGAAAGATACAAAACGACTCAAATGGCAAAACTACAAACTCAGTGATGTCGCCGACATTCATTCCAGCACCCCAACAGAATCCTGGTCATGAGCCAGTGAAGCAGTACAAAGGACCAAGGATGTAAGTATGACAACAATTGCACAACGACCGACGATAGAGCCATGCCTTATGGATGCCGTGCGCGGGATACCAGATAGTGTGAATCCAGTAGTTGTCTCTGGTGCAAGATGTTGATAAAGTGGTTGTACTCCTGGGGTTAAGTCTTTTGGAAAGTGTACCACCTCCTAAGCTATTTCTTGGAGAGAAATCCTAGCAATTCAACAGGGGGAAACTATTAAAGACATTGCCGCAAGGAATGTCGCAGCTCATTTTCATTTGGCTTTGTCCGGGACTCCGAGCACGGCATGCATCGGTAGCTTTATTCAATTAAATTCTATCCTTACTTTCGTCCTTTTTGTGTGTGTTTTTTTATTTATTTTTTTTTTCTTTGTTGCTATTGCTGTTATTGCTGGTGTTGTCGTCTTTCATTGTATTATCCTTGTCTTGGGCTGGTGCTGTGCTGGGTAACACGCGAATTGCAACAGTTGGAGAGACTTTGTCAGAGATTGGCCAATTAGTTCGCAGCAGTTGGCTTTATTCGTTTTATTTCTGCTCCTCTGGATAATGGTATACGCTCATGCACCGAAGTATGCGGCGCCTGAGGCAACAATTATGAGGATAACATTCTTGTTTCTAGGTGCAGAAACTTGTGGTATACTAGTGACGCATATTCATTTGCCTGATATGTTAGGAATGCTGTTTTTTGGTGTACTCTACGAAAACATGGGATGGGCCGACTTCATCGGTTATGGAGAGTTGGAAGCGTTTTTAAGGTAATTTTTGACAATCCATAGATGTACAATACATAGATAGAATATGTGATAATTTATGAATCTCTAATTTGGAATTTATAGGGAACTGGCTCTTATCAATATTATGCTGCTGGCTGGCTTTGGACTAGATGGACATGCCTTTAAAAAGTGTTGGGGCATTATTTTGAGACTTGTATTGATACCATCGATCGCCGAAGTTGGCGTTATCTGCGTACTATCGCACTATTTATTGCTAATGCCATGGTTCTGGGGGTTGTTACTTGGGTAAGTACCATTGAATACCTTAAATCTTTACTGAAACTTCTTACAATATGCAGAGAAGTTTAGAACGATTACTTCTTTAAGGTGCGCTAGTAGCTTAATAGTAAACAAGTGGAACTATCAACCTTAAAATCTGAGAAAACCCTTGCTTCATGATAAAGTTTGAAATAGAAAGGTGTTCTCTTGGTAGCAAGTCAAAGCTCATAAATATTTTGAGCTGTTACAGTCTATGTCTACCCCATTGTTGGGAAGCATAAGACTGCCAGCTAGTAGCAGTCCCGCCCTCTAAGTAATCAGAAATTACAATAGGTGGTAAGAATTCTGGATTTATTCGCTCAGGGACATCTTAAGCGACGAAAAAGGCTTCTTCTAGAAGTTAAATGTTACAACCATTAACAAATGTGCTATTTATAGGCAAGCCAAATTGGTAAAAGTACCTCTATACTTGCTACGCCAGAAATGTGGTCTCTCCTGATTCGTACGTGGTGATGGATTCGAAGACTCTCCGAGCTGAACCGCTAAGATATATCTCCTCAATAGCTCTTGGTTGATGCCGGCAGGAAAAACTTTTCTTTTGAAAATATTGAGGGCGCCCTTGTCCTTTTATGGTAAGGTATATGCCTCATCTCTATCGTAGAATACTGAGATCAATGTATTGTACAGCGCTACTTTGATTAACTGAGAAAGGACTTTGCTACTTAATTAGCTTATGAGAGCAGGTAGAAAAAGACTTTGACTTGATTCATCGATGCCGTGTGTCCTTTCTCGATAACATCATGTATTAGGTTTTTCCTTCATTTACCACTAGTCCCATATTTTCCGCATAATTGCTATTAT
Source organism: Volucella inanis (assembly GCA_907269105.1). Lineage (NCBI taxonomy): Eukaryota > Metazoa > Arthropoda > Insecta > Diptera > Syrphidae > Volucella > Volucella inanis. The sequence goes on from OU026153.1 coordinate 151,165,800, forward strand.
TGACGGCAAATTAAAATGAAAATCAAATTTGGAATTGAATTAACCTAATCATCATTTTGTTGATTATTTGTGCCCCTCTTTGCCTTACGGATTCTTAAATGGTTGAAGAGAGAATACCCAAAGTGTCTTATTCCTACCATTTGCTTGATTTCGTATGGCAACAAGTCCCGAAGTCTAACAGCGTAAACAAACAGCAGACGACTACTTTCTAAATATTTATGACAAAGAAGAATTAAAGTACCAGTCCCGGAATTATTAAAAAATTTCAGTTTAAATTATAAATTATTGAGTCTCTGATTGGTTATTAAGTTTGTAGGAATTAATTAGTTACGATAGTTCAGGAATTGTTGAAGCGAACACCCTAAAATTGACCGTCGGATCATAGAACTATGATTGAAATTTCGTAAATAGAAAACAAATCTTATCATAGTGAATCAATACAATTATAGACTAAACAGTAGTAGCTTATTTGCCGTGCAAGGACACCTTTTCCCAGTTTTAGCCGAATATTTATTGCAGTATAGCAAGCAGAAGATCACAGCATACGCAAAGCCGTATAAATACAATGTTTGTTACAAGTCTGTTTATATGGTCACAGGCTCTAAGACAGATGTTAAAAATGTTTCCAGGACTTTCTACCGTTTCAAAAAAAGGAATTTTCTCTGTGGATAAAGCCACTTCATTATCAATGTTTGAAATATTCCAGCACAAGTTCCACAGGAAAGTAGGGGCCTCGCTATGCAAATAATCTATGTCTGTATCTTTAAAATTTCTGAACCGCTTCTTTTTGGAAGAATGTTTGATATGCATATGAACGTCATTAATTAAAAAGATTAAATCGTGAAGAGTATTAAAGCAAGGAGCATAGATTTGGTCATGGAATAGCACTGCAATGAGAATGATATTCAGGCCACAGCTGTGACAAAAATAGCTTTTAAGACAGTATTTAATAAGTTTTTATTGACATCACCGCATTGTATAATATTTTGATAAGATTCTATAACTCCAAAGTTCAATACATATATCTTCGTTCTCTCTGTCATCTTCACTACCACGAACAAACCACGTCTCAGAAACACAAATTATATCTACTTGTTGCGAGTGAAATAGTTCCCTAAATTCGTCTATGTTCGTTTCGTTGATGAAAGAATTTTAATCTCTGTTTCATCCCTGCTCTTCTTAACAGGTCGTGTTCACACGGCACGAACGATGCCCGGATTATAAACACGCCATAAGCATGTCCAGTGGAGACACAAAAATTCATACCCTGAATAATATTAGGGCATGGATTTTCAATTTTATGTCAAAACATGAGAGTGGATGGAAACTAGGACATGAATTTGACATTTCAAGTATATGGGAGTAAATGTATCTTTCTTAGAATGCCGAGTAAAAAGGAGGACATAAATTTCCCAGTTAAGACAGAAACAAATATGGCAGACTAGATGTTAGATGTTATGTCTGACATAAACTGTCTCATGGACATGGACTGTATCGTAGACAAAACCATCATCAGAGAACAAAAAACCCTCTTTACGAAGCCAGAGAGCCAGAGATGCAACAAAGAGCTATTTTCCCGTGTTAGACAATCATTTAAATAGATGCGCTTACAGTTCATGTTGCTGATGTTAAGCAGCTGAAAAAAGTCTTCCAGCTGTTCAAAAGTCAATCCTTTTTTTTTTTGCGGAAGGCTGGAAGCAATGCTCGTTGTTCAGTGTAGAAAGAGATTCAAAATAACAACAGGCTATGATTTAGATTTTTTATATGGTGAAATTTTGTGATTCTCTGTAGATCTGCTAATTCCAGATCTAAAACAGCGCTGTTAGGGACCATCAGTTTGTTGATCAGGAGTTTCAGACGTTCACACATTTACATAGTGCGCGTGGTTGAGGTGTTCCCTTATTGTGGATCAAGCAGTTGATGCTGAAATTTTATTCATCAGATATACGAGTATGCTCCTCTGGTAGATCTTTTAAACAAGCTATATACCAACTCTCTATAAAGTCACTTCCAATAGCTTTGAATACCTTGGCTGGTAAACCATCAAGTCCTGCCGATATATTGGATTTAAGCTTAGATAGTGATATCTTTACTTCGTTCTGGTCAGGTGGACGAACGCTTTGGATATCATCGTCTAAGTTGAGTGGCCTTTTTTGCCTTACGGGATATTGAACTTCATCACAGTTATGTAGCCTGTACAAACTATTTTCCATGTTCTCAGAACCGACTGTGACTCTACTATAAGGTTTCCTTCTTCATCTCTACATTCTTCTGTACGAAGCTTCCTACCGTGACACATTGATCAGAATTCGTGAAGTGCAATCACTAAATATCTGCGACCGCGCACTTCTGCTTTTTTTTTTGGGGGGGGGGGGGGAAACTCGAAACTCACTATTCGTATTCTTGTAAATTTCAAAAGAAACTTATAGAAGGTCCCACGTGGAGGCGCTGAGGTATGACTAAGGTATTAGGTGTTGTATCATTCCTGTTGGTGCTACTACGAGGCTCATTACTGGTCGTTTGCCAATCCAGCATATTTAGTTAATAGCTGTAGCGTTTCATAGGTTACCCATACATGGGTGCTTAAGTTTAGTGTGTAACCAATAGGCTTTTGATAAGTTATTTTAAACGGCTTGTCTATCAACGACATTCCCTTAACAAAAGTCGAATCAATAAAATTACTCCACTTCATAGATAAATGTTGGAAACTCTAATTATTTTATCTGGTAAATAATTTCCGTCCAAATAAACCACAACAATAAGTTTTAAAGAGAATTACTATTTAACTAAACAAAACTTCGGTATAATAAAGTACCTAAAGTCTGGTCGGGCCAAAAATTTACAGTCAAGCTGACGAGGAATAAATTCGAAAAATTTCCACCCAACAAATACGCGGTAAGCAAGCTCTTGATTCAACAAACAAAAAGTTGTGAAATATTTTTCGGTTAACTTGAGTTTGCAATGAATTTAAATTACCTCATGGTAATGCATCATAGTAGTTTGGGGTGAAATTGCATGCGTTACAAACGAGTTCAGTTGCCTTATGCATGTACACTGCAAGGAATTTAAATTAGTGGTGAGTGTAGTTATGTTAGATCCTTTCTTGATGATTTATTAATGGTACAAAGGACTGTCTCTGCTGTTTGTTAATTTACATCCCCAAAAGGTCCTACATACAAATGCACACATATATCTTCGATGGATAGCGCAGTCAATTTAAGATGTTTTAAGCTAATAATTGAAAATAATTTTTTTCTGATTGCGCAGTAAAGTTTCTCTGAATAATTCCATTAACGTGTGCTTCAACTTAAACTTCATAGCTTTTTCGGCGAAGGACTTTCATGATTCATTGCGGTGTCGAAGTTTTCCCATCATAACTATTAAGCACTTTTGTAACTAATGACCTCTTACCATTCCAATGTTTTTGACTTTTGAATATTTAACAAAGCTTAACATTCATTTCTCGAGGCAAGTAGATCCTTGAAATTCCCCAAAACTTTCGCTACAGTGCACAGTGTTGAGAAATCTATTCCCATTGCCTTGGTGCAAAAATTACGTTCAATTGAATGTGGAGTACAATCAGTGGTGTTCGCTTCGTTAAGTATAATATAGTTTACCATGGAACACGACGAAGGATATTAACTAATACTACGCCCTCAGTCTCTTTATGTGCACCATTAAAATTACTTCACATCATTCGACAGGATAGTCCTGTGCAAAAAATCCGAAAAAAGAAACATCACAGTACTTTATGAAAGACTCAACAATTTTCATGACGCGTGTGTATGTATATGTGAGCATAATAGAAGGAAGGTGTATAAATCAGCATATATTTTAATCTTGAAAATGTTGCCCAGCACACAGAGCAATAAACTTATGTAGAGTTGGAATAGAGTTGCCTCTTGAAAGAGATGCATTTTTTTGTTTAGTCGAATAAAGATTAAAGATCCGGGAGACTTCTACCCCAAGAACAGCGAAATTTAAAGAAAAATGTACAGGTTGTAGTCATCATTGTTGGTTTTGGGGGCTATAAATTCCCGTAAAAATATTGATATTCCATCCTTAATCGCAGTAGATATACCACCCACGCTTTCTTCTTGATCTAGTGTTGGCCAAATTTTTCAAAAGATATGACACATCAAGACCTTTTTCCATTTGCAATTGACCTTCGTCTAATTATATCGAACTAAAAACGTGCTTACATTCTGAAAGTGGCCGGGATCACTCCTTCGCTGTGGAAAATAATGTTCGGTGAGGCTGTGTATCCATATACATTCACTTCTGTAATTACATACTTTCGTAGTATTCCCCTTTTAACCGTGTTGTGTAGATATCCGTGAAAGTAATAGTTGCTCGATTACTCTTACAGACTTCTGGCACATTCATTAGATGTTTTTCACCTTAAGCTCTGCTTAGATGTTTGAGTGCCTGAATATGATTTTTCGCCATTTAGTCGCCTTTTATTGAAAAGAAGGAGAATAAATTTCCAAAATATTCTCTAAGCCGTTGCCCCACATCTCTAGTGTCAACTCATGGTTACGTGAATATTGTACAGTTCAACACTAATGTCTTACCTTGCGTGCATTAACTAAATTGCTAGTAGTATTCCGCCCTGTAACCCGTCTCGTCATGAATGATCCTCTATACTATATACGATATGTACCCCCAAGCTCTCATTAGGACCACATTCTGAAATATCGTGGTTCCTTCTTAAGAGGGTATTACTGCACTTAAAGTTCTGGAGCTCGTGTTAAGTTTTTTTTAAATTTGTATAGAGAGAGATAGGGAAAGAAGTTTGGGATCAATGGTTATTCCACTTAATGGATGTGATCCAACATTTAGTGTTGGAGTGGAGACTATATTATTAGTGTAAATTGACTTGTTTTTTGTACTTAGGCAGGCAACCATTCGTCTCAGAAGATTTTAGTTGCTTAAAAAAAATTCCTTCGAATCATCCTATTGGAAAACCAATACACTACCACTTGAGCCACTGCCGCCCTTAGCTGTACAATTCGCTTATGGAATGCACTATCCAGCTCTTTATTTTGTCGCCTTCATAACCCACAAACACCCAAATAAAAAAATTTTAAATATATTAAATAAATATTGTAATCTCTAGAAACGAAAAAAATTATTTTGAAATCCTTAAAAGATGTTGTGATTTTGGCAACCCTATTCAGGATATGCGATTCCACAGTTGGAAACAGAAAAGACTATTCTCTCTCAGATGGTTTGCCAGTGCGACGAGAGCTTGCTTTGATTTTAAATTTCGAAAAGAACCATCAATTTACCGCCATACTAGAGAGTGGGTGTACATCCGCCAACTTTAAAATTATAAACCTTAAACAGAGGACTTATTGGAAAGACGAAACTCTTTCGACACAACGTCTGTGGCCGCGCGTCTCCACCTTTCGTTTGAAAGTAATAGCGACAAAGTACAGTTGCTTTTTGGTAGAGAGTTAGGGAGGCAATACTTAGTTTTGATTTTGCCGTCGTCCCTTTTCGGATAAAAGGTTGTTTTTTCGTTTTTAATTTTCCTTTTGTTTGAATTAAGCCATTAAAGTGGTCTTTGGAGTGCACGGGAAGTATCGTGGCCAACGGTCGCAGCTCCCTGGAGCCATGGTAAGTGCAATTTTCGGGTTGGCATTATTAATGCACAGCACACATATGCAACACTTTAAGCAGATTCATTAGTTGCTGCTGCAGGTAGCTTGCACCAAGCGTGTAATTAAATGCACTGGACCAAATGTTGGAGATGTCTCCGTCTAAAGTATTGTCTGGAGTTGGAACTGGGGAACACCAAAGCGCTGCCGAAAGTAGGAAACTGTACTTTTGGTAGAGGCTTGATGGTTGAAATAAAGCGCTTTCTTCTTGGATGTGTTGGAATTTCGATTTTTTTTTTCTTTGGAAGCATCATCCCTTGTACTGTGCTGCGGTAGAGTATTCGCTTTTCGGTAGAAAGGCATTTTTTCGTACGGTATTGCATATTTTTCTTTCTTTTTTTTTTATAATTTTTTACGTCAACGTCCTTTGGAGCGATTCTTTATCTCTGTAGAGTTTTATTTACCAGTAAACGAGGAAATGAGAGAATACTCAAACAATGAGAAAGGACTTGCGGTCGGCTTAAAAGCGGGACATATGACTCGAGCAGCGTTACAATACTTAATGCTCTGGTTCTTCGACTAGGTTTTATTCCTCTTGTAGTTGTATTCATTGCTGCATATATCAGTACGGGTATGCAGATTGTGGTAGAGTTGTGAAACAGCATCATGTGTGAAGATAGTTTTGTAAATTTTTCAATTAAATTTAAGCGCACGTCAGCAGAGATCTGCTTAATTGTGGTTTAACAAGAGTGCTTACTGCAGAATTTATAGTTTCTTTAGAGTTTTGTTTCGGTGAAAAAAAGTATAAGCTATAAGCGGGTTCTGTTGAAGTAACTGCAACTCATTTTATTCCTTGTTGGGTTGATGAACCTGGGGAAAAGTATGCTGGCTGAGGAGGTACGTCTGTGCACTTAAGATTAATAACCCGCAACGGGTTCAGACTGTTTCCTCTTTTCTTTCCTTTGTATTTTTTTAAATTTTTAATCGCTCTATCATTGTGAGTTGGTTCCTTTGAGATCAGGGAGTCGTAGTTGGAAAAGGATGCTGAGAAAATGGTTCTTGTTTAAAGTATCAAAAAGTGCACAGGATGTGGGTTATGGTCTCCACTTCCTCTCTGTAAAGTCAGCTGGGACAGAAGTTGCTACTTTCCAGTCCTAGTCTAGCTGCGTAGCTTCTTAGAATCCAACATCCGATGATAGGTTAGGTTAGGTTAAAGTGGCGGTTGGAAAAACCAACCCACTTAGGCCTATTTGCCCCTTGTGTTGTTACGTGGATTTATGATCCCCTCACTCATGGAACCAATTTGAGCTTACCATGAAGCGCAGGAGACTGTTAACGTCTATATTTTTTTAAACCGCTTATGTCGTTGTAGAAGAAGGCCCCTCGGTGGAGTTTTCTTCTCTGGGAGGGAGCTGAACAAATACAAAGAAGGTGGAGGATAGACTCTTCTTCCTCCTCGTCCATGCTGCTTCTACAGAAATCGTTTGAAAAATCACCAAGCCTTCTTGCATGCTTGCCTATAGGGCAGTATTTAGTGATGACACCAATAAAGGCACTGAGATGTTTCCTATTTAGAAGAATCAGACTCTTAGAGCTATTCAGATCCTCCTTTGACCAGATCTGTTTAGTTGCTAGACATGTTGGCCCACCGGTCCATCTGAGGTCTGTTCTTTTATTAGCATCTAGCTTAAATAATAATTTTCACGTAGCGATTGGTATAACCATGCTGCCCTTTTCCGGCAGAATAGATAGAGTGTTTTCAATTCTGGCGAGTTCGTCGGCCCTACAATTCTCTGGAATGTCTTTGTGGTCCGGCACCCAACAAAGGTGAAGGTTGAAATGCTTTACTATCTACGTATGAGATGATCGGCATTCAAGGGTGGTCTTAGAATTTAGTCAGACCGAGTCCAGGGACTTGACAGTGGCCTGAATATCCGAAAATATGCGGATATCCTTTGCAGATATCACGTTTTTCTTCAGCCAGAACAGAGCTTCTTTAATCGCTAAAATTTTGGCCTGGAAAACGCTACAGTAATTTGGAAGACGGAAGGAGAGGCATAGATTTAGCTTATCTAAGAAAATACCTCCACCAACCCCGCTATCGGTCTTAGACCCATCTGTATAAAAATGGATAGACTTATTCTCCATGAAAGCATCTTCCCCTTAGAAGGATCTAGAGGAAAAGCTCGCACGAAATTTGTCAAACCGAAGTTTAGGTATGGTCTAATCGAAGTTCTCTTAGTGGATCTAAGTGGATGTCTAAGGCCGTCCACCAGACGACCACACCATAAGTGACTATCGGTGGGTTAGTTGAGGTTGGAAGCCCTATTTGTTTCGAATGGCTTTCTTGCAAGATAATAAAGCTACGTAGCTTTCTTAACTCTTTCTTGAATGTTAGGTTTCCAGTTTAGTTTCCTATCAAAAATGAGACCCAGGTATTTTGTTGTATCGGAAAACACTAAACTGGTACCGTTTATTGAAGGAGGGTCTATAATTGAAATTTTATATTTCCTGGAAGAGAGGACAAGATCAGTTTTATGGGGGCTAACTCCCAATCCACAGCGATCCGCCCAACGGGTTAATCTGTTAAAATTAAGTTGAAGGAGTTCTTTGATGGAATAAAGATGCCTACCTGAAACGGCTATAGCAACGTCGTCCGCATAGGCAACAACCTGCTCCCTCCCACTTATAAGTATATTAGCAGTTTATTTAACACTAAGTCAAAGAAGACAGGAAACGACACCGCCTTGCAACAGCGTACCTCTACGAACACATCCATAAGCAGAAGTCTCACCCAGTTTAGAGTTGATTATCCTGCTATTTAGCATAAGACTGATCAACTCCCCAAGCAGTCGTAATTGCGGATGTATCGACTTTGTTAAAGGCGTCCTCTATGTCTAGGAAAGCAACCATTGTGTACTCTCTGTATTGTAGGGATCGTTAGATGTGGCTAGTCAGTGAATGCAGAGCCGTTTCCACCGATTTTCTTTCACAGTAGGCACAAGGAAAACTACATTATCTTATCTCCATGACAGTGGAATGTGGATCAATTCTTCACACCTTCTCATGATATTCTCTAGCTAGGGCAGGATAATATCTGACTACCTTTGTAGTACGGCCGGTATCATACCGTCCAGACCCGCAGACATGTATGGTTTGAAGCTTTGCAGCGTTCAAAGCAGTTTGTCTCTTGTAATCAGACCATGAATTTTTTTCACGGTTGCAGTAGTCTTGTTTTGGTTAGGTACTGTTTGCCGCGAATGAGGCAAACCTGGAAAGTGGATATCCAGTAGCAAGTTGAGTGATTCATCACTTGAGGTTGTCTAGGAGCCATCGGTTTTTTCAGACAGCAAAGCATCACGGGATTTTTAGAGAGGATTTTTCTTAGCCGCAATGCCTCAGATTTTTCTGTGATTTTTTTCACAGAATGATCTCCAAGACTGACGATTTCCTTTCCCCAGTTCTTTTTTTATATATTTTGAGGGATTCTTTGTATGAGTCTCAGTTAGCCAATTTACTTGTGCTTTTTGCAAGGTTGAAAAGTTTTCTGCATGTGGTTCTATGCTGCCCTGGTACCAGTGCCAGTCCTCCAGGGCGGCTTTTTCTTACCCCAAGGTTGAATCAGAGAGCAGGAAGAAGCTGAAGCCTGATTGAGAGGCAGGGTGAATTACCTGATTTTTCATGTCAAGCTCATTAGTGTCTCACGGGGGACTTGAGAGTTCAGAGGATAGTGTTTTTAACAGTATTCCTCTGTATTTTAGCTAATCAGTTTTCCGATAGTTTCGGAATGCTGTTTGACTGGGGGGAGCATCACGCAAGTTAAATTGGATGTATCTGTGATTCGAAAATGAGTGTTCAGTCGATACCATCCAGTTCGTTAGCATTTGAGTGATGTTGTCTGAGACAAGAGTGATATCTAGCGCTTCTTGTCAGTTCCTTATTATAAAAGTGGGCTCATTGCCAATATTGCAAACAATGAGGTTAGTACTAAAAATATAATCAAAAAATGACTCACCTCTATCGTTGATGTCGGTACTGCCCCATAACGTATGATAAGCATTAGCGTCGCATCCGATGATGAGGCCAGTTTTTTGCCTTCCAGCTTCCAGTACCATACTGTCTAGGTCATCACCAGGGAGGGGGCCCACCTGGTCGTGGCCAAGATACACCGATGCCAGCCAGTAGGAAGCTTTGCCAGTCTTCAGCCTGGAAATGGTTAAGTCGGGGCGCTAAGGTTAGGAAGTAAAAATACATTAAGGCTACGTTTCACTAGTATACAAGTTCTATACCTTTGTCTTTTGTATAGGGTGGAGCGTATAAAGGTGTCCCAAGTCCATGAACCACGCCTTTTACGATCCATGGTTCCTGGATTAGGATGGTATCTTCTGCGTTGTTGGAGAGACGCAGATTTAGTGCTGCTAAAACCTTTTTTGAGTGGTGGATATTAATCTGGAGAAACTGTATCATTTCCCAGAGTGGCTTCCACCATAGTTTTATTGGAGTCCTCCGATTCTGAAAATGAGTTAAAGACCTCATCTTCTTTCTCTGATCGTGTAAGATCTCTTTTCACTTCGTCATCGGTTTCCATTTCCGATAAAGTGTCAGAAGAGGAGACCGACAGCTTAATAGTCGTCTCGGATGGATTGGAGTCGTCGCTCTATTACATAAATCTATTACTGCTCTCGCCCATTTTTCTATAAATTTCCGTAGGTGCGCTTCTGTACTTTTTTTTTGTGATTCGAAGGCTGGTTTTGTAGGCCTCGCAGTCCGTGTGTAGTCTAGTGGATTTGGCTTTATTGAAAGCTTTTCTGGTAAAAAAGCGAGGTCACTACTCCTACTACTACTCCTCCTTCTACCAAAGCTAAAGTATGTAGGTCGCCTTTTTACTAGAAGCTGTCATTAGATGGATTATGACTGGAAAGCGAAAGCAAACTTCTGCATTAAATTTCGTAAATCAGTGACCAAAAATAGAAGGGCTGACCAGCAGGTGGGGGAAATTCGACTAACAGACAGACAAAGAACTAGTTCATTGCATTTGAATTTCTCTCGTAGAAAAATGAGGAAACGCTTCAGTGATAAAGTACCTAAAGTTGCTAGCACCAGCAACATTAGTGCCAACTACCTCCAGTCGGAAGGAAGCGTAGCTGAACACTCACAGAGATAGTCCTTTACAGTTGCGAACCATGATAATAATACTATAGTAAAAGGAAACAACCGATACAAACCTTTTTCTGGAATCTGGTAAAAAGAAGATGCGTATTTTCGTGAAAAGTTGTTATACTAGATGGTCAACGTCAAAGATTCGAAGAACGATCCTCGTTGACAGACCTCATGTTTTGCCGAAAACTCCTTTATATTGCTGGACAGGTTTTCGAAAAATCTGATGAAATTGAGCAAACCTCTTTCCGGTAAAACGAACAACTTCAGTTTTGAGAGGATTCTTTGAAAGCCTATTTCTTATGTACAAATCTTCGATTATGCGTAGGAGTGCGTAACAAATCATGATCATGATAGTCACTTTTACTTATTACTAAACTATGAGTCGTACAATTTCCATATTTCGCTGAATGAACAGAACTGCCAGACGGTGAGTGGCAAATTTTCACTGCGAATAACTACCACATCTCCAAATTCAATATTTCTCTAAGGAAATTTCCATGTCGTTCTTCGTTGAGCATTTTTTTTAAAAAGAGCTAATAATTTGTTGAATTCTTTGCCAAATCTTAAGCATAGTGAAGTTACTTATTTAATTTTAAGGAAAGCTAATCAAAGGGGCACAATTTAGGAAGTGGGAGGCTGTTGATGGAAAGGCTATGAACGGGTTTTCGCCAAATGCAAAGTTGAGAACTCTTCAAAGGTGAGTTTTAAGTTTCTCACTACTTTCTTGAAACGAGTCTTGAAAGCCTTTATACCGGTATCCCATAAATCACCCACATGAGGAGAACTTGGTCGAATAAAATTTCATTTATAGTAATTCCCCCCCAAGGTACGATTTTTCTGCTTCCGAGGTTGCCTCTGCCGATGCCTTTCGAATTGATGCAAAAAAAATTAAAAATCATGCAAAACGTCATCATACGTGTTTTGGAGAAGCTTTTAACTTTTCTCCAATTTCCAAGGCGATTTTCTGCGATGATGTTAATCGTCCATGTATCGAAATGAAACTCTAACCAACTGAGCCCATTTCAACAGAGGTTATTCGTAAGTAAAGCTTGAAGGATGATTCTTAGAGTGCCGATATCGGCAAAGTTATCTTCTGAGAGAACATGCTTCCACATGCCTACTTCCTTAAGTAGTATCAGATTGTACCCTCCAAAAACGATTCTAAACAAATTTTTCAAGGACAAATAGACATCCATGAAGCCAATAAAGGATAATCACCGAGGTACACGAGGTCACCAAATGTACACTGAACAATTCTTAAGGCGTATGTTGGTTAGCACAGCGTTCACAAACTTTGTAAGCAGAAAAGCGCTTCAAATTTTAAGTCTTGGAATTGAAATGGTCTTCATAGGTCCCACTCTTCTTTTTGAACACGAAAGTTAGATAAAAATATTTTGAGATGCATCAGAAACCCTCGAGCACACTTAGATTCAAAACAAAATGTATATATGTATAATAATTCAATCCACGATTCTGGAGTAAAATTAATCCATCTTTTAATTTTTATTCCTTTAATTCCTTTCAAATTTCAAAATGAATTGACTGAATGGGTGGCATCCCAATCGACATTAATCCAAAATATTTAAGTGAGGCTTAAATGGAAGTCTAACTACATAACATAAATATCATCTGGGTTCTGAGTGGTCCTATTTCCAAACAGTTGTTCACAAATTCTTTTGAAATGTTTTTTACTGCCAAAATCTCTTCGAGCTCCTTTTCCGAATATCATTTTCTAAGGAAAGATTACTAAAAAACGAGTTATAAGACGGTTTATAACATGGTCCTGAAAAGATCCGACTAAAATCTGAATTTTAACCGATTGGAGAAATAATGTCCGCTTCCTTCAAACCTGCACTCAAAATCAAAGGGTAAATATCTGCTCTCATCAAAATATCTACCGGGCCCGGATTATCAAATTTCGGGCCAGCTAATCGCTAAGCTTGATTTGAAGCTTCGACAGTTTGCAATGGCAAATTATCTGTTAATCTTTTTAGAACAACAACAGAAACAGGTTTACAAACATTAGGTTTACTTGTCGAAACTTTACTTTGAATTATTCGAATTCCACAAATAGATGCATTGGTTAGGGGATTGAAAGCTTTAATCCTAACTTTGATAATACCTTGTTATTAGGTTTTTAAGAAAGAGTGTACTGTATATCGATGGTACTTGAAGGGAGAGAGAAGCTAGATCTTGATGAACTTTTTTATTTCTAGGCTTGGTAAAGTGAAGTAAACTGTGGTGCCGAATACCACATTTATTACTGGTACTCTCTTATACATTTGAAACTCCAATACGACCAAAAGCTGAGGCAAAAAATTCTACAACGTCCCAAAGGTAGTAAGAATTTTTGGTCGTTCGTCAAAAACATAAGAAATTCTACCTCATCCTCCATCCCAATGCTCATTTACAATGAAATCGCAGGTGTCAGCTCTTGGAGAAAAGCCAATCTGCTTGTTACACACTTTGCGGCTCGTTCAACACTTTCGGATTGTGCTCTGTGCCCACCTACATTTGAGTGCGTCGAATCTTCATTGGGACGAATCCAGTAGTAGTAATAGTAGAAGCAAAAGTACTTAAAGATCTTTATGTATACAAATCCGGTGGTTCAAATGATATATTTCCACTTCTTTTGAAGAGGCGTTCTTCTTCGCTGGCAAAATCACTGCGTCAGCTTTTTTATCAATCCTACTCTTAAGGACTATTTGCGAGCAGTCAGTAGCAGGACTGCACTTGTCCATCCCGTCCTTTAAAAGGGAATCTTCTTCTCCCTCTTCCTATGTACGCGTTTCGTCCCATCTTTCCAAGGTCATGGTAACGCTGATAAACCATCAACTCATGAAATATCTCGAAACGCAAAAACTTCTCGATGACCGGAAGTATGGTTTTCATAGCAACAGGTCCACTGGTGATTTGATGGCATGTCTCACCGAAAAGTGGAACCAAAGTGTACATCAGTCTGGCAAAAGCAAGATAGTTGCACTTGATATTTCTTAGGTATTTAACAGAGTTTAGCATCATGCTCTTTTGTCGAAAACACGTATCAACAAGTATCTCTTCTCTGATACTTTTAATCCAATATATTACTTTGCTGGTGATAGTACTCTCTGCTTTAAATACTGGTACCGACTCAGGACCTTGCTCTTCGACTGTGGAACGGGAACGGCAGCGTATGTTAAGCTCATTAAATTACGATATTAACAGCATAAGCAATTGGGGAAATATCAAAAGAGTGGGATTTAATGCTTCTAAAAATCAGTGTTGTCTGCTGTCATTAAAGCGAAATTTAAATACCCATTCATTATCCATGAATGGCACTTGCATCGTCGAAACCGAAAAACTTTCCATTCTCGGTATATATTATGTGTCAGTGATAACCTATGTTGGAATGACCATAAATCCGATGTCGCCAAAAATGCTCCGAAATATCTAGGTTTCTCCAGGCGATCTGTCCTCAATATGTAAGGCATTCATACGCCCAAAATGAGAATACAATACCCACATCTGGTAAGATACGCCTAAAATTTAAAACTTAAAGGTGATACAAATATCAGTCAGTCAATTGACACCCTTGAACAATAACGTAATGTCTTCTGTCTCACTTTGTTTTATCGATATTTCCACAACCAGTTATCCATAGAAATCGTAAGTAGCATTCCGCTCCTTCAAACCTTCAACCGTAACACCCCTCTCTCTAAGAAAGCTCATCAGTATACCCTCAAACACACTTTCGGATTAACTATGATTTGTCTAAGAGCTCACAGCATATTTTGGGCTGAACACATGGGCTGAAAAGTGCCGTTTTATAGTAAAACACAAATTTTTTGCAAAATTCAACTTTATTTATCAATATAGTTGCCTTCGAGGGCGATACACTGATTGAAACGATTTTTCAATCTTTCGATATCAGTTTTGTAGTACGATTTCGGTTTAGCCTCAAAATAGGCCTCTGTTTTGGCGATTACTTCTTCATCGGTCTTAAATCTCTTTCCGGCGAGCATTCTTTTGAGGTCTGCGAACCGGCTATAGTCGCTGGGGGCCAAATCTGGAGAATAGGGTGGGTGGGGAAGCAATTCGTAGTCAAATTCATTCAGTTTTGCCATCGTTTTCATCAACTTGTGCATTGTCTTGATGAAACAGCTCTTTCTTTTTCTTCAAATGCGGCCGTTTTTCTGCGATTTCGTCCTTCAAACGCTCCAACAACGCAATGTAATAGTCGCTGTTGATAGTCTGCCCCTTTTGGAGATAGTCGATGAAAATTATTCCATGTGTATCCCAAAATATGGATGCCATAATCTTGCCAGCCGAATGTTGATTTTTTGGTCGTTTTGGACGAGGTTCGTCGCCTGCTCGCCACTCAGCTGACTGCCGACTTGACTCTGGTGTTAAGTGATATAGCCAAGTTTCATCCATTTCACATACCGACGCAAAAATTGGGCTTTATTGCGGTTAAACAGCTTTAAACACTCCTCTGAATCATCAACACGTTTTTGTTTTTGGTCGACTGTGAGCAAACGCGCCACCCACTTTGAACAGAGCTTTCACATGTCCAAATATTCGTGTATGATGTATCCAACAAGCTCTTTTGATATCTTCAGAGCCTCAGCTATCTCGATCAACTTCACTTTACGGTCATTCGTAATCATTTTGTGGACTTTTTTGATGTTTTCATCTGAAACAGTCTCTTTTGGACATCCACTGCGTGCATCATTTTCGGTGATTGTATGACCATTTTTAAATTCATCCACTTGCGAGTGGTTTGTTCGGCTGGTGCAGAGTCCGGGTAACACTTGTCAAGCCATTTCTTTGCATCGGTTGCATGGGTGGCATCCCAATCGACATTAATCCAAAATATTTAAGTGAGGCTTAAATGGAAGTCTAACTACATAACATAAATATCATCTGGGTTCTGAGTGGTCCTATTTCCAAACAGTTGTTCACAAATTCTTTTGAAATGTTTTTTACTGCCAAAATCTCTTCGAGCTCCTTTTCCGAATATCATTTTCTAAGGAAAGATTACTAAAAAACGAGTTATAAGACGGTTTATAACATGGTCCTGAAAAGATCCGACTAAAATCTGAATTTTAACCGATTGGAGAAATAATGTCCGCTTCCTTCAAACCTGCACTCAAAATCAAAGGGTAAATATCTGCTCTCATCAAAATATCTACCGGGCCCGGATTATCAAATTTCGGGCCAGCTAATCGCTAAGCTTGATTTGAAGCTTCGACAGTTTGCAATGGCAAATTATCTGTTAATCTTTTTAGAACAACAACAGAAACAGGTTTACAAACATTAGGTTTACTTGTCGAAACTTTACTTTGAATTATTCGAATTCCACAAATAGATGCATTGGTTAGGGGATTGAAAGCTTTAATCCTAACTTTGGTAATACCTTGTTATTAGGTTTTTAAGAAAGAGTGTACTGTATATCGATGGTACTTGAAGGGAGAGAGAAGCTAGATCTTGATGAACTTTTTTATTTCTAGGCTTGGTAAAGTGAAGTAAACTGTGGTGCCGAATACCACATTTATTACTGGTACTCTCTTATACATTTGAAACTCCAATACGACCAAAAGCTGAGGCAAAAAATTCTACAACGTCCCAAAGGTAGTAAGAATTTTTGGTCGTTCGTCAAAAACATAAGAAATTCTACCTCATCCTCCATCCCAATGCTCATTTACAATGAAATCGCAGGTGTCAGCTCTTGGAGAAAAGCCAATCTGCTTGTTACACACTTTGCGGCTCGTTCAACACTTTCGGATTGTGCTCTGTGCCCACCTACATTTGAGTGCGTCGAATCTTCATTGGGACGAATCCAGTAGTAGTAATAGTAGAAGCAAAAGTACTTAAAGATCTTTATGTATACAAATCCGGTGGTTCAAATGATATATTTCCACTTCTTTTGAAGAGGCGTTCTTCTTCGCTGGCAAAATCACTGCGTCAGCTTTTTTATCAATCCTACTCTTAAGGACTATTTGCGAGCAGTCAGTAGCAGGACTGCACTTGTCCATCCCGTCCTTTAAAAGAGAATCTTCTTCTCCCTCTTCCTATGTACGCGTTTCGTCCCATCTTTCCAAGGTCATGGTAACGCTGATAAACCATCAACTCATGAAATATCTCGAAACGCAAAAACTTCTCGATGACCGGAAGTATGGTTTTCATAGCAACAGGTCCACTGGTGATTTGATGGCATGTCTCACCGAAAAGTGGAACCAAAGTGTACATCAGTCTGGCAAAAGCAAGATAGTTGCACTTGATATTTCTTAGGTATTTAACAGAGTTTAGCATCATGCTCTTTTGTCGAAAACACGTATCAACAAGTATCTCTTCTCTGATACTTTTAATCCAATATATTACTTTGCTGGTGATAGTACTCTCTGCTTTAAATACTGGTACCGACTCAGGACCTTGCTCTTCGACTGTGGAACGGGAACGGCAGCGTATGTTAAGCTCATTAAATTACGATATTAACAGCATAAGCAATTGGGGAAATATCAAAAGAGTGGGATTTAATGCTTCTAAAAATCAGTGTTGTCTGCTGTCATTAAAGCGAAATTTAAATACCCATTCATTATCCATGAATGGCACTTGCATCGTCGAAACCGAAAAACTTTCCATTCTCGGTATATATTATGTGTCAGTGATAACCTATGTTGGAATGACCATAAATCCGATGTCGCCAAAAATGCTCCGAAATATCTAGGTTTCTCCAGGCGATCTGTCCTCAATATGTAAGGCATTCATACGCCCAAAATGAGAATACAATACCCACATCTGGTAAGATACGCCTAAAATTTAAAACTTAAAGGTGATACAAATATCAGTCAGTCAATTGACACCCTTGAACAATAACGTAATGTCTTCTGTCTCACTTTGTTTTATCGATATTTCCACAACCAGTTATCCATAGAAATCGTAAGTAGCATTCCGCTCCTTCAAACCTTCAACCGTAACACCCCTCTCTCTAAGAAAGCTCATCAGTATACCCTCAAACACACTTTCGGATTAACTATGATTTGTCTAAGAGCTCACAGCATATTTTGGGCTGAACACATGGGCTGAAAAGTGCCGTTTTATAGTAAAACACAAATTTTTTGCAAAATTCAACTTTATTTATCAATATAGTTGCCTTCGAGGGCGATACACTGATTGAAACGATTTTTCAATCTTTCGATATCAGTTTTGTAGTACGATTTCGGTTTAGCCTCAAAATAGGCCTCTGTTTTGGCGATTACTTCTTCATCGGTCTTAAATCTCTTTCCGGCGAGCATTCTTTTGAGGTCTGCGAACCGGCTATAGTCGCTGGGGGCCAAATCTGGAGAATAGGGTGGGTGGGGAAGCAATTCGTAGTCAAATTCATTCAGTTTTGCCATCGTTTTCATCAACTTGTGCATTGTCTTGATGAAACAGCTCTTTCTTTTTCTTCAAATGCGGCCGTTTTTCTGCGATTTCGTCCTTCAAACGCTCCAACAACGCAATGTAATAGTCGCTGTTGATAGTCTGCCCCTTTTGGAGATAGTCGATGAAAATTATTCCATGTGTATCCCAAAATATGGATGCCATAACCTTGCCAGCCGACTGTTGAGTTTTTGGTCGTTTTGGACGAGGTTCGTCGCCTGCTCGCCACTCAGCTGACTGCCGACTTGACTCTGGTGTTAAGTGATATAGCCAAGTTTCATCCATTTCACATACCGACGCAAAAATTGGGCTTTATTGCGGTTAAACAGCTTTAAACACTCCTCTGAATCATCAACACGTTTTTGTTTTTGGTCGACTGTGAGCAAACGCGCCACCCACTTTGAACAGAGCTTTCACATGTCCAAATATTCGTGTATGATGTATCCAACAAGCTCTTTTGATATCTTCAGAGCCTCAGCTATCTCGATCAACTTCACTTTACGGTCATTCGTAATCATTTTGTGGACTTTTTTGATGTTTTCATCTGAAACAGTCTCTTTTGGACATCCACTGCGTGCATCATTTTCGGTGCTTGTATGACCATTTTTAAATTCATCCACTTGCGAGTGGTTTGTTCGGCTGGTGCAGAGTCCGGGTAACACTTGTCAAGCCATTTCTTTGCATCGGTTGCATTTTTTCCCATAAAAAAGCAATGATAAATCAACACACGAAATTGCTTTGAATCCATTTTTTTCACAATAACAAAAGTTGCATCACTCACAACGCTATATCTCAAGAACTAATCGTCCGACAGCTGTCAAATTTATACACGTATCTTTTGAAAGTTGGTACTAACTGAACTGAATGGTATGGATTTAATTCAGGTGGTGCCCTCTCTTAGAAACGGACTTTTCAGCCCATGTGTTATAACCAAAATATTGTTGTATGAATGTTTAGTACTATGTGATGTTAAAATTGAAAGCCTGGCAGGATTTTGTTGTCGCCAAGGTTAGTAGTGGTAATCTTAAAGCGTGCATTTTTCGATATCTGGCTTTTTAGTATAACCACTTAAATCCTATTTTACATGATAGAACACGTAAACCTGATCTAAGGCCAGACACAATAAAAGTATGCAAAAATCTGGCTTTTGGTTTTAAGGTATAATCGAAAGATTAATACACCAAACAATCTGTGAGAATGTCCTGATAATGAATTTATAGGTCCCAGACGTTTTGCGAGTTGCCTTCAACTTGCCGGAGCGCAAATAATTTATAAAACCCGGTTTTTTAATAGCGAATTTGATATCATACTTGTTACCATAGCTTCTTAAAAGTTGAATGCAGGAAACTTCTGAAATTAATTTTTAAAACACAATTTTATAAGTAATGTACTGAAAAATAAATTTTGAAATAAAAAATTTGAATATTTGAAGGAGTGAAATTAAAATACTAGTTTTCCTGTTTATACCTAGAATAAATCACAGTCCCGCAAAGTGGGATTTCATGGTTAAAATTGTAAAATATCTTCTACTCGGTCAGATGCGACTTTTCTATCAAACTATTCGGAAAGCTCAGATTGAAATTGACAGAATCAAAAAAGAAATAAAATAGCGCAAAGATTAATCTATTTTACAAATGGACTGTATTTCGCACCAATCAACTTCTACCCTAACTCATTACAAAAAATATACTGATAGAACAACTCGCTTCGCATTACGACGGCGATCTGTCGCACAGCAAATGATCGTCAGTTCCGCTGTAAATGTATTATCCGATGTGGAAGATGCCAAACGAACAATTGAATGTTATCGGGTTTTTGCTCATGGCGGTCGTTTTCCCTGCAACTGGGTTTGTTTATGCGCATTTTGTGGCCACCTGGGTGCATCTGACGGATTATCTTCCTTAGCTTAACTCGGGTAGGAGGAATCTCGACTACGTCTGCGGTAAGTGGTTGCACAATTTGCTCTCCGATCAAGAAATGTCCAGGAGTGAGTGCGCTACAGTCCCTTGGATCATCTGAAAGCGCATAGAGTGGTCGCGAGTTGAGACATGCCTCAATTTGCACTAGTTTTGTTGCTAGAGTCTCAAATGTAGAAACCTCTTTGCCCATCATTCTGCGTAGGTGATGTTTCAGAGACTTGACTTCAGCTTCCCAAATGCCCCCAGAATTTGACACACCGGGCACAATGACCCTCCATAGGATTTCCATGGCTTTTGGTCAAGAGGAAGCTGGTTTTCCCGACGCCTTGCATCTCGCCGTAGTAGTCGGTCTGCGTCAACAAACGTTGTGGCGTTATCGCTCCAATGCACTGCACACGAACCTTGTCGTCCATTAAAGCGATGGAAAGCAGCCAGAAATGCCTCCGAAGACTGGTTGCTCACAAGCTCCAAGTAAATCGTCTCTGATGATGAGACCCCTCAGCTTTCTTTTCGCTGATAGGATGACTGGATGGATGCTTGAATAGGGTAGCTCGGCATCTCGTATTCAGCTTCCTACTCTTATAGCTCCATTGGAATCTACAAATGGGGCTAGCGTCGCAATGCTGCTGACTTTGTTGACTGGTTTGCTTCTTTCCAGCAGCGGTAGCTCCACGCCAGGTCAAAGCTTCTTCTTGCTCGATTAGCGTCACCACTCCCTTCCGCACGGTGCTCCTTCGTGCAAAACGGAATACTAAGGCTGTGACCCTTAATACGCTCTGCAGCGTAGATCTGTGCTCCAACAAACTCGTAGCGTTGACTGCTAGCTCTGTCCCTACGCGTTGAGTCAGCCTTCCGCAAATGACTGGTTTTAAAGCTGAGTTTGCTCCTGCTCTTTGTTTCGGGGTGAGAGACGCCTGCACGTTTGGCCACTCCTGCTCCGGACGTTTAAGCCAAAGTGAGTCTTCCTATCACATCAGTGTATCTGTCAGCTGCGGTGCTGCTATTCCTCTCGATGCTATATCCGCTGGATTGGTGCCCGATGAGACATGATTCCAGGGATAGCTCCCCCTCATCTCTTGTATGGAGCTCACTCTATTTGCTTCAAACTTTTGAACTCGAAAACAAATTTGGAGATCCAATACGGCACCACCATTGAGTCACTCCTTGGCATGTTTCGAAATTTCCATGCTCTGCTCACTTGCTCGACCAGTTTGCACAAAAGGTCAGCCGAGGTTGATCGTAGATAAACGACCGCAGTGTATGCTCTAGCTGATGCGTCAGCAAAACTATGGAAATCTGTTTTGCTCGCTCGGTCAGTGCCCAACCATCTAGGGACGCATACGTGTTCCAAGTACGGGAGCTGCTCACGAAATGACTCCTTAATCATAGCTGCAGATACCTGATAATCTCGCCTTACTCCGGTGCGCCATAATTCTTGGATGAGGATTTTTGCTTTTAGTATGACTGAAGCGAGATATCCATTTGGGTCGTATAGCCTTACAATCTCGCTAACAACCGCTCGCTTGGTCGACCTTCGACTGCCCTTGACGCACCTTACATTTTATTTCATCAGCTACTGAATTCCAGCAATGTTTGGCTAATTAGTACTGCTCTCCGCACTGCACAGCTCTGAAATTACCTTCTTGCTTGATGACATGAACTTAGTGAGCTCAAAGCCGCCTGCACGTAGTAATGCGATGGTTTCGTTGCCCAATATGATGGTGTCTTTGTCATCATCTGTTCCGGATAGCATATCATCAACCTAGAAGTTGTTGATGACTGCTTCATATGTTAAAGGATACTTGTCCTTGTGATCCTCTACGTATTGAGTCATAGCTCTTACCGCATTAAAATTGCTCGACTTCATGCCATACCTGACTGTCAAGCAAAATTCCCGAAACTCGTCGACAGGATTCTCTCTCCAATCTGCATCTTCTGGACGTCTGCAGTTATCGCCACCTTGAGGCACCGGAATCTGGTGATAAATATCGACAAATCATCATGGGATCCAGCGCTTGGTATTCACTCATAAGACTTATGTACTTTTCCCTCAGCTCGGGATTTGCGCACAATTTATTTTCCATTTGGAAGAACCTCTTCGTGGCTATGGCTCTTGAATTTCCCAGGCTCTCTGCTCTCGGATTGATGGGTATCATGACCACACATCTTTCAACTGGATCTGGACAATGCGTGTTCAGGAAATTATCTTCGACCCATTGATCGTAAGTCAATGCTCAGCTCTACTATCTCCCCAAATCTTTTAATTTGCTCATTTAACAGCATATCTTGTGTCTCCTCGGATATAACCATGGCTCGAAATGCTCGTTCCTCGTGAAGTCGCCGCTGCCCAAAAATTATCCATACTAGATGCGTATCCTGCGCCGTCAGTTCGGTATGGTGCCTTTTGATGTTTCTCTTGATGACATCTGCCCATACTTGGGCTCCGAGTAAAAGCTCAACTCTGGCGGGCTTGTCGTACGTTGGATCAGCCAACTGAATGTGCCTCATGTCTGACCTTGTGGCATGTCTGCTATCGGAAGGCACGAGGAGATCCTCTTGATGGTGTACATCTCACAGCTCAGGGAGAAATCCTAATCAACCTCAGACAATAAGGTTATTTGGACAAAACCGCACTTATGCTTTGCGATGCCCATTCGCTGGATGCACTGTTCCGTGATGAGGTTAACTTGGCTTCCGCTGTCAAGGAGTGCCCTAGTCGGCAATGCTCGCCCAGCTTCACTTCTCACCTTGACACAGGCTGTTACCAATAACACTGCACTGGTTTGTTCTGCACTGGTTCGCTTTGCACTGTTACGCTGCCCTGCGCAACTGCTCTGCTCTGCTCTGATAATGATGCCCCTTTTTGCGGGCATGACCTTTCCCATCAATGTCTGAATAGATAGTCGATGCTTCGCTTGCTATGCCTTGGGTGGCTCTTCGAGACGGCAGGTTGTTCGCACTCCTGGCTAACTACTGCCGTCGCTATGACGCTTGTTCAGGGACTTCTCGACTCTGGACACAAAACACAACTTGTGTTTTGCAATTTGTACATAGTTTCCATTGACGCACTTTGTCAAATCTTGACTGCACCGAAAGTGCCGAAAAGTCTTGGCACCGGCACAACGCGTGCTCTGCCCTGCAAAAGGGACATCGGTGAATGGGTGCTGCTCTACTTCCACCGACTCCACTGCTAACGGCTCGGCACAATTGAGAAAAGTTGAATCCAAAGCGCTTGCTCGCTTTTCAAAAAATTTTAAAAACTCGCACAGCGTCGCAAGCTTGCGCACGTCCTCTCTTGCCATCTGTAACGCTTGGTTGGTTTCGGGATACAGGCGTTATCTCAGCATGTTTACAATCAAGGATCCAGTATCCACTCCAAGAGGACCCAAGGATGTGAGATGGGCATTTATCTCATTGATCAAATCACGGATGTCGCGCGACCTCGTTGCTCCTCTGCCAATGTTCGTGATGGCATATAAGGCGTTTAAGTGTGCGTCAACGATGCTCTGTGGATTGTCGTAAATTTCATTTAGCTTACTCCGCCAGCGATTGATTATTCTGGAGGGCGCTCCTTCCAAAGCCTGCTTCAGCTCATTAAGCTTTGTAATGTTTGCCATGTGCTCGTTACTGTGCACCTCAGTAATAAATATGTCGCGAAACTTGCGCCATTTTGTTAGATCACTTTTAAATGTAATGAGTTTAGTGGGGCACTCTTGCCGTACTTGTATGACGCTCGTTGGTGTGGATCCGTGTTCAGACTTCATCCTGTTGGTCAATTCCGAGCTAGCGTAATTCCGCTGCGACGTCATGATAGGCGTCGTCGACAGCCGCCAGGTGCTGGTCGTGCATTTCCAGCTCATCATCCCCTGCTTTTTTTTCCACTAGGGACATGTGCTGCTCCAGCAGCATATTGTATTCGCTCTCAGCTGCCGACAATTTTCCCTGCAGTAAGATATTGCCGGCTGTTGAAAACTCGGGCTCGCCAATAAATTTTGCAATTCGCATTAGCGATGAATGAAAAACGTCCCTGAGCGCTCCCATTATGAGTACGTGGCACTGCACTTGGTTTTGTGAACGGGGTTCACACACTATAGTAATTGTTAATCGCACTGATTGTGAATCCCACCGTATCAATTGCTCTTTCCGTAAGACCATGCACAAGAACTACAACTCGGGTCGACCCCTCGGAAGTCGCAATAGTCGTACACAGAATTGAGGTCGAATGTTTTCTCTATTTGATGGTGCCTGATGAAAGCACACTGCACTTTTGCTTCTAATTGTTTTTTTTTTTTTTTAAGCACTGCACAGACTTTTTGATTCCTTTTTATAAAAAGGAACTATTTCGGCACTTTTAAGGAATTGTGGAAAACAACCGTTATTCACGTTTAGATTAAATAACTAACTCAGTATGTCCACCACATACCACGCAATTTTTTCCAGGAAAATGCTTGTTATGCCGTCGTTAGTGCAGGAGTTTTTGTTCCTTAAAGACATAATTATTTTATAGAGCTCAACCTGCAAAATCTCATTAAATACAAAACTGTTTGTATGCATGCTATCAGGAATTGCATCTGATTATAACGTGCAGTTGCAAGAATTACAAGTTTCAACCGATGGCTTTAGTTTTTCTGAGATTTCAGTAAAATATACATTAAATTTATAGAAGATGCTGGTGGCGTCAGATAAATGTATTCCACTAACTTCTATGTCATTAATTTCTAAAGGGTAATTATGCTTTCCCAAAATGCTATCAACTGTTTTTTTATTGTTACCCTCAGACTTTTAAAACAAATCAGAATAATATTTATTACGTGTTTCTGTAATCCTTTGAAGAACGTTTTTACATAAATTGACATAGTAATTTTTAAGTCTTCTATTATTAGGGTGCTTGATTCATTTAAGGGCGAAGTTTTTTTTTTTTTTTTTTTTTTTAAGTATATTTGTCACCCATGGCTTTAAATGTTTTTTATTGTTTGAACTATGCACGGAGACAGAAGTACAGGACAGAAGGATTACTCTCCGAATAGAATGGCTCCCAAAATTCATTTTCTAGACACTCTATTAACACACAGTAAACTATATTCTGTTTCTTTCTAGGAAGATTACGACTATTTATATAGTCAGAGGTGGGGTGCCTTGAAGTCCGTTCATATTTAGGCAGAAATGCCAGTGCGATACTGTCTCTAGTTACACCGTCAAATATTGGAAAGGTTATGGCGTCGGTTTTCTGGGATTGTCATGTAATACTCTTCGTGGACTACATCAAAAAAGGAAAAACCATCAACAGCGAGTATTACTGTGCATTATTGGAACGATTGAAGGCCGAAATCGCTGCAAGACGGCCTCACATGAAGCGAAAAAAAATTTTGTTTTTGTAAGACAATGCACCGGCGCACAAGAGCAGCATCGCAACCACGGCTAAAATCAATGACTTTCGGCTGCAATTACTGTCCCATCCACCATATTCGTCCGATTTGGCTCCCTCGGACTATTATCTCTTCCCAAACCTCAAAAGATGGCTCATCAATAAAAAATTCAGCTCACGCGAGGAAATCATCGACGCCACGGAGGAGTGTTTTGCAGACCTTCCAGAAAATTACTTTTCGGACGGGATCAAGAAGTTGGAAAATTGCTGGAATAAGTGCATCAAACTAAACATTAAAAAAAAATAATTTTTTTTCATTCCTAAGGAGGTTACCTTTCAGCCTCCTAGTATAAACGTCAAAACTAGTATTTTAATTTCACATCTTCAAATATTCAAATTCTTACGAGTTTTTTTTTTTCAGTACGTTACTTATAAAATTGTGTTTTAAAGATTAATTTCAGAAGTTTCCTGCATTAAACTTTCGCTATTAAAAAACCGGGTTTTATAAACTATTTGCGCGTCCGGCAAGGTGAAGGCGAACCGCAAAACGGCTGGGACCTGTGAATTCGTTATCAGGACATTCTCACAAATTGTTTGGTGTGTTAACCTTTCAGTTATACCTTTAAACCAAATACCAAATTTTTGCATACTTTTCGGTCATCTGGCTCTAAATCAGGTTTACGTGTTCTATTATGTAAATGAAAAATTATGGTGGTGTTGGCCAATCGACTGGCCCATGTCTTGAGATAACACGCTCACCATACTTACTCTTCAATAAAACGATTGTAGCGTGTGCTGTATGGCTTGTGGCACCATCCTTTTGAAACCACATGTCGTCCAAGCCCATATCTCTCAATTCAGGCCAAAAATAATCGGTGATCATGGCGCGATAACGCCGACCATTCATAGTAACGTGACGATCATTATCGTCGACGAAAAAATATGGCCCAATAACGCCACCGGCATGCAAGCCGCACCAAACAGTTATTTTTTGTGGATGAAGTGGGTTTTCACCCGACCAATAAAGCATATTTTGCTTATTGACGAACACATTGAGCCAAAAATGAGCTTCGCCACTGAAGATTATTTTGCGACTCAGAATATTTGTAGAAAATTTTTATAATTTGTTGACGTTGCTCGTTAGTGTACTTTACCAAGATGAAAACGTTGAGTTTACTGAATATATTGATCACATATGATAGTGTAGTATCCAACATTCATACAACAATATTTTGGTTCATAAGCTGTACAACTTGCTCATGGAATACCCTGCCGAGCTCTCTATTTCATGTTCATTGTAACTCTCAAACATTTAAGACCAATGTACATCGGTATCTCTCTTTTCTTCCTCCCTGATTTTCCTTCATCCATCCAAAAATATTTGAGTACTTTACAACTCCATTTTCCAGGGAATTACAAGAGGGTAGTTCGCTCTCTTTTGGAATACCTTGCTCCCACAAAAACAAATTAATTTCTCGAAGGTTCTTTAAAAATATGAAAAATTATAGTTGTATCCCAATTCCCTATTCTAATTTTGTGGACTTTTAGTATTTCTAAGTAGTCGTTATGGGATCTATAAAGATTTCTCAAAGCTGAACCAGTTTCAATTGAGATAGAGTGATTCGGAAACAATGTGTTTATTAGAACTCGTTTGTTTTCGTACTTAAACTTCTGTGCATTCCAAGTGAATTGAAAATTATCGACAATGTTATGAGTCTCTTACTTAGTTTTTAGACGCAAGTGGTATAACTTTACAACTTTATTATAGACCAGAAATGGTAATCATCTTGGAAACATTCTATGTCACAAGGCGGAACTCTAATATCTCATTCCAGTTAATTTTTACAATTTAAAGGTATGACATAAGCTATTGATTCTTTTTTGTCGTGAGCTTTCAATAAATCAGTTTGACTACCTATTGTGCAATAAAATCGGCTAATGCTTCCGCATTTGGTTTTAATTGCGAGCAATTTTGCGTCGTCAAACTATTTTTCTGTATTTTTTAAGCATTGAAAATTATTTGTTATAAATTCATTCCACAATACTTTAAATTCAGTTTTCAAAGCCTCTAGTGTACCACTAGTCAGAATATCTCTATTTCGATTACCGCAAAAGTTTTTACCATAAATTTTGTTGTCCAATGCCCTATCCTATAATTCTTCTATTTTTTTAACCATCGATCTGCCGCGATTGGACCAAAAAAATATAGCTTTTTCTACTTTATTTTGTTATTTAAAATGAAAAGTAGATACATTATTTTTATTTGATTTATGATTTTTGATTACATTTGATTTTTTTTTTGTTTTTAAACTTTCGCTTATTTTTCATGCGACTGACTCTTCTCAAATTTTTTCCTTCTAGGTACTAACTTTCTCCATTCATTCCCTTTAACATCTTCGTTAATTTTTTTTCTGGTGACGGTTTCTTCAAATCCTGTACATGATAAACGTCGCCGTAATTGCGTAATTAAGAGCTTAAATTGCAAAAAATAACACAAGTGTTGTTCTGAATGCGTGAACATTCATAATAAGTCCACCATCTTTTCAATTCAAGTTTAAGATCCCCTATATAAAAAAGTACGAAAAAAACAGGCTAATTTGTCGTTTTATACATAGAGTTTTCACCTGTATATGGTGCACATCTATAGTTGTACACTTCCTGTCCCTTGACTGTCCCCGACGAGTGTAGTAAAAAAATAAATTTTCGAGAGATACTCTAATCAGGCCACCATTGTCGGGTCTCTTTTCGTCTCTCTACCACTATAAACCCTACCTAGAGAAACTCTCTGGACTTCTTCAGAGTTCTTCCCTGGGTTCGATTTTTAGTGTAAACGCTAGCATCTGTTTATGTTATCCTAAGATATCCCTATTATTCTGCCAGCCAAAGCTGGATAATGACAAAATATATGTGCCGCTGTCTCAGATTCCTCCAGACATAGCTTACAAGTATCATCCTCTCTAAGGCCCATCTTCCTTAAATGATACCCGAAATTACCATGACCTGTAGTTAACAACCGGATCATTTTTTAAAAAATAAATTCTGAAATAAAAAAAAAAAAAACTATAGAAATAATGAGTAACACCCAAGATACAATGTTATGCAACCACAAAAATAAGTAAAAGAAAGAAAACCAAGACAATGTAAAAACAAGAAAGGATATCAAAAGAGTCTTACACCCAACAAATATGTTACTTACTCGTACAATAAATAAAGTAAAAAATGTGAGCAATGGAGGTTCTCTCATCAAATGCGATGAAAATTCTGTTAAGACAATAGTAAAAGAAATTAAAAGAAATATGAATAGATACGAAATAAAAATACATGAACCATGAAACCCGCGAATAATTATTTTAGGAATGCGTGAGGAAATTTCAGTTTTAGATCTAATACGAGCTGGCAAATGTCAAAAAAAACCTTTTTAGGTGAGCTCTCAGCTGGCAGAATTTACCTAGGTAACGTTGACGTGTTTTGGTTAAACTATTGCAGTCACATAGTATGTGTTCCGCTGTTTCCATGTCCCCGTTGCACAGTCTATATGTACTGTCTTGTGCTATGCCCATGGTCATCAGGTGTGATCAGTCGAATTTGACTTTTGACAGTTGTAGTAGTTATTTTGATTTTTTTTTTTTTTTTTTTGGCAACTGCTTGGCATAAAGTTTTGGCTTGTCTGTTTCTTTCGGTTTCTCTCCAGAGAAGCTTCTTTTCCTCTAGCCAGGTGTTAATACTTTTATTGTTTTAACTGATAGCCCACATAATGGTCTTGGCATTATGAATGAGAATCCTTTCCTGGCTAGTTCGTCTGCTTTTTCGTTGCTTTCATGTCCGCTGTGTCCTGGCACATAGACTTTATTTGTGGTGGCCAGTAGTTGTAGGAGTTGAAGGGAATCCCAAACCAGTTTTGATTTTATTTTAAAGGCGTTAGTTTCAATTAGGGCTGGTCTGCTATCGAAGGGAATATAAATGTTTTTGTTTGCTATATGCCTGCTTAGATTCTCTCGAATGCGAAGCTCTATTGCATGGATTTCAGCCTGAAATACGGAGCTGCTTTAGCTAAGACTTCTAAGTCTATACTACCTTCAATAGCTGTCGACAGTGCCGTTGGTTAAAATTGTGTGTCCCTTTTTGTTGATAGCATACGAGAATATTTGGTTTTACCTTCATTTCCGACTAAAACCATTTTGGTAGCTTCCGTTTTAATACTGGCGAATGCACGGATGACACCCCGCTGAGTTCTCCCAATTATGTCAACAGAATTGGCGTACACCAGTTGTTACAGAAACTAATGAAAAATTGTGTCTGCAGTGTTCACTTGTGAGTTCCGCATATTTCTTTTAATTGGTGCTGCCGAGCAAAATCTCTCGTATCACGACTCCCTACCGGTCTACTGTCGTAGTTGAGTCGCCTGTCCGCAGCTGTTCGAGCCACGTGAAAGATTAGCGGCACCGCCAATCTGGATCAGACCTTTCATATCGAGATAGGGGAACGCTTCTGGAGGAACAAAACTGTCAAAGCGTACTCCATCATGATACCTTTAATTGAGGTAGTAAGCCACAAAGATCAGGTTATTCGACGAGGTCATTGCTCTTGCAATGTGCCTTCAATTCAACTTTATGATGAAATTGTCAACTTGTATTAGGTTCGCCCTATTGTACAAGACCTTTATTAGGATAGCATTATATGTACTCAGACTCTGGTGTTCTGTATAAGCGAAGACAAGTCCTAAGACAAGCCATCTCAAACACCCGAATCTTTTCCAATAAACTTGCTCTCATGTTGAACCACACGGGACGTTCAAATACAAGCATGGGGCTGATAAGGGCCATGTATCAGATCACCTTCACCCTCGCATCGAGTTGGCTGTTATAAAACAGTCTCTTTGTAATGGCAAAAGCACCTCTGGCTCTGGCCAGAGCAACATCTATATGTTTGTTAAAATACGGATATTGATCTAGCCAGATCCCAAGGTATCTGACTACATTTCGACAAGCAACAATTCTTTCTGGTAGAAAGAGGCCCCAGACAAAGCCGTCCTAAACAGAATAGTTTCTGACTTCTGAAAGTTGATTCTCAACTTCCATTCGTCGCAATATCGCTTGATTTTGTCGAAGTCACATTGCCAAAGTATATTAATGACCTCAATCTTTGGACCTGATCTGTAGGCGATTAAGTCGTATGCATACGCTATGGCATGGTGAAGTGAATCTATCAGATCACTTGTGTTAATGTTGAATTGGATCGGCGAATTTACCGCACCTTGTTGCAGACCGTTTTTAATGTGAAATGTACCAGCAGAAGTCACATTGCTATATTTCACGATAAACTGTCTATCTGTGAGCATATTGAAAATAATATATAGAAGTGGTTTACTAATTCCCAGCCTGTCCAACTTGAAGAAAAGTCCTTCTAAGCATACGGTATCAAAGGCTTTTTCGAAGTCAATTGGGCAGGCGCCAGTGCACTGGTTCCTGCCTTTGTTCCATTGGATATCAGAAACCATTTTAGACGCGGCATGAATAATATCATGCCCCGCCTTGAAAGCGAAGTGATTGTCCTCAACCCACTTAGTCAGGACTCTATTGATCACCTTTTCGAAAACCTTACTTATGTTTGGAAGAAGACTGATCGACCGGAGATTCGATTCTCCGGTTTTCGATCTTTTTATAGAATTTGTATGTAGTTATATGAAAATCATGTCGGCGTCAATTATGACATGAAGACATAACACTAATGTTGTAGTGGTTGCTGGCTGAGCTAAATGTAACGAACTAGCACGTACTTAGACACTGGCTCCAGTTTGACAACCACCTCTGGGAAAAATATCGAAACCTAATACACCTGAGTTTCAAACTACTACACCACCCGGCCGCGCCCTAGAGAAAGGCCAGTAAAAGGGTATTCATATCCCCTTGGTGCGCGGGCGGGATTATAAAAAAAAAACACAAGGACTCGATTTTCCAGGTCGTGGTTCGGGCCAATGGTTTCATTAGCTTTATAAACTTCCTGAAAAGTCGCTCCTATAGCCTTTACCTTCGCCTGCGGATCCTAGATCACAAAGAGGCTGTCATCATCAACGGCCTCATTTGGATCGATGCCTGCTGTTCAAAGTATGTGCTCGTTTTCCGTCGTTCGGGAGATTTTAAGACACGAAAGGTCTTTTTGATCTTTCCCCCGAAATATTTTATTTATTTGCGGGAACATATTCGGGTTGCTGGTGTTTACAGCCCGAATTTTGTTTTTCCAATACAAATTTACATAATTAATGTTTGGAGGTTTTTGATCGACGACTTTAATGTCATGTTCTCCGGGTTATGTATGTCAGTCTATACAAGGTTTTTAGTCTTGACAGCAGTCTACTTTTATGTCGGTGCAGTGAATTAATAGTTGCGTTGCGGAATAAGTCTTCGTTGGCAGTGTGTTGATATCGAGGTATCGTTTTGTGCATTGTTGTGCATAGATACCTTTCAATCTCCTCGTTTGACCGATTTCTGTTGGACGGTGGGTAGAGCGAATTCGAGGCGAACGCTCTCGTTAGTTTTCTTGAGAAGTGTGTCCAACGCACTCTACTGTATGTTAGTTGTAGGAATGCCTTTGAACAAACTCCTCCAATTCCGCAATTTCGTTGGGAACAGCTATTTCGGTCCTAAGACCGCAAAAGTCGCGTCATACACGAAACCCCATAGACAGGTTGTAGTTTGTTGGTTATAGCACGTCAGTTGTATTCGTGAGTCGAACAGCAGGAAATCCAAATAGGACCCGTGTCTGGGAAATGATGGACTATCCGTCACCCTAAGGCCGAGTCGATACATTATACTGTGCTTATCCCGAAAATTGAATAGTAGGTTCCCTCTAGTATTTGGAGTATTATTTCCAGAACCACTTTGTTTGGCGCTAAAATCTCCTCCGATAATAAAATAATTCTCCTCCAATTCCAGCCTTAGGAATCGAAAAAGTGTCTCGAGCTCTGAGATGAATAATATGGATTGAGTAGCTTTAGGTAAATAGATAGACACCATGTATAACCACTTTCCACTACGGAGAGGGATGTACATGACTGTAAGCTCTTTTAAAACGCAGTCCTTTTCTAACAAAAATCGCAATACCTCCTCCTTGAATGGAGTTGGGTCGGTTTCTTCGTAATATATTATATCTTTTATGCCTCATTTCGTGCCTTTTGGTAAGCTTAGTTTCGCTTACCAAAAGCACATCAGGGGCTTGGTCTTTAAGCAACTTAAATAATGCGGCTCTTCATTCGAGCCTAATCAGTGAATAAACATTCACTGCAAGGTCCTTCAGGGTTTGCTTCGCCATGTACGTACCCATTACGACTGAAGATGCGTAGATTTGATCTACCCGCGTAGCCAGTTCTGTTATCTGACGTTTAAGCTGAGCCATCTGCCACTGAATTGAGAGTAAGATAGATAGCGTGTTATTTGGGAAGCAACCTTCCTTGTTGTACCGTATTTTCCCTACCTGCCGCCATTTGGGCGTAGATAACGTGGGGAGTAACGGTTGGTGTTTGTACCTGCAAGTGTGGACGTTTAACTTCCACCTTCTACTGCCGAGCCAGATTAACTCTTTTGATGTATTGGAATTTGGGACAACCCCGATAATTTGTGGTGTGTCCCGCGTTCCTATATAACGTACAATAGAGTTGGCTTTTTTCTGGCTCTCCGTCCTTACCTAGAGCGCATTACTCGGATTTGTGGTTCGTTCCGCACTTTATGCATCGAGGCTGCATTTCGCAGTTCGACGCGACGTGCCCGAACCTTTGCAGCGAACACATTGTAAAATGTTTTCACTCCTCTTTAATTTTTCCCAGTGTACAACCTGGTAGTCTAGGACTTTTATACTTCTAAGACCATCCAGCAACAGTGCAAGGAGCTTCTCCGGATCAGTCTACGGCTCTAACCCCTTCAGCAGCTTTTTTTGAAGCTTCTCCCCCCTCGGGTGTAGGAGAAAAACTCCGTCTACATATCCTTCAGTAAACTTTTAATTTTTTGGTAGCGCTCCACTGTATTGCAGTGTTGTTGTTGCTGTTGTTGTTGTTGTTGTTTCTGTTGCTGTTGTTGTTGCTGTTGTTGTTATTGTTGCTGTTGCTGTTGTTGGTGCTGTTGTTGCCGTTTTTGCTGTTGCCGTTGTTGGGGCTGGTTTTGTTGTTGTATCTTGTGTTTCTTATATATTTGGTAGTGTTGCTGTAACACTTGTGTTTTTATGTTCTTTTTCATATTTAGCTGTTGTTGTAAGGACTGCTCTTGGGCTTGCTGTGTCTGCTGTTGCTGTTTGCTTTGCTGTTGTTCTTCCCTCTTATATATGGATTGTATGAAGTTAAGATAAATTCCTAGTGTTTTTTTTTTTCTTCCGCCTTTAAGTTGGAAGCGTCCTTAAGAAGTCACATGACAGCGCGTTATCTTGTCTAAAATCTCGATTAAGTTGTTGCCGATCTCTACGAACAGCGACTCTGTAAAATTGTAACACTCTAGAAATGCTGTCATATGAGGCTATAAAATTGATGAAAAAATGGGAGGTCAGAGAGGCTGATAAGGATCCATTGGGTTGTTGACGAAGGGTTTCAGATGTCGAAACCCGACATATCCAGCCGATTTGTTGGATTTAAGCTTAGATGTTGCTATCTCACTTCACTCTGGTCAGGTGGACGGATGTTTTGACTATCATCGTTTTAGTTGAATATTCTATTCTACATGACAGCGACATATTGGGCTTCTGCGCCATTATATAGATTTCAGGAAAAGTTTCCTCATGTTCTCAGTACCGGCTGTGACTTTACTACAAACTTTCCTTATTTATTTCTAAAGGCTCCTCTACGGGTCTTCTTGTCGTGACACGTTCTTTTTATCCATCGGTAAAACTTACGTGTTACTGAAGTACAACCTGTCAATATCTTAGATGGCGCACTTATCGTAATCTTTTTTCTTCTTCTTGAGAAGTCAATGTTCTTCCCGTCTCTGCTACCCGTAGAGCTCAAGAGCAGTACCGCTTTGTAGGCTTCTTGTTTAGCTACATGTGCTCGCCGGCATTTTTCATCTAACCAAAATCAAACCAAACTTCATCAGTTGCGGCGTCTCTGATGATATTTTGTGATATTTTGTCTAGCCGCAAAGTCAAAGTCCGTTCCCAGACATCTTGTCTTCTACGATATGCTTACCAACTGTCCCAACAAAGACGTTCTCCATTTCTACCATGGCTTTAAAATCGGTTTGCACGATATGTCCATATGTCTTGTCGAGAAGCTCGTAGAAATATACGAGTACTTTAATGGCGTCGATCTTGTCTTCTGTGGGGGCACAGTCGCAATTTAGCCTTAATGTAAATTGTCATAAGACGCTCACATACGCGTGGAAACTCAAGACTTATTACCTAAGTCTGCTGCATATGGCAAATCCGCATCCGAATAAGCGCAATTTCTTTTCTCTATAGCAACCACCATAGTATATATGGTATCATAGTTTTTCATCTTTCTTATATCCGGCCCGTGCCATAATCAAGGGCTCCTGCGTATTGTTCGGCTTTATGAGTTCTCTTGTATATAGGTTTGTGAGAGTAAGGGTTTACTCACGCAGTTATTGGGAATCACCACCGTGACGTAAGAAAAGCACTTGGCTACACACTTCATTGCTGCTGGCCTAATCCAAGTTATAAGACACTCAGTAGTGTCCCGATCAATCGCCACGCAAACCTTCATCGAATACACACTAAACTTTCCAACTATCAACTATCAGAACTCGTTAAGCAAAAGTCAACAACAAGAAATCTGTAGTACGAAACTTAGGCGTTGAATTTCCATTTAGTGCAACAATGATGTTACAGTGCGACCTGTTCTTTTTTCTTCTCTGAAGAAATTGCTGACTAACAGTATGGGAAAGACCTAAAATTAGCTTTACTAGCTGCTAGAATCTGTAAGGTTTTCGATTGCAAAGACTTTTTTACTTTGCTAATAAAAATCATCTCTTGTCAATATGACAACTAAAGGTTCAATATGCATGCAGCCAAATATCGTTAAGCACTCTGCAGAACATTTCATATTTTTAGAACTGGCTGCGATTTCAGCTATTGTTATCCCTGCTGTCTTGTGTTTGGATTTTTTCTTTTTGACATATCCCTTTTCCACCACCGAAGCTTTGGTCTTCCTTAAAGCCAAAAAGACGAGTTTCTGTTATTTGCAATTTTTCTTAAATGACTGCGAGAAGCTCTCGGAAATCTCCGCATCATCGCGTTGTGCGCCTTCTGTTTCCCTGCATGAACCTCACTAACAAACATGAATTTAGCTATGGTGAACGGGCAAAACCCAGTACACTCTATGCTAATCTAAGTGTTTGCTGACGATTTTAATGGTCTTCTGGGGTTGTTCGTTTCAGTTTAGGTTTTTTGAAATGTGTTACCTTTTGTATATAGTGGCAATAGTTGGGAGTCTATAAATTCGAACTTAGACCAACTACAACATTTTTTCTATCGTCGATCTTCTAAGGAATCAAAACGAGTCTGAACTTGAGAAGTTTTTACCAAAACGCTTTTATCTTGCGGTAAATTTTGCAGACGCAAATGAAAAACTAATACTCGATCAGGCACATAATCCCTACAATCTTTTTAATTGTGAAATTTTTCATTGTTGTCATTAATCAATTCATGTCCATATAACAAATTATAAGCCATCAATTGTGTTTTCACAGAATAACATATCCTTGCAGTTGAAATTTACGATGTCACCACCTATCGCTAATCTAATTTGATCATTAAATATAAATTACTGTAAATCTATGTGTATCCAACAGCTACAAAACTACTCAGCTGGCATTTCTATTTAAATTTCGAAGATAGAAATAACCAGCAAAAACTACTTAAGTTTGCAAGTCACAATCCAGCCGTAAGCTGAGTGTACATTCTCTGTAATTGCTTGCGTGCGAATAGCAGGCAACGGATACATCATCAGGACACAATCTAACTTCTTGCTCTTCTTTTAACTTTTTCATGCGAAAAATAATGAAATAGAAAAAGAAAGATGGAAACAGTTTTCAACTGGTTCCCCTTTCTTTTGAACTTTCTTGCCGCTAATATGGATACCTACTCCTGATGCTGTGCCACATCCAGCACTTTTTAACGAATAACTTTAGCATAAAAAGATAAACTCATTATCCAACTAAATGTGCTTTTTCAAATTGTACGAGTATCTGCCGTCTCGTTGTACTATATTTATCTCTGTTTTTCACGGGAAATTATTTTCGCTGACATTTTTCTTATTTCTTTTTTAGTCTCTTGATAACAGCGGTGTCTCCGAATGTGATTGTCACCGTGATGCTTCACCTGAAGGAGGAGAAACTTGGCCTAAACAAGGGTATCCACACCATAATCTATGGAATGACAAGTTCCAATGACATTGTCTCGATATTTACCTTTGGATGCATTCTAGGAGTTCTTTTCAATCAAGGTGAGTGAAACTGGAGTGGATAAGGATAAGGAGGAATAAAAGAGTAAAATGTTGGTTACCTCTTTATCTAGGTAAATTTTCGGATGCTGTGTTGCAAGGGCCTGTAGGTATTGTCGTTGGTATCGTTTATGGTTACACTTTTGGGCTTATGTTGGTATATCTGCCATCAAGACATTCGGTGAGTAGTTACTCTTGGATTTCTTTTCAATTACAATATCGTATTGAGTATCGATTTTTAAAGATAAGACCTTTCACGTTTCTTTTTTTTTAAGCATTTAAACCATAAATTACTCCAGTTAAAGGTATGGTTAGTGCTTTGATTACCAGTTGGCCTAGGCCAACGGCTTTTGGTTTTTAATAGATTATTATCGCCAACTATTAATTTAACGCTGGTGAAGTTTTCAAGTCTGAAACCACACCGATAATAATCAATCAGTTGATTAACGAAAGGCCTAAAACCAGATATGAAAAGTCGGCAGAGAAGAGCTTATGTTACAAGTGGTGTTATGGGAATTGACTATATGCGTTTTTGTTCCATCGTGCTCCTTTTTCTAGACTCTGTGAAAACGATGCTTGTCCTTCCAGCTTTCTATTTCTCTATATGCGCCAGCTGGTATTCATTACTGGGTTTTTCAGTTGTGATGGAGCAGTTTTGTTCGGGACAAGAAGCTGGCAGCGCAACATGTCGAGCGAGATTAAGTGGCACATGACCGGCAAAAGCATTGTAGTTTCGTTCAATTGCAGCGTTCGAAAGGTTCGGACGTCCAAGAAACTAAAGAAGTACGCCTGTACAAACTTCGAGTTAAAATCGAACAGGATGATCGCACTTCTCGCATGACTGCTTCGTAGCAGTCAAGAATTTTCTTGTTCGGCTGCATGTGCTCTGTTAAGAACCTAGAATGCCACGGGCGGTAATGGAAATCGTTTGATTTTCTATAATAAAAAATAGGTCTTTAAGAATTGTATCATTCATGTCCGAGGTTTTCAATTTATTTGTAACCACATACTCGTATATAGACCGGGAAATGTACGGGGAGATGACTCCGACGATTAACCAGTAGCCTGTTTAGCCTGGAACTGCTGAATTGATGTCAGTAGTCCAGTATGAGACCATCAGTATTGCTGTTGACTAAACTTTAGTCACTATTTCCCTTTCAAAAACTCTGACAACGGGTTTTAAAGCACCGCTGTTCCTCTATCTTAAATTGAGTCCTGTCTGGGGCTTTATACTTTTACCATATATACAAGTATAAGCATTTGTAGTTTCTAGATGCCACCACGAGGAAGTAAAAAATCATTTAATGTGAACATTGTGCTAACTACTTGTACGAGATTGATTGAATTGCTCTACGTTTCCTTTTAAGGTAGGTTACATAGTGAAAATAAAAGGGGAAGATCTTCCCTGTAAGGTACGAATGTGCGAGTCAATAACCATTATCCATAACACTCGTCACATTATCAGTGCTTATTTCTATACCCTTAAATTTGTCTTCGGATATACTCTGAAATACTGTGAATCCTTCCTGAGCCGCAGAAGTCGCTTTACGTCAAGCACTTTATTTCTTAATCCTTAAATCCTGCAAACAAACATGTATCGACATCTTTCATTCTTTTCTCTTTAATTCTGTTACGCTGAGTGCGAACATTTTGAAACCTTAGATGAGCCTAAACGCATTAACATCAAATAAGACTACCCGAAGTCGGAATACGTGATCGGGTTCCCACGTTTACACACTGCTACCGGTGAGGCAAGATAAAAGAAAGGACATTCATCCATACTTTCACAGAAACCAGCGCCAATGTATGAAAGAAGAGTAGTACGAAAATAGGTCTTCATGGAAATGAAAATATCTTTATGAATACACTATCCTACTGGACATTTGTTTTGCAATGCGAAGGAGTGATTCCGGGGCAGAGTTAACGGTTTTCCGGACATGAGGGTTTTAGGAAACTATTTACGAAAGTAAATCATGGAAACGGCTAAAAGTTTGGAGCTACAAAACGTTTTTTTTTTTCAACCGAAAATCGTAATAATAATATGCATTCAAGGAACCAATTAGCGAAGATTCGAAACAAAGTCCTGTACTTACTCGTAAACCTGCAAACAAAGCTTGAAAAATGTATTACTATTGGAGCAGACGTAAGCAGTGTAGAAAGTCCGTTGAATTTCGTTCCCATGAACATTTTGGTTTTTAGTAAATTTGCTGCCCTTAAGCTACACTGATATGAGCCAATCAGGTTATTGACAAAAAGCTTTTGTTGCTCATACAGTATAATAGAAAGTATCTTGTCATTATTATTGAGGGAACATATAATTCTTTAGTTTCACAGATTTAAGGGCCTTTTTCTCGTCTTGAGGATAACTACGTAAATGTATGCTCATTATCAAGTCATCTCACAGTGGCTCTTAAAAACTCGGTGGACCACCATCAGCTGCAGACGCTTTGCTAGACATAAGTTTAAATATGTCTATCATTTCCTTGCTCAGGTCGGGTGACCTTGTATCTTGATACAAAACTAATAATTAATTTTGCTTAACAGAATAATTTTCAACATTTTTGCAAGGTTTCTGCCATGCTTATCGTTAACGTGCTTGATTCAGTCATATGCATTAACACGGCTCTGCCGTATGAGCTCTTTCTGAAGAAAGATTATCATCTACAGAGCGTTTTAGCGCTGCTATTTTCTTCTTAATCATCAGTTGGATTGGACTACTACTTGGTGTCTACCACGAATTATGATAAAACAAAATAATTACAGGTGCACTTATAACAAAGAAAAACAACCGCCGGACACGAATCATTCTCCACAACGACAATGCGGGCTCTCAAAAGTCAGCTCAAACAATTGACTTTTTGAGCACGCAACACATCGAATTGATGGGTTATCTGCCATAAAGCCTTGACTTGGTAGCCAATGACTTCTTTTTATGCCCTTACATCAAAAACACCAGATCAACGTATGCATGTTTTGAAGTTAACTCTTCCGGAGTGGAAAAGATAGTTCAAACGCATGCAAACGTGTATTGATATTCGAAGAGAGTACTTTAAAAAAAAATAGAGCCGTTTCCGATGTTGAATTTTTTTTGCTTATTTTTCTCAACACTTAAGTAGCAACCTAATTTGTACAAGATAATGTTGGAAGGTCGCACTTTAAGTTCCTTAAGTTTTAAGTTCCTTATGTTCCTTAGTTTTTAAATTAACAGATTTCGGGAAGAAATCCAATCCAACGCCAAGCATCTGTATGTTTACCTAGAGCCTTCGGTCTCAAAAGAATAATAACTCAGCTTATTTTTGTAAAAAATTCACCCAAAATTGTTCTAGCTATGATACACTTGCGGTCATAAAAACCGCACCACCTAATGAGTTCTCAAAAAATGCCTAATTACATCATATCGTAGGGGTTTTTCCCATACTAATGAAGGGTATTCCCCATAGCGGAGTTCGGCCTCGTATTCAGTGCAAAAAAAAATCAATTTGAATTGAGTTGTGACGGTGACAAGTAAAAAAAAGTGAAATGTCTAATAAATATCATCAACTGACTCGGGACGAAAAAGTTCAAGTATTGACTTTAGTCGAAGAAGGGCTTGGCTATCGTGAGATTGCGGTTAAAATAGGATGCTGTCATTCAACTATCGTACGACTGATGAAGAAAAAAGAAAATTTGGATCCACTGGAAAGGAAAAAATGCTCGGGACGAAAACGTAAAACAACCCAGAAGACGGACAATGTATTACAACGAATTATCATGAAAGATCGCTTTAAAACTGCTGTCCGTATAAGAGCAGAGCTGAGTGAATTTCATCAAGTTGATCTAAGCGCTGAAACCATATGCCGACGGCTACGGGAGATAGGTTTATATGGAAGACGACCAGCGAAAAAACCTCTTCTAACCACAAAAATGAAAAAAGCTCGCTTGACGTGGGCAAAAAAGTACGAAGATTGGACGCAGGATGATTGGCGATGTGTGATATGGTCCGATGAAATTAAATTTAATTTGTTGTGTGCCGACAATTTGCCATACGTACGACGGTCAGCAGGTGAAAGGTTCAAGTACGGTTTTGAGATGTTTTTCTTTTTACGGGCCCTTTGCACTTTTTTAATGGAGCTATAAACCCTCAAAAGAATGGAGAAGTAGTAAGGGAGTTTTTGGTACCAGCAATTGAACAGCATCATTCGTATACTGACAAGTGCATTTTTCAAGATGATTCTGCACCTTTCGCGCCAAATCCGTAAGTAAAGTGTTATAAATCAACTTCTAGATGTCTACTTTATAAATAATAAGCAGACAACGCTAGACAATGCTTGATAACCTCAGAATTACCAGACTAGACTGGCCAACTAATTCGCCCGATGTAAACCCACTCGAAAACTTGTGCCATGTAATGAAACGTAAGGTGGCTGAACATAAACCAGAGAGTAAAAAAATGCGAAATGAAGTTCTGGAACATGTATGGAATACTGAAATTTCAAGAGATATTACTAAACTTCTAGTAAACTCGATGCCTTCTAGAATAAAAGCGGTTATAACCGCCAAAGGAGGAGCAACTCGGTATTGATAATTTTTTGGTAAAAGTGGCATATCTAAACATCTTATATACACATACATAAAAAATGTATCGTTTGATTTTGTTAACCAATGACTGTATTAAAATATTTAAAAAAAAAAATAAGAAAATTAACTGACTTTTCTTTCTTTGTTAATATCTTTTTTCAAACATTCAATAAACAGATGGAAATTAGATAGAAATCCTTCTAAACTACTGCGGAGTACTCAACAAAAATTTCATTTCATTATAACAAATTATTATCG
This sequence comes from Volucella inanis, assembly GCA_907269105.1. Lineage (NCBI taxonomy): Eukaryota > Metazoa > Arthropoda > Insecta > Diptera > Syrphidae > Volucella > Volucella inanis. Next base: position 151,207,500 of record OU026153.1, read on the forward strand.
TAGTTACTAACAATTTTTCAATCATTTTGATATGGTGCGGTTTTTATGACCGCAAGTGTAGAAACCAAATTATTAGCGGAAGCTTTCATTTGAGCTATCCTTACTCGAATTCAAGTTCTAAGATCATTTCCCTTAATTCCAGAGATTCATCGATTCAGATTCATCGAACTCAGCCTTCCTACTGTGTGCAGTGGTGCTTTTGTAGTTTGAAAATAGGCATGATCTTAAACAAAACTTAAATATAGCTTAGATATAGCAAAAGACATATTCCCTCTTGGCAGTTGATATTCGGAATCCATATGCTCCGTTTGAAAGACAAGTGTATAAGATACTCGTTATACATTTTTAAACATTGGTTTAGAGCCGCCTGTTGGCTGCTTTTCGATTGAGGCTCTGACCGTAATTACTTCTGAATATTTGTGCAAAAAATCCACGATTACTTAGCTCTACTAAAAAAAAAAAAAAAACTGATTGTAATACCTTCTAGCACAAGTTTTTTTTTTTATAATTTGGGCGTGCTCAATTAGAGCACCTCTAATATGATTGCACAAAGCGTGAAAGAAAATCAGGTAGGATGAAAAGAGAGGTGCCGATGAACGTTATTTTTAAATGTTTGAATATTATAGAGACTAGGAAATAAAGCGCTAGGCAGGGCATTCCATAAGCGAGTTGTGCGGCTTAGGAACGAATCACGATATTTTAGAGTACGTCCGAAAGTGAACTTGAGGATATATTGATGACCATTCAAAGCGAGACGGGTGTTACGGTTAATAGTTTAAAGGGACGAAATTCTACTGGCGACTTATATGGAGCACTGGTGATGGTAATAGCTATAAACCAGAGTGAGAAACGAAACATTACGTCTCTCAAAAAATCCTCGATATTTCGCAGAATTTTTGACGAAACTGAGTATGTCGTCATTTCTACGTAAGTTGTCATTGACACACATAGCGAGAATTGAAAGTTTTTCGGTTTCGACGATGCAAGTGCCATTCATGAACAATGGTTGGGTGTTTAAATTTCGCTTTAACGACAGCAGACAGCATTGTGTTTTAGAAATTCCACTCTGTTAGTGGTTTCCAATCAGTTATGCTGTTAATATCAGAATTTAATGAGCTTAACATACGCGGTAATTTCCATTCTACAAATGAAAAGCAGAGAGTCAGCAAAGTAATATATTGGACCAGAAATAGTAGACAAGAGATCGTTGATGAAAATTAAAAAGTGTATCGGAAACAGAACGAAACCCTGGGGCACATCAGCATTTGTTTTGTGAACATCAGACGTGAATTTGGTAATTTCTAATCCATTGAAGAAGAGAGTCATCGATTCCGTCTTTTTGAGAAGTGAAATTTCGTAGCATCATTCGCCCAACGATCTATCAACCATTTTAGTAGGTTAGGTTAGGTAATATGGGATGTGCTAGTTCCTAAGGGACAAACATACACGGAAACTTATCGACCTTTTGTGATTCCCTGTTGGTGTTGTTAGGGAATAATATTATTATTATTATAGTTGGTTCCACCTATCTTGTGTTGTCTGAAAATCAGCCAGAGGTTTTAACAAATTTAATGAGATCTATTGTATCAGTTTTGGTTCGATGCAGTCCTCAAGTTCTCCAAAAAGTTTGTACCCTAGGTATTTAGCATGACGTATTTGGAGATTAGGGTAGTCGCAAAGCATATGTATGTTAGTTTCTGGCATAATCTTCAATAGAGGTTCCTATTCGGCTGTCAATGACTATGGGGCAGTGGCCAAAAAGGACACTTTTAGCGATACGGATATCTTCTAAGTTGAATAGGTACTAGGAGGATTTGTTACTGTCTAGGTTTTGTCACCGGGACTCAAAGATGATGCCATTACTTCTTGAGTTTCATACTTTTTTGGACCGTTCTATGGTTATAAGTTCAATTATGCATTTCAGGATGTGCAGCGAGGCACACTCTTTTTAGCTATTCCCTTTCACTTTTGTGTGTCTTGCTCCTCATCAGATATCCACTCAGTTCGTAGACTCTACTTAGAATTTGACGACGTTTTTGTGATATGTGATTTGGTCTTTGATTAATGTGAATAGTCTTTGAACTTGTAAGAGTATTTTGGTATAATAAGTCTATTCCGTGGCTTTCCACTAAACCAGCGCATCATAGATATGTTAGCTTAGGTAAGAGTGGCTTTTGGAGAAACCAATCTACTTAGGCTCAAGTCATCGTAGAAGAAGGCTTCTAAGTGGAATTTTCTTCTTCGGGAGAAAACTGGGCATGTATAGAGTAAGTGGAGAATTAGCTCTTTCTTCTCTTCGTCCATCCAGTTTCTACAGAAAACATTAGTAAGGACGTCAAATTTGCTTACATACTTGCCTATAAGATTGTGTTCAGTGATAACACCTATGATAGCGCTGAAATATTTCCTTTTTTGAAAGATCTTAGAGCGATTCAGATCCAGCTTTGGCCAGATTTGTTTGGTTTCTAGATATGTTGATCCGGCAGTCTATCTAAGACTTGATAGCGGCCTGGCTATCCAAAAAGATGCAGATATTTTTGCAGATATCACGTTTTTCTAAGCCAGGATATTACTTCTTTAATCGAAAGAATTTCCACCTCCAAAGCGCTATAAAGCTTATTGGAGAAAATGACCCCCCTCCCAACCCCGCTAACAGTCTTGGATCCATCCATACGTATACACGCAGATATGCTGTCCTTTAGACTGGCTTAGGTTGCTGTACTTGACTACATTTTCTAAGGCCGTCAACCATAAAACCAACCTGAAGTTGAATATTTGTCTTCTAGCCGAGATATATAGCCAATGGGTAATGCGAGGTTGAAGGCCCTATTTGTTGCCAATGGCTTTTTTTGTAAGAGAATAGAGCTAATGTAGCTGTCTTTACTCTTTCTTGAATATTAAGTTTCGAGTTTAGTTTCCCGTCAAAAATAAAAATTATATACGATTATTACGCTGTATCGGAGAAGGTTAGACTCGTACCGTTGAATGAAGAAGGGTCTACGATTAGAATTATCTATTTTCTGGAAAAGAGGACAAGATCAATTTTATGTGGGCTTACTCCCAATCCACAGTCATCCGCTCAACAGGTTAATGTAATAAGATTTAGCTGTAGGAGTTCTGTCCTGAGACGGCTATATTAAAGTCATCCACATGGGGTGACAATTTGCTAAAACCCGCTTGCAAGTATATCAGCAGTTCTTTTACCAATAAATTCCAAATAAGGGGTGACAGGCAGCGTACCTTTACTAACACATTTTTTAGCCGAAGCCCCATTTAGTTTGGAGTTGATTATCATGCTATTAAGATTAAGACTGATCAACTCCCCAAGCGAGTTATCGACCGTCAATGTTGACAGCGCAGTCGTGATTGCGTATGTTCTTTTTTTATAATTAGCGCGCGCTCAAGGGATTTGAGTGCCTTTAAAATGTTTGTACACAGCGCGGGCTACATTTTTAAAGGCACCTTCTCTGTAACGCAGTGATCGTTTGATGTGGCTAGCCAATGTGTGTAGAGCCGCTTTCAACGACTTTCCTTTACAGTACGCATATCGTGAATCAATTTTAGAGCATAACATACTCGTATATTGATATCAGTCACTCATTCGAGAGTTTTCAGAAGGAAACATGATAGACTTATACGTCGGAGGTCCTTTGGGAGAACATAAAAACATTTTCAGGTTTGGGAATGGAGACTTCATTAACTTCCCTTCTAGACAGGGAATGTGGATCATAGCTCCTCATTATATTCTATATTGTCGGCAAGACCTTTATAGCTCGGCAGGTATTATACCATCCGCACCAGATTGAAATTATGCAGAGCCCAAAGCAGTTTGTCTCTTGTAATCAGAACGTCGTTTTAGTCGTAGCTGCAGTTGTCCTGCTAAGGTTGTTACTGGCCGTGAATAGGGATCTATCTGGAAAGTGGGTAACCACAAGCTTTTTTTTTAATAGCTAGGCATCATAGGATTTGTAAAGAGGAGTTTTCTTAGCCGCGATACTTCAGAGGTTCCTGTTATTTTATTGAAGAATGACTTATTTCTTATTTCTTTTTTTATATATTTTGAGAGATCCATTGTATGAGTCCTAGTCAGTCACTTTTTTTGTCCTTCAGCTTGCAGTGCTGATGTCCCTGTGTTTTGGTCAAATAGTTTTTCAGTAGTTCCGGTGTTCACTCGATATCATCCATCTTATAGGTTTTTAAGTTAAAAGTGGGGTCATTGCCGATGTTGTAAACAATGTGGTGAAAAAATGACTCATCTTCATCGTTAATGACGGCACTGCCCCATACCGAGTGTTGTGCGTTAGCCTCGCACCGGTTATGGGGCCAGATTTTAGCCTTCCAGCTTCCAGTACCAACCTTTCTAGGTTATCACCAGGGAGACGGCCCACATGGTCGTGGTCCAAATATGGCGATGCCAGCCAGTAAGTGCCTTTGACAGTATCCAATCTGGCAACGACTATGTTGGGATCGCTGAGGTTAGTAAGTGAGAGTACATTAAGACTGCTATATACAAGTTCTGATCCTACCTTTGTTTTTGTATAGAGCGAAACATATTCACGTGTCCCAAGTCTACGAAACACGCCTTCAACAATTCATGGTCCCGAAATTAGGGGATTCGGATAGAAGCAGAATGAGTGCGGTCGAGGCGGTTTTGGAGTGATTAAGGTTCACCTAAAGAAACCGCAGCATCAATGCTACAATCTATCAGAGAAGCATTTACCACGGTGTTGGTAATCTTCATCTTTTTACTTATAACAGGGTATCAGAGGTGGACACCGTCGACTAGTTTTCATCTCAGATAGATTAGAGTCATCGCTATCCAATCCAGGAAAGTCGACGCTTCAAACTGACCTGAAGCTGAATTTGCAATCGAGAAGGGTGCTTATCAGCATCCAGCTCATAGTTTTTGTAAGCCCTTAGGTTTATTGATTCAAAATCAAACAGAATCATCCCTTTGGTTTACGGTAGAGAGTTAAGTGGTTCCCTTTTGATCACTCTTAACGCGCAAATGACACATTAGTTCCACCAGTTTCGCGAATTTTAATTCATGAGTTGGAAGGGTCGGCTTACTGAACCTGAGGATCTCCAGAATTTTACGAGCGTGCATATTTGTATGTTTGAGGATGAATTTTTGTGATGGTTAAGTTGGGAATGTATGAAAACTGGGACGATTTTCCCTGTTATGCACAACAAGTTTGGAAGAATATATAAGATTCAATAGTGAACTTACTATACACCTGGTTTTGAAATCTGTACTTCCCCAGTGGTTGTGGTGTGCTTTGGCTTCGCAGCCGATTCGGCGTAATAAATTGTATATCACCAGTTCACAAATGGCATGTTCGCTGGGACAAGGATGATATTATTCACATTTTTTCTAAGCTTGCTGCTACCGTATCCATCATTGTGTCTAGACAGGGAGATGATATTAGCGTTTTAGTAAGGAAAGGACGAACTATAGTTGTGTATTATACATCTAGATAGGAGATCATCCTCAAAAGTCATGAAAGCAATAACTTCCTAACGTTCTTTGTCTCAAATTACTGAGGCTGAAATGGTGACACAGAAAGTGGAAGGTATACTTCCATAATTTTATGTCCCTACAACATCTGCAAAAGACCTCGTCGGTAAAGCGCAACTTTATAGCATGTGCACCTAAAGGAAGATTTTTCCAAATTAGAGGTTTAATACTTTCATCCTTCAGTTCTTTTTCAAAATAACCTGTCTGCATGTTCATTGCATTCCCCCTTTTTCTGCCCAAGGATTCTGCAGAGCTTAACTTCATGCTGCATGAAAAGTGACTTTAGCTGTTTACGACAGTCCTTTACGAGTTTCGATTTAATCCCGACAATTGTGATGGCATTAATGGCAGCGTTGTTGTTAATAAATGTAGTAATATCCTCTTGTAATATTGCTTTTCCTATTAAAAATACGTAATTCGGCTTTTGCCTATGGTGCTTTCGATGAACTATCTCAACTGTTCTAAGGTACGTGTCCATTTTAGAGCACTATCGCTATTTAGAGCAAGTTTCGAGACTTTGTCCATTTGAGAACAATATTTTCGAGATTTAACTATAGGGAGTTGGTTGCGAGAATGTTGAGAGATGCTTCTCTGACAGTACTTTTAGATCTCTGTTCTCTTAAATGAATTTATTGTGACAATTATCGGTTCGGTTTGAAGTAATAGAAACCATATTATGTTTTCGTAAAAGCGAATTGCGAAAATTGCATTAGCAATTGTTATTGGTAATTTTGTTAATAAAACCACATGTCGTCCAAGTCCATATCTTCCAATTCGGACCAAAAATAGTCGGTGATCATGGCGCGATAAAGCTAACCATTCACAGTAACGTGACGATCGTTATCGTCGACGAAAAAATATGGCCCAATAACGCCGCCGGCATGCAAACCGCACCAAACAGTTATTTTTTTGTGGATTTTTTTTTTCACCCGACCAATAACGCATATTTTGCTTATTGACGAACCCATTGAGCCAAAAATGAGCTTCGTCACTGAAGACGATTTTGCGATGAAATTCATCATCTTGGCGCATCTTCTCCAGAACCCAATCGGAGAACGTACGTCGCTTCAAGTGGTCCATCGGCTTCAATTCTTGAGTCAGCTTGATCTTGTATGGGTGTAAACCAAGATCCTTACGCAAAATACGCCATAATGTGGTCTGAGCGATGACTAATTCTTGAGAACGCTGTGGAATTGACTGATTTGGATGATGGATGGATGACTGACGTTGCTCGTTAGTGTACTTTACCATAATGAAAGTGTTGGGTCTACTGAAAAAATTGACAGTGACAGTTTGATGATTAGTAAAAGAGTGCGTTCACAAATTAAATTCAAAGTTGTCAAGTCCCTATTGGAAAACCCTATACAAACAGCATTGGAATCCTACAAGTGGATTTCCGATAGTGATGAAGGCATGTTTTTATTTGCGAGTGACTTTCGAAAAGATTGAATCTCGAAAGTAGTAATTCAACTCTCCAAAATATTTCCCAATTGCTTCGCGAGCTTTACAGAGCATATTCGCTTCACTTTCCGTTAAGGATCTTCGGTCGCAATTTTTCAAATGCCTGTGCAGTCTTCCCGCGTTGGCGCGTAGCTTGAAAAGAGGTTGATAAGTTTCAAGTTCTTTTTTGTCTACTCTGTTCTCGTCGACAGGATCCATGTTTCAGAAGTTAGGGAGGGTAACAATCGTACTGACACTATTTAACGTGAAGTTGCTTTCCCCGCCGAACACATCCGTAGAGGTGTTTTTCTATACGCCTTTCTTAGGGAAGCTTGTCCGTTTCAAGAAACCCGAGATATAGAATGATATCTTGGTCAGGGCTCATCAGCCCTAGATTTCAACATTTGCCAGCTTTAAGCCAGCTGTTTGCTGTCAGATTCTTCCCAAAGGTACTTAATGTGCGCGTCTCGCCTTAAAACGGATACCCAACAGCTAAAAGTACTAAGATCTCAGCGTCAGCTCTCACCAACAAGTCCGATGGGGGTAAATAAAGTTGTAACCACATCATATCTCCCTCAACCGTGATTTCTGGGTTGAGTTCTTGTGAAGTGAGAGTAATAAACCATAGAGGAAGTTATTAGAGAACTGCAGGCGTTCACGTTCAAAATCCCTCACACTTTTAATCTATCTAGCTTACTAATCGCCAATCTGATGTTTGCTAATTTTTCCGGATAATTGTTGAGAATTTGGATGAGTTGACGATAGAGTAGGTCTCTTCGTCGCGGAGAAGTAGCATGTACATGTCGAGGTAATTGTTTCGACACTTCTCTTATCAGAAACTACCTTTCTTTTGGCGGATTTCTTGGGCGATTTTCTTCGTCATGATTGAGCCCCTATAATATAATTTGGGGTGCCCTAATCAGTTACACTCTTTCTTGTCCTTCCTTGTCGTTGTTGTTTTTGTTTGTTTGGATTTGTCATTCGTTGTTGATCCCGCGAGTAGGGAAAAAAGATGACATCTCTATACAGAAAAATAGGAGTTTTAGACGGAGGTACCTCCTTAGCTTTATCTTTGCCACGCAGACCCCGGCATGCACCATGCCATAGGAGATCATCTCCTTGTTTTAATCTCCTACTCCATCCCAACCTTACTGGGATGGAAAGCCATGCTGTAAAGTCTGATTGGTAGCCATTGGGCCCCGTTACTTATGTAACTCCGGTATAAGTCTTTGGTTCATTGGAGAAAACTTTAGCTCTTTCATCGCGTCACCTTAGTTTAATGTTTTTTTTTTTTAAAGGTATAAAAATAAAATGCGAGCGACGGTGATGTAAATGTTACGCATTTAAGCAGGCATGTAAAGAAGCTCCATATTGAGCACATCAGCTACCATTTTCATATATATTCGTTGAAAAATATAGTACGAAAGCAAAAAAAACTCCAAGTTTCTATCGATTCTATTTCTATTAATTCGCAGAAGAGGATGTACAAGAAATAAGTAACTTTATCAAAAGTAGATACACAGTTTCGAGATGATTCTAGATATGTTAGATTCTAAAACTATTTGACTTTAAAGTAACATTAGGAAAAGAGAAGAAAATCCCTAAAGCATACCACCGAACATAATATGTCCATGCGCTTGTTGAGAGAGCTTACGACTAGATTGATTAAAACTTAGTGCAACTTAGAATATGTTAAGTCCGAAGCATTGTCATTAAGTTCTTGCCTACTATAAAAGATATTTCACTTAAAAATTTGAATCGTCAAGTATCCTATATCATCTGTGTGTTCCTATCGAAAGAGATGTCACTCTTTCACTGAAGAACCCTTGAAAGTGAAAGCTTTTTCCATTCATCTACCTCTTTCTGGAAACATATTCCACTTGTATTTGAACTTTTAATCCTTTAAACCACTAAAAATGGAAATTTTTACACTCAAAATGGAATTGCCGATTCATCAAGTATCAACCATTTTAGACGAACTCTCTCTGTATACTACTGGAGCAGGCTCACACATCCAACCATTCTGTCATGGTTATTCAGAATATTAAGATGGATGCTTCTCTTCCTTAGTCAGGATGTACATAATTTATGCAAAAACACATCTACCGTCGTCACTTCCATTTCACTTAATTCAGCTCAAGCCCGAGAATCCAAAAAACACCTTCACCTTCATCAGCACCTGCACCAGCACTGCCACCATCGTCAGTCTCATAGAAATGTGGTGTGAAGTGAAGGATCACACCTTGGAAAAGCGCATCATCTGCACTTGCCCCATTGTTGCTACGTTCATTTATAAAGCCCAGAATACTCGTACAACAGGGAACAACTCAGAACTCATAGAACAGAGCACAGAGTACATAACACTAGAAGATATCAACGATGTCGACGTGGACGAATAGGTATTTGCCGTTGGGATTCACATGATAGAGCACTGGAGTATTTATTAGTCAGTTCACTGGGAGTTAGAGTTGTGAATATGTCTTTTGAAGGAGGCAGACGGTTAAGTTATTTATTATTCAAACCGTAAATAGGAGTAGCAATATTAGGAGCACCACTATCACAGTAAACACCAGAAGCAGCACAACCACCCCAAAATCTCACACATAATCCTTGACATACCCATACCCGCCATGGTTTTGGAAATCTTTCGGTTTAATCAATAAAATCCATAAAAAATGCGAACAAAGGCAACACTAAAATATCAGCCGTTTATAGGGGTTGTAGTGGCTGGTCGTTTGGATGAAATTTAGTAGAAGAGCTAAAGGGTGCTCCATTTTCCATGTAGTGGCAGCAAAGTGCAAAGATTGTGAACAACAGCAAAAACAGCAACAGTGGGAGTAAGTTGATTATATCTTTTCCCTTCTGAGGTTGTTTAGAGGTAGTGAAGAAGATTTTCATCTGAAAATACTTGAGAAGTGTCAGCGCTGGGGTGCTGGTATGATTGTCTGTTATTTACCTGTTGTAGGAGATAAAGTAGCTGCCCCCCACAATAAATGGAGGATCTTGATTCAATGATGTTGGAAAGGAGGAGGTGTCTTGTACAATAGTCATACATATACTGATTGCTATCTTAAAAAGAAGGGAAAAGATTTCACTCTGCAGGAGGAATTCAGTGGAAATTTTAATTTCATTCTCCCACTTGTTACCAGAGATTTTTTCTGTCGCACCCTTGGTAAGATGTTTTATTGAAAACTTATAGGGCGAGTTTATTTATAGCAAAGTCTATAAAGAGTAAACACTAAGACGGTACGGTAACTAGTACATATTTTGAAACTATTCCGGGAGATATTATAATTAAAAATTTAGGTCAGATAAAACCAAGTTTTTTCAAATATTTTTCTTTGGAAATAATTGTGTATTCCATGATGATTGAAGTCTACTTAAATGTATGAGAGGTCTTCTTTTACTGAATTTTCCCTCCGGATAGGATCGACGACTCTTCAGGTCGCAGCGTGAATAACTATTCGTTCCACTTGTCCTGGCTAATTTAGGCGACTCATACCCTTTTTTTTTTTAACCAAGTCGAAGTTATATTCCAAAGTTGGTCAATCCAAACGGCACCAAAAATATTTTGCGCTATGTATATGTACGGGCGCATACAAGTAGTTGTACGGGCTTTAGAAAAATTGTGCTTCGGGTGTTGACTGTACTTAGAAAATTTTCAAAGTTTTTTGGAGTAATGTAACTTTGTATTCGAGTTTTTTTTTCTTATATCGTGGGGTATGGTGAGATTGCTTCCGAACTCTGCGGAGGAGCATCGTTCCTCATTCTGCAGAATATAGTGTGTCTGGTTGTGTCTGGAGAGAGGGTAGATCATACTTATGGACACCATAGAGACTTACTGTGTGTGACTAGTGCAAATGTTGGGTTCGGACTCACTTAAAGCCGTCTCTTGTCGCGTAACCTTAATCCAGTCTGAAATGGCGTCAACATTACTTCGGGTTGGAGTACTATTTGAGTTCTTAGAACCACGAGACAGTAATGAACAGGCTTGTCTTCCAGTGTTAAAGAAACCCCCCGCAAGTGCACCGAATGGTACAGAGCTCTGAAAACAACTGTTCGTTCTGGAGTTCACCATGTCGGCAACCAGAAGAAGTCACCGCTGTAGAGATATGAAACGCGAGCACAGTATTAACGTACCGTATTAACCTGTACATAAGAGTGAGGAGGCGGATGAGCCAGGCCCACCCATCGCCTGTTCCTCCTTTTTCTTTTCCTTTATTATGATAGCGAAGTTTGGATCAACTCAGCCATTTAACAGTCCGCAGAATTGAATTGTTCATATCCTCTGCACCAATTGTAATGTTTTTTCAAACGATCGCTCTTTTTTTATGTTATTTCCTTTTATTCGAAGAAGGCAATGTTTTTTCCTTATTTTTTCGATGAAAAGGGCACTTGCTGTACTCGTTCTTCTATGCGTTTCATGACCGATCTATTATACTATAAGTACATATGCTTGCCTATACTAATCATCAAAACCGAAGTTTCCTGGACGCGGATGAAATGAATTCACGGCACTTTCTACGGCTTCTTGGCATCGGTGCAATTAATTTTCAGTTGTAAGAGCATTAACTAGAGATTCAGCAACACGCGAGTGGCACCCTAAGTATAACTAAATATCCAACTGAGATGAGTTCAGACCTTATACGGGTTTTTGTATTGCGTTCGCACACATGACGAATCTCAAGCCTTTTTTCCTAAGCCTTCGACAATATACTCTATCTATATCTATTCTATACCAGTCATAATAGCAGATGAGCATGTCACAGTTTTTATTTTTGCTTTCCTCAGGTCCATCTTCTTACTAAATAGCGGTGATATCGGCTTTGTAGCAGCCTATCACTGTTTGTTTGGCTGGTCGTGTTCTCTTCAAGTTCCGAGCGCCAACAGTAAAACTGTCGTTATCCCAGGCATTTTTTTTTCCTTTCACGTAACTAGCACTCTACATTGTGAAGGGCCTTTCTAATACTCCTTGTGCAGAAAAAGCCAAATATGTTGAAGTCGCTCTTATAAGGAATCTGCCATTTTGACAGTTGACGCGAATTTATCTTGGCGTCTGCCAAAACATTTTAGTGTCATTATTTTCTCCTGCCTAACACTAAAGATCATACATAAATTTTGCATCTCAAGCCCTGTTTTATTGTATAATACCAGCACTAAATGGATGGATGCACAAAGAGAATGACCTGAATATTGAGACTCAGTTCATATCCTAATCGTGTTATATCCAGTCACGTTCATAGATCTAATAGTATCACCATATAACTGGTTTCAAAGGAAAGTAGCGGTTTTGAATCCTCTGATTACACAGAAGGAAAACCCTATAGAATAACATTGCTGGACGTTTTTACCTAAGTATAGGGTTTTCCAATAGGGACTTGACAACTTTGACAACTCTTTCACTAATCATCATCACTGTCACTGTTACTTTATTCAGTAAACTCAACATTTTCATCATGGTAAAGTACACTAACGAGCAACGTCTGCTAATTATAAAAATTTTCTACAGATATTGGTTGTCGCAAAACCATCTTCAGTGACGAAGCTCATTTTTGGCTCAATGGGTTCTACAATAAGCAAAATATGCGTTATTGGTCGGATGTAAACCCATATGTACTTTATGAGTCACCACTTCATCCACAAAAAATAACTGTTTAGTGCTGTTTGAATGCCGGCGCCGTTATTGGGCCATATTTTTTCGTCGACGATAACGATCGTCACGTTACTGCGAATGGTCAGCTTTATCGCGCCATGATCACCGATTGGACGACATGTGGTTTCAACAGGATGGTGCCACAAGCCACACAGCACATGCTACAATCGATTTATTGAAGAGTAAGTATTCTGAGCGTGTTATCTCAAGACATTGGCCAGTCGATTGGCCGCCTCGTTCGTGCGATTTAACGCCGCTTGACTATTTTCTGTGAGAATACGTTATGTCATTGGTTTATGCCAACACGCCGATGACGTGGAAGAGCTCAGAGCCGACATTGAACGCGAAATAGCGGCCGTTTCGGCAGAAATGTGTGGCCGAGTCGTTGAAAATTGGGTCTAACGAATCGACCGCATGCATTCATTGTTTGTTGTCAAGCCAACATTTCTGATGATATCCTTGATAAATTGCCACAGGTATTGTACGCTTAATGCTTACGAGAGAGGCTTAAGAAAATGCATTCAATTTTTATTTAGTTTGATCATTTTCTAATTAGGGGACCTGTAGATTCTAGGGTGCGTGAAATGCGTACTTACTACAAGATGGTACCGTTCACTAAAAAAATCAATCGTCTTGTATCCATTTTATTTGATGTCATGCATATTATGCAACTAAAGGTTCCTTTCTTTCCTATCCTGTTAATATGACCAAGAACGATATTTAATTCTGAGTTGTATCACTACTAACATTTCATAACAATGGATGAAACATAGGTCCATTACTTTGCACCCGAGACAAAAGAACAATCAAAACAATAAATTCAAAAGGGAGAACCGGATCCAAAGAAGACGAACATCGTTTCATCTGCAGGGAAGGTCATGGCGTCGATTTTATGGGATGCACGTGGGATAATTTTTATTGACTATCTTGAAAAAGAAAAACCTATCAACGGTCAGTATTTTGCGAACTTATTGCAGCGTTTGAGCGAATAAATCAAGCAAAAATGGCCGCATTTGGCTAAGAAGAAAGGGTTGTTTTATCAAGACAATGCACCAGCTCACAAATCCGTTATTGCAATGGCCAAAATTAATGAATTTAAGTTTGAATTGCTACCTCATGCACTATATTCGCCAGATTTAGCCACCTTGGGTTATTTTCTGTTCCCAAACTTGAAAAAATGGCTCAGTAGTCAAAGATTTTCCAACGATGAAGAAGTGATGTCGGCAGTTAATGGTTATTTTGAGGAGCAAGACAGTTCTTATTATAAAAAGAGTATCGAACTTTCTGAACATCGCTGAGAAAAAGGTGTAGAGCTAAACGGCGATTATGTTGAAAAATAAATAAATTTTTTTTCAAAATTTGTGTGTTTTCTTTGTTGCGTCGGGTACTTTTGGTACCGCCCTCGTATGTTCCTAAATTGCAGAAATTTATTCTTAAGTCTATTTTAAATGGTAAATCCGCATTCGCATCCGCATTACTGAAACAGCAGCTGAGCTGAGTACTTCAGCTTGCTGCTATGGAATTAAACATGTTGAGAAGTTTGTGACCATCAATAAAGGTGTTGCTTCCTCGATAATTTTAAGTCGCTTGACATCGATGGTACGCTAGAAGTATAGAATTATTCATCGTGAGGTTCGACTTATAATGTAAAATAAAGCAAATAATTTTGAAAGTAAGCTTAAAATTTTTATTAGCGATTAAAAGAACAATTCATGGCATTTACTTTTTGAAAATGATATCATGTAAATGTTGACTATGACTACGTCTGAGGTGGTCCATTCGGAAGGTCAAAGTTTGGGCTACTCGATCTAGAATAGCGACTGGTATCTTACGGATAACACGAGTAATGTTGGCTTCCAAAGCGTCAATCGTAGCTGGCTTATTCCTGAAGACTTGAAACTTTATATATCCCTAGAGAAAATAGTCCAAAGGTGTGATATCGCACGATCTAGGCGGCCAATTTACCGTAGCATTATGTGAAATTAAGTGCTCACCAAAATGATTTCTCAACGAGCCCATTGTTTCATGCGCTGTATGGCTCGTAGCGCCATCTTGTTGAAACCAGAGCTCACCGAGACCATGTGCTTGAATTTTAGGAAGTACATAGTCCGTTAACATGGCGCGATAACGGTTAGCATTGATGATAACATTTTGATTTGCCTCATTTTTGAAGAAATATGGACCAATGATTCCACCAGCTCATAAACTACATCATACCGTTGTTTTTAATGGATTTAATGGTAGCTCTTGGTACTCTTCGGGTTGCTCATCAGGTGTGTTCAAAAAGTAAAATGACTTTTGAAATTTCGCGGGCAAAATACATTTGATTATCATTTTTTTTTTTTTTTTTTTTTTTTTTTTTTTTTTTTTTTGACTGACGTACTGAATATATACTGACAGTTTTAAATATATAGCATACTTAGTTTCTTTTTGGCACATATAAAAGTTAGACGTGTTTTGGGGTGCCCGGCGATTTTCAGTTATTTTAAAAAGTGGAGCAAGGAGTGTGCATCAAATTTTGAGTAAAAATACTTAAAATAATGACAGTGGCATACGGTAGGTTTGCTCTAAGTAAAACATTTTTTTTACATATCGAACTGCTCGTGTCAGCGAAGTTTGTTCCGAAACTTCTTAATTATGATTAGAAGAACCGTCGCATGAGAGTCTCTCAGAAGCTCTTGAATGACGTTAATGATCCGGACTTGCTTAAAAGAGTCATCACTGGTGAAAAATCATGGGTGTATGGTTATGACGTCGAAGCTTAAGACCCATCGTCCCAATGGAAGCACGCAGGAGAGCCAAGAACGAAAAATGTACGCCAAATTCGGTCAAATGTCAAAGTTTTGATTACTGCTTTTTCTATTACTATGGCGTAGTGCAACAAGGTCGTACGGTTAATAAGTAGTATAACTTTGAAGTAATGTGCCGTTTGCTAGAAGCTATACAAAAAAAAACGTCCGAAATTATGGAAAAACAATTCATGACTTTTGCATCACGATAATGCACCAACGTTGCTTGTGAGGGATTTTTTTGGCCAAAATCAATACGACAATCATGCTTCAGAAACCATTTTAACCGGATTTGGCTCCATGCGACTTTTTCCTGTTCCCAAAACTGAAGAAATCTGTGAAGGAACGGAGATTTGCAACGAATGAGGAAATAAAAACGGCATCGCTGGAAGAGCTCTAGGATATAACAAAAAGTGCTTCTAAGAAGTGGTTCGAGGATTGGATAAAGCGTTGGCACTAGTGTATTATATCTGAGGGGGGTTTACTTTTAAGGGGACAACATTAATATTGATGAATAAATATTTTTTTTATAAAATATTTTTTTTATAAAAATATAAAGAGGTAAGCAGAGTTAATGATCAATTTTTTGCTGACGCTTTTAACAGCTCTCCTCTCATGTTTATGCAGATAATGTAACTGTATTCCTTGTCGAATTATGCGCAGGCAGCCGTAGTAGTGATCAACTTTTAGTGCCCTAGAAAAAGGTTTTTGGAAGGAATTTATCATCTCATTTAAGTTTTTACAACGGAACTTAGTATTTAGTGTCATTTTGAATAATAAATTCAGTACGGATATTCCAACTCTCCCGCCCCCGATTTTAGTGCTGTTGCTTGCACTTAGTCACTGCTGTTGCTGTACATATCATAAGGCACGGGCAATGGCTGAATGCATTTAACAAACGACGAATAACGGGTTGGATATGTAAACTTTATTGGTGCATTGTTTCATTTTGTTGTAACGCATACATAACATTGCATAACACCTACAACAAATTGATTTGGTATGCCAGCGCTAAAATTTTCACTTCGCATCATTGCTTAGAATCGTCGGTGTATGTGTTTTCCGGGTTTTTTTTGTGACTATGAGTAGTGAATTCATGTCTGACGTAGCAAATATACGCGGGCTAAAAAGTAATCACTTTTCTGCGTATGTCCACGTCTGTAAACACAGACGAACTGTTTTGGCACTTGGTGAAACAAAGGTAGATCCCAGCACCTTTCAAAGCAATCTGTTCTGAAGCTATCTGGATTAGAACCAGGCTTATTATTCTTCTCTCACCGTGCGCAGTGAGAGAAACTCCACCACAATGTGATCCGTGTTCCAATGCGGAATTTAAGTTCTTATGGTTAAAATTCCATCTCCATAAGTAAATTATACACTACTGTTTTATTTACAGAAGCCCTAAACTGGATTGAATCCCTGTATCCTCATACTGAAACCTGTAATACGGGCGATTTCAATATACACAATTCTGGGTGGCTTCGACATTCTGGGCAGAACTCCCGAAGGACGATGTGTTGCGATTTTTAACTTCTCTCCCTGATAAATATAAGATCAATGTGCTATGTGCTATGTACTATACCCGTATGGCAATACGAGAAAGTCAGTTGGAGCGGACTTAACAGCTACTTTAGGAATTTTAACTGGTCGTTATGTTTCCTCGATAACGACGTGGATGCCGCCGCTGATATGATCACAGACACCATTCACCATTCACAGATACTTTTGGTATCAAACCAAAAGAAAAGGAATGGTACGACTCGACCTGTAAAGAGGCTATCACGGCTAGACAAATATTTTTTCCGTCCTACAAGACCAACCCCACTGAGGAAAGCCGAAAAAAGTTCAAACGAGCCTGGAATGACTGCAACGCCTTTCTGAAACGCGTGAAATTACAATACGGCCAAAAGTTGAGGTAAAAAATACTACAATGTCACAATGGTAGTTAAAGTTTTGGCCGTTAGTCAAAAACATTGGAAATTTTATCTCCAGAATACGCTATCGCACTTGTGTAGTAGCAAGAGTACTTTAGGATCTCAATATACCCAAATTTGCTGGTCCGCATGGTATATCTATCATTCTTCTGAAGAGGTGTTCTACCTCGCTGGCAAAATCACTGCGTAAGCTTTTTCATCAATAGGTCTCTTTCCGACCAAATGGAAAACAGCATTTGTCCAGCATGTCCCTAATGCGAATCTTCTTTTCTCTCTTCCTACAGAAACACAAAAACTTCTCAATGACCGGCAATATGGTTTTCATAGCAGGAAGTCCTCTGGTGGTTTGAAAATGGAACCAAAACAAACATCAATCTGTCGAAGACAAGATTGTTACACTTGATATTTCTAAGGCATCTGGCTTTTTTTTCGAAAATGCGATTTTCCTATCGATTTTAGTTGTTTTGGATGGTTTCAAGTCTGATATTCAGAAAATAAATGCTGGTATGCCCCAGGGCTCCGTTCTATCTGCGACACTCTTTTTAACTTTCATTAATGATCTCTTATCTGCTACTTCCATTTCAATATTTTCCTTTAGTGATGAAAGTACTTTCTGCTTTTCATATTCGTTCCCGGACTCACGTCCCTGCTCTTCAGCTCTAGAACGGGAACGGCAGCGTGTGTTTAGCGTATTAAATTGAGATATTAACAGCGAAACCAACTGATGAACTAACAACAAAGTGAAATTTAATGCTTCCAAAACTCAATGCTGTCTGTTGTCATTAAAGCGAAATTTAAATACCCAGGCATTATCCATGAATGTCACTTGCATCGTTAAAACCGAAGAGCTTTCCATTCCATTTCTGCAAAATGTCTATGTTTCCTCATGCGATGTTAGAAATATTTTACCCCCTCTGATATCTGATCTATTTGCACCTGATAGATAGGATTTCAACCCGTGCTATAAAAATCATATGTGATACTTATATCAGTTAGTCAATTGACACTCTTGAACCCCGACGTAATATCTTCTATCTCACCTTGTTTTATCGCTATTTTCATCACCAGTGCCCAATAGAAATAGTATTCTGCCCCTTCAAACCTTCAACCGTAACACCCGTCTCTATGAATGCACATCATTATAACTTCAAACCCTCTTTCGGATATACTCTAAAATATTGTGATTCGTTCTTATCTGTACAACCCGCTTATGGAGTGCCCTGCCGAGTTCTTTAAACGAAATTTAAAATTGTTGTGGATAGGACTAATTTCGGCCGAAATCTAAGCTAGGAAAGGAATGAAGTTGGATACGGTGCTGATATTTTATACGACGATGATAACGTAAGAAGTATCTGTGTATCTGCAATGGCCAAGCTGTGCCTGAAGCTCCGCTGATTGATCTCACCTCTTTCCAGCTAGTTCGAGCATATAGACATTTTCTGACATTTTCAGTCGAAAGACTGAATTCATTAAGCATTGCGTGAGTCCGTAGTCATAAGGAGAGTTTCTCATTACCCGAATCTGCATTAGAAAAGCTGCATTTTCGACTATGAAACCCTTTGACAGTTAAATTTTGTGTGACATAACTGCACGTGTCGTGACACTTTAGGATACAGGCACGCTAACGAGATGCCTCCCGAGGTCTCTTTTCAGGCTGCTTACTAGCGTTGTAATTGGGTACAGTAGACGCAATGATATAGAATCCTGTGACGCCTGATGTGGGAGTGATCACGACTCTGCGGAGCACTACCTTTGTAAATGTCCGGTTTAAGCTCACATCAATCCGCATATACTCGACGTTGACGAGGTGAGTTTGGTACTGTATCACTCACGGCACTTTATCGCTAAGGCGATTACTTGTCTTTTTGCGAAAGGCAAAGAAATTCCATTAAAAGAAATTTACAAGGAGTATAATGATTAGCTCTTCGTTTGTGGTGCTCTGATCCGAAAGAAAATTGTATCTTTTTTTCTCAGATGGTGAAATACTCTTTTATCTTAATCAATCAAATTCCTTTCGTCTTTCTTTCATTTAAACTTACTTATAATCCCTGAGCTTTTTTACAGATTGACGATTTCACTATATCTGGTTCTGTTTCATAGCTTATTGAAAGTAAATAATTAAGTAAGGTCGAATTCTTCGTGTTCATTTGACAGAAGTTAAAATTATTAGAATTACCACATAACATACTATAACAACATTTTTTTATTTTTAGAAATATGTTAATGCACTCAGATTTACTATGACCGTTTTGGGCGGTTGTGTTTCTGTAATGGGAAGCAGAGCAATGGGATATCCTTCGGCAGGAGCTCTAGGTTGCGTCACACTTGCATTTGTTGCCGGACAGCTCTGGAAGAAACAGCAAAGGAAGGTTCATATATGTGTAAGTCATTAACCAACCCCAAAATAGTCGGTCAATTAAAATGTCAATTATGTTAACTGTTAATTGACATTTTCCATTAAATTGTTGGGGAAAATTCAAGCACTTTAATCCTTTTTTCCCGTTTTATTATATTTTGGCTAGCCCAACATAAATGAACGTCTGGATTTAATGTGGACATTCTTAAGGCCCGTGTCATTTGCACTCATTGGTAAGGAAATTAATTTGTCAGTGTTGGATGCTAGAATTGTCGGATACGGACTGGTTGTAATTATCACAGGATGTTTGGTATGCTAAGAAATTTCCATTTACTTGCTTTCAAAATGAATTTAATTATTTTTCTTTTTTGTGTAATTGTAGTTCCGTCTAGTCACAGCGTACTTTTCCACTGCTCGAGCACAACTAGATGTGAAGGAACGCTTATATATTACTATTTCCAGTTTTCCAAAGGCTACTGTTCAAGTAAGTATGGGTGATCAAAATTGTTGTAAACAGATAAGCATTTTGAAAATATTGAGTTCTGCTGTCATTTGTTAAGCGGCTTGTGACAAATGCAAGGATCTAACTTAGAAACTGAGTGTATTTGTACTTCAGTTTGGATTTTAATTATGTATTTCCGTGAGCTTTAATCTGTTTCTGGTAGCACGTAGATCTGGGTTTTTAATTCGCCTCCAGAGAGCTTTTGGTCATAATTGAGACATCCACCAATAAAATAAGTTTAAATCAGACAAGAAGCAATTAGGAGCAGTCCCAGACTGCAATTTCTATTTTTCGTATCACCGAGTCAATCTATATTTGAAAACCCAGAGCACGTTGGATATACCTTGGTTTGCTTGGTTTAGGCACCTTAACTATCTAAAGACTATCTGCTTTTCTTTCGAGGAAATCAAGTGCTACAAACAAGCTCATTAGAAGATGCTGCTGAATGTACTTCTCATGAATAGATAACAGGATATCTTACACTGTGGTCTAGTTAGAGTAAATCCTTACTTTTAAAATATTCAGGAAATGGTTTTGTGATAAAGTCTCTGACGTAAAAAGCTTTTCCTTAGAACTGGTAGGTATCAAGTGCATAAGCTGTCATCAAATTTATTCTTACGTAATGCTTACGAGAATAACAATAACTTTCCGAAAGACAGTCCTCTTCTAGAAACTTTAGAAAAGCAGGATCGGATTATGGGCGATTCTAGCAGCTGTTCTCTAGTCTAGTTTTTTTTTTCATATAAATTGAAGTATGTTGCTCTTCCTTTATTCCCGTTTTAGCTTTGTCGCCAGTTTATTCAGCTTAAATCACAAAGTTACCAAAAACAAAACACTATGCATGTGAACAGGTATTTTTCAGGCCAGATTATATTCTATCTAAAGATACATGCGCCAATATAAACCTAAAGTTAGACTTAACATAATATGTGGTTAAGCATCGGTTAAGGACCTAGATTTTTATTGTATAAGCTCAGAAGCCTTATCAAAGTACTTTAATTCTTTAAAAAACTTAACCAAGTGCAATAGTATCAAACTCGGGATGCCATCACCTGCGGTATTCCTGACTTAACTCAATGATAAATAAGTGAGAAACGAAATAGAATCGTCTAAATTCTATAGAATCAGCAAAACTCTTACATGAAATAAACCTATCTCCCAATTTTAAGAGATAATAGCGTGATTGTACAGCTTTACCGTCTATAGGACGGTGTATCTTCATCGACAAAAATGTTACCATTAAGATCATAATCCTCGAATCCATAAGGAAACTTGAGGAGCTGTTAATTTAATTAGCGCCGTTGTCTCAATTTTTAAGCAAAGTCTAACACATCGGCTGAGATGAAATAAAATTGATCGAACTTAACAAGTTATTCAAAGAAACTCAGAAGGAGGCTGAGATTCCCGGCAAAGGAACAAAGAAAACTAGAGTCACATCGCAGTCCCTTTCGTAAGCCATCTATAAGTGGTACAGAGCCACATTCTGCCTGAGGTGCCCTCGGATGATCTTAAAAAAAGGCCTGATTGCAGTTGTGTAACTGTAGAATGAATAGAATAAACTCCAGATATTCAGGCGCCTCCGGCTTCAGACCTAAGTTCCTACCCATAGCATGCATGGCACTGCCTTTTTATATCTTCCCTTCTCTAGCTTCTCATAGGACTAACATTTTTATTTTTGCTAAACACAGCCAAGAGAAGGATACAGCTTTACATTAATGTTAATGTACTTATGCCTGTGGTCATCAGTCTCCCCATAGACTGTCCTTCAATCAATAGTTTGTATTAGGACTAAATGACTTATTAATTATTACCAACATCTCTGACAAGGTTGACTTTTCATAAATTGCAAAGATCACTCTATGATGGACTTAATTAGGACTATTAACCCTACTATCGCCTTTGAGTGGTTGTCCACCTAAAATGCTTATGGTACACTCTGAAAAGGAAAGATTATTAGCGCAACTGCTGCAAGAAATCCAGATCTTACTGGCGAGTAAAAACTCGGGAAAATATGAATTACTTCGCACTTCTGATCCTCTCCTTAGATCACTAACCTGTAGTGTGCTTGAAAAGGCCAGCATTTAAAATAGACTTTCTGTACAGAAATGTGATTCTTCAACCCTCTCTCGAGAGAGCACAAACATCGGCATAAGCCAACCCCCCAACAAATAACGAGTTATGCTCATCTAATTTTTTTGAGTTAGTGACTGCAGAATCGCACCAGCCGCTTTTACATCCTATTCCATTCCATTCACACCGAGAGCAGAACAATAAGGATTTACCAATCTCGACCCCAGTGTCCATAGTTATGCAGACCTTTTATCATGTAAATAGCTCAGATTATCAAGAGTTTACACGTTTCATCGAGTACACACGTTTCATCGTACCTCAGTTTTATGTGCTATCAAGACCACGATGACTTAAAGTCAAGCCAACAATGTTGTTACAACACTAAAACTAACGATGTTGTTAGTTACAAGTAGTTGAAATTGTAATCAATAAATTCAATCTGAACCTAAGGAGTGCTGCTAAGTGTATGTGTATCTACAAAAATATTTAACCCAATAAAAAATGACCTCCCGAAAGGGTCAAGCAATATAAAATGCATTTTTAGATGTATCTATACGTGAAATCTTTCTTAAAGTGAGTTTTGTAAAATAACTTGTTCATGGGGTCGTTATCGGGTTGGCATTTCATTTATTAAAGTGGGAATGCGTTAAAAAGTTTTCTTTAATTACAACATTGTAATGTCTCTTTGCTAGTTACAAAATAATACTCGTACAATCTTGATTCTTGATCTGGCATGAAGGTGAGTTCTCTGCGGCACATGATGAAAGCTTCGAATTAAGTTTCGCGTCATCTTAAGGCACTTATTTTGTATTTGTTCTTTTTTTTTTGTAAATAATGCAGGGATTCCTTTCTGAGCAGAAGCTTAATATAATTGTAGAGAGGAAATATTCGTAGGTAGTGTATTTTTTTATAAATTCCGCTTGCTCAAAGGATTTAAGTACTTTTGAAATGCTTGTACACAGCGCGGGAAGGAAAAGCAGGGAGAAAAGTAAGAGGGGTACCGATGAAGTTTGGTTTAAAATGTTTGAAGGTTATGATGACTATGAAATAGAGCGCTCGCAGGGCATTCCATAGGCCAGTTGTACGGCTTAGAAGCGAATCTCCATATTTTACAGTACGTCCGAAAGTGGGCTTGAGGCTATTTTTGGCGCACTCGAACAGATGTGGGCTTTGTACTCCGATTTCGGGCAGATAAATGCCTTATATATTGAGACCCGATCAGGGGAATGCAGTATTTCTTACATTGCCTGAGGAAACCTAGATATTTCGCATCATTTTTGGAAACACCGAATATATGGTCATTCCAACGTAAGTTATCATCGACACACATATCGAGAATAAAAATTTTTCAATGGCTGGACAATGGCTTGCTTTCTTCTTGTTCTTGCTTTCAATTGTGATATTTTGGACAAAGTCAACATAGTATTAAATAGATTTTTTTTTGAAAGAGTACATAACAGACTCTTATAATTATTTGTTTCCCATTTTTAGCGATTTTCAGAAAGTCAAATGGTAGCTCTTCTTTTTGTTTAACATAAAAGTAACAGCACCGACAAGATATTCTATTATAAGGATTCATTTTAAAACTAAACACATCATACCTTTATAGCTTAATCAATATGTACCAACTTAGTATATACATACATATATCTACACTATGGAGTAAAAGTTATAAAATGCTTATGCAAAAGCTCTTGGAAATTGACTTTCCCAAAAATACATAAACGAAATGTTCTTCTTCGATTTTGTTCAGTTATTTAAACAAAAACAGTAAAACTGTGATAATTTAGTGCTTATAACTCCAATGAATTGCTGCGAAGGGCATTTTTTCAATTGAAAATGAGAGGGATGCAAGACGAATGAAACGGGTTTTAAGAGCTTTCCAAAGAAGCGGCTTAAATTGTTGAAAAATTATCAAATGGACAATTGCAGACTGGAATTCAGTTTTATTATTCTTTTGGCGCCTTCTAGTCCAAAATACCCGTATGCTTACTTTCGAGTCGATGTTAACTCCTTGACACTAGCAATGACACTTTAAAGTTGTTGTGTGTTCCAACGTTTTACAAGGTTGACGGCTCGCCTCGATTTATAAACCTTTTGTACTATTTAGCCTACTATTCGGATAGTGAATCCATGCACTTGAGAGAAGACAAAATTGCATGCTTCAAACTGGCATATCTATGAACGCCGTTAGTCAATTTATAACTTTCATTACGAAATGGTTGACTACTTTTAGATGTAACCTTTTATTCCTCCTGCTTTTCGTGGTTTCTTGACTCGAAGTAAGTACACTTCGTGAAACCATACTCCAAATCTGCTTTTAGGTCTTGTGAATGGCCCCAGATAATCTAAATGTGCGCACCGAATCAAAGCTTTTACGCTATTCAGCTACTTTTGGATTTTCCACCCTTGCTTTTATGTAAGTTTAGAAAAAAAAATTTTTTTTATTATTGTTTCCGTATCATTTTTATCAGCCAGTTGTCAATATTTTACACCTGAGGGCACTGGATATTATCCATTTTCCATATTTTGGCAATTATCGAAATATTTATGACTACAAAAATAGGATACAGTCTTACTTATTCTGCGTCAAAATGTGATTTGTCGCATTTAGGGTTAACATTATACATACATAGATCGTATCTGTTCATCCTGCCATAGCATCATCGAAATCCAATTTTCCACTAAGGTGTGTGCTTTTGGGGTAGATAAAAATGCTTTCTTTACTATTTGTCGACTCAAAGCATCGTTATGCCATCATCGTATTATTCCGCAAGTAAAGATTGCTAGGTTTGCATTGGCGCAAAAACTTTTCCGACCATTGGCATTGGAAACTTGCCTTAAATTGACACCCTATTTTATGCACGATACGTGCCTAAGCATCTTCAATCTGATGCCTTGCCACTGCGATTATTACTTCTGTTAATTTGTCAACAGAATAGTCACCAAACCGATGTATCCTCAGATCATTCAAGCTTTTTTTAGTTCCCAGTGTTTACTTGTACGTTTTCCACTGATAATGTTGCCAGTAATCCATCATTGACAACTAGTGCCTGCAGCTGCTGCAACCCATGATTGGGTAAGTTTTATAAGTAGTTTCTGGTTTCAGCTTGCGTTCGATTAGATTTCGATTGGGTTGACTTCTACCTGATATGATCAAAACCTGTCACTAAGCGTTAAGGTTATCATGGAGATGGCAAAGTAATCAATTACGATGCATCTTTTCCCGTCCTGGAATTAACATATTGTTCAGTTGACTAGACTTCCTTTTTTCGAAAGTATTGGGTAATTTCAAATTTAGTAGTAGATTGCGTTATTTTGAACGACTTTCGTGTATAACAAAATTTTAAGTTTAAGCCGCATTTTTCTCTTACAAAATACTGCAGTTTGGAAAAAGAACAATTCAGAAATTCGGTCTCAGTACGACTAATATGTAACTCGTTATCTCCCAGCACCTTAATTAAATGATTTGCCTGAAGAGCTATCTATCGAAGACGTTCAAAACTGCTTGGATAGGAAACCTTGCATGAAGATCAAAAGCATAAGACTTTTTGCACTGTTTTGGTGTACTCTAAATTTAACTTCGAATTCTTCAATTATTTCCGCTGTGTACAATAACTAATTTTTGTTTTAACGTCATGGTACAATATAATACAAATCACGAACTCTATCGAACTCATTTATCAAAACGATGAAAATGGTATAGAGTTGATTCTGAAATTTTAGAAATGTTTTTCCAGCATTGTCCGTAAATTTGGAATCGCGTCATATGCCGATTTGCCTTCTATGAAGCTGCATTCATTTCCATGGAGTTGAATATAAGTAATATTACGGACTTTTGTGATATTAGTTTCACTGATCGGTAGTTGTTACAGTTTCTTGGGACGTCATTTTCCTTATACAGCAAAACAAGGCAGCTTTATCTCCTCTGGCTAGATATCTCATCGCCTTCGATTTGTTTGTCAATGCCAAGAGGATAAACAGCATAGAACAGCCCAGCAATAGAATTGCTCCAGCGACATCGGTAAGGAAAACTAGTAGCAGCATTACTAATGCAAGTAAAACAACATTATGGTTAACTGTTAACTATCAACTCTTCATTGTATAATGTTTTGTATTATTACTCCATTTTCGTACTATAGAAACGAGTATAAACTCATTTTTAGCTACTGCCATTTTCGTCTTAATGCTCCATTCTTACGTTTATTTATTTAAGTGGAATCGGCCTTTTGATACACTGAGCATAGTATGTTTTTAGCACCTCAAAGTGGTCCCTTTTCTCATTCAAATTGTACCAGTATATTTTTTAGCTTGATGCTGATTGTTGGTTAATCTTTGGTTTTTTCACGAAAAATTCTATCAGAAAGTCAGTGCTGATTTCAAGTGTCTTCGTATGATAGTTCACCCAAGATCACTTTAGAATTTTTTATTATCCGTTTCAGCATAGATAGTTATCTATCTGAGTTCGGTGACCAAGGTAAATATCATTTTCATAACCTTTCTTAAAAGTTGACTACATCAGAGTCGAGCCAAATATTTCTTATTCTAGTTTTCTATTTGGGCTGAGTTGGCATTTAAAATATTTCAGGTTTTATGCTTGTTTCATAAGTTTCCGTGTTCTGCCGTTAGCGCAATTTTTATCACAGAGAAACTTATCTAAGTTATCTTGTCGTACTATATTACTACGATTCAAGAATGAGAATGTGTGTAATATAGCAACTTAAACCATACATGTATCCATCCAATAGAATTTAGTTGCTTATCTTCCTAGGTGCTCTTCAATGATGCTAGTACTAATCTAATGTACCGGAGCATTAGACAGATCTCTCGCGAAAGTCATTGGCCCCAGGGGTCTTATAATATCAAAAAAGGTTAACTATGTACTTTCTTCAACTGTAGATACTTTCTACAACAACTTTTCGGAAGGCTTCTGTATGCAACTTTTAGCCATGGCAAATCAAATAACATTCCAATAGTAGCCAGAGTGGATCAATATTCCGGCCAGCAACTTTCGAGGACCTTGTAACAGTACCAAAAAGAAAAAAAAAACAAATTGTTTTAAGTATTTTAACACGAGGACATATTTTAAGTTAATCCACAGATAAACATTGAAATCACTTAATTTATTTGTACGACCTTTTTGGTTGTCCTGTTGTATCCTGTTTTTCTTTTTGTGTTTTGTTTTGTTTTTATTTTTTCTTTTTTTTCGATTGGATGTCATATCATTTTATTTGATTTGTTTTGGTGTTTGTTTACAGGCGGCACTCGGTCCAATCGCATTGGACCTAGCTAGAGAATTAAATTCAGAACCCGACGTCCTTTCCCTGGCCAGTAATATCCTTGTTATATCCGTAATCGCTATTATATGCACAGCACCGCTAGGCGCTATCTTAATGATGCGATTAGCTCCGGTTTGGTTGAAACGTGGTGAAGTACCCGAAGAAGAGGAGGAAGGAGTTGTCCGGATACCAGAAAATCATGCAGAAGATGATGACATTGTGATGGTAACACTTGAGGATAATAGAGCAGATTCAGGACATACTAACATTGCCTTCGAACACGGTGACAGATAGTTGTTGTGTTTGCCGTGTTATAGAGAGATTGCGACGTAGTAGTAATGATTGTAATTAATTAAATACCGCAAGTGCTTTATTAAACTTACAACGAAAACGGTGGTGGAGGATAAATATGATGAGAATAAGTTGGTGCGCTTTAGAGTTATTAAAAAGAGAGAATTAAATGTTTTCCTGTAAAGAGGAGGTCTAATATTGTATTCCAATTTCAAATTTACTTTTTTGTAAATTCTTTTTCATGTTGCTATTGAATTTGTTATATTTGAACTTAGGCGCATTGTTCTTCTTTGGTTTTCCTTTTGACTCGGTTTTAAATTAATTTAAACTTACAAGTGTATGTATGTGTATATAAAAGTACGAATAAGGATACGGAAAACTTTTGCAATCGATTGTTTACAATCTGTCGTTTTGTTTTAGGAGGAAAAGAAAAATACAATTTTATACCGCACGAGTAACTTAGCGTATTTGCATTTTAATGGTGAGTGATGAGTGTTGGATCTTACAGCGGATGGTTAACCAAGAGATTGGCAACAGTTGGGCTGTTCTTTGGTTCTCTTAGAAGGGAAATCATCCGCAGAATAATAAAGGAACAGTTGGCGACAACAACTTAGTTGACATGTGTCTCTAGATGTCCTTGTATCAGCATGATATAGAAGTGCTGCCGACTTTAATTTTACCTTAAAACGATTCCATCCAACAAAAATTTAGCTAAAACAATTCTTTGTTTTTGACTGAAGTTTCTAACCAGATGACTAAGGACGGAGGTTGACTGTGATATTTTTTAAGTATAAGTCGTTGAAGTTAGGCTATGAATGCGGATCTTTCAGACGTCACTTACACAGACTTAATGTCTGGGTTTTATGAGTCCAACACAATGAGAATTCTATGTACATATATTGCATATACTCGTAAAAAATAGTTGGGGTAGAAGCTGGTATTACTCGCAAACTAAATCAACAAAAAACTGAATATATGTAAATATCTGCTTCTTTGATGCGTTCCATTGGGGGCATGTAGTCTAGGAGTATTTACAGAATTTGCAAGATTCTAAAAACAGTGAAAATAAAGAAATAAAAGTAAGAAAAGGGTTGAGGATGCTTCCAATTTCTCCAATAGAGATTCATTGATCTAACACATTTTTTGCCGGATGTCATTAGTATATGTATGTGTTTCAGATTGTGTAACCATTTAATCGTGGAAAGGTATACGCTTTGGAAATGTTTTGGTGTGTAGTGTAGTGTAGTGTACCTAAGCGTATTGAAATAGTTAAGACTTATGACTTTGTTCACAACTTACAGTGAGAGCATTGCCAAATTTAATTTTCCATAACATATATTCATTACTCAGAACATATTATTCTTACTTAATTATAGGGTTTTCCAATAGGGACTTGACAGCTTTGAATTTAATTTGTAAACGCACTCTTTCACTAATCATCAAACTGTTACTATCAATTTATTCACTAAGATCAACATTTTCATCATGGTAAAGTACACTAACGAGCAACGTCTGCAAATTATAAAAATTTTCTACAGATATTCGGAGTCGGTGACTGCCACTTTAAGAGCGTAAACTTCAATTTTCGGTCGTAATTCTCGCCCTAGTAGACAGGCAATAACAAGCTTAGTGCAAAAATTTGAGTCTACATATTCGTTGTGTGATGTTGCCGTGTCAGTGAGACAACGGGTTAGTCGAAGTGCAAACGATGCAAATCATTCAATTCCACGGCGTTCTCAAGAATTGGGCATCGCTCAGACCACATTATGGCATACTTTGCGACGTACGTTTTTCGATTGGGTTCTGGAGAAGATGAACCAAGATGATGAATTTCATCATCATCTTTAGTGACGAAGCTCATTTTTGGCTTAATAGGTTAATCAATAAGCAAAATATGCGTTATTGGTCGGGTGAAAACCCACATGTGCTTCATGAATCACTTCTTCATCCACAAAAAATAACTGTTTGGTGCGGTTTGCATGCCGGCGGCGTTATTAGGCCATATTTTTTCGTTGACGATAACGAACGTCACGTTATTGTGAATGGTCAGCATTATCGCGCAATGATCACCGATTATTTTTGGCCCAAATTGGAAGATATGGACTTAGACGACATGTGGTTTCAACAGAATGGTGCCACAAGCCACACAGAACACGCTACAATCGATTAATTGAAGAGTAAGTATGGTGAGCGTGTTATCTCAAGACATGGGCCAGTTGATTGGCCGCCTCATTCGTGCGATTTAACGCCGCTTGACTATTTTCTGTGGGGCTACGTTAAGTCATTGGTTTATGCTAACACGCCGACGACGTTGGAAGAGCTCAGAGCCAACATTGAACGCGAAATAGCGGCCGTTTCGGTTGAAATGTGTGACCGAGTCGTTGAAAATTGGGTCCAATGAATCGACCGCTGCAAACGTGCCCGCGGTGGCCATATTAACGAAGTCTAGTTCCATTCATAAATGTTTTGATTGTAGTTCAAGCCAATAATAAAGTTTTTGAAATGTCTCAAATGATTTTCCTTTTATTTAAAAAAAAAAAAAAGTTGTTAATTCGTTATAAGAAAACCCTATAGTATTATAAGCAACTTCAATGAAATTTTTAAGTTTTTCGAATTTAATTTTAGCATAGGCTAAATATTGGGAATTTAAAGTTCAGAAGGACATAATATATGGTGATGTCACCTTTACAATATCTTTCAGGAATGTAGTGATTGCGCATATCTATTTTCTTTCGGCGCTTAAGAAATTTCAAATTCTTGGCAACCCGGTTAACTTCTTGGTTGTCTAGATTCAAAACCGTTGCACAAGCTTTAATTTGCAGCAATTCTGTCAAGAAGCGCTGTAGCCAAACCATCTCTTTCACAGCTTGGGATTCCGCAACGTTCTATCAGTTGTTGATAAGGTACAAAATTTTTGTGATAGCCCGGAATGAGGTTCTTCGCCAATTCTAAAGAAAATTCAAGAAATAGATATTCTAGACACCAGGTCGTTAGCATAATCAGCATCGCTGTAAAAAAATCATAGCAAAATCTTTTTGGGTATCTTTTAACTGTACTGACGTGATTTTGGTTTGGCGAATCTAAATAACGAGGTCTGGCCTAAATAAATAAAAACTTAAAATTTTTTGAGGAATAATTTTCAGCCGGAATTAATACTGTCTTTCAACAATTCATATTAAATATCCTTAAAACACATTCTGTATAAAGTCTCTGGCTGACAAGAATTCAATTCCATGCCTAGAAACCACTCAGTTTCTTAAATCGTTATGTCGAAATTTGAAAGCTTTCTTCTGTCACAATGTTTTTTGTCCATCGCCAATGCAGACTGCAAGTATGAGACACCTGTCAGCTTAATTTCTTATAAACATACAGCAGTTTGCTTACAAACATTAAGATTTAACTCCTCCAACACATTGGAAACTTGTTGTTCCCGCAACGAAACGCTTGTTTTAGACGATATAGGCTTCTTGTATACCTCTCCAGATTTATCGTCGAATCCTAATGGTTGGCACATACAGATGTCTTCGTTTCAGTCGTCATTAAGGAATGCCGTTTTCACATCAAATTGTATATGCGATATACCTTCATTAATTTCAGTTGCAATTATAGTTTGAATGGAATTAAATTTCGCCATTGGACTAAATGGATCAAGATTATCTATGCATGCACATCTAAATTCTTAAGATTAAAAATCGACTTATTATTTATGATTTTTTTATTCGGGGAGCATTTCCCTTAAACTCACGTATGATTTTTAAATAAGCTGTCTATCAATTTTCAATTTCAATTCAATTTCAATTAAGGATGTATGCAAATAAGACTTAGTCTTTTATAGTACTTAAAATTATGGGTAATATACAAGATTAGTTTAATATTAATATTTTACATAAAGAGATACAGAAATCAGGAAAAGGATACAAAAGGAGAAATAGCGTGGAGGAGTAAAGAACAAGAAATAGTCTACTGTTTCATTTTTATAGAATATGCTCTAAAAGAGCATTTTTAAATTGTATGGCTGCAAATATTTGTTTTTCTGTTGTGGGCAGAGAATTCCACAGCCTGAGGGCAATGACGAAGAAAAGGCGAAAAAAGTTCAAATAGTTCGAAGATGGACTTATAAGGCTGTAGGTTCTAGGCGAACGAGCGAACTGAAGTTTTTCAAAAAGGTATGGTGGCAACTTGTTCTGAATAATTTTGTGCATGAAGATATAGCACTTAACATGCAAGAACTGCTGGAGCGTTATTGGATATTTGTATGTTAATTGGATAATTGGTAGTATCGATGAAGCCCATACACATACCTTACCATATCTTTGAATGCCACAGTAAGTTTATGCTGAGATAGAAAGTCGAGTTTGAGATAGGAAAGTTTTCGTAGACCTCCGTAAATTCGTCTCACAGTGTAATTGATGTGGCTTGGCCAATAGGTTTAGATAAGTAAGTATATCTGCGCATCATCCGCATAGAAGTGAAGACTAGCGTACATTAATAAATATTCAAAACAATATTGGACCAAGTATTAAGCCCTGTGGTACTTCTGCTTAGATATGTACATATATATGGTTTGTATTAGGAATACGAGACGATTCGTCAGCGATTATTTAAGTAATTAGTTATGAGATGCGCCGGACTTTCATTAAAACCAAAATACATTCTTAGTTTCTCAAAAAGGATTGAGTGGTTGACTGTGTCAAAAGCTTTTGAAAAGTCAAGGAGGCAAAGTATGGTGAGTAAGTCCGAGTCATAGCTGATTTAGATGACTTGAGATTTGCTTGTCAAGCACTTTTTTCAAAACTCTTAAATGACAAAGTAATATACTGATAGGTCGAAAGGCTGCAGCCAAAGACGGTTGAGGTTTTTCGAGACAGAAATTACCGGATAGGAATTCGATCCTCACCAACTGCATCTGATTTGAGTGACCGAATGATATTAATCTGTGGATGTTTCAGAAAATTTTGAATGTTGGGTAGAGAATTTGTACTGTCTAATGAGGTGAAAAGAAATCATCATTAAGACCATCATCATCAAGATCAGGTAAGACGTCTACAATATGGCTTTTACAAACACCAACTAAGCGTAAGTTACTCCAGAGCTTTTTGGGATTTCGGTCCGTTCCCAGCCTAGATAAAAAATATCTTTTCTTAGAGAGTCTTGTGATAGAAGTTACACACATTCAGATTTATTGAATCTCGCTTTCACTTCGAATTGTTATTGAATAGGTGAAGTATTAAACTCGCCTACACGCAGTGCGTAGTTATCTTGTGAAGTGAAATCTCTGAATTGGAAAGTTGATGGGTATAGGTGTACGAGATAAGCCAATTTTATATAGGGTATATATAAGGTTTGATTTATAATGTAAAATAATAATGTTAAAAGAACAATTAATTTGGTGTAGGCTAATGCCCCCATTTATTTACCTTAATGCAAGCTTAAACTAACTTAAAAAACTAACTTAAAAACTAAAACTACCTTAAGGGTTAGGGAAAAAGGGAGTGGTGGAGGAGATCAAGTTTTAGGCGAGAAGTGCTCAGGTTAAAATCAAAAAGGGGGAGGTTTGAGTTGACCTTACGGAGCATGCGGGAGATTGGTTCGTTGGAGCCATAAGAGGTGCGATGGGTTGGGATATAGAAGAGACGAGGACAGCGTAAATTACGAGGATTAGTGTTGAAGGAAATAGAGTTGTAAAGGGAAGCGCAGTCCACAGAACCGGAGACAAGTCGATGAATGAAGAGAATGTCGGCTACGTCTCTGCGTTTTTCAAAAGTACTCAGGTTAGGAAGTTTGAGGCGGTCGCGATAGGGAGGTAAGATAAATGGGTCACTCCAGGGTAGTCCACGAAGAGCAAAACGAAGAAAACGACGTTGAATGTTCTCGATTCGAGATGTATGAGTTCGCTGAAAGGAGAACCACACTTGGCTGGCATATTCAAGAAATGGGCGAACAAGCGTTATGTAAAGTGACCTTGTCACATAAGTGTTGCTAAATTCTTTAGACCAGCGTTTGATAAAACCGAGCGAGAGTTGGCTTTAAGGATTATCTCATCAATATGCGAACGGAAGTTTAACTCTCTATCGAGAGAGGGTACAGGTTGGTCATGCAGAAAATAAAGTCTAGAGGGGGATTGATAGGACTTACGAGATAAAGTCATAGATTGGCATTTGGAGACGTTAAGCTCAAAGCAATTTTTTAGACACCAGGTAGAAAACCTATCGAGATCTTCTTGAAGGAAATTAGAGTCTTGGGGTGAAGAAATAGTTTTGGAGAACTTAGTGTCATCAGCGTAAATGAATACGGAGCAGTGTTTGATAATGATCTTAAGATCGTTTATAGTTAGAATGAAAAGGAGGGGACCAAGATGGCTGCCTTGTGGGACACCAGAAGTGGCTAAAAACGGCGTTGAGAAGGCTGACCTAAAGCGAGCGCTATAGTAACGGTTCTCCAGATAAGAAGATATCCATTTTAACAAAATGGGGTCAAAACCGAGGGAAGATAATTTGAAAAGGATCAGGTGATGTGATATTTTATCGAAGGCCTTAGCGAAATCTGTAGCAATAACATAAATTTCGTTGCCATTTTCTAAGTCTGAAAGCGCAAAGGACACGAATTCAACTAAGTTTGTAGTAGTTGATCTACCTTTTAGAAATCCGTGCTGAATGAGTGATCTATGTGACTTGCACTGAAAGCTTAGAACATCATATAAAATACTTTCGAACATTTTAGGTATGTGAGAAAGCTTAGCAATGGGACCGTAGTTGGTTACTTCATTCTTTGATCCCTTTTTGTGAACCGGGGTTATAAAAAGAGGTCTTCCAAACTTGGGGGAATTCCCCTTGTGTGAGGGACAGATGAAATAGCGAGGAAAGTGGGTGCGAAAGATTGGAGGCACACTTTTTGAGAAATATTGCTGGGAGCCCATCTGGACCGGATAAAAATTCATCATTGAGATTTTGTAACTTTTCTTCGATAAGGGTGGGATCAAAAGGTTGATGCCACCAATGTAGAAATTGAGAAGGTACTTGAAATACATGGGGTCGGGTACAAAGGAGTTGTCTGCAAATGACTGTTTAAAAAAGTTTGCAAAATAGTTGGCAATAATATGTGGGTCGGTCGATAATATAATATCGAACGAGAGAGAGGGGGGATATCCGTCTGATTTTCTTTTGTAGTTGACGAATTGATAAAATGTCTTAGGATCATTGATAAGGTTGGTCTGCGCTGTGTCGAGAAAGCGCTGATAGAGGCAGTTATAGAGCTGTGTGAATTGCAGGTAAGTTCCAAGATAGAGTAGTCGTAAAAAGAATTGGTGCGAAGAAAAGTTGCCCATAATTTGTTTCTTTTATTACGTAAAGAGCGAAGTCTTCTGTTGTACCATGGAGGAGAAATAGAAGATGTTTTATGCCGTGAAAAGGGGACGTAGAGAGAAATAGAATTAAATATTTCGCTGTAGAAAATGGAAACAGCATCAGATAAGGATAGGTTAGTTAAATCAAGAAGAACATTTGCTTAGATAGGTATTGATTTTGCGAAAATTAGCTTTATGGAAGTTGTAAGAAGAGATGGTAGTTAAAGAAGTGGGCTGGGATGGAGAGTTATGGAAAAATGAGAGAAGAAGAGGGGGACGAAAGTTGTCGACAGTTGATAGGATAAAGGGACAAAACGTTACTGTGGATTTTATAGGATCACTAGCGAAAATAAGGTCTAGTTGCTTACCGATAGAGTAAGGACGCCACTTACTTGGCACGGTATCTATGCTATCAATGAAAAGACATTCCTTGGATGAAATGGCATTTGACGCGGTAAAAAATAAGTGATCATCCGATGGAATCCACTTCAGCAGGGGCAGATTGAAGTCTCCAAAGATAAGGATATCACTTAGGTCAATAAGTTGGTCAATTGCCTTAATAGCAAGGATGTAGAATTGGATAGGTTGAGCTGGGAGAATGTAGCAGCACATAACGTACAGGGACCTATTGGGAAATGTTATTTTAATTGAGACAAAGTCAATTTTAGCAGAAGAAGAGATAGCGATGAGAGAAGAGTTGAATAGCAAGTAAGACACCTCTACATGGAGAATTAACTTTAGGAATGGCAGGGTTATTAACCATAGGGAGAGAGTGATCGTCATCTCGGAAGACATTAAACGAAGATGGGAATAGCTCCCGGCTCTTTATGTCGGGGATCAGATTGGTTTCTGTAAGAGCATAGACATCGAAGGAGAGACTGTGTGATTTAGACAATACAGCCCGAGTTTTAGAGCGCAAGCCTCTTACGTTTTGGTAGTAAAATATAAGAGGTATTTTGTTGCGTGGAGGAGTATATATTTTCGTATATCTTTTTATCCCTTAGCCTAGAGAGGGCGTAACGGCATTCCGGGGTGTCTATATTCTTGGTAAATTAATTTTGAAATTCCGTTTGTTTTTGTGGTGGGATGTTGGGAGTATTATACATTGGCTAATGGTGATGCCATACCTCTTTTTGAAAAATTCGGAAATCCAAGCAACATCTGCCTAATTTGGTGCACTTTTGATGAGTAGGGTGGTGAACATCTGATTCGTTGTACTAAGTCGGTCTAGCCTGCCTTGCCACTCTGAGGGTTTCCACGTCGTGTTAAATTGTGTAACAAGGTTCCGTGGGGCGGCTACAGGAGGGGTTGGCGTTGGAGCAGTTATATCACCATAATATTTTTGGATCGATGGGCTGGTGCGAGGGTTTGGAAGTTGGGTTGTTGGCACTGAGTGTGGCAATGATTCGGCTTCGGTTTGTAACAATTCTGTCAAAATTGAAGTATTGTAACTTTTGTGCGGTGGGGGATGGTTTGGAAGACAATCTATTTTATGGCATACTGTTCCAATGAGATTTTCTAAATCATTCAACACTGTTTTATTCGTGGTGAGTTCATCATTAAGCTCACTGATTTTATCGAATATGATATCAAGTATCGACCCGTAATGATTTGAGAGTTGGTGATTGTTTGTTGTAGTTTCGAGATGGAGATTAGATGTGGATGAGTGGAGATGGAATTACATGTTTTTTTGTTGGAATCTGTCATTGCGGAACAGATTGAAATAAATTCACTTAATGCTGTATCAAGGTGACGCTTATATGTTTCTTCACTTCTGGATCTTGCACTTTCTAGTTCAATTAAACGGGCAATTTCTTTTTCAATGCTATGACCAAAGTCTTCCGCACATCTTATACTTTGTTCAAATATCGATAATTTGTCCGTTATCAGTCTAACAAGTGAGTTATGATTGGATTCATTTGAGTCACTGAGGCATTTGATTGCAAGGACCACATGTGAGAGAGAAATACTGATACGCTGATCACATAAG
Source organism: Volucella inanis (assembly GCA_907269105.1). Lineage (NCBI taxonomy): Eukaryota > Metazoa > Arthropoda > Insecta > Diptera > Syrphidae > Volucella > Volucella inanis. Next base: position 151,244,664 of record OU026153.1, read on the forward strand.
AACAGCACATTTTCGAAAAACTCTTTAAGGAAGACCGTGTTTCTTTTATTTAGCCCGACACAAATAGCATGGAATATTTTGCCGCAGATCCCCTTACAGGCAACAAAGTCAGCATTATTGTCGTTAAGGGAGCAGTTGGTTAATCCACAAGAAGACATGACGAAGACCAGGAAAAACAAAAATCAAATTTCGGAAAAAAAAATAATAATAAAAGCACTAAACGCACTGTCGCGAAATGAACAGACTAGTAGGTCAACAATAAAAGAAAAAAAGGCGTGTCAGCGATAACAATTGTTGGGTAAGAATATTAGTTATTAGATTGATTTAACTGGAACAAATGAAATTAGGAAATTCACAAAATTATGGAGTAAAGTAAGAGAGCGACTGAATACAGTGGCGGTTGGAACTGAACTGAATTCATGGCATTTGCGTTTTAGAAATGATATCATGTAAATGTTGGCCACAACTACGTCTGAGGTGGTCCATTCGGAAGGTTTAATTTTAGGCGAATCTCACGGATAACACGAGTAATGTTGGCTTCCAAAACGTCAATCATAGCTGGCTTATTTCTGAAGACCTGAGACTTTATATATTGAAAATAGTTCAAAGGTGTGTTCTAGGCGGCCAATTTACCATAGCATAATGTGAAATTAAGTGCTCACCAAAATGATTTCTCAACAATTCCATTGTTTCACGCGCTTTATGGCTCGTAGCGCCACCTTGTTGAAACCAGTGCTCACCGCGACCATGTGCTTGAATTTCTGGAAGCACATAGTCCGTTAACATGGCGCAATAACGGTTACCATTGACGGTAACATTTTGATTTGCCTCAAATATGGTCCAATGTTTCCACCACATCATACTGTTTTTTTTAATGGATGTAATGGTAGCTCTTTGTACTCTTCGGGTTGCTCATCAGCCCAAATATGGCAATTTCGTTTATTAACATATTTATTGAGCCAGAAATGGGCTTCATCTCTGAACAAAATTTCACGATAAAACACCGGATTTTTCACTAAAAATATGACGCAAATTCAAGTCGCCTGGCTTCAATTCTTGCACAAGTTGAATTTTGTACGGTTTAAGGCCAAAATCCTCACGTAAAATATGCCAAGCCAAGTTGCTGAGAGCGACGACGAATCGATTCGTCATGGTTCTCGCGTACACTCTCGGCTACAGCTGCTATAGTCCCTTCACTACGTACTGGATGTGATCTAACCGGTCGAGTATCATCCACTAATGTTAACTGAGACTCAAGTTTGCGAATAGCAATGGCAATAGTGGTTTCAGTTGGTCGATTATGCGCACCGTAAGTTTCTAAAATCGCACGAAAAACATTTCTCACAGAACGCTGATTTTCGTAATACAGCTAAACAATTTGGAAACGCTGTTGTGGTGTGATGAAAAAGCAGTTTCATAGGAGTCACACGTGATCTGTCAAAAAAAGCCTATTGAAAATCAAACCTCACAATGAATCACCCTATATGTAGGTGCAGAAAATAACATCGTGGTCAGTGACACCTTCCAATGACAACTACAGTAACACATTTGATCGATCAGATAACAACAAAAAGTCCAAAAGACTTGGAGAGCAGTTAGCTGCGAAGCGGGTAGCATATGCGTTAACAACAGTTAAAGCGGAACTTGCAGCTTAACCTAAGAATTGGTGAAATCTACTTTCCTATTCGAAAAGGTCAGCGTTAAAATCACCGGATATAATTATATGTTCATAGTAAGGGGAGACTTCTCGGAGTGCAGAGAACATAGGAACAGCTCTGCTTGGGACTGTAAACAACGCCTATAATGCACTTAATAATGCCGTCAGTAACTTCTTCAAGAAGATACTCAGTAGCACTAGGAAATACTACAATAAAGATCTACTCCACCACCTATTGTACTCATGATTCTATCGTTCCGAACTATTCTGTATCCCGGAATATGGTACAAGGGATCTTTTGTTTTTTCTTGATAATATGAATTATAGATATAAATAATATACAAGTAGTCTTAATAACTCATTTGTTTAAGAAATATGTTTTTACACAATACAATTTTCTTCCCCTCACACCTAAGGCTCGCAGGTAATGAATTAAATAAACGGGGAGCAGTTACATAATAAAACCTAGAAAAGTGTGTTTTATAAATCGGTGGAATATTTGCGAAGTGTCTCGTGTTGACTCGTAAATTATAGTTTCCATGATATCTACAATAACATCATAAAAGCCTGATTTTTCGAAAAATATTTTTAAGGCTTTAAAACAGTACAAATGTCTTAATGGAAGAATTTCAAAACGTTTGAAAAATGTAAAACTAAGTTTTCTCCGATTAAATTTGGCCATTATTCTAACCACATGCTTTTGTTTTATTAACAAAGGCTCTATTTTGTTAAAATAAGCTACACCCCAGCAAGAAATACCATATTGTAACTTAAATTTAAATAACCCATTTTAATAATAGCCTAAATACTAAAACCTATTGACACTTTCAATTCGAAAGCAATCATTACTACACTTTATATTTTCATTAATGGTCATAACACCATGCGTAATTGGGTGAGCTAAACAATGACGTAAAAAACTCGGAGAGGGATAATATATAGGTAAATCTTCACATATTATACCCTTGCTATTAAATTCCATAAACTCTGTTTTATTGCTTATTATCAGCTTATGCTCAAAGTATCTCAGTCATAAATAACATCTGAAAATAATCGAAATAATTGTTCTTGGAATATGAAAGTGTAGTATCATTAGCAAATGCTGTGATTTTGCCCTTAAAAGGTTTTATGAAATTGGCATATATAAGGAACAATATCGGGCCCAAAACAGAACCTTGAGGGACATCGATATCCAAATATTTTACAGAGCTCAAAGCATCCTTGACTTTAACTATTTGCTTCCGATTTTTTAGGTAGGAACTAAATCAGTCGTGAATAAAGCCTCTGAAACCAGCATTGAAAAGTTTATTTAATAATAAGGTGCGGTTTACCATGTCAAATGCCTTGGTTATATCAATTAATAGGCAATAAGCCATTTGGGACCTATTCAAACTCGTGTATATTTCCCCAACCAGTTTCAGTATTGCATCTTCAGTAGATCTGCAATAAGCATTCTAGATTTAATGCCTCTTTAAAAATTTTTCGAGAAGACTGATAATAGGGAAATGAGACGATAATTGTTTAACGATGTAGTATCTCCTATTTTGTGTAGTGGTATAAGTATTGCTGTTTTTAGAGAAGAGGGGAAGATACCTTTATACACACAGGAGTTAAAAATAAAACAAAGTACGTCAGAAATCTGACAGGATACATTTTTTTTTGAATCATGTTATTAGAGATGTTATCTAGCCCAGTTGAATAAGACATTTTTAATGATGCCATAATTCTTTGAATTTCAAGTGAAAAAAAATCGGTGAAGAATGAGCTTTCAGGTTGAAATCTAGTCTCAAATATATAGTATAATTATCACAACACGATGTGTGTTGACTTTGACCAGAACCTATGTTCGCAAAAAAATAATTAAAATGGTTTGCAACTTCCAATATAATGTCACATCTAGATATAGTTTTATTTAATATTTCATTAGCAACTAGCCAATCTGTTTTAAGGTTACCAAGACTTCCTGATAATTTGCTGCTATAGAAACTATTTCTAGTTTCTAATAACGACTTGACAACTTTTTTTTAAATAAAAGGCAAATCATTTGAGACATTTCAAAAACTTTATTATTGGCTTGAAGTACAATCAAAACATATATGAATGGAACTCAACTTCGTTCATATGACCACCGCGGGCACGTTTGCAGCGGTCGATTCGTTGGACCCAATTGTCAACGTGTCGGCTGAAACGGCCGCTATTTTGCGTTCAATGTTGACTTTGAGCTCTTCCAACGTCGTCGGCGTGTGGGTATAAACCAACGACTTAATGTAGCCCTACAGAAAATAGTCAAGCGGTGTTAAATCGAACGAACGAGGCGGCCAATCGACTGGCCCATGTATTGAGATAACACGCTGACTATACTTACTCTTCAATAAATCGATTGTAGCGTGTGCTGTGTGGCTTGTGGCACCATCCTGTTGAAACTACATGTCGTCCAAGTCCATATCATCCAATTTGGGTCAAAAATCACAGTAACGTGACGATCGTTATCGTCGAAAATATGGCCCAATAACGCCGCCGGCATGCAAACCGCACCAAACAGTGATTTTTTTGGATGAATTTGTGATTCGTGAAGCACATGTGGGTTTTCACCCGATCAATAACGCATATTTTGCTTATTGACGAACCCATTGAGCCAAAAATGAGTTTCGTCACTGAAAATGATTTTGCGATGAAATTCATGATCTTGGCACATCTTCGCCAGAGCCCAATCGGAGAATGTACGTCGCTTCAAATGGTCCATCGGCTTCAATTCTTGAGTCAACTTGATCTTGTTTGGGTGGTAACCAAGATCCTTACGCAAAATATGTCATAATGTGGCCTGAGCGATGCCCAATTCTTGAGAACGCCGTGGAATTAACTGATTTGGATCGTGTGCTACGGACGTCAGAACGGCAGCGATATTTTCGACACTTCGACCAACCCGTTGTCTCACTGACACGGCAACATCACACAACAAATATAAAGACTCAAATTTTTGCACTAAACTTGTTTTTGCCTGTCTACTAGGACGAGAATTACGACCGAAAATTGGAGTTAACGCTCTTAAAGTTGCAGTCACCGACTCCGAATATTTGTAGAAAATTTTTATAATTTGCAGACGTTGCTCGTTAGTGTACTTAGTAGTATGTTGAGTTTACTGAATAAATTGACGGTGACAGTTTGATGATTAGTTAAAGAGTGCGTTCACAAATTAAATTCAAAGTTGTCAAGTCCCTATTGGAAAACCCTATATAATACACTGCGACTCCACCAGCCGCATACGAATTATTACAAGCAGCATCAAAAGTGAAATTGGGAATTACTATATTGTATATAATTACGAAGATCGCATCATCAAAAATCCAAATTTCAGAAAGAAAAATGAGATCAGGCAAATGGTTTATAAATGTAAGGTGGGAGAAAAGAGTATTCAAATTTTTCCTCATACTAAGTTTGTTTTGATGTATGATAGAAAAGCCTGAGGAGTGATCATTAGCAGTGTTTAGGAATGTTTTTATCGTTTGTTAATCAATCTATTGATTTCTTAAAATGTTATGATTAAACTTTACATTTATACTTTGTAAATTATAAATTGTTACAGTTGCACTATGTGTTCTTAAATCTCTTATTTTGCCAAACATTGTATATTTAACCTACATTTCTTACCGTTAGAATAATTCACTTAAGCCAGTAACGTTACTCGAAGCTTTTCTATTGGCGTTTATTTCACAATTGCTCATGTTAAGATCTTTGTTATCTCGTTTGGATTTTAGACGCAGCATGGTAAAGATCATCTTACAAATAAATAAATTATTGTTTGGTGTAGCTATTAACATACATATACTCGTAGTTTTTTTCGTTATCGTTCGTCTGTTCGATTATGTTCATCCTCGCTACCCTTTCGGATTAATGAACATATTATTTGGTCCAAGTCGAACCGGACTTATGCTTGATTGCTTCGATTAAATCATTGTTTACTATTGAATAAATTAAATAGTTAAATTTTGCACGTCTGCACGCTATATAATAATTAATTGATATTCATTACGTATGTTAAATTAACATATACATAAAGTGTATACATATAATATAAGTTTGCTAAAATCTAGACTACGCTTTGTGTTAAAAAACAAAAACATTAAACGTGTATTCGTCGTGATATTAGAATCATTAATTTTACATCAATATGAGCCTCGACAGTTTCTCTTTTTGCGCTTCGTATAACAAGTGGCCTTATCAAAGGTTCCCTAACACAACTTTCAACTTATACAGAATCCATCACAGAAACACGTCAGTGGTAGAGCTCGAAATGAAATTAAATAGAGCAGAGGATTTGTGGAATAAATGTAATATTCCTCAGAACTTAATATATGAGTTCTAGAATGATCAAGATTAAATAGATCCCATACCCGACTTTGAAGAAGTTGAATCGAAGGTTTTAATATGTTAAAGTCAGTTTTACTATCGACAATTAGGGAGTAAGTGGAAGGAATAAAGATGTCGTCAGTCGTTTAGCCGACCAACAGCAAGTTTTAATTGAATCGCTTAATAAATCAAATTCGGTTAAAGGCTTAGATTCTTTCCTTTCCTCGATTCGTAACACTGGCAACTGGCCAATCAGGACTGGCCAACTTTCCGTGACATGTTTGCAAGCGCAGTACATAACAAAACATAATCTGGTTCCTATTCAAAAGTTTCACTTCTTAAAGTTTTGTGTTCGAAACGGAGCTCTTAGTCTTCTTAACGACGTAACAATTTGTGACGCAACATATGACCACGCTTAAGAGAGATTTGGGACTAAATAAAAACGTTCATGGAGCTTCCATTGTCTCCTAATACCAACGTTATGCATCTACGCAAAATAGCAGATGGATCCGATGAAGTCATACGAGGATTATTTTCGATCAACTCGGTCAATAGAGACCCATGACCTATTTACGTCCTAATAAATAAGGTGGACCCTGAAACTCGCCAAGCATGGTCCGAAGAAATTGTGTTAGAAGATTATTCAACTATTAATCAATTCATTGATTTCTTAGAACACCGTTGTGGAGCCTTACAAAGCTGTAAACTTGCCGTTTGTAACACAAAAATTAGAAGCCAATCAGCCAGAAATATGCATGCCTCTTCGTCTTTTGCTTGTTCTAAATGTAATTCTTCGCATGGTCTGTCTCAATGTTCGGATTTCTTAGCCATGACCGTGCAATGCAGAAGTGAATTCGTGAAATCCAATAGAATTTGTTTTAACTGTTTGCGTACTGGTCATTCGTCTTCGCGTTGTAAGTCCAAATTCGTTGCAGGACATGCAACACTCGCCACAATAGTTTGGTTCACGACGATTCCGTTAACAGCAACCTCAACCCTTTGGGTAATGCATACTTTACCAACTCGTCTCGTCAATCTAACAAAATTACTCAAAACAACTCGGTCAATCCTAACATCGCTTCAACTTCGGGAGCAACAAATTTCGTCGTCAACAACCATTCGGTCAACTTCGCACGTCACACATTACTTCCTACAGCTATCGGAAAGGTGTTAGATGTCAAAGGTAGATTTCAACTGGTTCGTAATCGATTCAGGCTCGCAGAAAACTCAAACGAAGAAATGCTCGCATACCGATCAGCGGCATTGGGTCGACCACCACCGGAAGATGCAGAGGCCTCCTTTCGCTATATATATAAACAACTTTATAATACTTTTTAACTTTAAGTTTTCTTGCCTGATGTTGCTGCTGGTGTTGTTGCTGTTGACGTCACTATTGACAATGCTGTTGGGTTGAGAAACAGCCAAAGCAACTTTGTTTCTTTTCTCCTCCGTTTTCATCAATAAAGCACACGCACATGATGTTCAACGATCTCACACTTGCAGAACTTTTTTTGGATCTCTTCACTTAGCAAGAGACGATATCATTCTCTTTGAACTCTTCTCCGATGATAGTAGTTACAAGCTCATTAGCTCTCTCTTTCGCATTAGCAGCTGTTACATTGGGGAATGCCAATAACGTCGACTGCACACCGTTTTTCCTGCTGGTACATGTAGTTCAATTCTATCCTCAAAAAATCAACTCTCTTTTTAAGAGAAGAATTGCATTCTTCAAGAGAATCTATTTTATTATTATTATTATTATCAAGGGAACGATACAAATTAATTTGTTGGGTCCGGGATTTAATGCCGGGGTCGCACTTTTTGTCAACAGCACGCGGAGTACTGAGTTTTCATGTGGTCCGCCACCTACGTACTTACCGCGCCCCACACAGTCTATTTTAGCGAACATTGCTTCCTTCAGCTGCACAAGATCGCTGTAAAGAATCACCAGCGTTATTGCTTTCTGACCCATATAGTTTACACCTTGAAAGACGAGTGTTGGGGGGGAAGATATTGCGTGTGATCTAGCAGTACTTCTCATGTTGCACCGACCACTCTTAGAAGACATGAGATGTGTGGAAGAAATTGGAGCAACAATCAAAATGGATTTTCTCCGTTGAGTAATACAGCTATTAAACCCATGGTTATTTTTCTCATAGAACTTTATTTCTCTTTTTTCGAGTTTTGCACACTTAGCATGTAAATATTCTTTACATATATGGTAATACATTGCATTTGTAGTTCATGTCTATCAATTTTCAAATGGCATATATTGCAAGCAAAATATAAGTAATTATTTTCTTATTTATTATATTTATTATATTTATTATATTTATTTTACACCCTGCAGGAGTAGTGTAACACACCTTTGGTTGAAGGTACTCTTAAGAACGTCAGAAATCAGAAATTTCTGTTTCTCTTAAATCAGGTGTTAGCCATGTTTCTCTTAAACAGATAACATCAACACCCAAACCATTAAAAATGTGAAGTAAGTAATCTGCCTTAGAGATATTTAAATTACGTGCGTTGATATAACATATTTTGAACCCCTCACGCGCATTCGATAAAATATTTATCATTGAGCAGCACTGCCATCAGACGTATACGTGTTGTTATGAGCCATCATTGTTAACAAAAACAAATAAGAGTAGCACAATATTGTTAATAAATCTACATTTAAAAATGCAACAGTTAGACGAAGACAGAAAAACATAAGAAGTTAAAATAAATGGAATAGGAAAGAAGGATTAAAGTAGAAGGCAGGACTAAAATTACACCCTGACTGACTCGAATTACAACCAACTTCAGACTGCTATAATTTCCAAACCGTTGCTGACAACGAGCTCATGACAGATAATTTTATTACTTACAAGTAGAGTTGCAAAAGCTTGAGTCATTTTTGGCTTAAACTTGTCTTAATTCACAAGCCAATTGGTGGAATTTGAATTAAAATATTTTCAATTCATAAGCTAGCTCGTGAATTTTGAATTACACCAATTTCAATTCATTAGCTAGTCGGTGAATTATGAATTACACCAATTTCAATTCATAAGCTAGCTTATGAATTGGAGAATTCTTAAGCTAGCTTTGATATTATAATTTTAAGCCAAAGTAATGATTCAAGAGCGCTTAAAGGATTATATACATATGTATGAGTAGCTTTTTATGCTTTATGTGTTAAATAAGCCAATTGAATTAGTAGCAATATTGATAAAATAATATGTGGCTTATCGTGCCTAATGCTCTTTCTCCTGTGAGTTTGTTAAAATCGTTAGAAAAAAAAAAACAAAATTAAGTTGGTCAATTGATTATCATAAATCATTCACAAATCGATTGTTTAGTGAATACGTGGCAAGCATTAGTGATCAAAGTGCATACAAGTAATTGAAATGAGAAAAGGTAAATATTTTAGATCTATTAACATTTAAGAAAGATGAGTTTTTTTGTTTCTTTTGAAAAGAATGAAAATGAAAAGAAAACATATACAATCCTTTATGCGCTCTTTAATCACTTTGGTGAATTCAATTAATTCTGAATTAATTCTTTTTCAAATTACAAGTCAATTGTTAGCTTATGGCTTAGTGTTTGTTTAATTCCTAAACTCGCAACTCTACTTACAGGCCTTTTAAACGATTTGCGTCTCAGTTGTGTTGAAAAATTTTTATCCGCGATGGAATTCAAACGTGATAGTGTGATTGCTTTATATTTGCCTGGAAAACCACAAGTAGCTGTCGTTAGAGCCCTCCAGCACCTCAACGTGAGTAAATCATTTGTGTCTCAAGCCATAGCTCGTTACCGCGATACTGGCAGCGTTGCAAAACGCCATGGAGGTGGTCATAAAAAAAAAAAACAGCAACATCGGCAGAAATGGTTCGGAGAGTGAAGGTTGGAATGGATGCAACATATACTAAAAAATGAGCCTGAGCTCAAGCCATTGAAGTTCCAAAGAGTCGAACGATCTTCGGACGGCCATCAGAAAGCAGGCAGCACCGACGGTGATGGTTTGGGCCGCCATAACCGCCGATGGTCGCTCTCCGCTCATATTTTTGGACCGTGGCTTCAAAATTAATGTGATCGTATACCGTGAAACTGTCTTAGAGATAGCATTGAAGCCTTGGGCAAATAATCATTTCGGTCGGAGACCGTGGACATTTCAACAAGACTCGGCACCGTCTCACAAAGCGCGCGTCAACCAAGATTGATTTAAAAACAATGTTACACATTTAATTTTTCGACACACTTCTCTGGATACAAATCTGTTGGATTTCTCTGTCTGGGGTATTTTGAAGGCTAAGATTGGCACTAAAAAATACCACAGTTTGGACCACCTCAAACAAGCACTTCGCCGGGAATGGGGCAAAATACCGCAGAGCCACTTGTGTGCAGCGTGCGATGCTTTCTTCGGCCGTCTCAACTTGAAAACTACTGATGCAATTTGAAAATTGATGTATTTTCAAACATTTTTTGCTTTGGCACAATAAAATTTATCAAAAAATAAAAAAAATTATAGAATTTTAAAAAGTTGGATTTGGAGTCAGTAAATATAGGGTTTTCTAATAGAGAGTTATCAAAACTTTGAATTTTACTTGTGAACGCACTCTTTCACTAATCATCAAACTGTCACTGTCAATTTATTCAGTAAACTCAACATTTTCATCATGGTAAAGTACACTAAGGAGCAACGTCTACAAATTATGAAAATTTTCTACAGATATTCGATCGGTGACTGGAACATTAAGAGCGTTAACTCCAATTTTCGGTCGTAATTCTCACCCTAGTAGACAGGCAATAACAAGTTTAGTGCAAAAATTTGAGTCTACATATTCGTTGTGTGATGTTGCCGTATTAGTGAGACAACGGGTTGGTCGAAGTGTCGAAAATATCGCTGCCGTTCAGACGTCCGTAGCAAGCGATCCAACTCAGTCAATTCCACGGCGTTCTCAAGAATTGGGCATCGCTCAGACCACATTATGGCATATTTTGCGTAAGGATCTTGGTTAACACCCAAACAAGATCAAGTTGACTCAAGAATTGAAGCCGATGGACCATTTGAAGCGACGTACGTACTCCGATTGGGTTCTGGAGATGCGCCAAGATGATGAATTTCATCGCAAAATCATCTTCAGTGACGAAGCTCATTTTTGGCTCAATGGGTTCGTCAATAAGCAAAATATGCGCTGTTGCACGGGTGAAAACCCACATGTGCTTCATGAATCACCACTTCATAAACAAAAAATAACTGTTTGGTGCGGTTTGCATGCTGGCAGCGTTATTGGGCGATCCTCACGTTACTGTAAATGGTAAGCGCTATCGCGCCATGATCATCCGATTAGGATGTTATATTAAAATATGGGCCAGTCGATTGGCCGCCTCGTTCGTGCGATTTAACGCCGCTTGACTATTTTCCAATATTGAACGAGAATTAGCGGCTGTTTCGGTAGAAATGTGTGGCCGAGTCGTTGAAAATTGGGTCCAACGAATCGACCACTGCAAACGTGCCCTCGGTGGCCATATGAACGAAGTCGAGTTCCATTCATAAATGTTTTGATTGTAATTCAAACCGATAATAAAGTTTTTGAAATATCTCAAATGGTTTGCCTTTTATTTAAAAAAAAAAAAAAGTTGTCAAGTCGTTATTAGAAAACCCTATATAAGAGGACTTACTTATTAACATTTTTAGATTTAACATAAAATAATTTAAAGAAGAAAAAAAATTTACAACTTTTTGTAATGAAACATACATACATATTTAAAGTTCGCTCTAGATGACTTTGGTATTGAAAATTCGGGTAAAGAACATTTTTCAATTTCAAGCCATCAATTTTTATTTCGTTATTATCTGCACCTCTTTGCGTGGACGAAGAGCATGTTTTAATAGAGAGTTATTCACTGGTGCGGTGATGTCGATGGCCTGATGGTTGGCTCACTAGCTGTTACTCCAACCTACCTACGATCGGATCTCGGTAAGAGCTCAACAGCAAAATTTTCAAATCGTAATCACCCTTTCGGCGGGCAATGGCAAACCTCCGAAAGTCAGATTCTGCCTAAGAAAAGCCGACAATAAACAGTAGGCCCTCCTCAGGAGTGTAAAAATTCACAAAGTGAGAAACACAAATGAGTACGAGAAGCTAGGCCTTGGCCCACACCGGACTGTTGCGCCAAAGTATTTATTTTTATTTTGGGACTGGAACTGCTGCAGTTGATGGAGGTGTTGTCAATCTCCTCCAGTTGCTAGCGTGTCAGACCTTTGTTGATGCGAAAAGCATAAAGTAATGCTCTTTGTTCAACGTGGGATGAGAGCCGAATGAGAAACGATTTGACTTCCTAAACGAAAATCATCTACGTGAGGGGAATATTGGTGATGTAATTTAGCGGCGATATTCTTCGCATGATCAAGAGCAATTTATTTCGTTGTTTTTGGAATGCCATGTACTACAATTACATGTCAGCTAACTCCTCTCTTACTCTTCTGTTGTCTTCCTGTAGTACTGCAATAACGCACTCACACTCTTGCACCTTATTATTAAGAGCAGATATAACTTTACTTATCTTTACTTTTTTTTTTTTTTTTTTTTTTTTTTTTTTTTTTTTTTTTTTTTTTTTTCCAGATGGGAGAAGTGGATTTGACTTTTAACGGTGGGTGTATTAGATGGGGATGACACTACACATTTCTCTTTAAGGGCCGGTTGGCGAGTGGTTGACAGGACAATATTTTATTTATTTTTTCTTTTGCTTTACTTTATCTGATTGGACTTCACAATCACCACACGTATGTACTTATTTGAAAAAGAATGACATAAAAATTTAAGGATAAATTAAATATTTTTGCTTTAATAACCAGTTAAAAATTATGTCAAGTGCGAATAATAAACACGTCTATACAATTGACCGCTTTCTCGGAAGCAATCGCTTCATTACAGGTACTTGGTGCACCTTCCACAAGATAAACAAAGTGGAGTATTATTGCACAAAGTCAATCTCTTCAAGACATTTGCTCATTATCACCTTGATATCACCATTTGCAGCGTTATTTTCGTCGGCTGATTCAAACACTTCATTTAAATCAAAAGTGTGTTCTTTACCATTACCTTTAGATAAACCCTGTTTTTCCGAAGTTCCTGAACTAGCCAGACTTAAGGTAAGTCCTCAAGCAATATGTGATTTAAGCCCACATGCAAATCATCACTCAAATTGTACTGAGAGAATTTCTCCAATGAACCAACATCTATTTGCAATCTATTTTGCTGGTTAAAATGCTCGTCTTCCCTAAAGGTGACATCTCGGGAGATGTCAACTCTTCGAGAAACCAGTATCCAGATTCGATAGCCTTTGCTATTTTCCAAATATCCCATCAACAAACCTTTTCCTGCCTTCCGATCAAATTTTGAAACATGAAGAAAAATCTCTATCTCAAACACTTTAAAATCGGTAGAATTACAGTCACTACCTCACCACAGGTCGAACGGACTTTTGCCCTTTATGAGAATAACACCTGTCCGATTCAAGCCAAAAAGTGCCGAGCTTAGAGCTTCTGCCCAAAACATTTTTGGTAAATTTTTTCCAGACAGCTTTTTCGGTCTAGCCCGAATGATAGGCGAGCAAAGAGTTTGATTCATTTACAAACTCTGTTTCATTGGCTGTGCGAATTATTTTGACAACATTTTCACTTTCAGTCTTGGTTTTGCTTAAAACTTCTTCCATTTTGGAACAAATTTCCGATTTATTCTTCAAAAATTACACCACCTTGTATTGTGAAAGATGATCTTTGAATAATATCAAGTACTTGCCACCAGCAAGGGAAATGTCCTTCATACGCCAGCGTATTCAAGCGGCTCAAGTGAATAACTTGACTTGAGTATTAATTCACAAAAGTATTGGTTCCTAGCCAACATGAAAGTCTCGATCTAGCTGAAGAAGAGAAATTTTAGGAAACCAAAAAATTTTATTTGAAATTTGTTGAAATTTCCTTTAATTTCCGACCAAGATAGATCGTAACCAAAGTTATTCAGAAAATGACCAATGCTCACACCAAATATTTTAAGCTTGCTCGTATGTAACCTTCCTGCACCAGTGGCGTATACGTATCTCCAGAAATGCTGCAAGGTGTCATAGATCAGCTGCTTCAAACCCAAAAGGATTTCTAAAGAAAGCCTTGATGAGGCTTAACATACCACAGATGCGCAAAATTAGTTTACCAATACATCCTTTGTCTAAGATGCGTTGTGTATACCTACGTCAAAGATTTACATTTTTAAATTTTATAGGCTGAGTTAGGTGCGCACTCAACGAGAAAATTACGCATTTGGCACCTTCATCGAAATTGAGGGTAACGTAACTTCCGATGGCATGTGTAACTTTGTAGATTAGAGCAATGGTTGCGAATACTAGCTATGGTACTTAGGGTCATTAAACAAAACGTGTCATTTTAAATCATCAGGGAAATGCAACATGTACAAGCTTTGTGGGTAATAATAAAATGCACCATGTGCCAAATGTCCGTTTTGAATCTGTCTAACACTAGACAGAATGTCTTTGTTGAAATTTTTATCACGTTTTCGCATAATTACACCTGTATTTAACGAATAACAACTCTGATATTTTCTTTTAGTGCATGAATCGTTCGTGAAGCATTAGAGTAGATATTGAGTAACATAGTCCCAAAGAAAAAAGTAAAATGGGATTAAATCGCACAATCTTAGCGGTCAAATTAATTCTGCATTTCCAGAAGTCACACGTCCACGAAATTTGTCACACAATAGAGCCATTTTTTCACCAGCTGTGTGGCATGTGGTGCTGTTCTGCTGAAAATAAATGTTGACCAGGTCCATAGCATCAATTTCGGATAGAAAAAAAGTTAGTCAACATCATTCACTGAAACGGTCGCACCAGCATCGTCTTCGAAAAAATATTGCACAATGATACCGCCATACATCCACACCAAACTGTCACTCGCTATAGATGAAGAGGTTGTTCTACTATTTCCAGATGCGGTAGTTTTGTTTGTTTACGTACTCAGTCAAATTGAAATGAGTCTCATCACTCAAAATCATAAATGATTACATAAAATCATGTAGAATAATCATGATCTTGTTCATTCAATTCCAGCACCAAATCCGCAATAGTACGGCACGAAGTTATGCGTGGTCTGCTGGCTTCAATTCTTTTGTCAAATGGACCATATAAGCATGTAACACAAGACCTTGATGCATCATCTCCAAGTTATTTTGAGAATGAAATACTTTTACGAACACCGGCAGATCTCACTGAGGACATAAGTGAAGCAAATGCTAGCGTTGAATGTTGCTAAGTCTTCTAGATTGAAACGAGATTGAGAAACCTTTAAAACCCCCTTAAAGGTCTATAAACAGGAGGTTATGTAGACTTAACGTAAGTCTTGAGATAATTTTTGTGTACTAATGAGACTTTTAGATCATGATATTGACAACTACCCAAAAAGCACCTGAATTGAATATGTGGAAGTCGTTGTATCCTTGTACCCGAGCCCTACCACAACAAACCACTTTGCAAAAATCTATAGACTACAAATTTGAAGCTTTACTGTGTAGTGTATTTCACCAGATATACTCGTCTGGATCGGTTAGGCTGAGTTTGGGTCACAGCATAATCTAAGGATCATAACACCTCAAGCGTGGTGCCACTTTTTCGCCCGACATAAAAGGGCTGTTTTGCATTGTCGACAGGAGTTTACAAATGTCCAATTAAAATTGGTTATCAAGAGTCTTATCGAAGGCTGCTGAATCGTCAAGATCATGATATCAGAAGAACTCAGGCAATGGTATCTGCAGGTATCCGTTTTCTAATTCGATTTCCCTTTTTATTAATATTGTGCCTAACATTTCTCGAGGCAGGTTGTCCTGGTTTTACCAGAAAATTGAATGAGCTATAAACCCTTATCCTTAATAGTTGAGGCTTCGCTGTACAATTCTTTCTTAGGAATGTCGTAGATTCTACATTTGGAATACAAAGGATGAAATTGTTCTACTGTGACATGTGTTTGATCTGAATCCTGTGTAGAAACTGCGATCGCATTTACTTTTGAGAGATTATCTGAGACATATCAGTGCGTGTGATATGACTGATACCGATGCAGTGCTCATTGGAACGTCAACTATGTAAGGAAACTAGAAAACTTCTAAACAGGTTACTTATGACTCTATTAGAGTGAAACTTGTCTCTTAACAGATCGAAACAAAATTAATATACGAAGCTAATTGGGATTTTGAAGTGCAGTTCTTGTAAAGGCTTTAGCGAAAAGGTTGAAACTGCTGGTAATACCAGTAGGTTAGTTAAAGTTCTCAAATGGAAAAATCATCAGTGCCTCATGCACGAGGTGAGTCCCATGTAACTTAATCAGAACCAGCACCTACAAACGAAGCTGCTAGCTGAATAATACAACATGCCATAGCTGATATATCGGATTAATTGTAGTGACGGATGAGGCCATTAAATATACTCGTATTGTCTTGTCTACATGAAACTTTCCTAGAACGCCTGGCTCTACTCTAGGTTCACATCGACTTTCTTTGTGTTTAGGAATGGTTTTGGTCAACATTTGAGATGAAAATGTAGTCGGGACTTCATCAATACCTCCAAAACACTGGGTTTCAATCCTCTTTTGGAAATTTGTGTCTGCCGTCTAAGGGGTGATGTACGAAATCCTCATGCCAATGAACTATATGACATCTGCAGCAAAGCCTTGCTGAACCCTGTTACGACTTCCAAGCTAGACCGAGAATACAGGATGGCTGAATTCAATCAGAATTATCTAGATCGAATAATGGGAACGGAAAAAGAAATCGGCAATGAACTTTCTAGGCAAGGCTAAGATGAGTGTTTTTCAGGAGCCGAACCGACAGTGTGCCTACGTCCTCGGTTAGAGCTTCTATTGACAGTTGGGTTTCATACAAACATAACTATAGGTGGCATGAGTCTCCAGGTTCAAGAAGACCGAACTTATGCTTCCCGACAGAAAGGCTGAAAGCTGCTTACTGCTGTTGTGACATGGCACTATGCTGTTGCTAAGCACTTAAGTGTGCTGAGTATAAGTAACATAATATGACTCTTACTGTGAAAGTGATCGTGACCCTGCGGAGCACTACCTTTGTAAACGTTCATGTCAGTAAAATATGTTTTTGCTCGCAGCTTACTATAAACAATGGCATCTTATCAGAATAACCAGTTACCTTTGGTAATTGATTTCAGATCATACTGCGTACTGCCAGCTGATCGTGAGTTATACGAGTTATCCGGGATTTTTCATATAGATGGCTCTTTCTCCAACCAGAGCATTTGTTAGATTTCTTGTTAAAATACCTTGTAACCATAATGGATGCTAGGATTTTCCAGTTTTGATGTGGACTGCAGTTCTGGATCTTTTTTTCGTATAATATGTTTGATCTTCGTGCGCATTGGTAGAGAATGCTTTCAAAATTTGAGAACATATTGAAGGAGTAACATTCTTAGCGCTATTTTATCTGATTACATTACAGTTGTACACACATATATGTAGGTTAGTTGGAAATATTATTGACGAATGAAAAGGGGTAATTTCCAGGGAAAAATAATCGAGATTAGCTACAACAGATACTGTATCTCCTTCGTTTTTGATGTTGTCTTTTAGCGATCTTCAGTATATCGGTATAATCGCAGTTGGTCTATTGCAAAAAAAACTTATTCTGAGTGCTCTATTCAATCTGGGATGTCTGTAATATAATGTAATTCTTTGCAATGCGAGACGTTCGTTGAGCTTTCTAGAAGAGCTTGCTCTTGGATTTATGTATATACCGAAATCGATAATGAATGCATCTTCGGTGGAATGGTTAACCGAAATAAATTCCACGGCATTACAACAGAAAACGACTTCTGACTCACTGGCTTTGTAGATGCTAGTAGTACAATTTTAAGTAAAAACACAAACACAAATTACATCAGTAATTTTTCTTTTCCTGGAGATTTTTTAACTCTGCAAATTATTACTTCTACTTGAAAATTGAGATTCTCAACCTATAAATAAACTACAAACCTACAACTCTGCACATCGAAGTTGTGACTTTCTGTTTACTAGTTACGTTTATGGGTCTATCTAAGAACATATGAACTTTATAAGGTAAAACATGTGTAAATGGTTCATTTCCGTTTTTTTTTTTTTTTTCAACAAAAATTCCTTTCTTAAAAAGAAAAATAAAACCCCTGACAAGGAATACATATTTCAATCCCTATATATCCCTCCGTGTTCAACTTAAGTGAAACATAAAAACGACAAAAAAAAAAAAAAAAAAACAGCGGTTTGTCCCTCTATACTTGAATGATTTTTAGGTCCCTTAGCCAATTCCACTTCCGGTATCGACACATAAAGCTCAATCGCAAGCACAGACTCACTATGCCTACCCTGAACACAAGTATATCCTGCAACTGATATAAATCTATTTTACATAAATCTTTTCCCCACTTGCAGGATGTACACAGACACAAAGGGATACGAACCGTCCAATAGGGAAATATAGAGGCCCATTAGTCTCCTGAGGCCAGCTAGGAATATGTACTATGTACGACTACATACGTATACTTTGAATCTTCATTCTGCAGATTCACAAGGACTTCTTTTTTCGAAAAAGTGAATCCCAACAATAGACGAGAAGACAGGAAAGCATGAAAAGAAAAAGAAAATGGAAAAGATGCAGGGAATGATTCTCGAAGAGAAACTAATAATAATAAGAACTACCAGCTCTCCGCAGACTCCCCAAGGAACATCGGTTAACAGGCACCAGAATACAAGGCAAAAGGATTGCATAGTGGCACGTTAGGTTAGTTTTACGCTTACAAGAGAGACAACAGTAGAGACTCGAAGAAAACAATAATACCAAAGGATATAATAACGGGGAATGATATTTTCCCTGGTTGAACACGGAAACCAATGTTTAACCTATTGGCAAGGAAGTGGAATTTGTGTGTCAGGGCGTTTCATTTGTTTGTTTCTATGCACAGAGTATTTTCATGGTTAGTCTATCCTGGCCAACACTATTGCTGAAGGAAACCTTTAAGAATTCCATGTAAGCACACATGAATGTGAGAACATGTTGTATACCCGCACTTATATCTACATGGAAACTATTATTTTTATAGAGAAACGACTGGTAACCGAGAACACTTGAGACTTGTGTCCCGGAAAATTTTCAATCCTATTGGGGATGCACAGGGATACCCCCATGTTAATGGGTAATCTGCGGACAATTTCCAACGAACGGCTTTAGATGTCAATTTTCGACTTACATAAAAGGGAAAAATCTAAAGGGTTTAGAGCTGACTAAATCCGTAAATAAATTAATTTTAGTCCAATGGGCATAAGAAATGACGGTCGCTGTATATAAAGTATGAACCTTTAATTAATTTCTAATTTTATTACGGACAGGGTACTCTTGCACTACCCAGAGATTATTCTGTCTCTATGGAAATTTATTTGAGGGACATCAACATTCAAATACCATTTCAAAAGATATGCATTAAATATATATTTGCGAGTAATGGGTAATAGATAGATAATCCTGACCGTAGTTGCAACTTTCTCAGTATAAACTTGACCCCATTAAGTATTGACATCAAACTGTCAACATATAAAACATGCATTGGGCTTTTGGACTATGTATATCTTTAAAAACTTAATTGTAGTATTGCTCACTTCGTCAGCTCAAAGTAAAATAACGAGCAAGTAGATGCTGCATCAGGATCGTCACTGGAGACGAAAGTTTTACCAAAAGGCAGAAAGATCATATCAAGACAACAAGACGCAAACATAAACCAATAGAGTGACGGTCGGTGCTGAATATAAAAAACGTCTTCTGTAGACTCTTCAACAGCGATGACAACCCTAACTCCGTTGTCAGGAAGAAAAAACCATCTGGTCGTTGAAAACAAAGATTATAAGCGATCGGATTATGCTGAGATGTTTATGCTAAAGCAACTAATGGGCCAGTTCTAAATTCAACATAAAAAAACAGCAATTTATTGACTAAGAACTATTGGTACGGTAAGGAAATTATGTTTGGAAAATACTATCGAGAGCTACCATATCAGGCCACAGGTACGTCGAAGTCAGAATAAGATGTGAATCCTCGACCTTGTTGAAAAGTAAGAATCTACCGAAAACCAAGTACACAATCTTTAATGAGAAACTCGGCAAGCCCGCCTTAATCTCAGCTCAACACAAGAGGTTGAGAAAGCTGTTTAGAATTTTAACGGTGCCATAACTAAGTTTTTCAAGTAGACGTGTCCAGACAGCAAAAGCTTCTGTACATCGTTCATACCATAGTGGAACGCAGACTTGCAGTGACTTAGAAAAAAAATCCGAAAACTTTCAATAAGGTCGCTTAGTACTAATTTGGTGCAAAACTGCTATCTTTATAGATAAAGGCGAAAATAATATCAGAAGCTAGTCCAGCGTTCGAAGAGTTCTTCTCAAAAACACTTTAACGAAAGTATGAAACACCCGATAAGTCAGTAAACTCGTAAAAAAAACTAATAACTTCTACACTAAGTCAAAATCCAAGACTTTCCGACTCATGCTTGAGATTCTCAACTATATAAATCAGAACCAGTTCCCAACCAGGTCCTATCACTAAACTACTCCGTAACTGGTATTCATCATGGGTTGTGGTGATGGATGAGGCCATCATGTTGTTTCCTTTGATCACTTGTTGTTGTTCTGCGCAGATTAGATCCATCCAAAAAACATGCGAGTTGATAAGCTCCCTGAGTGACGACATTGACATTCATTGACGATTTCAGAGATAAACTTACTGCAACTCGATACCTCGTATGCGATATTGCAAATCACATCGCAACAATAAATAGCAAAATCGATGACTCACTAAACTGCACGCAGCCTAACAAGAACCTTCACTTTAATACATCGCTTATTGCGAATTAATTTAACCTGAAGTCGATTCACGTTCATCTCCACATGTAAGTCATCTGCGGGCGGTCCAACCTACTGTTTCTTGCGATGTTTCTTCCAACCTGACAACAGAGAAAACATCTATGCCAACTCCTTCAGGCGCCACCTATATTAACTCAACTTGGACACCTTCCGAATGTCAACATAGACTTGACAAGGCGCCCCGAAACGCTGACGTTGACAAGTAAGTAAGTAAGCGCAGCTTCAAGCTCAATCTTTTAGTTAAATATGAATGGTTATTCCATAAATTAGCCAGCAACAATTTTAATCTTGTAAAGATTCGCATCTGCAAATGATTTAATAATTCGACCAAACAACAGGTTAAAGTTAAGATACCGAAACCCGGCTGGCTCTAATTGGAGATTCAAAACTTAGATATTCCCCAATTTCGTCACTCCCATCCACATCCCGAACCAACCTCATCAGTTCTTCAATTCTATAGCACCAGCTTCCTCCATTCCACCCAAGGCCCCGCGTCAACGCGTCTCTTTCAAATTAACCCGAACCTCGCATACTGTCTCCTCTGAAATACCTAAATTCTCTGCACATGCCACCACTAGCAATCCTGTCCCAAATTACGGTCTCAAAACCAGAACTAATTGAATTATTGCTGCTTCGCCCTTAACGTCATCATCCACTAGCCCCATTTTTAAATAAAATAAATCAACAGATTTTAGACAAAACAAAATGTCGTTATGCACTTTCTAGGCTCAGAGAAAAAAGAAGTACGAGAACATACGTCTCCTTCTAGGGTATCTGCATGACAAATTCGACTCAGTTTGCTATGAGGGAAAAACTAAAATAAGAGTCATGGTTTCTATACAGCAAGAAGAATTATACATCAAGTTCCACCAGATTTTCAATTTGTCTCCCCAAAAAGCCTCATTAGTAGCTGTTTTCAGTTACTTAGTGCACTCAAAAAGAATCTCACACCGTCAACGGAGTAGAGGCGACAACGACAAATTTGTTCGTCCCTAACGTACTACCATTGCCAGTGTTTCAACTATCCACTCCTGCGCCTTCTGGAAATAGCATTCCACTTACCTTCTACTATCAAAACGTAAGAGAACTTCGATCTTAAAGTATTCTAATTCTATCTAATTCTAATTCTATTCTAATTTCAATGTTTTCCGAGACGACAATCTTACGCGCCCAAATGATGATTCGAGGTGTCTTACTGGCAATTTCTTAAACTCTTCTCAAATCGCTGTTTCTACTTCATCTAACCTTGACTACGTTTCAACAAAGATAATACTCCCCTGCAGGTTTCTGTACTTTATGTGTTTTTACATCTTACCGGCACACCCTATCCAATACTACCAACATGCTTTTGATGAAATCGTATTCGGTGATTTAAATCGACCTCAACTGCCCTGGACTCAACCAGATGATGAATCCTTTTTAATCGCAAGCCCTAACTCAAGTAAAAAATGCCTCTTCCTGGATGACCTTACAGACTCTGGCTTATGCCAAGTTAGTGGCGTCTCCAACGATATGGGTAGGCAATTAGATCTCATTTTCACCACTGACCCCATAATTTCCTCTGTCTCGTTCTGTCTGCTCTTACTTACTCTTACTTACTTACCCTTCACCCACCAATTCTTCTTCCTCTTTTCCAACAACCTCCCATTCAGCCCACCCGATCTGCAGCTGCCTCTTCTTATGACTTTCAAAAAGCGATTTTCCGAAAAATTAACGCATATCTTACTAAGTTTTTTTTTTTTGATTTCGCCAATATGTCCCTTAACGGTGCTCTCTTTATTAGAATTATTTAGTTCTATGTATTTTTCTCTGTTCCCTTTTCGCAAAATAAATCCTCTTCTACGAGCCCTTCGTGGTATAATCGTAGACTTTATGTAACAAGAGACAAAATTATGAGCAGTTTTCCTTCGATCCATTTCTCTTGCTGACTATTTCAACTATCTCGGTTAATACTTCCAATTCGTCTAGCTTTATAATGTTCTCTATCAGCGATACCTTTATAGTGCGCAATCTAAGCTTATAAACGATCCTAAGTTTTCTCCCAATTTGTTAACTACACTTTTTTACTACTTTTTTAAGCCACCTTTTGCCGATAATTCCTTCTTTCCGGGTTCCTACATACCTACTTAAATTCCACATTGGAATTTCTGAATTCTGGTCATATTTCTAAAACTTTTGGTCATATAGTAATAGAAAATAAGTTACAGCAACTTAATGACGACCCAACAACTGACCCGACCCAGATGACCTTCCATATTTTTCAAGAAGTGTTGCTCAACACTTTAACACACTCTTTCAAATCTCTTCCATTTATCGCGCTCTCAAGGTGAATTTTCAAAGATGTGCAAGTCTTTTTTCATAACACCGATACACAAAAAGGTATAGAAGAGCGAAGTCACTAACTAATTACCGCATTATAACTAAACTTCTAAACTTCCAGTAAATATCTCCTATTTCCCCTAAACAACATGACTTTCTAAAGGGTAGATCAACTACCACTAACCTCGTCGAATTCGTGTCAGCTGTTCTCTTAGCTTTAGAAAATGGTAAAGAAGTTGACGTTATAACAATTGATTTCGGTAAGGCTATTGATAAGATATCCCATAAACTAATCCTGTTCAAATTGTTCGTCCTGTGCTTTGAACCCATTTTGTTAAAATGGATATCCTTTTACCTGGATAATCGCTTTTATGGTATAGTGTTCGTTTCAGGTCTGTCCTATAGGCCACTTTCTTGGCTACGTCAGGTGTTCCTCAAGGTAGTCACCTAGGTCCACCTCTCTTCAACCTAACTATTAACGATCTTGAAAGAGTTATTAAACACTCAGCACTTTCCCTTTATGCTGACGATACCAAATTTTCTAAACCCATTTTTTCACGAAATGACTCCAGCCTCCTTCCAACAGATCTAATAGACCAAGAGCCCACAGTAATTGTTGGGTGTGAATGATAACAAAAAATAATTTGGATAACTAAATAGTTCTTAAGTAGTTGTTTTTAAATGTAAGCGTCTTGCATGCTTACTGCAAATGCAGTTTTTTCGAAAGTACAAATATTTGGTATAACAACTTTGCCATCATTTCAAAATGTAGAGTAAAGCGCCCTGATTACAGATATGGTTGTCCAAGACGTTTTGCAGGCGACCTTCTGCCTATAAGACGCACTAATAGTAGGCTAGAAATCAACTTTTTAAAAGATTTATTTAAACAAGCGATAAATTTCAATAGTAACAAAAACTAAGTTGGGAACATCTAACTCTAATTCTATAGTAGCTACTGAAAACATCGTTGTCGTTATCAAATCCACATATGGCATTATAGGACATTGACATTCTGGCAGATGTAATTGCTTCTTCTTACTTGCTGTAGAAAAACTGATATATTTGGAGGCAAAAAACTTCGTCCAAAACTTACAAATAAGTGAAAGCAAACATTTAGTTTTGAAAATTCTTAAAGACGAATAAAACTTCAATGAATGTATAGGTAATATTCGCCAGATATATGTGCTATATGTATCTCTGAACTTACTCCTGAAAACTTACTTTTTAAAAACATTTATTGTTGTAGGTTTTTAAGTTTTGTAAAAGATTTTATATCTTGCTTCATCTATTGGGTATGTAATTTAATTCGTTCGGTTTTTTTTTTTTCAAAATTTGAACGTTTATTTAAGAAAAACATGTACATTAGTATTATTCAAAGTATTGCCCATCTGAAGCTATGACTTTTTCCCATCTTTCTGGCAATTTGTGGATCCCATCACAAAAGGACTGCGCCGGCTTGGCAGCCAAGAATGAATCAAGCCAATTTCTGATATTCTGCTCTGATGTGAACCGTATTTCAGTGAGGGCGTTCTGCATGGACCGGAACAAATGGTAATCAGAAGGGGCAAGGTCTGGGCTATAAGTCGGGTGGGATTCTTAACCGGAATAGCAACGTTAGGATGAGCGTTGTCATGATGGAAAATTATTACCTCGTGTCTGGTCGCATATACCGGGCGTATTTCGGCTACTGGTCTCTTCAAACGGATTAATTGTGTTCGGTAGAGTTGTCCATTGATGGTTTCACTCGGTTTTAGCAGCTCATAATACAGCACACCCATCTGATCCCACCAAATACAGAGTATTAGCTTCGCGCCATGGATATTCGACTTTGTCGTGGATTTGGCTGGTTGGCCGAATTTCACATATGATTTGTTGCGTCATCTCTTTGCAAACCGCATGAATTAATAGACCCAAAACATTGACTCTGGTTTGATACATACAAAAACAAATTTTTGTATTTCGTTTATGTCAGCAACAGTCGTTTCATTCCCAAGTTTTGATAATGCCAGTTGTAAATTAGGGGTTTTTTGAAGAATTGAAAATGGTTTAATTTAACGTTTTTGAAAAAAGACGGTGAATAGTCACAACCAGTAATACTGTGAGGACCAGGTAAGGCTGTACACAGTTCTGAACCCAATTTATTATAAATTGAATTCACATCAATATTTCGAATGATATTTTTCGATATTATTCCTACCTCAATCCATACTTTAACGTTATTTCTTGGGCTAGATAAGTTATAAAGAAGTATAATTAAGACCTCCGTTTCAGAAGACTTTATCACCACAGAACTGTCTTCGGGCAAAAATGGCAGATGTAAGCTCATGCGGGTGTCTGCTGCTTTCTGAAAACTGGTTAGCTCTTTCACTACTTCTCGAACAACTTGACCATTTTTATTCTCAAATGAAAAACACTCGTGACCATTTGTTACGGAAATATTTTTTTCTCTAAACGCATAGAAATACTCCTCCTTGCACCATTCCTCGACCAAAAATGCATTTAGTTTTGTTTTAAAAGAACTATTTCTCAAAGCCTTTATAAAATTAGGTGGTTTTCTGATTTTTTTTTTCAAGGAGCTGTACTTAACTTGAACGAGTGAACAGTTTCGTCTATTTCTCTCAATGTCTTTAATGTTTTTTAAAACATCAGAAGTAAGTTCAGGGATACATATGGCACATATATCTGACGAATATTACGTATACATTCGTTGAAGTTTTATTCGCCTTTAAGAATTTTCAAAACTAGATGGTTGCTTTCACTTATTTGTAAGTTTTGGAGGAAGTCTTTTGCCTAAAAATAAATCAGTTCTTCTACAGCAAGTAAGAAGAAGCAATTACATATGCAAGAATTGGAAAAATGCTGGGAAAAACGAAGAAGTCCAATGCACACATGCGGAAACTGGGTCGATGCTTACCAATAACATGCACAAAATCAATTGCTTTGAAGGTCAAACTACACCGAACAAGTTCGAGGACATTACTCAATGTCCTATAATGCCATATGTGGATTTGATAACGACAACGATGTTTTCAGTAGCTACTATAGAATTAGAGTTAGATGTTCCCAACTTAGTTTTTGTTACTATTGAAATTAATCACTTGTTTAAATAAATCCCTTAAAAAATTGATTTCTAGCCTACTATTAGTGCATCTTGCATTCAGAAGGCCGCCTGCAAAACGTCTAGGATCACCATATCTGTAATCAGGGCGCTTAACTCTACATTTTGAAATGATGGTAAAGTTGTTATACCAATTATTTGTATAGTATTTATCACCATTGCTCCCACTAGAGCATACAAGACGCTAACATTTGAAAACAACTACTTAAGAACTATCTAATTATCCAAATTATTTTTTGTTATCATTCACATCTAAAAATTACTGTAGTCTCTTAGTCTATAAACAGTTTTTCCACCTGCTGCATCAAGAATCGCTTAGAACTCAATCTCATCAATGTGCAACAAATCTCATCCCCGAATGTACTTTCTTTACGTCCTTGTTAAGGCTATTCACGACCTTGGCATACTATGTGACAGGGAGCTGAATTTCGTCTTGCATATTGATGAGATAATTACTAAAGCATACTCATTACTTGGCTTCGTTAAAAGATGGTCCAAAGAATTCTGCAACCCGTACGTGACCAGATCATTATATATTACTTTTGTTCGTCCCCTTCTAGAGTACGCTAGCGAAGAGTTATCAATGAGTTCATGTATTCTCCCTATTCACCTGAATACACTTGAGGAACGAAGCGACATAGCAGACGTTCTTTTCATTCACCGACTTCTCTTATGCTCCGTTGATTGCAGTTCTTTTCACAACTCCATTTTCTTTTACACTAACCCTTGAAATCTAATTTGCCAATGTATCTTTTATCTACCAATCCACCGCACCACATATGTATCAAACAAATCAATCTCTCGTATGCTGCGTAAGGTAAATTCCAACCTTCCCCTTTTTAATTTTAATCTTAACACTCTCTCCCTCAAATTCGAACTCCTTCACCGTCTCTAGCTTTAAGCCCTAGTGATGGACCCTAACTTTTTGTTAGTTTTAAGTTTTAGTTTTTAAGATAGTTAAGGCGAAATAAAAAATAAGTAAGAATGCCATCACCTTTCAGGGGGAACTAACTGCCTTATCGAAATCTGTAAGTATTCTTCTAATAGCTACTATAGTCGTACTCATCGAATAGCCTCCTAGAGTGTCCTTATGAAAAATGTTTCACAAGTATGGCCATCAGAACATGATTGTTACGACTGCAATGAAAAAGTGGACCACCACACCAAGATAGGTGGAGAAAGTCTATTAATTGGGGATTATCCAAGCTAAACTTTTAAGATTGACTTAAAACAGGAAATAAAACACTGTTTTAGGATATCCAAAGTCAAATACTGGAATGATTTAGATGGTCCTAAGTACTCAAAAAAAAAAAAAAAAAATATAAAAAAAAGTTCCGAATTAACCCTTCTCCTTGATAGGAAACAAATAAAATTACTGTGCTGAGAGCTAAAGGGTAACTTTCCTTCAATCTTCATGGATTGGGAATCATCACCACTGGCACATGTAGATTTTCCTTTGAAACTGAGGCATCTAATACATGGGCTGAAAAGTCCGCGTCGTTTGTAAGAGAGGGCACCACTTGAATTAAATCCATACCATTTTCAGTTAGCACCAGCCTTCAAAAGATACGTGTATAAATTTGACGGCTGTCGAACGATCAGTCCTCGAGATATAGCGTTGTGAGTGAAGCAACTTTTGTTATTGTGAAAAAAATGGATTCAAAGCAATTTCGTGTGTTGATTTATCATTACTTTTTGAATGGAAAAAACGCAGCCGATGCAAAGAAATGGCTTGATAAGTGTTACCCGGACTCTGCATTGGCCGAACGAAACATTCGCAAGTGGATTGAAAAATTTAAAAGTGGTCACATAAGCACCGAAGATGATGTACGCAGTGGACGTCCAAAAGACGCTGTTTCAGATGAAAACATCAAAAAAGTCCACAAAATGATTACGAATGACCGTAAAGTGAAGTTGATCGAGATAGCTGAGGCTCTAAAGGTATCAAAACAGCGTGTTGGATATATCATACGCGAATATTTGGACATGCGAAAGCTCTGTTCAAAGTGGGTGCCGCGTTTGCACACAGTCGACCAAAAACAACAACGTATTGATGATTCAGAGGAGTGTTTTAAACCATCAACCGCAATAAAGCCATCACTTCACACCAGAGTCAAGTCGGCAGTCAGCTGAGTGGCGGGCAAGCGACGAACTTCGCCCAAAACGACTAAAAACTCAACAGTCGGCTGGCAAGGTTATGGCATCCGTATTTTGGGATACACATGGAATAATTTCCATCGACTATCTCCAAAAGGGGCAGACTATCAACAGCGACTATTACATTGCGTTGTTGGAGCGTTTGAAGGACGAAATCGCAAAAAACGGCTGCATTTGAAGAAAAAGAAAGTGCTGTTTCATCAAGACAATGCGCCGTGTCACAAGTTGATGAAAACGATAACTAAATTGAATGAATTCGGCTATGAATTGCTTCCCCACCCACCGTATTCTCCATATTTGGCACCCAGAGACTATTTCCTGTTCGCAGAGCTCAAAAGAATGCTCGCCGGAAAGATATTTAAGACCGATGAAGAAGTAATCGCCGAAACAGAGGCCTATTTTGAGGCTAAACCGAAATCGTACTACAAAACTTTTATCGAAGATTGAAAAATCATTTCAATCAGTGTATCGCCCTCGAAGGCAACTATATTGATAAATAAAGTTGAATCTTGCAAAAATTTTGTGTTTTACTATAAAACGGCACTGACTTTTCAGCCCATGTGTTATGTAACACCATATTATTAACTATGCGGAACTCGTTCATAGACGAATTACAACTTTTGGAAAAAAGATCAACCTGGTGGCAATGCAGAAGGGACCTTGCAACTCCTTTATACTAACATCCAAACGTATACGATTTCGAACATGCATATGATGTAGCTATCCCCTCTACTGGACAAAATTTGACAATTCTTTGCTCTAAAGCACAGTTGCTTCAAAACTGAGGTTGTTCCGTGAACGAGAAAGTTTGATTCATCCAGTAAATAAAAGATATACTATCAGCAAAGAGGGACACATAATATTGACTCCCTTTGACAAAAAACCAAGATAAGCATCTACAATTTTGATGTAATAAGTGACTTTAACATATCTGTTGTAACATATCTCCGACACCAGCGTGAAAATCATCAATCACTTTTGCTAATGGCCTTCTTCTTTGGACTTAGAAGGAAACTAAGAAGTAGAGCCTTTCTCAAGTACCCAAACCAGTTCTGTTTAACGGTGCAAAAACTTAGACCCTAACGAAAGCGGATGAAAATGCTCTCGGGCAGTTCGAGAGAAAAGTTCTTCGGGTAATTTTCGGTTCCGTGTGCATCAATGGAAAACGCAAGAGACATTTAAACAGCGAACTGTACAGCGATGCCGTCCTTGTCAGAATAGTTCCGATAATCCGGTTTAGATGTCCACGTTTAGTGCACGGATACCAGCGTTTTAGTGCGAAAAGCTCTCGACTCCAGCCCAGAGAGGGTGAGCCAACAGATGGTGTGGATATTGGTGGTCTATATCTGTCACCTATTGATTTCAGTGTGATTGGTCTTTTTGACAGATGTCATACAATCTTTGGCAATTTAAGTCATGGAATTTTTTACCATACAACGATGCATTTCTGTAATTCAATCTTATTATGAGAATAGGCGAACTGTAAAAGTATCATTTTGTAAAATTCGTGAAGTTTTTGGTAAACATAATCGCCCTAGTGAGTTCGGAATTCCTGCGATAGTGAAGCGTTTTGAAACAATTGGTTCGGTATCAAATCCAATTCCATATCAGCATGTTTGGCCAGCACGTACACACTATAACATCACTACTGTAAGAGAAAGCCTTCAAAACCATCCAGGCGCATCAATTCGTCGCCGAAGTCAACAATTGGGCCTCATTTATGATACAGTTTTAAAAGTTGATCTTAATTTGCACGCCTATAAAATCAAAATTACACAAAAATTGAAGCCTTTGGGCTATCCATGCATTATGTTTCATCAGATAAAAAAATTGCTTAGGCGGAAGGATCACAATGACATTCAATTTATCTGAATTCCACAAATGACAGAAAACTGACAGGCATTACTGACCATTGACATAAGTCTAGAAAGTAGCCACGATGGTCCTTTGATCGAAGATCCATAGGAAAAAGTAGATTTGCTGAGAGCTTATTTCGAGGCCGCGTACACGGGAACGATTCAGCTCACTGTAACAACAACATAGAACGTAGAACCTATGTGAACCATTAAAACTAGCGATCTAAGAATAATAGAGTAATGGTGACAAACATTAGCGTCACCAATGAACGAGATGGCCGTCATTAGTTCGTGTGAATAAATGAGCTCCTGTACATCTTCGGCTGATGGAAAAGCAAAAAGTCGTCGGGAATAGACGAAATCCCAAACTCCGTGTTAAGACACCTGCTCTTAGAAGCAGTGGATATTTTTACCACACTATTAAACAATTCACGTGATATGGCGTACTATCCTGCTTATTGGAAAATAGCAATGGTATTTCACTATATAGATACTAAAAGGTTAGTGCAGAGTAGGGACGGCATCCTGGTAATATACCGCCAACACGATGGGTACGTCAATGCTCATGAGCCCTTTCATTTTACTTTAGCGATTCCGGACAGAGATTGGGCTGATATTGAAAGTTTAGTATTGAGTTTTGGTGACTTAGATAGGTCTAAAAAAACAATCGTGAAGGAAGCCAAAGCTTATAGAAGAGGAGCGGATCGATACGCTCTCCTAGGCCAGTGCATTACTATTGTAACATACTTCTCCTAGTTTTGAGTTAGGCGCCCGAATTCGCAATTGGAATGGTGGGCACTAGTGGCAAGAGGCAACGAGCTGTCTCCACTTCGATTACAATTAAGTAAGCTTAGTAGTTTAGGTAGGTTAAATAGCATAGGTAGTCTTAAATATTTTTTAATAATATATATTTATACGAAATGCAAGTTAGCTAGGTTTTAGCAATAGCTTAAGATTAAATTTTAAGCATTTTTGCTTTTTAAGTGAAAATTAAAATAAAGGACACATAAGCAACTTAGCTATACAATATATCATCAGTTCCGATATTCGCGAATCGATCCACTAAAGCCTAATTTTTGGTGCCTTCGAACGTCTCGTTAGCATGAATTTGCTTATCTTCTCTTTCTGTGGCTATTTTTCCTCTTGAGCTGCTGTAATGTGAACTTTTCAATTATTTTGATATTTTTTTCCCATACCGTCATGCAAATACATACACATGGTTAGCCACAATGATTGCCGAAATTTCTGAAACCAGTTTTTGTCCTTGAATTAATATCATTTGATCAGTCCTTATAACTATGAGTACTATCGGTCACATACGAAGTTAAATTCACCAGTACAATCCTCCATAAATTTGTTCATAATAGAATGGAGAGCACTAACCAGCTCAGATGAGTTTAATATATACTCCGTAGTTTTTTGCCAAAGCCTTTAAATTTTGAATAAGTTTAAAATTATTTTAATTTTTAATAATCTTTTAAAGCTTCAATTGCTGTTAAAGAAAATCAAAAACAGAAAACCAAAAATCCTGGGGCTATAACATTCACCAATGTAATTCATTTTAATTCTTTTTAATCTGACATGACAAATTAAATGATTAAACGTTCTGAAATAACAAGGAACAGCGGTATCTGCCCGTATTGCTCAAAACTCAATTTATATTCAGTAATTGCGTGCTTGACATCATCACAACAACCACATACGCTACACCGCACAGCAGCTAAGTTTGATAAGTTTTAATGTTGAAAATTAATTTAATGTCATCTACCATAATTGCGTCTCGTCTCGGCCATCTCATACCATTGCCTCAGCGTCTGTCCATTTGTCAGGGCGAATCCGGCAGGCGCTGACCGCTACCATTACCAACACTGCCGCTACCATCACCGCCACCAAATGAACTTATTCGTAATTTCAAAATTAATCCTTTAAAAAGCCTATCCGCAAATGAACTCTGATCTAGGACTTCAATACATAAAAGTACTCCGCCAGGATAATGATTTGTGCATGAGAATTGGTTGTGCTGGTTCAGTTTAACCCACTCCAGGACTATGCGGGATATCACTGAGGACTTATTCCCTCATCTCATTGCTTCTGTTGGGGCACCACTTAGTGTTGGCCAAACAAATTGTATCCAATGTCATCGACATGCGGTTGTTGGAAGCAGCATTCAGGATGCACTAAATACAACAGCTTCCTCGGAGCTCGTACATCAATGTGGTCTCTAGGTGGGAAGACTGGGAGGACCGAAAGAGATCATCCGACCTTATTGACATTTCAGTCCGTTGATGAGCACAATACGGCTAACACCAGAGTGCAACGCGTTGCTATGCAAAATTGATTTGCCTTTCATGGCTCCGTGATTGTTTTGTCCGTCCGCCAATGGAAGTTAATTTTCAAAGCTAATCTATTGTAGTGCCCAAGGATTCCACTGGGGCTTGCCATTGCTACTGAGAATTGATGATGTGCTTTTAGGAGGAAGGGAATCCATTCTCTTCTTTTTCCTTTTTCAAAAGCCGAGTGTATTGTATATTGAAACTGTTGCATGTATTTGAGTTGTTCATTTCATCATAATGATGTTTTTTTTTTCCCCCATTCATACAGTAAAAGAGAGTAGCCGTGACCTAGATCTGGATAAACTTGAACAATGGGAACGCATTGTGGATTACACAGGTGAATTGATGTAATTTTTCCTTTATTTTTTTTTTTTTTTTTGTTTCTAGAAGCAAGGGTGTATGCAGTTCAATATTGCGGCTTCGACACTTAAACAGAATAAGTTAATTCGGTTTGTTTGGTTACCAAGAATTCAAGGTATGCAGATTGTATTTCTATATTTTCTTAAGCCTTCTGCATAGATTAATTTGTAGTTATTCCTCCATAAATTTGGATCTTGAATTCGTGAACAAGTTTCTAAGTGGACGACGTAGCGCTTTTTGTACTGTTTCCAAATTCCAACTGTCTAAGCTAGAGATGAGGTTACTTGACGATAAAGAGTGAAGCATACTAGCAAGCTACCATGTTTGATAAGGAATTTTATTTTGATCCTAACCGTAGGTTTGCTCATATTTCTAGTAGATGCGATAGAGTAATTTTAACATAACACTCTCTTTACGGCTCAGCGTTGTAATATAAACTTCTTATGTAAAACAAAGGAACGTTCGACTTTTATTCTGCAAGCCATATTAATCACTATTCCTGATCCGCCACAATTTCCCAAAGCAAGCTCATAATTTCCTTGGCTTTACCCATATCTTATTACATCGAAACTGCTTTCAGAATTGGTAAGGATAATACTAACTTGATCACTTAGATGGCGATACAATGTTGGGTAAACCTTGGCCTCAACTAACAAGCCTCTTCAGTAAGATCGATATTTTGTCAACTGCCTCCAGTTACGCACTTAAAGTCGGTTGAGGGCACCTAAGTGAGGTCCTTTGAGGTCCTCCTCAACTGCGTTGTCCTTCCGTGTACGATTGAAAAAACTCTTTGTATCGGAGCATTATTGTCCATTCGCTCTACATGTCCTAGCCATTTCAGGCGACAGATGTGCAATTTCTGACTAAATCGATGTCACTATACAGCTCGTATTGTACGTCGTTGAAGCTTCTCTCCTCCAAATCCCATCAACGCAAACGAAACCAAATATCCTATGAAGAATTTTTCTTTCGAAACGACCATGTTTATCTTTTTCAGCTCTCAATAGAACCCATGAGCTTATGCTTCAGCGCCATAAATAGGATGATCAAGGTCTTATATAGAATCTTTTTGATTGTTCGGTAGAGAGCCTTCCTACTCAACTGCCTTCTTATCCAATAGAATTAGGAACTGGCAAGATTTTTACTTCGTTTTATTTCGTCTGATGTGTTATTGGCTAAATTGATAGCAGAACTAAGGCAGACAAAGTCGCCTTCTACCTCATAGTTAAAGCTGCCAACTGTGACATTCTGTCCAATTCGCCAACAACATGTGTTCCTCCTTGCTGACAGCATACATATGTTATGCTTGGTTTTGCAAATTTTTCACAGCAAAACCCCATTTTGGCGACTTCCTTCTTCAAGTATGACATTAAAAAAGTCACATGACAGCTCGTCATGTTGTCTAAAACCTTTTTAAACTTCAAAGGTCTCGATTAAGTTGGTACCGACTGCGACAAAGAAGTGAGCGTTTTTCATCGTCCCTCTGTACACTTCCTGTAGCTTTGTTGGACTTAAGCTTAGATGTTGCTATCCTTACATCCATTTGGTTAGGTGGTCGGAAGTCTTTATTATCAATAACTTAGTGGAGTGATCTAATCTGATGGCCGGATATTGGGCTTCGTTGCCATATTTCTGCAGAAAAAGTTTTCCAATGTTTTCAGCATCGAGTGTGACCTTACTACAAAGTTTCCTATTTTATCTCAAAAGGTTTATGTACGGGTCTTGTTGCCGTGACACATTTTTGTTACCTTTCGGTGAAACTTCCATACGTTATTTTTCTCTTATTATCTCCGAAAACGTGCTTATCTAGCTCTTCTTCCCACTTCTCTTGCTCGTAGAGCTTCCGAGTGGCGCTTACCCTTCGTTGCATGGAATCAAAAATACGCCTTGCCATTGCTCACCGTCATTTCTCTGATACCAATTCTTAACCTCTGTTAGATCCGAAGATCCCTGGCTTGGATCGAACCCGACCTAAAGCTTCTTGCGGATAGTAAAGTCACGATACTTACTCTTACAGAGTACTTATTGCAGCTCTTCATCGCCTCAACCACGAGTAGAAGACCCATCCTGCGACCTTGAGGTTACGCCACAGTCACCGCGACACTCCCACTAGACTGCCTACTTCTAACAGGTCAGGCCCGAACAGAAGTCAGAGCCTTGACTAATACAGAAACGTGTTGGGTATTACCGGTTGTCCTTCCATCCAACAGGACCTACGACCGACCGCTTGTAATCTTCAGTGGCGTTAAAATCTGAAAACGATTACGATAAGACGAGCAATTGCTCTACCCACATGTATTATTATTATTAAACTTCGTCATTGATGGACTTAACTTTTTCAATTAGGCGTGGGTCCTCAACACAAAATCAATAAGCCTAAGTCCGTTTCCAGACGTGATGACGTGTAGACAATATTTATCTGCGTACTTTGCATGGTGGAACGTAGACAGGCATTGCCTATTTAAGAAAATCCGAAAATTTCTTAAAAGGTTTCTTCTTCTTTCTTTCTTTTTCTTACAGATAAAAATCATAAATAACACTTATCTGGATTTCGAAGAGGACCCCTTGTCAAGACGAATTTTCTCATAAGGGCCAAATTAGTCAGATGGCATCTACACTCCTTCGAAAGTAGACACTCTATCAAGTTGTTTTGCAAAGAAGCATAAATCAGCATCTGGTAACTCTGAAACAAAGCCTTACTGATAGATTGACAATGGCATATAAACTTCAATACGGCGAATAGTAGGAATAGTTTTTCTATAGTATATTATAGGAAATCGTTTAAGAAAAATACCCACTCGCAAGGAGTTTCAGTCTGAGTTCTTTTATGTTCAAAAGCATTTCTATGAATTAATATTCGGAAGACTGCGCTACAAAATCCGGTGAACAGAATTTAAGACCCTGAAGGTCCTTTGATACAGGTGTATCTTGGCCAGACAATATGGTATAGACGAGTCACTAAAGAAACTGAGCGATGCTAGCTAATAACACTTCAATTGTGGTTGCCCATCCCTTCTGCTATTGTGCATTCTCGTCGGTCCTATATTTAACACTTTCATTAGCTCTAATATACACGGATATGATGATTCGCGTAAATTCTCTGTCGAGTGAGAAAGCGAAAAGCAGGCTGCGGAATGATCGATGATTTGT
Organism: Volucella inanis; assembly: GCA_907269105.1. NCBI lineage: Eukaryota > Metazoa > Arthropoda > Insecta > Diptera > Syrphidae > Volucella > Volucella inanis. The sequence goes on from OU026153.1 coordinate 151,280,914, forward strand.
GGACTAGAATAAGGCTTTCCGTCAACCCTTCTAAAGCGGAGGTTGTTTTCTTTGCGAGAAGGAAGATACTGGTCTGGCTTATCTTCCACTTAAAAGCATTACTATACAAATACGAAATTTTGTATTTGAGCATCATCTTGGATAACCATCTTCTTTGAACCAAACATGCCACGTTGAGAACCAAAATTTCGTTGTCGATTTTCTGGCAGTGGCAAGGCATAGAGCTTGTCATTGAGGATAATCCTTTGAATCTACACTCCTATGATGACATACAATAAATTCTATGCGTCGTTTATACGATGGAAGAAACTTTCAGTTTTCAGATTCCAGACTCCAGATTGCAGATTTTATAGACCCCTTGACGTTCATATTATAGGCGGTCCTTGGTACAGCATGCACTGGAGTTTCGATAAACTTACGCGCCAACTGTCTCTTTTTACTTTGTTCTGGATCGTCTGATCCAGGGCTCATGTTGATACGACAGTACTTCCCCTATGGTTAGAAATGGTTTCAATCAATATCTGAGCTGGGAAAGGAACGCAGTTGGGTCATCATATAACAAATGGTTCAAGAAGCCGTTGCTTTCTCATATATTTCGTGCTCAGGAAATCATTACTTTGGCATGGTCGTTGAAACGGCGAAACATATCAATGTCAGTCAAATAGATAAGCAGCATTTAACAGTGTTACCTCCATCTTGTAGATGTATGCTAATTCTCATGTGAAGCCAGCAATGCGTTGGTGTTTCTTCTCTTGGTGCTTAACCACAATTTTGGATTTATTTCTTTTTTCTCCACTGTTGAGGCAGCTGCAATAACAGCCAGAACATGCTCATCGATTCGTTTTCATATTTCTATTGGAAGTTATGTGCTCAAACTTGTCTGCCCATTACCGAAGTGTATTGTTGTCGCGACTACTAATGTTGGAGTAGGCTCAGTTTATCTTGGTGTTTTTCTAAAGGAAATATATTTTAAGCTGTTTAGTAGCAGCCAGAGTAGATATAAGCGATAATAGCGCGTCATTCCCAAACTAGATTCACTTTTGTTCTTAGGAATAATGTTAATTTCTATGAGGTGAGGTGACCTTATATTTATTTATTCATCAATATTAGTGCCGTCCCCTTTAAAGTTATCCCCCTCAGATATAATATACTTGTTCCAATTCTTGAAGCACTTCTCATAAGTACTTTTGGTTTAGCCTTGAGCTCTTCCAGCGATGCCGTTTTTATTTGCTCAATCATTGCAAGTCTCCGTCCTTTCATAGGTCTCTTCAGTTTTTTGAACAGGAAAAAGTCGTATTGGGCCAAATCCGATGAATGTGGTGGCTGAGGCATGATTGTCGTGTTGTTTTTGGCCAAAAAATTTCTAACAAGCAGCGATGAATGAGTAGGTGCATTATCGAGATGACATGAATTGTTTTTCCATAATTCTAGATGTTTTTTTTTTCTGTAGTGGTTCTTCCAAACGGCGCATAACTTCAAGGTAATACTCCTTATTGACCGTACGACTTTTAGGTTAAAACTCCTGATGCACTGAGCTATGGTAATCGAAAAAAAAACAGTGATCAAAACTTTTGGTCTAAATCGGCGTATTTTTTCGGTCTTTGCTCTCCTGGGTGCTTCCATTAGGATGATTGGGATTTGGTTTCGACTTCTTAAACATATAGTACACCCATAATTCGTCTCCATTTATGAAATTTTTGAGCAAGTCAGGATCATCATTGACGTCATTCAAGATCTCCTGAGCGATACTCACGCGACGGTTCTTCTGATCAAAATAAAGAAGCTTAGGAACAAATTTCGAACATCCGAAAAAATTGTATGACACTAGCCGACCGATACGCCAAAATATTCAGCAACTTCTCTTATGGTAATTCGACGATTTCCCAAAACAATTTTCTTCAAAGCTTACATTATTATCTTTTGTTTATGTGATGGGGCGTCCAAAGCGAAGTCATCATTGGCATCTTCTCGGCCATTTTAGAAGATCTTGTACCACTTCTAAACATTTTTTTTTTCTTAGAGCAGACTCACTGTTTGCCACTGTCAGCATTTCTATTGTTTTAGAGCACTTGATTCCATTTTTTACACAAAATTTCATGCAAATTCTTTGCTCCATTTCTTATAATAATTGAAAATCGGCGATCAAACCAAAACACGTCTAACCTTTTTATTTGTCAAGTTTGCTAAATATATACTTGAAACCGCAACCGTGAACAAATGTTCAGGACACGTGAACCAACATAAAAAAAAATCGATAACCGAATGTACGTTGACCACAAAATTTCAAGGTGCTGATTTCAATGTCAGACCATATGTACACCGAATTCAAGATCAGACGCTAGGGATGGTTTTTATATATATACAAGGTGTACCGGTATGAAGTGAGCATCAAGGTACAAATGTCTCGATGCTCTTATTTTTTCTTTTGTTTGGTTGCTATGACACCTGTCAAACATATTTAATATAGAGAACGAGGCGGCCAATCGACTGGCCCATGTCTTGTGATAACATGCTCACCATACTTACTCTTCAATAAATCGATTGTAGCGTGTGCTGTGTAGTTTGTGGCACCATCCTGTTGAAACCACATGTGGTCCAAGTCCATATCGGTGATCTTGGCGCGATAACGCTGACCATTCACAATAACGTGACGATCGTTATCGTCGACGAAAAAATATGGCCCAATAACGCCGCCGGCATGCAAACCGCACCAAAGAGTTATTTTTTGTGGATGAAGTGGTGATTCATGAAGCACATGTGGGTTTTCACCCGACCAATAACGCATATTTTGCTTATTGACGAACCCATTGAGCCAAAAATGAGCTAAGTCACTGAAGATGATTTTGCAATGAAATTCATCATCTTGGCGCATCTTCTCCAGAACCCAATCGGAAAACTCTAAGAAAACTAACAGCTCGTTAGTGTACTTTACTATGATGAAAATGTTGAGTTTACTGAATAAATTGACAGTGACAGTTTGATAATTAGTGAAAGAGTGCGTTCACAAATTAAATTCAAAGTTGTCAAGTCCCTATTGGAAAACCCTATATATCTACATCAATTCATTGAGCAAACATAATATTTTTCCATCGTGTTAAAAATATCGAATTTTATACCAGAAAATGATGACTTGCGAAAAGCATTTATTTTTTGTTTTCAAGAAAAGTACTGCAGAGTCGCATCGATTGCTTGTCCAGGCACATGGTGATTATGCTCTATCAGAAGCAACATGCAAAAGATGGTTTCAACGGTTCAGAGATAACGATTTTGATGTGAGAAATGAAGAACGCCGAAGACCACAATAAAATTTTGAAGACGCCAAATTGCATACAAAATGCACTTTGAGTCAGAAACAAATGACAGCAATGTTAAATGTTGCACAACAAACAATTTCTGACCGTTTAAAAGCTATGGGAAAAATCCAAAAATCTGGAAAATGGGTGCCACATGAGTTGAATGAAAGACAGATGGAAAACCGGAAAACAACTTGTGAAATTTTGCTTCAAAGACACGATAAAAAATCAGTTTTGCATCGAATTGTTACTGGCGATGAAAAATGGATTTATTTTCAGAATCCTAAACGGAAAAAATCAAAACTTCGACTGCAAAACCAGATTGATTCGGCAAGAAGATAATGCTGTGTGTCTGGTGGGACCAAAAATGTGTGGTGTATCACGAGCTCCTAAAACCAGGTGGAACCGTTAATAGAGATCACTACCGATAACAAATGATCACTTTGAAACATGCATTGATCGAAAAACGACCAGGATGGGCCAGAAGACATGTCAAGGTGATTTTGCTTTATGACAATGCACCTGCACACAGAGCAAAACTGGTTCAGGATACAACCAAATCACTTGGCTGGGAGCTGCTTCCCAACTTGCCTTCTTCCGACTACCATTTGTTTTCATCGATGGGACACGCATTAGCCGAGCAGCACTTTGAATCCGACGAGGTCGAAAATTGGGTGACTTTTTGATTTGCTTCAAACGACGAATAGTTTTGTTGAGGTGGAATCCATACATTGCCTAAAAGATGGGAAAAATGTGTAGCTAGCAATGGCCAATACTTTGAATAAAATATTTTTTACTTTCTCATGAAAAATTAGTGTTTTATTTTCACAAAAAAACGCTCACTTTATGCACCTGGAAAGGAAGGAATCCGAAAAAAATCAATTGCACACTTTTTATGAAGGAGTTCGGCAGTCATATCACTGCTCTGTCTTAAAATGAAATAAATGGTAGAGAAAGCTTTTTAAGACCTAGACAGTGGGTTCATTAGATATTTTGAACTGCCGTGAACCATGAGAAACTTCTGCAGATTGCCCGTTCCTGATGGAAGATTCGAGCAAAAAAATCTAATCTAATTTTAATTTCAAAGAATGTCTCTCATAAGATAAGAAAATTTTCAAAAATACTAATACGCATAGTTAAACCAACAGCCTTGTTAAAATTTCAAAAAAGTAAATCAGGCAGACTGGAAATATTCAGAACTTTTGATGGCACATAGTTTAGATCCACTTCCCCAATAATTTGATCAGAATCGGTTTACAACCCGCTCGTATCACCGAGACTGCAATTGAGATAAGTTATACCTAATCAAATGGAAAAAGATGACTTCATACTTAATAAGAGCTTCGAACCCATCAATCTAATTCTCTTTACATTGAAGCGCATGGGAAGAATTTTCGAGTTTGACGTGTTCAAATTCATTTTCTCCAAGGTACAACATGCATATCTAAGCAGCAAATCCCTCGAGACTAGGTTTCATAATATGATGGGCAGAGTTGGAGGCGAACTCGAAGAAAAAGATTACGCGCTGGTCATTTACATAGTCAGTGTGGGTGCTTTCGGCAATAGAATTGGACGAATCACCACTTTGTGTATGAGAACAGTGCTAGTATATTCTCATTGCAAATGCTGACTACTGCTCGCACTGCTTTGGAGCATGTTACCCGAATAACTGTTTAATGATCTTTTCAGCTCAGGCATATGCAGATAATGTAGTTATATTTTCTGTTGGTTTGTAAGGGGTGATTCATTGTGAGGTTTGATTTTCAATAGGCTTTTTTTGACAGATCATGCATGACTCCTATTAAACTGCTTTTTTTATTTTCGTTCAGTTTCGTTTGGCAAATCATCATGGAAAGACTCATAAAACAACAGCGTCTCTAAATTGTTCAGCTGTATTAGGAAAACCAGCGTTCTGTGAGAAATGTTTTTCGTGCGATTCGAGGAATTTACTGTGCGCATAATTGACCTAATGAAACCACTATTGCCAAAACCGTTCGCAAATTTAAGTCCCAGTTTACATTAGTTGATGATAATCGACCGGTTAGACTACATCCAGCACGTAGTGAAGAGACTATAGCAGCTATAGCTGAGAGTGTAAGCGAAGACCGTGACGAATCGAGTCGTCGTTCTCAGCAGCTTGGCTTGGCGTATTCAACAACTTGGCGTATTTTACGTAAGAATCTCGGCCTAAAAGCGTACAAAATTCAACTTGTGCAAGAATTGAAGCCAGGCGACTTGAATTTGCGTCATATTTTTCAGTGAATGGGCGCTCAAAGAAAATCCGGTGTTTTATCGTGAAATTTTGTTCAGTGATGAAGCCCATTTCTGGCTCAATGGATACATTAATAAACAAATTTGCCATTTTTGGGCTGATGAACAACCCGAAGAGTACCAAGAGTTACCATTATATCTATTAAAAACAACGGTATGGTGTGGTTTGTGGGCTGGTGGAATCATTGGGTCCATATTTCTTCAAAAATTAGGCAAATCAGAATGTTGCCGTCAATGGTAACCGTTATCGCGGTATGTTAACGGACTATGTGCCTCCTGAAATTCAAGCACATGGTCTCGGTGAGCTCTGTTTTCAACAAGACGTTGCTACGAGCCATACTGCGTGTGAAACAATGGACTTTTTGAGAAATCATTTTGGTGAGCACTTAATTTCATGTTTTCCTATGGTAAATTGGCCACTTAGATCGTGTGATATCACACCTTTGGACTATTTTCTCTGGGGATATGTAAAGTATCTGATCTTCAGGAATAAGTTAGCTACGATGGACGCTTTGAAAGTCAACATTACTCGTGTTATCCGTGAGATAACAGTTTCTATGCTCGAACAATTAGCCCAAAATTAGACCTTCCGAATGGACCATTTCATGTAGTCATGGCTAACATTTACATGATATCATATTTAAAAAAATAAATGCCATAAATTATGTATTTTATTTTCATTGTAAATCAAACCTTACGATGAGTTACCCTTTACTTAGTGATTATTTGCTCTTAAGGGAAGAACCCATAAACGTGATCAACGATTGGTGTACTTCAAATTGACTGTTGCACTCATTTAGTGCTCAAGGGTATCAATATCTATTTCTTCAACTAAGCTAGATATTTGAGTGTCATCCTGGATAACAAAATTCATTGGATACACCGCATCTAGGATGCAGAGTTGGTTTTTTATAAGGACTTTGTTTTGAAAATTTGCATTTGGCCAAGAGTAAATACGAAATACTGATTGTAAACATTGTGAAGTATCGGTGTAAGAACATAGAGTTTGCATCTATAGTAACAGACAAGTTATACCAGTCCGTAGTGAGATGGCGGGAAATGTGTTCACGAATAAACTTGAAGTCGATGAACTTGGTGACTCTCAATCGCGTGACTCTTTAGGGTGTAGACGCCAAACGAATGCCATCAACATCTTTTAAGAGGCTGTTGTGTCTACCAAAAAAAAATCGCTAGAGTTTTCTGTAAGGCTGAAGTAGTCTGAAGTTTTAAGAATCTTTTTTCATATGACAAGGAGAATCTTCATATCGTTGTAATTATCGTTCGCCTTAGTCTAAGTCAAAACATCGGCATGCCTGATGCATTTCATTTCATTTTGGGGCAGTGTGTTTATCTAGCAAGGCTATAGCCCATTCGATATTAAACGCCTTTCTACGCAGAAAGCCCGTCCTTGGCTCTAAACTGTGGCATAACCTTTACTATATAATTATAAATTGCATTATTTATTCTCGAGGCATATGTTGATCATGAGAAAGCGACGCCAGGTAAAAGTTAGTCACTTTTAAGAAAAGTAACTCACATTTTATTGAAATTATAAATCCTTATCCAAAACACGTTCCCATGTTGCAATTCGAACTGGCCAAAACTTCTAATCATCATAACAACAATAAAGTAGCATTTGTCCTTTAATATTCTGCAAATGCCAAAGTAAAGTTCGGTCGCATCCTGTTTAAAAGGAAACGGTCCCGAGTTGCCATTTTCATTCCATGCCATTGAGCTGCTCCAGTATGGTACATATAATATTGTGAAATACTTTACTCCACTAGTCCCCAAAACCATCCAATGGGTCATAACACCACCGTCAACCGAATGCTACTCGAAATTTGGGCAAGAATATTGCACACGCAATCCGACTGCAACAAGGATAATGGTCACAGTTGCAATCACAGCCACAATCACAATCACAAACTCCCAGTCAGAGACGTAATTGTCGTTGTTCTTGAAGCAAAGAAATACTGTATGATGCATCAGAGTGCACATCACAATGCACAGAGAGTTCACAGAGAACACACAACGAGCACACAGCATGGTTGGAAGTTTTAGTATTTATGTGCGGTCAAGTGTTTCGCAATAATTTCATGACCACCGGAACTCTTCTTGTTTATATGTGCGTCAATGTGTGTGTAACTCTGTGTATCTTCATCTGTATGGTATCCTGTTTCGGTGTCCATCCCTTTTAGGCGATTGTGCATTTTCTACAAAATTTAACAATAGACCACAAAATAAGCTGATTTCAACGCAAAAAGGAGATCAAAGATGTCGCATCCTTGTGTCTCCCAAATTCGGACAGAGTTGGTTGGCAAAAGGGTCAACTCGGTTTGTAAGTAGATTTGTTGTTCGTTCATAACTGTTTCTGTTTCTGTTTCTCTCCGTGGTACAGTATATTACACCAGACTGGGCAGCTGAGTTTAGCCTGTTTGCCTTTGGTTATGAGTCCTTAAACCATGTCTGGGATTAAAATTGGATATTCTTGGGAATACCTTCATTCCAGGTTGAGGTTGCGGATAGAATGATATTACTGGGGATTTCTGGTTTGTTCGAAATCGACTTGGTCGAATGGTTCATTGGTTTTGTCAATAGTCTGTTGATGGGTCATTTTAAAATACACCCCGGAATTTAGAAGCATCAGACGATTCTCAGTTTGAGCTTAAATTTATTTTTTATGATATTGGATGCACAAGCACGGAGAGTTTGGTATGACGCATAAGTAAAGTACTAAATTACCTTATAGAGATATGAATCGTTGATTACATTCGGTGACAGCTTTAAGTCAATAAGGCATAGCCTCAGACATAGCAAGATAAATGAAACACGTGTCCTGAAAAGTTCTTGCAGCACTGCAGTCTTTCTTCCTCTCTCTGTCCCATTTTTCTAAAAACTTAACACGTGCTCAGACGTTCAAGTTTTAAGAAACGTTCCAATAAAAACCAGAAACGACGGTTGGGAGAATCCTTGTCGATTTCTAAAAGCCTTTAAATTCTCAAAGACAACATTACGATCACATTGATCGATAGAAGCGGCAGGCAGGGATACATATCTTTCATATTTTTGGTTGTGTTTAATACATCAAGATCCAGGGTTGCGCTATCTTTGTCAGTGCGAGTTTGCCTTGGTGCAAAACTTGAGGTTATTGCAAAAGAAGATATATATTCCAGGCAAATAATTGATTTGGTGACCCCTGATTATAACTTAAACCTTCTGCCACGAATGCAATACTGTACATACTATAGGTTTTTAAACTCATCAAATAATTAGGTTCGACTCATTGCTTGATAAACGTCAAGCGGGAATGGAAAGATTCTAACAATGCTGTAACCAAGGTCTCTCTTCTGGATTTTATCAAAGATTTTACAGTTCCCTTGCTTACTTTGATACAGTTCAGAGTCCACCTAAGCCTTAATCAACAAGCACCTCAATACATCTGAGGTAACTTTCTACTTGGACCGTCACCTAAGTCGATGTTTTTCTCAACCACCCTGTCCCTATTGAGTTGGTTCGGAGATCCTCAGGATCATTGATATTTACCCACTCTACATAACTCAGTCATGGCAGTCATTGTATTCGGGCTCTAATGGCTAGATCAAGTCGCTCCATAATCCATACAGTTCGTCTGCGTATTTTCTTCTCCATTCACCATATACCATATGCAGACGTATACGATAACGGAATTCTTCTCCCTTGAACGGAAAATTCTGAGGCTGCAAACAATACTGTCAAGACGGATTTGATATTGATAAGAAGGAGCTCCTTGCACTGTTCAAAGAGAAAGAGAGCGATAAACTCCAAGCCGTAGGAACGAAGTCATTCGTCACAGCTTAAGCACAAAGGAAGAAACAAGAACTTTCGCTTTTCTTGGTTTAGCACGCTTCTTAAAACAGATTCAGTAGGTAAAGATGCATTCGATTCCTAGAATACTAGTATACGAGTAGAAAATGGATAAAAGTAAAGACTTTTTTGCTGGAAAAAGTTCGGGCACGCCACATCAAAGTTCGAAATGCAGCCTCCACCCGTCATGTGTGGAACGGACCACAAATCAGAAAACTTCTCAGCTATTGCGTGGTGATGATAGGGAATCTGACTCCCCAACAAAAGGTGAAAGTTATAAATCTACATATTGTTAGTCGTAAGTTAAACGCCACTCCATTAACTATGGTACCTTCGCCCAAAAGGCGGCAAGTAGGAGAAAATGGTACAAAAATCGAAGGTTGATTCTCAGTCCACAACTGCTAGAACAGCGGAAGCTTCATCTGACATGCTAGCTATCCTGCCTTCTATTAAGGATCAGATTTATGAAAAGACTAAACACGTGAACAAAATCGCACCTCCAGTTGTTATGGATGCGAAAATGGTGGAGCGAACCCTAAAGGTGCTTGCGTTGAATGTGGATTCACGTATGCTCAACGAAAAAGCCCTTAATGTACTTTCGGTTAGCAAACTTAAATTGCAAAAATATACAAAATGAGGCAGAGAAGATATAGAATATTTCAAAGAAAAAATATAAAAAAAGGCTTTTATTTAAAAAGAGTGTACAGCTAAGTAGTGCGATGGCTCCGGGTGATTGAGGCAAGCACTATGTTTAACCCTCTCCGTAGTGGAAAACGATAGTACATGGTGTCTGTCTATGCACCTGAAACAACTCAATTCACTTTATTTTCTTATTTATCTCAGAGCTCGGTACACTTTTTTTTATTTCATAATCTTTGACTTTGATTTTGACGTCAAATACAGAGATTAGGGGAAATATATATATCAAACCTATATTACTCGATTTATAGGCGACAGAACGTCTATTCCTTAGACAGCTCTTCTATTTGAATATCCTGTTGTCCGACGTACGGACACAAATTAATGGCACGAAGTAACATATCATTTATAAACTACGCATATTCGTATGTTAACGTTTCTATTGCGAACTTAGCAGCGAGATAACAAATCCAAAAGGTATCTGTATATTGACAAGAGAACTCTCCTCCATAGCACCTAAAACAAATGAACAGGACACTTAAACGAACGAACTTCGTACCACAGTTACGAAACCAGGAGAACGAAGACGCATTCCGAAACAATGCTATTGAGGCACTACATCAACAAAAAATATGGGCCACTATCGTGACTAGAAATCTTGTGCAGGAGAAAAGATCAAAACGACCATCCGTGTCTAAATATCGCCTGAACAACGAATAACGAACAATTACTGTTAACAGTAGCAACAGCCGATTCGGGCCGGAAAATCGGGTCATTTTGCACAAGTTCTACCTTCGAAATAATATCAAGAACTGGAGAGTGAACAACTTACTTTTTCCTCCATTTAGTGCAGAAAATGTTGCGAATAATACGATCTTCAACGGGAGGAAGCTATCTTCGTTTGTTTCAAAAGAATAGATCTATATGATTTTCGAATTACTGAAAAGTAAGACATCAGTGGTAACCGAACGTATACTTGATGTATACCAACATCCTTCTCTAGATGATAACTGTGGTTCGTTCTATTCTTAAAAGAAAAATACACATTCGGCGAATTTTCGTCCGATGAGTCCCCTCCTGAACCTGAGAAAAGTTTTCAAAAATATGGTCAATAGAGTTTTGATTAAGTAAGTGGAGGAGAAGAATACGGTTTTAGGTAATTGGTTACGATTAAGTTCTTCCAACATGAATGTCTTAACTGGTATGTGATAACCAATTATTAGCAACTTCGTCACAAACAATATAATAAACAATACGTTTATTTTCAAAAATCAAAAATGTCGGCTTCATCCAGGATACCCAATCACACATGTTTACACAACATACATTCGACAGTGGAATAAAAGCAAGAAAAAAACTGCACGGATGCTTGCCTGGTAGACTTGAAAAATGGCTTTCTCACCGTTTAGCTAAAGGGACTACATATTCTTCAAGATGAACAGGTTGGGTATAAGTCGTAGCTTCTATTTAATATGCTTACCAGTAGGCATTCATCGTGAAGAAGGAATACGTTGATATACGGTCATATAAAATGTCTCCGCGGTTTTTTGTCACTAGATGGTGTTGGGGTCCATGTATCTGGAAACACTAATCTGATTGTGTTAAACGAACACGTGTTTCAAAGGTGATATGTCAGGCTTAATTGTGAAGACAGCTGTGTAATTCGTTGCTCGTGTTAAAAGTTATACTGATTTGAACATAAGTGAATATATATATGAAGAAATACGGTATGTGATGATTTTTTACTATAAAAAAAGGAAAAACGCTGCAAAAACATGCCGAAAAGTTTGTGCAATTTACAGTGAGAATGCTGTGAATAAGCGCCGGACCCAGAAGTGGTTTGTTCGATTCCGTTTCGGAAATTTCGTTGTAAAAGATGCACCTTGCACTGGTCGGCCTATCACTGAAAAAGTCGATGAAATTTTGCAACTGATGGAGCAAGATCGCACGGAAGCTGTCTGGAGATAGCGGAGGCACTAAACATTAGCCGTACGACAGTTTGGAATCATCTAAAACGAGCAGGCTACTCAAAGAAACTCGATGTTTGAATGCCACATAATTTAACGCAAATAAATTTAATTGACCGAATAACCATCAGCGAAACGCTGCTAAAACATAACCATAAATGGAACCATTTTCGAAGCGATTCATTACAGCGATCAAAAAAAGGATTAAATACGAGAATATCCAATGCAAGCGATCATGGTCAAAGGCCGGTGACTGACCACAAACGACTTCAAACGATTGTATCCTCTACTGTGCACAACTTGTCCGCTTGGATGAAGTTATCAAGAAAGAGCGACCAGAATTGGCCAACAGAAAAGAAGTTGTCTTCCATCATGACAATGCTAGGCCACACACATGATTTGATGACCGGGAACAAATTGAAGGAGGTTGGTTGGGAAGTTTTGATGCATCCACAGTATAGCCCGGACCTTGTACCCTGATCCGCGCTCCTATTCTTTGTCTACATATTTGTTTTGTGTCACTTCACCGTGTCATAGCGTACGCAGACCACTTAATCGTGTACAGATCAAAAATTTTGGTCAGTACTTTAACCTTGCAACATGACTTCAATTAGATTAGAAGACTTTGCAATCACTATAAGTTAAAAACCGACTTTTAGAAGTCGAAAAACAAAACCACAACAATGCTACTAGCACCGGACAATTTAGCCGGACCATTTTTACACGAGTCTTTTTAAGTACCTGGCCTTTTACCGTCGGATTAGGCGGAGATAACTTCCACACCATTCAAAAACAAAGAGGACAGAGAAAACCGACTGTTGGTTGAAATATGAGTTGGATATGAGTTTGTTGGACATGAGTTTCCAACTCGGACTTCAGTTTTGCATATGGAAGGGTGGAAGCCTTTAAAGACCACCACTGACGGAGACCATAGACTGGTACAAAGCAGATATTACGGTAATCTCAGAAGTTCAATGGGATGGAGAGCCAAGACATCTACTACGCCGACTGTTACCAGAAAGGAGGGCGACGCTTTTTCGGATGCAGATTTGCTGTTCGAGGAACACACAGAAAATATCCTCCAATGCCCTATCAAAACTACCCGCATCAAGGACAAACTCGGAAATATAAGCTTGGTGTGCGTTCATGTACCTGCGGAGGAAAAGATAACAGCATTAAGTATGAAATCTATGACCTCTTAGCCCGAATATACATACACTCAGTGAACAATCTATGACACCAAAATTACGCATAGAGTTTTTAATCCAAGGCTAGGTAAGGAAGCCATTTTTGAACGGGTCATTTGAAAACACAGCTCGAATGCCACCATGTCTAAAATGGATTCAGGTTCTTTGAATCTATAAAGATAAGGTTATGTTACACTGGCTGTAACTCAGTTACTCCTTTTACCGATGTGATGCTACATGGATCTGTGATACTTCTACTTTTGGAACTAATTTGAGCTTCTGAAGCTCAAAGAACTAGTCCGTTGTACAATACATACATTATTGTGTCTATAACGTAGTATGGTCAAACTCTTAGAGCAGTTGAGATCCAGTTTTGAACAGATTTGAATAGTTGTAGGACATGTTAGCCCAACAGTCTACTAAAGTTTGTTCTTCTTATATCATCTAGCTTCAGTTTTAGTTTGTACGTAGCCATTGGTTAGGGTGATTCATAGTGAGAATAGTGACAGATCGTGTGTAATTCCTATTAAACTGCTTTATAATTTTTGGTCAGTATCGTTTGGCAAGTCATTTGAGTCCCAGTTTACATTAGAGGATGATACTCGACCGGTCAGACCATATCCAGCACGTAGTGAAGAGACTATAGCAGCTGTAAAAGGGAATGTAAGCGAAGACAGTGACGAATCTTTTCGTCGTCGTTTTCAGCAGCTTGGCTTATGCTATTCGGCAACTTGGCGTATTTTAAGTCAGGATCTCGGCATAAAAGCTTACAAAATTCAACTTGTGCAATAACTGAAACCAGGCGACTTGAATTTCCGTCATATTTTCAGTGAATGGGCTCTGGAAAAACTCAATGAAAGTCCGGTGTTTTATCATGAAATTTTGTTCAGTAATGAATCCCATTTCTGGCTCATTGGATACGTTAATAAACGAAATTGCCGTATTTGGGCTGATGAGCAACCAGAAGATCTACCAAGATCTACCATCACATCCATTTAAAACAGCAGTATGATATGGCTTATAAGCTAGTAGAATCATTGGTCCATATTTCTTCAAAAATGAGGCAAATCAAAATGTTACGCATTTTGCTACGGTAAATTGGCCGCCTAGATCGTGCGATATTACACCTTTTTACTATTTTCTCTAAGGATATGTAAAGTCTCTGGTCTTCAGAAATAAGCCAGATACGATTCACGCTTTTGAAGCCAATATTACTCGTGTTATTCGCGAGATACCAGTCGCTATGCTCGAACGAGTCGCCTAAAATTGGACCTTCCGAATAGACCACCTCAGACGTAGTTGTGGCCAATATTTACATGATACCATTTTTAGAAAATAAATGCCATAAATTTGTCTTTTAACCGATAGTTAAAATGTTAAGTTTACTTTAAAATTGCTGTGCTTTATTTTACATTATAAATTAAACCTTACGATGAATCACCATATATATAGATCAAATCTTTTTCAGAAAAGATAGGTAGAGTGGTTCTTATTTTCGCCAGTTCTCTGAATCTACAATTCTGTGGAATATCTCTGTGGCCCTGCACCCAACTTTGGTGAATGTTGAACTACCCTACTGCTCTGCCCTTGAGATGCGGATTCGATACCTTCCTTTCTTACATACTTACAAGAAAGTCTTTTTCAATCCATGTTGGGGCATTATGAAGTCGATGTTCTCTGAAGGTTTCTTAATATATAAAGTGATCCAAAATCGTGACCAAGTAATTTATATGTTCACTGTGTAGTTGCTTTAAGGCTAGTAGCTGCGTAAGCAAACACGAAAGGAGGGAGTATTGCGTAAGTCTCCGCTTATCCATAGACCTGCTGTCCTTTGTACTTTACTAAGTACCAGATAACCGCATAGTAGGTGAGTATTGGTCTTATAACTGAGGCTTATAGCCAGTGGGTAATGCGAAGCTGAAGGATTCATTGGTTCCCAATGACTTTCTTCACAGATAATAAAGCTTCTTTACTACTCTTTCTTGGCTATTAGGCTCCCAGTCAGAAAGAGTACTAGATTTTTTTTTGCTGTATCGGGAAAGTCTAAGCTGTTACCGTTGATAGAGAGAGGGTCTTTGATTGCAATTTTATATTTTCTGGAAAATAGGATCAGATAAAATGGGCTTACTCCCAATCCATTGCGATCTGTCCAATTGGTTAGTCTGTTAAAATTTTACTGTAAGAGTTCTTTAATGGTGTTATGATACTTTCCTCAGACAGCTATAGCAATGTCACCTGTATAGCCAGCGGCCCTGCTACCACTCGCCTCCAGGTATATCAGCAGTTCATTAACCACTAATAATTTGTAAAAAGGTCCTTATAATTTATTAGTCAGTACGAGGTTTAGCTATCTCTTGATCAATCAATCCTCCAGCTCCCCGAGTATGCTGGAATTATAAACTTTTCGAAGAACGAATGCAGATATTACATGAGCAACGGAGTCAAGGAAGTTAACCAAAGTTCGACTTCGAAAAGCAGCAATGGCGAGATACCGCTACTTCTAACTTTCTCAAAATCTTACCCAGTATACACAAAGCGTGGATCACCAATGGGAATGTTGTCAATGAGTCATCAAAGAAGCTGCTTCTGATGTGATTGATTTTAAACCGCAGCCACAAAAATGCCTATTGTCGATAAATGCAGGTAGACACATGCAGCTAAACCAGCTGCATATATGTAAAGCTTCGTTGCATCGAAAGACGAGTGCTGCTCATGGCTACACGAGCAGAAAAGAATGGAGTTACACTGGTTTCTAGGAAATAATTAGGTCAAGAAGAACGCAAACGAGGAAATGAAGAAATGTAAGTTCACGAGTGACATTCAAAAGCCTTATCAGAGTATAAAACGAACATTCCAGAGCTAAATAGCCATTATAAAAACCTGAAAAGATGACAATTTAGAAATAATATCATAGTCACAAGCAGTGCTAAGAACGTGGAAAGACGACTTCTGCAGACCGTGAAACTGGATGGTCATTAAAATCCCACTGTCAGGCTGAATGTACGAGAGAGAATTTCATTACCTTGACCTAGACGAAGTTAAGATAGCTATATCGAAGCTAAAGTCTAATAATGCTGCTGGCGTTGTTGTTGGTAGCATGCGGCTGCACCAACTAAAAAGGAAGAGGTGTTCTAAACATTTTCTGTAGGAACTTTTTTTCGTATTACGTGAGGGTCTAAAACTCGAACAATCTGGTCCATATCAATGCGATTTTAGGAAAATATAATATCGATCGCATATTCACACTACGGCAGATCTAGGAGAAGACCCTAGAATTTCAGATTGGCATGCACCAGCTAAGCTGCATATGACAGTGTGCATAGGGTCGAGCTATACAACGCGATGTCAACCTCGCCAAACTCTTCAGGTTGAATAATAATGAACAAACAAATACCTTCAATGTCAAGAAAGGTTTTGGACAAGGCTACACGTTGTCATGTTACTACTTTAACATCGCTCTAGAAAGAATCGTACAAAACTAATCGGACAACAAACGAGAGACCATCTTTTTTGAGTCCACACAATTACTCTAAACGGATAACATTAATGTGATAAGAAGAATGCAACGAGCCGTGAGTGAAACTTTCGTGAGTATTGAGGCGAGAACTGCCAAAATGGATGTGATTGTTAACAAGGAAAAAATAACGTACATGCTCTCATTAGAAAAGGGCACATGCTACCGATGGCTTAGCCAGAACATTTACATTGACAAATATAATTTCGATGCTATTTCGATGATATCAGATGCAGAATAACTCTTTCCCATTGCCGTTTCTTAGGACTTAGGAGTTAGTTGTATAACAAAGCCCTGGCTTGATGTAAGTCGCTGGGCATCCGGGTCCAAAAATGGGTGAATAATTACTTTTCCGTTTTAAGGGATGCTGCGTGAGATTTTCGGTCCCTTTTGTATTGAGGGAGAATGAAGGAGAAGATTCAAACGCGAACTGCAGTGACTTCGGCTCTTTACTAACAAATATCTGGGCAGGTTATTTAAGATATTGTGGAAAATGACTTCAAGAATGAGTCAATAAGACATCAGCATGTGGCAGCAAATACGCCAAACGACTGGCAACAGTTTTCTCGAATTATTTATCAGCCGACCAAAATTCTTGAGAATCAAAATTCTAAAAAATGGTGTGGAATTCACTCACTTAACTAGATCAAAGTGTACAGTGCACCAAACATACCTACATACCTAATTAGCTGCGATTTCACCACGCAATAAAATGACAAGAAAATATTTCTTTATAACATTAGAAAACCATTTGCTTCCTTTTATTTTGAGTGCTTAGAAACATTTGCCAAGAAAACATCCCCAATGCACATTTCAACGTAAATATGGTAAAAATGAATTCTGTGAGTGAATTTCATTCAAATTCAGAGACTTTTGGGTGCAGAATAATCTAAAATTTCTGTCGTTCACATTGAGATCTCCCTCTTTTCTGTCATGACATTTATTTGCACGTGAAATCCTGAAAACTAGCAATTATCAGCAAAGGTACCCTCTAATAAGCACATAAAATATGATACGGATGAGGGATGTGGAAGATTTTTGAATCTAAAACCTAATTGTTAAGCTCTTCAACGTAATCATTACTCGTATTTACGTATTTACAAGACAACACAGATTAACACGAAAAAGGATCAAAATAAACTTTCCCTCATGTCGCACGTAATGCTCGTTCGTATCCCTCCCTGGAACACCTTCCTCTTATTTCGTTAATTTTGAAATTCCATATTTGCTACACTGTCCGTATGTCAACATAATTATTAAGGCAATTATTCGCCCTCCAAACTAAATTATACTTCCAAATAATAATTATGTGTCAACTATCCATATGCACACATGTCCTGGGGATAGTTGAACAGACGGAGGATTCCTGAACCAGGGTTGGACGTAGCCCACAGATTACTCGATATGGTAGGGGTAGCTAACATAAGCCGAAGGGTACCTAAAGCTAACTTTAATTTGTAAAAATAACTGGAAGCACGAACGTTTGCGTTCCACTAACCCACACATTCAGTGCAGATGTGATCGCCGTTATTACCATCAACATCATTGTCGTCATCGTCGTCGTCGTTGTAGTTGTCGGTGTCCTTGTCGTCCTTGTAGTTGTCATCCTGTCGCCCTACTTTGAAATGCACCAAAGGAATTCGTAATTGGTGGCAATGATATGTGTGTAGTAGGGTAAAAGAGATACTTTATCGAAGCTAGATACGTGTGCGTCAGGATTTCCACATACGGATGTTCGAAAATGTTTGCTCTGTGTCTGCACATTGGCTAATTACGAGAGAAATAATTATAAAACATGGCCAATACGTCAACTCTTGTACATAACTGTGTGTGACTCTGTGAAATATCCTCTGGGTTAGGATAATAGTTGTGGTGGGTGATGGCGGTAGTGCGGCTGATGACAGGCTTTGAATGGGGGCACTCTTAACTAAACAATCTGAATACCGCGATGATTTCTGCGTGCAAACAGGCGATAGGGCATTTCTCATCCATTTTCTGTGTTATCCTGCAGAGTAAATATGAAAACAATTGGTTGGGTGCATTTTCTTTGACTATGACTATACCCTACTGCACCTCATTAATGTGTTTTTTTTTCTCTATGAGTTTGTGTGGATCTAAAATGAATTGAGATACTTGTATTTTTGCGAGACTTAACTTCGTTGCTTGTTGTTTTGTTAATAAGTTTTGCAGAAGAAGCTTCGTGATTCCGTGCTGTGGTGCAACAACTAAAAGTTTACTTTTGCGATTAGGTACCCCCCACTAAGGATTATTCGAGAGGTCTTTTGTTGCACTAGGTAAAGACGTTTACCATCAGCAGGGTACACCCAGACTTACTGATGCAGTGTGTGGCTTGAAGTGAATTTAAGTTTTTAAAGCGCTAATGCAACTCGCGTTTTCAAAACCCATCAAGTCAGAGTTCTGATAAGTGAAAAGGTTGGAAAAGTTAAGACTTGTGGATTTGAATTTTGGGTTAGAAAGTTTAGATTTGCATTTGAAGTTTTTTAAGCGGTGTGTTAAAAAAGTTTTAAATCTTCTTCAAAGGATCGTAGCTGAGATCATCAGGCAGTCACTGTGAGGTTATAGTAAAATATTTATTTCCATCTCGTTACACCAACAGAAGCTTATATCTCAAGTGCTCTCGAAAAAGATATTGTTGAAGTCAGGGATTGTCCTCGTGGCGATTTAAATGCTTGCTTAGGTATACAAAGGCTCTTGTATAAGTTCACAAGTTATAAGTTTATATATGAAAAGGTTTCTAGAGAAGTTTTGGAGATTAATGTCTTTTTTGCTACTCAAAGGCTCGGACAGTGGTGCTAAGATAATATTCAGCAGGTATCCTTTCATATTTTAAAGATGCGATTGTTCATGCATGTACACTTATAGCATTTTCTACATCCACTTGTTCACCTTTTATT
Organism: Volucella inanis; assembly: GCA_907269105.1. Lineage (NCBI taxonomy): Eukaryota > Metazoa > Arthropoda > Insecta > Diptera > Syrphidae > Volucella > Volucella inanis. Next base: position 151,300,543 of record OU026153.1, read on the forward strand.
AACAGATGAAATATGTTTTGCATTACTTAATTATTCTCTCAGATGGCGCTACAGTCCGAGCTGGTGTATGGCCTCAACTAACATGATACTTCAGTGTAAGGCGTCCTTTGTTGGTAGAGTTGGCTGAGCTTCCCCTTTCAATTGTATGCGCTATAGGTTGTATACGCCCTACAAATACCTAAATCGCCACCTCTATTCTCCGTTGATGTAAACGGGGCCAAAAATTACCCGAAGAATTTTTATCTCGAAACGTTCGTGTCAGTATCCAAGCCTCTCCGCCATGAAGTGGACCCTCAAGAGAGGGCTTTACTACTTAATTACCTTCTAAGTGATCAGCAAGAATCATCGTCAAATGATTTTCACGCTGGTGTCGTTGCGGGATTTGATAGCGTAGCCGAGGTAGATAAAGTTCCTTACTAACTTAAAGTAATAGCTGCATATAGTGACGTTTTGTCCTAGGTATTGATGTTATCTTTATTGACAGAATAAACTTTGTTTTTCCTACATGGTCGCAAATTCGTCGACCCAGATTATATTGATGAATTGATGCTCCGTACCCAATCACCACCTTCTTGAAAATCGCTGTTCTCTTTTCATATTAGTCGGGTGCAGTGAAATGTTGTCTGCCTTCGTTTAGGTCGGATGATTCATGTTGCCTTACGAAAGGATGTTATTGTCATTCATTCGAATTTGTGTACGGGCTCTCCAGCGTTGGCATGTTCGTTTTATTTTGTTAATAAATTTTCCGAACTTCGTTCTTCTGGTAGTACCACTCTAAAGCCCTCATCGATCGCTTTTCGTGCTCTTTCTTTTTCTTCTTAGGTGCCAATGTTCTTCCCTTGTTTTCTCTAATTCTTTTCTGCAGTGCCGTAGTTGCTTTTTCAATTCTGCTTTTCTGTATCCGTCATTGATGCAAGGGTTCATCAGAGGCGGCTTACCTGATTACTCTTTAACAATAATACTACTGATTTTCTACAATACATTCGATCAACTCCTTAATTCCAATTCAAGGCTCATTCTGGAATTCTGAGCTCAGGTTTCCTGAGCGAATTTTTTGGTTATGAAGTGTAACTGCGATCCGGAATTTAATAATGCACGACATAGAATTTGAGTGTTTGAGCCACAATTACTGTTCAAACAATGTCCTGTTTTTATCCGATTTCTGTAGCATCAAATATACGATTAAGAGTAGCCAACCATGAGTGTCGAAATCAAAATTTTGAATTGCTTGCATGACTTCATTTGTAGTATCATGAATCTTTTTTAGACTGGTGGCTGTCCCAATCGCAGGTGCGATCGGATGATCACTAACGAGTTACGTGAAGAGGTCATAAAATTGCCTCAAATTTAAATAGTAGCTATCGAATTTGAATAGTTGTGTTTTTGTCAATTTCATTGCTGTGTCCACAATTCCTATTTAATAAAGATCTTTCCATACGCAAGACCAGATACAAGCTCAAAATAATTTCTATATCTTGATGATGTTTTTGTATCTTATTTTCCATTATTCGATATAAAATTGATATTTTTCCCAGTTCTACTGCATTGTTTTGATATTTAACTGACAAAAGTGGTATGAGAAACTTTGACCTGTTTTCAAGGAATACTTGTCCAGGGATTTTTTTCGAATATCTTTTAATAAAATAATATCTTGTGGGTTTTCTATAATTTGGTTTGGATTCACCTTCAAAGGATTCTTTTATAACTAGCTCATGTGTTGACATTATAAGCTTAGGAATTGTCTTCAGAACTACGCCCCTTTCTAAGATTACCGAAAATAAAACGTACCTCCCCATAATAAAAATGTTTATGGCGGTTAATAATGCACTAATTACGTTGTCTACCCTTATGTGTAGATTTCTACACATATAGACAGTAAGTGCATGTCATATAAAAAGTCATTTGCGTTAAGTGTTTTAGCAAGTGAATACCGTTGGTATATTTAGTGAAATTTATAAAAATAATGAAAGATAACAATGTCAAAAGCAAGATATCTGACAGAGGAAGAAACGGAACCATTTTTCAATGAAAGGGATGGCGATATCAGTGATGTTTCTGGAGACAGTGATGACGAATTTGTGCCAGAAGAGAATATTGAAGATGACCATAACTTATATTCAGACGTTAGCGATTCTGACGAAGAGCAAGCGAGTGGCTCAAATGAAATCAACGACTCAATTGCTGAAGTTGAAAATATGGATCCACTGCTTGTTTCGAAGGATGGTATTATTTGGCAACTACAACCATTTCAGCATCAAAGTGGTAGATTGCGGAATGAAAATATAATTTCTCTTCATCCTGAAACAACAAGATATGCCAAGGCTCGTGTTGATGGCATCAAAGATGCTTTTTTGCTATTCTTCCCACCAAAAATTCAAATGCGTATGTACAAGCAACATATAGTAAGGATTTCAAACAAATCGATTCGAATATGCTGCAAGCATATATTGGTGTTTTGATTTTAGCTGGTGTTTATAGGTAAGACGTAGTTGCTTTCTTTCTTATTTCAACTGATTCTTGACTTTTTTTGCTATTAGATCGAAAAACGAAACTATAATTGAACTGTTTGATGATATTAACGGTCGTCCGGTGTTTAGGGCAATCATTGTATGTCGAAGAAAAAATTTGAGTATTTGAATCGAGTTATTCGTTTTGATGATGTCATTAGCAGAAGACAGCAACGATCTACAGATTAATTTGCACCGATTCGGGATGTTCACGCAAGAATTAGTAAATGTACTTTTGTTCTATTACATTATGGCGATAATTTGTAACCTTATATTTTGAATATGAAAAGTAAGATGTCGCTCTAAAATTCTCCAAATTCACCATATTAAATTGTATTCTGTTTAGTTGTTACTCATTAACATTTTAATATCCGCCTATTCTGTTACCAACCTTCAACGAGGTAAGACCTCTTAAAGAAATAAAGCAAGCTGTTATCGCAAAATAAAACACGTTTTTATTTCTTCTACATATTTAACCTCATTGGAGCATCCTACCAGCGCTCCAAGTGTGTATTCCATACGTACCCACACATTTTGGTCCTTCGAGCTGGATAATACAATAAATTATTGGACAAGTTATTATTATATCAAACTTGCAAAATCCCTATATCTTGGATATCTCTTCGTTCGATCTCCATATCGCGAAGATCCTATCCTAAATCAGCAAAGTGATCACCAGCAATAGATTAATATCTTGATCGCATCGAGGCCCAATATTATCTATGTTTGCCATACCAGTCGATATTTTTACGATCAATTAAAAAATATGAGGTCAGACATCGACGTCGTCTACTGTACGATCATTGAATTCATCTCAGAAGTTCATTCAAAAGAAAAGGTCAATTTCGCTTCCGGCAATAAAAAATCTACGCTCACAGAGTTCATCATCATCAGAACTTTAATCAATCATCAAAAAAATCAGCATCACACCCACACTGCTGCAAGCAGAGTACCAGACGCCAAAATACCGTTTCCCACAGAAGCCACAGACGAGAAGACCATACCAGTGTTCAGTGGATCAGTGTCATTTTCTTATCAGGTGCGTGTGTATTGTCTAAGACCAGTGCATAAAATTTAGTTATTTGCAAAAAACAAAATATGTGGAAGATTTACGTAAACAAATTTTGACAAGGTGTCTTATTCACGTATATTTATTATTTATATAATATTTCTAATACAACTGCATGATAAAAGTGCATATACAAAAGGCTAAGTCACCTTCGCGCTATTCCTTCCTGGTGTGAGTTTTTTATTATTTGCTTACTATGGATTGAAAACTCTTCAAATTTTATATGTGATTATAAATAATTAAGCGGTAAAATGACTGTTTTGGATGATTTCATTGTTGCTGCTGATCAGCTGGTCATTTTTAAAATCAATTATGATGAAATCATGTTAGCTGACCAGACAGTAAGTTTGTTAGAAGCATACAAAATAGAATTAAACGACCTTTGGGCAGAAGTGAAAATGCGCTATTCGTTGTGTGTTCAAGTAGCCTCAGAAGAAGGCCAAAGTGATAAGGGTGTAGATAGTGATACAGGCAAAACGAGTTCAGATAAAAAAGCTGTTAAAAGCAAATATCAGTCGTCTTCCTTAACCTATATTAACTGCTTGGCCGAGATTATAGAAAATCATAAGAAACTTGCGATTATTAAAGCCGACATCCCTTCTGGCAATCATTCTATCTCTGATCCATACTGAGTTTCCTGCATCAAGATACCGCCGTGTGACACGGAAACATTTACGCGAAATTATTTGACATGGCCTTCCTTCCTTGACATGTTCACAGCAGTATACATTAACCACCCAAAAGGTGACGCTTACAATATAGTTTCCAAGTTTCCTCTTGCTGCCGACAATTTTAAGTTAGCTTGTGCGACACTAGCTGACCAATATGAAAACAAAGGAATATTGGTCAAAAATCAGCTTAAGAGTTTATTCAATTTGCCTTCAATCACTCACGAATCTAATAAGCTAATCAAAGATATTCAACGCAAAATTAACGATGCTTTATCGAATTTTAAAACTCACAACATATCAACTGAATCCTGGGACAAAATTTTGGTTTATATGTGTTCCAATATCAATTATATTTGATAAATGCTCCAATTTATTGAGTGACTACTACAATCCACATGAATGTGTGACAGTTGACGAGCAATTACTTAGTTTTCGTGGAAGATGGAAATATCGTCAATATATGCCATCAAAACCAGTAAAATACGCACTAAAATTCTGGTTGCTGGTTTGTTCTTATACAAGCTATGTTTGGAAAATCCAGCCATATTTGGGAAAAGCGATTGCAGCCAGTTCGAGTGAAAAAAGACAAGACGAACGAGTAGTTTTAAATCTCGTTGATTGCTTGAAAGGTCACAACAAAACAATGGATAACTTCTTTTCCTCATATAAGCTTGGGCATTACGATGGTTGACACGATGAGAAAAAATAAAAGAAGCATCCCACCAAAGCTTCTTAAATGCAAAAATAGACCATTGTATGAATCTACTTTTGCATTAACCGAAAACACAGCACTTGTTTCGTACATTGGACGGAAAAATAAGTGTACCGTGTTGCAAAGTATATTACTTTGCATAACTCAATTGAAATCTAATCGACTGAAAAAAAGCTACCAGCGATTATAGCCTATTATAATTAAACAAAAGGTTTGTTCATATACTACTTTTTGAAATTTCAAGACCCTCTTATGTTTTTTTTTTTCATTCAATATAGGCGGTATGGATACGGTTGACAAAATGCTCACTTGTTACAGCTGTAAAAGAAAATCTAACAGATGGCCAATGGCTGTATTTGCAAATATGATTGACATTTCTGCTTTGAATGCATTAATTATTTTCAAAGAAGTGAATCCAAATTGGCAAGCAACACAAAAAATAACAGTAAGAAGGAATTTTTTTACGTGAACTTGGAATATCCCTTGCTAGCTTATGGAAGCTATAAGTGCGAAGCCAAGATCAGAATCGTCTGTTTAAATGCTTGCAACTATTTTGGAAGAAAGTTCACCATTTTCACCTTTAGAGGATGTTTCTGTATCAACTTCAACAAATCCACCAAAACGGTCATAAAGCGTTCCACCACAAATTAAAGGCAGAGCAAGATGTCACGTTTGCTATGAAGAAATATCCACCAAAAAAAATAATGTCTATGAGACGATTTGTTGTTTTTGCACAAAAGCTGCATGTTAAAATCAACATAATCGAAATGTATGTGTAAAATGCATTCAAGAAAAACTAATTTGAACCTACCTACCTTCTCTTGTTATTTTGGAAATAAATTATAAAAGCAATTTTTCGGTTTAATTTAAAAAATAATTTAGAAAATGCATTAAAATCTCATATGTGTAGAAATCTACACACGAGGGTAGAGAACGTAATTTTTTTTAAAGATAAGATGAAGATTAATTTACAATTGACTGCTTTTTCACTTCAGTCTCACTAAAATGTGATTAAATACATATATACATACACACAAAGATCCTGTTCTTTGGCGAACATCGTTTGTTGCACTGTGGATTATCTTCTTGTGGGCTACCTCCAATTCCTTGGCTTGTAAATAAATTTGCCGTTGCGACTTTCCATGGTCGGCTCATTATGCGAAAAACTCTCAAGCTGTTGGCGATGGTTCTTATTGTTGTGGCTCATGCAAAGCATCTTACCAATAACTCGTCAACTTACTTTTTCTCCTTCCCAGCATGTATGTATACTCTTGTTGCTTGTTCTTCCTCCTGTGTTTCTTAATACGTTGGTTGCACAGAAAAGACTACTTTCGATTGTTGTCGTAAGAATCCCGGCTCCTGCCACCTCATTTCGTTTTCAACAAAAGCTGACATAAAAATTCCCCGTGATGCAATATCGCGAGAATAAGCTTCTGATGGCGAATGCCTCTATACCACTTTTTTGGTGAGCCTTTGAATTTGTAACGCTGGTTCGCAATAAACGTTTTCCATTTCGACGATGGTGCTGCACAGTGTAATTGGTGGATCCGTCGATGTCCACACTTTGACGTTAATCAGCTTCATTGCAAATGTGGTGAAATATATAAGCTTTGCCAAAATTTTTGCTCCGCAAATTTCCAAGCGAGGTTTTCGATATAGGTAGACGCAAGTGTACTACGGTTAATCGCCGCAGCATACGGCTTTTCCTAAGCATCGCAAAGCCAATGGAGATAAACTATGCATTCATCGGTGTATCATCAGTTTTTCGAGGATTGGTTTCCACTTCCGCCTTTCCGCCTTGGTGAATCCCAATTCACACATTTTTCTCACAGGTTTTGCATCATTATCTTGGCCTTTACCACGTTTGGAATGATCTGACCCATAGGACATCAAGGCTTCTTCGCATGACCTGCATCATCGCCATTTAAAATCCAATGTTTTTGTATTGTTGACCCCGTCAAAGAGAAGCGGGAAATCGATCTCTCGTTGTTGGAGCGTGGAATGTGTTGTAATATAGCCATTGAGTTATTGACGTGTTTTGGTAGTTAAAAATGCGCTGTGGGTAACTGCTCTCTCATCGTTTTAAGCTTGTGCTGCGCTTCTTCATGAGTGTCCGCTCCGCTTATAACGTTATTCACATCATCATTATGAGCTTCAGTATCCTTATAGAGGGAATGGAGCCGATACTATCTCGAATGTAAGCGTGTTCAACCTGTAGGTTTACAGACTTTACCGCAGATTTTCTCTCCATAAGATGAGTTGGTAGTTTGCGTTTCGTTCTTCTACTCGGATTTGGCGATACATCTTTTCGACGACTCCAGTAAACGTAAGGTTATACCTACATCTATGGTATCAGCCTTCGTTTAAGGAAAAGCCAAAAAATGGTTTGAATGTTTTTTCAAATACGACTGTCAACTTCGTGGTGGTACTGGGTTCCTTAAAGACAGCGTGATGGGAAATAAAAGAATGAAACGGTGGTTTCAAAACCGGATCATTTTCCTTTACAGGTGTCGTATGACCAAGTTGTATATATTCCGACATACATTTTATGTATGCCTCAAATAATTCTGTGTTGGCTTGGTGTTTCTTCTCAAGTTGAATAAAATAAAGAAAGAAAGGCTTCGAACTTTGGTGGTTTCCAACTTTCTCAGCAATATCCCACCTAAGTGCATTTTTTGTGCAATAGACCCTTTCCACTCCTGTTTTCTGACCACGTCTCTCAAGACAATCTCGCCGTAGAAATCGCTACCCAATAGCACATCGATTTTTGAGGATTGGTGGAAGGTGGCGTCAGCCAGTTGTAAATGTTCTAAAAGAGACCATTTGTCAACCGTTATACGTTGGGCCAGAAGAAGCCCAGTCAGTGAACTTAAAACCAAAGCTGGATCGTGCCAGCGAATGTTAAGTCAGCAATCCTGTGTGCGATTCCAGTACTGACCAACTTCAATCCACTTATGTTTACAAATGTCCATTTTGCGTTGTACTGCTGATAAAGTTCAAAGGATTCTTCAGAGCTAAGATTTATCAACGCTGTAGCCAATAGAAACTGAGAGTCCATGTTAAGATGGAAGCTGTTCATCTGAGTACAACCTGGCTGAAACTCGGTAGGATTTGGGTTAAATGCTTATGTTGCTGTTGCAGGCTGAACGGAGTTGGTAGGTGAATATACCACCTTGATCAAAAAAAAAAAAAAAAAAACGGAATTTATACATTATACGTTTATTCATTAAAATCTAAAGTGTCCCCTTCAAAGTAATCCCCATAGACTGCAACACACTTATGCCAGCGCTTGATCCAATCCTCGAAACATTTTTTATATTCGGTTTTCGGTATGTCCATCAGTGCTTCCTGCAATGTTTCCATTACTTCCTCTCGGCTGCTGAAACGAGTTTGCCGTAGTCGTTTTTTAGCTCGATTAAAAAGAAAGAAGTCACAGGGAGCCAAATTAGGTGAATTCGGTGGCTGTTGGATTGTATTTGTTGCTTTTTTTTGTCAATGCAATAAAACGGTGCATTATCATGGTGCAAAATCCACGAGTTTTCTGCCCACTATTCTAGTCTCTTTTGGCGAATTGCTTTAGCGAAAATTTATGATGCACTACACCGTTGTTATCCATTAAAACCGTGAGCATTGCCTTCTTTTTTGACTGAAAACGACGTTGTTTTTTTGGTCTCGGCTCATTTGATGAACGCCATTCACTTGCCTGATGTCTGAATTGCGTGTCGTACTCATTAACCCAGGTCTCGTCTGCAGTAATGATCCTTTTGATGAATGTGGGATTAAATTCAGCCTCGCAAATCATCTATTTTGCGACGTCAACACGGCCTCTTTTTTGCATGAAATTAAGGCCTTCTGGCACGAACTTACACGACAGAAGCCCAAATCATTAACCAAAATGTCTTGAACAGACAAATAGCCACGTTAGTGCCACTGGTGAATGGCCGTTTTCTTTAGAGAATCGTTTCCGAAACACTTTTCCAACTTTTGTGCAGCATTTAATCCGTTTTTTACGCAAAATTTAATACAAGTTCGTTGTTGCAAACTTAAATCCATTTCCAAAATTGTAAAGAAATCGCCAACACACTCAGAGATAGATGTACTCTTAGCTACTTTAACTTTTAAAAATATCAAGCTATGACGCGAAGATCTAGAGGGAATGCCAACAACAGATGTACCAACTTAACAAAAAAACAGAACTCAATTCGGAACAATGGAACAATGCAACTTTTACACATTTGCGAGAGACGTTTTCGTGTGTAATTATGAGCGAAACAAATAGGTCAGAAAATGACCTTAATTATTAATTAATCATATTATTAATTGTAGGTAAACGCAGTTCACAGCTCATCCTTCCCTGTTCACTGTTTTCGTTGTTGGCGGTTACATCTGACTACTTGATTGGTACATCGCAGCTTTTCCACTCAACTCCACCCAACAGATCGGGCTTACTTCGCCACATATTTCTAAAATTTGATAAAATGAATCCGAGAGTTCGATTGCTTTTAAATCCTTTTCGACTCTCTCAGCGCCAACAATCTACTAATTATGCGTCTCTACCATCTACATATGCTTTTCTAGTTAAACCAACCGCATTTCCATATAATTTGCCCTCTTTAACCTGTTGCTGTCATCCTTTTGGAAGTTTTCATAATCGGGTGAGTAAAGCCAATTGCACGTTAACAAACGACATTTTGTATATAAGTTTACACACAATAATCAGCACATTAGCACGATTGAGTTAATAAAATAAATTTGTTCTCAAGCCAGATCGCAGAATGGAGGATATCGTTTCCTTGTCAAATGACTAATCACTCTGGAGTAAAGAAAAAGAGAAATGTAATTGTTTTTTAAACCAAAAAAAAAACATTTTATTACTATAATTTATATATATATGGGGTGATTCATCCTGAGGTTTGATTTACAATGTCAAATATAATACATAAATTTGAAAGCGAATTTAAGATTTTTAGTACTGGTTAAAAGAACAATTCATGGTATTTACTTTTTAAAAATAATATCATGTAAATGTTGGTTACGACTACGTCTGAGGTTGTCTATTTGGAAGGTACAATTTTAGGCGATTCGTTCAAGCATAGCGACTGGTATCTCGCGGACAACACGAGTAATGTTGGCTTCCAAAGCATCAATCGCTTATTCCTGAAGACCTGAGACTTTACATATCCCCAAAGACAATATTACAAAGGTGTGATATCGCATGATCTAGGCGGTCAATTTACCGTAGCAAAACGTGAAATTAAGTGCTCACCAAAATAATTTCTCAACAAGCTGCTGCTCCAAAAAAGGTCATGGTGCTTTGAAGTCCGTTTATATTTAGGATGACATGCAAAATTTCAGTGTGATACTGTCTTTAGTTTTGTTTTGAAAGCGGATTTTTATTGACGTGTTTGTCATCATGTTGAGTATAGACAAACACGATTTTCGTTCTCTCATAAAACATTATTTTTTGAGAGGCAAAACGGCGAAGGAAACAAAAGAAAACTTGGATAAATATTATGGGGCTAATGCTCCGTCAGATTACACCGTCAAATATTGGTTTCGAGAGTTTCGTGGTGGCTGCAACTTCACTACCGATCAATGTCAAAAATGTCATGTCAAAATCAAATACATGTCAAATGTCAAATAAATACATGAAATGGTGTTGGCTGGCCGGAAAGTGAAGGTGCGCGAGCTAGCAGGTACCACAAAGATTAATACTGAGCGCACACGCCATATTTTGGGCAATATTCTGCATATGAAAAAGTTATACTGGCGCTGGGTGCCGCGCATACTAACTTCTGACCAAAAACACAAACATGAGAGCACTTCGAGAGAGTGTTTGGACTTGCTGATGCGGAATCGGGCGGACTTTTGTCGTTGATTGGTAACTGTTGAACACCAGAGAACAGAATGAGTGCTGGCAATGGACTGAAGCCTGGCACGAGTGCTCCGAAGCGGCCGAGGGAAGCTCGATTAGTCGGAAAGGTTATGGTGTTGGTTTTCTGGGATTGTCATGGCATACTCTTCGTGGATTAACTCGAAAAAGGAAAAACCGTCAACAGCGAGAATTACTGTGCATTATTGGAGCAATTGAAGGCCGAAATCGCTGCAAAACGGCATCATATGAAGCGAAAAAAAATTTGTTTTTGCAAGACAATGCACCGGCGCACAAGAGCATCGTAACCACGTCTAAAATCAAGGACTTACGGCTTCAATTGCTATCGCATCCACCGTATTCGCCCGATTTGGCTCCCTCGGACTATTATCTCTTCCCAAATGTCAAAAGATGGCTCATCAATAAAAAATTCAACTCACGCGAGGAAATCAACGACGCCACGGAGGAGTATTTTGCAGACGGAATCAAGAAGTTGGAAAATCTTTGGAATAAGTGTATCAAACTAAAAGGGGACTATATTGAATAAAATAAAAAAACATTTAAAGAAAATTTTTTTCATTCCCAAGGAGGTTACCTTTCACCCCACCTAGTATAGCTCGTAGCGCCATCTTGTTGAAACCAAAGCTTATCGAGACCACGGTTACCATTGACGGTAACATTCTGATTTGCCTTATTTTTGAAGAAATATGGACCAATGATCCCAACAGCCCATAAACCACACCATACCGTTGTTTTTCATGGATGTAATGGTAGCTCTTGGTACTCTTCGGGTTGCTCATCAATTTTGTTTATTAACGTATCCAATGAGCCAGAAATGGGCTTCATCACCGAACAAAATATCACGATAAAACACCGGATTTTCATTGAGCCCATTGCCACTTGCCTGGCTTCAATTCTTGCACAAGTTGAATTTTGTACGCTTTTAGGCCGAGATTCTCACGTAAAATACGCCAAATTGTCGAATAGGCCAAGCCAAGCTGCTGAGAACGACGACGAATCGATTCGTCATTGTCTTCGCTTACACTCTCAGCTACAGCTGCTATAGTCTCTTCACTACGTGTTGTATGTGGTCTAACCGGTCGGGTATCATCCACTAATGTAAACTGGGACTCAAATTTGTGAATGGTATCGACAATAGTGGTTTCAGTAGGTCGATTATTCGCACCGTAAGTTCCTCGAATCGAACGAAAAATATTTCTCACTGAACGCTGATTTTCGTAATACAGCTGAACAATTTGGAGATGCCAAATATAGCACTTTAATAGGGGTCACGCGCGATCTGCCAAAAAAAGGCTATTGAAAATCAAACCTCACGATGAATCACCCCAAATTAATATTTATTAACAAATAAAAAAAATGGAACACACTTTTATTTTGTGGTGTGCAACTGTCTTATGCAACTGTGGAGTCTTCTTACTTGTATATGATGTTTAAATTACGTATCTAAGTATTATTGAAGAATAGAATTTTATAGATATTTATTTTTAAGATATTTTTACAGACACAAGCCGTGGACCATATATGTATGTATTTACTCGTAGGTTGGTTTTTTGTTTAGAAGTCTCCCATTTTGTTTACAATTGTTATTGTTGCAAGCCACTTATGTAGGTTTTTAAAGTGTCAATAAAGCACAAATTGTCTTAAATTTTCAGGTTTTTTAAATTTGTAAATTTAATTTGTAATTTTGAAGGTAAATTTAAGATTTGTGTTTGAAAAAAAAAAATAAAAAAAAAACGGATCGATAGGGACAAAATGTACTGTATTGTACGGTGTTGTATTTGAAAAAATACACTGTTTTGCTTTAACGTCATAAATTGGACTGTGTTTTATTGCTTATTTAATTTTGTTATGTGTGTTTAATACTATACAATATGTATTTACAACATGTGTTATACAAAACTCACTATACATGTTATTTATGTTAGATGTATGTTGTGGAATGTTTTCTGGTGTCTATGGTGTCGCTGTCATGTCATGACAAAATCATGTCAAAATTAGCGTGAGCCCAGATGCAGATTGAAAGATAATAATCGTGAATGACTTAGTCTGTACCTGGTCTCACACTTGAAACTTTTGAAATATATTTATGATTAAATTCGGCGTGAGAACGGACATAAAGCTGCATTTTGTTTATTTAGGTCAATTATTTTTGTGCTTGTCCTCATGTATGAGATGAAAAGGAGAAGTTCTATGGCCAGCTAGGTACCTACTAAAAGTGACATTTCTATCATGATGAGACATAGATGTGATATTTTTTTAAATGTTTTTTTTTTTATTTTATTCAATTTAGTCCCCTTTTAGTTTGATACACTTATTCCAGGGATTTTCCATCTTCTTGATTCCGTCTGCAAAATACTCCTCCGTAGCATCGTTGATTTAATCGCGTGAGCTGAATTTTTCATTGACGACCCATCTTTTAAGGTTTGGGAAAAGATAATAGTCCGAGGGAGCCAAATCGGGCGAATACGGTGGATGCGAAAGCAATTGGAGCCGTAAGTCATTAATTTTAGCCGTGGTTGCGATGCTCTTGTGCGCCGGAGCATTGTCTTGCGAAAACAAAATTTTTTTTTCGCTTCATGAGACCGTTTTTAGTTATTTTCGAGGTAGTCCACGAAGAGTATGCCATAATAATTCCAGAAAACCGACGCCATAATCTTTCCGACCCATCGAGCCTCCCTCGGCCGCTTCAGAGCACTCGTGTCGACTTCAGTCCATTGCCGGGCACTCATTCTGTTCTCTGGTATAAATAGTGGATCCAAGTTTCATCAAGAGTTACCAATCGACACCAAAAGTCCGCCCGATTCTGCATCAGAAAATCCAAACACTCTTTCGAAGTGCTCTCGCGTTCGTGTTTTTGGTCAGGAGTGAGTATGCGCGGCACCCAGCGGCATGATACCTTTTTATACGCAGAATATTGCCCAAAATATGGCGTGTGCGCTCAGTACTAATCTTTGTGGTATCTGCTAACTCGCGCACCTTCACTTTCCGGTCAATCAACACCATTTCATGTATTTTTTTGACATTGTCCTCTGTAACCGTATCGGAGGGCCTGCCGCTGCGGACTTGATCGGTAGTGGAGTTAAGGCCACCACGAAACTCTAGAAACCCATATTTGACGGTGTAATCTGACGAAGCATTAACCCCATAATATTTATCAACATGATGCCATACACGTCAACAACAATCAGCTGTCAAAACAAAACTAAAGACAGTATCACACTGAAATTTGAAAATTTTGCCTAAATATGAACGGACTTCAAAGCACCAGTAGCGGCGCATTCTGGCGGTCAAAGAGGTTACTTTTCACCCCATCTAGTACATCACATTGTCAATTTTAGTTTTGCTCATTGTCTAATCCTTTTCCTGCAAATGCCTAAGCCCCAGTGATCATATGAACATATGAACAGCGAACACTGAAACATGTAAAGTACATTATCTTTACATTGGACATTTGTCCACTATTGTCCACAACTTAAGGTCTGTGAAAATATTTTCAGTCGGAAATTAGAAATGAACTTGGTAGGAGTTAAGGGAGCTTAACAGCCATCTGGAGCGGGATCGAAGAAGGTATCTTATTCAATGTTTAGAATTCATCAGCCTCTCAGACACCCTGTCTAGTATCAAGAAAAGGAGATTCATATATCGTAGATAAGACGTAATGTTAATGCCCTAGCTGCAGATCCCAAAGTTGAAGCAAATCGGTTCGATATTAGGATTGTTTATGGTAACATTAAAAGTCTGACTGGAGGATGCAGCGTATAATAAAATACTGTTAAAGCCTAGGCACTGAAGCTAGGCAAGTGTCTGCTTAAAAAAATGGAGAGACCGTATTTCGATGGCATTAAATCAATTGGGCAAATCACAAGGTTGATGCCATAAAGCATCAACGCAGTCTCTTGGAATTCTTACCAAACCTTCAAGGATTAGTGGTAGACTTATTGAGATGAAGTAGAATACAACGATGGAGGTAAGGTTGCCATAATATGGATGCCTCTGCTTTCAGTTTAGACAAAGCTTTTGTTATCGTCTAGTTTTTGATTAAACCAATAATAATTTAAATGACCGCTCTTGGCAGATGTAAGTTTTTTCTTTTACTCTATTTGAAACCAAATCCTAAAAATTGATAAAATTAGCTTGTTTTTGATCGTACAATTTCATTTCTTAAGAAGTATTTTGGATTAGATTAAGGTCAAGGGGCTTGCTCGGCCATGACAGCACCTCAATACTTTTCTCTGCGAGTATTTCATGAGGCAAGATATTGTTGGAAAACTGCATTTCCGATCAAAAACTGCTTTTGCATGGTCGGCAAGAGCATACGGATCAAGACTTATATTATTCGTACTTGATGCTGGTTAGCATGGCTTTGATCGACTTTGAGTTTCCAGTATCCGTGGAGGTGAAACAGTCCCAAAACATTAATTTGGGTGGATGTTTGTGGCCTAATTTGACAAGGTTCAGGGTTCTGGTTGTCACTCTGCGAGTCGCAGCATTAGTTTCCATTCGCTTCCTAGACATCTTACCATAGGCGACTGATGCGCAGTTTTCTGACTAACTCAATGTCGCTGTACAACTAATTTAATTCGCCGTTGAATCATCTAGTTGAAAGCCCGTCAACGCAATCGGGACCGAATACTTTACGAAGGATTTCTTTCTCTCGACCCCCAAGTTAGTAAGTATTTGGAAATAATGGCATCAAAGGGCTTAATGAATGTTATAAACCAACCAACTCGGGTTAATATAACAGCCAATACTTCGAAAATAATTGATCGTATTTTTGTTAGCATTATGAAACAAGATATCGTATCGGCCGTTATTGAAACCGATATATCAGATCACTACGTAACATTGTGTGCTACAAAAGACTACTCTAAACGACAAATTATAGAAGAAATCCCTGTAAATATCAACCGATTTAGAGCTAATCAACTAATTAGGGAAACAAATGACGTTGAGATACTATACAATATATTTGTAAACAAAATGAACGATATATACACGCAAACAAAAAAAAAAAAAAAAACAAAAAAATCGCAAACAAAAAACATGGATGACACCTGATGTAGCTACAATAGAATATGCAAAAGAAAAGACGAGCTCTATAGGAAATGGAAAAACAACCCACTAAACCGAGGATATGAAACTGAGTATAAAAAATATAGAAATGTTGTGAATAAAAATATTGTAATAACTAAGACTAACTTCTACAAAGAAAGATTTTCGAACTCCAAAAATGACCCGAGAAAAATATGGAATGTGTTAATTAAACTTATGGGGCTAAAAAAGAGATCGATAGATGAGATAGTTGTGAACAATTTTCCGTTGAATACGAAACTAACGAACTTAGTAGGCAAATTTTCGGAACAATCCTCCAGTCAAGTATCCAAGATAGTGCATAGAAGCTCTCACAAAACCACAATCAATTTATTTAAAGGAAGCCAGCGAAGCAGAAGTTTACAGAATATTGTGCTGTTTAAAAACCGACAAGTGACCAGGAGCAGATAATATTCGACCGATCGATCTCAAACTAAATTCTTTGTCTTTGACTTTAATAATTAAAACAACTATCAACCAAAGTATAATTTTAGTGGGGGCTAACGCTCCCATTTATTTTGCTTGATACAAGCTTAAAAACTATGACTTAAAACTAATAATAAAAAAAATACGGATTAGCTATATGTGGAACTTATCACTAGGGCTTAAAGCTAGGGATGGTGAAGGAGATCGAATTTGAGGGAATGTGTGCTGCGATTAAAATCGAAAACAGAGAGGGTGAAGTTTACCTTACGCAGCATACGGGATATTGGTTCGTTAGAGCCATATGTGGTGCGGTGGATAGGTAGATAAAAGAGACGGGGGCAACGTAGATTTCGAGGGTTAGTGTTAAAGAAAATGGAGTTGCAAGGAGACATGCAATCGACGGAGCCTGAGAGGAGTCGGTGAATGAAAAGAATGTCAGCTGCGTTCCTTCGTTCCTCAAGGGTATTCAGGTTAATTAGTTTGAGACGGTCTCGGTAGGGAGGTAAGATAAGAGGATCGTTCCAAGGTAGACCTCGAAGAGCAAATCGAAGAAAACGACGGTGGATGCTCTCAATACGTGATACATGAACTCGTTGAAAGGGGCACCACGCTTGGCTAGCGTACTCGAGAAGAGGGCGAACGTAAGTGATGTATAGTGATCTGGTCACGTACGGGTTGCAGAATTCTTTGGACCATCTTTTAACAAAGCCAAGTGATGAGTTTGCTTTAGTTATTATCTCATCAATATGCGAGAGGAAATTAAGCTCCCTGTCGCATAATATGCCAAGGTCGCGGATAGTCTGAACTAGGGATATAGGCTGACCGTGGAGAACGTAAATTCTGGGAGTAGACATGTTGCACTTACGTGAAAAGGTAATCGATTGACATTTGGTGACATTGGGTTCCAAGCAGTTCTTGATGCACCAGGTGGAAAAACTATTTAGATCTATTTGAAGGAGGCTAGAGTCATGTTGTGAGGAAATGGGTTTAAAAAATTTAGTATCGTCAGCATAGAGAGAAAGTGCTGAGCGTTGAATCACCCTTTCAAGATCGTTAATAGTTAAGATGAAGAGAAGTGGACCTAGGTGACTACCCTGAGGAACACCTGAAGTGGCCAAGAAAGGGGCCGATAGGACAGACCTGAAACGAACAATATAAAAACGATTATTATCCAGGTAAGAAGATATCCATTTAAGCAAAATGGGTTCAAAGCCCAGGACGGACAATTTGTACAGGATTAGCTTATGAGATATCTTGTCAAAAGCCTTACTGAAATCAGTTGTTACAACGTCAACTTCTTTACCACTTTCTAAGGCTGAGAGAACAGAGGACACGAATTCTACGATGTTAGTGGTAGTGGATCTACCCTTCAGAAAGCCGGAGTGGAGTGGAGTGGAGTTTAGTGGACGGAGATGTTAATGGTGGAGCAGCGGTAATTGAAGGGGCTTTAGACACATTTACAGACGAGGGATTTATAATATGAGAACTAATGAAATTGGGATATTTAGCTCCGGTTTTAAGATCAAAATTAGGGAAAGAAAAAATAGTTGGGGCATGTGTAGATGGGTTAGATATTTCAGAGGAGTTAGTGTGAGCGGTTGGTGTTAATTTGAAAGAGACGCGTTGACGCGGGGGCTTGAGTGGAACGGAGGCTGCAGGTGTAATATAATTGGAGGACTGATGAAGTCGGTTTGGGATGTGAGTGGGAGGGGTGAAATTAGGGAAGATGTTAGTTTTAAATATCTAATTAGGGTCAGATTTGGAACGGGAGCTGGAAACGGTTTTCGGTGTAGAGTCAAGTTTGGGACGGTTTGGAACGAGTTTCGGTATTTTATAAGAGTCCGGTTTAGGACGGGAGTTGGAATCGGGATTAGGTAACTTAGAATTAAGCTTCTTTTTATCCTGTTTCTTGGTAGGTGTGTCAATCCATTTACAGATGCGCATCTTTCCAACGTTGAAATTAGCACCAGCAGGGTTCTTAAATAACCATTTGTATCTAGTAGGTAGGTCGAGTTTAAATCTTCGATTACCTTTGTGGTGAGATGGCAGGAACATTTCACAATTGCTGATGGTGATGCCGTATTTGTCCGCGAAGAATTTCGTGATCCAAGAAATATCAGCGCTTACGGGGGTGCCTTTGATGAGAAATGTACTCCTATCGGTTTCGATTTTATCCAGTCTACGCCTTCATTCGGAAGGTGTCCATGGAGGACACCATGGAGGACAAAATGTTTGATGAGCTTGCGTGGGGCGGCAACGGGAGGAGTAACAGTTTCGGTCTCTTGGATTTAAGGGACAGCGGGAGAATTTGTGGATTTATTTTACCGTGGTGAACAAGGAGGTGGTGGTGAAAGTGGGTCGACTTCGGTTTCCAGTAATTCAGCCAAAATTGATGTATTGTAGTGAACATTCTGGTGGTGTTGTGTGTGGACTGGTAAATTGTCAATTTTGTTGCTAACCGTTTCGATATGATTCTCGATATCGAAAACGGTTGATTGTGCTGCAGCCAGATCGTCAAAAGAATAGGAGGCTGTCAGAGAACTCTGATGAATACGGTATTCCTTTTATTTAATCCGACACAAATTGCATGGAATGATTTTCCACAGATTCCTTTACAAGTGACAAAGTCAGCATTGAAATCAAAGATTGGGCAGTTCGTGATTCCGCAAGACATGGCAATTTTAACAAAAGTACAATAAACGAAAAGGGTAAAGAAAAAAAAATCTTAAAATTGGTCAAAACTTGGGGTAATGCACTAAATATATGCGGAACCGATAGCAGAAGTGGCAATGCGACAGTTATTGAGCACAAAAAATTGAGGTTAGTCAAAAAAAAAAAAAAAAACCAAAGATACAGTCAGCACTTAGGGTAATGTCGTGAAACTGATAGCAGAAGTAGAGATATGGAAGGGGAAGAAATAAATTATATTTAAAAGTTTAATGCAGAGCAAAACGAAAACACGTCCGAACTCGGCGAACAGAACTTACTATGTTATGTTACTATAAGTCAATCTTGTGTTCCGAAGTTATTAAAACGTCGATAATACGTCCAATATAAAAGGGGGGAGTGAAAAACCAGATAGAGAACTATAGGCCCATCGCAATTCTGCCTGTTGTAGAAAAATGCATGGAGGAAATTATAGTACGAAGACTAACAAATTTCACAGAGAAACATAGAGTTTTACAGCCAAACCAATATGGCTTCCAAAAAAATAAGAGCACTGCGTTACTACTGGGAGATTTTGCAAATGTGATTAACGCAGGTCTAAACAAAAACATGTTCTTAGATGAGTAAATCATCGAACTGGCTTAAGAGGGACCTTGGCAAAGTGGATAGAGAATTACCTATCGAGAAGAAAAAAAAAGGGTAAAAGTAAGAAACACAGTCTGTATGGTGTACCAATCGGTTCAAAGCTGGGATCAATCCTCTTCAACTTGTATACTAACGAGCTTCTTCGGGTGCTTAACAAAAGTACAGTCATTTTATACGCCGGTGACCTAGCAATAATTGTTAAACACAAGTGCATTAATACTGCGATCTCAATAATGCAAGGTGAATTTAATAGCGTCTTAAAATGGTATCATGATCAAGGACTTGTGATTAATGCTGTAAAAACGAAAATGATACACATACGTACGCCACACCAGCCGAAAGCTTCCATCAGCATATATTATCAAAACGAAGACTGCCCAACTACAACGAAAGGTGATGCTATTGAAGTAGTTAAGACTATAAGGTATCTGGGAGTTGTAATTGATGATCACTTCTTATGGCATGAATAAGTCAATAAGATACGGTTGCAAATTAAAAATGCGGTTTTTGCGATGGTGTACGCCAAAAGATACACCAGCGTAGAGGTGCAGAAGCAGGTGTACCTTTCACTTGCTGAATCTGTGATCTTCACTTCTTGAATCTGAATCTTCGAAATGCATCCAAAATACATATCGATAAAATATTATATCTTCAGCACCGATTATTTAAAATTATGAATACTAATAATTTTGTTTTAAGGATCCTCGATGTTAACGGTATATTTAACCTGACAATGCTGTTACGCTATAACGACGATCAACGCAACTAACAAAGAATACGTCATAATCAGAATACAAGAAGACGAATTTCAGGGATTTCTGGAAATTCTTGAAACTTTTCACAGCTATGGGAGAAGACATCCAGGCTACGCCATACCACAAGTGATGAACATACCTACCAGCAAACATAGAAAAACAGTGAATTTCAAAAAACTTAGAAAAGTATTAAAACTTTATGTCCTTAATTTATATTGTATAACTTAAAATACTAAAAAATTTAATTTTGCTGAATCGTAACTATTTCTTTTTTTTTAATTTTTTAAAGTCAAATTTGAATTATTTAAATAAGTTTTACAACCGATAAATTTTAAAAAACTATTGTAAAAGATCAATCACCTGCAGATAAATTATTGTAACGTTTTTAAAGAAAATAAAGAAAGAGAATAATAATAAGACCAAGCGTAGAAGAATCCCACATAAAAAAGTTAGTTGATTTTCGAGAGTCGTACGATTCGTGTCTACCATTCAAATTTTATCGTGTATTCTGTGTATCGTGATGGATAAAATATCAAAAAGACATATCGTCGAAGAACCGACGGGTCGAAATCGGGTCTATCTTATAGATATGAAGTGGAGAAATAAGAATCGAGATTTAGCAGCAACTCTGCGAGAAAGTTTAGCAGTGGCTAACTAGATTCCATTACGGTGAATCCAATAATTGCGCACGTGAAATGTGAAGTGTGTAGGAGTGATGTAGTATTTTGCGAATCTAGTCGAAGAGGTCTCGGATTTGAAATTGTGATAAGCTGCAAGTCCTGTACAACAAAAGAAATCATGTGAAGCCCTTTAATCCAGAATGCATATGAAGTTATTCTTCGATTTATATTTACGATGCGATTAATTAGAGTGTTATTGGCTAAAGCAGAAAAATTTTGTACTTTCATGGACTTGCTGCGCGCTATTTTTAAATCTTTCTACAATACTATTGTGGGACAGATTCGTGATGCTATATAATCTTTAAAGACAATGTCATTCAAATCAGCTATTGAAGAAGAAAAAAAAAAAAAAATATGTATATATATATAAACCTCCGAAAAGTGTGGAAAAAAAGTTGGATTGACAGTTTCTGGTGATGGAACTTGGCGCAAACGCTGTTTTAATTCGTTGCATGGTATCGCGACTCTTATCGTGGAATGTGTGAAATGTGTGCACTGCGGAAAGGCAAAACTGATTCAGAAGAATATCAAAATTGGCTAGAAGACAAGGCTGAATCCTGTAATGCAAATCACGTTGGTTGTGCAGGCTATGATGATATTCATGAGATGCTTCAAAGAGCGGAGAAATTACACGGAACGAAATACATCAGTTATATAGAGGACGGCGACACATGAGGGTCGTCTGCGTGCAAAACACGGAAAAAATTATCTGTCTCTTGATGCTAAGGACCTGTTCTATGGTCCAGGGATAATTGCCTAATGGTAAAAAAAAAATATAGTTTGTATCCCGAATTATCTTTCAGCAAAACTTTGAACGCGTTGCTTTTTTCTAAACAACGTTTTTCAACTCAATTGACAACATATTTGAAAAACTATTCGTCCGATTTGAATGTACCAAGTCTTAAAATATTTACAGTCTCTTTAGCACCAAGTACAGTTTTTTTTTTTTTTAATAAAGTGTTCTTTTTTTTTTTTTTTGAATGAAAAAGTGGAAATAAAACTCGCTAGGCTGGCATTTTTTTTCCAGTTTTTCCACGTGATTCTAAAACTGTTATATCTAGTTTATAAATATATTTTTCGGCTTAACTGCTGTCAACCACTAAGCAGTAACCTTGTCAAAATGTCCTTATGGAAGCGGAATACACCGCAAACTATTCTTAAGATTAGAATAAAAAAATTTATGTAATGTCTTCTATATGCATACCGAGTGAGTTTTTTAATTTGAGACATTCAAATTACTCGAAAAATACGCGATATCGCGAAAAATGTTTCAAACAAAAATCACAAGGTTCTGAAGGGGACATAAGATGGTGACCACGAGTTTGACCTTGAGACCCATTTTCAAGGCCAAACGAAGGTCACTTTTGATTTTTCAAATGATAATTCCTGATTTTCATTGCTCTTTCGTATTCCTCAATGGGGCACACGACTTTGTCTCAAAGCTCTTATTCATTCAGTGCTAGATACCACTGCACTGGCACGCCTAAATAATTAATCGGTCTCCAAAGTTGTTAGGGTGTTGTTTTGAGGAAGTCATTATTGCCTCGAGTGAAGTTAAAACTCAAAGAGATTTCAGATAGAGACAAATTGTCCTTAACTTATTTGAGAGTGTATGATGTGCACTCTGCCCTTTTTTTCTACTTGAACACGAATTGTACTTCATTTAGAAGTTCGATATTTGTTTTGAGGAACTGATTATTATTAGTAACATTAATAATGCAGGCTATTTCAATTCAAGAGAAAATTGAAATGATATTGATTTATTAAAAAAGTGGAAGAAACATCTATGGTGCTGTTGCTCTTTACGCCCAACGTTTCCCAGACCAGATACGATCGCGCGCTTCCTTTTATTGGGTTATCCAACTATTCACTGGTGAAGGAAGTGTGCAACCAAAGAAAAGGAATCGGTCAGATGGGGTGGTAGCACCCGCCAAATAAGTCGTGAATCAGGAATTTCTCAAACGACTGTCTGTAAGATATTATTGTACATCCGCATAAATGCCATACTTATCATGTTTCAATGCATCAAGAACTTTCTAGTGAGGATTTTCGCAACCGGGTTTCCTTTTGTCAATGGTCACTTCAGCAAATTGAACGAGACCCAATTTTCTTCGCCAAGGTGTTATTCTCTGATGAGTCGACTTTCACCAATCACGGTACGGTCAATCGACATAATATTCATTACTGGGCTACCGAAAACCCTTTTTGGTTGCGACAAGTTGAACGCCAGCACCGGTGGAATGTTAATGTTTGGGCGGGAATTATTGGGGTAAATTAATAGGTCCATATTTTATTGAAGGCAACTTGAATGGCGAAATTATGCAAACTTCTTGCGGGACCATCTTCCAGTATTACTAGAAGAACTGATGGTTGTCCAACCCATTATTCACAAGTAGCCCGAGGCGTATTAAACAATGTTTACCATCAACGATTGATCGGACGAGGGGGTCCGCGTCAATGGCCTGCTAGATCACCTAATCTTACGTCACTTGATTTCTTCTTGTGGGGCTACTTAAAAAGTGAGGTTTACAGAAAAAAGCCAACAACACGTGAGGACATGAAAAGACGAATAATTGAAGCTTGCCGGAAGATTACGCCAGAAAAACTTTTGAAAAGGCTTTTTTTTGACAGATCACGCGTGACTCCTATCAAACTGCCTTGCCATTTTTGTTCAGTATCGTTTGACAAATCATTATGGAAAGACTTACACCACAACAGCGTCTGCAAATTATTCAGCAGTATAACGAAAATTAGCGTTCTGTGAAAAATATTTTTCGTACCATTCGAGGAACTTACGGTGCGCATAATCGACCTACTGAAACCACTATTGCCAATATTGGCAAATTTGAGTCCCAGCTTACATTAGTTAGACCACATCCAGCACGTAGTGAAGAGACTATAGCAGCAGAGACTTGGCTTGGCGTATTCGACAACTTGGCGTATTCGACAACGTAGGGATCTTGGCCTTAAAGCGTACAAAATTCAACTTGTGCAAGAATTGAAGCCAGGCGACTTGAATTTGCGTCATATTTTCAGTGAATGTGCTCTGAAAAAACTCAATGAAAATCCGGTGTTTTATCGTGAAATTTTGTTCAGTGATGAAACCCATTTATGGCATTCACTGCCGCATTTGGGCTGATGATAGCCAAAGAGTACCAAGAGCTACCATTACATCCATTTTAAACAACGGTATAGTGTGGTTTATGGGCTGGTGGAATAATTGGCCCACATTTCTTTAAAAATGAGGCAAATCAGAATGGAAGGATATGTAAAGTCTCAGGTCTTCAGGAGGATTATAAATCAATCCTCACGATACATCACCCTATATTATAATTGTAATTGTACAGGTGAATTCTAGAAATGCTTCTTCAGTGTCTGCTGAACTTGAGTTTGACCAATCACCTTTGCAAAACATACGTTACATTTTTAATTATGTTTGAGAACTAACTTTAAATTTTAAATTTTAAAAATTAAAAAAAGAAATAATTAATTTTTTTTAATCAAAGGTTGTTGTTGGAACCTCAAAATAAATAGTGTCTCAAATAAATAGTGATCGCAAATTTAATTCGTTATCTTCACTTTTAAATGAATCAGTATTTTGCTACAACTTCTGCAGATTTACCGCTGCAACTCAAAATCTTCGCGACATTTTCGATAGCCTTAGAATTCCAGACGCAGTAAAAGATTTACCTCACTGAAAATCCCAGATTATTGTTCGATTTCATCAATAACGTGGCAGAGATACTAATGCGCATAAGGGAAGTTTCGGAAACCCCTCTAGGACAATCCGAGAGCAATCCGCAACAAGATCAACGAGCACTGAACATGTACGGTACGAGTCTAAATTGGAATGAAATCAAAATCAATCTTGTGCTGCACTATTCAGATAAGCTTAATGAAACCTCATAAATAAGAGATTTAAATTTACTAAATCAAGGAAATAGAAGTGTTGAGGAATTCCATAGTGAAATGATTGAACTTTAAGCGACACTTAACAATAACATACTAATCCATGAAATGGATACGAATGTTATGCCTTGATAAGTTATTTTAAGAAATGTGCCTAAATGTGCCTTCCTTTCCGGCATAAGAGAACCACTTGGTTCAAATATAAAAGCAATCAAACCAACTTCCCTTGCAACTGCCCTTTCATAATGAATACAAGAACAGAACATGTTCTACATGAAATACGAGTATCGTCTCCCCATAAGAAAACCTCACCAATAATAGATCCCCTCATGCGATCCCAAGACCATTACCAAACAACATTGCACACATTTTTCCGTAACCCTGCACAAGCCAATATGCCAACGAAAAGTTATCCTTGCTTAGCACCGCATAATCCAAACAATGCTCAAAATTTCCTTCCCCAAAGGAATAGTGTCGTTTCTCCGCCAGAACCCATGGAAGTGGGTTCAACTCAGTCCCAGTATACCCATCCAACCATTTACAAACCATCTATGACATAACAGACTAGAAGAAACAACGTCACGCCAAGATACACTATCGAGGAAGTCCATAACGTTGACGCACAATAAGCAAAACGCAACTTACCACCATCATATGTTCCTAACCTCGAGGAGCATTCAGAGTCGGTGACTGCAACTTTAAGAGCGTAAACTACAATTTTCGGTCGTAATTCTCTCCATAGTCGACAGGCAATAACAAGTTCAGTGCACAAGTTTAAGTCTACATATTCGTTGTGTGATGTTGCCGTGTCAGTTTCGAAAATATTGCTGCCGATCAGACGTCCGTAGCAAACGATCCAAATCAGTCAATTCTACGGTGTTCTCAAGAATTGACATCGCTCAGACCACATTATGGCGTATTTTGCGTAGAGATCTTGGTTTACACCAATACAAGATCAAGCTAACTCAAGAATTGAAGCCGACGTTCTCCGATTGGGTTCCGGAGAAGATGTGCCAAGATGATGAATTTCGTCGCAAAATCATCTTCAGTGACGGAGCTCATTTTTGGCTCAATGGGTTCGTCAATAATAATAAGCAAAATATGCGTTATTGGTCGGGTGAAAACCCACATGTGCTTCATGAATCACCACTTCATCCACAAAAAACTGTTTGGTGCGGTTTGCATGCCAGCGGCGTTATTGGGCCATATATTTTCGTCGACGATAACGATCGTCACGTTAATGTGAATGGTCAGCATTATCGCGCCATGATCACCGTTTATTTTTGGATCGAATTGGAAGATATTAACTTGGACGACAGGTGGTTTCAACAGGATGGTGCCACAAGCCACACAGCACACGCTACAATCGATTTATTGAAGAGTAAGTATGGTGAGCGTGTTATCTCAAGACATGGGCCAGTCGATTAGCTGCCTCGTTCGTGCGATTTAACGCCGCTTGACTATTTTCTGTGGGTCAACGTTAAGTCATTGGCTTATGCCAACACGCCGACGACGTTGCAAGAGCTCAGAGCCAACATTGAACGCGAAATAGCGTGCACTTCGGCCGAAATGTGTGGCCGAGTCGTTGAAAATTGAGTCCAACGAATCGACCGCTGTAAACGTGCCCGTGGTGGCCATATGAACGAAGTTGAGTTTCATTCATAAATGTTTTGATTGTACTTCTAGCCAATAATAAAGTTTTTGAAATATCTCAAATGGTTTGCCTTTTATTTAAAAAAAAAGTTGTCAAGTCGTTATTAGAAAACCCTATATTTACATTGTAGCAAATTTTGGATAATATACTAAAGGAATTAGTAGGAAAATACTGTCTGGTATACAAAGACGACATCATCGTCTTCTCCACGTCCCTACAGGAACATCTGGAAAACTTAAGGAAAGTATTCACAAAGTAAAAAGAATCTAATTTTAAAGTTCAACTTGAGAAGTCCGACTTTCTAAAGAAGGAAATTGCGTTTTTGGGACATAATGTTTCAACTGGAGGCGTAAATTTCCTATCCCACGCTCACAAAAAGATATATAGTTAGAGCTTTCCTGGGTCTTTTAAGCTATTACAGGAAACTTATTAAAGATTTTGCTAGTTAAACTTTTAACCGTATGTTAAAGACAAATCAAATTTGCAAAAAAATTCTAACAAACGATCCCATTCTTCAATATCCAGATTTTTCAAAATCAATTAACCTCACAACAGATGCAAGCAATTTTGCTCTCCAAGGTCCAATTGGAAATGACAAACCAATATGTTTTGCAAGTAGAACCTTAACCACATCTGAAATAAACTACTCAACTATAGAGAAAGAGCTTCTTCCCATCGTGTGGGCAACTAAGTATTTCAGACCCTATCCTTAAGTTTAAGATTATTTCAGATCATAAGTCCCTTACATGGATTATGAATCTCAAAGATCCTAATTCGAAGCTACTTCTCTGGCGTCTAAAGCTGGAGAAGTATGATTATGAAGTAGTATATAAAAAGGGAACAAATAACACTAACGCAGATGCCCTTAGTAGAGTGAAATTGAAATTGAAATTGAACATCCGAAAAAATTCCAAAGCATACACATCAATCTTAACGATACTCAGTCCAAGGAACCGGTGGTTCCACTGTAAATTCCGCTTTAGAAAATTTGGAAGACGGTATTCCAATATTGGAAAGAGTTCTTAACGAATTTAGCTTACAATACATTCCCCAAAAGTCAAACAAAGGTTCACCCATGACATTAGAATAAGTTTTTAAAAACAAACAACGAAAAACCATAAAAAATAATACTTTTAGTGAAAAACACCATTGTAGATATTTTCAAGAAGTTTTTCTATCCAAAGAAACTTAGCGCAATTTATACAGACGACGAAACCTTCAAAAAAGTACAATCAGTTTATTCCAATTTCTTTTCAAGCAAATTCTTTTCTGTCTTATTCGCTGCACAATCCTTTTAAAAGATATAAGAAATGTAAATGAACAGGAAATGTTAATCAATGATATATATCATATATATCATATAGATAATAACCATAGAGGTATAGGAGAAACACTTTTTTATCTTAAACGAAATTTTTACTTTCCCTTTATGAAACTTAACTTAGTGAAACAATTAATAATTGCGAAAAATGTAAGACCCGCAAGTATGAAAGAACTCCCCAAAAAGTAAAGTATAACAAAACCTGATACACCACTAAAACCGCTTGATATACTACACATGGATATATAGTATAGTATACTATCAACAATGAACTAATTCTAACAATAGTGGACAAATTTTCAAAATTTGCAACTGGTTATACAATTCATTCTAGAAGCAGTATTAATGTATTAAAACCATTTAAGACCTTCATTAGAATACACGGCATCCCAGCAAAAATTGTAGTTGATCAAGGAGCCCAATTCTCATCTAATATTTTCAAGGAATTCTGTAAAAGATATCAAGTTGACCTTCATATAACTTCTTTTCAACAAATAAGCAGCAATTCCCCGTAGAACGCTTATATTCAACTTTAACAGAAATTTATCGAATAGTATACAAAACTTTTAAAGAAAACAAAAAAAGATATTGACAACAATGAAATTTTTTCTGAAACCTTATTTACCTATAACAATTCTATTCACTCCGCTACAAAACTTACTCCCTTTGAAGTATTTTTTTGGACAATCCTATTAATTTATTAACTCTTTAACCTTCATCTCATCCTCAAAAAAAATTAAGTTCTCTACCCTCGTGTGTAGATTTCTACACATATGGGATTTTAATGTATTTTTTAAATATTTTTTTTTTTAAATTAAACCGAAAAATTGCTTTTATAATTTATTTCTAAAATAACAAGAGAAGATAGGTAGGTGCATTCAAAGCAGAAATGTTAATCATGTTTGCAAATACAGCCATTGGTCATCTGTTAGATTTTCTTTTACAGCTGTAACATTTTGTCAACCGTATCCACACCGCCTATATTGAATGAAAAAAAAAAAAAACATTAGATGGTCTTGAAATTTCAAAAACTAGTATATGAATGAACAAAACTATATATTTTTCCGTCCAATGTACGAAACAAGTGATGTGTTTTCGGTAAATGCAAAAGTGGATTCATACAACGGTCTATTTTTGCATTTAAGAAGCTTTGTAATGCCCTTTGACAACAATTTTTGCCCAAGCTCATATGAGGAAAAGAAGTTATCCATTGTTATGTTGTGACCTTTCAAGCCATCAACGAGATCCAAAACTACTCGTTCGCCTTGTTTTTTTCACTCGAACTGGCTCCAATCGCCTTTCCCAAATATGGCTGGATTTTCCAAACGTAGCAGGTACAAGAACAAACCAGTAACCAGAATTTTAGTCCGTATTTTACTGGTTTTGGTGGCATATATTGACGAAATTTACATCTTCCACGAAAACCAAGTAATTGCTCGTCAACTGTCACACATTCATGTGGATTGTAGTAATCACTCTATAAACTGTACCATTTATCAAATATATCCCGAATCGGTGCAAATTTATCTGTAGATCGTTGCTGTCTTCTGCTAATAACATTATTAAAACGAATAACTCGATTCAAATACTCAAATTTTTTCTTCGACATAATTGCCCTCAACAAAGGACGACCGTGTAGTTTCGTTTTTGAATCTAAAAGTAAAAAAGTCAAGAATCAGTTGAAATAAGAAAGAAAGCAACTATGACTTACCTATAAACAGTAGCTAAAATCAAAACACCAATATATGCTTGCAGCATATTCGAATCGATTTGTTTGAAATCCTTACCATATGTTGCTTGTGCATACGCATTTGAATTTGTGGTGGGAAGAATAGCAAAAAAGCATCTTTGATGCCATCAACACGAGCCTTGGCATATCTTGTTGTTCCAGGATGAACAGAAATTATATTTTCATTCCGCAATCTACCACTTTGATGCTGAAATGGCTGTAGTTGCCAAACAATACCATCTTTCGAAACAAGCAGTGGATCCACATTTTCAACTTCAGCAATTGATTCGTTGGTTTCATTTGAGCCACTCGCTTGCTCTTCGTCAGAATCACTATCGTCTGAATATAAGTTATCGTCATCATCAATATTCTCTTCTGGCACAAATTCGTCATCACTGTCTCCAGAAACATCACTGATATCGCCATCGCCTTCATTCAAAAATGCTTCCGTTTCTTCCTCTGTCAGATATCTTGCTTTTGACATTGTTATCTTTTATTATTTTTACAAATTTCACTAAATATACTAACGGTATTCACTTGCTAAAACACTTACCGCAAATGACTTTTTATATGACATGCACTTACTGTCCATATGTGTAGAAATCTACACATGAGGGAAGACAACGTAATTAGTGCATTATTAACCGCCATAAACATTTTTATTATGGGGAGGTACGTTTTATTTTCGGTAATCAAGGATATAATCAAAGTCTGAAAATTTCAGAAGTTTACACTTAGTGGTTTTTTGAGAAATTAAGAAAACAAAAATTGTTTGTGTAGTTTTCTACACAAGGATGAGATGAAGGTTAACGCAATGAACACGAATATTTAAAAGAACTAACTCAATTTCTACAAGAATTTTCCCCTAACATAAAAGATAGATTAGAACAAACAGTTAGGAAGAGTATGACAAACTTAATAATGATAGAAAAGAACCTGAAAATAGAAAAGAGTGTAAAAAAAACAAACTCACCCCAAGATTTACTAAGCATTAAGTTAAGAAAAACAAGGAAGTTACACTATTAACAACAAACAGCAAGAAATTTCATAAGTCCAGAATTAAGAAGGAACGTAAATATACTTAAATTTTAATTATCTTCTTTATTTTTTTTTTAAGGCTAGTATTAATTTTGGTACAAGAACTAGACATATGTGATTTAACGAAAACCTAGGGAATCCTTCCACTTAGACTAGGAAATGCGAAATTAATAATCTCTTTCTTCAAACTTATTCATCTTATCGATCTGGAAGAGTATGAAAAGAACACGAATCTAATAAAAACTCCCTTGCAAACTTTAGAAGTTTCAAAAATCTTCAACCAACCTTAAGCATTATAAAATTTAAGCTTCAGGATTTAGTATATAAAATAGATCTTTTACAACCAAGGCAAAGACAAAAACAAAGAAGAGTACTGATTACTGGACTAGGCAGTACACTAAAACTTATAACTGGAAACATGGACGCATACGAAAATTTAAGAAAAGTTAAGAATACTCAAACCCAATTAATCGATAGCGTTTCTTTCAAATCAAAACTTAATACAGAAATGATCCAGAGATTTAAAAACATTACCGATCACATTAACTACCAACAGAAAATCATTCAGGAATATATGACAGACTAAAATAAAAAAACATTAATCTTAATACAATCAAGTGTAGATACATTTATTCATGCTCACCCCTTAAACCAAATTGGTTTCAACATAGACACTGATCACATTCGGGATATTTCAGAAGAAATGATCCTAATCTAATGTCAAATGAACTTTCCCTCATCCAAAAGCTACTTAACAACTCCTTAGAAGTAAAATCACATGAGCGCCTATACGAGATACTTGAACTCCAGGCTCTAAAATTGTGTTTAACATAAGAATTTCCATCTTCTCTCAAGAATCCTTTTCCTTCTTCCATATCATTCCATTACCTGTAAACGAAACCAATCATATCATTGTAAAACCATTTGTAGCTATTAATGATAATGTTATACAATATTTTGAAAACATGTGCTTAAGAGTAGAGAAATTATTTATACGTAAAGAGTCGATCCATCAAGAAGTACTATAACAATTAACATGCATCGGACAAATTCTGAAGAATAAACCTGCAACATGCCAAATGGAAGATGTTGGCGAAATTTAATCAACTAACCAGAAGACAACTACATACTCTTGATAAACGTACCCTGCACCTTCATCAACTCCACCTGCAATTTCAAACAAACAATCGAAGGCTCAGCGCTAATAACATACCAAAACTGTGAAGTCTACATCAACAACATAGCCTACAGACAACAGCCCTATACCTATTAGGACAAGATTTACATCTATCCCACAAGTTTTACTACCATCCATGCTAACCTCACAATTGAAAAATGATCTTAATGATCTTAAGTTCCACCAACAAGCAACATTAAAAACTTTAGCATGGGACAATACACTCCGAGATGTCTGCATACTTGCCATCCCAGCAGCCTCAACAGCTGTGCTCATGTTGGTATAAGCATGCAGAAACCATTTTAAAGCATCGTCATCAACACGAGCCATGAGAACAACTTGCCATCTACAACAACAACATCAATATTAGAATGCATTGCCATCCAGCAAGGTCAACAGTAACACTATTTTTCGTGAGGTTTGATTTTCAAACGGCTTTTTTTCATTCCGTATCGTTTGGCAAGTCATCATGGAAAGACTCATACCACAACAGCGTCTCCAAATTGTTCAGCTGTATTGCGAAAATCAGCGTTCTGTTCCATTCGAGGAACTTACGGTGCACATAATCGACTTACTGAAACCACTATTACCAATACCATTCGCAAATTTGAATCCCAGTTTACATCAGTGGATGATACTCAACCGGTTAGATCACACCCAGCACGTAGTGAAGAGACTACAGCAGTTAAAGCTGAGAGTGCACGCGAAGACCATGTCGATTCGATTCGTCGTCGTTCTCAGCAGCTTGGCTTGGCGTATTCGACAACTTGGCGTATTTTACCTTAAGGCCTCGCTTTAAAAGCGTACAAAATTCAACTTGTGCAAGAATTGAAGCCAGTTGCCTTGAATTTGAGTCATTTTTCCAGTGAGTGGGCTCTGGAAAAACTCAATGAAAATCCGGTGTTTTATCGTGAAATTTTGTTCAGCGATGAAGCAATTTCTTGCTCCATGGATACGTTAATAAACAAAATTGCCGCATTTGGATTGATGAGCAACCCGAAGAGTACCAAGAGCCACCATTACATCTATTAAAAACAACGGTATGGTGTGGTTTATGGGCGTGTAATAATTGGTCCATATCTCTTCAAAAATGAGGCAAATCAGAATGCTACCATCGATGGTAACCGTTATCGCGCAATGTTAACGGACTATGTGCTTCCTGAAATTCAAGCATATGGTTTCGGTAAGCTCTGGCTTCAACAAGAACCCTACGAATCATACAGCACGTGAATCAATGGACTTGTTGAGAAATCATAAGAAGAAGAAGAAATAATTTCAGGTTTTGCTAAGGTAAATTGGCCGCCTAGATCATGCGATATCACACCTTTGGACTATTTTCTCTAGGGATATGTAAAGTCTCAGGTCTTTAGGAATAAGCCAGCTACGATTGACGCTTTGGAAGCCAACATTACTCGTGTTATCCGCGAGATATCAGTCGCTATGTTAGAACGAGTCGCCCAAAATTGGACCTTCCGAATGGACCACCTCAGACGTACTTGTAGCCAACATTTACATGATATCATTTTTAAAAAGTAAATGCTATGAATTGTTCCTTTAGCCGATAATAAAAAATGTAGGTCCAGATTCAAATCACGATGAATCACCCTATATTATAATTGTAATTGCACAGGTGAATTCTAGAAATGCTTGATCAGCTTCTGCTGAACTTCCGTTCGAACAATCACCTTTGCAAAACATCCGTTACAAGTTTAGTTGATTTTGTCAGTCGAATAAAGAAAGGATTACTTTTTTTAATCAAAGATTGTGTTGGAACTCATTAGTCGCGCGCACCGTGGTATTGTGCCTCAAAGAACAAATCGTCTGCGACAACTGGTGAATTAAAAAATGTTTTCCTCTTTTAATAGAATGTAAGACTTTTTTTAAATCAATCTTCGACTTTTCACTGCATTTTTCGAATTGGACTACAAATTTGGTTTTAAGAATTCATTCAGTATTATTAAGTATACACCATCATACAAAATATATAACAGGAAGAAGAAGATTTGTGAGTCTTTTATAACTTACAACAATATGTTCTAATCAGAGGATTCAGCAAAAAGAAAAAAAACGACATTTCCATCTCATCAGTGAGCTCCTACAGTTAATAATCTGGTACAAAATTGGGATGCAGTTGATTTTGAACAATACATTAGTGTACGTAACTCTAAAATACTTGAAACTTTGTCAAAAAATTATTCAAAATCAATTGAAATAATGTGCTGATATTTCACAATATTTCAATATTTTTTCGTCGTTACTCGTAACCTTTAAATAGCATTGTATGTAAATTTAATCCCCAAAAGGCCATGGCAACTGTCTAGAAATCCCCCATTTATTTTCACCGTATGCTATATTTGATTTAATTGTTGCAGTTGTTGATGTCGCCTCCGGTTTCTTTTCAGCATTCTAATGAGCAAAATCGTGGAATATTTAAATCCATTTAACAACTGTAATTTAATATATTACTGTGAACTTAACATTATTCACAAACACAAACAAAATTCTATAGAGCTTCAACTCGTAGACTGTAATATTTTTTTGTTTTTTAATTTACGAAGTTTAATGAACTTACTTAATCATAAAAGATATAAAAATAAATTTGAATTTATAAATGTAGTTACATAGTGTGCCGTTAAAATTTATTTTAATTGCTACCTACTTAACTAGCAAATTAATTGGTTAATATATTTTAAATATTTCCAAATAACCACCAATTAGCGGATTATTACTTGTGCAAACAGTGACCACCATTATATGTTTTCGAATCAATATTTAATTAGACAGAATAAAAAAAAGACCAAACTGGGTGGATATTACAGATACAATAATGTCTTAATTATATTTTTATATTTTAATAAAGGTTTACATATGTAAATATATAAAACAAAAACCAAAAAAGCAATAGAGTCCTTTCTTAGCATTTAGTTAAGTAATATTATGTATTGGTCTAAATATCGTGTATCTAATGAACGGTCTACAATTGACGATGTTATTATAAGCGTCCTAGACAAATCGATGATACCTTATATACCATATACTATATAACAGACCCTTTCGTGCCAATAGTCATGCACGGAGACAAGGTGGTGCGGCAATATACATTTGTACGTGCACGCAGGTGTATTTCAAAGGCTCATAGTTACTTCGAATATATGCTTGTTGATATTGTATGCCGCACTAACAAACAGTCAATGCAATTCGATTACACAAGTTGGAAAACGAGAAGTCATCTTAACTTCACACATGCACTTGTGGACATTGCATTCCACGAGGCGTGTGAAGAAAACTAACCTTATTGGGTGCAATTATATAGTTGTAAGCCTAAAAAACCAGCTCCCTAATCTACGCAGTACTTGTCGAAGGTCCTATTGGGTGCAAGTAATTGTAAGCCTAAGAAGCCAGCTCACTAATCTACGTAGTATCCTGTGCTATACACATAGCTAGAATCCGCAAAAGGCCAAAAATGCGAGGTTTCACCATAGTTGATAACCGTTTGACCCTGAAAA
Source organism: Volucella inanis (assembly GCA_907269105.1). Taxonomy (NCBI): domain Eukaryota; kingdom Metazoa; phylum Arthropoda; class Insecta; order Diptera; family Syrphidae; genus Volucella; species Volucella inanis. The sequence continues at coordinate 151,335,993 of OU026153.1, forward strand.
GCAGCGAGTTACTAAACAGAATAAATACGGTCCCTTCAGGATCGGCTCCTACGTGAAGAGCTGGCCCAAGTCGGTTGCTTTCACCTTCTTTCCTTTAAAATAAAAAATTATTCTCTACTATTTTTTCACCTATCTTATAGATCGCGGTGCAATATAATAAAAATCGAAGACACAACGAAACTTTTTAAACTGTGAAAATGGGGATTGTACCAATGTAAGGAAAAACCAGTGCTCGTGAAATTATACGATAATTCAGTTAGATAAACATAAAAAAAGAGATGATTGATATAAAATTTGTGCTGTGCACATACGTAAGTGTACGTAAGTGCGTTACAACAAAGAAAATAACTTCATTGTGTTCAAATAAATTTAAATTTTAAAAATCAGTACTTGTGCCATCGACTACACGATTACATGTAAGATTTAATTTTTTTTTCTATTTTTTTATTATCGCTCGCCAAAAAAATAATTCTTTAAAAAACGCAGTGACTAAACCTACCGGCGGCCTTAACATCGTACTAGTACAGCTAAGAGCCATTAAAGCTTGGCTGAAATCCGTGGAAGATAAGAGAGCACCAGCTCTTGTTTCTGAAGATATACTAAGGAACTTAGGAAATCGGCTAACCCTTTTGGAGGATTCGCGAATCTCTGACATAGTGAACGAGCTAATAGTGCCAGTAACACTCTGCTCTCATCAAACTGAAGCTGATCTTATGGAAATTAGTAGGTTAAGGAGCGTAAAGAAGTTGCAGGTTTTCACTGGAAACCCAGTCCAATACGTCTCCTTGGTTCATGCTGTACAGGGAGTTTTGAAGGATTGCGAGTTTATCAGAACAAAACCTGTGTATCGTGCAATTTTACAGTACATACGTGGAAATGTAAGGAGTTCGGCGTATGTAGCTCTCGTCTCGTACAATATATTTGACAAAGATTGACAAGAAATAAAACAGTATCTCTCTCTGAATTATGCAAAGAAGTGAGATATTCGAACTTTAGAATATAAACTTACCCACCAGTGGAGAGATCAAGTAAATTGGATGAATTTTAATCTGCAGTTAAACGCCAACTTTCTTTGATGGTCAACAAGTTGAAAACAAAATCGGCATATGGAAGAAACATTTAATGTAAAGAAATAGAGCCTTGGATGATTTTTTTCGTGGTCAGCAGGAACCTACATATCTAGACTGTTAATAGTCCAAAGACCCAAAGCTCTTTTTAAAGCTTATTTAGCATGCCTTGAAATTCAGAAACTTAACTTTAGTAATCATTCGATCTGCGCCGGTATTGACTCAAATACGATTACTTCTCTGTTAACCAAACATTTTGCTCACGAGTGGAACCTACCGCACCAACAAGGAAGTTCCACCCTAATGAACGACATGAGAAACATACTCCCAGAGAACATGGCCCCCGAGGATAGGTCTCAAACCTCGCAAAAAAATGGAGGTGGGTCGTTCTACAAGATAAGCGGATTTTAACAATCGTACTGAGAACAAAGATTCACTGAAAAGAGGAGACATTTTTACACCGTTATTATTTAAGATAGGTTTAAAGTACCTTACACTAAAATATATAAATGGTTTTTAAATGTAATATTACAGATTTTTTTGAAAATTTTAAAGAAAAGCCACTAAAAACCTTCATTAAAGATAGGATAGCATTATGTCTCAGCGAGGAAGAGAAAAGTGGTTACAACATTTGATTTCAAGCAATTTTAACATTGAGTGACAAAATAAGTAAATTACAAAATGAATAAATAAAATTAATAGATAAACGTAGAAATAGATAAGTAGCAACAAAAAATAAATTATAAAGAAGGAACAACAAATGAATAAATGAATAAATAAATATATAAATAAATAAATAATTCAATGAATAAATAAATAAATAAGAAAACAAATAAATAAATAAATAAATAATTAACAAGTGAATAAATAAATAAATTCAAAATAATTAAATTATACTCTCATGAGGCTAAGCTGGAAATCAAGTGATTATCGGACGATAAGCAAGAGATATTATATTGGCGATAAAGTTTTTCGATTCTATTTCTAACCATTTCTACATTATCCGTTATATGTAATTCCTTTGTTGAAAAAAACGAGAGAAGTTCAAGCAGTTTGAGCAGTTTGTTTTGTGCTATTTGGAGTTTGTGCAGATGACTTATTGCATAGTTACTGGAAAATAGCTTTAAAAATTAATAATTTATTGGCATCATTCAATTTTGATTTTCTGCATATGAATCGGTAAAGGATCCTAATAGTATCATTAATTTTCTTAGTGACTTCCTGAATATGAAGATTGAATGTTAAGCGTTTATCTAAGTGAATGCCAAGATACTTTACATTCGATTTCTACTCGACATGACACCGTTGATTTGAAGATTGTTACTTGGAAGTAAGCAAGCTTTCGTTTTACGTGTGTAAAAAATAGTTTGAGCATTTGTAGGATTAATTTTAATTTTCCATTTACTACAATACGCTTCGACAGCATTTAAACCTAATTGCAGATTAGTTTCAACATTGAAACCGATTGCATCTGAGAAATAAATACACGTTTTATCAGCAAATAGGGCACAGTTAATCACAGTTGTATGTTGAAGAGCACTGGTCCAAGAACAGATCCCTGGAGAACTCCAGCATGCATCAGTTCATTGTTTGAGAGGCTCTGGTTGATGGATACCTTGAAACTTCGGAAGGATAGAAATGACTGAATGATTTTAATTAAATGTAAGGGAAAGTTAAAATTTACTAGCTTATATAGGTTTTCTAATAACGACTTGACAAATTTTTTTTAAATAAAAGACAAACTATTTGAGATATTTCAAAAATTTTACTACTGGCTTAAAGTACAATCAAAACATTTATGAATGAAACTCGACTTCTTTCATATGGCCACCGCGGGCACGTTTGCCGCGGTCGATTCTTTGGACCCAATTTTCAACGACTCAGCCACACAATTCGGCCGAAACGGCCGCTATTTCGCGTTCAATGTTGGCTCTGAGCTCTTCCAACGTCATTGGCGTGTTGGCATAAACAAATGACTTAATGTAGCCCCACAGAAAATAGTCAAGCGGTGTTAAATCGCACGAACGAGGCGGCCAATCGAATGGCCCATGTCTTGAGATAACACGCTCACCATACTTACTCTTCAATAAATCGATTGTAGCGTGTGCTGTGTGGCTTGTGCCACCATCCTGTTGAAATCACATGTCGTCCAAATCTATATCTTCCAATTCGGGCCAAAAATAATCGGTGATCATAGCGCAATAACGCTGACCATTCACAGTAACATGACGATCGTTGTCGTCGACGAAAAAATATGGCCCAATAACGCCGCCGGCATGCAAACCGCACCAGACAGTTATTTTTTGTGAATGAAGTGGTGACTCATGAAGCACCTGCGGGTTTTCACCCGACCCGACCTACGAATATGTAGACTCAAATTTTTGCACTAAACTTATTATTGCCTCTCTACTATGGCGAGAATTACGACCGAAAATTGGAGTTAACGCTCTTAAAGTTGCAGTCACCGACTCCGAATATTTGTAGAAATTTTTTATAATTTGCAGACGTTGCTTTGTCTATTTCCAAGATGACCATGCCAGTACTTTTACCCTCTGATAGATTTTTTTTAACATGATTTGTGATCCGATGCACTTGATGAGTAGTGCTTTGAAAAGCTCTAAAGCTCTGGGAACAAAATTGCTCTTTTAGCAGCGAAAGTTAGGACTCTGTTCTTTATAATTTTTTCCAGGTGCTTACTAACTGAACTTAGCAGACTAATTGGCCTGTAACTACAATGTAAGTGAGGTGCTTTTCGAGGTTTTAAATTACTACCGTAGCAGTTTTCCAGTCATTGGGGAAGTATCCCAATTTAAGACAGTTGTTAAAGAGATCCGTCAATTTATTAAGAGCAAAAAAGGGAGATTTTTAGGACAGAGGTCAAAACCGGCGGCTTTCCCCGTTTTTAAATTACTCATTATATCTTTTAGTTCCTTAAGGGGTATTAGAGTAATATCATTAAAAGAGGAATGTGAATTAACAAAGTTCACTGATTAGTCAACGGAAGATTGATTGTGCGTTGTTGGCGAACCACTACTCGCCTCGAACGATTTTTAAAAAAGTTAACTGCAAGCGAGTTTGCTTTTTCGGGGCAAGAAAACAACCAACCAAGCAAGCTAACAACCTTTAGTGAGGGAATATAGGTATTTTTTTTCTTTATTATTTTAATAACATTCCAGAATGGTTGGCTACCCTTATCTTTACCTTGTAGTCTATTGTTCCACGATTGGTTTCTAAAATTGGGTATAGCATACTTAACTAGAGCATTCATTTGTTTATATTTTTCGAGATAGTAGTGATTTCGTAGTGTTTCGTAGTGCTATCATTTCAAGAATGTAATGCGAAAGAATATTGGAAGCATGTCTTACGACCGTTATTTTTGGCACTGACTGTTTAACGCTTTCCAAAATGGCATGAGTAAAAGAATTAACATTCTTATAAATGTAAGCTGGGCTGTTATTTTCAACCAGATAATTTACTAGTTTTACCTTAGTCAGGCTCCTAAACAAGTTTAAATTTGCATTTCCAAAGTCATAGACTTGGTTTGTGCATTGCACTGGAGAAGCTATTAACTACACTTAACAGGTAAATGTTTGGAACTTAGGTCATTAAGAGTTATAGGCGGAGTAAAGAGGTCAGGCATTTTGGTTAGAAATAGGTTTAATGTGGATGGGTTTCTTTTTCTTCTAGACGGAATGTAAGAAGGATTAGGTGGAAAAAGGATTTCAAAAGGATGTCTTAAATTTAGATCAACTAGAATGTTACCCCAAGTATTTGCTCTAAGGCAACCCCAACGCCTATGCCTACAGTTAAAGTCATCAGCTATTAGGAACAAATTGGTAGTATGAATTAACCGTAGAAGGTCATCGCGGAGATCGACTTTTTTTTGAGGTGAAAAATAAGAGCTATAAATTTTTAGCGATAGACCATTAACAAAAAGGAATTTCAATACCAATGGCTTTATGCTTTAACAAACGTTTTATTACCACGGCAACACCGCCATCATTTCTGTCTTTCCTATCCAAACGATAACATTTATACACGGAATTAGACTAATGAGCTGTTGAGTCTAACCATGTCTCAGAAACTAATGCTAAGTCAATATTAAATTAACAAAGAAAAGAATAAAATTCTAATTGCTTTCCTCGAATGCTTCTAGCATGCTATATTATGTCTTAGCTACATAAACTCATTACTTAGTTTTATACAGATATTTAATTGCAAGCTTAGTAATGGTATTAAATTGTTCTGCCTTAGTAGTACAATTACCGAGCACCTTGATCATCTCTGCAGTGAGTGAATTTATTTCTTCGTGGTTTTTCACGCCATTGTTTTTAGTAGTTTTGGTACATGCATTAGATGTATTGTAGTTGAGGGTGTTTGCAGTTTTGGGTGTCATGCTAGCTGATACACTTCGATTTAATGGTAGCGAGGGAAAATCCATGATGTTGGCCTCAAAATTTGGGATTTGATTTGAGGGGATGTCTGCTTTTTTATCCAAGAAGCTTTCCCAAAGCTCCGAATTGCACTGAATTGAAGACAAAGCGATGGAAAAATACTTGAAAACCGCTGCTGAAAAGGCAAAAGATGTGCTACTCGGAACGGAGCAAGACACAGAACCGAACAAAAATTTCATTAGCAATTGAATAAAACAACCCACAATTAGTCTTGAAAAACCCTTTAGTGCCCAGTCAGCCGGTGATAAAATATGTACCTCAGAACACGTCGAAGGGAAGTTTTTTAAATATGCAAATAGTCAAACATTAGTCAAATTGTATGTCGTTAATTCCTTTGACGGTATCATAGGAGATGAAACCTAGAAGGAAATGGAGGCCTTCATAGACTGAAAGGAAAATATCTTGACCCTTAAACATTGCTTTTCCCTATAAATAAATTTAATAATTAATTCCAAACTCCATGAAAACGCAAAAGCCAGTCTATATGAAAAAATAAGGAAGTACGATTCATTTTTTGGTTTCATCGACGCGAGAGTAGTTGTTAACACTTGTGTTCTCGTTGACATAAGAATGAGTACGGATGAACCAAAATATACTAAAAGCTATCCCTATCTCGCCTGCCTGAGAGGAGAAGTTTCTTAAAGAAGGCATAATGTAACCTTCCAGAAGCCCCTACAATTCGCCAATCTGGGTGGTTGTCAAAGCCAAATGACAAAAAACAGTATCGAATAGTTATCGACTATAAAAGATTGAACAAGGTAACTATTGCAGACAAATATCTTATCCCGGACATTAATTTCACTAAATACTAAAACTAAATTCTTTACAACTCTCGGCCTGACTTCTGAGCATAATCAAATACCGATGAAACGTTCAGACAGCCCAAAGACCGCCTTTTCAACCTTAAACCGCAAATACGAATTTCTCAGACTACCTATCAGGCTCTGCTTGACTTTCTATATATTATTATTTTCTTCAATTGTCCATTTTCTTATTCCTTTTTAGCAACAACATGTTCCTTCAAGCGACTCTCAGCCACGTCTTCATCATGCTCAAGATTGACAGATTCCACGTTATAGTGTCTCATATTATTCGGGGACCAAAAGCCTTTAAAGGGAAGACGTGTTATCCGTAGACCCTTAATATCACCGACGTCATAACGATCATTTGGAAGAACTTTCTTTATCTCGTATGGTACTCAATATATAGCGAAGAGTTTCTTCTTGATACCGGGAACTCTTACGATGTTTTTAATCAAAACATATTCACCTGCTTTGTATGAATTTGGTTGTTTGTGGTTTTTGCTCCTTATCTGACTTTTTTCTATGTTTTCAATCGCCTTTTGTCTTATCTCGTTAACACAGGTGAGGTTCTTCCTGTAGTGTAGCAGTGTTTGCATCACATTCTTTCGATAACATCGTCGGGACAATTATGCGATTCATTCGTACAAATTTGACCATTTGATTGTGGGGAATAAGTCGCAATCTTAATATGTTTAATATTATGCTCCTATAAAAAGTCTGCACACTCTTTAGATGTGAAGCAGCTTCCACGTTCCGATACAAGACGATTTGGTCTAGAGTAACTCTCAAAAAATGATCTTAAACAAGTAATAACCTCCTTGTTCTGAGTTATTTTGACAAGGTAAAGTTTTATAAACTTTGTAAAGGTATCAATCACGAGAAATGCATGTTTTATGTTTGAATGGGAATTCGGTGAACATCCAAGATGATCGATATGTATCGTATCGAAAGGGACATCACCTTTTGTAATAGAGTGTAACGTACGATTTTTTTCCCAGATGGTGGCGAAAAGTAGATACATTTCAGACAGGTTTTGATATAGGCTTTGATTTTCTCTTTCATATTGGGAAATCAATAACTCGCTGAAATATATTTAAAGCATTTATCGGTTCCCAAATGATACATAGATTCGTGGTGTGTACGAACTGTTTGCTATTCCATTTGAAATGGAACGAAGAAGACAACTCTTTCTTTATATTTCCTGTATATCAAACCGTAGATCTTTTCATAAAACGAACTTTCAGACTTCTCCAACTCAGAGTCAATAGATATATTTTTTGGATCAAGCCTTTGCGCTGCTAAAAGTGCAAATTCAAACGACTTATCATCAACAAAGAGTATGTTAAAAGAACAACTTAATGGGTCTACGTGGGTATACCACATAATCAAATCTTTGAAGCTCTAATGGCCAACGTGAGATACGAGGATTAAGGCATCTAATACATCATCTATACTATAGATCTAATACCTTCCTCAGTAATCCTATAGGACAAATAAATGATTTCCGTCTGCAGAAACATGTATTTATCAAATCTGAGTTGAAGTCCATTTTCCACAATATATCAACAATTTGTTTTAAAATATCCATATGTTCTTCTATAGAATGTATGGCGATCAGAATATCATCTAGGTAAAATATGATTATATATATATATAGTTTTGAAATATATGCTTCATAAATCGTTAGAAAACTGACGGAACATTTTTTAGTCCTAAAGGTATCCGGGTGAACTCATACTGACCCAGTGGAGCTTTGAATGAAGTATATTTTATTGACTCATCAGGTAACTTGACACGATGGAACACATTCTTCAAGTCTAAGGATGTAAAATATTTTTTCCCCTGAGACGATTCAAATGATTTTTATTGAGAGGTAGGGGGTAACTATCGCGCACGGTTATCTTGTTGAGCTTTTTTGTGCACCAAAACTATGGGTGAAACATAAAGTGAATTCGATTCACGAATTACACCTCTTGCAAGCATGTCATCCAAGATCTTTTCAAGTTCTATCTGTGCGTATGGTAACCTTCACTTTCACTTTCAGATTTATCAACATCATCTGACGTAGGCTCTTCTGAGATACTTGTATCATCATTACAACGATCCCTGCTCTTACTGCTTTGTTCTTCTTGCAACAATTTTATGCGATCGCTTTCTTCCATTCTCTTAACCATTTCCTGGACACGTAATTTAAATTCCGATTTTGTGTCCGTTGCCTGGAGTTTCGAGATTCTTAAAATATTTTTAAGAGAACTGTGGCCGATTTTAAAAATTCTGTCCATTCATCAGACATCTTTAACACTTGCAAAACTGAAATTATCACTATTTTTTCGGACAAACAAGTGGTACAGATTTGTAGCAGCCGAATGCAGAAGAAAATGAACGGAGAAAAAAACAAAAGACCAACGCTGTGCTTGACTGTCTCTATTTTATTATTTTCTTCAACCGTCCATTCTCGGGGTTTTTAAAGTTTTCGCACACATTCGAATTAGAATACTTACATCGGCTTATATACATAGGGTGATTTATCGTGAGGTTTGATTTTCAATAGGATTTTTTTTATTAATTTACCCGTGACGTTTATCAAACTGCTTTGTCATTTTTGTTCAGTATCGTTTACCAAAACATCATGGAAAAACTTACACCACAGCATCGTCTCCAAATTGTTCAGCTGTATTACGAAAATCAGCGATCTGTGAGAAATGTTTTTTGTGCGATTTAATTAACTTACGGTGCTCATAATTGACCTACTTAAACCACTATACCATACACAAATTTTAGTCCCAGCTTACATTAGTGGATGATAGTCGACCGGTTAGACCAGCAACAGCTGTGGCTGAGAGTGTACGCGAAGACGACGACGAATCTCATCAGCTTGGCTTGGCGTACAAAATTTAACTTGCGCATGAATTGAAACCAGGCAGCTTGAATTTGCGTCATATTTTCAGTGAATGGGCTCTGAAAAAAACTCAATAAAAATTGGTATTTTATCGTTAAATTTTGCTCAGTGATGAAGCCCATTTCTGGCTCGATGGATGCGTTATTAAACAAAATTGCTGTATTTGGGCTGATGAGCAACCCGAAGAGTACTAAAAGCTACCAATACATCCATTAAAAACAATGTATACTGTGGTTTACAGAATAGTGGAATCATTGGTCCATATTTCTTCAAAAATGAGGCAAATCAGAATGTTACCGTCAATGGTAACAGCTATCGCGCCATGTTAACGGTCAACATGCTTCCTGAAATTCAAGCATATGGTCTCGGTGAGCTCTGATTTCAACAAGACGGCCCTACGAGCCATACAGCACGTGAATCAATGGACTTGTTGAGAAATCATTTTGGTTTGCACTTAATTTCAGGTTTTATTACGGTAAATTGGCCGCCTAGATCATGCGATATCACACCTTTGGACTATTTTCTCTAGGGATATGTAAAGTCTCAGGTCTTCAGGAATAAGCCAGCTACGATTGACGATTGATATTATTTTCAAAAAGTAAATGTCATGAATTGTTCTTTTAACCGATAATAAAAATTTTTAACTTTAATTTAAGTTCACTTTTAAATTTATGTGTTTTATCTTACATTGTAAATCAAACCTCACGATGAATCACCCTTAATTACAGATTTGGAGATATTTCGGGTTAATCATACGATCAGATGGTAATACGATGGCGGTCCCATAAGTACCCGACCCAACAAAGAAAACGCAAAATTTTGGAAAAAAATTTATTTATTTTTCAACATAATCGCCTTTCAGCTCTATACTCAGCTCTATACACTTTTCCCAGCGATGTTCAAAAAGTTCGATAACCTTTTTATAATAAGAACTGTCTTGCTCCTCAGAATAGGCATTAACTGCGGACATCACTTCTTCATCGTTGGAAAAGCTTTGACCACTGAGCCATTTTTTCAAGTTTGGGAACAGAAAATAATCCGAGGGGGCTAAATCTGGCGAATAGGGTGCAATTCAAACTATAATTCATTAATTTTGGCCATTGCAATAACGACACTGTTTTTGCTCGAGTGTGAGCAAACGCGGCACCCATCTTGCACACAGCAAGATGTTCAAATTTTCAAATAATATGCTATGTACCCCACTTTTTAAAATGTCTACAATGTCTGCTAGCTCGCGCACTGTCAGTCGACAATCATCCAGTACCGCTTTGGAGTCGTCACCTCATTTGGTCGTCTTGGCAGCTCGTATGGCTTCGTTTAAACTCAGCAACCCAAAATTTTACTATTGTAAGCGAGGGTACAGACTCACCCAGATTAGAATCCAGTTCAGCTTTTATGTTGGTTGGGCTGTGGCCTTTCAAATAAAAGTTTTGTATCACATAACGATGACCAAATTTCTCCATTTTCACAAATTCATTGACAACGTTCACTATTGACGGCTGCCAAACAAATACTTAACAACGTGGCGCTTTCAACTTGAAGAATATGCTTTATAGACTGCGTACTTTCTAATACAGTGATATTTTCAAACAACTACCGCCATGTCTTGGTCAGGCCGGGTACTTCTGGGACCGCCCTCGTATATAGTATGCGGTACTTCAAAAAAAAAAAAAAACTAATAAATACATTCCTGCGACGGTAAAGTAGGTATAAAAGCAAACAAATCAAATTTATTTTTTTGACTACACTTCTTTTTTCCAACGTTTGAAAGATGATGTCTATCAATGACCTCTGACTAACCCTAGAATGGGCTAACATGTTCGAGTCAAGGTGAATGAATCCATCTGTATTTCAATCAATTTGAGTGGAGACGCACTTAGAGTACTCTAACGAGGCCTCGAACTACGCAATAGACGCGAGAGAAAGAAGTGGTGACTATCGTTTGGGCTCTTGATAATTTACGATCATACATACATAAAGGTGCAGATTTTCACCAACCACTAACCTTAGCGTTGGGATATAGCAAAATCAACTCGAAACTGAAGAGATGGAAAGCTCGCATAGAAGAGTACATAAACGAGTTGATTTACAAACCAGGTAAATTAAATTTGTTGGCCGACGATATTTCCAGACTTTTAACAACGGTTATCCACCAATACCTCAATTGAATACGATGAGGGGTAGTGCGATGTAAGATTCTTCAGATTTAATATCACATGTGGAAGTCTCAATCAATGTATTTCGTAACCAAATCATTATGAAAATTGGGAAGGGCCTGGAAATCAAAGAGTAACCACATCAGAGTTTCGTCGGACATTATTTTCCGTTTCAAAAATTAAAAAAAGAGCAACTTATCAAAATTTGAAAATCCAATCATAGTCCTAATACCGTCAATGTGATTATAGTACCTGAAAATCGTATCGGGTTCCTGCAGGATAAATATCTCGAAACCAGATTAGGTTGACACAAAGAATAGTAGAAGAAGTTTTTAATGAGGAGCAAATTTGGAAGTCACAGGAATGTGAGAAAAAAATCCAACAAAAGTCTGATCACGCATTTTACTAAAACCTGTAAAATCTGCTTCACAAACAAGTTTAATAGGCAACCAGTAGCTCCTCAATTCCAGAAGACTTCTGATCCATGCGAAATCATAAAAAGTAAGTCCTGGATATACCTAAAAAAAAATTCGCGAAAATATTACATTACTTTACCGCTCCGAGAGCGATAGTCACTGATAATGAACGAAGTTTCCTCAGTCCTATCGCAGTGAACTTTGTGAAGATGCTGGACATACAGGCGTATCGACCACCAGTAATCCGGAGTGAAGTAAATGGACAGGTTGAGAGGTTTTACTCTTCCATTCTGGAAGTTTACCAATGTCTAAAGGCACAATACAAGACCTTGAATTTGAAGGAACTTTTGAATATTGCAGTAAACAGTCCTAATATCACAATTCATTCAGTGACGGACGAAAAGCCGTCCGATATTTTTTTTAACCGAACTATTAGAATAAACTTCCAGAATTTAGTAAACTTCAAAATGAAAACTTATAGCTTTATTTTTGATATTTAGTAGAATATTGTATTAGATAATAATAATAGAATACCAAAAAAAAAAAAAAAAACAGTCAATAAATGGCAAAATTCTATAAAATCCGCACACAAAAAGTTAAAAAATGGTAGTATAAGTTACACCCGGATAAAAGAGCAAGCATAAGCCACTCTATCGAAAAGAGGTGGTGGAAAATTAACAGTGGTCACAACTACTATACGCATAATCTATCAATCACAAATTAGAAGCGCATAACAGCAGACTTACGTACACATATTTAACAATTTCAGGCCAGATCTTATTAAATTTATGCACATATACATGTTGAAAGTATGGTTTTGAATTTTATCGTTTTGTTTTACAAAGATGTTTAAATTTACAAATTAAATTACAAAAAGGAAGAAGTACAACTGAGACTTTCTTACTTTCCAGACTGCCAATCGAACCCAACGAAAGTAGAAAAAGAACTGCTTTCCACGCTTGCATGTTACTGTCGCCTCGCCTCACCTCAGCCACCAGATATCCAACTGAATTCGCAACACATAACAATCCACGATAATATTATTCCAACTCCACACGCCCCGGAAACCACTAGTATAATCTTCATCCAATTTGCCATACATGCTGAATGTGTTTTATTTACTTTTCCATTTTGGTTATCGGTATCCCATATCAGACAGTGCAGTGACTTCCATTCAATTGGCCCACATGAGCTCTCAGTCAATCACTCCATTGTTGTAATACGAGTTTCTTGAATTTGAAGCGAGGACAGCGACCTAATTACTTGAATGGTTTTTTAAGCGTCGGCAGACTGGAGAGATTCTAATAATTATAAAAATTAATTTGATATTCAATATAATAAACTTATATTATCGCTGTCCCGCTTCTTATGGTGGCTTCCACATACCTCCCAATTACCCTTATACGGCGACTGACTAATTTTAAAGTCCTCTACGTCAGTCAGTTCGTATCTCTCATTTCCTAATATTCTGTTAACCCTATATGGCCCCTTTAACTTCGGTATTAATTTTCTTGGGGCACCCGGCGTACTGACAAAATTCCTTACCATGACATAGTCATCTACTTTGTAAACATGTGACGCTTTACGTCTTTCATCATACTTCTGCTGATTGTATTCCTGCACCTGGACCTGCTTCCGAACAGCTATTGCTCTTTTTACCTTTAAATCCGGTTCCTCCCTTAACCCGACTATTTCTTCCAAATTTTCTTTTAGACGATTATCCTACTGTACTGTAGGAACTGTATGCAATATATGCCCGTGCTTTGAGTGGCGTATAATTTAACGTACATGGTGAACGCATCCACCACTAAGAATACATTGTTCTTCTTAAATTTCTTCAATATTATCGGGCCAAAATGATCGATATGTAACGTGTCGAACAGAATATTGCCCTTTGGTATGTTATGTAAAAATCCATCTTTATTTCCATGCTTTGGAGAATATGCAACACAAGTTAAGCAACTCTTCAAATGACCGTTCACTTTAAGTCTCATACGGGGAAACCAGTATGTCTTCTGAATAGAGTCAATCGTCTTATTAATGCCCACATGTTCAATTTCGTCATGGTATTTTTGTAAAACACAATGCTCCATTTCTTCGGGCACATAGAAAAGAATGCCCTCCTTCACTTGCCGATACATCAACCAATTATGCATCTCGTAAAAAGCATCTCTTTCTCTTCTAACATTTTCCTCAACCCCCTGATCCGTTCGTCCCGACCCTGACTAATTTATAGACTCTGCTCGAAGGTCTTACCTTCCAGCACTAAAATATGCGTACTTCTACCGAGTGCATCTACCTGCCGCATTCTCTCGCCGCAGCGGTGCTTAACAGAGAAATCATAGTTTTGCAATTCCATAGCCCACCGAGCAATACGCGCGTTAATGTTCTTTTTGTTTAACGTAAGGGTCAGCGAGTTGCAGTCCGTTACTATCTTGAAAGGGATACCTTGTAAATATATACAAAAACGCGCCAAGGCATAGATAATTGCCAGAGTTTCTAACTCGAAACTGTGATATCTAGCCTCGCATTCTGTAGTTTTTCTTGAAAAGAAAAACACTGGCTTAGCTTTCCGTCCGATTTCTTCTTCTTTTTCTTTCTGCGTATAGAGCCGAACCCAAATAAACTAGCATCACAGTGTAGTTCTGTCTCATCTTTCTGGTCATAGATTGACAAAACCGGAGCTTCCAGCAGCTTGTTCTTGAGCAATTCAAAACGTACTTGTTCCTCTTTCTCAAACTTAAAATTAGCCGACTTCTTTATTAGATCATACAGCGGCTTTGCCAATATAGAGAAATAATTAATAAACCTCCTAAAATACGAGCACAACCCCAAGAAGCTATGAACCGACTTCGAGTTCTGTGGTACTGGAAAATTTTCGACCGCGCTCATACCTCTCTCATCGGGGCCGATACCCGCTTCCGAATATATATGTCATATGTATAATACTCGAATATAAAAACTTACATTTGTCTATTCTTTAGTCCAATCCATTCTCCACTAGTCTACCTAAAACCCTCTCAGTCGCGATAATAATATCGTCCAGATAGACAGCTATCTCCGAATTTCTTATCATGTCTTCGAATACCTTGTTGACAAATGGCTGAAACGTCGACGGCGCATTCCTAAGGCCAAAAGGCATACGCAAAAACCCGTCTGGTGCGCGCGCGGGATTATAAAAAAAAATTGGGGTTACAAACGACGACTCAGACATCTTAGCATGGTAAAAAGCACTCTTTAGGTCTAATGTCGTGAACACTTCCTTTTTTTACCAATCAATCTAATAAGTCATCTATGAGAGATGAACCTTCTGGGTGACTTTGTTTAATGTCCTATAATTTACACAAAACCTTATTTCCCCA
Source organism: Volucella inanis (assembly GCA_907269105.1). NCBI lineage: Eukaryota > Metazoa > Arthropoda > Insecta > Diptera > Syrphidae > Volucella > Volucella inanis. The sequence continues at coordinate 151,351,150 of OU026153.1, forward strand.
GTTTTATTCCGTACCAGCACTATAGGATAAGTATGCTCCGAGTCATTAGGCCTAATCACACCCTGTTTTATAAGGTCGTCAAATATCACATTTAATTGTTCCTTTTCAAAGTAAGACAGACGGCGCGGAGGACATGAAAGGCCTCCTTTCAGTGAGACTTAACTTCATCTCGACACTCACCAAGGGAACGTCGGGGCGACTGTGATCAAGGTAACATTCGTTAAATATGTAAAATACTCTCTTCCGTACATCGATTTTTAACTCTTCGTTTACAATAATACGTTCTTTACTCTCCTCTATATCTATGTCATTTAAATAAATTTGATTTATATTATAAACTTCTAATTCGGTCTTTTTATCTGCCTAAGATCACTGGGACCGCCATCGTTTCATCCGGAACCACGTACATGTCCAATTTAATTTCTTCGTTTTTAAAATTTACTAAACAACTAAATAATCAAATTACTTTCAATTTACATTTATTTATTCCATAAAAATTATTTACACGGCCACAGTATTTTTTCTTTATATCAATTCTATAAATTCCTTGGTACTGTTGGCGTCGCACGAAACTGAAGGGGCTCCCTGTGTCAATTAGGCATTCTAAATAAGATACATAATTACTTTTTCAATAAAAACAACCAATTTTTAAATTTCTTATAAATCTTTCCTCATTGTCCGACTCCAGGTGATGAATCAATGGCTTTCTCTTTGGGTAGGCTGCAACAAAATGCACAATTTCGTCGCAAATCTCCCATCTTCGGTTTCCTGCATTCGGCAGCTAGGTGCCCCTCTCATCAGCATTCCTCCTCTCATTAGCGCTTCTCCTCGCCGGCAATCTCCTCGTCAAAAATGTATCCAGCAGGTGGAGCTTGTCGGTAACTCTCTGAATTCTTGCCTGAGCCCAGAGGTGAGTGTCCGGGATCCCTTCAATGATGCACTCTATCATCTCTTTAGGCGCTAGGTTGACTTCACTTGCCCAAATCACTTTGTCGTGAAAAAAGTTGCGAAACATTTCCACCGTAGACCACTGATTGGCTTCAAACTGCCTGCGTAGCTCCAAACGACTTGTCGGACCATTAAACAGCGATTTCATGTGGGCTAACATGTCCTCAGCCGACGCCATTGGATGGTCCGCCTTGGCATGGTACCAACGGAGTGCCTTGCCTTTCAACTTGCTGGTCATTAACATTTTTATGACATGATGCTCCAGCCCGTAGGTGCGTTTGGTGTAACGAAGTTGGGCCTCCCATTGCTGGTAGTCTCTCCCGTCTCCGGAGAACTCATCCATCAGCTCTTCAGCCAACGCGTAGTATTGTCTGAACTCTGGCTTAGCGCTACCACAAACCCCCAGAGCCTCTTTCAACCGCAAACTCCCGTTTTCACTCCTCAGTTTTTCTATTTCCCCTGTTTGACGTACCACCTTAAGCAATCTCAACTCTCTCATCATGATCCTCAGGTTAACTCCCGCATCTTCCTGGTCCTCTTCCTTGTCGGCACTCTTTTGACACTCCTTTGATTTACGCTCATTAGCAACATTCATCGGATCATTTGTCTGCTCAATCAATTTCACAACCTCTCCTTCGCCATCCTGTGCCTTTTCCGCTAACGTAATGTGTGTTTGGCTGTCCTTGGACACATCGCCACTGTCATCATCTTCGTCCGGCACATCTGCAAGCCAACTAGGGTATGCACCCCGTTCGGCAGCTGGTGCATCAACTAGCCGTTGTAACAATTTAAACATATTGCCTTCTTCTCCCTTCTCCCCTAGCGATCGCAGCCACGTCCACCCGTCCATTTTAGGTTTATCAGTCGTCATAGTTAACCGTATTTGATAGCGCGCGAGTTATGTATCGCGTTGAGAACCGAAAGAAAAAAAAACAATTTATAAATTTTCTATCGGTTAACGGGGACCGTTCGTTTATTATGAAAAATCTTAATTTAACTTAGCCTATGATGACCCGCCGTCTTCAGCGTCGCTGCGATCTACAATGGCTATAAACGAAGTACTGGTCGCTTGCCCATAATTGATTTATCGTTTTTATAGCCGTTAATTGTTGAGTCTGCAGTATTGGTTTTAGTGTCATATGCTGATATTGGGGGATTTGCATTGTGTGACCCCATTCTTGCTGGTTTAGGTGGATTGACCGAGAATTGCGGATTTGCAATTGGATTTATATTTTTTTCTGAAATTTGTAATATGTGGGTTCACATTATTCGACTTACGATCCATTTCACTCTACAGGCTCTCATATAGTGTTACCACTTTACAATTTTTATTCGTTGTTCAGTGCTACCAATTTATGTATATACACTTGCGGTCATAAAAACCGCACTACCTAATGAGTTTTCAAAAAATGCATAATTACATCAGATCGTAAGGGTTTTCCCTTAGCGGAGTTCGGCGTCGTATTTAGTGCAAAAAAAAAAAAACAGTTTGAATTGTCTGGTAAATATTGTATCATTAACTGACTCGGGACGAAAAAGTTCAAATATTGACTTTAGTCGAAGAAGGGCTTGGCTATCGTGAGATTGCGGCTAAAATAGGATGCTGTCATTCAACTATTGTACGACTGATGAAGAAAAAAGAAAATTTAGATCCACTGGAAAGAAAAAAAAGGCTCGGGACGAAAACGTAAAACAACCCAGAAGACGGACAATGTATTACAACAAAGTAGCATGAAAGATCGCTTTTAAAATGCTGTCCGTATAGATCATCAAGTTGATCTAAGCGCCGAAACCATACGCCAACGGCTACGGGAGATATGTTTATATGGGAGACGACCAGCGAAAAAACCTTTCCTACCCACAATAAATGAAAAAAGCTCGCTTGACGTGGGCAAAAAAGTACGAAGATTGGACACAGGATGATTGGCGATGAAAGTAAATTTAATTTGTTGTGTGCCGACAATTTGCCATACGTACGACGGTCAGCAGGTGAAAGGTTCAAGGACGAGTGCACAGTCAAAACAGTGAAGTTTCCTCAAAGCCAGATCGTTTGGGGATGTTTTTCTTTTCACGTTTTGGGCCCTTTGCACTTTTGGAACACTTTAATGGAACTATGAACGCTCAAAAGTATGGAGAAGTAGTTAGGGAGTTTGTGATACCAGCAATTGAACAGCATCATTCGTATACTGACAGTGCATTTTTCAAGATGATTCTGCACCTTGCCACCGCGCCAAATACGTAAGTAAAGTTTTGTAAATCAACTTATAGATGTCTAATTTATAAATAATAAACAGACAAGAAACTAGAGGCTTTCAATAATCTTCAGCTCAAGACAACTTTTGATGACCTCGGAATTACCAGACTATACTGGCCAGTTAATTCGCCCGATTTAAACCCAATCGAACACTTGTGGCATGTTATGAAACGTAAGGTGGCTGAACATAAACCAGAGAGTAAAAAAAAGCTAAATGAAGTTCTGGAACATGTATAGAATACTAAAATTTGAAGGGATATTACTGTACTTCTAGTAAAATCGGTGCCTTCTAGAATAAAAGCGGTTATAACCGCCAAAGGAGGAGCAAAACGGTATTGATAATTTTTTGGTAAAAGTGGCATACCTTTATATCTTATATACATATATATAAAAAATATATAGTTTAATTTTTTTTAACCAATGACTGTATTAAAATATTTTAAAAAAATAAGAAAATTAACTGGTTTTTCTTTCTTTGTTAATATCTTTTTTCAAGCATTCAATAAACAGATGGAAATTAGATAGAAATACTTATAAACTACTGCGGAGTACTCAACAAAAATTTCATTTTATTATAAAAGTTATTATCGTAGTTATTAACAATTTTTCAATCATTTTGATAAGGTGCGGTTTTTATGACCGCAAGTGTACATGCATTTCGTTTTTTAACTTACTACATATGGTTATCGGTATCCCATACCAAACAGTGCAGTGCCTTCCATTCAATTGGCCCACAAGAACTCTCAGTCAATAACTCCATTGTTGAGTTGAATTTGAAGCAAGGACAGCGACCGAATTACTTTAATGCTTTTTAATGCGTCGGCAGACTGGAGAGATTCTAATAAGTATACAAATTAATTTGATATTCAATATAATGAACTTATGTTATCGCTGTCCCGTTTCTTATGAACTTTCGCTGCAAAATTACTTATAGTTGTCAAAATAAAAATTATGCATGCCAATGTTCAATATAATGTTTATGTAAAATTTTATGGACATGATCCCATATTCATTTTATAATATATATATTATATATATTATATATAATATATTTATAATAAAAGAGTAGTACTATTGTACTTAAAAAATAAAAATTTACGTATAAATTAACCTTTCAATTTTTCTTTTCATAATTATATTATATTGTATATTACGAAGAATATTAGTAGCAAGTACCGTGCAAGGTAAGGCCTGGATCATCGGTGGGCATTTTAAAGTAATACAGATGGTCAACCTACTAAAAACAATTGCTGCTGACCTCGTTACAAACGAAATCTCGTTACAAATCAATCTACCAAACGCAAATCCGATGAGGAGGACGAGATCTATCGCCTAGATCGGCTCAGCCTTGAAATAGTTGGCTGAAAACGCTGACGCAACAGACTGAGATAAGGTTCTATGAAGTGAGCAAGTCCTGATTGAAGGCAATTTGCCTGTAATACAGTATCAAAGAGAGGGTCCTTTTAGCTGGGTTATCGGAAGTTCTAAAAACCAAGTAACGGCATCCAACCAGGCTAGATTCTAACAAGATGCAATTAATAATATGATGATCAAAGAAGAAATCAATGAAGTGGTAAGAGCGTGTCAAATGGCAAAGAGCGGCTTTGTCAACACAAACAAATTAAGATAGGGAAGAGGTCAACAGAGTTATTAACGAACTCGAGACACAGTCCTATGCAAATGAAGTAGAAGCGCTCCAGTATGGTATCCCGTCAGTTTTTATAAACGAACCCATGTTGTTGTACATCCTGTCTATCACCAAGCTGAGCAAGACCGAGCACAACTTCCTGATAGCAAGAGCATCGATTTTCAATGGAAAGCAGGTCAATCTACCATTTGACCTAATATTGGTGAACCACGAATAACATAATATGAAGTTGTCACAATATGCCTCACTATAAGTAATCTGACCGTCTGCGAACAAAATACCCTGAAGAAAGTCAATGAAGATAAATGTACTGCACGATTATTAAAAGTAGGACACAATTCCTGCCAATACCATACCAACACTGTCGAAATCATTGAATTTTTGAATGAAGACACAATTTTCGTTACTAACTTAAAAGTCAAATCCAAACTGATGAAACTAAGAAAAACTTATCTGCAACTAATAAAGTTCAAATTAACAACGAGACAATGCAGCTTAACAACCGCAGCTTTTTCGTTTCGAAACAGCATCCTTTCAGTCTCTACCATAAGTACTTACCAACGTATCGCAGCAGAAAATATAATTGACATCGAATGCATTCATGGAATCAATCTTATCAACATTAAACGGATAAGTAATATTAAGAACAAGTTCAAACTATCTATAGCCGTGGATATAACAATCTTCTTGGCATGTGTTAGAGCAGCTGCGATTATTTGCCGTAAAATTAACAAGAAACACTATATACCGGCAATACGAATGCCAAGCCTGGAGCCTTAGGTGGAGGAATTACCCCTTGGCAATTATACAAGTTGAAAGACGAGAAGTCACCTTGAGTTCACCCATGCACTTGTGGACATTACATTTTACCACCCAACGTAAATCGCCGTAACAAGAACCATGTAACGGAAACGAACAATCGTTTCCAACGACTTTAACTAGTAAATTGCTGATGCAACCAAAAACCCTAGCAGGCGCTATAAACACTAAACGATAATAGGAAGATGTAAAGAAGAAAAAGTTTGACTGTAGGTTTAGTTCTAATTTTGGAGTAACGGAGAAAAGATAAATCTTTATAATACTTTAGTAATCTGGTGAATTTTTAAATCCTGAGGTGCGAACATCTGTAACTCAAACTTATCGTGGAAAGTGTGTAAAGACCGAATAAAAGCATAAGTTTTGCGCCATTTCTCCAAATCAGGGAATAGTTATCAGTTAGAGTTAGAGTTATCAGTACATTCAAACTCATAACAAGCGTGGACTTAAGTAGTAACTCCCTTGGGGACAATTTTCTGGCTGACAACATGAAAGTACACTCGCGCTTATAAGTTTGCCAAGTCGAGTTCAGATGAACATCGACCAGTACCCGATGGTTACCACTTGGGGTGTCTACCATATTTCTACAACACTCAACCATCATAACAGAGTTATTAAAATGGTTGTAAAAACTGGCAACCGATACGTTCTTCCGTGACTTTCGAATTACCACATTTGCCCACTTTTTCTATTTCTTAATTTATGAGTATATTGAAATGAAATGTCGGTTTCTTGTAGATGCTTCACTTCAGTCAAGGAGTTTTTCAAAGTATCACATCAAATTTAATGAGCAAGATTCATTGCGACTTCTGACACATAAAATGCTTTTCAAACTGGCACCAACGTCACCATATTTGTCTGTATGCTTTGGTTAAATTGAAAATAATTCCTGCAAACGATATCTTTAAAATAATACTCTATACATACAAGCATACTCGTATATAGATATAGTAAGTGCAATACAAAGCTTATCATCGCACCAACATAAAGGGTTTTGATTTTTTGGTTAGTGCTGCAAGAGGAGGTGTTCTCCACAACCGGTAATGAAATAACATAACCATCCGATTCCATTGGAAATAATGAGAAAAACATTAAAAATCCATTAGTCGATATTTATTGATGGTTCGGGAAAATTGGTAGAAACGGGGCCAGCACGGGATCGGCAAGGGACCCTGACTGTTGGCACTAGGCTTGTGGTTTTTGCGTTTTTCCGACTGGCTCTCTGTGTCTCTGGTAAAATTCATGAAAGCGCCCCAGAAAATAAATACACGAGCGTAAATATATTTTATGCACAGCACTGAGGAAATGGTGCATGGGCCAGAAGGAGCGCGTTCTTTATGATGGTGTGCCCATTAAATTGAATTTAAGGAGAAGCGCAATTAGGAAAATATATTTATCTTTTCATTATTTTTTTATAATTATTGACCATATTTTCCCTGTCTGTGTTTTCCTTTTGGGATATCCTCTTGCTGGGAAATATATTAATGAATTAATAAGTTGACTTTGGTGGAGGTGTATTATGATCGGCGAAAATCTCTAGGTAGCTGATTTTATCGTATTTCATGTCTAGGATAAATGTTTAAAGGACACAATTCTGTAATATATCCCACTTGGAAGAGCGTGAAATTACAATTCTTTTCTCAATAAAGTAAACTTTAAAATATAAACACCTCATTGAAAAAAGTTTGAGTACAAAGCAATTTTTATAATCTTTCAGTGCCACCAGTAATGCACTGAAATCTGGTTGAGGTAGTCTTTCACTACCGTTTACTACTTTAGATGCGGTCGACCTTTGCTACGCTATTCTTCGGGATTAGACTCAGACACTTTTGTTTGTAACTGTGGCGTCCATTCGTTCAACACGGCCCAACCATCCCAGGAGTTGGATCCGTAGATGCCTGAATAGACCTATAACAAAGCCCGTACAGTTCATGGTTGAACCTCCTCCTTCAATCCCCGTTAATACAAAAGGAACCAAATTTCGAGCGCAGTATTTTTCTCTCAAAACGATCGGGTATGACAATAACGTTAATTATGGATTTGTATAAAGCCAGTTTGGTTAGAGAGAAATCTGTTACTTAGTTACTTCTTGAGCCTAAATAAACAGCGATTGGCAAGTAATTCTACGTTGGTGTCGCTGCTGGTGGCAACTACGGAATCAAGGTATACAAAGTCCTTAAGTACTTTTCTGATGACAGCAATTTTCATCATTTTTTTTTTGCCGTTGCTAAATCACACCAATGTCATCTGGACTTAAAAAAGAGTGAGAGTTATGCACAGTTCATTCCAAGGCGATGTTAAAGAATTATATGGCAGCGCCTCGCCTTGTCTAAAAGCCTTTTTAAGTAAATGATCATGTAGCAAGAATTTTTCGTAGTTATGCCCCACAACCTGGCAAGTTTGGGAGTGGGTTTTATACAGCTCATCCCTGTGCATGCGGCTTTGAAGTCGACAAGTGGATGGTGATTGTCGATCTCAAATTCTTGGGTCTTTTCCAACATCTGCCGTAGGACGAATATGTGATCGCTAGTTAATTTTTCTGTTCTGAGACGATGCTGATATGGACAAACTAGGCTGATCATGAATGGTTTCAGACGCTCACATACCATAATACGGCAGCTGTATTATCTAATAGATGAGCTGGTAAATGTTCCCAACCAGGTCATCTCCTGCACCTGCCTACATTCATCGAGAAGTTTTTTGTGAAGCGGTTTGAAAATAATCACATCAGAGACAGCTTTTTTGAAAGCTCGTTGATAACATCCCATTGGTGTTTACGATTTGTTCATAGTGCCTAAGATCTTAAGATAATTTAAATGAAATGAGATCGGAAAACGTTCTAGCGGCATCTTGTGATTGCAGCTTTTTACCGTCAAAATTTGGTGTTCTTATCTGACTACGCTGTGTTTGTAGGGTATTTGGCGATACTTAAAGATTTTGGGGGAGACTCTATTGGCCTTATTTGGTAGTCTGGTCTAGGGTTTCTTGTAATATGGATTTCTTTAGTTTCTTTGAACGTTATACTGCTAGTGGGCTTGTTCTTGCATGGTGTCAAAACTCTTTTAATCATTAAATCTTCTAAAGAAACAATTATGGCGATATGTGTCTTTGATTAATTTTATGCGACCGTAATTATCGAAATGGAGTTTTTTCATGGCTTGCAATGTTAGAATTTCTTCGTAGTTTCCATAAGTTTAGTTCGGATGCAAATTAGAAGGAGCAGTTTTCTTCTTGAATGTTCAACACAAATGATGTGACATGAAAATTTTTGGGAGTTTCAGATGCGTTTCGGCACCTTTAAAACTAATATGAAAACAGAAATTGCTTACCACCCAAAATTGTTTAGTAAGAAATATTAATATATTTATATTTTTATATTTTTGTATTTATATTTATATTTTATATACACCCTGACTGACTCGAACTGCAACCAATTTCAGGCTGCTATAGTTTCCAAACCGTTCATTACTGTGAACTTAAATTTTGACACATGACAGATAGTTTTATTATTTACAAGCATTTTAAACGATTTGCGTATCAGTTGTGTTGAAAAATTTTTATCTGCGATGGAATTCAAACGTGATAGTGTGATTGCTTTATATTTGGCTGAAAAACCACAAGTAGCTATCGTTAGAGCCCTTCAGCACCTCAACGTGAGTAAATCATTTGTGTATCGAGCCATAGCTCATTACCGTGATACTGACAGCATTGCAAAACGCTATTGAGGTGGTCATAAAAAAACAGCAACATCGGCAGAAATGGTTCGGAAAGCGAAAGCTCGAATTGAGCGAAATACGCGTCGAAGTGGAAGACAAATGGCTAGTGACCTCAATATATCGTTGGAATGGATGCAACGCATACTGAAAAATGAGCTTGGGCTCAAGCCATTGAAGTTCCAAAAAGCACACGATTTTACACCGCAAAAGAAAAAAGTTAGAGTTGAAAGAGCGAAGGAGTTGCTACGCTTGCACGAAAGTGATGAGTTGCCGAATTTGGTTTTTTCCGATAAGTCGCCACTTGTTATCGAGCAATATTTTAACAAAAAAAATGACCGAGTTTACTTTTCAGAGAGGTCCTTCGAAAATTAACACCTTCGGACGGCCACCAGAAAGCAGGCAGCACCGACGGTGATCGTTTGGGCCGCCATAACCGCCGATGGTCGCTCTCCGCTCGTATTTTTGGACCGTGGCGTCAAAATTAATCCAATCGTATACCGAGAATCTGTTTTAGAGATAGTATTGAACTCTTGGGCATATAATCATTTTGGTCAGAAACCTTGGACATTTCAACAAGACTCGGCACCGTCTCACAAAGCGCGCGTCAACCAAGATTGATTTAAAAACAATGTTACACATTTAATTTTTCGACACACTTCTCTGGATACAAATCTGTTGGATTTCTCTGTCTGGGGTATTTTGAAGGCTAAGATTAGCACTAAAAAATACCAAAGTTTGGACCACCTCAAACAAGCACTTTGCCGGGAATGGGCTTAAATACCGCAGAGCCACTTGCGAGCAGCGTGCGATGCTTTCTTCGACTGTTTTGAGGCCATTATTTGCGCCAACGGTGGAAATATTGAAACTACTGATACAATTTGAAAATTGATGTATTTTCCAAAATTTTTTGCTTGAGCACAATTAAATTTATCGCAAAATAAAAAAATTATAGCATTTCAAAAAGTTGCAGTACGAGTCAGTCACCCTGTAAATGCAAAAAATGTTGAATAGAGTTATTTATGTAAAGAAATAAATATTCCACCACGCTGCGTGGTTTGACAAACGTGTCGTGTCCAGACAAGTTCATTCCTGTCTGTTTGATGTAATAAATACGCATCTAACTCAATACTTTGCTTTAGTAGGCGTTCAACTGCTTAAGGAGTTATTTTCTATCTTGTGCCACCAAAAGTCGTACTTTTCTATTTGTGTTCTACATTTCCAGGTTTGTTTATTATCGTGCATTAATTAGTAAGTACAATACCTAGTCGGTGTATGAATAATGTCAACAATTTCTGCTATGTATGTGGGGAGTTAACTTTTTAATCTCAAAAACGTAATTTCACCCAACTTTTCCGAAAACCTTATGAACTTTATTTTGGAGTTAAAGTGGGAGATCAAGATAAATCATAGGCTCCTCACATATAATGTAAAACTTGTATAACATTTTCAACAAGTTGGTTAAAATGTAAAAAAGCATCATACCAACTTGATCAAAAAGTTCTCAGTGGAGTCACCGTGTGGCGCTCCCAATATTCCGATTTGAGTCCTGTTTTTTTTTTTTTTGCTAAGTTGATACATTTGTTGTTGACATTCCCTCTAAATCTTAGCGTCATAGCTTGACATTTGCAAAAGTTACGTAGCCATGGTGCGCGAACGTTGGAAATGTTGAAAAAGTGAAATGTGGAAAAGAAATGTTGGTCAATAACCGCAAATTAACCATCAGACAGATAGCGAAACTGTAATAACCTTGAACTTTTTGATCAAGGTGGTATGCGCTTTGCAGTACCCATGGTGTGGAGAGAACCGAAAGGCCATGCCATAAATTGTTGCTTTTGTCTTACTTACATACAAGGCATCGGCACCAAGTCCAAGCATACTGTGCAGTATCCCAATTTATTATCAGCTTTACGACCTGTCGAACAGAGTGAAGAATATCCTATTCCTTAACCACCATAATCGTGGAGTTTGGACGAAGAATCTGAATGTGCCAGTGATTCAACTATTGATGATATGCAATTCGAAAAAGAAATCGACAATGATCCAAATTTTCAAACACAAAAATGTTCAACCAAGCCGCATTTAATTTCAAACGCTGAACTGAATGATTTGATTAGAGATTTAAAACTAGAGAAATCACAGTCAAAACTCCTAGCATTTAGATTACAAGACTGGTATCTCGTCAAAGGTGACACATTTAAATGACTTTCAAAAACGTGAAAAAAGACTTGCACATTAATTCTCTCAAGAAAGAATTTTGGTGGAGGTACTACATGAATGACAGCTTCATGATTCTATTAAACTTAGCTTAAAAGCAATTTTCCTATACAGCGGCAATAAATACCTACCCATCTGTATATCTTATCTTATAGCTCACGTTGTTGATATGAAGGAATCATACGAGAATATGCGATATCTCCTTCAACACATTCGGTATAAAGACTATAAGTGGTCAATTTGTGGAGATTTAAAAGTTATAGAGCTTCTTGTTGGACTGCAGCTGGAGTATACGAAACATTGCCGTTTTCTGTGTGAATGGGACATCCGTGCACGAAGTCGTCATTACATACAGAAAGAATGGCCACTACGCCGAGCACTAACTTCGGGTGTAAAAAATATTACCAATGAACCCCTGTTTGATCCTCAACACGTATTTCTACCAAAGCTCTATATCAAATTGGGCTTAATGAAAAATTTCGTTAAGGCTCTAGATCGTAGTGGGTTCTTGTATCTGAAAGAGAAATTTCCGAAAGTTAGTCAGGCAAAAATTAAAGAGGGCATATTTTTTGGACCACAAATACGGAAATTTTTAAAAAATTGTGAATTTACCAACATGACTAATGTTGAACTAAGCATGGAGAACTTTTAAAAATGATGTGACATTTTTCTTAGAAATGTCAAAGCCAAAAATTACAGAGATCTTGAAACTGAATTGCTTAGTGCTTACAATAAAATGATATGTAACGTGTCACTAAAACTTCACTTTCTGGATGATCATCTCGATTCCTTTCCAGAGAATTTGGGTGCAGTAAGGGGCGATCATGGAGAAAGTTTCCACCAGAACGGAAAAGCGATATCAGGGCAAAAAGAGTCTTAATATGCTTACTGCTAACTGCTGGGCATTACTCCGAGATGCCACAGTTTTTATTGAAGGCTTCATCTAGGCATTATCATCTAGGTGGATAAACTAAAAATACATTTTACCATCCGTCATTCCTCCCCCCTTTAAATGAAGGTAAACGGTTTCGCCTGATTGGCATATCACTTAATGAACCGGCGATAGTATTTTGATAGGGAAATATCGAAGATTCTTCAGGGATTTTGGACGGACGAAATTTACTATCGCTTGCACCTTTGCGGGATTTGTTTTGATGCCATTTGAAAAACAGATAAATCCCAGAAATTCTACCTCGTTCTGGAGGAATGTTCACTCATCTATGCAACTGCACTTTCATGTTGGCATTTTCCAGTGTTCGGAAAACCTCTTTAAGGTTTGTTAAATGTGTGTCCTCATTTTTACTAAAAATAACATATTTTATCAATATGGTATGTTCGCAAAATTGACGGCGCGTTTTTGAGACCAAAGTGCAACTTCGTGAATTAAAATTTTCCGTTGTTCACGGAAAATACTGTCTTTTCGATATCAGATCCCTTAAGTGGAATCTGATGAAATTAGCTTTTAAGGTCGAAAACAGAGCACAATATAGATACTTTGACTTTGCTGTGTCAAGACTTTATTTACCTCCGGTATTGGATATTTATCAGGGATAGTTGTATTATTCAGCTTGCGGTAGTCAACAACAATTCTGTACTTTTTTTCATCAGATAAGTCAACACATTCAGGCACTATTCAAACAGGTGAGTTGTATAGACACGTTGACGGTCTTATGTGGCCTTCGTATGACTTTAAGGCTGTGGAATATGGGTAGAACTTGGAATATATAAGTTTTTCTGAATTTGTACGAATTTCGCCTTTAACAGTGGTGGTAAATGTATGTTTTTAATTGGGTTCAATGAAAAGTTAGACAAGTAAAGGGTGATTCATGGTGAGGTTTGATTTATAATTTAAAATAAAATACATATATATAAAAGTGAATGGCATTCACCATTGAAAATGATATCATATAAATGTTGGCCACGACTACGTCTGAGGTGGTCCATTCGGAAGGTCCAATTTTGGGCAACTCGTTCGAGTATAGCGACTGGTATCTCGCGCATAGCACGAGTAATGTTGGCTTCCAAAGCGTCAATCGTAGCTGGATTATTCCTGAAGACCTGAGACTTTACATATCCCCAGAGAAAATAGTCCAAAGGTGTGATATTGCATGATCTAGGCGGCCAATTTACCGTAGCAAAACGTGAAACTAAGTTCTCACCAAAATGATTTCTCAACAAGTCCATTGTTTCACGTGCTGTATGCCTCGTAGCGCCGTTTTGTTGAAACCAGAGCTCACCGAGACCATGTGCTTAAGTCTCAGGAAGCACATGGTCTGTTAACATGGCGCGATAACTGTTACCATTGACGGAAACATTCTGATTTGCCTTATTGCCATTGAATAAATATGGCCCAATGATTCCACCAGCCCACAAACCACACCTTACCGTTGTTTTTAATGGATGTAATGGTAGCTCTTGGTACTCTTCGGGTTGCTCATCAGCCCAAATACGGCAATATTGTTTATTAACGTATCAATTAAGCCAGAAATGGGCTTCATCACTGAATCAAATTTCACGATAAAACACCGGATTTTCATTGAGTTTTTTTAGGCCGAGATCCTCACGTAAAATAAGTTGTCGAATACGCCAAACCAAGCTGTTGAAAACGCAGACGAATCGATTCGTTAAGGTCTTCACGTACATTCTCAGCTACATTTGCTATAGTCTTTCTACTACGTGCAAGATGTGGTCTAACCGGTCAAGTATCATCCACTAATGTAAACTGGGATTCAAATTTGCGAATGGTATTGGCAATAGTGGTTTCAGTAGGTCAATTATGCGCACCCTAACTTCCTCGAATCGCACGAAAAACATTTTTCACAGAACGCTGAATAATTTAGAGACTCTGTTGTGGTGTGAGTCTTTTCATTATGACTTGCCAAACGATACTGAACAAAAATGACAAAGTCACGCTTGATCTGTCAAAAAAAGCCCATTGAAAATCAAACCTCACGATGAATCACCCCTTATTTAATTTTTGGATCTTTTAAACCGGACCTATAGAATTTGCGTGAAAAGGGTGGGAGTTTGGAATCGGGTAAGATACAAGGCTTGCTTGTATATAATTTTTATTAAAGCCGACTTTAATTAGAAATTTTAGCATTTTCCCACTTTTCATTCTGCGTTCGAAATAGGACATAAAAGAGCCATTTAATCAAATTAAAAAAAAAAAAAATAATAATAATATCTGTCAATTCAACAGTTTCCTAGTTGGTATCCTCAGATTCTTCTCGTATTGTATTGTTCCAAATATTCCGTAATGTTGTGTTCGTAATCAACATCTTGTGCATTTGCAATCTGTTCCTGATTTTTGATAGGTTCTTTATGGAAATCTCTCTTCTGTTTACATAGTCTGGACATTTGTTGAGCTTCGGCTGATGGTCTTTTTCAATGCACCTGATTCTGCGTTGATCTATGTAACGTATTGTAGTAGTCTAGACACTTAGGTTCGGGTCTTGTTTGTTGCTTAGGAACTTAAGGACTTGGTGATGTATTTTATTTGCCATAATTTTACTGGTACGAGGGCGGTACCAGAAGTACTGTATT
This sequence comes from Volucella inanis, assembly GCA_907269105.1. Taxonomy (NCBI): domain Eukaryota; kingdom Metazoa; phylum Arthropoda; class Insecta; order Diptera; family Syrphidae; genus Volucella; species Volucella inanis. Next base: position 151,366,292 of record OU026153.1, read on the forward strand.
GAAAAGTACGCAGTCTATAAAGCATATGTTTGAAAGCGCCACGTTATTTAGTATTTGTTTATCAGCCATCAATACTTAACATTGTCAGTGAATTTGTCAAAATGGAGAAAATTGGTCATCGTTATGTGATACAATACTTTTATTTGAAAGGCCTCAGCCCAACCAATATAAAAGCTGAACTGGGTTCTACTCTGGGTGAGTCTGCTCCTTCGTTTACAACAATAAAAGTTTGGCTTGCTGAGTTTAAACGAGGCTGTACGAGCTGCCAAGACGAGCATCGCAGTGGTCGACCAAATGAGGTGACGACTCCAAAAATGTTGAAGAAAATCCACAAAGCGGTACTGGATGATCGTCGAATGAAAGTGCGCGAGCTAGCAGACATTGCACGCGTTTCAAAAAGTGCGGTACATCGCATGTTATTTGAAAATTTGGACATGAGAAAGCTGGGTGTAAGATGGGTGCCGCGTTTGCTTACACTCGAGCAAAAACAGTGTAGTGAAGATGTTTGAAGTACAGTCAAAACAATGGATTCAAAAGAGAGAACCGGCTCTACAGAAGGCGAAGACCGTTTCATTATTTTCATTGACTATCTTGAAAAAGGAAAAACTATCAACGGCCAGTATTATGCGAACTTATTGCAACGTTTGAGCGAGGAAATCAAGCAAAAACGGCCGCATTTGGCTAAGAAGAAAGTGTTGTTTCATCAAGACAATGCACCAGCTCACATATCCGTTATAGAAATGGCCAAAATTAATGAATTAAAGTTTGAATTGCTACCTCATGCACCAAATTCTCTAGATTCCCAAACTTGAAAAAATGGCTCAGTGGTCAAAGATCTTTCAACGATGAAGAAGTGATGTCGGCAGTTAATGGCTTATTTGAGGAGCAAGACAGTTCTTATTATAAAAAGGGTATCGAACTTTTTGAAAATCGTTGGGTAAAGTGTATAGAGCTGAAAGGCGATTATGTTGAAAAATAAATAAATTTTTCCCAATTCCATCGTAATTGGGATTCGGTGTTCTGTGCACATATTAGTTGACATTTTGGTTAATATTTTGGTTTGGTCTGGATTAAAATCATTTCTAAATACTGTATATTGTAATATATCTCAATATTTTTCTTAGAATAATGCATTTGAATTTTGAAATTAGATCAATGTCTAACTTTTTCCACTTCTTTTTCTTTACGGTATTTCATAAATTTCTTAAATTAGACTTAAAATGATTAATCTTGAATGTCATTATACGAATAGTGGCTACTTAATTTATAAGCCCCTTTTTCTCTACTTACGGATGACTGGAGAGCCTTATTTAGTCTTTGGTGTGGGATTGCCAATGTTGCTTTAGGATCGAGTGCTACGGTGTTCAGGTGCTTCTTGAGGATCGTTGGTGGTTAAGACTTTTATTTTTGAGTTTTTACTTAGTACACGCATTTTTCACAATGGTCCAAGCTTGGGCGCCATTTAAAATTTTAATTATTAAACTTATCTAAAAAATCTAAAAATATCAAACTTTATTTAAATTACAAACAAGACTGACATACTTAATTCTAATTACAAATCGCTTTATAGTGTATGCCGTTTTGTGTTAACTTACATGATTGACACGCCGACAAGTACCATTTTTATTTTTTTATGATTTGTTTTCTATACTTTTTTTTATCATTTTATTTGAACACATATCGATTCGGTTGTTATTTATTTTCTTTTCTGTACTTGATGGACAGCTTTCTCTTTGTTTTGTTTGCATTCGCGGGTTTTGAATTTCCAATATCTGGAAAGGTTGCTATCTGTATAAGTTCATCTATGGTAATAAGACTATGTGGAATGTAAGAATGGTAATAAGACTATGTGGAATGAAGGCATATTGTATATAAATTAAAAAACTTTCAACTTAGGTTAAAAAAAAATTATTTTAAAATTTACACCGGCAGCGATTCTGCCTATGAAAAGACTAACATACATTTGCTTAAAAATTACATCTTAAAGACTCTTAATTTGCTGACACAGAACTTCTTCCTCCCAGACGTTCTCACGGCTACCTTCGACTGCTCCATGCTTCCACAGGTATCTCAGGTTACTGCATGCGGCTGCTTGATGTACAATTGTATCGTGTTGCTGTATGGCAATGCTTGTTGTACGTGATGGAATGTGGTCATCTTATGTGTTCTTGCCAAATCATGTAGTGATGATTATGGGTAACAAAATTGTGGCACAAAGTATTATGTTAACTTATATATGTATATAATATATACCGGGTGAGTTTTTTAACTTGAGACATCAAAATTACTCGAAAAGTACGAAATATCGCGAAAAATGTTTCAGACAAAAGTCACAAGGTTCTGAAAGGGACATAAAATGGTGACCACTCTTATTCATTCAGTGCTAGATACCACTGCACTGGCACGCCTCAATCATCAATCGGTCTCCAACGTTGTTAGGGTGTTAGAAGGTCGAGATTTGTTTTGAGGAACTGATTATTATTAGTAACGTTTTCCAGATTAATAATGCAGGCTATTTCAATTTAAGAGAAAATTGAAATGATATTGATTTATGGAGAAAGTGAAGGGAACATCGATGGTGCTGTTGCTCTTTACGCCCAACGTTTCGCAGACCAGATACGATCGCGCGCTTCCTTTTATCGGGTCATCCAGCAATTCCCTAGTGAAGGAAGTGTGCAACCAAAGAAAATAAATCGGTCAGATAGGGTGGCTGTTGAGGGTAATGAAATAGCAGTGTTAGCTGCCGTTGCACACGATCCTCACAGTAGCACTCGCCAAATAAGTCGTGAATCAGGAATTTCTCAAACAACTGTCTGTAAGATATAACATCGGCATAAATACCATCCTTATCATGTTTCAATGCATCAAGAACTTTCTAGTGAGGATTTTCGCAACCGGGATTCCTTTTGTCAATGGGCACTTCAGCAAATTGAACGAGACCCAATTTTCTTCGCCAAGGTGTTATTCTCTGATGAGTCGACTTTCACCAATCACGGTCAATCGACATAATATGCATTATTAGGCTACCGAAAACCTTTTTTGGTTGCGACAAGTTGAAAGCCAGCACCCTTGGAATGTTAATATTTGGGCGGAAATTATTGGGGATAAATAAATAGGTCCATATTTTATTGACGGCAACTTGAATGGTGAAAAGTATGCAAACTTCTTGCGAGACCATCTTCCAGTATTATTAGAATAGACTGCCATTGGAGTTGCGACAAACAATGTGGTTTCAACATGATGGTTGTCTTGCCCATTATTCCCAAGTAGCCCGAGGCGTATTAAACAATGTTAACCATCAACGATGGATCGGACGAGGGGGTCCGGGGCAATGGCTTGCTAGATCACCTGATCTTACGTCAATTGATTTCTTCTTGTGGGGCTACTTAAAGAGTGAGGTTTACAGAAAAAAGCCAACAACACGTGAGGAAATGAAAAGACGAATAACTGAAGCTTCCCGGAAGATTACGTCAGAAATACTTCTCAGCTTGTTGGTTCGTTTAGAGCGCGGATAGACAAGTGTGTTGAAGTGAATGGTCACATTTTCGAGCATTTGTTGAAATAATCTCGGGAAATAAACGTCGAACTCGTGGTCACCATCTTATGTCCCCTTCAGAACCTTTTGACTTTTGTTTGAAACACTTTTCGCGATATCGTGTTAAAAAAAACTCACCCTGTATATAAAGGGTTTTCCAATAGGGACTTGACAACTTTGAATTTAATTTTTTGAACGCACTCTTTTACTAATCATCAAAGTGTCAACGTCAATTTATTCAGTAAGCTAAACATTTTCATCATGGTAAAGTACACTAACGAGCAACGTCTGCAAATTATAAAAAAAATTCTACAGATATTCGGAGTCGGTGACTGCAACTCTAAGAGCGTTAACTCCGATTTTCGGTCGTTATTCTCGCAATAGTAGACAGGCAATAACAAGTTTAGTACAAAAATTTGAGTCTACTTATTCGTTGTGTGATGTTGCGTGTCAGTGAGACAACGGGTTGGTCGAAGTGTCGAAAATATCGCTGCCGTTTAGAAGTCCGTAGCAAATGATCCATCCATGGCGTTCTCAAGAATTGGGCATCGCTCAGACCACATTATGGCGTATTTTGCGTAGGGATCTAGGTTTACACCCATACAAGATCAAGCTGACTCAAGAATTGAAACCGATGGAGCATTTGAAGTGACGTACGTTCTCCAATTGGGTTCTGGAGAAGATGCGCCAAGATGATGAATTTCATCGCAAAATCATCTTCAGTGACGAAGCTCATTTTTGGCTCAATGGGTTCGTCAATAAGCAAAATAGTGTTATTGGTTGGGTGAAAGTCCACATGTGCCTCATGAATCACCACTTCATCCACAAAAAATAACTGTTTGGTGCGGTTTGCATGCCGGCGGCGTTATTGGGCCATATTTTTTCGTCGACGATAACGATCGTCTCGTTACTGTGATTGGTCGGCGTTATCGCGCCATTATCACCGACTATTTTTGGTCCGAATTGGAAGATATGGACTCGGACGACATGTCCGCCTCTTACATGCGATTTAACACCGCTTGACTATTTTCTGTGGGGATACGTTAAGTCATTGGTTTATGCCAACACGCCGACGACGTTGGAAGAGCTCAGAGGCAACACTGAACTCGAAATAGCGGCCGTTTCGGGAGAAATATGTGGCCGAGTCGTTGAAAATTGGGTCCAACGAATCGACCGCTGCAAACGTGCTCGCGGTGGCTATATGAAAGCAGTCGAGCTCTATTCATAAATTTTTTGATTGTACTTCAAGCCAATAATAAAGTTTTTGAAATACTTCAATTTGTTTGCCTTTTATTTAAAAAAAAAGTTGTCAAGTCGTTATTGGAAAACCCGATATGTATTCATAAACGGTAAAGATGGGAAAACAATTGAGAGGACAAGGAGGTGAATTTGTGAGTAACCATTGGGTATTCCTTGTTTGTTTATTTGTATTTATTTTTAACATATACCATACTTAAAATTGCCTTAAAATAATAATAAAGTTAATAATATTTAATAGTTTTTACTAAAAAAGAACAGCTTTACAAACTAACAAGAACAATTAAATTTAAGACTAAAAAGTTTAGAATTTATGAACTTAACATCTAAATTATGCCCAAAGCTATTGCGTCAGCAATTGCCTCTCAGATCATTTGGATGTCATTGCACTGCACTTTTATTTATTTATTTAGACGCTGACTTTGTATAACGAAAAACGTGTGAACATTTCGGTTGAGTGTTTTACATAAGAGTCGCTAACTCCTCCATCCTTGGGGATGGCCGCATTCTCAGAAAAATATAATTTTGTTATTTATTTTTTTTTTTTTTTTATTAATTCGAAATTCAAAATAATCGTATATTCAGTAGAAATGCAAAATAAACATAAACATTAAAATTTATTGTTTGTATAAAACGAATATAATTGAATTCATTGACATTCTGCATTTCTATACATAATTAAAAAAAATAGTTTTGAATGTCATTGCAAGGTGCATAAACAAATTTTACAATTAGGTGGGGTGACATATGATTACACAATGTTACATAATCGTATATTAATATTAACTTATTAAATTCTTATACGAGTTATACTGTTTTCATAGAAAACCACAGTGCTTTACAGCAGTAGACAAGATTTGATAAGTCTTACGTTTCTTGTTTTCCGCCTACTTTTCTCGTCTGCACATTTGCACATCTGACAGTAGCCTGTACACTTCTTTCATCCAGTGCGATCGCGGTCGTGAGTGAGTGTTTGCGGCATTGGTGTTGGATGTAGTTTATTACCCAATACGGCCTCCATAGCAGTCCTACTAAAGTAGAATCGCGTCACAAATATTTCTTGGAATCTTTGGCGAATCAAGGGAATGCATAACTCCCTTTGCAATTTTTTTCAAAAAGAATCTGCTCTGATCTGTTCGATGAGTAATTTGCAGATTATTCTCAAAATGAATAACGTATGTTGTCAAGCATGCTACATCCAAAATATTATAAAAAAATGCTAGCGGCCAACGATTTTTTCTTCTCTTAGTTGAGTATTGTGAAAGAATTTGATTCATTTGGTCGACCCAAGGTTTTGTGGAGTTATAATACCGAATTATTTCCAGATTTTTGGTTGCAGTGTTGTCGATTTTGGAGAGGCATGCATACTTAACAAAAATATCACAACTTTTTTTTTTTTTCTTTGGAACATATGAGCATAACGTTGCTTGATCATGGAAGAAAAAAATTGTGCTGAATATGTTTCTATCCTTAGAAGGAAGCAGCTCTTTGGGAATACAAGCCTTATTTTTCCTGATCGCCCCAACTAATGTAAGGCCATTAGCTCTGAGACACCTAGCTATTGGAAATGAAGTAAAGAAATTATCTATGGTGATATTTCTCCCTGAGCCCTTGTAGTCACTACTTTTTAGACGATATTTGTTTGTCGTTCCTCGCTTGCTTCTTAGCCTATGATAAAAATACACATTGATGTAGCGTTTTAGTAAACAGACTTCCAGTCTCTGTGTGCAAAAACTACCTGTATATATGGGGTTTTCTAATAACGACTTGACAACATTTTTTTTTTAAATAAAAGGCAAACCATTTGAGATATTTTAAAAACTTTTTTATTGGCTTGAAGTACAATCAAAACATTAATGAATGGAACTCGACTTCATTCATATGGCCACCGCGGGTACGTTTGCAGCGGTCTATTCGTTGGACCCAATTTTCAACGACTTTTGGGCTTTTCCAACATCGTCGGCGTGTTGGCATAAACCAATGACTTAACGTAGCCCCACAGAAAATAGTCAAGCGGTGTTAAATCGCAAGAACGAGGCGGCCAATCTAATGGCCCATGTCTCACACGCTCATCATACTTACTCTTCAATAAATCGATTGTGGTGTGTGCTGTGTGGATTGTGGCACCATCCTGTTGAAACCACTTCTCGTCCATGCCAATATCTTCCGATTCGGGCCAAAAATAATCTGTGATCATGGCGCGATAACGCTGACCATTCACAGTAACGTGACGATCGTTATCGTCGACGAAAAGATAAAGCCCAATAACGCCGCCGTCATGCAAACCGCACCACAGTTATTTTTTGTGGATGAAGTGGTGATTCATAAAGCAGTGGGTTTTCACCCGACCAATAACGCATATTTTGCTTATTGATGACCCCATTGAGTCAAAAATGAGCTTCGCCAATGAAGATTATTTTGCGATGAAATCATCTTGGCGCATCTTCTCCAGAACCCAATCGGAGAATGTACGTCGCTTCAAATGGTCCATCGACTTCAATTCTTGAGTAAGCTTGATCTTGTATGGGTGTAAACCAAGATCCTTACGAAAAATACGCCATAATGTGGTCTGAGCGATGCCCAATTCTTGAGAACGCCTAGGAATTGGCTGATTTGGATCGTTTGCTACGGACGTCTGAACGGCAGCGATATTTTCGACACTTCGAATAGCCCGTTGTCTTATTGACACTACAACATCACACAACGAATATGTAGACTCAAATTTTTGCACTAAACCTGTTATTGAATGTCTACTATGGCGAGAATAACGACCGAGTTAACGCTCTTAAAGTCGCAGTAACCGACTCCGAATATCTGTAGAAAATTTTTATAATTTGCAGACGTTGCTCGTTAGTGTACTTTACCATGATGAAAATGTTGAGTTTGGTGAATAAATCGACAGTGACAGTTTGATGATTAGTGAAAGAGTGGGTTCACAAATTAAATTCAAAATTTTCAATTCCCTATTGGAAAACCCTATATAATGCCTTGCAGTGGGTAAGCTTTTTCGAGTCTGCTCTCCAAAATACCTTTGACCCGTATTTGGCTGGTTTGGACGGTATGTACTGTATAAATTTCGCTCAACACCGGTACGGAAAAAGCTGTTCGTCTACGGTCAGATTTTCATGTGGTTTGTATAGTAGTGGGCATGGAGGTTATAGTTAAGAATAGTCCATACGTAGCGTATTGGACCTGCTTTATCACTTGCATGCCGATCCGCACTTGTGTTTTCAAAGCGAATATATCGCTGAACACTTTAAAATTTACCTCTGCTTAGACTAACTCTATAGAGTGGCAGAGAGTTAGGTTTTCGCACTTCATTTATAAAAACCTGCGATCAAAGCCTGCGACGACTTAAACTCCCTAAAAATCTTAAAGCTCCTTTAGTAACAAAGTTTTCCACGTTAATTTTTTTGTTTGTGGGGATTGACTTCATTGAACTCTCTGATGTACTGGTTTGCCTTACGGTTTGTTTCCCTCATTATAATTAATTTCATTTTGTTTGTGAAAATCAAATTTAATATCTTAAGTGGTGTTAGCATTTTGGTATTCCGACATAGTCCTCCTGAAAAACAAAACAAAAACATTAATTGCATTTTTTGATGCTAAGAGATAAGCGTCACTATGTTCTATCAGATTCGCGAATGATATTGTGTGATATAGTTTGTGATGATAGATGCGGTGACGTCTTCCAAAAAGTTTTATCTCGAGATATGTATTGTCCCAATGACCCAAGTGGAGTTGAAGTATCACTGTCACTTTTAGAATCGCTTTCACCAGATTCATTGTAGGTTTCGATTACGTTTTGTATGGTGTTTACTTCTGCAAGGTCTTCTACATCAGAATCTTGATTATTTGGAAGCAACCATTCTGCATCACCGTCAGTGTCACCCACGAACACTTCCTCGTCTGAGTAAGTCTCAAAAATATTAGTTATTTCGCCCTCAGTTAATCTAAAATAATTGAAAATTGTAATTAGAAGTCAAACTGATTGGCACTTATGCAATTTAAAATAAACCGATCTAAGCTAGTATATCCTCTGGGATTGCAAGATATTCCTTCCATAATTATGATCTTAACACATTAATTTCTATGGGGCAAATAAAAGAAACGATGCAAATATAGTACATAGATGCAGAAAAAACCATCATCCAACATACCATAAGTGTAAAATGCAACGAACGAGAACAATTCTGCGAATTCAGCTGAGTACCCGGGTACTCTGTGTGGGAGATACAAGGTGGAAATTTGCATAGCAACGTAAGGATAAAAAGAATGAGTAAGCAGAGCCAAAACGTACATTTGGCGGTTATTGTATTTCATTACTAACCTTGTACTTTTCAAGAAAGTAAATATATTTCCACTTTTCATAAAAATATTGCATTTTTATATTCATATAAAAGGGCAGCTCTTGTTGCATAACCCTATACACTGGTGCAAGTTCATAAGTCATTCTTTAATTTAATTACATTATTCCAGGTATTAGGCCTAAATTGGAAGAAAATTGTCTTGACGAAAATGTATCATCTTTTTCAAGTAGAAGAGAATCCCATATATATTATATCGCTCCACGTGGAAAGCAAAAGATTATATAAAATACCTTCAATAAGCACGTACCTACATATGTGTATACCACAATCATTGGTATACATTTACTTTTTTAACAAAATCCATATCCTTCGATTCAGTAAAGTAAGCCCAATCGCATGTGATTGTAAAATGTGTGTTGCCATAAGAAGTGAAAAACAAAACTCTTCAAACCTCGGGCAATATAACCCCTCATACATATTATTAACATTAATAACTCTCAACCGATTCTGGCAATCACTTGTTTTCCCAACCCACAACAAAATTCGATTACCAAATTTCCGCCTTCCAAACCTCCCCATCATCATTGAATCCCTATCAACCAATTTTGTTGCTGCCTTTTTTTCGGGAGAAATGGCATCGAAAAGATACTCGTACATAGGAAATACATTGTATCCCTAGCTCAACAAAATTTTACATTTCAAATTTCCTTGCGCTATCTACTGCCAACTACTACTACATCGAAAATGTGAGATGCTTTTGTATAGGTCCTCAGAGGCATTTTCTAGAAGCTCTGCAACACCATTTGGATTGGCGTTACCGTTTTCACGATTTTCATTCACTCAGGTGAAATGGCGGCGCAGCGATTTATGCGATTGAAAATCGACAGATAAAAGGGATGCTCAATCAGCATGAATTATGCAAAAAGCAGCGGCTCGATTGATGTGGTTCAATTGTGGGTTTTGAACTTTCACCTTCGCTCATGGTGCTGTAGATACTTGTTTTGGGATTCCTTTTTTTTTCTTTAGTTTCTCCTTTTTTGTTTTGAAAATTTGTGAACACAAAAATGAGATACAGCACGAAAGCTGTTGATAGGCAGGAAGTGAAATCATCAACAAAAAAGGCTCTGAGTTTAGCTATTTTTTTGCGCGGAGGTGGGGAGTACTTTTTTTTTTTTTTTTTGATTGGTATTGAACCTTTTACAATTGTAATTTGCATACGGAAACGGTAGGGTGAGATTTTGTTTTTTGACGAGGTTGCTGGTTATGATTTAAGCATTCGCAATTAAGAGCATCTCTCTCATCGGTATGCAAAAAGGATTTTGTTTTGTTTTGATAGGGTTGACGGCAGGGAAATTGGAAAAAGCGAATTGATTTGGAGCTCTTAAGATGGACAAGACCCCACAGATATCTACGTGAGTCAATACATCCTGTTTAATTATGCTGCTTAATTGGAGATGGACGAGTTCGCAACCAATCTTAGTTCGAAAAGCGAATGCTGCGGGTGTTAAATAGTTAACAAGCTAAATTTATACTTCAATTACGTTCACAGGACACCTTGTCTGGGCATCCTTTGGCATTGGTTTTTTTTCTATGTCAGACATAAATAAGTCAAAATACAAATAAGCAATTTCCGTCAGACACTGAAGGAATTGGACATTTCATTTTGAAGGGCTTAACATCGAGGGTTGGAGGTAACATTTAATTAGCTTCAATTGCTGGAGCTACATATTTTAAGACATTAATTGGACTATGCTGACAACTCAGCTGTTGATTGGATAATATTTTAACAGAGTTCATGAATATTTAAAAATAGCCCCCGTTCCTGTGTCATTTTATTTTGAAACGGATGGTGTAATTCTAGAATAGAATTCACAATTTCATTTTCTACATCAAAATGGGGAGAGTAGATATTATCACTTCATTGCTATGATTGATTGTATGAAAAATTTTGGAGTAGACTGATAGTTGTAGGTTGATGGGTATCGATCCCTTGGCATCGGTAAAATCTGAAAACTTTGTGCAATTATTAGATTTGAATTTGTTTAGTAAAGGAATAGCATAGTGAAAGGAACTATTAAATGTAGTTTAGTGTAATGGTACAGTCATATACTCAGTTCAAATGAGCTATCCATTAATTTATAAAATAATTAAAAAAAAAAATCATCAAAATACATACATGTACTCATAAGTTAATGGGGAACACAGCTCCGGAAATTCCAGCTGAGCGCGCATTCTATAGCCCAACTATTCAAGCCGCAATGGGAGTAAAGAACGGCACAAGGCGCAAGGTCAGCAGATATTTGAGATGATGAGAGCCAGAAAATGCAGCGGTTTCACCATAAGTAGGGTTTTGTAAATAGTTAAAGTTTGAATTGAACGCTTCGGCTGATAAAAATCTATTGTTCCGGCACATAGTGTCGTAATTTACTTGTTTTGGAACCCACAACCAAATAAACAAAGTGCAAACAAACAAGCAAAAAAAGAAAAATAATAACTTAAGTAAGAGAGTTGTGATCTGGTAAATAACTGCATCAGAAACAGTTGCCCTGGTTTACGTGCAAACTGTAATAAACTAAATTTAAGTGTCACCATAGGCGCACTATAGGCAGCGACGAGGTTACAAACAACATCATCTATTACAACCAGCAGCCACGTCTACCGGGAGAAGATTCTGGAGTGGACCCACTAGAACATAAATAGTAACAGGTAATAAAGTAATAATGTAAGTAAATGACTTATTAAGATAGCTTTCAAAATCATTTTCAAAGTGTTGCGTACAAATTCTGCTGAATGTTTTGCGTCGGCAATATACAAAATACCTTTTAGATCTTGCTTCTGTTTGCAAAAATCGTAAATGAAATAAATTTATATAAGTAGTTACCTTTGCAATTAAATTGTAATCAAGGTATTTAATTATTAGAACAAAAGAAAGAGAAAAAACATTCTGTGCTCGTGTCGGGTTGTAAAAAGAAAGTAAATTTAATTTATTCTGAGCCTGATGAGCCAAACCTTTATTGACACTGATCACAGCAGGACACTATAATAACATTTTGCAAGAACTAATTAAGCGAATTAGTAATCTTAGGGTTTCAGAACCATTGATGACAGACTCGAACATGGACGCTAAACAATTGCGATCAATTATAGAAGGCGCTGTATTTAGCGCACTAGCGGAACATGCAATTCGGATTACGGAAGTTTTTGATGGGAAACTTAGGGAAGTTAGGAACGAGGTGAACAGTTTAAAAATCTCGGTCCCCGAAGTTGAGGTTTATCAGAAAATTTCTATTCTGCAAGAGGTAAACTGCAACGAACCATTGAACATCGTCAAGTCCATACCAGAATTTGACGGTAAACAAGAAAACTATATTTCTTAGTGACAAGCGGCAACGGCTGCTTATGAACTATTTGAGCCGTACAATGACAGATCAAGGCATTATCAAGCTGTCACTATATTTCGAAATAAAATTAGAAACTCAGTGAACGCTGTTCTCCATTCTTTTAACGCAGTCTTAAATCTTAAAGCCATTATAGCTAGACTCGATTTCACGTATTCGGATAAGACACCGGTGCGTGTTATTCAACAAGAGCTAGACATCATTCGACAAGGTGACCTAGGGCTAACACAGTACTTTTACGAGATAGAAAAGTACTTAACTCACATAACAAATAAAATCCTGATGAACCTGTATTTCCAGTTCAACCCAAAGATTTGCCAACCGCTCTGGTACTGGCTCAGGAGGCAGAGGAAAGCAATGATCGATACATGTTCGCTGCGTTTACGCTAGGAGCATGGAGGACAGAGATCAAAAATTCGAAGACCAGAGGCCCCAAGCGCATTGAATATATAGCTATTTATAGGGTAATGGTAGAGATCCCAGCCAGGGAAAAAACCCACACTATTTTAAGACCCAGGCCCGAAATGATTCACTGCGGGGTTCGCCTAAGCAGCGCTTGAATGACGGGGATTTCCAGGGACATGGCTCTCAGCCCATGGACATCGATACAATCTCGTCAAAATTTCGGCAGCTAACAGATTGTCAAAACTACCAGGGTTACAGTGGCCATAACAGCTATCCCCAGAGACAGAACACCTCAGAACGTATGACTGGTCAGAGGACCTACAGTACCGTATTTGCGAAAATGTTAATTTCACAAATGTTGACGATATATAAGTATCGAATTCAGTAAAAACCGAGTTCAAAAAAATGATTTTAAGAATAATCAAGGCATTCACAGACTTCGACGAGCTTTTGCCATTTAACACCTCGGTCGTGGCTACAATCCGCACCGACGATAATAACCCTATTTATTCAAAGCTATATTCGAACCCAATGGGAGTGGCAGAGTTTGAAAACAATGAAATAAGAAAATTGCTTCGAAACGGGATCATAAGGCCGTCAAGGTCCTCGTACAACAACCCAACATGGGTTGTAGATAAAAAGGGTGCGATGAGTTGGGTAATAAAAATAATCGATTGGTAATCGATTTTAGGAAACTCGATGAGCGCACCATTGCCGATAAGTACCCAATGCCTAACATTTCGATGTTTTTGGCTAATTTGGGAAAAGCCGAATACTTTATGACTCTGGACCTGAAGTCGGGCTACCACCAGATTGTCCTCGCTGAGCAAAAGGTATCATTATATCGAAATTCAAGAGATGTTTAACAGATTGTTGTGCATTCAGCAAGCACAAGCAAAAAAGGGTCAAAGATGGCCCTTTGTAGTCCCAAAAAATCTCTAACATATCATGGAAAACCGAAAAACATGAATGAATATCTATTTGGTAACTAATTTTAATGAAGTCGGCAACTTTACGTAAGGCCGAGAAGACTGTTAACCGAAATGTTGTTTCAATCTTATAAATTTATTGGAATGTCCCCCCATTATGCAATGGCATCTAATTTTCCTCACTAGGATACCGATGTCATGACTTCAGCCCAGATATTTTTAAGATCTGTAGTCGTGGGAGAAAAGATCCGCAACTACCTAACAGTTGTCCATCGTAACGATTTGTCGTTAATGTTGTGCCTCCCTTTTTGCTAACGCACAAAAAGGATTTCTAGCGGAAACTCTGTCTGCATCTTACGTTTTCAACTAAACCGTTTATCAGATTTTGATAAAATCTACTTTAGAAAAAAAAAAGGAAATAAATAAAGTTTAATAAATAAACAAATATGTATCTACTTAAATGGCAACCGGTAGCCGAATTGCATGTACGAATTATTATAGAAATTACGCTATCCTGAACTAGAATAATCAGCTTAGCTATGTCTTATTACTTTTTTCATTTAGGTAACTTGAACGCTTGGATATATTTTATTATTTAATTCACTTAATTCTGTTTTGATTTTATGTATTATTTAAGACATATAAGTAGTATATTTTTAAGTTTCATTTCATTTCAAAGTCCACCTTTTTTTGTTCAGATCAGCGACAAAAGTGAAAGAGCTTTTGTGAACTGTGGCTTTCAAATCTACACTTAATGTACGAAAAATAAAAAGAGCTCAGGGAGACTTAATCTAGTGATCTTAGATACTCTAGCCGTTCTTCAACAAGTTATTCAACTCAAAAAATCGAAACAGCTCGTGAGATTGTTGCTGAGAGTCCAGGAACATCAATTCAGCACCGTGGCCACGAATTGGATATTTAATGAAGCTCTCTACAGCGTATTTATTATTTCCACCGTAAACACCAGCAGAGTCTACAGAAGCAGCCTAGTAAATGAAAGAGATTCCAGCTTTCACGAAAATGGTACCCTGACTCGATGATAATAAGTCGCCTTGAATGGATGGCATACAAAATAACGATATTAAGTCAGCCATCAACACAAACACAGTACCATTTGTGCAATTGTATAACAAGCGTCTAACAGAAGGGTTTTTTTCAGACTTATAAAAAAAACAACGGCTGATGTTGCTGCCTAAAAAAAAAAAAAAAACCAAGATGAGCCCTCGTCATACTGTCCCATGTGCCTGTTAGACACAATGGGTAAAATACTGGAGTTAATCATACAAAAGATGATAACTTCAAACTTGGAAGAACCTATTCAGGGCAAGAAAGATGATGCTGTAATTACACTGAACGTCAAAAATGTTTAAAACTCTTCAAACTAAGGACGTATAGTGCACTCTCTTAGAGCAATGATGGTGTCAGGTTATTTTGAGAATAAGTTTATGCTCTTCGATACCGATGATGGAGTAAGGCGGTACTAGGTTCCATCCTGCGGAGCATTATGTATGATAGAGTCCTAAGGTTTAAATAACAAACGAAACAAAAATAATGGGCTTTGCGATGATATTGCAATCGTTGTGGCAGCAAAGGAAAATCAAGGACATTGGGACCGAATGTATCCGAAAAGTTAGACGGTGGATGGCAGCAGTTGGATTAGAGCTCGCCGAATATTAAACGGAAGCAGCACCATTTCGCCCAAGCCATCGCAAGAAAAACAAGACAATAAGCATCAGTGTGTGTGATCAAAATATAACGTCAAAACTGATAATCAGATATCTAGGTGTCATGATCGACACTAGGCTCGATTATAAGATACACCTTAAAATAACATGTGACAAAGCAGTCTGCTTAAAACCGGATATGGCTGCTTCCGAGCATATCTGAACAGATTTTGGCTTGATGAATCTACCATCTATTTAAATTGCAATGAGGCCAGGGAGGATGCACGACACGTATTTTTTCAATGTCCACGCCTTCGTAGAGAAAATATTGTGAACCATATACGAGTATAGACATGCTGTGAAACAGATTACAGTAACCAAACTCAAACGGCATCAATTCTAGAACGAAGAGAATAAGTCAATAATATGAAAATACAAAACGTGTACTTGGACAAACAAATCCCTAATTTATATCTTAAAGCTACTTCCCTACCCCAGGCTATGCCTTACGGTGGTTCCGTGGAAAAGACAAGGGGTTGATTCTTTTCGAATAAGGTCAGAGTATCAAGGAGTGTTCTTTTATCCATGCTTCCTCCTCTAAGCAACCACAAACGAAAAAAAATTTTTTGAATCGTTTGGGGGTTGTTAGTGTAAACCTTTGATTTTCCTAGACTTATCCTCGAGAATCATAGTAAAATGACTCCTGTCGGTAAATCAATTCATTCACCTCTATATACGTGTTGATCTCGGGAGTAGTACTTTTGATTAAAGGTAGAGTACCGAACTCCTGACGGACGCATTGGGCGACCGCAGACGGCTGCATAACTTGTGATATAGGATTTCCGTAAACTAACCTTTATCGTGATTTTCGAAAAAAAAATTCAGATGTCCAAAAGGCGTTCAGCTGCGAAATATCACCGATCGAAAGTTTACAACTTCTACAAGACCTAATATTACCAACGACAGGTTTCTTCCCCCCATTCAGTAATTAATCATGTGTGGATAAAACCAAAGACGTACGTAGCTTTTTATGCTGCAATGTTAAGTTGGGTTTTATCCTAAAAAAATATACCGCCCGTTGACGAACATTCCAGCACTGTCCAACTGTCCACTGTCAATGTAGTCTACCTCAGTAAATAAAATATCTAATAAGTAGCACCAAACTATAGTTTCATATGACAAGTCTTTTTCTTGTGAGACCTCTTGGTATCCGGTTGATAGTCACATCAATTTAATAAAAATCAATTTATACCTTTTAAGGCAATTCGAATAAACCATATAAGAGAAAAAAAAAGTCATAAATTGAAATGTTAGCCAATGTAGAAAGGCATACGATTTGGCTTCAACACCGCCTCCAGACGAAAAGTACCAACCAAACAGAGTTTCTCTGCTAGAATTTATTAAGATACTTTGGAAGTCAACTTTTCATTCGCGACATGGAAAAAAATAAACAATCTCGTGCCCAACATTAGTTCCCACAAGCGAAAATTCAATAAAGACAAAAGACCGTCTGATTTTCATTATCATTGTATCCATAATTGACCTTCAGAATCTTTATAGTTGACCTTGTAATCAACCCCTTCAGACTTTCATGACAATAGACGCTTATCCGTGCGCCTTTCACATAATAATAACAAGTCGCAATGAATTATGTACCAATTATCACAGCAATTAACAGGGACATGTACATGGTTACACCCAATGCCAGTAGAGATAACAAAGAAACGGGATGATCAATAACAATGTGGCAATAAAGAATGAAAAGAAACATAATAATCAATCAATGGTATAGCAATTATAATACTATCGTCATGCTTTGAACAAATTTATACACAGATCCAATATGACATATATCCTTTATATGGCGGAGGTTCGTTGTCTTTTAGGTAGATCCTTGAGCGTTATGTGAGCAAACGAAAACTTATAAGGGTCCTCGTATAGTAAACAATAAAAGTCCCAGGAACGAACAAGAGAAATGAGTTTGAAGAAGGGGTGGAAACCAGCTCACTTTATTTAGTGTTTCTTGAGAAGAAAGGATGTTAGTACAGTTCCCGAGAGAGTATGTATGTCAAAGTTAATGAGCCAAAATGAAAATTATTTCAGAGAAAGTATTCCAAATACACTTCTGGCCAATTTTTGGCATCAACATCACTTTTATCAACTTGAGCTGCTTGGGTTGCATACTCCTTTAGAGTTACTTCGACGTAATTCGGCTTTGCAACTTGACTGTTAGAACTCATAATAGACAAGGTGCGGCCGATCAACTCGCGGAGACCCTAGACTGCTATAAATCAAATATTTCCGGAATACTAGAAAGGCAAAGGGATGAGTAGTTCAAAAAGCGGATAAAAAAAACAAGATATTGGGTCATATAAAAAGTCTCCGCGGTTCTTTGTCACTAGATGGTGTTGGTGTCCATTTATCTGGAAACACTAATCTGATTGTGTCAAACGAAGACGTGTTTGAAAGGTGGCATGTCAGGCTACATTTTCTGTGAAGACAGCTGTTTAATTTGTTGCTCTATTTAAAAGATATATTGATTTAAATATGAAAATAAGAAATACGCTATGTGATGCTTTTTTACTATAAAAAAGGGAAAAACGCTGCAAAAACATGCCGAAAAATTTTTGCAGTTTACTTTGAGAATACTGAGTGAACGACGGAACCAGGAGTGGTTTGTTCGATTCCGTTCCGGATATTTCGGTGTAAAAGTTGCACCTCTCACTGGTCGGCCTGTCACTGAAAAAGTCGATGAAACTTTGCAACTGATGGAGCAAGACCGGCATGGAATCTGTCTGAAGATTCTGTCTGAGACAGTTTAGAATCATCTTAAACGAGCAGGCTACTTGAAAAAGCCTGATGTTGGGGTGACACATGAATTAATCCAAAGAATTTTAATTGACCGAATAACCATCAGTGAAATGCTGCTGAAACGTAACGAAATGAAACCATTTCAACCATGATCCAACGCAAGCGATCATGGTCAAAGGCCGGTAACCGACGACAAACGACTTCAAAGCCTGGATTGACGGCAAACAAGGTTATGTTAAGTGTTTGGTGTGATTGGAAGGGAATTGTCTATTATGAGCAATTCGATCCTCTACCGTGCAGAACTCGACTGTTTGAATGAAGCTATCAAGAAAGAGCTACCAGAACTGGCCAACAGAAAGGGAGTTGTCTTCCATCATGACAATGCTAGGCCACACACATCTTTGATGACCCGGAACAAATTGACGGAGCTTGGTTGGGAAGTTTTGATGCATCCACCGTATAGCACGGACCTTGTACTCTCTGAACACCATATGTTTCGGTCTTTGCAAAACTCTCTTGTTAGTAAAAAATTGGCCAACCGAAGAGCCTCTGAAAACCACTTGGCCAAGTTTTTCGCTGATAAACCACAGAAATTTTACACCGATATAATTATGAAGCTACCCGGAAAACGGCAAAAGGTCATAGATAATAATGGTCATTATGTACTTGATTGAAATTGATTTTGAATAAAGAAATGTCCGACAACGCATCCGTTTTATAGGATTTACAACGGATTGTAACCTCTTCACAGCCGGCACCCCGTTTTCACATGTCAATGGCACTAAGATAATCAGGTTGTACAGGATAACTATAGAGAACTTTTGCTGTCAGTATATATAGCACCAAAATTGTGCTAGGATATCCTAACGAAAAGCTGGGTAAGAAAATCGTGTTTGAGCTGGTCCTCAAAAAACCCAGCCTGCATAACACAATGTCCTACTACAAATCCATTTTTATAGGATTTCCAACGGAGTGTAACCTCTTCACAGACGGCGCTCGGTTCTCACATGTCAATGACGCTAAGATCATCAGGTTGTACAGGATAATTAAAGAGAACTCTTGCTGTTCCATCAAAGTCGGTATAAATTAACCGACACATTCGAAAGAATTGTTTTTAAGTCCGTACAATTATTTTCCATTAATAACATTTGTAACAAAACAGCGAGTCTTAAGTGAAGCTTTTGTGATTAGTAAAAATGCGTCTTATTGTAAGCGATGGCAAAAATTTAAAATCTAAAAAAAAAAAAAAAAATACACGCTGTCGTTAAAAAAGAACCCGCACAACCGACGTCCTGGCCAGTCAACATTGGCAGTTATAACTTCGAAGAAGTTAAGGGTACTCTCAACCAAAGTGTCTTCAATTATAGCCCCGAGACGCAAAAGACGACCACGACTAAGATGGTACACACAAGTGGAAGGGAGCATCAACCCACTTAGAGTGCGGCACTGGGGCCATCTGGCATAAGACTGTTCTAGCTGGAGAGGAACAGAACAGAACAGAAGAACAGATTCACCCAAGACAGTAGCAACACCTTAGTAGGTAGAGGGACCAACTGGGGCTTTTACGAACAATTCGAATTGGAGATTAAAGTTGAAGTATATATATGAGAATTACATGATTCATGTAAAATCAGTTCTCTGCCAATTTTTAATTTTCTCGCCTTACTTTATTAAAGAAAACCGAAAACGCTTAACCGAAAACGTATCTTCTTTTACCAAGAAATTACATCAACATACAATTCTTTTAACATAGAATTTATTTTTCAAGAGCTTCTCAAAAGCAAGCTTCTTAAGTATTGCCACAACACTTCCCAATTTAATTACTAACTTATTTAAAAACTAGCTGAACCCGTGCTCGCCTTGCTTCGCCCTCTAAAGGCTTCATCATGTATACAAATTGTATGTAACACCAGGGCGAGTGAAAAAACATTAAAGTATTTGTCTAAGTCCATAAAATTGCTGGGCACAATGAGTTTATGTGGATTAATTGCATTTTATCAATGTCGTTCCAAGGCGAAGCTTTTAGCCCTTAAATGCAGATTTCATAGGTTTAAAAAACCAACATGCTCTAAAATGTTATCAAACGTAAAAAAACGCATTACTACAAATAATGGAAAACTGTACTATAAATTTACTTTGCCATTTTCTTCTGGAAGCGTTCCTCCACCAATTTAAAGTAATAAATCAGAGGAATGTTGTGCGTTTGTGCGTTTAAGTGCATTTGAATAACACTAGACCAGAGATTTGACTTTTTCAGACAGGCTTTTACTTCGTCAGCTCTTGTGTCTTGTGTGACTACCGGAAACGTTTGTCTAAAGTCTCCGCGAAATAGCACTGTAATGCCTCCCATCGGTCGAACATTATGTCGTGTATCCTGTAAGGCTCTGTTAATGGCTTCCACTGCCTTACGGTGTGCCATAGTGTATTCATCCCAAAAATTAGTCACGGAAAACACGAGCTTTAGAATGTTGCAAACTGGACTTTCAGTGGTGTCTAATTGTATGGGTATTTTAAACATTGCACAGGCAGCAATGTAGCTGCTATTCCTGACAACGCCATAGCCAATGAAATATTACCTTGGCTTCGTATCTGCGCTAGTATTATCCTTGTTAAAAAAGTCTTTCCAGCCCCACCAGGTGCATCTAAAAAACAAAATTTTCCAAAGTTTTTGATGGCGTTTTGACAAACACGATGGAAAATTCTCCGTTGCTCTGCTGTAAGGCAAGGTACACTGTCTTGAAGTGCTGTTTCGACGGGGTCATAGTTGGTTTCGGATATACGAGTATACTCTCCGTTACCACGCTCACTATTTGAGTTTGGTTCGAGAAAACCATACTTTGACAGAAGATTACCACCAATAGACAAAACTGTATCTTGCATAGCTTTTAAACACCAATTAAGAACACTATCCCACAGCGCGTCGTTCAGTTCGCCACCGTCAATAATTTCCCTCATGTCTCGTAATAAATCTTCTGATAAACTCTGTGGCAAGGCAGCGAAAGAAGTGTTTCCTCGTACTGTGTGCAATAGCAAGCGTAAATAATAACATTCCGAATTGTTTGGATGAACTGTATAGACTCTTTCTATGACGTGTTATTTGAACACCTCTGGAACATCTTTTACCGTAGGACCTCGTTTTCGACGATTAAAAATACCATGTTGCTTATCATATGTGTAATAGGATGGAACTTTTTCGTACAGTAACGTTTTAGCAATGCTGTCTGCCGCACAAAACAGAAAAAATGCCAGTAAAGTTGTGTTTCTTGGGTGTCTAACCGCTCTCTTATGTTCTCATGCTGTTGAGAATGATGTTTTTAACCATCTAAGTGAACGTTAAGATGTATGTCCGGTGGGTACCTCGTGTATCGGAAAACTGAAAATTCGCCACATAGCACAGTGGTTCAGGTTCCAAAGAAGGGCGGTTATAGGGTTTTTTGGGCAGATTTACAATGAAATCATATCATTTTGGCTTGAAAATGGTTGTTATGATTACTAGAGGGTTAGAACAAGACAAAAAATCAATTTTTTTAACAGAGTATATTCATGCATAAAATATTCAACACACAATATATAAAAAACATAATCTCACAAAAAAAAATCGGGTTTATTATTATATTATTAAAAATGTCAAGTTATACAATATAATAAAGTTACAATAAAGCTTAAAAACTTAATAAATCCAACACTTCTTTTACTAACGCAGACTTATTTTTAAACTGAAACTTTCCTAAACTAGAAATAAGTGGATCTGGATTAAGAAGAAGCCTGTGCAAGAGATCCATGTTAGTAATATCTCGGGAATGTTTCCTAGTATTATCGCATCTGAATAGTTTGACTAATTTATTACAAGACTCAGCGGCCTCCTCAAATAATTCACCAGTAGATAATAAAGAACTATCTATTACTTTTGCTCTGTGAATCAATACTTTATGTACTGATGAAGGTAAGTTATAACAAAGGGTATTCAACAAAGCATAACTCTTGTTTTGTCTGAACTCTCTTATTTCTGAATTTATTTTATAACCAGAAGAAAGGTTTTGCAGAAGGTAACTACGTCCGTCAATAAGATCTTTTTTAATAATTGTTATTTCAGATGAAATATCAGAGTTATAGAAAAATGTATGTGCTGTGTTTCCATCATTGGATATGCCACTTCCTCCACTTCGAAGATTGTCTACAATTAAACCTTATTTCTCTCTTAACTGCTCTTTTCTCTGGGCAAGACTAGCTTTATCTTCTGCAGAACGCGCTTGCCAATTTTCAGTATTAATTCGATAAGAAACGTTAATAAAATACTCGAAAAATATAATGTATGAATGCAGAGGAGATAAGCCAAACTTAAATTTACAAGTATCAGGGACCTCTTTTAGGCATATATTTAAATCGTTCATCTCTTTTGGTGTTGCACCACAAATGTAATACCTACTCGTAGATAAGTCTCTAAGTGCAGAACAAAATTTAACATCCACCATCGTCAATTGTAAGGTATGAGTACTTTTAATTTTGTGGCCATTAATAAGCACTGAAGTAGGGACTAAATGGTTAATTTGGTTTTTGTAATAAACTTCTTCTTGCAAGGTGACTTACCTTTGTTTCTTTTGTAAATTGAGGACGAATTGGTCTGTACCACCTAGTAGAGGAAGGGCGTGGGTTTTTCCAAATGATTGATTCATCACAGGGATTTGGTTTATAAACAAGTTGAAGAGGTACATAAAATGTGACAAAAAAAATCAAACCTTCGACAGTTGAATCTGAAAATATCTGCTTATATTCACTTTTGCCTGTGCTGCCATCAAAACCCCATTTACCAATTAAAACTAAGTCATCCTTAGGTTCGTGAAGATTTTCAAACACAGCTTTTTGAGATTCAACAATGCGACTTGATGTATGGTCTAACAATGATTGCAAATTGATTTCAGCAGAAGATTCCGTCACGCGAATATCAGTTGGTTAGCAACGTTTTTTGGCTTCCAGCACTTTATGATAGGACGGAAAAACATTTGGTATTTTAGAATGAATCACTTTTCTTAATAATAAATATTGGTTTTTAGTAAGCATAGCTCCATTAATATATGAAACAACTTCATCCGTGCTAAATTCCAAAGAACTTTCTGAATGATTTGAACTGCTAAGTAAAGTAGTTACAGCCTATATCTGTGATAAAACACCAAACTGCTTCCTGTATCGCGTTCCACTTGTAGATTGAAGAGGTTTCTTTTGCATGTCGTTGTAGTTTCCACATACTTCTCCATAAGATTCTTTAAGTATGCAAACTTCGGTCTAATTTAACCAGCTTTCGTATTTGGCCACTAGCTTAGCTTTTGATCTCCTAAATTGCTTCCAATATGTGGCAAAACGTTTACAGATATTCAAAAGGAGATTTCTCAAGCAATCAGTCTGGATATTTTTAGCATCCGGTAAAGAATTCGCAAGGGATCCAAACATTTCCCGTAACCTTTCTGCTTCATTTTCTTTGTTTTTTGAAGCTATCCACGTATTTAGCACAAGCATTCGGGTAAAAAAACACGTAATGATTGTACCTGCAAAAGAAAAACACAGAAAATTAAAAAAAAATTGTTTCTAGTACTGAACTTAGTCTTCTCAATGACCTGTAACAACCCTCAGAGCACCTAGGAACTCCTAGACTTAGCGGTTATTAAAACTAGGTATATAAGAGATTATATTGATATATTACTCATTTATGGCGATTCGGGTCTTCATATGTAAATTCTTAAGTGAATATGGAAAACGGCTCAAAACAAAAAAAGTGGAAGGTGTGTTTTGACGGAGCTAGTTATAAATAGTCGCATTGTTAAGGAAAGCA
The DNA here is from genome assembly GCA_907269105.1 of Volucella inanis. Classification (NCBI taxonomy): domain Eukaryota; kingdom Metazoa; phylum Arthropoda; class Insecta; order Diptera; family Syrphidae; genus Volucella; species Volucella inanis. The sequence continues at coordinate 151,390,425 of OU026153.1, forward strand.
TAATTATTTTAGAAATATCGTACATACCTTCAATTTGAATATCCATTGCACAATTATATCACAAACAATAAATTTCTCGGAAAAACCACACTTTAAAAACAACACCAATTTATGTGAACAAATAAACTAGTGAGCACCAATCAGATGTTACCACTTCCGGTGCACAAAATTAACTGTACCGTGTTTGTAATTGCAATGTTTTTTATACCTGTGAATAGAAGGGTTTTTTATGTTTCCTATAGCGGTAAAAAAACATCATATTTGCAACATCGGTATTTCGGCCATATGACCTACAGCTGAACCACTGTGCATAGCCTCAAAAGAGCTTATATAACGGCCAGACTGGAATTGTGTCACTTCGTCGCATTTGTTTCTGAATGCAAAAGTAGCTTGATCACTACTTTTATTTACATACTTATATATTTACTTTATGGACTTAACACTGTTACACATTTATGTGAGCACAAAATGTCTTTGACAGTACTGGCGAGTATGGTACGGCCCATCTATTTTCTACCACGATTTGCTTTTAACGCAGTCTTAGTTGTGCAGTAAATCCACCTTGCTGAGGAGAACATCGGCAATATAATGGATACCTATCCTCTCCTATTACAGTCTGTTGGATCTGAGCTCTCGGATATTTTTTCGTGCAGCGGTTATTTCGCATATTCAATGTACCACAGGGACCATGCTACATTTGATTCTATACGATATTGTGTAATGTTGAATCTTCGTTGGGGTCCGGAGATTCCACACTAATTATATTATCGACATTGTTTTCCTTCAACCATAGAAGAATGTGCGCATGAGGCAAACCACGCTTCTGCCACTCAATACTTTACATATGGCATAAGGACACACCGAACACATTTTCCTTTATCAACAAGTTTATCATTAACTTGAGCTTTAAATGAAAAACTCTTGACCTGTGAAGAGCTGTTGGGTGACTTCGTCCCACTTAGGATAAGTGGTAAACGTTATAAAGATGTCTGGTCGCCCATCTTGTGTGCGCTAGTGCATGTAGCGCGGCCTACCTGTCAGACTCGACGACAGAATTACCAACCGCCCCAGTTCTTCAACGTTAGTATCCTGCTGCATGGCGTTATGTAGATCAATATAATTTTCAGCACGCAATCTTTTTTAATTTGTTCGAATGTATACCAAATGCTCTGTTTCGATCTTAGCGTACATATTAACCACAAACTGAATTAAAATACTTCGAAAGCGGTGCAAATGAGCGATTGCGTCGTATATGCATGAGGTATGAACAGAACTGCAGAACAGATGTTTTTTTATTGTAATTTGGTAGTAGGATTGACTTGGCAAACGGCAAAATTATATCCGTCCTCACCGCGACAATAGATCAGTGGGTACTGAAGACTATCATTGCAAGCGATCGTCACAGGTGTGCAGCACAATATCACGCCTAACGCACCCCTGATCCACCAAAACAACGGCGACTTGTAGCGGGTCGTCTATCAGCGCTGATTACAAATTTGTAATTAATTTCTGGAAAAAATTAAACATCGTTTTTATAAAAATGAGGGGCAATCTGCAATTAGTGTTACTACTCGTTTTCTTTGTGCCTTGCGATATTTTGCAACGAGCACTTGGACAAGATTTTATGGCGTGTATGTCTCAAACATCAGTTCATCGCTGTATCCATGAAGTAGCAGAACTTTTATATGAAATAGCACATGAATATGTTACATTTCCAGACGAGGAAGAGCAAGCCGCAATTCAAGCAGAGTTTTACAATATAGCATCTTTCCCCGGGATTGTGGGACTTATAGATGGAACTCACATTAAGATAACTGCACCAAAGCATGACCTTAAATCAGCTTATTATTGTTGGAAAGGAGGTCATTCCATAAATGTGCTTTTAGTGTGTGAATCGAAATACCTAATTCGTTATGCGAATGCAAAATTTCCAGGCACCTCACACGATGCTTACATTTGGCGCCGCTCGGTTATATGCGGAAGGAAAAAGGAATTTTTGGCTGCTTGGAGATAGTGGATTTCCACTGCAACCATGGTTAATGGCACCATGTAAGACAACCTACCAATAGAGCAATGGAAAAGTACAATGTTGTTCATAAAACCACGAGATGCGTGGTAGAACGCTGTATCGGAATTTTAAAAAGCAGATTTCGTTATCTTTCTTCGCACAGAATATTTAGTTTTGATCATGTAAAAGCGGGAAAAACTATAAACGCGTGCGTTGTTCTCCATAACATTCTCTCAGAAGCCAATGTATCCATCGAATTACTAGAGGAACTGGAAGGACTGGAAACACCAACCATAGTGTGACATTGGCTACATGGTGAACATTTTCATTCGGACGACGATAATAGTTTTAGACAAGGACAGATTATAAGGCAGAATATATTTGAAACAAACTTTTCTTAACATTTTTTATATTTTTTATTTTTTTTTTCTGATTACAAATACATTTTATAAAAATAAGTTTACTGACTATTTTTCATCTTCAATTTGAATTCCTTTTTTTGAACAGATACCTCTCTTTCGCGTAATGCAAGGAGTTGCTCTTCATACTCCTGCCAATTAAATGATCTTTCCTGCAATTCATAGGTTTTTTTTATGAAGGATAATTTCTCGTCCTCAATTTTAGGAATTTTCTTGGTTTTCCTGATGGCGCCTTTTTTCTTTTCCATGCAGTTGGCATCGCAGAAGACGGCCCCGCCACCACTGTTACTGGGATTGCGTCGGCAATCGAAGTGATATCCTCTGAGGCTTCAACAATCCCTGCTAAAGCTACTGCATCCTCAGGAGCACTTACAGACAGTGCCGGCTGACTAGGACTATTTATCATTCTCTGAAATTGTAAAAAAAATTCGCGTAAAAGTCATTTGAAAATGAAAAAAAAGTTTTAGAGTTTCTGACCATATCAGGGCTTTGAGGTACTGTAAATAGCTCCGGAACTTTTGAGCCGCTTATTGAAGCGGGAGCTAAGAGTGCAACTATAGCAACATAGCTGCTTTTTTTTTCACTCCATTAATCCCGCTTCTTTGAAAAGATAATTTGATCAGAGCTTCCTGCTCTTTAGCATGAAGTCTAAATGTATGTTAAAGTAAAGAAAATATTTCATTACATATACGAGAATAAAACAAATTGATTAACTTACTTTTGGTCTCTCCAATACTTGCGCCATTGGTGTAGGTCTTTAACCGCTCCTCCAATTGCAATTAAACTGGCGGTTATATAGAAAAAATATTGCCATTCGACTCTTTTGTCCATTTAAGAGCGTGACAATGATCACAGGCCTGGGTCATTCCACCGATACCAGCAAATTCGGCATAATTAATTTCTTAAGTGTAATAAAACCCATTTTTATTTTTACTGATCCATTGAAGATGTGTGTTTGTTTCTGACATGCGAGTTGTAGCAAGACGCTTATCTTCGGTACCTGACCTAATGTGACGTTCTTCATTTCTTTTATTTAATCGAGCTTGAAAAATTGTCCTAACATGTTTTGAGCTTCGAGAAAGATTAGACTTTTCCCTCAAAGGCATAATTTTATAAAATAGACGGCGTTTCTTAAACAAAACGGTAAACCCTTAGTTAAACAATAAATAAAAAAAATTTCCAGAAACTGCAAACTTGTGTTGGTCGTAAGAAAAAATAGATGAATAGGTATGCTTGCGATGTGCGCCCATCACCCCAAAGCAGATCAACGCTCAGGAACAATAATGCACATCCGCATACAATTTTATTCACATTAAATGGAGTTTCTTTCAAAAAAAAAAAAAAATTGAGAAAACACTTGCACTCAATTTGTATTTACACCACACACATGTGCATACTTCTCTTTCGTTCCGATCCAACATTTGGTATTCAAATGTTACCAATCGATGCCAAAAGTCTGCCCGATTCCGCATCAGCAAGTCCAAACACTCTTTAGAAGTGCTCTCGCGTTCGCGGCACCCAGCGGCAGAATAACTTTTTCATATGCAGAATATTGCCCAAAATATGGCGTGTGCGCTCAGTACTAATCTTTGTGTTATCTGCTAACTCACGCACCTTCACTTTCCGGTCAGCCAACAACATTTCATGTATTTTTTTTTTTGACATTGTAATCTGTAAACGCATCGGAGGGCCTGCTGCTGCGGACTTGATCGGTAGTGGAGTTGCGGCCACCACGAAACTCTCGAAACCAATATTTGACGGTGTAATCTGACGTAGCATTTGCCCGATAATATTTATTCAACTTTTCTTTGTTCCCTTTGCCGTTTTGCCTCTCAAAAAATAATGTTTTATGAGAGAGCGAAAGTCGTTTTTGTCCATACTCAACATGATGTCAAACACGTCAACAACAATCAGCTGTCAAAACAAAACTAAAGACAGTATCGCATGAAATTTGGCATGTGTGCCTAAATATGAACGGACTTCAAGTCACCATAACCTTTTTTGCAGTAGCAGCGCACTCTGGCGGTCAAAGAGGTTACTTTTCACTCCACCTAGTATCAGGAACAATCATTGTTAATTTGTTTCGATTTTAGAAAATAAATTTAGTTTTATGGTGTTAGATTTTGGTATGTAGCTCAGCTTCTAGATGAAGCAGAATGCTGATGGATATCTTAAAATATTAAGGGAAGTGTTGATCCCATTATATATATTTTTTTTGTATTCATTACCCGAGTAATAGGAGGATAAAAGCAGTAAACTCAGTAAAAAAAAAAAAAAAAACAACAAAAACTACGACATAGCCTATGTCCTTGGATTCTTAGGAAACATTTAAAAAAAATTATCACCCGAATCTATCGAGCGGTTCTTATGCTATTAGGTAACAAAAGAAACACCTTACAGTTTTATTTTATGTATAAATATAGGTGGCGCTACAGTTTGCGATGAACCTGAGCCTCAACTAACAAGTCACTCTAGTTAGTCCTCTTTAGTTAACTGCCTCCAAATGCACACTTCAAGTCGGTTGAGGTCTTCTTCTTAGGTGCGCTATAACTAAGGTGAGGTCTCCCTCTATTGCGTTGTTCCTCAGGATAGGATTCGAAGACACTGCGGGCCGGAACATTAGTGTCCATTATCTCTACACGCCTTAGCCATCTCAGGCTACTGACTTTTCTGAATAGATCGATGTCGCGTTACAGCTCATATAGTTTTTCGTTGAATCTTCTCGTCAAAAGCCCGTCAAGTCAAAAGGGACAGAATACTTTTCCAAGGATTTTTTTTACCTCGAAATGTCTGAAGATATCTTCCTTCGCTTTTAATAGAGTCCATGCTTCAGCGCCATAAAGCAGAACTGGGATGATCAAGGCCTTATGTGTAGTTTCCTTACTTTTTCGAGATAGAGCCTTACTACAAAACTGCTTTTTAAGCCCCAAGCAACAAGATTGGCAAGAGTGATTCTTCATCTGATTTCTGCTGTGGTGTTTTTGGCACAATTTATATCAGAGCCATGGTAGGCGGACCATTATGTTCTCACAATTACATAAGTGTGATGTTAAAAAACTCATATGAGTCACTATGTTCAAAACCTTTTTGGACAACCTACCTTCACGGAGGAAAAAGCGTTCTTAATTATCATTCTACATAGGCGAAAGAGCATGGCAAGGATGCCAAAACTATACTTGGCTCTATATACTTGTAGCTCGTCTCCATAAATGCTGTCATATGCAGCCTTACAATTGATGAAAAGGTAGTGGCTATCGGTTTGCACCTCTTGAGTTTTATTCAGGATTTGCTGGAGTGTGAGGGTTCGGTCGATTGTATACTTTCCTGGACTGAAACACTAACAGGGACAAGTCAGGTTGTCAACGAAGAGTTCCAGACGTTCACACAATACCGCAGATAAAATCTTGTATCCGATATTAAGGAGTACTTATACCTCTATAGTTGGCGTAGTTAATGCGGTTTTCTTGTGGATCGGGCATACTATACTGAGATTCCATTCATCATTCATACACTGTTCTGACCAGATCGGAGATATGAGTTTGTGTATGTTTTCCTCAAAGTCGTTTCCAGCATCGTTGATTAAGTCGTTGTTAGGTCCAGCTGCTTTCTTAAATTTCAACTTAGGCATTGCTAAATTAACTTCATTTTGGTCAGGTGAAAAAAAGTTTTTACTATTGGGTTGTTCAATAAGTTTTGTTTTTCTCAGGTTTAAAGTTAAACACATATTTTTGGTATACAAGCTTATATTTAATCCATCAGAGAAGAGAAGAGACATAATGCCTCTTTTGTAAAAACCAGCGGACTTATGGATTAACTATTTTCCCAGGTATTGAATTGACTTTTTTCCAAATTGTTTTGGAGAGAGAAAAACAGAAGGTAGTCAGAAGGCGCAAAGTCTGGAGAGTATGGTGGGTACTGCATAACTTTCCAGTGAAATGAATTCAACTTTTGTTTTATCACTAAAACTGGGTATGGTCTAGTGTTGTCAAGATGGAACTTCCGTCCTGTTCGTCAACTCCGGCCGTTTTTTTTTTCTACTGCCTGCCTCAAAATATCGAGTTGAGAGCCGTTAAATAAACGGCATTTATTGTCTGATTGCGTGGAAGCAACTCGAAGCAAAGGACACCTCGCCAGTCCCACCAAATGATTAAGATTACCATTTTGGGATGCAAATCTTATTAACCGACCTATTGCGATGTTTTACACGGAGCGCACCATTACCTCTTACGCCAATTGTTGATTTAATCACCCGTAACCATTCTTTTCAGGAAAATCTGAAAATGAAAGAATTATATTAATATTCAGGATGTCAGCAAGGTCAGTTCCCTTAAGGCGAACAAATTCACTAGTAGCTGTTTCTCTCCTAAAAATATCTAAAAACATTTATGGGTGTCAGATAAGAATTAACTGTCCAGTGGTAAGGAGAATATTACTCGAAATTGTCACAAACAAGCTAATGGTTTAATTTTGATAGGCTTGCCACAAGTACGAGTCTTATAAAACCTAATTATTATTTCTTAGTGTTTTTTGTTTTGAAAGGGGAAATAACGGCCGGTGGAAATGCAGAATAGAACAGCATAGATCAGACAATGCTCGTAGTGGTAAATGCGCTTGGTGTTAAAGGTGTTTTGATAAAGTGACATTGGGCCAATATTTTATTTTATGACAGAAGTACTCGCAACGAGAACACCTCGCCAGTCCCACTAAATGCACAACATGACCTTTTTACGATGCAAATCTGGTTTACCGACCGATTGCGTTGTTTCACCAGGAGCGCACTCTGACATTTTCCGCCGAATGTTGTTGCAAGCCAATATTTTTTCGTCTCCCCATTCATTATGTTTCTTTCACTGAGTTCATAAGCAAACCAAACATCCACTTATTTCGTAATTCCAAACTTTTTCAAACTCTACGAAGCTGTTGTATGGTATGGGTGATGTTAAACCACTGAACGATCTTCTGTGTCAACAAATGCAACACTGATGTCCCGTCACCCACGAACATTTGAGAGTTCGCCGAAACCAACGGACGCCGACATCGAATCAAAGCTTTTGGCACTAAAAAGTAAGTATTTTGCTTTATTTAAGTTGTTTTTTGGTATTTTACTGTAAACAAATATAGCCAAATGGCTTGTAGATTAAGTTTGTGCAAATATTTGGCCTTGCAGCGTAAAAACTGAGCCGTCAGCGTTTTGATATTGTTGATAGATTCTATTTTTTTAAAGAATAATTTATGAAAAGCTGGCTCTTTCATAACACTGTATTTGAATTTTGTAAATAAAATAAAATATGCATTTTTTTAATATATTTTCATCATATAAAAGCCTGGCCCAAAAAACACCCGAAAAATCGGTATTTGGAGAAGCAGTTGGTGAAAGTTTTTGAGAAAGGTCAGTAAATAGTAAAAGAGTAAAGGCTTCTGGTGAATCAACATACAAACACTGCCCTAGTATAGGAAATAAGCGTATTTTCACAACAGACCGGGAGACTATGCTTGCAGATTATTTAAAACTGCTTCTTAAATGTTCTATAGCCTAACAAGGCATCAAACTAAAAAGCTGGCATGCTGGATATGCCATAACTAATGATATCACCCCAGATAAATGGAAGGAAATTGAAACTGCTCGTGACGATTGGCTCAAAGGGTTTATGAGAAGACATAAAGATTTAACTGTTGAAAAACCTGAAAGCGCTTCTCTATCTCGTGCAACAAGTTTTAATTAAACTAATCTAAACACATTTTTTGAGAAACTAAGCATTGTTTTACGCAAATACAATTTTCCTCCCCATATGGTTTTTAAAGCTGACGAAACAGCACCATCACCAATTCTACTAAAGTCATCGCTGAAAGTGGTTCAAAACAAATTGGGCAAATTACCTCAGCTGAACGAGAAACATTAGTGACAACTATGTTCGTTATTATTGCTGCTGGTTATGTTTTACCGCCTATTTTTGTGTTTCCTAGAGTTAACTGCAAGGATATTATGTTAAATAATGTTCCACCTGGAGCTCTAGGGTTGGCTCAAGTTTCTGGATTTATGCCGGAGGACTGTTTAATTAGAGCGCTTGAACACTTTCTGATGCAAATAAGACCATTAAAGGAAAATTGTATAGTATAATGTATAGGGTTTTCTAATAACGACTTGAGAACATTTTTTTTAAAATAAAAGGCAAACCGTTTGAGATATTTCAAAAACTTTTTTTTGGCTTGAAGCACAATCAAAACATTTATGAATGGAACTCGACTTCATTCATATGGCCGCCGCGGGCACGTTTGCAGTGGTCTATTCGTTGGACCCAATTTTCAACGACTTGGCCACACATTTCTGCCGAAACGGCCGCTATTTCGCGTTCAATGTTGCCTCTGAGCTTTTCCAACGTCGTCGGCGTGTTGGCATAAACCAATGACTTAACGTAGCCCCACAGAAAATAGTCAAGCGTTGTTAAATCTCCCGAACGAGGCGGCCAATCTAATGGCCCATGTCTTGAGATAACACGCTCACCATACTTACTCTTCAATAAATCGATTGTAGCGTGTGTTGTGTGGCTTGTGGCACCATCCTGTTGAAACCACATGTCGTCCAAGTCCATATCTTACAATTCGGCCCAAAAATAATCGGTGATCATGGCGCGATAACGCTGACCATTCACAGTAACGTGACGATCGTTTTGGTCGAAAATATGGCCTAATAACGCCGCCGGCATGCAAACCCACCAAACAGTTATTTTTTGTGGATGAAGTGGTGATTCATGAAGCACATGTGGGTTGTCACCCGACCAATAACGCATATTTTGCTTATTGACGAACCCATTGAGCCAAAAATGAGCTTCGTCACTGAAGATAATTTTGCGATGAAATTCATCATCTTGGCGCATCTTCTCCAGAGGCTAATCGGAGAACGTACGTCGCTTCAAATGGTCCATCGGCTTCAATTCTTGAGTCAGCTTAATCTTGTATGGGTGTAAACCAAAATCCTTACACAAAATACGCCATAATGTGGTCTGAGCGATGCCCAATTCTTGAGAACGCCGTGGAATTAACTGATTTGGATCGTTTGCTACGGACGTGTGAACGGCAGCGATATTTTCGACACTTCGACCAACCCGTTGTCTCACTGACACGGCAACATCACACAACGAATATGTAGACTTAAATTTTTGCACTAAATTTGTTATTGCCTGTCTACTAGGGCGAGAATTACAACCGAAAATTGGAGTTAACGCTCTTAAAGTTGCAGTCACCGATTCCGAATAGCTGTAGAAAATTTTTATAATTTGCAGACATTGCTCGTTAGTGTACTTTACCATGATGAAAATGTTCAGTATACTGAATAAATTTACAGTGACAGTTTGATGATTAGTGAAAGAGTGCGTTCACAAATTAAATTCAAAATTTTCAAGTCCCTATTGGAAAACCCTTTATAATCACAGCTCTCATGTGAATCTCAGAGTGTTTAAATTTGCTCTGCAGTTATAAACTGCAACCACTTGATGTCACAGATATATATTTTTTAAGTTCTTAAAAATTTAACGATGTTGTATTTGATAGAAGATATTATTTGTTATTTTGTCATTAGTCAATATCATTAGTTTCTAAAAAGAATTTGCTAGAATTGTCTTTTTTTCTTAGTAATGCAATCACTATTTTTTTGAATAAAGTTCACAATTACACTTTAAAGTGCAGACTGGCTCTTTCATAGCTTTTAGTAAATCTTTCAATACCGTAAAGTTGTGAAAGAGCCAAAAGACACATTTTTTTTAAAAATGATTGTTTCTTTAATTTTTTTTACAGTGTTTAAGGTATTTTTCGTATGAAATTACCTTCTTTAATAAATAAAAGATTACACTCTCTATTGGAATAAACAACAAAAATTTCATAAAGGTATACACAGAGATTTTTTGAAACGATAAACAATACTTCCAAGAAAAAAACCGCTGAACTTCTTAAACAATTCAATATGATTTTCTAAGTTGAATGGTCTATTCTGTCTGTTGTACAGATGTCACTAGTGGTTTTCGTGAACTCCTGCCTATTTAGGCTTAATTTCACGGGACGCCCATACATCCATAGGAGCAAGGATACCCCTTGCCAACGCTCGCCGTCAATTATTTGATGCCAAAGCTGAACTCGTGTTGGAGGCAAAAAGTTCCACCCTTGGTCGAACTTAAACCTCTTACTGCTCTTAGGGTGACAGCACCCAGTGTTTTGCAACTTTGGGTCAAGACCCTTCCCGCGAATTTAAGTTTAAGTCACAGCCACCATGATGCTCCCACAAGGGAGCCTACCTCAACAAGTCAGGCCCTGACCGAAATCCGGGGGGCTCCTGACTCCCATGGTACCATGTTTTAAGTCCTGGTATAGATTACCGGTGGTCCTGCCACCCAACAGGAACTCTGACCGGCTGCTTGTAACTGGTCAAATCGTAGCAGCATTCTGAGGTGTTAAGTACTGAAAACCTTTACAATAAGACCAGTTCATTTGCTCTGCCCCCGCTTTTTATAAGACAACGTCATTGATGGGTGATGCCTTGATAATTGGGCGGGGGCCCTGTCTGGTGTACAGTGTGCATAAGAAGTTTTTATTCGCAGTACCGACTGAAGTTCTACTTTAATGTTCTCTTTTTCATCTATATAGGTATCAGTATGGGCCGTCTTGCCTTTACATGTTCTCTTTACCTTTTGTTCAACCTTCCGTATGCGGTATCTCTCATACATGATGCTGCTGTCATAGGCGACGATTCTGGCGGTTCCTTGCGATTGCAGCTCTTCTTCGTTATATTTTCTCACAGTAGTTCTTCTTCTTTGTGGCGCTTGGGAAATCTGCATTCGCATCTTGGGTGTGACATGGTGATTATCCGAGTCAATGTTGTTTCAGGAGTTCGGATGTCCAGAATACTGGAGGCATTCATTACGTCTATCGTAATATGGTCATTTTGATTTAGCATTTCATGATCCGTAGTTCGCTATATATCCTTCTGTATATTAAGATGAGGAAAACATGTACCAACTAAAGTAATATATCGCAACGTTCGCAAAGTTTGTAAGCATAAGTCCGTTCTCAGACGTATTATCGCGTAGGCTATGCTTATCAACTCTTCTAACAAAGATTTGTTCCTGTTACGATTTTTACGTCATGCATCGGACAATGCTTATATGTTTGGCTTGTCAAGGAGCTCATAGAAATATTCTTTGATATTCTTTGGTGACGTCGTCCTTGTCTTCCATATGGACATTGGCGCATTTTAAGCTTATGTTAGTGAAATTAACCTTTATGCGAATTGTTATTCGATTCCATTTCCTGGATAGCGGTGGTATTTGCGTGAAAGCAGCCAAGGTCCTGTGCTAATTGCTTGGCTGCACGTGGCCTGTTAAGGGTCCGAACGTTCCACGTGCAGATCCGAAGATCGTTATCCTCTAAACATTTGCAAGTGTCATTATAAGTGAATCAGTTTTTATTCCAGAGTATTAGTTCACATTTTTTAATCTTTTTCGTATAGAGTTGTGAGCCCTATAACAGTGTAGGCCAATATTGGTTTACGTATGCAGTTTCCCTATACCACCGCTTTGAGTTTAGACTTGATTGTTGCGCTGCCGGCCCTATCTATGTTATAGAATAACCAGCAGTTATGTTTAATAAGCAGAATGTTTAATAAAGTTAGAGATTTTTTTATTTGTATTTGGAATCATAATTTTGTTACCGGACACACGAAAGCTTTTCTCACTAACAGAGGAATGAACATGCATTTCGATTGGATCTCCTTATCAGGTGCACCTTCAATTCGTTTATAGGTTTATTTTAAATACAACTTTTTGTAAGCTCTTCATTAATTTTTTTTATACAATTTTATCACAGGAATCAAACCAAATGGCTTCTTTTATTATGTGTTATTGTTTTTTATTGATTTGATTTCCTATTGTTTGGATAATTAATTGGCTCATTAGTATGAATAAAAATTATTTCGCATTAAACAGAATAGCATATCCGTAGGAATTTTAAAACTAAAGTCGATCTTTTAAACTTTTTTTTATAATAGTTAACCGATGAATAGGTTTAAATAGATTTCTGAATAGATGCATGTTGAGTTATTCCATATGAAATATGAAGACTAAGTTAAAATTTACATCAAATCATGAATACTGAAACCACTTCGAGCACTTCGTGTTGCAACCAAAATTCAATAGGGGAATGCGACTACTATACGAAATGAATGGAGATAGACACAAATTCGTCGTTGCATTTCTAACGCTCAGAATACACCTCGGTGTAGTGCCAAAGACAATTTGAGAGGCACTCATTAAATGGACTTCATAATACCATCTGAACTGTAACGCTTTTAGGGTTACTGGCTTAGAGTTACTATCGGACGCTTCATTACTCAGCACTCAAAATTTAATGCAACGTCTCGACCTTGTTGAAGGATTATCCAGCATAAACCAACTTCACACCTTTTAAGATGGAACTCGAAAAGTCCGGTAGAGGAAGCTGAATTTGAATAGTGTCTTCGCCGACTTATTTAGGAATAACTTATGCAGATCACCCGATCCATGGTGAAATACTGGAATATAAGAAAATCAAAATAAAAATGATATAAGATGCTTATTCATATTTGAAAAACTGCCTCTGAAATAGGCTTTGGCCAAAGAACTTTCCAGTAATTCTGGAAAGATTTGATGGCACCTACATTTAATTGAAAGCAAAGTTTTTCTCTCCCTATCATAACTCAGACTCACTTGCTCGCATAACAGAACAATAAACAGATAGCTGGTGTCTGTCGATTGTGGTAAGAATGTTATTCCTTTTTACTCCATAATTGTGAATATCTTTTTCGCTTATTCCATTTCTTACACTTGATTTTTCAAGACAAAAAACAAAATCCAGAAATGGAAAAACCGATAAAGTGGTAAGTGAAATTTTATCTTTCGGTCCCGCAGTGATGGATTCCATGAAGGAAAGTCATACACATCAAAGCATTACGAGTTCAAGCACAACCATTGCCACATCCAGTGCCGACAACCCAACTTCCAATTCTTTGCACCAGCTTTTCGATCCAAAAATCTTAAGACGATATAACTGCTCCAACATCAACTTCTCCTATCGCGCCTCACGGAAACTTGTAAGACGATTTAACACGACTTGGACGCCTTCAGAGTGGCAAAGCAGGCTACACCGACTCCGCACAACAAGTCAGATGTTCCCTACCCTACTGGTCAAAGATGCCCTAAATTACGCAGATGTTGCTTGGAATACTGAATTTTGAAAAAATCATCAGCCAATGTACAATATTCCGAATATCACACCACAAAAACAAATGTAATTTTAAGCTTAACATACCGGCTAGGTATGAATGGTTATTTGTTTATACATCCAACACCAAGCTCAACCTCGGAAAGATGCAAATCTCCAAATAGAAGAATCAACCAACCAATAAAACCATAGAAACAAAACGAAGCAACGTCTCATCTAAGGCTAATTATAAATTGGCTAGATTCATTTCCCATCCACATCCTAAACCTGACCTAGAATGAAGCGATAAAATGAAAATATTTCAAAATTTTTCCCCTCTCGTCTATACCGCTAAGCAACAGTCTTCACGTCTCCCCGTAAAAGCACCAATTGACTCTCTTCCATTCAAGTCCCAACGCGTTTCTTTTAATTTAACCCCAACAAATAATAACAACTGTTTTCCCAATTTCGATCTTACAACAGGAGTCAAATATCCAAACTTTATCAGCTTGCATATCTTAAATGTCGCTTCTAGCTCTCCTTTTTCCTTGGTTACGAGGGCTTTTGCCCATATTTTTGATTCCCTCTCCCCACTGAACGTTAAATTGACCTAAGAGAATATAGACACCACGGAATGCCGTTATGCGTTCTCTATGCTAAGAAATAAAGAGATATACGAAAATTTACGTCTCCTTCTCGAATATCTTTACGATAAATCTGACTCTGTTGGCTTTAAGGAGAAAAACCAAAGCAAGTGTCATAGTTTCTATCTAACAGGAAAACCTTCCTACCGACAAATTAATCTCATGAATTTTTACAACAGGTATCACGAAATTTTTTACACACCTCCCCAAAAGACCTCACTGCTTTCCGCAGCTATGGACACTCTAAAATAATTTCTCATAATTTTGATAATTGATAATTTTTTTGTTTCCACGAAACAAATTTCCTCTTATATTTAATTCCAAAACGTAAGAGACTTGCAATTTAAAACTCGTGCTGTTTTGTCTAAATTTCATAGCCTCTCTTTCGATGTCTATGCTCTTACAGAAACCAACCCATCCCCGACATATAGATCTAGGAGCTATTCCCATCCCAGATGACGATCACTCTCTCCCATTCTCTATGCGGAGGTGTTCTACTTGCCATTCACAATAACCTCAACTCTTCTTCGATCGCCATCTCTTCTTCTGTCAAACTTCCCAATAAGTCCCTGTACGTTATGTGTTGTTACATTGTCCTTGCTCAACCTATCGGATCTTACACCTTGCTAATTGAGCGATTGACCAACTTATTGACCTAAAGTGGTTTCGATCGGATGATTACTTCTTTTTTACCGCATCAAACCCTAGTTCATCCAAAAAATGTCTATTCATTGATCGTATAATTCCATCGGTAGGCAACTAGACTTTATTTTCACTAGCGATCCCATTAACTTCACAGTAACGTTTTGTCTCTTAACCCTATCAACCCTATCAACCCTCTTTCTCTCATTTTTCCTGAACTCCCAACCCAGTCCACTTCTTCGTATACTATCTCTTCTTACAACTTCCATAAAGCTAATTTTCACAAAATCAATATTCATCTTAGCAAATCTTCTTTTGATTTTACCGACCTATCTTTCTCTGCTATCTCAATTTTTTTCATTTTTTTTTTCTCGGCATAAAACATCATATACTTCCCCTCCCTGGTATAACAGAAGACCTTGCACTTTACGAAATAAAAGGGATATTGGACAGTTTTTCTCCGCACTAATTCTTATTCTGACTACTCTAACTATCTTGGAACCCACCTCCAATTCACCCAGCTCTATAATATATCATCGACCGACCTACATACTATCACCAACTATTTTGAAAATTTTTTTTAAACAATCATTTGCAGACAACTTCTTCTTACCTGACCCATATATTTCAAATACCTTCCCAAATCCTCCATTAGCCTCATTCTTATTCAATCTTTTGATCCTGTTCTTATCGAAGAAAAGTTACAAAATCTCAATGATGAATTTTTACCCGGGCTAGAGGGGCTCTCCGTCATATTTCTCAAAATTTGTGCATTTAAGCTTTCTCTCCTACTTTTCTTCCTATTACATCTATTCCTCATACAAGGGGAATTCCCCCAAGTTAAGAAGACGTCTTTCATAACCACGGTCCACAAAAAGCAATCAAAGAAGGAAGTTACTAACTACCATCCTATTGGTAAGCTTTCTCACATACTTATATGACCCAAAAAAATAAAAAATAAAATATTTTATACAAAGTGTTAAGCTTTCAGCGCAAGCCATTTATATTATCCAGTCAACATGAAGTTCTGAAAGGTAAATCAACTACCACAAACTTAGTTTAATCCGTATCTTTTGCCTTTCAGCCCTAGAAAATGGCAATGAAATCGATGTTATTGCTACAGATTTTGCTAAGGTCTTCGATAAAATTCATCGGCTGCTCTCTAGTTTTGTTGATTGCGCTTCCCTTTACAATTCTATTTAATTCAACACTAACACTCCTAGTTTGCGCTGTCCTCGTCTCTTCTATATTCCTCTTATGGTGCCAACGAACCAAAGTCCCGCATGCTCCTTAAGGTCAACTCAAACCCGTTCCTTTTCCGTTTTAACCTGAACACTTTTCGTCTTAAATTTGAACTTTTTTACCATTTCCTTACTTGCGAACCCTGAATTGTTGATAGGTCTTAAGTCTTAGTTTTTAAATTAAGCTTACTTGAGGCATTAATCAACACCAAAGTCAAAATAAAAACAAAAATTTGTTCCCAAAGGACACACTAAGGGTGGACTGCCATCTTCATCACTGAAGGGTTGCGCTTACTAGACACTTGACACTTGTTTACGAATGATGGCAACTTTTTTGGTAGTTTTTGTGGTCATTCTCTAAGTGCTGAACCCATATAAAACATTGCTTAGGTATTAGAGCGGATCAGTCACAACACTCCAATACTACACCACTCTCAATTTAATTTTTGCAGCCCTGTCCATCCTGCTTTGTATATTTTACCTTAAATTTAGTTGGTAAAATATAGGGTTTTCTAATAACGACTTGACAACTTTTTTTTTAAATAAAAAGCAAATCATTTGAGATATTTCAAAAACTTTATTATTGGCTTGAAGTTCAATCAAAACATTTATGAATGGAACTCGACTTCGTTCATATGGCCACCGCGGGCAGACACATTTCGTCCGAAATGGCCGCTATTTCGTGTTCAATGTTGGCTCTGAGCTCTTCCAACGTCGTCGGCATGTTTGCATAAGCCAATGACTTAACGTAGCCCCACAGAAAATAGTCAAGCGGCGTTAAATCACACGTACGAGGCGGCCAATCGCTGGCCCATGTCTCACACGCTCATCATACTTACTCTTCAATAAATCGATTGTGGCGTGTGCTGTGTGGCTTGTGGCACCATCCTGTCGAAACCACTTCTCGTCCATGTCCATATTTTCCAATTCGGGCCAAAAATAATCTGTGATCATGGCGCGATAACGCTGACCATTCACAGTAACGTGACGATCGTTATCGTCGACGAAAAAATATAGCCCAATAACGCCGCCGTCATGCAAACCGCACCACAGTTATTTTTTGTGGATGAAGTGGTGATTTATGAAGCAGTGGGTTTTCACCCGACCAATAACGCATATTTTGCTTATTGATGACCCCATTGAGCCAAAAATGAGCTTCGTCAATGAAGATTATTTTGCAATGAAATCATCTTGGCGCATCTTCTCCAGAGCCCAATCGGAGAACGTACGTCGCTTCAAATGGTCCATCGACTTCAATTCTTGAGTAAGCTTGATCTTGTTTGTGTGTAAACCAAGATGCTTACACAAAATACGCCATAATGTGGTCTGAGCGATGCCCAATTCATGAAAACGCCATGGAATTGGCTGATTTGGATCGTTTGCTACGGACGTCTGAACGGCAGCTATATTTTCGACACTTTGATCAACCCGTTGTCTCACCGACACGGCAACATCACACAACGAATATTTAGACCTAAATTTTTGCACTAAGCTTGTTATTGCCTGTCTACTAGGGCGAGAATTACGACCGAAAATTGGAGTTAACGCTCTTAAAGTTGTAGTCACCGACTCCGAATATCTGTAGAAAATTTTTATAATTTGCAGACGTTGCTCGTTAGTGTACTGTACCATGATGATGATTGTGAGTTTACTGAATAAATTGACGGTGACAGTTTGATGATTAGTGAAAGAGTGCGTTTACAAATTAAGTTCAAAGTTTTCAAGTCCGTATTGGAAAGCCCTATATTAATAAAAACGGAAAATATTAACGTAAATTATCGTTAAGGGGAGATACCATATACGCCTAGCATGGATATTATTTTGCTTTTTCTTGTAGCTTGAAGTCTCAGGAATATCTGGTGAAACGCCAAGTCAATATTTTGATAAATGAACCAGTTACAGCCGATAAAGTAATATGAGTTTTGCGGCATCGAATCGAGAGACAGGTAGCGCCAAGCGATCTTTCGAACAAAGCGTCCCTAGACCTATTTTATGATTCTATTGTGTTTTTAGGCATGCTAGGGGTATTACGGAAATATCATACGACTGTTATTATTTGCCTGAAATAGACAGGTTTTGTCAGTAGCTCTTGCTGTTCGTGCAACTGAGCGTTACAGTGAATTTTCGTGTGTGAATAAATATTCTGAAGAAAATGGATATCAGAAATGAGGGCTCTCGAGAAGCTCATCGATCCCGATCTTTTCGCACAAACCGGACCAAAAATAAAATATCGCCCAAAAATTGATATACTGCCGAAAAACTTGAAGACTGATCATGAGACATCCGCACCAGAAGAAGCAAACATCGGGAATCGAATTTTGAATTCTCTAACTATGTTTTCTGTCTTACCGGAATGCGTAAAATGTAAAAAGTGTAATTGTAAAAATAGAATAAGTGGAACATGTTCAAAAGCGAACGGGAACCCGTCAACGATTCTCTAAAGAAAACAGTGACAGACCATCGACATCGAAAACCGATGAAAACATTGATGAAGTAAAGTAATGTTGGTCAATAACCGCAAATTAACCACCAGAGATAGCGGAGGACTTGAACATTGCCTATGGATCCGTCCAAGACATTTTGGTTAATGATTGGGGTTTCCGTTGTGTAGCAGCAAAGTTGTTGCCAAAAGTCCTCAATTTCATGCAAAAAAGAGACCGTGTTGACGTCGCAAAAGAGAAGATTTGCGAGACTGAATCCGATCCCATATTCATCAAAAGGATCATTACTGGAGACGAAACGTGGGCTTATGAGTACGGCATGCAATCCAGACATCAGGCAAGGGAATGGCGTTCATCAAATGAGCCGATACCAAAAAAACACGTCACTTTCAGTCTAAAAACAAGGCAATGCTCACGGTTTTCATGAATTACAACTATGTAGTGCATCATGAATTTTTGCCAGAAGGCCAGATAGTAAACAAAAAGTCGAGACGAAAATTGTGGGCAGAAGACTCGTGAATTTTGCACCATGATAACGCACCGTCGCACAGTGCTATCATTATTCGTATTTTTTGACGAAAAATGCAACAAATACCATCCAACAGCCACGGAATTCACCTGATTTGGCTCCCTGTGACTTCTTTATGTTCAATCGAGTTAAAAAATCACTACGGGGAACGCGTTTCAGCAGCCAAGAGGAAATAATGGAAAAATCGCAAGAAGCACTGATGGACATACCGAAAACCGAATATTAAAAATATTTCGAGGATTGATTCCAGCGCTGGCATAAGTGTGCAGTCGATGGAGATTACTTTGAAGGGGACAATATAGATTTAGATGAATAAAATTCTGATTAAATTCCGGGATCAAGGTGGTTTATAGATATTTAATGAAACTGTAGCTCCAAGGATGACATATAAAAAGCGATATAGGAAACTTTTTAACATTATGGCTCAACAGACAGCAACCCTCAACATCATTTCTGTCCTGAAGGCCCAGAATCGTGGTGCAAGCTAAATAAAAGAGAACTGAAAAATTTTCGTCATGATTATTTAACATTGCCAAAAATGGTGTTAGATGTCATCAAACTAACCAAATTCGAAGACCTCAGCAATAGCAAATTGTTGGAGCGCTGTATTGAAAGATAGTTCCAAAAAGAATAAGCAGCGGGGCCAAAATCGTTAACATTGCTGTATATCTTGGAACATGCAAATTCAACAATGGGTCACCTCATTGTTGGAAGTCATGAACGTATTAGGAATATTGGTCGAATCGGGAGAACACTTGTACGCTGCGCAAGAAGACGAAACTAGCATAGCGAAAGCCGAGCTGCAAGCGAAAGACCTGACGAAAAAAGTTCGAATACGGTGAGGACTTACAGGACTTACACTCTAGTCCTGGTTTATTTATTCCCAAATTTTCAAACACGTTTTTCAAATCGCTAAAATTTCTCGAAAACCAATGAACCGATTACTTTGAATTTGTGATTATTCTGTACATCATCATAATACTTGTCATAGGATTTCGCTTTGTTCCTTACTTAGTTTTTTTTTTTTTTTTTTTTTTTAAGGCAAAATAATAATTTATTTTTGGTCCAAACATCACTATTTATGTTCAAACGCCCGCCATTTTGTCATAAATCAATATTTTCAAAAAGAGCTATTATAAGTACTAAATTATAGTATCTATTTCAATAATCTTTTTTGGTTTTTTTTTCAGATGATTTTTGAAGAAACGCCAGTGGGTACCGTTTACGCAGATTTCTTACGATGCTTCAAGAATCATACAATACTTAAAAATATTTTATTTTTAATTATTTAATTAGTTTTAATTCAATATTTTAAAATAAAAAAATTTTGTTATATTTATGAATGTATGTACTCTTAGATAGTTTAACTCCCAAACCGAAATTTCAAATAATATTCTTTAAAAAAATACACCAAAAATTACGTTTTTTTCCGGCTCCTAGGTGTACCATATATCTCCCCTTAACAGAGCCTTTATTACATTTTTTGTTAGCAACTACCTATCTTTTTTTCTTTCTTAATTATCGATAAGTCAATTATAGCAATGATGCCGGTTTGTTTGTTTTATCTCAATAATTCTTTATATATGCTGCCATTTGGAAGGGGTCTATACTCCTTCGGGAACATAGGGAAATATTGTCGCCGAAATCGAGAAGTTTAAGTTGTAACGCAAGGATCCATCATAAACCTCCACGTCCTGTAACTGTAATTGTGTCATCGGACCATACATTGGCTTTTAAGCGAGACTCACGGTGTTGTCATAGACATGAACAATGTGTTATGAATATATCGATTCCTGTCTGTAAAGGCTCAACACAAAATTAAAGCCAATGACAATTAAAGGTCCAAGGCAAGTGTTAAAAGCCTACAGAAAGTACTTTACTTAATAAATAAGTCTAGCGACTGTCGAAGGCAAACGATGATGTTTTCGAGAAAACTGAAAATGAACTGAAACAAACACCGTCTCCGACTGAGTGTGACTATGACCAGTTTTGGTTTTAAAGTAAAGAAGCTCATCTCGAACGATGGGTTATTTCGCAAAGATGATCTCGGAGTCCTTTCAAAGAAAAACTACACAACAAGTAGTCGATCCTGTTAAGGACGACGAAGAGGGCAAAAAAAAGATATGACACTGAGCACTACGAGCTATAAAAAAATGTGTTTGTAGATCAAAATGCGAAAATCCTCGAGCACATAGAGTAAATGAACGAGAATGCTCCAGAAAATAAGCAGCCCCAGATGCTGAAAACTTTAGGCTTGTAAACTGGAAACGAGTTGGATGATAGACAGTCTCGATGAGCATTAGGTTATAATATAAAAGTGTATTTTATAGTATGTCGTACTGTCAATGCAAGTACGACTATCAGACTACATAACATATCACTCTATTCCTGCATATATCCTTCAAAAGACTTTAAAACTGATGATGGTTTACATCGAAATTCTGAATATAAGAATCTCCTCCAATATCTGTGAAATACATTTTTAAGGCATGACTGATGGAATAGCAGTTTTGAATACGCAAGTTTCTGAAGCAGGGCCGTAAAAAAAAAGCCACGAAAAGTTTCGCCATCACCGACATCACAGAGAAGGAAGGTAAAAATCCGATAAGGCCCCCGTTGCTGAAGACCTGATTATAAAGTGTGAAACCAACAAATATTTAGATCAAAACTTTGACCAACCAATATCTAAGCTGCAGTTTCGACAGGGATAAGAACTCCCATAGACATAGGCCGATTTGATTCTGGGAAATTTTTGAATATCTAGTACCTGCTAATCTAATAGTCTACAACATAGAAAACAGTCTTATTTTCGTTACCAAGAATTTTCTGACGTAATCCCTGTCACTAAATAATTTCTTTCATTTGACACACAGCTGGATAAACCGTCTATGGCAGACAATCGATATTTATAGTTAAGTACATCCTATAAGCAATTGTTTCTTACTATAATCTATGGTATTGCAACCACCGGAAGACGAACTGGGAGGCAAAAGTCACATTTTTATATCTCATCTCATCTCAAACGCAACAACGATCTCTTCCTTTATCTTGTCTTACGATAAGGTGGGCAGAGGGTAGTCACTGCCAGAATCACTGGCACAAGTGAATCCTCGAGCCTATGGTAAATGCTGTCTAAAACATCTTAAATTCCGAGCGTACATAAGCACCCAGATGGTACCTGGGTTGATTGGCGGATAATTTTTCAATCTACTTACGAGCACCCACCTTACCAGTTGCAGTCTAGGATATATAACAACTCGGACAATATCTATGTAAAAAAACTTAAATACGCAGTTTACAACTTCGAACCATACAATCGATGTATTATTCCTGCAGAATAGACACCCTCGTTCATTAGCTCTTTTCAGGAACTGGAAGTAAGTCCACTTCGTTCTCATGAGCAGAATCATAAATGCAACCTTTGGTCGGTACTCTATAAGAAAACCTGCTCTTTTCCTACTATGAAACTTAGTTCTCAATGATCTCCTTACAAAATTAGAGGAGACGGGATAAGATGTGATATTTTATTTGGACTACGACTAGAGGAACTCTCTTACATTCCGCACTACGTCTTAGCTATAGTCTCTTTTCCGACACGAAGCTGTGGTCAAACACAAACCTGCTCAAGATGGAGCTAGTCTTAGAAAATACACCGAATTACCACACCCAAGTTAAATCTCATCCCTTTGAAGTTCTCGAGGAGTATCAGATATTTATGCCTCATTCTGGACAGAAAATCTAAATGGAAAAGATATATTACATAACGAAATAAAAAAGTTTTAGATGCTCTCTACTCGCACAGAAGGCTGCAATTTCAAGGGATCTACAGTCATGTACTAAGTGTACATCACGGTCATGCGACGGTTTGCTTTCCTGAGCTGGAAAAGAGAACTAATATCAATCTATTACAAAAAAAAAATCAATGAGCTGTCTCCAGAAGTATCGGTAAGGTATTAACAAGCTCCCCAATGGCAGCTGTTCAAGTCTTGCTCCATTTGATACTTATAGACATCAACTATTTAAAAGTAACTTCAACGTTGACTTCAATCTCGAATTCAGAACGAATGGAAATTCTCTTTAATGAGTCAAGCACCATCTTCACGGTCAAGTACGTAGGCGGAGGATTCTATTCTCTGAGGCATTTTTCACAGAGACATCCGCTTACATTTCAACGAGATGGCTAACTACCGCAAGCTCACAAGATCCTGTTGGGTTCTGGGACACGACAGATGATGTCGATATCTGTCTGCGTACATGCTTGTAAAAATAGTGAGCCTCGACTTTAAACTCGTTAGTCTGATCTATTCTAGTATTTGCCTTAATGCGAAATTTTGGTCGATCGATGATCGTCGATCTACGAGGCAAAAGGTTAGACCGGCACGCGCTGATTAGTGTCTTGATCTTGAAACTATCCCATAGAACGTTTGATAATTCTTGTTTGCAACATACAGGAGAGACAGGGAGGCCCTGTCGCAAGTGTTTTGTGTTTTGGCTACCAAATCGGACGGTTGGAGCTTCAATCTGAACCGCGCCCAAAAGACATCATTTTTTTCAGGCAACTCAAATCGTGTGCGATGAGTGGTTGTGTAGGATAATAATACCAATTAAACTAATAATTTAGTTTGACCATTAAATATTGAATGCCACCTATGGAGTGAAATAGCCACTGAGTCAAACATAAGTTTTTTCCTCTTTCTGGTCCTTTTTCCGAAAAACTTTATATATACTATCATCCATTGGCATTATAAGTATAGTCATACCCACTTAAATGCTAAATTCTTTAAAAAAAAAAAACCTGTCTCGATAGTTTGCCTTTCTTGAAAACTGAACTATGGTGCAGTCATCGGACGGCTACTACTAGTTGTTTAGCTTCCTGAAAAATATCCGGGTACTTATCATTATTCAAAACTCTTCGAGGTCCCTGTACTGAGAGGTTGCGTAGTCCTTTTCTTTTCACTCCGTATCTTAGCCTCTTTCCATCTTTTAGATCGATATTCTTTCCTCGCTGCTGTGTTTCGAGCTACAAGGATTCTAGGCGTGCATTTTTAGCACTTTTTTTTCATCATCATATCATCCTTTTTAGTAGTAGATCGCAGCCTACGATGGCTTCGGAAACTACTTTCATGTTTTCGCAATACTAATTCGATAAGTTTGCGTTTGTGGATGAACTCTCGTTCTAGAGCCTTCCGTAATCGTGATATGCATTCACAGTTGAATTACTTTTCTCAGCGCATTTCAATTAATTAGTAAACTCACGGCGATGTTTGTGGTCGTCCGACTTCAATTCTAGTGTTAGCATAAGCCTATACGAATGAAGGTTCAAATGCAACCGCAAAATAAGCCGGATTGACTCCCTTGCGATGCCCAATTCAACTAATCGGCGCCGAATCGGCATCTTTGGGTCTTTTTTCGTACTGTGTTTATGTACTATGTTTTCTTCATTTCACACCGATATCTATCTGGTTGACAGCTTAAGATTCAACAGAGTGTACTCATGCACAATCTTTTCCACGGTGAGACGTGGATGTAGTGTTCGATTTCGTCGGTAGGGGGGCGGGTGTGAAAATATTATTCTGAAGTTTTGGAATGTTGACTTGGTTCGGATTACAGCCAGGCTATTTTTTACCTGCGTAAGTCAATTACGAATGGCGAATTCGCACCCTTAAATGTGCAGTCTTCTATTACAGCTATAATAATTGTTTTCATTTTTGCATGTCTAATCCGATCCATCGTATCTCCTGGATCTAGGTTATACGTAGACACGAGAGAAAAAGTTTTTTTTTATGAAAAGTGTAGGCAACATCACAGTTTATAAGGGCACTAAAGACTTGTAAAAATATCAATCTGTGTGGTGTAGAAATATTTATCCGAGATCTTATTCCATCGACTAATATCTTAAGAATATATCTGAGAAGGTTAAAATTTCAGATCGAGTGATTGAACCGTTTTTTATAGATTTTGATTACCGACTTTGAAAACATAGCGTTTAAAGTTTCGGAAGAAGTTTACACATAGTCTGAGACGTCCTTAGAAATATAAGTTTATCTTAAAAAGTACTTACGGGATTGATTTTAATTTCAAGGAATATAGTCAGATATAGGTATGTACATTCCGAAAATATAAAAATAAATAGATTTTTTGAAAATTTTAATTCATTAAACAATCTCAAGGGAAAAGGTACCTCCAACCTCACAGGATACTGAGATGAATCTGTGGTGCATTCTACTTGCAACTGCCCTAGGAAGTTATCAATTTCGAGATCTCAATGATCCATGCGTAATGGGAACCACTGATTTTGACAAATTTATTAGGAAATCTCACTTTTACCATAAAATCCTTCTCACCATTTTAATCCAATAGACGATTTTTGAGTGACTTAAATTATATGTGCTTAAAATCATACTGTATATGCAATCAGAGCATTAAGAACTGTCTGGTACTGGCGAAGAAATATATTCCATATCAGTGGCTGTGTTCCAAAAAGTTAAAAAAAATGCGCATCGTGAACGCATCATTGCCTTTGTGATGCGTTGTTACGATGTTCTCATTTTACGATGCATATCAATGCCTTACAATCTTTGACATTTCGGAAGGGCTTGTGCAAACAATAAAAATTGCGGTGATATTTTTAAATGTTTTAATGAATAATTTGGCCTCATATAATGGTAGTATATTTAAGAATGTTTTTAGCATAAAAAAGAAACAATTAAACTGTAAAATATCGCTGATTTCTTCATTCGCAAATAAAAGATGTATTCCAAAGTTTAAACGTTTTTTTCAAAGTCCTATCCCGATGATATTTTTTCTCCCACTTTCGCATAAAAGGAAGAACATTTCTTGTAAGTTCGCTATGCCTAAGAAAAATTAAATATTTAACTTACTTTTTTTTAAGGCCCTTGAGACAGTGTTGAAATGCGGATACATTGATTTTAATATATTGTTTTCTCAACAGGGGGTATGTGAGAGCAACTTAGATTTTCTGAATGCCTTCGTTGGTTATGCAGGCTCGTACCATGATGCTAGTGTATGGCTTGATAGTCCACTGCCAAGGCTATACGAAATCATGATATAAAAATACCACCAGAATGCCATCTTCTTGGAGACTCAGATTATCCCCTTGAAATTTACCTAATGGTTCCATACAAAGATTATGGTCTTTTAACACCAGAGCAAAAGCGATTCAACTGTTGTCATAGTTTCTCTCGCGTCTTTATTTAGCAGGCATTTGATTTTTTTAAAAAAGAAAATTCGAATTCTGAACTTTGTACCTGTGTAAAATGTTTCTCTTGCTTAGCAAATCGTTATTCTTTATAACTTCATAACTACGCACGAAACACCAGATTACGTGGACTATAACTCCGTAGATTCCCAACCAAACGAGGACTTTTCACAAAATAATAACGTTCCTGCTGTAAACAATGAAGCTAAGCTTAAAACAATTAACTAAAATTTTCTCTGTCTAAACTATTTTTAAGGAAATTAACTTTATTTATTTATTTGTTTTTATTAAAAAAAAAATCAATAAACAAAAAAACACACTAATTTACTACAAAGTTAAATCAAATCTTCCACTTTCTCCTTGCCCACTTTTAGTCACTCAAGCTCAACTTCTATGAGCTGGTTTAAGCTTACCCGGTGTTTGTCAAGCTCTGATTTTAGGAAATCCAAAATTGCATTTGTTTCTTGCTTCTTTAGAAGTGGAGGAGGTCCTCTAGTCCGTATATCCTCCCCCTCCACATATTCTTTGGCATCATCAATAGATGCATCTAAATTCATTGGTGGTGATAGATAGAATGCTCCCTTCCATATTTTTCATCTAGCATGTCGATAAATTCCCAATAGGTTGGTGCTCCACCTTACGTTTTATTTCGTCCCTTAATCCTTTTATAGGTTACATAATGTTCAAATATTTCCCAATGATTTTATCGACTGAAAAGGCAATTTCTGGGACAATTCCGAAAATCTATTGGAGCACGTTCCTCAAAATAACCGTTTTCTTCCTCTTTTTTGATGTGAACTCTTACTCAAAATCCAGTCTCGTGTCTGTTTTTTCCTAAAAAATTCCAAAGAAAATATTTTATTTATAAATAACTAAAATAAATAAACAATTGCGGAAATAAACAATTGCGGAAATAAACAATTGCTGTCAAACTACGTCGCATCACAATAACTCATGATGCGTTATTTGGCTTTTGTTTGCGCAGCGGTTTCTTTTATGATGCGTTTTAAAAAGCGATACATCGCATCACTGCTAAGCATTGGCGATTAGGAACGCTTGACGTTGCAGCACTGCGTTCAGCATAACAATCTTGATGAATTGGCGTACATACATAGACTGCCAAGCGATTATTACCTCTTTTAAATCATCAACTTTCCGTTGATGAATTCAAAAAAGTCAATCTTTCACAATTTTTCGTGTCAAGACTTAATTTTTAGAATTTAAAAATGCTAGCTCTCTTCAGATCCTTGATGCTGGTTAATAAAAAATTAATGCAATTTTCTTGGCCATTTTCAAACAGCAAACAGCACAGCCGAGGGCTCAATTTCTTCAAAAACAAATATTATAAATGTATGTATGTTAAAACACCGTCTTTCGCGGAAAGCACGTGTTTCCTGAATAGCGTTTCCGTTGCGATTTCCTTCCGTTAATAGGAGGAAATATACTCCTATATTACCAACATAATTTGGGTGTTTTTTTCAACACCAATTCAAATTCTTCTACCATAATGCAGAAAAAGAACGAAAATTTGAATTTATAGAACGTGTTCTTAAATACGTGAATAAATGCACGAGTTTCTATACTCGTTTCTATGAATATTCTTTGGTTTGATTTGAAGGAAAAGCCAATAGAATCATGCACATTTGAAGATGAAATAAAGAATCCGCGAAACCATCTGACTGGTTGGAGAGAGCGTTCAACTTTTTTGTCTTGAATTCAATTCTACCGTGTGCAGATGAAAATTCAGGTTGCAGAATAAGAAATAACAAAATTATTCCACGAAGCATAATTCTAGAAATCACTTCTCCCTGTCATATTGTATGACTTTCAAAACCGATTTCTACGATGTTTTACTATTCCTTTGAGTCATATGTGAAAAGTTGATATTATTTGCATCCTTTGGAAACATTTCTTCTGATTTTAATGCTTAAAATGAAGAATGATATGAAAGCCATAGCAATGCAGATTGCAGATGGAATGCTATACATAAATCTGATTGAAGCAATTTCTATTTTGATTTCTCCGATTTTGCTGGAAATTGATATGCTAATCAAGTCTCCTTTTCATCTCAGAATATTTATAGATTTATAATACTGTAAACACGTTTACTTGTTATATTTACATAAATCTCGGATATATAAAATATTTAAAATTTTTTTCTTTGAACAGACAAGCAATGTGAAGCTTTTGAAAAAAAAAAAATACTTTGTATCGTAAGCTGCAATTTAGTTACAATGTTGGGCAAAAGTTGCGAACTAGAAAACGTATTACTAGCTTGCTTACTTACTTAGATGGCTCTTCAGTCAGATGTGGACTTGGACCTCAACCAACTCGCATGTTTAGTTAGCACAGTTTCTGGCTAATTAATTCAAGTTTCACACTCCAAGTTAGTTAAGATCCCTTCCATTTGCACGCTCCGCCTTAGTTTAGATTTGCCTCTACTGCTTTTCCAATCCGGCTTGAAATCAAAAATTGCTCGGGCTGGAGCGTCGATGTTCATTCGTTCTACAGATCCTGCAGATTTCTACCATATCGCCAATCATATATTTATTAAATGAGAACTTTGACATCCAAGCTCTGTTTGGACTTTCGCCTTACTTTTTTTCCGACGCTTTACATACACTAGGTAAATACCATAAATGCTAATCAAACGCGATTAAAGCGATCCCTCTACATCGATTTTATTATTTGAGAAAGGAACTTTTTCATAGAGAATACAGAACATTTAAAGCCACAAGAAGATGTCCATGGTCAGCCTGACCACAAACGCTTCTTCATAGAGATAAAATGTGATTTGATGCAGAAATAAATTAACTTGTAATAAAATAATATCTTGAGCGTTTTGTTTATTAGTAATTGGCGCCCAACTTGCAATGACTTAAGATATTTATTTTGTATAATTATTAGCTCACGTTATTGAGTAGTATGGACACACATTCAATATTTCGGCCGGTGCTTTATTTTATTCCAAGATAATCTTTATCTTTATTTTGTACATAGCAACCATATAAAAGAAAATAAAGTGATTTCATCGTGATGTTTGATTTATAATGTAAAATAAAACTCATAAATTTGAAAGTGAACTTAAAATTTTTATCATCAGTTAAAAGAACAGTTCATGACATTTAATTTTTGAAAATGATATCATGAAATTGTTGGCCACGACTACGTCTGAGGTGGTCCATTCTAAAGGTCCAATTTTGGGCGACTTGTTCGAGCATCGCGACTGGTATATCGCGGATAACAAGAGTAATGTTGGCTTTCAAATCGTCAATCGTAGCTGGCTTATTCCTGAAGACCTGTGACTTTACATATCCCCGGAGAATATAGTCCTAAGGTGAGATATCGCACGATCTAGACGGCCAATTTACTGTAGCAAAACCTGAAACTAAGTGCTCACCAAAATGATTTCTCAACAAGTCCATTGTTTCAAGCCCTGTATGGCTTGTAGCGCCGTCTTGTTGAAACCAAAGCTCACCGAGACCATGTACTTGAATTTAAGGAAGCACATAGTCCGTTAACATGGTGCGATAACGGCTACCACTGACGGTAACATTCTGATTTGTCTCATTTTTTAAGAAATATGGACCAATGATTTCACCAGCCCATAAACCACACCATATCGTTCTTTTTAATAGATGTAATGGTAGCTCTTGGTATTCCTCGAGTTGCTCATCAGCCCAAATAAGGCAATTTTGTTTATTAACGTATCTATTTAGACAGAAATGGCTTCATCACCGAACAAAATTTCACGATAAAACACCGGATATTCATTGAGTTTTTCCAGAGCCCATTCACTGAAAATATGACGCAAATTCAAGTCGCCTGCCTTCAATTCTTGCAACGAGTTGAATTTTGTACGCTTTTAGGCCGAGATTTGCACGTAAAATACGCCAAGCCAATCTGCCAAGAACGACGACGAATCGATTCGTCACTGTCTTCGCGTACACTCTCAACTACAGCTGCTATAGTCTCTTCACTACATGCTGGATGTGGTCTAACCGGTCTAGTATCATCCACTTATGTAAACTGGGACTTAAATTTGCGAATGGTATTGGCAATAGTGGATTCAGTAGGTAAGTTCCTCGAATCGCATGAAAAATATTTCTCACAGAAGGCTGAACAATTTGGAGATTCTGTTATGATGTGAGTCTTTCCATGATGACTTGCAAAACGATATTAAAAAAAAAATGACAAAGCAGTTTGATAGGAGTCATTCGTGATCTGTCAAGAAAAGCCTAATGCAAATCAAACCACACGATGAATCACCCCTTACAAAATTAATCATCAATTTTGCTTTTGAATTACTTTTTTACTAAATAAAAACAAATGATTTTGAGTGATTTAAATCTTTATTTGGGCCCATATAACTGTTCCTGTTAAGTTAAAAGATGATATACGATATCCGCCAAGTAGCTGCCGTCAGTGTTGATACAATTTTTGCCCGTTTTATTACATTTTCCATGACTTTCTGCAAGATTTCGTGTGATAACTGTTCGCATACCTGTCGAATATTCTCCTTAAGGACTGCGATCATCTGGGGCTTGTTGGCATAAGCCCGCGACTTCAATTAGCCCCATAGAAAGAAGTCTGGGATGGTTAAATCGGCCGATCTTTCTGGCCATGCGACATTGCCAAAACGGGAGATTACGCGACCAGGAAACGCTTACTTCACAACGCTACCTCACAGCTCGTGCTGGATTTTACGTATTCCAGTAAGAGACCTGTATATCTTATAGAGCAGAAAATATACACTTTGCGCTAAGGTAGATTGCCTATTGCCGAATTCTGCGAGGAACTTGAGAAAAAATTAACCCTAATTATGACAAGACAATAATGTTTCACTATGGCAGTAGAATCCTAATTGAATCTTTTTCTGAAAAATATCGGCAAGCCGCTTTGATAATTTTTATTTCTGGCTTGCAGAGACCTATGTGTGGCATTTTATTTCGTCTCAACCAACTTTTTCACAGAAGCTTAAAGCGAACTACGCGCTGTATAACTTTGCAAATTTTTTTTTTCTGTTAAAAGTGGCACGACAATCATTTTACATAGACAGAATTACAACCACAATCAATTAAATCCGCATCCTTAACCCTACTACAAACAAATTTCTGCTAACCAAACAGGATCTTAGCCATCACGAATGGAATTTGACCCATCTCCATATAGAAATCTAACTAATTTTTAAAAACACAATTCAGACAATTTTAGAGACCCAAGCAGAACTTTGACAATTTCCAAGACCACTCTCATAATCCCACCCAACTCAAGTAACATCGCAAGTCACATCGACAAGCACTTCCAAAGTTGCATTTCCATTTGAATCAGACTCTTTTGTCACCAAACACCGCTTTAGGAAGTCAACACTCTTCCTAGTATGGTGACCAGGTTTACTCGTGTATCAACTACGATAGAAATAAATAGGAGCAAAATATTGATGAAGAAATGTAACCAAATCAAGCATAGAAATATAGAATCTTAAGACATATTCATACCAGAAACTTTCGATTAGATTAGTTAAGTAGGAAATGTCTCTCTTACCAAACGTCGGCCGAACTTTGGCAGTAAAGGAATTAGTTCCTGGTAGACACCAGAGTTGTTAAGACTGCAGTCATTGTGATGACTTCAGGTAATTGAATACAAGACGTTTTTTTTATACATAAGACTTTTGACTTACTCAATGACTTTAACTTTAAAACTACAGTCACCAGTCGTTTTGAATATTTCTACTGGAGTACTCAATTGACTGTAAGTTAGATGACTGCAGTACTTGAGTGACTTTTACCAGTCTTTTTGTCAATTATAAGTCTTCTAAAATTTTTTGTCATTTTTGCAGTCAGATAGTCTTTTGATTGCAGTCAACTAGCCTATTATTAACTTACAATCAAATGACTACTTTTTAGTATTTTGACTGCTTTTATTCAATTGACTGCTTACTTCTTAGGAGTTGTGGTACTACATTTCGTGATTTTTGATCTAATCAGGGAGCTTATTTCGCAAATCTTGGTTTTTCTAAAACTTGGGTCAAGTGCGGAGACCCACTTTAGCTGAACAGAAGGACAAAGCACACATGCAACGCTGGCATCATGAACTTGTAGAGTTAGATTAAAATAATCAGAAAATCTTCGCACCAGAGCATTTTCCAAACTTAACACTAATTCCATCGGGATGATTATATTAGAAATTTAAATACCCTGAATGCTATTAAACTACTTACCAGATGTTAATGTCAACAAAAAAAGATTTGATGAGTCAGGAAAATGAAAAATGCGTCTTGTTATAGGATTCCTAAAATTTAAGAGTAAACCTATATAGTAAGTGACAAATATCCCATTTCAGATAGTACTACTATTGTTGTCAATTTTGCAAAAACTTCAACTTTTACAATT
This sequence comes from Volucella inanis, assembly GCA_907269105.1. Taxonomy (NCBI): domain Eukaryota; kingdom Metazoa; phylum Arthropoda; class Insecta; order Diptera; family Syrphidae; genus Volucella; species Volucella inanis. The sequence continues at coordinate 151,423,183 of OU026153.1, forward strand.
TTACAATTGAATTTATAATCTGAGAAGAAGACCACATTTCCAATAAAGAATAGAAAGTATGGGTTCTATCGACTTCCATTTGGGTTCAAAAACGCACCAAGTATATTTCATTGGGTATTTAATGATGTCCTAAAAGAAGAGATAAGCAAATTCTGTTACGTTTACAATGACGATGTCATTATTTTTCCAAAGACAAGGGAGAAACACCTAGAGGAAATAGAAAAAGCGTAACAGTTGCTTCTTGAAGACAAACTGGAACTTTTGGGCTTTGTAGCATCCGAAAGGGGAATAAGAACCTGCCGAGATTTGAGGAAGGATATTGTGGGTTCTGAGGTCCCATTGACCATACGCAATCTGCGATTCTTCTTTAGTTTGACTGGATACTACAGGTATTTCATTTGGGATTATGATCAAATTAGAAAACCACTCACGAAGTATTTACGGTGCGAGTATTGTAAAGTGGGAACAAATACGTCTAAAAATCTAAAAATAGATTTGGACACAAAAGCAATTAAAGCCTTCAATAGAATAAATAATATATTTGTACCCAAAGATTCTTTGCTACTTTATCTAGATTATGATTGGTGGTGTCCTTTCTCAGGAAGACAAGCCTATTGAAATGACATCTCGAATACTGTCATCTAATGAGAAAAATTATACAGCGAATGAGCGAGAAAATATGGCCATAGTGCTGGCCTATGGAGTTAATCGGTTAAATATTTATTTATACCATCACCAACCCTTAATCTTTGAAATTTGAGATAGAAATCCAAATGTAAAGTCTAACTTCTAGCGAGGTTTTGTTGAGGAGTTTTCACCAATTTTTTTTTTTTGTAAGGAGATCTTTGTTGCTTACGTCTTGATCCTGCAACATAAAAAAGCCCTAGAATAAGTTCATAACAGATCGTAGTGAAGCATCATTAACTAGAATTATACCCAACGTTCAAAATCCACTGAACTTTTTTTACAAACCAAATAATTTTAAGGACTAGAGAGCCTTTAAAAAAAAAAACATATAAGGCATACGATATCATTTAGTAACATAAAAAATCTTTTCGCAGTTTATAGAGAAATTATCTAGCATTAAAATCATCCCGCTAAGGTTAAGTAAATCACCTTTGCCGTGTTATCTATGTGGAATACTTCATATTGATATTAATTCGACGGCAGGGGTTTATTTTTAAACATGTGTAGATAAATTTTCTTAATTTTTAGCTCTGAAACCCATCAAATTGCGAGCAATTGTTGACATAAAGCAACCACCTTTAAAAATATTCAACCTTTAAAAACACAAAAACAGTCTGTGACAATGAGAAATCCTTTATTTGAGAAAGCTTAAGATCATTGCTACCCTTTCACAGTGTAACAAATGGATATGTTGAAAGATTTCACACCACTCACTCTAAGAAAGCAAGGTGTACCAGACTTGAAAAGTACATTAGTTATACTGTTGAGCTCCTCTTACTTGCCACAGTCAAGTACGTACAAAAGGATGATTCACGTGTAGACGAATTGATGTTATCCACTCGATTCCGTTAGGGTATGAATAAGGAAAAAGGTTTCTGAAAACCAAAAAAATGTATCTTAAAAATATCATTACAAGAACAGAGAAACTCGGATGTTCAGGCCTGATGAAAAAGTCTCTTAGAACAAACGGGAGCATTGGTAGTTAAGAGTAAAGAGTTCTTGGAACTACGGTTTCAATTGATACCAGAAATGTTCACAAACATAATCTTAGATAAATTTTTGACTACACAGATATTCTCATTTTGGTACCTTTTTTATGTTAAACTATTTACTCAGCAGTATAAGTAGAAGGAAAATCAAACTAACTTCTTTTTTTTGTAAATTTGTTCAAAACTCGTTTCATTTATTTATCATACGAAAATTAAATCATTTAGCTACAAATACTTTATAACTTTCTTATGGAATCCATTTTTTTACATGATAATAGTACTCAAAATTATTAAAATATTACATCATTTTGTATAAGCGTGATGCTAATATATTTAAAAGTAATCATATGAATAAAATTTACAATTAATGAAGTAAGCCAAGTAAGTAACTAACATAAGCTAAAATAATACATATATTACGTAAATTATTTGTTGAAAATGAATATAAAAATGTATATATTGTATTGAATAGTTTAATTGTAAATTGATGTTAAAACTATAACTAAGAAATATTGTAAGCATATCATATTAAAGCCCTGGGCTTCTTTACTAGTGTTTAGTTTAGTTAGCTGACTTTTATTTTCAATAAATGTTTACAATGTAACGATTAATTTAAGTTTTTAATGGATTGGCCTGTGGCCGTCTACCATACCATACTTAAGTTTTACACTAAAAATCTCCATCTATGATACGCTTTCTTTAACAAAGTGTTGCTACTGAGTAATCATATAAGACTTTCCATCCTTTTTCTTCATTTAAAATGCTCATTACTTCATCTTCGTCTAAATCATGTTTTTCGAACATTGACAGACGAAATTATTTTAAAATCGGACAAACACCAAAAAAATGTAAGATGTCTTTTCTGTTCTTCATGTTGCAGAGGTCACAAAGTATTGGTAAACCTGGTCTTTGGGGTATAAAGTTTAGTTGAACGAGTTCCCCTCTCAGTTTGAAAATAATACTTATTTTGTCAACTGCGTGACTATCTAGAAAGTATGTTTTTTTCATTTAGAAAATGGTTTAGTTTGCTGTAATAGTTCCTAAACAGTGACGATTCAGCTTCTTTGACATATTGGTCATATGTATGTCTGCCAAAATTCTCCAAAACCAAGTTAAATATTTCTCTTAAAAGATGAGGATGATTTAATCCGCATTCAGAAGCTGTTTTCTTCCATTCCTCGCAAATGCCTCCGTTTGTTCTAATTATGCTTCTTAAAACTACGTTTGGTATTTTGCATTCATTCTTTTCTAGTATTTTTAGGATATAGTTGAAGTGTATTTTTAGCGTGTACAAGAGCAAAGGAGGAATTCCCGTCGTTTCAAGATGTAGCATATAGTTCGGGGTATTTTTTGGTAATCGGAAAATCTTCCTCAAAAAGTAGCGAATAAATTTTTCCACAGCATCGTAGCCTTTGTAACCCCAGCTCCATAAAGCGGTTGAGTGAAACAAAGTTTGTTTTGCACTTTGCGGTACATAATATATGTATTTTTGAAGCAACGTTCCCAAATCGAACAGATAGCTCTTTTAGAAACAGCTTATTTTTCCTTAGAGTGTATAAGGATATAAGGATACCTAGGTATCTGTATTTGGATACTACCTCAATCTCTTCCCCGTCTAACTTCCACTTTTCCAAATGTGAGAAGCGTCCTCCTGCATTTCTGAATATCATCATTTTTGATTTATCAAGTTTTACAGTGAGATTCCAACTTTTACAGAAAGCATTAAGCCTGTTTATCATTAACTGCATACCTTGGGTTGTATCACCCAGAAAGACTATATCATCAGCAAACATCAGCGTAGGAATTGATAAACCGTTGAATCTTATTCCACTTTTGACATCATCTGCTATATCATTGATGTATAATATAAAAAGCAGAGCACTTAAAATACAGCATTGAAGTTTCAAACTCTTCAGAAATTAAGTCTCAATCCCATACAGATGTCATATTATTCTCATACAAGGCTCTCATGATTCGAATAATTTTACTTGATACACCGATTTTGGAAAGCATGTAAAAGAGTAGAAGGTGTACAACTTTTTTTTCTTGCTCTAATATGTTTCAGCAATGTTTGTTAAGCAGAATATCTGGTCGATTGTAGAATAACCTTTCATAAATCCAGCTTGGAATTCTTTAAGGATGTTATGTTCTTGTGCCCATCCATACAATCTTTTGTAAATTAATGAAGCAAACAATTTGGCTGAAGTGTTTAAAAATGTGATTCCTCTGTAGTTCTTCGGGTCCTATAATCGCCTTTTTGTGTAGGGGAAAAATTATTGATTTCCTGAATACGTCGGAGATATTAGCAGAGTTGAATATTCGGTTAAATTCAATTGTGAAAGAATTCATAAACTCATATGTGCAATTTTTATAGAACTCAAACGGGATGCGATCGATACCAGGTGCTTTATTTGATTTCGATTTGCATATTACTTCATTGACTTTTTCCAAGGTAAATGCAGAGTCTTATTTTTCGTCTTAGAGCAGAGGGGCTGCATATTGAAGTAGCGGCGAGGTTAATGGGGCATTAAGAAGTTTATCGAAATGAGTCCTGAGTTGCGGGGCTTTAAGGGTTACAGAGATGTTAGACGTGTGTCCGTTTAGGTATTTGACAGCTTTCCAAAAGTGAGCAGAAGATTTTGAATTATTTATAATCGCAATGTTTTGTTGTTCAAAGGCTACTTTTTTGATGTAACAGATGTATTTGTATTCCTTGCTGGTATCTTGATAGAGTGTTTTAAAGATATTGGAGTTATTCGACCTTAGAAGTATGAGACATTTAAAAGATTTGGTTCTAGCTTTCTTGCGATCAGAATCATACCATTTTTGTTTATATATTTCGGTTGCGGAATGGATTTTTTTATTATTTCCGTTAGAGCTTCAATATTGGCTGGATAACGCTGTGTGCGTAGTTCCATAAGATTTACATTCATGTTTCGCTGATACGATTCCATTATTCGGTCATTCCAGACAAATTTCGGCAAAAGGCTTAATGGTTTTGTGCAAGCATAGTTGCCGCTAGCAGTAGAATTAAGGGTTACTTCCAAGGGCATGTGGTCCGAAAAGATCTCAGTTCCTACTTGAAAACGGTCTAGAAGTTTGATCCAATTTCCCGAAACAAAACAGTAATCTATTATTGAGCATGATGTTCCTCTAATAAAGGTCAATTCGCCATCTGGATCTCCTTTGCAACTACCATTCAACAAGCACATGTCATACTCATCAGCAGGTTCAATAATTTTTGCTCCTTTGTTATCACAAATTAGGTCTTTAGATTTGCGACACGGTTCTACACGACCATTAAAATCCCCAATAAGTATTATATCCGTACAGTCCAAGGAGTGCAGTGAGTCGCAGAGTTTATCGAAATCACGCTGCCAATGATTACAGTTTAAGTAGATTGGTACCAAAACTACATCCAGTGTAATCAGTTTTAAGTTAATAACATCCATTTCAGCAGCTTTTACAAAGATACTCATATACAGTCGTCACGAAAGCCGAATAGTGTTCCACCACTTCCTCTCCCAAAAAGTGAAGTTTTTATAGCAGGAGACCAGATTAATTGATAGTTTGAGAAAATATTCTTAAATCTAATTTTTTCATTATCTAATAGATGTGTTTCAAATAATACAAAAATATCAAAACTTTTTACATAATTAAAAAATGTTACAAAATTCGTTTTGTTTTTTAAACCTGATACATTGTAGCTTAAAATTTTTATTTTCTTATAACACATGTTTTTTTCAGCATCATTCTGGTAGACATGGGCACATCATGCGTCACGTACAGACGCCTTAGAGCTTGTGGATGGACACAAAGATTTTTCACATATTGGTATTTTGCTAAGTTTGGCATCACTGCTGCGATTGACACTAGCCGTCAAATTTGAAGTTTTGTGAGAAGTGTTCTCTTTCGTAGCTGTTTTGTTTGTAGTTCTGATTTCATTAATAAAAAGATTTTTATTTAACGAAATGTCATCAAAAATAGATTGTATTATTTCAATGCCACTTTTTTCACCACACCTCAATCCAATCGCGCAGTCCCAAGTAAAGACATTCTTGGCAATGTGGAGCTTGTCATCCCGTAAAGAAATATTTATTGATGCGTCTTTTTGACAAAGCTCCTTCATGATTGGAATCATTTTTTCCCGACGTTGTCTAACTTTAAAGGGTTCTTTACTAAAAGGGGAAATAGCTAGAGATCATCACCTACTCTCCGATCATACTTTATTTAAATGAGAGCTTTGACATCCAACCTGGGTTAAGACTTAGGCCTAGGCTTTACATAAACTATGCATAAATGCCAATAAAACGCAAAAGGATACCTCTACATTGGAGTTATTATTTGAGCAACGAAGCTTTTTTATCGAGAATGAAAAAGACGTAAAACCACAAAAAGATCTCCATGGTCAGTCTTAGTTAGACCGCGTTAAAGTAATGACACACTCATAGAAGAAAAAATGTTATTTGACGCAGAATTAAATAAATTTATAATATAAAGTAATAAATGTAATATAATATACAATATATAAATATATAATAAATAATTAAATAATATATCAAGTATTTTCATTATTATTAGGTTATTCACTTTAGCTTCTGCTTCTTAAAATAGGACTGATGAGAGACTTAAGTAGAGTCTCCATTATGATTCTTAACAAGCTCTTTTACTTATTTGTCTTTGTAGGTCGAAGAAACACCATTTGATCAGAGTAACTCTTCGCTTGATTTCTGATGAGATGCTCTTTAATAATTGTTTATTATAACATTTTATCCGATTCATCGATGTTGTGTACCCCTTCTTGTTGACAGCATATACCATACATATACAATGAGTTTTTCCCTAATTTACTATTAAATCTTTTTTTTGTCCGCTTTTGCGAACGCATGTGCATAAGACCAATGTCATAAGGCTATCCCAGCTATTATACAATAAATTGGCCTCAGTCAGGATTAGCAATGAGAGTCTTATACAGCATTCCTTAATCAGAAAACTTGTGTTATGATAAACAATGTGAGTTTTATAAGGTGTAAGCCAGTTAACGAATCCCTTAAGAGGATTCATAAAAAAAACCGCGAACGGGAAGGCTGAACCTCCCACAACCGTTCGACTTACTGAAGACGAATTATTTAAATCAAACCAATTATTTCGTTTTGATGCGTTTTTTATTCTAACAACTCCCAATACGAAATAAACTTAAAAGTAACTTAAATATATTTCCACACCTATGTGTACCCATATCCACTGGGCAGCATATACGTGCAAGGGCAGCTATGTCAGCATTTTCCGGCCTGGGAAAGTTTTCATGCTGGATCATGTTGGTTGTTGATTCGCGCGCATGCAGGGTGTCGCATTGCACACACGAATGGCTGGAAAGTTCAAGGTGACAGCTCTCCTCTCCGCCTGCTGGCAATGCATCGTGTTAACTGCCCTCCCCTCGAAAATCTACGTCCCGTAGATATCAATGTAAGTGGAAACGCCAGGGGAGTGTGTTTCCGAACCTGGCAGGTTAATCCTAGGTATGTTCACCTACCGATTAATCTTGCACCCTATAATTATGGCTGCGGGGATTACAATTGGGAAGAGAGAAACGTCGCTCAACACTGATGACCTCATACTATCAGTAAGGGTACATAGTATCTTGACATTACTCATGCTGATGTTGTCCACGTATTCCACGTCGACCCTGTGCAATTGCGGTAATGTTCGTCAGTGCCGGCGGCAGAGCCTGTAGTGACGTAGCGATGAAACTCGTAAGTGTCCTGTTGTTAAGGAGGATCGTCTCGTTATAAATGTGAATGTGAAGGTTTCTTCGTAACTAACTAGGACTCTGTCGTGTCAAGTCAACCTGTTTCTCATTTCTTATTGATGGCCTCGTTAGTAACAGGTTATATTCAGTTTCGCCGACCTTTGGCATCGATAAAACATACAGCAACAATGACTCGTTCGTGTAGACGGGCGGTTTACCGTATTGTAGAGCTTTCACTACATTTGTGTAAGGAAGGGTTCCTACCTCACTAATGATCCTCTTAATTTCCTCTTGATAGAGAAGGTTGGTGTTGACTATTCCGCTTCTTGCCATTTGGCAGGCCCGCACAATCTCGTTGATCACTTCCTTGATAATTACAATTTCGTTAATAATATCCTGTTCCAGCTTTGCTCGGTCTGATAAAGCTACTTCGTTATTCGTTCTTTCAATTACCCAATTGATCTTTTGCGTAATGTCTTCGGCAATTTCAGGATCTTTTCGTTGACCTTATACTGCTGGTTGTTGTTGCTGATTAAATCTTCTTCGTTTCGGAAAACTTTGTCCGCGTCGGGATTGCCTGCTAACTATTTCCAGGCATATCCAATCCAGTTGATCGACCTTGGCCTCCTCTGCGCCTTTCCTTTCAGCGAATCAAGGCGCTCATAAAGTTGAGTCAGATGATACTGTGCCACTATTTCCCTGTCTGGTGTCTTAATTTTTTCCTTCACAATCTTGGTCATTCTTTCGCTCAACTCCTCGAATTTCTCCAGATGTATGATGTGCACGAGTTTGAAGTGTCCGTTGACGATCCATCCCTTGCCTTCCTTAATTGATACTATTAGGGACCGGTATTCGAAGATATTAAGCCCTTACACGGTTGTTGTTAATAAAAAGCTGTATAATAATGTTTTTAAAAGATAAATTATAAAAAATGTTCATATGGTTCAGTTTTGTGTACAATATTGAAGGGCTTACTTATCTCTATAATATAATACTTAATATTACTTAAGATATTATTTTAATTATTTCAAATACTTTTTACTTATTTTGTAATATCTTATATCAAAGAATTGTATGTGATTTCCGCGTCTGTGCAATTTATTTATTTTCTGTAATCTGTGTGTGCTTTACTTGTGCTTTATGTGCTTAACTGATATAGTTTTATGAATTTTATGGGCGCAGTGCCACCCACCTTTTTTATTTTTTTATTTATTTTATTTTTTTTTTTTTAATTGGTGTTTTTTACTTGGGTTTTGTGAATTTTCCGCCCTGTAGTCGTAACAACCGTTACCTTATTGTCTTTGGACACGATCTCTTTTCTATACAATAGCCTATGCTTGCCTTGAATCCTTGTAAAGGAAGTGCAAATTATATCCCCCTTTTTGAATGTCTTGGGTATCGTTTTCCTTTTGTTAAACCACACATTATTACCGTTACCTTATTGTCTTTGGACACGATCTCTTTTCTATACAATAGCCTATGCTTGCCTTGAATCCTTGTAAAGGAAGTGCAAATTATATCCCCCTTTTTGAATGTCTTGGGTATCGTTTTCCTTTTGTTAAACCACACATTTTTATCTGTAATGAATTTACTTTACTTTATAATTTTATCTCTGAGATGAAGGGAAGATTTGTTTTTTATATGGAAAAGCTTAGCAAATTTCGAAAATGTATCCAAACAAGAAATAAACTTTTCCCTTGTATCTCTACAATGTCCAGGTGTAGTACGTCACATAGATATGACGGGATCGGGGTGGCCTGCAGCTCGGGAGTTGCTGGGTGCCGGTCATATTTGTTAGCAAGGCAAATGTCACAGGAATTTGTGTAATGCGTGATCAGGCTGTTCATCCTGGGGAAATAATATTTTTCGAGAAGTTGTTGATTTTGTAGTTCACGAAACTCTCTAAATATACGTCCTGCAGTAAGCCAATGCAGCATTCAGGGATCTTGATCCCGTTAACAATATTTGGTTTCAATTTTGTCTTGAGGATTTCTTTTAACGCTGCCTTGTCTAAGTTTTCCACTGCAACATAGTGTCTTGAGTAGCCAGGACGTGGTTCCTCATAGATAGTAAGACCTTTTTTCTGACTTATTACTAGCTGATTCTGGAACACATTGAGAGGTGCTTCCACATGAGGGATTAAGTCCGTCGAATCTTGGGCTGCGCTATGCACTGTCTCAGTGGCAGATTGGGTTGAATATGTATCATCGCTGACGGGCTCCGTGAAGATTCCGCGTCCCGCAGTTGTCACTGCATCAGAATTAGTGGTTTCCGTTAAGGAATTGTAGTGTAACTAGTTCACTTGGTATTCCGCTTCAGCATTCACTGAGGCGGTCAAGTGTTTGTTATCAATCTTAAGTCTTGAGAGGACCTCGGCTGTGTCATCTATATAGACATAGCAGATCCTGCCTATATATGGTTTCAGAACATAGCGGGCGTGGAAAACGCGTTTTTGGGGACACCGGAGGGTTTCATGGGTGCCTGGTGGAACCCCGATGTTAAATCTAAAGTTGTAAAATATTGAGCCTTACCGAGACTAGCAAGAGTGGAATTGATATCAGGTATGGGATACGCGTCCGCGATAATCACGCTATTCAGTCTTTTGTAGTCGATGACCATCCTGTATTGCTTTTGGCCAGTGGGCTTTGGTTTCTTCGGCACGACCCAGATTGGCGAGTTGTAGGGACTCCTAGAAGGTCTTATTATGCCTTCATCTAAGAGCTTTGCTATCTCTTTTTCTACTTCTCTTCTAAGGCAGGCTGGATACGGATAGCTTGGCTAGATTGGCTCATCTGTATTCGTTCTAATCTCCGCCTGAACGGAAGTGTCGATCACTTCAACAATATTAATAGGTCCAAACAGTGAGTCGTATTTAGTGACAACCGACTGCAATGCTTGTCTAACCTAATTGGGGAGCTTTTCATTCAGAACCACATTTACTTGTTTCGACAGCTTTTCCTTCAGTGGTAGCCTTATATGTGGTTTTAATGTTAGAACATTTGCCTTTCTATCAATAACGGCCTCAAATTCCTTTAACATGTCATCACCAATGATACCATCAAAGGACCCATTTTCTTGAAGAACTTGCCTGTAACATATTTTGAAATGGTAATTTTCCCGGCAGCAGAGCGCACAAAAAATCGTTTCCCGAGAGGAAGGTAGGGCTGCTTTATTTCGGAGCTAATGAAGTTCTTGTTGGCCCCCGTGTCAACAAGAAATTCCAACACGGCTCCACCCCTCGTCACATATTCTATATAAGGTACGCTGGATGGCCGTCCGTCGTAAAATTTAGTTCATCCCCAACGGCTTCTTCAACGCCTTTGCCGCAATTTTCTTCGCATTCCCGACCCTCTGCATGGTACAACCTCTGCTGTTTATTTTTAAAGTTGGCTTACTTTGCCCTGCGCTTAAACGGATTTGCGGTATTCATGTAATTTACCTGCCGGGTTTGGATGCTCCTATCTACATTAATTTTTTCCACTGGTTTGAAGGCAGGTCTAGGTGCATTCGCATGTCCGTGTTGAGGAGGATTCCTGGACCTTTCTGGATGACCTTGGAAGTGCTTTCTAGGCGGTAAAGGAGGTCTTACCCCTAAACTCCTGAACGTTTGGTTAATAGAAGCAGTGATCAAATTCGGACCAGTGGACGTGTGTATGGTATTACTTCTGAAGTTTAAATTTTTTATCTATAAGCAAGTGGAGTATGCCCCTGGGAGATTCTTGGGCCTTTGGATAATAAGCATTCTGGAAATGTCGCTGTTAAGGCCACTAACAAATACATCCAAGGCCCTGTTTCGACACGTTTCTACTAGCACCTTAGCCGTCTCCTCGCTATAGGACTCAGTTTTCAGCTTGTTGACCATCAATGATAATTGATGATTAACAGCCGCGTAAAACTCGTCGATCTTACTATTTCTCTGACTGAGTGGACTTAGCTGGCGTTCAAGGGTTCTCATATCCCTCTTGTCTGCGTACTGCAAGGAGAGAACCCGTTTCATTTTAGACCTGTCACCGTCAAAAATATTGTACGAAACCAAAGCTGAGTTAGACGATCCCCGGACCTTTCCCCAAACGTGTTGAAGTATTGCACGGTATATGATTTTTCCCTTTAACAATGTCAAAACCTTTAAGAATGGCCTCCACAGCATGTAACCATGATACATACTGTGTAGGGTTTCCGTCAAATACCTGCAACTCCTTTACACAATCAGGTAGTCGGTTGATCTCCCTCAAGTCAGTCTCGTTTTGCGGTGGACAAGGTCGTACGATTGGAGTTGGGTGTACATCGACACACCCCGACTCGGTTTGCGCAGGCCTACTTTCAAGAGTCTTCAGACGTACGTCCAATACCTTGATCTGAACAAGGATATTGTTGACAGCTCCAGTGAACTCAGTCACGGAACTTGTCAATTGGTCCATTATGGCAAGAAGCTAAGATATTATAAAAAGTACGCTTATCTTGAAACCAGGGCTCAATGGCATAGAGCTTTTTTATTTATTTATTGTTTTTATTTTTTTAAACAAAACTCTTTAGCACAATTCCGTAGCACAGATCCTTTTCAATTTAATTTAATTTAACCTCACAGCACACAGATCTCTTTTTTAATATTTAAAAAAAAAAATTTTTTTGCACACTTTTCAGCACATTATTCTAGATTTTAGAGATAACACAGTACCCATAACAACACCGATAGACCACCCGTTGTAAGAAATAACTTTATCCAGAGACCTTACCCCAATGGGAACCCAAGGTTCCAACGACAACAACAATGGTAGTGGGTGGTACAGTCCAATCTAAGAACCTGAACTACTTTACATTAATCGACCTAACCCTTTCAAACGAGAACCCTGGCCGAAACTATAACCCACGAAAACAGCAGCGGTTATTCCATGTCACGAGCGTGGATTCCGAGACACCAGATGGGGAATCATGCGACCTCCCCCAGGAGGAGTCAACATCAAAAAATTTTGAATCTTTTGACATCCCCCACGAGGAACTAATATCAGAAAATCTTGAATCTTCCGACTTCCCCCAAGAGGAGCCAACATCAGAAAATTTTATGATGGGAGCCTCATGTCCAGCGTACCATATATAGAGTACGTTACGCGGGATGGGGACATGCTAAAATTCTTAGAGGACACCAGTATTAATAAAAAATATTATTAGGCCAAATCTGGATCCACGCTCCGACTTTTCGCAAAAACCATTTTATGTGAACAGCCCCAACGCTAAGATCGAAAATAAAATTTTCGGAAAATTCTTTAATCATCTTTGAATTAAATATTACATTCTTTGTTCTCCCGAGTTCAACATCGTTCGATGGCATAATCTGCGATGACACGCTGAAACAATTAAAAACCGAGATCGAAAGAGATAAAAATACACGTGTCATCGAATCCAACAAGGTCATTATCTTAAAACATAGCTCTTTAAATGATAAATCACATGCTGACCTTAGGTGGGGACGTTATGACATCTGCAAGGTCCAAACTGGAAGGTATTTGTAAAAAATTTGATAATCTCTTTGGTCTAATGGGCCATGAAAACCTATATGGCTCGTTCCAAAAAAACCGAAACCCAACGGCGAAAAACAGTACCGAATGGTAATTGAGCACAAGCGTCTGAACGCTGTAACCATTCCGGATACTTATCCCATCCCGGATATCAATAGCACTCTGGCTAGTCTTAGAGATGCAAAACTCTTTAAAACACTCGACCTGACTTCAGGATTTCATCAAATCTTGATGAACAAGAAAAATATTCCAAAAACGGCCTTCTTAACGATGAATGGGAAGTACGAGTATCTGAGATTTCCTTTCGGTCTCAAGAATGCTCCCGCTATATTTCAGCGGATGATAGACGATGTGTTCAAGGAGATGATCGGTAAGATATGCTACGTATAACATATATCGACATAATAAAAGCCAATAGCCTACATCTACCAGCCTTAAGAACTGGAAGGCGAGGGTCGAGGAGTATACCTACGAGTTGATTTACACTCCTGGTAAATCAAACTCTGTGGCTGACGCTCTCTCGCGACTTAAAACTGAAATCAACCATCAAATATCAGATACCAATACTCACTTCACGAAAGTCAAGCCTCTAGGAAAGATCGAATCCACACGGCTGAAGAAGGACTTTGTGAGCTCCCTCCAAGTGACACCGAAACCGGTACTGTGCACATTGCTGATCAGGACAATTCAGATTTCATACCACACGTGATATAATCTTTAAGACTGACATTAATCTACGCTCTTATGAGGAACCACATCCTGGATATCATCGCCACTACATCTCCTTGCGGACACTAACCTACGAAAGCCTTTTAGAGATATTGAGAGAGAAACTCAACCCAAATTTGTTAAACGATATAGAAAATCCCGGAGGTTTATCGGGAGAATTTCGCAAAATTTATGTTGCAAGTAACGCAAAGAGTCGTTGAGTATGTCACTAATAATGAGCATAGGTTCCTTATTATAGAGAAAGAACATAGAAGAGCCCATAGTGCTCCTATGGAAAACAGGGAGCAAATCTTAGAAAAGTTCTACTTTCCCCATATGATGGCACAGATAAGGAAATTCTCTGCTCTTTGCTAAGCATGTAACACCAACAAATATGACAGGTATCCGCCAATCCCCGAGTTGCAAACGACACCATCCCCTAAATATTCCTACGAAATTCTTCACGTGGACATTATGGAAATTCCTAAAGGTTATTCGACCAATTTTCCAAGTTCTCTAAATTCTTCCATATTAAAGAGAAATCAACCATTTACATCAGATCTAAATTAATCAAAATGTAACGGAGAATTAGTAACCGACAATGAAAGGGCTTTCTCAGCCCAATTTTTTTTTAATTTTATCAAGAGGTTAGGCATAAAGCTCTACCTAACTCCATTCTATAGGAACGAGGTAAATGGGTAAATAGAAAGGGTTCACTGTCTCAAGGTTGAAAATCCAGAGCTTATGGTTAAAGAACTCCTGCGCATAGCGGTAGATCGCTATAACAACACCATTCATTCGGTAATCAAACGAAAACCAAAGGGAGTATTTTTCAATAGGTCGCAGAGGATCAATTTTCAAAACCTCCGAAATATCCGTTCTAAAATTAATAAAGACCTTAGGGGAACTATCAAGCGGAACATGGATGCGAGAAATGCAAGGCTAAACTTGAAAAAAACTGCGCCCAGGAAATACTGTGTGGGTGATGTGGTGTTCGCTGCAGTAAAGCAAATAAAAGGTAAAAATAAACCTTTGTAGAGAGAAGAAATTGTTGCAAAAGACAATCGCGTGACGATAACGACGACAAGTGGAAAAAGAATCCATAAAAGCCATGTAAAGAATTTAACAAAAATACAAAAATAACAAAAGAAAAGGAAGTATTTAATAAAGCTATAAAATTATATAATTGCAGTCTAGCTCTCTTGATTCTCGTGTAGGCCCTGCACATATTTGAATATAGGTCACCAATCGCGACTTTTAGAGAAGGCAACGCGTAGGTGATAAACGGCTACTTTAAGCTGGAGGGGAGGTATAACGCGCTCATTGAACAAAATGAACAGATAGTTACAAAAGACGTAACAGATCAAGAAATGTATTTAGTTTTAACATACCATCTGAACTAGGTAAAAGATCGACTAGAAGAACTAGGCGAACCAAAGACAAGACGGGCCAAATCTATCGACTGGTTAGGGACCGCCTGGAAATGGCTGGCCGGATCCCCTGACGCAACTGACTGGACCAAACTCTTAAAAAAGCAGGCAGATATAATAGAGAACAATAACGACCAATAGAGATCAACGAGAGACTTTTTGAGACAACGCACGAGGTTATGAGCAAAGTTAACCAGATGATTGATGGCTATAATAATGCTGTACGAGAGGGAGGAACAGAAAGACTAAGACACGACTTACTCGATAAAGTCCTTATACTGAAAGAGGGGGTACATGAAATGATTAGGGCTTGTCAGATGGCAAAGACTGGAATAGTCAATAGCAACATATTAGACTCTGAGCAAAATAACTCTACCTTACCACAACGCCGTAAAAGCAGTGGGATACGGACGACCTTCCGTGTATGTAGCAATGGGACCTTATTGGTCTATGTTTTATCAATCCCTTAGGTGGGGGCCAACATTTTCCATGTGGTGAACGCTCGCGCCGCGAATAGAGGCAAGGAAAAAATCGATCTAGACTACACGAAACTACTACTTAACCATGACATGACTTACGGACTTAAAGGTGACTGCTTCCGTATAAGGAACACATCAGTATGCGAAAACAGCGTTTTATTGAAGCTAGCAGAAGACTCATGTTTACTTAGAATCCTTAAGGGTGACACCGCAGCATGCGATTTCAAAAGCACCAATGAAGAGGTCATCGAACTGATTGGATAAAATACGATCTTCATGACAAATTTTAATGGTTCAATTCTTAATAAAAATTCTTCTATTCCTCCAGAAAGCACTTACCTCATCCAACTGGACAATGATACAGTTACCATTAAGGAGCAGACGTATTACAGTAGGTCGGTCTCGAGTTGGCAAGCGCGTTCTGCTGTCCTCGCTAACGTAACCAGCAAAAGGGTCAAGCCTAATCTAGAAGCCTTGCACGACATGAGTTTCAAAAACATAGATCAAATCAAAATCTTAAAACACACCTTAGCTCTTCTATCATTACAGAAATGTTCATCGTCATAGCCATACTTATCTCCTGTCTACTGTGTAGAAAAATCTACGGAAAGGTCAGCATCCCGGAACTTCGCCTGTCTCTTAGCTGAAAGCGCATCTCCCGGCCAGCTTCACTCTCAACGGAAGTTCAACAACCTGGAAGTAACCCGAGATGTTCCACTTATGCAGCAATTGAAAGCGATAAAAATATAAAAATTTGCACAGGCACTGTACCTAGCTTTTATCAGGGGCAGCGATCCAGCGGATGGCTGGATTGTATCTCCACTCTTTACCTTTCGTCCCAACGCTCCAGTACTTCGAGATTCCTTTCTCCTTTCGTGTTTTTTTTAGTTTGCAAAAAATTTTAATAACGTCATTCGGTTGGGGAAAAAAGTACCCGGGCAGCAGGAAAGAAACAAACATTGCTTTTCGCAGTATCCTCGTAGAATCCAAATAGTAGAGCAAGATTAGATAGATAGGATCCAGAGCTTGCATAAACGCTCTCAGCGGAGTTCCCAGGTATCACTGAATGGAGGACAGAACTGCGAGACTGAGGAGTTTAGTGTGAATGTGCACATATAAGCTAGCAAAGTTTGCTAGTGTTATAGCTTATAATCCCTGTCGTTGAGTACGCTAGAGCTGAATGAATGTGCGAGCGAGAGTGTGCGTTTATATCCTATTATTGTTGATCAACATATTATGCTGATAATCATAATATGTAATTCGTTGAATGCTTGGGTCGGCTCTCGTTTTGCCTCATTATTTAAAAATAAGTTTGAATAATATCGAAGTGGGTTCCAATTATAGTGGCAGCAATGGTACAATGCGACCTATGGTAAGGATTCTATGCAATCGCAGGGATAATTTTAATGTTTGTCATTTAAATGCACAAAGCTTAAACACAAAACTTGATGAGTTTAGGGATGTGGATGCAATTTGCGTTTCAGAAACTTGGTTTGACGCTAACGTGAAATATGATTTATACGCTGTGAAGGGTTACAAACTTTTTAAAGCTGATAGAGGTGATCGTGTTGGTGGTGACGTAGCAATTTATGCTAGAAAGGGTTTATTCGGTAAACTTAAATGTCGCTCGTCAACAGAGTCTCCCATCAATTATTTGTTTGTTCAAATTAAACGTGGCGATAGGAATATTTGTTTAGGTGTTGTATACAGGACAATTTCAAACATCGACCTGTCTCCAATTTTCGAAGTTATGGATGATGTGTCAACCTACTCAAATAATTTAATTATTTGTGGTAATTTGAATAGCAATTTGTTGCGTGAGGACATCCTAACAGAAAATATGGAATCGTTCGGCCTTCAACTAGTCAATAAGCAAGTGCCTACCCATTTCACTAATTCTACCAGTACATTAATAGACGTTATTTTTGTTAATAATACTGATAAAATACTATTTTATGACTAAATTTCCGCACCTGCTTTCTTGAAGCATTTCTTATTGTTTTTCAATTATGATTTCGATGAAGGAGACTACTTAAGTACTTCAAGTTACACGTACAGGGACAGGGACAGGGCTTCTCTAGAACAGCACATTAGCAGCATTTAATGGAACCTAGTTTTTAGTATGCTCGCATCGGATGACCAAATTGATTTCATAAATCATAATATTAATCTTCTCTTTGAAACACACTTTCATGTCAAGACAGGATTCATGAACTTATGGTGCAACGTGATTTGGCTCATCGCCAGTGGAAACGTTTTAAAATAACACAATTTCATCGAGCCTATAAAAGCTTGCGTAATAGCGTTGTTCGAGAGATAAGAAGATTAGAAAGTTTTTACTGCGCATTCAAATGCTAATACTAATTCCTCGTTCATCGAATTTGCCCTTTCCACAACATCTTCTTTTGAGTTCGAAAGGGTGAGTGATGCAGATGTTGTTGAAAGTTTTCTGTTAGTGAAATCGAATGCTATGGGTGTTGATGGTATTCATCCGCTTTTTGTGAAAGCAATTCTGCCAAAAATACTTCCGTATATAACACATGTCATAAACACTGTTTTGATATCTGGAATTTTTCCGCTACAGTGGAAATTAGCAAAGGTCATTCCAATACCCAAAAATTCTTTAGGCGATGAGTTTAGAACAATATCAATTCTGCCTTTTCTCTCAAAGAAATGCTAACGCATCATGCATAAACAGCTTGGTAATTTTCTTACGCGAAATTATCTGTTAACTTCAATTCAATCGGGCTTTCGTGCTTAACACAGCAGCACAACTGCCTTGCTTAAGGTAATTGAAGATATAAGAGGTGGACTTGATATTGATCATGTCACGTTTTTAGTTTTGCTAGATTTTTTCTAAGGCGTTTGTCATGGTAGATCACTCTGTTCTTCTCAAAAAGCTTAGATATTTTTCCATTTCTACTCCAGTTGTTAACTCTTATCATCATATCTGAATGAAAGAAAGCAGGCTGTTTTTAAACAAAGTGTACTGTCAGACTTTCTTCCTGTAACTAAAAGCATTCCTCAAGGATCAATTTTAGGCCCTCTCTTGTTATCACTCTATATCAATGATATTGTGTCTTGTCTGCTGAACTCATACAAGTACATTTATACTGATAATATTCAGATATATCGAAGCTGTTCATTAGGTCTTATTGAGGATTGTGTTGCCATCTTAAATGAAGACCTTAAACGAGTTTCAGAATGGTCTTTAAAATATGGTTTAGTTCTCAACCCAAGTAAATGTAAGTGTTTAGTGATTTTCAAGACTAAACTAGAGCTTTCATATTTTCCAAGCATTGCTTTGAACGACTCATATATCGAATTTGTTGATTTCACTAAAAATCTAGGAGTTTTCTTGAACAGAACCTTATCTTGGAACAATCATCTTAATATTGTATTGGGAAAAACATATGGTGTGCTTCGCAATTTATGGAGTACCCAAAAATTTACACCGTTGAAAACGAAATTGCTACTGGCCAAGGCTCTCATTATTCGCCAACTTATGACATCGAGAGCAAAAGAAAGCTACAAGTTGCATTTAATACCATCATTCGATATGTATTTTGTCTCAGAAGATATGATCATGTTTCACATCTTGCTCAATATCTGTTGAACATGTCCTTTGCAAATTACCTTAAGTTTGTTACACTTATTTTTCTATTTAGCATAATTAAAACCAAGCAGCCGTCGTATCTATACGAAAAAATCCAGCTTCCGGCATCTAACAGGTCTGCCTGTTTAATACTACCGCGATTTACTTGTTTATCATCTGAGAGTTAATTTTTCGTTGCTGCCATTCGTCTTTGGAATTCACTGCCCAGTAGTATATGAGAGCAAGACAGCATTCTGCGTATTAGAAATAAATAAACAAACAAATAGTGCAGTTAGAATAGCTTGAAAAGTCGGTCTTTTTTGATTTTGTAACGTGAGACTCCAGTGGGCCGCGCTTGCGAAAATTCCAGAGAATAGACTTTACACGCGACCCATTAATTAGCGTTTTGGTTCTTTCGGAATTGGAAAATAACGGGTCACTCTTTCGATATGTGTACCGCTTAAGTGACCGTAATAAATCACCGAGCTTTAACGCAGCTTTTATAACGTAATGGAAGATCTGGTTTATATTTTTTTAGCTTGATTTTTCAAGAAGAACTTTTTGAGTTTCTCGCAAAAAGATACCAAGCATTAGAAGTATTGGGATCACCTCGGCAATGATCGCATAAGGGCGAAAATAAGTATTTTGTGACAAATTGCCATATAGCACCAACATCCAGTTGCATGTTTTGCAAGAGTGATTACAACATCTATTCTTGTAACAAGTTTATGAACTGGACGCAAAATGAAATATGTGAGCAAGTCAAATAAGCCAAGATATGCATAAATATTTGGAAAAATGAAAAGAAAATCACGTGCTCAAGTTTGCGAATATGTAAGCAATGTAACAAATAAAAAGCACCATATTTTGCTTCACCAAAATAATTACGCTGGAAGACGGCAGAACGATTCAACCCATTTTGTCCCAATTAAATCGAATTCACTCCAAACTCATAATGGTCATCAAAGCCAAAGTGTTCTACTTGCCACAGGCTCTCATAGATCCAGGGTCCCAAGCGACACTTATTACAGAGCAAGCTGTCTAATCGTTACGCATGCCGAAACAGAAGTTCCTAATTAAAACAAAAATATTGAATTAGTCGATCCAACATTTTTCATTCCTGGACCCATTGATATGATTTTTGGAGCCGATGTGTATAAGGACATCACTTTCAATGACATTAAGAAGGGTTTGAAAGGTTAACCGGTGGCTCAGATATCGCATTTAGGATGGCTCATCACAGGCCGTACATCATTAAAAGGCGAAAATGTGAAAGTCGTGGGGATGTTCGTTCAAACAGCAATAGTAAACGAACTTGAGCGATTCTGGGAACTCGAAAAAATACCTGAAGAGAGTCACCTGACACAACTGGAATTAAATTTCGAGCCCGATTACCAAAAAACCCACCATCAAGAACCCGACGCTAGATACACTAAAAGCATCCCCTTCAATGATTAATTGAGGATTAATGCAAAAATACAGTTTAGGTGCATCAAGAGGTAGAGCCTTAGCTAGGTTACTGCAATTAAAGATTCTCCGCTGACCCACAGTTTAGATAGGAATATATGAAATTTAAAGACGAATTCGTCTAATTGGGTCTGATGGTAGAGATTGCTAAAAAAAAACCCCAAGACAAAAACACATATTATATTCCGCATCATGCAGTTCTAAAACCACATAGCACCACTACTAAGTTACGTGTAGTGTTTGACGAATCATCAAAATCAGGTGACAGGACTGACAGGTGTCAGTCTCATCTAATTGATGAGTATTGTTCCAAGATTACCAAAAGACCTAACGCTGGCAAGGACTGTGCTGTGTATACACAGCGGACATAGAAATGATATATCGTCAAGTAAAAATGAATAACCATCACCAGGATCATCAGCGGTGGAGTTCAATAAAAGATTACAACCTTACGACAGTTACTTATGGTACAGTTTCAGTACCATATTTAGCTGTAAAAACTCTACACCAGTTGGCAGTAGATAAACAGCAACATTATACAGCCGCTTCTGATTGGCTCAGCTTACCATCACCATAAAATACTTATGCAATAAATCTGGAAGGTTGAACTCGATTGGGATGACCCACTAACAGCTAAATTACATCAATGCTGATCAATCAATGAATTGATTTAAATGAAACTATTAAAATTCCAAGATGTACTGGCAAACAAAAGTTACAAAAAATTTAACTACACGGGTTTTGTGATGCTTCTGATCTGGCATACGCCAGATACGCATATACAAAATCACATTTCTTAGGTATAAAGCTAAAGTAGCACCTATTAAACAGAAACTCACAATTCCAAGGATGGAATTATGCGGAGCCCACTTGTTGTCGAAAGTGCTAGCTGAATTAAAGCAGATAATTGATACTCCAAAAGAATATGTCTATGCCTAGACGGATCCAAAAATCGTTTTAACTTGGACAAAAAAAAGTTCCTTTAATTATGAGGTATTTGTCTCTAACAGGGTTACTCAAATACATTAAAATACTCATTCACGTTCATGGAGACACAGAAGATCGACTGAGAATGCTGCATACTGTGCATCAAAAAGTGTCACACCAATTAAACTTAAACCTCATTCCATAGGGTGGAGCAGACCTTTGTGGCTTGAGAAGGCTGTTGAACATTGGCCGACACAATCCGAGAAACATTAATTTTCTGAAACTGGATATATGGACGCGACTTTCTCTTGAATCTCAACAGTAAAGAAAGACAACATCGTCGAACTATTTTCTTCGTACACAAGGCTAATTAGAACGGTATCCTATTGTAAACGATTTTTGCTGAACTGTAAACAATCAAGCAAACAAACAAACTAGAGGCTTGACCACCTATGAACTTGAAGGAGCTCTAAAATCTTTTATTCGTTTGCTTCAACAAACCGAACTTTTATAGGAAATCTACAGGAAGGACACAGTCTTCACAAGCAAGCTCCTTGCCCTAACCGCACGCTTGGACAGCAAGGTCAGGGGTAGGCTTTACTCTGCAAATCTGTCAGAAAAAGAGAAGCATCTAATCATATGACCACACAACAACAGATTCACCAAGTTACTAGTTAAACACGTTCATGAGAAAACACTGCATGGAGGAATCTAGTTAACATTGGCAACGCTTCTTCAGACATTCTTGAATGAACGTTAAATCTGTAATTCGTCAAATAATCTATAATTGTGTACAATGTCATCGCTTTAATGCAGCTACAAAGAGTCAAATTACGGGAATGCCGCCATCTCCGAGGGTAACGCCATCAAGACCATTTACACATACGGATATTGGTTACCTAGGGCTAGTTCAGATACTCATTTCCAAAGGTAGAAGCAACCGATTGATAAAGGGCTACATTACGGTCTTTGTGTGTTTATCAACTAAAGCTATTCACCTAGAACTTGTCAGCTATCTCATATAAGAATCATTTTTAGCGGCCGTTAGAAGATTCATGTACAGAATAGTATATTGCACACATTTCTACAGTGACTGTGGAACAACATTTGTCGGAGTTTACAAAGAACTCCATAAACTTTTTAAATCTGTAATCACTTGAAGCAATAAAGATTGCGCAGAAAAGCTATTTTTGGATTACACCTGGACACGTATTAATCAGCTCAGAACTGAAGAAGCGAAATTTTCGTTCACAGTGGCTGCTAACTCAAAAGATCACTCAAGATTTGTTGACAGAGATGGTCTTCCGAATATTTTGCAAAACTACAACGAATAATAAAGTGGGAACAAGAAAAACCAAATATTTCTATTGATGATATAGTATTTGTTAAGGATGATAGATTTTTACCTTATAATTGGAAATTTAGGAAAAGTAAATGAACTGCATCAAAGGAAGGATAAGAATGTCTGTGCAGTCACGGTATACTGAAACAAACGACACGCAACAAGACCACTATTTTTGGATGTGTATCATAGCAAAAGCTGCAAGCACAATAACCACTCAACAAACCACCTATAACTTTAATATAATCCCATTCGCGATAAACCCAGGCATATATTTTAAGGATATCGGTCGACCGAATTTAGTAGTGGGTTCCTAGCAGACTGGAACTATTAGGAATAACTATTAGATCAACGCTTTGATAATTCTTATGAACAAATAATAGACAAAATCGGCATCCATGAGTGACAACTATTGTACTTAGTCAAAAATCAAAATGTACAAGTTTCTTCCTGTTCCCACTTTTCATGATCAGAAGTTCACTTATATTGTTCCATCAGCAGACTTTCTAAAAGGCAATATTCAGAGAGATCACTATTATCCATTTAGCGAAGGTTACTTCTCTTCATCTAAGCAAGGATCCTCAGAAAAATATACCAAAGGTGTGAAAAGCAGCATCCATCTTGTGAAATAAACCTTCTGCGGAATGAACAAAGGTTACCAACATTATGCCTCACTCGAACCCGTGTAATAAGTAATTCATCTATACCATAATATCTAGCCAAGTTGTTCATGCCCTCAAAATTTTTTTTGCTGAAAGTGCCATTGTCTTCAACGTGAAGAAAGTCAGACTGATAGATTTTAAGCTCCTAGCGAGAGTGAAATCATGTTTTCCGATATCCGGTATTAGGGTTACTCTTACTATTCGTCAAGTAGTCGGTATGTATTTTAGTAATAAGCTTTCAGTGAAGATTCTGTTTAGAGTTTCCAAAAGGTGATCCATATCTTTCTGTAATATAACTGTATATATGCCATAAGCCACCATAACCATAATGACAGCTCACTTGCAGCTTCGTCAGGAGCTGATTGTGAGCTAGTTCTCATAAGGTTACTTTAAAGAGTAGAGTAGGTGCCATCAGGTACTCTGTGTGTTTCCTGTCTATTGGATTTGCTCCTTTTGAGGACTTTGACCAGCCTGGAAGTCAAGATTGCTGACAATCAGGTCATACGAGAGTATCACATCCAGGAGATGATAACCTCTGCAGCAAATTTTAGTTGAAAAATCGTTCAATTTAGTATAGTTAGAGTGCATTCAGCACAAAGAAACATATCCTTCGCGATGGTTTGTCTTGACGTGGCGTGAAATCCTCTTAACATTCTACATCCATGTTTCCTGTATGGATATATACTATGTGATATAAATATTTTGTTGCGTTGGCATGCCGGAATTCTCCATGAAATTAGGTAATTTGTGTTTTATGATGAACAGAGCGGCAGTTGCAACTGACTGAAACACTGTTTAGCGCGTCCAGTTTGAAATACTCGTAGCTTCTCTGCACTGCAGAATAATGCAGTGCTCAACGACACCGTGTTTGTGATATTGGCAAAAGAAGCTGGAAATTTTAATCTCCAAGTTAACTTGTGAAAAAAATATTGCTTCATTTAAATCTGCATAGTATCTAACCATAAAAGCGTTTCTACATCGAGTCTTGTTTGAAAAACTTGTGTTCCGGAGCCTGATTATCCTGTTGTGACACACAGGACAAATAAGTGAAATTTAGTACATTCTACTGGGTTTCTTAAAAACAAACGTGCGAAAATTCTTATGATCAGAATCCTGAATCCAAAAAGTTTCAATCATCATTACCAAATATACGATATCATATAGAAAATTGGTCTAATTGATTTAAGGGAGGGACACTCAAACATTCAATTGGTCAATAAAAGCGAATCCTAAGCACTATCGCGACCACAAATTAACCAAATTGCTTTGACTCGTTAACTTTCCACATTATTTTCAGTTGCTTACTGTTTTCCTATTAATTTTTTTCCTCTCCTGATGCGAAATATTTTATGAGTTCTACGTGCGTCCACCTATATAATTACTATATCCCAGCCAGAAGAAATCCTCACATCTGTAAATGCCATTCGAAAATTACCACCAGATTAGTGCGCTCATAAATTTCGGAACTCACCAAAACAAAAAATCAGCGCGCTAACCTCCAATATCCCGGTGATTCCCAGTCCCAAACCAATAGAAGATTTCCCACAAGGACGCACATTATATCCGTGGTACTGTGTGGCAAAAAGGCCCACCAAACTCTCTGTTGCCGCCACAGATTCACCGATTTTACAAAATACTCCATAGACCACAAAATATTGCCAGTCCCAGTGCTATCGAGAATTCGTGTTAGTGACGGCAGTCAAAATCCTTAAACCTCTGGGCAGGGCAAGGCAAGCAGATGAAAGCACCGTCGTCATTGGCAGGAGATAGGAAAAATTTGAGAACATTTTACATCAACCGACAAAGTCCCCAACCATTTCGACAAAGGTATGCTAGATTCCAGATTCCTGCAACTCAATTAAAGGCACTCTCTTGTGCGTAAATACGAGTATGTGGCATGGTATTGTGAAAGGGGGTGGACTGAGAGTTATTGCGAGACAAATAAAAGCCGATGGGTTCTAGTAGGCTGCCGAGACTCAATGGGAGTGATTAAGGATATTGCAGGAGGTTATCCAATTTTACGAGTTTTTCAATCTGAGATAATTTTTTCTTTATCACCTAAGAGGTGGCAAACCGAAATGTTACATAAGGAGGATCAGCAACAATTTAGATGTGTCTTACCAGTGCCCAAAGGCATTTTGTGATTAAATTCCACGCTTGTAACACTTACTTTTGGAGAGTGTGGTTTTGAAAATCGTATTCTTCGGTTGACGTTGCATGAATTGTTAAGAATTTAGCTTCGGGGTACTACTTCCTCCATTCAAAGTTAAATGCTTGAAGACAAGTTGAACAAGGGTTTCGTTTCGAAGACCATGTCTGATAGCCATCTTTAGTTCAAACCGAATCACAGTTAAGCGGAAGAACGCAATTCAGATTGTTTATTTTAGAATTTGAGGAATTAAGAAGTGGTGCCATTTAACGAAGCTCTATATTGGCTGGCTTAATTTCAAAAGTTGAAAGATTCAGAATGACATATAAGGATAAAAGACCAAATATATAAATAGTTTTCTCACTCACTCACTCCTTTGATAATGGCATTTTTACTTTTTTCTGTCAAGAAGTATTGCTTTAAAAAATCAGTAGATCAACCAACTAAGCAGTTGGGCTAGGACTTTTTTCTTTTGCTGCACAAGACCCCTCACAGAATTTTCAATGCAGATCTGCAGGTACTTTCTTATATGACTACGTGTTAACGGAGAACAAAGGGTGAACCTACTAAGGTGATAGCTAAAGATACTCGTAGATAGAATAGAGCTGACCTGTCATAGTATTCAAGGCATTGGTTGATGGTTACCATAAATCTTTCAATGAAGATGCATACAGAAGACCGCCGCACGGCAACGTCTTATACAATGTTACTGCAGCACGTTAGGAATGCATAAAATTCGATAAGCATACAAGTACGTAAGTCCATGGATACCATTGCCATAACTATGAAAGGAGAATTTTACCAAAGTATGGAATTATAAAAGAAGATATACATACCACCTTAATTAAAAACGAAATAACCACCGTGTGGCGCTCGCATTTTTCCGATTTGAGTTCTGTTTTTTTTTTGTTAAGTTGTTACATCTGCTGTTGACATTCCCTCTAAATCTTAGCGCTCAGCTTGACATTTGCATCCAAGAGTACATCTATCTCTGTGTGTGTTAGCGATTTTTTTACAATTTTAGAAATGGAATTAAATTTGTAACAACGAACGTTGGAAATGTTGGAAATGTGTTTCGAAAACGATCTTCTAAAGAAAACCGTCGTTTACCAGTGGTACTAGTGGTTCAAAAGATGATGAACGCAGTGGCAAACCATCGACATCGAAAACCGACGAAAACATTGATGAAGTAAAAGAAATGTTGGTCAATAACCGCAAATTAACCATCAGAGGGATAGCGGAGGACTTGAACATTGTCTATGGATCCGTCCAAGACATTTTGGTTAATAATTTAGGTTTCCATCGTGTAGCAGCAAAGTTGGTGCCAAAAGATCTCAATTGCATGAAAAAAAAGAGACCGTGTTGACGTCACAAAAGAAATGATTTGCGAGGCTGAATCCGATCCCACATTCATCAAAATGATCATTACTGGAAACGAGACGTGGGCTTATGTATACGACACGCAATTCAGACATCAGGCAAGTGAATGGCGTTCACCAAATGAGCCGAGACCAAAAAACCGTATGGCAAAACAAAAGGATCACAAACACCATTATCTATGGAATGAAATCCATCATATAATTAAGAGTATCAAACCAAAGAAAATGACTAGTGCGACTCAATCTGAAAGGAATTTTTTGTTTTTTGGTCACATAAGACCTACCCGACAGTAGAAAACTGAAAAATGTTCAAATGAGTCAGGAATGACAAGAACGTTTTTCTAAAGTGTGTGAAATTTCAATATGACCGAACACAGAGGCAAAAAATACTACAAGGTACAAAATACCAAAAGGTAGTAAAAGCTTTTCGTACATCCCAACGCTCATTTATAATGATGTTCCAACACTTAGCTCTTTCACAGTTCAAACTCTCAAAATTCAACGGAGGGAAACTGTCCCTTTCGGACAGCACGGAGTACCTAGTCGTGTTTCTAGACAAAAAACTGAACTTGAATCTTTATATAGCGAACAGAATTAAAAAGGCATATAATGAACACTTTAGAACCTGCTATCAGTGTACCATATATGAAGAAAACTGCTGCCGAAAGTTTATGGTGAACATGCGCTAGCTGAGCGAACGTGCTAAAAGTGGTTTGAACGGTTTAAAAGTGGTGATTTTGACTTGGAAGACGATAAACGTCCTGGGCAGCCAAATAAGTTTGAAGATGAAGAACTAGAAGCATTACTCTATGAATATTGTTGCCAAATACAAGAAGAGCTCGCAGAATCTTTGGGTAGCCATTTCAAAACGTTTAAAAGCAGCTGGATATATTCAAAAACAAGGAAATTGGAAACATGAACTCAAGCCGAGAGACGTCGAAAGGCGGTTTTGCATGTCCGAAATGCTGCTGGAACGCCACAAAAGGAAGTCATTTTTGCATCGGATTGTTACTGGTGATAAAATATTGATCCATTACGACAACCCCAAGCGCAAAAAATCATATGTGAAACCCCGTCAACCAGCCAAATCAACGGCAAAGTCGAATATCCATGACGCGAAGGTAATGCTCTGTATTTGGTGGGATCAGATGGGTGTGCTGTATTATGAGCTGTTAAAACTGGGTGAAACCATCAATGGACAACGCTACCAAACACAATTAATCCGTTTGAAGAGAGCAGTAGCGACAGACACGAGGCAATAATTTTCCATCATGACAACGCTCGGCCCCACGTTGCTATTCCGGTTAAGAACTATTTGGAAAACAGTGGATGAGAAGTCTTACCCCACCCGCCTTATAGCCCAGACCTTTCCCCTTCTGACTACCATTTGTTCCGGTCGATGCAGAACGCGCTCACTGAAATACGGTTCACATCAGAGCAGAATATGAAAAATTGGCTTGATTCATTCTTCGGATGGGATCCACAAATTGCCAGAAAGATGGGAAAAAGTCATAGCTTCAGATGGGCAATACTTTGAATAATACTATTGTACATGTTTTTCTTAAATAAAAAATTTAATTTACAGATCAAAAAACTTACTTCCAACAGTGCGATACGACTCACTAATCTGGGTTACTTCAAGAGAAGTAGTTTCGGACATGGGGGCTACTCGAAAATAATGTGGTTGCAAACATCAAACCACTCCTCTGTACCGTAAGGAGCACGAGGGAAAAATCCAAAGACTGCCAACCTAAGCTGGCCAAGTCTTGAAGGACACAGGGTGTCCAACGTTCTCCGGCCGCTTTTGACGGCAAAAGATCCAGAAAGCTATTAAAATTAAACATGGATACGCTTAGGACAGCAGTAGGAATCCTGACATGACACTGTGTCCTGCGGAAACATGCAAAGAGACTCAAGTTGTCAGATACGGATATTTGCAAATTCTGCGGTGATCTGAAAGCAGTTGAGAAGATAACACACATATGTATGTTACTGTGTGAATGTGAGGCAATATCGTGTAGTTGAAGGAAATTTTTAGTGCAAAAATTTGGCCTTTGCAAAGCAATTAGGTGTTTAACCAGGGAGATTATTAGGGTTTTTTACCATTCGAAGACAAGTTTAACTGGTTCCACGGGAAGTGGGGTGGGCTCGTTTTGATACCTGGTGTTTGTGAGATGGCATATCCATTATACCCGGAGCTTTTAATATTGAGTCTCATCTGTTTTTTTTTTTTTTTTTTTTTTTTTTTGAAAGAACTAAGTACTTAAGAGTGTATTACTACCCTTAAATTCCGGAGCACGTGTTAAGTTTTTTTTTTTTTTGGAAAACTGGATAGTGAGAGAGACAAAGATGTTTGAGCTATTCTACTACAAGAATGTCTTTCGGATACTGTTGGTATTGAACCCGTTACCGTCCGGTTGGGAAGCCAAAACACTACCACCACGGCTACGGCTTACCGAACGGTACGCAACTTGACCTTTTAGGTCGTTTAACCATTTCACCGCACTGTCATTTATAGTAAACACTATATGGACGAGATTTTTCTCTTCCACACAAACGCGAGAATTTTTTTGCTAGCTGTGCAGATACTGGTTGGAAAGAATCCGCTTATGATGTGTGGTTTCAGAAATTAATCCTCACGTTCAGACAGCAATTCTTCTTGATTTTTTCGAAATTGCTCCTCAGTCAATTTGTAGTGGCTTCGTTTGAGTAAACATACACGACCCAGGTATCCCGATTATATAGTTTTCAAAAAACTGCTTCATCTCTTCGTCTCAAAGCTCAATCGGAGCACCGATAACTCCTTCCTATATTTGAGCCATTTGTTCAACACTAAGTGAATTGAGATTTATGTCTTCCCACTAAGCCTGACACGGCCCACTATATGGTTTTGCTATACCAAATCTTGTTGACTGTAGCATTTCGTTGGATCGGGTTTGTTTGGCATCTGAGGCCTTGTTTTCGGTTTTGGCAGGGGCAATCTTTAGAGCAGGTTCTCCAGAGTTACCTCTTTCCAAGAGTTGTTTGAAGGTCCGAAGGTCTTAGTTTAATGTAGCCGGTAGATTTTTATGGCATGGCTACTTTCGTACTGACTAATGGTACATATAACTCATTTGATAGCATGCTTATTGTGCCTTCACACAAAGTATTTTACTTTTACGGTATCCGTTTGCTTGCTGTTCCACCTTGCAGTTTTTTTTAAAGAGGGAAGCTCCTCCTCGTCCCTAATTTTTGACGGTGTTGGGACACCTACAAAGAAAGAAATCTTTTAATATTACAAGCTTTTGAGTACACGGAGCATAAACAGTCCACGATTCGTTAGCTGTGAAATAACCACCGTTGCCCGGTGGTCGCCCCAAGGAGGCAATGAGTCATCTTTTGTCGGTTACTCTTCAAGCTCATACCTAACCACCAAATAGAGTCACTAGTTTTCCCTAATAAAATAGCAACGATTAACCCTTTGGAGAACAACATTGTTCGAGTAATATGCAATATACGCACCTAATTGCTCGAAAAACTGTCCAAAGACTAAAATTAGACCTTCAGAATGTGCTTTGTACGGACCGATTTTTTACAATTTTAGAAATGCATTTAAATTTGCAACAACGAACTTGTAATGGGGTGCGAACGTTGAAAATGTTGGAAAAGTATTTCGGCAACGATTCTCTGAAGAAAACGGTCGTTCACCAGTGGCACAAGCGGTTCAAAACTGTCAATAACCGCAAATTAACCATCAGAGAGATAACGGAGGACTTGAACATTGCCTATGGATCCGTCCAAGACACTTTGGTTAATGATTTGGGTTGGTGCCAAAAGACCTCAATTTCATGCAAAAAAAGACCGTGTTGACGTCGGGAAAAAGATGATTTTCGAAGCTGAATCCGATCCCTCATTAATCAAAAGGATCATTACTGCAGACAAGACGTGGGTTTATGAGTACGACATGCAATCCAGGCATCAGGCAAGTGAATGAACCGAGAGCAAAAAAACCAAGTCGTTTTCAGTCAAAAAAGAAGGCAATGCTCACGGTTTTCGTGAGCCGAAAAGAGACCAGAATTGTGGGCAAAAAACTCGTGGATTTTGCACCATGATAACGCACCGTCGCACAGTGCCATCATTATTCGTAATTTTTTGACGAAAAATGGAACAAATACAGCAACCGAATTCACCTGATTTTGCTAGCTGTTACTTCTTTCTGTTCAATAGAGCTATAAAACCACTACGTGGGTGTTTCAGCAGCCGAGAGGAAGTAATGAAAAAATCGCAGGAAGTACTGATAGACATACCGAAAACCGAATATAAGAATATAAAAAATGTTTCGAGAATTGGATCAAGCGCTTTGATCAAGTTGGTAGAGTTCCGCCAAAATTCCCAACAAACATTCGCAAATCTGATATTACAACGTTTATTCGACTCCCAGCTGACCAGCAGCTGATCAGAATGGAATGACCTCCCATCTGCTCCACTTGCTCCAGCGCACAAACTGTAACACATTTATTGAGTTCAAGCTTCATATCAACCCAGGCATTACGGAAAAGCACCTTTAGCCAAAGTAAAACTCTACTGGAGCTCCTCAAGATTCCAACTCAAAGCAATATTGAAATAATTAATAATGAAGCTCAAAATACCTATTGGGTCTAACTTAATTCGTGTGGTTTGCTAAGAGATGGCGTTACTTCTATAATTCCATTGGAGTGTGCATTGGAAAGCTACTGTCATTGTACGTCATTTCATTATATGTCATTCATTTGAAGCGTATACAACAATATTTTTTTTTTCACTCAAATATGTCGAACTTTGTGCCTGAAAAAATATTTTTGCGGGGAGTTCTTCTTCATTACTTTAATATGACGAAAACTGCTGCCGAAAGTCATCTTATTTTGGTGGAAGTTTATGGTGAACATGCGCTAGCTGAGCGAACGTGCCAAAAGTGGTTTGCACGATTTAAAAGTGGTGATTTTGGCTTGGAAGACGATGAACGTCCTGAGCAGCCAAAAAAGTTTGAAGATGAAGAACTGGAAGCATTACTCTATGAAGATTATTGCCAAACACAAGAAGAGCTCGCAGCCATTTCAAAACGTTTAAAAGCAGCTGGATATATTCAAAAGCAAGGAAATTTGGTTCCACATGAACTCAAGCCGAGAGACGTCGAAATGCGGTTTTGCATGTCGGAAATGCTGCTGGAACGCCACAAAAGGAAGTCATTTTTGCATCGGATTGTTACTGGTGATGAAAAATGGATCCATTACGACAACCCTAAGCGCAAAACATCATATGTGAAACCCGGCCAACCAGCCAAATCAACGGCAAAGCCGAATATCCATGGCGCGAAGGTAATGCTCTGTATTTGGTGAGATCAGATGGGTGTGCTGTATTATGAGCTGGTGAAATCGGGTGAAAGCATCAATGGACAAAACTATCGAACACAATTAATCCATTTGAAGAGAGCAGTAGCCGAAAAACGCCCGGAATATGCGACCAGACACGAGGCAATAATTTTCCATCATGACAACGCTCGGCCCCACGTTGCTATTCCGGTTAAAAACTATTTGGAAAACAGTGGATGGGAAGTCTTAGCCCACCCGCCTTATAGCCCAGACCTTGACCCTTCTGACTACCATTGGTTCTGACTTCCATTTGTTCGATGCAGAACGCCCTCACTGAAATACGGTTTATATCAGAGCAGAATATCAAAAATTGGCTTGATTCATTCTTGGCTGCCAAGCCGGCGCAGTTCTTTTGGGATGGGATCCACAAATTGCCAGAAAGATGGGAAAAAGTCATAGCTTCGGATGGACAATACTTTCAATAATACTATTGTACATGTTTTTCTTGTATAAATGTTCAAATTTTGAAAAAAAAAAACCGCACGAATTAAAATATATACCCAATATTTCCAGTTACGAGTAAGTGCAAAAATACTGTATTAAAATGCCATTTAATGGTTTGAAAACCCATTTTAATATTTGAAAATTAACATCCAATCGGGATCAGAAATATAAGATAATTTGAAATAACAATGATATGCAATCGAAAATTTATTTAGGTACCTACAAATATGAGCTGAGGGGCAGTCATTATGTTACGAGGATAGTAACATTGATTTTAAAATATTTAATCTCGTTGCCAAGGGCATACAATTTAACGAAAATTAATTCTAGCTCCGAGTCATCCAAATTATGATCACAATATGATACGTATTGATTAGAGATACTCACTAAATAGCTTTTCAAATATACCATACACATATCAGATAAAGGGTTTTTGTTTTGATGTAACTTAGAATTGTTGGGTTTGATTGATTTTGAAATCGTATATATAGGAGTACATACATACATATGTAGGTACGTATACGCATTACATTTTTTTTATAGATGATATGATTGGAGATTACTCGTATAATAAGGATTTTCGTATATATATCAGTTTAAAGTGGATAGAAATGATTTATTTATGAGAAGTCCCTTCCTCAAATCTTTAAGGATGTGCAACTGATAACTCCTTACAAATAATCTGACCATTTTTATGCCATTCACGACCTTGTCGGAGTGTTAATAAACAAATGTTAAAAGTATCTTTGTTCTTGATTCTCATTGACGCCATGGCCACAATAAAATGTTACAATAAAAAAAAAAAAAAAAAAAAAAAAACAGAAAAACTTTTTTTATTTGTTTCTTATGCCGCATATTCTCGCATTCGTATGTGTAGACGGACTTTTTTTTTTCTATCTGAAAATTTTGTCTCTCACCACAGGAAAAGGAAGCAAATGGCGCCATGGAATTGCGAGAAGATAATAATCCAAACTATGTAAACAGCATTGACCGAATTAAACCCTACCACGCGTGCGGGTCATAGAGCATGAATCTCCACATTTTGAACATAAAATTTGATCATAAAAATGCAGCTGGGATTGTACCTACAGTAAGATGCAGTGAGTCCTTGGAATCAGGAAGTACTACGGAACCTCGTTAAAGATGTATGATTTAAGAGAGTTTGCAATTTACCATACATATATTCGTTTTGAATCTATAACGATATTTGGAAAGATTTAAGTTTTAAAAATTCCTGGAATTGTGTGGATTCTTTAAACTTTGCGCAGGTGATAAAATAAAAATAGCAAGGTTAAATCAAAGATAAGGACGCCCTCTTATTGCTTAAAGCGGTCACGAGTTTTAAAATTTGCACTTTATAAAAGCCAACTTACTTCGATCTTACTTGACGCTGATAAAGCGTATCTGACGGAAAAATTCTCGACTGGCTTATGGACTCCGGTCTTATCCAATCAAGCAGTATCACCAACAATCTGGGAAGGCAGCCTGATTTCACCTTCTCCGAAGATGTGAATAATTACATTTTTTTAGCGAGCAATGTATATCTGTGGGAATGGACAATATTTGGTTATTTTTGCAGCATTTGTGCAAAGTACTAGGTGGGGTGAAAAGTAATTTTCCGGAAGGTCAGCAAAATACTCCTCCGTGGCGTCGATGATTTCCTCGCATGAGCTAAATTTTTTATAAATGAGGCATCTTTTGGGGTTTGGGAAGAGATAATAATCCGAGGCAGCCAAATCGGGCGAATACGGTGAATGTGACAGCGATTGGAGCCGTAAGTCATTGATTTTAGCAACCATGGTTGCATTATCCTGCAAAAACAAAATTTTTTTCCATTCATGTGAGGCCGTTTTGCAGCGATTTCGGCCTTCAATCGCTCCAATAATGCACAATTATACTCGCTGATGATGATTTTTCCTTTCTCGAGGTAGTCCATGAAGAGTATGCCATGACAGTCCCAGAAAACCGACGCCATAATCTTTTTGACCCATCGAGCCTCCCTCGGCCGCTTCGGAGCAGTCGTGCCGGCTTCAGTCCATTGCCAGGCACTCATTCTGCTCTCTGGTGTTCAATAGTTACCAATCGACGACAAAAGTCCGCCCGGTTCCCCATCAGCAAGTCCAAACATTCTTTCGAAATGCTCTCGCGTTCGTGTTTTTGGTCAGCGCGGCAACCAGAGGCAGGATTACTTTTTCATATGCAGAATATTGCCCTTTGTGCTAGCTCGCGCACCTTCACTTTCCGGTCAGCCAACACCATTTCATGTATTTTTTTGAAATAGCCTCTGTAACCGCATTGGAGGGCCTGTTGCTGCGGACTTGATCGGTAGTAGAGTTGCGGCCACCACGAAACTCTCGAAACCAATATAAGACGTTGTAATCTGACAGAGCATTAGCCCCATAATATTTATCCAACTTTTATTTTGTTTCCTTCGCCGTTTTGCCTCTCAAAAAATAATGTTTTATGAGAGAACGAAAATCGTTTTTGTCCATACTCAACATGATGCCAAAAACGACAACAACAATCAGCTGTCAAAACAAAACTTAAGACAGTATCGCACTGAAATTTGGCATGTCTGCCTTAATATGAACGGACTTCAAGGCACCATAACCTTTTTTTGCAGTAGCAGCGCATTCTAGTGGTCAAGAAGGTGAAGTGTGTCCAACAAAAAAAAAAAAAAAGCGTGAGAGTTGACCGTTCAGGGTTATTAAAGATGGAGCATTAGACGAAAAAAACCACTCGTTTATATTTTTGAGCAATTTTTTAAAAATAATAAAGATTCGTTCTACAGTTCGTTATGTTACTACAAAATACATATATATGTTCGATTCAGAGAGACTGAGTCAATTTGTGATCTTCGGCATCCACAAAGTGTTATTGCTTCGTGCGGTTTTCGGGTTGGATCCATCATCCGATCCAACAATTTAATTACTGCATGTGTCATTTCCTGGTCGTGTAATTTCCAGTTTTTTCGATCAAAATTGGCCGCCTAGAACATGCGATTTAACGCCATTTGACTTTTTTGAGCTTTTTAAAGTCTGGAGTTTATACAAAACTGCCATAGAAGATCGCAACAAAAGAGTGCGTATGTGCCAGCGAAGCCTTAGAGGCCATTTAGCTTATATGTTATTCCATACATTATGAATCAATAAAAATATACAATATTTATTAAAAAAAGCTGTGTTTTCTATCAAAATTATGTCTTGCGTGAATTTTGGGACACCATTTACTACTAAGTTTGTTTGAGTGGATAGATTTCGTACTTAAGGATCATCTTTCAGGGCATTCTTTTTTGGTTTACCTAGTAAATGAGACAAAGATGGTTCTGATGTTTGTTCCTTCGCCTTTCCCCACCGCTTTCTCGGCTAAAACTTGAGCCCGTATTGATTTTTATTACAGATTTTCTGACGATTTTCGTTAAACATTTCAAAACCAGATCACCAAAGTATCCCTGAAATTTTTATTTTGGATTAAAATATAATTTATACCATACGTTATTAATTTGGCGTCATTTAATTATCCTCCACGAAACGGTTTGCATAATTGGATAGGGTTAATCCAATTTTCGACTTCTTTATCGCATAGTGCGGCCGATATTCCACCAGTTTCACGTTGATTACTTGACTGCAAGTGGTCGTAAAAAGCCGCCCCCCCCAAAAAAAATGTGTTAAATTTTCAGAGCCAACTTTGGCCTTTGGACCGCTTTATGTGGCAACTGGCATGCACCGACCTGTTGGAACCACATTTAATCAAAACTTTGCAGTTCCAATTTATTAAAAAAAAAAAATTGTTTAGCATTAATTGAATTTATGTCTGTTGACTGTAACCGACTCGCCAGCATCACCACATAATAAGCCCAATGACACCTCCCATATGAAAGCAAGTCAAAAAAAAATTTTTTTTTATATAGCTTGCGTGCATTCAAGGGATTTGAGTACCTTTAAAATGTCTGAAGGTTATAATGACTAGGAAATAAAGAGCTCCGCATGATGTCAACTGTCTGAGTGATATAAGTATTACCTAAGAGTTTTACCGCACTCAAGTGTAGATGGGGACAAAGCACAGTCAGGAAGTGTTAAGCTAGCCGCAAAGTGTGCAGCAAGCAGATTGGTGTTGTATAAAGAGCTGACAACAGGAATGAACGACGAACGAACGAAAAGACATTGTAGTATTTTTTGCCTCAATTGGTCATATTAGCTCATATTGAAAGACGTTGTAGTCTTTCCTGGCCCTCCTTCGGGTTTTTCTTGAAAGACCGAAAAAAACACTTCTCTAACCCTGAGACCCGCTTTACAGCTCGAGTCCGAGTCGTACCATGTCATTTCTTATGGTTTGACACCATGCATACAATGAGGAATAAGGATCTCATTCCAAAAAGAATAGTTTCTGCCCTCATATCAGCAGCGGTATCCACGTCGTTATAGAAGAAACATAACTATCAGTTGAAATTCCTAAAGAAACTTTTAAACCCGCTTTAATAGGTTTTCTCGTATTGCCATATGGTTCTTTTTGGAATTTTTTCTCTAACTGTGTGGTCGGTTTACGTGAGTTTAAACAACGCCTTTGAAAATGTGGTCGCGTCTTATAAAAACCGCTTTAATTCCGGGTAACCAACTTGATGAAAGACTGCAACATAATACCTGGCATCTCGCGTCTATACGGGAATCCAATGGAAACGGAGGTTCGACAATGCACAGCCGTATGGTTAGACGGACACTTCCTGAAGTAGAACAGGCTGGGCATCAGTAAACTTTTAATATGATCACCAATAGACACTTCATCGTGAAAAATAACGATGTAACTTCTGCTGGAATATTTGAGATAAAAACGGCCTGCAACAAGGTGCGGATAATTCTCCAATCCTATTTAACATTTACACATGCAATTTTGCGAGCCCACTTTTACCATACCAAAGTGAACGCAAACGGCTTGATCGCGTACAAATTAGGTTCAAACATCGAGATCATTTATATCCTTTTGTAACGCGACTTCAATAAGTTTAGACTATATTGCGATGATTTTGATTTAGAGGTAAAATTTCAGAAGACGGGAACGATCTCTTTAGAGGGACTTTGTGTGCGGACTCTCCGGATACCAGAAAGGATTAGCGCGAAAGTTTTCGGTGACTTGCTTGTCGAAATGCAGTCAGATGCCTTCAGATCTGATTGGACTAATATTTATAAGTGTTTACAGAAGTCATACAGACGCTGCTCTAGACAGTGCCGAAGGTGCTTTGCCCTCAGAAAGAGTGTGTCTTATACCAAACAAACAAACAAGTCCTGGGCCTATCCTGGGTTTTATCTGTCACTCTACCCCTTCCTAGAACCTATTGCTCTGCATCGAGAATGCGTCTCGTAGTTTGACGCGGCGTGCCCGTACTAAAGGGTGACCAATAAGAACAACGAGAAAAAAAACTTAAATACCATAAAACAACAATGGTGTGAGATATGAAATTGATTCTGGCTCTGTTTTGAAGTTACGTTCATCCCATTATGTGTGGAATATCATATCATTCAAATGGCCGCCTCTTCTTCGCTGGCAGTGCTTCAAGCTGACGGTCAAATATTTGATGAGTTGGTCTATTATGTTCGGAGTTACATCGGAAATTTTTGGCGTGTCGACTGTTGGCCTTGGGCTCGTCCAAAGTGATTGGCTGATTAGATTAAGGATTTGACGTAGCCCCAGAGCAAATAATCGAGCTGTGTCAAATCGCATGATCGTGGCGGCCAACTGATGAACGCTAGCCGTGAGATGACCCAGTTGCCAAATTTCTTGTCAACAATTTCGGTTATTGCATCACTTATATGGCATTTAGCGGCGTCTTGTTAGAACCACGTCTTGGTGGTGGCCGTGGTGTAGTGGTATATGCATAGACTCCTCAAGCAGAGGGTCGCGGGTTCGAATCCCGGTTCAGGCAATTTTGTGAAAAAGTCTTTTCGTAGAATTTGCATGTAGTTATATGAGAATCCCGTCGGCGTCAATTCTGACATGAAGGCAAAACACTGATGTTGGAGTGGTTGCTGGCTGGGCTAAATGTAACGAACTAAAAACTAGCACGTACTTAAGACCCACTGGTTGAGGAGGATGTACTAGCTCGTCCCATCCAGATTGACAACCGCCCCTGGGAAAAATATCGAAACCTAATACACCTGAGTTTCAAACTACTACACCACCCGCCCGCGCCCTGGAGAAAAAGTAAGTAAAAGGGAATTCATATTCTCTTGGTGCGCGCGCGGTATTAAAAAAAAAAAAAAAAAAACAGCTCATATATATCGATATTGCCGATATTTTCTGACCACAGAAAATCGGTTAGCATGGCCTATACCTGAGACCATTAAAGGTAGCGGTTTCTCCTTCTTCGTTTCGAATGAAAAAATGTCCAACGATGCCGCCATACCATAAACATTGATGCTTGGCCGAACACTTGTGAATTGTGTTCGCTTTAATGCGACGAATTGCCTGCACAAGAAGTCATGACGACTGACCTAACGACAAAATTCACTTTGCGTTTTTAAAACTGAGCTGGAATTTCGATATTTTTTAATAATTTCCGCATGTTTGTCAAGTGTTAAACGATGCATGATGAAATGGCAAACCTTACTGAATATTTTGACTGCTGGATGTCATCGGTAACTTTGACAACTGCTGAAACATAACAATTGAAAAAACTATCATTGCTAACTAGTCACCCTTTAGAAGTACATTGTAAGGTTTTCGTTTCCTATTACATACATTTTCCTATGACACAACTTGGCAATTTGCGCATTAAATTATCCTCAGACCATCTATTCTGCTGTTAGGACTCAGCTGACACAGGAACACCGGTACTCGGCGTTTCTCCATTTTGACTCTAGTTGTGACGAATTATTTAATTTCTATAAAAATAAGATCGTCGCATTCATTGCATTCGTTGTACTCAAGGAGCTCCTGCGGAGTAATAGACGGTACCAATCTACTCAGGAGCTTTGCAACTTCTCTTGATTGATGCTGAAGGAAAGATCTCGATCCTTGTGTGCTTTTGTATTTTTTTAACTATAACATAGGTGAAATAAGGTTTTACTGCATTATAGTGAATCGCATGTCTTCATCTTTTGATGTAGAAATGTTTGCCCATGGTCGTTCAACATATGTAATAATGTTGTGTCCCTTAACTCCATCTTAGGTGTATTAATTGTGAAACCCTTTGTTTCTTTGATTTTTTCTTCTTATTAACTATTGCTGTTGTTTATTTCTTTTACTGCTCTTGCTATTATTGTTTTTGTGACTATTGTTGTTTTTGCTGTCTTGATTGTTGCATAAATTCTGCTTTTTAATGCTGTAGCTACTTTCAAGCTGGCTGATATTGTTGGAACTCCTTTTGACCCCCCCCCCCCTCTTCCTGCTATGTGCGTGGCTTTAATGGCCAGTACTTCGTTGCTGTAGCAGCTGGGCTTCGTAAGAGAGCCGAATATGTTGTTGGAATCATGATAACGACTAAACCAACATCAGAGACAATAGAGAAGTCGCCAGGGTCTCTTTCCAGGTTGTCTCCACGGAAGTCAATTGACACTACTTATATTATCTTGTGGATCAGACTGTGTCTTACTTATAATTGGTAGTATTTTTTTAATACTACTTACTTACTAGTCACCACCGACTAAACAGAATGGAGAAATAACTAACTACTAACACAAACATTAATACTCCACAAATCATTCCGGAAGTTGTACGGTTTATGTACAATATATTGATTACGTAAGTTGGATCGACCGTACTATGGAATTAAATAAGTTAAAATTCTTTCCATTTCACTTTCTTTCAATCATCATCGAATCGTAAAATCGAACGACCATACCAAATGCTGATCTCTTGTGTCAAGCGCTTTGGGCTCCTTAGAACAAAGATATTGCATTTGCCGTCATCACTACACAGATACAATCCATCATTTTTATGACAGCAAAGACCCTTTCCCAGGGCATAGCGGCGACATTAGCGACATTACTTGCTTAAGTCCACTATCCACATTT
This sequence comes from Volucella inanis, assembly GCA_907269105.1. NCBI lineage: Eukaryota > Metazoa > Arthropoda > Insecta > Diptera > Syrphidae > Volucella > Volucella inanis. The sequence goes on from OU026153.1 coordinate 151,464,096, forward strand.
GACGAGAATGATAAGACTATAGGTACTGCAGCTCGACAAAGTGTCATACAACTTACAAGCTTATCTGTATCTTTACACACCCTTTTCTAAGTGTGGCAATAATAGTCCATAATAACCGTAGCATAATTTATTGTCACCCAAAGACAAGGTGGCTCTTCCTTGCTTCAGTTACTAAGACCAGAACCAGGACCAGAAGACCAGGACAAAACCGCTATTCTTTGTATAGATGCTTGCTGCTGACACTGTGAGCAATGTAATGAGCCCAACGGCCACATAAAAGAAACCATAAAAGCAGAAAACTTCACGACATTAAGATTACCACCTTTAAATTTAAAAGGATCAAAATTGTCTGCATAAAAGTTAACTACTTTCATTCCACCACTCTTTGCGCGTACTGAAAGTACTTTCCTTTCCATAGTCGTAGTTGTAGTAGTTGTCCATAGGAGCACCTACCAGGATTCATCTTAGTCCCTGGCCTCTACAACTGTCCCCGTCGTTGCTTGGCACTTTCGCATTTAATAAAGTTTATTTATCTGGAAAATTTTAGATTATTTTTATAAAGGAGGCATAAATAACGTCCACTTGACACTTTTAAACTCCGTCTACGAAAAGGGATGGCAGCAAGAAATCCTTGTACTATATATGTAGGTCCTAGATTCTTCATAAACTCTTTCAGTGTGTTTTTTTTTGCCTTCTTTTTTTACGTCCCGTTTAAAGTTTCCTCTGATATTTTCTTATATAGTATTTCTTTTGCTTTTGTCTTTTATGTGCAACTGTGCGATAGTCCAGCGCCTGGGTCTGGCCTTTATTAACTTTGAAGGAAAAGTTCACTTGTATACAAGGGGATGCACTTGTACTGCATACGTAAACCGTTGCTGAAGTTAGGGAAAGAAAAAATCGAACACGGCACACAAAATCCGAGGACAACGAAACGAGTTGGACCAAGTCGAAGAAAAAAAAAAAAAAAAAACGATATAATGTGTCTTCGCTTATCGGACTGAAATTAAAACAACAAGAAGCACGTAAATGTATCTGAGTGTAGCAGCGAAAAGACCAGCAGACTTCAAGAACACGAGTACATCCGTATGGTTGGTCCATGGGAACTGTTTGGCCCTAAAGAAGAACGCCAAAAACTTTCGCCAATGAATTCAATGCATATTTTCGAAATTCCAAGTGTTTTAAATGGCTCTGCCTCACTCACTTAAATTAGCATTTACAGTGGATGGGGAAAAATATTTCACAGAAACGGAAATTCCGATACAGAATGCAGAATGTGAAAATTATATCACTTTCGTAAGTTTGCCATTACCCGTTGAAAAGGTGGTCTACTTTCGCCACGATTTAAACCAAGACCATGTTGTGTAGTAGTCGAGAAATTTAACAGCTGCACCACGTCACCGCTTATTTCGAGAAAAAAAACTGGCTCTAGCCATTGTAAGTCTGGACCATAGTTCATCTAGCCCACAAATCAGTTATTGATCTGAAACAGCGAAAAACTTTACATGAATGGGTCCCCAAAGTATTATGGTTCTCAAGAATACTCGAGTAAATTAACAAGGAACCTCTCAACTTTTACAGAAAAAGCTTCGATTTTATTATTAGATGTTGTAAGTTAACAGATAGATAAAAACAATAAGCCTTGAGCATGTACGCAAAGAATGTTTCCTGGAGCTCCTCGACAAAAATTACGACGAGGTATGTCTGAAGTATGACTTTTTCGATGGTGATGAAGGGACGAAAGAGGTACTACTTCAGGAACAACATACGGAAGGTTTACCCAAAGCTAAAAAGGACGTGTCAAGGCAACAAGACCCGTACAGAAGAATTTACAGATGAGAAGGAACCATTATAATAGAGTCAGAGTCAGAGCTGACAATATGGAAAAACTTCTTCTGCAGACAGTTTCACGGCGATAAATCCCAATATTCTATCGTCTGAATAGATTAGACCATTCAACTTAGGCGCCGATAACCAAAACTTCTGACCAAATCGCCAAACTAAATCAAGGATAGCAACATCTAAGTCTAAGCCTTCAAAAAAAAAAAACAGCCTGTAAGGTCGAGGTATTTAAAACTGATAGAAGTATCTTTATGGAGAGTATACATTTCTCAGATGTGGTCAGAAGAGTGTATGCCTTATAAATGAATTCTCAGCATCGTTTGCTCGATTGCAAATCAGGAGACCCAAAAACAGCGGCAACTATATATTGAGGAATAACATTGCGTAGAGGATCTTATCTTCCATATTATGTGAATGTCTAGAACCCTTCTTCAACAAAGTTATGGTTTTAGGCCCAGTATGTCCACAATCGACAAAATATTCACACTCTGGTAAATTCTGGAGAAAAAACAAGAAGTTCAAATTAATATGCACCACCTCCTAATCGATTTTAAGTCCGCATATTATAGCATAAACAACCTATATATGGTAGAGCCAGACCCGTGTCTACACTTTCTATCACTGCTAAACTCGTTAGATTCTTCAGAAAATTGTGCAAAACTCGCAAGCTAAGAGCAGAGGCACAATTTTCGGAAAGTGTATACAACTACTTCCTTACATTGATGATATTGAAATTGTTGGCGTAACTCTTCGAAACCTCGCTCACGTACTCGCAAGTATTAGAACCGAAGCGGCAAAGCTAGGGAGGTATACGCCGCTAACAAGAAAAGGCCCTCATCATTGACCAATCTGACAGAACGTCACGTTTAAGGTAGTCAGGGCCCTTATCTACCATCAGAAATCAAGTGGAGTATTACTCTTACTAATCGCTGTTTATCCCCCCTAAGAAAGCAATAATAAGAGTAATACGACCTTATCAAGAAAGACTTCCTGCTTAATGGTAAAGAAAAATGGAGCTGGCTATTTTCAATGAAAAATTGTTCGATTTTTTTCGATGATTTTTTGTCTGGTTTGTGTTGAAAAGGTGTGGAAGATTAGATTTAACGCCGAACACTACAAGCTGTACAGTGTCAATTATCTGGTCAAAAAAAATTACATTAGTCACCGAATGAATGCAAACGCTCTAGCCTGTAGAGCCTTAAATTCCAATCTGCAGGGACAAGCAGTAGAGGAAGAAATTAAAAGAGGATCTTAATTAAATTAGGGTTAGTCAGATACCGTTTTTTTTTTTTTTTTTTTTTTTTTTTTTTTTTTTTTTTGTTTTATTAAACAACTTATCTCTCAAGTGGATATGATGCCAAAACATGTGTTAAGTTTTTCGGAAAATGTGACAGAAAGAGAAAGAAAGATCCAACATTTAATGGGGAGACTAAATTATTAGTGTAAATTTACTTGATGTTGTATTCAGGCAACCATTTATTTCATAATATTTTAGTTGCCTGAAAAAAGTATTTCGGTCAAGGCTGGTATTGACCAGGTAAGAGTGGCTGTTGGAAAAACCAACATACTTAGGACTATTGACCCATTGTAATGACGCGTGGATCTATGATCCTTCTTCTTTTGGAACCAATTTGAGCTTCTGACGAAGAGTAGTAGAGAAGTAACGTCTATATTGTTTAGATCGCTTAAGTCATTGTTAAAGGAAGCTCCTAAATAGAGTTTCATTCTTTGGGAGAGAGCTGGGCCTGTACAGAGTAGGCGGAGGATTACCTCCTCGTCAATGCAACATCTACAGGTGTTATTTGTGAAAACGCCAAGCCATCTTGGCCATGTTTTTTTAGCCTCTAACATGTTGACCCAACAGTTCAGCTTAGGTTTGATATTTTCTTTAAATTCAACTTTAGTATTAGTTCACACGTGGCGATTGGGATTTTATATTTTCTGGAAAGAGGACAAGATCAGTTCTATGGGGCTTACTCCCAATCCAAGATCCGATTCTTTCATAACTATTCTTTTGATAGCATTACAGTCTAAAGCCTTCTTGGTTTGTGGGACAGACTTTGATACTCTTATATGCTTGCACCGGAATCTAGTAATCTCCCTCGCAAAGATGGACTGGGAAAAGAATAGTCTTGTATAAAGTCACCTTGGTCGCCTCCATAAGGCTTTAATAACAACTGCCTCACTAGCCCAAAGAAGAACCAATTGGCAAGAGTGATTAATTAATAGTTTGATACTTGACATGCTCTATTACAAGAGTGAATTATATATCCACTAAAATCCACTTTCGGACGCAATCTAATATATTATGATTCGTTCCCTGGGAGCTCTCTATTCCCAGGTCATTAGAAATTGCAAACATTTAAGATAAACGTACATAGGTATCTCTGTTATTTTCCTCCCTAGCTTTCCTTCTACCGCGCTGTGTACAAACATTATAAGGGTACTAGAAATTCCTTGTATGTACGTACGTATATTGTTGTATGACTTCTCTTTACGGTGGAATAACTTAATTTGTCGCAGTCACTCATTTTAACTTCTATACCCGTACTCTAGATGCTTACACCTTTTCCACAAATAGCTCACTTTTTTTTTTCTCCTTATGATGTCAATATTGTAGGCATATGTAAGCAGCTGAACTGATCTTCAAAACTGTACCTGCTTCAAAAAAATTGCAAGAGAACACACTATTTTGTCTTTATCCTGCTCTGGTATTAGCAGGATCCGTGCAGCGTGCATTCTCTATTGTTATTTTATACAAACGGATAAGATTTACAAGGTTCTGAATGTAGACGAAATTCTGTATGTCTAGTCTCCAACTATCCTTATAGAGGGCTTTCCAATAGAGACTTGACAGCTTTTAATTTAATTTGTAAATGCACTCTTTCACTAATCATCAAACTGTCACTGTCAATTTATTCAGTAAACTCAACATTTTCATCATGGTAAAGTACACTAACGAGCTACGTTCTCCGATTGGGTTCTGGAGAAGATGCGCCAAGATGATGAATTTCATCGCAAAATCATCTTCAGTGACGAAGCTCATTTTTGGCTGGGTTCGTCAGTGGGTGAAAACCCACTTGTGCTTCATGAATCAGCACTTCATCCACAAAAAATAACTATTTGGTGCGGTTTGCATGCCGGCGGCGTTATTGGACCATATTTTTTCGTCGACGATAGCGATCGTCACGTTACTGTGAATGGTCAGCATTATTGCGCCATGATCACCGATTATTTTTGGCCCGAATTGGAAGATATGGACTTGGAAGACATGTGGTTTCAACAGAATGGTGCCACAAGCCACACAGCACACGCTACAATCGATTTATTAAAGAGTAAGTATGGTGAGCGTGTTACTTCAAGACATGGGCCAGTCGATTGGCCGCCCCATTCGTGCGATTTAACGCCGCTTGACTATTTTATGTGGGGCTACGTTAAGTTGGAAGAGCTCAGAGCCAACATTGAACGCGAAATAGTACCCGTTTTTGCCGAAATGTGTGGCCGAGTCGTTGAAAATTTTGTCCAACGAATCGACCGCTGCAAACTTGCCCGCGGTGGTCATATGAACGAAGTCGAGTTCCATTCATAAATGTTTTGATTGTACTTCAAGCCAATAATAAATTTTTTGAAATATCTCAAATGGTTTGCCTTTTATTTAAAAAAAAAAAAGTTGTCAAGTCGTTGTTAGAAAACCCTATATTAACTTGGTATAAAAGTAATAGGTATCATTTCGGAACTCAAAAAAAAAAAAACAAAGATTTGTTTGATGTGGAACGTCCCAATTTGAAACCCTGTTGAGACGGATACTATTATTATTATTATTATCAAGGGAACATACAAATTAATTTGTAGAGTCCGGAATTTAACGCCGCGGTACTATGCTCATGTGGCGCCTTTTGTCAATAGCACCTACGTACTTACCGCATCCAACACTACTTGATTTCGGTGATCTATTGGGAGCCGATGCTTTCAGTGTGGCGAGGCCGTTGACAGACGGATACTATTTTGCAGACGGAATACCTAGTATAGTCGAATCTTAAGAAACTGATGGTTCTTCACTTGGCATTGTTTTGAGGGATTAAATTTTTATTTAGTTTTCAAAAATTTATCAATTTAATTCATCGGGCAGATATAATGATGAAAATTCCCATGTGTTGTTCAGTGGGTAGACCGTTAGCTAAAGCTGTCTTGTTGTACTTACGAGTTGGTCAGATGAAAGATTTATTAGTTATTATTGTCTTTTTAATGTGGACTATTCTACCTGGAACACCTTGTCGTTTTCAGCAACGTTTTAGGATTATCAATTTCTCGGACTAGGAAGGACGCCATTCGGGCTTTCAATGCCAAGCACACTCTTTTTACTGCTTTTACATCGCATCAACGCCCGTTTCTTAATGTAATGCGGCGTAAAGTCTGCTTTCCGACTGCGCTACTTATTTCCTTTTTTGACTTCCGAACACCCTAAGGCAGTTTCAACATCGGAATAAGAATGTTGTGTGTCAGAGTGCGAGCCCATTGATAATATTTTCTAGAAAACCTAGCTGACAGGAGCAGCTCTTCTCCACTGTTGTCGGTAGAATGAAATAAATGAAATTAGAGCTCTTCGAAAAAAAGTACACTAATATCTGTCTACGAAAAGCCTGAACCGTGAATTCTGTACAATTCCAAAAATTGAAATACAAAGATAATATTGGCTAAGTAGATCCAAATGAATAAATGACAATGCTCTACTTTAAAGGGTATTTGAACACAGGGTGTTGGTACATAAAAGTAGACCGAATATTGGGTTCGATAATTGTTCAGTAGTGGATACCTGGAAGGTTGGTGTAACAAACTGGTTACTTTATGCTCTGAATCGGTTCTGCCAAAATAGGTTTGTGGATGGATGGAGCGAATATTGGATCTAAAGAAGGTCGACAAATAAGCAATTGCTTCGCAATAGCTAGCATCTTTTCTGCTTTCAAAATTCGTTGCTCGGGTCGCTGAATATTTCAAAACTTTGCGGTGTGAATTTATAAATGACAGCCAGTAGTTCCGGCAGTTCCGGTGCGAAAAACCTGTCATGTATATTCAAATGTTATAAATTTAGTATGTTCTGGTCAACTGAAGGTGGATTAGTGGATTTAGCTAGGTGAGATGCCAATTCTCTATACAATTCAAGTTGACTTTCAGTACATGGCGCCCCTGAATAGCTATTCCGGAATCAGCTAAATAGTGGTCTAAGTAAACGAATAACTGCTTGCTATAGCTAGTAATATATTCTCACAAAAAAATCCATCTACAAACCTAACTAACTCCAAAGTGCTGAACAGCTATCCAAATCGTCCAAACACCAAATTCCATTAACGAAATAGCGCTTCCTCCCAATCCAAAAAAACCGACAGAGATTCTTAATATTTATATTATATTCAGGAGTACTTAGCAGTATGGCTTGCTGTCGATAAATCAAATTTTCCCACAGCGAAGAAAACTAATCCGGCTCTGTCACGCCCTTCTCGAGACTACGCAATGCACCGTGAAGTTTAGGGATAGATTATTAGAATTATACCAAACATAAATCGTACATCGGATTTCGGCAAAAAGACACGTTGTCGTGTTATTTATTTACTTTGTGCTAGAGTTCATAGTGTGAAAAACTGTAAAAAATCAAGAAGACATCATATACAATAAATTCAGTTAGCTGCTGGGGTACGAAGAGGATAAAGACATCCCGGCTGTTCACAGCATGCCGTTGTTGATTGTAGTGGATAACCTAAACCACTGCGCCATGATTACAACTGCTACGAAGTTTACGAGTTATATTAGGATGTTGATGTAGTAACCGGGATATATATGGTTTTCTAATAACGACTTGACAACTTGTTTTTTAAATAAAAGGCAAACCATTTGAGATATTTCAAAAACTTTATTATTGTCTTGAAGTACAATCAAAACATTTATAAACGGAACTCGCTTCTTTCATATGATCACCGTGGGCAGGCTTACAGCGGTCGATTAGTTGGACCCAATTTTTAACGACTCGGTGACACATTTCGGCCGAAAAGGCCGTTATTTCGCTTCAATTTCTGAGCTCTTCCAACGTCGTCGGCGTGTTGGCATAAGCCAATGACTTAACGTAGCCCCACACAAAATAGTCAAGCGACGTTAAATGGCACAACCGAGGCGGCCAATCGAGTGGCCCATGTCATGAGATAACACGTTCACCAAACTTACTCTTCAATAATTCGATCCTAGCGTGTGCTGTGTGGCTTGTGGCACCATCCTGTAGAAACCACATGTCGTCCAAGTCCATATCTTCCAATTCGGGCCAAAAATAATCGGTGATCATGGCGCGATATTCACAGTTACGTCACCATTCACAGTAACGTGACGATCTTATCGTCGACGAATGAATATGGCCCAATAACGCCGCCGGCATGCAAACCGCACCAAACAGTTATTTTTTGTGGATGAAGTGGTGATTCATGAAGCACATGTGGGTTTTCACCCGACCTATAACGCATATTTTGTTTATTGACTAACCCATTGAGCCAAAAATGAGCTTCGTCACTGAACATGATTTTGCGATGTATTTGTACTTGTACGTGTACTTTACCATGATGAAAATGTTGAGTTTACTGAATAAATTAACAGTGACAGTTTAATGATTAGTGAAGAGTGCGTTCACAAATTAAATTCAAAGTTGTCAATTCCATATTGGTGAACCCTATACTACACCGATAAAATTGACGATCGAATTAAAAGTGTCTTTTGTTTCAAGTCTCCTGCTTAAGGAACAAAATGGACCTAACTATCTAGTAATTTTGAATATAAAGAATCTTGGTCTCATAAAATGGAAGCAACATGATTGAGACAGTGAAGGCGAGTAACGAAAATAGTTCAGATAATCGTCTTTCAAGGATAGCTGATCTGATAAGTTTGATGATAATTATATGTGGGTCGTAAAATGTTAATATTTGGTAGCCAGGCTCTGTAAAAGGAACATTCTAGAAATTGGCTGGATGCTAAAGTTTGTACGTCTGAACCCGCATTCAACATTGCCTGTAATATTGCATCTTATTTCAACCGTTGCAACAAGAAACTTTCAATATGGTGGCATGACGATCTATCCAAGCTCAGGAAAATGGCTGGTGGAACCTTCAACAACTGTAATTACCTGCATTTCAGAAAACGTATAAGGATTGCCTAAGAATTTGGAGAATTTGGAGAAATGATAAGAGGCACTCTTGGAAAACATGCCATGGAATTTCATAAATAATCCGCAACACTATGTAAGGTTTTGCTCATATAGTTGCCAATCCCTTCTGATCAGAGAGAAGGAACCTAGATTTATTCTATATATTGTACTACAACATAGACCCCGGGTGTATCTTGCATTATTATATACCAGGTGTACCTGTATGAAGTGTTTTTTTTTGTGAAAATAAAACATTAATTTTTATTGGGAAAGTAAAAAACATTTTACTCAAAGTATTGACCATTGCTGGCTACACATTTTTCACATCTTTCAGGCAATTTATGGATTCCATGCCAATAAAACTGTTCGCCTTTTGAAGCAACCCAAAAAGTCACCAAATTTTCGACTTCTTCGTAGTATTCGAAGTGCTACTCATCTAATGCGTGTCCCATCGATGAAAACAAATGGTAGTCGGAAGGAGCCAAGTCGGGTGCATACGGCGAGTGGGGTAGCAGCTCCCTGCCAAGTGCTTTGGCTGTATCCTGAACCAGTTTTGCTTTGTGTGCAGGTGCATTGTCATGGAGCAAAATTACCTTGCGTGTCTTCTGGCCCATTCTGGTCGTTTTTCGATCAATGCATAGTTCAAATTGATCATTTGTTGTCGGTAGTGATATGTATTAACAGTTTTACCTAGTTTTAGGAGCTCGTGGTACACCACACCTTTCTGGTCCCACCAGACACACAGCATTGTCTTCTTGCCGAATTCATCTGGTTTTGCTGTCGAAGTTGATGGTTGTCCCGGACTAATCCATGATTTTTACCGTTAGGATTCTGAAAATACCATAAATCCATTTTAATTGCCAGTAACAATTCGATGCAAAACTGATTTTTTATCGTGTCTTTGAAGCAAAATTTCACAAGTGGTTTTTCGGTTTTCCATCTGTCTTTCATTCAATTCATGTGGCACCCATTTTCTAACATTTGGATCTTTCCCATAGCTTTTAAACGGTCAGAAATTGTTTGTTGTGCAACACTTAATATTTCTGCCATTTGTTTCTGACTCAAAGTGTCATATTCATCCAATATTGTTTGCGATTCGGCGTCTTCAAACTTTTTTGGTGGTCTTCCACGTTCCTAATTTCTCACATCAAAATCGTTGTCTCTGAAACATTGAAACCATTTTTTGCATGTTGCTTCTGATGGGCATGATCACCATATGCCTCGACAAGCATTCGATGCGACTCACCATCATTTCATTTCTTGAAATGAAAACAAAAAATTAATGTTTTCCGCAAGTCATCATTTTCTGGTACAAAATTCGACATTTTTAACACGATGAAACAATATGATGTTGTTTGCTCAATGACTTGATGTATACTAAATATGTTTGACAACAAAAAAACTTAAGGCCCGTTCACAATGAATGTTCACTATCGAGACATTCGTATCTTGACGCTCACCTGGTATGAGAGAATCTTTTGGACCATCAATAGATTCTGTCCCTATAAATCTTCAGGTTTTTCTGGTATTCCGCATGTTATATATATATATATATTCAAATATATTGGTCTCATAAGCATCAAACTTACACAGGTGCATGCATTAGTCGGCTTGTGATGTAATGGCATTTTACGGACTTTGTAAAGACTCAGAAACGGAATAAGCTACTTCAAATCATTAAATTCTTCAACCAGTTTTCATCATAATTCAGATGTGAACAGATGAGTATGAAGTGCAACTTTTATCACCTACTGTAAGGACCCTATACATATCGATGACGCAAAGGTGCACGTAGTTTTCGCATAATATTTGCAATAAACTTTCAGGTTGGCGGAACCTAGGTGGAGAAAGTTATTTAAAACTTTTGGTCTTTTCATACATTTTTCTTCATCCTCTTCATCTACTTTGGTTTTGTCCTCTGAAAGGACATAACTTCGTGTTGAAAGTCGCTTCGAATACACTTAGAGGGATGCAAAGATATTTGTGTACTTTATTTCTGTTTTTTTTTTTTTTTTGGCTTATAACTTCAGAATACATTTGGTAATGGGATAAGATGAGAAGTGGTTGCATTTACAAAGAAATCGTTAGAGTATATATTGAAATAAATCAGCGTGTGCATTGTTCATGGAAAAGGAACTAATTTTATTTTTGTAAGTATAGATCCTTTTGTTACACAAGGATAACATACAGAAGTCTAACTCATCAAAAACTTTTTCTGAAACTGAAACCACATTTACTTATCTTAGACTGCTTATGATAGATTGAGGGCTGATGAACTACTTTCAATAAAGTATAAAGGAATGTGTTATAACAAATTGTAACAAACTATAGGTAAAAGGTGACAAAAAAAAATTCCACCTGTCAGTTATACACATATATCTGTTTACAGATATACAGACTGTATATTTGGAGCTGACCACATGGTAAAGCACAACACAGATGTGTAATCAGAGGTCCTCTCCTATGTTCTGAGATAGAATCAACGGCGACGCTACTATTCGAAGTTTCGAAACTTTCAAGGCCAAGGCAGGGTCTTGAAAAAATAAATTGGAGCGGAGAAAGTCTTGTAGAGATAACTGAAGCGCTCGAGTCCCCGAAGTGGGTTATTGGCCTTGGAGCATCCGCATTTTTGCCCCAGGATTAAACCCAGGATGTGGCCCTCTAGGTTGGGGGTTATGAGTCGGAGTTAGTATAGCCTACACGACACCAAGTCTGACACGGACTTAGGCTTATTGATTTTGCCGCTGGAAGAAATGTCCCTATAGCAAGTGCATCCCAGGATATACAAAGGGGTCCCCGGATCTTCAAACCTTTAAACAAACTGATCACTTTGCGTTCGAAGTAAGGCATACTTGCAGTATTCCGGATGTCCATACATTCAGAGCAGTCAAAATTTACTCGTCTTACTACCTTCTTGTAGCGAAGAAACGCAGTTGTCAGAAAAATGAATATACAGGGTGACTGATTCGAACTGCAACTTTTTAAAATGCTATAATTTTTTTATTTTTCGATAAATTTTCTTGTGCTAAGGCAAAAATGTTGGGAAATACATCAATTTTGAAATTGTATCAGTAGTTTTTAATAAGTCCACCTTTCGGGTAGATAATGGCCTTGAGACGGCCGAAGAAAGCATCGCACGATGTACGCAAGTGGCTCTGCGGTATTTTAGCCCATTCCCGGCGAAGTGCTTGTTTGACATGGTCCAAACTTTGGTATTTTTTAGTGCCAATCTTCGCCTTCAAAATACCCCAGACAGACAGAGAAATCCAACGGGTTTGTATCCGGAGAATTTGCAATCAATTGTGTCGAAGAAATGAAGTGTGGAACATTGTTTTTTAACCAATCTTGGTTGACGCGCGCTTTGTAAGACGGTGCCGAGTCTTGTTGATATGTCCACGGTTTCCGACCGAAATGATTATTTTCCCAAGGCTTTAATACTATCTCTAAGACAGTTTCACGGTATACGATCACATTAATTTTGAAGCCACGGTCCAAAAATATGAGCGGAGAGTGACCATCGGCGGTTATGGCGGCCCAAACCATCACCGTTGGTGCTGCCTGCTTTCTGGTGGCCCTCCGAAGGTGTAAATTTTCGAAGGACCCCTCTGGCAAGTAAACTCGGTCATTTTGTTTGTTGACATATTGCTCTATAACAAATCGCGACTCATCGGAAAAAACCAAATTCGGCAAATCACCACTTTCGTGCAAGAGTAGCAACTCCTTCGCCCTTTTGACTCTAACTTCTTTCTGTTGCGGTGTAAGATCGCGTGCTTTTTAGAACTTCAATGGCTTGAGCTCAAGCTCATTTTTCAGTATATGTTGCATCCGTTCCAACGATATGTTGAGCCCACAAGCCATTTTTCTTCCACTTCGACGCGGATTTCGCTTAATTCGAGCCTTCACTTTCCGAACCATTTCAGCCGATGTTGCTGTTTTTTTATGACCACCTCCATGGCGTTTTTCAACGCTGCCAGTATCACGGTAACGAGCTATGTTTCGAGACACAAATGATTTATTCACGTTGAGGTGCTGGAGGCCTCTAACGATAGCTACTTTTGGTTTTCCAGCCAAATACGTTATAAAGCAATCACACTATCACGTTTGAATTCCATCGCGGATAAAATTTTTCCAACATAACTGAGACGCAAATTGTTTAAAAGGCTTGTAAATAATAAAATTATTATGTCATGTGTCAGAATTTGAGCTCACAGTAATGAACGGTTTTGAAATTTTAGCAGTCTAAAGTCAGTCAGAGTGTATAAAAACTAAACTTACTGGGCAAGAACGACTGTTCTTAATATTGATATACCATGAATGATACAATTCTTCAAAGTGTAATAAATATTATATGTGTGCATGTAGGCATCAGCGCCTGATACTTACTGCTTACAATAAGCTAAGCCTAAGAAGGTTAAGATAAGAATACGAACAAAAGAAAAAAATATATAACAATAATAAATATTAAATTTATAAAAAAAGTTGAAAATTTAATAGATGGATGTGTCTTTAATCGGAGATCCGGTGATCGGATTAGTAACTGATAGAAAGCAAAGTTTGGTAATTGTGCCCCCAGAATGGTTGAGTATAGTAGTTGTCACTCTGCGGAGTCTATCATACCTAGAATGAACTTCTAATACTCAGTGGCCATTTCGCTGGTGGAAATTGTTGGTCAGTAACTAGGACCATCTCGTTGACCTGAAAGTTTATTTTACTCTGAATCCATTTCGAACGCTATTGAACTCTGTTAATAAATTATTTTCTCCAACACTCTCAAAAATGCTGAGTATGATGTTGTGTTTGGTAGTCTGTATATCCAGTTGTATATCCTGTTGACATTAAGATCTATTATAAACGGCTCCCGTATTAGATTCGAAGGTTAACCAATATGAAAATATGCGGGTGTTGAGGCATTGACGTCTGATGGATCATCACTGATTAATAGAGTTTTCTGGAATTTAATACTGACTCGATTTGAACTAATATAGTGTTACGCTCTTCAGAAGCTATGATAAAATACGATTTATGAGCATTCGTTTAAGATGATACTTAACCAATTTAATACCTGCTTCCTACAACCCACCAATGTGGTGGAGGTGGAGTAAAAACCCAGGTAGTTCCTTCAGATTCAATTTCTCCTTGGTTAGCACCAACAAAATAAGTACTAAAATCACTGTATAGTGCGGCCAGTAAATCGAAGGAATACTGCAATGAATCCCTCCGAAAACATGTCAGTAGACATATAAAGATACATATGAAGCCGTTATATGTTTTTGGAGATGTACCTTTATAAAGTCCTATGTTAAATGGTCCAGCATACTCAATGCCACTGTGCCGAAAATGTCTGGTTTCGTTTGCACAAACCTTCTAAAGCGATCCAATAATAAAAAATGAATTAACTGAGAGGAAGTAGGAAGCTACATTTGTCAATGAACAAGTTCAAGTACAGGGTAATTCATCATGAGGTTTGATTTATATTGCAAGATAAAATACATAAATTTGAAAGTGAACTTACGATTTTTATTATCGATTAAAAGAACAATTCACGGCATTTACTTTTTAAAAATGATATCATGTAAATGTTGGCTACGACTACGTCTGAGGTGGTCCATTCAGAAGGTCCAATTTTCGGCAAATCGTTCGAGCAAAGCAACTGGTATTTCGCGAATAACTCAGACTTTACATATCCCCAGAGAAAATAGTCCAAAGGTGTTATATCGCACGATCTAGGCGGTCAATTTACCGTAGCAAAACCTGAAATTAAGTGCTCACCAAAAAGTTAACAAGTTAATTGTTTCATTCCCTGTATTGCTCGTAGTGCCATCTTTTAGAAACCAGAGCTCACCGTGACCATGTGCTTGAATTTCAGGTTACCATTGATGGTAACATTCTGATTTGTCTCATTTTTGAAGAAATATGGCCCAATGATTCCACCAGTCCATAAACCACACCATACCGTTGTTTTTAATTGATGCAATGGTAGCTCTTGGTACTCTTCGGGTTGCTCATCAGCTCAAATATGGCAATTTTGCTTATTAACGTGTCCATTGAGCCAGAAATGGGCTTCATCACTGATCAAAATTTCACAATAAAACACCGGATTTTCATTGAGTTCTTCTAGAGCCCATTCACTGAAAATATGACGGAAATTCAAGTCGCCTGGCTTCAATTCTTGCAAAAGTTGAATTTTGTACACTTTTAGGCCGAGATCCTCACGTAAAATACGCCAAGTTGTCGAATATGCCAAGACAAGCTGCTGAGAACGACGACGAATCAATTCGTCACGGTCTTCGCGTACACCCTCAGCTACAGCTGCTATAGTATCTTTACTACGTGCTGGATGTGATCTAACCGGTCGAGTATCAACCACTAATGTAAATTTGGACTCAAATTTGCGAATGGTATTGGCAATAGTGGTTTCAGTATGTCGATTATGCGCACCGTCAGTTCCTCGAATCGCACGAATAACATTTCTCACATTTCTACAGCTGAACAATTTGGAGACGCTTTTGAATTTGAGTCTTTATACTTTAATTTGCCAAGCAATACTGAGCAAAACTGATAAAGAAGTTTGATAGAAGTCACGCGTAATCTGTCAAAAAAGGTCTATTGAAAACCAAACCTCACGATGAATCACCCTATATAAGATATTACTTTTAGTAGATATTTGGGAATTATTTCGAAAACAAAGTGGTATGAGATAAAAGTATGAGCTTAGAGAGGGAAACAGAAATTTCTTTAGGTTTAATTGTATCTATAACATGGAAGTGTCTCCCTTGCCAATAAGTCAACACCTATCTCTAATACGAAAAGTAAAAAAGAAAGTGGTTGCCCCATGAACTGGATGAGGCACAAAAACTACGCAGCTTAGAAATCTGTAGATCGCTGAACTTAACATCCAAATTAACCATTTTTAGACTCTTTAATTATGTGTGATAAAAAGTGGATTTTGCACGACAAGTGTAAGCGATCTGTGTAACGGTTAGATACATAAGAAAAACAAAAACGCATCCCGAAACTAGGTATTATTACTAAGAAAAGTTTATGGTGGCAATCTGGTAGACATCGAAAGGACCAATTTACTTTTCATTTCTTCAACTAGGGACAACAATAAATGCAGTCAAATATTGTGAGGAAATCGACATGACGATTGCAGACCCTATACATCGCGCGTAATGGTGCAAAAACTGCTACAGTCAGGATTTGAACGAACTATCATCTATTCCGCAATCTGGAGTCATTTTGTTGGCAGAAGGTAATCCGAAAGCGAGCAGATGTCATAAAAGCCTTTGAAGACTTTATAGCATCCAAAAGTCAAACCTGCTATAAAAAAGGAATAATGGACCTTGAATCACGTTGGAGAAGAATTATTGATTCAAACTGTTCATATTTTAACAAAAAAAAAAAAAATAATAAAAAATAAAAAAAAAAAAATATTGGCTATTGGTGCAATCTACATAATAATATCGAAATATGTAACAGTTAACACGGAACAATCTTGTTAAGGTAACAGAACAAACTCGATGTTTTCAGCGATGTCGCTTGACCACGAACATTTTGAAAGGCTAATTCATTGATGACTAGATGGGGTAAGGTTGTTACTCAAGTAGAAGTACTCCGTGAAAGGTGAAATTAGCTGAGTTCTCTTCGGATCGGATATACTACTAATCAGAAGTATTATAGTTTTGCTCATTGCAGTAACTCCGTTAGCCATAAGGATTTCTATGGAATTCATGCATGAATCGATGAAAGAACTATTTTTGAATCAGGTGAAAGTCTAGATAGTCTAGATAGTCACAGATATTTTACCATCATGGATAGAAGGAAAATATAAAATTCATGCACCTTATTACAGGAGGTGTAATAAATTCCGAGAAATTGTTGTGTTTCAATAAAAGACTTATCTTGATAGTTCAATATTGTTTACTTAAGAGTACGAATTGGACTGCCCCTAATAAATTATCAAACAGTAAGACCCACCCCACAAGCGGATTGTGTATCAAGTGTGACTGTGTGATAAAGATAATTCATAGTTATTAGCATGTAAAAGTTAAATTTAATGATGGTTATTATGTTAGAGATGGGACATTGTACATCAGTCATCTCGGCATTTTGATAGCTTGTAGAGCGGGAAAAAAATCTAAGTCGTTTTTTTTACGCATACCCTCTAATTTTTTTACTTTTAAGTCAAAACAATTATAAATAAATTTTTAAGAAGGTAGGACCACGGTAACTTGTACCCACTTACATTGATACATGTCAGTAATTGCTCTCTAAGTCTGACGCGAGCTAACGTGTCGATGTGCTTGTGATTACTTGTTATTTGGTTATAGAACACGCATTGTTTTCAATCAGTCAATATGTCAGTGGAATTACGCAGTTCTAAACGGGATATATTTTTAATAGGTGACGTAAAGCATCAAATAACAGGTTCAAAACTTCCATCTAACGGACAAGTTCTAGCAGTTTTATTTTACAATATCCGTGAAACGAATTTAACTGTCAATGAAAGCGCGAATCTCACTATTCGCGAGTGTATTTTCTATTGAGAAAAGGCGCGTATTCCTACTAAATATTTGTCTAATTATGTGAAGAAACTTGTAAACTTATATCAAGTTTGGAGGGACTTGCAAAAAAATGCACAAAAGACACAAGACATAACATATTTAGGCAGCGCCGTCAAGACTTTGTCAACAATTTAGATAATTTGTTTGATATTACACACTCTGATGCTCTTCAATTAATAAAAAATAAAAGAAGATAGGATCTTTTTACGTCGTCAAAAAGAGCCAGGCCGACCTGGTCACTTAGCAGGAGTGGATAGAAAATTGACTGATAGAGAGGAAAGAGCGCGCCTCAGAGCTATTGAAGAAGAAAAACGACTTGCTAAATATTTTTCTGAGCCGACTCCTTGACATCATCTTATATACCGTTACAAGACGACTCATCTTCAGAATTCAATGAAAACTTAGATTTACAAGAGGACATACCGAATCTTGTCGAGAATACGCAACCCAGCAAAACACCTCTGCGGAAAGTTTTCATTACTCCAAAATTAGTAGCAACGCTAGATAGGTGTCAATTGAGTATGAGAGATTCAGTGTTCATTCTTGAAGCAACTAGTGAAGCACTTGAACATAATATTGATGAATTTCTGATAAGTAAGTCTTCCATCCAAAGAATTCGCACAGAAAAACGGAAAGAGCGCGCTGAAGTCATAAAAATTGATTTCCAAAATGAGCTACCGGAAGTTGTGACTGTTTGTTGGGACGGCAAGCTTTTGTCTGCATTAAATGCTCGGAAATCAAAAGAAGAACAACTTATTGCTGTGCCAAGATTAGAAAGATCTATAGGAAATGAACAAGCACAGGCAGTTTGGAACGCGACTGTAGACTGGAATTTAGAAGATAAAGTGCAAATTCTTTGTTGCGATACTACTGCTTCAAATACAGGTCATTTCAACGGTGCCTGTGTGCTTCTTGAACAAAAACTAAACTGAGAAATTCTTATTTTTGCTTGTTATCATCATGTGCATGAATTGGTCTTAAAAGTCGTATTTGAAGCAAAAATCAGTCAAGTAACTACAATCCCTGATATTCCACTATTTAAAAAGTTCCGAGAATACTGGAAAAGTATTAAGGCTGATAAAATACAGAACTATAAAGAAAAACTTACACACCACCTGACTGACTCCGAAGTTGACAACTTGCAAGAGTTTTACCGAATTGAGCTGACAAAAGAAATAGTCAGAGATGATTATCGAGAGTTAATAGAGCTTTCTGTGATATTTTTAGGTGGAGATATGAAAAAAAAATTTAAAATCCGACCTCCAGGTGCGATGGCGAAAGCAATTTATTCCCTGAAAATATCGTTACTTAGTGCTCAATTCAAGATCACAAGCAAAGACAAGGCGGCATTGATTGACGTTTGCTTGTTCATTGTAATATCCTACATTAAACCATGGCTCCAATGCACTTCAGGAATAAAAGCACCTTACCAAGATTTGTGCTTTTTAAAAACACTGATGTCTTACGATAAAACTGATAAAACGATCTCAAAAGCAGACTTGAAGAAGATAATTCAGCATTTATGGTATAGTATTTACCTGGCAAAGATTCTATATTATCACTGTTTGACGATGATATGGACCAAGAAACTAAAGTTAAAATGGTTAATAATTTAACCAAAGAGGAAATAACTCATGGAAAACGATGCATCAAATCGAAAGAAGAACTTTGTGGTTCATTGTATGGTAAGTTTATTAAAGAACATTGGCATAAATAGTTAAGAAGTTTTTACCTTCGTTTTCTGTTAAAGTATATTTTTGAACACTCTTTTCTTATTTTGTTTCAGAAAAAAAACCTCTCTGACTCCATTTCAATAAAAAGCAAGTCCTTATTCAATCGCCTTAAAATTGAAGACAGTTTTCCACATGAATGTCCTACTTTGTGGTCAAATAATACCTCGTTTCAAGAAGCTAGAAAAAAAGGTTCGGCACTGAGGGTAGTAAACGATGTAGCCGAAAGAGCGGTTAAGTTTATGCAAGACTTTTATGGATTAATCACAGTTTAGGAGGAACAAAAGCAATTTTTATTACGTTGCGTACAAGAACACCAGAAAATTTATCCTGACTGTAAAAAAAAGATTTTAACATTAATATTATTTTTTAATGTAAATGAGTAAGTAATATAACATTCAGGTGTATTGAAGTCTTAAATAGTAATAAAAATTAAATTTTTAATTCCTCCTATAGTAAGTCAGTACAAATTTTCATGTCAAAAGTTTGGCATCAAGTCGGCACGGGTAATTATTGTCCATTCGCAAAAATATTTATTATTTGAGTCAAAGAGGTCAAACGGAATAAAAAAAGAGTTATGCGTATTTTATTTCGCGAAAATGGAGCGATACTTTTTCCATTCATTTTGAAAAGATACAAGTAGGATGTCGTCCCATTCTGTACCTAAACGACATCATATTTGAAAATAGATTTCAGTTAGAATAATGGTTTGAGCTAGCAAACCAAACGGATAAGAATAATTTTGGAACAAAGATAACAAGGGAAATTTTAAAAAAAATAAAAGAAATCGAAATGAGAATTCTAAAACAAGTCATGTGCCTTAAGAATTTCCTTCAAAGTTAAAAGATAATTCAAGGTCTTCTAATGGCAAATCGGATACAAGCTTAGTACAGTTAGAGAACCATTTTCTTAGTTTGAATCCTTCAGATCATAGGACTGCATTGAGTTCTGTGTGGAGAACTTCTGCTGAATCTACATCATCAGAAATAGAAATGATGTCGTCTACATAGCTTTCTATTTTGAGAACTTTATAACCTTTGGGATTCATCATTAGTTAATTGTAGCACTCATATGGATGAATAAGGTGCACATGTAATGCCGTTAGTTACAGTTTTGAGTTCATACAGTTAAAGAGGATAAGTTGGCTCAAATCTCCACAGAATAAGTTGACATTGCATTTCATCGGAGTGAATCAGAATTTGTCTGAACATTTTCTCTACCTCAGACGTAAGCGCAATAGAGAAAATACGCCATCTTAGTATGACGAAAGAAAGGCCAAAGTGAAGTATAGGACCAGGAACAATTCAAGGCAATGGGGTGGCCTTGAAGACCCATTAGAAAATACACGGAGTTTTGTATCTTCTTTGTAAACTCCATGCTGGAAAAGAATGAAAACATTCTCTGATTCTAAAGCGTCACTAAAATTACATCTTAATTTCATTTGATTAATATCGATGTACCACCTTATTTAATCCATTCAGAAAATTAAAAATATAAGTTTATTCATCTAAATCTATATTGTTCCCTTCAAAGTAAGCCCCATCGACTGCAACATACTTATGCCAGCTCTTGATCCAATCCTCAAAACATTTTGTGGGGTAAGACATCCCATCCACTGTTTTCCAAATAGCTCTTAACCGGAATAGCAACGTGGGGCCGAGCGTTGTCATGATGGAAAATTATTGCCTCGTGTCTGGTCGCATATTCCAGGCGTTTTTCGGCTACTGCTCTCCTCAAATGGATTAATTGTGTTCGGTAGCATTGTCCATTGATATTTTCACCCGGTTTTAGCATCTCATAATACAGCACACCTATTTGATTACACCAAATACAGAGCATTACCTACGCGCCATGGATATTCGACTTTGCCGTTGATTTGGCTGGTTGGTCGGGTTTCACATATGATTTTTTGCGCTTGGGGTTGTCGTAATGGATCCATTTTTCATCACGAGTAATAATACGATGCAAAAATGACTTCCTTCCTTTTGTGGCTTTCCAGCAGCATTTCGGACATCCAAAACCGCATTTCGACGTCTCTCGGTTTGAGTTCATGTGGAACCCAATTTCCTTGTGTTTGGCAACAATCTTCATAGAGTAATGCTTTCAGTTCTTCATCTTCAAACTTTTTTGGCTGCCCAGGACGTTCATCGTCTTCCAAGCCAAAATCACCACTTTTAAATCGTGCAAACCACTTTTGGCACGTTCGCGCAGCTAGCGCATGTTCACCATAAACTTCCACCAAAATACTATGACTTTCGGCAGCAGTTTTCTTCATACTAAAGTAATGAAGAAGAACTCCCCTCAAAAACACTTTTTCAGGCACAAAGTTCGACATATTTGAGTGAAAAAAATTTATTGTTATTTACACTTCAAATGAATAACACATACTGAAATGTCGTACAATGACAGTAGCTTTCCAACGCATGTTCCAATAGAAAAATACAAGTAAAGCTATCTCTTAGCAAACCGCACGAGACCCAATATATTCGGTTTTCGGTATGTCCATCAGTGCTTCCTGCGATTTTTCCATTACTTCCTCTTGGCTGCTGAAACACGTTCCACGTAGAAAGGAGTGACGGGGAGCCAAATCAGGTGATTTCGGTGGCTGTTAGATGGTATTTGTTGCATTTTTCATCAAAAAATTATGAAAAATGATGGCATTGTGCGACGGTGCGTTATCATGGTGCAAAATCCACGAGTTTTCTGCCCATAATTCTGGTCTCTTTCGGCGAATTGCGTCACGTAAACGTCCCATAATTCCCAAATAACACTTTTTGTTTATTGTCTGGCCTTCTGGTAAAAAGTCATGATGTACTTCACCGTTGTAATCCACGAAAACCGTGATCATTGCCTTCTTTTTTGACTGAAAACGACGTGGTCGACGTCTCTGGTAATGATCCTTTTTATGAATGCGGGATCGAATTCAGCCTCGCGAATCATCTCTTTTGCAATATCAACACGGTCCTTTTTTTGCATGAAATTGAGATCTTTTGGCACCAACTTTGCTGCTACACGACGGAAACCCAAATAGCTAATCAAAATGTCTTGGGCGGATCCATAGGCAATGTTCAAGTCCTTCGGTATCTCTCTGATGGTAAATTTGCGGTTATTGACTAACATTTCTTTTACTTCAGCAATGTTTTCGTCGGTTTTCAATGTCGATGGTCTGCCACTGCGTTCATCATCTTCGATTGACTCACGACCACTTTCAGCCTCGCGAATCATCTCTTTTGCAATATCAACACGGTCCTTTTTTTGCATGAAATTGAGATCTTTTGGCACCAACTTTGCTGCTACACGACGGAAACCCAAATAGCTAATCAAAATGTCTTGGGCGGATCCATAGGCAATGTTCAAGTCCTTCGGTATCTCTCTGATGGTAAATTTGCGGTTATTGACTAACATTTCTTTTACTTCAGCAATGTTTTCGTCGGTTTTCAATGTCGATGGTCTGCCACTGCGTTCATCATCTTCGATTGACTCACGACCACTTTTGAACCACTCGTGCTACTGGTAAACGACCGTTTCTGAGAATCGTTGCCGAAACACTTTTCCAACGTTTCCAACGTTCGCGCACCTCTAAATCCGTTTCTTACGCAAAATTTAATACAATCCATTCCTAAAATTGTAAAAGAATCGCTAACACACAGAGATATATGTACTTTTGGCTACGTAACTTTTGCAAAGGTTCTTTGTTCAGCATGGGTAAATCTTTTTTTCATAAAGAATAACAAATACTTATTAAGACAATATATTTTTAAAAATCTAATTAAAATTTGAAATGAATTGGTTGAGAATTGTTCAAGTTCATAAAAATATTTGCAATACTTTTAATCCGCGATGCCTGCACCTTATAATAAATAGTTCGTCTATTAGTTTGCCCCTTCCACTGAGACCTTTTGTATTCTTTTTCAAATTACGTAGGCGGAAACCCATTCGCTTTTCTGAGTACTGTGATATTCTCATAGGGCTTAGCATCAGTAATGCCTTCAGAAGTTATAGAATAAACTCACCAATACAATGAGTGTTTTTTAACTGGTGCAAAGCTTCGGATCGCTGAAACATCTCAACAACTGCATCGACCTCTATTTTTCCTGCTGTTATATCGTGATTTTTTATTTACTTTTCAATATAATAGCCTTTCAGTTCTATACTCAACTCTATAAACTTTTCCCAGCGATGTTCAAAAAGTTCGATACCCCCTTTATAATAAATACTGTGTTGCTCCTCAAAATAGCCATTAACTGCCGAAACCATTTCTTAATCGTTGGAAAATCTTTGACCACTGAGCCATTTTTTCAAGTTTGGGAACAGAAAATAATCCGAGGGGGCTAAATCTAGCCAATGGGGTGCATGAGGTAGCAATTCAAACTTTAATTCATTAATTTTGGACATTGCAATAACGGATTTGTGAGCTGGTGCATTGCCTTAATGAAACAACACTTTCTTCTTAGCCAAATGCGGCCGTTTTTGGTTTATTACTTCGCTCAAACGTTGCAATAAGTTCGCATAATTCTGGCCATTGATAGTTTTTCCTTTTTCAAGATAGTCAATGGAAATTATTCCACGCGCATCCCAAAAAATAGACGCCATGGCCTTGCCTGCAGATGAAGCGGTCTTCGCCTTCTTTGGAGCCGGTTCTCCGTTTTGAATCTGTTGTTTTGATTGTTCTTCTGTCTCGGGTGTAAAGTGATGGACCCATGCTTCATTAATTATTACGAAACGGCGCAAAAATTCTGCTTTGTTGCTGTGAAACTTTGCTAAACATTCAATTGAAACAACTTCACGACACTGTTCACGACACTGTTTTTGCTCGAGTGTGAGCAAACCCATCTTGCACACAGTTTTCTCATGTCCAAATTTTCAAATAATATGCGATGTAAGGCACTTTTTGAAATGCCTACAATGTCTGCTAGCTCGCGCACTTTCAGTCGACGATCATCCAGTACCGATTTGTGGGTTTTCTTCACCATTTCTGGAGTCATCAACTCATTTGGTCGACCACTGCGATGCTCGTCTTGGAAGATCGTACGGCCTCGTTGAAACTCAGCAAGCCAAAATTTATAAAAGTTCAGCTTTTATATTGGTTGAGCTGAGGCCTTTCAAATAAAAGTATTGTAACATATCACATAACGATGACCAATTTTCTCCATTTTCATAAATTCGCTGACAACGTTTACTATTGATGGCCGCCAAACAAATATTAAACAACGTGGCGTTTACAAACTTGAAGCATATGGTTTAAAGACTGGGTACTTTCAAATACAGTGATATTCTGTGATGTGATCAAAAAACTACCGCCATGTCTTGGTCAGGCCGGGTACTTCTGGGACCTCCCGTAGTTGTCTCGTCTTTCGCTGCTTTCATCATACTGTTTTTGCAAACTAGTTTAGTTGCAATTGAGGAAGTGCAAGGACACAGAAATTTTACTTGTTGTATTTTTTGAGCTAAAGGAAAATGTGTGTTTTTGATAATACCATCAAAAATTATTTCATGAAATACGTGTGCTCTTTGAAAACCTTATCGTCTGATCTTCCCGCAATTTTGACATAGTATGTGGTACATGGTATGTTTTCGCTAAATTGATGGTATAAATGTGTGGGTAAATCCCACACGGGCCTTTTTTTTTTAAATAAATTCTCATATGAGGGACACTTTCTTCTTTTTCATTTTGGTTTTTTTTTTTTACGAGCAGTTTAGGACTTGTTATCTTAAGTGTTACCCCAATCTATGCCATCAACTACTGCTGATCTCCATGAAGAGTGCGTTGATGTACACCTCTTACTACCAGCACTGAGAAATGAAAACTATCGGTGAGTTTTAGAGTATTAGAAATGGACTCAAGTTTTGGATTGGACTTACCTTTCCAATTTGCTTTCTTTCTGTTACCCCAATTATTTTCTTGCGGAATATTTAATTTTGTACAACCGCCTTTGTGATGAAATCAATTCGTCTGAGGTAATGGAATGTGTCACTACTACTTGGCTTGCACCTTTTAGTTTTAGGTATCGAAAAAATCTTTGCCATATCGCTGTTCTCCGAATCAGTCGATGAAAAGTAGAGTAATGGTCATTATAGTAATGGTTATATTACGGCACACTGAAAGACTAACTGGAAAAAATATAAAACGTTGTCTTTGTTTCAATTTTCTTAATTTCTCTAGTTTCCACTTCAGTTTTAGTCGGTTTTAATAGTGGAAGATCCCTTGAAGCAAAACTCTGAAGAAACGATCACCCATTCCACTATATCTTGTAACCACATAGCTCTTCTGGTGTAAATCCTCTTGAACCCATGTCGGCTGGATTCTACTTATTGCCAACGTATCGCTAAACATCTCTACCAGTCAATGATTGTATTTCGCTGATACGATTGGCTACAAAAATAGTCCGGATCGCGGGGTTTCGTTTGATCCAAGCCGATTGAATCATTGAGTCCGATCACGCCAATGTTAGATGCTTTTGAAATTGCATTACCCTTCATATTCAATGAAAGAGCTTTGCTAACAAGAGTGCTGCACATATCTGTAATTCGATGGCCCATTCCGCAGTTCAATGCTTTGTCGTTTTATGTCTTCAGATAGTGAAGTATCCCAATTAAGTCCTATTATCCAAAGTTGCTGCAATATTAGTTTACTATAGCTTTTATGACACAAGGAGTGATCCATCAAGGTGGATCAAATATACGAGCAATATCTGCCAGGACAGTCCATTATGTATGCTAGGTTATCTCAGGGAGGTTTTTTTTTTTTTTAATTTAAAAGAGTCTATTTCTGGAAACTATTGAATTTCTAGAGTTTTAATAACATATGGCGAGTCAAAGTTGAGGGGAAACTTCTCTTTCATTCTTAGGAACTTGCTAGAAAACAGCCTTTGAGATGCTTACCCATTTTCTGAAAGGAAACCAAGCCGAACTGAGTGCGGCTAGAGTATCTTTTTGTAAAACAAGAGCATAAGGTTCGCTGTCTGAACCGTAGATGAGGTCATCAACATCAATATCGACGTATAGTAATGTCTCCTGTCTTACTTTGTCTTATCGTTATTTCCACCAACAATGCTCCGTTGAAATCGCCAGTAGCATTCCACGCCTTCAAACCTTCAACCGCAACACCCGCCTCGGTGTGAATGCTCATTAGTATCCTTCGGCCGTATTCTAAAATATCGTTATTAATTCCTAAGGCGTACGAATAGCTTATGGAATGTTCTACCGAGCTCTATATTTCCTGGTCATTATAACTTGCAAACATTTAAGAATAATGTACATCGGTATCTTTCTTTTCTTTCTTCCCAAATTTCCTTTGCACACGCTGTGTACAAACATTTTAAAAGTACACAAATCCACATATCCACAAAACACATACAAGCCTTCTACTCGTATATGGGCCTTGGTCACATGTGGGTGTATATGTTCAACGTCAAACGCAAGTTGCTGTAAGGATCGCATTTAGAGATATGGAGCTGATGCTGTACCAAAGGTTATCGTGTTAGGTGCATAGGTTTTTATGGGCTCATAAGTTGTGGTTCTTCACAATATAAGCTGATGTAGAGTGCCCCTTTTTCCCATTCATATCTGCCTGTACATCATTGATATATTTGCTACGAAAGCTAACTTAAATTTTCGCCATTTGGCGATTAAATCAAGGATGTCTGGTTGTTGTCAGCATCAAATAATCATTTAAAGAAGTTCAATTCGCTGTCTTACATGTTGCGTCGAAGACCACCCGAGGCTTCGTTGTGCTGCTGGACTCTTTGAACAAATGAGGCAGGAAATATTAGTATCCACTTACTGATTCTATGTCTGGTGTGACTTCTTGCATGTGACCAAGTTTTACGTATGCTTTTTGTAACTTCTTGTTGAATGCAAGGCGTTTTTTAATCTGGAAAAATCTGGTCATCGCAGCTCTCTTTGAGTTTCCCAAAATTGGTCGAACTCTATCTTTGAATGGGAGTTGACTTCGTACCTTCCATCCTCCCTTATTTGAATTGCCTGCTGAAAATGTTGTTGATATTTTTCTTCCTCCTTTGTTAGTTTTTAAATATTCACATTTCGAATGTATCAAACTTAACATAGAAACAAATTGTATAATTCGTACCAATCTTCGAATTTTCCATTAAAAGTTTTAATTCTAAATCATAACGAAGACTTTGTTATGTTAAGTTACTATTGTATATGTTGTCAGCTTTCGAAGTTCCTTCGATTCGACTGGTTTGGATGCTTTTTCGCTTTCTTTGGAGATCGGTTAATTCCATTGTCTGCGCTTACCCCAGAAATTTCTAAGCGGCTTGATTCTGTCTCGCTGAGTGAGCCTCAATTTTAATAGAAAAGACTAACAAAAGTAATAGTTTTCGGGAATAAGTGAACAAGTAAAAAAAACAGCATTAACATATCCGCTGGCATTTTCTCGACACGGTTGATTACCATCCCATAGCATCATTCATCTGTGTACATGTTCTATTTCTTGTTGTTTATTTTTAATCTTTTTAGTTAGAGCACAAATTCCTTTCTTCCTGTATTTTCGGGATCTATGGAGATTTAGAAAAAAGTTAGTTGCCGCGGTTTTCCCTAATTCTCTCCAGCAAATAACGACAAAGTTCATTAAAAGTGAAAAAAAAAGTTAAGCCCATTCTCTTCTGCATATGATCATCTCTTCATTCGTTGTGTGAAATTCAAAACTAGACAAACTGACGGACCACTAGCACCACTAAAAACAAATCTCTAGATCACGGTTTCATCTTGTGAAACTGTTAGTTTTTCGCGAGGAATGTCAATGCTCGAGAGCGATCGCCATCATCCCATAACCCTCATTGGCATCAACTCACATGCTTAGGAGTTTATTGTGTTTTTTTTTTTTTTCTTTGTTTTTACAGTTCACGTGCGTTGTGTTGTATTGTAGTAGTAAAATGTGTCCGAAAGCGAGGTATCTTTTACCTACCTCTTCGCTTTGCGCCGTTGCCTTTTGTTTTTGTCTTTCCGGTTTTCTCCTAATTTGCATTTAAGAATTTTTATTGTTTCGTAATTTAATTTTTGGAAATTATTCGCTATCTGCAATTTCGTGCTGAATTTTGTCCCACTGGATGACGATGCAAATGTGAGTTCTGTTTAATTGAATTCTGTTTCTAATTCTCATTTCCTATCTGAAGGTAAAGTCTGAAGAACATTTTCACCTGCACTGGTTGAATTAACATCGAAGATTTACTGTATAGAAAAACAACAGAACTGGCGCTATAAGCTTATCATCCATCATAAGCTCTAAAAACATATATAAAATGGTGCCAATTTTCAATATCAAGGGTTCCCCAAATGCCCCAACATTCTTATTTTCTACCTCTGATTCTGGTGATTCAAGTCCTACACCATATAGTCCACAGATGTGTTAAAATCACAGTACGCTCTATTGTCCGAAAGTGAGTCCTTCGAGGAATTTGGAGAAGTTGAACGTGGCAATGCCAATGCCAAAGTTCGTAGTGGCCTTAACGATGGAAATAACAACTTAAATAAAAGCGGAGGAGTTGAACTAGAATTAGTACCACACGGAAACTCTACGCCTAGTGAAGGTGAAGAACGTAATAACATTCCAAGAGACAACTGGAGAGATAAGAGACAAGTCTTCGCCGTAAGCCCACAAGCAATCCTGATAGCCCGCCAAATCGTGACTGGGATTCCATGAGACACTCTGATAGACAACAGGTTGAGTACAATGCCTTAGCTAATCATCTTTACAGGTTGTCGAGTTTCAACACACCTGGAAAGAGCTCAAACTGTGATAACATACAACAGAAGACATGTACAGCGGTGTCAGTCTGAACAACGTAAAAGATTTATGTCATAAATTGGAATTATTGAAACGAGGATAGAACCACGCGTACAAAAACTAAGTTTGCTGTACTAGAATCTCGGTACCACATGCTCGAGGAGTAATACAGAGAGTCAGAACTCCGTGCTGAAGAGCGCCTAGCAAAGGAATAGAAACGTCATCGTGAGCGTCTCGCTGTAAAACGTGAAGCCACTTTACAAAATGAGAATTGAAAAATTAAGATAAGAACCATTGAGATAGAGGCGAATGCCTTGCGAGAGGAAGCACAAAGATTAAGAGTTTTATACGATAAGCAGGCAAGTGATCTTCACAAAACCGAGGAGAAACTCGAAACAGCACATGAAAGTATAGCACCATTGCAACAAGATCTTAGCGAGGCGAATTTAAGTGAACGTAAACAACAACACAAAAAGAGGGCAGCTAAAGACCTTATGGTGGAAATGAGTCGTGAACTGTATCGATTGTGGGTAGAAACTGGTCCTGCAATACCAACTACATCACCAGAGGCATTAAGAGGAGGCTTATGAATTACGGCAAAAAAAAAAAAAAAACTCTTGGTTTTGACACGTGGCGTTGAGGATGGAAGACATGTGTTCAATGGAACTTTAAATAGTTTGGCACAAGAACTAAAAGAAATGTTTCAAGCGCTGCTTCAAGAAGCTTTTCAAGACAAGGAAGACGAAAATACACGGCTCAAACACTACATCGGCACAATCCTTTTGAACATAGTTGAAAACTATCCAAAACTGCTCGAGGTCAAACCCATCAATCGGAGTGCACATAAATAGAAAAACTTATAACTAAATCACAAGTAATAGGATTAAATATGAAAAGAAATATTCATACATAAAAATTAAGTTTACAGCATTAAACATCCAAAAAAGCAAAAACGAACAAAAAACCAACAAAATTAAACATTTAAACACAATGGATATATGTAGAATAAATAAGAAACAAAAAAAAAAAAAATAATTAGTCGACCACTAAAAGTGAAATAAATACTTTTAATTTTCTAAAATATTTCCGCAATATATTTATCTTTTACAGTATCAGGAGCCACTGAAACTATGGTAATATGTTCCCGTTTTGCCCTCTTGAACATTTCGTCAAGCTCTATTCAGCACGCGGTAAGATAATCCTCTTAAAACTTAAGACTTAATTAAGGATATCTTCTTGTCCTTGAATGGATTTAGCTATTTTCTACATTTTTATTAATTAAAGTCTAACACAAGCACTAATTTAAAAGTATACCTTTTTTATAACTTATCACTGTAATTGATATTTTATTGATTATATTTTTAATATGCTTAATCGGTGAATTAAAGAACTAATAAAAAAGATATAAAATTATAAAAGGAAAGGTAAAAATTCCTACCTTCTTTCTTAGCTAACTGGATATCTTCAGAATTTACTAAATACCACCGCTATTGGTTTTCACTTAAAGTTGTCACTCTTAAAGCTTTGAAATCTGAATGATGTTGAATCCGTTGATACAGGATAGCAGCGCAATTGTTGCGGATGTTCTTCAATCCGTGTGATCTCGGAAGACCGTCCGTCAGTATTCGATGTTATTTTTAAATTTATCAGCACTTTTATTTAAAAAAATATGTATAAAAATCTTCGATTTCGAAAATCGATTTTCTTGAAGCTTGAGGTCTGAAGAATAATTCAATAATAATAATAATAAGTCAATAATTCAGTAAATGCAGTGCAATAAGTTTTGCGGCGTCAAACCGTGAGGTAGGAAGCCGCAAGCGATCCTTCGAACAGAGCATCTCTAGACCTATTTTAGGATTCTATTGTGATTTTAGGCGTGCTCGGCTCCATGTATTACGGAAATATCATACAACTATTATTATTTGCCAGAAATAGGCACGTTTTGTCAGTAGCTTGCTATTTTCCTTTGTGAATAAATATTCTGAAAAAAACGGATATCAGAAATGAAGGTTCTCGAGAAGCTCATTGATCCGGATCTCTTCGCAAAGATTGTAGCGAAAAGAAAATACCGAGGATATTATTTTCAGTGCCAAAAATTGGAGACTGATCATGACACATAGGCACTAGAAGATCTAAAAATTTCGTATCGAATTTTGAATTTTCTGATTGCGTTTTCTATCTTATCGGAATGTGTAAAATGTAATAAAAAGTGATATTGATGTTCGATTCTTAATAAAAAGCACTCAAGGACTCGGTTTTCAAATTGTAGTTTCATGTTTATCGTGCAAACTGACTTTTACTCCTTCGCGCCCGTACATCAACACAGCTCACAAAGTAAATACACGATTCTTTTTTGTTATGCGCTTATTGGGTACTGATTTGAGTGAAGCTTTGAAATTTTGTGGACTCATGAACTTACCGCCTTCGCTTCAACAAACGACCTATAATATGATTATTAATAGCATTCATTGTGCTGCTTCAATTATTGCTCAATTGGTGTTGAAGCAATCTCTAAGAGAAGAACAACAAGAAATAACAAAACAAAATTTGAGTGCTGATATGATAAAATTGACCGTTTCAGGAGACGGTATCCTGGTATCAATATTCCATGTAAGTTGACAAATTTCATGATTTATTCATTCCCAAATTTTCAAACGCGTTTTTCTCAAAACCAGGTTTTTTAAATTGCTACCCAAAATTTCCGGAAAACCAATGATCCGATTGCTTTTTTCTGTGGTTATTCTAAACACCAATATCTAGTACTATTTATCACTATTTATGTTTATAAATCATTTGTCATAAAACAATATATATACATATTTCGAAAAGTAGTATCTAAGTTTTTTTTTTTTTTTGAGATGATTTTTGAAGGAACACCAGTGGGTACCGTTTACGCTGATTTTTTTACGACCGCAACGTTTCAAGAATCATAAAATATGTTTGTACATTTTCATTATTTTTAAACAAAAAAAAATTAAATATATTTCTGAATGTGTATGATCTGAAATTCTAAATAGTACACAAAAATGAATTTTTTTCCGACTCCTGCAAAGGAGCAATTCGACGAATTGCCGGTGTGAAACACCAAAGTAAAAAATTTCCTTAGTAGGACATTATGAAATGTTTTATTCTTTCTTAGCGATCGATTGGTTTGTACTGAAATCGTTAGCTTTAACACGATGTCGCGAAAGAATATCAGTGTATGCACGTATATCGAGATATGATTTGCAAAGCATAAAATGTAGAATGTATGGTAATATGTAATAGCTAATAATAAATACTTTTAATATTTATAAGAAACGGAAAAATCAATAGCTTGATAAAGAATAAAAAGTTAATAAAATTTAATTTCCAAAACCAAGAAAAAGAGAAAAAAACGTTACTTAGATTAATACTAGATTTATTCTTAAAGATGTCTTGTCTCTGTGCGGTTTTGTAACAAAAAGGAAGAAAAAAGAGAACAGTAAGAGATTCAGAAGCTCTAAAGTATGCAGCTTAGCAAGGAATAGAGACTGGGGATTCCGGGGGTGGTGTTATCAGAATAACGAATTTATGAAAACTAAACAGAACGCTTACCCCGAAATCTCTCAAAAATTCCTATGCCACCAGTATCAAGTACCGAAGACCAGTAGCAATGTGTCATGGATATCCTAACATAGAACTTAATTTGATGAAGAATGCCAGCAAGTACATGACGCTTAATAAGGAGCGCATAAAGCGGCACTGCAACGAAACACGAGAGCCTTTCGTAAGATCTACGAGCCAAGAAAAGGCACTTCCGCTTCTCAAGAAGAAGAAAAAAGGGAATGAGAAGCGCGGAATCGAAAGTTTGTGAGTTTTTACTCTAAGAATAATGGATAGAAGTTTCATCAACAGGTAAAATTGGACAACAAGACTAGTAAAGGAATCTGCAGTGATATAGAAGGAAACCTTGTAGAAAAGTCGCAGTCGGTACTGAGAATATAAAAAACCTTCTTCTTTGCCGACGAAGGCAAACACCCCGCCGTCAGCAGAATATACTATTCAGCTTAGGCGACGATAGCCGAAACCTCCGTTGTGGGGATAGCAATGGGTAAACTTACTTACCGGGTGAGGTATTCACAGCTGCTGCAAATGATTTTGTGTAGAGCATACACCAACTCATTTTTCAGATCTGGTCGGAAGAGATGTATGCCTGAGGCATGAAATTTTAGCATCTGAGACTTACTCAACTGTGCCAACTATAAAGGTATAAGTGTCCTCAACATCGTATATAAGATTTTATCTGCCATACTGTGTGAACATCTGAAACTCTTTGTCAACAACCTAATTTGCCCCTATCAGTGCAGTTTCAGACTAGGAAAGACCACAATCGACAAAACCTTCATACTCTGATAGATTCCGGAAAAAAATCAAGAATTTCAAACCGATATACACCATCTTTTCATCCATTTTAAGGCCGCATATGTCAGCACTTTTAGAGACGAGCTATATGTATAGAGCCATGTCTAGTTCCAGCCAAACTCGTTCGTCTGTAAAAGATGACAATTGAAAACGTAATCTGCTCTGTCAAGGTCAGTAAAGATTAAGCCGGGACCTTTGGTATCAATTAAGGTAATCAAGAGAA
This sequence comes from Volucella inanis, assembly GCA_907269105.1. Taxonomy (NCBI): domain Eukaryota; kingdom Metazoa; phylum Arthropoda; class Insecta; order Diptera; family Syrphidae; genus Volucella; species Volucella inanis. The sequence goes on from OU026153.1 coordinate 151,497,760, forward strand.
CAAAGCGGGCTGTTATCGATGCGTTCACTAGTATTGAAATGAAAGCTGCGAAAATAGGTTCAAAGGTAAATGAGGGAAAACCCAAATAAAATATATGATACATTGTCACCCTTCTTATTGACAATGTATCATGACACAACGTAGCTGGCTTTGACAAAAGCTCATAGTCGACAACTATTCTCTCGTTGTATGTTAGTAAGGAACTTTGTCTACATTGGCTAGCGTTAGTATAAGGAGACCTAAACAGACTTTGAGTGTGTTACTGGAGGCCCTTAGCGAGGGATCAAGAAAACTTCAGAAGTTTTTTAATTGAAGCTCAGGTTCCTTCCCGAACTAAAAAAAAAACATAAAAAACTTGGTAACGCCACCTAACTTTATCTTAATGTTTTTGCGACCATGGAAGAAGAGCAATATCGCTCCATGATCTGATTATTGTTTTTGAGAGGCAAATCCTGCGACAAAATCAAGCCCATTCTCAATGATGTGTATGGGATTCATTCACCTTTCCGTATAACCGTTTACCATTGGTTCGCAGAAGTTCGTCGTGGCCGCACGTCAGTTTTTGATGAACCGCGCCCAGGTGGCCTAAAAACGGTTACCGCAGAGGGAACATGCCATACATGATTTTGTATTGGCGGAACACCAAGTGAAAATTCACGGGTTGGCTGAGATAGCAGGCATCTCAAGTGAACGCGTAAGCCGTATATATAGATTTTGGTTACGAGAAAGCTGTCCGCGCGGTGGGTGCCGCGTTTGCTCACACCGGAGAACAAGCGCAATCGTGAATCCATTTCAAAGACGTGCTTGGCCCTGTTTAATCGAAATCTGGAGGAATTTCAGCATCGTTTCGTGACCCTCGATGAGAAATGGATTCGTTGGTATACACCAAAGACCAAAGAACAATCGAAACAATGGGTTTTACCCGGTGAACGTTCTCCAAAAGGTGATGGCCACTATTTTTTGGAACACGCGAGATGTGATCCACGTTGAATATTTGGATAAGGGAAAAACAATCACAGAAGCATAATACATAGATTAACCTATGTAACGCCAACTTAAAGAAAAAACAACCGAAAATGAATTACACTACGAATTGCCCCCATCACCCTCTGTATTCCCCAGATTTTGCTAACTGCGACTCCTTTTTCTTCTTACACTTTAAAAGATCGCTTGCCGGAAAGAACTACGTGTCGAACGAGGAAGTTATCAACGCCGCGGAGTATTTTGCATGCCGTCGTACTATACGGAGGGGTAAAAAAAGTTGCAGCACAGCTGGGAAAAATGTATCAAGTTGAAAATGTATGTATCGTTAAAAATTAAAAAAGTTGCGTTGTCATTTCTTATCCTTGTAGCCTTCGTATTTGAGTCCTTGCTAACTATAAAACAACTTAGATATCAAGTTTTTGAAGTTAATGCTTCGCCATATCTAAAGTCCACAAAAAAAAAAAAACTGAACGATAGTTTTATGAGTCACAAATTGCATCTGAAGGGCTTTGCTGATAGTCCATGAAAAAGTACTCGTGCAATGCAAAATTTCACCAAATGGGTGTCAAAAAATTGGCTTCCTTCCGGGGAAGAACGGGGAGTACCATTTAATACAGACTTTGGTTAATGTATTCTGAATACTTTTGTTCTGTCATTTTAAAACCCAGAGGCTAATTTTCCTAATTACCTGGCTTTTAGCAGGAGCTGACAGACTTAATATATTCATATGTATATGTAATAACATACCAACAGTTCATCTTAAAACATCAAAAGTGTATGTGTACATTTCCATGTATAATGTGCTGCCAAAAAACTTTTCCTAATGTTCACCCAATTATTATTCAAATTATTTTATCATCTTATTCTCACTGCCCATATAAACTCACACATAAACACGCTGCCAATTGAATTCAAATTCATAACCAAACTTTTCTAAAAATATAAAACAGCAAAAAAAAAAAAAAAAAAAAAACACTCCATTCCAGGCCCAAAATATATTCCCTAGTGAAAAACTTTGACTTTTCTTCCATAATAGATACAATCGAAGCCATAAAAAACTGTCGTATGTATGGAAAAATATGGCATTTAGTGAAAATGCTAATAAACACATAATTTTTTGTCAAAAGACAGTGAGATGGGAAGAGAAAAATAGGACGAAAAAGTCAAACAGAGTCTAACAGGAGACAAGCAATTTGATTCGATTTCTGTTAAAACGTATTTCAGACATAACATCCATTGTTAGTGATAAGTATAAAATGAAAACATGAAACTCTTGCAGAAGTATGAGCGATGCCTCCCAGACAGGACGACCGACCGACTCAGTATAACATTTTAACGAACGTTACGACCGATGTGCTTCACATGATTTCGCTTTACCCAGGATCCACAACACCACTAGAATGAGTACCATGCTATCCGGTTACGTCGCCTTCCGCCCTTAATTCTTAGCCTTGTGAAAAGTAATTGAATATATTATTTCATGTTTTTCAGTCGTTTAGGTATCATAAAAAAATATGCCGTCGGTCAAATGGTAGTCTTTGTTAACATATTTCATGGAGGCGCTACGCATAAACTTGGAATGAGAAGAAATGGACTCTTTGGGCGTATCTATGATGAAAAGCTATTCCAACAGTAAGAATGTGAGTATAGAACTTTACTTCAAGGATAGTTGCGATAGTTTTATTTCTATCGAGATACTTTTTTATCGGAAACATCTATAAAACAGTCCGACGCCATAGCCAATGGACCCACAATGTAAATTTAATGGAATCATGTCTTAATGGAGAGTTTATGAATTCCTATTTTATCTGCATTGTATTTGTACGTTTTCTTTTTTTTAAATAATCACCCATATACCATATTTGTTATCTGAAACAGGACATACATAGAACGGATGTTATGGGGGTAGTTTTGAAAAATTCAATAAAGGATTCGAGGCGATATGCTGTATGAGTCACATTCAGGAAGTTTGCATTATCCTTATGTAGGTTTTGAAACGACTAAAACCTAAATTTAGTTCACCGAAAGCAAGAAGCTTATAATTTCACCTTCTTCCCTCTAATCTTTTTCTTAGAAAATTTACTTCAAATAGTACGCTTTGTACCAAACTTTTTCTTTATGGGTAATAAACTTCGTGATTTCACAGCTATGTTCAGAAAGTTCTAATTGTATGTAGGGCGTTGCTAAGATCTTCTCGTGTATGACACTGGATACCCTTGTGATTGTTCATGAACGTATCTTATCGACTGAAGTCGAATATCTTCGTCTTCCTGAATAAGTTCAGTAAAATTATCTGCGTAATTAAATGAAATGATTGAGAGTTTTTTTTTTTTCAAGAACCTAAAACCCACTCTTAAATTGTCGAAGCACGTGTTAAGTTTTTCGGAAAATTGGATAGAGAGAGGGAAAGATTTTTGGGCTCAGTAGTTATATTCGTTCCATGGGTAGCATTCAACATTTAATGGGGAGACTAAATTCAGTGTTAATTGACTTGTTGTTGTATTTTAGCAACCATTCATCTCGTAGGATTTTAGTTGCCTAAAAAATGTCCTTCGGCCACGACTGGTATTAAATCCCAAACCGTCCGATTGGGAACCCAATGCACTACCACTTGAGCCCCGGTCATCCGTCTGTTTGCTTATTGAATTTCTCCAAAACATTTAGCGCTAAAGGTGTAGGGTTTAGACTGCTTGGGAAAGAGGAGGATTCCGCGGCCGATTCATAGAGCACATTCTTCAAGGCTTTTCTTTTCCCAAACTGCACACCGACCGAGGCTACGACGATTATAATCCACAGCTCAACTCGGATTTTGTATGTGTCTTTACCAACCTATTTCTGCCCCAAACCCCATAATTTGCGTTTGCAGAAGACTTAACCTCAAGGTAGGACACCAGCAACTACTTCTCCCTTGCCCTTAAATTTGATCGCTAAACTTCTCTTCTTCCTTTTTTTTTAATGTCGGAACAGAGCACTCAGGGAAAGAGCTAGTCCATTGTACTAATTGTAGAGTTCCTTTTTAATGATATATTTCAGTCTTGCGAAGACAGATGAGTAAGTTCTTCAATGATAATGTGCCTACAGTATCAGCACCCACTAGGGTAGAGCCAAGTACCTGCAGCCTGATGCGAGCGTAAGCCAGAATTTCACAGGATAGTGATCCGCGGTGTCGTCATCACTTTCGCAGCAAACATCACAGGAAGTTGCGTCATTTAAACCCAGCATATTTAAGTGCTTTGCAAAAGTTTGATGTCCTGTCACCACGCCCGTAAACAACATGCAGTCTTTCCTGCTGAGAGACAGCAGAAAGGCCACTGACTTCCTAGAGACGTCGCGAAGTATTCGTTTGGTCTGTCTACATCCCACGAAGCTGTGCCATCCACAGTTGTGCTCTTATGAGACCCAACTGTCAACGAAAGCCTTAATCGAGGACACAGGCAAAACCAACGTAGGTTGGGGTCCTGAAAAACTCTCCTCTGAGCCATGCCTAGCAAGTTCGTGGACGATTTCATTTCCGGTGATCCCATTGTGACCTGGGACTCAGACAAGGGTCACTGAATTTAGCCTTCTGACTGCGTTCAGTGATTTCTTGCTAATTCGAGAATTAGCTTGAAAGTCGTAAGACGGTTCTGCAAGGCTCTAAGCGCAGCTTGGTTGTCGCTGCAGATGCAAGTGCTTCGTCCCCTCCACCGTTTCTCCGCAATATAGGTCCCTGCTATCAGGATTGCGTAAGCTTGTGCTTGGAAGACAGATGCAAGTTTTAATAACTTGAAGTGAAATCTTACGTTGTCGTCCTCCAGAAAGACACCAGTTCCACATCCTATATTGTTTTTAGATTCTGACCAAAATCAGTCCTAGGCACAAGGAAAGTCGACTTCGTATTTTTTCCGCTACAGGAGCTCTGGTGTCATTGCATCGGGCGGCATGTCTTTAAGACTGGAGTCATAAGACAGTCGGCGCGCTAGGTCACTGAAGCTCCAGTGCGTGTTGTACCAAAGACCTCTTCTTTTTAATCCAAATATGGCTTTGAGAGTGCAGCCCATGATATGAATTCCAAGGGAATTGGAGCCAGGAGTGCTAGGGAAAGCCCCAATGAATCCGAGACAAACCTTTCTTTAGAGTTTGGTGAAAGCAGAAATTACGTATATATGCGACAACCACGTATATACCAGACAACCGGCGCATGGGATATAATTGGCCTTTTCGGTGACAGACCCCATGTCTTGCCGATAGCTCCTCTGCAATGCCAGAAGGCCGACAGTGTATTTGATACTTTCGTCGTAACATGTTTAGTCCAGAGAAGTTTGTTATCCAGGATAGAACTCAAATATTTAGCTTTTTTGGAGAATTGGATTGTGATGCCTCTAAGCACTTTATGAGTCAGACCAGTCAGCTTCCTCTTACTCGTAAAAAATACAACCTCAGTTGTAAATGCCCTTGTTATATTAATTCAGGATTCTTATAGCAGCTTTATATTATTGCTACCAATATAATATATATATATATATATATATATATATATAGCAACCGCCGTTGCTTCTTTAGCTAATTGAAGTTTCACCTATAGAAAGACCAATCAAGATCTCGGAACCGAAACAGCAGCCTCTTCCCTTCCAAGGTGAAAAAAGCATCTTGCACTCCCTGTTCTCGATGCCCGAATGAAAATAGTGCTTTTACCAAAAAAAATTGGCCGGAAATCAAACAAACCGATCACAACCATTGATAAAAATAATACTAGGAGTGGCGTTGTCCGCACACGATGTCCAGATGAAACAGGCAATACAAATTGCAAGATTGGGAGTTCTATAGGACGGAGGTCAGGTAATGTGGTTGAATACACCATGGAAAATAATCCGCTTGGTGCTGAACCATATACGGTTGCAATTCGTGTGAAGGAAATATGGGTGACAAATGTCAAACCACAGAGCAGAGAATATTTGGTTTCAAATAAATGCCTGTGCAATGGAACTCTTAAGGATAAGAGCTCCCACAAACTCTTTAATGCCTGTTTAAATCTATGCCTTTTTACTGCAGACATAAGGTACGACACGAACAGAAAATGGCACAAAATTGGTTTATTGTTCTTACTACGGCACGTAACTTGTCATGTGTTGTGATACTTATGCTCATATAACTTTTTGAGGCGCTAAAAAATACACTCTGAGAGGCCATCATGTAATGCTTTTCATACTATCATCTGATCTGCCTGTCGAAAATGTTGCCTCTTAACTGAAATATGTTAAGATAATAAGACAACTAGAGACTACGAGCTGGAAAGTAATGTTAGTGGCACCCCTATTAGACCATAGGTACATCGAATCATTGAATCGGATGCAAGATAGCAACCTTTTGGGTGGATGTGGTAGTGGTAGTGTATTGGCTTCCCAATTTTCCCGAAAGACGTTTTTAAGGCAACTTAAATCTCGCGAGATGAAAGATTTCTTAAAATACAACAATAAATCAATTTACACTATAATAGTTTAGACTCCCCATTAAATGTTGGGATGCCACCCATGAAGCGAAATAACCACTGGGACCACTTAGACCGTGACTTGAAAAGCCTTATCTCAGAAAGAAACAATGACTGAATTTTTAGTCCGAATGACTGAATTTTCAGTCCGAATGACTGAATTACATCAGTTTATGTAATGCTGTTTTTTGTTTATTTTATTTTATTTTAGTTGGGTGGACGAAAATCTTGGGTTTAATCGATAAGGTAGAATGATTCACTCTACTTGGCCGTCCGCCTACACGCGTCTGCTGGTCCTTCGGTGCCTGCCTCGGTGGGGTTCTAGCTTATAAATGGGTCGGCATCCCTTCTTTTAAATTTGATTGTCATTGGGATGTGTCTTGTTGTGTTGGCCTTCCTCCTGCACACAACCGTTTCTCCCCTGTAGCTCCCTCATTGGGGAGCTTATTTCTACTGCCCAGCAGGCGCAATCTTCACATTGACAGACATCAGAAAAGTCACTGACCTCTTATGGACCTCGAGCATTCATTTGGTCTGCCGGAAAGCTGAAGAGGCACAAAATCTACAGTTGTCCTTATTTCCCGTGACCGCATTATGACCTGTGGCCTAAGCCAGACTTAGATAATTCAGCCTACGGACTACGATCAGCAACTTGGGTAAGCTGATTCTATAGACACAGATACTACCTCAACTTCACCGAATTTTCACAATATACTTCATTGCCACTTGGAAAACAGATGGAAGTTTTCCTTACGAGGAGTGAAATCAAGAGTTGTCATCCTTCAAAAACAAACAGCGCCCTATTCTGGATCGGATTTGGTTTCACACGTGAAGACACAACTATATTATTTTCATGTCTAATATTCTATCCGAAAGCATGCTTTGGCACATGGAAAATCAACTGCGTAGAAGTTCATCAGAGGACATGTCCATAAAACCAGAGGCGAAGGACAATTGGCACGCAAAGTCCTCAAAACTTCAGTTCATGTTGTACCAAATACCACTTCTCTTTAAACGGAAGATGGCGATAAAATCATATTATATGATATGAATATCTGGGAAGATGCATCAGTACGTCTAAATCAGAACCAAGCATGCTAGGACACCCGATGTGAGTGTCAATGACAACAATTTCGCCTCCTCTGATCTGTCTTCAGTATATATGTAAGGCATTCATTCGCAAAAAATTGGAGTACAATCCCCATATCTGGTCAGATGCTCCTAAAACATCTTTGCACCTGGTCGGTAGGATTCAAAACCGTGCGATAAAACTCATAGGTGATGCTAATATCAATCAGTCAATTGAAACCTTTTTTTATCGCTATTTTCACCACCAGTGCTCCATAGAAATCGCCAGCAGCATTCCGCCCCTTCAAACCTTCAACCGTATCACCCGTCTCGGTATGAATGCTCACAAGTATACCCTAAATCCCACTTTCGGACGTAGTCTGAAATATCGTGATTCGTTCCTAAGCCGTACAACTCAATTATAGAATGCCCTGCCGAGTTCACTATTTCCTGTTCATTATAACTTGCAAAATTTAAGACCAATGTATATGGGTATACACCCACGCTGTGTACAAACATTTTAAGGGTACTCAAATCCCTTGAACGCGCATTAATTATAAAAAAAAAAAAAAATATGCCTGAGCATAGACGTGAGAGCTATTGGGAACGTTTAGCAATGACTCGACTAACATGTACCAAAAAGAGACAGGACTCTGCCTTGCAGCTAAATCCTTCTACTGCCCTTCATTACATATTAGCAGCAATCAGCTACGAAAATCAGGATCCTATTCACCAGCATTGCTTTTATCCATAAAACCAATTGGGCATTACTCGCCCCTAAATACCCTGAAAGAAAACCCATTGACGTAGATAGCTGTTGAAGGTCAACCAAAGATCAATCAAGGGTACAAGGAAATCGCGTTCAAAAAAGCATTGAATACGATACAACATGTGAATAACTTCTCTACAAAAACTTTCCACTCAATAAACTTGTCTAGAATACTAGAATGTCCTTAAGTTCAAATAGATACCATATACCGCAATTCATCGTACTAAAAGAAAGAAACTAAACAAGAAGTTTACATAAATGAAACATATCCCTCCTCCTGCATGCTCTATGCTTTTGACAAGTCCTTTACATGACCAGCGATATGTGAAATTTGAGAACCATCTCGCCTTTCATAGGCGAAAAGCACCCTTTCAATCAATACAAAAGGAATAACAATACAAACTCATTTTCACGCAAAATTTAACCCGTAAAACCGAACCGCATAGCTCATACCTTTAACACTATCTTGACTATATCCCCGAAACCTTTAACTCAATAACGCCCATGCTAACACCGGGAGGTGCTCTCTCTGCCGAGTAAATTCAAATGTTTTCAACCCCATATTTTCAGACACAATGACAATCAAAAGGACGACAACAATGATCTTAAAGTAGGTGGAGCAGGACCAACAAAAAAGAAAACAAAAATATAAGATAAAAAAATAAAAAATAAAAAAAATCCAATAGCAAGTCATTTCAGATTTATTGGGTTTCATGCGGGTACAGGGTGATCTCCATGGGTCGACTGACGAAACGGCAGGAAACTGGGGATGGAAATAACCAACAAAATCAAAAGTATATTCATTATCCCTACGAGTGCTTATAGGCCCTTGAGAAATGTATCGTGCTGGCAAAAGTTATTTTTTCCCTCATCGTCTTCTGGAAAAGTAATGACACAATGTGCAAGTAGGTAAACAGCACCAAGCCGCAAGGACAATTTTGTGCCTCAAAATACTACCCAAACAACCTTAGCATTTGGGATGAGGTAGGCTGAAGAAGGGAAAGCAGGAAGTTTGCTTACCTTTCACCGAGATTGTTGACGTTTGATTTTTTGACTGAAGTACTTTTCGACGATAGCATTGAAAGTCTTACATATGCGAGTGTACCCCGAGTGCCGCTTCGGTAACAGAATATGTGTAGATATCTACATGCATATATTTTTATTGAGAAAGGGATGATGGTTTAGAAGAAGAAGGAAGAGTCCTCCATATTGACGACGATCCTCTAAATGTGAATTGTGAATGAGAGTACACACAAAAAAAAGGAAAGAACTACTCGTTCTTGTATATGGATACATTTCCAGAAGATGGATATGGAGTTGTGCATAAAGTAAAAGGTGCGTCTCAATTCGTATTATGGTTACAAAGTCTTTCACTTTAAGTATCAGTCAGTACCAGTACGAACACCATTGAACCACAAACCATTCACATCTGCCTGCCCTTTATTTGCTGTTGTTGAAGTCATTGGAATCGTTGGAGTTCTCCATCGTTAGTCCTTGGTTTGTGGGGAGTTTCCCTCCAACATCTATTCGTATATGGCAGATATACATACATATATGAATCATTTTCACTTCATGTAGCAAATGACTTTGTGGTGATTCCGTTTTGGTATTCACAACGGTAACGAAGCACACCCAAGAAGAAAAGCGATGTAAAGATCTTTATTTAACTAGCTTTCTGCAATATCTTCTATTTGTTTAACTTAAGCAGCCAACCTGCCTATCTATCCACGACAACGATATAATAAGGTGGAATGGTGAATCGAATGATGTTGGTTTATGGTTTGGTTGGGGTTAGACGTTTGTATGTTGCTTTCCCTTTTATAACTTCCGATCGCAGTTTCTGAGGCACAGCAGCTTCTAACGACTTAGTTTAGTGTGTTTTACTATAGATATTTCATTTATTCGCGAAAACATAATGGTGGGTTGAAGTGATTTACAAAGGAAATGATTTTCTTCACATAATTTTCATGCGTAAGTAAATGTATAGATACGAGTACATACATACATATGGTATATGTGTAGGTACCTTTGAGTACATGAATTCAAATTAATTTCCTTAAGATGGTAGGGATAAAGTGAGCACCTTTGTTATAAAGAAAAGTTAATTCAAATTTATATTTATTGCTTTTTCCAAAACAAGAAAACATTATTTTAAATTGATGAATATACGAGTACATGCATACCGTATTGGCAGAAACATATGCAACCAAACTGCAATCCTAAGTCAATAGACTACCACAAATAATTTCCACCCATGATTATATAATTCTGTATATCAAACGTTTGTACTGGATGTGTTCTTCTAAAATATGTAAAAATTACTTGTATGCCTTATTTAAAAAATAAATGGCCAACTGACACTCTTAAATGCAAACCCACCGTGAGAACCTTGGCTGAAACATATGCAAATTCACACGGAATTGTCAGCACTTCATGGTTTCTGATTGCTTAAAATATCAAGAAACCGTTATGGTATTGACAGTTCGAGTATTTGCAAAAAAATTAGCAGTTTGGTACTGCGTTAAGGGATCGAATTATTGCCGACTTTTGTGGTGGAATGTTGCAAAAAGCTATTTCTGCGATGTGCATTAGTCGACGATTTCAAGATTTATAAATTTAATAATTTATTAAAGAATTAATATAATTTTAGTGGATGTTTTAAGTTCACAAAGGTGGAATAAAACGTAAAATGACAACAAAGCAGGATACATTACTTCTAAGAACCATAAAAAAGGAACCCTTTCTGTCTGCGAAACAGCTTGTTGAAAAGTTCGAGCTACCAATAGCATCTCGTACCGTGAGGCAGAGAGCAGTTGAAGTTGGATTCAGGGCCCGACGTCCCGCTAAAAAACTATTCATGTCAAAAATAAACCACCTGAAACGACTTAAGTTCGCTAAAGAGCATTTAAATTGGGGTGTAGATAAGTGGAAAACAATTTCATTTAGTGATGAATCGAAATTTAACCTTTTTGAATCTGATGGAATGGGAATAGTGAGAAGACCCCTGGCAAATGACTTTGGAGGAGGCAATATTATGGTCTGGGGGTGTTTCTCACATAGTGGAGTCGGATCTATCCGGAATAAAAATGATCTCCCCGAGCAAGTTCAAAAAGCCTGGAATGCCATTCCACCTAATATAATACAAAATTTAATTGTAGAGCAGTAATCGCAAATAAAGGTTTTGCAACAAAATACTATCCATTGAAGTCCTTGCACGATTTTTTTTACTTCGCAGTTTCGTGGAAATGTGGTTGGTGAAAATGCTTCATTAATAAAGTGTTTGCGGTACCAGCACCCAGCATATCAGCGCCGAGTACCTGGATGTGCCAAGATATGATAGCGCTCTGGAGATTTTCGGCACTACGTCTTGTAGTTCACAACAATTTGTTATCTTGGTTACCACATATTTGATGGCCTTATCCGTCACCACAACTATGTTGGTCACCTCACTTGTAGCTTCAGTGATGGGGGCGAGTTGCAAACAGGTTCTAATCAGTTTACTTACTGCTTTGTTGGCCATAAGGACCACTCTTCCGTTTAGCGGTTTCAGACTTCCTTCAAATTGGCCTTAAAGCACCGAAGACGGAGAGCGCATACACTTAGTCATTTCCAAGACTTAATCAGAGGAAGTTGAATGGAACCTCAGCATCATTTGCCTTAGTCATTAGAAAGAACTTTAAATAGCTCCAATTATATGTAGAACATCAGTCTGCTTATCACCGCATAGAAGATCCTGTTTATTGTAATTTTTAATTTTATATGGCTGGAATTATTTGTCAGTAATCTGATTGGCACAATTGAAAAGTCCAGAAGTCCAAATCAATACTCAACTCATCTTTACCGATTTAAAGGTGACCAAGGTGCCATCCATACCATATGGTACACTAAGATCGTGCAGAACAACGATGGAAACCTTCTCCGCTCTGTTAAGGTCTAAAAATATCTCACTGCAAGTTTGAATGACAGAAAAGGTGGCTTCTTAAATATCATACTTGAAGAAGGCACAATTTTTCATAAATCGGTGCAAATATTTGAGTACGCCGGGGACATTGATGTCATTGGAAGAGCGCGAATGCACGCTGGTGCCTTTGTAAATTCTAATATAGAAGCGGCAGAAATGGATTTAGTTGTGAACAAGAGCTGTCAACCTTAAATAGATTTGATCTAAATATTTCGGATTCACTTTCACATTACTCTGATAATTATACTATGTACATAGATTAGAAATCAAATGAAGATTTGCATTTGATAATTGCTGAGATGATCTGAGAAGGCAATAAGGTAATAAGGTCTTGTCAAGAGTTACTAAAGAGGCTAAAGAGAGGTTATTTCACAGGCCTACTCTCTGTAGGAAGTGCGCATTCGTCGTGCGAGCTGTTTAAGACATCTATACCAAATTTTGAATTGATGAAGAACATACTCGTCCCGTCTTTAACACTTTTAACAAGTTTTTGCAAAGTGTCCGTAATCGAATCCTTCACGACAATTTTTTCTCGTGCGGAGGTCCCATCTTACTAGTACATGATGGTTGTTGTTGTATTGGTATATCACCTAATAGTTCTGGTAAATTTCTTTGTAAAAAAAACAGAAGCCGATCCATCTAAACCTCATTTTGAATTTGAACTTATGCTAAAAAGCTCACTCTTTCTGCACAGGCACATAAATTATGGAAATTTATGATTGCATCCCCGGTGAATCGAGACTCAATAGTTTTTCCAAAATGTAATTGCATAGTTTAAAACCCTTCTCTGAGTCAACGGGTTAACAGGTTTATAATAGAAACTTTGAGAAAAATCAAATAACTTACATTCTTAAATGAATGCATTAAAATCTAGTAGTTTATTATACTTAAACTATGAAAATGAAAAAAAAAAAAAAAAAAAAATGGGGCAGTCCTATCAGGGTGTCGTCTCAGATATTACAATCTCGCCCGTTGCAAAAACCATAAGTCTATGGTCTGCGTATTTTTGTGTTGAAAAGTCAATCATCGAGAGTATTATGAATTTGTTGCGGTAAAATTTACCATGAAAAGCTGGACTCTTTTCCCGTGAAAACTTTTGCCTCCATCCCTTCAAATCTTTCTCACTCTGAACATTTGCTCTTCCAACATCCTGAAAGAGTGATATGCAGCCATGAGCGCATCAGCCATTAGTGTACTATCTCAGTACCTGAGAAGGACAACGTAAATAGATAGGACGGATGGTCAAAGTCACCAAGAGAGCAGGCGGATGGGATGCTACAAGAGCGCGAGGAAGGCGCTATATAGGATATTTTATTACAAGGTTCAGCGCGAAATAGTCGACCTTTGATCCACGTGTTGTTCTGTCTCCCCTAATGGATAACCAGTAGAGTTAAGGCATTCTGCTCTATCCTTTCAGCTCATAACCCCTTCACTTTTATGACCCATCATATCTGTTGTGTCCGTTGTCGCTTTGGAGGAAGGTATTTACCTCAACGAGAGGTGAGTCACATTTTTATTACATTTTAAGTAATGTTGTTTGTAACATTGGCAATGAGCCCTCTTTTATGACAAGAAACCGACAGGAAGTGCTAGATATCACTCTCAGCCTCAAACAACATCACTCAAATACTAACGAACTGGATGGTATCGACTGAACATTCATTTTCAGACTAGAGATACATCCAATTCAGCTTGAGTAATGCTCCCCCGGAATATAGAGAAATACTGTCAGAAAGACTATCCTCGACTGCATCCTCAATCCACATAGAGAACATCGATTACACCATACCCAAACTTCGGTTTGACAAAAACTTTCATGCGAGCGAGATCCTTCTGGGAGGAAGGATGGCAGAGCATTTCAACCTTCACCTTTATTGGGTGCCGGGCCACAGAGACATTCCGGGGAGTTGTAGTTCTTACAAACTTGCCAAAATTGGAGCCACTCTTCCTATTCTACCGGAAAAGGGCAGCATATGTACCTATACCAATCGCTACGTGCAAATTATTATTTTGATGCAAAGAATACAACATGTCTAGTCACGAAACAGATCTGGTATAATAGTAATAATAGTAATTTCTTATTGTTCAAATTTATACAAAGTTTAATTTGATTCACTCTAAATATTTATAATGCAGTTATAAGGATAATAAATCGTTTTCGTCTTACTTTTTTTTTTTTTTGGTTACCTTAATGTATCAGGAAGGCTTAGGAGTCAAAGATCCTAAGGTTCTGAAAAGAACCCAGGTGAGATGTCGAACTAATCGCCACATACGTTTAAACTAGACGTAAAAAAGCTAACAGTGTGGAGGTGACCCCAAATGACTATACTTCAGGTGGTACCCGCAATACATAGTGACAATCCTGCCTAAGTCTATTCGACCACGGCCAAGGCATGAATTCTGAGGCAACACCCGACATAACTTATAACCCCTCCGTCGGTGTTGGTCCAGCTCTGGCTGACGGAACTTAAACGTCGCTGGAAAAGTAACCTCCGAAAAAAACCCGAAACACCAAGGGAAACGAGACCGGCGCACCTACAAGGATGCTGCTATCTCCTCTCTAGTGGTTATACTTGTTGACCAACTGTGGGAGCGAACGATCAACTGATTCAACTTTTGTTACGAGAGTTAAATAGCAAGTAATGGACTTAACTCTATTCAACCAACAAAATCAAGAAAACAAAAAAAAAAAAAAATCTTGGTGAAAGGCGGGCCTGAGGCGTATTCGTAGGAATCCACAAAACTTCTAAACAGGTCACTTAAGACTAATTCGGAAAAAGATAGGAACCTTTACACATAGAAGCTTAAAGCTTATTCGGATTTCGAAGAGAGCCTCATACAAAGATTTTGTGAAAAAATCAAACAGGCTGGAACCACTCAGAAAATCTGACGGTATCTACGAGTACAATGATTCGAAAGCAGAGGCTCTCCGTCTAATGCTTAAGGCTCACCTAATTAGGTAATCAGGTTACCTAATCGGAGTCAGCACACAACTAGCTCGTATCAACGTAAGTGGAAGTGAGCTGAACAACACAACACGACGTAGCTGATATACCAACATATAGTATACGAACAACATCGATTATGGTGACGGGTGAGGCCATTAAACATGCTGTTTCTTCCTTTAATGGCTTCAAATCGCTTGGCACCGTTTGTATTTACCCAGTTATGTTACAAAAAGGCATAGACCAGCAGCTAGCAATTCTGAAGAGAATTTTGAATGCCTGCTTGGCCCTGGCATACATACCGAATCCCTGACGAATAGATAGAGTGGCCTTTATATCGAAAATCGAAATGAAGGACTACTCGCGCGTCAAGAGTTTCAGACCTATAAGTCTGACATCCTTCATGCTAAAAAGCATCGAAAGAATGGTCGAAATCATTGTACACGCGGAAGATCCTGTGAGAGTGCGCTTGAGAATATGGTAGGCAGAGTTAAAGGCGCACTCGACAAGAAGGAATACGCCTGAGCATTTTCACCCACGTTGAGGGAGCTTTCCACAAAGTAACTCAGCAAGACAACACGGCTAGGACGAATCATTAGTTTGGTGGATAAAAGCAATGCTGATGAATTTTTTAATCTTTAATAAATCTTCCAAGGACGTCCGTTCAAAAAGTTTTTTCTCTAGTCATATTAATATACGTCTGTTGTGTAGTATTTCTAATACTTTGTCCGCGTTATTAGCTATCAGTTGTGTTTTGTACTTGTTTTCTATTGTTTCTTGTATACGGTGATTCATCGTGAGGTTTGATTTTCAATAGAACATCTTTGACAGATTACGCATGATTCCTATCAAACTGTTTTATCATTTTTGTTTAGTATCGTTTGCCAAGTTATTATTATCAATACCATTCAGAAATTTGAGTCCTACTTTACATTAGTGAGCGATACTCGACCGGTTAGACCACATCCAGCACGTAATGAAGAGACTATAGCAGCTGTAACTGAGAGTGTACGTGAAGACCGTGACGATTCGATTCGTCATCGTTTTTAGCAGCTTGGCTTGCCGTATTCGATAACTTGGCGTATTTTACGTGAAGATCTCGGCCTAAAAGCGTAAAAAATTGAACTTGTGCAAGAATTGAAGCCAGGCGACTTGAATTTGTGTCATATTTTCAGTGAATGGGCTCTAGAAAAACTCAATGAAAATTCGGTGTGTTGTTGTGAAATTTTGTTCATTGATGAAGTCCATTTCTGGCTCAATGGATACGTTAATATACATAATAATATAATATAATATACGCCGTATTTGGGCGGATGAGAAACCCGAAGAGTACCAAGAGCTACCATTACATTTAAGGGCTGGTTGAATCATTGGTCCATATTTCTTCAAAAATGGGGCAAATCAGAATGTTACTGTCAATGGTAACCGTTATTGCGCCATGTTTACGGACTATGTGCTTCCTGAAATTCAAACACATGGTCTCGGTGAGCTCTGGTTGTAACAAGATGGCGCTACGAGCCATACAGCGCGTAAAACAATGGATTTTTTGACAAATCATTTTGGTGAGCACTTAATTTCACGTTTTGCTATAGTAAATTGGCCGCCTAGATCGTGCGATATCACACCTTTGGACTATTTTCTCTGGGGATATGTAAAGTCTCAGGTCTTCAAGAATAAGCCAGCTACGATTGACGCTTTGGAAGCCAACATTACCTGTGATATTTAATGATTATTAATGAAAATTGTTTGCTTAAGTATAATATCGGTAAGTAGTTGGTAATACAATAATATGGAATCTTTTCCACGTTAGATACGGTCTAAAATAAGTCACCGCCCATACAATTGTCAAGAATTCTTTGTCAGTAACAGAGTAGTTTTTTTATGGTCATTGTGAGGTCTCGAAGCGTAACACATGGTTTGTTCGTTCCGTGTAAGCACCGCTCCAACTGCATGATTAGGTCAGTTTATAATGTAAAATTATTTAATCATAACCTTTTATAAATTTCTTGTTATGAAAAGTGGCCCCTAATAAACCCTTTAGCTGTTTTTCAGGTTTTGGTAGAGGATAGTCCTCAATGCATTTAGCATTACCCGGATTTGGTTTCATTCCTTCGGCTGTCAAAATATGACCGACAAATTTGGTATTCTTTTTCACAAAACTTGTACTTTAAATTAGGTTCAAATAGTTTATTACATATTATTTTCATCGAATTAACCATGCCGATTATGGAAAAGGGCGGATTGACTGCGGAGGGAATATTTTCGCATTCGTTTGTTAACCTATTATTGAAAACGCAATCGAGAAAGTAAGCAGATATCGGCAAATTAGTGCAAAACAAATTCTATTACGGAAACGCAACTCTTCCGCACTGCATACATTTTGTGACGTTTTTAATCCGAATCAAATTCGTTGCGGATTTGAAGGAAGAAAGATGTGTTGGTGCAACCGAAAGTAAGTTTTAGATTTGAAATGAACAAAAATAATTTACTTCTATTTTTAGAAAACTAACAATGTGTAGTGCCATGAAGAAAAATCCGGACATTGCCAAAAACGTCACCAAGAAAAACCATTTGTTCAAAGGTTTTAAGCACAGCTTCCAATTAAGGAAATAGCCGAGTACAAAAAGATGCTTACATTTTTTAAATTAAATAAATTCTTAAAATAGAGGTATTTATTCGGATTTTTTTAATTTAGGTTTAGTCGAATTTACGGGAAAAACTTTCTCACAATAATAGGGACAGAAGAGCTACAGTTGGCGGGAAAAACAAAGAAATTTTCTTTATCCCTTTAGAGGAGGAAATAATTGCGCTCCATCAATGGTTTTTCCACAATTTCGAACGTTTTTTTTCGTATTGCTTCTTGCAAACGGCACATAACTTCAACGTCATATTTCTTACGTGCGCTTGGGGTATAAATCCTGGTGCACTGCGCCACGGCTATCGAGAAAACAGTGACCAAAACTTTGACATTTGATCGAACTTGGCGTACTTTTCTTGGTCTTGATTCTCCTATCTGCTTCCAGGAGCTTTCAATTACTATGGGCTCTAGTTTCGACAAAAAATGGCATGATACGAGCCGAACGATAGCCAATATCCTCAGCAACTTCTCTTATGGTAATTCGACGAATTTCCAAAACAAGTTTCTTCACAGCTTCGACGTTATCTTCTTTTGTTGATGTGCTGGGGTGTCCAGAGCGAAGTTTGTCATTGGAATATTCTCGGGCATCTTGGAAGGGCTTGTAGCACTTGTAAACATTTTTTTTTACTTATAGCCTTTTGCCACTGTCACCATTCTAAGTATGTTAGAGCACACAAATTTTGATGCAAATTCTTTGTTCTAATTTTTATAATAATTAAAAATTGCCAGCACACCAAAACACCTTTCTATCTGTAAAAAACAAATTAAGTATACTATATACTTGAAACTGTGAACATATGTTCGAGACATGTGTTCCAACACAGGAAAAACAAATAAATAATCGAATGTACCTTGCCCGGTAAATTTCATAAAGTCACCTTACTTTTAAAACACACTTTGTATACCGAAAATGTAAAGATTCCGTTTTATGTTCCCAAAAATATGGAAAACATCGTTATACAAACGAATCACAATGCGCTTTGTCATGTGGGGGTTGATAAAGTTTTTGATCATCTGCGGAAGACTTACTGGTATCCTTCAATGAAGGAAAAAATAAGGAATTCTATAAGGTCTTGGTTAAAATGTATCCATTTCTCGATTCCCTCTGGTAAGAGGAGGAAGTGAACTGCCCAGCTTTCTAGAAGGTGATAAGCTTTTTGACACAAATAACGTCGACCACTATGGTCATTTTCCAGCAGATGCTATAAACAAACATTTACATTTTCCTTGTAGTGGACGCATTTTCGAAATTTAAGTAACTCTATGCAGTAAAAAGTACAAACCTTGAGCTTGCAAAACTATTTTACCAGCTACAATAAGTCAAAAAGAATAGTCTTATACCTCAGAGGACTTGTCAGATCCTTAACGTGATACATATCAAAGTTGGTACTCATTCTCCGCAGTCTAATTAGCAGATGCAGCGGAAAACTAGGCTATTAACGAAAGCGAAACCAAGCCGGTTGAATGATCAAAACATCTAAATAAAATTGAGTTCTCCATAAATAACACCCATAATAGGAGTACAGGAAAAAGTCCAAACACTTTGTTATTCGGCGCTCTCCAAAAAGGTAACTCTTGCGACAAAATCCCGGAAAACCTAGAAACTCACATAGTACAACAAGGCACGATGAATATAGCCGTTCTTAAGGAAAATGCAAGTAAAAAATTAAGAGAAATCAAGAAATTAATAAGGTGTATTACGATAAAAATCATAAAAAGCCACATCGGTATAATGGTGGCGATAACGTTGTTGTAAAAAATATCCTTACTTATGACGTGTGTTAATAGAGAGCTTTTGCATAAATATCAAGGTCCATACGAAATGTGCGAAGTTTTGCTTAAGGTATCGTATAAGAGATATTGAAAATTTGCAAACTCCTCGATATGAGGGAATATCAAGTCCCGAGAACTCGAAACCGTACTCGTATCTCCAAATCAACTTAAAAAATAAAAAATAAAAAAAGACTTTATGTTGGTTGCTCTCGTTCGGGTACTCAATAATAATAACGATTATTAAGTACTTGATAATTATCGATATTAAATGAAAAATATTATAAAATAATAAAAAAAATTTATTTATTTATTAAGAATGTCAAAAACTAAATATAATTATAAATTGAGGCGATTTAATGCCAAAATTGATCGAAATGTAGATTTACTTTACTCCACAGTATTACGATGAATTCCCTAAACAATTATAAGCCCACAACAGTAAGTTTTAATTCTTTCGCCACCTGCCCATTGATTTTTAGTTGAGCTTTTACTGGTTCACTAATCTTTTGATTTTATTTCAAGATTCAGATAACGAATGCAATTCTTTCTCTTTTGAATTCTTCCAGTTTAGAAGAACTTTTTATTTTGCAAACTTAGCTATTTGACGGTTAGTGCGTGTAGTTACCAATGACTTCGGGGAACCGTTTTTTGTTGTGTCTATCGCGATTACAGTCAATGTAATTATCCGAAGTCCAAACAAAAACAAAGAGAAAAAACGGAGAGAAAAAAAAGGTCAATTTTATAAAGATGAAATTGATCCACATAGATCTGAGGTGGGATATGTAACCTTGAATACAGCATTCAAATTTACCAATGATTGAGCAGGTGCAATTATTCTCGTCTCTATTGCGGTCATTGTATACCGATGACCTCTAAGCTACTTTCACATTCTCTGCCGCCTGTACTGGGAATCCGACTCCCTGGACCGCAATTTTGCTTCTTCTCGTACTATACGGGCACATGTTGGATTTTTTCGTAGCATCCACCTCTGTCATTTTCTGTCTGTGGGTGGTATGTATAAGCTGTTTATATACACACGTGCCGGACCACCACATTCACCACCTAGAGACACGCCCGATGGGAGTACTGACCAAACTCCACACGGGACTGCCTATATGTTTTCGTAAAGATTTCATAAAAGTCTTCTTTTGTTATGTCATCATTGCTCCCCACTGAGTCACATGCGCATTTGAAGTCTGATGTATGATAGATTGTCACCAACTATTCGCAAATATATATGAAGTCTGCTTTCAGTGGCATATCTCTATCAGCATTAATTGACCATCCTAATGTCCGGCGCATCTGATCGGTTTCATGAATTAAAGTTATATTAGTCTTGCAGTCTTTCGTTGGCTGCACTAGATGCTCACCAGCACTTTTTATAAGTGATTTTAAATAGTGATATCTTGATAAAGAAGCAATATATAGAAAATCATTGCAAGGAGGCATCAACCATAAAACAAGCTTCACGACCAGCACTCCACAAGAATGGCATTGAAAACGGTCAGGATATCAGCAGCGGTTGAAAACATTATGATTACTGGAAAAAAAAAAAAATTAAGAATTAATGTGAGCTATTGAGGAAATATTTGATGCATATGAATAAGGATAATTCCTAATCCAAGCAGATCATGAAGGAAATACGAAGTAAAGAAGCCTTAACTTGCTGTACAAAGACAAAACATTTATCTAAGCTTTGAAAATACTTTTGTTTAATTTAGTTCGTTTTACTATACAACTAGTTAATAGTACAGATACTTACCAATGCCCTCGGATTACGTTTAGCCTTTTCCGAAGCAAATAAACAAAAACGAAGGAGAATATGTCTTCTTATACCTATTGTCGCTAATACCATCTAAATCCAAATCAGCTTAGCACGACAGAAGGCTATGTGACTGACAAAAGCATCAGCTAAGGAAGTAACAATGGAATCCGATTTCCGCAAATCTAACAAGTCGCACAATGAACGAAATTCTATCCTCTATACCCCAAGTCAATCGTCATTCAGGGATTAGGTGTAACGAATGTCATATTGAGTGGTGGGTATCCGTTCTCTCCTTCCAAGAGGTGAAATCAATTTTTCTCGCTATATTCCATCAAATTTTACTATCTACAACTGTCTTCCATGCATTGACGAAATAAATGGCTGCGTGCATGTGATTCTTGTGCCTTTCAATGTTTTCCATCCTTTCACAAAAGTCGGTATGATGGGGTGGACTAGGATACGTACAAGTAGTGACCTATTTCAATATTTTTCCTTTGGCTTTTCCAAGTCGGTTTTGGTTAGTTATTCTCGTTCAGCGGTTAGTGGTGAAGCTTTTAGCAATTTTTAACTCTTTTTTACACGGGCGACTATCTTCTGATTGAATGTGGAAGTGAACAGGACATGGAAAAGGCGACGTTGGTGGTTAGAGGTACATGTTCGTATTCACGTTAAAGAAAAACGAGTATCGGTAGGTACACAACCCTTGCAAACGTAGATATTTGGATTTTTTCTTCATTTCCATCGTACGGACATGTATACATTTTGGTGAACCAGCGATTTTGCATGCAGCATGTATCATTTTGAATTTATAAAACTGAATCTTTCTGGGTTAGGTAAGGCTTTACGAGTAGGTAGGACAGGCCTGGATAGTGGAAAATTGTTGGATTTTCTACGAAATCACAAATATTGATTTGTAGTTTTTATTACGGCAGCGTATCCACATGCAATAACAATTTTTCCAATTCATTTTCACATCTGCCCTGTAGTTGCAGCTGAGGTTAACCAAAAACGATTGTTGAGGTGCTATTTCTGTAGTTTCCCCTTCACCCATCCCACAGTATGGTTAAGTTTCTGCTTCTGGTTGTGTTATTTGAGTTCACGATAGCTCGTATCGTGTTTCCTACAAGTAGAGCACTTTATTACTTTGCTCGCCCTTAGTGCAATTATCTTTAAATCGAACTCGGTGCAATTGGATTTTTGTAAATCAAAAAAAAAAAAAAAAAAAAAAAAACAATAAATAAATTGAAACCCGGTAGGAACAGATGAAATTTTGTTGTTGGGTGTTTCTAGTTTTACAAAAAGGCCGACCTGGATACCCCAATTCGTTATAGCTTCTATTCGTCGTTCAATTTGTCATTTGATATATGGTATGTAGATACGAAGTGTTTATGAGTACGTGCATGTTTCAAACTCAAATAAAGGTGGAGGCATTAAATAGACACCATATAAAACAATGATGACGAATCATTAAAAAAAATTTTAAAGTTTGCACGAAGGTTGTATTTATTTACTTTCGGTCGGAGAAACTTTCTCCATCTGAATGCTGTGTGGTTTAATCCGCAACGATATCCGTTGTAGCAGGAAGGACAATGATTCTAAAAGGAACCCGTATGAGACACCAATTTAGCTACCAAAAACTCCTTGACTAGGCTTTAAATAATTTACAGATGTGGATGACAAGCAAAAGTATATACATATATAACGACTATCGACTGTACGGCAAAATTGATAGGCTAACTGACTGCGAAAATGACTAGATCTACGAGTACGCATTCCAATCAATGGAATGGTTATTGGTTATTAATACCAAAGGTTTGGAAGTTTTGGGTGGAGCGATGGACAGTCGTAAAGGTATTGCTTAAGTTCTTTGCAACAGACAAAAATCTGACTAAGTTCCTTTTGACGATTTGTCTCGGGAAATCGGCTACCGACTTAAAGTTAAAGATGTAAAAAACGACAGGAGGGGGGGGGGGCACCGTGCAAGGACACATGATACATGACATACGTAAACTCCCTGAACAGTAAAAGCAACGTAAAAAAGATCAGCAAAAACTACATTAGCCGACTACGATGAAATGTTGTCAGATGAAGCTGCCATTTTTTCGGACCCTTCTTTTGTTTACGAATTCTTTCCTGCACGATGTCCGGACTGAACTAGCAGTATAACCAGCAAAAACCGCAGTTCAAATACAGGGAATTCAGCGGAGCGTTGAATGTCACAGCTGCCAATAAATTAAAAACATCGACACTTATCTATTGGGTATGTAATTTAATTCGTGCGGTTTTTCAAAATTTGAACGTTTACTTAGGAACAATATGTACAATAGTATTACAAAGTATTTCCCATATGAAGCTATGACTTTTTCCCATCTTTCTGGCAATTTGTAGATGCCGTTGATTTGGCTGGTTGGCCGGGTTTCACATATGATTTTTTTCGCTTGGGGTTGTCGTAATGGATCCATTTTTTATCACCAGTAACAATCCGATGCAAAAATGACTTCCTTTTGTGGCGTTCCAGCAGCATTTCGCACATGCAAAACCGCCTTTCGACGTCTCTCGGCTTGAGTTCATGTGGAACCCAATTTCCTTGCTTTTGAATATATCCAGCAGCTTTTAAACGTTTTAAAATGGCTGCTTGAGTGACACCCCAAGACTCTGCGAGCTCTTCTTGTGCTTGGCAACAATCTTCATAAAGTAATGCTTCCAGTTTTTCATCTTCAAACTTTTTTGGCTGCCCAGGACGTTCATCGTCTTCCAAACCAAAATCACCACTTTTAAATCGTGCAAACCACTTTTGGCACGTTCGCTCAACTAGTGCATGTTCACCATAAGCTTCCACCAAAATACAATGACTTTCGGCAGCAGTTTTCTTCATATTAAAGTAATGAAGAAGAACTCCCCGCAAAAACACTTTTTCAGGCACAAAGTTCGACATATTTGAGTGAAAAAAAAATTATTGCTGTTTGCGCTTCAAATGAATGACATATACTGAAATGACGTACAATGACAGTAGCTTTCCAACGCATGTTCCAATGGAAAAATAACAATGGAAAAATACAAGTTACGCCATCTCTTAGCAAACCCAATAGCAAGTTATAGACCCAATATAAAGGTGAGATAATTTCATATTCCAAATAAGAAAACCCGGTAATGGTAACAGACTATATGTCTTCTGTTGTCAAAAAGGCCCAAAGCGAATGTAAAAAGAACGCATCTATGTTCTTGTATGTTTTCGATGCTTTTCATTTCTCTATTCCGAGTGATTTGAAAGACTCGGTGCATCAATTTCAATTTCAGTATCTAAACTTGAATGCTTTGTTACCCAGATCTGGTTGATTCAGTTATAAGTCATGAAACAAACTAGCAATTCCATAAATTGTATGAGGAAAAAACCCATAGATCTGAAGTGACTTCGTTAGTAAATCAAAAGATCCAAAAATAAATTACTTAGAACCAATGAAATATCCAGTTATGCTGTCAAAAGTATAGGGTTTCCAATAGGTACTTGACAATTTTGAATTTAATTTATGAACGAACTCTTTCACTAATCATCAAACTGTCACTGTCAATTTATTCAGTAAATTCAACGTTTTCATCATGGCAAAGTACACTAACGAGCAACGTCTGCAAATTATGAAAATTTTCTACAGATATTCGGACTCGGTGACTGTAACTTTAAGAGCGTTAACTCCAATTTTTGGTCGTAATTCTTGCCCTAGTAGACAGGCAATAACAAGTTTAGTGCAAAACTTTGACTCTACATATTCGTTGTGTGATGTTGCCGTGTCAATGAGACAACAGGTTGATCGAAGTATCGAAAATATCGCTGCCGTTCAGACGTCCTTAACAAACGATCCAAATTAGTCAATTCCACGGCGTTCTCAAGAATTGGGCATCGCTCAGACCACATTATGGCGTATTTTGCGTAAGGATCTTGGTTAACACCCATACAAGATCAAGCTGACTCAAGAATTGAAGCCGATAGACCATTTGAAGTGACATACGTTCTCCGATTGGATTCTGGACAACATGCGCCAAGATGATGAATTTCATGGCAAAATCATCTTCAGTGACGAAGCTCATTTTTGGCTCAATTTTTTCGTCAATAAGCAAAATATGCGTTATTGGTCAGGTGAAAACCTACATGTGCTTCATGAATCACAACTTCATCCACAAAAAGTCACTGTTTGGTGCGATTTGCATGCCGGCGGCGTTATTGGGCCATATTTTCGACCGAAACGATCGTCACGTTACTGTGAATGTTCAGCGTTATCGCGCCATGATCACCGATTATTTTTGGGCCGAATTGTAAGATATGGACTTGGACGACATGTGGTTTCAACAGGATGGTGCCACAAGCCACACAACACACGTTACAATCGATTTATTGAAGAGTAAGTATGGTGAGCGTATTATCTCAAGACATGGGCCAGTCGATTGGCCACCTCGTTCGTGCGATTTAACGCCGCTTGATTATTTTCTGTGGGGCTACGTTAAGTTATTGGTTTATGCCACTTCTGAATGTGTAACCATGCGAGATAAGTAGCAAATTTTGTAGTGTAAAACAAAGGTAGTGAATGGAATTCTGGTTCTGATGCTGATTGAAATTTTGTGAAGGCATAGGTGAAGTAAAGCCAGTGTCGAGGCCTACTGCTTCCAGTGCGATGACTCATGTTGGTTGAATCTTTCCGTCTCTTTTGATTTTTGACTTTAACAGATGTTGTCTTCTGGATCATGTGTGCCAATGTTGTATTCTACAGCAGTGATATTCTTAGGCGTACTCGATGATTGTGACTCTAAAGATAGAATTTCTGTTTATTTTGGGTAAAATCCACACTAAGCACCTGTGCTGTTCTCCCGAGTTCACCTTCTTTTAAAGCCGTTGTTCCTTCAGTATACTGCGAAAGTCGAGAGCACCCATAGGTACTTTCCAAATATCTTGAAAAAATAACAAAAATACAAAAATTACGGAAAAATGTGCATAAGATAACAAAATTTGGTACTCTCCATCCCTGGTAGATGTAAGGCATCCATCCTGCTAAATCCCCAAAACTTCCAACACATTTCGACCTTACTCTTTCTTTAACCTCCGATGCCAACTTTAAGGAATGTATTGACGGAAGGGACTTGTGGTTCCTTTCAATACCATAGTTCTGCCCTTACGCTTCTCGCGGGTAACAACTTGTAGAAAACAGAACTAGACGGACTGCCTGGATTGCTTTTTAAACGACGAACAATCGAACTTTGGCAGGTATAATATATACGAGTAGGTCTGCAACCCTCCTAGGAGGAGGTTTACACAATAGAGAAATATTGTAAAGAAATAACTGATATGTGAGAAATATAACGCTTTTCCCAAAGCCTGATCGAAGTTTATCGGTTTTTTAAAGGTTTGAATCATTCTTTCTTCTCAGGTAAATGTTAGTCTTTTTTTGTCTTAGATTGTTCCGATTGTTCCACACATAAAAGACATTGTACGTACAATACCAAAACTGTTTGGTTAGAAAGAATGGTCTTGCGGATGTGAGTGGACAGTGGTTAGAGTGAACATAATGAACATAGAAACATACAGTGACTCAACTTTTTGACTAAATGATTAGCAGAATAAAAGGCTTTTGTTAATAACTTTTTTATTTGAGCTTATAATTCAACGAAATTTTGAACAAAAAAATAAAATAATATTATAATTCGGTATAAAAAATAGATTTTAACATAATTTAATACAACAAAAGCAAAAATAGGGCATTTGATCAATTTGTTGACTGCGAAACTGTTCCTACTTAGTATTTCGTATGGCCTTCTTCTGCTTTGAGGACCACTTTAATTCTTCTTAGCATAGATTCTTTTAACTTTTTACATTAACTTGAGGTGATATTTTGCCAAGCAAGTTTAAGTGTGGTGCCATAATTCATGCAATTCCGGACAATGTCTAGGCAAATTCGAAATAGCACGTTTTACCTCAACCCAAAGATGTTTCATCGGATTGAGGCCTGGATATTTTGGTAGCCAATCAAGTATATATTTGAAATTGCTGATTTTGTAGCCATGCTTCTGTATTTTTGGCTGTGTGTCGGATCATAAACTTGCTGGAAGGAATTCGTCTTCGCGGAAGGTGATGTAATGAGGGGCATTCATGCGACCTATCACTCTAATGCATTCACCGACCCCTTCCATGTATAGGCATCCCCAAATCATAAGATGTCCTCCTCCAAATTTTAATGTTGTTTTGAAATAGCGATCGCTGATTGGTTCACCTGGCCTTTTCCAGATCCATTGGCGACCATCGGACCCAAGATAGTTTTTTTTGTTTCATCCAACCAAATTAACATTGCCCAACAATAACCCTTATACAATATTTTTGGCGAAATTTTAGGCTTAATTTCTTATGGCGGTCAGTCAATAGGTGCTTTTTAATTTTAGCGCATCCATGAAAATTGTTCGTATAGCCTTAGTTGTTACATTTATCCCATCGTTTTGGTTTAATGCCTTATTAACTTAGGCCAAATTTTCATATACTCCATATTTAATCTGTCACACAATACGCCTTTGTACATTTGAATTTAAAATTGGTTTTCTTTTAGACTTATTTTTTTCAGCGTCAAACTAAAAATTTTTGCGTATTTTAGATACAACTCCCACAGAAATTCCAAGTTTTTAAGAAATTTCTCGATAAGTTGTTTTTGAAACAATTAGCATTTCCAGTTCCTTAACTTTGAAGATACCAAGTTCTTTCATCTACCATCGAACTTAAGACAATTATTTTAATTGTTTAAACTAAAATTTAAATGTACCTTATGTCAGATTCTTATTTCGATATTTTAAATATTTTTATTTTACTTTATACTCACAGTACTCAACTGCGACAGTATCAACAAATTGATCAGATGTGTGTCGCCTAAGAGCTTTTACAAATTCTCACAAAATTACAGTGCATTTTCGTTTTCTGTACTGATTCATAATCACTCCATTTATTTTGGGTAAAAATTAAGTTGCTCTAACTGTTAAACTTGAAGAGTTACAACTAAAAGTTATACTTTGTTTTGATCATGTGATCAAAAAGTTGAGTCACTGTAAGTACGTGACCTTCAACAAATTTTCTTTTCTATATAGCCCAGAAAAAGTGGCGCCAAATCCCACGATATCGGTGCTCAATATCCTGATCCATTTTGGGATATAATGTTCTGGTTGAATCAAGTCCTCAGTAGTCGTAGGCAGTAGGGCATTTGATTCATTTTGCTGGTTATAACGTGAGCTCTGCTCCATTTTTGCGACAACCGATGATGGTACTAGCAGATTACCAGAAGATTAGATAAAACAGTGCACCTTTGTGGATGTAATTGGATATTGTGAGTTACCACGCCATTTTGTTCACTGTTGTTCACAAACTTATTAAACTAAAAGTGAGCCTGGTATCTTAAGACCATATTACCATAGTAATGCGAGTTGCTTTGAAGCTACTCAAGTACTTAGTTCGAAAATTTCCACTGCAGCCTATGGTTTTGTG
This sequence comes from Volucella inanis, assembly GCA_907269105.1. NCBI lineage: Eukaryota > Metazoa > Arthropoda > Insecta > Diptera > Syrphidae > Volucella > Volucella inanis. The sequence continues at coordinate 151,526,634 of OU026153.1, forward strand.
GCTTAAATTCCTACACTACCTGAATCATATACGGTTGTAAGGAATTCTCTTCTCAAAATTTTCCACATAGTTCAAAAAAAAATCTTGCGAAATGTTTTCCAATTCACATGATAATGATTAAATATCGAATTTGGTACTAAAGAACATTGGACTCAATTAAGTAGATATATTTACTTACCTTTTTAGTTTTAGGGGTATGTCTGGTACCTTTCCATCTGAACTTAAAGGCGCCTTAGTGATTCCGTTGTTTAAGAATGGTATCAGGATAGATAAATTAAACTACAGACCAATTTCAAAAGTTTCGGAGAAAATACATAATTAAAACGAGAATATTAACTTATCTCAATAATTTTAATTTTTTTAGTCCTATTCAGTTTGGTTTTAGAACTGGCTTCTCCACTGAGGATGCTCTATCAGACGCAATATATGGTAAGCAATTCAAAAACCAATAACCTGCGGGTTCTGACCTGGCCCAATTTGATTTCTAATTTACATAAATTCTTTATCTTTTCTCCCATTTTTAGGTTAAGTTACAGCTTTTGCCGACGATCTTGGAGTTGCATATTGTTCAGCCATTCCGCTAGATCTAATCGCTGATATATTCTCTTTATTTTATTTTTATTTTTTTTTTATTTAATATATTTTTTATTCATTTCATAATAGATAAGTACAAAGCAGTTATATAATAATATAAATTTCATAGAATGAATAAAATAGTAGTCGTCATTTAATTAGGTAACAAAGTAAAAAATTAGTGTTAGACGACAATTCATTATGGTTATATAAATTAATTAACATTTGTGGAGTGGGGTGGCATTAAAAAATATAGATACAGATAATACATATATAGCTATAAAACTTAAATTTATTAAAGACAGAATCCGTTTTTTACAGCAATATTAATGTAGAATTCGTAGTAATAGTTCAATTTTAGCAAGATCAATAGCAAATATCCAAGCTCTTATTTTGTTATTGTAGATATAATATAGTTACTAGTTAATCGTATGGAAAGTGGAAGTTTATTGAAATAGCATTGGGCAATAAATGTATAGAATTTTAAAAAATGTGTTGAACTTGCAATTGGTACGTTTGCAAAGTCTGTGTTATTTATCCTTAAATTATAAGTTGAACTAGTCCTGCTAGGAATGGTTCCGCTTCGCTAAAATTCTCTAAGCACTTTAAGAACATATAAGTGTCTTATTGGTAAAATATTGCATTTTATAAGCAGGGGCCAACTATAAGTACGACGATTGCAGTTAGTAAGAATGCGAACTAGATATTTTTGAGTAACGGAGACTGGTCTAATCGCATTGAAATATGATCCTCCCCAACATACATACAATGTCATATTGCAATTTAAAGTGTACGATCCAATAGTACAATTTTGATAAAACTTTATCTGAGCAGTATGGTTTGATAAGGTACGGTTTACGAGCCACCAGGTACATGTGTGATTTTATTGTTTGTAAATGATCCTTCCAGTTCAGATTTTGATCTATTAGATATTTAAAATTCCTCGCTGCTTCAATTATAAAACACTTCTCAGAACATGTATTTTGTTCATAAAAGTTTTGTATGCCGCAAGTATGAAGCGGTAGGCTAAATCTAGTGCACTCATGCGAGTGAAATCGAAGGTTGTATTCTGGTATAGTATTGCCGGATATTTTCAATGTTCAATGAGCAAACCACACACTAAATTTTTCTAGATCTTCTCCAATTTTCGTAGTGCAATCAATTTGGTTTTGAAAAGTGTATGTAAAGGTTATATCATCGGCAAATGTAGTAGCTAATCCATTGAATTGCTGTCTAAAAATCGAGTCAATATATATTAAAAATAGAAGTGGCCTTAGGACAGAACCCTGAGGGACTCCATTTTTTAAGACCAGTGGCTTAAAAAACGCCATTTACCTTCATTTTTGAACTCTGTCTTTAAGATATGTTTTGAACCAATTATGTATTGTTCCCCTAAATTCAGAATTGTATAATTTTTCTAACAATAACTGGTGGTCAACCATATCAAAAGCCTTTGTCATGTCTATGAATAAAGCCATAGTAGACATATTTTGTTCATATAGCTGACTGCAGACCCTAAGGATAGCATCCTCTGTTGATAATCCAGGTCTAAAATTAAATAGATTACCTTAAAAGAACTTATTTTTTTCCAAGAATTGAAGGATTCTCTTTTTGAGAATTTTTCCAAATACTTTAGAAAATGTAGGTAATAACGACATGGATCTATAGTTGGACACATCTTTTTGTTACCTTTCTTAAAAAGTGGAATTACCTCTTCACATTTGAGTGGACCTCGAAAACAACCAATATTGATACTTTATTAAATTATTTAAATAAATAGCCCAACACATCTATTATTTGCCAAGCAATATTTTTTATCAGAATACTTGTGATACCATCACTTGTGCACATATAAACCATGATGTTTTCCTACTGAGGTGCTGGCTTGCTAATCACAAACTTATTGTTTGTAGCAAAACTAAGTTGATGTTTATAACTCTTACAGAGTAAAAGTACCCCGACTTAGATATACATAATATATCATTCTTAAGTCTGTCCGTGTCACGACTTGCTATACAGCCAATGCAGAATACAAGGTGGTCAAACCTTCAACACGAATACTAACTGCAGTATTGATTGCTTGAAAATTTGATGTGAAGATAATTTCAAGTATCTTGTTATTACCCTAGATCACTACTTGAACTGGTCCAAGCCATCCAAGCATCGCACGCTGAATGCAAGTGGCTCTGCGGTATTTTGGCCCATTTCCGGCGAAGTGCTCGTTTGAGGTGGTCCAAACTTTGGTATTTTTTAGTGCCAAGCTTCGCCTTCAAAATACCCTAGACAGAGAAGTTCAACGGATTTGCATCCGGAGAATTTGCAATCCATTTTGTCGAAGAAATGAAGTGTGGAACATTGTTTTTTAACCAATCTTGGTCGACGCGCTTTGGGAGATCGTGCCGAATCTTGTTGAAATGTCCGCGGTCTCCGACCGAAATGATTGTTCGCCTATGGCTTCAATATTGCCTCTAAGACAGATTCACGGTATACAATCGCATTAATTTTGATGCCACGGTCCAAAAATACGAGCGGAGAGCGACCATCGGCGGTTATGGCGACCCAAACCATCACTTTCGGTGCTGCCTGCTTTCTGGTGGCCGACCGAAAGTGTAAATTTTCGAAGGAACTCTCTGGCAAGTAAACTTGGCCATTTTGTTTGTTTACATATTGCTTTATAACAACCATCGGAAAAAAACAAATTCGGAAAATCACCACTTTCGTGCAAACATAGCAACTCCTTCGCTCTTTCGACTCTAACTTTTTTATTTTGCGGTGTAAGATCGTGTGCTTTTTGGAACTTCAATAGCTTGAGCCCAAACACATTTTTCAGCGTGTGTTGCATCCGTTCCAACGATGTGTTGAGCTACGAGCCATTTTTCTTCCACTTCGACGCGGATTTCGCTCAATGCGAGCCTTCATTTCCCGAAACATTTCTGCCGATGATGCTGTTTTTTAATGACCACCTCCATGATGTTTTACAACGGTAACGAGTTATTGTTCGAGACACAAATGATATATTCACGTTGAGGTGCTGGAGGGCTCTAACGATAGATACTTGTGGTTTTCCAGCCAAATATAAAGCAATCACACTATCACGCTTGAATTCCATCGCGGATAAAACAACTGAGACGCAAATCGTTTATAAGGCTTGTAATTAATAAAATCATCTGTCATGTGTCAAAATTTGAGCTCACAATCAGCTGAAGTTGATTGCAGTTCTAGTCAGGCAGGGTGTATATATTAGGGCTTACTAATAGATATATAGTAAACTGCGGCAATCAACTGTCTCTCGAAAACCTGCAAGTGTTTGTGGTTTTCACCGTTATGCGCACACTATAAATTTTTTCAGGGAATTGAATATTCTCCCTTTGCGCCATTTGTTCTATTTTAAAGTCCTTAAGGTCTTTTTCATGAGAGGCGGGTATCTGGAGAGTCCAATTTCTGACTTTCGCATCTTATGCAGTCATTCAAACTTTGTTTTAAATGTCCCTGCTTTTCGAACTACAAGTTACAGAAACGTTTACTCCATTGTTTCATGCACACTATTTAACACTTTGCCCTTAGAAATTACTATAGTTTAATCATGGCATCTTAGTCTTAATCATCATGGAATCGAATCTCTGCTAAATTATCTTGAATTGAGCTTCTGTTTTTCTACCTTTGTACACCCCACACAAAGTAAATTTTATTTTTTTTTATAATGTGGCATCGTCTCTATTTTTCATAAGTAAATTTGTCACTAACTATTCTATATGTATCATGTAAAACCTTATTTTAAATTTGCAATTTTTGTATATACCATACAAATGAAGAAAGAAATTTGAATTTGAAATTTGAATACTCGCAATCATATATGTTTGCAACATACTGGTATATTTTACCCCATGTATTCCACATCGTTGAGGGCCAAAGGACAAATTGTTGCTATCGACGTTAAATTGACAACTCTGGATCACATGCTAAGGGTGCTATAATAACACATCAAAAATGTAGCATGACACTACGTAGCAAGACTTCCTTAGTACATTATGTTACAATTTTGTGATAAGTAATAAATAGAAAGGGGGAAATCAGCTGTTTCATTTCTTTCCTTCACTGAAACGCTTTATACTTCAATGGTTTTGGAGGTAGTGTTAGAAACAAATGAAGTTCGCCTTGCCCCACATATCTCTTTACACAAAATTGGTTATTGACTATCATCCAATGAAACTTGCAGCTTATATTGTAAGTGAAAGGCTTTTTCAAGGCATCTGAGGGAACTTTGAGTTATGTTCTTGTAGGCAGCAAAAATGTGTCGTACTATCTACTACATCGCATTGCTGCATCTCCGTATCTACTATCAAAATGACGTGCATGAATAGAAGCCCACGTCGATAAGATTGCTGCTTAATATTCTTTTAAAATCGTGAAATGCTACAGCCATATAACACCGTAAGATGTAAGATTGCAGATGACTGTAGTAGTCATTATACCTTCAGAACCTTATCTAAAGTTTTCCAATCGTTTAACTTGGGGTTGGCTTATTGCCAGTAAACTCCGCTCTATGTGGGACCAGCGCAGCGATTACCTGAGTATCCTATAACATGGATTAGGACAGCACCGCAACAGCCAAGTTTGTAGAGTAGTGCTTGCCTTATCTCCCAGTGGTGGTCTCAGGTAAATCCTTACTTATGCAGACTAAAATTACCAGTTCGTCTCGACAAGTAGCATAGCAAAATTCAGGTAAGAACCTAGAATAATGAACGATTCATTGTTGATGATTATACAAACGATTAACGTGCAACGATCCGAACCATACCGCGTACATTCAAATAACTAGCGAATACCTTCGATTGCTACAAAACAGACATAACCGCCATTAAAGAAGTGAGATGGGATGGACTGGATAAAAAGAGGATGAAAAACTACAATATCTAGGTACTGTGGATAATGCCAGAGACAACAGTGCAACATTTATTCGGATGCGGATTGCTCGTCAGAGAGAAACTTATGTAACAGGTCTTGAGAACAGACCTGTAAGCGAAAGCCAACATAAGCATAAACAAATACGCTCCGACCGAGGACAAAGGTGACCTACGAGCAATGCCCTGAATGTAACGTGAAAATCGTTAGCGAAGCAAGAAAGGTATGTTTGGTAATACAACCTCCACGCTGTCACCTCCAGAAGCAGATACTGGCTTATTTATTTTGCGGTAAGACGTACAGTAATTGTAGCCGGCACGTGGATAACATACTTTGATATAGTGGATGACTGATGACAAAAATTCAATCGAATAGATTCTTTTACGATCGACGTAAGGACTTCTCCAGAGTTTTGAATGTCTGAATGTTTTGAACAGCTGGCATCGATTCGGACATTATCTTGCTGTAACGAAAATACGGGTGCGGATATCCGTAACAGCCCAAGATCTGGGAACCGTTATTTTTAAATATTTTTACCCACTTTTAGTACTTTTTTTATGAAATTGCCTCTCCCGCCCAAACGAGGGAGATAAACCCCGTTAAAACACCAATAAAAAACCGTTATTAGTTCTTAGCGTCGAAGTTATCGTACTCTTGCCACAGTGCCTCTTCGCATCGAGTTATTCTTAAGCCTTCGAGGAGTGTCATGTCTTCACCATCGAATGTAAAAGACCAGCATCACTGCCAAAGACCAATCAGAAAAGCCACTTTCAAGGTACTGGGTTTCAAACCGGTTTAACAAAAAAAAAAACTGGCAAATTTAAAAAAAAATTACAACAGATGTAAACCATGGCCTTGCAAAGAAGGGCGAGAGGGGCTCGTGAGTTCTACGAGCAGAACAAAAGGGAAGAACATAGGATCCAAAGAAGAAAGATGAAATAGCACGAGAAGCACTCGAACTAAGAACTTAGACTAAGACTTAGAAATTTGTTAAAAGAAGAGTGAAGTTCGGAAGTTGTAAAGCTGTAGAGCTCAAAGCATGAAGAAAGGAACCTTACAGTAGAACTACAGGCGACTACAACTACAGAACTACACTTTTAAGTGATGATGATGAAAAACATTCACCCTGAATGAAAATTTGCAAAATTTCCGTCCGCCCGCTCAGGATGATGTCACGACAGTTATTTTTAAGCTAAAGTCTAACAAAGCTACTGGATCCGATGCTTTTACTGCCAAGATGTTTAAAGCTCATTTCTAAAATCTGTCCAGAAGAATGGAACTTCAGCATCGTTTGTCATATAAAAATACTTCGCCATATTATGTGAATCCCTTAGACTTTTCGTCAGCAGTTTTGCGGGCACCTATTACTACGTTTTTAGACCAGTAAAGTCCACCAAAGGTCAAACTTTCACTTTACGGTAGATCTGGTAAAACGCAAGATTTCAAAATCAATATACGCCACTTCTTAATAAAATTAAAAGCCGCATGTGACAGCATCTATAAGACGGACTATACGTCTAGACGTGTCCAGTTTTGGCATTCCTGTTGAGCGTATTTGACTATGCTCTATGCAGAATGACGATGGAGAATGCACGCTGCTTCGTCAAGGTCGGCAGTGAGTTGTCATGTAATTTTTTCAGCACAGTTCTTGAAAGAATTGTGCGAAATTTTCAAGTAAACTCCAGATGCACCATTTTTCAAGAGTGTGTTCAGTTACTCGCATATGCAGACGGCAGTGACCAAATGGAATGAACACAGCCTGGCGTCAATGTAGCGTTTGAAACTTTTGAGACAGTAGATGCAATAATGTTGAAATTCTGATTTCAATTCGGAAAACAATATCGATCCGGAAATTGTTAAGATCATCTCTTAATCAACCAAAAATATTTAATACAACGCACTGATCAGCCCAGCCCATATTGATGTCGCGGAAATTTGGACACTGAAGAAAGCGGGTGAAATCGCTGTTAGCTATGGATATTTTTTTGCAGTAATGGAAAATGGTGTTGTTATTACAACAGCGAAGCGTACGGGGTATACAGCGGTGTTGAGCTCGTTAAAAAAGCTAGGATAACCTGGCTTAGATGACTAGGTCACCTCGAGCTCATGAACACCAACGCGTTCTGCCTGGCTAGCTTTTGACTCCAGTCCAGAGAGACAACGCAGTAGAGAATCAACTGATCTTATGTGGCGCATATAATTGGAAGGGTAATTCATCTAACTTCAGAAATTAGAGGCGGCTGAAAATAAAATGCACCAGCTTAGCGACATAAGTTAGGAAGTTTTTAAAATAGTCATTTACAATGTAATATGACATTTCCGAGATCTGACAGTGTAATGTTACTTAATAACAATTCAGAGAACGCATTGTAAATTATGTATCCGTGCAGAGTCGTCTTTACAATCTTAATTAAAATGAAACTATTACACAAAAATTAAATATTTGGCCTCCTTATACGAAACATTCGCGTGCTGTAACAAAAACAACAAAGAAAATCCAAAAAACGTATTAGATAACCTCTTAGCGGTTAGCGCACTTAATATCCTTTTCAAAAATTTAAACAACCCTCTGTTTACTAATGTCTTCGATAAAAATACAACCGTTCGGCAAAAAACTTTAATTTTTTCAATTTATATTCTGAATCCCCAGAGTTTAATGTCCCTATAAACCCTAGGGCGTTAACTTCAATCGACAATCCTGAGTCTATCAATGGACAGCCAGGCATATTGCAACTACTATGTCTTCTACATATACTCATAGCTTATACTCGTCGATGACAATGAATTTTCAACATCAAAACTCTAAAGTCTTACAAGTCAATATTTGTTCAGAGTTTTATTTTTGTTTTCTGCTTTTCGCTCTTCTACCAATGACCTAGACGAAAAATCGGTCCCCGATTGCACCCCAAAAAAACGCAAACGCAAACACAAACTCAATCCGAACTCCTTTCTGACTTTTATCTAAAGTTATTCGTTGGATCAAAATCAAATCAAACTCTGCACAAAGTTGACAAACTCTCTTAAGCCCCCTCATCGTCACTTCTTTTTCGAGTGTATAGTATATAAAACTTCAAATCTGCACACGCATCTTTGTTGTGCGTACACAGAGATACATTTGTACATATTCATTCTGTCCTATTTATCCCGGTTCTGCTTCCTAGTATCGATTCGTGCGCCCGGGGGCGAATGTAAACAAAAACACATCAACAACTTTATAATAAGAAAAACCTAAGGGACCGTATTAATCAACCTAATACGCGGATTCACCTTGAGGCTTTATACGCAACTGATTATAAATAACGTCTGTAAAGGATGTATAGCTCAACCCCACCCCCTCACACCTCCTTCGATGTTCAGGATATCGTAATCTTGCAATTCTAAGCTAAAGAATGAACAAGTGGAAAAAGAAAAAATGAAAACCAACTTCTCACTTTGGTTCCGGGGTATCCGTCTACTTTTTTCTTGTCAGCAACGCTGTATATACATATCCGTATCCGTATCTGTATCGGCGTCCGTAAGTACTAAGAAACGTGCGTGATGGTTGATGCTGCCCTAAATCACAGAGGGTGATTTCCACACCACGCACAAATAATTTATCTCCCCTTATAATCGCTTTGCTCGAGTCTATCAATCTTTCGGTTCAGCTTCTAGAAACAAGCTTTTCATTTAGTTATGGTAGTGCTACAACTTTATTATTGAACGGATACTACGAAAGGATGGGAAAATTTCCCTCTCCCTCCTTAAGAGATGAAGGACAAACATGAAAACAATGATTTCGGTGAAGAATACCAGGAGAAAAAAAAACTCCGAAAGACAACGCAGTCAATGTTTTACTTATTTCCTTAATACTGCATACCTCGGGATACGTAACAAAATAGAAATACCGCAGTAGAGGGGGGAGGGAAAACTTAAAAACAGTTAATGTACAATTAACACGAAGCAGAGTTCGCTGTATGCGGCTAGATGGCTGGTAGCTGCTCGATTTCACCTTAATTCCAGAAATTACCTTCATGAAGGATACGATCCTTACATACGTACGGTTGCACCATGGGAAAATCATAAACACAATATCCTTTTTGCTGCCCTTTTGCTCATCAAATTAGTTCATTCGAGTCAGACTAGAAACAGGGTTGGCAGAAAATTCCTTGAGGGTCGGTTAAGTTAATGGTATAAACAGGAACGAGAACACGAATTGGTGCCAGTGTATTCTTTTGCAGTTTAGATATGATTCTCTGTACAGATTGAAGGCCATGTGTGTGATGTTATTCTGGAGCGTCGAGAAGGGAGAGCATATTATTTCGGCCGGAGATTTTGCCGGAGAACGCTGTGGAAAAGTTACTGGTAAATGAGGAAAAGGATCTTAAGTAAAAAAACGACAGTGACGAGACAACAATGTGAGTGTATCTTGGTTATCGTCAAACATTTGAAAGTTAATCTGGTTTTTTCTTTCAATTCAGGTCTTGTTGTTGACTATATGATTGATGAGTTGGTGAAATTTGACCTTGATTGTAAGGAAGGAAAGAGGAAAAGCATGTTTGATGTTTGGTATAGGGTGAATAAAATTGCTGGCTTTTAGTTAGGCCAAATTTTCCATGCATTAGAATTATGACAGAAAGATACATGTAAGGTTGTGGTTGGATAAATGCAATTTGTATCATTATATCATAAAAGAAGTAGCCGATGTCACTACATATACTAGTCACCTACAATATGGCAGCAAGATTCCCAAGGAAAAAGCAGATAATTGAATTGTACTGCCACATTTTTTTTTTCCAACATAGATTCGCTTTGTAAAGTCTATTTATACAACGGCGTTTTATTTGGACGAGAGCCAGATACATATAACGGATAGATAATACAAGTTATCAATATAATGAGAATTTTAGATATTAAAACTAAATAAGAAACTGATTCAATATATGGATTATTGTAGAAGTATTTAACATTTTTATTTGAGTTGATAAATCAATGCTTGTAATTTACCTTTTAAATATTATTTCATGTAAGTGTAAACCACGACTACGTTTTAAATGGTCCACGTGAAGAGTCGAATATTAAATCACTATTGACTGGTGTGTCGCTTGTCTTCCAACAAGTAATTTGACGTATCCCCATAAAATACAGTCTAAAGGTGTCAAATCACATGATCTAGCCGGTCAATTCTTCGGTTCAAAACGAGCGATAAATTGCCCACCCAACTCATTTCTCAATTGGCCCATCCATTCGCGTGCTGTGTGTTATTAAGCTTCATCCTGCTGGAACCACATTTCGACCAGGTTCAGCTTGTGCATTTTGGGCAAAAAAAAGTTCCAAATCATTGAACAAAAGTGGACGCCATTGACGTTAATATTTTTCTCATGGTAATCTTTAAAAAAATACGGGTCAATGATTCCGCCGGACAGTGCAATTTTCCCGGTGCATTAGTAGCTCTTGTATTGGTTGAGGTTGCTTATCGGAACAAACGCAGTAGTTTTGTCTATTAAAATACCCATTCAACCAGAAATGGGTTTCGTCGCTGAAGACCTTCAGCTTTTCTAGGGCCAACTCACCGATAATTTGACGCTGTGGAGGGTCGTTCAGTTTCAGCTCTTGCACGATCTGTATTTTGTAAGATTTTAGACTAAGATTCTTGCGTGAAATCTTCCAGGTAGTGAAATAACACAATCTCAATTTCTGCGAACTGCGACGAATGGAAAAATTACGGTCTTCTTCTGTACGCACTCTACGCATGCGTGACTTGATTACCTGGTGCAAAATGTGGCCACTATGGCTTGGAATGCTTGCTCAGTAGGACGATTGAACTTGATTCATGTGAATAATATATTTTAATTTGAACGTTTATTTAAGAAAAACATGTACAAAAGTAATATTCAAAGTATTTCAGTGAGGGCGTTTTGCATCGACCGGAACATAATACAGCACACCCATCTGATCCCTCATCGCCATGATCCTTCGCGCCATGGATATTCGGCTTTTCCGTTGATTTGGCTGGTTGGCCGGGTTTCACATATGATTTTTTGAACTTGGGATTGTCATAATGGATCCATTTTTCATCACCAGTAACAATCCGATGCAAAAATGACTTCCTTTTGTGGCGTTCCAGCAGCATTTCGGACATGCAAAACCACTGAGTTCAAGTGGAACCCAATTTCCTTGCTTTTGAATATATCCAGCTGCTTTTAAACGTTTTGAAATGCTTGCTTGAGTAATGCTTCCAGTTCTTCATCTTCAAACTTTTTTGGCTGTCCAGGACGTTCATCGTCTTCCAAGTCAAAATTACCACTTTTAAATCGTGCAAACCACTTTTAGCACGTCCGCTTAGCTAGCGCATATTCACCATAAACTTCCACCAAAATACGATGACTTTCGGTAGCAGTTTTCTTCATATTAAAGTAATGAAGAATAACTCCCCGCAAAAACATTTTTTCAGGCACAAAGTTCGACATATTTGAGTGAAAAAAAATTATTGTTGTTTACGCTTCAAATGAATGACATATACTGAAATGACGTACAATGACAGTAGCTTTCCAACGCATGTTCCAATGGAATAATAACAATGAAATAATACAAGTTACGCCATCTCTTAGCAAACCGAATTAAGTTATAGACCCAATACTTTCAATTTTGTATGATTTGTGTAGCATTTTTTTGATAACTTTCCAATATCTTCTGCGGTCAGGTATCCATACAAATCTCCCGTTTGAAACTCATTAAATCCTTTATCGCTGTGTCTTTAATCGTCGTTCAACTTATATCTGCTCCTATAAAAATTTTCGCCGTCATTCGTAGTCTCGTCCCGATGATTAATTCTTCTGGGCTAATTCAATTAGAAAGTGTTGTGTTCCTATTTGCTTATCATGCATATTCGAAGTTCGTTGTAGGTCTTGTTTGCGATTTTTATTTCAGCTTCTTCAGTTCCGTTTGCCTGGAGGCATTGATTGCTATTCGCGACTACATTTATCGACCAATCTGAAGCAATTCGTCGAAATTCTGATTAATCAAAAATCTGTAATTGCGGTCCGCTGTCCACATAGACAAACTGGGATATACCTTAACGACTAAAAGTAAGTTTACAGGCTTTTTTGATGTCTGCTAACCGCATTATTTTACCTCCTCCACTTCAAAGTACAACGAAAATGAGTCTAGTATTATTATAGGGTATATACTTTAATTCGTGCGGTTTTTTTTTTTCAAAATTTGAACGTTTATTTAAGAAAAACATGTTCAATAGTATTATTCAAAGTATTGCTCATATGAAGCTATGTCTTTTACCTATCTTTTTGGCAATTTATGGATCCCATCCCAAAAGAACTGCGCCGGCTTGGCAGCCAAGAATGAATCAAGCCAATTTTTGATATTCTGCTCTGATGTGAACCGTATTTCAGTGAGGGCGTTCTGCATCGACCGGAACAAATGGTAGTCAGAAGGGGCAAGGTCTGGGCTATAAAGCGGGTGGGGTAAGACTTCCCATCCACTGTTTTTCAAATAGTTCTTAACCGGAATAGCAACGTCTGGCCGAGCGTTGTTATGATGGAAAATAATTGCCTCGTGTTTGGTCGCATATTCCAGGCGTTTTTCGCCTACTGCTCTCTTCAAACGGATTAATTGTGTTCGGTAGCGTTGTGCATTGATTGTTTTTTCCCGGTTTTAGCAGGTCATAATACAGCCCACCCATCTGATCCCACATGGGGTTAGAGCATTACCTTCGCGCCATGGATATTCGGCTTCGCCGTTGATTTGGCTGGTTGGCCGGGTTTCACATATGATTTTTTGCGTTTGGGGTTGCGTAATGGATCCAGTTTTCATCACCAGAAACAATCCGATGCAAAAGTGACTTTCTTTTGTGGCGTTCCAGCAGCATTTCGGACATGCAAAACCGCCTTTCGACGTCTCCCGGCTTCATGTGGAACCCAATTTAATTGCTTTTGAATATATCCAGCTGCTTTTAAACGTTTTGCAATGGCTGCTTGAGTGACATCCAAGGATTCTGCGAGCTCTTCTTGTATTTGGCAACAATCTTCACAGAGTAATGCTTCCAGTTCTTCATCTTCAAACTTTTTTGGCTGCTTAGGACGTTCATCGTCTTCCAAGCCAAAATCACCACTTTTAAATCATGCAAACCACTTTTGGCACGGTCGCTCAGCTAGCGAATGTTCACCATAAACTTCCACCAAAATACGATGACTTTCGGCAGCAGTTTTCTTCATATTAAAGTAATGAAGAAGAACTCCCCGCAAAAACACTTTTTCAGGCACAAAGTTCGACATATTTGAGTGAAAAAAAAGTATTGTTGTCTACGCTTCAAATAAATGACATATACTGAAATGACTTACAATGACAGTAGCTTTCCACTGCATGTTCCAATTGAATAATAACAATGGAACAATACAAGTTACGCCATCTCTTAGTAAACCGCACGAATTAAGTTATAGACCCAATATATAAATTGAATAGGGTCATAGCAATCGTTTGGAAAGGGTTATATGGAAAATTTTGGAGGTATAAGGGGCTCGAGTTTATTTTTCGCATGCAGCATACATCTTGAATAAGTTTCTTTTTTATCTTATCTTTAAATCACCACAATATCCTTTGAGCCCGCATTCTGGTCTTTGTTATTCCTAAGTATTCCTAATGCAGCTTTGATAGTATAGTGCTAATTAAACTTTTTGAATTGTCATCTTGCTCTCCTTTGTAAAAGCAAATCATCAATATTAGTTGTCTCATCAAAGGCTGAGTAACAAGTCTTCATGCCAGCTCCTATTTTTTTTATTTTTTTTTTTTTTTGGGGCTATCCGTTAATTATAAAACTCACGATTTCTTGATATTCTGCGTCCGCTAGTTGTGCTTTTATTATATTCGTTTTTGTTTTTGTGAATATGCCATGTTGCGATATTTGATGAAATCTATTTGATCCTCCATATCGTCAGAATTTGGGTTGCTTTCAGTGGGTATTCTTAATAAGTGATCAGTAACAACAAACATTTTTTCCTGGTTTATACGTAATTTAATAATCATATCTCGATGCAATCGCGGTGAGAAATCATCTAAACTCTTGGTCCTTAAGAACAGAAAAAGTAGTCTATGGTGTGTGCCTACTAGGTGGGGTGAAAAGTAACCTCCTTGGGAATGAAAAACATTTTTTTTTTAATGTTTTTTTATTTTATTAAATATAGTCTCCTTTTAGTTTGATACACTTATTCTAGCGGTTTTCCAACTTCTTGATCCCGTCCGAAAAGTAATTTTCCGGAAGGTCTGCAATATACTTCTCGCACGAGCTGAATTTTTTATTGATGAGCCATATTTTGAGGTTTGGGAAAAGATAATAGTCCGAGGGAGCGAAATCGGGTGAATACGGTGGATGCGACAGCAATTGAAGCCGTAAGTTGTGATGCTCTTGTGCGCCGGTGTATTGTCTAGCAAAAACAAAACTTTTATTCGCTTCATGTGAGGCCGTTTTGCAGCGATTTCGGCCTTCATTCTCACCAACTCGCTGTTAATGGGTTTTCCTTTTTCGAATATGACAAATGCCATGAGAATCCCAGAAAACCGATGCCATAACCTTTCCGACCCATCGAGCCTCCCTCGGCCGTTTCGGAGCACAAGTGCCTTCTTCAGTCCATTGACGGGCACTTATTCTGTTCTCTGGTGTTTAACAGTTACCAATCGACGCCAAAAGTCCGCCCGATTCCGCATCAGCAAGTCCAAACACTTTTTCGAAGTGCTCTTGCGTTCGTGTTTTTGGTCAGGAGTGAGTATGCTCGGCACCCATATGGCCCAATATTGCCCAAAATATGGCAATATATTGCTCAGTACTAATCTTTGTGGTGTCTGGTGTCTGGAGTTGCGGCCACCACGAAACTCTCGAAACCAATATTTAACGGTGTAATCTGACGAAGCATTAGCCCCATAATATTTATCCAACTTTTCTTTTGTTTCCTTCACCGTTTTGCCTCTCAAAAAATAATGTTTTATGAGAGAACGAAAATCGTTTTTGTCCATACTCAAAATGATGCCAAACACGTCAAAAACAATCAGCTGTCAAAACAAAACTAAAGACAGTATCGCACTGAAATTTGGCATGTCTACCTAAATATAAACGGACTTCAAGGCACCATAACAGTAGCAGCGCATTCTGGCGGTCAAGGAGGTTAGCGCTGGGTACCATGCTGTAGCTAAAGTTTCTCGTCCAATGTTAGCGTAATTTATTTCTGCTTGCGTTAGGGTCCTAGAAATCTAAAAAACTAGATATTTTTACACTTTAAATCTCTATTATAGTTATTGTAACGCTTGGTGTTTACAATCAAATACCAAGTGTGCACAAGCTTTAATATATAGTGATTCTCTCTCCAACTACATCTTGTGATAAGATAGAGTTGGAGCTTAAGTCAAGACTAGTTGCTTGCTTAACATTTTTGGCGAGTTCAGCCGATTGGTTTGTAAAAACAGATAGATTGTGGAATAAGTATTAAAAAAAAGCTTTTTGTTACCTAAAGTGTAAAATTATTATTTACAAAGGAGTTTTAATTAATGTATATGAGCATAAGAGCTCATAAAGATATATGAATATTACCCGTTCCTATGCAGTAACACGGCATCTAACATGCATCACATGACACAATAGTTTCCCTTCTCAGATAGCATATCATCAAAATGGGCGTTGATGTGGGGTCCTTATTTTTTTGACTTTTTTGCAAAGAAGACTTGTAATTAGCTCCAGTAATGATGACTTGTTTAAGATATTATTTCCGATAATCTGGAAATTAACCATTTCTAGAAATCGTTAAACCTCCGCGGGCTAGTTGGAGTCCCCATCTTAACGTTTTTTTCTATCTTTTCGTCATAAAACCTAATTATGACTGCATATGCATATGCACTAAGTAATTTCACATACCTGCTAGAAGTTGATTCATCTTTCATGGAAAAAACTCCAGATCAAATGTTATTCCGGAGGGATTGTCTTAAAAATGCATACTTACCAAATGGAGCTAAAAATGCACCTACAGTTCGGTCCTGAGACTCTTCTTGTAAAAGTATTTGCCAAAAGCCACTATATTTATCCTGTTTCATAAAAAACTTGGCTCCTGTGAGTTTTTGCGGTAAATTTACTACAACACGCTGGATTCCTCTTTTTACCCTGCCCCACCCTCCTCAATTTACTCACCACTCTTAGGACCATTTCTATATAAAGAGTGAGCCAACAATAAAGCACAATATCGTTCATGTTGCAAGCGACCGAAGGTCAATATTATCGATAGCTTTTTAAAGAATAAGTGGGTTGATGGCCACAATTTCAGTTTGGATGTTATGTTTAAGATCATGAACTGTCGCTGGGTTATTGGCACAGACCTTACTTTTCAAAGAACCCAACAGGAAGAAGCTTAAAGGTGTCGAATCAAATTTATTTATCCATCTAAAAATAAGCTTCATGGGAAAAGATATAAGTCGATGACAAATTGTCCTGGCAATCCACATCCAGTTAACAAATCGACGACGGCGTAATGGTTCAAAGGCTTCAATTGTTGTGTAATTTGGGTTGTATAGGCATGCAAATAAAGATCAACTTTTAAAATTCGCCGCAAAGTGCCATAATTGAAGCTCAATATTTGACTTCGGCGACGAATTGAGGTGCCTGACAGGGTTTGCACACAATCGCTCATAGCGATGATGTATCTATGTTTGGCCGAGCATGTTGAAATAGATTTTAACCCGATACCGAGCCCGCTTCGTCATTGCACGAATTCCGGACTTTCAGGCGATTATCAAGGATTTTACGAAATGTTACTTTTACAGATCGCCTATTTCCGTAATAAGATAGAATAACAGAAGTGCGTTATTGCATGGTAAATGACTCTAAAAATTGGCAAAGATTGTGTGACATCTGTCAAAAAGATCAATCCCATTGATATGAGTAAGTGACAGTAATTAACAGCCAACATCCACACTATCTGTTGACTCACCCTTTATCAACCCAACTCGCAGCACCTTGGAAATTCAATAAAATTGGTAAGATGGACAGTCAATCTTTGGAAAACAAAGGGTAGACAGACGGTTTACAAAATGGAGCGAAACGTGAGATAGGCGCTAGTTACGACAACGAGGTGGTATCAAAGAGCCGGCTCTTGATCCCTGTGTGGTTCTGTCTCCCTTACTGGGTAGTCTCCGGCCTTGAGTAGAATTAAGGCATTCCGCTCCATCCCTAAACTCTAGCCAATTATCCCAACCCCACCTTTTTCGTCTGTTGACACCTTGGAGGAACATATTAGTGCAAGGGCTTGAGGATTCTACCAATTTCAATCATACTTCTGCCTTTACCCTACTCGATGGTGACGAAGACGAAGCTTGACGGGTGGCATACATGAAGAACAGTAACGCTGAAATACTGATTACACGTCCATAGCCAGATGGACATTCTGGAACCCTCTGCATGTAAAGTGCCAACAAAAGTCACGAACATTGAGTGCATAGAGCCAGGTGGACTGCCTGGAATACTCTGCAATGTAATTCATTTACCGAAAAGGGCACCAACCAAACACCCAAAATATAAATATTGTATAAACAAATACCTGTTTTGTAAATAAGAGGACTACTATATCGTTCGCTTCCTTCCCCCAAAATTTGCACAAAAGTCCGATGGGTCCTCATCTGCCTCCGGTCAACTTCGTTATACATTTTATTTATACGAGTAACTCCTTCCTCCACTGTAAAAAAAAAGTTCGTTGCTTTGAGCCGCCGCTTAAATTTCCCTAAGATATGAATAGTAAATGCCTGTGTGGATGTGAGAATGGTTTAGCGGAGACGTAAGATATGGTTCCATGCGGTGCATTGTGCACAAACATCAGACATTGGTCCCGCTAGAATCGATTAAGTGAAACGAATGAATGTGTTGGTGAGGTGCGAATGATCTTCGTGAGCATAATGAGAATCAGGGCGAACACTTTTTTGTTTACCGCAACTTGAGCCACTAGTTTTAAAAGTCAAGAAAAAAGTCAAGGCGTTAGCGAGGGGAAAAAGGTAAACAGAAAAATAGGTGAAAATAATTAGATGAAGAGGAGTAGATTAGGGGGAGAGAGGCGGAATCAAGAGCGCAATTCTGTTAACACCAAATAGCTAAGTAGAGTTTTATTAAAGAATACTTATAAGTATTTTATAATTTTTTGCAATAATGCGGGAACCAGTGCTAGTGTAAAACCGGGTGGGATTTTGTTTCGCGACGAGAAAATTCTGTAGGTGGAAAGCAGAGCACGCATCCCATACTTTAAAGTTTATTTTATTCTCGGGGACGTAACAGCATAGCGACCCTCTTCTCAAGGGATTTCTTTTTGTTTACTGTTCGAGTAATTTTACGCTGACTGTACTATCTGTAACCTACCACCGCTGCCTTTCTTAAATATCATAAAAGGAAATCGTGAATTATAACGTACATAAATCTTTGCTCTTTATTTGTGTTTCATGAATTCGTTTTCTACGTAAATATATTTTTTTCAGAGATTTCCTGAACCTACATCAAAATCTTGCAATTCCTTGTGCCTGCAGAAAATTGCGTGGCGCCTAAGAATAATTTATTGAGGAAAATTTTGAGGCACTACATTTCCTTGATACAATTGCCTGCGAACTTAGACCAGCTGAATAGCCGAAGTAACAGCACTGATCCTGCTGCCGTTGCAAATTTTCACTGCTCATTTTTGGGTGACATTTCAACGAATGTACGTCATTTTGTTAAAATTCACCACCTGGGTGTAATTATTTGTAATTTGTAATGGTTTGAGGCCCGGTTACTAAAAATAAAATAAAATAACTTTCATTCTAAATTGCAAATCTCTCCCCGGGATCGGCTGTATCTGCTTTTAACCCATTTATTAGAATATACAAGTTCAACACAGATCCAAATACCGTTTGGAACGATGCCCGTCAATCCGACGCTTTTTCAACTGATGCTATCACACTCTCCATTTCTGTTTTATTTAACTTCCTCTGAATCTTTGGTATCAAATACAAAGTGGCATATGGATCCCCTTTCGGTCTATGCTCGAATGTATAACCTAATTTATATGTCTGTAATTAACGCCGTAAAGCTTTATGCATCCAATTCCTTGAAGGGTGTTTTCAAATTCAATTTTTCTTTTCCCGTTTTTCCTAATATAAAAATACAGGGTGATTCATCGTGAGGTTTAATTTATAATGTATAATAAAACACATAAATTTGAAAGAATACTTAAAATTTTTATTATCAGTTAAAAGAATAATTCATGGCATTTACGCTTTAAAAATAATATTACATAAATGATGGCTACGACTACGTTTGAGGTGGTCTATTCGGAAGGTCCAATTTTGGTCGACTCGTTCGAGCATAGCGACTCGTATCGCGCTGTTAGCTTCTAAAGCATCCATCGTAGCTGACTTATGCTTGAAGACCTGAGATTTTACATATCCCCAGAGAAAATAGTCCAAAGGTGTGATATCGCACGATTTAAGCGGCCAACTTACCGTAGCAAAATGTAAAATTAAGTGCTTACCAAAATGATTCCTCAACAAGTCCATTGTTTCACGCGCTGTGTGGGTCGTCTTGTTGAAACCAGAGCTCACCGAGACCATGTGGTTGAATTTCAGGAAGTACATAGTCCGTTAACATGGCGCGATAACGGTTACCATTGACAGTAACATTCTGATTTGCCTCATTTTTGAAAAAATATGGACCAATGATTCAACCAGCCCATTAACCACACCATACCGTTGTTTTTAATGTATGTAATGGTAGCTCTTGGTACTCTTCAGGTTGCTCATCGGCCCAAATCCGGCATTTTCGTTTATTAACGTATCCAATAAGCCAGAAATGGGCTTCATAACTGAACAAAATTTCACGATAAAACACCGAATTTTCATTGAGCCCATTCCAGAGCCCATTCCCTGAAAATATGACGCAAATTCAAGTCGCCTGACTTCAATTCTTGTAAATGTTGAATTTTGTACGCTCTTAGGGCGAGGTATTCAAAAATACCTCAAATACTGCAAGCTGTCGAATACGCCAAGCCAAGCTGCTGACAATCGATTTGTCACGGTCTACGCGTACACTCTCAGCTACAGCTTCTATAGTGTCTTCACTATGTGTTGAATGTGGTCTAACCGGTCGAGTATTATCCTAATGTAGACTAGCACTTAAATTTGCGAATAGTATTGGCAATGATAGTTTCAGTAGGTCGATTATGCGCACCGTAAGTTCCTCGAATCGCACGAAAAACATTTCTCATAGAACGCTGATTTTCGTAATACTATACAGCTGAAAAATTTGGAGACGCTGTTGTGGTGTGAGTCTTTCCAAAAATGACAAAGCAGTTTGTCAAGAAAAATCTATTGAAAATCAAACCTCACGATGAATGACCCTGTATAAAAATATGCCCCCGATACTTTCCTATACCATTTATAATATGTATTATATATTTATATTTATATTTATTGTGCGAACGCCCGCGAATTTTTCTGACTTAGTAGAACCTTTTTACGAGTAAGTTTTTTACAAGTTGTTAAGCAAATGAGTATACTTTATATACATCAGTTGAATCAAATACAAACAGCGACATTTCGTTTCATGGTTGACATTACGAGCAGCGTTGATTGTGAAATGCGCATTTCTATGCATTTCATAGTAACGTCATTTCATTTATTTTTTCTAGTGAATTCTGGGAACATCGTCAACAGTGACATTTCGCTCTGTGTATAAGGAACCGAACAAGTTGAAGTCATTGCGATATTTCCACTGCCGATCGGCGCTCGATAAATTTCCACGGATTTTCAACGCACTTTCGATGCAATTAATGACTCATAAATGACGAGCATTTTGGTCGATCTACACCTAAAGCATAAAAAAAAAAGAAAAAAAAAAAAAAAAATACGAGCTTCAGAAACAGACAGGTAACGGGAAGTAAGACTGGAAACTGATCGAGTACACACTGATCAAGCCCGTTCGAGTACGCACTATTCAAGCGTATTTTCAAGGATTCTCTCACAGATTCCATACATATTCTTCTTCTTTTTCTTATAACATTAGGGTAGGATCTAGCCTTCTGCACAACACGCCTGCATTCTGTTCTGTCCTGTAACTGCATGGCGTTAGTTACATAATATAAATAAACTAAACATAGATGGCAAACTTTCCAGATGTTGGAAAATCAAAACCGGTTTTCTCGTGATCGCCCCTATCCCTGTGAACATGTCCGTGAATACGTGTGAATTGTCAACAATGTCAAAATTTGAGAAGTGACGTCTCCTATACCTATAATGCTTTTGCCAGGAGAGCATGTTCCGAAAAAATGTAAATTACAATTCAAAAATAAATTGAATGGATTGGAGTACATATACTATATGTATTATAATTTAATTGTTGTATTGTATTTATTTTTCGTAAGAAGTAATAGATAAGGATTAATGACTATTTTGATTGTTTTTATTTGTGAAAATATAAATTTACATAAACCTTTTGTAAAATTGAATTTTAAATATTGGTAATAGCGACAAACAAATTAATAATAAAAAGTAAAAAAATATAGTGCTTCATAAGTCTATTTGGTACAACAGAGAATTGACTAATTCTTTTTTTTAAAAAAAAGGGTGTGACTGGACACATTTAGCTCAGAATAGAGGAAAAAAATTTGAATTACACGGCAAATGGTAATAAACTTATACGAATTTCTAAATTAAAAAAAAAAATGTCTACGGTCAACGATTTTAATTTTAAAATGTCTATTTCTGTAACGCTATTTATTTCTGTTTGAGCGATTTTTCCAAAAATTTCCGAGAAGAAAAAAGTCCACGTAAACAGAAGGTTGTTCCTTTTACAAAGATCCTGTTGTAATGCTAAAATTTGGCGGGATTATCGTGAATGTCAACGAAATCAAATTGGCCTACCGAAAGCAGCATACACAGTACGTAGATGGACACAATGATCTGAATATCAATGCTATACTGCTAGAAAGAAATCTTTCGTCAGCGAAGCAAATAAAAAAAGAGAAGACTTTACTGTTAAATACAAAAACAAAGGATTTTATTTCTAGAACTGTTTTCAAAAGATTAAAATAGGCATTACTTGACATTTATGGATCAAGAAGGCCTTCGAAAGCTTGAAGACAATCAAATGAAGTACGCAAGTAAAGCGTGGATATAGTGGTTTAATGATGTAGGGCCAAATGTCCACTTTTGGGATCAGTAGTTTCATCATAGTTATTGAGATCATGACAAGTATATTAAAAAAAAAATGAGGGAAAATTTGCTTCAAAGTACACAAAAAATGGTTATTGCAAAAGATAATTACTTCCAACACGAAAATAAGCCCAAGCATGTCGCACAAATGATGAAGATGTGGTTGATACAAAACCCCCACTTCCCACTTTCAAAATCTCAAAGCACCAATCTTAACCCAATCTTCAATGCCAGATCGGCTTAAAAAAGTTAAAATCCTTAAAGGGTACTCAACAAAATATTAGGTAAGTTCTTTTCTGCAAAATTAAGGTATAAACTAATGCTTTTCATTAAGGGTATCAACAATTTAGCTATACTTATTTTGCACGAGTCGGAATGTTCTGATTTCTATTATATTTTTTTTTGAACGAAATATTACTGTTTTTGTTTTTGCCTCTAACGAGGTACAAATAAACATTGATTACCTGTAAAGAAACAGATCTTTTGAAAACAATTATAAACCTAATTCCCTCCGACAAAACTAAATTAAGTTTGGATACCAAAAGTCTTGCTGCACATTGTATGTTGGCTATTTTGGGATTTTTTGTTTAACAAAAAAGCCATTAAAATACCACTCCTTTTGTACTTCATAATGTGTGAAAAGAAAACATTCTGGAAATATTTGGAAAATCTTTAAATTCAATGAAAAAAACAAATGTTTTCCTAAAAAACTAAACTTATTAGTTATTAGTATTGTTTAATTAACTTTTTTACTTAACCAAAAGAACAACAAGAAAAAAAATGCCCTTAATTAACAATCCTTTTCATTGATGTCCAGAGTCCAAAATTTGTGCCTAAACGTGCAAAACGCTAATACAAATGATTAATTAACAATACAGGCTTAAGTTTGATTTCAAAATTGTTGTAGTTGCATTCCATTTATATCTTCAAATGGAACGTTCAAAATATGATTCTTAGTTCCTTTTTTTATTTTGATACTATCCCCTTTTTGTGCACTTGAAACAAAAAAAAGAGGTTTCTTTTCTTATATTCTATTATCTTCTTCACTACGTTGAAATATATATCTACCAGCCAAAATGTTTTTCCTTTTACTTTTGTTAACATACCTAGTGAACATTACGTGAAATTTGCTGTCATTTTGGCCTTTCTTACAGGTTCTAGAAATGGAGAATAGATTGTTAATTCACATACAGTGTGTCTGTACGAAAGTTCCGGTTTTGCAAATGCATTAGTAGAGTTTGATATCTATTTTAATTTATCCATCCATCTTATCCTTGACCTTCCTCTTGCTCTCGTGCTTAAAGAGTTGTCTTTGAATATCCATTTTTGCTTTCTTGAGTCATCCGTTCATACCAAATGCCCAAGCCATTTTATCCTTTGGGCTTTAGCGAAACAAATTACATCTTTTTCTTTCACAATACTTTATAAGTACGTCGGATATACTATATATGGTATTTAATCTTCTAGTTTTGCACCGTATATCCAAATCGTATGTTACTATTGGCCTATTATCGTTTTGTATAGTGAGGTTTTTAGTTTTTTCGACAAAAACTTAAACTGAAATTCATGCAAAAAATAACAGACGTTGCCTGCTCGTATTCTGTTTTGAACGCAGTGATGCATCCTATAATATAGGGTTTTCCAATAGGGACCTGACCAATTTGAATTTAATTTGTGAACGCACTTTTCCACTTATCATCAAGCTGTCACTGTCAATTTATTCAGTAATCTCAACATTTTCATTGTAAAGTACACTAACGAGCAACGTCGGCAAATTATAAAAAATTTCAGATATTCGGAGTCGGTGACTGCAACTTTAAGAGCGTTAACTCCAATTTTCGGTTGTAATTCTCGTCCTAGCAGACAGGCAATAACAAGTTTAGTGCAAAAATTTGAGTCTACATATTCGTTGTGTGATGTTGCCGTGTCAGTGAGACAACGGGTTGGTCGAAATGTCGAAAATATCGCTGCCGTTCAGACGTCCGTAGCAAATGATCCAAATCAGTCAATTCCACGGCGTTCTCAAGAATTGGGCATCGCTCAGACCACATTATGACGTATTTTGCGTAAGGATCTTAATTTACACCCATACAAGATCAAGCTGACTCGAGAATTGAAGCCGATGGACCATTTGAAGCGACGTACGTTCTCCGATTGGGTTCTGGAGAAGATGCGCCAAGATGATGAATTTCATCGCAAAATCATCTTCAGTGACGAAGCTCATATTTGGATTAATGGGTTCGTCAATAAGCAAAATATGCGTCGTTGGTGGGGTGAAAACCCACATGTGCTTCATGAATCACCACTTCATCCACAAAAAATAACTGTTTGGAGCTGTTTTTTCGTCGACGATAACGATCGTCACGTTACTGCGAATGGTCAGCGTTATTGCGCCATGATCACCGATTATTTTTGGCCCGAATTGGAAGATATGGACTTGGACGACATGTGGTTTCAATAGGATGGTGCCACAAGCTACACAGCACACGCTACAATCGATTTATGGTAAGCGTTAAGTATGGTGAGCGTGTTATCTTAAGACATGGACCAGTCGATTGGCCGCCTCGTTCGTGCGATTTAACGCCGCTTGACTATTTCCTGTGGGGCTACGTTAAGTCGCTGGTTTATGCCAACACGCCGACGACGTTGGAAGAGCTCAGAGCCAACATTGAACGCGAAATAGCGGCCGTTTCGGCCGAAACGTGTGGCTGAGTCATTGAAAATGGGGTCCAACGAATCGACCGCTGCAAACCTGCCTGCGGTGGCCATATGAACGAAGTCGAGATCCATTCATAAATGTTTTGATTGTACTTCAAGCCAATAAAATATCAAGCCATTTTAAAATATCTCAAATGGTTTACCTTTTATAAAAAAAAAAAAACGTTTTCAAGTCGTTATTAGAATACCCTATATTACCGTTCCTTACGAATATTCCAAGATTAAAGTTTTCAAACCCTTTGAAGTTAGAGACGGATATAGTTATATTTTGGGGGCTTCTTACTCTGGTGCTTCTAGACACATTCATATACACTTTTTTTTTCGTTTTTCGTTTTTCGTTTATTTTGAGCCCAACCTGCTTCGCTCTTGAGTTCAATGCTAATAATACCTCTACCATACTTCGATATATTTCAGCCATTATGGGTAAATCGTCTGCGTATCCTTTTATTTTTTATGACTTGTTGAATATGTTACTGCCATTTTCTAGAACTCCTATAGCATGTTGGACGGCCATATAAAAGAGCAGCGTAGATAGCCACCCTGTCGAATTTCAATTCCTTTGACTCCTTTCCTTGTATTATAATTGTTGCTTTTGACTCGTTCATCATCATCATTGTTAGTTCTACTAGTTTTCGGGGAACACCTTTTGTTATCCTTGCTCCTTTTAGTTTGGTGATAGTATAGAGAACTTAATGTGAATTGTCTTATGCCCTTTTTGTGAATGGACAAATGGGACACTCGACATTTTCCCCTCTTTCCATATTTTACACATTATAATGTGTAGTTTGTGCTGTAATTGTATCACTCTAAGGTGCTTTTCAAATTTTCATTTTCTTTATTACATTTTCGATTTCGTCAGGTGTTGGAGGTAAAGATTCTACTATTATAAAATCTTGTTCCTGTTCCCATTCACTTTCTTTTTGTTCATTGTTTTATATATTTAGAAATTCAAGGTGTTGAGGCCATCTTTTGAGTACTTTTTATTCTTCTGATAGTTATAATCCGTATTTATCCTTACATACATTTAGTCTTGATTGCTTCTCGCTGATTTCTTTTTTGATTCGTTTGTGTAATTTTTTAGTATTGTTCTTTATATGGTATACTCCACTGTATTCGTATTTTTTAGATTCTTTTTTCGTAACTTCTTTTTTTTTTTTTAAAAATTTTGTAGCTAGTTTTGTACTTGTTTTTCAGCGGTGCTGTTGTTGTAAGCTAATACACACAGAGTTTTACTTTTCAAAAAACGCCAAAGAAAGTTATGTACTGGTGTTAAATCGCATGTGTGTCAATGTGTGTGTGTGTGTGTGATTCGTAGTTCCATCTGTGTCTTTAGCACTCTTCATTGACAATAACAGCGCTTTCATTTGTATCTCCGAAAAAAAAAAATTAACCAATAATTACACCAAACCGTACATTTTTGTGGATATAATGATTTTTTTAAAATTATTCGAAGATTTTCTTCTCCAAGATGCGGCAATTTTACTTGTGGACGAATCCCTCCAATATGAAATGAACTTCATCACTAAAGATGATTTTGCCTGAAAAACTAGCAATTGACGAAAGTTCTGCATTCAACTGTTAATTGGATTTCGTAAGGAAGCAAATCCTTGTTAATACGCCAAACAGTCGATACCTGAGAACGTCGCAATATCGATGTTGAAGGGTCTTCAGCGACACTTTGTGGTACAGCACCGATATTTTCAGTAGATTCAATTTATTTATATATTATACACATAATTCGGGATTGTACAAATAAGACCTACAAAATGCTTTTTATAGCACATATTTTAGGGTTACATTATATAATTCAGATATATGAGAAAAAATAAACAAAATACTATATGGAGATAGGTAATGTACTAACAATAAGTATTGGTTGAGAAAGAAAGAGGAGGAAAGGGGAAGAATTTGGAAGATATGTAGTATGTAAGGGGTGACTCATTGTGAGGTTTGATTTTCAATAGGCTTTTTTGACAGATTACGTTTGACTCCTATCAAACTCCTTTGTCATTTTTGTTCAGTTTCGTTTTCCAAGTCATCATAGAAAGACTCACATCATAACAGCGTCTTCAAATTTTTCAGCTGTATTACGAAAATCAGCGTTCTGTGAGTAATGTTTTTCGTGCAATTCATGGAACCTACGGTGCGCATAATCGACCTACTGAAACCACTGTTGCTTCTCAGCAACTTGGCGTATTTAACGTGAGGATCTTGGCCTAAAAGCGTACAAAATTCAAAGCCGGGCACTCATTCTGTTCTCTGGTGTGTAATATTGGATCCAAGTTTCATCAACAGTTGCCAATTGTCTCCAAAATTCCGCCCGATTCCGCATCAGCAAGTCCAAACACTCTTTCGAAGTGCTCTCGCGTTCGTATTTTTGATCAGGAGTGAGTATGCGCGGCACCCAGCAGCAGGATAACTTTTTCATATGTAGAATATTGAATAAAAAATGGGGTGTGCGCTCAGTACTAATCTTGCGGTATCTGCTAGCTCGCTCACCTTCACTTTCTTTTGTTTCCTTCGCCGTTTTGTCTCTCAAAAAATAATGTTTAATGAGAGAATGAAAATCGATTTTGCCCATACTCAACATAATGCCAAACACGTCAACAACAATCAGCTGTCAAAACAAACAAAACTGAAATTTGGCATGTCTGCCTAAATATGAACGGACTTCAAGGCACGATAACCGTTTTTGCAGTAGCAGCGCATTCACCTGCTACCTATTAATGATATTTTGTGTTCTGGTTGATTGGACGAATTGAATCTTTTCCATCAAATTGGAGGGAGATCTTGTTTGGATGATTTTGAGCATAAACACATAACCAAAGAACGAACTATCACGATGGGATACATTATTGTATCGACGAAGCCCATACATACCTTATCATATCGTTGAAGGCAGGAAGCAACTTGTTTTGTGATAGAGAGTCAAGCTTGACATAAACTACAACAGAGTAATTAATTAAAGGCATAAATAAAGTTTTAATAAACCTGAGTCAAGTACCTAGTAGGGTGAAGTTAGATGAAAGCCAAAATTTGCGAAGTCCAACATAGATTCATCTTACAGCGAAGTTGATATGGTCTACGGCGGAAAGTGAGCAATTTAATTTGAACCCGAAATTAGTAACAACCTCCACAAAATTGAGTTGCTTGTCGTTCAGGAATACTTGAGGCATTTCATCAGAGTCGATTGTGTTTTTAGCTATTAGGATGAGCTGTGATTTGGTTGGATTAAGACTGAGTCCAGTACATGATGACCGGTTACATATTTAAGATAAATCTTCGTTATCTCCGACGACTTGATCCTCAACAATTTCTGAAAGTCTCGAAAGCTTTATCTGGGCATCATCAGCATAGAGATGAACTGCAGCATTTGAGCATATTTTAGGTAGCTCATTAATGAAAAGACAGAATAAAATTGGGCCAAGTATTGACCCTTAAGGTACTCCTGCATTTAAGCGCTGAAATCAAAAGAATCGTTATTGTGAACAACTCTTTGTTGGAGATTGTCTAAATAATTAAAAACCATTCTAACAGACCTCTCACTGATCTCTCACAAAATATAATTTAAGCTTCTGGCATAGTACCATGTGATCAACGCTGTCAAAAGCTGTGTCTAACAAACACAGAACCGTCAAAAATTCCTTATCATATTCTACTCTTTTGTCATCAAGGATTTTAATCATAGCTTTTGAGCAGCTATGATGCGCTCAAAAGTCCGACTGAACTGGGGCTAATAAGTTGTGTTGACTTATGTAATTCTAGGTTTGGTTTGGGAGAATCTTCTCAAGTACTTTGGGACAGGAATAACTTTATCCAATTTCCAAATATCAGGAAAGGTAGATACGTGATGTAAAAGTTAAAGATATGCGTTAGGTTGCTAAGGATATGGGGTAGAATCATCTTTACAAATCGGATAGTTACACCGTCCTCTCCTAAGGCTTTCGATTTAAAATTACGTATAATATTAACAACATCTGTTTCAGCGACAACGCGAAAATCAAAAACAAGGTCATGTAATTTGTTGTAATGTGGTTTGTTGATAGTAGAAGGAATAAACGTATTGTTTAGTTCATTAATATTAGGTATTTTATCAATTGCCGATTTTTTCCATTCAGCTTGGATAAGAAATATCTTGTTTGCTCTTCTTGTACTAGAAGTAGAGCGATTAGGTGTCCCAATTAAGATTTGTTGGCAAGGACTTCAATTAAGCATATAACCTATTACGTATTTTTATTGCATGGTATACTAGTTTTCCAATAATTGACTGTCGTTCACATTAAAGGAAAAATAGCAATAAATATACATTAATTTTCTCTTCGCACTAAATCTAAATGGAGTGTCAACTGCATTTGCAGACGACTTAGCCCTTACATACCAAATCGATACAAGAGATGAAAGTAATGCAAAGATCTCGGAAGATCTAGAAATATTGAGTCTTTGGTTTGTGGAACATAAATTGATTATTAACGAGACGATAAAACTTATGTCTTTCAAAATATCAAGTAATGTTTTAAATGTTTTCAATTTATGTTCATAATTGTGGAAAATGTAATTATATTAGTAGTTCACTTTCTTTTATTAATTGTTTTAACTTTGAATCTGTTCATCATTATAAATACATAAGAGTATAAATTGACCAAAACTAGAATTGGAAAGATCATATACAAACTCTGAAAGCAAAATGTATCCTATCAAACAATATAGTTCTATTAAAGTATTAACGTCAATTTATTACGCTCTGGCTCACTCTAAGTTGCAGTATGGTATTTCGAAATGGGGTGGTTCTTATGATAACTCCTTCAGTCAATTGTAAATAGCTCAGAAACATTTAATTAAGATTATCTGTAACAAAAATCGTCTTACTTAGATCTGGCCCTTATTTAAAGATCTGCATATTCTTCCAATGAGACACCTTTACGAGACACTGAGACGCAATAATATTTCTAGTAGAACCACAACGTTTTGTAGTCTTTGTGTAAATACCATGCATCTTCCAATCGCGTACAAAACCCAAATTTTCTCACTTCTACTCCGTTATAGCCCCTTTAATGTTCAATAAGTTACAATTTTCTGTTCGAACAGCTTTACATTTTAATTCTTAAGAATGGTTAAAGACTGGTTATTCACTATGAAGTATTTAGTCCTCGAACAGTTTCTTAAGATTTATCTGCTGTCCTAATCATCAGATAAAGTCAATGTTTAAATTAATGTCATTTTATTTATTAATTTTTGGAAAATCCTTTTCTAATTGTTAGATAAATTTTGAAATAGTAATTGCTCTTTCCATTTTTTCGTCGAATTTTATCTGAATTTTTTTTATCAAGTCCAAGAATATTAATTTTGTAAAAACCGATGTCTCCCCCACATCAAACTTACTACCTTGATCAAAAAGATTTCGGAGTTTATTCAGAAAATTAAAAATACGAGTTTATTCATCTAAATCTATATTGTCCCCTTCAAAGTAATTCCCATCGACTGCAACACACTTATGCCAGCGCTGGGTCCAATCCTCGAAACATTTTTTATATTCGGTTTTCGGTATGTCCATCAGTGCTTCCTGCGATTTTTCCATTACTTCCTTTCGGCTGCTGAAACGAGTTCCCCGGAGTGGTTTTTTAACTCGATTGAAGAGAAAGAAGTCACAGGGAGCCAAATCAGGTGAATTCGGTAGCTGTTGGATGGTATTTGTTGCATTTTTCGTCAGAAAAATACGAATAATGATGGCACTGTGGAACGGTGCGTTATCATGGTGCAAAATCCACGAGTTTTCTGCCCACAATTCTGGTCTCTTTCGGCGAATTGCTTCACGCAAAAGTCTCATAACGACCAAATATTATTCTTTGTTTACTGTCTGGCCTTCTGGCAAAAATTCATGATGCACTATACCGTTGTAATCCATGAAAACAGTGAGTATTGCCTTCTTTTTTTGACTGAAAACAATGTGGTTTTTTTGATCTTGGTTCATTTGGTGAATGCCATTCACTTGCCTGATGTCTGGATTGCGTGTCGTACTAATATACCCACGTCTCGTCTCCAGTAGTGATCCTTTTGATGAATGTGGGATCGGATTCAGCCTTGCAAATCATCTCTTTTGCGACGTCAACACCGTCTTTTTTTTGCATGAAATTGAGATCTTTTGGCACCAAATTTGCTGCTACACGACGGAAACCCAAATCATTAACCAAAATGTCTTGGACGGATCCATAGGCAACGTTTAAGTCCTCCGCTATCTAGCTGATGGTTAATTTGCGGTTATTGACCAACATTTCTTTTACTTCATCAATGTTTTCGTCGGTTTTCGATGTCGATGGTCTGCCACTGAGTCCATAATCTTCGATTGACTCACGACCAGTTTTGAACCGCTCGTGCCACTTTTAAACGACCGTTTTATTTAGAGAATTGTTACCAAAACACTTTTCTGACATTTTCAACATTCGCGCACTATTAAATACGTTTTTTACGCAAAATTTAAATGTATTTCTAAAATTGTAAAAAATCGGCAACACACACAAAGATATATGTACTCTTGGATACATAACTTTTGCAAATATCAAGCTATGACACTTAGATTTAGAGGGAATGTCAACAACAGATGTACCAACTTAACAAAAAAAAAAAAAAAAAAAAAAAAAAACCAGAACTCAAATCGGACTAATGTCCGGTATATTTATTTGTTAATTAAATCGCTGTGTCACTCCATATTAGCTTTTAATTTACGGATTGATCACTATTAAGTTGTTAAGTTAGAATTAAAATAAAAATATAACAAAAATAATTTTTTAACTATATATGGCCACTATATTGTAAGGCCCAAAGAAGGGCTGTAACTGAAAAAGTAAAGCTGGCTTATCAACCTAAAAATAAGGTTCTATAAAACAAGACAACTTTTGTATATCCTGTTATGTTACACTTTTCGAATGGTAAAATGTGAAAAAGAAGTTGGCTTGCTATTCCAATGATTTGGCGTGAATAACTGAATCATTATAATGATTATTATTTTTGTTTAACTAAAGTCAAAGGGTTTTCAAAAAAAAAAAAACATATTGACCTTCCTACGGTCCTCAAATTTACTGACGCGAACGGGCTTCGGACCTAATTTGACCCAGTAGGTACTCTATTTTCAGGCTTTATTTCAGATATTTGTTTGTTTTTTAATTTAAGATTTTTTTATTGAATAATGTTTATATTAAAAAAGGTTAAACAACGTTATTTAAATGAAAATTAATGTAAATTTTTTTCAACTTCATGTTTTTCATAAATACTTTAACAAAACTTTTAATTCAATAATAAAAGGAAAAAAGTTATTACAATTCGTACACAAAGTTATGATTTTAGAATGCTGTTTACATATATACTTTTTACAAATATCACAAATTATTCCCGTTTTGTTTTTTGGAATAATTGACGTCGATTTCCTTTAGTTCTTCTTCTTCCTGAACTGTGGTATTTTGCGATTGAGATGATGAAGATGGTTGTGTATCGGTTTGAAATTCACTTTGAATTTTTTTTGGCGAAAAATGTGCTGAAGGTAATGTTTGTCGCTTTTTTATATAGGGAGTAACAAGATACATACCAAGACCTTCCAAAAAGTAGCGGCGCTTTCAGAGGCAGACGTATTTCCATGTATGGTTACCGGATTTAAATAAAACAAAAGGGTTATAAGCTGAAATATCGACCATAGTACTGAACACTATTTAAGGCCACCGTTTTGTCATCCTTTTGCAAGTGTAGCCACTTACTGCTTTGTCCAGTGTGTCTAAACCCCCTTTAAATTTATTATAATCCAGGATTATGTATGGATTTTTATCCGAGCGATCACTTACTTTTGAGTCATGATGTAAGGTACTTAGTAGATTTACAGATTTATTTATTTTTTTTTTTATATACGAGATTAGTATTCTCGGTAAATGCAAAATTAGGTCTTCCTTTTATATCTACTAATTCTGGTGGTAATTCGGGCTAGTTTTACATATTGTTCCTACTAGTGTAATTTTTATCTCCAGTAATTTTTGTGCCAATTGATAAGACGTGAAAAAAGTTATCGGTTGTGACATTGTGTCCTTTTAGCAATACAATCAAATCAAGAACTACACACATACCTTTCTGGAGAACATCCGATTTACTTGCCAGTATAAGGGTTGGATATTCCAAACATAGCTCGTTGCAGAATCACAAAGTACCAAAAACTTGATTCCATATTTCGCTGACTTTGATGACATGTACCGACATGACAGTAGTCGTTCACTTCGATTTTTCCTGTTGTTGAACCTTATAACTCTTGAAAATCTTCAACGATATGGTTGCAGCAAATATTGGTCTTCCTTTTTCAGAGTCCCATAAATAGAATCGCGCTTGGAAATAAAAATTTACCGCGACTAACACGCTCATAATCCAACGGGAAACGCAAGAGGCTAGTCATCCCTATTCATAAAAGACTGCATTGAACATACTGATGACACTGCCATCTTGGCAACGGCTAAAACAGTCGAAGAAGCAACTGCCAAGTTGCAACGTGCCCTTACACGGATTAACAATTGGACAAAGACTTGGCTAATCGCGCTTAATGAAAACAAGTCTGTCCACGTCAACTTCTCTCTCACGAAAATTGAGAATCCACCTTTGTTTATCAACGCAGTACGAATTCCTTACGCGAACGAGGCCAAATATCTCGGTATGACACTCGACGCTAAACTAAAATGGAGAGCACACGTCAAGAAAAAACGTGAAGAGCTTGAAATCAAATATAGAGATATTTACTGGCTTATTGGAAAGTATTCCAAGTTTAGCTTAGAGAACAAACTGCTGTTATACAAGCAAGTGCTAAAACCGATATGGACATATGGTGTACAACTTTGAGGTTGTACTAAAAATAGTAACATTAATGTATTACATACATTCCAAAACAAAGTTCTTCGAGGTATTGTTAATGCGCCGTGATACATTAGAAACGATGATATTCACAGAGACTTAAGAGTCGAAAACATTCAGAACGTAATTAAAATGTTTGCGCGAAAACATAAAAATCGATTACAAGATCATACGAATATTTCTGTTCAACAGATCCTCTACGGGACAAATTTATTGCGCCGTCTGAAAAGGACTAAGCCTCTCGATCTATCGCGGGGATTTTTCTAAAGAACACAGGAATTTTCAGTGGAAAATCGCCTGCAGGATATCTTATAAAAACAAAATAAATTGCGATAGAAGAACTGCTTGTTGAGTGTGAACTCAGTCGTGGTTTGCATAAGGGAGGTGTTTTTTAGTGAGTAAGAATCTAATTAAAGGCTCCGGGCCTATGGTGTCTATGAAGATTTCTCACCTTCCCACGGAAAAAAAAATACGATCAAAGAGAATTCAGTTTCGCTATCACTCATAGCAATAAAGGTACAATTTCCAAACAAAGGTACGTACTGATCACTAAATGTTTACTGTAATACTAAAAAAGTGTCGTAAGTCAAACAATGTAACTGCACAACCAAAACTGATATAATGCACCTTTCAAATTGTGTGGACTATAATAAACTCAACAATTCATTGTCGTTTCTCTTTCTTTGAGCATGATTCCGTATTCTAAATAAATTATTCAATAGTTTGAAATGAACTATCCCGCGACACGTTACTAACAAGAATGAGAAATAGATCTTTATTCTTGTATGAATATGGTAAGTTTTTTCCGGAAATCTGATAAAAAGGGTACAAATGAACAACGGAAAGATAGATAATACATACAAAATCGCAGCTGAAACAACAATATGCTGTTTGGGTCAGAAATGACCAAAATTGAGTAGGTAATTAGAAATCAAAGCAAACTGCAAACGCCGTTAGATTCATAGGGTCATAGGGCCGAAATACCCATGTTGCAAATTTGATGTTTTTTTACCGGTATAGGAAACATAAAAAACCCTTCTATTCACAGGTAAAAAAAAAGCATTGCAATTACAAACACGGATGTGCACCATGTTCAGATGTTACCACTTTCTGATTAGTGCTCACTATTTCATCACTATATCACTATTATTTGTTCACATGAATTTTTGTTGTTTTTAAAGTGTGTTTTTTTTTTTCAAATATTCAAATTGAAGGTGTGTACGATATTTTTAAAGTAATTATGTTTTTCTTTACAATGCGACTATTCATAACTAGCTCCGTCAAAACACACCTTCCACTTTTTTTGTTTTGAGCCATTTTCCATATTCAATTAAGATTTTACATATGAAGACACGAATCGCCATAAATGAGTAATATATCAGTATAATCTCTTATTTACTTAGTTTTAATAACCGCAAAGTCTAGGTGCTTCTAGGTGTTCTGAGCGTTGTTACAGGTCATTGAGAAGACTAACTCCAGTACTAGAAACAATTTTTTTTTTTAATTTTTTTGTGTTTTTCTATTGCAGGTACAACCATTACGTGTTCTTTTACCCGAATGCTTATGCTAAATACGTGGATAGCTTCAAAAAACAAAGAAAATGAAGCAGAAAGGTTACGGGAAGTGTTTGGACCCCTTGCGAATTCTTTACCGGATGCTAAAAATATCCAGACTGATTGCTTGAGAAATCTCCTTTTGAATATCTGTAAACGTTTTGCCACATATTGGAAGCAATTTAGGAGATCAAAAGCTAAGCTAGTGGCCAAATACGAAAGTTGGTTAAAGTAGACAGAAGTTTGCATACTTAAACCATCTGATGGAGAAGTATGTGAAAACTACAACGACGGGCAAAAGGAATCCCTTCAATCTATGTAACAAGTGGAACGCGATACAGGAAGGAGTTTGGAGACTGCAGCAAGAGTTTTATCACAGATGGAAGCTGTAACTACCTTACTTATCAGTTCAAATCAATCAGAAAGTTCTTTGGAATTTAGTACGGATGAAGCTATGCTTACGAAAAACCAATATTTATTATTAAGAAAAGTGATTCATTCTAAAATACCAAATGTTTTTCCGTTCTATCATAAAGTGCTGGAAGCTGCTATCTAACTGATATTCTCGTGACGGAATCTTCTGCTGAAATCAATTTGCAATCATTGTTAGACCATACATCAAATCGCATTGTTGAATCTCAAAAAGCTGTGTTTGAAAATCTTCACGAACTTAAAGATGACTTAGTTTTAATTGGTAAATGGGGTTTTGATGGCAGTACAGGCAATAGTGAATATAAGCAGCAATTTTCAGATTCAACTGTCGAAGGTTTGAGTTTATTTGTCACATTTTATGTACCTCTTCAACTTGTTTATAAACCAAATCCCTGTGATGAATCAATCATTTGGAAAAACCCACGTTCTTCCTCTACTAGGTGGTGTAGACCAATTCGTCTTCAATTTACAAAAGAAACAAAGGAAATCACCTTGCTAGAAGAAGTTTATTTCAAAAGCCAAATTAACCAGTTAGTCTCTTCTTCAGTGCTTATTAATGGCAACGAAATTAATAGCACACATTCCTTACAATTGACGATGGTAGATGGTAAAGTTTGTTCTGTACTTAGTGACTTATCTACGAGTAGGTGTTATATTTGTGGTGCAACACCAAAAGGGATGAACGATTTATATATATGCTTAAAAGGGGTCCCTGATACTAGTAAATTTGAGTTTGGCTTATTTCCTCTGCATTCATACATTCGATTTTTCGAGTGTTTTATTAACGTTTCTTATCAAATTAATACTAAAAAGTGGCAAGCGCGTTCTGCAGAAGATAAAGCTAGTCTTGCTCAGAGAAAAGAGTAGTTAAAGGAAAAATTAGGTTTAATTGTAGGCAGACCTTGAAGTGGAAGAAGTGGCACATCCAATGATGGAAACACAGTACGTACATTTTTCCATAACTTTGATATTTCATTTGAAATAAAAGGTATTAGAAAAGATCTTATTGACGGATGTAGTCACCTTCTGCAGAGCCTTTCTTCTGGTTATAAAATAAATTCAGAAAAACTTTAGAGTTATGCTTTTGATACTGCCAAAATGCTTGTGGAGGAATACCCTTTGTTATAACTTACCTTCATCATACATAAAGTTCTGATTCACGGAGCAAAATTGGTAGATAGCTCTTTATTATCTACTGGTGAATTATTTGAGGAGGCCGCTGAGCCTTGTAATAAATTAGTCAAACTATTCAGACGCGATAATACTAGGAAATATTCCCGAGATGATACTGGCATGGATCTCTTGCACAGACTTCTTCTTAATTCAGATCCACTTATTTCTAGTTTAAGAAATTTGCAGTATAAAAAGAAGTCTGCGTTAGTAAAAGAAGTGTTGGATTTATAAAGTTCTTAAGCTTTATTGTAACTTTATTATATTATATAACTTGACATTTTTAATAATATGTGAATAGCACTTGTTTCATGTAAAATACTACGTTTTGATAAGATAAACAAAACTAATTTTACAATTATAATAACAACCCGATTTTTTTGTGAAATTATGTTTTTTATAATACATGGGCTTAAAAGTCTGTTACTAAGAGAGGGCACCACAGTTAGTACCAACCTTCAAAAGATACGTGTATAAATTTGATAACTGTCGGACGATTAGTTCTCGAGATATAGCGTTGTGAGTGAAGCAACTTTTGTTATTGTGAAAAAAAAAAAATGGATTCAAAGAAATTTCGTGTGTTGATTTATCATTGCTTTTTGATGGGAAAAAATGCAGCCGATGCAAAGAAATGGATTGATAAGTGTTACCCGGACTCTGCACCAGCCGAACGAACCGTTCGCAAGTGGATTGAAAAATTTAAAAGTGGTCATACAACCACCGAAGATGATGCACACAGTGGATGTCCAAAAGAGGCTGTTTCAGATGAAAACATCAAAAAAGTCCACAAAATGATTACAAATGACCGTAAAGTAAAGTTGATCGAGATAGCTGAGGCTCTGAAGATAGCAAAAGAGCGTGTTGAATATATCATACACGAATATTTGGACATGCGAAAGCTCTGTTCAATGTGGGTGCCGCGTTTGCTGACAGTCGACCAAAAACAACAATTTGTTGATGATTCAGAGGAGTGTTTAAAGTTGTTCAACCGCAATAAAGCCGAATTTTTGCGTCGGTATGTGACAATGGATGCAACTTGGCTCCATCACTTCACACCAGATTCAAGTCGGCAGTCAGCTGAGTGGTGAGCAGGCGACGAACCTCGTCCAAAAAGATCAAAAACTCAACAGTTGGCCGGCAAGGCTATGGCATCCGTATTTTGGGATACTCATGCCCCAAAAGGGGCAGACTATCAACAGCGACTATTACATTGCGTTGTTGGAGCGTTTGAAAAAGAAAGTGCTGTTTAGTTAAGACAATGCACCGTGTCACAAGTCGATGAAAACGATATTAAAATTGAATGAATTCGGGCTACGAATTGCTTCCTCACCACTGTATTCTCCAGATTTGGCCCCCAGCGACTATTTTATCAAAAGAATGCTTGCCGGAAAGAGATTTAAGACAGATGAAGAAGTAATCGCCGAAACAGAGGCCTATTTTGAGGCTAAACCGTAATCGTACTACAAAACTGGTATCGAAAGATTGAATACACGTTTCAATCAGTGCGTCGCCCTCGAAGGCAATTATATTGATAAATAAAGTTGAATTGTGCAAAAATTTTGTATTTTACTATAAAACGTGTTTTACATAAAATATTTTATGCATAAATATACTCTGTTAAAAAAACAGCTTTTTTGTCTTATTCTAACCCTCTAATAATCATAACAACTATTTTCCAGGCTAAAATGATATGATTTCATTGTAAATCTGCTCAAAAACGCCCTTATTTGGAACCTGAACCACTGTGCGTTGGGTCAAATTTGACCCATGGTAGCAGATGTAAAAAAGTTTGTGTGTTGCAAAGTTCCTAATATTTTTGTATAATATCAAACGTGATTGTATTCAGCTCAGCACTTTAGAAAAAGTCAAGAAATATCAAGTCTTTCAAAAAATTTGTCTTAAAGAAAACTTAATTTCTTTCTTAAAATCGGTCGAAAATGACCCGACGATCATAGGAAGGTTAAGGATAACGATTTGGGTCTAAGGAGTGTATATTGTGCGATATTGTGCGAAAGTTAAAATATCGAAACCGATCACACGCTGAACATGCTAAGACGGTGATATGAAACTACCTAGGTGTCTAGGATTTCCGAAGTACTATTGCCTACAAAGAAATTCCAACCACGTCGAGGACACGAAAGCATAAATGGTATATTTTCTACTCTGATAAAGCTTTCGAATTTCGTAGTTGCTTCTCGTGGTCTTTTTTGTGAAGAGGCTGTGTTCCTAACTTCTTTTGTTCATGTGCAACTGTCGTCCTTCGGTGCAGCGAAGTTATATCCTTATTCGTACTCTGGCTGCAATAAAGTAATGATCTGAGTGGATTTTGGCTCCTCGGAAAGTTCAGATATATAGAGAGTTCAAAGAATTTTGATAGTTGATTGATTTGGGGAAAGCTAAGTCTCTTTATGGATGTTGAGATGTGGAAATTCAGTCTACGTTTTTCGATAATAAGCTTGAAGACAGCTTCACCGGCGTTAAGAGTATAACTGGGGCACTGATCGAATGTTCCCGCTGAAAGGTTATCGTTATTCTCTCTAGTGGCATGAACGCCAATTTAGCTTATATTTCTAAATTTGATGTAATAGATTGTTATGAGTCATTCACTTACATGCTGAAGGCTTAAACCTATAGCTTGAATAGTAAATCCACATTTTAATAAACGTTGTCCTCCTTTCTTTAAGCAATCGCCGAAGTAGATGTTGTTTTTTATCCGCTTTCGCGGTTGATCCCGTCGTACTTCATGGTTTGCGTTAATATCTTTTCTATGGCTATCGGCGTCAGTCTGTCACGTGATCTGTAAAGGGTCTTAATACTATATTGCCTATGCAAAGCCGAAACCATCAACTAGACCCTATAAATTCCCGAACCCTTTCGATATAAGTCCCTTCACTTGGGCAAATCAGCAATATACAAACCTTAACTTACGAGTACCTTAAGAGATGTAGGAAAACATTAGCTTGGTCCACCTATAATCTCAAACATCAAGCCATATATATATAAGGAATTAAACTGTCAATTAAAACTTACATGATGGAAGCTTTCATTACATATTTTCAGGCCTGAAAAGTACTTTTTTGAGGTAGTTCGTGAGCAATCTCATTTCCCACTATCATCTCGCATCTAGCGAGATATGATTCATATGATTAACACGTTACATTCTCGAACTGAGATGAATGTGGAAGTTGTATAGAAAAAAGAGTATATCGATGGCCCCACATTCCGGCGTCAACCAAGCACCAAAGCCCAGTCTCGCCCATCCACTATGCAGTTCGCGTTGTCATTTTGTCCACAGTTAGTGGAGTTCTATGATTTTTTCTGACTCCAAATGGCGAGAAAATAAAAGGTACAAACAGAAGATTTCGCTTTCGGACTTTTGTGATTGCCTGCCGAAAGGGTGATGAAGTCAGAAAAGAAGATTAATTCCGTTGTGTAAAAATAGGCGAACATTCACACTGACTTTCGCCATCACCTTACGTTGGAAAATGAGGGAATATCTCCCACTTTCTTCTTCACGATTAATTTTTAGCCATAAGGATGGTGAATGGTTCTATTTCAAAGACGCTAACATTTTTTTTTCCCGACTTCGAAACGTCGTCAGAACTCTAGTTCAAGTTGTATGGATACTACCTAATCCTCTTATCTTCATGATATAAATATTAAAAACAACAGATTCACGAGTATATTTAGCGCTGGAGTCAAGTCAAAGTCAAGTCTTCACACACTTAAGTTGAACTTAAAACTGCCAACGTAAAGACAGAACATCGTATATGTAATTCCGCTAACAACGCCGTACACCAACAACATTAGAGACTTCAAATTCCTCCTATTCATTTATCGCCCATTTATTTATAATGTCGCTGCTTTTAGTACGCAAATAATAAGCTACCGACAAACGAAACTGGACCTAGAAGGCATTTGTAAAAGTCACATTAGCTACCGAAATAAAAAACAAATATACATAACAGTCTCCCTAATTTCTTCCGCCGAAAAAAAAATGAACACAACACCTCCAGAGCTCATATAAATAACAGCGCACTAACACAGTTTCCACCTTGGGGAAGCAGCGAGTAGGCAAATACTCCTAATAAACATTGCCGACATCAGACCTCGCAAGTACTACAAGATTACTGATTAATTGATTACAGTCTGAATCCTTAGCTGGGAAATAATTTACCCGACAAAATTATAAGTTATCGCCATTGGACTACGCTGGAATTACAATAGCACGCTTTTAACTAAGCCACTGCCAGACATGTAACTAACTTCTGGTCAACACTTGGACGAGAATAGTATGTATGTGTGCACAAGTGCTCGTACTGCTTCCCTAGGTGAACGCTTAATGGCAGAGGTCACTCGTTAACTATTTCCTTAGAAATTCTTGGATCATGTTCTCGCCTGATAAAGGCGCATTCAGGTACTGCTCCTGGTGATGTTTCCACAATCTTTTTTTTTCAGTTGTTGTTTATGGCAACAATTTGTTCGACGATAAATTAGCCACTACAGAACTAGTGTTAGCTGGAAAGCTAGTCCAGAGGTTTCTCTAACCCATAAGCCGTGAGACTACAGGCAACGGTAGCAGTGGTAGCAGTAGTAAGTCACAGCCTAGATTTATTAATTGTTGGGCAAAGTCAACCTTGTGTTATCCTTAAACATAAATCGTTGGTCGCACACGTTGCGTGTCACGCTCGCTCCAAAGGACTAGCTCGCACGAAAGTCAGTTAGTCAAAAGCATACAGTAGCGGTGTCACATTTGAACTGACGGTTTTTATTTCATTTTTTTTTTTTTTAGTTTTTTGGACTAATGGGTGCGTTTAATAGCATATTACAGTTTTTGACATTGAAAAGACTTGGTCGTTACTCACACGGTAAGCTGGGTAAGATTGATTGGAAATGAAATTGGTTTCTTGTCGCATTTTTACTTGATTGTTTTTGTTGTTTGTAGGAAAGAAGTTGTTTAATGATAATGAAAATGAATCGATTGCCATTCAATTGGTGGTTGTCATTTAAGTAGGTATACACGGAGTTGTAGTACATTTCATGGTTTGATAACAATTTTTCTTGCACCTGAGTACATTATTATTGCATAATAAATAAATAATGGAGATGGTACGACTTACATACAATGTATTGTTTCAGGAGAATATTAATAGGAACGCAAGAAAAATAACTCTGGCAAGTGGTTTTATAAAGGCTTTTTCCACAAGTAAGGGCTGACAATTAAAATTCACAAGTTTAAATGCTAATTTGCTTCAAGTATTCAGAGGTGAAGCTAAAGCTGCTGGAATAGGGTCAAGTTTAATTAAAATATTGAAAACCATTAAGCAATATGCTGGCAATGTGAAATATTAAGTCTGCTATTTGTCTATTCTTTTGTATAACTTTTATCACTGTAATTTTTAGAAAATGGTACATACTCGTATGCATTAGCATAATGCAGGCGCTGCTGATGCTCAGAATACTTATTAGGACAAAAAAGAAATGAGAAGCAAACATCTTTTGTGCTTCATGCTATAGTCTGACGAGAGTCAACAATATTGGTTTCTATTTCTGACCATTGGTACATCAAAATCGTAATCGGATTTGAAGTCTTTACCTTGTTGAAGAGGAGCAATCCGCAAAAAACCAACTGCAAACAATTTAAGCCCATTATTGCTCAGAATAAAATAGAAGATATAGAAGATATAGATATAAACTTGAACGGTGGCTTTACCAAATTTATTGAAATAAAGTGTGCAAACAGTAAAAACTCCTGCGAATCACCCATTCCTTTGTGAAAAGGATATTTCCAAAAACCACCAACCAAGACTAAGACTAAAACTAATTTGAATTAAGACTCGTAGCAGATTGAAACTCGAAGCTTACTCGGATATCGAAGAGTGTCTCTTATAAAGACTTTTGTTAAAAGATTGAAGAAGTCGGTGTAACTCATGGGCCGCTTAAAGCAATCAATGCGAGTCCTTGCGAATGAAAATCAACGAACTAACTAACGAATGAACGGACTAAGTAACACAACCCGTCGTATCCAGGACCTTTTTTCTGTAGTGGTGACGGATAAGTCCATCAAATATGCTTCCTTACCAGTTACTGGCAACTCTGAAGAGAAGTGTGCTCCTACCCTGGCACTGGCACACATACCGAATAACTGACGAATAGTAAGAGCAGCGTTTATATGGCATGAAGAGGCAACGAAACGCTCGGAAAGAGGTCCAGACTTCTCTGTTTGCTTTCCTTTACTATTGAACAGTATAAAGGGAATGCTATAGCTTCATGTGCGGAAAGAAGCTTTTCAAATGCAAAGCGTTAATCATATTCATTGCTTTCGATAACACAATTTTTGTCTGCAAGTTTGACTCGGCCAGGCAATTCGTAGTGTCATATTACCAATTGTGCAAATAAGAGCAATGCTGGTAGTCAAGACACTGATTGCGGATGCTTACTACCGCCAATATGTGATGGCAGAGTTAAAGAAGGGTTGCCCGCAAGGCGGACTCTTATTTCCAGTGTACGGATGCATGTTAAATAGATAGAAGATAGGTAGGTAAAAGTGGCGGTTGGAAAGACCAACTCACATAGGCTTATTGCCTCATTGTGATGAAACGTGGATCTGTGATCCTCTTACTCATGGAACCAATTTGAGACCAAAAGAGGCTGTTAACGTATGGTATATTCTCTAGATCTCT
Organism: Volucella inanis; assembly: GCA_907269105.1. Classification (NCBI taxonomy): domain Eukaryota; kingdom Metazoa; phylum Arthropoda; class Insecta; order Diptera; family Syrphidae; genus Volucella; species Volucella inanis. The sequence continues at coordinate 151,570,726 of OU026153.1, forward strand.
AGATCATTAAGTCATTGTGGAAGAAAGCTCCTAAGTGTAGTTTTCTTCTCTGGGAGAGAACTTTACATGTACAGAGTAGGATTGTCTTCTCTTCCTTCTCATCCATACAGCTTCTATAGAAATCGTTTGTAAAGGCGCCAAGCTTTCTTGCATGCTTGCCTGTAAGGCAGTGTCCTGTGACGTCACATATGATTGCACTGAGATGTTTTCTGTTTACAAGGATCAAGTTCCAAGAGTGATTCAGATCCAGCTTTGGTCAGATCAGCGCACCTAAGGTTTGTTCCTTTATTAGCATCCAGCTTTAATATTTATTTGCACATAACGATTTTTACCTATGCTACGCTTTTCCGGTAGAAAAATGTTGGCGAGTTCGTCGGCCCTACAATTTCTTGGAATGTGTCTGTGGCCTTGCATTCAAACATTGAAAGTTGAATTGCTCTGCCATCTCCATCGGCACTCAAGTATAGTTTTAGAATTTAATGGGACTGAGTCCAGAGCTTTGATAGCAGTCTGACTATCCGTAAAGATGCAGATATCAGGTTTTTGTTCAGCCTTCCAGACGGATCTAGAGGGGAAGTTTACATGAAAGTCTTGTCAAACCAAAGTTCAGGTATGGTGTAATCCATGTTTTTTCTGAGGCTTCTTTATATATAGACATATATAGAACATTAACGTGGCCAAATTAATTATTTATCCACTGTGTTGATCGACTTTTTGCTGAGCTCTTTCGGTGGCTGATCAATGTTTGGTGCGTTGGAAATGGGATTGAAGTAATTCATATCAAAACTAAGATTGTTTTCTTTACGAGAAGAAGGAAGCTAACTGATCTGACTCATCTTGTGTCTAGAGGCGTTTCTTCAAAGAAGCTATAAATTTGAGAATTATTCTACATAACAAACTTCTTTGAACTAGACACATCGTATCAAAAACTCCCACTTTTGTCACTCAAATTATTTCTTCACACTTACACGGCTATGATAAGACTAATTATGTACTACGTTTCGGATGTCTGAAGGAAACTGCAAACTCCATCGCTGATGCTTTACCAAGGTTCTAGGAGTGGTCTATCTCGACTGCATATGACTTTATATAGCACTCCTCCTCCTTGATATCCACAAGAAGCTGCATTTTTAAATTATTTTTCGTTTAAAAGAAAAGTTTCTACTTTCTTTAAGCATAAATCTAGCACACTGAAGGGAATAAAATGGGGCCTTCAGGAAAATTTGCATGTATCTTCTAAGTAAAGCGGACCAATCTTGATGCCGAAAAATCGATTACTAACTTGCTAGTAAAGTCTCTAAGGAGAGTCTTTTCTGATTCGGAGTTTGCCTTAAGACTGCCAGTGTCGTCGGATACAGCTTCCGTTGACAGCTGGGTTCGATGTCAGTATACCTGAGGATGAATCTACAAAATGCCTATAGACCGTAAGAATACTTTTTGACTTCTCTAAGAAATCTTTCTTAGAAGGAAAGTGTGTAGACTGCTTACTGGCATCCTGATAAGTGACAGAATATCCTGTGATGTTTGCTATGAGAGTTATGGCGATACCACGGAACAAGTTTTCTGTGTATACTCAAACCAGGCTGCAAGTACTCGTGTGGGTACTGGTTTTTAAAAAAATAGATTGACAATTCGGTTTCCTTAAATCTTTAGTTATTGTTAATATCTGATCTGGTCGTTTTTAATTTGTTTTGATTATGTGATGCGCTCAGAGTAGTTTATCTCAGATTAGATTTGTAATCTTGGAAATTGATTTACTGGACACTTAAACTTGCAATGTTGATCTTTCTAGTAACTTGGGAGCTACACGGGAAGATAGTGTCTAGTAGCAGATTCAGCAACAATTCGCTAAAAGTAATTCCTGAACTTCTCATTGACTTGACTTGTCATCTCGTTGACTTGATTTGACAATACTTAGTCCGTAAGGAAACATTTTGATGAGCAATTCACGACTTTTCTTAATTCTTTTAAAAATATTTTGAAGGAATCTCAATTGTATATCCGATCAGTCACTTCTCACGTGTTGTAAGTGAAATTGAAAAGACCAGAAAAAGAAAGATCAGAATTAAGTCGACTAAAGGTCAAAGAAGGACAGCGCTTTAGAAGATGCCAAGCCAGGGTTCAGAGTTCAGAGGGAAATAATTTTTTGAGTGTTTCTTGATCTGTTTTTGTAGAAACATTTTGTACTTTTAACTTTACGATCTTCTCGTTGTCTTCTCGAAATGTCTTTTTTCGCAAGAACTTGGAGCTTCACACTAGCTCATCCTTTGTTCACCCTACTCGTTGCTATCTTGTAGAGATCACATGATCTCTTAAGTGATAACCACGATGGTATTCCCCATCGCAAATGATTGAGTTTCCTCCTTTCTATTCTACTTGGAACAGCTCGAAAGATTTTATCTTTAAGAAAGTCAGTAAAAGACGTTTAAGAAGTTACATCGGAAGGCTTTAGATCGTATTTTCTGCTCCTAATCGTAGGCCTTTTCAAAAATGAATCGGTTTCCCGCAACGATCTCTGGTACTTTGGCATTAAATCGCTGTTCTTCGGATAGTTCTTCAAATGTTGTCAACCTGTTTTAACTATTTCTTTCGATGACTGGATCGTTAAGGTTTGAAAAGTGGCAACTGCCTAGGTTTCATATATGCTATATCAGTTTAGTTGCAAAAAAATCGCATAAAGCCTTTTATTTTTCTGTAACCCTACCATTTCTGCAGTAATAATTTTGAGTAATACTCTATCGTTGGTGGTGTCTTTCAATAGCAGAGTATCTTGTGATAATATTTGTTTAGAGATATTAAAATTCCTAGATAAATGCTCATGATCATTTGATGAATCCTACTTTGGCTTGCTTGACGAAGCACTTGGAAGTGTGTCAACTGACTACTTTGGGGTAAAGGATTCATTCATGCATTCATTGCACTATTTCGGATGTTCCTCTGCAAGATTTCAGTAGAAGAGCGACCGCAGCTTGATAGCTACATAGCCTACGCTTGAGATTGAAGTTGATTTGTCTAGTTCTTGGAAAGAAGTGATGATGATTATATCCTTTCACTCGACATGTAGAGGCATCTAGTTTGATATTTTATCTCCTGTCTCAAAGATCGCTAACGTAAATGAGGTTAAAAAGTTTAATACATTCGAGAACGCCAAGGACGTCTCCGCCTTTGCTGACGTTTATGCTTCTGTCTAAATGTTAAGGTAAAAAAAACAGCGATTTTCGTTTGATTTCTGATGTGGTGTCATTTTTAAATTTAATTACTGAGCTGAAGTGCACAAGAACAATAACAACCTGACTTTTTGACGGGGTCTAAACTCATTTTTATAGATATAGGGTTTTCCAATAACGACTTGACAAATTTTTTTTAAATAAAAGGCAAACCATGTGAGATATTTCAAAAACTTTATTATTGGCTTAAAGAACGATCAAAACATTTATGAATGGAACTCAACTTTGTTCATATGGCCACCGCGGGCACGTTTGCAGCGGTCGATTCGTTGGACCCAATTTTCAACGACTCGGCCACACATTTCGGCCGAAACGGCCGCTATTTCTCGTTCAATGTTGGCTCTGAGCTCTTCCAACTTACTTACTCTTCAATAAATCGATTGTAGCGTGTGCTGTGGGGCTTGTGGAACCATCCTGTTGAAAAGACATGTCGTCCAAGTCCATATCTTCCAATTCGGGCCAAAAATAATCGGTGATCATGGCGCGATAACGCTGACCGTTCACAGTAACGTGACGATCGTTATTGTCGACGAAAAAAAATGGCATAATAACGCCGCCGGCATGCCAACCCACCAAACATCTATTTTTTGTGGATGAAGTGGTGATTCATGAAGCACATGTGGGTTTTCACCCCACCAACGACGCATATTTCGCTTATTGACGAACCTATTAATCCAAATATGAGCTTCGTCACTGAAGATGATTTTGCGATGAAATTCATCATCCTTACGCAAAATACGCCATAATGTGGTCTGAGCGATGCCCAATTCTTGAGAACGCCGTGGAATTGACTGATTTGGATCGTTTGCTACGGACCTCTGAACGGCAGCGATATTTTTGACACTTCGACCAACCCGTTGTCTCACTGACACGGCAACATCACACAACGAATATGTAGACTCAAATTTTTGCACTAAACTTGTTATTGCCTGTCTACTAGGGCGAGAATTACGACCAAAAATTGGAGTTAACGCTCTTAAAGTTGCAGTCACCGACTCGGAATATCTGTAGAATTTTTTTATAATTTGCAGACCTTGCTTGTTAGTGTACTTTACCATGATGAAAATGTTGAGTTTACTGAATAATTTGACAGTGACAGTTTTATGATTATTGAAAGAGTGCGTTCACAAATTAAATTCAAAGTTATCAAGTCCCTATTGGAAAACCCTTCACTATTATATGAGGACTAGAAGATGATGAAGTGTCATTGAAAATCTATCTGTACTTCCTGAATTTTCTTTAGGATATGGGAAATTGTAAGCTTAGATCGATAAAATTGATATTCAGTACCTTATTCAGATTGCATAGCAATCCCAAAGATTTTTGAGAAAAACGCGATCGGCAGAAGTTGAGACGGTTTTATTTCATTATTTCTTCCTTCTATGATGTGTTTGAGATAACTGTTGAAGCACCTTGGCTATAATCAGGGAAGATTCTGAGTTTATAATACCGCTCGGCACGTTCGGACACATTTAATATTGTTGTTCGTAACATGATCAATTTGGTAGATAGTTTGCTGGCTAGTTGAATACCATATTACTTTGTGAATTTTTGCGTGGTAATAATTTGCTCTCTATATTGGTTCCTGTTACAAAAACAATGAGTCTAAGTCTATTTGCAGACGCGTTATCGTATCGCTTTCTGACTGTACTTTCCAAAACTTGTCTCACTTAGTTATATAGAATAAGGTTGTTTGGTTATCTAAACGGGGTTAAAATTGTTAGCCAGGTATATTTTAGAAACTGACTTTCAATTTAAAGTTAGTGTCATCTTAAATATCGCGCCATTGTTGATCTGTCAACATTCAACTTTCAGTGCGATCTTTGAAAAGTATGTACAAAGTAGGCAGTTATTAAATATGGATCCCACATCATACGATATTAGTGAAAATTCACTACTAAAAAGGTGAAAATATCTCGAAAACATTTCGTTAGGTTCGTACTGCTTTTGGTCATCAACAAGTGCCTTTTGACACAGCTTTATTGAATTCAATCGATAAATTTGAACGTCTCGAATAGGTTAGTGACGTGAAGACTTCATCGCCGCCGTAACTAATAATGTTACAGAAAACTCAGGTGGAATTGAGCCTATCTACAACAACTTTACACCGCATTTTGTATAAAGATCTTGGGCTACATATGTCCATTTCAAGGCGATTGCATGAATCGCACCTATTTGTAATCACTTTCAACCGAATTATGCTCATAAGGTCCAGTTGATCCAGGAAAAGAAGCCATCAGACCACGCACAACACTGTACCTTCGCTAATTGGTAGCCATTTCCAACATGAACAAAATCATGATTTGTTACACAAAATCATTCAGCAAATGATGGTGGTGCTATCGCTTTAATGAATAGACTGCGTTACCGAACGATGTTGGCTGAACGCTACAGAACGTGTGATTTCTTGAGAGACTTGAATTTTCCCACCTAAGTCTAATGGTCAAGACTTCTTCATTTGGGGCTATGTTCAAGATATATTTAAAGTCAATGCTCATCATCAACTGAAAGAAAATATCAGAGCCGTTATTCTCGAAATATAGTTGTGACGGTAGATTTCAGCAAAATAATAACTGAATTTCATGACTGACCTCAAAATTTGTATCCTAGATTAACCAATTGTAGACGACGACAACGTTTATATCGTGAGAAAACACGTAATGTATTTTCACCTGAAATGGAAACTCGCGGAAAAATTTCTGAACGTGGTGCTTCCAGAGGTCGTGGACGTGGTCTTGCCAGCTCACGTATTAGCGGTAGTATACATGGCAATGCTAGCAGTTCCAGGGCTAAGTCATTAAGCTTCAGATTGTTGGCATGACGATGAACCAGCACAAAAAAATAAGAAAACTACCAGCACCTACCTGGGTGAAAGAAGATTTATCAAAGGAGCTGTTTGCAATTCCTGATGGAGATTACTCAAAATATAGGAAAAAATCTTCCATAGAAATGTTTGACTTCTTAAATTGTCCTAACCCAAACATAACGCACGACAAATTGAAAGATTTTATTGCGATCCTCGTTATTTCTGGCTATAACACCGTGTCATCCAAAAACCACTTCTGGGATCAAGGCTCCGACATGAGAAACGAAATGATTTATAACTCCATGAGACGGGATTGTTTAAAAACTATCATGCGCTTTCTATATTGTGCAGATAATACACAAATTGATGTTACTGATAAAATGTGGAAACTAAAGCCTCTCACATATTTACTAAGGACCAATTTTCGCCAAAACTATGTACCATCACAAGCTCTTAACTATGATGAGTCAATGATAGAATATTTCGGAAAACATGAGTGTAAACAAAATATATACGGGGAAAGCCTATCAGATTTAGCTTCAACGTTTGGTGCCTTAATACTCCAAATGGTTACCCATTAGATTTTGAAATATATGAAGGCAAAAGCATAAATGGGAAACCTATATATGACCAGGAATTTGGAAAAGCTGCAGCTCCTTTAGTAAAGATGATTGATGATATGTCTAGCAGTCTGCAAGCTCTACCCATGAGTTTCTATTTCGATAACCTTTTTACCAGTTTTCAGTTACTATTCAGGTCTAGGTTATAATGGTACTGGAACTGTACCTCATCACGACACTAATTTATCACATCAATTTATCTGTCATACGTTCACTTTCTTAGATTTATTCCTTTCTGATATTTAGTAACATAACATAAGATAACAGAAAAGTAACTTTTTATTGCAAGTATCTTTTTTGCCAGGTATAATTTTGGCTTCATACTTTTAAAACTCTTTATATAAGTAGACGTGAGTTTAAAAAACCTTTATAGTAAAAATGGAAAACCGAGGGTATAGGCCTATATGAAATTTATTTTCTGGAATTGGTGCTGATAAGTCTCAAATTAAGAATTTCGTACCCTAGTCTCTTTTTAGTTACCTGGTACCATGCAAGCTGAACCCCCTTTTTCGTGTTAAACTAAATATATGGCGTTGCCTTCTGTCTTTTCTTTGGCTTATCCTTAATTATTTCTTGCATAATTGCGATATTTGCTTTAAATTCTACCTTTTTTTAGCCCCGTCATCTTGACCATTGTTATTGTAGTCAACACCTTAATTGGGCTTGTTTTTGATTCATTACTTTGTAGTTCAAGGGGTTCTGTGTCTTTCACGCCGGGCTTTATACGCATACAGTACATACAACAGGAAAAGTAAACGATACCATATATTTCACAAGACTTTCAAGTGCATCTGGTCGAGTAGTAGCCTGGCTACTTCTAGCCGTTAGAAATCTCCAGTTGTTGCCATTTAAAGTGAAGTAACCGAAATAAACGCACTTAAGTCTAGAAACTAGATCGCTTTTTTTGATGAAATCAAGCTTTAATAGCTGCAGTTGATTTGAAGTTTTTGGATAGAAGAAACCGGCGAAAGGAATACTGTTTCCAAATAAATATTCTCTCAGTTCCACTGCATATCTTTGGCAATATCTCTATCTCTTGGAATTATTCATTTCCATAGTTTACAGATAAAACTTACATTTCAAACTTTGTGAATAATTGCAAGTCCAAAACTTATCTTGGAATCCAAGCGAATAATTCAATACCACACATACTCGTATCAGTATTCCTTATGAATCACATTTTCTTTTCAATTTTGAACATGCTTCTAGAAGTCGTCACCTCATTTGAAAAATGCCTCCTTAACTCTATTTAAACAATTTTCAAATAGTTATTGGTAACAGAAACATATTTTCCACTTGACTTTATAATTGCTCAAGATAAGCGTGTTTATGAGTCCGCGGAACTCGTCCGGAAAACAAAGGAATTTAAATTATCGAAAAAGTAAAAACAAGTGAAGAAAATCCATAATCTCCAGGACATTGGGTTGGTCAGCACATGGTGCCTTACCTTCTTACATTTTAAAATTTATGCGTCACGACAATAGCAGTTGTTGGGGGGTTTGAGCGCATTCTCGGAATAGAGTCATAAATCCACCCCGGGAGACACCAAGCCAGAAACATCAAATTATGTAAGCAAGCATTTTAACTTAATAACTTTGTAATAAGAATAAGGATCCCTCAATTGGCAACTATCATGACGGCAGGCTATAAAAGCCGCCGCCCGCCTTTGACGAATAAAAAAGCAGATGCGGGGGTGGCATTTTCCTTCGTTGACGGCTGTTCTTTGGTTTACATTTTTGTGAGTTCTTATCGTGTCGTTGCTTTTATTTGAATTTCTCATTCCACTAGTTTTAGTGGTGTTTTGTAGTTTAGTTTTGCTTTGTTTATTTAATTTTCTCCCTGATAAACAAAAAAAACACTACATAAAAACACTATATAAAAAAAAAACTAAACAAAAAATTGGAAAAACTGGGAAGGTGCCCAAAATGAGTAAACGAAACATATTTCCTTCGTGTTAATGACTTATTTTATTATTTGACATCGTCAGCTGACAGTTATGGCCCGGTCTCCACCAGCGATTATTTACATGTTTTAGATTAGCTAATGTTATAACAAAAAGGTGACTCTTGTTGAGTTTGATGGTTTATGGGTGAAGAAATAAAGAACTTAGGACGTGCTTGGGTGATTATTAGCTGAGGCCATTACCGGTGGGAATTTCTTTAGAAACGTTAAATAATATGAAACCGAAGGTGTGGAATGTGTTATACCAGTACAAGCCACGCAATAGTTTCTCAACGTAATATATTGTAGTTATTTTCTAATTTCTTTTTTTATAAATAAAATTTTTATCGTTGGCAATGAAACAACCAACGGATACTAATCGAGGTTAAGTTGTGAAATTTCTCATATCTTTCCCCTATTATGGGAACTTTAAATTTGTTTTTTATTTAAATTGTCTTTGCTACAAATAATGCGGTGATTAACTCGCAAATATTTACTCATACCTTTAATGAAAAGGTGTGTATTTTGGAACTCAGGGTCTCAACCCAGACTACCAGCTGAGAAGGGAAAATTACAGTTCGATTATGATTGCATACGCATAATTCAGACAAATTAATGCGGACGGTGGAATTTTCAAATCGAAGTCAGAACCGGAGGTAAAAAAAAAATACAGTGATGACTTCAATTGAACTTATTAAGAAGAGAGCAACACTACCAGGATAAATTTTCTTGAGAAAGATGGCAACATTGCTGGCAACATCATTCTGTCATAATATCTTACTCTGTTCTTGTCATCGACTATCATAATAAACTAAAACTTGACTAAGATCAGAAGATCGGAAGGTGGGCTTTTTTGGTTCTCTTGTGGGCAACTTGATTTGTCATTATTTTTTTTCAAATTATCTTTCGATATTGAGAATAATATAGCTTTGACCAAAAAAGAAATACTCGCAAAACTTATTCTAAATTTGTCTTCAAATACTTAAAAAACCACCAAAAAAATCCAACTGAAGTATATTTCGCAGCCAGGAAGAAGATGTAGGACAAGCACAGGACGAAATACAATACAATGTTGCTCACAACGAGCCGTTTGTGTTCTCAAACAATTGGGGCGTCCAACGTTAGGGTGGGATTATTGGCTCGTTTTTCTCGTCACTGAAAGATTAGATCCTCTTATTGTAAGGGACTGGGACTGGAACTGTCGCTTGCAACCCCAAATTACATTCCAACATACGATGAACTGGGCACAAAAGGTTATCTTGTACATTATCAAGACCACAGCTATGCACCACTACAGCTACAGTTCAAATTGGGCTTCGATCTGCCATTGGACACTATCTTCAACTTTGAGCTCTATTAGATAGCGGCTCACAGACATCTTTTATCAGTGAATATGCCGCTCAACAGTTGCATCTGCGTCTGGTCTAAATCTTTGTAAGGCCTCTCAGAGACCCAGATTTTACAATCAGTTGTGCAGCTCTTATTTTGCCACGCTTGGCGCATTTATAGTTTTCTACACATGTGGATATCAAGACCTGTTTGGCTTTCTACTTTATGGTGAAACCAAATAATCTTCAATTAATGCTGCTATAGCACAACGGACCCACCTGGGATAGGTGATCTACGGATGCTTGCCCACATCAACAAATCTACAGTTGCGCACACCTCTTTTGAATAACCCTATCGACCTAGCCATGCTAGCTGCAGCACCAGCAGGATCGCCTGGAAAAGTGTCCTAACATGAAGACGTTATATGAAGAGGTTATGGGCGAGTATCTGGAACTCGGGCATATAGCACCAGTTGAGGAAAATGTACAATTTAATTAAACAGTTGTCTTCATGTTGGACCCAAGCTGGAAAATAATTTGACAACTATTATCTTGAAGTGACGAACGCATCGAATCAGATTCATGGTCGACCTTGAAAAGTGCTACAGACAGATTTTTGTCAAACGAGATGATGTTAACATGCAGCGCATCGTATGGAAGGAGAGAGATGGCAACCCTATTATCTATATATTGCTAATCGTCAACTACGGCTTGAATTGTTCTCCCTACTTAACCATTAAAACTCTTCAGACTTGTCCAAGGATAAAGAGGCGGATTTTCCAAAAGCTGCGAAAATTATAAAATAAAGAAACCAAATTTCTACAAAATCTTAAGACTACTGTAAGCATAAGATCCTCTGTGACCTGAACTTGAATCGTAACACAAAAGCACTGGGTATCTACTAGTTGTGCTTTCCGATTCCATTGGGTGCAGAGTATATGTAACATCTCTGCCAGGACTTATTACTATGAGGCAGCAGCTATTGGATGTTGCAAAAATTTATGGCTCAGACATGGTGAGGTAAGGAAAGACGATCTGGCATCAACTTTGGCATTCTAGTTGTTCGTGGGACGAACCTACTCGTGGACTGAAAAGTAATCTCCTTGACCTCCAGAATGCACTGCTACTGCAAAAAAGGTTACAGTGAATTGATATCAGTTCATATTAAGGCAGATATGCCAAATTTCAGTGCGATACTGTCTTTAGTTTTGTTTTGACAGCTGATTGTTGTTGACGTGTTTGGCATCATGTTGAGTATGGACAAAAACGACTTTCGTTTTCTCATAAAACATTATTTTTGAGGAGCAAAACGGCGAAGGAAACAAAAGAAAAGTTGGATAAATATTATGTGGCTAATGCTCCGTCAGATTACACCGTCAAATATTGGTTTTAAGAGTTTCGTGGTGGCTGCAACTCCACCACCGTTCAAGTCCGCAGCGGCAGGCCCTCCGATGCGGTTACAGAGGACAATGTCAAAAAAATACATGAAATGGTGTTGGCTGACCGGAAAGTGAAGGTGCGCGAGCTAGCAGATTTCACAAAGATTAGTACTGAGCGCACACTCCGTATTTTGGGCAATATTCTGCATATGAAAAAGTTATCCTGCCGCTGGGTGCCGCATAAACTCACTCCTGACCTCCTGACTCCTGTTTGCTGATTTGGAATCGGGCGAACTTCCGGCGTTGATTGGTTACTGTTAATGGAACTTAGATCCACTATTACACACCAGCGAACAGAATGAGTGCCCGGCAATGGACTGAAGCCGGCATGAGTGTTCCGAAGCGGCCGAGGGAGGTCCGATGGGTCGGAAAGGTTATGGCGTTGGTTTTCTGGAATTGTCATGGCATACTCTCGAAAGAAGAAAAACCATCAACAGCGAGTATTACTGTGCATTATTGGAGCGATTGAAGGCCGAAATCGTTGCAAAACGGCCTCACATGAAGCGTAAAAAATTTTGTTTTTGCAAGAGCGGCGCACAGGAGCACCGCAACCACGGCTAAAATTAATGACTTACGGCTCCAATTGCTGTCGCATCCACCGTATTCGCCCAATTTGGCTCCCCCGGAGCCTCAAAAGATGGCTCATCAATAAAAAATTCAGCTCACGCGAGGAAATCATCGACGCCACGGAGGAGTATTTTGCAGACTTTCCGGAAAATTACTTTTCGGACGGGATCAAGAAATTGGAAAATCGCTGGAATAAGTGTATTAAACTAAAAGGGGACTTTATTGAATAAAATAGAAAAACATTTAATTTTTTTTTCATTCCATGTCCACATTTACAAAGTTGGACAAAGCTACGCGAAGAGTTGTCCATCATCGAAAAAATCAAAGTGCCTAGATGGATTTTTTCATCAGCAGAAACCCAAAGCTACCAACTACATTGTACATCTGCGTTTGCCGCTGTTTCTTATCTGCGAGTAAAAACATCAAATAGAGAGACAAAAGTTTCAATTCTCATGACCAAGAGTAAGGTTCAATTCTTGGAATTGAATGGAGCGCTGCTAGCTGGGAAAATTATTGCAACCGTTTTAAAGGAGCTACAATTTTCGTCTATACAAACTTATTGCTGGGCGGATTTTAAAACAACAATAAACTGGATTGGATTCAACCCTGGAAAACAAAAGCAATATGTGGCTAACCGAATCACTAAAATCCAAGAGTTGACATCTGTTGATTTTTTGAGATATATGCTAACTTAAAGCAATCCAACTGACGTCACATTACGTGGCCTACTAGTATATTCCTCTCAATTTGCAGTCTTAGATATATAGCAGCATTGCCCGGTATAGCTGCAGCAAAACGAAACGGAGTGGTCAATGCAAAGCCCAAATTAGAGTGAAGCTAATGAAGTTACCATGCATTACTGACTTACTGACTGCCCTGTGCCTTTTAATGCCGTTCAAGGGATTTGTGTACCCTTAAATTGTTGGTACATAATGTGGGCGAAACAAACTGTTTGCTGTTACGTCATGATGTCAACGGTTTGTTTTGGCGAGTTTAAAGAAGTTATGTGACACATCGCCTTGTTGCACGCTACTGAGAAGAGGGCTCTTTTGAAATTTTGAATAAGGTATGTTCAAAACTTATACTTTACTAACGAAGTTTCTTGTCTCCTTCAAAGCAAACCTATCAATTTAAAGAGCAAGTTACTTAAATTTAATCCGATGATAAACTACGAGGGCATTGTTCGGTTGAACGGTAAGCTCAGGAAGGCTATGATACCTGCTTCCAAAAGATGGGTGCATCTAGGCACCCAGGCTAAAATCCACTATCGCTGCAAGCTCCACTATTTAATCGGCGCACGCTCCTTCATTCAGAAATTTATTAATCGATGTATAAAATGCTTTCGTCAAAAGAAAACTATTACGAACCATCTCAGGAAGATGCTGATGCACATCAAAAGCAGTTAGAATCGGTTGCACGATCTATTGTATGCGATGGAGTCTCGTGGCACTCTATTCCATCAGTATTCCTAAATTTTGGAGGCATGTGAGAGGCTGGAATTAAGAGCATCAAGTAACATCTCAAGCAGACCGTAGGCGAAGCCATATTAAACTTCGAAGGGTTCTATACCATACTAAAACAAATCGAGGCCGTACTCAATTCGAGGCCTCCTTCAGCTATGTCAGATGATCTCACGGAACTAGTCGCTCTAACCCCCGGTCACTGCAGTTCCTGAGCCCAACTTATTTGACATAGAGACCGTTGGACTCCACAAGTGGAGGCAAATAAAACAAATGCAACATGATTTTTGGAAACGATGCAGTTGTGAGTATCTGCATGAGCTTTAGGTTAGATATAAATGGCGACAAACAAAGGCGAGCCTTAAGGTCAGTCAACTTGCACTTACTCGTGATGAACGAGCGTCATACACTCAATGGGCATTGGGTCCTAGTCTGAGTTGCAACTGTTCGTAAAAAGGTTTTAATTATAAAAAGAAAAAATTTCCAAGTTAGTGACACTTTGAATCGACGTTGAACGAGGAGGGGGCAAACTTCCATTTTACCCATTTTGTCCCAGGACCTGGACGAGGTTAGCATAAATGTTTTGAAGATAGCAACACTAGCAGTATAAACTTTCTTGATAAAGATGGCAACACTGCCAGCTACATCATTCTTTCATAATTTCTTACTCTCTTCTTGTCTTGTTATGTTCAGCATAGAACGGAAGGCGAGCGTTTTAGTGCTTTTTGCAGGTTAATCTAGTTTTCGCGTTTTTCTTACTTCTTTAAACAAAAACTACTTCAACATACTCGAACCTCTAATTTTAAGGAATCTAAACAAGTTACCCCCCCCCCCCCCCCCCCCAAAAAAAATGTGGAACCGTGTAGCTTACGGCGAACAAACGACAGTTGTCATACTCTCGTAGAGGTATTCTAACACTATTCTCTCAAGTGATTGCTTCTCAAGGGCGGGAAATAAACCGATCGGGTAATTACCAGGTTAAGAAAAAGAAGTCAACTTATTGTTGACGCGCCCTGGAAATATAAAAATAAAAAAACGGAAAACAGCTTTGTACGTGGAATTTTCGGACTACTAACTCCCGAAGATTTTGCTGGGTTCCTACACCGCCATAAAGAAGAAATTTTTGGCACTCGAGACGTACAATGTGATGGGTTGAGCGAAAAAAGGTTGAAAAAGAAGAAATTCCTAGCACTCGAGACGTACAATGTACAGGATGAAAAGTTAATATCGTGGTTGCTTTAGAAACTACAAACAGCATGTATGTGGGTGTGGATTTGTCATTACAGGAAGAATTGGACAATAAGTCTACAACTTAAGGCGTCTGATTAACTGCAAAATGCATCAAGTCAAAATTCAAGAACTTAGACCGAATATGAGCTCAATTCCCCATAAAATAAAAAGACAGTTCCATGATTGACTCTACGATTTTTTAGTTTAGTTTATTTATTCAGTAGCGCTAAAGTTATGTATATACATATATGAGTTACAATTTTGGTTTTTTTTATTGATATTAAGATATATGTGATAATAAAATAATAATAATGATAAATTAACAGAACTCATTTAATTTTTCTAAGGGAAATGATTCCTTAAGTGCAACTAATATTGCACTTAAAACTTTTTTACATACACACTGACTGACTCGAACTGCAACCAACTTCAGACTGCTATAATTTCCAAACAGTGAGCTCAAATTTTGACACATGACGGATAATTTTATTATTTACAAGTCTTTTAAACGATTTGCGTCTCAGTTGTGTTAAAAAAATTTTATCCGCGATGGAATTCAAACGTGATAGTGTGATTGCTTTATATTTGGCTGGAAAACCACAAGTAGCTATCGTTAGAGCCCTCCAGCACCTCAACATGAATAAATCATTTGTGTCTTGAACCATAACTCGTTACCGTGATACTGACAGCGTTGCAAAACACCATGGAGATGGTCATGAAAAAAACAGCAACATCGGCAGAAATGGTTCGGAAAGTGAAGGCTCGAATTGAGTGAGATCCGCGTCGAAGTGGAAGATAAATATGTCGTTGGAATGGATGCAACACATGCTGAAAAATGAGCTTGGGTTCAAACCATTAAAGTTCCGAAAAGCACACGATCTTATACCTCAACAGAAAAAAGTTAGAGTCGAAAGAGCAAAGGAGTTGCTACGAAAAGTGGTGAATCGCCGAATTTGTTTTTTCCCATGAGTCGAAATTTGTTATCGAGCAATATGTCAAAAAACAAAATGACCGAGTTTACTTGCCAGAGAGGTCCTTCGAAAATTTACACCTTCGGACGGCCACCAGAAAGCAGGCAACACCGATGGTGATGGTTTAGGCTTCCATAACCGCCGATGGTCGCTCTCCGCTCGTATTTATGGACCATGGCGTCAAAATTATTGCGATCGTATACCGTGAAACTGTCTTAGAATCAGTATTGAGGCCTTGGGCAAACAATCATTTCACCGTCTCACAAAGCCGCGTAAACCAAGACTGGTTAAAAAAAAATGTTCCACACTTCATTTCTCCGACACAATAGATTGGATTTCTCTGTCTGGGGTATTTTTAAGGCGAAGGTTGGCACTAAAAAATACCAAACTTTGGACCACCTCAAACAAGCACTTCGCCGGGAATGGGCCAAAATACCGCAGAGCCACTTGCGTGCAGCGTGCGATGCTTTCTTTCAAGGCCATTATTCGCTCCAAAGGTGAACATATTGAAAACTGCTGATACAATTTGAAAAATTTGGCACGATAAAATTTACCAAAAAAAAAAAAAAACAAAAAACAGCATTTTAGAAAGTTGGAGTTCGAGTCAATCAGGGTGTACATTTATTATTATAAGGCTAACAGCTGATAAAAATTCATTTACAGATAGAGCGCAATTTTCATTGAATTTTCGCTTAGAGTTTTTAATTAGATTGTTCAAAAAGCCGATATATGCTACCTCATGAAGCCTGCGTGTGGAGTAAAACCATGGTCAATTTAGTATCATTTAAAGAATTTTATTTGGCAACTCTGAAGTTTAATTTTATGCGTTTTGGCACAATCGTCCCAAGCAGACGCACCCTACAACACAATGGCTTGAATTTGATTTCGATTTTGAGTTTTGAATTTCTGCATATTACGGGTAAACTATTTTAATATACTTGTATATATGTTTTTGAAAAATAATTTTCTTGTCTAGCATGTTTAGACCAGTCTACGCTGACCGAATCTAATTGGCGGTTAACATCACCTGGTAGAAAACATGCTATACGAATTTACGTAAATTAAACTGTTTCGGTTTTTTGGACGTTTACTTTGATTTTCCATTTGAAAAAATATTCTTCTAAAGTGAAAAGTTCCAAGAGTAAGGTATGATAAACATCCTCATACAAAATTCCTGAGGTAAAAATGGCCATGTCATCGGCGAACATGGCAATTATATTTTCATCACCAAGGTCAGAAAGGTCGGCGACAAAAATATTAAATAGAATGGGGCCAAGTACCGAACCCTGAGGAACTCCAAATTCAGTACGTCGAATTGAAAACATTTCATTGTTCTCGTTTATGCTCTTAGCTAATGTTAAAATCGTATTAGGATGGCATCTTTGGTTACATATCTGGTAAAGACAGATTTCAAAATCCATCTCTTAAATGGACACAAACTAACAACTTTATGGTGTGCGAAATATCATCACCAATAGAACAGTTTGGAATCCGAATCTGGCCGTCCCCTAATATAAAAAAAAAAGCTGATCGAAACACGGTCCTGCCCGGTTTTCTTGATTTTTAAACATTTCGAAGAGCCAAAACCGATTCGAACTTACCTTCTTCCAGCGAAGGAACGAATGTGAATACCCTGGATGCCAGAACATCGAGGGAGGATAGTCAGAAAATTTGGAATCTGAAGACTACTACTATAACAAGAGACTTCCATAACAATGAAACACCGGGCTTGATGAAGAGTGCCAGGAAGTGTATACAACAAAGCAAGAGGCCTATAAGACGACGGCATTGGAAAGAGAGCTGCATGCGAACTCAATGTGAACATGAAATGAAGGACGCAAATATGTCCGGTAAATGGAAACTTTTTGTGGAATATTGAAACTCTAAATTATGCAAACGATAAAGAAACATTTCTCAATATCGCGCACATAACCTTATATAGGGTCTTCCAATAACGACATGACAACTTTTTTTTAAATAAAAGTCAAACCGTTTGAGATATTTCAAAAACTTTATTATTGGCTTGAAGTCCAATCAAAACATTTATGTTTACAACTTCGTTGTACCCAATTTTCAACGACTCGGCCATACATTTCGGCCGAAACGGCCGGTATTTCGCGTTCAGTGTTGGCTCTGAGGTCTTCCAACGTCGTCGGCCTGTTGGCATAAGCCAATGACTTACCGTAGCCCTACAGAAATAGTCAAGCGACGTTAAATCGCACAAACGAGGCGGCCAATCGACTGGCCCATGTCTTGAGATAACACGCTCACCATACTTACTCTTCAATAAATCGATTGTAGCGTGTGCTGTGTGGCTTGTGGCACCATCCTGTTGAAACCACATTTCGTCCAAGTCCATATTTTCCAATTCGGGTCAAAAATAATCGGTGATCATGTCGCGATAACGCTGACCGTTCACAGTAACGTTACGATCGTTACCGTCGACGGTCCAATAACGCCGCCGGCATGCTAAACGCACCAAACAGTTATTTTTTGTGGATGAAGTGGTGATTCATGAAGCACATGTGGGTTTTTACCTGACCAATAACGCATATTTTGCTTATTGACGAGCCCATTGAGCCAAAAATGAGTTTCGTCACTGAAGATGATTTTGCGATGAAATTCATCATCTTGGCGCATCTTCTCCAGAACCCAATCGGAGAACGTACGTCGCTTCAAATTGTCCATCGGCTTCAATTCTTGAGTCAGCTTGATCTTGTATGGGTGTAAACCAAGATCCTTACGCAAAATACGCCATAATGTGGTCTGAGCGATGCCCAATTCTTGAGAACGCCGTGGAATTGACTGATTTGCATCGTTTGCACTTCGACTAACCCGTTGTCTCACTGACACGGCAACATCACACAACGAATATGTAGACTCAAATTTTTGCACTAAACTTGTTATTGCCTGTCCACTAGAGCGAGAATTACGACCGAAAATTGGAGTTAACGCTCTTAAAGTGGCAGTCACCGACTCCGAATATCTGTAGAAAATTTTTAACATTTGTAGACGTTGCTCGTTAGTGTACTTTACCATGATGAAAATGTTGACAGAGACAGTTTGATGTTTAGTAAAAGAGTGCGTTCACAAACTAAATTCAAAGTTGTCAAGTCCCTATTGGAAAACCCTATATACTGCAATATGAACAATCTGGTGAGACTATCAATGTGGTTTTAGGTTTTTTAAACTAAGCATCTACCAGATATTTCACAGATATCGAAAAAAAAGAACAAGTCGAGTCGATAATGACACCACCGTGGACTGACTTCTAAATCGGAAGGTTCGGTGTTCGAAAACCAACCGCGCTCGAAAGGCATTCACTTTTTCAATTATCAAAAATCAAGTGAGAGAAGTAGTTGACTAGAAACTCATGCTGAGGCATTATAAGTGTATTCATACCCACTTGAGTGTTTAGTTCTTTAAAAAATATATATATATATATATGTATATATATATATTTGATGTCAAAAAAATATGGATATGTTAAGCGCTGTCATAAGCTTTTTTTAACATCTAACTGCTAAATTCACAGGAAAAGATCATACGGTATACAAAATATTTGGAAATTCTCTGATGATATTAACATCTAAGGTAGAATTCTGTGAACTCTTATTGAAGAGTTTGCGGCTTACAGAGAGTAAAGTCAAAAAATAGCATTGCCATTTCATCATGGAAAGACTTACACCCGAATAATGCTTACAAATTATTAAGATTTATTATCAAAGTTCGTACTCTGTGAAAAATGTTTCTCGCGCACTTTGACCATTTTACGGTCGTTAAAATTGACCTACTGGGCAAGTAATTCAAGCTATAGTGACCAAATTTCTCACCAATTTCAAGCCTACCGTCTACCCGTATGCATAGAGTACGTACAGAGGAAAATATTTCTGTCATATACGCCAGTGTTAATTGGGGTTGTGTTACTCGACTACGTGAAAGATTTAACGCAAGGACCTTGGTCTAAAACCTTACAAAATACGGATCGTGCAAGATCTGAAACCGAATAGCCCACTACAGCGTCGAATTTTCGGTGAGCATGGGTTAGAAAATCTTTTTTACGGAAAATTGTCCGGTGAAATGATTGACCCGTATTTTTTTAAATACGTTACCGACCGTGGTGCCCGCTATTGTTTAATGATTCCGAACTTTTTCTTTTGCCAAAAATGCGCGAGCTGAACCTGGTCGACATGTGCTTCCGGCAAGACGATGGCACAGGACATACATCAAGCGAATAGATGTATGATAGATATGATATGAATAGATAGATGACCTGAGAAATGAGTTCGGTGAGCAATTTATTTCTCGTTTTAGACCGAATAGCTCGTGAAATTTGACGCATTTTGACTATTTTTTACGTCAAATCACTCATATACATATACCCATAAACTATGGTCAGTTGCAGCCTTGGAAGACAAAATTAGACGTGTTTTATGGAGATATAAGCCAATGTGCTGAAAAACCTGATTCAAAGGTGAGGTCTTCGTATGAACCACTTAAAACGTGATCAGTATTTACTTGAAATAATTTTTAAGAAGTAAGGAAACAAATAGACCTTTTCAGTTAGCACAGTTTTTAGCTAACTGCCTCCAGTTACGCACTCCAAGTTGAATAAGGTATATATAACCTATTTTCAACTCTTATACTTTTCTCAGCGTGCTGCATCTTTTTTAATCCCTATGTATAGTACGACTTTTGTTGGCCTGCAAAATACTCCTCCGCGACGGCGATGACTTCTTCGCCCGACCCGTACTTCTTTCTCGCGAGCGATCTTTTAAGGTTTGGGGAAAAAAAGATGTTGCATGAGTCTAAATTCGGAGAATACGGAAGATGGAGAAGCAATTCGTAGTGTAATTCGTGTTGCAATTCGATCAATATGGCTGTGGCGACTGTGGAGGTATGAGCCGGTGTGTTATAGTGGTGGAAGAGCAAATTTTTCTTCGCCGAATTTTCTCGTTTTTTCTTCAAATCGGCGTTTAATCGGACCAACAGTTCGTACGTTCCAGAAAACGGTGTCCATTGTTTTGATTATTCTTTGGTCTCTGGTGTGTACCAATGAATCCATATCTCATCGACGATCACGAAACGACACAGACACTCCTCCGGATTTCGAATAAACACGTGTAAGCAAACGCGGCACCCATCGCGCGGACAGCTTTCTCATGCCCAAAATCTCGTGCAGGATATGTCTAACGCAATCAGTTGAGATGCCTGCTATCTCAGCCAACTCGCATGGATTTTGTCCACGGCTTCTTCTGTGGTAAACGTTTTTGACGTGCGGCCACGGCGAAACGGGAAAGTGAATAGGTTCCATACACACAATCGAGTATAGGCTTGATTTTCTCGCAAGGTTTTTCGACAAGAATCGGATCACGGAGCGATATTACTCTTTTTACATGGTCGCAACATTAACAAGCAACCTTCATCAAGCAGCCTTCATCAAGCAGCCTTCATCAAGCAGCCTTCATCAAACAGCCTTCATCAAGCAGCCTTCATCAAGCAGCCTTCATCAAGCAGCCTTCATCAAGCAGCCTTAATCAAGCAGCCTTCATCAAGCAGCCTTCATCAAGCAGCCTTCATCAAGCAGCCTTCATCAAGCAGCCTTCATCAAGCAGCCTTCCTATGTCAACTCTTTAGGAACTTTCGTTTATAACTACGTCACATGTTTTCGGAGCTAGACACATTTACTGTGACCGTTATACTGAGCACTTCGTTAGTTATTTTAGTACAATAAAAATAAGTGATCAACCTCTGTATTTAAACCAAAAACGTACTCGCGAACTTAATAGGCAGTCTACCGCGAATATCAGTACGTCCGCTGAAAAACTGATATAAAATTGCATAATGCATTTTGCAGTTTGTTTTGGTTTTTTATGCTATTAGCAGTTTAGTAATGTGTAAAACTTTGTGACTTTTAATCAAGCAAGTCCGCAAGGTGGCTGTTGGAATAAACGGAATTAATTTTTTTTTTTTTTTGCGGTTTCGTCATCAAATTTTCGATGGATGTTTCCCGAATTTATGGATGTCAGTCCCTTCCAGCAGGGAGCTTATGAAGTCTCGGGTTTTTGATTGGAAATAACTTACGCAGAACAGGCAGCTTTGATGTTACTTAACATTTTATCCAGAAGACGTAAGGGAGTTTATTAATTTCTGGATCTCTCGGATCCTAACTCGATAAGACCTGCAATTTTAAGTTCGGCTGAGTTCTGTACCGAACCTCTTCTACACTTTTGATACTCTTCTACACTTTTGATACTCTTCTACACTTTTGATACTCTTCTACACTTTTGATACTCTTCTACACTTTTGATACTGTTTTCATTGATCGAGATTTTGTCCGTAATCTTTTTGGCAAGTGAATTTTGGTAGAATTCATTGCTTAAGGATTTTAGTGCCTAAAGCACTAAAAAGCAAGATCCTCTTGCTCTCGTCGCAAAAGAAAAGGATGTTATTGGAGAATTCCTCGAGGAACATCTTATTTTTTGTTTAACCCGAAAAAAAGGCATGAAAGACTTTGTCACAGATGCCCTTGCAAGCTAAGAAGTAAGCACTACTGCTATGGATTAAAAAGATTCCACAAAAAATGATAGAAAAAATAGCGCCCTCGGCATAAGCGAGACACTATGGAATGGATATAAAGCTGAGTTAACCGGATACCAAAGGAAAAAATTAAATTATTAGGATAACTTTAAAATTGAGGGATATTGCCTACCTCGGCCTAGCTATTAACTTTGATAACGACATCTCATCAAAGTTCAAACGAAAACTATCACTTGCCGATCACTGTTTCTTTGACCTTAAAAGGATATTGAGTAATAAAAATTTTCCAGGAAACGCTAAGGAGACTCTACGTAAGACCCTTATAATTCTAATTTTGCTCTATGATGCAGAAGCATGTAGGTTTGGGTTGGACATTTAAAATATCTTGGCTTGTTTTGGACTGTAAATTTAAAAATTGATATTTGATCCTTTAGAAAAGAAGAAATAACAGCCAACGAATCGACCTATTCAGAAAAATGCCCATAAGTTATATGATTATATAAACCGACCGGATATTTACGAAGAGTTTTCGATTCTTATCCAGATTGACAAAAAAGGCCAACAAGGCCTCGTATTTGGTGATCTTAATCATCTGTGAGTACAAAACTAGAATAGGAATTAAATCCAAGTTCACTCCACAATGCGGTTCCGTTCTGGAAAGTAAGAAAGTAAGGTACGTTCGCCAGAGCTTGTTGAGATACCAGTTGCTGTGTTTGTATTATAATTGAGGACCGCATTGGAATAATGGACCATGCTATGTGTTATCAGCTTAAAGAACTACAAAGTGAAGTTTGAGCATGAAAGGCGTATCAAGTTTCATGCCTTATTTAGTTGGTTCCTATCTAATATTACCAGTCTTCCCACAGTTTCTAGTGTACAACCTAAATAAAGAATAGATCCCCAAACCAGAAGTTTAACTAAAGCATTGACAAATGGGTGGCACTGCAACACATGTATATTTACGTTATCCCTATAGATCTGGTCACAACAATTAAAATCAACTGAAAACACCCTTAACCCCCAAATTACCCTTAGCCTTAGTCATTACAAATGTATGATTGCTCGAACGACTCAAAAATGCAGTGACACAGTACAAATCCCTTCACATAATTTCAAACATTCCCCCGTATGCATTGGTACGTGACCGATAGTGCCCGGAAAAAATTTACTTCACGATAAGGTAATACTAGTACAACAATTATTAATCTGCCCTTCGTGTAAAT
The DNA here is from genome assembly GCA_907269105.1 of Volucella inanis. NCBI lineage: Eukaryota > Metazoa > Arthropoda > Insecta > Diptera > Syrphidae > Volucella > Volucella inanis. The sequence continues at coordinate 151,594,078 of OU026153.1, forward strand.
GAATCATGAATTATCGCGCCAGTAACAAATAACAAATGGAAATATGCAAATACAAGAATCTTGCATGAGTGCATGAGTGAGGTTTAATTTAATCTCAAGCCCCCATCCAAACTCTATGACTTGACCACAAAGTTTATTTTACATTTACCGCTAGCACCAAAACTACTTTATTTCCCAACACATTCGACCTCCCTTAATTGTTTTCGAACGTCCAATTGAGTACTGTAAGGGTACGGCCCAGTTCGCACGCCACATGGGCGTGCATTTAAAACTTAAACAATGGTACTGCAGTGCTTGTCCACAACAAATGATCCCTCAATTAATCAATAAAAAATTTAATTGCACAGAGAGAAACTTTACTTCATTATATGGCTTAATATTTGCGACAATTGCTGGTATTGGGTACTAATAATCTAGTTTCGAGAAGGGAGGTTAATTGCGACGGTTGAAAATAACCATCGCCTTTAAAGGATAATAAAATTAGCTTTATGATCTGGACTGCACGGTCGTTGGTTGCCCAAAATGTTTGATTAGTAGAATTTAGTTTTATGAATCAACAATTAGAAGTTTGATTATAGAAAACTGATTCAATGTAGTCCGAACAACATGTAGCCATATATGAATTTGATAATTAATATAAAATTAGGATTGGAATTAAAAATTGTAGCTAACAGATTGCATGATCCAGATGCTATGCTAGTAAAACTCGCATATCAAAAATAGCACAAATTTTGTGGGTTATTTCGTCGAAAGGTTCTAAATATGATGATTTTACCCAAACTGATAAGAGTTCAAACCTCCTCACAGAAGCCCACCTAACTTGCATGATATTGGCTACTAAGTACTTCCCCAACTGTTGGTAATCATTAGGAAGGTGTTATTAGGCATACAAATACAATATGAGGTTCGATTGGGCAAGACCTGTACGGGTCTGAGCACCTACAGACTTTTATTTTTAAGGTGAGTGTAGATTGACGCTCTACAAAAGTGCTGTATAGAAACCTGAACGGTAACTTCACCAAGTATTTTTTACCGTCATGTCATCTCTAGCTAGAAGGCAGATCTGCAACGAATTCGTAAAGAAACCGGAAAACTTATAAACAGGTCACTTGCTTGGAGGATGACTGGAGTCCTTATAGATTGAAGCAAAAAGTATATAACCAGCTTATTCGGATTTCGAGGAGTGTCTCTTATAAAAACTTTTGCGAAAAGATTGAAACTGTTGGTTAAAAAGAGTCCAATGTCAAAGTCTTCAAGAAGTGAAGATAAACCAGGGAGGAATCACTCAGAAAACTTGATGGCACCTACGCTAAGACGAAAGTGGAGATTCTCCGTCTCGTGCTTGAGACTTTCTTCTCAGGTAACCTAATTAGAACCAGATCACAATTAGCTCCTATTAAAAAACTGTAAGTGAGCTTATTACATAACTCGCGGTTGCTGGTATATCTCATCGGTTGTGGCGATGGATGAGTCCATTGAAGATACTGGTGCTTCCTCTGGTGGCTTCAAGTCGCCCCGAACCGATGAAATACACCCAGTTATGTTACAAAAGGTACACACCAGCTGCACTGGCATATACCATACACCGATAAAATAAGTGGCCTCATCCTCCCCTTATGATCATATATAATGATATGATCTGCTGATATGAGCTGCTAGCTCAACACTTGCAGATACGTGAGTGGATTAAATATTCAATGAGACGAATCTGTTTTCGCACATCTGGTGCTGATGGTATATCTCCCATTTATCTGAAAAGGTGTTCTTCAGGCTAGCAAAACCACTGCAGAAGCTTTCGCACCAACCCAATCCTTAGCCACTCCTGCCGAGTAGATAGAAAACAGGACTTATAATACATGGGCTGAAAAGTCTGTTACTAAGAGAGGGCACCACTTGAATTAAATCCAGTTCAGTTAGTACCAACCTTCAAAAGATACGTGTATAAATTTGACAGCTGTCGGACGATTAGTTCTCGAGATATAGCGTTGTGAGTGAAGCAACTTTTGTTATTGTGAAAATAATGGATTCAAAGCAATTTCGTGTGTTGATTTATCATTACTTTTTGATGGGAAAAAATGCAGCCGATGCAAAGAAATGGCTTGATAAGTATTACCCGGACACTGCACCAGTCGAACGAACAATTCGCAAGTGGATTCAAAAATTTAAAAGTGGTCATACAAGCACCGAAGATGATGCACGCAATGGACATCCAGAAGAGGCTGTTTCAGATGAAAACATCAAAAAAGTCCACAAAATGATTAACAATGATCGTAAAGTGAAGTTGATCGAGATAGCTGAGGCTCTGAAGATAGCAAAAGAGTGTGTTGGATACATCATACACAAATATTTGGACATGCGAAAACTCTGTTCAAAGTGGGTGCTGCGTTTGCTCACAGTCGACCAAAAACAACAACGTGTTGATGATTCAGAGGAGTGTTTAAAGCTGTTCAACCGCAATAAAACCGAATTTTCCCGTCGGTATGTGACAATGGATGAAACATGGCTCCATCACTTCACACCAGAGTCAAGTCAGCAGTCAGCTGAGTGGCGAGCAGGCGACGAACCTCACCCAAAACGACCAAAAACTCAACAGTCGGCTGGCAAGTTTATGGCATCCGTATTTTGGGATACGCATGGAATAATTTTCATCGACTATTTCTAAAAGAGGCAGACTATCAACAGCGACTACTACATTGTACGATGGCAAAATTGAATGAATTCGGCTATGAGTTGCTTCGCCACCCACCGTATTCTCCAGATTTGGTCCCAGCGACTATTTCCTGTTCGCAGACCTCAAAAGAATGCTCGCCGGAAAGAGATTTAAGACCGATGAAGAAGTAATCGCCGAAATAGAGGCCTATTTTGAGGCTTAACCGAAATCGTATTACGAAACTGGTATCGAAAGATTTAAAAATCGTTTCAATCAGTGTATCACCCTCGAAAGCAACTATATTAATAAATAAAGTTGAATTTTGCAAAAATTTTGTGTTTCACTATTCACTATAAAACGGCCCAAGAGAATTTTCGTTTCTATTCTGCTTCATATCCATTGCACTTAGGTTCCTTCAGGTTATGAAATATCTCGCGATACGAAAAATTCTCAATGACAGGCATCAAAGGCTTTAATGCAACAGGCCCAATGGCATTTTGTAGGTATTTCCCCCTCAGCCCCAAAATCCAACCGTACTTTATATTTGACAAACAATATCATAGTTTAGCATCTTATGTTGAAAATGCGTGCGTTTAGGATCAACAGGTCCCTGCTTCACAGAATAAAAATACTCGTAGATGGGTTAAAATCTGGTAAAATAAAACTAAAATATATAGTGCTGTGCTTCATGGCTCCGTTTTGTCTCCGACACCCATGTAAGATGTATTCCTGATTAGTCATAACAGTCTCGTTAAAATTTTGAGTCAATTACCTGTTCCCGTATTTTCATATCATGATCTTGTATTTGCTACCGTTGACTTAAATGTTGACAAAGTCTTGTCTCAGTCCATCCATTAACGTGATTTCCGGAATATTTATTAAAAAACTTTTCTCGTGATTGTTCGCCAACTGACTAGAGTAGTATTTATCTAACATCTGACGCGAATAAACAAATTGAATTTCTGACTACCGCGACTGACTACCTTTTTAATAGGCATGTTCCTTTTAAGACTCATGTGATAAAATCACAAACCTGTTCTTGTTTTTCAAGTGATATCCTTAATGCCATCTAAATAAGAGACGCCTCTTACTGTCGCTGGAAATGTTTCGGTTATGCAGGGTTATCTATAACAAAAACAATTTTGCCGACACACAAGACATAAGAGGATTCAACAGGTACAAGCAGACAAGCCATCAACAATAAGTCCGCGATTCACAGGAAACTAAAGGCCAATGAAAAAAATCCAAACAAAGAAGAATTCACTATTACGTTTCAAAAAACCGATCTGTGTTCCCAGATCTACCTGTTTAAATTTAAATAAAGATTAATACAGTCCAATAGTTTAAAGACCTTTTACGAATTTACGACAGTAATATTGAATTTGCTTAAAACCATTACAACATTCTCACTTATCTACAATAGATAGCATCGCAATATGGGCTCTGAAAGCAACTTTGCATAAGTGCGAAGTCTAATACCCCCTGACGTTTCATATGTCATGGATGCAGTCCTGGCACAAAATTGTATCTTTTATCATAGGAAAGAAGGATACTAGAACCAAAATTCTAGTTATCTGCTACCAATGCGAAAGTCAAAACTTACTTCTTTGCTTTAATGAAATTTTTCTTTCCGCACAGAGATTCCAGTATGTGGACCATAATTATGTAATTTTTAGCTCTAAAAGGATCTAAGAATCTAATCTGTAATTCGTAAAAAGAATTGAATTTTCAATTTAGCGACGAAGTCCAAAAGAAAATTAATTTTAAAATTACAAAAGAAATCCTAAATGAACTTTAAGTAATCATGTCAAATCACTCGGGTATCCTTGCGTCCGAAAGAAATCAAAGCGCAACCTACAATAAACTTTTAAAATAGATATGTTCCCCTGCCCTGTCCAGCGGCTGCAATAAACGCTAACAAAAATCCATTTAATGACCCAAATAATTAATGTAAAACAACAAAAGCCCCTCGAATAATTACACAACCCGAGGCAAGGATTAAAAAAATTTTCTTTGAATTCTTTTCGCGCGTATCCAAAAAAAGGCGACCAAAACTTAAAAGTGAAAATTTTACCCTGAGATGCAAGAAAAATCGGAACAATACAATTCTAATGGACGACAACGATGACTACGAGTAGGTCGAAACCGAAAACGACAAGGACGAGGACAACTTTTAAGAAGACGACTATGAAAATGAAGAAAAATTAAGAAAATTCAGTCAGAGGTCCTTTTTGGTTTCGTATTTAGTTTTTGTCAGAAAGGGGACAACGACGATCTTCCACTTGGACCAACAATGAAACCATGGATGACTTCAAAGTTGAAAGTAGAACGCAGCTCCTATTATTCTGACCCTTCAGAGTGTTCTGTAGACATTTTAGAGTTCACTTTCTCATGGCAATCGAAAGATAGGGAACCCGGAGAAATGGACGTTGGTGAATAAAAGAAAACAAGAAAGAACCTTACACCACGTCTAATTACATAGTAATTTATCTTTCTTGAAAGATTGCCATGCGAAAAAGAACTAGGACGGGAAAGTTTTGCATACATACGCAGAAAAGAGTTTGCACTTTTGAAAAAAAGGATAAGAGCAGTACCTGCTTAAGCTTAGTGATGGTTTTGCATTAGCTCTTTTAGTTCAACTTGTAAATGTTTGAACAAGTAATTATCCTTTACCACCATCAACACAATTTAAACTAGCCATTGGACTGGTAGGGTAGAGATTTATAATCCTTCCCAAAGTTGTAAGTCATCGCACCAGAAGTATCATACTTTTGGCTCCCTAAAATGCAGTGTGTGGGTTATTTATTTATTTTTTTTTTTTTAAGTTTTGCTACTTACCATGTAGAGCAAGTGTTGTTTTCTTAAAAAATTCTGAATGACAAAATTATCCCAATTCATTATCTTTCATTCTTTCATTCAGATCGTTGACTATTGTCAGAATGACACATCATGGGTATTACTTATAGTTTGGGTAATCTTGTGCTGCTAAATATTTTTTGCCAGTCAGAAGTTCACTTATGGCTTATTGATATTCAATGATGTTTACTTATATTCATTGCCATGACTAACATGCACTAGAATTAAACTAAACTGGTCAACGCCTTTAAATGTGCGACATCACCACAATGTACAAGATTAGTTTAAAAAAAAGCTTTTGCATTGTATATACAAAAAAAAAAAAAAAAAAAAAAACATGTGAAAAGCCTGAAGTATTCGAACGGAAACGGCAGACGAAGAAGGACAGACTTTCACTTTGACAAAGGATACGCTAAACGCGTTTGACAAGCTTATCACCCATACTCTCTGATCTTGACTTTAAGAGGCGGTGACATACAAATCGACGCTTCGACTAATGTATTGAATAGTGTTTTATTCCAGGGAGATGCGTCGAAAAAAGGAACAACAGATACCATTTACGTCTCAGAGGCTTAACTCTGCACAAAGGAATTATAGCGTTTAAGATTTTGAATGCTATGCGATCCTGTTATCAATGAAGAAGTTTTGAGCCTTCACTTAGGGTTTACCCTTTACTATAGGTATAATAATTGATCAAGCTTGTCCGAAGTGGTTGATGATATTAAGATCGAAGATAGAAAGGGAACCATGAACGTATTGCCCGATAATCTCAACGGGTATTTAGTGTATAAATAAGGCCCATTTACATGAACAAGTCAAACTGCACAACTATTTAAAAACATTGCTGTGACGTCAGTTTTTCCATGATGAAATAGAAAACTTTACTAAAATATAAGAAGCTATTGAAAAATGTGACACTGAATAAAATTACTTTGATTTGCATCAAGTTGAAGAGCAGTGTAAGAAGAATTGAGCTTCATGTGCGCAAAACTATTGAGTTTCATTTCATTATATTTATTGATAAATAAGTGGTATGTATTGGGTCTATAACTTATTTCGTGCTAAGAGATGGCGTAACTTGTATTATTCCATTGTTATTCATTGGAACATGCGTTGGAAAGCTACTTTCATTGTATGTCATTTCAGTATATGTCATTCATTTGAAGCGTAAACAACAATAATTTTATTTTTTTTCACTCAAATATGTCGAAATTTGTGCTTGAAAAAGGGGAATTCTTCTGCATTACTTTAATATGAAAAAAACTGCTGCCGAAAGTCATCGTATTTTGGTGGAAGTTTATGGTGAACATGCGCTAGCTGAGCGAATGTGCCAAAAGTGGTTTGCACGATTTAAAAGTGGTGATTTTGGCTTAGAAGACGATGAACGTCCTTGGCAGCCAAAAAAGTTTGAAGATGAAGAACTGTAATCATTACTCTATGAAGATTGTTGCCAAACACAAGAAGAGCTCGCAGAATCTTTGGGTGTCACTCAAGCAGCCATTTCAAAACGTTTAAAAGTAGCTGGATATATTCAAAAGCAAGGAAACTGGGTTCCACATGAACTCAAGCCGAGAGACGTCGAAAGGCGGTTTTGCATGTGTGAAATGTTGCTGGAACGCCACAAAAGGAAGTCATTTTTGCATCGGATTGTTACTAGTGATTAAAAATGGATCCATTACGACAACCCCAATCCCAAAAAATCATATGTGAAACCCGGCCAACCAGACAAATCAACCTCAAAGCCGAATATCCATATTTGGTGGGATTAGATGGGTGTGCTGTATTATGAGCTGCTCAAACCGGGTGAAACCATCAATGGACAACGCTACCGAATATAATTAATCCATTTGAAGAGAGCAGTAGCCGAAAAACGCCCGGAATATGCGACCAGACACGAGGCAATAATTTTCCATCATGACAACGCTCGGCCCCACGTTGCTATTCCGATTAAGAACTATTTGAAAAACAGTGGATGGGAAGTCTTACCACCCGCCTAATAGCCCAGAACTTGCCCCTTCTGACTACCATTTGTTCCGGTCGATGCAGAACGCCCTCACTGAAATACGGTTCACATCAGAGCAGAATATCAAAAATTGGCATGATTCATTCTTGGCTACTAAGCCGGCGCAGTTCTTTTGGAATGGGATCCACAAATTGCCAGAAAGATGGGAAAAAGTAGTAGCTTCAGATGGGCAATACTTTGAATAATACTATTGTAATTGTTTTTTTAAATAAACGTTCAAATTTTGAAAAAAAGACCGCACGAAAATAACTATATACCAATACAATAAGATCGATATATTTTCTAGTATTTAGATACAATATTATAGAATGGATGGTTTAACCTAAATAACTTAAAAATTACGATACACAAAGATATTTAAAAATTAGCTAATACTATTATGAGGTAGAGATTGATTGCAAGAGAAAGAGGAGGGCAGAGGCCTAGGATTGGATTGTTGAGGAAGGGTTTGAAGTTTGCACGGTTAGATATTAATTTGAATCGCAGTGGGAGTGAGTTCCTTATTATGATAGCATGAATGAAAAATAAATGTGAGGAACACAAATATTGGCGACTATGGGGAACGACACAAAGAGTCCTTACGAAACGACTAAAATCGAGCTTGTTTAATAAATATAATGGAGATTAGGCTTGGCGTTTCCCAAGGATCGGTCTTTGGGCCCTTGCTATTTATTATTTATATAAAATAGATTCTTATATTAACATTAAAGGGAAATATTGGAGCATGTTGATTTCATTCTCTCATTCTCTACGTTACTACTCTTGGGGACACCATAAAAATAGAAATTATTACTGACCTCTCCATACTAAAGAACTATATTACGCTCCACCAAAGCGTTTTAAGCAGAAAATCCAAAGTAATCCATATATCCATATCCATAACTGATGATATGTAATAATGATAACTGCACAAAAGCTTGCAAACAACTAGAATCTGCCTCAGAATTTAAGTATCTCGATGTGACTATTGACAGCAAACTGAATTGGAAAGCCCACATTGCCAGTATTAAAAAATGTTTGAATATAGTTACGAACAAGATTTTTCACGTACGTAAATTAGTGTCATTAAATCTACTGAGCACTATTTACAATGCGCTTGTCAACTCTCGCTTAGAATATGGTATTTCGTGCTGGGGCAACGCCTATGTTAAAAACCTACAACCTCTTATCACCGTCCAAAAAAAAATAGTTCGTGTAATGATATTTAAGTCCAGATGGGAGCCATCATTTTCATTGTTTCAATCTATTAATATAATATATTGACAATCAGGCACCTATTTGTTTATAAAGTGCTGAGGAAGTTTTATTTGAGAAGAGGTGGTACCTTAAGATATATCTTTAGGCAACCGTCAGCAGTCACAGTGCCAAGAGTGAACAAAGAGCACTATGTACAGACGATTTGCAACCATTATAGCACCCTTCATAAACAAATTTCGTAAGCCAATTTCATGTTTAAAGTTTCTAAAATCTATCTTAGTATCTGTGAATGTACATTTTAAATTATTGGTTCTAAGAATAATTAATTGTACAATATAATAATGAATTTGTAAATTTAAAATTGAATAAATCTAAATTTAATCTAATCTTATCTAATTTATTTTTACTAATTTCATGCACAAATATAAAATTTAATGCATTGATAGAATATATTGCTGTAGTGTACAACCTAGCAGCTTTTAAGAGTGTTCAAAGATATTGTCGTATCTTCTAAGGCCTAGGACGATTAGTTCTCGAGAAGTTCTCGTTGTGAGTGAAGCAACTTTTGTTATTGTGAAAAAAATGGATTCAAAGCAATTTCGTGTGTTGATTTATCATTGCGAACCATTCGCAAGTGGATTCAAAAATTTAAAAGTGGTCATACAAGCACCGAAGATGATGCACGCAGTGGACGTCCAAAAGAGGCTTTTTCAGATGAAAACATCAAAAAAGTCCACAAAATGATTACGAATAACCGTAAAGTGAAGTTGATCGAGATAGCTGAGGCTCTGAAGAAATCAAAAGAGCGTGTTGGATATATCATACACGAATATTTGGACATGCGAAAGCTCTGTTCAAAGTGGGTGCCGCGTTTACTCACAGTCCAAAAACAACAACGTGTTGATGATTCAGAGTAGTGTTTAAAGCTGTTCAACCGCAATAAAGTCGAATTTTCGCGTCGGTATGTGACAATGGATGAAACTTGGCTCCATCACTTCACACCAGAGTCAAGTCGGCAGTCAGCTGAATGGCAAGCAGGCGACGAACCTCGTCCAAAACGACCAAAAACTCAACAGTCGGCTGGCAAGTTTATGGCATCTGTATTTTGGGATACACATGGAATAATTTTCATCGACTATCTCCAAAAGGGGAGCAGACTATCAACAGCGACTACTTCATTGCGTTGTTGGAGCGTTTTCAGGACGAATCCGCAGAAAAAGGGCAGCATTTGAAGAAAAAGAAAGTGCTGTTTCATCAAGACAATGCACTGTGTCACAAGTCGATGAAAACGGTGGCAAAATTGAATTCGGCTACGAATTGCTTCCCCACCCACCGTATTCTCCAGATTTGGCCCCCTATTTCCTGTTCGCAGCCCTCAAAAGAAAGCTCGCCTAGTATAGGACCAAGAACTGACCCTTGTGGAACCCCTTGAATTAAGGCCTTCAGTGAAGAGGATTTGTCGCCAGAAGTGACCCTCCGGAATCTACTTGATAAATAGCTGCCGATAAGTTCTACAGACCTTTTAATGAGACCAAACAAGTTTTTAAGCTTCCACCTAAGAATGTTGTGGCTTACTCTATCAAAAGACTTCAAGAAATCAAGCAAACAAAAGAGGAGTGATCTTTGTCGTAATCTGGCTGTATTTCATCAAGCAGGTTTATAATAGCCGGAGAGCAACTATGATTTGCTCTAAAGCCTGAATGCTTCGGTAAAAGCAACTTGTTAATGATCACATGGCTTAGCATTTGTTTCTCAAAGACTTTTGATCTACAACGTAGCATACTTATTGGTTTGAAATCAGAGTGAGAATTGGTGCTTGTTCTTTTTGCGATTCGAAGCACCCTTGCAATTTTCTAAGACTGAGGAAAAGTTTATGTGGTAATGCAGAAGTTGATAATGTGAGTGAAGCGTCAGACTTAAAAGCCATTCTCCATTTATAAACTTCATCTTCACTTACAACTTTAAAATCTTCCTGTCTAGGAACAGAGCTCACCAAATTCGTCTTTATTCGATGAAAATAAAAACCTCTCCCAGAGAGTGCGTTGCCTACGAAATACTTATTCAGATTATCTGGGTCGAGAGCACCCTGTGGGTTAAGGCCTTTGGAAACACCGATCTTTTTAAATTCTTCCAAAGTTTTTTTGGCGGGTGAGGAGGTACTAAGCTTTGCTGCAAAGAATTTTGTTTTTCTTGCTGGTATTATCAAAGATTCCGCGCCTCTTTGAATGGTTCTCAATCTATGGTAATTGATCTGCGCTTCCATCAACTGTGTAATTTATTCCGAACCTTAATTGTGTTGATCACATCAGAAGTGAACCATGGACAGCATTGGTTAAGAAATCTTACTGTTTTTGTCGGTACATGTTGATCAAGCAGTTGAGTTAAAATTGCTTGAAAGACGTCAACTTTGTCATTAGGATTGGCTCTCAGTCTACACTGAAACCAGGGGCGGATATTGAGGCTAGTTGAAGAGCATAACCGTCAACAGATTTGAAGTCCTTATTTGTAAAAGAGTCAGTTGTAGAACCTTTAGATGGATTTACATTGTAAGTCAGTCAGGAAAGGTAAGTCATGATCAGAGATATCAAAGGAGATCTGGTCAAAAAGAAGGACAAGCACGAGGTCAGAAACTATAACAAGATTAAGGAGACTGGGTAAATGATCTGGGACATAACGTGTTGGTCAAGTGGTATTTACTATAACGAGATAGTTAGAAGACACTGAGTCTTTCATTTGAAATGCACGTGAGTCATTTCTTATCAAATCGACATTAAAATCGCCGTAAGCTATTATATGTTCATAAAGTGCATAATAGTCCGAAATCGCTTTAAAAAAAAACTGGCAGGGGGAAGATTTTCGGTTTTTATTATACTATACACACATTAAACAAGACATTAAGTATAGTATTAATGTCCCTTACTTACTACGCCACCGGTGGTATCAGTAATTTATCGTTCCTGTGTGGTCTGTAGTTTGGTATGTCATAGATTATATCGGATATATTCGGTTTAAACCAAGTCTCATTTACACAAATAACATCAATACAAGCAGTTGGAAACAAAAATTTTAAATGGTCTAATTTAAGGTCGTTTAAACTACGTGTTGACGTGTTTGGCATCATGTTGAGTATGGACAAAAACGATTTTCGTTCTCTCATAAAACTTTATTTTCTGAGAGGCAAAACGGCGAAGGAAACAAAAGAAATGTTGGATGAATAATATGGGGCTAATGCTCCGTCAGATTACACCGTCAAATATTGGTTTCGAGAGTTTCGTGGTGGCCGCAACTCCACTACCGATCAAGTCCGCAGGACAATGTCAAAAAAATACATGAAATGGCGTTGGCTGGTCGGAAAGTGAAGGTGCGCGAGCAAGCAGATACCACAAAGATTAGTACTGAGCGCACACGCCATATTTTAGGCAATATTCTGCATATGAAAAAGTTATCCTGCCGCTAGGTGAGCATACTCACTAGTGACCAAAAACACGAACGCGAGAGCACTTCGAAAGAGTATTTGGACTTGCTGATCCGGAATCGGGTGGATTTTTGGTGTCGGTTGGTAACTGTTAATAAAACTTGGATCCACTATTACATACCAGAGAACAGAATGCGTGCCCGTCAATGGACTTAAACCGGTACGAGTGCTCCGAAACGGCCGAGGGAGGCTCTATGGGTCGAAAAGGTTATGGCGTCGGTTTTCTAGGATTTTCATGGCATACTCTTCGTGGACCACCTCGAAAAAGGAAAAACCATCAACAGCGAGTATTACTGTACATTATTGGAGCGATTGAGGGCCGAAATCGCTACAAAACGGCCTCACAAGAAGCGAAAAATTTTTTTTTTCTTGTAAGACAATGCATCTCAGCTAATGCGAGGAAATCGTCGACGCCACAGAGGAGTATTTTGCAGACCTTCCAGAAAATTACTTTTCGGACGGGATCAAGAAGTTGGAAAATCGCTGGAATAAGTGTAAATAAAAAAGCATTTAAAATTTTTTTTTTTTCATTCCCAAGGAAGTTACTTTTTTCCCCACCTTGTATATCAAATGTGTAGAAAAGATATACGCCAGTTATGATTTTTTTTGAATTGCGAAAACTTGTTTTCAGAAAAGCATTTATTCGAGATGTTTTGTAAGTATATTATATAGGCTAATAGGCAAGACTTGTTGTAGTTTGAATTTCAACCATTCTTTTCACCACACCTTATAAAATACTTGCGAGACACCAAGAAATAAGCCTGAGCAAATCTTTCGCCTTTCCAGAGCTTTCTCAATTATGTCGCTGATTCTATGCACCTGATCAATGGCTGAATGTTTACTTAAAACTAAACACACCAACTTTCCACAGATTCGAAACATGTTCTTATCTAGATGCTGTATTTAAAATATAGATAAGCTTGGTTAGTGCAATATTTTAAATACTTCTTCACTTATTAGTTACTAACTGAGAGGTTTCTTTGGTTTCAGGGCTTTAGTGATTTTTACTGCTTTTTAAACTGAATAATTGGATTGTTTTCCTGCCGGTAAGCATTTAAACAAGGTCAGTCTGTTTTAGAAGGTTACATTCCCTTTTTCTGCTTTTCTTTTTCCTTTTACCATTTCTTTTATTCCCGGTAGATAATTAAGACCATATCTTTGGTGAATGTTTTACATTCAAAGTGTTTTGGAAACTTCAAAACCACTGAAAATCTGATTGTGCAAGATCGGGATTGTAAGGATGTGACACCACTTCCCAATTACGGTTCAATAATTTTTCACGAGTTACCAAAGATGTGTGTGGTCTAGCGTTATCATAATTAAACAGGATTCCTTTACAAATTGACCATTCAGGACTTTTTTCTCCGATTGCTTTATCCGGTTTCATAAGTAGTTGATAATAAACATCTGAACTAATCGTTTGGATCTTTGAAAGGAAATTGACAACATTACGTTCCTTTGATGCCGTTCAGCTTTCGATGTAGTTTATGTCGCTCCATCGCGTTTAGGCTACGATCACTTTCGATTTATGTTGTCGTAGATTACTGTCTTCTCACCAAAAATGATGTTTTGATTATAAAACAGATCAATTCTATTGAGTTTAAGATGCACATTACAAATATTGATTCGTTGTGTTAAGTGAATCACTTTCAATCCACGTGGAATTCAAATATCGGGTTCAGGTGCATTTAATCTCTCGCACAGTCGTTTGAAGATCTGAATCAATTATGACTTCGATTTGGTCACCATCAACTTCAGTTGGTTTGGTTAAACTCTTAAAATAATTCGAATACGTTCGTTTTATTAAGTAATCAACACCGTGAACTTCACTTATCTATTCGTGCTTTTTAGCAGCTTTCTTGCTTTTACGAAAATGAAAACGCAATACTCGTAAATGTTTGTATTTGCATTCCATCTTAAAATTGACACTCTACTAACTTCTTAAATAAAAATGAACGTACTTAGAAATTGTTGAAAACACCCAAGTTTTCTCTTTTTAGCTGATTGCGCCATCTTATATACAATCTTATTATTATAATGAATTTTTAACAATACGAAATTAAATGTCAAAAATGAACTACACATAATTATCTAATTTTTAATATTCTATTCAGTTTTTGGATTTCACCTAATAAAGTTAAATACTTTAATTAAAACCGATCTTCTTTTACTTCAACCATGCTACTAAAAGAGCATAAATTTCAACAGGTTATGAGCCCAGATTTGCGAATTAAAAAGGAATCTGCTAACATTTTATAATTATTTTCATAAATTTCAACAGCAAATCTTCGAACGAGACACACAACGTAACCACAAAAATTGAGGCCTTAGCAAAAGGAAAACTTCGATACATGGAAGCTATTGCAAAAGTGGAGTTAGATAACGCAACCTCGGAAGCTGCGCTTAAAACGTAGAAGGATGGTGATAGGAAAACACGCTCGGACCTTATTCTTGCAATAAATCCCTCCGAATTAAAACAAATTAAGAACTGTCTCACATCGAATGACGTATGGATGAAACTAAATTTATCAATCAAAAGGCCCCGCAAGAAAAGCCACTCTGCTGAAAAAGTTGATCTTGCATAAAATAGTGGAAGGATTTGATGTCAGGGTGTGGAGTTTTTCGACACCGTTGACAAATTGTTGGATATGGGAATCTTCACTTAACGGCGATCTTTTATCTATTATGCTTCTCTACAGCATACTCGAAAGCTTTGACAACTTCCGATGTGCGATCGAATTTCGCGATCATCTACCAAGTCCAGATGTATTAAAAATGAAGGTCTGACGCAAGAAAATGCAGAAATAAAGATCTACATCAAGATTTATTTTATATTCGAAATCAAGTAGATAACAGGAACATCATAGAAATCATCAAAACAAATTTATATTAAGTGTCATAACTGCAAAAATATCGGACATAAAGTAGAAAAAAGAGACACCAATCATTTGGACGAACCGAATTCTCGAAAGTATGTGCGGAGGAGAGTGATAAATTGAAATCAACAACAGGATTTGCATTAAAGTACTCTGATGAAAGTAATGACGGCAGTAATTGTGACTGGTATCTTGATACAAAAATTGAGTTTTGATCAGCTGAGTTGAGCTTGGCAAACGGAGGGAAAACGTCAATATATGGTATAGGTTCGGTGAAAATGTCTGCGTTAGATGCTGATAATCTACAAAAATTCAGATTGAATTTTGTTATGTTTGTGCCAGATTTTAAAAAAATTGTATTAAATTTAAATTTTAATAATTTTATGTCTGTAGCTAAATTAGTGGAGAAGGGCTGTGCTGTGGGCATCTGTTATAGCTCCTGATGGAAAAGTTGTTCTGGTGGCTAAGAGACGAGGTGATCTGTACTATGTGAAAAGAGACAAGGAAGAGGCGAATCTTGTTAGAGTTAAGGTAAAGTCTTCTATGGAAGAATATCATCAAAAGTTTGGCCATACTAATATTGAAGATTTATTAAAAATAGAGAAAATGCATAGTGTTTTAGGTGTTTAAGTTAAAGGTCAAAGAAATGATTTTATCTGCGAAGCATGTATAAGAGGAAAATATGCAGCGTCACCATACCCCGCAAGTGATGGAACCCGAAGAAACGATTTTCGTACGAACAGTGATCTTTGTAGGCCGATTATAACTTCATCTATAGGAAAGCAAAATATTTTGCAATTTTTTATCGATAATAAATCGTGATGGTGTAAGATTTACTTCCTAAATAAAAGTGACATTTTTTGTGCTTTTAAACAATTTAAATCATTTGAAGAGAGGCATACGGAGAAGAAAATCAAATACCTTTAGACCGACAATGGATTCGAATATTGCAATCACAAATTCGACGCATTATTGAAAGATCTTGGCATTTGGAGACGACTGACAGCGCCATACTCATCGCAGCAAAATGGAATTGCGGAGAGGAAAAATTAAACCCTCGTGGAAGCTGCACGATGTATGCTGACCCAAGCCAGTGCTACATCCATGCTCTAGGCAGAAGTTGTAAACACTGCGAACTATATTAAAAACAGAACATGGAGCAGATCAATAGAAATCACATAGTCATTGATGCGGACCCGTTGAACATAGAGGAAGCATTAAGTAGAGACGAAAGTAATGTGTGGAGATATGCTATTGAAAGTGATTATTTGGCTCATATTAAAAACAAAACGTGGGAAATTGAGAACAGACCAAACAATGAACAAATTATTAAGAGCAAATTCGTGTTTACGACAAAATGCAACTCGAACGGAGTAATCGACAGAAGAAAATGCCAGCTTGTGGCAAAAAGATTTGCCCAAGAAGAAGGTGTTTATTTCCACGAAACTTTTGCTAGTTCTATAAGAAAATGTCTGTAGAGAATGGATAAGAAGTGCATCAAATGGACGTTGTTACTGGAAGTAGGCAGTTACTAATGGAGATTTAAGTAAACAAATCTACATGGAAATACCGGAACTACTAGAGGAAACACTGGATGGCGCTAATACAGACCTCTTAAATGCGAGAACCAGATATAAGCTTCGGGAATGGCGAGATGGAATATCTAATGGAAACCAGCTGAAGACCTGCTTATTAAGGAAAGCTCTATATGGGCTACGTCAATCAGGGCGTGAATGGTATCAAGAACTAGATGTAGAAATAACCAATTTAGACTTACAGACCTCCATGTGCAAAGAACTAAAGAAACCACCCTTGTAATAGCCATCTATGTGGACGACCTAATTATTTCATCTAACGATCTTTATCAGATCAACAATATTTAGCAGAAGCTGATGCAGTATTTGAAATAAAAGACTAAGAAAGAATACACTACTGTTTGGAACTTCAATTTGGGCAAAGCGATGACTTAACAGAAATATAAATATCACAGCCACTATACGCACTGGAAATACTAAAACGATTCGGGATGGAAAGCTGCAAGTCGCTTTCAACACCATTTGATGCAAACATCAAACCACAGTTACCATCAGTTGAAGAAAATCAAGATGGTAAAATACCTTATCATAACTTAATTGGTTCTCTTATGTACACCCCGTCTGGCTCGAACTGCAACCAACTTCAGACTGCTACAATTTCCAAACCGTTCATGACAGTGAGCTCATGACACATGACAGATAATTTTATTATTTACAAGCTTTTTAAACAATTTGCGTCTCAGTTATGTTGAAAAGTTTTTATCCGCGACGGAATTCAAACGTGATAGTGTGACTGGTTTACATTTGGCTGGAAAACCACAAGTAGCTATTGTTTGAGCCCTCCAGCACCTCAACGTGAATAAATCATTTGTGTCTCGAACCATAGCTCGTTACCGTGATACTGGCAGCGTTGCAAAATGCCATTGAGGTGGTCATTAAAAAACTGCAACATCGGCAGAAATGTTTCGGAATGTGAAGGCACGAATTGAGCGAAATCCGCGTCCAAGTGGAAGAAAAATGGCTCGTGAGCTCAACATATCGTTGGAACGGATGCAACACATACTGAAAAATGAGCTTGGGCTCAATCCATTGAAACACACGATCTTACACCACAACAGAAAAAAGTTAGAGTCAAAAGAGCGAAGGAGTTGCTACGCTTGCACGAAAGTGGTGAGTTATCGAATTTGGTTTTTTCCGATGAGTCGCCATTTGTTATCGAGCAATATGTCAACAAAACAAAATGACCGAGTTTACTTGCCAGAGAGTTACTTCGAAAATGTACACCTTCAGACCGCTACCAGAGAGCAGGCAGCACCGATGGTGACGGTTTGGGCCGCCATAACCGCCGATGGTCGCTCTCCGCTCGTATTTTTGGACCGTGGCGTCAAAATTAATGCGATCGTATACCGCAAAACTGTCTTAGAGGCAGTATTGAAGCCTTGGGCAAGCAATCATTTTAGTCGGAGACCGTGGACATTTCAACAAGACTCGGCACCGTCTCACCAATATTGGTTAAAAAACAATGTTCCACACTTCATTTCCCCAACACAATAGATTGCAAATTCTCCGGATGATAATCCGTTGGATTTCTCTGTCTGGGGTATTTTGAAGGCGAAGGTTGGCACTAAAAAATACCAAAGTTTGGACCACCTCAAACAAGCACTTCGCCGGGAATAGGCCAAAATACCGCAGAGCCACTTGCGGGCAGTGTGCGATGCTTTCTTTGGCCGTCTCAAGTCCATTATTTGTGCCAAAGGCGGACGTATTAAAAACTACTGACACAATTTTAAAATTGGGGTATTTTCGAACTAAGCGAGTGCTGTGATATATTTGGGGAACAAATAACTTGAGACTAGTGTTTCGAAAATCGAGAGAAAAACCTGTAGGTTTTACCGGCGCTGACTGGGGTGCTTCTTTAGACGACCGAAAATCTTACACAGACTTTGCCTTTACGATGGCTGGGACACTTTTAGTTGTGAGGCACGTAAGCAGAAAACAATTGCTCTTTCGAGCACAGCGGCAAAGTATGTTGCGTTGGCTGAAGCAACCAAGGAGGCTATATACTTGCAGCGACTTATAGCAGAGCTGGGATTGCCACTGGACTCAATAATAAAAATAACAAAAATAACAATCTACAAAGACAACCAAGGAGCTCAAAAATTAACGAAAAACCCTGCTTTTCACAAGAGGAAAAAACACAAAGACATTCGTTTTCATTTCATACGTGACGTCTGTCAACAAGGACTTATTAACCTGGAGTATATGTCAACCAGCAAAATGCCAGCTGATATATGTACTTACAAAATGACTACCTCGTATTAAACATGCTATATGCACCTCATCTTTAGAGATGGATTTTATTTCTACGACTAATTAGATAAAACCTTGAGAGAGGGTTTTGAACATATCCAAGTTTTCTCTTTTAACCTGATTGCGTCATCCTATATATAATCTTATTGTTTTAATGAATTCTTAACAATACGAACTTAAATGTCAAAAATTAGCGACACATACTGGACTACGTAAGTGTCCAGTAGTGGACTACGTAAAAAAAGATGGGCTTTGGATGAGTTGTCGCTTAGAGTAGTGGAATCTCTTAGCGTTATTACAGAATCACTGTCTTCAAACCAAGTCCGTGTCTTATGTGATCTTATTTGCTTTAATGCCTTTTCTGACACTAATTGTTTCTCTGTATCCGCATACTGAAATCGTTACTACGGCCAATTTTAATACACAAAATTCTGGGTATCGACATTCTGCACAACACCCGAAGGACAGCGTGACTCAGCTTCTAAAGGAACCCACGCGAACACCAGAGGTTGATAGTCATAACGCCAACAGTCTGGACTTGCTTTTAACTTCTCACCTAAATAAGTGCTATCCCATCTACGATTGTCGGACCGCAGTACCACATTAGTTCTGATTTCTTGTACACTTACACAGAAAGAAAAAATATTCCTAACGCAACAGCTTCCTTAAGGATTCTAACTGATCGTTATATTTTCTTGATAAAGACATGGCATTTTTTTTTTTATAATTTGCGCACGATCAGGAGATTTGAGTACCACTAAAATGTTTGCACACAGCACCAGCAAAGGAAAATCAGGGAGAAAAGAGAGGTAACGATGAACGTTGGTTTCGAATGTTTCAAGGTTATTATGACAAGGAAATAAAAAGCTAGGCAGGGCAATTCATAAACGAGTTGTACGGGTTAGGAACGGATCACGATATTTTAAAGTACGTCCGAAAGTGGGCTTGAGAGTGTACTGATGAGGAACAGGTGTTCCGGTTAAAAGCTTGAAGGGGCAGAATGCTACTGGGGATTTCTACGGTTGTGAAAATAGCGATAGCACTCGTGGGGTGAAAAGTAACCATCTTGGGATTGAAAAAAAATTTTTTTTAAAAGTTTTTTTATTTTATTCAATATAGTCCAGTTTTTGTTTGATACACTTATTCTATCGATTTTCCAACTTCTTGATCCCGTCCGAAAAGTAATTTTCCCGAAGGTCTGCAAAATACTCCTCCATGGCGTCGATGATTTCCTTTTTTATTGATGAACCATCTTTTGAGGTTTGGGAAAAGATAAAAGTCCGAGGGAGCCAAATCGGGCGAATACGGTGGATGTGACAGCAATTAGAGCCGTAAATCATTGGTTTTAGCCATGGTTGCGATGCTCTTGTGCGCCGGTGCATTGTCTTGCAAAAACAAAATTTTTTTTTTCGCTTCATGTGAGGCCGTCTTGCAGCGATTTCGGCCTTCAATCGCTCCAATAATGCACAGTAATACTCGCTGTTAATGGTTTTTCCTTTTTTCGAGGTAGTCCACGAAGAGTATGCCATGACAATCCAAGAAAACCGACGTCGTAACCTTTCCGACCCATCGAGCCTCCCAAGACCGCTTCGGGGCATTCGTGCCAGCTTCAGTCCAATGCCGGGCACTCATAATGTTCTCTGTTGTTGAACAGTTACCAATCGACGCCAAAAGTCCACCCGATTCCGCATCAGCAAGTCCAAACACTCTTTCAAAGTGCTCTCGCGTTCGTGTTTTTGGTCAGGAGTGAGTATGCGCGGCACCCAGCGGCAGGATAACTTCTTCATATGCAGAATATTGCCAAAAATATGGCGTGTGCGCTCAGTACTAATATTTGTGGTATCTGCTAGCTCGCGCACCTTCACTTTCTGGTCAGCCAACACCATTTCAAGTACTTTTTTGACATTGTCCTCTGTAACCGCATCGGAGGGCCTGCCGCTGCGAACTTGATCGGTAGTGGAGTTGCGGCCACCACGAAACTCTCGAAACCAATATTTGACGGTGTAATCTGACGGAGCATTAGCCCCATAATATATATCAAACTTTTCCTTTGTTTCCTTCGCCGTTTTGAATCTCAAAAAATAATGTTTTGTGAGAGAACGAAAATAATTTTGTCCATAGTCAACATGATGCCAAACACGTCAACAACAATCAGCTGTCAAAACATAACTAAAGACAGTATCGCACTGAAACTTGGCATGTCTGCCTTAATATGAACGGACTTCAATGCACCATTACCTTTTTTGCAATAGCAGCGCACTCTGGCGGTTAAAAAGGTTACTTTTCACTCCACCTAGTAGTAGAAAGTATATTTAAAAACGTTAAAGTACACAAATCCGCTGGTTCAGATAGTAAAATTCCACTCGATCTGAAGAGTTGCTGTTGTTGGAGAAAGTAAGATAGTTGCACTTTATATTTCTAAGCTACTTGACCCAGTTTCGCATCAAGCTCATTTGTCGAAAATTTGGGATGGAAGAATTTCTTTTTCAATGGACTATAGTCCATTTCAGAACGTTCAATTCAAGTTGTCTTAAATGATTTCAAGTATGATATTTACAAAATAATACAAAATAAAAGCTGGTGTGCCACATGGCAACGTCCTGTCTCCGGCTCTCCTTTTAGTTTTCATCAATGATGTCTTCTCAGCTACTGCTGATGACAGTACTCTCTGCTTTTCTCTTCTCACATTTTTTCTCAGACTTACATCCATTCTATTGGGCTCTAGAATGCGAACTGCAGTGTATGTTAAGCTCGGTAAATATTAATATTAACAGCATAACTAAATGAGTAACTATCAGCAGAGTGGAATTTAATATTTCCGAAACATAATGCTGTCTGCTGCAGTGGAAGCGAAACTTAAACACCCAGCCATTTTCCATGAATAGCACTTGCATCGTCGAAACCGAAAAACTTTCCATTCCCGGAAAGTGTGTGTGAGTTAATGATAACTTACGTTGAAATGACCTCATATTAGATGTCGCCGAAAATTCTGTGGAATGCCTAGGTTTTCTCAAACGATGAAAGAAACGCATTTTCTCTCTGATCCGGCCTCAATATATAGGACATTTTTTTGCTCGAAATTGAAATAAAATGCCCACTTGTGATCAGTGGTCCGTCTCTAAGTCCTCTTTGAAGTTGCTAGATAAGATTGAAATCTGTGCGATAAAACTTATTAGTGACTCCAGATAATACAGTCTATTTGCATGCTTGAACACCGACGAGATTAAATTGTTTTACCTTACTAAGTCTTAGAAGGAAGACATGAGAGCTTTTGTCTTCAGACTTTTTGTTTTTTTTTTTTTTTTTTATCTATTGCTTTGGTATTGCTGCTTGAAAACATCACTGTTGTACAATATTCGTCTACCACAGCCTCGTACATATTTGATAAAGCCTCTCTAATGGATGGAACTGGGCGCTGGGGTCCTTGAATAATTTTTTTTGTGGTTAGGATTTTGTTTGGTACATAGATTGACCTTACGATTACTATGGTACCGGTTCTGTGAGAACATTTATTCAGTTCACGTCACAGCTCTTCGATTTTAGCCCCGTATTCCTCAAAAGAAAGCAAAACTATGCGACTTTACTTGGCCGTTTATTTCTATTCGTAGTAAGAACTTTTAAGAAATTGAATTTCTCTTTTTTCCTTCAAGTAGAAAACTCGTACTCGTATATTCTGGAAGAATAATTATTATTCAAGCAAAAGTCTTTGCAGCATCAACACTATCGCCAAATTTGGTTATGGGGTATGACCTGAGGGGGTGGAAAGGCTGTCAGAAACTTTCTCTGTAACTGCGTTTAGCTCGTGCGTTTCTTCTATTTCATCCTATTAGTGTATGCGCATAGTATACATAATTTCTTTTGTTTTGTTCGTCTGTTCAAATTTTATAAAGAATCATTGTGCTGAACTTTGCTGCATTTTGTGGTATAATGACGTTTCTTTCTGCAAGTCAGGGCAGGAAAGTTTGCATTTTCCAATACAGTTTCGCATGCAGAGAAGCTGGGCTGCTCTGATGTGGAATGACAGCAAAACGAATAGATTATGTGCAGCACAGAGATATAAACGACAGAGACTGAAACGAACAACTTACACAAATGCTTCTTGTCTGTTTAAGAACAGAATGAGGAACATTTTCGGATCACCGGAAGTGAAAAGCAAAAAGAAAACGAACTTGAGCCAGCCTGTTGAATTTAAATTGAAATAAAAGAACTTTTTGTTAATGTGTATTCGAACTCACTGAGATGTAGTGGGTACCAGAATGATCTGACAGGACACCTGTGCGTTACTTTTGCTTTTTGTCTGTTTCTATGCTGTACCATTTTCCGCCTTTGTTTTCACTTTCATTCTTGTTTTGTGAGAATGTATATACAATATGTACAGTATATGTAGGTAGATGTAAATGTAAGAATTTGAAGGTAGAAGAACTGAAAAAAGTTGGGAATGGTTTTGCTCTGGAATTTTACAGAAATGATTATGTTTCGTGTACCCCTTGAAATTATTTGCATTCCTTAAACAAATGTATGTTTTTCAGAGTAAGATGCTTTGGTGTTACGTGAGAAATACCAACCATTACTACATAAACCACTTTTCTCCACTCAGCATTACAATTAAGTTGTGATTCGTAGTTGTCCTAAGTTGGGTTAGGTTAGAGTGGTCTTCCTCTACTTGGACCAATTGTAAGTTCATTGTGATACTACTGGTGAAGTCAGATAATCGTGCATTTTCTTAATAAATTTGTTAGGATCCGTGATATTATAAGATCTCAAGCATTGAGTGCAGTTCCCAAAAAAAAAAAAAAAAATAAATAAATAAATCTCTGGAGCTGCTCAGAAATACTCAATCGCTGCACGTAATTTCAAATGACACATTTCTTTATTGATTATGTTTGTGAGTTCAAAGATTTGTTTATTTATTTATTTTCAAGGGAAACAATACAAATAAGTTTGTATCGTCTGGAGTATAACGCCGAGGTACCATGCCCATATGGTATTAATTTAACTTATTTAATGTTGTTGAAATTGAATTTTGGGCTAGAATTTGGAATAGGGTTAATATTTCTGGGCGTAAAAATGGATTAAGTAGTTCTTCCAGCTGTAGAACGTTGTTTGCGAGATCTTGTCTTGTGATTTGCTAATTTTTTAGTGTGTGATACGATGATGGTCCCAGAAGAACCCGAGCCTACAAAGAAAACACAAAAATTTAGAATTTTTTTTTTTTTTTTTTTTTTTTTTATTTTTTAATATAATCGCCTTTCAGCTCTATACTCAGCTCTATACACTTTTCCCAGCGATGTTCAAAAAGTTCGATAATAAGAACTGTCTTGCTCCTCAAAAAAGCCATTAACTGCCGACATCACTGCTTCATCGTTGGAAAATCTTTGTCCAGTGAGCCATTTTTTAAAGTTTGGGAACAGAAAATAATCCGAGGGGTGCATGAGGTAGCAATTCAAACTTTAATTCATTAATTTTGGCCATTGCAATAACGGATTTGTGAGCTGGTGCAATGCCTTGATGAAACAACATTTTCTTCTTAGTCAAATGCGTTTTTGCTTGATTTCTTCGCTCATATGTTGCAGTAAGTTCGCATAATACTGGCCGTTGATAGTTTTTTTCTTGACGCCATGACGCCATGACCTTCCCTGCAGATGAAACCGTCTTTGCCTTCTTTGGAGCCGGTTCTCCTTTTGAATCCATTGTTTTGATTGTTCTTTTGTCTCGGTTGTAAAGTGATGGACCCATGTTTTATCCATTGTTATGAAACGGCGCAAAAATTTTTTTGCTGTGAAACTTCGCTAAACACTCAATTGGAACATCTTTACGATACTGTTTTTGATCGAGTGCGAGCAAATGCGGTACCCATCCTGCACACAGGTTTCTCATGTCCAAATTTTTAGGCATTTTGAAATGCCTAGCTCACGCACTTTCAGTCGACGATCATCCACTACCGCTTTGTAGATTTTCTTCACCGTTTCTGGAGTCATCACCTCATTTGGTCGACCACTGCGATGCTCGTCTTGGCAGCTCGTACGATCTCGTTTGAACTCAGCAACCCAAAATTTTACTGTTGTAAACCAAGGAGCAGACTTACAAAGAGTAGAATCCAGTTTAGCTTTTATATTGGTTGGGCTGAGGCCTTTCAAATAAAAATTTTGTGTCACATAACGATGACCAACTTTTTCCATTTTCAAAAATTCACTGACAATGTTTACTATTGATGGCTGCCAAACAAATACTAAATAACGTGGCGCTTTCAAACTTGAAAGATATGCATTATCGACTGCGTACTTTACAATACAGGAACTACCGCCATGTCTTGGTCAGGTCGGAATAAAAAACTGACGGAGACTCTTTTTTTTTATACTAGTGGGCTTTATTGAACATCGTGTGCCCTAGCCTTAACCTGCATAATTTCACTGCTTGCAATCGGCTTATAGAATTATTGTAGAGAACTTTCGCTAGAGAGGGTTTAAGCGTCTTTAAAAAGTGTTAGATTGGTTCCAGCGATTCTCTGTATCTTCACGAATTTTCGTAAGGAGTTGAGTCCATATAGCTATTGCGAATAGTGGCATGATGTACAGAAAAGTCATTTTAATGGCTTCACGGGCGCCTGCGTCCGTTTTTTCATTTCCTGGAATCCCAACATGTCTGGGTGACCATATTAAATGAATTCTCGAGTAATTTGAAGACATGACAGCTCAAAGGCTCAGGATGATGGAAGATTTGCTCTTGTTGTTTCGGGTACTGCGAATGGAGCTAAGGGAATCACTGCAAAGTTGTCTTTTCCGTTCTTGATTTTGCAAGTTCAATTGCCTCCGCTTATGCCATTACTTCTACAGTGAATGAGTTTTGGTTAGGTGTGGTAAGTTGTTGGCAAATCTACCTGTCACATTTACGGTCCAGCCTGTAAGCGCAGTAACTAGTTACTCCATTGTATCAGGAAGCATCAGTGTATAACACACAATCAAAAGTGCCAGTAGATATTATTTCAGGAAATTTCTTTCGGTATACTTCCGCTTATGTATGTTCTTTTAGTGTACTGTCCAGAGATGTGTTAAGTACCACCTCAGCGATCATTTTCAAATCTGCGAAGCTTGGAGTGATCGTTTCTGCTAACAGAGCCATGTTGGGTGTAGAGGATAGGTAAACCAACAGCAGCACGTAGTATAGCGTTCATTTTTATTTGTACATAGTTGTCGCATCCTTTAGTCCAATGTGAGTATATGGTTAGACCATGTTGGGTAGCTCCTTTAGCTAGGACTTGCGCTATGTTGATGGCTATGTTGATGGCTATGTTTATGTGCGGTCCTTTGTATTTGTTGCAGACTGTTTTCATTAAATTATGAACTTTTCCCTGTTTTTCTGTTACTGCTTTAGCATGTTTATTCCACTTCCAGGATTTACTCAGTCCCAATATTCTTGCTTTGTCCAGAAGAGATAGGATCACATTTCCAATTTTGATTTGTGTGTTGAGGCAGTGGTGTTTTCGACATATATGCAATGCTTCTATTTTGTAAGTTTGTAACTTTGCTCTCGAATTTTCGCACAACTTCACGCGTCATTAACCTCACTTGGCTTTCCCGAAGCTAACAGGAAGATTTTGTCCGATTGAATCGATATCCACGAGTAGTGAGTTAACATACGCATTATATAGGGCAGTAGATATAGGTGAGCCCTGTGGAATTACGTAATCAATAGGGGAAGATGCTGAAAAACTGTCGAGGGAACGTTTGTCAGCATTGTGCTTGGGTATAGGGCCGCAATGGGCCTTTTTCCATGCGTGTGGAAATACACCTCGTTCTAGAACGCTGTTAATAAGTCTTGACATAGTTTTTACTGGCGGCTGTTTGGTCATTTTGAATGTTATTTTGTCCGACCCTGGTGTAGAATCCTTAATTCCTCTAAGCGTTTCCATGACTTCTGGAAGAGTAATTGGAGAAATAGTTTCTGGAGAAGTATGCATACTGAGGGACAGGGAATCGATATTAAATGATAGTTTTCTTCCAAGAACCTTATCGGAGAAATTTCGAGGAGTCAATAATGGTGGTGGAGTGATGAGTAACAGTGGTTATATGTTTCTGTGAAAGATTTCAATTTTTAGCTTTTATTTTACCCAAAATCGTTTTGAGTTCCATGGATGGATGAAGAGAAGCTATGAATTGTGCGCACGCATCAGCTTTAGCCGCACGTACACTTCGCTTAATAATGGCAAGTATGTTATCATCTTTTCAACGTTTGGATGTTTTTTAAGTTCAACCATGCCTTTCTTTTGTCTTTGGTCAAATTTTTAACTCTGAGTTAAACAAATAATTGTTGATTAGGCCTGGAGGGAGGGTGTGTTATTGAAATCGACGTGGTCGCAGCTTGTCCTATAATTTTTCTCAAATTAGCAGCTTCTTTGTTAATATTTTGAGAAATTGGTATTAAATTGTCTGCCTGTTAGGCTTTCTCGGGAAATTTGGCCCAGTTCGCTTTAGTTTCAATAAGCCGAGGGTGAAATAGTTTATAAAAAGCGAACGAAACAGATGTTTCCTTTCACTGCCTAATAGACAATCATGAGTTTTCCAACTAGCGCCGCATGAAACTTTAGTAGCGGCGAGCGACAATAGCAGTAAATGTGTTCTTAGTTGAAAAGAGTGTAGATGATTCATAGTTTAACAACACAAGATCAGAGTCTTGTAGCCACTTTGCTATGACTGTTCCAGCGAAGATGGTGTGCGGGGATCCCTATAGGGAGTTGTTAGCGTTAAAGTCTCCCAGCGCAATACTGTGCGAGAGACGATTGGCAGCCAAGCTGAGATATTCCTGTGGGAACGCAAAAAAGTCAGATTGTCTACAGAGGTTTTGCAACGTTAGAGGTTGAAAGAGGCTAATTTTGACAGTCTGAGTAAGGAACACATTTGGCGAGAAGGAGTAAGCATGTGGAATGTCTGATTTTATTAATATAAAGGAGATGAAGATTTGACTGTGGGAGTTTTCCTGTAGATTGCGTTATATTGTCGAATTCAGATGATGAGGTATGAAATGAGCTGTGAAAAGTGCTACGTAGTAACGTTAATGATTCAGAAGTAGGGTGTGTTGATGGAAAAGGCACAGAACTGTTGGAGTAATAGAAGAGTGTGTTGGTTTCGAAACCCATTGTTTCGTATGATCGGATCCCATAGTCTTTTATAAGTTAGTTAGAAATGGACACCATGTACGTTTTTTGTTGTTATGTTGTGTGGTTATTGTAGTTGTGGAAATGATGTCATTATTGGTGTTTTTTATTGCTATAGTTGTTTTCGGGATTATGTTGTTTTCATTTACCTGTTTGGAACCTAAATGTTTAAGGGAAATCCTTTCCTTTATGATTTCTGCTTTGGTGCTTTGGCTCGAAATATAGGTTCGTACAGATGAACAGACTTCCTATATTCTTCACAGGCTTCTTTTACGGTGCCCCTTTTTTTTGTTTTAATCATCATTATGGTTTTTTTTTCTAGAAAGGTAGAACAATTACGGTCCTTGGATGAGTATGTTCTCTTGAATTCCTCTTGATGAAGTAAGACTTCAATATAGCTGCCGTAGATACCAGCTGATTCCTCAAAAAATAAGTTTGTGTGTCCTTTGCGTTGGCATGTCCTGCAAGACATATATTGGGAAAGTATGGATCCACTTTTCACTTCTGCCATCCGGCCATCCAAACTTGATTTCCAGGAGGGGTTCTGGTGTATCGAACGTTATGAAGGCAGCTCCTGTTGATTTCATTATTCCGGCATCATTTTTGATAATTTTTTTAATTTCGGTGACTTTGAATTTTTTTTAAAGAGAATAAAGGAGAATATATGACCTTGACACGAGTTAAGTCACTGTTGGTATTTAATTTTGACTGGAAAGTGGAAGTGGAAGGGCTTTAATATCTTTGTACTGTGTTGAAACAGCATCAATGACTTTGCCTACAATAATGAAGTTACGATTTGCAACGGGAGTTTGATCAATGTCAACCGAAGAGTTGGTTATGATAAGAAATCGCGAGAAATTGACAGTAGCTTGTGATGGCCATTGATCACATGTAACATTATTTCCTTTATTTTTTTCTTTTCACTACGTGATCAAAATGCATTGGTTCGTTAGCATTCAATCCATCGAACCGATTATAAGAGTTTACCGCCATACTGGCGGGAATTACTTACAAAAAATTATATGTAAGTTTTTTTTTATTAACGCCAAGATAAGTACTGACAAACAAATTACCGGTGCTGTGATCTAGTATAATACCGCTTTTGACAACCACGTCTGATGCAGTTGGGACCTCGATTGATACTGGAGATCAAAGATGTTTTTTCCCTTGAAGCTTGAGCTTCGATGAAGATGCAATTGGTTGAGAGAATGATCCTTATACAGGCAGCTTGTTGCACTTTTTCTAATGAAAAGAAAACAACTAGGTATTTCTTATTTCTCCATGGAACACTTCTTTGTTTCCTTGTTTTGACATTAGGTGCGTAACTAAGTTCTCTCCAGTGGTTCCAGCAGTAAGTGCTAGTCGTATTTGACATATCCAAATTGTCATAACCCAAGCTTAGACATAAGTGATTTTGGTTGTGTGAAAATGTCTAATTTTGTGCTTCAAAAAGCTTACGAAGATGCTGCTCTAAGTGAACAACGTGCCCTGATTGGTTCTGTTGCTTGTCAATATTGACGATTTGGCCAAAATCATTCGAAGACGCTGAATTGGAGGCATTACTCGATGAGGATCCGTGTCAAATGCAAGAACAGCTTTATTCAGCATTAGGAGTTACCCGCCAAAACATTTTCAAGCAATTGCATGCGTTAAGAATGATTCAATAACAAGGAACTTGGGCTCCTTGTGATTTAAAGAAAATGGACGTTAAGCGTCGTTTTTTCGCCTATGAATAACTGCTCTAACAGCTAAAACGGAAGGGTTTATTTCATCGGGTGATGGAAAATGGATTCATTACAGCTACTCAAAGAGAATAAAGTCATGGGAACTACCTGTTCATGCTTCGTGGTCGGCTCGGCCACGCTGCGAAGGTTATGCTGTGTATTTGATTGGAATATTTATTATGAAGTATTGAAATCCAATGAAACCATCGCTGGAGAACGGTATCGACTTCAATTGATGTGGTTGAGTTAAGCACTGCACAAAAACCGGTCATAATACGAGCAGAGATAATTAAAAGTGATTCTACAGGATGACAACGCTCGAACTCACGTTGCCAAACCCATTAAAACCTACCTGGTAACGCTCAAATGATAAGTCCTACCCCACTAGCCATATTCGCCAGATATTGCGACGTCCGATTATTACTTGCTCCGTTCAATGGCACATGGTCCGGCTCATATGAAGACATCAAAAAATGGCTTGATTGGTAGATGGCCTCAAAAGATAATCACTTTTACCGTAACGGTATTCGAACTCTCCCAAAAATATGGGAAAAAGTTGTAGCTAACAATGTGCAATACTTTCAATGATTCATTTGTAATAATTTTTTCACAATGAAGTTGCATTTCCGTAAACAACATATAAAAAGTAAACCTATTCCTGTGTTTGTTTCCTGATGTGATGGCCAGGAGGCTGTTATCCCCTACTGCAGTACTAAAGATGCCCTTTTTGTCTAGCTTATCATTTAAATCATCACCATATGAGGTTTATGCTGGCGAATTAACCCTCTATCGGAATCATCGTCAGGCATTCGGTTAGACCTCTTAAGCTCAAACCTTGATTCCTAAGTCTTCCTAAGTCATCCGAATTAGCCTTGTACTGCTAGCCTTGTCACGCGGGTTCTCGGGCAATTACCAAGGCTATGCTCATCAATGGCGTAGTCTAATAAACAATCGGGGGCAGAATATACGTTATAGCTTTCAGATTAACTACACGAGCGGTCAGTCATATGGTCCTGTTGAGTAGCATGGAGAACCAGTAGTCCCACTAAGTCTTAAAAGCGGGGAAAACCATGGGAAGTACTAACGGACTTCAGTCCATGCCTGTCTTAAAGGAGTTAAGCTTGACTGGGCAGGTGATAGGAGGGTCATGGTGGCAGTGATTTAAACATTTATGCTAAGATCGGGAAGACCTTTAGATCGGGTTCGACTCATACCATGGAATGAGCTTGGGCCCTCAACACAGGTTCCGACTTTGGTATTACTGAACGATGGCAAGCGATTGCCATGGATGCCCTGCCACCCTCGTATGTATATGCATTCCATGCACTTAAGTCTCCATGACAGGTGTTCACGTAAAACATTGAAATAGTCTGACCTTGCCGCGCTGGTTGCACACTTAAATTTTTAATAGTATTATAGATATCAAAGCTCTTCATCCTCTTTTTGTCTTAATAAAAGAGGCTTATTGAACCAAATAAGTACAAAAGTTGTGAGAGTATGCTCTTTAACGGCCCTGTTCTCCCACAGACGTTTCTCTATTTTGATAGTTATGGTCTAATGAAGGACAAACGCGCGGTTTCGTTAATTTTTTACGTCGTTCCGGCAGCCGTGAACAGTCGACTCAATTACGACTGAGTCGTATTGCGCGGCAATGCGAAATGTTTTCAAAACCACTTCAAAAGTGGTTGGAAGTTGTGACACTAGGGAAGTTGTTCTTTCAATTACGCGGCGCCCTCGATTGGAGACAAACTCGGTTAGTTTGGATGCATACTAGATAGAATAAAATGGTGGATTCCTCGCTTGATATTTGAACAATCCCTTGTTCTAGGGTTATTGCTTGTGGCGATCTGTTGATCCTAAGAGGTTGATCTGCAGAAATTAATTTGTTTCCACTCTCATACCTCTAGCATTTGTTATAGAAGCCGGGTAACCATCCTCTCTAATAAAGGTCTTACCACATTCGAAGAGAGCTTATGCTTTTATATATGGTACATTGATGTCTGTATGTTCTAAATGCTTTTGTACTAAATATATACATTTGTCTTATCCATTATCTTTTATGACATTTACTATACTTTTTGAGGGAATTGGTTTTTAAAGAAAAAAAGCCCAGACCATAGACATAATGTACACAATTTCCTAAAGTATTACCACCCTCTTTATAGCCATAAGGTATAAAATAAATAAGAAACATTCTTAAGGTCAGGTTAAAAATTTATTGTCTATGATATATTAAATGAAAAACGTCAGTATATTCGTACAATATCCTTTCTCTCTTGATATCGTTTTTCAGTTAATAAAGTAAATTTTCTTAGTGATATACTCGTTCAGATTTAAACCACATCGATACCATAAAACACTGCCGTTGTCATGTATCCCCTTTGTTAGAATTTTCCAAATGGCCTGTGAAATCAAAACTGGTTCTACACAAATCCAGAAGAAAAATCTCGCCCCTTGAAAGCTGATTGTCAACCAAAAGCACAAGGATACTAACGCCTTCTAAGTTCCGAAAAACGATACAAAGCGGCATTGCCACATGGCTATGTGGCAAACCACAAACTCTGTACTACTACATTTTAAATCGCACACCTAACAGTGTGGATACCACACACACATAGCATTTTGTCTACGGATGCGGATCCGGCTACATTACGTACTCTTAGGTACACTGCAAGATTAATGATGTCAGTGATTGTGATTTATCATCAAGTCGAAGGCATGAAGTCGTCGCTACTCCAACTACCGACAACGACGAAGTCCTTACTTCATTCACATTGTCAAGAAAGAAATAACCGACATTTGTCTCAGAAAATCAGAAATCCAAAAGAGTGGGGGAGAAAAATTGTAGGAAAAACTCCGCATACTAGTAAGGATATCCAATTAATACGGTCAATAATAATTAACAATCTCACAAACAGCCCAAGGATATTTCTAGACAATATCACAGTTACAGGGTGACATTGCAATCCACTTGTATTTGCACGGAGATATACTCGTAACATGTGAAGGATGTCAGCTCAGCTTGGTTCAGCTCAGTGCTAGGGCTCCTGCCTGTCATCATTATCATTGTCCTCGTTTCAATTTTCATCAAGTTGTACGAGATGACGGCACTGGAGTTATCCTGCTTGAATTGAGGCGAAAAAAATAAACTTTCCCATAATGATTTGGGAGTTTATTTGGTTTTTGTTTTTTGTTTTTTGTTTTTTTTTTTTCATAAAAGAACATACCAGCCAGAGAGAATAGCAGAAGAGCGCGTAGTTGTGCGATTATTTATTTTTAACGGAAACTATTTTTAGGTTATGTTAGTTCAGGATACGCTTTACGGAATATCAGTTTTAATTCCTAAGGGGGATAGCAAAAGTTTTCAATTAGCCGGAGTTCCTCGTGGGTATACAATTCTGTTCTTGAGTTTGTTTCGGAGGGTATACGGGATGCGAATTGCATAGTGTTGGTTGTGTGAATAAATCGTTGTTCAAATTACGAGTGCAAAGGTTGCAGCAATTTAACATATAGTAGATGAATTTATCTGTGTAAAAAGTTATCTTCGGAGATTGTAAATAGCTATTGTGGAGAATCGATGTATCTGGAGCAGCTGAGAGAAACATTGTTTGCTTTTTCGGATTGTAATAATATGAAAAGGAGGTGACCTAATTGTGGCGAGATAGGTCAATTAGTCTAAAGGTCAATAAAATAAAATCAATTTATAATTTTTTCTCCTTCAGACATTGAAGTTGCTTTAGGTATAAGTGGAACGAAAAACTTCACAATGCTTCGACGAAACGAACTCCTTGCTGCAAGGGAGCAAGAATAGTATTGCTCTTCAATAATCGATTTAACAGAAATACATCGACGATAAATTTTCTGAACGATTTGTGGAAGGAGACTGCTCAAAACGGAGAACAGGGATCTTTAATTTGACCGCGCTTCTTTTAAAAGTGATATAAGGGTTGTGTTCTGCGAAAGCGAAAGTTGCTGAACTTTCTCTTTCATCACAAATCCGGAAATTGTAGACATCATTCCAATTTTCCAAAATGATTTCCTTTAAACATGATACTTCTTCGTAAAACTTTTGAGCGCCACAGAAGATTACAAATTTTAAAAGTTGCAAAGCTGTCATTTTGGTATCAGCTTACTTGTCATCTGAATCCGACGAAAAATGAAGGTAGCATATCCAGCTACCTACTGCTAGATATGCTATCAATTAAACATTCAAGCCAAATTAAGTATGATAGATTCTTCGGAAGTTGGGAGAGAACTATGAATAAATAAGAATATAAAATTATGCCCACATGCAAAACAAGAGAGATGATAAAGGGAGAGATGCATCAAGCGTTAAGAGTAGTACCACTAAAGCCGGCTCACCAACAGCTCCAATTACTGGATCTGCAAATGAGTTCAGCAATAGAAAACGCGAAGTTAGTATATTTCTTTGGTTACAGTTATGGACGGGAACATCAATTATTGCCTTGTATCATTTGAAATAAGAGGTTCAGCCTGTGTTACAGTTAAACTTCATTGCGATAGACAGGTTGGTGGTTGATTTTTGACGGCTTGTCCCGGGGAAACCAAAAAAGTTGAACAAGCCCTAGAAGAGACACACTCTGAAAAACTTCCGCCCAAAGGAAGAAAAATTTAAATAGAGAAAAAAAGTGCGTAAAAAACAGGCAAAGACGCGGGAAGTGCTGTCGAATGCGCGAGTACATAAAATACTATTTCTTCAGTGGCGATCGGAAAAAGAAACAGTCCAGTGGAACTGGCACCGTTCAAGTTAAAACTCTATCCTCTTCTCCATCCCGAACAGTACCAAGAATAAAAAAGTTTCTGGCACTACTTCATTCGGCGCACAGTACTCAGATGAAGGAGGTGCTGGAAACACCGAATGCTGCTATTATTGTGAATGGAAAGCAAATGAAGCAAGAAAAGCTATCGACATAAACAAGACCAAAATCCAACCAGATAAGGCCGTATATCTGGTAGACGGAAACCAAACAACACGCTTAACGACCACCAAGTCGCTTTCCGGACGCACTTTTAAAGATACCGCTATCGGAGTGCAAAAACGGTGTTGATCAACTATGGGGCTTGAGCAGAAGCTGCGTTGTGGAAAGCAGAAGTGCTAAAGTGAAGTGCTTCCTTAATTGCTGAGCAAGTCTGTGCTGAAAATTCTCCTGGGAACATTGACTTCTTCGTACTAACGTACGCCATCATCTAGATTCCGGGGCAAAATAGAAATACGAAGGATATGCTGATTTGTCCTTATACCCAAAACTTGACTCTAAAAAGTTCAAAATTAACTTTCATCGGAAGAGCAAGAATCGGTAAAACAAGTACAGCTTTTCTTTCGTTGTGGACTTACTTGTAAATAGATATTTTATCGAGACCATTTAATCAAGTATGATTTACGACACTATCTGTAACTGAGTGCAGGGAAAATACGACCATCCCACATTACATTCACTCAGATTTACCATCAGCATTTTAGGTCTGCTATTGCTTCCCTGTGTAGAAGAATCTCGTACATCTACGCTCGCATCAGACTGCGGGTACTCGAACTTAAGAGCCTAATTACCTTTTTTACACGACTGCCCAAAAAAAGGAGTGTAATGTTTTCAGGGCTTAGGTATGTAAGTATGTAGGAGTTCTGATATTTTATGTGTATCGAAGACCACCGACTGCGCGGTGGTCACATTTCGACGAACTGTATGATAAAAGAGGAGCGACCATCAACGTC
This sequence comes from Volucella inanis, assembly GCA_907269105.1. Lineage (NCBI taxonomy): Eukaryota > Metazoa > Arthropoda > Insecta > Diptera > Syrphidae > Volucella > Volucella inanis. The sequence goes on from OU026153.1 coordinate 151,629,606, forward strand.
AAGTGGCATTACTCACGTAAAACGCATCGAATCGGATAAGCGACACGTTTCAATAAAGGTCAAAGGCAAACCATTTTACGCTTTCATTGATAATGGCAGTGACGTTTCTATCATCAACAAGGTGGGGAAGGTTAGACTAGAGTTACCAGGAATGACGCTGAAGGGGTTCGGGGATCAACCACGAAAAACTTTGGGCTCTTGTCTGTTAGAAGTGGAAGTTGGGGCAGAGAAGCATTGGATCCTATTTCAAGTGGTACCTGATCATTGGCTGCCAGACGAAGTACTTTTAGGGGAGATTTTTTGAGAAACATCGAGCTGACCATCAGTCATGGGAAAATGAGAATCGGTAAGAGCGGGGTTACGTCATGTGGAGAAGTCACAAAAAGCTGGACTTGAAGGTGGGCAACGAGGAATACAGAGAGGCAGTGAGTGAAATAGTGGATGAATATAAAACAGAGAGTCCGGCTAAGTCATGTTTGGAAATGAGTATTGTACTAACCGACGAGATTCCAGTTTATCTCAAGGCAAGAAGGCTCGCGCCACCAGAAAGGGACGCCGTGAACAAACAGGTGAACGAATGGTTAGCCGAAGGATTGATAGTGCCGAGCAGGTCAGAGTATGCCAGTCCGATAGCCATGGTGAAAAAGGTGACGAAGGACGGAACGTACAGGTTATGCATCGATTACCGGGAGCTGAACAGAAAAATGATCAAAGATAGATTTCCAATGGCAGTGATGGAAGAAGTTTTCGAGCCGTTATACGATGCAAAGGTCTTTATAACCTTAGACTTAAAGATGGATTTTTTTATGCATTCGTAACATCGGACAGACAGTATGAATTCTTGAAGGTGCCGTTCGGCTTGTGCAATTCTCCGGCCGCATTCCAAAGATTCATCAACAAAATTTTCCGAGAGTTGATACTGCAGAAATATCTATTGATATACGTGGACGACATCATTATTTTCTCCAAGAGTGAAGACGAAACACTTCAGAAACTTAAAGTTGTTCTTAGCGTCGCCGAAAAGTATGGACTGAATATCAAGTGGGAAAAGTGCCAGTTTCTATAGCGCACAGTCGAATTTCTGGGGCACATTGTAGGCGATGGAAACATAAGGCCGTCGGAGGAGAAAGTAATGGCAGTGCACAAATTTCCAGTACCAAAAAACATGAAACACGTACAAAGTTTTCTAGGTCTGATGGGGTTCTTCAGAAAATTCATAAGCGGCTATTCCAAGGTAGCGTAGCCGCGGACAGATTTATTATCAAAGGAAAATAGATTTAAATTCGGGGAAGAAGAAATGACGGCATTCAATGAACTAAATTTTTATCTTTCCAGTGAGTCTATACTAAAACTCTTTGACCCAGATCTACCCATAGAGCTCCATACTTACGCTAGTCTGGAAGGGTACGGAGGGGTGCTGCTACAAAAACACGAAGATCGGAACTTTCATCTAACTTTCTTCTTCAGATTCAAGACCAGTCACACAGAGAGGAAATTCACCAGCTACGAATTGCAAGTTTTGGCGATTGTAAAATGCTTGCAGAAGTTAAGAGCTTACCTGTTAGGAAAGGAGTTTACAATTGTGACAGACTGTAAGGCATTCGAGGCAACAATGAAGAAAAAGGACCTGTGCCCGCGAGTAGCCAGTTTGGCTATAATGCTACAAGAATACTCAATGAGGGTTATCCATCGAGCAGGAACTTCACACGTTACATGTGGACCACTTATAATCATCTTTTTGTAGTGGTAGATGCATTCACCAAATTCACCTGGATATATTCTGAGAAGACGAACAAATGTGAAGAAGTAATCAAGAAGCTAGAGATACAAAGCGAAACGTTTGGGAACCCAACGCGATTGATCTCAGACAAAGGCTCGGCACTTACAGCAAATGCGTTCAAGGACTATTGTGATCAAAGAGCTATTCAACACGTGATGACGACAACCGGAGTACCACGCGGTAACGGCCAAGTTAAAAGGATAAATAGGATCATAATCGGATCCAACCAAATGGTACCAGCATGTGAGTCAAATCCAAGTCCAGCGATAAATTCCACAATGTCGAGGTCAACGAAAAGGAGTCCATTCCAACTTATGTTCGGAACCGTCATGCGAACAAAAGAAGACTTGGAGATGAAAAACCTTCTGGAAGAAACAATTTTGGACGATTTTGAGACTACCAGACACGAAATGCGTAAAAAGGCAAGAGAAGAAATACTGAAAGTCCAGACGGAAAATCAACGAACCTTCAACAGGAAACGTAAGACGCCCACCATATACCAGGTCGGCGACCTGGTGGCCATAAAATGAACACAGTTTGGAGCTGGATATGAAGTAACAAAGCTAGGGTCAGTACTAGGGTCCGAACGCTGCAAGCACGTCGGCGGATCATATGAAGCCATGGATGTGATTGGACAATGAAGACATGAAAAGCGACGGCGAAGATGACATGGAAGAAGACGACATCACCTGAGGACAGCCGATCTCTCTAGGATGGCCGAATGTAGGAGTTTATGTGTATGTTTATATAGTCGAAGAAATGCGGATATCTGTATGTTGTAATCAATGAATAATCCACCATCGTGGACTATACCGACTGCGCGGTATTATGTGTCAGCATGAGTAGTCGTCTTCGTCGTATGTTCGTCTGTTGGCCCAGACGATTGGAGTTTGTCTACAATCAGAGTTTGTTTTCATTGAATTCAGTTACGAAGAGAACATTGTGGATGGATTTGATGCTGACCTATATTAGGAAGCATAAAAGCCAGAGTGATATGAGCTATGTTGTCTTTGTAATACAATGTTGTCACGGATGTCAATTATTATTTTGATAGGGATAGGCAGCGGATGGATCTTGATTACGATTACTCTGAAGGTATGGACGTGGCATAAGCTACTGAATGCGGTAGGTATCCGGAATTGGATAGACAAACAATAACGACGAATATAAAAAGACGAACTGACAAAGGAATGGGATGAGTTGACGGTACGAACTTCAGCAGCACGGTGATCACCGGTCGTGGACTTGTTAATAAATTGTAACTAGTTTTTGTACTCTATATTTAATGTAACAATTGTACTTAAGAAAAGTGAATAAATATTATACTTCCTATATGTATGTACGATTCTTTATTCCACCATAACTTCTAAACGCCTGACAGATTTAGATGTGTGTGGTATCGTTCGAATCCTTTCACCACCCCGGGTGACATAGGTTAGATATGTCAAAAAAAGTCTTCTTATTATTATACTATAGGTATCATTTGAAAGGTCTTAATGTGACCATCTGCAATATATACGATAATAGCATTAATAAACGGGTTTACCTGTAAAACGAAATATACACCCTGTCTGACTCGAACTGCAACCAACATCAGACTGATATAATTTTCAAACCGTTCATGACAGTGAGCTCATGACACATGACAGATAATTTTATTATTTACAAGCTTTTTAAATGATTTGCGTCTCAGTTATGTTGAAAAGATTTTATCCGCGATGGAATTCAAACGTGATAGTGTAAATAGTAACGTAAATAAATCATTTGTGTCTCGAACCATAGCTCGTTACCGTGATACTGGAAGCTCTGCAAAACTCCACGGAGGTGGTCATAAAAAAAACAGGAAGGTGAAGGCCCGAATGAGCTCAAGCTATTAAAGTTCCAAAAAGCACGCGATCTTACACCGCAACAGAAAAAAGTTAGAGTTGAAAGAGCGAAGGAGTTGCTTGTACGAAAGTGGTGAGTTGCCGAATTTGGTTTTTTGCGATGAGTCGCCATTTGTTATCGAACAATATATCAAAAAACAAGATGACCAAGTTTACTTGCCAGAGATGTCCTTCGAAAATTTACACCTTCGGACGGCCACCAGAAAGCAGGCAGCACCGATGGTTTGGGCCGCCATAATCGCCGATAATCGCTCTCCGCTCGTATTTTTGGACTATGGCGTCAAAATTAATGTATATACCGTGAAACTGTCTTAGAGGCAGTATTGAAGCCATAGGCAAACAATCATTTTGGTTAGAGACCGTTGACATTTCAACAAGACTCGGCACCGTCTCACAAAGCGCGCGTCAACCAAAACAATATTCCACACTTCATTCCGTCCACACAATGGATTAAAAATTCTCCGGATGCAAATCCGTTGGATTTCTCTGTCTGGGGTATTTTGAAGGCGAAGGTTGGCACTAAAAAATACCAAAGTTTGGACCACCTCAAACAAGCACTTCGCCGGGAATGGGCCAATATACCGCAGAGCCATTTGGGTGCAGCGTGTGATGCTTTCTTTGGCTGTCTCAAGGCCATTATTCGCGCGAAAGGTGAACATATTGAAAACTACTGACACATTTTGAAAATTGATGTATTTTCCAATACTTTTTGCTTTAGCACAATAAAATTTATCAAAAAATAAAAAAAATACAGTTCGAATCAGGCAGGGTGTATCTAGAAAATAAATTGATGATTTCAAGCACATAAAAAATCAAGTTGGAACGTTTAATAACACATTTTCATTAACTTTATGATATATGCGAGATAATACAAAAATTATATAATAGTTTTTACAAAAAAAGTCCTAAAACGCGCTAACGAAGTTTTCACGCTCGGGGTATATAGGGTTTTGAAATAGGAACTTGACAATTTTGAATTTAATTTGTGAACGAACTCTTTCACTAATCATCAAACTGTTACTGTCAATTTATTCAGTAAACTCAACATTTTCATCATGGTAAAGTACACTAACGAGCAAAGTCTGCAAACGTTCTCCGATTGGGTTCTGAAGAAGATGCGCCAAGATGATGAATTTCATCGCAAAATCATCTTCAGTGATGAGGCTCATTTTTGGCTCAATGAGTTCGTCAATAAGCAAAATATGCGTTATTGGTCGGGTGAAAACCCACATGTGCTGCATGAATCGCCACTTCATCCTCAAAAAATAATTGTTTATTGGGCCATATTTTTTTGTCGACGATAACGATCGTCACGTTACTGTGAATGGTCAGCGTTATCGCGCCATGATCACCGACTTTTTTTGGCTCGAATTGGAAGATATGGACTTGGACGACATGTGGTTTCAACAGGATCGTGCCACAAGACACACGCTACAATCGGTTTATTGAAGAGTAGGTATGGTGAGTGTGTTATCTCAAGACATGGGCCAGTCGATTGGCCGCCTCGTTCGTTAAATTTAACTCCGCTTGACTATTTTCTGTGGGACTACGTTGAGTCATTGGCTTATACCAACACGCCGACGACGTTGGAAGAGCTCAGAGCTCAGAGCCATTTCGGCCGAAATGTGTGGCTGATCCGTTGAAAATTGGGTCCAATGAATCGACCGCTGCAAACGTGTCCGCGGTGGCCATATGAACGAAGTTGAGTTCCATTTATAAATGTTTTGATTGTACTTCAAGCCAATAATAAAGTTTTTGAAATATCTCAAATGGTTTGCCTTTTATTTAAAAAAAAGTTGTCAAGTCGTTATTAGAAAACCCTATATAAGTGAGACAAGCGAGCGCGGCGGTTGCATCTTTCTTTCATTGTGAATTTTTAATAAGCACAAAGCTTCGCTACGATATATTCCATACAACTTGATTGCTTATAAATATTGGACTTACGATTTACTTCGCGGATTGGAATTTTTGCAATTGTTATTAGTTGTCTGGATTGATTTTCATTGAATTTATAAAAACATTTATTAGTTTTGGTGTAAGTGTCGTTTCATTCATTTGGTGTAATTAATTGTAAACTTTAAACTAAAAGCTAATAAGATGGCAAATAAAGTTAAGAATAAGTCACCACGTTTGCGCAATGAGGAACTTAAAGCTGTGAGAGAGAGAGAGAGAATATCACAACATTACTCTCATCTTTCTACAGAAGAGAAACAGGAACTGATTAAAGAAAATAATGATCGTAGCTATTTCGTGTAGGTAGATACAAAACAAGACAAGGACAAGAAGGACAAGAAGGACAGGCTTGTAAAAAATCAATCTCGTGTTTCTCAAATTCGTGCTGTGGAATCACCTTCTTCGCGTGAGACGAGGCTGACGCAGATGCGTGAACATGCTTAAATGATGCGAGAGATGGAGTCTCACACTTCACGTGATACCAGATTGTTGGAAGTGCAGGAGTATATGGCATTGGTACGTGAAATTGAGACACACTGTTCACGTGAAGAAAGACTTAAAGAAATGCAACGTGACTACCGCTGCAGAAGGCGTTACACGTTGTGTGTATGTTACAAATACTACCACGAGATCATCCTGATAGATTTAATTGTTGTAATAGATGCGCTAACAATATTATAAAAAAATATAACTCCCCCACAGGCTTTCTAGAATAACATACAAGTAGCGTTCTCCCATCAAAATTGCAGTGTATAATCGTAAATGAAATGAAGGTGAAGCTTATCTCTCGTGCCCGGCCGTTCATGAAAGAAGGTTTGGACAAAGAGATTTAAAGAACAAGCTATTTTGTTTGCGCAGCAGGTAGAGGGGCAGTCGGATCAACTACCGATTTCCGCCTCCGAGGCCGAACTAACCATCGTAGCCGAATCATTAGGAATGTTTCTAGCATCAAGATATAGTGTGGACATTAACAAACTAAAGAAAGCATTCAAATGGATCATTGTGCACAATCATCTTTATGCAAATATGCAGGTCGATTTTGAAATGGATGGTGACACGATAAACGAACAAACATATACTGCAAGCCGTATCCACATCAGCTACACAACGTATCCAACCCATACAAATAAATGCCCAAGGCCATTTTAAATGTATTTACAATGATAGATCTATTGTAAGGCGACATTTCCACCAAGTCAGTGATAGGTTCGGGGCAGAGTCACGCAGGCGCCAATGCACGGCTAACGCGCCCACTGCGATCGCGTGGAATCATACCCTGTGACACTGTGTAGATAGTTCATGCTTTGTCTGAAAACCTTCTTCACACAGTTGAAACGACGAGAAGATCCTCTGCTGTGTCGACTAGTTTTTGACTTTTGGTGGCTCATCGGGTTTCAACTCCGAGGTAGCCCACACGTGCACATGGCAGTGTGGTGTGCCGACATGCCGCTATTTTACTGTGAGGAAGGAATTGAGTAACTAGATAGAGTAGTCTCCTGACACACTGCCCAATACCATTGAAGACCCTGAAATGCATGCATTGGTACACCAATTGCAAACTCACCAGCACATCCAAACTTGCTTCAAGAATAACACAAATTTATGTCGGTTTGGCTTCCCTTGACCAATTACAGGTCAATCTCGAATACTGGACGAAGATGAAACGGCAAGGAACGACGGGCGTTTCTATGTACTCAGAAGGAAAGATAACGAACAAAATAATTTATTAATAATTATAACACAGGTGTGCTACGTGCATTGTGTATTGTATTTCTAAATATGTTTTGCTGAAGTTTCCAGGAGTATTCGGGAAGCCATGAAACGGGTGCAAGAGGAGGGTGGAAGTATGGCGAAAAAAGTATTTACCATGCAAAATGCCATATTAACAGGTTCCCTGTCCCATACATAGGTTCAAATTTTTGGTATCACGTCCAAAGATTTTTTCATGATTTTGTACTATTGTAATAGTCAATGTCACGAATTATTATGAGTGGGAAGTCTTATCATATTTTTTATATGTTGTATTTATGTATCACATAAAATACATGGACGTGGTAAAAAAAAAAAATTTACCACCCTACGTCCAATGTGTCATATGATATACATAAATAAAATATATAAAAAAATAGACTAATAAAAAATAAACACATTTTTTGCTCATAGAGTAATACTCGGAGGCTTATTTTCAGCCAAACAGAAAAACCTAGTCTATGGTCAAGTTTGTGATTAAAAAGTGTTAATAACCTACATTATGTTCGAGGTTTACATGACTTAATAAGAAAAGTTACCCTGTTGTTTATTCATATATTATTATGGTGCCATCTAGGATTGAGAATGTCTCGCTCTCTTGAATTTGACAATTACTTGTTCAGAGATTGAAAAATTGTTGCTTGGTTCTTTTGGCAGATTTTATCCGCGATGGAATTCAAACGTGATAGTGTAAATAGTAACGTAAATAAATCATTTGTGTCTCGAACCATAGCTCGTTACCGTGATACTGGAAGCTCTGCAAAACTCCACGGAGGTGGTCATAAAAAAAACAGGAAGGTGAAGGCCCGAATGAGCTCAAGCTATTAAAGTTCCAAAAAGCACGCGATCTTACACCGCAACAGAAAAAAGTTAGAGTTGAAAGAGCGAAGGAGTTGCTTGTACGAAAGTGGTGAGTTGCCGAATTTGGTTTTTTGCGATGAGTCGCCATTTGTTATCGAACAATATATCAAAAAACAAGATGACCAAGTTTACTTGCCAGAGATGTCCTTCGAAAATTTACACCTTCGGACGGCCACCAGAAAGCAGGCAGCACCGATGGTTTGGGCCGCCATAATCGCCGATAATCGCTCTCCGCTCGTATTTTTGGACTATGGCGTCAAAATTAATGTATATACCGTGAAACTGTCTTAGAGGCAGTATTGAAGCCATAGGCAAACAATCATTTTGGTTAGAGACCGTTGACATTTCAACAAGACTCGGCACCGTCTCACAAAGCGCGCGTCAACCAAAACAATATTCCACACTTCATTCCTTCCACACAATGGATTAAAAATTCTCCGGATGCAAATCCGTTGGATTTCTCTGTCTGGGGTATTTTGAAGGCGAAGGTTGGCACTAAAAAATACCAAAGTTTGGACCACCTCAAACAAGCACTTCGCCGGGAATGGGCCAATATACCGCAGAGCCATTTGGGTGCAGCGTGTGATGCTTTCTTTGGCTGTCTCAAGGCCATTATTCGCGCGAAAGGTGAACATATTGAAAACTACTGACACATTTTGAAAATTGATGTATTTTCCAATACTTTTTGCTTTAGCACAATAAAATTTATCAAAAAATAAAAAAAATACAGTTCGAATCAGGCAGGGTGTATCTAGAAAATAAATTGATGATTTCAAGCACATAAAAAATCAAGTTGGAACGTTTAATAACACATTTTCATTAACTTTATGATATATGCGAGATAATACAAAAATTATATAATAGTTTTTACAAAAAAAGTCCTAAAACGCGCTAACGAAGTTTTCACGCTCGGGGTATATAGGGTTTTGAAATAGGAACTTGACAATTTTGAATTTAATTTGTGAACGAACTCTTTCACTAATCATCAAACTGTTACTGTCAATTTATTCAGTAAACTCAACATTTTCATCATGGTAAAGTACACTAACGAGCAAAGTCTGCAAACGTTCTCCGATTGGGTTCTGAAGAAGATGCGCCAAGATGATGAATTTCATCGCAAAATCATCTTCAGTGATGAGGCTCATTTTTGGCTCAATGAGTTCGTCAATAAGCAAAATATGCGTTATTGGTCGGGTGAAAACCCACATGTGCTGCATGAATCGCCACTTCATCCTCAAAAAATAATTGTTTGTTGTTTTGTTTGCATGCCGGCGGCGTTATTGGGCCATATTTTTTTGTCGACGATAACGATCGTCACGTTACTGTGAATGGTCAGCGTTATCGCGCCATGATCACCGACTTTTTTTGGCTCGAATTGGAAGATATGGACTTGGACGACATGTGGTTTCAACAGGATCGTGCCACAAGACACACGCTACAATCGGTTTATTGAAGAGTAGGTATGGTGAGTGTGTTATCTCAAGACATGGGCCAGTCGATTGGCCGCCTCGTTCGTTAAATTTAACTCCGCTTGACTATTTTCTGTGGGACTACGTTGAGTCATTGGCTTATACCAACACGCCGACGACGTTGGAAGAGCTCAGAGCTCAGAGCCATTTCGGCCGAAATGTGTGGCTGATCCGTTGAAAATTGGGTCCAATGAATCGACCGCTGCAAACGTGTCCGCGGTGGCCATATGAACGAAGTTGAGTTCCATTTATAAATGTTTTGATTGTACTTCAAGCCAATAATAAAGTTTTTGAAATATCTCAAATGGTTTGCCTTTTATTTAAAAAAAAGTTGTCAAGTCGTTATTAGAAAACCCTATATAAGTGAGACAAGCGAGCGCGGCGGTTGCATCTTTCTTTCATTGTGAATTTTTAATAAGCACAAAGCTTCGCTACGATATATTCCATACAACTTGATTGCTTATAAATATTGGACTTACGATTTACTTCGCGGATTGGAATTTTTGCAATTGTTATTAGTTGTCTGGATTGATTTTCATTGAATTTATAAAAACATTTATTAGTTTTGGTGTAAGTGTCGTTTCATTCATTTGGTGTAATTAATTGTAAACTTTAAACTAAAAGCTAATAAGATGGCAAATAAAGTTAAGAATAAGTCACCACGTTTGCGCAATGAGGAACTTAAAGCTGTGAGAGAGAGAGAGAGAATATCACAACATTACTCTCATCTTTCTACAGAAGAGAAACAGGAACTGATTAAAGAAAATAATGATCGTAGCTATTTCGTGTAGGTAGATACAAAACAAGACAAGGACAAGAAGGACAAGAAGGACAGGCTTGTAAAAAATCAATCTCGTGTTTCTCAAATTCGTGCTGTGGAATCACCTTCTTCGCGTGAGACGAGGCTGACGCAGATGCGTGAACATGCTTAAATGATGCGAGAGATGGAGTCTCACACTTCACGTGATACCAGATTGTTGGAAGTGCAGGAGTATATGGCATTGGTACGTGAAATTGAGACACACTGTTCACGTGAAGAAAGACTTAAAGAAATGCAACGTGACTACCGCTGCAGAAGGCGTTACACGTTGTGTGTATGTTACAAATACTACCACGAGATCATCCTGATAGATTTAATTGTTGTAATAGATGCGCTAACAATATTATAAAAAAATATAACTCCCCCACAGGCTTTCTAGAATAACATACAAGTAGCGTTCTCCCATCAAAATTGCAGTGTATAATCGTAAATGAAATGAAGGTGAAGCTTATCTCTCGTGCCCGGCCGTTCATGAAAGAAGGTTTGGACAAAGAGATTTAAAGAACAAGCTATTTTGTTTGCGCAGCAGGTAGAGGGGCAGTCGGATCAACTACCGATTTCCGCCTCCGAGGCCGAACTAACCATCGTAGCCGAATCATTAGGAATGTTTCTAGCATCAAGATATAGTGTGGACATTAACAAACTAAAGAAAGCATTCAAATGGATCATTGTGCACAATCATCTTTATGCAAATATGCAGGTCGATTTTGAAATGGATGGTGACACGATAAACGAACAAACATATACTGCAAGCCGTATCCACATCAGCTACACAACGTATCCAACCCATACAAATAAATGCCCAAGGCCATTTTAAATGTATTTACAATGATAGATCTATTGTAAGGCGACATTTCCACCAAGTCAGTGATAGGTTCGGGGCAGAGTCACGCAGGCGCCAATGCACGGCTAACGCGCCCACTGCGATCGCGTGGAATCATACCCTGTGACACTGTGTAGATAGTTCATGCTTTGTCTGAAAACCTTCTTCACACAGTTGAAACGACGAGAAGATCCTCTGCTGTGTCGACTAGTTTTTGACTTTTGGTGGCTCATCGGGTTTCAACTCCGAGGTAGCCCACACGTGCACATGGCAGTGTGGTGTGCCGACATGCCGCTATTTTACTGTGAGGAAGGAATTGAGTAACTAGATAGAGTAGTCTCCTGACACACTGCCCAATACCATTGAAGACCCTGAAATGCATGCATTGGTACACCAATTGCAAACTCACCAGCACATCCAAACTTGCTTCAAGAATAACACAAATTTATGTCGGTTTGGCTTCCCTTGACCAATTACAGGTCAATCTCGAATACTGGACGAAGATGAAACGGCAAGGAACGACGGGCGTTTCTATGTACTCAGAAGGAAAGATAACGAACAAAATAATTTATTAATAATTATAACACAGGTGTGCTACGTGCATTGTGTATTGTATTTCTAAATATGTTTTGCTGAAGTTTCCAGGAGTATTCGGGAAGCCATGAAACGGGTGCAAGAGGAGGGTGGAAGTATGGCGAAAAAAGTATTTACCATGCAAAATGCCATATTAACAGGTTCCCTGTCCCATACATAGGTTCAAATTTTTGGTATCACGTCCAAAGATTTTTTCATGATTTTGTACTATTGTAATAGTCAATGTCACGAATTATTATGAGTGGGAAGTCTTATCATATTTTTTATATGTTGTATTTATGTATCACATAAAATACATGGACGTGGTAAAAAAAAAAAATTTACCACCCTACGTCCAATGTGTCATATGATATACATAAATAAAATATATAAAAAAATAGACTAATAAAAAATAAACACATTTTTTGCTCATAGAGTAATACTCGGAGGCTTATTTTCAGCCAAACAGAAAAACCTAGTCTATGGTCAAGTTTGTGATTAAAAAGTGTTAATAACCTACATTATGTTCGAGGTTTACATGACTTAATAAGAAAAGTTACCCTGTTGTTTATTCATATATTATTATGGTGCCATCTAGGATTGAGAATGTCTCGCTCTCTTGAATTTGACAATTACTTGTTCAGAGATTGAAAAATTGTTGCTTGGTTCTTTTGGCAACACATAAGTAAGTCGAAAACTTTAGGAGTGTCAACGCATTAAATTAGTGTTATTAGTTGTTTAACAACCTAAAAATGAGTTCTCGTCGTTCATATTCCGATCAACAAGTATTGAGAATGTTAGAAGAAAGTGACGATGAAAACGGATTTAATTGGCCTCCTGAAAGCGATCAAAGTGATCAATCAGGTAATTTAAGAAAAAAATTGATCCAATTTTTAGTAAAGTGACAAATCAATCTTAAATGTTAGATGTCCAACAAGAACTTGAACCTCTAAATGAACAAGACCTTTGGTTGAACGATGTTCTGCCAATTGATAGAGAATTATTTACTGGCAATTCTGGTTTGTAAGATATTTAAGCTAACACGGACGAAGATGGTGCTATCAGTATCATACAAATTTATGAATATTTTATATATCAGACGATATATTCGACACCATGATATCCAAAACAAAAAATTTTGCTCAAATATTGAAGAGCCAGCGTTTATCGAGACAAAACAGGATGGCACGTTGGATTGATGTAAGCAGCCAAGAGCTAAAAAAATTTTTTTCTATTGTATTGTAGAATAGAACATTATTGGAAACTGAACCCTTTATATTATGACCCAATTTTTCACAAAATATCCATATCATACAACAGATTTTCTTCTATCCTGCGCTGTTAGCACTTTAAAGATTATCAACCTGATAATCCAAATATAATGTACAAAATACAGCCACTTGTTGATAAAATTTTATACATATTCCGTCAGTTGTATAGGGTGATTCATCGTGAGGTTTGATTTTCAATAGGCTTTTTTGACAGACTACGCTTGACTCCTCTTAATTTAATTTAATTTTGGTGGGGGTGAAAGCCCCCATTTATTCGGCTTAATACAAGCTATAACCTAAAATTAAACTTAAACTAATACTTAAAACTAAGGTTGGTTGTTGTGGTGAAGGAGAACCGATTTGTGGTAGGAAGTGGTGCGTTGGAAATCAAAAACGCTAGGGTTTGAATTAATTTTGCGTAGCATACGGGAGATTGGTTCGTTCGCGCCATAGGTGGTGTGGTGGGTTGAGTGATAGAAGAGACGAGGGGTACGTAGATTACGAGAGTTAGTGTTGAGGAAAATAGAATTGTGAAGGGACGTGCATTCAACCTGACCTAAAAGAAGTCGATGAATGAAGAGAAAGTCGGCTGCATCTCTGCGTTCCTCAAGGGTGTTTAGGTTAATAAGGTTGAGACAGTTTTAAAAGAAAGACAGAGTAAAAGAATCATCCCAGGGCAAACCTCGAAGGGCAAATCGAAGAAAACGGCGCTGGATGCTTTCGATTCTCGAGGTATGAACGCGATGATATGGGGACCATACTTGACTAGCGTACTCTAAAAGGGGACGAACAAAGGTAATATAGAGGGACCTGGTCACGTATGGGTTGGTGAATTCTTTGGACCATCGTTTTACAAGACCTAGTGCAGAGTTGGCTTTAAGAATTATCCCATTCATATGCAAACGGAAATTGAGCTCCCTATCATACAAAATGCCGAGGTCGCGAAGAGATTCAACGGAGGAGATCGGTTGGTTGTGGTGAAGGTAGAATCGGGGAGGAGATTTGAGCCGCTTATGTGAAAAGGTGATGGATTGGCATTTGGTGATATTAAGTTCCAATCAATTTTTGAGGCACCAGATCGGAAAACTATCAAGGTCTTGTTGAAGAAGGAAGGAGTCATGGGGAGAGGAAATGGTTTTGAAAAATTTGGTATCATCGGCGTAAAGGGAGACGGGCGAGTATTTGATGATCCTATCGAGATCATTTATGGTTAACATAAAGAGAAGGGGGCCGAGATGACTACCTTGAGGAACTCCAGAGGTGGCCAAAAATGGATTGGAGTGGGCTGACCTAAAACGAACACTGTAAAAACGGTTTTCGAGGTAAGAGGATATCCATTTTAACAGTATGGGTTCAAAGCCGAGGGCAGACAATTTGAAAAGTATTAATCGATGAGAGATTTTATCGAAGGCTTTGCTAAAATCGGTTGCAACTACATCGACTTCGTTGCCGTTCTCTAGGGCAGAGATGGCAAAGGATACGAATTCAACGAGATTTGTGGTGGTTGACCTACCCTTTAGGAAGCCATGTTGTCTAGGGGAAATAAGTGATTTGCATTGGAAACTTAGAGCTTCATACAAAATACTTTCGAGGAGTTTGGGAATATGGGAGAGTTTAGCGATTGGACGATAGTTTGTTATTTCGTTCTTTGACCCCTTTTTTTGGATCGGGATTATAAATTAGGTTTTCCAAACCTGAGGAAATTCTCCTTGTGAAAGGGATAGCCGAAAGAGATCAGAAAGGGCAAGTGAAAGAGACAAAGAACATTTTTTAAGAAATATGGCAGGGAGGCCATCTGGACCGGGTGTAAATTCGTCATTGAGTTGGTGTAATTTATATTCGATATAGGAGGGATCCAAGATGTGAGAGAGAAGTTCGGTAGGTAACGAAAATAGGACGGATCTGGTACAAAGGAGTCGTTGGTGAAGGATTGTTTAAAGAAGCTGGCAAATAGGTTGGCAGTGGTGAGTGGATCGGTTGATGACTTGTTGTTGAAAGAGAGGGAAGGAGGGTAACCATCGGACTTCTTTTGTAGTTAACAAATTGGTAAAAGGACTTAGGGTCATTTATAAGGTTGACTTGCGCATTGTTAAGGTAACGCTGGTAAAGGGAATCGTAAAGTTCGGTGAAATGAAGATAAGCACCAAGATAGTTGGAATAGTCGGACAAGAATCTGGTACGCAGGAAAACAGCCCATAACTTGTTTCTCTTGTTTCGTAAGGAACGAAGCTTGCGATTATACCAGGGAGGACTAGTAGATGATGTTTTAAGGCGGGAAAACGGAACGTAAAGGCTGAAAGAATTAAATATTTCTTTATAAAAAATGGATAAGGCATCATTTACGCTTAGGCTGTGAAAGTTAAGGGGGGATCTGCTAAGATAGTCACTGATTTTGTGAAAGTTTGCTTTATGAAAGTCGTAGGATGAGAGAGTTGTGGGAGGAGTGGACTGGAAAGAAGAGTTATGAAAAATGAAAGTAGAAGGGGGGGGGGGGGTGGTAGTTATCGATTGTAGAGAGAGATAGGGGACAAAGTGAGACTGAGGAGTTAATTGAATCTGTTTTGAAAATAAGGTCCAATTGCCTGCCCATATAGTTGGATACACCACTGACTTGTCATAGACTTGAGTCTGTTAAGCGATCTAAGAAGAGACATTCCTTAGCTGAGTTGGCATTTGAAGCGATGAAGAACGATTGATCGTCTGATGGAATCCACTGTAGCTGAGGAAGATTAAAGTCGCCGAAAACAAAGATATCGTCAGTAGAGTCAGACAGGTCAATTAAATAATCGATCGCATCGAAAACAAGTTGGTAAGATTCGGTAGGTTGAGCTGGCAGGATGTAGCAACATAAAACGTAAAGGGACTTGAAGGGGAGTGAAATTTTTATAGCGACAAAGTCGACTTTAGAGGATGAAGAGATGCTAATGGGAGAAGAGTTAAGGCTGTTGTGGATCGCCAGTAAGACGCCTCGACAGGGGAAATCATCATGTGGGCGGGTAGGATCGTCGTCGCAATTCCTGGTTCTTTATGTCGGGAATCAAATTGGTTTCAGTCAAGGCGTAAGTATCAAAGGGAAGAGAATGCGATTGACGTAGGACAGCATTGGTTTTAGAGCGAAGACCTCTTACATTCTGGTAGTAAAATGTAAGAGGGATGTTGTGTGGTGGAGATGTATGGCGGGATGGTTTAAGTGCTGATGAGGAAGGCACTTTATGGACAAAAAAATTTATCGTGGTCAGCTCGGTTTCGTTGTAGGTGTGAGACTCGTTTAGAGTGAACGTAGTGCCCGAATGCAGCAAGGTCGTCTGCTACTTTTTGAGGGGACATGCTATAAATCTCGTGGTACCTGACATAAGGGTTCCTGAGACTGATAGGGTCGGTAGGGAGGCCTTCCTGCTGGATGGATACCATGACGCTGGTTTTGGTCTTCCCTTCGTAGCAGACCGAGTCCGATTTGTCGTGTAGATAGGCGAGAAATAGACGAATGTTTTCATATATCTTTCTCTCTCTAAGCTTAGAGAGTGCATAGCGACTTTTTGTAGTTCCATTGGTTTGCTGGGTTAGTTTAACTGTGGGGGGAAAAAGAGGATCAAGAATAGGGGCAGTGGAGATGGAGATTCGTGGTTGGATATGGAGTTGGGCGCCAGATGAGATGTTGGGTTTAGGGTATGGGAGTTAATAAAATTAGGGTACTTAGCTCCAGTAGGTCGAAGTTAGGAAATGAGTTGTTTGCTGGGATCGGTGGCGTAGAAAATTGAGAAGGGATAATATGGGTGGTTGGGGTTAAGTTGAAAGAGACGCGTTGGCGCGGGTGCTTGGGTGGAACATTGGAAATTAGCGGATTAGAGGATTGGTGTGTAAGGGCTTTGTGTCGGATAAGTGAGGAGGGGGCACTAAAATCGGGGAACAAGTTCGTTTTGAAGCTCCAGTTGGGATCGGGATTAGAGCTTCGTTTTTTGTTAGCGTGCTTTTTAGTTAGACGGGGGTTTGGGAGCGGTCTTTTTTTAAGCTTATCGTTACGTTTATTTTTAGAATTTTAGTTGTCGTCGACACGTGGGTTTTCTCGTTCCTCAGAGCATTTAGTGATACTTATCTTCCCAGGTTTAGTGGCCTTACCAGGGGAAGCGGGGAATATCCATGAATATTTGGTTGGGATGCTGATGTTGAAGCTGCAGGAACTATTGGAGTCAGCAGGGGAAATCATCTCGCACTCGCTAATGGTGATGGCATAATTTCGGTGAAAGAAATTCCGCACCCAACTAACATCAGCGTGTTGTGGAGCCCCTTCAACGTAGAATACTGTATGGTTTCTCTCTTTCAACTTTTCGAGTCGGCTTTTCCATTCGGAGGGGTCCATGGAAGGGAGGAGTATTTGAAAGTGACTTCATGTCTACTTATTCATTATGAATTGAGACATTGTACGGGGAACTAGCTTGGAGTTGAATTTGATCGGGGATTCCATCGATTTTTTGGGAAGCCAATCTCACTTCTTTACCGTTTTCGGCAAAGGTCAACCGAGTTGCTATGAGTTCCCCGCTGACGTCTATTATTTTTAGGGTTAAGTCATCGAGCGTAGAGTCTGATGGATGCGGGGTGGGATGTATTGTTTTGGAGGAGGTTTGAAAAAGCAAGTCGAGATCAGTACGGAAAAGATTGATAGAGTCGTTTATGTGTGTGAGTACGTTGGATTTAAGGAGGTTGGCAAAATTTGTTTTGAGGAATGCTTTTAATCCATCCAGGTGATGTTTGATTGTAGATCGCTGTCAGTTGCTTTTCTATCATTCTTCATGTGGACTTGTAAGCTTCCACATTACTGTCAATGCAGTTTACTGAGTCTTCAATCTTCTCTATTCTGCCGAGAATAGTTCTGCTAATATGATTGTTCTCGGTTAGCATCGCATTGATAGAGACTCGTTATTGCATTTAATTGCCAGCATAACATGAGAGACTGCAATACTCCTTGAGGTAGGTAATGGATCTCCGGGTAAGACCGATGCATATGGCATGGAATGATTTTCCACAGAGACCATTGGGCAGAGATATTTGGGCTACGAACACTTATTAACACATTTAATTTTTGTTAGGGTTATTTATTTATTTATTTATTTATTTATTTATTTTTTTTTTTTTTGGTACAAAACTGGCACAGGTGAGTCTAGGTCGACGAACAAAGATGAGAAATATACTGAAATTTACTGATTCGGCAGTTTACGTTGCTTTGAAGCAAAACGGAAAAGTAACAAAATTCGGTATACAAGAGAAAACACGTCCGCACAGGTTGACAGTCAAACTACAAACTGCTTTATCATTTTTGTTTGGTATCTTTTGGCGTCTCCAAATTGTTCAGCTGTATTACGAAAATCAGCGTTCTGTGAGAAATGTTTTTCATGCAATTTCATAATCGACTTACTGAAACCACTATTGTCAATACCATTAGCAAATTTGAGTCCCAGTTTACATTTTTGGATAATACTCGACCGGTTAGACCACATCCAGCTGGTATTAAAGAGACTATAGCAGCTGTAGCTGAGAGTGTACGCGAAGACCGCGATGAATCGATTCCTCGTCGTTCTCAGCAGCTTGGCTTGGCTTATTCGACAACTTAGCGTATTTTACTTAATACAAAAGTAAGTATTTTACTTAGTACAAAATTCAACTTGTGCAAGTACTGAATCCGGACGACTCTGGAAAAACTTAATGAAAATCCAATGTCTTATCGTGAAATTTTGTTCAGTGATGAATCCCATTTCTGGCTCAATGGATACGTTGGTAAACAAAATTGCCTTATTTGGGCTGATGAGCAACCCGAAGAGTACCAAGAGCTACCAAGACATCCATTAAAAACAACGGTATGGTGTGGTTTATGGGCTGGTGAAATCAATGGTACGTATTTCTTCAAAAATGAGGCAAATCAGAATGTTATCGTTATTGCGACATGTTAACGGATTATGTGCTTACTGAATTTCAAGCACATGGTTTCGGTGAACTCTGATTTTAACAAGACGGTGCTACGAGCCATACAGCGCGTGAAACAATGGACTTGTTGAGAAATCATTTTGGTTAGCACTTAATTTCAAGTTTTGCTGCTTTAAATAGGCCGCTTAGATCGTATAAGTTTCAGATCCGCGAGATACCAGCCGCTATGCTCGAACGAGTCGCTCAAAATTGGACCTTCCGATCGGACCGCCTCAGATGTAGTTACGGTCAACATTTAAATGATGTTATTTTTAAAAAACAAATGCCATGAATTTTTCTTTTAGCCGATAATAAAAAATTTAAGTTTACTTTCAAATTTATGTGTTTTATTTTACGTTATAAATTAAACCTTATTATGAATCACCGTATATATACCGGGCGATACCATTGTTGTTGACGAGTCAATGATAAATCATCAAGGTTTACTTCGTATAAGAACATATAATCCTGTAAAGTCACATTAATATGGCTTAAAAATTTATAAAATGTGCTCTTAAAATAGTTACACATGGTCATACGATGTGCATGCTGGAACAACAGCTATTTTTGAAAGCTTAACTATCAGGTTCTGTTGCTAAATGCACGGCGCCTTCATATTGCTGATAAATATTACACTGACATTGCATTAGCAAAATATTTAAAAGTTAATAATACTGATTTATATGGGACTCTCAAAAAAAAATAAGAAAAACTTGTGATACATTGATTCGGAATTCTTCACGAAAAGTAGTTTTCATAAATTCTTGTATCCCAGAATTAAGATACCGAATGCTTAGAGTAGATGATAGAGCAAATGAGCCCTACCGAAATATTTTTGACAGATTTATATCGCGGCAGAACGCATTAGAGGTTTCGAGCTTAGGAGAGTTCGCTGTATGGTACGAACCCGTCACCCACAATGACTACTCTGAAGATGGCCAAGACGATGACCCTTATTGTTTTTGGCGACATTGGCAAGCCAGAGATACAGTCAATAACTGACCAACAGTATGCCGCGGCGGTAAATTTGTTGAACTTACAACAGCGAAAATTGTTTAAGACCATTACAGACCGTATGCTATATTAAACACGGAGAGTGATGTTAATCCGTTGAGAGTTTTTGTGACAGGAGGTGCTAGGAGGTAAAACCTTTGCCTTAAAACTCAGTTACTGTCCAAACTGCAAACCTGTGGTGGTTACATCTTCAACATGAGTAGCAGCAAGACTATAATTGGAGGTGCCACTTAACATTCTACTTTGAACTTGAAAAGGCCAAAATAATGGCAATACGTCTTTTGACTGGCGAGCGTCATCAGAGGAAAAGGCAAAAATGGAGATCCATAAAATTTACACAACATTTCAAAATATACATCTCAGGTTGCAGCAAATGAAGTTAAGCGAGGCAAAAAAAATTGGTAAAGGTAAAAAGTTTATAAAGGATTTAAATTGTTAAATGTGTTGCCAAAACATATGAAGACAGAAACGTTTATTAAATTGTATAAAAAGCATGTAATTAATTTTGTTATAGAAAGATACTAAATGCCAGTTAAGCTATGTACGTAGTAAAAAATAACTTAATATATACATAAATATTATAAAAGTTCATAGATGTCAAAAAATGTGACTTTGATTTTAAAGCTATGTAAAAGCTAATAAATAAACAAACAAACAAACAAACAAACCTGACGCAGTGACCATCAGCAGCAAAATCTGCCGGCATCTTGCCTTAAGCTGCCGTCACATTTTGCGGCTGTAGTGGATTTGTATAGTCTGCTTAGCTTCTGTGAACTGCCTCAAAACATGAGGCAGGCAGACGATATCACTTTTGTTAATATTTTAAGTAGCTTGAGAGTAGGTCAGCTGACCATGCAGCAGCTTGAGGTGTTCTGTTGACGTCGAATACCTCAAATTGGCCCATTCGCAGACGTTGAGTACATGAGAATATTTCCTACGACTAAGCAGGTAGACAATTACAACAGCACGAAGACCAACCAGCTTGCAAAATCTTGCAGAATGTATAAAGATATGTCTGTAGAAGCCAAAACTTACGGAAAACGTCCGAAACCTGACTTCATACCCTTAGACCCCAACAAAACGGGAGGAATTCCAAAGTGTTTAAAGATTGCTGTAGGGTACTAGGGTAAGGCTGCTGAAAAACATCAGAGTTGGTTAGGCTTAGCTAACGGTGCTATGGGCGTTATCCGTAAAATCGAATGGCCCGCGTTGCGCCGTGACCAGTTCGAGCTCGGAGAGTTGCCGCAACCTGTGTTTGTTAAGTTCGACGACAAAACGACAAACGGCAATTGGGTCAACGTTGTTGTGAAAATTGTACCATGTGCAGTGGAGTTTGATGTTTTGAGATGGCAAGAGGGCGACTGTTGATAGGTTTGATATTGTGCTGGACAGGTACAGTGCATAAATTGCTAGGGACAACGCTGGATTGTAGATCTTGGCAGTAAGATTTTTGCCAAAGGCCAAGCCTATGTGGCGCTTAGTTATGTGAGGCAATTAGATGGTCTCGCAATCAGCGTTTTGGATCCTCGAAAGCTTCTTTACGACCCACACGATAAAAAATATCCACTGAGAAAACTGTTGTTATTTTGAAGATGCAATCCATACAACACTAGATAGATATATCGTGCGTAATTTAATTCTCCTCAGTCGTATTTCCCATGACTGAAGTTCGAGATCATTTCTTTTGGGCTAAACACACATGACTATTATTTTTGGTAAAATGTACGGAATGGTTTGCCATTGCTTTCCCTACTACACAAGCTGCTAGATTGACATCGATGCGCATGGTTCTTCATGATGTTTTCATGCACTGGAATGTCTGATGTGCGATATAGTGCAGAGTTCACCTAGCCTGCTCAATATGCCTACTGCTAACTTAATACTACACACCGAACTGGAATTTAAACTAAAAGTTAAAGTAAAAAATAAAGATGTTTACCTTTTAAATAAGAAATTATTTGTAATTATTTAATATAGGGGTTCCATAACATAAAAGGTTGTTGGTGTGTGATCTGCTTAAGAGTTTAGAAATCCCTGCACTAGAACTAGTCTTTACAAGGCACTAAAAATGCTTAAAATAAAATTAAATAATTAAAAATTAAATTAAAACTAATTAATACGACTATGTATGTGCCTACACAATTTTTTTTTTCTTATTAAATTTTTGTAAGTATATTTTTTTATGGTGCTTTCAACAATGCAAATTTTGGTGGCATGTGTAACTCGGCCTTACATCATAGCTTAAACGAATCACTAGTTATGTGGATCAGAGCTATGCTGGTGAATAGGATACTGAGAGCGGATGCTGACTGCGGCTTATAGTTGACGGGGGTAAACAGAGGTTGCTCGCATGGCTTTGTTCAGTCCGCACTGCTATGATACATTTTGTTCGACTCACTGGTCAAAGCGCTTAATAGTTTGGATGTCTATACCCGAATGATAAAGTTGTGATAGACGGCTGCTGCATCAAAAGCAAGCATCAGTAAATCCTCTCAAAACTGAGGTAGTTCTCTTTACAAAAATGAGAAAGCTGGCTGGTGTGACTTATCTAGTGCTTAAAAGCATGACCATTTAATTCTCTAAAGAAGCTCAGTATTTGAGTGTCATTCTGAATATCAAACTTCACTGTACCAAACAATGTTACATTGAAAGCCTCTAAGGCGCTTTATGCCTTCTGGCAGTGTAAAGCAGCTGTCTACAAGTCAAAGGTCTTGTCACGCAGAAGTTTCCTATGCATCTGCACGGCTATAAAAAGGCCAATTATATCTTATGAGTCTGTCTGTTCTGGCAGAACAGGATTTAACCAAAATACGTTATTACTGCTTTTACCAGGCTCCAAAAAACGATAAACAGTTATTCAAGAACCGCACCTACGATAGGTCTGCCTGCGTTAATGGCTAGGGCTTTCATATAAGCGCAAATGCTGATAGACCAAGCAAAGGCTTCCCGACTTCTCCAGAAGGTCAGCACCCTTCCTGCTGCTCCTCAATTGGAAAGCCTACAGGCTACTTACTACCGTAGGACGCGGTACTAGCTCTTTGTTATGTTCCGATAAAAATGAAATAAAAAAATGGACCGCGACAAAGAAAAAATGCAGCCGATGCAAAGTGTTACCCGGACTTTGCACCAGCCGAACGAATCATTCGCAAGTGGATTGAAAAATTTAATAGTGGTCATACAAGCACCGAAGATGATGCACGCAGTGGACGTCCAAAAGAGGCTGCATCAAAAAAGTCCATAAAATGATTACGAATGACCGTAAAGTGAAGTTGATCGAGATAGCTGAGGCTCTGAAGATATCAAAAGAGCGTGTTGGATATATCATACACGAATATTTGGACATGCGAAAGCTCTGTTAAAAGTGGGTGCCGCGTTTGCTCACAGTCGACCAAAAACAACAACGTGTTGATGATTCAGAGGAGTGTTTAAAGCTGTTCAACCGAAATAAAGCCGAATTTTTGCGTCGGTATGTGACAATGGATGAAACTTGGCTCCATCACTTCACACCAGAGTCAAGTCGGCAGTCAGCTGAGTGACGAGCAGGCTACGAACCTCGTCCAAAACGACCAAAAACTCAACAGTCGGCTGGCAAGGTTATGGCATCCGTATTTTGGGATAAACATGGAATAATTTTCATTGACTATCTCCAAAAGGGGCAGACTGTCAACAGCGACTAATACATTGCGTTGTTGGAGCGTTTGAAGGACGAAATCGCAGAAAAAATGACCGCATTTGAAGAAAAAGAAGTGCTGTTTCACCAAGACAATGCACCGTGTCACAAGTCGATGAAAACCATGGCAAAATTGAATGAATTCGGCTACGAATTGCTTCCCCACCCACCGTATTCTCCAGATTTGGCCCCAGCGACTATTTCCTGTTCGCAGACCTCAAAAGAATGCTCGGTGGAAAGAGATTTATGACCGATGAAGAAGTAATCGCCGAAACAGAGGCCTATTTTGAGGCTAAACCGAAATCGTACTACAAAACTGGTATCGAAAGATTGAAAAATCGTTTCAATCAGTGTATCGCCCTCGAAGGCAACTATATTGACATATAAAGTTGAATTTTGCAAAAATTTTGTGTTTTACTATAAAACGGCACTTTTCAGCCCGTGTGTGCATTTCTTTGATCTTTTCAAAAACATCGATGTTTGTACATAGAAGCAGATATATCGGTAATTCTTTGAATGTTGCTGGTATTGCTAATGCATATTGGGTTATACTCGGTCCAATACCTCGACATCTTCTTTTTTTTATTGATTATCGCCTTTGCGATTGAGCAGAAAAGCCGTATCATCTGCGTGCAACTACAGTGCATTAATTGATAACTATCCTCATATTTGGTTTGGATCTTTACGGTACTCCAAAGATCGATAGACATCTTTGACTTTCACTTTTAATCTTCGGTTTCTTAAGTAACTTTCAAACCATAATAACAAAACTCTTCATATAAACTTTTTTTTTTGTCTAAGTAGATTTTTTCATGGCACAACTGAGTTCAAAAGCGCCTTGAACATCAATGAAGAGTACAACTGTTTCGTTTTGCTCTTGGTTAGAGTTTGTTTTCTTTGAAAAATCTCCAAGTAGCCGATTTATGCCTCTATTAGGTTGAAAAAATAATTATTTGCTTGCTGATGTTTCATATTTCTCATGAGAATCATATAAATTTTTGGTAATGATATCTTTTTAATATCTTAGCCGTAAAAGAAAGTGTGGATGTGATCTTTGAGATGTTCCCCATCATCGTTAAAAGGCCACAGAAGGGGCTTGATCTATGCACACTACTTGAAGAGTACACTACCAACAATATCGAAGGCTAGTTTTTCTGCAGATAGATTATCATATCAGTTACAAAGTTTTTAACGCACATGTCATCCATATTTCGACTTATAGGCGCTCATGCCCCACAATCCAAAAGGATAGGTACTATACCTAAGAATGCTTTTAAATATATGTCAGGCAATGATCTACATATGACGTAAGGGTCGTTTCTGCTGATTAAAAGCCAATTTAGGAAAGGAAGGGGTCTTTAGCAGTAAAATAAGAAAACAAGCTCTGTGCAACTTTAGAACATTAAGTTAAACTGATGTAGGGTAACATTTAGCTTTATATTGGATCGTTCGGATCACACACACACTGTCCATCATAATTTACGTGCAGATTATAGTCGAAATAACCGCCTAATACAGTAAATGGTTTTTAACACAATGACTTATTCCAAAGGGACTTTAAATGTTGAAGATGAATAAGGTGTTTGGTGTATGGTTACGGTTCGCTAAAATGAATTTCAATTCTTTATTTGCATTCGTATTCATCCCAGATAAAATTAACGCACCTCAAGTCTAGATACAATAGACAGCAAAAAATTAACTCATATTGACAGCTGATGTGGGGAGATGAGAATAACAATACTCAAGTGGTGTAGAAAAGGCTATTCTATGCGTCAAACAGTTATGCTGCAGTTAACAGGGTTATGTCAGATACCACGGAGCGTGCGGCATGATGGAAATTAAGTCTAAATGATGATAACATTTAAGAAGTTGTCTCATAAAGTCACACGGAGGAAAGATAGTAAGACTGTAGAATATTACTAGGATGCCCAGGAGCAACATCAACCCACTTCAAAATACACCAGTGCGTTGAAAACTTATGAAACATCCTTCACAAGGAGTAGTGAATTAATAACAATGCAAAAATATTGGGCGGTTATGAGGGATGAGCCTTGTTAAGCAGAAGTAGCAGTAGCTAACTGCCTAGCTGCTCAGATAGGACTGTTCGGAGGATGATTTTGTGAAAAGCATGCACCGAATCATGTCAGTTACCTCAACATAACATCCTCAAATATGAAGAAAGCAAGCTCTCGAGTCTGCATTAGCTATATAGGCAAACTTGTTCGGCTATGCAGGATGTCTGTGAAGAAAACTTGTTGATCGAAAACGATAATATCTTCTTCTTGCTTCTGACAAGCCGGTCCGGTGTCATGGACCTCACCATAGGCACAATCTTTGAAAAGTAGAACTCTTCAACTACTAGATTACGTGTATAATTAAGACATTACCGGTTTAGCAGAGCACAAGCACCTCGTGAAGCATTTGCAAATATTGAAGCAGAAGCTTCGAAAATGAGTCTGATTGTAAACGAGGAAAAAACGAAGTACCTCCTATCATTGAGAAAGAACAAACTGCCTTGAGAGCTGGGATAAAATATCTCAAAAACAAGTATAACTTCAAGGCTGGTAAGACCTTTATCTATCTAGTCCCCGCAGTTTATACAAAATAAACAACGGCACAACCATAAGGATCATTCGAAATGTAGTTCTTTCTAGTCGTCTTTTTTTTTTTTTGGCTTAGAAGGTGTTGGAGTAAAAGCGTGCTCGTTCGGACAACCAAAATACCGCTCTTTAAAACATCGACAGTCCCAGTGTTAAAGACCAAATGCATAACATTGATCACAAAGCAATGCGAAAGCGCTTGGTCGTTTTTTGTGAAAAGTGCTTCTACTTTACGTTGTGTATAGCTTCATGGGTTTAGCTAAAAGAGTAAGAATTTAACGGCTTATATTGGTGGGACATGCAGAACAGATGGTCAATAGCGCACCAGCTCATAAAGTCTCAGAATCTATAGCAGGGTAATACACAGGAGGGGCGGAAGGACTTTGGCCTAAATATTTGAGCATCTACTCGTATTATAATATAAGTTTCTCTAGACTCAATATTTCTGAAATGCGGAATATGATGGCGAATTATCAGCGAATCCTGGTGATCCATTTAGCCAAATAAAAACGAAAAATGGGAAAATGTATTCAAGCAATTTCCATATTGTCAAAGATAGTTACACAAAAGATTATTAACCATTTTCTTAGAAAATGCGTACATCCCCTTACAAAGGCCCAAAAAAACGTCTTAAATTTAAAGTAGAATAGACGGAAGCTTAAATTGAAGGAAAAACTGCATTAAAAGTTCTAGTGCATAGCGCATAGACCGCAGTATCTGAAATGATTCAGTTTACTGTCCTAAGTTGGAAGACTACTCGTATGACTCTTGGAAACCGCTATCGTCCATCGACGAGTATGTAACAAGTTATCAAGCCAGTCATCCAGAAGTAAACCTACACTAAATCTCCTTTTGCTCCTCTACACATTTTAGTGTTTGTATATAGATACCATCGGTATATTATCTCACAAAATTGTTCCTTTTTATTTCGGTAGAAAAATGAAGAAGAAAACGAGTGTCGTTCAGTATATTTGCAAGCGCGAACGAAAGAACTACCCACGAAAGTTATACGTACAAAGCGAATGACAGTCTGATATAAATGATTCCTTCTGAAAATGAATGAACCCTAGTGGGCGAAAAGATCCAACTTCGCCTTAACTATCAGCGTTTATGCGACAAAGTTTTTCAATTGATTTATATTCCTGTTCAAAGTTAAAAATGACGAAAAGAACAAGCAACGATTCTCAGAAATACAAGCAATCCGACGAAAATACTAAAAGAACAACGACAACGACAACGTCGACGTTGACAAAGAAGATAACGCAGACAACGATGATGACGAAGATTCTCATCGCAGATTGGGATAACTTCATTGAATTTTCGCGACTTTCTTTGTCGCATTTTACTAAAAGTTCTATGCATAGGTGGGGTCTTTACGAGTCTCCATTTGTTCAAAACAAAAAAACAAAAAAAAAAAAAAAACTTAAAAGACAAAACTTAATATTCCTCATCAAAATTTAATAAAAAAAAAATAATAATAAAGAGAGCGAGAAGAAGCAGTCATGCCATTTCACATGACTCAGAGGAAACTTTGGTAATATCATTTATTTTGCGAAAAATGTCCTGGAAATGGGTGAGGCTGACTGAACTTAAGTGATGGTTGGGGTTTCCGTCATTGTAGGATTCTATTGAGTCTCGGCATAATTGGAAACCAAGTTGGATCGCACCTAGCTTTCAAAATACTATATTTAAACTTTACTAAATGGTATTGGTAGAATAATAAGAATTCCGGAAAAAATTTATACTCGTATAAAAGTACAGTCTGATTCCAGAATTCAACAACGAGACTACAGTTTCTAGCGCATGTATGGGCATTTACAGCGACATTTAGTCCAGGCGATAATTGCTACAGAGGACAGAAAAGCATCTATTTGGGTGCGATTTATTTTAAGCAGACTAAGGTAAAAATTCCTTCCTTTTAAACTGGCTTTTAATGGCAGAAAGTTTTAAGAATCAAAGATCTTAAGGTTCTGAAAGAATCTAACTAATCGTATAAGACATTTGGACTAGAAGGTTTAATAATATGGAGGTGACCCCTGCGTGTATACTCCACGGACTATGGATTTTGGGTGACTCAATCAACACATTAAAGAATTCCTCGCTAATTTAAGCGTTGACTCAAAATTTTAATACGACGTATCAGGAAGATTGTGCTCATATGATTGAGAAAATACTTGAGAGACTTAGCCTGCAAATGTCAATCTCTATTAGAATTAGCATATGATACGAAAAATTGAAGAGGTCTACCAAAGGAACAGTTTAAAAGGAAAACGTGAAAATGAAGAAGACGTGAGCAAACATTTCGTATAGAGATGACAAGTGCTGTTGAAGACGCAAATGCATTCGACGATCGACGTCACTGAAGATGATTTTGCGACTCCGAATATCTGTAGAAAATTTTTATAATTTGTAGACGTTGCTCGTTAGTGTACCTTACAATTATAAAAATGTTGAGTTTACTGAATAAACTAACAGTGACAGTTTGATGATTAGTGAAGGAGTGCGTTCACGAATTAAATTAAAAGTTGTCAAGTTCCTATTGGAAAACCCTATATTAATATCAGAAATAATTATTAATGTCTTTTTTTCTATTAATTGCATCAAGATTTTGAGCAAATTCATTAATGACTTTGTATGCTTAAGTCCATGGTGGCTTCCGGTCCTCTCCTATTGATATTCATTACAATGCGTTCGTAAGATATGTTGACATCCGATATGGAATTTTAGCTATACCATACATTAATACCACCTCTTTGTCTTTGTCTTCTATTCGTTCGGAACAAAATCCGCTAACAGTTTAGTACTTATATGTATTTATTTCAGACAATACAGAAATATCGATTCAAAAGGCAAGTAACATTTAAAAAAACAATTATTTCAATTTCTTCCTAAAGAGTCCAAATTCAAAAACAAACATGATAATCTATTAACTTCGTTTGTATACATAAGTTTTTCATATTGGTATGTATTTTAATTCGTGCGGCTTTTTTTTTCCAAAATTTGAACGTTTATTTAAGAAAAACATGTACAATAGTATTATTCAAAGTATTGGCCATCTGAAGCTATGACCTTTTCCCATCTTTCTAGTAATTTGTGGATCCCATCCCAAAAGAACTGCGCCGGCTTGGCAGCCAAGAATGAATCAAGCCAATTTTTGATATTCTGCTCTGAAGTGAACCGTATTTCAGTGAGGGCGTTCTGCATCGACCGGAATAAATGGTAGTCAGAAGGGGCAAGGTCTGGGCTATAAGGTGGGTGGGGTAAGATTTCCAAATAGTTCTTAAAAGGAATAGCAACGTGGGGTCAAGCGTTGTCATGATGGAAAATTATTGCCTCGTGTCTGGTCGAATATTCCGGGCGTTTTTCGGACGCTGCTCTCTTCAGACGGATTAATTGTGTTCTATAGCGTTGTCCATTGATGGTTTCACCCGGTCTTAGCAGCTCATAATACAGCACACCCATCTGATCCCACCAAATACAGAGCATTACCTTCGCACCATGGATATTCGGCTTTGCCGTTGATTTGGCTGGTTGGCCGGGTTTCACATATGATTTTTTGCGCTTGGGGTTGTCGTAATGGATCCATTTTTCATCACCAGTAACAATCCGATGCAAAAATGACTTCCTTTTGTGGCGTTCCAGCAGCATTTCGGACATGCAAAACCGCCTTTCGACGTCTCTCGGCTTGAGTTCATGTGGAACCCAATTTCCTTGTTTTTGAATATATCCAACTGCTTCTAAATGTTATGAATGGTTGCGAGCTCTTCTTGTCTTTGGCAACAATCTTCATAAAGTAATGTTTCCAGTTCTTCATCTTCAAACTTTTTTGGCTACCCAGGACGTTCATCGTCTTCCAAGCCAAAATCACCACTTTTAAATCGTGCAAACCACTTTTGGCACGTTCGCTCAGCTAGCGCATTTTCACCATAAACTTCCACCAAAATACGATGACTTTCGGCAGCAGTTTTCTTCATATTAAAGTTATGAAGAAGAACTCCCCGCAAAAACACTTTTTCAGGCACAAAGTTCGACATATTTGAGTGAAAAAAAAATTTATTGTTGTATGACGTACAATGACAGTAGCTTTCCAACGAATTAAGTTATAGACCCAATATTTTCTTTAGCTGTTAAATTTTCAAAATCTATTTGTAAAATATAATTTTCTTTTTCATTGTTTTCTTCCATCGTGTGTATGTTAATTATTGGTCGTAAGTGTATATGAATGAAAATTGAGTTAAACAATTTTTTGTCTATATCGATATCGGATGTAATTTCCACTACTTCGTTTTCATGATTATTTCTCGTGAGGATTTTGTTGTTTCTTAATCAAACATATTCCCAGTTAACCGTTTCCGTTTTCGGTTTTGTTAACCAGAGAAGCTTCTTGTATTGAGTAGTTAATTGGTTGTTCATGTGTATTTGCTGCTTTGCGTACACATTGCTCTCTTCTTTTTTTACTTTTTTTGTGTTTTCTTCATAAGTTTGTTTTCTTTTTATTTTTGCTTCACTGTCACAGCTAATTTAGTTTGTTTTTTCTCTATTTTTCCTATCGAGGTAGGAGGTATTTTCATCAATTTTATTTTCATTTATTGGAATGCCAAGTGTTTCGGTGATTACATTGACGATATCAAAGGGATTGCCACTTGTTTTTATTGCGATGGAGTTATTCGTTAATTGATATATTAATTGATAAATAAAGTTCATTTAATGGCACCGAGAACAATTTGCCATTACAATAATCACAGTATTCTAACCAGAAATATGAAAATAAAATTCGATTGAAATGTTTAATCAAAACAATATTAGTTATATTTTACTACAGTTCAATAGTTTTTGTTTACAATCGAGTAAGGAACCTTTTTAAAACATTTCTAATCACTTCGAGAACTCCTAAGTTGTCCCGTCAGACTTAAGAATTAAAACATTATGGTAGATGATATTGCATCGGGAACGGGTTTGCCGGTTAATGCGCATATAGGTAGTCAAGAAAAAAATTAGGCGCTGCGATCTACCTACACTGATGAAAAAAGAAAATATGTACTGGTATTAAGTCAGGATCAGGAGCAGAAGAGATGCGCGTCCCGTCAATGTTCTAGTTTATTAAAATGAGTTTTTTTGAATAGCTTTAGCTCATATTTTGTCATTAGTTATATATGATGTACATAGATAAAGGGTGATTCATTTTTAAGTTTGATTTATAATGTAAAACGAAACACATTAATTTAAAAAAAAACTTAAAATTTTTATCATCAGTTAAAAGAACAATTTATGGTATTTACGAATTAAAAATAATATCATGTAAATATTTACCACGATTATGTCTGATGTTCTACATTCGGAAGATCCAATTTTGGGCGACTCGTTTGAGCATAACGATAATACACGAGTAATGTTGGCTTTCAAAGCGTCAATCGTAACTGGCTTATTCCTGAAGACCTGGGACTTTACATATCTCCAGAGAAAATACTTAAAAGGTGTGATATCGCACGATCTAGGCGGCCAATTTACCGTACCAAATTGAAGTGTTGTTGAATTTCTTGTTGAAATCCGAGCTTACCGACACCATGTTCTTGAATTTCAGGAAGCACATAGTCCGTTAATATGGCGCGATAACGGTTACCATTGACGGTAATATTTTGATTTGCCTCATTTTTGAATTAATATGAACCAAAGATTCCACCAGCCATACATATACACCATACCGTTGTTTTTAATGGATGTAATGGTAGCTCTTGGTACTCTTTGGGTTGATCAACTGCCTAAATACGGCAATGATGTTTATTAAAGTATCCATTGAGCTAGAAATGGGCTTCATCATTGAACAACATTTCACGTTAAAACACCGGATTTTCATTGAGTTTTTCCAGAGCCCATTCACTAAAAATATGACACAAATTCAAGTCTCCTGGCTTTAATTCTTGCACATTGAATTTTGTACGCTTATAGGCAGAGATCCTCAAGTAAAATACGCCAAGTTGTCGAATACGCCAAGCCAAGCTGCTGAGAACAACGACGAATCGATTCGTCACGGTCTTCGCGTACACTCTAAACTACAGCTGCTATAGTCTCTTCACTATATGCTGGTTGTGGTCTAACCGGCATCATCTAATAATGTAAACTGGGACTTAAATTTGCAAATGGTATTGGCAATAGTTGTTATGCGATTATGCGCACCGTAAGTTTCTCGAATCGCACGAAAAACGTTTCTCACAGAACGCTGATTTTCGTTATACAACTGAACAATTTGGAAACGCTGTTGTAGTGTAAGTCTTTGCATGATGACTTCACAAACGATAATGAACAAAAATGGCAAAGTAGGTTTGATAAGAGTCGTGCGCAATGTGTCAAAAAACAGCCTATTGAAAATCAAACCTCATGATGAATCATTCTTTATGTAACACATGGGCTGAAAAGTCCGTTTTATAGTAAAACACAAAATTTTTGCAAATTTCAACTTCATTCACCAACTTTATGTATCGAAGGCGATACACTGATTAAAACGATTTTTCAATCTTTCGATACCAGTTTTGTAGTACGATTTTGGTTTAGCCTCAAAATAGGACTCTGTTTCGGCGATTACTTCTTCATCGGTCTTAAATCTAAGGTCTGCGAACAGGAAATAGTCGCTTGGGGCCAAATATGGAGAATACGGTGGGTGGGGAAGCAATTCGTAGCCGAATTCATTCAATTTTGCCATCGTTTTCATCGACTTGTGACAAGGTGCATTGTCTTGATGAAACAGCACTTTTTTTTTCTTCAAATGCGGCCGTTTTTCTGCGATTTCGTCCTTCAAACGCTCCAACAACGCAATGTAATAGCCGACTGTTGAGTCTTCTGAATCATCAACACGTTGTGGTTTTTGGTCGACTGTGAGCAAACGCGGCACCCATTTGAACAGAGCTTTCGCATGTCCAAATATTCGTGTATGATATATCGAACACGCACTTTTAATATCTCCAGAGCCTCAGCTATCTCGATCTACTTCACTTTATGGTCATTCGTAATCATTTTGTGGACTTTTTTTATGTTTTCATCTGGAACAGCCTATTTTGGACGTCCACAGCGTGCATCATCTTCGGTGCTTGTATGACCACTTTTAAATTTTTCAATCCACTTGCGAATGGTTTGTTCGGCTGTCCGGGTAACACTTATCAAGCCATTTCTTTGCATCGGATGCATTTTTTCCCATCAAAAAGCAATGATTGGTTTGAATTGCTTTGAATCCATTTTTTTCACAATAACAAAAGTTGCTTCACTAACAACGCTATATCTCGAGAACTAATCGTCCTATAGCCATCAAGTTTATACACGTTTCTTTTGAAGGTTTGTAGTAAATGAAAATGGTATGGATTTAATTCAAGTGGTGCCCTCTCTTAGAAACGGCACCGACCATGTATTATATCTATGAGTAGGAATGTGAAATATTTAATTTCTTCCATTGCAAAAATACATTTCTAAATGTTAAAAAATACCATGAAAGGTCACCATTATACGACAGGCATATTTGCATGCCTTGTTCGCCTGTAGTCCAATGTTCAAAATGCAACATGTAGTCACAACTAAATCAACTGAAGACAACTAAACTTAAATTAGCCGATTGAATACATTGAACATTTTTGCCAATCTTCCAAAAGCGCACTCTACAACCATTCTTTTACGGCATAACCTGTGGTTAAAAATTATATTTAATTCTAATGCCCCACGATATGGCTTCATTATTTCATTCTTCAATCGGAATGCGTCATCACAAATTGTTCTGTCTGAAGGTTTATCAATGCACCCAACGTTTATAGGATTAAGCCGGCTATGCGCATCCACCAAAGCAAATAGAACGATAATGAAATTTTTTTTTAAGATTATAAAACTGACAGCCGGTGTTTGATGGGGCCTTAATGCGTATATGTTTTCCACCTAATGCTAGCAAGCTATATGCAAAATGAAAATTCTTACGTGTCTGTGTCCTAAAAAATAAGATAGTGAAACATATTGTTTGATATTGAATAATATAAAATGTATTATGGGTAGTAGTGAGCAGGTTTTCGTTCGCTAGTAACTAAGAGTAATCTTCCATCCATCATTTGCATTATTCCTACCTGTTGGTATCTTGGCACCATCGATGGCAACAATAACGTAAGTCAGTGGGTAAATCTCTGTGTAGGAGGAACATGTTTTTTTCGTTTCAATTGTTCTAGGTTCCACATGACGGGAACATGGTATCGGATGATATTCTTTCGGTAAGGATAAGCGATGTGGAAAATCAGGAGATATGGGCCGATCTGATGAACCAGTGGAACAAAAAAAAAAAAAAAAAAAAAAAAAAAAACGGTTCATGGTAGGTGGTACGAGTTTCATTTCACACATACCGGTAACGGCTACCCGGTCTTTAGAAATACATTCTTATGGGCGTCCCCAGTTAACCTGTAGCCGACTGCCGAAACCGGGTAAATGGTTCTCAAGTAAGTAGTGGATACTACTGTTTATAGTTTTGGTTTAATAATATCTTATGAAATACAAAGTTGATCAAAATCATTAAATTGTAGATTACTGCCATTTAACTGATCCCACAGGCTAATATTCCCCCTCCCACCTCAGGCGTTGAAACTATATTTTCAAGTCCAGTAGTTGTCATCATATCCTCAACCTCATGTCAACTCTGATACATACAAAATTATGTAGAACAACACAGGCTTTGACTATGCTTGTAGCAAAATCAGTATTGAGGTTAATTGGTCGGTGAAAAACCCTCCATTGATTGCTTAAAATTCCAAAAGTTCATTCTATGTACAATATATATCTTCGAGCCCTGGACAGGCGACCATTGATTTTTTTTTTTTTTTGTCAATTGTCAAATTATACCCACCATATGGGCGAAGAAGATGCCTGTCTAGCGCAAATGCTTCATCTCCCAGTAAAAAATATGGAACTTTTGTACTTGTTTTTTCATGAAGACATTTCTCTTCAGACATTTATATGTCGTTATTTTTTATTGTTGTCCAAAGTGAGGAGCTCTTGAATATATTAGAGTCACAATCTTTGCCATAGTTTCCCACACTCACGTAAATGAAACGATACTCTGAATCTGCTACATCCATCAGTACTATTGATTAGTAGCCTTAACAATTGAACACATTGCATGAGTTAGATTGACAATTCGAATCTGCTCCCTATCGACGGCACCAATGCAGTGAGGAAAATTAACGTTGCTCTCAAATTTTTCGGCAATTGCTTGCCATTCTCCTCAAGATTAGGAATACATTCATCAAGAAGGGACCAAATAGCAATACATACACAAAGTATTTTGTAACTTATAGTAGATATTCCAAGTCTGTAACTATAATGTAGATCTGTAAACGTGCAACCACTTGCTAGGTATCTAAATAGAAAACATTAGTAAAGATTTGTTTCATTGAGTTTCATCAAGTTTCCTTAAATTAAATTTTATTTTTGTGACTGGAAAAGAAATAAAAAAGAAGTGGGAACCGTGATTTTTTTTCAGAAATCTGGAAAACAAGACCAACTTTTGAAGAAACCAGGAAGTGGACGTTCAACGTCAAAGACATTTACAGTAATTGCAATTTAAAAAAAAAAAAATTAAGGAACGTCAAACTGCCAACAACCCATAGACTCTAGTGGTCAGCCATTTCCGCATGGAGATGTCTCTAATACTGATGAAAAGGAAACGCCTGACGACTCTGCAACCTTTATAGTAAAGCACCTAGTTCTCGCAAACGAAAAATAGATCCTTTGGAATTGGAAATAATTAATGCAATTAAGAAAAAAAAAACCAGACCGATTCATTCATCGACATTCATTTTTCAAAGGAATTATTCTATCGTTATATACATGAAAAAGAAATTTTAGAATTCCAAATGAGAGTTTTACAAAAAGTGTTCGATATTTTTTTTTTTTGTATTTTATTTAGTTTTTTATTTTCAATTAAATTATCAATAAAAGCGGTTTGTACAAAGAAGAACAATGCTCAAGTACATGCAAAAAAAAAAAAACAAATAATTCAATAAAAAAATAACAATAAAAATATTTTCATAAAATTAGGAGAAAAATAATAATATTAATTTTTAAAATAATATTAATGAAATTTAAAAAGCAAAAAAAAAAAATATTCTGTTAAAGAAAATTTACAAAGTAAGCTTACAAAGTAATCAGTGCTATATTGTTGTGTATATATACCACCTTGATAAAAAAAAAACAACGGAATAACCACCATGTGGCGCTCCCATTGTTTCGATTTAAATGCTGTTTTTTTTTTTGTTAAGTTGGTACATCCGATGTTGACATTCCTTCTAAATCTTAGCGTCATAGCTTGACATTTGCAATTTGCAATTTGCAGTTACGTAGCCAAGAGTACATCTATCTCTGGGTGTGTTGGCGATTTCTTAAATTTTAGAAATGGATTTAAATTTGCAACAACGAACTCGTATTATGATTTAATGGTGCGCAAACGTTTGAAATGTTGGAAAAGTGTTTCGGCAACGATTCCCTAAAGAAAACGGTCGCTTATCAGTGGCACTAGCGGTTCAAAAGTGGTCCTGAGTCAATCGAAGATGATGAACGCTGTGGCAGACCATCGACATCGAAAACCGACGAAAACATTGATGAAGTAAAGTAAAAGTAATGAACATTGCCTATGGAACCGCCCAAGACATTTTGGTAAATGAATTGGATTTCCATCGTTAGCAGGAAAACTTGTGCCAAAAGACCTCAATTTCATGCAAAAAAGCGACCGTGTTGACGTCGCAAGAGAGATGATTTGCGAGACTGAAT
Source organism: Volucella inanis (assembly GCA_907269105.1). Taxonomy (NCBI): domain Eukaryota; kingdom Metazoa; phylum Arthropoda; class Insecta; order Diptera; family Syrphidae; genus Volucella; species Volucella inanis. The sequence continues at coordinate 151,666,812 of OU026153.1, forward strand.
CCGATCCCACATTAATCAAAAGGATCATTACTGGAGACGAGACGTGGGTTTATGAGTACGACATGCAATCCGGATATCAGGCAAGTGAATGAGGCGAGACCAAAAAAGAAGGCAATGCTCATGGTTTTCATGGATTACAACGGTGTGGGTAGAAAACTCGTGGATTTTGCACCATGATAACGCACCGTCGCGCAGTGCCATTATTATTCGTAATTTTTTGACAAAAAATGCAACAAATGCAATGCAACGAATTCACCTGATTTGGCTCCTTGTGACTTCTTTCTGTTCAATCGAGTTAAAAAACTACTAAGGGGAACGCGTTTCAGCAGCCGAGAGGAAGTAATGGAACAATCGCAGGAAGCATAGATAGACGTACCGAAAACCGAATATATAAAATGTTTCGAGGATTGGATCAAGCGCTGGCATAAGTGTGCTGCAGTCGATGGGGATTACCTTGAAGGGGACAATATAGATTTAGATGAATAAGCTCTCATTTTTAATTTTCTAAACTTTTTGTTCAAGGTGTTATATACCAAATATCTATTGATTAACTTAGTCCCATTAATGACACAAAGATTCCTAAAGAGGATTAATAGTTAAATTCCGATATGATCTAGGGAACTGTATCTTGCAATATAAGTAAATTGGCTTCTTAAATTTATAAGTCGTGCAATGAATATGCCGTCCCTATAGTTCAAATATTTTAATAAAGAACACCCTATTATTGACATTCGAAACCTAGACTTGTGGTCGAACTAAAGTAAGTTAAACACAAATCTTATCATGGAGTTAAAAGCGAGTTCCAATTTTCTGAACGATGCCAAGTCCAGTGAGCTGTAAACCAAACTAGAGTAAGTTATTTGTGGTACAAGCAAGGATCTAACTAATTTTAACCGGATTTCAACTGGTCTATAACGGACAGATTTCCACATCAACCGCAAGCCAATGTAAATTTTTTTAACTAATGCGTTAATATGATCCTTAGCATTAAGATAGTTGTTAATGATAACACCAAGGTTTTTGACATTATAAGAATAACTAATTTTATTTCCAGACAGGTAAACATATGGGTATTCTTCAACATACCCTAAGTTATTTCCAATAGGCAAGCAGAAGTTACTTTTGCATTAAGTTGAAGCCCAATACAAGAAGCCCAAATTCAAACTGCCTCTAAGTCTTCGTTCAATTGACAGACACAACTATCAATTTTAGCTCGCGGGTTAGAAACATACCCGCATAATTGAGCATCGTCAGCCTATAGGTGTACTTGACATTTTTCCGTTCAATGAAATCTGTTGATACCTACTTCTAAGATAGTTTAGAATAAGCTCAGCAGCTTATTTACTCCAACCAAAGCTATTTATAGGTTTCCAATACAATATTTCATGATTCCCTGAATCAAATGCCTTTGAGAAATCTAACAGACATAGTAGGCATATATAAGATTTTTCAAAGTTTAGACGAATATCATCAACTATTTTCAAAAGTGCAGTAGTACAAATATGACTTGCACGACACGCATATTGATGCGGGCTTATCAAATTATATGAGTTAACGTGAGTTTGAAGTTGACTTTAGTGATAATTTCTAGAACCTTTGACAAACTCGGGAGAATGCTTATTGGGCGAAAGTCAGCATTTCCAGAATGACTGGAATTCTTTGGAATAGGGGTTACTTTTGCAAGTTTCCTGGCGAAGGGAAAGCAGGATTTAACAAGGCAGCAGGTATAAGTATGAGTTAGCGTATCTACAACATATAAAAGAATTATTTTAGTAAATCTTAGAGATATTCCATCTAGACCTATAGCATTAGACTTTATAGATTTAATGGCAAAAATGATATCGGCGTTATTTATAGTTTGGAAACAAAATGTTGGGTCTGAAAAGTCAGAGGAACTACTGCATAAATTAGCTTCAGTGGAGGGAATAGAACTATCTGAAACAGAAGTAGTCGCAAAAAAGTTCGTCAATAGATCCGGATTACTGTCCGCATAGTTCGGGAAACCGTTTTTAGTGGGAATAACGGTCAACTGGCGCAAAATTTTTCCAGAGATCTCGAGTCTTAGAGCTGATTTTAAGCTTGGATTTGTAATAAAATTGCTTTTGTTTGAGAGTCTCCGTGGTTGTTAAGTTTCTCAACTTAACAAATGCGGTCTTATTTCCAGTTAAAGGATAGTTCTTTCATCTGCGGTAGTATTTGTCTCGAAGTCTCATGAGCTTTTTTATACTTAAAGTAAACCAAGGGCGCCCCGAATCCTTAACTACCACTTGTTTTATTGGTACACATTTGTTGAAAAGTTCCAACACCATTGACTCGAATAAAGCAACTGTTTTATCAACATCTGAAAGATTCCAACATATATTCCAAGGGTATAATGAGGAAGGTTGCGAAGGTTGGCAACCTACTCGGAAATGTGGGGGAGCGGAGTTATGAATAATATTAAAACCATAATTTTTAGAGAAACTCTTAATGGAATTAGATTTTTCATCGTTTCTCAACATATTTTTATTGAAGTATCCGCACAAAATTATATTGGGATACTGTAAGACATAGGTGGTAAATGCAACGAATAAGAAACTAATGATAACTGTCGGATATTTCGACATACAAAAAATCAATACCAGCCGAATTTTAATTTTTTTTAATAACTTCGCATTTTAACACAGATCTTTAATAAATTGCAACCCTACCTCCTCTTTTCGGTTTGTCGCTACGATGTATATTATACCCAATAAGGGCAACGCAATAATTATCATCACCACTTCCATCTGCTATATCAAACAGCGTAAACGGAATTCACATAGTTCGCATAGACCATCGCCTTCAAGTCATATTGACCAAAACATAGCTCCTCAGATGTACACTACTCAGGTAACTTTCACCAATAGCATGCTGCAAAGAAGTATAATTCAAGTTTCAAACACACCATTAGAATACCAGGATTTCTATGGAATCCATCTAATTGCAAACCAGCAAATAATTCTACCCACAAGCAAAACATCGAGCAATCTACAACACCTTCTGTCAACAATTCTACATTGGACACATCTGTTAGTTCTTAAGATTCCATTGACTTTTAATTCATTCATTAATTACTCAAGAATTTCAACTTTTTACCTTTTTAATTGATTAATTAATTTTTTTATCAAAATACTTTTTACTTTTTTCGACTACTGTTGTACGAAAAAAACGATAAATATTATTTTTATTTATTGGGTATATATTTTAATTTGTGCGGTTTTTTTTCAAAATTTGAACGTTTATTTATTGTAAAAAAAACATGTACAATAGTATTATTCAAATTATTGCCCATCTGAAGCTATGACTTTTTCCCATCTTTCTGGTAATTTGTGGATCCCATCCCAAAAGAACTGCGCCAGTTTGGCATCCAAGAATGAATCAAGCCAATTTTTGTTATTCTGCTCTGATGTGAACCCTATTTCAGTGAGGGCGTTCTGCATCGACCGGAACAAATGGTAGTCAGAAGGGGCAAGGTCTGGGCTATAAGGCGGGTGGGATAAGACTTCCCATCCACTGTTTTTCAAATAGTTCTTAACCGGAATAGCAACGTGCGGCCGAGCGTTGTCATGATGGAAAATTATTGCCTCGTGTCTGGTCGCATATTCCGGGTGTTTTTCGGCTATTGCTCTCTTCAAACGGATTAATTGTGTTCGGTAGCGTTGCCCATTGATGGTTTCACCCAGCACACGCATCTGATCCTACCAAATACAGAACATTACCTTCGCGCCATGGATATTCGGCTTTGCCGTTAGTTTGGCTTGCTGACCGGGTTTCACATATGATTTTTTGCACTTGGGGTTGTCGTAATGGATCCATTTTTCATCACCAGTAATAATACGATGCAAAAATGACTTCCTTCCTTTTGTGGCGTTCCAGCAGCATTTCGGACATGCAAAACCGCATTTCGACGTCTCTCGGCTTAAGTTCATGTGGAACCCAATTTCTTTGCTTTTGAATATATCCAGCTGCTTTTAAACGTTTTGAAATGGCTGCTTGAGTGACACCCAAAGATTCTGCGAGCTCTTCTTGTGTTTGGCAACAATCTTCATAGAGTAATGCTTCCAGTTCTTCATCTCCAAACTTTTTTGGCTGCCCAGGACGTTCATCGTCTTCCAAGCCAAAATCACCACTTTTAAATTGTGCAAATCACTTTTGGCACGTTCTCTCGGCTAGCGCATGTTCACCATAAACTTCCACTAAAATACGATGATTTTCGGGAACAGTTTTCAGTAATATAGAAGAACTCCCCACAAAAACACTTCTTTAGGCACAAAGTTCGACATATTGGAGTGAAAAAAAAATTAGTGTTGCTTACGCTTCAAATGAATGACATATACTGAAATGACGTACAATGACAGTAGCTTTCCAATGCATGTTCCAATGGAATAATAACAATGAAATAATACAAGTTACACCATCTCTTAACAAACCGAATTAGGTTATAGACTTAATAGTTCATAATAAATCATAATAAAATAAAATAAGGTGTATTAGCTCAATATCTTATTACCTCTTACCTTATAGTCATTTCTTTAGGTCTCTCTCATGAATGTATCCTGGGATTGGAGAGTATCCTTAATTTTTTCAAAAATTTCATTAAAACTCGAAATACTCGTCCTAAAGTAATTAAAAAACTTTTCAGGATCTTCGCGCAGTTGATTAAATATAACATAAAAAACTCCACATTTCTTCTGCTTTTGATTATTCGGATCAACTTAATGAATTCTATTTGAATGCCAGAAGTTGATTTCTCTCCATCAACACCGACCGACTCAACGATATGAAAACTGAAAACATACTGTGGATCGCCACGACTGGAACAAAATTCATATTTCATAACTTGGTCTCTGCCGTCTGCCGGATATGTGTGAAAACATACTAATTTTTTGAGAAAACCGGCTAACCGGGTCGAGTAACTGATAGTCGGCTAATTGTGAAGTGGTCTGGTAGGGTGTGAGAAAGATAAGAAATTTGCGATGAAGAGCAAGAGACATTGCAAGAGATTCAGTGAAGCAGTTCGGGCGCGGTGTTAGATACGCTTGAAGGTTAAAACAAGCGAATGTTTTGATAGTGCAAGGACAAAAGCCTAAAGTATTACATGAACTAGAATATTTGCAAATACAAGTTAGAGAAAAGATAAAAGAAATAGAGAGACAAAAGAGAAAAAATAAATGTCGGAAATTTTTGTTTTTCCTATGTTTCAAATGAAAGCAAATATAAGTACAAAAAAAAAGGTTTCAATTAGCAAACGTAAAATCAAAGAAAATGCTTACTTATTGCGAAAAATAAAGCAAAAAAAAAAAAAAAACAGACTGTATACCATAGACGGTAGTTAAGACAGTTTTTATATTCAGAAACGTGGAAAGAGGCCACGAACAAGGAAATAGTTAAGTTTAAAATAAGCGGTAGCCTATATGCCGGCCGATATTAGGAATCGTTCGATTTGATTCGCGGTTATCGCTTGTGTGTTAGCGTTTGTTCCGGTTTCGATTCCGTAGATTTTTTTTTTTTTTAGTTTTGTATAATATTTATTGTTTTTCTGAGCTGTTACTTAGCTTTTAGATTCTAGAATTTTCAATTTGTAAGTATTGAATTAACTAAGTAAAATTAAGTTTGCACGTTAGTGAGATTTTGTGAATTACCTTTAAGGGGAAATTAAAAAAAAATGCTGTTAACGTTTCGGAAGTCCTGGTTTTAGTTTATTGCGTTCCGGATTAATATTTTTTTTAACAGCTTTTTTTTGTTTTTTATTGCACGAATTATCCATTGGAAAGGCGCGAATCCCACATTAATTGGCGTTTCTCGTTTTTTTTTTTTTTTTAAGTCCTTAACCTAAGACCACGCTTTGCTATGGCCGGGCACTCTACTGTGATATGTCTCGCAGTACGAAGAATTCGGCGGTAACAAATGATTGTCTTATTTTGTTGTATTTTCTTTCAGAATAAGTAACAACCAATTCGATGACTCAACACCCAACAAACATTCAAGAAAAATTGACAAATCAAATTTTGACCAAGCACTGGACAAATTAATTAGCGTAAACAAAAACAACAACAACGAGCTTACTGTATTTGGCACAAGTCTTCACAAGACACAAGAAAATCTTTGTGTTTACCATATAAAATTTTTGTTCTTTATACTAATAGAGAGGCCTATACATTACATTGTTACGAGAATTTGTTGTGATCGGAGTTGTATTTTTTATTTATTTATTTATTTTTTTATTTTTTTTTTTTAATAGAGAAAGAGAAAGCGCATTTTCGGCATATCTTGCTTTTTTTCTTTAAGAAAAGTGTCAAAGTAGGTGCAGCGGGTATGTAGATTCAGCTATAAGCGCTAATACTTGTAAGCGTTGATTTACACGCTTTCGTTCAGAAAATACAGACCTTACTGATGCTGTCCGCTCTGGACGTCCACCCACCACAAACGACAATTAAATCTTGACTGCAGTTACCGTCGACAGACATTAGATGACACATGAGATCGTTCAGCGGCTTAACATCGCCCATATACCATAATCATTTCGCAGAGAATGAAAAGGCTTGGAATGTCGAAAAAGGTGGAAGTTTGGGTGAGTGAAAGAAATATTATAGATCGCGTAATAGTCTGTGAGTTTTTGTTGAGATAAATTTTCTGAAAAGAGTGGTAACGAGAGACGAAAAATTGGTGGTTTACAGCAAAATCCAGCATAAAAAGTCATGGTGCGCTCGGTCGGTAAACAAAATTTGCATCCCAAAAATGTCATGTTGAGCGTTTGGTAAGATTTGGAGGTGTCCTTCACTTCGAGTTGCTTCCACGAAATCAGACAATTAATGCCGATAAATATGGCTCTCAGCTCGATACTTTGAAGCAGGCAGTGGAAGAAAAACGACCAGAGTTGGCGAACATAAAAGGCGTTGTTTTCCATCATAACAACGCCAGACCACACACAGCTGAAATCATTTGGCTGGGAAGTTATGCAGCACCCACCGTACTCTTTAGAACTTGCGCCTTCTGACTACCATCTTTTCTGCTCTCTCAAAACCAATACAATAAAATCAAAACTTTGTACCTATACATACTCGTACTTTTACAAAATAGGCATTATGTCCCTTCCAGAAAGTTGCAAGAAAGTAATAGACCATGATGGACAATATCTAATGGAATAAATACAAGCTAAACAAACCAAAATGACTTTATTATTTTCCACAATATTATCTATGAAGATCAATACACATTTTAAAATATCAACAGCTGCTTAAGACGCCGAAAAACGTTGACTCTCAATTTATTTTGGATATGTAGGAATAAAAAGAAGTCATTGGATTTCAAATCACGCTTCCATTGCGGGTGTTTAAAGTGCTAAAAAGTAAGTGCAGCATATGGCTCTACATCTTATTCTGATTTAGTAAGTGCTGCAGTTTCAGATGCAGAAATTTATTTTTTTCTTGAATGATAAATGTTATTTAAATAGTTTTCAAAAATGATGAACGCTAACTATAGGGTTTTCTAACAACGCCTTGACAACTTTTTTTTAAATAAAAGGCAAACCATATGAGCAATTTCAAAAACTTTATTATTGGCTTGAAGTACAATCAAAACATTTATGAACTTCGTTCATATGCAGTGGTCCATTCGTTGGACCCAATTTTCAACGACTCGGCCACACATTTTGGCTGAAACGGCCACTATTTCGCTTTCAATGTTGGCTCTGAGCTCTTCCAACGTCGTCGGCGTGTTTGCATAAACCAATGACTTAACGTAGCCCCACAGAAAATAGTCAAGCAGCGTTAAATTGCACGAACGAGGCGGCCAATTGGCTGGCCCATGTCTTGAGATAACACTCTCACCATACTTACTCTTCAATAAATCGATTGTAGCGTGTGATGTGTGGCTTGTGGCACCATCCTGTTCAAATTCGGGCCAAAAATAATCGGGGATCATGGCGCGATAACGCTGACCATTCATAGTAACGTGACGCTCGCTATCGTCAATGAAAAAATATGGCCCAATAACGCCGCCGGCATGCAAACCACACCAAACAATTATTTTTTGTGTATGTAGTTGTGATTCATGAAGCACATGTTGGTTTTCACCCGACCAATAACGCATATTTTGCTTATTGACGAACCCATTGAGCCAAAAATGAGCTTCGTCATTAAAGATGATTTTGCGATGAAATTCATCATCTTGGCGCATCTTGTACAGAACTCAATCGGAGAACGTACGTCGCTTCAAATGGTCTATCGGCTTTAATTCTTTAGTCAGCTTGATGTTGTATGGGTGTAAACCAAGATCCTTACGCAAAATATGCCATAATGTGGTCTGAGCGATGCCCAATTCTTGAGAACGCCGTGGAATTGACTGATTTGGATCGTTTGCAGCGGACGTCTGAACGGAAGCTATATTCTCGACACTTTGACCAACCCGTTGTCTCACTGACACGGCAACATCACACAACGAATATTTAGACTCAAATTTTTGCACTAAACTTGTTATTGCCTGTCTACTAGGTCGAGAATTGCGACCGAATATTGGAGTTAACGCTCTTTAACTTGCAGTCACCCACTCCGAATATCTGTAGAAAATTTTTATAATTTGCAGACGTTGCTCATTAGTGTACTTTATGTTGAGTTTACTGAATAAATTGACAGTGACAGTTTGATGATTAGTGAAAGAGTGCGTTCACAAATTAAATTCAAAGTTGTCAGGTCCCTATTGGAAAACCCTATATTAGAGAATTTTGTGCAATGAACACCTTTAATTTTTATTATTATTTGCAGTAAATTTATACGCTACTAGCGATTAAAAACAATATATCATACAACAGTTACATTACTTTTCAACGCCCCAACTGTCTTTTTGAGCACCTTTCTTTTGGACTCGGAATTCCAGGGATCTGAATGTGTCTTCAGTTGGCACGTATCTCAGTGTTATAGCCAATTTATTTCTTAAAAGTACTATATTGCTGCTCTCTTGTATATTACGTATAGACTTTCTTTAAAATTGTTCTAACCTTGTATTAAAACATTAACTTGTGAAGATCTCAACCAAGCTAAGAACATTTTTAAACCGATTCATTTTTAAGCGCGAAAAATTCTTTAAATCCCTCTTGTCATTTTTCCAAAAAATATCGTTAGGCAACTGCGTTCCAATATCAAATTAAGACCTTTTTATTAGAAGGGGCTTCACCCAATATTTGCTAATAGTTTTCTTTAGTGGTTTTTCCCTTTTTGACATTTAGTTTCTAATGTTTACAACTCGCGGTTAACGGATTTTGTAGCGAAACCCTATGCCTTCGACTTCATTTCTTTAATTAACTGGCTAACGTTCGTTTGGGCACGCAAGTTACTCCCAGCTAGTTAATGAAATTTTTCGAAATTTTCGGTGATAATACTTACTTATGGTAATTATGGCTAACCGGAAAGTGAAGGTGCGCGAGCTAGCAGATACCACAAAGATTAGTACTGAGCGCACACGCCATATTTTGGGCAATATTCTGCATATGAAAAAGTTATCCAGCCGCTGGGTGTCGCGCATACTCACTCCTAACCAAAAACACGAACGCGAGAGCACTTCAAAAGCGTGTTTGGACTTGCTGATACGGAATCGGGCGGACTTTTGACGTCGATTGGTAATTGTTGAACACCAGAGAATTGAATGAGTGTCCGGCAATGGACTGAGGCCAACACGAGTGCTCCGAAGCGGCCAAGGGAGGCTCGATGGGTCGGAAAGGTTATGGCGTCGGTTTTTTGGGATTGTCATGGCATACTCTTCGTGGACTACCTCGAAAAAGGAAAAACCATCAACAGCGAGTATTACTGTGCATTATTGTAGCGATTGAAGGCCGAAAAAAAATTTTGTTTTTGCAAGACAATGCACTGGCGCACAAGAGCATCGAAACCATGACTAAAACCAATGATTTACGGCTCTAATTTCTGTCGCATCCACCGTATTCGTCCGATTTGGCTCCCTCGGTCTTTAATCTCTTCCCAAACCGCAAAAGATGGCTTATCAATAAAAAATTCAGCTCACGCGAGGAAATCATCGACGCCACGGACGCCACGCCAACCAGCCATCTCGGTCGTTGGATCTTCAATCTTCAGGATAAGTCAATGTCGCTATAGTTCATCGTCGTATCTCCACCTCCTCCTTCTCTTCTATGCAGATGATACCGAAAATGATCCGACGAACTTTCCTCTGAACAGCCAAAGCACTCTCATCCATTTTTGATAAAGTCTATGCCTCGGCGCCATAGAGCAGGAATGTGATTATTAAGGTCTTATACCATATAAAGTTACTTTTATTGTTCGAGAGAGGGCCTAACAAGTCAATTCCCTTCTTAGTATAAATAGTTGCTTTCTTCCGATTTTGTCAATATCATCTGCGTATGCAAGTAATTGGGTGGACTTTTGAAAAAATTTGTTTCTAGTGTTGACGCTTGAGTTTTTTTCACTATTCTTGCAAAAATAATCTTAAAGAAATCTTGTAAAAATATTTTTTTGACATTAAAGTCCGGTGAGGAAGTGACCGACCTTCGTGCATTCTCCATCGTCATCTTGCATAAATGAACGAGTTAAGCAGGGTTGACAATGCTAGACATTATCCTGTATAGTTCGTCTCTATAGATACTGTCATACCCAGCCGTAAAATCGATGAATACGTATTGGGCATCGATTTGGAGCTAATAATGGATTTTATTGTGGACTTTACTGGCTTTAAGCCATACTGATATGAACCAATCAGATGATCGGCTTCAGGCGTTCAAACAGTATTGTAAAAAGGATCTTGCAGGCGATATTAAGAAGACTAATACCTCTGTGGTTGGCACAGTTAAGAGGGTATCCTTTCTTGAGGATCTGACAAATAATGCTGAGGTTCCATTTATTATTTAAGTTAGTTTATGCTCCTTATCACGTCATCGGCTGCCGCTTTGTCTAGATGCCAGTCAGAACGTCCGCTTTAGCAGCTTTATTGGATTTCATGTTAGATATGCCTATCTTCATTTCATTCAGGTCGGATGGACGAAATTGATGGTATACATCGTCCAGAGTGAAAGGTTCATTCTGCCTGCCAGCGGTATTTGGTTCGTCATCGCCGTTATGCAGTCAACAGAAATGCTCTTTAAACATCTTTGTTCGCTTCTACAAGCGTCAATTTGGAGTTTTTATCCGTGGCATATTTTTTTACCTTTCGGTAAACTTCCGAATCTCATTCCTGGAGTAGCATCTCTTAATTTTCTCGACCGCCCCCTTCTCATGCTCCTTCTTTTTCCTTCTGAGAAGCCGGTCTTCGTTTCTCTTGTTCGTGCTTGTACTCGTATGCATCTTGCCTGCCGGCAGGCAAGCCAATGTTGTCAATGGTCTTCGATACCTGGTTCTGGCGGCATAGGATCTTTTAAGATATAAAGGGAGAATCGATTGGAATAGGATTTGGCAATCTCTTGTGATTGTAGCCGTCGAATGTATTATTGTAGGCTCACAGTATTAGGCTGCCTTTACGATATTCGGGATATCAGCAAACGTACCTTGGTTAGGAAAAGGTACTGGCCTGACGTAATGTTAGCCCCTTTGGCCCCTCGATATTGGCCCCTCGGAATGTCATCCATAATACTGGAGGAGTGCCTTCTGTCCATCGCGATATGTGGTCAATCTAGTTAACGGTTAATTGATTAGGACTTCCTCAAGCTTGTGTTATGTATTCGCAGCTTACAGCTGGCCACTTGCATTTGCAAGTATTTCTTTAAATGAATTGGCTGATTACCGTGTTGTGATTAATCCGATTCCTCTGTGCAGACGAAAAACCGTTTACTTGTCAGAATGTTTTCACATCCAGATGCGTTCTAGGAGAAAAACTTCCACCAAAAAGATATTTCGTTAAAACATAATTGCGTGGAGCTCGAAATAATTTTGTGCTTCTCTGTGAACTGATTTGTTTCATTAGTTGTTCGAAGATTGAGTTTCTGTGTAGGTTTTTCGTTGTTCATTGTTTGTTACAGAAATATTCACGTTATTTTATTTCCTGATTAAGTTCGTTTTACTATTTTTGCATTCAAACGGATAACAATACATTTTTCGAATTGACGCCGTTTTTAATTATTCTGTTATCCTGTTTGACCAAACGCTGGATGTGAGGAAGGAAACAATTATTACATATCTATGTATCTACCCATCGAGTTGCGACTAAATGCTAGTTCTTGATTTGCTTAAGCCAATTAAAAAAATCAAGAACTCGTTAAAGGAAATCTGTTGTACTGCTAAAACTAAAACATAATTCACTGCGATTTTTTAGGAGATGTTAAAAATATTATGTAATGAATAATCTACTGTAATTTGAAGAAGATATTTAGTTTAATTTTTATCTGTAAATACTGTAAATTATACTGGTTTTTATATTTAATTGGCTTCTACTTGCGGAAAGCTGCTAAATTTAGTGTTTAAGAACTATATTTAGTAATTCGTATTTTCCTCTGTTCACATAGAAATTAGAAAATATTATGCATTCATCTGACTCGGGCAATTTTTCTATAAATTTTTGAATTAATATATATTTGTAATTGTTTACACCTTTCTTAAATTTGAACGGCTTGTTTTATTCATATTTGATACTGGTTCACATTTTTCAAACGTCAAACGTATAAGAGATATAATTATCTAAAGTTCTCTTTATAAATTTGTGTACTTTCAAAAATACTATTCCAGAAACAAGTGGTGCTTGTTATAGCTCCTTGCTTAATTAAACGTAAATTAACCTTGAAGATGCTGTCGGTTTTCTGAATTTCCCATCGAGGATAGTTTTTTGGATCTTCATGTTTTCATCCGCACTGGAGTTTAGGTGCTGCCCCAAATCTCATTTGATTGTGGTCTTATATGCAAACCTTTTTATAAGGGGTGATTCATCATGAGGTTTGATTTTCAATTGGCTTTTTTTGACAGATAACGCATGAATCCTGCTTTGTCATTTTTATTCCGTATCGTTTGAGAAGTCATCATGAAAAGACTCACACCACAACAGAGTCTCTAAATTATTCAGCGTTCTGTGAAAAATGTTTTTCGTGCGATTCGAGGAAGTTAGGGTGCGCATAATTGACCTACTGAAACCACTATTGCCAAAATCATTCAAAAATTTGAGTCCCAGTTTACATGATACCCGATCGGTTAGACCACATTCAGCACGTAGTGAAGAGACTTTAGCAGCTGTAGCTGAGAGTGTACGCGAAGACCGTGACGAATCGATTCGTCGTCGTTCTCAGCAGCTTGGCTTGGCGTATTTTACTTGAGGATCTCGGCCTAAAAGCGTACAAAATTCGACTTGTGCAAGAATTTAAGGCAGGCGACTTGAATTTCATATTTTCATTGAATGGGCTCTGGAAAAACTCGATGAACATCCGGTGTTTTATCGTCAAATTTTGTTCAGTGATAAAGCCCATTTTTAGCTCAATGGACACGTAAATAAACAAAATTGCCGTATTTGAGCTGATGACCAACCCGTATAGTACCAAGAGCTACCATTACATCAAATAAAAACAACGGTATAGTGTGGTTTATGGGCTGGTGAAACTATTGGTCCATATTTCTTCAAAAATGAGGAAAATCAGAATGTTACTGTTATTGGTAACCGTTATCGCGCCATGTTAATGGAAATTCAAGCACGTGGTCTCGGTGAGCTCTGGTTTCAACAAGCCGGCCCTAACAGCCATACAGCGCGTGAAAAATGGATTTGTTGAGAAATCAATTTGGTGAGCACTTAACTTCACCTAATTTCACGTTTTGCTACGGAAAATTGGCTGCCTAGATCGTGCGATATCACTTCTTTGGACTATTTTCTCTGGGGATATGTAAAGTCCCATTTCTTCAGGAATAACCCAGCTAAGATTGACAACATTACTCGTGTTATCCGCGAGATACCAGTCGCTATCCTCGAACGAGTCGCCCAAAATTGGACCTTTCAAATGGTTAACCTCAGACGTAATCGTGGCCAATGTTTACATGATATCATTTTTAAGAAATAAATGCGATGAATTGTTCTTTTAACCAATAATAAAAAGTTAGAGTTAGCTTTCATGTGTATGTGCTTTATTTTACATTTTAAATCAAACCTTACGATGGATCACCCTATATAATGACACTTGAAATCCGGTTGCTACAGAAATAGGAAGTTTACTTTCACTTTTCGCAAGTTGTAAAATTTTCGTCCCCCCTATAAACGATTTAGTGCTTCGCGGAGAAATACCTGTTAGATAAACATGTATCTGTTTTTCAAAATAGTTGTCTGCTATACAACCCTTATATCAATTAAAAGTTAGAAAGACTGAATTTTCTGATACAATTAGGTCGCCAGCAATCCACTTTAAAGAAATCATCGAGGCCTTATCATATGTGTAAGGTAACGAAATACTGTGAAATCAACGAAAACAACAGCGACGAGGGAATCGTCTAGAACGACGACAATGAGAGGGACAATGAATGACAACATCTGTAGACGACGATCAAAAGAGAACAAGGTAGTTAATACATGGGCTGAAAAGTGCCGTTTGTAAGAGAGGGCACCACTTGAATTACATCCATACCATTTTCAGTTAGTACTAACCTTCAAAAGATAGGTGTATAAATTTTACAGCTGTCGGATGATTAGTTCTCGAGATATAGCGTTGTGAGTGAAGCAACTTTTGTTATTGTAAAAAAAAATGGATTCAAAGCAATTTCGTGTGTTGATTTATCATTGCTTTTTGACGGGAAATAATGCAGCCGATGTAAGGAAATGGCTTGATAAGTGTTATCCGGACTCTACACCAGCCGAACGAACCATTCGCAAGTGGATTGAATGGTGCACGCAGTGGACTCCAAAAGAGGCTGTTTCAGATGAAAACATCAAAAAAGTCCAAAAAACGAACACAAAAGTTCAACCGCAATAAAGCCGAATTTTTGAGTCGTTATGTGACAATAGATGAAAGTTGGCTCCATCACTCAAACCTCATCTAAAATGACCAAAAACTTAACAGTCGGCTGGCAAGGTTATGGCATCCGTATTTTGGGAAACACATGGAATAATTTTCATCGACTATCCCCAAAAGGGGTAGACTGTCAACAGCGACTATTGCATTGCATTGTTGGAGTGTTTGAAGGACGAAATCGCAGAAAAACGGCCGCATTTGAAGAAACAGAAAGTGCTGTTTCATCAAGACAATGCACCGTGTCACAAGTCGATGAAAACGATAACAAAATTGAATAAATTCGGCTACGAATTACTTCCCCACCCACCGTATTTTCCAGATTTGGCCTCCAGCGACTATTTCCTGTTTACAGACCTCAAAAGAATGCTCGCTGGAAAGAGATTTAAGACCGATGAAGAAGTAATCGCCGAAACAGAGGCCTATTTTGAGGCTAAACCGAAATCGTACTACGAAACTGGTATCGAAAGATTGAAAAATCATTTCAATCAGTGTATCGCCCTCAAAGGCGATATTGATAAATAAAGTTGAATTTTGCAAGAATTTTGTGTTTTACTATAAAATGGCGCGGACTTTTCAGCCCATGTGTTATTGCGCAAACGTTGCCGTGATACGATCAATCCTTAGTTATTGTTATTTTTATTATGTTAACGTGTTTAAGTTAAATGGAATTAATAAATATTTAATTGGTTGTAAATTATAAATCAGAAGCGGTTGTGATATTTGTTTTATTTGCTAACCTTTTACATGACGCGTTCGCCCTACATATCAACATTCTTCACTCTCAACCAACAATTGTTAGGAAAGCAAGCAGAAATCTAGGTAACATTATCAGAGGTTATCATCCCAGGCAAGGCTATAGATCGGAAACTTTACTGAAGAGAAATCAAAACTGACTGTCTGTTCAAAACTCATGTCTAAGCCCTAAACGAGGCAGTTCTATTGTTCTTATATCTGCGGCATATGTACATAGATGACGCAACTGTAGCGTCTATTATGTCATACTTGCCGACTGTCTGCTCTAAATCGCAGGCCCTAAACGGCGATTGATTCACTAGAAATGGGCTTTCACTCAATCCTCCGAAAACTGAGGTTATTCTCTTTATGGGATTATTTGCCTCTTGTGGTGCCTAAAGACATTATAACCTAATTTGATTATGGCCAGAATTCAAACAAGAAAAGAAACGTAGTTTGGCCGTCGCGAATAGTTCCAAAACTGGTAAGGGATGCGTCGTTGTTGTACATTTAATTTGACTCCTCGTCAAGCGAAGACTTAGACAATCCTGGGGACAATGAACTAAATGGTAAAGTATTGCTGGCGTGAACGAAGGATCTAAACCTAAACTATGCTTAAGCCGTTTCTAAACCCTTCCTAGTCAACTCGAGAATGCAACACTTCTCTGAACGAAGTCAAAATACCGGTCTTGTCACAATGAGATTTTAAGAATTAGATCGCCATAACGTAGAAAAGCTGCAGTCGAAAGAGACCGACAAAATCCACGCCGCACGCGTATCCCGAAGTCTCTCGACAGCTCCAATTTCACTAGCATCAAGTATCGAAGACCAGTGGAAACGCTGCCAACGTGCCACCAGAGACACCGCAACTCATGTGCTGAGTTCCACTCGACGACCAGCAAGAGCTCCCTGGTTTAATTGGGAGTGCCGGCAAGTACATGCTGAAAAAAGAAGAAAAAAGGGCCCGAAAGCGCGAAAGAAAAATTGAGAGGTTGTATTTCAGGAATAACGTACGGAGGTTTTACGAGGGCTGTTTGTACCCGGATTGGAAGATAGGTGGCACTACTGAGCCAAAATGAGTATACCGTCAATTAATATAACCTCTTATAGACCGCCTTTAAAAAATTGGTAACAATCCGACGCTTAGTTTGGTTTAGACACTCATTTCAAAACATCGTCTTAGTGTTTTTGACTAAAAACTTTGGCTAAAAGAGTAATGCCCTCGTACCAACAAGTAAAAATAACCGGCCAAGCCAAAAAAACGCGTACAGAGATCTATAGAAATGAAGACGGTAACCTTGTAGTAGAGTCACAATCTGTGCTATGAACATAGAAAAGCTTCTTTACAGACCGTATAAAAGCGAAGAAGACTCACATTTCACTGTCATGAAGAATAGACCAACTCATTTCTCAGATCTGGTCAGAAGGGTGTGTTTCTGATGAATGGAATCTTAGCACCGTATGCCCGTTACACAAAAGAAGAGTCTCCCTCAACTGCGCCATTTAAAGAGTTATCCTGAACTTTACATGCAAGATCTTATTGCCGTATTTTGTAAACGTCTTCAATCCTTCGCCAACAACATGATTGGTTCCTATCAGTGCGGTTTGAGACTAGGAAAGTCACAATCTACAAACCAAACCATCATACTCCGGCACCTCTTAGAAAAAAACTCGATAAGTCCAAATCGATACCCACCATGTTTTAATTATTTTTCTAGCACCGCCGGCATAATTGGGACCGTTAATGTCAAATAAAGGTTTAAGACAAAGTGACGCGGTGTCATGTGACTTCATCAACATCACATCAAATTCACAAGTGAACACTGGCGGCACAATCTTTCTAAAGTATGTGCGAATACCGTACGCCGCCGATGACATCGGAATAATTGGTAGAATTAGTAGAATGTAGTACTGAAACAGAATTTGCCAAAATATATTCAGTGGTAAATGAGGGCAAAACCGAGTATGTTTTATCAAAAAAAGGGACACAAAACATTGATGAATTTGGCAAAAAATCACTGTAGACAGCTGTAATTTATCTAAACGACTATATCTACGTTGACTCATCAATTAGTTCTGATAACAACACCTCAGCAGTAATAAGACGAAGAATATCTCTTGGCAATCGCTACGGAGACTCTATATAAGACATTGATCATGCCAGTCATACTTTATGGCGCAGAAGCATTGTCCCTATGGAAAGTGGATGAAGATATCTTTAATCGTTTCGAGACAAAAATCCTTCGAAAAGTATTCGGTTTCGTTTGCGTTCACGGACTTCGGAGGAGAAGATTCATTCATTCACGTTCGAAACTGCGGATTAGTCCCCTGAAATGGCTAGAGCATGTGGAGCGAATGAGCACCAATACTGCGGGCTGCAGAGAGGAATACCTCACTTAAGGCGGCGCCTACAAGTAAAAGGGAACCTTAACCTACATGGAAGCAGTTAGTTAAAGACCAGACTAATTGGAGAGGCTTGTTAGTTAAGCCTAAGTTCATACGGAACTGTAGCCTAAGTAAGTAATTAAAATTCTTTTTCGCATTGTACAGTCTGGTTTTCCTACATATGGAGTAAGAATTTCTATCACGTGCAGTTGAGTGGTATGGTTAGCAACAAAAATAAATTTGAGATGGTTCCCATCCCATTTTTACCAAATTTCAAACAACTACACATATAAATCGATCTATGATTTTTTTATGGAGTTCGCTAAACAGACTCCAGGCCTACGCATAACCAAATTCAAATTTCCGTTTCAAAAATGCAAAAACTACTAAATCTCGCCCGTAAGTACTCATACTCGTACTTCGACTACATAAAAATATGCATGTTCATTTTATTTCCGGGACAACAAATCAAAGACCATTTCGTAAGAATGGTTATCATCAAATAGGAAGAGTACACAACGATCAACATTTCTTTTATTGCTGTCCTGATAATTTTAGTTTACAGCTGCCGACAGACATAAAATAAACCAAAAAGGCAATACAACCAGCAAATATGTACAACCGACAATGATTTCCTGTAGCAATGACTATATAACATACTTACGCGCTTATGATTCCTTCATGCAAAAAATGCACATAACACAACCCCAAAGACGCCCTCATTCGGTATAGAGAGTAGCATATACCCAGGATATCCAACCATAGACAGAGAGTATCCTTAATAACGGTTTGGGAGAGGAACTATTCTTTTATTACTACGATAACGACCAAAAGGATAATCAAGTCATAAATCTTGAATTAAAATTAATTTTGTAGCAAAACATGCCGCTCATGAAGGGACCTCTCTTTATAGTATACCAGGCCCAACTCAGCCCAGCCCGATCCCTCGTCCAGTGCCATCAACGTAAATTGAGTTCATTAAAATGGTTTTCTTGTGATGCCAACGTCAGTGCGTCAAACACTCAAACTCCAGACTTTTCAGTTCTTGTCTACAACCCGATTGGGAGTTACTTTGCTACTGCACTTAGAGGTACTAATGGTCTCTCTGGCTCTATAGGTGCTCGATGGGCTTGTGGTCCGCCATCGGTCGGTGATGGTTGTTGTGGCAGTTGCTGTGATGTTGATTTGTTTTATACTTATTGGGGATTTTCTTTTTTATAGAAATTTAATCGAATCTGCAAAATGGAAAATTCCAGAGAATTTCTGAGAAATTCTACAGAAGGATTGGTGTGCTGTCGTGAATCTTGTGCATCTAGGTGTGTGAGGAAGAATCTATGCGCTCATAACAGTGGCTGACTACTGGTTCTGCACTAGAAAAGATTTCATTTCATTCTGTTCAACCAGATGGGAATTATTATACCAGAAAAGGAACTTTTTTTTTAAATTTTTAAAGGTTTTATGTAGTATTAAGGGATTATGTCCTGTAAAACCTGACTTGGTGACTTTAAGATGGATGAGCTATTTCATGACATCAGTATCCTTATTTTGTTTGCTGCAGCACTGTTTGGATTTTTAATAAGATTGATTACAAAGAAGACAACGTAGAAAATACCGTGCCCATGGCGGCCACTTGTTGTAAAAAAACAAAATGTTTTATTTTAAGCACCCTGAATCCAAGGAGTTATCAAATGAATCCAGAGAATGGATAAGTTTTTTTAATGGGAACATTTCAAGGCCAGAAAGCGAAGCGGAAATTACCTACAAATTGTCTTTTAAGACAGCAGTTCAAACAATCTGTTCAGAGGAAGAAAGTTTAAGTAGTTACGAATATAATTCCTTAACTCCGGCCAAGGTACCGACCTTGACAAAACAAAGTTTTGCAAAGTTTGAAGCCTTCATTAAGGAGTTTCAAAGGTGTAACAATGGCTGGCAGAATTAATTTCAGGCTAGTGTTAACTCTAATATTTATTTACGTATGCTTCATTTAAGTTCTTTTTTTTTTGCCGTCTACGTAACAATATATGAAGGTTCAGTGTGTTCTTTGACTGACAGATCTTTCCAATAGTGATAACCTTTAAGCCGTGTAATTTTCTAATTAAGTTGTGCTTTGGATAAATTTTACATAACATCCACAAATACGATACAAAGCGAACAATGCGTCAACTTAACGTGTGTACAGAAGAAACTGTAGCTACTAAAATTTCTGCCTTCACCTGGATAAAATCCAGGTATTTAGGTACAAAAGCCACGGGACCATGAGCAGCTTGAAGTCGACCCTTATATATCCTCAATTTTATTTCAATATATTCGTAAATAAGTAGAATTGCCCTTTCTGGAGTGTGATATATTCAGAAGAGTATCATAAGACTCAATTGCGCCTATAAAAGTGTGCTGTTTGGCGTGCTTTTGACGACGACGGCCAACATTACTCAACATTGATCAGGGATCATTTCATTTCAGGTGAATGGTACTTGCTTTACTACCCATGAAACCACTGACTTACTGAAGACTCGATTCAACAACATTATGTAGTTCAGTGGACCATTATATCGCTAATGAAATCGGTCATCCGTATCATGACCGACTCGATTATTTTATGTGCGACTATGCAGAGTCGTTGGTTAAAGCTGATAAACCGTACACTGTTCGAGTATTATATGATTACATTGGGCGCATTATTTGTGCGATAGAACCCCAAATGTTCCAAAGAGTTGCCAAAAATTTAACTAACAGGATGCGCATGGTGAGTAGTATCCGAATAAGCTGTATGTCTGCAGTCGTATTTAAAACATACCATAATATGATGAACCATTCCACTCGAAAAATAATGTTTTCAAGTTTAAAACTCCGTAATTTCTATTGCTATTGCTAAAAAAAAGGAAAATAGTTATTAACGTAGTTTTTATTTTCACATCTCTTTGTGACCTTTTGCTTTCATACGAATTTGAACATTTCTGTGCAAAAAATGACAAAGACAACTCTGTGTAAGGATAAACTGAAACTAAATTTAAATTGAAGGGGACCATTTCAAAGTCAGTTAAAATGGCAATAAATACTTGAAAAACTGCTAAATAAAAGGAACCCGTACAAAAACCAGTTTCTTCGAAAGAATAATATCGCTTAAAAAAATATATGTTATGTATCTCTGAAAATTCTGTAGAAGAAGCTTTGAATATTTACGACAAATATCTTTGTCAATATTGCATTGTCGATGATGATTTGGCGATATTCGTTGAGGCGTGCAATTAAAACATTTCATGTTGTCTTATTCCGAAAAATCTCTGACAAAATATTTCATATGCTCTTAACAATAAAAGCTCACGGCCAATATATTCTTCTTCCTGAAAAAAAACGATAGGCTGATGCAAAAAATAATAAGAACAGCAACAGAGTGAGGGCGGAACTATACTCCACACCAGTAGTCCTGGCAGCAGAAGCCAGCTTATGTAAGCAAAAGCTAACATACTTGCAAACAGCTTGGCCAGCCGTCGGCTTAGCTTGCATGTAAATTTGTTTATAAATTCACTTCGTTCACGTTCACTTCCCTCACAAATGACAGTTTTTTTTTATACTGAAACTTACTTAGATACTAGGGTGACTCTATAGTCCATGGAAGACCTTTTTCTCAGTAAATAGGGCTCTCCTTTTAGTTCGGTATTTTCTATGCTTGGGCATCGAACTTGTCAAGTTGTCGAGGCTGGTTCAATGACTCTCGAGAAGTTCTGAAACTAAGGGATGCTCTCCTTCTTCACTTCCCTCCTTCCTCTGCACCACGTTCTCCACTGGTCTGGTTCAAGTTCGAGGATCAGCATGGCTGTATCAATATAAAATAATTTAGTCATGAATGAAATACCTGGAAACCTGGCGACATCTGGATTAGTTAGCCTTATCTGTATACAGCGGATCTCTGTACATATGGACCTCCCTTTCTCAGCTACTCGCGGGATCACTAATGGAACAAACCTTAAAAACAAAGTTAAGTTCCAGACCGGTACTCTTTTAAGATCGAACGGTAAAACGGTGATTTTATTTACTACACAACGCCTAGCAGAGACAAACTTGTGTCAGACCCAAGCCAAGTCAAACAGACCCAAGCCCCAAACTCTTAAGGAGTGGCAAGCCCTGGTCTTACCAATTCCTCCACCCCTAGCAGCAGCATATTTGTGGCAGACAACGGCCTTCCTGGTGCTGATTCCTATTTCCTCCCTCAAAATAGGAATCAGTGGCTCAGTCGTATCGCAATCCCCACCCAAGGTGTTCTATATGAGGAACAAGACAGAGTGGCCTTATCACATTCCAAAAGATAGATTACCTATGGTTTTCAAAACGTTGAAAGACTCCTCAATACGCCAGAGATCATTGGAGGAAATCATGCAGGTACCTTAAAGCCCAAAATCAAAGACCGATCAGTTTTATTTGAACAGTCACGTTAAAGCTTTCAGACGGCTTCTTGGCCATCATGCGGGAAAACCCCGGACCTCTTCCCTTCACAAGCGACGCTGGCTGTAACTAATGCTATGACAAGCTATTCCCTTGCGCCGATCAAAGATTTCTTGATCTTTATATAAAAGCCGTGGCTGGATTAGAAGAGGTTCGATCAGTTGCGAAGCTAGGAGTTATTTGTAAGGAGAATGTCCTAAGCAGACTTAGAGCTCGCACCTGCATCACAGTTTAAGACATTCTGGAAATAATTAAGCTCAGTAACCTGACTCTCCGGACTCATTACTGAAAAGTCAAAAAACTGGAAAAATTATGGGGCTCATAGATTTGCATTGATTGTGATCCTTTAAACGAAGCAGGAAAAACAGTCTCAGATTAACCTTAATAACTCTAAAAAGCCCTTGGCCACACTCATTCTGCGTTTATCCAAAAACGCAGAAGATATCATTATAATCCAGGAGCGATGGATTATAGAAGGCGTGGTTCATGGACTTGGGACACTTGCAAATATTCCGCTCTATTCAAAAGATCAGAACCTATGTATGTATATTAATGAAATATAGCCTTAATATATGTAACATCTGCTAGACTGGAGACTACTAAAATCACATACTGGCGGGTATCGGGATTTCTTGACCACTACTATGTGGGTCTCTTCTCTTTTGTAATAACACAGAAAGAGTGGTTTTTGAAGCTGGAAGGCAGAAAACTGTTCATCAGTTCCGATATTAACGATAGCGTAGAGTCACTTTTTGATTATACTATAAGTACTAACCTCGTTGTCCCAACCCAACCCAACTTCATGATTAAAATCGGTAGAGGTGCTAGACATCATTCTTGTCTCCGACAACATCACTCAACTGGATGATATCGTCTAAATACCCTTTTCCAGACTACAAATACATTCAATTCTGTCTGAACGGTGCTCTTTCCCGCTAACTAGCATCGCGGAATTATTGAAAAACTGATTGGCAAAATTCAGAGGAAGACTTTTAAAAATACTCTCCTATGAACACTTAAGTCACCCGCGTAACAACAACGAACTTGACATGAAAATTAAGGATTTTACCCTGACTCGCACAAGAAAAGTGACTAACTGGGACATATACAAAGATTCCCTCAAAATATATAAAAAAGAGCTGAGGAAGCAAAAGCGACAATCTTAGAGGTCATTCTGTGACTCTATAACGGACTGCTCTGAGGCATCGCGGTTAAGAAAAATCCTCTTTTCAAATCCTATGATGCCTAGTTGTTTGAAAAAGAAAACCGATGGCTCTTGGACAATCTCAAGTGATGAATCACTTAACGTGCTACTGGACACCGACTTTCCAGGTAGGTCCCTATACAGGGCCAGTAACAACCTTAGCAGGACAACTGTAGCCATGGCTAAAACTCACGTTCTGAGTACAAGAGACAAGCTGCTTTGGGCGCTGCATAGCTTAATATCATACAAATCTGCTGGTGCGTACTGTATAATACCTGCCGAGCAAAAAGGTCCTCCTTCCCTTCATTTGTCATGGGGAGAAGTTAACATAGTTTTCATCCCCAAAGTCGGAATCATAGTCAATCATATTTCCTTCTGAAATCTCTAGAACGACTGATGTGGGATTCATTTACAACCTTTTGTAGAAAATATTCACGACTTTTGTCTAAGGCTCAAATTGCGTACTGTAAAGGAAAGTATATGGATAGCTCTTAATTCTCTAACAAGCCACATCAAACGATCCCTACATAATAGAGAGTAAACAATGGTCGCGTTAATAGACATAGAAGGTGCCTTTAATAACGTCAAAACATCCACAATCGCTGTCAATTCAGAAGGTAGATGACTCACTTGGTTAGTTAATCAGCCTTATGCTAAATAGCAGCATTATCAATTCCAAACTGGATGGGACTTCTGTTAAAAAATGTGTCAATAGAGATAGTCCTCAAGGCGGTATCATTTTTCCCGCTTCACTTGAATTTAGTGATAAATAAACTACTTATAAACCTGTCTCAGGAAAGCATCTCAGTACCATTAAAAACTCCTACAGCAAAATCTTAACAGATTAATCCTTTAAAATGATCTTATCCTCTTCTCTAAGAAATATAAAATTCCAATCTTTACTCAACGGTGCCACCTTAATCTTTTCCTTTACACCGAAATATTTGGGTCTTATTTTTGATAGGAAACTAAACTTGGAACCGAATATTGAAGAACGAGTAAGGAAAGACTTTATTCTCTCTCGATTATAAGCCCGATCATCACTTTCGGGGTGGTTGTCTGATAGACGACCTTAGACAATATAGTACAGTCCACCAAACTAAACATAGACAAAAGACACTGAATATTTTGTTTCACTTGACACCCCTCGATATTTTCAGCAGGCAATTCACTTCGTTCACGTTCACTTCCCTCACAAATGACAGTTTTTTTTTATACTGAAACTTACTTAGATACTAGGGTGACTCTATAGTCCATGGAAGACCTTTTTCTCAGTAAATAGGGCTCTCCTTTTAGTTCGGTATTTTCTATGCTTGGGCATCGAACTTGTCAAGTTGTCGAGGCTGGTTCAATGACTCTCGAGAAGTTCTGAAACTAAGGGATGCTCTCCTTCTTCACTTCCCTCCTTCCTCTGCACCACGTTCTCCACTGGTCTGGTTCAAGTTCGAGGATCAGCATGGCTGTATCAATATAAAATAATTTAGTCATGAATGAAATACCTGGAAACCTGGCGACATCTGGATTAGTTAGCCTTATCTGTATACAGCGGATCTCTGTACATATGGACCTCCCTTTCTCAGCTACTCGCGGGATCACTAATGGAACAAACCTTAAAAACAAAGTTAAGTTCCAGACCGGTACTCTTTTAAGATCGAACGGTAAAACGGTGATTTTATTTACTACACAACGCCTAGCAGAGACAAACTTGTGTCAGACCCAAGCCAAGTCAAACAGACCCAAGCCCCAAACTCTTAAGGAGTGGCAAGCCCTGGTCTTACCAATTCCTCCACCCCTAGCAGCAGCATATTTGTGGCAGACAACGGCCTTCCTGGTGCTGATTCCTATTTCCTCCCTCAAAATAGGAATCAGTGGCTCAGTCGTATCGCAATCCCCACCCAAGGTGTTCTATATGAGGAACAAGACAGAGTGGCCTTATCACATTCCAAAAGATAGATTACCTATGGTTTTCAAAACGTTGAAAGACTCCTCAATACGCCAGAGATCATTGGAGGAAATCATGCAGGTACCTTAAAGCCCAAAATCAAAGACCGATCAGTTTTATTTGAACAGTCACGTTAAAGCTTTCAGACGGCTTCTTGGCCATCATGCGGGAAAACCCCGGACCTCTTCCCTTCACAAGCGACGCTGGCTGTAACTAATGCTATGACAAGCTATTCCCTTGCGCCGATCAAAGATTTCTTGATCTTTATATAAAAGCCGTGGCTGGATTAGAAGAGGTTCGATCAGTTGCGAAGCTAGGAGTTATTTGTAAGGAGAATGTCCTAAGCAGACTTAGAGCTCGCACCTGCATCACAGTTTAAGACATTCTGGAAATAATTAAGCTCAGTAACCTGACTCTCCGGACTCATTACTGAAAAGTCAAAAAACTGGAAAAATTATGGGGCTCATAGATTTGCATTGATTGTGATCCTTTAAACGAAGCAGGAAAAACAGTCTCAGATTAACCTTAATAACTCTAAAAAGCCCTTGGCCACACTCATTCTGCGTTTATCCAAAAACGCAGAAGATATCATTATAATCCAGGAGCGATGGATTATAGAAGGCGTGGTTCATGGACTTGGGACACTTGCAAATATTCCGCTCTATTCAAAAGATCAGAACCTATGTATGTATATTAATGAAATATAGCCTTAATATATGTAACATCTGCTAGACTGGAGACTACTAAAATCACATACTGGCGGGTATCGGGATTTCTTGACCACTACTATGTGGGTCTCTTCTCTTTTGTAATAACACAGAAAGAGTGGTTTTTGAAGCTGGAAGGCAGAAAACTGTTCATCAGTTCCGATATTAACGATAGCGTAGAGTCACTTTTTGATTATACTATAAGTACTAACCTCGTTGTCCCAACCCAACCCAACTTCATGATTAAAATCGGTAGAGGTGCTAGACATCATTCTTGTCTCCGACAACATCACTCAACTGGATGATATCGTCTAAATACCCTTTTCCAGACTACAAATACATTCAATTCTGTCTGAACGGTGCTCTTTCCCGCTAACTAGCATCGCGGAATTATTGAAAAACTGATTGGCAAAATTCAGAGGAAGACTTTTAAAAATACTCTCCTATGAACACTTAAGTCACCCGCGTAACAACAACGAACTTGACATGAAAATTAAGGATTTTACCCTGACTCGCACAAGAAAAGTGACTAACTGGGACATATACAAAGATTCCCTCAAAATATATAAAAAAGAGCTGAGGAAGCAAAAGCGACAATCTTAGAGGTCATTCTGTGACTCTATAACGGACTGCTCTGAGGCATCGCGGTTAAGAAAAATCCTCTTTTCAAATCCTATGATGCCTAGTTGTTTGAA
This sequence comes from Volucella inanis, assembly GCA_907269105.1. Lineage (NCBI taxonomy): Eukaryota > Metazoa > Arthropoda > Insecta > Diptera > Syrphidae > Volucella > Volucella inanis. The sequence goes on from OU026153.1 coordinate 151,693,870, forward strand.
AAAGAAAACCGATGGCTCTTGGACAATCTCAAGTGATGAATCACTTAACGTGCTACTGGACACCGACTTTCCAGGTAGGTCCCTATACAGGGCCAGTAACAACCTTAGCAGGACAACTGTAGCCATGGCTAAAACTCACGTTCTGAGTACAAGAGACAAGCTGCTTTGGGCGCTGCATAGCTTAATATCATACAAATCTGCTGGTGCGTACTGTATAATACCTGCCGAGCAAAAAGGTCCTCCTTCCCTTCATTTGTCATGGGGAGAAGTTAACATAGTTTTCATCCCCAAAGTCGGAATCATAGTCAATCATATTTCCTTCTGAAATCTCTAGAACGACTGATGTGGGATTCATTTACAACCTTTTGTAGAAAATATTCACGACTTTTGTCTAAGGCTCAAATTGCGTACTGTAAAGGAAAGTATATGGATAGCTCTTAATTCTCTAACAAGCCACATCAAACGATCCCTACATAATAGAGAGTAAACAATGGTCGCGTTAATAGACATAGAAGGTGCCTTTAATAACGTCAAAACATCCACAATCGCTGTCAATTCAGAAGGTAGATGACTCACTTGGTTAGTTAATCAGCCTTATGCTAAATAGCAGCATTATCAATTCCAAACTGGATGGGACTTCTGTTAAAAAATGTGTCAATAGAGATAGTCCTCAAGGCGGTATCATTTTTCCCGCTTCACTTGAATTTAGTGATAAATAAACTACTTATAAACCTGTCTCAGGAAAGCATCTCAGTACCATTAAAAACTCCTACAGCAAAATCTTAACAGATTAATCCTTTAAAATGATCTTATCCTCTTCTCTAAGAAATATAAAATTCCAATCTTTACTCAACGGTGCCACCTTAATCTTTTCCTTTACACCGAAATATTTGGGTCTTATTTTTGATAGGAAACTAAACTTGGAACCGAATATTGAAGAACGAGTAAGGAAAGACTTTATTCTCTCTCGATTATAAGCCCGATCATCACTTTCGGGGTGGTTGTCTGATAGACGACCTTAGACAATATAGTACAGTCCACCAAACTAAACATAGACAAAAGACACTGAATATTTTGTTTCACTTGACACCCCTCGATATTTTCAGCAGGCAAGTATTGTAGATGCTAACATTTTTAATATATTAGGTCAACTTTCAGGAAACATCGACTGCATTATGCCCAAGCGTTGGTTTGACCAATACTTTTATATCAGTATGCCCTCTAGATTTTTCTGTGAGGAAGATGCTTTAATGGACAACAAGTTAATCCATTTTTATACGGATGATACACCAATCGCTACGTGCAAACTAATAAAATACTAAAAATGGATGCTCATAAGAGATCAGACCTAAGGTAAGATTTTGGGTCAATATGTCTAGCGATCAACCAAATTTGGCCAAAACTTAATCGGAATCGCTCTAAAAATTAGATTTTTCTAAATAGGAAGCATCTCAGCGCTATCATAGGTGTCAATACTGGACCCCTTTTTTTAAGAACTTGACACTCAAATGGGTATGACTACTCCTCAAACGCCAGAGCACGTGTAAAGTCTTTTTTTGAAAATTAGATAGAGAACATTTAATAGGGAGACTAAATTATTTATACAAATTAATTTTTATTCCAGGCGAACAGTCATCTCACGTGATTTTACCTACCATTGGCATTAAACGCTGAACCGTCCGATTGAGAAGCCAATACACTATCACTTGTGTCACGGCCACCTACTATCTTATGGGCAAGCATACAAGAAAATCTTCCACCTACTTTGTATAGGCCCAGCTCTCTCCCAAAGAATGAAACTCTACGTAGAACCTTTCTTCTACAATGACTTACCTGATCTAAACAATATAGACGTTTATAATCTGCTAAACTTCGTCAGAAGCTCAAATTGGTTTCAAGAGTAAGAGTATCATAGATCCACCTGGTATTACAATGAGGCTAAGTGGGTTGGTTTATTTTTCCAACAGCGACATTAAACTAACCTAACCTATGTCGGTGTATAGGCAACCTTATCTAGTTGGTCTTTCACTACGGCGCGCGTTGTCCTTTCATGTAAGAATCGAAGATCCTTTGATCAGATCAGATAGCTCATGTTCAGTTTTCTGAAAAGGTCAATGTCGATATACTGCTCCTAAAGTGCGCTGTTATATCAATTAATTAAAGCTTTATTCCTTATTATGACTCCAGTAAGAAGCTTGCAGTTTTTCCTACTGATGGACAGTGTTAAAAAGATAACGCAACAAAATCATGAAACTTCAAATGATTACTTTAATAAATTCTAATGTTCGATTGATAATTTTCACTGAACATTGAATTCTAAACAGACAGCAACAAAGTATCTAACCTGTTAGATGTATCGGGAAGCATTTGTTTGGTCTGCTCACAGGCAACAAAATTCTCAATAGAGGTTCTACTAGCACAGAGCGCAGACAATTTTAATTGAGACACCTGAGAAATTTTTTTTACAATTCTTGCCCAGTATATTCATGTTCGTAGACATGACTCAGTTTGCGACCGGGTCTTGACCAGGAAAAGTGTTTACATCAAGTGAAGGTGATAAAATGGAAATTCAAATAGAATTCATTGCAAGTTTATGGAAAACCAGCAAGTTATTATATGTTTTTCAAGAAAAAAAAATATATTTATATATTTTTTTTTATAATCAACGCCCGCTCAAGGGGTTTTTGTACCCTTAAAATGTTCATATACAGCACGGGCGAAGGAAATTTAGTTAGGAAGAAGAGACAGGTACCGATGTTCATTGTTTTTAAATGTTTGTTAATTATAACGACCAGGAAACACGGAGGTCGGCAGAGCATTCCATAAGCGAGTTGTACGGCTTAGGAAAGAATCACGATATTTTAGATTACGTCCGAAAATGGGCTTGAGGGTATACTGATGAGCATTCATAGCGATACGGGTGTTACGGTTGAATGGGCGGAATGCTACTGGAGACTTCAATGGAGCATTGGTGGTGGAAATAGCGATAAAACAAAGTGAGACAGGAGACATTACGTCGATGTTCGAGGGTGTCGATTGAATGACTGATATTGGTATCACCAATGAGTTTTGTCGCACGGTTTTGAATCCTATCTTGTAGGTGCAGAGATGTTTTAGTAGCACCTGACCAGATGCGGGCATTGTATACAATTTTTTGCAGATGAATGCCCTATATATTTTGTCCAGATCAGAGGGGGTCATTTCAACGTAAGTTGTCACTTACACACATACCAAGAATGGAAAGTTTATCGGTTTCGACGATGCAAGTGCCATTCGTGGATAATGGCTGGGTATTTGAGTTTCGCTTTAATGACAGCAGACTGCATTAAGTTTTGGAAGCATTAAATTCCACTTGGTTGATAGTTCCCCAATTTGTTATGCTGTTAATATCGGAATTTAATGAGCTTAACATACTCTGTCGTTCCTGTTCTACAACCGAAGCAGCATGAGAGAATTGTCATTAGTAAATGAATATATTGGATTAGAAGTAGCAGACAAGAGATCATTAATGAAAATTAAAAAGAGTGTCGAAGACAGAGTGGAGCCCTGGGGCACACCAGCATTTATTTTGTGAATATCAGACTTAAAACCGGTCAAGACAACTTGAATAGAACGTTTCGAAGGGTAATTTCTAATCCATAGAAGAAGAGATTCATCGATCCCAAAAGCACGCATTTTCGATAAAAGAGCCTGCCTTGGTTCCTCTTTTGGGTGAGACATGACATCAAATCACTAGTGGACCTGTTGCTACGAAAACCATATTGGCGGTCATTGGGAAGTTTTCGTGTTTCGAGATATTTCATGAGCTGACGGTTTATTAGCGTTTCCATGACCTTGGAAAGAAGGGACGTAAGTGCCATGGCTCTGTAGGAAGGGAGAGAAGAAGATTCGCCTTTTTTAGGGACGGGCTGGACAAATGCTGTTTTCCATCTGCTCGGAAAGAGTCCTAAAGAGTAGGATTGATGAAAAAACTTACGCAGTGGTTTTTCCAACGTGGAAGAACTTTTCTTCAGAAGAAGGGGCAATATACCATCTGGACCAGCGGATTTATGCATGTTAAGATCTTTGAGTATTCTTGCTACTACACGAGTGCGAAAGTGGATTCGTCCCATTGCAGATTCAACGCACTCAAGTGTAGGTGGGGACAAAGCACAATCTGGGAGTGTTAAGTTAGCCGCATAGTGTGCAGCGAGCAGATTGGCATTGTCCAAAAAGCTGACAGCTGGAGGATGAGGCAGAATTTGTAATGTTTTTGACAAATGACCAAAAATTTTTACTGCCTTTTTGACAGTATTTCTTGCCTCAGTTTTTGGTCGTATTAGAATTTCAGACGCTTGAAAAAGAAGTTGCAGTCATTTTTGGCTCGCTTAAACTTTTTTCGGTTTTTCTCTGTCGGGTTGGTCTTGTAGGACCGAAAAAAATATTTCTCTAACCCTGACAGCCTCTTTTCAGCTCGAGTCATACCATACCTTTTCTTTTGGCTTAATACTCTTTAACCGATGAGGGATAAATCATCTCATTCCAAAGAGAATAGTTTCTGTGATCATATCATGTCATATCAAAGTGATGAATAAATAAAGTACTTCGTGGAAATGAAGTCCTTCATCCTCATGAAAACCAGGAAAATTGAATGAAAAAATTGAAATTCTTAAATAGAATTAAAGATGTTTGCACGAACAAGTCACTGAATCACAGCACAACAGCAAAAGAGATTTTTAATGAGAACAGAATGCAAGTTAATGACGAGACCATAAATGTAAACTTTAATCAAATAAAAAGGTGCTTAAATACAATTAAACAACTTTGATTTGCCAAAATGCCCAAAAACACCAATGGAGATTCAAAAGTGTTTTAAAAATAAATTATTCTTCAAAACTATGAAATGTCCAAATATAAAAAAGAACTGCATTTTATATGTATACAATTGTGGAAAATAATTTCGCCCACACCATTTTTATCGCATCGAAAATTGTTGATATGATTAATTCCAATTGCTCTGATCCTAAGCGGAGGAAATTTTTTATTGATGGCACATTTAATGTTGCCCCACATCCTGCGGCTATAAGCAGCTATTAATTGCTCATTTAGCGTATTCGGAGCATGTAAGTGCTATTTATTTTTGAATAATGAATCGCGAAAATTGAAGACTTATTTCACTGCGAAATTAGCCCCAAAATAGAGAATGAAATAAGTTCCTAAAAAGGTATGAAATAACACCCCAAACATGAATGAAAAAAGTCCCCAATTTTTATGAGAGTTAGCTCGACGTGCATAAACAGTGAAATATTTATGGGGTGCATGCTGCCCCCCCTGCAACCCCCTGCTTGGAGTCACTGTTGGATTTGGAGTAGGTGCGAAGTTGGGTGTATGCAAATTTGTGTATATGCAAAATTTCTTCAAATTCATGCGAAACATGATTACATATAAAGAAACTTTGCATAAACCCAACCTCGTACCTACTCAAAATCCAACAGTGACACCAAGCAGGGCGATTACATGGGGCAGCATGCCCCATACATTTGGGGACTTATTTCATATCTGAATTTGGGGACTTATTTCATCATGAAATAACCCCCCAATTTGAGGTATTTCATATGAAAAAAACCTCCACCTCCATACAAACTTTAGGGGGTTATTTCATATACATTTTTGGGGGCTTGTTTCTTGGGGGGGTTATTTCCTGGAGCCGTTGAAATATTTGCTTTCTCTTGTTTGCAACAGGTGTATCTTTTTTGTATGTATGTGTGTAGTTACACAAGACAAAAGAAATGTACACTCATTTATTTCAATTTGTGGATAGAAATTTGTTTGAATTTTGTCCATCATCGTGTACGACGGACTTTGAACCAGCATTGCGAAATGCGCTTCGAAAAGTATTTCCTAAAGTTAGAATAAAAGGATGTTGGTTCCACTACACGCAAGTGCTGCGGAGAAAGGCTTCAAAAATTAAACATATTATACCAACATTGCGAAAAAATGCAACTGTTTCTAAGTGGTTTAAAAAAACTATTAATACTTCCATTGTTTTATCCAGAAAACATTAAAAAAGCGTTCGATTTATTGAAAGCTAAGGCTTTAACCTTGAACTTGGATTGCTTAACATTATTTGTTGGATATTCTCAATCGATGTAAATACTTCAATAATTCATTGATAACGACAGAAGTAAGAAATTTGTCTACTATCATTACTATTTTTGTAGGATATCCTAAAAAATTTTTCTGTGACCAGTGGAAATATGAGAACTACAAGTACATTGGAAGGTTATAATAGCCGACTAGCAAACAAAATTCACAGGCATGGAAATTTCTTTAAATTCATAGACTGTTTACTTGATGAGGAATACAAGATAACTGGGTACTTCATATAAGCTTTAGATGGACAAGCTTTTCAGCTTTTCGACAGCACAAAATATTTTAAAAAAGATCAATTAATTAATATTTTGACTACAAAACTGACAAGAAATAAAATCAGTATTTCCGAGTTTCTTATACAAATCATCCAAAATTTAAAAAAAAAAAATCGGTTTTACTTCCAAATGATGAAGACATTTCATCAGGTGAATTCATTGTGCATTCTTTGTTTGGACAAAAAAAAAGCATTTTATTGGAACCATACAACCATTTAATATTTTGCCAAGATTGCTACTCAAAAATGGTTAAAAACTCGCGCTCCTCAATCCTTTGTCCATTTTGTAGAACTATTGTTCAAAATGTTGTTGAAGTTTTTTTTTTGTAAATAAAAGAATACGCATTTGAAAATATCATTGTTTCAAAATGTATTCATTTTAAAAATATAATTTGATATAAGTTGCTAAGTTTAAATTGTTATATTTTGTTAGAAATGAAATCAGTTTTTTGTCATTCATAATATTAATAAAATTATACAAAAAACGTATAAATAAATCTATTTCATATTTGCTTCCCAGTTATATATAATATACAAATTCCTAAATTAAAGGTGGGAAATAAATTCACAAAATTTACGATTCAGTTATTGCTCCCCTTCAGTGGCCAATAACTTCACAAAAAAATATAAAATTACTCCCCATTCGAGATGAAGTTATTTCCCATGTGAAGCTTTTGCCCGTGAAGTTATTTCCCTGCACCATCAGAGAAGTGGCAGAGCATATTGCTTACGGATCCGTAGCAGACATTTTCATTAAAGGTTTGAGCTTGAGACGTGTGGCTGCAAGGCCGCTGCCGAAATTCTGAATTTCATGCAAAAAAGGGGCCGAAATGACATCGAGAAAAACATAATTTTAGTGGCTGAATCCGACCCAACATTCATCAAACGTATATTTACTGCAGACGAGACATGCGCTTATGATTAAGAAACGCAATCCAGGTATCAGGCGAGTGAATGGCGTACACCGAATGAACCAAGTTTTCTTGGTTTTTCCTGAATTACAACTGTATTGTGCATCATGAATTCTTGGCACAAGACCACACAGACACCAAAGGTTATTATATGAGCGTTAAAAGATTCCTCATTCATGACTTTTGTACAGCAGTATAACTAGCCATCGAAGACGGCTCTGATGCCTATACCAAACCCGATAATAAAAAATGTTTCGAGGACTTATCAAGCACTGGGATAAGTGGCGCTTCAGCCAATGGAGAGTACTTTGAAGGGGATAATATCAGTTATCAAGAATAAACCTATAAATATCTTTAATTTTCTCAATAAATTCCTAAAACTTTTTAATCAAGTAGTGATATTTTGTTGTAAAATTTTTGTGTTTTTCTATATAAAAAAAGATAAAAATATTTTTTATTTATATTACATATTATTATAAATAACTTAAACTTTATTTTGTTTATTACTATTGGGTATTTAACTTATACCCATACGGCATACGTTTTTTTTTTTCAAAATTTAAACGTTTATTTAAGAAAAACATGTACAATATTATTATTCAATGTATTGCCAATCTGAAGCTATGACTTTTTCCCATCTTTCTGGCAATTTGTGGATCTCATCCCAAAAGAACTGCGCCGGCTTGGCAGCCAAGAATGAATCAAGCCAATTTTTGATATTCTGCTCTGATGTGAACCGTATTTCAGTGAGGGCGTTCTGCATAGACCGGAACAAATGGTAGTCAGAAGGGGCAAGTACTGGGCTTTAAGGCGGGTGGGGTAAGACTTCCCATCCACTGTTTTCCAAATAGTTCTCAACCGGAATAGCAACGTGGGGCCTAGCGTTGTCATGATGGAAAATTATTGCCTCGTGTCTGGTCGCATATTCCGGGCATTTTTCGGCTACTGCTCTCTTAATTGTGTTCGGTAGCGTTGTCAGTTGATAGTTTCACCCAGTTTTAGCAGCTCATAATACAGCACACCCATCTGATCCCACCAAATACAGAGCATTACCTTCGCGCCATAAATATTCGGCTTTGCCGTTGATTTGGCTGGTTGGCCGGGTTTCACATATGATTTTTTACGCTTAGGGTTGTCGTAATGGATCCATTTTTCATCACCAGTAATAATACGATGCAAAAATGACGTCCTTCCTTTTGTGGCGTTCCAGCAGCATTTCGGACATGCAAAACCGCATTTCGACGTCTCTCGGCTTAAGTTCATGTGGAACCCAATTTCCTTGCTTTTGAATATATCCAGCCAAAGATTCTGCGAGCTCTTCTTGTGTTTGGCAACAACCATACATACAATACTTTTTTGGGATGCAGTGGTTTTTTATGAGTCTCGTATGGATTTTACGGTCCACAGAAAGCGACAATTTTGTGTATCCATCCATCCAAAAATGGGCTTCATTGAAAAAGATCAAATTCGATGACAAATGACAAAGTGGTGATGTTTTGGCATGTACGCACATGCGAAAGCATGCTGACATGGAGTTTGACCCGATACCGAACCATTTTCTTCATAACGCTACACCATTGCACGAATTCTGGACTAACTAGGGCGATTATGTTGACCGAAAAATTCACGAATTCTACGAAACGGTACTTTTACAGATAGCCCATTTTCATAATATTGAATAACAAAAATGCATTATTATGTGGTAAAAGACTCCATGACTAAAATTCCCGAAGATTTTATGACATTTTTCAACAAGATCAACGAAATTTAATTCTGTAAGTTACAGTAACTGACACCAACATCCATAACATCTGTTGGCTCAACCTCACCCTTTATAAAAATTAAATTGGAGTACAAAGCAATATACATAAATTACGTACAATCGTACAATGAAAAATATAAATGTTAATCATATCTCAAATCACTAGAAAGTAAAAAAGAGATGTTTTTTGTATATACTATACACCCTGCCTGACTCGAACTGCAACTTTTTAAAATGCTATATGTTTTTATTTTTTGATAAATTTTATTGTGCCAAGGCAAAAAATGTTGGAAAATACATCAATTTTCAAATTGTATCAAACGTTTTTAATATGTCCACATTTGGCACGAATAATGGCCTAGAGACGGTCGAAGAAAGCATAGCATGCAAGTGGCTCTACGGTATTTTGGCACATTCCCGGCGAAGTGCTTCTTTGAGGTGGTCCAAACTTTGGTATTTTTTAGTGCCAACCTTCGCCTTTAAAATACCTTAGACAGAGCAATCCAACGGAGTTGCATCCGGAGAATTTGCTATCCATTGTGTCAAAGAAATGAAGTGTGGAACATCGTTTTTTAACCAATCTAGGTTGATGCGCGCTTTGTGAGACGGTGCCGAGTCTTATTTGATTATTTCGTGCTAGCGTAGCAACTTCTTTACTCTTTCGACTCTAACTTTTTTCTGTCGTCTTGTAAGATCATGTGCTTCAATGGCCTGATCCCAAGCTCATTTTTCAGTATGTGTTGCATCCGTTTATCTTCCACTTCGACGCCGATTTCGCTCAATTTGAGCCTTCACTTTCCGAACCATTTCTGCCGATGTTGCTGTTTCTTTATGACCACCTCCATGGCGTTTCGCAACACTGCCATTATCACGCTAACGAGCTATGGTTCGAGACACAAATGATTTATTCACGTTGAGGTGTTGGAGGGCTCTAACGATAGCTAATTGAGGTTTTCCAGCCAAATATAAAGCATTCACACTATCACGTTTGAATTCCATCGCGGATAAAAATCTTTCAACACAGCTGAGACGCAAATCGTTTAAAAGACTTGTAAATAATAAAATTATCTGTCATGTGTCATAAGCTCACTATCATGAACGGTTTGGAAATTGTAACAGTCTAAAGTTGGTTGCAGTTCGAGTTAGGCATGGTGTATATGGTAGATATTAAACATTAGATATAAACATTCTGTATTAATTATGTACAAATAACATTGACTGTCATCATGGGCAGAGACACGCATCACGACTCAACAACCAAACAATACCACAGCGATTGGATTGCAAGTTTTGCACAATTATTCCAATCATGATGCTGAAGAAGTCACATGAAAGTCTAAACCCTTTTCAGAGATCAAACGTCTCGGTACCATTTTTTTTTTTATGCAGCAGTGAGCTCTTTTCATAGTCACAATCTTCACGAAATGTGGTTTTGTTACACTGCGCTTATTAATCGAAAAAAAATGAGGTACTGAGTATCGATCTGTTCGTCTAACATAACATTATTTAACTACGAGTCAGTCGTAGTTAAATCGGTTTGAAAGCGGACCCCCCTTGTTGGAAAATGGTGTCAGGCGTTTACACAATACGGCTGATAGAATCGTGTACACCATGTTCTGGGAGATATGTCTCAATTGTCAGTTTGCGGATTGAATAAACAATTTTTGTTCTTGTGGTGTTTCTGATATGTTAGCTTTCCAGGAAATTGAAACTTGACTTGTCTCGGGAGATTGAAACATACGTGATCGGTATAGGATCTGGCGGTTGTTACAATAGGTTGTGTATCACTGCACATTTATGTAATACATAATACAATTATTATTGTATACTCAGGTTTTCATGTTTGACAGTTACAATAAATATCATCTTCGCGATGATCTTAGTAAATCGAAGCTCTTAATTGAGTTTGCAAGGAATAAAGCTTAGATGCTAGAAGAAATGTTTGTTCCATGCAACATTCAAAATCGGTCAGCAAATTGAAATGAAAAAGTACAATATCTCTGATTCTATTCAGAAAGGCATATGTACAATTGAGGCTGGTAGTACGAGTAGAAGAAATATTTTCAGATCAGGATTTATATGATGGGCTCAGATGTGTTGAACATTTTATTTACGATTTTGATTTGGTTAAAATGCCCCTTCTAAAATTTCATCCTACGCGAAAGATACTGTATACTATGTCAACCCCATGGGGAAGATATTCGTATACGTGACAGCCGTTTGGTCTTCTTTCGAAACCTAAAATATTTAAAGAAATTATTGCAAGTCTTTTTAAACCACATGAAAATGTCGAGGTGTCTACAGAAGATATTCTTCTGCACACAGAGACAAAGGAGAAATTGAAGTCGTTAACATAGAAAGTGCTTACCACACTTCTGGGGGCAGGTTTAAAGCTAAAGAAAGAGGAATGCGTATTGTGCTCTACAAAAGTAAGTTTCTTAGGTCATAAGATAAAATTAAATATGAAACCATTAACAAATTAAAGTCACCCACTAATGTTACTGAACTAAAAAAAGACGTTTGTAGGAATGGAACCAAAATCACGAAGAAGCATTCGATAAACTAAAAAGAGTGCTATGTTTTACACCGACTCAAATGTCGAGGTAGCGCTTCAGGTCGATATTAGTAAGCATAGTTTAAGAGCAGCTTTGTTACAAAGCGATCAGCCAGTTGCATATGCTTTGAATGCCTTAACCTCTGTACAGCAAAACTATCGTCAAATGGAAAAGGAAACATTTGCAATACGAATATGTATACGGAGGCCGCCTTACGATTGAAATACACCACAAACCCATAAAGTCAAACTTTAAGAAACCCTTGCACAGTGCTCCTTATGTATTACAAAGGATATTGTATGAAGTGATACCGTACGGACCTAGAGATTTTTATAGAACAGAAGAAGAACTAGAGAATAATTCTCTTTTTCAGGTGTCCAAAGAATCTTGTAATACGATAGTTGAAAGCACCAATAAAGATCCTCAGCTTCAAGAATTCATGACGCATCTTCGAGATAATTGGCTTAGTTAATTTTCTATAATTTTTGAAATAGCTTAGAAATACTGCAATGGTCGAGGATATTATAAACTTTGTAAAAAATGCGCTGTTTGTGAATCATCACAGAAGCAAAATAACCTCTGATAGTGAAAACGGTCCCTTCACAACACTAGGAAATAATCACTGAGGATATATTTACATTTATGTCCAAAGATTACCTTTTGATCGTTCACAGCTATTTCAATTTGTTCGATTTTTGCTTATTATTCAGAGCGAGTTACAAACCAACTCAACGCTTAGAACTACACCAATGCTAAGATTCCACCCTAATCAATTTCAACATACACAACTAGAAGTGGTCGCCCTGTCAAACCAGTTACCAGATTCATACCTACTTAAATCTGATAGAACTATCAACAGATAATAATTGAAATTTAGCCCTTTTCTTAATAAGCTTAAGACCAAATACTAAATGGCAAATAACTGAACTTGTATGTATTGAATAAAAACACCAATAAATTATGTATTTATTGTTTGAATTTAAATCATTATTTATTAAAAAATCTTTGAATATTAGCGAATAAGAATTATTAATCATATCGATCACAGCGAAACATGTCAACTTAACTTATATAATATATACTAACTGTATTGTCAAAAACAAAAATGTTACAATAGGTTGTGTACCCCTGCTTCGACTGGTCTCGCAGCGTTCACATCGTGTTCGACTTTCCCTAGTGCAAGTGTGTTGTATTAACTAAAATTCCTAAAAGTGATAGATCCCCTAAAGCCGAGTACAATCAGTCGTCCTCGGATAAAAAAATCTGTTTCAATTTCAATATGAATAACATAAAAACAGCGCACGTGGTCGAAAAGATCCAAATAGGAATATTTATTACAGTCCACTACAGTGCCTTCCAGACAGTGATAATGATGATGACAATATGGACGACGTAATCGCGAATAATGTCACATCAAAAAAGTGTATAGTGTTCAAAGTGTTTTTGTATGGATTAGGTGAAGTTGAAAGTCCTGCTCTTAAAGAGAAACTAATTAAACTCAAACTTAAATGCATAGATGTTAAGAGAATAATCAAAAAGTATGAACACTACACTGATCTACTTAATATCACTTGAAAATGGTTCAATTAGGTTTTTCGATCTTAAGAAATATTATCGTTCAATATTGCACATGCAAGTAAATTGGGGCTTGCAGAAAAAACTCCGTGGAAAATTAACTCAATGTAATAATTGCCAGATGTATCGTCATGGCGAACGGAAATGTTTTATAAAAACTTATTGTGGTACCTGTGCTGGGTCACACAAAACTGCTGATTGTAATAAACCCGATGTGATTAAATGTGCAAATTGCAAAAATTCTCATAGAGCTTCCGATCCCTCTTGCATCAGCAGAATGGCTTACCAAGAAATAAAAGAGAAAGCGGCTAGGAAAAAGTCTAATGCTCCTTCCTCGGTTCCACAACTATCACGAGCACAAGCTTCTGCTCATACAATACCTATACATAAACACCCGGTTTCAATTCACTCTGTCAATGAGTTTCCTCTGCTCCCACAACCTTGTCATCAACGACAAGTTTCAGTTAAGAGTGCCAATCCAGCTCATAATGTATGGGAAAATCCTTCTCCCAAAGCAGCTGATGCTATTGTCACCTCAGCAATGTTGCTAGAAACACTTCCAGCAACATTTCACTAAATCTTCCGTGCAATATATCAAATGACTCTACTCTCTTCACTATCGATGAACTAAATGCATTAACGATTGAAATGATAGAATCATTATCATCTTATAAGACAAAATATGATCAATTTAAAGTAATTGCACATTTAGCATGTAAGTTTGTGTATAGTAGTAACAAGTAATTATGGACAATACATGTATTAATATTGTTAATTGGAATGCCAGAGGGATTCGAAGCAAAACTGTACAGTTTACAAACTTTTTAAATACTTTTTAAATTACTGAGACTGGTCTAAATTACAACAGCAAGAAAAAGATAAACTTATCAGCACCTATTTTTAAATGTTATCGAAATGATCGAGTCGACCGCAGAGGTGGGGAAGTTGCAATTAAAAGATCAATTCAACATTCGCCCTTACCTATTATAAAAAAGCGTCTTATAGAAAATGCAGGTATTGAAATAAATTTAATTAATAACAAATTTATTAAACTCTACTGTGTGTACTTTCCTGGTGGTGCTACGTTAGTTGGAAAAAGAGCAAGTCTTAAGAGCGACTCAAGGAAGTTTTTTACAATAAATGATGACTTCCTTATAGCGGGAGTCATAGAGATTGGGGCTGTGTCAAAGCAAACACTTGGGGAAATATTCTTCCAAGTCTTTCTGTCTTGTTGCCTGTTTCCGTTCTATTTCCTTCTTGTCCCACCTATTTTCCTGCTAGCTATCGCGGTAGTCCTTCTGTCCTCGAAATATTTATTACAAATGTGGATAGTTTGATTACTTCACCATTTTAAAAAAATGAGCTTAGTTCTGGCCATAACCCCGTATTTTGTCGGCTTCTTCGGTCAGGGGAGAGAAGTGTACAATATCGAAGAAATTTTAAAAACGCCAACTGGGCACGCTTTCGTTCCGGAATTAATCAAAAAGTTTTTAGCGTTCCAAAAAATTTAGACAGTATAAAGTCTAAGGAAGATATTGATTCAATTGTTGATGGTTTTTCGCAAACTATTTTAAGCTCTGTTGAATACGAAGCCAATTGAAAAAACTGGTTTCGAAAAAATATTAGAGTACAAGAACACAGAGTGGAATGTTAAATTAAAATATTTATTGTAGATAAAAATGCAAAACCGTTCTGGAACATTGTGAAGGTAATCAAAACTAAAAATAGGCAGTTGCCATGTTTAAAAATGACTTCTTGCTCTTATTTCACCGACAGTGAAAAATCGAATGCACTTGCAAGTAGCTTTCAAAGAAATTTTTTAGTATCTCAACACTTAGGCGATGCTGATACGAATAGTCTGGTGAATATCACTGTGCAAGCATTCAATGCAGATAGTCTCAACTCTCAAAATAATATTCTTGTGAACGAAGAAGATGTTGAATATTTTATAAAGGGCCTGTGCATTAAAAAGGTATGTGGTGTGGACCTCATAAGAAACACATTTTTAAAACAACTTCAATAGGCAGGGATATTATACATAGTTTACATTATAAATGCATGTCTGAAATTACAATACTTTCCTGATGATTGGAAAAAACCTAAAGTGGTGCCAATTTAAAATCTGGAAAGCCACCAGAATATCCAGGAAACTATAGGCCAATCAGCTTACTCAGCAATTTAGGAAAAATTTTTGAAAAAATTATTAAAGACAAAATTTTAGCATTTATCTGTGATAATAATATTTATCCTAAAGAACAATTTGGGTTTCGAAGAAATCATAGTTCTTCCCATCAGGTGCTTAGAATTTGTAATTCAATAAAAAACCATCGTTTTCAATGTAAGTCCACGGGAATGATTTTGTTAGACATCGAGAAGGCTTTTGATTTGGTTTGGCATGATGGTCTCATTTATAAAATGATTCATTTTGGTGTGTCGTATTCAATTGTTTTTAGTTCAGGAGTTCCGCAAGTGTCGGTGTTGGGACTTGTTCTCTTCAATATTTGCCTCGCTGATTTTCCAAATCCGCCTGGTTGTGAAGTGTCCATTTTCGCAGATGACACTGGAATATATTCATCTCATCAGTTTGCTCTTACTATTGAAAGCAATTTAAGGGATGGGATGTATTTGTTAACCAAATATTATAATAGAAAGATAATAAAATTAAATGAAGAAAAACACAAGCGATCTTTTTCATACGAAAAAGAAAAGCTTGTTTTGTCCCTAACAGCCATATCCGAATCAACGGGGAAAATATAAAATGGGATCCATCTATTAGATACCTAGGCATCTTCCTAGACACAAGGCTTACATTTAAGTAACACACAAATAGGACACTAAAGAAAATTGATATTGCAATCAAAATGTTGTACCCTTTTATGAATCGTAAATCCTTACATTCACATGAAAACAAAATCATTTTGCTTAAAACTATCTTTCAGGCAATTTTGCTGTTTGCTTATCAAGTAAGGGGAAATTCCGCAACATGCCATATTAAAAAGTTGCAGGTCGCACAAAATAAAATTTAAAAAATGGCATCACTCAACATTGGAGCTGCATAATAGGGCGAATGTTAAATTATTATCTAATAGGATAGCAAAGCTTAAAGCTGAATTTTTAAGAAGATGTAGATTTGCTGACAATCCTCTGATAATTGAATTATATCGTTAAATGTTTTAAGTGCTTATAAAATTAAGAAAGTAATATGTAAACTTATCTATTTATTGTTTTTTATTTACTATTTGTTTTATTTTCATTATAACTTATTATAATTTACTTATTTATTTATTCATTTGTTTATGTAATTATCTAATGATTCATTTATTTATTTATTAATTTATTTATACATTTATTTACTTACTCTTTTATTTATTTATGTATTTATTTATATACAATATTTATTTATTTATATATGATTGTTACTTATGTATTAAGAGAACAATCTAGTATACATATGTATTTATTTGTTTTTCTTTTTTGTTTGGATTGGAGGTTTGTCTTCCGTATTTTCCTTCAAAATTTTGTTAATTTTCCCGAAATTATTTGTAATTAATTAACCATATTTCAATAGAAAGATATTTTGTCTTTATCGAATTATTGTAATATAAAATGTGCGGCTATTATACCTATGTATTTTTGTTTAATATACGAAATAAAAAAAAAAAAATAAAAAAAAACTTTATGTAATACATAATACAATTATTATTATATGGTCACAGTTTCACTGTTATTACTGAATGTGCTAGCTTAACAGCAGCTAAATCTCCACCGTACTTCTCTCTTGATGCGGAATCTATAACGATTACAGCTTTTCAACTAAGTTGATGGCTTTATGATCAGGTAAACGCCACGCAACTTTATATATGTTGAGATACGAAAACCGTGTGATTATAAGCTAAAGTGGTATTATGTCCCACAGTTAAGTCCAAGCGTAAATAATTTTCAAAACTTACTGTCGTGTCTGCGGCTCTTTTCGACCCAAAAATCTACTCTTTTTCTAATTTCCCATTTAAATCATCTAAACAGCGTTTTGTACTTAAGCTATTGCTTGCAGGTTTTGGCGGTAAGTTCGTAGAAACATGCCTTGTTGGCATCGTTTATTTCTCATCGTTTAATGATGATCGGTATAAGACTTTCACTTGCATCCCGAAAACTCAATGTTTCTTGTCTTAGTTTACTACTCCCAACAAATCTTCTTCCAATTTGACTCTGTTTCTGTTATTTTCTGAAGCCCTTCCATCGCACTCTTTGTTTTTGTGAAAATAAGACACTAATTTTTAATGGGAAAGTAAAAGACATTTTATTCTAGCTACAAATTTCTCCCATCTTTCAGGCAATTTATGGATTCCAAGCCAATAAAACTGTTCGTCTTTTGAAGAAAACCAAAAAGTCACCCAAATTTCGACTTCCTCGTAGGATTTAAAGTGCTGCTAAGCTAAAGCGTGTCCTATCGATGAAAACAAATGGTAGTCAGAAGCAGTCAAGTCTGGTGAATAAGGCGGGTGGGGTAGCAGCTCCCAGCCTAGTCCTTTGGTTGTATCCCAATCTAGTTTTGCTTTGTGCATGTGAATCGTCATAGAGCAAAATTACCTTGCCGTGTCTTCTGGCCCATTCTGGTCGTTTTTCGATCATGCATGGTTCAAATTGATCATTTGTTGTCAAAATCGATCTGTATTAACGGTTTTACCAGGTTTTAGGTTCTCGTGGTACAATACACCTTTCTGATCCCACCAGACACATAGAATTGTCTTCTTGCTAATGATGGTTGTCCCGGATTAATTCATGACTTTTTCCGTTTAAGATTCTGAAAATAAATTAATTTTTTATCGGCAGTAACAATTCGATGCAAAACTGATTTTTTATCGTGTCTTTGAAGCAAAATTTCACAAGTGGTTTTTCATTCAATTCATATGGCACCCATTTTCCAGACTTTTGGATCCTTCCCATAGCTTTTAAACGGTCAGAAATTGTTTGTTGTGCAACTTTTAACATATCTGTCATTTGTTTCTGACTCAAAGTGTCATCTTCATCCAATATTGTTTGCAATTTGGTGCCTTCAAACTTTTTTGGTGGTCTTCGACGTTCTTCATTTCTCACATCAAAATCTTTATCTCTAAACCGTTAAAACCATCTTTTGCATGTTGCTTCTGATTGAGCATAATCACCATATGCCTCGACAAGCATTCGATGTGACTCTGCAGCACTTTTCTTCTAATGAAAACAAAAAATTAATGCTTTCCGCAAGTCATCATTTTCTGGTACAAAATTTGACATTTTTAACACGATGAAAAAATATGATGTTGCTTGCTCAATGACTTGATGTATACTAAATATGTTTGACATGTGTCATAGCAACCAAACAAAAATAAAATTATGGGTCGTTCACAATAATTGTTCCTTATCGAGACTTTTGTATCTTGACGCTCACTTTATACCAGTACACCTGGTAGATTTGCTTTGTCGTAGTCAGGGTCTTCTGCTAGTTATTTGATAACATATTCTTGAGGATGGCTTACTACATGCACAACTTCCAACCTGACGTGGCATGCCATTTCCGTGACCTCTGTCTTCCCGAGGCAGAAACACGCTTCCGAATACGAATCGTTAAAAGTTCATTCCCTACCATTCTTATGATGGTGTCAGCGTTGATTTATTCGAGTGAACTTATGCGCCATACGATCTCATTGTACCATTTCAGACAATGTATCATACGAGTACTCGAAGTGTTGCTTTTTTTTCTTTTTATGCGGTACTTTTACTTTTAAGTTTACCCCGGATTCACTATACTGGTATCTGCTGGCTAATGCCGCTCAGTGCTAATGCCACTCGTACAATATCCAAAACCTTTTGCCTGTGAAAAAAAAGGAAATACATTTCGATAGAGTTCATAAAGATATATGTACAGAATAGGTACATTCAACCTTTAAGTTCTTAAATAACTTTTTCTTTCGTATCATCCCATCGGGAACATTAAGTTCATGGTAACATAATTGTGATTCATATCAAAGATTGTAAAGCTTTAAACATTTTTGAATTATTCCCACATGAAAGTAAAAAACCAAAATAACTATCTAAGTTTACAAACGATTTGCATAATTGTATCTTTAGTTGTGGATCTCAAATCACTCCTAACCCCCTGTGTTATAATTGTTTTATTTCTTGACAGTTACAGATGATGATAAACGACGTTAGGTTAAATATTCGAATGAAAAATTATAAAGACCTCGGAACCACACAAGCAGCCCTTCTACGAGACTCCTTCATTCCAAGTCAAAAATACAAAACATACGAGAGCATTATGGAAAGTTAGCTGCAGCACGAGACGTCTCGCACAATATACTCTAAATTGTACTCGTACGGATATTTGGGATACTTGTGTGTACTCAATCCTCATACTTGTATCCTTATTCTGGGATGTATTTTCTACTTCTACAGACATATACTTGTACACACCACTCGTACATTTTATTACAATTACAACTTACTGAACCGAATGGGGCCATAGAAGGAGAACGGGGTGCGCTCAAAATACAGATTGACGGCAGTACGAGACTTAAAGCGTTATCGTGACAGAATTTTTATGGCACACAAAATACTTGTGGATGTGGGTTAATATGATTTATGGAAATTGTCAGATTAACATTTTTAACATGAAATTTTACATGGAACGATAACAAAAGGAACTCCTGTCATTCTTTGCCAAATAGCAAACACACCAATACAGAAACAAAAACACGAATTGAAACAAAAACAAAGAAAGGAAGAAACTGAACAAACCTACGAAACGAACCTAAGGATACCGGATACAGGATACGGGGTACTTCAACTGGCGCTCGAAGTGCCAACTAGAATAGGATATATGCTTGATGGTATTAGGTGGTGTGTAGATGAGAGATCGTATCAAAGTGGCTGTATGTTCGTATGTATTTATTTGTGAGCACCACAATTCCTACGAGTTCTTTCTTTGACAATTGGATCTTTCTCTTAGTTTTTCGTTTGCCATTTTTCTTACTGTTTATTTGTCTATTACATTTGGTTCGTATGTATGTTACAGTACATATGATATATTAAATAACCCTCAAGTTATGATTGTTGTATTGAAATGGCTGAGAGAGATTTTAAGTGTGTTGATGTGTGCGTGCCTGTTTAAGCCAAAGAAATTTATTTCGATATACGAGTATGTACGTAGTAGGCAGAAGGATTTCCGGGCGATGGTTAACAGCATTAAGCTCTTATCATTTATTATATTGTCACAGGATGAAGGCATGACATGAATTTTAAAATTAAGTTCTATTGTTAAAGTTATCTGCATACTCGAATATTAACATGAGTTTAACACCAAGGCAAAGGCAAATGATTGAGTGGACATTCAGGATGAGTGACTTTAGATGAGTTGTCGTCGTTCGGCTCAGTCAAAGACATGGTTGGGAGAAAATGCAAATATTTTTAGAGTGTTGATTTGAAAATTAAGGAGTTCCAAGCAATTTTTTTTCCTGCCATATAGACGTATATTTATATTTTTTCTTATAATGGAAGTTAATTTAATTTCATATTCATTCTTTAGATACACTTCAAAGTTATTTGTTTTATGTATTCGAGATTGTTAAGGGGGAAATGTTCTTAATATTTACCATAAGTGGCATACCATCCGAATCGGCTAATATTTCTTAAGCTCCAGCGAATGTCCAGCACTATAACAACGTCTCCAATGTTTGGATGCTTTCGAAGCCATTTTGGTCGTTGCTGAAGTTGATGCAAATACCTTCCGTTCAAAGTTTCCTAAAGTTTTTTGTTATCCGTTGAACGTATTTCTATTTGTCGAGGTTGCTGACGTTCTTTTCTTCAAATCTCCGTCTGGAAAAATATTTAATAGAGCTCCAATAAGAAAGTGAAGAGATATAGGAACTGTCAGGTCATTGGGATGGATCTGTAATCGTTTGACAGAATGTTCTGGAATGAGGAGTGTGATGAGTATAATATGGTATACTTAACTCGAACGTTAACTTAGAGGAATCAATGGTTTTTTTTATGTTGCTTTTAATTGACTTGATTCCTGTCTCCCAAAGTCCGCCAAAGTGTGGCGATGATGAAGTTTTGAAATGTCACGTTGTGCTTTAGTAATTGCTAATTAACTAGTAGTTATATGTGAATTACTTTTGTTGAGAGGCATACAAACACGACAATATACCCTTTTGCAAACCTTCTACATCCTCCCATTCACATTTTTATCTCCACTAGTTCAGCACAATCTACCCCTATATTTGAAAAGCGTCTTCTGGCAATTACATGCTCTGTTAGAAGACTTTCCATAAATTGCAGTTATATCTTCGCGTTGTAGCGGTGACAATGGATGCATTTGTGAATTTTAAACTCTAGCAACGTTTTCAAATTTCTGATTGCCGTGTCCTCCGTGAAGAGTATTTTGATGCACGTCGCTGACAATCAGTTTAGTGAAGTGATGCGAACATTTAGGGATTAAATGATGTCACCCTTCGAATCGAAAAAAGGATTTAAGTTGAGAATCGTACTCCTCTTGAGAATACGTTTTTTCTCTTTCAGTGCCTGGAGGTGTGCTGTAAACAGTTCTCCTTGGATGGCAATGATGAGTTATTGCTTAGATGAGAGCAGTTCTTCAGCTGTAAGTGGTTTCTTACCTAAAGATCTGTTTATTTATTTATTTATTTACTTCTTTCGTCCTACTAGAAAAATCTTTTAATGATGCGTGATTGTAATCGCCGTATTGGATGTCGCAGTTTTTGATAATCTTCTTGTTGGACTTATAGCGTCACTTCCTGAATAGATTTCCAGTTTTTCCTAGGTGTTTAGAAGTAGGTACTTGGTCTTCTGAATTCGGAGTTCATATCTTAAGGTTGTTATCCTTGGCACATTTACAAGGATCGTGAACAGTGAAATACTTTTCATCTTTTGTTGTCTTCATCACTAAAATTTCTGTTTTACATTAATTTGTGAGGACCAATACCAATATTTATTTCACGCTATACTTAAAATTTCTCGTCTTAAGTTGATTCTTTTATGACTTCTGAAACGATCAAAAAGATATTTACCCATTCCCGTCATAATTTGTATTTAATCGTTACTCCCAGAGATGCATGGATAAGCACTATGGTTGAAGTTCATCTCGACGAGCAAGAGCAGTTCTGAGTGTTCAATAATGATCGCTTATGCAAACATACTACTACAATACGAGTGTATTGTATAGTTATCCAGAATGCACATCACAGGCAGGTGATGGTTTGATATTGCCCACCATCCCAGAATTTTCTTCTGACCTAAATATTAATTCTAAATGAAGGCATGTACGTATTAGACTTGGTAAGACTAATACTTAAGTTCTGAGGACAAAAATACGCCCATACAGATGGGAAAAATTTCTGGAAGAATGAAAAAGGTGCGCAAAAAAAAGGGCTGATGGTATTTCAAAGAAAGGCGTAAAGTTTTCGACCAAAACATGACTTATTTGACAAAATATTTAAAGCGGTTTCTTACGGGGGCGTTTTTCTGAGGTGTGGTAACGGTCATTGATATTGCCAAAAAGAAAAGAGAACTCAAATGATCCTTCGTTTTCTCGTCCCATTTGGTCGAAAAAATCCTTGTGGAGATCATTTTCGTAGAACGCGGTCAACAATTAACGCGCTAATAACTAGAGCTCGAGATAACATGCTGACAAAAAATTGCGCCATAATAACCCTAGACGTGAAGAACGCATTTAACTCGCGTAACTGGGAACGGAATAAAAACTGTTTCGTGCGAGATATTCCTCGCAGAGAAACCTCGTCCGTAATTCTGATGATGGAGTCAAGGGGTACAAAGTCGCTGGCGATACCCCACAATGCTCGGTCTTAGATCCTCTATTGTGAAATAATATACAACATGACTAAATTCTAGGCCTATAGATTCCATGCGAAGCGTCGATTATTGAATTTGCTAATGATAGTGCGGTGGTAATTTTAACAAAACTGCTACAAAAATTTGAACTCCATAGCTACGAAATCATTACAAATGTACGTTGCTGGTTAGCTGAATAGCTGCTTTTTATGAGGAGAAAAATTCGCGAAACGTTAACGGTTTGAGTTCAGGGTTCAGATAATCGTATAAGTTTTAAAAATCACATAGAGCAATGATTGAAAACTTTTAGTATACTTACAATACTGATGAGTGATATCGGAGGCTCAAACAAAATAAAATCCGAAGCCACAAGGCTTAGGTCCTACACGGAGTCAAATTTGTGCATCGCCCTAGCACGCTAAGAGTTGCCAGTGCATTTCGGAATATTTCGCATAGTGCTGCACTCGTCGTATCTTCAATACCACCTTTGGACATACTTATTGAAGAAAAGAAAGCGAGGGTGTCGAAAATGTACGAATAAACGACGAAAACGAAAGTAAGAAAGGAAACGTTGTGTCCCAAGGCAGCAAGAACATCAAAACTTAAAATGGAGACATCGTCTTATACTAGTTATTCATGTATGGATTAAACAGTATCACGACGAAACAATCTTCATTGTATGACTAAACTTTGACGGGACATGGTAGTTTCAGAGACATTTCAAAGTGTCCCTATTGTGAAACTCCGGAATATGCGGGGCAGGTATTTTATTAAATCCAAAAGTTTAAGACTACAAGACCAATTTGTAGATAGGCTCACTTCCGATAATGTTGCTCCATATGCGCTTTAAAAGGAGGAAAACTGGACTTACTAATAATAGTTAGTATATAAATAAAGCAATGCACATGATCAGTTATAGTAACTTTAATTTACTCATCTTGGACGTTTAAAGCATTCACGTAAAACAATCGAGTTGTAACCTACTCTTGTCCCTACTCCGGCGAAGTAATGCAAAAGTAGGTACAAATCGGAATGTTTAATGTTTTAACCGGTAAGAATTCTTAATTAGCAATGTGCATCGAAAATTCGCCAATGCGTCTAGAGCAGAGCCAGGAGTGATTTGTAGTCGGTAGAAGCATCAGGGACTTATATTAGCGAAAGCGTGTTATAATAGACAATTATCGAATTTTGCATACTCGTAATTCGCCTTAGCATAGTCGTGTATGTAGACCAGAAGGGACATTTTCAGCAATAAGCTCCATGTCTTGCCGCAAGCCCTTTAAACAACCGACAACGCTAAAGAAGTTTGTTATCCAAGATGACAACTAAATATTTAGGTTCGTGGGTAAAAAGGATAGTGATGCCTGTAAGCACTCGAAGCGCATTTCCCTTGCAACAATCGAGAGGGCTACTTGTGCTTTATAGCAGACAGACGCTAGGCCAAAAAAACACTACAGATACATGATTGAAGTAAACGTTAGAGACATATTATGTAGTGGCTTGACCAACATGAACCATATCGGATTCTGTTTTGCGGACAAGCCCTATTTACCTCCAATATTATAGAGTCCTCTTCATTTTGAAAAGAGCATTCCTTTCAATCCACAAAACAAATGATTTGCCTACACCATTTTATCGACTTTTGCTATATATAACACATATGAATAAAATTTTCTCCTGTTCAGTGTCGAGCTCAGGTTTCTAGGTACGAACACGGAACAACAGATTTTTCGTTTCCATGAGCCCTCCCTGATTCCAAAGGAATGCGCGCGTCAGCTTTAATGACCTGAAAAACTAGAAGATTTTAGTTCCTAGAGAGTCTGTTTTTTTGCCACATACTTGCTTAGCTATTCAAGTGATGAGTTGTGTAGCACTAATCCCTAAGAGTTCCGTACTCCAAGCTGACCTTTCGGTTTCTCAAGACAACTTCATCGTTGTTGCCGAAAGATCTAGCAGCTCCTGAAGCAATGTTTCAATCTGCGGGAAAGTTCTTCAGTATGTGCCCCAGCCACGGCTGAAAAGACCATGAGAGAATTGTTTCTATTGCGAGGACCATATTAAATACTTAAATCTATTGGTGCCACCCTCATACTGTTGGCAATGTATCGTCTAGTCTCTACGTCTTTGTTGTTAGTTCTTTGAGTCTTTATCTATCCTGCCACGACAAAGAACCCAACAATGGAATAGTTAACAAGAGCTTTATTCACTTATCAAGAATAAACTACCATTAATCGCATCGAATGGGAATTGGTTTTTCAACCTAAATAGGTTATCTGCCTAACAAGTGATATTTGTATTGGGTATGTAATTTAATTCGTGCAGTTTTTTTTTTCAAAATTTAAATTTTAACGTTTATTTAAGAAAAACATGTACAATAGTATTATTCAAAGTATTGCCCACCTGAAGCTATGACTTTTTCCTATCTTTTTCCACTTCCTTTTGTGGCGTTCCAGCAGTATTTCGGATAAGCAAAACCGCCTTTCGATGTCTCTCGGCTTGAGTTCATTTGGAACCCAGTTTCCTTGCTTTTGAATATATCCAGCTGCTCTTAAACGTTTTGAAATGGCTGCTTGAGTGACACCCAAAGATTCTGCGAGCTCTTCTTGTGTTTGGCAACAATCTTCGTAGTGTAATGCTTCCAGTTCTTCATTTTCAAACTTTTTTGGCTGCCCAGGACGTTCATAGTCTTCCAAGCCAAAATCATCACTTTTTAATCGTGCAAACCACTTTTGGCACGTTCGCTCAGCTAACGCATGTTCACCATAAAATTCCACCAAAATACGACGACTTTCGGGAGCAGTGGAATAATACAAGTTACGCCATCTCTTAGCAAACCGCACGAATTAAGTTATATACCTAACATGTACTTATCAAAGCTAGATTTGATTACAATAAATAAACATGTTTGAGATGGTAAAGACATTTTTTTTGCAAAACGAGCCTCAAAACAGATCCAGGCCCACTGCCAATACTAAAATATATTATCTCTGAGGGCCAAACCTATGTAAACAAATGCAGATGGAACGACTGTCTCGGATACCCTGTCACTTTGTGAAATGACTTCCGTTACCAAATGGATTTCTATTTGATATCGGCATAGAATTCTCTCTATTCAAAATGTATCCTTTCAAGCTCGTAGTCATTATTCACATTTTCTTCAATTTTAATTTGTTCATTCCTCCGCCGTCATCCCAAGATAAAGGCAAAATAAAGAAAACAAAGAGAAAACCCTGGAAAAAAAAACTTTTTGACTTTGGGTGCAGGACTTTGAGAGTGCAGGAATCCTTAAGAGGTTCGCAGCAGTTGTAGAATAATAGTAGCGGGACTTTCACAATCCAAAGGAATACAGATGAGATAAAAGTTTTTGCTTTAAAAATCATTATTTTTGCGTCTCGTGCCAGAAATTGGCAGTGGTGGGGACAGTCGGCGAAATTTGTTTGATATCAATCCAAATGCTAAAACATGAAGTTTGGTACTTAATTTGTTTTCTTCTTTAAGTCACTTTCTTTTCTTCGAGTTACTTTACGTACATATATATATATAGCACCAAGAAAATGACCACCATCTGACTGAATAATAATAAATTGAGAACTTGTGCTGTAAGTCTTTCACTCCTTGGCTTAGGGAAAACGTATCGCAAAGAAAAAGGTTCTCTGAAACCCCCAAGTTTGGGTTTTGTCTAATGTTTTTTTGATAGCCCATCCATATTTGGATAAATGTACGTTGAGACTGTCCTAACAAGAACTGAACTCTATGACCCCTAAATAGTAGATAGTCCGCCATTATCAAAAACGGATCGCTGTTCAACACAAAAACGATTTCTCAAATTGCGTTCAACTTCCGTAGTCAAAATGCTCCATGTGAATCCGTGAGAAAACACGGATTAATGATTTCAGACCATCGAAACGTGTCCTTTCAGGTCGTTTGGCAGAAATCATCACTGCTGTTCCACAGAATTTGTCAAATAGCCCGAGAACATTTATTCGGCATCGTGATCAAGTGTCAAGCAGTTAAGGTTTTTCAAAGTCTAGCGTTTTCGTCAACAAGTCCACGATCACCCAATGACCATCCTTGATGAAAGAGTCAGTATCATTGAAGACCAGACAATTTTGTTCTGAACTTTGAAATTTAATAATTTCGTCCGAAGATGTAATTTATCAGTTGGTTGTTACTCACTTACTGACTTAGATGTCACTACAAGCCGAGGTAAGCCCGGGCCTCAAACTAAGAGTACAGCAGTCCGTGCATGCCCCACCATTGATCGCCTCTGCTGCTCCGTTCCTAGGGTTAAGAATCGAAAACTTTTAGGTCGGCGCGGCGTTGTGATATCTATAGATCCCTGATATAAACCTTTATATCTCTTAAAGTTTGTGGTCGAAGATTTAAGACAGAGCCATCTGTCACCAGAAGTAGCAATAGCTTAGCTGAGGTAGACGAAATCGTTGTTGCGGTCTGGTTAAACAGCCAGTGTTGTGAGTCATTTTCTGATGACAGCATGTACTTGGTTTTACTCTTGCTTATCGTTAGATTCATATGGAACACTTACACCTCAATAATCACGAAAACTTCACTAACGGCTGGTGTTATCCGTGTATGCAAGTAAATTAACGAAATAAAAAACATCGTGCTTCTGTTGGCCAGTGAACTAAGTTTCCTGGGATTGAAGGCCACGGTTTAATTATTACCTAGTCTTTATGGAGCAGCGAGATTTCTACTTAGTTTTCCTGCACAACCTAACGAATTTGGCAGGGATATCAAAACTAGGCAGGGCATTGTAAAGTTTGTCTCTATGAGTGCTGTCATATGAGGCTTAAGATCTGAAACTCCGGCGTTTTTTTTTTTTCAATATCTTCCGTAGTGTGAATGTAAATAATAGATTTCTGGTCTAAGACCGTACTAATAATAGATCTTAAGGGCGAATAGTAGGGGCTTATCCTTCTATAGCTGGCGCAATTAAAAGGGTCTTTACTTGTAAACCGGATAAGCCCATGCTTTCCTCTAAATATGTATATCTGACAGATGGCTTGGTCCTCTCCTTCCCTCTCATATATGGCAGTTAAATATGTTATTTATTTTCTTAGCGGCTGGTGGTCTTATTTTTATTAATAGCAAACTTAAATTTTTTACTGATATAAATGATGACGCTCATCCAAAAATATTATTAGTTGTTCGACAGCGTCTATTGAGGAGTTTTTTCCTCAAATATGGTGACTGGTGATTAACTTTATTATTGAATCTGACTTCTATCGCACTACTTTAGCCATTGCAACTTCTATTTTAAATAACCGGAGCATTATGAATTTAGTTTAGGTTCATTCAGGAACATATCTAGTTTTTTTTTTTTTTTTTTTAATTATGGCAATATCTAGCTGAACCTTGACGATTTGGTTGAATATGTCCGATCCAAGAACAAGTTCTTCTTCCTGTTTAAAAATTAAATTCGCTAGTTGCCCAGAAAGGTTTTGAATAGGGAAATACAAATGAATGCAGTCTCGGGGTTATGCTCTGTTTTCAGAAGATTCAGAACTGCCGTCTTCCTTATCTTTGCAGGATAGACTATTGATTCCCTAGAGATATACTCATATCTCATATAATATACTAAATATCCAGCTGCTATGGTATTTCATTTCTACTTCATGTTATTTTGGCAAGGTTAGAAATTGTTTAAAAAATTTATTTTGGTGGATCCCATGATGTACTCGTACATTGGATACTGCATATCACACAAATATGCGTCTGAAGATGATGAAAAACAGCATTTAGTGATCTCCTTGCAGGCTAGTTTTTAGATAGTTTGTTAGTGAAATGATAACGATAAGACATGTTGTAACTGGAAGAGTCTTGTATATGGTACGTATAAAAAGTTATATTAAAATATTTCACCCGGTTATTCTAGCTCATGGGTGCTAGGTTTTGTATAAGCGGATAATGAATTCATGAGATAGGACACACGGTTATTGCGATTGTGAGAATAGGTTTGAAACGCAATAAGAACGTGACCATTGATTTATGAATTGATCGGTTTCTCCTCACTGGTACCTTTCCTAATAGGTAGAGAACACAATTTTGCTACTGTAAGTGTCGCATATCTTTTGTTAGTAGCCAACGTGAAGGGTTATTTCGGTTCTAATTTATTTTGACGTCATATACATTTCATTTCTTCAAAACTCAAAGCCAAATATGTTGAGTGGTGTTTTATTGATTCCTCTTCGGGTTCTCAAAACCCTACGAATTAAATACAGCTGGAGGAATGCAATGCCGCAGTATAGCATATTAGACTTACTTATCTGCGAATTCTTTATCGCATTGAATGATACTCGTAATACTCTTAAAATTATCTTGTAGCGACTTGGTTGCTCCAACAAAAGTAGTTCTGCAGTCGCTACAGATGTGTGCACAAAATTATGTTCTAGACGTAAATCTTCAGAAAAACGCCTAGAATATGTTACTTTCGATGTAAGCTCACGAACAAGCTCACAATGAATAAACTTTGTCGCAAGCATACAAAAACTGCAATAATGCCTGTATGACTATACTCCTACTCTTAAAGGATTCTCATAAATTAATTTAAACAACAGACTTGACATACAACAGATTACATCTGAAGGATCCAGAATCACTTGTGTTGCTTATGTTAGCTGGAACATTCCATGAGGTGTTTTCTTATGAAGATGCTCAGCAAGTAATTTAGAAAATTTATTGGAAATGTAAATGTTGTTTTTCGAAGCTAAACACACTTTAATAGCTTCCGTTTCAATAGTAGAGAAATCAGCCTTGACAGCCAGCAGTTAAATCAATATCATCGGTGTTCCTCAGAGTTCTCTTGTGAGTTCCGCACAAACCTTAAAGTATGCTTTTAAGGAATTTTCGTGACAGTGCTTCAACTTGTCTAACACCTTTTTTGAAATCAAAGTTCTCTGTTAAGTCGTTGCCGACTTTGATCGGACAGCGAACGTTCTCAATCGTCATTCTGCATGGGCGGACGGGCTTGCCAGGGATATCAAAGCCGGACATGGTTCCATATAGCTCACCTCTATGAATGCTGTCATTTACGGCTTTAAAATCAATTTTGACTTTTTGAGTTATTTTCCAAAGATCCCCCGTACTATGAAAATATGGTCGACTGGGGACTTTCTGGCCTCAAATTACACTAATATGGTAAGTTTGTTAACGAAGGGTTTCAGAGGATTGTATCTGACAGGCAGTATTGAAGAAGCTTTTAGATCAGTAGTAGATGTAGTTGAGAGATTTCCTTTTTTGTGGATCTGGCAAAAGACTTTGGGATTCTTTTCATCAGGTGGTGTATGCTCTCCACTAAGTCACTTCCATCAGTTTGAATACATAGGCAAATAAGTCGATAACATACTCCACTAAGATTTAAGCTTAGATATTGCTATCTTCACTTCGATTTGGTCCGGTAGACCGAAGTCTTGGCCATCGTAATCTAGTTGGATGGTTTACTTGGCTGACATCGGGATGTTGGTCTCGGTCGTCGATATAAATTTTTAGGCTGGCGGCATAGGAGTTGTTAAAAGGTTTCGGGATACGCTTTTTGCAAAAATACTGGAATTCTATTGCAATTGCTATTTTTCTATGTTATATCTTCTCACAGTATATTGTGGTGCTTGAGAAATTCGATTTGTACCCTTCCCTTGCAAACTGGTCGATTTGGATCAGCGTTATATGATTCCGATACTTAAGGTGAGGAAACCGTGTGCTTGCTCCAGTTTGGTGAAAAGTAACCTCCTTGGGAATGACAATGTTTTTTTTTAGTTTATTCAATAGTCATCTTTTAGTTTGATACACTTATTCCAGCGATTTTCCAACTTCTTGATCCCGTCCGAGAAGTAATTTTCCGGAAGGTCTGCAAAATACTCCTCTGTGGTGTCGATGAATTCCTCCCGTGAGCTAAATTTTTTATTTTGGGGTTTGGGAAAAGATAATAGTCCGAGGGAGTCAAATCGGGCGAATACGGTGGTTGCGACAGCAATTGGTTTTAACCATAGTTGCGATGCTCTTGTGCGCCGGTGCATTGTCTTGCAAAAACAAATTTTTTTTCTCTTCATGTGAGGCCGTTTTGCAGCGATTTCGGCCTTCAATCGCTCCAATAATGCACAGTTATACTCGCTGTTGATGGTTTTTATTTTTTTGGGCTAGTCCACGATGAGTATACCATGACAGTCCCAGAAAACCGACGCCATAAACTTTCCGACCCATCGAGCCTCCCTCGTCCACTTCGGAGTACTCGTGCTGGCTTCATTCCATTGCCGGGCACTCATTCTATTCTCTGGTGTTCAACAGTTACCAATCGACGCCAAAAGTCCGCCCGATTTCGCATCAGCAAGGCCAAACACTTTCGAAGTGCTCTCGCGTTTGTGTTTTTTGTCGGGAGTGAGTATGCGCGGCACCCAGGGGCAGGATAACTTTTTCATATGCAGAGTATTGTCCAAAATATGGCGTGTGCGCTCAGTACTAATCTTTGTGATATCTGCTAGTTCACGCACCTTCACTTTTAAGTCAGTCAACACCATTTCATGTATTTTTTTGACATTGTCCTCTGTAACCGCATCGAAGGGCCTGAAGCTGCGGACTTGGCGGTGTAATCTGACGGAGCTCCAACTTTTCTTTTATTTCCTTCGCCGTTTTGCCTCTCAAAAAATAATGTTTTATGAGAGAACGAAAATCGTTTTTGTCCATACTCAACATGATGCCAAACATGTAAACAACAATCAGCTATTAAAACAAAACTAAAGACAGAATAGCACTGAAATTTGGCATGTCTGCCTAAGCGCACTATAACCTTTTTTGCAGTATCAGCGCATTCTGGTGGTCAAGGAGGTTACTTTTCACCCCACCTAGTATTTCGTTCCGCAGCAATATAGACTTAGTATGAAAGAATTGTCTGTTGTAAGTCATTGACTTATTTTCTAACCTGTGATTTAATAACATAAAGTACTAAAATCTATCATCAGCTCTATATGTTTGGCAACATTTATTTTTAGGCTGCTATCCTGGTTTAATATTTTTAAGAACATTAATTTGAGTTTGGAATTTCGAGTATGTATATAGCAAGGAAGTATAACAGAAATATGGCACTTTTTGATTAATCTTATCTCTGGAAAATTAAAAGCAGTGGATAGGTTATTAGTTCCTCTTCAGAAATGAGATGCATTGTCCAGTTTCCAAAATTGGGGTCAAATGAAAGAAAAATGTAGAAATGCTTTAATGAATATATGAATATAAAAATAAGTTTATCCTAAAAGCGTTTCTGAATATATATAAGTTAAATGAAATTCAGTTCAGAAACGATTTTAATTAGACCTAATGGACTTGAGAGATAATATCCATCGTTTCGACAGTGATGGGGTAATACTTGCAAAATCGCATAATCATACAGTGGAGCTAGTTATACGTGTGTATGTGAGCTGTATTTTGGTGAGCTTATTACAAAAGTGTACTCAGCTTGACTTAACCAATACAATTGAAGAACAATTACATTTCTCATTTGGGTGGGCTTAAAGGGGAAAGGGCTTCAAAATTGACCCCAAAATTTATTTCTTTTTATATTACTTTCCTTAATATAGACAAAATTTGAAACTGAAAGTGATTAACTGTACCTTTTTACAACAAGACCTCGAGAATTGGTTTAAAATTTGAGACAAAGTGGACAGGCAGATCACAGATCCCAACATCCTTTTCAAGATATCTCTATAAGTATTTATTTATTGTTCTAAAAGCGTATTTGTATTACGTCTTCTGAAAAGTAGGTTTTTTTTTGCACATCTGCCTCTACAGTTCTAATTTTTGTCTTATTAATTGAGAGCATCACTGGAGAACTATCCCGTGGAGGTAATTTTAAAATTCATAGCACTTAGTACTTTATTGTGAATAGGACTTAAAACGTTCTGTATAACGTATCTTTTGTTTTTGCTTAAAATCTTGCTAAAATATGTGTATGCAAAGTTTGGGTGGGGACCGATACCGAGCCGTTTTTAAAATAATGGGTCATTGTCTTCCACAAGTAAACGGCCATTAGATCCAGTTTAGTTCAATTATTTTTCAATTTATGTTTTGCACAAGAGAAATACCTATACCTAATCGTATTTTGTAACGTCACGATTAAAATTTGTTACCTCAATATTAACTTGTAAACTTGAGGAGTGTCAATCGTTACCAATGTTCGAATCCTTTTTATTCAATTTGTCCCCCATTTCACTCCTTTCCACCTTTAAATTCCAATTTTGTTATTGCCATCTAATGGAGATTTTGTGTCATTTTCTACCAAGTCGTTTGCCCTATATGTGTAAACCTATACATCACCCCGCTTCCAGACAGGTACCAGCTGTTGGGTTTTAGTCTGTCAATTGAATTTGTTACTGGTCGTCCGAATTTCTCAGATATTGCTTTCTAAGGCACCTAATTATTTTATAAGGACCTTTATAAGGTGGTTCTATGCTGTTAGGGTTAACCAGTACTTATCAAAACGTGCACGCAGGTGTTTACATTTTTCGGGCTGTGGGTTTGGTTTTCCTGCTTTTGAGTGTTTGGCATCTTTGTAAAATTTTTGAAGTTGGTCAATTAGTTTAAGTTCATCAATATCTTTACAGCTAGTATGACATGAAGATAAATCATGCGGCACTTTAATATTTTCTCCGTATAAGAGTTCGGAAAGCGTGTGGTCTAAATTACCTTTAACCGATGTGCGAATGCCCAAATATATTAAAGGAAGCATCTGTGTCCAGATTTTACTTCCAAATGACTAAATGGCTGTTTTAAGTTGGTGATGAAACCTCTCAACCATGCCATTGGTCTGTGGGTAGTAGGTGGATTTGCGAATGCGTGACATCACAAGAACTTTGCTTAGTTTTGATTCGAACTGCGAACCTTGGTCCGTGGTTATAGTATTGGGAGTTCCAAACCTTGAAACGTGTCTGGCTATATGAAGAATCTGTCTACAATTGTTAGGATATATAGTATTTATAACCGTTTGATAAAGGAAGTATACAAGTACAAGTATAGGGTTTTCCTATACAACTTTGAATTTAATTTGTGAACGCACTTTTTCATTAATCATCAAACTGCTACTGTCATTTATTTAGTAAACTCAAATTTTTATCATGCTAAAGTACGCTTACGAGCAACGTCTGCAAATTATAAAAATTTTCTACAGATATTCGGAGTAGGTGACTGCAACTTTAAGAGCGTTCACTCCAATTTTCGGTCGTAGTTGTCGCCCTAGTAGACAGGCAATAACAAGTTTAGTGCAAAAATTTGAGTCTACATATTCGTTGTGTGATGTTGCCGTGTCAGTGAACCACGGGTTGGTCGAAGTGTCGAAAATATCGCTGCCGTTCAGATGTCCATAGCAAACGATTCAAATCAATCAATTCCACGGCGTTCTCAAGAATTGGTAAGTATCTTGGTTTAAGCCCATACAAGATCAAGCTGACTAAAGAATTGAAGCCGATGGACCATTTGAAGCGACGTACGTTCTCTGATTGGGTTCTGGAGAAGATGCGCCAAGATAATAAATTTCATCGCAAAATCATCTTCAGTGACGAAGCTCATTTTTGGTTCAATGGGTTCGTCAATAAGCAAAATATGCGTTATTGGTCGGGTCAAGACCCACACGTGCTTCATGAATCACCACTTCATCCAAAAGAAATAATTGTTTGGTGCGGTTTGCATGCCGGCGGCTTTATTGGGGTATAGTTTTTCGTCGACGATAACGATCGTCACGTTACTGTGAATGGTCAACGTTATCGCGTCATGATAACCGATTATTTTTGGCCCGAATTGGAAGATATGGACTTGGACGACATGTGGTTGCAACACGATGGTGCCACAAGCCATACAGCACATGCTACAATCGATTTATTGAAGAGTAAGTATGGTAAGCGTGTTATCTCAAGACATGGGCCAGTCGATTGGCCGCCTCGTTCGTGCGATTTAACGCCGCTTGACTATTTTCTGTGGGGCTACGTTA
Organism: Volucella inanis; assembly: GCA_907269105.1. Taxonomy (NCBI): domain Eukaryota; kingdom Metazoa; phylum Arthropoda; class Insecta; order Diptera; family Syrphidae; genus Volucella; species Volucella inanis. The sequence goes on from OU026153.1 coordinate 151,728,908, forward strand.
AGTCATTGGTTTATGCCAACATGCCGACGACGTTGAAAGAGTTCAGAGCCAAATAGCGGCCGTTTCGGCCGAAATATGTGGACGCGTCGTTGCATATTGGGTCCAACGAATCGAGGTTCCCATATGAACAAAGTCGAGTTCCATTCATAAATGTTTTGATTGTACTTCAAGCCAATAATAAAGTTTTTTGAAATATCTCAAATTGTTTGCCTTTTATTTAAAAAAAAAAGTTGTCAAGTCGTTATAAGAAAACCCTCTTTATTTATTTGATTGTGTGGGGATTTATTTATTGTAGTAGGTAAAGTTAGGTTAAACAGGGGTATGATAGATATGCCATCACACAGACAGCAGGCACTAAAACGGGGTCATCATGATCCATGTGGAACCAGTTGAATTTGTCTTCAAATGGCATAAGCCTAAACATTCTCTGGTTTAAACAATTTCTTTGCAATTTCCTTTAGGTTTTCAAAAAAGTATTTCAGTAAAAATTTCCTTCAACTACACGATATTGCCTCGCATTCAAACAGTATGTGTGTTATGTCTTCAACTGCTTGCAGATCACCGCAGAGTCTGCAAATATCCGTATCTGACAATTTAAATTTTTTTTGTGTTTTTCCATAGGAAACAGTGTTCTGTCTGGATTTTATTGATGTCCTAAGCTTATCTCTGTTTAATTTTATTAATAATCTAGATCTTTTTCCTTCAAAAAGCGGCCAGAGAGCTATGGATACCCTGTGTCCTTTAAGACGTGGCCACCTTAGTTTGGCAGTCTTTGTGATTTTTTCCTCGATAGTGCCCCTAACTATGCACAGGGGTGGTCTGATCTTGACACCCACACTATTTTCGAGTAGCTCCTCTTCTCTTGCAAGTTCATTCGCTTGTTCATTTCCTTTAATACCGCAGTGTCCTGACACCAAGCATAGTCTTATCCGGGTCTGGCTGCATAGTGCCTTCAGCACTTTGCGACATCCCCTGACTGTATCAGAGTTGATGTTGTTCGATTCTATTACCTTAAGTTCAGCCTGGCTATCGATGTAGATAGCGATATCTCTTTCAGATATCGATTTAATCTGTATTAGCTCAGCCGCCCTGAGGACAGCTTGTATCCGGTAGTCTTTTATCTGGGTCCTCTGAGATGATAACAGAACCTGGTCTTTCCTCTGTTTTAGAGTCGCTAATGAAATTGCAATTTCCATTTGACTTGATTATTGCATTTATTTTCCAGTCCTCCCTCTCCGGTTATTTTATATTATACGGAATGTCGAAGTCGAACAAGGAAATAGTTTCATTCGTTAAAATTGGATTTCCTGGCAGTAACTCTGCTAAGACCGTGTCATGTTCAAGACTACTGCTCTTGAAGTAACCCAGATTAATGGGTCGTATCGCACTGTTACCAGCAAGTTTTTTGATCTGTAAATTAAGCGGTGTTAGGAGAAAAAAGGTGTTCAAAACCGCCTTAGGAGTGGCACGGAGTGCACCTGTAATATCTACGGAAACCATTCTTTGAACTGCCGCTAATTTTCCGAAAACTGCTTTCGTGTATGTTGCTTTTCATCACACGTATGTATGGATCTTACCACCACCGTATAAAGCCCCAAATTTTTCCCACTGTTCTTTTGCAGATAAAAAGAGCATTATATGCCATTTTGGTTGTTTTCGCTACTAAAACCGGGTGAAACCATCAATGGACAACGCTACCGAACACAATTAATCCATTTGAAGAGAGCAGTAGCCGAAAAACGCCAGAATATGCGACCAGACAAGAGGCAATAATTTTCCATCATGACAACGCTCGGCCCCACGTTGCTATTCCGGTTAAGAACTATTTGGAAAACAGTGGATGGGAAGTCTTACCCCACCCGCCTTATAGCCCAGACCTTCCCCCTTCTGACTACCATTTGTTCCTGTCGATACAGAACGCCCTCATTGAAATACGGTTCACATCAGAGCAGAATATCAAAAATTGGTTTGATTCATTCTTGGCTGCCAAGCCGGCGCAGTTCTTTTGGGATGGGATCCGAAAATTGCCAGAAAGATGGTAAAAAGTCATAGCTTCAGATGGGTAATACTTTGAATAATACTATTGTACATGTTTTTCTTAAATAAACGTTCAAATTTTGAAAAAAAGATTTAAGTTATATTTCAGTCAAGTACATATTGGCCATTATTATCTATGACCTTTTGCCATTTTCCCGGTAGTTTTATACCATAATTCCGTCGGTGTAGAACTTCTGTGGCTTATCAGCGAAAAACTTGGCCAAGTGATTTACCATCAAGGGAGTTTTGCAAAGACCGAAACAAATAGAAGTCAAAGAGTGCAAGTTCCGTGCTATACAGTGGATGCATCAAAGTCTCCCAACCAAGCTCCGTTAATTTGTTCTGGATCATCAAAGATGTGTGTGGCAAATTCTGATCGCTCCTTCTTCAAAGCGTCATTCAAACGGTCGAGTTGTGCACAGAAGAGGATCGAATAGCAGCTCATAATAGAAAATTCAATTCCAATCCCACCAAACACTCAACATAACCTTGTGTGCCGTCAATCCGGGCTTTGAAGTCGTTTGTGGTCGGTCAACGGCCTTTGATCACAACCGCTTGCATTGGATATTCTCGTATTTAATCCATTTTTCATCGTTCGTAAGGAATCGCTTCAAAAATGGTTCCATTTCGTTACGTTTCAGCAGCGTTTCACTGATGGTTATTCGCTCAGTTAAACTTCTTTGCGTTATTTCATGTGGCACCCAAACATCAAGCTTCTGTGAGTAACCTGATTCGATTTTAGATGATGCCAAACTGTCATACGGTTGATCTTTAGTGCATCCGCTATCTCCAGACAGCTTTCGCGCCGGTCTTGCTCCATCAATTGCAAAATTTCATCGACTTTTCAGTGACAGGCCGACCAGTGCAAGGTGCATCTTTTACATCAAAAATTCGGAACGGAATCGAACAAACTGGTCCCGGGTCCGGCGTTCACTCACAGAATTCATACCGTAAACTGCACAAATTTTTCCGCATGTTTTTGCAGCGTTTTTAGCTTTATATTTTCAGGTATCCTTGCGGTCTACTTTCCTATGAATAATTAGATATCATCGATGCACTAAAGAACGATAATAACATTCGGGAAGTCTCCTCCTGGAGACGGTGCAATATCCAGTGGTGACTCAGGTGGTATGGAAGATACCGATGCCGACAGATTCAATAATGCGTAATTGCTTACTCCGGCTGAATTGATTATAAATCTTGAGCCCAGTGAACTAAATATCACTCCATTTACAAGTAAATATCAAGTAATAAAGAAAAGGCCTTGAAAGTGGATCAGCTCAGATTTACCAACAATGAGCACTGAATGTCAAAATCCGCTATCCCGCCTTGTAATAGCGGTTTCACATCATAACGAGCCTCGTCTTTTCTAGCTTTGTCATTGTCATTGTCAACAGTAGCGTTAAATATGCAGTGAGTAACCATACCAACACTAGTTTTTCTGTAACATCCAGCGAAATATTTTATTTTATTTGAATTTTTATCTTGAATGGTTATGCGCCACTTCCAACACATCGAATGTATTGGGAAGTGAACGAGGCCAGCTGGAGAGGCTTATTTTTTGAAGCCCATTTTCATCCCGGACTATAAGAGAACTGGACGAATACAAACAAAATTTCCGTTCATTCGGCTAAGATTATATTAGGAGACTAATTTCCAAGCTTCAGTCTTACAAAGCTGCAGATAATGATTGAATATGGAGCCCGACAAATAGAACCTCAGAATTTTTGTCCGATCGTAAAGAAGGGACTATCCCAGCTGACACTGACCATTCCAGTCCTTCTTTACGGACAGAAAATGTATGGAAATTATCTTGTGAAATTCGAGAGAAGTTCTTCGGCCAAGTTTTGGTCTCTTCTGCATCAATGGATAATGGGGTACACGTTTCAGCGTTCTACAGGATTTACAGTGATGTCAACCTCGTCAGAATAGCTTGGATAATCCGGCTTAGATGGCTAGGCCATCTTAAACGCATGGACAAAAGCATCTCGGTCCTGGGAGCTTTTGGCTTAAGCCCAGAGGTACAGGGCAGTAGATGAAGACCTCGTCTAAAGGGGCATCCACAAGTGAAGAGGTAGCTGGACCGCACTAGCTAAAAAGGGATGTTGGTTTCTTACACCGCTCATAAAATGTGGTTTCAATTTAAATGAAATTACCAAATCCACCACAATTCAGGCTGGTTTATTAACACTCATCAGGAGCTTGACACCTATATTTCTCTTGACGAAGGATTCGCCGTCTTGAAGTTGGCGTATCAGAGTTAGGCCTGGCTATCTTATTTTAGGAGAATTTCTTTAGCTTTAAGTTGTCGTCGAGGTGAAACTTTATAGTTTAGGTTTTTCATCGCTGGTTATAGACATGAACCACTTCTTCGTTTCCGTGGACAAAAGTTGCTATAGTAATATGGAAAGGATCTTTCCTCATATGCTGAATTTGTTGAGCTGCTAGGTTTTCCTATGGTTTCATCAAGTGCATTAAGGCAACTTCAAATTTGGCTGTGTATTCGCTATAGGTTGGTAAAATATAATTTAATTAGTATTCAAAACAAAACTTTCATACCAAAAGGACTCTCAACTATTGACACACCTTAGTCACACCTGATAATTACAATACTATGAATTTTTCCTTCAAATTTACGTATGAAAATTTTCCCTAAAACTTAATTTAATCATATGCAAATGTACTCGAATAACTATGGGAACCTCTAATAAACTAACTAAATATGAGTATGCATCGATAATCTAGAAATTTCTAAATCTAAATATAATTTGAAAATAATTATTTTTAAAATAAATTTGTCAAATTCTAAATACGAACACAGTGCCACAATTACAATAGTTTTAGCTTAATTGTGAAGCTCTTCTATCAAATGAAGCGAAAGCAACTCTCTGTATTCGTACCAGCCGGATAAAGTAGCTCAAAGTCACTTTGCATATCCGCCTACGCCAAGGTATTCGTAATTACAAATATTGTATTTCATTTGACAAAGGTGAGCTCTATTCAGAAAAGTCATGGATAAATTATTCTAATTTATAAATTAATTTCCAGGCCAGGTAAATGTGTGTGCGGTTTGTTTTATCAAAATTGTCTACCGCATGATGGTATCTGCGGAATTTGTTTCTTACCTAGAAAATACAATACCGACAAAATACAAATCGTACAAAACGGATTACCCTAATAAACGTATTTTATCAAATTTACAATTTCAGTCATGATAATATGAAACAATAATTTATGCATAGTTGCCCCGTTATGGGGTATTTATATCATATTTGGGTATTTGCGGCGCGGTATGCAGATACTTGCAGTTGGTATATCGGGGAAGGAAGAGAGCGCGTGTTTTGTTTTAGAATAATAAATTCACATATCAGTTTGTCGCAAAATTCAAGTAGTCACATCGTTTGCTGGGAGGGATTCTTTGGGTTCTAGGGATTTAAGGGAACTCTTTGGTACCTCTACTATGTCCGGAATGTGAGCAAATATGTATCTGAATTCTATGAAATATTCTAACTGCATTGTTCGTGGTGGTGCATGTTTGGAATGCGTACAAGTGGCGAAATTGAGTACGCTTTTTTTCCTTTGACAGCGTGTTTCGTACTGTTTTGCACTTGTTCAGCGTACTGCTCTACCTCTCTAATGAAGTGTTATTTTTAGAGTATCTCCTGTAGTATGCATATGAAATTAATTTTATTCCAATACAGAGAGAAATTTGTTGTTGTTTTTTTTTTTCCTAAATGAATCCTCTTTGTTATTGTACACTAATTTAGTAGAGACCGCGTTTTTGAAAATTGTTTTGGTCTCTTTATTTTTGGATTTACATATTTAGTTTTTTATTTTTTCTTTGTTTTATCATGGATTGGCCTATAGGCATATATTCGTAAGTATATAATCCAAAATTTCGATATATGTTATTGGCACTTGATTTAATTACGTGTGTCTAAACAATGAACAATAATTCCAGTCTACTGCAAATGAAGTGAGTCTGACTGCGGGATAAAATGATGAAAATGGGCTTGTTGTTTGTTGCTGTTAATTGTGGAGCTCAGGCTTTATTATAATTTAATTTCGTGCCAACATAGATGTAAATATGTAAATTGGAGCGACCTAAATTGCATATTCCACTGATGTGGTTATTTTGCCGAATAACAGCTTCATGAAATTTAGATTTGATTGCATTATTTCGCCTTTTTTTATATGATGTTCGAGACCTTAATTCTTACCATTGCTTTCTACTTTTTGAGAATAGGAAAAGTTAGCATATGTCGATATGTATATAAAGCCCGTAGAACTAACTTATAGTTGTTGCCTTTTCATTGGCCATTATGTTTTTATTTTGTTGTAGAAGCTAATTAAGGTCAAATACTCTTGATGACCTCCCCATATGTGTTCAAATTTTACGCCCTTTAAGAAAGTCCGCATTAGGTATTCTACACTTATGCCATGTACGAAAATGATTCTTCTAATCCCCTAATCAATTGTGTAATTTGACTTTTAGCGTAGCTTTTCATTTCTTCTATCCTTTCATTTGTGGTTCAAAAGCGATAAGACCTTAAGAAAAAGGTGCACGAGCCGTCTAGTAAACACAGAAGCTGGAGAATTTAATAAGTGTTGGTTTTGGCTTACAATTTCTGAACTACAATAGCTATGAAGTGTGATTATGACACAAGCGTGGACACTTAAGCCTCTGCCCATCAACTTCAAAACTCACCTCTTGGAGCTCCATGGTTGTGCCCGAATGCTAGAGTAGAGATAACTGTGCTAGAAATCTGAAAAGGCCAAAGGTGGGTCTTGTGGGTAGAGGCTTCGTGTAAGAGTAAATACTCCACCGTGTAAATAAAAAAAAAACTGTTTAGCGACAACCAACAGCCTCATAAGCGAACAGATATATCGTTGATGACTCTAGCAAACGTTTTAACGACAACGACTTTCCGCGACTTTTCGCGACTTTCTGGCGGACGGAATTTGTATGTCGCTGAAAAACTTACATGAAAAAAGAAATCATGAAATGCCAAATGGTACGAGAGTGGCGCACGTAAAAGGATGCTGCTATCTCTCCTCTGATTATTTGAATTAAAAAGGGTGTCAATGACAACAGTCTGAAGGATGCTGAGTGCAAATACTGTGTCGATCAACTGTGAGAGTTAGCCAAAGCGGAGAATCTTTGCATTGAAGCAGAGGGCTACAGTATGAAGAACTGAACTCATATTTCCCCTTTTTTTTCACATAATATCCATACAGGAACCATGGGTGTAAAACAAACGCATCTGTGGTTTTCGATGTTTACGGGGTTTATGACGAGGGTAAGACCGAGAGCTTGTCTTTATATGGCGAACTCCCATTTGGTCTATAACTTAATTCGCGGTTTGCTTAGAGATGGCTTAACTTGTATTATTCCATTGGGACATGCGTTGGAAAGCTACTGTCATTGTACGTAATTTCAGTATATGTCCTTCATTTGAAGCGTAAACAACAATAATTTTTTTTTTCACTCAAATATGTCGAACTTGTGCCTGGAAAAGTGTTTTTGCGGGGAGTTCTTCTTCATTACTTTAATATGAAGAAAACTGCTGCCGAAAGTCATCGTATTTTGGTGAAAGTTTATGGTGAACATGCGCTAGCTGAGCGAACGTGCCAAAAGCGGTTTGCACGATGAACGTCCTGAGCAGCCAAAAAAGTTTGAGATAAAGAACTGGAAGCATTACTCTGTGAAGATTGTTGCCAAACACAAGAATAGATCTCAGAATCTTTGGGTGTCACTTAAGCAGCTATTTCAAAACGTTTCAAAGCAGCTGGATATATTCAAAAGCAAGGAAATTGGGTTCTACATGAATTCAAGCCGAAAGACGTCGAAAAGCGGTTTTGCATGTCCGAAATGCTGCTGGAACGCCACAAAAGGTAGTCATTTTTGAATCGGATTGTATCTCGTGATGAAAAATGGATCCATTACGAGAACCCAAAGCGCAAAAAATCATATGTGAAACCCGCCAAAATGGCGCTAAGGTAATGCTCTGTATTTGGTGGGATCAGATTTGTGTGCTGTATTATGAGCTGCTAAAACCGGGTGAAACCATCAATTAGTCCGTTTGAAGAGAGCAGTAGCCGAAAAACGCTTAGAATATGCGACCAGACACGAGGCAACAATTTTCCATCATGACAACTCTCGGCCCCACGTTACTATTTCGGTTCAGAACTATTTGGAAAACACTGGATGGGAAGTCTTACCCCACCCGCCTTATAGCCCAGACCTTTCCCCTTCTGACTACCATTTCTTCCGGATGATGCAGAACGCCCTCATTGAAATACGGTTCACATCAGAGCAGAATATCAAAGATTGGCTTGATTCATTCTTGGCTGCCAACCGGCGCAGTTCTTTTGGGATGGGATCCACAAATTGCCGGAAAGATGGGAAAAGGTCATAGCTTCAGATCGGCAATACTTTGAATTATACTATTGTACATGTTTTTCTTAAATAAACGTTCAAATTTTAAAAAAAGAAAAAACGCACGAATTAAATTACATACCAAATAAACTTATGCAATGTTGTAAGATTTAGTTGCTGCAGACAAAAACTACAAAACGAACTTGGAATGGCACAATTTGGTCGTTGCGTTTGCTTATTTTTTACTTGTGATTCGTTACTGCCACTACCACTGGAGGCGGTAGTAGAATTCATTGAATATTCTGATTCAGTCAGCGGCCTTTCTGCTGTCCCTCAGTAGGAAAGACTGCAGGTTGCCCACTGCCGTCGTGGCAGGGCATTACGCTTTTGCAAAGCCCTTAAATGTGCTGGGCATAAGTGAATACTATCTCGGTGAATGTCTGATTTACACTCGCATTAGGCTGCAAGGATAATCATAGACATAGTACTTGAAGAATTGCTGTTGGTGCTGAGAATATGGGAATATTATTTTTTCAGACTGTCCAACGGCAATGATGGTCAAAATATTGCTGTCAATCAGAATGAGCCTTTCACTTTGAACAAAGATGATAGAGAACTCTGTCCCTCTGTTTAAACGGAGTTAAAGTAGCAATATAGTATAATAGAGCTATTGGCGCAGACCTATTGCCTACTGATCTATTTTAAACAGCTGATGATAGCTTAAAGAATAGAGACCATGTTTATTACACCTTCCATAGGGAAATAAGTCTTATAAACATCGCCCGTGGATGGCTGTAGCTCAAGTGGTAGTGTATTATTTTCCAAATAGGATAAATTGTCATTCAAATCCCAACCACGCCGTAAATTTTTTTTTTTTTCTTCAGATATCTAAAATCGTGTAAAATGAGTCGTTACCAAGAATACAAGGCCAATTACACTAATAATTTAACCTCTCCATTGAGTGATATGTCCTTTAAAACAAAAAATCGCTCTGGTACAAAGGAGACAATGATGTGTCTACTTTTGACATCCCTTCTAAAATCGTCAGGTTGTGCTGAAAGACTATGAAGAATATTACATCAAGTAATATTACATCTCAACATCGCCCTAGAAAGAGTCTTTAAAATTCACTAGCTATCAAAGAGGCACATTCCTTTTAGTACGCACAAATTATTACACACGCGGGTGACATTAATTTGATTGGACGGACACAGCGAACCGCAGTGAAGCCATCGTAAATAATATTAAGGAAAAAGCTCCCAAGATGAGTCTGACCATAAACAATGGCAAAACAAAGCACGTACTGTCATCACCAAAACGTCACTATTTAAGTTTGAGGCAGTTAAAAACTTTATTTATGTTGGCCAAAGTATCTGAGTGCACTCCGATAAACAAGTAGTTTTCTACGTTATACCAGAATTGAAAATTTTGCCAACTTATTCTGCTATTCGAAGAGGCCCCGGACTTTTAATTTTATCGATGTGAAGTTGAAATAGTGAAGAATTGACCTAATTATTTTGACAATCTATTAAAGGCAATCAAGTCTTCTGCGTATCACAAAATCGGTTATACATACAGACGTTGGAAAGGATGAATTAGCTACTCGTTTAACTACTCCGGACTATATTAATCATCGTTTCGAATACCTTGCTGAGGATTCGTTGGATTGGATGAGTCTTTATCCCTTTTGGGAATCGGATGCACCACCACTATCATCTAATGTATTTGGACAATAGACACTATTCAAAGCAATATTAAACAGAGTGGCGTAAATGTTCTGTTTTTATTCAGAAAATTAAAAATACAAGTTTATTCATCTAAATCTCTATTGTCCCCTTCAAAGTAATCCCACTATTGCCAGCGCTTGATCAATTCCTCGAAACATTTTTTATATTCGGTTTTCGGTATGTCCATCAGTGCTTCCTGCGATTTTTGCATTACTTCCTCTCGGCTGCTGAAACGCGTTTCCCGTGGTGATTTTTTAACTCGTTTGAACAAAAAGAAGTCATAAGGAGCCAAATCAGTTGAATTCGGTGGCCGTTTAATGGTATTTGTTACATTTTTCGTCATAAAATTAAGAATAATGATGGCACTGTGCGACGGTACGTTATCATGGTGCAAAATCCACGAGTTTTCTGCCCACAATTCTGGTCTCTCGGCGAATTGCTTTACGCAAACGTCTCATAACGCCCAAACTATACTCTTTATTTACTGGAAAAAAATCATGATACATTACACCGTTATAGTCCATGAAAACCGTGAGCATTGCCTTCTTTTTTGACTGAAAACGACGTGTTTTCTTATCTCGGCTCATTTGGTGAAAGCCATTCACTTGCCTGATGTCTGGACTGCGTGTCGTACTCATAAGCCCACGTCTCATCTCAGTAATGATCCTTTTGATGAATACGGGATCGAATTCAGCCTCGCAAATCATCTCTTTTGCGATGTCAACACCTCCCTTTTTTGCATGAAATTGAGATCTTTTAGCACCAACTTTGCTGCTACACGACGGAAACTCAAATCATTAACCAAAATGTCTTGGACGGATCCATAGGCAATCTTCATGTCCTCCGCTATCTCTCTGATGGTTAATTTGCGGCTATTGACCAACATTTCTTTTACTTCATCAATATTTTCGTCGGTTTTCGATGTCGATGGTCTGCCACAGCGTTCATTATCTTCGATTGACTCAGGACCACTTTTGAACCGCTCGTGCTACTGGTAAACGACCGTTTTCTTTTGAGAATCGTTACCAAAACACTTTTCCAACATATCCAACCTTCGCGCACCATTAAATCCGTTTTTACGTAAAATTTAATACAGGTTCGTTGTTGCAAATTAAAATCCATTTCTAAAATTGTAAAAAATCGCCAAAACACACAGAGATAGATGTACTCTTGGCTACGTAACTTTTGCAAATTTCAAGCTATGATGCTTAGATTTAGAAGAAATGTCAACAACAAATGTACCAACTAAACGAAAAAAAAACAGATCTCAAATCGGATCAATGGGAACGCCACACGATGGTTATTCTTTTTTTTTTCCTCCCTCCCGGACGATGACATTATTTGCTATTGTTGCATCATTGAACTCTGTGAAAACACAGTTCTTAAATTGTAACCTCTCCATTTCAATTCTACAAGTTTTGGTTTGGGCTAATGACATCATTCGCATTGTAACCCAAAGAATTTGTCATCATGGACAGCTGCTTCTAGAGTAATACCGTCCATCAGCAGTATTTGTACATTATCCATCGTTCAGGGAATTCTTAGATCGGAAAAATCGTTTCCATCTTTGATCCAAAATATTTTATTCATTTCCAGAATATATATACAAGTTGATGGTGTAAACACGATTCAATTATTATTATTATTATTATTTAAACTTTGTTTCAATTTTCCAATTTAGTTTACAATACAAAAGATAAAATTATATAAATTACTATACAGTAATTAGTAATTAAAACACTAGAAATAGTTACGTACATTCTGTTGCTAAGTGGTAAGTGGTGAATGTACTGTTTATAACAAATAAAATTATTGCTGTTGAGGGGAGAATTCAATATGCAAGTAATATTAATCTACTATTAAACATTAAAAGAACAAAATTCATTAATGAAGAATTTATTAATATAAGAATAGCCAAAACACAAGAGCCATTTCATAATACCATTCATAAATACATTTTTCACTCTTTCACATCTTATGGAATCTGGAAGTATATTGAACAGACGGGGTACTGATACAAGATAAAAGCGTCCAAAATTGACTTTATGAACTGGTGGTACTACAATAAAATTCCTGGAGCTAACTCGCAAATTACATATAATTATTAGTGTTTCAAACTGTGTAAAAAGCCGAATTTTGAAAAAAATATTTTGAAGGCTTTATAACAATATATATGCCTTAACGGAAGAGTTTTAAGGTTTCTGAACAGATTAAGACTTGGAGTCCTGCGGTTTACCTAACGTAAAATTCTGATTGAATGTTTTTACTTTATCAAAAGTGGCTCGGTTTTTGTAAAGTAAGCACCGTCCCAAAAGGTGATACCATCATCCGTTTGATTTTAATAAACCATTGTACATCAGTTTTAGTTTTGATTGGGACAATAAAGACCAAAATAATACAATTGTCTTACTACTCTGTTAAGAGATTGTCTTAGATTATGTGTATGTTTGTCCCAATTGAGCTTACTATCCAAGATTATGCCCAGGTGTTAAAAGCTTTCAAAAACTTCTATCTTGAAGCAGTTACTACAACAGGAGCCTTTATAGTCAAATGAAGGATAATCATCATCAATATTTGATATCAGAAAGCGGGTACAGCCCCGAGAGTGATAGCATGATGACAAATCGTCACAATATATATTATTAGTATTAAATATCATGGATTTTGTTTTATCACTGATAATGAGCTTATGAACTGCAAAATTTTTCTCAGTAAATCAAGATCACGATTAACCTCTAGAATTACATTGAATAAAGATTTACATTTAATAAACTTTTGCTTGAGTATGAAATAGCAGTATCGTCAGCAAATGTAGATACTTTACCTTTGAATGGTAGAGAAAAGAGTTCACATAAATCAGGAACAAAATGGGACCTAGAACTGATCCTTGTGGAACACCGGTCGTAATATTTTTAAGCGAGCTGTAAGTATTGTTTAACTCACCATTTGCTGCCAATTATTCAAATATGAAGAAAACCAGCTATATTTGTTAACTCTAAAACCAGAATGAAACAGTTTTTCCAATAATATTGAGTGATCCACCATGTCAAAAGCTTTGGTGATATCTATAAACAGAGACGCCGGAATCTCAGGAAAATTAAGACTTTGGTATAACTCTAAAGTTAATTGCAACAATTTGATGTCAGAATTAAAGTGGGCGCGGTTAAAAATATTTTGAATATATTAGGTTCTTGGTTGAGCCTTGAAGATGAACTGATATCAATTTCAGGGCTTTACCACTTCTGGTTTTACCGTTATAAAATGATACTTATAAGCAACATTGCGCCATGGTAGTATATACATTTTAAAACGCAAACGAATATTAATATTTTATGTTGTTTTTATTAATTGTTGATACATTTTATGTGTAAAATGAAACAAAACAAATTTTTTGTGTGTTACAACATAAGTGTATCTTATATTTTGAACATTTTGATTTTGGATTTTGGATTTGGCATAACCTACACTTTACTTTTGCTCCCCATTCAACCCAATGACCGGCTTGATCGAGACGCATGGATTTTGGAAGTTCTGATATATATGCACGTTTTGTTGACAACGATGAACTTTATGATGAAATGTTTGAAATGTTAGATGGTGCTGGAGACGCTGATGACGGTGAATCTGATTACGTGCTTGAAATGATTGCCGATGGACGACCTCTTTTGCGTTGGTTTACTGGCGTAATATGAGTGGCGTGTAGAAGCTCGTTTGCTACATCTGAAAATTCAACAATGACATATGTTTCGTTTTTCCGTCTTGATTTTTTAGGTCTCTTCTATACAAAAACCAACTATTACTACTGCTGTGCTGAGACACCAGTATACAATACGCATATACCGTTATACAACATGTCAGCCAGGTCTACGAATCCCATATGCTTGTTATAATACTCGACAATAGCAGATCTAGGCATATCCATATATTTCTTTTGCTTACGACACCAGCGTTTGAATTCTGAAATTGGATTTTCAGCTATATAATTTGAGACTAGTTGAACGCTCTTATTGTAGTACCAGCGGCAGGCAACTAAATTATGTGCTCCCTCAAATTTAAAATAATGCGATCCACGACTTTCTTTCATGAGCTCATTTTCATTCATAAAGCAAAAGTTTTTCATTCGATTGCTTCGAATTGTTGCTGCTGCTAAAATGCCTTTTTCTTTTAACGCAATCAACGGGCTTATGGAAGCGAACCAATTATCGAAAAATAATTTATCATTCTTGTTTGGTAAAACATTAGAAGCTAAGTGCAACACAATATCTGATGAGATCCTTAATCCAAAAGATGGACACGTTCCTATTACTACATAGAGAGCAAAATCGTATACGACACCTGAAGCTCCAGCTCTTGTGAACATTTTAAAACCCCACTTATTATGCTTCATTGGTAGGTATTGTTTTAGATTATGACGTCCTTTAATCATTTTTTTATCATTTTATCCAGTAATGGACGTATTTTATAAAGTTTGTCGTAGCTATTAGATCCACGTTTCGACGGTTGAGTATTATCATTTATGTGAAAAGCTTCTTTGATTTTATTAAAGCGTACTCTTAGTAAAGAATCTGCAACAACTGATAATCTGAAGTTTGGCATCCAAGCCATTCGTAAATTTGGAACTTGTATTACGCCTAAATAAAGAAGTACGCCAAAGAATCGTTTGATCTCGAATGGTAAACAATTTGGCACTACGCCTTACGTTTGCATCGAATATAGATTGGTTTCGTTGCATATCTTGTTTTTAATCGAAGAACTCACTCAAATATTTAATTAGATATTTTACTTCTCGAAAAACTGTTTTTTCTTTCCAAGCAGTTTCGCAAACGGGTAGGCTAGTGTTCCTCCATCTCAAACTCTCCAGAATGATTTTTTCAAAACTTTCCGTGACGATGTTTTCTGTATCGCCTTCATTTTCAACTTCTTCATCAGCATGTACATCTTCTTCAACAATTCTGGTAATCAAATTTATTTCAACATTTTCTCCTTTTTTCCTTACCTGTACGGGATTCCAATAGATTAAATAGAACTAAAATATAGTAACACTTACCTGATCAATTATTTCTTCAATCACTCTCTCCAAATCGGAATCATATAACTTCTTCTTCAGAATTATTCCAGTTGAAATCGATCATTCGTTTTATTTCTGATTCTGTGAGACCTTGTGGACGCATTTCTAAAAAAAAAAACCGAAACAAAAATTATTGCTACTATGGACAAATGTCGCCTATAAGCAATATTGTGTTCATGAAATTACTGACGCAACAATAAAAACTTTTTTTAAGTTTTGCAAACTTTATTTCTTACCTGATATTTATAGTAAAATTCACTTTTTATAAAAAAAATTCTTGCGTGTTTGGTTTTTATTTGAATTTTTATAGAACAACTTTTCCACTTTTTTTGGATCACGTCTGAACACCACTTCAACCAGCTCACAAATGAACACTTGTAATGCTCACACATATTAATATACAATGTTGCCTATAAGCAACATTTGACATTAAAAGGTTAATAAAGAAAGCTGCAGTATACATTCCACTTCTGAATTGAAATTGGCAATAACTAAAAGCGCCTTTTTTCTAAAAGTGATATCATTCTTGACTTAATACCTCTCTCAAAAGTTTTTTAAAATACAGATAGCAGAGAGATATGTCGATAATTAATCAAGAAAGTCTTATCGTTCTAACGTGTTAGAGATAGTTAAGTTGTTCACGTTCAAGACTATATCTGTTTCTGGAGTTTTTCTATTAAGGATTTCAGCCATTCTTTTTTGGGGTTATCAAGACTTGTTGTTTATTTTCTACGATAATAAGTATCCATGTGAAAGGGATATCAATGTTAAGTTCATTATCTAGTTTTTTTATAATTTTATTTGAGTCTGGAAGTATACGGATGGTTTTTAACTAGAATACCAAGTTTATTTTTCTTCCTAAATTTTCTTAGAAGTGTGGACATCATCTAAGGCTTAATACAACTATTTTAGCTATTGTAAGATACAGACAATTTGTTTGCTATTCGAAATATGATACTTTAACTTATTTAACTTCAAAGGCAAACGACGGATCAGACGAGGAAAAAACCTCATCCCAAAATTCAAAATTCAAACTGTTCTTTAGAATATTGTAATATGTTTAATCAACAATTTTGGCCCCGGTTGGTTCAGTTTGCGGAACATTATTATCTATGAATTGAATACTTGTGAAAAAATGGTCTGGACTCAACGGATAGGTTGAGTCAGCAAAGAATCAAAACCGAACGCAGATAGCGTCGTTAAGAAATTATCAACATCAATTGAATGAGACAATATATTATTAGATATGATTTACCGTTTTTAAATAACACTCCGACACCACCAGCCGCATATGAACCATTACATGTTGCATCAAACGAAAAATTTGGAATACAAAAATCAAATTTAAGAAAATTAAGTCTGGTATATGATCTAAAGAGGAGAGCTGAGTCAAAAATGAGTCAAAATTCTTACGAATACGCCGAATGTTCTGGTGGATTACAGAGAAAGCAGAAAATTTCTCATCAATTGAATGATCTATACAATAGATATTGAAATACTAGGTGGAGTCAAAAGTTACCTCTTTGACCGCCAGAATGCGCTGCTACTGCAAAAAGGTCATAGTGCCTTGAAGTCCGTTCATATTTAGGCAGACATGCCAAATTTCAGTGCGATACTGTCTTTAGTTGTGTTTTGAAAGCTGATTGTTGTTGACGTGTTTGGCATCATGTTGAGTATGGACAAATACGATTTTCGTTCTCTCATAAAACATTATTTTTTGAGACGGAAAACGGCGAAGGAAACAAAAAAAAATTTGGATAAATATTATTATGGGGCTAATGCTTAGTTAGATTACACCGTAAATCCACTACCGATCAAGTCCGCAGCGGCATGCCCTCAGATGCGGTTACGGAGGATAATATCAAAAAAATACATGAAATGGTGTTGGCTGACCGGAAAGTGAAGGTGCGCGAGTTAGCAGATACCACAAAGATTAGTACTGAGGGTACACGCCATATCTTTTGCAATATTCTGCATATGAAAAAGTTATCCTAACGCTGGGTGCCACGCATACTCACTCCTGACCAAAAACACGAACGCGAGAACAACACGAACACGAATCGCTGCAAAACGGCCTCACATGAAGCGAAAAAAAAATTTTGTTTTCGTAAGACAATGCACCGGCGCACAAGAGCATCGCAGCCACTGCTAAAATTAATGACTTACGGCTCCAATTGCTGTCGCATCCAACGTATTCGAACGATTTGGCTCCTTCAAACTATTATCTCTTCCCAAACCTCAAAAAATAGCTCATCAATAATAAATTCAGCTCACGAGAGCAAATCATTGACGCCACGGAGGAGTATTTTGCAGACCTTCCGGAAAATTACTTTTCGGACGGGATCAAGAAGTTGGAAAATCGCGATACACGAAAAGTGTATCAAACTAAAACTGGACTATATTGAATAAAATAAAAACGCATTTAAAAAAAAAAATAATTTTTTTTTCATCCCCAAGGTGGTTACTTTTCACCCCATCTAGTATTTGGAATGAAGGAAAGTTAACATCAATATTATAAAAGCTAGGAGAAATATTTGAATTTGGTATAATTAGTAAAACTGAAATTTTACTTTTTTATTTCCTAAACTTTTTGCAAATCCTCAAATGAATGTATTTTTATGATGTTATCACCTTCTTTTACGCGAGCGAGAACGGTCGAATTCCATACCCAAACAAATTTACATTTGTTCAAACGTTTGAGTTCCATTGCTTTATTTAAAAGAGTTCGATTATACCTTGTAAGAGAATCATTCATGAAAATCTTACTGCTAGCGTCCAATTTTTTGCCGTTTTCACTATCGCTGTAGAACGTATTTGAGATTTTCTTTCGATACAATCGTATTTTCTTCATTACATCATTACACACAATGCTGTTCTTCTTATTGTGTCCAACTTTAGCCCTTTTCACAAAGCATGAGACAATTGCTTCAGAGATGGGATGTGAATCAACAATTTCAAACAGCTCCTTGCATCTCTCCACAACATTAGAAGAGTCAACATCAGGCAGACCAACGATATCCACAGCACAAAGTTTCCCTTTTTGCTCTAGAAAATTTATTTTATTTTCCAATGACATCACTTTTTTGGTAAGAAAATCATTGTTTGCTTCCAACAATTTAATTTTGTCTAGAGCATTCAAGATTATATGCTCAAGATCCATTATTTCCGTTAGAAGCATTTGCATGGTCAACTCTTTGTCTCGCATATTGTTGACACTGAGATTGGGCATTGCTGGTGTAGCACTGTCCTTATTAATGCTGGTGGCTGGATGAGAGCAATTGATATTAGTTGAACTCTTTGATGTACTAGCATTAGCGAAAAGAATAACAGCAGAGTCCATAAACATTGTCCGAAGGCACTCTGGTCAAAACAAAGTGTCCCGTAGATCGTTGCAAAGAGTTTTAAAAAAGGAATTGCAGAAGTTTTCACACGAAATTCAATTTCCGCAAGAGCTAAAGACATGTACATTGAACGGAAAGACAAAAAAAAAAAGGATTTTGTGCGCAAACTTTTTTTATGTGAGGAGAACTGAGAACTCAAGATTGATTTATCAGCAGCAATTGCACTCACCTAAGTTCCTATCTGGTATTTCATCATCTTACAAAAGGCTACTGGGTCATTTACCTTTGGAGAAGATTCACCCAATGTTGTAACTGTAAATAGTCTATTACTGATATTTTTTTTTCAATCTGATGATTGCTGGCAACTCTTGTTCTATCGACACTAAGGAACATTTTTAGCGACAAGATCATTTTTAAAAATTCATATTCTCTTAACTCTTTTCTATAGCCCAGTTTACTTGACGTCTGATCCTGAAACCAATAAAGGCTGAGTACAAGGTATTTTGCTGGTTTATTATTTTTTACCTATCTTTAATAATGCTTGAAATAAAAGATCTGCTCTCTTTTTGGCGGGGTTTGTATCTAACAATATCCTTCGAAAATGTTGGATCGCGGCGGAGTTAAGTGACCGGCTTATGAATATCTAGGAGTTCTACTTGAAAAATACTTACGACTCGGAACTACATAGAAGAATGTAAAGCTGAACAACCAGGAGAGTCTACATAGATACGCTCTTGTTGTCATAAACAACGAATCTAGCTTTTTTAGCAGCGGTCAAAAGTGTGACTAGATCCGTGTTCGATTCTTCCACTTAAAGAGTTCTTTAACGAGTGAGTTGAACGCAAACAAGCAACATTTTTTTTTTAAATTCTAAACTGATAGTCTCATTTCATAAAGAATCAGTTTTCCTGCCATATATGGAAGATGATAACTTCAGAGCATTAGATTGTCAGACACGGTTATGGAGGAATTCCTCTACAAGATTGTTTTGAGTGAAGGGTAACTTCTTTGATCGCTATATGAGAGTTTCAATATCACACCTTTCGATGTTGAAAATGATGCATCCGCATTTGAATTCAATTTTGAGTCCAAGCAGCTCTTGCACTTTTATCGACTTCGCTTTAAACTAATACATGGGCTGAAAAGTCAGTGCCGTTTCTAAGAGAGGGCACCACTTGAATTAAATCCATTTCGGTTAGTACCAACCTTCAAAAGATACTTGTATAAATTTGAAGGCTGTCGGACGATTAGTTCTCGAGATATAGCGTTGTGAGTGAAGCAACTTTTGTTATTGTGAAAAAAATGGATGCAAAGCAATTTCGTGTATTGATTTATCATTACTTTTTGATGGGAAAAAATGCAGCCGATGCAAAGAAATGGCTTGATAAGTGTTACCCAGACTCTGCACCAGCCGAACGAACTATTCGCAAGTGGATTGAAAAATTTAAAAGTGGTCATACAAGCACCGAAGATGATGCACGCAGTGGATGTCCAAAAGAGGCTGTTTCAGATTAAAACATCAAAAAAGTCCACAAAATGATTACGGATGACCTTAAAGTGAAGTTGATTGAGATATCTGAGGCTCTGAAGTTGATATCTTGAGTGTGTTGGATATATCATACACGAATATTTGGACATGCAAAAGTTCTGTTCAGAGTGGGTGCCGTGTTTGCTCACAGTCGACCAAAAACAACAACGTGTTGATGATTCAGAGGAGTTCTTAAAGCTGTTCAACCGCAATAAAGCCAAATTTTTGCGTTGGTATGTGACAATGGATGAAACTTGGCTCCATCACATCACACCAGAGTCAAGTCGGCAGTCAGCTGAGTGGCGAGCACGCGACGAACCTCGTCCAAACTCAACAGTCAGCTGGCAAGGTTATGGCATCCGTATTTTGGGACACACGTGGAATAATTTTTATCGACTATCTCCAAAATGGGCAGACTATAAACAGCGACTATAACATTGCGTTGTTGGAGCGTTTGAAGGGCGAAATCGCAGAAAACGGCAGCATTTGAAGAAAAACAAAGTGCTGTGTCATCAAGACAATGCACCGTGTCACAAGTCGATGAAAACGATGGTAAAATTTAATGAATTCGGCTACGAATTGCTTCCACACCCACCGTATTCTCCAGATTTGGCCCCCAGCGACTATTTCCTGTTCGCAGACTTCAAAAGAATGCTCACCGGAAGGAGATTTAAGACCGATGAAGAAGTAATCGCCGAAACAGAGTCCTATTTTGAGGCAAAACCGAAATGGTACTACAAAACTGGTACCGAAATCGTTTCAATCAGTATATCGCCCTCGAAGGCAACTAAATTGGTACATAAAGTTGAATTTTGCAAAAATTTTGTGTTTTACTATAAAAAGGCACTGGCTTTTTAGCCCATGTGTTACTATCTCAATTCAACGACAACCATGTATCGCGAAATGGCCACCGAAACCAGATGGTTTGACACCACTCAGTTACCTCTTACGGGGCCATATTAAGACATAAAATCGCATATTCTGGCCTTGAATTCGAACATTCACTGGATTAGTGGTGATATATCGTAGATATCGTAGATCTAGAATTTAGCGGACAATGTCAAAAGTAAGTCTAAATAGATTCGCTGTACCGCACTGCACGGCATTACATATTGGGTCTGACTGCTGTCATTTTCGTCGACGCCTATTTATTGATTTGATATCGTTTTGAATTTTTCACGGAGCCTTCGAGAAGAGACACCTGCTCTATGGAGCAGGTAGAACAAATTCTATAAAAACGAGATCGAGCCCTGTTGAAATGTTATACGTGAAATATGTGAGCCAAGTTCTCATCACAATAAAAAAATTTATGACTCTAATCTAATAATTAAGGGTACTTCCTATGTAACTATTTTGAAAAAAAAAAACGATGTTTACATATTGTTCATACTGTTTATACCTTGCCATATTAATAATTTCGCCAAAAGAATGTGTTAGAAAACTAAAGTTACACCTCAAAGATTGTGACCTCGCTACTACTCTATACGATTTCATTTATTTGTTTTCATAGCTAAAAGCTAAACAAAAAAATAAAAATATGTGATTTTGGAATCCAATGATATGAGCAAAATATGAATAACATCTTCATTAGTGGTCAAATGGGAACATTTTCTAGTATTGTGGAGTCTACAGTATATGTTATCTTTATTTTTATTACTGCTTTCTTGGGCTTCTTCTGAAAGGTGTTGAGTGCATTACAATCGCATGCACTGTTGCTAGAATATAATGGCAAGGGTATATAAGCTCTAAATTTAGCTGGGTCAATAGAAAAATTACACTAAATGTTTTTCTATTCATCTTAAACCTATTTTGGTAATATCTGCTGTTACAATAGAATTCCCAAAAATGTTCATTAGGCATTGCCATTATTTGTTCTACCCGCTATTCGCTTACTAAAATCTGCTTTTATACCTAATTTTACATGTCATGTCCGTCGGCGTGACGCCACAAACAAAATAATTGTTTGATGAAAATGTGTTCGTCACAGCGTGTGCTACCTTTGCATTTGTCACAGTGAAATATAATTGTTGCTTAACGCTTATAACATGCAATTCAAAATTTATAATAGTGATATGCAAATTTATAATTTAATTTTCAACCCAATTTTTTCTTTCCGTTTTAGTTCTTGGCTTTATGTTTTTTAAGTTAAAATTTTAGTAGGCTACAATTTCCATGATTTGATCCATCACAAACCCGTTTCATTAATAATTTAAAGTTAAGGCTATTTTGTGCTTTTACTTCCTTCGTCACTTCTTTGTCTGTAATTATTTTAAATGTGCAAGTCATGCAATGGTATTTGGGTATATGATTCTGGTATTTCAAATTTCTCAGCAAAAGACTGCATTTTAGAATGTAAAATTTGTTTATGTGTTGGAAATATACCATGGCCGTACTGATACTTTGACAGTTTTGCTTGAATCATCAGGGCTAACACTTTGTCGGCACTAAAAGCTGAATGGAAAGTCGAGGGCGACGTAGCGTAGTTGCAGCAGCGTTTATGGGATTTTGGAAAGTAGTTGCTTTTATCTCCTGCAATTTATATTTTTTTGTCCGAGTACAGCAGTGCTTGAAACACTTTATTCGGTATTCCACTTGTACCTTGACTCATTTAAGCGTGCGTCAACACTGAGATGTTCTTTAAAATTTACATAACTTCTTATGGAATTTGATGTCAGTCAAAGTTTTGGTACGTTTCTTACAACAAGCGTATTAATGAGCTTATACTCCTACTGAGAACGAAATCACATAGCACTTTATATTCTTTGACGAATATTACTCAACAAAAGATCAAACGCAATTGCAACGATGGGTTTCTATAATATATATAATCTATATATATATATTATATATATATATAATCTATAATAATGTAAGCAGCAAATCTTACCAAAATTGCTATGGAATTTTGAAAAGGTAATACCAGAAGTTGAATTCAAATGCTGTTTGTGCAAAACGCACCGTTATACTTAAGAGCCTCTTATATGCAAAGAGATCGAAGGTGTCATTTAATTCTTACACGTAGTAATATATAGTATATATTAAGTATTATGCCACCTTGATAAAAAAAATAATAAATAAACGGAATAACCACCGTGTGGCGCTCCCATTGTCCCATTTTGAGTTCTGTTTTTTTGTTAAGTTGGTACATCTGTAGTTGACATTCCCTCTAAATCTTAGCATCATAGCTTGACATTTGCAAAAGTTACGTAGCCAAGAGTACATCTACCCCTGTGTGTGTTGGCAATTTTTTACAATTTTAGAAATGGATTTAAATTTGCAACAACGAACTCGTATTATGATTTAATGGTGCTCGAACGTTTGAAATGTTGGAAAAGTGTTTTGGCAACGATTCTCTAAAGAAAACGGTCGTTTACCAGTGGCACTAGCGGTTCAAAAGTGGTCCTGAGTCAATCGAAGATGACGAACGCAGTGGCAGACCATCGACATTGAAAACAGACTAAAACATTGATGAAGTAAAAGAAATTTTAGTCAATAACCGCAAATAAACCATCAGAGAGATAGCGGATGACTTGAACATTGCCTATGGATCCGTGAAAGACATTTTGGTTACTGATTTGGGTTTTCGTCGTGTAGCAGCAAAATTGGTGCTAGAAGACCTCAATTTCATGCAAAAAAAGAGAGGTGTTGACATCGCAAAAGAGATGATTTGCGAGGCTGAATCCGATCCCACATTCAATAAAAGGATCATTCCTGGAGACGAGACGTGGGTTTATGAGTACGACACGCAATCCAGATATCAGGCAAGTGAATGGCTATCATCAAATGAGCCGAGACCAAAGAAACCATGTCGTTTTCAGTTAAAAAAAAGGCAATGCTCATGATTTTCATGGATTACAACGGTGTAGTGCATCATGAATTTTTGCCAGAAGGCCAGACAGTAAACAAAGAGCATCATTTGGGCGTTATGCGACATTTGCATGAAGCAATTCGCCGAAAGAATCCAGAATTGTGGGCAGAAAACTCGTGGATTTTGCACCATGATAACGCACCGTCACACAGTGCCATCATTATTCGTTTTTGTTTGACAAAAAATGCAACAAATGCAATGCAACGAATTCACCTGATTTGGCTCCTTGCGACTTCTTTCTGTTCAATCGAGTTAAAAAAAAACCACTACGGTGAACACGTTTCAGCAGCCGGGAGGAAGTAATGGAAAAATCGCAGAAAGCACTGATGGACATACCGAAAACCGAATTTAAAAAATGTTTCTAGGATTGGATCAAGCGCTGGCATAAGTGTATTGCAGTCGATGAGGATAACTTTGAAGGGGACAATAAAGATTAAGATGAATAAATTTGTATATTTGATTTTCTGAATAAATGCCGGGTGATCAAGGTGGTTTAACATGAGCTTTAAAAAAAAGTTGGAGTCAGCGTAGAGTAACATGAGACATGAAGCCTCGCTTCAGAGGTAGCTGAGTAAACAGCCTTTGTTTCTATTAGGTTGTACCACATATATACATGTCGGATTTTGATGTAAAAATTTAAAAACCAATATTTTTTTAATTTTTTATTTACCTATTCAAAATATGAATCGTTAGCATCTATAACTTTTCTGCAACGTGATTCAAGGTCCATTATTCCTTTTTTATAGGAGGCTCGATTTTTGTACATAGTTTTCATAAGCTTTTGTGACATCTGCTCGGTCTCGGAATATCTTCTGCCGACTTCAGACTACGTAAAAGGTGAGAGTTCGTTGGAGAAACGAACGGTGGATGCGGAAGAATTTCAAGAATTGCAGTTTTTGCACCGTTACGCGTGGTGTATGGGGTCTAGCATTATCCCACACTAGGATTGGACCATGAATATTTGCCAACGTAAGTTGCGTTTCAGCTCATTTCACATGCATTATATGTTTTTCCTCACAATATTTAATTGCATTTATCATTTCATCTGGTTGAACAATTTTCGGGATTTGTTTTAGTTTTTCTTCTGTATCCAACCACTGCCCTGATCTCTTACGGTTGTCATATAAAATACACTTTCTTATCATACGTGATTATATGGTGCAAAAACCATTCATTTTGGTGGCTTAAGCTCAGCGATGCAAAGATTTCTAAGCGGCGTAGTTTTTGTGCCTCATTTAGTTCCTAGGGCGCACATTTTTAAGTGTTTTTACTTTTTCTATTAGAGATATGTAGTTGTCGACTTTTTGTCATGGGAGATACTCCTATGATCTGTGCATCTACCGTTGCTTTCAAAACATTGTCGTCAATTACCGTTTCTGGTCTCCACATAGTTCATTTTCGAGGCTACTGAACTGATCTTAGCAAACCAACGTCGAATGTTGTTTTCGTTTGCCACTATATCCTTAAATGCGTTATTAATGTTTTTCGCTGTCAGAGACGCATTATGTCCCAGTTTAAATTCGTTAAAGAAGGCAGGCTGAGCTTGAGCTATCGACAGCATGATAAACAATTCCTAAAAAAAATTGTTGTAGATGCAACGAACCCTTAAAATCTCAGACGTCAACACACGTATCACTTTATCTCACAAAAAAACAAAAAAAAAAAACATCTACTATAGATGTTTACTCGAGAGCATCTTATTGCGAACGAAATATAAATCGATCATTTGCTGACTTAAAAGTGATAGCGTTGTTATTAGGATTACAGAGTGGCTTAACAAAGTATTGCTGCTTATGGTGTGTGCGGGACAGTCGAGCTATAGAGAAACACTACTTGGTTAAAGATCAGCCGATTAAATCGCAATTTGTTGCTGGATAATCAAATGCCTAATATTAACCCCTGATTGAGCCACAAAATGTAGTTCTTCCTTACACATACAGCTAGGTTTGATGAAGAATTTCGTAAGAGCTATAAACAAAACTGGTAAAGGCTTTTTACATTTAAAATCTGTATTACCTTAATTAAATGATGCCAAACTTAGAGCAGGTGGTATATGTTGGACCGCAAATACGAAAACTTATGAACGGTGTCAATTTTAACATTAAACTAAATACAAATGAACTACTAGACTGGACATCATTGAAACCTGTAATAAACGGGTTTTTAAGAAATCATTTAGCTGAAAATTCCGAAATGTTATTCGCAAGGTTGTAAGAAACTTATAAGGATTTAGGTTGCAGAATGTCATTGAAAATACATTTCTTCCATCCGCATTTTGATTTTTTTTTTTCCAAAAAACCTTAGAATGGTGAGTGATGAACAAGGAGAACGCTTTCAACAGGACATAAAGAAGATCGAAGAAAGTTATCGAGGTCGTTGGGATGCAGCCATGTTAGGGGATTACTATTGGTCTTTAATGCGAGAAGTCATAAACGTAAAAACTGAATCATAGAATACGCGTTTTATAATAAATAAAAATAAAAAAAATATTTATGTTTATTTATATATAAACGTGTTGTCTTTGCTTATCCCTAAATAGAATACCCAGTTTATAAAGACATTCCATATTTAACTAAAGTCGTACAAAAAAATTGAAACTGACTGACTCGAACTGCAACCAATTTCAGACTGCTATAATCTCCAAACCGTTCATTACTGTGAGCTCAAATGTTGACACATGACAGATAATTTTATTATTTACAAGCCTTTGAAACGATTTGCGTATCAGTTGTGTTAAAAAAATTTTAATCCGCGATGGAATTCGAACGTGATAGTGTGATTGCTTTATATTTGGCTGGAAAATTACAAGTAGCTATCGTTAGAGCCCTTCAGCACCTCAACGTGAATAAATCATTTGTCTCTCGAACCATAGCTAGTTACCGTGATACTGGCAGCGTTGCAAAACGCAATGGAGGTGGTCATAAAAAAAACAGCAGCATCGGCAGAAATGGTTCGGAAAGCGAAAGCTCGAATTGAGCGAAATCCGAGTCGAAGTGGAAGAAAAATGGCTCGTAAGCTCAATGTATCGTTGGAACGGATGCAACGCATACTGAAAAATGAGCTTGGGCACAAGCCATTAAAGTTCCAAAAAGCATACGATTTTACACCACAAAAGAAAAAAGTTAGAGTTGAAAGAGTGAAGAAGTTGCTACGCTTGCACGAAAGTGATTAGTTACCGAATTTGGTTTTTTCCGATGAGTCGCCACTTTTTATCGAGCAATATGTCAACAAACAAAATGACCGAGTTTACTTGCCAGAGTGTTTCTTCGAAAATTTGCACCTTCGGACCGCCACCAGAGAGCAGGCAGCACCGATGGTGACGGTTTGGGCCGCCATAGCCGCCGATGGTCGCTCTCTGCTCGTATTTTTGGACCGTGGCGTCAAAATTAATGTGATCGTATACCGTGAAACATTCTTAGAGGCAGTATTGAAGCCTTGGGCAAACAATCATTTTAGTTGGAGACCGTGGACATTTCAACAAGACTTGGCACCGTCTCTTTGGGAATGGGCCAAAATACCGCAGAGCCACTTGGGTGCAGCGTGCGATGCTTTCTTCGACCGTCTCAAGGCCATTATTCGCGCCAAAGGTGGACATATTGAAAACTACTGATACAATTTGAAAATTGATATATTTATCAACATTTTTTGCTTTGGCACAATAAAATTTATCAAAAAATGAAAAAAATATAGCATTTTAAAAAGTTACAGCTCGAGTCAGTCACCCTGTAGTATTATATTGTTAAATTTGTTTATTGCTCGAACAATACTTTAACAAATGTCAATTATAAGTGTATAGTATGTTTGGCAACATCAACGAAATACCAAGCAACATTTAAACAGAACACAAATTGTTATTCAAAACTAAAACTGATAGCAACGATAGTTTTAATTGTTAAATTGTTATTTTTCAGCAGCTGTCCAAGTAAGCAATGTCATCTACCTGTCTAGTAAGGTATGCCACCATAAATTATTAAAAAATATTATTATCGCTGTTACGACCGAGAGTTATAGCGAGTGGCCTATGCGAGGTTAAAGGCCTCATTTGTTCCCAATAGCTTTTTTGCAAGAGAATAAATCTACTGTAGCTTTCTTGACTCTTTCTTGAATATTAGGTTTCTAGTTTAGTTTCCTGTTAAAAATGAGACTTATATACTTTGTTATATTGGAAAACACTAAACGGGTACCGTTAATTGAGGGATGGTCTATAATTGGAATATTATATTTCCTGGAAGAGGAGACAAGATCAGTTTTATGGGACGATCCACCCAACGGGTTATTCTGTTAAGATTTAGCTGAAGGAGTTATTTGATGATATAAAGATGCTTACCTGAGACGGCTATAGCAAGGTCATCTTATGCTATTTAGCATAAGACTGATTCACTCCCCAAGTGAGTCGTCTACCTGCAGATATAACAGCGCAATCGTGATTACGGATGTGTTGACGTTGTTAAAGGCGCCCTATATGTCCAGGATCGTTCGATGTGGCTAGTCAGTGAATGCAAAGCCATTTCCACCGACTTTCATTTACAGTAAGCCATTGACAAAAGTCTTTGATCAATTTTAGGTCGCTCATTGATATAAATTAGTTGTTCTAGAGTTTTCAGGAGGAAAGACGAGGTCCTTTGGGACAACTTGAAAGCACTTTTCTACTTTGGGAATAAAATCTACATTGACTTCTCTCCATGACAGTGAAATGTGGATCAGTTATACACAGCTCGTCATGATAATCTCTAGCGTAGGCAAAATTATATCAGAGGACCTTTGTTGCTCGACAGGTACTATTTTGTGCGGAGCAGCAGACCTATATGGTCTGAAGCTATGCACCGCCCAAAGCAGTCTGTCTCTTGTAACCAGACTATGAATTTTTGCCATGGCTGCAGTAGTCGTTTTTGGGTAACTACTGGCCTCGAATAGGGAGCTACCTAGAAGGTGAGTGTCCAGTTGCACATTGAGTGATTCATCACGTGAAGTTGTCCAAGAGCCATCGGTTTTTTTTTTTTTTAAACAACTAGGCATCATAGGATTTGTAGAGAGTATTCTTTTTTAAGCCGCGATGCCTTAGAGGTTTCTGTAATTTTCTCACCGAATTATCTCCAAAATTTTCGTTTCACCTTTCTCAGATCTTTTTAATTCATTTTGTGGGATTCTTTGTCACTTTTCTTGTGCTTTTTTCTAGGTTGAAAAGTTTTCTGTTTTCCATCAGTGCGACTTTTTCTTGCCTCAAGGTTGAATAAGAGGGCAGGAAGATTGAGAGCGAGGTTAAAATTAATCGACTTTCATGTCAAGTTTGTTTTTGTCACGCGGGGGATTTGACAGTTCAGAGGATAGTTCTTCTGACATTATTCCTCTATATTTTGGCCAATCAGTTTTCCGATAATTCCACAATGTTGGTTAGCTGGAAGAGCATCACTCAGGCTGAATTTGATGTATCTATGGTCTGAAATTGAGTGTTCAGACGATACCAACCAGTTCATTAGCGTTTGAGTGATGTTGTCGGAAACAAGAGTGATATCTACGACTTTCTGTCGGTTTCTTATTATAAAAGTGGGCTCATTGTCAATGTCGTAAGCAATGAGGTTAGTATTTATAATATAATCAAAAAGTGACTCACCTCTATCGTTGATATCAGTACTTCCCCATAACGTGTGAAGAGTGTTAGCATCGCACTGGATGATGAGGCCAGTTATAA
The DNA here is from genome assembly GCA_907269105.1 of Volucella inanis. Lineage (NCBI taxonomy): Eukaryota > Metazoa > Arthropoda > Insecta > Diptera > Syrphidae > Volucella > Volucella inanis. The sequence goes on from OU026153.1 coordinate 151,758,545, forward strand.
GCCTTCCCGCTTCCAGTACATATTTTCTAGATTATCACCATGAAGAGGGTTCACATGATCGTGACCAAAACATGCCGATGACAGCCTTTAGTGGTCTCTAGTCTGGCAACGGCTAAGTTGGGGTTGTTAAGGTAAGGAAGTAATCTTACCTTTGTCTCTTGTATAGAGCGGAGATTATACAGGTTTCCCAAGTCCACAAGCTATACCTTCTACTATCCATGTTTCATGGATGATAATGTCATGTCAGAGTAAGCTCCACCATTTTGTTGTTTGAACCCTCCGATTCTGAACATGTGCCCAAGAGCTCATCTTCTTTCTCTGAGCGTAAATTATTTCTTTTTAGTTCGATATCGGTTTCCATTTCCAACAGAATGTCAGGAGAGGAGACAGATGCCTTAGTTGTAGCCTCAGATAGATCGGAGATCCAAGGTCGAACTTACAACTTATTCTTTTATAAGCCCGCTGAATTGATTCGAAACCGAACCAATTTATGCCTTTAGTCTGCGCTAGAGAATTAGTGATCCTCATTGATCACACTCAATGCGCATCTATAAGGGCCACTTAGTTCTTTCAGTTTCGCTATTTTATAATCACGAGTTGGAAGGGTTGGTTTGCTGAGCCTGATGATCTCCAGAATGCTTTTGGGAGACAAGGATTTGGCTTGGATCTAGGTCTGATAGAGATATCCTTTTTAAGCAAGACGTGGACGATAAGTTTGACGTGGCTTGGTACCAGCTAGCGTCATTTGTGATAAGAAGTGGCCCGGGGTTTTCCCGCATGATGGCCAAGAATTTGTTCGAAAGCTTTAACTTGACTAACTGCCAACGTTCAGGTGTTATCAATCATTTGGTGTCGTTTTTGTCGATTTTTGCGATTGATATTGCATCTTTTAGGACTTCGATTTAAGACATCAGAGATGTGCTGTTGAATTGCACAAGGGTTTTGGTGTAATAAGTTTTAGGCCTATTGGGAACAAGCTTCCGGCGTTTTGGGAGGAATGGGTAATCCATCTTTTAGGATGTTGTTAGTCCACTTAATCTTTCTCTTTATTCCCGCATGTCGGCGTCTTATCGGATTGCCGATACGGCTGAGCCCCTGATTCCTCCTTAGGGTAAGAAATTTTAGTAGCAGCAGCAAGTCCGTGAGCTGCCACAAATTTACTGCTGCTAGAGGTGGTGGAAATGATAGGACTATGGCTTGCCACTGTCTTATCACTCCCTGAAAATTTTGTTTTATGCTCGTTGCCTTTGTTTTTAGAGAATGGTGCACTATGGTATGGCCTGCTCGACAATGAAGAAGTCGGTGCTGTCACCGTTCTACCGCCCAATATTTAAGGAGTATCGGAGAAAAAAATGGTCCATCTGTACAGAGATCCGCTGTGTACAAATAAGAATGGTTAATCCGGAGGTCGCCACATATCCGGATACTCCATTCACATCTTGGAGATGCTGGGCCCTTAGCCAAGTTGATTATCGGCAGGGATAGTACGACACCTTGATTTAGCCCGTGGTAAAAAGGAATGGTTAGGTAAGTGGCTATATATATATATTACTTGTCGATAGCGATAGCATCCTCTGAATTATTTAGCGTTAATAATTGACTACCTCGACTAGATTTTTGTTAATCTTTTCAACATTAGCCTCGTCGCTAATGCGTGGAGTCATTTTGCCATATGTATTTAGTCTCATAGCTGCTTAGAGGTTTGATTTATAGTAAAAATGTTTGAAAAATATATGCGTTTTGCCATGATATTAACCCGATTTCTGGCTTTCTTGAACTCAGTGTGCATTCTAACGCAGCTAAAGTATTTCCAACGCTTATACTTGTCTGGCATTTCAATTAATTTGATGCTATTCATCCATGGAAACTTAGCATTTTTCACCAATGTAATTCTTAGAGGAACGTATTTCCCGTTAAAGTGTATTATATTTTCTTTTAAAATTTCGACCTGCTTGTTCACGTAACCGTTCAATCCAGTTGATACAGTTCTTTTAGTAAAAAAAGTCATGTTGCGGAAGTCACGATTTTAGTGTGATTTTGGACATATAATACTTTGTTTGCCAGTTAATTTATATTAAATTAATTAATTATAATTATATTATTAATTATATATATTGGGTATATAACTTTCGTGCAGTTTCCTAAGAGATGGCGTAACTTGTATTATTCCATTGTTATTATTCCATTTGAAAATGCCTTGGAAAGCTACTGTCATTGTACTTCATTTCAGTATATGTCATTCATTTGAAGCGTAAACAACAATAATTTTTTTTCACTCAAATATTTCGAACTTTGTGCCTGAAATAGTGTTTTTGCGGGGAATTTTTCTTCATTACTTTAATATGAAGAAAACTGCTGCCGAAAGTCATCGTATTTTGGTGGAAGCTTATTGTGAACATGCGCTAGCTCAGCGAACGTGCCAAAAGTGGTTTGCACGATTTATAAGTGGTGAGTTTGGTTTGGAAGACGATGAACGCGCTGGGCAGCCAAAAAAGTTTGAAGACGAAGAACTGGAAGCATTACTCTTTGAAGATTATTGCCAAACACAAGAAGAGCTCGCAGAATCCTTGGGTGTCACTCAAGCAGTCATTTCAAAACTCTCGAAAGGCGGTTTTGCACGTCCGAAATGCTGCTGGAACGCCACAAAAGGAAGTCATTTTTGCATCGAATTGTTACTGGTGGTGAAAAATGGATCCATTACGACAGATCCAAGTGCAAAATATCATATGAGAAACCCGGCCAACCAGCCAAATCAACTCTGTATTTGGGGGGATCAGATGGGTGTGCTATACTATGAGCTGCTGACACCGGTTGAAACTATCAATGGACAACGCTACCGAACACAATTAATCCGTTGGAAGAGAGCATTGGCTGAGAACATTGATAGCAGTGGTAGTGGCCTCATGTTATCCGTTATCACCATTTTCCATTTTCTGGAAGATATGAAAAGTGGTGATTTTTTCACGATATGTTTATAACTCTGGTTCATACCAATGGGGCACTGATGCCTAAAAGCTACTCTAACACTTGGCCTTTGACAAGGGCAATTACAATCGTGTTTGGGAGATTTTGACAGAGAAGTATGTCACATAACAATGCTGGTAAGCACCGAATTAAAGCCATATTTTTTGGTCAGACGGTTATCGCCAGTGACTCAGAAACGAGTATTAAATGTATTTTAGACACGTCAGAAAAAATTATTCACCCTTTAGAAAATTTAAGGATACCCATAGGATAATGGGAAACCATTTTAATTTTGTGAACAACAGTCCATGCAACAACAGTACCCTCAAACAACACAGAGCACCAATTCAAAGCTAACAGCAATCAAAAAATTTCCACATACAAGCCCAATCAACCGATCCAATTATGTCCCATTGTCGAGAGTTTACCCCAAAACCAACCACACGTTCTCAATCAACCACAAAATCAACAAAAAACGGAGATTAATATGCCCTCAACGAGTCAAAATTATTGATACCATCACCACATCTCTTCCAGTTCGCATATTCTGCTGTCAGCATCCTTGGTCAATGTAAAGGAAACCAACGTAGCTTGTGTCACATTTAGGGCATTAATTGATACTGGTTCTGAGGCATCTTTTATCACTAAGGCAGGATGAATTTAAGGTCCAGATGGACATTTAAACAAGTAAGTGGGTTGGAGGAGGTCAGCAGTGGAGAAACAAATAAAATCGTTGCCCTAACCATCGAGTCGCCAGTCTCCGATTTGGGTCGAATACAAGCTCTTGTACTTAAGTCTCTGTCTGGGCTCCTTCCGGCCCAGTATACTTGTATAGATAAATGGACATATCTGAATGGATTGCAGTTAGCCAATCAAACATTTAATATTCCAGCACCTAGAAATCATCCTTGGAGAAGTACTCAAAAGCAGCGAGTACATAGGTCCAATTGCACGAAGTAAACATTTATAATGGGTCTTGTCATCGACGAAAATCATGTTGATCACACCAAAACCATGAAAAGATTCTGGAAGTTTGAAGAGGAACTCTTTGAGACCTACGAATCAGAAGAAGATATTATAAAATGTGTGAGGATAATTTTAAAAAAATTATAAAACGATTAACTGACGGTCTGTTATAGAAGTATCCGCTCAACACAGAAAGGTGTTGTCAGATGATTTCTGCAGCTGGAGAAAAGGTTGCAAATAAAACCCCTTCAGCACGAAGAATATAGAAAATGTTTGACAGAGTACGTTGAGCTCGGATGTATGACTTCAGTTGAGGAGTTCGATGAAGTTGTCAAATCAATTTTTCATTTCTTCATTACCCATCACGCCGTCATCATTGCGGAATTCAGTTTCGCCACAAAGTTGCAGGTCGTCTTCGACGCAACTTTTAAACCATTTGTTGGCTCTTCTTTAATTGACAAGTTGATGGTGGGTATTATTGATTATTGACGATATTAAGGTGGCAACATAGGTAAACACTTTTCCGCCAGATCCGAGCAAGTCCAGATGATGAGAATTAACAACTGATTGTGAGGAGTGACAATTCTGGCCAGGATTTGAAAATGTATGAGCTAAACACGTAAAGATTTGATACTGCATTATTCCCATATCATAGGGTACTTATTCAGCTAGCAAAAAACAAAGCATACAGATTTCGCTTGGGCACCATCGTCATCAAGGGAGAAACTTATGCCCTCAATGTCATCAGTGTAACTGATACAACACAACACAAACTAAAATTCGTAAGGGAAATGTTGACAACCGCAGGATTTTACTTACGCAAAGAAGTCAGTTACTCTGACAATGTATTGAATAATATTCCAGTAAATTAAAGAGCGATGGATTTCTTGCTACCATTCACAGAAATCAGCGATATCAAGAATATTGGTATTAAATGGTTGCCAGTGCCAGATGTATTCACGTTTAAAGTTGCAGGGCAGATTAAAGCCGAAAATACAAAACTGTCCATATGGTCCTCATTGACTAAGCTCTACAATCTAATGGACTGACTGTCACCCTGTATCATAAAAACAAAAATTCTTCTGCAATAGCTCTGGGGTAAAGGTCTTGATATGGCCAAACCATTCACACCTGAATTCGAAAGAGAATGAGTAGCTGTTCGCCCAGAATTACCAGCCATTGAAAATGTTTATAATACAACACAACACAACCCATTCATAACGACTGTGAGTCTGTGCGACTTAAAACAAATGTTCACACTTGTATTTAAATCCTCCTCATTTTTTTATAAAAGTAAATAAGCAAATAAAGTATAAAGTTTAGATTCTGCACTTAATCCTTTGTTCCTGCATAGTCACAGAAAGTTAATGATAGAAAGGTGCGCATTGTCATAAACAGACGAGGAAGGCATACATATGCCTGATCTTTAATTTAAAACATAATGTCATCAACCATGCTCGCCATGGTTTAAAAAAGGGCTATAGCTCTAAGAAAAAAGAAAAAGAAAAAACATTACTTCAAAAGATCATTGGTTGAACCTGAGTGATGGATACAGGTCACTTTAAATGGTGCTTCGGGCTAGAAGTCCTGCATGACGACGCAGAAGAAGCTTTATTCTCTTGGTAAAATTCACAGAGGAGAATATCCCAATCTCTGTCCTAGTGAAACTTAGAGAAGAGCTCATTTATCTGTTCTCTACATATTTTGCCTCCTACCGATACAAGTATACATATAAGTATATACGGGAATTTGTACGTCCGCATCTCAAGAATATTGAAAACAACTTCAAACAGGTCTCTGTCGTTTTAGATCACTATTGATACTATTGATTTTTAGGGATGGTATTCAAGAAGTATCTTTCTAAATTCCTGGTTCCCTTGTATATCAAGTCATTTTATGAAATTTATCTCCATATCCCCGCCCCGGTTGATTATAATCTTTTCAAAAAATAGTGTATGGTATGCAGGGATTTATTTCATTTAAATGTCCTCGTTGTTCTAACGACAGGTTTACTAAAAAATGTTGTACTTAGGTCTGGAGTTAGGCTGTCAGCTTACAAACACTATTTCTCTGTTGCCTATGTAGCAATCAGTGTGCTCCTTTAATCATTTAAATATGTAATAGATGACATTAAATAGTAAATTTTGGTTATCAAAATCATGAATGGAATTGAAACATCGCGGTTTTGACCATAGATTGATATATGGCATGAGATGATTTGGTTCAGCAAACGAAAAGAAGGGTTTTTGGGTGCTATAATATTTATTTATTTATTTACTTACTTAAACTTGCTAACAGAGTAAGAATTTACTTATAAATCTGTGAAAGATAAACATTATTGCGCTTAAGCTTTAATTTAGAATTTATATTTTAACTTTAATGAAACTATTTATTAAAAGTAGCAGTAAATTAAATGTAATATTAATAAAACTTTATCAATTTAATATTTTATCCTTTAATTCAAAAAGTAAAATTTTGTTTGAAATTGCCTGAGAAGGGGAAGGGTTGGGTGAACCTAGTTGCATTGCATTTTCAAGGAAATGTTGAAGTTAGTGTTTAAATCGTCGCGCGTCGTCTAGCTCTCGTATAGTGCGTGGGAGTGTGTTCCAAAGACGTATAGTAGCAATATAAAACTGTCTCTCAGATGTTAAACATGAAAATCGCGGAAGTAGTAATCAGGCAGATCTGTTAGACACCGGAAATTTGATTCTTTCGTATAGATATGTCGCCTGCCTACTTTTAATAATGCTGAAGAGAAATAAAAGCGCACGAAATTTTATATAATTTTGAAATGACATCTTTACCAAGTTTTTGGCTAGGTGTGAAACGTGGTCATATCTTCTGAGACAATATACATATCGAATGGTGGTGTCAAATGCTACTTGTAGTTTCTTTTGCTCTCGGCGTCACATTCATGAAAAGTTTCGCTTCCATAAACCAGCTGAGGAATAACTAAGGCTTTGGCAAGTAGCAGTCTGGTTTTAGTTGGTGTACACTTTTGGGCAGTCCATAGTGTTCGAAGAACACCATATGTTTTTCCCACTATAGAATTTATATGGTTGCTCCACGTTAATGTTCTACTGAAGACAACGCCTAGATTTTTCGAAGAGTCAACGAATTCAATTTTTGAGCCGTTTAGCATTAAATGTGAGAAATAGGAAAGATCAAGAATAGTTTTAGAGATAAGTAAACATTTACATTTTCCTGGATTTAGTACTTAACTACTTTTTGACGACCAATTTGAAATTCGTTAAAGCTCTTCATTTAAATCACTAGCGAAATTCTCAATGAGGCCTCAAAGGGACAGCTTTGATAAATATGAACGTCATCAGCGTAAATGGGTTTCGATTAATTCAACATTGCAGAAGCTTTATCATTATAATAGACTGAAAATAAGAGAGGCCCTAAAATTGATCCTTGGGGAACACCTTTAGTTAAGGGAAGAGAATCAGATAGGACACCATCTATTGACACAGCCTGTTTTCTTTCACTAAGATATGACGAGATTAATTTAATTGAAGAAGGGCAAATGGAAGAGTAGTGACTTAATTTATTGATCAGAGTAGAGTGATCTACCATGTGAAAAGCCTTAGAAAAATCCAGTAACAATAAGATCGTAATATTGTCATTATCCAGTCTATCTCTTATGTCTTCAACTACATTGACCAAAGCTGTAGTACAACTATGCTTTGCACGGAAACCTGACTGAACCGGAAGCAGCAAATTATTGTTCATAAGAAACTTATTAAGTTGTTTATGCATAATCGGTTCACATATTTTTGAGAGAAAAGGCAGGATTGGTATTGGCCTGAATTCATCATCTATAGAGTTTTTAGGAATAGGAATTATTTTTGCTAATTTCCACTGTTAAGGAAAAATGCCAGTCATAAAAACTGTATTAATGACGTCCGTAATAAATGGTAGCAATGATGGTAAAATTGCTTTAACAAAAATCGGATGAATCAACTCATCAACTCCTATAGCAGACAGGAAACTTTCTACTATGTCCGTATCATCCACCCTTTTGAAAGCAAAAGACGTTACAGTTGGTAGAACAGTACCATCAAACACACAATTATCAACAGAGGCACTTGAATTGGGATTTGAGAAGAACTTGCGATTTAGGTCATTACGATCGATATTAGTAGGACAACTCAACTTTTGTTTACCGACTCCTAGTTCACGAATATTCTTCCATATTTTACGACCGTCGGATGTAGAACTGAAGCGGTTAGAAAAAATTGCATCTTAGCAGTTCTTATTTCAGGGATAACACTATTACACAAGTTTTAATAGATTTGATGAAGCGTTGATCACGTTGCAACATCAACTCTCTTCTGATTGGAATGTATGTATCAAAAAGAATGTATGAGGTTCCATGGAATAGAATTAACATGCTGTTCAAGAGAAGGCCTATCAAATTTTTTAAAATCCCTATATATATAATTTGATGTGTCTACGCAATCACCAATATCAAAATCCATCCATACCAATTGATCGAAAAGTAATACCTTGTCGGTATTACAAAAAAACACATCTAACACATGGGCTGAAAATTCAATGCCGTTTTATAGTAAAACACAAAATTTTTGCAAAATTCAACTTTATTTATGAATATAGTTGCCTTCGAGGGCGATACACTGATTGAAACGATTTTTTAATCTTTCGATACCAGTAGTACGATTTCAGTTCAGCCTCAAAATAGGCGAATACTTCTTCATCGGTCTTAAATCTCTTTCCGGCGAGCATTATTTTAAAGTCTGCGAATAGGAAATAGTCGCTGGGGTCGAAATATGGAGAATACGATGGGTGGGGAAGCAATTCGTAGCCGAATTCATTCAATTTTGCCATCGTTTTCATCGACTTGTGACACGGTGTCTTGTCTTGATGAAACAGCACTCTCTTTTTCTTCAAATGCGGCCGTGTCTCTGCGATTTCGTCCTTCAAATGCTCCAACAACGCAATGTAATAGTCGCTGTTTATAGTCTGCCCCTTTTGGAGATAGTCGATGAAAATTATTCCATGTGTATCCCAAAATACGGATGCCATAACCTTGCCAACCCACTGTTGAGTTTTTGGTCGTTATGGACGAGGTTCGTCGCCTGCTCGCCACTGTGATGGCGCCAAGTTTCATCCATTGTCATATACCGACGCAAAAATTCGGCTTTATTTCGGTTGAACAGCTTTAAGCACTCCTCTGAATCATCAACACGTTGTTGTTTTTGGTCGACTGTGAGCAAACGCGGCACCCAATTTAAACAGAGCCTTCGCATGTCCAAATATTCGTGTATGATATATCCAACATTTTTTTTTTTTTTTTTTTTTTTATGATATCTTCAGAGCCTCAACTATCTCGATCAACTTCACTTTACGGTCATTCGTAATCATTTTGTGGACTTTTTGATGTTTTCATCTGAAACAGCCTCTTTTGGACGTCCACTGCGTGCATCATCTTCGGTGCTTGTGCAGAGTCCGGTTCATACTTATCAAGCCAACACACGAAATTGCTTTGAATCCATTTTTTCCATTTTCACAATAACAAAAGTTGCTTCACTCACAACGTTATAGCTCGAGAACTAATCATCCGACAGCTGTCAAATTTATACACGTATCTTTTGAAGGTTGGTACTAACTGAAAATGGTATGGATTTAATTAAAGTGGTGCCCTCTCTTAGAAACGGACTTCTCAGCCCATGTATTAATAGGGTGCTGGAGAAGCTGGTGAAATGAGTAGGAACGTCATTATTTACTGGTTGTAGATCAAATGATTGCATGTTTTCGATTAAGAGACTTTCACACAACAAGTTACTATTAAAATCACCGCAAATAAGTCAATATCAAAATCAATATTTCGATTTGGCCTATACACAACACCTAAGCAAATACTTCTTTCTCCGTGTATAATTTGTGAAAAAAAATACTGAACAAGTGACAGATTTGGCGAGCGACATTTCTGTTTACAAAACACACCATTTTTAACATAAATCGCCACTCCGCCACCAATACGACCAGATCTATCAGCTATCTATCTATCTATCTATCTATCAGCTCGAAATAGTTTGTATCCGCTCAAAGTATACACATCATCTTTCACACCTTCAACAAACCAAGTTTCCGTCACGCAGATGGCATCAACGTTTGAATCTACAAAAATATCTCTAAACTTAACTAAAATAGGATTTAAGCTTTGTACATTTAAATGACAAACCTTAAAACCTTCTCTATGATTACAAAATACTCTTATCATAGTTCGCAATAGTCCATCACTACCCCTGTCAATGGAACCCACTCCACTCTCATTCAAATCCATTTTTAAGTAGTGAAATAGTATGAGAACCCAACGACGCATTCTGAAAACAAGAAATCTCTTTCCTAGAACAACAACATTTCATTAAAAGGGGTATATGAAATAACATCAGGCAGATTTCAAGAGAAAAAATAAATAAATAAAAAGAAAAAAAAGGAAAGAGTGAAAAATAAGTGACAAAAAGTAGCAAAAACAAAAATTAAAAAAAAAAAAGAAAACTAGCAAAACAAAAGTAAAGAATCTACTGATACTTGTTGATAGATGACGATTTCGATCAGCTGTTGTTCTTTGCGTCTTCTTCTTAAGTCTTCCTCGTTTGACATCTCGTGGCAATAGCATCCATTACTCTCTCATTCTCTACCAGTATCGCTTCAGCTTCTGCATTCCACTTCACATATACGGAACCAAAATGTGTGTAAACAAAAAATAGCTGTTTATTGCGCTTGGGACGCATAGCATGTTGATAAAGATAGTGGTTCTTCCTAGTTAGACTACCGTACATGTAGATGTTGCTGTTGTTTTCTGTTTTGATATCCACATCTTGGAGACATAACTGCCTATGATTTTTGCAGTAAAGAGCATGCTGGACGGTGTTTCTTTTGGCTGGAGAGCTGAATTTGAGTACAATGGGAGAGTCTTTTTTCATTGTATAGGGTTTTCCAATAACAACTTGACAACTTTTTTTTTTTTTAAATAAAAAGCAAACCATCTGAGATATTTCAAAAACTTTATTATTGGCTTGAAGTACAATCAAAACTTTTATGATTGGAACTCGTTCATATGGCCACTGCGGGCACGTTTGTAGCGGTTGATTCCTTGGACCCAATTTTCAACGACTCGGCCACACATGGCCGCTATTTCGCGTTCAATGTTGGCTCTGAATAATAATAACTTAACGTAGCCCCACATAAAATAGTCAAGCGGCGTTAAATCGCACGAACGAGGCAGCCAATCGACTGGCCCATGTCTTGAGATAACACGCTCACCATACTTTCTCTTCAAGAAATCGATTGTAGCATGTGCTGTGTGGCTTGTGGCACAATCCTTTTGAAACCACATGTCGTCCAAGTCCATATCTTCCAAGTCGGGCCAAAAATAATCGGTGATCATGGCGCGATAACGCTGACCATTCACAGTAACGTGACGATCGTTATCGTCGACGAAAGAATATGGCCCAATAACGCCGCCGGCATGCAAACCGAACCAAACAATTATTTTTTGTGGATGAAGTGGTGATTTTCGAAGCACATGTGGGTTTTCACCCGACCAATAACGCATATTTTGTTTATAGACGAACCCATTGAGCCAAAAATGAGCTTCGTGACTGAAGATGATTTTACGATTAAATTCATCATCTTTGCGCATCTTCTCCAGAACCCAATCGGAGAACGTGTGCAGACTTTGCTCGTTAGTGTACTTTACAATGATGGAAATGTTGAGTTTACTGAATAAATTGACAGTAACCGTTTGATGATTAGTGAAAGAGCGCGTTCACAAATTAAATTCAAAGTTGTCAAGTCCCTATTTGAAAACCCTATATTTGAATACGTTCGTCGCTTTTGCTGAGAGCGAAAAATGCCTTTGAAAGGTGGAGACATACAGTCAATGTTGTGACATATGTGATGGAAAATTGTCTTCAAGTTTTCATTTGGTAGCTATGGGACACCAAAAATAATGTCATCGGCTGCAATTTCCCGTCGTTCGAAAGCTTCACATCTTTTTTGGAGATCAGCCACTTCCTCTTCAAAAGTCTGCGATTCGGCTAACCGCGTTTTCATCTCGTCTTCCTGCGTTTGAAGAGTATGAATGGGCCTTTCAAATTCGTCAATACGAATCTCAACTGTCGTTTGTCGTTCTTTTATGTTACTAAGAGAAAGCTCAACCTCTTTAACGTGCGAAGACAGCCTTTCTTCAATGGAAGAAATACGCAGTATAATATCATTTCGCAAATGATTCATTTTCGCGGAAATGCTGATAACGGTTTCATCGGTTAGCTTCGCGAGTCGTTACTCCAAGTCAAACATAGTTACGGCCGATGCAGGTTTGTTGGCAGTTGGGGTAGATTTGTTAACAGCGCTTTTTCTCTCAGCTGGGATGGTGTTAAGCTTCGGTGTTTGTACAGACTCTGTAGATGGTGTTGGCGTCGACTGTTTCTCTTTTTCAAGAGTTGTGGATCGCGTTTTACCCGCCATTTTGTTCGTAAGAGTACGATAAGTGAAACGAAAAACGAGAAACGAGAGCTCCCTTGCTAGTTGCAATTAAAATTATAAAATAAAACTAAACATATTAATTGACTTTTATTTGTGATGTGGACACAACTTAAAACTATTTAAAGACTTGCAACAGGACGCTCTTTACTTTTAATGTAGAGAAGTGAAAGATACTGAAAAAGTTTTGCCGGACGAGACTGTCGATACGTCTACTCACTTTTACTGAACATTCTGATTTGCGTTAGTTTATATATTCGATAAGATACCTTTCATTTATTGGGTATATATTTTAATTCGTGCGGTTTTTTTCAAAACTTTAACGTTTATTTAAGAAAAACATGTACAATAGTATTATTCAAAGTATTGCCCATATGAAGCTATGACTTTTTCCCTACTTTCTGGCAGTTTGTGGATCCCATCCCAAAAAAACAGCGCCGGCTTGGCAGCCAAGAATGAATCAAGCCAATTTTTGATATTCTGCTCTGATGTGAACCGTATTTCAGTGAGGGCGTTCTGCATCGACCGGAACAAATGGTAGTCAGAAGGGGCAAGGTCTGTGCTATAAGGCGGGTGGGATAGGACTTCCCATCCACTGTTTTCCAAGTAGTTCTTAACCGGAATAGCAACGTGGGCCCGCTGCCTTTAAACATTTTGAAATCGCTGCTTAGGTGACACCCAAAGATTTTGCGAGCTCTTCTTGTGTTTGGCAACAATCTTCATAGAGTAATGCTTCCAGTTCTTCATCTTTAAACTTTTTTGGCTGCCCAGGACGTTCATCGTGTTCCAAGCCATAATCACCACTTTTAAATCGTGCAAACCACTTTTGGCACGTTCGCTCAGCTAGCGCATGTTCACCATAAACTTCCACCAAAATACGATGTTTTTCGGCAGCAGTTTTCTTCATATTAAAGTAATGAAGAAGAACTCCCCGCAAAAACACTTTTTCAGGCACAAAGGTCGACATATTTGAGTGAAAAAAAATTATTGTTGTTTACGCTTCAAATGAATGATATACACTGAAATGACGTACAATGACAGTAGCTTTCCAACGCATGTTCCAATGGAATAATAACAATGAAATAATACAAGTTACGCCATCTCTTAGCAAACCGCACGAAGTTATAGACCCAATAAAATAATTACAGAATACTCTTCTATAGTTCAGTAGAGTACAGGTTAAAGTTAGGGTGGTTGGCCGTGGCACAAGTGGTATAGTATTGGCTTCCAATCGGACAGTTCAGGGTTCAATACCATGCGTGCCCGGTTCAGGCAATTAAAATCTCGTAAATTGGATTGATTTTGAGCCCAAAAAAAAAAAAAAAAAAAACTGTAAGACATCAATGGCATCTGCAGACTAGAGAGGAGAAGGGTATTCATGTGTTTTATTAAAGACTTGACCTTCCGGGTTGCGTTTGCATGTGGGAGTAACTTCTTCACGGTGCAAAAAAGAAAACAGCTTACCCACACAGAAAACGCATTTGCGCTTCGCTAGGCGATCTTAATGTTAGGCTGGCTATAGGAGCCGTTATTTAGCAGGTCGTCAAAAATTACAACTTACATACCACCACGTCCGGCAATGGATTCAGGTTTAACGAACTGGAAACAAGGCATAGCCTGTATAATCATTAACATCTATTGGTATAAAGGGACATCTCCTGATCAATCAACTGTCAACCATATTGATCATGTTGCGATCGACACCAGACGGTCACGCAGTCATTGCAGTAACAGTACGAATGCAAGCGAAAGCTGCAATCGTAAAAGCCTGTCAGTATCTTTGCCTACCGCATTTCCCAAATATTAATATCGAAAATTAGTAGTAAAGTGACAGTCTGTTATGCGAATATAGACAGATAATTTCTGACTAAATAGAATATCAGTAACTAAACATTTTTCCCCTCAACTTTATTTTCGAAATAATGTAAAAACACAATCTTACCCAACTAACTCAAATTAGCGTTGATTCGAAAGAGGATACTTTTGAAACATCTGGCCGTATTCTCATAATTGTTTACGCAGCTTTGGTAATTCTTCTATGTTTCATTTTACTTACTCAAAAGTATATTCCGGGCTCACCATCCTATAATAATGGCACTCCAAGGAAGAGGTAAATGCTCAAGTTTCTCCCCGTGAATATCCCGACAGTCAAGTAGGACACTATAACCTCCATCCGCCAACCCAGAGAAGTGAGCTCTTACATCATTGTACTTATGACAAACTCATGAATGGCCCTACAATTTCGTTACAGGGTTTCTTCCTGTGCATAATACGCACAACCATGACATAGACAAATTTATGAACATCCTTTGAAGATAGATAGAGTTGTGGAATGAAAAGACCCCAACTTAAGTAAAACAGGCAGAAAGGTGGATACAGATTAAGTTTTCTTTCTTCAAATTATGTTGATTCGCTTCGCTATTAAGATCTCTAAAGGACATCCGTTGTTGCTATTCATTGGAGTACTTTACTTTACCATACTTTGTATCTTTTACTCTGCACGATGGTACTCATGTATACTCTGGCTAAGTCATTTGCGAAAGTACCTACTCGTAAAAAGAAAAAAAAAAAAAAAAAAAAAAAAACTAAAACAAAAGTTAAGAATATGTACGAGTATACGTACCCAAATTTAAAAATTTTAATTTTATTTAGTCTTAATGTATCATTTATCCCTGTCCATTCTTTCTCAGAAATGAGTTTGCAATACATTTTGTTTTGGCATACAAGTGTGTTGTTGTATGTTGCCATCGCTGCGGCCCCTACGAGTAAGAGATGCTCTGAAAGAGGTCCGAAAATTAATTTTCCTCTCATACAAAATGTGATTTATTTAATTAAGTTTCACATGTCAAGTGGGGCACATGGTGATTTCGTGCGAAATTGATTATTTTTTTTTTTTGTCGTTTTTTATTTTTATTGCGAAGAGTAGGCCTTTTCAACAGGACTACGAGTAGTGGAAAAAGCTTACGCGTAATTGTGGGTTGACTGGATGATGACCTGCCGCCGGAGAGAGAACAAGCGAGAAAAGCGTGAATTATTTTACGGTTTCAATTTAATTTTCATTAAATCGCCTGGGAAAAGTATTAACAGGGACGAAATTGTCAAACCTAGGCCGTGATTTTATCAAACGCCTTTTAAATTGACCTGCCGAAAATAAATTCAACTTTGTTTTGTGTACAAAAAGAGCAGTTTTAAAGATCTGACTATGCAGGAATGATCTCGGGCATATAGCCACCATGTTAGCGTCTCAAGAACTGTATCCTTAAGCTCTAATTTTCGTCCTCTTCTTTAAACATTAGAGACTGTGTCTCACCATGTATCGGTGTTGTCTTCCAAGGCTGGAGTTCAGACTTCAGATACTGCCACACAATAGAGTCCAGAACGTAAAATTAAACTATTTTGGAGGATAGGCAGCAGATCCATTTTAGAAAATAACGTCACCGAACATTACCTTCAATATCTCGATGTTTTCGACGGCAATATGGTATGTTGCACCATTTTGTTCAAACTAATTATCCTACCGACCATGTTAACGCACATTTGGGTACAAAAAGCCATTGATCATGGCATTGTACTGGGCGCCATTGACGGTGATATTTCGATTTTTCTCATTTTTTGAAGAAGTACGGCCCGAAGCTGCGAAGCATCGGTATCTGATGCCTCCGATAATTTTACTTACAATACAACAACAACACTGACACAAAAGTAAGCCGTTCGCTACGCAAACGATGGATGTCAATGAACAGAGGCAAAGTTCTTGCAAAGGATGACGAATTCCTCAACACTAGTCCTAATGTCGCTGATATCTTTATCTTGTCAGTGCCTCTGGGCCCGAAAGAGCAAATGTAGTTCCAAATTTTTTAATGCTATTGTTATTAGCAGATCCTTTTTGTCGATTATGGTGACCATGAAACAGAAGTAGTCCTCTATAAATGTTTCCACAATTTGTAAAGATTTAAAAAGATGGTTTCTGAAACATGACCCTTTACAATATCACCAGGTAACATTCTTATTGTATCTATTTTGAATATATTATTTTGAATATCATATGGAGCTCTATGTTTAATACTGGATGCAAAACCAGTAGTCTAAGATACAGAACGTGCTATGACTTTTCTTTATTACTAAGAATATCTGTTATACGCAATTAAACTAGTATCCAGCATGACTAGTTGACTTGATCTCATCACGGTGGAGTCTGTAGCCTTAATAGCCTACATTGACCTGACCTGTCAATCTAAGTACACAGAAATAACTTTGCACTATGCTCTGCTATGGTTTTTGAATCCTGCATAATGGATATTATCTGAGTTTCGAAAATACCATATCCGTTTCTAATTCTAAAACACTGACTTGTAGCGGCCTATTGTTAACTTTGTCTTCCGTGACTACCACTATCTGAAAGCTACCTCTTTCTCATTATTGACTACCTCATACTACGTCATGCTACCTATATGCACTCAAGGTTTTATAAATAACTTTTTGAATATTTGCAAAAATTTGGAGAAACAAGAGATACCGCTGTGCATTATTTTTGAATGATTAAGCATTATAATGATTAGAAAATATGAAACTGGACAGGAGGTCTTGGAACCTCCTTGTAAGCATAATACAATATTATAATTTCGGCCGCATAAATTCTTTCCATATACAGACCAGGCCTCCTCGACTCACCGTCTATGCAGACGGGACCGACATCCAAGACCACTCTCATCCATTTTTATAAAGTCCATGCCCATGGGACTGGATTGGGTTTATTGGGGTCTTATTTAGAGTCACTTTAGTTGTTCGAGAGTGATTGCTTTGCTAGTCAACTGCCTATTTAACCTAAAGAAGCAGTGATTGGTAGGAGTTATTGATATTAATAGCGGAGCCTAGGTAGACAAAGTTCTTGATTACCTCAAAGATGTATCTGTCGATTGTGACGTTCTATTCGGTGTTGGGTGTCTTTTCTGGTTGAGGGCATATGTTTGGTCTTACCCTTGTTGATCGTCAAACCTCTCTCTTTCAATACTAGCGAAAGTGTCACTGACATCACTCTGCTTTCTTCCGATTATTTTTACATCATTGTCAAATGCGATGAAATTTGAAAGATTGTATCTCTTGTGTTAGCGCGTAAGTTTTGCACTATTCCTTGTCTAAATCTTTTTTTTTTTTGACATCAAAGGTTTCAGTGAGATGTTTGCCGGCTTTGATTTAGCAGCGTGCATTTTTCATTGTTACCCTGCACAAATGGATGAGCTTAACATAAATAGCGAACCTAGACATTATTCTCTATAGCTCGTCTACCATATATAGGTGCCGCGGTCTTTAAATCGATGAATAGTTTGTGTGTATCTATATGAAATTTATGGGTTTTTCCAAAGATCTAGCGTAGTGTGAATATTTGATCCATAGTGGACTTTCCTGACCCAAAGCCACACTGATATGGATAAATCAGATTTTTGACGAGCGGCTTCAGGCGTTCACACAATATAACAGATAGGATCTTGTAGGTGATGTTAAGAAGACTGAAGCCTATGTATTTAGCGCACTTTATAGAGTTTCCTTTCTTGAAGAGCGGACAAACAATGCCGAGTTTTCATTTATCGAGTAAACCTTCGTTTGACCATATTTTACAGATGAATTGAGTATATGCTCCTTACGAAGTCATCGCCTGCGAGGTTGCCTTATTTGACCCTACAGGCTTCGATTCGGAGTTTGTATCCGTGGCAATATTTCTTTAACCTTCAGTAAACTTCTGAATTTTATTCCTGGAGTAGCATCTCTCAATTTCCTCGACCACATGCTTCCCATTCTCCTTATATTTCTTTCTGAGAAGCTGGTGCTCGTCTCTCCTCCTCTGCTCGTAGAACTTGTAAGTAGCTTTGTATACCTCGCTCTTAGCAACACGTGATTGCCGACACTTGTTGTCAAACCAGGGGTTTCGTTGTGGTGGTTGTATGAAACCTTGCACATCAGAGGTGGCATCTTTGATGAGTTTTTAGCAATTTTTCCACTTGTCTTTAATACTTGATGATGGCGGCATAGGATTTCTTAAGAGATTAAATAAGATTCGATCGAAAAAGGATTTGGAAACCTCTTGCAATTGTAACCTTCCGACATCAAATTTCCACACAGTATAAGCTTATCTTTGCAATGTTCAGTATATGATATCAGCCGCCCGAGTCGATGTTGACTCCTCAGAACATTCAAACATCCATAATACTGGGGGGATGCTTTGTGTAGAACGTATTGTATTCCATCTGGCTGACGGTTGATTATCGAGAACTGCCTTATTTCGTTATTCGCATAGCAAGCTAAACCTTCCGACACTACTACCAAATATGCCCTCTCTTCCTAGCTTTACATTAAAATAACCGAGGACAATTTTAATGTTTTAGCTAATGTTTAAATCATTGCTCGTATGTCGTGCGAATAGTTCGTTTGGTGTCGTCATCTTTCCCCACTGTGTGGGCGTGCGCGCATATAAGGCTAATGTTGGCAAATTTAGCTTTAATACGGATTGTTATGAGGCGCTCTGTAACATGCCGGTAACTCAAGGCTTCTTGCCGAAGTATGCCTCTAACAAAAATTCTACATATAAATAGGCGCTGCTTTTGAAGTAAATAACAGTCGCGATAGTAAATGTCGCAGCTATTCTTCCTCTTTTTGTCGATGACGATATGGATGACGATAACATCTACTTTGCAAGCCTTCCGCTAGTTGTTCCGTTGCAGGTGGCGTGTTAAGAGACAAAGTCATGTGCCCCATTGAGGAATACGACTGAGCAATGGAAATCAGGAATTATCATTTGAAAAATCAAAAGTTACCTTCGTTTGACCTTGAAAATGGGTCTCAAGGTTAAACTCGTGGTCACCATCTTATGTCGCCTTCGGAACCTTGTGACTTTTGTCTGAAACATTTTTCGCGATATCGCGTATTTTTCGAGTAATTTGGATGTCCCAAGTTAAAAAACTCACCCTGTAATATAAAAGAAGTTAATTTGAAAGTTGCAAATACCAATTTAAGCCAAGGCTTCGACAAGTGCGACGGCTTCTCCGATGTACTTATATATATTATAAGCATTATTCATCCTGACAACTAACAAAGTTAACAATATAACTATTTCTTCTTTTATATCTGTACATGTATAATAGATGACATGTAGTACATGTAGATGATGTATATGTATCTTCTGACGTATCTGTCGTATCCTTTTTTTTCGGTTGAAAAACGAACTTAAATGGACCACCAATATTTTATATATGGTATGCGAGTAATGAAACTGTTGCCATAATGACAGAAATTCGTCATTTAAGACTTATTTGCGAAGAAGCTGTAAGTCAGAGATTAATACGTTTCCCATTACGGGAAGACCTGGCTGGAGAACTTCAGCCTACTACCCTATCGCGATCGAATTGAACTATTATGCACATGGTAACACTGATTACAGGAAATCCTAAAACAAATTGCCTCAGTTGATTGTGGGTAAAGTCCTCATAACTTTTGTTGGATTATAGATACAAATGGGGTCTGCAGGTGTCTCAGTTACTGTGACAGTTGAAGATCAAAAATAGTTTATTAAAATGTAAAGACAAACAAAAATGTTGCAAAGACAATACAAAAATTGATTAAGACTTAGCTAAGGTTTGGGATGAATACACAGTAGAGCGAAGTTCAGTGTCCCGTTGAGAGCATAAGGGATGTCTCACGCCCAGAAAGGTCGAAGCTGTAGTACGAAGTGTGAAAGTTAAGGGTACTGTAAGAGTAACTGTTGAAGAAACCAATCCATGGTCTTCCAACTCTCGGAACTATTTTGAGATTCTGTTGAAGAGTAGGAGACTACTAACGCCTACATTACTTAGACAGCTTAAATCATAGTAGAATAAAGCTTCTAAGTGGAATTTCCTTCATTGGAAGAGAAGACATGTTTATCTAAAAGTCTACCTAAGGTATGTTATAAGCATCCATCTTTAGTACTAGTTTACTTGGTATACGAATACTACTTTTTTCCTGTAGGGTTGGTTAAGTGGTTTCAATTTTGGCGAGTTCGAAGGCCTTACAATTCTCTGGAATATCTTTGTAGCTCTGCACTCTACATAACATAGGTGAGAGTTGAACTGCTCTACCATTTCCCTGAGTGGTTTTAGAATTTTGTAAGACTGAGTGCATGAAGCGACGTGGAATAATCCCTGCAGATCTCATGTTTGTTTCCACCCGAAATGTACGTTACAGTGATCTGGATGGCGAAAGATGAGGCTAAGATACAGCTTATCTGAGAAAACGCCTCCACCAATACCGCTATCAGTTTTTGATCCATCCGTATAGAAGTGGATTGAATTGTCATCCATGAAAGCACCTTCCTCCCAAAAGGATCTTGAGAAGACGTCTGTGTCAGTCTTTGTCAAACCAATGTTGGGATATAGTACAATCGCTGTATTTTGGAAGGATTCGTGACCAAATAATTCAGTTGTCTACTGTGTATTCGTTTAAGGGCGAATAGCATTAGCAGCTACTTGCCTGCTGAAATCATGGAGGGGTATCAAGTGACAAGCTTTTGTCGGATTTTCCTCATAACGGTTTGAGGAACAGAACAGAACAGAGGAGAAAATATCTTAAAATTTGAGCCCTATGGAAACAAGTGTTTACATAAACCCATCAGACTACGACTTGTTCCCAAAGTTAAAGGATAGAATGCGTGAACTGCGTTTTTCCTCTTGAAACAGATGCTGCGAATCAATGTTTGAGAAGCAGATGAAAAACATTGAAGGACTTAAGTAATATTGCATAAACTATGTATATGTCATGTATTAAGGCAGTGTTCATTATTTTTGAAATGACATTCGTATTGAGTATAATAAAGCTATCCGAGGTTAGTAAAGTAGATAATGTACAATAGTAACAACTTTTACTGCAACAATAGTCATGCATGACAGTACACGTAAAAGCCATTCTGTATATTTTAGTTTATGCTGCTTTAGTAAGCATTTGTATAAGCCTTGGTAAAAGACTTGTTTAGCAATAACGATTTTAAATAAAAAGGAAGCAAACTTTTTCAGCAAAGGGATCTTCTTATTCAAATTTCAGACAGAGTGAGAAGTGTCATATTACCAAATCTTGGTCTCAAAATAATTTACCACTAAAAGTAAAAGAATATCTTTTTTAGTTTCCTGAGCACCCGAATAAAAAAAAGGGTCGTAGCTTTAATGATCTCAGTCTCAAGAGCTGTAATATTTCGTACCTCAGATAAGTTCAATCAGACTGAACGAACATAAGATACTAGCAATAATTCTGCTCGATATCAGTACCTGAGCTTACAAAGAGAAGCGTTTAGTTGACTTTTAAATCCCTATATGAATGCTGGCTCCACTTGATTTTATAATCGACCATCTCCTTAAATGAACATATATTGATTGTCCACAACTGTTCAGCAGTTATTTTCAGTCTTAAGAAACAGATGCCTGTTTACTTCATGCAAGAAATACTTTTAACTTACTATATATTTTAAAATTTGTAATTTTGATGTATGTATGTATGTATGAGTAAGCCTTTTCATCTATAATTTAACAGCATGTTGTTACTACCTCGAACTATTGGATATATATTTTAATTCGTGTGGTTTTTTTTTTTCAAAATTTAAACGTTTATTTAAGTATTGCCCATCTAAAGCTATGACTTTTTCCCATCTTTCTGGCACTTTGTGGATCCCCTCCCAAAAGAACTGCGCCGGCTTGGCAGCCAAGAATGAATCAAGCCAATTTTTGATATTCTGCTCTGATGTGAACCGAATTTTAGTGAGGGCGTTCTGCATCGACCGGAACAAATGGTAGTCAGAATGGGCAAAATCTGGGCTATAAGGCTGGTGGGATAAGGCTTCCCATCCACTGTTTTCCAAATAGTTCTTAACCGGAATAGCAACGTGGGGCCGAGCGTTGTCATGATGGAAAATTATTGCCTCGTGTCTGGTCGCATATTCCGGGCGTTTTTCGGCTACTGCTCTCTTCAAACAGATTAATTGTGTTCGGTAGCGCTGTCCATTGATGGTTTCACCCGGTTTTAGCAGCTCATAATACAGCACACAAATCTTCGCGCCATGGATATTCGGCTTTGCCGTTGATTTCGCTGGTTGGCCGGGTTACACATATGATTTTGTGCGCTTGGGGTTGTCGTAATGGATCCACTTTTCATCACCAGTAACAAGCCGATGCAAAAATGACTTCCTTTTGTGACGTTCCAGCAGCATTTCGGACATGCAAAACCGCCTTTCGACGTCTCTCGGCTTGAGTTCATGTGGAACCCAATTTCCTTGCTTTTGAATATATCCAACTGCTTTTAAACGTTTTGAAATGGCTGCGAGCTCTTCTTGTGTTTGGCAACAATCTTCATAGAGTAATGCTTCCAGTTCTTCATCTTTAAACTTTTTTGGCTGCCCAGGACGTTCATCGTCTTCCAAGCCAAAATCACTAGGTTTAAATCGTGCAAACCACTTTTGGCACATTCGCTCAGCTAGCGCATGTTCACCATAAACTTCCACCAAAATACGATGACTTTCGGCAACAGTTTTCTTCATATTAAAGTAATGAAGAAGAACTCCCCGCAAAAACACTTTTTCAGGCACAAAGTTCGACATTTTTGAGTGAAAAAAAATTATTGTTGTTTACGCTTCAGATGAATGACATATACTGAAATAACATACAATGACAACTCATGTTTCAATGGAATAATAACAATGAAATAATACGAGTTACGCCATCTCTTCGCAAAACGAATTAAGTTATGGACCCAATATATTCGAAAAACAGGACGGGCTTAAACATAAAATTTGATAGAAAGTAAACAAGTAAACTGCAAAGACCCCAAGTATACGAAATTTCAAAATATTTCACCTTAAACGAAAGGTGTTAGGTCTTAATGTGTGAAGGTCTTAATTCCTCAGCAACTTGGGCTTTGTCCATCTACAATATAACTTGGAAAATTTTGCAACAGAATTTTGGTACAAGAAGTGAAGCCATTTGAATATGGTATGCATCTAGCCTTCGCTGATTGGGCTCAAAAGCAATTGCAAGATGGCAATCAATGGCAAATCGGAAATCATTTTATTTGCAAAAATGCATTGTAGATGTATCGCATTGTACGCTTATGACATCATTGGGTCTTATTACTTAGAAAAACGATATAGGAACACTTGTTACAGGCAATATTGAACGAAAGTTCAACAACACGTGGGGTTAATAATCGATCTGTCAAAGTGGTTAACTCATTCAGAAAAAGCTCATAACAAAAATCTTTATAAATATGGAAAAAGTGCACACAAAAATTATTAAATCTATTTAAAAAGTAACCAAAGAGATATTTTCATCAAAGCAATCAACATCCAAGTAAGTCTTAACACTCAAAAACATTATAACTCGACTTAAATCTGACCTGTAAGCTATAACCTCGATAAAAAAGAGGGGTCTGTTTAAAACAACGCTTGATCAGCTTAGAGAAGAAAAGCGTTTCATGCAGCAGCAGCTTTTCCATCACCATTAACAATTACTTCTAAGTCGATAATGGAATCATCAACAATAAAAACAATCGCTGACCTGAAAGAAATGCTGGATGAAAACAATAAAAAGCTATTGAAGGCAATTTCTTCAAAAGGCGAATTTCAGATTATGCATGCAGAACTTTCTGGCTTAAAAACAAAGTATGAGGAAATTTCGGCCAAGGTTGTGCTGCTTGAACGGAAAAACGCCACATTGAAGGACCAAATAGAGAAACTGCTACAAAAAAGCTTGGAGGCAAATGTTGTGGTGCGCATAACTTCAGAAGACAATACGGATATGAAAGCAAAAGCAGAATCTGTTTGTGCTAGTTTATTGGACACAGCCAAAGCAAACTCTATTGAGTATGCGCATTCAGCATCTTCACCGAATAGCCCGCCCTGGAATGATTGTTTGTTAAACTGAGTTCGCGTAATGCTGCTTGGTCCATTCTAAGAAACACAAACAATTTAAAAGTATCTCAAATTCATATCCATAAAGATATCACGTATAACATGCTCCGTAGAATAATTAGCTTACTACCCATTGTCAAATTCTTGTGCAGTAGGCTTGCTGCTATGAAAATCCAGCTGAAAGATGACAAACTTTTCATTGGTAACAAGATATTAACATGGTATTCAACGAATGGTCTGAAATGTGGAGAAAATGATCTTTCGGAGACTCTGCGTACAATTTTTGTCGGCAAATACATTCTATTTGCGAGTATTCAAAATTTCAAAAGTTTCACAAGGTAATAAAAACAAACACGTAAATAATGTCAACAACAAAATGTTAACGGGATTATTTGAAGATGGGCGCATCCCAGCCATGCAGCTAGGAAAAACAGCTGCTGTGCATAATAAGGGCCATTTGGGTGCATCCACAAGCGCATCCTAAAGCGACTCAACAATCAAATGTCGGAACAAACTTTTTGAGATGCAATTGTCTGCCAGAAACAGACAACATAGATATTGAAAGTGGCCGATTCGTTGGACGCAAGATTTCTAAATGGAAGTTGCCAAGACGATTTAAGTGGCGAGTATACGTTTGTACTTGGTATGATGAGCTCACTCACATAGCTACAGGTCTTTTTTCTGACCACATGCCTTTGAAAATCTCTTGTATAGATTCGAGTACATAGGATAAGATCAACGTCAAACAAAGTGTGGTTTGTTGCTGAGTGCCAGGAATAAATCTTTTGGGCTTTTAAAGCTGCTCAGAAAACATAATATAACTTTCTTTAAGAATTTGTATTCAGCAGCAAATGAAAATTTAAAACAACTCTTTTGGTCTAAAAGGAAATAGCTGGGTCAACAAAATATAGCTGTTTTGAACTCATCAGGGCCGTCAACAGATTTCTGTAAAGCATTGCAAGCATTTGAACTTCGAGACTACTTTTAAAACCTACTTAACGCCCCACTATTCTCGCCGCTTCCACACTACGCGGCACCACTTTTACTGATGATGGCGAATGCCATTTACAATTCATGAAGTTCAGAATGTTATACAGAAAGGAAAAGTGGGAAAAGCTCCAGCTGCATTCCAGCTGAATTCTACGTAAATTATTCTATGAAATTTCTTGATGCACGAACAAGAGAATATAGTAGAATATTTGAGAAGGCAAATGTTCCTGCATGCATCAAAACAGCGATCATCTATCCTCTACACAGAAAATAATCATAATATGATAGTCATGAAAACTACAGAGGTATCTCTTTCTTGAATACATCAGCCAAGTAGTTTAGCGCTCTGATCTTTAATAAACCTACGGAGTGTATTAATGGAAAAAAAATACTGAGCAAATTTCAAGCAGGGTCCAGGATCAATTATTCACACTGATAGATATTTCAGATAATTAAAAAAAAAAAAAGGAAAACAAAAACAAATGTACAAATGTTGCAATAGTTTGGGAGAATAAATACTTAGGTGTTTTAGTCACGGCGAGCCTTAATATGAGAAGACACTTTCAATGCAAATTGGCTGAAGCAAAAATACCCATTTCTTTCATTTGAAGCTGCTGCATATCGAATATAGTTCAAAAATTAAAAGTTTTCGTACAACTGCTGCATCAATATTGCTCTACGATTTTCAAGTTTGCGGATATTGTCCATTTCAAGAAGTGGAAAAATGTTTGAGCTATTTTTTAAAACGGGTTTTTCGGTTGCACGTTCAATTATATGCTACATTAAGCAACAACAGTACCACCGATGTTCCTAGACACCATCAAAATGCACTTTGAAAATGTCGTAAGAGTAATGGAAACGGATAAAGCAAGACTGCCTAACAACGTACTGAAGCACACGCTTGCAACCAGAGGAAACCTTGTTGCAAAGTGGGAAGAGCTGAGATTTGAACCGGGTAAAAACTTCCTTATCCCATTTAATACAAATAACACTAACCTGATGAATATGTTTAGTACGATTCTTGAAATGGTTAGCCGCACTTCTTATGAAAAATTTAAAACAGAGGCATAATCTTTACCACATCGAATTATATTGTACACAGCCAAATTAACTTTAACCTTAAAGAATATACGTACTTTAAAAGCCGCTTTCCATTAAATACGATAAAAGTAATAAGAGGTGATTTTCAATAGGCTTTTTTTGACAGGTCACGCGTAACTATTATCAAACTGCTTATTATTTTTGTTCAGTATCATTTGGCAAGTCATCATGGAAAGATTCAAATCCAAAAGCGTCTCCAAATTGCTCAGCTGTATTATGAAAATCAGCGTTCTGCCAGAAATGTTTTTCGTGCGATTCGAGTAACTTACGGTGCGCATAACCGACCTATTGAAACCACTATTGCCAATACCATTCGCAAATTTGAGTCAAGTTTAAATTAATGGATGATACTCGACCGATTAAACCACATCCAGCACGTAGTGAAGAGACTATAGCAGCTGTTGCTGAGAGCGTCGCGAAGACCGTGGCGAGTCGATTTTTCGTCATTCTCAGCAGCTTCGCTTGGCGTATTCGACAACTTAATGTATTTTACCTTGGGATCTCGGTATAAAAGCGTACAAAATTCAATTTCTGCAAGAATTGAAGCTACCGAAAATCTACATTTTTTGGAAGCTGTATTGTTGTTTGAATACTAATTTATACTTTCCGATAAAATCCCGAATTCGATTTGCAAGTATCATATTTCCTCCATGACCTTTTCAATAAAAAGAAGAATGGCAACTGAACAATTACTCGTTAACTGAGTTTTATTACGCCCTTTGCAAACTGGTTTAACAAATGACGATTGATTAACAAACAAATCTCATATCTATCGCTCTGGATACCACCTGCACCAGTAGCCTTCTAGACATTTAGGCAATGATATATTTTCTCTACTTTCGATAATTGAATATTGTAAACGTACATCGATGTATGATAAAAAAATAGTGATAATAAATATAAATAATAATTAAATAACTATAAAATCGTAAAAAAAGGTTTGTGAGCTCACCTACTAACGCATGTGTGGTAATATTGCGTGCAAAGCTTTTCAAAAGGTGTCATCTAAACGCAGTAAAATTGATCCTTGGTTCTGGGGATTTTTTTATTCAAGTGCTTGCGCAGTTTTTTATACTCAGTCTTGTGATAATTGTGTATATTTGTGATATTTCCACAGTTGTTCTTCCACCTTCGATTAAGTACAATTCGTCTTCTGCATACCGCTATGATATACACTCTGCCTGACTCGAACTTCAACAAATTTCAGACTGCTATAATTTCCAAACCATTCATGACAGTGAGCTCAAATTTGGACACATGACAGATAATTTCATTATTTACAAGTGTTTTAAACGATTTACGTCTCAGTTGGAATTCAAACGTGATAGTGTGATTGCTTTATATTTGGCTGAAAAACCACAAGTAGCTATCATTAGAACCCTCCAGCACCTCAACGTGAATAAATCATTTGTGTCTCGAACCATAACTCGTTACCGTGATACTGGCAGCGTTGCAAAACGCCATGGAGGTGGTCATAAAAAAACAGCAACATCGGCAGAAATGGTTAGAAAAGTGAAGGCTCGAATCCAGCGAAATCCGCGTCCAAGTGGAAGAAAAGTGGCTCGTGAGCTCAACATATCATTGGAACGCATACAACACATACTGAAAAATGAGCTTGGGCTCAAGCCATTAAAGTTCCAAGAAACACACGATCTTACACCGAAACAGAAAAAAGTTAGAGTCGAAAGAGCGAAGGAGTTGCTACGCTTGCACGAAAGTGGTGAGTTGCCGAATTTGGTTTTTTCCGATGAGTCGCCATTTGTTATACTGCAATATGTCAACAAACAAAAGGACCGAGCTTACTTGCCAGAGCATCGACGGTGATGGTTTGGGCCGCCATATGGTCGCTCTTCGCTCGAATTTTTGGAGTCAAAATTAATGCGATCGTATATCGTGAAACTGTCTTAGAGACATTATTGAAGCCTTGGGCTTCGTTCGGAGACAGTGGACATTTCAACAAACTCGGTGCAGTCTCACAAAGCGCGCGTCAACCAAGATTGGTTAAAAAACAATATTTCACACTTCATTTCTTCGACACAATGGATTGCAAATTCTCCGGATGCAAATCCGTTGGATTTCTCTCTCTGAGATATTTTGAAGGTGAAGGTTGGCACTAAAAAATGCTAAAGTTTGAACAACCTCAAGTAAGCACTTCGCCGGGAATGGGCCAAAATACCACAGAGCCTCTTGCGTGCAGCGTGCGATGCTTTCTTCGGCCGTCTCAAGGCCATTATTCGCTGCAAAGGCGGACATATTGCAAACTACTGATACAATTTGAAAATTGATGTATTTTCCAACATTTTTTGCTTCGGCACAATAAAATTTTTTAAAAAAATAAGAAAATTATAGCATTTTTAAAGTTGCAGTTCAAGTCAGGCAGGATGTAGATTCTAGCAGAATGGGCTACGTCAAACTGGGAACAATATTATCAGTTTCTTGAGATAAAAGTTTAGTTGGGGAGCGATTTCAATATAGTAAACTTAGTAACTTAGATGCCACTACAGCTCGGGGTGAACCCGCACCTTAATCAATAAACGTCATATGAACGAAAAGGTTTAAAAGGCCGCTTACCTTATAAAATTTAATTTTTAATTTCTAACTGATATCCTGAATATTCTTAAATATTTAACAGAATTTTCTCAATTCTTTGTACCGAATTAACCAACTATTTTCTTTGAACCCCTGTTAGTGTAATTCTACTAATACTGACCCGCCAATCTTCACTTCAGTCCCAATAGAAATGTAATCAAGGGACAGATCAAGTGACAGGATAAGAACACAATGTCTCCTTTAGCAAGAGTCCATGCATGTCCATGTTGTCCCGTTGGTAGTGCCCAGGAGAGTCAAACCTTCTGCTGATATGTGCAACCATAATGTTCTCCAAAATTTCATTGTACTCGAATCAAGTCATGGTGCCGTCATTTTTTCAGAACTCTAATATTCTTAGTTGTTCACGCTCGTTCAACTTTTTTTTTTTTTTTTTTTGACTCAAAGTGTATTCTTTTCAAGGCATTGTGGAAATTTTTTTAGAGATTTTTTTTTTAATATTGACATTTTGGAGCCCTTGAAGCCCGAGTGGCATCATTATTTATAAAACACAACATTATTGCTTGAATTCGTGTATTCGCAGGACCCAATTTAACATTATTTCTTGGCATAACTCGGTCGATTTCATGGTAAATGTCCGCCTACAAGTCGTCCAAAATTATTGGTATATATCACCCACTCAATGTAGCTCCAAGAAAAAGATTCTGATGAACGATTCAATTTATTATGTAAGAAGACCCACCTTCGTCTTCAATAAGTCGATTGTGAATATGGAGCGATGGTGGTCTCCATTGACTGTAACAGACTCGCCAACATTATGTCTGAAGAATTATGGGTCAATGAAAAGGGTAATGCTAGAATACTTCCGGTTGTTAACTTAACCAAACGTGACAATTTAGCCTTCTAACAAAGCCAATTAACCAAAAATTTACCTTGTCATAAAGTGCATCTTTATTAGAGCTCATTGAGTCAGTATGATAAAATACCGACGCAAAGATATGTCTGCACCTTCAGGCGGAGGGCTCGTCTAAGCATATTTTCGCAAAATATGATATAGCAACGATCATGAGATGACCAGCTTAAAATCGATTGATGGTCTTCTCCTACCCACTCACGTAAACCACAATATACACCTTATTTCAGGAATTTAATTTTCTTATTCATTAGACGCTCAGTTGTTCGCTCATCGGGACAAATATAATGACGGAAAATTGGAATAGAATGCTGGAAAGAATTCTTAGTGAAACATCTAACCTACGAAGTGACACTGTAAAGAAGAACTAGAGCAGCCGTGAGCTCTACGAGCAAAAGAGGGGGGCTGATCATCGAAACTCGGAAGTTTTACCACGAAGTAAAAATATTATAACGTGTCAGGACAATACAGGCCTGTAGAGATGATAAAGAAAACATATGAAATATTAGAGTCACAGTCGGTACTGAGTATAAGGAAAAACCACTTCTTAAGACCTTTCAACGGCGATAACAACCTCAATCCTGCTATCAGGCAGAATGAACCATTCAACCTAGACAGTGAAAGTCAAGGGATTCATCCACCCGAACACGCGTTGAGCTCAAGAGCAACAAAGCTGTTAAACCGAACGGCGTACCTTTTTTTTTGTTTTAAAAAACTTAACATGCCTGCCGAGCTTTATTATTTCACACAGAAAAATATATCAAGATATAGCCGGCAGAGAGTATTCCTGGAGAAAAATAGAGCATCTTAACTGCGCAAATTACAAGCGCACGAGGCTCCTTGACGTTAAATATAAGGTTTTATCAGCCTTCTTATGTGAATGCCAAAAGCAATTTATCATAACATCCGATTGATGTTAAAAAACGATTTAAGCAAGATGACGCCCTGCCATGGAATTTTCTCAATTCCAGAGGCACTGTTAGCTAGAAGTCTGGACAACAACTTGCATACGCTGATGGCATTGACATTATTGGCAAATTTCACCGAGCTGTAACTGGAGAGTTCTTAGGTATTGCTGTCACGTTATATCGACGAATCGGTTGGAACTTCACAATCGACAGCTAAAACTTTCAGGTAGCCAGTGAATTTGTATAACTCGGCTCCTATTTAGCCTGATAAGAACATCTCGTCAGAAAAAAAAAAACCACGCCTAAAGTTGCTGGCGAAATTAAAAGGGAATTAGCGCCATCTAAGTAAATAAGCTTCAAATGGAAAGTCGTGGGGAAGTAAATTAAAGTTATAATGCAGGTCGTATGTCAATAAAAATATGAGAATCACAAAGAAGGCGCATGCAACTATTTGAACCATTTTTGCTCAGAAATTCCCAAGATCTATTTTTGAAATCAGACAATGCAAAAACAAGGAGCCCTGTTATTTAATTCATTTCACATTCCAGATACTGCCCTGGCTTTTTTTGTAAATAGTAAGTGACATGTACTCGTACGTAGATTATCGTGAAAGGAGATGTGCGAACACAGTTTATTTTCATTTTCTGCTGCGTGTTCAAATGTTTCATTTCAGAAAAGGGAAATCAAAAAAAAAAAAAAGCAATACAATTTATTGTCACATTGATAAAAGATTTTAATTAAGCCATGCGAGTTAAATGACAGAAAAACGACGTGTGCTTCCCGTATAAATCAGCATTGTGGACATCCTACCCGAGGATCGGTAAAGATTTTCGACATGAAAATATAACAACGGATTTTCATTTGTTTCTCTGTGCGGAGAGGAATACGCGTACATGCAGTAGAGATGAGAAGTTGTTACTCAGTTAAATTAATTAAATTTAAAATTGGGCTTAAGTTTTTAAAAGATATGGGCAGGTTGATTATGTTTATTGCTTGTCATTTGATAATAAGTATTTAAGTGGTTTTCGAGTTGCAATTAGGTTAGGTAAGGTTAGATGAAAATGACTGTAGATGCAAAGCCGTCACATTTAGACCATATACGTTGTTTGTAGTTTTCTCCTCCAAAGCCCAAAAACGCAAACGGGATCGATTTTTCTCCGGGAATACTGAGGATATATTCATTCGATTTCGATAGAGTCCATGCTTCAGCGGCAAAAAATAGGACTGATTTGATCAAGATTTGATGTTAAGTCATCTTTGTTTTTCGGGATAGGGACACCAAAGAAACAGCGATTGACAAGAGTAAGCCTTCGCTTAATTACTGCAGGGACGTTGTTCTCAGAATTAAAAGCAGCGCCAAGGTGGGCAAAGCCCCTTACTAACTCTTTATTATAGCGGTCGACTGTGACATTCTGTACAAATATTCGATGTTGCGTTAACCTTCTTTTTGACAGCATATACTTGATTTGCCCTTATTTACCGCTAAACCCATTTTGACAACTTGTGTATTCGTAGTTATGTCAGCTACTGAAAGGGCTCAACTAAGCCGCAAAAACGTTCAAACTAGACGTAAAATTGTCAAACAATATTAAGACGAAACCACGGGATTATACTAATAGTATATACAACAGTGATAACCCGAGGTTTTCGCGCCTGCGACTGCGGCACATACTAAAGTAACCCCCGCTGATTGAAAAACTGATCTAGAACTTGTTAGGTCTCTCGATTCCGATGGCTCTTGGGACCCTGGGAAACGTTCATTAGATTGATTCTGAACGATAGATAGGTACGAACGAAGCACAGCTTGTTTTGGTTGAACCGAAATAGCCAGTTGGTTAGCCAGAGTGCTGTTTTTGACGCCTTTTCCCGGAAACCAAAAATATCAAACGGGCTCAAAACGAGAGAAACTCTGAAAGACTACAGTTGGAGAAGAGAACAATACGGGAGGCAAAGGTATGGCACAAGGACAGCACTCGTTTAGCTACAACAGAGAAGAAAAGCAGATCAGCGGAAATGAAACAAACTGAAAACTATCAAGATCTTGGAACTGAAACAGCATCTTTTCTTCCCATTCCGAACAGGGCTCAGAGAAAGAAAATTTCTGATAGTCCCTCTGTCAATCGGTTTTTCCCGCGGTTAATGTCCGGGTGAAACATGTGTTTAAACCAACAAATTGTACAGTTCCAGTGGACGTAAATGTGATGAACGAATGAACGTATTGGTAAAAAAACATTTGTTTTGGTGGTGGTATAAGATTTCCGTATAAGGCAGCCTCTATAATCAGAAAAGGTTATATTTCGAGTAGAGGGTATTTGGATGTGGTGACAGAAATGAAAACGTTACGAATCCACAGAGTTCTCCACATTAAGAAACACAAGTAGAAAACCTGCAGGGGCGCAGATCAGTTGGTATTGCCATATTAAACAAAGTTCGTTTGAAAATATGGACCAAAAAGCAATGAAGGCTCCAGGCGAGATTCGATAAAAAGACCAAAGGCGAAAAATTATACGAATATCACTCAAATGCGAAAACAGCCCCAAATTTTTGGGCTTACTTAATGAAGTGATCCAAAATAGATTAGCCTGTCGGGTTAAAGGAGTTTACCGGCTGAAGACTTCTGCGAAAAAACCGAAATATCAACTGACATTAACAGGCTAGTTAAAGTCGTGCGTTGAGTACCACAACATGCAGTAGCTGGTATCTGTCAACGGTTGTGGTGACTTGTAAGGCCATCAAATGTACTGTTTGTCTTCAATAACTTCAAGTCACCTGCACCGACGGCATACATACAGTTGTGCTAAAAAAAGGTAAAGACCAGCTACTAGCAACTCTGAAAAGAATCTTCACTATAAGCCTGGCATTGGCATTCAACTCGGAACTCTGGTATAGTGGCAGTAAACCGTAGCCCGTAATGAAAATCGGAAAAGATGCATACACTTTTGTCAAGAACGTCAGGCCTATCAGTCTACTTGCTGAAAATATTGGTCCAGCTTCATATGCGTATAATTGATTAACGAATGCGTCCTCTGTTGAAGACACATCAGCCTACCAATACAGAAAGGCCTACGATAGTACGCTTCGAAATCTGGGGGACATAACTGAAGACGCGTTCGGCAAGATATAGTACGCGACGTCACGACTGCATCTGCGAGACAACTCGGCGTAGATAAATGACTAGTTTTGTGAATAAAAAAGCACATTAAAAGCGGATGAAGACTGCGGCGGCCAGTCTCCACTGCTATGGTGCATGTTAGTCCACTCACTCCTGTAGGTATGATGTCCGTATGAAATTTGCCTAGAGACTGTTTGCTTTAAAGAGCGAATTGCTTCAACGGAGGACTGAGACATTTCAAGTATAAGTGATTTACTTTGACAGGAAAACAAAATGTTATGGAGTGTTAGTTCATATCCAATGGCCACCTTGCAACAGAGAGGTGCTCATTAGGCCTTTTTCTTTAGTATGGAGTTCCTATAGTGGCTGATCTCCTTTTTTTATTTTTATTTAGTCAAAGCCAGGTACCTGCAGCCTGATGCGAGCGTAAGTCGGACATTTACAGGATGTTGCGTCACTTATACCCAGCACATTTAAGTGCTTTGCAAAAGTGTAATATCCTGTTACGACGCCAGTAAGCAACCTGCAGCCTTTCCTGCTGAGAGACAGCAGAAAAGCCGCTGACTTCCTAGTGACGTCGGGAAGTATTTGTTTCGTCTGCCTATATCCCGCGGATCTGTGTCATCAGCAGCTGTGCTCGTATGAGACCCAACTGGCAATGTAAGCCTTAGCCGAGAACGCAGGTAGATTCAACGTAGTTTCGGGTCCTGAAAAACTCTCCTCTGAACCGTGCCTGGAAAGTTCGTCAATTCGATTTCATTTCCCGTGATCCCATTGTGACCTGGGATGCAGACAAAGGTCACCGAAACCAGTTTTGGGCACAGGGAAAGTGGATTTCATTTTTTTCTTTTTCCGCAACAGAAGTTCCTGTATCATTGCATCGGAGGGCATGTCCGTGTGACCAGAGTCATAAGACGGCCGGTGCACAAGATCATCAAAACTCGATATTTGTACCAAAGACATTGGTACAACCATTGTAGAGACTCTTGGTGCCCAAATTTTAAGCTTTGTCAAAAAGCTTCTGGCGTTTCTTTACTGACATATCTGTAATGCTTAAGAGAATACTCGATGATACTTATTAGTTCTACGTAGGTATTACCACAGATCTTCCTTTAGAAAATACATGTTGAGACGCAGACAGAAGTTGCGAGTCAATGTTTGCGTGTCTAAGGATAGTGATCAGTCTTTTTCGAATTTTAAGAATAATAGATTTTTGACTAATGGGTCTGAGAACTTTCGACTTACATGAAAGCGTTTTCTAATTTTGTGTATGAAAATTATTTTAACTTTTCCCTATAATACAGAAATGAAGACCAGATTGAAACTGCTCTTCAAGTTTATCTTTAGCGCAGAAATGTTAAGTCATTTGCGGTTTAGCTTGTATTAGGCCGACTGTTCGTACAGATTTGTATGATTTGAAGTTACACTATGTGTATATCACGCAATCCTACTTAAGAAGTTAGAACTGTGAGGCAGATAAAATCTCAGATTTGATCTATCTATGTTGTTAAGTACCATACTTATGAACTAAATGGGAAATAATCATTTAATTGCAGATTAGGCGGTTCATCCTTAGAAGTCATTGATATTTTCAGACCAAAAACTTGTCTTCACTCTTAAAAACTTTATCGAGGTAGTCGTCGGAATGAGTTTAAGATTCTCTGGAATAATACTTCCATGGGTGGCATCTAAAACAGTGTCTGAGACTTTATGATTCGAACCTACAAGACAAAAGATAGTTGATTGGGGTTGGTGCTTTTGGACATTAATTGAATTAGACCGTGGATCTTCGCAAAAAAGTTCAAAAGTTTCTTTGTTATTGACAGTAACTACGCAGATACGCGTAAAAAGACAATTCTTTTACTCCAGCTTTTCAACCTTTCAATTGTTAGTAAAAAGCGAACAATTAAATTGAATGAACTAGCGTATTTTAACCATAGAGAAGGCTTCAGCTGGAATCCAACTGTGAATTCTCTAATTACAACCACAAGATTTGCCCCAAGCCCATTTTCTTCCAGCTTCTTGCAGCCATTGCAGGATATCTGATCATCATAAGTGATAAGTTTTATATGAAAAAATGGAATTGAATTCATCAAAATCACAAATTTTAAAATATATAGTAAGTTAAAAGTATTTCTTGCATGAAGTAAACAGGCGTCTGTTTTTTAAGACTGAAAATAACTGCTGAACAGTTGTGGACAATCAATATATGTGCATTTAAGGAGATGGTCGATTATAAAATCAAGTGGAGCCAGCATTCATATAGGGACTTAAAAACTAAGTCAACTAAACGCTTCTCTTTGTAAGCTCAGGTACTGATATCGAGCAGACTTATTGCTAGTATTTTATGTTCGTTCAGTCTGATTGAACTTATCTAAGGTACGAAATATTACAGCTCTTGAGACTGAGATCATTAAAGCTATGACGCTGTTTATTATTCGGGTGCTCAAGAAATTATAAAAGATATTCTTTTACTTTGAGTGGTAAATTGTTTTGAGACCAAGATTTGGTAATATGACACTTCGCACTCTGTCTGAAATTTGAATAAGAAGATCCCTTTGCTGAAAAAGCTTGCTTCCTTTTTATTTAAAATCGTTATTGCTAAACAAGTCTTTTACCGAGGCTTATACAAATACTTACTGCTTACAGTTATCTCTCATGAAGGTACTTGATAGTTTCATCTATATTGCATCTATCGGTCTCGGTAATCACTATTTCGTCATTAAGATTATCATCAAAGGTTTTTTAAGAAATAACGTTGGAAGGCTTAAGAGTGATACTGGTGTTTTATTTGTTTGGCCTTTTTTGAACCGGAGCAGCTTTTCCCAACGCTATCTGGTACTAAGTTGTTATGTCGCTGCTGGTCCTAATCGAATCTTTACTTCAGAATGTTTTTATGATTTTCTTACTTCCGCTCTTTTCTCTAGATCTGAAAAAACTCCAAAGATATTTAGAACACAAGCAGCATTTCGACGATTGACAATTTTCTAGGGGGTGCAGCGCTGCGATTCGCCGATGGAAAATTACTCAATTACTTTGGTGGCGCAACAGCCCTAACAAATAAGTAGCTACAGGTAACGTGATCTATCGTCTGCTATATTCTGTGCCCCACTCCAAGTTGGTTGAGGTCGCCTTCTACTTGAGTACGCCAATTTGACCCTGACATATCAGATGAAAGTTGGATCCTTAGACCCCTAACTATACCGATGTCGCTGTATAGCGACAAAGTTTGTGGTGGAATCTTCTTCTTAATTCCCATTCAATACAAACGAAGTCAATAATCACAAACAGTATATTTCTCTCGATATGCCAAGTGTGTGTCAAGTCTCCTGTGTTTCCAGCTTTTGAATGTCAATCTTTTCTTGATCTTACTTGACTTGGTTGTACCTGTGATACCCGCATAATCTGGTTGACAGTTAATTGATCAGTGATAGCCAAGTTGCTTTATCGAAATTGAGATGTGAAATCCACGTGTTGGGTACTGAAAGGTTAGGTACCGTTGCAGATTATATCGTATAAACTTGAATCCATTGTCGAAAGCAAGTCGACTTCCAAAAAACCTTCCTTGTTTGTAACAGTCCCCGTAGTAGACGTCGTAATTTTTCATTCGCTTGATCCATCTTATTACATTTGTTATGGTAGATTTTGGAAATACCAGCTTAGCCACTCCGCGAGTTGTTTGGCCGCACGTTATCCATTAAGGATGCTAATATTTTATGTGCAAATCCGAAATGAATTTTTCTTAAAACGTTTTCTGAGGTTTTTGCCCTTTAAACATCATGAGTATAGCTGTTGGTTATGTCTGAACCTGTACTTATGTGGCTGCGTTTATCTTCTGAGTTTCCGTGGTCAATTAGGTTTTCTGAGAACAAGACTGTATGTATGTGGGAAACAAAGACGAGAAAGAAAGAATGGGTGCTTTAACTTCTGAATTTTTCTGAATTTTTTCAATAAAAAATCCCACTTCAAAGGGATCTTCATATATGTTAAAAGGAACCATTTTTGAGATAGGTATCTCTAATCCTCGGCACTTCTTGCAGACCCTCATTCTTTCCTGGAAACTTTTAATCACTTTTTCACAGAATTAGAACTGCATCTCGGTGATGGCGACTTCAATGTTTGCTTTTCTGGAATTGTCTGCGGAAATTTGGCGTTGCCTCAAAGAAAGAAGTCTAACTGTGTTAAGTCGCACGATCTTTTGGGCCAATGGGTATCTCCCGAATATGAAATTACGTCCGTATAACGTATGGTAGCTATCATCAAATTGGAAAAAGTACGGCCCTATGACACGTTCAGTCCATAAACCACACCAAAAAATTAATTGTTCTGGGGGCACAGGCATCTGCTTATTATCGTCGCCGCCAATGTGCAAATGGGTCTCATCCGAAA
The DNA here is from genome assembly GCA_907269105.1 of Volucella inanis. Lineage (NCBI taxonomy): Eukaryota > Metazoa > Arthropoda > Insecta > Diptera > Syrphidae > Volucella > Volucella inanis. The sequence goes on from OU026153.1 coordinate 151,796,866, forward strand.
GGACGTAATCCGAGAACGTACAACGCTTTTGGTGGTCGGCCGTTTTCAGTTCTTGAAAATCATTCATAAAAATTTTGTTCAGTGTAGCTGTGGAGAGGAAAACCTCCTGGGAATAGTGGCGAGTGGAAGTGTTTTTTTTTTTTTAGTAGGTAAGCCTATCTCTCAGATTTTTTTTTAAATATCTTGCGCATACACAACTCCGAAGGCACATGAGTATGTACTAAATTGGCACGAATTTTCCCCATGTTGCCGCTATTGGACGTAAATCTTCATAATAAAATTCAACGATTTGAATTTTTTCTTACTCATTTAGCGTTCCAATGTACATTTTTAATGACATCTATCACCTTTTACTAACCCTGCGTGTATCAGCTGTAAAGTAATTGACCTTCAAAACCTACACTTCTTGTTGCGTGTGGCCCTTATTAAAGTAAGACAGCTTCACGAGTTTTAAATCCTATCCTGGCGACACTATCTTTATATTAAATTTCAATTACTTCACGTAACAACAAAAGTCATATTTATTCCCATTAAAAAACATGATTTGGGTCACAACTCCCACCAGACGCACCAGTTATTAAAAAGTTTATATCGATCGGTCAGAACAGTGCGTGTGGTGCCCTCCGTTTAACCGCAAATATGAGAGGACCCATTCATTACGTAGTAACAACGAGTCACGTGTGTAAATACCACTTCATACCCTGATGGACTTCTGCGAATTCTGTGTGTGCCACAACAGGTCAACCACCAATTAACGGCAATAACACTCGATTTGTTTGTTATGTTACATCCTCTGGAATCGTTTATTCATTTCGCGCAGCATTGAAACAACCCTCTCCGTCACTTTCAAAGAGACCTACCTCTGTAAATGAGCCCACAACAAGTCTGATCGACAGCTGCTATTCACACACGAACCCTTATGTTCCTTACCTCCTCTGAGTGCTTTTGCTCGGGTACATGAACCATATTTATTGGCGACGACAGCGAGTTGGTCGTGTATTGACTTGGCAGCTCCATGATTTACAATTGTCATTTCTGACATCCGCCTTGGTTCGCATGTGAAACATTGCAAATGACCACCCTCCGACCTAGTCTAACTACTCTCGAAACCACCCGGAAATCGTAAAAGTAGGGGATGAAAAAAAAAAAAAAAATTAAATAAAAATCGAACGAGCAAAATATTGTTTTAATAAATGGATCCCATGATTGGAAATAAATTTACTCGCTGTCCGTTACGATTCAATGTTTGGATTTACACGACGAACAGGTTTACGGATACTATGTCCCGTGTTATTAATTACCCAACCGGGGCTGTGTTCTTCTGGTATAGGGATCGGCAAGGTAGGGTAGGAATAGAAACGCAAAACAACACTGCCAACTAAGCAAACAATTTACTTGGCGTTGTTTTGCTTTCTGCTTTTTTTTTTCTGTTTTTTACTACTCTTTCACTCTCAGAAGGGACACACTACAGTCGAGGCTACACCAAGTTGTACAAATGATGTTGATTGGCAACGGTTTTATCCAGTTTGTATTGTTCTCGAAGCTAATTAAATTGCCAAAGTAAAGTTTGTTCCGTTGCGTTAGAGAGCAAAAGTTTCTTGCACGTGGAGTGCGGGTGGGATTCGAAATTAAATTAGGCGAATACTTTCGCCACTTAACAGGCGTTGGAATCCGAATATACGAAAACGAATACCATTGCCAGGGTTTGGAGCAGTTAAACACATTGTCACAGTAACGTGCTGTTTCAAGTGCCTTAGCTTACCTAGGCGTAAGAAACTTTATTTAGTAAAGAACGATTTGTTATGAACGAGAATATAAGGGACGTATTAAAAGTTTTGAGAAGTTGTCCTACCTTATGACCCACAAGGGATGACATGTATTAGTTAGTTACAGTAAGAGAATATAGACTTGGATAGATGGAGGGGTTTGAATTTATTTTTTTTTATGACAAATGTACAACTTATTCTAATAACTTAAAATGTTCTAGTACTTAGGACATTCATCAACGTAAGGACATACTGGTCAGTGTTGAGACCGGGTTATTTGCTTATTCTTCTCAGTTTAATGTTCTCTATTGTATATTGTACTTAACGAGAGTACGGCCGTGTTTTTTTATCGCTCTGTTAATTTTAGTTCTTCTTGCTAATTCAATAGTTTCATAGTGTTTTCTTAAATCTAAAATTTTTGTATAAAAACAAGTTTTAAGACATCTGTAGAATTTGGAGTCTTCATCAAATCCCATTTCCTCTTAATTTGTTTTTATTGCTTTTATCTCTCTGTTCTTATTCTCTTCAAATTGTCTAACATTTCGCGATATGTCTCGGATGTAACCGAAAACTGCACTTTAATTGCACTACAGTAACAGAAAAGACATAGAAAAATATGGGAAACAGAAGAGAATCATGGATATGTCAGATTTGTAGAACTGGTACGAGTGGAGAAGGTCAAAATGCTGTTTTAGCACCTACATCAGCGCCACAAATCCAAAACAAAAGGAGATCCCGACCTGGAATTACAAACAGTCGCGTTAACACCAACACACTAAATGACGGTAATAAAGTTGTTCTTTAAGATCTCAAACAGCTAACGAAGATCTTGAGGAATTAGTTAAAGCAATAGGTACAACAATAAATTATCACATAAATTATACCGAAATCACCGACGTATATACAGGGTTTTCCAATAGGGACTTGACAAATTTGAATTTAATTTGTGAACGCACTCTTTCACTAATCATCAAACTGTCACTGTCAATTTATTCAGTAAACTCAACATTTTCATCATGGCAAAGTACACTAACGAGCAACGTCTGCATATTATAAAAATTCGAAGTCGCAAAATCATCTTCAGTGACGAAGCTCATTTTTGGCTCAATGGGTTCGTCAATAAGCAAAATATGCATTATTGGTCGGGTGAAAACCCACATGTGCTTCATGAATCACCACTTCATCCACAAAAAATAACTGTTTGGTGCGGTTTGCATGCCGGCGGCGTTATTGGGCCACGATCGTCACGTTACTGTTTATGGTCAGCGTTATCGCGCCATGATCACCGATTATTTTTGGCCCGAATTGGAAGATATGGACTTGGACGACATGTGGCTTCAACAGGATGGTGCCATAAGCCACACAGCACCCGCTACAATCGATTTATGAAGAGTAAGTATGGCGAGCGTATTATCTCATGACATGGGCCAGTCGATTGGCCGCCTCGTTCGTGTGATTTAACGCTGCTTAACTATTTTCCGTGGGGCAACGTTAAGTCATTTGTTTATGCCAACACACCGACGACATTGGAAGAGCTCAGAGCCAACATTGAACGCGAAATAGGGGCCGTTTCGGCTGAAATGTGTGGCCGAGTCGTTGATAATTGGGTCCAACGAATCGACCGCTGCAAACTTGCCCGCGGTGGCCATATGAACGAAGTCGAGTTCCATTCATAAATATTTTGATTGTACTTCAGTCGAGAACTTCGTCGACTGCGCCCCCTTAGTATAAACGTCATCTACATACCATACATTTGATTTTTGAGAACAGTCAAAGCCAGAAGACATTTTTCGTATTCATCTTCTGCAAGCTGGTGCATAGCTCTAATGGCTGTATATGGAGCCGAACCTGTACCAAAAGTCACCGTGTTTAAACGATATTCTTCTATTTGATTTTGTTTATTGTGCCAAAGAATACGCTGGTAATGAGAGTCCTCTTCGTTCATGTCAATGCAAAGATACATATTTTTTTAACATCTGCTGTGATGAGAAATTTGTGTAAACGCCAATTTAATAAAACCGCGGGTAACTCATTTTGCATTGGTGGCCCATTACATAAAAAATCATTGAATGATCTTCCACTAGAAGTTATTGCTGAAGCATCAAATATCATACGATGCGATACTTAGTGGTGCAACTGTCGGTTTGCATTGAATCTCCGGTGACGGATTTGTGTTGTTTCAACTGGAGCTATTTGGTTGAGATTAAAAATTATTTTATAGCACTAGTACGGATAACTGCTCTGTAGTTTGCGTTCAGTTAAACTGAAAACTAGTTAAAGCCATCTGTTGGGATTTGCCTAGATCAAAGTTTGGATCAATTAGCGATTTCAGTGGTAAACGAACTAGATACATGCCATTAGCTTGGTTCTTATAAGTTCTTTTGAAAAATTCCTCGTACAATTTTTCCTCCTTGCTCTTCCTGAGAAACATGCGAGCAAGTGATCGAATGGGAAAGAGGCGGTTGTGACGTAGGTTGATACGTCTGTTGTTCTTTATGTTCTTTATGTTGACCTTTGCGGAGACCCTTCTTAAGAATCTTTGCTAAAATGTTTGCCTCAAGGAGAAAATCAATGGATAAGGAACGATAAAAATCTAGATCAGTTAAATCTAGTCAACGAAGATGGGGCGATTTCTGATACTTAATCAACTTTGTTGGTAGGTCTTCTGTTACACTTCAACAATCGAAGCGAATACACTGACTTCCATTGTTCATCGATGCCTGATTGAATCGTGATGTTGGTTATGCATTTACCTGACCAACGTTGACCACTTGGTAATTTAATAGAGAGGTGATTGGTAAGTGCTCCAATTTTAAAGATTGAGCAGCTCTTTCGCTGATCCAGATGAACCTTGATCTCGTTAAGCCCGAAGTACGAATAATTCGCTTTTGTTTGTTATAACCTTAAGAAGAGCTGTGGGTAATAAAATCTCTAGAAGAGAATTTTGAAGCGTATATTGTGACGGAAATAACAAGTGGTTGGATTATGTGATTGATAATGGGATTCGTGTTACTACCAGCGTGTTTATTAAGATTCTGAGAAGTTTATGGTAGTTTGGATGGGGGTGAATTGTTTGCAGTGCTGATATGAAAGCGAAGTAAAGTGTGATAAAGCTTACCATATTGTTGGCAATTCTTAGCATCGGCAAGTGCATTGCTTTCAAAAAATCCATTGCTTAGAACTTCGGACAACGGCACAGAATGTGGGACTCTTGACAAGCAAAACAACTTATGGCCTGATTGTTATGGGAAGTTGAAATGTGTTTTATCTCTACTAGCGGATTTGAAAGTTAGTAATGTGAGAAATTTGAATATTTCGTAGTGAGGCGGAGCATGTACATATATCTTGCTGGAATTCTTAGCTTCCAGGATGCGATATCTAACGTCAAGAAAACCTGTAAAACTTTTAAACGTTGGGATTTTTGTTGATTGACCACAAGGAAGTGACGAGGGAGGAAAATTTGCATGATATGGCTCGGTAATAGCAGAAATAGAGGTGATGTATTTATTTTCAAACACATCAGCTATATCGTCGGAGAAATACTTGTTTGTTCCTTTTAATGACGACTGAATGAGATGGTGATGATGCATATTAAACTCAACGTAAGACTTATGTAAATTGCTTAATCCGATGTCGAAAGAAAATTTTGTACGACGATCTGCTGGGTCTTTTTTGAAATTATGAAACGCGTTCTTAAATTTTTCCACCAATTCATGTTGAATTTGTAAGATTTCTTCAGGATGATCCTCTAGATAGCTCATTTTTAGCACGAAGAGTCACACATACTCATCTGTTTTTTTTTTTTTTTCGGTTTTGTCCATTTAGCGGGGATAATGTTGTTCCACAAAAAAAAAAAAAATACTCCAATGACGTCTAACGGAAAAGATAATCATGCTATGTACGATGCGAGATCGAAGTAATGGAAAAATGGCAGAACCTTTATCACAAAAATGCAGCAGCCCTCACAGGAGGCACCATATGCTTGTGCAAGACAGTGGAATGAAATTGTAAAACAAAAATTGAATCATACCAAATCATTAATTCCTTGATCCCGGAATTCATACAGAAAATTAAAAATACAAGTTTATTCATCTTAATCTATATTGTCCCCTTCATAGTAATGCCCGTCGACTGCAACACACTAAAGCCACCGCTTGATCCAATCCTCGAAACAAATTTCGTCAAAAAATTACGAATAATGATGAGACGTCTCGTCTCCAGTAATGATCCTTCTGATGAATGTGTGATGGGATTCAGCCTCGCAAGTCATCTTTTTTGCGATGTCAACACGGTTTTTTGCATGAAATTGAGGTCTTTTGGTACCAACTTTGCTGCTACGCGACGGAAACCCAAATCATTAACTAAAATATATTGGACGGATCCATAGGCAACGAACAAGTCCTCTGATGGTTAATTTGCGGTTATTGACCAACATTTCTTTTTCTTCATCAATGTTTTCGTCGGTTTTCGATGTCGATGGTCTGATGGTCTTCTGAACCGCTAGTACCACTGGTAAGCGACCGTTTTCTTTAGAGAATCGTTGCCGAAAAACTTTTCCAACATTTCCAACACACACATATGTAGATAGATGTACTCTAATCTACGTAAATTTTGCAAATGTCAAGGTATGACGCTAAGATTTGAGGGAATGTCAACAACAGAAGTATCAACTTAACAAAAAAAAAAAACAGAACTCAAATCAGAAAAATGGGAGCGCCACACATAGTGACGCCTCCGGAAACTTTTTGATCAAAATGGTAGACTAAGATCTCCGAAAAGTAATTGGTTAATATTTTATTAGAATTTAACACTAAGATAAGATATAAAAATTGACTGCCTTAATGCTTGTCGATTTTAAGGAAGTGATGAACTTCGATTTCAAGTTAATAGGGTGTATTAAGTGATACATTAAGTTATACCTTCTTTCTAATTTGTCAAGTTAGTCCGAAGTATTCCAGGTAAGTATTTTGAGCACATGTTTTATTTTCCTTCCATCATGTTCTCTTGTATATTTTTTTGATTCTAGCCAGAATCCTTAGAGCGGACAGTTTTTAAGTCTTGTCAATATATTTCCTCGCAATGCTAGTCAATGTTAAGATATTATACGCTGTGCCGTGAACAATCCATTTCTCTTTGAAGGTGAAGATTTTTATTAAACGTTCTGAAGATTATGCCTCTGTTGTTTGAAGGATCACTGTGAAAGGGGAATATTATATTTTTCCTGAATGTGGGACTACTTTCGTACCAAATATGAAGTTATATGCTTTCAATGTATTCCTTTGTTGCATTCTTAAAAAAATTCATATGGTACGCAGTCCTTCCCTAGAGGCTTAAAGGGCTTACACCTTTGTACGACTTTGCATCTATCATGAGAAAGAACTATGCTCTTCAGTGTTTTCACTCTCTAGTAAGTATATGCATTTGATATGGTTGGTTGAGTAGCCACTTAAAATGATCAGCTAAAAGTGATGCCTTAACGTGAGTACTTTCTATCCATTGATTGTTCTTGCAATTTTCCAAAAAAAATCGGCTGTATCTAACTTCTTTAAGTTTAGCTATTAGGTGCTCCGAATACTTTTTTTTTTTTTTAATATTTTATTTGTCCGTTGATACCCTAGCTCTGCAAAAATGCTTTCTGTGTCCCTTACTAAGCGTAGGTAAATAACATAAATTCTATTTTCCTTACATTCCAAGTTATTCGACACTTAAAGCTCTGCCCATCAACTCCTACTCTTACCTCCACGTATTGAAAACTGAGAGCCTAGTATCTCTGACTAATTGTAGAGCACTCAACCCCTGAGGGATGCCATTGTGCACGTCTGGCATGAGTGGGAGATATTCACGTCTTTGGGTCAATTTGGGTTTCATGGTGCACACCCCCTTAGAGCTACTTCGATATATTCGGAAACTAGTTCTAAAGGGAACTAGCGGCACAATAAACATGAATAGGCCAACTGCGGCTCTCATATCTTCACTGAGTTTCTGCCACCAGGCTGAATAGCCTTTGTCACGAGGTTTCACAAAGGACCTAGTCTTTCAGATTGGAGATTGCGGACACGGTAACTTCTTCTACGTACAAGAAAAAAATATTGAACTTCGAATCTGGACTAATATAATGTTGACTACCTCAGTACACGTTGTAAAGTCAGTGAATTTCGGCTTTGTATTTGGAATGTTTGTAGCCGCTTTGGAATAAATAGGAATATTATACATTTTTCAGAAAATGCCTAATTGAGATTATAACGGTCGTTACTTGTAGTTAGCGAATGTATTCGTTTTCAGATATAAAATTTGGATGATATTAAAAATAAAAGTTGTTCAAGCGTATACTTTTCCCTGATGAAATGTTAGAGAGTTTGGGTCATGATGTCTGTCAAAAGATGGTATGCGTAAGTTCAGAAATTTAGGCTCATCTAATGAAAAACCGTTTAAGTTGGAAAGCATCAGTCTGTAGGTAAAATATTTGTAAATGAAATCAGATGACCGAATTGACTGAGTGTTGTTTCTGTCCCAGGTCAAAATGTTGTGACTTGCAAGCTAATGACCACAATTTAATTTCAGTACGCGAACAGGCATCGGGATTGTCTGAGTCCTACGTTGTGTTTGGTTTCTTGCAAGCACAACTGCACACACTTTTTTTGTCCAGGACTTCCGTCTTTCGTCTGTCTTTCCTGTGACACCTTCACAGAGAGTGATGACGAGACACCGTGGAGCACTTACCCTGTGAGTGTCCGAGCAAAGTACTCAGCAGACAAAAGAAACTTGCCGCGGATATGCTAGATGCTAGTTCAGTAGACAAATTATCGTTGCAGCGTTTACAATGAGTCTGGCCTCTTTCAGTTTCCAAAAAACCTAATTGTCTGCTTTTATTCAAGCATCACTATACGACTTTTCTAAGTTATAATTATGAAATCTTACCCTTTGGCGCCCTAAGGTATTGCATTATTAATCGGAAGGGAGTTACATTTTTCTAAAATCTAAAGTTATGTTATGTTAATTGATGATGTGCACTATATAAAAAATGTGGGAAAATCCAAAGCCTAATCGAAGACAAATTACGTAGTTCCATGTTATCAACCGACCCTGAACCCATTATCGTAATCACTAGCAGACACGTTTGCTCCAATACCAATCTCAACTCTCAATTAATAAAAATCTTCTCGTACGATTGTTTGAGTTTTATTTTCAAAATTTATTTGACGGATTTTTGTCGTTGTTATATACATGTACATGTATTTGAATTGGATTTACCAAATTTCTCTGCATCTGCCTCTACTGTCGGGCAAATATCCAGGCTGACATGGGAAATCGATCATATTAACTTGCATGATTGGTTTAACTCCGGTCTGAGATACATCGTCGTCATCCTCGAGGGTATCCTGATTTAGTTCCACACACCACTCAGGATTTATTGTCGCTGGAACACCAGCTAGGTTAACCTCACACTCAACACTCTTTAGACAATACTTGACACAAACTCGTCCGGTTCCATGCTTAACCTTTTTTTTGCAAATATAGTGACCGGTGCAGTCTTCTGCAATCTTTGGGATGTTATTCTCAAGCCATAGGCTTGGTTTGGTGGTTGGTGGCTCCAGAGTAGTAGTTGTTACTGTTAGACGTTTAAATAAATTTAATCCATTTGTAGACGCAATTAAGATGCTCAAAATTACAGAGCAAGTAACTAGCGCTAGCACAAACTTAGACATTATGCCGTGAAACTATGAATGTACAAACGAACGATCAATTGGCGACTGACCGAAGATTAAATGAAGCTCGTAGCTGTTGGGAGAATTTTGAGATAATCTTTGGCTTTGGAATTTATTTTTGTTGGCCAGTGCGTTGAAGATCAATGCCGAGTTGACAGATGTTTTTCGGAGTATCTTACGGAGTGTAGAGCGTGGAGTGGAGCTTATGCTAATATAAGTTAACAAATAAAACACTGTGTTTTAACAGTTGCTATTTAATTTAAAGCGATATATGTTGTAAATACTTGTTTACCTTTTATTCTGCCACAACTGAGTACTTAAAGAGATTCGCGTTTTGCAAACCATTCTCGTAATGACATGTTTTCGAAAGGTATCAGTAACAAAGACGTACCTGTTATCTATTATTATCGATAACAATCATTTGCAGCCATAACAACAACTTTCTCGGTCAAATATGAGGTACATTATTGCTAGACACAATACAAAAGTGATACAGCTGTAGCTATGTAATATGTAGATACGGTTGATTGTCATAAATTTGCTTCTATGATATTTCAAATTTATGTATTTTATTTTATGTGTACATCAAATTATATTTGTATTTAAAGCAGATGATCAGTGGTATAAATGGAATTGGGACATTGAAGAAAAACCCTACTCGAAGGAAAACCCGATAGTGCTGTCACTTCTCTGACGGTTCAATATAAATACTGTGTTCAGCTAGAAGAATTGTAAAATGTTTGCATTCTAGCAGAAGACTGCGAAATGCAAGAAAGAATTCTTAGAGTAAAGTATTCAAGGTAGAAAACCCTTGAATGGCTAAGCAAGTATGTGCACCTTCACACCCCCTTTAGAGAACTAAATTTTTTTAAGTTTTCAGGCCACCGAAGCCAACGCAAGGCAACTTGTAGACTCTAAGGCAATTCAGCGAAACAGACGATGTGTTAATGCATTTTTATACCCAGAATCCCAGATTCGATTTTTAAATAATAGATTTAGATTTAGTTTAGATTCTGTCTTGTCAACAATTTTGTCTCCCAGCCAAATTTTGATACGAAAGTAAGATAGCATATAGTCGACTTGACTACTATTGAAGCCAAATAAAAACAAAAAAAAAGAGTTTAAACGTAGGATAAAAAAAAAGGAGACGATGAATCGACTTGTCTAGGCGGATAAGACTCCTGCCCATGTGCAGATTTGCACCGACTACATAAGGAAATCCGAAAATTTCTAAACAGGTAATAGAAACTACTAATTTAGAGGAAGAGTGAAATCTTTGTAGATTGATGGAAAAAGATTAAAAGAAGTTATTACGAATTTTAAAAAGCGAATTACGATTGAGACATTCGGTGAAACCAACAGATTGACCAAATCTCTGAAAATGTGCAAATCAGTAAGAATGAGTCGGAAGTTAAGACTATCCCTCGCTCATTCTTACGACTAAGTAACGCAACCTGCCAAGCGAGTTGAGCCCATTTATATATGTAGATATACATATGTATCTATAATAGTTATACTACACGGTATTTGATTTATTTTTAGGATCATTAAGATAATGATCATAATAATAATAATAATTGTCCTGTTTTGCGAATTCATACCCTGCCTAAGATGCAGCATGCCTACCAATGCAGAAGTTTCTGAGGGAGTGGCAGGAAAGGAGCTTTAAGATCTGGTTGGCAGAACTGACGGCGCATCCGACAAGTAAAAATATTCCCTGGAAATTTTCAGCGACTTTGAGGATGCTATCGCTAACACGAATTTATAACACGGCTTAGACACGTAACTACTTTTGTATTGGGTATGTAATTTAATTCGCTTTTTTCAAAATTTGAACATTTATTTAAGAAAAACTTGTACAATAGTATTATTCAAAGTATTGCTCATCTAAAGCTATGACTTTTTTCTATCTTTCTGGCAATTTTTGGATCTCATCCCAAAAGAACTGCGCCCGCCTGGCAGACAAGAATGAATCAAGCCAATTTTTGATATTCTGCTCTGATGTGAACCGTATTTCAGTTAGGGCGTTCTGCATCGACCGGAACAAATGGTAGTCAGAGGGGGCAAGGTCTGGGCTATAAAGCGGGTGGGGTAAGACTTCCCATCCACTGTTTTCCAAATAGTTCTTAACCGAAATAACAACGTGGGGCCGAGCGTTGTCATGATGGAAAATTATTGCCTCGTGTCTGGTCGCATATTCCGGGCATTTTTCGGCTACTGCTCTCATCAAATGGATTAATTGTCTCGGTAGCGTTATCCATTGATGGTTTCACCCGGTTTTAGCAGCTCATAGTATAGCACACCCATCTGATCCCACCAAATACAGAGCATTACCTTCGCGCCATGGATATTCGGCTTTGCCGTTGACTTGGCTGGTTGGCCGGGTTTCACATATGATTTTTTGCATTTGGGGTTGTCGTAATGGATCCATTTTTCACGATCAGTTACAATCCGATGCAAATTTGACTTCCTTTTGTGGCGTTCCAGCAACATTTCGGACAAGCAAAACCGCCTTTTGACGTCTCTCGGCTTGAATTCATGTGGAACCCGATTTCCTTGCTTTTGAACATATCCAGCTGCTCTTAAACGTTTTGAAATGGCTGCTTTAGTGACACCCAAAGATTTTGCGAGCTCTTTTTGTATTTAACAACAATCTTCATAGAGTAATGCTTCCAGTTCTTCATTTTTGAACTTTTTTGGCTTCCCAGGACGTTCATCGTCTTCCAAACCAAAATCATCACTTTTAAATCGTGCAAACCACTTTTGGCACGTTCGCTGAGCTAGCGCATGTTCACAATAAGCTTCCAACAAAATACGATGACTTTCGGCAGCAGTTTTCTTTATATTAAAGTAATGAAGAAGAACTCCCCGCAAAAACACTTTTTAAGGCACAAAGTTTGACATATTTGAAAGAAAAAAAATTATTGTTGTTTACGCTTCAAATGAATGACATATACTGAAATGACGTACAATGACAGTAGCCTTGCAACGCATGTTCCAATGGAATAATAACAATGGAATAATACAAGTTACGCCATCTCTTAGTAAACCGCACGACTATATTATCTATTAAGTTATAATAGATAATAGATAATGAACCTTTAATCAAAATATTTATACAAAGGTACGTGGCGGTCTCAAATTGATCATTTTTCGATAGACGTAAGGGATGCCTCCAGTCTTCTGGACGTCCGAACATTCACGGTAGTCAACATTGGCTTGAATTACTACCTTGTTGCAGCTAAGGTGCGAATGGGGATTTCTTAGGCTCCACAACAAAGAAGAACTACTGTGAGAAGAAATAACGTAGAAAAGTTGCAATTGCAAGAGACCACCAGAATCTTCGCTGAATGCGTATCTTAAAATCCGTAACAACTCCTATGCAGTCAGCACCAGACTAGTGGAAACGCTGCCAAAGTACAATTAGGGACGCTGCCACTGATGTGCTGGGTTTCACCTGACCACCTTCCAGAAATCGCTAGTTTGATGAAGAATGTGGGTAAGTAAATGCAATTAAACCAGAGGGTACAAAGTAGGGCTACAACAAATAACGAGACCCGCCTGCGAGCTCTATGAACAGAAGAGACGGGAAACATAATCGCTTTTGCAGAGGACGAAAAAAGACCACGAAATATGGAAATTTTATTATAGAAACGTGTAGAGGCGAAGAAGAAAGACTTGTAGTAGGGTCACAGATGCCCAACATACCACCGAGAGACATAATTTACCATTCAACTTAGACGACAATAGTTAAAATTTCCGTTTCCTAATCGAAATGAAGTAAGGGTAGAAATTCCGAAACTAAAATTCAACAAACCCGCTTGACCTGATGACTTAACCGCCAATGTATTCAAAGTTACTGAAAATGACTTTATGAAGAGCATGCACCATTTCTCAGGTCTGATCAAAAGAATGTAAGCCTGATAAATAGAATCTAAGCTCCGTTTGTTCGACCCACAAAAAGCAAGACTCAACAGCGCCAAATATAGAAATACCCATATAAGTCTCCTCAACATAACATACAGGGTCTTATCTGCCATTTTCTGTGAGCGTTTTAAAACCTTCGTCAACAACCTGATTGGCGCCTATCAGTGCTGTCTCTGACCAAAACTTCACACTCCGGCAGATCCTACAAAAAACTCAAGAACTCTAAATCGATACCCAACATATTTTTATCGATTTTAAGGCTGCGTGCTACAGGATTTAAAAACACGAGCTGTATAAAGCCTTATCTAGTGTTGGCATCGCTGCTAGGCTCCTCCGTCTGTTGTAGAATGACGATTGTCAAGGTTGATAACGACTTAACCGACATACTTGCTATCAAAAAAGATTTTAGGCAAGGTGATCTTATCCTGTGTCTTCTTAAATATTATACTTGAACGAATCAAGCGATCACTGCAGGCACAATCTTTCTAAAGTCTGTGCAACTACTAACGTAACCAGTGCGTTCATTAGATTAAAATGGAACATACCAAAATGCGCTTAGCGGAAAAAAAAGACAAAATCAAGTCTGATATATGCTGTCAGTAAAAAGAGACAAACAACGTCGACGAACTAAACTGAGCGTCACAGCCGACAGCTATAATTTCGAGGTAGTAATGGACTTTACCTACCTTAACCTAGCTCTGCTATTAACTTTGCCAACAACACCCCAATAGAAATGAAACGAAGATCAACTCTTGGCAATCGCTGGTTCTTTGGGCTAAGAAGGCAATTGAGTAGTATGATCCAACGCCGAAAACGAAGGACACTCTTTATATGACCTTAATCATCCCAATCCTATTTTTTGGCACTAAATGGTAGATTCTTTCGAAAGAAAAATAAAAAATTAAAAAAAACATTCGATTCCGTTTTCATTTACGGATTTTGGCGGAGAAGATTCAACGATGAAATATTCGACCTGTACAGCGACCTTTAAGTAGAAGAGGACCTCAACCGACTTAGAGTGCGCAACTGGAGGCAGTTAGCTTACGACCAGGCTAACTAGAAAAGGCTTTTTAGTTGGGGGCTAGATTCATTCCAAATTAAAGCACTACCTATGTACCTAAGCAAGAATATTTCTTGGGTTTACAAATATAGCCAACTCTAGAAGCGGACAGTAACAACAACGTGTCTGGAGAAATACCATATATATTGTAACATTATAGGTGGATAATAAAAGAAGATATGGCTTGTTACCGAGAAGGATAACTTGGATCTCCATAGCTTTGCATCGGTTGTCTGATGGAAAAAACTTTCACGAAAATACGTCACTGCTGCATTTATCATACTCCATAAGACGGTTTATCTCAGCTGCCTGGGGTTATCCTTAGTACGCATGGCTCTGGTCTACAATAAATGCACTAATACATCTCCCTCCCAGTGATCTTTTTATAATGGGCTACACTCTCAACAGAGCAGAAGCAGAAGTATCTTTGCTTTAGGTCGTACTGAAACTTCCCACCCCATCATGGGTATTATTGTCGGAACACGAAGAGTTGTCGATTATTTTAAACCGGTTCTACTATACTACAGGGTAAAATGGCATAAAAGATATGAGATCGCAAATGAACTTCCTACACAAGGCTTAGTTTTTCAGAACCTGAAGTCCTGAAATCGCATTGAAACTGCCTGCTTCAAGTGCTAGTTGATACCCTTTTAACTGCAGCCGTAAGTGGCAGGTTTCAGGTAGACTAAACGAATGCTTCTGTGTCTGTTTATCTCTTATTGGAATCTTTAGCCCGTTATAACGCTTTTTCTTGGCATCCTGCTATGACGGTACCAAGAAGCATTTCATCTGCAAATGTGTATTTCATCCCTCAAATAACTTTTCAAAAGACTTTTATATTTTTTGAGGAGTACATATATAGAGTGAATAGAACTCACTATTTGCTTAAGTGCTCTGGAAAACTTGAACAATAATCCAAGTCAGGACTTCTTAATTTCAGTAGAAATTTTCCAAAATTTTCACATTTCTCGCATCGCTATTTGAAATGGCCTCCGGTTACTTACTATCACCACAAAAGATGGGTTAAGAAAAGTTTTGATCTTTCCAACTAGCTACAAGTTATCAAACTTCAAAGCTCTTAATGCAGTGGGCTTAGAATATATAGTTTAGCTGTATTTGTCAAACAAGAATTAGGTGTCTAACTAAAATTAGGAAAGGCACCGATTGACGTCAATCTGGCGATACCCAGTGCTGCAACTATTAATACATAACAATTGTGATCATTTTACCTTCTCGTAGTACTTATACACGCGTGTGTTGAGCAAGAGAAAACAAAATCACTTTAATTCGCTGTCAGAAAGGTCTGAATTTTGGAAGTAGCATTACAATATATCAGACATAAAATTCACATTGACCTCATATAGATAATGTTGTTCACACACTTTTTACTAAGCGCGCGTATCGCCCCAGATAGTCATAAGTTAGATTTGAGAATTAAAAAAATAGAATGGGCGCTTATCATAAACGAACGAATAGGAACAGTTGTTTTGTTTTAACATATATGATTCACAATCAGTGAATCAACGGTGGCTCCGACGAATATCTTACGAATAAATGGGATAATTCAATGTACATATACCATATATTTGGAGCTAAAATCAGAAAGGAGGTCATTTGGAGCTTAAATCAGGAGTAGTCAAGGTACTGAAATGGAGAGGGTGGCGGATGAACCTTAAATAGGTCACTTAAATGGGTCAATAGTCATACTTCAAAAGTGGATTACTGACTGCGTATTATCCGGTCCTTTTCGCTCATGGGCATTGAGGGCATGACCCCTAAGTTGGGGGTTACGCGTGAGGTTATATATTGGCCACGTATTGGGTATATATTTTAATTCGTGCGGTTTTTTCTTTCAAAATTTGAACGTTTATTTAAGAAAAACATGTACAATAGTATTATTTGAAGTATTGCCCATCTGAAGCTATGACTTTTTTCCATCTTTCTGGCAATTTGTGGATCCCATCCCAAAATAACGGCGCCGGCTTGGCAGCCAAGAATGAATCAAGCCAATTTTGGATATTCTGCTCTGATGTGAACCGTATTTCAGTGAGGGCGTCCTGCATCGACCGGAACAAATGGAAGTCAGAAGGGGCAAGGTCTGGGCTATAAGGCGGGTGGGGTAAGACTTCCCATCCACTGTTTTCCAAATAGTTCTTAACCGGAAAAGCAACGTGGGGCCGAGCGTTGTCATGATGGAAAATTATTGCCTCGTGTTTGGTCGCATATTCCGGGCGTTTTTCGGCTACTGCTTCAAACGGATTAATTGTGTTCGGTAGCGTTGTCCATTGATGGTTTCACCTAGTTTTAGCAGCTCATAATACAGCACACCCATCTGATCCCACCAAATACAGAGCATTACCTTCGCGCCATGGATATTCGGCTTTGCCGTTGATTTGGCTGGTTGGCGGGCTTTCACATATGACTTTTTTCGCTTGGTAATGGATCCATTTTTCATCACCAGTAACAATACGATGCAAAAATGACTTCCTTTTATGGTGTTCCAGCAGCATTTCGGACATGCAAAACCGCATTTCGACGTCTCTCGACTTGATTTCATGTGGAACCCAATTTCCTTGCTTTTGAATATATCCAGCTGCTTTTAAACGTTTTGAAATGGCTTCTTGAGTGACACCCAAAGATTCTGCGAACTCTTCTTGTGTTTGGAAACAATCTTCATAGAGTAATGATTACAGTTCTTCATCTTCAAACTTTTTTGGCTTCCCAGGACGTTCATCGTCTTCCAAGCCAAAATAACTACTTTTAAACAAACCACTTTTGGAAAGTTCTCTCAGCTAGCGCAAGTTCACCATAAACTTTCGCCAAAATACGATGACTTTCGGCAGCAGTTTTATTTATATTAAGGTAATGAAGAAGAACTCCCCGCAAAAACACTTTTTCAGGCACAAAGTTCGACATATTAGAGTGAAAAAAAATTATTATTGTTTACTTTTCAAATGAATGACGTATACTGAAATAACGTACAATGACAGTAGCTTTCCAACGCATGTTCCAATGGAATAATAACGATAGAATAATACAAGTTACGCCATCTCTTAGCAAATTATTTAACGAATTAAGTTATAGAACCAATAAAAAGCTGACTATTTCCAAGCAACCAAAACCTCGGATCATCTTATTACGACAGTCTAAACTTGAAAACGGACATTGATGATGATAACAACGCTATTCAAGAAGTGCAGTTGGATGACTCGAGCAAAAGGATGAAAAACTGTTTTCCCTTCAGAGAAAACAAATAGCATCTATTTGGGTGCGAATTTGTCAATCGCGGCAGACATTAAGCACGTGATCGGCGCGTTAGAACAATCCGTATTAAAACTAAATTTTTTAGTATAATCCTAATATGCGCTCATGCGAAGAATATTTACTCGAGCTTCTCAATAAAACTTACGAAAAATGCCCAAAGTCTTACGTTAACACCATTTTCAGCGATTTTCACTCCAAAATAGGAACGGATATGTTTGCGGCCACCGAATACGTTATGGTTCGAGTTTCTCCCAAAGTTTCACCTCGTCGCAGTCAATGTAAATCTCAGAAAATCTAACAACGGAAAAATACGGCGAAGAAATTTAATGATGAACAGGCAAACACACATAATGATACAACTGACCTACGAAAAGGTCCTACGAAACAAGAACAGCTCACAAGTCCGTGAGCTCCATGACCAACAGAGGAGAGTCCTATTTCATAGGCTTATTCGAAGAAAAAACGAAAAGCATTAGAAGCGCTCTTCTTCACTGGTTTCAACTGATTGCTGTTGTTCTGTTACACTTTCAACTTATACCCAACCCAAAAGTTTTGCTTTTTAACCCTTTACGTCAAGGGAAGACCTTAGGGTATTATTATCACTAAAAAATAAAAATTCGTGATGGTATTTCAAATATGTTATTGAAGAAAATATATTTTTACGTTATGGATGTTCTTCTATTAAAAAAATTATATAATGCTGATTTTAGAGAAGTAATACACAATTGGTTTACTTCTTACTTTAAAGGAAGAAAACAAATGGTCAACGTAAATGGAAGCTTCAGTGATTCCCGTTTATTAAAAAATGGCGTACCACAGGGCTCAGTTCTTGGCCCTTTGCTATTTCTATTTTACATAAACGCTCTCTTTGGTACTAACCTTAATGGAATACCAAAGACCTTTGCAGACGACATTGCATTTACATACCGGCTTGATACCGAATTCGAATGTGTTGCATGCTTCACAAATTGATTATTAGTGAAAAAACAAAACTCATGTCTTTAAAATTATCGAACAACGTTGTAAAAGATTAAAAAAAAAATTCTGTTTACCGTTGCATATTTGTGGTAAATGTAATTTTATGGGTAATTCATGTTGTTAGAATAATAATTAATTTTAATATCGAAACAGTATCTCATTTTAAGTACCTTGGAGTGTTAATGGACCAGAAATTAAACCGGAAAGAACATATTCAAACCATTAAATCGCACTTGCTTTTGGTTACGTTTCTCATCAAGCCATATTGTTCTATAAAAGTTTTAAAGAAAGTTTATCGTGGCTTAGCTCACTCAAAATTGTAATACAGTATCTCGACCTTGGGGTGGTTCCTATAATATGTCTACTAAGCCGTTGCTCATAGCCCAGAAACAACCATTCAGGATTATCTCAATAAGAATCGTACTAGCCAAAGCTGGCCTTTATTTAAGGAACTTCGCATTCTACCATTGACACACCTTTATGTTTTCAAAGTACTTAAAAAATTTTTTAAGAAAAGTGGTAATATTCCTAGTAGATCAAATCAATATTTTAGTCTTCCTGTAAACACAATGTATTTTACAAATGTCCCAGCGTTGTGTAAAATCCATTTTTCTAACTTCTATACTGTTACAGCCCTTTTAATGTTTAATAATTTGCCTTTTACTATTAGAACAACTTTAAATCTAAATTAAGATTGGTTATTTACGTTTTACTATATTGTTTTGAAATTGCTACTCAAAATAGATCGGCTATACTAATTTCAGCACAAGTTATACCTTGATATAAAGTAGTTTATATTTTTTATTTAATTTTTTATTGCCTGTTAATTATCGATCTGTATCTTTTTTAACGATAGTCTTTTTGAAACCTTTGTTCTATGTATATTAGTAATTAATTTGTTGTATCAATCCACACTAACTATCAAGTTAATGACTGATTACTATTATTTTTTGAATTAAATCAACAAATTATTCATTTATCCAATATTGTCTAAAAGTAGAAAGAGTGTGTCAAGGCCACAAAATCTAAACAGAGACTCGCTTAAGTTAACAAGAACTAATTAGTAAGGGTATAGACACAATCGGTACTAGAGATATGAAAATATTGCTTCTCCAGACCGTAAAATGGCTCGGCGGGAAAAGCCTAAATTCCTCGGTTAGGCAGAATGAACCTTTAAATATGGACAATTAAAGTCAAAAGATCTGTCCACCCGATTAAAGGGCAGAGACAATGTCTCGGAGACCATTATACTTGAGAAAATTGTGCGAAAATCTCAAGTCAACATCAGAAGCACAATTTTCCAAAAGTCTGTAGAACTGTTTGTATACGCAGTTAACATTGACATCATAAGTAACTGTATGCTGTCAACAAAAAAGTGCACACAATATCGGAAGATCGGACAAAATGTCACAATACTCGTAGACAGCTATAATTCTTAGATTATGAGGGATTTTGTATACCAAGGCTTCATTAACTGATAATGACATCTTATCAGAAATCAAAGCAAGAATTACTTTTGCCATTCGTTGTGATTTTGAGTCTCGTTTGCATTGAACGATTTTGAAGGAGGAGATTTGACGACGAAGTCTATGAACTGTACAGTTACATTGACCTGGTCAAAAGAGTTCATACAAGCCGCTTAAGATGGCTAGGGAATGTAGGGCGCATGAACACAATGCTCTAGCCCGACGAGTCTTCGGTTTCAATCAGTGGCATATTTCACAAAACTACAAGTTACAACCACAAATTTGTACTTGTGATTTACTGCAGGGTGATTCAGCTTGGCTTGGTATTCAACAATAAAGCGTACAAAATTCAACTTTTACAAGAATTGAAGCCAGGCGACTTGAATTTGCGTCATATTTTCAGTGAATGGATTCCGGAAAAACTCAATGAAAATCCGGTGTTTCATCGTAAAATTTTGTTCAGTGATCAAGCCCATTTCTAGCTCAATGCATACGTTAATAAACAAAAGCATCGTATTTGGGCTGATCAGCAACCCGAAGAGTACTAAGAGCTACCATTATATCCATTAAAAACAACGGTATGGTGTGGCTTATGAGCTGGTGATATCGTTGGTCCATATTCCTTCAAAAATGAGTCAAATCAGAATGTTACCGTCAATGTAACCGTTATCGCATTTTAACGGACTATGTGCTTCCTGAAATTCAAACTCATGGTCTCGGTGAGCTCTGGTTTCAACAAGACGGCGCCACGAGCCATACAGCGCGTGAAACAATGGACTTGTTGAGAAATTATTTTGGCGAGCACTTAATTTCACGTTTTGCTACGGTAAATTGGCCGCTTAGATCGAGCAATATCACACCTTTGGAATATTTTCTCTGGGAATATGTAAAGTCTCAGGTCTTAAGGAATAAGCTAGCTACGATTGACGCTTTAGAATCCAACATTACTAGTGGTATCCGCGAAATACCAGTCGCTATTCTCGAACGAGTCGCCCAAAATTTGACCTTTCGAAGTGGCCAACATTTACATAAATTCATTTTCATGAAGTAACTGCCATGAATTATTCTTTTAACCGATAATAAAAATTGTAAGTTCACTTTCAAACTTATGTGTTTTATTTAACATTATAAATAAAACCTCACGTTGAATTACCCCATATTATTCCCCTGAGGAAAAAGAGACTTTAGTTGAAAATATATAACTTGCAGTTGGATGCACGAAAAAAAAAAGGAATTGATTTAGGGCTACCAGTAAGTCGCCTAACTGCGGAACTGGAGGAGACATCGTTCATTTAGACTCAGAATCCTCAAAAATCAGAGTCTGAAGAAAGACCAATAAACTTTAGTTTTTATTAAATAAGTTAAAAAACAATAAAAAAATGAATAAAGATATTTTGTTTATTATTAAAAAATCTTGCTGTTTTATTAAATTTTCATGAAAAATGACTTAGAAAATATTTTAAGGTAGCTTGGCCATTCAAATTCTCATCATTTTCATTTGGGTACTCTAAGTTCTCTTACTTCAGTGGTGTACATCTCAAAATAGTTATATGTTGGTTGTCGTGAAATATTAGTTAAGACAATACAACATTTTATGATAGTTACTGCTTTTATCGGTTGCAATCGTACTATAAGTGTTTCAGGCATGAAAATTTCTACAATACTTCAAAATTCCAATAGCGATTTTTTATTATTCTTCGATCAGTATTCTATTGTATCGTTCAATTTCGGATGTTGAATTTCTCAAAATTGGTGTAATTAACCAATCCAATAACGAATATTCCATATCGTCAAGTAAAACAGCATGAGGATAAGGCCGAAAGCCACTTTCAAATTTAGAGAAAAGGGAACTTCTTCTCTACACTCTTGAATCGTGTACACTTTCGGGTCAATTCACGTATGCATTGTAAAAGGTATAGTCAAGCCCGCATATCAGTATACAATTAATAGTGTGTTTTCCATGCCTATCGGCATATGCAAATTCAAACTCGCTGGGAGCATCTACCAGGTGAGTTTTTTAACTTAAGACATCAAAATTACTCGAAAAGTACGAAATATCGCGAAAAATGTTTCAGACAAAAGTCACAAGGTTCTGAAGGTGACATAATATGGTGACCACGAATTTGATCTTGAGCCCCATTTTTAAGGTCAAACGAAGGTCACTTTTGATTTTTCAAATGATAATTCCTGATTTTCATAGCATAGTCGTATTTCTCAATGGGGCACACGACTTTGTCTCAAAGGTCTTATTTCACAGATTTGCAATTGTAAACTACAGCTGTACCATAAATAACTATTGGTGAAACGAAAAACGAAGCATTTCTACAAATTCCCCTTTGTAAAATACAAGTACAAATTTGTAATACCCAGAGTTTGGTGAAACAACATAAATGGGAAAAATCACAAACTTTGGTAAAAAGTGGTTGTAAATACAAATTTGTAAGTTGGTGAAATAGGCCACAGGAATGACAACACAGTAGAAGACCCTGCTATAGGTATCAAGCACTAAGAGTGCGCAATTGAAGGCAATCCGCTAATGTGCTTTGTGGAGAAGTCAATTGGTTGAGGTCCAGATTCACTCCGGGCTGAAGCAAAATGTAAGTAAATAAGTAAGTTAGGAATAATTCTTTTTGCCTTCAAAGAGAAGGGTGTACCTTTTTGAGAGCACTACAGGAAGTGCTATTATTGGTAGAACATAGGGAGATGTCACTGGTGCGTTTGCGACTATAGGAACAGAAACGACAAAAGTAAACGGGGGCAAAATAAAGTATGTGCTGTCAACAAAAAGGGACATCTATCATCGACAAGTCGGTCATAATGCCACAATCGACAGCTATAACTTTGAAGTAGTAAGAGACTTTGTCTACTTCGGCTCTGCTATTATATCTGAAAACGATATGTCTTCAGAAATCAAACGAAGAATAACGCTTGTTTCTTTGGGCTAAGTAAGGCCCTCTCCCGACAAACAAGGAAACTCTGTTTAAATATGGTTCCGAACTATGGACACTTTCTAAAATAGATGACGAAATCCTTGGTAGGTTTGAGAGAAAAATGTTTCGTAAGATATTTGGTCCCCAATGCATTGAGGGGTTCAGGAGGAGTCAATTCAACGATGAACTCTACGAGCTTTACAGCGGCATCGACCTGGTCAAAAATTCGAGCATTGGGCGCTTAAGATGGCTGGGGATTGTAGAGCGAAGGGACACCAACGCTCTAGCCTGCATTAACTCCAATTCTAATGCAGAGGCACAACGCAGTAGAGAAGTACCTTGCCTTGGACGGCGTGCGGAAGTGGAAGAGAAGTTCAACCAACTTGGAGTACGCAACTGGAAGCATTTAGCCAAACACCGTGTTAATTGGAGAGGTTTATTGGTGGTGGCCCAGATCCCTCTCGAAGGGTACTTAGCCGCCTAGGTAAATAAGCTTCTGCAAAGCATGGTTAATTAAATAAGAGTACTCGTGTAAGTAGATATATCTAGATTAAGTTAAGTGAACCAACAAATGGCATCCTAGTGTGTCCTGAAAGCATTCTTCTTCTCAGATTTATCTGGTATAAATGTATGAGTATCATGTTGTATCAACAGAATAACCACCTAACCTGACCTTAATGCTTTTGAAGACGTGAAATTATACATATATGTATTAAATTGCTAGTGTTGTTTATATTAGGTGCACAACTAAGTTATTGCTTTTGTTTATGAAAGTGCAACTTTATTGTGAAAAAATTGTTACCAATGAATCATTGAAAGTATTGCCAGTATCGCTAGGTTCAACTTTCTCCGATCTTTCTGGCGGAGCTCGAGTACCGCTATGCTAAAAGTGTTTCTTTGAGGCTATCTACGAATCAAGCCAATTTTGATGTCCTCATATGAGCGGAACTGCTGATCAGCCATGCCATGTGCCATCGAACGGATCAAGTAATAATCGAACGGCGCAATATCTAGGGAATATGGCGGGTGGGATAGGACTACTCATCGCGTTTCCAAGTAGGTTTTAGCGGGCTTTGCAACGTGAAGGCTTAGGGCTCTTAATCCACCCTCGACACTCCTCTTTGATTTCTGAACGACAATTTTCCTCAACTCTATCCGTTTGTGGAACCACTTACCGCGACAACGTAGAAGGATAGATAATGCAGCACAATTTAAAAGGGAACTTAAAAAGTACTTTTCGTGTTAACATCTGTGTAAAACACAGAAACAATATCTTTGTGTAATATACAATATGTATGCATATATGATTTCTTGTGCCGTAATGTCCAAATTATATCATGTTATGTTATCTTTATTTTGTAGCTTTCATCTTTAGATTCCTCTGTTTTTTAACTTAGCAATAAATAATAAGATATTATGTCTTTATATAAGCATTCAATGAAATAAATAAATAAATTAAAAATAAATAAAGGCGAGCGAGAATCACTTTTTCTTGATCACATCGTAACCACCGTCTTTGAAGCGACGGAACCTTTTACTTAAGACAGCATCTTGTAAACTTTTTGGAACTCTCGATACGCTTCAGACGCCATTTTCTTCGAATGAAAGAAGAAAATCAACACAACAGGTACAAAAGTACGGGTATATGACGCCAAAACAAAATCACTAATGTGTCAAAACGGTTTGTTTACCCTACATATGTCTAAGCTTGGTTCATGACGTTTTGGATATGTCAAAATCGACCACCACTTAATATACTGCTGGACCTAGGAAGTTGCGTCCATAATACATATGTACATATAGTAATTTGCAGGCGTTGAACCAATAATGCTAGTATTGGACCAATAGCATCATATGTTATAATTAAATGTATAAAAATTGAATCCACAATTGATCGTTAGCTCCCACCTCAGCATAGTCCAGCTTTGGGCTTTCAGATATATTTTTGTCTCTGTGTGCATTTACTCTGTATTCCAGAATGGTTATTGTCTAAACCATATCGTTCATAACCTCTTCTGAGTGTCATAACCCGTAAAAAGATTTGTGGATGTCAAAGGGGGTATTCACTTTCCAATAAAAGCGTGGGTCTAGAGCGTTTACGTTCCAATATCGAGCTCAATAGGTTGCACTTGCAACAAAGTATCACTCCACTTAATCGACGATTGGGAGTATGAATACAAGAGTATTACACACATTCGTTCTATTACTCCCCCAGAAATTTTCTATTGGTAGATATTCGTAGAAGTATTTAAATTTTCCTTCCTTTGAATTTCGTTCCGAAATTGAGTTGTATCCTTGCAATTAGTGCCGCCATTGTTTGTTGTCACGGCAGCTTCACTGCTAATTTAGCCTTTTCAAAAATTTCCGGACATCGAAAGCTATCGCTTGCACATAAAGTAACAATCAAAGCGACGTGGCTATAAAAGGAAGTTCCCCGAAATTGTTTTTCGTTTCGATTTTATTACTCTCCAGAGGGTACAAACGGAAGAATAGATTGACAGCACTAGCGGGCGAATGGCGGTGTTGGTTAGTGTTTGGTTTATTGAATTTTATCATGTCGGGTCGGCCGCATCGGGGCCTACCAATAAACCACCATTAACAACCCGTCAAGATCCGCCTCACAATATTTTTAGTCCCACATTCTTCCCCCAGTACACTACTCCTACGTAAATTGACTCGTGTATCCGTGGATGCATGAGGACGAAATTGAAATTTCTAAGTCTCTTTCAGCACCTCGCTAACAAAAGAAATCCGAGGCGCGATTGTTGTAGATACTCGTACATATAATAGAGACTCTTTTGTGAAATTGATGTTCGACATGCAAGCCCGTGTCTTCTGTGCCGTGACCCGGCAAACTGGAGGTTTTATAGCATAAGAACAGTTTTCCAATAGATATTACTACACAACAAGGCTATAATTATATAGACACGTATATGTCTTTTGTAATCGAGCCGCTCCGATTCAATAGGAGTTAAGGAGGTTCTCTTCGAATTATGAACGATTCGTGATTTCCATTTGGAGCAGCCGACAGCTATGGTGAGGGTTTTGGCGCAGGAGGTTCTACGGGAGTTGGAGCCACTGAAAAACGAAGGCAATGGCGATGGTGATGGTGATAGGAATGGCGTTATTCGTACTTTCTATACAAAGGACCCTCGACGAGAGAAGGTGATGCCTTATTCCATTTTATGGATGTTTCTTTATTACAGCGTTTCCAGTTATCGACTTTGGCATGCAAAGCGCTTTATTGGATTGGAGCCTTGGTTTATTTTAGGAAGTAAATGCCTTTTGTAAGCAATCGGGAATTTGACTCTTTCTTTATTGTTGTTGCTTGTAGAAAGACGCTGTCATTTAAGTTGTAGAGTTGTGAAGCTACGGTCCCTATCGTTGTCGCTGGTAGAGAGGATATTTTCCTTTCGAAAAATGTCACCCTCTGTTGGGTAATGGATATTTAAGTGGGACCTTGTTGTTGGGGTTTTGTGTAATTATTGTTTCCTTTTGAATTGAAAATCCTTTTGTAATTGCCTGTTGTGGGCAGAGGCAATAAATTGTCATGATTTAACTGTTGGTGTTTTATGTGACTAACACGAGTTCCTGAGAATATAATGATTATGAGTGGGTGGGATTAGTGGGTAGGTCAGTATGTACACACAAGGGGGAGAACCAGTAATGGATTGAGAATTTAGTAGGTTTGGACTGAGTTTTAGACAGAAAAGGGAAATTCAAATGATAGAAAGGATAAACTTGCTAAATAACAAACGATATTTATTTATATTGTCTGGAGGTGAACGTTTCAAGTTTTTAAATTATAACAAATTGTCTACATCAAGAGAGACAAAAGTTTAATCAGGTAATAGTAAGTTAATGTCATTATTTATTCGTTTAACATATCCTGACATTCTAAATCTATTAATTTGGAGCCTTAATATGAGATAAATAAAACCATATATCTCATCTTTCATTGTAACATCTTCCCCCAATTCCATTCAAATACTATATACATATCCGATAATACTACTCGAATAACATTTTCCGATTTCGATATCCTGATATGATACCCCAATGTCGTCAATACTTCTGTGGCATAAAGTCAGTCTTAGTTACTGAGAAATATGTATATGCATTGCTAGCTTTCAGCAGTACATCTGGCTTTCCACTGAAGACGGTTTTTTGGATCTACATGGCTTTGATAAAACCAATTTTATCCCATATTTTTTTGTCTGGTGGAACAAGCTCCAACCAAATTACTTCAAGGCTGCTTTACCTCTATATCATCTCCACGTGGACGTTCCGTAGCAGGGTAGCTCTGCCCTAAGCCCACTGATGAATCTCCCTTCTCTTGATATTCATAGTTCGAGAATGCAAGAGTTCTCTCAGCGCAGTTGGAATAGCGAGCTTACAGAGTACAGGGTCACAGCGAAACTACGGGAAGTAAAATCGCCGATTAACTAACTAAACAAGGCTCAGACTAACTAAACATGACTGCATTAGAATTGTCTGCGTCTTTGGTAAGAGCTTGACATTTCGACTTTGTATGACCGCATCTACAAAAATATAGGTAACGATCAGTCAAAATTCCTGAATAAGCTGTTAAGTCCGCTCCATTGGGCTTTCTCGTAATGAAAAACGGTTCTTTTATGGAAATTTTCTTCAAATGTGTCGTCTAGGTGCAAGAAGTTAACTTAGATAAAACAGTGGTATGACGATCCTGGAGAGGAAAGCACATAGTCGTTATACAATTGTTTTCAAAATGAAAAGCTAAGAACAAGTACAAGGTGTTGGAATGGGGTTATGCTTGTTTTAAACCAGTAATATTGATCTAAATTTCTGGGTCCCGAAAAAAAAATGAGCCTTTAAAAAAATAGACCGCCTTCACAAAGAGAACTCTTCTAGGTCCTAATGATTTTGCTTACAGTGTCAGATACATATATTTTTTGAAAATGTGTATATATTTAGTATAAAAGGTAAGGCATAAAGCCTTAACCAGGTGGGTTAAATTAAATTGTTAAGCTCTCGTCAATCTTGAATAACGGTTCATGTAACAGTTGGTCACTTTTTATTTAGACCAGAAGGTGATCTATTGGTCCTAAACGCTGATAGGACAGTATTCCTTTACGATACCGGAGATAACACCTGCTTTCTTACAACCAAAGTTTGCTTAAACTGTTGCCCTCACGTCGACCTAAGGCACCTACGTACATATTACGCATTTATCAAGGTAAGCTCAACGTGCATTTTCTACTACTACTAGGTAGTCGGATAGTTGACAGTTCTTCACCGTCAAGCTCAGACGTTGCAACACGTCGTTATCGCTCCGCGATAATTTGCCAATATTTATATTTGCGTTTGACTATTTTTTTTTATGTAACCCCTTTCGGGCGTCATCAAAACACAGTGACTTTGTGTCGCTATTTTCACCACCGGTGGTCCATAGAAATCAACAGTAGCATTCAGCCCTTTCAACCTTCATGAACGCTTTCGGACGTACTCTGAAACATTGTGATTCATATCTAAGCCGTGCAACTCTCTCATGGAACGTCCTACCGGGTTCTGTATGTCCCATTCATTATAACTTGCAAACATTTGAGAACAATGTACATCGGCATTTCTCTTTTCTTCCTCCCTGATTCTCCTTCAGGTACTCAAATCTCTTAAGCGCGTTAATTATAAAAAAAAAATCTTACTACCCAATATACTTATTAATTTATGGTGGCCAAAGTGACACGATTTTTGTTCGACTTACCCTCAATAAAGACCCCAAATTTGAAAACTTCATACCTTAGTGACCATGCCTTCCTTTGGAACGTTTCAATGCACTATATCTATTAGCTCAGTGGGAATGATTACATGCAATGGGATATGCGGAGAGAATTTCCATTCCATCTCATTTCGATGAGTACAAACGCATAATTTGATTCTTCTTGATAGTGCCGGACAATCTTCCTGGCATATATAATGCTGTATATAAAATGTAATAACCAAAATTAGCAGATTCTGATAAGTCTCACTATCCAAACACAACGAATAATCTAAAATTATATAGTCTTTCTGATTAATTTACTCTGCTATACTTCAACCATGCTGAACACACCGAAAATATTGGATCCAGTCAGGATGAACTCAATTTTCTTCGTGAGGAATTTGCATCCATTTGTTCAACTACAATGCTGATATTGGAGGACATCACATCTCTCACATCACATCACAGGCACATCTCTAGTAAGCTAGATGAACCAGCATCTGTAGTAAGCCAATGCAACAAATCTCTACAAGACGAATAATATCCACTCGTCACCATTTCAGTCCCCACTCATTCAAGAGCCACTACCACTGAAGCACCCGTTTCACTATCTAAGGATTTTTAGTAAAAATTTGCAATGTTAAATTTAAATTAGTTGGCAAAGCCAAAAGCAAAAACCGCCAGTGTTTCGAAATACGTACCACATGGGCTGAAAAGTAAAACAGTAAGTAAAACACAAAATTTTTGCAAAATTCAACTTTATTTATCAAAAACGATTTTTCAATCTTTCGATGTCAGTTTTGTAGTACGATTTCGGTTTAGACTCAAAATAGGCCTCTGTTTCGGCGATTACTTCTATATCGGTCTTAAATCTCTTTCCGGGGAGCATTCTTTTGAGGTCTGCGAACAGGAAATAGTTGCTGTGGACCAAATCTGGAGAATAAGGTGCGTGGGGAAGCAATTCGTAGCCGAATTCATTCAATTTTGCACTCGTTTTCATCGACTTGTGACACGGTGCATTGTCTTGATGAAACGATTTCGTCCTTCAAACGCTGCAACAACGTAATGTAATAGTCGCTGTTGATAGTCTGCCCCTTTTGGAGATAGTCGACGAAAATTATTGCATGTGTATCCCAAAATACGGATGCCATAACCTTGCCAGCCGACTGTTGAGTTTTTGGTCGTTTTGGACGAGGTTCGTCGCCTGCTCGCCACTCAGCTGACTGCCGACTTGACTCTGGTGTGAAGTGATGGAGAAAAGTTTCATCCATTGTCACATACCGACGCTAAAATTCTGCTTCATTGTGGTCGAACAGCTTTAAACACTCCTCTGAATCATCAACACGTTGTTGTTTTTGGTCGACTATGAGAAAGCGCGGTACCCACTTTGAACAGAGCTTTCGCATGTCCAAATATTCATGTATGATATATCCCACACTCTCTTTTGATATCTTCAGAGCCTCAACTATCTTTACGGTCATTCATAATCATTTTGTGGACTTTTTGATGCTTTCATCTGAAACAGCCTCTTTTGTACGTCCACTGCGTGGATCATCTTCGGTGCTTGTATGACCACTTTATTTTTCAATCCACTTGCGAATAGTTCGTTCGGCTGGTGCAGAGTCCGGGTAACACTTATCAAGCCATTTCTTTGGATCTGTTGCATTTTTTCCCATCAAAAAGCAATGATAAATCAACATGCGAAATTGCTTTGAATCCATTTTTTTCACAATAACAAAAGTTGCTTCACTCACAACTCTATATCTCGAGAACTAATCGTCCCACAGCTGTCAAATTTATACACCTATCTTTTGAAGGTTGGTACTAACTAATGGATTTAATTCAAGCGGTGCCCTCTCTTAAACGGCACGGATAGCCCATGTATTATACCCACTAAGTACGATTGAATGTTTAAATCATCGGATGGCATATCCATCTAGGAAAAGATTATCATCCAACGAAAGTATAAGGTAAATAATAATAATAAAAAGATAGCACCCATAACTCAGTTGTGTCTCATCACCATTCCGACCCAAACTGTCATTTAAGACCCAAAATTTTCCAAGATTTTCCCCATATCTTCCTCCTTTTGCTTCATCTGCAAAAAACACCATTTCCTAGATATCAAATCTTATTCCTCATATCATCAAACTTTTAAAGTTATTTCCAAATAAAGTCTTATTTACCTTTGTTCCTGCGCTTTCTAACGAAATTTCCATTAACGTAACCCTATTGTACAAATACCCTAGTTTTATTAGTTTCAATTTACTTAACCCAACCTGTTCTTCCTCCTCATCATTATGTAGTGTCTCGTTTTAGAGACCGCCGCAGTTATGAAAATGTTGGGCTGTACCTTGCATATTTACACGACAAATGCCATAACCAAAATCATTATTATGGTTTCGATTCAAGGAGAAGGCATTTCTATCAAGCCATGAGAGCTTCGACATCTTTTTTGACGAAGTTCAAAGTTCATAGTTCTACTCCATCTTCGCATGTCAACTCCTACTTACAAAGAACTCGTTAAAATTTTAAAACATATTGCAGTTTCTAACTAATTAATTACTGACATTAAAAAGTTTTTCGAAAAGGAAAATTTAGAAGACCTTGTTTCCCTATGACCGGGATATATTACTGACAATCTAGAACGGTTTTCTCACAACTCCTGTTGATATTTCTAATACTGACAATTTTAAGTCAGTATGTGTCAACATTACGCTCCCCAAATTTATGTACTTTGTTGCTCTTGTAGTTCATATATTGGATTTTTTTACTGATGATTCATAACCCGAAGATAGTTTTATTTTTGTATGGAATTTCAACCTTTATTGAATACATGTGTCTTCACATCCGATTCCGACAACTGCGTCGTTTATATGAGTGATCATCTTTCTTCCACGCTGGACCGCTTGTTGCATTACCCCTTATTTTTATTCATTAATTTTCTTCTGCCTTCCCCGATCGATTCCATATTCTTTATGAAAGTTCTGCTAGTCATCTCTTCCCGGGTACAACAAGAAGTTGTGGTCTCTCCATAGCAGCAGAAACAGGTTGTGAAACAAAGATCTATCTGATTTCGACTACAGTAAATATCGATTTGTATGCAATCGTTTTTCTGAACTTTGTGAGTCTCTTTACCTTGAGTACCTCTACTGCATGCAATTTGGCTTAACCTCTGACCCTAAAAATTTCTACCAATTTGTTAATACAAAACGCAAATCAGACGGGTACATTTATACTCTTAAATTTCTCAGCAAATCTTCTGTACAAATTTCTTTGCTTGTCATTTAAAGAAATCTTTTTCCAACCAAACACCTGATCCCGATCCTAGTTACTTCAGCTATATGACAAACTGTCCAGAGACATCATTCATCCCGTTAAACACAACATCTTTGGTATCAGAAAACATTATCAAACTTCTTCCGCCTCTAATGGCCTTCCGGCTATTGTTCCCCCTCGCTTAACCTATTTAACTTGTCTATTTCAAAAGATACTTTCCCTTTTCCTATGGAAAAAAACTTATATCGTAAAAAAAAGGCCGAATTTGACAATTACAGGCCCATAGCAGAACTCTCTTGTTTACTCAAACTTTTCGAAAGTATGGTATATCAAGAAGTTCTTCCGTACCATAAATCAATTATCTACTCAAATCAGTAAGGTATCATGAAAGGCACAATAAATTAACCACCACTAACCTAATTGAGTTCGCCGGTAATGAAGTCGATGCAATCTCAACAAATTTAAAGCAAGACATTCGACAGATTTTCTCATCAACTTACCATCTTTAAACCAAAAAAAAAAATTCCAACTCGTGGCAGGGATTAAATCCTATTTAGAAGAGCGAAGTTTTTTGAGTCAGTTTTAGATTCCCAGTATCTGACTTAATTAAAGCAACATCCGGTGTCCCTCAAGGTAGTCATCTTGAACAAATAATTTGTATCCTACCGATTAACGATATAAATGTTGTTTTAACGAATTCTAATATTTCTATTTTGGATGATGACATGAGAATTTTCCTTGCTTTTTGACTCCCATTGCTTGTAAGGCTACTTAAATAAGTTTTCAGTATAGTTTTGAAGCTTAATGCCAACAAATGCCAAGCAATAATCTATTCCCGCCAACCTAACTACCGCTCCATCCAATTCCTTCCACTACTGTAGTACGGGTTCTAGGAATAATTTGTGACAGAAATTAAATTTCGACTCACATATTGACAAAATTATTAATAAAGCTAACTTTGCATTTGATTTTATCAAAGGCTGGTCAAAAGAATTTTCGAGCCCTTATGTTACAAGGCTCCTATACATTACTTTTATAAGGCCTCTTATTGAATATTCCAGTCAAGTTTGGTCACTCTATAAACAAATCCCCATTCAAAGAATCGAAGTTGTCCAACGAAGATAGATTTATTCGATTCTCACTTAGTGGTCTACCTTGGGCCAATTCATATGTATTATCTCATATGCATACCAGAAAAAAACGTCGCGAAGATATTGACTGTAAATACCGACTGCCAGATAATTATGGAAAATATTTCATTCACTTCCAATCTCCGCAATCTAAGATCCGTCTCCCTTTTCCTGATTCGAACCAATTACGGTCACTTTGAACCAATGTCAAAATTGTTGCGTACAACAAATAACTTATCCGAAGCCTTTGACCCAAAACTCAGCAAGTCTATAATCAAAAAAGCCCTGCTCAATACAACTACTCGTATGTCACTCCTTTAACACCTCTTTCGACCATTTTTCCTCATCCATCAGTTTAAGAATACCTTTTTTTAGATTTTAAACCTAATTTTATTTTATTTTATTTTTATTTTTATTATTTTTATTTTTTTGTTATATATTAAATATTTACTTGTACAAATCTACATAATAATGGCTCCAGAGAACTTTTGTAGAAGGAACAGTTTTTAAATTGCGCTTCTCGTCAACTCATCAGCGCTCTTGTTGCCTGTGATATTACAACAATTCTTAATCTGGGCCCTAACGGTTGTCCAGTTATCGGTCTAACCATCAATTGAAAACCCGGAGATGTTGCGGCATGGACAGCGTGTAAGGTAGGTAATTTGGGAAGGCTGAGGGCCATCTCCAGTTTCGTGATTTTCCTATTTTTCACTTCATTTCTATCAGGAATTTTGATAAAAAAAATCTCCTGTGTAAGGAACAACTTTGGAATCAAGTAATAAGTTTTATCAAGATTGCTACAGTCTTAGCATAGGCGCATAATGGATTTAATGTACCATTAAGATGTTTGCACATAGCGTGAGCTAAAGAAAGTAAGGGAGGGAAAAAAGAGAGATATCGATGTCCGTTGGTTTTGAATGTTTGCAAGTTATAATGGCTAGGAAATAAAGAACTCGGCAGGGAGCGAGTCGCACGGCTTAGGAAAGATTTATGATATTTGAGATTACGTCCGAATGTGTGCTTGAGTGTGTACTAAAGAGCATTCATATCGAGACGGATGTGTGAAAGTGCGGAATGCTACTGGCAATTTGATGGAGCACTGATGGTGAAAATAGCGATATATCAGGGTGACACAGGAGACGTTACATCGGTGTTCGAGGGTATTGAATGAATGTGTAATGTTGACATCACCTACGAATCTTATCGCACGATTTTGGATCCTATCTAGCAAGTGCAAAAAGGTTTTAGGACCACCTGACCAGATGTGGACATTGTTCTCGAGTTTTAGGTTGACAAACGCCTTGTCAGGCAGAGGAGTGAAATATTTCTTACATCGTTTAAGGAATCCTAGACACTTCGCAGCATTTTAGTGTTCCAACGTACGTTGTTATTGGCATACATACTGAGAATGTGTTTCTGTTTCTATGATGCAAGTGCCATTCAGAGATAACGGCTGGGTATTTCAATTTCGCTTTAGCGACAGCAGGCAGCACTGTGTTTCGGAAGTAATAAATTCCAGCCTATTGATGGTTCCTCAATAAGTTCAATTAGTGGTTAACATATGCTGTCGTTTCCGTTCTATAGCCGAAGAATAGGTACGTAAGTCTGGGAACGAATATGAGAAGCAGAGAGCAGTGTCGTCAGCAAAGGAATATATTAGATTAAAAGTGGCAGACCTGAGATCATTGATAAAAATTAAAAAGAGTGTCGGAGACAGAACGAAGTCTTGGGGCATACCAGCATTTATTTTGTGAATATAAGACTTGAAACCATTCAAGACAACTTGAAGTGAACAGTCGTCGATTGCAAAAGCACGCATTTTCGACAAAACATTCTGATGTCAAACTCTGTCAAATGTCTTAGAAATATCAAGCGCAACTTTTTTGCTTTCTACAGATTAATGTACGCTTTGGTTTCATATCTCAGTTAGAAATGCCATCAAATCACCAGTGGACCGTCCTGCCTGTCATTGAGTGTTTTCGTGTTTCGAGATATTTCATGAACTGATGGTTTATCAGTGTTTCCATTACCTTAAAAAGAAAAGACATAAGTACAATGGGTCTATAGGAGGAAAGAAAAGAAGGTTCGCCTTTTTTTAGTGACAGGCTGGACAAATGGTGTTTTCCATCTGTTCGGAACGAGTCCTTAAGAGTAGGATGAAAAAGCTTACGCAATAGTTTTGCTAGCGTGGAAGAACACCTCAGAAGAAGGGGGGATATACCATCTGGATCAGCGGATTTGTGTATATAAAGAGTTCTAAGTACTCTTGCTACTGCACGAATGCAAAAGTGGATTCGTCCAATTGAAGATTCGACGCACTTAAGCGTAGGCGGAGACAAAAGATAATCTGGAAGTGTTGAGCTAGCTGCAAAGTGTGCAGCGAGCAGATTGGCCTTATCTAAAGAGCTGACAGCTGGAATGTCATTATAATTAAGCATTAGGATGGGGGATGAAGCAGAATTTCTATTGTTTTTGATGAATTGATGAAATTTTTACTACCTTTTGGGATAATGCAGTATTTTTTAATCAGTTTTTGGTCGTATTGGAATTTTACACAATTGAGAAAGACGTGCAGTCATTTCGGGCTCGTTTGAATTTTATAGGTTTTCCTCTGTCGGGTTAGTCTCGTAAGACGGAAAAAACATTCCTCTAACAATACAGTTCGATTCATAACATGCCTTTTCTTTTGGTCTGGTTATCTTCATCCAATGAATGATTAAGGATCTCATTCCAAAGAGAGTACTGTCGGTGATCATATCAGCAGTGGCATTCACACCGTGATCGAGGAAAAACAATGGTTCTATCAGACTTAAGACATCTCCTCGATATCTAACTATAGAGACCAGTGTCAAACAAACCTTAGATTTCAGAGAAACCTCTTAAGGTGGAACGATCTTTCTATAGGTGGTCCTCATAATTGCGAAGCCGTATCCTGTCGCGTGTTGTGATTGTTAGATTATGCGCACATCTAGCATACGTGTTCTGCAATAACACGTTGCAGAACATTTAATAGAAAAGATAGAAGACTAATACTCGTAGGTCTGTAGACTTTCGAAATCAAATGGAATAATTAGCCTATTTAAGAGATAAACAGCATGCGAACTGCTGTGTCGTTTTCTAGCAGATAGTCTACCTGGCTCTGTGAAACTGCTATCGATGTTCAGTTGCCTACTTACGCAGAGTGTTTTATGTCATTCATCTGGCTGTAGGTTAATAATCCAAGCCAAAGTGTGACTGTCCTGTGTTGTCTGGGACACCTGCTCTTTATCACCTCCTATAAGCAAAGGGCAAATTATGAAATTAGAATAATCCTGTCAATACGTTTCTCCAAAGCATCAATACATATAAAAGTCAAGGAAGGGTCGGGAATTTGATATGGTAGGATCTGAAGGGGTGAATTTGAATGTCTCATATTAAGAGTTAGGACTCACAGAACAACACAAGGGCCGACTCCTTCGCGCTGGGCCCTTGCTGAGCAAAAAAAAAAAATGTTATCTAGTGATAACTTAGGATTAACGGAGGAAAATCTCAGTAGAAGCTTCAGGATTTTGTTTTAAAAGAAATACCCGCTTTTGTAACTGCATTTAAATAAAGTTGATATCTCACTTGGGTCTTCTGATATCCAATTTCCCGTTCCTTGCTATGCTAATTTTTGAATTTGAGGTCACAATAAACATAACGTTTTACTGTTTTTTTCTTATGAATGTAACATAATAAGAGTAAAAAATAACACCAACAAGTTTGCAGAAAAGCTCATAGATTTTATAACGCAAAAAAAAAAAAAAAAAACTGTAGCAGGAAAAAAATTCCTTTTGGAAATGTGATGAAGCCAGTTGAATCTGTGGAATCTCCTTTAACAGTTCTGGTGAATCATTTCGGAAAAACTCCAGATAGTTTATAGAATTCAGACTAGGTGGTAGTTTGAAGGGGCCGATTAACTTGTTTCCAATTACATTTGCCCACATATTAACACTGAATTTGTGTTAAAATGATTTATCCTTAAATTGAGATTCGTCCGTCAACAAAATTCTGCTAATAAACTCGTTGTCATCCAAGCTCCGCTCCAGCAACCAATAAGAAAACTCAAGTCTCTTTTCCAAATCATCGAGAAGCAGTTCTTGAACAGATGTATGGTGGTATGAATAAAGATTTTTTCCATGCAGTACATTTGAAATTTTATGTCTACATTGAATTGCAAGGCAAAGCATCTGATGTTGATTGACGGATCAGTTGTAACAGCCTCCAATATTCTTTCATCAGCCGAAATCCTTCTTATATCCCAGACAAAATAGACGAAAAAAAGTGCTGAGTTTGCATTAAATCCCTACAATCTGTACAGATTTTGAATACGTTAATACAAATGCTACATAAAAAGTTCCCATCGATCCGGCTTGTGCATTGTTTTTTATTCGAGGTCAAAGTCACAAATATTTGCTTTTTGCGTATATCTCTGAAACGGTGAGAGCTACTGGCAAAATGGATGAGAGAAAGTCTGTAGATCTTGAAACTGTGTACAAAAAATTCCCTACAAATAGTTTTTTCCCTACAAAACATTGCTCTCGAGTTATCGCGAATAAAACCCACATATGCACTCATATGTGGCCAGTATGCATCATCGGGTCATCTATTTGAAAAAATTTTTTTTTGGAATATTGGTTTTTGTGACTCATGGACTCAAATAATATACCATACGTGGAAAATATACGTTTCTGAGTGAGTCAACGTCTCCCTAATTTCTATGTCGGTCGGCCTTGAGTGAACGGCCTGCTTTTCTCGAGGGACATCCTCTATTAAATCCAGTCAGTTTTGAATGGTTTTTCGTAGTAAATAGACGTTTTTGTAGATGATATTTTCATTTAAAACTGTGCCGTTAGACATTTTTTTTACAAATGCCAGAAGTTTGTTTCGTTTGCAGTGAATCTTTGACTGAAGAGGAAATTCTGGTTGTTGATCATGGGATGAAAACTTTAATCGGTCAATTAACGAAAGGAGTGATAGGTTTGATGAATTTTTAAAAGACAAACAATCTGTAGCTATACATAAGCAGTGTCGTAAAGTGTAAACTTTATGTTTCTTTTGCTTCAATGAAGCAGATAAGTAAGGCTAAGTACCACAGGTAAAATCGGTCGTCTTGAAAATGATTTTATTACTTTAGCGATGGAAAACATATTTGCATTTATTGAAAATCATAATGGTTTCCCATTTTCAATACAAAAATTGAATGATTTTTGTAAAGAACTATCTATCGATAAATGAACAATCAAGTTAAAACAGAAGTTGAAGTATGGTAACAGACTTTAACTTTTATACCATTTTTGTTTGATAAAATCTTCAAATTGACCTTCATACCCCAAACCTAACTCATTCTGATAACTTTTAAGGAAGAGGTAAAGAAATGAGGATTTTGACAGGTAGTCAAATAAACGAGCACGCTTTAAAACTTTTTAATAGCTATGCAATTTTA
Source organism: Volucella inanis (assembly GCA_907269105.1). Taxonomy (NCBI): domain Eukaryota; kingdom Metazoa; phylum Arthropoda; class Insecta; order Diptera; family Syrphidae; genus Volucella; species Volucella inanis. The sequence continues at coordinate 151,835,573 of OU026153.1, forward strand.
AAAAAAAATTTAGGTTTTGGCAAACCATTCTTATCGTCAATTGTTATTAGAAACGTAAATAAAAATTCATAAATTTCTTTTTTTTTAATTCTTGCAACTTTTCCCAAATTTCATATAATCTATGGGTTTTTCTGCAAATATGGTAACGATTGTAACTGTTGTTACGTTTATAAGAAAAAATTATTAAAACATTATGCTTATTACTCATTTTCTGAAGAAATATGACCTCAAATTCAAAACTTAGGCAAGAAAAATGTAACAGGAATAGAAAGTGGATATACGAAGACACATAAAAAATATTAATTTTATTTTAACGCAGTTATAAAGGCAGGCATTTCTTTTAAAAACAATATCCTAAGCGAAGTTTCTACGATTGGTATTACCAGAACAATTTCCATTGAAATGGGTGGGGGTACACCAAAGTAAGCCTTTTCTGATATCCTTGATAAACGATGTCAATATAAGAGATACTATAGACCCTTAATGTTGAGACAATTTTTCCTCTACGCTATAAATTTATAATCAACTCCAAATTAAGTTCCAGTATCCTTTTAGCACATTTTAATACGCTTTTAAGCCCGTCCCCTAGTAAGTTCAACTTTCACTAAGCTAGGCCCGGTTTCAAAATAATATATTGGACTGAGAGGTGTCGTATGAAGAAATTATAGGAGTGCTAAATTTTATAAAAGATCGTAAAATTGCAATATTTGGTGGCATAACTTTCGGGACCATGTTGAATAAAATTTTTGACAACGGATAAATTCCTAACCATTTTAAGGAAGCGATAATTTTCCCAATTTATAAAAGGTGATGTTTATAATTTCCTTAAAGTTATAGAGGGATTTCCTTTTCTTATAAATTACTTAGGGCAATTTTACGAGTACAGTGTCGCCAGCAGAATAATTAAAAAATAATAACCTTCTTATATAGGGTGATTCATCCTGAGGTTAGATTTATAATGTAAAATAAAACACATAAATTTGAAAGTGAACCTCAAATTTTTATTATCGGTTAAAAGAACAATTCATGGCCACGACTATGTCTGAGGTGGTCCATTCGGAAGGTCCAATTTCGTTCGAGCAAAACGACTGATATCTCGCCGATAACACGAGTAATGTTGGCTTCCAAGCGCCAATCGTAGCTGGCTTATTCCTGAGGACTTGAGACTTGAGTAGTTCAAAGGAGTGATATCGCACGATCTAAACGGCTAATTTACCGTAGCAAAACGTGAAATTAAGTGCTCACCAAAATGATTTCTCAACAAGTACATTGTTTCACGCTCTTTATGGCTCTTAGTGCCGTCTTGTTGAAACCAGAGCTAACCGAGACCATGTGCTTGAATTTCAGGAAGTACATAGTCCGTTATCATGGCGCGATAACGGTTACCATTCACAGTAACATTCTGATTTGCCTCATTTTTGAAAAAATATGGACGAATGGTTCCACCAGCCCATAAACAACACCAAACCTGATGTTATGGGAGCTCTTGGTACTGTTCGGGTTGCTCATCAGCTCATGAGTTTTTCCAGAGCCCATTCACTGAAAATATGAAGCAAATTCAAGTCGCCTGGCTTCAATTCTTACACAAGTTGAATTTTGTACGCTTTTAGGCCGAGATCCTCACGTAAAATACGCCAAGTTGTCGAATACGCCAAGCCAAGCGGTGTTCGCGTACACTCTCAGCTACAGCTGCTATAGTCTCTTCACTACGTGCTGGACTTTGTCTCACCGGTCGAGTATCATCCACTAATGTAAACTGGGACTTAAATTTGCGAATGTTATTGCTAAAGTGGTTTCAGTAGGTCGATTATGCGCACCGTAAGTTCCTCGAATCGCACGAAAAACATTACTCACAGAACTCTGATTTTCGTAATACAGCTGAACAATTTGGAGACGCTGTTGTGGTGTAAGTCTTTTCATGATGACTTGCCAAACGATACCAAACAAAAATAATAGAGCAGTTTGATAGGAGTCAGGCGTGATCTGTCAAAAAGAGCATATTAAAAATCAAAGCTCACAATGAATCATCCTATAAAATACAAAACGTGGCTCAGGCCAGGTTACTCTGTTACCGATCATGTCCTTCGTGCGCGAACAAGACGTGGCTCGTCTTGAAAGACACTTACAATTGGCTAATGTTTACTATGTATCAACTGATTGAAGCACCACTCAATCGGCACTGATTTGCGCCCATTTTAATTTGCCGTTTAACGCCAGAATAGTGCTTGTAAATTAAACAAATTTATTGTTCAGCTCGTGAAGCTTACTGGACTTTACGTTCATTGTAAATTCGACAAATCGTCTATCTGAGCAGGTAATACGAATAACTGCGGATCATTTTTCACAACGCATACTCTCAGTTGTATATACATGATCCAATGCACAAGATCCAGAATGTACCTACATGAATTGAAGCCGCTTTACCGTCATGCGCATTGTTTCTTTGAATTATTGGGAGCAACCGAGATTGCTCTTGATCCTCTTTTTCACAACATATTGCTTTACATACATGTACACGTACGAATACATAAACTTTGCAAGGTTTATCGCTGTGCACAATAATTTTGTTTTTTACATTTATTTAATTCTTTTAATTGATTTTCTTTTCTCAGATTGCCTTTGGATCACCGGCCACCAGCTGCGCTTAATAACGTTTCGAGCTCTAGTAACCATAGAATGAGTCGTCATTTTCTCGTTTGTTGACCCATACGATCTGAAATCACGGTGTAGATCTATTTACATTTGTCATGAATGGATTTTGTATTGACCTACATTGGGGAGCATAATAGCAAAGGCGATGTGGGTGATCTTATCTCAGTGATATAACGACTCCACTGAGGTCAGTATTGAACGTGATTGGAGTATGAGGCCGATGGATGATGTTGACTAAGGCCCTGAAACTGAACTGAAGACGTTGAAAAAAGTATTACATTCGGTTGGTATTTGGTGCTGGCTGGAATGAGAAGAAAAGTCGACGATTGGCGATCCTAAGTTCTTTTTTTGTTTGTTCGATGTTTTGTAAATTCACTTGTAAAATAAAGTTCTTAGTTTAGTCATGTACATACACGAGGCTTAGTCGAATAGCTATGACAATAAGCAAAATTTCAGAAGTCACATCCACAAAAAATCACTGTGTGGTGTGCTCAATTGACTGGTTTATGCTTTTGCAAAAATGATGTCGGCCAGAACGTTGCATTCTATGCAGAGCGCTATAAATCTTTAACTATTGACTTTTTTGTTCCCCCAATGATTGTCATTATTGTAGAAAACTAAGATAAAATCCCATCAAGCAATTTACATTTCATAGTACATAGTTAGGTTGAAAAAAAGATAACCCCGGTGGTTTAACCCTTAATTGTTAAACAATAAATTATACATTTGGATTTGTATGTGCATACATGTAGTGCTGTCTTCTTGTGCGAACCACGAGGTCCACTGGGACTGCTGTCTGGATTCGTCTGGATCTCGGTAAGCTCACTAGGCTTTAGATTTCACGGCTTTCATGTAGGTGTAGTCGTTGATGATGTTTTTTTGCAAACATGGTTACTTCCTCAGATACTTGTATAACATTCAAGTCCCTGTGGATGTTTTCGTTACGTATATACCGGTTTTAGCGATTATCTAAGGATCTTATTTCGAAACCTTTGTATAGCTTTTAAGTTCGTTTGTTTTTATTCCATATGTCCATACTCGTTTTGGTATTTCAAGGTAAATAAGCAGCTTATTTTGTTTGGATAGCTTTAATTCGTTACCAATAAGCCAATACATGGCTCTGTATTTCATGTTAAGCCTTTCTCTTTTTTTCTAAATATGCTCCATCTTAATTTAGCATCTAGCGTCATACCTAGATAGTCATGAGAATTACCCGCAGTATTCGAAGGTCCAGGTTGGCTAAACTGGGGTGTGGTAGCATTCGTTACAGTTACAACTGCATCAGCATACAGTTGCGACCCTGGGAGACGTTCAAAAGTTGGGAACCCATCAACATCAGAGTCTTCATCTGTGAAATTTCCATGGGCATTCACAGGAGGCAAAGCTAAAATGTCAATATTTAAGAGATCTGCTTTATCACAAATAAAAACACTGGTTACCCCCAACGACTTTCTAGAAGGTTTTGGAAATTTTTGCCGTGACTGAGAATAACCCAAATAAATTCTTCTCAAATAGCAATGAGGTAGGCATGAAACACCATAACTAGTAACCCATCAAACAAGTTTAAGACTCCCCAGAACAATATAATAAAAGTTGTACTTACCCTTTATAAGTGCGATGTGTAGATTTTTCCATAGCTTTGCACAAATAACACAATTTTTATTACAAAAAAATACAAGAATCAAAAATAACACAAATAACCACGTGAATACGTTCTTTGATGTTTTAACCTAGATGACAAACCATTGAAATGTGAAAAGGAATGATCTAGTGGCCACACGTCGGAATAGTATCCGATCCTTCTAGAAGGACATCAGGGTAAAATGGGTTAAAATGATTGAACTACATTTGGTTGCAAAAGATATTTCATATTACAAGCTGGCAACAACAAAGACTAGACAATCATCATCAGATATGCCAACAATTAAAAATAAAACTTCGAACTAATTTTTGAATCAAGTAAATTGATCCTGATTAAAAGCAGAATTAAAGGCAGGTTGTTATTTTAATGCATGCAAACCAACTATCTAACATAGCTGTATTTGCATATGGAACCTCGTTAGAACTTATGTAGAGAGGTGGGTTATTAATTAATTTGTTAGTGAAGTTAATGTGAGTCGACATAGCTTCGTTTACAACTTCGTTTGTGACGTTTTGCAACTTTGAGGTTGATTCTGTGGAGCTCCTTCCGATCGATAAGATAGCCGTGTCGTCATAAAACGAAGCTATTTTAACATTTTTTGGAGTTAGGAGGTCGTTTGTGAACAATAGATACAAGACCGGACCAAGGACACTACCCTAAGGGACTCGGGTTCGTATTTTGCGTAGTGTAGAACATTTATCTTCACACGAAAGAGCCTATCAGTTAAGTATGACTTCAGAATTAGATAAAACTCTTTGGTAGAAATCTTTGGAGCTTGCTAGGAAGTCCATAGCGCCAAACTATATCGAAGACTTGTTGCACATCTAAAAACACAGCTGAGAAGCTTATTTTATGATCTAGTGCATTTGCCATTACATTTATCAATTGATGTACTTGTTCAAGAGTTGTGTGTTTATTTCTGAAACCAAATTGGTGCTTTGAGATTAGATTTATTTTAGTAATTATTGTTTGAAGGTGCCTCAATAGAATTTTTTCAAATTGTAGGGAGAAGAGATATGGGTCTATATGACTTTTTTTTCAATTGGTGGTTTTCCTGGTTTAGCAATCACAATAACTTCTGCTAAATTCCATTCTCTTGGTACATATTTCAAGCGAAAAGCTGCATTGATGATATGTTGAAGTTGTCTAATAGCTCTCTTAAATAGTTCTTTGAGTATCTCTCCAGAAATCAGATTGAATCCACCCTTCTGGGTGGACTTTTTTAGCTCCGCTAGACTAACTACTTGAATATCTGGTTTATCGTTTTTTAGTACGAATGAAGAATTTTCTTCCGCCGTTTGCCTTTGAAGTGATATAAATTTATCTTCAATGTAGTTTGCAATTAGCTCAGATTTTTCAGCGCGCTTCTTGTCCATGTATAATCTTCCTTTTTTAATGGTGGGTTTTACTGTATTCGTCTTTTTATTGCTTTTAATGCTTTTCACAATAAATATTCCTTGTCTTTTTCGGCTGATAGGTTTCGAATATATCCAGAAAAAATTTTGTTTTTAATTTATTTCAAGAGTGCTTCTAACTCGTTAGAGTATCTATTAAATATTGCTTTGTTTTCAGTTGTCCGGTTTGCCACTTCTTGCTTGCTTTCTGCTTTTTATTGAATAGAGTTTTTTTTGCCTCAGATTCTGGAGGTTTTTATTGGAATTTGTAAGTTTATCTTATCTTCGAGAAGATGACGAAAGAAGTACCAATTGGTTCGTTTGGAGGTTAGCCTTATTGGGTCCTCTTTCTCTATGATAGAGGCGCTTAGTGCCATTATTACAGTGGTGTGATCCAATGATAGCCTTGCTTCATTCTCTAAGTGTATGTAGTTCTTTGATAATAAAGAAGTCTACGAAATCTTGTTATTATCAACCGGCCAGTGATAATAATATTTTTATGCTTTCGTGGTGCTTTATGGTTTCTTTGATGAAAATTGATGGGCCGCCCCTCGCCTTATCAGGTGGATGGATGGTATGGTAGCAAGAATAACTTGGATTTTAATGAAAGGATATTTAGTAAAGTGGCTTTCTGAAATCATAAGAATATATTTTTATGGAGAGAAAGTTCGACTTCAAGTGTGCGATTTGTTATTCATTTGCATTCCAAATGTATATAAGTTTTGGCTGTAGCATCATTTTTGGAAATGTTAGCACAGTTTGGTGTTCGCACTGCCTGATTTTGTATGTAACTTTTTATTGTTCTTAATTTCTCATATTTTGAAGTAAAGTACTTGTACTACCTCACAGTCACGGTAATTTTCAGGATGCTGTCCGTTGGAGTTTACACATTTTGGGGGGGGGGGGGGGGGGGTTAGATATGCAATCTTAGTTTCAAGCACATTTAACACATCTTGGTTCTCGAGAGCTAAAACCTTGAGTATGATTAAATGCTTGACATTTTTTGCACTGGCGGATCAAGTTTTAAACCTTACGAATTGGTTCAATATTTATCCTCATGTTTAGTATTGATTTGCTGTTATATATGTTTCCAATACCTTCGTCCTTACTGAATGTAAGCATAAACAGGGGGGTTCCTTTTTTGGTTTCAATAAGATGGCGCAATATTCTACCCAGCGTACGTCACAATCAATTTATTGAAATAATTATCCGATGAACGTTTCGCGCAATAGACCTGCGTACGAATTTGTCTTCAGGATCATAACATTTAACTCGTGTGGGTTATTTTCTATGGAGATATTTATATGAAGTCGGTAATCTAAGCCGAAACACCAGATGGATTACGTACTTGGAAGTCAACATTCGCCTCGTCTTAGTGCCCAAGTGGTCGAAGATTGGACGTCCAAAAGCCCAAGTTCATATTCACTTTAGTTACTTTTATCTCGTTTTTTTCATTGTACGAGATAAAAAAAAACTATAGTATTTGTATATTGTTTTCAATTCGTTCCGTCTTCTAATTTTTGAAAATTAAATTTATACACCGTTTGCATTTATTTTTTAGGTCTTTTATTATTTTTCTAATGTTTTCTAATGTTTATCAATAGCTTATTTCATAGTTATTTATTTATCTACCTATTTAGTTATTTTTTTTTTAAATGTTTGCTTTAAATTATTTATTCTCACAAATTTATTTATATTTATTGTAATTTCATGATGAATTTATTTATTTATTTATTTATATAGAGATAGGCTTATTTAAATCTCTTTACACACCTACAGACAATATATAAACATAATACAAAATAATTAAAACAAAACGTTAAATTAAACGCATTCAAAAGGAACCAGTAACGTATGGGACATGTTTAAATAAAAAAGAAAAATATAAATAACAAAAACAAAAATAGGCACAAAAATAAATTAATAATAAAAATAATAATATTAATATTTATATAAGAGAAGTTTATTGAAAGTTTTCGTAGCGCATGCCTAATGTCGACTTTCGACTTTCTTGGGTTTAGGCTTTATTGGTTGCATTTTGACCATACCTGTACATGTTGTATTCAAGTCTATTTTTATGTCGGTTATTGCATGCGAGTCATTGCTCTTGGAAAATATTTAATAGATTTGGATATAATCTACACAGATGTGGCGTTTGCTATGATGTCCGATTATCGTAGAAACAGGTCCAACGATAATTTGATGCCATGTACCACCGGTAAGTACAACCAGAGGATACATCAATCTTTCGAAAGCAAGATGATGATGACTCTTTTCTTTAATGGATTAGAAATTACCTTTTGGAACGTTCAATTTAAGTTGTCTTGGATGGTTTCAAGTCTGATATTCACAAAATAAATCTTGGTGTGCTTCAGAGCTCCTTTCTGTCTCTTTTTAATTTTTATCAATTATCTCTTGTGTGCTACTTCTAATTCAATTTATTTCTTTGCTGACGATAGTACTCTCTGCTTTTTATATTCGTTCCCGAACTAACGTCCCTGATCTTCGGTTGTAGAACGGGAACGGCAGCGTATATTAAGCTCAATAAGTTTCGATATAAATAGCATAAGCAATTGAAGAAGTACCAACAGCTACAACAGAGTAGAAATTAATGCTCCCAAAACACATTTTTGTCTGCAGTCTTTATAGCGAAATTCAAATTCACAGAACTTATCCATGAATGGAACTTGCATCGTTGAAACAGAAAAATTTTCCATTCACGGTATGGTATGTGTGGCAATGATAAGTTACGTTGAAATGACCACATATTCTATATTGCCAAATATACTGAGAAATGCCTAAGTTTCCTCAAGCGATGTATTTAAATATATTTCACACCTTCTGAACTGGCCATTTATCCACAAAAAATTGGGGTACAATGCATACATCTGGTTAGGTGCGATAAATCTCATAGGTTATACTAATATCACTCAGTCAATGGACACTCTTGAACACCGATGAAATGTCTCGTGTCTCACTTTAGTCTATCGTTATTTCCACCACCAGTACTCCATAGAAATCGACAGTAGCATTCCGCCACTTCAAACCTTCAACCGTTACGCTTGTCTCGTTATGAATGCTCATCCCTGTATGCTCAAGCAAACTTTCGAACGTATTCTTAAATATCGTGATTCGTTGCTAAGCCGAACTACTCATTTATGAAATGCCCTGTCGAACTTTCTATTTCCTAGTCATTGTAAAGTTCTTACATTTAAAACCGACGTACATCGGTTCCTAATTTTCTTTCCTCCATAATTTTTCTTCGCCCGCGTTATTTAAAAAAAAAAAAAAATAAATAAAAAAATAAAAGTGTGGTAAAGAGCAAATAAAAGAAATTGTGCGCTGAACTAAAACGGAAGATTCCAATCTGTCGGGACAACTACTACCGATTTCAATTCGACATTGCCAAAATAAATTTAAAAAAATAATGACAAACTGTTAATGACATGCCCAAAAAATGTTCTATTTAAAAAAAAAAACAAGTATTTTACTTGTTGATCTCTGTGCTGTGATGTTTCTGACAAAATTAAAATTACTAATGCGTCTAATAAATATTTTAGTAATATACCCAGTAGTCTCTTACGTACAACCAAAGAAAATTGTTGACTATATTTGTTTTCTCATTCGAGTGGTAATATTGAACCATTTCATAGGAACAACTTTGCTTGTACGATTATAACTCCTCTTAAGGTGTTAAAAGTTTTAAATACTTTAAAAAATTCTAATATCTGTAGTGATGGTGGTATTTCTAGTTTCATTCTTTAAAAAATTCCATGTTTCAGAGCGGATATATTGCAGATATTTTTAATCGCTACATATCTGCAGAGGTCTTCCCAACACTTTTTCCAGTTTAAAGTTAGATCTGATCTAACTAGAACAGACTAGTAAATTGTTTGAATAAAATGTTGTTTGACCGTAATGGCTTTCAAAAGTGGAAATCGATTGAAGATATACAACACCAATTTTGCGCTCAGATAATGCTAAACCTATGGTATTTACAGATTTTACTAAACTTTGTGATATGGTAAAAGACAATGTCATGTTATGGAAATTTGAATAGGCTGGATTCGTAGTTTAATACTAAATGTGTTTAAGTTTTACTTTTAGAATAGATCCTACCGAGTGAAGTTGGATGAAGTCATGAAACAAAATTAATTTCTTCAACATGGGGTTATCCCGAGGCTCTGTAATAGGATGAATACTACTCTACTAAACTTATAGTACTATTCTCACTTAATTTTAAAGGATCACCTACAGCTTTTGCTGATGATGTTAGTTTTTCATATGGCTTGAATAGTCCATTGGATCTTGTTTCAAATACTGATTGAGACTTGGATTTATTAAAGAATTGGTTTGTAGATCATTTCTTAAGTATGGGTTCAAAAACTAAGTCAATGTTTTAAACATTCGTTTTCATGCACTTGAGTGCGGAAGATATAATCTGTCAATATGTAACTATGCATCTGGTTCTGTCTACCCAATTTTTCATAGCATCCTAAGCTGTGCTGATAAATGCCTCCAAATTGAGATATTTAAGGAAATCAATATCTGTGTCTCACCATTGGTTCTCAACTGAGCTTCTCGAACCATGCAGAAACTTTAAGAAAATATCTCCGATGCACTCTTAGACTCTGGCAATCGAAGTCGAAGTATATTCTACGTGGAAACTTCTCGAACATGTTACCTTTACCACTTTTTCGTATCACTGTCTATCGCAACTTTTTCTGACGATAGTACTCTCTGCTTTTTATATTCGTTCCCGAACTAACGTCCCTGATCTTCGGTTGTAGAACGGGAACGGCAGCGTATATTAAGCTCAATAAGTTCGATATAAATAGCATAAGCAATTGAAGAAGTACCAACAGCTACAACAGAGTAGAAATTAATGCTCCCAAAACACATTTTTGTCTGCAGTCTTTATAGCGAAATTCAAATTCACAGAACTTATCCATGAATGGAACTTGCATCGTTGAAACAGAAAAATTTTCCATTCACGGTATGGTATGTGTGGCAATGATAAGTTACGTTGAAATGACCACATATTCTATATTGCCAAATATACTGGGAAATGCCTAAGTTTCCTCAAGCGATGTATTTAAATATATTTCACACCTTCTGAACTGGCCATTTATCCACAAAAAATTGGGGTACAATGCACACATCTGGTTAGGTGCGATAAATCTCATAGGTTATACTAATATCACTCAGTCAATGGACACTCTTGAACACCGATGAAATGTCTCGTGTCTCACTTTAGTCTATCGTTATTTCCACCACCAGTGCTCCATAGAAATCGACAGTAGCATTCCGCCACTTCAAACCTTAAACCGTTACGCTTGTCTCGTTATGAATGCTCATCCCTGTATGCTCAAGCAAACTTTCGAACGTATTCTTAAATACCGTGATTCGTTGCTAAGCCGAACTACTCATTTATGAAATGCCCTGTCGAACTTTCTATTTCCTAGTCATTGTAAAGTTCTTACATTTAAAACCGACGTACATCGGTTCCTAATTTTCTTTCCTCCCTAATTTTTCTTCGCCCGCGTTATTTAAAAAAAAAAAAATAAATAAAAAAATAAAAGTGTGGTAAAGAGCAAATAAAAGAAATTGTGCGCTGAACTAAAACGGAAGATTCCAATCTGTCGGGACAACTACTACCGATTTCAATTTGACATTGCCAAAATAAATTTAAAAAAATAATGACAAATTGTTAATGACATGCCCAAAAAATGTTCTATTTAAAAAAAAACAAGTATTTTACTTGTTGATCTCTGTGCTGTGATGTTTCTGACAAAATTAAAATTACTAATGCGTCTAATAAATATTTTAGTAATATACCCAGTAGTTTCTTACGTACAACCAAAGAAAATTGTTGACTATATTTGTTTTCTCATTCGAGTGGTAATATTGAACCATTTCATAGGAACAACTTTGCTTGTACGATTATAACTCCTCTTAAGGTGTTAAAAGTTTTAAATACTTTAAAAAATTCTAATATCTGAAGTGATGGTGGTATTTCTAGTTTCATTCTTTAAAAAATTCCATGTTTCAGAGCGGATATATTGCAGATATTTTTAATCGCTACATATCTGCAGAGGTCTTCCCAACACTTTTTCCAGTTTAAAGTTAGATCTGATCTAACTAGAACAGACCAGTAAATTGTTTGAATAAAATGTTGTTTGACCGTAATGGCCTCCAAAAGTGGAAATCGATTGAAGATATACAACACCAATTTTGCGCTCAGATAATGCTAAACCTATGGTATTTAAAGATTTTACTAAACTTTGTGATATGGTAAAAGACAATGTCATGTTATGGAAATTTGAATAGGCTGGATTCGTAGTTTAATACTAAATGTGTTTAAGTTTTACTTTAAGAATAGATCCTACCGAGTGAAGTTGGATGAAGTCATGAAGCAAAATTAATTTCTTCAACATGGGGTTATCCCGAGGCTCTGTAATAGGATGAATACTACTCTACTAAACTTATAGTACTATTCTCACTTAATTTTAAAGGATCACCTACAGCTTTTGCTGATGATGTTAGTTTTTCATATGGCTTGAATAGTCCATTGGATCTTGTTTCAAATACTGATTGAGACTTGGATTTATTAAAGAATTGGTTTGTAGATCATTTCTTAAGTATGGGTTCAAAAACTAAGTCAATGTTTTAAACATTCGTTTTCATGCACTTGAGTGCGGAAGATATAATCTGTCAATATGTAACTATGCATCTGGTTCTGTCTACCCAATTTTTCATAGCATCCTAAGCTGTGCTGATAAATGCCTCCAAATTGAGATATTTAAGGAAATCAATATCTGTGTCTCACCATTGGTTCTCAACTGAGCTTCTCGAACCATGCAGAAACTTTAAGAAAATATCTCCGATGCACTCTTAGACTCTGGCAATCGAAGTCGAAGTATATTCTACGTGGAAACTTCTCGAACATGTTACCTTTACCACTTTTTCGTATCACTGTCTATCGCAACTTTTTCTCCATATTTTTGTATCACATATTTAACAAACTTCCACCCTTGAACACGGTAATATCTTTTCTTGGGCTGTTCAAGAAACATGTTAAACTCTGCCTTTTCAATTTTAACTACGATAGTTTAGAATCAATTATTTCTGATATTCTGGTTTTAACTTTTTTTGTAACTAGTTTATACACTTCATTTATTATTTCTTTTATTGCGATCAAACTTTCTACCTTAAAAAAGTATATTTGTAATAAATACTCGTATTACAAATAATTCTTTCTTAAAACAAGATAGTTCTTTCGAAATTATTGCAATACTATTCCAAATCTATGTGTGACAAACAGCACACATCTTACGAAAATTTGGAAAAAAATGGAGCCGAAATCATCTGAGTTACTCAAGGAAAAGCAAACATCTTACTGTTGTCAATGCCGTACTAAATCCGACTTCGTTAATCACATCTGATCGATCAAACTTTTTTGATGATAGGTTTTCTAAATTCTAATAGGATATGAAATATCAAAAACCATTGGAAAATACGTTTTCTTTATCAGGAAGTTCTTAACGTGACTCATCGGTCGTACCCACTTCAGGTACTTTGGCATAAAATGAGTCGGCTGTGAGTTATAGTATTACGAAAATCTAGTGCTTTTACCGTATCAAGAAATTCTTTGTTTTTATTTTGTAGAATATTTAGGTACGTTCCAGTCTTTAGCGGGCTATAGGATATATAGGATATCGATGATGGCTTTCAATTACTGTCGTTTACTGTATTCCATATATAGGGTTTTCTAATAACGACATGACAACTAAAAGGCAAACCATTGAGATATTTCAACATTTTTATTATTGGCTTAAAGTAGAATCAAAACATTTATAAATGGAACTCGACTTCGTTCACATGGCCATCGCGGGCCATAGAAAACAGTCAATCGGCGTCAAATCGTACGAACGGGGCGGCCAATCGACTGGGCCATATCTTGAGATAACACGCTCACTATACTTACTCTTCACTAAATCGATTGTAGAGTGTGCTGTGTGGCTTATGGCACCATCCTGTTGAAATCACATGTCGTCCAAGTCCATATCTTCCAATTCGGGGAAAAAATAATCGGTGATCATGGCGCGAAAACGCTGACCATTCACATTAACGTGACGATCGTTATCGTCGACGAATAAATATGGTCCAATAACGCCAACGGCATGCAAACCGCACCAAAAAGTTATTTTTTGTGGATGAAGTGGTGATTCATGAAGCAGCCGACCAATAACGCATATTTTGCTTATTGACGAACCCATTGGGCCAAAAATGAGCTTCGTCACTGAAGATGATTTAGCGACTCCGAATATATGTAGAAAAAATTTATAATTTGCAGACGTTGCTCGTTAGTGTACTTTACCATGATGAAAATGTTGAGTTTACTGAACAAATTGACAGTGACAGTTTGATGATTAGTGAAAGAGTGCGTTCACAAATTAAATTCAAAGTTGTCAAGTCCCTATTGGAAAACCCTATAGTTGGTGTTTTTGATGTCATACAATCTTTGCAAATTGTAGTCATAAAATCGTTTACCAGGCAACAACGCATTTTTGTTATTCAATCTTATTACGAAAATAAGCGATCTGTAAGAGTAACATTTCGTAAAATTCGTGAAGAAACTAATTCGATATCGGGTCAGACTCCATATCAGCATACTCGGCCGGAACATCACCCAGCCAGGCACTTCAAATCTTCGACGAAATTATCAACTGGCCCTCATTTATGAAACTTTACGGCCAATTTTAAAGCTGATCTGTATTTGCATGCCATAAAATCCAAATTACACAACAAGTGAATCCTTTGGACCATCAACGACGTTGCCAATTTGTTAACTGGATGTGGATCGCCAGGACAATTTGTCACCGAACTTGATATTTTCGATGAAGCCCATTTTTGGATGGATAGGTTCGTAAATAAACAAAATTGTTGTTTCTGAAGACCGGAACATCCATACGAGATTTACGAAAAATCAATGCATCCCAAAAGTTACTGTATGATGTATATGATAAGTTGGCTGCATCATTGGGTTGATGAATTGGGTCAGGACGATCCCTGTTTTCAATAGGGTGTTGCTAACGCCCACACTTGCCATCAATCAATCAATTTATTGTGTACGAAATTTGAAATTGGCATTATTTCGGTTAACGGAAAAGTTGATTGGCCTCCACGTTCATGTGATTTGACTAAAAGTATCGTAGACTTCTCCCTGTGGTGTTATTTCAGGCAAGGCCTGTGCCAATAAAAAAGCGATAATTCAGGATCTCAAAACATAACATCGAAACTTATATTGCGGCCATTGACCCACTTATTCTTCAAAAAGTCATCGATATTTTTGACCTTCGGATGGTCCCTTGTAAAAGAAGCCATGGTGATCACATGATCAATGCTGTGTTCCATTCGTAATTGCTATAGACCGATTTGTTGGCTCACTCTTTACTATATTTCTCAATTTGATATAGGTAGTAATATCAGGTGCCTTATAAATAGATCCTACAAGGAATTTGTGAGATCCGTAAGTAATTTGGATGAAAACATTTTAAGAAATAACGTCCTGTGTAAACGGAAAAATAGGTCTATTTTTAAAATGATTTTTTGCTTAGATGGCCGCATCACGACATTGTTTGCCAATTCTATCTGCCCGAAATAGTTTGTACGGCGCTAAGATTTCTTTCCGCAAACATGCTTTCGGCTGAGCAAGTCTTGAAAATAAGTTGGTACATGCTCTCTACTATGTTATCTCTCGCTACCTTAAAAAGCTCGATGGATAGCTCTTCCGGTGCAGCAGCCTTGTTGTAATTACGCTTGGATATTACCATATTTCAATCTGAATGGATAGTTCTGCCTGCCAGCGGAACTTAGGTTGTCCTGGTGGTTAAACAATCTGCAGAAGTTGGTCTTTCATATCCTCTACTACTATGTTTCCTTTTTCATCTCTCTAGGCTCTTTTCGAATCTTGTTACCTTAGCTTTGTTCCTGGAATAGCACATTCCTATTATCGATCATGCTTCTCATGCCCTTTCTTTTTTTTCTGGGAAATCGGATGTTCTTCCTCCTCTTTTGCATACAGAGCTCACGGCGCGCTCTCGTTCTTTTATGCAGTGCCACTTCGTAGGCAAGTTGTTTTCTTACCTACGCTTGTCTGCATTCTTTATCAAACCGTGAGTGAAAAATAGCAAATTCGTTGTATCATTGCTTTTTCCAATAGCAGATTGTTGCGATTGCAGACGTTAAATCTGCTCACAGTATATCTTCGTTATTGTGGTGTTTAAGATATACCTAGACGTACCTTGTCTGCATCAAGGTGGTGGTTCGAGTCTATTTTTGTCCCTTGGAAATTTCAGGCATTTATAATACTGCAGGAGTATTTTTCGTCTATTAAATTGACGGTTTGATGATTAGATGATTGCCACATCCTTTTGTGGATAATAAGTTGGTGAAGCCGTGCGCTAGCCGTACTGATAATGCGCTCCGGCGTTTCTTTATACACTTTAAATATTGTTAAAAATAATACTCCTGTAGAAAGATAAGCTCTCAAATTACCAGGCCTCTGTAAACTATGTACAACCAAACACCTTTTAAAAAAAAATTGTCATGCTAAGATCATAAAATCTTTTTTTGTCTAAATAAAACAATGTTTCTTTTTGTGGTTTACATCTAAATTAATTTTTTTATTTCCTTAATCATATATATTTCCTTTTTACATACTATATGAATTTTGCATTAGTTTTTTAGTTTTTATATATATATTAATATGTAATAATAATATTGTATAAACTAATTAAGGTACATCCATATAAAAAGTTTTCTTTTTTTAATTATTGATTTTTGTTATTTCGATTAATGTTCTTCATATTGTTGAGAAACAAATATAAAACTTCCAATTTTTTTTTAAATTATACCATATGAGACATTTTTTTGTGGGGTTTTTTTCCATTGAAACTAAATAAAAAAAAATTATAAAAATAATATTTCTAAACAAATAGTGGCATAAAATATATTTCTTGTTATTTCATTGAGTAATGCTTATGTTTTTGTTTCGCTTTGTTTTCTTTTTAAAATATTTATATATATAATATATACTATATACCTTACCTACATTACATAATTATATAATATCATTTTTTTAAATTTTTTTCCCGTTCTTGTTTTTTGACACAAAACGCAGTGTTGTTGTGTTTTGTTTTTTAACTTTATTTTAGTTCGTACGTAATTTTTTTTTTTTTAATTTTATTTACAATAATATGAGACACAAAGGCTATAGAAAGAGAGAAAACTCTTCATGTAGACACACATTTGAAGTAATATTTTATTTTTTATTTTTTATATTTTCTTTTTTTTTGATTTATTGATATCTAATTTACAGTTTTTTTTTTTACTTTAATAAAAATTAATAGAGAAAGAATAAAAGGGCAGATGATAGTAAATGGTGGCTTTTTTGTTGTTATTATTAATAATTTTAAATTACTTGAAGAGTGTCGAGTTTCTTTTTTAGAAAACAAATTTGTTGAAACAAATTGACTGTGTTAACTTTTAGCTCTTTTAATTAATATTTCAATATCTCTCTTGGGTACTTCGGGGTTACAAAAGTACTCTAAACTTATAGCAAGCCACGCATGCCCTTTTTGTAGTGCTTATTTGAGTGAAATTTTTGAACAATTATTTTATTTATAAATATTTTGTGTTGTTCAAGTTTTCTTGGTGGTACGAGTACATTTTATTTTATTTTTTCTTGTGAAACTTAAGATATAATAGATACGTCACTATTTTGCGTGTAGAAAATATATTTACAAAAATGCAGTGATTTTAATTTTTTAATCACTTGATTTTAATTTATATTTGTTCTTATTTATTTGTATGTTTTTTTTTTTTGTGTATTAAATTACGTAGTGGTCGATGTATTTACAATTCATTTATAATTGAGAAGACACAAATATTTTCGTGTTAGGATAGATTGTTTTTTTCGTATGTATGCTTTTATGTCTAAGAATTGGGAGGCTAAGTGCTGGCTTTGGAACCTTCGTAAGAGTCTACCAAAAAGAGCTACTATAAGGTTTATATATAGTATAATAGTATATAGTTTGGAAAATGTTTTGTTTACAGTAGATAAAGTGATATCTCTTTCGTCACAACCGGGGTCTTGTAAAAGCTTAGATTACCTCATTCGCATTCTATTGTTTTTTTGAGAAATTGTTCGGTAGCAATGATCAGGATCATTGAAAAAAAGAGAAAGGTTAGAAAAAGTGCTGCTACTACTGTGGAATCGAAATATTGTGAGGCGGTAGGATATTACCAAAATTTAAAACCAATAGTTAGGTACAACGTATTTGATGTCATTTGTTTGACATTGCGAAAAAGCAGTGTCATAAGTCACGTAAGCTCATAAGTCTGGGCCTTAGATGCAGTATAGTTTAATTTACATACTAGATTGCAATATCTCGAAAAATATTGTTTCAACGCTTCTCAACTCAGACAGTATTCACACCACTATTTGAAAACCCTGCCTGAATACTGTGCAATGTCTGTTTCATAGGAAATATCACAGCAATTCGTTGATATGGCTCAGTGAAACTTTCGATCGTCTTCGGATGATTGGCAATAACGCAACACTGAACAAAGTTAAGATCATCGTTACGAGAGCCTCAAAAATAGGGGGTCGCATAAAAGAAAAATAAATTGTTTTTCCAATGTTAAGTTTTTTCGTTGTGGTACTTTAATGGAGCACCAGGCCTGCGTTAAAATCAGCCATAACTAGGTCGTTCAATTAGTTGCTTGAAATTGTCTTGGGAATATCCGAAATTGACGTGGGAAAACGTGAGAAACGCATTATATGTCATCCCTCGTATGCCATATAATATGCATCATCAGTAGAACACTAAAGAAAACATCAACTGATTAAAAAAAAATCATCACTTAGGCAACAATTAGGAAAACAACCTACTCAAGGAATGGACAAAATCAGAAGCTTAAGGGCTCATCTATAAGACAAAGTTAGATTTTCTTGAAAATTGTTTTGACAGGGAATGTGAAAATTCTGAAAATTCGTAACTGATTAAGAAGTCAAAGGTTATTAGAGCTAAAATGGCAGCGACTGTAGCAGTTTAGATAAATCTGCACCAGCCGTTTTCCTGAGTAAATATAATATAAGTAAATTACATAGACTATA
Source organism: Volucella inanis (assembly GCA_907269105.1). Taxonomy (NCBI): domain Eukaryota; kingdom Metazoa; phylum Arthropoda; class Insecta; order Diptera; family Syrphidae; genus Volucella; species Volucella inanis. The sequence continues at coordinate 151,854,444 of OU026153.1, forward strand.
GATGTGAGAAAAAATCCCAAGATGTCCAAATCAATACACACCCCCCTCCTAATGGTAATACGACAGCACCTATAGAAATTAACTTTATAGAGCCATGCCTAGTTTTGGTACCACTGTCAAGCTCATACGGCTATACAAGATGACTATGGAGAATGCACTGTAATACGTCAAGGTCGGTAGTGAGAAAACCGAATCCTAAAATTCAGACGGAAGTGTGAAACTAGCAAATCGACTGTGGCAAAATTTTTCAAAAGTTTGTTCAGTTACTCGCACACACAGACGACATTGATATAATGTAAAAAAAAAAACACAGCAGGCTGCCACTGGACCATTTGCATAACCTGATAAAAGCACTTGTCACGGAGACATTAAAGTGTCAAATAAAATAGTGCAAACATCAAAAGTCTACCAGAATATGATCTCAGTTTTGCAAACAGCGTCTTATGTCCTTTAAGGTAATTTGTGAAGTAAACAGAAATAGAAAATATTTTCGTTATAGATCACTACACTCTACAAAAACGATGAATAGTTATTTAAGTGTTTTAAAAATATATATATATATATCGTTTGGCTTATCTTGACACCAATTTAACTAATACTGTGACGTTTAGCTTCGAGGGGACTAGCTTTTCACTGAACAGTGAGAAATGTAGTCGCCCATGTAGTAGTCCTTTTGTTCAGATCTCTCAAACGTCAATCAGATGACGGACCTTAGAATTGCGTATCAAAAGACTGTCTTTACTGCAAATTTTAGTGTAAAACTTAGAGCAAAGTATAAAAGCTATTGTTCGACTTTCGATTTCTTTTATAATATTGATAAAATCTTCTAAGCCTAAACGCAATAAGGATGATTTTCCATTAAAACTCATACGAATGCGTGACTATTCATTTGCACACTGTTTCTGGGACGCTGCATAAGGCATTAGGTAGACGAAAAGACACTGGAATTTTAATGATCTTCTTTACCGAAATCTGGTCTTATAGACAATCCTTTTAATGCAATGACACTAGAACTATTACTATTGTTTCCGCGAAAATATGAATTTGACTTTTTTTTATATAATTCCGCGCGCGCACCAAGGGAATATGAATACCCTTTTACTGGCTTTTCACCATGGCGCGGGCGGGTGGTGTAGTAGTGTATTAGGTTTCAATATTTTTCCCAGAGGTGGTTGTCACACTGGACCCAGTGCATCTTCAACCAGTGGGCCTTAGTACGTGCTAGTTGTTAGTTTGTTTCATTTAGCCCAGACATGTCATATCAGAGTTGACGCCGACGGGTTTACATATAAATACAAACTGCATGAAAACATTTTTTCAGAGAATTGCCTCGCACGGGATTCGAACTCGTGATCCTCTGCTTGGGGAGTCTATACATATACTACAGCCACCTATTACACTTTGCTTTTACTAAGGTTTCATGAATTCATCCATAATCTGGACCAGGAAAGTAGTGCAATCTGGATTTTATGGCTCCAAACCAATCTAGGATATGGTATTGCTGTCACTATGTAGTGGTGCTCTACTTGCAAATTAGTTCGAGAATACGAAACTAATCTTTAAACAAGGTCACAAAGGATTACGAAAAATGAAATCGCCAATGAATTTAGCAGGTAAGGCTCAGAGGGGGTCTCAGGTCACAAACCTTTATAAGCACTACTTGCTTTCTCTGTTGGGGCTTCCATTGATAGCCGAAGTAAAGTTTGACCGATTTCTCTCAAATATCATCGACTTTCTTGCTATCCCTAAGTAGGATATAACGTAGACTGAATACTTATTTCAAAACAGATTTCTACAGTTTTGTTAAGAATCTAACACAGGTATGTGTGAGTGACTCAGGTTATTGTGATACTTGATATGAAAGTGATCATAAGTAGTTGTTTTATCTGGGTGTTCAGGCGTGACAAGAAAAGATGGGCCATTAATTGTTTTCAGCTTCACGAACATGTGGTCTATTATCACCAACGAAAAACCATGCAAACCTACACCTATGAAACATTATAGCATAATCACATTTTTAAGGCAAACTGATAAAAGTACACCTGTTTCCGGGGCATGGATTAAGTGGAATTAATTTTCACGGAGAACATACGGCAAGGAGAAATTTTGGCTAAGGTGGCATCCCTTCTCGGAATTAATCATCAATCTAAAATTGAAATCCCTTTTTCTAAAAGTAATTTTTCTGTAATACTTTCTAAAGGAAACATCTTACGAAGGCTACAACAATTTATTGCTTCTCAAAATATGATTTTATACAAAATAAAAAAAAAATAAACTCGCAAATATATTTCTTATCTATCACTCAATTGCGTTACTGTGAATATAAAAGTCTGTAAATTTCGTTTAAAAAAGTCATCACACAAATAATAAATAATTAGGGCTTAAAAGTGGTACTGTACTATGTATCATTACAATCACTTAAACTCCTCCGACAATAACACGAAATCAGAGCCTTATACGAATATTCTTAAGAACTTCCCACATTCCATGATGACTTATCAAAAACTTGTTTACAATATTAAGATAACTAACTTTTTGTTTAAACATACCCATACGTACTTGTATCTAGAAGTGTGTATTTCCTTTTAAGATACCTAAATACATACATATATGTGACATAAACTATCCTCAATATGTCCCTATTATATATTTTTGCTTTAACTTTTTATTTATCATATTTTTTTTTTATTTATAGGTTTTGTATGATTATGCATTTTTTTTTTAAAGAAAAATATTTTTTTTTATTACAAATGAGTTGGTTTCTTTTTAAACAAAAAATCGTAAAAAAAAGAAATTACAAAAACATGAGAAGAATATAAGAGAAAGTTAATATAAAATCCAAAAATTTGGAAAAAAATTACCCTACACGAAATTGCTTGAATCGTAACAATAACATCGTGAACACAAGCGATGCACGAAACAGAATCGATTTATGGATACATAGTTGAGATGCTGTATTGCTGCGGGATTTGGAACTCGCCACCACTTCTGCATCTTCGGGTGGTAGTTCGGCGTTGTTGTTCGCCACAATAAATTGAAAAATATCACTGACCTGAAAAATAACAATAAAAAAATATTTTATTAATATTAAATCTGAAATAGCGATAATTAAAATTTTTTTCCTTATTTGAACTAAAACTTGATTTTCTGTCTTTAATTGAAAAAAAAAAAAAAATCGTATCTCCAAAGAAATTCGAATTTAAGAATTTCTTTCAAATATCAGGATTTGGTAAAGTAGCTACTAAAATCTCAGAGAAACTTCATGTAACAAAAAACATAAGAAATACAATCATTCGAGCATTTGATATCGGTAACGACCAAGAGCAGACTTATGGAACACGCGCTCCTAACTCACAGGAAAGATGTTAAGTTAAATACGAATACCATCATATTCGGACTAACAACAGGATTTTCTCAACAATGAAATCGAAGTAGGAGCCATCTGAATCTGAATAAAATGGTACCAAATTATTGTGCTTAATCGCAATAGAAGCAAAGGTGGCTTAAATACTCGATTGAACAACTCTGAATCTGATTATCACGCAGACACTTTCACATACGCAAATTTCCGATTTAGAACAAACCAAATTGTTTTTTTCCAATTTCGTCTCATCTGTGAGAAAAATAACAAAATCCTAAGTGTGATGTACAACTGAATGCCAGAGATGTACCTAGATGTCAGAGAGCTAATTTGATTTTAAAGATGTATGAACTAATTATGAAGACACATACTGGATAAACAAAAGGTTGACCCGAAAATTCTTTAGGCACTCTTGGTATAGAAGTATTCTAAAGATCTCAACGAAATACATATTATTCTCTAAATGTCCTCCAAACATTCTTGCTCTGAAGTCACCTAAACTTTCGCCTTCAATATTTCCTGCGGCCTGTTATATCACATACTCAATTAAATATTTGCATAGTTGGCATCGCAAGTGATACTGTACCTTAAACGACATGCCTTTCCGGCCAGATCTGTTATTTGTTACCTGATTCAAAAGCAAAGCCGAAATGCTTAAACCGGGCATAACTTAGTATAATTTTTGCCAATATACGCTGACATTAGCGACTGTTTGATATCCTAAGAGATCGTACTGTGTCAATTTGGATTGCTTCGAAACTGGTACTTGGTGTATTTGTTACAACCATTTTCTCTTTTATGTGCTGGCTCATCTATTTCCATGCCTTTCATTTCGGATATTCGGATACTAGTTTCGCCAGATTATCACTACACCATATTAGATATAACTTCATTTTTATGTATCTCAATTTCAGGTCTCGTTCTCTTTATTTTCATAATATCATGGCAACATAGATTTCAGGATGTTGCTTTCAAGTTTTATTCTTAAGAACGCATCAGCATTCACATTTATGGTACCTTTTTCTTTGAAGTATGGTATTTCAAAGTCTGATGAATCCATTCTGATTCTCGTTAGTTTAGAAGAAGCATTTTTGTGTGTAATATAAATAGTTAGACTAAAGGTGTGTGATCTGTTAATACTATAAATTTTCTTCCGTATAGATAGGGTTTAGAAAAAAAAAATTGAGTCCCTAATGTATGGCTAGTTATTCTTTCTCAATTCCAGGTTTTTTTTATGTCGTGTTTTTGTAGTAATTTGCTGGCATATAATGTCGGTAGGTCGTGTCCTATCTCAGCTTGTGAAAGTACTGCTTCAGAAGTTTGGAGAAAATTGGATTTATAAACTTTTGTTTTAAAATATTGAATGCTTTTTAACATTCTTCTGATCAATTGATCCATTTTAAGTAAAAAATATAGGCTTTAAGTAATATCTGCTTCTAAAGGGTTAAAAGAACAATTCATGACATTTTCTCCTTGAAAATGACATCATGTAAATGTTGGCATGGTCCATTCGGAAGATACAAATTTACGGGACTCGTTTACGCATAGCGACTGGTATCTCCCGGATAACACGAGTAATGTTGGCTTCCAGAGCGTCAATTGTAGCTGACTTATTCCTGAAGACCTGAGACTTTACATATCCCCAGAGAAAATAGTCCATAGTTTCTTGTTGAAACTAGAGCTCACCGAGACCATATGCTTGAATTTCAGGAAGCACATTAGCTGTTAACATGGCGCGATAACGGTTAAAATTGACGGTAACATTCTGATTTGCCTCACTTTTGAAGAAATATGGACCAATGATTCCACCAGCCCATAAGCCACACCATACCGTTGTTTTTAATGGATGTAATGGTAACTTTTGGTACTCTTTGGGCTGCTCATCAGCCTAAATAGGGCAATTTTGTTTGTTAACGTATCTATTGAGCCAGAAATGGGCTTCATAACTGAACAAAATTTCACGAGTAAATCACCGGATTTTCATTGAGTTTTCCAGAGCCCATTCACGGAAAATATGAAACAAATACAAGTCGCCAGGCTTCAATTCTTGCACAAGTTGAATTTTGTACGCTTTTAGGCCTAGATCCTCACGTAAAATACGCCAAGCCAAGCTGGTGAGAACGATGACGAATCGATTCGTCACGGTCTTCGCGTACACTCTCTGCTACAGCTGCTAAAGTCTCTTCATTACGTGCTGGTTATGGTCTAACCGGTCGAGTAATATCCACTTATGTAATCTAGGAATCAAATTTGCGAATTGTATTGACAATAGTTGTTTCAGTAGTTCGATTATGCGCACCGTAAGTTCCTCGAATTTGGAGACTCTGTTGTGGTGTGAGTCTTTCCATAATAACTTGCCAAACGATACTGAACAAAAATGACACAGCAGTTTGATAGGAGTCACGCATGATCTGTCAAAAAAAAGCCTTTTGAAAATCAAACCTCACGATAAATCACCTCTTATATTAGTTGCAAAATTCTACGAATCTCCGTAAACCGTCTGATTTAGAAACGCTAAATTTCGGTGATTCCTTTTCATACATACGTTTGTCATCAAGTGGCCTAGATATACTATTTTAATTTTGGTTTGTAGTTTTTTAGTCTTTCGAATACGTTTCTTAGATTTGCGTTATGGTGTTTTAGACTTCATCTAAAAACTATGATATCTTCTGCGTAGAGAAATTCAAATTCCTTGAAAGCTATTGAATGATATCTTAAGACCAAATGGTAATCTTGTGAATTAGTAATGAACATCTTGTATGGAAAATGCTGTCATTTGTCTTGGTTTTCGTTCTAGTGGTATTTGGTGAAAAGAACATATCAAGTGTGGAGAAATATTTGGCTCTACCAAGTCTGTCTAGTATATCCTCAATTCGAGTCAGTAGGAATTTATCGTTAAATATTTTGTTGTTTTGTTTACGAAAATCTACTACTAAATGCCAGTTCGATATTTAATTTTTCTAAAGGTTTTGCTAATCTTTTTGTATTGGTTTGTTCTATTTTTAGGATGATGAAGTCTTTTCTATTTAAGACCTATATCTTCGACGATTGGCTCACAGTAATTTATATTTAGTATTTTCTAGTGGCACATACCATTTACTGGTGCTTTGGAATTACATATGATTATCCCTTTGACTCTTTCTTTATTTATTTATTAGCAATGTAAATGTGTTTTTGTTGGCATTATGGTCTATTGTTTTTTGTTGTTGGTACTGTAGTTTTGCTGGTAGGATCATTGGTATTTTGGCCTTGTTACTTGCATAATCTGAGTACCTTGGTTTACTATGTCTTTCTCTAGCTTTAGTGCTAAGTTAACTGCTTCTATTAGCAGTTTGGTTGTGCAGCAAATAAAGCTGGTTTTACGTAATCACTGAATCCATTTTTGAATACTGTGAACCCATGGGTTTCGTTTAACTTCGTGACTACTGATTTTTCTGATACCGACTAAGTGCTTTCTGCTGGTTATTCAATCCGTATTACACGCCCACCGGAGTGTGGTTACACTGACAATGTCATTTAGGTAGGCTAATCTCTTCCTGTCTTTAAATATTGTTTTATTTATTTATTTTTTTTTTAACTAGTTGTGACCTTTGTTTTTTCAATATTTTTTAACTTCGTATCTGTATCTGTCTTCGTTTGAATTCTTCTATGAATTCTTTTTTGAACCGGGGGTTTTAGTTGTGGGCACGTATTTTGTAACATTTTGGCTTGTATTTGTACCCTGATTCACGTATTCCTCTGTCATTGCAGAATGAGTCAGGACTTCTAGGTGCTAGGTGTTATCTATTATGTTGACCAAAAAGTCTCATTATTTTTATTAGAAGGATCGCTGGATAAACTGAATAGGATCGCCACGTTAAGCTTCTCATGAAAGTCATACGATTCCCAGCAGATAGTGCACGTGGAAAACATATAAAATGATTCCGATAAAATGACATGAGCGTTTTAAGAGCTAGCAATATCACCTTCCTTGATGGTAAACTTTTTGCCAGCATGCTTATATAGGAAGCAATAGCGTGGGGGCAATATATTTTAATACAAAATTGCCTTCTTTATCAAAAAACGATTTCATATACTACAGAACAACACAGTTGAGCTGAGCTCGACATGCGTACCAATGTTGAAGTTTCCCGTCCGATGATTCATGTGAAAAATTTAAATAAAACGTTTTAGACAGAAGCTGTTAATACAACTTATAAATAGCGTAAAAGGTAGGTACCCATGCAAACTATGGTCTGGAAAAGAATTAGATATTAAATCCTTTGAAGTTTTTTGTATTCAAGGCATTTGTGCATGTTATAAAACAAAAGAGACGAAGGCAGGACCAACGAACAAAGAAAGTAAATTTTATTGGCTACGAAGAAGGTGTAAAAAGGTATCGGATATTCATTCCAGAAAATAATAGAGTGGAAACTTATAGAGATGTAGTTTTTAATAATGTCAACAATAGGAAAAATCCAAAATATATTGAATATACTCATCATGGGATGAGTGAGAAAACAGTTTTAGAATGTGTCTTCCAAAATATTAGAGAGACGAACATGATCCATTGATTAGATAAGTCATATAAAGACAAAAGGATAATACTTTGACATTAGTAGACTTGCCTAAGTCTCATAAATTTGTGGATACAGAATGGATGTATCAAATCAAGCCTGCAACAGATATTGAAGGTGAACGTTTTAGGCACAATTAGTGACGAGAGGATTAAGCAAACAATGTGGCGTTGATTACCTTTAAACATTTAACCCAATTGAAAAGTCTTTATTGATAAGATCTAACTTGTGCATCGCTGCTGTTGAAAATTAACATTTAAAACAGTTTGATGGAAGAACTGCCTTTTGATCGGCAATATTCAAGAAGAAAGTTTATGTCCGTCGGCCAAAAGAATATAAAGATAGTTCCGCTAAGATGTGTAGACTACAGAAAATTTTATACGGTTTAAAGCAAGCATCGAGGTTCTGAAACCAAACTTTTAAAAAGTTGTTGAAAAATTTTAGATTTTAAACAAACGAGGTAAAACTATTCTGTCTACATATCATACAGATGACGGATTCGTAGCATAAATCAATGCAGATGCAATAACCACGATGTGTGATTATCTAAAGTGACGACATCTTCAAATAAAAGTTATTTCAGCACGATATTTTTTGAGCTTGGAGCTAAAAAAACTTCAATATTGTTCACTTCACCTTAGTCAATCACAATATGTACAAAAAATGATTTTAAAACTTCAGATGGAGGATGCAGTGTCGATATGTACACTTGCGAATGAAACGTTCAACACTGCTGGAGGATTGGAAATCTCAAAAGAGGAGGTGGTGTGTTCTTATATTTGATGGTGTCTATTCGACTAGATATTGCTTTAACTATTGGATGCATAAGCCGCTATCTGGATAATCCAAGGCAACTTCACGTAAAAATGGTAAAAAAAATTATGAAAAAAAAAATAAAAATAAAAAAAAAAAACGATGAAGAGAATACCGTAGTGACTTTGCCTGTTACGGTTAAACTTCTTCAGAATAGACCAGTGGTTGGACAGGGTACTGTTTCTGACGGCTTGTCTCGGAAAACTGAAAACTGAACGGGCTTCAGAAAAGACATATTCCAAAGGACTAACGTCTAAGATGTAGCTAAAAAGGCGAATTAGAACTGAGAAAAACGCACAGCGCAAAGTGATAGCAAGAGCCGTCGAAGGCGCCAAAAGTCTCCCCCTCCAGCGGCGACGGAGAAGAGAAACAGGTTGGTGGTAGTGACACCCACTGAAACCGATCAACCTCTCGAATCTGAAACTGCATCCTCTTCATCTGTATCAAACAGGGCCAAGAGGTAGAAAGTTTCCGTCACCCCTGTCGATGCATCTCTCCGCGCACGATATTTAGATAAAACCGGTCCTGCAACTAACAAACGCTGTATTTCCGATGGAAGAAAATCGCATGAAACAGTCAAACCAATTGCTAAAAAAAACCGGCAGTGGTTTCACACGTACACGACATCTACATGAAGCCCGTTCTGCAACCAGCAAAAGTCGCAGCTCTGATCGACAGATGTCGGCAAAAGGGGTGAAATCCTCACCAAGAAAGAACTCTGGGCATATAAGATCCTCTGAAACTGGTACTGCAATCAATATAAGTTGCAGCTCTGGGGAACGGAACTTGGATGTCGCTGGAAAAGCAAACTCTAAAAAAATTCTGAAATGCCAAAGGGGATAAGACGGGCACACCTAAAAAGATGCTGATAACTCCTCTCTGGCGCTTCGAATTGGGATGGCTGCCAATGACAACAGTCTGAACGATGCTGATGACTATGTCGATCAACTGTGGGACCTAGCCAAAGCAGAGAATTTTTGAATTCAAGCAGAGAGCTTTACGTGCTTTACATAGCGGAGTGTTGAAAGGGCAAATATATCTCTGCCGAAAATTCCAATCTTGGAAGCTTAGATTTTCGAGGTTTTCAGACAACTTAAGCTGAAGCGCGCCGTTTTTTGGGTTACGGGGCAACTCAGAGAAATGGGAGATGTTCTGATGCGTCTTCATACCCAGAACCACTTGACACTGCAAAGTTAAAAATCTACTCTCAGAGGTAGAGAAAGAATCGGGAAAACAACGATGACTCTTCTGTTGTTTTGGGCTTAGATAAAGCTTCTTAAGTCTAGGTATGACTTACGTTCCTATTTGCACCTTGGAAGGGTTTATTTCTACTTTATTTCCAAATAAATTCGGATAGGAAACGACCAGCCTAGTACACATCTATTTTGTGTACTCAAATCAACCTTCAACATTTCAAGTATGCTCAGGCATCTCTGTGCGGAGCCTTTCAATGTTGAATACAAAACCTCACATAATATCTCTACATTAACCATGGATGTGAAAAAAAGCATCTGTGGTTTGGGACGTTTAAAGTGTTTCACACCACTTTATGACGAGCGATCGGAAAAGGCCGAAAGCTTATCTGTATGTGCCGAACTCACTCTCACTATCTAAACTTATGTAATTTTGTAGCCAAAATGTAGTTGCTGCAGACATAAGCTACGAAACGAATGGAGAATGGCACAAATTCGTCGTTTAGTCTGCTAATTTTCCCTGTTATTCGTTACTCCTGACACCATCAGAAGCGGTAACAGAACTCATTGAATATTGTGATTCCAGGGAAATGGGACTTATCATATGCTACAATGCTAATGCTCAGATCACCTTTTGGGGCGGTATCAAATGCAAAGTGAGAGGTAATCATCTCCTGGATTTCATAATATCTCTCAGCCAACTTTTGTTACAATAGTACCAGGTGTACCGGTATGAAGTGAAAATAAAACACTAATTTGTAATGGGAAAGTAAAAAACATTTTATTCAAGGTATTGGTCATTTCTAGCTACACATTTTTCCCATCTTTCAGGCAATTTATTGATTCCACACCAATAAAACTGTTTGTCTTTTGAAGCAAACAAAAAAGACACCCAATTTTCGACGTCTTCGTTGGATTCGAAGTGCTTCTCAATAATACGTTTCCCATCGATTAAAACAAATGGTAGTCGGAAGGAGCCAAGTCTGATGAATACGGCGGGTGGGGAAGCAGATTGTATTGATTGATCATTTGTTGTCGGTAGTGATCTGTATTAACGGTTTCACATTGTTTTAGGAGCTCGTGGTACACCAAACCTTTCTGGTCCCACCAGACATGCAGCATTGTCTTCTTGTCGAATCGATCTGGTTTTGCTGTCGAAGTTGATGGTTGTCCCGGACTAACAATGGATTTTTCCCATTCAGGATTCTGAAAATAAATCCATTTTTCATTGCCTGTAACAATTCGATGCAAAACTGATTTTTTATCGTGTCTTTGAAGCGAAATTTCCCGAGTGGTTTTTTGGTTTTTCATCTGTCTTTCATTCAGTTCATGTGGCACCCATTTTCCAGACTTTTAGATCTTTCCCACAGCTTTTAAACGGTCAGAAATTGTTCGTTGTTCAACATTTAACATGTCCATTTAACAAATGGACATGATTTGAGGAGGAGATCAAAAAGTACAATAGTGCTCCCCCTAAGCTCAGGTCAAAACAAAATCTTGACGAAGCTGTTCAGAACATGAACAGCGCCCTCACCAAGTGTTTTGAAACGGCATAACCAGCTATTAATTAATTCTGTAAATCGTTTGTTCCTTGGTGGAACGCAGGCCTGCAGCGTCTTCGTAAAGAATCCAGAAAACTTCTAAAGAAGGCACTTAAGACTGATTTGGGGGAAGATTTGAATGTTTACAGATCGAAGCAAAAAGATTCTAAGAGGCACTCTTCGAAATCCGAATAAGCAAAGTTTTTTGTTAAAAAAAAAGATTGTGCTATCGGTGACACCAGTAGACTGGTTAAAGTCCTCATAAGGGGAAGATCGACTAGATCGGAACCTCCTAAAAACGGAGCTGCTAGTGAGCTGAACAGCACAACCACAGTTGTGGTGACGGATGAGGCCGTTAAACTTTCTGTTCAAGTCGCCTTTTACCATTGGTATGCACCCAGTTATATTACAAAAAGTATAGACCAGCAGCTTGAAACTCTGAAGAGGAATTTCACTGCTAGCCTGGCACTGGCATACACAACAGAACCCTGGTGAACAATAAGAGTGGCCTTTATACCAAAAATTTGAAAGGAAGACTACTCACTCACCAAGATTTTCAGACCTACAAGTCTGGCTTCCTTCATGTTGAAAAATTTCGAGAGAATGGTAGAGATCCATGTCCGTAAAACTGTTTTGCGAATCCATCTTCTGTCGGCGATGCAGCACATCTACCAACGCAGAAGATCCAGTGAGATTGCGCTTCAGAATCCGGTAGGCATTATTGAAGGCGCACTCGACAAGAAGGAATACGCCTTGGGCATTTTAATCGACATTGAGGGTGTTTTCGACAACGCAACTTTTGACGGCATGTGTAATTCGGGCAGACAAAACGGCGGAGACGAATTACTAGTTTGGTGGATAAAAGCAATGCTGGTGAATAGAACATTAATTGCTGATGCTAGCTGCAGCTAATATGTGGTGGGGGGAGTAAACAGGGGTTGTCCGCAAGGCGGCCTTCCGTCTTCACTACTATGATGCTTGTTCGTCGACTCACTGCTTGACGCACTCAATAGTTCTAAACTCTATTCACAAGCATACGCGGATGATGCAGCTAGTAATGGGTTTCAGTTAATCCACTCAAAACTGAGGTTGTTATCTTTACGGAAAGGTGAAAGGTGCCTAGTCTGACTCATCTGGTGCCTTAAGACTAAACATGCTTCGTCGAAAGGCGCGGTCAGCCTTCTCACAGTGCAGAGGAGACTTTCATCGAGAAGAGTCCTTTCGATTTACATCCTATGACGCATAGTTGTCTGGTGGAATAAGCTCTCTGAATACATACTTTTAAATCTCGTTGCTCAGTTATGTTATTTTTTTACTTATATACAAAATTCTAGTACATTTAAGAGAGGTTTTTTTAGATTATACAAGTTGGGCAAAAAATCATTACAAAGAAATATAAAAAATAAAAATAAAAATAACTATGTTAGGAAAAAGAATAATATAGAAAAGAACTAGTTTAGGAGAAGGAGGAGTATCTTTCATCAGAAAGTTTGTGCAAAATGTTAAAAAAAAACTAATTTGTAAATGTGCTTAAATGCATCGCATGGATAAGGAAGTGTCGAATTGTAGTAAAATACTTATGTCTAGCTAAACTTTTTTTTTATTCGCAAATTTAAGCATTTTAAATAATAAATCTGGTCGTTTGGTTGTTATGATTTTATGTAGTACGATTCGATAATTCAATAGGACGGTTAAGGAGCAGACGGTCATTCATTTAGTTAGGTGCATAATGTGCTCTTACCGATTGAATTGAAAATATCTTGCGAAACTAAGATATGCACACTTGGTCCGAGTTCGCGTATATTTCACATCCATTAAGCAGTATCAGCAGAATGAAGGATTTAACAAATTAAAGCTTAACGGCTTATACCACGAAGAGCTCCATACACATATTATTTCGCTAACATGTTAAATCCAAGTAAAGGTGCTACTGAAGTAAGCTCAGAGATTTTTTTAAGTTATCACAAAGTTATCACGAGCATGGCTAAAAAATATAAGGGCAAAACCTTCGGTTTGTCTACCTCTGTTATTGACCATGGCTTTTGACTTTATTGGATTGAGACTAAGCACATTTTGTCATTAAAATTGATTAACGCCTTATTTTAATGTAATTTTGGGAATAAAGAATATATTTGTACATCATCAGATTGTATATGATGCGCGGAGATTACTGTTCGGATCTTGTTGGCTTAATACGTATTCGATCAGTTGATTCCCATGTTCTTTCTTTTTTTTTCGCAGGAGCCTGTTTTCTTCTTTTTCCCTTTGTTCGTAGAGTATTCTTTTCTGAGCAAACTAGTTCAGAAGTACAACGCCATTCTGAGCACTAATAAATCTTGTAAGTAATTTAGAATAGCATGCAAGCATACTCTTAAAGGGTATATCCTTCATACATATCCTTGCTTTGCAAAACTCAGTATCTGGACTTACTCAAAGGCTACTAGAGGCCTCTCTCAAGGTTTATATTGAAAGTTAAAAGTTAATTAGAGAACTTCTCACTGTTTCACAGCGGAAATTGGGTATAAGTTAGCTTAAATGTTAGCTGGTTAGAATCGTAACTGATTTTGTTAAATGAAAGTTTGAGATATAATTTTTAATCATTCAATTGCAGTTGAAAAGTTTGCAATTAAATCGTACGATAAGTGATAAAGTTTGTATTTGAACATCAGAAAGAACTACCAACTAATAATTTTAATAGTTTATAGCTTAAGAAACAGTAAAATGATGTTTGTTAGATTGACAAGTTAAATTGGAGTTACATTTGGTTAGATTTCAATTGAAGCAAAACACAAAACAGTGCTGTTTATAGGCTATCTATTCAAAGTTTTTCATTTTTCTAATTAAACCTTTTCTAATAGTCTTGTAATTTCAATTGCTAATTGTAAATAGTGAACCATCTATATTTTAGAGTTTTGTAATTATAAGCTAAAAGAAGAGCTCGTTGATCTTCAGCGAAAAGACTCCAAATGAAAATCTAATCGAGTTGGCAAAAACCACAACCTAAATCCATCATTTAATGCTTTTAGCTTGAGAAATAAATTAAATAATGTTGATAATCCGTTGCTGATCAGGCTCTCTTCGCGGACTGAGCAGAGTGCGTTGCTTGCAGCTTTTCGTGCGCACAAAGGACTCATAGTCGCTCAGCTTTTTGGCAACTTACTTACGCTTATTCGTCGCATTTACATGAATGAGAGTTTGACATGTACTATAGATGCGTCATGAGGGCTTACTATTTTCTTTGTTTACGTGAAGAAGACAAGAAATGATACTGACCTGAAGATTTCTTTAAACACCAACCTCATCTAATTAATTCTTATTTAATTTTATAATTAATTTTCTCCTTAATATTCAACTTCTTCTTTAATTTGAACATTAGAGCTTTAAGAACAGTTTAATAATTTTTGCTTTTGTATTTGCTTTTGGATTTCTTTTATTATTTATTTTTTATTAAAAAATTTTATATCTTAGTTATTTACTTCTTTCCTACACCCATTACCCTACTTAATTCTCGCCAACTCTTCATTTTTTCTTCATTTTCCCTTTTTTTTTCTTTTTCTGAATAGAAAAGCGTTTACTCGCAGAGCATGCAAAATGATTCCTCTTTGGTACATCAGCCACCCCCTTCACCAACAAACCATCTAACTCCAAGAACGAGAACATTCGGCCACACACCGATCAATTGCACATTGTTGTCAGCCACCTGATTTACCATCACCCCGAAGTCATGAAACCACCAGACCACAACACCATCTTATCTCAAGAACGATGACATCCGGCCACATGCCAATCAAGTACATCGTGAAATACCTAAAAGTGCAGTCAATGCAAATCAATGGATGTACCACGAACTTGTCAAATCAGCGTCTGCTAATTTACCTTCAAGTACTTGGTATCAGATTACACATGAAGTTAAATGTTGAATCAATTCAGTTGTATAGTATAGCGTCTGCTAATTTACCTTCAAGTACTTGGTATCAGATTACATATGAAGCTAAATGTTGAATCAATTCAGTTGTATAGTTTAGTTGATCCCGAATATTTTTTGAGTTAAGTCCATCTTTTAATAAATTTAAATATGTATTATAACGCTGTGAAAATTGTGCATTTTTTTTTTTTTTATTCAAACCTCTAAAGGAATACATAACTCGCGCGAAGGATTAAAGTTTTGTCACTTAAATGCTCGTAGTCTTAACTTGGCTAAATTAGATCCTGTAAAACACATTTTTATTGACTCGGGTGTTGATATCATTTGTATTAGTAAAACTTGGTTTAGGACCTTTGAAGATAATATATATTACGAAAAAATATATGGCATTCCTGGGTACAAGTTGGTGCCACATAATAGAATAACTGACACGATTGATGGCAATGATACTGAATTTCAATTTAATGAGATTTCAAACCTCAATGTTAATTGCATGATTGGCGTAGTTTACAGCCCCAACCGTTCCTGTTCTTTTAATTTGTGTTTCTCTACACTTCAAAAGTTTTCCGCATGTTATGAAAATATTATTCTCCGTGGATATTTTAATGCTGATATCCTCAAAATACAACAGATAGCAGATCTCACTCTCTCTTGGGTATTTTTGCATCATCTGCGCTTGTTGTTATTAATCATCATGCTACTCGCTTTGGATCTGACCCTTCACTTTCACCATTCCAAAGTACTGCTGTAGAATCAATTGTCTCTGCAGGATGTATTTGATCAGGATCTGTTTTTCTGCACCTTGAATATTGACTTTTCTTGTGACCTCTTACAGGAATCTTCCCAGTTTCAAGATCAATCAATCTCATCGATCAATCTCATAATAATCCATTATCATGCAAGCCCACACCCCTGGAACCCATGCTACCTCTTTGCTGATATTAATGATAAAATCAAGTTTATTCAGACATTAATAAATGATATTTATAATCAACATTTTCCTCGCAAAACAGTTAACTATACGCAATAAGAAATGTCCTTGGTTTACTTCTGAGTTACACAATGCAATAAAAAATAGGAGAAAACTTTATGCGAAGTGGAGGAAAGAGCCAAACAGTCACAACCGAGAGGTCTTTTGTAGAGCGAAAAACTTGTTATTATCACTTATCACTTGTTACCAGCAGGGCTAGAAAAAGATATTTCCTCCCTAAATTGAGCACCTAATTAATATCTAAAAAGCTGCGAAGCAACTTGTGTTCCATTGGAAAAGGGAAAATCCATATCTTTACGAAAACACCTAATGCTGATGAATTAGATAAAGCATTTTTATCAAGAGAGCAGTCTTTTGTTTGGTTCCCTACCCCAATTAGAATTTTAAGTTGTAACAGAAGCTGATGTGATTTTTTTTATTTCAAAGGCTTAAATAAAATGTCATTGGTGATGACGGATTTCATTTATGTTTCGTTAAAGTTTTACTTCCGTACGTAATAAGTTGCATTACACACATCTTTAAACTTTGCATTACATCTTCAACTTTAACAATGGAAAATAGCCAAAATTATCCAAGTGCCCAAAGTTGCAAGCCCTTCAGTGACGTTGGATTTTCGCCTGTTTATCTAAGATCTTAGAAAAAATTCTTTCGAAGCAAATTTCTACTCATCTTGCTAGCTTTGACTTACTATCAGAAGTTCAATCAGGTTTTCGTGTCAATCACAGCTTCTCTACAGCTGTAGTTAAAGACTATTTAACTCTACTCTGTTTAATTGATTTTTCGAATGCCTTCGACAGTGTTAATCATGAAATTTTATGCATAAAGTTAAGACTATATTTCGGTTTTAGTGAATTCTCGGTGAGATTAATTAGGAACAATCTATTCAATCGATTCCAAAGAGTGTTTACTAATAAAACATCTTCGCAGCCCCTTAAGATGCTTGCTGGTGTACTTCAGGGTTCGATTTTCGTTCCTTTTTTGTTTTGTCTCTTTATTAATGATCTACCCAATGTCTGTCACAATGCTTCAGTTCATATTTACGCTGTCTCGTCCCATTGGGTTAAACGAAGACCTTGTGGTGAGATTTAATTCTGATTCATCCGCAATAGCTAAATGGTCCCAGAATAATGGTGTTATACTTAATCCCGTTAAAACTCAATTAATTCTTATTTCTTAAAAAATGTATAATACTGAAGACATTCCATCGGCTTGGGTTTTCTAATGTAGTTAACAATCTGGGATATAAAATAAACCGATCCTTCTCTGCTACTGACCATGGCAACTATATTGTGTTAACGATCTACGCAAGTTTACGTAAACTGTAGCTTTTTTCCAGCTTTAAGCCAATTGACACCAAACATAGGTTAATAAAATCGCTACTTGTGCCAATCTTTGATTAAAGCATCGCTGTCTATAGTAAGGTAGATTCGCAATCTCAGCACAAACTACTTGTTGCTTTCAACGATATGGTTCGGTATACCTTTGGATACCTTTAGAATTAGAAGGCATGATCGCATATCCCACCTACATTAAAGTGTTCTTGGGTTTTTTTTTCTAATTTTTGGCAATTAAGATGCTGTGTTTTCCTGCATAAAATTATACAAATACAATCACCAACATTTTTCAAAAATTTAATAACTCCATCTTGTAATTATTTGAATACGTCGCGTCTTTTACTTCGAGAAAAATAGAAGAAAAACAATTTAAAAAAATATTATTTGCTCACTCGTATATAGAAGAGACTTATAAAGCGATTTATGGGATTGTTGGTACTTAATACGTTAACTCATATTTCTATGACAGAGAAATAAAAATCAGTCTCCATAGTGAGAGTCATTTGAGATCTTGATATCCTTTAACTAAGATCGACCTCTGAAGGTCATGAAAAATTGCTTTGGAACAGTTTAAATTACAGGTCAAACAAATTGATACTGAGAGACCTGTCGTTCAAGTATTTACTCGTAAATGAGTTTTTCTTCTGATGGGAAGAGTGGGGCAGTTACGTAGCAAACACAGTTTGACTCTCTCATCCCCATCATCCATCCAGGAAATTCGAACAGCATTCTATGTCACTGTCTTGTAGCCAACATATACTAAGACCAATACAGTGAAAAGTTTACATCCTTTAAAATATTAATTCTTATGTAATGTCTTCCTTCTTGTTTACACACATATATATGTATTCGGTTTTTTCTTTCTCATCAAATTTACCTTATCTTTTAAGACTGCTAAAACCTAACGTAGCAAACACATGACAGAGTAAATCTAAGTTTATTATACACTTATAGACTTACCTCATTCCATCCGTATCTGTTCTTAGCTTGAACAATGGCCTCATAGTAAGCACCAGGATGTAGGTTTTTTATTGTATACGACATAATGTGTGTCAGTGGCTCTGAAGCTGGTCTATGTTCAGGTGTAAGGATAAAGTCATGCCATCTTCCGGGCTGTTGAAACGTGTCATTCATCTGTAAAATTGCAAAACATCATCTGAATTACAACACATTCTCTTACATGCCATCATCGTATGATTAGGAGTATATAACGTAGATACAACGAGTAAGATACCTTAAGTGGTAAATGGACACATCAATTAACAAGAAAAGCGTATAATGGATGCATCTGACAAGTTGAAAATAATTACATCACTCCTTCTAAAATACCTTTAATAGAACCCTTGGATATGGTGAAAAGTATAAAGATAGGAAATTACAAAAGAAAAAAAAAAAAAAAAAAACAGAATAAGATACCCGAATGAGATACATGAATTGAATTGAAACAAATACTCGTACCGATGCGCAGGATAGTGAATAGTGAATACTCCTAAATAAAAATCAAAACCGACAGATACGAATACAAGTACAAGTAGAGGTGCAACACTACGATCTATTCGTATCAGGTGTGTTAAATCCTTATCGTCTGCAACTTAACGAAGCACGTGATTAAAATTGCATTTATATCTTACTCTTAATTACAAGCGAACGATATTTTTAATGAGATCTTAGCGTGAGATGCTTAACAGTTGTTGAGGGTGTGGGGAACAGATGGTTTTTGTACCTACCTTCAAATATATTATACATAATCCCTTGACTACAAGAAGATTTGTCGATTCTAAGTTGAAAACCCCCTTCAATTTTTAAATATACAAACAGAATGTCTTCACTCCCAGCGACAGATACAATTACGAGTATCTAAACCTATCATAATATTGCCATCCCATCATGGGCATCGAATTGTATACTTTCGACGGTTTTAAGAAGTTATTTAAAGGATTGTGACTTTTGTAACTTATTAGAAAGGCTTAGCTACATCTATATCATTTTAGTGATACATTATCAATCAATCAATTTGTATACATAAACCAGGTTCTTAGGAAAGTAATACTTATTTGGGTTTATTCAATTTATTGAAAGCTATAGTATAAAGGGGCCTTTAGATTGAAAAGAAGGACATCATTATTTCTAAGAATCTGTTTGGTAGTTGAACTCAGAAAACAAGCAGCCACTGTGCCTTTATTGATCTGTTTTAAAGGAAAAAAGGTATCCTGAGAAAAATAAATCTATTTTCAACCTATCATCTTATATTAATTTCATTTAATGAATTCCTCTACTTATAAGATTTGAAGCTCTTAATGTTTTTTTTTTTTTTATTTTTTACTTTCATGTTTCAAAATTGAATCATAACATGAAATCAAATGAAGGACATTTGCGCCAAGATCTGTGCCAATGTAAGTTATAATTAAGAACGAATAGATCTATAGATTCTACTTCAAAAGAAGGTCGACCATAGTTAAAACACTTAAAGATGCTAGCTAGCTTGGGGACATCATATTTCAATCGAAGTTTAAGTGTTATTTTTAAATTGAAACTCTTGGAATTTATTGAGGATACTCTGGGTTCTTGGGCTATAATGCGCATGAAAAGCTTCCATAGTTATGAGATATGATTGCAAATCTTGCTAATCGTAAGTAACCTCGTCTATGAAAAATCAATCTTATGTCCTATAACAACTATCCATGCTGATAAAATTATTTTATCATTAGAAAATATTTTTTAATTCTCGACCTCTCACTGATTGTGCTTTAGTTGTAGATGAATGACTGTTGATATTACTTCAACGAACACGTGAATACTTGATCAAGGCTTAAGAAGTCCGCTTAATACTTTGCGATACCACATTCTTAGTTAACTAGACAATTATAGAGCGTTCATAGGATTTGAGTACCCTTAAAATGTTTGTACACAGTACGGGCGAAGGAAAGTTAGAGAAAAAAAACAGTTACGTTGGTCTTAAGGGTTTGCAAGTTATAATGAATATGAAATAGAGAGCTCGGTATGATTTCATAAGCTAGTTGTACGGCTTGGCAACGAATCCCGATATTTAAGAGGATTCATAGCGAGACGGGTGTCACGGTTAAAAGTTTTAAGAGGCGGAATGCTACTGGTGATTTCTATGGAGCACTGGTGGTAGAAATAGTGATAAAATAAATTGAGATAGAAGATATTACATCAATGGTCAAAGTTTTTAATTGACTGACTAATATAAGTACCATCTATGAGTTTTATCACTTTCAAATCCTATCTAGCTGGTGCATAGAGGCCAGCATGAGGCCCACATGACCAGATGTGGGCATTTCTAACATCGCTTGAGGAAATATAGGCAAACATACCGAGCATTGAGTTTTCAAAGCATTAAATTCCACTCCGTTGATAGTCCCCAATTCGCTATGGTATTAATATAGGAATTTTATGTGCTTAACATACATTGCTGTTCCTATTCTACAGCCGAAGATCAGGGACGTGAATCCGAAAACGAATATAAAAAACAGAGAGTACTATTGGAATAAAACAAACATGTATTTTGTTAATATAAGATTTTAGACCATTCAAGACAACTTGGATTGAACATTATAACAAGTGATTTCTAATCCGTCGAAGAAGAGAGGCGTCGATAAAAAAGGCATGCATTTTCGACAAGAGATCATGATGCCAAAATCTGTCAAATTCCTTAGAAATATAAAGTGCAACTATCTTGCTTTCGCCAGATTGATGTACGCTTTGATTCCATCACTCAAGTGCCCAGTGGACCTGTTTCGCGCTTCGAGATATTTCATTAGCTGACGGTTTATCAGCGAATGACTTAAGTGCAATGAGCCGGTAGGAGGAAGGAGACAAATGTTTGCTGTTTTCTATCTGGTTGGAAAGTGTCCTAAAGAGTAGGATTGATTAAAAATCTTATGCAATGGTTTTGCCATTAAGGAAGAACACATCTTCATAAGAAGGGGAGTTATACCATCCGGACCTGCGGATTTGTGAATATTATTTTGTTAAGAAATCAGTGGGGACCGATGGTATTCCGAACATCGTGCTTCGATATCTTCCTCTAGAAGCGGTGGACATTTACACCACCCTGTTTAATAATGCAATGAATAATGCACATTATCCAGCGCATTGGAAAATGGCGGTGGTTCAACCTATCCCCAAAAAGGGGAATGATATATCCAATCCGGCGAATCTCCGGTCGATAAGTCTCCTTCCGAATATCAGTAAGATGTTTGAAAATCAATAAAGCTCTATCTAGGTTTGTTGAGGACAAACATATAGTTCCGGATAATCAATTTGGTTTTAAGGCAGGACATAATATCTCACATGCCGCGTCTAAACTGGTGTCCGATATCCAATGGAATAAAGGCAAAAACCAATGTACTGGTGCCTGCCTTGTTGACTTGGAGAAAGCCATCGTCACCGTATGGTTAAAGGATTTTTTCTATAAGCTGACTTGGCTTGGGATCAGTAAACCACTCTTGTACATTCTTTATAATATGCTAACCAACAGACAGTACATCGTGAAAAATGGTGACCTCTGTTGGAATATTTCAAATTTAAAAAGTTGTGCAGCAAGGCGCGGTCAATTCGCCGATCCTATTGAACATTTATACAAGCGACTTGATAGGTTAACTTACCTATACTATTGCGTACGCAGACGATTTAATAGCGTACAGAACAGGTCCAAAAATCGAAGTCATTAATACTCTCTGACAGCGTGACTTCGATAAGATAAGACGAACCATTCTCTTTATGACGCCGTTGTCTGGAGCCTCTAGGGATACCAGAAGAAATTGGCGAAAGTTCTCGATCATTGGACAACACGGATAGCCTCTTGCCTTTCGAAATATAGTCAGATACCTTGGGATCTGGCTAAATCAGTTTCTGTATTTTGAAAAAAATGTAGATGCTGCTTTGGCCGGAGCTAAAGGCGCTTTTGCTCTTACAAAGAGACTGTTTTATAGCAGCCAACTCGATGCGAGGGTAAAGGTTATCTGCTACATGGCCCTTATCAGGCCCATGCTGGTATTTGGGTGTCCCGTGTGGTCCAATATGCGAGCAAGCTTAATGGAAAAGATTCGTGTGTTTGAGAGGGCTTGCCTTCGTTTGTACAGAACACCAGAGTCGGAGTACAAAAAATTTTATCGTAATGAGGTCCTTGCAAGAGCAATGGCCTCGACGATTAACCTGATATCTGGGGCTTACTATCCCAATTACCGTTACCACGAGAGTGTGCGCTCTGACGGCTTCGTTCCACCGGAAGCATTACTGCAGAGACGTCGCACACGGCAGTGTGGATCGTCTCAGGTTTAGTAGGGCGGTGGGAAATCGCGATAAGAGGGATGTCGTTCGGCAGCACCAGCATTTCTGGTGGTTGAATGATAGAGAATATGTTTCGTTGTCGTCTTTTTCATCAATTACGGACCAGCCTCATTAATGAGGCACAGCTGAACAATATATTTGCTCTGTGAATGGCGATGGCCAGCTTACATAGGTTTAAGTTAGCATTTAAGAAATATATACATATATTAGTATATACCTTTGTATATACTAATATATGTATATAATTGTGTATAATATCTGTGTGTGTATTGTGTATGTAGGGTAGGTACACTAAGGTTTATTTTAAGTTTTTTTTTTCTTAGCCTTAAGTATAGAAAACAAATATTCCTAAGTAAAATGTAAATAAAGTCGAAAGACAAAGATATAAGAACTTAGAGTAGCTTAGATTGCCTGTGTGGGGCCAATAAGTTAATATATGATTGTTAAGTAATTTTAAGCAAGCATTTAAGCATTTTTTGTTAGTATGTGAAGGTTAATGATTAAGATAACAAAATGCATTTAAAACTAAAACTAATTTGTGAATATTAAGATTCCTAAGTACTCTTGCTATTACACTAGTGCGAAAGCGGATTTGTCCCATTGAAGAATCAACGCACTTAAATGAAGCTGGGACAAAGAGCAATCTGGAAATTTTGAGTTAGCCACAAAGTGTGCAGTAAGCAGATTTTCCTTGTCCAAAGAGCTGACAGCTGGAATGTCATTGTAATTTAGCATTGGAATAGAGGATGAGGCAGAATTTCTAATGTTTTTGATAAATGACTAACAATTTTTACTCCCATCCTAGTGAACCTTTGAATCAGTTTCGTATTGAATTGGAGTTTCACACGCTTAAGAAAGGCGTCGCAGTCATTCTTGGCTCGTTTGAATTTTTTTCGGTTTTCCTCTGTCCAAACCGACAACACCAACCCGTCTTGTAGGACCGAAAAAACATTTCTCTAACCCTGACAGCCTTTTTACAGCTCTAGTCGTACCACGCCTTTTCTTTGGCTTCATACTCTTCATTCTCATTACAAAGAGAATTGTGTCTGCGATCATATCAGCAGCGGTATCCACGTCGCTAATAAACAAAAATTATTTGTTCTTGTATGGCTACGGGAAAAGCTATTCAGATGTTACTTTAAAGAGCCATTATATCTTAATACACATAGTGCAAAGTACTTCAACTTTCATAAATTTGTTTGTAATTTGTATGACAACTTAAGGATTGGGCTTCAGTCTGGCTTCTTAAACCAGCTCAGTCTCTAGCTGTCTCAAGTTTCTGATGACAAGTTAAATGGCTTCAATTCATCTTTGGACATAATCACTCGTAGTCGCCATTAGAGTAGTCTTATGACTAGATTTAGGTGCAACCAGTATAGTCGTTTGTACCTTTCCTCCACGCTTCTTAAACACAGAATAAACCACCATTGGTGTCCATGCCTCTGGCGTGTGTAATAAGACAGCAATAATGAGGATTTTGAATAACGATAATATGAAACATTTTATGTTCGAGACAGGGCCTATTTATGCCTTTTTGGTCACTTCATATACCGGTTGGCAAGAGTTATTCTTCTCTTGATCTTCTGTATACTCATTGCTGAAGTTTACGGTAGAACACGGACAGATATATTCCTCTACCACTAAAAAAATATTCCTGATCCACTAACTATTCGTCATGTAATGGACATATGTTATGGTATTTCGTACCACAAGCATTCTGCACGACCCAAGCCAAAATCGCGTCAACCCTATGTGCGTTCAGGAAACTCTGTTGCCGCTATATTTGAAAGTGGGCGTAGAAAACGTTCAATAGTAAGCAATATTGGAAGGCAATATTCAGTGTGTTACTAGTGAGAAAGAGAAAATTGGCCAAAAATTATACTGACAGGATGCGTTTCATCAAATTAGGCGATAAATCCTAATGCCTGAAGTTGTGTTCATAATAAAATTTCATGAGCCACTCTTCATAATACCTAAAAATTTTCGATTCAGACTTGATTCTTGTCATTATTATTTTAAAAAAAGATAAATTCAACGCCTCGCACACAATACGCCGACAACAAACTTGTATGCGATGCTTAGAATCCATACACCCCTTTATTTGGCGCTCCGCAGGCAGGCACACTCCTTTATAGCAATTTTCTCTAATTTCTTTCTATATCTTTCTCTTAGATTTAAGGTAACGACCGACCTTTGGAGGAATTTCGAGAATATTTTCTAATAATTTCCGCACGTTGAAATGGCAACCTTACTGAATATTTTGTCGGCTGGATGTCATTAGTAAATTTGACAGCTGCTGAAACATAACAATTGGAAAAACTATTTTTGCTATCACCCTTTACATGCATCATATTGAAGAACTGTATTGCGTCTATCGTAATGTGGTCAATTAATTTATCCAGAGTAAGATCCCTTTACAAATATTGAAATGAGAGAAACTCCGTCACAATGTTTACAGCCATGAATCCATTATAAGTATGGTGCAGGCTATACTGACCAGTAGTAGCATCAAAAATGCTTTCTCATTTTAGCTCTGCGGTAACTTCGCGAAAAACAATTTTAACATCATATCCAACACTGCCAATTGACGTCTCTTTTTACATATCAATCATCTAAGACTTCTTTCCGAAAGGAATATTAACAAATCCATAGCTAGATATGCGCTGCAACTAAAGCCGGTAAAAATCACTGAAATATTGGCAAAATTAACAGAATAGCATGTGCGTTTATATAGGGTTTTCCAATAGGGACTTGACAACTTTGAATTTAATTTGTGAACGCACTCCTTCACTAATCATCAAACTATCACTGTCGGTTTATTCAGTAAACTCATGGTAAAGTACACTAACGAACTACGTTCTCCAAATGGGTTCTGGAGAAGATGCGCCAAGATGATGAATTCCTTCGCAAAATCATCTTTAGTGACGAAGCTCATTTTTGGCTCAATGGGTTCGTCAATAAGCAAAATATGCGTTATTGGTCGGAGGAAAATCCACATGTGCTTCATGAATCACCACTTCATCCACAAAAAATAACTATTTGGTGCGGTTTGCATGCCGGCGGCGTTATTGGGCCATATTTTTTCGTCAACGATAACGATCATCAAGTTACTGTGAATGATCACCGTTTCGCGCCATGATCACCGATTATTTTTAGCCCTATTTGGAAGATATGGACTTGGACGACAT
This sequence comes from Volucella inanis, assembly GCA_907269105.1. Lineage (NCBI taxonomy): Eukaryota > Metazoa > Arthropoda > Insecta > Diptera > Syrphidae > Volucella > Volucella inanis. The sequence goes on from OU026153.1 coordinate 151,880,659, forward strand.
GTGATTTCAACAGGATGGTGCCACAAGCCACACAGCACACGCTACAATCGATTTATTAAAGAGTAGGTATGGTGAGTGTGTTATCTCAAGACATTAGCCAGTCGATTGGCCTCGTTCGTGCGATTTAACGCCGCTTGACTATTTTCTGTGGGGCTACGTTAAGTCATTGGTTTATGCCAACACGCCGACGACGTTGGAAGAGCTCAGAGCGAAAAGTGAACGCGAAATAGCGGCCGTTTCGGCCGAAATGTGTGGCCGAGTCGTTGAAAATTGGGTCCTACGAGTCGACCGCTGCAAACGTGATCGCGGTGGCCATATGAAATATCTCAAATGATTTGCTTTTTATTTAAAAAAAAAATTTGTCAACTCGTTATTAGAAAACCCTACCTCCACTATTTCATGGAATAAGTGGATAAGGGAAAAGACATTAGCTGTACAAATTGTTATTTAATTTTGTTCCCTTGTTGCTTCGTAACTATCTTGCATGGCCAGTCGCTTTCTGTTACCCCATTGCTGAAAAGGATATCCCGAATTCAATAATCTACCAGAGATATAGAAGCTTCGGTAGACTTATTAAAGATATATTGATTGTTGATATTGCTTTTTTCATCTTACTAAGCACTCGCATTTATTAGCTTAGCTTAGGTTGGAGAAGACCAATTTAAAGTGGCTTTAGTGTAGAGGTAAAATAAGCACCATTAATACATAGTAATAGGTACGCCATTGGCCATCAATAGGTTGTCTGCAGTGCATTCTTGTCCTAGGCATGCAACTCCCAACTGCTGACCGATCAATTTAATACATATTATAGTTTTATGCTATAGTTTTATTATCATCTGAGGAACTGAGTTAAGGAACCTGTATATTTAATTGTATTGTGTAAAGTTAAAGAACTCCGTCTTTCCAAATACCACCTTGATCAAAAAGTTCCCAGGTATTTTGGCACTAACTTTTTTGCTACACGACGTAAACCCAAATCATTAATCAAAATGTCTGGAACGGATCCATATTCAATGTTCAAGTCCTCCGCTATCTCTCTGATGGTTAATTTGCGGTTATTGAACAACATTTCTTTTACTTCATCAATGTTTTCGTCGGTTTTCGATGTCGATGGTTTGCCACTGAGTTCATCATCTTCGATTGACTCACGACCACTCTTGAATCGCTCGTGACACTGGTAAACGACCGTTTTCTTTAGAGAATAGTTTCCGGAACACTTTTCCAACATTTCTAACATTCGCGCACCATTAAATCCGTTTTTTACGCAAAATTTAATACAAGTTCGTTGTTGCAAATTTAATTTCTAAAATTATAAAAAAATCGCCAACACACACAGAGATAGATGTACTCTTGGCTACGTAACTTTTGCAAATATCAAGCTATGACGCTGATTAAAATGTACCAACTTAAAAAAAAAAAAAAACAGAACTCAAATCGGAACACTTTGAGCGCAGGTGGTACTGGACACATGTAGATGTGAAATTGAAGTACATGAAGCAGGTGCTTCTTCCAAATTTTCTTTTCCTCAGCTAAGCTAATTTTAAGCCCCAAATATACATTTCATTTTTGCGCTTTATATTACATGATCTAACCCTTTTGCTTAGGCGGCATTGGTAGTTTTCTTTTTTGGTTTTATTCTGTCCAGAAGTTGAATTTTCTGGCACCAGTAACCTTATTTGAAGTTTAAAGAGCAATCCTTGAAACATTTTGACTATGTTGAAATTCTATCACTTTTCTTGCTGCTGATTGTTCTGGCAGTCCTGTAATGGTCTGCAGTCCGGGGTAGTTACATAAGTCTAGACATTTTCAGTACAGGGATTATTGTATTTATAATATCTTATCCCATTTGATTTTTATGTTATCTTATCCCGTGACAAAATTTCAAGATGTAAGCCCTGTTTGTAAACTCACTGGTCCTCTGGAAGTACAAACCTCCAATCTACAATGTCATTCTTATGAAATATTCAAGTTCAATTGAAATGAATTAGCCACTAGCAAAGTATTACTTTTTTAATGGCTATTTGCATAGAACATTGCAACCACGCCACCAATTACTGAATTTAAAATCTGATTTTTAATTATCATCCAAACAAAATTAAACCATTCAATCAACAGAAACATGACCTTAACTATCCCATCTTTTTAAGTAAATTCAAGGAATTCATTCAATTGACGCTTTTCAGTCTATTAGCTACGCAGTTTACACATTCAACCCAAAATGAAAGTAAACATTGCACGGATAAATAAAATAAATTCATTCAGTCATAAAAAATATATGTCGATTGCAATCATAGCATTTCATAAAAAATTATAAATCTCGAATTCAGTTGTAAATTAAATAAAAATCGGTTGAAAAACAAAATTAAATTCATTACATCCACACTGAATCGTTCAATTTGTATTGACAAATATTGAACAAATCACTCGGCATCGCTTCGACAGCAATGAAATTACCTCAATCTTTGATGGACATTCAAATGGACGGAACCGAATTAAATTCTCGACTTTTTAACCGATTTTTTTTTTTTTACGAAAATCGAAAATCCAAGTTGAGACGGCAACAAAAAAAGCATCAAAAGGATGCAATACTAAAAATAAGGAAAAATACAATTCTCTCCAACAGCTGGACATGACTCTCACGTACAGCCAACACGTTGAGGTCAGTTTTACTCGTTCCAATCCAATTTCAAATTATGTATTCTCGTGTACTCTGTGGAATGTATGTACAAAAAAATATAAAAAATAAACTCGAAAGAGGGCAACACTTACAATATGTACATTGTCCTTTTATCGACAAGGAGAAAAGTTGCCACTGCAACTTTGTTCCAACAGCATCAGGAGCCAGTACAGGGGAAAAACATAAAAAAATAAAATTAATGCCAACTGCGCAGATGGAAAAGGAAAAACGGGAAAAAACAAAATGTTTACTCAACCCTAAAAAGCTTTCAAGTAGCGACAGCTGCAGCAACCATAAATTGACCTCTTCCCACCCAGGATGAAGGACGAAAAATTAGACTCTACATCACAAGACAAACTTGGAAATAATTGCCGACCAAAGTAAACATAAACATTGCCCCCGAAAAGGATATCCCTTGTCAGTGCATTTAGAAGGAACGAATAAATGTACATACTCGTAGATGGTAGTGCATTTGCACTCGTACTTACCAGGACTCTTCGATAGAGCAGGCGAACTTCCTCCAATGGTGGGTAACTATCAATTTTCCATGTGAGATTGTAACTGTCCGACGATCTACCCCATTTCGGTGAGTAGAATTCAGCTGGCCCCGGACGACCGGATAGTTCCATATATTTTCTGGATCTTCCCAATGAATTATCAGCAACACAACTACAAATAAACGGAAAGATAACAAAAAGGGTTCAAATTAGTTTTGGGTAATTTTCTTAATGGGAATAATGGAAGGGTAACGGTATTCCGAAAGTAATAGAACGGAGGATAGATTAGTATTTATGATGATTACTTCGTTACTATTCTATTAATACCTCACTATTAAAGGAAGAGCTTTTCATGTAGGAATATGTAGATTTTCGAGAAGTTTACCCTAAGAGGCACTTAAAGATATTTTCAAAACTTTTAAAGCAGACCGGTTAAAGGACAGCGATAAATGTAGTATCTTCATCGAATTCGATTTGAAAGGTGGTTCGATATCATAAAAAGGACTGTGTGAAATTAAAACAGCTATTTACTACCTCTTCAACTGTTTTTCTTGCTGGGGTGGGGAAGGCACTGAAGGAACCTAACCACATTTTGTAAAGTAGGCGGAATACGAGAATCAAAGTCGTAGTATTATACTTAAGCTAATCTGAGTGAAAGTGAGAGCATATAGTAAGCCATCTCTAACTTCGGGATACAAGGCTAAGGAATCAATCATTCTAGAATGAGGAATTCTCGTAACCAACACCATATTGCTATGAAAGCTGATATGATGGATACTTCCCACAGACTAACTCGTGAGAAATCATATTTAAAAGAATAGGTATCAAATCACAAGTATCAAAATCAATTTAGCAAGGATGGTAATATGAAGTAGAGTGTCTATCAGAGCTTTACAGCTTGACATCGATAAAGATTTTTGAACCAACAACGAATTCGACAAAGTCGATTGTGATTCATAGTGAGGTTTGATTTTCAATTTTTTGACAGATCACGCGTGACTGTATCGTTTTCAGTATCGTTTGGCAAGTCATCATGGAAATACTCACACTAGTGGATGATACTCAACCGGTTAGACCACATCCAGCACGTAGTGAAGAGACTATAGCAGCTGTAGCTGAGAGTGTACGCGAAGACTGTGACGAATCAATTTATCGTCGTTCTCAGCAGCTTGGCTTGGCGTATTCGACAACTTGGGGAGGATCTCGGCCTAAAAGCTAACAAAATTCAACTTGTGCAAGAATTGAAGCCAGACGACTTAAATTTGCTTCAAAAACTCAAAAAGCTCTTGAAAAACTCAATGAAAATCCGGTGTTTTATCGTGAAATTTTGTTCAGTGATGAAGCCCATTTTTGGCTCAATGGATACGTTAATAAACAAAATTGCCATATATGGGCTTATGAGCAACCCGAGGAGTATCAAGAGCTGCCATTACATCCATTAAAAACAACCGTATGGTGTGGTTTATGGGCTGGTGGAATCAATGGTCCATATTTCTTCAAAAATTAGGCAAATCAGAATGTTACCGTCAATGGTAACCGTTATCGCGCCATGTTGACGGACTATGTGCTCCCTAAAATGGTCTCGGTGAGCTCTGGTTTCAACAAGATGGCGCTGGGATCCATACAGCGAGTGAAACTATGGACTTGTTAAAAAATCCTTTTGGTGAGCACTTAATTTCACGTATTGCTACGGTAAATTGGCCGCCTAGATCGTGCGATATCACACCTTTGGATTATTTTTCTGAAGATATGTAAAGTTTCCGGTCTTCATGAATAAGCCAGCTATGATTGACGCTTTGGAAGTCGCCCAAAATTTGATTTTCCGAATGAACCACCTCACATGTAGTCATGGCCAACATTTACATAATACCATTTTTAAAAAGTAAATGCCATGAATTGTTCTTTTAACCGATAGTAAAAATTTTTAGTTCACTTTCAAATTTATGTCCCCTTTATTAAGGTGATATGATTGATATCTCAAATCGGATCTTGCAAATTGACGCTTTAACTAAGAAGAGGTAACGTAAGTCTATCCCTTGAACCATTCCCTTTAAAATAGTACTTTAGGAAAATTTAGTTATCTCTTGAAATAAGGTGAAAACAGAAAATTATTTCAATTCGCAAATAACTGACTCCGCAATAGAAATGTACACCATGTACTTTATAATTGCTCTTATTGATGTGGGGTATTCGCGGACAACAGTAGCAAATACTAGTGTTATGCACGATTTATGTGTTATGATTCTCCTGGACCTGTTGCCTATGTACTTAATTACACCTCTGTACTTGTCAATCATTCTCCCATTAGGCCTACCGTTGAGTTTGCGAGGTTGCCTAGCAGCTATATTGTATTCTACGTGGCCGTCTCTTAATGTTCTCCCAACGTTTCATCACATCCCAACTCGTTCTGCACACGCACTATAAAAGAAAATATTTCCATGTAATTGCTCGCTGATCCCACTGTGTGAGAAACTGGCAGGTTTGCAATATCTTCTGCAAAGTGTTTGCAGTACAACACATTAATGCATGTATACTCCTCACTCACAGCCGAAAGCTAGCTTTCCTACTTAGCTTACCACATCGCTGCCGACGTTGCCCTTTCTTTCAAAATGTTGGTCTTCTGCGGATTCGAGCGTCGCTTACGGTTGTCGACAAAGAACATTCAAGGATCACATAAACTGCGTCTTCTAATATTGAATGTCGCTGATGATTCTAATTTAGTGGAGCCTGTATGCTCAGCACAGTTTTAATTTTATACACTGCATATATAGTGCATTATAGTGCACCCGTATATACCAGATAAGCATAAAGTATGACCAAACTGATCACTCCGAATAGCAGGAACTTGCCATGTATGGCCAGTGCTTACTGCTTGCTAGCCTAATTGAGATGGATTGTAAATCGCAGCTTTTTGTCGAGCATTACTCCGAGTTATTCTAGGACCCAAATAACCACTCGGAATAGTAAGATCCTACCGGCGTATTTAAGGTCACCAATATCGAAAGCATGAGAAGCGCTAGGTCGAGTAAACTGAAACATGTTACTATAAGAACGACTTTCGTAAGTTTTATCGAAGAAATTAGTACAAAGGCAGAATAGAAACTTGCAAGATGTACATTCCCAACCAATAGTAGAGTCTTTCTTCTTCTTCTCTCTTTCTTCCACCAGATTTCTGCAGACTTTTTACAAATTACGAGAATATTGCAGTGAAAATCATACTACCGGTGTTTGAGAAGTTTCCGTGTCTTCTGTTTCCGTCTACTCAGAAAAAGTCCCAAAGAGACGGGCAGCTGAAAAACCTTACACAGTGGCTTTGCTAGTAAGAAAGAATATACATATGTACCATCTAAAACAGTGGGATTTTTTGTGCATTTTAAGACAATGTGGCAAACTTCTGTACGAAAGATGCAAGTGTGATCAAATCCGGTATATTTCGGTTTATTCCTTCGATCCTTTGAATTGTAAAACAAAGAGCAGTGATATCCGTTTGACACAAATACATCAATGGATAAACAGAAAACAACAATAATTTGCAAGTAATTTCGACAGTGATATAATCGATGATCGATTGACTTTAAAAAAGTACAACTTTTTATTATCTGTCGCTTTTTATTGAATTGAACAACAATGATTCAGATTTAAACTATCTGTAAGTAAAAGATAAGCCGTTCCAAATATTCTAAATGAAAGGGGTGCTCCAAAGTGCATGTAGATATCAAAAGAGGGAGAAGCATGGGTCGAGGGGAAAATGGCAAGATTTTTTGTAAGTGATGACGATATTTGATAAAGTCATATTTCCCTCAGAACACAAAATCTAAGGTACTCCATAATTGTGTGTGAATGAAGAAGAATCGTTGGTGCAAAATGAACGTGTCCCAATCCAGGCCAAAAAAAACCGAACAATATGAACAAAGCATACGAATACTAGGCTAAAGTATCTTGTTTTTAACTTCATTTTTGAATAGCTTCTCAAACATCTCCCCAAATGTAATTTTCACACAAATTGAGCACATTTAAAGTTGTCATGGTACATAAAACTCACAACAGGAGTTGCGAAAAAGTAAGTTCTAAGCATGTAGAATACTGGCTTATTTACATTTAAATTATGCTGCAACTTCGTTCTAATTATAAACAGACTTTTCACTACAAAAAGTCAATTGAATTTAAATTAGTTTACACTAATTATTTATTTATTTATTTTATTTTTTTTTTTTTGTATTTTAATGTTAATAGTATGCACACGATTGTCGGAATGATGGAGACATACTCGTAGATGCCTTAAGAAGAAATTCCGTCTGTCATTCCATATCCTTTTTCACAAAAAAAAAAAAAAAGAAAAAAAAAAATAAGCAAGAAGAGTGCATACTGTTGGCTGTAAAATGAAAGGTCTCACTCACCTGTAGTTGCCAAAATCCTCCTGTTGGATATGTCGCACAGTCAGTGTATGTCGGTTTCCTCTTGATGACATAATTCTCCTATCTGTCGTTTGAATGGGAAATGAATTCTGATACCAGGATACCTGTTAAAAAAAAAAAACTTTATTTTTATTTATAGTAAAGTTACTCCATGGTTATATATATGTATATGTAAGTATATATGGATATAAAGTTCCGAGAGTATCATTTCGATAGGGACCTTTGTTTTGTGCTTCTTATTTCTGACTACATGTTTATTTGTTTTTGTTTTCCAATTTTCTCTATTTTTTGCCCAACTTTAGAGTTTTTTTTTTTCGGTGCTGAGGTATGGAATGAGAAACCGGAGACCCTTTTCTGGTTTGGAATACCAAACAAATCTGGGTAAGGTGATAGAGATTTAAAATTTTTTGTAGACAGTTTTAATCTAAATAAAGCATGACGAGACGGGACAATTCAACTAATCCTCTATAAAGGACCTTTGTATACAGACCTGGTTAACTTGATGTCTTACACGCACACTATTACTGAGTGTCATTGGGTGTCTTTCATTTTTTATCAACTCGTAAGGGATAATTTACTAAATAAGAGAGCGTGTGAGAATCCATTATCTTTTGTAGTAGGATTAAATTAGATTTTTGAATGAAACCTTACATTTTTGTTTACTCATAGTCTGAAACAGCATTTTGCGACTTACCTCAGTACCATAGACATAAATGTGAATAGTTGGAATAAATTTTGAGATTACGGGTAGGATAGGGATATGATACCAGATAGGATAGGGTATGAAACAGATGAATTGAACTTTTTGTCAAAAGGTCTAATGGTTACCTAAAAATAAATAGCAAAAGTTGTTTGAATTTACCATTCCTTGACCGTTCGATTGTGGGTTAATTTCATAAAAAAATTTTCAGACAATTCAAATCTGTGCTGCCAGATTTGTTTGAATTCTTAAAGTGATTTGAGATTCAGAAGCTTTTTCTTTGTTTCAAATAAGGAACGTTTTTTTAATGCTGATATATACCATGTATAGACGTGCCTCATTGCTGGTAACTCTTGGCTCAAATTTATGTCATAAGGGTACGGTAGCACAATTTACGTATAATGGTTTTAATTGGGTCGTATGAATAAAAATCAAGTTCGTGCCCAGTAATGCTAATATTTGAGGATTACTTGATATTACTTCTTACTTAAAGGCTTTGCTGCTTTTACTGAGTATTATCGAGTATAAGAATGGGGACTTGAGCATTATCGAGTACGTTATATTATTTGCTAAAGTTAGAAATGAAATTAACCTTTTCGACCCATAGTTTTTGTTTGTTGTCCAATTTGGTTTTTTTTTTTTTTTTGTGGTTCAATTATTCATAGTTCAATTATCAATTATAGAAGTAGTCACGCCTTTCTTTATGGAGGCCAGAGAATGTTGTCTATAAGCAACATGGGGCAATAATTGTATAAATATAATGATTTTTTTTTTTTTTTTTTTTTTTTGTTTGAAGGAAATAACTTAATTTTTATTCAAACCATATAGAAGTTATGTATAAAAAGTCAAAGAGCATTATTTGTTGTTATTAACGCAAATGTAAACACAACACTTTAGACATTTAAATAACGGAGTTCCAGTGCCCATTTTGATCATTCTCTTTTTTTTAAGCTACAAGTTGAAAAATTGCTCAAACGAGAACTAGGAGAAGAATGATGAAGGACTTCCTACTTTCTTTTAAAAAATTGCTGAGAAAGAAGAGTTCGATCTTAAGACAACATGAGCTATCTCCAATTGCAGTTTTATCATTGGCATACCACATTGATTTTGTTAAGTTGATACATCATTTCTTGACATTCCCTCTAAATCTTAGCGTCATAGCTTGACATCAGCAAAAGCTACGTAGGCAAGATTTTTTACAATTTTAGAAATGGATTTAAATCTTGTAAAAACGAACTTGTATTTAATTTTGCGTAAAAAACGGATTTAATGGGGCGCGAACGTTCGAAGTGTTTCGGCAACGATTCTCTAAAGAAAACGGTCGTTTACCAGTGCCACGAGCGATTCAAAAGTGGTCGTGAGTCAATCGAAGATGATGAACGCAGTGGCAGACCATCGACATCGAAAACCGACTAAAACATTGATTAAGTAAAAAAAAAAACGTTGGTCAATAACCGCAAATAAACCATCAGAGAGATAGCGGAGGACTTGAACATTGCCTATGGATCCGTCCATGACATTTTGGTTAATGATTTTGGTTTCCGTCGTGTAGCAGCAAAGTTGGTGCCAAAAAACCTCAATTTCATGCAAAAAAGAGACCGTGTTGACGTCACAAAAGAGATGATTTGCGAGACTGAATCCGATCTCACATTCATCAAAAGGATCCTTACTGGAGACGAGACGTAGGTTTATGAGTACGACACGCAATCCAGACATCAGGCAAGTGAATGGCGTTCACCAAATGAGCCGATACCAAAGAACCACGTCATTTTCAGTCAAAAAAGAAGGCATGCTCACGGTTTTCATGGATTACAACGGTGTAGTGCATCATGAATTTTTGCCAGAAGGCCAGACGTTATGAGACGTTTGCGTGAAGCAATTCGCTGAAATAGACCAGAATTGTGGGCAGAAAACTCGTGGATTTTGCACCATGATAACGCACCATGGCACAGTGCCATCATTATTCGTAATTTTTTGACGAAAAATGCAACAAATACCATCCTGTGTTCCTGTGACTTCTTTCTGTTCTATCGAGTTACAAAACCACTACGGGGAACGCGTTTCAACAGCCGAGAAGAAGTAATGGAAAAATCGCAGGAAGCACTGATGGACATACCGAAAACCGAAGTTTCGAGGATTGGATCAAGCGATGCAGCCGATCTGGATTACTTTAAAGGGGACAATATAGATTTAAATGAATAAACTTGTATTTTTAATTTTCTGAATAAATTCCGGGAGCTTTGATCAAGGTTTGCTTTTTTAGGCTCATGAAGTTAGAATACTTCCGGTAGAGAAGTCAAGCATGTACAGCGGATGTACCTGAACACCAGCTTCTTTGAGCTATTTTTCACTTTGTACAGTTCCATGAGTGTATCAGAGAGATTGACAACATCCATTCTAGGAACAGTGAAAACGACAGTTGCCGGCCTTGAAATATTTAGATAGGGTTTTTGTCTTGCGTAAGTCCCTCTTCCTCGTTTTTTAAACTTAGCATCTCAGAATAACTCACAATTTGCAATCGGATTTTTTTATACAGTGCCGGTCACAAATATCACCATTACTTTCCAAGCTATAAGGTGTCTTGTCTGATGTGAACTAGTTATGTGAAGAACTACGTACGAAGATATTCCTAGTCCATTTGATACATCCAATGTCGAAAAAGCTTGTGAAATATTTTTTTGTTTTTATGTCAGCTACACTCAAACTTGAATTCCCTTTCCAAGCACTTTCCGGATCATCAAATTGGCTAGATCTCCATAAAAGGGATTTAAAATTAATTATTTCATTGGGATTGGTGCGGTTTATGGTCCGGCGGAATCATTGACCCGTATTTTTTCCTCAAAGATGACGGTGAGAACAACGTTACTATCAATGGCACCCGTTATCGCTTAATGATTTCGAACTTCTTTTTGTCCAAATGCACGAGCTGAACCTGGTGGTTCCAGCAAAATGGCGCTATATTCCACACAGCATGCGAATTGATAGACCAATTGATAAATGAGTTCTATCTCTCGTTTTGAACAGGTGAATCGGCAGGCTAGACATATGTATTATAAGCCAATATACTCAAAAAAGTTATTCGAAAAAAGTTATTCGACTCCCTGTATTGACCACTTACAACGTAATCATGGTCAACATTATCATGAAATAATCCTTAAAAAGTAAGTGTCCAGCATTGATTTATCAACTCAAATAAAATTTTATAAACTTTTGGGATTTTTCTGTTTTTTCTTCATCGATTATATCTTTTCAAAGCAAGCGACACATCCATGTGAAGAAAAGAATGCGTAAATAGAAAAACCCTGATGTACCGGTGGAATGAGTGCTCCGATAGGCTGGTAGTGTAACCGTTACACCCGTCTCGCTATGAATGCTCATCAGTATACCCTCAAGCCCGCTTTCGGAAGTAATTTAAAATTTCGTGATCCGTTCCGAAGCTGTACAACTCCCTTCATTTCACTTTATTTCCTAGCCACTTTAACCTTCAAACATTTAAAGCCAACGTTCATCGCCACCTTTCTTTCCATCCTCTTTGATTTTCCTTCCCCCGCGTTGTGTGTAAGCATTTTAAGGGTACGTATGTTAAATCTCTTGAGTGTGCGCAAATTATAAAAAAAGTGTAGTGACTCACAATGCAAAGACTCTAGCAGCGTGAAATACAAAGGCTTAAAGGACCCACACAATAGTCTGTGCCTTATTCTTTACGAATAATAGTGGCGAATTTCGCTATTCTGCTCGGAATCAGCAATAAGCCCAATTAAAATCAACTAGACTGTCTAGAATAGACAAAGTTCCAAGATTCATCCTTAAAAAAAACAACCTTGTTCTGAAATTTGAGAATATCTACAGGCATCTATGCATACTGCAAATAGCAAAGAAAGTTTTGGAAGAGATCATTTCCGATATAATAAATCATAGCACCGAAATGTGTGCAAATTTAGTTTTACAACTAATATGTGATATTGTAGGAAACAGAAAGCAGTATTACGTTGCCTTTTATTTTTAAAAAAACTAATGATACACGTAAGCCAGGATCGCTGCGGAGAATTTATCCTGACGATTTCCAAATATTAAAAATTCAGTAGAAGCACGTACTACTAGGTAATGGTTGTAAAATACAATACAAATATGTTTTGATAGAAAATATTTGGGTAAAAGTATGCCAGCAACTGCAATCACAGAATGTACTGCTCGGTCCACAAAAAACTGAGTTCCATAATCTGCGACAATTATCGAGAGATGAAACATCTAAGTATGTTCTGCAAATGCAATTTTAGCATATAGTGCCTTAGTCCTCAGTACTTTACCAGTATTGCTGTTACGTCCATTATTGATCAGATCCATTTTATCAGTGTTAAGTTCTGACAAAAAAAAAAAAAAAAAAAAAAAAAAAACTATGAAGGTTAGAACAATATCTCGACTATAAAACTGCATTTCTCACTCTTGAGGAAACTCTTTGAAGGAGACACTCTCATTAGTTTTTAGGCATCTCTAAGTATATCTTTTTCGTTGGTCCTCCTCAAATATGGCGAGAAATATATCTCAATTTAGATTGAGATGGGAATACAATTGGCAGTTGGGAATTTATATTTTTGAAACTGGCAGACAACATGTTTTAACTCCCTTTAGGACTGTTCTTAAGAATTTTCCAAGATTCACGCAAGATTTGAATTTTGCGCCATTTGTGCGGGAAAGTATTGACAAAAACAGAAAAACCGACAGTGTGACAGCTGACAGATCAGCATTTTTAAAAATTAAACTTAACACGAAAAAAAGGTGTTTTCATTGTTGAGAAATATTTTTAAAATAATGAAGGTGTGGACGTTGCAGCAAGACGCTGCAAAATATGGTCGGTATAGTGATCTTACTCCATTTAACTTGATTTAACAAGTACTGTGTCAGCCACCGCTGAGTGCATATGTTAACCAATTCGTAAATTTTCCTTCTGTGTCCATAAAAAAAAAAAACAACTACGTAGTGCAGTGTTAAATGAAAAAAAACATATATTACACAGTGCTGGTATCCCAACTCTTCCATTCCTGGTCATAAGTACTGTTGCTTGTACTCAGTCACTGCCGTCGCTGTATTTGTCATACATCACGGATAGTGGCTGAGTGTAGAAAATAACTCATGAATAACGGGTTGTGAGTGAGAATTTTGTTGGTGTACTGTTTCATATAATTCTAAGCTGTTACTCCTACAAAAATTATTCGGTAAACCAAAGTCAGAATTTTCACTTCCCAGGTTTGTTTAGCATCGTCGATGTGTGTATTTTTTGTGTTTTTTTTTATAATAATTTGCGAATTTAGGGTCGATATAGCAAACATACGTGGGCTTAAAAGTAATCACTTTTCTGCGTACGTCCGCGTCGTCTTTTGGAACTTAGTGAACACACTTCTCAGATCACGCTGAAGCTGCCTTCTATGAACATGTGTCATAATCCTTTTCTCATCGCGGTCTACAAACTTCACCACAATGTAATCCCTGTTAAAATCCGGAATTCAACTTCATGTGATTTAAATTCCATCTCCGAAAGCAAGTTATCCACTATTGCTTTTACTACAGAAGCCTCGAACTGGACAATAATTCGACATTTAATGAGATTAATGCGCTGTCTGACCCCATACAAAGAGTCGTATCCCTGTATCCTCACACCGAAAACGTTATTAAGGGCTATTTAAATATATTGTACACAATTTTGAGTGGCTAGGACATTCTGGTCAGAAAACATCCGAAGGACAGTTGTCTCTAATTTTACGAATGTTGTGTAAACAAAAGTCCACGGGATTCCCCTACATCCATGGATACGTTTTGCCATCGCTCACCGAATTTTCACTGATATCAAAGTAGAACTCATTTTGAAGGCAACAAGTTTAAGCCACGGCCACCATGACGCTCCTACAAGGGGGCATACCTCTTCAAGTCAGGCCTGGACCGAAATCCGGGGAGCTCCTGACTCCCATGGTACCGTGTTTTAAGTCCTGGTATGGACTACCGTTGGTCCTGCCACCTAATGGGACCTCTGACCAGCCGCTTGTAACTGGTCAAATCGTAGCAGCATTCGGATTCGTAAGTACCAAAAACCTTTACGATAAACCAGTACATTTGCTCTGCCCCCGTTTTTTATTAGACAACGTCATTGGTTGGCGAAGCCTTGATAATTGGCGGGGGCCCGCACCCTAAGGACGGTGTGTTGAGATCATAGCTGCGGAAAATAACTTGACCCAGCTTGTAAATGAGACAACACCAATACCAGACGTTGATAATCATACCGCCAACACCCTGGACCTGTTTTTAACTTCACCCCCTGGAAAGTACACTGTTCTTCATACAACCACAACAGAGTTAGAGAAAAGATTCCTAAAAGAACTGTATGACAATACAAGAAATTCAATTGGTGCGGATTTAACAGCTTCCTTAGGAATTTTAACTGGTCGTTATGTTTCCTCAGTAACGATTTGGATGCCCTGTAGATATGATCACAGACACTATTTTCTTTGGAATGAGATCCTTTTTCCCTCATCATATCAAGAGTATCAAACCAAAAGAAAAGACATGGTACGATTCGAGTTGTAAAGAGGCTATCAGGGTTAGAGAAATATTTTGTTCGGTCCTTCAAAACCAACACGACAGGAATGACTGCAACGTCCTTCTTAAGCATGTGCATGCCGAGGAAAAAGATACTAAAATATCATAAAGGTGGTTAAAGCTTTTGGCCGTTTGTCAAAGACATCAGAAATTCTGCCTCATCCTTTATCCCGACGTTCATTTAAAATGATATTTCAGCTGTCAGCTCTTTAGATAAGGCCAATCTGCTTGCTGCACACTTTGTCCGCCTAAAATTGTATGCGTCGAATCTTTAATAGGACGAATCCACTTTCGCACTCATGTAGTAACAATAGTACTTAACGATCTCAACATACATAAATCCGCTAATCTAGATGGTATACCTCCCCTTCTTCTGAAGAGGTGTTCCTCCGCGCTGGCAAAACCACTGCGAAAGATTTCCATCGATTCCACGGAAGGAGTCCTATTTCCGTGCAGACGGATAACAGCATTTGTTCAGCCCGTCCCTAAAAAAGGTGAATCATTTTCTCCGTCAGCTCAGGAATATCTCGAAACACGAAAACTTCTCAATGACCGGCAGTATGGTTTTCGTAGCAACAGGTCTACTCGTGATTTGATGGCATGTCTCACCTAAAAGTGGAAAAGCGTTCATTGATCTGGCGAAAACAAGAGAGGCGAATTTGGGATGACGACTTTCTTCTTCAATGGATTAGAAACTACTTTTAGGAACATTCAATTCAAGTTGCCTTATATGGTTTCAATTCTGATTTTTACAAAATAATTGCCAGCAATCCCTTGTCTGCTATTTGTTATTCAATATATCCCATTGCTAACGACAGTACTCTTTGCTTTTAATATTTTCTCCGGACTCAGGTCCCGGCTTTTCATTAAATTCCGATATAAACAAAGTCATCATTGGGAAACAGTCACCAGAGTGGAATTTAATGCTGCCTTTGAAATAACCACATATTCGATATCGCTATGACATCTTAAACCATAACACTCGTCTCGTTATGATACCCTTCAACCCACTTTTAGACATACTCTGAAATATCTTGATTCGTTCCTAGCTAGTTGAACGTCTACTAGCTTTTGGAGTGCCCTGCCCGAGCTCTCTATTTCCTAGTCATTTAAACATTCAGACATTTAAAACCAATGGTAATCGTTACCTTTATTTATTTTCTCCTTAATTTTCCTCCGCCTGCGCTGTGTGCAAACATGGTAGGAGTACGTAAACCTTAAGCGCGCGCTATTTAAAAAAAAGTAGCTGATTTTTTTTTTTTGAGATTAAATTGAAAATTAAGAGAGATTGGACCAATTAGTGATCTTATATACTGTGGCCGTCTTTCAACAAGTCGTTCAACACAAACACATCGAAGCAGTTCGTGAGAGTGTTACTAAAAGTCCAAGAACATGAATTCAGCACCATTGTCAGGAATTGGACATTATTCTCATGAAAGATTTTCATATTCATGTATACAAAGTGCCATTGACTCATGAACTGAAGCCTACTGGCCACACACTGCGGAAAGAGTTCGTCGAATTATGCAACAGCAAATAAATGCTGATTTACAAAACAAAAAATGATCTTTAGCGATGGGGATTATGTTATATATGAGAAACAAATGCAACTACAACGTGTCACTGTTTGAAAATGTGACTTGTTAAGTGTGGTGCTCGTTATCGCGAGATGAAAATCCAGTGTTTTGTGCCATAGTTGCAAGATATGGATGTAAAAGACATGTAGTTTCAACAAGACGGTTCCATATGCCAATAAATAGCTCAAGGAACAATACGATTACTGCTTTAATTATTTGGTGATCAAAATACAACTAAATTTATGCAAAACTGTCATAGAAAATTTAGACAAAATAGTGCGCATGTGCCAGAAAATCGTGGAGGCCATTTACCTGATATGCTATTCCATGAATAACCCTTTTCTCTAAACTTTATGAGGGCTGCTTAGTGAGTACCCAGATTGAAAGATAGGTGGCGCTACTGAGCCAACATATACTATCATAAAGTACAACCTGCTATAGACTGCAAAATCGATCGTGTTAGTAATTTTTGCAACCATGGAAAAAAAACGGTTACCACAGAGGAAGCCGTGAACAAAATCCATGAGGTCATACTATATTTGCGGACCACCGCGCCGAGTGAAAATTTGCAGGTTGGCTGATATAGCAGGCATCTCAACTGAACGAATTAGCCATATTCTGAACGAGATTTTGGGCATGAGAAATCTGCCCGCGAGATGGGTGCCGCGTTTGTTCACACCGGAGAATAAGCGCAAACGTGGGACCACTTCAAAGAAGTTTTTAAGTTTTTGATATGTTGGAATATAGAAAATAGATATGAGAATATATGTACGAGTACGAGTACGAGTACTAGAAATTTAATGTGACTTCAAAAAAAAGACATAAAAGCGTCATGAAATCACATGTGTGGGCCAATTGACAGAGTCATTTCTAGCGAAAAGACGACCACGGAACTTCGTCTTTAATAAGTCAAATTAGGATGCCTTGGGTGGTTAGTGGAATTGTCCTATTTAGATCAATATCCTCCAATCTATCCCAAAACAGATTGGTTAATATGAAGCGATAGAAGTATCCATTGTCTGTAATCAACTCGCTGACGTCATCTCGGAAAAATTACGGGCTAGTTATACCTCCAGAAAAAAAGCTAGCCAAATTGTTCGTATCAATCGCTGCTGCAGGAATACATCCACTTGTATGCTTGTCCAAATTTGACAAGTTTTCTTGTTAACAAACCATTTTAGCTAGTTTTTCATTAAAATTTAATTTTTCAGTTAAAATTTGGGACTTTATTCTATCTTCTATATCCCACAAATGTTCGCAGTGTACGATGGTCATTTAGCGTTAGCTCTTCAGCAAATATGATTTTAAGCACACGTATAGCCAAATCTTTTCACAAAATACGCAGGAAAGTTGTAGAGATACCCAGCTATTGAGAACGGCGCAGAATGGATTGACTACAGTTGCATACCGATTCGCAATATTCTGTTCATTTCTGGCAATTCGCTGTCTCACTAGTATGGCAACATTATGGAGTGAATAAGTCAATTTGAAATTTTTCACCAGAGGCTCAGTTGCTCGCATATGGGGAGTGTTATTACGGCAGAAATTTAAAATAAGCGCACGTAAGGTAGTCGTAATTGACCAGAAATTTTGTTGATGATTTTTAAACGCTATTACAGCGTATACCTTTCTAGTATTAAATGCGAAATAGTCTGGAACACAAAAATGACATCTTTCGAAAGATAGTTTCCCCGAATTCAGAAAAGTCCTATTAAACAAATTGCGCGCATCTAATGAAAAACCCTGTTGCTAAACTGTCAGTTTGTCGAGATAGCGACTGCGACACTGTATGACAAAAGTGCAAGCTAGATACCACCGAGGTTTACTTTCTAGGTCAAGTCTTATATTAGGATTTAACACAGATCCTTCCCTCACCGTAGTTCTTTTATTTTTATCCATAACTAGGTGGGGTGAAAAGTAACCTTCTTGTGAATGAAAAAAAAATTTTTTTTTTAAATCTTTTTTTATTTTATTCAATATTGTTTGATACACTTATTCTAGCGATTTTCCAATTTCTTGATGCCGGAAGGTCTGCAAAATACTCCTCCATGGCGTCGATGATTTCCTCGCGTGAGCTGAATATTTTATTGACGAGCTATCTTTTGAGGTTTGGGAAGAGATAATAGTCCGAGGGAGCCAAATCGGGCAAATACGGTGGATGCGACAGCAATTGGAGCCGAAAGTCATTGATTTAAACCGTGGTTGCGATGCTCTTGCGCGTCGGTGCATTGTCTTGCAAAAACATAATTTTCGCTACAATAATGCACAGTAATACTTTCTGTTGATGGTTTTTCCTTTTTTAACCTTTCCGACACATCGAGCCTCCTTCGGAACACTCGTGCCGGCTTCAGCCCATTGCCGGGCACTTATTCTGTTCTCTGGTGTTCAACAGTTACCAATCGACGCCAAAAGTCCCGATTCCGCATCAGCAAGTCCAAACACTCTTTCTAAATGCTCTTCGTGTTTTTGGTCAGGAGTGAGTATGCGTGGCACCTAGCGTCAGGATAACTTTTTCATATGCAGAAAATTGCCCAAAATATGGGGTGTGCACTCAGTTCTAAACTTTGTGGTATCTGCTAGCTTGCAAACCTTCACTTTCCGGTCAGCCAACACCATTTCATGTATTTTTTTTGACATTGTCCTCTGTAACCGCATCGGAGGGCCTGCCGCTGCGGACTTGATCGGTAGTGGAGTTGCGGCCACCACGAAACTCTCGGAACCAATATTTGACGGTGTAATCTGACGGAGCATTAGCCCCATAATATTTATTTCTTTTGTTTCATTCGCCGTTTTGCCTCTCAAAAAATAATGTTTTATGAGGGAACGAAAATCGTTTTTGTCCATACTCAACATGATGTCAAACACGTCAACAACAATCAGCTGTCAGAACAAAACTAAAGACAGTATACTGAAATTTGGCATGTCTGCCTAAATATGAACGGACTTCAAGGCACCATAACTTTTTTTGCAGTAGCAGCGCATTCTGGCGGTCAATGAGGATACTTTTCACTCCACCTAGTAATTTTCTCTTCTAATCCATGCCTTAGAAGCCAAACAAACAAAAACAGAACTCTCAATTAAACTGCGGAGTCTTGTTCAACAAAAAAAGAGTTTCATGGTCATAAAGTAAAAAGAAATCACAGAAATATCTTTACTAAGTTAAGCTTCTACATACTTTCCATTTCCTTGACTACTACTGTCAGAAGTTGTTTTATTACTTTTAAACACTCTTCACCATTGCAATTATTAAGAAAGGGATCAAGGGACTTTCGTGAAAAAATATAAAACAACTTTCGCGCTAGTCCTTTGAAAAATAAAAATATCAAAAAAAAAAAAAAAAAAAAAAAAAAAAAAAAAAAAAAAAAAAAAAAAAAAAAAACGGAGCAAATCTACCCGCCAAGCTGAAGTGACAATTTCACTAGATACAAAGATAACATTGACCAAACACCAGTACTATAAAAGTAGCAGAAGACGTCATCCCTTTTAAAAGATTTTATTATTATATCTTCTTTGGGGGGTGGGTGGAAAACTGACATAAATGTTGGAATGTTGTTTGTTTGGTGTTGATGCTGATGTTGTTGATGTTGGTGATGGTGGTGATGGTGGTGATGGTGATAATGATGATGATGCCGGAATGAGTGGTGATACCCTTGATTGTGAAGGGAGATGAACAAACAGCCCTCAAGTGCTTTGGAATAACTTGGAGCAATAAATCGACTTTTGTGTTATTGGATAAAAGAATGACATTGGTGTTTCCTTGTCCGAATTGATATGATGCTAGGCTAGTCTTATGGATCTGTAGGAAAAGATGGACAAATCGTGTTTTTCTACCGAAAATTGGTGCTAAAAATTGTGTTTGCTTTTATTTTGGTACTGCGGTTTTTAGTGTCGATTCGGGTTAAGGATGTGGGTAAATGGGAAATTGGATAATTGAAGCTTATAGTACATAAAGATCGAACAGCCAGCAAACTGTGACTGATTGAATTGATGTTGTTGGCTTTGATCAGGGGTGACATTATATCATAAAACATGCACGTGTATCCTAGTTTATGGACACCAATTATTGTTACGGGAAACGTGCTGAGTTTTAAGATACAAAGTTTTAGTCCGTTTATAAAATTTAAAGAGAGCAAATTGAGTTGATTTTTTCCTTTAAACAAAAAAAAAAAAAAAATGTTTTACGTGGTTTGTTAGGTATAATTCCTTTTGAAATCATTATCTACAGGGCAGGGAGAAATCACTGACCGTGTATAGGAGAATTTTTGTATCTAGAAAGGGCTGAACCGAATGATTTAATCGTATTCACTTTATTAATAGGATGGTGACATTTGTAGGATTGGAGCCTGCTTAGATTTACTCACCATTGCTTTCTCTTGATAATACAAAACAAAAACAAACAAACAATCGTTTACCCAAATGTAAGTTAAGTTATAATATGAGTTTGCCTTACTTTGCGGATCTTAGAATTATTATAAGGGCCGCTCTATCTTGAATCAGAGCAAGGTACTTCTCAAGTGTTTTGCATGTCTGAACGTCCCGATCTGCTAACATCGACTCGGACGATTATCATGTAGCAAAGATACGCATATGGATATCCGTAACAGCCCAAAGTCAACAAACCGTTGTAAGAAAAGTCAACGATCCTTCGAAAAGTTCGATACCGGAATCATCAAATGTTCTGTGAAGCCGCCTCTGCTGTGTTGGGTGTCAGCTTGTCCAAATAATGAAACCCCTGGTTCGATAACGAATGCAAACTGGGCAATTAGGAAAACATCCGATTTACGGAACAGTCCTCAGAAGAACAAAGAAAAAGAAATGCCTTAGAGAAGTGCTACCAGAAGATTGAAGTTCGGAATCAACTCATCTCAAAAATTTGGGTCGACGAAAGCATGCCCGACAAATTGAACCTCAGGAGATCTCCTTAACTGTGTCAACGCTGTGAACGCCTAAGATCCTTGCTTAACAGTCTGACCGGCTTCTATCAGTCTTTACATTACTTGAAGTCATGGGAAAAAAGTAAGAATTTCAAATCGATACACAACACGTTTTCATTGATTCCAAAACCTCATATGATAGCATCTATAGAGACCAACTTTATAGAGCTATGTCTAGTTTTAACACCCATGCTAAGCACATTCATTTATGCTACTTCCAAATGCTTCTTCGAGATGAACGTGATATACTTGAAACTTATAGCATAGAAGTATGTCGCATATTCTATCATCTTAAGTGTAGTTTAGCTTTATGACTGTTTCCTTTTTCAGGGAATTGCCATCCATCTGTGAGCAGGTGTCTACCTCCGTTTTTAGTACGCAGAAATGCTTTAGTTAATACAGCAGAGTTAAATTTTATGTGCTTTCGATTGAAGGAAAATACAAGCTGCTCCTCCGAGGACAGTAATGATAAAATCTAGGACTTCAATGTTAGAACTGGACTTAAGTTCGCTGATATGTCATCATGTGATTTTTTTAACATCGTTCTTGAAAGAATTGTGCGGAACTTACAAGTCAACTCGAGGCACCATTTTTTAAAAGTCTGTTCAGTTACTTGCAGTCAATATTGACATAATGGGAAAACAATAACAAGCTGTCAATGGAGCGTTTGCGATAAAGCAACAAAGATTGATTCAGCACTTAACGAACGGAAAACAAGGTATGTGTGTATATGTGGGTAACAAAAAGAGACATACAACATCTACACCAGGGGCAAAATAAGACAATGGGCAGCTATGCAAAATTTTGAAGTAGAAGATACGAGTTCAAATATCAACTCCGATAATGAAAGAGCTCTAGAGTTTTGCGAAAAATCACTCTTGCTAATCGGGGCTCCTTTCGCATTAATACATATCAAAAGGCAATGAAGGTACCAGTCCGGATTTAGTGAGCAGAAGCTTGCACACAGTGAATGAAAATGCCGTCGAGCGCTACAGGAGAGAGAATGGAGGGGATTTTACAACAGCGAACTATATGACTTCGTCAGAAATGTCACCTTGAGCGTATGGACATGAGCGTTCAAGCTATAGAGGATGATTACCGCTGACAAGCTAATTTTTCATAACATGACAGCAAATGTCATCTCTCTTTATTTTCCAAATGACTGGCAATTTCTACCTTCAATACTTTCTTTGAAGTCACGCTGTGATCGAACGTTTATATTAATTCTGTCCGCGTATCCTGTACTAAATGCTTGCTTTTGATATAGGCAGTGCCCTTCGTATTTTCTTCCTGCGGATATCGAATCCAATTCAGTATGAAGTTACATAATGAAAACTTTTCTTTTAAAATTTTACTTTACTCGTAATTTTACTTTCGGCTAACGGAAGGCCCACAGTAATCTTCTTATGAACGGTCTCACAGCACAGCGGTTTCTACTTTGAATATGTGAAAATATATAAATCTAATTGGAAAATGGGTACTAAACTCTGACTGAGATTTTCCTGCCAACGCAGGGTCGCTCTATAGCTGGAGTTTCTGCTGGTGGAGGAAGTTAGACTTTAATTTAGTCTTTAATTTTTTGTTCCTCTTTTTCTTTTGTATGTTATCTTTTATTTTATTTTTATTTTTATTTTTATTTTTTTTTTTTTGGTTTGGATTTCGTTCGTTTTCGTTCCTGTTTTTTTTTTTTTTTTTTTTTTGCTTTTACTGACAAAACGATAAGCTATCGATTGTGGTTGCTGCGTCTTTTGTTCATCGCCGCCATTCACATACACATCTGGGATTCCATCAATTCAGCTGTTTGAGCAAAGAGAATCACATTTAGAGCTAATCATACAAGTCGACGTATTACGTCGGTCTTATCATGTAATTTTGGAAAATTAGTTCCCTAGTCATACCAGCTCGAGTCATACCACGGCTTAATACTCTACATTCGATGAGTGATAAAGGATCTCATTCTGAAGGAAATAGTGTTTGTGACAATATGAATAGCGACATCCACGACAAGAAAATATATGTTGAGCTCGGTTGGATTGGAATTGGATTTCTTTGCTATACGGTTCTTTTAGGAACCTTGTCTCTAGCTATGTGGTGAGTTACATCACAGTTTACTTATCATTGAATACGGTCAAAATAAACAAATCCGCGGTGTTGGCAACACGGCCATCAAAAACTCATTTACTAGCAAAGTTAAATTGTTTTTCGAACCGAAGACCTCTCAAAATACTAACCAAAGTATTGTATGTCCAGAATAGTCCAAAATGTCCAAAATTTTGAATATTTAAATCGCCTGCAGGAAAGATTTCAGTACGGAAATGCAGGGATATAATTCTTTGAATGGAATCAAACTCTTTCAAAGATGGATTCCTGATTGGGACATTTATCACATTGTGGAGGAGTTTGATAAGCTACATCATTTAGCACGTAAATGCCGCAACCACCGTGATAGTACCTATTTAATATGGTAATACTAGTTCATATCCGGGCAGTCTCAGATTTGAGTAGTCCGAGAGGTCCTCATTTAATTTAAGGTATTGCGGACTAATAATTTAAAAATAAACAATGGTTGAATACGTGACAGATCGTCACAAAGAATTAGTATTTTAAAGTATCTCCAACAATAAGATTTATTTGAAAAAATCTTTGGAAAGGGGCTACTTTGAAGAATAGACCTACAATATCAGATAATACTTGTATTGTAAATTGTTCAACCTTTTATTATATTCCTAATAGTATTTTTTTTAAATTTATTTCCGGTTATGTTCATGTTAAGCCAGGTATCTAGTATCTACTTCTCTTCAAATCTTTTTCCTTAATAAAATGTTCTCTGTTAGCTATTTTAAACAGTTTAAAACACTTACGTTCTCTCTCACCCCTATCAACTTTCAAGAGATTATAAATCTTTATCTTTATCAAAATACATCGTCCCAAAATTTCTGGTATAATTTCCCTAATTCCGTGTTATCCAATTCAAAAATAGCGACCTATTTTAACTGATTATACCCTTGTTGGCATTAAAACACATCGGCTTAAGAATATTTTCTGTACACCACCGCAGTAGTCTTATCCGTTCAACGGTAAAGTCTTCATTAAGATTTCATTCATAGATTATAATTTTATTAATATAATTAATTTGTTATCTACGCCCGAGACGATAATAAGGATTATATGTCTCTCCTTTGTCTAAGCAAGATAAATACATTGTGGTGTAATTTTACATGGAATTTAGATGTCATTACTTGGATTTTTATTATCTTCATCTTTAGTAGCAGATAAGCTACACATCCATATAAACATTAAATTTATCAACTTTTACTGGTTTTTCAATTTGCTGGTATTATTGATTTACCATCACATATGTATTTTTATTCGCAAAAGTATAACGAAAGACAATAAGCAACGTTATTTGGCCACATCTTCATAAAGCGTTTTACAAACAGATTGTGAATAATAATTTTTTACTTTTGCCAAAAATATTATTTTAAAATCGAGGAAAACGTTAATGACTTGTGAAGTCGTAAAATTTGTTATACTGTTATGATTAGGTAGTAAGGCTAAGTAAAACATGGTAGATCCCATTGTGTTTAGAATGAAGTTTAAGACATGTCATTGTGTGATGTTACTTAAGCAAAGTCACAAAAAATAACTGTATAACATTAGCTGATGGCATTTGTAAAATTATCAATTTATATAATTGCTTTCGAGGAACCTCAAAAATCTCGAGTGCTTCAGTTCGAAGTCAATAGACTACATCGACTCAATGCCTTTTTAATAAATTTATAGAGTTTCAAAGTGGGAAACATAAAGTATTCCTGGAATATAATTTTTGAATAAAAAAATTCTGAAATCATGTCTTCTAATGTTTCACATTAGGCACTTCCAGTTTCAACAAAGAATAACCTACCACTCTATACCTTTGAACCCTTAAAAGATCTTGGTGTAGAAATCTTTCTTTATATGGTAGTAAAGACATCTTGTATTGGTGCAAGACTGGTCAACCAATAAATGGCGGATAAATGAATATTCCAGATGGTACAATGAATACTTAAAATTTTCGACTCGGATTAGAATGTTTAAAAATAGATTATTGTAGGTTAGGTTACAGTGGCCATCCAACATAGGTGGATGTTGAACTGACTGTTGCAGTGATTTTGAAGGCAGAAGTAGAAACTTATGTTAAAAGCTGTATACAAATAGAATAACTTGTATTCCATAAAATCATCTTACTCCTATAGAGATTTAGGAAGGATGCTTTCTCGGACCAATGTTGGGGTATAATAATGTAGTCAATTTTCTCTGAAAGTATTCCTAATGCATTAAGAATATTAGCTTGGCCAAATAGTTCATGTGTCCACTACGTAATCGCTTGCCTGCTGAAAATATAGAGAGGTGTCCACCGAAACAGAATATCCAGTGCCATAAGTACGTAAATCTCCGCTTATGCACAGACATTCTGTTCTTTGTAATTTGCAGGGTTTGCTGCAATTGGCTGCATTATATCATGCCATTAATCAGAGTACCCCCTTGCAAGTGGTCTTATAACCGATACATATAGCTAGTGAAGTCACCACTTTTTCAAATTCTATTTTTTGCAAAAGAATAAAGCTACAGCAACTTTTTTTACAATTTCTTAAATAGTACTATAAAATATAGAATAATTTAGTTTCCTCTCCAAAACAAGACCCAGATACTTCGTCGTATCGGGATAGATTAAGCTGGTACCGTTTATTGAGATAGAAAAAAATGACAAAATCTGTTTTATGGGGGATTACTCCCAAACAACAGCCATCCGCCCAAAACGTTAATCTGCTAAAATTTTGCTGTAAGAGATCTTCAATAGTATTGAGATGGTTTCCTGAACCACCTTGCTACCACCTGCTAACACCTGCGGTAGTAGCCGCTATAACCTGCAGTTTATTGACTACTAAGTTCCAAAAGAGGGCGATATGATACCGCCTTAAGGTGTATCTCTGTTGACATATAGTATCTTTTACCAGAAGCCCGACCCAGCCTGGAGTTGATAATCTTGCCTTTAAGCAAAAGGTTGATCAACTGCCTAAGTGAATTCAGAACAATCAGAATTGACTATGTGTCCGTTATTACGGATGTGTTGAAGTGTTTAAAAACACCTTTATATCCAATTGTGTAGCTTATGTAATGTAGGGATCAAATTTGTAGAGAACAGATTTTAACTATGAGGACGTCGGAAACTCATTCTTCTTCCAGTTCTTTAGACTGAATTGGACGGATAAAGAAATTCTAGAAAACGTTCATTTAAGAATACTTAATCCTTGTTCAAATATACATGTAAATACTTTTAGTGACGGTTACATTTTTTCCACGTACGATGACCTGGCAAAATGTATATTATAATAAGCGCTGGGGGCTTGTGCCGTTTTATAGTAAAACACAAAATTTTTGCAAAATTCAATACACTGATTGAAACGATTTCTCAATCTTTCGATAGCAGTTTTGTTGTACGATTTCGGTTTAGCCTCAAAATAGGCCTCTGTTTCGGCTATTATATTACTTCTTCATCGGTATTAAATCTCTTTCCGGCGAGCATTCTTTTGAGGTCTGCGAACAGGAAATAGTCACTGGGGGCCAAATCTGGAGAATACGGTGGGTGGGGAAGCAATTCATAGCAGAACTCATTCAATTTTGCCATCGTTTTCATCGACTTGTGACACGGTGCATTGCCTTGATAAAACTGCACTTTCTTTTTCTTCAAATGCGGCCGTTTTTCTGCGATTTCGTCCTTCAAACGCTCCAAGAATGTAATGTAATAGTCGCTGTTGATAGCCTGCCCCTTTTGGAGATAGTCGATGAAAATTATTCCATGTGTATCCCAAAATATGGATGCCATAACCTTGCCAGCCGACTGTTGAGTTTTTGTTCGTTTTGGACGAGGTTCGTCGCCTGCTCGCCACTCAGCTGACTGCCGACTTGACTCTGGTGTGAAGTGATGGAGCCAAGTTTCATCCATTGTCACATACCGACTCAAAAATTCGGCTTTATTGCGGTTGAACAGCTTTAAACACTACTCTGAATCATCAACACGTTGTTGTTTTTGGTAGACTGTGAGCAAACGCGGCATCCACTTTGAACAGAGCTTTCGCATGTTTAAATATTTGTGTTAGTATATTCAACACGCTCTTTTGATACCTTCAGAGCCTCAGCTATCTCGATCAACTTCACTTTACGGTCATTCGTAATCATTTTGCGGACTTTTTTGATGTTTCCATCTGAAACAGCCTCTTTTGGACGTCCACTGCGTGCATCATTTTCGGTGCTTGTATGACCACTTTTAAATTTTTCAATCCACTTGCGAATGGTTCGTTCGGCTGGTTCAGAGTCCGGGTAATACTTATCAAGCCAACACACGAAATTGCTTTGAATCCATTTTTTTCACAATAACAAAAGTTGCTTCACTCACAACGCTATATCTCGAGAACTTATCGTCCGACACCTGTCAAATTGTTACACGTATCTTTGAAGGTTGGTACTAACTGAAAATGGTATGGATGTAATTCAAGTGGTGCCCTCTCTTAGAAACGATACGGCCCATGTGCTATATATGCAGGCTAAATTTTACAAGCGCGGCCAGCTAAAAGTTGGATGAAGTTTAGTTTCAATTTAGTTTTAGTTTCAGTTTATTTTATTTGGCAAAGTACAAGTAAGAACAAAAGTCTTTAATAGTACATTAAGGCTCAACAAAGATACATTAGAATTGCATTAATCTACACAATGAGCAAAGTAAAAAAAAATAAATAAATACATAAAAGTTGAGTGAAAAAATATCTACGTTTAAATAAAAAGAGGATAAGAGGGGAGAAAATTAGGATAGAAGAAAAGTAATAGAGTGAACAGAGAAAAAACAAAAAGAAAAAAAAGAGAGATTACAAAAAACGAAGTAGATTACATTACTGTGCAAAATGTGCAAATAGTGCACTTTTAAATTTTTCGGCTCCTATTACTTGTTTAATGGAGACATGTAGAGAGTTCTAAAGACTGGCAGTGTGGACAAGAAAGAGGCGAGAAGTGTTTAAAAAGTTAGAGTTATTTGATTGAATGTACGTGGTGACTGGACAAATTGCAATTTCCCAAAAGTTTTGAAATGAACAATCAAGGACATGTTTGTGTTAGACAGAGACATGGTCATATCTTCTCATTCCATAGACATAACGCACCATATCATTAAAACAAACAAGTAACTTGTGGTGCGATTGAGAGTCTAATTTAGGATAAACAACTATGGCATAAGCAGATATTGGCACAAGCAAAGTCTTAATTAATCTGAGTCTAGTATCCACAGGTGTAAGACTGGAAAACAGCCAAAGCTTACGTAACCCTGCATAAATACGCGCTGCGATCAAATTTGCATGGTCAATAGTGGAAAGTGATCTATTCAACTTGTACCTAAGGTTAAAAACTGTATTGGAAAATTTAAGCCTACAAGAATTTATATAAATAGGGGGTATCTCTCCAGGGTCATACTGCTTTTTAGAAATCATAATTCATTAAGTTTTTCCCGGATTCATGATTATACCATTATTTTGAGACCATTTCACTATAGAAGACAACTCAGAATTAAATCTATCAACGAGATCTTCCATTAATCCAATTGGTCGAGAAAGGTATAACTGTGCATCATCCGCATATAGATGTATAGATAGATACATGTGGAAGGTCGTTAATGTAAAGACAGAAAAGTATTGGGACAAGAATAGAATCCTGAGGTACAACGGCAAGTATATTTTTTGGCTAGTAATCTTCTTGGCAATTAACTTTTCAAAAACCTTACACAGGCATGGTAAGATGCTAATTCGGCGATAGTCAGTGGTGGATGAGGGATTGGCTTTTTTTGGTACCGGGATGACCTTGGCTTGTTTCCAGCAATCAGGTAAAGTGGAAGACGCAAAAGAAAAATTAAACAAATGAGTGATACAACCTACAATATGAGGAAGTATCATTTTTACGAAACGTAAGTGTAATCCATCATCTCCGATAGCGTTGGACTTAAGATTTCAAATATGATGTATAACGTCCACTTCAGAGACAACTTCAAAATCCAAACACCAGGTGACTCTGAAAAAAAGGTTGCTGTCTGGTATAAAACAAGTGTTAGTACTAGGACAAGAGAGGAATGAGTTATTAAGTTCATCAAGTTTAGGTATTTTTGTTAAAACATTATTTTCACCAAGTCCAAGAGAGCGTAAATTACTACAAAGTTTTTTCGACATTTGATCAGCACTTAGTTTAGACAGGAAATATCTTTTTTTTACCATTTTGGTGATAAATGAAGATAAGTTTCTGGCCCTACAATATGACTCCCAATTTTCAGTATTAGTATCAGCGATTTCGGCCTTCAATCGCTCTAGTAATGCGCAGTAATACTCGCTGTTGATGGTTTTTCCTTTTTCGAGGTAGTCTACGAAGAGTATGCCATGACAATCCCAGAAAACCGACGCCATAACCTTTTCGACCCATCGAGCCTCTTTCGGCCGCTTCGGAGCACTCTTGCCGGCTTCAGTCCATTGCGGGGCACTCATTCTGTTCTCCGGTATTCAACAGTTACCAATCGACGCCAGAAGTCAGCCCGATTCCACATCAGCAAGTCCAAACACTCTTTCGAAGTGCTCTCGCGTTCGTGTTTTTGGTCAGGAGTGAGTATGCGCGGCACCCAGGGGCAATATAACTTTTTCGTATGCAGAATGTTGCCCAAAATATGGGGTGTGCACTCAATACTAAACTTTTTGGTATCTGCTAGCTTGCGAACCTTCACTTTCCGGTCAGCCAACACTATTTCATGTATTTTTTTGACATTGTCCTCTGTAACCGCATCGGAGGGCCTGCCGCTGCGGACTTGATCGGTAGTGGAGTTCCGGCCACCACGAAACTCTCGATTAGCCCCATAATATTTATCCAACTTTTCTTTTGTTTCCTTCGCCGCTTTGCCTCTCAAAAAATTATGTTTTATGAAAGAACGAAAATCGTTTTTGTCCATACTCAACATGATGCCAAACACCAATCAGCTGTCAAAACAAAACTAAATGCAGTATCGCACTGAAATTTGGCATGTCTGCCTAAATATGAACGGGCATCAAGGCATCGTAACCTTTTCTGCAGTAGCAGCGCATTCTGGCGGTCAAGGAGGTTACTTTTCACTCCACCTAGTATCAAAGGGGCTTTAAGCCAGGTGTCAGAGTTCTGAAGGTGATTTGGTGTCGGAAGAGCCTGAATTTCCTGCTTTGTAGTTACTAGTTAGGTAAAGGTGCTGGGTAGTATAAGAAAAGTGGTTACAAAGCCCCTCAAAGACTCAGATAAGAACGATACCACTATTGATGATCTATGCTTCTCGTTTTCGTTATTGCATGTGGAATGTTAGATCTCTTAACATGTCATGTATACTCGCTGATACCCTAGAGTATTTAAAAGCAAAACTAACCGTGCGACGATGTTAAGTCGGATTCAGGAAGGAAAACTAGTAACGGTTGAATTGATACGAGTTTTTGTTGGATGCAATTTAGGCAAGAAGTCTTGAATCTCAAGAAGACTTGTATTTAAGTGGTAATTCGCATCAAAACTAATTTCACCTCCATTGACTTTCTGTTTTTGATTGAGTTTTGTGTGTAAGTCAATTGGTCAGTATAGTTGAACAGAGAAAATATAAAAATATAATTCAGAGTAGGACCAGAGTAGCTTGTAAGCTTGTAAGAACGAGAACCGGGTTCCCATAAGGAACAAAAAAGAATATAAGTTGCGCAAGATCGAAGAAACTGAGAAACGCTTATCCGGAATGATGTTCGGAATGTTTATGTTGTTTACCCACTTCAGAGCCGGCCTGCGCTAATGCGTCAATCGAATTGTGATAATTTTTAGTAAACCTGATTCAAATTGATGTAAGTAATCATTTTCTGAAAAAAAATTTAATATTTGCGTTTTAAAAATACGAAGTGCATATTTGTGCACTATGAGCCTTAACTCCCACTTTTTTGTTTGCTTTATTTCTTACTAAACACAATAAAAACTAAAAAAAAAGTTATGGACGGTGTATAAAAATATACGACAATAGAAAAGGAAACTAATTAATTAATGCATTTCAAAATTATAAAATCAGCATAGTTTTGTTTTGAAGTTAACACAAAATACAGCAAGTATACTATAATTATTTGCAGTCCTTCATAAATAAATGAAATATTCCCGGAAAACAAAAAATAATAAATTAAAATAAGAGAGGACAATTAATAACTTTAATGCGAATTGTTTTTTATTAAGTAAATGCAAAAAAAGGAAATGCTTCTTTCCGTCAGCGGAGAGTAAAAAATGTTCTATGTCAACTCTTCTTCCTTTTGACTTAGACCAACTTCTTTCCACTGACTAAGGGTCTTACCTCTTTACCAAGAAGTTTATACCAAATTTTAATGTATAATTGCACAAATTAATGTTTGGTGTGGTAATTCGTGAAAGAATTATTTTTGTTTGTGCATAAATAAACTGCTGAGAACAAATTTTGATGAATGGTCAACAGAGTTAGACCTCTTCTTAATAACTTCCGCAAGCTTTTGCCTTTTATTCGCCTTCATATATTACTCCTCGCTCTCGGATAAGCTATTACATTCATGAGGTTCTTTCAACGAATAAATTATTAAGGCCGTGACAAGACGCATTTTATAACCCGAGAGACTCATAACATACTTGGGCATTATTCCTTCTTCTATTTGCGCTATTCTGTAACAGCATTCGTAAAAATTCACGCCACACATTTCTTGGTTATAGAAATTGACAACAGCACGTTGTTCAGTTATAACTTTCCTTTTGTCGGATTTCGACCAGCGGCAACAGAATGTTAGTCGTCCACTCCCACCGTGTGATGACATCAACAGAGTTGGTTTGTTTTCAGCGCATAGTTTTTCATCAGCACTTTTCCGACTTGGTAGATCTTTTACCAAGGAGGTCAGTTTACATCTTATAAGGAATTGGTCACTGAACGAGTATATGCAGTGTTGTTTCGTTAATCGTGCTGTCAACTCCCTTACAACAGAAGCACCTAAATTAATCTCTTACATGAGGGCTTCTGGAAAAGAACCTTTCTCTGGGTAAAAAGTCTGGTGCTGCCAATACGTAGCTTTTTAGACCCACAGAACTTGGCTTGGGCGGAACGTATTGATAATGGGGATATTTGCCGCTTAAAAGGAATCATTTGCTCATTTATAGACAAATGAAAGGAAATTGGCAAGGTGTGCCATTATTTATTTATTTTTTTTTTTTTGATGCACGAAATAAAGGGGGGTATTTTCAAGAATCTTTCCATAATTTCCGTAATATCCACTAAATGTTTCTTCAGTTTCTGAAAAATTAAATTCTTTAAAAGGAGTCCCACTTCAAATGTCTTAATACTTTGCAGGTTATTTTGCTGGCAAGAATACAAGTTGTTCTAGAATTTTGGTCTAGAAGAATAGTCCTAAATAAGAAATATAATCCAGAAATGCTTCAAAATACACACAAATACAAAATACTTCTTCATTTAAGGATTCTTGAACAACTTTCACCCTTGGCATATTTTTGTGCAACCATATTTGATCAATTCGACGATCAATAACATTTATCTCTGTTTGCAGAACAACATCTTCAATATCGATTTCAAAACGCTGTTCATCGAGTTGTGATTATATGTCTGATTCTTCACTTTCGCTATCATTGCAAATAATATTGAAATCATTTTGAAGTACTCTTTCTTTTTCACTCAGGAATTCATCATCATCACTTTTATTCAAAAAAACCGCAATGTCCTCATCTGATAGCTTTGATGTAAGATTTCTTACAATATGCGAGACCACTGCCTTAGCTTTCAGGGAACACTTTCATTGGTGCTGGTGCATATATGCACTTGTCAAATATCGCTAATATCAGCTTTCGCTCCCGAAGTGCTTGTATATGCTACGTACGAATCGAAAAATATCAAAGTTGTTTCTTGTCATGTCACTTCCACATCGCACATAAGATTTCCTCTTCGGTCGTATGTGATCGCTTAAAACCTTTTGTCAACCAATCGATTGTTCCTTATCCTTATCTTGAATATCCACCATCGACCAAAATCTTGAAAAAGGATCTCGAAATCCGAATTCACAACAAAAATACGAATATTATATGGGAAATGGTATGGCCCAAGAACTAGCCAAATGATTCACTTGTTATCCTTGCGGTGGCAATTGACTCTTTATTAGGATGTTATTCAACTTTTATCATAAAGCCAATTCTAGGTCAAGTACGAGTACTAGGGTGAGACTATACATCAGTACACGTCACAGGCCAATGCACATGCATGCTTTCCAGCAGAAATCCCTTTCAATGCCAGTTGCCATAGATAGATTAATACAAACTGAACTCACAAAAACCAGATATCGTAAACTTGGCAAATTTTTTTTCAGAAATTTCTGAAGAAACATTCTAACCCATCAAAATTGTAATCACCACAAAATGGTTACTTAAGCTGTGGTATCAGAACAACCTATAAGACGTCATTGAGTGTGGAAACTTTCACCTCCTTTTCATAGATAATAATACATGATCATCACTTTAAAATTGAATGCAGACCGAAAGGCATTACCACTTTGCACGAACAGAAATAAAAATATTAATTGCACATAGATGAGCAACCGGTGGCAAGTTTTTTCTTCTAATTTATTCAAGATAACAAAGGAGGATAGGATCGTAAGGCAGGAAATATGCTTCCCTGGTATACTAATAAAAATAATCACCCATCCTTTTTAGGTTACATAGAACTTTCTGAAGGAATTAAGTCTTAACACTATTGTACTTACTTACTGAAACACCGCAGCCTTTCACCCTTAAAACCCACATGAAGCATTATTATCCGTTTGCACGATGTAGTCGACGTTTTTTGTCCCTCTGGACTATATCCATTTCTTGACATGGCTTATAGAATTGGTGATTGTATCTGTTTAACACGCCTCCTCCTCACATAAGTCTTTCGACTTAGGAGTTTTGAGCCTTGTTGTTTCATCAAACTGAATTAGCAGTAGATTCAAATAGTTCACTAGTATTCACTAGGTTAAACTTCGTGCAGAATTCACTCCGAATAAGCTGAACTCTTTAAAAACTAACATGTTCTTGGTTTTCCCCTTTTTTGCTTCAAGGCCAGCATGTTTCTTCACCTCTTAAAATACAGTAAATGCCTCTATGAAGTCGCTCTGGGGCAACTGACGATATCTGCGTATCATATCAGCTGAACACTATCTATAACTATCAGTTTCAGCACTTGATTTAAGAAATCATATTAAAGTACATCCCTTTGTCGAAAACCAGTACAGTGTTTCGATATTGCATACGTTGCACCGCATGTTTTCTAGCATCATGCGCCACTATTGAATTAGTTCTGCCGGAATCTCGAAGTGGGAAATTACCGTTTAGAGCTCAAGACGATGAATGCCATTATATGTGACTTTGAAATCGATAAAGAGATGGTGTGTCTCGACTTGAAATTAATTGGGCTTTTCTAGAGTTTGCCATAGCATACAAATTGATTGTCGATCTGTTGGGCCAAAAACAACATAAGCGTGGTGCAAAAAAATTTCCCATATTAAATTGGGCAACATTCTACATACGAGTATATGCATAAATGATGACAATTGCATAAACAGTTCTCTAAGGATGACACTCTTCTTGCAATTTTTTCTGAAAACCTCTTTCAAAGTCCAAATTCAATACATAAATACAAAACTTTTCTCAACCATAAGCTCCAGTTTAGTTACCATTACCTGAAAATGTTTAACCAAAAAATAAAGTAAGCAAACCCGTAAAATATTTATGTCTATACTTTTATTCGTAGGGTTGCCAGATGTCACCATGCGTAAAGTGCTCTCATGCATTTTTCGTTTACCTGATTGCACATACCAAAAGATCCAAATTTTATTCCCTGTTTGGTCCTGTGACCTTCTTTTTGGATTAAATCCTTAATACCCTGTGACAAACAAAAGTACCCCACCTCTTATTCCACCAGCCCTAAACATCCGTATTGCAACCGACTGATAGAATATTCTATCTCAAATACATTGTGGTGTTTGAAAACGAATCCGAGACCGAATACGAGTACTCTGAATAGATGAGGCGACACAGAAACGATGAATACCAAAGGACTTAAAGAGTGCTCCCTCTGTCGGTAGAAGTATTTTAGCTCACTGAATGCATGAAAGATTTAAAAAAACAATTCGCAGAAAGACACAAAAAACAAGATCCTTTTTTATATATTCACATAAAAATCCATACACAATCGTGTGTATGTTTAGATATAGCAATGAAGAAATAGTTGATTTTAATTCAAATAAGAAATGAAAGAATCAACAAACCGTTGCAACTGGATCCGCAAATACAATGCACACTAGTTTCGCTTCGTATCCTTCACCGGAATGTATCCATGATTTTTCCACTTGTATATCCGGAGGATCTGCAAAGAAAAATCCAATACAAAATAACAAAAAGTAAAAAAACCATGAATAGCTTGGAAATGAGAAAATAATATAAAAGAAACGTGTCTATATGTATGCGAGTATAACACCCAACAGATCCTTTTAGCATGCAAATATTTTATATTTCAATGGACGTATTTCAAACAGTTTTCCAGCACCACCTACTAGTCCCTTCTAGAATACTCAGTCCTCTCGTTGCACCCATCACTACCTCAGTACAGCCCTATGCGAAGAGTTCGCGTCACATTGAAAGGGAAAAAATTCAATCTTTATACCAAACCACATAGGGTACGAATACACAAAATGCAGAAAAAAAAAGTTAACAAAATAAAAAAAAGATTCAGCATACAACCCCACCAACATGAATAAGAGATACAGTTTAATGCTTCAATTTCGAGTCCCCGTACAATGAGCAGACAGTGCGAGAGGACTTTGGATGGCCCTGGCATATGCACAGATTTATGTTATGGAATTTGAATTTTTAAAGCTTATTTAGATACGCAGCTTCAGCAGATGGGTGTATCGTATATAAGAACTGTTAAACCATTGAAGAACATGATTGAGTCATGGTCATGTTACCGAAATTACGTTAAGGAGATTGACAAATTTGGTTAAGGGTGCAGTTGATACTCCATACAACCAAAACGATGAAGAAGATTAAGATTGCTCAGCGGATTAAGGAATATGGACTTACAGTTGAATGATTACTAGTAGAAACTAGGAATTTACACAATTTTATCTTCAACAGCCCATCTCAGTATCCGATAAGAGAAAGAATAGAAACCATTGGAAACACATCACCCACCGACAGTCTTATTTAAACAACATGTGCATCTTCGAACCACAAGTCAAGTGAATTTGGCATCTAAGCAGAAAGCTTAACTCCACCACACCCTGTCTGTAGCTCAGTTAAGATTAAAAGAGGGAAATTGCTGAATGTAACATCACTTAAAGCTATGCAGTTTACTGGACTTGCGCCAGTAGAGTTTTGTAAACTTATGTGCAAAATTTGGTTCCAGATAGGGCACAATACAGATATGTGTTCAGAAGAACTCCTCTAGATGGTGTCATGATCGATGTAAGGTATCAACTCAACAGCATATTTACTTCTGCTACTTTGACATTTCCAAAGCCCAGAGAATATTTCACAGTTATCAAACCCGCAAATAAACAAAGTATGCTATGCATAAAATAAATAAATAAATAAATAAATAAAAAACTTAACAAGATCACATGGCAAGAATCCTCCATTTTTTGCTTCTGTTCACTGCTGTTGCTGTATCAATGTCACACGTCAAAGGCAATGACTGAGTCCATGTAAAAACCGATGGATAGTGAGTTGTGAGTGAAAATCTGTTTCCTATCTTTTAAATGGCATTGGGCAATTTGATTCCGTAAACCAACATAGAATTTTCACTTCACAGCTTTTCTTACCACCGTCTATGTTTGTTTTAAATAATGATGCGAGAAAGCACGGTGGATGTAGAAAACATATGCGGCCTCAGAAGTAGGTCAGTTGTTTTGGCACTAAGAGAAACACAGGTAGATCCCCACCCACACCTCACAGATAACTCAAATCTGTAGCTATCTGCCT
Source organism: Volucella inanis (assembly GCA_907269105.1). NCBI lineage: Eukaryota > Metazoa > Arthropoda > Insecta > Diptera > Syrphidae > Volucella > Volucella inanis. The sequence continues at coordinate 151,918,130 of OU026153.1, forward strand.
ATAACTTAGTGTTATTATGCTTTTCGCACTGCTGTGACACCATTTATGTTCGTAGTAATGTAGTTAAACAAAGTCTACCACAATGTAAGCCCTGTCCAATCTGGAATTCAATTTCATTTTATTTGAATTACATTTTTGTAAGAAAATTATCCACCACTGCTTTATTTATAGAAGCGCCAAACGTTACCGCAGTTTAACCTTTAATGAGGTTCATGCGCTCTCTAAGTCCATTCAAAAAACTTCATCCTTGTAACCTCATACTGAAATCGTTATTGTAGGCGATTTTAATATACAAAATTCTGGGAGGCTTCGCCTTTCTGTACAGCGAACACCCGAAGGATGGTGTGTTGAGATCTTCGCTATAGAAAACAACTTGAAAATGGGCACACGCCAAAATCAGACATTGATAGTTTTAGTCTGATGGACTTAGTTTTAACTTGTCACCCTGATAGGTACAAGACGGATGTGCTCTCATATTGTATCATATCAGCTAATTTCTCGTACACTAGCCACACAGCTTAAAAAAAAATAATTCTTAAAAAACCGTATGTATTAGAAAGTCCATTAGAGTGGACATAACAACTTCTTTGGGGTTTTTAACTGGTCGTCTTAATAAAGACGTGTACGTCGCGACTGATATGAATGCAGACACTATTGTCTTTGGAATGAAATTCTTTATCCCTCTTTGGATGAAAAGTATCAGACCAAAAGAAAAAACACGGTACGAGTCGAGCCGTAAAGAGACTAACAGGGTTAGAGAAATACTTTTTCAATACGACAAAACCAATCCGACACAGAAAAACCGAAAAAAGTTTAAACGAGCCAAGAATGGCGTGCAACGTCCCTTTTAGGCGTGTAAAACCTGATTCAAAAAATAAAACAATGTCACAATAGTCGTAAACATTTTTGGTTGTTCATCAAAAATATTGTATCAGAAATTTTTCCTTATCCGCTATACCAACAGTCAGTTATAATGACATTCCAGCAGTCAGCTCTTAGCATCAGTTCAACACTTTCAGATTGTGCTTTGTCGCCGCTTACACTTGAGTGCGTCCAATCTTATATATCACGAATCCAAGAGCAAGAGTATTTAAAAATCTTTACATATAGCATTTGTCCAGCCCATCATTTAAAAAGACCTGACTCCTTCTCTCTCTCTTTCTTCCTGCAGATCCATTGTCCTTAAGTCTCTCATTTCCAAAGTCATGGAAATGCTGACAAACCATCAGCTCATGAAATATCTCAAAACACAAAAACTCTCAATGATTGCCAGTATGGGTCAATTCTTGGGTGGCTTGGGTGGTTTTCAGTCTGATATTCACAAAATTACTGCCTCAGGGCACCGTTCTGTCTCCAATAGTCTCTTTAAATTTCATTAATAATCTCTTGTCTTCTACTTATAATCCAATATATTCCTTTGCTGAGGTCAGTGCTTTCTGCTTTTCATATTTGTCCCAGAACTCACGTGCTTTCGGCCCTAAAAAAAAGCATTACTCAATGGGGAACCACCAAGAGAACGGAGTTCAATAGTGCTCTCTGTTATCTTTAAAGCGAAATTTAAACGCCCAACTATTACCCATGAATGGCACTTGCGTCCTTGAAATCGAATATCGAATAACGTTGGAATAACCACATACAATACATACATTGTGTCACGAAAAATGCTGCGAAATGTCAATGTATGCATCCAGTTAGGTGCCCTTAAGACCTCTTTGCACTTGATACATAGGATTCAAAACCGTGGTACAAAACTCATATGTCAGTGCACAGTCAAATGACACACTTTAACACCGACGTAATGTCTCCTGTCTTATCTTACTCTATCGCGCTTTTAACCACCACTACTCCAACGAATTTACCAGTAGCATTCAGCCCCTTTAAACCTTCAACGGTAACAGCCGTATCGCTATGGTTGCTCATCAGTATAGCCTATATGTAGATTAGTTTCGGACGTATTCTGAAATATCGTGATTGTTTCCTAAGCCGTATAACTTGCTCATGGAATGCCCTTCCGATTTCTTTATTTCCTTTTTCCTTTTTATCCATTAAGGCATGCAAACATTCAAACCAACCAAATTTAAAATATTGGTATCTCTATTTCTTTCCTCACTTTTTTTTACCTGTGCTGCGTACAAACATGTTATTGGTACCCAAAATCCCTTAAGCGCACGCCAATCATATATCAAAAAAAGAAAAAAAATTCTTCGTAACCAAACATTGGCTGCCGAAATTCTAAGCTAAAGATGAATTATAGTATACTGCGGCACCTGACGGACTGGTGAAATACATATTTACGGCAACCAGATGCTATCGATGAGTCTCTATGGAAATCTGTGGAAGCACACTACTGTCCTCGTTATTAATTATCATACATTCCTGTTTTGTTTTTTCTTTTTATTAAAAAGGTGCCTTCAATAATGCTTCAAATATAGATGGTATAATCAGGTCAGCTCAGCCGCAGAGTAAACCGTATTGAACCGAGATCGCATTTATCCAATTAATCTATTTATCCAAGAAATAGTATCGACAACACTTTAGTTATTAGCAGTAAGCAGGTTGAACATTATTTGTGGTTCTTGGTTTTCAAAATCAACCGAGTCTTTAATCCAACAAAGCTGCAGAATCTGACGGCTAACCGGCGGAGCTATTCAAAGCTGCTGGACGTTACTTCCTGGAGAGCCTACACCAAATTTGTTCTATGATTTGATCAGAAGAGAATTTCGAAAACGTAATGAAATGGAATCTGAGGATCGTTTCGCTCTGTGTTAACTATAGACGTATACACCTCCTCAACATTGCGAATAGGATAACTGCTACATTGTGTAAACGTCAGAAACGTCAATATCATAATTGGCCACTATCAGTGAGGTTTCAGGCCAGGATTGTCAACAATTGCCCAAATTTTCGAACTGCGGCAGATTCTGGGAAAAACCCAACAAAGTTCAAGTCGATATCCACCATCTTTTTATCGAATTTGAGGCCGCATGTGAGAGAATATAAAGAGCCATATCTACTTCTGCCATCCTTGCCAAATTCGTCCGTCTTCGCAATTCTATCATGGTCTGTAACGACTTAATCGAGGCTCTTATTGTCAAAAAAAGGTTTAAAACAAGATGACGCGCTGTCATGCGATTTTTTTAATAACATCCTTGAAAAAAATTCTACGGAACTCAGAAGCAAACACCGGTGGCACAATCATTCAAAAGTCTGTGTACCTACTAACGTATGCTGATGATGTTGAAATAATTGGCAGAACTCAGCGGGCTGTCATCTGTGAATTCCCTAGTACTGAAACGGAAACTGCCAAAATGCGTTTTGCGGCAAATGAAGGACATACAAACTCAAGGAGAAAGGACACAGAACATTGACATATTGGACAAAATGTCACAGTTGACAGCTATAATTTGTTATGGGACTTTCTCCATCTAGGTTCTGCTACAAATTCTGCCAACAACGCTTCATCTAAACTAAAACTTAGACACTTGCAAATTGCTGTTACTTTGGACTAAGAAGAAAATTGAGTATTAAGACGCTTTCCCGTAGAACTAAGGGGACTTAATGAAAGACCTTGATCAGCCAAGCCTTACTTTATGACGCTGAAGTATGAAAGCGGATGAAGATATCTTAATTCGTTTCGAAAGAAAAATTCTTCATAAGATAAATATTAGGTCCTGTTTAGGTTGACGAGCTTTGGAGAAGCAGATTCAACGACTAGCTATACGAGCTGTATGGCGTCAACTAGATCCTCAGGGACCTAGCTGAGAATCGGGCTAACTACAAAAGTTTTAAGGTCGAGGCCCAGAATAACTTCGAACTGTAGCGTCACATTAATAATAATGAGGTCGCTAGTCGTCGTGCTCTGTACGAACTTCGTACCACAAAATAAATGGAAAGTCCTGCGACTACAACATAGATGGCATTAAATATCCATGATTCTCAGTTAGTACCAACTTATGATGCGAATACGAATTAGATAATATTACGACCATTAGTCACCGAGACATTGAAGTTTTAGTGACGCACATTTTGATATTTTTAATACCATGGAGAAAAACGAGTTTAGTATGTTGTTATTTGATAGAAAAAACTATCGTTAAAACTTGAAAATGGCCTGCAAAGTGTTAATAGGAATCTATTCAACCAAATCCAACCATTTGTCGCTGGTTTGCTGAATTCAACCGCGGTTATACAGACATAAATAACGCTGAACGCTCTGTGCGCCGAAATGAAGCTGTACTCGAAAAACGTTTTAAACGACTGTAAAACGAAAGTACGTGAGATAGCTGACATCTTTAGGATATCAATATACCATGCTTTATTATACGAGGGCTGTTTGATGACTACAAGGATTGGAAAATAGGCCAAATATTTCAAATAGGCCAGCCATTTCAAAACATCGTATAAGTGTTTTTTGCGTCCATAGTAGCAGTATCGCAACGTGATCCGATTCTTGTTTTTGAGTGGCAAAACCTGCGAAGAAATCGAGCTCATTCTCGATTGTGTGTATGGGACCTATTCACCTTCCCGTACAACCATTTACTATTGGTTCACAGAGTTTGCCCGTGGCCGTACATCGGGTTTTCATCAACCGTGGCCAGGTGGTCCAAAAACGGTTACCACAGAGGAAGCCGTTGACAAAATCCATGATCTCATATTGTTGAACCGCCGAGTGAAAATTCGGTAGTTGGCTGAGATAGCAGTCATCTCAACTGAATGCGTAAGCTATATCCTGCACGAGATTTTTGGCATGAGAAAGCTGTCCGCGCGATGTGTACGGCGTTTGCTCACACCGGAGAACAAGCGCAATCGTGATATCACCTACTTGGCCCTGTTTAATCGAAATTCGAAGGAGTTTCTGCGTCGTTTCGTGACCGTCGATGAGACATGAATTTATTGGTACACACCAGAGATCAAAAAACAATCGAAACAATCGGTTTTACCCGGTGAACGTGCTCCAAAGACAGAGAAGACCGTGCCTTCGGCTGGAAAGGTGTTGACCTCCGTTTTTTTGGGACGCATCGTCCATATTATCCGGATTTGGCTCCCTGTGACTTCTTTTTGTTCCTAAGCCTTAAAAGATCGCTGGAAGGAAAGAAGTACAGGTCGAACAAGAAAGTCATCGCAGCCACGAAGGAGAGCTCGTATTTTGCAGCCCAACAAAAGTCGTACTATACGGAGGGGTTAAAAAAGTTACAGCACCGCTGGGAAAAGTACGAGTATATACATATTCAAAAATAAATTGTGAAAACCTAAAAAAGTTGCGTTGTCATTTTTAATCCTAGAATTCAACAAACAGCCTTCTTACACCATACAAGTTAAGGGTGATTTATCGTGAGGTTTGATTTATTATGTAAAATAAAATACATAAATTTGAAAGCAAACCTAAAATTTATTTATTTATTATCGGCTAAAAGAACAATTCATGACATTTACTTTTCAAAAATGATATCATGTAAATGTTGGCTACGACTACGACTGGGGTGGTACATTCGGATTTGGGCGACTCGTTCGAAAGACTGGTATCTCGCGGATAACACGAATAATGTTGGGTTCCAAAGCGTCAATCGTAGCTGGCTTATTCTTGAAGACCTGAGACTTTACATATTCCCAGAGAAAAAAGTCCAAAGGTGTAAAATTGCTCGATCTAGGGAGCCAATTTACCGTAGCAAAACGTGAAATTAAGTGCTCACCAAAATGATTTCTCAACAAGTTCATTGTTTCACGTGCATGTCCATGTGCTTGACATGTGACATGTGCCGTTAACATGGCGCGATAACAGTTACTATTGACAGTAACATTCTGATTTGCCTCATTTTTGAAGAAATATTGACCCATGATTCCACCAGCCTATAAACCACACCATACCGTTGTTTTTAATGGATGTAATGATAGCTCCTTATACTCCTTGGGTTGCTCATTAGCCCATATACGGCATTTTGCTTATTAACGTATCCATTGAGCCAGGATTCATCACTGAATAAAATTTCATGAAAAAAAAACATAATTCAAGTCGCCTGGATTTAGGCCGAGATCCTTCGCGTACACTCTCAGCTACAGCTGCTACAGTCTCTTCACTTCGTGCTGGATCCACTAATGTAAACTGGGACTCAAATTTCCAAATGGTATTAGCAGTGATGACTTGCCAGACGATATTGAATAAAAGTAACAAAGCAGTTTGATAAGAGGTACGCTTGATCTGTCAAAAGAAGATTATTGAAAATCAAACCTCACGATGAATCAGCCCTTGTAATATTTTACACGAGTATCTGGGGATGCGAGAGCTCTGTTTGAATTGGGTAAGGCGTTTGGAACAAAAAAATAAGCGTGTTTATGAGTCGAAGGGCTAAAATGAATTTATTCATGCACAGGAAACACAGGAACTATCACCTGTTTGCAAACCTAAACAAACTGCTCGCTAGAAAGAGATATGGTTCCAATGAGGAGGTGATCGCCGAAACTGAAGCGTATTTTGAACGGTTGAACAAATTCTTTTGTAAGAAAAGCATTGAAATGTCAGAGTGATGCTCTAACTCGCTCTATAAGGAGAATATGCTGATGAAGAGTCAAATTTTTTCGAAAAAATGTGTTTTTAAATGTTAGTCTCACGACTTTTCGAACCACCTGTTACGCATGCAAAGAAAATATATTTTTTTCTAAAGAAGTCAATGTAGGGTGTTACATATTACAAAACTCTATCTCAGGTGAAGTGTACGAGTTTACCTCCTTAAGTAGAAATGCCTTTATGCAGAAAATTATTTCATTTCATTTTTTTTTTTTATTCGTTGTATTTTATTTTATTTTTCCTTTTGTTAGAAATAAATAAGTAGGAACAGGTTACAGAGATCCTTCTTTGAATTCGATTCAATTCCATCGGTAATAGGAGTAAGAAATCAAAGTAAATTTTTTACGTCCTCGGCAGAATACCGTACCGGACGTTGAGCATTTTTTTTTTTACCTATCATTCGCTTCTGTCAGTTACATTTAATGCTGGATTTCAGGAAGACAGGAACCTAATTTGAAATATGTCCTGCTTACTATACATAGAATTGATGGACAGTACAATTCCAAAGCATAAAGCCATTTTGTTTGATTTGAAATCGATGCAAACGATTGAATTTCAATGAAGGAAAAGAAAATAGATTTACAGAACTCACAGAAAGTACACCATGCCGACAGTTGTATTTTCCTTTAAAACGTTATATACATATACAGTTTGGCACAACTAAATTTAATTTTCTTTGATGTTTGAAATCTTTAAGTTAACGGATATGAACTGCTCTATCAAATCTGAATGGTTTTTCAGTCATTCATGTGAATAGTTTTATTTGATGGTCCTGAATGACCTATGATCACGGTTTCGTTGGTCATAAGAAATAGGCAACTTGATAAGCGATTATATTAAACGAATCTATTATTATATAAACTAAAATATCATATCGAGGATATACTTGTAATTGATACAAATTTGTAAAAATTCCAACAAAGTCGGTTTCTGGTTCACAAATATTCTAATTATTACCAATTTTACTTATCCATGTCGATGGAGGAACCCTTAGCAAAACTTATCTCTTGATAGAAATGGGGAAAAAAAGGATATCTATCCTGTAGTTCTTCTTTTATTACTCGCTAAAATACAAATACAAGTAATGCGAAAGTTTACATCTAATGCTTCATATTTCTCTAACGAATCTGCGTTGATATTGTCCCGCTGGTAGAGTCAGCTACAGGTTATTCTTTTTTAGATACCATTGTAAGTGATTTCAATTTTTAGGGGGCGGGGTTGATTCCCACATTTCTAGCTGGCACATAAGTTGACTTTAAAGATTAACTATCTTTCGTACAATATTCCAATGTCGCGAATGGATTGAACACGGATTATAGGTTGGCAATGCAGAAAATAAAGTCGCGGAGGAGATTGATTGGGCTTACGTGACAAAGTCATAGATTGACCTTTGAAGACTCTAAGCAATTTTTTAGACACCAAGTGGAAAATATATTAAGGTCTTCTTGACCTAAATTGCTATAATTTTTTTATTTTTTTATAAATTTTATTGTGCCGAAACAAAAAATGTTGGAAAATACATCAATTTTTAAATTGTGTCAGAAGTTTTTAATATCTCCACCTTTGGCGCGAATAATGGCCTTGAGACGGCCGAAGAAAGCATCGCACGCTGCACGCAAGTGGCTCTGCGGTATTTTGGCCAATTGCAGGCGATGTGCTTGTTTGATGTGGTCCAAACTTTGTTATTTTTTGGTGACAACCTTCGCCTTCAAAATACCCAAGACAGAGAAGTCCAACAAATTTGCATCCGGAGAATTTGCAATCTATTGTGTCGAATAAATGAAGTGTGGAACATTGTTTTTTAACCAATCTTGGTTGACGCGCGCTTTGTGCTGGGTCTTGTTGAAATGTCCACGGTCTCCGACCGAAATGATTGTTTGCCCAAGGCTTCAATACTGACTCCAAGACAGTTTCACGATATAAGATCGCATTGATTTTGACGCCAAGGTCCAAAAATTTTGTCTCTTGTGATCAGACTATAAATTTTGGTCATGGTTGCAGTAGTCTTGTTTGGGTTACTACCGGCCTCGAATAAAAAGCTACTTTGAAAGTGAGTGTCCAGTAACAGGTTAAGCGATTCATCACCTAAATTTGTCCAACAGCCATCGGTTTTTTTTTTTAAACAACTAGGCATCATAAGATTTGTAGAAAGGATTTTTCTAAAATTTTCTCACAGAATGATCTCCAGAATTGTCGCTTTGCCTTCATCAGTTCTTTTTTATATATATTGAGGGATTCTAACTGATTCCCAGTCAGTCACTTCCCTCCAACCTTAGACAAAGTCTTTACCTTGGAAGGTACTACACGTTTGAAATACAAAAGCAAGAGTACTACGCCATATTGGAGTTCAAACTGGTATACGGCATATTAGCATGGTATAAAGCCTTAAGCAACGTCTCAAAACTCCATTGTAAAGAAAATCCAAAATCGACATTCGAATAACACCAAAAACACAGAATTTTGAAAGAGCTAAGTGCCCAAAAGATATTCCGGATGACACTAGCTATTGAATATTATGATAATAGCAATTTCAACGACCCGACAGATCATCATCAACATATAAGAAGAAGAGCCCAAGGAATGTTAAAAATCCCGATGATCAACATTGCGTACGGTAGAAGAAAACTACAGCACTGTGTCCCAACTGTACTCAACCAGATGCAAAACTCCTTAGAGAACACAACAAAACTGAATTATCGAACGAAACCTCTATAAGGATTTTCCTTTAAATTTTATATATCTTTTTTAAAATTTAAATTTTGCAATTATTCTGTATTTAACTAAATATACTTTTTTCCTTTCACTTTGAATCGTAATATTAAGCTTTAGTTGATCTTAAGCTCACTCTACAAGTAAACTCTTCCAAGATCTTTTGCTTAAACCTACACAAAGAGTATGGTCCGATTTTCCGCAGAGGCTTCTGCAAATAACCAGGTCAGCATATTCGATTCGCTAGTAACTGCACAGCCGAGGTTAGCGCATTACTTGGACCTATTCAGTGTGGGCTATGTCAGTTCTGCTGTGGGTCAAAAAGAAATCGGGAAATAAAAAAAAAATTTCTTTGGAAAAACAATAAGTATTAGCTAACAGTAAACTAATAACGTCAGGAATAACAATAGCAGGTGACCCGAGTGCAAAATTACATATATAGTTGGATAATCACAATTAATAAATTAAATAAACTATAACACACAATAAGAGGGAGCGGGATTGAAATTGAGACACGTATTCACTTACGAAGAAAGAATGGCAGTTTTATAGAAGCCGAAGCTAGCGAAAAAGTAAAAAGAATGAAACGGTCGTAATCTCATCAGCAAACTCTTGGCCTTACAAACAAGGATATCAAAAATAGAGCAGCCTGCCAAATGAATCCAAGGTCCGGAAATTTAGCAAACTCAGTTGAAATAAAATAAACTTTTATTAAAGTTTGAAAAATAGTCCTAATTTGCATTAAGCTTTGCCCATTTTATTCCATTCCATTTACTGATACAGATACAAAGCAATCGACTTCCAAATAACTTTAAAACTACACATATTCCCACACGTGTTCAAAACAAATCTGTAATCATGCCCCAAATAAATCGAATCCCCTTTGGGAAAGGTCAATCAAATCCCAAATTCACTTCCCTACTCTTTCTCTTCCCTTTTTGAATTTCAATTGAAAAAGAATTCAATTTAAATCTCATAGCAAATTCAATCAAAAACTACCCGCAAAAATTATCCCACTCTTTCGATGCACCCACTCCCCTTATATAAGAGAAAACGAAAACAAGCCACAACTTACACAGAACATCAAGTCGCATATCGACTGTGACTGGATCCCCGACTCCATTGTCAGCCGTACACTGATACACTCCCGCCTGTTGACGTTCCAGTTTCTCCAGAGTAAGTATTGGACCGTCGCCAATACGAGCTGATGATTTTCCAGCACCGCTCTGTAATGATAAAAGAAAAAAATAACAAAAATTGTTGATGAAGAAAACTTTTACGAAAAATATGCTTACACAAAGACGACCACCAAAAGTAACACAAAAAGAATATCAAAAAAAAAAAAAATAATAATAATAATAATAAAAATAAGAAAAGTATGAAGAAAACTTCTAAAAAAAGGCCACAAGTCGTCTTTTTTCTTTTCGACTATCCTCGGAAGTTCGCCTCTTTCGTCATGTTATAAATCCTGAGCAATAATTTTAAGTCTATTCTGCCCGCCCTAAAGCTATTTCACATCACAGAACACTACACATACCATGCCGCACCACATCGGATACACAATGGCAATGATGGCGGCGACAACATATCCGTATCATGGTGCAACCGCTGTACACGGCCAACTGCATGCAAGTACCCACTACCTAATTCGCATTTTATTAAGAAGCCAAACTCGTTTGAGGCATTATAGACAGTAGCTTTAGTTTGAAGAGAAGGAGTCATTTTCATCGTTGCCAAGAGGAATGCAAGAGTTCCCTGAGTCATGACAGTCGACAACATACGTAATATCCTACCGCAACTACTACAATCAGTTCCTGTAGAAGTTCCTTTTACGTTAAGCATTTGTCGATGGGCTATGTACCTACCATGACTATGTACGAGTATGTATGCCGCAATCTCCAACTAAGAGGAACGAGCGCATACAAGGCTACAGTTCTAAGTGTAATTTATGTTAAACACGTCCTCAATGCACATTATGGACACGTTTTGTGGTTCTTTGGCTTCGCTGTGTATTTACCATAAGTCCTTTTTACTGAGCAAGTGCGGCCAGCCAAGAGTTTTAGGAAGACAGACACTATGGCATGTAGAGCTTCTGCAGCAGCATTACCATTCTCCTGCAATTTTGGTGAAATCATTATTTACTGCGGAGTTAAACTTCAAATATTTTTTCCTTTGAACCCTTTTAGATTTTAGGTCGTTATAAGGTTTGTTAAGGAAAAAGGTGCCTTAAAGCAAATAGAGAGAGAGAGAGAGAAAAAAATTATTTTCAGTGTTCTTGCCACTTGCATAGATAGAAGGTTGTATAGAGTAATTACGACGGCAGTTCAATATGGAACAACACAATATGCTCTTGATATTCCTGCATCAGAACGAGAGAAAAGTCTAATGTGACACTCTATCCTGTTGAACCTTAAATCCAAAAGCGGAAGTGGAATTTTCTTACACAGAGAGGGTCTACGATGGAAGTTGTTACTAAATCCCAATATGCCTGTAGTTGAACTACTTTATTCATCAAGATGCAGCGAATACATATGCAAATGATAACACATACACAACAGTTAAGCTCCGCTGAAGTCCTTCACACTTCTCAAGCTAGTTTAGGAAGGCATGACTTCGCTGAAAGGAATTGGAAGGATAAATTTACCGAGTTCTGTTTAGGTATAAGGTCAAAGTTGGATTAGGGAAATGAGATCGGTATGTAGAGATCGTATAAGAGTTTTCCGAGTTGCGAATCCGTGTAAGCACTATCCGTGTTATTAGTAAAGGCTTCCACTGACATTTGGGTTTCACATAAGCTTAAATGCAGATAGAATAACTCACTAAGATGTTTAATGTCAAAGCAGGTGATACTCTATCATGGAAATGCTTTGGTACCACGCTCAAGAAAATTTTACCTTACTGACGATGCAGAAGACACAGTTCTTAAAATGCCTGTGTAACTTTTGCATGCGTCGATGACCTTGACCTTATGTGAAGAATGCAGCGAAATGTCACCGGTGTGCTTGCGAGAAGCTAAGAATATGGAATTAACTGTGAATGAGGACAAAATCTAGTATATGCCTCTTGACAAGAAGAATCACACGACATGTTAAAATCAAATAGCATATCACAGAAGGAATAGTTCCTTTGAGGTTATTAGAATTTTCTCTTCCTTAAAAATGAAACCAACGTAGAATTTCAGTCACCAGTCACTGTTTTTTGGGCTAAGGAAGACAACTTCGTAATAAATTCTTTTAAATGCACACTAAAATGACTTTGTATAAAACCTTATACAGCTCTCATTAGTAGCTTGGTATGGCAAAACATGAAGATTGTGTGGATACTAACGCAGCGGCCCCAAAGTTATTCCATTCCTACTTAAAGTGACAATACAATAATGGCAAAGCTATAGACATATAGACATAACCTTTCAATATTTTCAGCACCTTCTCCATGGCTCTTCTTTTACATCCCTATACCAATAGCTGTAAACTGCATGATGTATGTCCTTGGCATAAACTCTTAACATCATTTCTACAAATGGCCTTGCTCATTTAGTATTTTTTCCTTATAGAAGTTTTGTTGTTGTGATCAGCTGGATCAATGTATGCGTTTAATGCAAATGACGATCAAAACAAGCTCTAAAATATCCTTCGATGCAGTTGGAATTCATTTCATTACCTTTTGAATGTTTATTCGTTCGTTATATCTACATTTATTCCTTGGATTTTCAATTTAAATAGTAGCTCCACTAAATACCTATGTACTGTCATGGGTATAAATACTCCAAGTATGTATCCAGACGTCATATTACGTTTTACTTTAATTTGACTCTTTAAATACCAATCAAGACAACCAGATTTTTCAAATGTATGTTCGTTGCATTGCCTTGAACTTCTTCTTCTTTTATCATATTTACTCCGATATTCTGGCAGTAACAATCAACAGTCTGGAGCATCAGATATGTCGAAGAAGTTCAAATTAATTTATCGCTTACCTAACATCTGAAATCCGTTGACCCTGTCTAGTGGAATTCCAACCTAATTACAATATTAGTACAACCACTCACCGCATAAGCCCTGAGTATCTGAAGCCAGATACGAGAATAGGCTGAACATTCGCAGAGATAATGCTCCGCGATACCGTCATCACTGTCAAGCAATCATCTCAGGTTATTGTGCCGCCTATGCCCAGCACACTTAGGTGCTTAGCTAAGTCTTAGAAACGCAGAGAAGCATTCGTTTATTCTACCGGTAATCTGGAGAGTCATGCCATATGCAGTAATGCTCATACGAAAGCAACTCCTAGCCGAGAACGTAAGCAGTTACAAATGATAATCGTAACTCGGGTTCAGGTTTTGAAAAAACTCTCCTTTTATTCAGCCTTGCATTCACAAACTAGCTTGAGAGTCGTAAAAGAGTTCAGTTTTGCTGTCATTTCATTTACAAGAACTTCACCGCCTCTACCAATCCTCAACAATACGATTATCATTTATTGCCATAAAGATAGCGTATATCTCCGCTTGGAATACAGACGCAAGTTTTCATAAAAAATAGTGAAATCTAACATTGGCGTCATCTAAAAATATGCCAAAGGATCTTGCCGTGCTGATCCAGAGGACCATCCTCGGTTAAAAATCTTACGTCTTGACGAAAGCTCCTTCAAACTGACAGCAGGCCAACAGCGATTTCGAGGTTTAGGGAGTTGTTTAGTCCAAAAATGTTTTTGATTCAGGATGACACTCACACACTTAACATCGTTGGGGAAACTGATGGTGATGCCTTTAGCACTACATGAGTCATGAGTAAAGAGAAGAAAGCCGATCATCGATTATGTCTAGGGCTGCTTGCATTATAGAGCAGATAGTCCCCAGGCATGATCCAACGTACAGCTCATTGCCTGCATAAGCTTGAGGGTAGATGTAAGAACTATGTTATTGAAGCCATTAAACACTGTATGTTAATTAACATTTCCTCTGGAAATTTTTATGATTAAGAGCTGATTCTTTAAATATTACCTTAAGACCTCTGAGTGAAACAGCACCGTTTGCAGTTCTGTAAGTAAACAAAACTGCATTGTCTGTCATGTCTAACAACAATACAAACAACACGAGAATTTATTCTTCAGGCAGAGCATAAATTAAAAAAAGTGAGGGTCTTACATGTTCTAAAATCACAAACTCTTCTTTAAAAATAGATTTGAAGAGTTCTTATCTCAGTTATAAACATCGAAAGCCTCTATCTGTTAGTTTTATAATCGAAATACCTCTAACACATTCATTTGGTATGATCAGACAATCTATGAAGTCAGTTTTGCCTACCTACTTACCGTAATGACATGTTTATTAAGTGAAATCTATTTTATTTTATTTATCAATATCAAAATCTGCTGTGTGAAGCCACTCTAATAATGGCAACACTATTCTTCATACCAGTATAAATATCCACAAAACTATGTTAACGTTCCTTCTGCCTTTTACCAGGAGCCTTATAGATATATTAGTTATCTTAAAAGAAAACATAACACATACAAACACCCATCTCCATATATAGGTAGTCATGTTTCAGAGTCACATAACAAGAGAAGAATAATATTTATGTACAATTTAGGCTACTGCTACCTTTAGTCGTCGCATCTCTTTTTCTTGTCGTTATTCAGGACTCAGTGTCAGCTAGATGCCCATATTTTATGCCCCGTTTCAAGAAGCGAACATAAGCGAACACAAGCGAAGAGAAAGCGAACAGTGAATGGCACAAAGGAACACGACGAAAAATGAAAGCATAAATCTTAAACTTAACATGCACGAGCCAAAGGACATAGACAGGAGGGCGTAAAGACCTACCGTAAGGACTCTGCTGTGGGAGTTCAGTTCTCATCGACTAACCCTATGATGGGAATGAGTAAATCGTAGCTAGTGCTCGTTAGTTTCGCCTCCCACCGTTTAGAATTGATTCATATGCTAAGTCTAACTACGTACGTACTTACATGCATGGCTCTTGCCATCCGTTCAGGATGTGGTGCAATCACATTTTTGAAATGTGACCTCGGCCGGAAGATGCTAGAAGCTCTTCAAAATCCCAAATACGACCCAAAAAACACCCGGAACTCCTAAACTCCAACCCAATATGAACCCTGAATATGGGGTGCTGTGGAATTAATTGCACCGCATAATGGAATGTAGAGGCTGAAAGTACATGGTGGCCCTAAATTGATGTTCGAAATGGCCATTTTGATTCCTCGAGGGGCGAAAGCCGGCTTCTAAGTCTGTGAAGCAGCAAAGTTCGCCGTTCAGATGGTACTCTAGCACCGGGGATTTTTGGGTTTGTTTTAGTATTTTTGTGATTTTTTTTTTTTTTTGGGGGGTTTTCATTGCGAGGACTTTGGAAATTGATTTATGACCATTGGAGGATAATATGTGCGTATCCGTGTATATACTCGAAAGTACGAGTACGGCTGTACAGAATTTCAAAAATGATTTAATGTATTTCACGTAGTATGACAGATTGAACATGCGAATGTGTTTGATGCAGACGATGGAACTTAGAACTGGGAGAAGTTTTTCACCGCTGTTGCTACCAGGAACACTGATTCTTCTTAACGATAGTGAAAGCTATATGGTATATGCTACGTACGAACGCCATATGATATTTTTTTTTTTTTTCCTTATTTTGCATATAGTTCGACAAAATGAGGATACGACTTTAAGGCTCTACCGATGGTGCAAAGAATTTGATCGATTAAAGTTTCCAGTTAGTTCGAGTCGGGGCTAACCAAAATTAAGAGACAGTTATTGATGGTCGGTTTGGAAGTGTACGGTGTTTGCAAAAGTTTTAGAGAAAAGTTTTATGATTCAGATGGTCAAATGAAATAAGGAATTGCCTCAAGTTAGAGAGGAAGTGCATTAAGTGAGATTTCAAATTGCTTTTATGGTACTAATTCGTTGAGATTAGTTCGTTAGTGGTATGTACTATAAACAACACATCACAGAATTTTTTTTTTTTTCAAGCGCATACTCGTAAATGAGTTATTGTTTAAATAAGATTATGACGTTGATTTTACTCAGACTGCCATGACTACCATCTAATCTGAAAATGTGTGGTTTGACAATGAACACTATATGGAGCATGAACGTAATGCTTTTCTAAGCAGGAGATTAGCTTATCCTTATTTAGAGCACACCAAATCTAGTAATCAACTAAGTGGGCTCAAGTAGCAGTCAAAAGATAGCTTATGTCACCAATATTTTTTCAAAAAGATATTCGGGACTCAAGTCAATAATGCACTTTTGAGGGTCTTGAGAAACGAGGTGGTGGTGGAGGAGGCTTTGATAACCAACAGTACTGCTCGCATTTCCTTGTACCAGATATTGAAACGAATGACTTGGCCCTTCAGGTTGTTGGTTGTGCGTCGAAGTAACTTCTCTATCATAGAAAAATTAAAAAGTTACACAAAAACGACAAGACTCGGATATATGGTAAAAGACCATTCTTTTTGTGACCCTATCAAAATGTAAAAAGAACGTGTCAATGCAACAAGTCCCGTACAGAAACGTGTAGAGATGATGGTTGAAACTTTGTAGTTTCTCCAGACTGTGTAACGGCGAAAAATCCCAATATCCCACTGTCAGGCAGAATAGACCATTCAACTTAGACAACGGTAGCCAAAACTTCCGCGCTTTTAACCAAAACGAAGTGAGCACTGTAAAATCTAAGCTTAAACCCTTGTGACAATAAAGGCAGCATCCTACGAGGATATTTATATATTTACTGACAGCCAGGCTGCCATCAAGGCCATCACGCCAATTGAAATCAACGCGAAGCTTGTGAAGCTTTGTCGCAAATAGCTTCATGTTCTTTCCTTTCAAAAAAGGTTACGCTATGCTAGATCCCTGCCCACAAAGGAGTGGCAGGGAATGAGCATGTGCACCAGCTTACTTAAAAAGGATTTTTCCTAGAGAGGAAAGTGGCAAATCAAAGTATCAACCTCGACTCTGCACTCTAAGAATACAAACGGAGCGAAAGATACAATTAAAAGTCAATTAAAAATGGGAAAACCTTCTTACTTGCGAAACTTCAAGATAATTATGGCCAGAACTCAGAAAATCCAGAACAAGTTGAAAAGCTGGGCTAAATTGTATACGCTAGTTAAACTACTCACGTACCATAATCTTTCGGGGGCGCACTTAATAAAGATGCACTTTATAGACGACGACCTCTGCAGTGGCTGCAGGGAAATTGACAGATGCCACTGTCATTGCCTCAATTTGAGTCAAAAAACTTTAGGAAGTTACTACTTTCACGACTTTTCTGGACCATTTGCTTCTTTATTTACATCATTTTTCTGAATCGTATGCAATAAGATGGCTAAGACGATATCAGGGTCAAAACGACATCCAACGTGAGGCGAAAAGCGGAAATCAGTCCTGTAATCAAATCAGTTCAAATCAATCAAATCCATCACGTTCATCACAATGGGTCTACACAGATACACAGATAGTTATATACAGTACGGACTCCTCCCAAGGTACCTCATTTACCTGCCAACCTAACATAAACTAGTTTAAGTCCAACAAAACTTTTGGATCTGACGGTTTACCAGCCAAGGTATTCAAAGCCTGTATGGCAGTTGAATGGAATTTCAGCATCGTTTGCCGGATGCACAACAAAGGAGACCTCTCGACTGCGACAACTATAGGGTATATACTCTGTATATATCTGTATCTGTAATATGGTGTAAGTTTCTGAAACACCTAATCAGCAACCATGTTGATCCCTTGAAGTATGGTTTCCAGGAAAATCCACAATCAAAGACCTTTGATGTAAAAAAAAAAAAAAAAATTTAAACAAGGAGACTTAATCTGAGTATAGTGGTAAATAAAGGCAAAAACAAGTACGTGTATGCTGTCAACGATTAAAAAACACATAAAATCGACAAATTAGACACAAAGTCAAAGTCGGCAGCTATAACATTTAGATGGTAAAGGCGTCTTCTTCCTAAGCTATCCCAACAACACCTCAGTAGAAATAGATCGAAGAATAACACTTTTTCAATTGATGTTTCTTTGGGGTAAGAAGGCAATTTAATACTACTACACTATCGAGAACAACCAAGAAAACTCTCTGTAAGGCCTTGACGATCCCAGCCCTTCTTTAAGAAGCTAAAGCAGGGACTCTATTCAAATCAAATAAATTCAGACATTCCGTCCAGTTTGCGTTGACGGGCTTTAGGGGAACAACGCAGTAGGTAGCTCATATAAATATCAAGGGACCTCAACTGACTTAGGGTGTGCAACTGGAGCCAATTAGCTAAGCTAAATTGAAAGACTTGTTAGTTTAAATTAAGCTAAAGCTCGTGTCGTGCAATTTTTTCGGATGTTGTGGGAATGGGACGTGTGGTCAGTGAAGTTTGTTCCGAAACTTCTTAATTTTGAACAGAAGAACAATCGCATGAGCTCTTGAATGACGTTATTGATGACCTTGGCTTGCTCAAAAGGGTCATAACTGGTGACGAATCATGGGTATATAGTTATGACGTCTAAACCAAGCCAAGACTGAAAAAATCCCGCCGAGTTCGATCAAATGTCAAAGTGCATCAGTTTTTACTTCAGAATCTTACGGTCAATAAAGAGTATAACCTTGAAATTATGCGCCGTTAGCTAGAGGCAATACGAAAAAAAACGTCCGCAATTCATGACTTTTGTATCACGATAATGCACCTGCTCATCGTTACTTTTATTGGCCAAAAACAACACTAAAATCATGCCTCAGCCACCGTATTTAGCGGATTTGGTCCGAAATCCGTTCCCAAAACTGAAGAGACCTATGAAAGGACGGAGATTTGCAACAATTAAGGAAATAAAAACGGCATCGCTGGGAGAGCTCAAGGTTATACCAAAAAGTGCTTATGGGAAGTGCTTTGAGGTTAGCACAAGTGTATTATATCTGAGGGGGATTACTTTGAAGGTGACAACATTAATATTGATGAATAAATAATTTTTTTTTTTTTTTTTTTTTTTTAAATATAAAGTCACCTTACTTGAGAACCATTCGTCTCGAACGCAAATGAGAAAGAATTTGATCGCATTGATTAAGATGAAGTAAAGTTAACAAAGAAGCATCAATTTAATAAAACTGCTGGTGCAGAAGAACTGCGTATTGGACTTTTTAATACATCGTGAGGTAACCTGTTTAGACATATGTACCAGCATGTGTATCTGTGAGATATAGTCAGAGAAAAACATGTTGGAAGCATGGATTCTCACAATCGTTTGTCCTCTAGAAAGAATACCTTTTTAATTGCATGCGACGGAGAGTCTTTTCGACTCAGTGTGGGTGCCATCAACATCATCAACAATTTTCAGATTGATTCAAGTGTGGCTGATCTCCACCTTGTGAGAACTTTGCTTGCCTGCTGGTTTCACCAGCTATTGCGATATTTTGGCAAAGGTATTTATAAGAGGCACTCTTTGAAAATTGAATAAGATTCTTACATTCTTCGTGCTTCGATCTCTTAAAATTCCAGTCTTCCTCCAAATTGGTCTTCAGTGACTTGTTCAGAAGTTTTCTAATTTATTTATGTAGCCGATGCGATTGCCGCTATTGTTCCTTAGCTGGACATAACTTGACCAAGGAATAATTCAGGCTCGAACAAAACCCTTCAGTTTTTGTTATGTTTTGCATTTAAGAGGACATTAAAAGAATTGCTGACATTAACAAAATCCTCCTTAAGAGGGTTGGTTGGTTGGTTTTCAGTGAATTTTCTCTCTTTCCAACAAGGTCGAGTCCTATCATTCGATTCTGAATTTGATGTATCTACGAACTGACATGGAGACATCCGACAGTAATCTCCTTAACGTGCCTGTTGGATAGCGTTAAGTCAATTACTCGCTGTGTTACTTTTGTAACAAATGTTGGCTGGGAGCAAGGTGTGTCTGCATGCAAGAAACTCAACTTAATCTTAATCTTTTACAAGCATCACAATGGACACATTTAAAAAAAAAAAAGCTTTCAGCACTTCTGTCATTTACGCAGCTTTAAGAAGACCCCTTCGAAACCTATCAGTCTTTCAGAACAGCAGCAAATCAATTGTAAATCGCTTAAATCCCTCCTCCCACTGAAAAATCCAAGAAAACCAAAAGAAACAAAATTAAAATCGAAAAACTTTGAAACATTATCCTCCTTTTCGGATATTCGCCATTGTCGTTATCGTCTTTACGAAATCTTCTCAATCAATCCTTTTAACCCGTCTCGAATTCAAATTTAGTTTCAAAAACTCATCTCATCACCCTAAACTCTATACCCTCTACCCTACATCATTCAACAAATCCTCACTTGATCCCGTAATCCCAATTAAGACAGGAGACATAAAGTAGCTACATAAAAGACGGCGAATGCCATAACAAAATCAAACAGAAAATACAAAATACGAACCTTCTTCGTCCAGTATATCGATGGAACAGGATTGCCGGAACCTTTGCATTCCAAAGTAATCGGTCCACCCTTTCGCGCCTGCAATTGTCCTGATGTTGGTATCGCTCGTACACTTGGTGGAACTAAATCGAAAGAGATAGCAAAAATATGCAAAAACAAAGCCAAAAAAATATATATATGTATATATAAAAGAGTTTTAAAATAAATGACAAAGTTGAAAGTTTAATCCTTGATAATTATTCAAAAGGATAAACACACAATTTGGATAGATGTTCCTTCTGTCTTCACTCCCAAAAAAGAAAAAGGGATTTCTCATTGACAAAGGACCAACCAGACCAATTGTTTGAAGAGAAAGAAAAAGGAAATGGCACTTCAACTGTTAACAGAACTCCTTTTGTTTTTTTAAGGGATAACGACAAAAGCAATTCAAAAGGTACAGAATTGAAGGAGATCGTACATTATTATGATAATCATTTCACTTACCCAAAATTTCGACTGTGTGCACTTGGTCCCTATTCACTTTGTCACTGATTTGACACACATAATCTCCTGCATCCTGTGGCTCCAAATCAGATATTTCTAGATTATATCCATCTATCAGTCTTATTCTTTCATCCCTTGTCACCATAATATTTGAGGCCGTGAGCACATTTATTCCGCGTCGCCAAAGTAACACAAAATTTCCTGCAAAAAAGCAAAATCCAAACAAAAATTCAGTTATTACATCAACTTACCCAACTACACAATACATACAAATACTCGTAACTTAAAGGCAATTCAAGGCAAAGGAAATGAGTCTCGTCTTAGTGCTACATAAATAAATCACTTTGCAATGTCACAAAAGTTCCCGTTCGTCTAATTTCATATTTATTACCCCAAGCCAAGGATACGAATATACCGTTCAGAATTGTGAATTGTGTGTCGTCAGGCTCGCCGGATTGTAACGTTGATTGAGATTTTTACGGTAAGCATTTTCGTCCTTTTTTTCTTTCCAAACATAAAAACAACGTTCATTTTTTTTCATCGTCTTTCGGAAGGGCTTTTAAAAAGTGTCATCTAAGTCAATGATATTTTCGCACTTCATCCTTGCGCCCCATTATCATGTATAATTTTTAAACATTTATTTTCATTTTTATTGCCTACCTCTAACGATACATCGAGACTTGAAGAGCGGAGGGAAAAATTTAGCTGAAAACCAAATTAAAGTCACGTGTACGTCAGAAAACTTATGCTTTGTCAAAAGAATCAGGCGCAGAAACATGATCTACTCTACTTTAGAGCCAGAAGCATGCCTTTCAGTTAATTAAAGAATTTCACCTTACAAACAGGACAGAGAATCTGGTGTAAAATAAAATTCTAAGGAATAAGGTACAAAAACATCTCGTAGAGAAAATGAAATCTACTGGTACAAGATGGAGTGCTACCCTAGCTATGAAGTTACAGACTTAGCATTACACGAGGCTAAGATTCCTTGAAATCGTTACAACCTTTTCCAAAAAAGCAATTCGTAGGCTTAAGCAGAGTCTTATGGAAGATATGATAGCGCTATAATCTCGGTTGGGTTTTTCTTTTCTCAGGTGTCGTTCATAGACCTCCGCGGAGAAGAGATGTGTTTCGGCTAGTAGTTGAGAAGTTATTCGCCTAAGTAGTTTTAAGTTTTTGTTAAAAAAAAAAAAGTAATTAAAGTATTGCTAGTGTGCTGTACTACAGCATCACTACAACATCACTACTACAACATCATCATGGATTGTGGAGAGCGGCCCGCTATATCAAAAGCGGGATCAGCAGATAAAGCATTAAAATGCTACAGCAAAGAGTACAGGCGATTAAAGCAAAGCAAATGGTAAGAAGAAAAAGGGAAGAGCAAGAGCAATCTAAGCAGCAACAGCAGACGCAGCTTGCTCAAAAGCAGACCCAACAACACCAAACAAATACAATAGTACAAGTGCAACAACAATACTTACAAAAACTGAATAAACACAAGCAACAACAACAAGAGCAGCCAAAACAACGGCAACAGCAGCAACCACAACAACGGCAATAGCAAAAACAGCAGCAGCAGCAGAAACAAAAACAGCAGCAGAAAAACCACAACAGCAGTAACAACAACAGCAGTAACAACAACAGCAGTAACAACAACAGCAGAAACAACGAATTTTGAAGCAAAGGGTTCCACCTTTTAAGTCGGCAATAAGCAATAATTTTTATATTAAAAGACTTAGTTTAGATAGACACGCGATTCACGTGCGAAGGGCTCAAATTCGTGGGGGTCAATCTATTTGTCATGGCTAGAGCCAAAAGGAGAATCGGAAACTACCGTTTTTCCTGGTCCAGCTAAGTCTCATCAGCAAACTGGATGATCTAAGGAGCATCAAAGTCCTAGACTACCAGGTTGTACACTGGGAAAAATTAAAGAGGAGCGAAAACATTTTACAATGTGTTCGCTGCCAAAGGTTCGGGCATGCTGCGTCAAAGTGCGAAACGCAGCCTCGATGCGTGAAGTGTGGAAAGAACCACAAGTCAGAGGATTGCGCTTTAGGTAAGGACGAAGCGTCGCAAAAAAAAGCCAAATCTCTTGTGCCTTATGTAGGAACACATCAAAAGAGCAAATCTGGCTCGGCAGCATATAGTCGAACTTAAACGTTCACACGTGCATATACAAACACCAGCCGTTACTCCTCAAGTTTCCTACGCCTAAATGGCGGCAGGTGGGGGAAATACGGTACAGCCAGCGAAGGTTACTTCCCAGGTTCCAGTGCCTAGAGCACCGGATCCAGTACCTGACATGCTAGCTATCATGCTCTCTATTCAAGGGCAGATGGCTCAGCTCCGGCGCCATATAACTGAACAAACAGCGCGGGTTGATCAAATATACGCGCTGCTGCCTGGCGCCTTTAGTCGTAATGGGTATATACGTTGCGGAGAAAACCCTGAAGATCCTTGCAGTGAATGTTAATTCATTGATTAGGTTCGAACGACGAGCCGCATTATTTAAGTTGCCTAAAGACCAGCTCCTGATGTGCTTTTGGTTGGCGAAACTAAGCTTACCAAAAGACACAAAATGAGTCACAGAAGATACAAAATATTACGAAGAAACCGACCCAACTCCATTCAAGGAGGAGGTGTTAGAAGCATGATGTTCCGTAGTAGGAAAACCGTAGGAAAACGGTTATACATGGTGTCTGTCTATGCACCTAATTCTACTCAATCCACATTATTCATCTCAGATTTTTCTAAGGCTGGAATTAGAGGGGAATTAACACATGGTCCGTGCCGTTTTATAGTAAAACACAAAATTTTTGTAAAATTCAAATTTATTTATCAATATAGTTGCCTTCGAGGGCGATAGACGATTTTTCAATCTTTCGATACCAGTTTTGTAGTACGACTTCGGTTTAGCCTTAAAATAGGCCTCTGTTTCGGCGATTACTTCTTCATCGGTCTTAAATCTCTTTCCGGCGAGCATTCTTTTGAGGTCTGCGAACAGAAAATAGTCGCTGGGGGCTAAATCTGTAGAATACGGTGGGTGGGGAAGCAATTCGTAGCCGAATTCATTCAATTTTGCCATCGTTTTCATCGACTTGTGACACGGTGCATTGTCTTGATGAAACAGCACTTTATTTTTCTTCAAACGCGGGCGTTTTTCTGCGATTTCATCCTTCAAACGCTCCAACAATGCAATGTAATAGTCGCTGTTGCTAAATCTGCCCCTTTTGGAGATTATTCCTGTGTATCCCAAAATACGGATGCCATAACCCTGCCAGTCGACTGATCAGTTTTTGTTCGTTTTGGACGTGGTTCGTCGCCTGCTCGCCATTCAGCTGACTGCCGACTTGACTCTGGTGTGAAGTGATGGAGCCAAGTTTCATCCATTGTCACATACCGACGCAAGAATTCGGCTTTATTGCGGTTGGACAGCTTTAAACACTCCTCTGAATCATCAACACGTTGTTTTTGGTAGACTGTGAGCAAACGCGGCACCCACTTTTAACAGAACTTTTGCATATCCAAATATTCGTGTATGATATATCCAAAAGGTTCTTTTGATATCTTCAAAGCCTCAGCTATCTCGATCAACTTCACTTTAATGTCATTCGTAATCATTTTGTGGACTTTTTGATGCTTTCATCTGAAACAGCCTCTTTTGTACGTCCACTGCGTGGATCATTTTCGGTGCTTGTATGACCACTTTTAAATTTTTCAATCCACTTGCGAATGGTTCGTTCGGCTGGTGCAGAGTCCGGGTAACACTTATCAAGCCATTTCTTTGCATCGGCTGCATTTTTTCCCATCAAAAAGCAATGATAAATCAACACACGAAATTGCTTTGAATCCATTTTTTTTTTTTTTTCACAATAACAAAAGTTGCTTCACTCACAACGCTATATCTCGAGAACTAATCGCGTCCGACAGCTGTCAAATTTATACACATATCTTTTGAAGGTTGGTTCTAACTGAAAATGGTATTGATTTAATTTAAGTGGTGCATTCTCTTAGAAACGGCATGTATTCAGCCAAAGTATTATTTTATTATCGGAGGAGATTTCAACGCCAAACATAGTGATTGGGTAAATAATACACCAAATACTAGAGGGAACCTACTATTCAATTGGTGAGGTCAGTACAGTATAATGTATCGACTCGGCCTTAAGGCGACGGATAGTGAGACGTTTCCCAGACACAGGTCCTATTTCGATCTCCAGCTGTTCGAATCACGAAAACAACTGACTTGTACTAACCAACAAACTACAAACTGTCTACGCATTTTCTTGTATGACAGTGACCATTGTGGTCTCAGCACCGAAATAACTGTTCCCAACGAAACTGCAGAATTGGAAGAGTTTGTTTAAAGGCATTCCTACAATTATAGTAGGGTGCGCTGGACACACTTCTCAAGAATACTGACAAGAGTACTCTCCTCGAATTTTCTATACCCAATATCCTACAGAAATCTGTCAAACGAGTTGACATGTATCTATAACTAATGGACAAGACAATCAAAAGAACAATTGACAAAACGATACCTCGGTATCAACACACTGACGACAAAGACTTATTCCGCAACGCAACTATTGACGAACTGCACCAACATAAAAGTAGACTAGTACTAGTACTAAAAAGTAGTTTTTAGTCAAGACTAAAAACCTTTTAGAGACAGTTTACTGACAGACATAACCCGGAGATCATGACACTGAAGTCGTCGATTGAAAAACTTCAAACATTAATAAAGGAAAATTACGGAAATTCTGTAAGTTTGTACTCGTATTGGAACAATAAAATTCGGGCTTTAAACACCAGCAACCCGAATATGTTCCCGCAAATAAATAAAATATTTCGAAGACCTTCCATGTCTTAAAATCGCCCGAAAGACGAACAACGATCGAGGATCCGCAGGAGAATGTAGAGGCTATATGAGCGACTTTCAAGGAAGTGTACAGGGCGAATGTTATCATCTGAGAAGATCTGGAGAATCGAGTCCTAATACACAATTTCTACCTTCGAAATTAAATAGTGAATTGGAGATTTGAGAGCTCGGGTTTCACCCAGTTCAGTGAGAATATGGCAGATAATGTGTTCACCAATGAAATGGTACTACCACAGTTTATTTCGAAGGAACTGCTACAAACGATCTTCGAATCACCTAGAAGTAAGAAAACAGTGGAAACTGATGAAATACCGAACATTGTGCTTCAACAACTCTCGCTAGAAGCGATGTTCTGCTTGAACATTTAACATTAAAAATAGACTGCAACAAGGTGCAGTAATTTCGCCGATTCTATTCAGCATTTAGACAAGTGATCTGATAGGTTCAACTCACCATGCCAAAGCGTACGCAGACGACTTAATCGCGTACAAATCGGATCCAAAGATGGAGGTCATTAATATACTTTTGCAACGTGACTTCGACAAAATTAAGCGATACTGCGACGACTGGAAGTTAAAAATCAACTTTCAGAAGTCGGAAACCATTTCATTAAGACGCCTTTGTATAGGGCCTCTAGGGATACTAGAAAGAATTGGCGAAAGTTTTCTATCGTCGGATAACATGGACAGCCACTTGCTTATCGAAATGTAGTCAGATACCTTGGGATCTGGCTAGATCAATATGTGTATTTTAATAAACATATAGTTATTGCTCTGGCCAAAGCCAGAGGTGTTTTTGCCCTTACAAAGAGACTGTTTTATAACAGCCAACTCGATGCGAGGGTGAAGGTAATCTGCCTTTATCCGGCCCATGCTTGTATTTGGATGTCCCGTGTTTTTCGACGTGAGAGCAAGTTTATTGAAAAAGATTCGGGTGTTTGAGAGGGCTTGTCTCTTCGCTTATAATATACAGAACACCAAAGTCTGAGTACATTAAATTCTATCCTAATGAGGTCTTATAAAATAGGGCGAACCTAATAAGAGTGGACAATTTCATCATTAAGTTGACCCGAAGGTACATTGCAAGAGCAATGATCTCATCGAACAACCTGATTCCGGGGCTTACTACTCGAACAGCTGCGAACACGGCAGTGAGTTCCTCCAATACTTGGTAGCTTCATGTGAAGCAAAGTGGGTCGCTTAATTTTTTTAGCCATGGCCGGCTTACATAGTTTTAAGTAGGAGTAAGTTAGATTTAAGGAAAAAAATTATAAGAACAAAAAATAATAATAAAAACAAAAAAATATATATATAATATAATTTATATTTTTACTATATAAGTTAAGCAGATTAATATTTATTTCTAGGTAGTCTGTAGACTTTTAGTTTTAAGTTTTATAATAAAATTAAAATGAAAAGAGTCCATGTACTAAGTTTTTGCTATTAAAAAATGTTTCCTTAGTTTAGGTTACAACATATTATAATAACTAGAAGAATAAGAATAAGAACTGTTCTTAACTTCGAAGGACATAATTTTTAGGTATTATGTTTAACATAGAGTGCCCGTATGGGGCCAGTAAGTTAGTATAAGATTATTATTTTTTAAAGTTATTTATGCTAATTTTTAAGCATTTTTTTGTCTAGCAGGTAAGCGTAAATTAATTAATTAAATAAAAATGCATTTAAAACAAACAACAACAAACAAACAAGGAAGCTTTTGCGTGCCCTTGGAATTCCGCTCTGCTGCTCTGTCATTAGTAGGAGACAATCAGCCGTGATTGGCAGCTGACACTTCCTGCGTAACCTCGGTTCTGATGTCATAATAAGACTTGCAATAAAGCCAAGGTAAACGAAAATTTTAACAACCTTGAAAAAAATTCTCTAATGCAATGTTGTGTTGTAAATTCTCAGCAGAGCAGATGTTGAAAAACAATTGTGGTCGTCGAGAGAAACATAGCAGAATTAAAACTATTCCTTTTCCCTCTTAACGGGGCTTAACTCTAATTTCCAGCGAAAGTTTGTCTCGATTAAGCCCTTTATCCTCGAGCGTTCTTTTTATATCCATTCACAAATGAGAACCAAAATAACTGTTTGGTGCGGTTTGCATGCCGACGGCGTTATTGGGCCATACTTTTTCGTCGACGATAACGATCGTCACATTACTGTGAATGGTCAGTGTTATCGCGCCATGATCATTGATTATTTTTGGCCCGAATTTTGAGATATGGACTTGGACGATAGTGGTTTCAACAGGATGGTGCCAAAAGCCACACAGCACACACTACAATCGATTTATTGAAGAGTAAGTATGGTGAACGTGTTATCTCAAGATATGGGCCAGTCGATTGTGTGCGGCTACGTTAAGTCATTGGTTTATGCCAATACGCCGACGACGTTGAAAGAGCTCTGAGCCAACATTGAACGCGAAATAGCGGCCGTTTCGGCCGAAATGTGTGGCCGAGTCGTTGAAAATCGATTCCAACGAACCGACCGCTGCAAACGTGCCCGCAGTGGCCTTATGAACGAAGTCGAGTTCCATTCATAAATGGTTTGATTGTACTTCAAGCCAATAATAAAGTTTTTGAAATATATCAAATGGTTTGCCTTTTACAATATTAAAAAAAAAAAGTTGTCAAGTCGTTATTAGAAAACCTTATATATACCAATCGGTTGATTCTGTGTCAGGCCAGAGGTATATCGAATTCAGAATCAGATTTAAGATTTTGTTGAAGAGAATGAATTCACGAAAAATTAATTGGACATGCTTTAAGGAGCAGATCGCCAAGTCAGTAGTTGCCCATTCTTAGCTCGGGAAAACAAAACATAAAGAAAGATGTTCAGAACCTGAAAGATGCTCTGAGCTGACGTGTCAAACGCGAATCGCTCGTTCTTTGGCAGTGAAACTAGCCGGAAAGTCAAGCCCTTAAAAGAGGGAAATCAGCTGGATTGGAATCGCCCAAAATGCAGGTAATCTCCAACTCATGCAACAATGACATATATTTTGGTATGCTACAAAAAGTATGCACTACCGGCTCGCCAAGAGCTTCAGACCCCTCCGCTTTTTGATTTCCTCCATGTTGAACAGCATGAAGAGAATGGTTGAGTTAAATGTGAGCAAAACTGTTGCTTCGCGAATGTATTGTCTGTACGAGATGCGACATGTAATATGTGCCAGGAAAAAAGTGAAGTCGAGGTTCAAAGATTTAGAATGGGGCACTGGTGTTTTCCTGGAAAATGACAACGTCCTATTTTATTTCTTAAAAGGAGAACTGATCTACATCTACATCTGTTGCGACACGTTAATGCCTTTTTTACCATTTTCGACTATAAACGTAATCAGAGAGTTGAATTCAAAAGTTATTTTTTGGGTCTCAGGTCCCAATGGGATCATGGGAAATGCAATTGTCTACGTACTCGCTAGGCATCGCCCAAAGAATGATTTTTATAATAAGTGAAGATAATTTGATTCTCTAGTTTGCAGATAGAGCAAACGAACTGTTTACGACCTCACTATGAGGCCAGCGACTCGCATGCTATCTCTTTCTAGAAAAGACTTTAGACTGCTTACTGGCATTATGATGGGGCTCTTTGCTTTTACTTAATTCCTTAGATCGCTGAACATAGTTAGAACAATGGTCTGCGACACATCGACACTGCGAAGCTAGCATCAGACTGCAAGTACTCGGACGTTTAATAGCGTCTTCACCACTGAAGCCCTTATTTATCTTTCTACGAAAGACTGAGAATTCCTGCACCTGATGAGTGTTGTGTTCCGACAGAGATGCAGTCTCAATCTCAGAAGAACGACGATTTATCAGAACGGCACTATGAAGTCTTATGACTTCAAGGAATAAACAATCGTGGCGCTTCTTTATATTCAATGAACATTTAACAAAGTCAACACCTTCTCCATATTTATTTGGATTATGTCTGTTACTTGATAAGTCTTACTCTTAATATAAAAGACACAAGTTCAACCTCTGATCGCTGTTCTTCTAAGATGACATCAAATAAACCACTAAGGTGTCCCTTTGCTCTACTGCGGAGGCAAGTCCTAAATAAGCTGGTTATTAATACGATTATATGAGATGAGTTAGCTTATTTATATGGCACCACCCTTAATGTTTCGTTTAAGCAGCCCCAAAGACACTATTTCTCTTAGAAACGTTGGTCTGATCTTAATGAAAAACTGGCCAAAATGGTATTTTTCAATAGGGGAACCGAATAAACTGTTTAGTGACCCGAGTTAAATAGAATCCCTATGAGTTTCTTGAGAAGTGGAAATTATTTAGGACTCAGGCAGAGTGAATTGAAAAAGCCCTTGTAGCTTTCTACTCCTCTATGGGGAATATACGTTCATGCAAAGGGTCTACACAAAGGTCGTTAGACCGATTCTTTTAGCAGCATAGGCTCGGAAGGAAAAATTCCATCGTACTGTACCCAGCATTACTAGCGCGATACGAATTTGTTCAATTATCTTTAGATCTTACTTTATGTTAATAGACTTTGTCGGCATACAGATATCAATTAACTTAGTCCTCAGGGTAAAAGACAGTCAACTATAAAAAAGGCTAAATGCCAGTATACATACGCTGCGTCAATCTCCTTCCCTCTCCATTTCCAGTCAACATACACTCAAACAACTGAAGCTGGCTTCAACGTTGACTTTAGTCATTTGATACCAAAAGTGACCGACTAGAAACAAATCGAGGTTCCTTACAACTGCCATGTCTTGGTGCGTATCAGAATGTAATCCATAGGATGTTACTATTTCCGGGATGTCGTTGAAGTCTGGTCTGTGAACATCAATGATTGTTAGCAAGTTTTATCGCAAGGACTTACAACTGGTGTAGGAGCATCTCAACGGGGATCACTCTAACTTAACGTATAGAAAATAATAGCTAACATATTAAAGATACACCTTCGATTCAATTCAGTAAATTGAAGGCATTCCTTAAGTTTGTTTCAAATTGATGATAGTGCATTAAATCTTGGATGAAAGCTTCCATCTTATACCTGCAAAATCATTGTTTTTTACCCTAAATTCAGTAGCCAAATGAAATGATATCATTACCCCACTGCAGGCGGTATACAATACAAGGCGGTATACCAATGGAAGTTCAAAAACGTTTCATCTGCGAGGTGTTCATTGAAGTTTTGAATGAAGATGTCTCGCCTTTATCATTTATTACATACCGTACAACTGATTCACCATAAGAGGTTGAATTTTCCAATTATTTATGTCCCTAATTGCATGTCCCAATTACATATGTCCCTAAACATGACTAGCCGCTCGGTAAAATCAGGTTAACCCTTAACATGCTAGATAGTAGCATATTCACTAAAAACACAGCTTCAACATATGTCGAAAAGTTACCCCGTTTAATTCAACAGGATTTATTATTCTATTGTCAACATCCAACGCCAATCACGACAATCTTTTAAGACACTAATTTAATAGACATTAAACTTAAGTCGTATCCTCATTATTTTGCAATCAAAGGCTTACAGTTTACCTACACTTAATTTCCTCCATCTTCAAATAACTCACTTTGGCATCAGTTATCACCGTCACTTTAAATTTCAATCTTTTCTTAACACCAAATTGGAATTTCTCAATTGGGATCAACTTATTACAGTTTATCCATTAACAGCCTGATTTACACCCATTTGCCAGTGTTATAATCTAATATTTCCTCAGCATTGTTCAACTAAAAACCGAGCAGGAAGTAACACAAAATGTAAACAAAGCTAAACGACATACTTAATCTACGGATATACGAGAGTTGACATTCTACCCATGTTGCCCGCCTTCTTTCCGCTTAATCCAGGTCTAAGAATAGCGACATGGAAAAATAAGAATAATGCCGAGAAAAACCAAACCAAGTGACCGGAAAATTTATATTAAAAATCCCACAACTGTCGCACTAAACCACAGGCGATAACTCGCATGACTTTCAACTTCCTGCCTAGACTTGTTTGGTGTAAGACTTACCACACACCCTCAACCCCAACCAGGTAGGTAAGTCATTGGTTTAAACGTATGGTATGTACACATAGACATGCCCCAATGGCCCTAAGCTATGCAGTGCAGCTGGTGTAGCATGTAAGGCAAAATTCAACCAAAAGACAGCAGGATATTCGTACTCGTACCACCATGACAGAGTTGAACAACAGGAAAAGTCAAATCTCTAAGTACAGATAATGCCGGAAGTCAATTGATGTACATACCATACATACGAGAGGGCATAGGTGTGTATTCATGTTTGCACTTACAAACGTTCATAGTATATATGTGTATGTCTGATGCTATAGTGGTTTGTGGGACTTCTTTGGAGATACATGAAGCACCCGTACACGTTCGATACGTTCGATACGTTCCACGGTGCACATTGACAACTCATGGTATAAGCCCTTAAATCTTTATTCCTCCTTTTCTTTTCTTTGTCTTCTTTTGTATTTTCTTTTTTGTTCTTATCTTTTGTTTTTTAAACTTTTTATATTTAATTTCGTGCCCTAATAAATGTCACTTAATTCCGATTACCAGGTGTGCAAAGTCGAACGAAATCCCATTAAAATGGTGCGGCGGCTGTGAGTACCCTACCCGATACCATATCGGGCAGCAGAAATCGATTTGGAAAAAGTGAACAAAATCCTTTCACGTGTCACCTTTAAGTTCAAAATATTATACCGTCGATTCTCCAGCCCCAATTTTAGCTTCAGAATCGGTCCATGAGTAGAGCAAATGCTCTTGTTTAGTCAAAGAGTGTTGGCCGCTCGGAACTAAAACATGTCACGTAGTTACCGACAAAAAAAGGCTGCAAGTGCAGTAGTTTTCTGCATAAACAAGGATAAAGGAGTCGCCTCCGATCAATGGAGTTAGCCATGCGTTCATAAAAATTCTGCAAGGACCATCACAGAACTTAAAGTTGGCTCATGACTTTCAGGCAGTCAAGTCTAAGGAAAATGCATTGCAGGCGAACGCCTTTTAATGTGTACTAAATAACGTAAGGTGACACGTTCTTCCTTTAAAAAATAAGTTCCGGACTTGATAATTGGTACACAAGTACATCACAAGGAGAGGAATGGCAATAAAAAAAATCGGTAAACGGTGATGACACTTTTACGAACCTCGAGGAAATAATAGATGTAATATCGAAAAGGAATAGGAAAGTTTAAGTGAACTTCAAAAAAGATTTTTACTTCACTAATTTAGTGACAGTACCAGTGTTATGAAGGAACGTGCTGAAATGCTGCTGAAAGTGAACATGGGGGTAATATTTTAGATAGTAGTATCTGTCGAAGAAAATGATTTTTGGGTATTTCGACACAAGTCCCCAAAATTTATTCGCATTATAGAGTGACCCAATTTGGGTCCACTAGGCAATTAAAAATTAAAGCCCTGTGAGAAAGGGGTCTACGTACTCGTAATGAGATAAACGTTTTTCTTCGAATACCGAAGAAAAAGGCATTGACAGTGAAATACTCAAACATTTGACAAGTTTTTTAAGGATTTTGAATTTTAACATAATAGCATGAGAGGACCTTCTATTGGACAGTCGAATCAGTTGGTTGTGAATTCATTTCAGTCTTTCACACGTTCCGTCCAAAAGAAATTTGAACGCGATGCTGAGGAGGCTGATTCTCATTTTGTATTGCTAGCTAACATTTACTAGATTAAACAAATCGAAATAGGCCCCTGGCAACACTAAAATAATCTTTTAGATCTTCAATATCAGTTTTAAGAACCTAGAGTGTGCTATCTACTAAGGTCCAAAGTTTAGAACTACCTTAGAAGCATCAATTGAATATCAGCTCAATTAACTGCATCCAGTTATTCATCAACAGTGGCGACATTGGTATCATTTTCACCCATGCAAACGTAACAGTTGGGTATGTATCACACCATGTGGTTCTGAACACCTACTATTGTTCCAAGAAATGCGATAAGAGGGACCGGATAAGAAGACAAATGTACTGTGGTCATAGCAATTACACTCAGCGCTTATTTGGATGTGAGTTTGTTATTTAAAGCAGACTTAATGATAAAATTATGGTTTAGACCTATAAGCGAGACCTATAATCCCTCATAAAGAGAATCTATGCGCAATTCCCCAAATACGATGTAAAAATTGTATTTGGTAACTTAAATGCCAAAATACTTCTGATAGCGTCGTGGACGTGAATACCCTACGCGACATTATATCCAGAAACGGACTTCGGACGCTTCTTTCTTCTCCGAATTCTAGGATCTGCAAGAAGACATGGAAATCTCCTGATCAAAATGCAATAAGTCATATTAATTAATGATTACATTGCGGAAGATGGAAGACTCGAATCCAGTATTTTAGATGTCAGCATATTCCAAGTTGCTTTGGACCGCCAAAGTACGATCGCGGATATAAAAAGTAATACAGCGCCAGGAAAATACTGCGAAACTTTAGGGTTGGGAGGCTACAATCACAAGAGATGGCCAGAACCTCTAAGCGCTTCTCCCTTAACCTCCTTCCAAATAACGCTTCGACAACATCAAGCGAGGAGGACCACTTGCAATATTGTAAAAAAATTTTGGTTAAATACCAGAACCGTTTCTGAATGGCGAAACTAAAGTAAAATAAAGGAACTCGACATCGGCATCAAATATAGTCGAACAATGGTACTACTGCTGGCTGGTCATCAAAGTGCTGCCATATCTAAGCTTAAAAATAAGAAGGCTATTGGAGCCGACCACCTTCCGTTGAGTTATTCGAAAGAGAGTTTGAAAACTGATAACTGAAAATGTTCCGATGAAAGTAAATTCAGCCAACTAAAGGTATCAATATTCTACCGTCAATCATAACATTGTGTCTTCGCTAGGCAAATGCCTGAAACTTTTTAGCATCAAGCTGATTGACTTCCATTTAAGCGGTATCAAGTCGGAAGATTATCCGAAATTCACCGCTTTATAGAGTTGCATAAACTTCTAGTACTTCTAGTTAAGGTATACCGGAAAATATAGTCCATAAATGCAAAACGGGAAATGAAAAAACACATTCAACTCAAAAAAAGATACACCGTATCTGGTACTGGTGACCTTAAACAAAATGTTCTCCGTGTGATATGTGGTAATGCTTTAATGGATGGAGAATTTAGAAAGAGATATAGCTTCATGACATACTATCATTTCTCTGAGCCCATTCCGTCGAACATTTGGTGCTTTATCTCATCAAGATTGGTAGAAAAATTGGCTTCTTAGGCCTGAAAATTTTGAAGCATATAAGCATACCCTCTTTTCCTTTAGGAGCTTTGTCGTCGCTAAAGGACTCAAGACTCAAAGATATGAAAAAAATCCAGATGAAACGTCGATCTAAACACCAAGGACAGCTTTGCTAGACAATCAATGGTAAGTACTATGGAGGTGACGTAAAATGGTCAAACTCAATGGGTTATTCAACATAACGACAGTCCACCGGCTAGAGCCTAACCAACATATTAACACAATCCACCGCCGGTAAATATGCTTTCGATTTTGATGACTTCTGTGGCTCTTACTATGATAGGACAGATACGTTGGGCTGGAATAATGACGAGAGTACCGCAGAAATTCAGCCTCTTACGGTCATACTCCACCAAAATACACAGGTGGTTGGTCAGAGTAGTGTTTTTAACTATTTTTCCCGGGGAACCGTAAGGTACGAATGGGTTTCAGAACAGAAGAACAGAAGAGGAGATCTGTATCAAACGGACGGCGGAAGGAGACGGCAAGTGCTGTCGAAGATGAGAGTGCGAAAATTTTGACTTCTTCAGTGGCGGCAGAGAATATAAAAAGATAAGCAAAAGTGTCACTCTCTCTTTCTATTCCTTACAGGGCAAATAGAAATAAAGATTCTGACGCTCCCTGTCTAAAAAACAATTATGAAACCTGTTTTGAAATAAATTACGCCTCGAGTTCTGTTCCAGTGGATAAAAACTACATGAACCGTTCAAACATAACGACAAAAATTAAATAATAAAACCAGCGGTGGTTGAACATGTATACGATGTTCGGTCGACGAGGTCTGTTTATGCGGTCAAATCAAAGAAACAACTCTGGTTGAAGTTCGTTTTTACAAAGTTTGTTTGTCCGCCGGCAAATACCGAAACGCCAAAGGAATGAGATCGGCTTCGAATTGGGAAAATTGACAATGAAAAGGGGCTGAACTACGCTGAGTGCTAGCTGAAGTAGAGAATGTGGACTCTTTCGGCAATGTAGCTTTTGACGACTTATGTAACTCGGTCAGACATTATCGCGTAAACATATGTATAATCAGTTTTGTAGATGAAAGCAATAGACATTATGAGCATATACAGTTGTTCTTCTTGTGTCGACGTGTCAACGATTAGTGCACTAGAAAAGGGCGTCAGTCAACCCGCTCAAAACCGAGGTTGTTTTCTTTACGACAATAAAGAATTTTATTGACCTGACTCATCTTTTGCCTAATGGTATCACCATTCATTTGGGTGTCATCCTGGATAGAAGACATTTTTAGAATCATATAGCGTCGCAGACCTCATAGGCGCTGTCGGCGTGGAAACGAGCTTTCTGCAAGAAATGAAGCTTGTCACAGAGGTAGGTCTTCTCGATCAAAATGGATATTATACGGATGTTTTTAGAACAAAGCTTCCTAAAAATACGTTTCAGGTTAGCTAGCTAAGATCTAGACGAACTTGAAATTTTTTTGTAGTGGTCTTTGGTACGACATTTACTGGAGTGTTATCTGTGGACATGTGATCTGTCAACAAAAATACGAAACAATCTTTCCTTGTTACGGTCTTCACAGGTGGCTTCAAAATCTCTTAAGAACGCAACGCTGGTATCTTTCTGGAAAGCGACATCTTTACATTTCACTGGCGTTTTTCTTCCGAGCTTAGATATTAAATGCAATCCTGATGGCTATAAAGGATACTATGAAGCAAAGGTGGAGTGTGCGAAGCATCTGCTTTTGTGACAGCCAAGTTATGCTAACGATTTGCTGAACACTCTCCCGACTAGCAAGCTATTTCGGAAATAGATAATTAACTGAGCGAAGTCTGAAAGACGAAATATCTATCTTGCTTAAGTCCCAGGGCAAAACAGGATCACAGAAAATTAAATAAAAAGAACTCTCCAAGTAAAGCTCAGTGGAGAGTTTTTCAAGACCAGAATCTAAGTTAGGATTGTCTCCGTTCTGGGTTAGAGCTTCGGTTTCATATGAGCATAGCTTCCATAAGCATGAGTCTTTTGTTTGGCAGGAGGCCGAATGGTGCTCCCCACCTCTCTAAGAGGTCAGCAACTTTCTTGCTCTACCTTAGTTGGAGTGTTGCTTGTTAGCAATTTCCCTTCAATTTATTTATATTTTTGAATACATTTCTAAACTCACTTTTCAAGTGTTCAATTGCTTGTTTTTCACAACCACAATATCATTATGAAATGTTACTCGTGGTAAACAAAAATCGGTAAAGTTGATCTTAAAATTCAATGTGCGGTGTGTAATGCATATCTTCACGCAAAGTTCACCAAAATACTAAAAAAGAGATTGACTTTTATGATAAGAGCACTTAAGCATATAAATGGCGTTTATGCATTTCTTTGAGAAGGAAATCTATGCGTATGGACCCTCCTGTTATTCCTCTCGCTAATGCTAGTAGAGTTCAACTAATATCAATTGCTTTCATCCAGTCACCAGCATTAGTAACGACAGTTCTATACCAGCAATGCCCAATCTCAGTGGGAGACAAAGAGGTGACCATGCAAATGCTTCTAACGGAAATAATGGATCTTATAAGAAAACAAAAGGAAAACGAATACAAAAGCCGTGGATCTATAGTGAATTAATAACAATGTGTAAGAAAAGAGATGTGTTATATAGGAGATGGAAAAATAATCCAAGAAGCCAAAATTATGAACGTGAATACAAAAACTTCCGAAACATTGTAAACAAAAATATACAAAACATAAAAGCCCATTACTACCAACAACAATTCATAAATGCACAACATGACCCCAGAAAAACACGGATCTTTATAAATGAAATTTTAGGAAGAAAAAAACCCTCTATTGATAAAATTATACATTACAAACGAAATTTTCAACAAATGTCAACGGTGAATGCGATATTGTGGAAAAATTTGCGGACCAATTCGCAAACCAAGTACCAAACATTATGCATATGTGCAATACTAAAACACAAACTTCAAGCCATGAGAACTTGCAAATACAAGAGATATTTAAAATCCTGAGTAAAATAAACATCAATAAAGGACCTGGAGCAGATAACATACGACCAATTGATCTCAAAAGAAATGCTGAAATTCTGACGCCTGTAATACAAACTATAATTAATCGTAGCCTGATACAAGGTTGCGTGCCAAGACTCATGAAAACATCTTTTATTCAGCACCAGCATCAAAAGAAAAGCTGGAAATTATAGACCAATAGCAATTATGTCAGTCGTAGAAAAGTGTTTGGAAGAAACAGTCGTCAAGCGCCTTAATACATTTATTAGCAAACACTAAATTTTACACCCAAATCTCTCAGTCAGAAAAAGCTTTTAGAATCCTTAAATAGAATTGGTGTAAGAGGATACTTGTCAAACTGGCTCAAAAACTACTTAACTGATAGTACAATTAAAGTTAAGGTATCAACAATTTTGAGTCAGGAAAAATCTAGTGTATATTGTGTTCCACAAGGTTCCAAACTGGGCCCCATTCTGTTCATTTTATATACTAATGAACTTTTAAGGTTAATTAAATACAATACAGCCTACGCATATGCAGACGATATAGCCATCATAGTAAAACACAAACAACTAAACTCAGCAATAGAAATACTTCAAGTGCAATTTGATGATGTATCTAAGTGGTGTCATGATCATGGATCATCAATGCTACCAAAACAAAAGTGATGCATATACGCCACCCATTTAAGCAAAAAGATATATTCAATATATATCACCGAAACGACCAGTGTCCATTGTCAGCCAACAATAAGTCAATAAAAGTTGTTAAAAAGGATAAGTATCTCGGAGTCACAATAGACGAACATATAAATACTTTACGGCTTCAACTCAAAAGCACCCTGTTTGCCTTGGTTTATCTAAGAAGATTTTCAAACTTCGAAGTTCTTAAACTAGTATACTACTCGTTAGCAGAATCACGAATCCGATATGGGATCCCGTCATGGGGTAACGCCTCAAAAACACATCTAGACAAAATACTGAACCTACAACATCATCTAATTAAACTGATTAAACGTAATAATGTCGACTTTAAAGTTCTAGATATAAACGCAATTTATCGCATAACTGCATTGCAACAGTATATGGATGATCAAAGGTTCCTACAGCTAATAAGACATAACCAAAACACCAGAAGAAGAGCACTGGAGATGTTCGAAATCCCGACAACGTTTAACGTGTACGGGAACAGAGAACTTAAATTTATTACCCCGACGATATTAAACCAAATACCACAAAATTTAAAAAATATTCGGAACTTCAAGAAAAGAAAGAAAGAAATTAAAAAAATATCTGCTAGAATTGTTCTTTGTGAGATAGTAAAAACAATAATTAGCTACCACTATTATTATTCACTAAAGTTTTACACTAAATTTTTTATTTAGAAAGTAAACTAAAAAAACAATATGTCAAACATTATTAAAAAATAAATTTTAACTGAACCTTTTTAAACACTTGTAAACTTAAATAATACTACTATTTGTAATCACATACAGATAAGCACTTTGCTTTGTGGGTAAACTATTGTAAATTAAAAGTATTGTAAAAAAAAAAAGAAAGAAAAACTAATCTTGAATGCTCTGGACAAAATTAAATTTTTGGAAGCAAGCAATGATTATCTTACCAAAAAAGTGATGTCATTGGAAAATAAAATAAACTTTCTAGAACAGAAAGAGAAACTTTGTGCTGTGGATATCGTCGGCCTTCCTGATGTTGTTGATGCACATCCCATCTCTGAAGCAATTGCCTCATGCTTTGTGAAAAGAGCTATAGTTGGGCACAATAACAAGAACAGCATTGTGTGCGCTAAGTTTTCATCACTGGATCAGAAAAACGATGTAATGAAGAAAATGCGATCGCATCGAAAGAAAATCTCAAATACGTTCTACAGTGATAGTGAAAACGGTAAAAACTCGGAAGCTAGCAGTAAGATTATCATGTATGATTCTCTTATAAGGTATAATCGAACTCTTTTAAATAAAGCAGTGCAACTCAAACGTTTGAACAAATGCAAATTTGTTTGGGTACGAAATTTGACCGTTCTCGTTCGCGTAAAAGATATTGATAACATCATACAAATATATTCATTTCAGGATTTGCAAAAAGTTTAGGAAATAAGAAAGTAAAATTTCAGTTTTGCTAATTATGTCAAATTCAAATATTTGCTTAAATAATAATTTTTGTATTTCTTCTCCTAGCTTTTATAATATTGATGTTAACTTTCCTTCATTCCAAATATAGATGGGGTGAAAAGTAACCACCTTGGGAACGAACAATTTTTTTTTTTAAATACGTTTTTATTTTAGAATTTAGATTTTTGACTCATCTCTCCTCTTTAGATCATATACCAGACTTAATTTTCATTTCGGAAATTTGAATTTTTGAAAATGAAGTTTCTGATTTTTGTATTCCAAATTTTTCGTTTGATGAATCGTTTGTAATGATTCATATGCGGCTGGTGGTATCGGAGTGTTCTTTAAAAACGGTATATCATATCTAATAATATACTGTCTCACTCAATTGATGTTGATAATTTCTTAACGACGCTATCTGCGTTCGGTTTCGATTCTTTGCTGACTCAACCTATCCGTTGAGCCCAGACCATTTTTTCACAAGTATTCAATTCATAGATAATAATGTTCCGCCAACTGAACCCACCGTGGCCAACATATTTGACAAAATAAATTACAATATTCTAAAGAACAGTTTGAGTTTTGAATTTTGAATTTTGGGATGAGGTTTTTTCCGTCTTTTCCCTTTGACATTTTCTTAAATAAGTTAAAGTATCATATTTCGAATAGCAAACAAATTGTCTGTATCTTACAATAGCTAAAATAGTTGTATTAAGCCTTGGATGATGTCCACACTTCTAAAAAAATTTAGGAAGAAAAATAAACTTGGTATTCTAGTTAAAAACCATCCGTATAATTCCAGACCCAAACAAAATTATAAAAAAACTAGATAATGAACTCGCCCAAAAAAGAATGGCGTGTTGTTAATGAAATCCTTAATAGAAAAACGGAAGAAACGGATATAGTCTTGAACGTGAACAACTTAACTATCTCTAACACGTTAGAACGATAGGACTTTGTTGAATAATTATCGACTTATATCTCTGCTATCTGTATTTTAAAAAAAATTTTGAGAAAGGTATTAAGTCAAGAATGATATCATTTTTAGAAAGAAGGCGTTTTTTTAGTTATTGCCAATTTGAATTCAGAAGTGGAATGTATACTGCAGCTTTCTTTATTAACCTTTTAATGTCAAATGTTGCTTATAGGCAACATTGTATATTAATATGTGGGAGCATTACAAGTGTTAATTTGTGAGCTGGTTGAAGTGGTGTTCAGACGTGAGCCAAAAAAAGTGGAAAAGTTGTTCTATAAAAATTCAAATAAAAACCAAACACGCAAGAATTTTTTTTATAAAAAGTGAATTTTACTATAAATATCAGGTAAGAAATAAAGTTTGCAAAACTTAAAAAAAGTTTTTATTGTTGCGTCAGTAATTTCATGAACACAATATTGCTTATAGGCGACATTTGTCCATAGTAGCAATAATTTTTGTTTCGGTTTTTTTTTTAGAAATGCGTCCACAAGGTCTCACAGAATCAGAAATTAAGCGAATGATCGATTTCAACTGGAATAATTCTGAAGATGAAGAAGGTAAACAAGAAGAAGAGTAATATGATTCCGATTTGGAGAGAGTGATTGAACAAACAATTGATCAGGTAAGTGTTACTATATTTTAGTTCTATTTAATCTATTGAAATTCCGTACAGGTAAGGAAAATAGGATAAAATGTTGAAATAAATTTGATTACCAGAATTGTTGAAGAAGATGTACATGCTGATGAAGAAGTTGAAAATGAAGGGGATACAGAAAACATCGTGACGGAAAGTTTTTAAAAAAATCAATCTGGAGAGCTTGAGACGGAGGAACACGAGCCTATCCGTTTGCAAAACTGCTTGGAAAGAAGAAACAGTTTCTCGAGAAGTAAAAGATCCAATAAAATATTTCAGCGAGTTCTTGAATTATAAACAAGATATGCAACGAAACCAATCTATATGTGATGCAAACGTAAGGCGTAGTGCTAAATTGTTTACCATTCCAGATCGAACGACTCTTTGGCGTCTCGTTTCAGATCTCAGATCACCAGCTGTTGCAGATTCTTTATTAAGATTACGCTTTGAGAAAATCAATGAAGCTTTTCACATAAATGATAATACTAATAGCTACGACAAAATTTATAAAAAAAACGTCAATTTCTGGATAAAATGAAGGAGAAATGCAACAAAATAGACCAAGCGAAACACCAGAGCATTGATAAACAAATGATTAAATATAAAGGATGTCATAATCTAAAACAATAACTCCCAATGAAGCCCAATAAGTGGGATTTTAAAATGTTCACAAGAGCTGGAGCTTCAGGGGTCGTAAACGATTTTGCTCTCTATGTAGCAATAGGAACGTGTCCATCTTTTGGATTAGGGATCTCATCAGATATTGTGTTGCACTTAGCTTCTAATGTTCTACCAAACAGGAATTATAAATTATTTTTCGATAATTG
This sequence comes from Volucella inanis, assembly GCA_907269105.1. Lineage (NCBI taxonomy): Eukaryota > Metazoa > Arthropoda > Insecta > Diptera > Syrphidae > Volucella > Volucella inanis. The sequence goes on from OU026153.1 coordinate 151,960,975, forward strand.
GTTCGCTTCCATAAGCCCGATGATTGCGCTAAAAGAAAAAGGCATTTTAGCAGCAGCAACAATTCGAAGCAATCGAATGAAAAACTTTTGCTTTATGAATGAAAATGACCTCATGAAAAAAGGTCGTAGATCGCATGATCTTAATTTTGAGGCAGCACGTAATTAAGTTGCCTGCCGCTGGTACTACAATAAGAGAGTTCAACTAGTCTCAAATTATATAGCTGAAAATCCAGTTTCAGAGTTCAAACGCTGGTGTCGTAAGCAAAAGAAGTATATGAATATACCTAGACCTGCTATTGTCGAGTGTTACGACAAGCATATGGGATTCGTAGACCCGGCTAACATGTTGTATAACGGTATATACGTATTGTATACTGGTGTCTGAGCACAGCAGTAGTCAATAGCTGGTTTTTGTATAGAAGAGACCTAAAAAATCAAGACGGAAAAACGAAACATATGTCATTGTTGAATTTTCAGTTGATGATAGCAAACGAGCTTCTACACGCCACTCATATTACACCAGTAAGCCAACGCAAAAGAGGTCGTCCATCGGCAATCCTTTCAAGCACGCAATAAGATTCACCATCACCAGCGTCTCCAGCACCATCTAACATTTCAAACATTTCATCATAAAGTTCATCGTTGTCAACAAAACGTGCATATATATCAGAACTTCCAAAATCCATTCGTCTCGATCAAGCCGGTCATTGGGTTGAATGGGGAGCAAAAGGAAGGTGTAGATTATGCCAAATCCAAAATTAAAATGTTCAAAATATAAGATACACTTATGTTGTAACACACAACCAAATTGTTTTAATTTATTTCACACATGAAATGTATCAAAAATTAAATAAAAAACAACATAAAGTATCGATATTCGTTTGCGTTTTAAAATGTACCACCGTGGCACAATGTTGCTTAAAAGCAACATTTTATAACGGTAAAACCAGAATTGGTAGATCTTTGAAATTGATATCAGTTCATACTCAAGGCTCAACCAATAACCTAATATAGGGTTTTCTAATAACGACTTGACAACTTTTTTTTTAAATAAAAGGCAAACCATTTGAGATAAAAAACTTTAATATTAGCTTAAACTACAATCAAAACATTTGTGAATGGAACACGACTTCGTTTATATAGCCACGGCGGGCACGTTTGCAGCTATCGATTCCTTTGAAACAATTTTCAAAGACTCGGCCACACATTTCGGCCAAAACGGCCGCTATTTCGCTATTTCAATGTTGGCTCTGAGCTCTTCCAACGTCGTCGGCGTGTTGGCATAAACCAACAACTTAACGTAGTCGCAGAAGCGAAGCGACCAATCTACTGGCCCATGTCTTGAGATAACAGGCTCACCATACTTACTCTTCAATAAATCGATGGTAGCGTGTGCTGTGTGGCTGTCGTACCATCCTGTTGAAACCACATGGCGCGATAACGCTAACCATTCACAGTAACGTGACGATCGTTATCGTCGACGAAAAAATATGGCCCAATAACGCCGCCGGCATGTAAACCGCACCAAACAGTTATTTTTTGTGGATGAAGTGGTGATTCATGAAGCACATGTGGGTTTTCACCCGACCAATAATGCATATTTTGCTAATTGACGAACCCATTGAGCCAAAAATGAGCTTCGTCACTGAAGATGAATTTGCGATGAAATTCATCATCTTGGCGTATCTTCTCCAGAACCCAATCGGAGAACGTAGCTCGTTAGTGTACTTTACTATGATGAAAATGTTGAGTTTACTGAATAAATTGACAGTGACAGTTTGATGATTAGTGAAAGAGTGCGTTCACAAATTAAATTCAAAGTTGTCAAATTCCTATTGGAAAACCCTATATATTCATCTATATTTTAAATCACGCCAACTTTAATTCTGACATCAAAGGGTTAAAATTAACTGGAGAGTTATACCAAAGTCTTAATTTTTCTGAGATTCAGGCGCCTTTGTTTATAGATATCACTAAAGCTTTTGACATGGTGGATCACTCAATATTATTGGAAAAACTGTTTCATTCTGGTTTTAGAGTTAACAAATATAGCTGGTTTTCTTCATATTTGAATATTCGGCAGCAAGTGGTGAGTTAAACAATACTTACAGCTCTCTTAAAAATATTACGACCGGTGTTCTACAAGGATAAGTTCTAGGCCCCATTTTGTTCCTGATTTATGTGAAATCCTTGCTGACGATAATGCTATTTCATACTCAAGCAAAAGTTTATTAAATGTTAATCTTTATTCAATGTAATTGTAGTGATTAATCATGATCCTGACTTACTGAGAAAATATTTTGCAGTTCATAAGCTCATTATCAGTGATAAAACAAAATCCATGATATTTAATACTAATAATATATATTTTGACGATTTGCCATCATGCTATCACTCTCGGGGCTGTAAGCGCTTTCTGTTATCAAATATTCATGATGATTATCCTTCATTTGTCTATAAAGGCTCCTGTTGTAGTAACTGCTTCAAGATAGAATTTTTTGAAAGCTTTTAATACCTGGGCATAATCTTGGATAATAAGCTCAATTGGGACAAATATACACATAATCTGAGACAATCTCTTAATAGAGTAGTAAAACAATTGTATTACTTTGGTCTTTATTGTCACCATTCAACACTAAAACTTATGTACAATGGTTTACTAAAATCAAATGGATGATTGTATCACCTCTTTCGACGGTGCTTACTTTACAAAAACCGAGCCTCTATTGGTTAAGTAAAAACTTGCAATCAGAATTTTATGTAAGGTAAACCGCAGAACTCCTAGTCTTAATCTGTTCAGAAAAGTTAAAACTCTTCCGTTAAGGCATATATATTGTTATAAAGCCTTCAAAACATTTTTTTCAAAATTCGGCTTTTTACACAGTTTGAAACACTAATAATTATATGTAATTTGCGAGTTAACTCCAGGAATTTTATTGTAGTACCTGAGTTCATATAGTCAACTTTGGACGCTTTTATCTTGTATCACTACCCCGTCTGTTCAATATACTTCCAGATTCCCTAAGATGTGAAAGAGTGAAAAATGTATTTATGAATGGTATTATGAAATGGCTCTTTTTTTACTATTTTTATATAAATAAATGTTAATAGTAGATTAATATTACTTGCATATTGAATCCTCCCCTCAACAGCAGTAATTTTATTTGTTATGAAATTTTATCATCTGTTCTTATAAACAGTACATTCACCACTTACCACTTAGGCAACAAAATGTACTTAACTATTTCTTGTTTTTCAATTACTGTATTATTGTAATTTATATAACTTAATATTTTGTTTTGTAAACTATTTTGTATTGTAAAATAAAGTTTAAATAATAAAAAAAAAGACTGTGGGCTGTTGGCTGGTGTGGCGATGCATTATACCTGTATCCCTATAAGTGACAAAACATCCTGCAAAGTTTGACAACATCGCGGAATACTGTCCCAGAAATTGCCTGGCCTACGATGGTATAACGCTGTTAGTACTCGATGCTCATTCTTTTAAGAATTCGGTAACTCATTCCTTTTAGGAAAATCTGCGAGAATTATGTAAAACGAACAAAGAAGCGTTTCTGTGGGCTAGTGCTTTTTTGAGTGCTTTACTTAGATAGAAAGAAAAAAATACCAACGACCCTACATAGCTTCACAAGAACTAATCGTGGGCAACTCACTGGTCCATTTCGTGAGTAAAGGTTGTCGTTGAATCGAGTCCGCAGTAATTCAATTGTTACATGGGCACTTATTGGAACCACATATCATTCGGATAAATTTTGTGTGTATTTTTATATTAATAACGTTGCCAATCGTTTGTTTTGGAAATAAGAAACAATGATGACACCATCAGAGCACTTTTGTGCATAGGCTATGAATTAAGTGTTTTGACTGAGATCAACATCAGTCATGTAGCAAGTTCTAAAGCAAGGACTGAATGCACTATATTATTTCTGTAATTTTCATATTCAATTCAAAGCCCACCTTAAATCGAACTGCTATTTAATTGCCAAAATAATAAAGTACCTACAACCATACAACGATGGACATTGGAAAAATTAGCTTAAATTCATATTCCACATTGCTATATAAGCTATCCTTGCCAACAAAACAATTGTTCAATTGTATACACATCTATTAATTCCGTCACCAAAAAAAACTTCTTTTTGTGGCTTTTGCTTCACAAAAGCCCTTATGCATGCGTTGTCATCAGCGCAGCAGCATACTGTACATCTGTGGATGATATACGAGTATCTACGCCTCCATGCCATATGAACGCATTATGATATTGCAAGAATGACAAAAGTATGACATAAGTACTTCAACATTTAAATAACCGACCCCTAAAAAAAAAACAATCATTCTATACTTTAAGTCCTTTAGTGAACTCCAGCTTGTCCGCCACAATGCAGCTTAAAGTAAATAGCCACACAGCGGGAAGTCGTGGCATACTGATGTATGTATAAATGAGTGTGAGCTTATGAAGGCAAAACGTATAACTTCTCCAACTCTTTACTCAACAAAAATTAAAAAACAACGTGCCGGTGGCTTCAGAACCAGCTGTTTGTGAAATCCATCTTGACACATCCATATAGCACTTTTGATGCAGGCGCGCATATCTCTTTACCATCCTGTAAGTTTATCCGACTACAACGATGAAAGTGTGTAGAGTGTGGACATGGATACATCACATCTGATGAGAGTGCATTAGCGATGATAGCCATGGGGCGTTGGAAGAACACTCATCTCTTCCTACAATGTGCATATATGATTAGCAGGACGCAGTGTAAGATGCCTTCGGACATTGCGAACAGGTATACTTGTTCATATCTCACTTCTATGCAGTTACGAATATTTCTGCGTTTTATAGCCCTGTCTAAGCCCGTTATGTCACAATGTGAAGGTGGACACGAAAGCGTTTTCATTTCACAAAAAAAAAAGAGAACAACAGAAAAATGAACATTTCCCAAAGGCAATAATATGAAAGGTGGGTGGACAGCAATGAAATTGAGATGGAAGAATATGTCGTAAGTTGTCAGACTATGATGGAGAAGGTAGGACAGTACCCGAGGTATAAAACAAAACTGACAGTAAGAACAGAATGTCTGGTCGTTTAAAAAATTGAAAAATACACACCAGCAAACTCAGCAAACCACGCCGTGTAAAATGCTCCAAGCAATTTAATATAAAATATCTTTTGTCTGTTGTCCCCCTTTTTTATTTCCTAGAAGTATCATATCTTTTTCGCTTTTGCTATCGTCTCTACAAAAATAAAATAAAGTAGACATTTCACAGACGAATTCGGTTTGAAATTTACAACAACTGAATGGAATTTTTGCATTTCAGTTGTCACAGCTGATGGATAATGTGCATTGCTCGGTTCGGTGATTTTTTCAATATCGCGCGAAATTGACGATTTTTTTCGATTACAATCTTTAACGAGATATATCTGGTTTCATTCGGTAGACAAACAGCCTTGGGTGACATAGTGTATCCAGATATTTGTCAAATATCAGATGCCAGCAGGTATATGGAAGACAATATGAACAAAATTCAAATTTAATGGAGTCTAGTTCAAAAGTTTTCAAACGAAATAAGGAATCACTTGCAAGTGGCTCACAAAGCTGTATCGGCGCAGGGAGCTTTTTCCTAACTTGGCTTACAAGGAAACATGTAAATAGCGAATTTTACCATAAATACTCTCAAGGCCAGCTTGAGGAGAGATGCCGCTATCAGTATCACCGCCAATACTTTGCATAATTTGATTGCGTTAATATTACCGAACAGCTAACAGGGTGGAGAACTTTGACATCTTCTGTGGTAACTGATAAAGAGAGCAGAAATAGTAGCAATTCTTATGTAGACTTGTCTTGAGAAAAAGACTTAATCAAGAAATTTTGAGCTTCAGGCAAGTCTTAATTCGCCAATATAAACATGCACAGTTGAAAAACAAAGTCCACACGACACCAGCTTTGCACATCGTCTGAGGTCAATCGACTTCACAGTGAGATAAAATGTCATCATAGCTGGCACATGTTTCCCACTATTCAACATTCACCTGAGAACCACTTGATAAAGAAAAATCCTTAAGAAAATTTACCACATTCCATTCAAGGCGAGATAAAGCTTTAGTATACTGGATGTCAGAACGCGATCTTGTTCTAGCCAAGTTGTGTGTTCAACTATCACGTACGTCAGAATTATCAAGATATTTTATGTCAGACCAGGGCGACGCTGTCAGCAAGCCATTAGAGACGTTTCATGTGATAGAGTAGGTTTCTCACGACCATTAAAACAAAATAATTCCACCAATATCCTACACACTTTCAAGGGCATCTAGACATTGAGACATCTAGACTAATGTGCCCAATTGTCGATCTTAATAGAACTGACCAATTTTAAGAGAAGAAACGTAATACGCATAATGGCTATTGCAAGAATATTCCTCACAAGGATTTCAGCAAGGAGCTACAAAGATAAAGATGAAGATGAATCGGTGCCGTACTTTTTTTGCATCCTCCCTGCCTTAGTCACATGTATTAGAATTCGATCCGTAGTTACCACTTTCGCGATTACTAGGTGGAGTGAAAAGTAACCTTCTTGACCGCCAGAATGCGCTGCTACTGCAAAAAAGGTTATGGTGTCTTGAAGTCCGCTCATATTTAGGCAGACATGCCAGTGCGATACTGTCATAAAACATTATTTTTTGAGAGGCAAAACGGCGAAGGAAACAAAAAAAAAGTTGGATAGATAATATGGGGCTAATGCTCCGTCAGAGTACACCGTCAAATATTGTTTTCGAGAGTTTCGTGGTGGCCGTAACTCCACTACCGATCAAGTCCGCAGGAGCAGGCCCTCCGATGCGGTTACAGAGGACAATGTCAAAAAAATACAAGCGAGCTAACAGATACCACAAAGATTAGTACTTTGTGGTATGGCACACGTCATATTTTGTGCAATATTCTGCATATGGAAAAGTTATCTTCCCGCTGGGTGCTGCGCATACTCACTCCTGACCAAATACACGATAGCGAGAGCACTTCGAAAGAGTGTTTGTTTGCGGAATCGGGCGGACTTTTGACGTCCATTGGTAACTGTGGAACACCATTGCCCGGCAATTGCCTGAAGTTGGCACGGGTGCTCCGAAGCGGCCGAGGGAGGCTCAATGGGTCGGAAAGGTTATGGCGTCGTTTTACTGTGATTCTCATTCAATACTCTTCGTGGACTACCTCGAAAAAGAAAAAACCATCAACAGCGAGTATTACTGTGCATTACTGGGGCGATTGAAGGTCGAAGGTCAAAGGTGTGCCCAGGCGCACAAGAGCATCGCAACCACGGCTAAAATCAATGACTTACGGCTCTAATTGCTGTCGCATCCACCGTATTCGCCCAATTTGGCTCCCTCGGACTATTATCTCTTCCCAAACCTCAAAAGATGGCTCATCAATAAAAAATTTGCAGACCTTCTGGAAAATTACTTTTCGGACGGGATCAAGAAATAAGTATAAATAAGTATAAAGTGTTCGCATTAACATCACGTGATGGATTGTGGTGAGCAGTCCGCTATGCCTATAGCGGGATCTGCTGAAATGTCAGGTGAGGCTTCGAGTGGTTCAAGCCAAAGACAAAGAGAAGGAGGAAGCTAACAACGACCACTGTAAAGCTGCTTGGAGGAGTGACGGAAGGGAACACCTTCGCTTCATTGGCCGCAAGCGAATCTGATGATGAAGAAGAAGAAATGAAGGCCATAAGTAGCAGCATAAAAATGCTACAACAAAGAGTGCTGGCCATAAAATAAAAGCAAATGGGAAGAAGGAAGAGGGAAGAGCTAGAGCAATCCCAACAACAGCAGCATGCTCAAAAGCAAAAACAACAACACTAAACAACTAAAGTAGCACAAGTGCTACAACAACAAAACGTTAAGAACCACCAGCAACAACAAGAGCAGTTACACCACCGGCAACAGCTAAAACAGCAGCAGCCACAAAAACGGCAACAGCAAAAACAGCAGCAGCAGCAGCAGTAGCAACAACAACAACAACAACAACACCAACAACAACAACAACAACAACAACAACAACAACAACAACAACAACAACAACAACAACAACAACAACAACAACAGCAGCAGCAGCAGCAGCAGAGCAGCAGTCCCGAAAGCCGTCTGTATAGTCTAAGGAGTATTATAGTCCTAGACTACCAGGTGGTTCACTGGGAAAAATTAAAAAGGAGCGAAGGTGTTATACAATGCGTTCGCTGCCAGAGGTTCGGGCACGCAGCGTCGAACTGCCAAATGCAGCCTCGATGCGTTAAGTGCGCAAAGAACCACAGTTCAGAGGAGTGTGCTCTGGGCAGGGACGGAGCGTCCGATAGGATGCAGCTCACGTGCGTGTTATGTGGGAACGTGGGACACACCGCAAACTATCGGGGTTGTCCTAAGTTCGCTGACATTAAAAAATCAAAACTGGCTCAGCAGCAGAAGGTGGAGGTCAAACGTTCACCTGTAAGGTTTCAAACACCAGCCGTCACGTCCCAAATTTCCTACGCCCAAATGGTGGTAGGTAGGGGGGCTACGGTACAGCAAGCGGCTGTTGCTTCTCCGGCGCCAATGCCGAGAACAACGGAAGCTGCACCTAATATGCTGGCCATCTTGCTCGCAATCCAAGGGCAGATGGCTCAGCTGCAAAAGCAGGTGCAAGAACAGGCCAAACGGGTGGACCAGATCTACGCGCTGCTGCCGGGCCTAACGCAACACATGTCGTAATGGGTACGCACATGGAGGAGCAAACTTTAAAGGTCCTTGCGGTGAATGTTAATTCACTGATTAGGATCGAACGAAGAGCCGCGATGTTTAAATTGCTACAAGACCAAACTCCTGATGTGCTTTTCGCTAGCGAAACCAAGCTAACCGATAAGCACAAACTGGACTACAATAATTATATTGTTACAAGAAGAAACCGGCCCCGATATAAACGTGGAGGCGGTGTCGCGATCTTCATTAAACAAGGTATAAAATTTCGCAGAGTATACAAGGAAGTGTTGCGTGGGTTCCGGGTGTTGGAGCCAGTCGTCATTTATATCCCGCTCCGCAGTGGAAAGCGGCTGTACTTGGCCTCTGTTTATGCACCTGAGGCTCCACAATCCACTCTATTCATTACAGAGCTCGACACGCTTTTTCGACTTCTAAGGCTGGAATCGGGGGAGAATTATTTTGTAATCGGCGGGAACTTCAACGCTAGACACAGAGATTGGGGAAATAATTTGCCAAATACTAGAGGGAACCTACTACTCGATTGGTGGGGTCAGCACGATGTCATGTACAGACTCGGTCTTAAAGCGACGGATAACCCGTCGTTTCCCAGAGGAGGGTCTTATTTGGATCTACTGCTGTACGACGAACGTATACGACTGACAGGTACGAATTTACAAACGCTAAACTGTCTGCGCACATTCGTGTATGACAGTGACCATTGCGGTTTTAGCAGTTCCCAACAAAATTTCGGAATTGGAGGAGTTTGTCCAAAGATATTCTTACAACTACAGTAAGACTCGATGGACACGCTTCTCTGCAACCATGACAAGAAATTTGTCAAACGAGGAGATCGACAATTACCTAAAACAAATGGACGAGATAATTAAACAAACTATGGACGCTACAATACCGCGGTGTCGACGTACGACTAACGAAGACCTGTTCCGCAATCCTACTATTGACGCACTGCACCGACAGAAAAGTAGACTTCTGTCAAGACTCAAAAACTTATACAGACAGTTAACTGACAGACAAGACCCGGAGATAAGGACACTGAAGGCGTCGATTAAAAATATTCAAACGTTAATAAAAGAGAATTACAGAATTTCTGTAAGTTTGTATTGGACCAACAGGGTTCGGGCTGTAAACACCAGCAACCCGAATATGTTCCCGCAAATAAATAAACTATTTCGGAGAAAAAGTCAAAACGACCTTCAGTGTCTTAAAATAGCCCGGACAACAGACAACGAACGGTTACTGACAATAGCAGGTATTGATCCAAATGAGGCCGCTGATGATGACGACTTCTTTGTGATCGAGGATCCACAGGAGAAGGTTGAGGCTATAGGGGCGACTTTCCAGGAAATATACAAGGCCACTAATACTATTGGCCCTAATTATGACCTGGACAATCGCGTCTTGGTGCACGACTTCTACATTCGAAATGAAGTAGAGAACTGGCAATCCAAGGGCTCTGGTTTCACCCGGTTCAGCGACGAAAATATGGCAAATAATGTCATTACCAGAGAGGGTGACCTACCATCGTTCATTTCGAAGGAAGAGCTCCATGAGATCCTGGACACAATCAGGGTTAAGAAATCAGTGGGGACCGATGGTATTCCGAACATCGTGCTTCGACATCTTCCTCTAGAAGCGGTGGACATTTACACCACCCTGTTTAATAATGCAATGAATAATGCACATTATCCAGCGCATTGGAAAACGGCGGTGGTTCAACCTATCCCCAAAAAGGGAAAGGATATATCCAATTCGGCGAATCTCCGGATGATAAGTCTCCTTCCGAATATCAGTAAGGTGTTTGAAAAGGTAATCAATAGAGCTTTGTCTAGGTGGGTTGAGGACAAACATATAGTTCCAGATAATCAATTCGGTTTTAAGGCGGGACATGATATCTCACATGCCGCGTCTAAACTGGTGTCCGATATCCAATGGAATAAAGGCAAAAACCAATGTACTGGTGCTTGCCTTGTTGACTTGGAGAAGGCCTTCGACACCGTATGGTTAGAGGGTCTTTTCTATAAGCTGACTAGGCTGGGGATCAGTAAACCACTCTTGTACATTCTTTGTAATATGCTAACCAACAGACAGTTCATCGTGAAGAATGGTGATGTGACTTCTGTTGGAATATTTCAAATTAAAAATGGTCTTCAGCAAGGCGCGGTCAATTCGCCGATCCTGTTCAACATTTATACAAGCGACTTGGTAGGTTCACTTCCCCATACTATTGCGTACGCAGACGATTTGATAGCGTACAGAACAGGTCCAAAAATCGAGATCATCAATACTCTCTTGCAGCGTGATTTCGATAAGATAAGACGAATTTGCGATGACTGGAAGTTGAAAATCAACTTTCAGAAGTCGGAAACCATTCTTTTTAGGACGCCGTTGTCTAGAGCCTCTAGAGATACCAGAAAAAACTGGCGAACTTTCTCGATCATTGGACAACGCGGACAGCCTCTTGCCTGTCGAAAGGTAGTCAGTTACCTTGGGATCTGGCTAGATCAGTTTCTGTATTTTGACAAAAACGTAGATGCTGCTCTGGTCAGAGCTAAAGGCGCTTTTGCCCTTACAAAGAGACTGTTTTATAGCAGCCAACTCGATGCGAGGGTAAAGGTAATCTGCTACATGGCCCTTATCAGGCCCATGTTGGTATTTGGGTGTCCCGTGTGGTTTAATGTGCGAGCAAACTTAATGGAAAAGATTCGGGTGTTTGAGAGGGCTTGCCTTCGCTTGTACAGAACACCAGAGTCGGAGTACAAAAATTTTTATCGTAATAAGGTCCTTTACAACAGAGCGAACCTAATACGAGTGCACAACTTCGTAATTAAGCTGACTCGAAGGCACATTGCAAGAGCAATGGCCTCGACGAATAACCTGATATCTGGGGCTTACTATCCCAATTACCGTTACCACGAGAGTGTGCGCTCTGACGGCTTCGTTCCACCGGAAGCATTCCTCTACCTAGATCAGATAGGGTTGATCCAGGATAGATCAGCGGTCCCGTTAATCTTCCATGTCGCTCGGAAAGCTGGGGACAGGCGACTCAACTACAACAGTCACGTCGCACACGGCAGTGTGGATCGTCTCAGGTTCAGTACGGCGGTGGGGAATCGCGATAAGAGGGATGTCGTTCGGCAGAACCAGCATTTCTGGTGGTTGGATGATGGAGAAGATGTTTCGTCGTCGTTTCCGTCAACTACGTACCAGCCTCACTAATGAGGCAGAGCTGGCCAATCTATTTGATCTGTGAATAGCGATGGCCAGCTTGCATAGGTTTAGGTTAGCATTTAATAAATATATACATATATTAGTATATACCTTTGTATATACTAATATATGTATATAATTTTGTATAATATCTATGTTTGTGTATTGTTTACGTAGGTAAGGTATATTAAGGTTTATTTTAAGTTAGATATTAAGTTTTTATAAAAAATTAAGTCCATATGCTAAGTTTTTGTCAAAAAATTTTTTCTTAGCCTTAAGTATTGAAAATAAATAGTCCTAAGTAAAACGTAAATAAAGTCGAAAGACATAGATTTAAGAATTTAGAGTAGCTTAGAGTGCCTGTGTGGGGCCAGTAAGTTAGTATAAGATTGTTAAGTAATTTTAAGCTAGCATTTAAGCATTTTCTGTTAGTATGTAAGGGTTAATGATAAATAATAAGTAAAATGAAGTGAAAAAAAAAGAAGATTCAGGGTTTTGCGAAATTATCAAGAAATCTCATTGATTCCAGTACTACAATAAACTTACAACGGGTCTAAATGCACCTCAACGAAGACAGCTCAAACAACCTTCAAGTGCACAGAAGAGTAGATCCACATCAGGGTAGTTCGTTAACGTAAAAGAGGAGCTCAGTCAACTGGCAGGGCTCAACAATAAACCACTGGTTTGTAATGCCACTATATAAGTAAAAAAATTTTGAGTATAGCCGTACGCATAGTCATTACAAACGAATGATCATCTTCCTATCCTTGAAATACGAGTAGGTATATAGGATTCAGGTACAGAGTTCATTTTGACACATCGAACATTCAGACTTAATTCTTTAAAATATTTACTCAACTCTGTACTCGTATTCCTGCATTCTTGAATTTCATTCCCAATTCTGGTTGTTGCGAATTATGTGCTGAAGTATGTATGTATTGCTCTGCAGCCACCAATTCAGTTAAATGAAATCTAACCACATATGTATATACATACGACTATATTCCTAAATACGACTTATTCGAAAAACGGATACAAAGTCGGTTGAAGTTTACTCCAGTTGCATCTGTTTATACGATAATGGATACAATGGATACGATAAGACAACATGCAAGCACATATGCTATGAGAACTCATACGGGTGGTACCTGTTTTCGAAACATTTGCCTAAAGTTCATTGGGGGGTAGCTGTGGTGTAATAGTATATGGATACACTCCTCAAGCAGAGGGTCGCGGGTTCGAAACCCGTGCCAGGCAATTCTCTGAAAAAGTCTTTTCGTAGAATTTGCAGGTAGTTATATGAGAATCCCGTCGGCGTCAACTCTGACATGAAGGCATAACACTGATGTTGGAGTGGTTGCTGGCTGGGCTAAATTTAACGAACTAACAACTAGCACGTACTATGACCCACTGGTTGAGAATGCACTGGCTCCAGTTTGACAACCACCTCTGGAAAAAATAACGAAACCTAACACCTGAGTTTCAAAACTACTACACCACCCGCCCGCGCCCTGGAGAAAACCAGTAAAAGGGTATTCATATCCCCTTGGTGTGAGCGCGGGATTATGAAAAAAAAACTATCGTTTATTTTTTACTATTATTATTATTTTTTTTTATTTTTGTTTGATAATAATGTTTTTTTCTTTAGTAGATGTAGGTCCAGCTGTCTGATGGGCTACTTAACTGCAAATTCCATGTGTAGTTGGCAATAAGCACCAACTCATCTGTAAATTATGATTGGAAGAAACCATGGAATCTGACTGAAAGAATGTACATAGCAATATGCAAATCTCTTCAGCATCACCTCTAAGAGCTTTACTGCTAAATTTTGTGAGCGTCTGAAATCATTCATACTAGTTGGTCCATACCAGTGCGATTTCAGGTAAGGAAATTCCACATCTATAAAATATTCAGACTACGCCGAATCTTGGAAAAGTCCTGACAATTCCAGATTGACATTCATTATTTTGTTGGCAACACAGGCACATATAACAGCGTGTAAGAGTCGAGCTTTACAAACCTATTTTGAGTTTTGATATCCCTGTCGAACTCGTCAGATTGCGCTGGTTGATTTTGGAGAATTATTATGTCTTTATTAAGGTCAATAATGAATTAACCGAGAATTTCCGAAAGAAAAGTTTTATGACAAGGAAAACGATTTTTAACACAGCGTTAGAAGCGGTCGTGCAAAACTCAACGGCCAACAAAAGAGACACACAATTGTTGATGCAGATAGCATGGATTAGACATTGAGGCAAAAGCGGCCAAAACAAAGTACATGCTGTCATCAGGCCCCACACAAGTGACGGCTTGTATAACTAAGAGGTAGTAACATACTTTGTCCATCTTGGCTTCGCAGGTACAAGCAGCAAATACATCAGACGCAGAATTGCTCTTACCAGTCGCTGTTTCCGTTATTTTCTTTGAGATCAAAAGATAATTGAGTAACAAGCCTTCTCCTGTGAAACCAAACTGGCTTTATCCAAGACCGTTTTCATCCAACTCTGGATGGAGAACCATTTGGTCATTTAGAAAGGAAAATTTTTGTTTCCATTTACGCCAATGCTGGAGGAAGCTGGCGAGAGATCATGGTCGCTGGATTAACTTGTTGGTTGAAGCTCAGGTACACCATTGTAATGCCACTTTAGTAAGTAAATTATTAATCTGCAGTATGAAAAGAAATATTAAAAATATATTTTACATAGGATTTTTTGATATTTTAATCGTTACGTTAGACTAGAAGGCATTTCTTCTGAGTAATGGTAATCATATACACCCTGCCTGACTCGAACTGTAATTTTCTAAAATGTTATAGTTTTTTTTACTTTTTAATAAATTTTATTGTGCCAAAGCAAAAAATGTTGGAAAATACATCAATTTTTAAATTGTATCAATAGTTTTCAATATGTCCACCTTTGGTTCGAATAATGGCCTTGAGACAGCAGAAGACAGCAACGCACGCTGCACGCAAGTGGCTCTGCGGTATTTTGACCCATTCCCGGCGAAGTGCTTGTTTGAGGTGGTCCAAACTTTGGTATTTTTTAGTGCCAACCTCTCCCCTTCAAAATACCCCAGACAGAGAAAGCCAAAGGATTTGCATCCGGAGAATTTGCAATCCATTGTGTCGAAGAAATGAAGTGTATAATATTGTTTTTTAACCAATCTTGGTTGACGCGCGCTCTGTGAGGCGGTGCAGAGTCTTGTTGAAATGTCCACGGTCTCCGACCTAAATGATTGTTTGCCCAAATCTTCAATACTGCCTCTAAGACAGTTTCACGGTGTACGATCGCTTTGATTTTGACGCCACGGTTCAAAATTAAGAGCGTAGAGCTCATCGGAAAAAACCAAATTCGGCAACTCACCACTTTTGTGCAAGCGTAGCAACTCCTTCGCTCTTTCGACGCTAACTTTTTTCGTGTGCTTTTTGGAACTTCAACGGCTTGAGCCCAAGCTCATTTTTCAGTATGTCTTGCATCCGTTCCAACGATATGTTGAGCTCACGAGCCATTTTTCTTCCACTTCGACGCGGATTTCGTTCAATTCGAGCCTTCATGGCATTTTGCAACGCTGGGAGTATCACGGTAACGAGCTAGGGTTCCAGACACAAGTGATTTATTCACGTTGCGGTGCTGGAATGCTCTTACGAAAGCTACTTGTGGTTTTCCAGTCAAATATAAAGCAATCACACTATCATGTTTGAATTTCATCGCGAATAAAAATTTTTCAACACAACTGAAACCAAATCGTTTAAAAGGTTTGGAAATTATAGCAATCTGAAATTGGTTGCAGTTCGAGTCAGGCAGGGTGTAAAACGATTTGCGCTTAGAAAGCGATGCATCAACTTGAGCACGTTGCGTTAATACCAGTAGGGTTTAAATATTCGTAGCTTTAAGGTTTGGTGGCTACGAACTTTTCTGCAAATCTGTAGATTGAGACTATCTAAATTTACAACGATATGCTCTCGGATTCTAGCGCCATATTGAGGTAGAAAATATTTCGAAAGTATCAGCCAAAAATATGTAAAAAGTAAACACTTTCCGGAAGAGTATGAGTTAATTACAGGTTACATTTCTTTCGTTGTAGGGTACACTTGTGTGCTTGAGATTTATTTATTTAAAACTTAAATTAAATTGTGCAAAGAAAGCAAAGAAAGAAAAAAGAGAGAAACTAACCACGAACCTACTTAATACCGAAAGAGTGTTTAACTTATGAAACAAGGATACCATCAAAAACTACAGAAACAATGAAACAAGGAAAGGGTACAGATACTATATGTGAGCCGTTCAGAGCACAAATCGATTAAAAATAAAAACAAGAAGTTGAGAAATGCGATGAAATAATGTAAATTGTTTTTGAAAATTCCCTTTATAATATAAATTCAAATATATATTGTAGAATACATAAATACAGATACAGCTTTCATCAATGGTATATAAAATTATTACGAAAGAATAGCCAAAAAAATAATCGTCAGTTATGTTACAATTTTTATGTGACTGGTAGAGTTAATCGATTTGGCAACTGAAAAAAATAAAGTTAAATTAAGCATTTAAGTTTTTAAATTTTTTATTACAGAAAAAGTTAGTTATTATATATTTTTATTACAAATTTTCCATAAAAATGAGTGTTGACAGTACTGTTATAATATATTATTTGTGATTAATTTATCAGCAGTATAAATAAAGACTTCTTCATCAGCTGTATGTAAGGATTCGTCATTTCGATTTGTGGTCAAGTTTTTAAAGTAATCATGGTTAACAGGTGGAATGAATTTTAGCAGATCCATCACCTCCCTCCTTTTTTCCCTTGTCAAAGTTCTACCTTTAGGATATATAGGGTTTTCCAACAACGATTTGACAACTTTTTTTTTAAATAAAAGGCAAAAAATTTGAGATATTTCAAAAACTTTATTATTGGCTTGAAGTACAATCAAAACATTTATGAATGGAATACGACTTCGTTCATACGGCCACCGCGGTCGAGTTTGCAGAGGTCGATTCGTTGGACCCAATTTGCAACGACTCGGCCACACATTTCGGCCGAAACGGTCGCTATTTCGGTTTCAATGTTGGCTCTGAGCTCTTCCAACGTCGTCGGCGTGTTGGCATAAACCAATGACTTGACGTAGCCCCACATAAAATAGTCAAGCGGCGTTAAATCTCACGAACGATGCGGCCAATCTATTGATCCATGACTTGAGATAACACGCTCACCATGCTTACTCTTCAATAAATCGATTGTAGCGTGTGCTGTGTGGCTTGTGGCATCATCCTGTTGAAACAACTTTCGTCCAAGTCCATACCTTCCAATTCGAGCCAAAAATAATCGGTGATCATGGCGCGATAACGCTGAGCAATCACAGTAACGTGACGATCGTTATCGTCGACGAAAAAATATGGCCCAATAGCGCACCAAACAGTTATTTTTTTGTGGATGAAGTGGTGATTCATAAAACACATTTGGGTTTTCAACCGAACAAAAAAGGAAAATTTGGTTATTGACGAAGCCATTAAGCCAAAAATTAGCTTCGTCACTGAAGATAATTTTGCGATGAAATTCATCATCTTGGCGCATCTTCTCCAATCGGAGAACGTACGTCGCTTCAAATGGTCCATCGGCTTCAATTCTTAAGTCATCTTGATCTTGTATGGGTGTAAACAAAGATCCTTACGCAAAATACGCCATAATGTGGTCTGAGCGATGCCCAATTCTTGAAAACGCCGTGGAATTGACTGATTTGGATCGTTTGCTACGGACGTCTGAACGGCAGCGATATTTTCGACACTTCGACCAACTCGTTGTCTCACTAACACGGCAACATCACACAACGAATATGTAGACTTAAATTCTTGCACTAAACTTGTTATTACCTGGCTACTAGGGCGAGAATTACGACCGAAAATTGGAGTTAACGCTCTTAAATTTGCAGTCACCGACTCCGAATATATGTAGAAAATTTTTATAATTTGCAGACTTTGCTCGTTAGTGTACTTTAGCATGATGAAAATTTTGAGTTTACTGAATAAATTGACAGTGACAGTTTGATGATTATTGAAAGAGTGCGTTCAAATCCCTATTGGAAAACCCTATAAAAGAGAATTTTTTGCTTAGGTTTGAGGAGTAGGAATTAATTCTCTTTCAAGCCCCAAATATCGCAGGAACAAGTTTTAGTAAAATGTGTTTGAAACGTCAAAAGTAACAAGTAAAAACAAAATAAAAAAGAGCTTGTAAAACTGGAAGAAGATTTTTAGATTGGTTATTATTACTTTTTCATTGATGTAATATGCGTGTAATGAGTTCTATTGGCTTGGCGTATTCGACAACTTGGCGTATTTTACGTGAAGATCTCGTATCGGATCGCGTACAAAATTCAATTTGTGCAAAAAATGAAGCCAGGCTACTTGAATTTGCATCATATTTTCAGTGAATGAGTTCTGGAAAAACTCAATGAAAATCCGGCATTTTATCGTGAAATTTTGTTCAGTTATGAAGCCTATTTCTGGCTCAATGGATACCTTAGTAAACAAAATTGCAGTATTTGGGCTGATGAGCAACCCGAAGACTACCAAGAGCTACCATTACATCCATTAAAAATAACGGTATGGAGTGGTTTATGGGCTGGTGGAATAATTGGCCATATATCTTCAAAAGTGAGGCAAATCAGAATGTTACCATCAATGGTAACAATGGTAGCTCTGGTTTCAACAAGACGGCGCTACGAGCTACAGCGCGTGAAACAATAGACTTGCTAAGATATCATTTTGGTGAGCATTTAATTTCACGTTTTGCTCCCGGGACAGGTTTTTGTACAAATTTGTAGTCCTGGAACATACCTCTTATTTATTATATGACGGACAAAGCACGCTTAATATGTAAATTTCTAAATTCTTACTTGAGTTCTACGTTTATAAGTTTAAGAACCGTACGGAGTTCTTTATTTTTATTTATCGGAGTACACACACTCGATTTTGCTTTATTGTTAGGATATTGTTTACCTCAGTGCTAATTATGTGAAACATTGTTGCGCCTTCTTAACTAAAGACTAAGACATACCTCGTCTAGGTACAAAAAAAAACAATAAAAAAACTCTTGGCTTCTTCACTTAAAACACGTGAAGACTACATCACCAAGCTGATCAAGTGATAAGGTCGCTTTTTTCTCTCATTATCGGCTTGCTGTAGGCTTTTTTCTGTAGTCTCTAGTCTCCAATCCATCGGCTTCATATTGAGTAGTGATGTTGCAGTCTCTGCGACAAAAGTGTAATTGATAATAATGCCAGGGGCGATGCCAATCGGACTGCAAGATTCCTTCCAAATGTAGACTCATCCGGTGTCTGTTCCATGCTAGAACTAACTTCAGTGTTCTCTATAAAGGATAAGCCTGGTGTGTACTCTGTGAATGTTAAGATTTAACTAAATGTTTCATAGGATCATCCTTGTGAACAAGAGTACTTCTATCAGAGAAAATCCTTAAACACCATCATATGAAAATGGCTATGCATTGGTGCATAGCACTGCTAAGCATTGGTGCCAAAAGCAAAATTCCTCTATAAAATTGCCAAGAGAGCTAAATACTCTATAGTACAATCAATATACCCAAAGTGTTAGGTTTATATGTAGCAGTATCCCTGACAGTTTCATTTCAAACTAAGCTCATGAACCTGGAAGGCAATGCAAAGTTATATGAGAACAACGTTAAATTTAACAGATAAAACTTTTTTTTTAAAAAAAAAAAAACAACAACTTCCTTAAATAAATAAGATTTTGCCTTTTTCAATAAGATATTGATATACCTAATTCATGTTGCCTAAAGTATTCCTCTATATTCTACATAATATGGAGCAATCCAATAAGCCACAATTCCTCTTTAAGCCGCTTTCCATAGCCCTTCCAAAACTTTTTTTGTATACTTAACGGAGTAAAGACTATTTAAATGTGATCTATTGTACAATATAAACTACGGAAGGGGCTTCAGCTTTTCAAATAAAATCAGATAAGTCAGTAGCTCAAGCAGACTTTGTTGACACAGTTTACTGTAACACTAACTTGCAGCTCCTTTTGAAAATTATACATTGTTGTGTATTTAAAAAAAAAAATAAAAATAACAATAATTCGCATGATGCTCGTAATTGGGTCAAAAACCTTGACACACTAATGGCGCACCAAAATTGAAAATATGTTCTACTTTAATTTTCGCTACAATAGGCTTCAACCGCAAGAGCATGGAGCTACAACAGAATGTAGGATACAGCAAAGTACGGATGCAAAAATAAAAACAATACCAAGAGAAGCAAAAAAAAAAAAGTTTCTCACATTTTTTTTTTATTTTTAATTGCAACCGGTTGCGGACTATGCTGTTCCATCATCACAGAATCCACTCATTTACGGGAGCGAGAAATAAATGGTTTTCGTTGGTTTCACTTGACGTTATAATTTATTTTTTTTTTTAAGAAAAATTTAACCGTTACAGCAATTTACGTTCAAGGTTTTCTGACGTTTTGTTCCACAAACTGTTTTTTGGAGTTTTATTTTGTTCGGAAGTAAATGCTTAACAAGACAAACTTTACTGGTGCATGCCTGTCGTTTACGATTGTACGTTGACTAACTTTGTTTTAATTGCGCCGAAGTGATAGTGACGAATTGTAAAAGTTGTACTTGTTGAGAGCTCCTCCTTAATTTTCAGTTTTCAGTTTCAGCACTAACTGTGGATACGTTCGTACCTTTTAACTGGAAAACTTAAAGTATTGTACGTTCCCAGTTAGCGTTTAAATGTTGCATAGGCGTTGCAGTTTAAATAAGTTAAGTCGAAAAAGTCGTTTCGAAAATGATGCAAATAGAGTTTAGTTTTTTTTTTTTTTTTTTTTTTTTTTTTAAGTAAAGGTGAGGCAGGACTTTGAGTTCTTTTACTTTCTGATGATCTTAAGATTCTCAAGCGAATCAGTTGAAACATAAAAACCAGCACAAAAGGCAACCTTACAAGACATTAAACTGTTTACAAGCACGAAAGTGACCTCGCAGAATATATGTATTCCAGGTGGTATTCGGAATAGCGAAAATCCATCCGTTGTAAGAGTATAGATTCCGGTCACTTAATCGACATACTACCAAATCTTCTCTCTGGCTTTTTTTGCTGATTCAAAAATGCCCAAGTCCTTCGATTCCGATAACAACGGCACCTCATTCCTTACGAGCCATAGAGGCCACTTAAGCCCATCAAAATATGTAATATATACAGGGAAAACCGAAATAGTTGAATTGGCTCTAGAATAAGCACATTCTGGAAGACAACCCTCTAAGAGGCAAACAAAAAGAGGAGTTTGCTTAAGCAGAGCTAGGAGGAAGAACGCTTTAAAGATTCTTCATGTTAAGAGTTTTACTAAGGGAAACTGGTGTAGCAACCAGGAAAAAGTGCAACTTCAATAGACAGAATTCCGCCAAAGTGATCAAAGTATCCGACAACCAGACAACAAATAATGGCTTTGCCCGCATGGAATGCCCGAATCTTCAACCAGCAAATGTCGTATTTGTGATATATATACGGTGACCAGATAAGAACGATCTCTGTTTGGTTGGTAGCTTATGATCCAAAAGAGAATACTCACGCTCTAACTTATCCACTGTCACCAACGCATGTTATTGAAACGGAAGCTGCCGAAATGGACTTAGCGGTAAGGGGAAAACCAGGTATATGCTATTAGTAAGTAGTGACACAAAGCATCAACGAATTGGACAGAACAGACAGTAAAGGACTTTGTCTTCTTAGCTCTGCTATGAATTTTGCCAACAACACTTCAGCAGAAATAAAATGAAGAATCACTTTTGTCAATCGCCGTTTCTTTGAGATAAGAAAGCAGTTGAGTAGTAAGCCCATATCCCGAAAAACTAGGGAGACCTCATATAAGACCCTTTCGAAATCGGATAAATATATCCCCAGTCGTTTCGAGAGTAAAATACTTCGAAAAATATTCCATGCCATATTAATTGACGGGCTTTGGGGGAGAAAATAGGAACTATGCGAACTATGTATATGAGCTGTACAGCGACACCGACCTTGTCAGAAAATTGCGTATCAATCGCCTGAGATGGCTGGAACATATAGAGGGAATGGACGCTAATGCTCCAGTCTGTAAAGTCTTCGAATTCACCCCGGAAGGACTACGCAGTAGAGATAGACCTCATCCTGAAATGAAATAGACCGTCTTGATCGGAATAACAGGTAAGGTTTCTTTGTTGAGGTGCAGGTTCACCCAGAACTGTAGCGTAACCTATGTAAATAAGTAAGTGATGTTGGTGTTTTTCCCCGTTCACAATGTCCGCATATAACAGGCATTGCACCCAGGTTTCAGTAGACAAAAATCGAATTGCATGGAGAAATTCACTTCTAACAATAAAATGCCAAAGATTAGAGTTTCGCCATTTTCTCCCTGACAGCAACACAGGGCTTTAACCAGACCTTAAAAGGAAACACTCGCCAAATCTGAAAGCAGCTATATTGAGTCCAAAGCCGAGGCAATGAGTCTCATGCTCCAAGCTCACTTCCCACGTAACTATATCAGAACTGGTCAAAAACTATCTCCTCTATCTGGAACTACAATTTCACCAAGTTATATATACAGTATTAGGTGTTAGGAAAAATTACCCATATATCGTTTTTAGTCACATACCCTTTTAAGGGTATGTAAGTATCTTATTTGTTAATAAGTTAACCATATTTATATATATATAATACTGAAAACAAGTTACTGCAAATACATTTTAAGCACCGGAATTCCTGCTCTGTGCTTTCACCTCGGTGAACAATACAAAGAGGTAAGAAATAAATTGTAGCTCGATCTCCAGATATTTTCAGATGTACATATGGTATATCGGTGAAACGATGTAAAATGAAATAACTGGTGTGAATGAGTGCAGCACCTTTGAACTTCCTTCCATACCGAGTAACATATGCTGATACCAAGTCGCCGTGCTGAACTGTAGAATTTTCCTCATAGGTTTGACTGAGACGTTGACTTTTTTTTTCATGCCGTAAAATTTTAGTCTTGCCGCTTGAGGATTAGATATGAAACATCTTCGATGATGGCTTTACAGAATCATTCTGAACAAAAACATGAGAAGGTGTTTGTTAATCATCATGAATGAACGTTGGTTTAAACGAATAAGATGAAGTTTTTGGGAAGCGTATAATAGACATGGCGTCCCTCAACGATCTGACAAACTCTGTTTTATGCTTTTCACTGGTGTTGACGTTCGCAAACTCACCCAGTATCCTGATACTTTTACCGTACAGCATTTCAGAAACAGTTGGTCCCAGCTCCTCCTTCAAACTTCTAAGTTGTGCCCAGCAGTACAGTCAGTAAAATTTCGACCCAGTCCGATGATGAGCGGCATTTGATCGTTTCTTTAAGTGCGCATTGCTAGGGTTAAATGAGTTCATTGAATTCGACGTGATATGCTGTGATCCACAAGTGTGATATTTCAAGTATTTTTGTCAGCTCCTTGATCAATGAAGTTTCAAATTGTCGACCCTAGTCCGTTGTAACGCGAAGTGGAACTCTGAGTTAACATACCCAAGCATTGAAAATAGTACGGGCGACTGTTTCGAAAGAAATGTCTTTGATCGGAATAACCGTGACACACTTTGAGAATCTATCAATAATAGTCAGACTTGGAATGACGACAAAGAACCCACGATATTGATATTTCCAATTGTGTATTTGCATGGAGGTGAAAAGTTTTGCAGATATCATTACTTTCATCTTTTGACACTGCAAGTGTCAACATGATGATTATAACATTTTGGTGGAAACGTTCCAAAACGGAGGTGGTTGATATGTTCTTCTTGGTTTCATCGATGTAGGCTTGGTGCAAAATCGAAATCGTGGAGAATGTTGTCGACAAATCGTTTGACTGTTCTCGTCACATCGTATTGTATCCCCGGGTAACACACTGGGATTTAGCCTAAGAAAACTATAGCAGCCATTGAATTTTCTTCACTAAAATTTTTGAAATTTAATCAGTGCCGTGCTCGATGGGTTCTAACTTTTCGATAGGCTCATGAGAAGGTTGGCGGCATCAATATCAATCACTGGTACACTTGCAAGCATTGGACAGAGGCGAAAGACACAGGTTTGCTTTTGGATGAAGGAAAATCCAAATATGCACGAGTATTTCTTCTGCCTGGGACGATTATTGAGTATCTACTCTATGTCATTAAACACTGTCGCCACAGTCCTGCTCCTGAAAACATAGTTGATAAATTTTATCGCAAGATTTTTCGAATGAGTTTCCGTTGCGTTTACGAGCTTTAGAGGATAATGGGATACGTTCAACAAGTGTACATCAACGCTTTGGCCAGAAGATTTTAGATTCTAGCCTGGAAGGATACGGCAGTGAAAGAAAACTTTATCTTTGTTGGTTTGCACATTTGGGCAGGAAAAACCTCAATTACTTTGGAGTGCGCAACTCAAGGCAGCTAGCCAAAACCCATGTGAGGTTTTCTTGTTTGAGGCCTGGGTCCATCTTGGGCTCTATTTCCGTGCAATTTTCTGTGGTTTACATTCAAGGCGTGCTTGGCTCACCTTAAAATGCCGGCCTGACAGTTCGCGCGTGATGCGTGGTTTGTGTCAAAGTCAATGATACCCACTTAGCATTGCCATTTAATCATGGAAAGACTAACATCCGAAAAACGCTTACTAACTATTGAATTTTTTTTATCGAATTTTGAGCTCAGTGAAAAATGTGTTTCGAGCACTTCGACCATTTTTTGGTCGTGATAATCGACTTATTGAGCAAGCGATTGAAGCCATAGTGACTAAATTTCACGCCGCTTTCACGCTATTGAACATCAAGCAACCTACCTTTTATGCGAAGAGTGCATACAGAGGAAAATATAGCTGCTGTAACCGCCAGTATTAAAGAAGATTGTGATTTATCCAGTCGTTGTCGTTCGCAGCAATTGGGATTGTGTTACTCGAGTACGTGGAAGATTTTATCCAAGGATCTGGATCTAAAAAAATACAATTCGTGCAAGAACTGAAGCCCAAAGACCTGCCACAGTGTCAATTTTCGGTGGGTGGGCCTTAGAAAAGCTGGAGGAAGATCCGCTTTTTTTATTGAAAAATTGTCGTCAGCGACGAAGCTTATTTCTGGTCGAATGTTTATTTTAATAAACAAACCTACGGTATTTAGTCTGATGAGCAACCTCATCAGCTGCGAATGCACCGAAGAATGCACTGTTTAATGCGGTTTATGGTCCGGCGGAGTGTGAACAATCTTGCCGTCAATGGCGCCCGCTACCGTTCAATGATTTCGAATGTTTTTTGCCAAAAATGCACAAGCTGAACATAATTGACATGTGGTTCCAGAAATATGGCACTACATGCCACACAGCTCGCGTATTGATGGACCAATTAATAAATGAGTTCGATGAGCAATTTATTTCTCGTTTTGGACCGGTGAAATGGCCGGCTAGATCGTACGATTTGAGGCCTTTAGACTATTTTTTATGGGAACTCATCTAATCGCCCTTCTATGCTGATAAGTCAGCGTCAATTGTAGCGTGACACTAAAGAGATACCAGCCGATATGCTCGAAAAATTGATTCAAAATTGACTTTCCGTATGGACCATTTAAAAATTAGTCGTGGTCAAAATTTACATAGAATAATCTTTAAAAAGTAAATGGCAAGTATAAGATTATTAACTCAAATAAAAATGTTATATTCTTTTATAATTTTCATTTGTTTATTTTTAACAATTAAAAACTAAACGCTTGAAAAATCACCCATTAGAAACAGTTTGCAAACAACTTGCGAGGCTTATAAAAAGAGGTTCCGATCAATCCTTGATCAAACGTAGACGTGTCTTGTTAACTCAACCTAAAATATGACTATTATCATTGAGTAAAAAAAACATTGTAAATACCCTGGTTTGGCAGCATCACTTCAGTTTTAAGACAAAACTTCGGAATGGAGTAAGAAACGTTAAGTTTATTCACTATTTCATCTTACTTGATAGACAGGATGGAATATTCTTAGCTGATATAAGCGCAGACCTAGTTCCTGGAGTTGTAGCTGTCAGCTGACAGTAGGGACATTAGTGAACGAATTGTTGATTTCTGTTGAAAAAGTCGCCTTTTCATTAGATGTCCAATCACATAGCGGCGAATTAAAATTATCATTTCAGTTAATGTCTTATAGACAAATTAAACAAACGCCGATAAGTTGTGGGGCTGATACAACCCCATTACCAAAAAAGTAATACTTCGAACTTCATCAATGTCTGCACAAGCACTGCGACACCCAGGTGATACATCCACGGACAAATGATACATTAAAAATGCCGAGTTAAAATGCATCTCTATCAAAAAATCAACTTGTCACTATCCAAGCGATAGTCATTTCCAGATGATAAGAAAAAAAGTAGAACTTACTTCACTTTGAACAGTCCTTCAAACTCATTTAGAGGCGAAAATCTCTAAATTCACAAACATTTTATGAGATGAAGGATCAAGTCTCTTGTAGTACGTGTCAATTATGATGGATATTAATTGCAATTCCATGTAGGGCTCTTACATCCATTGGTTCAGAGATACCCTTAAGGAACTTTAGAAAACTCTAAACCTTCGAGCTTCCTACAAAATAATGTTCTTTACAGAGCGATGAAAACTTGAATTGTTAATTCACATTCACTTTGTAATTTGTACGAAATTCAAATAGGTAACACTCTAATTCCATTGACCTTACATTTCAGTAACTTTTTGAGCTCCCACCCCGACCGAAGAAGCTATTTATTTTATGTCAATTATAACACGATTATGATAATGTGGCATAGTATACTGAAAATTCAATCAAATCTGATATCAGTAGCAAACAAAAAAAATAGAGGTACGCTTATAAGACACGTGGAATATGTATGCTCAAAAGGGCTGAAGATAAGTAAAGTTTCAACAAGATATTGTACTTTGCTATTTATAAATTCAAATTAAATCAAAATCATAGATACGTGTAAGTAATCAAATAATTGTATACCCAGCTTTTGACCTAAAACTGATTTCGACGTAATAGAGATTAAAATCCTTATAAAGCGACACCCTTTGAAACATCTCTTTAAGGAGCGCTCAAGTTATCTTCTTCTCAAGTAAGTACACATTTATATACTTGGATTTATAATTCTCCACTAATTCCTCCCTTACTATAATATTTACGATCAACTTCTTGTCATGGCAATTGTAATTTTAAACGATAGTATCCAAGTAGCTACGACTATCAGTATAAGAAGACAGTACACGTATTTGTGTTTCCACCAAAGTAAAAAGTCAAATCCTCCACATTCCTACGAATCTTATTTTACAATCTCATGTGTCACATCAGTGCGATTAGATTTCATAACCCTGATACCCAAATACCCCTTGATGCGTACTTCACTAAACTTCAAGAAATATCATACTTCAAGGCACTCTCGTTAATTGTAACTTTTCTAAGAATCCCCGCTCCGCTCCTTTGACAAATTAAAGAAGGTAATGAAAAAAAATATCTATCATTTAACAGAGAGATTGCCTAGAGATTGTCAATTAAATTGGAATGAGCTGCTTGTAACAACAACAATTCCAAAATCATTATATTAATGACTTCATTTTGTTTTATGGTAGAACATTCATCACCGTAAACAATCTCATAAATTGGCACAACAAAATGTGATACCACGAGAGTCGCGCGGTAGAATGGGCTGCATCTGACAGAAGTCGGTCTATATCTGTCCGTTTCCCTATAGATTCATTTGTTTATCTCACACGACGTGTAATTACAAAACCTAATTACAATTTTTTTTATTTCTTGTTTTTGCTATTCTTTTGGAGGAATAGGGCATCACCATCACGGCAGCCCACCCTACCAAGAGTGTAAGTGAATGACAAACAAAAAGTGATGAGCAACTGAACATGCCCATGCAACACTCCTGCCTGTACTTCATGCACCCTTAAACTAAATTAAAAACCTCAATTGGGGTATTATCCTCACCTGGTGGAGAGAATTGGTATGTTTGCCTGTATGGAACTACATATATACTCGTATATGTATGTATATTCAAACTGTGAAAAATGGGAGTCTTGCACGGTGGGGATGCAGGACATACAGATAGGTGTATTAAAGGCAAATCACGTATCTGAAACAGTCAACAAAAAGTGAATAAAAAAAAAATTCCTTTTAGGTGGGCAGAGCACTTTTTTTAATTAACTAATTTGATTTCACCCTTACGTGTGAAAGTGTGAATTTAATGACCAACGTAGGGGTGCCAACGAACATATGTTTGCACTTGAAACACTCGCAAACACATAGTAGGGTATCCATCTGTTGTATTTATGGTTATGGTCTTCGGCTTATTCGTGTTACATTACATTACATATGAAAGGATGTTTATCTTGAATGTTTAGAAAGTGCTGATGGCTATAAGCTACCCTTCTGAAATAAAATTGGAGTAAGGGCTGTTTTTTGACTGATAGATCTTCTAATAAGGGTAACTTCTAAACAGTGCAATCAATTTCGACAGTCTTTTGACATTTAACTTCAATATTGTTTGACAAATTAACATAAATAGACAGCAAAGGAACGCGCTTTTGCTTAACTCATTTATGCGATTTGTGCAGCATAATCCTTAGGAATTTGAGTATAATAATTGAGAATAAGAACTGAATTAATGCGAATAAATACGGTAGTTGCCATAATTATATGTATTCGGAGTTAAATAAAGTCCTATTCAATCTAGTTATCATAATTTAATCGCAATTTATGACTGGTTTTTTGCTTAGGATCTTTTTTATTTAATAACGGTAATCGAATCGATAAGCCGAAAATAATCGTGTGAAGTTAAGTGCGAAATATAAAAATCATTTAATAAGCGTGAAAA
This sequence comes from Volucella inanis, assembly GCA_907269105.1. NCBI lineage: Eukaryota > Metazoa > Arthropoda > Insecta > Diptera > Syrphidae > Volucella > Volucella inanis. The sequence goes on from OU026153.1 coordinate 151,989,848, forward strand.
GAAGAAAAATTGACAAAGATTAAGTGTTAAACTGTAGTGAAAACTAATTTAAATTACACAAAAAGTTATAAGACTGGTGCAAAGTGATTAGTAAATGAATAGACGGAGAATTCACTGCGAGCAGATGGTAGCTCAGCTTGGTCTCTCTACAGGTGTGTACCGCTTACCAACAATTGCCAGAACAAAGAAATTGAGAAGAACAAGGTCAGATTCTGAAGGAAATTTGTTACATGCCCTTCTTTAGCGGACACAAAATATTACACTAAAGTCATTTTTCAGTTGCATAGAATATTATCTAAACCGAATTTAAGCCGAAGAATTTAATAAAACAGTAGCGAAGGCCATAACTAACGAGGAAATTCCAGAATAAGCGAAGGACACTGACATAAGCCTGTTAATGACGAACGATTGGACAGGCGTTAAGAAAAAGTTAAAACTTCGACATAAATCTGACACCAAACCCCAACAAATCTAGTCTACAAATGGATCACCATTTTAAGAGTTAATATTGCTCTGTTAATACTAATACTTTATTTATGACTTATTTTTTAGGAGAAATACTAATTTTTGTAATTTCCCGGGATAATTTTTGACTTTGAGGTCACTTTTCTCCAGAAAATGCGTAATAAACATAAAGTTTTACTATTTTTTCCTTATGAATGTAACAATAGAACAAAAATCTTCTCTCGGAATCTCTTCGGAAAACCTGCAGCAGGTAAAATTAAAAAAAAAAAAGTTTTTTTTTTTTTTCTTTTAAGCTCCAAAAGCCATGAAAAAAAAATGATTTTGCGTGGTTTAAGATAACTTTTGTACTAAAACAGTTCTAATTGTTCTTGGCTGAAGAAGTAAATTTTGTTGTAAGTCTTCAAAACCTCCCGTTAAAATTATTAAAATATTTGCCCCGAAGACCTCGTCTTCTTCGATTAACTCGGTTTGAAGTTCGACTTTAAAGTCAATCAAATCCACTTCAGTGGAAAAATATCACCCCTGGCCACATGACTCCTGCAGTATTTATATTTCAAAAAGGCGGGGTGACTCGTTTGGAAAGAGTTTCTATGGCCTGCACATCTACCTACAGAAAGCATCTCGCACCGAAAACAAGTAATTTCTACTTGTCTATTCACACTAATTCAACACTTTTTAGAAATCTTAAAGGCCGAAGTGCACTGCACGAGAGGACAAAATAGGGAGAGTACCTCATAAAAGCCTTGCTTGTCTACAATACAGCCAAGGCGATTGACACACTCCTCTACCTCACGAAGTATTCCGCATGCCATTCATCGATTTTTCGTTTCCTTGGATTAATTAATTAATTAAAAACCCACCGAAAAAGAAAAAGACTACGTTCAGGATTCTGAAACTCCAATTTATTCAGTGGTGGTACTCCAACAAACAGCGACAGAAAATTGGTGGTCTCAGTTATGCCGATCCCATCGAGAGGACAAGCTTAGATGAGTGTCTGCCCGATTTGTTTGCAAAAAAATTCAAATCCAACCGCATTCGTCGTCTTCGGCTTGGTACGGGTCTACGAAACATAGAAAAGGGCGAAATGTGATCAGTAAAAGTTCTTTCATTTTTTCCCATACAAAAACATCCAATACTGTAAGATCAGGAGATCTTGTTGGCCAGTGAATTAGTCCATTTCTTCCTTATGTCCTAAGAAGGACATCCTATTTGCTTCGCTTTAAGAAAATTAAACAAGTACGAAATATATTACTCTATAACCGACAAAGAATTTCTCACAATAAAATGGTCAATGAATTATTTCGGACCATACATTTTCACGGTTAGTATACACCCTGCCTGTCTCGAACTGCTATAATTTCCAAACTGTTCATGGCAGTGAGCTCAAATTTTGACACATGGCAGATAATTTTATTATTTACAAGCCTTTTTAACAATTTGCGTCCCAATTGTATTGAAAATTTTTTATCCGCGATGGAATTCAAGCGTGATAGTGTAATTGCTTTATATTTGGCTGGAAAACCACAAGTAGCTATCGTTAGAGCCTTCCAGCAAATCATTTATGTCTCGAACTATAGCTCACTACCGTGATACTGGCAGCGTTACAAAACACCACGGAGGTGTTCATAAAAAAACAGCAACATCGGCAGAAATGGTTCGGAAAGTGAAGGCTCGAATTGAACGAAATCCAAGTCGAAGTGGAAGAAAAATGGCTCGTGAGCTTAACATATCGTTGGAAAGGATGCAACACTTACTGAAAATGAGCTTGGGCTCAAGCCATTGAAGTTCCAAAAAGCTTACGATCTTACACCACAACAGAAAAAAGTAAGAGTCGAAAGAGCGAAGGAGTTGCTACGCTTGCACGAAAGTGGTGAGTTGTCGAATTTGGTTTTTTCCGATGTGTCGCTATTTGCTATCGAGCAATATAGTATTTCAGCAAACAAAATGACCGAGTTTACTTGCCAGAGAGGTCCTTCGAAAATTTACACCTTCGGACGTGTAACGTCGCTTGACTATTTTCTGTGGGGCTACGTTAAATCATAGCGGCCATTTCGGCCGAAATGTGTGACCAAGTCGTTGAAAATTGGGTCCAAGGAATCGACTGCTGCAAACGTGCCCGCGGTGGCCATATGAACGGAGTCGAGTTTCATTCATAAATGTTTTGATTGTACTTCAAGCCGATAATAAAGTTTTTAAAATATCTCAAATGGTTTGCCTTTAGTAAAAAAAAAAGTTGTCAAGTCGTTATTAGAAAACCCTATATTTTCCAACATTTTTTGCTTTGGCACAATAAAATTTATCAAAAAATAAAAAAATTACGGCATTTTAAAACGTTGCAGTTCGAGTCAGGCAGGGTGTTTTTTTTATATAATACCTCGCGCGCGCACCTAGGGGATATGAATACCCTTTTACTGGTTTTTCTCCAGGGCGCGGGCGGGTTGTGTAGTAGTTTGTAGATACAAAGGTCTATCACCTCGACATCAAAGGGGGCTATTAAGCTTTGGAGATTATTTGTTCACAATAGAGTACTTAATAGGCAAAGAGAATAGAGTTGTCGATTTTCTAAGGCGTATTTAATAATAACAGTTTAACATTTGTTAAATGTTATTATAGGGCTCATAACATAGCATGTTATGTTAGGGAAAGCCAGCATTCTGGTTTGTTTCTGTTTTGTCTGGACATTTTCTTTAATCAATGTGATATCAGTCAAGAGTGATCGCATCCCAATTATAGCTAAGTTCAATAAAACTGAAACAATTTCAAATATTAATCATATGAAAAGTATGTTTCCTAAAAATAAATTAACAACCTCTCTTAATTTTGTTCAGCATACCATTTAACAGAACAGAATCACATAACCATTATTGAACAATTTGGAGAGCATTTCGAAAAATTCGGAAAGATTAAGGAATTGAGGTTCAGAAAAAAGAATATTTAGAAAAATTAAATGAGATCAGCGAGGATCTTAGAGAAAATACTCAGGCACTCAGGTAGAAGCAAGAACACAAATATCAGAAAGCCAAAACGAAAAATATTCATTCTGCCAATATTAAAATACCGTTAAAATTTTCAGGTCATAACATGGGTCTTAAATCTGAGAATGCTAACTCAGACTGGCTGTCAACAATATCTGGAAGTACAGACAATCAATGACGTAAGCATAACGAATGAAACTGACATAATAGTATTAGTAAGAAATATTTCATTAAATTAAGCCTTATTACACCTTGAACAAGGACAAATTCTTAATAAAGAAATTTTAAATATCGTGCATAAATTAAGTCTTTAACCTCAATTAAAAAACAGACAAAGAAAAAGTTTACGTATTGTAATAAGTACCGCACAAAATGGCTCTTTGGAACAATGGACGACGAGGACAGTCAAACAAAAAAAGAACAATTACATAACGTACCACAGAATAGTAATACTTCAATAAATGCAGTTATTTCAATACATAGAGTACAAATAAAGCTAGAAATCTGTTTCGATAAATTATTTAAACTAAAATATTTAGAAACAAAAGTAGAATACATTCAGCATAATATAGTATCCCTAAGAAGTAATATAGTATATTGCATTACACCCCAATATTCTTACTAACGAAGAGACTGGAAATTATAAAATATTGATTTCCTTAAGCTAAAGCAAATACAATAAAAAGTTGCTGAACTCAAAAATAAAATGCCATTAAAATTCTATTGCGTATGTTATTTAATTCATGCGGTATTTTTTTCAAAATGTGAACATTTATTTAAGAAAAACATGTACAATAGTATTATTCAAAGTATTGCATATCCGAAGCTATGACTTTTTCCCATTTTTCTGGCAATTTGTGGATCCCATCCCAATAGAACTGTGCCGGCTTGGCAGCTAAGAATGAATCAAGCCACTTTTTGATATTCTGCTCTGATGTTAACAGTATTTCAATGAGGGCGTTCTGCATCGACCGAAACAAATGGTAGTCAGAAAGGGCAATGTCTGGGCTATAAGGCTGGTGGGGTAAGACTTCCCATCCACTGTTTTCCAAATAGTTCTTAACCGGAATAGCAACGTGGGGCCGAGCGTTGTCATGATGGAAAATTATTGCCTCGTGTCTGGTCGCATATTCCGGACGTTTTTCGGCTACTGCTCTCTTCAAATGATTTAATTGTGTTCGGTAGCGTTACCATTGAGTGTTTCACCCGGTTTTAGCAGCTCATAATACAGCACACCAATCTGATCCCACCAAATACAGAGCATTACCTTCGCGCCATGGCTTTGCCGTTGATTTGGCTGGTTGGCCGGGTTTCACATATGATTTTTTGCGCTTGGGGTTGTCTTAATGGATCCAATTTTCATCACCAGTAACAATCTGATACAAAAATGACTTCCTTTAGTGGCGTTCCAGCAGCATTTCGGACATGCAAAACCGCCTTTCGACGTCTCTCGGCTTGAGTTCATGTGGAACCCAATTTCCTTGCTTTTGAATATATCCAACTGCTTTTAAACGTTTTGAAATGGCTGCTTAAGTGACACCCAAAGATTCTGCGAGCTCTTTTTGTGTTTGGCAACAATCTTCATAGAGTAATGCTTCCAGTTCTTCATCTTCAAACTTTTTTGGCTGCACAGGACCTTCATCGTCTTCCAAGCCAAAATCACCACTTTTAAATCGTGTAAACCACTTTTGGCACGTTCGCTAAGCTAGCGCATGTTCACCATAAACTTCCACCAAAATACGATGACTTTCGGCAGCAGTTTTCTTCATGAAGAAGAACTCCCCGCAAAAACACTTTTTCAGGCGCAAAGTTCGACATATTTGAGTGAAAAAAAATTATCATTGTTTATGCTTCAAATGAATGACATATACTGAAATGACGTGCAATGACAGTAGCTATCCAACGCATGTTCCAATGAAATAATAACAATGGAATAATACAAGTTACGCAATCTCTTAGCAAACCGCTAAGACCCAATAAATAAAATATTTAACTTTGCCACTTATGTTGGCAACCCCAATCCCTAATAAAGATTTTATGTAAATTGCTGACAAAAAAAAAGAATTAAATTCAAATATATGAATAAAACGTACAAGATATGAACAAGGAAAAACAATATCTGAATTTGAAAAAAGTGAATATTGTGTTGTAAAACAGAGTTATAAGAGTTATATCAAAAATATACAAACTGAAATTATACCTCTAGATGGTGAAATTATACTAGGTGGAGAGAAAAGTAACCTCCTTGACCGCATTGGTCCGTTCATATTTAGGCAGACATGCCAAATTTCAGTGCGATACTGTCTTTAGTTTTGTTTTGACAGCTGATTGTTGTTGACGTGTTTGGCTACATGTTGAGGATGGACAAAACCGATTTTCGTTCTCTCATAAAACATTATTTTTAGAGAAGCAAAGGGGCGAAGGAAACAAAAGAAAAGTTGTATAAATATTATGGGGCTAATACTCCGTCATATTACACCTTCCAATATTGGTTCCGAGAGTTTCGTGGTGGCCGCAACTCCATTACCGGTGCTGGCTGACCGGAAAGTGAAGGTGCGCGAGCTAGCAGATACCACAAAGATTAGTACTGAGCGCACACGCCATATTTTGGGCAATATTCTGCATATGAAAAAGTTATCCTGCCGCTGGGTGCCGCGCATACTCAATCCTGACCAAAAACACGACCGCGGGAGCATCTCGAAAGAGTGTTTGGACTTGCTGATGTGGAATCGGGCGATTTTTCGCGTTAATTGGTAATTGTTGAACACCAGAGAACAGAATGAGTGCCCGTCAATGGACTGAAGCCGGCACGAGTGCTCCGAAGCGGCCGAGAAAGGCTCGATGGGTCGGAAAGGTTATGGCGTCGGTTATCTGGGATTGTCATGGCATACTCATCGTGGACTACCTCGAAAAAGGAAAAACCATCAACAGCGAGTATTGGTTTACTCTGCATTATTAGAGTGATTGAAGGCCAAAATCGCTGCAAAACGGCATCATATAAAGCGAAAAAAATTTTGTTTTTGCAAGACAATGCACCGGCGTACAAGAGCGTCACAACCATGGTTAAAATCAATGACTTACGGCTCTAACTGCTGTCGCGTCCACCGTATTCGCCCGATTTGTCTCCATCGGACTATTATCTATTCCCACACCTCTCAAAATGGCTCATCAATAACAAATTCAGCTCACGCGAGGAAATTATCGACGCCACGGAGGAGTATTTTGCAGACCTTCCGGACTTTTCGGACGGGACGAAGAAGTTGGAAAATCGTAATAATTAATGTATCAAACCAAAAAGGGACTGTATTGAATAAAATAAAAAAAAAAAACATTTAAATTTTTTTTTTTTTTTTTTTTTTTCATTCCCAAGGAGGTTACTTTTCACCCCACCTAGTATTTATAAAGAATATTGAAGCAGATGACACAAATTTTATGCTATCATCAGGAAACTATCTCATCAATTTTAGAAACTGTACTTTATAATGGGTGATTTTATTGCTGTTCGTGTTCCAATTTTGACCTTTCACGCGTAAAACGTGACATGTGTTAAAGTAAAACAAGCTCAGTTGGCATTGTTATTTTATCATGGAAAAACTAATACCCGAATAATGGTTACAAATTTGAATTTTATTGTTAAAATTCGTGCTATGTGAAAGATGTTTTTCGCGTACTTCAATAATTTCACGGTCGTCGTAGTCGACCTACTAGCAAGCCATTCAAGCCATAGTTACAAAATTTCACATAAATTTTATGCTATTGGACATCAAAGTATCTGCCCGTATGCATGAGAAAAATATTGCTGCTGCTATTTTAAGAAGACCTTGATTTATCAATTCGTCGCCGTTTACAGCACTTGGTATTGTGTAACTCGGCTACATGGAAGATTTTACGTAAGATTCTTTCTCTAAAACCTTACAAAATGCAGCTTGTACAAGAACAGAAGTCAGATGATCTGCCACAGCGTTGAATTTTCGGTGATTGGTCTTTAGAAAAGCTAGAGGGAGATCCGCTTTTTATCAAAAAAAGCTTTTTTCTGATCGAATGGATAAGTTAAATAACTAAACTGCAGTATTTGGTCAAACGAGCAACCTCAGGCAATACAAAAGCTGTCAATGCACCTTGGAAAAATGCAGCATTTGAAGCAGAATCATTGGCCTATATTTTTTCAAAGATGACCGTGAGAACAACGTTGCCGTCAATGGCAACTGAACCAGGTTGATACGTGGTTCCAGCAAGACGGCAATACGTGGTACACAGCACGCGAAGCGATGAACCAATTGAGAAATGAGTTCGGTCAGAAATTTATCACTCATTTTTGACCGGTGAATTGGACGACTAAATCATGCAATTTTACGCCTTTAAACTATATGTATATGATGGGAATACATCAAATCACTATCTATGCTGATAAGTCAGCGTAAATTGCAGCCTTGGAAGACAACATGTGTTATTAGCGAGATACCAGACAATATGCACGAAAAAATTATTCAAAAGTGGTCCATATATGCGTTGTTTTTTTTTTTTTTTGCTATATTGGTGCACATGTCCCAAACATATGTTCACAGTTTCAAGTACATAGCATACTTAATTTTTTTTTTTACAGATAGAACATTTAGAAGCGTTTTGTTGTGCTCAGAGATTTTTAAATATTATAAAAAATTTGGAGCAAAGAATTTTTATCAAATTTTCTGTATTAAAAAAATTGAATCAAGTGCTCTAAAACAATTGAAATGTTGACAGTGGCAGTGTGACTCACCTAAGTAAAAACATGGTAACAATTGTTACAAGCGAGAAGATGCCATTTATTATCCGCGCTGTGGACGCCCCAGCACATCAACAAAAGTTGATAACGTCGGATCTGTGAAGAAATTTGTATTGAAAAATTTTCGAAATACCGAAAGAGAAGTTACTGAGATGTTGGCACATCGGTCGGCTCGTGTCGTGCAGTTCTCTCGGATGTTTTGGGCACAGGAGCTCTTAAATGACGTGCTCAGAAGGGTCATAACTGGTGACGAAAAATGGGTATATGCTTATGAATTCGAAAATAAAGCCCAATCGTTCCAATGACAGAGATTTGCAACGATTGAGGAAATAATAACGTCATCGCTAGAACAGCTTAAGACTATACCAAAAAGTGCTTACAAGAAATGTTTCGAGGATTGGAAAGAGCATTGCCACAAATGTATTATATTTGAGGGAGATAACTTTGAAGGAGACAACATTAATATTGATGAATAAATAAATTTTTTTTTTATAAAAAAATAAAGTCACCTCACTCTTTGAGCACACCTCATATAATCTCAAAAAAAGACCTAACAAATACGATGTGCTTATCAGCAATATTCCAAAGCAATCACGCGCAAAATAAATTTCTCACTAAAATCGCTGATACTATGTCTGAATAAATACTTTTGAAAAAAAGTAAAAATATATATTGTAGAAGAGGAAGCTAGATGCATGAAATTGTGTTCAAACTATAATGCCATGAACTGTTCTTCACAATGCAGATAGCTCTGAATAAAACATTCCTTAGCTTTAGTTGCCCAAACTTTAAGTGGTTTTGAATTTGGAAATACAACTTAAGTATGAACTAGTGTATGGTACCTGTTTAAATTACATTTTAAAATGACGTTGTGTTAACTATGTAGACTAAATCAGTCTTAAGCATATCTGTCTCTGTTTTAACTGGGGCTAGGATAGGGTTTAACTTACCATATATAACCATATAAACCATATATACAGTCATATAGAGTCTTTTGAGCAGTCTCCTAGCAAGGCGTTGTGGCGTTCGATTTACTTCAGGTCAACGGCTTCGCCACCGAGAACATCCCATTTAATAATTCCCAGCACCGTGGGGCTGGGTTAGTACTTAAATAGGGATCGCATTACAATGTGTTCCATCCCTATTTTACATGTGGAACATTAGTATAAGGATCTTCCAAAATTCATATCCTTATCCACTGAGCTGTAATTTCAACAGTCTTTCTACAGATTCCGGGCTAAGACCAAAAATTGACATAATATATGTAAGTGAGCAATGATTTATCAGTCACAGTGATGCTACCTACTTCTACCTTATTACATTGTCTTAGTTGTTCGTTGTATACAAGTTAACTTAGTATTTTTTCCCGACGTTGGCTAGTAGTTAAAGGCACATAAGTTCCTTTTAATGAGACTTCTTCACACAATGGACTATGCCTTACTTATTTAAACAAGGGTAGTGTCCTGTTAAGACAATAGAGAGCAAATTGTACTTGACTCTCGACATCATGAAACTTAGACTGGCTATAATCTGGATAGCTATGCTATCCACATTTTTGCTCGTTAGAGACATAAATCTGGACACAAAGATTAATAACATCAGCCAACTGTGTTGAGAGCACCTTTTCAATGAGCGTAACTTGTATTATTCCATTGTTGTTATTCCATTGGAACATGCGTTGGAAAGCTACTGTCATTGTACGTCATTTCAGTACAATCATTTTTTTTCACTCAAATATGTCGAACTTTGTGCCTGAAAAAGTGTTTTTGCGTTGAGTTCTTCTTCATTACTTTAATATGAAGAAAACTGCTGCCGAAAGTCATCGTATTTTGATGAAACTTTATGGTGAACATGCGCAAGCTGAGCGAACGTGCCAAAAGTGGTTTGCACAATTTAAAAGTGGTGATTTTTACTTGGAAGACGATTAACGTCCTGGGCAGCCAAAAAAGTTTGAAGATGAAGAACTGGAAGCATTACTCTATGAAGATTTTTGCCAAACACAAAATAGCGCGCAGAATCTTTGGGTATCACTCATTTCAAAACGCTTAAAATCAGCTGGATATATTCAAAAGCAAGGAAATTGGGTTCCACATGAACTTAAGCCGAGAGACGTCGAAAGGCGGTTTTGCATGTCCGAAATGCTGCTGGAACGCCACAAAAGGAAGTCATTTTTGCATCGGATTGTTACTGCTGATGAAAAATGGATATATTACGACAACCCCAAGCGCAAAAATTCATATGTGAAACCCGGCCAACCAGCCAAATCAAAGACAAAGCCAAATATCCATGGCGCGAGCGTGATGCTCTGTATTTGGTGGGATCAGTTGGGTGTGCTGTATTATAAGCTGCTAAAACCGGGTGAAACCATCAATGAAGCAGTAGCCGAAAAACGCCCGGAATAAGCGACCAGACACGAGGCAATAATTTTCCAACATGACAACGCTCGGCTTCACGTTGATTTTTCGGTTAAGAACTAATTGGAAAACAGTGGATGGGAAGTCTTACCCCACCCGCTTTATAGCCCAGAGCTTGCCCCTTCTGACTACCATTTGTTCCGGTCGATGCAGAACGCCCTCACTGAAATACGGTTCACATCAGAGCAGAATATCAAAAATTGGCTTGATTCATTCTTGGCTGCCAAGCCGGCGCAGTTCTTTTGGGAGGGGATCCACAAAGTGCCAGAAAGATGGGAAAAAGTCATAGCTTTAGATGGGCAATACTTAAATAAACGTTAAAATTTTGAACAAAAAAACGCACGAATTAAAATATATACCCAATAGTTTTCACCTTAATGAAGCAACACTTTATGATGTGCAAACGGTAAGTTGCACTGACGCTAACGTCGGTAATCTGAAGCCGACAACTAAAGAATATGTCCATGAAGCGTGAGAACCTTTTATACTCCAGAAGTTTTACAAAAACTATGCTCACGCAATAAAAGGTGGACATTTTTGCGATTCAGAAAATCTTTACAATCGAGAAAGTTTAAAAAAGACTTGTGACACAAGGCTCGGGCTTAGGCCGCTTACTATAGAACATTAACAAATGTACGATGAAATTTTACGTCTACATGGTCCATGTGCAGTTTTAGTAAAAGTGTTAGAAGAAGTTCACCAAAAGCGCTGATTATTACGAGTAGGAAAATCCGCAAAACGTAACGATTGTAGTTGGAGGATGTGAAATTGTTTTTCAAGTATCTCATAGTTCTTATTGTATGTATGTGAGCTTTCTTGCTTGGGCTGGCAGTTATATACCGCGGGAGCTCTCCGCCTTAACGCAAGTGGATTTTGAAACGTTTCTAATGATGTTATACAATACTTGTCGTATATTCAATGCTACCAGATAAGCCATGGAAAAAAAAAACACTCGATGCCTAGCATCACAACCTGGCAACAAAATTGGAACATATCACTAAAATGAAGATATATAAAACACATCGTTTTATACCAGTGATCGGTGTATTGATGAAACGGATTCATAGCGAAACAAACTTCTATTTTACTCAGTTTTGATGGAACATGATGAAGACACTCCAAACTGTCCATATTGGTGAACATATTATTGTAAACCAATTTTTTCAATGTCCTCGATTCAAAATCGAGAGGATAGCCTTTCTAAATAAACTTTTCGAGTGTTCTTCAGATCGAGAAAAACTGGACAATTTTTAGTAACATAACGAACAGGTAAAATAACTGAATCGTATAGAGTAAGCTAAATTTTCAAGCTGACTCCAGTGAAGTAGTGCCTTACCGCGGTGCAATGGGAAGCTAAAATTAGATCCAGCACTAATAGGCGTTGATTGTGGACAGAAATCCAGAATGGCAGTCCGCCTAATTAAGAGTTCAAGACTGTACTCAACAGTTTCAACGACTTTTTTAACGTCCAATCCGATGGGCCCTCAGTTGTGGTATATAGGTATAACTACTTTATAGGGTCTGGTTTGTCAAAGGATGTACTACAATCCCATCTATTACTCGTCAACAAATTTGTTCGGAGGTATGTCCTATGAATTTAAATTGAAAATCGTTTACCCAATTCTCAAGCAAAGGGCACCGTACAAGAATTGTAACAGAAATCAATATTATGACCCCGAAAACTTTTGTAGCTTTCCAACTATCGATCTATCTTGAATTTACATGTATCTGAAGATCACGAAAGCACTTGGTATTGACAAAATTGTTAGTTTGAGCTCAGATCCAACTCATACTGTAGCAATACGTAAGGTAAAGTAAAGGTGTCGATAAAATAAGGGCACTTGTATACTTCATGTATTTAACACTGTGACCCAGTGTCGATCTATTTTTACCTTAGTTTTGGCAGGATTCTAAATTTGGTTAGGGTCCTTATAATTTCAAACGACAAATCTTTTGTGTAAGCTTAGACGTGGAACTTTTTTATAATATGAAAATATGTTGACGACATTGGTCGAGAAAGATAAAAGGAACGCGTCAGCTAAGACCATTTCACATTATGTTGTATACGTTACGATGTATACGATGTGTACGATATTAATTAAACAGGAGTGATCTACGAAGGGGAATACCTTAAGTAAACTGTAAACATTTTTGGAATGAGTTTCGAGAAAAGCAATCTAACACTTTAATTTTTTCTTATATCATGAAAATAACTAGATGTCGAAGTCGACCGGAAGTCTACTTTAATTCCTTGGAAAAGTTTTTTTTTATTGTATTTTTCGTTAAAAATAATCAACATTCCCTGGAAACCTCCCGACCTGTTTATACGTACAACGATACGTACAACTTCATATAATAGATACAAACCATCATTAAGACAAAGAAGAATGTTTAATTGGGTTCACTTTCAAAGGGCGCTAATTAGAATATGATTAGAGGTTCATGCCATGAAAGAAACTCCGGCAATAGGTATAATTTTATCGTACACTCACACCAGCTACTCTTAAAATGAATTGTTTTACGAAATGTGAATAAACCAATAATTGCTTCATTACATTGTGGTTTTAGTATGCATACGAGTATGTAGTTAAACTGTAGTACGTCCCAAAATAAAACGCTTAAGTTACGAGTACCAGGAGTACATATTATACGGGTGCTATTTAACATGTAACACTTACCTAAATTTTCAACCTGACATGGCAGGACTAATGTGTCGCCTACAACCGCTCGATATGTATGGCCACGGGATAGAAATCGTGGTAATGGTCCGACAGCCGGTGATGTTGCCATTGGTCGGGTTGCTGAACCTGAAAGTACAAAATAAAAAAAAGAAAAATGTTTTTATTTTAGTCATTTGATTAATGGCACTGCTAGGCGAAAATATATGTAAAAAGGTCATAAAGTGAGGTGAGGTATTGTTCTTTGCACGAGACTTTTCTAATAAAACACGATAAGGGAGAATGAAAAAAATTTAACCGGCACTTGGGGGATGATTGGCCAGGTGGAGGTTAAAAAATTTGCATAATCGGGAAGAAAAGTTAAATGGATTCGTGTAGTTTCTCTTGATGAGGTAAAAATAAAAATGTAAAAAAATTTTATTGCACCGCCACATTTTACGTGTATAAAATTAAATGTAGTAAAGCATGTTCGGACAGAAAACTTGTACTTATATATCTAGAGTATGTCGGAATCGCGGACAGAGGGTTTTTCCAAAATGTGATATATGGTGATATGTTGCAAAATTTGTTTCCCATTTGTTCATTTGAAGAAGACAATAATCAAAAATGTAGCATTGTGCTTATCCAATTTGCGATTGCACAGTGTTGCGGTATCTAAGAAGAAGAAGAAGCAATATTCTCACATGGAAAAGTAAACTGAAATATTAATAAATAAAGGTAGAGGTGACAAATATTTCACAACTAAATGCAAACAGTGGAAAAGAATACAAGAAGCTTACTTGGATTTCGAAGAAAGATTTTTGCGAAAAGGTGGAATGGTACTGTGAAACCAGCATACTGGTAAAAGTAACTGAAAGGGGCAAACCACTCAAATGATGCCACCTACACAGTAGCAGTAGTTGCAATTGAGTTGGTTATCACAACCCGAAATAGGTGGCATTTAACATCGGTTGGCAGTGGCAAATTGGACAATAAGAAACTTTGCTGTGACTTTTATAGATAAAAAATTATAAATTGGAAATAGGCTTTAAAAGCTTTGATGTGTGCCATCAAATACAGAGAGCTTCGCGTTGCGTTGAGCTATTGATTAGTTTAGGGTAAGTTAAACAGAGGTATCACACAGACACCAGGCACCAAATGGGCCTATCCCGATCCCTGTGTAACCAGTTGAATTTTTCTTCAAATGGCAAAAACCTAAACAATCTCCCTGGTAAAACACCCAATTTCTTTGCAAAAGCCAAGAAGGCCTTTAAAGTCTGTGCCGTCTCTTCCTCTAATTTTTTCGAAAAATTATTTCCCTAAAAATGTCCTTCGACTACACGATATTGCCTCGCATTCATACAGTATGTGTGTTATGTCATTAATTGCTTGCAAATACCCGTTTCTGACAATCTGAGTCCCTTTGCGTGTTTCCGCAAAAGACAGTGACATGTCAGGATTTCTATTGCTATCCTAAGCTTAGCCCTGTTGAATTTTATTAACTTTCTAGATCTTTTTCTGCCAAAAAGCGGCCAGAGAGCCTTGGATACCTTGTGTCCGTCAAAACTTGAGCACCATAGGTTGGCAGTCTTTGTAATTTTTTCCTCGATAGTGCCCCTCACTATGCAGAGGGGTGGTTATATGTTGGCAGCCATATTATTTTCGAGTAGCCCCTTTTCTCTTGCAAGCTCATCCGCTTATTCATTTCCCTTAATATCGCAGTGTCCTGGCATCCAGCATAGTATTACTTGATTCTGACTGCATAGTACAGTGTCAAACAGACACTGACTGTATCAGAATTGAAGTTGGTTGATTCCATTGCCTTGAGTGCGGCCTGGCTATCGATGTAGATAGCGATATCTCTTTCGGATACCGATCTCATCTGCATAAGCTCAGCCACCCTGAGGACAGGCAGAACCTCTAATTAGAATACCCTGCTTGCATCCGTTTTCTTATAGTGTTTTATAGACACTCTTAGTTCTCAGTTCATCATCTGTGAAAATTGCAATTTCATTTGACCTGATTATTGTATTTCATTTTTATTTTTTTTTTGCCAATTCTCCTTTTCCGGATATATTGAATAATTAGGAATGTCGAAGCTGGATAAGGAAGGAATTTCATCTGTTAGAATTGGAATGTCTGGCAGTAGCTCCGCCAGGAGCGTCCAGTGTCCAAAGCTATTGCTCTTGAAGTAACCTAGATTAGTGATTCGTATCGCTCCTTTGCCAGCAAGTTTTGATCTGTTAATCAAGGGGTTTTAGGTGCAGAAAAGGTGGTACAGAGCGCAACTGTAATGGTTCTTTGAACTGCCAATAATATTCCGTAAACCGTTTTCTTGTTTGTTGCTTTCCACCATACTACTGCGCCATATGTAAGTTTGGGTTTTACCACCACCATATACAGCCATAGCAGATTTTAAGCCCCAAATTTTTCCTACCGTTCTTTTTTGGATAAGGCATATAAAAGCCTTTTTAATTCTATTCGCTATATTAACCCAGATACAGCGTGCTGTCCGAGAGGGACTGTTTCATTCCGTTAAGTTTTAAGAGTTTGAATTGCGGTATCTTGTACTTTCTGGTAAAAAGAAGCAGTTCCGTTTTGGAAGTGTTGATATTGAGACCACAACTTTTTGCCCAAGTCCTGATCGTCTTCAGGGCAACCTCCATAATGTCGCTTAAAATATTTATGGAGATATCATTGACAGCCAGCATCCACAGGAGTGGCGATATGATTGCCCCTAAGGGGTCCCCCTGGTTACGACATTCTAGTCTAGCTTTAAATCAACAAAATGTAATGTAGGCCCCATACTAAAGTTTTAAGCTCGTTACTAATTGAAGTATAAAACGTTGAAAAATTAAAGAAGTGGTTAATTTCAACCCCATTGAACTAAACAAGGGTAAGAAACCGAGTCAGCAATTGATACGTGTTAATTTCTCCTTATTGTAAACAGTTGAAATTGCATTAACTTCACCCCCAGTATACTGTCGCCTTTTCTTATGAATTTCATAGTTTAAATGTTTTCTTAGAGAGCTTCAAGAGGATAGAGCACTAAGCTGCTTTCAATAAGAATATCCAGGGTTGTGCCTTATGATCCTTTAACCTAAATTCCTGAGTCTTTTGAAGATAGATGAGTAAGCGCTTTAGTAATAAGGTCTCTACAGTACCAGCACGTACCACATCAGCGACAAATATTGCAGTTTGATACGATCGTAAGTCCGACATTTTCACAGAGAGCGTGCAAGATTTTTCTTGATTTTGATTGATTGATCCTTCACAATACAGTTCAAAGCATCATAAATTGAAGATAACTCTTTGAGTGCAGCCCATGATGTGAATTTCAAGACATGGGGGATTCATCAGTACATCTAGACCAGAACCAGGCACGATAGCGAAAACCTGGCCTTGAAGGCTTTCGACGTAACTTGTTTAGTCTATAGAAGTTTATTATCCAATATGTCATCCAAATAATTAGCACCATTCGAGAAACAAATGGTGATGCACTTTAAGGCTAAATTAGTCAGGCCAGCCAGCTTCCTCCTTCTCCTAAAGAGAACAGCCCCAGTTGTAAGAAAATTCACTTAAAGCCTCTTTCTAAGTGCGCTTAAGAGTGTAATTTATCTACACCATATTGCCTCGCGGGTTACATACTAGGTGGGGTGAAAAGTAACCTCCCTCGGAATGAACATTTTTTTTTTTTTTAAATATTCTTTTATTTTATTCAATATAGTCTCCTTTTAGTGTGATACATTTATTCCACCGATTTTCCAACTTCTTGATCCCGTCCGAAAAGTAATTTTCCGGAAGGTCTGCAAAATACTCCTCCGTGGCGTCGAGCTGAATTTTTTATTTTGGTGAGCCATCTTTTGAGGTTTGGGAAGAGATAATGGTCCGAGTGAGCCAAATCGGGCGAATACGGTGGATGCGACAGCAATTGGAGCCGTAAGTCATTGGTTTTAGTCGTGGTTGCGATACTCTTGTGAGCCGGTGCATTGTCTTGCAAAAACAAATTTTTCTTTTCGCTTCATATGAGGCCGTTTTGCAGCGATTTCGCTCCAATAATTCACAGTTATACTCGTTCTTGATGGTTTTTTTTTTTTCGAGGTATTCCACGAAGAGTATGCCATGACAATCCCAGAAAACCGACGCCATAACCTTTCCGACCCATCGAGCCTCCCTCGGCCGCTTCGGAGCACTCATGTCGGCTTCAGTCCATTGCCGGGCACTCATTCTGTTCTCTGGTGTTCAACAATTACCAATCGACACCAAAAGTCCGCCCGATTCCGCATCAGCAAGTCCAAACACTCTTTTGAAGTGCTCTCGCGTTCGTGTTTTTGGTCAGGAGTGAGGATGCGCAGCACTCAGCGGCAGGATAACTTTTTCATATGCAGAATATTGCCCAAAATATGGCGTGTGCGCTCATTACCAATCTTTGTGGTACCTGCTAGCTCGCGCACCTTCACTTTCCGGTCAGCCAACACCATTTCATGTATTTTTTTTTTTGACATTGTCCTCTGTAATCCCATCGGAGGGACTGCCGCTGCGGACTTGATCGGTAGTGGAGTTGCGGCCACAACGAAACTCTCGATACCAATATTTGACGTTGTAAACTGACCGATTTATTGGATAATATTTATCCAACTTTTCTTTTGTTTCCTTCGCCGTTTTGCCTCTCAAAAAATAGTGTTTTATGAGAGAACGAAAACCGTTTTTGTTCATACTCAACATGATGCCAAACACGTCAACAGCAATCAGCTGTCAAAACAAAACTAAAGACAGTATAACACGAAATTTGTCCTGTCTGCCTAAATATGAATGGATTTCAAGGCACCATAACCTTTTTTACAGTAGCAGTGCATTCTGGTGGTCAAGGAGGTTACCTAGTATATCCTCAAATGTTAAAGGCACAGAGCCGGTACATATGTTCAATGCGTCCTTTTTATTAGGAGCGCCTTAAATCCTGTCAATCAAATTTTGAAGTGAACACACACAGGGATAGGTAGACATATTCTATCGTAGAAGACGTATTCGCAAAACAGTTTCATACATATGGTGCTCAGCCATTCTCTCCACGCTCTTCACTATAAAGAAATCCAAAATATAAGTTCTGTGGCTCTTTACGAGCGTATAGTTATCTTTTCCGATTTTCAGTAAAAAGGCTTCTCTCACTGTCACTGGATTTTGGTTTGTATGCCAGTAGTGAAGATTCTATTCAAAGTTACTAGCAGCTGGTCTATATCCTTTTGTAGCATGAATGGCTACATACCATCGGTGGCAGGGGACCTGAAGCTATAAAAAGATAAAACTAGATATGGCATGTTGTGAAACTTAGCCAGCTTGCAGCTTCATCAATATGAGCATGAGAAAACAAGTATCAGCGTTTTGAGTGATTTCGGTCCTGCGGGTTTCCCCATTTTGAAAACTTTAACTAGTCAGCTGGTTTCACTGACTCTTTCAATCCTTTAGCAAAAGTCCTTATAAGAGACACTCTACGAATCAAAATTTGTTTATAATATTATTTTTACTTCGATCTGCAATAATTGCAGTCTTCCTCTAAATGAGGTTAAGGTGACTTCCTCAGGAGTTTTCTTGTTTCCTAAGTATTGGATGCAAACCAGGTTGCAGACCAGGAAACAGACCAATTGCTTCCTAGCTTGACATGTCAGCTCAAACTATCTTTCCCGATCACCGCTGGGATTCTGAAAAGCTTATTCTAGCTTTAGTTTTAGTCCAGTTGTTTTTCTATAGATGCGTTCACTTCAACATATCGTAACCTCGCATCCAACTCCAAATTCGAATTACGGGTACTTATGATTAGACGTGGAGACCTCAGACAGTACTTTCCAGTGCAGCTGACCTGTTGGATGGCGTTAAGTCGATTTGGAAAGATGCATGCTTAATGAATGCAATCTCAGCATCGATTCTCCATAACGCAAGTAAGGAAATCATACTTACTGCGTTAGCAAGCCTTAGTCTTCCTATAATTAAATACAAGATCTCGTCTACCGTAATGGGCCTTTTTAAGGCACTGATTGAGCTCTTTCAAGTTTGATAATTTGCAATTGACCAAACATTCAGACTACGTTAGACTAAAGAGAAAATCACTGGTTCGTTATCAATTTCAAGATCGTCTAAGCCGCATCTATAGTCGCGACCTGCACAGAATCATGTCTGAATAAGGATGGATAATGTTCGCTGCTTCGTTAATCTATGTTCTTCTACATGTAGTTTTTTTCGTTGTCCTATAGATTTTTTATATATAGATATGTGCCCTACTAATGGTAGCAAAGTGGTTAAGAATTTCGAGTAAAGCGCTAAGTGTTCGATTCCCAGCCCACACACTAAAAGACAAAACATAATTTCCGACGTCACCATTCTGTTGCAAGGCATGAGTAAACCTCCGAAAGTCAAACTTTCTTTGGCAAAATACCTAATCAGCATAGCTTACTCTGAGCGTGAAATAGCAAAAAACAAAAAAGTGGACTAAGGTTTTCATCCACATAGAACTGTTGCACAGAAAGAAAGCCGACTACGGTGTGTCAGTTTTTTAATTCGACTTGTTTTGGTCACAGAAGTTGACAATGAAACTGACAGATACATTCGCTATTAAAATTGGAAAAGATTTTCTTTAAGTCTATGGAAGTAAACATATTGGAATTGGAATTATTGTGTTAAGTCATCGGATTTTGATTCTGTTGAACAACATAGCGACCTGATTATAGGCTGCCTTGATCCTTATTCCGCTTTAAAATATTTTTGTTGTTCTTGTTTTTATACCTTAAAAGTCTAGGATTTGTACATCTTTGTGTTTTGTTTAATGGACTTTTATTAAAAGAAAGAAGTTGCTCCATTTTATGGAATCACCACATCGTTGTACCCTTACATTATATAATTATAATATGTTTTTCAAATGTATGTATACGGATACAAGAAGCCTTTATCTAACGCCCCACCCTTTTATTAAAATACTTGAAGGTAGACACAACAGCTAAGTGGTGTTAATAACGAACAGTTGTTTGAATTAACATGAGAGATGTACTTTATATCATGACAATTTCAGAAATGTAAAAACTACTTTTATCCTGTCAAGTATCACAGAAACGACTTTTCTATTTCTTCAAATTTTCCATGCACTTCTTTTAAAATGCTTATTACTCTCTTGTTCAACTTTAAATTCGATTTTATGCACCAAATTTCTGGATTAACTGAAGTTAAAAAAAAAATCGAAAAAATCTGTGAGTAAATTCAACGCTCCACTTGTACGACTATCACGTCTTTGTCGCATTCTGCAGTTGCAATTCCAACTTATGGGAAATCCCCAAATGAAAAAAAAAAAAAAAAAAAAAAAAAAAACAAATGTAAAATGTAAAAAAACCCCTTCATAATTCGCAATAACTTTGCTCCCTCTGCATATTTACTACAGCTTCGTTCCACGTTCTTCGAAGTACAAAACTGTAGAGTAGAAGACCTTCGTAGGTGCCTTCTCCGGATGATGAAGGTAATTTCCGTCTCAAAGCACTCATAATACAGAAATATACAAATCAACCCATTCCCACCTACTAAAAACATCCTCGTAAACATACACTCACCTACACAAATGTGCCAATGGAAACTCTGCAATCGTGGCGACTACATGGAATTAGTACTTGGAAGAAATTTTTCCAGACAAGGAAATTTAAATATCACATTTACACCCTTCATATCCTTTTGCAAGGGTTGGGAGGATCGGTAGTAGGTTGAAAACGTTTCCCTTCATACATTCCTTTTCGAAGGAAGAATTTCTGAGACTTCATCAGCTTTGGTCCTAATGCTCTAGTACTCTGTGTATAGTATCTGTGTCTACATGAAAATGTGTTGAATGCCGATTGGAGTGCGTAGAGTACAATTTGCGTTCAGGAAATCGTACCATTTTCAATTTGCTCCATACTACTTGTTTCATTGCACGAGAACTTGTCCTAACCCCACCGTCATTCCATCAGTATCAGTGGGATAAATTACCTCCCTAGAGAAGAAATTGCTCGGTTCACCGAATTACAGGACCGTACTTTTCCAAATTTGTCAGAATTCCATTTTGCCTTGGATTTCTATTCTAGCAACGGTAGGTACAACTACAAGATACGTACGCTCATATACCGATTAGGAGGCGATTTAAGTGAATGGCATTTACTGTACCAAGAGGACTGGATATGCTGTAGTCCTATGGCGCCGTGCGTCGACGCCCCGTGTCATCATGTAACGAAGCACAAAATTGACTGCAAATACGTTTATGCTCGCACCGGGACCATTGCTTGGCGATTTTTATGCTAATTGAAACCGATTCGTATAAAAGCGAAGTGATGTTCATAAAAAAAGAGAAAACCTTGGAGAAAACTGCTAACTCGATATAGTAGTGAAGTTCTATAAGGAATATCTATTGGATAGCATTGTTGCGATACAATTTTCAATTTTCAATTCTCTTTTTCGTTTTCTTTTTAACTGTCCGGGTGGCATTGTAAGTCAAATTAGTAAGAAAAGAACGGTATACATATTGGTATATTGAGCGACAACATTGAGAATTGTCGTTTATCGACTGTTGGATATTTTTATGATAATTGTCATGGAAACGATTTTAACATTTTTAAAGAAATAAGAAGGCGTAGAAATTTTCTTTGCTTATATATGTATATGTTATACTTGTATATATTATACTTGTATATATAAAACCTTCATCTTGGACTTTTGGTAGCACATTTTGGAACGTAATTGGGGCTATGACAATATTTTTTGAATTATCGTGCAACTTACTTTTCCCTAAGATGTAACTTATCTTTAACCTTCAGCTGAATCAATAGTAACATGAACATGAACGGATGCAATGTGCCTGACAGATCCATAAGTAGTTCTTCATGTAATTAATAGTTTTGTTTGATGTTTCACTAGAGAGCAGCTACAGCGTTTATTTGGGTGTGAATTTGTCATATGCGGCAGACTAAGGCAAAAAGTCTTAAGCTATCGACACGTTAGTGTACGATTAATGACAATCCGCATCAAGGCAAAATTCTCTAACATCAGCCTCATATGCGCTCATGCCCCAACTGAAGAAAAGGACGACGCTACTAACGCCCCAAACACGAATTTAAAATCGTCCTAGGCGAATTTAAGGCTAGAATAGGCAGGGAGAACATCTTTGGTAGGACAGTTGGCATATACCGCCTTCATGACAACACGCCTAAAGCTAATTGACTTTGCTGAGGGGTGAAGTATATACAGTTATAGCAAGCACCAGGTTTCCACATTTCAATATCCATAAGGGGACATATCTGTCTCCGGATCACCAAACTGTCAGCCAAGTCGATAACATTGCGATTGACGCAAGGCAAGCCTCCAGTATTCTGGATATCCGAACCTTCCGAGGAGCCAATATTGAGTCGAATCACTATCTTGTTACAGTCAAGGTAAGAATGCGGATATCCAACACACCCCAACAAAGAAATACTGTGAGTAAATATGACGTCGAAAAACTGCAATCGCAAGAAACGGTCAGAATCTTCGCCGATCACGTATCCCGATGTCTCTCGATCAGTCCTATCGTAGCTACAGCTAGTGCAGAGGACCAGTGGCAACACTGTCAGAAAGCTATCATCAAGGCCGCGACTGATGTGCCGGGTTTCACCCGACCACCACCAAGAAACCCCTGGTTTGGTGAACAATGTCGACTAGAAAACGTAGCAAAACAAGAAGCTTATAAAGCGGCGTTGGGAAAGAGGACTAGAGCTGCTCACGAGCTCTACGAGCAAAAAAAATGGTACGAACATCGGATCCTTAGAAAGAAAAACAAAGAGCATGAGAAACGCATGATCCAAGAAATTCAGATATGCTTCTCTAGAAACAATGTACGAAAGTTTTACCAAAAGATAAAAAGAACGTTCCAGGGCAGATAATTTCGTACAGAAATCTGTAGAGATAATGAGGGAAACCTTATAGTAGAATCACATTAGGTGCTGAGAACGTGGAAAAATTACTTCTGCAGACTTTTTAATGGCGACGAAGAGCAGAATCCTGCTGTTAGGCAGAACGTATCACTCAATATAGATGATGATAGACAAAATTTCCGTCCACCTGATCAAAGCGAAGTACAAATAGCAATATCCAAGCTATAAAACAACAAAGCTGTGGGGCCTGATGGTCTACTTACCGCGCTTTTTAGAGCAGCAGGAGATGACTTGGTAGAGAGCATGCACCAACTCATTTCCAAAATTTGATCAGATGATTGCATGCCTGATGAATGGAATCTCAGAATCGTTTGCCCGGTCCACAAGAAAGGAGATCCCTTCAACTGCGCCAACTACAGAGGTATCAGTATCCTTAACATCACATACAAGATCCTATTTGCCATATTGTGTGAACGCCTTAAACCCGTCGTTAATAACTTGATTGGCCTCTATTAGAGGTCCGAATTGATACCACTATCTTTTCTTCGATTTTAAAGCCGCGTACGACAGCATCTATAGAGACGAGCTATACAGAGCCATGTCTAGCTTCGGCATCCCTGCAAAACTCGTTCGATTGTGTAGGATGACGATAGAGAAAGCTCGCTGCTGTATTAAGGTCCGTAACAACCTAACCAAAACCTTTGATGTCATAAGAGGATTTAGACAACAACATACTTGAAAGAATTGTCCGAAACTCACAGGTCAACACACAAGGCACGATCTTTCAACAGACCGTCCAATTACTTGCATACGCTGATAATATTGACATAATTGGTAGAACATAGCGGGCTGCACTGGTACGTTTGCTAGTATAGAAACCGGAGCGGCTAAAATAGATTTAGCGGTCAACGAGGGCAAAACCATGACTTGACAACTTTTTTTTAAATAAAAGGCAAACAATTTGAGATATTTCAAAAACTTTATTATTGGCTTGAAGTACAATCAAAACATTTATGAATAGAACTCTACTTCGTTCATATGGCCACCGCAGGCAAGTTTTGCAGCGGTCGATTCGTTGAACCCAATTTTCAACGACTCGGCCACATATTTCGGTCGAAACGGCCGCTATTTCGCGTTCAATGTTGGCTCTGAGCTCTTCCAACGTTGTCGGCGTGTTAGCATAAACCAATGACTTAACGTAGCCCCACAGAAAATAGTCAAGCGGCGTTAAGTCGCACGAACGAGGCGGCTTAGGTAGGTATTCTACCGACTTTGTCTGTAATTATCTATTCCTGTGCCACTTGGCATGACATTACTTCGCCTTATGCCTCTTAAGCTAATGCCATTTGCAATGTATTAAGCGGCATTCTCTATCAAACTGGAGGTTTCCTGGTAGTGGTCGATTGAAAAATTGGTTTTGGTCTTCGGGACTTGGCCTGATACAGATATGCCCTGAGATCGACTTGGAATATACAAACCATTGTTTTTGCCTACGCCCCTAACTAGAGAAGCGATGTTCCCAATTAACATGTTCATGTACAACGGCGTGATTTCGACTCTTCACATCATTAACTCGTGCCAATAGTGCAAAATTCTGAACCATTTTTACAACAGTTGAGCGACGAAGTGCTTCAGCTAAGGTTCTACCCGTCAATTGTGCTATCTTTTTTTGTAAGTATGTACCAAAATAACGGTATATTTAATATGAAATCTGTTGTTGAAAACCCTTGTTTACGTAGAAAGACATGAAACACATTCTTCATCAAATACAACTCCATGTGATACGTATTTATTTATTTATGGTGTTTATTTTGAAGATCTTGCCCTGCAAGTTGTTTGCTATCTATGGATTACGTTAAATTCTTATTATTTGTATATAGCTAGTGACCTAGAAAAACTGATCTATTGACGGAAACGCAACAATAATTATGTTATTCATAAAAAAAATATTTAAACTCAATTTTGTAGTCCACAGCAGAATTTCCGTGACGAATATAAAAAAAGAGGACAAAATCCTTATACAAGTATTGTGAAACCTGTTCCCACTATTAACTTTGAATAACAAAATTACTTCGATTTCAATATTTGTTCATATATTAAAAGTTTTAGTTACAGGGTAATCGTCTACGTACATTGCCATACATGTTGTGTGACGGTCACTCGAACGCTGCACCGAAAACAACAAATCTGACACAGCAAACTAATAGAAATCCTAGGAAAACCTACATGGCCACAGGTTCTCTGATTACCCTTAATGAAAATTAAAACCACAAGCTTGTGTTTCTAGGAACTCTGTAGTTTGCACAAGCAGCATTAATTATCTAAGGTTATTATTAGTGTTGCGTGCGGTATCGGCAATGCGGGTACGAATACCGCTGCCTGTGGTAAAATTTAACACTTTCGAAGGGTTACCATACGTGTCAAGATTTCTGAATCGTAGGCATATAAAAGTAAATTTTAGGGCAAATATCAAATTTATGTTCTTAAAGGACTAGGATGAGTTTGAATATGGAATTATGTTCGTATTTTTAGGGATCTGGATTAGGATTTTGCTATCTTTGATACCATAGGTTTCGTTCTGGCTTATGAACGCAACTTGTGTGCAGTGCAATAGTGCAATAGTGTAAACTAACAGGATATTTTTTGCAAGCAGAGCAGCAGTTTGTATGTGGTAAACTGGATTACTATTTAAGGATATACTCGTATTTCCCTTGCCCCCGAAAACCACTTAACACTCAACAAATAAAAGCATAAAAAACTAAATTTAAATAGAAAGTAAAAATGTCATAATTGATGAAATTCAACGCTGTTTAAATGATCCAGGTACTTACAATACAATAA
Source organism: Volucella inanis (assembly GCA_907269105.1). Classification (NCBI taxonomy): domain Eukaryota; kingdom Metazoa; phylum Arthropoda; class Insecta; order Diptera; family Syrphidae; genus Volucella; species Volucella inanis. Next base: position 152,015,870 of record OU026153.1, read on the forward strand.
TCGAGCTTGACCAAATAATCAATGAATCTCTATATTTTCAGGCGTACACGAGGTGTCGCCCTTCTGCGGTCTCCAGTGGTAGGAAAGAATCAGCTTTAGAGGAGGAACATATATTGACTCTTTCTTTTAAGACAAACAATCAGAACACGAAGAGAAAGTTGAAAATGACCGCCTGGCTGGAATAGATTTTATTAGCTATTTTCTCATAGGAGAAGAGTATTTTATAATCCATATTCTGGTTTAGATATTTTGCAGTAACGTTTACGGGATATAAGCTCCACCACGTTCGCAGATCTATGAATTTGTTAAGCTTTTTAACTTGCTTCGAATTGTTATGACTAGAGCTTTCATCCTTGGCCAGTAATTGCGGAAACAAAAAATTCTTGAGCGTGTCCAACACTCATTGAAACCAACATAATTTCATATTCTTGTCAGAGCAAGAGTATTTGTAGATTTAAATAAACACAGATTTAATATACAAATATACCCACATGGTATATCTCTTCTTTTTCTAAAGAGTCGTTCCTCCACGCTGGCAGGATTTTTTAGAAAAAAAAAAACATTTCTCCAACCAGCCGAATCGTTCTATCGGAATTGCCAATTCAACTACAATAGTTTAGAAGAGTTTGAAATTTAATATTGACAACACCACCTTGATCAAAAAGAATCATATATTGTGCCCTTTAAAGTAATCCCCATCGACTGCAACACATTTATGCCAGCGCTTGATCCCATCCTCGAAACATTTTTTATATTCGGTTTTCGGAGTGTCCATCAGTGCTTCCTGAGATTTTTGCATTACTTCCTCTCGGTTGTTGAAACGCGTTCACAGTAGTGGTTTTTGATGTCGATTAAACAGAAAGAAGTCACAGGGAGCCAAATCAGGTGAATTCGGTGGCTGTTGGATGGTATTTGTTACATTTTTCGTCAAAAAATTACGAATAGTGATGGCAGTGTACGACGGTGCGTGGATAACGCACGAGTTTTCTGCCCACAATTCTGGTCTCTTTCGGTGAATTGTTTCACGCAAACGTCTCATAACGCCATTCACTTGCCCGGTGTCTACTATAGATTGCATGTCGTACTCATAAACCCACGTTTCGTTTCCAGTCATAATCCATTTGATGAATGTGGGATCGGATTCAGTCTAGCAAATCATCTCTTTTGCGAGGTCAACACGGTCTCTTTTCTGGATCCATAGGCAAATGGGTCCTTCGCTATTTCTCTGATGGTTAATTGACCGGTTATTGACCAACATTTCTTTTACCTCATCAATGCTTTTGTCAATTTTCGATGTGGATGGTCTGCCACTACGTTCATCATCTTCGATTGACTCACGACCACTTTTGAACCGCTCGTGCCACTGGTAAACAACCGTTTTCTTAAGAAAATCGTTGCCGAAACACTTTTCTAACATTTTCAACATTCGCGCACCATTAAATCCGTTTTTATGCAAAATTTAATAAAAGTTCGTTGTTGCAAATTTAAATCCATTTCTAAAATTGTAAAAAATTGCCAACACACACAGAGATATATGTACTCTTGGCTACGTAACTTTTGCAAATGTCAAGGTGTGACGCTAAGATTTAGAGGAAATGTCAACACCAGATGTACCAACTTCTAAAAAAAAAATAAAAAAAAAATACAGAACTCAAATCGGAACAATGGAAGCGCCACACGGTGGTTATTCCGTTTTTTGACCAAGGTGGTATGACAAAATTAATACCGCTATAGCCGGTTTCAAGATTAAAAATAATATTCCAGTATGCTAAGTTTAATTGTGAGAATGTCACTAGGAGCTGAGCAAGCATATCTGGGTTACCGGTCGTTCGAGGAAAAAGGAATTTGTAAGAAAGAACCAACGACAACGTCACAAGCAGATTTCACGATAGCGTCGCTTGCGCTACCTAAACATACTCGGCGCACCGGTCATGCGAGGATTTTTGGGGATCTTGTCAAGATGTTGAAATAGAAATTGTTGCGGAGGATATTCAAGCAAAAACCTGTAATATGATTATGGCGCTATCATCGGGAAGATCTGGCCCTCCAGATTGTGTCATTTTTAGAGCATATTTAGTAGCACAGTTGAAAAATAAAGCCTTCATTACATGAGCTCAGTCTAGACGACTTCGAAGCGGAGGGAAATAAATATCTCCTCAATACCCAGAAGGGAACCGACAGTTACCGATCGAAAAGCCAATTTTTATACTGATCATGCAATCATTTGCAATTGACGTAAGACACAAATCTAGTATTCTGGGTATCCAAACATTTCTACAAACTGATTGGTCACTTTCAGTGAAGTTTTATGCCTGATCGAACAGATACTCATCTTACGGCAGATCTAGGAAAAAACTCAAGAGCATACCAGAAACTAGTGAACCTAAAGGAGCTTCCTGCGAAAGGATATGCTTATTTCTGATGCAAGGAAAAGAAAACGGATAACCAGAAAAACATAACCTATTAGATTGTAATCATCTTCCTTAGAGCATGATTCCATTATTTTATTGCTCTCGGCATCAAGATAGGCATACCTCAACGGTAAATGTTATAATTTGTAAATTGGATCCAGATTACCTTACAATAAGTTTTCCAAGAAAGTTCAGACCTACATGGACCACCACTCATACATCATCGTAATGGAAACGCATCAATGCTGATAATTTGAAAGAACCTTTTGTAGACAAGTAAACGGATAACGAGACAAATATATATACAAATTTATACGGTGCAAGAGCGATAAAAAAATGCTGCAAATTAAATGAATGAGACCGCTGGATATTACTGCTCCAGCCAAAATGATCTTCGAATCTAACTCAGCGAGACTCTGGTGCTTAAAAAAAAAAAACGTACTTTAAGTGACACAACAACAACCAAACAAGCGTTGGTAAATAAGAACAACTAGTTAGAGATCAAGCTGGCTGAAGACGAGGAGAAAACCACATTGCATCCCCTTTATTAGCTGGGTAAAAAACTAATATCTGTGACTTATTCATCGAGAATATTGGAAAACTGTCTCAAATAAGCGTGTTCGACCCTTAAGCAAATAGGATATAAACAGATCCTCATGACCTTCTGCTGTTCACATTAAGAGTGACGGCATTATTACAAAGGATCTTCTCTGACCAATCTTATCATTGGAAAGTTATCTGATCTTACTTAATTAATCTTACTTTACTTACCTTGATCCATGACACTTTCAATGTTTCTATTCTGGGTTGTTGCAGATGTTGAGAAAAAATATTCCACTTTGAGCAATTCGGTGCATTACACATTTATCTTTCAGCCTCGTACAAAGAAAATTGCTGAGGTAAACAAAGCAACTACCAGATGCTCACCTAACGTCTATTTCTTCTTAGGGTGTTCTGTCTAGCCAGGTTCGATAACATGTGAGATAAAGCTTCTAATCTATTTACCCATCTGTTAGTCACGTCTAAGCTTAACAAAAAAATTTGTTGATGAGGTTATTTAAACAACACATTCCAGACAGGTTGCCTGTTACTATTCCAAGGAGACCAATAACTAGGAAGGATTACTCAGTTTAAGAAAAACAACAATTTATTGACTTTTCATCATTCCGTTTTGGTTTCGACCTATAAACCAACGCCTAGTACATATTTTACAAATAATTAAGTCAATTAATTATGTCTGTCACATCAAGCTCCTATTGGATGAGTGCAAATCATCTACCTTTACTGTTCCTATATGTGTATGTACGTACATACGTAGGTTATTTTTAACAAAACTAATACCAAATGCACCTGCGTACATCTAAATATTTTTCCGAGCCCATGGGTTATGAATCAGAAAGCATTCATTTGAAGCGATACCCCTATGACAACCTTCTTTTATTTCACTCAGTCACTGTGCATATTCAATGCTCGGTAAAGTTTCAAACTGAATTGCAAATGAAATCATCACATTTCTCATTGCTTTTAAATAAAATCGTTCAAAAACGTTTTCCCCTCAGTGAAAAGCTCATTGAAACAAACATGATACGTATATCGATATTTTATTGAAAATACCATTCAAAGAACATTTTTCTTCTCTTGGATATTTTATTACACCTCAATACGACGCTATGACGATACAGCCCATCGGATGGATTTTAAATTCCCAAATTTAAATCGAAAAACATTTAATATGCTATGAGCCATCAGAGTCACTCGAATACGAATACGAGTCATCATATACAGAGTTAGCTGAAGTGGAAAATGACTAGATACCCGTACCTCAAAATAACACCTCTAAATAACATCCTACAGGATAGACAAAAAAAAAAAAAAAAAATCCTAGTTCGCCGCTACGCTCAGGCATCATATTGTTTCTCCATACGCTCCACCAATTAACCAAACTGGGGATGCTTTAATAACTACTGCATAGTGTAGAACCCTGGCACGGCTGAGTAACGACTAATGGGATACGAACCAACGACAGAGACATAATTAAAAAAAAGTTTAAAAAATGGACGTGCAATATCCGCTCTAAGTCCAATAGTTATGGCCAAAACGCTGAGTTGAATTACACAATTCCAAACCTATTATCCGAGTTTTTAAATTCGCTTGTGTAGCTTCTTTTTTTGGTTTATATCTACTCGTACTTACAGGCTCTGCTATAATATGGAAATGGGTTACGAATCCACTCGCCCTTGTTGGTATCGGCTTGTACAAATTTCGGGCTGCATAAAAATGTTCATTCAGATTTTTTTTTGAATCTTTTAATTGTTTTAATTGCGCTTTATATCTAGGGACTCTACTATTCCTGTATACTACAAACATTGGAAATCCAAACTCGGGTGGTTTCGTGATAAAAATCTTTGCTTCGGCATATAAAAATCCTGCAAATGGATTTTCCTCGCTGACGCAAAAAAAAAAAATATTGAATAAGATAAAATAGAAAATAAAAAAACGCGATTAAAACGGCATTTTTGCCCGAGGAACCTATACAAGGGAGACAAAAAAAATGTTTTTTTTTTTCAAATAAAATTTGAGATTTAAAATGAAATTCTAATGCTCGGAGTTCAATTAAATTGAATAGATTACTATTGCGCAAGTGTGTTCGTGGTTTATTCGGGATTTTAGTATTTTTTATTATTCGTAGTTACCATTTTTCATTTTTTGGGTTTTCAGTTGCACTGGTTTTTGTTAATAACTGCTGAGGGAATTAAAAATAATTGAAAGAACCGCACACGTTATGTAAATTTGTTTGTTGAACTTTCTCTGTAAAACGGATATTTTAGAGTTGTATTTTTTTAAAAACCAAAATAAATAGTTTCCCTTTGTGGTAGTTTACTTTGTATACCGGTCTTAGCTTTAAACCTTTTTCCGGGTAACCATTTAAACTAAGTAGAAATTAAGTATCCATTTTGTCAAAGTAATGAAGTGTGGAACATTGTTTTTTAATCAATCTTGGTTGACGAGCGCTTTGTGAGACGGTGCCGAGTCTTGTTGAAATGTCCACGGTCTCCGATCGAAATGATTGTTTGTCCAAGGCTTCAATACAGCCTCTCAGACAGTTTCACGGTATACGATTGCATTATTTTGACGCCACGGTCCAAAAATATGAGCGGATGGCGACCATCGGCGGTTATGACGCCCCAAGCCATCACTATCGGTGCTGCCTGCTTTCTGGTGGCCGTTCGAACGTGTAAATTTTCGAAGAACCTGTCTGGCAAGTAAACTCGGTCATTTTGTTTGTTGACATATTGCTCGATAACAAATGGCGACACATCGGAGAAAACCAAATTCGGCAACTCACCACTTTCGTGCAAGCGTAGCAACTCCTTCACTCTTTCGACTCTAACTTTTTTCTGTTGTGGTGTAAGATCGTGAGCTTTTTGGAACTTCAATGGCTTGAGCCCAGCTCATTTTTGAGTATGTGTTGCATCCGTTCCAACGATATGTTGAGCTCACGAGCCGTTGAGGTGCTGGAGGACTCTAACGAAAGCTACTTGTGGTTTTCCAGCAAAATATCACATTTGAATTCCATCGCTGATAAAATTTTTTTAACAGAATTGAGGCCTGTAAATAATAAAATTATTTGTCATGTGTCAAAATTTGAGCTCACTGTCGTGAACGGTATGGAAATTATAGCAGTCTGAAGTTCGTTGCAGTTCGTGTCAGTCAGGGTGTAGTATAAATTCGAAATCTATGGACATAGGTGCTTATAGTACAAATATGTATGTATGTATGTATATATTTATCCTCCTAGGAAACAGATGTTTAAAAAGGCCCTGCACGCTCATCAATTAGAATATTTATTGAATTTGTTAAATGGCCATGCGCTGACGTGTTAGGAATGTGTCACTCAATTCGCAAAGTGTGAAGTTGTGGTTTTTTTTTTTTTGAAATGATAGAGAAATATTGCTTTGCGTTCAGCTGTCAAAATAGGGATAATACTAACTTGATTTCCTGGAATAGCCAAAAACTTTTGACTTCATGTGTAATTGGACTGGACAATTAGGCATAAGGGAATAGTTGATTTTGTGGATAAGAGCAATGCTGGTGAATAGAGTCCTTATTGCGGATGCTGACTGTGGCGAATAACTGATGGCGGCAACATAATATTTCGACACTAGTATTACATGCAGTCAAATCTGCAGTCCAACTGAACACTTGGGGACTCTGAAGGAAGAGTACAAATATTTAAAATTGAAACTATTTTATCGGATATCGAAAATTTTTATTCAATGGAAAATAGCGTTTATTCAATATTTACGGACGGAGGAGCCTACAAGCCGACAATAATTTCCGTAGATAAGAAGAAACAAAAACCAGTTCGAGTCACATGTTTTGTGTTTGAAAATTATGTATTGTTCATGGTAATTGTCTTCAGAAACAGTTCCCTTTTAGCTTCTACGAACGAAATATCTAGTGGTGTCCCTCCTTAATTATTATAAATGGCGCTGTGGATTATCTACTGATACAACATACAACCTCCTTAGATAAAAGGCTATAAAATCCAACTTGAAGTAAAGTATCATAAATAAATAGAGTCTACAACCGTTTTTTTCTTCCCGACTACACTGCTCAAGCTTTCGTTGTTGCTTTGAAATATTTTTATGGATTTTCAGCTTAAACTTTCCTTTCACTTCGTTACATCGTGTTTTTATCTTGTCTATTGGTATTAGATTGTTTAAATTTCCTCCCATTATGTTTCCACTTTCAAATTGTTAGTCAAATTCTGCTTAGCTTTTCTTTTACATGTCCTTCTCGGCAAAGGATTCTTTAGGGTATACATATGGTAAATCCTTTAACAGTTCGTGACTTGTTTTAGCATCAAAGGTCTGGGTATAACCGACAAATACGTGGTGGTCGTCTAGTTGGAATTTGAGTCTTTTCCTAGATCTGGCGTAATAAAAAAAATTTGAGACTGATCCTTTCTTTAGGAGCTGGCATCACTGCCCAAGTTGCCATCGTCTGACCATATTTTAAAAATTATATGGTACATGCTCTTCATTAAGTCATCTTCAGCCACTTTGAAGGAATCGGCAGTTATGCTGTCAGTAGCGGCAGGCTTTGATGTATTTGTTGGATTTAAATTTGGATATGGCTAATCTCATTTCGTTAAAGACACTCGGAACAAATTGTACAACATTGTTTGATAATTTGATGAATTGATTGTCGTCGCCTTTAAATAATTTACAGAAATAGTTCTTTTATATTCACAGCACAGACTGTGAAACTTCCTTCTAGGTTCAAAGCCTTGCAGGCTTCCATTTATCGACGCTCATTTCGTCTCAGTATTTTCGAGTGGTTCGAATAAACGTTTTCCTTCGAAACGTTTGCATATCCACAATACTAGCAGCGTGCTTTTCATCGCAATGTGATCAATATATGTAGTTAGTGGTTGATTGGTCAGGAGGCAATAAGATTTCATTATGAATATAAAGTTTCTTGAACCCCGTGTTTAATATTTTGACTCTAAGTGAAGTCGATAGAGGCGGTCGGTTCATTTACCCACTCTGCAAGCAAAGATGTCCTCCTTTCCTTAAATAAATAAATTTTGCATATATCTTGTCGAGAAGTTCATAAAAATAATCCTCTGTACCGAATTCGTTCCTCTTCATGTGGGCCTGCGACTGTGTTGGGGTGATGTTGGTGAACTTATCCTTGATACAGGTAGCTGAAAGATTTTCGCTCACATGCCCTACTAAATCTTTTTCGTTAAGTTTGCCTCTAATAACGAATCCGCCAATACATAAAGCGTCCACTTAAAAACAAAGAACTGGCTGCATCGGTACCAGTATTCCGGTACGAGCTTATAAAAAGTGCCATTGACAAATTTTGTGGTCTTCCGCCACCTTTTATTCTTCGGAAACTCCGAGTGACCTAGGTTTTGGAAACATTAAATAAGCCTCGATAAAGGATCGTACAATAGAATATTGCCACACAGTTCATTCCGCTAAAGGTGACTTAATAGCGAAAAATTATATTCAGACATTCTAACACCTAAGGCTGCATGTATGCATTTAAGCATACCACACGGATGAATGTTGAATAGTACGAAAGTATGGCTTAATATAAATGAACGAAAGTACTGACCAGCGGGAACAGCACAGCGAAGATCTGATCCAGGGGCGAATAGGAATATTAGTGTTTTAGCTCAATGGTTTTCGGGCGAAGCACCATGATGCTTTTCAGATGCTTGCATATTGCAAGCTGGAACTTCAACTGAACAACCGGGAAAAGTTTTGAACTAGAAAACGTATTGTGGGAACGTAAGATCGATATAATGTGTGGCTTAGGTTACACTCAAAGTAACTAAATAACTGAGTCACGCAAATGTGAATATACTAGCAAACTCTGATCCAAAATAGAGTGGCAGAAATAATGGTTCTAATATGTTGGCCCAGCTCCAAGTTTGCAACACAGAGATTCCAAGCATCCGGCTTCCTCACATATCTAAGTCTGAAATTTGGTTTTCAATGACCAAAATCAGAGATTTCTTAATAGGGGCTCTTGAGATGGCTGCGTGTCAAAATGTTTAAGTTTGTCGATGACAACAAAAGTTTAAGGTTTGACTCCCGGGCAATAACCCGAATTATAGAGAGATTAGCTTGAACTATTCTTTCATATTTTTTTTCTTCGATATTATAGATAGAAATCAGTTTCCTTAAATTCATTGTTTACTTGGGTTCCGTGGTAAGCTTGGCTCTTTCTTATATCCTCCTAATATCCTGATTATATTGTCTTATATTCATTTGAAAATGATATATATAATTCGACTTGGATTGCTAATAATCTTATTTTCATTAAACAAATATTAGACACAAAACCTTTGGAAACAATTTATCACAACACACACTTGTTTGGTCCTCAATTATGTATTTATGGCCTCTTCTTTACTTCTGTATGAATTTTCACATAGAGAAAAAAAGAAAGAAAGTCATGAGCCCTATGTGTGATACACGTGTAGATACGAAGCGAAGTTTCCAAGTCTACATACAGAAGTGCGCATCCCTTATTTAAAATGTCTTAATTATAACATCTTATGACTAAAGAACCATATTTATCTAGTATCTAAGAAAACAAAAACATACGAGTACGTTTATAGGATTCAAAAACCACGCAACCAAGCTATGGACATGCTCATGCCATTACCATCATATTCTTTCAAAACCTTTCATGAATACACAAAAGAAAACGACTTCTGCCAATTGATGTAAAAAAAAAAGAATTCATACTATCTCATGAGGCAAATTCAAAATGGAAGAAGACGCGTAGGTGCCGAACAATATGTACCCTACAAACAAAGCCTTCCAAACATAACCCGAGACAACCATTAAACCGTAGTAAACGCCGAAATTACCGGTACAAATAAATGATCCTAATTAGCCGTGACCATAAGTTGTAGGGATTCAACATTGCTTGCTCGTCCATGTCCTCTACAAAAACAATGGAACCAAAAACACGAAAATACCCTCCATTTAGATTCCATGTGTTAAAAACAAAATCCAAACTCAAGCCGCTACCCTCGGGGCATAATTCTCCATTCTCAGGGGGCAATTTTTAAAATTACAGTGCCTACCATCCTTCGAATGGACCAGATTCAGTTTGCTAAGTATAAGCTCTAACATAGCTTTGCGTCTGTGATTTTATGTGATTAACGGAGTTACGTTTGCGGATATAAAGTGAAATCCCAGTCGCGATTCAAGCGGACAAAAAGTCCTTCGAACCAAAGAACCACCGCACAAAGAGAATTAATTTTTTTTTACTTTTTTTTATTATTTTTTATTATAATTTTTTTTAACATGACCTTGTTTGTGTGTGAAGGTATTATTGTTACTTGAATCCAGTTACCGCGACCATTAACATCACTGTTTGATTTTAACTGTTTTTCTCTGCGTTGCTACATAGCAAGGATACGAACACCGAACACTGAATACTGAACAAAACACCAATTCCACCAGGAGAACATGATGTTTTCATAAAAATCAACAAAATTTAAAGATTGTTCTCTCGACCGTCTGCTCGTCTCTATTCATTCATTACTCTGGCATAATTATGTCTGAGCTCAGATTTATATATTTCCATTTGCAACTGAGAAAAGGACCCAGTATAAAGAGAAAAAATCACCCCAACTACCGTCACCATCACCATGACAAAACCTACCAGCTCTACTGCGAATACTCGTACATACCGGCGAAAGACTCCAATTTCATGAGCGCACTTCCAACTGCCATTATCCTTGCTATTACTTCCTACTTTTTTCGCCGTCATTATTTTAATTTACTGCGTCATCAAGGTTTCATTAAAAATTGAATAAAAGAATGCGAAAGAAAAAGGCAAGAAAAAAAATTGGAAAAAATGTATAATGAAAAAAAAAAAATCTGCAGGAACCGAATGAATAACAACGGCAAAAGCCATTTCTGAGTTAATGGGCTTAAATAAGAGCTGAACGACGAGAACGACCATGTTAGAGCGCATCAAGAAAAAAAAAAAAAATTAAAAATAAGGACGAAGCTAAGCCCAGGCCCATCAATAAACCCGATTCTAGGAATATTCCTTCCTACCTGCAGTTTAATGCCGGGCGCGTAAATTTCTTGCCGCAATTAGGACTAAGGCCTAAATAACAAAATTAATTAACCACAACTGCCACCTACTCTTTCAATTTCAAACCTGAGTAGGAGTTAAGAAGGAAACTACGTAGGGCTAAAATTGGCAAGTTGAAATCCAGTGCGGTTTGAGGGGGTCTACTCATATTCGTTCCACAAGATATCAATCATCGAGTTGTTAACGCCCTTGCGACCCATTAGAGCGCTAGCTGGAACCGACAGCGCACACACAAATCCTTTATCCACGTAGCGCTACAATATTTCGGAACGGGTAAATATAGCCACCACTGTTTTAGACTATTCTTACTGCTATGCATCACCCACTTAAACCCCGTATCGATTTTGAAGTTTGTTCAGAAATTACCCTCAAATTAGCGCACTTTTGACGCCCTCCATGATCTGGTGTTATGTGGTGGGTGACGCTGATGACTACTACTATTGCTATGTTACTACTCCCAACAAGGACGACAAATGCGAACAGGACGAATGCGATGAACTCGACGAATCCGACCCCTATACAATTTGAAAGATGGGGTAAATTGCAGAACATTAGGACGGTTTCCGCGGTCTGTTATTACGGAATATTTATTTTTTGTTCAAAAAGGAAAAAAAAAATAATGAGAATGTTGGGACATGAGAAATGAGACAGGAGTTACGGATACGGATATGGATACGGATATATCCTGGCTAATGTTGTGCTGATTGCATGGATAATGCTGTACTGTGTTGTGAGTGAACATTTTTCATAGTTAGTACGGTTTTATTTAAATTTTTTTTCCTCTGAAACCTTTCTGCTGATGGGATAGAAGCTCATTAGCAGGAAATACCGCCTTCCAGCAAGTGCCGCAATTTAATTCAATTTCTCGATGAACATTTATGGTTAAATGCTTTCATTTGAGTAGCTATTGACACGATACCTAAGGTTTATCAATGGAAAGGAAAAGGAAGCGATCATTTAACATTCATTTTCTAGTAAAGTAGAGATAAAAGACCTGAATAAATCCAGTTTTCATAGTCATTAACTTTAGCTCAAGTATGTATAGTAAGTCAATGAGTCCACCGAAAAACCAAAAGTCTTCGTGACACAACCTTACTCCTCTTTGAAAAAAATGGCTTTTCCTACGTGTGCCACACTTATTCAGTGTGGCTTGGCCCATGCCTGCAATTGTTTGAAATTTGCCAGCCATTATTGAACTATACACCTCACTATACAATTCTGAAGAACATGTTTTCTTCAATATACCATATGTAAGTCTTTTCGCAGAGGGAAGTGATCCAATTCAACCGAGTAAAGTGTGATGGTAGAATAAGCTTTTTAAAAAGTAGCGGCGACACTTACAAACGTCTTAACGGAGTAGTTTATTTAAATCCGTAGTTTAAAGTGTCTCACAAAGGACTTCATCCTCCATTCAGGTTGTTTTACATATGCTATCTCACTCGTCACCACTTCTGTTAACGCTATTAAACAATTTCCTTCACCGCAACAAAAAAAGTGATCCAAGTCTCTGGATCATACAATATAAATCTAAAACCTTCGTATGGACATTAGAAACGATCCGCCAGGCACTAACTAACCAATACAATGCTGAAACAAAGTGATAAGAAAAAAAACAAACAATGGTTCGATCACAGCACCGAAAAACAGTAATCAAATCCAACCTCAAAAACTAAAACGTATTCAGAAATTGTAGAGCTACCACAGTTCACTGAAGATGGCTCCAGCAGATCACGAAAAAGTGATTCTACAGCATGACAACGCTCGGACTCATGTTGCCAAACCCGTTAAAACCTACCTGAAAACGCTCAAATGAGCATTCCTACCCCACCCGCCATATTCCCAAGATATTGTGCCATTCGATTATTAAAGTTCGGCTCATATGAAAACATCAAAAAATGGCTTGATCCGTAACGGTATTCGAGCTCTATCAGAAAGATGGTAAAAAGATGTGCAATATTTCGAATAATTCATTTGTAACCATTTTTTCACTACGAAGTTGCATTTTAATCAAAAAGAAACAGCGATAACTTAGTTGCACACCTAATATCTTTTTGAGAAGCCCATGTTCTTCCCGTCTCTTTTGTGCCTTTTTGTATGCTTATTATCGCATTATCGCAAAATTACCAATTTGGTTAAGCATGACCTCACGTCCTATTGTGTATGTTGATATGAGTAAACCATTTGCTAATTATACTGACATTCCGTCCCGCTGCAAAGTCAGTGCGCTTAAATCCAATGCGAAACGTTGTATCGTGTAGACTTTTCTTATCAACCATCCTACCCGATATGTCCTTCTCCGTCTGTTGTACGATTGTAAGGTCATACTTATGACAGTGTTCCTATGCCTTGTCGAGGAGTTCGCAGGAACAATTTTTGGTGCATCGTACTTCTATTCCTTGGGGGAATCAAGTAGAATGGAAGCTCAAGAATTCTTGCCTCGAATAAGTCCAGTTTCTTTTCACCATAGCAATCCCCATAGAAGATATCACAGTTTTCTATCATCCGTCTGTTCGGCCTATCCCATCGACTGTGCTAATTGTTCGGCTGAAAGTGGCCTGTTAAGGGTTCGAACATTGCACGTGCAGATCCGAAAGTCGTTTTTCTTGTTTTGTCTGCTTTGGAACTTTTTGGTTTTTCCGAAGTAGGGAAGTTACTTCGAAGTACAATACAACCCCCAACCTGAAGGGTCTGGTCCTTAGTGGTATCACCTGGGATAAGAGTCCAGATACTCTATTGCCAGTTCTGTTGGGCCATTCATATTATGTTCTTCTGTTTTAGCGGTCAGAGCATAGATAATGTTATGATTATCATCCTTCCTCAATCAGCCTTATGGAAGCTCCTCTTTTCCAGATGCTCGGACTTCCTTTTATCTTCCGACAATGTCTGGTCGGTCCGGTCGTGAAAGCATTTGGATGAATGAATGAGGATACTGGTTTCTACCATTCTTCATCAAAGATGTTTGTGGGGACCTATACAAGATAAAGAATATTCAAACGCTGCACGGTAAAGCAACGTATTTTTTTTTTATTTCTTATTTTTTGAATTATTTCAGCTTTTGGATGAAAAGTCTTCACCTAACTTCTTAGCTCTCGAAAAGAGATCGCAATAACAGCCATTTCAATGTGAAAAATCAATACATTCGGTGTAAACAGTGAATATGGAAGCAATTACATCTTAAACGATTAATGGGACTGGGTACTTGTTAGACATATATAAGTATACAATAAAAAAGTATATAAAAAATAATTATAAAAGTGGGTAGGATCCGCAGTCTTGAGAAATAACGTAGCAAACACAAGATTCCCCAGCGATTCCTGATATAAAGTATGTTTTCACTTATTACACTTTTAGTACAACAATAAAACACAAAGCATCTTTTCAACCACACAATCACTCACGACTCAGCATTCATGAATCCTATAGCTACACAAATGCAGCAGAAGAAGAGAAACAAGTCGTCTCCGGTACAAATGAAAACTATATATCTCCTTCAAGTGAAAAGAGAGATAAGAATTTCATTTGAAAAATGAAGAAAATTGTATCTTATGCACTTTCCATTGCCCTTGGTTTGCTTTTGTATACGAATATGTACAAGTGCAACTCCTTTGCCAACAATTTTGTGAAAGAAATTTCCTTAAACTCTAGTTATAGAAGGTGGTCTTACAGTTGTCTTTTACCTGTTGTGCATACCATATATCATCACAAAGCAGTCAGCAAGGTCTTCTTCTCGCATTTCATTTAAAACTCGTCGAATCCATCTGTATCTTTTGGCTTCTGACTACAGAGACTCCCTGTTTTTTGTAATTGTATATGCCCACTCCGTTTTATAGTAGTTATAGTTGCACTTTGATGGAGTACAATAAAATGCACTTCTCATATGGTTTCAGGATGTGTAACCAAACTCAACCCTAACTAAACCTAGAGCCTCCCATATGAAAGTAAATTCTGAAGTTGAAAACCACCTGTCTAAGAATTTCGTATGACTGCAATGCTATCTGCAACAGAGCGCTCAAGGACTAAAAAGTACGACATACGAACAGTCGAGGATGATGGAGAAAAAGATGACAAATGATTCCCTTTACCGCATTGTTTTCACTTGAATTCGTTTTCTTGTGTTGGAATCCTTTATCCTTTGCCATTCCTTTTTTGTTTCTTGATTTTTTTTTTATTTTAAAGAATATCCTCTTACTGCAATTTGAAACGAGGATATGGGGGTGGTAAGATGATTTGGCTGATGTTATGGGTCTTTCATCCCATGCGCCACAAAAAATTCCTTCTCAAAAGGACTATTATGCATCAATACAATCAGTTCTGTGCTATTTGCCGGGATTAAAGGTGAATATGTTGCATTACAGGAGAAATTTTCTTTAAGAGCTTCACCTTCTAGTCAATGAAAGCCACCAACGTGGTGGTGCCTTTCAAAGATGACGTTGGACTAGTTCTGTGCTCCTTGAATTTTCTATTTTTTGAAACGATCACGACAATATCAAATGGCAAGAAAGTACTATCGATTTGGAGCATTGGGAAAAAAATGATTTTAAATTATAGCGATTGGGGATAGAATTGTTGATAAGTGCTTGAAAAACTTGTTCAAAAGAAAAGGTCTTTCTTCCTTTGGATTAAATTTTGAAGAGAAAGAGATCTGATGCGTTACTCAGAAGTTAGTGATGTGTAAACAGAGAAGTAGGACTATAAGGTGGAATTGAATTGATTGAACTTAATTGGGGAAGGGTGACTGCTTATAAAAAAGTAACTCTACCACGTACTAGCTGGGAGGGGATTGATGATTTTTAGAATCGATTTCGGGCGGATAATACATGAATACGATTCAACCCGGAAGAGATGAAGTGCAAAAAGGCTATTTTAAGATGAAACTCTGTTCAATGTGGACCACTAAAGAAATTAAATTTTGAGATGAATGACCAGTAACAGATCTAAATATTTGTGAAAACGATGTGCATGAAAACTGTTTTACATAAGAACATTCGACATGATGTAACAATAGTCTTGAAAACTTTGTCATAGGCGTGAT
Source organism: Volucella inanis (assembly GCA_907269105.1). Taxonomy (NCBI): domain Eukaryota; kingdom Metazoa; phylum Arthropoda; class Insecta; order Diptera; family Syrphidae; genus Volucella; species Volucella inanis. The sequence goes on from OU026153.1 coordinate 152,031,956, forward strand.
TGGCATAAGAGTTGTCTATTGATGGAATAGTTATACACCTATAGGTAGAATTCATTCAGATGTATGTATTTACTTGATGACCTGGATCTCTTCAAATTATCCTCACAAATTTTATATCTCTACACGGAACCTATGAAGTCGAACATCTTGCATTTCTTGTAGACAATCCTACCTCAAGATAGCATTTGACTATCTCTTTATTGTGAGATGAAGAAAAAACGGAAAGATAGTAAGAAGTTAAGATGTGGGTCAACGCTCCGGATAATAATGGATATTATGTGGATGTGGATGTACTCTGTATATCGTATATCCTTCCTGACTCTCTGAAATATATTACTTTTCTCAGATTCGCTCTACATCAAGAATATGGTGGGATGCTGATGAATACCCGTCGCCAACCGAAACCAGTTAAAAGCGAACGTGCTTGCGCCGGTGGCAAGGAATAGGTTCATTTTATAGAAATCGTGTCGGAAAATTTTTAGATCAAAATGGGATAGATAAACATTACACAGTGTTGTAGACCCACGGAAGTTTCAACTGAGGGTAAAAAGGATAACTTCTAATTTCAACTAGAGGTCGCTTGCAATCAAACGTATATAAGTGGAATTGTTATCCTTATGACAGATGTCAAAGCCGAATCTTTTAGTATGTGACAATACCACACACAAACATCCGAGGGTTATAGACTACGCAAAGATTTTGAGAAACCGACTTGCTAAGGGATCAGCAGAGTTTCATTTGATATTCGGCGGGCATTGAGCCGATTAGACCACAAGTTGCTTTTCAAAGGTATGAGGCAAATAAGGCGGAGATCGAAATTGAGTAACAATTTCATTCTGCCGCTATTTGAAGTAATCTCGCGAACATTCTTATTATGCGCAGGTATTATACCGACACATTTTAAGATGTCATGTGCGTCAACAACTAGAACATTTTAGATTATGAGCAGATGCCAACAGAAGAACTGAGATCATATCTTTGTGTGTGTGTAACCGGTGGGCTGATGAATATATTGGTGAGATACAAAAAAACACATCACATGGCAATAAGAAGGCCCTGGAACGGATTAAAGTTCAAATTGCAGCATCCTTAGCAATAGTTATATAGAATATTACAATACATCCGCAGTACTGTTTTTAATGGAAAAATAAAAACATTTTACTCAAAGTATTGGCCATTGCTAGCCACACATTTTTCCCAGCTTTCAGGCAATTTGTGGATTCCACGCCAATAAAACTGTTCGTCCTTTGAAGCAAACCAAAAAGTCACCCAATTTTCGACTTGTTACTCAGCTAATGAGTGTCCCATAGATTAAAACAAATGGTAGTCGGAAGGAGCCAGGTCTGGTGAATACGGCGGGTGGGGTAGCAGCTCCCAGCCAAGTGCTTTGGTTGTATTCTGAAAAAGTTTTGCTTTGTGTGCAGGTGCATTGTCATGGAGCAAAATTACCTTCCCATTCTGTCCGTTTTTTGATCAATGCATGGTTCAAATTGATCATTTGTTGTCGGTAGCGATCTGTATTAACGGTTTCACCAGGTCTTAGGAGCTCGTGGTACACCACACCTTTTTGGTCTCACCAGACACACAGCATTGTCTTTTTGCTGAATCGATCTGGTTCTGCAGTCGAAGTTGATAGTTTCCCCGGATTAACCCATGATTTTCTCCGTTTCGGATTCTGAAAATAAATCCATTATTAATCGCCAGTAACAATTCGATGCAAATCTGATTTTTTATCGTGTCTTTGAAGCAAAATTTCACAAGTGGTTTTTCGGTTTTCCATCTGTCTTTCATTCAATTCATGTGGCACCCATTTAGCAGACTTTTGGATCTTTTCCATAGCTTTTAAATGGTCAGAAATTCAGTCAAAGTGTCATCTTCATCCAATATTGTTTGCAATTCGGCGACTTCAAACTTTTTTGAAGGTCTTTCATGTTCTTCATTTCTCACATCAAAATCGTTATCTCTGAACCATTGAAACCATCTTTTGCATATTGCTTCTGATAGAGCATGATCACCATATGCCTCGACAAGCATTCGATGCGACTCTGCAGCACTTTCCTTTAAATGAAAACAAGAAATTAATGATTTCCGCAATGACTTGACGTATACTAAATATGATATGTTTGACAGGTGTCAGTGAGACATTTGTATCTTGACGTTCACTTCACTAGCTTGTTTATTTGGTATATATAGGGTTTTCTAATAACGACTTGACAACTTTTTCTTTAAATAAAAGGCGAACCACTTGAGATATTTCAAAAACTTTATTATTGGCCTGAAGCACAATCAAAACATTTATGAATGGAACTCGACTCCGTTCATATGGCCACCGCGGGCACGATTGCAGCGGTCGATTCGTTGGACCCAATTTTCAACGACTTGGCCACACATTTCGGCCGAAACGGCCGCTATTTCGCGTTCAATGTTGGCTCTGAGCTCTTCCAACGTCGTCGGCGTGTTGGCATAAACCAATGACTTAACGTAGCCGAACAGAAATTAGTCAAGTGGCGTTAAATCGCACGAACGAGGCGGCCAATCGACTGGCCCATGTCTTGAGATAAAACGCTCACCATACTTACTCTTCAATAAATCGATTGTAACATGTGCTGTGTGGCTTGTGGCACCATCCTATTGTAACCACAAGTCGTCCAAGTCCATATCTTCCAATTCGTGCCAAAAATAATCGGTGATCATGGCGCGATAACGCTGACCGTTCACAGTAACGTGTCGATCGTTATCGTCGACGAAAAAATATGGCCAAATAACGCCGTCGGCATGCAAACCGCACCAAACTGTTATTTTTTGTGGCATAAATAAGGCATATTTTGCTTACTGACGAACCCATTAAGCTAAAAATGAGCTTCGTCACTGAGGATGATTTTGCGACTTCGAATATCTGTAGAAAATTTTTATAATTTGCAGACGTTGCTCGTAAGTGCACTTTACCATGATAAAAATGTTGAGTTTACTGAACAAATTGACAGTGACATTTTGATGAGTAGTGAAAGAGTGCATTCACAAATTAAATTCAAAGTTGCCAAGTCCCTATTGGAAAACCTTAAACCCAATTTTCTCCATACAAGACACGCAAATACTTAAAAATTCTGTGAAAACTAAAAAGTAAATGTAAAAAAAAATTACCTTTGTCACTAAGGCTCAGATAAAGAGTACCGCTATATTTCTGCAACGCAAATCTGAAATTAGGATATACTTCCACGACCCACGATGTCTCATAGTGAAATGAGTTGGCAAAAAGTTGCAGCCCGATGTGACTGGGAAAAGTGCAGTTAAATGCAAGAAACAAATTTTGAGGGGCCTCACAGGGGAGGGTTAGTGTTCTAGGGTTAATAGGATAATAGTTGAGTTGCTAGGATATGGAAAAACTACTTTTGCAGATGACAATAAAAATTCCGGCAAGCCAGAAAGAACCATATAGCCTGGACAGTGAAAATCCAAAGATCCATTCATCTAACCAAAATGAAGTGCGAATAACAATTTTCAAGTTTAAGTAAGTTATCCAGGGTGCTGGATATGCCGACTTATGTCATGGACAATTTAAGGCAACGTGACATGGTAAATTGTATGCCTCAACTCATTTCTAAGATTTGGTCGGCAAAGGTATGCCTGAAGAATGTTACCTTAACTCTAATATCGCACATAAGATCTAATAGTCGGTGTTGTGTAAACGGTTAAAGTTGTTTATAAACGATTTGATATAAACTATCAATGCGGCACTAGCCCCGGTAGGTCCACAATCGACCGAATGCTTACACTATGGCAGATTGTAGAAAAGCCTTATACACATACCCTCTGTAACGATTTAAAGGCCGTATATGATAGTGTTTGTAGACACGAGCTATACAGAGCCATGTCTAACCTTCGGTTAACTCATCAGACTCTGCAGAATGAAAATGGAGAATGCTAGTTGTTCTGTAAAGGTCTGAAGCTATCTCAAGTGGCTTTGAACTGGCTTCGAAATCCCGGAAAGTTTATACCTTTCATCATATTTTTTTTTTTTTAATTTCTTTGCATTCGATTAATCTTATTTTTATACCTGCAGCTAACCATTGTAGCGCTAATAAAGATAAAGCGTCTCATGTAATCATGCATTCAAAGCATGCATTTTATTTTTTTCGAAAGGAAAAATTGCTCCCCAAGATATCTATTCTGCGGGATTATAGATTATTATCTCTCCACCTGTACAACTCTTTTATCCAGACCAGGTTATTTTGGTCCTTGCCTTGATGAAGTAGAGAATTGGAACTTTTTGCTGTACGTTAAACTCAGATTTTCGCAAATCAATACATAGGAGTATGTACATCACCCAAAATTTTAGGAATTTATCCTTAGATTTGCTTTCAAAATGTCATTAATCCACTTTTAGTTATGGGTGGGATAACAATCACCGTATAACAAACGTTAGCTTCGCAGTTTTGATTGTCTATTCTATTGAATATCTTGACGGATAGTTGTAGCAGCCGTAAATACTCCTAGTTTTTGCACCATGTATTCGTAATACCCACATTCTAACTGTATACTCGAATGAACAGCTCCTTAAAAACGAAAACCATATCTGAGTTTTATTGAAGATATAGGTGCCTCTTACGTAGCCGGTAATGTAAGTTACGTAGTTACTAGGTCAACGTTTTCATAACGTGAACAGATTCACATCATACCAAATAATGACCAAGAGATGTGGCTTAAGTCCGTGCAGAAGATTTATTGTTAAGAAAAAATGTAAGGTATACAACTGCAAAGCATTCAATAAGTTCTTAGAACTAATGCAATTGTTCAAGTACTCAATGTTTAGAATTTATGTATTGGAATTGTCTACAATTGGAATTCCCATGACATCAAAGAAAATGTTACATCACATTTCCAGCGAATCATGTGCATCATTCATCATGTAGCAATGATCCTACTATGGCAGAGCTGTAAGGAAATAGAGAAAACAGAAAACAAAGTATTGTAAGAAACACAAGAAAAGGGGACTGCGGGCTCAGTATTCAGAAGTTAGATACACCATGCAATCGATTGCAAATAAATTAATTAAAAAAGTTATATTACAGCTGAACAATTGCGATCATGGTTGAAGGCAATGTGAAGGAAACCACAGGAAAAAAGCGAACTTACAATTCGTCTTATTGTAGTCCCATCTCAGCTCAACAACGTAGAGTTTTCGCCACAAACCACTAAATTAGATAACAACCGGCATCCAGACGACGCCAATATTGAGATGATGATTCCAGATGAAATGAAGAGGAACGGACAGTAACGAATATAAAAAGAGCGTAAGTGTACCAGTGCATACAGAAGGACAAGAAAAACCCTTGGTTAAAAATGAAAAGGCGAATGACAAAGAGAATGCGCAAAAAAAAAAAAAAAATGAAAAGACACAGAAAGAGATGGAATAACAAAGCAGAGAAAATGACCTATTGACGAAAACGAAAACGAGAATTAGCAAGGCATACGAAGCAAGACGAGAATAATATAGGGTAATTCATCCTGAGGTTTGATTTATAATGTAAAATAAAACACATAAATTTGAAAGCGAGCTTAAAATCTATATTGCCAGTTAAAAGAACAATTTATGGCATTTACTTTTTGAAAATGATATCATGTAAATGTTGGCCACGACTACGTCAGAGGTGGTCCATTCGGAAGGTTCAATTTTCGGCGACTCGTTCGAGCATAGCGACTGGTATCTCGCGGATAACACGAGATCTAGGCGGCCAATTTACCATAGCAAAATATGAAATTAAGTGCTCACCAAAATGATTTTTCAACAAGACCATTGTTTCAAGCGCTGTATGGCTCGTAATGCCGTTTTGTTGAAAAAAAGGGGTCGCCGAGACCATGTGCTTGAATTTTAGGAAGCACATAGTCCGTTAAAATGGCGCGATAACGGTTACCATTGACGGTAACATTCTGATTTGCCTCATTTTTAAAGAAATATGAACCAAATATGATTCCGCCAGCCCATAAACCACACCAAACCGTTGTTTTCAATGGATGTAATGGTAGCTCCTGGTACTCTTCTGGTTGCTCATCAGCCCAAATACGGCAATTTTGTTAATTAACGTATCCATTGAACTAGAAAAGGCTTCATCACTGAACAAAATTTCACGATAAAACACCGGATTTTCATTGAGTTTTTCCAGAGCTCATTCACTGAAAATATGACGCAAATTCAAGTCGCCTGCCTTCAATTCTTGCATAAGTTGAATTTTGTACGCTTTTAGGCCGAGATCCTCACGTAAATACGTCAAGTTGTCGAATACGCCAAGCCAAGCTGCTGAGATCTATAGCTGCTACGTGCTGGATGTGGTCTAACCGGTCGAGTATCATCCATTAATGTAAACTGGAGCTCAAATTTGCAAATTGAATTGGCAATTATGGTTTCAGAAGGTCGATTATGCGCACCGTAAATTCTTCGAATCCAACGAAAAACATTTCTCACAGAACGCTGATTTTCGTAATACAGCTGAAAAATTTGGAGACGCTGTTTTGGTGTGAGTCTTTACATGATAACTTGCCAAACGAAACTGAACAAAAAAAGTCTATTAAAAATTATACCTCACGATGAATCACCCCTTATTAGAGCCCTTATCTTATCAAAATTAAAAGGCACATTGTTACATTTCAGATCATACTTAGTAGTTGTTCCAATAAACACCTCCTCAAGAACATTGTTTGAGTCGCCTAATGATTCATTGACTATTCTAGATAAAGAAATGGCTCCCTGGAGAGTCATTCCAAGAGTTTTATTTAATAAAAAAAAAAAAACATACTGGCCAACAGGATTTCACTAGATGAAACTAAATTTAAGAGATGCAACGTTTCGAAAACAAACAACAACTGTTAGATGCATTCACCTACGTGTCTTTCCAGAAAAGCACACCGATGAATACAGCATATGTTACAGTCCAGCAGAGAGGCAGACGGTTACAACTCTAACTCAATTGGAAAGATGGCAGGTGAGTGCCTTAAACCGAAGAAGGAACCAGAGGCATGCCGCGTCTGCGCTTTGATGGGCCATCATGTAGCCCAATATCCGAAAAGGAAGACATCTCGAAGAAGCTGTCATATCAACCAGGTCTAGGAGAACGATGATTACATAAGGAATTTGTACTATAGGGTTTTCTTATAATGACTTGACAATTTTTTTTTTTTTTTTAAATAAAAGGCAAACCATTTAAGATATTTTAAAAACTTTTTTATTGGCTTGAAGTACAATCAAAACATTTATGAATGAAATACGACTTCGTTCATATGGCCACCGCCGGCACGTTTGCAGCGGTCGATTCGTTGGACCCAATCTTCAACGACTCGGCCACACATTTCGGCCGAAAAGGCCGCTATTTCGCGGCCAATGTTGGCTCTGAGCTCTTCCAACGTCGTCGGCGTGATGGCATAAACCAATGACCTAACGTAGCCCCACAAAATAGTCAGCCGGCGTTAAATCGCACCCAATCGACTGGCCTATGTCTTGAGATAACACGCTCACTATACTTACTCTTCAATAAATCGATTGTAGCGTATGCTGTGTGACTTGTGGCACCATCGTCCAAGTCCATATCTTCCAATTCGGGCCAAAAATAATCGGTGATCATGGCGCGATAACACCGCCGGCATGCAAACCGCATCAAACAGTTATTTTTTGTGGATGAAGTGGTGATTCATGAAGCACATGTGAGTTTTCACCTGACCAATAACGCATATTTTGCTTATTGGCGAACCCATTGAGCCAAAAATGAGCTCCGTCACTGAAGATGATTTTGCGATGAAATTCATTACCTTGGCACATCTTCTCCAGAACCCAATCGGAGAACGTACGTCGCTTCAAATGGTCCATCTGCTTCAATCCTTGAGTCAAGTTTATCTTGTATGGGTGTAAACCAAGATCTTTACGCAAAATACGCCATAATGTGGTCTGAGCGATGCCCAATTCTTGAGAACGCCGTTGAATTGAATAATTTGGATCGTTTGCTACGGACGTCTGAACGGCAGGGATATTTTCTACACTTCGACCAACGCGTTATCTCACTGACACGGCAACATCACATAACGAATATGTAGACTCAAATTTTTGCACTAAACCTGTTATTGCCTGTGTACTAGGGCGAGAATTACGACCGAAAATTGGAGTTAACGCTCTTAAAGTTGCAGTCACCGACTCCGAATATCTGTAGAAAATTTTTATAATTTGCAGACGTTGTTCGTTAGTGTACTTTACCACGATGAAAATGTTGAGTTTAACTAAATAAATTGAAAGTGAAAGAGTGCGTTCACAAATTAAATTCAAACTTGTCAAGTCCCTATTGGAACTTTGCATCAAAAAGCAATGATAAATCAGCACACGAAATTCCTTTGAATTCATTTTTTTTTTCACAATAACAAAAGTTGCTTCACTCACAACGCTTTATCTCGAGAACTAATCGTCCGACAGCTGTCAAATTTATACACGTATCTTTTGAAGGTTGGTACTAACTGAAAATGGTATGGATGTAATTCAAGTGGTGCCCTCTCTTAGAAACGGACTTTTCAGCCCATGTATTAGACATTACGTCAAAAGATCGATTTAACGACATTTTTTATGAAAATTTCTTCTGCTGTAACCGTCCTGATGTTCTTGAAATAGTATGCAAAATTAAACTAGTGTTAGATAATGAAAATCTATTCCGTTGTCTACCGCCGAGATTGCCTTACTATGACAAAGAACAAGTGCAAGTCATTTACGATAAATTATTGGAGCAGAAAGCTATTATTCGAAGGAGTAGGTCTGTATCTCAATAAAAAATACAACAGATGAGATCAGGTTATGTGTAGATTATCGAACTTTTGAGGTGAGCGAAGAATTTGTACAAAGTGTACATGCTTCGTAAAATCTTTAAATCAATTAGAAAATTTAAAACTCCCCTTTGGACTGGGGAACGCATCCTCCGAATTTCATCGGTTTGTCAATCAAGTTTTTGAAAACCTAATAGAGCAGGGAAAGTCAATATATGTATGCATTGATGACATTGTAATAGCGACTGTAGGATTTGAATATATTATACTGAGAGAACTTTTTGATAGACTTGTTAAAAACAAATTGGAATTGAGATTAGATAAGTGTAAGTTCTGGGAATCACAAATAAAATATTTAGGTTACACGGTTTCTAAAGATGGTATTCAACCCGACGAAAAGGGTACTGAGCCTAAGAATATGTTATTTTCCTATACCACAGAATGTGCAAGCAACTTTTTATGTCTACGTTCCTATTTTATTAGATCTAATGAAGGGTTTCCACTCATAGCACAACCGCTATACAACTTAATTAGGAAACATGTTAAATTCAAGATGATCGAGGATGAGATAAGATGTTTCGCAACATTGAAAAAGAAACGGATTGCTGCCCCTACGGATTGCTGCAATATATGACCCTAATGACGAAACGGACCTTCGTTGTGATACTAGATCTCTAGATTTTGGAGCCATATTGTTGCAAAACGAAGCAGATGGAAAGTTTCACCCAATAATGTATTTTTCAAAAAGAATGACAGACTGCGAGTCAAGACACCACAGCATCGAGCTAAAGGCATTAGCGAATATCTAAGCACTTCGAAGATTTAGGATATACTTGAATGGATTTAGGGTTAAAAAAATAACAGATTGCAGTTCCTTAACACTTTCCCTGAGTAAGAAAAAAACTAACATTAGGCATTAGAGTTACAAAATTACAATTATATACTTGGTTCCGAAATGCAACATGTATATAGATGCCCTTAGTCGCATACCGAACATCTTAATTTTGGGAGAGAATACATTCGAGCAAAACCTGTTAATTTGTTAATATAAAGATGAGGCTTATAATAAAATTAGAGAGAAATAATAAAATAGAGAGTTGATTTATGAAAATGGGACAAAAGAAAAGATCCTGGAGACGAACGTGATACGAATATATCACGACGAAATTGGATATGTGGTGTGCGATAAGGTAAAGTCATACTGTCATAGTTATAGTGTATTGCTTTCTCCACAAAGTTTAGGAGGCATGAAGGACTCCTGCACAACATCTCTTAGCGAAATGTGCCCCTGTCTTGTGGAGGAATGGAAGAAACTAATATGTCTTTCAAGTAATTGATGCGTTTACAAAGTACGTCAGATTGTATGCAGCCCAATCCACTATCGCCAGGAAAGTGATAAACTGTTTACGACTTTACCATATTTCGAAAGATTTCGATGCATTCCTTGAAGATGTGCGGCATATAAAGATTGCGACTTGCTCGACGCAAGCTGATGGGAAAGTGTAGAGGGTCAATAGGAGTTAGGCTCCAGTGATAGCCAAATTGACAAGTGCAGTGTTTTACTTCTCTTTAGATAAGATTTTGCAAGAAATAGATTTCACTTTGAGTACTACCGTTCATGGTAGCATTAGAACAACACCGAGTAAGTTGCTCTTTGGAGTTGGAAAAAAGGAGTTTGGTAATAGATTTCATAGGGAAAGCTACATATAGAAGAAGTATGTAGAGATTTAAGGACAATGAGGACTAAAGCTACGGAAAAAATTACTAAGAGTCATGACTATAATAAGATTTCATTAGGAAGCCAAGCGCCTCTAAAAATGTGGCTCCAAAATTCAAGAGACCATATAAGTTAGAAAAGGCTTTGCCTAATGATTGGTATTTACTGAAAGAAGTTGGGTGATTTTAGTTCAGCCCAATTCCATATGAGGGGATATGGAAAGTGGCGAACATTAAGCCGTGGAAAAAATGGAAAAAATGATTTAAATTTACGCGTAATGGAGACAGGGCAGCTGAGCTATGGAAACATTGTCAGGAAATAGAGAAAACAAATTAAAAAAAAAAAAAAAAAAGAAAAGGGCACTGCCAACCCAGTATTAAGAAGATTGATATTCAGTAAGGACGTGTAAAAGACAATAAAAAAGAAAAAAATAAATAAAAAAAATTAACCCTTATACTACTCCGGAATCCAGATGGTGGCATTTCTATAAAAAAGGACTCCTGAGTTAAACTGTCTTCTCTCAGAAATTGGCATATGACATTTCCGTAATGAAAGGGAGGCAAATCCACGTTGCTTCTATTTATTTAACGAAGAAACGCACATTTACATGCTACACATGGATTTTTTTTTTTTGTTTTTTTTAGTACAAAGTTACGAGTATATACCAAACTGTAAGCCACATCACACATATGCTTCTGCGAGACTTCTTTAGAATGTATTGTACATATGGTTTGTATAAAAAAAAACTCTGGAAACAAACACAAACATCTGCTGACATTGTGCTTCCCTAAGAGTATGCTCATATAACACCCCACATCCGCAAGTGCATTCAACAGTATCTTTTTCATCAGAATTGCTTTGCTACAATTTGGTTTGGTTTGGCTCAGTTCGGTTTCGGTTTCGGTTTGGTTTCGGTTTCGGGGGCGATGACGGTGACGGTGACGATGACGATGTCGGTGTGCCCGATGAACAAAGTTTTCCCATTCATTACGACACCATCCTAGAAACAATATGTATGTACATATGTGTGCAGTGTGCAGTGCTTAAAAAATTCCATCGCATACACTTTGCATAATTTTATTATTTTCTGTTTGTCCAGATACCCTGAGTCAAAGAAAGGAATACAAGAGAGATAACAGAGCTTGTTCTTAACAACTTGCGTATAAAAACAGATACGCTATCAATACGAGTAACATCAAAAGATACTTTTCACATTTTCTAATCCTTGTTGACAACTCTCAATATACTTGAGAGTGGAAAAATAGAAAAGCTAGCCGGGGAGGAAAAATCATCGTTTAGGTGCGCATTCGAAATAATATCCTTCTTCTGTCAGCAGGATTTTCTCTATGCTACCATAAATCTAGGATACGTTGTACAATTATGTACATAAATCTGCTTACATCCTTCGATGTCCTTCAGCGGGAAAAAAAAAAAAAATATAAACTCAAAACCCTGTACCAGATACAAAGCTAATGTTGTTGTATGTGCATTTTTCATGATGTATACTTGTTAAAGTTGTTCGTAGTAACACAGGAAGAGGTTAGGGGAAATCTGAAACTGTAAGGGGGTAAACAATTTACATTTACTAAAAGTAGTAAATTGTAGTAGCTTACCGAATATTGCATACATTTAGTAAGAAGATAGGAGAAAGGTACTCTTAGCAATTTCCTCGAAAAGTTTCCTTTGTGCTTACCCGGCAGCAGCCGCAAGGATACCCGTATGGTCACAGGTTTTCAGAGAAAAAACTAGCAAAACAAAATACGATCTGAATGATTTCAGTTTACTGCACTAGTACATTGTTCAAGACAACAGAAAATATCATAAAACATTGAATTGTGTTTCAATTTCCCCTCGATATCTTTTTTAGTTATAAATTATTATTACCTGTGTGCCGTATAGGAGCACACAAGTGGCAGGACATGATGGCGCAGACAATGTTTCGAGTATGAGTATAGACTGCAGAAAGCGTAGGTAACTCTCACTTGGAGGGTAGACCTTTCGTACGAAAACCGAATAGACCTTCCTTTAACAAAATAAAAAAAGCGAACAAAACACGATGAAATCTTATTCACTTTTCCCAAAGGATCTATTGGTGGGCGTATTGTGGAATGTAAGTGGTGTCACAGTAGAAGTAGGGGTGCATTGTGTTAGCTCTGCGGTTATGTGCAACAGAAAAAAATGATGTCTTGTGTGTTAGTGGTAGGTTCCTTCCGAGTGCAGGTAGTCAATATGGAGTACTCCTATTCGTAAAAATATATGTAAAATCGACTATGCCAAGATGAACAGACACGACTACTTCCCGTATGCACTTCTGCATACGGTATTCACACAGGATATTGCGAGTGTTATTGAGTGGCAGTGCACATTTCGATTGGAGAAAAGTTCTTAGATCGTTTTTTTATTTTTTTTTTATTTTGTGTCCGTATAACATATTCTGTGTTCTGTCCCGGATTCCCGGTTGGTACTTGCATAAATTATTTCCACTTCTGCTGATATTGCCAGTAAAGGATGTTTTTTTTCTTGCTTGTTTTTGTTGGGATATTTTTTTCCCCCTTTAGATCTTTTACTTTGCCACTTCACTTTGAATTGAGTGGTGTGGTAGATGTGGGTGGTGGAGTTTAGTACTGTTGTTGGCTGTTTTGGTAGTATGTTGCGTAAAGTGTTACTTAACACTTATTCTTGCCGGAAATCCCAGTGGCATGTGGTAGTGTCAAGTCTTGTTTTGTTGTCGTCATAGTTGAGAGCTGTATTCGTACAGTGTACATGTGCTGTTATTTTTGCAGTCAGTTGGAAGGATTGAAGTAGAAATCTGGAACGGAAGGAAGCTTTCATCGCTTGACGATTGAATAGAGGGTGCTTAATATTCTGGACGGGATGCGAATTTTCTTGTCCTTATCTTTACTTTAAAAATAGATATGTATCGGAAAATGTCTCAGTTGTGATGAGCTGGATATGGAATTTAAGTTGGATTTCACAAGTGGAGATGAGTTGATACACGTCTGTTAAGTTAAATTATGATAGATGACAGATCGTCGTGCAGTAATTTCTGCTTACATATAATGTCTTAAGGTCGGTGAGAAGCACATTTTTAAGCCATACATAAAAATATATTTTTTTTTACTTCTCATGAGACTACAGTAAAGGCTTACACCAAACAACTTCTTCAGCTAAGTTTATCCCTCGCCCAATGCCCCGTTCTCGCACATCAAATTGATGAAGGTACTTTTCAACTGCGTACGCTTCCCAAGGTGTTCTCTTCTTCTGTTGCTTTGCCTCATTATATTTGACTCAAAATTTTGAGCTGCTTTTTACGCTGGGGTAGTAGCCGATGCACCCTCACCGTGAAGCAGAGTAGGGGTCGTAACTGTCTTTCTGTAAAGTCAACTTTGTCGTTATCGACAGGGGGGTGCTATTTCAATGAAGTAGTGATTTCAAGAGTGAAGTTAAAGTCGCAGTTTTAGCAATCATTTCATAGAAATGTGCATGAACATTTACTTCTTACTTCGTCACTATAGTGAGCGAAATTTGATATAACATATTGTATTTAGCTTGATGTTAAATTTTTAGTCTTCATGTAGAGGGTGATTCTTTTGGAAGTAAAGGGTGATTCATCGTGAGGTTTGATTTTCAATAGGCTTTTTTTGACAGATAATGCGTGACTCCTATCAAACTGCTTTGTTATTTTTATTCAGCATCGTTTAGTAAGTCATCATGGAAAGACTCACACCACAGCAGCGTCTCTAAATTGCTCAGCTGTTATACGAAAATCAGCGTTCTGTGAGAAATGTCTTTCGTCCGATTCGAGGAACTTACGGTGTGCATAATCGACCTACTAAAACCACTATTGCCTATACCATTCGCAAATTTGAGTCCCACTTTACATTATTAGATGATATTCGAGAGAGTATCGGGAGACTATAGCAGCTGTAGCTGAGAGTGTACGCGAAAATTATGACGAATCGATTCGTCGTCGTTCTCAGCAGCCTGGCTTGGCGTATTCGACAACGTGGCGTATTTTAGGTGAGGATCTCAGCCTAAAAGCGTACAAAATTCAAAATGTGCAAGAATTGAAGCCAGGCAACTTGAATTTGTGTCATATTTTCAGTGAATGGGCTTTGGAAAAACTTAATGAAAATCCGGTGTTTTTCTGGCTCAATGGATACGTTTATAAACAAAATTGCCGTATTTGAGCTGATGGGCATTAAAAACAACGGTATGGTATGGTTTATGGGCTGGTGGAATCATTGGTCCATTTTTCTTCAAAAATGAGGTAAATCAGAATGTTACCGTCAATGGTAACCGTTATCACGCCATATTAACGGACTATGTGCTTCCTGTAATTCAAGCACATGGTCTCAGTGAGCTCTGGTTTCAATAAAACGGCGCTGCGAGCCATACAGCGCGTGGAACAATGGAGAAATCATTTTTCATTTTGGTGAGCTACGGTAAATTGGCTGCCTAGATCGTGCGATATCACACCTTTTAACTATTTTTTCTGGGGATATGTAAAGTCACAGGTCTTCAGGAATTAGTTGCGATTGACGCTTTGGAAGCCAACATTACTCTTGTTATCCGCTAGATACCAGTCGCTATGCTCGAACGAGTCGCCCAAAATTGAGCCTTCCGAATAGACCACCTCAGATGTAGTCGTTGCCAACATTTATATGACATCATTTTCAAAAAATAAATGCCATGAATTCTTCTTTTAAACTGTAGTAAAAATTTTAAGTTCGCGTTCAAATTTATGTATTTTATTTTACATTATAAATCAAACCTTACGAGAGATCACGCATGCGTCTTGTCGTACTGATATGGTATTTTTGTTCAGTATTGTTTGGCATTTCATTATGAAAAGAATTAGCCCGGCACAGTGTCTACAAATCGTTCAGCTGTATTACGAGAACCAGCGCTCTGTTGTGTTTCGTGCGCTTAGAGAAATTTAAGCTCCAGATATTCGCTATACCATTTGAAACTCAGTTTTCATCATTCGATAATACGCGACCGTAACTAGAAGGTTGTGAGGAAAATATAGCGGCTATAGTGCAGAGTGTACGCAATGGCTGTGATGAATCGATTCGGCACCGTTCTCAACAGCTTGGCTTGTCATATGCAAGAACTTGGCATAATTTACGTGAGGATCCTGATTTATAAGCATACAAAATTCAATTCTTGCAAGAGCTTAAGCCAGCCGACGATTTCAGTCGTTGGACTCTTTGGACGTCCACTGTTTTGGACTAAAATTTTGTTTGGAAATGAGGGGATTGCATAAAGTCCAAAGTCTACATGGAATACGATTTAGGAATCGGAGGCCAACATTATTCAAATCAATGATCAAATACCGCTCGGAATGCTCGAATGCGTCATCGAAAATTTAAATTTCAGAATGGACTATATTAGCCACAGTTGCCGCCATAAATTCATATTCTATAATCAGAGTTAGCAGATGACGCTGATATGGAAATGAACTGTGAACTCATCCCTCTTTTAAACCGACCCCAAGAAATCGCTGGTAAGTTGTTAAAAGCTCGTTGCAGAACGATGGTTAACGTCCAATTGAGTCATGAACAATCCGCCTTTTTACCCGATACAGCACTATAAATTAAGATTAAAATGCTAACTTAGTCTAAGAATATTTTGTAACTTCAGAGACAGAATGCGATCGAGTGTCTCTAGGAAAATTGAAGAATATAAATTCAGAAGAAAATGTTCTCTTCTAACAGCCATTTCATCTGTTTTTATTTTAAACTACTGAAGCTCCATTTGGGTGAAGGACGAACAATTACCCGTTCAACCCAAGTGCTAAGCTACTCGTATACCAAAAGTTGACTCGAATACCTTTTCACCATTTTTAGCAAGTATAGAGAAAGAAAATGTTTTGAATTCGAAGGCTTGAGAACAAGTCACGTGGCTATTCAGAATGAACCAGTACCTAATACCTTCCAGATTCAATCCAGATGATTCTGAAATGTGGGCCAATGTAGTTAAATTAAAAGTAAAGGTCTACAACGTCAGTTAAATAAAGTCTACAAATTAATATGATCCTGCTGAAATAGTAAGACAAATTCTTTATGTCACTTAAGCCACACCGAAATACAGTAAAGAACGCCATGTCCACGACGATTTAATATTTGGCTGCTGCTTCTTTAAATGGATTTGCCAAGACTTCCTTCGAGGGTTTGTTCACCAGGGTTGAAGATTTTGATTACATTTTTAAGGTAGCCACCCCCTACCCCAGTAAAGGAAGAGATGGTTAAAACAAGTCTTACATCCCTTTGAAATCATTTTTTCTATTGTTTTTGATGACTCAAAAGTAAAAAATCGGACAGAGACCATAGTTCGGGAAGCTTTTCCTGTGATTGTTATTTATGGATCATTTGTTCTCTGTTTCCATTTAAAAATAATACTGAAGCTATGGCTCAAAAAGTCAAGCGTTACGACTTTCTGGTGATGTAAATTTTGTTGGCTCCCTAAATTTTTTTAGATCCATTACATCTACAGACAACGTGGCCTGTGATCTGACATAAGATTCACAAAAATTATTTACCCATTTTGAGTTCCCCTTTGTAGAAAATGGCAGAGTTAACACATGCTCATAATAAACCAATAGAGCTTGGAGTTTGTCCTCACAGGTGCGTAGCGAGAGGCTTATTTTTCTTCAAAAGCCAGAAATGTATATCTTGCCACATTCCATACAGTGGATGTTCACATTCTAAATTATGTCTTGCTAAGAGGTATCTATCGGTCTCTGTCAGAATCTTCATAATGTGAACTCTCAGTACTCTTGCAAGGTCCTACTTTTTACAGATGTGTGTAGCAAAGCAGTATCAACTTAATTAAATAGCCCAGCGAATTGGACTTCCTAACCACGACTCCCAGTAAGGTTCAGGGCCTTTCTGGATTTTTAGTTTTCAGATCATGGGTAGGTTAAGACTGATCAGAGAGACGGATAACGAACACTTACCTGTGGAATTCCTTAATTAAAATTCATTAGAGAAGCGCATGGAAGACTTGAAGTAGCAACAAAGTTAGAGCTGGCAATGGCGTTTATAGTTCAATGTGATAATCACTTTAAACGAAATACTTTGAATATTTCGATGTATATACTTAGACAATAAGGCAAAAAAGGCAATAAAAATTGGTCCAATTAGCCTAGAGCGTTCGCAATGAATTGTATGGGCACTAAAAAATATTAACAGCAGAACACTTGGAAAATCGAAGCTTCAGAATGCCATGCTAACTTACCTAGGAGTCAATCAATAAGGCTCTCCAGCTGGCATGTTTCACACCAGAGACGTTTTGGCTGCTTTTGCTTCGATATACACGAAAGCTGCACTGACGGTTCTTTATGTTCGTTCAAACATATAAAAAGGACTTAAACAAGATCATACTTCTTTTGTTGGACTGTAAGTTTTCCACGATTCTGCTTATGGCGGTTTAAAAAAAGTCACAAATCAGGGAGGATAGAGATAGGCGGAATGCCACTAGTGATTTCTATGGTTCACTGGTGGTAAAAGTAGTGAAAAGACAAAGTCATTACGTCGGTGTTCGAGGGTGTCCATTGTCTGAGTGATATTGGTATCAACTATGAGTTTTATCGCGCGGTTTTAAATGCTATCTAACAGGTGCAGATATGTTTTGGGCGCATCCGACTGGATGTGGGCATTTTACTCCAATTTCGGGCAGACAAATGCCTTATATACTGAGGCCAGATCAGAGGGGGTAAAGTATTTCTTACATTACTTGAGGAATCCTAGACGTTTCGCAGCATTTTTGACGACACCGAATATATGGTCAATTCAACACACATACATTCATTCCTGGAACACACCAGCATTTATTTTGTTAATATCAGACATGAAGCGATTGGAGACAAATTGAATTGAACGTTCTGAAAGGTAATTTCTAATTCATTGAAGAAGAGAGTCATCGATCCCAAAAGAGCCTGAAAATTTGCAATTATTTTGCTTTCGCCAGAGACATGCCATCAAATCACCAGTGGACCTGTTGCTACAAAAACCGTACTGCCGGTCATTGAAAAGTTTTCGTGTTTCGAGATATTTCATGAGCTGACGGCTTCTCAGCGTTTCCATGAGCTTGGAAAGAAGGGACGTAAGTGCAATGGGTCTGTAGGAGGAGAGGGAAGAAAATGCTGTTTTTCATTTGCTCGATAAGAGTGATGGGGATCTACCTGTGTTTCACTAAGTGCATACGTAGTTGCAAACACAAAAAACACAAACACCGACGATACTAAGCACAGCTGTCAAGTAAAAATTCAGAGTTGGTTTACCGAATATAATTGTTGTAGGTGTTATGCCCTTACAACAATGGGAAACAGCATACGAGTACACTCAGTCACTGCCCGTGCTGTATGTCAATGTAATTTTCAGTTTCAAATGTGAATTAACGCCATAATACACTTATGGATTTAATTCACTTTTAAATGAGAACTAAATGCATCACTTAAATGTGAACTAACGCCATATGGTGTTAATTCATATTCGAATGTGAACTTATACCACAAAATATTTTTAAACTCTGAAGAACAGCTAGTGCAATATAACAGTTTTCATATAGTGTTGTCAAGACAATGTCACACTACAATCGCCTCAAGTTTAGTTTCCAAATAGATCGAAGAATCCAACAAAAAAAAAAAAATGGTTGAGCGGCGTATAAGCAATGAGGTTTATGTAACCCTTTTAGAGCTGATGCGAATCTAAAAGATTCTTTAAATCCTTTGCATATATGGCACCCAACCTCACACCTAACTCAAATCCAATAGTCAATCCATGCATGGAGTTGCAGGGGGACAATATGCCCACCTCCATACCTACCTCACTGTTTATAAGCCGCTCATCCTTATTTCTTAAGACCATACATACCTACATATATACAAAATTCAAATTATTCAGAATGCTGTGAGTGACTTTAATTCATATTCAAATGATAACTAAGGCCACTTTCTCAAACGAACTAACACCATGTGACATTAGTTCTCATTTAGAAGTGAAATAAGGCCATAAATGGATTATGGCGCTAATTCGTACTTGAAAATGAATTAACATCATTATGACGTTAGTTCGTATGGCCTTATTTCATGGCACATCCGGATGGGTCCTGGGATTACAGGAAGACATCAATCTTAACCTCCTTAGTGTTGAGCAAATTGCTTAAATATAGGATGGAGTTATCGATGTTTCGCTTGAGCCTCGCGACGAAGAGATGAAAACGTCTTTTGACAGCTCTACCACTGTATCAAGGCTGGCTGGGTCGTGTTTGTTTGCTCCAGTGAAGTCAATGAAAATTTTCTAAGGAGTCATTTCTCTCAAATCAAGGAGAAATGCGCTCTGAACGTGATGTTATTGGAGGAGGATTCATTTTCGAAATCTTAACCGGTTTCTTTCCGGAAAGTATAGGCCTCGCTAGGAGAATGGATGCACAAAACTCAAGTTTTAACACTGGAACCTGGAAAGTCATGCGAAGAGTGGAAGAGAAAGATCTCGTCTTTATGGTCTTTGCTATAAATGAAAGTGCTGAGGCTCATTATGAAGTGCTCAGATAAAACTCCAACTACCTCCATCACAACCAACAGCAGTAATGTGTCAAAGAGACTACAAAACAACACCAATAATACGGCTGCAGCTGAGGGTAATAGAACACGTGAGTTCTCTTCAACCAACCGATTAACACAAGAGCCAGCTGCTGAAAATAGACCTAAAAGTACAGACCCTGTACCTCTACAGAGGAGTCAAGTGACAAAAACCGCACCTCATTCAAAAGTCCAAATGGCAAATCCTTCGGCGAGATTCCCATATAGACACACTATATTTGAGTTTCCTCTTGTTCTTGTGTATGATCGAACAGTGTCACAGTCGCAATTGGTATTGGGTGTGTTACTTTCAAATTGTACAGATTTTTAGCAAAAATATGCTTTTATGTTATAGGGTTCATAAACTCACTTTTATCTATTCTGTAAAAGAGGAGGTGATTGACTTTACGATCTCATCTTCCTTTCTGCATACCTTTATCGAGGATTGGCATGTTTTAAATGAGGCATCCCTATCGGATTATAGGCACATAAGGTCCAATATTGAATGCAATGTCGGACAGAGTCAAACTAGATACATGAAGAAACTCACGAACTGGAGTACTTTTTATGAAAATTTCGCTATTAAAGTTGAGTTACTGCTTTCATCATTGGCAGCAGACCAACTAAATGGACCTGTTATCTCATCATATAAGTGCAAACGCAAATTGAAACGTAATATGGTTAAAATGTTTTTGCAATTGTGGAACCCTCAACGTGAACAAATTCGTAATGGTAAGAAAAATATTTAACAAATCCAAACACAGCAGTAATTGGACCTATACAAGTCCATTTTAACCAACTTCAATAAAGAGTTGAGAAAGTCCAAGAGAGTCCATCGCGAGAGCCTGAAAAAACTGCCAGAGATGTCACGTCTTAAAAAAAATACCTCTCAAAGGACACTTCAAATGGTACTTTCACAGCTAGTCGAGAGGAAACTCTAAAAAATGTCACTTAAGGATTATTTCCTAAACTCAAACCTTTTAAGGAACATACAGTATGTAACTTCTGACAGCTTATAAATATGGTTTTTGTTAACCAGATAAATCTATTGAACTACCTAAGTCTCATTGGTAGTGTCAAAGGTTGAGAGCTTTTTTCACTGCTCTTGTGGTGACTTGTCATTGATATAAGACTTAATAATCTGGGATTTCAAGCAATTGAATATGCAGAAGACTTAGTCACAATAGTGAAGGGCAACACTTTAAAGAAATTGCCTGTAAGTTGCAGGCAATAGAGAAACAGCCGAGAAACATGAAACTACAAAAGCCCATTTCAAACTTTAAAGATACCAAGTGATATACGGATAAAACATAGTTGGACACAGGAGTAGATCCTGGAATATCCCATTCTTAATAAGGGAATAAATAGCGTTCTCATTCATATACTAGGTGGCGCGAAAGTCACCACCCTATCAAAAGATGCTATGTTTGCAAATAGCGGCCAATATCAATTCTACTTTAACATTTTGGAAGTAAACAGATACAAAATACACGTCAACAAGACGTGAATCGCTATACTCCTAAAGAACGTGGAATATTTGTTACGATTTTTTTTTTGGGGAATAATTTGTCGATGGTGCTGGTGTAGCGTGAACTTCGGAGCAGATTTCCTGGTCGTCCGAAAACAACAGGGTAAACACCACGACGTTTAGCCGCCCGCCTAGAAGAGTATTGGAAAATACGAGATGCTGCCAGATCTGGCCGGCCCCAGAGTAGCTGTTATGCTGAGAATATCACAGCTGTGGTTGAAGATCTCGCAGAGGACCCAGAAGTATCGGCCAGGAGATGTGTCATGCAATTGGGCATCAATCGGGGGTCTTTACAAAGAATTATGGTAAATGATTGTAAGATTTTCTCTTACAAAGTGTACAAAGTACATGAGCTGCTAGCTGTTGACCGCCAAGCGCGTTTAATCTACGCTGAAGCCATCCGGAATCTCGAGCACGAGGACCGTTTCCATCTTTGTGCATAAGCAAAATTATAGCGTTAAATGTAATTGCTCCCACAATTGAAAGTTCGGGATTGCCCCGAACTGTTATTGCCTCAGCTAATATTTTCTGATCAGCCGCACTTTCAAAGAAGAATGGTCCGATAGTGCTTCCAGCTCAAATGGATGCAAGTGTTTCCCAATTACTTTTGGATTTTCTCAGTCAATCCGAACAATCCGAAAAATTCGACGAAAATGATTTTGTTTGAAAAATCAGTAAACACTTGGTGCTGTGCATGGTCAGTAGGCTTCAGTTCTTGAGTCAATTTTACTTCATATGCATGAAGATGCAAGATTTCGTGAGTATACGCTGTAGATAGCTTCCTGAAATCTCTAATTCTTGAACGCGGTTCCGAATTTATCTTCCTGGACTCTCAGAAACACCCTTATGATAGTTTGCTGTTTTGTGTTGAATGACTTATTGTAGCATGACCAGAGTATATAAGACTAATTGATTAAGTCTCCCTGAATTTTTGAAATAACCTCTTCAAATCTTATAGAGTTTAATTTCTATTCTGATCATATATTGGGTCTATAACTTAAATTGCGGTTTGCTAAGAGATGGCGTAACTTGTATTGGAACATCCGTTGGAAAGCTACTGTCATTGTACGTCATTTCAGTACAATCATTTTTTTTCACTCAAATATGTCGAACTTTGTGCCTGAAAAAGTGTTTTTGCGTTGAGTTCTTCTTCATTACTTTAATATGAAGAAAACTGCTGCCGAAAGTCATCGTATTTTGATGGAACTTTATGGTGAACATGCGCAAGCTGAGCGAACGTGCCAAAAGTGGTTTGCACGATTTAAAAGTGGTGATTTTGGCTTGGAAGACGATTAACGTCCTGGGCAGCCAAAAAAGTTTGAAGATGAAGAACTGGAAGCATTACTCTATGAAGATTTTTGCCAAACACAAAATAGCGCGCAGAATCTTTGGGTATCACTCATTTCAAAACGCTTAAAATCAGCTGGATATATACAAAAGCAAGGAAATTGGGTTCCACATGAACTTAAGCCGAGAGACGTCGAAAGGCGGTTTTGCATGTCCGAAATGCTGCTGGAACGCCACAAAAGGAAGTCATTTTTGCATCGAATTGTTACTGTTGATGAAAAATGGATATATTACGACAACCCCAAGCGCAAAAATTCATATGTGAAACCCGGCCAACCAGCCAAATCAACGGCAAAGCCAAATATCCATGGCGCGAAGGTAATGCTCGGTATTTGGTGGGATCGGATGGGTGTGATGTATTATGAGCTGCTAAAACGGGGTGAAACCATCAATAGACAACGCTACCGAACATATTTAATCCATTTGAAGAGAGCAGTAGCCGAAAACTCCCGGAATATGCGACTAGACACGAGGCAATAATTTTCCATCATGACAACGTTGCTATTCCAGTTAAGAACTATTTGGAAAACAATGGATGGGAAGTCTTACGCCACCCGCCTTATAGCCCAGACCTTGCCCCTTCTGACTACCATTTGTTCCGGTTGATGCAGATCGCCCTCACTGAAATACGGTTCACATCAGAGCAGAATATCAAAAATTGGCTTGATTCATTCTTGGCTGCCAAGCCGCCGCAGCTCTTTTGGGATGAGATCCACAAACTGCCAGAAAGATGGGAAAAAGTCGTAGCTTCAGATGGGTAATACTTTGAATAATACTATTGTACATGTTTTTCTTAAATAAATTTTTAAATTTTGAAAAAAAAGCGCACAAATTAAATTACATATCCAATACAAAAAAAGGCTAAACTTTCATTATTTTAAAATATTTCTCAACAATTAAAACACATTGTTCTTTCATTTCTCTCTTTTTAATAACACTGAATTGTCAGCTTGAAACTGCCTGCAGATAAGGGCTTAGATTATTGGAGCTCTCAGTTTTTTTAAAGCCAACATATTGGGAATTTTTGTCATAAAATGTAACATCAAATGACTGACGATTACACAACACTACTGAATATTTTCTATATAAACAAAATACTGGCAATAATGAAATGGGTCTCATTTTTCTACCACAATAATACCTTTGTTTTAAGCCAAATCCAAGCAGAAATACACCATTCACCTCCAAAAGAATGTACTGAGGATAAAAGCATATCATCTCAACCTTTTAGTTTCATTGTTTTGGTATCCTTTTACTCGTAAGTCTGTATACATACATTCCCATTTTCAAAATCCAATTAGAATCAAAAATCATTTTGCCATCGTCTCCCACTGGTAACACATCAAAAGTCAAGGGAAATTAAAGATTTTGGTTAAAGAAAAAAAAAAACATCTAAATCCCTGCAGAGTTTTTTTCAAGGAATTAAATTGCATTGACCTCAAACGCGACGTTTCAACTGCACTGCAGTATACGAATTCAATTCAATTTCGTCCTCTTTCCATTTGAACTTAGGGTGGGCTATAGATTGTTGTAGTTCACCATGCTGCGAAGCCCTTGTTTGTCCTTCTAACAGGAAGTCTTATAAAATCAATCCGATTATTGCATTGACGCCGGACCTGAAATCATTCCAAATCCTAAAAAGGTTATCCAGTCCCCTTTGACATTTTGCCATCATGATTTACAGAAGAAAAAAAAGACAATCGGACGATTTAATCGCCTCCCGGAAAAATGTACGTACGAATACAAAAAACTTTTATTCAAAAGGATATCATGGGTGTACATGTACAAGTGTAGGAGGCTCGACGAAAATACTCTACTTGCCTTGTGCATTGATTTGTATTCAAATCGAATGATAGGATTTCATGCGTCGCTGATTTTTATCGGCAAAAAACGTCGAATCATGTAATGGTGGTATCATCAACTTAAAAGTCTTACAAACTTATGTATCATACAAACTTACACACTATACGTATTGAAGTTGAAAGAGATGTGTGCTTCTTCCTTTTTGCCATCAAATTTTTTTCAACGACCTATGTTCCGCAAATACAAGTCCTGGAGCTTGAAGGCGTTTGAGGCTATAGTCGGGGGTATAATCAAGTAACTAGGGTTTGGCACACTGCCATTGAAATGGCTGGAAGCACCTTATCCAGATGTTAAATTGATATTATCGACTGAAAAAGACGACATGGTACATAATGGCGCTGAACGCGCTAAAGTGAATGAAAAATGTTCCTTCGGTTAAGTTTGATAGTCTTACAAGAACTTAGTCCTTTTTGCGGTGAAGAAGAAGTTGATGTGTTGCCAAGAATGTGGGTTTTGCAAGTGATTGGGAGGAAACATTGAAAAAGGAAGTTAAGCAATAACCACGGAGGACTTATATTACGAACAAAGTTTCAGTGTTGTTAGGAGTCATATGCACAATCAGCAATCCGTGCATCATCCCTTTGGTAAGGAGCAATATGCTGCACTTGGTGGCTCCTTACTTGATATTTGAATGATTGTTTAATATTGGATCATGGATACTAGGTTGTATTAGACTTTAAATCGGCCTGGATAACGTAATGTCTCTCACAGTCCTTTATAAGAAACACGAATTTAGAGAGAATTCTAGATTCAGCGTGGGTAATGTTTTCGGGAGTCATAGTGTTGTGGGAACTATGTTTTGGAAACATGTTCATTTTATGTAAGACCACAAAGTCTAGTGAGGGAGTTGGAAAACATTCTGATATCATTTCTATAGTAAAGTAGATTGGAATATTATTGAAGTATTTTTCAAGGGATTTAACAATTTATTTGTTGGATATTGATCCAGTATCTTAGATGTTATTTTTCAGCTTTCCAACCTATAATGTAGTACCTTGACTTTATTGCTGACATACAATTAGGCAGAATTAGTCATTAAATTCATTCCAGCCCATAGATTCATAAAATTCAGATTCGGATACGAAGTTTTAGCCTTGTTGAGCAGCAGGAAGTTAGAGAAAACCGAGGCTGGGCAAGTCTATTAATGTTCCACCTAAACTTAGAAAGAAACAGAATGTAGAGAAAGCTATTTAGAGCCAGAACGGTTCCTTCACCCAATGCATTGAGCTAACGTGTCCAATCCGTGAGACTTCGTAAGTAAACTTTAATATTTCTTAGAAAGAATAGAATCTTTATAAAACAATGTATAAAGCTTATTTAAAACAATAAGCTATTCAAAATCCTGAAGGGGAGCAGATCAACAAAACTGGGAAACACTTAGGAGATTTTATGACACATGCTTGATACTCACTTTCCAAGTGACCTAATCAAAACCTTTGAGCCGGTCTTATTACCAAAGCAGCATGGGAGCTGAGTAACCACATACACCGCAGTCAACATCTGTTATCGGTTATGGTGCGGATGAGAATATCAACTACTTTCTTTCTTCTTATGATGGCTTCATGTCGCCTGACACCGATGGCATACTTCCGAGTATGTTACAAATAGGTAATTCCTGAGAACTTTAAAGAGAAACAAACAACATTAATATTTGCAGGTTCAAGGATGAAAGTAATAAGACGAAAGATTTCATAATTTGTAGGAAATATGAATCGGTCAAGGAATAGTACAACTTAACGCCGCTATTAATAATTTCCAAATTTTGATGGCATGCCGTTTGCCAGCTGTGTCAATCATACCACAGTCTTGTACGTAAAAATAAAAAAATTTGGAAAGGTTAATCCCTCAGCGATTTCTTTAAAATTATTTGTCTGCTTAATCCACTCCAAGTCCAAGTGTTTCTCTATAACTTTGCTATAGTCAGAATAGTTCAATCCTAAGCCCTCCATTGATCACTTATGTTCTTTTTTGCAAAAACGACCTCAAACCCACTACTTTACAGTATCAACGCTTTATAATGTCGAAAAGGGCTTATGCTGCAGTCGATTTACCACTTGAACTACCAAGTCACCTTTCTTTATAACTCAAAGGTACCTTCACCAGGTAAATGCCCCGACCATACTTCAGCAGCTTAACAACAAACCATTGTGCAATTATGTCGCAGTAAAGCACAAACTCAACGCCTAGCAAACAGTCCTGAAACCGTTTGTTTATTTAGCGTCCAGACTTTGCTCTTGTAAGCCCATGTATCTGCAATATCCTTTCTCTCCCCTCAAAAACACACGAAGGACGTTAAAGCTACAAATTATAATTTTCCACGCCATAAATCTAGGTATTGTGTTTCTGGTCGCTCTGACCTTTTGTCTGAGTTACAATGCGAAATGCAAAGAAACATTTCACAATAAACTTTATGTTTCGCTATGAATTGTGCGAAAAGAACAGAAAGTAAAAATCAAAAGAATTACTAACAAACAAACATACAGACAGACACATAGTGACTGAATAAAGTTCACAAGGATACAAGGAAATAGAAACAAAACAGTGCACAGTAGATGGTTGACGGTATATAGATGGTACACTCTGCGAAGTAAAGTTGGAAAATTCCCAAATCTCATTGTAACTTGATCTCTTTTGCATTCCTGTACTTTGACTTTTCACCACTTATCACCAAGAGACTATATTCTCGCTCGCCTGCTGCCTGGATGCAAACTTTGTTTTCAAAAATCCTTTTGTGCAAATCTTTTTTCTTTTTTTTTCGCTCCTGTAAGTCCTTTCATCAGACACACGATTTTATTCATCCACCATGTTTGTAAAAAAAAAGAAAACAGAAATTTGAACATCCTTTTCGCAAATCAAGCTCTCAAGGCTTCCCTGTGAGCCTATCATCAACTTTAAACCAGTTTAAATTTACTTTGGTCTTTTTTTGTGCCGCTGTATGGAATAAGGAACATAGGAAATGGAAACATTTCACGTAAAGGATAAGCAAGGAAAACATGCGGCAGGTCAAAAAAGAAAGTGTTTTATTTTTTCCTCTCGTTCTCATTCTATTTTCTTTTAATTTTTCCTTTTTTTTTCTGTAATCGTGTCACACAGTTTACTTGGCATGCCCGTAGCAAGCTTTGACTATGGCCATGTTAACGTTATTAATTATTATTAATTATTTGGTGTCCCTAGACGACTGACATCCTGGTTTGATCTTTCGCCTGAACCAGTGTTCAGAGACTGAAAATGAAGAAAAAAAAAATGTTTAACAAGTGCGCAGTTTTCCTTTTGCCTCAGGTGGTCATGAACTTTTATGGAATATTCCCAGCGTGTCGTTTTGGACTTTTACATAATATATGGACGTACATACATAAGAGAAATATTTATTTTGTTTCACATTAGATGTTATAGAGAGTGAATCTGAAATTGTACCGACTATTGTGAAAGTTTAGGAATCAACCAAATTCCCAACATAAAGTCGCATACCGTAAATCATTGCGGGTGGGAAAAAACATTAAACCGAACTACTATCTCATAATACAATTCAGCGATGTTTACAATGCTAGTAGTTCTGGAAAATGAAAAAAAAAAAAAAAAAAACTGTGAGAGAGCTGTTTGAACTGTGTGAACAAATTAGAACGATAGGAAAGATAATTTAAATAAAACAACAAGGGTGTGAGACATAAAATTGATTCTGACTTTATTTTGAAGTTACGTTCATGCCATTATGTATGGAATAGCCTCGGATTCAGTGGCAGTGCTTCAAGCGCTCGGTCCCATTTTTGATGACTCGGTCCAATATGTGCGGCGTTATTTCGGCAATAGCGTGTCAAATATTGACCTCAAACTCGTCCGAACCGTTTGACTTGTTAGCGTATACTAATGACTTGACGTAGCTCCGGAGAAAATAAGCGAGTGTTCGCAATACGAGCGATGCATCATTTGTATAGAATGTAGCGCTGTATTGTTAGAACCACAGCTCGGATATATCGGTGTTGTTGAGCTCTGACCAAGAAGGTCGGATAACATCGTTATATACCTGAGAGCGTTGGCGGTAACGGTGTCTCCCTCCTTATTTCGAAAAAAATAAGGTCCGATTATGCTACCATGCCATAAACCGCACCGAACAGTCAATATTTGATACAATGGATTGATACTTGGCCGAACACTTGTGGATGGTATTCGCTCTAATAATGGCAATTTAGCTTGTTGACATAGCCGCTGAGCCAAAAATGAGAGGATGATTTCTTTGCCAAATTCGGATCTCCGGCTAATATTTCCAGCGCCCAATTGCCCATTGCGCATTGCCCATGGTCGTGCGGCTTCAATTCTTACGTCAGCACAATTTTATATAGTTGTAGGCCCAAATTCAACCGCAAAATAAGACGAGTTGACTCAGTCGCGATGTATAATTCATCAGATCGTCGCCGAACTGACATGTCTAGGTCTTCTGTTCGCTATGTATTCTTCATTTTACACCAAACTCTGTCTGGTTGGTGACTAAAACTAAATAGCAAAAAAAATCTATACGAGTAAATTATAAAGCAGAATAAAGAAAGTAACAAACTATGCAGTGTATAAAAAAAATGTTTTCCTTAAAAAAATTTCCATAGTAAGGAGATTTCATTTACTAATTATTCTTATTTCATATGGTTCAAATTATTAGTAAAATGGGTTTTATTTGAAACCAATAGCTTTACTTTATAAACGAACAGATGACTTAAGGGCAAGATGTGCGGACTGTAAAACAAAGGTCAACTGCTAGTTAGTCTTTTCTTTTTAAAAATTATTCTTCTGTACTATTTAAAGTTGTACAATGGTATTATTAGGTATTATTCAACTTAACTTGTTAGACCATAATGTAGCTTTGAGCTAAAAAGACCATAGTAAATTACAGTAGTAAAATTCTAAGAACAATAGGGTTGTAAAAAAAAAAAAATTAAGCGCGCCGCAACAAACATGTATTTTTTTAGATCAGCTATATGAATTTTCTAACTCGAATTTTTTTATATTAATACAGCTACATCTTTAAAATAAGCAACATATTCTATCTTAAAACAATTATAACAATGTGCGACATCTCTACAAAAGTTGGCATTACTACAGCAGAATGAAATTAACGGTTTTAAGGTTGTAAACTATGACTTTAGTTTTCTCGCTTACAATAAGCTCATGTCTCTAATTTTATTATTATTATTATTATTATTATTATTATTATCAAGGGAACGATACAAATTAATTTTTAGGGTCCGGGATTTAACGCGGGGGTGCTATGCCCATGCGGCGGATTTTATCATATTATATCACCGAAATGTTTGCGTAAATTAAAGCCATATCATTGGCAAAGCCTTTGACATTCTAATTACCATTTGTTTGAAGATGGAGCTTATATAGATTAGGAATATGATAGGAACTAAAACCAAACCCTGAGGTACACCAATCTGTATTTCCAACTCACTGTTAAAAGCTCCATTCAGTTTTACTCTTTGAGATCTTTTTGATAAATAAGATCCAAACCAATTCTAAATTGAACACCTGAATTTTTCTTTCTAGAGTTTATAACTATACAGCATTACCACTTATATTGTCATGCCAGTGTTCTGTTATGTGAAGATATTCGTTCCAACTTATCCAAATGAATTGACCTTATACGAGTACTTTATGATTGTAAAGTCAATTATATTCCTATTATTGCAAGTCTAAAGACTATTGAAAACAGTCTAAAGAACAAATGGTCTCATTAGTTTTAGGCGGCTGCCCTACACTTCAAGGCCGGGCTCAACCGTGTCTTCTCGCAGATATTTAGCCTCAGCCGAGGAAAGTTGTTTCCTAATAGCTTAAAAGATATTTGCCAATCACCTAACATGAATGGATATGGGCAACCCAAACCACAATAACTCCAAAACAACACATTTAATGATACGTAAAAAAGAAGATTAAGTGATGGTTGTCTTTTGCCCTGTGCAA
This sequence comes from Volucella inanis, assembly GCA_907269105.1. NCBI lineage: Eukaryota > Metazoa > Arthropoda > Insecta > Diptera > Syrphidae > Volucella > Volucella inanis. Next base: position 152,062,736 of record OU026153.1, read on the forward strand.
AAGAAGAAGCAGAACTGGAATGGATATCACCAGAAACTTCGAACTGCTTCAAAGAGCATAATCTACTCAAAAGAGTTACAGAAGTTTCAGAGGTAGAGTATTCTGAAACCAAGTGAACATGCAATCATTTCAAACAACATTTTGTATATCTGATAGTGCATGAGATTCAGCCCAGTTGGAGAAAGTATTACAACGATCGTTGGCCGTTGTAGCTAGGTACGCCCTAAGATATCTCACTCCCCACAACAACAATACAGTTGCACCAAAAAGACGTAGTCTTTACAGATCACATATTCCTCAACGCTTCAACATGTTTTATGCAAACAACATCAAATTCTAAATACTAGTGGTATCGATTCCAAAAAACCATCAGAAATGCTGAAATCGATGTGCTGGATTTTACCCGCCTTCACGAAACATCTTGTTTGATGTACGTAGGGAAACAACTCTCCTATGGAGCGGCACTAGAAACACCAGAACGACCCTCGAGGTCTGCAACCAAAAAAATATGAAAGCCCAGTGATCGAAGAAATGGTGAGGTACTATCTTAGGAATAATTTCTGGGAAGTAACGTATCAAGACAATAAACCTCAACCGCGGGAAGGTAGTGGGAAATAATTTGTAGAGAGCATGCACCAAACAATTTCAAAGTTTTGGATGGCAGAAAGAATGCCCGAATAATAAAACCTTAGCGCCGTTTGCCCGATTCATAATTAAGGAGACCCTCTCAAATGTGGCAAATACAGAGGCATCAGTCTCCTTAACATCGCAGATAATACCACATACGCCGTCTTGTTTGAATCCCTGAAGACATTTATCAACAATCTGATTAGCGCCTATCAGAACAAAATGATAAATATAGACCCTCTATGCTCTGGGATCTTTGTTGTTGTTCACAATATTGAGAAAATTGTGCGAAACTTACAAGTCAACACCAGAGGCATAGTTTTCAAAAGTATGTAGAGCTATCATACTAATAGCATTGACATTAATGGCAAACTCAGCAAGCTGGCCTTGGTGCGTTCGCAAATATGGGAGCAGCAGCAGCAAAAATGGATTAAGTCATCAACAACAAAACTATGTCTAAACAAAACAAGTAGGGACACACAATATCGACAGAACGTCACAATAAACAGCAGTGACTTTGAGGTAGTCAGGGACTTTTTATAAATCTGAGAATGACATCTCATCAAAAGTCAAAGTAAGTGTTACCCTTGCCAATCGCTAGGTCTTTGAACTAAGAAAGCAAATGAGTAATAAGGCCTTGTCAAGGAACATTAAGGCGTCTTTATATAATACACTTTGGTTTTGTTTTTTTTTTCAAAAACTTAACACTCAAGAGGGTGTGACTACTCCTAAAATTCCGGAGCACGTGTTGAGTTTTTCGAAAAATTTTATAGAGAGGGAAAGAAAGATATTTGGGCTCAGTGGTTATTTCGCTCCATGGGTGGCATCCAAAATTTAATCAGGATACTAAATTATTAGTCTAAAATGACTTGCTGTTATATTTTAGGCAACCATTCATCTCACGAGATTTTAGTTGCCTAAAAAAAGAATGTCTTTCGGGCACGGTTGGTAGTGAACCCCTAACCTTCCGATTGGGAAGCCAATACACTACCACTTGCGCCACGGCCACCCACCACTCTTTATCCCAGGCCTGGCCGTTTTCAACCCAACATTTATGGAGTAATTTTTGATTCCATTTGCGTTTGGGTTGGGGTTTGGAGAAGGAGATTTAACGGCAAACCTACGAACTGTACAGTGATATTGATGTGGTTAGAAAAATGCATATTATTCGTCCTAAATGGCATGACGGACATGCAGAGAGAATGAACACCAACGCTTCAGCCAGAAGAGACAACTCAGTAGAGAAAGAACGCAGCGCGTGAAAGAGAACATCAATCAACTCGGACTGCGGAGCTGGACGCAGCTAGCCAGAGACCTCGCTAGCAGGAAAAGCCTATTGGTTGGGACCTAGCACCCCCTAGAGTGTAGCGCTATCTATAATAAGTATAATACATTAGTAAGGATTGACTACTATTTTTTAAAATTTGGAGGGCGCGAAATAGGTAAAATGAGCTTTGTATCGTCAAACCAGCTCGGAACCCAAAATATGAACTCCTTGTTGCAAAAGTGAACATTTTGCACTTTGCTGTTGACCGCTTACTTATGGAAATACATTGAAGATGAATTTAAGAAGCTCTCTATAAAGATATGTCTTCCAAAGATGACGAGAATCTTGTATTCGATGGAGTTGGCTGAGAGAGCGGCCATAAAGTCGTTATTTGCCTGAATCGGAAGTTTGTGTTGTTACTCAGAAAGTTGATCTGTAGGGTATGGGAAAGCGCTCAACTTAAGTTTATCAAAGTGATGATATAAGCAAAGTTCAATTCTCGAAAGACGCTCAGGGCCACTGTACGTTAAATTTAAGAGTATGCTAACCAGAAATTGGAGGGTTTTAAAATTTAAAAGGGAAGCTAGAAGGCATTGAGGAAGACAATATTTCATACTCTCCCTCAAAGAAGAGTCGCCTTCATTGTTGGAATAAGCAAATGGCAATTAAAGGGTGGGCCATCTGTTGGTTTATTTTTAAAAAGGCAATACAAAAAAAAAAAAACACTTATGGAATATTACTTTATTCAAATAACTGTCTTGGGCTGCTTGGCAATAAGCCATCCTGTCAACTCAATTTTTAAATACATTTTCCATGGCTTCGGTCCGTATTTGTCAAATAACTCGACCAATATTGTTCTTGAGTGCCTGAGTTGTCTCTAGATTGTTTGCGTAGCATTGACCTTCAATGGCATCATACAAAAAAAAGTTCAACGGTGTCAAATCGCAGCTCCGTAATGGACAAGCAATATCACCAATTACACGATTATTGAGCTTAATGTGTAATAAATCTATTGTTGGGTGGCTTGTGTGGCACGTTGTCCTATCTTGCTGGAACCATAGCTCGCCCAAGTTCAAATCCTCAATTTCTGGCCATAAAAAATCGGTTATCAGGCCTCGGTCCAACAATGCCGCCACTCCAAAAATCACAAGAAATAATCACACTTTCACGATACATTGACTTCTCTAAGACTACGTGTAGATTTTTCGAACCTCAAATAGGGCAATTTTATTTGTTTATGTAGCTGCCGAAATCAAATTGCATCTCAACTGAAAAGATGATTTTTTTAGCAAAATTGTCCTTAATTTCGAGCTACTTTAAAACCCAAACCGAGAAGTGGTATCGAAACGGGTAGTCATTTCGTTTTAATTCCTGAGTCAATTGGACCTTGTAAGTAAATAATCCGAGATCTTTGTGTATTATTCTCCTCAGGCTAGTACTACTAATGTTCAGTTACTGAGATCTTTGACGCTTTGAGGTCCTCGGGTTTAGGCGCACACTTTCGGCAATATTATCTCTTGAGCGCACAGGACGAACACTTTAATACAGGACGAACTTTCTTCACAAACTTGGGTGCATTATTTCAACCGAAATTTCTTTTAAAAATTCACACTGTTTCGGCAACACAGCAACCACTTTTGATCTAACTTTGTATTAGTATATTTTCCACAACAATAAATAAGAATAAATCGATGCACTTCATACCGCGAGAACATAATACTGAATTTTTGTCAATTTTTTGAGCGGGTAAAGGCTGTCAGTGGCAAAATTACATGTGATTCAAAAAAAAACCAACATATGGCCAAGACTTTACTACATAGCATGCCACAATTTCAAAAGAAATTTCCAAGCTCTATGATCGTGAAGTAATAAAGGACTTTAGCAAAGCAAGCGGTATTTTATTCGAGCATTATCTTCTGAAAAAGGATGCTAAATTGCCAGGTCTGACTGCATAGGTCGGACGAGTTCAGAAATTGCAACAAAAGTCATAATTTACCGAATTTCCAACTGACTTTGAGCAGGAAAAATATGTGGAAACCTATTTATGCTACAGCTTCGAGGAAGTATGAAAAATAAAATAAATAAGTTGTGTGTTAGAGAGTTTCACAGCAACAGATTCGCATACTTTCCATGTGTTAGAGAAATAAAAACTGTAGGTTAAGCCCTTAAGGAAAATGATGCTGTGGGCTTGGATTGCATTCCCTACTGCCGGCTAGTAGCATCAGCGAAGATATGAGAACCCATCAAACAAATTTCAAATGAATGAAATGAAGGAATGATTGTTATGTTGCCAACGTAGACCAGAAATTAACTTTCAGAATCAGTTAATTGCGTTCTTCCGGCATTTAGCTGTTTTTATGGAACAAAGTTCGGAGAACCGCCGCCGTTGGTGAAGCATGCTACTGATGCGTGAGGGTATTTTGATTTAATTGGGAACTAGATTCGTTTTTGCTGAATTTTGCTTACGCCGCTACCACTTATGTTAGGGAATAGTATGCCAGGCATATTGGAAAATGTAGAGGGAGTGGCTGTATTTGCCCGACTTATAAAGAGTGCCATCTGTGTAGGCTACTACACCATATCATCTGTCCCCTAATTTGATCAGCAGTTCGTTGAAAGGAAGAGAGAAAACACAATTTGGGGAATTTGACTATGAGATTTCTATTTTTGTAAAACACACAATGCATTTATTACTCTAACGTTAAGAATGTCATTTATTATTATCATACAGTCCAATTCTTAAAGAGAGTAATTGATTGAGGAGGTATCAACTGGAAAGAGTGGTAAGAAGACCGAAGTTCTACCGTCTTTTGTGATTGCAACTGTATTTAATGTGTCTGAGGTGGGTTGCTGAGCCGAGTGCTTATGAGCAGATCTGTTGAAGTGCACATGGTCTAAAGCCTGCATTAATAGAACATGTACGATTACTATTCTATGCTATTATATCAGGGAATTATATCAGGTTAATTGTGGTCCACTGCATACTGCAAAGCTGTTGTCGCATATGAAGCTATCATGAAGTATATTTTCTCACTATTTGATTAAAACTCTTTAAAATAACTTGATATGCAAAAATTTTGGATTACGTACTGGTTGTAATGATTTTTGAAGCAGGGTTTTAAATATTAAAATGAAGTATGTAATTATCTGCTAAATAGTGACCCTAAACTCTTTAAGATATATTTTTGGGCACATTTACAATCATGGATGAGCATTTTTTCTCAAAAATGTGTGCTTCTTCCACGGTAAGACCTGCTTAAATCTGCAACTGGCGATTTTTGATGCTAGAGATATATTTTGGTTTGCTATCACATTGCGAGATTTTATCAAGGGCATTAAAACAACAGGGAGCTTTTGGGTGTGCTATTTTTTTTCAGTCATAATTCAAAATCTTAATGATAGAGTGGCTCATTGGGTTCATGGCAAAGAAAAAAGGAAAAAATATACAACTCTGACATCTTTCTCTGCTATGTCATAATGTAAGCCAAGGGTGGTCCTTGTTATGTCCTCGAAGGGCTCCTTAAAAAGCGATAATACTCTCGGCAAACCGTATTTCGTGTCGTCAATGGGAGCAATGATTAATTGTTAGTGGCAAACTTAAATCATTATTTAGGGTGATTCATTGTGAGATTTGATTTTCAATAGGATTTTCTTGACAGATTACATGTGACTCCTATCAAACTGCTTTGTCACTTTTGTTCAGTATCGTTTGGCTAGTAATCATGAAAAAACTCACACCACAACAGCGTCTCCAAATTGCTCAGCTGTATAACGAAAATCAGCGTTCTGTGAGAAATGTTTTTCGTGCGACTCGAGGAACTTACGGTGCGCATAATCAACCTACTGATATCAGTATTGCCAATACCATTCGCAAATTTTGAGTCCCAGTTTACATTAGTGGATGATACTTGAACGGTAAGACTACATCCAGCACGTAGTGAAGAGACTATAGCAGCTGTAGCTGAGAGTGTATGAAAGCAGCTTGACTTGACGAATTCGACAACTTGGCGTATTTTACGTGAGGATCTCTGCCTAAAAGCGTACATAAATCAACTTGTGCAAGAATTAAGGCCAGGCGACTTGAATTTGCGTCATATTTTCAGTGAATGGGCTCTGGTAAAACTCAATGAAAATCCGGTGTTTTATTGTGAAATCTTATTCAGTGATGAAGCCGTTTTCTAGCTCAGTAGATACGTTAATAAACAAAATTGCCATATTTGGGCTGATGAGCAACCCAAAGAGTACCAAGACCTACCATTACATCCATTAAAAACAACGGTATGGTGTGGTTTATGGACGGGTGGAATCATTGGTCCATATTTCTTCAAAAATGATGCAAATAAGAATGGAAACCGTTATCGCGCCATGATAACGGACTATGTGCTTCCTGAAATTCAAGCACATGGTCTCGGTGAGCTCTGGTTTCAACAAGACGGAGCAACGAGAAATACAGCGCGTGAAGCAATGGACTTGTTGAGAAATCATTTTGGTGAGCACTTAATTTCACGTTTTGCTACGATAATTGGCCCCCTAGATCGTGCGATATCGCGCCTGGGATTCCCATATCTGGGAATATGTAAAGTCTCATGTCTTCAGGAATAAGCCAACTACGATTGACGCTTTGGAAGCCAACCTCATTACTCGTGTTATCCTCGAGATATCAGTTGCTATGCTCGAACGAGTCACCCAAAATTGGACCTTCCGAATGGACCACCTCAGACGTAGTCATGACCAACATTTACATAATATCATTTTTGAAAATCAAATGTCATGAATTGTTCTTTTAAACAATAATAAAAATTTTAAGTTTACTTTCAAATTTATGTATTTTATTTTACATTATAAATCAAACCTTACTATGAATCACCCAATATAAAACCGCTGATGAGTTATTTTTATAATTTTATAATAACACGAATAGATTCTCCATTCGATTTATCTGACTGTGTCTTATACGTACTTACATTTGCTTTAAACTTCCTCATATAAAATATATTCATATTCTCTTAGTTTAATGCATACCTGAAATGAAAAAGAAAAAAGAAAAATATTTGTAGTTCTGTGATCAGATTTAGTATATAAATGATTTTAAAGACAAAATTGATAAAAAAGAAACAAGTAGAAACATATATGGTATTTAATAGATGTCATGATTGAGAAAAACTATTGATATCCTAAATGGAAATAGTTAAAAAAATCTGGCGAAAATTTTTGCTTGATGGGCAATGGAACGTATTCGAAAGTGCACATACGAGTACTTTGAAAAACTTTTCATTTACTTTATAGAAAACGATTCTTATCTGTCCCACCATCCCAAGTCTGTCGATTCTAATTACCTTATAAGGCCATACTTCGGCACATATTTAGTTGTCGTCATTTTACAGCAGAGTTTTTTAGTCTAGCGTAATGACAATTCAGTCGAAAGCTCCGACTCTTTGTCACATGCCGGAGACTCACTTCCTACTTAACTTGATCAGAACCAGCTCTCAAGCCTTTCGTATCACCGAAGTATCAAACACGCTGTAACTTCTATTGATGGCTCCTAGTCGCCTGGCACCGATGGCTTATACCCAGGGCAAATGTGAACAAAACCATCACAGATAGATTTTCGATGGCATGCCTATCAAACCAAAGTAAGAGCAGCCTTTATACACTTGCTAAGACTTTCAAACCTCTCAGTCTGGTGTCCTTCATTGGTCGAGCTCTATGTGCGCCAAATTGCGTTGTGAATACATCTTCTGTCTGCGAAAGAACATGCTTATCAACGCGAAAAATCTTGAGAGAACGCGGTTTGAAATCTGATGGGTGGAATTGACCCCGTACTGCGGGGTCTTATCCTTAGAACTATGCTGCGTTTGCTGCAATATTATATATAGCAACTTGTTGCGGAAAATTTTCCCGCAACAAGGTTTATCCTCTATCCTTGTTCAGGTCCCTTCGTTCCATTCTTCTTTTGAGTGGGAAGACCGAGCTCTGCCGGAGGTATAGGGCAGCCATGGTCCCAACAACAATTGATCCACCGACAACAGATCTCCGAAAGGAACCCACATAGGTCTTCGGCCGATTTTCTCATCAGAGGAGGACGCGGGGGTTCAGTCGGTGAGGCTCTAAGGACGGTAGGGAGACTCATGACGAACCAGGAGCGCTTAGTTTAGCGTTGGTTTTTTTTTTTTAAGTTTAAAGTGAGACTACCGTGGGCCGCGCGTGAGAAAAATTCTTGAAGATAGACGAAACGCGCGACCCGTTAATTAGTTTTGTACTTTCGGGACTCTTTAAAAATAGCGGGTCACTATATCGACGAGTGTACCATTATCCCCGTGAAGAATAAATCATCGAGCTTCAACGGAGCCATTACATCTTTGTGGAAAATCCGATTTTTTATTTAAAACTTTTTTTTCTTTTTCGCAATTGAAGGTTTCGTGATTCCTCTAAAATCACGTGGCGCTTAACTTCTTTTTTGTTTTCCCAGGTTTAGCTGCCCTTTAAAGCTGTGTTTATGGCGAAGCGTATTCGCGTCGGGCGACGCAATGCGCTCCACTACTAGCGATCAAATACATGGGTACATATGGAGGTGTTTATGGTGGAGCGATGTAGCGAAAAGCGAATTGAGCGACTGCAAGCGACTGCAAGCGACTGCAAGCGACTGCAAGCGACTGCGGGCGACGAAAAACTGTAATCAAAATATTTTGAATCAGTTTAGCTAATTGCTCGTTCATCATGGACGCATTTATTGAAGCAAAAGATCTAAATGAATTTCCAGTTTCTAGGAACCTATAAAAATAAATTATCTAAAATAATGTTTTATTTTAGCTATTATTTTCATAACACATATATATGTACATCATATTGAAAATTCAATTTTTAGCTGGCTCTGGTTCAAAAAAATGGAAGAATTAAAGAGACAACTTCCGCAGGGAACTACGTAAGGAAACGTAAGTCCCGTCAGGCAGCGCTGCAGCTCATTCATCTAAGTGGGTTCATTTTATTGACTTGGGTTTTCTCAAAGACATTTTGGAACCGCGTGTCATGTCAGGAAATCTGACACTGGACAGCAGCTCGCTCATCTTATCACTGTCAAAACACGAATAACACTAGGCGAAATCGCTCTGTCATAAACAATCAATCGATTGCGATTTCGCTTGCAATCGCGCGAAAAGCCATCGCGTCGCGCGACGCGAATACGCCATAAACACAGCCTAAAGCGCTACCTGAAGGTCGAACGAACCCTGTCTTGGAATCAGTCAGGATTCCAAGTTATTTTTGATTCGGGGCAACTTGACAGTTGCCGGGAATTTATCATAACAAACTGTCGGATCATAGTTAGCAACTGACTAGTGTAAGGCACAGCCGCAACTAGTTTTGATCGACGATTACATAACTATGTATTTTAGCGTGTCGAAGACATCTGCCAACTTTTGTTGATGGAATGTTTTGCTGAATATGGGACGCCACAGAAGACCTGTGGATCATTGACTAAACTAACTGAACGTTTTATATCTTTTTCATGTTCCCCAATATCCTTGTACCCTGGTACCCATCAGAGCTTGACTTTTCTTATATGTAAGTCCTTATGAGTATTGAAACAGTGTATCACATAATTTGAGTTAAATAATTTTGAGCTTAAAGCTTTCGATGCTGCTTAATGGATGAGAGCAACATACATCCTGTTTTGAGGATGATTTTAGCACGTTCCTTTATGACTTATCTTACCATTAAGGTTAGATGTTGAGTTTTAGAATAGGTGGATTTCTCATCACTATGTTGAACCTCCTGTTAAAATCTATAAGATACAATTTAATAAGTTCTATTGTACTGCAAGCTCCGTCTTTCGTGTTTACAATAACCTGACTGTACTGCGAATTGCCACTTTTTAACATATATGGTATGTACATATGTGAAGTGGAATGAGGTCAATGAAAGCCTCAATGGCAGCTATAGGGCAGGTTCTCGTAGCATCGGATATATTAATATGTACATGTGAGATACTCGTAATTGATCGGACCATCATCATTGTGTTTGTTCAGTTGGTGAATTTTGGTAATATCCCTTATGTCTTACCAAAAATTCGTCAACTAGACCATATGACTTTGGTAGGTTTGATAATTTAGTTTTTCTATTTAAGCTCAAATAAAGTTTGTTATCTAGAATTACTTCCAGGTATTCAGCTTCATGGCAGAACTCTATAATCGTAATAATCGTAATATCTCCCTATTTTTTTTTTTTTTTTTTTTTTTTTAACTTAACACTCAAGAGGGTATGACTACACTTTAAATGTCGGAGCACGTGTTAAGTTTTTCAGAAAATTGGATAGAGAGAATGAGAGAGAAAGATTTTTGGGCTCAGTGGCTATTTTTCGCTCCATGGTTGACATCTAACATTTAATGGGGAGACTAAATTATTAGTGTTAATTGACTTGTTGTTGTATTTTAGGCGTGGTTGCGTGAAAAATGTCTTTCGGGCAAAGTTAGTATTGAACGTCGAACCGTCTAATTGGGAAGCCAATACATTACCACTCGAGCCATAGACATCCACATCTGGTTAAGACGTGGCTTTATAATACAACTGAAAGGTACTAGGAAAGCCGTTCCTGGGTTTATTTATAGGTTTTCTACAACGCACCAGTCAGACTTTAATCCAAGGATATTTTGCCTCCTGTTGGAAAATCTTTTTTGGATATTTACTTTTCACGAGGATGACCAAATCACTGACATAGCTAATAGCTTTGAAGACCCTTTTTTTATTTTTACTACGTCGTCCTTGCGGACGGCCCCTGGCTGCTGAAGTAGTTATTATCACCTCGCCGGAAGTGGTGGTTATCATATGGCTTTCGAGCATCTCTCTCTCACATATCTGCGGGTACAGTGATCAATACTTCTGAGTATCATAGCATTTGAAATATAATCTTATTCGCTATATTCAAAATACTATGGATCATTCTTTCCTATAGACGTATTGATTTGAGTGCGGAATACTCGCCAAAGTATTCTCTGATATAAATACGTATATTCTTGCATTGTTTTAGGAAAAAAAGATGTCAAGTCTAACTACCTAACTAAGGTAGTTTACGAAGTTTTTATATCATTTGGGGATAAAATCTACGTTAACCCTTCTCCAAATTTGTGGCATATATTCTGCAATAAATTGAAGGCAACTATAGCTGGTAAAATGGGAATGCTAACCTTTAAGAAACAGGTCTTGAAAGATTCCGTCGGTTTCCGGTGCCTTCAATTATTTAAATGAGTTTATGGTCATATATCTTTGCCTTGACTGAAGATTTTGTAAAACAGAACTGTTGGTTCTGGTATCGTTAAGATAAATATGATTAGTAATAGAACTATGTCGTAGGAAAACGTGACATCTTTGCAATCATTCGTGTATCTCTCAAGTCTGAGTTCAAGAATACGAAGTCATAAATAATTGAAAAGAGGCAGGTTCATTTCATTGCTTAATTGAATAGTGGTCCTTAGTTCATAATTTTACATGGAAAATATATTAAATAAATTAATTCAATGCAAATTTGCTCCTTAAAAATTAACTTAATTATTCTACTCCACCGATGTACATAAGTTGTTGAGTCATTTCTCAAATCCACATCAACTTAATTCTGATTAATATTTATCGTAATCGTAGGAATTATTTTAACAAATTTCTATACGTAATCATATAGCGTATCTGGACTGTATTGTTTCTACTATCAACCATATTCAAATGTTCGGCAAATACTAATTTCAATTGATCCAAAATAAGACGCATCTATATTTTAGGGAATTACTTTAATACTTAAGATAACTACGGATAGATGCCATGGCATAAGATGGCATTTCCACCGAAAATGTACAAATGACTTAAGGTATCTGTATCCCATTGGCTTACGTCAAATTGGATTCTATCTCTCTGCTGAACCTTCATAAGCAGTTAACTTTTATTAAGTGATAACCATTTAGAGTGTTCAGGTCGGCGTCCAATTAGTACAAAACTTCATATCATACATACATACAAAAATACTAGTATAAGCCAATATACAATTATTCCTATTATTCCCGGTGTATCCGTATGTGTATCTACGAGTAGATTCGCGCCTAGTTTCTGGTTTTCTTGGTGCTTCTATTGTACTTACTTACCTATGCCAGAGAATTCCAATACATATTAAACGATACCTCGTGCGTCGAAAATTACTCTCAGGTTTAAGTTAGTAAACAAAATATTTGTATGGTTACACGTAAATTAATGGAATGTTTGAGGTTAAAGGGGGAGTTTCGTTCTACCTTGATTCTACTAGCACACCTACGATTAGTACGCATTTGCACAGATATTATATTATAGTCCAGGTGTGCTTCTGTCAGGTCGACTAAATTTGTGTTTGTGTGGCTCAAAACCCTTGGAATAAAATAATATTTGATCGTTTCACCCTGAAATGGAAGGAATAATACATACATTTGATTATGCCTGGGGAAAATCCAATCTTTTGTGATGAAGTTTTTTCATCCTATTTTGCAACGCAGGCTAGGTTTGAACGAACAGATATATAAGGGGGTTGAGACCAAGACCCCCCTTGGGCGGGTAAGCAATTTTTCGGGTTCGGTAGGTAACGACAACAAAGACACGGTGAGAGGTGAGTTGCGGTATTTTGTATAATTTGTGGATGATGCGGTGTCGATGGTGCAGGACTGATGAATACATTGTGGGTACATCTATACTCACATTAAGAGCACACCCACTAAAGGATAATAAGAAAATCCCTTGAATACTTCCAGCATCTAGGAGCTCCAAGCACCGATGATGTTGTGTTATTTCTGAAAATTAAAGATAGAGTTTGGAAATTGGGTCGTGTACGGGTTATCTTGTTGTTGCCCCACATTTTTGTGTAGGTGTCAGTAATTTTTATTATAGTCACCTTCAAATTCGGTTTTCCTTTTATTTCTTATTTTAATTGGAATGTTAAAATGTGTTAAATTGTGAAATGGGGAAGTAGAAAGGTGCAAGTAGTCTCGGCAGAATGATGGTTTAAATTTAAAGGTGGAACGTACGGACCTTTTAGTTCTTAGTTTTTGAAATATTGGTACATATGTTCCGGTGGAAGCAAAACTGGTTACTTTAATAATGTGTTTTAAACAACTCTCCTACAAAGCGTTACTGCATACGAGCAAGGGAATAGGGAAGAATATCGTCTTTTCCGGATTGAAAAGAAAAAAGAATGAGCAATGCTTTACCCTAAAAAACAAACGTTCCAGGGCAACCAGATTAAATTCTATTAAAAAGACAACAATTAAGCTTTGTTGTGAAATCACAGTTGGTACTGAGGATATTCTAATTCTACAAACTGTAAAACGGCGATAACAACCTAAATTCCACTATCAGTCAGAATGAACCATTCAACCTGGATGGTGAAAGTCGAGAAATCTGTTCACCCGTCCAAAACGAATTGAGGATAGCAATATTCAAGTTTCAGAACTTCACTACGGCAGATCCTTGAAAAATCCTATAAAGTCCAAATCTATCTGCACCATCTCTTCATTTTAAGACTGCATATGACAGAATCTATAAAGACGAGCTGTGCAAAATAATTGTACATCTCCGCTATTAAATTTGATGCTGTCAATTCATCAAAAATCAGACGAAGAGACACAAATACTCTTGCTGATCCCGCTTTCTCCAATTTAAGAGGCACAACAGCCTGACAGCTCAACAATGTTTTTTTTTTTTTGTTTTTTTTTTTAATTTTGATACCAATTGCCAATCTTAAAGTTACTACAAGACGTTCAGTAGGTATGATTGAGTTTGAGATGAAATCTGTTCACTTCATCGTCAATTTATGTTGTCAAGTAAATAATCGAATGTGTTTATTGTCATTTGAAAATATTCTTGGAACTTGAATACCTCGCGATTGGTTAATTATATGAATTTCTTCTCTTTTGTTTCCGCGTGTCAGGAAATACCACATATTTAAGGAATTGCTTTCAGTAAAGTACATATTCAAATTCCATAGTTATTTACAAAAGAAGTCGTAATCTTTTTTGTTTTCTTTATAATTTGAGCGAACTCAAGGGATTTGAGTACCCTTAATATATTTTCACACAGCGCGAGCGAAGGAAAATCAGGGAGGATGGAAAGAGAGGTGCCGATGAACGTTGGTTTTAAATGTTTGAATGTTATAATGCCTAGGAAATAAAGAGCTAGGCGAATTGTACGGCTTAGCAACGAATCACGATATTTTGAAGGAGCGAAATGCTACTGGCGATTTCTATGGAGAACTGGTAGTGGAAATAGCGATAAAATAGAGTGAGACAAGAGATGATATTATTTTCACCAATGAATTTTATCGTACGGTTTTGAATTTTATCTAGCAGGTGCAGAGATGTTTTGGGCGCACCCGACCAAATGTGGGCATTGTACTCTAATTTCGGGCGCATAAATGCCTTATTCATATATTGAGCATAGATCAGATTGGGTAAACAATTTCTTACATTGCTTGAGAAATTCTAGACATTTCGCATCATCTTTGACGAATATGAGGTCATTCCAAGTAAGTTGTCATTGACACACACACTGAGAATGGAAAGTTTTTCGGTTTCGACGATGCAAGTGTCATTCATGGACAATGGCTGGGTATTTAAATTTCACTTTAACGACAACAGAAAGTTATGTTTTTTTAGTGGTTTCCCAATTAGTTATGCTGTAAATATCATAATCTAATGAACTTAACATACGCTGCCGCTCCCAAAGAGTAGGGACGTGAGTCAGGGAACGAATATAAAAGCAGAGAGTACTGTCGTCAGCAAAGGAATATATTGGACTAGAAGTAGCAGACAAGAGATCAAGAGATCGTTGATGAAAATTAAAAGAGTGTCGGAGACTGAACGGAGCCCTGAGGCACAAACACAAAATTTTTGCAAAATTCAACTTTATTTATCAATATAGTTGCCTTCGAGGGCGATACACTGATTGAAACGATTTTTCAATCTTTCGATACCAGTTTTGTAGTACGATTTTGGTTTAGCCTCAAAATAGGCCTCTGTTTCGGCGATTACTTCTTCATCGGTCTTAAATCTCTTTCCGGCGAGCATCCTTTTGAGGTCTGCGAACAGGAAATAGTGGCTGGGTGGGTGGGGAAGAAATTCGTAGCCGAATTCATTCAATTTTGCCATCGTTTTCATCGACTTGTGACACGGTGCATTGTCTTGATGAAACAGCACTTTATTTTTCTTCAAACGTGGCCGTTTTTCTGCGATTTCGTCCTTCAAACGCTCCAACAACACAATGTAATAGTCACTGTTGATAGTCTGCCCCTTTTGGAGATAGTCGATGAAAATTATTCCACGTGTGTCCCAAAATACGGATGCCATAACCTTGCAGGCCGACTGTTGAGTTTTTGGTCGTTTTGGACGAGGTTCGTCGCCTGCTCGCCACTCAGCTGAATGTCGACTTGACTCTGATGTGAAGTGATGGATCCGTTGTCACATACCGACGCAAAAATTCGGCTTTATTGCGGTTGAACAGCTTTCAACACTAGTCTGAATCATCAACACGTTGTTGTTTTTGGTCGACTGTGAGCAAACGTGGCACCCTCTTTGAACAGAGCTTTCGCATGTCCAAATATTCGTGTATGATATATCCAAAACGCTCTTTTAATATCTTCAGAGCCTCAGCTATCTCGATCAACTTCACTTTACGTTCATTCGTAATCATTTTGTAGCCTTTTTTGATGTTTTCATCTGAAACAGCCTCTTTTGGACGTCCACTGCTTGCATCATCTTCGGTGCTTGTATGACCACTTTTAAATTTTTCAATCTACTTGCGAATGGTTCGTTCGGCTGGTGCAGAGTCCAGGTAACACTTATCAAGCCATTTCTTTGCATCGGCTGCATTTTTTCCCATCAAAAACAATGATAAATCAACACACGAAATTGCTTTAAATAAAAAAAGTTGCTTCACTCACAACGCTATATCTCGAGAACTAATCGTCCGACAGCTGTCAAATTTATACACGTATCTTTTAAAGGTTGGTACTAATTGAAAATGGTATGGTGCCCGTTTCTTAGAAACGGCTTGAAACCACACAAAACAACTTGAATTGAACGTTCTGAAAGGTAATTTCTAATTCATTAAAAAAGAGAGTCATCGATCTCTGTCAAATGCTTTAGAAATATGAAGTGCAACTATCTTGCTTTCGACAAATTGCAAGATTGGTTTCATTTTTTAGTAAGACATGCCATCAAATCACCTTTGAACGTGATGCTACGAAAACCGTATTGCCGGTCGTTGAAAAGTTTTTGCGCTTCGAGATATATCACGGCTAATGATTTGTCAGTATTTTTATGACCCCAAAAACAAGAAAAGATGAAGATTGGCCGTTTTTTGGGGGACAAATAAAAACAGATGCTGTTTCCATGTACTCAAAAAGATCCTTTAAAAGTAAGATTTGCGGAAAATCGTTTACAGTAGTTTTGCCAGCGGGGAAGAATATTACTTTAAAACAAAGCGAACGTACAATCTAGACCCAATTTGGATTTTCCAATTTTCTTTTTATGTATCATCCTATAGTGCGAAAGTAGATTGGTCCAATTTAAGATTAGAAGACCTTAAATTTATCCCAAGACAAAGCATAATCTGAAAGCATAGAGCTAACTGCGAAAACGCCTCCTTTGGTTTGAAATTCTTCATCCAATGAGAGATAAAGGATTTTATTCCAAAGTGAAGAATAAATGTGATTGTATCAGCACGTATCGTATTCCACGTCGTTATCAAGGAAGAAATCGATTAGTTAAAATTCTTAATGAACTTATTGAGTCCGCTTCAATTTGCTATCATGTTGCTAAAAGGGAGAGATATATTTTTATAAATAAGGTCATTAACTTCTGCATTACCACTCCAACTTTTCCCTAGTCTGGGAAAATCGCAAAGGTCCTTTCAATCGCAAATAAAACAAACACTTCTTCGCTCTCTGAATTACCATCCTACCTTGTTTTTAAAAAAGTCTTAGAGAAACAAATACTAACCCACGTAATAATCAACAGTTGGCTTTTCCCGAAACTATCAACCTTAAAACCAAATCATAGTTGTTTAACGGCTATGATAAACTTATTAGGCTTTAGCGTTGAGTTCCACAAAGATCAACTTTTGATCCAATATTGTTTTGCATATTTATCAACTATCTCCCTTTATCTAGGCGAACCCTTTAACAAGCTTGATGCTCTTGAGTCTCTCTTAGTTAATCAGAACTATATCCATGTCTCTCCTTGGTTAATTGCTAATGGACTGCTCCTAAACCCGACAAAATTTGATTTTAATGAAAATTTGAAGAAAAAAATCCTGGCAAAATTCTTTGAGTTATTCAAGAAATAGCTAACATTTAAGTATCTTCAATGCAATGCTAATTATAATTTCGTTAATACAGGGAGCCCTTTATCTTATCAGTCGAACTTTTATGGGAAATAAGTCTCCTTAATTCTAACAGGATGTGAAATATCAAAAACCATTGGAGAATACAAGTTCTCTTTATGAGGAAGCTTACGACGTGACCCATCGGTCGCACCCGCTTTGGTGCTAGTAATTAATCGTAGTCTTTCAGGTTATAGTCATACTAACATTATTGCTCACAATGTCACGTTTACATTAACTGTGTATTGTATTTTTTAACTTCGTATTTTATTCATGTGGATAATAGACATAATTTGGTACTTACATTGATAGTGCCTCGCATTACAGATGTTGAGGTTGTTTATGATGCAAAAGATTCACCATATCTCTACACACTCTAACACACTAAATCTGAAATCTCAGTACGTATCGTTCCCCATCATCGGCAATACTTGAATTCCCCACGTTTATTTATTTTATTTAACCCACTCCCACCGCGGACAAAATGAATCTCTAACCGTGCAAACTTTAAAATTGCAGTCCTCTTTTACTTTACTTGCTTAACAACTTCCTCTTTTTCTTACAATCTCTAGCTCATAAGTAAGTATGAGTTAATTTATAAAATATGTTTGTGTATTGTAATAATTACTAATTACTAATTCTAATTACTTCAAAATATATCAATTTTATTAATAAAGGTTTTCTAATAACGACTTGACAAATTTTTTTTTTTTTAAATAAAAGGCAAACCATTTGAGATATTTCAAAAACTTTATTATTGACTTGAAGTACAATCAAAACATTTATGAATTGAACTCGACTTCGTTCATATGGCCACCGCGGGCACGGTTGCAGCTCGATTCGTTGGACCCAATTTTCAACGACTCGGCCATATATTTCGGCCGAAACGGCCGCGATTTCGCGTTCAATGTTTGCTCTGCGCTCTTTCAACGTCGTCGGCGTGTTGGCATAAACCAATGACCGGCCCATGCCTTGAGATAACACACTGACCATACTTACTTTTCAATAAATCGATTGTAGCGTGTGCTGTGGGGCTTGTGGCACCATCCTTTTGAAACCACATGTCGTCCATATCCATATCTTCTAATTCGGTCCAAAAATAATCGGTGATCATGGCGCGATAACACTGACCATTCACAGTTACGTGACGATCGTTATCGACGACGAAAAAATATGGCCCAATAACGCCGCCGGCATCCAAACCACACCAAACAGTTATTTTTTGTGGATGAAGTGGTGATTCGTGAAGCACATAACGCATATTTTGCTTATTGACGAACCCATTGAGCCAAAAATGAGCTTCGTCACTGAAGATGATTTTGCGATGAAATTCATCATCTTGGCGCATCTTCTCCAGAACCCAAGATCCTTACGCAAAATACGCCATAATGTGGTCTGAGCGATGCCCAATTCTTGAGAACGCCGTGGAATTGACTGATTTGGATCGTTTTCTACGGACGTCTGAACGGCAGCGATATCTCAGACACTTCGACCAACCCGTTATCTCACTGACACGACAACATCACACAAGGAATATGTAGACTCAATAATTAGCACTAAACTTGTTATTCCTGTCTACTAGGGCAAGAATTACGACCGAAAATTGGAGCTGACGCTCTTAAAGTTGCAGTTACCGTTTCCGAATATCTGTAGAAAATTTTTATAATATGCAGACGTTGCTCGTTAGCGTACTTTACCATGATGAAAATGTTGAGTTTACTGAATAAATTGACAGTTTGATGATTAGTGAAAAAGTGCTTTCACAAATTAAATTCAAAGTTGTCAAGTCCCTATTGGAAAACCTTATAAATGAAAAATGGAGTGCAACGAAAACAAGTTCAGGGTATTGATGGCATTACTACTAACGTCAGGTATTCATATCGGCTCATTTGCAAACTAAGTTAGGTTGTTTCCCGCACGGTGCTTCGAGTCATAGTGCTCAACTCTTAAGTTTATTCTTATCCAAATCTAGGGTTTAATGGTAGAACACGAAAATAAATAATGCAAGAATCTTAAAACAATGACTATTAAAAGATTTCCACAAACAAACTCAAACCAAAAGACTGACTTAATTCGCATGAAATGGTTCTTACTTTTTCAAACGTCCCTTTCATTAAATAAAACTTAACGCATAATAGGAACAGTCATGTTCTTAAAATACCATTCCAAATGGGACATTTATTCTATGACTTTTGTAAAAATCCACTCCAACCAGTTGCTCTTCACCGAAATTACACATTGTACGAGAGAACACCATATTATCCACCACAAGTGCATAAACTGCAAATTAAAATTTAATTACAAGTTCT
Organism: Volucella inanis; assembly: GCA_907269105.1. Classification (NCBI taxonomy): domain Eukaryota; kingdom Metazoa; phylum Arthropoda; class Insecta; order Diptera; family Syrphidae; genus Volucella; species Volucella inanis. Next base: position 152,082,317 of record OU026153.1, read on the forward strand.
CCTGCTCCACTTTAGAATAGTCCTTAAGTAGAAACAAAATAAAATAAAAATCCTCGAACAAAACCAGAAATGTAAAAATCAAATAACAGACTTAAATCCTGTAATTCCCGGTATCCCTTTAAAATTATCCACAGCATCAAGGATAAGGACCATGTCCAGTAGGTGGTATTCGTACGCTTACTAGAATGACAAAAACCAAAGGAAAACACTTGTTCAGCTTAATGTGTCCCGTGCAAGATAATGCTCTTACAAATTAAATTGAATATTCCCTATTACGAGCGACAACGACGACGTAGGATAGACTCGGAGTCAGTCAGATATTAATTCCTGAAATGGGAAATATCGGTGCTAATTCGTTTTGTTCTCGACGTTAAGGCACTATTTGCCTAAGTATACCATCATCCCCCACAAGGCTAAATACATACTATTTGGCGAGTGTGGTATTCGTACGTTCATATATAGTATATGCGGCAAAAGTGCGGGAAAAGTCTATTCAATAAAATAAAATTAAAATGGAGTGAGTCGGAGGGAAAAAAGCTGAAAGAGAGGTAGAAGAAACACAAGATTTCATTAAATTAAATACAAAAGTTCGTCCTTCGGTGGCGCGGCGTGTTCCTTCCTGGCACTTTCCATTGGTTTTTTAAGCGGCGAAGCTGGAAAAATTCTACTTGGAGTGCAATAAGGATTTTTCTTATTATTTTTTTTTTTTTTATGTCTTTCTTTTCTTTTGGTATTCCTTTGCCTTTTATTACGCGCATCGTCGCCGTCGTTGTCCTATTCTTTGTTGCGCTGTAACTTTGCCTTATGCAGTTGAATTCTTAAGTAGCACAAGGACTTTTTAGGGGTTCACTATACATACTATTACTATCAGTAACTGGTGTTGCCAGCTCGCTATTATAATGGCGGTTTCAATGTACTGCACAGTAGTATGAATTTCTGAATTTTTTAAAATTTTTTATAAATAATCTTCGAACTGTGGTATTAAGAAACTTCTTCAAGAGGCTTGGACTGATTTCGACCAGTATGTTAGGCAACTACAAATCTCAGTAGTCACCTTGCCTTACATGTTTAAATTCGGCTCCCTGATATGACTTACAGTTATATTCGATGCCGTGCACAGAGTACCTTTTTAATGAGAAATAGTTTGTACATTTAGTGGTAAAGGGACAATTGCCAACAAAACAGGCAACAGGCATAATTTTATACTTATTGTGAGTTCACCTAATCCTAATAAAAAGGATCTACAAGTTGTTGATAGTTCCAAGCGGCGGAAGGCTGAGAAACTCTATGGGTAGCAGAAAAATTAAACTACAGAACGTCTGCATTGCCCCCGAATAGATTGCAACGTCATAAAAATAGATTAATTTGTCGGTTTTTTAAAAACCCCAACTCTCGCTTCGCTACATGACCAACAGCAAACACAGTGATCTTAAACGAATTACTAGCTAACACTATTCCTGGGCTATAATTGAATTTAGGTTAAGTGTTTCACTTTAGAGCGATAAGGATTTTTACGATTTTAAATTCAAATCCATCAATCAATTTAGAGTGGTATTGAACCCAATGCTCCTTAGAGCTCAAAGTAATGCATTATAAGAATTGCTTGATTGAAGAACCATTGACTGAGAGAAATTAAATTCATAATACTATGTCTAACTGCCACCAGGTGCGTACTTCAAGTTGATTGGGGTGCCTTTGTACTTGCCCCACTTAAGGAAAGGTATTCCTCTACTGCGTTGTTCGGAAGTCTCTTCGCAATACATATACCAGCTTTCTAATTTGACTAATGTGCACTTTTCCGTCCAGGTCACCGTCACTGTATAGCTCATATAGTCCGTCGCTTAATCTCCTCCTCCACATCCCATAAACGTTAACGGGATCAAGAAATCAATAAAAGTAAACGGCACAAGATATCCTCATCACCTCTGGTACTATGAGGGCCTTGTATAGAGTATCCTTGGTCTTTCTTGACAAGACCTTTTAAAATTTATTGCTGTTTATTATGTTGTGTGTCTTCATTTATTGATAGCACATACTCCTATACATATAGTTTTGTCGTCATTCGCGAATAAAACCATTTTTTCTGCTTCTGTTTAAATACTTTTAACCGTGTCAGTTTCAGCTCATTGGGTTCTGTTGATTACGTCAACGTCATCAGAGTATGCAAATAGTTACCATCCGTGCAGATATCGTTACCCATTGTCATTCTGTTCTTGAATTTGTCAGGAATAGTTCTTCTCTACAGATACTGTGATATGCGATAAAGACTTTGTGTGTATTAATTTTGATTTCCTGGGATTTTACCAGGATCTCCCGTAGTTCAAATATTTATGAATATATGAAACTTTAATCCAATTGCTTACATGAGATTTGTTAACAATTTTGTGTACAAAAGTACGAAGATATTGTAGGTAATATTGCAATATTGCAATTTATCAATTGCTATCTTCGGTGAAAAGGTTTCCTCTTGGTCAAAACGGAGTTTCATGGATTGGGAAATAGATATAACAATTCTCATTGAAGGACATTTTTAAAGCAAACTAAATGATCCGTTGGTATTGCGTTCAAGAATTTAGCACCTAAGTATGATAAGCTTTTTTCAATTGGCCGAAATCAATTCTAAAGAAAGTTCCGGAAAACTAAAAAAATTGCGTTTAAAACACGGCCAGCATCCGATATTCTAGATTTTCGAAAGGCAAAGTTTATGAATGGGTTTGACAAATGAGCAGTCCTAGCTGATTTGCAGAATTGTGAAAATACAATAAGAGTGCTGCTTAAGTTAGGAGAGATAACTAAAATTTGAATTTAAAGTTAAAGTAGAACTTAATATGGTGTTCAATAATTCCCTGGAAATTTGACCGCAAAGCAAGGAAATAGGTTATAGCGAAAGGTATACCCTGCTCGACATCGCCTCCGATTCAGGTTAGTAGTCTTTGCGGTGGAACGAAATATTGATGCTTGATTGTCTTGACTGCAAGTCGCAAGTATCCGTCCTTATTAAAAAGTCACAAAACAAGAAAAATAGAAAAAAAATCAAAGGAAAGGGTTAGTTTTTCTATAATCTTTTGTTAATCCGTTGTCTTCATTCTTGTGTCAGGAAAGTCCAGAGGAACGATAAAGTGTTATCAATGTCAGAAGATTTGTTACTATAAGACTGACTACAGAATCTGAATCGTCACAACGATGCTGTTATTAGCTATACGTTTAACCGAAAATAAGATCAAATAAAAATGAAAGCCCATACAAAGAACTCTGTGTTATGTATAGTCAAAAGCATGAGTTAACTATGCTGGTAACTGAAAATGTGTTAAAAGCATTAACAGGAAACCCGAACTTTACTGTACCAGATTACCACCAACTCCGTATGAAAGAAGCAGGGAAGAAATACACCGCTTATACGATGAATGAACGGAGATTTAGACTTATAAAAGCTCTGGCATACTTCCAGACTTGCATGAGCAGTTTGAAGTCTCGAAAGGGTATGAACAAGAGCTTTAGGAAAACAACGCCGATCACGAATTTCCTGCCACCTCAAAACATACACACATAATATATTTAAAAAAAAAACCGTCCAACTTCTTCTGTCACTACTTTTGATCATAGAAAAGAACGTCCGATTTCGTACGCCATAAAGGGAAAAATGTTTTTGATGCGGATATTTGGGACATAATTTGTTAGTATATATATAGTAGTACCGCTTTATGATATGAGCAAAATTGCTCATAAGACTGACATTCGGGCGATGACTGAGTTTTGTCGCCGAATCGTAAAACATGTACAATAGTATTATTCAAAGTATTGCTCATCTGAAGCTATGACTTTTTCCCATCTTTCTGGCAATTTTTGGATCCCATCCCAAAAGAACTGCGCCGGCTTGGCAACCAAGAATGAATCAAGCCAATTTTTGATATTCTGGTCTGATGTGATACGTATTTCAGTGAGGGCGTTCTGTATCGACCGGAACAAATGGTAGTCAGAAGGGGCAAGGTCTGGGCTATAAAGCGGGTGGGGTAAGACTTCCCATCCACTGTTTTCCAAATAGTTCTTAACCGGAATAGCAACGTGGGGCCGAGCGTTGTCATGATGGAAAATTATTCCCTCGTGTCTGGTCGCATATTCCGGGCGTTTTTCGGCTACTGCTCTCTTCAAACGTATTAATTGTGTTCGGTAGCGTTATCTATTGATGGTTTCACCAGGTTTTAGCAGCTCATAATACAGCACACCAATCTGATCCCACCAAATACAGAGCATTACCACCAGTAACAATCCGATGCAATAATGACTTCCTTTCGTGGCGTTCCAGCAGCATTTCGGACATGCACAACCGCCTTTCGACGTCTCTCGGCTTGAGTTCATGTGGAACCCAATTTCCTTGCTTATGAATATATCGAGCTACTTTTAAACGTTTTGAAATGGCTGCTTGAGTGACACCCAAAGATTCTGCGAGCTCTTCTTGTGTTTGGCAACAATCTTCATAGAGTAATGCTTTCAGTTCTTCATCTTCAAACTTTTTTGGCTGCCCAGGACGTTCATCGTCTTCCAAGCCAAAATCACTACGTTTAAATCGTGCAAACCACTTTTGGCACGTTCGCTCAGCTAGCGCATGTTCACCATAAACTCTCACCAAAATACGATGACTTTCAGCAGCAGTTTTCAGTAATGAAGAAGAACTCCCCGCAAAAACACTTTTTCAGGCAAAAAGTTCGACATATTTGAGTGAAAAAAAAAAATGAATGTTGTTTACGCTTCAAATGAATGACATATACTGAAATGACGTACAATGACAGTAGCTTTCCAACGCATGTTCCAATGGAATAATAGCAATGGAATAATACAAGTTACGGCATCTCTTAGCAAACCGCACGAATTAAGTTATAGACCCAATTTTAAAATATTTGTGAATAACCACATAACGTTCTTAAAACGTAATCATTAGTAGACGCTTCTCCATTTAAAAATTTGAGATCCCATTCGTATTGCTAAAATAATTCTGGATCAGGTGAAATAACATATTGGTTCAAATCTTCACATCGAATAGAAGGCTTTCGAGATGGGTCCTCTTGCATCGAAGACATAAATTCATCGATTTTTAGCAGACACTTGACACTTTTAATGGGGATGGTATTTATGTATATAATGGCGGTCAGGTCTTACATAACTCTAATGTTTCAGAGGGGTTTGAAGTCCGCAGAAGAATGCGACAAATTTGCAACTTTACAACGGATGTAAAAGCCTGTAAGAATAAGCTTACTCAATTGGAAATGGACGGAGGCAGTGAAGCACGCTCTAGCACTTTGACCTTTATGCAACCTTGCATAGTATTTAGTAGCAACAAGTAGTTCACATACTTGGAAAAATACCCGAACCTACTCAATGTAGAGAACTTAAGTCGGATAGGTATGTATCAAGTCAATTAAAGTAATTCGTAACCAAGTAATGTTTTTTGCTCTATCTTTAAGAATGTCAAAATCAAATAGGTGATCTAGCTGTGCACTATCCCATCGTTTGAGGGCATATGGCTACATTTATTGGTAGCTTCACTCTCAAATCAACTTCTTATTTCACTGTACAAATCAAAAAAAATTCCACACGAGAAATTCTCTTTTGAAATGGCAACGCTGCCGCATGGCTGAAAACTGAAATACGAATAGTGTTAGAGTGCGGTATAGAATGAGGCGTATATAGCAGTCATGGCAAGGATTTACCACAAATAGTTGTACCATTATTTTCTGTTGAATTAAATATAATTATATGCCATTAGGACCTGGTACTGTTGTTTCCATTCTCCGGTCCTTCCTTTGAGCTTTCTAACCGTTTCTTGTATGCGTTTAGTTGGTGTTGCCCCATGACCTCGAATATTTGTATGTGTGAATATCTATGCATTATATGTACATATAATACAGGACAGAACAGAGAAAATATGAAGGAATATTTTCCTTTAAAGGATAAGTCATTTTGCATTCCATGACAATGGAATAATGAGTAGTAAAATGGATGAGAAAGTAGAAAGTAAGTCAGAGGACATAAGAGATTGCGTAGCAGAAGGAAACGATCGTTTAAGCTGGAGTGGCTTTGGAATGTAATTACTCGATTTTTATTGTCTTGGGTGGAATGTGTTTTTATTTTGCCCTGCTCTTCCTTTTTTCATTCTTCTACTTCCTTTTCACGTTTCGCACGAGGCATTTGTCACCAAAAGGTATTTTTCCAAGTAATTCAATTGGAATTGGTTGAAATTGGAAGAATTCCCCAAAAGACATCGTCAATTTAAAAAAAGTTAATCTTCTTGAAATCCGTATTCAGTATATTTTTTATTTTTTATTTGTTTTTGTGTAATCGTTAAATTGTTCTGTTTTTGAAGGGTGGATATTTGAGAGGGCTTCTATGAGAATATTTATGAGGAAACATCGATGTCATTCTGTGTTTTCGCTGTATTCCGAATACTTACTCCAATATTTGTTTGTTTAGACATTGTAAAAATTCTATCAAACTGTATTCTAAATATCTTATATATTTTAAATATCTGAATAATTTTTAAGTAAATTTCTGGAATTTTGGTGCATATAACCAAACCAGTGTGGTTGGATACCAAGAACTGGATTAAAAGGCAACGACTAGTATTATAAATTACCGATGTAGTATCAAGCGACGTATGTTGATTTTTTTTAATGAAAACAATATCGAAAATATTCTATTAACCGCGACACCATTTCGGATACACCACAAAGAATAAGCCCACCGAGCCAAATCATAAGGATTTGATTGCTTTTATAAATTTGAGAGATGGTATATACGGTATGTGATTGAAATTATGGTGGACCATAAAAAATTTGATTAGGTGCTGGTGCATGCAGAAGAGCCCTTTATCAAAAACAACATGCAGTTATCGGATATTAATGTCAAGATGCCTGAGTAGGCTTAGAGAGATCAACATTATACATTGTTTCACACCGACAGCGTCCTTGGCTAAAGATAAGAAGGACAATTCCTGTCAGCCAGATGTCGCCTTAAACTTAACAACAATCACCGTTGGACATTGTAATCGTAGTCGGTCAAGATGAGGTAACCCTTCGAAGAATCATACTTTCGATGTAGATCATCTTATGGGGACCAAATGTAAATCAGACTAATAGAGAGCAATTTGTCGAGTAAAGCTTCCCGCTCTACCTGCTTTTTACTGCTTTTTAGAAGACTTCGAAAAATTTACAATTACATAAGTAGGTCTTGCTCAGACAGGTATTCTTGACGTCGTTATTAAAGCTGTGTACATAAAATCGAAAATGTCAGATATTTACGGGATTCCAAGAGGAACACGATAGGAAAGCATTTTATCGTCGCTACTTATCCTGTTTTTATTAGTGATGTTATTAATCCGAGGGAAGCAGAGGAATCGAATGTGCTAAAACGTCTTCACTTAATGATATCTTCAGATGACATTTTAAATTCAGGGCAAGCAAAGTTTGATTTTAAATAATTTTTGAGCTCTTGGCGTTTCTGGTAATTTCATTCAATTTAAATCTGGAGAAAACGGGAGAATTTATTGTTTGCTTTATAATTGTCTCGGTTTCAGACCATACACAATATATGTTTAACTGTCCGGAGAAAGAAATAAAAATGGATCATTCACATCTTGAAGAGCGAAGACAGCTGTATTGCGAACCACAACCTTTAATGGAATGGCTTTATTAAGGTAGACAGAAGAGTGGAAATATTATAGAAGTGATGCAATGCGGTTCAGGATAATCAGATAGCTGGTTTTATAGAAAAGTAAACAAAATGCACTCAGGTATAACCTTTCAGGACTTTATTGGTAAATTCTTTTCTTTAGGAAGCACTGCATTTCAGTGACTAGATTTTTCGCGCTTTTATCAAGAACTTCGTTTCTGACTTGAATGACATAGCGGAGCCCGGATAATAGCTCAATCGTGAATTTGTGTATTTCCAGACTATGTAACTGTACAGGTCTTTCAGAGGAATGACTTAGGATACCAGCTCCCTTTTAATTATACCTCGGCACTGTCGTACACATTTTAAGCGTTTCTATGTGATTAATATGCTCGCGAAAGTCTGTTACGTAAAAGTTTTAGGTTGCAAGTAGGTATTTCGATTGGTTAAGAGCGTCAAAAATAAAAATTTCTTCTTTTTGAAAAGATTTTGGGTTTCCAAAGTTAAGACTTATCCTACTTTACATGTGTACGTTTATAACGTTGGATCAAGCGTCTTATGAAAACACAAGAGCCGAAAACTTAGCCTCTGCCAACCGGTGAAGTCTGGGAGGCTAGCACCTCTGAATGAGGGAAGTATACTCAACTCTAAAGTGACTTAATTGTCGGCTGTTGACAAGAGAAAAGATGGCGGAGTTGGAGGAATCCCGTATACGGTTTTAGTCAGTTTTACGTACTTGACCCACCCCCCTTCCCCCTTTTAAGCTATGACATTCCACCCTTATCAAAAAATTTCGGAATTTATTCAGAAAATTAAAAATACAAGTTTATTTATCTAAATCTATATTGTCCCATTCAAAGTAATCGCCATCGACTGCAACACACTTATGCCAGCGCTTGATCCAATCCTCGAAACATTTTTTATATTTGGTTTTCGGTAGATCCATCAGTGCTTCCTGCGATTCCTCTCCACTGCTGAAACGCGTTCCCCGTAGTGGTATTTTAACTCGATTGAACAGAAAGAAATCACAGGGAGCCAAATCAGGTGAATTCGGTGGCTGTTGGATGGTATTTGTTGCATTTTTCGTCATAAGATTACGAATAATGATGGCACTGTGCGACGGTCCGTTATCATGGTGCAAAATCCACGAGTTTTCTGCCCACAATTATGGTCTCTTTCAGCGAATTGTTTCACGCAAGCGTCTCATAACGAACAAATATTACTCTTTGTTTACTGTCTGGCCTTTCATGATGCACTACACCGTTGTAATCGATGAAAACTGTGATTTTGGTGAACGCCATTCACTTGCCTGATGTCTGTATTGCGTGTAGTGCTCATAAGCCCACGTCTCGTCTCCAGTAATGGTTAATTTGCGGTTATTGACAAACATTTCTTTTACTTCATCAATGTTTTCGCCGGTTTTCGATGTAGATGGTCTGCTATCTGCCATCTGCCATCATCTTCGGCTGACTCACGCCACTGGTAAGCGACCGTTTTCTTTAGAGAATCGTTGCCAAAGCACTTTTAAAACATTTGCGCACCAATAAATCTGTTTTTTACGCAAAATTTAATTCAAGTTCGTTGTTATAAATTTAAATCCATTTCTAAAATTGTAAGAATCGCCAACACACACATGATGGATGTAGTCTTGGCTACATACTTTTGCAAATGTCAAGCTATGGCGGTAAGGTTTAAAGGGAAGGTCAACAATAGATGTAGCAATTTAACAAAATAAACAGAGCTCAATTCGGAATAATGGGAGCGCCACACGGTAGTTATTCCGTTTTTTTTTTTTTTTGATCAAAGTGGTATGCTGATCCAATGTCCAGAAAGATACCCATGATTGTTTCGGGACTCTTATGTAGATATGGCGTCGCAAGAAGCCAAGAAGCTGCTGCCTATGGACTCTTTAAGATTTCCCATTGTCCAGCAATTTTATTAAGGACTTGACCCTCCAGGTTAGGGGTTTTGTATGGGAGTAACTCCACCGCAGTGCAGAAAAGTAAATAGTTCAGAGACAAAAAAACAGGCTCGGGTATGGATGGATATAGGGTTGAAGACCCGACAAACGTTTTAATTTCAATGTTGGACGCCTGTTAAGAAACCGTCAACTGATTATTAGATAGACTAAATTGCGAAAGGCACCTGATATCCGTCCAGCATTCTGTATGTCTGAACTTTCCGAGGATCATTACAAGAGTACGAATACAGATATCACGTGTACAATAGAGTCACGTAAAACTACTTAAATTTGACGATGGAAAAATGTAATAGCAAGCAACTGCCGACTGCGTTTCCTTAGGGCCGGTTTGTTCACATTTGGTTAAATGTGATGTCTGCTTAGGTAACCAGACATTTTGCTTAACCTACGGTTGTAAGTCTGTAGTAACCGGTCATTTGACCGGAAAATGGTAGGATCGGTATTATTATTACTAAAGTTTGATGCTAACAAAAGAACAGACTTTAGGTAGACCGTTGGGTTAATATGACTAGCGACCAAACAGATCTGTGGCCTATTTCACCAACTTATAAATTTGTATATATAGGCTTGTGAGGTTTGATTTTCAATAGGCTTTTTTTGACAGATCGCGGGTGGCTTTTATCAAACTGCTTTATCAGTTTTGTTTAGTATCATGAGAAGACCTACATCACAACAGCGTCTCCAAATTGTTCGGCTGTATTACGAAAATCAGCGTTCTGTGAGAAATGTCTTTTGTGCGATTCGAGTGCAATACGGTGCGCATAGTCGTCCTACTGAAACCACTATTCCCAATACCATTCGCAAATTTGAGTCCCAGATTACATAAGTGAATGATACTCGGCCAGTCAGACCACATCCAGCACGTAGTGAAGAGACTATAGCAGCTGCAGCTGAGAATGTACGCGAAGACCGTGACGAATCAATTCGTCGTCGTTTTCAACAGCTTAACGTACGTGAGGATCTCGGCCTAAAAGCGTACAAAGTTCAATTTGTGTTCGAGTTGAAACCAGGCGACTTGAATTTGTGTCACATTTTTATCGAATGTTCTCCGGAAAAACTCAATGAAAATCTAGTGTTTTATCCTGAAATTTTTTTCTGTGATGAAGCCCATTTCTGGCTCAATGGATACGTTAATATACAGAATTGACGTTTTTGGGCTGATGAGCAGCGCGAGGATTACAAAGAGCTACCATTACACCCATTAAAAACAACGGTATGGTGTGGTTTATGAGATGGTGGAATCATTCATCCATATTTCTTCAAAAATGAGGCAAATCAGAATGTTACTGTCAATGGTAACCATTATCGCGCTATTTTAACGGTCTTTGTGCTTGCTGAAATGCAACCACATGGTCTCGGTGAGCTATGGTTTCAACAGGACGGCGTTGAGAAATCATTTTGGTGAGCACTTAATTTCACGTTTTGCTACGGTAAATTGTCCGCCTAGATAGTGCGATATCACACCTTTGGCCTATTTTTCTAGGGAATATGTAAAGTTTCAGGTCTTTAGGAATAAGTCAGTTACGACTGACGCTTTGAAAGCCAACATTACTCGTGTTATCCGCGAGATACCAGTCGCTATGCTCAAAATTGGACCTTCCAAATAGATCACCTCAGACATAGTAGTGGCCAACATTTACATGATATCATTCTTGAAAATCAAATGCCATGAATTGTTCTTTTAACCAATTATAAAAATTTTAAGCTCACTTTTACATAGATGTATTTTATTTTACATTATAAATTAAACCTTACGATGGATCACCCTATACAAGCACTTTTTAACAAAGTTTGTGATATTTTTCATTTATGTTGTTTCATCAAACTCTGGGTATTACAAATTTGTAGATTTTGTAGAAATGCTTCGCTTCTCGTTTCACTAAAATTCATTTATATTTGTGAAAATTTCACACATTTGTGAGTATACGTTTCACCAAGCAAAAGAAATTTACAAATTGATAGTTGCGTGTAATTTTTCCTACAAGTTTTGTTTTATATTGGGAGTAATTGAAAAAATATCTTTGCGGCGAAAACATAGTAGTAGTGATAATTAAAAAAAAAAAAAAATCAACTTCCGAAATTGATAGATACAAAAGAGCACATAAATCAACTCGAAGAATAATGAAAAATGCTTTTGGAATTTTAAGGCAAAAAATTCCATGCCTAAGGCACTTACAATTGCTACCGATAAAAGCAGTTACGGTCATAAAATGTTGCGTTGTCTTAACTAACATTTAACATCATGAAAATTTAAAAAAAACTTACTGTTTTTTTTTTTTTTAATTTTTAATAAAAACTACAGTTTATTGGTTTTTCTTCAGACTGGTAGCCCTAAATCAATTTCTTTTTTTTGTGCATCCAATTGTAAGTTATATATGTATTTCCAACTGAAATCTGTTTTCTTCAGGAAAATAATATCTTCTTCGCGGAGTGTTTTTGCCACCCTCCGTTTAAATCACGCCTTCTTTTTTAGTATGGATAAGCCTAAGAATAACAAGAAACATATTATCGCAAATAGAATTTTGTAAAGAATGAACGCTTTCTCTCACCTTCTTTCGCTTTCAGTATACCGCGGTGTAGTCACCGTGTGGGGCTCCCATTGTTCCGATTTAAATGAGTTCTAAATGAGTTCTAAATCTTAACGTCATAGCTTGGTTTTTGCAAAAGTTATGTAGCCAAGAGTACATCTATCTCTGTGTGTGTTGGCGACTTTTTACAATTTTAGAAAATCCGTCCAAGACATTTTGGTTAATGATTTGGGTTTCGTTTGGTGCCAAAAGACCTCAATTTCATGCAAAAAAGAGACCGTGTTGACATCGCAAAAGAGATGATTTGCGAGGCTGAATCCGATCCCACATTCATCAAAAGGATCATTACTGGAGACGAGACGTGGGTTTATGAGTATGACATGCAATCCAGATATCAGGTAAGTGAATGGCTATTATCAAATGAGCCTGGACCAAAAAAAAAAAAAAAAACAAGTCGTTTTCAGTCAAAAAAGAAGGTAATGCGGTGTAGTGCATCATGAATTTTTGGCAGAAGGCCAGACAGTAAACAAAGAGTATTATTTGGGCTTTATGAGACGTTTGTATGAAGCAGTTTGCCGAAAGAGACCAGAATTGTGGCAGAAAACTTGTGGATTTTGCACCATTATAACGCACCGTCGCACAGTGCCATCATTATTCGTAGTTTTTTGACGAAAAATGCAACAAATACCATCCAACAGCCACCAAATTTTCCTGATTTGCTCCCTGTGACTTTTTTCTGTTCAATCGAGTTAAGAAACCACTACGGGGATAGACATAGAGAAAACCGAATGTAAAAAATGTTTCGAGGATTAGATCAAGCGCTGGCATAAGTGTATTGCATTCGATGAGGATTACTTTACAGGGGACAATATAGATTTAGGTAAATAAACTTGTATTTTTAATTTTCTGAATAATTTCCCGGAATGTACTCTTTATTTGTGGATTTAGGTGACGGGCCATCTTCTAGTGGTATTGAAGAGCAATCATCAACAATCCCACCCAACATTGCCGATTCTTTACCGATAATGTCAATAAAGATATTATCCGGATCAGTTAATATGCAGTTCGTGGAACCAGTTTTCCTCGAATTATCAATTTTACTTTTAAATGTGCAAAAGTAACAATTTAAAAATGTTTTTCATGGTTCCTCGGTTCAAATTTTGCCACGCAACGTCTCACAGGTAGTTTCAGTCTTTTCTACGTAAAGTACTTTGAGACTTAACAGGCCTTAATATACTTTTCCACTCCTTTATTTTTATTTCGTGGTTTACATTATTTGAAAATTTTCCAAACAAAATGTCTTTTTTTTCTCTAATGAGCGAAGCAAAAAAAACATTGCTTTGTTTATTCATTATTACAAACTTTTTTCTACGGCGTTTAGCAAATTTGTGAAAAAAGACTTGTGGATTACAAGTGCCGCTGCAATGGAGACTTTGAACACTTGTGATCAACAACTTTTTTCCCACAATTTTTTTTTTTTTGCATTCTTTTGTGAAACAAAAACAGAGATACTAAATTCGTAGTTGTGAATCACACGTACAAATTTGTGGCTGTTATATATATAGTTTGGTGAAATAGGCCACTAGCCAAAGCTGAATCCGAATCTCTCTAAGAGTCATCATAGGTGTCATCACTGGGCACTGTCTTATAGGCAAGCATGCAAGAAGACTTGGTGCCTCTTGAAACGATTTCTGTAGAAACTGTATGGATGAGGAATAGGAAAAGATAATCCTCCACCTACTCTGTATATGGCTTACTCTCTACCAAACAAGAAAACTTCATTTATAAGCTTTCTTCTACAATGAAAACGATCTAAGGAATATATGGTAGACATTAACAATTCCCTACGCTTCATCATATGCTCAAATTGTTTCCATGAGTAAGAGGATTACGGATCCACGTGGCATTACAATGGGCCAATAGGCATAAGTAAGTTGATCTTTAGAAGAGCCACTTTTATCTACCTACCTTTTGTTTATTATTATTTTATGCAGAGTGTTCTTTACCGGAATTACGTGTGTACGAGTGTTTCTTTTCATTTTACGTCAAAAGTAACCCGAAATTTGAAAACCAAACATGAACAAACAAAATTCCAGAAAATCATTGTTTAAATGGCGTTAATCAAGGAGAATCCGTGGTTTCAAGCGAATATGACAGCGTGCTTGGGGACAATAAAATGGCACAGTGAGCCGCTAATAATTCTTTCAAGAGTATTGAGGTAGAAGGGCAAAACAAGATACATGCTTATAACAGAAAGGACCAACAACACCAACTTTGGGTTGGACAGAAAGTTTCCAGTGGCAGTTATAACTACGAGGTACATAATTAAGGACTTCGTCTACCTTGGCTTCCCAGTTATAAATATCATGGACTTCAAGATAGAAATAAGACACAAAATTACTCTTGCTAACCAGTGTTTCTCTCATAAGACCAAATTGGCTTTATTCAAGACTTTTATCACCCCTCTCCTGCTTTAAGGCTTAGCCTTATAACTTGTTAAAACCGGATGAAGAAGTACTGGGCCGTTTTTTGAGAAAAACGTACTGCGTGTGATTTTTGTTCCCGTTTATAGTGACGGGAAAAAAAAGACAAGATTAAACTACGAACTGCACGCTCTGTACAGCGACATCGCAACGGTGGATCGAAACGTTTGCGATAGCTGGTTAAAATTGAGTCTTCGATCCAAAACCGGAGGAATAGCTCTGCAGGTATCAGGTTGATCCGTTAAGAGACTGATTTAATTTTGAAATATTTAAAACATGACAACTTGTAAGTCCTACTTCATGTGAGGAAGAAAGAATGTTGACTATGGTTGAAAAACATCGGAGACTGGCAGTTATATATGCAGGCACTGTTACAGAAGCAATTATGAACATATGGAAAGAGTGCATATCGTATGGGGACAACACTACTTGCATGTTAAAGTGACATTAATTATACCAAATAACATAACTTGCCCTCGGATTACTTACATTGAAAAACTTGTTTCAGAAATAAATTTCCCAAAGAACTCCCTCTAATTAATCTCTTCATGTATTATATCTTCGACATATTTTTGATCGTAAAAATCCATAAAATTTGTTCCATTCATCACTGCCTTGAATGTAAACACCCTGCCGTGTGCTCTTTTCTAATCACTTCACCCTCAGAGAAGCAAGTTACTTAAAGCTTAACACACTTTTGCCTGGATGCTAAGGTCAACAGATACTCTCTTTATTGTTATGGTTGTATCCCTTAACCGTAAAATTATATCCAGAAGGCCAGCTAAACGTTATTTTCACTCCCTAATTTCTATATTTTGTGTTCTATATTATGACAGCCCCCGACTACCCTCTTCCAACGACAAGCAGCCGACAAAAAAAAAAAAAAGCTGATAAAACAGACAAGTGGATCTTATTAAAAATCCAAAAATTCTCTATTCATCGTTGGGAAAAGGGCGAGATAATAAGATGGAGGATAATTTATTATCGGAACGATACGTTTTTTTCTCTCTTTTCTCCATCTTTTTTGCCATTCATTTTAAGCAATTTTTCTTAAAAAAAAAAGTAAAAATGAAAATAAAAACAAACAAGATTTTGTAAAGGAAAGAGGAAAAAAGCTAAATACATGATAGTAGGAGGATAAAACAGAAAGATGTACAAAATAAACTCAAATAAGATGTCGGATGTTTGATGTAGTATACAGTTTCTAACAAATACTCGGATATGTATATACGTGCGGTTATGTGCCGAGAGTTGATGCTATCATAAGGAGTAGAAACTCAATTCATTATAAATTCTGAATAAGGATTCAACGTTATTTCGTGTCTTATCTACCATAGAATAGCAAGCCCTTGTCAGGAAAACGAGGCTGAAGACTTGGAGGATTTTCACAACACAAGATACTATACTCTCACTCCTTACTTACTTGTACTCGTAACCGAAGCCTCTTGCTCAACCAGCAAACGTTTACTGCGTGTCGTTGTAGATACTCGTGTAAAATATAGCTAGAAGCTAATAGCTCATACTGGTATTCCTACTCTGAGGTATATTCGAGAGCCCACATGTAATATACTCGCACTCAGAACTCCCAGGTCCTTGTATACTTGGGCTTGAGAGCACATACTATGATAAGCTACATCTTATGCCATGCAGTGTGACCAGAATGGCGTAGGATATTCAATACCGTCATTTTCGTTTAGCTGTCTAAAATAATATATTCAAAGTCGCTGTGGGAAAACGAATTTGTGTTTTACTCAGATTTTACTAGCTATATTGGGGACAAATTTGCATGCCTGTTCTACCTGCTCACATCTTATTAATTCTTTAAAAAGACATATTGTGCTAAATGACCGTTTTTGAGGTGTTCCAATCCTGCATTTCAATCTAACAAAATTTAATGCAAATAATAAGAGATAAAATTGTAAACAAAGCCGACAAAGATGCAGACAAGTTGACAGCAACACTAGCAAAAAAGCGCATGTCTAAGTCTAGATCTAGGATCTAGAAAACTATCTAGAAGTGGATATTGATCAGTCACAAAGCCGTATGTTCTTAAAGTACGACTAACTGCTAAAGACTTCATCAAACCCTTAAACTGGCCTAATCCAACATAACTTGGGAGAGTAATGTAAAGGACGAAATGCTATTAATTTACAAAAATAGTATCATATCAAGGGATCTGCACGGCGATTGATCGAGAAACTGTCCTGTAACTTGGACTGGGCCAGCAGCGCAACATTTAAGTTCATACCGTAGTGCTTGCCCTTCTTCCCCGGTTACAGCAAAGGGCTCATAAGCCTATACAAGAGAGAGAGAGAGAGAGAGAGAGAGAGAGAGAGAGAGAGAGAGTGACAGAGAGAGAGAGAGAGGGAATTAACGAGTCAGTTAATGGCTTCGAATAGTAATGAATCCACTGTTGACGGCCCTGGAAAACAATTACTGGACAACGAACTTCACATCTGGGCGTGGAATTTTCGGACTCTTAACATGCCACGTGAAGCCGAAGAATGAGTCGAAGCCCTTACTGCTTTTTGCTGGGTCGAGCAAAGGGAAGATGAAAAACTGTGACGTCTTAGGCAAGAAGTCCTTAGCTTCCGCCACATAAGTAAGCACCTTATGGTAATCCGCATCTATTCGCAAACATAAGTATGATACACAAAGAATATAAGGACGCATACACCAACTCCTTTTTTTATAATTTGCGCGGGATTTGAGTTCCCTTAAAATGCTTTCATATAGCGCGGGGGAATGAAAATAAGGAATAAAGAAAGAGAGGTACCGATTACCGTTGGTTTAAAATGTTTGAAGATTTTAATGATTAGGAAATAATCGGCATGGCATTCCAAAAAAATTTGAGAATACTCATACGTCCAAAAGTGACCTTGATGGTGTACTGGTTGATTCCTTTAGTACTTAAAAGCATCAGCAGTTGCCACGTCGAAAGCTTCTAAGGTGCTGTTGGTATTCTGGCAATCAAAATGGGCATTCGGTAAAACATCAGGCTAGTCACAAAGGACAGTGCTGTGAATCTTTGCGGCTATGATAAGGTCAATTATATTACAATATATGCGGTCCTCAGCTGCATGAGGGCTTTTCTGTTTTTTTTTTTTTTTTTTTTTTTTTAAACATATAATTGGCAGAGGCACAAGAGATTTTGTGTACTCTTAAGATAATTGCAAATAGTGCTGTCGAAAGTAAGTTAGGGAAGGAAAAAAGAGATATACCGAAATCATGGGATGCACTCTCAGAATCATCTTTCATCTTTTGTTTAAATAGAAGTGGTCTTTGGTGCAACAGGTACTAGAATTTTAAAAACGTTGCCCGCCGAATGTCTTTTGAATCATGTCTCATCGACATATCATCTGAAATAATGACACAAGAACTCCTGTTGCGAAAAAATTATGAAATCGATTTTCCCTCTGTTCAGGAATGGTTTCAGCCAAAATCTGAGCAAGGAAAAGAATGTAGTCGGGTCTTCATGAACGGCTTCAAACCCGATTTAGAGTGTATTGCTTGTGTCTTTCTGGGAGACCTCAACGTTAGATATCAATTCTCGTTAGAAATATATTGAAAAGAAACGGTATAATGGGTGAAGCTTTTGCATTTGTGGCGACAGCAAAGTTTCGCTTGGCTCTTTTCACGGCTTCAAAGTTGGTTGGAAGGAAATTGATAAGCTGAATTTACTGAATCCTGTTGAGGTCCCATGAAAGTACTGATTCATTTGCTTAGTAAGACGTAGATGAGAGTTTTACCGGACACGAACGAAAGCTAGGTTAAGGCTACTGTTGATAAATGAGATAAAACGCAGATTGTGAGATTATCTAGGGTGCCGACAGACCAATCGAATGCCGGCTAATCTCTCTAAGAGTTCAGCCACTTTTCTAATGGTTTTTAGTAGAACAGACTGGAGGCTGCTTACTTACTTGACGGAGCACTATGCTTTTGCCAAGCTCTTAAGTTTGCTGGGCGTAAGTAACACGATATCATCGATATCATGAAAGTAATAACAACTTTACTCCTGTTAGTGGTGGGTCTACACTCACATCAGGCTGCACGTACTCGGCACTGCTGTGGTGTATTGTGATACTGCAGGCACTATATCAATAAAGCATATTCTCATCTTTCTTCGAAAGCTATCGAAGTAGAAGTAAATAGAAAAATGTTAACTGTAGTATTCATCTATATAATGTCACCTCTTGTCTATTGGTCAATAAATAATGGAATTAAAGTGAATACATAGAGCAAAAATTCAAAATCTAAAATATACTTTTCAGGACCTTATTCCTTTACTCAAAAATTCGGTTAAATTTGTTAATTTTTAAGCATCAGAATGTGACTTATGGTCCACTAAGTCCAATCTTTTACAAGTACTATAATTCATACCCAACAGCCTTTTCATTTGAGTTTTAAATGCTTATCATCGTACTTGAAAATAGGCCTTTACAATTATGGGTTCCAACGGTGAACGCTAGGGTGCGTAGGGTAGATAATTATTTGATATAATTCCACAAAAGACAAAATGCTTAAAAGAAAAGAAATGTATAGGTCATAGCTGATCACACTGACAATATTATATCTCTAATATTCGCATTAAATTAAAAATAGAAAAGAAAAAATGAAACGCAAATAAATTAATAAAAAAAAAAAAAAAAAAAAACAAGAGAACGAAAGGACCTGTCGACGTCGACTAAAACTGGATTCGGAATGGTGTGTTGAAGTCGGAAGACTACATGTCTAGAAAAGCAATTTTCCAAAATGGCAAACACATATCACATAAGCAGTTTTTATTTAAATGATGCGCCAAAGCAATTCTCGTAAATTAAGATTTTATATCAAAACAAAGTAGTCGACGACAGCGAGGGAGCGGATGGCTTACATAGAATGAGTTCTTCAAAAAGAGTAAAATAATTTATGAAAGGATACAGTTTCCCACGCATATTCGTACTCGTGGACTGAAAATTGATGGGAATCGAGTGAATTTGTCTTTTGTTTTCATCGAAATCCGGGTAGTGGTGGTGAAATGGCTTTCATACTATATGCAAACATAATCTGTTTTCTCCTCCAAGTATTTGGGAAAGGAAACATTTTTTTTTTTTATTTTAAAGCCAAATCCTCGGGCATATGTTTTGGCGGTTGCTTATTTTCCAGAGTGTGTTTGATCAAATTGGTAGAAAAATCAATCAACAGTAGGTTGTCTGTTTGTTGTGTGAGTACAATGCCTGCGTAGGCATAAACAGGCGTGTGATTCAATTATGGTGTCAATCCTTTGAAAAGAATACATTTGCATAAAATAGGTATATGGTATAAGTATAAGAATAAAGATTTCTTTATATTTTATTCTATATATTGTAGAGTTGAGTTTGAATGTATAGTAGTTTATCATTTTGGCAAAAGTAGCAATTTTTCATTTATTTATTTATTTATTTATTTATTTTTTGTTTTTGTTTTGTTTTGATACATATGACAATCGATCTTGCCCGCATTCTAAATACTTTCGTCATTCCGTCTTACTTTGCGTAATATGACGTTATTAAGAAATATAAATCGCGATTAGTTCCTCATCAACTTAATCATATATCCCTTTTTCTACAAATTTTACGAAGTTCTTTTTGTATGACGCATTATACAAAGTTTGTCCAAAGTTTCACGGTTCAAATGATTAATGTGACCTAGATAGTGTAGATCTTGATTTTCATGCCGGGTCACACCTTTTAGCTTCAACTAAATTGATATTCGTTGCTAGGGGAGATGCCAATTTCTTCTCATTTTTTTAACATGCTTCACGGTGCAGCACCATACAAAAAGACTAAAATGAGTGACATTCGCTGCCTAGAATTAATCTTAGATTAATTGCCGAGTTCACAATATTTTAAGTTAAGACCGATTTAATTCTTGGCCACATCGAAAGTAGTCTCCAACAGGAGTGTATTGCTTTGGATGTGAGAACTAAGACAAATGGTATATGCGCGTAACATAGTTCAAGATACTAGTGATGTTTTCATCTTACAGTAGTAAAATGCGGATAAGCTCTTATATCCCTCTGCCTCATGTCATAAACAATTTTCCTGGAAGCACAATTCATATTCGCCGATCTGTTGGTTTCCATCCGAGTGAAGGTTTTATGTTACGCTGCTGTTATTGGTTAGTTTACCAGAAATGTTGTCAAAATACTTTGGAAACACAAGCACCGCAGTTGACCGTATACAAGGTCTATGCAAAGGTTTTTTCCGTTTTCTTTTTTCTTTTTTTTTTAAGTAAAAAAATACTTAATTTTCTGGGGAAATTGTTTTTTTTTTTTTTATTTAAAATATTAGCCATTGGCTTCTACACATTTAGCCCATCTTTCAGGTAATTTATGAAAAGAATGCCAGAAAAACTGCTTGTCTTTTGACGGAAAACATTTCGGCGAGCCACTTTCCAACTTCCTCGAAATCGCTGAAGTTCTGCTTTGCAAGCGCATGCCCCATTGATACGAAGAGGTGATAGTTAGATGACGCCAAGTCTAAGGAATACGGTTTGTGCAGAAGGACGTCCCATCCGAACGATTTTAAGGCGTTTTGGACTAAAGATGTTCAAATTGAACAGAAAAAGTTTTTTTTTTTTCTCAGAACTCATAATTAGTCAGTTGCACTCTTTGAATTTACTTTTTACTGAAATTTATAAGTATTTCCTATAAAAATAAATGAATTCTTTAGTGATAAAGTGTACCAGCTTCCATCACATAACATATGTGCTATGCCGGACATTCACAGAGATAGTCACGTAGCAAGGTTCGCATCAAGCGTCGTTGTGCCGTTGTGCCACCTATGTCAAGCATACTTAGATACTTGGCAAAAAAGTGAGGTAAGCAGCCTTAAATATTTACTTCTGAGGGACAATAGAAAAGTCCTTGAATTTTTTGAGACATCGGAAAGCATTCGTTTCGTCTACCAGCATTCTACAGTTTGATAACATCTGCAGTTATGCTCATACACATGCAGGTTTGGATTCTGAGAAACTCTTCTCTGAGCCTTGCCTAGCAAGTTCATCGCTGATCTCAATCGGGTGTGCAAATCGTGACCAGAAATTTAGAAAAATGAAAGTTTTCCCGATGAGAATAGAGGAGCAGTGCTACATTCTAAATTGGTTTTGGAATCGTTCATAAAATTCCGATTAAATTGCTTTCCTTGCTCAGATTTTAACCTAAACCATTCTTGCCCACAGTTAGGGTCGATTACGAGTTATAGTGCTATATTATCAGACGACATGGCAATCACTTCTGATTCAAAAGACAGTTGGCGAGCAAGGTAATTAGAAATCCAAAATTTGTTCTACCAAAACCCTCTTCTTTTCTGAATGTAGTTTTTGAATTTATCAGTATGTCTAGAGCAGAGCTAAGTATACTAGAGAAAGTCTGGATTCAACTGAAGCAGAACACTCTTTCGAGTCCGGTAAAAGCAACGGTGGTGTGTTTTCGTGAAAACTTGTTGTGCACAACAACCGATGAAAATGATATAATTGGTCTTCTTATAGACTTGCAGATACAAGGGGCCCATACAACAAGCTCCATATCTTGTCGAAAGCTTTTTTATACTGCTAGAAAACCGATATTGCCTTAGAGCGTTTCGATGTGATATGTTTAGTCTAGAAAAGTTTGTTATTCAAAATACCACCTAAATTCTTAGTTTCGTAGGAGAAACTTATTGCTATATCTTTAAGTGCTAGATGAGGTTTCTCCTCCTGGTAAGGATAACAACCTTAATTTTGAAAGGATTAACTGAAGATCATGTGTTTTGAAACAGACAGTCACCAAAGTACCCAAAGGTAAATATTGAATATCATGATACTAAAATCGTCAATTATTCGTAGACATTTTTGGCAACAATTTTATTCTCATCTATTGGATAATACGCATAAATGAGAACCAGGTTAATCCTTAAAGATAGCGTGATCTTAATATATAATACTGAGTCTGACTGGTATACCGAGTTGAACACCCGGAGATGCGACAAAGGATACCAACTACCCCATATGGAGAGCCGTTAAAGTGTTCGATAGCCCCAAATACACGTGGCACCAATAAGAAGAAACCAGGATAACTGGGCGAAATAAGATAAGGAAAAAGCTAATTTTTTCGCCGACCACCTTGCAGAAACGTTTAAACCATCCGACGTGGAAGTGCTTCCAGAGAATATCAATACCAAGTGGATATGAATACCCTTTTACTGGGTTTTTCTCCAGGGCGCGGGCGAGTGGTGTAGTAGTTTGAAACTCAGGGGTATTAGGTTTCGATTATTTTTCCAGAGGTGGTTGTCAAACTGGAGTTGTTAGTTCGTTTAGCCCAGCCAGCAACCACTCCAACATCAGTGTTATGCCTCCATGTCAGAGTTGACGCCGACGGGATTTGAACCCAAGACCCTCTGCTTAAGGAGTCTGTGCATATACCACTACTCCACAGCCACCTCCAAACTTTCCAGTAGAAAAGGCTACACTTAGGGAACTTAGACAAGTTATAGACACGCTTAAGCCCAATAAAGCCCCGGGATATGACTTAATAACGGGACAGATACTTAAAGCGTTGCCGAAAAAAGGTTTGCTAAAGCTGCTCTATCTTATAAATGCCAGCATTAGATAAGAGCATGTACCGCACCAGTGGAAAGTAGCTGAAGTTATTATGGTTCCGAAACCCGGTAAACTGCTGACTGAAGTCAAATCATATAGACCAATAGAGCTTCACCCGATTACATCGAAGGTCTTCGAGCGAATCCTTCTTAATCGTCTTAAACCAATTACCGACACAAATTCCCTCCAGCTTTCTCTCTAAACACTCTACAATTGACCAAGTGCATCGAATAACCGGTGTAATTGAACGAGCAATCGAGTGTAAGTTAGTCTGTTCAAGCGCATTCCTTGCAGTTTCGCAGGCCTTTGATAAGGTTTGGCATGAATGCCTAATATATAAACTCCGACAAGCCCTACCCCAGCAATTGTCTTGTATTTTAGGTTCATACCTGGAAGACCGACTCTTCCGTATGAGACACGGAAACGAATATTCTAGTTTTAAGACAATAAAGGCGGGGGTGCCGCAAGGAAGTGTACTTGGCCCTCTGCTATATTTGCTTTTTACCCGTGATATACCGCAAACGGACTACACTGTCCTAGCCACATTTGCTGATGACACTGCCATTCTGGCAACGGCTAAAACAGTCGAAGAAGCAACTGCCAAGTTGCAACGTGCCGTTACACGGATTAACAATTGGACAAAGACAATGAAAACAAGTCTGTCCACGTGAACTTCACTTTCAAGAACATTGAGAATCCACCGGTGTTTATCAACGCAGTACGAATTCCTTACGGGAACGAGGCAAAATATCTCGGTATGACACTCGACACTAAACTAAAATGAAGAGCACACGTCAAGAAAAAACGTGAAGAGCTTGAAATCAAATATAGAGATATTTACTGGCTTATTGGAAAGTATTCCAAGCTAAGCTTAGAGAACAAACTGTTGTTATACAAGCAAGTGCTTAAACCGATCTGGACATATGGTGTACAACTTTAGGGTTGTACTAAAAATAGTAACATTAATGTATTACAGACATTCTAAAACAAAGTTCTTCGAGGTATTGTTAATGCGCCGTGGTACATTAGAAACGATGATATCCACAGAGACTTAGGAGTCGAAAACGTTCAGAACGTAATTAAAATGTTTGCGCGAAAACATAATAATCGATTACAAGGTCATACGAATATTTCTGTTCAACAGATCCTCGACGAGACAAATTTATTGCGCCGTCTGGAAAGGACTAAGCCTCTCGATCTAGCGCGGTGATTAGCAGCGCGTAATTTTTCTAAACTACACAGGAACTTTCAATGGAAAACCGCTTGAAGGATATCTTATAAAAACAAAATAAAATGCGATAGAAGAACTGCTTGTTGAGTGTGAACTCAGTCGTGGTTTGCATAAGGGAGGTGTTTTTTAGTGAGTAAGTATCTCACACTACTATAGGCTCTGGGCAGATCACACTTCGATATAAAATATTAGACTTATACTGAGACTCAGATTCATTTTCAAAAATCACATGTAGGTTATTAGAGTCGATCATCTGGCTGTGCCCCATGACCCATTTACAAATTCAAATGAGCTTTAGTATATATGTGTACAGGTCATAGATGAAGATGAAGTTTCTATCAAAGGATAATCTGATGTTTTCCTAGATTTAAAGGAGGGCAACTGCAGCTTTGTCATTACCCAGTAAAAATTTGACATTTCTCGCTTTTGAACAATTGATTAGACATAACCTCTAGAAGGGGAGATACAAAAAGAGAGGATTGATGGGTCTTTATAGGAAAAGGCTTACGAAGATTATGAGAATGAGAAAATCTCATTATAGAAATGACATCCAGATGTCATGGTAACAAAAAGATGTCTTAAAGTAACATTTCCAGAAGTTGTAAGATGAGTTTTAAATACGCAGAGTAGTGTTGCAAGATAAGATTCCACATCCTGATAATTAAGCAGCAATCCCCGCTTCTAATATAAAATAAATCGCTTCAGCTACTTTAGTGCTGAAAACAATACGTAATGTTCCGGCATCCTTCTAGCCGAATACTTAAAACATAGTGATAATGTACCATATATCTTTTGGAGGAGGACTACTTTTGTAGATCTGGAAAAAGGAAGACAAGTGTATGTTATTTACTTTATCATCTCATGACTGAACACTTTTTTCATATCTTTTTACATATTAGATTTATGTTCCATTACGGCTCTTTCTACTGCCCTGAAACATCTAACCGTATCTTAATTTACCCTTCAAGTTTAATCATCGACTACTGTGCACATGTGTGATATTGTATACCAGGCACTGTATAGCAGGCAAATCATCAAACTGAATCCAATTGTGTTTATCTAAAAGAAAAACCCTTGAGACGACCAACCAACGAAAACATCATAGTTATCCTTTAAATGATGTATCCTAGTTTGTGAGAAATGCGACATCATTTGCGAACAATAACTTGAACAATGTGTAAATGACTGAATGATTTTAAGAACAAAGTAAAGTCTACTCTTATAACCTCAAGGCATTCACAAGGAAAAACGATTCACTAAAAACGGACGAAACACACAACATACAATACATATGAGGGTACCAATCGTAGGAGTATCTATCTCATGGATACAGCAAAGCAACAATGAGAATAATAAAAAGTTAAGACCATACTGTTCGCTACCCATTTACCACCTTTAAGGATAATTTTTTGGTTTATTCCATTGTTCCCTTTGTTGTGATTGTTAGAAAAAAATTACAAACCCCCAATGAATCTGGAATCTATTATTGTCGTGGCATTGAACCGTACTTATGTAGCCTAAGGCAAAATCTTTTTCTTCTAGGCGCATTTTACACACGTGTCACAAAGAAAGGATTCAAAGCACAAATATTTTTTTTTTCAAACATAGCACCTGCTGAGGTAGAAATACAAACAGCCAAAGGATACCTCTACAGTAATTGTCCTTTCAATACAATATATACGTGTAGAGGGAGTACCTTCACTCATTTGACATTCATTCCACGTGTTCTTGAACTTTTTTTTAGGGTCTAACTAACGTTTTAATCCTGCGCCAACGGAATAAGAGATGTTCATATTTTTTCGGGCGACTTTAACCTGCAAAAACTTGAGCTGACAGCTCAGATTGGCCAATTCTTCTTTACGATCACTACTGTCACCTCTGAAAAAGGAATGCTCTTCATTGACAATTAAAAGGAGTCACAAACAGCAATGGCATACAACTTGATCTTGTCTTTATAACTAATACATATAACTCCATCGTCTCAGAAAGCAACAACTTTCTTTCTAAATTCGATATTTAGCACCTACCGCTCTCTCCCCTTTTCGTATGATAATAATTAGAAAACTGCACCCTACAAAAAGTCCTATAGATTCAACTTTCATAGAGCAAACTACGATAAAATAAATAACCTTGTTTGTAATGCCAATTTAAGCTTTTCCTATGATAACCCTTAATTTACGAATAAAATGTTCATTCTTTTACAGAGAGATTGATTTTCTGTCGGAACGGAATATTCACATTGTACTCCGTGTAAGTTCCTATTATTGGAGTCTTTCAGTCTGGGCTTCAATAAGAGTCCGCAGTACCAGTACCTACCACGTAGCATGATGCGAACGTAAGACGAACATCTATAGAGGTAATGCTCCGCGATGTCGTCGTCACTTTCAAAGAAAGCATCGTAAGATGTTGTATACCTTATGCCTACCACTTTCAGGTACTTTAAAAGTGTAGTGCCTGTCACTACCCCAATAAGCAGCCTGCGGTTTTGCCTACTGAGACTCATTGTACTCATATGAAACCCAACTGTTAATTAATGCCTTAAATGATGACGAAGTAGACGAGGGGTACGGGTACTGAAGAGCTCTCCTCCAAGCCTTGCCTACTCTTAAAATGCCAGATCACGTGTTAAGTTTTTCGGAATATTGGACAGAGAGAGTGTAAATTGACTTGTAAATATTTCGGGCACAGCTGGTATTTAATCTCGAACTACCCCATTGGAAAGCCAATACACTACCCAATGATCACTACCGATTGTGTTCATTGAAGTCTTGCAATCTCGAACTGGCTTGGAAGTCGTAAGAGGGTTCAACAAGGCTCTAAGCGTAGCTTGGTTGTCGCTAGAAATACGAATGCTTCGCTCCTTACCCCGTTTCGTTACAATATATTTCGTTACCATTATGATTGCCTATATCTCCGCTTGGAAACCAGACAGGTTTTCCTAAAGTGGAGTGAAATACAGCGTTGTCGTCCTCCAGAAAGACCCCAGCGCCGCATTCTATATCGGTTTTTGAGCAATCTCTTAATTTCTGGCCGAAACCAGTCTTAGTCAAAGAAAAAGTTGATTTCGTATTTTTCCCTCAGTTCTGGTGTCATTGCATCCGACGGCACGTCTATAAGATCAGAATCAAAAGACATCCGGCGTCATCAAACCTCCTGTGTATTTTGTACCAAATACCACTTCTTTTTCAGCGGAAGATAGATTTGAGATTGCAGCCCGTAATATGAATATCTGGGGAAGGGAGATTCATCAATTGATGTAGTGCGGAGATAGGCAAGCCGCCATGCAGTTGAGAACCGTTCTTTGGAATCTAGAAAACGCAGCAATAAAATATTTTTATGAGACCGTATTCCACCAGATAACCACCACATAAGATATAATTCGCCTTATCATTGCCGTGTAGATCCAAGAGACCTGCAGGCAGGAGGCTGACAGAGCCTTTGAAGTTTATTTTCCAGGATGACAAACAAACACTTAGCCTCCTTTTAGAATTTAATGGTGATACCTTTAAGTATAAGCCGAAATAGACCAGTCTGCTCCGTCCTTCTCATAAAGGTAACAGCCTCTATTTTGAGAGGATGAGTGCGTACATGGATCTCGTGTCTCATTCTTCAACATGAAGGAAGTCAGACATATAGGTCTGAAGGTCCTGGCGAGGGGTTAGGTCTCTTTCTCGAGAAGAGTCTCTGCTTTCGACTCAGTATAGGTACCATCATCTTAGTAGTTCCACATTGTACCTTCCCTTTTTGTGGACTTTGACCAGTCACTGTTTTTACCGACAGTTTCAATCTTTTCGCAAAAATCTTTCTAAGAGGCACTCTTCGAAATTTAAAAAAGTTTCTTACATTCTTTGTCCTTCGATTTGGAAGTATTCCAATCTTTCTAGTTTCTTTACGAAGACGCTGTGGATCTCCGTTTCATCAAGGAACGGGCTATCTGCAAGATTGCTTATTAGCTAGACATGCCAATTCAAAACACTTGGTGATCTTCTAGATTTTGTTTTAGTTACGAGTTTAGAGGGCGCAATTGCAATTTAATCTATTCAGTTGGTTTCCTGCGGATTTCTTCTCTTCCACAAGGTCTTGGCCTCGCATCCGATTCTGAATTCGATGTGTCTATGGTGTAACATAGGCAATTCAGCCAAAGAGATTGCTTTATAGCATAGCTATGGGTAACGTTAAGTGATAACTTTTTGTGTTACTATCGTAACAAAAGTTGACTGAGAGAGAGAGAGAGAGTTGATATTGTTGACAATCAGGTCAAAAATCCAAGAGATGACTAACTCTCACGTTGCATTTGCTACTGCCCTAAAAAAAATGTTCTGAGCATAATCATCGCCGCATATGATAAGCGAATCACAGTATTCGATGAGTACAGCTGGCGCCTTCGGTAGTAGTAGGGATAACCAAACATTGGAAAAATAAGCTTATGTGTGTAGTTACTAAATCTTGGTTGAAAAATTGCGCAAGTTTAAATGGTGAGGTGTTTGGCACATAAAGCCAAATAGTGGTATAGCCGTATAGTGAAGTGAAATCCCTTAAACATCCAAAACCACAGATGCGTTTATTTTGCATCCATGGTTCCTGTATGGATATTATGTGAGGTTTTCTATTCAAGCAGACTTAGAATGTTGAAGGTTGATCTGAGTACATAAAGTAAATAGTTGCTAGGGTGGCCGTCACTTGTCTGCACTCATTTCGAAACAAAGTGGATATTAACCCTTCTATAGTGTAGATAGGGACGTAAGTCACACCTTAAATTAATGGTATCGATAGAAGCTTTGTCTATGTTTACAACAAGAGAGCATCAGTCCTTGTTTTCCCAATTCTTCGATTCTCTCAATACGAGAGTAGATTTTCCACTTTTTAGTGTCAGTGTTCCCCGTTTCACAAAACATTCTCTGCATTGACTAGAACCCACAGTTAAATGACACAGTGTTTGCACTCAGCATCGTTCATACTATTATCATTGGCAAAAAGGTTATAGCGGCATTCTTATATGTGCGCCGGTCTCGTTCCTTTTGGCATTTCAGGGTTTTCTTTGAGGTGGGTTTTTCTGGTGAAATCCGAACTGGAAATTTTGCTGTTTGCAGCATAGTTTTCAAACGAATTTTTTGCCCTTGGTAAGCCACCACCACCACCACCAAAGCATTTGACGACTTCTGTTGGCCAGAACTAAGACTTTTGTTGATTGTAGTACTGGCCTTATTCGTTCATCGTGTGCGAGTAAACCCACGGCTGGGTTTTGTTTTTGTCGATGGGTTTAACTGCTTTATGCCAGATTTACCACCTTGGTACAATCAGCCTACACTATCTTATTCTCTGAACCTTGTCAATCTCTCTACCACAGCTATTTGAACCTAATAAGCCACACCCTCATCACCGATCCCAAACATTCCTACAATCTATCAACATCAAGAGAAAGCCCGCTACTACCCCTACGTTCTTTGAAGCTTCATGATATAACCTAAGTCGATCCCCAAACAATTGTAAATTTGTTTGGTGACTTCTTTAGCCAAGCATGACCATCAACCTAACCATCTTTACTTTTCGTAGTTAAATAACCGTTCGCAAACAACGGTGCAATCAATTGATATAACGTTAGAACAAGTAAGTAAGAAAACAGAAAACCCCAATGATTATTACTTTACTGGGCCTAATAGGTTGCCTGAAATATTATTAAAAAAAAATTTTTCAATTTATTTAGCGACTCGTGGAAAATTTTAATTGATTTTACATGGCTCTAAAGCAGTTTTATTTCCTTTTTTGAGATATAAACTTTTAATTTGTCCCTTTTCACTCGTTTGACTTTCAAACATCTTTTCCATCAACTACATTGATGATTTTTTTTTTTGTTTTTTTTTTCTTGGTCAAATAATACATTATTGATTTTGGCGGCCAGGAGCTTGTATAGAGTCAAAATCAAAGTCCATTTGTATTCCAAGGATGCATGCCATGGCGAACACCATGACTCCTGTGAACTCTCGACATTTGGTTTGATTGTGTTTGGAGGACAAATATGATTTGAATGATGAATACCTACATGCAGACCTTGGTACATACGTTCTGAATATGTTTTCAGATTTCTTTTCAAATATACTCCTGCACATCCTGATGGGGTCCTTTTATCATGGAAAGTTATTGGCTTCCAGGGATTCAGTATTATGGGAAATCAATCCAAACGAAAGAGAGACAGATATGGGTGTGGAGAGTCCGGATCGTTTCCTTAAATTATACATTGTTTTTCAATGAATATATGTATAAGGATACATTTATGTATATTACTCGAACGTTTATAGGAGGAAATTTTATTATTGACTCGTTACCAGCTGACCTTAATATTTACCCACCGTGAATCCAACAAATTCTTAATCCCGTGGATATATATATATTTTTTTTGTTTTTGTCGGTAATATTTGTAAGATTGCATGAGATTATTAAGGTCGTAAAAATTCGGCTTACTTGAAAATATTCAAATGAATGCCTCATATGAGGCAAATAAAATATGATATTCGATTTTATTTGCTCTTTGGGGATAGCCGAAAGCATTCGTCAGGTTTTAACGTTAACAGGTAAAATTTTAATGACACATTTGGTGTAGGCCTTGAAATTTCCGTAGATTTTTAAGTCTGGTAAATGATAATGCCGTATCTCTTGAATAAACTCAATAACTGTCACAAGGCATCTGGTCAATTTTTCATTAAGAACAATCAACACTGTTCTTGACCGCAAAAGTTTGAAGGGTGATTTAGCTTCCTGCATCAGCTTAGATAAGAAGTAGTGGTGAAGTAAAGGTGGAATACGGCCTGAAAAACTTATAGAATAAAGGCTGAATTGAAATAAGGATTTCAATTAAAATTCTAATAGTATATAGGTTGAGTTATAAAAGGTCGGCTGGTTTGGTAGAAAATAGATGACTTTAAGAGATGTTAGGCTCGTGTTACAGTCAGACTTCTCAAAAGAAAACAAAAGTTTTGAATCCGTGAAAGACTCTAATAGCATTCTACGACCACTAGTGTTATAAAAAAACTAATAAAAATACCATCATAAGTAAACCATAATTGTCAAGTACAAGTACTATTCTAATTTTACTTTTTGAAATTTGGCATATTCCAAGAAGAGATTTCTGTATTTGGCTGAAAAGAGAGGGCACCACTTGAATTAAATCCATACCATTTTCAGTAAATACCAACTTTCAAAAGATACGTGTATAAATTTTACAGCTGTCGGACGATTAGTTCTCGAGATATAGCGTTTTGAGTGAAGCAACTTTTGTTATTGTGAAAAAAATGGATTCAAAGAAATTTCGTGTGTTGATTTATCATTGCTTTTTGACGGGAAAAAATGCAGCCGATGCAAAGAAATGGCTTGATAAGTGTTACTCAGACTCTGCACAAGCCGAACGAACCATTCGCAAGTGGATTGATAAATTTAAAAGTGGTTATACAAGCACCGAAGATTACGAATGTCTGTAAAGTGAAGTTGATCGAGATAGCTGAGGCTCTGAAGATATCAAAAGAGCGTGTTGGATATATCATACACGAGTATTGGGACATGCGAAAGCTCTGTTTAAAGTGGGTGCCAATGGATGTCAATGGATGAAATTTGGCTCCATGCCTTCACACGAGAGTCAAGTCAGCAGTCAACTGAGTGGCGAGCAGGCGACGAACCTAGTCAACCAACCTCAACAACCAAAAACTCAACAGACGGCTGGCAAGATTATGGCATCCGTATTTTGGGATACATATGAAATAATTTTCATCGACTAGCACCAAAAGGAGCAGACTATCAACAGCGACCCTTACATTACGTTGTTGAAGCGTTTGAAGGACGAAATCGCAGAATTCGGCTACGAATTACTTCCCCACCCACCGTATTCTCCAGATTTGGACCCCAGCGACTATTTCCTGTTCGCAGACCTCAAAAAAATGCTCGCCGGAAAGAGATTTAAGACCGATGAAGAACTAATCGCCGAAACAGAGGCCTATTTTGAGACTAAACCGAAATCGTACTACAAAACTGGTATCGAAAGATTGAAAAATCGTTTCAATCAGTGTATCGCCCTCGAAGGCAACTATATTGATAAATAAAGTTGAATTTTGCAAAATTTTGTGTTTTACTATAAAACGGCACCGACTTTTCAGCCCATGTGCTATGAACGTTACAGAACATGTGTCAACAATTGTCACGTGACCTAAACTTTAACTTGCAGCTGCAACATTATCTATGCTTCGTACGGAAAAGAGTCAGTTCGTTAATCGTATTGTGGCAGATGGTTGTGCTTTTTTTCGATTTTTACAATGGTCCTTGCATTGGAAAATATTCCTAAAATAAATAATTATTGTAAGTTAAAAAAGTTCTATATAAAATAAGTACGATGGCGGTCCCAGAAGTACCTGGCCTGACCAAGACATGGCAGTAGTTGTTTGAAAATATCACTGTATTGGAAAGTACGCAGTCTATAAAACATATGTTTCAAGTTTGCAAGCGCCACGTTTTTTAGTATTTGTTTGACAGCCATCAATAGTGTACGTTATCAGTAAATTTGTGAAAATGGAGAAAATTGATCATCGTTATGTGATACAATATTATTTTTTAAAGGCCTCAGCCCAACCAATATAAAAGCTGAACTGAATTCTATTCTGGGTGAGTCTGCTCCTTCGTTTAGAATAGTAAAATTTTGAGTTTCTGAGTTTAAACGAGGCCGTACGAGCTGCCAGGACGAGCATCGCAGTGGTCGACCAAATGAGGTGCCGACTCCAGAAATAGTGAAGAAAATCCACAAAGCTGTTCTGGATGATCATAGCAATAAAGCAAAATTTTTGCGTCGTTTCACAACAATTGATGAATCATGGGTCCATCACTTTACACCCGAGACAAAAGAACAATCAAAATAATGGATTCTAAAGGGAGAACCGGCTCCAAAGAAGGCAAAGACCGTTTCATCTGCAAGCAAGGTTATGGCGTCGATTTTTTGGGTTGCGCGTGGGATAATTTTCATTGAGTATCTTGAAAACGGAAAAACTATCAACGGCCAGTACTATGCGAACTTATTACAACGTTTGTGCGAACAAATCAAGCAAAAACGGCTGCATTTGACTAAGAAGAAAGTGTTGTTTCATCAAGTTTGAATTGCTACCTCATGCACCCTATTCGTCAGATTTAGCTTCCTCGGATTATTTACTGTTCCCAAACTTGAAAAAATGTCTCAGTGGTTAAAGATTTTCCAACGATCAAGAAGTGATGTCGGCAGTTAATGGCTATTTTGAGGAGCAAGACAGTTCTTATTA
Source organism: Volucella inanis (assembly GCA_907269105.1). Taxonomy (NCBI): domain Eukaryota; kingdom Metazoa; phylum Arthropoda; class Insecta; order Diptera; family Syrphidae; genus Volucella; species Volucella inanis. The sequence goes on from OU026153.1 coordinate 152,116,087, forward strand.
TAAAAAGGATATCGAACTTCTTGAGCATCGCTGGGAAAAGTGTATAGAGCTGAAAGGCGATTATGTTGAAAAATAAATATTTTTTTTTTTCCAAAATTGTTGTGTTTTCTTTGTTGGGTCGGGTACTTCTATGACCGCTCTCGTAATAACAAGGTTTGTGTTTACTTAAATATATTAAAATAATGTTATTTGATGTCAAAGTATTTACAATAACTTCGTGAAATTTATGTTACGGGTTAGATGGAAACAACAAAATGAGGCAATTGTAAACATTATGGGATAAATGTAAATAAACTAGGGTATATGTTAAAACAGTTGTCAACCCCTTTATTATATAATTAATTTGACTATTGCAGGGCAGACAATCATACAACGAAATTATATTTAGAAAAAAAAAATGATCTTGGTTAAACCCCGAAAAAATGTGCTAAGCCCTGTTATTGATATACTCAATAACAACTGTACGTCAATGCAGGCATCGGTACTCCATAGGTTCCTAGTAGGAGACTAAGTTAAGGGGTTAGACATCTCTAGAGGCCATAAAAATATGCTTTTTGAGATTTTTTTTTCACGATAATTTTTATAGAATATTTTATTTAAAAATGAGCTGTTCAGCGTTTCTTAGATGACTTCTCTTTTTTGAAAGGGTTAACTGCCAACTAACAGCTCCTGAAAATTTTGAATTATTATTTTTTTTTTTTTATATTTTATTTTTTTTTTTTGGCCGAATGGCGCACTTTCAAAGTCAAACTTGCAAAAATTCGCAGAAAAATCGCCTGAAAATTGTTAATAACAAATAAACTATGACATATAAAAAAAAATCCTACGTACTTATTTAGATAAAATATTTTTTGATAATTTGAAGTGAAATGGTTTAAAACTGTTCAAGTTGTGGTTGCGGCCTATTTGAAAAATGCAGTTGTGAGATAAACGCGTTTGAAATTTTAAGTTATAGAAAATTATGCCTGGCGGCCTTGTACTATACTTTGAGAAACGAGTACTTCGAGATAGTTCTCGGCCATCATCTTTGGGATTTTTTTTTTTTTTAAATCCTAGAGGTAATCTTTAATATTCACAAACTAACAACTCCATTCAAAAATGGCATACCTGCTGATGACTGGTATTATAGTTTGATGAAGCGACACATAGACTTATGTCTTTAAAAACCAGAACACCTTCAAAAATCAAAGATAGATGCAATAAACCCAGAAAAAATATTATTTCTACGAGAAACTCAATTTATTTATGCTTTACAAGGCTTTAAAACTACTTGCTTTATTTGGAATATTGACGAAAGTGGGTTCGGTTTCGATCCCAGGCGTCTGACAGCAATGAGGAAAATCTCTTAACTGTGTATCAGGGGGATTTGGTAGATTTTAGCATGTCTCAGCAGCCAGATTCGCATTTCCAACCCTTAATATATTTAAATGTGCCGCTTTTCAATCTAGGTGGATCTCGCCTATCCTGGAACACTTTATGTAGCATCAAAAAACGGGTGGATGGAAGAGCCAGAGATAATATCTGAGGAACTTTGTAACTCGGCAAGTTACCATCTGGACCAGCAGACTTTTATGATTTGAAGCTTTGCAGCCCTCAAAGCAGCTTATCTCTTGTAATCACACCATGAGTTTTAGTCACAGTAGCAGTAGTTCTGTTTTGGTTGCTACTAGCCGCGAATACGGTACTTCGTGGGAAGTGGATGTCCAGTAGCAGGTTGAATGAATCAAACTCAAACGATCTTGATGGTCAGTTCACATCACCAAAACGCTAAACAACTCGTCGCGAAAATTTATCGTTCAAAAAAGCCAAAACGGATCGTGTGGTGTGAGATGCGGTAACGTCTTGTTGAAACCACACATGTCTTCAACATCCATATCTTCAATTCAAGGTCAACAAAATTCGGTTATTATTTGGCTATGGCGATGAAAATTAATGGTGATAGTTACAACTTCCTCATTTTTGAAGAAGTATGGACCATAGCATCGCTATATAGTTCAGTGAATTTTTGTGGATGCAATTGTCTTTTGACAGCTACATGTGTATTTTCAATTCCCCCATATGCGACAATTTTTTTTGTTAACGTATCCACAGAGTGAAAACTGAACCTCAACGGTAAAGAACATGTTGTGTCAAAATTCGTCATCCAAGCTTTGATGTTGAAGACCATAATCGGCGTATCTTCTACGCATTCCGTGGTCATCTGGCTTCAATTCTTAAGTGAGCTGAACTTTGTAAGGGTGTAGATATGAATTCAAATGCAAAATACTCCATAATGTGAGGTGAGATAAGCCCAAATGCCGTGAAATCGTTAGATTTGGATATTCTTCTACATTTTCAGTAACGGTGGCCATATTTTTTTGTAGAGCGTGCATGTCGACCATGATCTCCTCGCAATGCGCGAAACATAGCTTATTACTGAATCACTATTTTTGAGATTCATTTTGAAAATTGGCAAACTTTAAACTAAGCATATACAGTTTTGGATGACAGTTCGGTTTGACGTATGTGGAACCCTAACCACGAATTGGATTATCATGTATATTAAATATTTTTGTAATATTTTAGAAAATATATTTTCTTAGAACTTTGCAAAAGAATACGAGTTAGTATAAAATGTAGAAATCTTATCTGCCCGTCATATTTATGGGTTGTGAACTCATCCAAACAGAACTAACTTTTCAAACAGAAAAGAGGAGTTCTAACAAAAAAAAAAAAAAAATAAATAATAATAATATTAATAATGTTATCACTAATTTCCTGAACATCAGGAAGTCTAAGTACCGCGAATTAAATTGCATGAGCGAATCAACGGAAGTATTGACAAATGTCGAAGGTATGGCCTACTTTAACTTGTTGAAGCTGCATGTTGACGCTCATCATCAACGTTCCAATAATAAGAAATGCGGCTCAAATGATTTCCCAAAGTATAATTCGACTTCAGTCACACCAAACACCACAGTGAATGTGTTTCGGTATGCCTTTCGGTGTTTCATCCGGCGAAATGTAAACCTTCTTTCTTTCGATGTTTTTGAAGAAATGACACAGTTCATGCCCAGTGACGAAAGTCTTCAGGAACGGAGTTTGGCCATTTCTCTGTAGCAAATGCCAAAAATTCAGATACGTTCGGTTTTATTGTTGTCATAGAAATAGTAATGGACACTTCCAGCCAGTTTGCACACTTTTCCACCCATTTTCAGATGATCGTTGATTGGCCAACATTGCAGTCTTCGGCCAGCTTTTGAGTTGTCAAGTTTTAATCCAATGGAGAATGCATGCTGTGCTATCAATTTAGGAAGCAGTATCACCAATGTTCATTTCGAAAAATATTTAGACCAGCTTATGCGCTGTTATATGACTTCTATACCATTACATAGTACTTGAAAAAGGTTGTGCGAGACTCGCACAAACTAAACCTCCAAGAGCCTGCGAAATTTGTCCAACTTACGTACGTTGTTAACACTAACAGCATACCGCAGAAGCCCGGGACTGTTGCGCAATTTACTAAAGTCGCGCAATAATTCTGGATGAACTTCGGCCTCAACTTACAAGCCTAACCAGGTACCCCGGTCTTTACCTAACTCCATATCGGTCCCGTACTACTTATGTGCGCCACTTAAGGCAAGGTCTTTCTCTTCTGCGTTGTCACTCTGTGTTAGTTTCGAAGACTGTGCGGGCCAGAGCATATACATATATATATATCCTGACTGACTCGCACTGCAACCAAATTTAGACTGCTATAATTTCCAAACTGTTCATTACTGTGAGCTCAAATTTTGATACATGACAGATAATTTCATTATTCACAAGCCTTTTAAACAATTTGCGTCTCAGTTGTGTTGAAAAATTTTTATCCGCGATGGAAATCAAACGTGATAGTGTGATTGCTTTATATTTAGCTGGAAAACCACAAGTAGCTATCGTAAGAGCGCTCCAGCACCTCAACGTGAATAAATCATTTGCGTCTCGAACCATAGCTCATTATCGTTATACTGGCAGCGTTGCAAAACGTCGTGGAGGTGGTCATAAAAAAACAGCAACATCGGTAGAAATGGTTCGGAAAGTGAAGGCGTCGAAGTGGAAGAAAAGTGGCTCGTGAGCTCAACATATTATTGGAACGCATACAACACATACTGAAAAATTAGCTTGGGCTCAAGCCATTGAAGTTCCAAGAAACACACGATCCTACAACGAAACAGAAAAAAGTTAGAGTCGAAAGAGCGAAGGAGTTGCTACGCTTGCACGAAAGTGTTGAGTTGCCGAATTTGTTTTTTTCCGATGAGTCGCCATTTGTTATATTGCAATATGTCAACAAACAAAATGACCGAGCTTACTTGCCAGAGAGGTCCTTCGAAAATTTACACCTTCGGACGGCCACCAGAAAGCAGGCAGCACCGACGGTGATGGTTTGGGTGGCCATAACCGCCGATGGTCGCTCTCCGCTCGTATTTTTGGGCCGTGGCGTCAAAATTAATGTGATCGTATACCGTGAAACTATCTTACAGATAGTACTGAAGCCTTGGGCAAGCAATCATTTCGGTCGGAGATCGTGGACATTTCAACAAGACTCGGCACCGTATCACAAAGCGCGCGTAAACCAAGATTGGTTAAAAAACAATGTTCCACACTTCATTTCTTCGACACAATGGATTGCAAATTCTCCGGATGCAAATCCGTTGTATTTCTCTGTCTGGGATATTTTGAAGGCGAAAGTTGGCACTAAAAAATACCAAAGTTTCGACTACCCCAAATAAACACTTCGCCGGGAATGGGCCAAAATACCGCAGAACCACTTGGGTGCAGCGTTCGATGCTTTCTTCGGCCGTATCAATTCCATTATTCGCGCCAAAGGTGGACATATTGAAAACTACTGATACAATTTAAAAATTGATGTATTTTCCAACATTTTTTGCTTTGGCACAATAAAATTTATGAAAAAATAAAAAAATTATAGCATTTTAAAAAGTTGCAGTTCGAGTCAGTCATCCTGTATATATCCTAGCGATCTCAGGAATCTAAGCTTTCTGATAAACTTAACGTGGTTGGATCCTCTAAATAATTTTTCTCTTGAAACGACTGCAAGAATGGCAAAACGTTACAATTATCAGCTATAATTTTGAGGTAGTTAGATTTTGTCGCTGAATCTTGAAGATTTTTGTCAACAGATATTTTGTTTATTTTGAAGAGTCTTCGAGCTTATCTTGGACTATAATAGCGATTTATACAATAAAACAGGTTTTGATGAACGATGAAATTTTTTTCATTTCGAACAAGTCATTGTTTGCAACAGAAATGTTAGTTACTTGTTGCATGATAAGCACGATATTGTTGATTTATTCAATAGTTAATGAATAGATTTATTGAGAGAGTATGGGGTAAGAAAACAAGCCACTTGCAGTCTGCGAAGACATAGTTTACTCTCCTAGTAAAAACGGGTTTTGCAAATCGAGTGGTGTCAAATCGCATGATCGCCAGTCGCCAAATTCCGTTTTCACAACTCGTTGCGTCGCTTGTATAGCATATGCCGATGTTGTCGAGTTCCGACCACAGAAAGTCTGTTAACATCGTTCTATACCTGAGACTATTGACGGTAATCTTCCTCATTTCGAAAGTAATAAGGTCATGATGCCTGATGCCGCCATGTCATAAACCACACCAAGTAGTCAATCTTTGTGGAATATTGATAATTGACCGAACACTTGTGGACTGGGTTTGCTTCAATAATAGCAACTTTGCTTGTTGACATAACCGCTGAGCCAAAAATGGGCCTCGTCCGAGAAGATGATTTTTGTCCAAAATCCGGATATCCACCCAACAAACCTTTGACTGCTGCTGAAACATAACAGTTGGGAAAACTATCATTGCTATCTGGTCATTCATTATTTAAAAACAGCTCATCTCAGTTTTTTCGAACTTGTATTGGGTTTCAGCAAGGAAATGTGCTGTCATGTGACTTTTTCAATCAAGTAGTCTGGAACAATTAGAAAAGTATGCAGACTATAACGATACCATTGCTTGTCCTCACCGAACTGTAAATTGAAGGGTTAGTTAATTTAATTTTCAACAATTGTAAGGCTAGAAACATTGTATTTGTTGCCTTTGCATAGCTCTGGGTTAACATTGACTCCACGAATGACACAATACAAAGTAAAGGAACCGCTCATTTTTAAACTTGACGTAACAAATGAGTTCAGAACTCTTATTGAAAAAAAAATTAAAACTGATTCTTGTTTCTTATGATAGAAAAAATTTGCTTACAATATTTGTTACTATGATATATGAAAGGAAGGTAAGTGGTGGTAAGATGTAACTAAATAATAAAATGTACCAAGATGTCAAGGTGATCTTAAAAGCAAAAACACGTCAAATTATCTGACTCGCCCACATTGAACGAATTAACAACAATATAGTACTTCAGCCCAGTGAACCTTCCTATCCCAGTTTTCAAGCTCGAGATGACAAAGAAGATGGCAGCTCTGACTTAATGGTCAAGTTACCCCAGATATCAAAATACTTAGCGTACAATATTGGAAGCAGAGTCTCCAAGAAGGACCGTAGATAAAAAATAGAACAAATTAGGCTGAGATAAACAGATCGAAGAACAGTAGTGACTGCCATCAAACACTGAAGATTGTTTGAGAGCAGAATTTGTCTGATTGCCTTTGAATGCAACTGAGCATAAGTATGCTTTTCATCACTACCAACAGAAAAAGGACTGGATTTTGTTGGTGAACACAAACAGTTTTAAGGTCTTTGTGTGATGATAACCTTTATGCTTATTGTTAACGAATGCTGGTGATGAAAACGTCTCATACAGATATGAGGCTACATAATACACTGCCATTTATTTCCTTTTACATACTATCGTTATATGGGAAAGAGGGTAGGTTTCCTCCCTTTTATAGCACGTTTACAAAATAAATTTTCTTCTTCCTGACTCATAAGATATTTCTTTGAATGAATAATCAATTTTACTTGGATGATTGCAAAGTACTAATCTATAAAACAATACAACCAGAAGATGAAATTCTAAAAAAAGTTGTTTACCAAAAGCATTACAACAGATGTAGAACATTCTTACTAAAGTTTATATGTTTTTTATGCATAAGCATATTCTCCAATTTAATCCCGCATTTGAACAGAAAACTACCTGCAGATATTGCTACATGTACCCCCCATCTTCAAAAAGGCTTACAAAACAATAAAATTCAATGATGTATCTTTAAGATTCATTTACCATCTATCGCATCAACAAACATCCCCTACGATAATTGATATTCCCAAACTATGACCCTTGCACTGCCAATCAGCTTTCAATATACATAGAATTTTCTTCTTCGAAGAGTTACTCTTGTCCTTCGGTCCTCCACACTTATATTACAGTATTCACTTCCATCAGTCTTAAGTTCTAATCTTCTGAAACTACTACAGCTTCCACTATCACTACCATCTGTGATCCTACCTACCTACGAAGCCCCAACATTCTTCCGGAGTAATAACTTTTCCTACTTTAACATCACATCCCCTTCCAACCTACTGAGAATCCACTCAATATTGAAATCAAGACGTAAAACTATTCTAACTTTGCCATGACCCGAATACTTCTCTGAGGTACACTGAGATGCTGGATTCGGTAACAAGATTACGAGTAATATCATAGATGGAGAATGGAAAAGGGAGTCGCCTAATGTGTCGGCTTTATGTATTTGTTTGCCATCCGAACTGATAACAAAAGTTTTCTGCTTCATAAAAGACTATATTATGGAACTATGCTCGTACTTATACCTCTACTAGCCCTAATCCTTCGAAAAGTGCCTCCCCCGAAGCCCAAGCGCAAATTTGCAATATTTATAGTGTTGAAAGCAAATTGGAAAGTAATTGTCATCTAACACGTATCAGTGGGAGTATGCTACATATATACGTATAGATAAATACGAAGTGAGTTCAATTCAACTTCTTGTCAATAAGTGGCTTCACTTGACAATTTTATCTACAGTGATGTCCATTAAGGCAAACATTGAAATGCCATTGCAACTCGACAACATCAAGCATTCAGCACCAATTCACCATTAAATTGAGCACTCGGCAATCTATTAAACTTCAATTACCAACTTTGCTTTCCTTTTCACTTGAAACTGGTACATTATTCGTTCTTCGTCCGTCGTCCTTCGTCCTTCGTCCTTCGTCCGTCGGCCTTAGTTGCTGTGCGAGCGCGCCTAACATACCATTGGATTACTCGTATTCGTACTCAAATCTCGTACTACGAGTATATCTAGTGTCTGTAAATTGGAATCTAACTTACCTTTGTTACCTTGGTGGTGACCAAAATTTCTAGAGCATGATGCTGTTGCTGGCTGACTGTGATCTGTACTGGGTTTCTAATTGGACAATAAACATTGCCCATGAACCAACAATTAAGCGTTCGGAACGATGAACCATTATCCAGTGGAAATCATACGAGAACATGTGGTAAATACGAAACACTGTTGAAACTTATTATTCCGAGCGATGCTTGGCACACATAATACCATTCACCGTATGTAATGGCGGTTAAAGGTGACTAAAATGCAGCCAAGCACAGTAGATAACCAACAATACCAAGAGGAATAGCTACAGCAACAGTCAAGCTATTTTAATTTGGTTGTATGTATCGTGACCAAAGTACGAATATTAGTTTGCGACTATAACAACCGGTTCCGGTGTTACACTATTACGTATACATATGCCAATGGGTGGTGGTAAAGAATGGTGTATTGATTGATTGATTGATTGATGGTGCTTACTGTTCCAGGTTAGATTTTGGAGTGTTGAATGTGTGAACTTTATCGACCTCAATACCGTTTACCGTTTACACGCACCACACTCTAGAGGAAATAAAACATTAATTACACATTTTTGCGAATAATTAATTTGTGTGAGTTTTAACATACGGTCGCCTACAAGGATGCTTGATACATTTACATGCCATTGGTCGGATGGAATTCGTTTATGATGATGAAACATATGGTATGTTCAGATACATAAGCAAGAAGTTCGTGACCTTTATCGAGGACAAAATTCATGCACAAACATATGTATACACACTTACTCAGTCCAAATCATAAAATTTCGTCGACATGTCATCTTATACCATACCCGTCATCACTGCTATCAACACCATACACTCGGTGTATCCTGGGAAAAAGGAATCTGTGTTCCATTCTCGACTGCGATAAAGTTGCTTAGTTACAAGAAACTCCAAAGGCAATTTCCAAGGGTCACCACTGTGTTGTTGTTTTTTTTTTTTTTTTTTTTTTTTATAACCAACCCGATGAGTGTTGTGTCTGAATGCTGAATAGGATGTCTCTGTGATGAATTTGTTTTGGATGTGCTTTATGTGGTGTCATGTCAAAGGACATCTTACCGCCAAGGGCTACTTACTATAAACTAAATCAAAATGGAGGTCAAAAAGGAGTTGCTGACAGTTTACAGGAACAAGAAATAGTTCAACACTGTGAACAGTTAACATTTGACAAAAAGATTAGGATATCTCCTTTCACAATTCGTACTTTGTTGTGGAGGAAACTTAATGTTATCTTTTGACTTTTTTTTCAAGTTTTGAAAGATTAATTATTGGTTTAGAGGAAAATTTGTTTCTTATAATGAACCAACGGCTAGTAAAAACTGAATCTGACAGTGTGTGTGAAGTTGAATTTAAGTCTGCAAAAGTCCATATGACTTAACTTTAGACCTCATATTAATAGCTATTTTAGGCGTTGAATCGATTAGAAGAACTAAAGCTTGTATAAATTCAGAAGGGAAACGTTAAGCGAGAAAAGTTGTCCATCTAAATAAAATGGTAACATATGTAAGTTGGGACAGCAGACACTTGGCTATAGGTGACATATTAAAAGCTAAGTTCTGTAACTATTTTTGAGCTGAGTATAGTTTTTTGACAAGTATAACTGGAAAGTGTTGGATGAACTGTCCTACTCTGACTACCGATGACCAACGAGAAAGTTCAGAAGCCGTATGTACTAAATGTTCTATGAAATGTATGTGCTTCAATTAACCGAAAATTTGTAATGAATGGAAATGAGTAATACTACAATTGTAAGACCCTGTCAAGAAATACTAAAGAGATTCTACATATGACACTCATCATGACAGTCCCGCTTTATGACGCAGAAGCATAGACGTTAGCGAATTTTTATGAAGACTTCCTTTTTAGTCATATTTACGTCGATGATATTTGGAGGGGGAGATTTAATAGAAGGCATTACTGCCAGTTCACTACTCTAGCTAAGACATGACAATAAATGTAACCAGCGCGAAGAATTAATGCCTTCTGCTCGAAATAGAATTAAAGAGATGTAGTGTACACTGTATTGGAAAAGCTGCAAATATTTAAATAATTTTTATGCCCTCCCGAAAATTCTTAATTTCTAAGGATCTTAGACAGATGCAATTCCGCCGAAATAATCCGTAGCAATCATTAAAGTTCAAGTATTCCCATTATTCCTAGTTAAACTTCCTTTCTTTCTCTTAAATTCCCAAAATCTGATTTTTTTTTCTTTTTTAACAAAATTCAGACGTTCCCAAACCAATTGTCGCAAATGGCTCGAAAATTAGTACTTCATTGACCTCTAGGTTTTGCCTTCCTCTTTTGCGGTGGTAGATTTCGGTTTATTTTGTATTTTATTTTATTTTATTTTTTTTTTAAGTGAAAACTTTCTTTGCGGCTACCACCAGTCCATCTCTACTTTTGAGATACAAATTTTGCTGACCAAATGGTGTACGTTTGTTTCAGTGGTTACCCCTTCTCTACTGAACTGTTCCATTTACTCCTCGGGTGATGGCACAGTACAAACTACACCAACAAAGTTGCCAAACAGAAGAAATACACTTTTTCTCTTTCTAAACCCCAAATGTGACCAGCGTTGTGTACACCGGAGCACATCAGATAAATGTATTATTTATTTCGTTGGGCATCTTGCCTTGTTGCACGAGCGATTTTGGACTTTTTCTCGTTAGAAGGGTATATTCTGACTATATACTCGTAGTCATCCCAAATATTTGTATGTATACTATAGACATATGTATCTATGTAGATTTAATCTCTATAGAGGCATTGTGGTAGCCTGGTATCTTTTCCTTCTTTTTTTTTTTTTTTGTCGTAAGCCAAAATAGACCCGGTCAGTGGACGGTTGTTTCATCTTACTAACCTGGTTTGGATTCAAGGGATGGTGTGAGACTTGTGGTATGAAGAGCGTCTGAACCACAAGATGAGGATGGACTCTCGGACTCTCGTGCGCTCGGACTCAAAGGCAAGTAAAGAATAATCTAATTCCCTAATGAATTTTCGGTTCGATTCCGATATTGGTTTGCTTCCCACGAAGTAGGAGAGAAAAAATTAGAAAACTTTTCTCATCGGCTTCTTTATTTAGTTTTTGTTTTGTTTCCCTTTTTATTTGTTGCTGCTGGAGAACACTCCAGAATTCATGCAGCATAACAATTTCAGGGAACCGTTTCGGGGAAACATTTCAGGGAAGCATTTCAGGGTTCAATTTCCAGGATGCTTCATTTCGGTTTTATTCTTAAATTGAATTCGCAATAAAAATGAACGAATGGTTAATCGAACAAAGTTACGAACGTAGAGGTTAGAAGAATAAAGAGAAAATTGTATTGTTGCTGTGTCCTGTCTTAATTTGATCTTCGGGTTTAGTGTTTTCTTTTCACCTACACAAAGGAGAGTGTAAAGTTAGATGTGAAAAATGGAATTTGTTTCCCTTCTTCCTTTTCTTTACGTGTCTTTGTTGGGAAACCGATGGTGCAATGCCTGTCTTAGTCCATAGATGGCCTTAGGGAGAGGTTAGACAATTTTGAATTTGAGAAGTGAAATAATAGACAAGGTAAAGTTTAAGTGTGAAGTTGGTCAAATTTTAGAGAGTACTTTCGAGAAATTCTATTTTGAGTAGTATCAGTTGGGAGCAGGGAGCTCTGTGCTCAAAATCCATGTTTAGGGTTTGGGGAACGAAACCGTTACCACTACTTCGAGTTCATAATCTGAATTTAAAATAAAGTCTTTACAGCATTTTCAGATGATGCCCATTGTAGCTCCTTTTCCTTTCATAATAGAGGTTGCTCCTAACCAAAGACGCTATATTACTAATCATTATATATATTTTGACTTAAAATGTCGTTTTATACAACAAAAAATATCAGAGACATTGTACCAACTTTGACAGCCATGTTAAATTATAAGCTTCACCGCAGACCGTACGCCGAACAAGAAAAAAACCAAACCATACCATCGAAGATTAATGGGTTAATTTTGGATTGATGTCAATTAGCGAATGAGTTAGGAAAGTATAACAATATGTACAGTATCTTTATTTAGGTAAGTACATTTAATGGCTCAGTTATACCAAAACATTTGTGAGCTTGTTGAACAATTTAAGCCATTGCAACGTCTTCGCAGCTTATGCTGTTTGAATATTTTTGGCAATTAGTCAAAATTTTCCAAACTGACTTGATGACGGAAGTGTTTCCAACGAACAAATGCAATATCTAACTAGCGACATTCTTCCAAACCGATATTCTGTCGCCAGGCTACTGCTAGACCATATAAGAGGGTGTCGGAAAAGTTGCCGACCTAATTCTAAACAAGACAATTTTTTTCAAATTTGTTTTTATTTTTCTACATAGTTTCCTTGTTAGTCGATAAACTTCCTCCAGCGATGCTTCTACTCCTCCAACACGTCCCGTTTACGAAAGTAATGGCCTCCTCATTCGACGAAAATCTCTATTCTCCAATCGCAATTTTTAGACTAAGGAACAGAAAAGGAGTATATTGTGAGCTAGAACTGGTGAACAAGAAGGGTGGTCAAGCAGTTTCAACCGTAATTCGTAGATTTCACCAACTCAAACAGTGAGGTGAAAGACGGCGCATTGTATTGGTTAAACAAATTTATTTTTCTGTTTTTGCAAATATGGCTGCTGTCCACAAATAATCCGTTTATCTTATAAGGTAATGATGCGTAGCATGGTCCTATAATGGTTCTACCTTTTTGAAAACAACCCATTAAAGCGTGTCTATCTCAGAAAGCAGTCGGTATTATTTTTTCAGCTCTGAAGAAACAGCCTTAACCTTAACCTTAACAGCCAATTCCTCTGTTGTAGTCCACTCCTTTTTTTCTGGCTTACAATGGTATACCCAAGTATTAGCTACAGTAAATTATCAGCGGAAAAACTCAGATTTATTGCGCTATATCTGCGCAATTGGCTCGAACTATTTGTTTTATTGTGATTGGTAATGAATTCCAAGGTCTGACGGCATGAACACAGAATAAGTGAGATGAGCTTTAATAGTAAAAATTGGGAAGTATTTTAGGTTTTGACAATTTATTTTTCAAGATAATACCTTTTCAACTCGATACACTCTTTCCAATTTTTTTAACTCCTCCGTAGAGAACGACTTTTGTTGGCCTGCAAAATATTCCTCCGCGGCGCTGATGACTTCCTCGTTCGACCCGTTCTTCTTTTCGGCGAGCGATCACTTAATTTTTAGGAACAAAAAAAAAAAAAAAAGTCGTAGGGAGCCAAATCCGGAGAATACGGAAGAAGCGGAAACATTTTGTAGTGCAAATTGATTAATTTGGCTGTGGCGATTACGGAGATATGAGCCGGTGCGTTATTGTGGTGTAAGAGCACATTTTTCTGCTCCAAATGTGGTCGTTTTTTTTTTTCAAATCGACGTTGAATCGGCCAACATCGATGTAGTATGCTCCTGTAATTTTTTTCCCTTCTCCAAATATTTTGTACACCGTCCTCTGTGGTAACCGGTTTTGGACCACGTGGCCGCAGTTGATCAAAAACCGACGTATGGCCAGGGCGAAACTTTGCGAACCAATAGTAAACGGTTGTACGGGAAGGTGAATGGGTCTCATATCCACCATCGAGAATGAGCTCGATTTCTTCGCAGGTTTTGCTACTCAAAAACAAGAATCGGATCACGGAGCGATACTGTTCTTTTTCCATGGTCGCAAAGAACACTAACACGATATTTTGAAATGGGTGTCAAAACAAAACTAATGTCGGATTGTCACCAAATTTTGACAGACAGGCTAGAAGGGGTTATACTAAATGATAGTGTACTCGTTTTATCTCAGTAGCGCCACCTACCTTCCAATCCAGGTTCTTATCAAACAGCCCCGGTATATGCAACGAAAACACAATACCAGTGAATAGGCGGGAGGCAAACACACCCATAGATTATACCAAGAAATCAATCACTTATTTTAAGTGCAAATAATAAAGTCAAATATCGACAAGATGAACCAATAAAAAAGATTTTTGCAGTCAGCTGATCCTCGAAACGAGAATACAAATCTGCAGTTAAACGATTTTGAAAGGAACATAAACCTCAAATTAGCACTGATCGGATCTGAAAGTCCAATTTACCTTTGAGAGCTCATTTAATCTGCGTAGTGATCTTAAAAAGAAGATCCTTAAAGACGCTTCCCGCAACTCCCACTTTTTATTAAACAACGTCATTATTGGGCGAAGCCTTGATAATTGAGCGGGGGTGCACAAGTTTCCATAATTAAATTTTTAATTTTATCCACGTTTGAAATGGCAAACGCAGTATTTGTTTAAGTTTCTGATAAACTGATGAAAATTGCTGCATTGAAAAGTTAAAAACTTTCACCTTTTGGGAAAATAAGCCCAGCCTTATGGTTTTTACAAATTAAGGTGCTGTTTCACAACAACCGGATAACATCAGATAATAGTCTCTTCAACGCAAACATCGCTTCCTTGGATCCAAAGGTTTTGAACGAGGTGTCGGGTCTTGTCGAAAAGCCACCAAACGAAGATAAGTATCTGTCTTTTAAAACGCATTTAATAGCTAGGTTGACTGAGTCCAAAGAATGCCAACTCAACAGCCTAATGACATCACTTGAGCTCGGTGATAAACGCCCTTCAAGCCTCTTACGGGTGATGAGACGATAGAATGGATAGAATGTACCTGATGACATGTCGTCCACAATTTGGATGGCAAGAATGCCAAGTCATATACTATCAACTAGTCATAACGTTGATCTCACTGCGCTGTCAGAGATTACTAATAAAATTATGGTAAACACGATTATTAATGCTGTTCTTGCAACCGAAGTCATCGAGTCTACCCTCACCAATCTGACAGCTCTCGTCAACAAATTGGTAGTGAATCAATCTCACGGTAAATCCCGTACTATTTCACGAACTAAGTCTAGTTCAAGAATGCCTAACTCTCGCAAACCGCATTCGTAATTGTGTAACTTCCTCAAGAAGTTCGGCGAAAAGGCTATTAACTGTAAAAAGCCCTGTACCTTCGTCCGAAAAAACTAGAAAGCCTGTTGTTACCCTAGGCGGTTGACAACAGCTCAAGACTTAACCCCGAATGACGCCTTTACGTCTACGACAAAAAAGTTTGCTAGGCTCTGGATCGACCATATGCGTTCTACCTCGTCCACGAAACTGCTCAAACAAAAAAGGAGAAACAACAGTGCTTGCATTATCGACAAGACAACATTACAAAGTAATGCCAGGAAAAGTTCATTCCACTGTTATTACCAAACTATTGTCTTTATTATATATCTTCATGGCCAGCAAAGACAAATATTCTTTCAAATCAAAATCCAACATTGTCATAGCAGGTCATTCAATTGCTAAACGCCCAAGACGAATAACCGGTGACAGATTCCTATGTCGTCGCCAGAAGTCATAAAAAAAAACAGCTTTTACCACACCCTTTTGTCTGTTTGAGTTTGTAGTCATGCCATTCGGACTTAAGAGCGCCAACGTTTCATGGACATGGTTCTCCGTGGTTTCAACTTTGTGTTTTGCTACGTGGACGATATCCTTATCGCCTATAATTCAGGAAAGGAACATCTCCAGCATGTGAATCAAGTTTTACAACGTCTTCAAGAGCACGGTCTTATACCAAACATAAAAAAGTGCATATTTGGGAAGTCTGAGGTCATGTATCTCGAACACACAATCAACAAATCTGGATGTAGACCACCCGAAGAGGCTATTTCACACTACCCAAAACCAGTCACTATCTTGTAATTGCGTTGATTACTTGAAATCGTAAACCACACTTGGCTGAGACAGCTTTCGAAAAATGCAAGAACAGCATTAAATAAACAACATTGCTATTTCACATCAATCCAAAAGCATCATTAATTCTAACAACCGATGCTTCGGATGTCGCAGTTGGAACCAAGTTGGAGCAACTAGAATCCGCTCAAAAGACACCAAATGGCTTATTTTCCTGCAAGCTTGCAAAAATACAGAGTCGGTACAGCACATACGATAGTGAGCTACTGGTAGTTTATCTTGCTATCCAATTCTTCAAACACATGCTGAATGGTAGACGGTTCACAGTGCATAAACCATTGATGTACGCATTTCAGCAGCGTTCCGATAAGGCTCCCCAACACCGGTTGAGACAACTAGATTTCATATCACAATACACAACAGACATAACCTACCTACCTGGCGAATACAATCTAGTAGCTGACCCACTGTCAAGAATCAACGCCATATCGATGCCACTACATCTGTCACAACTCCTAAATGAAGAACTGCAAGATATCCTGAGGCAACGGGATTCCTCGCTGAACTTAACCAAAGTTACCATATATTACTGCATCTTTGCGCCGCAAAGCTTTCAAATCAGTCCACGATCTTCTCATCCGAGCGGAAGGACAACAGGTCGCCAACTTAGACAAAAGTTCGTTTGGCCAAACATTCGAAAGGGTGCATTAAATTGGTCACGTACTTGCACTTAATGCCAACATTCAAAGGTAAATAAACATACACAATTACGAATTCAACCAATTCCTGTTCCAGAAGAGAGATTCTATCATGTGCACATTGACATCATCGTTTTGCCACTCTGTCAAGGCAGCATATTTTCTGATAGTAATCGGCCGGTTCAGCAGATGGCCAGAAGCTGTCCCTTTTCGTGACATGACTGCAGAAACTGTTCTAATCAAACTAGGTTTCACGATTTGGCTCACCTGTCCAAATAACAACAGACCAAGGAACACAGTTTGAGTCTGCCTAATTCACAGCACTCAACAAGTTATTGGGGTCAGTATGCATTCGAACATCATCATACCACCTAGCATCAAATGGACTAGTTGAACGCTGGTATACGAACCAATTAGTTCGATTCTCTCTCAATAGTCTTATTGGGATTGAGAACAGCGTATAAAGAGAACATCAAAGATTCCGCAGCAGAGATGGTCTAGGGGAAGAATTTCGTTTTCACAAACGAAAATGCAGTATTCAACCCACAGATTTTCATCGAAAGACATCGTGAGATAGTGTGAAAACTTGGACAAAGAGGGACGTCGAACCACGCCAAGCCGAAACTATTTATATAAGCATTTGACAATTTTGTATTAGTTAAAAAGTACTTGTGTTTATAATCTAAACTAACAATCAACTGCCACAAATTCTACTCTTAGCGTCTTTCTATTACGAAGACTTTTATAAATATCACTTTTTGTAACCACTTTACGAAATTCATTTTTTATTGCAACTTTCAATTCATTCCAATTTTTTACATTAATAGTATTTAAAAATAACTTGGATGCACCTGTGAAGAGCCTTTTTGGCATAGATGAACTTGGCCATATTGACACTGGAACAGAACTGTGGAAGGGACTGTACTGAGCTTATCATCCATTAATTGCAATTCTTATAGTTGTTGCTTAAGCTTCATTATGTCTTCCTTTTTATTGCAGAATTTCCTCAGTTTCGACAACTCCTCAGCAAGCGCCTGTTCTTCTGTACTTTGTGATTCACCTACCTCGTCGGGTAACTGATCCATTTCTGGTAATGATTCGTCGAATTCAGAAAAATGAACTGATGAGCTTTTCAGTGAAGCCTGCGGAAATGAAATTTCAACACCTGACATCGTTGGCAAGTGGTATTCTTACTACTGACTCTCTAGTAAGTAAACAGGTAGACTTAACGAATGCTTCCTGAAGTCACCAGCATTTTTGCTGTCTTTTAGCAGGGAAGAGAGTATTAGTCGCCGTCTAAGTAAAGAAATACGTGTCTGTGTGATGCCTCAGTTTTTAAATCGTAGTGCTATCCAAATAGATTGGCATTATGTTTTTTCACTTCCTTGCTGAAGATAGATCTTGAAAAATTTTGGCGTCGTAATATTGCAGCATTGTCGGCCTTTACATTCTCACATAGATTTTTTTTTGTCGCGTAGTATGAGCAAATATGGGCTTTGCTTTGAAAAATAAATCTCGTATTTCAGCTTTAAAAAATATATACATGCAACCGCTAGTATTTTTACCCATAGATTTAGCCCAACTTAAAAAAGTCAGCCAAACCGGATCTGGTAAAACGGAAATCAGTTAAGTCAACTAATCAATGCAAAAAAAAAAACATTTGTTCAGATTTATCTATAACTACAATATATCACAGAATAATAGAAAAAAACAACAAAAGTGTACGAGTATAACGTGACTCACGCTATTCTTAATATCGTTATGTTTGTTTGTCTATTTTGACGAATAGAAAAATAAACTCCTGCAACCACTATGCGCTACGCATTACATTGTTTCTATGTTAACACGCCCATCCTCATTAGTCCCCTCAAATTACAAAAAAAACTACGTGGGCTAAGTGTAAATACCCTACTCTAAAACGAATATAGACCCAATCAATAGACTCCCTCCTAACTGTTTTGACATGAATTGCTCGACAGAGCAAGAATTATAGATATGACAAATACTTTCAGGGACTACACTTAAAACACTGTAATCCCTTTCAAAATAAAGTGCCAAAAGAGGCTCTGGATATTCGTATCATGTACCCTGGCCAAGCAAAACTAATTCGCCTTAACCAGGAGACCTTCGTCCACCAGCTCCTCAAAAAAAAAAAAAAAAACGACAATACTTTCTTCCCATTCTAACAAAAAAGTCCTTCCAAAATGATAAAGTTTACCTGCATCGTCTTAGCCCGTAAATGGGTCAAATTGGAAAAATCACGTTGGAACACAATAAACCAATTAATTCACATCGGTGTATCCGACGAACTTTTGTACTTTTCCCATTAGTCTAAGGGCTTTACTCCAGCTTTACTCTCCGGGACAATACCCACGAATAATCAAGTTGGGGATAGAAACGAGAAACTGTTAAAAAAATGAGACGTGCTTTGACTTTTTTTTAAAAAAAAAAAAATTAAGGCCTTACAAACAGAGCTAATATATAAATAAAAAAAGACATTACCACAGCAAAGTATTTTTCAATATTTTTGCGGTTCGTTAGACCTTTCCTCTTAACGCTCTGGTCCTGGTCATTACAAGATTTTTGTACGGGGATCTGAGGACGGTTGTCTATGTCACTGTCATTGTCGTTGCCGCTGTCGCTATTAAGGGCTGGTACTTAAGTGTTTACCTCCAGTCCAGAAGAAGACTTTATCCTTTTAACGAATTATCCAAAATGATTTATGGTATATTCTTTTTTCTTGTTTTCCAGTTTTAATTTTTTTTTTGTATTCATATTGATTGGTTAATTAAGAATTTCATTACATACATACGTTACATACATTTTTAAGAGTAACAACCAGCAGATGGTTAATTTTCATCATGTGAAGCTGTATCTTATAAGCCCACAGAATATAGAAACTTTTACAATTATACTAGGTGGAGTGAAAAGTAACCTCCTTGACCGCCAGAATGCGCTGCTACTGTAAAAAAGGTTATGGTTCCTTGAAGTCCGTTCATATTTAGGCTGACATGCTAAATTTCAGTGCGATACTGTCTTTAGTTTTGTTTTGACAGATGATTGTTGTTGACGTGTTTGGCATGAGTATGGACAAAAACGATTTTCGTTCTATCATAAAACATTAGTTTTTGAGAGGCAAAACGGCGAAGGAAACAAAAGAAAAGTTGGATAAATATTATGGGGCTAATGCTCCGTCAGATTACACCGTCAAATATTGGTTTCGAGAGTTTCGTGGTGGCCGCAACTTCACTACCGATCAAGTCCGCAGTGGCAGGCCCTCCGATGCGGTTACAGAGGACAATGTCAAAAAAATACATGAAATGGTGTTAGCTGACCTAGCACATACCACAAAGATTAGAATCGGGCGGACTTTGGCGTCGATTGGTAACTGTTAAACACCAGAGAACATAATGAGTGGCAATGGACTGAAGTCGGCACGAGTGCTCCGAAGCGGCCGAGGGAGGCTCGATGGGTCGGAAAGGATATGGCGTTGGTTTTCTGTGATTGTTATGGCATACTCTTCGTGGACTACCTCGAAAAAGGAAAAGCCATCAACAGCGAGTATTACTGTGCATTATTGGAGCGATTGAAGGCCGAAATCGCTGCAAAACGGCCTCACATAAAGCGACATTTTTTTTTGCAAGACAATACACCGGCGCACAAGAGCATCGCAACCATGGCTAAAATCAATGACTTACGGCTCCAATTGCTGTTGCATCCACCGTATTCATCCGTTTTGGCTCCTTCGGACTATTATCTATTCCCAACCCTTAAAAGATGGCTCATCAATAAAAAATTCAGCTTACGCGAGGAAATCATCGACGCCACGGAGGAGTATTTTGCAGACTTTCCGGAAAATTACTTTCCGGACGGGAGCAAGAAGTTAGAATATCGCTGAATTAAGACTATATTGAATAAAATAAAAAAACATTTAAAAAAAAATTTTTTTTTCATTCCCAAGGAGGTTACTTTTCACCCCACCTAGTACAGTGCTTTCATGAGCTTCTGGATATAGGTTAAATGTCATTGCCTCTAGAAGCACACCCACACAGAAGTAAACTAATCGAAACAGAATTGTTTTTATCAGATTCTTCCGACACATTAAAACATATCTGTCAATCACAGTAATGGCTCTGCCATCGATGTAACGTACGGCTATTCTTTTGGTAGCCGGTATCTTCTGAATGGTTAAAATGTCATTGGGTCAAAATTTGATTAAAACTATGATATGAATGGCGATATCGATCTTATCACAAAACGGACGCTGTTGCTAATAGCTAACTAGTTACAGTATTTCTAATCATGAAAGGAGCACATATACCAACTTACTTGCGTCATGTCTGTTTTTTTTTTTTTTGTTTTTGTCGAAACAGAGCTCCAGACACAGAAGCAGTCAATCGTTTTTTTGTACTCGTATATCCCTTTGCTAGAATTTATCAGTCTTTCGTAGAGTGATGAGTAAGTATTTCAGTGATAAAATAGCTAGGGTTCCACCAGAAATTGCTTACCGTTGAGTATCTATAGCCTGATTCGACCACGGAAGCGACACTTTCGATTTATTACAAGTACCGTCAGTATCGTCATAACTTTCACAGCCAACGTCGCGTGATGCTGTGTCACTTATGTCTAGAATACATAGGAACATATAAAGCCAGTATAAAGGGACAGTAGGAAAGTCGCTTGCTAGTTGGAGACGCCGATCAGTCGGTCAGCAGTCATCAGAACTACAACGCATGTAGTAACATGGATCACGTCTTTGAAAATGAAAGCGGATCTAAGAGTACAGCCCATGATATAAATATCAAGGAGAGAGTGACTCGTCAATGCGTGCATATCAGAGGCAGGCGTGCTAGGTAGAGGTTTTATATAGCCGAGACATACCATATCGTTTTTTGGAGCCTGGTAGAAGCAGCTGGAACGCATTTTCGTGGAAGTTTGTTTTATCAGACAATAGGCACGTGGGATATACCCGGCCTTGTCATAGCCATATAGATCCAGAAGATCTTCCTCGGTGACAATCCCGAAAGCTTTCTTATACTGCTATTGTAGAAGGAAGACAATGCCTTAGAGATTTTTTTTTAATGAACTTAACACTAAAGTGCCTGAGCACGTGGTAAGTTTTAAGAAAATGAAATAGAGGGAAAAAGAAGGATTTAGACGACACAGTCACTAGGAATTATCCATACTATGAGACCCATATCCCTGCAATCACAGCGTTCAATGAGTTTGGCTATTGACTTTGGTGACGGTAGTGTGGAGCAATAGGGAAAACAAGTTGACACAGCGACAAATTTGCACGTCAATATCCGCTTGTTTACTAACTCATGTTCTTGAATAGTGAGAGAAAGGCAGAATATCCAAAGATGATTGATGCTTAGCTATACATGCTCTCAAAAATTCAGTTTTCAAAGCCACTCGAATGTGGACGAAAAATTCGTCGAGTGCACATTCAATTCCATTTTTTTTTTTTTTTTTGTAACACTGCCTTGGACAGAAAATTTGCTTTCAATGCAATTTTTTTAAACGAACTTAAGACTCAAGAGGGTATTGCTAATTGTTGAAGCATGTGTTGAGTTTTTCGGAAAATTGGATAGAGAGAGAGATGTTTGGCTCAATGGTTTCATTAAATGGGGAAACTAAATATTTGGTGTACATTGACTTTCTGTCTTATTTTAGGCAGCCATTCATCTCACGAGATTGTGGTTGCCTGAAAAAAAAGAATGTTTTTCAAGCATGGCTGGTTTTGAAACCCGAACCATCCAATTGGGAAGCCAATACACTACCTCTTGAGCCATGGCCTACATACCACGGCCCATCCATCAACTCATCACCTCTCCGACTTGACTTTCAACTCAGGTTTAATGCTTATTCGATCCCTTTGAGAATTTTTCCAGCCTAACTTTTCTCAAGAGTCTAAGTAGGTGATACTCTTCGAAATCGTACCAAATTCCAGTCATCTTTTTTGGTAGGCGAAGGCAAGATAGATGTATTTGATTATCCTAAGACATTTAACAGACTTTGGCATCAGGCTTTTTTTTTAATGCGTGCATTTAGGATAGATGAATCTCTTCTTCAACGGATTGGAAATTACCTTTTGGAACGTTCAATTAAAGTAGTCTTGAACGGTTTCAAGTCTGATATCCACAAAAAAAAAAAAAAAAAAAAATCGAAAATCAAAAAATGCTGGTGTGCCACAGGGCTCTATTCTATCTCCGAAATTATTTTTAATTTTTATCAATGACCCCTTAAATACTACTTCTAATCCAATATAATCTTTTGCTGATGACAGTCACGTCCTTGCTCTTCGGCGGTAGAACAGCAACGGCAGCGTACGCTAAGCTTATTAAGTTCCTGTATAAACAGCAGCACGAATTGGGGAACCACCAACAGGGTGGTTTTTAATTCTTCTAAAATACAATGCTGTCTGTTGTTTTTCAAATTTAAATACCCAGTCATTATCCATGGGTTGCACTTGCATGACCGAAAATAAGAACTTTTCCATTCTCGTTATTTGTGTTGATGACAGCTTACGTTGGAAGGACCACATATTCCATGTGGCCAAAAATGCTGAGAAATATCTAGGTTTCCTCAAAAATGTTAGGAATATTTCACCCCGTCCGATCTGGAGTACATTCTGCACATCTGGCTTGGTACTCCTAAGACCTCTATGCATTTGTTAGATTAAATTCAAAACCGTGCGATGAAACTCATTGCTGACGCCAGTATTGTACAGTCAATTCCCGCACTTGAACACCGACGTAAAGTTTTTTGTCTCACCTTATTCTACGCTATTTTCACGACCAGTGCTCTTTAGAAACTGCCAGTAGCATTTCGCCCCATCGAACTTTCAACAGTAACACTCATATTGCTATGAATGTTCATCCCTATACCATCAAACCCACTTTCGGACGTTCCCTTCTTCGACGCGATTCTTTCCTAAGCTGTGTAACTCGCTTATAGAATGCAAACATTTAAGACCAACGTACTTTCCTTTTTTTTTTTTGCTAAATATTCGTTAGCTTGCACTGTCTGCAAATAGTTTAAGGATACTAAAAAAAAAAAAAATTAAGTTTCGCTTGACAGAGACCCCTCTGGTACACAAATACTCTGGTAATCGCTAAGTACTTGTTTGTCTAGTAGCCAACATTGTTTGTAGCCAAATCAGACGGATCTATGAAATCTAAGAGACGATTGTCTCTCACATTATATTTGCTACTGCTCACAATGTGTCACAATTTTCTTCTCATTATGATATTCAATGAGTCCGGCTATTGTCAATAAGATAGCGGTAGTACTGAAACGAGAAACTTTTGCGATTTTCGGTTTGTTAAATTTGGGTGTTGAAACTATATTTGTGGTTATTTCTAGTGCTTCACGGCAAAATTCTTTACATAGTTCTAAATGGGGATGGTGCTGGATTGAAAAAAAAAAATTTGAGACACAGACCATAGCTACGCTCTTTAGCCCGCATTAACTTACTATGGAAAACTTTATAGACTGACGAAAGTACTTACATATGGAGTGTCCTGCCAAGCTCTCTATTTGCTAGTCGTTATAATTTGCAGACATTTAAGACCAATGTATATCGGTATCTCTCTTTTCCGGTTCCCTAAAATTGTTTTGCCCGCGCTGTGTGCAAACACTGTAGGGGTACTCAAATCTCTTCACCGAGCTACTACATTACTACCCATTTTAAGCTAAAGATTTATCTTGAAATAAATTAATTCGAAATATTGTAGAATAAGGATAAATATGCCACTTATTTTCAGACATATCAATCTGTATTTTCAGACATATCAATCTGTAAGCAGCTCTCTATACTGTTTTCAATAAAACCAACTTTCATTCCCTATTTTTTTTGATTTATAAACATTCAATATGACATTACATTCATTTTCAAAGCATTGAACGTAATTAAAGCTGAATAACTAGCTTGTGCTCTTTTTTCTATTAGCAACTAAAGCATATAAGATGCTATCAAAACAATTGTAGGTTTGAAAGTGTTTTGCATCAATATTCGCGCAATACACATATGCGCATCTATCCATCTAAAGAAACAACTTAGGTTTTTTTTTTTCTTTCTAAAAAATAAGAAAAATCAATAATTCTAAGTGTTTTTTTACTCCCAGGGGAAACAAATGCCCTTAGGTAATTAAGGATACAAAGCAAGGTACAATATAACTATAGTTTGGTACTAAAATCCAGACAATCCCCCAGCACTTATGCTTTCTCAACGAGCAACCTAATTACCATTATTCAGGCTTAGGTGATTGTCTTCTATTATCCTTCTAATTATTCTTTTGGAAAACAAAGTAAGCCTGTGTTAGTTCTTTCTTTAAATGTAGAACAACATTCTACACATCCTTCAAGACAACAAAAGATGGACAAAATACGCACTCCAAAAGATCCCATCAAACGAAAGAAACTCTTCATTATCATATAAGAAGAGAGTGTTCTTAAAATAAAAAAACTTTTAATATAGAGAAATTTAAATCACGTAATTTTCATCAAATCATTTATCACTGCACCCCCGCAGAAATGAAACTAAATTAAACTGTTCAGATAATCAATAAATTTCAATTCAACTCTTTCGATTGAAACACAGAAGAAGGTTTTTTTTCGAGACAATTTTTAATTAAAAAGGACTAACCGATTTAACATACCCCTCCCAACCTGTCGGAAAACGAGAAAATGAATAGAGTATTTATAATAACGCCGAAAGATAAAAGAGCTCTTTTTGATCCATTTCGTAAATTTAACCCTTCAAAAATACTTCTCTGCCCACTCACATATCCAATAGATATCCATTGAACAAAGCCATTTCTAATAGTTAGCATAAACTAAAAAGCACTTAGTACCTTTAAAGTGAAAGTTTTAATTTTGTATCCTTAAAGCTAAGGATACTCGAACAGAGTGAATTTTTTTGAGTTTTCTTGCAAATTTCTTACTTAATTCAACAGATACAGAGACTAACGATTTTCTCCTTCTCTACTTTTTTCTTTATTCATCAGTACTGTATCTGGTGTATCTGAGCAATAGACAAATTGGCCTTATTCTCTCTATTTAAAGATGCAAGCAAAGATATCTTAGAGTACTCCTTAGCTACTCTTTAGCTCCTCCGTCTTTTACGACTGTTCTTCTTTTTATCCCACACGTAGTTTCATATGCATATTAAAGGGATTGGAACTGAATTCTCTTTGGCCTTGTAATCATTTTGGTGTAGATATGTTATATTATCTTAGATTTAATCCTTGCTGGTAAAATGTGGATCCAGAATGAGCAATGAAAGCTGCAAAACTTCAAGGACTCTACCACATTGAGATGAGACTTAGTAATGGTAAATCTGTTGCACATCAGAAATACATATAAATATATTAGGATATCACCCTTATCCCAGGTTTGATTTAAATATACCATACATATATATATATATATGTCTATGTACACCTAACTCCTCTTTGCATGTCTGTACTCTAATCAGAAGATAATCTGAGCTCCAAATGATTAATTGTAATCATGTATTGCATGTAAAGTATGAATATATCTCGCATTTAATATTCGATAACAAGATGACTGAGCCAAATATCATAGATTTGTCCTTGCCAGTGCTTGTGGCTGTACAAATAAGTATATGAATGTATGGCTAAATCTATCTCTGACTATTTCTGTCTGTTGGTGCTGCGCCATTCCCAGAGGAGGAATTACCTTTGTCAAAAATATTATAAAATATTCACCGATTACAAATGCTCTAGTCAATGAGAATTATTTCTGAATTACAACCATTTGATACGCAGCTGATGGGTGGTGGTAGTGGGTGCACTTTTGTTGAGGGGATTCCTTCTAAGATAACAATGGATTCAGTCCCTTTTTATATATATCACGCGTATTTCTTCGGCAGACTTATTTAGTAGACAAGCAGATAGATGTAGTATGATGATATCTATGATTAGATTATTTTTTTTTATGTTTTTATACAAATTGGGTATTGTATAATATTATATGTACATTGCGTGTATCAAATGGGTCATTTATGATACATAGAAACATTTTGCAAGTAAAGAGTGATTCATCGTGAGGTTTCAATTGTAATATAAATAAAACACAAAAATATGAAAGTGAAATCAAAAATTTGTATTACCGATTAAAATAATAATTCATTGCATTTACTTTATGAAAATGATATCATGTAAATGTTTGCCACGACTACGTCTGAGGTGGTCCATTCGCAAGGTCCTATTTTCAGCGACTCGTTCGAGCATTGCGACTAGTATCTCGCAAATAACACGAGTAATGTTCGCGTTCAAAGCGTGAATCGTAGCTGGCTTATTTCTGAAGAAATGAAAGAATACACATCCCTAGAGAAAATAGTCCAAAGGTGTGATATCGCATGATGTAGGCGGCCGAATTACCGTAGTAAAACGTTAAATTAAGTGCGCACTAAAATGATTTCTCAACAGGTCCATTGTTTCACGCGCTGTTTGGCTCGTAGCACCGTCTTGTTCAAACCAGAGCTCACCGAAACTATGTGTTTGAATTTCAGGAAGCACATAGTCCGTTAACATAGCGCGATAACGGTTACCATTGTCAGAAACATTCTTATTTCCATCATTTTTGAAGAAATATGGACCAATGATCCCACCAGCCCATAAACCACACCATATCGTTGTTTTTAATGGATCTAATGGTAGATTTTGGTACTCTTTGGGTTGCTCATCAGTCCAAATACGGCAATTTTGTTTATTAACGTATCCATTGAACTAGAAAAGGGCTTTATCACTGAACAAAATTTCACGATAAAACACCGGATTTTCATTGAGTTTTTCCTGAGCCCATTCACTGAAAATATGACGCAAATTCAAGTCGACTGGTTTTAATTCTTGCACAAGTTGAATTATGTACGCTTTTAGGCCAAAATCCTCACGTAAAATATGCCAAGTTGTCGAATACATCAAGATGTTTGCATACACTCTCAGCTACAGCTGCTATAGGCTCTTCATTACGTGCTGGATGTGGTCTAACCGATTGTGTATCATCCACTTATGTAAACTGGGACTCAAATTTGCGAACGGTTTCAGTAGGTCGATTATGCGCACCGGAAGTTCCTCGAATCGCACGAAAAACATTTCTTACAGAACACTGATTTTCATAATACAGCTGAACAATTTGGAGACGACACTAAACAAGAATGAAAAAGCAGTTTGATAGAAGTCAAGCGTGATCTGTTAAAAAAAGCCTATTGAAAATTAAACCTCACAATGAATCACTCCTTATTAATGCAACCCTATTGGTAGCCATCAGTTGGTCTGAGGTTTAAGAATAGAAATCCAGTAAGATCATCTGTTGACAGTCATCTCTTCGTGGAATTGACTTCGATTTAATGCCTTGATAAGTACAGTGTCGATGTGCTACATCAGCCGGTTCCTCGCATTCAGTTCATAGGATAAGAGGAAAACTTAATACCGACTTATTACCTTAATTGAGAATTTTGACTATTTGTTCTGTTTCCAATATACTGGTCATACACGTTTTAGTTTATAAAGTATTTTCTTTGGAGTAATATACTTTATTTCCTCAGAATGGAGAGTATAAGACCTAAGATAAATGCATAGTGTAACTTCAGTTAGTAAAGAGTCTATAAGGGATCGAGAAACGAGCTTTAAGTCTTACAAGTTTTATAACTTTAATTTTGATATGACAAAAACATGCAGACGATATATACTATTGTAAAGGATATGCAAAAAAGTCTTCAGTTTTTGTTAGAAATACAATATTAAGCTTTCGACCTAATTTGCCATCTCTTTATGCATCCAAGAGTGACCAAAAAAAAATGATAGGAACATTTTTTTTTTTAATAAAACAACAAAGGTGTGAGATATAAAATCGATTTTGGCTTTATTTTGAAACTACGCTCATGCCCCTATGTGTGGAATAGCACATTATTCAAATGGCCTCGGCTTCACTGGCACTACTTCAAGTGGTCGGTCCATTTTGATGACTCGGTCTAATATGTGCGATATTATCCAGCAATATCGTGTCAAATGTTGGTCTCAAGCTCATCCAAAGTGGTTGGCTCGTTAGCGGAGACTAAGAATTTGAGGTAGCTCCAGACTGGTGTCAAATTGCATGTTCCCGGCGGGCAAATTATTTACGCTCCCCGTGAGATGACCCATTTGCCAAATTTCTCTTTCACAAATTTCGAGCGTTTCGTCGCTTATATGGAATGTAGAACCGCCTTGTTGGAACCCCATCTCGGATATACCGATGTTGTCACAGAAGTTGGTTAACATCGTTCTATACCTGAGACCAATGACGATAACGGTGTCTCCTTCCGCATTTCAAAAGAAATAAGGTCCGATGATGCCATCAAGACATTAACGACGCCGAATAGTCAATTTTTGTGATGCATTGATTGTTGGCCGCACACTTGTGGTTGTTGACACAGCCGCTGAGCCGCTGACCCGTCCGAGAAGATGATTTATTGGCCAAAATCTGAATCTCCGGCTAATATTTCTAGCGCCTAATAAGCGAACTCACGGCATTGTTTCGGCTTCAATTCTTACGTCAGCTCAATCTTTAAGGATGTTGGTTCAAATTTAACCACAAAATAAGCGAATCGACATTTCTTGATCTTCTTGGATACTGGCCGCTACGGCGGCTATATTTTCTCTATTTCGCACCAAACTCTGCCTGGTTAGTGGCTTAAAATCCAAAAGAGTGTTTTCAAGTTTATATTTTTCCACGGTGCAACAAATTGCCTTCACACTGAAGCCATGATGACAACCAACCTCACGACGTAATTCACGTTGCTTATTTACAACTGAGCCGGAGCTTCGATAATATTTTGTAATAATTCCCGCACGAATGGCAAGCGTAAAACGATGCACGATAAAATGGCAAACCTTACTGAATACAATATTTTGACAGCTGGATGTCATTGGTTACTTTGACAGCTGCTGAAACATAACAATTGGAAAAATTGTCAACGGGGGTCTTAGTGAACCCATTGTATAGGAATTCAGAAAATCCAAGACCAACGGTAACCCCTTTCATATTTACAATCCATTAGAATCCATATGCCCCTTGTTTAACTTCATTAAGCGATACCAAACTTGGAAACGAAGATCTCTACTTTCAAGTGAGTAACTCTCACAATAGAATATATGCTGCAATTGGTCCCAATTCACATTTATACAATAAAAACATCTTTCTTAATCCTACCATAAAAAATTAATTTCTTGCCCAGCTTGTGGACTTTTGAAAGGTTGTTCGGCTTTCATTTTAAAAGAAGCGTAGGATATATCACTTTTTAGCTGGAGCGCAAGCGATTATTATCAAGACATCGTTAGGAAAACATCAAAACATTAACGGCTGATGTTTGAGTCCTAAACGCTTAATGTTAAGCTGTAGTGAGTTACAGTCAGAGTCACTGAAAGTAGGATAAGATAGTGACAGGTTTGTAATTTCTTAGAAACAATCAGGTAGAGGCATTTAATCTAAATACTTAACAGAAAATTAAACTGCAGATTAATTTCGCAAAGCAGTGACATCCTTCTTCAAGTTTTTGAATTCTAGCTGAACAAAAGAAAGATATGAAGATTCAAAGCCAAGATTATTTTGTTTTTTTTTAGTTTTAAATGCATTTTATTTTCTTAAACTCTAACTCTTACATACTAACAAAAAATGCTTAAATGCTAGCTTACAATTACTTAACAATCTTATACTAACCTACTGGCCCCACACAGGCACTCTAAGCTAATCTAAATTCTTATATCTATGTCTTTCGACTTCATTTACATTTTATTTAAAAATTTTTATTTTGTATACTTAGGGCTAAGAAAAAATATTTAACAAAAAACTTAGCCTATGGATGTAATTTTTTATTTTTTATAAAAACTTAATATCTAACTTAAAATAAACCTTAATCTACCTAATCCTACATACACAATACACACATAAACACACATAGACATTACACAATTATATACATATATTGGTATATACCTTTGTATATACCAATATATGTGTATATTTCTTAAGTGCTAACCTAAAAACCTATGCAAGCTGGCCATCGCTATTTACAGAGCAAATAGATTGGTCAGCTCTGCCTCATTAGTGAGGCTGGTCCGTACTTGACGGAAACGACGACGAAACATCTTCTCCATCATTCAACCACCAGAAATGCTGGTGCTGCCGAACGACATCCCTCTTATCGCGATTTCCCACCGCCCTACTGAACCTGAGACGATCCACACTTCTATGTGCGACGTCTCTGTTGTAGTTGAGTCGCCTGTCCCCAGCTCTCCGAGCGACATGGAAGATTAACGGAACTGCTGATCTATCCTGGATCAACCCTATTTGATCTAAGTAGAGGAATGCTTCCGGTGGAACGAAGCCGTCAGAGCGCACACTCTCGTGGTAACGGTAATTGGGATAGTAAGCCCCAGATATCAGGTTATTCGTCGAGGCCATTGCTCTTGCAATGTGCCTTCGAGTCAGCTTAATTACGAAGTTGTCCACTCGTATTAGGTTCGCTCTGTTGTACAGGACCTCATTACGATAAAATTTTTTGTACTCCGACTCTGGTGTTCTGTACAAGCGAAGGCAAGCCCTAAGGCAAGCCCTCTCAAACACCCGAATCTTTTCCATTAAGCTTGCTCGCACATTGAACCACACGGGACACCCAAATACCAACATGGGCCTGATAAGGGCCATGTAGCAGATTACCTTTACCCTCGCATCGAGTTGGCTGCTATAAAACAGTCTCTTTGTAAGGGCAAAAGCGCCTTTAGCTCTGACCAGAGCAGCATCTACGTTTTTGTCAAAATACAGAAACTGATCTAGCCAGATCCCAAGGTATCTGACTACCTTTCGACAGGCAAGAGGCTGTCCGCGTTGTCCAATGATCGAGAACGTTCGCCAATTTTTTCTGGTATCTCTAGAGGCTCTAGACAACGGCGTCCTAAAGAGAATGGTTTCCGACTTCTGAAAGTTGATTTTTAACTTCCAGTCATCGCAAAATCGTCTTATCTTATCGAAGTCACGCTGCAAGAGAGTATTGATGACCTCGATTTTTGGACCTGTTCTGTACGCTATCAAATCGTCTGCGTACGCAATAGTATGGGGAAGTGAACCTATCAAGTCGCTTGTATAAATGTTAAACAGGATCGGCGAATTGACCGCGCCTTGCTGAAGACCATTTTTAATTTGAAATATTCCAACAGAAGTTACATCACCATTCTTCACGATGAACTGTCTGTTGGTTAACATATTATAAAGAATGTACAAGAGTGGTTTACTGATCCCCAGCCTAGTCAGCTTATAGAAAAGACCCTCTATCCATACGGTGTCGAAGGCCTTCTCCAAGTCAACAAGGCAGGCACCGGTACATTGGTTTTTGCCTTTATTCCATTGGATATCGGACACCAGTTTAGACGCGGCATGTGAGATATCATGTCCCGCCTTAAAACCGAATTGATTATCCGGAACTATATATTTCTCCTCAACCCACCTAGACAGAGCTCTATTGATTACCTTTTCAAACACCTTACTGATATTCGGAAGGAGACTTATCGATCGGAGATTCGCTGGATTGGATATATCCTTTCCCTTTTTGGGGATAGGTTGAACCACCGCCGTTTTCCAATGCGCTGGATAATGTGCATTATTCATTGCATTATTAAACAGGGTGGCGTAAATGTCCACCGCTTCTAGAGGAAGATGTCGAAGCACGATGTTCGGAATACCATCGATCCCCACTGATTTCTTACTCCTGATTGTGTCGAAGATCTCATGGAGTTCTTCCTTCGAAATGAACGGGGGTAGTTCACCCCCTCTGATAATGACATTATTTGCCATGTTTTCGTCGCTGAACCGGGTGAAACCAGAGCCCTCGGTTCGCCAGTTCTCTACTTCATTTCGAATGTAGAAGTCGTGCACCAAGACGCGATCGTCCAGGTCATAATTAGGGCCAATGGTATCATTGGCCTTGTATACTTCCTGGAAAGTCGCCCCTATGGTCTCAACCTTCTCCTGTGGATCCTCGATCACAAAGAAGTCGTCATCATCAGCGGCCTCATTTGGATCAATACCTGCTGTTGTCAGTAACCGTTCGTTGTCTGATGTCCGGGCTAGTTTAAGACACTGAAGGTCATTTTGATTTTTTCTTCGAAATAGTTTATTTATTTGCGGGAACATATTCGGGTTACTGGTGTTTACAGCCCGAATCTTGTTGTTCCAATACAGACTTACAGAAATTCTGTAATTCTCTTTTATTAACGTTTGCAGATTTTTAATCGACGACTTCAGTGTCCTGATCTCCGGGTGTTGTCTGTCAGTAAACTGTCTGTACAAGTTTTTGAGTCTTGACAGAAGTCTACTTTTCTGTCGGTGCAGTGCGTCAATAGTAGGATTCCAAGATTATTTTGATGGAGATGCTTGTGGGGTGATCTAACCTTATGAGGCTTTACGTCTAAAATGAAATTTAGATAAGGTGATGCACACTTATATTCCTTTTTTTATATCAAACTTAAAGGAATTGGTCAAAACCACAGGCCAACATCAAAGAGACAATTCTTTAAAAGTTGTTAAGCTATTAAAGGAGATGCAAAATATGATAGAATGAACGTCTTTCACCTCCTCGCTGGTAGACGCTGTATGTCTAATATTTAAACTAAAGATTGGGTGTCAATTTCTGTGAAAGGTTCCTGATAGCAACAGATAGGTGAGGGATAGAAGTATGTTACGTATTGGGTATATATTTTAATTCGTGCGGTTTTTTTTTCCAAAATTTGATCGTTTATTTAAGAAAAACATGTACAATAGTATTATTCAAAGTATTGCCCATTTGAAGCTATGACTTTTTCCTATCTTTCTGGCAATTTGTGGATCCCATCTCAAAAGAACTACGCCGGCTTGGTAGCCAAGAATGAATCAAGCCAATTTTTGATATTCTGCTCTGATGTGAACCGTATTTCAGTGAGGGAGTTCTGCATCGACCGGAACAAATGGTAGTCAGAAGGGGCAAGGTCTGGGCTATAAGGCGGGTGGGGTAAGACTTCCCATCCACTGTTTTCCAAATAGTTCTTAACCGGAATTACAACGTGGGGCCGAGCGTTGTCATGATGGAAAATATTGCCTCGTGTCTGGTCGCACATTCCGGGCGTTTTTCGGCTACTGCTCTCTTCAAATGGATTAATTGTGTTCGGTAGCATTGTCCATTGATGATTTTACCCGGTTTTAGCAGAACATAATACAGCACACCTATCTGATCCCACCAAATACAGAGCATTGCCTTCGCGCCATGGATGTTCGTCTTTGCCGTTGATTTGACTGGTTGGCCGGGTTTCACATATGATTTTTTGCGCTTGGGGTTGTCGTAATGGATCCATTTTTCACCACCAGTAACGTCCAAATAACGTCCTTTTGTGGCGTCCCAGCAGCATTTCGGACATGCAAAACCGCCTTTCGACGTCTGTCGGCTTGAGTTCATGTGAAACTGCTTTTGAATATATCCAGCTGCTTTTAAATGTTTTGAAATGGCTGCTTGAGTGACACCCAAAGATTCTACGAGCTTTTCTTGTGTTTGGCAACAATCTTCATAGAGTAATGCTTCCAGTTCTTCATCTTCAAACTTTTTTGGCTGCCCAGGACGTTCATCGTCTTCCAAGCCAAAATCACCACTTTTAAATCGTGCAAACCACTTTTGGCACGTTCGCTCAGCTAGCGCATAATCACCATAAGATCCCACCAAAATACGATGACTTTCGGCAGAAGTTTTCTTCATATTAAAGTAATGAAGAAGAACTCCCCGCAAAAACAATTTTTCAGGCACAAAGTTCGACATATTTAAGTGAAAAAAAATTATTGTTGTTTACGTTTCAAATGAATGACATATATTGAAATGACGTACAATTACAGTAGCTTTCGAACGCATGTTCCAATGAAATAATAACAATAGAATAATACAAGTTACGCCATCTCTTATCAAACCGCAGTTATAGACCCAATATCTACGGCATTTTTCTCGGCCCTAGATGAGAGCGAACGTTTTCCCAAATGGAGCTAGATGGGAAAACCGATACCTTTTGCTGAATGAATACTCTATGACCGTGACTCCAGTAAACACCAGCTTGTATCCTTAGGGTAACGAAGAGTTTAAGGATGATATCGTTTACTTAACTTCCCGATTATTTAAAAAACAAAAATTTAGAAAGACACATTGAGTAAGAATCTTTGTTGATAAATTGACCCAGAACATTTAAAGTTTTGATTATATATTATATATATATATTCCAAGGATATATCTTGGAATGAGCGCTCATTCTTTATCTCATGTTCATTTTATGAAGCAGACATTACTATGTAATATGCTGGCCATGAAGTAATATTCCATAAAGATCCAACTACGATATTAAGTACAATTATTTACAAATATTTACACAGATACGAAATCGAAGTCGAACTCGGGGCCTTCTTTTTCAAACTTCGGCTGAAACTAAAGAACTTGGATTTCTTTTGGACCAGATTCGTTGCCAATCTTCGTAAGAACTTAACCTTCAAGGGGGCATTACCACACTTTAAATGCTTGAGCACGTGTTAAGTTTTTAGGAAAATGGAACACAGAGAGAGAAGGTAAGTTTTTTGGGCTCAGTTATGTTTCTTCAATTAAAAATTATACTAACCTCCTAATGCGAGGTCTTCTTCTACTGCGTCGTCGCTCTTAGTAGAAATTGAAGACTCTTCACGCCAGAGCGTTAACATCGAATGTGTTCGAGTTGTATTGTGGGGTTATTACGCGCATATAATCACTTAACAAAAATTCAAACCTGAAACAATTCTTTTAATCAAAACATTGTAAGCATGCCGTGTCCTTGCAATCAAAAAGTGTAAATTGCTAAAATCCAGTGTAGAAATTGTAAAGTTTACTACCACCTGATACTACCTAGTGATACTGCTTGTTATAAAAAGAACTTGTAATTTATGTTGACAGCAGAGTGTTAGAGTCAAGCGTTACCAACAACAGCAAACAAACAACAACTACAGCTGTGGTGAATTTTAAATCTTCCCCCATTGACTGTCTGACTATGAATGATAAAGAGAAAAACGAATCTACTGCGGTTAACACCCTGGAAGTACACACGAAATATTCTTACTCAAGGAAACGAACGCAATAGCAATATCTTAAATTAACTCGCTTCAAAATGATAACAAGCTCCTGAAAAATGAAGTAAATCATTTGCATCAAGTTGTCAACCCGCTCCAATAAAAAATCTTAAATAATGTGTTGCTACTGTCAGCATTCCTAATGTAAACAATGATAACGACTTGTCTTCTACAATGAAAATTTCCTTCCAAGTTTTATTAAGGAATTTAAATTTTAATGACGTCACTAAATGTTACGTTAAGACAATTAAAAACAAAACCAATAAAAACAATGGCCAAATCACGTTATATTAGGAGATTTAAATGCCACAAACACTCTGTGGGGTTCCAATACAATGAATATCTTAGAGAATATTTTTGATGAATTTGCTAAAAATAGCTGTGTAATAATTACGAACGATGGTTCGCCCACACATTTCAGTACTAGAAACACGTTTACAGCCATTGATGTTACCTTTGCGTCGGAAGATATTGCACCTATTCTGCAATGGGAAGTAGTAGATAAGGGTAACGATCACATGTCTATAATAGTCCAAACTCAAGGAAAGGATTTTAGGAAAAAAACAAAAGCAAAATTTAAGGAGAAGTTAACAAACTGGGATCTATGCAAATCAACTTCGCTTAATGTATTGTCGACAATCCCTGTCTCTTCCAGTTTGGAGATTTGTGAGATTTCAAAAAGTATCAATATAATCAAAAAGAACATCATGGGAAAATTTTGTCAATACAATGGATCCATTTTTAGATCTAAAAACTTTATGGAATAGTCAATCTGATTCTCAAAACCATCACATATTTCCACATGTGCTATCGAATTAAGCCGTAATCAATGATCTAAAAATGGTAGCCAACACGTTTGCACAATTATGGAAATCCTATAGCTTTGACAGCAGTTACCCATGTAACTTAGTTACTGCCAAACAAAATTTCCAATTGATAATTTCGCTTCCCTGTCACTGCAATCAGAACACTTTGCCGAAAAAAAAACCCAACCAAACCGGACATGGCCATTTTGACTGCTAAAGGAGCAGGAAAAGGTAATACGATATAACTTACAACATGGTTAACCATTGTCATGCAGATTTAAAAACTTTCGAGGGTTCGAATCCCGTGCAAGGCAATTCCCTGAAAAAGTCTTTTCATAGAATTTGTATATACAGGGTGACTGACTCGAACTGCAACTTTAAAATGCTATAATTTTTTTATTTTTTGATAAATTTTATTGTGCCAAAGCAAAAAATGTTGGAAAATACATTAATTTTCAAATTGTGTCAGTAGTTGTCAATATGTCCACCTTTGGCGCGAACAATGGCCTTAAGACGGCCGAAGTAAGCATCGCAAACTGCATGCAAGTGGCTCTGCGGTATTTTGGCCCATTCCCGGCGAAGTGCTTGTTTGACGTGGTCCAAGCTTTCGTATTTTTCTGTGCCAACCTTCACCTTCAAAATACCCCAGACAGAGTAATCCAACAGATTTGCATCCGGAGAATTTGCAATCCGTTGTGTCGAAGAAATGAAGTCTGCAACATAGTTTTTTAACCAATCTTGGTTGACGAGCGCTTTGTGAGACGGTGCCGAGTCATGTTGAAATGTCCACGGTCTCCGACTGAAATGGTTGTTTGCCCAAGGCTTCAATACTGTCTCTAAGATAGTTTCACGGTATACGATCGCATTGATTTTGACGCCACGGTCTAAAAAATATAAGCGGAGAGCGACCATCGAAGGTTATGGCGGCCCAAACCATCACTGTCGGTGCTGCCTGCTTTCTGGTGGCCGTCTGAAGGTGAAAATTTTCGAAGGACCTCTCTGGCAAGTAAACTCGGTCATTTTGTTTGTTGACATATTGCTCTATAACAAATAGCGACTCATCGGAAAAAACCAAATTCGACACTTTCGTGCAAACGAAGCAACTCGTTCGCTCTTTCGACTTTAACTTTTTTCTGTTTCGGTGTAAGATCGTGTGTTTTTTGGAACTTCAATGGCTTGAGCCCAAGCTCATTTTTAAGTATGTGTTGCATCCGTTCCAACGATATGTTGAGCTCACCAGCCTTTTTTTTTTCCACTTCGACGCGGATTTCGCTCAATTCGAGCCTTCACTTTCCGAACTATTTCTGCCGATGCTGCTGTTTTTTTATGACCACCTCCATGGCGTTTTGCAACGCTGACAGCATCAGGGTAACGAGCTATGGTTCGAGATACAAATGATTTATTCACGTTAATGTGCTGGAGGGCTCTAATGATAGCTACTTGTGGTTTTTCAGCCAAATATAAAGCAATCACACTATCACGTTTATATTCCATCGCGGATAAAAATTTTTCAACACAACTGAGACGCAAATCGTTTAGAAAGCTTATAAACAATAAAATTATCTGTCTTGTATCAAAATTTGAGCTCAAAGTAATGAACGGTTTGAAGTTGGTTGCAGTTCGAGTCAGTCAGGGTGCAGTTATATGAAAATCCCATCGGCGTCAACTCTGACATGAAGGCATAACACTGATGTTCGAGTGGTTGCTAGCTGGGCTAGATGTAACGAACTAGCAACTAGTACGTACCAAGACCCACTGGTTGAGAATGCACTCGCTCCAGTTTGACAACCACTTTTGGGAAAAATATCGAAACCAAACACACCTAAGTTTCGAACTACTACACCACCCGCCCGCGCCCTTGAGAAAAGCAAGTAAAAGGTTATTCATATCCCCTTGGTGCGCGCGCGGGTTAAGAAAAAAATAAATAAAAAAAAAAGTGCAATGATATTATCAATACTGGCAATATTCCACATGATTGGAAGAGAGCGCAGCTTAAACCCATTCCCAAACTGCAACAAATATGTCATTCAGTCGAAGAATATAGGCCTACATCACTTCTTCCAATTCTCTCCAAAATTTTTGAGAAAATCATTGCGAGAAAAATTAGTTGATAAATAGAGGATAAGA
This sequence comes from Volucella inanis, assembly GCA_907269105.1. Classification (NCBI taxonomy): domain Eukaryota; kingdom Metazoa; phylum Arthropoda; class Insecta; order Diptera; family Syrphidae; genus Volucella; species Volucella inanis. The sequence continues at coordinate 152,154,959 of OU026153.1, forward strand.
TAGCCAAATAGAGATTGGAGTACAATTTGCCTCTTACCACTTTTAGAGAAAAAACTTGCCAAAAAAATTTCTATGCGGAAATACATATACTGGGAATCCCGAAGAATATCCTAAAGCATATAAAATCATTTATGACAGGAAGAACATTTCAGGTAAATGTCGGCGGGTTTATGTCTTCTATAGTTAATCTGCAGAACGCGATTCCATAAGGTTCGCCACTTTCTGTATACATATACAATGCCTCACTGATATGTCATATTGTCAATCCAAGTCTTAATTTAGATTTTATCGGGGCTTATGTATACAATAGATATGTACTAGCTCCCAGGGCCTACATAAACCGGGTTAAACAGCGTCTAGAGACAACTGACCTCGTCGGTGGATTACGCAAGTGGCGCAAGACAGAGGAGCCGCTGTCTAACCAAATAAATTAAAGCTATTCACATTTCCAGAAAAAGAAAATACTTATGCTTTCTTTTGTCACTGCTCAATACAACAGTTCCAATCAGTTTATCTTTAAATTTTCAACTTATAGGTTAACTTTCTTTATCAAAACGATTTTTGTGTATGACTTTTTCACCTACGAACAATGAAAGTTATTGCAAACCAATATTTTATGCAGCAAATGGGTCACAAAATAAATTTAATATCCTTTTAAATAGTTTTTGTGGTACTAAAAAGGACCGTTACGCTTTGAGATTTCAAAACGCTTTTATAGTTAATTTTCGAAATGTTGCCCGTGGCTTTGGATGAATGTTCTAGCGCGTTTGATGATTTCAGAATGCAAATTAATGTTTGATAAAATGTCTCTTAGCTCCTCTGCCACTGTATTTATTCTCTCTTGGAGCTCTTCTAGATTTGAAATCTCAGTCAAATAAACTCTTTCTTTTATGGCTCCCCAGAAAAAAAAATCCATTGGTGTTAGGTCATGAGATCTAGGTGGCCAATGAAAAAAACCAAATCGGCCAATCCACCGTCCATTAAATTTTTGATTTAAAGGCGATGTTACATTATTGCTACAATGGCAAGGGGCTCCATCGTGCTGCAAAACCACGAGCAAGAGGAACATTTTCCAGGAGTTCCGACAACTCTCTCTCAAGAATTCTAAATATGTAGAATGTTGAATTTGGGACATGTGAAAATATGAAAGGCCATTCACGCTAAACCTTCGGTAAAAGTTAAGAAAAACATTTGCATTTCAGCTGAATCTTTACCTTTGAGAAGATCTTGTTCGTGTTAAGTGAGGATTAGACACTGACAAATAGTGGGAATTTCGTTGGTTGATGCATTTTCATCTTGTTGATGCAGCAGCCATTGGCAAAATTCAATCCTTTTTTGGAAGACCGCTGGCAAAAATTCTTGGACGGGCGTACAATGAAAGGTGTAAACGCGGTTGGCTGGGAGAACTCTATGGATTGTAGTTCTTGGAGTTTGCAACAGTGTTACAAGCCTTCCAGTGCCTATAGATGGCTGCATTCTTACAGGATTTAAAATTCTTCCTTCCTCTTTTGTTGCTGTTATGCTAGACAATCTTTCTGTTCTTAATTCATATGCTGAGTCGACGGTTGAAATGTGGTGAAAAACATTGATAAAAGATGGCCTAGAAAGGATCCTCCGTGTAGGATATCGCCGTTAGTACTCGAATCTAGCTAATCTGCATCCCTTTTACAGAAACCGTAAACGAAAATTACATCGGCGTATTCGCAAATCGAAAACATTTTTTTTAAACATTTGCTAAACACTTTACTCGTTTATTCTTAATCAGAAAGTAAAGTAACATCAGCACATTTCAAAAGTTGTCAACGAATTAAACAAAAATATTCAACAAAATAGCGGAAATTTTAGCGGTAGCTTCAACTTTGTTTTATAGGGTTTTCTAATAACGACTTGACAACTTTTTTTTTTTTAAATAAAAAGCAAACCATTTCAGATATTTCAAAAACTTTATTATTGGCTTGAAGTACAATGAAAACATTTATGAATGGAACACGACTTCGTTCATATGGCCAACGCGGGCACGTTTGCAGCGGTCGATTCGTTAGACCAAATTTTCAACGACTCGGCCACACATTTCGGCCGAAACGGCCGCTATTTCGCGTTCAATGTTGGCTCTGAACTATTCCAACTTCGTCGGCGTGTTGGCATAAGCCAATGACTTAACGTAGCCCCACAGAAAATATTCAAGCGGCGTTAAATCGCACAAACGAAGCGGCCAATCGACTGGCCCATGTCTTGAGATAACACGCTCACTATACTTACTCTTCAATAAATCGATTGTAGCGTGTGCTGTGTCGCTTGTGGCACCATCCTGTTGAAACCACATGTCGTCCAAGTCCATATCTTCTAATTCGGGCCAAAAATAATAGGTGATCATGGCGCGATAACGCTGACCATTCACAGTAACGTGACGATCGTTATCGTCGACGAAAAAATATGTCTAAATACCGCCGCCGGCGTGCAAACTGCACCAAACAGTTATTTTTTGGTGGATGAAGTAGTGACTCATGAAGCACATGTGGGTTTTCACCCGACCAATAGCGCATATTTTACTTATTAACGAACCCATTGAGCCAAAAATGATCTTCGTCACTGAAGATGATTTTGCGATGAAATTCATCATCTTGGCGCATCTTCTCTAGAGCCCAATCGGAGAACGTACGTCGCTTTAAATTGTCCATCGACTTCAATTCTTGAGTCAGATTGATCTTGTATGGGTGTAAACCAAGATCCTTACGCAAAATACGACATAATATGGTCTGAGCGATGCCCAATTCTTGAGAACGCCGTGGAATTGACTGATTTGGATCGTTTGCTACGAACGTCTGAACGGCAGCGATATTTTCGAAACTTCAACCAATCCGTTGTCTCACTGACACGGCAACATCACACGACGAATATGTAGACACAAATTTTTGCACTAAACTTGTTATTGCCTGTCAACTAGGGCGAGAATTACGACCGAAAATTGGAGTTAACGCTCTTAAAATTGCAGCCACCGATTCCGAATATCTGTAGAAAATTTTTATAATTTGCAGACGTTGGTCGTCTGTACTTTACCATGATGAAAATGTTAAGTTTACTTAAAAAATTGACAGTGACAGTTTGATGATTAGTGAAAGAGTGCGTTCATAAATCAAATTCAAAGTTATCAAGTCGCTATTGGAAAACTCTATACTTGTTAAGTGACAGCTTTTATTTTCAATTTATTTTTGAAAATAGACCCCCTCCCCCATAAGACAATCTTTTGTTCACCATAACTTCAGGAATCTTCAGCTACCAGATGATATGTATATACCATATACACATACATTAAAAGTATAAACGCAGCTATCAACCAATGTTTTTGTACTTCAACAGGCACCCTAAAAACATCGCTTCAAAGAGAAAAGTGCTTGGAGAAAAAAGATCAGTAGCACTTACAATCAGGGTTCTGGGAAATGCACTCCATCGACTTCACAAAACAGCTAAGGAATTATTTGGTATGGAAAACTTTGCAAGAGCACCACTTCTACAATAAGGAACATGACGTCATTACTATCAGTTTTAGGAATTTTCCTTTCCTGTTCTTTTAAAAAGGAAACGCATTATTTATTTAAAGATTGTCAGTTATCATTCAACTATACACCATATTCTCGTATACCTTAAACTATTTTACTTCATTTAAACAAAATACGACTTCCAGTGGTTTTGGAAGTCTTCAATGTAAATAGTTTATAAATTGATTTTTTTAAAAATTATATTGATAAACTAAATAGATAAATAAAATTAAAATCAAAAAGAGTTACTCATGGGTCAATAAAGGAGTTACTTTAATGAGAAAAAATTATGCCTAAATCTTGATTTAGTATGTAACAAAAACGTTCTTTAGACATTTTCATAATCTTTAATATCTCTCTCCCTTTAATTTGGTGGTCGTCTAACACCATTTGGTGTCAGTGGTTGCAGTTTTTGGACGTACCGAACGTTCGTTTCTCAAGCTCTTACGGCCACGTTTAAATTCAGCTGCCCAAAATTTTACTGTGGTAAATGATGGTACAGAGTCCCCATACACAGAGTCCAACTCATTTTAAATTTGCGTAGGCGTATTGCCTTTCAAAAACAAGAATTTAATAACAGCTCGATACTCAATTTTTTCCATTTTCACAAAAAACACTTACATCGACTCACTCAAACGACGGTCAACTGAAAACTTCGCGTCAAAATTGACTGACACTTCGGTAAGTAACTGTCAAGAGATGCACAACTAGCATTCACTAGCTTTTATAGACGAGTGCCGCTATCTTTACGTTGCGGTCTGAAACTTTTCAAACAACCCTCGTATTGTCCCACACTGCTGTACTCATAAATCTTTTTGTTTTTACACTACACCTAGGCTTTTTTGTTTAATCGGTTACCCTTAGATCTTCGAAGCACTAGATGGGGTGAAAAGTAACCTCCTTGAGAATGAAAAAAAAATTTTTTTTTAATGTTTTTTTTGTTTTATTCAATATAGTCCCCTTTTAGTTTGATACACTTATTCTAGCGGTTTTCCAACTTCGTGATCTCTTACGAAAATTAAGAAGGAGCCAAATCGGGCGAAAACGGTGGAAGCGACAGCAATTAGAGCCGTAAGTCATTGATTTTAGCCATGGTTGCGATGCTCTTGTGCGCCGGTGCATTGTCTTGCAAGAACAGAATTTTCTTTCGCTTCATGTGAAGCCGTTTTGCAGCGACTTTGGCCTTGAATCGCTACAATGATGCACAGTAATACTCGCTGTTGACGGTTTTTCCTTTTTCGAGGTAGTACACGAAGAGTATGCCATGAAAATCCCAGAAAACCGACGTCATAACCTTTCCGACCCATCGAGCCTCCCTCGGCCGCTTCGGAGCACTCGTTCCAGCTTCAGTCCATTGCCGGGCACTCATTCTGTTCTCTGGTGTTTAACAGTTACCAATCGACGCCAAAAGTCCGCCTGATTCTGGATCAGCGAGTCCAAACACTCTTTCGAAGTGCTCTCGCGTTCGTGTTTTTGGTCAGGAGTGAGTATGCGCGGCACCCAGCGGCAGGATAACTTTTTCATATGCAGAATATTGCCCAAAATATGGCGTGTGTGCTCAGTACTAATCTTTGTGGTATCTGCTAACTCGCGAACCTTCACTTTCCGGTCAGCCAACATCATTTCATGTATTTTTTTGACATTATCCTCTGTAACCGTATCGGAGGGCCTGCTGCTGCGGACTTAATCGGTAGTGGAGTTGCGGCCTCCACGAAACTCTTGAAACCAATATTTGACGGTATAATCTGACGGAGCATTAGCCCCATAATATTTATTCAACTTTTCTTTTGTTTCCTTCGCCGTTTTGCCTCTCAAAAAATAATGTTTGATGAGAGAACAAAAATCGTTTTTGTCCATACTCAACGTGATTCCAAACACGTCAACAACAATCAGCTGTCAAAACAAAACTAAAGACAGTATAGCACTGAAATTTGGAATGTCAGCCTAAATATGAACGGACTTCAAGGCACCATAACCTTTTTTGCAGTAGCAGCGCATTCTGGCGGTCGAAAAGGTTACTTTTCACTCCACCTTGTATTAGAAAATCCGTTTTATTCAACAAAAGAGCTAAAGAATGCCTGTTTAATTTCGACTTTAATGAAATATGTTAAATCATAAAATAAAATTTTATTATAACTTAACATTCGGCACTAGTTTTTTAAACTTAAGAATGTTTATCTTTATTTACATATATTAACTTGTTCCTTTTTAATATGAAAAAAACTTTTAGTAAAATAAATTTATTTTTAATAGTCAACTTTATGAATTTTGTAATATCTTTTGTAATTTATGTTACTGTACTAAAGGCTTGAAAATCTTTAGCATACATTATGTGCATAAAATGAAATTAAATTAAAAAAAAATGTATTCGCTCTACTCGTCCTAGTATTCTCAAAAAAACTGATGCACACTTTTTTTTTATAGATCGATGTTTCTGTAGAGCTCATCAAGTTCGGTGTTATAGCATCCTCAGCAAAACCCGTCAACGGACCAAAAACTACTAAAAGAATCTTTCTTATCCGTCTTCGTTAATGTGGATGTTTCTGAGCTATGGAGCAGAATTGGGATAGTCGGTTCTTTATCCCTTATTACCCATTTGCCTCACAAAGAAACAGCTATTGTTAACTGAAACTTTTCGTTTAACTTCTGGCGAAGGGTCAATCGGAGTTGACGGCAAAGCAGATTAGCTACCTCAAAGATAAAGTTGTCTACAAGCCAAGAAGTTGCACTGACTTTAGGAAAACAATTTAGCCAATAATAATGTTAAACAAGAAACTATTTTTTATCGTCATTTAGTATAAGGTGACGAATTTGGCAGCATTGTTAGAACAAGATGTGTATTTCTCGACTCCACGTGGCCAGTTCAAGGTCTACATAAAGATCCCAGCATCATTGTCCATTGTTGTTTTACAGGGTTAACAAGAATATATTTGAATTCGAGCTTATCTGAGACTACTGGTTGTTCAGGTTAGTTAGCCCAAAACAAAACCTTTAACCAAAGAGCTAGGCCGTTTGTTAGATCTCTTGGGCAAAAGGAGCAAGATATTTCTGTGTCAGTAACTCCTTTCGGGCATATGAGAATTGTTTTGACCACCATATCTAGTTAAACAACTTGAATAGTTCTGAAAAAAACACTACTTGTCTAAAAGAGATATGGATCCAATGAAGAGGTGATCACCGAAACTGAACCGTATTTCGAATGATTGAACAAATCGTTCTTTAAGAAAAGCCGAAAACAAAAGCTTTCCCATACATTTTTTAGTTCTTGAAACCCATTGGTAAAACAAATTTTTGATTAAAATTCCTCAAAACCTACTCGCAATTGTGAGGTTGTTGAGGCAGACACACCTTTTGAAATATTTAGCTTATTTAACAAAATATCGTACCTGACGGAGTTGTAGGTAGTCAAAATAAAATTGCGAAACTTCAAATTTGAAAAAAAAAAAAAAAAATATTGATTGTCGTTTTCGGTAAATTTTCTTTGCTTTTATCAATAAATTATTCAATATTGAATAAAGTAATATTTTGCTTTCATCAGAATATGAAAGGAAAAAATATATATGAGAGAAAAAATTGTATTTCTAGTTTTGTCAAACAAAACCTGGTCTTTATGCGGTGTGAACGTTTCAATGAGTTATTTTTTTATCGTAAGCTCAGTTTTCGAACGATGTGAAAAGGGTATTAAAGTAGCGGCGTTGGATTGATTGTAGCACTCAAGAAAGAGGCTACGAGTATGTTGATGAAATCGTAATTTACAAAAAGATTGTGTTTTTATATGTTCAGTCCTGAGAACACATGTTAGAGTTAACTCAATTGCAACAAAACGTAGAAAGAATGTGTCGACAACCTCAATCCGTCGCATTCAGGACAACTAATGAAACATTAAGTGTCAAACAATATCATACTCCGAATCCTTTTCCTCACATCAGCCATAAATATTACTCGTAGGTTGGAATGAACACAACACATGCTTACACAACAGTGTCATGATGTTTATATATATATTTCTACTAAGAATTTGCCAAAAAAAGAACAAAAGGAAAAATTCTTCAATAATGCGTAACCACAAAATCGTATTACCTTCGAACCTTCAAGTAATAACCATATATGTCTGTATGCATGTATGCATGTATGTATAGTAAGTCAAATTAAATTTCGGTACACCGTACCTACAATTTTCATACATTTACGTCACGCACAGACTTTGGGGAGTCATATCTTTTTATGCAGACAATATATTGGAAGAAGAGAGACCCTACATAACACTGGCAGTGTCCTCACAACAAATACACAAATACATTTTTATACTGCGGGTTACTTACAGTAACTCCACAAATATTGAATGTGTAGTCAAAAAAGAAGGAAAAATCATATTCCGGATATGATGTGTAGTTCCCGTTTTCGTTCTTCTCGTTTTCATTTTTTGGACGGAGCGTGTAGCCAACATTTCCTCTTCCCCTCTCATATCACGTGGCCATTTATCGATATTGCTATCTGAGTATTGTTATGATTATTGCCCTTAGTGTTATTGTCATTGGAAATTTTCTGTCTTCGGTTCGTTTCTGTTGCTGCCGTTGTTATTGTATCGCTACTTTCTACACTTTTCTTTCTATTTTATTTAATATATATTTTATTGTGATTATATCCAGCATAATCGCTATGGTACAATCGATTTGAATTAGTGTTGATTATTAGTTTATTGTTGGTTGAAATAGGACTTACGAATACAAATACAAATGCAATTTATATATTAACATAATCAGATATTGAGTTTACTGAGTTTGATTAGATTTGTAAAGTGTAGTACATATGTATTTTAGTGATTTTTGATAGAAATCTACAGACCAGACATTTTCCAATTGTAATACTAATTTGACAATATTTAAATTTAATTCAATTTAACTCATTTAAGGTCAAAGGATATAAACGCTAGGACATGCTGATATACATATAGAAGATTCATAGTGCAGGCTAATCTCCACATTGTTTCGGTCATTTTAAAAGAAAGCATCTGAGCGCAATTATTTTCATTAATTAATAATGTGTTTCATGATTCAACTACTATCTTCATTTGGAAGATGGCCATACTCATATAAGCGTGGAAGAATTTTAAAAATTATTTTCTGACTGAACATTTGTAAAAATAAAAAAAAGTCTCCTTCGAGACTAAGTACTATTAAAGTCTATTACGTTATATTTTTTAAAATTTCGTCAGACTATTTTGTATTAATTTTTACGGTCAATGGCAAGACTTTCATCACCGACTATTATCAGCTTTTGGGGCTTTAATGTGCTTTAATGAATCATGAAGAGTTAAGTTATCACTCTTACATGAAACCCCACTGTCAATGGAAGTTCTATTCGAGTACACATAGAGCGCTAACGTGGGCTATGTGCCTGAGAAACTCTGCTCTAAGCAATTTAATTGGCGAACTCAATCCCGTGATCCCATTCTGACCTGGCTCTAAACACGACACAGGAAACTCGGCACAATCTGTGTTCAGAGAAGCCTTTCTTGCTTGAGTTTGCCTGGAAGTAATGAGAGGTACAAGCCTTAACCATAGCTTAACTGTATCAATATATACAAATCAAGATTTCGTATTTCATCGTTTGGATGACAGATGCAGACATACAGAGTTTCCCGAAAGAGTTCTGAGAGTTCATCAAAGAGCAGTGCATGTCGCACCAAGGTTCACTTCTTTTTAAATGAAAGATGGCTTTTAAAGTGCATGCCATAAAATGAACATCAGAAGAGGGAGATCCAGAAATGTATACAAAAAACAAAGCCCTTAACTACCTACAATTTACACCAATCTTTCGTGAAGTTTTGTCCGAGTTGTCGGTGTTCGACAACCATCCTTTCGCGATGGCAGCATATACCATATTTCATTTTCGCTCGTTTATCGCCAGACCCATCTTCCCCGCTTCTGTTTTAATACTCGCAAACACTTCACGAATAACTCGGTGTCATCCCCATAAGCAATTATATAGATATACAGACTTTTGAAAGAGTGTTCTTCTGTGCTTGGCTTGCGAGTTTCGTACAATGCTCTCAGGTATATTGTTGGGGAAATTGTATGACAGCTGGGCGGTTTGTCGGAAACCTCTTTTGGTATCAACGTTCTTGGTTAAATTAAAAAGGAATGCTGTAACCGGCTTTCTATAAGTTTTCCCGATATGCGCTGCGATAAACCGCTTCAAAATCAATTAATTTATAGATGATGAGTTTATTTCAAGACCTTGTGATAGGTTTGAGGCTTGGGCAATGGTGAGCTTTATAAATCTGAAATCGGACTGATTGGCATAATGTTGGTTGGCAAAAGGTTTTTAGACAATTATGTACATGGTATGACAGAGAACCTCTTATGGGCAATGTTGAGGAGACTATTACCTCTGAAGCCGCATGACTGAAATCACATGAGTCATGCGACGTAAAACTTCGGTAGGGATATCTACACTTGTATAGTACCTTTCCCTAGTATTTTTTGGCCCTTTGAAACGTTCGGATATCCAAAATTATGGATTGTATTGATTTCATTTGATTTATTTGTTTGCAAACGCTGTACATCAAGAAACTCGTAAACTTATAACTAGCAAAGGGAAAAAAATTAAAAAAAAAATACTAACAAAATTACATTTAACATCTGGATCGGCAAACAACTCACATCCATAAGAGACAATGGGTACAATTAATGCTTTTACCAGTTTTAGCTTGAGTCGGTAAAACTGTTTAAGTGACGGATAGTCCGAGATTTTTTGCATTTTTGACATACTTAACTTAGCAGGGAGTTAAAGAAGATAAGTGGAAAATCAGGGAAAATTGTTGTTGCTCAGAGATAGGTATAGCTTTAGTTTAATCGGGGTTTAGCTTTAGCCTATTATATGGGGACCACTCGCATGTAGAACACAAATCTTCGTTTATTTTTCAATAGCATCTTCTACCATACCAATAGGAATGGAAAGCTAATGTACAGTTGTACATCATATGCATATATTGTATGTGGAAGCGACAATGAGATATAACAGAGGGTAAATCGTTAATGAGCATATAGAAAAGTAATGGACCAAGAATAAATCCTTGAGGACGCCTTAGTTTGTTGGTAGTGTCAGAGAAGTTAAATTATGTCGTCAGTTTATCACAAATAATATTGGGATTAAGGCAGTCAAATGCTTCCGAGTCGAGTCGAGTTAAGTGATTACAGTGGTATATTTGAAGTCGTTGCTCTGTCTTATATCGTCAGAAACTTTTAATAAAGCTGATGTTAAACTGTATCCTGACCGAAAATCTGACTGAAAAGGGTTAAGAAGATGTCTATTTTTAGTAAAGCCTTTTACTTCGTTGCTTACGGTGGATTCAAAAAATTTAGTCAAGAATGAAAGTATTGCAATCGGTTTAAATTCAGATTTAGTACTTTTTTTAGGAATAGGAATGATTTTTGATTTTTTCCAGGCCGTGGGGTAAGTAGATGTCACTATGATGGTGTTGAATGTATGGGTGATGTACGGAAGTTTAACGGGAAAAAGAATTTTTATGAAGTCAGAATGAATGTTACCTTGTCCAACAGACTTACATTTTATAGAAAAGATTGCATTCCCTACTTCGTAGATATTAACTGCAGCGAAGGAAAATTTGTTTTCTCTGTCATGCAGATCTGATGACTGGCGAATGGTAGCTGAAGCTATCGGTGTATAGAAATTAAGGTTTAGTGCTTCTATATTAATATAGTCGTCAGAGACAAATATATAATTATTATTTGGGCCAATGTTTCAAACGTCTTTCCACAGAGACTTAGGGCTTAGCTGATCGAATGAGCATAGTAACAATATTACGCCGAAACTTTTCCAACGACGGTTCAAGAAATCTCTGATGGCGTTAAGTATGTGATTAAAAAGCCAAGGGGAGTTGTTCGAATTTATACGACGAGTCTTAATAGGAACAGTTGGTCAATTGCGATGGTCAGGAAATCAGTTTGTTCATTTACGTCAGATGTAAGAAGAATGGTGTTCAAGTTAATTGACGAGCAGCCATGAAAAAGATATTCTACATTGATATGACGGAAATCTCGATATTGAATGAAATGGGACGAATATTTATGAATATGTAAGTCAAACGTAGCAAAGACGAGCTCATGATACGAAAACATGGAGACGAATAACTGGTCTATATAGAAAAACATCTAACAAAGATGGCTTTGTATTGCCTGGCTTTGATCGCAATTAGACCAATCTAGTTGTGTGAGATCGATCTGAGATCGCCAAGGGTCCTTATGACCCATAAGGCCATACGCTTAAAACCAGAGAGCTATTTGATTGATTTGATTGCTCTTTGGATTAACCCAGTCAATATATGGGATAAATGCTATATGCTCGTAGATGGTGATAAAGAAGAAGTTTTATTAGACTTAAGAGTAAACAAACTTTATAGGCATCTGGAAGGAGACGTAAATGACATAACAATTGCGATTACTGCCAAACATCCTAATACTCTTAAGAACTTAACGTCATGCACTTCTTTATAAGACCTAAGACAAAAAAATAAATTGATCTCATTTTATTGGAATTTAAAGGTCAACTTATCCTTGCTGTAATCCAACTTTGGTTTTGTTAAATCGGCAAAGGATGAGAATTAATATGGCGAAGGGAAAACCAAGTCACTTCTATACTGGTGAATCAAAATGTAATCAAGGTAAAGGGTGCTATATTCCCTTAACAGTTCAAATTCCGTATGTTTTTCTGGCTCTCTTTTGTATGAATTCTATGAAAAAAATTTGGTAATCCAGGAGGGTCTCCTTTAGATAAATTAAGCTTAAAACATCTGGAGATGTCTGCTAGAAAAATCAATGGATTCGGCTTTGAACGCTTAAAATGGGTGCCTCTCTTCCTGAGTACATGGTCACGGAGGCATTAGGAGAAACCGCAAAATCAATTAGCTTGCTAAAAGTGTAAGCACATCAATAATACCCACAAAATTGCTTAAATAGTGGAAAATGCAGCCAACGAGACAAATGTGACCTATGTTGGATCTGAGATGTAAAGACAGCTTTTAGTCGATGAAAATGCCTGGCAACAGCATTATAGTAGATCATTGTATAAATGGTAGGTGTGCTACAAGACTAAGCCTCCCTTATAATTACAATTGCACAACAACTTACTGACGCTTTAGCCATGTAAATACACTTCGAAACTTAAGAGAATTGGCTTTGCGGAGTATCAATGTTTTAGATTGTTATTTATATTAATTTGCCCGGAAGTAGCTCCTCATGAAATTAAAGCTTTCACTTTAGGGTGGGGATATTGAGATTCCTGTGACGTTCCGTAAAAGTTGGTTTAAATATTATAGTTTACATTTTTTGAGAGCCAATGCGACATAAAATTAGTTTGAGATCGTAATGTCCTTAGCCTAGATCTTTAATCCTTATTACCTAAGAAAAACAGACCCATGATCGTTATTAGTCATAGCAGCAATTTGAATAATGTCGCATATAAAAGAGACTTAGTACATATATAATTCAACATGCCATTCCTGTCACAATCTCTATGGATATGATTAATGAGAGTTTAAGACGAAAAGTATTAAGGACAAATCATTAAGGTGTTAAACCAATTAAGAAAGACAGCCTATGCTTAAAGGGTAAGTATAAACTGGAAAGATCGCTCTAGATCAGATATGTCGTCAGGACTTATGAGGTCAATATACTCTCATGCAGAGTATACGATAAGATATACATTTAAGGCAGAAAAGTCCCTACACACTAGGAGATATTGAAAAAAATAGCAACAAAATTGGGATTGTAGGTACATTTGCTAAAGCATACAATATGCTGAAGGTGTCTTTATCCACATAGCTTATATTGCTCATATTCAATAAAAACAACTTTTCAAAAGCCAATATATAGGGACTTGACAACTTTGAATTTAATTTGTGAACGCACTCTTTCACAAATCATCAAACTGTCACTGTCAATTTATTCAGTAAACTCAACATTTTCATCATAAAATTTTCTACAGATATTCGGAGTCGGTGACTGCCACTTTAAGAGCGTAAACTTCAATTTTCGGTCGTAATTCTCGCCCTAGTAGACAGGCAATAACAAGCTTAGTGCAAAAATTTGAGTCTACATATTCGTTGTGTGATGTTGCCGTGTCAGTGAGACAACGGGTTGGTCGAAGTGTCGAAATTATCGCTGCCGTTTCACCCGTTATTGGTCGGGTGAAAACCCACATGTGCTTCATGAATCACCACTTCACTCACAAAAAATAACTGTTTGGTGCGGTTTGCATGCCGGCAGCGTTATTGGGCCATATTTTTTCGTCGACGATAACGATGGTCAAGTTACTGTGAATGGTCAGCGTTATCACGCCATGATCACCGATTATTTTTTGCCCGAATTAGAGGATATGGACTTGGACGACATGTGGTTTCAACAAAATGGTACCACAAGCCACACAGCACACGCTACAATCGATTTATTGAAGGGTAAGTATGGTGAGCGTGTTATCTCAAGACATGGGCCAGTCGATTGGCAGCCTCGTTCGTGAGATTTAACGCCGCTTGACTATTTTCTGTGGGGCTACGTTAAGTCATTGGTTTATGCCAACACGCCAACGACGTTGAAAGAGCTCAGAGCCAAAATTTAACGCGAAATAGCGGCCGTTTCGGCCGAAATGTGTGGCCGAGTCGTTGAAAATTGGGTTCAACAAATCGATTGCTGCAAACGTGCCCGCGGTGGCCATATGAACGAAGTCGAGTTACATTCATAAATGTTTTGATAGTACTTCAAGCCAATAATAAAGTTTTTGAAATGTCTCAAATGGTTTGCCTATTATTTGAAAAAAAAGTTGTCAAGTCGTTATTAGAAAACCCTTTATTAGGTTAAAAGAACTGCCACAACTTTTCTTTTGTGTCAGGACTTTGACAGTTTTCCAGATGGCTTGTAAACTTTTCTTACTAAAAACAAAGAAAACACTTAAGAAGATATGTTTCAAGTTTGAGGTTTTCTTTGATATTTCAAAGGCTGCTGAACTTGTTGAGACAATAATGTTAAAGAAGAAACAAAAAAGAAAAAAAAAACGTTCAACGTCAAATACTCGTATAATGACATCCAATATCACTGCATCAAATGGAAATGCATTAAGGCAAATTCTTTATCTCGAGCACTTCAGATATCACACACATGTCTAGGAATACATCTATAGTCATTCTATAAAGCTCAATGATTAAAAAGAGATTAGACAATCTCTGGAAATGTTCTTGAATTAAGCGACTACAAAAAGGAAACGTACATGTACGAGTAGAGGTGGGATAACGATCCATAAACACCAAACGGTATCTGTAAGGTAAAATGATATGCCGGTATGGATATTTTAATATCAATTTTTTTTTCTTTTATACATATATTTTTATCGTTTACTTAATATTTTACATAAATGTATGTATCGAAAGTGTTTTATGTCCTCCGAAGGCACTTTGTGGTACGTATCTATATATTGAGAGAGAGTAGAATTCAAAGCAGGGATATTTGTGTTTTGTTCGAGTATCTGCATAAAAGGTTTATACGTATGTAGTACAACATGTGAACAAGTATACAGAGGATTATAAAGATTTTTGAAGGAAAAATAAAAAGGAAAAAAAATAAATAAATAAAGGAAATATTAATCCTCTTCGTTCATTCGGGGAAATTCTCAATTTTAAGGGATTAAGGGGCTTAGCTCGTAATGGAATTGGTGTGTTCTTGTTAGGCTATAAAAAGCAGACATTTGTATACCCAAGTACAATAGAGTGCTCGTCAAACATTACTGATAGCAACAAATATTTTAAATTTCAACTAATACCGAGGAGTGTTAGTCCGTTGTATGGTTTTTGATGGTGTATCTCTGGAGTCCCTGGTGAAAGACTCATAGTTCTGAAGTTGTGGTGGTGGCAAGTGGCTAGTGTTAGAAAAATTTGCAATTTGTTTGTGATAATAAATTCTGGGAAATAGATATTTGTGGTATCTTTCTGCGAGAATAGGGATTAGTTCCTAGATGGTTGCAAATTTTTCACAGGATTTTAAAATTACATTCGCGGAGTACTTACCCAAAGCAAAGCTTAACGTCCAACACGTATGTTTGTAGCAATTCAAAGTTTTAACATAAATACATATAGAGATTTTGGCTTAAAGACTTAAAACCTACTATGTACAGAATCATTTTAAAAATAAACAAAATCCAGTATTTTACTTAACTTAGACATGTTGCAATACATTTCCATTTTATAAAGTTGGCTTACCTAAAAAAAAAAAAAAAATTATTAGTCAAAGTAAGTCGTATAAAAAGAGATGATGAAAAGAAAAGAAAATTCTAAGACCCCAAAAACTTATAAACCTCTAATTTACAAGGCTTTTTCGGGAATCTGTGCAGCGAAAGATCGGAAGACTCCTGACTGTTCTACAACTTGGATTGAACCATCAGTCCAACAATCAAGTTCATAACGTAGTGTTTGGCTTTGCTTTCATTAGTTGTCCCTGTCAACACCATGAGTAGAATTTTACACATGCAGGCTAAAACCGCAAGTACATGATCGACCAGTGTCATCAAAGCTTTGTCAACCCTGTACGAAACAGTTACAAAAAATGTGATAAAATAGTTAAAAGCCTCGGATAACAACATATTCACTGCTAACAAACGTGGCGTGGAATGTTAACCGTACGCAGCCGAACAACTAGCAAAGATCATGGATCGCTTCAAAGCAGACATAATTAACTAAAAGGGAACAAAAAATGTTACAAAAAACCAGCGCGAAAACAACAACAATCGCAGCGTTTATTCAGAAGCAGATTTGCGGTGAAAGGAATACTAAGGGAAGGAGACTTCTGTCACATGCATGCGGGCTATCCCCTGACGATGATTCGCATGAAAGCTAGTTTATTCCATGTACAAAGACGAAGGACGACCTTACCAAAAACTGCTTCTGCGAACTCGTCGACAAAATATAAGTTAACACACATTAATCAGCACATGCGATTAAGTTAACGCATTAATCAGAGCTCGAAAAACCAGCGGTCACCGCAGGTGCAATCTTGGCAAAGCACTGTAAAGTAAACGGTAGAACTGGGTATACCGTTCCTTTGACCAATAGCTAAGCACTCTGAAGTAAACAAATTTATTCCCAAGCCAGAAAAAGACGGGGGACACCGTTTTTGGTCCAATCGCTTGTGCAGCGCAAGTTTGTTAGTAATAATTAGCTCTCAAGAGCTATATGTTTGTTGTTAAAAATATTAATATTTAAAGTATTAAAATAAGAATCCGACATAAGGTAAATTTAAATTTCAGTTTAAACAGGCATTTTCATTGTTTTGAATTTGATGGTAGATGAAAGAACTTGGTATCTCCAAAATAGGCGAAGTGGAAAGGCTAATTGTTTCCAAGACAACTCATCAAGAAATCTCTCGAAAACTTGGAATTTTTGTGTGAGTTGTATCTAAAATACGTAAAAATATGAAGCCTGACGCTAAAGAAAAACAAGTCTGAAATGAAACCAATTTTAATTTAAATACAAAGCAAGGCGTATGGAGTATATGAAAATGCAGTCCAGTTTAATAAGGCATTAAACCCAAACGATGGTATTAATGTAACAACTGAGGTTGTTCGAAAAGTTTTGCGCAGAAACGGTTTTCATGGAGGCGCTAAAGTTAAAAAGACACCATTGACTCACCGCCATTAGAAATGAAGGCAACAATTTACCCAAAAATATAAGGATTACTGTATTATCTGGGCAAGGTTATTTTGGTCGGATGAAACAAAAATAAATCGTCTTGGGTCCGATGATCGCTAATGGATCTGGAGAAAGCCAGGTGACTCAATCAGCGATCGCCGTATCAAACATTAAAATTGGGAAGAGGAAATGTTCTGATTTGGAATGCATGTGCATGGAAGGGGTTGGTGAATGCATAAAAGTGGTGGGTCGCATGAATGCCACTCAATACATCACTATCCTGGAAGATGGACTCCTTACAAGTGGTATAAAAATGTAACAGCCAAAATTACAAAAGCGTGGCTACAGAATCAGCTACTTTAAATATTTGATTGGCCACCACAATCCAAATGAACATTCTATTTCGGATTTGCCTGGAGATTGCCCGGATTTGTTTGAACTTTGGCATAGCACTCAAAATGCATGGCAAAATATCACCACAAATCAATGTTAATTGAATCCATTCTAAGAAGAATTAAAGCGGTTCTTAAAGCAAAAGGAGGCCATACGAAATACTTAGTAGGAACAGTTTCGCAAAGTCAACAAATTGATCAAATGCCTTACTCTTATATACTTTTGTTGTATTAAATTAAGTTAAAAGATGAATCCGGCTCTCTCTTTTATTCTGCTAATCATGTGATCAAAAAGTTGAGGCACTGTATATAATATATGTATGTCAATAGAGTTGGAAGTATACCACCCACGCCATGACCTCCATAAACGGACACAGGCTTATTAATTTTGCGGCCGGACGTAAACCGAAGAACAATCATAGAAGTCGCCTGATGTGCTGACTTGGAACCGCCCCGACAAAGAAACCCCTGGTTCGCTGACGAACAAGCAAGCAAGCATTCAAACTTATAACAACAAAAGATGTACAGAGCGGCCCAGCAAAACTGAACGAGAGGAGATCATGAGTTCTGGGAGCAGAAAAGACGTGTAGAATATAAGCTCTTGAAAAGAAAAAAGAAAGAGAAGCGTGAGAAGCGCTCGATCTAAATGTTAGAGAAGTACGTGGGGCGAAAAGTAATCTCTTTGGGAATCAAAAAAAAAAATTTTTTAAATGTTTTTTTATTTTATTCAATATAGTCCCCTTTTAGTTTGATACAATTATTCTAGCGATTTTCCAACTTCTTGATCTCGTACGAAAATTAATTTTCTGGAAGGTCTGCAAAATACTCCTCCGTGGCGTCGATGATTTCCTCGCGTGAGCTAAGTTTTTAAGTGATGAGCCATCTTTTGAGATTTGGGAAAAGATAATAGTCCGAGGGAGCGAAATCGGGCGAATACGGTGGATGCGACAGAAATTGGAGCCGGAAATCATTGGTTTTAGCCATGGTTGCGATGCTCTTGTGCGCCGGTGCATTGTCTTGCAAAAACAAAAATTTTTTTCGTTTCATGTGAGGCCGTTTTGCAGCGAATTTGGCTTCAATCCTTAAAATAATACACAGTAACACTCGCTGTTGATGGTTTTTCCTTTTTCAAGGTAGTCCACGAAGAGTATGTCGTGACAATCCCAGAAAACCGACGCCATAACCTTTCCGACCCATCGAGCCTCCCTCGGCCGCTTCGGAGCATTCAAGCCGGCTTCAGTCCATTGCCGGGCACTCATTCTGTTCTCTGATGTTCAACAGTTACCAATCGACGCCAAAAGTTCGCCCGATTCCGCATCAGCGAGTCCAAACACTCTTTCGAATTGCTTTCGCGTTCGTGTTTTTGTTCAGGAGTGAGAATATGCGGCAACCAGCGGCAGGATAACTTTTTCATATGCAGAATATTGCCCAAAATATGGCGTGTGCACTCAGTACTAATCTTTGTGGTATCTGCTAGCTCGCAAATTTCATGTATTTTTTTGACATTGTCCTTTGTTACCGCATCGGAGGGCCTGTCGCTGCAGACTTGATCGGTAGTGAAATTGCGGCCGCCACGAATCTCTCGAAACCGATATTTGACGGTGTAATCTGACGGAGTATTAGCACCATAATATTTATCCAACTTTTCTTTTGTTTAGTTCGCCGTTTTGCCTCTCAAAAACTAATGTTTTATGAGAGAACGAAAATCGTTTTTCTTCATACTCAAGATCATGCCAAACACGTCAACAACAATCAGCTGTCAAAACAAAACTAAAGACAGCATTACACTGAAATTTGGCATGTCAGCATAAATATGAACGGAGCTGCAGTAGCAGCTCATTCTGGCGGTCAAGGAGGTTACTTTTCACTCCACCTAGTACTTAAGGGTCGAAGTTCGCGAAAAAAATATAATTAAGGCCTGAACAGATACCAAAACTACAGTCGTTTCTGAGAATCTGAAAAGATTATTTCTGTGCTGTTAATAGGGGATGACGAACATATTACCATCAGGCAGAATAATTCAACCATTCAACCAAGATGAAGGCAGACAACATTTACGTTCACCTGGCCGTAATAAAGTAAGGTCAACAAATTTTTAGCTTGATTTAAACAAAGTTTCTGGACTCGATGGCTTAACTACCGATACTATTTTTATTCGCATCCTATTTTCGCTGAAGCAGCAGCGAACAACCTGCAACCTCACATCACAGCGGAAAATGCAATTCCAATCAGTGTAATCAATGGAATGCTCTTACGCACCTATACGTGTATAAAATATTGGATCTATCCTATTTGGGAGGTGCCTATAACTATTGAAATGGAAATTATATATTCACTCATTCACTCATCTTTAAATAATGTTCTAATTCCAAAAACTAGAACAGAACACTTTAGACGTTCCATTACTGTTGTATGTCCACATATGTATGGTTAACAAGCGTCCTGGCGATATATGCAATAATATAGGGTTTTCTAATAACGACTTGACAACTTTGTTTTTAAATAAAAGGCAAACAATTTGAGATATTTCAAAAAAAATTATTGGCTTCAAGTACAATCAAAACATTTATGAATGGAACTCGACTTCGTTCATATGGCCACCACGGGCACGTTTGCAGCGGTCGATTCTTTGGACCCAATTTTGAACGACTCGGCCACACATTTCAGCCAAAACGGACGCTATTTCGCATTCAATGTTGGCTCTGAGCTCTTCAAACGTCGTCGGCGTGTTGGCATAAACCAATGACTTAACGTAGCCCCACAGAAAATAGTTAAGCGGCGTTAAATCGCACGAACGAGGCGGCCAGTTGACTGGCCCATGTTTTGAGATAACACGCTCACCATACTTACTCTTCAATAAATCGTTTGTAGCGTGTGCTGTGTGGCTTGTGGCACCATATCTTCCAATTCAGGCCAAAAATAATCGGTGATTATGGCGCGATAACGCTGACCATTCACAGTAACGTGACGATCGTTATCGTCGACGAAAAAATATGGCCAAATAACGCCGCCGGCATGCAAACCGCACCAAACAGTTATTTTTTGTGGATCAAGTGGTGATTCATGAAGCACATGTGGGTTTTCACCCGACCAATAACGCATATTTTGCTTATTAACGAATCCACTGAGTCAAAAGTGAGCTTAGTCACTGAAGATGATTTTGCGATGAAATTCATCATCTTGGCGCATCTTCTCCAGAATCTTGGCGCATTTTTTTCAGAACAAAATCGGAGAACGTACGTCGCTTCAAATTGTCCATCGGCTTCAATTCTTGAGTCAGCTTGATCTTGTATGGGTGTGAACCAAGATCCTTACGCAAAATACACCATAATGAGGTTTGAGCGATGCCCAATTCTTGAGAACGCCGTGGAATTGAATGATTTGGATCGTTTGCTACGGACGTCTGAACGGCAGCGATATTTTCGACACTTCGAACAACCCGTTGTCTCACTGACACGGCAACATCACACAACGAATATGTAGACTCAAATTTTTGCAATAAACTTGTTATTGCCTGTCTACTATTGCTAGAATTACGGCCGAACGATCGGAGTTAATGCTCCTAAAGTTGCAGTCCCCGACTCCGAATATCTGTAGAAAATTTTTATAATTTGCAGACATTGCTCGTTATTGTACTTTACCATGATGAAAATGTTGAGTTTACTGAATAAATTGACAGTGACAGTTTGATGATTAGTGAAAGAGTGCGTTCACAAATTAAATTCAAAGTTATCAAGTCCCTATTGGAAAACCCTATATTAGATGTATAGATTTTCTTAAAAATCTTAAAAACTGGCTACTATTCAGACCAGGTGTAGATGATTTAATTGTAATAGTAAGCTTATGAAGAAGATTGTGGGTTAACGAACGAGCTGCATCAGATCGACACGCATGTGCATCGTACTACTCGTAGTATGGCAAAAAACCACTCACCCACACACAAAAATGACTTGATTTCATAACCTTGAACCAGGCGTACTTTTCCATCAAGATAACAATCAAGTAGCAATTTTTCTGCAGATCGACAGCTTGACATTTGATGATACCTTTTCCTGTCAGTCAACCGACAGGATAGCTTCCGAGTTTGAAGAATAACTGCTGGACTTGGATTTGGACGTGGACGTGGGTGAGTTAGCTACTCAGAAACCATTCAAAAACAAAAATGTAAGCACACATGCTAGACTTTAAGAAATTGCAAAGCTTCCCATGGGTTTCTGAGTAAGATGATGAAAAAAGATTCCAGCACTCTTAACGGACATACTCTTAAAAGACATACCAAGATGTTAAAGGCGTACGAACTTCTGGTAGCGCTTAAAGCTCCAGAGCTTGATACGTCTGAACCAGAAGATTTGGTGGAAACAATGGTGAGCCCATCAATCAAAGACAGGCCAAAGCTATACAGGAGAAAAATCCACATTTAAGTCTTTCCTCAAAAAGTCAAATAACAGTAAAATCTGCTAAGATGAACCTCACGTCAATCTCAGAAATATCAAAACAAAAGAAGTTCTAGACTAGTTCCGAGAGCATTCGAGAGCAGCAGGTAGCCATTGTCGACTTAAAGCCCAACGGATAAATTTAACAGGAGGACTGCAGCAAGCTCGAGGATCATATTAGCTTGCATCTTTGTAAAGCAGCAACTTCGCATCTGATGCGATTCATCTTAGACGTAAACATTAGCGAAGCTTTATTCGAAGAACCTGGATTCTTGGAAACAAGGTACAAGGATTAAAGTCCAAAGAACACGAACTTCTGTATTGAAATGATGCACTTGAAACCAGAATTTGAACTCTATTTATTCGTTTAGATCCAGCGATGGAGATGTGATGGCGAATATGATTCTAGTCTTAGCTTATACGCTACACGCAGACGACAGCCCTACACCAACAGCCGTTCGTGAATTTGTGACATAGGGCAAATCAAGAAAGTGGTCTGGTAAATGGTTGCGATGACAATTTTTGAATGTATAGTTTTTGCCAAATTGACCCACTTTTCATAGAAAAAAAAAAAAAAAAAAAAAAACAGGAGAAATTCTTGATTTAACATTTATGTCTATAACTAAGGAATTCTTCTCAGATCGCCTTAAACTTACTTCACCATGGACTGTGTCCCAACCACACTAGACAAATTCCGAAATCCTATGAAAACATAGTGGACCATTTACTCCAATTGAATAAACGAACATATGAAACCACACAAAAAGGGATACCATCTTGATCGATTTTCCGTGGACTCTGCCTCAACCCATGAAATATCAAACCTAACAAAAGCTTTCATTGCACTCCTTAGTGTACAGGCGAACTAAAAAGACACATAAAAGAAGTCACAAAACTTCATGGAAGGGCAAATTACACTAGAAGAAAGAAGTATTGGACCAAATACTTCCTATGAACACCTATAAAAGAAACGTAAGAATGGCTTAGAAGCTATCATGGGCTCTTTTTTGCGAACCGATAAAAGTACCCAATAGCGCCGGTACATCTGAAAGAATCTAATGAATTCTGGGCGGAAAATAGTCGGCAATTACTATCATCATTCTGATAAAACTCACTTTCCGAGCTAAAAAGATACTGGTGAACAGGACTAACATCATCTCTATCCTGTCACAAATAATAGAATAGCATTGGCGATCAAATCTTTCAATCCCTACAAATTTTCGGGAACATGCATTATACAACTGAAAAGAAGTAACAGTGGTTAACCTTACTACTGTTTCCTACCTACATCAATATAATAAGACAAAAACCTAACAAATACAGTTCTAAACTCGCTTACCTTAAAAGAAAAGCAGTAGAGACGGCACTACACGAGGTTCTATAATAGAGAAGACTATGCACTGCAACGAGTACACCATGGTCGCCATCCTAGATAATGAAGTAGCATTTAATCCCGTAAACAAAGGTTTTATAATAACGTCAGAAAAAAGTTTCTCTCCCCTTCTGTGGCTTCTTGATGCAGAAAAGATTATTACAAGTTTCGTACAAAAGGGGATTAAGGAGTAGCCTGCATCAACGATATAGTAATTCTGGTGGAAAGAAAACAATTTTCAATGATCAACGAGCTAATGGAGTTGGCCTTTAACACAATTGCAAAACAAATAACACAAAACGCTTAAGTTATCAATCCATTAAAAACTACACTAGAGTTCACGAGAAAAAGAAAGGTAGAAAATTTTAATCTTCCCAGAATCAACGGCTATAGGATACAGCTTCCATATGAAGCTAAATATCTAGGAATTATCATAGACAGTAAGTCCAACTTTGACAAAAATACCTTTGGTAAACGTTGGGGACGAAGACCATATACATGTACACTAGATGTACATGACAATAATAGTGCGCTGGTATGGTGAAAAGATGCAGAAAAGTCAAGTTATCTCATAACACTCACACAAGTTCAATGACTAGTAACAGGAGCGTTAAGGTCTACTCCTCAAGCTGCACTACAGATTATGCTCAACCTTCTTCCTTTTGACGAATTCCTTAAATGCACGGCTTTTAAAAGCTCGATCAGATTAAAAGAGTTAGGCCTATGGACGCACCGTAATTTAGGACAAGAGTCTATAATACAAAAGTACGAACCATCTAAACCGACTTTGATAGAAGTTTCTCCACATCATTTTCTAGCAGACATTACTGGTTAACCTACACTCACACCAACAATTGAAATCTCCATCTCTACATGAACGGCTCCAAATTGGAGAAAGGTACTATAGCTGGAGTCTACTGTGAAATATTCCAGATCCACAACTCCTTCAACATTCCGCATGAATGTAACTTTGTTATAAAAGCCTTGGCAAATGAAAAAAATATCGTCAAACCCTAATATAGTGTCTGCGAATTCCACAGAATGGATATCTGCTAACTTCTGGACAACTGGAGACATGAAAGTGAAAGGAAATGACAAAGTAGATGATCCAAAAGATAGGGTGGCACACTGCATGGGGGTAACACATGCAACGACATAGCTATAGGGTTTTCCAATAGGGACTTGACAATTTAATTTGTGAACGCAATCTTTCACTAATCATCAAACTGTCACTGTCAATTTATTCAGTAAACTCAACATTTTCATTATGGTAAAGTAAACTAACGAGCAACATCTGAAAATTATAAAAATTTTCTACAGATATTCGGAGTCGCAAAATCATCTTCAGTGACGAAGCTCATTTTTGGCTCAATGGGTTCGTCAATAAGCAAAATATGCGTTGAATCACCACTTCATCCAGAAAAAATAACTGTTTTTGCATGCGGTTTGCATGCCGGCGGCGTTATAGGGACATATTTTTTCGTTGACGATAACGATCGTCACGTTACTGTGAATGGTCAGCGTTATCACGCCATGAACTCCGATTATTTTTGGCCCGAATTGGAAGATATGGACTTAGACGACATGTGGTTTCAACAGGATGGTACCACAAGCCACACAGCACACGCTACAATCGATTTATTGAAGAGTAACTATGGTGAACGTATTATCTCAAGACATGGGCCAGTCGATTGGCCGCCTCGTTCGTGCGATTTAACGCCGTTTGACTATTTTCTGTAGGGCTACGTTAAGTCATTGGTTTATGACAATACGCCGACGACGTTGGAAGAGCTCAGAGCCAACATTAAACGCGAAATAGCGGCCGTTTCGGCCGAAATGTGTGGCCAAGTCGTTGAAAATTGGGTCTAACGAATCGACCGCTGCAAACGTGGTGGCCATATGAACGAAGTCGAGTTCCATTCATAAATGTTTTGATAGTACTTCAAGCCAATAATAAAGTTTTTGAATTATCTCAAATGGTTTGCCTTTTATTTAAAAAAAAAAGTTGTCAAGTCGTTATTAGAAAACCCTATATATAAAGTGAAACCTTGAAAGAGCGGGAGAACACGTACTCTCCTCGGACTCAACAAAGAAAACATCCGTATCGCTACAGGTGTCCAAACTGGCCACTGCCTCATTAGCTGGATGGCCATCAGAACAGAAGCCTATTCTCAAGATTATTGTAGGAGCTGTAGAAACGATACGCAGTGGAAAACACCTGGGATACAGACTTTTTGGAGAACTTAAAGACGTCAAGAAAGAAAAACTCATAGATCACATTAGATTTGCTAAAAACTCTGACGGGTTTTCAGTTAACACCAGCTAGACAGGACCCACTATAATAAAAATAATAATAATAATATAACACTTTAAAAAAATTAATTCCAATAGAACATAAACACCTATCTCTTAGGGGCTAGGGATATGTAGGCGCCTTGTGCTGTAAGCATAGATACTAACACTCCAGATAGGAGGGAAAATGGTTTTTCTGCTGACTTCGAACAAAAAGAAAATGAGAGACTTTTCATAACCAGCCTGCTGAAAGGGTGTGACATTCGTAATCTTATCTAATGCTTTTTGGAGCATTTTATATGTATTGAACCCAGATATCTGATGATTGCCTTGAAAAGTCAGTCATGATCAATTACTTTATACTGATTCTTCGATTTAAAGGTATTGACAGCATTAATTTTATTCCCGTCCAGGGAAAAGTATTTTCAGGCCTGAAATCTTATCAATAAAGTCAATAGAGACTCTTATGAATATTAAATGCAGATATCACAAGCTCATTACATCACCATAACATCATTTTCCCATCCTCACTAGTATTTTTCTTCAATTTATCATTAATAAAATATTACATAAACGTCCTTTTCCACTTTCTTCTACAAATTGTCCCTAATTTGAATGCTCTTCTGGAGTTTCAATAGATAAAATCCTTTCACATTCACCAACATCGGTCGACCACTTTTTTATTAAACAATTTTCGTTATCAACCCGAGATCTTTCAATAAACCTACCACACGAAACCAATTATGAAGTAAGATTTATCGACATAATCCTACCAATTCACCATGTTTAAATTGAAAACAGATATTCCGGGACCAGTGTTCCGAAAGTAGTGAATAGAAAACAAAAAAAAAAAAAAGTGGCTATTTTAAATATCTACTTCCATTTCCCACAACCATAGGTACACGTGTTTTTGAGGTTTTTGAATAGAAAATTTGTATACTTATTGATGCGGTATAAGGAAAGCATAGAAGGAAATTGGGAGAAAACAACAAAACATAATAAAAAAATAAAAAAAAAAAAATTGAATTTTCCTTACAAATCAAAGCTATCAAACCCTACACCGTAAAGGGACACTCCCATCAAATTGTCTAATGTCCAACAAATTGAATACTAACCAAGGCAACCTCCAGCAAAAAAAAATAAAAAAATAAAAAATAAATAAATAAATAAATTGACAAAAACGAAAAGTGTCCCCAACAAAGGAAAATCAAAAAAAGCAAAGAATACACTCTTATATGCTCCATTAACTGTTAACAGCTGCTAACAACTACTCTTGTCCGTCTTCACCTCATACTGGTCACCAACCCACCATCAACCCTTTATCTCACTTCCCCCACTTCATATTTAGCCTTCGTCCTTCATCAGGTCACGGTGTGGAAAATCAATAAAGAACCCTTGTGGGTCCTGAGTGCAAAAAAAAAGAGGAATACACTCAACCGTAGGAAACGACGACCATTGAAAATCTGCAAGTCAAAATAGTTATTATTTTGCAACATTGAGTATCCTGTCCTGTTTGTTCGTCCATTTGTCCCGTCCAGCGGTTCCCTATTGCCATAGCTGTATTGGTTTTTCATTTTTCGAGGGAAAAACAGGCCGTGTCCTTGAGCTTTGTCATGAAAACGTGTGTAATTACAATGCGCCAACTTGTTTCTACTTCAAATGGCATTCATTGAAACAGAAAAGAAAACGACCTTTAGGTGGTAGCTACACTCGATAATAGAGTGAAGAATTCTCTAGTCATAGCCAATACATGTTCTCATAGCAAAGAAAAAATATGTTAGCCGCAAGAAACAAGAGAAAACAAATTCAAACCTGGAGCTTTGGTCGCGCGAAAAATGCATAAGACAGACAGACGAGAGAACTTGTTTGGAATAATTGTTGTGAATCTCCTTATCGACGACAACCGCATGATAATTTTCTTCAAAAAAAAAAAACAAAAAACAAAAATAAAGGGCACTACGGCAGCGAAACAACGAGGACTGTTTGTGACCAGCGAGTGAAGTAGACTCAGCCAATTTTAATGTTAAAAATAAGAACTCTCGTGGGTTAAATGATGAAGAAGAACGACAAGGGATTCCTTCTGTTGTTGGACTTGTAATAGGGGTCCGTGGGAACATTTGTGTATCCCTAGTCCATACACGTAGGACAGGCAACACTTTGATGTAGAAGAGAAAAACAAAAAATCATAACTGTGTCGTGCTTTTGTTTGCTGTTTACTGTTTAGTGTTTACCATGAGTTGCTTTGAATGTGCTTTTGCCTACATACTCACACTGTTGGATGGGTAAGTGTTCCATTTCCGAGTAAAGGATAATTTTCCTTTTCATTTTCCAGGAGGAAGTTTTGTCATTAGGAACGTTATTGTCTGTGACAGGGTGGTGGCAATGAGCGCGGCAGCACCAGTCGATAAACTGAGTACGAATACGACTACTGAAAGCGGATAAAGTATTCAGTCACTGGTCATAAATTTTTACTTGACCTCCTCCCCCTGGATCACTGCCACTAAACTTCATCGTAAGTTGTACCATCTTACAAGACACCACAGCAACGGCATAGCCTTTGGACTGGCTTTCGAGGAATTGTCAAAGATTGCAGTTTAAGAGACAAAATGCCATTTGATTTAGGTGGAAAGTTTGCCAGCAGTCCTCTAGATTTGAGTTGAAGCACATAATTAAGAGACCGGATGAGGGTGGTGGTTGAGTTTCTTTTCCTAAAGTGTATAGGTGATTAGTGAAGATTTATGTGGCAGTTACGTGGTTGAATTTTGTGTTTTGTAATCATATTGCTGAACTGATGCTGCCAAGATTGAATTGTTTCGGTTAAATTATGGCGTGAGGTCTATTTTTGAAATTGTCCGTCTGAGAGGTATTTTTTTCTTTCTTTAAGGGGACCTGGCAGATAATAAAATTCTCATTTTGTGGCAACAATTGTGAGCTTAATTATGCTGTCTTGGGTTTGACACGCAGTTCCATAGAGACTATGGCGAAGGCGATTTAACAATAGCAATAACATTTGACTTAAGAGGGGTAGATATAAAATTGAATGTTGAGCCGAAGTAAGCCAAATGTTTTGCAATCAGTGTCATTTATGCCATACAGTACGGTCAAAGTGAATGTTTTATGTAAGACCAGCGATTAAGTTGACGATTCTTATTATTTGGATGGAGCCCCAGTCCAGCATTTGACTGTGTAAGCCAGAAGAAGTATTTCGCAACTATGAAGGTAGTATCTTAAACCTCCTACGACCTACATATTCAAGGCTTTTCCAAAGATATTTTCTTTAGAATAGAACAGAACAGAATAATGATTTGTGAGGCGATTAAACGAGAAATTATTGTCAGCCCTATAATTTGGATTGAACTAGCAGCGCAACAAACAAGTTCGTAGGGGAGAGCTTCCCTTACCACTCAGCAGTATTGTACTGGACTACGGCATCATAGAGCTAACAACCATGTACGGAAAAGTTTTAAAAAGAATATGATGATCCAGTTAATAACATCGAATTAACTGTTGATGACCCTGACAAGCCTTATAAGAGACTTCAGGGCTGTCATGTGGAAGTTTTAAATAAAGGTGTTACTGGGAGAAAATCTTATGTGGGGAATAGTCGATGAAACAATAGAGAAACTAGAGGTAAAAATAGAGGCACAAGCAGCCAATTTTGAATTGCTTAAACGATGGATAAAGTCGGACAGTATTACTTCGATGGGACATAATTATGACATGTGTGCAAAATTAAAAAAAAAGTGTACGAGCAAAAGTCGGAAGCTATCGTTAACTTGCTATCCATATATCTTAATTAGAGAAAATCGTTCAACAACTTAAAGATCTTGGCGAGGAAGTCTCCTACACTATATTTATTTAAAAGATCTTAATGACTTTGTCATACAATCACTTCTACAGTGTGTGGGAATCAACGGCTGAAAGTGAGCAAAAGTGAAAAAACCTAACAGAATCCCGAATAAATGCACAGGATCACGCATTTCATGCATTTCACGCATTTCATAGGAAACGGCATGTGAAGCATTATTCCCAAGAAAGAACGGCAAAAATGTACAAAAACCTCTTCACAAGGTATTGAAGGTCGAAGTAAAAAACCAAGTAAATGCTGACATTTCTGCAAAAATGTCAAAAAGAGGTAGTTGGTTTCTTGATTCCGGAGCTAGTGGCCACATTCCAGCTCACAGAGTTTGGCTCGTCACTTTCAAACCGTTTTCTAAACCGGTTAACATTCGTGTTGGGAACGGTGAAGTCATATTTTCATATGACATAATATTATTGCGTATGACAACATTTACTGAAAGGAAAAACATTTATTGAATGTGCTTTATGTTCCTGAGATAAAATTAAATCTATTTTCCGCAAGTTGTGCATTAGATAAACGCTATAGAAATGGGGTCTAATAAAAACGATCGCGAATTATTAAAGAATTGTGCTGTTGTTGCCGTTGATCGGTGGGAAAGCAAAATGTGCAAGCTTCTATTTAAAGTGGTGGTAGTGTAAAACTCAACCTCATGTGAATAGTGCTGTGAAAGATTTAAAAGACTTATACGATAGTAGTCTGCGTTTGTGGTATGAGCGACTTTGTCACCAAAATATTAAACACGTGAAAGAATTCCTAAGAAGGAGAAATACTGGAGTTACTGAAGATACTTCCTTTTTCTGTTCTGCCTGTGCTTTGGGAATAATCCACCGCTTTACGTTTTCCAGAAGTGTCTTTCACGCCGTAAAAGTTCTTCGTATGACAATGGGTCAGAATTCATTAATAAAACTATTGGGCGTACCCTACACTCCTAAACAAAACGGTCGAGCTAAACGCGATATGCGCACGAATGTTGAAGTGGCCAGATCGATGTTGTACGACAGAAATCGTATTAAATTATGGGCTGAGGCGGTGAATACTGCATCTTATGTGTTAAATCGAAGTGGACCATGTCAAATCGCACACAAAACACCTTTTAAACTTTTGTTTAACAAGAAGGAATAAAACGTTGGGTTAAAAGTCCAAAAAGAGAATTTGGGTTGGCTATGCTAACAAAACGAAAGGACATCGATTTTTTCCGGACGAGAGCAAAACAGTAGAAATATCGCGCGACGTTTTATTTAATAAAGGCTTTGAAGACTACAAAATAAGAGCAGATCTAGCAGAGAGAAGTAATCGAGCGAACACTGACAAAAAAAGTTACATTTATGATGGAATATTCAGCGATCATGCAAGTAATAAAGAAGAGAAAGCATTTATTACAATGTGTCTGATACTCCAGTAACCAACGAACAAGAAGATGATAATGCTCAGCCAAACATGTTAGGCGGACAAGAAAACAATGCACAAGATAGGTGCAGTGGCAGAGGTGTAAGTTACCAAATTGTTAATGTAAATGATGAAAATTTAGAAAATTGCATCAAGGAAAGGCTACGAAGCAAAAAACAAAAAAAAAAAAAAAACACAAATTTCGCTGTCTGAGGGTTATGCTTTCATTGCTGAATATACATATTGAACCATCTAGTTATGAGAAAGCATTACAGTCCCAATTTGCGTATAAATGGATACATGCGATGGAGCAGGAAGCCTTAAGTTTGCTCAAGAATAATACCTGGAGTCTTGTTGATTTCTAAAAGGATCAAAATATTATCGACAATAAGTGGGTATATAAGATGAAGATATCACCGAATGGTGAAGTGAGCAGATTTAAGGCACGACTGGTTGTTAAAGGATTTAGACAGCAGTACGGGCTGGATTAGTCCTGTCGTTAAATTTTCATCGATAAGGACAATATTGGCTATAGCTGCAGCAGAAAATTTAAAATTTGACATAAAAACCGCATTTTTAAATGGCGACTTTTCAGAAGATATTTATATGAGACAACCCAAGGGTTACGATGATAACAGCGGCAAGTTGTGCAAATTGCAAAAGAGTCTCTATGGACTCAAAAATGGTCATGATGCTGGAACAAAAAGTATCTGCCTCAAAAGTTTCATTTCAAGATGAGTAAATCAGATCCGTGTGTGTTCATCAGCTACTTTCGAGGAAAGAAGGTTTTTTTTTTACTATTTACATTGATGATGTTGCTAACTATTTTCTGGGTTTGGAAATAGCACGTAGAAGAGATGCTCGAAAGCTTTTAAAGAAATTCAACATGGGCGAAGCAAAACCAGTTTCAACCCCTTCTGAAAAGCTATCGAATGTTGTCAACACATTGTCTTTGTGTTGTCCTTTTTGAGAAGCAGTCGGGAGCCTGATGTACTTGGCTGTTGGGACAAGACCCGACATCTGCTATGTTATCAGATCTGTTAGCAGGCATTTTAAAAACCTTGGTGCAACTGATATTTGTGTAGTGAAGCGTATATTATAAAATGTGTCTTAACTGTTACAGTGATGCTTATTACGCTGGGGACGTTAAGACAAGAAGGTTGATGAGCGGCATGATTGTTAGGCTTTGTGGAGGAGCAATACCTTGGCAGTCTCAGCGCCAAAAATGTGTTTCGCTGTCTATAACTGATTCTGAGTATGTGGCGGAATCCGAAGCTTTGAAGAAGTTGGTGTGGTTGAAAAAACTTTTCCAATAGCTGACCAGTGAACAACATAAAGGTCCTACGTTACATTTGGATAATAAGAGCGCTATAAAACTTATAAAAAAACTCCAAATTTCACAAGCGCACAAAGCATATAAATGTGCGGTATCACTTTATATAATATAATCTATTTAAACTAGAATATGTTTCAAATGAAGAACAGAACCTTAACCTTCCTACGGTCCTCGGGCCATTTTTGACCCATTTTAAGAAAGAAATTAAGTTTTCTCTAAGACAAAATTTTTGACGGACAGTTCGCTTTGATTTCTTATTACCTACTCCAGTTTAGTCATTTACGACCCAACCAGCATATTGTTGTTTCAGCTGGGATTTCTGTATGTATGATCTATCTTTGCATTGTGCATTTGTACCCTTTTTATCAGTTTTCCGGGGAAAAACTTACCATATCCATCCAAGAATAGAGATCTATTTCGCATTCTTGTTAGTAACGTGTCGCGGCATAGTTCATTTCAAAATATTAAGTAATATATTTCGTGAATGAAATGTTGAGTTTATTATAATCCACACAATTTCAAAGGTGCATTATACCAGTTTTGGTTGTGCAGTTACATTGTTTGACTTACGAATCTTTTTTAATATTACAGTAAACATTTAGTGATTAGTACATACCTTTGTTTGGAAATTGTACCTTTGTAGCTATGAGTGATACTGAAAGTGAATTCTCTTTGACCGTATCTTCGGATGAAGAAGAATTTTGTTCCGAGTTCGAGGATCACGTTGAGGCACCTGATTCATCAGACAGTGATTTTAGTGATGTTAAAATTTTCTTTGTGTCTACCGAAATGATGGTACCTAATGAAAACAGTACCGGAAGAGCCTCAAGGAAAAATATTATAAAATTGGTGCGTATATAAAATTGACACGTTATTTTTTTTTTTTTTTTTTTTTTTTTCTTCTAGAATTACAGAAGTCGAACTTTCCAGCTTTTAATTATCTTTTCTACTTCATTTGATACGTACTATTTTGACCTTTACCAATCCTTGAGGGCAGAAGTATATATGGTGAAGAATGAACTGATGTTAATATTGGGTCTATAACTTAATTCGGTTTACTAAGAGATAGCATAACTTGTATTATTAGATTGTTATTATTCCATTGGAACATGCGTTGGAAAGCTACAGTCATTGTACGTCATTTCAGTATATGTCAATTATTTGAAGCGTAAGCAACAATAATTTTTTTTCACTCAAATATGTCGAACTTTGTGCCTGAAAAAGTGTTTTTGCCGGGAGTTCTTCTTCATTACTTTAAAAACTGCTGCGGAAAGTCATCGTATTTTGGTGGAAGTTTATGGTGAACATGCGCTAGCTGAGCGAACGTGCCAAAGGTGGTTTGCACGATTTAAAAGTGGTGATTTTTGACTTGGAAGACGATGAACGTCCTGGGCAGCCAGATGAAGAACTGGAAGCACTACTCTATGAAGATTGTAGCCAAAACGTTTAAAAGCAGCTAGATATATTCAAAAGCAGTTCCACATGAACTCAAGCCGAGAGACGTCGAAAGGCGGTTTTGCATGTCCGAAATGCTGCTGGAACGCCATAAAGGGAAGTCATTTTTGCATCGGATTGTTACTGGTGGTGAAAAATGGATCCATTACGACAACCCCAAGCGCAAAAAATTATATGTGAAACCCGGCCAACCAGCTAAATCAACGGCAAAGCCGAATATCCATGGCGCAAAGGTAATGCTCTGTATTTGGTGGGATCAGTTGGGTGTGCTGTATTATGAGCTGCTAAAACCGGATGAAATCGTCAATGGACAACGCTACCGAACACAAGGCAATAATTTTCCATCATGACAACGCTCGGCCCCAAGTTGCCTATTCCGGTTAAGAACTATTTGGAAAACAGTGGATGGGAAGTCTTACCCCACCCGCCTTAAAGCCCAGACCTTGCCCCTTCTGACTACCATATGTTTTGGTCGATGCAGAACGCCCTCACTGCAATACGGTTCACATCAAAGCAGAATATCAAAAATTGGCTTGATTCATTCTTGGCTGCCAAGCCTTTGCAGTTCTTTTGGGATGGGATCCACAAATTGCCAGAAAGATGGGAAAAAGTTCAATAAACGTTCAAATTTTGAAAAAAAAAAAAAACCGAATTAAGTTATATACCCAATAGTACCAAACTATTTGCATTTATTGGACTATTTTTATTGGCCGGCTTTTTTCGATCAAACAACGAAAGCACTGATAGTTTATGGAACTCTGAAAAAGGAAGACCAATATTTGCTGCAAGCATGTCATTGAAGATTTTCAAGAAAATATCAAGAGTTATAAGGTTCAACAACAGGGAAAATCAAAGTGAACGACGACTGATAGATAAATTTGCTCCTATACGCGAGTTGTGGAATCAGCGGGTTGACATATTGCCAAAACTTTATAATCCATTCGAAAATGTGACAATAGATGAGCAGTTAGTAGCTTTCAGAGGAAGATGTCCTTTCCGGCAGTACATGCCATTAAAGCCAGTGAAATACAGAATCAAGTTTTGGGTACTTTGTGATTCTGCAACGAGCTACGCTTGAAATATTCAATCAAGGTATGCATGGAAAGACGGCTGCCTCTGAAAGCGCCGCTACTTTTTGGAAGGTATTGGTATGCAGCTTGTTACTCCCTACATAAAAAAGCGACAAACTTTACCACGAGCACATTTTTCACTTGAAATTACCAAACAAATTCAAAGTGATTTTCAAACCGATTCACATCTTCATCATCTCAATCCCAAAATAGTTCAGGAAGAAAAACAACTAAAAGGAATCTATGTCAATTATGCCAAGAAACAGATAATAAAACGGGAATAATTTGCGGCATTTGTAATACCATAAGTATATATGTAAACAGCATTCTAAAATCATAACTTTGTGTACGAATGGTAATACAATAGCTGACTGTATTTTTTTTTTCCTTTTATTATTGAATTATAAGTTTTGTTAAAGTATTTATGAAAAACATGAAGTTGAAATAAATTTACCTTAATTTTTGTTTAAATAAATTTGTTTTTTCTTTTTTAATATTAACATTATTAAATAATAAAATCTTCAAGTAAAAACCAAAAAATATCTGAAATAAAGCCTGAAAATAGAGTAGTGGGTCAAATTTGACCCGAAGCCCGTTCGCGTCAGTAAATTTGAGGACCGTATTAAGCAACTCTTAATTTGTAAGTGAATGTATGACAAAAGTGGAAGTGTTAAAATTGAAATGTGCTTTTTGTCAACACATATTAGGTACATTCTATGCCAATGAAATTTTTTTCAATAAAGTTAGTTCTCTTCAAACTCTCAAACCTCACATATTGTGTTTCTATATTCGCTCCTTAATTTCAGAGCTTCACGTTTAACTCAACAATACTTCTCGTTAAGAAAATATTATTAAGATAGAAAATCTGCTTTGTCCGGACCTGGCACCACTTCCAGATTGTGCTTACAATTAAACTTGTTGTAACTTAAATGAACCAATAGCATTTTCAAATGATGTAATTAAAATTCAATTCAAACATGAGATGTCACCTTCCGGAGATGGAAAAATGTGTTTCAGCACCAGTTTTTTTTTTTTTTTTTTTTTGTGGGAACAGAGAAATAAAAAGAACTCATGACATTATCATTGAGTAAGCGCTACAGTGATAAAAAACTTACAGTATCAGCACCTATTACATTACCGCCAAATATCTGCAGATCGAAGCTTGTAAAGGTCTCTAGTCCATAGAGATAGTGATACGCGGTGCCATCATCACTCAGCGTCGCAGGATGTTCTGTCAGCACTTATGCGTAGCGCTTTTTAGCGCTTCTTAGTAAAAGCTCACATTAAAATCAACTGTCAGACTCAGGGAATCACAACGCACGTTCATGTCCAGAAAAACTCAGCTCTGAACTTAACCCAATGGTTTCATGGCTGATTTCTGGTACTCCCGTTTAAGATGCAGTGAATTCAGTATTTTAAATTCATTCAGAGAACCTTTGCAGCAAGCCTTTAAGCGCAGTATGGTGAGACTTGGAAGACGGGTGATTATGACTCCAGTGCATTGTATACCAAAAACCATTTCCTTTGGTTGGTGTAGCCAATTATTTGAATAAGGAAGAGAAACGATTCATCTTTACGTCCATAGAATAGAGCCTGGAGTACTGCGGTAAGCATATCTAGTCAAAAAAAATTTGTTTTCGACGATTACTTTCAAGAACTTACCTAAGTACTAGATGAACCAGGCAAGTCAGCTTTCTCCCTTTCATGAACCATAGCAATTTGATTCGGTTTAATTTGAATCGGTAAACCAACATCAGAATTTTCACTACGCGGCCTTGCTCCGTATTTTCGGTGTTTATGTTTTTTTTTTTTTTTTTTTTTTATAATGACTCAGGGCTAAGAAGTAATGACTTCTCTGATGTCCGCGCCTCTAAATATAGGTCAGCTGCTTGACACTTAGTAAAACACACATAGACTCCCGCCAATCACTTTAATCTGAAGTTACCTGACTTAATTAGTGCCACTATTCTTCTCTCACTGCGGTTTCCACTGTGATCGCTTTCCAATGCGGAATTCAATTTCATTGGGTTCAAATTTGATTTCCATTAGCAAATTATCCACTACTGCTTTACTTACAGAAGCCCAAAACTGGACAGCAATCCTAATGTGTTTGAGGCACTGTCTTTTGAATTACATTCAAAGAATTGTGTCTCTGTATCATCATGTTGAAATCATTATTACAGGCGATTCCAATATACTACCTTGATCAAAATAATATAAACACCGTGTGGTTCACCACACCA
The DNA here is from genome assembly GCA_907269105.1 of Volucella inanis. Taxonomy (NCBI): domain Eukaryota; kingdom Metazoa; phylum Arthropoda; class Insecta; order Diptera; family Syrphidae; genus Volucella; species Volucella inanis. Next base: position 152,192,029 of record OU026153.1, read on the forward strand.
TTGTTCCGATTTGGGTTCTGTTGGTATTATTAAGTTGGTACATCTGTTGTTGACATTCCCTCTAAATGTTAGCGTAAAAGCTTGTCATTTGTAAAAGATACATAGACAAGAGTAACATCTATCTCTGTGTGTGTTGGCGATTTTTTACAATTTTATAATTGGATTTAAATTTGCAAGAACGAACTTGTGTTCAATTTTGCGTAAAAAACGAATTTAATGGTGCGCGAACTTTAGAAATGTTGGAAAAGTGTTTCGGCAACGATTCTCTAAAGAAAACGGTCGTTTACTAGTGGCACGAGCGTTTTAAAAGTGGTCGTGAGTCAATTGAAGACGGTGAACGCAATGACAGACCATCGACATCGAAAACCGACGACAGTATTGATGAAGTAAAGGAAATGTTGGTCAATAACCGCAAATTAACCATCAGAGAGACATCGGAGGACTTAAGCATTGCCTATGGATCCGTCCAAGACATTTTGGTTAATGATTTGGGTTTCCGTCGGGTAGTAGTAACAAAAGACCTCAATTTCATGCAAAAAAGAGAACGTGTTGACGTCGCAAAACAGATGATTCGAAATTCTCAATCCGATTCTACATTCATCAAAAGGATCATTACTGGAGACGAGACGTGGTTTATGAGTACGACACGCAATTCAGACATCAGGCAAGTGAATGGCGTTCACCAAATAAGCCGAGACCAAAAAAAAAAAAAAAAAAAACAAGTCGTTTTCAGTCAAAAAAGAAGGCAATGCTCACGGTTTTCATAGATTACAACGGTGTAATGCATCATGAATTTTCGCCAAAAAGCCAGTCAGTAAACAAAGGGTATTATTTGGGTGTTATGAGACGTTTACGTGAAGCGATTCGCCGAAAGAGACCAGAATTATGGGCAGAAAACTAATGGATTTTGCACCATAAAACCGCACCTTCGCACAGTGCCATCATTATTCGTAATTTTTTGACGAAAAATGCAACAAATACCATCCAACAGCCATCGAATTCACCTGATTTGGCTTCGTGTGACTTCTTTTTGTTCAATCGAGTTAAAAAATCACTAAAGGGGACGCGTTTCAGCAGCCGAGAGGAAGTAATGGAAAAATCGCAGGAAGCACTGATGGACATACCGAAAACTGAATATAAAAAATATTTGGAGGATTGGATCAAGCGCTGGCATAAGTGTGTTGCAGCCGATAGGGATTACTTTGAAGGGGACAATGTAGATTTAGATGAATAAACTTGTATTTTTAATTTTCTGAATAACTTCCGAGAACTTGATCAATATGGTACACAATTCTGGGTGGCTTAGACAGTCTGGAAAACAACTTGACCCAGCTTTTAAATGAGCCCACGCGAACACTCACCCTGATAAGTACATGGTTAATGGTTCGTCGAACCATTGTGTTATATCAGCTGATTTGTCGAACAATGACAACACAGTTAGAGAAAAGATTTCTAAAAGAACCGTATGGCAATATGAGAAAAGTAATTTGAGTGGACAACACCTTGTTTAGAAATTTTAACTGGTGGGTGTGTTCGGTCAGCTACTGCTGATATGATCACAGACACTATTCTCTTTGTAATGAGATTTTTTTTCTCATCGGATTAAGAGTATCAGACCAGAAAAGGCATGGTGCGATTCAACCTGTAAAAAGGCTGTCAGGATTAGAAAAATGTTTTTTCGGTCCTACAAGATCAACCCAAAAGAAAAAACATGAAAAAAGTTCAAACGAGCCAGGAATGACTGCAACATTTCTCTTAACAATTTCAATATGACCAAAAACTAAGACAAAAAATACTACAATGTCCTAAATGTAGTAAAAACTTTTGGTCGTTCGTCAAAAACATCAGAAATTCTACCTCATCCCAATGCTCATTTACAATGACATTCCAGCTGCCAGCTCCGTAGACATGACCAATCTATTTGATGGATTTTGGGGCCAGCTCAACACTTTCAGATTACGCTTCGTCGAATCTTCAATGGGGCGAATCCACTTTCGCACCCGTGTAAAAGCAAGATTTCTTTAATAATCTTAACAATCACAAATCCGTTCGTCCAGATGGTATATCTACGATAAATGCGAATCGTACTTTCGTCCCTTCTTTCCAAGGTAATGGATATGCTGATAAAATATCTCGAAACACGAAAATTTCTTAATGACCAACAGTACGATTTTCGTAGTGACAGCTGATTCTAATGTCACCCAGTCAATTGATAACTTCGAAGTCTGACGAAATGTCTCCTATCTCACCTTTCAAATTATCCTCAAGCTCACTTTCGGATGTTCATTGAAATATCATGATTCTTTCCTTAGCCTCAAACTTGCTTATGCCGAACTCTTGGTTTCCTTGTCATTATCATCCTGACATTCAAAACCCATGTGCCTCGGTATTTCTCTTTTTTCCTCCCTAATTTTGCTTGGCCCACGCTGTGTGCAGACATTTAAAGGGTACTAAAGCTGCGGTATATTGTGCGAGCATTAGACGGAGAGTTTCATCAGATCTACTGATCACTTCCAGTATCGTCGCTGCAAGTCTGCGTTTTTCTATGCAGTCGTCCGTTCTGCAAGGGTTTTTTCTTGACTGTGTACCTCAGTGCAAAATATATGATGAAATAACCTTTCAGGTTCTGAACGCTTTTCTGTACTGATTCAACTGATTTTACGGACGCTTATCAAAACGAACTTTAGAATGACATTCTACACATTCTACATTCCTTGTGTTGGTCTGTGAATTCCTTCATTTTGCGAAAACTAATGTTCAGTTCCCAAGATCAGTCCCGACTTTGCCAAAACTTTTGTAGCCAAAATAGACCAACACATCATACTTTTAATATCATACTTGAAGAAGGAAGTAGCATAAATACCGACGCTGTAATGGCTAAAGTTAAAATAAAAAAAGGGCTATAATATCACGGTTTTGATACACAGAAAATCTCAAAACGACAACTCATCAGAAGTCGATCAAAGAAGATAATTTCTTTATGGTACACATGACATGCAATTCGAAAGCTATCTATAAATCTATCAACCTTTCACCGACCTTAGCAAAGGAAAACCGTAAAAATTTTAAAGTTGTCTTAATTTTACAACCCAAAAGCTACTGCGTTATTTTCTCACATCTTAATGAATATCTTAAATACTTTCTTAAGCGTTGCAATAGATACAAGAAAAATGTGTCTTTCTATACGCTAAGCTACATTTTCTATTTTATATTTTATAGCTGACCTTACCTTCGGTTTACTAAGCTACCATAACAAGTTTATCTTAAAGGGTTTCACTCCAACTCACCACTAAATAATAAAATGAGAACTTAATTTATTCCAACTATACTTGAAGTCCTCTTTTACTAGTTTACACTCCAGAAATTTTTTTTTCAAAAAAAACTTTTGAAGCTCTTTTCCCACAACCAACTAAACCACACCATACTTTCGTTTATTGTTCGTTTTTCTTTGTGTCGGTTTCTCAGTTGTATTCTTGTACAAGTAAGTCAAAAAAAAAAAAAAAAAGAAAAAGAAAACCAAACCTCGACATGTAACATTCGTTTAACAAACGTTCATTATATTTTCGAAATTGTTGGTCATAAGTTTTTAAAACATATCAACAGCACCTGCCATACGGGTAGTACCAACAGATTTTATTAAAATTAACTGTTTTCACAATTCCTTTCATTATAGGGTAAATCGTTATACGTTAAAAGATTGTAATTCAGGAAGATATGGAATTGAAAAGCTGATATATCAGTATCACAACCTCTCTAGGTATGCTTATTAGTACACACAAAAGCCAAGATTTTAAAAGCGACAGGTTAACACTCTACAAGCAAATACATTAAGGCGAAAAAAACCTCCAGTCCCTCAATATAGACGCTTTTCTTGCAGGTTTTCGAATCTACACATTTCTGGCAAGTCGTATCTCAAAACAAATGTTCTGTCATTACTTTTAACTCGAACATCCGGATGAGTTTTCAAAAGTCATCTTCACAAGTACAATATCTTCAAGAGATGTTTATAAAATAGGGTGTCCTATACCAAGATTAGAACCAATACAATGTTCCTTCTATCATCGTGTAAAAGCAATTTACCCATTTTAACTTTCGTACTCGTATAAACTTAAAGTAAAAGCAAACGAAAAATATCTGCAGAAAAAGAAGGACGAATGGTTACAAAAAATGTAAAGAAGTTATTGTTGGCCATATTTTCCTGCTTAAGGCCAAAAAGACCCAAACAAAGTTTGTACTGAAGACCGAAGAACTGACCAACACCCGATTCGCAGGACTACATTTAGAGAGTCTCATAAGAGACAGGAAAATTGATTGCTTTGGCCTCTGGTAAGGGTTTAGGATAACAGCCGTACCCAGTCCATGTATTTTATGAATGAATATTTACAAGTCAGTCAGACAAAAAGTTTACTTTAAAAGCTTTACATGTCGTACGGATATATGTGGTAGTGCTGAGGAATTGCAAATTATACCTTAACGTACATGCGAATATGACCACAGGAGGGAAATTTAAATAGCATTCATTTTTATATTGCTTCTCGAAAGACCAACAGTAATTTGGATTTTATGCTTTGCTGCACTCAAAGGTATTTTGTTGAAGAATGTAATATGAATTATCTGAATGTATGATTGCATTTTATCATACCATATTCTGAGAGAAAGAATTTTGAACAAATTCGGAATGGTGCATAAGTTAAAATTAGAGATACATAAATGGTTTTCTACAAAACAATAGGAAAACCATAAAATGAAGAGAGGTGCTTGGGAACCAACTTGATTTTTGGAAAAAGTTATTGTGCTAGCAAGATTGATAAATTTACCTCCTTTTGTTATATGAAATTTACATAGTTGATTTTATTTCATAGCAAGATCTGAAGAAGGCATTTAACATACATGATACTCGTATATTATACATAGATACAGAAACTTAATCTATACTTTTCAAAGTTTTCTCGTGACGACTTACTTATTTCGTTGGAAACACATTCCGTGCTGAACCTGGACCTTAACCAATTAGCTTTACCAGTTAATGTGTTCTATAGCCAACTACGTCATATCATATTGCGGGCTGCAAAATGGCTGAGGTTACTTCAACTTATGCGCGTCAAATAAAGCGAGGCTTTCCCCTACTGACTTTAGAATCTGGGTATAGATCGAAGACTTTTTGGGCCTCAGCGTTTTAAAATATTCTCTCTATGCGAATATGTACTATTTTTCTTACTTGATTGATGCGAACTTTTCTTACTTGATTGATGCGAACTTTTCTTATAAGGTTGAACTCGTTGCACATCTTATGACCGACAATGCCAACTTGAATAACTTTGCGTGAATAGCGACCAGGGATATCCTCATCTTCAACTCAGCGTTCGATTTTTGAGAAAGTTTCATAGCCGGGGTTAACTGCAGAACGAGATAAGACGATGTCTAACTACTTTAAGGTTAAAGCTATCTATTTTGACATTCTTTCTGATTCGTTAATGTTGTGAATTTCTCATTTTTAAGCCCATTCACAGCTAAACGTGTGCATATGAACCACAAGAAAAAACTGCAAGGACATTTACTCTAGTAATGGCATTTAATGCGTACGATATACAAACATGACCAACACGATGATATATAAACAAAAATAGTTTAAAATGGCCAAATCCATTGATAAAAATAATGTGATTATTGCATTTCATACCTATACCCAGTTCCACAAAAATCTGCAGTATAGGTAAGACAGGAATATTTACCTCGTTCTCGAAAGCTCTCATAGGGATATGCATATCAGTCAACAGAAATTTCTGAATTTGTTTTTATTTATTTTGTACCAAACAGTTAGACAGTAATATAATAGAAGCAAAATCGTTCTTATCATTTAAAGTTAAAAATATCCCTTCTGTTGCTATTTCGGTGAAAATATCTACATCCCACATATTAAGGTCAACTTTTATCTCAACACTTTTGATGCAATTAAGACATTTTTCTCTGTCTTTTTTCTCAAATGCTTCTAGTTAATATTGTAGTAGATTAACATTTGAAAGTTTTTATTGAAAAATTATTTTGAAAGTTTTTTTTTTGAGTTGCCTTTATGGCTTCTGATAACATTTAACAACTCATCATACTTTCATCATACTTTCTTCGCAAGCTATGCTATTTTCTCTAAGTCATATTTTGATTTATCATTTTCTGGAAAAAATTAAGATCACTATGACGGAGTTGCGTTCAAAATATTTTAAGGTACTTTTAAACCACTTTTCATACACGAAGACATTCATATCATGATTTCAATGGTACACTCAGACATGGCAACACCTGCCGCTCGATAAATTAAAGCTTAGAGCAGCTTTTAAAAACAATAAAAATCGAAAAGGCTTGTGAAAATATAGGGTTTTCTAATAACGACTTGACAATTTTGTTTTTAAATAAAAGGCAAACCATTTGAGATATTTCAAAAAATTTATTATTGACATTTATGAATGGAACTCGACTTCGTTCATATGGCCACCGCGGGCACGTTTGCAGCGGTCAATTCGTTGGACCCAATTTTGAACGACTAGGCCACACATTTCGGCCGAAACGGCCGCTATTTCGCGCTCAATGTTGGCTCTGAGCTCTTCCAACGTCGTCGGCGTGTTGGCATAAACCAATGACTTAACGTAGCCTCACAAAAAATCGATTGTAGCGTGTGTGTGGCTTGTGGCGCCATCCTGTTGAAACTACATGTCGTCCAAGTCCATATCTTCTAATTCGGGCCAAAAATAATCGGTGATCATGGCGCGATAACGCTGACCATTCAAAGTAACGTGCCGATCTTTATCGTCGACGAAAGAATATGGCCCAATAACGCCGTCGGCATGCAAACCGCACCAAACAGTTATTTTTTGTGGATGAAGTGATGATTCATGAAGCACATGTGGGTTTTCACCCGACCAATAACGTATATTTCGCTTATTGACGAACCCATTGAGCCAAAAATGAGCTTGGTCTCTGAAGATGATTTTGCGATGAAATTCATCATCTTGGCGCATCTTCTCCAGAGCCCAATCGGAGAACGTACGTCGCTTCAAATGGTCCATCGGCTTCAATTCTTGAGTCAGCTTGATCTTGTTTGAGTGTAAACCAAGATCCTTACGCAAAATACGCCATAATGTAGTCTGAGCGATGCCCAATTCGTGAAAATGCATTGGAATTGACTGATTTGGATCGTTTGCTACGGACGTCACAACGGCAGCTATATTTTCGACACTTCGACCAACCCGTTGTCTCACTGACACGGCAACATCACACAAAGAATATGTAAACTCAAATTTTTGCACTAAACTTGTTATTGCTTGTCTACTAGGGCGAGAATTACGACCGAAAATTGGAGTTAACGCTCTTAAAGTTGCAGTCACCGACTCTAAGTATCTGTAGAAAATTTTTATAATTTGCAGACGTTGCTTGTTGGTGTACCTTACCATGATGAAAATGTTGAATTTACTTAATAAAATGACAGTGACAGTTTGATGATTAGTGAAAGAGTGCGTTCACAAATTGAATTCAAAATTGACAAGTCCCCATTGGAAAACCCTATAGAAGCGAAAAAACAATGTGGCTTTGTTAAAGGTATTAAGTATAGGTGTCCGACTTAGAACAAAAGCTCACACATTAGGCCTGTACTGAAGATTTTTTTTTTTAACAGGTTATAAGGTCCGAGCGAAACCGTTTCTGCAAATAAGAAAGTCCGCAGTTTAAGTGGTAATTGAATGTCAAAGGAAAACTCGTTTCCAAGGCAACTGGAAACAAATGGAAATGACACGAAATAGAGATGAGAAAAACTATGTACCATTTCGGAATAAAAAAATTCAGGAAAGCCTTAAAAATCTTTATCTTTTAAAACAAGTATTAAAAAGTTGATGTTTGCTCATCTAAATGTATTGTCCAGAAGGGACTTTTAGCATACAAACTAGTGAAAAATGAAAAAGGTATTGTCCAGGTATTGTCCAGAAGGCTCTTATAGCATTCAAGCTAGTGAAAAAATGAAAAAATGAGGACACATAATTGCTTAATAAAAATGTAAAATGACACAGTCTTAGTTTACCGTTTGACTTTTTCACCAAAACTATCGAATTTACCTACGGCGTTGACTCATTCTCGGGAACGATCACCTCCAATTTTCTATTTGCTCTGATTTAGCCCGGAGTTCCTCCTGTATATGAAATGGAATTTTTCGTGGTGGCTCTACTACTCAATTTTTATAACTAATTGACATTTGTTCCTCAGACACCCTAATCCATTTAATATCTTTTCATATCTTTCTAAAATTTTAATTGAAATAATCATATTCATTATACTTTTTCCTTGAATTAAATTTATGTTTTTAATGCCAATCAAATTAAGATTTAATGAAGAATCTAGTCCGATTAATGTTTTACAATTCATATCAATTAAGATGTGTTCTTAGTCTCTAATATTGATTCGGTAATGCACTACGATCAAATTACCGCCCCAGCTTTTTCTACTTGCGTGATAGAATATGTTATAAACTCCTACAACATTTCATAAATTAACTTAGAGGCTTTGTTTTATGATACCCGAATGTAAATATTCAGGTGGACTATTTTCAAAATATTAGCCTTTCTTTATTTCATAAACATGCTCCTTTAAAACAAAGTAGAAAAACAAATAGAGTCAACATTCCATGGCTGTCTTCGGTAGTTTTAAGCCTTATAAAAAGGCGCAATCTCTCTCACAGATGGAGAAGATACAAATGCTCAGCTATATATAAATTGTACGAATCGCGGTAACTCTTCTAATAAGAAAAAAAAGACTTTCTATAAAAATAAATTCAACCTGAGGGATTCTAGTTCCAAATTTTGGAATAATATTCGCGATATCGGGCTAAAGTCAGGAAAAGATCCACTTCCTAATATTACCGACCTTAATGAACTAAATACGAAGTTCGTTCAGAGCAATCATAACATTTTCAACCAAAAGAATATCCCTACCTTCTTTGAAAACTAACGAGAAGAGATCTTTTCGCTCTCTGGAATTGATGACATATGTGTATGTCAAATAATATTAAGGATAAAATCAAAAGCTGTTGATGTATACCCGACTTTTATACAAACTCTTCTTCCTGATTTTCTTCCCCATATGACGCATATATTTAATGCTATCATTTCAACGTCTGTTTTTTCCCAACAAGTTGCCAAAATTCTTCCATTGCCTAAACCAAATAGTAATGAATATCGACCCATAGCAATCCTTCCTTTTTTAAGTAAAGTCTTTGAAGCAATAATAAGTAATCAAATCAAGCCTTATCTAAATAGTAGAAATCTTGTCACGAAATTTCAGTCGGGCTTTCGTGCAAAACGTAGCTGCACTACTGTGTTACTAAAAGTGTGCGAAGATATTCGTGCCAGTCTAGATTGTAATATGTGGGATTTCATAGTCTTCTTAGACTTTTCAAAAGAATTTGACAGCGTAAATCACTTTATACTAATAAATAAACTGCATAGACAATTTTCCTTCGAGAGCTCCTCGTGCAAATTAATAGCTTCATATTTATCTGGTCGTTCACAATATGTGTCTAATGGCACCAAACACTCCTCACTTCTCCAAGTCTCAATGGGTGTTCCTCAACGCTCCGTACTCGGCCCTCTTCTTTTTTTTATGTTTTATAAATGATATATCTGAATGTTTCACGACCTCCGCGCACCATATACTATATATGCCGACGATGTACAAATACATTCTTTGTTTCCGAAATTCCATAAAAACCAGGGGTTAATCAATATTAATGAAGATCTTAAACGAATTCATGCTTAGTCAACAAAAAATTAGCTCTATCTTAATCCAGTCAAATTAAAAGCCATGTTCATTAATAGAGGTAGACAAACAAAAATTTCGGCTTCAATATTTTTTAACCACACTCCTGTAGAGTATGTGTATAAGATAAAAAATCTTGGAGTCTACTTTAGTTGTACATTGACTTGGATTTTACAAGTAAACAACGTAATATCGAAAGTGTATAGCACTCTTCGTGGTCTAAGCCATACGAAAAACTACCTTCCAATATGTGTTAAGCTGAAATTGGTTAAATCTTTTATCATGCCGATACTGCTTTACGGATGAGAAATATACGCTGACTTGGACTATGTGTCGAAAAGAAATTTAACTGTGGCATATACAATAATAGTTGCGCAAGATACATTTATGATATTAGACCGTCAGAGCACGTTACGCACTTAACTAAAAGTATTACTGGCTGATCTATAATAGCCTTATTTAATTATAGAACCATACTATTGCTTCATAAAGTAATTACTACCAAAGAACCAGACTATTTATTTGAAATGCTTAAATTTGCCAGTAATCAAAGATCTACGAGTACGCAAGTAATTGAATCTATGAAGACATAAGTATCTTACAACTAGTCGAAATTTTTTTATCCATTCGATTCATCTATGGAATTGTCTAACAGTAGATATCAAACGATCAAACAACACAAATATACAATATTTACAAAGGAAGTTTTTAAATACTTTGCGCAAACTTACTTTCTTCCAAATTGATTTAGTCTTCTTCACCCCTATTTCTTTTCTCCTTCTTTTTATTTATTTATTTATTTATTTTGTTAACCCTTTTTCTTTTTTTATTTTTATATACATATGTATAAGTTTCCTAATAAATTGATCACTATAATTTCATTTTAATATATATATAATTGCCTAGCTTGCACAATGTAAAAACATTTAATCTTAATGTACAAGTATTATTTGAAATAAATTTGAAATTTAAAAATTTAATAATATGTTTTTGTTTTCGAGAACACAATCCAACGAACACTTACCAATAAGTACGTAGTAGGTAGTATAAGTTACACTAAGTTTTTAACCGAAAAATGTCAACAAATTTGCATATGATGTTCTGAATGAACACTTACATTTAATTTTAACATTTTAGATATCTTAAAAGACTTGATGTTACCCTCTGCCCCTGTTTTCACCTGTGCTCCTACTTTTGTTTCATATATTTTTATATAAATATATTATTCCATGTGATGAGCTCTTTTGTTGTTTCTTTCTTTCTTGAAAGAAATTTGAAATTCAATTTGATTACTAAGGTCTCCGTCACCACCGCCAACATTGTTCGAATGTCCTTTGACTTCGACTGTTGTTTCGACTGTTCTTTTGCTGGTACTAGTGACTTTGTAATTCAATCCAAACCAACACACTTTTTAGATTTCTCTTGAACAAAATTGTGGTTTTCATTTAATCCAGAAATGAATATATCTCCTACTAACTTGTCTTTTAACAGATATTTTAAGCTCACACGATTTACTTATGCTGTTATGAATTCGTTCATAGTATTCTACTGACTTTGATGACGAGAAAAAAAATTTTACCTTTCCATTATAACGTTTAATTCAGGCACAAAGTGTTCATCAATTTTTTTTTACTAAATCTGTATGTTCTAAAGTTTCTTCACACACGTCAAAGAATCAAAAATCCAAACAGTCTGCTCCTAAATGATGGAGAAATGACCAATTTTTCCGAATATCTGTCGTTTCCAACAAGCACTCATGGATAAAAATATTTTGAACTGTTTGTACCTCATCTTTCGTGATGCTGCTAAATACTATAATATGAATTAACGTCTACGGCAATTTGATTATAATTATTAACCACTTTTTCTGAATTCTCACTCTCAGTTATTTTTACTTTGATTCACTTATGACACCATGTAACATTGTAAAGACAAGGAAGTAAACACTTGAGTGACTGTTAACGACTGACTTTACTCGTATTTGCCTTGCTTTACACTTTATTTACTTAAGAACTAATACATACCAGGTGTACCGGTATGAAGTGAGGGCCAAGATACAAATGTGAACGGGCCCTAATTTTTTGGTTGCTATGACAACTGTCAAACATATAATTTAGTATACATCAAGTCATTGAGCAAACAACATCATATTTTTTCATCGTGTTAAAAATGTTGAATTTTGTACCAGAAAATAATGACTTGCGGAAAGCATTAATTTTTTGTTTTCATTTGAAGAAAAGTGCTGCAGAGTCGCATCGAATGCTTGTCGAGGCATATGGTGATCATGCTCTATTAGAAGCAACATGCAAAAGATGGTTTCAACGGTTCAAAGAAAACGATTTTGATGTGAGAAATGAAGAACGTGGAAGACCACCAAAAAAGCTTGAAGGTCCCAAATTGCAAACAATATTGGATGAAGATGACATTTTGAGTCAGAAACAAATGGCAGAAATGTTAAATGTTGCACAACAAACAATTTCTGATCGTTTAAAAGCTGTGGGAAAGATCAATAAGTCTGGAAAATGGGTTCCATATGAATTGAATGAAAGACAGATGAAAAACCGAAAAACCACTTGTGAATTGTTACTGGCGATGAAAAATGGATTTATTTTCAGAATCCTAAAAGGACGAATTCATGGGTTAATCCTGGTCCACCATCAACTTCGACTGCAAAACTGGTGGGACCAGAAAGGTGTGGTGTACCACGAGCTCCTAAAACCTGGTGAAACCGTTCATACAGATCGCTACCGACAACAAATGATCAACTTGAACCATGCATTGATCAAAAGACGACCAGAATGGGCCAGAAGACACGGCAAGGTAATTTTTCTCCATGACAATGCACCTACACACAAAGCAAAACTGGTTCAGAATACAACCAAAGCACTTGGCTGGGAGTTGCTACCCCACCTGCCGTATTCACCAGACTTGGTCAATTCCGACTTCCATTTGTTTTCATCGATGGGAAACGTATTAGCTGAGCATCACTTCGAATCCTACGAGGAAGTCGAAAATTGGGTGACTTTTTGGTTTGCTTCAAAAGACGAACAGTTTTATTGGCGTTTAATCCACAAGTTTGAATAAAATGCATATGAGTGCTTGTATGTGTATAACAATCGTCGTGACTAGTATATGCTTAAATAATTTTTAAAACCCATACAAATTTTTAGTTAAAATTCGAGACCAGTTTCGAATACTTTACGTTTATCAACTAGACGTTAAAATCGTCCTGATAAGCGAAAAAGTGAAAGTTTAGTGAATACAATCGAATCGACTTTTTCACCTCATACTGTTACTGTGACAATGTGCCAGCGACCGGAACAAGTGGGCAACTGGGTTAGCCCATCAATTGATTCCGCATCGTTCTTAAGAACCAAGCATCTATAGAACTTCTACGTCATTTAACATCGTTTAAAAACGTACTAACACAAGAGTTAAGGCCAAAAGATCATCATGTTATAAACATTGAACTGTCACTGATTCTGCTCTAATAAAGATTGAAGAAGATTTAGATTTTCGTAGAATATTCATCCTCAGTACTGCGGCATAAGAAATGGCGTAACTTGTATTATTCCATTGGAACATGCGTTGAAAAGCTACTGTCATTGGACGTCATTTCAGTATATGTCATACATTTGAAGCGTAAACAAAAATTTTTTTTTCACTCAAATATGTCGAACTTTGTGCTTGAAAAAGTATTTTTGCGGGGAGTTCTTCTTCATTACTTTAATATGAAGAAAACTGCTGCCAAAAGTCATCGTATTTTGATGGAAGTATATGGTAAACATGCGCTAGCTGAGCAAACGTGCCAAAGGTGGTTTGCACGATTCAAAAGTAGTGATTTTGGCTTGGAAGACGATGAACGTCCTGGGCAACCAAAAAAGTTTGAAGATGAAGAACTGGAAGCATTACTCTATGAAGATTGTTGCCAAACACAAGATGAGCTCGCAGAAACTTTGGGTGTCACTCAAGCAGCCATTTTAAAACGTTTAAAAGCAGCTGGATATATTCAAAAGCAACGAAATTGGGTTCCACATGTTTGCATGTCCGAAATGTTGCTGGAACGCCACAAAAGGAAGTCATTTTTGCATCGGGTTGTTACTGGTGATGAAAAATGGATCCATTACGACAACCCCAAACGCAAAAAATCATATGTGAAACTCGGCCAACCAGCCAAATTAACGGCAAAGCCAAATATCCATGGCGCAAAGGTAATGCTCTGTATTTGGTGGAATCAGATGGGTGTGCTGTATTATGAGCTGCTAAGACCGGGTGAAACCATCAATGGACAACGCTACCGAACACAATTGATCCATTTGAAGAGAGCAGTAGCCGAAAAACGCCCGGAATATGCGCCCAGACACGAGGCAATAATTTTCCATCATGACAACGCTCGGCCCCACGTTGCTATTTCGGTTAAGAGCTATTTGGAAAACAGTGGATGGGAAGTCTTACCCCACCCGCCTTATAGCCCAGACCTTGCCCCTTCTAACTACCATTTGTTTCGGTCGATGTAGAACGCCCTCACTGAAATACGGTTCACATCAGAGCAGAATATCAAAAATTGGCTTGATTCATTCTTGGTTGCCAAGCCGGCGCAGTTCTTTTGGGATGGGATCCAAAAATTGCCAAAAAGATGGGAAAAAGTCATAGCTTCAGATGGGCAATACTTTGAATAATACTATTGTGCATATTTTTCTTAAATAAACGTTCAAATTTTGGAAAAAAAAACCGCACGAATTAAATTACATACCCAATATCAATCCGTTTGTCGTAATTTATGATGACGACCTGGCAGAATTGCTCCTCTGTTCAGTTAATATGACTTTTTATCTCGTCCGTTAGCTCTTCAATTGTTCCTGGCTTGTTGGTATAGACCTTTCTTTGGAAATAACTCAATAAAGTACAAGTGTGTCAAATCAAAAGAAAAAAAAAATTCAATAATTTTTCTAGTCCAAAAACCACACGTCTTTTTGGGTACGCACCGGTTTCTCAACAATCTCTTTAGAGATTTAGCCCAAAAGCGACAATTTTGCTTATTAACGTGTCCGCAGAGATAAAAATTTGTTTTATTCTGAAGATGATTGGTTTCTTGTGCATCAAATCGGCGAACGTATGACGCCGGAAATAGCCTGGGGGCTTCAATTGCCGCGTTCAATGAATTTTGTAAGTGTACATATTTAAATCTTCTGTTAAATTTTGATGTAATATAGTTTAATTCCTATGCACGATGACGAGTTTGTGTTTTGGGACTCATTGCCATACTGTCAGCAACACTAGAAGCACCAGCAAAAATGGTGACACTGCATCTGACACTGAGTCGAAAGACTCATTCCCGAAACTCTTTTTTTAGTCAACCAAATTATAACCATCTTAAACTAAGTCCTGTAACTGGATCTCCCAGTGAACTATCATCGCTTATAGTGACAGTCATACGTGGCTGCTGTTTTCAAAATATACAATGTTTATGAGCTAAAGGAGTTATCCTGTATTTTCTTTAGAATTATTCTCTTCCTCACCTCTATATTTTCCACTGAAGTTTGGATGACCTTACGTCATCTAGTTTTTTGAACTAGACCCCCCTTTTGAAGATGTTGCCGCCAACGCTTTAGTCTATTTATGTTTTAAGCAAAACATCAAATTTCCCGCCTATAAATATATATTAGTTTGAATTTGCATTATATGTATACAATAGGATGTCCCAAGAAAACCATAATCGTTTTTTTTTACTTTTGAGTCAAAACAATTATAAATAAAATTTTAAGAAGGTAGGACCACGATAACCCGTTCTGACTTACATTGATACATGTCAGTAATTGCTCTCTAAGGCTGACGCGACCTAACGTGTCGATGTGCTTGTGATTACTCGTTATTTGGTTATAGAACACGCATTGTTCTCAATCAGTCAATATGTCGGTAGAATTACGCAGTTCTAAAAGAGCTATATTTTTAATAGGTGACGCAGAGCATTAAATAACGTGTTCAAAACTTCCGTTTAATGGACAAGTTCTAGCAGTTTTATTTTACAATTTCTGTGAGTTGAATTTAACTGTCAATGAAAGCGCGAATCTCATTATTCGCGAGTGTATTATCTATTGTATTATACTAAATGTTTGTCTATTTATGTGAAGAAACTTGTAAACTTATATCAAGTTTGGAGGGACTTGCAAAAAAATGTATAAAAGGCACAAGACATATTTAGGCAGCGCCGTGAAGACTTTGTCAACAATTTAGATAATTTGTTTGATATTGCACGAGCCGATGCTCTTCAATTAATAGTTAAAAATAAGTGAGGATAGAATCTTTTTATAGCGTCAAAGAGAGCCAGGCCGACTTGGTCACTTAGCAGGAGTGGATAAAAAATTGACTGATAGAGAGGAAAGAACACGCCTCAGAACTATTGAAGAAGAAAAACACGTGCTAAATTTTTGTTTGAGCCGACTCCTTCGACATCATCTTATATAGCGTTACAAGACAACTCATCCACTGAATCCAATGAAAACTTAGACTTACAAGAGGACATACCGAATCTTGTCGAGAATACGCAACCCAGCAAAACACCTCTGCGGAAAGATTTCATTACTCCAAAATTAGTAGCAGCGTTAGATACGTGTCAATTGAGTATGAGATGTTCTGTGTTCATTCTTGAAGCAACTAGTGAAGCACTTGGATATAAAATAATACTGCTTCAAATACAGGTCATTTTAACGGTGCCTGTGTGCTTCTTGAACAAAAACTAAACTGAGAAATGCTTATTTTTGCTTGTCACCACCACATGTATGAATTGGTCTTAAAAGGCGTATTTGAAATCAGTCAAGTAACTACAAGCCCTGATAGTTCACTATTTAAAAAGTTCCGAGAAAACTGAAAAAGTATTAATGGTGATAAAATACAGAACTATAAAGAAAAACTTACACACCACCTGACTGTCTCCGAAGTTGACAACTACAACAACAACTACAGTTTTACCGAACTGAGCTGACAAAAGAAATAGTCAGAGATGATTATCGAGAGTTAATAGAGCTTTCTGTGATATTTTTAGGTGGAGATATGGAAAAAAATTTAAAATCCGACCTCAAGGTGCGATGGCGAGAACAATTTATTCCCTGAAAATATCGTTACTTAGTGCTCAATTCAAGATCACAAGCAAAGACAAGGCGGCATTGATTGACGTTTGCTTGTTCATTGTAATATCCTACATTAAACCATGGCTCCAATGTACTTCAGGTATAAAATCACCTTACCAAGATTTGTGCTTTTTGAAAACACTGAAGTCTTAAGATAAAACTGATAAAACGATCTCAAAAGCAGCCTTGCAGAGAATAATTCAGCATTTATGGTATAGTATTTAACTGGCGAAGATTCTATACTATCACTGTTTGACGATGATATGGACCAAGAAAATAAAGTTAAAATGGTTGATAATTTAACCAAAGAGGGAACAACTCATGGAAAACGATACATCCCATCGAAAGAAGAACTTTGTGGTTCATGATATTTTAAGCTTATTAGAGAACATTGGCATTAATAGTTAAAGACGTTTTTACCTTCGTTTTCTGTAAAAGTATATTTTTTAACACTCTTTTCTTATTTTGTTTCAGAAAAAAACATCTCTGACTTCATTTTAGTAAAAAGCAAGTCCATGTTCAATCGCCTTAAAATTGAAGACAGTTTTCTACATGAATGTCCTACTCTTTGGTCAAATAATACATTGTTTCAAGAAGCTATAAAGAAAGTTTCGGCACTGAGGGTAGTAAACGATGTTAAACGGTTAAGTTGATGCAAAACTTTCATGGATTAAGCACAGTTGAGGAGAAAAAAAAAAAATTTATTACGTTGCGTACAAGAACACCAGAAAATTTATCCTGACTGTAAGAAACAAACGTTAAAAAGAAAATTTCAACAATAATATTTATTTTTTAATGTAAATGAGTAAATAATATACTATTCGGGTGTATTGGAGTTTTAATTAAGTAATAAAAATTAATTTTTTAATTCCTCCTATAGTATGTCAGTACAAATTTTCATGTCAAAAGTTTGGCATCAAGTCGGCACGGGTTATCATTGTCCAATCGCAATAATATTTATTATTTGAGTCAATGAGTTTAAACGGAATAAAAATATAGGGTATGCGGATGTCTTGGGACACCCTAATATACAATTTGAACATAAACAGTGAACTTACCACAAGAACAAACTCATCACACCCAATTTTCTTCGTTTCCTCATTCACACAGTTTGTTAATTGATCACTATATTGTCAACTGCCAAAGCGAATCGATCGATAAAGTTTAAAATAAAATAAACAATTATTTATAACGTTTTAGAAAAAGTGGATGTGGTCTTGTCTTTTAATTTAAAAATTCATTTGGAATTTTGCAGCTAGAATCATGGGAAAATGATATTCTTCAAACCATGGAATGGCCCCGACCAATCCATGTTAGGAATGGAATATAGTTGAATAATTTCGGATGGCTCTAAAACCGATCAAAAAAAGTAACATATCCAAACCTAATTATAATGAACTTTATACGTAGAATAATATGTTTAGGGCCAGAAATATTTGTCTGTGTATTTAGACAAACAAACTACACTTAGTACACTGCTAATAAACAGCATTCTTGCTTATCTTGGGCAGGAAAAGCTGCAAGTCAGTTACTGTCTCCTTGGCAGGTCAGGACCATTTCCTAAATAACTTAATGTTCTAGGAATAAATAACACTACTAACAATTAATCAATAAGTTTCCGGGTTACGCTCGTATAAGTCCGAAGGACATAGAGCCGATGTGGTGTATGAACTTAAGCGATTACTTATTTCAAGATCTTTCTCCAAGTTCTATGTTCTTGACATCTTGATTCATTCCTGAGAATTGGTTCATAATAATTGGTTGCAAAAAGATCCCCAGTAAGACATCGACAACCAACAGTATACATATGTTAGAAAAAAAAAAAACAATAAAATCGAGTTTACAACTCAACAACATTATTAACAAAATAAGATCGCGAAAACTATGACGGAGAATGCTTAATATGATTTCTGGGTTAATTAAATACACTTAAGAGTCTATCATTAGCAGGTGGGTAAGATTAACTTCTGACACATTAACACTAATACTGATCTTTGGATAGATTGCGGATTCCACCTCTTACCTTTAATACCTTTTTTCGTGCAACATCTGATACCGAATAAAAGACCTTTTTTTGACTGATTAAACTTCGTCACTAATTTAGATATTTATCCAGATAATACTATTTTAAAGGAAAGTTCATAACGCTCAACTTAGCTTCAAATTTGTTAAACTTGACATTCAGCAGTCCACTTTTCTTCTAAAATTTTACCCAATACCCATATAGGATTCGTCTTCTGTATCCACTAGAAAATGTTAAAAAGTTCTGAAAATCTAAACTAATCCATTTCAATTAGATAAAGTTATTGACTCAGTAACAATTCATTGCAAAATTATTTGTCATAAATTTATAAGATTAAGCTGCAAGTCTCCAGCTCTTAGCATAAGCTACTCACAAGTGCCATCAGCACTTATCTCGAGTTCATAAAACAAACATATCTTTTAACCCTCTCAAAACCCATTCGCAGTCCCATACTCAAAATTTAAACTCTAAATGAAGATTTAGGGCAATTAATCTCCCTTACCATACAGAGAAGGAGAGGGTATACCATAGCGTTCCCATAATTTGTCTCCGAGCCGAATTTGAAAATCTCCAAAAACTATTTCACATTCAACTAAATATACTATTTATGCCATCCCCTTTCCAATCCCTCAATGGTGTACCCAAACCCTACCCGTTATGGTGGGTAAACCCCTTTGCGTGAAATTTATTTGCAAATATAAAATATTTGCATCCATAAATCAAACGGGTGAAGTAGCGAGAGCTTGTATAGTATGAATGTAGTTCTTTTTGTTTTTCGAAAATTAATGATTTCTAAGGGATGTACGAGTAGTGCTTTCAAGCAAATATACCGGCCCTCCTTCCCTACCAACCCCCCATGGCAAATGCCAAGAAATTTGTTTGCAAAACAACTGAGTGAAATTATTCTTTAATTGCATCCACCCCAGCCTGATTTATTATGTCTGTCTTCAGACTGAAAATAGGGCCAACCAAACGGCGCAGGGGTAAGAGTTAAATTATATGAAAAAGGAAATACGAGTACAAATACATAGTACAAAACAAATGAATTAATGAATAAGTAGATGGGCTAAATGTACAAAGTGCAGCATGAGATGATAACAAAACATTGTGCGCTATGAAACAAAACTTTCGCAAGGAAGCTCTTGAAAATTGCGAAAATTGCACTTGGAAAAGTACGCGAAGCGCAAAAACTTTGTGTGCAGCTCATTAGAAAAACAACAGTACCCAGAGAGAGAAAAGCAAAGGCGATGTTAAAGATGTATCCATAAAAGACGCGCACGCCTTAGTGAAGATACAAGGTTTTCTTTTTTACACTACCCTATTTACCCTATGGGATGGGTAGGTTGCTTGGGGTAATTTGGTTGTTGGTTGTTGGTTCTTGGTTGTATCCTACTATATGTACGAGAATCATTGTCGAATCTCTCTGTTGAATAGCTGAGGAGTTGAAGAGTTGAAGAGTTGAAGCGTTGAAGAGTGGAAGAGTTTAATGCTTCTTGACTTCCGTTTCCCGGCGACGTATTATCGTTGAAATTCATTTTTTGTGGTTTTAATGGTGTGGAACTACATCCAGCCCCAACAAAATTCTGCTGCAAAACTGCCACCCACCCTAACCAGGATAAAATGAGATTTTTGGCTAAAATTGAATTTTTTTTTTTCTATTTGTCATCTTATACCAATATCGCTTAGAAGAAAGGAATAGAAAATCTCGGCTGTGTGAAGAAAAGAATAAATTCAGCTTACATCCCAACTCTCTGATTGCATACACAGTACATACACCCATTAACCTCTGTATTCCTTGACACACACACTAAGGAGTGTTGAGAAGAAAGGGCGAAACTTTTTCCCTAACAACCATTCTCTGTCAAGAATGTTTGTCTAACGCTAACTCAAATACCAATTGTATCCTGTCATCTTGAGAATGTCAGATTTAAGCACACACGCACACATACACACACACATGCTCAAACAC
Organism: Volucella inanis; assembly: GCA_907269105.1. NCBI lineage: Eukaryota > Metazoa > Arthropoda > Insecta > Diptera > Syrphidae > Volucella > Volucella inanis. Next base: position 152,212,940 of record OU026153.1, read on the forward strand.
ATTGCTTACGTAGAAGGACTATAACTCTAACTCTAACGCGTACCTATCTACATGCAACCAGCTAAGCTTTTACATCAAATCCGGAGGTGAGATGGAATTTTTAGGAGGTGGTTAGGTGGTGAGTTAGGGTGGCTTTGGAAAGACTAACATAAATGTTCGACGACTTTGTTTGTTGATTTTGTGATGTTGGAATTCTGCTGATTTCGCTAAAATCACGTCATAACTTATTTGAGTTGCTGTTTTAAGGCAGCCGACTTCAGACTTTCATTCCCCCAAAATGTATTCAAGTTTTAAAGGAGCGAGTGCTGGTATTTTTTACTTTTTTTTTTGTTTTTAGTTCTTATTCTGTTTTGTAATGGAAGGGGGTAAAGGGAGCCCGAAGTGAGTAGTTCCACGTGTACTCTTCAAAAGTGAACTTTTCAATCAATGTTTATTTAATCCGTGCTGTGGAAAGGTATTGCACTCGTATTATATGATATATCTCGCAGGTGTCTAGTGGACGATGGATGCAGAACCGGATTCGAAAATTCACCCAATTTTGTCACTATATATAGGGTGCTGCCAAAAACAATTGCGTCTAGCCTAATATGGTGAAAGTTTTCTAAGTACTAATATTGACGAATATCTGGTGGTTGCCATGCTCTTCTTGTGACTATGACCATGAAGCTACTGAAGGTGAGCTGTAGTGTGTATAATGGGGTCCAACATCTTTTTGCTTCACAAATTTACTAACGTGAACAAGTTGATTTATAGATGTGATGTAATCGCTTTTTTTTTTTTTTGGTTAAACAAGGTATCAGTTGAAAGTATTACATTTTTTGGGAGACCTCTTACGATCGATGGAAAGTAGATAGGCGATTTAACAACCTGTTATTTACGAACATCTTTTTTGTTTTTGTGCTTTCATTGATCTTTCGAAGAAAATTGCGAAATTGCTTTGTTTTTCCGTTTGATGCGATTTGTTTTATGTGAGTGGGATATTGAGAAAAGGTACCCGGACGATTATCCATAAATTGTAATTGCGAAATGAGTTCGAGGCAACATTGGACAGCTGGTAGGCTGGTTTATCTTGTTTAAAACCATTAGACTATAAAGTTGGTGCTTTTTTATTGAACTTAGTTTCTGGCTGACATTATAGAGTAGCAGGTATAGAGAAATAAAGTGAACAAATATAGCCTTTATCTTTTTCCTTCTCCCTTATTTGCAAGATTTTAGATTATTCAGCAGAAGTATTTTTTTGAGATATTTTAAATCAACAATCGTGTTAATAAAACAGCGTATTTCCTAGATATGGAAAATTTAAGAGAATGATATAAAGGCTTTATAGGTATAAAGTACATTTTTAATTTTCAAAATCTAACTTGTACTTGAATGAGCTTTATTGACCTCTAAATGACATGAACTCACCGATATCACCCTACACGAGAATGTTTATACATAATTCCTTAAATTTATTAGAGAAAAAAATATTGCATTTGCAACACCAGACATCATAGTAGCGGCCAAGTTACAAATGATTTAAAATATTATCGTCTTACTGTTAGAGATAACCGTGAAGAGATCTTTTCCTTTATTGTGTAAAAAAATTAATGTGGTTTCATACCAAAAACTGATACATCTTGTCATATATAGTAAGGTCGGCTTTGTAACAACATTTTCATAAATCATTGGCACGCAACTTCTGTCTGCGACTGAATATCCTCAATGTAAAGGAAAACTAGTGGAAATTACGTTATACAAGCTATTGCGTATCATCGAGTACACCTTTTACCGTGACAAATACACAGTGGTAGCCCTATGCACTATGTATAAGCAGCACTAAAGAAGGGTAGATAGTCCACTCAGTGATTTGATTAATCCTGCTCACTAGGGGTATAATCAAATTAAAAGTGGATGAGACATCTGACAGAAGACCAGTCAGTGACGTAGAGTAACGTCGCATGGTGTTGTCCTATTTATTCTCCTTTATAACTTGATGGTAAATGAACGTCAGCAGTGTTCTGGGAAGCAGAGGATTTGCAGATTGATGTGATGCTTGCGCGGTTGTGTTGGGGTTGCTGACTCAGAAAAACATCCCAATACCATCAATCAGTAAAAAACTGGTCAAATGGACGTAGATTAGGCAAACCTGGATTTGTCTTCTCCCCTTAAAATACAAAATATCACACTCTAATTCCGATATTAATGACACAAGCATCATATTTTCTGACACAAAACTAAACTAGAAACTTTGTATACAAGAACCAATAAAAAAAGCTACAAAAGCACTCTTCTCTTGCAAGATATTCAGTAAAAATATTTATAAATAAGCCCCACTTAATGTTTACTTCATAAGACTCATACCTGGGTAAATGCAGGTTAGCCTTGGACAAAGCGATAAGTTGTGATAATTTTATTAAAGTTGAAGGTTTGTTTTTAAGTGAAACATTTTAAATTCTTCTCACGCAATACTCAGCATTCTGTTTTATTTTAAGCCACCCGACATGGGTTACAATTAAAACTTAATTAGCGACAAAACAGACTTGGCCAAAGCTGAAACTCTCTCATTACTAGATATTGTTTTATCAGCAAGCATGCAGCAATAACGCTTCCAATATAAGGTATAAGAACTTACTAAAAGCTTTGAGTACTTAATTCAGTTAAAGAACTGGTTAAGCTAAAAAAGAAAAGTCCTTTTGAACGTTTTCTATATTAGCTATCTTATAGATTGTGTAACAGAATCATTTGAACCCTAAACTCACCTGGCATCATAGTGGCCCTTATATAGGGTTTTCCAATAGGGACTTGACAGTTTTGAATTTAATTTGTGAACGCACTCTTTCACTAATCATCAAACTGTCACTGTTTATTTATTCAGTAAACTCAACATTTTCATCATGGTAAAGTACACATCTGCAAATTACAAAAATTTTCTACAGATATTCGGAGTCGGTGACTGTAACATTAAAAGCGTTAACTCCAATTTTCGGTCGTAATTCTCGCCCTAGTAGACAGGCAATTACAAGTTTAGTGCAAAAATTTGAGTCTACATATTCGTTGTGTGATGTTGCCGTGTCAGTAAGACAACGGATTGGTCGAAGTGTCGAAAATATCGCTGCCGTTCAGACGTCAGTCAATTCCACAGCGTTCTCAAGAATTGGCTTATTTTGCGTAAGGATCTTGGTTTACACCCATACAAGATCAAGCTGACTCAACGATTGAAGCCGATGGACCATTTGAAGCGACGTACGTTCTCCGATTGGGTTCTGGAGAAGATGCGCCAAGATGATAAATTTCATCGCAAAATCATCTTCAGTGATGAAGCTCATTTTTGGCTCAATGGATTCGTCAATAAGTAAAATATGCGTTATTGGTGGGGTGAAAACCCCCATGTGCTTCATGAATCACCACTTCATCCACAAAAAATAACTGTTTGGTGCGGTTTGCATGCCGGCGGCGTTATTGGGCCATATTTTTTCGTCGACGATAACTATCGTCACGTTACTGTGAATGGTCAGCGCTATCGCGCCATGATCACCGATTATTTTTGGCTCGAATTGGAAGATATGGATTTGGGCGACATGTAGTTTCAACAGGATGGTGACACAAGCCACACAGCACACGCTACAATTTATTGAAGAGTAAGTATGGTGAGCGTGTTATCTCAAGACATGGGCCCGTCGATTGGCCGCCTCGTTGGTGCGATTTAACGCAGCTTGACTATTTTTTGTGGGGCTACGTAAAGTCATTGGCTTATGCCAACACGCCGACGACGTTGAAAGAGCTCAGACCTAACATTGAAAGCGAAATAGTGGCCGTTTCGGCCAAAATGTGTGGCCGAGTCGTTGAAAATTGGGTCCAACGAATCGATCGCTGCAAACGTGCCCGCGGTGGCCATATGAACGAAGTCGAGTTCCATTCATAAACGTTTTGATTGTACTTCAAGCCAATAATACATTTTTGAAATATCTCAAATGGTTTGCTTTTATTTAAAAAAAAAAAAAAAAATTTGTAAAGTCGTTTTTAGAAAACCCTATATTAGTCAAAGAGCGTCGGTTTTCCTGTCGACAGTCCGTTCAATCTATCCTAACCTTACCTTTTTCTTTCTATGAAAGCGGTATATTTTGAAATATTAGAGAAATTTAGCTGTAGGTCAGAACACGAAATTAATTCTTTCAAAGTTTGAGGTATTTTATCTAAACATTCTCGACAGCCGGGTTAAAAATAAGATTATTCGTCCACTGCTGTTTATGTGTTGTGGCTTATCTTGTAGCATTAAAAATTAAAAAGTGACCTTTTATAGCCATACACCCCAATGAATGTCAATATTGACGTCTGCCAATGTGATTCCCGGTATCGTACTCCTTTGTAAACTGTATCTCGAAGCTCAAGGGGTTTTAAAAGCCTTTAAAATATATACACACAGAGCGGGCGGAGGAATATTAGGGAAGAATGATAAGAAACACCGATGTGCATTGGTTTTAAATGTTTGAAGGTTTTAATGACTACGAAATAAACAATAACTAACAAATACTAGTCAGAGCATTCCATAAGCGAGTTGTACGACTTAAGTAAGAATCACGGTGTTTAAGAGTACATCCGAAAGTGGGCTTGGTTGTTACGATTAAAAGCTTTCAAGGGCAGTATGCTACTCTAATTTAGTGATAGAACAAGATAAAGAGGAGACATTACGTCGGTGTTCATGGTTTCAATAGAATTTATAATATAAGCAAAAATTATCAATCTTATCGCACGGTTTGGAATTTTATCTACCAGGTGCAGAGAGGTCTTAAGAGCACTTGGCCATATGTGATCATTTAACTCCAATTTTGGAAGAATGAATGTCTTATATGTATTGTATATAGAGGCAGAGTGCATTGTGTTTTGGAAGCATTGAATTCCACCAATTGGTTATGCTGTTAATATCGGGAATTAATGAGCTTAGCGAACAAACGTCTATTCTATATCCAATCTGGAAGTGTTGAGCTGATCCCTATGTGTGCAACAAGCAGATCGCTCATGTCCAAAGACCAGAATGCTGGAATATACTATTTAATCAGCATTGGGATGGAGGATAACGCAGAATTTCTGATGCTTCTGACGAACGACCAAAAGTTTTTACTTCTTGGAATATAATGTTGGAATGGAGGATGAACAGGAATTTCTGATATTTTTACTACCTTTGGGACGTTATAATAATTTTTGCCTCAGTTTAAGTTATCTACATCACTACGCACTTAAAAGGCAACAAAGCTGTGGGAATAGAATAATGCCACTAGTAAGTATCTAGGTAGCTTCAGATCTGAGTTATGTGAGATGTGAGGGCGGGGACTTACCTGTATTTCGTTAAGTGCCAAAGCAACTGGCCTACATTTACAAAGGTGGACGTACGCAGAAATTGGTTACTTCATAGTCTGTGTATATTTGGGACATTCACTCCAAATTCCAGAGTGGATAAAAACCACACAAGAAAAAAAAAAAAAAAAAAAATACAAGCTCCGACGATGCTAAGCAAGGCCGAGGATTGAAAATTCTGATGATGCTTTACCGAATCAAATTGCTATAGGTCTTAAGGCAGAAGTCCTGGTAATCAGGATAGAATATAAACTGCTCGTGAATAAACCGTAAATGAAACAAACATAGCTATTCTCCCTTTAGTTAGCCCTCAATTAATGATTTTGATTTAACTATGACTACCTACTCTTCAATGATTAAAAGACAACTCTTTCCGTGCGAGGCATTATTTTAAAAAGACTGTCATTGTACTTTTTCGCTAAGAGAACAAGGAAGTGATGATGATACATATATCTCATGAATAGTGGTTTTGATGATGCGCTGAAGTAATACTCGTATATTTTCTTGGCAGGATTTTATTGGCATAAGCATTTTTTCATTGATTAGTTCTTGGAGAGAGGCCACTATTATCAAACAAAGGCATTATAAGATACTTTCAAGCTATCTTAGTGGCAAATTTACTCAGCTTCATTGACCGTATATTCAGAGATGAGAAGGAACAACGAATGCCTGAGCAACGCCATAGTAAATTAGTCACATTCCTTGGTCGAAAATATTGATGCTTCAGGTTTGTGATGATGTTGAAATAAAAAAAAGTTAAAATTAAATTAACATGAAGGGTGTGAACCAAACAACTCAGTGTGAGAAAAATCATAAAATATGGAAAAAAATAGAACGCCATGTCATTCCAAATTTCCGAAACCTCCGAAAATCATTTTTGAAAATATATCTTTAATTAACGGAGGCACCTGCCTGCAAAAATCATGTCGTACAAGTGGTATTCTTTATTTAAGCAAGGAAGGGAATTACTTGAAAACGACTCACCGACTGGACGACCGATCGAAGTGGCTATTCCAAAACTTATCAAAAAAGTAAAAAAAATTATATTAAAAGATGCTGGATTTAAAAACAAACAGTTGACAGAAAAAGACTGGAGTATCCAATGCAACCAAAGGTCGGCGTAAGTTGGGTTCTTGACGCCACCGCAAAAACAACCGAGCGTTGCATATTCGCACGAGTTTTTGAACTTCTGCGGCAACAACACGGATAGAGTATTGGGACGGATAGTTACCGGCGATGAAACGTGGGTGCACCACTATGAATCAGAGACCAAGCAAAACTCTAAAAGAAAGGTTCAGCACTGCCAGAGAAGTACAAGGTGTCACAGTTGTCTAGGAAAATTATGGCGACCATTTTTAAGGATACCGATGGAGTTTTACTCACCGATCATAAGGAAAGGGTGTTTCAATAACGATCGAATACTACGATACAGTTCTGAAGCGTTTGCGGAAATTCATAAAGGAAAAATGAAAAGGAAAATTATCCAAAAGTGTGCTGCTTCCTCACGGGAGTTTTTGCACAGGCTGAGCTGCACGAGACTGGCTTCGAAATTTTAAATCACCTACATCTACAGTAAGGATCTAGTGTGCAGTGATTTGTATCTATCCCAAAAATGAGAAAAGAATGACGTGGAAAGAAATTTATAAGCGATGAAGAACTGAAGGATGCAATTCATGACTATTTTGCCGACAACCAGACACTATCCTTTTTTAAAGGCATCCATTAACTTAATCATAGATTCAAAAAATGTAATATAATCAAAGGCGAATGTATTAAAAAATAAAAAAAAGCTATGTAAGCACTTCTTTATATCAACACATCTTTAAAATCTAGGTCGACGAAATTATACCAGATAAATAGAACAACACCGTTCTCCCGATCCGACAGAAGAGATATTCGCTGAACTACGCCGACTACAGAGGAATAGACCTCCTCAACATTGCATATAAAATCCTGTCTGCCGTGTTAGTGAACATCTAAGACCGTTCGTTAACAGCCTGACCGGTCCCAATTAGTGTCGTTTTAAACCAGAAAAACTCACCAGAGATAAAATCGTCAAATTATGGTAGAAAAGACACAATAGTTCTAAATCGATACACGTCGCCTGCTTTTCCGGCAAGGTAATGTCAAAACCGAGACTCTCACTGTCCGAAAGTATATTAAGCAAGGCGATACCTCGTTATGTGTTGTTCCAAATCGTTCTTGAAAAAGTTATGTACAACAAATGACATCGACATAATAGAAAGAACACAGAGAGCTGTCGACTATTGAAGCAGAAGCGGTGAAGATGGGACACAACATCTAAACCGAAGACAGAAGTTCACCATAGGTAGCTAAAACTTTGAGGTAGTAATGGACTTAATTTAATTTGGCACCGCTATCAACTTCGGCAACGATACTAGCGGGAAATCATGCAAAGAATCATTCTTAATAAACGACGTTTCCTTTGTCTTAGATGGCAATTGAGCAAAAAAGCCCTTCCTCGAGCAACCGAAAAGACTTTAAACAGGACACTGGTCATCCCCGACCTGTCTTACGGCGCAAACGCTTGGACATTGATGGAAGGAAGGTATATAAAAATGCTCTTATGGACTTCGAGAAAAAAGTTCATTGACTAATTCCTCAGAATATCTTCAGAATAGCTTACATAAATGTCTAAGTGGCCTTGAACTCATGGATACCAACGCACAGGCACATAACATTTTCGACTACCCAGAGGGAAAACGCCATTGAAAACGACATCATTTTAGGTAACATATACAAGTGGAAAGGGTCCCTCAGCCACCTTCGTGTGCGCAGCTGGACGCATCTGGCAAAAGATCGCTCCAGCTGGAGAGACATGTTAGCTGACATCCTGGTCTGCCCCGAACTGAAAAGCCTTACTAACTATGTAAGTAAGTAAGTAGTTTCGGCTGTTAGTCCAATGCTTTTCTTTCGCAAATTTGCGTATGGAACGGATATACATATACACTTTGAAAATTAGATCCGCATTGCAAGTCTCTAATTTATAGGAATAAATACCAAATTATAAATTAAAAAAACAAAAAAAAAAAAAAAAAAAAAATTGCTAGATGCTCTTTATTAAAAAAAAAAAAAAAAAAAAAACAAAGAAGGTATGCTGGCGAAATGTACATCCATCACCCCAGCAAATTTCTTAAATCACGAGGATAGCTCAACATTACAAAAACGACTGCAGCTTAGTTTAGGCTTTCTAGGCCGCTTGCTCTATTAAAAGAAAATTGATTGCTGGTCAGATAAATCATTCCCTTGAAGTCAAAGCAGATTCAAAATTTTTTCGTTTCCAAGTTTATTTGTGCAAGTTTTCGCAGAGATGAATACGAATTTATATATGTATACATATATATATATAAACAGCCCGACAAAACTAACCTATAAATACAACATGAACTCAATTTCACCCCCATATAACCGCACACCAGTTGAAAATCTAGGTTGAGCAAAGACACCTATAAAACTTATAAAGCTGCAGCTCTCCTTACGCTCAATACTCATATAATCTCATAAAATTAAAAAATCATTAAACACATGCTTCAATCTAGAATTTTCGTCCATTTTCCAAAAAATCAAAAAAAAAAAAAAAAAAAAAACAACAAAAAACTGTACTTCATGGGAATTTAATTAAAATACCAATTTGTATTGCCATAAAAAAAAAGAATAGACATAGTAACGTAACCAAAAGGTCCACATCTTCCCCGTTTCAGATTTTGAAAAAAAAGAGTAACCATTTTAAGGCCGAAAACTTGAAAACTCGAAAACCCGAAAATTCCTCATCGTATATGAATTAATTTCCACAAAATAAAATATCACCATGTCATTTCCGTTTTCATTTTTCTTTCTTCACAATCAAATCTGTATCTTTTTGTTTTGGTTCTTTTTCACTTTTTCTTTCTGTCTTCATTTACACACGCATCAATGTAGTCCGTCCAACTTAGATACCCTCTTTTTTTGGCCATCTTCGTCTTCCCTCTTTAGTGTCAGAAATTATTTCCGCTTAATTAAAATAAAAAAAAGGAATATTAACTTACTGACGTTTCTCTTTTGATGGTCCCTTTGGCCGTCGGATGGATGGTCGGCGTTTTTCGATTTTCATTCTTCGTTGTTCGTTTTTGGGTCCTCGATTTTGGTTCGTCCTTTTTTTTTTCTGAGTGAATTATGTACTAGAAATTCTATTACATTGCAAAATCATTTATCTTATTGCACGACATAACTAATGAATTGTCGGGAGAATTGAATGGAAAGGAAGATGGACCGATGGAGAGATGAAAACCATGGAACCACAGGCAAAAGGTAAAGTAAATTGTGTATTAGCCAGCTAAGCCACAAAAAGACAAAAAAAAAAAAAAAAAAAAAAAAAAACAAATAAATAAATAGGAATTCACTCTATCCCAACCGACATTAACCCTTTAATCAGTGTTTAATACAGACAGGGGTAGTTACCACCAAAAAGAAATCAAAACAGAGAAGAAGAAAATGGCTGATGATGGCACGTTATTTCTGCGTGTTGGGTTGGGAATGGGTGTTCTCTGCCCGGTGCTCTAGTCGCCCTTAAGCGATCCGCATTTTCTTAGGAAATTTTTTTTTACAGGAAACGACTTTTTTCCTTCTGCTGATCCTCTATGCGTGTGTATCGTTGAATGTCCTAGGAATGCCTAAAGGACAAGAACACTTCCAGGAAACTAAAGAAAAGGAAAACAGAAAATAAAAAATAAAAAAAAGCGGTCAAATGAATCCTTTTCCCATAATATGCAAGACAATATCCCGCAGTTTGCTTTGCAATTATTTTTTTTTTTTTTCGTTGCCTTTTCCTTTTTTTGCTGTTTTTTGCGTTTTTTTTTTTTTTTTTTTTTTGTTTTTTTCTTGATTGTAGTTGATTCTTTGTAGTTATCCTTTATACGTTGTGATTTTTAGCTTTTTAGCCCTAAAGCGTTTATGCTTGCGGTGAATTTTCCACCAAAATGTCGGATGTACAGGGGATGATAATTAATTCCCTGAATATATCCTTAATCCAGATCTTATAGGCAGATCCCATAGTTAAATCTCATAGCCGTTGAGAACGATATGGCGGAAAAAAGAAACTCAACCATTTTGTCTGTTGTATTTGGAATATTTTTGTTGTTTTATTGTTGTGGTTTTTCCTTTTTTTTCTTTCCTCAGCTTAATGGAAAGAGAATTGAAATGAAGAAAGTTATTTTACAAATGAAATGAGCTATTGGGATCTATAATGGTAATGACTTCCGCCAAAGCAACGGGAAAAAAAACGACTGACAGAAAGGGTATATCTGGATTGACTTTAATGAGCCGTAACGCGATAATGGGCCTTAGATTAATCTTGATTGACGTCAGTGGGCTTATAAATGTAAAAATGAGATAACGGCCAAGGTTTATAGAATAACTAATTTCTTCCGGGGAAGTGATGAATACTTAAATTTTATTAAAGGGAATTATTAATTGCAAAAGTGGCAAACTTTGAACACCACATCAGTCTAAAATTTGAAACGCGATCACTATTTCGTCCCTTAGAGTTGGTTTGTTCATGAAATATGCTTAAAGCATAAACAACACACAATTGAAACCCTGAAGTGAGGAGACAGAGCTCTAAGTGATAATTGGCGCTTTAGATTGTACTGAACAATAGAGTTGCTTTTCAAACATATATAATCCCATACACATTCCTGAAATGAAATATATGACTTTTATGTTGGTCTTGCTCATAAAAGAATAAAAAGATATAATTTTTTGAAACCTGGACGTTTGAATATAAGCACTGTTCCAAAGAACGTCGACATAACAATGAAAATCTTTCTGTCGATATATGACTAAAAGAATGGGATCATCTTTGTCTGCCAGAAAAGAGCATATAAACAAAGATTAAGTCCGTTGCACTCCCCAGATTTTACTCTTTACTGGAATTTGTTAGTCTTTCATAAAAATATCAATAACCGATTGAGTAGTAAAGTATTTGCTTACCACATAAGCGCCGAGATTCTGCATCCTGATGCGAGCGTCAGCCAGACACTTGCGGAGAAAGTGATCCACGTTTTCACCATATAGTAAGTTCTGCACGATGCATGTTTCCCAATTTCCATGCGATCTTTCATACTGCAGATCAAAAAAATTACCCATCTGGTAATTTTATTGGAAGTCCGTACAGAAAACGCAGGTAGTTCTAACGCAGATTTGAGTTCTTAAATATTCTTCTTTGAGCCTTCTCTAGCTAGTTGATTTCGTTATTATAGAGAAGCCTTGCATTCTTAAAGTAGCTCGAAAGTTTGAAATGCATGTGCAAGGTTTTAAATCCAGCTTAGCTATCACTACAACCGGAAAAATTTCTACCTTTCAAAGATTCTTTGCAATTTGGTATATCTTCGCATAGAGGGCAGACGCGAGATTTCCTGAAGAGGAGTGAAATCTAATGATGCTGTCTTTCAGAAAGACACCAACCAGCTCCTCATTTTGGATCGGTTTAAGAGCTACCCATGGGGACCCGGCTATATTCCATTCCTGGTTTCTAAAACCATTCCTGGGATCATGAAGGGTCGATTTGGCTAAAAAACTGTCTGCGCACAAGTTCATCGAAATTAGATGTCATGTTATACCAAAACCACTATTTTTTCTAAGCGGAAATTGCTTTTATACTGTAGTGCATTAAATGATTAACTAATATTAATCAGTTCATTTTAAGCAGACCCAAGCGTACTTAGGAAAGAATCTATGCACCCAAGACAAAACGATCTTTGGAGTATGGGAATACTATTATTCGATTCGTCTACGCCGTGATATCTCGCCGGGTAATATATGTGTGTTATGCCCTTAGAATCTGGATTCTTTATCGAATGTACTTTTGATTCTGGTCACCAGATTTTGAAACGCAGTTTGGCACAAAGTTTCATGTACTTTCTGTGCTCTTTAACAAGGAGGAAGTTCATTGATAGGTCTGACTATCTTGACTCATTCTTTTAGATATTCGGTAAATCGGCTGTCCTTTCTTTTTTTCAAGGCTCCAGTAAATATGCTAATTCCAAACTAGTAGTTAAAATTCGCTTCCTAGATACCAGTTTCTTTTACTTTTTTTACGCTTTTGTAATGTATTTGGATGTATTGGGTCTATAACTTCGCTAACTGCGCTTTGCTAAGAGATGGCGTAACTTGTATTATTCCATTGTTATTATACCATTGGAACATGGAATTGTACGTCATTTCAATATATGTCATTCATTTCACTCAAATATGTGTCTGAAAAAGTGTTTTTGCGGGGAGTTCTTCTTCATTACTTTAATATAAAGAAAACTGCTGCCGAAAGTCATCGTATTTTGGTGGAAGTTTATGGTGAACATGCGCTAGCTGAGCGAACGTGCCAAAAGTGGTTTGCACGATTTAAAAGTGGTGATTTTGGCTTGGAAGACGATGAACGTCCTGGGCAGCCAAAAAAGTTTGAAGATGAAGAACTGGAAGCATTACTCTATGAAGATTGTTGCCAAACACAAGAGATCTAAATGATATGTGAAACCCGGCCAACCAGCCAAATCAACGGCAAAGCTGAATATCCATGGCGTGAAGGTAATGCTCTGTATTTGGTGGGATCAGATTGGTGTGCTGTATCATAAGCTGCTAAAACTAGGTGAAACCATCAATAGACAATGCATCCGAACACAATTAATCCATTTGAAGAGAGCGGTAGCTGAAAAACGCCCGGAATATGCGACCAGACACGAGGCAATAATTTTCCATCATGTCAGCTCTCGGCCCCACGTTGCTATTCTGGTTAAGAACTATTTGGAAAACAGTGGATGGGAAGTCTAACTCCACCCGCTTTATAGTCCAGAGCTTGCCCCTTCTGACTACCATTTGTTCCGGTCGATGCAGAACGCCCTCACTGAAATACGGTTCACATCAGAGCAGAATATCAAAAATTGACTTGATTCATTCTTGGCTGCCAAGCCGGCGCAGTTCTTTTGGGATGGGTTCCACAAATTATCAGAAAGATGGGAAAAAGTAATAGCTTCAGATGGGCAATACTTTGAATAATAATATTGTACATGTTTTTCTTAAATAAATGTTCAAATTTTGAAAAAAAAAAAACCGCACGAATTAAAATATATACCCCATATGGTATTGGTGTCAGGCCACTTGTAGACGTCCATCGTGTTGCAGGGTGGAAATATAAAGAAAGGAAAAATTATTTTGGCTTTCACGCTATGCTGTAATTTTGGCAATTTGACGTAAGATTCGGAATTGTCAATTTAATGCCGATAGCAAAATTTTGGCTTTTTCCGAACTAATATATTGAAAATTTGCGAAAAGATTTCGGCCTACAAGACTATGATTTTCGGAGGAAATTCGATTTTTAATTTTATGTTTTTATGTAAAAATAGACCAAAACAAATAGACCACAGTCAATATCCAACGCTATAAATATTTCTTCGAAAATATGAACGCCATTGATCCGAACGATACGTTATTCTAGCTTGATACCATTGCGTGCCATAATGTCAATAAAACTATAGATTTACTCGATTCAATGACAACGTTATTTTGTGAAAAAGTATAAAATTAATATTATTATTTGGTCACTAAAAAATAAAAAAAAATTAATGGGACAAAAAGAGGATGAAACACTGCGAAATCTACTACGGCGATTGTTAACAACAAAGGCAGTGTCTATTTGGAAGTGAATTTGGAATTGTTGTTAAAGGTAGGCTTAGGTCAGATGTCTTGAGTTTCCGGCATGTGAACAATCGCAAGTAATTGTAATCGTAACAACCCGTATTAATGCTCACTTTTCTAACATCAGCTTTATATGCGCGCTCGCCCTCTCAGAAGATAAAGATGACGACACCAAAGAAAGCTTCTACGAGCTCTTTGAAAGACCTAAGAGGAGTGCCTTAGCTATGACATTAAAATTGTCGTTGGCGATTTAAGTGCAAGACTGGAAAAAGAGGCCAACTTTGGTCTTACTACCGGAAAATATAGCCTGCACGACAACATCTCCGATCGATATTGATAAAGGGGCTTGGAGAACTCCTGATTTATCAACCGTCAACAAGACTGACCACATTGCGATCGACACAAGGCACTCCTCCAACATCGACTCGGACCACATCCTTATTGTTGCGAATATTCGAATATCGCAAATAAAACGAACTAATACTGTGAAGGAGTTCGTTGTCATACGCCTACAGTAACAAGAGATCATCAAATTCTTTTCTAATCGAGTCTCCTTTAATCTCTTAAAAGGTTCTATGACGGCAGCATCAAGCCAAAAAGCCGACTTTGATTTGTTTAGTTTCACTCACAACGAAACCCTGCTAAGTAAGAAGCATACAAAGCGGGACTATATAGAAGGATTTGAGAGACGAATACAAGCTTCTCAGGAGGAAAAAGCAGGAGCAAGGGAAGAGCGGTCGAAGAAATTGAGATAATGTTACTCTTGCAATGAGGTTCGGAAGTTTTACCAATGGGTAAAAAAACATGCAGGGGCCCAAACCCCGAACCGAAGTCTATAGAGACGAACAAGAAAACATAGTAGTAGTGTCACAGTCGATGCTGAGGATGTGGAAGGATTATTTCTGTAGACTGTATAAGGGCGATTACGATCTAAATACTGCTGCCAGACATAATGAACCTTTCGACACGTACGATGTAGATCAGTAATTCCGTTCGCCCAACCCGGATGAAGTGAATATAACAATATCTAAGCTTAAGCCCAACAAAGCTGCTGGAGTGAATGGCCTGACTGCCAAGCTCTTCAAAGCGGAAGGGTATGACCTGGTAAAAAGCATGCACCAACTCATCTGTAAAATATGAATAGAACCTCAGCTTTATTTGCACAATATTTAAAAAAGGAGATACTTAAGAAACTACAAAGGCATCAGTCTTCCTAACATCGCCTGTAAGAACCTATCTACCGAATTGCGTGAGGCGCGATTACTCCCATACGATGATGATATTGAAATAGTCGGAAGAGAGCAGCATGATGTCAGTGGCTTTTTCACGGGTATCGGGGCAGAGGTAGTGATGATGGGTCTAACGGTCAATGAGGGCAGTACCAAGTTTATGTTGTCAACAATAAAGGACACCCAACACCGAAGTCTCGGACAGACTGTCATCTTCGAAATATAACTTTGAGGTAGTTAAGGACTTTATTTATTTGAATTTATTTAATTCAGACAACGACACCAGACTGAGATACTATAAAACGAAGAATAACTTTTTTCAATCGCTGCTTCTTTGGGCTCAAAATAGACTTTATCAAAAATAGTTGAGGGTGCTCTTGGCTGATTTGAGATGAAAATTATTCGGGTGATTTTCGATCCCGTCTGCGGTAATAGAGAGTAGAGGAGGTAATATGACTATGGACTGTACGGGCTGTATAGCGACATAGACTTGGGGAGAAAGGTGATGGTCAAACAACTGATGTAGCTACGTCATGTAAAGTGAATAAACATTAATGCTCCTGCGCGAAAGGTATTCGAATCCGCACCCGAGAGATAACCCAGTAAAGAAAGACCGCGACTCAGGTGGTGCACAAAATAGAAGCGGACCACATCCAACTTAGCCTACGAAACTACAGGCAGCTGGCTAAAGATCGAGCCGGCTGGAGAAGCTTTTTGGTTGATGTCCAGGTCCACCTCGGAATGTAGCGGCGCCTACAGTGTTAAACGTCATTTTAAACAATTTATTTTGCGCGATTTTCAATCTTGATAGATAGCGTTTTGCACAATTTCCCTCTACCTGACAACTATAAAGAAAAATTGCTTGAAACAGTACTTTGTATACGATTACTTTCTGGAGATAATAAGAACTTTTTATTGACAGGAATATAAAATTTTTATTACATTGTTAGCTTTGTTTAGGGTTTGGGTGATATGAAGGTTAAATATTGTAGCAGCTCAGAACCAAGGTGAACCCCCAGGTACTTGACATGTGGCTCTCAGTTAATCAAGATATAATTTATTTGTAAATGATTTAAGAGGAGCTATCAAGTTTATATGTATATTTCTAGTCAAAAAAATGACTTGTATTATTTCATTATTTACCTTAATTTATAATTTTGTGCAATGGTGCTCCAGAACTTACATATTTCACTTTAGAATGACTACTATTCACGAAAACATTAAACGATCATTGGGTTAGAAAACCTTGAACTAATTTACATTAAACGGTGGAAAATTTACCGCAGCAATTTGAAAATAAGATCTTTATGATACAATCAAAGGCGTTCTCTTTATCAAGTAAAATCATCCCCTTGAGATACATGATCATGAATACTCGTACTGTGTACTCCATGTGACGTATTGGTCAACTATGTGCATGGCAAATGTATGGTAAAACGAGGTGGACGATTGCTATGGATCAAATGCACGTTTGTTGCCCACGCTATCACCATCTTAAACTGCCAATGGAATTCTTCTCTATCCCTTCATTTGTTTGTCGGACACTTGTTGTCACACGTCGCGTAAGCTTAGAGTAAGAGGAAGGCATACTATTGAATATTTTATTCAATATAGTCCCCTTTTAGTTTGATACACTTATTCTAGCGATTTTCCAACTTCTTGATCCCGTCCGGTAATTTTTCGGAAGGTCTACAAAATACTCCTCCGTGGCGTCGATGATTTCCTCGCTGAATTTTTTATTGATGAGCCATCTTTTGAGGTTTGGGAAAAGATTTTAGTCCGAGAGAGCCAAATCGGGCGAATACGGTGGATTCGACAGCAATTGGAGCCGTAAGTCATTGATTTTAGCCATGGTTGCGATGCTCTTGTGCGAAGGTGCATTGTCTTGCAAAAACAAATTTTTTTTTCGCTTCATGGTAGGCCGTTTTGCAGCGATTTCGGCCTTCAATCACTCTAGTAATGCACAGTAATTCTCGCTGTTGATGGTTTTTCCTTTTTCGAGGTAGTTCAAGAAGAGTATGGCATGACAATCCCAGAAAACCGACGCCATTACCTTTCCAACCCATCGAGCCTCCCTTGGCCGCTTCGTCCAATGCCGGGCACTTATTCTGTTCTCTGGTGTTCAACAGTTACCAGTCGACTCCAAAAGTCCGCCCGATTCCGCATCAGAAAGTCCAAATACTCTTTCGAAATGCTCTCGTGTTCGTGTTTTTGGTCAGGAGTGAGTATGCGTGGCACCCAGCGGCAGGATAACTTTTTCTTATGCAGAATATTGCCAAAAAATATGGCGTATGCGCTCAGTACTAATCTTTGTTGTATCTGCTAGCTCACGCACCTTCACTTTCCGGTCAGCAAACACTATTTCATGTTTTTTTTTGACATTGTTCTCTGTAATCGCATCAGAGGACCTGCCCCTGAGGACTTGATCGGTAATGGAGTTGCGACCACCACGAAACTCTCGAAACCAATATTTGTCAGTGTAATCTGATGTAGCATTAGCCCCGTAATATTTATCCAACTTTTCTTTTATTTCCTTCGCCGTTTTGCCTCTCGAAAACTAATGATTTATGAGAGAATGAAAATCGTTTTTGTCCGTACTCAACCTGATGCCAAACACGTCAACAACTAAAGACAGTATCGCACTGAAATTTGGCATGTCTGCCTAAATATGGACGGATTTCAAGGCACCATAACCTTTTTTGTAGTAGCAGCGCATTCTGGCGCAAAAGGAGGTTACTTTTCACTCCACCTTTTATGAATACTCACTTTGATTTGTGTCTTGTGAGAATAAAGACCAATTTGATACAAAATCCCATTTGTGTGACTTTTATTTAATTATATATCATTACTCGTGGACATGTTTAGCGATCGTTGATGTTCTAAATAAGACTTATTCTCAAAACTTAATATGATATACTATGAGAGCGTCTAAATCCAAATTGTTCGTTTGGTAAACTATTGTTATTTTCTATGATTTTGAAAAAAATTGTCCTTAAGAACTTTTTCAAAGATTTTTCCTAAGCTACTTAAGCTTATTGGTCGATAGCTCTATACTTGACTGAGAGGCTTTCGAGGCATAGGAATTAGAATAACATTAGCTTTCTTACTTTCTACATGCAATGGGAAAATAACTTACTTTGAAGCATGCACTAATAATAAACTGAGTGTATCTTATAAATTGAATATGTTATTATATACGCATTTCCTTAAAATATATATTTTTGATTTCACCAAAACCAGCTGACTATTTTACCTTTAAGCTGTTAAGGTAAAATTTAACGTCATCTTCAGTAACAAAAGTATTTCTTTGAGGTTTCTAGCACGATACACTAAACTTATTCATTTTATTATTAGCAACCATGGCTGCGATCGGGTTACTTAGGTATTTGGACAGTGAGTGATACTTAACAAAATTGAAAGCTAGCTCGTTCGCTTTATCAAGATCAATGTGTATTCCATTTTGAAAAGATGGAATCTGTCTATTTCAAAAAGATTTAGTTCAAACTCTGGAACTTGTTATTCCAGCTTATGTTTTGTTCTAGATTTAAAAGTACTGAAATTGTTTAAAAGATACTTTATATCGTTTTTAAAAATTATGTAACGGTATCGCTGCCAATTTCTTCTTATCACATTTCAAGACTTAATTATATAGGGTTTCCCCTAATTCGTCAAAGATAATTTGGAGTACGATTTTTGGGTAGAGTCTAAGAAAGAAATCGTTCTACAATAAGGGTATATCTTCAATGTTGACGCCATTTATCAAGGATATGGGATAAACTGCGTTTCAATTTAGTTGATATCTATTTTGACTCGAGCCTTTTCCTTGAACATGCTAATTTTTGACTATAAAGTTACTATTTTACAGAAGCTGATACAACCTACCCATCAATCAGCATCAGACGCTTAGCTTTGCAGTTCAATAATTCCAGACATAAAATTTCTAATGGACTATGTGGTGGGAAACTTTATCCATACCACCATACACCTGTGCAAGAACTGTTTCCCTATGATATCTTGAGTTTGCTAACTGATTGCTGGAGCGGAGCTTGGATGACAACATGACAAGTTTATTAACAGAATTCTTTGGACCGACAAGACATAAGATCACTAGTTTTCATAATCTTCATATATGGTTTGCGAATAATCTCTCAAACAGTACATACAAGGATACATAAAATATTTCAACACAAATTCAGCGTCAATATGTGCGCGGGTGTAATTAAAAACAAGTTAATCGGCCCCTTCAAACTACCACCCAGGCTGAATTGTACAAACTAACAGAATTTTTTGTGAAATGATTCATCAGAATTACATATTTGAGAACATTCCACTGATATTCAACAGGAAGGTGCGAAGGTGAGGTTAAAAACTGGCTTGATGGAGAGTACAATATTCCTTGGTCTGCAAAGATCTCCTGACCTTACAGTAACGAATTTTTTGGTATAGGGAAGAATGAAAGAACTTGTTTATTCAACCGAAATAGCAACTTCAAATGAATTGGAAGAGCGTATTCTCGAAGTTTCATCAATAAACATTGGCAGTGAAGTCCAAAAACGAGCTCTAGCATGCATACAAAACCAAGGAGAACACTTTGAATACCTATTTTAACTGTCTTTGTACACACATAAAATAAAAATTATCTAAAACCGCAAAAAATCTTTTTTTATTCATAGACTTTGGAGCAATAAAAAACTTTTTTTCTTAATTTTACCTGCTGCAGGTTTTCCCAAGTGTCATAAAATTTATGGGTTTTTTTCTGTAAACTTATTATTATTGGCGATTTCAATAAACATAATTCAAACACACTCGAAGGAAGATGTGTTGAGTTCTTGGCTGCGGAAAACAACTTGACGCAGCTTGTAAATGAGCCCACGTGAACACCAGACGTTGACAATCATACCGCCAACACCCTGAACTTGCTTTTAACCTCTCACCCTGATATGTACACCGTTGATGTGCTCACCCTCTAGGCTCGTAGAACCATTGTATCATATGAGCTAATTTCTAATACTCCCACCACGCAGTTAGATAAAAGATTGCTAAAAGAACCGTATGGAAATACGAGAATGCCAATTGGAGCGGACTTATGGTTATGTTTCCTCGACAATGACGTAGATGCCACTGCATCTTATTTTTCTTTTTGGAATGAGATGCTTCATCCCTCATCGGATGAAGAATATCAAACCAAAAGAAGCGTTGTACGACTCGAGCTGTAAAGAGGCTGTCAGGGTTAAAGAAATGTTTTTTCGGTCTTACAAGACCTACCCAAAGATAAAACTCGAGAAAAGTTCAAATAAGCCAGGAATTACCAAAACGCCTTTCTTAAGCGTGTGAAATTCCAATACGACCAAAAAAAACATCAGAACATCTGCCTCATCCTATACCCCAACGCTCACTTACAATGACATTACAGCTGTCAGCCCTTAAGACAAGGCCAATCTACTTGCTGTACACTCTGCGGTTAGCTGTTTCTTCTTTTCAAGATTATGAAAACGCTGATAAGCCGTCAGCTCATGAAATATTTCGAAATACGAAAACTTTTCAATAACCGGCAATACGGTTTTCGGAGCAACAGGTCCACAGGTGATTTGATGGCGCGTCTCACCAAAAAGTTCAACCAAAACGTACATCAATCTGTCGAAAGCAATATAGTTGCACTCGATATTTATAAAGCATTTGACAGAGTTTGGCATAAGGCTCTTTTGTCGAAAATGCGTCCCTTCGGAACGTCCAATTCAAATTGTCTTAGATGCTTTTAAGTCTGATATTCAAATGCTGGTGTGCCTCAGGACTCCGTTCTGTCTCTGACACTCATTTTAGTTTTCATTAATGATTTCTTGTCCGCTACTTCTATTCCAATATATTCCTTTGCTGATGAAAGTACTCTCTGCTTTATATTCGCGAAATGTCCAGGTTTGGGCAAGCGATGAAACAAATATTTCACCCCTTCTGATCTGGCCACAATATATAAAACATTTTTCCGCTCAAAATTGGAGTACAATAATCACATCTTGCCAAGTGCTTCTAAAACATCTCTGTACTTGCTAGATAGGATCCAAAACCGTGCAATAGAACTCATAGTTGGTACTAATATTATTCAGTCAATCGATACCCTTGAATATCGACGTATTGTCTCCTGTCTGACTTTGTTTCATCGCTATTTCCATCACCAGTGCTCCATTGAAATCGCCAGTAGTATTCCGGACCTTGAAGCCTACAGCCGTAACACCCGTCTTGCTATGAATGCTCATCAGTATATTCTCAAGCCTATTTCGGACTTACTCTAAAATATCGTGATTCGTTCCTAAGCTGTACAACTCGCTTTGGAATGTCCTGCCGAGCTCTCTATTTCTTGGTCGTTATAACTTGCAAACATTTAAAAATAATGTGCATCGGAACCTCTCTTTTCTTTCACCCTAAATTTCGTTGGCCCGCACTGTGTGCAAACATTTTAAGGGTATACAAATCCCTCACTATAAAAAAAAAAACAAGAACCATTTGCAACCATGCAATCTGTTATCACTAGAGATCTTTCCTAAGGAAAAAGAACAAACATTTAGCTACCTTCTTTACACAAAACGAATCCATACGCTACTGTAACGACATTAACGGATTGATGAATGAATTACGGATCACTTACAGAACAAATGAACGGCGTCTCTTTATTAATGGATTTAAACCGAGTTTTAAAGCAGTTCTTCTAAATAATTGTAGCGAATATCCCTCCACACCTATAGCATATTCAATCACTTTAAAAGAAACATACGATACTATGCAATTTATATTAAACTTTAAGTATGTTGGACAATCAAATTTCAAATATTCACCTCTGATTGAGCCACAAAATGTTTTTCTTCCATGTTTGCACATAAAGCTGGGCTTAATGAAGAATTATGTAAAAGCTATGGACAAATCTGGTTAAGTATTTTTAAATTTAAAATCTGTAATCCCTAAATTAAGTGAAGCCAAACTTAAAGAAATACTGAAACTTTTGAGCGATGTTAATTTTGACATTAAACTAAATACAAAGGAACTAGAAGCTTGGACATCATTGAAAGCTGTAATAACGGATTAAGAAATCATCGAGCCGACAACTTTGAATTGTATGTCACAAAGCTGTTAAGGATTTAGGTTGCAGAATGTCATTGAAAATACATTAGTTGTATTTACATTTCGTTTCTTTTTTTCCCCAAAAAAAGACTGACGAACAAGGAGAACGTTTTCACCAGGACATAAAGAAGATCGAAAAACGTTATCGAGGTCGGTAGGATGCAGCTATGTAAGGGGATTACTGTTTTAATGCGTTTTTAATAGTCTTTAATAGGAGAAGATTCAACAAGTCACAAACGTAAACGCTGGATCATAGAATACATGTTTTATAATAAATAAAAATTACAAGTACTTATGTTTAAGAATGAATTAAATTAGTTTACCTCTTTGAATTTTTTAAGTTTCAATGCCGATAAACGTTTTATCTTTTGTAATCTTTTAAGTATTTTGATATTAATTCTCGTATCCGTACGTGTTACAAGGTAATCATTGCTATATTCTTAAATAGAAAAACCAATCGACAATGGATAACTTATTATATGTATTAATATTACACAAACAACATGTCACGCAGTGTTATCGTTGAGGAATTAGGGGCACCCTGTATATACAATGTATTTTGTATTTTGGTATGGTATTTTCCTACAATTTTTGGAACTGAAACATTAACTATACTATGAATATGCTGAGAAAACTAATATGGAGTTAATATCTTCTATAAAACGGATGTTTTATAAGTTTTTTTGTTTTCGATAAAGGGCCCAGTTAGAATTTTTTATATCTTATAGATATTCAGCTTTGTTTTCTTCTTTCTAATAAATGGGGGTTGTGATCTGAACTAATTAGAAACGTGGCCGCACTTTTTTTTTTTGATGGATCGTGCCTAGGTGGCCCAAAAACGGTTACTACAGAGAAATCCATGATCTCATATGTGCGAACCGCCAAGTGAAAATTCTCGAGTTGGCTGAGATAGCAGTCATCTCAAATGAACGCGATAGCCATATCCTGCATGAGATTTTGGGCATGAGAAAAGCTGTCCGCTCGATGGGTGCTGCATTTGCTCACACCGATTCAAAGCCGATTTGAAGAAAAAACGACCACATTGGGCGAAGAAAGATGTGCTCTTCCACCACGACAACGATAACACTATCGGCTCACAACTCCGTAGTGGCCACAGCTAAATTGGTCGAATTGTACTACAAACTGCTACCCCATCCTCCGTATTCTCCGGATTTGGCACCCTTCGACTTCATTTTGTTCACAACCCTTAAAAGATCACTCGCCGGAAGGGAAGTACGGTTCGAACTAGGAAGTCTTCGCCACTGCAGAGAAGTATTTTGCAGGCCAACAAAATTCATACTCTATTGAGGGCGAAAACTGTATCGCGTTGAAAGGGAATTATATTGAAAAATAAATTGTCAAAAGATGTATAGTTCCATTACAATTTGAAAAAAAATCGTATTTTGGCCTATGAGTGCAACTATTTTGTCATTGTTCGTTCTATAATTTCAAAACGCATTGCCACTTTTAAACACTCTAGGTACGCATGAGTCTTCTGTCAGCCACTTGAGCGTGTTTTCCTGGCACACAGAAGTATTTTCTTTACTTAGGCATTGGTCTTTTAGTCCGTACGTCCCTTCATGACTAAAAAGGAGTCTTGAGAATACTAGCACATGGGCTGAAAAGTCCGTTTTATAGTAATTTTTCAAAATTTAACTTTATTTATTAATATAGTTGCCTTCGAGGGCGATACACTGATTGAAACGATTTTTCAATCTTTCGATACCAGTTTTGTAGTACGATTTCGGTTTAGCCTCACTTCTTCATCGGTCTTAAATCTCTTTCCGGCGAGCATTCTTTTGAGTTTTGCGAACAAAAAATAGTCACTGGGGGCCAAATCTGATGAATAACGGTGGGTGGGGAAGCAATTCGTAGCCGAATTCATTCAATTTTGTCATCGTTTTCATCGACTTGTGACACGGTGAATTGTCTTGATGAAACAGCACTTTCTTCAAATACGGCCGTTCTTCTGCGATTTCGTCCTTCAAACGCTCCAACAACGCAAAGTAATAGTCGCCGTTATATAGTCTGCCTCTTTTGGAGATAGTCGATGAAAATTATTCTATGTGTATCCAAAATACGGATGCCATAACCTTGCCAGCCGACTCTTGGGTTTTTGGTCGTTTTGGACGAGATTCGTCGCCGGCTCGCCACTCAGCTGACTACCGACTTGACTCTGGTGTGAAGTGATGGAGCCAAGTTTCATCCATTGTCACATACCGACGCAAAAATTCGGCTTTATTGCGGTTGAACAGCTTTAAACATTCTTCTGAATCATCAGCACGTTGTTGTTTTTGGTCGACTGTGAGCAAACGCGGCACCCACTTTGAACAGAGCTTTCGCATATCCAAATATTTGTGTATGATATATCCAACACGCTCTTTTGATATCTTCAGAGCCTCAGCTATCTCGATCAACTTCACTTTACGGTCATTCGTAATCATTTTGTGGACTTTTTTGTTGTTTTCATCTGAAACAGCCTCTTTTGGACGTCCACTGCGTGCATAATCTTCGGTACTTGTATGACCACTTTTAAATTTTTCAATCCACTTGCAATTGATTCGTTCGGTTGGTGCAGAGTCCGCTTAAAACTTATCAAGCCATTTCTTTGGATCAGCTGCATTTTTTCCCATCAAAAAGCAATTGTAAATCAACACACGAAATTGCTTTCAATCCATTTTTTTTTTCACAATAACACAAGTTGCTTCACTCACAACGCTATATCTGTAAAACTAATAGTCCGACAGCTGTCAAATTTATACACGTATTTTTTGAAGGTTGGTGCTAACTGAAAACGGTATGGATTTAATTCAAGTGGTGCCCTCTCTTAGTCATATCAACAAGCTTTTCATCAATCAAATACTGTCGGTTGTTGTTCTTA
Source organism: Volucella inanis (assembly GCA_907269105.1). Taxonomy (NCBI): domain Eukaryota; kingdom Metazoa; phylum Arthropoda; class Insecta; order Diptera; family Syrphidae; genus Volucella; species Volucella inanis. Next base: position 152,238,179 of record OU026153.1, read on the forward strand.
TCTATATCCGTCTATTTTTCCATGATTTTTTCCCATTCAGTCGCGTCAGGAGAGCCACCTATAGACTTCCAAGCGGTGCCTATCCAGTTGATTGACCTTGTTTTCATAGTTTTTACATTTTTAATATGCCGAGGCGATACTTGATTGATAGGACAATCTTCATCTCTTCGTCATTAATGTACTTTGTCATCAGTCGTTCGATGTCCCTCAAGAGTACGTCATACTTCCCTAAGTCAATAATATGTATCAATAATTCGTCACCCAGGCGTTTCCTTTATTGATTATTACCACCGGAGAATCATAAACGAATAGATGTAAGGTCTGCATGGGAGTGAGAAAAGCTACTGATCTGTAATATAATCAAAGTTTATTAAATAAGAATTTTACAGTTTTTTTTTTTTTTTCTTATTGTAATATCTAAAATATACAATTATTGATGTGTGATAGTCTAATTCTTTAGATCTTCTTTTTTCGTATTTTCTTTTTTTCTTTTTGTAACTTTTTGTACATAGTTTTAAATCGGAATGATCGGAAGGTTCGTATTAATCCGCTTTAGTTCTAAGGTATATATTTTAAGCAACCTACTAGGGTACGAGGATCAACACCACCGCAATTACGATTAAGTAATTTTTTAAGTGAAAAGGCCCCTTTTCGTGAGAGCCAACCCTCCGGCATATCAATATAGATATTGCTCTTTTTTTTGCAAGTTTGTGCTTATTCCTGTTTTTTTTTTTTGTAAACACTAGAGAATTTGTATTGTGTTTTTTTTTCTTTTGTTCACTTTTTTTTTATATACATACACATATGTATATTTAAATATTTGCGCACAAAAATAAGGGTGAAAAGAGAGAGAGAAAGAAAGTTACTTCTACGTTACTTTATATTTTTTAAATGGGCTTTGTGATTCTTTTTTCCACTTTACGTCGTTACAGTAACTCGGTTGTCCTTTGCAACTATTTCTTTTTTGTATAGCGGTTTATTTTTACTTCTTATGCCCTTTACAGCAACATAAACTATATCACCTCGATTATATTTCTTTGGTAACCCTTTTTTTAGATTTTTTTTTTAACACTTCTTGCTTCCATATTTCTTTCTATTAGGGCCTTAGGGTTCTTGTGAATTTTCAAACGGATGTTTAAAAGATTTTGGTAACTTATTCTTTGCGATCTATTGAAAAAGACATCGGTTGGGCTTTTCTTTATTACGGTGGAGTGAACTCGTTCTATTTGACCGTTAACCTCGCTTCTATGAGATGGAGTCCGATAGAAATTTACGCCTAGACTTTTGATTACATTTAGAACAATTAGACTAATGAATCCTTTTTCATTGTCTGTGACTAAGATGAGTAGAACAGTAAAGAAGTGCAAAATTTTAATAACCTTTTATCTTATATTTATCGCGGACCTGTCGTTGATGTGAAAAAACTTTGAGAATGTTGAAAATTTATCGACAACTGTTAAGAATCTCTCATTTTGAATCTCCATTATATCCATATGAATTATTTCACACGGGTATCTGGGGATGGGTGTTGCTTGTGATTCCGAATTATACGGGTGTCTGTCGTACTTGTTACTGTTACAAATATCGTAAGAAGCTGTATAACTTTTTATCCTTGCACTCTTCTGTAAAAAATAGAATTTCTCAAGGATCTGCTCTTTGTTTTCGCCTGGCACCCTATGAGCCCTTCTATGTTTCTTTTCGATGATCAAAAACTTCCGTTCTTCATTGGCGATATCTTCGACCAGCCTCTGAGTATCTCTGATATATTTTCTAAAATTTTCTAGTTATACGTTCTGAGATATTCTTCCGGAATTTCAATTCCGTTTATAACATTTGGATTTACTCGTAGGTTTTCTCTTAAGGCTTCTTATAGTTTGGTCCGATCTAGCTGTGTTTTTTTTTAAATGCAATGACGATGAAATCCAGGATGTGGTTCCTTATAAGAGTATAGTCAATGCCAATTCCAAAAACCAGTTGATTCCTAAAGATATTCAGCGGGGTCTCTACATGCGGTATCAAGTTCGTACTGTCCTGATCAGCACTATGCATAGTGCAGGACTCTTCGCTATCAAATGATAGTCCACACAGTCCCTCATTAGCGGTACAAGTTTGTACGATGGCGGTCCCAGAAGTATTCGACAAAAATTTTGGAAAAAAATTTATTTATTTTTCAACATAATCGTCTTTCAGCTTTATACACTTTTCCCAGCGATGTTCAAAAAGTTCGATACCCTATTTATAATAAGAACTGTCTTGCTCCTCAAAATAGCCATTAACTGCCGACATTACTTCTTCATCGTTGGAAAATTTGGGAACAGAAAATAATCCTAGGTAGCAATTTAAACTTTAATTCATTAATATTGGCCATTGCAATAACGGATTTGTGAGCTGGTGCATGTCTTGATGAAACAACGTTTTCTTCTTCTTAACCAAATGCGGCCGTTTTTGCTTGATTTCTTCGCTCAAACGCTGCAATAAGTTCGCATAATATTGGACGTTGCTAGTTTTTCCTTTTTCAAGATAATCAATGAAAATTATCCCACGCGCATCCAAAAACATCGACGCCATGACCTTGCTTGCAGATGAAACGTTCTTCGCCTTCTTTGGAGCCGGTTCTCCCTTTTGAATCCATTTTTTTAATTGTTCTTTTGCCTCAGGTGTAAAGTGATGGAACCGTGTTTCATCCATTGTTTTGAAACGGCGCATAAATTCTACTTTTTTGGTGCTGTGAAACTTCGCTAAAAAACTTAATTGAAACATCTTGACGACACTGTTTTTGCTCGAGTTTTGCTACATCCATCTTGCACACAGCTTTCTCATATCCAAATTTTCAAATAATGTGCGATGTACCGCACTTTTTGAAATGCCTACAATGTCTGCTAGCTCGAGCACTTTCAGTCGACGATCATCCAGTACCGCTTTGTGGATTTTCTTCACCATTTCTGGAGTCGTCATCTCATTTGTTTGACCACTACGGTACTCGTCTTGGCAGCTCGTACGGCCTCGTTTTAACTCAGCAACCTACAATTTTACTGTTGTAAACGAAGGAGCAGACTCACTCAGAGTACAATCCAGTTCAGCTTTTATATTGGTGGGGCTGAGGCCTTTCAAATAAAAGTATTATATAACATAACGATGACCAATTTTCTCCATTTTCACAAATTTAATGACAACGTTCACTATTGATGGCTGCCAAACAAATACTAAACAACGTGGCGCTTGCAAACTTGAAACATATGCTTTATAGACTGCGTACACTCCAATACAGTGATATTTTCAAACAACTACCGCCATGTCTTGATCAGTCCGGGTACTTCCTGGACCACCCTCGTATATTGTCCGTTGTGCCACCTACTCTCTCTCCTGCCGTTTCCGTTCGAATCTGCTGTTTCGGTGCAAGAAGAAGAGGAACTTGAAAGGTGATTTACTTCTGTTCGAAGCCGCAAGAGAGTATCAGCCACCAAGTTTGATTTACCGGGTGTATAGATAGCTTCTAAGATTATTAATTGCCCAGACTATGGCACGTAGTTCCTTTTCATTTGCTGCGTAGGCTTCTTCTGTCCTGTTTAGAAAGCGAGAGATAAACGAAATCGGTCTATCCTTCCCAGGTTCTGCTTGTGATAGTACGGCACCGATAGCGTAATAAGACGCATTAGTGGTCAGGTTGAATGGCTTGGTAAAATCAATTTAGGATCAACTTGTATGGGGAACTTTTTTGACGTAGTCCTTAATAAACCTCCCATAATAAGAAGTCAGAACAAGGAAACCTTTTAACTCTTTTAGGGTAACCAGAGGCAAGATAGCATCAATAGCCCTAACCCTTTCAAGGCTAGGAAGAATACCATCTGATCACTAAGAAGCCTAGAAATTATACATTTGTGTTCAGGAAATTGGTTTTTTTTTTTAGGTTTATTTTTAATCCTGCCTCATGTGATTTTGAGAACACGGTTTCTATATCCTTCAAGTGATCTTCGACCGTTTTGCTATAAATAATGATGTCGTCCTATATAAGGCGTAGCAAATTTTCCCAATTAGCTTCTTTAGGATATCATCTATCATTCGCTGAAAGGTGTCCGGTGCGTTCTTTAACCCAAAAGGTAACCTTAGGTATTCGAATTTCCCATTCATAGTAGAAAATACCGTCTTGGGAATATCTTTTTTATTCATTGCAATTTGATGGAAACCAGAAGTAAGATCTATGTACAGTAGTGAACAATTTAGCATCACCGAGACTTCCGAGAGTACTATAAATATCAGGGATCGGGTATGTGTCAGGGATGGTCACCAAGTTGATACGTTTGAAGTCAATGACCATCCGGTATTGCTTTTCACCGTTGGGTTTGTCCTTTTTGGGAACGACCCAGATTGGAGAGTTGTATGTACTTTTTGAAGGTCGGTCCAAAAGTTAATTTACTTGTCTCTTGACCTCCTCTCGCATACAATCCAGATAAGGATAACTTTTGGTAAATATTGATATTAGGTCATTTGTAGAAGCACGCATTTCAGCCCTAACACTTGTTTTTAACATACTTCTTCGTTGCCTACTAGGCCCAACAGGCCTTCAAATTTGGAACAGAGGGTTTCAAGTTTTGACTTGGTAGATTCAGAAATATTTTTATTTAATATTGTCAAATTATTTACTACATCGGAATTTGTTTTTTTAGGAGAACTCTTATATTTGAATTTATTAATATCTCATGCTCCCTCAGCTCCTTGAGGGTATCATCCCTTATAATTCCATCAGAAGATGTTAAGGTAGGAAGGATAAAAAATGTCACATTTACGTCACATCCGATATTTGCAAAGAATTTACCTCAAATTTTATTTTTGATAAGTGTTTCCCCTGCGGGGCTTTTGATATAAAAAGGTTTCTTAACAGGTTGGGATGCGGGTGCCAAAATTTGTTTAATAATTTTTTTATTTGCACCCGTATCAACAAAGAATTGTATTGCTCTTCCGTTTTGCGTATCATACTCTATGTATGGAACGCTGGAAATGAATCACCTGTCATAAAATTTTCCTCTACTACAGCATCAGGGCCTTGAGGTTCTGATTCCTTTGGATGATCTGAGATCACTGCCACCAATGGTTAAACCGCTGTTTTTTTCTCGGATAACATAATTTTCCGAGGTGGGTTCACGTTTAAAAGGGTTTTCAGTGTGATTCATGTAATTCACGTTTGAGGTTTGCACCGATCCCAATTCCATTTGGGGGGTGACCGTGGTGTAATGGTATATGCATAGACTCCTCAAGCAGAGGGTCGCGGATTCGAATCCTGTGCGAGGCAATTCTCTGAAAAAGTCTTTTCATAGAATTTGTATGTAGTTATATGAAAATCCCGTTGGCGTCAACTCTGAGGATAAAACTGATGTTGGAGTGGTTGCTGGCTGAGCTAAATGTAACGAACTTACAACTATCACGTACTTAAGACCCACTGGTTGAGGATGCACTAGCTCCAGTTTAACAACCACCACTGGGAAAAATATCGAAACCTAATACACCTGAGTTTCAAACTACTACACCACCCGCCTGAGCCCTGGAAAAAAGCCAGTAAAAGGGTATTCATATCCCCTTGGTGCGCTTGCGCGATTATAAAAAAAAAAAAAAAAATTAATGGGAGGCTTGGGTTCTGTTGGTCTTGCTGGCAGCTGATAAGCTTTGCTCCTAGGATTCCACGTCGTTTGCTGTTGTTGACTGTACACGTCTTTGCTATTTGGAAATCTATCGAATTGCTGTTGGCCATATCTACTCCGACCATTAGGGACTCTATCCGAGCTCTTAGCCAGTACATGGGGCACCCGCTTGAGTTTTAAATCATAATGCGTGAAGCGGAAATCATTATGGACGTCGGTCCGTGCACAGAGTTGTTTCTAAAATTTAAATTTTGCATCTCGATGCATACCGAGAAGCGTGTTGGGTTTATGAATTAGGAGAAGTTTAGATAGATCCCCATTCAGTCCCTTTATGAATACCTCTAACGCCCTATCACAGTATGTCCCTACCAGAGCATCAGCGGTCTCCGAGGAATAGGTTTCCGCTCGTATTTTGTTGATAATCAAAGAAAATTGATGATTGATAAAAGCATAAAAATCATCAAATCTTGATCTACTTTGTTTCAGTTGATTTTATGTATGTCCCTTTTATTTGCATAATGCAGGGACAGCACCCTTTTGGTTTCCAATTAGTCACCATCGAAAACATAGGACACTAATGCCGAATCAGCTTTCCCCCCAATTTTTTGGCGAATGTGTTGCAAAATTGTAACACATGGGTTTAGTACGGACTATTTCATAATCCTTTAAGACTTTTTCAACGGTATGTATCCAGGATACACACTGCACCGTGTTGCCCTCGATTACTTGTATTTCTTTTACCGGTTCGAGCAACTTTGAAATTTCCCTAAGCTCTGACTCTGTAATTGACCCTCGGAGGGGTTCCTTAGTCAAAAGAGATGGAACACTACTTGCCTCAATTATTCTATTATTTTCTATTCGCCTGACTTTATTCATTATGGGTTCCAACTGTCCTACCAGCGACTCCATCACATCCTTGCATCCATATCGCTCTATTTGAACGAGTCGTGTTTCCAAAGCTCACGAGTGGTACCGAAAATGTGATAGTGTAAAATAGTGAAAAATTCTAGTACTTAACCCTCTAATTTTGTTTTTGTTTTTTTTTTTTTGTTTTATAGACACTTTTTATAGCTGGGTGAATGCGTGATCGTGATAACTTATACCTCTGAAAAAAAAAGCCCCATTTATTTGTGGATCGTTTATTTTTATCTAAATATGAGCATCATTTTCCTTCAAATTAATATTTCTCACATTCTGGTTCGGATTAATTCATTGGGGTGAATAAGTCTATTCGTCAATTTAATTTTTCGCTTATCAGGACGATTATAACAGCCGAAAAAGTTTGAGTTAACGCACGTGTTGTAGTTGCAACTAACAGCAAATTTTGATTAAATTTAGATGTATTGTAAACCTTGTTATAAACCAACATGGAGAATGATGTTATCATGAGAATGAGTTATCTCCGATTATCCAGGTGTTTTCAATTGCTTTCTACCACAATGTTGTAAACGGAAACCAGTGTTTCATTCCAAGTTCTGACTAACATGTTACATATGAGGCGAATGAACACAGCCTTGCGGTATGTGTCTATTGACTCATTTTCAAGATACTTTTTCTGAAGAGCTAATTAGTCAGCACACTTAGAGAGACAAGAAAGACCAATATAAGTTGTATTCACTCTGAATAACAAGCAAGGAATGATTGAAGACAAGAGCTCAACAAAGTCTCCTGATTTCACATACACAGAAAAGTATTGAAAATTTCCCACGAGTTTTTCTGGATTTATTTTGAAGTTTCTGAAGAGAATTGTTTTTTTCGATCAGTATAATGAAATAAAATAGTTTTTTTTTGTATAGTTTAAGTTTGGAAAGCACCTACAAAATTGTTTATATAGAGTGATTCATCTTGAGTTTTGACTTATAATGTAAAATAAAGTAAATAACTTTGAAAGTGAACGTAAAATTTTTATTATCGGTTAAAAGAACAATTCATGGCATTTATTTCTGATTTAATGTAGATGTTGACGATAGCGAGGTGATAGTATCGATTGGTATCTCGCGGATAACACGAGTAATGTTGGCTTGCAAGGCGTCAATCGTAGCTAGCTTATTCCTGCAGACCTGAGACTTTACATATCCCCAGAGAAAATAGTCCAAAGGTGTGATATCGCATGATCTAGGCGGCCAAAATGATTTCTCAACAAGTCAATTGTTTCACGTGCTGTATGGCTCGTATCGCTATCTTGTTGAAACTAGACCTCACCGAAACCATATGCTTTCAGGAAGCACATAGTCCATTAACATGGCGCGATAACGGTTACCATTGACGGTAACATTCTGATTTGCCTCAGTTTTGAAGAAATATGGACCAATGATTCCATAATCCACACCATACTGTTGTTTTTAATGGATGTAATGGTAGCTCTTGGTACTCTTCGGGTTGCTCATCAGTCCAAATACGGCAATTTTTTTTATTAACGTATCCATTGAGCCAGAAATGGGTTACATCACCGAACAAAATTTCACGATAAGAAACCAGATTTTCATTGAGTTTTCCAGAGCACATTACCTGAAAATATGACGCAAATTCAAGTCGCCTGGCTTCAATTCTTTCATAAGTTGAATTTTGTACGCTTTAACGCCGAGATCCTCACGTAAAATACGCCAAGTTGTCGAATACGCCAATCCAAGCTGCTGAGAACGATGACGAATCGATTCATCATGGTCTTCGCTACTTCACTACGTGTTGAATGTCGAGTATCATACACGTATGTAAACTGGGACTCAAATTTGCGAATGGTAAAATTGGCAATAGTGGTTTCAGTAAATCGATTATGCGCACCGTAAGTTCCTCGAATCGCACGAAAAACATTTCTCACAGAACTTTGATTTTCGTAAAATAGCTGAACAATTTGTAGACGCTGTTGTGGTGTGAGTCTTTCCGTGTTGCCATGATGATTTGCCAAACGATACTGAACAAAAATGAAAAATCAGTTCGATAGTAGTCACGCGTGATCTGTCAAAAAAAGCCTAGTGAACATACTTTTTTAAAAATGTAAAATCAATCCATAATGTTTGCCTCTTTTGCATGTGTTGCAGTGCTAAACTACAATACTTTAATTTATTCGACGAGAAAAATGATTATTTAGCCATCGATTCTTGGTTAATCTATGGGGTTATTGCAATCGAAAGGAATTTACCAAAAGAGGCAAATGTAAGACTGTCCGCATAATCAATAGCTTTGTCTCTTTCGATAGTATGTCTACAGGTGCTCGTCAATTCCCGTTGTTGGAATCTACATCACCTACTTTGATACCTCACACTACTAGTTTCCAGATTAAAGAAACGCTTATAGTTTTGATTCATGTGCACATAATAAAACATTGTCAAAAACAAATTCGACCTTATTCAATCCTCATTGACTTCATAAAAACCTCTAAGAAACCTCATTAATGCAGGCTCCAAGGAAAAAAAACCATTATATCAGCAAAATCCCTGTAACGGTGTTCTTTTATTTTTTTTACCTTAAAATTTCCATTTAATTAAAAAGCAGTTTTTAGAGTTTTTATTCTTGGATGTTGACTTCGACCGTACTGCTGATTCGTAATTCTATCAGTCTTCCTAAGAACAACCAGCAGAGCTCAACCCAACTTAATTGGGCTACGGAGAAGAGATATCTTACAATAATCGCTCCCCATCCCAATCTATCCTCACATCCGATGAGGATGTAAGAGATTCCCATCCGTGATAGATATCTGAAGCAGGTAAGAGAGGCATTAAACGTTAATTTTACTCATTCACTTCCGTTCCATCATTCTAAAGCAACTACAACGAAGCTACGAACCTTTTCGCGTTCTATAGAATGAGAAACCTTTTTTAAAAGAGCACTTGTACAACGTCGTCATGGTCGTTGTTGTTGTCGTCGTTGTTGTCGTCGTTGTTGTCGTCGTTGCCATTGTCGAATGAGCTCCTGAGAAAATTCAATTATCGAGTTTCACTTAATTTCCCTCTATATAACCTCCAATTTCTAATTCGATTAATTCCCGTTACACAAATACAAAAAGTTAGATTAAAAAAATACATAAAAAATTAAAACGAAAAATCATTCACTAGGAGCGGTGTGGTTTTTTCATGCTGGTACTGTACCTTCAGTGGTTGGATGGCTTGCATATTGGGCTTGACGTTGAAGAGAAGCTTTAATTTGTTGGCTGATGGAGTAGACGGAGTAGTTGAGTGATGCCACTCCTTTAGCTTTTCCTGGTTATTGAAATTTAACACGGCGACTGGGTGGTAGTGGATATTGTTTGGTAATTTAAGAGATTAACTTCTGGCTTAGTACGTGATTTGAAGAAGTTAAGTATCTTCTTTCGTGGAAATGGAAGCATGATATAATTGATTTGAATTGCACAGTAGTCTCAGTTTAAAGCTTGAAATAAGGAAATTTCATTTGCTCCTTCTTTGACGAAAAATGTGTAGAAAGAAAAAGGGCTTAGTGCGAAAAAAACGGGAGAAGGCACGTTTGTTAGCAAACATGTATGATTCACAATCTTTAGTCAACTGTTATTGAAGCTGGAAAGTTCATTTATACATTTCATGGAATTTCTTTAAGCATATGTTACAAAGAAAATATATCTATTGTTTACCAAGTCTCTGCAAATAACAATATCATATTCAATGGAATTGAATGAGATATGCATTTCAACTCCCTTTTTTGTCTTAAGATCCTTCTTGAAATTTCTTCTGCCAAAACCAATTTCTCATTTTCTTCTTCTTACGTTCAGATTCTGATTTTCTCATTTTTTTTCTAACATAGATTCAAGAGACGAGGTTTTTTTCTTTTCAGATGCACTTGATCAATAGAGGAATTTTTTCTTTTAGATATAAATTGATGAGAAATTTCTACTTCTACCCTTGTACCCAAGATTCGTAATATTCTGTTATAAGGGAAGGTGCCATTTTAAGGTAAAACTCTCAAGAAAGTTGCTTCAATGATAACTGTTTCAATGGGCGGTAAGGACATTTAGAAAATTACCTGAACCTAATAAATTAACGAAGATATGAGACAACTGAAACACATCATGACGACCAAGAAAATAACGGAATTACATTGGCAAAAACTTTTATTACCCACCACAACAATTTCAAATGGAAGTTAAAGCAACAAATATTCGGTAAGGTAAGGTTATAGTAGCCCTTGTTAAGACCCACTCGGAAAGTCCGGGAAAGCAATACTGTATCTAGTCCTGGAACTATAGAGATTTACTGTCGAATTTGCCAGGATCAAGGACCTTTGAAGAGCAGTAACCAGTTAGATCACGGAAGTAAATACTGCTTAACGTTGTTACCCTGATACCTGATTAAATGCAGTCTGGAGTGAACCAGAAATTCAGCTCGCATGCCTTTTCTAATGGCGTGGTCTTTTTCCCGCTGACTCAAGCAGTTGGTCTCGATGTACCTCTGGGTTGGAGTGAAAAACTGAATCTACGTCGTCTTATCTGAGTATTTCTGGCGATATCGGCGTTGTTTTCAATTCGTTGTTAAAACGTCTCCGCAATGCAAACGGCGCCGAAAATCATCCGGGGAATTTTTTTCTTGAATTCACTTTCATCAGTGTCCACGCTTCTTGGTCATAAAGCAGGGCTGGGATGATCGGTGTCTTGAATAAAGTCTTTTTAGTTGCTCTAGAAAGGCCTTTGCTACTCATTTGGTTTCGAACCCCAGAGAAGCAGCGATTATTCGTAATTCATCGAATGAATCCGGCGACGGTGTCGCTAAGATAAGATAGATAAAGTCCTCTAATATCTCAGAGTTGTAGTTGCCTATCTTTATGTTTTGTACTAGGCGTCGTGTCGATGTTATGTGTCTTTTTTTGCTGACAACATACACTTTGAGAATAACATTGACATCTCTTTCGAGATTTACACAATAATTTCAAGAAGCTCTACAAGATTTAAATTTTTGCGAAAACGCCCATCTTGGACTCACCTTCGAAGTTTTCAGGTCACCCGCAATGACTACTCAGGAAAGCCCAAAATGTACTAAGACGCTTCCATATCGGAAAGCATCTTCTTTGATTTTGTATCTGCCTTTGTCGAAACCATTTTTCCGACTTATGATAGTCATCTTCAGATTTACATCATATATATTTACTGTAGGAATAGACGTTGATACGCGAGCTTATATTACTTCAGCAACAATAATTATTGCTATTCCTACTATTTTTAGCTGATTAGCGACTATACATGGAACTCAAGTAAATTATTCCCCAGCTATTTTATTATCTTTAGGATTTGTATTTTAATCTCCACTTTATTTAAAAAAAAAAAAAATTAAATAAAAGTGGTGGCGATGGCGTGATGGTTAACTCACTGGCTCTCACGCCACCTACGTGTGTTCGAATCCCGGTAGGAGCACAACAGCAAACAGCAACAAAAATTCACAAATTGAGAAACACAAATGAGCGCGAGAAGCTATGCCTTGGCCCACACCGGACTGTCGCGCCACTTATTTATTTATTTATTTTTTAAATAAAAGCCGTTTATCAGGTATTTATCTATATAGAAGACTTTTAGCCATGAGTACAGAACCGTGCTCTTAAGCGCAGGAAATCTTTGTCAATATATCATAGCATATTGACGCGCCAGAAATGGACTTTCAGTCAATTCGTTTAAATGTGCTAGAATGCGTAAGTTATATTTCTCAAACGAATCTAAGTATCTATTTAGCATCTTGGAAAGCAAACTTATTTTCAATAAACCTGTCATGTCAAAAGTCGTTTTTCGTTTTTCGTTTGTTGCTAGGTCGATGTCGATTACAAGTGTACACTGGACTTGCTTTGGCTAGAATGTGAATCTGGAATGGAATTTTGTCAGATCTTCATATCTATGATCAGATCTATAGAATCAACATTGGAGGTACGACAATAATGAGCTAGAAGTAATGTAAGGAATAGGTGAATGGAGCGAATTCACGAATGTTTTTAGTGATAATTAAGCTGCGGTCTTTGAACCCAATTGAAAAGCGAAATTTAGACTCCAGTCTAAAATTTGCAAGTCAAGGCAAATCTTCTTAGGACCTGAACCCGCTGAACCCGTGTTAAAGCTGTCTTCAGTCTTTTATTGACAGTTGGATCTTTTATTGGCACAACCCCAGATAGCATAATAAGAATAATGGTGCTGAAAATCTCCTAAAAGTCAGAGTTCTTTCCGCTGTCCCTCGGAAGGAAGGAGTGCAGACTGGTTACATGCTTCTTTAAGGTCCGATAGACTAATGTGATATAACCTCTTGCTGTGAACTGATGATAAGCTCGTAAGAACGTAAGCTCGTTGATGTGGTAGATGTTGGTAATATGGGTACTTTATTACTGAAGCGATTACATATTTTTTTTTTTTTTCAAAAATGAGCTATCTGCCTAAAAATGGGAAAGAGGACAAGAAAACATTGGTGACTGCTGAGATTCTGTAACAAATAGTTTTTACTCAAGGTCTAAGAGAGAAGACAGTAGGGAAAAAGAAAAGATATGCAGAGAATTCCAATCACATCCAATTCTTAATCTATGTCCTGGGTTTTGTAAAAATTTTAAAGGATATGTAAGTGGTGGTGGCAGGTTAAAACTATTAGATATATATCATTCTGTTGCAGATATCATACATACACCTTCCACTCCTTTAATCATGCAGAAGAAACGTGACGTAGTATATTGGAGAAGAAGATACCTAATACATAAGTGTTGCTTTCAAATTAATCAAAATTCCAAATTTGTAGAATGCATTCCAAACAAAATAAAGATATTTAATCATTGAAGAAGAAATAAACAATATCATGTCATTACATATGCGAAGGTTTTTTAATTTCGAATCTTAACTCTATGGAATGAATAGATTTTGTCTACAGGCAGTATTACAAAACTTCTGTATTTGTACTTTGAAAAAGGACACTAAGGCAAGGAAATCAATTTTAATTATTTCATATCAAAGTATGATATATGTATGTTTTGCTTATATACAGGCAGAACAGAAACCAACAATTGCAGCAATTTTACTAATTGCTCCCTTGAACTTTTATTAATGCCATTAGATACTGGATACCTTATGAGATCTGAAGGCTCAATCACTCATTCCCTTCAATCCAAGGACTTTAGAGAGTATAATTATTCAGTTGATGAAACATAATATACTAGTACTCGTTCTGTTTTACATTTTCGATTCGGTCCAACCTCGATTGGTAAAACCTTTTGTGGAATGTCTAACCAATGTCATGGCATGTTTATTAGCCTCGAGGCTTGATATAGTGAAAGTCCAATTTGGGTTAATTTCCCAGTTAAAACCCACTCACACTCTGGGTAAATTTGGGAAATATTTTCTCCTGAAGAATAAGTTAATTTTATAATTAAATGTCCTTCCACATTTCATCAAAGTGTCACAGAGAGGGAAGGAAAACCCTGTCGCTACGAATGTATCTTCATCGGTCCTAAGCTAAGCAAGTGTATTAAGGTCGGAAGGAACCGAAGGAAGACAAACTGTGTGTGATATTCGAAAAGGAACTTTGTGGAAGGGACCACGAGTACTACACGGCTCGGTGACAAAAGGGAGCTTTTGGATCATTTTTTCGGTTTTTACTATTATTCTTTGTCCAAGCGGGTTTCTGCCATTTTTTTTTTTTTATATTTTTCTATTTCTGGGGTAGGGGTTGAACTGATTGATGATGGGTCGTCGATGACCCGAATTATAGATATATAGTCGTTTCTTTGAAACAGAATGGTCGTATTGAGAATTAATGTTTCGCTTCGTTTGTTCTATTTGAATTGTCAATGAGGCGGCCGAAACGAACCGAGTTTGATATTGATTGTGCTCATCCTTCTTGATTCAGTTCAACTAGAGTGGTGGTGGCGGTATTTTGGTCAATAAAACATTGAATTCGATTGTTGATTTGGGTGAATGATTGACCTTTTTCTTCTCCGCGGGTGTTTTTTTTTTTTTGTGTTTTGTGTTTGCTTCTGTAGTAATTCTTGTCTGTGGTTTTTTTGACAATTAAAAGAAAAGTCTTGGCCTTTTTAATTTATCCATGAATCTATGATTTGGTTTTCTTAATTGATGGCATAAAAAGTTAACTAAACTAAGCGCTATTTGTGAAAGGAGACAGTTTATCAATCAGGAATTGTAACGGTTGACGAGATTGTTAATACATCAGTGAACACATACCCTCTCCTTTATGTGGGCACACCATAATCAAGAGTAGAGCTACGGTTTTTTTTTTTTTGGCTTTTTGTTCTGAACTGGGATACGTCAATTGGGATTTATACATTTTTGACTTGAATTAACAAAATACAAATATGTAGGTGATATTCAAAGTCTCGTGCTTGAGAATTTAATTAATGATGATTTAATAAGGTATCTTAGCTAGCGGCTAAATGTGATGTTAGTAAAGTTTACCTAATGAACTGTTGGTTTCGGTTTACTATAGATATTTAGAATAGATTAATTAAGACTTTGTATTAGAGCAAGGTAGTGTAATAGGCAGCTTTCCTTTGCAAGTCACATTGCAATTTAGAGTATCTAATGTGGCTTCCATGTTGGCTTCGAAAATCTTACTGTGTAAGACAAGCAGAACTCGGATTTGTGAAAATGCAGTCATTATACAGATCAAACTACAAATATGTAAGCCTTTTAAGGCATAAAATAGTCACATATTTGGAAAGCAAACCCGTTAAACCTTATGGAAATAACGAATTTAGTTGAATTAAATCACAGGATTGTCGTATCTGGGGTGAAGAAAATCCATTAATATAATGAAAAACAGATACATCCATAAAAAGTGACTACCTGATGTTGGTTTTGGTCTGGTGGAGCAATCGGAGTGTATTTTTTGAAAACGCAACTGAAATTTCTGTTAATGCTACGGGACCTCGGAATATATTTTCTTGTTTAACGAATTGAAAGGTGTGAATGCCGTTTCATTAGGGCGATGACACATCCTATACAGGAACACACATATTTGGCCTTTTAAGCAAATTCACAATTTTCTGAAAAGACTATATTGGTCTATCTATCCAGAAACAATTGGTCATCTAAATGAGAACATTACAAACTGCATCCAAGAAATTGAGAAATTGATGATATGTCTCAGATAATTTATGTTTTTGGTTAAAAATTTAAAAACTAACCATAAATTCGAACACCCCTGTAATTTGCGATCCACAATATTCACTGGAACATCAAAAGCTACCACCAAATAATTTCAATCCAAATTTGTCCAAGGTCAGACAAGAATTCTATAGAATATTTAAAAACCATAACGTAAAATCCAACTTTAAATAGCATAAATCATTTCATGAATACCTTGAGACGAATATTGATCACCAGAAAGTTTTGAGCTTTACGAGTACTACCTCCTCGAAACGGAGAGACACTTTTTTACTCAGTAAATTTCTTCTGTCAGAAGATTGTTTTCTTGACAACCCAAGCATCGAGATTAAAAAGCAGATTTAGGATTCATTCAAATTTCGGCTCAAATATTTTCTCCGACTCCTTAGATGTGACAGAAAGACATCGAAAGTCGATATATAGTGGACTATGTACACTGCCTGACTCGAACTGCAACTTTTTAAAATGCTATAATTTTTTTATTTTTTGATAAATTTTATTGTGCCAAAGCAAAATATGTTGAAAAATACATCAATTTTCAAATTGTATCAGTAATTTTCAATATGTCCACCTTTGGCCCGAATAATGGTTTTGAGACGGCTGAAGAAAGCATCGCACAATTCACGCAAGTGGCTCTGCGGTATTTTGGCCCATTCCCGGTGAAGTGCTTGTTTGAGGTGGTCCAAACTTTGGTATTTTTTAGTGCCAACCTTCGCCTTCAAAATACCGAGTGCCGAGTCTTGTTGAAATGTGCACGGTCTCCGACCGAAATGATTGTTTGCCCAAGGCTTCAACACTGCCTCTAAGATAGTTTCACGGTATACGATTGCATTAATTTTGACGCCACGGTCCAAAAATACGAGCGGAGAGCGACCATCGGCGGCTATGGCGGCCTAAATCATCACCATCGGTGCTGCCTGCTTTCTGGTGGCCGTCCGAAGGTGTAAACTTCTCTGGCAAGTAAAGTTATTTTGTTTGTTGACATATTGCTCGATATATAATAACAAATGGCGACAAGCGTGGCAACTCCTCCGCTCTTTCGACTCTAACTTTTTTCTGTTGCGGTGTAAGATCGTATGCTTTTCGGAACTTCAATGGCTTGAGCCCAAGCTCATTTTTTAGTATGTGTTGCCTTCGTTCCAACCATATGTTGAGCTCACGAGTCATTTTTCTTCCACTTCGAGGCGGATTTCGCTCAATTCGAGCCTTCACTTTCCGAACCATTTCTGCCAACTTGTAGTTTTCCAGCCAAATATAAAGCAACGTTCGAATTCCATCGGGGATAAAATTTTTTTAACACAACTGAGGCTTCTATATAATAAAATTATCTGTCATGTGTCAAAATTTGAGTGTGAGTGCCATGAAGGGTTTGGAAGTTAAAGCAGTCTGAAGTTGGCTGCAGTTCGAGTCAGGCAGGGTTTATAATTAAGCATTTATGGCAAGAGGTCGCCAGAATTAAAGTCAACCGAAAACAGACTCCTTTTGAAACATCTGTGCGCTGCCAGCTTTTCTGCCTGCGTAACCAAATAACAAAAAAACTAAACACTAAAACTGGGTGCGAGCGATGGATCACGCCAAAAACTTCTTGATAAAGAGAACCCGTAGTATTCTCCAATGGTGTTTTAAATAAAGCCTGGCCGATTAAACTTAATAGGTTTTCATAAAGCTATGAAAAAGTGCGGCAGGTAGGTTTATCTCTTATTTCCTATGAGCAAAAGTTGAATATACTATATAACTTACTTGAAGTGAATTGGAAAAACGTAACAGGACTTAAGCCAAAACCTTCAATTATTGATCTAGCTGAATTTTCATATTTATTTTGATACGTATTCAGTTGGTTTTGGAACCATAGTCCTTGGTTTGTGTCCACCATGTATGGGAGATTGTAAAATTTGTGATAGTAGGTTATGAGTACCGCATTCGCAATTCTTAATTGTTACTTCTTGCATAACTCAAATGATTTTGAACCGATTTGTTTTTAAAGTTCTGGTAAATTGCAGTTATATTAATATATTTCAATAAGTACAGCAAAATGTCCGAAATTTTTACAATATAAAAAGATGTCTACAGAACCATTCAATCTATGTTCTCTAATAAATATAATAATGTACAAAAATAAAAAAAAAATGCTTAAGGCTTAAGTGCTCCTAAACTTATGAACGTATATACAACTCAATCAAAAATTTAAAAATGTACATTTGTGAGTTTTGTCCATCACATAATAATAATATGTGAATTGTTTTTAATTATGTAAAACCGTCAATACACATACTCGTAAGTATATCCTTTATATTTTGTTGGGGAAAAAAAATACGAAAAACTGCAGAGTTACAGAGACCCTGGGGTCAGTCGGACGCTATGAGAACAACATTTTGCTCCTTTAAGTCGAAGCGGCCGACGGAACAAAATGCTGAATTGGGCAAAGGACAATGTAGTTGTTATCTCCACTCTGTTTGCCGTTTTCTTCCAAACTCTTAGATTTAATAAATAGTAAAGTGCGGCCTTATCTATTGAGAGCACTGTTATACAAAGTTGTGATCCGCCAATTACAGTGGCACTACGACCTTAAAGATCTTTTGTACCATAAAATCAGTATTACAAAGCCAAGAGAAGCTCAACCCTTTTGGTGAAATTGAGAATCTCTCTGGTGAATATTTCGAAAATTTTTCCAGAGATATAATTTTCTCTAAGGCGCTTAGAGTCATGCATTCACCTAAAATGTGTTAAGCAATTTCGCCATCTTCCTTACAAAGATGACATTCAGTTTTCAGAATAGGACTTAGAATCTGCCGAAATGTTTTGCGCCAGTTTGTTAGTTATTTCATTTTCGTCAATACCTATATGACCAGGCACCCACTAAAATTTTACTTTGTCCTTGTGGGAGAGATCTTATAGTGTATCGTAGCAGTGCATTCTGATTTAGAGTCAATGAGATTAGAGCTTAGTGGTTTAAGCGAACTTTGGTTATGCATGCAAATGCCTTTGGGTTGAGAATAAAATGTATCGGATCTCCTACAAAATGCTTACATGTATGTTTAATATTGTATAAGGGAATAACATAAATGAATGACATACACAGACAGATTAGCACAATGTTATATTTCAGTATTGGAAAATACCATATGTGCTTTAATGATGTTGAACTAACCATTAAAACTCAGATTATAACATTTTCTCTCAGAATAGCTATTCATAAGAAAAATAATTCCTGCCAAATTGTGATTCTAATAAATCGATGGTTTGAATTTTTGTATGATACATAGAACCATCATGGTTGCAACCGCATCTTGTCTGGATATTGGGTTGGCAAGAAAGTAATTTCAGTTTTTGGCAATTAGATTACTTCTTTGACATTTAAAAGATGTCACTTTAAGCTTGCTTTAGACGCAAATGGAGCATAATTTTGCTTTCACTTGTTAGTACAGTATCAACGGAGTGCAAAAAGAGACAATTTTTAAAAAAATTTTGCCTTTCAATTCACAAAATAATGCAAGCAAGCTGCTTAGGCTCACATATGCAAATTTTATAGTGTACACTGCGTATCAGTACACATTTGAAAAAATTGATTCAAGAAATTCTATTCTGGGGATTTTTCATTCATCATTTCATCACTCTCATCGACAAACTGAAGTTGATGATGACCAAATAAAGTAATAATTGAAATAGTTCGTCATATGACTGTGTGACTGTGCGAACGATTACAGATAAGTCATATACATTACACACAACAATTGAAAATAACTTAAAACATTTTAGACTACTAAGAAGTCTCGATGTTTGGTTTCTACACCAATTAATATTTGCCTTATTCAGCTCCAACACGATGAAATTGATCCTTTAAATGGAATTATCACTTGAGATGAAAAATGTGTCGTTTACAAAAACACCAATTAAAGCGATCATGGTCCTAGGGTAATGAACCTCCACCAACTACAGTGAAACCTTAACTTCATCAAAATAGAGTAACATTGCCAATTTAGTGCGATTAGACAGTTTTCAGGGATCAGTTCAGATGTTTACTAGGAAGAGCTAATGAAACTGGAGAAACCGATAAAATGAAAATTGCTAGAATTCTCAAATTGAAACCAAATCCTTTTCCGCCATGACAACACTAGACCACACACATCTTTGGTAACTCATGGAAAATGACGAAATAATGGTTGAAAAGTGTAGTCACATCCACATATACAGCCCCGAACTTTAAACATCGGATTTTTACTTGATTCAAAGTTTGGTAAGACTTTCGCAAATTCACATCGAAAAAAGAAAATACTTTCTCGTTAATGCATACTAAAAGATGTCATAATCTATTTTTCCTATTACGCTAACAGATATTTTATTTTAAAAAGTAAAACCAAGGTTAGCAAAACTGATTACAAGTCTAACAATCTCTTATACATTTTTTTTTTTATCAAAAGAAGACTGAAACAAAGTTACAGTTGGACGTAGCCAATATAAGAGGACTAAAAAGAAATAACTTTTCTGCGTACGTCCACGTCTAGACCAGCAATGAAAACACGGGTAGATCCCCGTCTACACCTCTTAGATCACTCTGATCTAAGGCTACGTGACTTCAAACTAGTGCGATTATTCTTCTCCCCCCACGGTTTCACGATTTACGTGCGAAGTGATATAGCTGACCAAACTGCACTATAATGTGATCAGTGCTCCAGTTCGGTGGTTAAAATTCCATCCCCATAAGGAAATTATCCGCTACTGCTTTATTTGCAGAAGCCCCAAACGGAATAGCAGTTCGACCTTTAACGAGTTCGATGAGCTGCCTGATCCCATACAAAAAATTTTAAAACTGTATCCTCATACTGAAATCGTGATTACGGACGATTTCAATAGACAACACCCGAAGTAATGTGTGTTGAGATATTGTATATGAGCCCACACGAATACAAGACGTTGATAGTGCTACCGCCAACATCATGGACTTGTTTCTAACTTCTCACCCTAATAAGTACACTGTTGATGTGCTTTCCCCTCATATCAACTAAATTTTTGTATACTGACCACACAGTTAGAGAAAAGATTTCCAAAAGAACCGTATGGCAATACGAGAAAGCCAATTGGAGCGAACTTAATAACTTTTTTAGGAATTTTAACTGGTCGTTTTGTTGCCTCGACGTAGATGCCGCTGCTGATATGATCACAGACACTATTCTCTTTGGAATTAAATCCTTTATCCCTCATCAGATGAAAAAGAAAGAAAGAAGAAACCAAAAAAAGGCATGGTACGATTCAAGCTGTAAAAAGGCTATCAGGGTTACAAAAATGCTTTTTCGGTCCTAGAAGACCAACTCGACAGAGAAAACCTGACAAAAGTTCAAACTAGCCAGGAATGACTGCAATTACTTTCTTAAGCGTGTGAAATTCCAAAAAAACACAAACAGAGGCAAACAATTCTACTACCCAAAGGTAGTAACAATTTTTAATCATTCCTCAAAAACATTAGAAATTCTGCCTCATCCTCCATCCCAATTCCCATTTACAATGACATTCCAGCTGCCAATTCTTTGGATAGGGCCAATCTGCTTGAAGCACACTTTGCGGCCAGCTCAAAACTTCCAGCTTCGTCAATGGGATGAATCCACTTTTGCACTGGTGAAGTAGCGAGAGTACTTAAAGATCTTATTATACACAAATCCGTTGGTACGGACTGTATATTCCACCTTCCTCTGAATAAATTTTCTTAATTGCTGGCAAAACTACTGCATTAGCTTAACTATCAATTCCATCAAGCCGTACAACTCGTTTAAAAAAAAATCCGAAAGTTCCGAGCGGCGAACATAGACTCGGACCACTATCTCGTCATAGTGAATTTACATCTACGCATATCTCAAACACGACGATAACGAAGAAATACCCTGAGATCAATATTGAACGGCTTCAATCGCTAGAGTCTTTACCTATCGCCATGCCAAAGCCATCAGAAACACCGCAACTGATACAGTGGGTAACTCCATGGTATGATGAACAATGCAGGCAAATACACGTCTCTACGATCAAAATGCGTTCAAGTTGACACTTTATGTTCTTGAAATCTTTTGCGAAAGAAATCAGTTAAGCCAATCAACTCGAAAACCGGTACTAAAAGACTTTCAGTTGCATTCTTGGAATATATTGTTTATGTATAGGGTTTTCCATTAGGGACTTGCCAACTTTGAATTTAATTTGTGAACGCACTTTTTCACTAATCATCAAACTGTCACTGTCACTTTATTCAGTGAACCAAACTTTTTCACCATGGTAAAGTACACTAACGAGCAAGGTCTGCAAATTATAAAAAATATAATTCGATGATCGATGGTCGTAATTCTCGCCCTAGTAGACAGGCAATAACAAGTTTAGTGCAAACATTTAAGTCTACATATACGTTGTGTGATGTTGTCGTGTCAGTGAGACAACGGGTTGGTCGAAGTGTCGAAATTATCGCTGCCGTTCAGACGTATGTAGCAAACGATCCAAATCAATCAATTCCACGGCGTTCTCAAGAATTGGTTATCGCTCAGACCACATTATGGCGTATTTTGCGTAAGGATCTTGTTTAACACCCATACAAGATCAAGCTGACTCAAGAATTGAAGCCGATGGAGCATTTGAAGCGACGTAAGTCTCCGATAGGGTTCTGGAGAAGATGCGCAAGATGATAAATTTTATTGCAAAATTATCTTCAGTGACGAAGGTCATTTTTGGCTCAATGGGTTCGTCAATAAGCAAAATATGCGTTATTGGTCGGGTGAAAACCCACATGTGCTTCATGAATTACCACTTCGTCCACAAAAAATAACTTTTTGGTGCGGTTTGCATGCCGACGGCGTTATTGGGCCATATTTTTTCGTCGACGATAACGATTGTCATGTTACTGTGAATGGTCAGCGTTATCGCGCCATGATCACCGATTATTTTTGGCCCGAATTGGAAGATATAAACTTGGACGACATGTGGTTTCAACAGGATGTTGCCACAAGCCACACAGCACACGCTACAATCGATTTATTGTAGAGTGAGTATGGTGAGCGTGTTATCTCAAGACATGGGCCAGTCGATTGGCCGCCTCGTTCGTGCGATTTAACGCCGCTTGACTATTTTCTGTGGGGCTACGTTAAGTCATTGGTTTATGCCAACACGCCGACGAAGTTTGAAGAGCTCAGAGCCAACATTGAACGCGAAATGGCGGCCGTTTCGGCCGAAATTGACCGCTGCAAACGTGCCCGCGATGGCCATATGAACGAAGTCATATTATTGATTGCCAATAATAAAGTTTTTGATCTCAAATGGTTTGCCTTTTATTTAAAAAAAAAGTTGTCAAGTCGTTATTAGAAAACCCTATATGTGGAGATCCATACCAGGGATATAGACGAACCATAGATCCAAAAAATGCTGAACGGAAATTGGTTGAATATGCTGAATGCTTACAATTTGTGATTTCACTGATAAATGTGAATTGCATTTGAATCATGCTTGGCTCTTTTGTCTAATATGTAGGTTTTTACGTGAGTCAAGGCACACTTTGGGATTCGCTTATTCACGCACATGCTTACCATTTAGTTCGGAAAACTGATTTCTATAAAATTTTGCCGAGTCAAACTCATTCGCAGGGGTATTTTCGTTTCAAAGAATATAGGGAAATACCAATATTTTACAGATAATCAGAGACAGTCATGAGACTCTTTCACCTAGGATAAGGAGCTCCGGCAAACCTAATTTAAAGTTAATATGAATCTTAATTGTTTGACATAGAAATATCTTTAGCAGTCGTAGAATCTGTCCTCCTAGATCTAAAAATATGTCACACATCTCCTATGAACTTTCGCTTAAAATATTAATCGTAGCACACGTGCCACTGGAAAGTACTTACGAACTTATATTCCAAAGCTTTGCAAAACCAAAGATTTCATTTTCATTCACTAGAGTGGCAGAGAGAAGAAAAAAAAAAAACCTGCCGCATCAGGCAAAAGTTTAAATTCCAAAGTCAAATATTCTACCGCCCTTAGATTTCGAGTACCTTTAAGGGCGAAAATTTTCCATTTTTTCGCTATCAATTCTAGGGAAGATTCCTTCTAAATCTGATCAAAACCCGCACAAAGCCAAAGCAAAATGAAACAAGCAACTCAGCAATTGCTAATGGAAAAGTCCCGCTCATTTGTTATTTTTTAATTATCCTCCCCGGTGATGTTGGATAGATGGTTGGAGTTGAGTTTCCTTTTTTAAAAACTTTTTTTCCAGCATTTCCCTAAGAATGCCTTTAGAACAATTTCCACATAATTTCATAAATTATTTATCCATGTGTCCCAGTGTCATATAGAATCGTATGCACGCATACTTTCAAATACCATCTACCATCAGAGAACGGAAGTAAAGGGAGGACAAATTAAACCACCAACATCCGTCTTTTTTCATTAGACAATAAGTACTCGTACTCACCGTATAATACAGTGGAATACAATGAAAAATTAAACGTGGAGCTATCTGAATGTAAGGGTATGAGCGGTTGTGTGTTTTTGTGTGCATTAAAGTACCGCAAACCGGTAAAATGGTGGCTTAACTAAGGAAAAAGGCTTTCTGTATAGTCAAAAACAATCAACAAAGCCATAACCATTCCAAAGCAAATACTCGCACAAGGGTCTGTTTTTTTTTTTATAAAGAAAGGATCTTGCTGTTTGGAGTTTGAAGACGGCGTGAACGAAGTAGCAGAAGTAGGTTAACGTTAAACATTTACTTGGTAGAATTTACCTTTTGTCAGAGGAAGAACAGCGATGACGATGGCTCGGATACTTGCATATGAAAAAAAGGGCACCCCCAGCATATAGGCGTCAATCTACTTTTACCACCCAAAGAACAATAATGAAAAATAGCAAAACTAATAAAAGAAAATGTTATTTTCTTAGAATTGGATGAAAGTATTTTTATTTGTTCGCCAAATGCTAGGAAGTATATTTTGCTGAATTTATCTTTATGTTCGCGGGGACCACGATTTTTGTATGCCTTATAGGGACGTTCGAAAGTTGAGAGTTTAAGGAAAACTTTAATAAGTCGTCTACTATTTACTTTGTAGATATTTTTATACCTTCTCTAGTTAATTAAACAAATATTAATTGACGCCAAAGCGCTGGATCCTTAGGCTAAGATAGGCCAACAAATTATGTAAAAAGCTTGCAATGCGTAACAAGTGCTCCTCCTGACTGATACACTAGAAAAATTAATTATGTCCTTGCGTATAAATAACATCGATAAAAAATAGATAGTTTTCTACAATATTTACATCTCGTTATTTGCTCTATCTACTTGTTTTGTGTCTATTAAGGCTTTCTAGGGGCTCAACAGTGCTATCAATCAATTAAATTTTGGAAATAATATCCATTTTAGAAGGACGTTCTTCTTAGTCATCGAAGAGCTTACATACACGGTGGTGACCTGCACGGCGATTGATCGGGAAACTACTGACTCTCTTAAAACTTCAAATTGCCTAGCAGGGCAACTATCAAGTTCATAGTGTATAACCTATAACCTTTCACTAAAAATCCCCTGTAACATATAACATTTGTTACATGACATGCAAGTGAACTCCTAACGACGTTCCCTATAAATGGTAAATCTACCAACATAAGTCTCATAAACGGACGGTCTTACCAAACATCGTCTGCACGATTTCCTCAGCAAAATCTACGCACAATAAGGTAAGTGTGCAAGACAAGAATGATGTTTTGGGTAATATAGTCGAGAAGTACAGCCTACACGTCATCAGAAACGGACATAGGCTTATCGAAATTCATAGGGGATCCTAGCTGTCTCTTAATTAACAATCGCCAAGATTGATTATATCTATCGATACAAGGAACTCCTAGAGTTTTTTGAATATCCGAAAGTTCCGAGCAGCTAAAATGAAATCAGATCATTATCTTGTTGTAGCCAAGATATGAGTGCAGATATTTGTAACAGCCCAAAGCCAGTGAATCATTGTAAGAAAATTCAACGTCGAACAGCTACAATGGAAAGGGATCGCTTGGGTCTTTCCGATCAGATTTCCCTAAATATCTCAAAGAGTCCGATTCCACCAGCATCGAACGTAGAAGACCAGTGGCACCACACCACAATCATAGAGATCACCTTAGACCCGCCCCAACTAAGAAATCCCTGGTTGAATGACGATTGCAGAAATTTAGAAAAACAACAGATGCAAAGACCGGCTCCGCAGAAAGAAACGAGAAGGGCTTGCGGGTCCTACGAGTACAAAAGAAGGGAAGAAAATAGGCTTCTCGAAAAAAAGAGCATGAGAAGCAGTCGATCAATGTCTAACAGAGGTACCACCACTGTTAAGCTATTCAACCTGGACGAAGACAGACAACAGTTCCGTTTATCCGAATAAGTTGAAGTCATGGCGGCAATTCGCAAGCTTAGATCTTACAAAGCTAATGCACCCGCTGGCTTAACTGCCGAACCTTAAAAAGTAGCAGGAGATGAAAGGATATGGATCTAACATCAACTCATCTCTGAAGTCTCCAGAGAACAACACTAGACAAGATTGACATTTTGCTGAAGAAAAAACGACAACTTGGAAGTGAAAATGCAAAATACGAAATTTCGATGGAAGTAACAAAGTCGAGGGTGTTAAAAAAAAAAAAAAAAAATCAACGAAACCAATAAGCCGACATTACAGTAAGCTAAATCGTGAAGCTTTTATTGATAAAAAATTAGCATTCAATATATGAGATCAGATCGCAGAGATCTTTGGCTCAATTGGATCTCACACACTTATATCAATTTCCACCACAAAAATATGACTTTATGAGACCTAAACACTGATTGATACTGTTAAATGAAAAAAATATTGTTATATTGTTATAGTCAATATGAGGCATCCTTTGGCAGAGAAATGTACTACGTGTGACCTTCATTCAAAAATATTGTGGTTGTTGAAAAGCACTATCGTTTAAAAGTCTTTTACAATACAAAGTAATTCATTTGCTCGTTATCTGGAATAAAACGCCTTGTTCGACAATTATCAGTATTTTAGAAACTCACTTTTCTATGAGACTCGGCTGATTCTCCGTTACATAGGAAATTCGTTTGCTTATTAAGCAAAACACGTCACTTCTTTGCTAGCTAACTTCGGAATGTCTCTTATTACATTGTAATCTAACTGACAGCTCATAGCTGTATGCTAAGAATAGCTAACAGCTAAATGTAACAAACGATGCAGGTAAGTCATTGAGATACTACTCAGTATTTGGAGTAAATTTTAAATCAATTAACGCCACCTAAGTGAAAATATAAATTGATAATAGGCATTGATTGCGGATGCTGGCGGCGGCTGTAAACAGTGGTTGTCTATCTTCACTGCTATGGTACATGTTGGTCGACTCGCAATAGTTCTAACGTCTATGCAGAATCATACGCGGATGATGTAGATGTGCTGTCTGATAGATCGTGTCTAGCGCCCGTCTGCTCCAAAGCGCAGACAGCCCTAGACGTGATCGACGACTGGTGCACTAGTAATGGGTAATCCTCTCAAAACTGAGGTTATTCTCCTTACAAAAAGGAGGAAGCTGCCTGGTCTGACTCATCTAATGCTTAAAGGCATCACCATCCAGTTCTCCAAAGAAGATAAGTATTTGGGTGGTATCCTCAATAACAAACTTCTCTGGACTAAACATGTTACGTCGAAAGCATCGATGGCGCTGTCGTTCTTCTGACAGTGCGGAGGAGGTATCGGCAAGACATGAGGCCTGTCACCTGCTGCTTTTACCAGACTCCAACGAACGGTTTGTCTCAGATACCCTAGCAGTCTTGGCTCCGCTCTTGACGCATTTATGAATCTTGCTCCCCTAGATATTCATATCATGGGCTGCGCCTTCAAAGCTATCTTCCGATTAAAAAGAAGTGGTCTTTGAGACATCACACACTGAACATGCCGTCCGATGCAATGACACCAGAACTCCTGTTGCGGAAAAAATACGATATCGACTTTCCTGGTGCCCAGGACTTGCTTCGGCCAGAATCTGAGCCAGGAAAGGAATACAGTCATGTCTTCACGGGCAACTCCAAAACAAATATAGGATTTGGAGCTGGTGTCCTTCTGGAGGACGACAACGTTAGATTTTACTTCACGTTAGGAAAACTTGCATCTGTCTTCCAAGCAGAGTTTACGCAATCCTGATGAAAGCGAACTACATGCGGAGAACCGGTGGAGGGGGCTAGTCATTTGCACCTGTAGCGACAGCCAAGCTGCGCTTATAGCCTTGCCTAAGCCTCTTACGATTTCCAAGCTAGTTTACAAATACAAAAGATCACTGAACGCAGTCGTAAGGCTAAGTTTCGTGACCCTTGTCCGGGTCAGAGGTCACAATGGGATCACAGGAAACAAAGTTGCCCATGACCTTTTTTTGCAAAGCACTTGCTTGCGAAACTGATGACGACATCGTGGAGCACTATCTCTATGAATGTCCGGCTTACTCTCACAACAGTCTGCTGGTACTAAACGCTTACGTGGTAGGTGCTTTAGGTGTTGTAGGCACCTTATCACTGAAGCGTTTACTTATCTTTCTTCGTAAGACTGAACAATTTTATTAAAAGGAACTTTACAAAGAGTACAATGGACAAGCTCTTTGTCTGAGTGCTCTGTTCCGACATTAAAAAAAAGGACTAATTTGGATGGGCTACATCAAACTAATGTTTAAGGTGGTCAACGGGTCTTAGGTTTTCTGTCTTCACCGGAATACATTGTGCGCGCTCTTGGTCAGTTTAGTTAAAGCCGCTTTCACCAGACCTAAACTTATTGAAAAACATATTTTATGATGAATATCTTCTATAATGATTTGGACTATTTTTTGATAAGCAAAAAGAATTCGTAAAGTTTTGTAAACACCAGAAAACATGTAGCTCTGTTTCGACGAATATGCATCTAGATTTTCTATTAAAGTCGCTTATTGGGTCTATTCAAGGAATATATGTGCTACTGTCACACGCATACGCGTAAGCTTATATTTGTAAAGGTCCCTCTCAACTTCCGTATTGCTTAAAATTTCATCAAAAAAATAAACAGTTGCGTGAACAGCTTGGATAAAGAAGAAACTGTGCATATGTACCCAGCAAAAACTACAAATAATGCGGGTCAACTAGCCCTCCTCCAACTAGCAAACATTTATGCCCTTACTTTAAAGTGCTTCTTCTCTGTGATTCTCATAATTTTAGGAGGGTTTGAACACCCTAGTTCATAGGCTTCATTCTCGCTTTCATTTGACAATTTAGAGGTAATAATGGATTTTAGTTTGTTAAAAAGTTTTGAAGGGCCAATGAAGGAAGGCTGGATGTCATTAAAATTAAAGTAAAATCTTAAATTAATTTCTCTCTGATACCAATTCCTAGATTTACTTTTTATCTAGGTATTTTGATCGTAGTTTTTCACCCTACCATATAACACCGAGACCCATTAAAAGAAAAGCCCGTTTATCTCTGTTTGAGGTTAGTATTCCCCAGCTACTTTATCAAGGTAATACCTAATTTTAGCAGATAACTATTGCACCACCATGTACATCCGAAAAGGAAAATATACATAGATTACACTTACCCTCAAACTGTGCTTACGAATACCCACACTTTTTATATGAAAAAGAAGAGGAGAATAAAGCAGGTATGGAGAGTAAAAAAAAAAAAAAAAAGTAGACTACAATAAGCATTCAGGCAAATATGTCGCAATCGTAATGTGCAACAGTAGAAAGTAGGAAAAGTATCTAGTATCTGAACGTTTGTACTTACCTCGATTTGAAATGGCTCCCTCTGCTGACGTTAGCAAAAGTCCTACATGCAGAAAGCAACAGAAGCTAATTACGATTAAAATGGGGCAATTCATTCTCACAGATACAGCTCTAGATGTTACTGTTGCTCCTACTGTTGTTGCCGCCGTAATTCTTGTCGTTGTTTTAGTTGTTGCTGTGGGTTTTGTTGATGGGTTTCTCTTAACCGATTCTAGTACCGTAGCTACCACACTTTGTTGGAAAATTCCCATTGTGGTATATAAAAATAAAGAAAATAGAATCAAAAAAGTTAATCTTTTACTGCGCTAGCGTTTTTTACAGTTTTAAACCCTTCCGTACACACACACGTGTGCCACTAATAGTTTGATTCGGTTTTCCTTCCAAACGATTTTCGCTGTTATAATTATTGTTCAATTGTAGATACTTTTATTTTAATTGTGGCTTTTATTAATTCACTCTTTTGAAACTAACATTAGTTGAAAGGAAATTCCTCGAAGACACTAGCTTTTACTTTTTATTATTTGTTTAAGTTTAAATTAAAAAAAAAATTCTATATGAAGAGAGTAACTATTTTAATTATGTTGATTACCAAAAATTGATTGACCGGTTAATCAAAATCAACGCGACACTGTTTGAATGCTGATGGTTAAAGGTGGGGTTTTGTTTTTTGAATGTATCCGCGCGGGTACAAATTCCTGATACTGTTTACTTTGTCAACAATCATTAAATGCTGGTTTGCGAAATTTAATTGATTGCATCTGTCTGAAAGTATACAATAGATAAAGGGAAATTATTTTTGAGTTAGCAAAATGTTGTTGAACGACAATATTATGTAAATTTTTGAAGGTAACTATTAGAATTATGTTAACAAACTTAATTAAGAAATTCGGAATGAAAATTGAGGTCTACATGGATGATGTTGTCTTTTGTAATGATATTTTTGTCAGCACCAAAATTGATTATGTAGCAAAAATACTCGGCCCTTGACTGATTTTAAAAATTATGTTGCCATTACAATTTTTGTTCGGTTAAAAGAACAATTTATGGCATTTGCTTTTTGAAAATGATATCATGTAAATTTTAGCCACGACTACGTCTGAGGTAGTCCATTCGGAAGGTCCAATTTTGGGCGACTCGTTTGAGCATAGCGACTGGTATCTCGCCGATAACACGAATAATGTTGACATATCCCCAGGGAAAATAGTCCAAAGGTGTGATATCGCACAATTAACGTGAAATTAAGTGTTCACCAAAATGATTTCTCAACAAGTCCATTGTTTCACGCGCTGTATGGCTCGTAGCGCCGTCTTGTTGAAACCAGAGTTCACCGAGACCATGTGCTAGAATTTCACTAAGCATATAGTCCGTTAACATGGCGCGATAACGGTTTCCATTGACGGTAAGATTCTGATTTGCCTCATTTTTAAAGAAATATGAACCAATGATTCCACCAGCCCATAAACCACACCATACCGTTGGTTTTAAGGGATATAATGGTAGCTCTTGGTACTCTTTGGGTTGCTCATCAGCCCAAATACGGCAATTTTGTTTACTAACGTATCCATTGAGCCAGAAAGGGGCTTCATCACTAAACAAAATTTCACGATAAAACACCGGATTTTCATTGAGTTTTTCCAGAGCCCATTCATTGAAAATATGACGCAAATTCAAGTCGC
The DNA here is from genome assembly GCA_907269105.1 of Volucella inanis. Lineage (NCBI taxonomy): Eukaryota > Metazoa > Arthropoda > Insecta > Diptera > Syrphidae > Volucella > Volucella inanis. The sequence continues at coordinate 152,269,332 of OU026153.1, forward strand.
CTGGCTTCTTGCACAAATTGAATACGCCAAGTGAACGAATATGCCAAGCCAAGCTGCTGAGAACGACGACGAATCGATTCATCACTACGTGTTGAATGTGGTCTAACCAATCGAATATCATCCACTTATGTAAACTGGGACTCAAATTTGCGAATGGTATTGACAATAGTGGTTTCTGTAGGTCGATTATGCGCACCGTAATTTCCTGTAATTGCACGAAAAACATTTCTTACAGAGGACTGATTTTCGTAATACAACTGAGCAATTTGGAGACGCTGTTGTGACGTGAGTCTTTTTATGATGACTTGCCAAACGATACTGAACAAAAATGATAAAATAGTTTGATAGGAGTTACGCGTGATCTATCAAAAAAGTCTATTGAAAATCAAACCTCATGATGATGACCCTATATTAATGGGGACTAATTGTTGCATTGAGCTAGGTTATTATTAGTTTAAGTACATTATGGTGTATGAATTTATAAAAAATTTAGCTACCCGATTAATGAAAATATTTTATGAGAAGGGGATTTTCACTTGGTTTTAAAGTGTGTAGAGCGGTAGAATTTGAAACGGTGAGCATACGTTGTTGACTTGGAATAATTTTCAATGGACTTTTCACAATTTTACTATTGTGATGAAAATATGACACCAGTGAAAGAAAAATCCAAATCGTTGAAATTTGCTACAGTAATCCACTCACGATTCAGAATTCATGCCAATTTGAGACGTAATAACTGGCCTTCTGAGACGTGTATGCGCAAAAATTCTAAGAGACAGACTCAGTACAAGATTGTGAACACGCCGAAATGTGTTTGGCCAGAAGTTCAATGGAAAATACTGCCGCAGTAAAGGAGAAAAAAACACAAAAACAAAAAAAAAACCTTACACTCCTTCTTGTAACGCCCTTTACACAAAAGTTTATATATAGCACAATAACTAAGGATTTACCAGTATCGAGCTCAAGATAGGACACTGCTGTGGAGTAATAATATTAATGTTCTATAATACAATGAAACACACTATTTGAGTTGGAAATGGAATGGAAATTATGAAAAAGTAATATGTAAATATATAGAGGTATAGGGTTTTCCAATAGGGACTTGACAACTTTGAATTTAATTTGTGAACGCACTCTTTCACTAATCATCAAACTGTCACTGTCAATTTATTCAGTTTTCATCATGGTAAAGTACACTAACGAGCAACGTCTGCAAATTATAAAAATTTTCTACAGATATTCGGAGTCGGTGACTGCAACTTTTAGAGCGTTAACTCCAATTTTCGGTCGTAATTCTCGCCCTAGTAGACAGGCAATAACAAGTTTAGTGCAAACATTTGAGCCTGCATATTCGTTGTGTGATGTTGCCGTTCAGACGTCCGTAGCAAACGAATCAGTCACTTCCACGGCGTTCTCAAGAATTGGGCATCGCTCAGACCACATTATGGTGATTTTGCGTAAGGATTTTGGTTTATACCCATACAAGATCAAGCTGACTCAAGAATTGAAGCCGATAGAGCATTTGAAGCGACGTACGTTCTCCTATTGGGTTCTGGAGAAGATGCGCCAAGTTGATTAATTTCATCGCAAAATCATCTTCAGTGACGAAGCTCATTTTTGGCTCAATTGGTTCGTCAATAAGCAAAATATGCGTTATTGGCCGGGTGAAAACCCACATGTGCTTCATGAATCACCACTTCATCCACAAAAAATAACTGTTTGGTGCGGTTTGCATGCCCGCGGCGTTTTTGGGCCATATTTTTTTGTCGACGATAACGATTGTCACGTTACTGTGAATGATCAGCGTCATCGCGCCATGATCACCGATTATTTTTGGCCCGAATTGGAAGATATGGACTTGGACGACATGTGGTTTCAACAGGTAGGTGCCACAAGCCACACAGCACACGCTACAATCGATTTTTTGAAGAGTAAGTATGGTGAGCGTGTTATCTCAAGACATGGGACAGTGGATTGGCCGCCTCGTTCGTGCGATTTAACGCCCCTTGACTATTTTAAGTTATTGGTTTATGCCAATACGCCGACAAGTCGTTGAAAATTGGGTCCAACGAATCGACCAACGGGTTCAACAAGTTTTTGAAATATCTCAAATGGTTTGCCTTTTATATTAAAAAAAAAAAAGTTGTCAAGTCGTTATTAGAAAACCCTATATTAAATGAGGATGTATTGCATGTATGTACAGTACGTACATACAATACATGTCATCCCTCAAGAATTTAGCGTTAGCAATAAAACAAAAATAATAAAAACTTGAATTTGATTAATGAATTTATAAAGATAATATTATTTATTAAATTGAGACTCAAGTTTCCCTTAATTCCATTCATTATTCAATACACCTTACGATTTGAACAAAGGTAATAATACAAAAATAATTCAAAAAATTCAATAAAGATTAATCAATTTCATTCGAATGCTTATCTGTTTGGAAACTTTACAATATGAAGGGATCTTTTTGTCGTCATATATTGCCTTAGAAATAGCTTGGGATTTGGTGGAGCCTATTTTTCATTTTGCAATTCGTTCTCGTATTGGCTTCTTTATTTTGCACATTTATTTCCTTTTGTTTCAGACGATGTTGATGGTATCAGATCTATTGAATCTGTTGTCGGCTTAACTTCGGCTGGAACGTACGGAACATCATTGTGATTTGCCGGAACTAAATAAACAGAATTAAGTCGGAAAGTACCCTTGTGTGTTATAACGATATAAGATCTTAGAGTCCCGCCAGGTCTTTCAACTCTCCCCAATTCGGTGATATCACGAATCCATTATAGTCCTTTGCTCACTTTTCTTCAAGTATTCGGTCTTTTTCCTTAACTTCTTGTAGATCAAAAGTTGGTTTACAAGAAAGAGTAACGTTGTACAAATCTTTATTTCCATTAAAAGTTCAGCCGGAGAAAAACCATATACTAGTGGTGTTGCCCGATATTCCAGCAATGCCAGGTATGGTTTTATGCAGCTTTCGATAAATTAATTTGATTGCGGATATCGCGGTGAGTAGGTATCGTGACGGAATCGGAGTCTTTTGCAAATTTGACGAAAACTGAGTAATTAAGTGTCTGGAATTGAGGTCCATTGTCTAACTTTACGACATCCGCAATACCACGCCTGTAGAAAATATATTTCGTATGATTAATAACATATTTGGTTTTTTATCGTGCTGTTAGAAGTGCTGTTTCAGGGTAACTATGCGAAATAATCACTTATTTGTGAATAATTTTTTTTAAGGAGAATAAAACAGATCTACGCCCACTGATTAGTTTATTCATCTAAATCTATATTGTCCCCTTTAAAATAATAACCATCGACTGCAACACACTTATGCCAGCGCTTGATCCAATCCTCGAAACATTTTTTTATATTCGGTTTTCGATATGTCCATCAGTGCTTCCTGCGATTTTTCCATTACTTTCTCTCGCCCGCTGAAACGCGTTCCCCGTAGTGGTTTTTTTAACTCGATTAAATAGAAAGAAGTCACAGGAAGCCAAATCAGGTGAATGGCTGTTGGATGGTACTTGTTGCATTTTTCGTCAAAAAATTACGATTAATGATGGCACTGTGCGACGGTGCGTTATCGTGGTGCAAAATCCCCGAGTTTTCTGCCCACAATTCTAGTCTCTTTTGGCGAATTGCTTCACGCAAACGTCTCATCCCAAATAATAATTTTTGTTTAATGTCTGGCCTTCTGGCAAAAATTCATGGTGTACTACACCGTTGTACTTCTCTGTTGACTGAAAACGATGGTACTTTTGCTCTCGGCTCATCTGGTGAACACGATTCACTTGCGTGATGTCTGGACCAACATTTCTTTTACTTCATCAATTTTTTAGTCGGTTTTCGATGTCGATGATCTGCCACTGCGTTCATCATCTTCGATTGACTCACAACCACTTTTGAACTGCTCGTGCCACTGATAAACGCCCGTTTTCTTTAGAAAATCGTTGCCAAAACACTTTTCCAACATTTTCAACGTTCGTGTACCATTAAATCCGTTCCTTACGCAAAATTTAATACAAGTTCGTTTTTGTAAATTTAAATCCATTTCTAAAATTGTACAATAAAAAATCGCCAAAACACACAGAATTAGATGTACTTTTGACTACGTTGCTTTTGCAAATATCAAGCTATGACGCTAAGATTTAGAGAGAATGTCAACATCAGATGTACCAACTTACCAAAAAAAAAAAAAAAACAGATTTCAAATCGGAACAATGAGAGCGCCACACGATGACGCCACCGGGAAGTTTTTGATCAATTTGCTATTTCGAGATCTTTAGTGTATTCCGGCCACTTAACGGATTGCCTGGTTCTACACTTTACAATAGAAAACTGACCAACATGTATCTTTTTTAAAATGTCGACTCGCAATGAAGGTGGTATCACTAGGTGGCTACCATTCATGGGGAGCTTGTTTTTAACTGATATGTTAAACTGTCTAAGTTCTGGATTGACTTTTTTCGATCTGGTCATCCTTTTAAGAAGTATTCAATTACTGAAGCTATGTTAGTGTGTTGTCGTTAAATACGGCATCAGTTATTGTGTGTAATTTTGTTTGAATAGCTGACAACTTGACTTAAGTGATTAATAAAACCCCTTTTCTAAGGGGTTTCACAATAGTGCATGGGCAGCAACCAACGATTTTCAAGCTATGTAGTAGATCTTTTTTATCCTTAATTTTTGAAGTCTAGGTCCTAGGTCTAGTCCAAATGTTTAGCTGAAAAGAAAGACACTAAAGGTTTATGGTCGGCTTCAATATTAAATGTTATTTCGGTCAGTACGTCTGTTGCTGCACAAGTGAGAGCGAGGTCCTTCTTTTCAATTTGGGCGTATCGTTTTCCAGTTTCTGAAAGTATCCTTGATGCATACGCAAGAGAGCGTAGATTACCATCATAATCTATTTGTAGAAAAACTGATCCCAATCCATAAAATGTAGTTTTTGCATTTCTTCAAATTCATCGTCTTGTGGGTCATCCCACTGAAAGTTTATATTGCTACGTAGAAGTTCGTTCAATGGTTTACAACGATCAGATAAATATGGGATAAACTTACCCAGGAAGTTTACCATTCCCAGAAACCTTTTTAGCTCAGTAATATTTGTTGGCTTGGAATAATTTTCAATTGCCTTCACCTTTCATGCACAAGGGTGGATGCAGTATTGATCCATTTTATATCCCAAGAGTTTTAGTGTTGTGATGCAAATGTAACGCCATTCGAGAACAAAGTTTTTAAATTTGTCGAAGCGTATAGTTGTGTTCTTCTATAGTATAGTAGGTGCAAAAGTGAAAATATTGTCTGTCTGACACGCTACATTCGATATCCATTTCAAAATATTTTACATCAGTTGTTGTAAAATTTTTGGGGCTGAAAAAATCGCAAAAGGTACCCTTCAAAATCAACATCTACCGAAGGGGATTTAGAAAGTTTTGAAAAAATCTTTTGAAATTTGGACCAAATTATGGTCTGCAATCGGCATTGGATGGATCTCTCTTTCAACATCTAAATTCAAGTATGTCAAATCCAAGCAAAGCCGTGATCCTACTATGACCAAAGGAGAACACTAATTTGTGGGCTCGTCAACTTGTCTAATAACCCCTTGTACCATCTTATCGAACTTTTCCTTTAATTTATTCTTCAGTGCTATTGGAACTCTGGCAGAAACAATTTAGTAGGGCTGGATACCACTTTCTATTTTTATTTCATATTCAAAATTTTTTATCAGACAAAGTCCTTTAAATATCCTTATACTTGTCCATTAGTACACTGAAATATATGTATCATTTGAAATCGGGTCTTCAAACAGAGTTTATTTCATCTGCAAAACTAAATGCAGATTATCTGTCAAGGGTACTAAAAATGAGCGATTCCAGACTACCAAAGTTGATTTTGCGATACGCAGTACTGCAAAAAACTCTTTTTGTTAAAGATTGGACTAAATTAGCAGCGGACTGTGGTGTGACGATAAACTTCACCGAAAGTAATAATGATGGATGGAAAAAGGTTTTTTTATGAGGTTATCGAAGGGACTAGAAATTGCACTCTTTGCAACTTACATGCGAGTTAAGACGTACTGCATTTCATTGTTGAGTTGAGACGTTTCCACTTTGGGACAGTGAGGTTAAACATTATCTCAACGGTTCAAACTGGATACGATTGTTTAAGTATTACATCGAAGCCAGTGCTTACAGAACGAGAATAATCAACGAAAATTTTTAACAAACAAAATTGTTAAAATCCATAATTTGTTCTAGGCTAAACTAAAAGCCCAGGAAAATATTAAAGTCTCCTTCAAATCCATCTCTGTTTTAATTGAACTTAAAGTCATTTACTTTCGCTTAATCAAAAGCACAGAAAATGTTATTAAAATGGATTCAAAACTTCGTTTAATGATTATTATATGTAGTTGTTGTAAAATTTTTGGGGCTGAAAAAATCGCAAAAGGTACCCTTCAGAATCAACATCTACCGAAGGGGATTTAGAAAGTTTTGAAAAAATCTTTTGAAATTTGGACTAAATTATGGTCTGCAATCGGCATTGGATGGATCTCTCTTTCAACATCTAAATTCAAGTATGTCAAATCCAAGCAAAGCCGTGATCCTACTATGACCAAAGGAGAACACTAATTTGTGGGCTCGTCAACTTGTCTAATAACCCCTTGTACCATCTTATCGAACTTTTCCTTTAATTTATTCTTCAGTGCTATTGGAACTCTGGTAGAAACAATTTAATAGGGCTGATACCACTTTTTATTTTTATTTCATATTCAAAGTTTTTTATCAGACAAAGTCCTTTAAATATCCTTATACTTGTCCATTAGTACACTGAAATATATGTATCATTTGAAATCGGGTCTTCAAACAGAGTTTATTTCATCTGCAACACTTAATGCAGATTATCTGTCAAGGGTACTAAAAATGAGCGATTCCAGACTACCAAAGTTGATTTTGCGATACGCAGTACTGCAAAAAACTCTTTTTGTTAAAGATTGGACTAAATTAGCAGCGGACTGTGGTGTGACGATAAACTTCACCGAAAGTAATAATGATGGATGGAAAAAGGCTTTTTTATGAGGTTATCGAAGGGACTAGAAATTGCACTCTTTGCAACTTACATGCAATTGGACAATGTTAAACATTATCTCAACGGTTCAAACTGGATACGATTGTTTAAGTATTACATCGAAGCCAGTGCTTACAGAACGAGAATAATCAACGAAAATTTTTAACAAACAAAATTGTTAAAATCCATAATTTGTTCTAGGCTAAACTAAAAGCCCAGGAAAATATTAAAGTCTCCTTCAAATCCATCTCTGTTTTAATTGAACTTAAAGTCATTTACTTTCGCTTAATCAAAAGCACAGAAAATGTTATTAAAATGGATTCAAAACTTCGTTTAATGATTATTATATGTAGTTGTTGTAAAATTTTTGGGGCTGAAAAAATCGCAAAAGGTACCCTTCAGAATCAACATCTACCGAAGGGGATTTAGAAAGTTTTGAAAAAATCTTTTGAAATTTGGACCAAATTATGGTCTGCAATCGGCATTGGATGGATCTCTCTTTCAACATCTAAATTCAAGTATGTCAAATCCAAGCAAAGCCGTGATCCTACTATGACCAAAGGAGAACACTAATTTGTGGGCTCGTCAACTTGTCTAATAACCCCTTGTACCATCTTATCGAACTTTTCCTTTAATTTATTCTTCAGTGCTATTGGAACTCTGGTAGAAACAATTTAATAGGGCTGATACCACTTTTTATTTTTATTTCATATTCAAAGTTTTTTATCAGACAAAGTCCTTTAAATATCCTTATACTTGTCCATTAGTACACTGAAATATATGTATCATTTGAAATCGGGTCTTCAAACAGAGTTTATTTCATCTGCAACACTTAATGCAGATTATCTGTCAAGGGTACTAAAAATGAGCGATTCCAGACTACCAAAGTTGATTTTGCGATACGCAGTACTGCAAAAAACTCTTTTTGTTAAAGATTGGACTAAATTAGCAGCGGACTGTGGTGTGACGATAAACTTCACCGAAAGTAATAATGATGGATGGAAAAAGGCTTTTTTATGAGGTTATCGAAGGGACTAGAAATTGCACTCTTTGCAACTTACATGCAATGGGACAATGTTAAACATTATCTCAACGGTTCAAACTGGATACGATTGTTTAAGTATTACATCGAAGCCAGTGCTTACAGAACGAGAATAATCAACGAAAATTTTTAACAAACAAAATTGTTAAAATCCATAATTTGTTCTAGGCTAAACTAAAAGCCCAGGAAAATATTAAAGTCTCCTTCAAATCCATCTCTGTTTTAATTGAACTTAAAGTCATTTACTTTCGCTTAATCAAAAGCACAGAAAATGTTATTGAAATGGATTCAAAACTTCGTTTAATGATTATTATATGTAGTTGTTGTAAAACTTATGAAAATGTTGTTACTCAGGCAGACGACTCGAGTCATTTTTTTTCTCAATGATTTATTATCATTACCCAAAACACCCTTTATAATCTCTCACTAGTATTAAGGCTAAGTAGTGGCATTTCCAGTTTATTTCTAACATAAATAAAAGTTTCTACACTTTGCTACAAATTTCTCTGATTTTTACCACTGAACATGCCTCTAACATTTAATTTCACACCATCGGGTCCACATATCACTTAGTTTAGAGATTCTAATTTAGTTTCATGAAATATTTTTTTATAAACTTTTTCTGAAACAACACTGGCTTTTCAAGGTGAAGTAGTAAGGTTATTTATTGTAAGTGGTTTCGTCATCACTGGTAGCCTCAAATTATTTTTTATTACTTCGTTTGCTGCTGCTTGTTTAACACACACTATAAAAATGATTAAGCTTACCAGAACACCAGAATGCGCTGCTACTGCAAAAAAAGGCTATGGTGCCTTGAAGTCCGTTCATATTTAGGCAGACATGCCAAATTTCAGTGTGATACTGTCTTTAACTTTGTTTTGACAGCTGATTGTTGTTGACGTGTTTGGCATCATGTTGAGTATGGAAAAAAACGATTTTCGTTCTCTCATACTTGCTGATGCGGAATCGGGCGGACTTTTAGCGTCAATTGGTAACTTTTGATCACCAGAAAACAGAATGAGTGTCCGGCAATTGATTGAAATCGGCACGAGTGCTCCGAAGCGGCCGAGGGAGGCTTAATGGGTCCGAAAGGTTATAGCCTCGGTTTTCTGGTATTGTCATGGCATACTCTTCGTGGACTACCCCGAAAAAGGCAAAACCATCAACAGCGAGTATTACTGTGCATTATTGGAGTGATTGAAGGACGAAATCGCAAGCCTAAAAATAAAAAATTCAGCTCACGCGAGGAAATCATCAACGCCACGGAGAAGTATTTTGCAGACCCTCCGGAAAATTACTTTTCGGACGGGATCAGGAAGTTAGGAAATAACTGTAGCTTTTTCGAAAGCCTATGGTCACGGAGACCAACAACAATTCGGTTATGAAATCTACTACCACTTCACCATCAAGCTGACTGCGCAAGTTTAATTTGGCTGGTTCGTAAATGACATTGGTCTTCACCACAAAATTTATTGTTATTTTTCTTTTCGTCGTTTGTTATAGTGAAGGACAAAAAATATTATCAGCTTGATCCCCCATTAAATAGATAAGTGTGTTCACCTGCTCCGAACTCTACAAAGCGCCTCTTCCACTTGGGCCATTTAGCTGGATTAAAAAAAAGGTTAAGGTGCCATGAAGTTGCTACCATATTCCACAGAAGACTCTGTCGGTGCCCCCAGTTCTAGCATGGTGTTTTGTCTATTTTTTTTTCTCTAGGCCGAAAATCGAACCCTCATTGGGATTCATATCGCCACTCCTGTAGGTGCTGGTTATCAATGACATCCTTGAAAAGCTTAGTACAATGGATATAAGTGCCACGACGTAGTGCAGGGAAAATACTTAAATATTTCAAGCGACATATATGGAGGTTGTCCTGAAGACGATTAGCACTTGGGCAAAAAGCTATGATCTCAATGCCAACCCCTCCAAAATGGAACTGGTTCTTTTCAATAGAAAGTATAAGATACTGCAATTCAAACTCCCAACACTCAACGGAGTGGCACTATTCCTTTCGGACAACGCGAAGTATCTAAGTGTAATTCGGGAGTAAAAACTGAATTTGTATCTAAATGTAACGGAAAAAAAAGGCATACTCCAATGATGCAGTTTTTATCTGCAAAAGAACAGTAGGAAAAATTTGGAAATTAAAACCTCATATGTTGTTCTAGCTTCATCCGTTGGTAGTGGCACACTAGTATAGTGGAAAGCAACAAACAAGAAAATTGTTTACGAAAAATTAGCAGCGATTCAAACAACGGTTCCATAGAAATTGGGTTACTTACTTACTTACTTGGGTTACTTCAAGAGCAATAGTCTTGGACATGACATAGTCCTAGCGGAGCTATTGCCAAACAATCGAATTCTAATGGTGATTTCATACTTGGCCGACTTCGATATCCCGTATAATGTAATATATCCGAAGAAGGCGGACTGAGAAAAAAATGCATTAATCAGGTCAAATGTATTTGCAATTTTCACAGACGGCTCTAAAACAGAGAAAGAAACAGGTTTTGGTATCTTCTCAAAAGACTCAGAACTAAGAGTGTCTATAAGACTACCGATGACTACAGATGAGATCGGTATCCGAAAGAGATATCGTTCTCAAGGCACTATGCAGTCAGAACAGGGTAAGACTGTACTGAATGCTAGGACACTGCGGTATTAAAGAAAATAAACAACCGGATGAGCTTGGAAAAAAAGGGGAAAATACCACCTGTCTACATAGCGAGCGGTACTATTTGAGGAAATAATCACAAAGCCTGCCAACCTAATGTCAAGCCTTGAATGACACAGAGTATCCAAGGCTCTCTGGCCACCTATTGACGGTTAAAGATCTAGAAAGTTAATAAAATTAAACAGGGATAAGCGAAGGACAGCTATATGAATCCTGGCAGAACACTATCTCTGCAAGCAGTTGAGGACATAACACACATATTGTGTGAATGTGAGGCAATATCGCATAGTCGAAAAATATTTTTAGGGAAATACTGTTTCGGAAACTATAGGGGAAATTTACGGCACGGACTTCAAAGGCCTTCTTGGCTTTTGCAAAGAAATTGGGTGTTTCACCAGGGAGATTGTTTACGTTCTTGTCATTTGAAGACAAATTCAACTGGGTCCATCTTTTTGTGCCTGGTTTTGATGTCTAGTATCTGTGTGATAGCATATCCATCATACCACTGTTTTACTTTACATAATCTAACCTACTATCATCAAGTTAAAAACTACCGAAGAAAATCGGTTTGAGAAAGCGTGGGTTAGGTCAGGTGTTTTTTTTATAATTCCGCGCGCGCACCAAAGGAATATGAATACCCTTTACTGGCTTTTCTCCAGGGCGCGGGCGGGTGGTGTAGTAGTTTGAAACTCAGGTGTATTTGGTTTCGATATTTTTCCAAGAGGTAGTTGTCAAACTGGACGGGACGAACCAGTGCATCCCCAACTAGTGGGTCTAAGTACGTGTTAGTTGTTAGTTCGTTACATTTAGCCCAGCCAGCAATCACTCCAACATGAGTGTTATGCCTTCATGTTGACGCCGACGGGATTTACATGTAACTACATACAAGTTCTATGAAAAGACTTTTTGCCTCGCACGGGATTCGAACCTGCGACCCTCTGTTTAAGGAGTCTGTGCATATACCACTACACCACGGCCACTTCTAATTTATCTTGAATCTTTCGGGAGGTGCTGATTTTACTAACCCTGCAATTAATTATTTTGCCATCTCCGCCGATTAATAAAGTAGCTCAGCTACTGACGACATAGCAAAATTCTTCAGAAATGGACCTGCAGGTTACTTAAACAATGTCAGCGCATGAGTTACGGCACTTTAGCTCTAGTTTATGGTTTTAGAGTCCACACGAGTAAGATATAATTTTAAATCTTTATCTTTTCAGAAATGCATTGATAATTGTTTTATTACAAATAAAAGGTTATCAGGTAGGGAGTTCGTTTATTTCGAATAGCATTCAATACTAAATGTATTTTGAAAGGTAAAGAAAAAAACTCTTTTGATGTCAGCATTCCTTGATTGTCTATAGATTTGTATTTACTTAAATATGGCAAATTTTCAGATCTTTTCACGATATTGTCATCATTCATAATGCAATGCCAGTTTACGTTTTATTTTTCTAAATCGATGCACTCATCGTATCTGCAATATAATACTATTGTAAGCCCAACAAAATTTTTAATAATTCTAACTTTTACCAAAAGACATGTATCTATCATATATGTAGTATCAAACACTTTAAATTTTGTCTGTGTCAATTGTTTTTCTGTTAATTTTTTTCGATTTCTAAATGCAGTTGTTGAAAAATTTTGTAATACCCTCGCACCCACCATTAAAGGCAAAGTGGAATTTGCAATTTGGAAAAGATATAATCGCATTTTGCAAGGAAAAACTAACATGAAAATACTCAAATCTGAAACGCAAGCACAAACTACTTAAAATGCATTTCGAAGAATCTATAACTAGATACTCAGTAGAAATGGCAACGATAGCAATAACAAATTGCTCGTATCGAAGAGCTTAGTTACTACGAGTACATCATCATTATACACTCCTTAAAAGCTCCTCCAACCGATACTGGTATACACACATACATTCGAGTATCAACTCATACTTAACGTCCTTAGCTTAAAGGGCGGTAAATCGATACCGAACAATTGATTTCCCTGGTGGTTATGGGCTCACAGCTATAAGGAATATAAGAAGCTCAAGAATTAGGCCATAACTATAGATATAGCCCTCGAGTTTAAGTGTAAGGATACGTGTGCTCGTATGTTATGCAATGAATTTGGGAAAGGGGGTTACGAAAACAAGTGAAACTTGTTTTGGTTAATTGAAAAGCATAACTAGGATTGGATACACCTTATGTAAGCAGCTCATGTTCGACTTTACCATGTGATTGGTGTAAGTGTTTATGCATTTTAATCAGTACGATCCTTAGAGCCTTCTCTAGGCGAATCGAGTAATACAAATATACTGTTCAAAATCGGCTTTAAGGCGCTTGTTTGTAAATTGCCACCTGCTAGCAATTATTTCTGAAAATTTTGAATGGCTTGACAGGACTAAAACTTAACTCAGACAAGGGAAAGGAATTTGTTATATTTGAGATTGGAAATTGGAAATTGGAATACTCGTATAGTCGTGCACCATAAGAGATAATATTTGAAAGGATACTATTGATTTGGTATGATGTCTTCATATTTATGGCACTTTTCTGTTGAGGGAAAAGGGATTCAAATGTCTTGTGCAAATTTCAGGAGATCTCATCTACACTTTTCCAAGAAACATATTTTAATAAAATAGATAAGCCTCTTATAAATTTATTGAAATCAAAGCATCGCCCTATGAGGTAAGGTTGTTTATATTACAGATAATATGTTACTGTATTGTGAATTGACCAAACTCAACACTTCCTTGATTTGAGTGGTGAATTATTTAACTGACAACAGTGTTATACGAACACATTTTAACAGTCACAAGGAGACTTCAAATGAGACAGCTCTGCTTTCTTCTGTGTCTGTGTTGCTATCAACATGGCATACAAATCGAAATCCAATGATAGCGAGAAGGCATAAATCGGCCTCAGAAATTGTAAATTTTACTGATCCATAGCACCTTTTGGAGCCACGATTGACGAATATAGATAAATAGATAGATAAATAATTTCGTTTATTTCTTGTACCCAGTTATTACATTGAAAAAAGTAAAAAAATATAATCAAACAATTTAAATATTTTAAGAAATATATTGGCATTCTGTATTTTAAAGAAGTATTGAGTAGTTTTGAATGCCATTCTAAAAGAAAAAATGATAATATCAAACAATGTTACTGAATCAGAAGGCGGGGTGGCCAGGTTTTATATAAGTTACTCTAATAGATAATTCAACATAATTTTTATAAGAATAATAAAAGTTAAATGATAGTTGTATAAGATTGAATTTACAATTATATTTTGAATATGAAATCATTAGTTTAAGGAAAAGAAAGAATAAATAAAAAATGTTATTTATGAAATATATAACATAAATTTAAACCAACATGCCAGAAGTAATAGATTCAACATTTTAATAGTTTAAGTTGAAAAGCCAGATTTTCACACTTCTTGCGAACATCACAAGTGAAGAAATTGCTAAGTAGAAAATCTTGTACGCCGCTGTGCGATACCTTGATATTGTGACGTACCGGAAGAATTCTCTGAACAAGGAATAAGGGAAAACTTTTGCTCCTTACAGGTTTTCGACATAATTTGCGTATTACGTGCTTTTATAAGATCAAAAGGCTTTTTATTTTATCAAAATAAGTACCTCTCAAACAAGCAATTAAAGATTGAAGCTTCGAATGAAAGATGGCGTAATAAACAGTTTTCAGGAGTGGAGTTGAGCAGACTTTTCGCAAATAGTAAAAGTGTCTAAGAGTGGAACGGAAGTAAGTTTTCAAAGATTCAGTATGAGTAGAAAATTTCATTTTGGAATCAATGTAAAGGCCAAGATATTTAAAGTCATTAACTTCCTCAATACGAAAACAGTTATGACAGAATATTTCACTGTCAAAAAACGTAGGAAATGATAAGCTGTGACTGCAATAAGAATTAGTCAGTATGAATCGTTGGCATGAAAATGAATAAGCAGTTCATAATTCTGCATAGGCGATAAATTGAAAAACATAATCTTCGTTTTTGAACTTATAATTAGATTATGCTTTGCAAACCATACACTCAACTGATTCAAATCCCAGTTAATTTCAGCAACCAGATCTAAAGGACTACTTGCACCATAGAAAAACATAATGTCGTCAGCAAAAGCTGTGGGCAAACCTTTAAAGTTTGAGGCAAACAGTGAATTAATGTAAATAAGAAACAAACTTTGGCCTTCTAACTTTACTTCCTGTGACCTGTTTTTTAAATAAGATGTAAGCCATTCAAGCATAAAGCCTCTAAAGCCAGCATTTTCCAGTTTAAGTAAAAGAATTTTGTGGTCAACCATATCAAAGGCTTTGGTAATGTCAATAAATAAATCAGCTGTGCTCTTCTTTTTATCTAGGTTACACATAATTTGGGAGAAAAAAATGAAGTAAAGCATCTTCTTTTTAAGCATTCTAAGGCATTTTTGCCAGAGCCAATTCTTAAAGTTAACTTTGCTAGGCAAGTGCAATGATATCCAAGGCTTGAGACGTTTAACCACTTTTTTGGGCGAAGAAACTATGGAACAATTCCGGATATGCCTTATGAGACAATCAATAAAAAGAGTAAATGCAGATGATGAATCCCTACAAAAGAACACATCTTCCCAAAACTCATAAAAAAGATTGTGCTGGACGTCAGACTCATCGGTTGTCAAATCTAAACATTTAGAAATGCTATATGCCTCTTCCAAGCATCGTTCGGCGTGGATAAAAAGTGGATGCACAGAAGTTTTCATTGCTTATTGCGATTGCATGCGTTGAAAATGAGTCAAAAACAAGGAACTTGGGTTCCTTTTGATTTGAAGACAAGGTACGTTGAGCATCGTTTTTTCGCCTGTGAACAACTATTCCAGCGGCAAAAAAGGCATCGTTACGGGTAATAAAAAATTATTTCATTACCACAACCAAAAGAGAAGAAAGTCATGGGGACTGCCCGGTCAAGCTTCTACGTTGTCGGCTCGGCCGAATATTCACGCTGCGAAGGTTATGGTGTGTATTTGGTGGGACCAGTTCAGTGTTTTTTATTATGAACTGCTGAAACCCAATAAAACCATCATTAGCGAACAATATCGACTTCAATTGATGCGATTGAGCTGAGCACTGATCGAAAAACGACCACAATACGTGCAGCGGCACGAAAAAGTGATTCTACGGCATGACAACGCTCGGCCTCACCTTCCCATCCCGTTAAAACATACCTGGAAATCTCAAATGGGAAGTCTCACCCACCCGCCATATTCTCAAGATATTGCGCCGTTCGATGGCATATGGTCTGGCTGATAAATCACCACTTCATCCACAAAAAATAACTGTTTGGTGCGGTTTGCATGCCGGCGGCGTTATTGGGCCATATTTTTTCGTCGACGATAACGATCGTCACGTTACTGTGAATGGTAAGCGTTATCGCGCCATGATCACCGATTATTTTTGGCCCAAATTGGAAGATATAGACTTGGACGACATGTGGTTTTAACAGGATGGTGTCACAAGCCACACAGCACACGCTACAATCGATTTATTGAAGAGTAGGTACGCTCATTATCTCAAGACATGGACCAGTCGATTGGCCGCCTGTGCGATTTAACTCCGCTTGACTCTTTTCTGTGGGGCTACGTTAAGTCATTGGCTGATGCCAACACGCCGACGACGTTGGAAGAGCCCAGAGTCAACATTGAACGCAAAATAGCGGCCGTTTCGGCCGAAATGTGTGATCGAGTCGTTGAAAATTGGGTCCAACGAATCGACCGCTGCAAACGTGCCCGCGGTGGCCATATGAACGAAGTCGAGTTCCATTCATAAATGTTTTAATTGTATTTTAAGACAATAATAAAGATTTTGAAATATCTCAAATGGTTTGCCTCTTATTTGAAAAAATTTGTCAAGTCGTTATAAAAAAAACCTATATTTTTTCACAATAAAGTTGCATTTAAATCACAAAAATAGCGATAACTTAGTTGGGCACCTAATAGATAAGCAAATAGTTTTCAGGAAAGAAGCAAGATGAAATAAATTAAAACTAAGGTTTACGAAACGTATAGTCGATTATAATAACAAAAAGACGATTCTGATAAAAGAGATATAGAAAAACGAGAATAGAAAAATCCATAAAAAAAGTTTTAAAAAAAATTTAAATTAGTTTAATTCACCTAGTATGCGTCATAAAAATTTTAGCATAGAATTCTGCTTCCTGTATAAAAAACACCTTTCTATTCTATAATACTAAACTCTCTTAATGTTACCAATTCTATCTTAGGATCACATTAACTAGTTTTTAAATAACAAAAACTTCGCTACTATGTTGGATTTAGAGACTCTCTAATTTGTCTTCTCATTCTAACCATATTACCATCGATGTCGGTAATAGCTTGAATGGGTCGTCAGATTCCGTTCCCCCAGAAAACTTGTTAAAAGTATGAATAATGTAATTGCACTGGTGAACGAAATAAACTTTAGGCAGAATATCCGTCTACCAAATTTCCGGGACAAACTGCAGCTCAAACTCAAGTATTTGGAATTCACCCATGCAAACATAGGTTTCTTTTGTTGATAATCAATTGGACGAATGTATCATGTAGAGGTTTTTTTTCCGGTATAATGCCTTATAACCATTATATGCACGAATGGAAAGTGTTAATTTTTGTTTTCGCTTGTTAAAACGCACACAAATCATGCACCTACTACTGGTCCCGTTTCAGATTTCTTGTCATGTAGGTTGTATCTTGCAAATATTCTTCACCAGATGTTCTGTTCACCTTTTTTGAAATAAACGTAATAAAAACGTTTTTATGTGTCATATAAAGGGCATTGCTAATGAACTTTTTTCATAAATCAAAAATAGCCGAAATGGTTTTTTGAACACTAAATGCTTAAAACTGACGCTTCTTGTCAGCAAAAATTTCTGGAGATCGTTCGATCCATAGTCAAATGCAGATTTGCACCGACTGCGTCAGAAAATCGGAAAAATTTAAAACAACTCCCTTAGGACTAACTTCGAGGAAGACTTGAATTTCTACAAAACGAAGCAAAAAGAATGTTAGAAACTAATTCAGATTTTAAAGAGTGCCACTTATTAAGACTGCAGGGCGATCATAGTTTTTAATTAGTGCAACTCTATCCAACTGGTAATATTTACATCTGATAACATCTACACTGAGTAAATATTGGTTCGGAGAGTTTCGTCGTGACTGCACGTTGGTCGGTTTTTGATAAACCACGCTCAGGTGGCCCAAAAACTGTCACCACAGAGGAATCTGTGGACAAAATTCATAATCTGGTATTGGCGGACCGCTTAGTGAAAAATCATGAGTTGGCGGATATCCTGCACGAGATTTTGGGTATGATAAAGTTGGGCGCGCGATGGTTGCCGCGTTTACTCACACCGGAGTATCTTGAGACCGCTTCAAAGACGTGCTTGGCCCTGTTTAATCGAAATCCAGAGGGATTTCTCCGTCGATGAGACATCGATTCATTGGTACACACCAGAGAGGTGTGATCTATCCTTGACTATTTAGAGAAGCGAAAAACAATCACAGGAGCAAATTACCATACAATACCAAACCCATGTCGAACAGTCAGAGCATTTATTAATATGGATAATCAAGAAGATGACGACACGCTCGCCAAGCTTCATGTGATCACAATAGTTTTGCAAATATATTAGATATCCTTTCTAAAATCCTTCATGCTCAAAAAAGCAGAAGATCATGCGAGATTGCGCTTCAAAATCTTGTAGGCAGAATTGAAGTCGCACTCTACAAGAAGAAATTTTCGCTAACTATTTTCATTGACATTGAGGGTGCTATCGATAACGAACTTTTGACGACATATGTAAGTGTGCCAAAATAAGACGATAATACAGCATATATAGTATGAGCTACTAGTTTTGTGGGGCTGGTGAATGGGGCATAGACATCGGCGAGCGTGTGATGACTGTTGTCGAAGAGGTTTCGTCAGCAGTCCGACGTTCAGTATCCCCTGCTTAAGATCACATTGGTTTATTCATTGTTGTTGCTGTATAGTCTATTGGATCATACATCAAAATACAGGTAACCATAATGTGTTTAACGACTGATGTACTAGGTTTGGAATTTCAGTCAAACCTCCCCCCAATTGGGGTTGTTCTTTTTACCAAAAAAAAAAGGAACCTGACTATCCATTTTTCCAACGAAGCTATATGAGTATTTGAGTATCATCCTGAAAAACAAACTTCTTTGGACTAAACATGGCACGCCGAAAACTTTCAAGCTTTCAGTCATACATAGGTGTTATCACCGAGTAGGGTCCCCTTTTCGTCTTTGGTGCAACATGCACTGGTATTTTGTTGACTGACGATCATTTAATTTTGATCTTTTGAACATGCCCCTGTGATTGAAAAATGGTAACTCGATTATGCTTGTTGCAAGAAATGTAATTAAGTCTTCACTGATGACTCTAAATCTGATTTTATTCCTCGTAAGAAAAACTTGCGCCTGTTTTCGAAGCATTGATATGGCCAAGCCTGAGGTCAATGAACTAAATTGTGAACAATCGATGGAGCGAGGGTATTATCTGCATTTGTAGCAATGATTTGGTTACGCTTAAAATCTTATTGAACACTCTCACCACTTCCATGTAGTATGAAGTGCAAGATTTCACTTAACGCGGTCACATGACATAATTTACCAAGTGATGAAATTTGAATCCTAACACATAACGAAATCTATGCTTAATGAGGGTTTTTCAGGACTAGAAGCTGTGTTAAGAGATCAAAATGAGAGTTGAGTTTCATGAACTCATCCACTTTTCTGATGTGCCTATGTAGAAGGAACTTTAGACTGCTTAATGGCATCGTAATTGAGCAATATACTTTTGGTAAGGACTTAGATGTATCTTGCTTAAGTGTCACTAAATCCTGCGATGATTGCTATAGGTTATATATACCTACAAAGAGTAAAATCGACTAGTCATTGTTTATTAAAGGACTTCTCCAGTTTATATCCATTATATTCAAGTGGAAGCAAGCCTTAAGCTTTAAGCACTAAGCATGAATCATTAAGCTTTTACATTAAAGGTAAAAAACCTGTAAGTAATGGAATAATGTACTTGAGAATAAAACATCATTGTATCTCCTTTCATTGCAAGATCGTCAATAGCGAGTCCTTCCTCTTTTTCGATTTTCGTTGCTGCTTCTATGCTATGTTTGTTGTTCTGTTGTGAGAAAGATGTCTCCGCAACATCCAACCTAAAAAAGCGGATTCTTTGTTTTGAGAAAATGGAAATCTGATCTGAGTCACAATTAAATTTTTGCAATTGGACTTCTCCAACTATGGTAGTCTTCCTGCAGGTATAAGTGACACGTTTGTATATTTCTGTACTTAAATGGAGATCGCGTATAGTATATTTGCGAAGAATGTATGTCAGCTAAGTAGGAGATGCAAAATCTTAGCAAATGATGTACTAGCTTTGTTAAGTTTTCCCAAAATTTCATTAACTGATCCACTTCAACAACAGTCGATATTCTTGTTTCTCCATCCTTTGTAAATACTATTTTTAATTTTGCCTTATAAAGAAACTTATGCAGCACTCCAAGTAGAAACTTTCATTTCAACTGGCTTCCATCACCACCTCTAGCAGCAACTATTTCTAATTAATTCATGCCCACCATGATTTACACACAAACACAGGCGCTCACATTAAGTATACAGCAGTAATTGTATCTGAATTTCATTAAAAAAACCTCATTTTGCTATTTTGCTCACCGCATAAAGAGGATATACGAAACCATTCAACGTCTAAATCCTGTTTATTGTCATGTTATGGTCTATCTTATAAAACTTTAACCCTTCAGCGTCATCCCTTTATGGTCCTTCCTTCCGTTTACTATTGGAGTCGCTATTTTATTGAAGAACTCCCAATGTGTGCTCCTATACCTATATCTAAGCAAAACTGTTTCGAAACTCACTACGGTAATACGATACAATCTCTGGATTAAGCCAGGTTCATAGTTTTCATTCAGACCGGCATATAACACAAACTTTATCTTAATGCAAAAACTTTGATGAAGAACAGAGAAGAAACAAAAGCAAGAAGAATAAGGCAGCACAGTGTATAGGTACGTATACGGAAATGGATGTCAGTAAATAATATAGATACAGAAAAATAAAAATTGAAAATGGAGAATGAAAAACGCATAATAGAAAACCTCCCACAGAGTGCAGAATGTGGGGAGCTAATAAAACAGGATGAGAACTACGTGCGGTGACGAGGCGTGAAACCTCTTTTTTCCATGAGATAGACAAGCAAAGGATAATAGCAGCAAGCTACCCCAGATCACAACTCCAAAGTATGGAGTAGCAAGCATGCAGAGCAAGGGCAATCAGAATATCTCAAAAGCAATAACTACCAACAACGAAAATAACAAAGAGAAAAACAAAAATGCATCTTTCCCTTGAATACGGAGTAAAAGTTCACGATTCTGATTATCCAAGAGAGTGAAGTTTTGAAATCCACAGGGCACTAGCATGGTGCTATAGTTAGTATTATGAAATCGTTTGTCCTTCAGCAAATACTCAGACCGAAACTCAAACTCTAACTCAGTTTCGGCTTGAGCCCTATTGTATTCGAGAAGCACTTCTCTATGAGGATCTGCACTAGGTATTGTTTACGAGAGCATGGAGGTATCTCCAGGAGCACAAAGCCATTCAGATACAAAGTTTGAAGCTTTTTTTATCGATTGCTATGTGAAATAAAAAAAATTAATTATGTTTTATTCAAAAAAAAAAAAAAAAAGTGGAAAATTCGATAAGAGAGATAGATAGCTTGCATTTACTCGTATGGCCACATGGATACATGGCTATTGTAAACTTACAACAAAGTAATTTGTTGAAAATTAGTTTGCGAAATATTTAAATTTGTAATTTCATGTTGAAGAGTTTCTTTTACTAATGATGCAGTGACTGCATGGACGGAAAACAAAATTTTACAAGTTTCACATTAGAGGCAGAGATACTGGTACTGGTGCTGATATTAAGTTGATTAAAATTTCATATGAAAAGATAAGAGTTCGAAACAGAATTAAATGTTATAGTTTGGTAAACTATCACAATACTCATGCCATAGATACCCAAAAGCTTCATTTCATTATCCATATGAGTGCAGTTGATACAAAATTTGCGCTAGTTTAAGATTTCATCCCAACGAAATGTGACTTCCCAGGCGAACATAGTGGTATCGTATCTTAAGCTCATACTTTTATTCATTAAAATCTCATAGGAATAAAATTGAATGGACTTTTTTAAGAAATAAGGACTTTGTTGGTCGACGAAGGCAATATTTCACAGAGGCAACACTATCCACAATAACACTTTTAAAAAGGTTTTACTACTTTAGAAATAAAGTAGATAGACTGTCATGTCAGCAAATGGAACTATAATCAGAAAATGATGAACTATCACATAAAGTAATCGAAAGTAGAAATTTTAGAAGCATTTTCAGTAGAATTTCATTCACTCGATCAGGCAGAAATGTAGCTAAACTAAGCCTGCTTGAAAATCTGAGTCTGAAATAAAATGTGGCGAAACAGATGATGTGGATGTTGGTTGGTATTAAATGGCATTTGATTTAAATTTTATTTACGGAATCGTTTACAACATAACAAAGTGTTTGTGTCATCCAAAGCTGTTATGAAACTCCCCGACTCGTCGCCGAGATCAACAATTGGGCTTCTTTCTTTCACCACTTTACGTAAGATTGTGAACATTAATCCGCATTTACACCCATAATAGATCCAAACAACACAAGATTTTAGGTCATTGGACCACACATAGTGTCGTGGGGTTACTTAATTGAAGCTGGGGCCATGAAAATCTTTATATGATTTACGCAAAACTAATGTATACCAGAAAAGTTATTGTGGACTAGCGGCATCATTGAGCCATAAAAGAGGGCTTTACAGTGAATGCTTAACGCTATGAGTTAAATCCATAGAAATTTTGATTTCAGCAAAAGAGTCACCTTATTTTGAGAGAAATTTGAAGACCGCGGTATCCTGATTAAAAGTGTAATTATGGTTTTTATTTCCTGAAAAAGGTCTTTGCTAATAACCCAAGAAGCCGCTGACCCGTTAATTATGCAAATAGATTTTGATCTTGGGACGCTGGTGCGTAACCTAAGCCTTGGTGATCACATAAACAATATTGTATTCCATACAAAATTACAATGAATGGAGTTTTAATATTCCATAAACATTCACTACATAGTCGTATAAGTTTTACTCAACAAAAACTAATGCATTATCCATTGGCTCGGACTTTGGAAGAAAAAGGAGTATGTGGATCGAAAGATGAAATCCATTGAGAGACCCTATTAAAGAGGTGATATTTGAATGTCATACTAAATGGTAAAATCAAAATGCTTAGGCCTAAAATTACGAATTGAGTAAGGAGAGGATTTAAACATCGGAGCAGCCTCACAGTCGATGATGAATTTGTAAGGATACCTGATAAAGAAAGTTTGGGTTTGTAATTAGTAGATTTTTTAGTGGAGTAAACATTCCAATTGTACTTTTATTTAATACAGTCCTTTGACATTTATGTATTTTATTGTAAGACAAATTGTCATGAATGGACTTACAGCAGAGAAACTCTTCTGAATCATTCACACTTATTTTGAAAATCGGTCTTCAAAACCTGACACAATTTTTGCTTGTCCTCATAACCAAACAATTTGATTGTTATTCGTCATTTTGTAGACGACTTTCCTACTACATACACTCTGTATGACGTAAGGCCAACAACGCTTCACCTCAATGTGTGCACGAAAAAAACTGTGGCCACAATGGGTGAAATTTTGGTGGAAGATCCGAATGCAATTTGATTGCGATCTTAAGCGTTTGGCTTTTATCTGTTTACTTAATTAACTGTTCGCGAAGTCCTTCTGGCAATACCAACTCGTCTCAAAACTTTTCTTTGTAAAAAGTTATTCACCGTATATTTTGAATTTGTTTCCGCTAGTAATCCTATCTCAAAGCTCAACTTTTACATTAACTCTTGCTGTTATAATTATCCTTCTGAACCGGTCCGGTAGATGCCTTTGAGTTACCATTTAATCGTGTGAACTTTACATTTACAATCGTATCATTTGTCTTTAAGTTACAGCTGAAGCAAATTTGAAAATGTTGTTTCGAGGAAAGACGTTCTTAAAGATGAGCGGCTACTATTTAGAAGGATGTAACTCAAAAACCATTTGAAATATTTATTTGAAATTTCTGTATTATGTTCTTGAAGGTATAGACTATCGAAATATGGAAGATAAAAATCTATTTTTTTCCGAAATTTCACACTAGGTGTGCCCCTTAATTTACGTAAGCTGAAATGGGTTCAGACTGATCAAACACATTTTACCGCTGCTAATCCAATGTCTGAAAAAGATGTTCTCTTCAGCGATTATTTTACTGATTTCAAATTTTTCCAATAAAGTGGTATCACCAATAGCTTGATCTCATCTTTATCTCCTTCTGTTGCGAATAATGGAGTTGTTTCAGCGAGCAATAACATTCTCTCTAATCTAGGTCATTACCATAGGGGTTTCTTAGCGTTTACGTAAGACAACGGTCTCAAAGCTCTGTTATGTAGAGATGTCCATATATTTAACTTTCGTAGAGCAGACTACGCGAAACTAAAGAACTTACTAAGTACAACCAATTTCAACTAACCTTGTGACTGTTTTTCATAATCTGTTCCATTTTTACCCCAAAAGAACTCCTCATAGACTATGGCAAACTAATCTGACAGAACGCACAGATTTATTATCTATTTTTAGTACTAACTCCTTATTTACATCCGATTCTCTGACTTTTGTGAATCACTATATTTAAATCATTTAAACCACATATATCACAGTTTAATCTCTGATCCCAAACACTTTTTTCAGTTTACAAATGTCAAAAGAAAAACTGATAACTACCCCTCCAAATTAAAGCCCAGCAATATATCCTCAGGAGATCATCAAATAATCCAGGAGCTACAATGTTTGCTCAATTATTTAGCCAGTCGTTTGCTAACCATTCCGATGACCCTGATTAGCTTTACTTCTCCTACTTTGGCAATTGTCCACAAACATTATTTATTATATTTCGGTGAACATAACTTCATTATTCGTAAACGAAGAGATCGAAAAACTTAAGGACAAATTATTTGCTGGTTCGGGCGGTCTGCCATCATTTCAAGAAGATGTATAAATTTCAACAACCTTTTACATCATTTCCCAGGGTATTTTTCCTTACTCATGATCTACCAGCTAGAACCTGTTTCGTCGATCACATATGGCTGGAATTCACATGTAACGTGTACATACCCATCAATACTCTGGCTCGTGCCACATTTGACAAGTTCTTCAGTTTTTCAGTTTTTCAATTTTCCCAAATAACTCAGTTGCGAGATATTCAGGGAATGTGTATGTTGAACGATTTCTCCACCTTGCTAAAAGATAGTTGACAACTTTTAACCAGCCTTAACATTTTTCCAACCATATTCAAAAATGCAGATATCTTATCAGACATCATATCCTAATTGAGCTTTAAAAGACTTTCCTTAATTTCTGAAATATCTAGAGTAATTCAGGAGCCTAAATGGGTACATTGTGCGAGTTGTACGGAGAATACCCAATCCCTCACGATTTATTTTTAAATTCCTGATAGAAAAGTTATTGCATTCATTCCGAAAATCGAAAATGAAAATTTGATGATATCACAAGGACTTTTTAAGAAAATGTTTGTGTGTGTCAAAGATATCAGCAGTCCAAAATACCGGCAAGCACAAATCGCTAGCTTGATTCTTCAACTTCGACTACTCATCCCTCGGAACTGGCGATAGATTCTTACTTCGGTAAGTAATTTATGTTATATCTTCTATATTAGCTGCAGCTATACGTCTTATTCTTTTCATTCTTCGCAGCTCATATTGTAGGTACGTTTGTTATGAATCTCCAAATCTCCTTCCGATTTCCTTCTGACCACAACATTTGGTCAGTTATTGATTGTGGGATTGATATGTCACTTTTTTAAATGGTGAGCTATCGTGCTCGAAGCAGTGTAGATATTTCCGATAGGTATCTTGACCTTGAGCCACTTGAAGCATAGAAGTTACAGAACGTCTCTTTTGTTTAACGTGGACACCTGCTAGAATGGCCTTATTCCACGGGGTGCCCATGCATCCATGGGAGCAAGGATACGCCTTGCCATCGCTATTTGCTACCAAAAATATACCAAAGTAGAACTCATGTTGGAGCCACAAGTTCCAACCTTGGTGTGGGTCGAGTCCGACCTAAAACCTCTTGTCGGGTCATAGCAACCAGTATCCTGCAACTTTATTGTACATTGGATCAAAGACCCTTCCCGCGATTTTGGGTTTAAACCACAGCCACCATGACGCTCCCATGGTACCGTGTTTTAGTAGTCCTGGTTGTGACTACCCGTAGTGCTGCAACCCAACAGGATCTCTGACCGGCTGCTTGTAACTAGTCAAATCGTAGAAAACTTCTGTTATCTGTAAACCGTAACGATAAGACCAGTACATTGCTCTGCCCCCGCTTTTTATTATACAACGTCATCGATGAGCGAAGACTTGATAATTGGGCGGGGGCCGAAGTGTAAGTTTCAATCGGCATATCTTCAACTTATCCAGTCTTGGAGTGTCGGTATTACAAATTCACCTGTCTTTTGTTTTATTAGTCCAACGCGCCTGCAAAATAATTGCCTTTCTTCACTTTTAATCGTTTTGATATTGTTGACATCGTGCTGGCTAAAGATTTTTTTTTTATTGAACTATATGTTATAAGCGTGTCGTTTGCAATGATATCAAAGGGTACCATTCTAGCAATAATAAAGGCGCTTTGTGTGAGATGGTTCGAAAACCGGTAATTGCCTTTAGCGCGCAGAGACTGTATGTAGATGAAAGTCTCCTTTTAGAATCCTTCGTTCTTAGTGCCTCTACCTAAATTGGAACGGCAGATAAAACGATTGATGCTATTACTCTGGAAAGTAGAATTCTTCTAGTGTATCCAGGTCCACCGATATTACGCAATATACGCAACAGAGCTGCCTGCATTTTTTAGGTTTATTCACATACGTATACAACCGAAGTGCTTTTTGTACTGCAGTTTGTTGTCCAACATAACTCCCAGGTTAGTTATATCTTTGGACATGATGGTTGGGTTAATGATCTGAAAATAAGCGAATTCAATTTGAAATCAGATGATGCGTCTTCATGCTGAATCACGATCATTAGATTTTGAGTAAAACACACTGATGACTCTTACACTATGTTTTATAGTATATCGTACACCAGTTGTTCTACAGTTGTCAAGTTTTCCGTTATCGTAATAGAAGTCAGTCATCAATTGTCATCTGAACCTTTCACTTTAGACTACATGGTGTCAGACGTAAAAAAAAAAATAAAATATGTAAAAGTATTTATTACATGATAAATAATAATTATATGCAAGTGGCCGTAGATAGTAGATATTTGCGTCTCCTCAATCTTCAAACTTAACATACACCTGGAAGATACCACCTTAATCCCGGAATTTATTCAGAAAATTAAAAATACAAGTTTATTTGAATCTTAATCTAAAAAGTCTCCTTTAAAGTAATCCCCATGGACTGCAACACACTTACACCAGCGTTTGATCCAATCCTTGAAACATTTTTTATATTTGGTTTTCGGTGTGTCCATCAGTGCTTCCTGCGATTTTTCCATTACTTCCTCTCGACTGCTGAAACGCGTTCCCCGTAGTGGTTTTTTAACTCGATTGAACAGAAAGAAGTCAATGAGAGCCAAATCAGGTAAATTCGGTAGCTGTTGGATGGTATTTGTTGCATTTTTCGTC
Source organism: Volucella inanis (assembly GCA_907269105.1). Lineage (NCBI taxonomy): Eukaryota > Metazoa > Arthropoda > Insecta > Diptera > Syrphidae > Volucella > Volucella inanis. Next base: position 152,297,008 of record OU026153.1, read on the forward strand.
AAAAAATTACGATAAATAATGGCACTTTGCGACGGTGTGTTTTTATGGTGCAAAATCCAAGAGTTTCCTGCCCACAATTCAGGTCTCTTTCGGCAAATTGCTTTTCGCCCAAATAATACTCTTTGTTTACTGTCTGGCCTTCTGGCAAAAATTCATGATGCACTACACCGTTGTAATCCATGAAAACCGTGAGCATTGCCTTCTTTTTTTACTAAAAACGACGTGGCTTTTTTGGTCTCGGCTCATCTGGTGTACGCCATTGAGTTGCCTGATGTCTGTATTGCATAAGCCCATGTCTCGTCTCCAGTAATGATCCTTTTAATGAATGCAGGATCGGATTCAGCCTCGCGAATCAACCCTTTTGCGACGTCAACACGTTCTCTTTTTTGAATGAAATTGAGGTCTTTTGGCACCAACTTTGCTGCTATTTTGGGCGGATCCATAGGCAATGTTCAAATCCTCCTATATCTCTCTGATGATAAATTTGCGGTTATTGACCAACATTTCTTTTATTTCATCAATGTTTTCGTCCCTTTTCGATGTCGATGGTCTGCCACTGAGTTCATCATCATCGATTGACTCACGACCACTTTTGAACCGCTCGTGTCACTGGTAAACGAGCGTTTTCTTCAGAGAATCGTTGCTGAAACACTTAACCCAAATTTCTAACGTTCGCGCACCTTTAAATCCGTTTTTTACGCAAAATTTGATACAAGTTCGTTGTTGTGAATTTAAATCCATTTCCAAAATTGTAAAAAATCGAGGTATGTTAGATGTACACTTGGCTACGTAACTTTTGCAAATGTCAAGCTATGATACTAAGATTTAGAGGGAAAGTGAACAACAGATGTACCAACTTAACAAAAAAACGGTGGTTATTCCGTGACCAAGGTGATATTTAAAAAACAGTTAAAAGTTTTTTTAGCTGCTAGTTATCTGTCGGATGCGACGAACATAAGAAGAAATTCACTTTACTTCATAATTTAGGAGGGGACTGTTTCAAATTTTTTGATCCCTCTTATATGTGTGAGGAAACCATAAAATACAAAGAACTGATACGAAAATTTTATGAATATTTCATACAGAAAGTAATATTATAATGTAGCGATTTAATTTTTTTCTCGACGCCAAAGCCAGTCAGAATCGACGGACGAATTTTTAACAGCACTCAAGAATTTCAGTAAAACTTGCGACTTCAGCACTCTAAAAGATGAATTAGTGCGAGATTTATGTATACGTGGATTATATCAGAGTCATCATTTTATTAGAGAGAAAATATTAAATGAATCCACAAGAGAGCTAGATGAAATTATTTAAATAGCAAAATATATGGAAATAGAAAAAGAGCAATTAAAGGAATTTAGCGTTCATGAGGGGATGAAAATGGCAACAAACAAGTGGAGTTCGTCAGCGGTATTCCGGAAAAACAGAGACAACAGCCTTGTGGATTTAGAAAAGGGGACAAGCAAATACTCCGCATGTATGTGGTAGGTAGATGTGGTCAAAGGCATTTTAACAAGTGTCCCGCATGGGGAGTAATATGCCATCAGTGTAAGGGAAAAAATCATTATGCGAAAATGTGCAAGACAGGCAGGAATAAAATAGTTGGTAACATTGAAGCTGAAACGGTGTCCCACCCATCAGAAACAGACCATGTCATTAGCAATGTAAGCAGATCAAAACATACCAAGACGCGGAATGTGAAAGTACAAGGTGGCGCGCAATTTTACAAATTGCGTCGTTCGTCAATCATATTTGACATTTGCGAACTAGACAGCTGCAGTATACAAATAAGCAGTGAAACGCTAAACTCTGCAAGAGCTTGGAATATTTGTGTCGATGTTTTCACGATTCGCGCCAACTGGTCACAAATTCCTGCGCTTAGCTACTCGACTCGAACAGTGTTTAACCACTGGATACCATGCAAGACATGGCCGCCACCGGACTGGCTGAGAATATCGCGGATGTGACTGTCGATGTCACTAGTACGAAGAAACATCATCCAGACGACGGGCCACGCGATTGGGTATCACCAGACGAACCCTACAGCGAATTTAAGTGAAAGACTTACACATGTTCCCGTACAAAGTGCAAACAGTGCATTAGGTAATGCCTCCTGACCGTCAGTCGCGTGTGAATTACAGTAAACCCATCCTCAACCTCAAGGGCTTGGCCGTGGTGCAGTGGTATATGCATAGACTCCTCAAGCAGAGAGTTGCGGGTTCAAATAATTCTTTTCATAGAATTTGTATGTAGTTATATGAAAATCCAGTCGGCGTCAACTCTGAAATGGACGCATAACACTGATTTTGGAGAGGTTGCTGGCTGGGCTAAATGTAACGAACTAACAACTAGCACGTACTAAGACCCACTGGTTGAGGATGCACTGGCTCCAGTTTGACAACCACCTCTGGGAAAAATATCGAAACCTAATATACCTGAGTTTCAAACTACTACACCACCCGCCCGAGCAATGGAGAAAAGCCAGTAATGGGTATTCATATCCCCTTGGTGCGCGACCGGGATTATAAAAAAAATAACAACGAAGAGGACGATTTTGTGTTGTGTTGTGCGACGAGGCGCATTTCCATTTAAGCGGTTACAGCAATAAGCAAATAAGCCACTGTGTGGTGCGGCGTTCATGAGGGAGAAGTGATTGGGCCGTATTTTTTGAGGACGCCATCGGCAATACGGTCACTATTACTGGCGAACGCTACAGGGTCATGATAAACGACTTCTTACTGCCAGAATTGGATAAGCGGGTCTTATGAACGTATAGTTTCGACAAGATGGTGCAACTGAACACACAGCACGAGTCACAATGAATATTATGAAGGAAGCGTTTCCTAATCGCGTTATCTCCCATTTTGGCGATTTGGAATGGCCAGCGAGATCGCTCGATTTAACCATCCTAGACTTCTTTCTTTGGGGCTACTTGAAGTTGTGGGCTTATACCAACAAGCTCCAGACAATCGCAGCCCTTAAGGAGAATATTCTACAGGAATGCTAACAGTTATAATGAGATAAAACGGTCACAAATGATAATCACGACTGGCGGCAGTCACTTGGTGGATATAATCTATTCCACTTAACAAAAACAATTGTAAAGGTCTAAATAAAAATTTCCATTAACACAAAATTATTTTTTTTATTTGGTAAAATAGTAATTCAAAAACAAATTGGATGATTAATTTTGCGCTTGTACTAATCAACAAGCATTAAGTGTATGCACGAGTGGACGCAGATGCAGAAGGAAATTTTATGTCTATGTATATACATATATACAAATTCATAGTGAAAAACTGCAGGTTAAATAGTGTACTCGTATATAAAATTGTGAGTTTGAAAATAAGTTTTTGGTTAGGATTTTACATTATTAATGTGAACTGTAAGACTGTTATTGGATTAGACTCGCCAGCGAAAATAAATTTAATTTTTATCAAACATGGTAATGATGAAGTAATAAATAATTTCTCTTTTCTTTTATAATCTTATGGAACAATACAAAGAGTTTTTAAATGGATTAGAATGTCTTAATAACAAGTTTCGATTAGTTCACAAGAAGAATTTTTTAACCACCGCGAAAAATACCTTTTCACCTACAAACCGAACTCAGAGCAGAGCTTAATGGCATGGAGAATTTACAAGTTATTGACGGAAAGCCATACACATAATGTTATGGTAAGAAAACCGAATGGAAGTATAAGGTTTTGTCTTGCCTCCAGGCATTTGAATAAGGCAATAATGCGACCCAATTTTCCTTTTCCATTTGTTGATGAAGTCAAAGCAAAATCTTTTAGTAGCTTGGATATTATAATTGGTTTTTGGATGATACCCTTGGATGAACTATTATCTAAACTATATATAGGGTAATTCATCAGAAGGTCTGATTTATAATGTAAAATAAAATATATAAATTTGAAAGCGAACTTAAAATTTTTATTATCAGTTAAAAGAACAATTCATGGCATATACTTCTTGAAAATGATATCAATTAAATGTTGGCCACGACTACTCAATTCGGAAGGTCCAATTTGGGGCGACTCTTTCGAGCATAGCGACTGGTAATGTTGGCTTCCAAATCATGAATCATAGCTTGCTTATTCCTGAAAACCTGATACTTAACATATCCCCAGAGAAAAAAATGCAAAGCCGTGATATCGCACGATCTAGGCGGCCAATTTACCGTAGCAAAACGTGAAATTAAGTGCTTACCAAAATGATTTCTCAGCAAGTCCATTGTTTCACGCACTGTATGGCTCACCGAGCTCACCGAGACCATAAGCTTGAATTTCAGGAATACATAGTCCGTTAACATGGCGCGATAATGGTTACAATTGACGGTAACATTCTGACTTGCCTCATTTTTGAAGAAATATGGACCAGAGATTCCACCAGCCCATAAAACACACCGTACCGTTGTTTTTAATGGATGTAATGGTAGCTCTTGGTACTCTTCGGGTTGCTCATCAACCCAAATACGGCAAATTTGGTTTATTAACATATCCATTGAGCCAGAAATGGGGTTCATCACTGAACAAAATTTCACGATAAAACACCGGATTTATATTGAGTTTTTCCAGAGCGCATTCACTGAAAATATGACGCAAATTCAAGTCGCCTGGCATCAATTCCTGCACAAGTTGAATTTTGTACGCTTTTAGGGCGAGAACCTCACGTATACTAATCCAAGTATAATACGCCAAGTTGTCGAATTCGCCAAGCCAAGCTTCTGAGAACGACGACGAATCGATTCGTCACAGTCTTCGCGTACACTCTCAGCTACAGCTGCTATAGTATCTTCACTACGTGCTGGATGTGGTCTAACCGGTCGAGTATCATCCATTAATGTAAACTGGGACTCAAATTTGCGAATGATATTGGCAACAGTGGTTTTAGAAGGTCGACTATGCGCACCGTAAATTCTTCGAATGGTGTCATAGAGCACTAGTATTTTTTGTGGATGGTGAATTATCTGCGATCATTCATTAAGGGGCTGCAGGAGAACATGAAAATCTCAGGCAGCTGTAATAAAAAGAAGTGGAGTGAGAACCACAAAAAATGGTTCTTAATTCTGAAATCACCAATTTCGAAATCTCAAGTTTTAGCTTATTATGACATTATCGTAAGATTACCAAACTTTCCGTATATGCTTCTCAGGCAGCCACTTTAATAGTGTGCCAAAAAAAAAAAAAATAAAAATAGAAAAGGAAATATTTGCGATCCCTTTTTGGATGTAGTCGTTTTCATAAATTTCTATTTGGGATAGAAACCATTAAACCATTATTTGAGAAGCCTCTATACAAAGATCCGACCCAATTTCAAAAGCTTATGTTAAAGTTCCAGGCTTATAATTTAAAGTTATTTACAAGCCAGGAAAATAAATGTTAACTGCCGATACATTATCCAAAGAATCCTTATTTATCTACAGAATCATTGGCAGAGTTTGACAATGAAATTGAATTACTATACATTGTTACCTCATAACTTCAAGTTTATAAGTCAGTAATATAAAACTAGATCGCATACTTAATAATCTCTTAATAACAATGTTTTGCTTATACTAGAGCAATATTATATATAAAGTTGGACAGAAAACAATAAAAAAAAATTCTTTAGTTAGACCCTATATAAGAATTAATAGTAAATTACATATTGTCAACGATATTGTCTTTATAAATGATGGAAAACAATGCGCTCTGAAATATTATGTCTTGTACATGAGGGACGTATGAGTTTTGGAAAAATGCGTACAACTTCCAAGGTCATTGGTTTACTGGCCGAATATTAACACGGATTTGAAGAACCTAGTAGACAATTGTGTAATATGTTTGAAGTATAAGGCGTCAAATGCAAAAACAAAAACCACTAATGCCACATGAAATTTTTCCTTTACTTTGGCAAAAATTCGGGTTAGACCTTTTTGAATTTGAAAAGAAAATGTACGTGTTAGTAGTCGACTACTATTCAAAGTTCGTTGAAATTGCTGCTTTAAACAGTGGATATTCTAGTGAAAAACTTTTTACAGAGTTAAAGTTAATTTCGCTCGACATGGTAATTCAGAAATGTTTGTAAGCGATAACGGTCCACCTTTTTCGGTGACCGAATTTAATCAATTTTCCGATGTTTGGAATATTGAACATATAGTGTATAATCCATACTCATACACACCTAGGTAAAACGGACTTGCTACTTGGACTCGATACAAACGGTTAAACGGTTATTAAGAAAAAATGGATAGTAACTCCAATCCATACACCCTGACGGACTCGAACTGCAACCAAATTCAGACTGCTATAATTTCCAAACCGTTCATGACAGATAATTTTATTATTTTAAGCAATTTGTGGCTCAGTTGTGTTTAAAAATTTTTATCCGCAATGGAATTCAAACGTGATAGTGTGATTGCTTTATATTTGGCTGGAAAACCACAAGTATCTATCGTTAGAGCCCTACAGCACATCAACGTGAATAAATCATTTGTGTCTCGAGCCATAGCTCGTTACCGTGATACTGGCAGCGTTGCAAAAGCCATGGAGGTGGTCATAAAAAACAGCAACATTGGCAGAAATGGTTCGTAAAGTGAAGAATCGAATTGAGCGAAATTCGTATTGAAGTGGAAGAAAAATGGATCATATAAAAGATCTCCGCGGTTTTTTGGCACATTTTTGAAAAAAAAAAAATTCGGGGTAGAACTTCTGTTGTTTATCAGAGAAAAATTTGGCCAAGTGATTTTCAACGGTTATTCGGTCGGCCAATTTTTTACCCATCAAGAGAGTTTTGCAAAGACCGAAATAAATGGTAATCAGGGGTGCAGAGTCCAGGCTATACGGTGGATGAATCAAAACTTCAAAACCAAGCTCGTCAAAGATGTATGTGGTCTAGCATTGTCATGATAGAAGACGACTCCCTTTATGTTGGGCAATTCTGGTCCTTTTTTCTAGAAAGTTTCATTCAAACAGTCGAGTTGTGCACAGTAGAGGATCGATTTGACCGTTTCGCTACATTCTAACAGCTCATAATAGACAATTCCCTTCCAATCCCACCTAACACTCAACATTGATTGCCGTCAATCCAATCTTTGAAGTCGTTTGTGGTCGTTCACGGGCCTTTGACCATGATCGCTTGCATTGGATACTCTCGTATTTAATCTATTTTTCATTGTCCGTAATAAATCGCTTCAAAATGGTTGCATTTTGTTACTTTTCAGCAGCGTTTCACTGATGGTTATTCGGTCAATTAAATTTCTTTAGTGCCTTCGCTATCTCCAGACAGTTTCCGTGCTAGTCTTGCTCCACTAGTTGCAAAATTTCATAGACTTTTTCAGTGACAGGCCGTCCAGTGCGAGGTGCATATTTTTCATCGAAATTTCCGGAACGGAATCGAAAAAACCACTCCTGTGTCTGGCGTTCACTCAAAGCATTCTCACTGCAAACTGCACAAATCTTTGGGATGTTTTTACAGCGTTTTTCCCTTTCTTATATAGGGTTTTCCAATAGGGACTTGACAACCTCGAATTGAAAATTTGAATCTACATATTCGTTGTGTGATGTTGCTGTGTCAGTGAGACAACAGGTTGGTAGAAGTGTCGAAAATATCGCTGCCGTTCAGTCCGTAGCAAACGATCCAAATCAGTCAATTCCACGGCGTTCTCAAGAATTTGGCATCGCTCAGACCACATTATGGCGTATTTTCCGTAAGGATATTGGTTTACATCCATACAAGATCAAGCTGACTCAAGAATCGAAGCTTATGATCCATTTAAAGCGACGTACGTTCTACGATTGGGTTCTGTAGAAGATGATGAATTTCATCGCAAAATCATCTTCAGTGACGAAGCTCATTTTTGGCTCAATGGGTTCGTCAATAAGCAAAATATGCGTTATTGGTCGGGTGAAAACCCACATGTGCTTCATGAATCACCACTTCATCCACAAAAAATAACTGTTTGGTGCGGTTTGCATGCCGGCGGCGTTATTGGGCCATATTTTTTCGTCGACGGTAACGATCGTCACATTACTGTGAATGGTCAGCGTTATCGCGCCAAGGTCACCGATTATTTTTGCCTCGAATTGGAAGATATGGACTTGGACGACAGTTGGTTTCAACAGGATGATGCCACAAGCCACACAGCACACGCTACAATCGATTTATTGAAGAGTAAGTATGGTGAGCGTGTTATCTCAAGACATCGGATGGTCGATTGGCCGCCTCGTTCGTGCGATTTAACGTCGTTTGACTATTTTCTGTGGGGTTACGTTAAGACATTGGTTTATACCAACACGCCGACGACGTGGGAAGAGCTCAGGGCCAACATTGAACGCGAAATAGCTACCCTTTCGGCCGAAATATGTAGCCGAGTCGTTAAAAAATGGGTCCAACGAATCAACCGCTGCAAACGTGCCCTCGATGGCCATATGAACGAAGTCGAGTTCCATTCATAAATGTTTTGATTGTACTTCAAGCCAATAATAAAGTTTTTGAAATATCTTAAATGATTTGCCTTTTATTTAAAAAAAAAAGTTGTCAAGTCGTTATTAGAGAACCCTATATATACGAGTACCTAGTTACATCAATTTGAAGTTAACATGAATTTGTAACAGCTGAAGTATACGGAGTATTAAGAAGTAATAGTTATTGAGATTTCACTTAAAACAAGTTATATGAATTATGTTTTTATTTTAAATATTAATTAAAAAAGAAGATGTTACATTATGTGTTATACGTTGTCATAATAAAAGTCCGTTATCAATTTTCATTTAAACCTTTCACTTTAGATTACAATGACTTTTGATTGTCCTGTAACTTTTTCCTTATTCACTTCAAAAATGTTGTGTATTCAATTCTTTCTTACTCTGCCACAATTTTGTTTTCTTAACTTTGCCAAAATCTTTGAAGCTTAACCGGCCAGGTTTAACCTGACAAAAAAGTTGGAGAGTACTACAAGCTCTCGTTATCAGGAAGTTCTTGGCGTAATCCATCTGTCGCACCCATTTCGACTGATTATTACGAAAGTGAATTAATTCTTTTTGGTTAACTAAAGTATTACAGCACAGCATGCAGCAAAAAAGGATCTCATCTGTATAACTAAGATGTTATAAGTCAAGGGACAAATTATCTACTCCTGACAATCCATGCTCTTGAAAATCATCATCGTCTCTGTTTTAAATCCCCGAAAGGATAAAACAAAACCGAAAGGTTTGAGTATGCGAAAGAAAAATCTTGCATCAGCTTGTTGTTAGGAACGCATTTTAAAAGTTACTCTTTTCCGATCAAACAACAATTAAGACGCAAATGGTATAGTGTGATTTGGTACAGAACGTGTCTATCAACAATCAATCTTTTCTTTTTAAAAAAAATATGAAGACAGCCGGAAAGAGGAGCTAATGGTTTTGTTATGGAAAGAAAGTTAAATTGCAAAAAAATATATTTTCGCTCATAGAATCACTTTTGTAGCAGAACTCTGATGATGACAGACGTGGAGCATTTTATCAACAAATTAGTCTCTCAGCTTTTTCTCTCGAAACTAGATGTGGTATCTTAAAGGCTTTGCAAGAGGTCGTCATTATATGAAGAAAGTTTTAAAGCATTCTATAGAGGTACGTGATTCAAATATCATATATCATAAATAAAGTAAGCCAATTTCAAAAATGCATTCTTGTATTTTTTATTGTGAAAACGTTCATTTGGATAAAATAAATGTTATATAAAAGAAAGAAATAATAAATCAATCTTGTGGTCCTCTTCTGCGTGATGAACTGAAAGCCAAAAACTTGCCAATTAAATATTCACTTCTATCTTAAGTCCATTTTACTTGGTCCTATTTAATAGATTGGACATCTTATCTTTCCGACGGCCATTTACAAGGGCATGTATTCAGATGTGGATTTTGGAAAACCTGATATCAATGGGAATTCAGCAACTGCCGATGGCAACATATTCTTTACTCTAGTAGATGGCATCATGAAAAGCTTAACATTCATATGAGCTACATTAGCCATTCTATTTGCAGATACATTTATCAAACATCAAGAAGACCTATATAAATGTTCGTTCGAGTATCTACCCATTAAACTCTGATTGCAAAGACATCCGTTCGTTACTGTCTCACAAAGCAGATGTCTGTAGAGATGTTCCCAATTTGATAACGCGTTGCATCCGTCAGCTTCCCGCAAAAACGACTAAATCAACAGAGTGTGTTATAATTATTCTCAGACATACCCGGGAGAGTAATAAAACGCTTCTTAATCCGAACAAAAGCAATTACTCAAAGTCCCAAGGATAAGGACTGCGGATGGGGGAAATTTTTCGCACTTACATCCTTCAGGGATGCCCATTCTATATCAAAACAGGATAAAATGAAAAATGTGTTAATTTACCATCATTTCTCCCCACGGACAAGAGCACTCTTGCACACAAATACAGATAAACATATTTAGTGACAGCTTTCACTGACTTGTCTTTTTCGCCTTTCAATCACACTATACAATTGTTGATAAACATTAAAAGAAAAATAATAATAATAATAGTGAATAAGTTTACAAAGAACATCAATAAAATATTTAAGTGGGTTGGTGATGAAAGAATACTAGAATGACGAATTAAGTAAACGAAAGTGTCAGGGTAATTACACAGAAAATGAACAGAAACTGCATGCAACAGGATAAACATTGTTGGAACTATTAATTAGAAATTAATTCTACCATATTTTTGTTGGAGCTTATATACCATAAGTAGTGCCAATAGGCCAGGATTCTGGCACCTACGCAAAGGCGTTCATTCTTTTGCTTTTCTTTTGTTGCGACAGCTTGTCGCCTACTTTCGTTAGAGTAAGTGCGAACTTGATGACGGCAAGTTAATGACTTATGCTACACGTCCAAATAAACTTGTTCCTTTAACTAATGGTGTGCGTTTGTCCTGCAAAACATCGGTCATCGGTCGGCAAAAAACAAACGAGAAACGATAGGCGAAATACAATGAAACGACAGAGGCAATGGCACGGATTCAGGATGCAGTAACTTGGACAAAGGAAAATTAGCAGAAAAATGTTGTACAAGTAAAGAAAAAAAAAACGAAATAAATATTTACTTGGAACCAACAAGACGTACAGGAAGGACACAAGTAAAATACACAGCTCTGACGCTGATTCAAATTAAATTGTATAAATGCAAAAGTTTTCTCTGTCAAAGGCATTCTCGGGATTATCAGCATATGCTGGAGCTATGTTTGTGTTATACGAGCAGCTTGCCTGTTGGTAAATGTCACACAGGATACGTACATGACTAGGATATGAATGGCGTTTTTCCTTGTCCGTTTGTTTGCATGTATCCTGTCGAAAATTATAATAATGGCAGCTTGTTTTGGGACACAGAGGAACCATCCTCATAAATCAATCCAACTCCATAGGAAGCAAACCGCAATCAGTGTTTGTTGGTGGTATTCGCCATTTATGTTTTCCTCCATATACATATGGATACATATCTAGATATGTACATAAATCTCCGGACGCTAATGCACAGGATATTGATTTTATCAATTTTCAAACGGGAAACCAATATGACAAAGTGTGATAAATGTTTTATGTTGATTTGCAGACAGATATTGAATGAATTTAGCACAGCAGGGTCCCGACGTGCGGTAGGAGAAAGCAAACGCCCGCGATATGAATAGTGAGGGTAAATTGATGGTAATGAAAGTTGCTTACTCTGGACCAGAATTGAACTAGCTAGCGTGTCATATTGTTGGCCCTTGCCAGTAATCAGATGAAACGAACGAATATATAAATGAAGGAAATTTGGTTTAATTTATGCGATACATCATCGTGATGAACACTTCAGTTTATATGGAGTAGTATCCACCATTCCGTTTGTCTCTCGGTTTTAATAATAAATAATTTTGAATTTGTTCATTTGTTGTGAATATTAATCAGTTATTGATTATTATGGATTCAAGTATCGTATACGATGGTGGCTTAAAGTTTCAAGCATTTTTTACGTCTTTCATACAATTAGTGGAATTGAGGACACTGTCCATGAATGTGATTCTGCCAATAGATTTAAGGAATCTAGCAATATATGTCGGTTTTGATTTAGTGCTATATTCATATTTACGAATGACAATGGTTGCCAAATTCTTTGGAATTATGGGCGTAAGCTGCTCACTATGAAGCGCTTGAAGTTCTTTTAAAAATGTTTGAATTTTATTCAATTATTTGAAATTCTAATAGGAAATCAAAAAATTAGAAAAACACTTACAATTCCTGTTATATTATCACACAAAGTCACTTAAACAAATGAGAATCACGGAGAAGAACTATCACTACAAATTACAACAAAGTATAGCCTTAATTCCGTTTTGCTATTTATTTTCCACTATTCGCAATTTTCTTATTGCCCATGATATAGCTCTTTTTCTGGAATTGTACAACAACTGTGCGGTTTTTGACGTTATTTTGACTATGGACTTTTTGCGGCTTTATGAATTCCCACTAAGTTGTCGCTCTTTTGTTCAATTTGTATGTCTTAATATTTGCAGATCTTTTTTGTGTTCAAATGCTTATGACAGTTGCTACTTTGTAATTGTACAGTTTGGAAAAGTATCTTTTAAACAATTTGTGTTGTTTAGTTCAATGATGGCCTTAACACTCATTAAATACATCGACTTTGGAAAATTTGAGAGGAATATATGTAAATTTTTATTAAAGCGATAATCTCATCATTTTACATCCATTAAACACATGAATTGCATGGCCTAATTGTACTATGTCATTCAAATACGATATAAAGAAATATTATCCTTGGAATTTGAGGAGAAGCACTTTAAAGGCGGAGTCTACAATATGACACCTATATCGAGTACAAGGGCATTAAATTCGTCGTAGACAAGTCTTAAAGTACATTCGTGTATACACGGTAAATGTAAGAAAATGTTTCCAGCTAGTAGATGCTCTAAGAATTGTAGTGGTAAGGAAGGAAAAGATAAAATCTAGAAAAAGATATAAAATTTGATTTCAATAAATAATAACTAAAAAGTATTACAACAACTTAATAATAAAACAATTATTTAAATAATAAGAACTAAATCATCGCTAATAATGTATGTATAGAGGCAGCAAAATATTTCAACTAATTAAAAGGATCTTGTTGTGAAGCCGATATGGACACTTTTTCATTCAAGATATGTAAAACAGCAGAAGGACACGATTTAAATTTTTTAGGATTAAGTTTTCTCATACTACAAAGAAACCAAAAGGTCATGGAGAACATATTCCATATTTTGTTGAGTTGAAATTTTTAAAAAGGTTACTCGGAAATGCTAGAATTTTCTTAAAATTTTATCCACTATTATTGGCATATTGTATCACGGATACAGTTGTACAAACTTATTAGCTTTATCCATGCAGTACTCCTTGAATTTACTTATACCGGGTGAGTTTTTTAACTTGAGACATCCAAATAACTCGAAAAATACGCGATATCGCGAAAAATGTTTAACACAAAAGTCACAAGGTTCTGAAGGGGACATAAGATGGTGACCACGAAGTGAAGTTAAAACTCAAATAAATTCCAAATAGAGACAAATTGTCCTAAACTTACCTGAGAGTGCACTCTGCCCTTTTTTTCTACTTGAACGGAACTGTACTTCATTTAGAAGTTCGATATTTGTTTTGAGGAACTGATTATCATTAATAATGTTTTCTAGATTTCAATTTAAGAGAAAATTGAAATGCTATTGATTTATGGAGAAAGTGCAAGAAACATCGATGATGCTATTGCTCTTTACGCCCAACGTTTCCCAGACCAGATACGATCGCGCGCTTCCTTTTATCGGGTCATCAGACAATTCACTGATGAAGGAAGTGTGCAACCAAAGAAAAGGAATCGGTCAGATAGGGTTGCTGTTGAGGACAATGAAATAGCAGTATTAGCTGCCGTTGCACACGATTCTCACATTAGCACTCGCCAACTCGTGAATCCGTAATTTCTCAAACGACTGTTTGTAAGATATTACATCGGCATAAATACCATCCTTATCATGTTACAATGCATCAAGAACTTTCTAGTGAGGATTTTCGCAACCGGGTTTTCTTTTGCCAATGGGCACTTCAGCAAATTGAACGAGACCCCCTTTTCTTCGCCAATTTGTTATTCTGTGATGAGTCGTCTTTCACCATTCACGGTACAGTCAATCGACATAATATGCATTACTGGGCTACCGAAAACCCTCTTTGGTTGCGACAAGTTGAACACCAGCACCCTTGGAATGTTAATGTTTGGGCGGGAATTATTGGGGATAAATTAATAGGTCTACGTTTTATTGAAGGCAACTTGAATGGCGAAAAGTATGCAAACTTCTTGCGGGACCATCTTCCAGCATTACTAGCAGAACTGCCATTGGAGTTGCGACAATCAATGTGGTTTCAACATGATGGTTATCCAGCTCATTGTTCCCAAGTAGCCCGGGGCGTATTAAACAATGTTTACCATCAACGATGGATCGGACGAGGGGGTCCAAGGCAATTGCCTGCTAGATCACCTGATCTTACGTCACTTGATTTCTTCTTGTGGGGCTACTTAAAAAGTGAGGTTTACAGAAAAAAGCCAACAACACGTGAGGACATGAAAAGAAGAATAACTGAAGCTTGCCGGAAGATTACGCCAGAAATACTTCTCAGTTCTGTTGGTTCATTTAGAGCGCGGATAGACAAGTGTATTGAAGTGAATGGTCACATTTTCGAGCATTTGTTGAAATAGTCTCGGGAAATAAACGTCGAAATGGGAAGAATTCAATGATTCAACAACAAAATACTGCTACGTCCACGTCGTTGTTTCTGGGTTATGCTTAACGCAGTATGTAAAAACAAATGACAACTCTACGAGCAATACGACTGAGCAATAAAAATCAGGAATTATCATTTGAAAAATCAAAAGTGACCTTCGTTTGACCTTGAAAATGGGTCTCAAAATCAAACTCGTGGTCACCATCTTATGTCTCCTTCAGAACCTTGTGACTTTTGTCTGAAAAATTTTTCGCGATATTTTGTACTTTTCGAGTAATTTTGATGTCTTAAGTTTTATGGCCCCCTCTGATGGGAAAAGAACGCATTTTTGAAAAAAAGTGTTTCATGTAAAAGAATTGTAATTTTTCACGCAGATTACGAATCTGTCAAAAAATAGGGGTTCCCGTTAAAAAACAAAAAGTGACTTTCGTTTGACCTTGAAAATGGGGCTCAAGGTCAAACTTCTGGTCACCATCTTATGTCCCCTTCAGAACCTTGCGACAGTAATTTTGGATGTCTCAAGTTAAAAAACTCACCCGATATACAATACGAGTATATCGGATAGCCACTAGATATTACTAACAATACTATTTTGTACTATATTTTGGTTATTTGCAATGAAATGTGATGAAGTCATTAAAAAATCGGCGAGCTGTGTTTCCATCATTTATACTGCAATAACACTGTTTTGTCGACTAACAAGCCCATTCCAAAATACTTTTTTTCTTTTTTGTTTTCTTCACCACGTGCTTGCCATTGTCCTATGAACAGTGTATGGGACACATGAATTAAAAAAACAATAAAACCTAATCTACGCATGTAAAGGGGATAACCCAAACTTCACCTTAGACTGGTCCTGAATTTCATTGCTCGTATACGAGGTGTGCTATCAGAAAATAGGGTGACTTTTGAAATTTGTTGTGTTGATACACATCTCCCAAACATATGTTCATAGTTGCAAGTATGTAGGTAACTAACTTTGTTTACTTTTGACAGATAGAAAAGTTAAACGTGTTTTGGTGTGCTTAGCGATTTTCAATAATTAACTGTTTACAAGTGGTACAAGCTCTTCCAAGATGGCCGAAAAGATGTCAATAACGAACTTCGCTCTAGACGCCCTAGCATATCAACCAAAAATGATAACGTCAAATCTGTGAAGAAAATTCTTTTGGAATATCATTAAATTACCATAAGAGAAGTTTTGGAAGTTGACATATCGGTAGGCTCGTGTCATGCCTCTTTTTCGAATTTTTGGGCATGAGACTTGTGTCATCGAAGTTCGTTCCGAAACTTCTTAATTGATCAGAAGAACTGTTGCACGAACATCGCTCAGGAGCTCTTCAATGACCCCTGTGATGATCTTGACTTGCTCAAAAGGGTCATAACTGGTGATGAATCATTTTTATATGGTTATGACGTTGAAAACAAAGCCCAATCGTCCCAATTGAAGAATCCAGGAGACCCAAAACCGAAAAAAGCACGCCAAGTTCGATCAAATGTCAAATTGATCACTGTTTTTTTCTATGCCGTTTCTATGCATCACGATAATGCAAAAACAACACAAAAATCAAGCGCTAGCCACCATATTCACAGGGTTTGGTGCTTGCAACTTTTTACTGTTCCCAAAACTGAAGAGACCTATGAAAGGACGGATATTTGCAACGATTGAGGAAATAAAAACGGCATCGCTGGAAGAGCTCAAGTCTAAACCAAAAAGTAGTTATGAGAAGTGCTCCGAGGTTTGGAAAAAGCGTCGTTACAAGTTTATTATATCTGAGGTGGATTAATTTGAAGGGAAATCATTAATATTGATGAATAAATATTTTTTTTTTTTTTATAAAAATATAAAGTCACCTTACTTTTTGAGCACACCTCGTATTTCGACCACTATCGATCGGTGTAACTAAATCCACGTACAATAAAAATAAACAAAATAATTCCAGACAACTAACAATTGTCAATGCGGGTTTAAGGGATGCAATCTTAAGTTTACGGACAATAATGGGGAAACATTACAGCGTTTTTTAAGATCTATTGTATAGCATATATCGTCTTAATCGATTTGGAAAGAGCATTTGTTAGAGTTCCGAAAAATCTTCTATTAAAGGCGCTAAGATCTGAAAATATATCCAGATGTATTTTATATAAGAAAGGCGGGCAATATGTACGATAATGTTAAAAGGAAAAATAAACGCGGGAATAACCGGCAAAGTAGAAGTTAAGATTGGAGTATATCCAGGTAATATACAAAATTTAGTAGAACGAGTTCCTCTCTCAGTTTGAAAATAGTACTTATTTTGTCAGTTGCGTAACTATCTAGGAAGTATGTTTTTTCATTTAGAAAATGGTTTAGTTTGCTGTAATAGTTTCTAAACAGTGACGATTCAGCTTCTTCGACGTATTGGTCATATGTATTTCTACCAAAATTCTTCAAAACCATTCCTCGCAAATGCCTCCGTTTGTTCTAATTATGCTTCTTAAAACTACGTTTGGTATTCTGCATTCATTCATTTCTAGTATTTTTAGGATATATTTAAAGTGCATTTTGAGCATGTACAAGATCAAAGGAGGAGTTCCTGTTTCAAGATGTAGCATATAGTTCGGCGTATTTTTTGGTAATCGGAAAATCTTCCTCAAAAAGTAGCGAAGAAATTTTTCCACAGCATCGTAGCCTTTGTAACCACATACCTGAGCTCCGTAAAGCATTATCTACACTGCGGTTGTTTTGCACTTTGCGATACATATTTATTTTTGAAGCAACGTTCCCAAATCGAACACATAGCTGTTTTAGCAACAGCTAATTTTTCCTTAAAGTGTGGTTTGAAATTTAAGAAGGACGATATAAGGACACCTAGGTATCTGTATCTGGATACTACCTCAATCTCTTCCGCGTCTAACTTCCTCTTTTCCAAGTGTGAGAAGCGTCCTCTTGCATTTCTGAATATTATCATTTTTGATTTATCAAGATTTACAGTGAGATTCCAACTTCTACAGAAAGCATTAAGCCTGTTTATCATTAACTGCATACCTTGAGTTGTGTCACCCAGAAAGACTATATCACCATCAGCATACATCAGCGCAGGAATTGATACACCGTTGAATCTTATTCCACCTTTGACATCATCCGTTATATCATTGATGTATAATATAAAAAGCAGACACTTAAAATACAGCCTTGTTTAACACCCATTGAAGTTTCGAACTCTTCAGAAATTAAGTCTCCATTCCATACATATGCAATATTATTCTCATACAAGGCTCTCAGGATTCGAATAAATTTACTTGATACACCGATTTTGGAAAGCTTGTAAAAGAGTGCTTCACGTGGTATTGAATCGAACGCTGCTCGAAAATCTACAAAAAAGGCGTACAACTTTTTTTTCCTGCTCTTGTATGTTTCAGCAATGTTTGTTAAGCAGAATATCTGGTCGATTGTAGAATAAACTTTCCTAAATCCAGCTTGGAATTCTTTAAGGATTTTATATTCTTGTACCCATTCATACAATCTTTTGTAAGTTAATGAAGCAAACAATTTGGCTGAAGTTTTAAAAAATGTGATTCCTTTGTAGTTCTTCAGGTCCCTGTATTCGCCTTTTTATTACAAGCAGTGATTTATCATTTGTTCAAAAAACTTATATTGATTGTGTAAAGGTGCAAGAAGACAACTCCGCAGTGCATTGTGATAATTGAATCACTTTTTCGAACATTTTCTCTGGTATCTCGCTAATAATACGTGTAATGTTACAATATCTTCCAAATTTATGGGCGTTTATGAGCGATTTGACGTATCTCACCAGTCTAAAACGAGAGATTAATTGCTCACCGAACTCATTTCTCATTTGGTACATCGGTGCGCGTGCTGTGTGGCGTGCGTCTTGCTGGTCAGTTTTGAAAAAATACGGGCCAATGATTCCACTGGATCATAAACGACACCAAACAATGCATTGGTAGCTCTTGTATATTCTGAGACTGCTCATGGGACCAAATACGGCAGTTTTATTTATTAATATACACATTCAACTAGAAATGAGCTTCGTTGCTGAAGACAATTTTTCGATAAAGATGCGGTTCCTCTTCCAGCTTTTCTAAGGCCTACTCAACGAAAATTCGACGCCGTAACAGGTCGTTCGGCTTTAGCTGTATTTTGTACAAATCTTCGTTAGCATTGGCAGATAAAACGCAATACCATATTTTTCTGTACGCACTCTTCGCATACGAGTAGGTGGCTTGATGTCCAAAAGCAAGAAATTTGTGCGAAATTTGGTCACCATGGCCTGAATTACTTACTCAGTAGGTCGATTATGACGAAGTGCGCGAAAATCATTTTTCACAGACCACGAATTTTGATAATATAATTCAATAATTTGTAGTCATTGTTCCAATGAAAGTCGTTTATGACAAAATGACAATACTAATTGAGTATGTCTGATTTTGATATTTGTATAATATGTCACAAATCACGCGTGAGCTGTCAAAAATAAAACACTGAAAAACCAAACAGCAAAAAAGTCACCTATTAGAAGAAGTTCCCTTTAATTTAACTTTAGCTTTAAAATCCACACCAAAAAGATATTACGAAAAGCCATAGCAACAGAAATAAAAATGTTTCGTCTGTCAGAGGTGTAACAAAACCAAAAAAAAAAATGGTTCAAAAATTTTAAGCTGAGAATATCAGGCACATGGGTTTTTCTATGTTTAATGAAGATCGCTGGAACACTGGATCAGATTTTTGTTTCAAAACGTAGCAAGAGCTCAATTTCCGGCAAAGATTCGAAGAAGAGAAATTGGATTCTTCAAAGGCAAAAACGTCAGTAAAAACCTTGACATCACGCAAGAATAGAGCGGCCTGCAAAATGATTCTACGGTCTGCAAACTTAGCCAGTGTCACAATCATTAAATGTAATTATACGCATTACATAGTAGATGACCTTTTGATTCTTGTCGCCTACAAACGGTGAGTTGACGAAATACCACTTCTCTTTTGGTGGTTTGCCATCATCAATCACAAACATCTGATGTTACAATCAACGAAATAAACCAGGCAACCGTTTCAAATATTCATTTTATTCATATTGATAAAAAGAACAAAGCTAAATAGGAAATAGTTTCCAATTGAATCATTTTAACTTGATTATAATCTGAAAGTCATGACAATGAATTCCATGTAAAACTATAAAAGGATTTTTCTTAATTGATTTGTCAAAAAGATTTTCCTTTTAAACAATTTAAATAGGGTTGAAGGGTTCACTATTTAGAAGTTTACTCTCCCTCTTTTTATTGGAAAGGATCCGAAATATAATACAAGTGCTGAATGAAAGAAAATGCTAGCCTAAGGGTACCAATATTCCACTTGACACTTTACCTAATACATCAAAACTGCTAACGTATGTATTATATTAGGCTATTTTTCTTAAGGCAAGTTAAGTAAATTCGCAATTTCGTTAGGACATAGTATTCTTGTTTAAAGAAGACAGAGTGCTTACAGAAATATGAGACCAGAATCAAAACAGAATTAACACCCCTATTCTGCTTGTGATGTAGTCACAACTCACAAATATCGGTGATGCGAAATTTGTGATGCTTCTCTTGTGAGGTTTCTTGTATGCGATCAGCTATTTGTTATTCTGGCCAATTCCTTACAAGAAAACACCTAAAATAGTTATTACGGTGTGGTGAATTCATTGTCCTGTCAAAAAATTATTTTTTTGACAATCTTGAATTGCATTTGGCAGAAATAAAGAAAAATACATCCTAAAATACAAGAAATAATGGAGGAACAGTGTGGACAAGGTAATATTTTTTGTGATAAAAAGAAACATTCATATGTACTAATAATGAACACTTTGCAGGAAATTCAAAGAAATATGAGCGCACGTCTCAGGAACAGTTGGATCATTACTTAAATTTCTTGCAAGAGAATCCAGATTTTCTTGCAACTAAGAATAATCCAACTAATCCCAGCAAGATGAAGGCATACTGGAAAGTGCTAGCTTAAGAGCTTAACGCGTTGCGGGGACCAGTTCGACCTGTGACCAAGTGGAAACAAGTAAGTTTGGTTATTATCTGTTATTTTGTTATCATAATGTTACATGCGAAAAATAAAAGTGCACAAAAATTTAACTGGTGGTGGTCCACCGCCATCAGAGAAGATTACCTCCTTCGAAGAAAAGGCGCTTGAGGTGTTGGGTGCTGTCGCCTTAGACGGCTTGCAAACCGTCCCGACAATCGGATGTGATGTTCCTATTTTTTAGTAAATGTATTTTTAATTGTTGATATTTTTCTTGAGTATGTAGGTATTTGCTTAAAAGGAAGGATCCTCATTTACTTTTGAGGACATAATAGAACATGAACCAAGAAGTTCGACGACTCCAGCTTCTTCAAAAGGCAGCCACCGAATTTCAACAACTGACCTCTGTTCGAAAGTTGTTAAACTTTGTGCGAAGAGGTTTGAGATGGAGAAAGCAGCACAGGAGGAGCGTCACAAGATACAACTTCAAATTAAAAAAAAACAGGATGTTATGCAGAGGCTTTGGTAAAAGTTGGGGAGGGCTTGGCAGCTATTTTTCCTGGTAAATGAATTTGTTAACAGAAAATAAAATAAAATAAAAAGTGTTTTCTTAATTGCTTGATTAACTTGTGATTTTAATTTAATAATTTTAGTAAAAAGATAGCTAGATAACTACAGTTTATTAGCAAATAAACAATCTTAATTGTTAAAGGTGTTTATGTAGCTTTGCCGTTTTCCTTCATTAAAATATTGGCTTCTTCCACAAGATTCATTTTCTTCAATTGTTTCCATTGCAAGGAGAGGTTCTGGTGTTTCTTTGCATTATATTATAAAGAATACCACATGCATAAATTATATGTGCTGCCCTTTCGTGGTAGTAGTGCAATACTCTGTCCTCCAGCAATTATCTAAAGCGAGACTTTAAAACGCCAAAAGCTCGTTCGATAATATTTCGAGGCCTGATGTGCGACCTATTTGGATGCAGAAATTTTAAATTTGCATCACAAACCTCCACATAAAGAAGAAGAAGAAAAAAGAAACTGTGAATAATGAAAAGAAAACAGAAAAATATGACTGACGGCTTCCACATTTATGCTATAATAGCCTTTCCTGTTAATATATGTTATAAATGCGCAGAAGTTGTAGGATCTCTAGTAGGCGGGGAAACAATTGATATGTGAGTACAATCGATCGCTCCAATTGTACCTTTTACGTGAATTCGTTGGTAAAACCTTTAAAAAAAAGGTAATGAATTACGCACTCTCATACAATAATGAAGCAGCAAAATTAAAAATTCTTCCTCCATTATTCTATCCTTTATTTTTCTTTATTTTATTGTGATCGTCTTGTGAGCTGCTCAACCGGACATCACAATTTTGACAGTTGTTGTGATGTTCACAACTTGTGAGGCTTTTGCTAGAATACGAAAACGTCACTCACCACTCTCATATGAGGTTGTTGTGACATATGAGGCATCACAGAGGTGTGCCAGAATACGGGCATTAGTTTCAATTAAATACATAAATTTAAAATGAAGGAAATAGATCAATATACATCTATCTGCAAATCTAATATAAAATGTTAAATAAATTAGGCAATTACTAAATGATACATTTTGCATAATATGTGTCTTCCAATTATAAGAGATTCTTTTCGCTACGTTTACTTTGGACCAATTGTAATAAATTATATCTGGCAAGTCTATAATAGAACACATAGTAGGACATCTCTTGACTCTACCAAGTGGAGCTTAAATGTTCTATCTTGTAATGAAACCAACATTTTATTACTGACTGTTTATCATCCTGTGTTCTAGGAATTGTGAAATATAATATTAAGAAAAATACTTGTTGTGACATAAATTTGAATTAAGATTGAATACCCTGTTTGGGATAGTTACGATAGATGAGAAGTTGGATATAATCTATTTAGGTTTGTGCTATTGAGGTAATCTTGTTAAAGAAATTTATTAATCTGGGATAGATGAGTACCGGTAAGGGTAAGTGAAAACATCCAACTGAATTGTGTATGTAAGAATTTATTACATAAGAGCCTATTTAGGAGTTCAAATTCATTATATTAAAGATGTTATTTTGAGGATAAGAAAAAACTATAAATTGCTAAAAATAGAGCAAACAGGGTGAACGATGCTTTCGGGCATTTATGTTGTTCAGTTGCAAAAGAAAGTCAAAAAGCGTCGTGATTACAAGAACACCATAGCTGACATCTGACTTAAAGTATGGTAAAAAAGGCTTTTTAAAACAAGGGAAGTATGCATATGACATAACGTCAGTCATTCAGTATCAGCTTAATAAATCGAAAGTCACTAGTTTCATCGAGAAGCCGCTAAACGTTTGCAGAGGCTCTAAGAGACACCATTGAGTCAAAAAGGACTACAGCGCTGCATACAAGATCAGTTGTGAAGACATCCGTGAAGGCTCTACTACACTTATTTCTTGCCTCAGGGTTTGCACAAAATAGTTCAAGTGAACAGCGTAAGTAGCTTTTATATTTTTGCAATAAAAGGAGTTCTAATGTCATTAATATATGGGCCGTGCCGTTTCTAAGAGAAGGCCCCACTTGAATTAAATCCATACCATTTTCAGATAGTACCAACCTTCAAAACATACGTGTATAAATTTGACAGCAGTCGGACGATTAGTTCTCGAGATATAGCGTTGTGAAAAAAAAAATGGATTCAAAGCAATTTCGTGTGTTGATTCATCCATTGCTTTTTGATGGGAAAAAATGCAGCCGATGCAAAGAAATGGCTTGATAAGTGTTATACGAACTCTGCACCAGCCGAACATACCATTCGCAAGTCGATTAAAAAATTTAAAAGTGGTCATACAAGCACCGAAGATGATGCACGCAGTGGATGTCCAAAAGAGGCTGTTTCAGATGAAAACATTAAAAAAGTCCACAAAATGATTATGAATGACCGTAAAGTGAAGTTGATCCAGATAGCTGAGACTCTGAAGATATCAAAAGAGCGTGTTGGACATATCATACACAAATATTTGGACATGCAAAAGCTCTGTTCAAAGTGGGTGCCGCGTTTGCGACCAAAAACAACAACGTGTTGATGATTCAGAGGAGTGTTTAAAGTTGTTCAACCGCAATAAAGCCGAATTTTTGCGTCGGTATGTGACAATGGATGAAACTTGGCTCCATCACTTCACACCAGAGTCAAGTCGGCAGTCAGCTGAGTGGCGAGCAGGCGACATACCTCGTCCAAAACGACCAAAAACTTAACAGTCGGCTGGCAAGGTTATGGCATCCGTATTTTGGGATACACATGGAATAATATTCATCGACTATCTCCAAAAGGAGCAGACTATCAACAGCGACTACTACATTGCGTTGTTGGAGCGTTTAAAGACGAAATCGCAGAAAAACGGCCGCATTTGAAGAAAAAGAAAGTGCTGTTTCATCAAGACAATGCACCGTGACACAAGTCGATGAAAACGATGGCAAAATTGAATGAATTCGGCTACGAATTGCTTCCCCCCGTATTCTCCAGATTTGGCCCCCAGCGACTATTTCCTGTTCGCAGACCTCAAAAGAATGTTCGCCGGAAAGAGATTTAAGACCGATGAAGAAGTAATCGCCGAAACAGAGGCCTATTTTGAGGCTAAACCGAAATCGTACTACAAAACTGGTATCGAAAGATTGAAAAATCATTTCAATCAGTGTATCGCCCTCGAAAGCAACTATATTGTTAAATAAAGTTGAATTTTGCAAAAATTTTGTGTTTTACTATAAACACAAAAGATACACTTTTCTTTAAACCGAAGATGACTTTAAGACTTCAGGCTAAAATATGAATATCAATGGGAGGAAGATTTATCAACGCATTTACATAGAGCATAGCCAGGTATGACAATGATAATCCCCATGAAGCAGAGACAGACAGTTCTTTGAAGTCTAGTTGAAGCAGTTGTGATTTTCTAGAAAGTTAGATCCGAAAGGCAGCCGACGTCTACAATATAATTGGGACTCTTCTTCGTGACAAGCCTTACGTTTTCCCAAAGGCTCCTTTTAACTGGCTAAACAACCTCCGTTTTGAGAAAATTGATTTCTTCTGAACAAATCGTCGAACAGGTATAGAACTATGCTTTAGAGCAGACAGTCGTTATGTATAAACCTAACAGATAGTACTCTACATCATATAAATAAACGTAAGCGTGGCAATTAAAACCATTGCGAGGGTCAAGCAGTTTACCCTACATCAACAATCAAAGTCTTATTCACGAGCACAGCTGTTATCCAATTCGTATAAAACGTATTGACTGCCCGAGTTACACATGCCGTCAAAAGTTTCATTGTTGAAAGCACCCAAAGTTTAGAGTAATATATTCGGCGGCAACTCCTTCTTCTCAATTGTGCTTTCAATTGTTCCTATCAAATTTTAAAGCTCAGTTTCGAATATCGACATACTTCATGCCCTTCAACATGTAGAAAATCAGATTGATTTGCCTGAAGCTCTTAGCCAGCGTGTAGTCATCTTTTATTTTCGGTATAAAGGCCATTTTTTACTTTTTGCTGAAGGTTCGATATATATGCAAGTGCGAAGCTAACAGTAACCATTTTTTTTAGAGTTGTCATAAGCTGGGCTAACCCTTTTTGTATCATAAAGATTGGTGTCTTAAAACCATCAAAAGAAGTAACAGCTTATTTGAAGGTTTTCTAATTCACCATAACCGATAACAGTCGATTTGATTTGCTGCCATTGAAGACTTTGATCAGCCTGCTGGTTTCACCGAGTATTTTTATCTTTTCATGAAGTGTAAAGCACATGGATTTTCGAAATTCGAGGTGGCTTCTCCTCTGTTTTGATGTATTAATGTTTCAGTCTTCCGTTTAGTTAGTTGTACTTACTTTACTTACTTTACTTAGCGATGTCCTACGGAACGAGCGATTTGTAAAATGGTATGAACATATGCATCGCCGCTTATGATAGATCCCATCTTTTTATATTCCTAGATAGTAAATATATAATGCATTTGGCATATGCCTATGGTGGTTGCAGTAGTACCGAACCATATGGAAAATAAGTTGATGTGACTACGAATTTGTGCCATTCTCCGTGCATGCAATGATGCACAAAAACACAAGTTTTCGGTGTTTCCGTTCGCTCGTCATAAAGTGGTGGAAAACACCTGAAACATCCGTGACCACAAATACGCTTATCCCACACCTATGTTACCTGTATGGATATCGGGTTTTGTATTAAAAAAAAAGCATCCCCCAATGCGAAGAGTTAGTATAAGTAAATAATAGATAAGTGCTTAAAAAGTCGTATTTTGCCTTCACTCATTAGGAGTTAAAGGCTGTTGGATAACTAACCCTATCGTGTGATCTGCATACCTTAAGAGCGGATTAAATTGCGCCGTATATGGTATTGTGGTTAGGTCATCTATCATATATGCTCCCCAAAATACTTAACGTCATAATTGGGCTAACAGATTAATAGATTTTAAGGCAGCTCGAAATCCATTGATCAACCTAACTATCTACTGACAACATCTTAAATGTACAGATGTTGACACTAAAAATTGTCTTGTGGTAGCTGAATTTATAGTTCAGCTAACTGCCAACTAGAAAGATCCCAGAAAAAGATGCCTTAGAACGCTTAAAATGGTATATATACATAGTACATAGGGTACCTGTGTCAAAAACTCTCCACTAAACTCTCATCTTCCACAGATGACTTAGAGATAATGGATACAAAAACCAGTGATACAGTAGACGGACATCATCAAGGAAATAGGAGAAAGCACATTAAACTGGAAACAATCAGCAAAAATATGCACTTAATAATAATAAAGCTGATAGAAACTGCATACAAAAAAATGCTACTGGCCATGATGAGTGCACTGAATGAAAAATATCAAACCAGAAGTCGAGAGCTAAAGTAAATACTCTCTGTAAAAAACTCAAAGCCTCCTGCATCCTATATTTCAATAAACAGCTACTGGCTGAGAGCTATGAATCTACGAAAAGTCTACGAAAAGAAGATGCAATCGACGAGCACTTTCGGCAGCTGTTGCATTCTCATGCTAAGAGAATAATAGGAGAGGAAAAAACCAATACCAGTTAGCTGAGATGTAATATACCATTCTACAATAGTTTAGGAGAAGTTGGAACAGATATTGTAAAAGAAAAACGCCTGCAGGTTCTATGAAGTGCTCTCAAAAGTTTTCAAATATGAAGGTCGTGTTCGGGTAGAATGCATGCACCGAAATATCAATAAAGTTGAGCAGAACAATGTATGAGTGATGAATCCCTACTATTGAAACATATTTTAAATCAGTTTGCTGTGATCATCGTAAGTTTTCCTGCAGCAGAGTAATCGACGAGTTCCACTATGTCTTCCGAACCAGAAAGTGCGATTTCCTCAAATCCTTTAACCGTGGACAGATAACCATATTCCGACGTGCATTAAATATAACCATACGCTCTAGCACATGGTTTTCAAATGCGTTCATTTATATTATTTAGTTATGTTTATTTACATTTTATATGTTATAATGATGTTAATTGATTGTATTTTGTATTTTTATAAATTTAAAACTTCATGAATAGATGTCAAGAAAAAAATAGCAAGTATCTCTCGCTTATAGGAAAAATTCTGTTAATTACGTCTCGCGACCGCGATCAACTCCTCTTAACAGCAAAACTATAGTAATTACCGCACAGAAACTGTGGAGTTGACCGATGACTCACTTGGCTGAGCAGAAAAAGTGTGTACGGCTAAAAAGAGACAGCAATATGTTTACTGCGCGAGCGCCTTTGAGGCGTAGGTTATCTTTCTAGGGTTAAAAGACTAACGAGCTTCTAATTTTGAGAAGCACTATTAAAGGACTCACTATATGGATTTCGTCAAAAATTGTCCAGATGTGCTGATATACACTAGAAAACCCACAAAATTCAAAAAATTGCCACCGGAATTGTTTAAATTTGTAACGAATTTCAGAACAGAGGTGCAAGATGCAAATTTTTATCTATCCAGTATTGAAATATATAGTGCATAAGCCAGATATGAGTAAGGAATACATCAACATCATCAATTGTTCTCAGAGAGCTTTTGTGAGATGTTTTTGGTGGAATAAACGAGGTAGGAAACGAAGGTTATTGGAATCTCAATTGAAACATAGACTCTAGTGTTTAACGTAGACTCCTGTTTAGAAAACCTAAGTCAACGGGACACCCATACATCCTTGGGAGCAAGGATACGACTTGCTACTGCTCTCCGTCAATCCTTTGATACCAAAGTAGAACTCGTGTTGGAGGCAGAAGTTCTACTCTTGGTATGGATCGAGGACGACCTAAAACCTCTTACTGTTCTTAGAGTCACTGCACCCAGTATTTTGCAACTCTACAATGAGTCAAGACCCTTCCCTTAAACCACAGTCACCATTACGCTCCCACAAGGGGGCCTACATCTTCAAGTCAGGCCCGGACAGAAATCCGGGGGAGCTTCTGACTCCCATGGTACCGTGTCTGAAGTCCTGGTAGGGACTACCAATGGTCCTGTCACCCAACAGGATCTCTGACCGTATGCTTGTAACTGGTTAAATACCGAAAACTTTTACAATGAGACCAAATCATTTTTCTCTGCCCCCGCTTGCTATTAAATAACGTCATTGATTGCCGAAGCCTTGATATTTGGGAGCGGGCCCCCTCAATTCAAACAGTACAACCTTAGTGAAGACCCGATAAGGGTTGACTCATATAAATCGCTGATACGTCGGCTTAGTTCCAGTTTCCAGTATTGCAAAAAAAATAAATAAATAAATAAAATAAAATAAAATAAAAATTGCATATGCAGAAAGAACAAACAAAAAAATAGTACACAGTGCGGGTATTCCATCTCTACCGCTTCTGGTCATAAGTATTGTTTGAGTTTTTTTTTTACGCGGGCTAGAAAGCAATCGAAGCTGTTTTGGCACTAAGTGACACACAAATTGATATCTGCCCGCACCTCTCAGATCACGCTGATCTAAAGCTGCCTGGCTACGAGCTAGTGCCATTATTCTTTTCTTACCGCGGCTTCGCGTGATGGCTTCATGTGATTAAAATTTTATCTCCAAAAGCAAATTATATATTATTGCTTTATCTACAGAAGTTTAAAACTGGACAGTAATTCGACCTTTAATGAGTTTGATGGGCTGTCTGAGTCCATACTCCATATCCCTGTATCCTAATACTAAAATCGTTATTACGGGGAATTTCAATAAGCACAATTCTATGTGACTTCGACATTTTGGATAGACAACACCAGAAGAACGGTGTGTTGAGATCTTCGTTGCGGAAAATAACTTCACCCAGCATGTAAATGAGCTCACACGAATACTAGACGTTTATAGTCATACCGTTATGACGTTTATAGTCATAACACCCTAGACTTGTTTTTAAATTCTCACCTTGAGATATATACTTGTTGATGTGCTTTCCCCTCGTCGGACCATTGTGTCATATCAGATAAATTCTCGTACACCCACCGTATGGCAATACAAGATAGCAAATTAGAGTTGACTTAACACCTTCTTTAGTAATTTTGACTGGTCGTTCCGTTTGCTCAATGATGGCTTCTAATGTCGCTGCTGATATGATCAAAGATACTATTCTTCTTGAAATGAAATCCTTTATCCCTTAGCGGACGGAGAGTATCAAACCAAATAAGAAAGTATGGTACTAGAGCTGCAAAAAGGCTGTAAGAGTTAGAGAAATATTTTGTTGGTTCTTTTAACCAACCCGACAGAGGAAAACTGAAAAAATTTAAGCGAGCCATTTAAGAATAACTGCAATGTCAACGACCAAAAACTGAGACAAAAAAATTTCTGCAATGCTTCAAGGTAGTAAAAGCTTTTGGTCGTTTATCAAAACATCAAAAATTCTGCCTCATCCTCCATACCAGCGCTCACTTACAAGAGAGCTGACAAGAGGTCAGTGGAGCCAGTCTGCTTGCTGAACACTTTGCTGCTAGTTCAACACTTCCAACACCAGGTCGACTATTGATTTGCTAGAATGTCTCAACGACAAGTGGAACCAAAGAATGTATCAATATGGCAAAAGCAAGATAGCTACACTTGATATTTCTAAGACAGAGTTTGGCATCGGGCTCTTTTGTCAAAAATGCGTGCATTTGGGATCAGTGGATTAAAAACTACCTTTCAGAATGCTCAATTCAAATTTTCTTGGATGGTTTCAAATCTGATATTCACAGAATAAATGCAGGTGTGCCCCAGGGATCCATTCTGTGTCTGACACTCTTTTTCATTTTTATCAGTGTTCTCTTGTCTGCCACTTCTTATCTAATATATTCCGTTGCTGACGACAGAGCTCTCTGCTTCTCATATTCGTTTCCTGACTCAGCATATGTTAAGCTCATAAAATTCCGATATTAACAACATAACCAATTGGGAAACTATAAAAAGAGTGGAATTTAATGCTTCTAAATCACAATGCTGTATGCCATATATCGATGCATACATCTTGCATCGTCCAAACTCTTAAACTTTCAATTCTCGGTATGCATGTCAATAACAACTTTCTTCAAGCGATGTAAGAAATACCTTTGCCCTTCTGATCTGGCCTCAAAATATAAGGCATTTATCCGCCTGAAATTGGAGTACAATGCACACATCTAGTCAGCTGCGCCTAAAATATCTTTGCACCTGCTAGATAGGATTCAAAAGGATAAAACTCATAGGTGAGGCTTATATCACTCAGTCAATGACTCACCACTAGTGCCCCATAAAACTCGCCAGTAGCATTCCACACTTTTATGCATCAACCGTAACACTCGTCTCGCTATTAACACTAAAATATTATAAATTCAACAAAACCTTGATCCTGCCATTTTTGCTGTACAGAATCGAGTTTAAAACGGTATGCAGAGCTGATATCAAACTCTTTTAAGGGAAAAAGTCAATTGAAGAAGAGACCTTACCTACCGCACCAGGACGTGGAGGAAGTTCAACAATTCAACATACGAGGATCGTGCTCAATCGAGCCGTTAAATGTTGGCCCCATTCTGGCCGGGATGCCGGAAAGTGTGCTCTACAATATTGAACAGAGTGATTGGGATCATCGAGACTACGGTGTCCCATGCATCGACTCTTAACATTTTGGCAGCCTGCTGAGTAAATTGGTGAGTAAGTGATTAACACATCTCACAGAGCAGCGAAGGACGACGTCAGTTAACCTAATATCATTTGTATTTAAGAATCCAGTTTTTTTTTCCGAATTCCACCCAATTTAATTAGGGGTGGTATGGTATGGTATAGAAAGGCAAGTAAATGATTTATTACTACACAAGCAACAAAATTCCATCATATAAGTAAGGAACTCTTATTGAACCTTTCAAGGTTCGTCGTCAAAAACA
Organism: Volucella inanis; assembly: GCA_907269105.1. Classification (NCBI taxonomy): domain Eukaryota; kingdom Metazoa; phylum Arthropoda; class Insecta; order Diptera; family Syrphidae; genus Volucella; species Volucella inanis. Next base: position 152,328,187 of record OU026153.1, read on the forward strand.
AAAAGCCTAGTTCGTTCGCAATTTTCAACTTAATCACTTAAATCGGATGTATCGATATGTTTATTTTGTATTGAAAAATCAAATAAAAATACTGCATCGCTTCGAATTTATACCTTTTCTATATTATCGTCTGTCAAATAATTTGACATCGAGTGCATTGCCATTTATTCCCAAAAGGGCTTTCATTCAATTTGTCCCAGATTCAAAAATATAATTTTCCGAATAACATGACTGCCGAACACTTGAATAAACTGAAATTTCCATTTCATAACCAGAATGCCAATCAGCACAGTTTAAGAGGATGAGATGCACAGACATAGATACTTATGTTACACATGAGTAGAAGGACTTTGCCTTATAGGTATTGTAGAGAAGTCTATCTATTATGGTAGGATTCTGAGCATGGCACAGACAATGTGCCAGGATATCGAAACCATAATATTACCATTGCCTTTCAAGTGTTCAATGTTCAGTGTTCAGTACTCGCATACAGACCTAGATTATTATCCTTAGATCTATTTAATTCCAGGATAACTGAGAAGCTATTATTCTCGTATCCATAATGCGGCTTAGAGCCCGTGATGGTTTTGTAATTACGACTATAATTATGTTTCATGCTAATTTAATGCGAGCGCACTACATTCCGTCACATTGTTGGTGGTGGATAAGATGATGATAAAGTTGTAGACGCAGTCGGAGACGGGAGTGATAAGGATATTTTACACCCGTTGGCCCTCTTCGTACATGACCCATGACGAAACCGTCGCTGTGTGAAGGGTAATAGATGTTTAAGTTAGAACTACCTGCGGCCTATTCCACATCAGTGCCTGCAAACTTTACTGCATGACATTGGTATTTTAACCCTTAAGACGTTTTCACTAACATCACGAATAAGGCGCTGAGTTGTTTGGAGAACTGTATGGCAATCAAATTAGGGCGACGACCTCGAAGAAGGACGAGTAGTATCTTTTCTCGAGAGGATTATTTCTATTTGTTTGTTTTATATATAAATTACAAATTTTCAACAAATGATTTTGTTTCATTTTGCATAATGAGATGCCGACGTCGCCGTTATTGCTGGACATCCATACCCAGGAGTACCCAGCAGCCAACTTAGCCAGTACCATTACCATCCGAATTCTTAGGGCTCAGACCTGTATTTCAAAAAGAAGATTTTGCTCTCTTTTTATGATGGCTACATGAAAAAGGTAAAAAAACTCAGTATAAACAAGTGGCCTTATAATTTGTGTATGCAAGCATCTTGAAAAAAATAAAGGAAATTTCCTTACCAGGTCAACAATAGTGTAGGTTGTTAATTCCTAGAAAAAACTTCACAAAAAAAGCAGAAAAATCGAAATTCTTGGGTTTAGATATTTATGAAAAGCTTTTGTCGACGTTGAACTGTACGGTACGGTGCGGAAATAACACTGTATCATTTTGGTTCATTGGCATAGAAAATACTCGTAAATTAAAAGTAAAATGATTTGGCATATTAATGAGATAATAATAATGAGATGTACCAAGTCCTTTTGGTAAATTTATAAAGGCAATATTGAAAATTGCAATATTTTCAGAGGAAGTTGCTATAAAAAATAGCAAAAAGGAACAAAACGAATATTTGATCAATATGGCTTTTTGGCGTTGTTAAAAATTCGGGCACTTGGACTCTGATCCAACGATCAGATGCAAAGTGTTTTGCCCATCCCTTATAGTTTCAGTAAAAATCGATGATGCCATTATTATGCTGGTTTTGACTTTTTCAACGATTAAAGATGCTTTCTGTCACAGTGCCCAGTCAGTCCTCCCTGTCTGAGAGTGTTACACTAAAACTGTTTTTATAAATAAGGGAAGATGCGATAAAGTTAATATATTGGGGGATTTTCTGTGAAGGCTTAAAAGTTTGTGACTTTAAGACGAGTAGCAAAATATAGCAACCTACATCGACGAATATATTCCTTGCAAAAAAGAACTAAGCGGCTTAATACTGAGTGAACTATATCTTTTGATAAGATACATATAGTGTCAACTGAGTCCAGTTGCACACACGAAGTTGGCTGGAGTCCCTACAACTTGTGTAAGCCACTTAAGATGAATTCGTCCTCCTGGATTGGAGGCGCAACCTTTCCGTTCTGGAGTGCAGGTGTCTACGCATTCTAAGTGACTCAGTCATCTAAGCTAGGATATCCGAGCTTTTTCCCCAAAGTCAGCATAATTGGACAGCACATGCAGTCCACTGACGAAACGTATCCCCCATTTTCTGTTGATGCAAACGAAACCAAATATTATCCGAAGAACTTTTCTCGCGAAGCGCCTGAGAGTATTTTCATCCGTTTTTGTCAGTGTCCAAACTTCGGCTACGTAAAGCAGTACTGTTCTGAGTAAAGATTGATTGGGCGGGAGAGGTCTGTGCTACTCAAATTCCTTTTAATTCCTAATTGATAGTGAAATGGAGGTAGGTAACGTCTTTTACTCCCTCGCACTCATAGATGCCTTCTTGAAGTTTTATCCTGGGCGTCAATGTAATATCTCCCTCTTTATTAAGAGCGTATCCAATATTTACTTTATTTTTCGTTTGTTGACCCCTAAACCCATCTTTGCCGTTTCGCTTTCGTTCGTTCGCAAATTTTCCATTGACAGCTTGCGGTAATCTTCCCTGAACGATATTTTAAAATATGGTGCCTCTGGAGTTGACTTGTTTTAGTCTTTTTCTGACATTGAAAGTTTTGGTTTTTACTATTGCCAGCCTAAATGGAGCAGAGTGGATTCTCCATCGTCATATTACAAAGTCGAATGAGCTTGGCAAGGATGCCAGAACTAAAGATGGCTGTCTATAGTTCAGCTCTATAGATGATATCATATCCGGCTTTGAAATCAATAAAGAAGAAGTGTGTACCGATTGGAAATCTTGCGGAACTCTTAAATCCGCCGTAATGTGAAAATTTGATCTATATTGGACTTTTCTGGTCTAAAACTACAATGATAGAGACCAGATAGAGACTACTAACCAAGTACCACAGGCGTTCACATAATACAGCAGACACAATTTTTTATGATATCATGAGGAGACCTATTGCCTTGCATTTGGCGCAGTTCACGGGATCTATCTTTTTTAGGATCGGACAAAAATACTGAGGTTCCATACGCGGGTATATTTTCGTTAACCCAGATTTTAGAGATGAGTTGATGTATGCTCCGTATTCAATCACATCATGTTTTAAGCAGCTCGGCAGTTAAGCCATTGGGTCTAGCAACTGTTTTGGAAATTTTTGGAAGGAAATGTTATTTGTGTTCGTTCAGGTTGAATGTTTCATAATCTTTACTGGTGGTATGATGTTCGTTATCACCGTCTAACAGTCTGTAAAAAAATGTTTCCATATTGTCAGCATCGACTGTGGTTTTAACATGAATTTTCCTTCTTCATCCTTGCAAAATTTCTGTTCGGGGCTTATAGCTTTGGCATGTTCACATTGTTTGTTGGTATAACTTCTGAATTTCCTGGTAGCACTTCTTTAGGGCCTAAATTAAGCGCTTCTTCTTCTTTTTCGTTTTTTTTTTTCTGGTTAGCCTATCTTCTTCTCCAATAACTAAAACGAAAACACTCAATCTTTTCCATAATTGGGACGCTTTGCTCTGTTTAAAATTCTTGAAAAAAATATTAATCCACTGCTACTGCTACGATTTACACAATTTTCATGGGTTTTCATTTTTCCAGCTTAAGAAGGATTGTTTTATTTTCGATATTTGACTTATGGGCATGTTTTCTATTATAGTGACTCTAAACCCATTTCTTAATACTCGTAGAATTGAGGATCACAAGTGGCCTTTGTCGGCACAATTAGACAGTTCTTTGAAGTGTAGCGAAAGCCGCAGTTACAAACTAACGACCAAGTAAGAAAAATAACATTTTTCCTGCATCGTTTTTGTGTTTCCGTGATAAGGGGTAATAAGAGGAAGTGCTATCACACAATTAATAAATCAGGAGAAATTAACACTCGAGAGAACTTCAAGCAAGATGCTTTTAAACGCTATTTATTAAACAACAATCGATTGGTTGATAACATCATACATAAAATCATTCAGGACATATTTAATTCATATCGATTATCTAATTATCTAATTATGTAGGAAAGGATATCTAACCACTTAACAATGGCTTACTAATGTTCAAGAAATCTCAAAATTGGCTTGAAATATTGTAATGACTTTGAAGAGTTAAGCACCTAGGAGCGATATATTGGCAATAATGAATTTCTCCAGCCGACAAGTTTTTCAAGTTTGAAAAGTATTCAATGGCAAAATTGATACTAGCAATAAGGCCGGCATGTGCCTTACTCAGGGAACCTACGTACCAATGTATGAAGTGAAAATAATGTGGAACAACTTTTGATCGATCAATCATCTAACATTACTATTAGTAACCTTAAAGAAAATGTATTCAGTACAAAAATCTTAAGATTTTTCAGCGAGAAGACTTGCTGTACCATGAGTACTAACCTGTTGTTACAAATATATGTATATATATAGGGTTTTCCAATAGGGACTTGACAACTTTGAATTTAATTTGTGAACGCACTCTTTCACTAATCATCAAACTGTCACTATCAATTTATTCACTTAACTCAACATTTTCACCATAGTAAAGTACACTAACGAGCTACGTTATCCGATTGGGTTCTGGAGAAGGTGCGCCAAGATGATGAATTTCATCGCAAAATCATCTTCAGTAACGAAGCTCATTTTTGGCTCAATGGGTTTGTCAATAAGCAAAATATGCGTTATTTGTCGGGTGAAAACCCACATGTGCTTCATGAATCACCACTTCATCCACAAAAAACAGTTTGGTGCGGTTTTGAATGTCGGCGGCGTTATTGGGCCATATTTTTTCGTCAACAATAACGATCGTCACGTTACTGTGAATGGTCAGCGTTATCGCGCCATGATCACCGATTATATTTAGCCCAAATTGGAAGATATTGACTTGGACGACATGTGGTTTCAACATGTAAGTTTCATGAGTAAGTATGGTGAGCGTGTTGTCTCAAGACATGTTTCAGTCGATTGGCCGCTTCGTTCGTGCGATTTAACGCCGCTTGACTCTTTTCTGTGGGGCTACGTTAAGTCATTGGCTTATGCCAACACGCCGACGACGTTGGAAGAGCCCAGAGTCAACATTGAACGCAAAATAGCGGCTGTTTCGGCCGAAATGTGTGGCCGAGTCGTTGAAAATTGGGTCCAACGAATCGATCGCTGCAAATGTGCCCGCGATGGCCATATGAACGAAGTCGAGTTCCATTCATAAATGTTTTGATTATACTTTAAGCCAATAATAAAGTTTTTGAAATATCTCAAATGGTTTGCCTTTTATTTAAAAAAAAAGTTGTCAATTCGTTATTAGAAAACTCTATATATATATTATTCAGAGCTGTCGGAAATGCCTGGAAATGAAGCATATTTCAGTAGATCACATTCTATTAATCCCAAAGTTATCAGTGACATAACCGAGGTCCAGGTATTGAGACTACTGGCGTTTATATGACAAATTTTAAGCCCTTTTCATAGATTTGCCAAAATACCGCATAGAATCCTCCTCCGCATAGAAAGTTCATAATTATGCATCATCCAAAACGAACGCTTAACAACGCTTAGGACTAAACAAATTATTGTACTATTTCGGTTTTCAAAAGAAAAGATCTTGTTTACATATTGTACTACCTTGGCAAAAATTCATGATGCACTGCAGCGTTGTAATCCATGAAAATGAAAAAAAATTTTTTCGTCGGTTTTCGATGTCGATGATCTGCTACTGCGTTCATCATTTTCGATTGACTTCCAACCACTTTTGAACCGCTCGTGCCACTGGTAAACGACAGTTTTCTTTAGAAAATCGTTGCCAAAACACTTTTTCAACATTTCGAACTTTCGCGCATCATTAAATCCGTTTTTACTCAAAATGTCAACAATAGATGTATCAACTTAACAAAAAAAAAAAAAAAAAAGAACTCAAAACGGAACAATGGGAACGCCACACGGTAACGCCACCGGGAACGTTTTGATCAATGTGGTATTTCGGTTGTACAATGTTTGACACTTAGAAATTTTTGGAAAAATGTCAAAACGTTTCGAAGTTTTATGGCTGTATATGTATATGCATGCCGATGTATACGCCCTTGCTTAGACCGCTTAATCGCACGCGATTGGTTTTTTGTATACGTCCTCTCTCTTATGCTTAGAGGCATGATAGCTGGGTTTCATCTGGGATACCTGATGCAGAATTTACAAGCAATAAAATTTTATTTCAACAAAATTATAACAAACCAAAACGCAAACAACGCGTTGTTATAGAAAAAAGGTATTTTTTCAACGGTTAATCTCTAGATTAGCTTGTCCGATCGGCATAACCCTTTGTTAAGTCAGAAGTGACAATACGCTTCGATTAAGTCAAAAACATGTTACTAACAAATGTCAATCCAAAATAATGGGCATTTTTTAAATATTTTTTCAGGATATATAATTATTTTTTTGGTGTACTGCCACGTGAGAAAATTTAAATTTTTCAATACGAGTACCATTGCCTCTTTCTCTGTTTCAGATTCTCGAATTTCGATCACAACTGTCTACAATCTGAATCAATTTCTTTTTTTCTATTGTAGTTTAACTGAGCGGCTTCTATTACACGTTAGTCAACACAAATTTTTAGTCTGGGTTTTGCTTATCTGATTCTTATTTCTTTCGCCCTACTAATTAAAAAGAAAAATGTTAGCCTAAAAAAATGTGCTTATGTTGCTGTCAGAATAAAAATACGGATTTTAAGATAAGTTTCCTTTTTTATCGTTTTATTGTAGAAGGTGAGTCATGATCGGAAAGTGCCATAGATTTTATAAATGATGTTGAATATCAATTTGGTGCGCACCGGCGCACAAGAGCTTCGCAACCATGGCAAAAATCAATGACTTACGGCTCCAATTGCTGTCCACCGTATTCACCTGATTTGGCTCCCTCGGACTATTATCTCTTCCCAAGCCTCAAAACATGGCTCATCAATAAAAAATTCAGCTCACCCGGGGAAATCATAGATGCCACGGAGGAGTATTTTGCAGACCTTCCGGAAAAATTACTTTTCGGACGGGATCAAGAAGTTAGAAAATTGCTAGAATAAGTGTATCAAACTAAAAGGGGACTATATTGAATAAAATAAAAAAAAACATTTAAATTTTTTTTTTTTTTTTTTTTCCATTCCCAAGGTGGTTACTTTTCACCCCATCTAGTAAAGCAAACCGACAAACTTTTCTGCGCCCGAGAGTAAATTCATCCACTTTCGTCAGTGTCCAAGGCTCTGCTCTGTAAAGCAGAACTGTAATTTTCAATGTCTTGTATAAAGTGTATTATACATTATAATACGCAAATATATGAGGCATTATAACTATATTCATACCCACTTGAGTGTAAATTAAAAAAAAAAAAAAAAATTCACGATGGCCGAACAGACTTTCAAAAGATAGTGAAATATGAATGAGTTTCTGGAGTTTCAAACAATTTCTACAAGAACGATGCTGAAAAAGCCACATGATAGCGCATCGCCTTGTTTAATTGAAGGTCTCGGTTTGTTTTTACCAACCTTGACATAACATAGATGATGTCATATGCATTGATAAAAAGGTGACGTGCATCGATTTAGAATTCTTGGGATTTTTCCAAGATCTACCATAATATGAAATTTTGATCTATTGTGGACCTTCCTTTCCCAAAACTACATAGATTCATGAAGGCTCTTAGTTGTTCAAATAATACGGCAGGGATTGTTTTACATGCGATGTTAAGAAGACTTATTTCATACAATACTAACAATTCTAAGGTGGCAGAGCATCAGTTCTAGATGTACTGAATGATATTCGGATTTTTGAGTTGGTTGAGTCAATTGAGAAGGAGTAGAACATGGTGAAGCTGTTATTACTGCAGTTTCAAACATCTCAGTAAGTATGGACGTATTATATACTGTGTTCAATTGAGGCTGAGGTTGTTGCTCATTCGTCCATTTTGCAAATAACCTTTATAAGAAAGGATAATTGAAAATATGTGAAGGGAATGCTTCTAAATTGGCCTTGAAAATAAAATTGAGATAGTTGGGATATGAGTTTTAAAGATGCAATTGACGTTGTTGCTGATGCTTGTTTTTAGTTATTTCCTTAGGTGATTTTTATTATTTTATTTATGTGTGAGTTAATTGTGTCTTTAAGTTTATTTTTAAGTGTTTTCAGATTGCTCAAAAATAAAACTGAAATCTTCAATACTTTTTAAAATGTCATCGAACTTCACACACTGGTCTTACTTTTTTTCCTTTTTAAGTGTAGTTTTTTTTTCTGTAGTAACATTTATAATTGATCACTTAAACTTTATATGGCGTGAAATGTTTTTGCATTCATCGAAAATTATTCTTTTAAACTGTTAACAATTGACCTTTTGTCCAAGCCAACATTTGTAGGGTGGAAAGACTTGCCACAAAGCCCACTAAAAATCAATTAGTCAGCATTTGTTTCAATTGTTATACAATTTTACAATTCGGTTTCCCGAATAAATATGAATTAAGTATGTACTTGAATTAGGTAAACATCGATAAGTTTTAAAATGAGTGACGAAATCACTGAAAATAATGCGATAGTCTAGGATCAGCGAGCTGGAAATAAAATGCGATGACCGGGAGTTAATATGTGAATATGTTAGCAAGTTGAACTTTTTATTAAATAAAACAAACGAATTGAAAGACCCCGATTGGTCAAAAATAAAACACAACTCTATGCTGTCATTTTGACAGCAAAACATTTGTAAAGTATTCATTCTTTTAAAGATCATCCTTTTTTCTACATGCATTTTCAAATCATCGTCTGTTTGTCAAACAAAGGGTTTTCCAATAGGGACTTGACAACTTTGAATTTAATTTGTGAAAGCACTCTTTCACTAATCATCAAACTGTCACTGTCAATTTATTCAGTAAGCTCAACATTTTCATCACGGTAAGGTACACTAACGACCAACGTCTGCAAACTATAAAAATTTTCAACAGATATTCGGAAACGGAACGTGAAAAGCCTTAACTCCAATTTCGATCGTAATTCTCGCCCTAGTAGAAAGGCAATAACAAGTTTAGTGCAAAAATTTGAGTCTACATATTCGTTGTGTGATGTTGCCGTGTCAATGAGACAACGATTTGGTCGAAGTGTCGAAAATATCGCTGCCGTTCAGACTTCCGTAGCAAACGATCCAAATCAGTCAATTCCACGGCGTTCTCAAGAAATGGTTATCGCTCAGACAACATTATGGCGTATTTTGCGTAAGGCTCTTGGTTTACACCCATACAAGATCAAGCTGACTCAAGAATTAAAGCCGATGGATCATTTGAAGCGACGTACAATTTCCGATTGGGATCTGGAGAAGATGCGCCAAGATGATGAATTTCATCGCAAAATCATCTTCAGTGACGAAGCTCATTTTTAGCTCAATATGTTTGTCAATAAGCAAAATATGCGTTATTGGTCGGGTGAAAACCCACATGTGCTTCATGAATAACCAATTTATCCACAAAAAATAACTGTTTGGTGCGGTTTGCATGCCGGCGGCGTAATTGTGCCATATTTTTTCGTCGACGATAACGATCGTCACGTTACTGTGAATGGTCAGCGTTATCGCGCCATCATCACCGATTATTTTTGGCCCGAATTTGAAGATATGGACTTGGACGAGATGTGGTTTCAACAGAATGGTGCCACAAGCCACACAGCACACGCTACAATCGATTTATTGAAGAGTAAGTATGGTGAGCGTGTTATCTTAAGACATGGACTAGTCGATTGACCGCATCGTTCGTGCGATTAAACGCCTCTTGACTATTTTCTGTAGGGCTACGTTAAGTCATTGGTATATGCCAACACGCCGACGGCGTTGGAAGAGCTTAGAGCCAACATTGAAGGCGAAATAGCGGCCGTTTCAGTCGAAATATTTGGCCGAGTCGTTGAAAATTGGGTTCAACGAATCGACCGCTGCAAACGTGCCCGCGGTGGCGATATGAACGAAGTCGAGTTTCATTTATAAGTGTTTTAATTGTACTTCAAGCCAAGAGTAAAGTTTTTGAAATATCTCAAATGGTTTGCTTTTATTAAAAAAAAAAGTTGTCAAGTCGTTATTGGAAAACCCGATACTACCATTGGGAACCAATATAAAATTTGCCTCTCAGACAATTCTATTCTCCTTAATGGTGTAATATGAGAAAATTTCTGTTACAAATACTTGGATAATGCAAAGATTCTATTGTCCTAATTGCTTCGAGACAAAATATTTATTTTAAAATATTCTAAGTTATAAAAACGGCCTTGTCCAATATTTTCACAAAAATTGCCTAATCCGATTTTTTCTCAGTTTTAGATGATGCATTGAGCCGGACTCTTTTTTGCACGCACTTATTAAAAAATGTTTCGTCTTATTTGTTTTATATTTATTATATATCAGATGTAATTAAAAAATTTGTCAGGTAATGGTGGAAAACGATGTGTTACTGATTTGCTTCTTACAAGAATAATGTAACGGACGAACAGATAGCACTGATAACTTTTCTAATTCATATATTTCAGCAACCATAACGCTAATAGTTTTCATGCAACTATGGTAAACTAGATCTTGATTATGTCATTCAAAGTTTTGGATATTTTCGACATTTCCGACAGCTCTTTAAAAATTCCTTTCTTTTTTTTTTGCAACAACAGAATAGTACTTATGATGCTAGAACTGCTGTGTATTTTAAAAGGTGAGCCAACAGCAAGCATGAAAGTTTCAATAAAATTAAATATACATTTATTATGAAAGCAATGTAGAATTTTATTGATTAAAAAGTTCGATTTATTGCAATTATGAATGGAACACAATATCGTTCATGTGTTCACCACGGCCACGGTCAAAATTATCGATGACTTTTTGAAGAATAAGTGGGTCAGTGGCCGAAATTTCAGTTTGAATATTATGTCTGAGATCCTGATAGATATTACTAAGTCTAAAGATTTCAAATCGCATGACCTTGGAGGCTAATAAACTTGATTGATTGATGGCTTGATTGATGATCATCTAAACCCAATTAGTTTATTTTTGGAAAAAAAAATAGCCGGTCAACAAGTTGCGGTAACGTTTTTCATTCACTGTAACTGTCTCTTTAGCTTCATCTTCGAAAAAGTACGAGCCAATAATACCACCAACCCATAATCCGCACCATACAGTTATTTTTTTAGGATGTATTGGTTTTTCGTGAACCTTATATGGGTTTTCCGGTCCCCAAAAACAATAATCTGGTTTATTTACGTACCCATTCATCCAAAAATGAGCTTCATTGGAAAAGAGCAAATTCGATGACAAATTGTCCTGGCGTTCCAACATCCAGTTAATAAATCGGCGACATCGTAAATAGTCGAACGGCTTCAATTGTTATATAATGTGGATCTTATAGACGTACATATGAAAATCGCCGTGAAATGCCATAAGTGACGCCCAATTGTTAATATCGACGATAAATTGAGGGGCCTGGCTGGTTTTGAACATTTTCGCTCTCAGTGGTGATATTTTGGCATGTTCATGCTGGTCGCACAAGTTTCTTCAAAACGCTTCAGCATTGCATGAATTCCGGACTCACTAGGAAAAATATGTTGAAATGATACTTTTACTGATCACCCATTTTCGTAATAAGATTGAGTAGGTAACAAAAATGCTTTGCTGCTTAAAAAAGGACCCCATGACTAAAATTGCCAAAAATCGTATGATATCTGTCAAAAAGATCAACCACATTAAATTCAGTAAGTGAAAGTGTATTGTAAATTGATGTAAATTGATGTAAATTGATGTATATTTGAAATGTAAATAAATAAAAAAAGTAATTTACAGCCAACATCTACACTATCTGTTGGCTCACCCTTCAGCAAGTCTCCTCACTAGGTGGGTGGACGTGACTTAAGTGGTAGTATATTGGCTTCTCAATCGGACAGTTTGGGGTTCAATGTCAGCCGTGCCCAAAAGACTTTTTTTAAGGCTTTAAAACAACATCAAATCAATTGAAAAAATTAGTAAATAAATAAATGTCATGACAGCCCGGTGTGGGCCAAGGCCTAGCTTTCACACTCATTTGTGTTTCTCACTTTTTGAATTTTTACACTTACACACAGCTTTTCTGATAAGCTTTTTCAGGAAGAATTTGATTTTCGGAGGTTTGACATTGCCCGCCGAAAGGGTGATGACGATTTTGAAAAATTTTCTGTTGTGCTCCTACCGGGATTCAAACACAGGTAGGTGGCGTGATAGCCAGTGAGTCAACCATCATGCCATCGCCATCAATTCAATTTACACTTATAATTTAGTCTTCCCATTAAATGTTAAATGCCACCTATGGAGCGAAAAAAAAAAAATAGTAACCAGATAACAATGATAGTTTTTTCAATGATTATGTTTCAGCAGCTGTCGAAGTTCCCAAATATTCAGTCAAGTTTGCCATTTCATCATGCACCGCTTAACGCTAGCCGAACGTGCGGATAATATTAAAAAGTATTATCGAATTTCCGGCTCAGTTGTAAACACGCAACATGAATTTCTTTTTGTGGTCGGACGTTATTATGGCTTCAGTGTGCAGGCAATTCTTCGCACCGTATAAAAGTTTGAACGCTCTTTTATATCTTGGAAGAGATTGGAAGGAAATAAAGAAAACATAGCCGCCATTGTGGCCAGTATCAAAAAATACCCAGAAATGTCGATTCAGTGCCAATCAGCTGAATTGATCATCGCCAGAAAGTCAACTCGGCTTATTCTACAGTTATATTTGTGCCTAAATCCGTACAATATTGTGCTGACGCAAAAATTGAAGCCGGACGGTCATGGGCAATGCAGTGAGTGCGCTGGAAATGGTGGCCGGAGATTCGGATTTTGGCAAAAAATTCATCTTCTCGGACTAGCCCTATTTTTGCGGCCTATGCTATGTCAACGGCTATGTCAACGGCTATGTCAACGGTTTTGTCAAAGGCTATGTTAGCAAGCAAAATTTCCGTTATTAAAGCGAACACAATCTACCAGTGTTTGGCCAAGCATTAATACATCCACAAAGATTGACTGTTTGATGTGGTTTATAGCATGGCGGCATCATCGAAACTTATTTCTTTCGAAATGAGGAATTGACGTTACCGTCAATTGTCTCAGGTATAAGGCAATGTTAACCGACTTTCTGTAATCAGAGCTCGACATCATCGATATATTAGAACTGTGGTTCCAACAAGACGGCGCTATATGCCACACAAGCAACGCAACACTCGAAATTGTGATACTCGAAGAAATTTGGCGACTGGGTCATCTTACGGCGAGATCAATTGGCCGCCGCGAACATGCGATTTGACAACACTCGATTATTTTCTCTGGAGCTACGTCAAGGCGTTGGTCGTCGCTAGCAAATTAACCAATTTGGATGAGCTCGAGGCCAACATCCGACACGATATTGCCGGAATGATGCCGCAGATATTGTACCGAGTTATTAAAAATGAGACCGACCGCTTAAAGCACTGCCAGCGAAGCCGAGGCGACTATTTGAATGATGTGCTAATCCACACATAATGGCATGAATATAGCTTCTAAATTAAGCTAGAATCAATTTTATATCTCACATCGTTATTGTTTTATATAAATTTTTTTCCTATCGTTCTTAGCTGGTTACCTTTTATTTGACTTGCTTTTTTTTCAATAAAATCTAACCTGTCTGAAGAATGATACATTTTTTTTCCGAAAGTTTTTTTCCAAAAAAACTGTGATTCGTATCCTTTTGTTTTTGTGAATTCACTGTATTTACACATGTACAAGCACGTAGTAGTAGTCATTGAATAATTAACTAAAAATATGTAGACAAATCTTAATAAAGTTTTTTTTTTAGAGTCTGACGATTTAAAAATGAAATAAAGTATATAAAAATGTTATGCCATTTTTTCTTAATTTTGACTTTGGGCACATGGATATCGAGGCTGGATCCAATAAAGCAGAGCCTAGAAGTCTAACTTTTAATCACTTTTTCAAGCAGATGTGGTCAACAACGCGGGGAATGTTGGGCTTTTAGTCATCCGTCATTTCAGATTAATAGGCATAGATTAGCGACTTCGTAGAGAAACTGGGAAAGTGGTGCGCTCCATTTATTACTGTTCGTAAATCTGATAGAGGTATTGGTCTCTTAGTCAATCTGAAAAGGCCGAACCAAGCCGCCGACCACACTTTTGCTCAGCTGACTGATGCCAAATATTTTACCAAATTATTGTAAATACGGAGAACGAGTTTTTGTAGATAAATGTTTCCCCTCAATTAAAACTATTGACTACTTTTTGGGAACTATTCCAAAAACAAATTCAAAGAATTATTCAAGCCATTCCAGGAGTGATGTGCCAAATTGACGACATTCTTGTGTATGGATTCACAATAAAGAGTTACAATTACAACCTCAGCTGGAGTTGAATGGGGTAAGCTTTAATAACAAGAAATGTCAAGTGATGATTACCTCAGTTAGTTTCTTAGACTTCTCTGCATTTAGACTAGGAGCTGTTTTCCGACAAGAGGATGTTGATGGCATTTTGAAGCCAGTAGCTTATGCGTTTAAAACACTTTCTGAAAGTGAGAAAAAGTTCGCTCAGATTGAGAAAAAAGAATTGGCAATAACCTGGCCATTATGTGTAATATTGCCAATTTTCACATCAAAGCACTTAGGGAATTTGACCCCAGGACTTCAGAAATCCGATGCGATTTTCGTATAAAATATACTATATTCCGGGCAAAGATTTAGTTAAAGCTAATTCTTTCCTAGAAGCCCACTAGTATCTTCGGATCAGGGTTAAAAAAGAGAAGAGGACTTAACCACATTTAAATCTATCATGGTGAAGATATTAAAAAGCCCATCAAGAAAATCTGACATTGCATTACATTACAAGGTACGTGCAGAACGTATAGCCGGATAAGAAAAGAATATTACCTGAGGCAAGGTAATACTATAGTGATCGATGTGGTATAGCAACAAGTAAGGAAATACATACTTATGTATGGTCACCGATAAGTCATCCCTGGTAAGCTACGCGAAGAAATGTTACGGCGGATACATGAAGTTATCTTAGGATAAACAAATTTCTAGACACAATATTTTGGAGGTTGTACTGGCTTATACTAGACCAAAATTTAAGCAACTTGAAATATACAATTTCTGCTTAGTCAATCAGCGTAGTGGAGATTTATGGAAAATAAAATTATTTGAAGCAGAAGAAAGCAAAAAATGATAGAAAAAGATATTACGTCAACCTCCGTAAAAACTTCAAGCCCGATACTATCAATTGGATCCGGGATCTGCAAGTTTTGCTGAGAATCTTGAATAAAACTCAACACCCTCTCTCTTATTTCGTGGAAACGGGGAGAGGTAAATTCCATAGAAATTTGTTTTATCTAATCATAGGCCCATTTGGTCGATACGGGAAATGAAAAAACGGCAGGCAATTCAGACACTAACAATCCTGAAAAAGAGAACAAGGACAAAGCCCTGTCGATTAAAAGGCAAACAGAATACCTAGTTTCGTAACAACGGCTCGATATGATCGGACTGAAGTAGAACCACATACATACACTTACTCAATATTTTTAATTGATTGAATTGGCTTTGGTAATACGTATTCTTTGATTTTAAGATTTAAGGAGTTGTACATATATTTGAATTATTATTACGTACACCGTCTCGATCTAACTTTATTCTTTTCTTTTTTTTCTAATATATATTAGATTTAGTCATTAAAACACTCTCAATCCAAACTCATCCTTTTTATTAAGTCTCTCAAGCATCACATATCAGTTGGACAATTTGTTTCTATGAAATGTGTTGACGGAGATGACGGTTTGAGCGTACCCTTAGTTACTAATACCGCATAGAATTTTTAGCAAAAAAGTATTTACCAATCACTACACATCTTTTTTAAATTAAGACTCTAGTTAGAGGTAGAGACTCTTATAACACTGCTTAGCCTATGCAACATATAGACTTAAAATTTTCTTAAGGCATAGTTCTGAATCAAGACGTAGCTTTTAAGCTAAGTCGATATTAACAACATTTTCAGATACATAACAATACATTCGTAATTTAATATAAAACGAATGTATCTTGTATTCGTTTAGTTGTTATGCCCCATTTATATTCAAACATTACGTAGGTGTCCAGTATAACAATTTTAAGAGGAGCACATTTTTACAATAAATAACTACAACAGTGCATAAACAAAGTCAGATGTAAAGAGTATTATAAAATCGATAATATAATGTATTTCAGTTCACAGCGTTTACCAATTACATTCACATATAAGATGTCTCGTTGCAGTCATCAGAGATAATGCTGCTAACATCATATACACGAAAAATAAAACAGATTTAAACGTATACAAATAAAACTAATTGGATCACTTGTCAGTAATTTTAACATAACAATTAATCTGCGGACCATAGCAACAAGCTACCACCCAAAACGTATCTATCACCTAAATTCGAACGGGAGAGAACACTATGCTTTAGAAAATGTTTGTATTCCCAAAGAATTTTTCAAATACTCGACAAACGAGTTCTCGAAAGCACTTAGAATTGAAAATAATTTTGGTAGAGGAAAATAACCGCCTCACTTAATTTTAAATTAGATTGAAGAAACAGTAATACCACAGTAAGAGGTGCCGTTTCTAAGAGAGGGCACCACTTGAATTAAGTCCATACCATTTTCAGTTAGTACCAACCTTCAAAAGATACGTGTATAAATTTGACAGCTGTCAGACGATTAGTTCTCGAGACAAAGCGTTGATAAGTGTTACCTGAATTCTGCACCAGACGAACGAACCATTCGCAAGTGGATTGAAAAATTTAAAAGTGGTCATACAAGCACCGAAGATGATGCACGCAGTGGACGCCCAAAAGAGGCTGTTTCAGATAAAAACATCAAAAAATTCCACAAAATGATTACGAATGACCGTAAAGTGAAGTTGATCGAGATAGCTGAGGCTCTGAAGATATCAAAAGAGCGTGTTGGATATATCATACACAAATATTTGGACATGCGAAAGCTCTGTTTAAAGTGGGTGCCGCGTTTGCTCACAGTCGACCGAAAACATCAACGTGTTGAGTGTTTAAAGCCGATTTTTTTTTTGTCGGTATGTGACAATGGATGAAACTTGGCTCCATCACTTCACACCAGAGTCAAGTCGGCAGTCAGCTGAGTGGCGAACAGGCGTCGAACCTCGTGTAAAACGACCAAAACAGTCGGTTGGCAAGGTTATGGCATCCGTATTTTGGGATACACACGGAATAATTTTCATCGACTATCTCCAAAAGGGGCAGAATATCAACAGCGACTTGGAGCGTTTGAAGGACGAAATCGCAGAAAAACTGCCGCATTTAAAGAAAAAGAAAGTGTTGTTTCATCAAGACAATGCACCGTGTCACAAGTCGATGAAAATGATGGCAAAATTGAATGAATTCGGCTACGAATTGCTTCCTCACCCACCGTATTCACCAGATTTGGCCCCCAGCGACTATTTCCTGTTCGCAGGCCTCAAAAGAATGCTCGCCGGAAAGAGATTGAAAAATAATTTCAATCAGTGAATCGCCCTCGAAGGCAACTATATTGAAAAATAAAGTTGAATTTTGCAAAAATTTTTGTGTTTTCCTATAAAACGGCACTGACTTTTCAGCCCATGTGTTATAAAAATGTCTTCTTCCGATCATCACTACCCAGACTTGTCTAAACAAAGAAGAAAAGTAACTCTCCATATTTTCTAATAACTAATCATTGATCATGACTATAATGCTACCCCTCGTGTAGTTTTTGAATAACTAAGGATCGATGATTCCAACATCATCGGAACGTGAATTTTTGTGGGTGTAGTAGTCTCACAACTGTCTTAATTTTTTTTTTTTTTTTTTTTCATTTATTGGTTCACAGATTCTTTTACATTGGACTTAAGTTAAAGTCTATATAGGTAAAAGCTAATTTATTTAAGTTTAAGTAATTCAGATATTGGCTTCATTTATTATAGATTAAGAATGGAATAAACTATGCAAATATTCAATGATAGATTATAATCGTAGTTAAAAAAAAAAAATAAATAAATAAAACAAAAAGAATATTAAAACGTAAAGAACATGATAACAGCCGTACAAGATGAAAAAAAAACCCCATCTAGGTGCCTAAGGTCAGATATCTATATAAGATTTTATCAAATAACTTGGTTCCGCGAGGTTTTCTTGTGTCCAGGGGAAGAGTGTTCCACTCTCTGTCAACATAAACAAGATATTTGTTCTCGGAGTTTCTGCATGTATAACGCGCAGAAATAAAATAACGCGATGAAGTTGGAAACTTCCTTGCAAATCAGGATGACGTTTAGCGTTTTAAGCGCACAAGACTTGTAGTAGGTGTGCAGGCTACAACCCAGGTTCCTGTTAGTGTATTTAAAAATATGATCAAAACGTTTGAGATTATAAACATATCGCGTAAGGTTGTTAACGGCCACTGTAAAATTTCTTCGCGTTTCTGAGTTGTGGCAGCAAAAGGTTGGGCATCCATAGGTAGCTATGGGCAAAATTAAGCTTTCCGCTAAGATAAGTCTTACATCCTGAGGATCTATGGACTTGCCTCACTCTAAGTAAGACAACTTTGCTTGATTACTAAATCACTGAACCAATAGTGTTTTGTCAGTTAACAAGGTTTTCCGACGAAAGTCCCATTCACTATACTTCTCGTTGATTGATTGCCAAGTTTCAAAATAAATTTAAATGATGAGGTCCTATTTTTCTGATGTAAGCGTTTTTTTTTTTTAAGATGTAGAATACTGAACTTAAGTTTAAATACATAGTCATAAATTACAGCATGGATTACAAGTTGCCCCTGTTAAAAGAGCTATCAGTTAAAAGAAAATAACACACTCTTTAAATTGAGCTGTCTATGGCTGTCTGTATCCTATTTTTGTAAATTCTCTTCTAATAACCTTTTTCCAGGGGCAAAATTATATTTTTCAGACTTTAAATAAAGATACTTTTATCCGCCGAGGATATCATCATTTCGTCACGATTAACGAAAAAATGGTTATGAAACATAAGCGTAGGCTGTCATTATAAACTCAGCTCGAAAGAAAATAAAAAAAGGCAACAGAAATATGAAAAGTATCAACGACAATTTTATTTTGGACTGCAATATAATTGATACCATTTGTTATGAAATATGATTCAAATGTTTACTACGGAATCGATATTCCAGAAATTTCGCGTTGAATGTTCACTTCCAAGTCATCTAAAGTTTCTTATTTATTGGTATAGACCGAAATTTCATTAAGCACCAACGAAAGAATTCTAAATGCTTTAAATTGCACGAGCTCGGTAGCCAATTCTAAGGCCATTTCTGGTGGTAAGATAATAACCGAATTTTTTTCCATAATCTCAAATTTGGCACACGTTGAGCAGCAACTGTCTTGTTACAATCACATATCCTCTAAGTCTTTAAGCTCCAATTTGTCCCAAAAAAATTAGTTATCATAGAGCGATTGTGGTCGTCCTTTGATTGCAACCAATTCGTTAAAAGAAGTACGAGACAGTAACATCACCAGCATGGAAACACACCCAATTTTTTTCTATATAATGGTAGCTGTTGGAACATCTTCGGCTGTTTGCTTGACCGAATAGAGCAATTTTGCTAAATAACAAATCCAATTATATTCAATAGAGCAAAAACAGCGACTGCTAGACGTGTATAACTTGATGGTCATATAGCCCTAGTTCATGGGTTAGTATGATTCTATATAAGACTGTAATAATCGGGCACATTAAATGAAGACTATATGAATATTTCATGGATAAGATATTTTCCAGCCAGTGTAAGCTGGACTGAAGCACTTGAATATTTTGCCATAAAATCTCTGAAATACCAAAAAACTCACAAAGTTTTATCCTTATACCAGAAGAAAATCAGACATCATTGCATATAAGGTTTACAGAGCGCTCAAACTCTTTGACATTTACAATCAGTAAAGCAGTGCAAATCATTATGAGAAGTCTCAGTTTGGACAACACTACTAAATTATTCAAATTTTATCAGACAATTGACCTTCAATTCGCGCACCTCATAGACGATTTTGTAATTTTTTGATGCTCAGAATCGTTTATCTGCGAAAGTCATTTATCGAATAGGGAATATCAAATATCAATGAAATCAATCGTTTTTTTTTTTTCATTTTTTATTCACACAAAAATAAATATGTTCAGCAATGTGTCTTATTTTCAACTTAACAAGTTAATTAATAAACAAAATTGTGCTTAACACAAGAGGATCAATCTAAAAGAAATCTGATCTGATGATTCTGAGATCGGAGATCTCTCTGGTGTCAATGTAAGCGGTAACCGAACCATGATCAACGAACCTATTTTTAAAATTAAGGAAGATATTGATTCAAATATTGTTTCAACAAAATGATATCGTTCCGAAATAAGCTTGAGAGAGATTCGACGCGACTAGCATTTCTGTATGTATTATATCCATAGCATTTCAACTCACATATTCTGTCTCTTGCAGATATGAACAAGTCTAACTCACAACATCAGTAAATCATATATTAATGGAGATCCAAAGAGTACGTTGGCGAAAGTACAAGACATTGCCAAACGAAGTCATGCTCATCTTTTAAGGACACATTTGATTTTTTGTTAAATGAAGGATAAGTAAGTGTATTTTCGGCATATTTTGTTTGTTTGTTTGTTTTTTTTTTTTTTTTAAAGGTGTCAAAGAAACGAAAGCGAAACATTTCTGCTTTTTTTCAGGAAATATAGACCTTGCTGAAGCTGTTCGCTCTGGATGTCCACCCACCACAAACAATAATCAAATCTTGGCTACAGTTACCGTTGACTGGTATTTGACGACACGGGAGATCGATCATCTGGTTTAACATTGCTCATGAACCCGTTTCGCAGAGACTGAAAAAGCTTGGAATGTCAAAAAAGGGGGATGAATTCCTCACTTGAAAGGAACATAATGGAACGGATCGCATAATGGTCTGTAAGTCTATGTTAAAATGGAACCCGCTTGAGACTTTCTTGATATGAGTGGATACGGAACACGAAAAATGGTCGGTTTACAACAACAATCGTCGTAAAATGTTATGGTGCGCTAACGGTGAAATATCGCAATCGGTCGATAAACAAGACTTGCGTCCCAAATTGGTCATCTTGAGCATTTGCTGGGACTGGCAAGGTGTCCTTCGAGTTGCTTCCAAGCAATCAGACAATAAATGCCGTTAAATATTGCTCTTAGCTCGATACTTTGAATCAGGCAGTTGAAAAAAAAAAAAAAACGGCCAGAGTTCGCGAACAGAAAAAGCGTTGTTTTCCATTATGACAACGCCAGACCACACACAGCTTTAGTGACAAAAAAAAGCTGAATTCATTTGGCTGGGAAGTTATGCACTACCTACCATACTCTCCGCCTGCTGACTACCATCTGTTTCGCTCCCTCCAAAACAATTTTGACGGAGGGCAATTCAATTCCGAAGATGAGATCAAAACGTACTTTTTTACCCCTAAGTCTGCTGATTTGTACAAAAGACACATTATGCCTCTTCCATTAAATACTTATAAGCTCTATATCAAAAATGTGTGTTTAACTTTAACCCAAAGAGAAACACAGAGCTTATTGCACAACCCAATACATAAAATGACTCGTGTATCAGGGTTTTTTTTTCCAGGAAATATCGACCATTTGTATTTTGAAGAATTTCCAATTAGACCTATCATATTTTTAAAACATGATTTTTCGACTCCTAATGAATGGAACTCTTTAAGAGTTTAATTGTTTAAAATTAAATATTTTAAATAAATGAAATATCGAAATTGAGTTTTTTCAAAACACGCAAAACAAATTCGATTTCTTATTTTTTTATATCAATGAATTCCTCATGTGGTATGTATGTAAGATTTGAATTTTTTAATTTTATAAGTACTACCATTAAAAAGATTAGTGAATACAACGCGCCGCGTCGAGCAGTAGGGATAGACGCTATTTATTAAATAGATAGATATATATGTACAGTAATCGCGAAATTCGTCAACCCTTTATTAAAATTACCTGAAGCTTGGAAAATCCCGCACTTGATTTAGGAGTACGACGATCTGCAACCTATTTCCAATTTATTGCCAAAATTATGAAAAATTCCGGCCTGTCCGTGGCAACTCATTAACAATATGTTTCTTTTATAGTAAAAGTGGGTGTTTTAAACTTTAACTTTAAGTTCTCACTTCAATAAGGCTAATTATAGCTTTTAAGTATTAACAAAAATAAAATTTTTTACGACCTGTGAAGAATCCTCTAAGCCTGCAGCCACCGGTCTACAACAAAGTGCCCACACCTGGAACTGCAGCTGCTAGAACCATAACACAAGCATATACCTTCTGTTAAATTTTATTCGAAAAATCAAACAGAGCAGTCTAAGTGAAAGTGCGATAATAAATATAACTGCTCTCTGTAAAGTATTTTTTAGAGCTGGGTTAAGATATAACCCACCTACAACGAAAAACAATATTTACAAAAATTAAGAAACAAGAATGTGCAGGCTTCACAGACTGAAAGCTTCAATCCACTGAATTTACAATAAATTGCCATTCAAGAAAAAAAAGAATAACTGTAAGAAAATTTATAGGAAAAACATTATGTGAATTGCACCAGCCGGGTAGGAAAAAAAAATGGGGAATCACCTCATAAAGAGGTATGTTGAATACCCAATGATGAGGTAACTTTTTGAAATTGTAGTATTATATTTTAAGTGACATGTCTTATGAAGAATTGGAGTAAAACATTACAAGCATTACAACAATACAAGAAAGTTCATTTGAAAGTGAAAATGATAAAGTTCTATATAACTTGGTTTTACTCGGAACTTCTCCCATAAAAGCAACAAAAATGCCACAGAAACGATATTTAGAGGATACAAAAACAAAAACTGGAAAATAATGGTAAATATCTTTCAAATATTTCCATATGCTCCAAAAGATAATGAAATTGATGGACTATTGATTGTAGGTGAAAATGTTGACTATTGTTCATCAGTGGTCATTTCGCAAAATATAAGTGTTTCTAAGTAATAGTACCTTCTGAAAAAGGAATATTAGAGGAACCAAATTCTTTAAATTATCCTTCCTTAGACCGGCGTATCGTTGATATGTTATTTGTCTTTTATCAATCTGATAATTACAGTCAAATAATGATGGAGTGAAGATTAAAATGCAGAAACGATTGGTGCTTAATAATTTAAAGGAATTACAGAATCTAGAAGTTACATGTGGGGTCTCAAAATTTATGGCTTTACGATCCAAATATGGTATACTAGCAGAAGCTAATGGGACTCATTCAGTTTGAGTTTGTACCGTACATAGAAATATCGAATTGTTAATTGATGGAGCTTATATTAGACGATTTAAACTGATAGACAACCACCCATGCAAAATTAGCATGATTATTTGCACCGAATGACATATGATCCATTAAGCGCAGAGTGTCCTGGAATTTCTGAATAAATGTGACGTATTAACATGATATTCGGGAAGTGACAATAACTTTAAAGCTTTAATTTCTGCTACAATATAAATGAATTCTGGCAATGTCCAACAGCAAGTTTAATTAAATTATTATTATACGTGTACTCTTGTCTAGTAAAAAAATACACAGAATTTTAAAATATAAAAAGGGAAAACATGACAAGCAATTAACGTATTGTAATCAGTAATTTTACTGAAAAATAAGCATTTGTTGTCCAAAATGAATTTTTATACAAACTGCATTTCTTTCTTACGAAGCTGTTTTCAAGAACAAATAATATAAATACTAAAATTTACACCTATTCGATCCCTAAAAAATTTACGAGCCAATCTATGAGAATCCTTCTGACATTGTCTAGTTTAGAAAAACAATCCTTGCCACAAAAGAGTAAACTAGAAATGTTTTTAAAAATACAAATAAATTAAAATAAAAATTAAAACTTATTTGGAGACAAATTTAATTTGCAAATCACTTAAATCAAAATCCTTAAAATAAACTTAACAAGATGGAACAAAGTATCAAAGTGGGTTCTATTTTTTGTGTGTGTGTTTTTTTTTTAGCAAATGAAGCTTTAAAATTTATCGAAGAACCTTAATTTAAAGTCATTCTAAGAAAGGATTTCTCCTGAAATTCAATTTGTGTAGAAAATTCCTAGAAACCATTTAAAAGATCGTGGCATACCACAAACCATAATCCAACCCAAATTACAAAGCAAACAAACAAACAAGAAAAAGGAAGAGTACTTTAAAATTCACCAACTTAATTATCATTGACAAAATTAATTTGATGAAAGAGTCTTTTTGGTCGGCTGGTGTTCATTTATACTCCTTTTAAATATGCTTGTACATGTACAGAAGCCCTATTTTAAACTTGAATACCGTATACCACGTCAGGTATGAAATTCGCCATTCCAAAAACAAAATGCAGGCTTAACCTGAATCATTTCAAAAATTTAGCAATTTAAACGAATTTGAGAGCACTTACCAGAAAGCCAGCTTTAGCTGCAGGGATGTTCTACTTTGCAAGCAAAACAAAAACAACTCAATCGGTAGGTAATCCTAATCCTTTGCTTGTTGTTTGATAACAATTTTTCCCCATTTACCACATACACTTTCCCTTCGGTATTATCCAACTAGTACCAACTATATATTTATTTATTTTTTTTTTTTTGTTATTTTTATTTTTGTTTTACTTTATTTTTCTTTAAACACATTTACTAATACACTCAAGGCTTAGCCTCATTTTTATTTTATTTCTCTTGAAGAAGAAAACCAAACTAAAGCACTCCACTAAAGTGCCACAAGAAATGTAAGACACGAAAACTCAATGCAAACAAGGTGTGGGGTGATAAAACTGTTGCAAAAATGATTTGTAGTAGCAACAACTACTAGAACAACTACGAAACATTTAAATCCATACAAAGTCCCGTCCGACAGACCACAGAAAAAAAAAAATAAATAAATAAAAAAAAAACTTCACCCAACGAGGAACGCACGAACTCGGAAGCGATTCGGCAAATGGCATAAATAGCACTGAGCTTTTGTAGAACTGATTAACTTTCGATCGAACAACGTATATTCGTACCAAACAACTCACAGATGCAAGGACGAGTACAAGAAAATCTACTTGCTCTTATCAGTAATCACTGGCGCAACACACTTAATGCGAGACCACATAAATCCCCATCATAATATTGAAATCATCTTGAGTCCTTGATAGATAAACAGAAATCCATTAGGTGGCGCATATTCAATGAGAGAGCGCACTCTACAAAAAACACCGCACTGTACGACTAAAGCAAGGGACAGCGAATCGAGATACAGAATTAGAGGCAACGCAATGATCCTAGCTGTTAGGTTAGATGTCCCTTTGGTGCACTATCTAAAGCTTTAGCTTAGTGCAAACACAGATTTACAGATGTTCACAGATGCAGCACTTTTGTGGGTTACAGTGAAACGAAGATCGAATCTAATTGATAAAAAGTCGTCCTTTTATCCACACTCAAAAGATAACACACACGCGAATTGTTTTACGATGCCACTCTTTTGGAATGTAGCTTTTTCTGCAGAACAGCACTTACAAAATCCCGTTAACTGTTATCCTTTACACTCACATGTGCGTGCGTATATCTATGGTAAAAAACGCAAACTTCAGCGACTGTGTTAGTAAAAGTCCATCAATTGCAAGACGATTTGATTGAAAGGTATTTTCAGACTAAGCCCAAAAAAAAAAAAAAACAACTAGTAACACCTCTGACTTTAACCCCGCTTGTTATCTGGGAGTGGGTCGGGAAAACGCGTTGATTTAGCCGGAAAGTCTGTTTTCAACTAAACACTGATAGGAAAAAATAACCCCCACAATGCCGACATTTTCGTATCTGCCAGCATTTTATGCGGCGAATTGAGGCAAGAGCAAAACATAGACAAAAAAAAAAACGTCAAGGGCTGCTCTTGCTCTTGCCATTTCGGCGAGTATACGCCGGAAAACTTCGCCACAATTCTGCAAAGCCAGAAACTCACCACTCAATAAAAGAAATCACCCCTACATGAATCGAGTGTGAAGGGTATTATTATTCATGCTGAAAGAAAATTTACTCCGAATGTTGCAGAGCCGAAAAATGTTGCGCAACTATGTTGATAAGTTCAATACTTAGATTTTTGGTCGTTTTTTTATTCCCCCCGTATTGATGGCACAAAAGTATTTATCTGTCGATTGCAGCAATCAAAAAGTACTCATTTCACATTTACAACTTCAGAGGGTCGGTTGTTGTTCGTATTTGAGCATTGGACAGGAGGATCGGTTGGTTTGGTATTAACTATTGGATATGTGGTATGGAGTATCTGGTGTTGCTTTACACTCGACAAGGATTGGATGAACTCAATAAAAAGATAATAAATCCAAATCATGACTCCAATGGAATGAGTTCAAGACGATAAATAGTACCAGTACCTGCTGTTACTCTTTGGACATTGCAAAGAAAAGTGGCATTTAGAGACATGTGCGGGTTGATTCCTTTTTTTTTTTTTTTTTTTTTTTGTTCTCATTTTTTTTGGCAAGCAAGGAGCTTTGGATTCCAATAAGGAATAACAGTTTGGTTCATAAAATTTACTCAACGTAAACAGCAATAATAATGCTTGGCCATTTCTTTTCTGTTGTTGGATTTTCTGTCTTTTCTCTATTTCCTGCTGTGTGTATCTTTCGTTATTGCAGTGCCAATTTGTGTACGTACAAGACCGAAGACGATGACGATGGCTATTGGGATATTGGGATATGGATAGCAAGAGAAGAACATCGATATTTACTTGGTCGTAATTTAAGTTAAACTCCAATGACTTTATCGTAAAATTGTTAGATTCGTACAAAGAAAAAAAAAAAAATGCAAAATGTATGTACTCAGGTTCTGGAATACCGAAGTAAAGCAAAATCGATGAAATGCAATTGAGAGTAATTGGTGGACTCACACAACGTTGGCTTGCTTGTGGGGGAAGAAAGTATTTCACAGAATTTGCCATTTATAAATAAATATTTATGTGCTGTTTGGTGGTTACGTGGAGATTCAAGACATAATATACATTGACCGGATTATGAAGCAGTTAAGATAAGCTGCTCTTACAGTCAAATGTATGGTAATTTTTCGGGTTCAAGTGAGCTTTATGCTGGCAAGCACACGTAGGAAAGCAACTGCATAGCAGAACGAGAGCGGACAGTGGGCTCTACGAGCAAAAGAGACGGGAAAAAACGTTAACCATGTCAGAACCATTCAAGTGAAGAGACTCAGCGTGTTGCTAACCTTCGCACTTTCAACGCTGTAGCCTAACGAAGAGAGTTCATTTAAATCATTTGTCACCTTGATTGGAAATTATTAACCGAAACTTATGTTGTTCGGGAAATCTGCTGGTTTCCGAGGTGTCCTAGTTAGAGTTGGTAATTTGTACAATTATCCTGTATCAATGTATGATTTGTTGTTTGAATAAGACGAACGTCGAACAGTCGTGGAGATATCTCTGAAACCTTAATTGCTTTATAAAGTAGACCCATCGAGATTATTTATGGAAAACGATATTTTCCAAATGACCACTTCGACTCTGCTTGCAGACCCTCATCCTTTTTTCGACATTTTCACTCACTCACACGACATCACTCTTTCACATAAATAGGGTTCTATCTCGGAAATTGTGGCTTCAATGTTCGCTTTCAGAATTGAAATTGTTTGCGGATGATTGGCGTAGATTTTGATTTTAACACAACCTCAAAGAAAGAAGTCTAACTGTGTTAAGTCGTACGATCTTTGCGACCGATGGATGTCTCCAAAACGAGAAAATAAGCGGACAGGAATTGCTTCGCGACCTGTATGGCACGTAGTACCATCCTGTTGATAGTAGAGTTGTCCGTATTCATATCCTCCGGTATATTTTTGTTTTTGTATGATTGTATGATATGAGGATAAGGCATATTTTGCTTTTTTTCTTTTAAAAGGTTTGTCAAAGCGACAGAAGCGCAATGAGCGATTTGCAGTGTATCTGGACATTCGGATATAAGCGCTGATACTTGTCAGCGTTGGTTTAAACGCTTTCGTTCAGGAAAAATGATATTGCTCTCAGTTCGATACTTTGAAGCAGGAAATGGAAGGAATCAAACCACACCGAATGCGTGTTTTAACGATTTATGACTCGAAGGTCAGAGATGTCGCCAACAGAAACTTCTTTCTATTTGGTAAAAACTTTGCTCGTCTTAAGTTTGTAACACTTTACTAATCTAATCTACATTATTATTACGATGGGTCTTATCTAGATTGTGTTGACTGAAAACCAATCAAAGCTTTAAGCATCTATCATTTTTGTTTTGCTGTTCTCAAGTTCGCCTAAAAGTCTGTACCCCAGGTGTCTGGCATGGCATATTTAAAGATTAAGGCAGTCGCAGAACAAGTGTGTGGTGGTCTCTATTTCCTCTTCATTCCTACAGCTTCTATTCTACTGGCCATCCTGCCTATGAAGAAGTATCCAGCTATAGTGATATGGCTGTCTTAATTGTAGAGTCTGAAGATGGTAACTTTTTTGCCGCTATCTAAGCTTAGCCAAAGGGCACTAGGGAGGACACAGTCATTCCTGGAGGTACACGCTTTATTGTTGCGTTTTATGGTTACTCTTATCTTCTGAGGTACTCTGGTAACTTGGTAACTCATTAGCTTTTTCATTCCCTTTCAGTTTTGTGTGTCTATGCACCCAGCATATATCCACTTGGTGGGATTCGAAAACTATACTTAGAGCTTGACGACATTTTTGGTGGTTTCAATTGACAAAGCTTTTATGGCTGCTTGACTCTACACAAAGATAGAGATCTTTGAGCATATGCAGCTTTACGAATGGCAAATATTTCTGATTGAAAAATACCACATTCGTCCAGAATTTTGAACGAGTCCTGGCTCTGTAGCATTCCACAGTATACTCCAGCTCCAGTACCTTTCTTCATTTTAAAACCGTCCGTATAAAGGCAAAGTTTTCAATTTTTGGTGGGAATGTATGCTAACCAGTCATGTCTACTAAGAAATCCGAGGTAATCACCACACTTCGTCAGTTTTAAGGGTTCTTAGTCCAGTATTACAGACGCGTGTCCTAATTTGCGCCGCGTCTATATGCCTGATTCTTTTTATCTGATCGAGCTTTTGGGAGCCGTGTTTTTAAGGAATTCGTCTAAAGGAAGGATGGTGAACATTATCTTTTTGCTGTTTGACTTAATGCTCCTGTTACCGCGCCATACGTTTGTATTTGAACTTGTGTGTGTATTTTGAGATAATTACCAAATTAGTGAACCATACCTAAGAATCAGTGTAACTGTGCATCCAGCATATTATATTTATATGGCCGTTGTCCCTTACGTTAGCTTACTATCTAGAATGATTCCTAGATCTCCTGGAACACCTTACTGTGTTCCTAAAATTTTGAATTGATTATTCCGGTCTTTAGCTAGTTCTCAATCCATTGTGCTGTCTTTGTTTCTACATGAAGCTTGTTCAAGGCCATCATTTTAGATCCTGTGGTTACATTATTAAATGCTCCTTTGATATCTAGGAAGGCGGACATGGTATAAACTTTGTAGTGCATAGTCTTTTCTATGTCTCTACTGATAGGGTACGTTTGTTAAGTTGTTGTCCTATATGCTGATCTAAGATCCTCTCCGGCGTTTTAAACATAAGCGAGGTGAGAAGTAGTTATTGAGTTAACTCAAGAACTTTTCGGGGGATTGGGAGACTGCATCTGCGACTTCATTCACTTTCCATGAGTTGCAATGGAGTCCATGATCATACTCTTCGGAAATCACTTACCTCCTTTTCATTAGCTACACAGTTTTCTTCAGTTGCGCTTAATAACCTGGAGATAAACAATATACCACCTTAATCAAAAAAAAAAAAAAAACGGAATAACCACCGTGTGGGGCTCCCATTTCTCCGATTTTTTGTTGAGTTGGTACATCTGTTGTTGACATTCCTTCTAAATCAAAGCGTCATAGCTTGACATTTGCAAAAGTTACGTAGCCAAGAGTACATCTACACTTGCGGTCATAAAAACCGCACCACCTAATGAGTTCTCAAAAAATGCCTAATAACATCAGATCGTAGGGGTTTTTCCCATACTAATGAAGGGTATTCCCCATAGCGGAGTTCGGCCTCGTATTCAGTGCAAAAAAAATCAGTTTGAATTGAGTTGTGACGGTGACAAGTAAAAAAAAAGTGAAATGTCGGGTAAATATCATTTACTGACTCGGGACGAAAAAGTTCAAATATTGACTTTAGTCGAAGAAGGGCTGGGCTATCGTGAGATTGCGGTTAAAATAGGATGCTGTCATTTATCTATCGCACGACTGATAAAAAAAAGAAAATTTGGATCCACTGGAAAGGAAAAAAAAGGCTCGGGACGAAAACGTAAAACAACTCAGAAGACGGGCAATGTATTACAACGAATTAGCATGAAAGATCGCTTTAAAAGTGCTGTCCGTATAAGAGCAGAGCTGAGTGAATTTCATCAAGTTGATCTAAGCGCAGAAACCATACGCAAGACGACCAGCGAAAAAACCTCTCCTAACCACAAAAATGAAAAAAGCTCGCTTGACGTGGACAAAAATGTACGAAGATTGGATGCAGGATGATTGGCGATGTGTGATATGGTCCGATGAAAGTAAATTTAATTTGTTGTGCGCCGACAATTTGCCATACGTACGACGGTCAGCAGGTGAAAGGTTCAAGGGTACGAGTGCATACTCAAAGCAGTCAAGTTTTCTCAAAGCCAGATGGTTTGGGGATGTTTTTCTTTTTATGTTTTGGGCCCTTTGCACTTTTTTAATGGAACTATGAACGCTCTAAAGTATGGAGAAGTAGTAAGGGAGTTTTTGGTATTTTTCAAGATGATTCTGCACCTTGCCACCGCGCCAAATCCGTAAGTAAAGTGTTATAAATCAACTTCTAGATGTCTTCTTTATAAATAATAAACAGACAAGTAACTAGAGTCTTTTAATAATTTTCAGCTTCAGATATGGAAGCATCGGTTGTGAGCTTAATTGATTATCCTGATGCTGAAATCACGATAAGTGAGTAATAAGTCTCGATAAGTAGAACGAGAAGAACCCGTCTTTACCTCTGAATAGAGATATAAGTGTAAGAGTTTGTCAGTTTTCCATAATCCTTTACAAAACAGAAAGTCCAAGAGAATAGCGTAGTTATTTTAGGTTCTTAGGAGCAGGAAACTTTACTATTCCTTCTGTCTTTTTTGGGCTAGTTGATATTCCTTTTGAAGATACCATACAATAAAGCCAAGGAATTTAACTTCTTGTTTAAAAAAGGTGCACTTCTTCAATTGTATTTTAATATGGGCTTTGTACAGAGTTTGGAATACCTTTCTACAGTTCTTATATGGTCATTCTCGTCTGCACTGATGAATCTGATGAAAATCACGTCCAACCGAGTCCAGAACAGTGAAATATTTACTCTTTCCTAATTGGAGAGTAACTCATTGATCTCGGGAATAGGATAACGATCCTATATCATAACGCTGTTGAGCTTACATTAATCGATGACGAGTCTGTATTTTTTCGGTACAATCCACACTGGTGAACTGTACGGTGATTGGAATTTTTTACTTGGCTCTCTACTTCATCTTTCAGTGAAGCTGCATAGGGATAGCACTTCGAGTACACAGATGTTTTGATCTCACTCACGACAGTCGTCGTGAATGTCAGTTTTTTGTTATGTTCGGAGAAAAATGAGGAGTGCGAGTATTTATTGACGAGACAATTCATTGCTTCCTTCTGCGAATGTCTCATATGTTTAGTTTTACTTTCAAAAAGGCGGATAATTCTTTTAGACTCAAGTTTATCAAGATTTCACGGTGGGTAGTAAAAAGGATTTAAGCTTAATGTTTTTTAGAATGAATAGATTAATAAAAGTACCGTTAATAAGTTTGATGTCATCTGCTATAGGTTTTGCTAGGAACATTTTTTGTTCGGTAGGGGTTTAATTGCTAATCATTTTTTACTTAAACCAGTGTCAAGTAAAAGTTTTAGGAATTCGCTACTCTTTGTTCCAAATTCAAAGTAGAGTAACGAAGCCTAAAAAATGAATGTCAACAAATTGGTTAGACTGATTTTTTATCACACTGTTAATCTTCGGCTTGTTGGCGCATATGACTGTTGAGAACTGGGTCATATTTTGTTCCTTCAACGTTTTTCTGCTGGTAAACGCATACATGACGATCGGGGAAATATATCCGATTAGGTCTGTTTCGGAAACTTGATGAAAATTTGTGGCCTATATGATAATTCTATCTATATGATAGGCTGTGTATGTCGTTTGGCAAAATGTATTCGGCTTGGTCTGTCTCTACACATGCTGGTAGACTAGCAGCACCTATGTGATAGTTTCTTTGGAGTTATATAGGGACGTTAGTCGAAAGTTAAGGATTTGGGGCTCCTTTACCTGCGTATTTGAAGCGTGGGGGTCTGTTTTGGTAGTTGACTGCAGATGTGTCAATGGTCGAAGTTTCCACAGCCTCTGGTTTCGACTGCGGTTTGAGAGCATTTGGTCGAGGTGGAACAACTGATATAAGATATTTCTTGCTTGTTGATGCGGGGTAAGGCGAATAGTTTGGGGTAAGTAGGCTATCTGGGGGTAGAACAGTTTTATTTGTGTCAGAAATTGTTAAGTAAGGTTAAGTTAGGGTTGCGGTTGGAAAACCAACCTACTTAGGTCTATTGGCCGATGTGCTGCCACGTGGATCTATTATC
This sequence comes from Volucella inanis, assembly GCA_907269105.1. Taxonomy (NCBI): domain Eukaryota; kingdom Metazoa; phylum Arthropoda; class Insecta; order Diptera; family Syrphidae; genus Volucella; species Volucella inanis. Next base: position 152,361,089 of record OU026153.1, read on the forward strand.
CCCTCACCCATGGAACCAATTTAAGCTTACGATGGAGTACAGGAGACTGTTTACTTTTGTATTTTTTAGAACGTCTTAGTCGTTGTAGAAGAATGCTCCTAGGTGGAGTAGTGTTGTCTTCTCTTCCTCCTCGTCCATTCAGCTTCTATAGAAATCGTTTGTGAAAACGCAAAGCCTCCTTGCATGCTTGCCTATAAGGCAGTGTCCAGTGATAACATTTATAATGGCACTGAAATGTTTCCTATTTAGAAGATGTCGATGGGTGTCAAGTGAAACAGAATGTCTAGCGCCGCGGAGGAAATGGAGCGTAGAGCTCCGCTTATGCATAGACATGCTGTTCCTTGGACTGCAATGTCTAAAGCCGTCCACCTGATCACACCGTAAGTGAGTATCGGTCATATGACCAAGATGTATAGCCAGTAGGTTATTCGAGGTTGACGGCCCCATTTGTTTAAAATGGCTTTCTTTCCAGAAAAAAAAGCTACTGTGGCTTTCTTAGCTCTTTCTCGAATGTTAGGTTTCCAGTTTAGTTTTCTATCAAAAATGAGATCTAGGAATTTTGCTGTATCGGAAAATACTAAACTGGTACCGTTCATTGAAGGAGGGTCTATATGTAGTTGGGATTTTCTATTTTCTGGAAAAGACGACAAGATCAGTTTCATGGGGGTGTACTCCCAATACACAGCGATCCGCGAAACGGGTTAATCTGTTAAGATTTAGCTGAAGGAGTTCTTTGATGGTATTAAGATGCTTACCTGAAACGGCTATAGTAGCATCGTTCGCATAGGCAATCACCCTACTCCCTCCCGCTTTCAAGTATAATATATTAGCAGTTCATTTACCACTAAGTTCCAAAGAAGGGGAGAAAGGGCACCGCTTTGCGGCGTACCTCTACTAAAACATCTTTTAGCAGAAGTCGCACCCAGCTTGGAGTTGATTATCCTGCTATTTAGCATAAGACTGATCAACTCCCCAAGTGAGTTGACTACCAGCAGATGTGATAGCGCAGCCATGATTGCGGATGTGTCGAAGTTTTAAAGGCATAGAGGGCGCCTAGGAAAGCAACTATTGTGTACTCTCTGTATTGTCAGGATCGTTCGATGTGGCTAGTCAGCGAATGCAGAGCTGTTTCCACCGATTTTCCGTTACAATAGGCATGTTGAGCCGTTGACAAAAGTTTTGGATCAATTTTAGCTCGAATATGGATATCAATTAGTCGTTCTGGGGTTTTAAGAAGGAAAGATGATAGATTTATAGGTCTGAAGTCCTTTGCTACATCATGAGTGCATTTTCCGTCCATGGGAATGAAAACTACATTAACTTCTCTCTATGACAGTGGAATGTGTATCAATTCTACACAGCTCCATGTCCATGATATTCTCTTGCATGGACAAGATAATATCTGGGGACCTTTGTAGTTCGGTCAGTACTATACCGTCCGGACCCGCAGACTTGTATGGTTTGAAGCTATGCAGCGCCCAAAGTAGTTTGTCTCTTGTAATCAGTCTATGAATTTTGTTCACGGTTGCAGTAGTCCTGTTTTGGTTACTGTTTGCCACGAATGAGGAGCCACCTGGAAAGTGGGTATCCAGTAGCAAGTTGAGAGATTCATCACTTGAGGTTGTCCAGGAGCCATCGGTTTTTTTTTTCAAACAGATGCCTCAGTGGTTTCTGTGATTTTGTCACAGAATGATCTCCAAGATTGACGCTTTGCTCTCCTAAGTTCTTTTTTGAAATATTTCGAAGGATTCTTTGTAAGAGTCCCAGTCAGTCACTTTTCTTGTGCTTTTTGCAAAGTTGAAAAGCTTTCTGCAGGTGTTTCTATGCGGTCGCAGTGCTAAAGTCCACCAGTGCGGCTTTTTCTTGCCCCAATGTTGAATCAGAGGGCAGAAAGAAGCCACAGCCTGATTAAGAGGCAGACTTAAGACTTAAGACTTTCATGTCAAGCTCATTGGTGTCTCGCGGGGGACTTGAGAGTTCAAAAGATAATGTTTTTGACAGTATTCCTCTGTATTTTAGCGAATCAGTTTTCCGATAGTTTCGGAATGCTGTTTGACTGGGGGAGCATCACCCAGGTTGAATTGGATGTATCTATAATTAAAACTTAAAATGTAATCAAAAAGTGACTCACCTCTATCGTTGATGTCGATACTGCCCCATACAGTGTGATGAGCGTTAGCGTCGCATCCGATGATGAGGCCAGTTTTTTGCCTTCCAGCTTCCAGTACTACCCTTTCTAGGTTAACACCAGGGAGAGGGCCCACCTGATCGTGGCTAAGATACACCGATGCCAGCCAGTAGGAGGCTTTGGCAGTCTCCAGCCTGGCTGCTGTTAAGTCGGGGTCGCTGAGGTTAGGAAGTAAAAATACACTAAGGTCACTAAGTGGAGCGTTTAAAGGTGTCCCAAGTCCACAAACCACGCCTTCCACGATCCATACTTCCTAGATTAGGATGATATCTTCTGCGTTTTTGGAGAGACGCAGAATTAGTGCTGCCGAAGCCTTTTTTGAGTGGTGGAGACTAATCTGGAGAAACCGTATCATTGGTACAATTTCCCAGAGTGGTCTCCACCACGGTTTTATTAGAGTCCTCCGATTCCGAAGATGAGCTCAAGAGCTCAAGAGCTCATCTTCTTCCTCTGATCTTGTAGGATCTCTTTTTATTTCGTCGTCGGTTTCCATTTCCGATAGAGTGTCAGAAGAGGAGACCGACGGCTTGATAGTCGCCTCGGATGAATTGGGATCGTCGCTGTCCATTACAGGAAAGGATACCGATGATCCCAGATCTAAGGCTGAATTTGAATTTTCGTTCAGGAGAAGGTTTCTTATCAACATCCAGTTCATCTTTTTTGTGTATTGTCTCGAATCTGAATCGGATCATGTCTTTAGTTTTTGTTTTTAGATTTCAAGACTCATCTGGAGAAACTTTTCGAGATTCATTGACCTTACTTAGCCCCTACAACTTGGCAAGTTCGATGCTCAGGTAAGGGCAGAAATTTTTAAGGATAAACATTTCTACGTAGTGCAGGTGGGGGCATGTGACTAAAAGTTGAAGCGAGGTTCTGTGTGTTTCTCGCGTAATTTGTTCTTAATCTTTGGTTTCCTAGCTTAAAACAGAATTTTAGCACCGTACGTAAATTGGCAGGCTCGCCGATGGAATGAAGGTATCTGATGCCTTATTTCTGAAGGTATGAGTAAATAAGCAAAAGGAATCTTGTCCTATCCTATACAAAAGATTTTATTCAAAATATGTGACAAATGTGTGTATACAGTTTGATAGAACTGTATACTCTAAAATACCAAGATATCTTTGATCCGCGTAGTGCAACATTAAATATTTTTTTTCATTGCTTTTCAATCAAGGGAAGTATTATTATTTTGCTTCTGATATCTGCGAGGACGCTATAATATTTTTCTAATCCTTTAAGACCATCGGACACTTGGAGAACTCCCTCTACATTCTTTCTCTAAGAGCTAAATTCGGCTTGTTTTGCTAAAAATTCATATAAAAGTCTCACAATATCGGGTATTTTATCTAAATTTGCGAGGTCACCGAGTTTGGCGCTGTTGGTCTTGGCTAACAGAGGAATCGAGTCTAGGCTTAACTAGAGATTTGAATATGTTCGTTATTATATTGATGAGCTCAGCAGGGGGAATAATTTAGCGCGTTATGCTTTGAGGCTGCGGTTGCGGTGGTAGCTGCTGGAACAATAGTGATTCGGGTAAGGAAAGAATCGGATGGCGAATAAGATTATTGGAATTTGTCATTTTTGTATTACAATAAATTTAAGAAAGGTAAATTTCCTCCCTGGTAAATTTAGTAAGAGAATAGCTTCCTGATGTCACAAATAGTTAAAAACTATAGTATAGTGTATTTTTTGTTAGCGGGAGAAAAGCATTGATGTTCACAAAACAAATATATTAAATTGTTTCTCTTAAACTTAAAATTTTATGTGAATATTAAATTTTTTTTCTAAACGATTGAAAACTACGAGCTACCTGCTATCTGTTAAGGTTTAACGCTTAAAATAAAATTAGTAATTTACTTTTGAATGTTAGACATTAGGTTTTTATCTTTTAGTTTTTTGATTTTTCTTTTAAACAATTACACTCAATCTTAACCAATTAGCCATTAAGCTCCCTCAATTTTATTCACTTATATTGGTATATATTTTAATTCGTGCGGCTTTTTTTTTCAAAATTTGAACGTTTATTTAAGAAAAACATGTACAATAGTATTATTTAAAGTATTACCCATCTGAAGCCATGACTTTTTCCCATCTTTCTGGCAATTTGTGGATCCCATCCCAAAAGAACTGCGCCGGCTTGGCAGCCAAGAATGAATCAAGCCAATTTTTGATATTCTGCTCTGATGTGAACCGTATTTCGGTGAGGGCGTTCTGCATCGACCGGAACAAATGGTAGTCAGAAGGGGCAAGGTCTGGGCTATAAGGCGGGTGGGGTAAGACTTCCCATCCACAGATTTTCAAATAGCTCTCAACCGGAATAGCAATGTGGGGCCGAGCGTTGTCATGATGGAAAATTATTGCCTCGTGTCTGGTTTTTCGGCTACTGCTCTCTTCAAACGGATTAATTGTGTTCGGTAGCGTTGCCCATTGATGGTTCCACCCGGCCTTAGCAGCTCATAATACAGCACACCCATCTGATCCCACCAAATACAGAGCATTACCTTCGCGCCATGGATATTCGGCTTTGCCGTTGATTTGGCTGGTTGGCCGGGTTTTACATATGATTTTTTGCGCTTGGGGTTGTCGTAATGGATCCATTTTTCATCACCAGTAACAATCCGATACAAAAATAACCTCCTTTTGTGGCGTTCCAACAGCATTTCGGACATGCAAAACCGCCTTTCGACGTCGCTCGGCTTGAGTTCATGTGGAACCCAATTTCCTTGCTTTTGAATATATCCAGCTGCTTTTAAACGTTTTGAAATGGCTGCTTGATTGACAGCCAGAGATTGTGCGAGCTCTTTTTGTGTTTGGCAACAATCTTCATAGAGTAATGCTTCCAGTTCTTCATCTTCAAACTTTTTTGACTGCCCAGAACGATCATCGTCTTCCAAGCCAAAATCACCACTTTTAAATCATGCAAACCACTTTTGGCACATTCGCCAAACTTCCACCAAAATACGATGACTTTCGGCGGCAGTTTTCTTCATATTAAAGTAATGAAGAAGAACTCTCCGCAAAAACACTTTTTCAGGCACAAAGTTCGACATATTTGAGTGAAAAAAATTATTGTTGTTTACGCTTCAAATGAATGACATATACTGAAATGACGTACAATGACAGTAGCTTTCCAACGCATGTTCCAATGGAATAATAACAATAGAATAATGCAAGTTACGCCATCTCTTAGCAAACCGCACTTAGCAAATAAGTTATAGACCCAATAGCTTGCAGATTAATTCTTATAATACGTTGTTATTGTTGGTTTTTGCTTGATGTGCAGTCATTTGACTTTGGTTTGACATAATTTACTCATATATCATTTGAATGGATACATACGACAAATGCATGATATGTGCCATATCGTGAGAATATAATTTGGAGCACGTTTAGGTTGAATGAATAATTTGGGTGTTAACAAATAAGTTAACACAAAAAATATTACAACTCGCATTACTCCAGCCGGATGCAATACATCCACTTCCGTCACATGCACTTCGAGGTTCACACACTCGCTGCACAATTCCGAGGATTCCGACCCATGCACTCAAATGTTCATACGCTCCATACAATGTATATTCCAAGAAGATTGCAAAGCAGCTATACCAACGATTCTCTGAAACAAGAAACTAAACCCAACTGCTGAATCAATAATTTGTCGCATTGATGGTAGCCTTATAAATATTTGTAAATAAGATTTTAAGTTTAGTTGGAATTGGCACAAAAAGTGTAGTAGTCTTAGTAAAAATAATTTTTTTTTTTTTTTCAAAAAGTCTAACTGGCGCCCGAGAAAAATTAAAATCGCTATTTAGTAGTAAAACCTGAGCAAAATAAAATCGAGTCCCGATTAAGTTCGGGTAATAAAACTTTGAGTAAAATAGTCACATAACTTTAATTACTCTCAAATAAAATTCGGCGAAATAACTCGCTAATCCCAAGAATAATTGTGGAAATTAATGACAAGAAAATTGTGAATATAACTCGCTTGAAACCTAAAAAATACTGCAGAACTGTGTTAAAATATCTGCAACTGTGTGTTAAGTTTAAACTATAGCAATTGTCAATAACAGATCATCGACAGAACTCCTCTGGAGACAGCGACAGCAGCCATCTCCTCCAGAGTATTATTCATAGAATCCTAATAATGTCTATTAGGTTATAGATAATATAAAAATTTATAATATGAATAACGAAAATTTTAAGAATCAATAAATTAGTTATATCTAAAACGGATATATTTTTTTTTTATTAAAGAGAAAGAAAAACAACATAGTTGGTGTTGCAAAAAACAAATTATAGTTTTAAAATTAATAAAGTTTAAATGACTAGAAAGTAAGCAAATTTCGATTTAATACAAATATGTTTAAGGCAAGTATTGTAGTATTTAAGAAACATTAAATTATAAAAGTATCCAATCCTAACAATTTTAATGCACAGCTGTACATAATGTCTCACAAGTAGAAAACCCCCCTAAAAATCTTTCCCAAGTAGAATATCCCCAGCAGCCACAATTAATTAATACGGTTCTGGTTATCGTGAACTGTATTATTAATCTCCATGCCGATACTTTTATTACTCAAGATCAAGGCATAAGCCCTGAATAACGAAACAAACTTGCAGAATATTAGGGTCTAGCTATTAACGAGGGCAAAACAAGAACATATATGTTGTTAACAAGAAGGGACACCCAACATCGACGAATCGGCCAGAATGTCACAATCGACAGCTATACTATATGTTTGAGGTAGTAAGGGACTTTGTCTACCTCTTCTCTGCTATCACCTCTGAAAACGACATCCCTTCAAATGTTAAACGAAAAATAACGCTTGCCAATCGCTGTTTCTTTGGACTAAGAAGGCAACTATGTAGTAAGGCCCTCTCCCAAAAAACCAAGGAAATTGTATGTAATCCCATTCTATTATAATGCAAGTCCATTTCTATGGTTCGAAAACATGGACTCTTTCTAAAGCGGATGAAGATATCCTTGGTCGTTTTGAGAGAAAAATTCTTCGTAAGGTATTTGGTCCCCTTTGCATTAACGGATTCTGGAGAAGACGATTCAATAATGAACTCTACGAGCTACACAGCGACATCGACCTCAAAACAAGTAAAGCGAATGAACACCAACGCTCCATCTCGCAGAATCTTTGACTTCAATCCGGAGGGACGATGCAGTAGAGGAAGGCCTCGCCTTAAGTGGCACGCGCAAATTAAAGAGGTCATCAACAAACTTGGAGTGCGCAACTATGTTTCTTTTAAATCGATTGAATATGCTACCGGTATAGAGGGTTATTCGCAACCATTGTTAAGAAGAACTACTTTTAAACTCGTTTTAAATCCATCCAAAAAGAGACGCCATTCATTTGTTCTGTAAGTGATCCGTACTTTATTCATCAATCCGTTAATGTCGAATGAATGAAGCTAAATGATATCCGATTCTACTTTTGTAGTCTTGTACTGAGAATTTCAGACTATCTGATGGACAAATTTAAGTCACGGAACAAATCATTCAACTCTTACTGCTAAGTCATGTGTGGTTCTTTCAATGAACTTCTAAAAGGTACATTCTCGGATATTTTCTTCTCTAGCGCATAATTTTCTTCACAGTCACCCTCATCACTTGACTTTGCACATGGGTGGCCCTGACTCAAGTGGTAGTGGACTGGCTCCCAAACCGGCAGGTTCGGTGTTCGAATCCCAGCCTCGCCGAAAGACATTATTTTTTTTTTTCATTGAACAAAAATCAAGTAAGATGAATAGTTGTCTAGAAATCAACAACAAAACCAACTTCTACTAATAATTTTGTCTTCCATTAAATTTTGGATGCCACCTATGAAGCGAAATAACCAATGAGCCCAAACATCTTTATCTCTCTTTCTCTCTATCCAATTTTCCGAAAAACTAAGCACGTGCTCCTGTATTTTAAGAGTAGTAATACCCCTCTTGAGTGTTAAGTTCTTAAAAGAAAAAATGGGTTCTTGTGTTTTTGGCGTGAGCACAGGAATTTCTCAACTATGAGATTTTGGCATAGACACAGAAGCTACTTTAAGGTATACTACTTTTTTTTTGAAAATCCTTTGACTTTAGTTAAAGAAAAATGGCAGACATCATAATAACTCACGCCAAATAATTGGAATAGCAAACGTCATCGCCTTCTTTTTCCTTGAGCCCTTACAATATATTGGTCACACACATAATAAAATTTATTGGGCCAATTTTCGCAAGTGCCACTACAGATTTTTTCCAAAATTAGTTTATAGATTGTATTGTACTTTCACTTAGAAAGTATCAAGTAAAACAGTATCAAGAAAGTGTCTTGTCCATGTATATGGGTGTGTTAATAATATAAATTAAAGTTATTTATAGGCGTTTACCTTTTAAAAAAAACATAGGGAGAACTACCGTCCACTTTATCTGAGTACAAAAATTAGACAAAACATAAAATGATTAAAATCTTAAATACAATCTTCCTCCATGCATTCGTTCCCACGTTCGAACTGATGCTATTTGCATTGTATTTGAGCCCGAGCATGTATCTGCTACCAACGGATGTCAGATTTTGTATGCCGTCAGGAATGCGAGGTCCCATTTAAATATGCGACGAAATGTGTTCACGTGTGATTGTGAACTCCATCGCCCTTAGAATTGAACGCCCTAGTTCAACGTTAATGTTTTGCAAGACTCACAAGCTAATTCCTACTTCGGAGCTTAGACTTACTTGGAACTTACTAGGTAGAGTGAAAAGTAACTGCCTTGACCGCCAGAATGCGCTGCTACTGCAAAAAAGGTTATGGTGTCTTGAAGTCCGTTCATATTTAGGCAGACATGCCAAATTTCAGTGCGATACTGTCTTTAGTTTTGTTTTGACAGCTCAAAACATTTGGGCAATTTTCTGCATATGAAAAAGTTATCCTGCCACTGGGTGCCGCGCATACTCACTCCTGACCAAAAACACGAACGCGAGAGCACTTCGAAAGAGTGTTTGGACTTGCTGATGTGGAATCGGGCAGATTTTTGGCGTCGATTGGTAACTGTTGAACACCACAGAACAGAATAAGTGCCCGGCAATGGACTGAAGCCGACACAATTGCTCCGAAGCGGCCGAGGGAGGCCGATTTGGCTCACTCGGACTTATATCTCTTCCCAAACCTCAAAAGATGGCTCATCAATAAAAAATTCAGCTCACGCGAGAAAATCATCGACGCAGACGACGTATTTTGCAGACTCTCCGGAAAATTACTTTTTCGGACGGGATCAAGAAGTTGGAAAATCGCTAGAATAAGTCTATAACTAAAAGGGGACTATATTGAATAAAATAAAAAAACATTTAAAAAAAAAAATTTTTTTTTCATTCCCAAGGAGGTTACTTTTCACTCCACCTAGTATTAGGATAATTGGAAGGATTGCCTGTATTAAATTTGTGCCAGGCGGACCTTGTTTTCTGTGTTTCATCATTTTTAGACACAGAAGCTCTTAAATTATTTCCATTTTTAGAGGCTGAACACCAATGACCTCGTGAGTTCTTATCGTCTTTTCTCCAATCTTTATGGTTACATAGTGATGATGAGTAATGTAGCTCCCATTTAATGCGATTTTATCTTTGTGAATCTAGATAGATCCTCTATATTGGTTAAGGATAATGATGTCAGAGGACAAATCTTGAGGTGGCTTTTTATTGTAATAGATCTATAAGGTACGGTTTGCTAAGAGATGGCGTAACTTGTATTATTCCATTGTTATTATTCCATTGGAACATGCGTTGAAAAGCTACTGCCATTGAACGTTATTTCAGTATTTCACTTAAATATGTCGAACTTTATGCCTGAAAAAGTGTTTTTGCGGAGAGTTCTTCTTCATTACATTAATATGAAGAAAACTGCTGCCGAAAGTCATCGTATTTTGGTGGAAGTTTATATTGAACATGCGCTATCTAAGCGAACGTGCCAAAAGTGGTTTGAATGATTTAAAAGTGGTGATTTTAGCTTGGAAGACGATGATCGTCCTGGGCAGTCAAAAAAGTTTGAAGATGAAGAACTGGAAGCATTACTCTATGAAGATTGTTGCCAAACACAAGAAGAGCTCGCACAATCTTTGGTTGTCACTCAAGCAGCCATTTCAAAACGTTTAAAATAAGCTGGATATATTCAAAAGCAAGGAAATTGGGTTCCACATGAACTCAAGCCAAGAGACGTCGAAAGGCGGTTTTGCATGTCCAAAATGCTGCAGGAACGCCACAAAAGGAAGTTATTTTTGTATCGGATTGTTACTGGTGATGAAAAATGGATCCATTACGACAACCCCAAGCGCAAAAAATCATATGTGAAACCCGGCCAACCAGCCAAATCAACGGCAAAGCCGAATATCCATGGCGCGAAGGTAATGCTCTGTATTTGGTGGGATCAGATGGGTGTGCTGTATTATGAGCTGCTAAAACCGGGTGAAACAATCAATGGGCAACGCTACAGAACACAATTAATCCGTTTGAAGAGAGCAGTAGCCGAAAAACCAGACACGAGGCAATAATTTTCCATCATGGCAACGCTCGGCCCCACGTTGCTATTCCGGTTAAGAACTATTTGAAAAACAGTGGATGGGAAGTCTTACCCCACCCACCTTATAGCCCAGACCTTGTCCCTTCTGACTACCATTTGTTCCGGTCGATGCAGAATGCCCTCACCGAAATACAGTTCACATCAGAGCAGAATATGTGGATGGGATCCACAAATTGCCAGAAAGATGGGAAAAAGTCATGGCTTCAGGTGGGTAATACTTTGAATAATACTATTGTACATGTTTTTCTTAAATAAATCTTCAAATTTTGAAAAAAAACCGCACGAATTAAATTACATACCCAATAGTAGACTGGGAAACTCTGCTATATAGTATATTTGGCATGCACGTAGTAGATGTATGAAGAAGTTAATATATCAGCATCTGAACATATGGACAATTTATTGTATGATTTTCATTTTTCGACGATTCCAAAAATTACTTTATTGTAAATATGAATGTAGTCATATAAGATTTTATTAATTACAAGGTTTGTCTTGACAGCTTTAATTAACATTGAATTATAGAATAGTGAGTTTGTAGTTGGTAGATATTTGAGGTATCTGTAAGGCCTAGTATAAAATTATAAAAGGAATACTATCTTTACTCTAAATATTTTGTATAATATTAATTTCGGTATCTGATAGTATCTATGAGTTCATAAAATTAGCTACTTTTACAATTTTTATGTTCTTTTTCTATATTTTTTTTTCTTCTACAATTTTTATTATTCTATTTGTAATGTTTGACATTTCATTTATTAAGTTATTAATATTCATTAGGACACTATGCGCTTTATTTGAAAATATTTCATAGTCGAGGTGTTCAGGTTACAGGCAATCCACTTCCATGCGCTGCCAATGAAATCTTCTAATTTCTATTGCAAATATTCTCATTGGTGGGATTAGATATAGAGAATTATCGGGTTGCAATTTTCATTTAAGAGTGCTATCCAGATTTGCAAGTATCGTTTCGTATGCATACATATCAAGTGTGTGTATAATTTTGAATGACCCTTTTTGGATTTTGACCATGCCGGTGCTGCTTTTTACCAGTTGCGCGTTGGAGTGATCTAAGATCGGAGTTTCTGGCAAACAGAACTGGATCAAAAGTAACGATGTTCTTGAAAGAAATAGGAGAAAAAAAATCAATTCTGTATAACGTTTTTAAAAACTACAATAATTTCCCAGATTGAAAAGTTGTTTTATTTTTATTTTCTGCTACAATTTCTTTCCTAAAGCGAGGTGACAATTTGTTTCCGAATTTTTTTTTTAGTTTTTGTACATACAAGGTGTGTTCAAAACGTAGGTGACTTTATATTTTTATAAATTCTATCCCCTCAGATAGAATACACGTGTGCCAATTCTCGTAGTACTTCTCATAAGCATTTTTTGGTATTGTCTTGAGCTCTTCCAGCGCTGCAAATCTCCGTCCTCTCATAGGTCTCTTCAGTTTTGGGAACAGGAAGAAGTCGCATGGAGCTAAATCCGTTGAATATGGTGGCTAAAGCATGATTGTCGTTTTGTTTTTAGCCAAAAAATCTCTTAAAAGCAACGATGAATAAGCAAGTGCAATATCGTGATGCAAATAAAAGCATTATCTTTCTATAATTCCCAAAGTTTTTTTCGTATTTTTTCTCCCAAACGGCGCATAACACTCCTTATTGACCGCACGACCTTGAGTTAAAAACTCCTGATGCACTACGGTACGATTATCAAAAAAAAAAAAAAAAAAAAAACAGTGATTAAAACTTTTACATTTGATCGAACTTGGCGTGCCTTTTTCAGTCTTGGCTCTCCTGGGTGCTTCCATTAGGACAATTGGGCTTTGGTTCAACGTCTTAATCATAGGCCAACCATATACCCATGATTTGTCAACAGTTATGACCCTTTTGAGCAAGTCAGAACTATCATTGACGTCAATTAAGATCTCATAAGCTATGCTCATGCGACGGTTCTTCTGATCAAAATTAAACAGTTTCGATACAAACTTCGCTGACACACATCGCATGAACAAAACATCAAAAAAATTTGAATCACACGAGCCGACCGATATGTCAACATCTTCAGCAACTTCTCTTATGGTAATTCGATGATCTTGCAAAATAGTTTTCCTCACAGCTTCGATGTTATCATCTTTTACGAGGTAAGTCATTGGCATCTTCTTGGCCATCTTGGAAGGGCTTGTACCATTTGTAAACCTTTTTTTACTTAGAGCAGACTCACCGTATGCCACTGTCAATATTTCAAGTGTTTTAAAGCCAACTAATCAAAAACTATGCCAACTACTTAATACTGTAAATATATGTTCGGGACATGTACGTTGCCCGCGAAATTTCAAAAGTCACCTTACTACTACCTGGCCTATATCATAATCTGTGGGTGGATCCTTCTAATTGTATAATAGATCCTAAATCAAAGTCATGTTTATTGTTGATATTATAAATGCTTTCCTGTCTTTCATTTTCGATTTGACCTTAATCATTATATGGGTTTCTCTAAAAAAATAAGTCTATCGGTTATTTTTCGGGAACAAAGTGGATTGAGTTGTTATATTCATAAGTTGACCTATTTTTGTAGTACTCGTAACTCGGAAAATGTGATATGAGTTTTTATGTATTATAATTAAGAAAATGCATTAATTCAGACAAAACGCTGAAAGTTTACTGAACTCTGAATTTGCACTCAGGAATTTCTAATTAAAATTTATATTTTGATGTTTTGCCTGCATCAAGGATGATTAAAAAATACCACCTTGATCAAAAAAATCTCCGAATTTATCTAAATCTATATTATCCCCTTCGAAGTAATCCCCATCTACTGCAACACACTTACGTCAGCGCTTTATCAAATCCTTGAAACATTTTTTATATTCGGTTTTCGGTATGTCCTTTACTTCCTCTCGGCTGCTGAAACGCATTCCCCGTAGTGATTGAACAGAAGGAAGTCACAGGGAGCCAAATCAGGTGAATTCGGTGGCTGTTGGATGGTATCTGTTGCACTTTTCGTCAAGAAATTACGAATAATATTGGCACTATGCAACCGTGCATTATCATGGTGCAAATCATCTCTTTTGGGACGTCAACACGGTCTCTTTTTTGCATAAAATTGAGGTCTTTTGGCACCAACTTTGCAGCTATACGACGAAAACCTAAATCATTAACCAAAATGTCTTGGACGGATCCATAGGCAATGTTCAAATCCTCCGATATCTCTCTGATGGTTAATTTGCGGTTATTGACCAACATTTCTTTTACTTCATCAATGTTTTCGTCGGTTTTCGATGTCGATGGTCTGCCACTGCGTTCATCATCTTCGATTGACTCACGACCACTTTTGAACCGTTCGTGCCACTGATAAACGACCTTTTTCTTTAGAGAATCGTTGCCGAAACACTTTTCCAACATTTCCAACGTTCGCGCATCATTAAATCCGATTTTTACGCAAAATTGCAAATTTAAATCCATTTCTAAAATTGTAAAAAATCGCCAAAACACACATAGATAGATGTACTCTTGCAAATGTCAAGTTATGACGCTAAGATTTAGAGGGAATGTCAACAACAGATGTACCAACTTAACAAAAAAAAACTCAAATCGGAACAATGGGAGCGCCACACGGTGGTTATTATTGTTTTTTTTTTTTTTTTGATCAAGGTGGTACGCTATGTGATGCTTTTTACTATAAAAAGAGAAAAACGCTGCAAAAACTTACCGAAAAATTTGTGCAGCTTACGGTGAGAATGCTGTGAGTGAACGCCGGACCCAAGGGTGGTCTGTTTGATTCCGTTCCGGAAATTTCGATGTGAAATATGCACTGGTCGGCCTGTCACTGAAAAAGTCGATGAAATTTTGCAGCTGATGGAGTAAGACCGCACGGAAGTTATCTACCGTATGACAGTTTGAAATCATCTAAAACGAGCAGGCTACTCAAAGGAGTTCTATGTGCACTCTATTGTGTACAACTCGACCGTTTGAAAGAAGCTTTCAAGAAAGAGCTTGGAATTGGTCAATAGAAAGAGAGTTGTCTTCCATCATGACGATGCTAGGCCACACACATTTTTGATGACCCGGAACAAATTGACGGAGCTTGGTTGGGATTTTTTGATGCATCCACCGTATAGCCCGGACCTTGCACCCTCTGATTGCCATTTGTTTTGGTCTTTACGAAACTCTCTTGATGGTAAAAAAATTGGCCGACCGAAGAGCCGCTGAAAATCACTTGGCCAAGTTTTTCGCTGATAAACCACAAAAGTTCTACACCGATGGAACTAAGAACCTACGCGGAAAATAGCAAAAGGTCATAGATAATAATGGCCAATATGTATTGTACTTGATTAATATTGATTTTAAATAAGACTTTTATATGACCATTATTACTAAGAGCAAACATGAGAGGCTGGTGATCAGTGAAGATTTGAACTTTTGCGGAGCCATACAAGTAACTTCTAAGTGAACTTAATGTCCAAATAATGGCTGAAAATTTTCTTTCGCTTTGTTTAGAGTTTTTGAAATAAAGGTTATAGGCTATAGACATCTCCAAGAGCGAAATTTAAGGCATCCGTGGTTAAATCAAACGGTCTAGAGTAAGCGGGACATGCCAAAATTATTGTAGGTCATGAGAAATGAGAGAATTTTGCAATTTGTGGAAGGATTCGATGGCTTCTTGGTTAAGCTACACAGACAATTTAGAAGACTTGGTCTTGGACACACGTCCCTCGTCCACTCTTAGAAGGGATGTCAGGGGGCTGATGAGTTTTGCGTAATCTCTAACAAAGCGCCTATAATATCCTGAAAGACGAAGAAAAAATCTCAGTTGTTTGAGGGGATCAGGAATTGAGCAGTTAATAATGGATTCCACTTTTACAGTGTTTTTTTTTTTTATACCATCGGCTAGAATAAGGAAATCGTAGAAATTTTACTTCGTCTTCGAAAAATGTACACGTGTTCAATTAGACTTTTATATTTGCCTCTTGTAGAGTGATGACAATCTGCTCCGAAGGGCAATCTCGCAAAGAGGTTTTCTCTATGTCGGATTCCATTAAAGAGATCTGATAATCTGCTCTTTAAATCAACGAATCTATTCTTTCTTATTTGCGCGATTACGACTACATTTTTAATATCCAGTATTGGATATCTATCGGCGATGATGACGGAGCTTAGTTTCCTATAATCTATCACAATACGGTATTGTTTACAAGCGGTGGAGTCGGGCTTTTTGTGCACAATCCATTAGAGTGAATTATATGGAGACCGTGAAAGTCTTATGAAGCCATCGAGCAATTTTCGGACCTGGTTTTCCACATCCAATAATAACTTTAGTTGTAACGTCGGCTTCTCCTCTGGTTCAGAACATAGTTTTAAATCAATATGACATTTTTCCGCTTTCTGTTTGGCATTCATAATACGGAAGCAAAGAATCGCTTAGCACAAAAAAATGATGTCCGTATGGTCGTTTGGCTCTAAATTGATAGGGGGTTCGTCGAAATTCTGAGATTGTGGATATAAAATGGATTGTCTGCATTAATTAGGGCCTCTCCATATTTTGGAATGGATGTCTAAACATCTGCAGGCTCATCTTGTATTTCTTTAATGTGGAAGTTTTGTTGTGAATGGCTATTTCTATTATTTGGACGATGCTGTTGATTAGGATTATATTGTATGACTATTGTAGTGTTGTACTGGGCAGAAGGGACTTGAATTGCCGGTTCTGATTTTATTTGGACTTTCTTACAGCACTTTGTGCGTTACAAGCATGACTTGTTCGATAGCCTTAGTTCTCGAGCTTGAAGCATAATGTTAATGCATGTGATAGGTCTTTTGGCTCGCGGATTCAAATAATCTCATAAGATTAGCTCTTAATCCCCTAATAAAGTTATCAGGGGCTTTTGTACGTCTGAGTGGTTACTCACTTCTCACTTCTCATAAATTGTTTATAACTTTACAGTTAATTTTTATGGAACAGTTTTTGAAGTTAAATAGTAGTGCTAATAAATTTTGCGTTTCTTTGGTTTTTTACTAAAACTACTGCTCCTCTTAACTCTAAAATTTCTTATACAATTTTCCATGATAACACAATTGTTACAAGATATTAAGTTTTTTAAATCATTATCTTTTATAATTATATGTTTAATTTTCGTTTTTTACAACTTCTTGAATCTCAAACCAATCGGAACAAACAGGATGTTTTGCAATGCAATAATTTTGTTCAGTATTTTAATAACAAATATAATATTTTCGTGATCGTCTAAAAGTGTGCCCAGTTTAAAATTTTCAAATTTGTGTAGGTCTGTGTTATATCTCACAATCTCTTCATTTGTTAAAATGTTGCTATGAATAATGTCAAGTCTAGTTGAAGCAATATAGTCCTGGAAGTGTCTTGTAAAATTTGCAACTTTAAAAAAAATTTAAAATTTCCTGTGGGGTTACTATACGCAATATGGTATCATAGCTTTCAGAGAAAACAAGTTTTTCCAGGTGGATCTCCTTATATAGTACCCAAGATTGGTTTCAATTTTTTTAACCGTCAATCGTGGTAGTGTTAGCCTCCCGGTCAGTAAAAGCATAAGTATTTTCAATATCCACTTCCAAGTATGAATATTCTGTAATTCTGTAAGTCTTAATAAATTTTGGTTCTTCTTAATGCCTTACGGCTTTATAATTTTTGATGTAACCTGTTTGTCTAATATCGGTACATTTTTCTCTATTCTTATTATGTTTGTATATGGTATATATCTCTCCTTTTCTTTGCGTAAGTGCCTATATATATTGTATTATGAAGCTGTTCTTTGTCTGTATTACTGGTATGGGTTTTTGGCTTAACTAAATGGTATTCTATATTTTCCCTTCTAAAATAGTCTTAAATATTTACACTTTTGAATTCATTCTCGATTATAAGTTTTTTAAAATGTCCTACTTGTTATTTATATTACCGATTTTTTTCAATATTTTTTATATGGTTCCTCTACCCGAGCATCGAACTTGTCGAGTTGTACGGGCTGAGTAAGGAGGCCGGTACTCCTTTAAAACCGAGTGGTAGAACGGTGACTGCACCGACTACCGACAAGGCTCCTCCATTGTCGAGAGGAGGTAAGACTGTGACAGACCATAACGCGCCATCTTCAAAAGGCAATCGCAACGAGCCTAAAACAAAATCTTCAAGGACAAATAAGACTATGACAAGCCATGGTCCTATCTCAGGACCACGGACTTGCTGCTACTACAAAAACTCCTCACCCTTAGGAGGAATCAGGGGCTCATCCTCAGCGCCATCTAAGGCGCCTACTCAAGACGCCGAAATGCATCACACATAATTAACGGATCTATTCCGGAGGTGGGAAGAAGTCTACTCTAAGCGCCAGAGACCGTTGGAGGAAAGCAAACAAACCCGTAAACACCAAAACCGTAAACATCAAAACCGTAACCAACAAAACCGTAAACACCAAAACCATCCAACACCACATCTCTGAGGTCCTTTAGCTAAGTCTTAAAAGACGCTATGACGATCTTTTCACAAAAGCCATAAGTGGTTTAGGAGAGATTTGGCCAGTAGCAACCCTCCTCTTAAGAAAGCATTATAGAGATCATCAGGTTCAGTACCTCGACCCTTCCGACTCATAACTGGAAAGTTGCGAAATTGGATGAGCTAAGGGGCTCTTATAGATGCTCGTTGATTGTGATCAATAAGGAATCCCTTAACCCTCTGGCGCAAACTTAAGTCATGATCCGGTTCGGATTCGAGGCAATATACCTTAGGGTCTACAAAAAGGATGCGCTGGATACTGATAAGCAAACTCCTCCTCCTTTAACAGGAATTATAAATGCAGCCTTAGATCTGGGAGCGTCGATATTCTTTCGACAGCGACGACTCCAATTCATCCAAGGTGACTACTAAGCCTTCGGTCTCCTCTGCTGACACTCTGTCGTAAATTGAAACCGATGACGAAATAAAAAAAAGATCCTACACGATCAGAGGTAGAAGATGAGCTCTTAGGCTCATTTTCAGAATCGGAAGACTCGAACAAAATCGTGGTGGGGGCCACTCTGGGAAATTGTAGCAATGATACAGTTTCTCCAGATTAATATCCACCACACACTTTTTCTACGTCTTTTCAAAAACGCAGAAGACATCATCCTAATCCAGGAGCCATGGATCTCGGAAGGCGTGTTTCGTGGACTTGGAATATCTTTATACGCTCCACTCTATACAAAAGACAAAGGTAAGATTAGAACTTGTATACTAGTGAAACGTAGCCTTAATGTATTTTTACTTCCTAAATTCAGCGCCCCCGACTTAACCGTTGCCAAGTTAGAGACTGCCAAAGTAGATTGCTACTAGAAGTACTGGCTAGCATCGGCGTATTTTGGCCACAATCAGGTGGGCTCTCTTCCTGGTGATAAACTAGAAAGAGTGGTACTGGAAGCTGGAAGGCAAAAAACTTGTCTCATCATCAAGTGCGACGCTAACATTCATGGGCAGTACCGACATCTACTATAGAGATGAGTCACTCTTGGATTGTATTTTAAGTACTAACCTCATTGTTTGCAACATTAGCAATGAGCCCACTTTTATAACAAGAAACCGACAGGAAGTGCTCGATATCACTCTTGCCTCAGACAACATCATTCAAAAGGTAACGAACTGGATGGTATCTACTGAACACTTGTTTTCGGACAACAGATACATCCAATTCAGCTTGGGTGATGCTCCCCCCAATCAGACAGCATTCCAAAACTACCGGAAAACTGATTGGCCAAAATACAGAGAAACACTGTCAGAAACACTATCCTCTGAACTCTCAAGTTACCCGCGTGACACCAATGAGCTTGACATGAAAGTCAGGGAATTCACCGTAGCTCTCGATCAAGCTATGGCTGCTTCCTACCCTCTGATTTAACTGGTGAACGTCAGCACTAGGACCGCTTAGAAAGACCTGCAGAAAACTTTGCAACACAAGAAAAGTGACTGACGGAGGCTCATACAAAGAATCCCTCAAAATATATAAAAAAGAATTGAGGAAAGCAAAGCGTCAATCTTGGAGATCATTCTGTGACAAAATCACAGAAACCTCTGTGGCATCTCAGCTTAGAAAAATCCTCCCTACAAATCCTATGATGCCTAGTTGCTTGAAAAAAACACCGATGGCTCTTGGACAACCTTAATTGACGAATCACTCAACTTGCTAGTGGACGCCCAATTTTCAGGTAGCTCATTATTCGCGACTAGTAGTAACCAAAACAGTACTACTGCAACCGTGAACAAAATTCATGGTCTGA
The DNA here is from genome assembly GCA_907269105.1 of Volucella inanis. Classification (NCBI taxonomy): domain Eukaryota; kingdom Metazoa; phylum Arthropoda; class Insecta; order Diptera; family Syrphidae; genus Volucella; species Volucella inanis. The sequence goes on from OU026153.1 coordinate 152,381,101, forward strand.
TTACAAGAGTCAAACTGCTTTGGACGCTGCATAACTTCATTGTTGAACTTTTCTTCTTGAAAATGAATAATACTTGCATTGTCTTTTTCCGAGTTGTTATGCATTGATAGGTTACTGACTTTTTCAGGCATAGGAAGCCTGTATCGTTCATATATATTTATTTCATTGGTATCTACACTGATTCGACTAAGAAAGTCAGCCACTATATTTTCTTTTTCTTTTATATAGTCTATGCTTATATCGTACTCGCCTAATTTCAAAAACTTTTGAAGTCTAGGGTTAACGTCTTTCCCATGGGTCTTTGCGTATAGCCACTTAAAAGACTGCTGATCTGTCAACGAATTAAATTTAACACCATAAAAATATGGCCTGAAATAATTGATTGGCCAGACGATCGTCAACAGTCCTTTTTCCGTTGTGAAATAATAACCTTCGTGATTGTTTAAGGTTCTGCTGGCGAAGCAGATGGAGTGATTGTCTTGTTAAAGTACGGCACCAGTTGCAAACGTACTCGCATCGGTTACCAATTTAAATTTTTTTTGTAAAATCTGGATATTTTAAGATCGGTGCTTCTGTGATGATGCTGAGCTACTTTAGTGTAATCTTTTATGAATTTCTTATATAGGGTCTCCTAATAACGACTTGACAAATTTTTTTTTATTTCAAAAACTTTATTATTGGTTTGAAGTTCAATCCAAACATTTATGAATGGAACTCGACTTCGTTCATATGGCCACCGCAGGCACGTTTGCAGCGGTCCATTCGTTGGAGCCAATTTTCAACGACTCGGCCACACATTTCGGCCGAAACGGCCGTGTTGGTATAAACCAATGACTTAACGAGGCGGCCAATCGACTGGCCCATGTCTTGAGATAACACTCTTAGCATACCTACTCTTCGATAAATCATAGCTTCTGAGTTTATCTCCACGCAATATTGTTTATGATGAATGAAAGGTGTGTGTTCGGGAATGCAGTCTATAGCTTTCATCTATCATCAATCTTAACTTAGTTATTGATAAAATAACTAAACTAGTTAAAACATTCTATATTATTCATTGTAATTTGCTTTATTCTATCTTTTGCCTAAAAACATGTCATACAATACCCTATGTATAGTTTCCTTAACAATTAAATTTTTTGCCCTTGCTTAATCATATGTACAACGGAATTATATCGGAGAATTAAGCTTCGTGTGTGGGTGCATTGCATTATCGCTCTCTTTTACCTAGCAACCACCAACCGCGATACATCAGCTACCAGTCCGCACCATTTAAATAAATTTTGTCTTGATCGCTGGCAATTAGAATTAAATAAAATTATAACGTTGTTTGAAATTTGCGCCTTATATTTTTTTTTTTCTTTTGCTTTTTTATCATTGCTGATCAGTGTGAGTACATAGGATTGTAGAAGTTTTGGGCAATTTTGCCACCTTAGACCAAACACATCTTCTGGTACATCCACGTTCCCAGCTCACGCTTATCTGCATAGTGCGTTGTTAGGCACTGTGAGATACTAGTTCAATTTAATGGAGTGTCAAAGGACTCAAAGGCTATAGCCTTATCGGCTGCGGCAGTTAAATATGTGCGGGTATTTAAAACGTTTTGCATGATCATGCTAGTCTGACTCTCTACGACGCGAGTAACTATGACAGTTATCAGAGCTTCTAAAGCAGGAGTAGCTAAGTGTAGACTCGAATCATTTTGGTTGGAAGAAGGAATTTGGATTTTGGCTTTGGGCAGAAGTCGAAGGGTTCGGATTAAAAATTTACGTTTAACTGGTTAGCCGAAATGGTATTTCGTGCGGTTCGCTCTTCAATTTGGTTCTGCTTAAAACCATTTTTTTTTAAATTGAATTCAAATTTAAGTCAAAAGTAAAATGTATTTAATATAAGTTTCCAGTTAAATCCTTTCTCAATAGCAGGAGAATTATTATTTATTTTTTTATATACGATTATACCTACATATATTAATGGTTTATTATTTAAACAAAATAAATTTTATAAAAGTATTATATTTCTTACACTAATCTGATGGTGTTAATCATCCTCTCTTCCTCTTCTTCCTTTTATTTTTTCGACGAGTGTTTAGTTGCCACAGCTACTAAGGGGCCTTGTGGTTTTTCCCAACACTTTCGTTACACTTTCGGGGACCACAGCTTGTTTGTAGCAAAATTGCAAAGTATTCCGAACTGCGTAAATGTATAATTCCACGAAACTGCCGTCTCACTCGCGTTACATGGTACTACTTAAAGACATTTTCTTAACGCGAGAGATTAGCGGTTTTACTACGTGTCCCTAGCAATGATTAAGGGCTCTACTAACGCGGTGGAATTATCCACGTGTGAATGTGAACTTTTTCAGTTTTAACTTATATCACACAGCTCATGTGAAATTTGTGTTTTTTGATTTTAAAACCACGGAATTTTACCATAGCTCTTTCTTGTCGGTTATTTAACAATTTACCTGCGTCAATAAGAGCACTTAGATCAGATAATATATTTCTGGCATAAATAAGGAATTTATTACTAAATTATGAATTCAGTGATGTAGAAAATCTCTTAATAGTCCGAGATTAGTTTATCTATTATATAGATATATGTTATTGTATTCAGATACATTATTAATATTACTAATTTTTTACCTTCCAATATTTTTTTTTTTTCTCCTTTCCTTTCCTCCATGTATCCGTAATAACTTAATAGGTATATACGAAAGCTTTTTTTATCCTTTTTTTCTTTATTGAATTATTTGTACTATTGCTTAGCTAAACTTTGTTTTAAAAATAATGTTTGTACATTTTACCTTCTTTTGGCTACCCCACCCAAACCATATTAGTTATTAAACATCGCGGGCGTGGTTATTATCTTGGTTTACTCACCACACACATTTAGGGAGCATATTGGGATGGAAGCTAGCAGTCGCGCTGTCCAGAGCAATGCCCAATGTTGGCGGCCCACGTGAGGCTTAAAGAAGTTTACTCGCATCAGTTGCAATCCTTGGCGCCAAAGTGCGAGCGTGTGCGCTCTCGAAACGGGGTCCCCGAAAGCATCTTACGTCAGTATAACGCGACGGTCTCCGTGGCACGAATGCAAAAAGCATGTCTGTCATATTGCTGACCAAGCAGCGGAGAGAGAAATTTCTGTCTCCGGAAGCCGTACACAGGATAGCGACAGGCGGGATAGAACGTTGGCATGCTGGCAAAAGGAATGAGGTGAGAAGATTTTTTTTAAGTGGATACACCGACTTCTTTCCATGCACGAGCATTTTAACGTGTTAGGAGAACGGCTATGCCAAAAACCCTCATTATGTTAATTTGTGAAGACCACACTGCTACGAAAGAAACATGAACATGCCTTATATCGCACCACAAAGGTGTTTAAAATGTAGAATGGATGGGCTCCAAATTTCCGATTAAAGTTTCCTATTGAAAGCTGAAGTAGTAATAAAGTAATAAAGCCTTAAACTAAGTAGTAGAGCAATCAAGTCGAGACATCAGCACAGCTGATAGCAACTACCTTACACCAAGTTTGCTGATCAATATCTAATTCACCTAGAGCTCTACTCGACACCTATTAAAGAAGTAGTTTGGTTGGCTACAAAGAGTAGAATGCAACTACAATACTTTTTTTTTTTTTTTTTAAATTGTCCTGTAAACCAGAAATAAAAGTGAACTACAGTCTAAGGACAGAATATTTTTCATGATCATTTAAATCTCACTCTAAACCAATATCTGATTTACGCATTAATGTCTCAAATCTTTGTAGATTACCGTAAATGTAACCAACACCCAAAAATCATTTTCTATCTACCAACGTCCCTTCTACCTACCGCACAGTCATGGAATAGTTACGAGACATTTACGGTATTAAATGTCCTTGTTAAAAAAAAACAAACCCATAGCTGCTGGCATGACGAATTAAAAGAACAAATCCTTGCCAACTTTTTCGAATACCCAATCCGGGTTACTCGGTCCCTAAAAAATCGCCCGGAAACTCTTAAATTTGTTGCTTTTCAAGGAACAAAAGAAAAAAATTGAAAACCAAATACCATCTGAATAAAAAGCGCCACACTACGAGTTAAGACCGCCGAAAAAGAAGATTTATAGCCCTGGGAAACGCCTTTCACCCCAACTTCCTTTCAGTTTGACACCATCCAATAGCACCATATCCACACTGAGAGTCAGACGTGGTGTCCTGCATTGATGGCCTTTCAAATATTGAATAACTAATCCTCGTGCTCGCACAAAGTATCACTGATGGGTGGAAGATTATGCTGAATAAATATTAAAAACCACGGAGCTTGTCCCATTGTTTGTTGTCGTCCTGTTTTCTGCATTACAGCACAATCCCTAGGATTGTCCTGAAGCATTATACGAACTCACACACAGTTAGAGATACTAATATGGATATGCATAGGTACATAGTAAAACAAATTCAAAATGTTCATAACCCCGGAAAACAGGTCACCACAGGCGGCCAACTTAGAACACGTGGTACGTTAGTAGGTACGTATGAAGTAGATTGTAGATACTGAGTACTTTCTGCTGTACACAGACAATCCCATGCCCATAATACAGTCTACGACTACGAGTGGTATATCCTGTTGTGCTGTGACAACGCAGGACATCTAACGCTTAACCTCTGCCGTGACAGTTTGTTTTGTTTGTCCTGTTGTTTGTTGGTGGTCTGCCGAATGTGCGTTGTTTTTTCCAACCCCCGTGCAAGTCCGTTCTTCAACTAAACAACAACGACACCAATAGAGGGTGACAACGAATTTCATATGCACCCTCTTGTTCAGAATATCTGGGATATTGGGGGACTTAATCCTGAGAACTCACATTTAAATATGTGAAAGGATAATTGGAAAAGCGATAAAAGGCAATGTATTTCGGTTTTTGTTGCATTGATCCGAGGAGTGGGATAATACCAACCTTACTGTGTGCTGTCACTACTCGTAGTAGTTATATCAAAAAGATGATTTCAACTTTTTTTAAACTATTTATGATATGAGCTCTGACATGTCTAGGTAGCAGCAGTATTCACGTTTTCTTGCTGGGATTCCAATTTGAAGGGTTGTCCGTCGTATTTCGTATCTAGCTAGACCCTCGATGAAACCTTTTAAACCCATTACTAACCATTGTCGAGTTGAGGATTGTTGTTTGCTTTTCGGTAGGTACCAGACCTGCTCTTGCAAAAACTGCTAAAGGCTGATGTTCCGGAGCTGATGTTTGGATGTCCTTATTTCTCGATGTGGTGCGTTTTTATGTGAACAATGTCCTGGTGGCGGATGAGTGTAAATCAATTAATTGTACGAGTATTCGCCATAGTTGCATGTATCACACAATAGGTGGTCTCCGTCATTCTCTTTGGTGTTCTCATGTGCAAGGGCATGAATGCAAACCGGAATTTTCCAGCGCAAAAGATCGGTGAGAAGGGTGAGGGACAAGATTTTCCAATTTGTTTTATGTTAATTTTCAGAAAAAAATGGCAAATATAAGAGGATTCCATTGATGGGATAAGCGGAAAATTAATTGCTTCTCTGTTTGTTGACATTTGAATGTATTCCTGTAAATGGGCTGAGAAAGGGCTTTTGGTTGGGTTTCGCTGACTGTCTTGCAATCGGAAAAAGGAGACACTTTAGGGATGTTCTGGGAGAATGGGTAATGCACATTTTTTTTAGATAAACATTAACGAAAGGGTGTTTGCTACGTTTAATAATTTTAGGCGTCAGGAGGAAGCTTATAACGCTTTTAGTGAGCCGATGTAAAGGAATGGGGACAAAATTTATATGTATGTCATGGGAATGCCTCTGTTAAGCCTCTGAAATTAATAGCTTAATAGGATTTTACATTTAACTCAAAAAACCATTTCCTGGCTTAATTTTATGTTAACGAATTTAAGCGTCAGCTTAAATGCTGCTTTATTCCTTCCCAGTTGCATACCACGAGGTGGTCGTTTTCTTTTGGTTCATTTACAACCAACTTGGACATCAAATTAAGCCACGCTGATCTAAAGAGTACCGGAGACAAAGATTTGCTGTTTTAAGGCTTGCATACATAAGGTTTCGTCATTTTCTCAATACTCTCAATACATTTACGCAGGATGATTTTTTTACTAACGCAAGTTCTTCAGAGATTTTATCTCCCATTGTAACTTAAGGCAAAATAAAAACAGTAAATTCAGCCTTCCGTCTGCGTGCAATGAATTCTCGATTCATGGAACTGCTTCGCGAATCACAGGGGGAATAGGTTAACGAATCGAAGAATTCGGGACTTTCTTTGTCAGTTTTAACCCTTTCCTTGAGTGGAAACATTCTCCGTTAACTAGTATACACAGATAATCAACACAGTGTTTGCCTCGTCCAGGTTGATCAAATTGCTATTCTTACCATCTATATAGGCACGCCAGTCTTGTTAAGTTTGCCGTTTTGGGTTGCACTTGGATTTTCCCGCGACCTCCAAATTTCGTCCAACAGAATTCCAACTTTTGCTGATTCCAGCATCAGTTTCAGTGTCGATTTTTGTGAGAGGAAAGCCACCACCAAAACTATTTTTTAGGGTGGATTTGATCCCAACAAACTGGCGTATTTTAAGACTGGATTTGGCTGCTTTATTCGTTTTAAATCTTTTGGACACCAAAAACAATGGAACTAATGTCTTTGTTGGTTGCATCACCAAAGGTGTCCAAAAAAGATCACAACCAGAAAGAACCGCAAGATTAATCTGGCACATCCTGGGTCAGCCCCTTAATTGCTGGAAAATTAATGATCATGTTGGTTGGGATCTCTAAAATATGTGCTCCGGTCAAGGTCGAGAAGACCACAGGTTGATTGTGCTTCTCCACATGGACAAAAATTCTCTTGGGTCACTTCTATACTTTTAATCATTTAACGTTTAGTTTGGACACGTTAGAGACTTAGCTGGGCCTATGGAAGTTACGTCTTTAAAGAAAAAATTATGACAATCGTTCGGTCAAGGGCATACATATCTACAGCTGTTGTGTATCTCCAAACAGCACCTTTGAGGAATTCTAGCGTATGTGGGATAGGCTCGTCTTGGCCCAACAATTATGGCAGTAGACTTAAACGCATGGGCCACTGGTTGGGGCAGCACTGGGACCATTAAAAGCTGTATTGTCACTAGACGTTATACTGCTTAATATGGGAAGCGAGCACACCTTTAGTAGAAATGGCCTAGACTCGATAGTTGATATCACATTTGTAACGAATTCCTTAGCGAAAGATGCCAAGTGGAGAGTCAGTAACGAAAATATCCACAGCGACTACCTGGCCATCCAGTTTGAGTATACAATAAACTCACGAACAGCAAGTGATATGGTCGCTGTGGTTTCTAAACAACTAACAAGGACTTGCAATGTATCCATGGTCCCGGAGACATCAAAAAATCGCCGGCCAACAGTATACTGATGGTATCGAGGCACAGCAGAGCTATGCAGCAAATGCCATAGAGCGGGAAGACTATTCCAGCGATCCAGAGGTTTGCCCTCTAATTGGGATCTACAGGTTCAATATAAAGATTGGCTTAAGGACCTGAAATTAGCCATTCAGAGAAGTAACAGCTTAAAAGAATTGTGCGACCAAGCAGATGTAAACCCATGAGGTTCTGCCTACAGGACAGTAATGGTAAAAGTCAAAGTCTCTGGAAAATCCTCACACTCATTCCCTGTTCTAATGCAAGAAATAATATCAGAATTATTTCCACTGTAAGCACGAGCAGAGCGAACAGAACCATATTAGGAAATACAGGAACCATCAAACAAAACAGAATTACTTGTGGAAATGTATAACAAGTGTCTAACAGAAGGTCTTTGTCCAGACCAATATCAGTCTTAGCTGAAACAGTTAAATTAGATCAGCTTCCGGCTACCACGAACCACTACTAAATGCCGCATCACCCTGTATACCGTCCCGAAAAATTAACTAGAAAGATCCGTATAGTATTTAATACTTCATCAAGAGCTCATAGTAATCTTTCTTTAAATAACTGTCTGTTTAGGGGTTCCAATTTACTTCCAGATATACTTATCGTCCTGCTCTATCGCTTTACCGGAAGAAGATCGCGACAGTCATCGATTTATTTGGTTTGCACATAAGCCAACTTCAATTAAAGTTTTACCAATCCTGCAGGAGTTCTGTATGACCCAAGTGATCTTCGCTGTTACTGCCAATCCCTTTTTATTATCGGCGAGTTTATTATAGCTGAGTTTCCAGAAACGTACGAGATTTTTAGCAAGAGTTTTTACGTCGGCTATTTGGCAATTAGTCTCGATAATAAGAAACAGGTGGCCAAATTTTCTCCTGGGGGGCGATTGAGGTAATGAGAAGTGCATATATCAATCTTAGGAAATGGGTCACCCATAACGAGAATATGAGGAATCAATTTGGAGTCAAAGGTAGCGTAGAAACATGTTTAGCGATGAGCTGACGAAACGCGTTTTGAAGGTAATTGCTGGTATTTATGATCCTTTGGCATATATTATCTCACTTGTTAAGAGACTCAAAATCCTGTTCCAATCCTTATGGCACGATAACTTGGATTGGGATAAACCCTTAGGGGTTGAAGCTGCCAAGAAATGAAAGGCCAGTACGAAAGGCCTTAAAAAAATAGGAGAGTTGGCCTTAAACAGATGGCTTGGAACAACAACGCAATCCCAGGTAGCAGATGTGCATATATTTACAGATGCGAGTACTGTAATAAAGGTAAATTTAATTTATGCAAAGGGGGGTTTGGCGCCTTTAGAAAAGGAACGAAAACCAGATGAAAATCAACTGCGGCGTTGATTGCTGCGAGGTTGTGTGCATATTATAGGAACGCGAGCCTGATTTTTGAGCTATATTATTTGTGGACTGACTCCCTTATAACATTACACTGGATTAAAGACGATACCAGACTATAGAAGTCATATGTTTTCAATCGCGTTAAGGGAATACAGGATTTAACTAGTTCGAAGGATTGGCGGCACTTTTCCGGTAGGGAAAATCCCTCAGATCTTATTATAAGGGGTATATGGTTGCATACATTTTCTGCTTCATCATTGCGGAAGGAAAATCCGGACTGGTTGAAAAGGAGTGCTGAAGAATGGCTTGGTGAAACTCTATTACCAGAGAAATCGATTTCATTGTTAACTGCGTACGAAGAGCCGAGGATGACATCTGCTTCACTATAAAAATATAAGTAACTGGGGTCGTCTACTGCGAATAACAGCCTATGTTTTCAAGACAGTGGACTTGATGCATAAGAAGTTGAGATCTACTATGAAGTTCATTAGAGGATTGAATTTGAAGAAAGCTGGATTATTGGTTGAAATATTTTCAAAAAACTTTTGTTTATTAATGAGATTTTGTCTTTGCAGGTTAATAAGCCCTTTCCCTGAACCTGAATTCTTTCCTAGATGATAATGACCTATTGCGTGTTGGTAGTAGGTTGCAACAAAAAAACTCAAAGGCAGAGCTAGAGAAAAACCCTTTGCCCCACTTCTAAGAGAATGTTTGTTTGCATCATGACCATTTCAGTCTGTCGAAGTGGACTTTGCAGGCCCCCTCTACATGGTACTTCACCCAGTAACAACGAGAACGGACCAACACTCACTGATAAGCAGATCCGAAGAGCAGACTTACAAACAAGGTGGAAGTGTAGAATTCAGTACACCGACTTTTTATGGAAAAGGTGGAAGGACGAGTATCTCAACCTTCTGTGTTCGGCACATCACAAGAAGCAAAGTCTTTCAAAGGAAATTAGAGCAGGGGATGTTGTTTTGGAGAATAGCTTAGTGGAATGCTGCTATCTGGGCAGAGATAGAAAGGTGAGAGCCTGTGAAGTACATTTTTCTGGCGGCAAGAGGATGAGGCATGCAATACAATTGCTATACCCTTTGGAAATAAATCAACTGGCCCGCCCGGAGGATGTAGTAAATTAACTCAATCAACACTATCATATATATTATATCGTATTGCTTAATATAATATATTTCTATAACTATCTCTTTCTAATATGTAAAACTTTGTACATAAGAGCCTCTTTGAATTAATGAGTGCAGTTATCGCAAATTCTTCGACCCGATAAGATCAGTCTCAACTTACAATTCTACTCGATATGCCTTTTTTAAAGTTAATAAAAACGCGAAATTTTAGAAAAAATTGCGTTCTCAATTGGGAATATTCCAAAAAAAAACCAAGGTATAGGGGTGCTGCCGAAACCGCCGAAATTCGATATGCAATGGATAAAAGCCGGGGTACTTGCAAATCATCAGTATGAATTAAAAAAAACTCTTTTTACAATAGAAGCTACCATATATGGAGTGTAACTGCAATATTGGAAGAAGCTTTTTAAAACGTGAGATGCAGAGGAGGTGCAAAGAAATTATAATTACCGCCAAAAATGCGTTCAACTCTACAAACTAGGAAAAGTCTACTCCCTTAGAGCAATGATGGTGAGAGAATTAATAGTTAATATAGGGTGATTCATCGTGAGGTTTGATTTACAATGTAAAAAAGAACACATTCCTTTGAAAGTTATTGGGTCTATAACTTAATTCGTGCGGTTTGCTAAGAGATGGCGTAACTTGTATTATTCCATTGCTATTATTCCATTGGAACATGCGTTGGAAAGCTACTGTCATAGTACGTCATTTCAGTATATGTCATTCATTTGAAGCGTAAACAACAATAATTTTTTTTTTTACGCAAATATGTCGAACTTTGTGCCTGAAAAAGTGTTTTTGCGGGGAGTTCTTCTTCATTACTGAAAACTGCTCCCGAAAGTCATCGTATTTTGATGGAAATTTATGGTGAGCATGCGCTAACTGAGCGAACTTGCCAAAAGTAGTTTGCACGATTTAAAACTAGTGATTTTGGCTTGGAAGACATCCTGGGCAGCCAAAAAAGTTTGAAAATGAAGAACTGGAAGCATTACTCTATGAAGATTGTTGCCAAACACAAGAAGAGCTCGCAGAATCTTTGGGTGTCACTCAACCAGCAATTTCAAAACGTTTAAGAGCAGCCGGATATATTCAAAAGCAAGGATATTGTGTTCCACATGAAATCAAGCCGAGAGACGTCGAAAGGCGGTTTTGAATTTCCAAAATGCTGCTGGAACGCCACAAAAGGAAGTCATTTTTGCATCGATTTGTTACTGGTGATGAAAAATGGATCCATTACCAAGCGCAAAAAATCATATGTGAAACCCGGCCAACCAGCCAAATCAACGGCAAAGCCGAATATCCATGGCGCGAAGGTAATGCTCTGTATTTGGTGGGATCAGATGGGTGCGCTGTATTTTGAGCTGCTAAAACCGGGTGAAACCATCAATGGGCAACGCTACCGAACACAATTAATCCGTTTGAAGAGAGCAGTAGCCGAAAAACCAGACACGAGCCAATAATTTACCATCATGACAACGCTCGGCCCCACGTTGCTATTCCGGTTAAGAACTATTTGAAAAACAGTGGATGGGAAGTCTTACCCCACCCGTCTTATAGCCCAGACCTTGCCCCTTCTGACTACCATTTGTTCCGGTCGATGCAGAACGCCCTCACCGAAATACGGTTCAAAAATCAAAATTTGGCTTGATTCATTCTTGGCTGCCAAGCCGGCGCAGTTCTTTTGGGATGGGATCCACAAATTGCCAGAAAGATGGGAAAAAGTCATAGCTTCAGATGGGTAATACTTTGAATAATACTATTGTACATGTTTTTCTTAAATAAACGTTCAAATTTTGGAAAAAAAACCACACGAATTAAATTACATACCCAATAAATTTAAAATTTTTACTATCTGTTAAAAGAACAATTCATGGCATTCACTTTTTGAAAATGATACCATGTAAATGTTTACCACGACTATGTCTGAGGTGGTCCATTCGGAAGGTCCAATTTTAGGCTACTCGTTCGAGCATAGCGACTCGTATCTCGCGGATAATACGAGTAATGTTGGCTTCCAAAGCGTCAATCGTAGCTTGCTTTTTCCTGAACACCTGGGACTTTAATAGTACATCCCCAGAGAATATAGTCCAAAGGTGTGATATTGCACGATATAGGAGGCCAATTTTCCGTAGCAAAACGTGAAATTAAGTGCTTACCAAAAAGATTTCTAAACAAGTCCATTGTTTCACGCGCTGTATGGCTCGTTACGCCGTCTTGTTGAAACCTGAACTTACCGAGACCATGTACTTGAATTTCAGGAAGCACATAGTCCGTTAACATGGCGCGATAACGGTTACCATTGACGGTAACATTCTGATTTGCCTCATTTGTGAAGAAATATGGACCAATGATTCCACCAGCCCATAAGCCACACCATAACGTGGTTTTTAATGGATGTAATGGTAGCTCTTGGTACTCTTCGAGTTGCTCATCAGCCCAAGTACGGCAATTTTGTTTGTTAATGTATCCATTAAGCCAGAAATGGAGTTCATCACTGAACAAAATCTAACGATAAAACACCGGATTTTCATTGAGTTTTTCCAGAGCGCATTCACTGAAAATATGACGCAAATTCAAGTCGCCTTGCATCAATTCTTGCACAAATTGAATTATGGTACAATTTTAGGTGGAAATCCTCACGTATAATACGCCAAGCCAAGGTGCTAAGAACGACGACGAATCGATTCGTCACGGTCTTCACGTACACTCTCAGCTACAGCTGAATGTGGTCTAACCGGTCGAGTTTTATCCACTAATGTAAACTGGGACTCAAATTTGCGAATGGTATTGGCAATAGTGGTTTCAGTAGGTCGATTATGCGCATCATAAGTTAGTCGAATCGCATGAAAAACATTTTTCACCGAACACTGATTTTCGTAATACAGCTGAACAATGTGGAGACGCTGTTGTATTATGAGTCTTTCCATGATAACTTGTCAAACAATATTGAAATGTCAAAAAAGCCTATTGAAAATCAAATGTCACTATTAATCACCCTATATAATATTAAATTACTTTCAGAAACGGTTTCTCCTCTTCGATACCGACGATGGAGTAAGGTGGTACCATATATCTAGCGGAGTACCACAAGGAGCGCTACTAAGTCCCATCCCTTGGAGTATTATATTGTATATCACAGAGTTCTAAATCCCAAACGATGGAAAAATCATATCATCATAGCTTTGCCGATGATATTGCAATCGTTGCATATCACCTGAAAGAAATTAGAAACGAATGTATCTGAAAAGCGAGGCGGTGAATTGCAGCAGTCGGGTTAGAGCTTGCGGAACATAAAACAGAAGCAGTACTAGTAAGCCGCAAGAAAAGAAAGACAATCACCGTCAGCTTACAAAAGAACACCTTGAAAGAACGTGCAAAAAAACTGCTCGAATGAGTGCTACCTTATCCTGAATAATGACGAATATTGAAGGACTCAAACAACAAAGGAGACTAATTCTGTCAAGTTCAGTGCAGTTCTTAGTTGTGTATGTGGCACCAATATGAGTCAAAGAAGCTAAAATTAAGTCTTTTGAAAGAAAGATTAACACCATCATCGATGTCAGACTGGAATGCTATCAGCAGATGTTTTGGTTAGCGAACTACAAAGATGGATTAATCGACTTATACCGGATATCCAAAACTAGACGGATCGGCACCATGGAGAAGTGGATTTTTATCTCAGCCAGCTCCTAACCAGATATATGTAGCTACTTCCGAGCTTATATGAGCAGATTTGGGCTTGATCTGTCTATTTATATTGCAGACGTGCCACAGGGCACAGCACGTATTTTTTCAGTGTTTACGTTTTGCCATAGAACGTAGATATTTGGAGAAATATTGGAGAATAATCGACTCCCGAAAACATTGTGAAACCAATGTTAAAACAGAGTGCAGCGATAATCATAAAGGAACTTCGATGGCTAGAAATAGTCAGGGAGAGCCATAAAACCAAAACGGCATCTCTCTTGGAACAAAGTGAGAACACAAATGTGTACATGGACAAACCAGCTAATTAATTAATTTCTAGCTTTAATCTACTTCCCAGACCCACAAAGCCATGCCTTACGACGGTTTCGTCGGGTGGGACAAAGACGACGACTCTTTCCAAATATTAGGTTTAGTGGATCACATTGTCAACCAAAAAAGAAAGGACAGTTGTAGCTTACTCAACACTCTAGCTTTGCCTCGTCCTAAAATATAAGAACAATGGTGCAGTTCATATAAAAACACAATCGCCTCTACTTGAATCATTTTTTGATATGGATATTGTTTTAGTCAAGTTCCGTATTACTGGAGGTGACAATTGAAGCCAGTATCTCAAAGAATTTTTAATTGCAGTTATTATGGTTAATAATAATCAATCCAAGGCAAACACCAACCTCCTATATACTGGTATAGCTCCAAAATCGCGGATATAAAATCGGTATGTCTCTGAATAAGAAGAACTAACCAGCGTTGGCAGGCTCTGAATGCTGATAACCAGCAAGTGCAATGCCGCGATCCTGGACGTTTAGAATATTAACGTAAAGCAAACTTGTAAAATAATAGAATCGTATAGGGTTAGCTAAGTCCTTAAGCCGGCCCTCGCAAAATAATTCCTTATGGCGGTACTACTGTGGGATGTTTAAGTTGAAGTGGGTTAACCCCCACTGCCTCAAGCAAGATTTCCACATTACTATACAAAAAACAAAGCATTAAAATGTTATTTACTTGCGGTGCGCGAAAGTTTAAAAAAGTGATCAGGGGTTCAAAGTATGTAGTTGCGTAACATATCCATCTGTTAATATGCACTTTTTCAAGAGCACCACTTCCACTCATGCTCTAATTTAGAACTCTGATTCCAGTAAAAATTTCATCAGAAAACTACAATCCAGCAGCGCCGATCTTTTCACTTTCTTTCCATGAAGTCATCAATGCTGGTGAATAAACTGTAACACTTCAAATGCTGAGATCATTAAACTAAGGCATGTTAACGCTGAAGCACTTAATAAAATCAGCATTCAATAATCGCTTTTCTCACTCATGCCGCATCTTTGAATCATCTACATTATCTCATATTTCTTTCCCTTCTTTTATGGTGTGGAAACCAGGTTTAAATGTGAATAGAATTTACAAAATTAGTAAATGGAAAAGTAAACCTAACTTGCTGACGGTCCACAGAAAAAGAAGAAAAGGAATTTCTTTCTCATCAGTAACATAAAATAGGTAATTGATTATTTCATAAATTCAATACTAGATACAGCAAATAAAATAAATTCGTTATAGATTTATAAAATAAATGGCCGTAACACCAGCCCCTAGTATGACAAGACAAAGTTTTCGCCGCCCTACTCTGTTCTGGCCGCCACTTCCAGTCTTACTAGTTTCTTAGCCGGTCGTTCTATTATTCCGTAAGCGGTCAGGATCTTGGCGCCTTAAACTTTCCCGTCGTTTGATTGTTTAACTTCCAGCACCTTTTCTCTAGGCCAAACGTTTCGCGGACACTTTAGATCAACCACCACCACCAAATCCCCAATACCTAATGTTTTACTTTTTTCATGACATTTTGATCGACAAATAAGTGATGGAAGATATTCCGCCACCCATTATTGCCAGAAGTGGTCAGCGTACTACTATGAACCAAGCCAGTATTTTTCAGTATGACTGGATTGTCTACTTGACTTCTATTGGTTCAATGCCATTTGAATACCCTAAACGAAAATGATTTAGAGTCAGGGTTTCTGCGGTATTATTATCAAGAGGTACATAGGCCAGTGGTACATAATTGATAACATTTTCCAATTCTGTCATCATGCAACGAAGCAGTTCATCGCTAGACGATCGGGTTGGAGAGATTTTGTACAACAGTGATATTATAAATCGACCAGGTGCTCCCATGCCTGTTCAAGCAGAACATGCTAGCAAGACAAAATTATTTATTCGGTTCTTATAATAAAATCTTGTTGATTGGCAAATGTTATGTAAATCGAAGAGATATTAGAAAATAAATAAAGAAAAAGAAACATTTTTTTGACAAATTATTCATTTCACAGTTTATAACTAGCTTGATTACTACGACATTATAATAATTGTTTGTTTAATAAATACTTAAATACTTATTAACAAATACGTAGGTAGATATTACGCAATTTCATTACTCACTATCTTCGGACGAGTCTTCTGTTGATTATGAGAGTTAGTCATATTTAAATTGGTTGCAGAGAAATCAGAAGAGTTTGACCCTTCTGCTTCTTCTGTAGTAAAGCATGATGGATTCAACAAATTAAATACTTCTCAAGGTAAATTACATATCTTTTCTTGTGGCACTTCTCTTAAGTTGCTTATAACAGGATCAGATGTTATCAACAGCATATTAAGCAAATCAACTGCTTGCGAGTATTGTGTTCACGAAATCTTCTACAGTCCTTGTTTCTAGCTTACTGAGCTGTCCAATAGGCAAGAGGGAAAATTTTATAATTTCGTGAATATGTACAAGTATTTTGTGAACAGTAGCAGGCATGTAGTACCACGGATAGAGATTTATGTACATTTAGCTTTTTTGTTACTGACGCAAAAGAATAAAATTTATCAACATCAATATCATACCCTGAAGATAAGGCACGAAGAATAATCCCAAACTTTCTTATTATAGTAACATCCAACCCTGTAATTTATGCATTTTACTTCGGGTTTTAAAAAAATCTCCGAGCAGTATTTCCGTCATTTGTTACTGTGGTTATGGTTTATCTACAATTAGCTCCATTTCACTCTTAAATCGGCTTTTAATTTCATCAGCACATTTCTTCATATTAACTTTGTCCGATTCTGCGCTGAGCTGCCATTTTTTTTATTTCCAAACAATAGCTTATATGAAGCAAATATTCAAAGCACCTTATCCATGCGTGTAATGTAGACAAACCAAAAGTAAGATTGTCTCTGTTAGTCTTAAGACCATAATTCATTGACTAAGGGGTTGCTTCACAAATAAAACATTTTTGTGATGATGAAGTTTCGGTCATCGCATTACAGACTTTCCCATCAATCATAGTCATGAGCATTACATGTTTGACAGAAACCTCGAAATCTTCTAACTTATATTATGTCGGCGACAAATCTTTTATTTCTTCCAAAACTTTATTTGTTTCCTCAACAGCTAATTCTCTGGTTTCTTTTCAAGTAAAAGACGGTCAAATGTTTTGCCAGATAACATGGTCATATTCATCACGTAATTGAAGAGGAACAAATGAGAACGTAAACAAAACTTCATCAGTGTCATCACTTTTTGCAAATTTTTGCTTATGAGCACTATGACCGGAACTTCCATCACAACCCCACTTGCTAATAAGTGTTCATGATGAGTAAGGTAGCAGATTGTCCATAACCTCGGACTGTGCAGAGATTAATCGATTTGCAGTTTTGTCTAAAATCGCTTGCACTTTGATTTCACCACGTGTTTCAGTTACAGATATGTGCTCCTCTGCAGGGAAACAGGCAATTTTAGATTTTCCTACACTAAATAATGAAGGAAATAGCTTGTGTCAAGCTTTGATGCTCCACTTACGAGTCAGTTTGTAAGTGTGACAAGTGAATTGCTATCAACATAATAGGCCAAAGCATCATTACTCAATACTCTTTGATTGCTGAGAACATGATGTATGTAATGTCTAGGTCTATTCGTAACATTTGGTATAGCTTGTGCTAGCTCTCTATTGCCTGACAACCGTGCTGACACCTCAGCTACGTAAATTAATACACTGTCACTCCTAGTCTTGATAAGTTCATTAATTCGTCTTCGCTTTGTCTTGAAACTCGATTCCAAAAATTCCTTCATTGGTCTGCCAGGGCCTGGTAGGTGCTCAGAAGAAGACGTTGGTAAGGGTTCAATCATAGATACCTCTATCTGAGTGCTTCTGAAGAAACCGTTCCTTACTTTTCATATATTTTAGACGAAAATTGTGAAACTGTGACCTTGATGTCCCTCAAAGAGTCTTCAGTTGCAAAGGTTAAATCTAGTCTTAGACAAATGTATTGATACAAATTTGTATTTCTTACGTCTTTTTTGTGTTTAAGCCATTCTTCAAAAAAACTCATTTTCGAAATTCACACCACTTGTTCCAAAGAAAAATTAAAATAAAATACTTGTGTGAATATATCGCAGTCAATTTTTTTGGCATTGCTTAGAAGACGAATACAACTATTGGGTATATATTTTAACTCGTGCGGTATTTTTTTTTTTTTCAAAATTTGAACGTTTATTTAAGAAAAACATATACAAAAGTATTATTCAAAGTATTGCCCATCTGACGCTATGACTTTTTCCCATCTTTCTGGCAATTTGTGGATCCCATCTCAAAAGAACTGCACCGTCTTGGCAGCCAAGAATGAATCAAGCCAATTTTTGATATTCTGCTCTGATGTGAACCGTATTTCAGTGAGGGCGTTCTGCATCGACCGGAACAAATGGTAGTCAGAAGGGGCAAGGTCTGGGCTATAAGGCGGGTGGGGTAAGACTTCCCATCCACTGTTTTCCAAATAGTTCTTAACCGGAATAGCAACGTGGGGCCGAGCGTTGTCATGAAGAAAAATTATTGCCTCGTGTCTGGTCGCATATTCCGTGCGTTTTTCGGCTACTGCTCTCATCAAACGGATTAATTGTGTTCGGTAGCATTGCCCATTGATGGGTTCACCCAGTTTTAGCAGCTCATAATATAGCACACCCATCTGATCCTACCAAATACAGAGCATTATCTTCGCGCCATGGATATTCGGCTTTGCCGTTGATTTGGCTGGTTGGCCGGATTTCACATATGATTTTTTGTGCTTGGTAATGGATCCATTTTTCATCACCAGTAACAAGTCGATGCAAAAATGACTTCCTTTTGTGGCGTTCCAGCAGCATTTTGGACATTCAAAACCGCCTTTCGACGTCTCTCGACTTGATTTCATGTGGAACACAATTTCCTTGCTTTTGAATATATTCAGCTGCTTTTCAACGTTTTGAAATGGCTGCCTGAGTGACACCCAAAGATTCTACGAGCTCTTCTTGTGTTTGGCAACAATCTTCATAGAATAGTGCTTCCAGTTCTTCATCTTCAAACGTTTTTGGTTGCCTAGGACGTTCATCGTCTTCCAAGCCAAAATCACCACTTTTATATCGTGCAAACCACTTTTGGCACGTTCGCTCAGCTAGCGCATATTCACCATAAACTTCCACCAAAATACGATGATTTTCGTCAGTAGTTTTCTTCATACTAAAGTAATGAAGAAAAACTCCCCCCAAAAACACTTTTTCAGGCACAAAGTTCGACATATTTGAGTGAAAAAAAATTATTGTTGTTTACGCTTCAAATGAATGACATATACTGAAATGACGTACAATGACAGTAGGTTTCCAACGCATGTTCCAATGGAATAATAACAATGGAGTAATACAAGTTACGCCATCTCTTAGCAAAAAGCACGAAGTTAAAGACCCAATATATCATATATGAATTCCACATCAGTGACGCTCGGTGACATTTCATTTTTCCTCAATTGAAAAAAAAACAAGCTTTAATAAAGTATTACTAAATAAAATTAAAGTATATTTTATAAATACTAGGTGGGGTGAAAAGAAACCTTCTTGACCGCCAGAATGCGCTTCTACTGCAAAAAATTTTATGTTACCTTGAAGTCCATTGAAGGCATATTTATATGCCAAATTTCAGTACGATACTGTCTTCAGTTTTGTTTCGACAGCTGATTGTTGTTGACGTGTTTGGCATCATGTTGAGTATGGACAAAAACGATTCTCGTTCTCTCATAAAACATTATTTTCTGAGAGGTAAAAAGGCGAGGGAAACAAAAGAAAAGTTGGATAAATATTATGGGGCTAATGTTCCGTCAGATTGCACGGCACCGTTTCGAGAGTTTCGTGGTGGCCCAGGCCCCAGGCAGGCCCTCCGATGCGGTTACAGAGGACAGTGTCAAAAAAATGCATGAAATGGTGTTGGCTGACATATGAAAGTGCGCGATCTGGCAGATACCACAAAGCTTAGTACTGAGTGCACACTCTAAGTTTTGGGCAATATTCTGTATATAAAAAAGTTATCCTGCCGCTGGGTGCCGCGCATACTCACTTCTGACCAAAAACCCGAACGCGAGAGCACTTCGAAAGAATGTTTGGACTTTCTGATGGGGAATCGGAGGGACTTTTGTCGTTGATTGGTAACTGTTGAATACCAGAGAACAGAATGAGTGCCCGGCAATGGACTGAAGCCCGCACGAGAAGCGGCCGAGAGAGGCTCAATGGGTCGGAAATGATATGGAAACGGTTTTCTGGGAATGTATTGGCATGCTCTTTCGTGGACTACCTTGAAAAGGAAAATCCATCAACAGCGAGTATTACTGTTGATTATTGGAGCGATTGAAGGCCGAAATCGGGAAACGGCTTCACATGAAGTGAAAAAAAAATTTGTTTTTGCAAGGCAATGCACCGGCGCACAAGAGCATCACAACCATGGCTAAAATCAATAGTCGCCCGATTTGGCTCCCTCGGACTATTATCTCTCCCCAAACCTCAAAAGATGCCTAATCAATAAAAAATTAAGCTCACGCGAGGAAATCATCGACGCCACGGAGGAGAATTTTGCAGACCTTCCGGAAAATTACTTTTCGGACAGAATCAAGAAGTTAGAAATTCGCTAGAATAAGTATATCAAACTAAAAGGGGACTATATTTAATAAATTAAAAACACATTTAAAAATATTTTTTTTCATTCCCAAGGAGGTTACTTTTCAACCCATCTAGTATAAATTTGAAAAAATCGAAAATTTTTTTCTCATTTCCAAAGTTTAGACATTCAAGAAAATGACATTCAAGAATTTTTCAAAATTTCAATATTTTTATGAGTTACAGCCATTTTTGTGACATGGCGTCTGATCTGGTTTTTCCCGAAGCTATTTTTTTCGAGTTGGCGTGCACGATATCTCAAGTTTAAATGAACCGATTTTTAAAAATCTTTAAAAAAATTCGGAATTAAAAAAAATAATTTTTTTTTTTTCAAACGGCCGCCATTTCGTGACTTGCCATTTCGTGACTTTTCCAAGGTTCGGGCTATAGCGGTATCTATACTAATTAAGAGCTCGTTCGGCTTTTTTGTTTCAGATAACCAGAAGGGTTAAAATCATGCACGTGAATTTTGAGTTTTTTTTTCTCAGTTAATTTTTTATGCAATCTTGAAATATCAATAAACAAGTGATAAGAATAAGTATGGTAAAAATATTTGTTATTTCGTTTGTACAGAGCTTCAAACACCTCCCGAAATTCTAAAAATCTAGACTAGAATACCCTCTTAAGCAGATAATAATTAAAGTTGGCAATATGAATATTTCAGATCCTACTGAGGTTACTAATAGTTTTAATGACTTTTTTGTCCCTGTAGTCTATAATTTTTCTGCAGAATTTTAATTCTGATGAGAATGTTATAAATGATATTACTTCTAATAACAGTTTTGCCTTTGTTCGGATATGTCCTGTTAAGTTACTTGCCATTATTAACTCACTCAAAAATTTCAACTCTTCAACAGATGATAGATGTTAGCCTTTAAAAACATACATATTTTATATTGTTGATGTGTTTGCTCATATTTTTAATAAAAGCATTTACTGTGGAGTACTCACTTTTTCACTTAAAATTGCAACAGTTATTCCGCTCTTCAAAAATTCTTACTCTTGCTATCTAAAGAACTATAGTACGGTATCCCTTTTACCACTTTGTTCCAAAATATTTGAAAAAGTGATGATTTCTGAGCGTTTTAAACAAAAAAAACATCTTTTGTGTTGTCAATATGGCTTCCGTGCTGGTAAATGCACAGAAGGTGCACTTTTCTGTAATAAAATTTATGAAAACGTTAATGGAAGTGTTTTTCACGGGTGGGCTTTTTTTAATTTAATCAAGGCATTCGATCTAGCGGGTCACAAAATTCTCTTATGTAAACTATGTATTATAGGAATGAGTCTCTTTATTTATAAATGGCTGGTTTCTTACTTGTGTAACAAAAAAAAAAACAAAAATTGAACATTAGAGATAAGTACAGCAATCTATGTAGCTTAACTGCTAAATTTGTTCTAGGCTCGGTCCTAGGTGCCGTCCTATTTTTGATTAATATAAACTCTATCCTTGAAAAGAAATGTAAGGGCATACCAACTGTTGAAAGTTGCAATGCTTGCTGACATTAATTTCAATTTAAAAATTTTAAGAATCTGGTTTGTTGCTCATAAAATGATTCTCAGTAAAGAAAAAACCAAAACGATATGTTTTAGGCTTTTGAGTTCTTTTGATCTGCCTGACTGTGAAATATTTCACCATACTGCCAACTGTCCAAAATTCCAAACTAAAAACAAGGTAAAGCAACAATTAACAAGAAAGCATATCTATTAGTTGCGCTGATAATTGCTTTCAGGTGAATTTTGTGCAATCTTTTAAATATCTTGGAGTTATATTGGATAATTACCTGAACTGGTTCGACAACACGAATAGTATAAAAAAGTATCTACTATAATGTTATGCCCCAGACAAATTCCTAGCTTAAGTTTATATTCTTCAGAAATATTATTTTGTGTGGTATACTATTTTATGGGATAGTTCACTCAAAAATTTAAATGGTCTTACTTGTTGGACGATTCTCGATAAAAATAAGCCCGTCGCACGTAGGAATATTTACACTAAAAATTTGGCAACAATTTTTTTTTTTTTTTTATTGTTTCATTCAGATATGTATAAATAAATACTAATCAAACCTTAAGTTTACGCGCAGAATGGCTTGCTTTTCTTATGTGGTAAGCAAAAGTCTGTTTAATATCTCTCTATTGCATTGGACTCTGTCAAACTTTCGGGAGAAGTTCAGTCTGTAAAGCCTGAAGTGCTTATTACGGGCCTCAGCAGCTTCTTTAGAGAGTTGCCCGATTGGCAAGATAGAGAGCGAAATTACTATTGCATCATGTGCAAGTAATAAACTTGCGTGGAGAATTAAAAGCCCGAACTTCAGGCTATCGGGATCCAATTCATTTCGTTTTGTCAAATCATTAAAGTCTTTGGAAGTTATTCCACAAATATAGCATTTCATAGTTGAAGACGTGTTTGTAGCTGCATTACCAATTTTTGCGTTTACCATTGGTGGTAGAAGTTTGTATGTAATACAAACGGTGCCGATAGATTTAGGTATTTTCGCTTTGTTTGGATTCCTTGCCTGTTCCTCTATGTAAGGGGTGATTCATTGTGAAGTTTGATTTTCAATAGGCTCTTTTTGACAGATCAGGCGTGACTCTTATCGAAGCGTTCTGTAAGAAATGTTTTTCGTGCGATTCGAGAAACTTTCGGTGAGCATAATCGCCCTACTGAAACCACTTTTGCCAATACCATTCGCAAATCTGAGTCCCAGTTTACATTAGTGGATAATACTCGAACGGTTAGACCACATCCAGTACGTAGTGAAGAGACGATAGCAGCTGTAGTTGAGAGTGTACGCGAAGACCGTGACGAATCGATTGGTCGTCGTTCTCAGCAGCTTGGCTTGGTGTATTTTACGTGAGGATCTCGGCCTAAAAGTGTAAAAAATTCAACATGTGCAAGAATTGAAGCCAGGCGACTTGAATTTGCATCTTATTTTCAGTGAATGGGCTCTCAATGAAAATCCAGTGTTTTATCCTGAAATTTTGTTGAGTGATGTATCCCATTTCTGGCTCAATGGATACGTTAATAAACAAAATTGCCGTATTTTGGCTGGTGAGCAACCAGAAGAGTAACAAGAGCTACCATTATATCCATAAAAACCACGGTATGGTGTGGTTTATGGGCTGGTGGAATCATTGGTCCATATTTCTTCAAAAACGAGGCAAATCAAAATGTTGCCGTCAATGGTAACCGTTATCGCGATATGTTAATGGACTATGTGCTTCCTGAAATTCAAGCATATGGTCTCGGTGAGCTCTAGTTTCAACAAGACGGCGCTACGAACCATACAGCGTGTGAAGCAATAAACTTGTTTAGAAATCCGTTTGGTGAGCACTTAATTTCACGTTTTGCTACGGTAGATTGGCCTCCTATATCGTCTAATATCACACCTTTTTACTATTCTCTCTAGGTATATGTAAAGTCTCCGGTCTTCAGGAATAAGCCAGCTACAATTGACGCTTTGGAAGCCAACATTACTCGTGTTATCCGCGAGATACCAATACCCAAAATTGGATGGGAAAAAGTCATAGCTTCAGATGGGCAATACTTTGAATAATACTATTGTACATGTTTTTCTTCAATAAACGTTCAAATTTTGAAAAAAAAACCGCACGAATTAAATTACCAATATAGTTTCTAAAACTGACTCCAAATACTTTCATAGTCGCAAAGTTGTATAGTCATGTAAGTATTGCAGTTTTACTTCCACGCATGTTTCAGTCACTCTAGTAGATTGCTCGTCTGGACAGCAATCCTTCTTAGCTTTTTTATGAGAGAGAAGCAAGGATATACAATATATTCTTGTTTGCACTATGTAGGATTTCCTATTGTCTTCTACTTAATATCTGCGTCTACGTAAATAGCCAAGGCCTCAATTGGGTGATATTTTTTTATTTTTTTACCATAACTCTGTCGAAGATATTAATCTTTCGGACATTGTTTGCTCTAGTTGGTTTCAATGTGATCGCTTTCGTTATTTTAGATGCATCTTTATTACCTTCTGCTCGTTGACTCATCTGTGCAGCATAGGTTAATTGTTCTGCAGGAATTTTATCCTTCAAATCTTTAGTTTCTGTTCGCTTGGATCGGTCACTTGATTCTGCGAATTCTGTGGTTGGTCGACCAGATTTTCTTGCAGTCCGAACGGCATATTTAAGGCTGCTTCTTAGCCAGTGGTCATGTTTTGTTAGAAAGTGATCATTTTTGTAGTTTGCAGCTATCCATTTCTGCTTAAAGTCGTATTTTGAATGGCCTAACGTATGTCTAATTTGGTCAATTTCGGTACTTGGGCATTTTGTTAACTCTAAAACTTTTGGTCCATTGTTTTATTAGTACATTCTTGAATTATATCATATAGCTGTTTCTTATTTATAATAGCAAACTTCGCGGTCTAATCTTAAAATAAAATAATATTTATTGCAAATATATAATATAAAATACGAAGTCAAGTATCAATAAGTTTAAATTTCTAGTAAACAAAATGGCGGAAGAAAGCTGTTCTGTTCAGAAAAACTTTACAAAGGCATCTTTGTTTGAATATTGTTAACACAAAACAAGGTATTTTTGTAGTTATTTACAATAGTAATTATGTATTGTATTGTTAGTATTATTCCACTTATGGGCGAAATAAATTAATGTTAACATGGTTTTTATTAAAATACATACCTCGATCTTAAATATTCATCTTTTTTATTTCACAAACTACAATTAACAAAAACAAAAAACTTTATGAAAATTTTCAACATAATAATGAATTGAATAACAATAAAGCGCTTTAAATTATGACCGAGTTTCGTCTACTTGTGTGTCGTTTGGGTGATACAAAAGACGTTGGAGCTAGTGGGCTGTCATAGACAATTTATTTAACTGTAGTAAACAGTTAGTTGCATTGCATGATTTGGATAACCGACTTTTGGCCAGATTTTTGGTGTTAATACTCTTACGAGCGTCGCTTGTATCGCAAAAACATATTATACGTATTATATGCAGAAAAAATCATTTTCATGGTAGTTTGGTTTTGTTTCAAACCTTGCTACAAAAAGGAATGCTCATCATGACTTACGTATTATCTCTGTTAACTTTGTTGATATCCCTTCACATAACAAAACAAATTGTAGGAAGTTTTTTTACAGTAGTAACCCCTACGCTTTTTAACAAATTCCATCAGAAGGTTAAGAAATTTAATAAGCTTTCTCAAAGAAATAAGATCTTGACTGTTAAACCACAACTATAATGAGATTAAAAATATTTTCAAATCAGAATGTTAACATTATTTGTAGATCAAAGAAAACATACATATAGGGCTTTCCAATAGGGACTTGACAACTTTGAATTTAATTTGTGAACGCACTTTTTCACTAATTATCAAACTGTCTCTGTCAATTTATTCAGTAAACTTTTTCATCATTATAAGTACACTAACAGATATTCTAAGTCGGTGACTGCAACTTTAAGAGCGTTAACTCCAATTTTCGGTCGTAATTCTTGCCCTTGTAGACAGGCAATAACAAGTTTAGTGCAAAAATTTGAGTCTAAATATTCGTTGTGTGATGTTGCCGTGTCAGTGAGACAACGGGTTGGTCGAAGTGTCGAAAGTATCGCTGCAGTTCAGACGTCCGTAGCAAACGATCCAAATCAGTCAATTCCACGGTGTTCTCAATAATTGGGCATCGCTAAGACCACATTATGGCGTGTTTTGTGTAAGGATCTTGGTTTACACCCATACAAGATCAAGCTGACTCAAGAATTGAAGCCGATGGACCATTTGAAGCGACGTACGTTCTCCGATTGGGTACTGTAGAAGATGATGAATTTCATCGCAAAATCATGTTCAGTGACGAAGCTCATTTTTGGCTCTATGGGTTCGTCAATAAGCAAAATATGCGTTATTTGTCAGGTGAAAACCCACATATGCTTCATAAATCACCACTTCATCCACAAAAAATAACTGTTTGGTGCGGTTTTGCATGTCGGCGGCGTTATTGGGCCATATTTTTTCGTCGACGATAACGATCGTCACGTTACTGTGAATGGTCAGCGTTATCGCGCCATGATCACCGATTATTTGTGGCCCGAATTGAAGATATGGACTTGAACGACATGGGGTTTCAACAGGATGGTGTCACAAGCCACACAGCACACGCTACAAGCGATTTATTGAAGAGTAAGTATGGTGAGCGTGTTATCTCAAGACATGGGCCAGTCGATTGGCCGCCTTGAATATTTTCTGTAGGGCTACGTTAAGTCATTGGTTTATGCCAACACACTGGCGACGTTGGAAGAGTTCAGAGCCAACATTGAACGCGAAATAGCGGCCGTTTCGGCCGAAATGTGTGGTCGAGTCGTTGAAAATTGGCTCCAACGAATTGACCGCTGCAAACGTGCCCGCAGTGGACATATGAACGAAGTTGAGTTCCATTCATAAATGTTTTGATTGTACTTCAAGCCAATAATAAAGTTTTTGAAATATTTATAATGGTTTGCTTTTTTTTTAAAACAGAGTTGTCAAGTCATTATTAGAAAACCCTATACTATAAATGTTATTCCCCACTATCACATAACTTGTTACATAATTTAATTTATATTTGTTTCAATGGTGCATTAACTTCTAGTTTCGACTTAAGCATAGCTTAGAAATGTTACCCGTAAGTAATTTTATATATCTATTGAATTGTATGCTATTTTGAGGCAATGAAAACAAATAAATAAATAAACCTAGTTTTCCTTAGAACTGGATTCTTTGTTTCATTGCACCTAGCTAATTTCTACTTTCTAACTTGTGAATAGTTGAATGTTTTGAAAACCTATAAATGGTAGATAGATAAATTTTATTTCGTTAGAGAAGCGAGAAATCGACACGTACTATGTGGAGTGTTTGGCGATCATGCTTGGCTTAATTGTAAACATCACAGCTGTTAACAAATTCTTGTAAATCTATGTTTAAGTTTGGGTAGTTGTAGAAGATTTTTAGTTCCGAAAACATTTCATTTATTCCCCCATGGTTTCGATTGATGTGCTCATTCTTAATAAATTATAGGTAGAATTTGGTTTCCATCAACAATATTCTAAAGTCTACTACTGGATATTATGGTCTAAATTGGTGTTCAGGAGAAAAAATTGCACGTACAAGTCTTGAAATTTATTTAGTCCTGGTTAGTTTTCTTATTTTCACATATATACGTTTCTTTTCGGATTCTTTTCTGTAATTGTGTGATAGGTATGCGAAAAATTAGCTTGAATGACTCAGTGGTCCGTTGAGACAGGGGGAATAGCACACCTGGGGTGTTTTTATTAGTGTGGAAAGTTGAAAAGAAGTCCAGAATATTGGCATCATGAGTATTAGCATAAGGTGTGAGCCCATTTACAAGCAAGGTTAAGTAGCTTTCCGTAGTGAAGATCTCAACGCAATGTCCATTGGGTATTGTCTGTCTTAAATGTCGAAACCACCCAGAAATGTATGGTATACATCGAAATCGCTTGCAATAACGATTTCAGTACGAGAATAAAGTGATATTAATATTTGAATGGACCCAACGGTGCATAAAAATCTTTTAAAGTCAAATTGTTATTAATCTCGAAGCTTCTCTGGTAAACAGAGATTGCATTGTGATGAAGATTGGTAACCTACATAACTAGACCTGTAAATTACAAAACCAAGACAATCACAGTTGGAAAAGAAAATGCCACTAGTTCGTATCCAGGAAGTCTCAGATCTGAGTGATTCGAAAACCACTGCCATTCATTTATAGCCACGAACGTACATTTCGTGTACATTTACTATATCCGCTCTGAACTTCCGAATTATTACATACAAGAAGCACAAAAAAAAAAAAAACATAGATATGTCGACGATTCTAAAAAAACTTGTGTAGTGAAAATTTATTTCTCTTAAGCTCTTGAAAGCGAAGCTTGCTTAAAAATGCCTACCCGGTTTTCTACTCACCTGGGTAATCGAATTCAATTGCATAGCGTTTTTCTCAATTCAATGCAGTTATTTTGCTGTTATCATATGTTCTGCTTCCAATTCCTTAATCGTACATTTGTTTCTATGCATCTTTGACCTGAGCTTATATAGAGCTGGTCACTTGCTCGGTTTGGCAAGAAGACTCAAACACATATCGAGTTTGAAACGCCAATGGATTTGGTTTAAGACAAAAGCAACAATTCCGAGCCCCTGTCTTCTGGATCATTTAGTAAAAGTAGCAACTTTATGTAAAAGTGATGACTCTTAATTTCGAAAACATTTTTCACACATCCCCATTGATTGTCGGTATTTGTGTGTTCTGTGTTTCGATGGTTTCCGTTCCTAAGCTGAGATCAGATCTAATAATGTTAAAATCTTCTTCACAATAAGGATGCCATTGTTTAGTTGAAGGCAACACCTAATTGACCATGTTGGTACGTGTTGTAATTCTCTACTCAGGAATGATTCGATTTTTCTACGGCTCGGTCTGAATTGAGATTTAAGGATAAGATTCAAGCAACAATTGTACCGGCTCTAAAGTACAGTAACATGACATTCTTAGAGTGGCATGTCTCATTTTCCTCGACCGCGCGTTTCTCATGCTAATTATTTTTCTGCTAAGATACCAGTGTCATCGCTCGACTTCGAGAACAACTCTATTGTTCTATTCAGCGCCGCTTTGTATTCTGTATGTGCTCGTCGTCAAACCAGGAGTTTCGCTGTGGTGACCGAGTGAAACCCAATACATCGGAAGCAGCATCTCTGATCGCTTTTTGTCAATTTTTTCACTTGTCTTCGATAATAGATGCTGGTGGCATAGGATCTCTTAAGAGAATTTGGGAGACTTTATCGGAAAAGTATTTGGCGATCTCCGACTTCGAACTTTCTCACAGTATTAGCTCGCTTTTTCGATGTTTGGGATATCCTCAATCGTATCTTAGCTCCAACAAGAAAGTGGTCCGAGTCAATGTTGAAAGAGTGCCTTGTCAATCTAGTTGCCTGTTGATTGATCAGGAGCTCTTCCTTGTGAATATCGAGATGCGAGAATCGCGTTCTAGTTACGACAATGTTTCGCCCCGCCGCGGCGCAAAGTCCGTTATGTGAGGTGGTGTTGTTCAGGCAATATTTTCCGACAGTACTACTAACGATGCCATCTCTTCCTAGCTTTGCACTAAAATTATTTATGACAATTTTACTGTCATAGCTAAGGTACTGCTCGTAGATCTTGTCCAAAAGCTCGTAGAAGCTATCGTCATCTTTCTGTTCTCTGGGGGCGTGCGCGTGTATACCATATGGTAAGGCTAATGTGGGTAAATTTAGATATAATACGGATTATTTCTAGGCGCTCTTTGTCATGCCAGAAACTAAAGATTTTTTGTTTCAGTCTGCACCCAAATAGACGCATTGCCGTAACAATCGCCGTAGTAGATATTGTAGTTTTTCACCCCCTTTTTCACCGGATAGGTTCATCCCATCGCATTCCTTGGATGCCGATAATTTCTGCTTTCTAACAGTCCAGAGCCTAAGCTTTCTGCTTTCTATTTATCACAGGTAGATCCGTCTGTATCCGCTTGTTGTTGTTGCTTCGTAACTGGATTTTTTTCCATGGCCGGGCAGTTACCCCAGCGTCACAACCCCCATCCTGGAGGGTTAATTTCATTAAAGATAGCTCTAGGGTGAAGGGTCAATTAGACCGAAGCCAATAACTCGTTTGGGAATATGAGCGCTACCGTTCTCTTTTCCAAGACCCTGATTTAGTCTCGTAAATCCTTACCGGCCTGAGCTCCAAATATTTTGGATTGGCCCGGATAAGCTCTCATTTGTTTTATTCCGTGATTTTACTTCACCGGTGATTTCAACTAGGGAATTCATCTGCTGTCCCGTTTAAAGTGCTGGTATTTTTGTCGTACTCATAATTCGAGTCCGCATAGATATCGACCAGTACCCGTTGGTTGAAACTTGGAGATGAAATAAGCACAATTGATCTGTAGAAACAGTTATAGCACCTAATATCACCAGGTTGACACCTCTCCGTGCAATCCCTATTTCTATAGCATTCAACAAAAGGAAATCTCACCCCAGATTGCGCGCTTAAATAGAGTGAGACCTCAACTAACTTGACATGTGAAATTAGAAGCAACTAGCAAATACAATAACAGTGCTACCTGGAGAGGCATATGCTTGGGGCCCAGGTTCAACCCAGTCTATGGTCCCACATAAGTCAGAATGTAAGTATACTTATTTATTTAATAACTATGTAATATATATTTAGACAGTTCTTCACTACATTTTCTTGGATCTCGATAAACAAAATTAGCATGGACCAGCAATTTTCCATCTAATTTCGCATCTTTCTTCCTAGCAGTATTCCAACTCTGATCAAAAACAAAAAATCTTTGAACAGTTTCGTGAAATTACTTAAAACTATGTGGAAAATTATTCCCTTAAAAAAGATTTCTCTCGATTATTATCAAGCAATACTTAACGCCGTGTCACTCATAATAAAAATGACATCTGTCCCATATGAACAAAAAAAAAAAAAAAAAACTAATTCCTTTAATCAACACACTCCTGCCAACTCGTAGAACAATATCATTTTTGTTTCATTTCACACAGAAATTGTGATTAATAATGCCACCTAATGTACAAGACATCCCATTATGCACACATTTTCATGGTTCTCTGATCTTTTAATTACCTACAAAACGAATGCTTAGACAAGCACGTCAAAAGGACAAGGGTTGCATTCTCAGGTCATTAAGCATGCGACTACAAATCCACTCACCGGCCTGCATACCAACTTTCGTGTGGACAACAAACGCAAACGGATACATTAAAAAATGTAAACATGCCATATTGTCTGTAGTCCGTACCATACCCGGGAAGCACACAATCCTAGTACTACCCTCTATACTTAGATACCGGGGGAAAGGCAAACAAAATTAATTAACGCCATCGTTTTTCCAAAAACCAAACCAAACGTCCTAATCGCTTAAACCCCATTAAATAATGAAATATTGAACGGCTCGGAGGCGATGTACGGATCTATGCGTGAATGTGTGTTTTGTGTCATGACTGAACCAAATCAGTCTCTTTCAAATACTTGAACACCACCATCGACAGGCCATAGGGGGTGCTTTCTATGTACGGCCAACTTCTAATGTTACACGCAATTTAAATCAATGATGACGGAGGGTAATCAATTAAACAAACAAAAAAAAAAAAAAAAAAAACAAAAACAAATCAACTAGGCGACACATTGAGCAGCCGTAAATGTTGTTTTTAGATACACCCACTCAATCAGCAAACAGCACAGAGGCGATATATACCCGTACAAGATACAACCGGCGAAAGACGAAAAATGTAAAAGAAAATTTTGCACTGATGATGAGCATTAAAAATAGTGTGTGTGTGGAATAGTGTTTCCAAGCTTAAAGTATGAAATTTCCTCATGATATGAGTGTGCAATAAAGTCTATTCGCATCGGCTTATAAGATGCCAAGATGAATATATGTATGTATAGTGAAGTATGTATGGAATGTTGAATTCGCCAATCGAAATGAATTGAATACTATTGAAGGGCACGCTTCGCTATGACTATGGTTAAAATACGTATATTGTCATGAACAGTAGCTTCGACGAGTATGTCCAAAATAAAAAAAAAATAGAAACATGTTAGACGATCCTTAAAAAGAAACTATCTGCTTTAATACAAAGAAACGTCAAAATTTCGTGTAACTATTAAATAGCTCATAACAAGAGATTACGGATTCAAACTAAGAGAGAATTAATTAGTTTCCAACTGAGTAGAAAGCGACTCAAAGATCTAAAGGATTCAGCATTAGACCCAGAGAAACCTCCTCGATGACAAGCTCAGTATTTTTGCCGAATTCTCCTTACACTACGAGAAAGCATAAAGCGCTTAAGGTTTTAGACACAAAATTTTTAGTAGATAAAGATTTATTATCTAGGATGATATCCAAATTCACTGATTCGTTTGAGAATTGGATAGAGATGATACTAAGCATCAGATGAGACAGACCGTTTAGCTTAATCTTTTTCATGAAGAGAACAGCTTTTGACAGAATTGACTGAAAGTTCATTTCTGGTGTACCAATCGAACAGATAGTGACTAAGTATGAAGGTATGATCAAACATGTGATACAGTTTCACCATCTTTTTACACCTGAGCGTGAGCGTTAGAAACACTGAGAGCATTATAGAATAAATCGACCAAGATGCAGTGGAATTAAGGCCCAAATTCCTGGCGGGGTTCGAGTAGAAGCCGAAAGAAGCGTTATTGCAGAAATATCTACAATTTAGTTGGCCTTACTTTTTTCTATTATATCACCTGAAAGAAAATTCAACCCCGAAAATCAAAAATGGAAATTTGGTAATATTTTAAATTAATTTTGAATTAAATTTAACCCCTTAAATATTCTCAACGTTTCCCAGTGGGGTTAGGATCCAATTGCAGAATGTTGGCCAAACAAATGAATGTAGATCTTATAAATTTTCAGAAAATTATATGTCTGCTCACAAGGACATAAAATGTGTAGAGTTGGTTTTCATAGGACTTTCAGTTACCTACAAATAATTATGTTTTAAAAATTATCCCTTCGAAAACAATCACGCAAATCCTAATTTTAACTTTGTTAATTAAAAGACAAATGTTTTTATCAATATATTTTTGAGGATACTTATGTTAGTAACGAGTAGAAATAATTACTTAATAAATTATTGTTTTTGATGATAAAGTCAAAAACAATTTCGCTCACTAGGAGAGCATAAATGTATTTCACATTTAAGACATAAAATATGAGTTTTTCTTTTTGGCTTTCTGCATCTTGTGGCTTCTTTATTGTTGTCATATTCCGGCATATGATCAACAGTGTCATACTGAATTTCACTTAATGGATGGTTTGTGTACTTGACTGCTACTACCATAAAGACAGTTTTTTCCTTGTTAAAAACTGATATTCTAGCTGTAACTGATATTTCAATGGCGTAAAATATCATTCGCTAAGTTAATTTTCTAAATCTGATGAAGATACGGTATAAAATAATCAAATGGTCATTTTTATCCATACCACCCATTATATATTCATGCGAGTAACATATGTCTGCACCTCGCAGACAATCCACCCAAACTTCCAAGAATGGGGTCAGAAGCATTTATTCCAACATTAGCAGATAACAATCAAATCAATACGGCTGACTGAACAATGAAAGACCATAAAAGAGATCTGTCAATAATGGGCAATTAACCAATTCTTCGTTTATATTTGTTTTATAAACAAAATAATATCATAATATATAATAATAAACAAATGGTTTCGTTGACTTTATAGAGAACTAAAGATTGTTTTTTTTTTTACCTTCATGGCCCAATGTGAAACTTAACTGGCGCAGTCGGTACTCCTGTATTCAAAGAAAGAGAGGAATCAACGAAAAAAAAAAATCTAAACTAAATAAAAGTAATAATACAAAAAAAAAAGGACTATTTCCCTGGCTTGACAGAAAAGATATTTAGTTGTCAGATACTTTCATTTGTCTTTCATTTTTGATTCTTGGATTTGGCGGCGAACACTCCGATCAACTAAAGCGCGTAATACAGACAAATAATATTTTAATAAATGTGTACCCCGTCTAAAATAAAAGTCTTTTATTGTGCAGCACAACAGCACAAATTGGTGACCCCGACGTGATTGGTTTCTTGAAGTGTTAAGTTAAAAAATTAGAATTTTTAAAGTGAAAAAATACGCTACGTTACAGACGCTAGTACCGTTAAAAAGTCCCGTGATTACCGTTTCGGAGCGGTTTATATATCAACCCCCGAACCTAATAAGTTATCATCAAACATACAAATTCATCATCACCATAACGCATATACCAAAAATAGTAGTCCGACGTATTTTTATTTTACATCATCCTTGCAATCGCTATCATCATCTTCATCGTCATCACCATCGTTATCGCCATCGCCATAGCCAGCACCAGCGTCATCGCCATTAACAGCACCATGAGTCCCAGAGACCCATGCAAGAATCAACATTTTTTTGTACGAAGTACAGTGAGTAAATCATTTATTTATTACCAAATTTCAAATAAAATACTTCTGTATGAATAAAGTCATAGACATAATTTTTACGTATCCTCTCTTATATTTCAATTGTTACTATAGTATATGGTATTCCTATATTAATTACATTGTAAACATTCTTAATGGGTAGAATTTAAAAGTTTTTCTTGCTTGCGTGTGTGGAGAACATGGATGAGAACATCGAGGTTCAAATAACGGGTTCGCTCAGTCGGTTACGGTTACGTTTATACATTCCAAAAAATAGTTACAAGAAATTGTTTCGTTGAATTGAGCTACCGCGATTCACACATCATTTTGCTTACACATTAGCTGGTTAGTTCACGTTAAAAAAATTGCTCTCAACGGTAAAAACACAGAACCAAACGGTACCGGGAATAATCTAATGCATTGATGGATAATCAGTCTCCCTCTGATTTTATGCAGCAAACATCTTTGATTTCAATTAAAATTCCACCTTTTTGGAAAAACCGACCAGATTTATAGCTCTTGCAAATCGAAATGCAATTTCGATTAAAACATATTACGGCTTCAAATACTAAGACGATTATTAAGTAGCTTCACTTAATAGTCAAACCATGGAATCAGTTGCCGATGTCCTCGTTTCGCCGCCTGTGCAGGAGAAATATGATCATTTAAAATAGGTTTTAATCGAAAAAAATCGAGATAGTGAAGAAAAATGATTAGACGCGCTGCTAAATGAAATCGAACTCGGTGATATGAAACCTACGGAACTGTTTAGGAGCATGAAAAGTCTTGTCAGTGGGAATAATTTAGTCAATTCGCCAGTTGTTAAAAAACTGTGGTTAGATCGACTCCCGCCGAACATTCGAGTTTGCCTAAAGGCAGTTGAGAGTTCCCAAACTCAAAACGAAATTTTTTCTTTGGCTGACAGGCTACATGACTCCTCAACAGCTTTCAATACCCAAGTTTCGCAGGTCAGAGTACCTGAGACTTCTATAGGGTTTTCCAATAGGGACTTGACAACTTTGAATTTAATTTGTGAACTTTCACTAATCATCAAATTGTCACTGTCAATTTATTCAGTAAACTCAACATTTTCATCATGGCGAAGTACACTAACGAGCTACGTTCTCCGATTGGGTTCTGGAGAAGATGCGCCAAGATGATGAATTTCATCGCAAAATCATCTTCAGTGACGAAGCTCATTTTTGGCTGGGTTCGCCAGTGGGTGAAAACCCACTTGTGCTTCATGAGTAACCACTTCATCCACAAAAAATAACTGTTTGGTGCGGTTTGCATGCCGGCGGCGTTATTCGGCCATATTTTTTCGTCGACGATAGCTATCGTCACGTTACTGTGAATGGTCAGCGTTATTGCGCCATGATCACCGATTATTTTTGGAACGAATTGGAAGATATGGACTTGGACGACATGTGGTTTCAACAGGATGGTGCCACAAGCCACACAGCACACACTACAATCGATTTATTGAAGAGTAAGTATGGTGAGCGTGTTATCTCAAGACATGGGCCAGTCGATTGGCCGCCCCGTTCGTGCGATTTAACGCCGCTTGACTATTTTCTGTGGGGCTACGTTAAGTCATTGGTTTATGCCAACACGCCGACGACGTTGGAAGAGCTCAGAGGCAACATTGAACGAGAAATAGCGGCCGTTTCGGCCGAAATGTGTGGCCGAGTAGTTGAAAATTGGGTCCACCGAATCGACCGCTGCAAACATGCCCACGGTGGTCATATGAACGAAGTCGAGTTCCATTATAAATGTTTTGATTGTACTTCAAGCCAATAATAAATTTTTTCAAATATCTCAAATGGTTTGCCTTTTATTTAAAAAAAAAGTTGTCAAGTCGTTATTAGAAAACCCTATACTTCGGATAGAGAACTCTTAGAAAAAATATTTCATCGCATTGAAAGTTTAGAAATGCGATTTCCAATTAACAATAGCAGAGCGTCTAGAAGTTTTTCGCGGGAAAGATCGAACAGCAGATACCATTCGCAAAGTAGGAATAAGGATGATAAATCTTTTTGTTGGTTTCATCGAAAATTTGGTCGGAGTGCAAAAAATTGTTCTAAGCAATCTTGCAGGCTAAGCAATCTCTCAGACGAACTGATCGGTCGAACGATTTCATTGGCAACTTAAAGAATCTCTTCGCGCATACGACGATAAATGAAATTGGTATTCAAACCTACTTTGCATACTTCTCGGTATTCGTTCTACAAAATCGGGCAATCAAGAGATTGCACTCGGTCTATGAGACTAGCACCCGAGCCTTAATATTCGAGCCGTGGACTGGCCTTCTTCCGGCCCACGAGCTAATACCGAAGCAGTAGAAGCACATCTATGAATTAACTCTAGCTGACCCGACCTACTAAAAACCCGCCAAAGTCGATCTGCTATTGGAAAACGACATCTACTCCAAGATAGTTCTTCCAGAAATCATTCATGGCGAGAAAACAAAGATACCCATTGCACAGAACATGTCACTTGGGTGTATTTTGATAGGTAAAGTACATCAACCAATGCGGACCATGAGGAACTGCCTTCAAGTGTTTGACTTCAGCCGGCAACTTCAAGATTTTTGGGAGATGGAAGAAACACCCTTTAAGGCTCATCAAACATATGAGGACAAAGTATGTAAGGAGTTCTACAAGGCAACGACAAAAAGTTTCGTTTGCGGACGATACAAGGTATCGTTATCATTTAAGGAAGAGAGTAAACCTTAGCTTGGATCCTCGAAGGAAGGAGCTAGTACGACGATAAAGGTACGACCCTACACTACACTTAGTGTACAAAAATTGTATAAACGAGTACTTGCATTTGGGATATATAAAAGAAGTCGAAGTCAGCAAGCATAAAGTACTCAAGACTCTTTATCACTACTTCGTGATCCGTGCCCAAAGCATCCAGTTGAACGATAAATCTTTGATACAGCAGCCAAAACTTCAGCTAAAACTTCGTTGAATCAGCATTTAATGTCAGGATCTAAACAACAGACCAAAATTATTAAAATTATTTTAAGGTAGAGAAAAGATAAATCAATATACCCTTACAGCCGACATTGAGAAAATGTACAGGCAAAGCCGTATCAGCTCAGCCGACTCCTTTTATCAGCTGATAGTTAAGAGTGACTGTGATATCAATCCATACAAGGTATATCGTAGCCAGGTGCACCCTACTTTGCCATTTGATCGCTCAATCAACTGGCTACTGATGGGGGGCGCAACCATCTTCTGGGCTTACGAATGGTGGGAGAAGACAATTATGTGGACGATCTGTTCGCTGGAGCTGATACAGTTAAGAAAACAGTGTTGAGACCTTGAGTTAACAGTTTGCTGACCGCGAGTGGGTTCAATCTGCGCAAATATGCAAGCAATTCCAACGAGATTTTGAATCAAATATCTGTAGATCGGCGGGAAGTTGCCTTTTCTTTGCCTTTAGATACCCCAGATCACGTCAACACTTTATTAATCATTTAACTAGACAAAAAGGACAATCCTGTCCACCATTGCTAAGCTCTTGGACTCTTTAGGATGGATTTCACACTGCTTCGTCAAGGGAAATTTTTATGCAGAAACTGTGGCGTAGCAAGTTGAAGTAAGACGAGCCTATTTCATTAGAGCTGAAGAAGGAATGGAACTCTTTTCGTTAGGAATTGCCGCAACTTGAAAAGATCCGTATTTGGATCTACACGCACAGCACTCTTAAGGAACTAGAATTACATGGTTTCAGTGATGCGTTCGAGAAGGCACACGGTGCCACAATATACCTTCCAGTTCTTGATTTCATCCACGTACAGTTGCTTATGTCGAGGCTAGAGTCTCTCTAGTAAAAACACAAACATTGCCACGACTCGAACTCTGTGGAAATCTCT
This sequence comes from Volucella inanis, assembly GCA_907269105.1. Lineage (NCBI taxonomy): Eukaryota > Metazoa > Arthropoda > Insecta > Diptera > Syrphidae > Volucella > Volucella inanis. The sequence continues at coordinate 152,419,649 of OU026153.1, forward strand.
TAACTCTCTATAAATCAACACTATTCAAGGTTTGGTGAACGAAAAACAAAACAAGTTAAAACCAAATGTCCAGAATAATTTTTAATGTCTAACAATACTAGGCTGAGATGGACAAAATAGGATTAAACAAACCATACGATTTTTTAACCAGAATGGATTGGATCAACACGTTAAAGCAATAGATTTTTAGAATCAAGAAATTGTATTGATGAATGATGTGTGTCTTCCATTCTTAGCCAAATTAGTAAACGATGTGAAAGTGGTAAAAGCAAGTTACCTACATTCAGACAAGTAATCTTTAAGAAACAGAAAAGCAATATATTGAAACACTTCTTTTTGTTATCATGAAATAAGAACCACAACAGGCGAAGAAATTAACTCGCAACTTTATAGATACCCCACAAAAAACTCCCCCAATTTTAGTTCTCCCTCATCACTTACCCGACACAAACTTATTACGTACCTGTCCTCCATGCAACCAAAGCCCCGAGCGAACATGTATCTTTCTACCACCCATATTAACCCTTCTCAATATTTTACGACATCAATCTCAACTAGCAACCCACTTACTAATTTCAACTTTAAAACTGGAGCTAAGTACCCCTGGCTTCCAATGCCAACATAGTTTCCTGAGGGGTAGGTCAACCACAACAATGTAGTTTCAATCGATTTTAGCAAGGTATTCGATTATATCTCTTATCGAATAATACTCTTCAAATTGTTAGCCCACGGCTTTGAACCCATACTTTAAAAATGGATGTGCTCTTACCTGAAAAACCGTTCTTAAAGTGTTTGTTTTAGATTAGCCCACTCGGCTCCATTTTTCGCCACCTCTTGAGTCCTATACCTAGTTTTGTAAAACGGAGGTCCAAATAATTCAGCAACCCCTATGTGACCAAGTTCCTCTATATTACCTCTTTTCGCCTCCTCCTAGAGTACGCCAGTTAAGTTAAGGTCCCCATATCATCGTGTTCATATCTCAAAAATCGAAAGCATCCAACGCCGTTTTCATTGATTTGCTCTTCTATGTAAGCCATGAAACCTAGACTCCCCAATTAAAACCGTTTCAACCTTATTAAATTAAACAATTAAACAATCTTGAGGAACGCAGAGATGCAGCCGACTTCATATTCATTCATCGACTCATTTCAGATTACATATGGTATAATACATGTCCCTTCACAACTCTATGTTCCTCAACACTAACCGTCGTAGACATGAATTCCATGTTCATAAGTCTAGGACCCTTACAGAGTCCTATAACAAAAAGCGTTAAGCATTTTCCTATTTTTGTATATATTTGCATACAATATATTATTATATTTATCGGAGTACCAAACTAACTGCAAACAATGTAGAATTCTAAAATCTACACTTCTTTGTGACAAAAATTTCTTCATTGGACAGTTCTCCTTGCTTGAGATTTGTAAAATTTTACAATCGCTTAAAACATCTAATTCGTCTTCTGACAATATTTCAAGCTTTATATTGAAACACATTGCTTTCCATATTTCCGATGTTCTTTGTTTTATTTTTAATTTCTGTGTGCAAGAAATAGTTTTTCCTGAGAGTTTAAAAACTGCTGTAGTAGGTATTAAAACAGAATAATATCGTTCTTAGATAGAACTCATTTCATAAGTAAGTAATTTGGGTTAAGAAGTTATCTGCCGAAACATATAGAAGTCTAAATACTTCTCAAATTTCTTAAACATTATTTATTGACATAAACAAGGCTTTCGGTTTGGTGAACCATATTTTGCTACTCAATAACCGGAGGTTTCATTTATAGATGGTTATGTTTCTAGTTAACAAATTGGAAACAAGTGGTAAAGATTAAAATTTTTTTTAGTTCGAAAAACTACTGAAATAAAGGTGTTCCTCAAGGATCAGCTTTTGGCCCGATATTACCATTAATTAATATAGACTGCTTATTTATACCACCTTAAAAGTCAAAATCACGACATTTGCTGAATATGGTTTAATTATCATAGATTGATCATCAGTAACAAAACGAAATGCATGGTATTTAAGGGGAGATATACATCTAGAATCATCGAACAATTTTTGATTTGCATTTTCTTGAAGCTTGAAGTCTCAACAATATCTGGTGAAAACTTCAAGTCAATATTTCGATAAATAAGCCAGTTACAGCCAGCCGAGAGAGTGAAACGAGTTTTGCGACATCGAACTGAGAGGCAGGTAGCGGCAAGCGAGCCTTCGAGCAGAGCGTCCCTAGACCCATTTTGTGATACCATTGTTTTTTTTGGGTGTGTTCGGCTCCAGGTAGAACGGAAATATCATACGACTGTTATTACTTGCCAGAAATAGACACGTTTTGTCAAGAATTGTGCGATACGAAGGGAAAGCCAAAACCAGCGTCATACTTGGTGGAGTGAAAAGCAACCTCCTTGACTGCCAGAATGCGCTGCTACTGCAAAAAAGGTAATGGTGCCTTGAAGTCCGTTCATATTTAGGTTTAGACATGTCAAATTTCAGTGCGATACTGTCTTTAGTTTTGTTTTGACAGTTGATTGTTGCTGACGTGGTTGGCATCATGTTGATTATGGACAAAATCGATTTTCGTTCTCTCATAAAACATTATTTTTTGAGATGCAAAACGGCGAAAACAAAAAGAAACAAAAGAAAAGTTGGATAAATATTATGGGGCTAATGCTCCGTCAGATTACACCGTCAAATATTAGTTTCGAGAGTTTTGTGGTGGCCGCAATTCATTGATTTTAGCCGTAATTGCAATGCTTCTGTGCGCCAGTGCATTTTTAAGGTGATTCATTACAAGCGATGAAAAATGGATTAAATACCAACCAACGCAAGCGATTATGGTCAAACGACTTCAAAGCCTAGACTGACGGCAAACTAGGTTATGTTGAGTGTTTGGTGGGATTGGAAGGGAATTGTCTATTACGAGCTACTAGAACGTGGCAAAATGGTCAATTCTATCCTCTATACTGTGCACAACTCGACTATTTGAATGAATCTATCAAGAAAGAGCGATCAGAATTAGCTAACAGAAAGGGAGTTGTCTTCCGTCACGACAATGCTAGGCCACACACATTTTTGACGGAGATTGATTGGGAAGTTTTGATGCATCCACCATATATCCCAGACCCTCTGATTACTATTTTTCGTTCTTTGCAAAACTCTCATTTGGCCAAGTTTTTCGCTGATAAACCACAGAAGTTCTTAAACGATGGAATTATGAAGCTACCTCGAAAATGGCAAAAAGTCATAGATAATAATGGCCAACATGTACTTGATTGAAATTGATTTTGAATAAAGAAAATTTTTTTTCAAAAATGTACCAAAAAACCGCGGAGACTTTTTATAAAGGGTGATTCATTTTAAAGTTTTATATATAATTTAAAATAAAACACATAAATTTAAAATTGAACTTAAAATTTGTAGATTAAAATTAAAAGAACAATTCATGGCATTTACTTTTTGAAATTACATCATGTAAATATTGGCTAACACTACGTCTGAGGTGGTCCATTCGGAAGGCCCAATTTTGGGCGACTCGTTTGAGCATAGCGGCTGGTATCTCGCGGATAATACGAGTACAAAGCGCTTCTTAAGCGTCAATCGTAGCTGGCTTATTCCTGAAGACCTGAGGCGTTACATAATCTCAAAGAAAATAGTCCAAAGGTGTGATATCGCACGATCTAGGCGGCCAATTTACCGTAGCCAAACGTGAAATTAAGTGCTCATTAAAATGATTTTTCAACACGTCCAAGGTTTCACACGCTGTATGGTTCGTATTGTCGTCTTGTTGAAACCAGAGCTCACCGAGATCATGTGCTTGAATTTCAGGGAGCACATAGTCAGTTAACATGGCGCGATAACCGTTGTTTTTATTGGATGTAATGGTAGCTCTTGGTACTCTTCGGGTTCTCATCAGCCCAAATACGGCAATTTTGTTTATTAACTTATCCATTGAGCCAGAAATGGGCTTCATCACTGAACAACATTTCACGATAAAACACCGGATTTTCATTGAGCTTTTCCGGAGTCCATTCACTGAAAATATGACACAAATTCAAGTCGCCTTGCAAAAGTTGAATTTCGTACGCTCTTAGGCCAAGATCCTCACGTAAAATACGCCAAGTTGTCGAATATGACAAGAAAAGCTGCTGAGAACGACGACGATTCGATTCGTTATGGTCTTCGCGTACACTCTCAGCTACAGCTGCTATAGTGTCTTCACAACTTGCTGGATGTGGTCTAAACGGTCGAGTATCATACACATATGTAAACTGGAACTCAAATTTGCGAAAAGTATTGGCAATAGTGGTTTCAGTAGGTCGATTATGCCCACCGTAAATTCCTCGAATCGCACAAAAAACATTTCTGACAGAATGCTGATTTTCGTAACTCAGCTGAACAATTTGGAGACGCTGTTGTAGTGTGAGTCTTTCCGTGATGACTTGCCAAACGATACTGAACAAAAATGACAAACCAGTTTGATGGGAGTCACGCGTGATCTGTCAGCCTTAAGTTATTGGGTATATATTTTAATTTGCGCGGTTTTTTTTTTCAAAATTTGAACGTTTATTAAGAAAAACATGTACAATAGTATTATTCAAAGTATTGCCCATCTGAAGCTATGACTTTTTCCCATCTTTCTGGCAATTTTTGGATCCCATCCCAAAAGAATTGCACTGGCTTGGCAGCCAAGAATGAATCAAGCCAATTTTTGATATTCTGCTCTGATGTGAACCGTATTTCAGTGAGGGCGTTCTGCATCGACCGGAACAAATGGTAGTCAGAAGGAGCAAGGTCCGGGCTATAAGGCGGGTGGGGTGAGACTTCCCATCCACTGTTTTCCAAATAGTTCTTAACCGGAATAGCAACGTGGGGTCGAGCGTTGTCATGATGGAAAATTATTGCCTCGTGTCTGGTCGCATATTCCGGGCGTTTTTTGGCTACTGCTCTCTTCAAACCGATTAATTGTGTTCGGTAGCGTTGTCCATTTGGCTGGTTGGCCGGGATTCACATATGATTTTTTGCGCTTGGGATTGACATAATGGATCCATTTTTCATCACCAGTTACAATCTGATGCAAAAATGACTCCCTTTTGTGGCGTTTAAGCAGCAATTACGTTCCGAAAGGTAATTTCTAATCCATTGAACAAGAGAGTCATCGATCACAAGAGCACCTGGAATGATGCCAAACTCTGTCAAATGCCTAAGAAAAATCAAGTGCAACTGGGTCTATATGAAGGAATATAAGAAGATTTACTTTTTTTAGGGACGGGCTGGACAAATATTGTTTCCATCTGTTCGGAAGGAGTCCTAAAGAATGGGATGGCTGAAAAAGCTTACGCAGTAGTTTAACCAGCGAGGAAGAACAACTCTTCAGAAGGCAGAGAGATTACAGTCTGGACCAGCGGATTTGTGTATATTAAGATCTTTAAGTAATCTTCAAAAATACTACTGCGAAAGTGGATTGGTTCCATTGAAGTTCGATGCACTCAAGTGTAGGCGGAGATAAAGCACGATTTGGAAATGTTGAGCTAGCCGAAAAAGGTACAGCAATCAGAACCACACGATTTTCGGAATGAAACATGGATTACATTGTGGTGCAGTTGAGCAAGCTGCATAGCTATGCATGTAAATGGCGGAACCGCAGTAAGAAAACAATAATGACACTGGTTCGTAGCCAAGTAGCTTCAGATCTGAATGTGGGCTGGGATCAACTTGTGTTTCACTTAGTGTCAAAACAGCTGGCTTGTATACATTTACAGACATGGATGGACAAGCACGCTGAAAAGTGAATATATCACGAGTGTATTTGTTATATTCACTCTAAAGTCCCGAGTCATTATAAAAAAAAAAAAACACAAACATCGATAATTCTAAGCAAGGCTGCGAAGTGAAAATTCTGACGTTGGCTTACCGAATCAAATTGTCATATTTGTTATACTCTTAAAACAGAAAGCAACTGTGTGCGAACCAAATTTACACTTACAAGCCGCTATCCATGTTTATCTTTGTTGACAGTACGTTCTTGGGTTTACCTCATCGACCGCTAACATCCATCTTCGCCGCTTCTGTTTCAATAGTCTCTAGAGCCCTGTTGATAACTCATTGTATTCTCCCATTATACCAATGTCGTCCGCGTATGCGAGCAACCAGTCTAGAGTTTGGCACATCAAGGACGATGTTGAAAAGTTACTTGTCACTACATCGCCTGGTTTAACTCCTTTTCTTGCATAGCAGGTCTCGGTGTAATATTCGCCTGCCTTGACTGAATAGAATGTATTCTATTCAGTCTGGGCTTATTCGATTTTACACAGTCTGGAGAAAACTTTTTCCATATTCTTATCACCAACTGTGACTCTACGACTAGGTTTCTTTCTTCACCGCTAGAGGTCTTCTTACTTTGACATGTTTTTTTACCTATTTGAAAAATTTCAGTACGCTAATTAAATAATAAACTCTTCAGTGACGCGCTTCTCGTATTCTTTTTTCTTTAGAAAAATAAGCCTATATTTTTCCCGCCTCATCTGCTTGTAAAGTTCACGGGCGGTTCTCGTTCCAACGCCGCTTTGTACGCTTTTTGTTTAGCTGCATGTGCTTGTCGGCATTCTTCATCAAACCACGATTTCGTGGTGGTGGTCGGATAAGACGAACCGCATCAGTTGCTGCTTTTCTGATGGCATGTAAAGAGCGTTGTCACGGTACTTGTTGCTGGCGGTATATAAATTGTTGAGATATTTTGTGATACGCGTTCGGCGAAAATTCTGGCGGTCTATTATGTCTTTTCGTAATAGTTCTTCTATGTTGTGGGAGTTCCGCATTCGTACTATGGCTGCAATTAGGTGGTGATCCGAGTGAATGCTGCCCGCAGGGAAAGTTCGAACATCCAATACTAGAGGCATGCCTTACGCCTATCGCATTGTGATCAATTTGGTTATGAGATTAAGAGTTCATAGACCGCCATGTCCCTTGTGTATATTGAGATGAGGAGATTGCTTTACATATATTTTGTCATACCGCAAAGTCAATAAGTCTAAGTCCATTGCCATACGTGGTATCTTGTAGGCTGGGCTTACCAACGGTTCTACTAAAAATGTCTTCCTTTTCTATCCTGAGCTTTATTGCTCACATATCTTGTCGAGGAAGGAACATATGGCGCATATTAGGCATATGTAAGCAAATTTAGCCTTGATGTGGATTATCGTAAGTCAACCATATCAAAAAATCAAGACTTCTTGCCCAAATAAACCATGTTTCTTTTCCCTTTGGCAAAAACTATAGCATATATGGCAGTTTTTCATCCTTTTTTCTTCCGGTCCATCCCATGCGTGATAGCAGTCTGGCTTCTGCTGATTATTCGTCTGCGGTTAGTATGTTAATGGTCCGAATATGCCACGTGCCGATCTAGAAGTCATTGTCCTTTAAACGTTTTCAAGTTTTATCACCAGTGAATCCGTCATTATTCGAGGCCATTAGTCGGTTCTTTTTAATCTCTTCCGTATACGGTTGTAAGCCTAATGCAGGCGTAGGCCAATATTGTGGCAATGATCGAGCATGCCCTTGCCATTTAAGCCTAATTAGTTACCGGGAACTGCCTCTGGGGGCTAAGACAAACACTTGCTAGTCCAATCCAAGTTAAAGGACAGTCAGGAGTTTTCCGATCAGCTGTAACTTGAGGAGACTTAGCAGATGAAAGAGGATGTGCGTGTATCCAGTTTTAGGGAAACTACATAATAGCTGAATCAATATTGAATTGTAAACAGTGAGAACACTGTTTTCTTAATGCATTTATCCGATTTTCAGGGCCTTCAAATGTGAATTCATTCCTATTCGAGGCTATTGATTGTTTCGGAGTAGAAAGGCGTTTACTTGGAGCAACAGGACTAAGACCCATAACCTTCTGGAATCCCAAATGGAAAATGTTCTGAATATTTCGGCCTCTTTGATGAGCTGTCATTTATTGATTCATACGCTCTAATCTCTAATTCAGTACCTTGACTATTCATGAAAAATCCTTATTAAATTGTGGTGCTAATTGTTGATGCAACCGTTTTTTAAGTCACGCGAGTTCGTCCGACGTACAGCTTTATTCTAGTGTTCAATCGGATATAGCGGCACCTTATGGTATAGATTCCTGTTCAAAAGCCTTCATAATTTTAAAAGTAAAACCCAGTGTCTACTACGTGGCTGTTAAATAAGCACAGATGGTGTGAAGTACAGCACTTGGCGTCGCCAGGTTAACAACACTCCATACTATGAGTAATCGTTCTACACCATTTTTGTTGAGGTGTAGGTTGAGGTTTGATTAGTTTGCTTCTTGTACTAGAAATGTTGACATTAAGCATATAGATTTCGTACTTATTGAACTTTAGATGCCCACTTCGTATTCCAGACTATAGTAGTGTCTTCCAGAGAGAGATACTGACTGTAGCGAAGTAACGATGAAGGCAGTAAATAATGAAGACATTTTCATATTTATTGATATACTGGCTACCATTAAGGCCATCGCTGCATTCAAAATTAAATCAAACGCTGTTGTGAGGAGCTTAAGGCTCATTGCGTTCAGCATTAGGTTACAAAGGAGTGGTAGGTAACAAACAGACGAGTAATCTAGAAAAGGATCTTTCTTTGACAAAGAAATAATTCACTAAGTGACCTAACATCAAACCTTCACTCTTCATACTAAGAAAACAAATAGACCAAGCGATACAATGAAAGGTGGAGAAACCTTCCTGTGAAACTTTAAGACAGTTACGCTCCAAGTCCAGCAAATCCAGAAAGAGTAAGGTTCTTTTGAAAGGCAGAGCTGAGCTATTTACGCTTTTTAGATTACTTAGAGGCCATATTCTTCTAGGTGCGCATGCAATAAAGCTGCGCCTTCAGTAATTTAAGACAGAACTTTGAGTATGTTTCTTAGATGTTCTATTTACAATTTTCCGGCTTTCTAGTATGTATGGCGCGAAAAAAAATTTCAAAGCATGAGTTCTGAATTGAAACATGACGTTGTCTATGACAATCGAGCAGTTCAACTTCTCTCAACCTATTGCTGTGCGGATCCCATGGACTCATACCGCAGATGGGATAGAAATGCTAGGACATACATCGAAACTAAAAGGTCGAACATTTTAACAGAATACAATCGTTTTATGGGTGGTGTGGACTTAACGGATATGTTGATTATTTTATACAGAAAAAATCACAAATTCAAAAATATTACCTCAGGATTATACATATATTGGTGCATCAACGCAGCCCTTGTGAATTCTTGGCTACTATTTCGTAGACACTTTGCTGCAGTATGCCAAAATCAAAAACATATGCCTCTAATGAACTTTCAATTGTTGCAAAAACTCTGACGACGTGCACAACTTCAAGGTAGAAAAAGAGGACGACCTTTATGCTTGAGAATGTTGCATTCTGTTGAGTCTCCTCCTTCAAATGAACAAATCCTAAAACTATCACCAACACCATCAAACAATTCTAGCGAATATTTTTTAAATTTTGTGGTATTTGATTTAATATCGTCGGGATAATAAATCTAAGTTCTCTGTTCCCGTACACCTTAAACGTTGTCGGGATTTCGAACATCTGATGTGCTCTTCTTCTGGTGTTTTGGTTATGTTTTATTAGCTGTAGGAACCTTTGATCATCAATATAATGTTTTAATGCAGTCATGCGATAAATTGCGTTTATATCTAGAACTTTAAAGTCGACATTATTACGTTTAATCAGTTTAATTAGACGATAATGTAGGTTCAGTATTTTGTCTAGATGTGGCGTTACCCCATGCCAGGATCCCATATCGGATTCGTGATTCTGCTAACGAATAGTATACTTGTTTAAGAACTTCGAAGTTTGAAAATCTTCTTAAGCCAAGGAAAACAGAATGCTTTTGAGTTGAAGCCGTAAGGTATTTATATGTTCACGCCAAAGAAAATGTTCGTTTATTGTGACCTCGAGATACTTCACCTTTTTAACAACTTTGATTGACTTGTTGTTGGCTTACAATGGATACTGGTCGTTTCAGTGATATATATTAAATATATCTTCTCGCTTAAATGGGTGGCGTATATGCATCACTTTTGTTTTGGTAGCATTGATAATTAGTCCATGGTCATGACACCACTTAGATACATCATCAAATTGCTCTTGAAGTATTTCTATTGCTGAGTTTAGTTGTTTGTGTTTTACTATGATGGATATATCGTCTGCATATGCGTAGGCTGTATTGTATTTAATTAACCTTAAAAGTTCATTAGTATATAAAATGAACAGAATGGGGTCCAGTTTGGAACCTTGTGGAACACCATATACAATAGATTTTTCCTGACTCAAATTTGTTGATACATTTACTTTAATTTTTCAGTTCAGTAGTTTTTGAGCTAGTTTGACAAGTATCCTCTTACACCAATTCTAATTAAGGTTTCTAAAAGCTTTTCTTGACTGAGAGTGTCGAAGGCTTTACGGAAGTCGATGAATAGTACAAGAACGTGATGGTTCCGATTAAGGCCTGTATTAACTGTATTTGTGAACTCTCCTAGAAGCTTATCTGTACTTTTGTACTTTGGTGTTTGCTGATAAATGTGTTAAGGTGCTTGACGAGTATTTCTTCCAAACACTTTTCTACGACTGACACAATTGCGATTGGTCTATAATTTTCAGCTTTGCTTTTGATGCCACCTTTATAAATAGGACGAATAATAGATGTTTTCATGAGTCTTGGCACGCAACCTTGTATCAAGCTACGATTAATTATGGTTTGTACCACAGGCGTCAGAATTTCGGAATTTATTTTGAGATCAATTGGTCGTATGTTATCTGCTCCAGGTCCTTTATTGATGTTTATTTTGCTCAGGATTTTAAATAGCAGCTTCTACAACGTATATACTCTCTTGTATTTGCAAGTTCTCATGGCTTGAAGTTTGTGTTTTAGTATTGCACATATGCATAATGTTTGGTACTTGGTTTTGCGAATTGGTCCGCAAATTTTTCCACAATATCGCATTCACCGTTGACACTTGTCGAAAATTTCGTTTGTAATGTATAATTTCATCAATAGTGGGTTTTTTTCTTCCTAAAATCTCATATATAACGATCCATGTTCTTCTGGGGTCATGTTGTGCATTTAAAAATTGTTGTTGGTAATAATGATTTGGGTTTCTGTCGTGTAGCAGCAAAGTTGGTGCCAAAAGACCTTAATTTCATATACAAAAGACACCGTGTTAACGTCGCAAAAGACGCAAAAGACATTCATCAAAAGGATCATTACTGGTGACGAGACGTGGGCTTATGAGTACGACACGCAATCCAGACATCAGGCAAATGAATGGCGTTCACCCAATGAGCCGAGACCAAAAAAAAAATCACGTCGTTTTCAGCCAAAAATTAAGGCAATGCTCACGGTTTTCATGGATAACAAAGGTGTAGTGCATCATGAATTTTTACCAGAAGGCCAGACAGTATACAAAGAGTATTATTTGGGCATTATGAGACGTTTCCGTGAAGCAATTCGCCGAAAGAGACCAGAATTATGGGCAGAAAACTCGTGGATTTTGCACCATAATAATGCACCCTAGTACAGTGCCATCATTATTCGTAATTTTTGACGAAAAATGCAACAAATACCATCCAACAACCACCGAATTCACCAGATTTGGCTCCCAGTGACTTCTTTCTGTTCAATCGAGTTAAGAAACCACTAAGGAGAACGTGTTTCAGCAGCCGAGAGGAAGTGATGGAAAAATCGCAGGAAGCACTGATTGACATACCGAAAACCGAATATAAAAAATGTTCGAGGACTGAATCAAGCGCTAGTATAAATGTGGTGCAGTCGATGGGGATTACTTTGAAGAGGACAATATGGATTTAGATGAATAAACTTGTATTTTTAATTTTCTGAATAAATTCCGAAATTTTTTTTATCAAGGTTATATATTTTGTTTTTTTATTCTTTTCAATGAAATGTTTATCAAATTTAAGACAAAAAGTACCTAATATACAATGTATGCACTACAATGTACAATACATACCCTTCAATGTCCATTGTTGTCATAGGGCAACATATCCTCACGCCTATATCACCTAACCAGAATTCTATTTTTTTTTTTTTTTATCCACTTTTTGTATCTACCTATCAGCCATTCCGTCACTCTTAATAGACATATTTTTCACCTCTAATAAAACCTATTTCGGACATCAAATGGTAAACTGTCCGAAACGTCCTTACAAATATGCGTATATCTCAAAAAGTACTTTCCAGATTTATTTAAATTTCGATTTTCAGGGAATATATTAGGTCGTTCAAAAAATAATGTCGGTTCTTATCTTATGATACTAATTTATTTGTTGTTGTTTTTAAATAAAATTTTAATTATTTATACACATATTACATATTATTTTAAAGTACATTTTCCGCAATTACCTGCTATTTTTTAATATGAGTTCAAACTGGACTGCTTTCGGCTATGGAACGACTGACGAACGTATGCTGCAACGCTGGTTCCAAAAATTTCGAAATGAAGATGAGGCGTAAGACACTCATATTGCACCAAAAGAAAATAATGTTGACAGTTTGGTGGTCTACAGCTTGTTTGATCCATCACAACTTTCTGAATACTGGCGAAACCATCACGGCTGAGAAATATTGTCAGCAAATCCATGAAATGCACAAAAAACTTAAACGCATGTGCCCAGCTATGGTCAACATAGGACAAAATAGGACCAATACTTCTCCATGACAACGCCCGATCACATGTCGCACAGCCGAACTTACAGAAGTTGAATGAGCTGGGCTACGAAACCTTGTCCCATCCACCATACTCCCCGGACCTTTCCTTTCTTGTTTCACTTAAGTTTTGTAATGGTCATCGCAAAATAATTAAAATAAATAAAATAATAAAGTTCATTAACACCCTGCAACTGGTTTTGACAATTAAAATGACACTGAACTATGTTGGCAGTAATACTAAGCTGCAAGCCGCTATGACTTAACATTATTCTTGAGCATTGCTATATATCTGATTTCCGCGATTAATTGCGCCCTTGAATTTTAGCCGCGTTGAAGAAAGGTAGTGGATAGTAAAGTGAATTTAATTGGCCTGAGTACGGTCAATATGGTTTTCTAAAACCACGGCTCATAAATACTTATTCTTCTAAAGTTTAAGTTTGACAAAATACTAATTAAACGCACAACATGAACAAAAAAGTTCATGGCCCCAACCTCCCGGGACCGATGGTCCAGCATTGGAGAAATTGACACCTGCTATTTGCTATCAAATCAATTCAATCCCAGCAGACGATCACTTATTGCTAACATATGTTAAGTTTCATGTATCGTCACGCCTTTAACGTGGGATTTACTGTACATACTTACAGATTTGAAGACCCTAGCTACCGTGAAGAGAAAAGCATCAGAGCATCAGAGCGCACAGTTTTCATACTTTTTCTCCAATATATACACCCTGACTGACTCGAACTGCAACCAAATTCAGACTGCTATAATTTCCAAACCGTTCATTACTGTGAGCTCAAATTTTGACACATGACAGATAATTTCATTATTCACAAGCCCTTTGAACGATTTTCGTCTCAGTTGTATTGAAAATTTTTATCCGCGATGGAATTCAAACGTGATAGTGTGATTGCTTTATATTTGGCAGGAAAACCACAAGTAGCTACTGTTAGAGCCCTCCAGCACCTCAACGTGAATAAATCATATGTGTCTCGAACCATAGCTCGTTACCGTGATACTGGCAGTGTTGTAAACGTCATGGAGGTGGTCATAAAAAAACAGCAGCATCGGCAGAAATGGTTCGGAAAGTTAAGGCTCGAATTGAGCGAAACCCTCGTCGAAGTGGAAGTAAAATAGCTCGTGAGCTCAACATATCGTTAGAACGGATGCAACACATATTTAAAAATGAGCTTGGACTCAAGCCATCGAAGTTCCAAAAAACACACGATCTTACACCGCAGCAGAAAAAAGTTAGAGTCGAAAGAGCGAAGGAGTTGCTACGCTTGCACGAAAGTGGTGAGTTGCCGATTTGGTTTTTTCCGATGAGTCGCCATTTGTTATAGAGAAATATGTCAACAAAGAAAATGACTAAGTTTACTTGAATTAGAGGTCCTTCGAAAATTTACACCTTCGGACGGCCACCAGAAAGCAGGCAGCAGCGATGGTGATGGTTTGGGCCGCCATAACCGCCGATGGTCGCTCTTCGCTCGTATTTTTGGACCGTGGCGTCAAAATTAATGCGATCGTGTACCGTGAAATGTCTTAGAGGCAGTATTGAAAATTGATATATTTTCCAACATTTTTTGCTTTGGCACAATAAAATTTATCAAAAAATAAAAAAATTATAGCATTTTAAAAAGTTTCAGTTCAAGTCAGTTACCCTGTAGTATTACTTCGCAATCTGTAATACCAGATTGCTTAAAATTTTGTTTGATTAGTCATTTGAATTGATTAAAACATACTAAATCCTTCCTAAAATAATTTTTGTAAATATCATAGTTAGTACCTTTAACACAGTAATTTTAATATCACAGATAAAATAAACATGTAAATTAATATTAGATTCTTTTCATGCATTAAATTCTTGTGAATGTAACTTAATCAATTTAATAAAAGCTCTATAAAAGTTCCGGTTTTTGTGCGCACAACAACTGCTGAGGAGAAGAATATCAAAGTATGTAACATTTTCATTTATTAAACATGTTTTCAAGAACTTTATATGTATCACTAGAATGAATTTAATTTTGTATGATTAAGCTTTTTTTGAATAATTTGATTCAAGTTAAATTAAGTCCTAGATATGAAAATATTAACTTCGATTTGTCAGAATTAATAAAATTTTTTAAATATAATAAAAGTGATAGTTTTGTTTTGATAAAATAAAGAACTAAAGAGATGTGCCGAGAACTGAAAACTGAACGTAGGTTGAAGTAGAGAAGAAAAGATATATAGAAATAGGGCGTTATTGCTTAGAAACCTGACAAAGGAATAACCATGTTGAGGAGCTCTTTTATAAGATGCTAGAGGGACTATCCAAGGCAGTTGTAACATCTCATTCTGCCATTATTTAAATAGTGCGGTAAGATAGTAAGGCACGTTTTATTTATTTCTTTGTGCGGTCAAGTTTTATGAAAGATCTCCTCTTCCATCACAAGGGAATATAACTTCTTGTCCCAGCCTAATAGCCAGATATACTTGTATGTACATTACGAAAATACAAAAAAAAAAAATATTGATTTTTTGAAATTATATTGTAACTGCGTATAACCCCTTAAAACATAAAATATAAAAATATTCCAGACAGATATCATATGCATATCCGAAGCTTGTTTCTGTGTGATAACTATTCCCTCCTTAAGTCAATGTCTAATGGATCAAAAATTAAGTTTGATGGGTTGTGGCGACTAATCATTCACTTGTAAAGCAGCTGATGATAGTTGAATTTGAAATGGAGTTTGCTTTTTTCACATCTGCATCTAATAAGCATCGTTATAATGATTATTAGAACAAAAAAGGTGAACACATCTGAAACAATCGGAAAATTGTTAAATAGTGCAAATTTTTGTATCTTCATAGTATTATCTATGTGTAAGCCGTGTAGATATTTCAGATCAAGTCTTATTTCTTTTACTGTTAAATTGGCCTGAAGAAGTCGTGGTAAGATTAGATATGTGGCGACTTCTTTCTTGTTGATAATTATTGGTCGTTGATGAATGAATGAATGAATATAGAGTGATTCATTGCAAGTTTTGATTTTCAATAGGCTTTTTTTTTGACAGATCACGCGTGACTCCTATCAAATGCTTTGTCATTTTTGTTCAGCATCGTTTAGCAAGTCATCATAAAAACACTCACACCACAACAGCGTCTCCAAATTGTTCAGCTGTATTACGAAAATCAGCGTTCTGTGAGAAATGTTTTTCGCCCTACTAAAACAACTATTGCCAATACCATTCGCAAATTTGAGTCCCAGTTTACATTAGTGGATGATACTCGACCAGTTAGACCACATTCAGCACGTAGTGAAGTGACTATAGCAGCTGTAGCTGAGAGTGTACGTGAAGACCAAGACGAATCGATTCGCCGTCGTTCTCAGCAGCTTGGCTTGGCGTATTCGACAACTTGGCATGTTTTAAGTGAAGATCTCGGCCTAAAAGCGTACGAAATTCAACTTGTGCAAGAATTGATGAAAGGCGACTTGAATTTGTGTCATATTTTTAGCGAATGTACTCTGAAAAAACTTAATGAAAATCCGGTGTTTTATCGTGAAGTTTTATTCAGTGATGAAGCCCATTTCGGGCTCAATGGATACGTTAATAAACAAAATTGCCGATACGTTAATAAACAAAATTTTACATCCATTAAAAACAACGGTATGGTGTGGTTTATCTGCTGGTGGAATCATTGGTCCACATTTCTCCAAAAATGAAGCAAATCAGAATATCACCGTCAATGGTAACCGTTATCGTGCCATGTTAATGAACTATGTGCTTCCTAAAATGGTCTCGGTGAGGTCTGGTTTCAACAAGAAATGGCGCTAAGAGCCATACAGCGCGTGAAACAATGGACTTATTGACTGAGAGATCATTTTGGTGAGCACTTAATTTCACGTTTTGCTACGGTAAATTGGCCGCCTAGATCGTGTGATATCACACCTTTGGACTATTTTTTCTGAGGATATGTAAAGCCTCGGATCTTCAGTATTAAGCCAGCTACGATTGACGCTTTGGAAGCCAACAGTACTCGTGTTATCCGTGAGATACCAATCGCTATGCTCAAACGAGTCGCCCAAAATTGGGCCTTCCGAATGAACCACCACAGACGTAGTCGTGGCCAACATTTATACGATATCATTTTCAAGAAGTATATGCCATGAATTGTTCTTCTAACCGATAATAAAGATTTTAAGTTCGCTTTGTGCTATGTGTTTTGTTTTACATTATAGATCAAACCTCATAATGAATCACCCTATATAAATGTCTCCTCTTCATGTGTAATGCTTTCGTTGAAATTGGTTAAGAATGTGATGTTTTCGTTCATGTGTTCGGTGAGGTTTTTTTTTTTATAGAATTCGCATATAGCATTGATAGCTATATGTGCATGTACATGTACTGATTCCTTTTAGTAGGTGACTGATAAAATGGTCTGCAGATAGTTTTTGTGGTTGGTTGCCGTTCCATACTAGTATGTCGCTAATTTTTCTGCACGGTTTTTTGATTCATATTGTTCGTCCTGAATTAAAAGAAGTTCGTTTATTTCAAAGTATGTACTAGGTGGGGTGAAAAGTAACCTCTTTGACCTCCAGAATGCGCTGCTACTGCAAAAAAGGTTATGGTGCCTTGAAGTCAGTTCATATTTAGGCGCACATGCCAATTCAGTGCGATACTGTCTTTAGTTTTGTTTTGACAGCTGACTGTTTTTGACGTGTTCGGCATCATGTTGAGTATGGACAAAAACGATTTTCGTTCTCTCATAAAACATTATTTTTTGAGAGGCAAAACGGCGAAGGAAACAAAAGGAAAGTTGGATAAATATTATTGGGCTAATGCTCCGTCAGATTACACTGTCAAATATTGGTTTCGAGAGTTTCGTGGTGGCCGCAACTCCACTACCGAACAAGTCCGCAGCGACAGGCCCTCCGATGCGGTTACAGAGGACAATGTCAAAAAAATACATGAAATGGTGTTGGCTGACACGAAAGTGAAGGTGCGCGAGCTAGCAGATACCACAAAGATTAGTACTAAGTGCACACGCCATATTTTGGGCAATATTCTGCATACGAAAAAGTTATTCTGCCGCTGGGTGCCGCGCATACTCACCATACTGACCAAAAACCCGAACGCGAGAGCACTTCGAAAGAATGTTTGGACTTGCTGATGCTGAATCGGGCGGACTTATGGCATCGATTGATAACTGTTGAACATTAGAGAACAAAATGAGCGCCTGGAAATGGATGAAGCCGGCACGAGTGTTCCGAAGCGGCCGAGGAAGGCTCGATGGGTCGGAAAGGTTATGTCGTCGGTTTTCTGGGATTGTCATGGCATACTCTTCGTGGACTACCTCGAAAAAGGAAAAACCATAATCAGCGAGTATTACTGTGCATTATTGGAGCGATTGAAGGCCGAAATCGCTGCGAAACGGCCTCAATGAAGCGAAAAAAAATTTTGTTTTTGCATGACAATGCACCGGCTCACAAGAGTATCGCAACCACGGCTAAAATCAATGACTTACGGCTCCAATTACTGTCGTATCCAGCGATTTAACTCCTTCGGACTATTATCTCTTCTTAAACCTCAAAATATTCAGCTCACGCGAGGAAATCATCCACGCCACAGAGGAGTATTTTGTAGACCTTTCGGAAAATTACTTTCCGGACGGGATCAAGAAGTTGGAAAATCGCTAGAATAAGTATATCAAACTTAAAGGGGACTATACTGAATAAAATAAAAAAACATTTAAAAAGAAATACTTTTCACTCCATCTAGTATATTCATCTAATATTTTTAACTGAAAGTCTAATTAGAGGTTGATTGAAAAAAGCATAAAGTAAAATTGAATATTTTTGTAGCACTATTAGTTCTGCATAGTCGATAGCTTCGACTTTATTATTATATGGTAGTGTCTCCATCTCCGCGAGAATATTCTGGATCTCAGTTTTGTCCAAAACGTCCTGTTTTTTGCTGGTTGAACTGCTGGAAAGATTTCATGTCTTTTATTTCTGTAAATTTATTATACGTACATTGTTTGTTCAAACTTATCGAAATTTGTATTGATAATTCTCTGAATGATCTCATAGTAATTATCTGAAATTCCTTGAGTTTTGAGTTTTCAGAGGTCTATCCTAATAGGTGGCATTCGGTTTATTGATGTGAATAACCTTAGTCTTTTTCCGTGTAATTCCATTAATGATTCTTCAATGACATTGCTATTGTTTTGTGTTCTACATCTATATTTAATGAATTCTTTTCTCAGTTTCTGTTGTAATTGTTACGCGATGATTTTGAACAAAAGTTTCTGTTTTCCGTCCCGACTTTTGACGCAGCCAAAACCGTTTCACATTCTTGGTAAGTCTTAGATTATGTTCCAATTTCTTCTAATGATTTTCTCTCCTTGATTTTTACGAATGAGTTCTGATTAATTTTAATTTACTTTCTCCTGAAAATGCATCAGATTTCTGTAATTTATCCTTTGGATTTTGCTTTGAAATTGTTGTCACTTGGCTTCCTGCTTGTGGCAGAATTTATAGAGTTGTTATAGTGATCGACTGATATGTTAATTAATTATTTTGAACTTAAGTCTGGGTACTACGTACATAAGCACCCGATCATCTTTCAGTTGTGCCATTGATTTCACTTTTATGAGTGGGTGTTAAGTATACCATATTTGAACTTCGTTCACTCCGTTTTGGTGCAATTCGAAATCACTCTCATTATCCATGACTTGTATGGTATTTTCGGAACTGTAAAGTATTGTAGAATTTTTATTACTTTATTACTTTAATCCGGAAGATTTTCGTAAATTTAGTAAAGTTATCGATGCAAGTATTGTAATATATTTTTCATGATATATTTCGAAGAGACCGAGGTGCAGAATTTCTAAAAGTTCGGTGGGAATTGGAGTTTCTGGAATTCGAGTTTTAGAGGATGGCGGTCATAATTATTTAAATTGCAAATATTAGTATATCTTTTCTATTATCCCGCTTACACGCGGCAAATAGTACTTCTCCAAGATCAAATCCTTATTTTATTTATAGTTACGATGAGCTCTACTGTATGGCTGAGTATTGATTGTCTTTATTTGCCAAATCTTAAACTACTCTTTGTGTTAATCGTACTTTATGTTTTCCAAAGTTTTCCTTGTATATATCTTGTAGTAATCGGATGTATTTCTCGAGGATTTCGATGACGACGTGCTTTCCACTCCAGGCTCGTCGGACCATTGTGTCATATCAGCTAAATTCCGAAAGGTTATTTCCAATTCATTAAAGTGTAGAGTTGTCGATCTCAAAAGCACAGATTTTCGAAAAAAGAGAGTAGTTTCTCGAAAATTTTTGACAATATCCGCAAAAGTGAGATTGCCCGATATGAATTCACTTCTGAAAGTGACTAACCTTGTTTATGTATAACAATTATCTCTGTTATCTTCCAGTGATCTGGAACATATTTTAGTCTTAAACAGGCATTTATTATATATTTAAGTTTTACCAGAACAATGCATGGCAATTCCTTCACGACCTGATTTCTTATTAAATAGTTTCTGAACGCAGGTATATTTCCTCATATGTTTTGTCAACAAATTCAATGTTTTCATTTGCCTTTGTAGGTGGAAAATATTTGTCAGATCGTTAGCAAAGAGCCTAGCCCTACTTTTTTTTTGGGTCTCCGATCCATTTCCCATCGGATGTTTTCTCTGGGGGATCATGTAATTGGGGTCTTTTAAAAGGTTTTGCAGCCTTTCAAAGAGAGTAATCAGAGGCTTTATCACCCGTTAAATTGCGAAGCTATTTATTTAGCGAACCAATTTTAAATTCAACAATGCTTTTTTTTTGAGACTGTTATTATACTTATTAAAAATTGTTTCATCCCCAGGATATCTAGTTATTTGCCATTTTCTACGATCTTTTCTCTTTTCAACAATTAACTCCTTAATTTCCGTGGGATACCCTACTGAGCCTTGTCTTTTCTGTTGATAGGTTGGTGTACTATTTTTGGCTGCCTGTTGTATGTTAGCAACGATTTGCTCTACCTCAATGTCAATATGGTTTATTGTAGCCAGGGCGGATCTCAGGTCAAGAAATCCTTCGATTAATTCTCTAAATGCATACCAGACAAGCAAAAATTACTCTTTTTTGAAAACATCCATAAATTTCTTTATAGATCTGAAAAATATATTAAGAGGTAAGGCCACTCTAGAGGCCGTAAACATAGGCTTTTTGTGATTTTTTTTTTTCAGGAAAATTATAAAATAAATCGAATTTACAAAGTTAGAAGTCTATTTTACATATGATGGACTGTAAAACATTTTTTTTTTTTTTGTAGAATAATTTATTTAAAAATTGCGGCTGTGGAGTGTTTCTCAGATGACCTCCCTTTTTCGGAAGAGTCTATGGCCGTACCAATAGCTAATGTAAATTTCGAATTATGATGAGCCATTAGATTTTTTTTATTACACATAACAACAGCTAGAGAATTACGTAGGCCTTTTTTGATATATTGACTTTTGGCCGAATGGCTAACTTCCTAAATCACACTTGCAAAATTTGCAGAAAAATCGCCAGAAAATTGTTAATAACAAATGAACTCTGCCATATAAAAAAAATCCTACCTACTTATTTAGACAATATATTTTTATATATTTTTATATATTCAATTAAAATTTGAATTGAATTGGTTGAAAATTGTATCAGTTACGGGTGAGGCCAACTTAAAAAATGCAGTTTTAAGATAAACGCGTTTAAAGTTTTAAGTTTTACAAATAAATACCTGGCGGTCTTGTTCTATACTTTGAAAAACAAGTATTCTACTTAGAGATATTTCCCGGCCATAATTTTCCGGGGTATTATTTTTGAAGTCCTGAAGGACCATTAAGAACAATAAGTTAGAGTAGCTTAACCCCTTAACACGTTCACTGCCATATTACCCGCCGACGGGCACATCTCTTACTCCCTGAGAAGCCATGTGCACCGCCGGCGGTCACAAGCTATACTTTTTTGTATCAATGTTTCCTGCTTGGCCTTTTACAAAAACACCAATTTTTCTTCCTTGGGACCTAGATAAACCACACATTTTTACAAAATTTTATCCAAATTATTTGGGGTTGAGATTATTGGAAAAAAAAAATGCAAAGAAATGATGAATATGAAAATTTTTTACAACTTATAATTAGTAGATATTAGGGTTTCCTTCACAGGTATACACTCCTCAAGCAAACGGTCGCGGGTTCGAATCCCGTGCGAGGCAATTCTCTGAAAAAGTCTTTTCGTAGAATTTGCATGAAGTTATATGAGAATAACATAACACATAACACTGATGTTGGTTGCTGGCTAGGCTAAATGTAACTAACTAACAACTAGCACTGGTTGAGGATGCACTTGCTCGTCCCGTCCAGTTTAAAACCACCTCTGGGAAAAATATCGAAAATTAATACACCTAAGTTTCAAACTACTACACCACCCGCCCGCTCCTTGGAGAAAACTAGTAAAAGGGAATTCATATCCCCTTGGTGCGCGCGCCGGATTATAAAAAAAAAATGTTAAAACCTTCTTCGTCTTTTTGACTGGAACGTTTCTGCCTTCATTTTGACTTTTAATGATATAGCAGTCTGTACACCGTGTTCTTATTTGTCTGTTTCAAGAATCCCTGGTCTCGGTTTCTTTCAAGACATGCTTTGTTTTGGATGTTGATGCTTGTGCTTCCAGGACAGGGTTATACAAAGCCTCGAAAATCGCCTTTCGGAACTTTAAAATTGAGCAGTTTTTTATTTCTGTATTATAAATGCTCAACGCATTTACAACGGGTATTGAAAGTGGAAACTCAAACGTAGTTTAAAAATAGCAAGCCATTTGATGTGATATATCAATACCTTGCTTGGCATGATTGTAATCCACAATCATACTCAATTTTTTTAGTTCCTCGCTGCTTTCCTCTTAGCACTTCTTCCAAACCATGTTTTGTGCTAAGTATTAGAATAACGCGCTTGTCTTTCCATTTAGAAACGACAATTCCTGAATTTGCAAGCCCTTTTATTTCATTTCTCCTGAGCTTGGCAGTCGTCACATCTCTTGGATTTCCTTTGCTGTTACCATGTAGAGTTCCAATAATGTGCGTTTTACGAGCAAGGAGTTTTTTGGCTAAGGAAATAGAGGTATAAAAATAATCGGTTGCAATGGTTCTACCCCTGTCTAAATATTGTTCGGCCGAGTCCAAGGCAATTTGAGTTGAATGTGAAGTAGTTTGGGTAGGTTTTCCTCTTTGATTATTTGAATCATTTTTCCCTGCATAAACGGCACTGGTGTAAGTGTATCCGGCTGGATCATAAAGAATATAACTTTTATACCACACTTATGTGATTTACTTGGGTTGTACTATCTAAGCTGCAACCTACCACGCCAAGGTATCATTGATTCATCAACTGCCAATATTTCTGTTGGGCTTCTAAACTTGACGAAGTTTTGTTCAAGTAGGTCCAAAAGTCTACTTACTTTTCCCAGACGGTTACCACTTATAGTTGAGTTGTCCGCAAAGTGAATGAATTTCAGTATCGTACTTTGAGCACGAATGAATTTTTGAAGAACTTGTCAGCACTCCAGTAGTGAGCAATAGATAGATATTTCACAATGCCCATATACATTACTACTACAAAAAATTTTTTTATCTCCTACGTGTTGTTGCCTACCCATTCCTTTGAATGGGTAGAGATAAATCTCTTCTGTAACCATAAGACCAATAGGCGTTGATGATGATTGTGGTTGAATGTTTATAACATCATTCCGTTCGAAAGTTAACGTTTTTAGGGATTGCCCACTAACTGTTGACCATTCGGTTGGAGGTCCATCAGAAACACCCGGCAGCACAATTTGCTCATTATCTTCTTCAAAAAATGATTCTAAGTCTTCCAGGGATTCAGAATCGATTGAATTTTTCTCAGATGGAACGTATTCATCTGAATCGAAAGCCAAAAAATCCAACTCATCATTATCGGAATCCTCGTCTCGGTTGCGATTTCCATAAAACATGCTGGGATTCATAGCTAAATCGTTGTTTGCCAAATGGTTATTTTACTTCAATCAATATCTGCGAATAGTAAAAAGTCACTTGTTGACAAAAAGCCTCTCAGGAAATAAAATATACACGGAAATATATGTAAACGTCGGCGAGTCACGTGGCACCTCGTGCATTTCAGTTTCATTAGGTGCAATTTGACCCGCCAGCGGTCACATCCATAAAACATACAAAAATTGACAAAACACAAAAAACAAAAACACAGAACTATTTATAAACACTAAACATACACTTTTATGTAAAAAAACACTATTGGCACCCGGGAAAAAAAACCAAAGTTATATGGGCGGCAGCGAACGTGAATTAAGGGTGGATATATTGAAAAAGAAAAATATTTCTGTACTCTTATTTACTCTAATTCCCATTATTTTGCGAACTTAAAAACTTCCCGAAACAGATACCTGTGAAAAACATAACCCTGCCTTTGCAATTGTGCAGTCGGGTAAAACGGAGTTTCGCTTTAAGGCTACTGCGGAAATTTTTAGCTGCAACTTGTACATTATAGGGTAGAGGACATCCATCTGATGGTTAAGCCTTCATCTCATCCTCAAAAAAAATTTACGTTCTCTACCCTGGTGTGTAGATTTCTACACATATAATTTATTTCTAAAATAACAAGAGAAGGTAGGTAGGTTCAAATTAATTTTTCTTGAATGCATTTTCCACATAATTTCGATTATGTTGATTTTTACATGCAGCTTTTGTGCAAACACAAGAAATCATCTCATAGACATTATTTTGTTTTTGCGGATTTTTCTTCATAGCAAACGTGATATCTTGCTCTGCCTTTAATTTGTGGTGGAACGCTTCTTGACCGTTTTGGTGGATTTGTTGAAGTTGATGCAGAAACATCTTCTAAAGGTGACGATGGTGAACTTTCTTCCAAAAAAGCAGACGATGCTGATATTGGCTTCGCACTTCTAGCTTCCATAAGTGGTTTTGCAAGTGATATTCCAAGTTCAAGTAGAAAATTCCTTCTTGTCAATCATGTTTACAAATACAGCCATTTTCCATCTGTTAGATTTTCTTTTATAGCTGTAACAAGTGAGCATTTCGTCAACCGTATCCACACCGACTATATTGAATGAAAAAAAAAAAAAAAAACATTAGTGGGTCTTGAAATTTCAAAAATTAGTATATGAACAAACATTTTGTTTTATTGTAATACGCTATAATCGCTGGTAACTTATTTTTCCCTCCAGTGTACGAAACAAATGCTGTGTTTTCGGTAAATGCAAAAGTAGATACATACAACGGTCTATTTTTGCATTCAAGAAGCTTTGGTGGGATGCTTCTTTTATTTTTTCTCATCGTGCCAACCATTGTAATGCCCTTTGACCAAGCTCAGATGAGGAAAAGAAGTTATCCATTGTTATGTTGTGACCTTTCAAGCCATCAACGAGATCCAAAACTACTCGTTCCCCTTGTCTTTTTTCACTCGAACTGGCATATATTGACGAAATTTACATCTTCCACGAAAACCAAGTAATTGCTCGTCAACTGTCACACATTCATATGGATTGTAGTAGTCACTCAATAAATTGGACCATTTATCAAATATACCCCGAATCGGTGCAAATTTATCTGTAGATCGTTGCTGTCTTCTGCTAATGACATCATCAAAACGAATAACTCGATTCAAATACTCAAACGTTTTTTTCGACATAATTGCCCTAAACACCGGACGACCGTTAATATCATCAAACAATTCAATTGTAGTTTCGTTTTTCGATCTAAAAGTAAAAAAGTCAAGAATCAGTTGAAATAAGAAAGAAAGCAACTACGACTTACCTATTAACCCCAGCTAAAGTCAAAAAACCAATATATGCTTGCAACATATTCGAATCGATTTGTTTGAAGTCCTTACAATATGTTGCTTGTGCATACGCATTTGAATACTTCAAAATAGTATTTTCAATTTGTGGTGGGAAGAAAAGCAAAAAAGCATCTTTGATGCCATCAACACGAGCTTTGTTGATGTTGATTTGAGAAATTATATTTTCATTCAGCAATCTACCACTTTGATGCTGAAATGGCTGTAGTTGCCAAACAATACCATTTTTCGAAACAAGCAGTGAATCCACATTTTCAACTTCAGCATTTGATTCGTTGGTTTCATTTGAGCCACTCGCTTGCTCTTCGTCAGAATCGCTATCGTCTGAATATAAGTTATCGTCATCATCAATATTCTCTTCTGGCACAAATTCGTCATCACTGTCTCCAGAAACATCACTGATATCACCATCGCCTTCAAAGAAAAATGCTTCCGTTTCTTGCTCTCTCAGATATCTTCCTTTTGACATTGTTATCTTTTATTATTTTTATAAATTTCACTAAATATACCAACGATACCACTTGTTAAAACACTTAACGCAAATGACTTTTTATATGACATGCATTTACTGTCCATATGTTTAGAAATCTACACATGAGGGTGGACAACGTAATTAGTGCATTATTAACCGCCATAAAAATTTTTATTATGGGGAGGTACGTTTTATTTTCGGTAATCAAGGATATAAACAAAGTCTGAAAATTCCGGAAGTTTGCAATTAGTGGTTTAAGAAATTAAGAAAACAAACATTTTTTGTGTAGTTTTCTACACAAGGATGAGATGAAGGTTAAAACAATTTTTTTGTGCTCTTCTCCTTCATCATCATCCATCACATGGAGCTTAAAATGTTATCAAAATCAAGTAGGTAGTGCTGTTAATGGAAAAGCGCATCTAACAACAATAGATTAGACAATAGGTCAGAATTAGCTACTCATGAAGCTTTGAGGTAGTCAAGGACTTTTTACTTTCAGGATCCGTTCAAATTTAAAAATTGAAACCACCTTAAAAAAAGCTTCTTCACTCCAAAGAGGACAAAAATTGTTGATTGAAATCCACCGTCACCTAAAACATATCAATCTGGCAATCTGGTAAACTCTCAACTTAGTAAAAATCAAGTGTCTTATTTCCATTGCTGAAACCAACCTTTGCACATTCATAATGATAAAGACATACCTTTGTAAGGTTGTTTCGTAGTATCGGTTCTATTGAAAAGATAATTAGACTAGAATGTCAGAAACACAAGAAGTCTCTTCATTAGTGAAATGAAAATTATATTTTTCGAGAAAGGAAAGACAAAAAAAAAAAAAAAATCCAATGGCAACCGAAAATCTCCGCAATCTATCAACATAGCACAGCATGCATATTAAAGTCCAGTGAGCAAAACCAGCAGCCCAACAAAAAACGGTCAACCGGATCAACGCGCCGGCCGACTTCCTTGTGTCTTGCCCTCTAAAAAAAAAATAAAAAAAAAAAAAAAAAAATGTACAGATTAATTGGATTCCTTGATTATAGGGCTTAAAGTTGCCTCAGTAGTTCCAATGAAATTTCCAGGCGTAATGTCTAGGATGGGCAGCATGCCAATAAGCCCGACACATAGCACAGCACTATTTTCGTTGTTTGGTTTTCCCCTTAATAGCTACTTTCTTCCTTCCACAGGATCTTGATGAGTTTTTGTGTCTAATTAGTAAAAATAAGAGGAAATAGCAACAGATACACATATCTACATATTTATATATACATTTTGGTCCTATGTGATAGAAAGCAGGCCACTGCCATAACAGTCGAATCAGGACGATGATGTCGATGGAAGTTCACAAATATTCCCTCTGTTTATTAAAGATTATGACTGATGATGACTGGCTGCCTGGAGAGGTTTAGAAGAGGAAAAAGTCATAATTCCATTTAAAGATGTCCAGTGGAATGAATTGACAGATACGCTCTGTAGTTCAAGCGTGCCAACTCAAGGGTTTTTCGAAATCGGACCTGGTACTCAACGGCTGGTTAAGATAGCAAATTCAATTTTCCTGTTAATCCAAATGTAAATTAAATCCAGTTTACTCTGTCTTTCTTTGAAAATATGATCCTTAAGATAGATGTTTGTGCGCTGGTATTGGGTTTGGGTAGCTGGTATGCGTGTGTTAGATGGGTTCATCACCACTTTTCATATTTCCATTATAACAGTAAGAGCAATCTGAGAAGAATCCTTCGAAGCATTTCAGAGGGAAACACAAAACAATATAGCGGACGCTATTGGATTATCTATGCCAATGGCTTTTGATTTTATCCTTTCTCCTCGACCAACGACTGAAGGCTGGAGAGCATTCTATCTAGCTTTCAACATACCGCGAAACAGACGAATGTTATGATTCGATTCTCGAATAGGGATTTGGCAAATCAAGGTCAATCATTGTTTAGCCTGCTCGAGACTGATATGCGCCTCTTTTTTTCTTTTCAGGAGGAGATTGTTGACAATCGCGCTTTAAAGTAACAATAGATGGGTATGGGTTGATTGATTATGGGGGTATTTGAAAGCGTTTTTTCCAGACGGATTTTTTTTTCTTCTTTTTGTTAACGGTAATCACTTACCTTTCAGTGGAGCGAATGATTTATTTAAGTTATTGTCGACGTGCGTGTTTGATAGGGTTGGATTGTATTATTATATCCATTATCCCTTTCGTATTGTTACGAAATTTTCTGCGGGCTTAAGGATTGGATAATAGTAAAAAGACTGGAAAGGTGAGTGAGGCAGTTGAGCATGTGTGGCAGTTGAGATTCCGGATGACCTCCAAGTATATTTGCTCCTTTGTTGAATTTGTGGTTTTGATTAATTGCTTGTTTGAGTATGGAGTTCATGCACAAAAGGTGCTATCACTGACCTCTTTACCCTTTTTGAATAGAACATATTTTCTCTTAAGTAAGAGTGTGAGGTTGTGAAAGAACATAACTCCATCACAGCAACCGTAGTGTGTGTAATCGCGCAGTTCTGCATTTAATTTGGCTTCAGGCTGGAAAATTATACATATGTATTACCACTAAATTATAAACTGACAAGAAAGCATCCGAACCCACTAAAGATTTAAACGATTTAATCCTATAGAAGATTAACTTAACACCTTATTGGGGATTTAACCAGGAAATTTATGCAATTTACTACAAATCTCTTGTTGCAGTAATTAAAGCCGGAACACTGACCAAAATAGGACGAGTTTTATTTTTCAACTTAAAAATTGACACTTCTTTTCTCAAAAAATTAATTAGTGTGGCTTTTTAGAATGCTTTTTATTGTGTAGCAAAAACATAAAATTGTTATAAATTAATATAGTTCACTGACTATTCGTTTGCGATAAAGTAAGGCATTTTTACAATTTTTTAGTAGCCTTTTGACATCACATTCATGGAGTAGTAAAATGACCTGAAACGACTGTGTTATTCGTTAAACAATTCACTTACGAATGACGACTAGTAACGTCCCTTTATTATTTCATTTAACACATACAACACTTTCTCTCAACTCCACTGCAGATACAGATACTTTTAAATTCAACATAAAACATAATTTTATATTATGTATATGTATGGTATATGTATGGTATATGCATATACATACATAAACTTAAAAATAATCAGTGAAATTGTTGAAACCATAACATAAAATTAAGTGAAATATTACAAATACATAGCTTCAAACTGAGTATCTTATAGTACACATATTCATATATATGGTACAAAAATATATATTTACATTTCAATTTATAATTATTTTCGTAGCCGTTTGAATTTCTTCTCCCAATTTAATCCAATAAGAACATGGTCCACTATGTAAACTCATAATTTTTGCTTTTATTCATCCTTTCTTATTGTGCCTGTAACATATCTTCTCCCCTGGATAAAATAATGGTTTGTAGGAAGATAGGAACAGGGCTGAACAAATGCTGTTTTCCATCTGCTCAGAAAGAGTCCTAGAGAGGTGAATTGATGAAAAAGCTTACGCAGTGGTTTTGCCAGCGAGGAAGAACACCTCTCTAGAAGAAGGGGAGATATAACATCTGGACCAGCACATTTGTGTATATTAAGATCTTTAAGTACTCTTGCTACTACATGAGTGCGAAAGTGGATTCGTCCCATTGAAAATTCGAGGCACTCAAGTGTAGGCGGGGACAAAACATAATCTGGAGGTGTTGAGATAGGCTCTCGTGTGCAGCAAGCAGATTGGCTTTGTCCAAAGAGCTGATAGCTGGAATGTCATTGTAAATCACCGTCGAATTCATTATTGGCTCCGTGTAATTTTTTCGGTCTTCCTCTTTGGGGTAGGTCTTGTAGAACGGAAAAACATTTCTCTAACCCTGACAGCCTCTTTACATTTCGAGTCGTACCATACTTTTTCTTTTGGTTTGATACTCTTCTTCTGATAAGGGATAAAGCATCTCATTCCAAAGATAACAATATCAGTGATCATATCAGCAGCGTCATCTTGGCACCAATTGGCTTTCATACAAGAAAGACATACAGTTTTGTTAGGAATCTTTTCTCTTACTCTGTGGTGGGTGTACGAGAAATTAACTGATATGACACAACGATCCGACGAGCCTTGAGAGGAGAGCATATCAACGGTGTACATATCAGAGTGAAAGGTTAGAAACAAGTCCAGGGTGTTGGCGGTATGACTGTCAAAGTCTGGTATTCGCGTGAGTTCATATACAAGCTGCGTCTACACCGTCCTTCTGGTGTTGTCTACCCAGAATATCGAAGCCAACCAGCGTTGTGTATATCGAAATCGACCGTAATAACGATTTCAGTATTAGAATTCAAGGATACAGTTCTTTGAATGGAGTCAAACAGGGCATCAAACTCGTTAAAAGTTAATTTGCTGCCCAGTTTGGGGCTGTTTTTAGCAGCGAAGGTCTTTACACACCGTCCTTGGGTTGTTGTCTGTCCATAATGTCGAAGCCACCAAAAACTGTGTATATTGAAATCACCCGTTATACCGATTACGGATACAGGAATAAAAATCTTTGCATGGAGTTAGACAGCGCATCAAAATCATCAAAGGCCGAATTGCTGTGCAGTTTGAAGCTGCTGTAAATAAAGTAATATTGCGTAATTTGCTTACATAGATGAAATTTTAGCCACAAGAAATTGAAATCTGGATTGAAACAGGGACTTCATTCCCATGGAGTTTGTAAGCTACATCACTACGCACGTAAATGGCGAACCCGCTTTAGATCAGAGTGATTTAAAACTGTGAAAACTGCTGGTCTGTACTTACAGATGTGAACGTATGAAGAAAAGTGACTACTTTTTACCCGCGTTTATTTGCTACATCCACCATGAATTCTCTAATCATAACCACAAACAAACACAGAAAACACAAACACTACTGCTGTTAAGCAAGACACTTTCAGATAATTTAATGGTAATTGAAAGGTAGTATTGCAGTGTAGCGTGAGTAAATCATCTGTAAAGTTCCATTTAATGAAATCTTTCAATCTTACGAAGAATAATGAACTCTTCAGTGATAAAGTACCTACAGTACTAGCACCCACCACGTCAGAGCCAAGTACCTGCAGCCTGAGGCGAGTGTAAGCCAGACATTCATAGAGATAGTGCTCCGCGATGTTGTAATTACTTTCGCAGCAAGCACCGCAGGATGTTGCATCATTTATACCACGTACACTTAAGTGCTTCATAGAGACATCGAGAGCTGTGCTATCTCCAATTGTGCTCGTATAAGACCCAAATATCAATAGAATCTTTAACCGAGGACGCAGGCAGACCCAACGTAGGTTCGGGTATTGAAAAACTCCCCTCAAAACCGTGGCTGGCAAGTTCATCGCTGATTTCATTTCCTGTGATCCCATTGTGACCTGGGATCCAGACAAGGGTAACTGAGGTTAGCCTTTCGAACTAGATTGGAAGTCGTAAGAGTGTTCAGTAAGGCTCTAAGTGCAACTTAGCTGTCGCTGCAGATGCAAATGATTCGCCCCCTTTACCGTTTCTCTACAATATACATAGTTCGCTGCCATCAAGATTGCGTAAACTTCTGCTTGGAAGACAGATGCAAGCTTTCCAAACGTGAAGTGAAATCTAGCGTTGTCGTCTTCCAGAAAGACACCAGCGCCACATCCTATATTGGTTTTGGATCCATCCATGAAGACCCGACTGCATTCCTTTTGTGGCTCAGATTCTGGCCGAAGCCAGTCCTGTGCATCATTTTTAAGACGATTTCATATTTTTTCTGCAACATGCGTTCTTTGGAGTCTGATTAAAGCAGCAATTACGTATTTTCGCAAGAGCTTATTCGACCAGACAACCGACGCATAGTATATAATATGCCTTATCATCACTTTTAGGTGACAGAAACCATGTTATGTCGACGTCTTCTCTGCACTGCTAAATAGCCGACTGCGCCATCGATACTTTTGTCGTAACAAGTTTATACCAGAGAAGTTTGTTATCCAGGATAACACCCACATACTTAGCTTTTTTGGAAAACTGGATGGTGATGCCTTTAAGCACTAGATGGGTCAGACCAGGAAGCTTCCTCCTTCTCGTAAAGACAACAACCTCAGTTTTGAGAGGATTGACTGAAAGCCCATTACTAGTGCACCAGTCGTCGATCACGTCTAGGACTGCCTGCGCTTTGGAGCAGACAGTCGCTAGGTACGCTCCAACAGACAATACATCTATAGTACATCATCCGCGTATGAATGTTGTTAGACGTTAGAGTTATTGAGTACGTTGACCAGTGAGTCGACCAACATGCATCGTAGCAGTGGAGATAGAAAGTCACCTTGCGGGCAACCCCTGTTTACATCTGCCACCATATATTGGCCACGGCCAGCATCCGCAATCAATGTTCTATTCACCAGCATTGCTTTAATCCATAATTTTTCCAATCTTCGAAGCACTTCTAATAAGCACTTTTTGGTACAGCCGTGAGCTCTTCCAGCAATGCGGTTTTTTTTCTCAATCGCTGCAAATCTCCGCCCTTTCATAGGTCTCTTCGGTTTTGGGAACAGAAAAAAGTCGTATGGTACCAAATTCGGTGAATATGGTGACTGAGGCGTGATTGTCGTGTTGTTTTTGGCAAAAAAAAAAAAAAAAACTCTCACAAGCAACGATTAATGAGCAAGTGCATTATCGTGATGCAAAAACCATGAATTATTTTTCCACAGTTCCTATTGCTCCTTATTGACCGTATTACCACAGTAATTAAAAAAAAAATTTGTCACTTGATCGAACTTGGAGTGCTTTTTCGGTCTTGGGATGATTGGGACGAGTTATAACCTTGAGTAAGTCAAGATCATCATTTACGTTATTCAAAAGCTCCTGAGCGATGCTCATGCGATAGTTCTTCGTATCAAAATTAAAAAGTTTCGGAGCAATCTTTGTGACAAAAATCTTATGCCCAAACCATCCGAAAAATATGAATGACACAAGCTGACCGATATGCCAACACCCTCAGCAACTTCTCTTATGGTAATTCGACGATTTTCCAAAACAATTTTCTTCACAGCTTCGACGTTATCATTTTTTGTTGATGTGCTGGGGCGTCCAGAGCAAGGTTCGTCATTGGCATTTTTTCGGCTATCTTGGAAGAGCTTGTAAGACATGTAAACATTTTTTTTACTTAGATTAAGCTCACCGTATGCCACTGTCAACATTTTACGTATTTAAGAGCACTCGACTCCATTTTTTACACAAAATTTGATGCGAATTCTTTTCTCCATTTTTTATAATAATTGAAAATAGCTAACGTTAGACGTTATAAGTTAAAAACAAAATAAGTATGCTTTATACTTGAAACTGTGAACATATATTCGGGACATGTGTACCAACACAGAAAAAAAAAATTGATAATCGAATGTATGTTTCCGGAGAAATTTCAAAAGTCACCTTACTTTTTGAACATATCTCGTATTAGCCTAAAAGCAGAGAAACAATCTGCAAACCAAGCAAGGATAAGAGTTAGGTGAAAAATGGAGAAAAATATCCTAATTTTGCAGGCGAATTGCATGATTCTCCTAACAGGTTGATGTTAGTCCATGATTTCAATGCAGGGCACTAAGCGGGTAACGATATGCGGAAATTAGTTAAACGGCTGTGGTGTAGACTGTAAAAACGGGCAACCACATGCTTATCGAAATGTAGTCAGATACCTTGCTAAATCAATATCTGTATTAAAACATATGGAAGTTACTCTACCAGATCCGAAGGTATGTTTTCCCTTACAAAATGACACTTTTATAGAAACTAACTCAATGGGAGGGTTAAAGTAATCTCCCAAATATCCGTTACCTGGCCTTTATTTGTATTCGGAAATTGTATGTTGAACCATTTGGAAAAGATTCGAATGTTTGAGAGGGCTAATAAAGTCTTCTGCAATAGACCAAAATTAACAAAGTGGATTCGGAGGCGTATTGCTAGAGGAATGACCTAGAAGAACAACCTGAAGGCCGGATTTTGGTACCTTAATTATTTATACAACGAGAATGTACGTCACAACGGTTTTATTTAACCAGAATCATTGCTCTATCTGGATAAAAAATGACTAACATAGAATAGCGTAAGCATTTATATTCCACATAACTTAAACAGTTGTGGACATGCGACTGAAATGCGAAAAAAGTAGTTTACTCAAATGATCAATCCTCAGCTTCAGCCTATTGAACTGAACACCATGTTGGCTTGATGCAGATTCTTTTTCAGATGTATTAAACAGCCTGTGAAGACTGTACATGTACAGCTAAATAATTTTGTAAGGTAAGAAAATGAAAAACGATTTATGCGTTTCGTTACCAGTATCAGTTCATCACCTTCCCACAGTCCTTTTTGTATAACTGTATATTAGCTAACTACATGCTCATCAAACCCAACTAAGCCTCTTCAGATGAACACGCGCAACTACCCGTGTACAGCTTTGGCAACTTCGGTTGTTGAAATATTAGTACCAATCCATTAAAGTGCTCATATGTGTCTCTGGCTGTAACCGTAAATGAAAATTGTTTGTAAGGGGTAGTTATATATTTCGTTAAGCTGATCTGTTATAGAATTCGTATCAGAATAATGTATGAGTAACAAGAAGCCTTTCAGAAATAATAAGAGGGTCCAAGGTGTGCAATAAGCGCGCCCCACATAAGGCCTCACAAGCCTATGCGAAGGAGAATTAATAGTGATGGAAACACATCATTCGAACTTGACAAGGACGACTATGATGGAGCATGAACGTGAAACATGAGGAAATAGACGACGCTATTATGGAAGGTTTTTATGAGCCCTTATAGAGGTATCTCAAGTAAGACGTAAAAATTGTACTCAGTTATTTTAATGCCAAACTACATGGACAAAATATCACATTCAGAAATGGCAACAAGACTATCAGGTCTTTGAATATGGACGAAACACTTTCGCAGCACCGTTACTCATATCTTAGGATCCGCAACAGCACATCGTGGTCTCTTGATCTAAATACTTTAAATCAGAATTGATCGCATTGCGGTACACGGAAGATACATCCAATATTCTAGATGTCCGCATATTCCAAGGAGCAAACATTGACTCCGACCACTACATAGAAATAACTTAAGAACGGATGCGGATATCCAGGCAGTACAGCGCCAGAAAAAAAAGATGAGAAGTTTTAAATATAGGAGCTATAATCGGAAGAGATCTCAAGAGCCTTTGCTGATCGCGTCTTTCTCAAGTTCGAAAAATACGAAGAAATCGAGAAAAGCTACTATAGGATTGAGTTTTGGAAAACTTCAGTTTGTCAGTCAACTAGTAAGTCCACCACGGACCAAATTTTCACTCTGCGACAAATCTTGAAGAAAATCCGAATATATGAAATATTTTAGAAACCTATCATCTCTTCATCATTTTAAAGGTCGCGTTTTTTAGAGATAAATAGAGCCATAGAGTCTGCTTTTCGTATCTCTGTCTAACTCGTTCAACTTTACACACCGATGGAACAGAATTCTCCTCTGTCCAAGGCAGAAGAAATATCACGAAATCGTTTGATGTTAAAAAGAGGTATAACGATTAACTATAACGACCAAGTAACGACTGGACAGAAAACTTCGATTACAGGAATAAAGATGTCTGGGTCATATGAGGCGCATGGATCTTCGATTCCACCCAAGTGGTGCAAAACAGTAAAGGAAAACCTTACCTACGGTGACGCACTCAGTTGGAATGAGACCTTAACCAACTTGGTATGCGTATTTGAATCTAAATCGTTGAAGAAGCCCGGTAGTCCGGTATATAAGACGTCATCAAAATTAAAGTAAGTAAATCTGGATGAAGTACTGAATTGATAATATTGTATAATATCATAAAAAGATTCCTCTAAAAGGAATACAAAATTTAGTTGCTCTTTGGCTAAACCAAACGTTTATTCGCACCTTTCAGTAGATGAGTAAGATTGTATTACTAAGAATGTCATAAAATTCTGTTTATACTATAAACGGAGTGAGGCTAATCGACTCCAGCATGGAAGTTAATAGCATAGGGTTGCTCCATCTTGTTATACATAGTTCAGTGGACAGCCGCTGAAGATAAATCATCTTAATAAATTGATATAGATAAATAGAACATCCATTTCCAGAGTCCGGCCCATAGGCGTTATCCAATACGCCAAAACGAATCGGGGACCAATATCTTACTGCACCTATTAGCCGATCGTATTCGCAAAATAAAAGCCCTACTCGGGGCTGTATCGACTGTGTGAGCCACAGGTGCTATGAATAGTCCACAGCAAAAAGCAGCAGAAAACGAGATGTGGCTGAAAAGGCCACAGGAACCCATGCAAACTATTTGCGTCAAAATGGGTAACCACCTTCTTCAACTATGTGCTACTCCAACTTCTAACCCTGGGCAAAGAGGTGGCACCGTCAAAAACCATTTCTTTTTTGGTGCTAGTTAACAAAATACTTCTCCAGCACCAGTAAAATAGTAATTAAAACATACTGTCATACAAACTCCCCCGTCCCATGAAAACCTTAACACGGCTCAAACATTGTTCAATGTTTCGTCTCCATTAAGATAGTGGTGGACGTCCATATGTAACATTTCTTATTAGGACTGCCACGTCTCTAGCACATAATCCCATAATTGTCTATGTCAATCTTCGCATTCCCTCACTGCATGCAAAGATAACCATGATCGCTAGATGACTACACATCCTAGCATTAATAAAAGGTTTGAATGGGTCCTAAATAGCAATAATAAATTAACACCAAATCCCTAGAAAATCAACAAATATTGAGCTTAACGCAGAGAATTTATTACAGAGGAGCTCAATGATGAGAATATCGCCATTCAAGGAATATGCAAGAGGAACAAATAACGCTCTATGAACTCTGAATCGTAACGCTCAATGACACAATTTCGTCCGCGCTATACGCGAGCATTGTAAGGATATTCAAAATTAAGTAACCGCGCGCAGATTATAAAAAAAAAAAAAATAGGGCCGAGAAATTTATCTGCAAGCATTACATCTCTCAGCAGAGATTTGCTGAGTTCAACATCAACATCAAAACATCAACAAAAGCACCCTGCACCAAATTGAACCCCACAATCACTGCGAAAGCGGGAAGGGGACAATGTCCAACGAAGTCAAAGTCAAAAAAAGCCAAAGCCACAAACGACGAACAGCCTACATAGAATCACGAACCCACCATCAGCACATTAACAAAGAGATCAACGTACAACGTGTGGAGGCAGACCACACTTCCAGCAATAGTAATCAACTACAAGTTGGTAAAAATTGACCTTGAAAGGATCCTTAACCAAACCAAGTGAAGGAGCTTCAGTCGTCTTTACGTCTTTATGCTCTCTGTCCGACAATGCTATGAACGATGGTAGAGCATCTTTTCCTTCGTAGACAAACTACTATGTACTCCATCATATTCATTCCCGGACTCACGTAACTGTCTTTGAGAATGTAAAACGAGAATGGCAGCGTATGTTAGTCAATGCTGTCTGCCGTTGTTAAATTGAAATTGGAATACCTAAAAACCTAGCCATAAGCGATTATCTAAACCGAAATTCTTTCCATTCTCGGTATGAGTATCAATCACAACCTATGTTGGAATGACAACATATTCGATGTTGTCAAAAATTCATAACTCACATTTTATGGTAATATCACTCGAAAACCGAATACTCGTAATGTCTCGTATGTCACTTCGTTCTACTTTTCACTACTAGTACTCCATAGAAATCGCCAGTAGCATTTCGCCCTTCAAACTTTTTATTACCCCTCTCGTATATGAACGCTCATCAGTATACCCTTAAGCCCACTTTCAGACGTACTCTAAAATATCGTGATTCATTTCTAAGAAAGTTGTACGGCTTATGAAATGCCCTGCCGAGCTTTATTTTTCATGATCGTTACAACTGGCAAACATTTAAGAACAATGTACATTAGTACCACTCTTTTCTTCCTCGCGAGAGACAACAGGATGGTGACAAGAGTACATCCGCACAATCGCATTGAAGGAATGTTATCAATGACGCAGGAAAATAAAAGATAAGAAGGCTCCTAGACCGGAAAACGTCTTTAATAAAGCGAGCCGGACATCTTTACAGGACCTTTAATGTATGTTGGGGTACTGCAATTAACACGGTCCGAAAGAGTAAAAGTGATCAGATTCGCTGACCACATTCGCATGGTCACCATATTCAAGCACATCTACGAGAAATAATCTCCCATGAATAATGATCAGGGTTAGAGTCTGTCGATCTAGAAGAAGCTGAATACAAGGCTAAAGCTGTTCTTATAACCAACCGCAAGACCATAGATTATGCGAAGTTTCGAGTAGGAAACCGTGCAATCAGATGGACGGAGTTCCTAAAATATCTCCGATTAATGTTCGATAACAGGTTGCGATTCAAGGCCTATGTTGAGTATACTAGTAACAGGGCCTTTCGAAAAATCTTCGGCGAAGAAGCCTATGTATTAACCGGAATGATCCATGTTCACATCCTCGCAAATTTGATGGTGAGTTTGCACCATAAGCAACACTTCCAGTGATACAGCTCCATAAAAGGCGGGTGTACCAGTAAGCTAACTCTCGTCATCAAACCATGAACAACGGATGCAGGAACTGTTGTGTCTCAAGAATATGTGTCTTAAGTCTTGCCTACACAGTAGAACATAATGCAAGTTTACAACGAGAATTACGGAGACGTAAGATGACAACTTCTAGAACTAAATTACCGTTCGGAATTACAAAACTCTTGGCGGACATGAAGAATTGTGTTGCTCACATGGATGATATTCTGATATTGAGGAACATGATGAGTATGTAGCGGCTGTACTCAAAAGAATAAGATCCAAAGGGATGACGCTTAACAAAGAAAAATCGAAATTCGCCAAAACAAAATTTCGCACTTAAAACAAGGGTAGTTAGGGAAATTGAAGCAACAAAAAATATTAAAGATGTTCAGCGATTCCTAGGAATGGTTAATTTTATTGGTAAATACATTCCAAACACAGCAGCTCTCTTTGAGTCAATTACGAGTCTACTAAATAAAAGAAATGAGTTTACTTGGAGTTTCGCACAAGAAAAAGCTTTCAAGGAGATAAAAGAAAGATTATCCTTAGCCCCCAATCTAAGAATGAGTGATCCATTAGAGGAGACTTTTATCTCATACGATGCTTCCCAACAAGGACTAAGTGCAGTTCTTCTGCAAAAGCAGCAGAAAAAAAACTACGCGAATATCGAAAGAGAGGCTTTGGGAAAAGCTTGGGCCTGCGAAAAACTAAAAAATTATTTAGTTGTAAGTAGGCTCTATTGCAAATTCTGCAGACTAAAAGCATAGATGATATCTCACCAAGATTGCAACGTATTCGGATGCGAATGTTGAGAAACGATTATTTAATTAATTACATACCGGGGAATATTCCTAAAGAAGACGAATTGAACGAAGAAATAATATGTACATCAGATATTTTTTTTATAATATAAAGATGAAAGATGAAAATATTGTTCAGGTAATTAAATCGCCGACCCAGAGTATCAACAATTAAAAATGTACATTAGAACGCAATGGCTGTCGAAAAATAAACTTAGTTTAGAGATGAAGGACCTTTATGCAGTAAAGGACGAGCTTACAGTGATGGACAATGTGCTTTTACGGGATAACAAAATTGTCATACCAAAAAATTTAAGACATATGATGCTTTCAAAGTTGCATAGTGTGTATCTGGGTATTACGAAGACAATAATACGTGCTCATAGGACTATGTGGTGGCCCGGAATATCTAAGGACATTGAGGAGAAAGTGCGGACTTGCCCCGCATGCGTACAACAAAGGCCAAATAAAAATAGCCTCTTTTGCCAACATATCCATGCCAAAAGGCTGCTATAGACCTGTTTAAATTTAACAGTAAGTCGTTAATAGTAATAACGGATTGTTATTCGGGGTTTTTTTTTAAGTAGAAGAACTCATACAAATGAGGATGAGGGACATTATACAGACACGTAAAGTTAACGTTTTGTCGACATAACGTAAAGTGTTTACCCCGACAGTGGAACACTGTCAGGCCAATGGTGCTGCAGAGGCCGCAGTAAAAGACCCCAAAAATATTTAAAAAAAAAAAATAATAAAAATGTTGTATTGGCACTCTTGGCGTATCGAAATACAGCAATATCCAGAGGATAAAGTCCAGTAGTACTGAGTTTTAAAGGGAAACGTCGGGAGACACTTCCAGATATTAATTTAAAAGAGAAACTGGATTTTCGGAACCAAATACCGACGGAACAATCTTCTTAGAGGAGATACAAAATGAATTTTGATAGGAGACATGGAGTAAGGGAATTGAGTGAATTAGTACCAGAAGATTTCGTGTAGATTACTGATTTCAGAAAGCGAAAAATTCTAAGACAAATTCAGTCTCGTTCATATTTAGTTGAGGCAAATAAGCAAGCTATTCGTAGAAAGAGGGTTCATTAAATTAAATCTGCATATTTAAATTCGTTGCAGACCAAGTCCATAGCTGAGATACTACCAGCGGAAACACCTGATAGCATTCCAGTAGCTTCCAATAAATATTCCACAGGCGATAGGGTAAGGACAGACTAAACACCAAGACGATATTCAACAGATGCTTTAGTTACCATATCCGGGAGAAGAATACATCGTATGTTGAGAAGAAAAAACATATATTTATAGACAATTCTTCTGTTAACTCTTTAATTTTGTAAATAACAAAGAAACATTAGCGTTTAACATAATAACGTGCATATATCAACATATTACATTCTGATTAATCAGCCGATAGCCAGATGTTTTTTCTCACTGGCTGTCAACAGCAAATTTTCAAATCGTCGTCACTCTTTCACCATTCGGAACCGGCAATAAACAGTAGGCCCTGCTTAGGAGTGTAAAAATGTAAGAAAAACAAATAAGTGCGAGAATTTTATTTATTTTAATATTTATTTTTAAGGGGAATGTTGCATTGGAAGTATTCTCGCCAGTTTACATTGAACTGTAGTACACTGAACTATTATACCTATAAAGTGTTACTTTATGTCAAATGAATTAAGATTTCTTTTATTTTTGGGTCTAAACCTTAAACACAATCCAACTTTAAATGTTTGCGTTGCTGAACTGTAGTTTAGAGACCGAAACCTCCCATTTATCTTGAATCTGCTAATTCAACACCATCGCGGATGATCTGACCTTACATTAGTGATAGT
The DNA here is from genome assembly GCA_907269105.1 of Volucella inanis. Lineage (NCBI taxonomy): Eukaryota > Metazoa > Arthropoda > Insecta > Diptera > Syrphidae > Volucella > Volucella inanis. Next base: position 152,460,974 of record OU026153.1, read on the forward strand.
ATTAATCTTGCCATTTTGAAATTAACTTGCTACAACATTTCCGCAGCTAAGATCCATAAGGCCCATATACTCTTTTCATACAGCTTTTCCAGAGACAACTTTTCAAACAACAGATATTTCTTTGTCCTTTTGAAGGTAGCGCATATTCTCTGCATGCACTGATACTTAAATTTTGCAAAAAACTTTGTGCTAAAGCATTCATTCAAACTAAACCCACTACTAATTGCTATCGAATTTAGCACACCTTCTTTAAATGATCCTTCTAGTACTTATGGCACTCCATTAATTCTCATCACCCTGCAAATCCTTTCTATTCATAACGAAACACCATCAAATCTCAGCCTCCAGATAGGCAAGTTAAATTGTCAAATGTATAGCTATGATATTAAATTCATCTCAAGAAATTTATGTTGCGGAAACAGTCTACTCCTGGTGCCATATAAAATGCTGTATATCTGGCTATAACTCGATTACCCTGCCCCAACAAACTCAACAAGAAAAATTGTACTTCGGAAAATGTTTATGTCCGACCATATGTCACTTTAATGTCGCTTTATGTGATGTCGTCGTCGACTTCGTGGCACAACTTCGAAATGGAACGCCAAAAATACGAAAAAATAAAAACATACAAAAAACAATTGATAGAAAAACAGGAAACGAAAGCAAAAAAGGACGAAAGAAAAATCTTAAACAACAAATATAAATGGCATTCTACAATTGCCAAAACATTATGATTATAGCTACTAAACATTCAGCCGAGCAGGAAAATCCAGCCGACCAAACAGGCTGTTTCCTTTCTTAATCTCGACTAAACCTCATACTCCATGAGTGGGTGGGTGGAAAGAACCACAAAAACTTTGTCCACTCCATCTATCCACTGCAGGATTCTTGAAGTTCTTTCGCGCTTAAATAAATCCAAAACCAGGGAGTGATACTTGTAGCCTATGCCACAGAACGCACAATCAGCCTTGTGGATGTGGGCAGGACTTTTGTTCAGACTTTTTTTGTTGGATATTTTTTGGTACCCTATCCCGTAGGGTGTGTTTTACTCAGTTATAAATTAAGAACGAAGAAAAAAGAACTTTAAGGACTGAAACATCAATTATTTGACTTATAAGGGATAACGTTCTGTACTGCTACTCCTACTTCATAAACAGTATGATGCTGGATGGTATCTAGCAAAATATTTCGCGTTCTCAGAGTATCCTTATATAACTTTTTCTTAACTTCAGATTTTCGTTACACATCGATAAGTTCTTCGGCCACTACTTTCATACACTTAGAAGGGATTTGTACGAGTATATGGGGACCTCAGAGGGTGAGGTTTTCTTATCGCTCATCTAGTCCTATTCGACGGACGAGGTTATTGCTAATACAGAAGGGCATTTAATGTGACTCGATAATAGCCACATCGTCAGCCATCATCCGTTATGGCTACGAATGTGGCCATCCAAACATCTAGAAAATATGGGCCAATTTCAAAGGTTAAAGGTTCAATACATAGAAGGAAATTCTATTCTTTTCACTTAACGGTATTCAATCCCCTCCTTTAAGACAGCAGAGAATGTGGGAAACTGAGTTCGACACGATCTTTATCAAAAATTCCAACCTGAATTAGAAAAGGAATAACTTAATAAAAAGTAAGTGGAGGACCCTCGCAGAAAAGAATTCAATTTAACCTGGCGTTTCAAACTTAAGGTTCTGCGACGCATTCTGACCTGCTATTATGTTGCAAAACCTAAAAACACCACTGCCTGCTCTCAAAGTTTACCAAAATTCAGAGGACAACATCAATTATCATGAACGATCAACCAAGACGACACCCACGGCGTGGCGTAGCGACTATCCTCAATCTCATTTCACGGGGTTCATACGTAGCAATTCAGGAACCAAAATGACTTTTGACGAACTTTGTTCGTTCGTTACACAATACATCAGAAATTCTTTTTCATCCTTCATTCTCCATACCAGCTGTGAGCTCTTTGGACAAAACCAATCTGCTAGCAGAACAATCTGTGGCCAGCTCAAAACTTCCAGATTGTACGTTGGCTCTGCCTATACTTATATGCACCGAATCTTTAATGGGACAAATTCACTTTTGCGTTCGTGAAGTAGCAAGAGCACGAGTACTTAAAGATCTTAATACACACAAATCCGCTTGTTCTGATGGCATATCTCCTTTTCTTTTCAAGCTACACATCAAAACTACACTTTAAGAACATCCGAGCAGATTGAAAACTGCATTTGTTCAGCCCTTCCCTTAAAATGGTAAGTATTCTTCTCTCCTCCCACAGGTCCATTGCTCAAACCCCCTGTCTTTCTAAGCTCATGGAAACAGCTCATTACATATCTCGAGACACGAGAACTTCTTAATGATCGTCAGTATGGTTTTCGTAGCAACAGGTCCTCTGGTGATTTGATGGCATGTTTCACCGGAAAGTGGAACAAAGCATACATCTGTATGGCAAAAGCAAGATATACTATCTTTAGGAACGTTCTATTCAAGTTGTCTTGGATACTTTCATGTCTGATATTCACAAAATAAAGGTTGGTTTGCCTCAGGGCTCCATTCTGTCTACTCTTTTTAATTTTTTATCAATGATCTCTTCTCTGCTACTTCCCATCCATTATATTCCTTTGCTGTTGGATATATTCTCTGCTTTTCATATTCGTTCCCGAACTCACGTCCTTGCTCTTCAGCTGGAATGACAGCGTATGCAAAATTTATTAAATTCCGATATAAAGAGCATTACTAGATGAGGAGTCACTAACTGAGTGGAATTTAATGCTTCTAAAACCCAATGAATTCTGCTATCCTTAAAACGAAATTTAAACGCTTGGCTATTGTCCATGCCATCCAGGAAAACTTTTCGTTCTCGGTGTGTGTATCAATGGCAAGTTATTGGGTATGTAATTTAATTCGTGCGTTTTTTTTTTTTTTTTGTTTTTAAATTTGAACGTTTATTTAAGAAAAACAAGTACAATAGTATTATTCAAAGTATTGCCCATCTGAAGCTATGACTTTTTCCTATCTTTCTGGCAATTTTTGGATCTCATCCCAAAAAACTGCGCCGGCTTGGCAGCCAAGAATGAATCAAGCCAATTTTTGATAATCTGCTCTGATATGAACTGTTTTTCCGGAACCGGAGCAAATGGTAGTCAGAACTGGCATCCACTGTTTTCCAAAGAGTTCTTAACCGGAATAGCAACGTGGGGCTGAGCGTTGTCATGATAGAAAATTATTGCCTCGTGTCTGGTCGCATATTCCGGGCGTTTTTCGGCTACTGCTCTCTTCAAATGGATTAATTGCGTTCGTTAGCGTTGTCCATCGATAGTTTCACCCGATTTTAGCAGCTCATAATACAGCACACCCATCTGATCCCACCAAATACAGAGCATTACCTTCGCGCCATGGATATTCGGCTTTGCCGTTGATTTGACTGGTTGGCCGGGTTTCAAATATGATTTTTTGCGCTTGGAGTTATCGTAATGGATCTTTTTTTCATCACCAGTAACAATCCGATGCAAAGATGACTACTTTTTGTGGCGTTCCAGCAGCATTTCGGATAAGCCTTTCGACGTCTCTCGGCTTGAGTTCATGTGGAACCCAATTTCCTTGCTTTTGAATATATCCAGCTGCTCTTAATCGTTTTGAAATGGCTGCTTGAGTGACACTCAAAGATTCTGCGAGATCTTCTTGTGTTTGGCAACAATCTTCATAGAGTAATGCTTCCAGTTCTTCATTTTCAAACTTTTTTGGCTGCCCGGGACGTTCATCGTCTTCCAAAAATCGCCTTTTTTAAATCGTGCAAACCTATTTTGGCACGTTTGCTCAGCTAGCGCATGTTCACCATAAACTTCCACCAAAATACGATGACTTTCGGAAGCAGTTTTCAGTAATGAAGAAGAACTAACCGCAAAAACACTTTTTCAGGCACAAAGTTCGACATATTTGAGTGAGAAAAAAAAAATTATTGTTGTTTACGCTTCAAATGAATACAAAAAATACTGAAATGACGTACAATGACAGTAGCTTTCCAAGGCATGTTCCAATGGAATAATAGAAATGGAATAATACAAGTTACGCCATCTCTTAGCAAACCGCACGAATTAAGTTATAGACCCAATATATAGCTTAACATGCTTCTTAAGGCCTCTGGGCACAATTGGTACAATTGGAGTACAATGGAGTACAATTCCTGCATTTGGTCAAGCGCTCATATAACATGTCTGAATATAGGTTTCTAAAGCATGCAATACAACTCAAAGGTGGCGCTAATATCAGTAAGTCAATTGACACCATTGTTTTACTTTGTTCTATCGCCATTTTCGCAATTTTAAAACCTTCAACCGTAACACCTGTCTCGCTATGGATGCTCATCGATATATTCTCAAGCCCACTTTCGGACGTACTCTGAAATATCGTGGTTTGTCCCTAAGCCGATCAACTCTCTTTAAAACCAGCGTACATACTATATGTATCTCTCTTTTTTTCCTCCTCAACTTTCCGCACGCAAATATTTTAACAGTACTAAAAATCCCTTGAGCACGCACTTTTAAAAAAAAAGGCAGCTTCGTCATTATATAATACCACAGACCCATTTTTGGCAGTGGCTTTTACCTCCAATAGACTCGACTACCTAATTGGTGATTTTGTGCTGCTGCATATGTCATAGTTATTCGTCAATAAAAAAGTGTATTAGAGGTTAATTTCCTGAAAAAAAATAAGCAGATCCCTTTCAAGATAATATAAAAATAATAAAGATGGACTTCCAACGCATGGATACACATAAATGGTTTATGTCTATGGTTTTTCAACAGTAACGGCCAACGAGCGAGATTGTAGTATCTGAGACGATACTCCGATAAGAGATTCACATCTTGCTTTAGCAGAAAGCGCTTTCAGCTTTGAAGACGTTTTACATTACGTCAGAAACCAACTAGTCTGAGGCAACTGCAGAATGCAGAATTCTACATTCAAAAGGCATCCATACATTCCATCATATACAAGTCCAGGAGTTACAGCCCGGGGTCTTGTATTCTGCATTTACATTTTGGAAAGACAACTTTACTGGCTGCATTATATCGACTCACCAGGGACGAGATCACTAATTTCCACAATTTACATACCTGGGCAGAAAGCAAACACAACTCCATGAAACATCGAGCTTTTTAGAATAAGTTTAATGTCAATGTGTGGGCAGGCATATTGGCTACCAAGGTGATCGGACCCTATGGGTTTCATCCCAGCCCATATTCGAATGGGCTACCTATAATTTTTGCGAAACAAATTACGAGAACTATTAGGTAATATACCACCACCACAAGAAACAGCTATTGTGTAGCAACAAAATAGCGCCCCCGCACACTGTGACCAGGGAGCCAGAGAGTGCTTGTGAAAATTGATGGATAAGGGGGGATGGACTTATTCTGTGGCCTCCAAGTTTTCCGGGCTTCACACAAATGAACTATTATATATGGGGACAGATGAAAGCCATTGTTTATTTATCAAAAATAAGAACATAAGTCCGCCAATAACTGGAAATAATGGACATTATTAGAGTTGCGAAGATATATAGGGCGATTCATCGTGAGGTTTGAATTATAATATGAAATAAAACACAATAAATTTGAAAGTAAACTTAAAACTTTTCTTACCAGTTAGAAGAACAATTCATGGCATTTATTTTTTGGAAATGATATTATGTAAATGTTGGCCACGACTACGCGACTGGTACCCGCGGATAACACGAGTAATGTTGGCTTCTAAATCGTCAATCGTAGCTGGCTTATTCCTGAAGAACTGAGAACTTATATATCCCCAGAGAAAATAGCCCAAAGTTGTGATATCGCACGATCTGGGTGGCCAATTTACCGTAGCAAAACGTGAAAGTAATTGTTCACCAAAATGATCTCTCAACTAGTCCATTGTTTCACGCGCTGTATAGCTCTTAGCGCCGTTTTGTTGGAACCAGAGCTCATCGAGACCACGTGCTTGAATTTCAGAAAGCATATTCAGAAAGCGATAACAGTTACCATTGCCTCATTTTTGAAGAAATGTGGACCAATGATTCCACCAGCCCATAAACCACAAAATGCAGTTGTTTTTAATGGATGTAATGGTAGCTCTTGGTACTCTTCGGGTTGCTCATCAGCCGAAATACGTCAATTTTGTTTGTTAACATATCCATTGAGCCTGAAATGTGCTTCATCACTGAATAAAGTTTCACGATGAGACACCGGATTTTTATTGAATTTTTCCAGAGCCCACTCACTGACAATATGACGAATCGATTCGTCATGGTCTTCGCGTACTCTCTCAGCTACAGCTATTTGCTATAGTCCCTTCACTACGTCCTGGATGTGGTCTAACCGGTCAAGTATCATCCACTAATGTAAACTGGAACTCAAATTTGGGAATGGTATTGGTAATTGTGGTTTCAGTAGGTCGATTATGCGTACCGTAAATTCTTCGAATCGCACGAAAAACATTTCTTACAGAACGCTGATTTTCGTAATACAGCTGAATAGTTTGGTGAATCTGTTTTATTGTCAGTCTTTCTGCAAGGATTTGCGAAACGATACTGAATAAAAATGACAAAGCAGTTTGATAGGAGTCACGCGTGATCTATCAAAAAAAGCCTATTGAAAATCAAACCTCTCGATGAATCACCCTATATAGCACTGATTCGCATTGTTAATAATTAAAATGGTACAAGGTTTGGTGAAAACAAAAATAAAATAAAAAAATAAAAAATGCGCAAACAATATTTTCACTCGTATTTTCTTTCTTAAAATTTTTAAAATTATTTAATTTAATATATACATTGTTTCAATATTTTGGGCCGTATCTTGTAAGCTACTTTTGTTTGTCTTTGTTTTTTAACACTAGGTACTCGTTCCAAAGTTGAAAGAAGTGGGGATTAATGAAATACTAGAAAAGTAACCTATTTGACCGCCAGAATGCACTGCTACTGCAATAAATTATGCTGCCTTGAAGTCCGTTCATATTTCGGCAGACATGCCAAATTTCAGTGCGATACTGTCTTTAGTTTTGTTTTGACAGCTGATTGTTGTTAACGTGTTTGGCATCATGTTGAGTATGGACAAAAACGATTTTCGTTCTCTCATAAAACATTATTTTTTGAGAGGCAAAATGGCGAAAGAAACAAAAGAAAAGTTGGATAAATATCATAGGGCTAATGCTCCATCAGATTACACCGTCAAATATTTATTTTGAGAGTTTCGTGGTGGCCGCAACTCCACTGCCGATCAAGTCCGCAGCAGCAGGCCCTCCGATGCGGTTACAGAGGACAATGTCAAAAAAATACATGAAATGGTGTTGGCTGACCGGAAAGTGAAGGTGCGGAAGCTAGCAGATACCACAAAGATTAGTATTGAGTGCACATGCCATATTTTGGGCAATATTCTGCATAATTATGAAAAAGTTATCCTGCCGCTGAGTGCGGCGCATACTCACTTCTGACCAAAAACATGAACGCGAGAGCACTTCGAAAGAGTGTTTGGACTAGCTGATGCGCAATTGATCGGACTTTTGGCATCGATTGGTAACTGTTGAACACCAAAGAACAGAATGAGTGCCTGGCAATGGACTTCCGAAGCGGCCAAGGGAAGCTCGATAGGTCATGGGATTGTCATGGCATACTCTTTGTAGACCTCGAAAAAGGAAAAACCATAAACAGCGAGTACTACTTTGCATTATTGGAGGGACTGAAGGCCGAAATCGCTGCAAAACGGTCTCACATGAAGCGAAAAAAAATTTTGTTTTTGCAAGACAATGCACCGGCGCACAACAGCATCGTAACCATAGCTAAACCGCGGCTCCAATTGCTGTCGCATCCCCCGTATTCGCCCGATTTGGCTCCCTCGAACTATTATCTCTTCCCAAACCTCAAAGGATGGTTTATCAATAAAAAATTCAGCTTACGCGAGGAAATCAACGACGCCACGGAGGAGTATTTTGCAGACCTTCGGGAAAATTACTTTTCGGACGGGATCAGGAAGTTGGAAAATCGGTAGAATTAGTGTATTAAATTAAAAGGGGACTATATTGAATAAAATAAAAAAAACATTTAAAAAAATTTTTTGTTCATTCCCAAGGAGATTAGTTTTCAGCCCAACTAGTATTTGACAAATATGGAAAAAGTTTATAAAATTAATTTTTTTTCCAATTTTTGACACTTTATTTTTAGGGCAATAAGAGGTTTGTATATCGATTATTGTCATGTAATTTTTTCGGCATGAGACGTGTGTCAGTGAAGTTTTTACCGAAACTTCTTAATTTTGATCAGAAGAACCGTCGCATGAGCATCGCTCAGAAGCTCTTGAATAAAGAGTGACTTGCTCAACTGGTGGAAAATCATGGGTATTTGGTTATGACATAAAAACCAAAGCCCAATCGTCCCAATAGAAGCATCCAGGAGAACCAAGACCGAAAAAAGCACTCCAAGTTAGATCAAATGTCAAAGATTTGATTACTGTTTTTTTTTCGATTACCGTGGCGTAGTGCATAAGGAGCTTTTACCTCAAGGTCGTACGGTTAATATGGAGTATAATCTTGAAATTATGCGCCGTTTTCGAGAAGCAATACAAAAAAAAGAGCCCTAACTTAGTTCGCGGGTACCTTAGTGGAAAAGTGTATTGTTTCCGTATGGTGGTCTCATCGTTGGGTCTATCTAGGGATTTTCATTGCTGTCATTTGTGACTAAGAAAAGAGTCGTTGAGAATCTCACTGCTTGCATTCGTCTACTGTCTATTAGTGCTAAATCTAGAAAAAAAGGCTAATGGGAAGGATGAAGTATTCGTGGCGTACAACTCAAATCTTTGGTTGCCTCTAATGCCTCTATTTTCTTCCGATTAAAGCTGAAGGCAATAAAAAAGTATTTCAAGCTCAGTTATAATTTTAATGGGATTAAGTGCTTCAGGTGCATAAAACGACACCACATATACTCGCCTTCAACTATGAAGAAGAATGCATACGATGCAGGCTGCCAACACCCGGAACCCTCGCTATATACGCCTTTGCGTTAAAAGATACCAACCCCACATCGTAAATGTGAAAACAATAAACTGAACAAATGATATGAGTTAGAGTATAAAACATTTAGAAATAAAACCAATAAACAAATAGCAAACAAAAAAAAAAAAAAAAAAAAAAAATATTGTTCCTCGTAAGAAATAGAGATCAACCAATAAAATACTGTGCAAGAAAAAACGAAGCAGCAATAAATAATTTTTCAAAGGATATAGGGATATAGTGTCCGCTAAATATGCATAACTATTCTCGATTTAGGCAATTAATATTATACACCACTGTAACTCAGTTACTACGAGAATAGAACCCTTCTTAACTCAAGTGCCATAAATACTACAAATCTTCATGAGATACAAAAAAATCGACGACATACCATACAAGTGACAGATATAAAAAGGCACGCTTATATCTTTGCCCCTATCCTGAGCAAATTTATTAATCTGAGTTTGACACAAGTTTAACTTCCGTCAGCCCTCAAAACTGAAATAGTAAGGCTTATAAATGTACTAGATAACTACAGACAAATATCAATACTACCAGCTGTCAAAAATGTATGGAAAGCGTAGTTTTGAAACGGATGCAGAATTTTATAGAAAAATACTCTCTTATTTATATGGGCCAATACGGATTTCAATAAAAATAATAATTCCGGCAAACTATTAGCTGAAATTTGAAAATTGTGTCAACGAGGGTTTAAGCAGAAGCCATAATGTTTTAGTTCTGTTCATGGATTTCAGTAAAGATTTTGACATATTAGACCACTGAAATTTGCTGGAAGCCCAACGACGTTTTTGAATACGGGGTAGTATGGCAGATTGTCTGAGAGAGTATCTCCACAGCAGGTTCTTTGCGTCAAAATCAAAGATGTCTTCAGTGAGAAGAAAAAACTTTACTATGGAGTCCCCCAGGTATGTAAGTTAGGTACAATTCTTTTTATACTCTATACCAAAGAGCTACTTCAGGTTTTAACGAAGAGCGTACTCGTTGTACGTCACAGATCCTTCAAGATAGCAACAACTATAATGCAAGAGTAATTTAACGCCACAGTGAAATGGTGCAACAATAACAACATGGTTAAAAACAAAGCTTATGCATATAAGATGTCCAAGTTTTAAATCTCCATTGTACACGGGAAAAGAAGTCTAATTCGGCAATTGAAACAATTTGCTTTCTAGTCACTTATAAACATTTTGGAACTATAATATCATCTATAGCGACTTCCTTTAGGATAAAAAAATCGACTTACTCGTTGACTACTGCGCCGGGGGCTTACGTAATTACACCCTGCCTGACTCGAACTGCAAACAACTTCAGACTGCTATAATTTCAAAACCATTCCTGACAGTGAGCTCAAATTTTGACACATGGCAGGTAATTTTATTATTAACAAGCCTTTTAAACGATTTGCGTCTCAGTTGTCTTAGTTGAATTCCGCGATGGAATTCAAATGTAATAGTGTGATTGCTTTATATTTGGCAGGAAAACCACAAGTAGCTACCGTTAGAGCCCTCCAGTACCTCAACGTGAATAAATCATTTGTGTCTCGAACCATAGCTCGTTACCGTGATACTGGCAGCGTTGTAAAACGCCATGGAGGTTTTAGAAATTGTTCGGAAAGTGAAGGCTCGAATTGAGCGAAATCCTCAACGAAGTGGAAGAAAAATGGCTCGTGAGCTCAACATATCGTCAGAACGGATGCAACACATACTGAAAAATGGGCTCAAGCCATTGAAGTTTAAAAAAGCACAAGATCTTACGCCGCAAAAGAAAAAAGTTAGAATCGAAAGAGCGAAGGAGTTGCTACGCTTGCACGAAAGTGGTGAGTTGCCGAATTTGTTTTTTTCCGATGAGTCGCCATTTGTTATCGAGCAATATAGTATGTCAACAAGCAAAATGACCGAGTTTACTTGCCAGAGTAGTCCTTCGAAAATTTCACCTTCGGACGGCCACCAGAAAGCAGGCAGCATCGATGGTGATGGTTTGGGTCACCATAGCCGCCCATGGTCGCTCTCCGCTCTTATTTTTGGACCGTGGCGTCAAAATTAATGCGATCGTATACAGTAAGACTGTCTTAGACACAGAGGCATTGAAGCCTTGGGCAAACAATCATTTCGGTCGGAGACCGTGGACATTTCAACAAGACTCGGCACCGTCTCACAAAGCGCGCGTCAACCAAGATTGGTTAAAAAACAATGTTCCACACTTCATTTCTTCGACACAATGGATTGCAAATTCTCCGGATGCAAATCCGTTGGATTTCTCTGTCTGGAGTATTTTGAAAGCGAAGGTTGTCACTAAAAAACACCAAAATTTGGACCACCTCAAACAAGCACTTCACCGGGAATAAGCCAAAATACCGCAGAGCCACTTGCATGCAGCATGCGATGCTTTCTTCGGCCGTCTCAAGGCCATTCGCGCCAAAGGTAGATATATTGAAAACTACTGATACAATTTGAAAATTGATGTATTTTCCAACTGTTTTTGCTTTGGCATAATAAAATTTAGCAAAAAATAAAAAAAATTATAGCATTTTAAAAAGTTGCAGTTCGAGTCAGACAGGGTGTACTTTTATCTGTGCTATCAACTGCTGATTCTGGACGGGCTAATCAGTCGTTGATAACTGCGCAGAAACTAGTACCGCGATTGCAAAGCTTAAGATTTTATCGTATCAAACTAAAACACTGCTATGACACTGAAACACTGAAAAAATAAGACAAAATCATCTCATTTTTCTAGACCAATTGGAAATAAGTTTCACAAAAACAGATTTTTCTTCTAAAAGAGATTTATTTTTCAGCACCAGTAGGGTACTTAATTGTCATAGAACTACCGAATAGTCTGCATCATTTCTGTATACTTTTTTTTCGCATTATTCTGTTTTGCATCCTTTGCCCACTTGTATGTCATATAGTTCTTTGTAATTCTTTGATCAAGAAAATTAAAACCAGTTGGCCTTCCAATAGAAAAACGGGATGTTGTGGGAATCGGTTTCATCTTATGCCTGCATAGCCAATGTTTTCTTTCGGTTTGTGGTTTCAATTTCTCTTGACTCCTGTTACTGTTGTTGTTTTATTTTCCCATCCTGTAACTATTGTATAAAACCCTAGAAAAATCCAAACAAGTGTATAGACAAAACCTACAAACAGACACACATGAAATCAAACAAGAAATTAAATCAGCACCTACTCCAATACGTTACAAGAGTGTCTTCTTAAAGCCAAAAGTCCTACGAATAGTTCGCCAAAGTGAACGTAACTATTTCCTGAATTCTTAAATTCAGCAAACCTTACGGACTTATTCGTTCTCGGTTGTTGGTGGTGGAAATTACTATTTCTGTGGTTCTACTTTATCGAACTATAAAAATTTCTTCAAATGAACTATGATACTATGTATAATAATATTCGAGTATGTGTGCTTGACGGTGCCGGTGATATAAAGCAAAGGGACGAAGGGCGAATAAGAACGACATATTAAGGAGGAAATTATTGCTTCGTAATTTATGTAGAGTTTTGGGCTTTCCTCGTGTATCTTCTGCCTTTCCCTTTCGCTCTTAGCTTCTGTTTTTATCCTTTCATTGTTGGATTTTATTTGATTCTCCCTTATTCTGACATGAAGGACTTAGTTGTGGCAGATTTAGGCGAGTCAGACTGGTATAATCGAGATCATATAAAGAAAGAAAAACCAACCGGCCCAATGGTATGGTCAACAGGCTTTGTTGTGGATTTCCCAGCATCGGTCGAGGGGTTTAAGTGAAGGAGGCACAACTTTTTGAAGTACATACTTATATCCCTTTTTATTTTTGCGAAGAAAACTGAATTTTTTTTTCCCTTTGCCATGGATTTAGGAGTGGTTTCCTTTTGAAGGTATCCCCAGGAAATGGAAATCATAATAAGCAGACAATGATGCTGCACAATAGGCGGTTATGTTGAATGGAAATTTTATACAAAAATTATGGCATTCATATTTTTGTGAGTGGGAAGAGGGTTAGGCTTGTCTTTGGATCTGCCTAAGTCTAAGCTGCAATGATTTTGCAGCGTCACGGTATAATCATATGATTGCAACACATTTCTTACGAATTACGACCGTCACTGTATTGTAGGCTAGAGGTAATTTGATGACTGTAGCTTGCCTCAAGCAAATTTAAAATAGTCATGTTCAATTTCAAGGCTCAATAGGGCCGGCTATAAAAATGAAAAAAAAAACCTAGAATGCAATTTCATAAATCGTTTAAAGTATTATACATTCTGCCGACAAATCTCAGTAGTATATCTTACTCAAACTTAATGCCATGGTATCCCTCTGTTTTAATCTCTATCTCCACTATCATCTATTATATGCTCCCTGGAATATCATTACCGACAATGAGTTTTCTAAGGGTGACTATAAATAGACAAGAATGGTTATTTACTGTTTGTTTATTAAGTTGTTTACCGGTATACTACTGGATCAAGGATGCCCACTTTCACACTTCTGATTGAAATTCGAACAATGTTTTGACGGAAGAAATGATATTTACATATTCTTATTCCATTAGTTGCTGACTAAATAGCAACTTGTGCTATCATCCTCTCAAACGCTTTGAATTGGAAAGTATTTGCATTCAAGCAGAAGATACGATATGGAAAACAGAACTCTTGGAGAGAATTTTTTCAAGCAGCCAATTCTTGAATGGCAAGTCTTTGACTTTTGAGGCCACCGAAACTGACTAGAGAATGGTTTATACGTCTGCATATTCAGAACCCTGAGCTTAACATTGAGAAGTGGATATTCTACATTCTCTCAGAGAGAGTAAGAATTGGATAAAACGAGGACGGGTCATCTCCCGTAGTGAGCGTAAAAGGGCACCTTAAAAGGGTTAATTTCCATTTCATTTCCAAATGAATGCATACAATAGACGACCATCCCAGTATTTACAATATCTGTTGTATAGACTCAAATCAAGCTTTATTATTCCTAGTCTATTTGTTGCATTTTGGCGCCTTATTTTCCAAATGATCCGGTCTTACCGCCACAACCCAAGGTAGCAGCCAAATTGAATACTGGGATTCTAAGAAGCAGGGCCTTATTAACATACTAGGTGGGATGAAAAGCAACCTCCTTGAGAATGAAAAAAAAAATTTTTTTTTGATACACTTATTTTAGCGATTTTCGAACTTCTTGATCCCGTCTTGATCCAGTAATTTTCCGTAAGGTCTGCATAAAACTCCTCCGTGGCGTCGATGATTTCCTTGCGTGAACTGAAATTTTTATTGATGAGCCATCTTTTCAGGTTTGGGATGACATATCAGGCGAATTCGGTGGATGCGACAGTAATTGGAGCCGTAAGTCATTGATTATAGCCGTGGTTGTGATGCTTTTGTGCGCCAGTGCATTGTCCTGCAAAAACAAAATTTTTTTTCGCTTCATGTGAGGTAGCTTCGCAGCGATTTCGGCCTTCAATCGCTCCAATAATGCACAGTAATACTCGCTGTTGATGGTTCTTTCTTTTTCGAGGTAGTCCACGAAGAGTATGCCATGACAATCACAGAAAACCGACACCATAACCTTTCCGACCCATCGAGCCTCCCTCGGCCGCTTCGGAACACTCGTGCCGGCTTCAGTCCATTGCCGGGCACTCATTTTGTTCTATGGTGTTCAACAGTTAACAATCGACGCCGATTCCGCATTAGCAAGTTCAAACACTCTTTCGAAGTGCTCTCGCGTTCGTGTTTTTGGTCAGGAGTGAGTATGCTCGGCATCCAGCGGCAGGATAAATTTTCATATGCCGAATAATGCCCAAAATATGCCGTGTGCGATCAGTACTAATCTTTGTGGTATCTGCTAGCTTCCGCACCTTTACTTTCCGGTCAGCCAATACCATTTCATGTATTTTTTTGTCATTGTCCTATGTAACCGCATCGGAGGGCCTGGCGCTGCGGACTTGATCGGTAGTGGAGTTACGGCCACCACGAAACTCTCGAAACGAATATTTGACGGTGTAATCTGATTGACCATTAGCCCCATTATATTTATCCAACTTTTCTTTTATTTCCTACGCCATTTTGCCTCTCAAAAAATAATGTTTTATGAGAGAACGAAAATCGTTTTTGTCCATACTCAACATAATCCTAAATACGTCAAAAACAATCTGCTGTCAAAACAAAACTAAAGACAGTTTTTTTTTTTTATAATACCACGCGTACCAAGGGGATATGAATACTCTTTTACTGGGTTTTTCTCCAGGGCGCGGGCGGGTGGTGTAGTAGTTTGAAACTCAAGTGTATTAGGTTTCAATATTTTTCCCAGAGGTGGTTGTCAAACTGGACGGGACGAGCTAGTACATTCTCAACCAGTGGGTTTTAAGTACGTGCTAGTTGTTACATTTAGTAAGTTAGTTCGTTACATTTAGCCCAGCCAGCAACCACTCCAACATCAGTGTTAAGCCTTCATGTCAGAGTTGACGCCAACGAGATTTTCATATAACTACATACAAATTCTATGAAGTTTTTTTCACAGAATTGCCTCTCACGGTATTCGAACTCACGACCCTCTGCTTGAGGAGTCTATGCATAGTCCGCCTAAATATGAACTGAACTGATGGCACCATAAACTTTTTGCAGTAGCAGCGCATTCTGGCGGTCAAGGAGATTACTTTTCACTCCACCTAGTATATGTGTCGATGTCAAGACTTTCTGTGGGGCAAAGCAAATGCAACATTAAGTGTAACTATCCCCTGAGCTTATTACAATCATTCAACCTTGGTGCCAATAATGTTGGTACTTAGTCAACAATTATTATGAAAGTAACAAACAATAGGTACGCTGTTTGTCGTTCACAGTCGACGGAATATTACGGAAAATTTTAACAGGCACACCGAATTCAAAATCGGATTCTAACTTCTAGCCTTGTTGAAGAGGAGCAATTTGAGAAAAACCTACTATACAGGCTTTAAGAAAAAGCCCAACAAATCTGTCAATGTTCCGGCTAATTTCAGAGCAAAATAAAAGTTGGAAGAAGCTGTTCAGAACTTAAACAGTGCTCACAAAAAATGCTTTGACGTGTCCAGCCAGGAAAGCCTCATATAAATCACAGATCGCTTGGATGAAAACTGGGAAATTTGCAGGCCGACTCCAAAAATAACTAGCCAAAATGGATGCGATCGATGTGTCACGTCAAGAACATGCTGACAAAAAAAAGAAAACTTGTAGTTTTTCAGGTTAAGCCTGACTGGTTAAAATTTAAAAGTTTTGGTAAAGCAATAATACATAGCTTACTTGAAGTAAATTGGAAAAACGTTATAGGACTTAAGCTAGTACTTCAATTTATGATCTCAGCAGAATTTAAATATTTAATTTAATACGTATTCGGTGTGCGCACTTAGGTTTGTTTTAGAACATTAGCATTTAGTGTGTATCCAGTAACTTTTTTTTTTTTTTTTTTTACTTTATTGTGGTATAATGTTTACAATATTTCTGGTCATAATGCTCGTATTACAGAGATTTTGTTGAAGTAACTTACTACTAAAATATTATTACAAATGTTTAAAATAATATCACAGAATTTTATAAATTTAAAGGAAAAGGCACTAAAAAACGAGAAAAGAGAAGTGGTTTTAGAACTGGGTTTGAAAGTACAAATTTTAAGTACTATTTAATTAATAGCTTTAAATAAATAATAAATAAATAGTAAATAAAATAAAATGAATAAATAGATCAGTAAATAAATAAATTAAATAAATAAAAAAAAACAAAAAATAAATAAACAAGTAAACACAAAAATAAATATATGATTTTTTTGAACTAAACTAAGAACAGAAAGAAGTGTTGCATTCATTATGATGCTAAGTTTAAGATTAAGTCATTGTCAGAGGACAAACACGAAATATTATATTGGTGTAAAAGATTTTCAATTCTATTTTCTACCATTTCTAAATTAGCTAATTCATGTAGTTCTTTTGTAGAGAAAGGCAGATTTAGGATCATTTTCAATGATTTGTTTTGTGTTGTCTGAAGTTTACGCAAGTGACTTTTCATCTACCCCAGACTGGAGATCCGTAGAATATAATGGCTTGAAAGAAGCCTTAAAAATCAGTAACTTATTTGGGTCATTCAATTTCGAATTTCTGCATATGAAAGTGTAAAGAATTTTTATGGTTGTGTTGACTTTTTTGATTACTTCTTGCACATGAAGATTAAAAGTTAAGTGTTTGTCTAAATATATACCTAGAATCTCTCCATTCAGTTTCCACTCAATCTGAACTCCGTTCAATAGAACTCTATTACTTGATAGTAAACAAGCTTTCCTTTTACGGGTGAAATAGATAGCTTGAGTCTTAGAAGCATTAATTTTGATTTTCCAGTTAACACAGTATGATTCGAAAGCATGTATATCTGATTGCAGGTTCGTTTCAACATTGAAACCAATTGCATCAGATGAGTAAATGCAAGTATCATCTGCGAACAAGGCAGAATCTGACAGTTTGTCAGATTGGGAAAATCGGAAGTGTATACGTTATATAAGATTGGAGCCAGGAGGGACCCTTGAGGTACTCCAGCATTAATTAATTTATTGTCTGAAAAGTAACGATTAATCGACACTTTAAAACTTCGGGATGATAGGAAAGACTGAATAATATTCACAAGATACAACGGGAGGTCAACACTTTTAAGCTTATGTATTAAGCCATCATGCCATACGGTGTCGAAAGCTTTTTCAAAATCTTAAATGATCATACCGGTACTTTTTCCATCTGATAGATTGTTTTTGATGTCCTTTGTGGTACGATGTACTTGGTGAGTAGTACTGTGAAAAGCTCTAAAACTAAATTGTTCAGAAGGTAGAATATAATTGTTAGTATAGTAAGTATAGTAAGCGTATTATCTCAAGACTTGAGCCAGTCGATTGGCCGCCTCGTTCGTGCGATTCAACGCCGTCTCACTGTTTTCTGTGGGGCTAAGTTAAGTCATTGGCTTATGCCAACACACCGACGACGTTGGAAGAGCTCAGAGCCAACATTGAACGCAAAATAGCGGCCGTTTCGGCCGAAATGTGTGGCCGAGTCGTTGAAAATTGGGTCCAACGAATCGACCGCTGCAAAAGTGCCCGCGGTGGCCATATGAACGAAGTCGAGTTCCATTCATTAATGTTTTGATTGTACTTCAAGCCAATAATAAAGTTTTTGAAATATCTCAAATGGTTTGCCTTTTATGTAAAAAAAAAAATTGTCAAGCCGTTATTAGAAAACTCTATATATATCATTGCTCTAGGTCAGTGTGCTCTTTGCTTTTTTTGAGAAATATCACATACTAGTACTTGGAGAGCGCGCAAAACTCGTTTGTGTGTCGTTGATTCGTTGGACAAGCTATATTTTCAAAACAACATTAACAGGCCCAACTATCTTACCGCGGAAGAGGTGGAGGAAATTTTCAATGATTCTGATGAATATTTTTCAAATAATGATGAAAATTATTCGTCGCAAGAAAATGTTGAATTGATTGGAAGTCAAAGTAATTCTAAATTTGATGAAACGGAACAGAATGAAGAGCAAAAACAATTGCATCAGTAGCTGAAATCGTCGATCCATTATTCGTTTCAAAAGACGGTATGATTTTTAAATCACAACCAGTGCAAGATCGAACCGGAAGATTACGAAATGAAAATGTTATCAATTTGCGTCCTGGTACAACAAGATATGCAAGAACACGTGTTGATGATATCAAAGATGCTTTTTTCTTGTTCTTTCCACCTCCAATTGAGAATGTTATTTTCAAGTGGTCAAACGCATATGCAAATGCGAAATGTGGTGACAAATATATAGAAATTGATTCAAAATTGTTGAATGCAAATATCGCTGTTCTCCTTTTGGCTGGAGTGTACAGGTGTTTTTATTTTTTGTCTTATATCTCTTGTTTTTCTTACAATCAATTTTATTTAGATCCAAAAATGTATCAATGTTGGATTTATTTGATGGTGAATATGGACGCCCCATTTTCAGAGCGATAATATCAGAGAAAACATTTGAATATATGAATCAAGTAATTCGATTTGACGATGTTATGAGCCGACGTCAGCAAAGTTCTACCGACAAATTTGCCCCAATCCGAGAAATATTTGATAAATGGTCAGAATTTTTGGCCGATTTCTTCAACCCATCTGAATGCGTTACCATTGATGAACAATTACTTGGTTTTCGTGAAAGATGCAAACATCTAAGCCTGAGAGATCTGGTATACAATTTTGGCTATTGGTTTGCTCTGAGACTTGCTATGTTTGGAAAATCCAACCGTATTTGGGGAAACTAATTGGTGGTTCTGCAGAAAAACATCAAAGGTGAACGTGTAGTACTGGATCTGGTTCGTGGGCTAAAGGGGCCAACCTAACAATGGACAATTTTTTCTCATCTTACGATCTCGGTCAAAAGTTGTTGTCTCAAGGATTGACAATGGTCGGTACAATTCGGAAAAACAAAAGAAGCATCCCACCAAAACTTCTGGAATGCAAAAAACTTAAGTTGTTCCAATCAACATTTGCATTCATCGAAGATATGTTACAACACTTGTATCATACGTCGGCAGAAAAGACAAATGCGTAGTTCTGCAAAGCACAATGCATGCTTCGAATGCTGCTCAGTCGGACGGGAAAAAGTTGCCAGATATAATTCAATTTTACAACAAAACCAAAGGTTTCTTCCTATGCTCATAATTTTGATTTTATTGATAAACTTTTTCCTTTAGGTGGCGTGGATACTGTTGATAAAATGCTGTCTTGTTACAGCTGTAAAAGAAATACGAACCGATGGCCGATGGCGATATTCGCAAATATGATCGACATCTCAGCTCTGAACGCATTGATTGTTTATAAAGATATAAATCCAAATTGGCAAATGAACAAAAAAACAATGCGACGAGTTTTCTTGCATGAGAACAGCTATGCCACGAACCGAATCCGTGGCATCTTTGCTTACAACCATTAGCAGAGAATCAGTAAATGAAGCAATGACCAGGCCCAGGGGTTCATTAGTCCACACATCGTCAACACTATCTTGAAAGAGATGTAAAAGTGTTTCACCGAATA
Source organism: Volucella inanis (assembly GCA_907269105.1). Classification (NCBI taxonomy): domain Eukaryota; kingdom Metazoa; phylum Arthropoda; class Insecta; order Diptera; family Syrphidae; genus Volucella; species Volucella inanis. Next base: position 152,481,081 of record OU026153.1, read on the forward strand.
TCAAAGGAAAGGCTAAATGCCACATTTGTAACAGCGAGAAATCGAAAAATAAGAACAACACACATGAAACTATGTGCTGTTTCTGCCAAAAAGGTGTTTGCAATCGTATTAATTGTATTGCAGATAAATTAATTTGATCACGGGGATTCATAAATTGGACTACAAAAAATTACGTTTCTGGTGCAAAATACATAGAAATCCCATATGTATGGAAATTCACACACGATGGTAAGCAACGTAAGTATTTTTGAGGATGAAATGAGGGTAAAAACCCGAACTTGTGTCCTTCGTTAGGGTTTTCATTGGATGTTAGATTTCGTGTGAACATAACTGCACCATGGCATAACTCTACAGGATGTGGGCAAAACAAACCAATATCTTACAATGTTTCTTAAAGATCAGCGTTTATCCTGCTGTCCTTCATAACTATCATAACTGCATTACACTTTTGTTGAGCACGTAAGTGTGCCAGGTCAAGCTATTCTCATCGAAAATGAAATGATGAAATCAATAATAATGTCCATCAAAAGGTGTGAAGTATTTTTCTACGATACTTCGCTTAACTTTTAAACCTATCCAAGCATTTGATTTTTAGAATTTTAACGTTAAGGTTTGCTGAGAAGTAGTAGCTTTTTCATACTGAGTTTTGAGTAAAACCTTGTTACTCTATTTACGTTAGAATATGGTTTAATGATTCAACTCCACCATCTCTATGGTGAAAGTTATTCATTTCTCAACAGTTCTAAGTGCCAAATAACAAAATTTCAGCTTAATCGACCGTTGGCAACCGAATAATGTTGATCGGCGGTAGCTCTTCCAGAATTATTTAAAATTAACCTCCTCAACAAGTAAGTGACCTGACAGCGCTCTGTGTTTTTCATACATACATACGTATGGTATTCTACCCTGACACAACTCTTTAAGTAATGTTTTATGGTTTTCACTCCTGCTTTCTGGAGACCAGTAACATGGGGAAGTGCTGCGAAATGTCGCTATGTTTCATAATCTGAAAGTTTCATTAAACAGCAGTATGTATTTCCCTTCACCTCTGACGAAATTGCTGCCGCGATTTCTATGCCTCAGTTTTAAATCATTGTAGGGAAATTTTATTTTGGAACTGTCTAGCGAAAAATTTTGTTGCATCCAGTTTAATAGAACTGAGTGAGAGAATACTCAATCACCTGTTCCTTGTTAAATTGATTTATGTTTTCCTTCCGTGAAATTAAAAGCATTATGACGTGGTGGGGTGGCCGTGGTGTAGTGGTATATGCATAGACTCCTCAAGCAGAGGGTCGAGGGTTCGAATCCCGTGCGAGGCAATTCTGTGAAAAAGTCTTTTCATAGAATTTGTATGTAGTTATATGAAAATCCCATCGGCATCAGCTCTGACATGAAGGCATAATACTGATGTTGGAGTGGTTGCTGGCTGGGTTAAATGTAACGAACTGACAGCTAGCACGTACTTAAGACCCACTGATTGAGGATGTACTAGCTCGTCCCGTCCAGTTTAACAACCACCTTTGGGAAAAATATCGAAACCTAATACACCTGAGTTTCAAACTACTACACCACCTGTCCGAGCCCTGAAGAAAAAGCCAGTAAACGGGTATTCATATCATTCCAGTAAAACGTTGATTTGACCAGACTTGGGTTTGACAATGATACAAACGTCAACGTTGATCGATCGAAGAATCTTCTCGACTCTGCTTTACACAAAATGTGAGGTTTCTTTTCAGGCAATTTTTAAAAATCAGCATATAACAATCGTAGAATTATCAAAAATAAACGTGAGAATGCCTTTTTACTCAAGAGTCTGTTAACCATGATTTTGGAGTTTGACTAGCATTACCGCTACATGGAAAAGCGTAGATTAATTAGTGTAATCGTAGATTTTAACACCAAAATGTAAATATAAGTTCTTCCGAAGTCCTCTTTTAATATGAAATATACCCTTTTTGCCTTGTCCCAGAATATCCATGCAGGTGAACATGAATGGATTGTGCACACTTACCCTTGTAACAGAACCAAGGTGTCCGTCGTTTCCCAGACGCTGTTCCCATTTGGATCTCCTGTTTGACACAAACAAACCATAAACTGTCTACGCACTTTCGTGTATGAGAATGACCATTGCGATCTCAGTGCCGAAATAAAGGTTCCTGGAGGAGTATGTTCAAAGTTAGTCACATAATTATAGTAGAGAACGTTGGACATACTTCTAGAGAATACTGACGAGAGCACTCTCGTCAAAAATGAAATGTAAAAACAATAAATTTTAAATAATGATTTTCTTCTTTTTTTTCATTCAGGCGTATTTGGCAGTCATTTCAAATTAAGTTTCCTCCTAGATCTGCCGTCGTATGAAAATCTAATTCTCAGTGAACTTTTTTTTAAGACCCCAACATTCAAGTGGGTATGAATACACTTATAATGCCTCAACATGTATCAGGTTTTTTTAGAAAATGGGATAGAGAGAGAAAGAAAGAAGTTTGGGCTCAGCGGCTACTTCTAAACTCAATTCATAGTGGAACTTGGCTTGTTGTTCAATTCTAGTCAACTACTCGTCTCAATTTGTATTTTGCTAACTCAAAAATTTAATGTTTTTCAGGCGCCGTTGGGCATCGAACACCGAACATTCCGTAATATGGTAATATTTCCCATAGTACCACTAAAGATGGCCTCCACTACTTGCTTTGTACAACTGATGTGTAGACGTCATCATGGCAATTCACTTCAGTTAATTAAAATATCCTCTTGGATCACAATGCCTTTGGCAAATACTTTAATGTTAAGGGTGATTCATTGTAAGGTTTGATTTATAATGTAAAATAAAATACATAAATTTCAAAATTAAACTTAAAATTTTTATTATTGCTTAAAAGAACAGTTCATGGCATTTATAGTTTAGAAACAATACCATGTAAATATTGGCCAAGACTACGTCTAAGGTAGTCTATTCTGAAGGTTCAATTTTGGGCGACTCATTCGAGCATAGCGACTGGTATCTTGCGGATAACACGAGTAATGTTGGCTTCCAAAGCCTCAATCGTAACTGGCTTATTCCTGAAGACCTGAGACTTTACATATCTAAAGAGAAAATAATCCAAAGGTGTTATATCGCACGATCTAGGCGGCCAATTTACCGTAGCAAAACCTGAAATTAAGTGCTCACCAAAATGATTTCTCAACAAGTCCATTGTTTCAGGCCCTGTATGGCTCGTAGCGCCGTCTTGTTGAAACCAGAGCTCACCTAGACCATGTGCTCGAATTTCAGGAAGCACATAGTCCTTTAACATGGCGCGATAACGGTTACCATTGACATTAACGTTCTGATTTGCCTCATTTTTGAAGAAATATGGACCAATGATATCACCAGCCCATATTCCTGCACAAGTTGAATTTTGTACGCTTTTAGGCCGAGATCCTCACGAAAAATACGCCAAGTTGTCGAATACGCCAAGCCAAGCTGCTAAGAATGTCTTCGCGTACACTCCTAGCTACACCTATATGCTATAGTCCCTTCACTACGTGCTGGATGTGGTCTAACCGGTCGAGTATAATCCACTTATGTAAATTGAAACTCAAATTTGCGAATGGTATTGGCAATAGCGATCTCAGTAGGTTGATTATGCGCACCGTAAGTTCCTCGAATCGCACGAAAAACATTTCTCACAAAACGCTGATTTTCGTAATACAGCTGAATAATACGATGATTTGCCAAAAGATACTGAACAAAAATTATAAAGCAGTTTGATGGGAGTCAAGAATGATCTGTCAAAAAAGCTTATTGAAAATCAAACATCACTTGTAAGACATCCCTTACTAGTCTGAAGCGACACAAACATCACCTCTAACTGTAAGAGATAACAGAAAATTTGGCCGCTATTATCGTGTACATTATCATTTCAGATGACAGCGTCCAGAAGTCCAGGATTAACAATGATTTTGTCAACCAGTCAGAATTGAAGCCGTTTCCAGTATCTTTTGACTTCACCTCCAATCATCCTTCTTAAAACTCAAAATTTACATATTACTTTTACATTTTTTTGCCAATGAGTTACAATCAGTTCACTAATGCCTCTTCAAAACAAGTGAAGGTCAACGCCATCTGATATTTAAAACTCGGCAGGGACAACAGATACTAATATATTATATTTGGAGAATTCAGTTATTTAAAATTTGAATCTATATTCTTTATGATCGACCACATTAACATAGCTGGCTTTAAAGAATCTTAAAGTCACAACTTGGACACTTGGAAAAATATATTTTTTGTCTAAAACTTTTTTTATAATTACAAAATTTAATTATGAATCTATAAATGTTGGAATCTGAACCAATTAATTACATTCGTATATCTTACAGCATATGTCGTATATCTCTTACCCTTATAAAGGAGTATAGATGCAGAAAATGAACCCCACACAAACACCAGGCATATCAAATGTTTACTGTAGGTCAATTGACCAGAACTCACACAGACATTTGCTGAACATGGCTTGAGTATCTCTGTTTCTATTGTATTTGAGATTAATTCAATGTCTTTTCCTTTTCAAAGCAAACACCAGCTCAGATTGATTTGTAATTGAGTCAACCATCTACCGGCTAACTAACCATAGCTGTATAATTAGTAAACTGCTTCATTATGATCTTAAGTAAATGCAAATCTTCCATATTACACTTGTTATCACATTTTCTTATCTAATGCGCTCACTTACATACGAGTTCGAGTCCAATGGGTTTTCTTTGTGCAATATCCTGTTCCCATTTTACCACACTCCCTCAACCTTAACACCAATTTCCAGGGAAACCAAAATTTGTTATTTGGAATATTTCAGTCCAATGACCGTCGGGTAATAATTATTTCAGTACTTCTTGGCATAAGATATGACGAAAATCTCTCTCTAAAACCTTCTTCTAGCTTAGCAACTTAGGTACGACTATTGCCACAGCTGCAGTGTTGATCTTTTGTAATATGCAAATTTAGAAACACACGCTGATGAGCGTTGGTAGTTGTTAGTGGGACTTGGTCTTAGGTAGACATTAGTTTGTTTGACAATTTGATCCATTAGATACATTTTGCTTGAGGGAAAAACCGAAGGAACCGAGTTCCCTATTTCAGAAACTAGACGATTCTCACCTTAGCACATGAATATTAATGAGATTTTGGATGCAGATTATAGGCACATCCTTCGTAAATAGCAACTATTACGTACCAACTGCCAAAAGCCAAGAGTTAGGCAACAAACGAACAACAACAAAAACAACAGCAACAACACCCAACGGAAGGAAGATGTATAAATTCTTAGATGGGCGTCGAAGTGGGCGTTCATACCAAACACATTAATATCTACGAACAGTGAAGACAAACTGTACCCACAAGAGTATAAAACCTGATCCTCTGATAAGTTTCGTCCCGTAAAATACTTAGGTTCCCTCGTTTCGTGCCGGTTGGTTTTTGTTGAAGTTACTTGCAAGTTGCATACGATTAAGGATGAAAACGATGCAAATTAATATATTGATTGCATACAACTTGAGTTAATTTTGTGTAAACTACTATAATGCCTGTTACCAGCATCGATTGAATAAAGCGATGAAATTAAAGCGAACAATGGTAATCGATATATCGTACAGAATGTTGCATAAGGTGCTTCATTGACAAAATGAATACATAATACGAACATGTTTTCAGATCCTGAAAGATTTACAGGATTTTTCTTAATCGAATTTGAAGCACCAACAAACTTTGTAATGATTTACAATCGAGTCACGTAAATTTCGGCGCTTAAGGCTTGCATGATTAGTGCTGGCACTAGGAGGGATTAACCTGACGATGCCCAGTTCTGAAACCATAACTACATACTATATATCGGGTGTAAGCTATTGCTGCCACACTTATAAGCGCCAGTGCTTAGCAGGAGAAAGTTACCACAATATGAATATAGTGTCTTGTCAAAAATGACTAAACCTCAAGACGACGATGTAAGACGGATGAATTCGCGTGACTAAATCAATGTAAACCATAAGAACGTCAGATTACTCAGATAATGAGTAAATTAAATTTATTTCGACCACAAGTCAATAAGTTTTTTTTCAAGACTATACAAAGTTCTTAAATAGAGGTGTTGATGGATGAAGCTTTACAAAATCAATAGGAGCTCTAACATCTTCGAAGAAGATAACTGGTGATTTGCTTTAAAGTTCAGAGAGAGGAGCTAATCCTTCAGATTTCGATTTTGTGCGTAAGAGTCAAAAGCATATATATATAGGGTTTTCCAATAACGACTTGACAACTTTTTATTTAAATAAAAGGCAAACCATTTGAGATATTTCAAAAACTTTATTATTGGCTTGAAGTACAATAAAAATATTTATGAATGGAACTTGACTTTGTTCATATGGCCAACGCGGGCACGTTTGCAGTGGTTGATTCGTTGGACCCAATTTTCAACGACTCGGCCACACATATCTGCCGAAACGGGCGCTATTTCGCTTTCAATGTTGGCTCTGAGCTCTTCCAACGTCGTCGGTGTGTTAGCATAAGCCAATGACTTAACATAGCCCCACAGAAAATAGTCAAGCGGCGTTGAATCGCACGAACGAGGCGGCCAATCGACTGGCTCATGTCTTGAGATAACACGCTCACCATACTTACTCTTCAATAAATCGATTGTAGCATGTGCTGTGTGGCTTGTGGCACCATCCTGTTGAAACCACATGTCGTCCAAGTCCATATCTTCTACTTCGGGCCAAAAATAATCGGTGATCATGGCGCGATAACGCTGACCATTCACAGTAACGTGACGATCGTTATCGTCGACGAAAAAATATGGCCCAATAACGCCGCCGGCATGTAAACCGCACCAAACAGTTATTTTTTGTGGATGAAGCACATATGGGTTTTTACCCGACCAATTACGCATATTTTGCTTATTGACGAACTCATTGAGCCAGAAATGAGCTTCGTCACTGAAGATGATTTTGAGATGAAATTCATCATATTGACGCATCTTCTCCAGAACCCAATCGGAGAACGTACGTCGCTTCAAATGGTCCATCGGCTTCAATTCTTGAGTCAGCTCGATCTTGTATGGGTGTAAACCAAGATCCTTACGCAAAATACGCTATAATGTGGTCTGAGCGATGCCCAATTCTTGAGGACGCCGTGGAATTGACTGATTTGGATCGTTTGCTACGGATGTCTGAACGGCAGCGATATTTTCGACACTTCGACCAATCCGTTGTTTTACTGTCACGGCAACATCACACAACGAATATGTAGACTCAAATTTTTGCACTAAACTTGTTATTGCCTGTCTACTAGGGCGAGAATTACGACTGAAAATTGGAGTTAAAGCTCTTAAAGTTGCAGTTACCGACTCCGAATATCTGTAGAAAATTTTTTATAATTTGGAGACGTTGCTCGTTAGTGTACTTTACCATGATGAAAATGTTGAGTTTACTGAATAAATTGACAGTGACATTTTGATGATTAGTGAAAGAGTGCGTTCACAAATTAAATCCAAAGCTGTCAAGTCCCTATTGGAAAACCCTATATATGGATTCACTCTTAACGACGACAACGAAAAAAAGGATAGTTCGTGTGAATAAGTATATGAATATTCGCACCCTTGAATTTTAGACTACTATAAATCGGATATCACTGGTGTCCAGGAAGTGCGCAGAAATGTGCCGGTTAATTCGACCACGAGAAACTGTCAAAAATGGTGGCTTTCAATCGATTATGCCCACAAAAGACCTGGTTAAACGAAGGGTGTAGCAAGCACATGTAGTAAAACAACTGAACTCCAACAGGATTCGAAATCTATAGATATGAGCAACGATATTTTTTAGTAGAGTTAAAGTTGTTGCTAATAATCTGGAAGTAGCACTTGAAATAAAAAAAAAAAAAAAAATTAGTGGCGGGAACGACGACACAAATTTGAACCAATATATAACAATAAAGTAAAGTAAAACAAAGTTGTTGGATCATCTTATCGAGCTACTTAAGGCAGCAGAGGTTCGATACGTGGAAGGTTTTTTTTTGTTGGATCGCGCCTCAGTACCATTTGCCCAATTTACAGAAAGAAGACCCTCTTAACTGCGCCAACGATAGAAATGTCAGTCTTTATAACAACGTGTACAAAGTTTTAACTACCGTATACCATATCTATAATCAGATTTAGCTGATGCCGATCCAACAAGGCAAATTGAGAGAACTACTTGCTTTAACTCTAACAGCGTTTCCATGCACCTGCAGTGACAGATGAAAATTTAAGGATATCATATTTATCATCATCATGCGGTGATTACCTTTTGGATCTGCTAGAAAAGTTATGATATATGAGGCAACAGACGTGAGTACAATGTGTTAGTGTGTTTTAAGTGAACATCTGCTGTGCAGGGTTAAGTAAGTCTTCTGAAAGCCATTCTTTATTAGGAGGAGAGTTGCACCTTGCCATCGCCTTGCGGAACTTTATTTTACACATCGAACTAGCAGATTGGACTTTCAGCGACATTTGAGAAAATTGAATAGATGATTTCGGAATTTCAAACAACACAGTTGGACTAATCGATTTTAAAAGACAGCGCCAAGAACTTAGAAGTCACATCAGATGTTCACACATCAGCGGTCAAATCGATATACGAGTATTCACACACAATAGGTTCAATCAATCTTTTTTAAGGGACTAGGTTACTTTAGAAGCCGCAAATATAGGATTTTTGTGATTCTTTTTTTCAGGAAAAATATAAAATAAATCGAGTTTACAAAGATAGAAGTTTATTGTACATATGATTGACTGTAAGACATAATTTTTTATAGAATAATTTATTTAAAAATGGTGGCTGTGCACCGTTTTTCAGACGAACTCTCTTTTTTGGAAGGATCCAAGAGTTCCTGTAAATGTTGAATTATGAATTTGGTTATTAAAATTTAAATGGCGCTTTTCCAAAGTCAAAAATCCAAAATTCGCATAAAAATATAAAATAAAAATCGCCAGAAAATTGTTAATAATAAATGAAATACCACTTTGATAAATAAAAGGAATAACCACCGTGTGGCGCTCCCACTGTTCAGATTTGAGTTCTAAATCATAGCGTCGTAGCTTGACATTTGAAAAAGTTACGTAGCTAAGAGTATATATATCTTTGTGTGTTGGCGATTTTTTATAATTTTAGAAATGGATTTAAATTTGCAGCAACGAACTTGTATTAAATTTTGCGTAAAAAACGGATTTAATGGTGCGCGAACGTTGGAAATATTGTAAAAGTGTTTCGACAACGATTCTCTAAAGAAAACGGTCGTTTACAAAAATGGTCGTGAGTCAATCGAAGATGACGAACACAGTGGCAGTTCATCGACATCGAAAACCGTCGAAAAAATTGACGATGTAAAAGAAATGTCGGTCAATAACCGCAAGTTAACCCTCAGAGAGATATTGGAGGACTTGAACATTGCCTATGGATCCGTTGGTGAAAAAAGACATTAATTTCATGTACAAAAGAGACCGTGTTGCGAGACTGAATCCGATCCCACATTCATCAAAAGTATCATTACTGGAGACGAGACGTGGGTTTACAAGTATGACACTCAATGCAGACATTAGGCAAGTGAATGAAACGAGCCGAGACCAAAAAAACCACGTCGTTTTCAATCAAAAAAGAAGGCAATGCTCACGGTTTTCATGGATTACTAAGGCGTTGTGCATCATGAATTTTTGCCAGAAGGTCAGACAGTAAACAAAGAGTATTATTTAGACGTTACGAGACGTTTGCGTGAAGCAATTCGCCGAAAGAGACCAGATTTGAAGGCAGTAAACTCCATGATAACGCACCGTCGCACAGTGCCATCATTATTTCTATTGCAACAAACAAAAAACACTCCGGGGAATGCGTTTCAACAGCCGAGAGGAAGTAAAAACCGAATATAAAAAATGTTTCGATGATTGGATCAAGCGCTGGCATAAGTGTGTTCCAGTCGATTGGGATTACATTAAAGGGGACAGTATAGATTTAGATGAGTAAACTTGTATTTTTAATTTCTAAATAAATTCCGATCAAGGTGGTATGCCATATAAAAAAAACTCCAAGTACTTATTTAGGCAATACCATATATTCTTAAAGATCTACAATAGGTAAAATTTGTGGTGAATTGTTTGAAAATTGTATAAGTTATGGGTGCGGCCAACTTGAAAAACTCAATTTTGAGATAAACGCATTTAAAATTTCAAGTTATAGAAAGCCATGAAAGGTGGCCCTGTACTATATTTTGAAAAAAACAAAGTACTTCGAGATAATCTTTTGGGATATAAGCTTTGAAGTCCTAAGGGATCATTTAAAGCAATACCTTAAAGCGAAAATCTTGCCCCAAGTGCCACATGAGTCCTGACCGAAGCAGATATATAGATATAGGCCCAGTTTTTGATAAGATTGGGAGCAAATAAACGTAGAGGACGCAAACAAAGTGCATTTATACTGAGTCAGAAAAAATTAGACAACTCTAGATCAGATTCACTTTCACGACGTCATTAAAATGATGTTGGAAAGAATCGTATGAACTCTCGCCTTTCAACGCTCTCGCATTCACACACAAGTTCTCGTCAAAGTTACGTAAACAACAGGCAGCTTGGTAATGCTATCAGCGACAATAAAAAATTCTGAGATTAAAAGAAAATTAATGATCCCACTGTCGATTAACGATTCGCGGTTGAACTTTCAACTAAACACGTTAATGGGGATGCAGGGGTATCCAGACTTAGGCTTACCGATCTGTCAGTATACATAAAAATAATTTTAAGCTTATGAGCTTACATACTCAAAGGAATATGAAGGTACAGAAGGAACTTTTATTTCGGTTAGCTGTCGTATATAGTGAGCTCGCGTCAAATATAATGCGTTTTGATAGATTTAGGACATTTGACTTTCTCCTTAGCAGTTCAACTAAAGAGGTACTGAGTTTTGGTGGGGGCGAAAGCCCCCATTTATTCGGCTTAATACAAGCTATAACTTAAAATTAAACTTAAACTAAAACTTAAAACTAAGGTTGGTTATTGTGGTGAAGGAGAACCGATTTGAGGTAGGAAGTGATGCGGTGGAAGTCAATGACGCTAGGGTTTGAATTAATTTTTCGTAGCATGCGGGAGATTGGTTCGTTCGCGCTATAGGTGGTGTGGTGGGTTGGGAGATAGAAGAGACGAGGGGTACGTAGATTACGAGGGTTAGTGTTGAGGAAAATAGAATTGTGAAGGGACGTGCATTCAACCTGACCTGAAAGAAGTCGATGAATGAAGAGAAAGTCGGCTGCATCTCTGCGTTCCTCAAGGGTGTTTAGGTTAATAAGGTTGAGACAGTTTTGATAGGGGGGCAGAGTAAAAGAATCATCCCAGGGCAAACCACGAAGAACGATTCGAAGAAAACGGCGCTAGATGCTTTTGATTCTCGAGATACGAACGCGATGATATGGGGACCATACTTGACTGGCGTACTCTAGAAGGGGACGAACAAAGGTAATATAGAGGGACCTGGTCACGTATGGGTTGGTGAATTCTTTGGACCATCGTTTTACAAACCTAGTGCAGAGTTGGCTTTAAGGATTATCCCATCTATATGCAAACGGAAGTTGAACTCCCTATCACACAAAATGCCGAGGTCGCGAAGAGATTCAACGGAGGAGATAGGTTGGTTGTGGAGAAGGTAGAATCGGGAAGGAGATTTGAGCCGCTTATGTGAAAAGGTGATGGATTGGCATTTGGTGATATTAAGTTCCAAACAATTTTTGAGGCACCAGATCGAAAAACTATCAAGGTCTTGTTGAAGAAGGAAGGAGTCATGGGGAGAGGAAATAGTTTTGAAAAATTTGGTATCGTCGGCGTAAAGGGAGACGGACGAGTTTTTGATGATCCTATCGAGATCATTTATGGTTAATATAAAGAGAAGGGGACCGAGATGGCTACCTTGAGGGACTACAGAGGTGGCCAAAAATGGAGCGGAGTGGGCTGACCTAAAACGAACACTGTAAAGGCTTTGCTAAAATCGGTTGCAACTACATCGACTTCGTTGCCGTTCTCTAGTTCAGAGATGGCAAAGGATACGAATTCAACGAGATTTGTGGTGGTTGACCTATCCTTTGGGAAGCCATGTTGTCTAGGGGAAATAAGTGATTTGCATTGGAAACTTAGAGCTTCATACAAAATACTTTCGAGGAGTTTGGGTATATGGGAGAGTTTAGCGATTGGACGATAGTTTGTTATTTCGTTCTTTGATCCCTTTTTGTGGATCGGGGTTATAAAGCAGGTTTTCCAAACCTGAGGAAATTCCCCTTGTGAAAGGAATAGACGAAAGAGATCAGAAAGGGCAAGGGAAAGAGACGAAGAACATTTTTTTAAGAAATATGGCAGGGAGGCCATCTGGACCGGGTGTAAATTCGTCATTGAGTTGGTGTAGTTTATATTCGATACAGGAGGGATCCAAGATGTGAGAGAGAAGTGGGCCGTTGGAGAAGTTCAGTAGGTAACGAAAATAGGAGGGATCTGGTACAAAGGAGTCGTTGGTGAAGGATTGTTTAAAGAAGCCGGAAAATAGGTTGGCAATGGTGAGTGGATCGGTTGATGACTTGTTGTTGAAAGAGTGGGAAGGAGGGTAACCCTCGGACTTTCTTTTGTAGTTAACAAATTGGTAAAAGGACTTAGGGTCATTTATAAGCTTGACGTGCGCATTGTTAAGGTAACGCTGGTAAAGGGAATCGTAAAGTTCGGTGAAATGAAGATAAGCACCAAGATAGTTGGAATAGTCGGACAAGGATCTGGTACACGGGAAAACAGCCCATAACTTGTTTCTCTTGTTTCGTAAGGAACGAAGCTTGCGATTATACCAGGGAGGACTAGTAGATGATGTCTTAAGGCGGGAAAACGGAACGTAAAGGCTGAAAGAATTGAATATTTCTTTATAAAAAATGGATAAGGCATCATTTACGCTTAGGTTGTGAAAGTTAAAGGGGGATCTGCTAAGATAGTCACTGATTTTGTGAAAGTTTGCTTTATGAAAATCGTAGGATGAGAGAGTTGTGGGAGGAGTGGACTGGAAAGAAGAGTTATGAAAAAATGAAAGGTGAATTGGGGGGGGGGGGGTGGTAGTTGTCGATTGTAGAGAGAGATAGGGGACAAAGTGAGACTGAGGAGTTAATTGAATCTGTTGTGAAAATAAGGTCCAATTACCTGCCCATATAGTTGGATACACCAACAAAAGTAGTCTCAAAAGCTGAAACTATTTTATGAAATGTACAAATCGGTTTTCAGTCCAGTACGCAGCAAAAAGGCTAATTTAAGCTAAAAGCTAGATCTCACCCCTTATTTACGTTCTGTACCCTATAATCGGAAGTCAACCGAATTCAACACAGAATTCACTTTGTTTGAACTTCAAATGCTACGTTTCGGGACATCCAGATCAACCGGAATTTATCAAATACATATAGACCAGGTTTTATGGGATTTGGAATGCATATATTGATGATGTGATCGTTTCATAAAAAACTCCAGCTGATCACTTGCAAAACCTAAGGACAGTTTTAGAGAGGATTGAAGCAAACGGACTTAAATGTAATCTAGCAAATATGTGGAATATTTAGGTCATATTATTGACGTCAACGGAATATGACCGTCAGAATCACGGCTCCAGACATTAAGAGACTTACCTAGACCCTGCAATCTAAAAGACTTGCAGGCATTTTTAGGAAAACATACTTACTGTGGAGACCTATACCAGAACATATTCAGGAGAGCAACAAAAATAGAACGAACTAATGAGAACCAGTTCTGTTTAGTATAAAAATCTTTTGTCAATGTGCATTCGAAGTGTGAAGACGTAATTATTGATGAAATAATCCTTAAAGCCAACTCATCATTTTGTTTTATCAAATATCGGTCTAACGAATTTTACAAGCCCGATGTGTCCATTAAGCCAAGTGTGGTCAGTGAGTTTATATTTCCTGAATATATATATCCTATTTGCCTTATAAATACTATCCTAGGATGACCCTTTTATTTACCACCCTATCGTGAACGCCTCAAACTACTCTCTGGTTCTGTAGATTCCGCCTCTCTTTGCAATTCTTTTTCATTCAATACTAACCCTCGTAACTTACGATGTCCTCATCTCTTCTATATTCCAGCCCATCGCACCTAATTCTCCCAGTTTTTGATTTCAACCTGAGTATTTTTCGTCTCGTTCACCATTCCCTTAGTTCATAAACCCTTTTTAAAGTCCTAAGAGTTCAGTAAGATTAAGCTTTTATTAAGCCAAACAAATTGGGGCACCAGCCCGAGCCCGAGCTGCTCAGGTATAGCAATATGTGGGCTACTGCACAGAAAGTCTCCAGGAGTAAGTGGCTCTAAGTGATTAGAGTTCACTGACATGGGAGTTATCGGTTTTGAATTTATATGTTTATGTACTCCGGCTTGCTTCAGTACATTATGAAGCTCGTCTTCTGTTAACGCAATACATCCTTCAATATTATGTATTAAGCGCTTCATGACTTTAATCGACTCCCATAAGACTCCATGAGGTTGGTGTTTTTGCATGCAAGCTTTTGGTTTCAGTAAGTAGTTGGAAGCACCGACACAGTTGGTGGTATTGTCAGCATAAATTTTAGAAACCCTGCCTCTACCTGATATAAATATTTTCCGATCTCGTTGAAAAGCTTCGGTAGAACGATCGGGTACCAGGTCTATGTGCACCGCCTTTGTAATAAAACAACCAAATAAGTCCAAGTGCACCTCCTTATTTTTATATGTGATGTCGAACGGTTATCGGACCAGCGAGGGCCACCCCAGTGACCATAAATGCTTTATGTTACTTTGGCACCACACAGGTAGGTCACCCACAAACTGAGAGATGAATCTACGATTCATGCACGAGCAACAAATACATTTGCGGACACTGCTTTTCGACAACTGCAAGCCATTAATCGGTCAATAGCGATTGCGTACTGCTGCTAAAGCCATTTGCGGTGCTGCATGACAGACTGTAAAATGATAATAATAAGATATAATGGAAGAGGTAATACGATGAAGAAACGAATTTTATGTTTTGCATTATACACATTCTTAGCTTTCTTAACTTGTCCTCTGATTCTTATGAAACTCTTTTCATCAATTAAAGGAGCCAGCATTTTCACGACGCTTTCACGAGATAGAATGTTGTTTTCCAAGAAGCGAATATTTGAAGGCGAAGATTGAGTGCTGTATTGCACCTTCGGTTTAAAGCTCTTCTTCTAATGTTTATGGCTTTATGTGTTTATGGCTTGATCCCGACACCTCTGCGTAGAACGCAATACAAATACAAAATCACGACGAGTTCCTCTAAAGCTTCGGGAGAAAAGCATAGATTGAGATACTGAGCCAAAATAAGTGTATCATAATTTGGTTTAACCTCTTTTAGCCCGCCTTTCAAAATTAAGTGACAATCCAACCTTATTTTTGTTTTGACACCTCTTTCAAAACAACGTGTTAGAGTTTCTTGCGACCATGGAAACGCAGAAGTATCGCTCCGAATCTTGTTTTTGAGTGTCAAAACCTGCGAGGAAATCAAGCCCATTTTCGATGGTGTGTATAGGACCTACTCACCTTCCTGTACAACTGTTAACCATTGTTTCTTAGAGTTTCGCCGTTGCCGCACGTCGGTTTTTAAAGAACTGCGCCCAGATGGAACAAAAATGATTACCACAGAGGAAACCGTGGAAACACGTAAGACATATCCTGTACGAGATTTTGGACATGACAAAGCTGTCCGCGCGATGGGTGCCGCGTTTGCTCACACCGGAGAGCATACGCAAACGTGAGATCACTTCAAAGACGTGCTTGGACCTGAAGGAATTTCTGTCATTTCGTGACGGTCGATGAGCCATGGACTCATCAATAAAAGTCGTACTATACGGAGGAGTCAAAAACGCTTCAGACCGCTCGGAAAGTGGTTTATATTGTAAAATAAATTGTCAAAACCTAAAAAAGTTGCGTTGTTACTTCTAATCCGGGTATTCATCAAACAGTCCTCGTATTTCATGTCACCTTGACAGTTTGAATTTTGTGGGCTAGTTCGATGTTTTAAGTAATATTCCACGTGTGACTGGATTCAGCTCTCCGGGAACATGCTCCCACTGATCAAAGATTGTAACTACCATATTTGTAAGGCGTGATTCATCGCGAGACTTGATTTTCAATAGGCTTTTTGTGACAGATCATGAGGTACTCCTATCAAGCTGCTTTATCATTTTTATTTAGTATTATTTGGCTAATTATCATGGAAAGATTAATACTTTAACAGCGTCTCCACATTCTTCAGCTGTATTACGAAATTCAGCGTTCTGTCAGAAATGTTTTTCGTGCGATTCGAGGAACTAACGGTGCGCATAATCGACCTACTGAAACCACTATTGCCAATATCATTCGCAAATTTGAGTTTACATAAATGGATGAAACTCGACCAGGTAGACAACATCCAGCACGTAGTGAAGAGACTATAGGATCTGTAGCTCAGAGTGTAAATTAATGAAGCCCTTTCAAGAATATGTTATATTTTGTCTTTTTTCTTCTTTGTTTCGTATTTATAATTTATCCTCTATGATAACTTTTCTTTCTTCGATCTAAACTTAAACTAGAACTAGAAATCAGCTGTAGTTGTAGTGTTGGCTTGTGAGCTAGTTATTTCATCATTCAAACGCTTTTCTGCATAGTAACGCTTGTAAGCTCACAATTGCCCGAAAACAATTTTTTGGTCATCTATAGTGGGCGGTTGTTTGCGCGAAAAAACAATTTTTTTGGTCGGGCTAGCGGGCTGTTTGTTTTTACCAGCGAACAAAAACAACACTTCACATAAATTGTTTTTGCAATGTGTTAACTGCTCCCTCTTTTATATAAGCCGTCCTCAGCTGTTTTCGGAATATTGGATCTTATCAGCCCTAATTCGTTGTTGGTTTGTCATATGATGGCTTCTTGCATGTAATGCTATTTTTTCTGCATTTTGCCACAAACCATTTGAAGCAGTCTTATCTCGTAGATATTTTTTGGAAGTATGTATCTATTTATAACATTTTTTATATTTATATTTTATGTTTTAAATTACGTAAATTTCATATACTTATAAATAGTGTATTTAAATCGTTTGTTACTACACCTGTAAAGTGTAGCAAAATCGGCAGAAATAATTCGGAAGGTGAAGGCTCGAATTGAGCGAAATCCGCGTCGAAGTGGAAGAAAAATGGCTCGTGAGCTCAACATATCGATGCAACACATACCGAAAAATGAGCTTGGGCTCAAGCCATTAAAGTTCCAAAAAGCACATGACCTTACACCGCAACAGAAAAAAGTTAGAGTCGAAAGAGCGAAGGAGTTGCTTCGCTTGCACGAAAGTGGTGAGTTGCCGAATTTGGTTTTTTCCGATGAGTCGCCATTTGTTATCGAGCAATATGTCAACAAACAATATGACCGAGTTTACTTGCCAGAGAGGTCCTTCGAAAATTAACACCTTTGGACGGCCATCAGAAAGCAGGCAGCACCGATGGTGATGGTTTGGGCCGCCATAACCGCCGATGGTCGGTCTCCGCTCGTTTTTTTTTATGACAGTGGCGTCAAAATTAATGCGATCGTATAACGTGAGACTGTCTTAGAGGCAGTATTGAAGCCTTGGGCGAACAATCGGCACCGGCTCACAAAGTGCGCGTCAACCAAGATTGGTTAAAAAACAATGCTCCAAACTTCATTTTTTAGACACAATGGCTTGCAAATTCTGTCTAGGGTATTTTGAAGGCGAAGGTTGGCATTAAAAAATACCAAAGTTTGGACCACCTCAAAAAAGCACTTCACCGGCAATGGGATAAAAATACCGCAGAGCCACTTGCATACAGCGTGCGAAGCTTTCCTCGGCCGTCTTAAGGCCATTATTTGCGCCAAAGGTAGACATATTGAAAACTACTGATACAATTTGAAAATTGATGTATTTTCCAAAATTTTTTGCTTTGGCACAATAAAATTTATCAAAAAATAAAAAAATTATAGTATTTAAAAAGTTGTAGTTTGAGTCAGGCAGGGTGTAATAGAAGGGTTGTCTGAAAAGATTCCGACCGCAATGTAAAGATAGCGGTACTCGTCAATAAAAGCTAGTGAATGATAGTTGTGCATCTTTTGACAGTTAATTTTTGAAGTTTCAGTCATTTTGGACGCGTAGTTTTTAGTTGACAGGCGTTTGGTGAGTCGATGTGAGTGTTTTTTGTGAAAATGGAAAAAAAAAAAGTATCGAACTTGTCTTTCTTGTTTTTGAAAGACAATACGCCTAAGCAAATCAAAAATAAGATAAACTCTGTGAATGGGGACTTTGCACCATCATTAAATAAGGTGAAATTTTGAGCAGCTGGATTTAAACGTGACCGTAAGAGCTTGGGAAATGATGAACGTTCGGGACGTTGAACATTGCTAAAGTTCACTAAATGGTGTTAGATGTCCGCCGAATTAATGTGAAAGAGATAGAAGAGGTTATGAAAATGTCTAAAGAACGTGTTTGTTACATATTTAATCAAGATTTAGGCATAGAAAAGCTGTCCGGCCATTGGGTACCGCGATGGACATTTCCAATGCTCTGTTGGCGCAGTTTAGGCGCAATAAATCTGAGTTTTTCGGCTGGAAAAGTGATGGCGACTGTTTTTTGGGATAGTAAAGAAGTTATCTTAATAGATTATCTCCAGAAAGGAAAAACTATTACAGGACCATACTACGCATCACTACTTGCCAAGCTGACGGTAGAAATTGCAGAAAAAGAAAATCCTGTTTCACCAAGGTAACGCGCCGTCTCACACCTCAGCGGTTGTCATGGCGAAAATCCATGAATTACGGTTTGAACTGCTTGACCATCCGCCTTTTTCATAAGATCTAGCCCCAAGCGACTTCTATTTGTTCCCTCATCTGAAAACTGCGCTTGCAGGACAGAGAAGGGTTAGGGAGATAGGAGCATCGCTGGAAGAAGTGTGTAGAGTTGCAAGGAAACTATGTAGAAAAATAAAAAAAAATTTTCAGAAAAAATGTCTTGTGTCATTGTTCGGCCGGAAACTTATCAAAAAACCCTCGTAACTATATGAAATCAGATATTTTAATTTACTTATTTATTAGTTAATTAACAGAACAAATTCCTGGAACTTTGTTTACACTTTTTTTGAATTCTTTTTTTAATAATTTTGATATTAATATACATAATTTGAAAATATTTGGATTAAAACGAAACGTAAATACCTCCTTATGCACTTATGCAAACGAGCGGTCTAAACTATATTAACAATTGTTATTCATACCCAAAACATATGACAAGTCAAGTAAGTAAGCGAATACCATGCCATCGGTGATTTTTTCTGGCAACTTGAATAACATAACTACCTAAGGTTGTTTTTATGTATTTGTTTGTTGTAGATTAGGACCGTTGTTCCTCGGTCTTGTTGTATAACTTTCTCAATAAAAACCTTGGCAAACTTATTTCCTATTGTCTTATTGGTTCTTACGAACACTTTGCCACCAGGTTTATAAGTCCGTGTTTTACTATTTGTATTATGGTAACTTAAGTTGGTACGCTGTGTGTGCATGAGTCTATTACTAATTTCGTCCTGTAATAGAGATGGCATCGAATGAATGATAAATGTATATTAACCTTTGATTTGTGATTGAATGGATAGTTCAGTTGTATTTAGATGTTGCGAGTAAAATGAGTTCAGAAGTATCAGCTATGCTTTGATCGAAATTTATACATCTAGCTATCTCCTATGGTATGAAATCTTTCCACTTGGCTATGAAAGGCTGGTACAGTGAAAATATTTACGCCAAAATGGTCTCTTAGCAAGGATTTTAGGGTTTGCGAGTTTAGCGACTTTTCATTGTCGCAAACACATTGGAAACACCACACAACCCACACATGCATCGATACATGTGAGAAAGTGCAATTTATCGGTGCAGTAAATGTCGACATCCAATATTTCACCCGAATAAAAAGGTATTGGAGTGTTGCCTTTTTCGGCTCTAGGAGGATGACTTTGGTATTTAGCTGCATGGCAGACTTTGCAGCTAAATATAATTGCCTTCAAATTCTTTCGAATTTCAGGGCAAAAGTAGTCTCGCAGGAATTGTTGCATTTTCTCGCGTAGGGATCGATGTGCTCGATTGTGTTCTACTGCGAGAATTTCCTCCTGGTCATTTTTGTTAAAAACAGCTATTACAAATTTCTCAGTGGAGAAATTTCACATATGGGAATGAATTTGGGCCAAAGTATGTGGGTCGCAAAAAATACAACTGACAACATTAGGGTTAATTATTTCCTTTAACATTTGTAGAAAAAAGTTACACACAGTAATATTTTATTCTAAATATTATTTTTGTTGTATTCCCTGACTCTGAGCCCTTATTAAGTATGATTTGATTTTTACTATGTGCTGTTTCAGACTCTAGCTCATTTAACTGTTGTAAAACATTTATGTGTTGCCTAGATAAGGCATCAGCAACAAAATTCTCCTTTCCAGGCTTGTAGAAAAATTTAGGGAAACATTTTCTCACAGTGGTGGCAGTGGTGTAGTGCGAATTTGTATGAAGTTATATAGGGTTTTCTAATAACGACTTGACAACTTTTTTTTTAAATAAAAGGCAAACCATTTGAGATATTTCAAAAACTTAATTATTGGCTTGAAGTACAATCAAAACATTTATGCATGGAACTCGACTTCTTTCATACGGCAACCGCGGGCACGTTTGCAGCGTTCGATTCGTTGGACAAAATTTTCAACGACTCGGCCACACATTTCGGTCGAAACGGCCGCTATTTCGAATTCAATGTTGGCTCTGAGCTCTTCCAATGTCGTCGGCTTGTTGGAATAAACCAATGACTTAATTTAGCCCCACAGAAAATAGTCGTTATCGTCGACGAAAATATATGGCCCAATAACGCCGCCGGCATGCAAACCGCACCAAACAGTTATTTTTTGTGGATGAAGTTGTGATTCATGAAGCACATGTGGGTTTTCACCCGACCAATAACGCATATTTTGCTTATTGACGAACCCATTAAGCCAAAAATGAGCTTCGTCACTAAAGATGATTTTGCGATGAAATTCATCATCTTGGCGCATTTTCTCCAGAACCCAATTGGAGAACGTAACTCGTTAGTACAAATGTTGAGTTTAGTGAATAAATTGACAGTGACAGTTTGATGATTAGTGAAAGAGTGCGTTTACAAATTAAATTCAAAGTTGTCAAGTCCCTATTGGAAAACAATATATGTAAATCCCGTCGGCGTCAACTCTGACATGAGAGCATAACACTGATGTTGGAGTGGTTGATGGCTGGGCTAAATGTAACGAACTAACAACTAGCACGTACTAAGACCCACTGGTTGAGGATGCGCTGGCTCCAGTTTGACAACCACCCGTCCGCGCCCTGGTGAAAAAGCCAGAAAAAGGGTATTCATATCCCATTGGTGCGCGCGCGGAATTATAAAAAAAAAAAGTTTTCCATCTTTTTATTTTCGCATTGAGATTTTTATCTGAAATTGCGAATGTTAAGGGTTGGGGATCAGTGTAAATATTTAGCTGCTTAACACTATAAAAAAAATTACGAAGATTTTGTAAAGACCAAACTATTGCTAGAAGTTCACGTTCTTTGGTTGCTTAATTCTCTTCGGTTGATGATAGAGTGCTCAAAATCATTGTAATAGGCCTACCACCCTGTGACAGAACAGCGCCCAATGCATCAGAAGATGCATCAGTCATCAAGTCAAAGGGATTTCCATAATCGGAATGAAGAGGAAAAACATCTTCTGAAGCTAAAATATTTTCTTATTTGGCTAAAAGCATCATCAAATTTTACAGAAATGTTTTTGGATTTCCTCTCTGAGGATATCATCAATGGCCCTTTGAAAAATAATTGGGGCATTTTTTACCCCAAAAGCAAGCCTACAGAATTCATATTTGCCGTTCTTGACGGAGAAAGCTGTTTTTTCCCGATCACACTCAGCCAGGTTAATCTAATGGAATTCAGATTTTAGATCTAGGGTAGAAAAAAAAAACACGATTTTTCTAGATTACCGAGAATAACGGATGTGTCTGGGACGGGATATTTATTATTAACTGTTTTCTCATTAAGTTTTCGGAAGTCGGTTACCAGACGCATCTTACGCTTTCAATCTTCATCAACTCATTTATTATCAGCAACCCAAATTGGATTATTGTAGGGTGACCTAGAAGGCCTTATGATATCGTTGTTGAGGAAATCGGAAATTTCCTTAATAACAAATTCTGCAGCCGCAATTGGATATGAGTATGTTTTCGAATACACTAGCTCATTGTCAGTTGTTCTAATAGTTGCGACTTTATTGGTATTGAATGGCAAGGACTCGTTTGGATCAGCAAACATTTATTTTAAACTTTTTTTTCATTACACGTGCAAATTGGTCACATAACTCTAACGGCAACATAGCATTATGAATAGATATGTGATTAACATCGTTGCAAAAAAAAAAAAAAAAAAACATTTCGTCTCCACCATTGTACTTCAGGATTCCTCTTCTAAGATCGAGTTGGGCTTTTATATCCTGGAGAAAGTCACATCCAATAACACTGTCGAAGGTATTGAAAGATTGATTTTTTATTAAAAATGTTGATCACACATTTGGACTCAACTTGATTCGTTCCATGAATGGATCTTACTTAAAATTGAGTTTTTACTGGCAAAATGGCTTTGAGTTTGCTGAGATTTTTGATATAATTTTTAGCAGCTCCGGTATTTATAAATAATTTTATTTCCTATCCCACTAATGTCCTACTAACATATGGAAGGAGGGACCTGCCCCTAAAAAATTAATCTCGTCGTGTACTGCTGGGTTTTCATCATAATATTCGCAATAATCGTTATACTCGTCGTAGACGTATCTTTCGAAGTCGTACTGCTCCTCATAATGGAAGGTCCTGAACGTGGTTTGTTGTCCGGCATGGCCATGGCGATATGTGGAATACTATTTCGACGGTTGTGGTCATTGAAGTTTTTATTCTGTCGTTCACAGAAATTATTATGATACATTACAGGATTTTGCTTATAAGGCCTATAACGGGACGTTGAAGGATCTAATTTCATTGGCATTGGGCTTGGTAAAGGGTTTTGAGGAGCGCGCTTGTAGTGTGGAGAGTTGTATGGATCGTAGTTTAGTTGGTATATTGGATAGTTATACCTGTCATTGTGATTGGAAACGAAGTTTGCAAACATAGAGCGCATTTGATTTGCTTCTAACTCTTAAGCGAGTGCTACATCCCAAGAGAAAATAGTTCAAAGGTGTGATATGCACGATCTAGGACACAAATTAACAGTAGAAAAACGTGAAATTAAGTGCTCACCAAAATGATTTCTCAACAACTCTATTAATTTACGCGCGAAGCGCCGACTTGTTGAAATCAGAACTTCAGGAAGCACATAGTCCATTAACATGGCGCGATAACGGTTACCATTGACGGTAACATTCTGATTTGCCTCATTTTTGAAGAAATATGGACCAATGATTCCATAATCCACACCATACCGTTGTTTTTAATGGATGTAATAGTAGCTTTTGGTATTCTTCGGGTTGCTCATCAGTCCAAATACGGCAATTTTGTTTTATAACTTATCCATTGAGCCAGAAATGGGCTTCATCACTGAACAAAATTTCACGATAAAACACCGGATTTTCATTGAGTTTTTTCAGATCCCCTTCACTGAAAATATGACGTAAATTGAAGTTGTCTGGCTTCAATTCTTGCACAAGTTGAATTTTGTTGTTGAGATCCTCACGTAAAATACGCCAAGTTGTCGAATACGCTAAGCGAAGCTTCTGAGAACGACGACGAATCGATTCGTTACGGTCTTCGCGTACACTCTCAGCTACAGCTGCTATAGTCTCTTCAGTTCGTACTGGATGTGGTCTAACCAGTCGAGTATCATCCACTTATGTAAACTGGGACTCAAATTTGCAAATGGTATTGGCAATAGTGGCTTCAGTAGGTCGAATATGCGCACCGAAGGTTTCTCGAATCGCACGACAAACATTTCTCACAGAACGCTGATTTTCGTAATACAGCTAAACGATTTGGAGACACTGTTGTTGTGTGAGTTTTTCTATGATGACTTGCCAATCGATACCGAACAAAAAAGATGAAGCAGTTTGATAGAGTTACGCATGATCTGTCAAAAAAATGCCTATTGAAAATCAAATCTCACGATGAATCACCTCTTATATTGTTAATAGCTACAAACAAGAGATAATGGAAAAAATGAAAAGAGTGTCGGAGACAAAACAGAGCCCTGGGGCACACCACCAGGAATTTGTGAATTTGTATAAGAATTCTTGCTGCTATACGAGTGTAAAAGTAGATTCGTCCCTTTAAAAATTCGATCCACGCAAATGTAGGAGAAGACAAAGCACAATCTAAAAGTGTTGAGCTGACCGCGTTAAGTTCAGCAAGCAGATTGATCTTGTCCAAGAGCTGAAAGCTAAAATGTGTTTGTAAATGAGCTTTGGGATGTAAGAAGAGGCAAAATTTCTAATGTTTTTGACGAACAACTAAAAATGTTTACTACCTTTAGGAAATGATAGTCTTTTTTGCCTCAGTTTTTGAAAGTATTGGAATTTCACACGTTAAGAAAGGCATTGCAGTCATTTGAATTTTTGTAGGGGTTTTCTTGGTCTTATAGGACCGAAAAAACATTTACCTAACCCTGACGGCCTCTTTACAATTCGAGTCGTACCATGACTTTACTTTCGGTTGGATACTCTTCATCCGATGAGAGATAAATGATCTCATTCCAAAGAGAATAGCATCCTTGTCGTTATTGAGGAAGACCTGTTTAAATTCTTAAAGAAGATGTAAAGTCAGCTTCCACTGCTTTTTGGAATTTCAGGAATTTGTGCTCTATCTGTCAGTGTATGAGAATATACGAGAATATACAATGGCCTAACGAGCCTAGAAGGGAGTACACATAAACGGTGTACTTATCAAGGTGAGAAGTAAAAGCAAGTCCAAGGTATTGGCTGTATGACTATCAACGTTGGTATTTATTATTATTTACGTGCGAAGGTCTCAACACACCGTCCTTCGGTTGTTTTCTGTCCTGTGTGTCGCCCGATATTGAAATTTTCTATAAAAACGATTTTAATATGAGGATACAGGGATACAATTCCTTAAATGGAGTCAGACATCGCATCAAACTCGTTAAAGGTCGAATTGCTGTCTAGTTTGGGGCTTCTGTAAATAAAGCTGTAGTGGAAAATTTGCTTAGGGAGATGGAGTTTTAGCCACAGGAAATTGAATTCCGGATTGGAACAGAGACAACGTTATGGTGGAGATTGGTAAGCACCTTACTTATCACGTAAATAACGAGAACGCGGTGAGAAAACAATAATGGTACTAGTTAATAGCCAGACAGCTTCAGATCAGAGTGAGTTGAAAGGCGTAGGCGGGAATTAACCTGTCTTTCGCTAAAGGCCAAGACAGCTGGTCAGTATTTACAACTCTAAATTCGCTAGCCATTACGAAAAAAACAAACACAAAAACTACAAACACCTACGATGTTTCCAATTCCTCGTCTTCGTACACTTTCGGCATTCTATGTTTTTGACTTCAAAATCATTTTCCTTAAACTTATAAAACTTCTGACTACAACCATATATGATGATATGATATGATATATTATTATTCTGTTCTTTTTATTATCTTCTTTTTTTAATGGTCCTTCGACACAAACATCATTGCACTTGAGTTCATTATATTAGGAATTTGATGTGGCAATGTCACTGTTTGTAGTAGTAGTGTTTAAATTATATTACTTTGGATTGATTGAAATATAATAAGCCAAAATGTACATGTTATTATTAAGTTGTTCATAAAATTTTCTGTATCATATTCTGGATAAGCTCCATACTCCACAAGCTTCATCTATCTTTTCCCAAAGCTTTTGGCAGCAAAACTTTAGAGTCAAAAATCCTAAAGTTCTAAAAATAACTTAAGAAGTCGTGTGGGGCGACCCCAAAAGATTTTACTCCAGGTGATTTTCGCAATAGCGACATGATCTCGAACGCGACCGGGGCACTCATTTTGGATAACCAAAATATAAAAATATTCACTCCCCGACATAGTTTCTGAGACATAAAAGGACATAGGATTTCTCATGTGCCTCTTTCTATGACGTTGCAGAGAGTACCGGAAATGTTAAACCGGGAAAGAAGAAACAGATTAGCGTAAGTTACACTCACTGAAATGGGTTAAAGTCAGATTAACTCAAACTGCGTCCTCTTCTTTTGTCTCAAGTTTTTTGCGCACCATGCTCTAATGAAAGTGGTCTAGTGGAAGGTAATCGGATGAAGCGGTAAAATTTATCGATAGAAATAAAACCAGTGGTGATGTTATCCGAAAACGTCGTATCTCTGGTTGGCGTAGGTTGGTTGGTGCGGTTTTGGAGAGTTACTTTTTTTTCTACTCTTTTTTCCATTGAGGTGGAACAAGAGACGACTTTCTAAATATGGAAACATGGGTAAGGTATAAGCACATCTGTGGCTTGGGATGGTTTTAGTAGCAATTAGAAAGCCCAAGAGCTTGTTTTATTTTTGCTAATTCACCCTAAATGGTATGTGTGGGAAATTTTTCAATCGTGATTTAGTTGCTGCACCTATGAATAAGCTACGAAACTAACGTACAAAGGAACAAATTCGTCATTGCATCAACTAGTTTTCCCTATTATTCGATACTAACGCCATTAATGAAGTCAGTAGCTCAATATATTAAATGCAGTAATTCCAGGAAGATCCGACTTATCATATGATCTTATGCCAATGCTCAGCAACGGGAAAAGCAATCATCTCCTGGGTTGTATACTATCTTCTATCTTGGTTGCCAATACTGTTGACTCTAAGACAACATTAGTAAGGAAAGTAAGAAAACAAGTAATTGAAATAACGCTATCCAATAGATATGCTAAGAAGACTACCAACAGGATCGTTGGTTATCGTTATATCAAATCGTAGGTACTTTGAATTCAAATCGGATTCCAAGCCTCAAAAGTGCTGAAGGAAAAGAATCTGAGTAAATCCAATTGAATACACTCTAGAAAGTAGCTTGACAAATCCGTATAAAATCCTAAGGTCATATGTAGAAGGAAAGAAGCTGTTTAAAAGTTGGGGCATGCATACCTATAAGGCATACTCAATGTGTATATGTTTATATGTAATATATATGCAGAATTTGTAAAGCTCTCATTATCATTCGTTCTTCAAATTCCAACGAGATGATTCAGCAGACAGTACAGTGTATATGTACATACATATACAGGGTTTTCTAATAATGACTTGACTTGTTTTTTAATAAAAGGCAAACCATTTGAGATATTTCAAAAAATTTATTATTGGCTTGAATTACAATCAAAACATTTATGAATGGAACTCGACTTCGTTCATATGGTCACCGCAGGCACGTTTACAGCGGTCGTTTCGTTGGACCCAAATTTCAACGACTCGGGCACACATTTCGGCCGAAACGGCCGCTATTTCGCGTTCAATGTTGGCTCTGAGCTCTTCCAACGTCGTCGGCGTGTTAGCATTAACCAATGACTTAACGTAGCCCCACACAAGCGGTATTAAATCGCAGGAACGAGGCGGCCAATCGACTGGTCCATGTCTTGAGATAACACGCTCATCATACTTAACGCTTACCATAAATCGATTGTAGCGTGTGGTGTGTGGCTTGTGGCACCATCCTGTTGAAACCACATGTCGTCCAAGTCCATATCTTCCAATTCGGGTCAAAAATAATCGGTGATCATGGCGCGGTAACGCTGACCATTCACAGTAACGTGACGATCGTTATCGTCGACGAAAAAATATGGCCCAATAACGCCGCCGGCATGTAAACCGCACCAAACAGTTATTTTTTGTGGATGAAGTGGTGATTTATGAAGCACATGTGGGTTTTCACCCGATTAATAACGCATATTTTGCTTATTGACAAACCCATTGACACAAAAATGAGCTTCGTCACTGAAGAAGATTTTGCGATGAAATTCATCATCTTGGTGCATCTTCTCCAGAACCCAATCGGAGAACGTAAGTCGCTTCAAATGGTCTATCGGCTTCAATTCAATTCTTGAGTCAGCTTGATCTTGTATAGGTGTAAACCAAGATCCTTACGAAAAATACGCCATAATGTGGTCTGAGCGATGTCCAATTTTTAAAAACGCCGTGGAATTGACTGATTTGGATAGTTTGCTACGGACGTCTGAACGGCCGTTGTCTCACTGACACGGAAACATCACACAACGAATATGTAGACTCAAAATTTTACACTAAACTTGTTATTTCCTGTCTACTAGGGCGAGAATTACGACCGAAAATTGGAGTTAACGCTCTTAAAGTTGCAATCACCGACTCCGAATATCTGTAGAAAATTTTTATAATTTGCAGACGTTGCTTGTTATTGTACTTTACCATGATGAAAATGTTGAGTTTACTGAATAAATTGACAGTAACAGTTTGATGATAAGTGAAAGAATGCGTTCACAAATTAAAATCAATTAAATTCAAGTTGTCAGGCCCCTATTAGAAAACCCTATATTTGCTTGAAGTAATTTTTTTTGTTGGCAAAAATAGTAAAGATATTTGAACACCTTGAATACTTCTATTGCTTTTGTATAAGCTTAATTGGGTTTGAAATATCGCTTTGCTTTTTTAAATAAGAAACAACTATACTCTATTTTACGTAGTAAATACAAGTCATGGGACTACTACATAATTGTAGAAAACAGGTTTAATGGGCTTAAATTTTCACTTTATTGACACCAGATTCTGCTGCTTACCTCATCACCTTAATTACTCACAATTAGGTGTCAAATATTAACCCCCAAGATCTGACTGGAAACTAAAGAGAGAAGTTCTAGCTTTAACAACACAATGGTACCAATGGCTGACTTGTTAATATCCTCCCTGCTCTCATCTCCCGAAACCGAATTTCCAAAACCAACCAAACAAAATCCCTTTTTACGCCGCTCAACATAATACAATTTCAGAACAAAATACGAATTTTCATCAAAAACTCATTCACGAATCCGAAGTGGTATTTTCATGTCCTTTAGCAATTTGTCTTCATGAAACTAATATCGATACTAATCGCGCAATAATACGGGGGCAATGAATCAAAAATTTCGCCACATCTGTTCTCTAAAACTGCCCACAATGCCTTGGTAGCCCTTGCCACCTTAACTGCGATCACGAATGCCTGCTTATCAAAATCAAAGGCCGCAAGGCCACGCGCACCACTAAAAACCGAAAACAAAACCAAAAAATTCCTAAAATTAATCACAATAAAAGTATCCATGTCGCTGGAATAATATAGAGGCATGACCAGGACACGGTACTACTCATAGTCCACTACACAAGGATGTTTGTATGTGGTATGGCATTTTATTACCTTTTAATCCGCGAAAATCCCTTTTATATCCGCTGCTGACAGTCACAATGCATTATTTTGTGTCTTTCCGTTTGAGCATGAAACTCCTCCATAGAAAAACCAGAAATACAGTATAATCCATAAAGCAAGGATGGAAGAAAAAGAAACAATTCGCCATCACGTCCTACTACACATTCTCTGACAAGAAACCATATTTTTTGGTCAGCCACATTGCGGTCCAGCTAGAGGATTCATTAAATTTGTGTCCATGTTCAGGTTCATATCCACCCGAATGGGCTTTGTTTTCCAGGCTGTGCTGCTAAAGGTACACCCACCACATGGTTGCCCTTTATAGTACAGGAAGAGAGGAGAGTAGAGGGAAGATCCTTCAAAGCAAGTCGGTGGTATTTTATTATTTATGATTATGGCCACCCTATATTGTCCTAATGGGCTTCAATTAGGATTAGAAGAAGGACGCGCGCCCAAAAACTAAATCGTATGATGATTGCATTTGCACGTTGTTGTGTTGCTCCTGCTCTTGTTGTTATATTTTCTTTTCTGCTGCCGCCGTATGGGTATTGGTGAAGGCCCAATGAGGAAGATGACGATGACGACGATGACCGACCCTGGCTAGCCAAGGGAAACTGATGGCGGTGATAAATGAAATGAATATTTGATGCTGCGGGTGTAAGCGTACCATATACTCGTACGAGTGACATAGTGTGTGGTGTAATTGCGAATATCTTGGCAACCATTAATGTCATCAGAAAAAGAGCGACGGCCTAACATATTTATTTCCATTTACGTCTCTGAGGGTTGCTATTATTTTTGTTATTTTTTGATTATGATATACGGCACTTGGTTTCTGAGTTTTTTTTCGAAAGTACGGGTCGAAGCGTGAGAAATAGAACATGTATGTACGCCAATTGATTGGAAAATGCAATCCTAAGGCGTTGTGAGAAAATTTAAATTCAAAGTCAATAAAAAGTCAAAAAGCATCACTGGAATTGATTAAAACCAAGTTGAAATATAGGACACGACTAAGTCGAACAATCTTTCATCGATAATAGAAGGCACTCGGTCGTCGACATTATCCTCACAAGCACCAACCTTACAACAATAAATAATAAGAAGAAATGAAATAAAAAAAAATACAAAAGGAAGGTGCATAGAGAAAATTTTTCAATAATCGAGGAATCAAACAAAAAGTTGCAGTCCTGCTTTCGTCATCATCATCATGGTAACCAATATTTATTAACTCTCTTACTCAATACCTAACATGATTCCTTGTCTATCAAACGGTGGACTTCCATGCACTCCACTTCCAATCCCGTATACCAATACTTCTGGCCAAGAATTAATCCAATATCCTAGCATTGCTGTTCATGTGCTCGATGTGATTGAACCGGGGCTATCACCATTTAACATTTTTCACTATTTTCGTATATCTAGAAAAGCACCTTATATTTTACCAAAGACTATTATCCCATCAGCCGCATATATCTTTCTCTGTTCATGTTCCTATAAAATAGTTAAAGGACAACAATTTTTAAATTCGGACATTGAATTTTCGAGACGTTAATAGTAGACTACTAAAAAGCAGATATAACAGCCAACCAAGAAGTGCGATGGCATGGACTGGACAAAAAGAGGATGGAAAACTGTGATATCTATTATGAAGATTGTTACAGATAACCAGATAGACAAGGGCAGCAGTCGCAGCGCTTATTCAAATGCAAATTCACCGTGAGAGGAGAAATCTGAAGAAACTAAAATCAACTTGGACCATATTTTTATTGTAGCCAAGATACGGATGCGGATATCCACAAAGGCTCTAAACCAGCGGAACATTGTGAGGAAATTTAACATCGAACAGCTATAACCGCAAAAGAACGCGAGATGTGATCGCATGCTCTACGAGAGGGAAAAAAGGGAATTATACATATATGGTAGGCTCCTCAAAAGAAACAGGAGAGCACGGTTTCTCCAGAGGAAAGTAAAGGGGAATGATTAGTGCTCCAGAAGAATGAAATTCGGAAGTTTTACTTAAAAGTAAAACGGAACATGCCAAACTGTTAGGACCAAACAGAAATCTGGAAAAAAAAATGCAGAATACCGCAAGGTCGGTTAGGAGAAAACCAAAACCCCGGAAAACACTTAAACAACGCGATCCTCTCCCATGAATTTTTTTCATTATCGTTGCTGAAAGAATTGTGCGAAACTCACAAATCAACTCCAGACACACCGTCTTCTAAAAGTCTTTTCAGTTACTCGCATACCCAGGCGATACCAATATAGCAATAATGGGAATGGCACCACGAGCTGTTAATGGAGCGTTTGCGACTATTGCAGCGGAAGCGGCAACGATTTGTTTAACGGTCAAGAAAAACCAAGTGTATGCCATCAACAAAGGGGGACATATAACTTTGACGCTTACGACAAAATGTCACGTTAGGTAACTTCAATTTTGAGATAGTAAGTGATTTTATATATCCCGGCTCCGATATCATGTGAAGATTCACTCTTGGTAATAGCTGCTGCTTCTATGGGTGACCATTTTCCAAGTAGTAGTTTATGGGCTTCCACATCGAACGGTTCGGAGTATAATACCAGCCGCACCCGAAAGAAATTCTTTTTTACAGGCAACTACATTAACGTAAGATGTGTGAATTGCCTAAAATACAACAACAAGTCCAGTTTTAATAATAATTTAGTCTACCTATTGAATGTTGGAT
Organism: Volucella inanis; assembly: GCA_907269105.1. NCBI lineage: Eukaryota > Metazoa > Arthropoda > Insecta > Diptera > Syrphidae > Volucella > Volucella inanis. The sequence goes on from OU026153.1 coordinate 152,513,286, forward strand.
GCCACTTATAACTTATAACTAAAAGCTTTAATATCTTTACTTAAACTAAGATCTGATGACGGGAAAATGGTTGTTCAGGGAATTTCGAAGGGCTAAACTACTTCAGTGGAAATCGAACTTTTGAAGTATCCGATTTGTTTCACGTAGCCTTCGACACAGCACACAGTGGTTCAGGTTCCTAGAAAGGGAGGTCACAGGGTTTTTTGGGCAGATTTACAATGAAATCATATCATTTTGGCCTGGAAAATGGTTGCTATGATTACTACATTGTTAGAACATGACAAAAAAGCTATTTTTTTAACAGAGTATAATCATGCATAAAATATTCATCATTGTATATAAAAAAAAATAATCTCACAAAAAAAAAAATCTAGTTATAATAACAATAAAATTAGTTTTGTTTATCTTATCAAAACGAAGTATTTTACATGAGACAAGTGCTATTTACATAGTATTGAAAATGTCAAGTAATATACAGTACTTTAAAAAAGTTACAATAAAGCTCAGAAACTTAATTAATCCAACACTTCTTTTACTAACGCAGACTTCTTTTTATACTGGAACTTTCTTAAACCAGAAATAAGTGGCTCTGAATTAAGAAGAAGCTTGTGCAAGAGATCCATGTTAGTAACATCTCGGGAAAGGGATGAGATAGACAAATTGCCAGAAAGATGGGAAAAAGTCATAGCTTCAGATGGGCAATAATTTGAATAATACTATTGAACATGTTTTTCTTAAATAAACGTTCAAATTTTGAAAAAAAAAAACCGCACGAATTAAAATATATACCCAAATGTATGGATGCAGAGGAGATAAGCCAAACCTTTAAGCATATATTTAAATCGTTCCTCTCTTTTGGTGTTGCACCACAAATGTAACACCTACTCGTAGATAAGTCGCTAAGTGCAGAACAAACTTTACCATCTACCATCGTCAATTGTAAGGAATGGGTGCTTTTAATTTCGTGGCCATTAATATGCACTGAAGTAGGGACTAACTGGTTAATTTGGCTTTTGAAATAAACTTCTTTTTGCAAGGTGACTTCCTTTGTTTCTTTTGTAAATTGAAGACGAATTGGTCTGCACCACCTAGTAGAAGAAGGGCGTGGGTTTTTTCCAAACGATTGATTCATCACAGGTATTTGGTTTACAAACAAGTTGAAGAGATACATAAGATGTGACAAATAAACTGGAATCTTTGATAGTTGAATCTGAAAATTTCTACTTATATTCACTATGGCCTGTGCTGCTATCAAAACCCCAATTACCAATTAAAACTAAGTCCTTAGGTTCGTGAAGACTTTCAGACACAGCGTTTTGAGATTCAATAATGCGACTTGATGTATGGTCTAACAATGATTGCAAATTGATTTCAGCAGAAAATTCCGTCACGCGAATATCAGTTAGATAGCAATGTTTTTTGGCTTCCAGCACTGCATGGACGGAAAAACATTTGTTATTTTAGAATAAATCACTTCTCTTACTATAATAATAAATATTGGTTTTTAGTAAGCATAGCTTCATTAATAAATGAGACAACTTTATCCGTGCTAAATTCCAAAGAACTTTCTGATTGATTTGAACTACTAAGTAAAGTAGTTACAGCTGAATCGTACATCTGTGATAAACCTGCTAATCTGCGACGTTTGGACCTCTTGCTGCAGTCTCCAAACTCCTTCCTGTATCGCGTTCCACTTGTAGATCGAAGAGATTCCTTTTGCTCGTCGTTGTAATTTCCACATACTTCTCCATCAGATACTTTAAGTATGCAAACTTCGTTCTCATTTAACCAGCTTTCGTATTTGGCCACTAGCTTAGCTTTTGATCTTCTAAATTGCTTCCAATATGCGGCAAACCGTTTACAAAGATTCAAAAGGAGATTTCTCAAGCAATCAGTCTGGATATTTTCAGCATCCGTTAAGAATTGGCAAGGGATCCAAACACTTCCCGAAGCCTTTCTGCTTCATTTTCTTTACTTTTTGAAACTATCCACGTATTGTATTTAAAACAAGCATTCGTGTAAAGGAACACGTGATGTTTGTACTTGCAAAAGAAAAAAACAAAAAATTAAAAAAAAAATTTTTTTCTAGTACTGGACTAGTAACATCATATTTGCAACATCGGTATTTCGGCCCTATAACCTTCGGCTAAACCATGTGCAGCGGATCGTTAAGACCATAGGTATTCCTCTGATTAATCGGATGAAAAAGTTGAACAGATTTTAAATGAAACGGATTAGTATTGAATGGGATTTGGGAGAGATGGCGGTTAAGAGTTTGTGGATAAAGAGAATGTCGGATATTTGGAATATTTTCCAAAGACAAAAGACCGAGTAGTGTGAGTCCATTGACATAGGGGGTTAGAATATTGTGCTCAGCCCATGGTAGTCAATCTTCGATGGGCAGCTTCAACAGCTTAGACAGTTGGACCATAACTCGCTGGCATAATTGACAAGTGAACGAACAAAGGGAGGGATTTGTGGCATAGAGGTCGGAGAATTCTTTAGACCATTGTTTGACAAATCCGAGAGTGGAGTAAGCTTTGTTAATTGAAGTCAACATGGGGGCAAAACTGAGCTGTGTCTTACAAATGACACCCAAGTTCCGCATTGAAGTAACTGTAGCTACTCTTTGATTTGATAAATAAAAGGTGCGGGTTGGAAGTGTCAAACACTTCCAGGAGTAAGAAATGGCTTAGTACTTTTCTACGTCGAGCTCGAGAAAGTTTTTATGGCACCATATCGAGAATCCATTAAGATCATCTTGTAAAGGTTGAGAGTCAGAGAGGCTTGAATGCTGTCTATAGATATTTATACCATTTGGCATAGATGGATATGTGAGAGTGATTTACAACATTAACAACATCGTGAACAGTCAAGATTAAAATTAATGGGCCAAAATGACAGCCTTGTGGCACACCCCAGGTAGCAACAATTAGGTCAGAAAAAAGGGAACGAAAATGGACAAGATAGTAGCGTTTTTTAATGTAAGAATTTGAGTTTGAATAGAATCAACTAAGATTTAACGGGATCTTATGAAATGCCTCACTTCAATTCGTAGCGATTACATTAATTTCATTCCCTTGCTCTAGGACGTACAGTGTACCAGAAACAAACTCAATGAGGTTGGTGATCGTTGATCTGTCTTTGAGAAAACCATGTTCGTTGATTGTCCCTTTTGGCTCTTTTTTATTGAATAGGGGTAATAACAGTCCTTCCAGAGATGAGGAAAGACCCCTTCAGACAAAGATAGTTTGAAAATTCTATTAAGGGAATGAAATAGATTATCATCACATTTTTTTAAGAAAACTGCGGCCAATCCATCAGGACCTGAAGAAAAATCGTCTCGAAGTTTATGTATTTTGTCTAATAACTGCGCCGAAGTAATTTTAACTGACGAGGGAGATATTTGACAACATTTGTTCAGGTAACAAAAGTATTCAGTTATCAGATTGGGCCGAAAACGATTGACTAAAGAAGTTCGCAAATAAATTAGCAATGGTTGTTGAGACATCCGAAGACATATTTAAAAAAAAATTGAGAGTGGATGAATTTTTTTTTGTGTTAATATGTATATTGATAGAAATTTTAGTTCATGGTATATTGCATTTGGCTGAGATATCTTTAGTAAAGAGATTCAGCAACTAGGGGAAAGTGGTTAGATGCTAGGAGGTAGTTTTGTTGGTCAAAGTCAGAACCAGGTTTAACGCATTGGTGCCATAACCTGTTTCTCTTATTACGAAATGCAAGAATTTCTTTGTTATACTAGGGAGGAGATGATAAAGAATTTCCGCGTCCAATAAAAGAAGTAGTTTTCTTTATACGGTAGAAGATTTTATCGTAGAAGATAACTACAGCAGAATCTATGGTTACGTTACTGTCAACAACCAAGTCAACACTTTTGAGAATATTGTTGAGCTTAGTGTAATTGATTTTACGGAAATCAAAGTGGAAGGAAGATTCTGAAATCCTCAAGGAATTATTGTTATCATATTGAATAAAGAATGAGGAGAAGGTCACACTCGAGAGCAAGACAGTTCATGGTGGCGGATGTAAAGATCAGATCTTGTTTCCGATCGATGAATTTAGAAATTGGGTTTATTTTAAAAAGGAGAGAGTTTATTAGACAATCTGTGAAGAAGATTTCTTTATCAGAAGCTGCATTTGTGGCAACAAGATAGTATTCCTCATCCGAGTAAGTCCATTGGAGATGGGGGAAATTAAAACTGCCGAGAACAATGATTTCAAAAAAGGAGTCGTTCACATTAGTCGTAAGCTATTAACTGTGTATTTATTGTGAGGGGCGAATATAGCAACAGAGGATATAAAGTTTGTGTTTGCGGGGAGTAACATTAACAGAGATGAATTCGAAATCGGCAGTAGACTTTTTGACGAGCTCAGGGTTTAAACGAACTTTGATTGCCAAAAGGAGACCTTGTCCTATAGAATAATCACTGTTTTCACGTCCATCGTCGCAAAATATCTAATATCCGATTCCTTGATATTTGATATTAGATTAGTTTCGGTTAAAGCAAAAATATGATACGGACGCTTTTGAGAGTTGAGATAGATAGAAGATGTTTTTGTACGCAGCCCTCTCACATTTTGGTAGTAGAGTGTTAAACGATTGTTTGCTGGATTATAGTTCGTGTAAGGAACAGTAGTAGTTTTTACAAGTAGAGCGCGTTTTTTAAAGATGCAAGAGACGTTTGGAAGCGACATAAAAGGCGTATAAGGAGAAATTTTTGTCGACGTCTGTAAAAAAGATATTGAAATTGTTGTGAAAATCGGAAAAAATTCGTCGAAGATTTATGGGATCAGTGGGAAGTTCTTCCAACTGGATTGAAACCATGATATTTGTACGAGCTGTACCACTGATGCAGATAGAATCAGGCTTATCGTGCAAGTAATCAAGTTAAAGCGCACGTGTTGATATAGCCGACAGTCCCACAAGCGGAAAAGTTAGTTTAACTGCAGGGTGAAGCAAGAGATCAAGAATTGTGGAGAATTGTATTTCAAGGGTATTAGAGGAATTATGGTCAATAACCAAAGTAGATGTAGGAGGATTAAGTGTGTAGGAGCTTATGAAATTCATATAAAGGCGGAAAGTGAGTAAAGCTTAGGATGTGAGGTTTTGATTTTTGTATTGGGTACAATATTAAAAGAGACACGTTTGGGAGGGAGAGATTTTGTGAGGAGGGAGGTATGAGGGGGAGAAAGCAAATGATTCTATAAAGAAAATGAGTGTAATAAGTTAACCTTAGTTAAGTCCAGTTGGGGTCTCGATGGAACGACTTGGAGGACTTGCTCAGGGTTATCTATAGGGTTGCCATTTTTAAGGGGTTTGGATTGGTTGAAAGACTTAGGGGTATGAGCGGAGTTCACCCTAGAATTAAAGGTCATTTTTTGCTTGGTCTGGTTGTTTTGAAGAATCTGCATCTTTATTCCATCAAGTCGGAAGATCTCTGAGGATTTAGATATGGCTAGTAGAAATGTATTATACAGGTTACATATCCCATAGAGAACCCACGAAGTTCGACGAGTATTTTTTCTCTTTAAAATGTAACAATATCTTTTTGTTTTGTTGTCTGTTTTCCAAATGTAGAAACACGCGCGCCGGTAAATGCGCTGACGCTATTGAAGCAACATGAGAAACAGGTAAACGAATGCGACAGCTGAGCCTGCAAAGACCTTAGAAACTAAGAATAGATATAAGCAAGTAAAACGATTTTGTTAGGAGTCCGTAAGTTATCATCAAGAAATAAAGTACTCGCTCTCGTTCCAACCAAAATAAAAAAAAATGTTTTTTTTTTCTCCAATCAAATGAGAAAAATCTAAGTTACATTGCATTAGATTGGGGCTGGAGTTGTATAGGAAGATCGTTAATTTTGTTGAGCCTCGTTCTTATATCATCGACGATATCAACAAGAAGTAAATGGGATGCTGCAACGTCGTTATCTACTTTGTTCATTTTGGTAATGATATGAACTAATAATGGAATTGGTGAAGGAGCACTTGAGGTTGATGAACCTTGGAAATTGATATCAAGGTCGGATCGTAAGGCACTAAGAGTAGAGTAGAGTCAGCAATATAGGGAAAATAGGACTTAGGAGCGGACTTCACACTGCTCTAACTCGGCTCAGATGGCAAGGTTGCCTTGAACTCATGTGTTACCAGGGTCCCAGCGTGGAAATTTTTTGACTCCAACCCAAAAGGAAGACGCAGTAATGATCTGTTGTATACACTTACTATATACACACCCTTACACATGAATGTAATACTCCTATGTATTGTAATAATTATGTAGCATAATACCATTGTAAGAGAGAAAAGAAATAAGATAAGAGAGCAGTTCACCTTAGACCGTCATTGAATAAAGACTTACACTTAATATACCAGTATTTCCAAGTAGTCTTTTAATACAAAATACAGAATTTTACCTCAACGACAAGTGGAAAGGGACCACAGCCAACTAAATGTGGCCAACTGGACGTAGTTGCAAAGACTGCGCTAACTGGAGAGACAAGTTAGCTCAGTCCATGGTCCACTCCGGACATTAACGCCACCTACGTAGAAAGTGACATTGTCAAAGTAATAGTTTTGTGTTGTGCGGTAAGCGTAGCCACTGAGTGGCGTCGACCTAAGGGATGAAAAGTGCTGTAACTATGACAACACATCAATTGTTCTAGTATCTCCTTATGGCAGCTACCAGGCACTGGTTCGGGCTTGACTTCTTAAATCTATTAACACAAAGAAAAAGCAACATATTTAATACTCTATCAGATTTCAGAGTCCCTCAGAAGGACGACATAGGGCGACTCTTCCAGAATGGAAGAGTCATTATACAAGTCAAGGCGGGACATGATGTCATACATGCCGCGTCTAAGCTGGTGTCAGATATCCAATGCAATAAAAGCAAATACTGTACTGGAGCCTGCCTAAGTGACTCGGAAAAGGCCTTCGACACCGTATGGTTAGAGGGGTTTTACTACAAGCTGACCAGACTGGGTATCAGCAAACTACTTTTGTATATTCTTCATAATATGCTCATCAACAGACAGTTCATCATGGAATATGGCGATGCATCTTCTGTTGGAATATAAAACATTAAAAATGGTCAGCAACAAGGTGCAGTTAATTCGCGGATCTTATTCAACATTTACACAAGTGATTTGATAGGTTTACTTCCCCATAGAATAGCGTACGCAAATGACTTGATAGCGTACATAACGGGCCCAAAATTCGAGGTCATTAAAATGCTTTTGCAACGTGACTTCGAGCAAATTAGGTGATTTTGCGATGACTGGAAGTTGAAAATCAACTTCCAAATATCTCAAACCATTGTATTTCAGGCGGACAACACCTCCAGCCAATTGCTTGTCGAAATGTAGTCAGATACCTTGGAATCTGGCTAGACCAGTATCTGTACTTTAACAAGAATGTAGATGCTGCTCTGACCAGGCCAAATGTGCTTTTGCCCTTAAAAAGAGACTGTTTTATAGCAGCCAACTCGATGCGAGGGTGAAAGTTATCTACTACATGGCCCTCATCCGGCCCATGCTGGTATATGGGTGTCCCGTGTGGTTCAACGTGAGAGCAAGCTTAATGGGAAAAATTTGAGTGTTTTAGAGGGCACCAGAATCGGAGTACATACAATTCTATACCAATGAGGTCCTATACAACAGGTCGAATCTAATAAGAGTGGACAACTTCGCTTTTAAGAACATTAAGGACATTTGCAAGAGCAATGTCCTCGTCTAATAACCTGATATCTGGGACCTACTACAACGACTACTTATATCATGAAACGGCTGATCCAGAATAGGTTTGCGGTGCCGCTAATCTTTCACGTAGCTCGTGCAGATGAGGGTTGACTCAAATACAACAGAGAAGTCGTACACGGCAGTACTGAGCGTCTCAGGTTTAGCAGGGGGTCTCAAAACGCGATAAAAAAGATGTTGTTTTGCAGCATATTTGATGGTTGAGAGAAGAAGCCGCGATTTCTTCGTCGTTTCCTTCAAGTCCAGGTTAGCCTAGTCAAAAGGCAAAGTGGGTCATATTTTCCTTGCTATGTTTAGCAAATGGCCGACTTACATAGGATAGGGTAGCTTTAAGGTATGAATGTTGACAACCTTGGGTTTGCTAGCATTAGGTTAGCAACTTGAAGTTAGCTAACAATTAGGTTAAGTTGGATTGTATAGTTAGGATAAGTAGTTTAAGGTTTTGTATAAGTTAGCGAAGGTAGTTAGTTTAAATAGTTTAAGTTGGATATTTAAGTTTTAAATAAATATAAAAAAAAATTCATTTACTTAGTTTTTTTTAATACTTAATATTTTCTCAGTTTAGCTAGATTTTTTTTATAATTCCGCGCGCGCACCAAGGGGATATGAATACCCTTTTACTGGCTTTTCTCCAAAGCGCGGGCGGGTAGTGTAGTAGTTTGAAACTCAGGTGTATTAGGTTTCGATATTTTTCCCAGAGGTGGTTGTCAAACTGAAGCCAGTGCATCCTCAAGCAGTGGGCTGGCCTTAGTACGTGTTAGTTGTTAGCTCATTACATTTAGCCCAGCCAGCAACCACTCCAACATCAGTGTTATGCCTTCATGTCAGAATTGACGCCGACGGATTCACATATAACTACATAAAAATTCCATGAAAAGACTTTTTCAGAGAATTGCCTCTCGCATGGGGTTCGAACCCGTAACCCTCTGCTTGAGGAGTCTATGCAGATACTACTACACCACAGCCACCTCCTTAATGTTTAATGTTTAATGAATAATAATCATTTTTTAATTTAGACGTCGAGAGACATAGAATAAGAATATAGTTTAGTTTAGAACGCTCGCTTGGAGGGCCAGTAAGTAAGAATAAGTTAATTAATTTATGTTAAGCTTGCTTTTAAGCATTTTTTCTGTTAGCATGTAAGTAAAGTTAATTTAAAAAAAAATGAAATAAAATGCATTAAAAATGAAAATGAAAAAAAAAGTCGTTATACAAGGTGTAATTTGCTAACTGCGTCAACGAAACAAGTCTGCAGGGCACAGGGTGAATATCAGTCGATTGGAGTGGACGGTGTCATGCATACTCGGGATAAACTTAAATAATGATTCGACGACTTTCGAACAGTCATAACAGTTTTTTATAACATAAATGATGCACCAAGTGTTCCATTTATCAGGAATTAGATGCACAATTTCGAAGATACCGGTCCAACAACGAATAAACTTAAGTATAACAGACTAATGTCATCCAGAATTGGTAAAAGTGTGGAGAAAGTCTAAATCGATCAATTCGTGATATCAGTTCGAAAGCGAGCAAGTGCTTTAAATACATCTAGATCATCGCATTTCGCTCTAAGATTTAATTTTGCACCACTACAAAATTCAGTTGGTGCAAGAATTAAGTCCTCAAAATAGCAGTTAGGGGTTTCAATTCGTTAAACTGAGCGTTTGTCAACATTGAATAATATTTCTAGATTTTGGATAATTTCTCTGTGCTCGTGTTATTTACCATCAAAAATTACACCCTGCCAGACTCGAACTGCAACTTTTTAAAATGCTATAATTTTTTTATTTTTTGATAAATTTTATTTTGCCAAAGCAAAAAATGCTGCTTTCTGGTGGCCGTCCGAAGGTGTAAATTTTCGAAGGACCTCTCTGGCAAGTAAACTCGGTAACTTTGTTTGTTGACATATTGTTCGATAATAAATGGAGACCGATCGAAAAAAAACCAAATTCGGCAACTCAACACTTTCGTGCAAGCGTAGCAACTCCTTCGTTCTTTCGAATCTAACTTTTTTCTGTTGCGGTGTAAGATCGTGTGTTTTTTATAATCTCAATTGCTTAAGCCCAAGATCATTTTTCAATATGTGTTCCATCCGTTCCAACGATATGTTGAGCTTACGAGTCATTTTACTTCCACTCGCTCAATTCGAGCCTTTCACTTTCCAAACCATTTCTGCCGATGTTGCTGTTTTTTTATGACTACCTCCATGGCGTTTTGCAACGCTGCCAGTATCACAGTAACGAGATATGGTTCGAGACACAAATGATTTATTCACGTTGAGGTGCTGGAGGGCTCTAACAATAGCTACTTGTGGTTTTCCAGCGAAATATAAGGCAATCACACTATCACGTTCGAATTCTATCGCGGATAAAAATTTTTAACACAACTGAGACGCAAATCTTTTAAAAGGCTTGTAAGTAATAAAATTATTTGCCATGTGTCAAAATTTGAGCTCACTGTCATGAATGGTTTGAAAATTATAGCAGTCTGAAGTTGGTTGCAGTTCGAGTCAGGCAGGGTGTAATATCCAGAATAGAAGACTTGAATTGGCCTCACCGCAGCTCTAGATTTGACTCCGGATGGCTTTGTCTTATATAGATATATGTGGGGAGACTAAACTCGTACTGAATGTTGGCTTGTTGTTGATTTCTAGTCAACTACTTATCTTACTTGATATTTGTTAACTGAAAAATTGAATGTCTTTCGGTTAACTACCACTTGAGCCACGGTCACTCACTTATAACAGAGCTGAGGTAGGCCTTATATCTATCGACTGTGACGTTTTATTCAATTATGTTAATATTAGTTGTACAGAATTTTGAAACATTGTGCCCCAGAGTTCGCTTGTGAGTTCTGCACAATTCCTTTATATATAATGTTAAGAAGCCACATGGCAGCGCGTCACCTTTTTTAAGATACTTTTTGACATTGAAGTTACCGCTTAGGTCGCTACCAACGGGCGAGTCGACGGGGGAAGGTAAAACTAAACATGGCTCTATATAGCTCATCTCTAAAAATACTATCTTCTCGATAGTGTTTCTTGAACTTTTTGCATACCTCCCGGACTGTGATGATTTGGTTGATTGTGCATTAACCGTGTGTGAAACCGGACTGATAGGAGCCACTCAGGTTGAGGAAGGGTTTCAGACGTTCACGCAATATGGCAGATAAGATCTTGTATGCAATCTTGGGGTGCCTTATGCCTCCATATTTGGCGCAGTTGAGGGGATCGGGAAAACGATGATAAGATTCCATTCATCAGGCATACATTCTTCTGTACAGATCTAAGAAATGAGTTGGTCCATGCTTTTCATAAAGTGATTTCCAGCTGCTTTGAATACTTCGGCCAGTTGCAGCTGCTTTGCTGGATTTCACTTCGTTTTTCCTGCGCGGAAGTTTTGGCTATCATCGTCTAAGTTGAATTTCCTATTCTGCCTGACAGCAGGATGTTGGACTTCGTCACCGTTATACAGTCTGCAGAAGAAGCTTTTCCAAATTGCAGCAAAGACTGTGACTCTATCACAATGCTTCTTTCTTCATATCTATAGATACGGAATTCACACGTTCTTTTTACCTACTGGTAAAACTTCTGTATGTTATTCCTACGGTACATACTCTAAATATCTTCAATCGCGCTCTTTTTTCTTCTTCTGGAGAAGCCGATTTTCTTCCTGTCACTTCTGCTCATAGAGCTCACGAGCGGTTCTCGTCCTTCGTTGCAGCGCCGCTTTATACGCTTCTTGTCCTTCTGGCGGTCTCTTGGGATTGCAGCTTTTCTATGTTATATCTTCTCACAGAAGTTCTTTTTTGCGTGCCTTTTGGGAAATCCGCATTGGCACCTTTCCTGCAACGATTTTGTTATCCGAGTCCATGTTGACTGCACGAAAAAATTCGGACATCCAGAATATTGGAGACATTTCTTACGCCGATCGCAATGTAATCAATTTCATTTAGCGTTTCATGATTTGGAGACCACCATGCACCCTTGTGTATACTGACTTGAGATAACCGTGTGCTTGCTAGAGTGATATCTCCTCGCTAGACTTGGTGTCATGTGGACTATATTTACCAACTGTCCTGACAAAGATGTCCTCATTTCCTACCTAGGCGTTAAAATGGCCTAGTGCCTAGTGGCCTATAAGTTTTATTGCTGTAAACCAGCTCTCTTAAGCTGGTTATTTCGAACTTCTGTCTTGTGGGAGGTAGCTATCTAGGTTCCCTTGTTTTTGCCTTATATATAAAGGATCTTGAATTCTCCAAAACTTTTTCTTCTCTCCAAGTCTATATTCTGAAAAACTAATAGGAAAAATTTACGGTAGCCAATTCAGTCTAAGCTATACAAATCTCCCGGTCCTAATGGTGTTCTACCGATAATGTTACAAAAACTAAAAAAATATGGAAATTTTTAGACACAGTCTAAAAAAAGGGTCATACCAATAGCTTGGAGGGAAGTGAAGATGGTTTTTTTACCTAAATCTGGCAAACAGGGGTATACAACAGCAAAATATTTTGGACCAATAAGTCTGTCATCATCATTCATGCTTAAAACTTAGAGCGATTATTGGATTCTCATTACAAATAGATGTTGTAATGGCTTTTTGACTGAGTCACAACATGCATATATGAAAAAAAAATCTGGCAGTGGGGAAAATAGAAAAGAGCAAAAAGCAAAATAAGAAAAATTAGAATGGAGCCTTTAATAACGTGGAGTGCATCCTCATAAAAACGATCTAGTAGATGCTAATATTGAACTGGGCTTGCAAGATACATGAAAATATGAAAATAAACGGTTTGATTGGACAAAGCTCGATTAGTATATCCGTAATCAGGAGAACCCCTCAAGGGGGAGTACTACCACCTCTTCTGTGGTGTTGGTTATCAATGATATTTTCAAAAAGACTATCAGCACTTGGGCAAAAAGCTGTGGTCTCAATAACAACCCTTCCAAAACAAAATTGTTTTTTTTTTACCAGAAAGTTCAAGATACCACAATTCAAACACCCAAGACTCAACGGAGTAAATTTGTCCCTCTTGGACAATGCGAAGTATGTGGTTGTGATTCTGGACAAAATCAAAAATGATTCTGAAAAAATCAAAAAAGGATATAATTCTCTTTTTATCTGCAAAGAAACGGTAGGAAAAATTTGGCTTAAAGACTGCTATGGTGTACCGGCTGTATACGGTGGTAGTAAGGCTCATACTACTACCTACTACCTACTTACTCAGCAGGGTTCTGTTATCTTCTCAGAAGACCCAGAGCTAAGAGTGCCTATAGAACTACCGGACGCAAGCAGTAACATCCAATTAGAGGTTCTGATATCTGAAACAGATATCGCTATCTACATCAATGGCCAGGCCGTACTCAAGGCAATGGAATCACCCAACATTAACTCTGACACAATGTTAAGCAGATTAGCTTGCAAGAAAAGAAGAGGTACTCGACAATACTGAGGTTTCTAACAACAAACCTTTTGCATCAGAAAGACTACCAACCTAGTATCCAGTATCCAGGGTATCCAAGTCTCTCTGGCCACCTTTTGACGGCAAAATAACTAAGAAGTTAGGAAAATTAAACGGGGATAAGCTTAGGACAGTAATAGGAATCCGGACAGGACACTGTCTTCTGCGGAAACACGCAAAACAAAAAACACAGTTTAAATGTCAGATCCTACGGTGATCTGCAAACTGTTGGGGACATAACACACATACTGTGTGAATGCGAGGCAATATCGCGTAGTCGAAGAATATTTTTAGGGAAATATTTTTTCGGAAACTTGGAGAAAATAGACGGCACGAACTTCAAAGGCCACCTTGGCTTTTGCAAAGAATTTGGATATTTCACCAGGAAAGATTGTTTAGGTTTTTGCCATTTGAAGATAAATTCAACTGGTTCCACAGGTATCGCCCGTTTTGGTGTCTGGGGTCTGAGTGATGGCGTACCCATCAAATCCCCGTTTTAACCTAACCTCACCTTAGACTATATTCTCCTTCAAGAAGACCTTAATAGACCTTCCACTTGGTGCACAAAAATTTACTTGAAGCTTAATATCACCAAATGTCAATCTACAACTTTTTCAGGTAGGTGCAATGAATCTCCACCTCGATTTTATTTTCTGCGCGCTAATCTATACCCAAGGTTCAAATCATTCGTTATCTCGAAATATTGTAAATACGATAAAGAGTTAAATTTCTGCTCGCTCCTTGATGAGATAATATTCAAAGCCAACCTATCACTTGGTTTTTTTAAACTATAATCCAAAGAATTTGAAAACCCACTTGTGACCATTTTCATATACACTGCCGACCAAGTGTGGTTAGCCATTCAGCGAGTTTATATATCCCAAATCGAGAACATTCATAAGATTCATGGCATCCTTCAATTTCCTCTTTAACGCTACCCTGCGGTGACGTTTTAATTTTACCACCTCCCGCAACCGCCTCATACTAACTTGAATACCATCGAAAATCGCTGAGACATGACATTCTCTTCATTTATCGACTGCGTTCTGATTCTGTGGATTGCGCCTCTTTTTGAAACTCTATGGTCTTCAATACTAACTTCCGTAACTTCTGATATTGCGGTATTTTCTATATTCCAAGCAATCGCATCATTAATGGTTCCAACGAACTGATATTCCATATGCTCTGAAAAGTCAACTCAAACTTCCTCGTTTTTTATTTCAAGCTGGGTACTATTCCTCTCGTTCCACCACTATTTTGATTCCTAGTTTTCAAGGCTTAATTTATAAATTAGATTAGATTAAAAATTTAAATTACACCAAATAGTTCTTAACTAAGCAGGAGAGGCACATAAAGTTAGACTCAAGATAAATAAGGCAAAACCTAAAGTCCTAAGTATTTCGGCCTCTAGCACACAAAATAATATCAACCCTCAAATCAACATTGGCGGACCAAAAGTCGAGAAATTAACTAACTCACCTCATCTTGGAAGTATGGTGTCGACAGATGGAAGACAGATGGACAGGTCTGGATGTGGGTAGCACAAAAGATGCATTCAGTGTGATGGGTAATTTGAGACTGTTTTGATTCAAAACTAAATCCGTGCTATTATATGGGTGTACATCTACGCAACATCTTAAGGGTCCTCTTTCCGAACTGAATATCGAACGACCAACTTCATGTGATAACGGTTCAGCAATTATTAGTTAAACCTGACATCATCTATGCCTTGAGGTTAACTGAAATGAGATTTTAACCAACAGGTAGGAGGGTGATTCGACAACGTAGGCCTGTATGTAGAATCTAGTAACGTTAATAGCCTTGGGGCTGTGAAAATTCCTGTCTAAACCAGTTGTAATAAATTAACCATCACCATTTATTGTTTTTGAGAAAACTTATCACATTGCATAGATAAACAGGTAGAGCAATGTGATTTAGTAATGCAACAGACACAGGAGTATTGCTTTTAAATTGTATTTAGATTTTTGCACTTAGCTTAGCAGTAAGCTACTTCAAAAGCATTCAAAAATTACTGATGAAAATGGTCTTTTATACCATATTTAGGTGTTACGATAGGACTTCAATTCTGACATATGAAACTATCACTAATCACTTATTACACCCTTCAGATTTTCTAATAAAATCTATCTCAACCAAAACTAATCACAACGAAACCACATCTGTAATCGTATTGATTTCCTGTATAATAAGTTGACATTTTCTTTAACAAGGACAATGTTGTCTGCAGCCAGAAACCCAAAACCCCCCTGACAAAGCGAAACCCTAAAACCAACAATTACTACATATCAGCACAAGTTATTCTTAAGCATCTGTGCAATCGACAAATGTTTGTATGTAGTCCCAGCCCACAGCCACCTCTAGCAGGAGATTAATTAATTGAAACACAATGCAATTGAAATCAAGCATCAAAATTCAATAACACCGCAAAATTAGTTTAATTGAAGTAAACAATTCCATGGCACGCAAAGGGGTTACAGGCTGCAGAGCTTAGCGCTATACATAAGTAGGGATACAAATGGTTTATATGTGTGTTCGTGAAGCTATCTCACACACAAGTCCTTCAGTAAAATAGGCAATATATCTCTATGTATGTTCGATGCAAGGGCACATTCTATAGACTGCTTGATGGATTACAATAAATAACCCTCAATATTTGGATTCATCTATCAATCACTTTGAATGGATATACCGGATGTTGGGTGTAATATGTATGCGGATACGATTCCATGTCCGATTTTGATGTTAACAACTGTAATGTTGTCTTCAACGGACAACTTTGAAATGAGGATAATTAAATTAGGGCAGATTTCGGTCCTGATTTGTTGTTACTCCTTTGTGAATTGATTAATTATGTGCTTACGTAGCAAATTAACCATATTTACGGTGGCAAAAGGACATTGTCAAATAGGAGGTTGTCAAATAGCTTCGACGATACCACATTGCAATGCGTTGGAAAAAGTTGTCAGATAGATTTCATGGAATTTTTTAAAACCGCACAATAATTGAAATTATTGACGGAATTTATTTACAGATTTAAATTAGTTCTTAGTTACCCATTGACTTAAGGACAAAGTTATTAAGCAGAGAACGAGTACGTGATATTTGCGGGAGTCTTTAAAGCCTTCCAACTAGTTAAAATCACTAACAATGCAGTCTTCTAAGGAGGACTTTGTCCATCGACGACGAAGCTTTTTTCATCAGCAACGTTGTAGAGGTTGGAAGGTTCGAGAAAGATTGAGGCAAAAAAGGCGGTAGACACAGAAAAACGTGGTCTTCGAATTTTCACCCAATTTTTTTGTACTTTTTCCTTGGTGCCTTAAGCAAAAAAGTAAAGTACGAGTACTTTCTTGCGTTTTTATTAACAGCCGACTAAAAGTGTAACAATTGGTGTCAGGTGTGGGGTTTCGCGATTGACTTCATAACCGAGTCTTTACCACGCACGAACTTAAACCCAGTACAACATGGCCGAGCTGAATGAACTTCAGGACAAACTTCAGCAAATGCTGTGTAAATTAGAAGACCTATCGAAAATGCTGGCGGAGCAATCAACCATGATGGCCGACTTACAGCAGTTATTAAAGGATGTAAACTCCCGGGTGGTACAAGTCGAAGTCACTCAGCAAGAATTTGTTAACACTCGATTCGAAAATGTTGCTACTCCCAGTGATCCCAGTACTAAAACAACTTCTGCATCCGCAATTGATCACGGTGAGAATTTCACCACAACACGAGCACCCGCTCCACGCATAGATGAAATGATTTGGCGTCGACAATTGCATGGTGTTTCTGCCGATGTTTCTACACAGGAGACGCAGAGTGGAATAGTAAATCAATTGCCACCTGAGGCACAAGCGAACAAACAGTCAACTCTGGCAGGTCAGTTACATCGAATTATAGTACAACCGTTGAGGGTAAAATGCCCTGGCACACATATCACCTTCATTTTGAGACCGTAGCGAGGGTAAATTGCTGATCAGCCGACATGAAGGCACTATATCTTGCTCCATATCTGCGGGGAATTGCTCTTACATTTTTTGAAACTCTTTCCCCATCCATCCGAGATGATTTCGTCCGATTTAATGCAGCTTTCAGACAACGATTTGGCAATGAGTATGAGCAAGCAACAGCTCACTCGGAACTCCGCGGACGAATGCACAAGTTCAAAGAATCTCTAAGCAAACTCTCCACCGACATCCAACGCCTCGTGTACCTAGCATTCCCAGACTGCCCTGAACAGGCAAGGAACCCCATCGCTCTCGGACAGTTCGTTGCTGGAATTTTTGATGCCGATGTTAAACAGAGAGTGCGAGATTTTGCTCCTGACATGCTAGAAAAAATATTGTCCGGTACGCGTAGAAGCCAGTCGTGCCGCTACCCGGCATAGTCGCAGACATGTCCGAGTTGCTGAGGTTAACATTCGCGAGCCAGAGAATCAAGATCCTACCACTCTATCGGGAAACGGGAGTCGCTCAGCTTTATAGAGCGCAAGCTGCTGCGTCGACACAATAATGCTCCCTATAGACGTAAAATTACGGGCGAAGACAGGAAAGTGCTTGAGATGGGTGTCCGTGGAAGAATTAAATATATCCTATGAACAGACAACGAGGAAATTGCCTACATGCCGCGCAGCGAACTAAGCCAAAACTCTAACCTGCGACAAGAAGGGTTAGCGTAATCTTTGATGTCGAAACTGCGCGTTTAGGACTTCGTGCTATCAACCTTAAAATCAATGAAAACCCCATTCCATCGATAACTGTTGCTGAACAACTTTGCCATCCAGCGAAAAATCAACACCCACCAACTCTCAAGGGGCAGAATTAGTGGAGAAAGTCCTTGCCCCTGAATCCGAAACCCTACTCATCTGCTCATCCAATAACCCAAATAATCTTGCTATCCAGATCAAAATTAACAATGTCACCTGCCTAGGAATCCTTGATACAGGTGCCACCCAAACAATCCTTCATCCCCGAGTCGTCGAGAAGATGGTCACCCGCCCGGCGATGGAAACATCGTACGCTATTATTCAGACTGTCACCGGCGAAACTACACCAATAGAAAGTTTTCTCAAAATGACCATCCAAATAGGAAACTTCACAGCCCAGCAGCCGGTTTACATCGCCCAAATTTCAGATGACTTCTTCAAAGGCGTGGATTTTATGCGCCGGTTCTCTTGTGCGATAAATCTATGAGACAACACCCTCCAATTTGATGGAAAATTTGTTTCCTTGGATCGAATGTATGCACACCATTTTACAGCGAATAACCCACGCAATGTCCATCGGAAGGGGAAATATCTGTTCGTGCAACAAATTTATCAACTGAAAACATTTGCATCGCCCGAAATACCATCATAGTCCAGCTTGATGTAAAACCAGTAACTGTCGACAGATTACGAGTACTACAGTAGATCTTAATTTGCATCCAGATTTGGAAGAGATGATCGAAAGAAGCGCTGTCAGCTTAACAGAAGAGGAACAGACCAGGTTTAGATCTTTAGTTTTTAATAATCGTTGTCTCTTTGCAGGCTCTTTCAACGACCAGGCGCGAACTGCTATAACTAAGAACAGAATTGACACCGCACACACGGCTCCAATAAAACAACCAACCAACTCTTAGCCGTAGAACTGAAGCCGAACGAATATTGGAGGACATGAAGTCTCAGAAAGTTGTGCAACCGTCCGGAAGTTCTTGGTTTTCCCCTGTGGTGTTTATGCGTAAGAAGGCTGGGTCCCTCTGATTCTAAGTGGACTATCGAAAACTTAATAGTGCCATCAAAAAGGATTCATACCCCTTGCCACGTATTAATGTTACGCTGGAAGCACTTGGAAGGTCATCTTGGTTTGCAACATTGAATCTCCAGTCCTGCTACTGGCAGGTTGAAATAAACTACGCAGATAAAGAGAAAACTGCGTTTTCTATCGGTACAGGTCTTTAGAAAATAAACGCCATGCCATTTGGCCTGACCAATGCACCCGCCACCTTCCAACGTCTCATGGATGTGGTACTTCAAGGGCCGCCCCATACTGTGTGCCTTGTCTATCTGGACTATGTAATCGGTCATGGCAAAAATGTTGATGAGCTGCTGCAAAATATGGAGGTGGTGTTTCTGCGCCTGAGAGACATCGGTCTTCGCCTGTCCTCGAAGAAATATTGGCTGCGAAAAAAGGAAGTCCGTTTTTTGAGCCATATCGTATCCGGTTGCATTGTAGCTGTTCAGAAGTGGCCTCAGCCAAAAAGTAGATCAGAGTTTCAGTCATTCCTAATGTGCGTACTATCGTCGCTTCATTCGTGAACTTTCTGCTCTCGCTAAATTCGATTGGAGTTCTGCCTGTGAGGATTCTTTTAACGCATTGAAGGAAAAACTGGTTATCGCTCCACTTTTTGACCAACCGACCGAAACCGACAAGTTCATTTTGGACTGTTTTGTCCCAATTACAGAACGGGGAAGAAAAAGTTATCGAGTTTCATAGCAAGACATTTACTCGACAAGAGAGGAATTATTGTGTTACGCGTCGGGAGCTGTTGGCCATGGTTAAAGTAGTTATTCACTTCCAGCCGTATTTGTTGGGGAGGCATTTCTTGTTGCGAACAGACCATAGTTCGTTACGTTGGTTAATCAATTTCTGCAGCAGTTCGACTTTTCGGTAGAACATTGTCCAGGGAGAAAACACCAGGATGCCGATGCATTATCCCGTCAATTTTGTGAGGAGACAAATTGTTTGTTAGTTCGAACAATAGCCTTAAGCGAAGATATGGCAGAACGGCAGACACAAGATGACGATTTATCTGTCGTTATACAGTGAGTAGAACAGCAGCGACAACCTGCTGCGGTTATTTCACAAAGTGGCAAGAGGCTCTCCCTTTGCCAGACCAGACTGCGGAGAGGGTGTCGGAAGCTCTAATCGTACATGTGTTCTCTCGATTCGGTGTCCCCTTCCAGTTGCATTCGGACCAGAGAAGGAATTTTGAATCCAGAATGTTTACACTCGTATGGTATAAACAACACACGGACGACAGCCCTCCACCCGCAGTTTGATGGCATGGTGTAGCGCTTCAACCGCACACTGCTGGATTATCTTCGTGTCGCGGAAAACCAACTGGACTGGGATGAGCACTTGCCGTTTCTCTAATTAGCTTATCGAACAGCAATTCATGAAGCTATCAAGCAGACCCCAGCTTATTTGGCCTTTGGTCACGAATTTCGCTTGCGCGCCGAATTATACACCGGGTCTCCTCCCGAGCGACCAGCTAGCACCTTAAGACACATCGAAGACCTTACAAAGCGGCTAGAATGAAGGAGACAAGCTGTGGCTGTACGCACCGAAGAAAAAGAAAGGACTTTGTCCCAAGCTCCAAAACGATTGGCAGGGTCCGTACAATGTGATTAAAAAGATGGGAGATGTCCTGTACTAAATAAAGAAAGATGGAGGGAGGAAACCGCTGGTGGTGCATAGGGATCGACTAGTACTGTGCCAATTTTGTACATAAAAATTTATTTACATATTTCATTTTATTTTCCTAGTTTTGTTTCGAGAAGGCGAGTAAGCTGCACCTAATATTAAATACCAGCTCAAAATAACAGATGCAGATGCAAACCCGGTCGCTAAATCCCAACGGCTCAGCATCTGTCGACGAATTCATACAAGTAGTTGCTGCGACTAAGGACGGTCTATTTTTGGAGAAGAGGGCAGTGCAACGACTTCGCGCCTCATGTGAACGTGCCCTAGCTCAACCCTACCTTGCCGACTCGAAATATACTAGATGGGGTGAAAAGTAACCTCCCTGGGAATGAAAAAAATTTTTTTTTTATTTTATTCAATATAGTCCCCCTTTACAATAGTTTGATATACTTATTCTAGCGATTTTCCAACTTCTTGATCCCGTCCGAAAAGTAATTTTTCGGAAGGTCTGCAAAATACTCCTCCGTGGCGTCGATGATTTTCTCGCGTGAGCTGAATTTTTTATTGATGAGCCATATTTTGAGGTTTGGAATGAGATAATAATCCGAGGGAGCCAAATCGGACGAATACGGTGGATGCGACAGCAATTGGAGCCGTAAGTCATTGATTTTAGCCGTGGTTGCGATGCTCTTTTCCGCCAGTGCATTGTATTGCAAAAAACAATTTTTTTTTCGCTTCATGTGAGGCCGTTTTGCAGCGAATTCGGCCTTCAAGCGCTCCAATAATGCGCAGTAATACTCGATGTTGATTTTATTTCCTTTTTCGAGGTAGTCCACGAAGAGTATGCTATGAACATCCCAGAAAACCGACGCCATAACCTTTCCGACCAATCGAGCCTCCCTCGGCCGCTTCGGAGCACTCGTACCGGCTTCAGGCCATTGACGGGCACTCATTCGGTTCATCGGAGAGTTTGTTTCAGGATATCATACAGCAGCAATTTTTTAGTATTCTTATTTTTAAGAACACATTTAGCTGGAATGCCTAAAAAAGATGGTGGGTGTTAGTTTGGAATGTGTGAATTTCTTCCATTAATCCAAATTAATAAGTAGCAAACTCTTGGTTTTTTTTTTTCTTTTTTTGTTAAAGATCTTAACCCTCAAGAGTAACAAAATCATTTTGGCGATTAACATATTTGCAGCGCGGCTGAAAAGTTTTTTTAGGCAATGTTAGGAAGACCGGTACCTCTATAGTTGGCGTAGGTAAAAGATTCTTTTTTTCCCCAGGATCGGGAAAGAGGTTCTTTATAACTTGGCATTTATCTAGCATGTTCTTTACAAAGTCATCTTTCGCCGGATATACCGAAGCTCACTTCGTCCTGGTTGAGTAGAAGAATTTTTTTGCCTTCATCGTTCAGGTGTACGTTACTCGTTCACTGCAGTCTGCAGTACTGGCTTTCCATATTTTCAAGTACAGAATCTGATTGTTTCTACCTTAACTTTGCTTAAACTATTAATTTTTTGTCAATTCTTGCTTTTTTACTATCTTTTTCGCCTTATTTCCTATTAATAAACCATTTACCATTAATCAACAATGAGTGCTAAAATAAAGTTGTTTTGTTTATTTCGTCTCTATCGTTTCGTTTCTTTAATTTGAGACAAAAATAATAATGGAGCCCATAAACTGCTAATTTAATAACTGTGATTACTTTTGCATAACGCTGCCACTTGTTTGACTTGTTCATTGTTGCAGGCTTCTGTTTGTACTACGTGACCTGGCTTATCTTTTAACCGCCCGGTAAAATTTAAAACCGTCTTTCCTGATATAACATCTCTCAATTTTCTTAATCCCGCATATCTCGATTTCCCTTTTCTTCTTTCTAAAAAGCAAGTCATTATGACCTTACATATCAGAGGTGGCACCTTTAATGTCTTCTTGGCAGCTTTGCCATTCGGTTTCGAGTTAAATTCTGGCGGTTTAGGGCATTCGGCGATGTTAAGCAACACATCATCAACAAAAATATTGGTGGTTAGTTACGATTGCGGCCTTTTGACTTCAAACTTCTTGATTATTTCC
Organism: Volucella inanis; assembly: GCA_907269105.1. Taxonomy (NCBI): domain Eukaryota; kingdom Metazoa; phylum Arthropoda; class Insecta; order Diptera; family Syrphidae; genus Volucella; species Volucella inanis. The sequence goes on from OU026153.1 coordinate 152,536,021, forward strand.
CCTTCTTAGAGGCGTTAGTGATGTCCGCTTTTGTACCTTGACTGCAACAGTCAATTGTGGGCCATTACAACGTTCGGACATTCAGAATGCGTCAGTTGTGCAAAGTAACTTTTGGTTGTAGTTGGTTGGTTGTAGTTTGATTTGGAGATCGCATGTTGAAATACGCAAACTGCATGCTTACTAAGATAAGATTTCGGCCAAAGTGAAGTCGATAAATTTGAATTTATTAACGGCGGCTTTAACGATCGTCACATTACTGTGAATGGTCACCGTTATCGCGCCATGATCACCGATTATTTTTGGCCCAAATTGGAAGATATGGACTTGGACGACATGTGGTTTCAAGAGGATGGTGCCACAAGCCACACAGCACATGCTACAATCGATTTATTGAAGAGTAATTATGGTGAGCGTGTTATCTCAGCATATGGGCCAGTCGATTGGCCGCCTTGTTCGTGCGATTTAACGCCGCTTGACTATTTTCTGTGGGGCTACGTTAAGTCATTGGTTTATGCCAATACGCCGACGACGTTGGAAGAGCTCAGAGCCAACATTGACCGCTGCAAACGTGCCCGCGGTGGCCATATGAACGAAGTCGAGTTCCATTCATAAATGTTTTGATTTTACTTCAAGCCAATAATAAAGTTTTTGAAATATCTCAAATGGTTTGCCTTTTATTTAAAAAAAAAAAAAGTTGTAGAAAACCCCATATTCCGTTCTTAAACTTACGTTTAAATTACCTAGAATGATTTTATCATCATTCTCATAGACATCAACTCAAAACTCAGTTTTTGGTCCACTTAAAAACGACGTTTGCCTAAAACGTATCTCTGCGAGTTATTCTGTTATTCTAAAGAGGCTGAATTCAGGCGGCATGGTTGAACCTGGCTTACACATACAATTTTCAGGAGCCACCTTGTAAAAGAGAGCACTTGCCATGAACTTTAGACTTTCTGGACAATCGCGATGGTTAAAAAATATGAGAGATGCCATTTTCTTATAGTATCAACCGATATAACTGCGAATTTCACCGGTACTGAAATAACTCCGGATGTAGTCCAAATTAAAGCGCATCGACTATGTTGAGCCAATGAACAATAGTGTCACGTAGTTGTAATGTAATGATACATAGTTCGCCTGTCCTCATTGTCTTTTCATTCAGTCATGAGTCATTCGAGATGCCCGAGACCTTTTATTGCAAAGGTTTAAAAAATTACCTTTGGTTTATATATTTTTTTAAATATACTTTGGTAGTGTCATAAGAGTGCGTATTTTGGAATAAAAATTTCGTTGCCCTTAGGGCTATTAAAACATTTTAAAATTTAAAAGATTTCAGGATTTTCGCATTTCTTTCAATTTTGCATTAAAGTGAAATCACAATTACTTGTGTTCTTATGTTTTTTTTATTACCAAACAGACAATGTATCATATTGTATTCGTTTTTGTAAACATTCCCAAATAAATCATCAAGTAATGCTATCCTGTGTCCGGAAGGCAAACGAACAGCATGCCGAAGAGCCCACTTACCACGCACTTCCTTCTCACAGCGGTACATAAACATATTGAAAATTAATAGGAAAAATCGCCACGTTTATTGTCAAAATGCTCATATATCATCCGCCTCCCAAGCCAACGATACTAGGGACACTATATGGTATATCCAACGATAGTAGCCTTCCATTTCCTTCAAATTATTTAATTAAACTTACTCCAGCCATGCCTGCAGGAAAACGAGTAAACTTATATACGTATGTACATTTAGGGCACACTCTTTACTGCCTTTCGATGTGTATGCATACTTATTAAATGCAAACAAATGCACAGGACCTTAGGTCAACGACTCGTCTAGGCCGCATATTTTTTTAATCATAACCACTCTGTGCCGGCTATATAATTAAATTTCAACCTTCCCCCATGCTGGATTCCCATAAATCAAATGCCTCTTGTATGACGCTTTCAAAAGACACGTCTTTCAACAGTAGCCCAAAAAAATCTAACTCAGGAATCGCAATAGGAATTTCTCTCTCTATCGAGAATATGAATGAAGGGCCTTCTTATAACAACCAACATCCAAGTTGCTATTGTTTGTTCTTGGCTGTACTCTTGTAATGCAACGATAAATACCGCACGTGCCAGACGTGTGGCATCGCTTCTCGATTTCAGGATTTTCCTCTGTTATCCTCCCTCCTACCATTCCTGCCAAAAAAAAAAAGACAAAAAATAATATAATCAAACAGGACGCGCGTACAAAAAAAAACAACACGGATCTCACAATAAAGAGAAATAGAAAAAAAAAGGCGAGCGTTATTCATGGGATTAACAAATTATTTCACGATTTGATTTATATTAAGCGCAGCGCCACCCCTTTACGAAAGATCGTACATTCAGACTATCCGTAGATGGTATATCCTGCATGGCAACCCTTTCCAGTATGGAGTCCTTAAAATGATATCATCATCAACGTGTGGCGATGGTTCGAAATCGTATTTTTTCGATACTCATCCTCCTCAGAGATGAGAATCATGATGCAATCAAACGTATAATGGACTACCGGAAGTATGAGGAGATACGAACTAAGAACTCAGAATATAAGACCGAAGACAAAGGGCATTTGAAAAGCTGTAGAGGAGAACTGTAAAACAAGACATTGAGCACACTCCCAGTGGGAATATAAATCAGAAATCAAATTTCAAATTCAAACCCATCTTCCTTATCTCTTGACATTGACCATTGTAGCAGTCGTCGTTGCTACGAATTATCATTACCATTACCATCGTTGTTCTGGTACTTTGTTCAGCTCCAAATGGACTTTGTCAAGGATTCAGGACTTGAAGTGGGAGGACTCGAATGCACACGACTGCTGCTTGGTTGTGGGTTGAACGACGTTAAAGAGCTCTTAGGCCGCGTTTAGAGCGTTCTCATTACAGAAAACACTGAGCTCGATGTGGAAGAAGGACCTTTTTAACGTGTCCTTTTCGGTGTAATTGTCATTTTCGACGAGGACGACAGCGCACACTTCTGCCTCGGGACAAAATTAACAAGTGGATATGCGTAGAATTTTTTTTTTTTTTTTTTTTTGGAAACCCACTTTATAGAAAGTGAAGAAATATTTTGAAGAACACTAGAAGTTGAAGAAGAGTAGAGCTTCAGTGGCAGTGGCATGAATTAATTAGAGCAATTAAAAATGTAATTAAGATGTTGCGTGAGCTAGCGGCAACTCGTGTTTAATGGCCGATTAAAGGATCTCCTTTAGGCGGAGAACTTTTTCACGTAACAACAGCACTATGTGGCATGCTGAGTGTTGGATTTTTTTTTTATTTATTTATTTTTTGTTTCTTAAAAGCCAATTATTGGTGAAAGTTGGCGCTTGTTTTTCTGTGAATAATTGGATTATAATGAAGAATCACTCACGATTAAGAATGGTGGTTAATTAATTGTTGTTTTAGATTATTTCACGGATTGTTGCTGTAATTTGGGTGATTACGTTTACAATTAACGTATGTTTTCGTCCATGCACGATAAAAAATATTAGTTTCCTGGATGAAAGGAATTCTGATGTCAATTTTTCGCCAGACGTTAGGAATGGCATTGAATGAATGAATGATGTAGCAGTCAATGTTAAACATTAGTCTTTGTAGGTCTGTGAACTAAACGTAAAGGCATCCTTATGGTGAATCGTACTCTTTGACATCACATATTTCGTAATATTTAGTCAAGTACTTCTAAAACAGTAAGATTACACTTTCAAGTCTGCGAGAGATGAACAGCTGATATAAATTTAAGACACAAATTCAAAGATTTAACGAATTCAAATCAATAAATTAAGATATAATTGATATAGAGTGAAGAAAATTGCTCAAATGATTAGTAATATTATTATTGTCCAAATTGTAGTGCTAAACTTTTAGTGAATTGATTTTGCTTGAAGAAGGAGATGGGCAAGTTAAATTTTAGTTATTTTAAATTTTTTGGAAACACTATAACTCACTTTTAAACCAACTAGTGCCATCAGCTCTCTCAGGTAACGCGGTAGTAAATGCACAGACGAATGACGGCAATAAAAAATTGTCTTTCAGAAGTTAGAAAGCAAAATTGCGGGAGAATAAAAGAAGCAGATATTGTTGGCTGCTCGATTTTATTATGTAGATACATCAGTTGCTTTGTTTTTATAATGCTATAAAGCATAACGAGTGTATGAAATTTGATGTAGTTCTGAAAAGGCATTCCCCATAGATTGATACCCAAATATGATGTGTAATCAAACCTTCTAAGTCCGTAGACATACCGGATAGTACTTCTAAATGAAACTTAACGCTTTCTTTTACTGTAAGCAAACTTTTCTCAACCATAAATAAATACGGAGGAATAAAAAGGGCTTTAGTAAGAGTTAACCTATTTTTGGGTGGTGTAAACTTTTGAGTAGTCCATAGGGTTCGAGAAATGCCATATGTTCTGCACACTATCGCATTTATATGGTTATTCCATATGAGCTTCCTATTGCTGAACTGTTTATTGGGATTAATGGAAAATAGTATACTTTCTTGAAATAATCAAACATTTACACTTACTTGGATTACATGTCACGCTCTTTTCTAATGACCAATTTGAGATCTTATCAAGATCTTCATTCAAATCATTAGAACAATATTCGATAAGGTCAAGGGCACAACTCTTATAAATTTGAATACCGTCGATTTGAAATACATTGAGAAAACGAGAGGTCCCAAAATCAACTCCTGTGGAACCCCTCGCGCCAAGGGAAGAAATTCTGACAGGACGCCCTCCAAAAACACAAATTCTTTTGTTTACTTTAGACAAGATGGGAACAAATTTATAGCAATGGAGGCATATAAAAACATAGCATAGCTTATGAATGAGAGTTTATAAGTTGGCCAAATCAAAGGCTTCGGAGAAATCTAAAGGGATCAAGAAAGTAACATGGTAACCTGGTATACCAGTATGAGCGTCAAAATACAAATGTCTTGATAATAATACTTATTGTGAACGAGCCTTAATTTTTTTTATTCGGTTGCTTTGACACCTGTCAAACATATTTAGTATACATCAAGTCATTGAGCAAACAACATCATATTTTTTCATTGATGACTTGCGGAAAGCATTATTTTTTTGTTTTCATTTGAAGAAAAGTGCTGCAGGTCGCATAGAATGCTTGTCGAGGCATATGGTGATCATGCTCTATTAGAAACAACATGCTAAAGATTGTTTCAACGGTTCAGAGATAACGATTTTGATGTGGGAAATGAAGAACATGGAAGACCACCAAAAGAGTTTGAAGACGCCGAATCGCAAACAATATTGGATGGAGATGACACTTTGAGTCAGAAACAAATGGCAGAAAAAATGTTAAATGTTGCACAACAAGCAATTTTTGACTATTTAAAAGCAATGAGAAATATCCAAAAGTTTGGAAAATGGGTGCCACATGAATTGAATGAAAGACAAATGGAAAACCGAAAAACTACTTGTGAAATTTTGCTCCAAGGACACGATAAAAAATAAGTTTTGCATCGAATTGTTACTGGCAATGAAAAGTGGATTTCAGAACCCTAAATGGAAAAAATCATGTGTTAAGCTGGGACAATCATCAACTTCGACTGCAAAACCAGATCAATTCGGCAAGAAAAAAATGCTGTGTGTCTGGTGGGACCAGAAAGGTGTTGTGTACCACGAGCTCCTAAAACCTGGTGAAACCGTTACTACAGATTGCTACCGACAAAAAATGATCAATTTGAACCATACATTGTACGAAAAACGACCAGAATGGGCCAGAAGACACCGCAAAGTAATTATGCTCCATGATAATGCACCTGCATACAAAGCAAAACTGGCTTAGGATACAACCAAAGCACTTGGCTGGGAGCTGCTACCCCACTCGCGGTATTCACCAGACTTGGCTCCTTCCAACTACCATTTGTTTTCATCGATGGGACACGCATTAGCTGAGCAGCACTTCTAATCCTACAAGAAAATCGAAAATTGGGTGACTTTTTGGTTTGCTTCAAAAGACGATGCAACGAAAGTAGATTGTTACATAGACGTTTTCTGACAAATTTTAAGAATGTGGAAGCACTGATCCTTTTGACGTTGCAAATATCATCAAAAAGAGTATTAAAAACTGGATAAAGTCCATAGATTCTGAACGCATTCACTTTTATGGACAAAATACTTACGAATACATCCATGTCATGCTATTCTTCACTATAAGTAGAAATTTAGGAAATGCTGGAGTTCATCACGTACTGAAGAACCTGATAACCTGTATGCTCCGCAAGGGGAGTACAAATGCAACACTATGTAACACGGTATTGAGGAACCACCTTTTCTGTGGACCCTAGTGGTTAATGAAATACTGAAAAACCGAAAGGGAAAGTAATAAAAGACACTGCATATGCGAATGATATGGTTCTTATAACCACCTTCAATTTTCTCCCAACGAAAAGTGAAATTCTTAACAGGGGTAGCTGTGGTGTAGTGGTATATGCATAGACTCCTCAAGCAGAGGGTCGCGGGTTCGAATCCCGTGCAAGGCAATTCTCTGAAAAAGTCTTTTCATAGAATTTGTATGTAGTTATATGAAAATACCGTCGGCGTCAACTGAGATTTTGGAGTGCTTGCTGGCTGGGCTAAATGTAACCAGACTCGATGTTCATTTTCACGGACGGATCGAATGGAAATAGGAACGAGCCCCGCGATCTTTTCCTTACGACCCCTGGCGGACCACAGTAATGTCTTCCAGACTGAGATATCGGCTGTAGCAGAAGCAGTTAAACTTGCAGCTATATCCCACGAGGTTATTACTTTATTAATTGACAAAAAGATAGCTAAGATCCGCAACTCAACGAGGTCAAGACGGAAAATAGAAACCAGAACTGGGAACCGCAATCAAATCCCTATCCCCTTCCAATTCCCACAGTCTATACAGACCTAAGTGTGATGAGAATGGACTCTACTCTAAATATCTCATCTACCCGTCAACCTTACCTAACCTAACCTTTTATTCTTGTAAAAAAATAAAAAAAATAGAGATAGCAATACTCCGATAAATATAACCTTTATTTGATTCTGGTTTTTTGGCTCTTGGTTTCCAAATAAACTTTTTTAACATGGGTTCAATCCATGTCAATTAAAGCCACTTCTGGTGTTCCTCAAGGTAGCCACCTTGGTCCCTTATTATTTATTCTGACTATTAATGATGTTGATTATGTCATTTTTACATATCTGTCTACGCCGATGATATGAAAATCTTTAGATATATATCAGTCTACTACTGCAAGAAGACTTAAACAGATTTTGCACTTGGTGTCAGAAGAATTTTCTTGGGCTTAATGTCAATAAGTTTCAGGCTATAACTTATATCCGTATGATCCTTAATCTGTGTGTTCCCTTAGTGAATGAGTTGTTGTGTAATAGGTTGTGTGACACTGATCGGCTGAAACTTATAAATTTACAACACCTTTTTATACGCCAAAAAGTTGCCGATATTCTCTTTATTCATCAAGTTTTAGTTGGTAATATTGATTGCCCTTCTTCACTTCAACTTATTTCTTTTAACATCAACCCATGCAAACTTAGGTCTGTGCAACTTTTTCGGCTCAATCTTCATAAAACGAACTACGGACATCTGCAGCCAAGTTCTAGAATGCTTCGTGAAGTTAACGATATTCTGCCTCTTTTTGTCTAACAGTTCAGCAAACTCTCCCTCAAGAACATTCTTATTTCCACCTATGCCTCACATCCTTACTTTCTTAAACCGTTCTCACCGTTTTGTTTTTATCTTTATTTTTAAGTGAAGTTGTTAGTTTTAAGAATATGCTTGTAATAAGCTTTAATAAATCTGTCCGGGGTCGACCCGGCCTCAAATGCAAAACCTTAAACAAATATTCACTTCTTCCTGAGTACTGGCATACATACCGAAAAGTAAAGGTGAGCAAGGTATCGAAAAACGTGAAAGATGATTATAACCTGGTCATGTTAAAAACCATCACGAAAATGTCTGAGCTATATGTGTGTAAGACTGTTCTGCAAATGCATGCTCTGTCCGAGTTGCAACACGTCTACAACGTGGAAGATCCTGCACGTCCATTCTTCAAAATCTAACGCACTCGACAAGAAATAGTATGCGTTTACGAGTAGCAGAATTCGGTAGTAGTGATTTTATTTAGAGATGACAATTAGATTGAACACACATTACACAATACAACAACTGGCCTTTGCCGTCACCGGATGAGAGATGGTTTTATTTTAATTATAAACATATTTGTTATTAGCGATTAGTTCAAAAATAATTCGAAAATTTAAAAATTAAAATTACATTAGATGAATGAAATAATAATTTTAAATACCGAGTACAATCCAGAAGGCTTCGAACACTATTTGATTTCGATATTTTATTGAACATTTTAGGTAGCCATACAATGTATTCCAACTGTGACCGTAAAGGATTGAAATTATTTCTTTACTTTCCATATTTACTTATCCCGGTCTTCAATTGTTCGTAGATTACACAAATTACATTCTGCTTCATCGTTTCAGTTGGTTATATGCGTCCTATAGCTTAGCTGCCGGAGTTCCCCTTCAAGTAATAAAAAGAAATTTTATCTATGGAATTTTGATGGTTACTTTATCCTTTACGATGTTCTTATGATTCTTTGTTGGGCTTTGACTCTAGACGCGGCTCGGTAAAAGATGTATATCAATCTTTTTCCAAAATTTCTGTAGGATTGCTTCCTTATTGCGCTATGTTCTGTGTGCTGTATGCCATGTTCGATACATAACCAAAACCAAAATCTGAAAAACTGAAAAAAAAGAAAAAAAAAAAATTGAACCTTGATCAAAAAGTTCAGAAAAATAAAAACACAAAACTATTCATCTAAATATATATTGTCCCTTTCAAAGTAATCCCCATCGTCTGCAACATACTTATGCCAGCGCTTGATCCAATCCTCGAAACATCTTTTATATTTGGTTTTCGGTATGTCCATTAGTGCTTCCTGCGATGGAGGCATTACTTCCATTACTTCCTCCCGGCTGCTGAAACGCGTTCTCCGTAGTGGTGTTTTAACTCGATTGAATAGAAAGAAGTCACAGGGAGCCAAATCAGGTGAGTTTGGTGGCTGTTGGACGGTATTTGTTGCATTTTTCGTCAAAAAATTATAAAATTACGAATAATGATGGCACTGTTGGACGGTGCGTTATCATGGTGCAAGATCCACGAGTTTTCTGCCCACAATTCTGGTCTCTTTCGCGAATGTCTTCACGCAAACGTCTCATAACGCCCAAATAGTACTCCTTGTTTACTGTCTGGTCTTCTTGCAAAAGTTCAACCGTGAGCATTGTCTTCTTTTTTGACTAAAAACGACTTGGTTTTTTTGGTCTCGGCTCATTTGGTGAACGCCATTCACTTGCCTAATGTCTGAATTGCGTGTCGTACTCATAAACCCACGTCTCGTCTCCAGTAATGATCCTTTTGATGAATGTGGGATCGGATTCAGCTTAGAAAATCATCTCTTTTGCGCCGTTAACACGGGTTTTTTTTTCAATGAAAATGAGGTCTTTTGGCACCAAATTTGCTGCTACAGGACAGAAACTCAAATCATTAAGCAAAATGTCTTAGACGGATCCATAGGCAATGTTCAATCCCTCCGCTATCTCTCGGATAGTTCATTGTTGCAAATTTAAATTCATTTCTAAAATTGTAAAAAATCGCCAAAACACACAGGGATAGATGTACAATGAGAGCGCCACACGGTGGTTATTCTGGCATTTTTGATCAAGGTGGTATGCTATAAGAAGTGCAGCCTAGTGTGTTGAGTTCTAGATGTATCATATATTTAATGGTATTTTCCGACAATCTGAAGATTTCTTAAATGAACAACCTTAACGCATTTTCTAATTCTTCATACTAGTAGAAACCCCATTTGTGATTAAAGGGGACCTGCGTGGAAATTTATTGTGAAACAGCGAAGTGTCCGATAACTTGGATTGGGCCAGCAGCAAAACAATCAAGTTCGCAGCAAAGGGCTTGTCTTATCTCCCATCCCAGTGATGGTCACCAGTACCTACATTCTGCCTGTTTCGAGTGAAAATCTTTCGATAAATATTGGATCCCGTTCAACGACGATGTATACAATCTGTAATGCGACATCGCCTTAGTCAGAAAACTACGCGTCAGTCACTTGAGATGGCTAGGACATGTAGAGCGAATAGACACCAATGCTCCGGCCTGCAAAGTTTTCGAATCTATCACAGAGCGATGACGCAGTAGAGGAAGACTTCAATTTAGGTGTCGCATACAAGAAGAAGGGGGCCCTAATTGGCTTAGATTACGTAACTGGAGATAGTTAGATAAGAATCGAACTAACGGGAGAGGCTTGTTAGATGAGGTCCGGGTTCACCTCAAACAGTAACAAGTAAGTATGTTAAGTTAGCTTAAGGCAACACCTCTTTTCCCTTTTTTTTACACATTCTTTCAATTGCATACAGTGAATTGCCTTCTTAGCGTCTGTTAGTTCTTTTTTTAAGTAACGGGACGGGATGGGATCAAGAAGTTGGAAAATCGCTAGAATAAGTATATCAAACTAAAAGGGGACTGTATTGAATAAAATATATAAAATATATTCCCAAGGAGGTCACTTTTCACCCAATCTAGTAAATGTGTTCATGTATTACATTTTTATAAAAACAGTCATATGATACACGGTCCTTTCCTAGAGCCTTATTAGGTTTACATCGTTTTATGACCTTACAGACTTCACCAAACAGAATTATGCTATCGAGCTTATCCACTCTCTGGTAAGGTAGTGCATAATGAATTGATTTCCTTTTGTATAGTGGGTTGAGTATATGCTTCAAGTGCTCTGTACTTGTGTTCTTTCCGCAAAATTGGTTGTTATTGCAATTTCCTAAAAAGATCGGCTGTTTTTGACTTCTTTAAGTTTTGCTATCAGTTGCTCTGAATACCATTTTTGCTTTTCGTATCAATTTTTTTTTCAATACTTTATCGACCAGTTGATACCCTAACTTTGCAGAAATGTTTTCCATTTAATTATTACTAATCATAAATTAATGCTCCTTTCCTTTGTGTAGGTATTATTCCCAGTTGTACCATATACCATACTCGTATGAATGTTTTTTCTGTAGAGTTCTGGCCGGTGGCATTTGATTGGTTACTCCTGTGATGCAGGTTGTTTGCTATGAAAATAATAAAAATAAGGAAACACTATTAATAATTTACTTACAATTTGTGTCATCTACGGCCGGCGTGCTCCATGAAAATGAACCTAGCGAAAAGGGAGTGCTCTAATAACGTGATTCGTAAGGATGAAAACGCAATGCTCTCATTTTGATGGGCATTTACATCATATATTTTTAAATTTATAATTACATTTCTACAATAACGACTTTAATTTATTTTGAGCGACAACACAGGTAGTGAGTATGTCTGTACTGGGATTTGAATTGATCTCCTACTCTGATTTTCTAGTTTAACCGCAATTTGAAGGTATCTGCAAACCATTTCCTCCATTGAACTTTTAGAAGTAGATGTGCCTAGAATTAAGATTTACTAAGAAAGCTAAGGGTAAGTGTTCTGTGAATCGAACCTCCTCTACAAAAATGTCAGTTAAGTTTGGCTTAATGAGGTATCTGGAATCGGGTCCATTTGATACCTCAACACACTTGGGTCTGTAGACCAAATTGTGATGCCCAGGTGGGCGAACAGAAAGTGGATAGGGATTTGATTGCGGTTCCTAGTTCCGTTTTTTGCTTGAGTGGGTCTAAGCTACGATTATCTTGTTGCATCCGGGAATCTGAGATGTATATGAAGCAGCAAATATTCAATATATGTATATTCAATATATATTCAGTAATAATTCTGAGAAATCCTTGCCTCAAACTACTGAGGCTGGGAAAGTGGCATAAAAAGTGGAGGGTATCTTCCCGTCAGCCAATGTCCCCATAAAGGTCGTCGTCGGTAAGGCGCAGCTTTATTGCTGCGAATATGGCCTATGAGCAATCAAACAAGCGTAAATAGTTTTAGCTTGTTCTGAATTTACTGAGTTCCAGCCATAGTCGTATTGAGCTCTCGCAAGTTGGAAGGTTGTCCAACCTTTCAATGGATTCAATGAATGGCGTTCAGCATAATACTATGTAATGCTGGGTGTCGGGCCACACAGGAGTAGCAACCAATTGGGGGATTCTACAATTCCTGTGGCGCTGTTAAATTTGTGTGGTTTTCAATAAAGCAGACCTCGGGTAATTTGGGAAAATTGATAAAAAAAATTTATCTCGATCTAGTTTTTGTTGGTCATGTGCAGACCCTCAAGCAGACTTTCAAGTTCGAATATATTTTTATTATTTTTAATAGATTACCCGAGGTCTGCTTTATTGAAAACCACACATATGTAGCAGCGCCACAAGAGTTGTAGGATCTCCCAATTGGCTGCTAATCCTGTGTGGCCAGACACCCAGCATAACATAGTATTATGCTGAATGCAAGGTGCCTAAAGCTCTTCGCAACAGGGCTTCACAAACCTCGATTAAATTTTGACTGCCTGAGTATCAATTAATATATTAACATCTTCGTGGGATATTGCCTTTATTGCCTCAAGTGTGGCTGCTTATGCTACAGCTAATATCTCAGCCCGGAAGATTCAGTTGTAATCCGACAGGCGTCGTGAGCATCGTAAGTTCAATTGATCGGAGGAGATCCCAGCGTCGGTTCCTGTCTGCATCTTTGACCCATCAGTGAAAATGAATATCGATTCTGGTACCATTTGGTTCATGTCCCATTTCTCTCTGCTTGGGAAAAAACAGAGTGGTGTTTTAAAGTCGTGATGAGGTTTTATGTAGTCTGTTTTTGAGCTAGTTAATTCACAAGAATCGAGACGTGGCTTTTCGGGTTTAGTTTCTACCCATTAAGCTAACTTTATCAGATTCTTGCATGTATACAGATCTATGGGAAGCACGTATATTTTCCAGTGCCTATAGTGCAATATTCTGAGATTTTGTCATTAGACCAAAATTACTTGTTTTATTTGTGGATTGCCATCAACCATAGTTTGATATGGGTTTGACGATAGCCGTGTACGCCCATAGGATTGTCTTAAGCTAAGGTACCCATTTTCTCCCAAATATGCACCAGGTTATCCCGACCCGGACCTTGTAGTTTTTCTTTCTATAGTAGCATAGACACCATATGTGGCTTAAGTTTACCACAAATTTCATGCCATCTTTGGTGTGGTTTCCCATTTGAATGCAAAACCTCTCACGAAAGTTAGGTTTACTTTCGTGTCACTTTTCGATCAGCTGTTTAAAACTCCTCAGTGGTTTTGCATATTTCAACAAACTTTTTGTCCTACCATTTTCATCGAAACTGAGGTGTCGCTTTTGTCGATAGTGGTAGACGACTCTAATTAACGGCTTTCACTCAATCTTCCCAAAACGAGTTCTCTTTACGAGAAAGACAAAGAGGAACGGCTTATCTAATGAATAGAGGCACCATCATCCCTCTCTCCAATTTAGCTAAGTTATTGCGTGTCATTCTGTCACGTCAAAAACCTCCAAGGCGCGCTCGATTTCTGGCATTGCAAATGAGCTATCGGCCAAGCATGTGGCTTACTAGTAACGAGCTCACGAGTCGAATAGCTCAGTTGCTTGATTATAAGTAATAAAAACTCAAGTAAATTTGCAAATGCTTCGCATACTGAGTAAGTATTTCCAAAATAAGTTTAAACGATACGGAAGCGTTCTTGTTTGGTGCTGATGGTTTGGCAAGCAATGCTGAAATTACATATTCGAAAATTCGAGATTAAATAACTTCCCCTCGTCACCCCTTCTCAAAATCAGAACTTAATTTATCAGTTTCCTTCATTTCGATATAAGACTTCCAATTGATACATTTCATGCGCTTAAAATATTAATTTCCTGTCAATCTGGAACTGCTTTCCTTCAAAGATTTCTGCAAAAACTCTATCGAGAAGGCAAAAAACCCATCCATTAGGTAAATCACTATTAGAACCCATGTTAATATTGGTCGTTTACTCATTGCCACTGCTCTGCCAATTCCTAAGACCGTCAGAAATTCCGAATATGGATTCCATTTCTCATAATCGCTGGCATTTATCTTCAGAGTTTCAAACAGTGTTGAATAATCCAGTGATACATCCCTTCAATCAAATCAGGATCCTAAAACCCGACATATATCAAATCTCACCTGGAATGGAATGGTTTACTCGTTTGTTCGTTCCGTGTGGTGAATGGCATCAACCCTATTCATCCTTACGCCTTACTGGTGCGTGTATCTTTCTGGCTCATATGAAACGATTGCCTTTACGAGACACATAATTTATATCCTGTCGCTGCGTATCATTGTTTCAATCGAGTTAATCTTCTGGGAATATAAACACTGGGATTTCCGATGGAAACTCATTTTATATTTTATTTCTCATCTTTTGGATTTGGCAATTCTCTGGAGAATTGAAATTGGCACGCAGAGAGGGCTGACTGGGTGCTAAGTTGGGGTTGAGTGTGCTAAGGGTTTATGCTGTGAGGGATTATCACCTACTTCATTGAATATGATGGAGCTTTGTTGTATTTTACTGTTGTTTATGACAATTTTATTTTAAGCAAAAAATTCGGTTATCGTTTATTAATGTACTCACACGATTCAATTTGCAATTTTTATTTGGGTCACAGAAGATTGAACTCGTCGGATAATGAAAAACGAAACTGCGATAAAGTTTGAATAGGCCTATGTAGGTTTGTTTCCTGTTCCACATACATTTGTTTTCTATTGACTGGAAAAGATTAAATTTCAATTTATAGTCAACAGCCATAGTGCGATGAACCATAAAATGTGCCTACGGTGTATAGTACACTTTCGATTGGTGGTGTAACATTTGAAGATGATTCCTATTTTTAACTTTCTGATGGGGAAGTTCTTGTATTCACCCTTAAAATCGAAAATGAAAATTTGGTGATATCTTTACGATTTAAGCTGTCTACAATATTTTTGGACAGTTTTTCAGAAAATCTCTATGCCTGTGTGTGCATGTGAGTGGGTTTTATTTTTCTTGATTGAGCCAAAGCATGTGTAATCTTCAAAGATACCAGTAACTTAAGCTACCAGTATTTACGATTCACTGGCCTGATTAATCGATTCCAGGAATACACCTATGTAGCACTCTACACACTTCGTCTACCCTCTCCGTAGATCTGCTGCTTGGTATTACTTGCAATATCTCTTACTTTTGCTGCATCTGCGCATCTTATTTGTTCGATCCTTCGATGATCATATTGCACGTTTGTTATGAATATTCAAATCACCATCCAATTTTTTTTCTGACAGCAATATTTGGGTATTTATTGACTGTGACTGTGAAATATCAGTTTCCCATCTCAGAAAGCGAATGCAATTGAATATCGCATGCCCAGTGCCTTCCTCCCGATTTAGACAGTTTCGGAAAAAAGGTGAGCTATCGTTCCCGAAGCGATGTACATATTTTCGATAGCCACCGTGACCATAGACGAACTGCAACTACTCCTGGTGGCAATGTTAATTGCAGAAGTCCGTCATATGCAATATTTCAGAGTACCCAGTACCGATCCTTGTGAGACTCCCGTGTAGATTTTATAATTCTTTTTCGTCGGTTTCATATCTCAACCTTTTTTCGCAAATATAGTGTATGCATTTTGGTTAAAGACCTTTTCATAAATGATCAATTTGCTGAGTAAAGGGCATTTTTGTTGTCCAGCGTTACTACTGCAAAATATTTCTTTGTTCCTCATTGCCATCATTCTCTCTTTACTTCTTCGGCTGCTATGTCTACCACCGCTTTTATGGCGTCGACGGTGGACCGCGATTACCTGTACGTCGTGCGCCAATGATTTGTTTATTATAGGGTTTTTCTAATAACAACTTGACAACTTTGTTTTTGAATAAAAGGCAAACCATTTGAGATATTTTAAAATCTTTATTATTGGCTTAAAGTACAATCAGTACTTAAGAAGAACATTTAGGAATGGAACTCGACTTTGTTCATATGGCCACCGCGGGCACGTTTGCAGCGGTTGATTCGTTGGACCCAACTTTCAACGAATCGTCCACACATTTCGGCCGAAACGGCCTCTATTTCGCTTTCAATGTTGGCTCTGAGCTCTTCAAACGTCGTCGGCGTGTGGGCATAAACCAATAACTTAACGTAGCCCACCAGAAAATAGTCAAGCGGCATTAAATCGCACGAACGATGCGGCCAATCGACTGGCCTATGTCTTGAGATAACACGCTCACCATACTTACTCTTCAATAAATCGACTGTAGCGTGTGCTGTGTGGCTTGTGGCACCATCCTGTTGAAACCACATGTCGTCCAAGTCCATATCTTCCAATTCGAGCCAAAAATAATCGGTGATCATGGCGCGATAACGCTGACCATTCACAGTAACGTGACGATCGTTATCATCGACGTAAAAATATGGCCCAATAACGCCGCCGGCATGCAAACCGCACCAAACAGTTATTTTTTGTGGATGAATTGGTAATTCATGAAGCACATGTATAATGCATATTTTACTTATTGACGAACCCATTGAGCCAAAAATGAGCTTCGTCACTGAAGATGATTTTGCGACTCCGAATATCTGTAGAAAATTTTTATAATTTGCAGACATTTCTCGTTTGTGTACTTTATCATTATGAAAATGTTGAGTTTGTTGAATAAATTGACAGTGACAGTTTGATGATTAGTGAAAGAGTGCGTTCACAAATTAAATTCAAAGCCGTCAAGTCCCTATTCGAAAACCCTATATTTATTTTAGGTCCCTTGCCAGTCGGAATATGTCTAGTCGTTCTTGAAAATCAGCTGTTCTTCTACATCGCTGCACCTTTTCGTTGCGTTTATAAGCAGTTTTCTCTTACCCTTTCTACTGGGTATGTGTGTGGGCATTGCTGGATCACATGTTATGGTAATAGTGCGAATAAGGTGAAGCGAAAAATTCTCTTCCGTTTTTCTGTCGGAATTTACTTATTGTCAAACTTGTCGGCACGTAGCAGCTGTAGAACGAACTGTCATCTTGTAAGGTATGCTTTCCATATATTCAAATCGCAGCATGCCTTAATTTATCGCGGATTCAGATGGTGCTGTCGAGAATATTATTCGGTTTGCTTCCTTGTCTCTAGAAATTTGTGCCAGGATATTTTCGGTTGTCCTACTGTGGCTAAGGTTATTCTGTATTATTTTCATTGTTACTTGCTAGCAATGACTCTCTTGAAGATTGAACATTTTCTGCTACAGGCTACATGCCTAGCGTTCTCTGGGTTGTCCTTCTTGTAGAAGAAACAAAGCAGATCATTATTGCAGCCTTTGACTATATGGCTTTCTTCCCCATATTTTCTACATTGGTTGGAGCAGTCCATCTCACTTTTGCATTGGCGTGCAGTGTGGCCAAATTCAAGATATCTGAAACATGTTGTTAGGGTTTTTCGTTCCCGGATGCGACCGTTTACCCGTCCAATTTTAGTTTTGCCTAACTTAAACACTCTGTGTGCACTGCTTATCATCACACTTTGGGTGTTTCCATAATCGTTTCTCATGCTAACCATTTCTGCACTGTCTATGTCATTGAGCCAATATAACTGTTTGGCTGATTCGCAAAACTCATCCTTCGTTGTGGCTTCGTGTATATCCTTTAATTTTAGAGTAATGCAGTGTGCTAGAGCCCGAATCTTTACATTTTTGTCAAGGGTTTCTGGAGTAAGAAAGTTTCCCCTTTGTTGTCATCACAATTGCGTCGGGTCGAGTTTTCTCCTTGTTGGGCCTTTGGTACTCTACCTTCTTCTCTATCATGAAATTTGTCCAAGCGTTTTTGTCGTCAATTGTGCTCGGTTTTTCGTCACTTGTGATCGGTTTTATGACCTATGTTATTATAAGTTTTTCCCAACTCGTTGCGAGGCAATGTATTCCCATCTCGTTTGACTCCGGTCTTCGTTTTTTATCCGCTACCGTTTTTAGCCATGAGAATGTCTGAGATGGATTATTTTATCGAATGACATCCTTGGCTCTGTCGTCGTGCACCTCAGTCGCCGACAGTGCATAGAGCGCTTTGATGGATTTGATGTCATCTATCATGTTTTGGTGGATAGAACGCCTCTATCACTCTATCTTAGTGTTTTTATCTGTACTCCAAGTTTGTGCAAGGCAGATGACTGTTGTTGCGTCGTTGAGTGCTGTTGCGCTGCCGCATGTTCTAATGCTGTCGAGTTTTTCTCGGTACTCCTCTAGGAGAATAGTATATATTTGTCAGAAGGGATACCTTTGCACCCTCGAACTCTTCTGAAAAGCGTTTACTTCAAAGCCTTTCTTTAACTCGTTTGGTTTTGTTCAACTATTGTTATTCATGCTAATTGGGTCCCCACTCAAAGTCGTTATCGATGCCCGGATATGTAGCGGTGAGGTCATGCGAGGGTTAACACAGGCACTTATGTACCAGAGCCGAATCGGTACTAACCAGAAATTATACATCTGGACCTACACCACCAACTTAATGGCGACAAGACATCGAGCGTTTTTGTGGCCTGTCAGGGTTTTAATGGGACGGAGGCGTTTGCAACATTTACCTGAAACCCATTTCAGCCGGATTTCACTCCAGCATTCTGGGGTTACTACAAACATCAGCCTCCAAACAGTCAAACAAGGAAGAATAGCTTTTTCTAATATACCATAATTACGATCTAACTGGGCTCGATAGTAATGTCTAGGTGGCGCTGATTTTCCGTTGTTCTCCATGAAGATGAACTCATCAATCCTGATTTGTGACACAGGAAACTCGCAATATGTCCGCTACATTTTGCAATCTCCGAAGAGATTTCCCGATGGCGTCACGAGAAGGCGTGAAATGAGTCGTATTAGCAGAGCTGCAAGGTACTCGACTGCAAAGTCTCTTTCTTGTCATTTAGGGAACCAGCATCTGTCGCAACACAAGTTGTATGTGTAGTCGAATTAATTTAAAACACGAATTTATGGATGTATGGCCTCGCCGCACTGAAAGCATCGGTTCCCACTAGATCACCGAAATCAAGCAGTGTTGGGCGCGGTAAGTACGTAGGTGGACGACCACATTGGAACTCAGTACTCCGCGTGCTGTTGACAAAACGTGCCACATGGGAATAGTACCCCGGCGTTAAAAGGCAAACCATTTGAGATATTTCAAAAACCTTATTATTGGCTTGAAGTACAATCAAAACGCTCACCATACTTACTTTTCAATAAATCGACTGTAGCGTGTGCTGTGTGGCTTGTGGCACCATCCTGTTGAAACCACATGTCATCCAAGTCCATATCTTCCACTTCAGGCCAAAAATAATCGGTTATAATGGCGCGATAACGCTGACTTCACAGTAACGTGGAGATCGTTATCGTCGACGAAAAAATATGGCCCAATAACGCCGCCGGCATGCAAGCCGCACCAAACAGTTATTTTTTTGTGAATGAAGTGGTGATTCATGAAGCACATGTGGGTTTTCACCTGACCAATAACGCATATTTTGCTTATTGACGAACCTATTGAGCCAAAAATGAGCTTCGTCACTGAAGATGATTTTACGATGAAATTCATCATCTTGGCGCATTTTCTCCAGAACCCAATCGAAGAACGTTTGCAGACATTGCTCGTTAGTGTACTTTACCATGATGAAAATGTTAAGTTTACTGAATAAATTGACAGTGCCAGTTTGATGATAAGTGAAAGAGTGCGTTCAAAAATAAAACTCAAAGGAAAACCCTATACAACGAGATGGAGAGTTCAATTTCCATTTTGGCGCTTTTGGACTCGGACAGTCCAATCAGTTTCATCCAGGAGCAGTTTCTACCAAAATATTTTTTGTCGAAATACGGAATACGGAATCAACATATTGCGGGGTTAATTCTAGTCTACTGAATATATTGGGAAGTATAAGTAGCCGTGTGGCTTATGAAAACAATTTTGCTGATTTGCAATTGATTGTTGTCAATAATTTTTCAATGAACTATCCTGTTGTACTAGGTAGAGATTTCTTCAAGGAGGCAGATCTGGCACTTCAAAGGACAATAGAATTCAAGGTCGACGCGAATCAAGATCTTCTCATAGCGTGTGACGGTCATCTACAATCTTCGAAAAATCCTGATGAAGGCATCAACACGGATAATCAAGACTACTTAAATCAAACTTTGAATATCGACACAAGCGAATTAACAGGTGAGCTAGAGATCAATGTAAATAGTACATCGAAAGACATAAAGGAAAAAGTAAAAGCAATATTTACTCCCGCATATTATTCAAGAAATGATAAACAATTTAAAGTACTAGGTGGAGTGAAAAGTAACCGCGAATGGGCTGCTACTGCAAAAAAAGGTTATGGTGCGAAGGATACAAAAGAAAAGTCGGATAAATATTGTGGGGCTAATGCTCCGTCAGATTACACCGTCAAATATTGGTTTCGAGAGTTTCGGGGTGGCCGCACCTCCACTACCGATCAAGTCCGCTGAACATCAGAGAACAGAATGAGTGCCCGGCAAACTGAAGCCGGCACTTGAGCTCCGAAGCAGCCTAGGGAGGCTCGATGGGTCGGAAAGGTTATGGCGTCGGTTTTCTGAGATTGTCATGGCATACTCTTCGTGAACTACCTCAAAAAAGGAAAAACCATCAACAGCGAACATTACTGTCCATTACTGGAGCGATTAAATGCCAAAGTCGCTGCAAAACTGCCTCACATAAAGCGAAAAAAAAAAATTGTTTTTGCAAGACAATGCAGCGGCGCACAAGAGCATTGCAACCATGGCTAAAATCAACAAAAAATTCAGTTCACGCGAGGAATTCATTGACTCCACAGAGGAGTATTTTGCAGACCTTTAGTGTATCAAACTAAAAGAGGACTATATTGAATAAAATAAAAAAACATTTAAAAAATTTTTTTTTTTCATTCCCAAGAAAGTTACTTTTCACCCCACCTAGTAGAATCGGATTTTAAAATGAAAATTTCGCTATTTACAGATACTCCTTTTTATTGTATACCTAGAAGACTCCCTTATGTACATAAGCTGGAGCTGCAACAAATTTTACACGGTTTGATTAAGATTAAAAAGGGCTTACGCTTAAGATTTGATAATGATCTCCAAAATGAAATAGTATTATGGAGTAATATGGGGTACAGAATTATCAAAAATGGTATTAGGCCGAATGAAAGCAATTTAAACGCGGTCCAAAATTTTCCGATACCATCTAACATCAGAGACGTTTAAAGTTTTCTAGGACTTTTTTCGTATTGTATTTCCGCAAATTCGTTAAGAACTTTGCTAGTTTTACAAAACCTATATATGATCTTTTAAGAGGTAACAACCCATTTATTTTTGGCGTTAAGAAATGGAAACTTTCGAGTCCTTGAAGGATAAGTTAGTTGCATCACCGGTGCTAGCAATATACAGTTCGATCTGTATTACGGAACTTCATTGCGACGCGAGTAGCACTGGATTCGGGGCAGTGCTCATGCAAAAACAGTTGGATGGAAAGTTCCACCCAGTTTTTTATTTTTCAAAGCGAGCAACTGAGTCCGAAGAAAGATATCATAGCTAAGAGCTGGAAATGCTATCGATTATTTATGCCCTTAGAAGGTTTAGAATTTACTCAATCTTTACATATTTCAAAATTGTCACTGACTGTCAAGCGTTGACGCTTACGCCGAAGAAAAAGTCTCCGAATACGCGTATATCGCGTTGGGCTTTAGAGATGCAGTGTTTTGACTATGTTGTTGAGCATAGGACAGGAAGTCGGATAATTCATGTTGACGCCTTGAGTCGTTCATTTAACATCTTGTATGTTGACGACGAGTCCTTTGAGTTTATGCTTGCAGCAGCGCAGAACCCATCTCACATGGAAGAACAGGTGATTCGTACTCACCATGAATCGATGTGCCATTTAGGAGTTTAGAAATGCTTCAAGCATTTGTCGAGAATATATTATTAAAAGTTACATATGTAGGTGTATAACAGGTATCTTTTTTTCTTCATAAAAGGGTAAAACAGAGGGGACTTTACATCCCATTCCGAAAGGTAATGTTCCATTTGATGTGTTAGATGTCGATCATCTGGGTCCATTAAACAATTCTCAATCAAAGAAAAAGCATGTTTTCGTTCTTGTGGATAGTTTTACGAATTCACAAAGTTCATAAAGCTTTATCCGGTCAAGACGATACAAAGTATCAAGACCAAATAAAATAGTGTCAGATCGTGGCTCGTGCATTACTTCCAAATAATTCTCTAGCTTTTTGCAGGATAATGATGTAACACAAGTGAAAGTTACGACACATTCACCTCAATCAAACGGTCAGGTTGAGCGCAAAAATCAAATGCTGATCCCAATGTTGGCTAAAGAATGCGATTCAGATACGACAAGTGGTTGAGACAAGCGATTGGTTAAGATCAAATTCGCACTCAACAATACCGTGAGTAGGAGCACAGATTTCTCGCCTTGCGTTCTTTTATTTGGGAGGAATCAGAAAGGTGAATTATGTGATCGCATAAGAGAATTTTTTGAAAATAATCTGGAATGCAAACCCTTTAATCTCAGCGAGCTGAGAGCCAAGGCTAGCAAAACGATCCAAAAGAATCAAGCAAAAAATAAGATCTATTATGACAGTCTTCAGAAAAAGCCCAGGACGTACCAAAAGGGTGATTATGTGATAATGAAAAATGCCGGTACTACACTAGGAATTAATAAAAAATGACTCGCCAGGTATCGTGGCCCGTATGAAATAAAAAAGGTTTTCCCTTATGATCGGTATGTCATTGGGGACATAGACGGCTTTCAGTTAACTCGTTTACCTTATGAAGGCATATCAGCACCCACCAATATGAGACCCTATAACGTAGGATTAAAGCATTCCACAGGTAACAACGTTGAAATGGCCGAAAGATGTTCTGAGGATGTTGATTCGTCGGACCGAATAGAAGTTTGAATTTTATTTACTTTTTAACGACTAACGACTATCTAATGAATTTTTCTTCCAGAATCTGCAGAATCCAGACATGTTTCCCGAATATCTCTTGCTCTAGTTCTGTAATATTTCTATGATTTAAAGTGTGATTCATCGTGAGGTTGGTTTATAATGTAAAATAAAATACATAAATTTTAAAGTGAACTTAAAGTGTTTATTATCGATTAAAAGAACGGTTCATGGCATTTATTACGTGAAAATGATGTAAGATAAATGTTGGCTATGACTACGTCTGCGGTGGTCGATTCGGAATGTCCAATTTTGGGCTACTCGTTCGAACGGATATCACTAGTAATGTTGGCTTCCAAAGCGTCAATCGTACCTGGCTTATTCCTGAAGACCTGAGACTTTACACATCTCCAGAGGAAATAGTCCAAAGGTGTGATATCGTACGATCTGGGCGGCCAATTTACCATAGCAAAACACGAAATTAAGTGCTCACAAAAATGATTTCTCAACAAGTCCATTGTTTCACGCGCTTTATTGCTCATAGCGCAGTTTTGTTGAAACCAGAGCTCACCGAGGCCATATGCATGAATTTCAGGAAGCACATATGATAGTCCGTTAACATGGCGCGATAACAGTTACAATTGACTATATTCAATTTTAACATTCTGATTTGCCTCATTTTTGAAGAAATATGGACCAGTGATTTCACCACCACATAAACCACACCATACCTTTGTTTTTAATGGATGTGATGGTAGCTCTTGGTACTCTTCGGATTGCTCATCAGCCCAAATATGACAATTTTGTTTATTAACGTATCCATTGATACAAAATTTCACGATAAAAAACCTAATTTTCATTGAGTTTTTCTCGAGCCCATTCACAGACGGAAGTTCAAGTCGCCTGGCTTCAATTCTTGTGATCCTCACGTAAAATACACAAAGTTGTCGAATACGCCAATCCAAGCTGCTGAGAACGACTACGAATCGATTCGTCACGGTCTTCACGTACACTCTCAGCTATATTACAGCTGCTATAGTCTCCTCACTACGTGCTCGATGTGGTCTCATCGGTCGAGTTTCATCCACCAACATAAACTGGGACTCAAATTTGCGAATGGTATTGGCAACAGTGGCTTCAGTAGGTCGATTATGCGCACCGAAGGTTCATCGAATCGCACGAAAAGCATTTCTCACAGAACGCCGATTTTCGTAATACAACTGAACGATTTGGAGACGCTGTTTTAGTATGAGTCTTTCCATTATGTCTTGCAAAATGATACATAACAAAAATGACAAAGCAGTGATCTGTGAAAAAAAGCCTATTAAAAATGAAACCCTACGATGAATCACCCCTTATATTACAATCTATTACATTTATATTTGATTATTGAATTTGTTAAATCATTATGTACTCCATTTTTACATTATGTTGCCTTTCGATTATCATGAATTTAATGCTTTGTTAAATAATATTAATTACTAAGAGCGATTGTAATCGGGGCGATTAAGCGATCAGGATGGCTGAACTGCAGTGGAATTAATTTAAAACAGGAAATTACTTTTGTACTTCACTGTTCTTAACGTACATACACTAATTAATATTCTGCAAAAGTATCGGTTCATCTGATAGGATAATCTATCCGAAATGTCTCCACTTCTGCACATAGGATGTTACTTAATGGGATACTAAGCAGCAACAGATTATAAAAGAAGACTTTGTAACGAGTGGACGTGTGAATTTTACTTATTCGTAAGATAATCCTCAATTCTACCCCTACATATGAAACTTAACACTAACCATTGGCACCCTATGTGTAAAAGTGTAAATATGTAGTTAAGTGTGTGTATGTCCGCATAAGTAATTTTTTTGGGCCACAATACCTCGCGAATGAAAAGCAGCCATTTTGACCGGAATCCGCTTATGGCTTTTGAAGTTATTAAAACAAAAAACAAAAAAAACTCACAAAATACAATTGTTTTTTTTTTTATAAAAATAGAGGACTTCTTCGAAATTGTTTGCAATACTAATCGAAATCTTTGAACGTTGCACATATTTAATTAAGATTTGAAAGCAATCGGGACAGAATTATCTGAGTTACTTAAGTTACTTAAACTTGTAGCTTTATTTAACTAAATCAAATTAATTTCTTAATCATATAAGTTTTTGTGTAATTCAGGTTGTAAGTATATAAAGCTACGTGAGGACTACTCGTAAGTTGTACCTATTTTTTTTACTGGGAACCTTTTGGAAAACTGATAAATCGAGTATTGTCTACATTCTCGGATGATTCAGGTAGGATTCCAACAATTTATTTTAATTTTTGACAATGTGGAACCATGTGTTTAATGGTTCCTTGTCTTCCTCAGCTTCAATTAGTTTAACCCTGCACAAGTACTTGAACAACATTGTATTCTTTTACCGTCTTAAAATACCACCAATACAAATAGTCCTGGTAAAATATCTCTCAATGCATATAGAGTCAATGCATGGACTTCTTCAGCCCCAAAACGGCGTCGCTGGCTGGTAAGATAGAAACATCTCTCTCGTTGGATGACGAAATTTCTCCTACTGTTTCTCCTTTTCGAGTTAAGTTTTAATTTTTGCAGTGTTTTAAGTTCCGCTTTCTGTAAGCACGCAAGGATATCTCCAGGAGTCAATATTTTACCATGTTTTAGTTGTTTCAGAAGTGATATTATACTTTGTAAGGGAAGAGTTTGCAGTGTGCCTTTATCTAGACGTGATGAAAAAAATATATTCTTCCCATAAATGGGAACTAAAATTGAGAAGCAAATGTTAGAATATAGAATATATTCTCTAACTTAGACGAATATGTGGCTTTAAATTGCGCATTTGAGGATGGGGATGTGGTATTAGTATCCAAATTAAGACCTAGTTCAACATTGGAAGTTGATAGTGTCGGGTTTGCAGTATTGCACAGTGTCGTTGCAGGAGAAGAACAACCCACGATTACATCACCAATGACAACAGTTAAAGTAAAGCTTTAAAAGCTTTATAAATTAGGGGAAAAATTCCACCTGCATTCAATAATCCCACTGTCCTGTAAGACGTTGTGTCTGCTGCCTAAAAATATTGTTGGTATCTTGTGATGATCTATTATGCGATAGCTTGTATTGAATGAAGTCATGGAATCGTCGTAAGCCTTTAAGTCGTTACTGAATTTAGCCTTTGAAATCCGTTATCCACGTAGAAGTTCTGCATGGCTACTATTGATTGTAGAGGTAAGTCATTTCGTTAATCAGCCGAAAGTTGTTGGAGGATGCGAATCGCTAAGTAAGGTGAAGCCATAGTACCAAATATGACTGTATTAAAACGATACTTTCACTTCTCCCTCGCCATAATACAAGTTGATACATAGAATTAATTGGAGTGACACAAATTTGCCTATACATCTTATTTATGTTGGCTGTAAAGGCAATTTTATATTTCCTTAACTTTGCAATATGATCGAAAATATCATCTTGCAATCTTGGCCCGAACAGAAGATGATCGTTGAGCGACGTCCTGTCGGATATTCTGCAGGACGCGTCGTCAACGATTCGCAGTTTCGTTGTTAAGCTAGAAACTTTTAACACTGCGTGGTGATAACAAAATAGTTTGAAGAGTTTAACGCAGTATGTTGGACCTTTGTCATATGTCCAAACTACTTGTACTCGTTAAAAACGTGTTTGTATTCTTTGTGAAACGAGAAATTGATAAGCTGTCCTTTGAGACAAACCTAGCATGAGATACGTTTCTTCTTTAAAAGGAAGTTGAACAACATATTTTCCATCTAACTATCGTTGATGTGTTCTCCAAAAATGTGTCTCACATTTTTCTTCCTCTGTTGGTAGAAACTTTCAACTTTAAACTTCCTTAAGTTCCCAAAACTTACTTAGCAGGCTGTCTAAAGTTAAAGTTTTTGTTTAAATCTAAAAATAATACAATAATAATAATTAGTACCGATTGATTACCTGACAGTGTATCTATTTGGACTCTTTCAAGTTATTTATTTGCTAGAATATATACAGCTTCCAATAAAGTAGTTAGTTAGTTCCTCGTGAAAGATGCTGACGTTCTTTTGTAAGGAACTAGACTTCATGCCCCTTCGAAAAGCTAAGGAACCAGAATTTGAGATTTGACAAAGGTGCTTTTATTTTCTTTAGTATTTTCAAGTGACCAATAACGTTACTTAGTCTGAAATTGCTTGCGCAATATCGTTTGAGTGCTTGTAAGGTCTTCCTGGAGTGTGTCCGTAAGTATTTCATATCCTTATTTGTCATATTGTTGAGATGAGGTAATCTTTTTATTTATCCTCAAAGCTCAATACTTAACCTCTTCATCAAAGTGCACCACGATCTCATCTATAAACAGGTCGAAGAAGATAATCTCTTTTTTCCTTGTTAGTGGAATAATTGTTGTTTTGCTACGATTAGTTAAAGGCCCCTAACTACCAATTCCAAGTAGTTGTTGGGGCACCTAATAGTATGGACCACAAAAATGAGGACAGTACTCTACCCTGAGAACAGCTCCTTACACTAGTGATAAACAATTCTTCATGACCTAAATTTGTCTTTATTATCGTTAAGTGTAGCAGGTTGCTAGTCCACTTTGTAATCTCTGAATTTGCCTCGCTCCTAAAAGTACCTAACACATGGGCTGAAAAGTCCGTTTCTAAGAGAGAGCACGACTTAAATTAAATCCATATCATTTTCAGTTAGTACCAACCTTTAAAAGATACGTGTATAAATTTGACAGCTGTCGGACGATCAGTTCTCGAGATATAGCGTTGTGAGTGAAGCAACTTTTGTTATTGTGAAAAAAAAAAATGTATTCAAAGCAATTTCGTGTGTTGATTTATCATTGCTTTTTGATGGGAAAAAATGCAGCCGATGCAAAGAAATGACTTGATAAGTGTTACCCGGACTCTGCACCATCCGAAAGAACCATTCGCAAGTGGATTGAAAAATTTAAAAGTGGTCATACAAGCACCGAAGATGATGCACGCAGCGGACGTCCAAAAGAGGCTGTTTCAGATGAAAACATCAAAAAAGTCCACAAAATGATTACGAATGACCGTAAAGTGAAGTTGATCGAGATAGCTGAGGCTCCGAAGATATCAAAATAGCGTGTTGGATATACCATACACGAATATTTGGACATGCTCTGTTTACAGTGGGTGCCGCGTTTGCTCACAGTCGACCAAAAACAACAACTAGTTGATGATTCCGAGGAGTGTTTAAAGCTGTTTTTTTTTTTGCGTCGGTATGTGACAATGGATGAAACTTGGCTCCATCACTTCACACCAGAGTCAAGTCGGCAGTCAGCTGAGTGGCGAGCAGGCGACGAGCCTCGTCGGCTGGCAAGTTTATGGCATCCGTAGAAAAATGGCCGCATTTGAAGAAAAAGAAAGTGCTGTTTCATCAAGACAATGCCAAGTGTCACAAGTCGATGAAAACGATGGCAAAATTGAATGATTTTGGCTACGAATTGCTTCCCCACCCATCGTATTCTCCAGATTTGGCCCCCAGCGACTATTTCCTGTTCGCCACCTCAAAAGAATGCACGCCGGAATGAGATTTAAGACCGATAAAGAAGTAATCGCCGAAATAGAGGCCTATTTTGAGGCTAAACCGAAATCGTACTGCAAAACTTGTATCGAAAGATTGAAAAATCGTTTCAATCAGTGTATCGCTCTTGAAGGCAACTATATTGATAAATAACGTTGGATTTTGCAAAAATTTTGTGTTTTACTATAAAACGGACTTTTCAGCCCATGTATTGCAACGTCCATGAATGTGCAGAAGCCTATGCGTTTAGAGTTTGATGCTCTTCCTATATCGTACACCAGTATGTGTAGTGCTGAGTTTATAGATTTGCCTCTTTAGTAAGTTATAAGTTGTGACGCTAAACTCCTTATGTATAGATCAGTCTCCTTTTCTATAATCTTTAATATGAAAGATCGAAGGCTAATGGGTTTGTCTAAGATTACCTTAACTACTCTCAAAGTCAGAAAAATATAATCCAGTGTGAGACTTACTCTGAAAGTTTAGATTGATGTCAAAGTGAGTCTGCTGGAACCTTCGCAACCAGTGAAGCGAGTCAACAAAAAGAGCTCTGACATTTTCCTGAAAATGCCTTCAAGGTATACTTCTGTACGTAGTAAACATTTTCGATAGGGACTTTTGTATCCTACCAGTGTCCTTGAATTTCCTTAGTTCTTTGTTTTACATTATATTTCTTCATCCTTATTATTGAATTCCTAGCCATTTCCCGAAGTTTTTTTTTTTGAAATTTTCGTTCCACAAGGGTATCCTTTTCGTAGAGGATTTAGTCTTCGGTTTTGTATCCACATATCAGATTCATAATGGACCCATTAAGTTCATCTGTTAATTTGTATTTGAGGGTAATTTTATGCTGAAGAGTTTCTCTGTGAGAATTTGAGTATATCGACACTAGTATGTTGTTTGTGGTTTAATATGGATTGTAGCACTCTTCACCAAGCCCTTTAATACAATGAGAATGAGGACATAGAGTAGTCATTAGATCTAAATCCGAAAAGTGTATTTTAAGTTGAGTGAAAATATCAACCATGTTTAGTTGATAAAAATATTTTCCCATTAAAATTGACAAAATTAAGCACAATAAATCGCAGTACGCAAGGCTATATTTATCCTGAATATATTTTGGTACTAACTTAAGTATAGGGTCCATATGATATTAAATGAAGAATTACAGGTTATTAAATAAGACCTTTATTACCTTAAGTATAGAGAATTCTCATGACAGACTTTCTAATTCATTAAATAAAATTTTTCATACGAATATTTTAGATACCTAAATAAACTTAGTTCGAAGCTTGGAAAAGTCTTAGCTGGTAATGTTCCGGATAATTTGCTTGTAAGAACAAGCCCAGCTTAACCGTAATAGACTGTTAAATGTGCCTAAATACTTCGCAACTATTTCATGGAATTTTCTTGAAAATTAAAACCCATCACTTGAATCAAATTACCCCTGCTAACCTACTCAAAAACCAAAGATCTTTAAGAACTGAAAACTGCCGGTAACCGAATAGCCCATTGCTGGACTTTTCATTTCGAATGTACACCCTTCTTGTAAACCGAAATTGAATATTCCCAGTTTGACCGCAAAGCTTGTGAGTATTGAGCAAGGAAATACGATTACTTTCACATTGGCTAACTACACTACATAAAATACCTTCACCCAAGATGCTACCTTCACACAACATCTAACCGACAATTTACCCTCCAAGGTCTAAGTAAAGGCCCAAGCCCTGTTTCGCATCATTATTCACGAGCAATGTTCACTCCATTGTTCTTGGGTTTACAAACGAGTACACTCCAATCGTTCACTACTATAGCAACGTGCTAGGGATTCTCTTTGGGTCTAATCCTTGCCGTAGGTAATTAATTAGTTGTGTGTGGAAGAACTGGAAATGTGACACACATCCATAAGATGCTGAACAATTTACAAACATTTATTTGCTCTTTTGATTACATTCACCTACACCTACACCCTGGTCATATATCCATACTGACACTTGAAATGCGATTGCAGACAGAGAGACATCCTATTCGTACTAGGATGTAAACGTCAACGTCAGGTTCCCTCCATCTCTAACCCAAGACCAGACTCTGACCCAAGGCACCAGTTCGTCATCGCCTTTTTCGTCGCCCGCCATCCTTGTCGTCTTCGTTGTCAACCCCCTAGTCAACATTCTCATCATCTGAACCTATGTCTTCGATTGGGACAGTGAGATCCCGGAATGGTGTGCTACAAATTCAAGTGTTTCATGTGTAACCTTTTGTCCAGCCTTAATCCCGAAAAGGATCCATGCCTGGATACTACATAGCATTTATTTGTGTAATGAAATTACATAGATTTTCCTGACCGAGTCGAGATACATATTTGTAAACTTCTGGTACACCATTGTTCTCGCCCATGTACAGATACTAGTGAACTGGTGATGTTATTTTGTTTCTGGCGTTGAGGAAATTAATTGGATCAGCTAGTCACTCATCAAGTTGTACTCGTCATCGTCGTCGGTTAGATGGAATGCTGCCCAAGGACATTCAGCATCTTGTTCTACTTCAATAGTTTGAAGTGGAGATAACTTCTATGGAAACCGCCACCCAAACTTTTGCTGAGATAACTAATGAAATCCTTCGTAGGAATATGTATGAATATATATATGAATATGAATAAGACAAATTACTCGATTCCCGATTATCGTTTCGAATTTATTTGTTTTCTTTTTTTTTATTTAGATACAGAAAAGGAACCACCGAGGAAATGATGTGAGAAAGGACATAGAAAGTTGTAATGACAATCGAATCAGGATGCGAATATAGTAGAATTATTTCCTTATTTATTAATGCTCATGACAACGGAAGCGACACTTGTAATTAATCTTAGTGTTGCTCTGCATTTATATTTCGTTTTGTGTCGATTTGAAATCAATTTATCTGAGAGCTGATTGTGTTGTTCCCTTCCCGGGAGATTTTATTTTTTAATTTTTTTCTTTCAAATTTTCGACTGACGTAAATGAGATTTGGACATTTGTTAATTGTTGGAAATTTAATTCGATGATTTATTAGTTCACATTACAAATTGACGTGATTTGGGATGGCGAGGAATTCGGGAGAAACTGGTTACGAAACGAGTTAATACGTGTTGATGATAAATACTTCATTACCATTAATTTGACAGAAAACCATTTCTAAAAGACGAAATGATAAAAAACCCAAGACCTTGATGCAGATTGGTCTTTCGTTTAGTCATGGTAGTTTTAAATATTCAATAGGCTTAGGTTTCATAAGTCAATGTCATTTTAATAGAAGCAAATGAAGGCACACTCATTAATGGCATGGAATTATCCTAGATTGTGACAAATTTCATTACAGTTGAAACCATAAAAGCTGTCTTCTTACAAAAATATGAGGATAACCACCATGTAGCGGCTTAACCGCGATTTTATCTATAATTTGAGCATAGCCTGACACGAATGTTAGCCATGCTGATTTGCGCGATCCCTATTCAGTTTTTCTTGTTAGGTCTCCTTTTATTTAATCCAAGAATGATGATTTCCTAAAATATAAAAGTTGGTCCGTACACTATAGACATATACCAGATGGTTTAGCGTGCAGCCGACCCTTGTACCCTCGCACAGTGGTTCAGCCATAGGTCATAGGGCCGAAATACCGATGTTGAAAATATGATGTTGATTTACCGGTATAGGAAACACAAAAAACTCTTCTATTCACAGGTATAAAAAACACTGCAATAACAAGTGGTAGTGGTAACATCTGATTAGTGCTCATTAGTTTATTTGTTCACATAAATTGGTGTTGTCTTTAAAGTGCGGCTTTTCCGAGAAATTTATTGTTTGTGATATAATTGTACAATGGATATTCAAATTGAAGGTATGTACTATATTTTTAAATTATTTATGCTTTCCTAAACAATGCGACTATTCACAATTAGCTCCGTCAAAACACACCTTCTACTTAACCATTTTCCATATTCGGCTAAGCTTTTACTTATGAAGGCACGAATCGCCATAAATAAGTCATATATCAATATAATCTCTTATTTTCCTAGTTTTAATTACCGCAAAGTCTAGGTGCTCTGAGGGTTGTTACAGGTCATTGAGGGGACTTAGTCCAATACTAGAAATTTTTTTTTTTTTAATTGTTTGTGTTTTTCTTTTGCAAGTACAACCATCACGTGTTCCTTTACCCGAATACTTGTTTTAAATACAATACGTGGATAGTTTGAAAAAGTAAAGAATATGAAGCAGAAAGGTTTCGGGAAGTGTTTGGATCCCTTGCCAATTCTTTACCGGATGCTGAAAATATCCAGACTGATTGCTTGAGAAATCTCCTTTTGAATCTCTGTAAACGGTTTGCTGCATATTGGAAGCAATTTAGGAGATCAAAAGCTATGGTAGTGGCCAAATACGAAAGCTGGTTAAATGAGACCGAAGTTTGCATACTTAAAGTATCTTAAAGACCAATTCGGTTTGTGGTGCAACACCAAAAGAGATGAACGAATATATATGCTTAAAAGAGGTCCCTGATACTACGTAGCAAATTTGAGTTAGGCTTATCTCCTTTGCATTCAAACATTATATTTTTCGAGTATTTTATTCGCGTTTCTTATCGAATTAATATTAAAAAGTGGCAAGCGCGTTCTGCGGAAGATAAAGCTATTCTTGCTTAGAGAACGGCAGTTTAGGGAAAAATAAGGTTTAACTGTAGACAAACCTCGAAATGGAGGAAGTGGCACATCCAATGCTAGAAACACAGCACGCACATTTTTCCATAACTTTGATATTTCATCTGAAATAACAGGTATTAGAAAAGATCTTATTGACAGATGTAGTCACCTTCTGCAGAGCCTTTCTTCTGGTTATAAAATAAATTCAGAAAAAATTAAGAGTTATGCTTTTAATACTGCCAAGATGCTTGTGGATGACTACCCTTGGTATACCTTACCTTTATCAATACATAAAGTATTGATTCACGGAGCAGAAGTGATAGATACTTCTTTATTATCTATTGGTGAATTATCTGAGGAGGCCTTGTAATAAATTATTCAAACTATTCAGACGCGATTATATATATTTTAGTTCGTCCGGTTTTTTTTTTCAAAATTTGAACGTTTATTTAAGAAAAACATGTACAATAGTATTATTCAAAGTATTGCCCATCTGAAGCTTAGAATTTTTCCCATCTTTCTGGCAATTTGTGGATCCCATCCTAAAAGGATTGCGACGGCTTTCCAGCCAAGAATGAATCAAGCCAATTTTTGATATTCTGCTCTGATATGAACCGTATTTCAGTGAGGGCATTCTGCATCGACCGGAACAAATGGTAGTCAGAAGGGGCAAGGTCTGGG
Source organism: Volucella inanis (assembly GCA_907269105.1). Lineage (NCBI taxonomy): Eukaryota > Metazoa > Arthropoda > Insecta > Diptera > Syrphidae > Volucella > Volucella inanis. The sequence goes on from OU026153.1 coordinate 152,569,933, forward strand.
CTATAAGGCGGGTGGGGTGAGACTTCCCATCCACTATTTTCCAAATAGTTCTTAACCGGAATAGCAACGTGGGGCCGAGCGTTGTCATGATGGAAAATTATTGCCTCGTGTCTGGTCGCAGATTCCGGGTGTTTTTCGGATACTGCTCTCTTCAAACGGATTAATTGTGTTCGGAAGCATTGTCCATTGATGGTTTCACCCGGTTTTAGCAGCTCAATATACAGCACACCCATCTGATCCCACCAAATACAGAGCATTACCTTCACGCCATAGATGTACGGCTTTGTCGTTGATTTGGATGGTTGGCCGGGTTTTACATATGATTTTTTGTGCTTGGGGTTGTCGTAATGGATCCATTTTTCATCACCAGTAACAATCCGATGCAAAAATGACTTCCTTTTGTGGCGTTTCAGCAGCATTTCGGACATGCAAAACCGCCTTTCGACGTCTCTCGGCTTGAGTTCATGTGGAACCCAATTTCCTTGCTTTTTAATATATCCAGCTGCTTTTAAACGTTTTGAAATGGCTGCTTGAGTGACACCTAAAGATTCTGCGAGCTCTTCTTGTGTTTGGCAACAATCTTCATAGAATAATGCTTCCAAACTTTTTTGGCTGCCCAGGACGTTCATCGTCTTCCAAGCCAAAATCACCACTTTTAAATCGTGCAAACCACTTTTGGCAAGTTCGCTCAGCTAGCGCAGGTTCACCATAAACTTCCACCAAAATCCATATTAAAGAAATGAAGAAGAACTCCCCGCAAAAACACTTTTTCAGGCACAAAGTTCGACATATTTAAGTGAAAAAAATTGTTGTTGTTTACGCTTCAAATGAATGACATATACTGAAATGACGTACAATGACAGTAGCTTTCCAACGCATGTTCCAATGGAATAATACAAGTTACGCCATTTCTTAGAGAGCCGCAAGTTATAGGCCCTCTTAGATCTCTTGCACAGGCTTCTTCTTAATTCAGATCCACTTATTTCTAGTTCAAACCGATTTTAAACCGATAAAGTTTGAATTACACTATTAAGACACAGCAAAGTAAGAAAGTCGATTCTACCCATGTAATGCAAACGTAATATATGTATGTTATAATGAATTTTAATAAAATTTTTTATTCTTGGATACATACCATATATAGGGTGATTCATCGTGAGGTTTGACTTATAATGAAAAATGAAATACATAAATTTGAAAGTGAACTTAAAAGTTTTATTATCCGTAAAAAGAACAATTCATGGCATTTTTTCTAAAGAAATGATATTATGCAAATGTTGGCCACGATTACATCTGAGGTGGTCCATTCTGAAGGTCTAATTTTGGGCGACTCATTCAAGCATAGCGACTGGTATCTCGTTGATAACATGAGTAATGTTGGCTTCCAAAGCACCAATTGTATGTTAGCTGTCTTATTCGTGAAGACCTGAGACTTTACATATCTCCAGAGAAAATAGTCCAAGGTGTGATATCGCACGATCTAGGCGGCCAATTTACAGTAGCAAAACGTGAAATTAAGTACTCACCAAAATGATTTCTCAACAAGTCCATTGTTTCACGCGTTGTATGGCTCGTAGCTCCGTCTTGTTGAAACCAGAGGTCACCGAGATCATGTGCTTGAATTTTAGAAAGCACATATGATAGTCCGTTAATATGGCGCGATAACAGTTACCATTGACGGTAATATTCGGATATGCCTCATTTTTGAAGAAATATGGACCAATGATTCCACCAGCCCATAAGCCACACCATACCGTTGTTTTTAATGGATGTAATGGTAGCACTTGGTACTCTTCCGGTTGCTCATCAGCCCAAATGAGGTGGCCGTGGTGTAGTAGTATATGCATAGACTCCTCAAGCAGAGGGTCGCGTGTTCGAATCCCGTGGGAGGCAATTCTGTGAAAAAGTCTTTTCATAGAATTTGTGTGTAGTTATATGAAAATCCCTTCGGCGTCAACTCTGACATGAAGATATAACACTGATGTCGGAGTAGTTGCTGGCTGGGCTAAATGTAACGAACTAACAACTAGCATGTACTAAGGCAACCACCAACCACCTGAGTTTCAGAACTACTTCACCACCTGCACGCGCCGTGTTGAAAAGCCAGTAAAAGGGCATTCATATCTCCTTGTTGCTCGCCCGGAATTATAAGAAAAAAAAAAAAATTGGTTTTTCAATTTCACGATAAAACACCGAATTTTCATTGAGTTTTTCAGAGCCCATTGAACGCTTTAAGGCCGAGATCCTAACGTAAAATAATCCAAGTTGACAAATGCGTCAAGCCAAGCTACTGAGAACGACGATATATCGATTCGTCACTGTCTTCGCGCACACTCTCAGCTACAGCTGCTATAGTCTCTTCACTACGTGCTCGATGTGGTCTCATCGGTCGAGTATCATCCACCAACATAAACTGGGATTCAAATTTGCGAATGGTATTGGCAATAGTGGTTTCAGTTGGTCGATTATTCGCACCGATGGTTCCTCGAATTGCACGAAAAACATTTCTCACAGAACGCTGGTTTTCGTAATAGAATTAAAGACATTTAGTTTTTATTAAATTTTTTTCTTGCGGGTTTTAAATTGGTCTGACGCCACTGCTAGCCAAAAATCTTCTATCCTCTACTTAAAACTAATTACATTGTTATCTTCTTAAAGAGACAACGGTTTCTTATCACAAGTATTCTTCTGAACATTTTGAGGTGTAAATACATGAGTGTTGAACATATTTAGGTACATACATTACAATATAGGTATGTACTTAAATTACTGAAGCATTAGATATACTAGCATGAGTCTATATGTGCATACATATATATGCCGCTAAATACAGGTGTCATCCATTTGAATTGTTGATTATTTTGTCAAAATATCTCCATGTTAATATATATAATTGTGAGCTGTGCCAGGTTTCGGTAGTGTCTTTTCAAACCAATTGCATAAATTTAAAGATTAACATCTTTTGTTGAGAAATTGTATACTAGTCACTCAATAAGTTATAAGGATAGATATTTTTGAAACATATTGTGTTAAATATACATACAAGTTTCAGCCGCTAGTCTTATCGCGAATAAAACAAACACAATCCTTTAAAAAAAAAAATAATTTACGCTCTTTATTTGGTTGCTTATAGGCGTCTGTATTTCACATTGTTTGACTTACGACTGATTTCCTACCTACCGACAGACTCTTTTCCTAGTGTGGCCACTTTACAATCACTAGTTAGTGTTACCACTTTATATTTCTTACATTCTTATCAGTGTCTCTCCTATGGCTTGCTACAACTCGACCATCTTGACTTGTAATCGTCCCGGGTTCCCCCTTTGTCTTACTACTATTACTTAATTCGTTTACTCTCGTTTGTAACCATGGTTTGATGTTGGCTGCTTCCCATATATCTTCATACGGGATCTGGCTTACTTGAAATAATTCTACATTCTTCACTATGTACCGGTCATTTGGCAAAATCTTTTCAATTTTATACGGACCCTTAAACTTAAGGGCTATCTTCTTACTAGCACCTGGGGTGCTGATAAAGTTCTTCACCATTACACAATTTCCTTTCCCATATGCCTTATGCGTTCTGTAGTGGTCCTTTCGTGACTTATTATATTAATGATACTTAATCATCTTATTAGCAGCTCTCGTTCGTATTTTCTCTAAATCTCTCACATTTTCCTCCTCGTAATGCTCATTTAAACCCTCCTTCAGAAAATCAATAACTTCGACATTTTGACTTACTCCGAACAGAAATTCACCCAGTGTCGTGCCTATACTTCGGTGTATTGTGTTGTTTATAGCGAATTCTATTCTTGGTAGTATCCCGTCTAGAGAATTTTCGTACCCTGCGTCTGTCAGTTTTGCTATCATGGGCGCCAGACTTCTGTTTATCCTTTCCACTTGTCCGTTGGCTTGTGGGGAAGCCGTCGCAATCTTTATGTGATGTAAATTCTTATCTTCCAAGAAACTTCCGAAATCCTTTGAAGTAAACGCACTTCCTCTGTCTGACACCAGCACCTTCGTTCGGCTATATGAATTAAAATAAGATCTAAGGCAGCTTATTACTTCACTTGTGTTGGTTGTCCTAACGGCAAAAAGTCTGACGTACTTAGTAAACGCGTCTACTTCTAGGAACACATACTCTACACATACTTCGCCCATTTGAGTGACACTGGGCCAAAGTGATCTACATGTATCATCTGGAAGGAAACATTTCCTTTTGGTATGTTGTGCAAGTAGTCTTCGTGTTTTCCAAACTTAGGTGAAAATGCGATACACTTTAAGCAATTCGTTATGTGCGACTTGATCTTACTTTTCATCTGAGGGAAACAATATGTTTTCAGAACCGCATCCAAGACTTTGTCGCAACAAACATGACCCATCTCGTCATGGAATACATTCAAAATCTTACTTTCCATCCCTATAGGGACGTAAAACACTATTCTTTTCCCCACATTCCTATACACTAGTCCGTTACGCATCTCATATAGACTACTCTCTTTTTCTTCCAATAGTTTCCGTATCTCCTTAATTTTCCTATCCTTGTGTTGGCAAATAGATAAATTTTGTTCAAACGTATTTTCTTCTAGCACCAGAATGTTTGAGACTCGACTGAGAGCGTCTACTTGCTGCATTCTGTCCCCGCCACGATGTTCTAGGGTGTAGTCGTAGTTTTGGAGTCCATCTGGCTATTCTGGGGTTTACCTCTCTTTTGTTAAGTGTCAAGGTTAGTGAGTAATAGTCTGTCACAATCTTGAATCCAATGCCGTATAAATATATCCTGAATCTTTGCAGCGCATAAATAATTGCCAATGTTTCAAGTTCGTAGCTGTGATACTTCTTTCTCACTCACATTCTTTCGCTCTTTTGGAAAAATAAAACACCGGATGGAGCCTCCCATCCGCCTTCTTCTGCATCAATATGGCCCCAAATCCGGTGGATCTCGAGTCGCAATGGAGCTCCGTCTCATCCCGATGACAGTAAATTGCCAGAATAGGTGCCATCAGTAGTCTTCCTTTTAGTTTTTCGAAGCATTGCATCTCTTCACTGTCAAATTTAAAAATGGTATCCTTCCTTAAAAGTTTGTATAATGGCTGGGCTAACATTGAAAATCCTTTAACAAATCTTCTGAAGTAGGAACATAGTACTAGAAAACTATGTACAGCCCTTACATTCTGTGGCACAGGGAAATCCTTTATCGATTCGATGCCCTTTACATTTGGCTGGATACCCTCCTTGGATACGGTGTATCCTTAATACTGGACCTTAGCTTATATAAACCGACATTTGTCCAAACGTAACTCCAACTTGTTTTTAACTAACCTATCGAAAACTTCATTCAGTATCATTAACTGTTCTTCTATAGTTTTAGTCGCTATCATTATATCATCTATGTAGATTTTGACTTTCTTTTCTTAAATCAAATCTTCAAAAACATTTCAAATATAACGTTGCAATTCCAATGGAGCATTCTTTAGTCCAAATGGCATCCTCAGCCACTCGTACTGTCCCATTGGTGTCACAAATGATGTATATTTAATCGATTCGTCACTCATTCATATGTGGTAAAAAGCGCTCTTCAGATCTAATAATGTGTACACTCGTTTATCTAAACACTCGTCAAGTAAGTCACCGATTAGTGGAATCGGGTTATTGTCGATTAAGGTAACTTTATTTAAGTTCCTGACGTCCACGCAAAGTCGCAAATCGCCTGTTTTCTTTTTTACTAATACTATAGGCGACGCGTATTCCGATCTGCTTGGCCTGATTATTCCTTCCCGCAGCAACTCGTCTACGATAGATTGTACTTTTTCCTTTTCGGCGGATTGGCTGTGTGAACGTAGACGGTTTCTATAAGGGGGATTCCAACTGAAATTGTTCTTTAAAGTTCTAGTTGCGAAGAACTGCATATCCGCTTGTTAACCCAATCAATTGCAGATATTCTATATTTCGGCTAAACTTGGACGTTCTACCTGTAGAAGTTTTATGGGTGTTAAGTTAGTTACAGAATGGATACTGGTATTTAAGGTAGTGATGTCTTCATTTATTATATCCTTGCATATACAATATGCTTCATAAATATATATAAAATCGATGCAAATTTGGAAAATTTGTCCATAATTGTAAGAATCTGTTGATTATGAATTGCATAAACATCTATGTGGACAGTATCTAGAGGTTGAAGGGTTTAAAGTTTTCAAATTCAAATTCAACGGGCGTTCCGAAATGGATATTCCATCATCAAGATTTTCCGAAGCAGAGTGAATAGTCGACAAGTTGGAACTTTCCTCTAAGTCAACTACAACTGTTTTGAAGAGATTCATTTATATTCACCTCTATTCGACTCAATGCATCGGCATAAGTGTTTGCCTTTCCCTTTTTATAATGAATGTCATATTCAAATTCTTCCAGCTTCAATCGCCATCTTATCACTTTTGAGTTGGTATCTTTTAAAGAAAATAGCCAAGTGAGCGGTTTGTAGGCTGTAACAATGTGAAATTTTCGGCCAAAAAAAATTACTCGCCCCAACAATGGCAAGAAGCTCCTTTTCTATGGTAATATACTTGGTCTCGGTGTATGATAGTGTACGCGAAGCATAAGAAACAGGTTTGTCAGATCCAATTGGGCCCTAACTCAAAACAGCTCCTTTTGCAAAATTGCTTGCATTTGTAGTTAGGTTAAAAGGTTTGGAAAAGTCTGGGTACTGTAAGAGCGAGTCATTACTGAGGATATCCTTGCAGTGTTCAAAGCAACTGATATACCTGTCATCCATTCTTTTCTTCAGGCATTCAGTTTAGGGTTTGGTTATGTTTGCGAAATCCTGAATAAACTTCCTATAATAGCCTTATAAGTTTTGTGTACGTGGGATAGGAAATTTTTTTTTCGCCTCAATTTTTGCAAGGTTTGGCTTGTGATGTTACAATATACCCAAGAAAGCTTACTTCTTTGCACAAAAACTCAGATTTATTAAGTTGGATTTGCAGGTTGGCTTGTCGCAATTTGAAGAAAACTTTTTTTAAGGTTTTCTACATGCTCCTAAAGGGAAATGGAGAAAACACTTATATTGTCCATGTAAACGAAACATATTCTTCCCTGTAAGTCTCTTAAGATATTATCAATTACCCTTTGGCCAAATGACATTCGAATGAATTCATTATGGCCATTGTAAAGGCAGTTTTGCTTATATCTCTTGAGTCGATTTCAAATTGATGGAATCTAGAAGCTAGGTCTAATGTAGTGAAATACATACACCTCCCCAATATCGATATCGATCACTAACTGTTTTCTCATTCAGCTTACGATAACCCACTACCTAACGCCATTTCCGCTTGTTAGAAGCATCTAGTTTTTTGGGGACATTTCATATTGGACTGGTCCATGGGGAGTAACTTGGCCTTATTAATTCCTTGCTTCAGAAGCTCTTGTATCTCAGACTTAATTTCGGTTTTATGGATTTCTGGATACATATAGGACTTGGTGTATACTGGTATCTCATTAGTTTTCCTGATACGGTGTTTTATTACGTTTGTAAAGGAAAGGGAAGTACCCTTTTTAAAAAATACATCATCAAACTGTTTACAAAGTCTAAAAAGTGCCTCTTGTTCTTTCTTATTCAGGTGATCTGTTCTAAGTAATTTAATTATTTCACTATGAGGCAAAGATTCTATATTATATGGTCTGAATCATATTTTATTGAGATGTTTTTCACTTCTCTGAAGTCGGTGTAAATTTCTGCCCTGAGGGGCTGTTCCAAAAATAGTTTCTGAACCTGATTTCACAGATTGATTACTTTCACGTGACTATACCAATTTATAGATACCTTCGGGTACCTTTACGAACTTATTTATAACAGTAGATTTAATGTATATATCTCCACTTTCAATGTCTATAGGAAATCTGGCTATAATTTTTGAATTCGGAAGTACTGTGAATATTCCGGACATATACTATAGTTTGGTTTGAACTGAAGGGAAATAGCGGTTTTATTTGTTTCTAAAAGCTTGTCTTTAAGATTTATTTTTACACCTTATTGCTTCAGCATCTCTTAACCTATTAAGCCATCAAAATAGGAATGAAATTTGAAAATGAGGAATTTGTATTTCTCACCTGCTTTCAATTCCTTGAATGTAGTGAGTGTAACTTGTCGGTCAAGTTTATGTTTATTTAAGACAGTTGTTACATACATTGGTTCTATGGTTTCAAAGAAGTCGGGATTAACAAGTTCAGGATTTTTAAAATTTGCGGAAACTCCCGTGTCAACAAGAAATTTAAGCGATAGTCCTGAGGGAGGCAATATGTTAATGTACGGTAGCAAATTTGAGCTATGGGTGTTTATGTCAAGAAATCCAATTTGCTGTCCGAGGCTGTTAAGTGAAAATTTGCATCGTCTATTTCATAGGTTGCCTCATTATAGAAACTGTTAGTTTCTGCAGTTGCACATTGGGTTTCCGATGGTAGGCATTAGTCCGGTTCTGAATAATAGTATTTATCAAGGTAAGAGCTTATGCTATTAGAATTATATACTTCGGTGGGTGGTTGCTGATATTGGGTTGTATTTGTGTGTATGTTATGTACTTCTCTAATACCGTTGTTTCGGTATTGTAATTGCCAAATATATTACTGTGTTGTCTATGGACTGTAGATGCGTTTCTAAAATTCGACTGTTGAGTTCTAGTGTTACGGGTATTGCCACTGGATAAGTCCATTTGGGTGGGGGAAGTTTTGAGGATTAATCATTACTCTTTGACTCTGATTCATAGGTAAATAATTTGGAAGAACAAAATTTTGATTTTGTAGATACTTGCTTAAATTCGTTGTGATTTGGAACAACTGAATGAAAATTATGTCTTTTGGTTAATAACTTTTTTTTGGAATAAAATATCTACTATTTGAACTAAAATATGGTCTCTAGGATGTAGCTTTTTTATTTGATACAACATATTTCATTTAGTACGCGTTTTGCTCCTTGATGCAAAAGTCAAATGCTTCCGGGAGAGTGCTTGGTCTCATTGCTCGAATAAACGAACCAAGTGGTTTTCTCAAGCCAATTAGAACTGTATTCAAGCACATCTCCGAATATAGTAGATTACATTTGGCAAGAACCACATTGGAATTTGTTTTATGTATGTGCACATGATTGTTAAGAGTAGACAGTATTTCTACTATTTTCGAATAATAATTTTGCAAAGTGTCATTGTATTGCTGAAGGTTATGGGGGTCTGTCGCGTGCGAAGTTTAATTTCTTTTATCTGAATAATAAAGAATAAGGTTGTCTTTTATTTTATTCCATTCTAAAAGCGTCCCAAACATATTGAGCACCTTACTTGCTTGACCTGTTATTTCGTTTCTTGTATTATACGGGCGTAAAGTGTATTGCTAACCATACTCATAAGGCTTAAGATCTCTTCAACGTTGTTAAGAAATTCATGGAGTAATCTAAGATTGCCATAAAATTGGGGAAGATCTTTTATGACGTCAGGAATTTTGAGAGTGTTCTGAATATTATTAATCTCAAATAAATTAACATTATTTGTTTGGTTACTAAAATTACACGTGTTATCACCCAAATTGTTGCTTAAACTACTATTACCTACAGCTCAGTTTGCATCGGTGCTATCTATTTCTATATTATTAGAACAAATATCTCCTAGATCCATTCCAGAAAATCCGTTATTTTAACGCTTGTTGCCTTCCATATTTGGTAAGCAAATATATCAGTTCTTTTCACCAGCACTATCTTCTGAACAATACTCGTAATGTTTGTACAAATACAATCTTTTTTTATCACGTTAACTTGGCATAAAGTATGTATATTTAACAAATAATAAGGATGAAAAGGTAAGGATTGAGCTACTAGTAACAAAATTCACAACTTGCATGTGTGTAGATCTAGTTTCACGTTGATTTTGCTTGAAAGTGTTAGTTCTGTCTTGGGCCAAAGAGTTAATATTTTACACGTTTTATTGTGTGCCCAGATCCCATTTTGCATAAGTTCAAAATTCACCAATATGCTCTTGATGAAGGATGCAAGTATACACTATCGAAGGAATTTGTGGATGATACCGATTTATCAATATGCTTTTGATATTCAAGTTCCGCACAGATTTTGATATGCGATCGTATAACTTTCAAATAACTACACAAACGCGACCTCAGAATTCATACAAAAATGTACTGCGCCAGTTATAGATATGGTTTCAAAGAAAACAAAAAAACGCTAATGAGCTAGTTTTTTGACCAGGTCGATGTCCCTGTACCGCTCGTATCGTCCCGTCTAATCGTCTCCGCCACATTCCGTCAACGCATAGGGAAAAAATACCTAACGAAGAATTTTTCTCTCAAAACGGTCAAGGATATCTTCGTCCGCTTTAGAAAGAGGCCATACTTCGGACCAAAGAACAGATTTGGGATTATAAAATGTCTTATATAGAATTTACTAGGTTGTTCGGTCTAAGGAAACAGACCCATTTTTCCGCTTCTGTTCCTATGCTCGCAAACGCACCATTGACAGCTCGCGTATGCAAGCAATTGAACAGACTTTTGAAAGATCTGGTGGAGAGTATCTATCTGAACGTCTCATGTTTTCTTCAGGATTTGCCGTAGTGTGAATATTTGGTCATTTGTGGAATTAGCGGGCCTTAAATCGCACTACTAGTGTCAACCAAATCGTTGACAAATGGTTTTAGGTGCTCGCACAATATGGCAGACAAGATCTTATATGCGATATTTAGAAGACTGATACCTCTTTAGTTGTTGCAGTAGGAGACCCTCTACTACTTTTTTGTGAACCGGGTAAACGATGCCTGGGTTCCATTCATCAAGCATTCATTCATCTAAACAAATCTTGGAAGTAAATTGGTGTATGTTTTCTACGAAGTCTTCTCCTGCTGCCTTAAATAGTTCGGCGGGTAGGCCGTCCGGTCCGGCAACCTTGTCCGACTTCAGTTTAGATATTGCCATCGTTACTTCATTTTTGTCGGGTGGACAGAATTCTTGACTTGCATCGTAAATATTGAATGGTTCACTTTGCTTGACAGCGGAATTTGTGCCGTCTTCGCCATTTACCAAACTGTGGAAATGGTTTTTATATATCCTCAGCACCAACTGTGCGTCTACTATAAGGTTTCTTTGTTGATCTCAACAGGTTTCCGTTCGGGTTTTATTACTTTGATACGTTCTTTTTACATTTTGGTAAAACTTCCGAACATTATTCCGGGAGTAGCACCTCTCTTTTTTCTCGATCGCTCGCTTCTCTTGCTCTTTCTTTTTACTCCGGAGAAGCCGATGTTCTTACCTCCTCTTTTGTTCGAAGAACTCACGAGACCTTTTGTGTAGCGCCGCTTTGTATGCATGTTGTTTTGCAGCATGTACTTTCCGAAACTCTTCATCGAATCAGCTTCTCGGCATCTAAGTCACTATTTTTCAGAACTTGATGCTGGCTCTAAAGGACTTCTCGAGAGGTTGAGAGATATGCGATGGGCACAGGTCTGGCAGCTTGTTGCCATTGTAACCGTTCAACGTTAAATCTCCTCACAGTATATCCCCGTTGTTATGGCGTCTGAAATGTCTAGGTAGTGTCCGAACCTATGTTGGCCACTCGGAATGTTCGGCTATCTTGAAGAGTGCCTTACGTCGACCACGACATGATCAATCCTTTACTCACATATCGAAGGCTCAAGACTTCTTGCCTAAGTCTGCCACTTATAACAAATCCGCATCCAAATAGACGCTGCTTATGTTTCCTATAACAATCACAGTAGTAAACATCACAGTTTTTCATCTTACTTTATAGCAGTAACGTAGAGGTCCAGAAGTGTATTGAAGTGAATACACGGGAAACAAAGGTCGAAATGGGAAGAATTCAATGATTCAACAGTGGGAGGCAAGGGGACCCACTCTAATTAATCACCCCGAAGGAAACAAAATACTGCTACGTCCACGTCGCTGTTTCAGGGTTATGCTAAAAGCAGTATGTAAAAACAAATGACAAGTATACGAGCAATACAACTGAGCAATGAAAATCAGGAATTATCATTTGAAAAATCAAAAGTGGCCTTCGTTTGATCTTGAAAATGGGTCTCAAGGTTCAATTCGTGGTCACCATCTTATGTCCCCTTCAGAACTGACTTTTGTCTGAAACATTTTTCGCAATATTTCATAATTTTCGAGTAATTTTGATGTCTTAAGTTTTATGGCGCCCTCTGACGGGAAAAGAACGCATTTTTGAAAAAAGTGTTCTATGTAAAAGAATTGTAATTTTAAACGCATATTACGAATCTGTCAAAAAAATAGGGGTTCCCATTGAAAAATCAAAAGTGAACTTCGTTTGACCTTAAAAATGGGGCTCAAGTGAAATCATCTGAATATATGAACAAAGATTTGAAACACAAGTCATATGAGAAATTGCGGGAGAAATTATTAGAAATTGATAAAAATGCCACAGCTGGAACCGTTAAAAACAAAATTCATAGTATGAGAACAAATTTTCGGGCAGATATAAAGAAAATCAAGAAATCCAAAAAGTCAGGAGCAGGGGAAGATGATAGTTACCAGCCATTTTTATGACATTTCAGTGAGTTGTTTTTCTTGACAGATCACGAAATGCCGAGAAGTGGATTGAGCAGCAGAAGTTCAGCTTCAATTGCTTCTAGTGTACCAGATTTGGCGTCCGAAGAAAGCGTAAGTTTTTTTTTGTGTGCAAATAGAAACAAATTTTAAATACCACAAAATTTCAGTTATATGCTAACGTTAGCAGTCCTTCAATTACGCTAGAAACTGAGCAAAGGACACCATTTTCCCCAAAAAGGCGAGCTAAGAACACGGCTGTAGAGCAAGCCCAAGTTGTATTGCAACAAGTGCAAGAAAAATTGAATTCATATAACGAAAATGATTGCGACATATATGGTAAAATTGTTGTTTGTGAATTAAGGTCCTTGCCGGAAGAAGAAAAAATTTATATTAAAAAAATAATAAACGACGCAATTTTTGAAGCTAAAGTTGGAATAGCAAAACAAATTCGCCTTATATTGGAATGCAAGAAATGCAAGACATGAGTCCGGACATCCGGATACAACAATTTCTTTCTAAATGGCAATAAAAGAAGATAAAGAATGTTTTTTTTAATTATATTAGTATATATTTTAATTCGTGCGGTTCTTTTTTTTTAAATTAAACGTTTATTTAAGAAAAACATATACAATAGTATTATTCAAAGTATTGCACATCTGAAGCTATGACTTTTTCCCATCTTTCTGGCAATTTGTGGATCTCATCCCAAAAGAACTGCGCCGGCTTGGCAGCCAAGGATGAATCAAGAGAATTTTTGTTATTCTACTCTGATGTGAACCGTATTTCAGTGAGGGCGTTCTGCATCGACCGGAACAAATGGTAGTCAGAAGAGGCAAGGTCTGGGCTATAAGGCGGGTGAGGTAAGACTTCCTTCCCGTTTTCCAAATAGCTCTTAACCGGAATAGCAACGTGGGGCCGAGCGTTGTCATGATGGGAAAAATTTATATCCTTTATTATTTTTATTATTAAAATTATTATCCTTTATAATTATAAAAATAGGATCCACTATTTACAGGATGCACAATTGAAATGTGTTTGCCATCCACCCCAAACAATTAGGGAAATCCTATTTGTAATACAATAAAAATGGCGAGCGATTTCTTCCCACTCTTCCACAGATCTTATAAACTGTGAAATAAATAAATGATCCATGTTGTTTATGCAGTACTTTTAGCTCACTACTTAAAGGTGAGCTAACATTATATATTGCACGGCAGGTCTCTGGAATTATAGAGGATATCGATTGAGCGGAGATTCCTGTTGAAAATTTGACATCTTCAAAACTCCTGTCTGTAGCCAAAAAATGTAAAGTTGATGACAATCGCTTAGATGGTTTAATACACTCCCTCATCACTGTATCTTTTTTTTTAATCAAGGGTGTAACCAGCCCCAGCAATTCAATGAATACATTTTCATCCATTCTAAGAAAATGTCTATAGTCTTCTTCACAATTAGAAAGTTCTCTCAACAACCAACAATATCCATGAAATTTCCTTTTCAGCCACCACTTGTTTTTTTATCCAAGATTTAGATTTTTTTTATTTATTATTATTGCACTTGCTGTAGCACCGGCTGCAATGAGATACAAATTATTGTCCATTCTCGTTGACAAATTTGAAACGACTTAACAGAATTTACGCGAAAATATTCACAATGTTCATTGATACGTGTGGTGGTGATTTTTCATCAATGTTACTTGCCAAAAAAAACACGTCAATAATACTTGTTAAGTAACATTGATCATGTGTGGGGCACTTAAGACGTAGCCTTCGAAATACCCGGAGCTATACATTAATACAATAAACAAACTAACATACATTAAACCATACGGGACAGCCATAAGCGATTATTGGCCTAATTGGAGTCACGAAGCATATGACTTTTACCCTGCAATCAACTTGACTGCTGTGTTGCGTGCAAATTACGCCCCAAAAATCCTCCACTTCCTTTGATCCATATGTTGCCTGTTTTACAGCTCTGCCCTCCTGTCCTTACTTGTGTAGTCATTCCGTCATTCTCTGCTTGCCACGGTGCCGCTCCTACATACTGCTCTAGAGATAAACATATAGATATCCCGGATTTAGTCAGGCGGACGGCTTGGAGACTCTACCACGCGGACGGGCTGCACCTTGATATGCTATGATATTGAAACTCTCAGCAATGGCCGAGAGCTCACCCTATGTTCTGTATTGCTTGCTTCCATTAATCAAGATTTTTAAATCCCCAAAAACCACAAAATGAACAGCACATATTTGTAAGAAAACTCACGATTCTCCAGAATTCGTTGCCCCCTAATAGTATTCCAGGTAAATATTCCCCAAAAGTGTCCCGGGTCCGAGGGTGTTATGTGGATCAAAGCAGTCACTTGACAGATAGAACAAACGTGACGTACACGACAAAACATCTACCCGTGCAGTAGGGTAGTTCCACAAGGAGACGTTTAGAGCTCTGTGAGTCCCTTCGCTCTGGCAGCTAAGTTAGTGGAACCACGTATGAATATGTGTGCCTGTGAGAGCTTATATGGGTGGTGGCAACTAGCCGAAATGGACTAATTCAATTATTTAGGCTAAAAAAACACCGGATCGTTCAAAACTTTTTTTTGTTTCATAGTCAGAAAAAGGTTTTTTTTTTTTTATTATTATTTCAACACACACCAATCGAAACAGAATGTAGCAATGTAACATATTTTTATGTTTCGTTTGGTGTACTTTACAGGCCATGTAAATAGGGTATGAACGATGCCCGGATTTTAATCATGCCATGAGCATGTCTAGTGGAGACACAAAAATCCATGCACAAACTAACATTGGGGCATAGATCTCCACTTTTATGTCAAGACATGAGAGTGAATGATAATCAGAGTGGGAATTTTATATTTCGTGTTATACAAGTATAACATATGTGAGGTGTTTTCTGTTTAATGCGGTAGTAATATAAACGTAATTTTTTTTCAGACTGTCGTGTAAAAGAGAGGAAATTATTGATCCTGTTGTTGCATGTTGTCGCATCAACATCTGCTCGCAAAATAAAATGTTTTAACATAATTTGGCCAGGAAACAATATTGAAGACTAGATGTCAGATGTTATGTCTGCCATAATTTTGTCTCGTGGAGATTGACTGTTAAGAAAAGACGTAACTGTGTTTGCGACTTTTTTATTGTGAACTCCGTCACACATACTCAGCGAAAACTCTCATTTAAATAATCGCCAGTGCAAAAAAACAAAAACAAAGAAATTTTGTTTCTGAAGACAAACTTACCAGCTGTCGGCAACGAAATGTTTTTCTGTTTCGCCTTGTTTTTTTGTTTTGTCAAATGCGGTGTGTGCTGCGCCATAAGCAAGTGTGCAATAATCGACAACACATTTGTTGCATTCGGTTTGCTGAAAGCCATGGATTCTCGACAGGCAGTCATAAAACATATGGATTCAAAAACAAGTTTTATTGCTTCGCCTGCTTTTGTACATATATCTTTACTCATAAGAATCAATGGATTGTTGTTTCATTAATCAAAAAAACCATGTCTGATCTGATGTGTTTTCAGTCAAACTATCCGTCATAGCGGAAGGTGCCATAGTATTGAAGTTATAAAAGAAGGTACAGAAAAGATAAGAAAAAAGGAAGTTCATATGTTCGAACAAACAAAAAAAAAAAAAAAAAAAAAAAAAAAAAAAAAAAAATCAGAATTAACGAACAAAAAAAAAAAAAAAAAAAACAACGAGAAGCACCCAGAGGACATTACATGTCCCGGAGCATCACTTTTATCCAAAAACAGAAAAAAAAACCCAGAGAATGACACAAAGAAATTGTTTTGATCTCGTTTTTTGCCAATCTCGCATAAAAATTGAGTGGCGTTCACTGTTTTCTTGTTTCCTCTCTTCTTTATTTTTCCTACCAAACCCCCGTGCTAGACAAGTGTTCTCACACGGTATCGAAGGCCTTCTTTAGCTCAACCAAACAGTCATCCATACATTGATTCTTGCTTTTATTCAGTTGTAAATCAGTTTCGATGCAGCATGAATAGTATCTATGTATCTCTGTGTATTTATTTTATATAGTCTTCGATACAAATGATCTTCAATATTTAATGCAGGCTCTAGAAGTGTTTGCAAAAAGATTGAAAGATACGCCACCGGCAAAGATTCTGGCAGTTTTTTGTTTCTTTCTCTTACACGAACAACTTTAGAGTAGGATGTTAGAATACCTCAGTTCGGTATAAAATGTTTGATAAACAATCAACGCACAACCTTAGAAAATACAAGAAATTGTGCAGTGAACTTAAAAAGGAGATTCCTATTTGCCGTGACACTTATCATCGTTTCCAATTCAATTCTGCTAAGGGAAACTTAAGAAATAATTGGCAGGTAGTTAACAGCATCCTGAATAAATCGTCTTCCTCTAAAAGACCTACAGTTACATATACGTGTCGATGACTGCAAAGTGAGCGACAAACTTATTATTGCAAATGAATTCAACAAATATTTTACTGATATAACTAGCAAACTACAACGGTATCCGGTTAAACCAATCTGTTCCCTATATTCGTCCACTCATAGTTGTATAGAACAATTTCAAGAAAACAGTTTTGTTTATACTCATCTTGAGGTATAAAAGCTATTGGTAATCTAAAAAAGTCGAATTCGTGTGGGGTTGATGGTATTTCGAGTTTCATTCTTAAAAGAATTGCACGCTTCATTTTGGACGTATTGGTGCATATCTTTAACTGTTGCGTATTTACGGGGGTATTCCCGGAAGCACTCAAATGTGCAGATGCTTTACCAATATATAAAAAAGGTTTTGCTGCTGAAATCTCCAACTATAGGCCCATATCTCTTCTTCCAGTTCACAGTAAAATTTTTGAGAAACTTGTAAAAAATAGGTTAGTGGGTTCTTTAAATGCAACTAAGTTTTTCAATCCAACCCAAATTGGTTTTTAAAAGGGCAAGTCAACTGAATATGCACTACAAAAGTTTTGCTCTCAAATAATATCAAATCTCGATAGTAAGAGATGAACGGCTGGTTTGTTTATTAACATCACCAAACCCTTCGATATGGTCAATCATAATCTTCTATTGAGAAAACTGGAAAAAGCAGGTTTTCGTCGTTTTATGCTGATTGGTTCAGATTGTACATTGGAAATAGGTCACAAAGAGTGAAATTAGATGATATTAGGAGTGAAGTTAAGTTCATTAACTGTTCTAGGCTCTGTTCTAGGACCAATTTTGTTCTTGATCTACGTAAATTCACTTTTTTCACTTAATTTTAAAGGTACACCAACTGCTTTTGTTGATAATGTTGGATTTTCCTTTAGTTGTAACAGCCCTTTTGATCTGGTTTCGTACATTAATTGGGATCTTTATTTAACGAGAAACTGTTTTGCAGAACATAACTTGGCTATATGCTCTAAAACTAAAATAATGTTTTTCAACTAATCATCCTTACATAACTAAGATGCAAATGTTCATTTTCTTGCACCCGAGTGCCAAAGATTCAAACTGTCCGTTTGTAATTGTGCGTCTGGTCTTTCTTCTTAATCTTTTTTTAGCATATTTAATGCTTTTAATTGAAAAAGTTAAGGAATTTAAATACTTGGGGCTCACTATTGATTCTAGAATGAGCTAGAATTGTTATTATTCCATTGGAACATGCGTTGGAAAGCTACTGTCATTGTACGTCATTTCAGTATATGTCATTCATTTGAAGCGTAAACAACAATAATTTTTTTCACTCAAATATGTCGAACTTTGTGCCTGAAAAAGTGTTTTTGCGGGGAGTTCTTCTTCATTACTGAAAACTGCTCCCGAAAGTCATCGTATTTTGGTGGAAGTTTATGGTGAACATGCGCTAGCTGAGTGAATGTGCCAAAAGTGGTTTGCACGATTTAAAAGTGGTGATTTTGGCTTGGAAGACGATGAACGTCCTAGGCAGCCAAAAAAGTGTGAAGATGAAGAACTGAAAGCATTACTCTTTGAAGATTGTTGCCAAACACAAGAAGAGCTCACAGAATCTTTAGGTGTCACTCAAGCAGCCATTCCAAAACGTTTAAAAGCAAGGAACTCAAGCCGAGAGATGTCGAAGGGCGGTTTTGCATGTCCGAAATGCTGCTGGAACGCCACAAATAAGTCTGGTGAAAAACGGATCCATTACGACAACCCCAAGCGCAAAAAGTCATATGTGAAACCCGGCCAACCAGCCAAATCAACGGCAAAGCCTAATATCCATGGCGCGCAGGTAATGCTCTGTATTTGGTGGGATCAGATGGGTGTGCTGTATTACGAGCTGCTAAAACCGGGTGAAACTATCAATGGACAACACTACCGAACACGATTAATCCGTTTGAAGAGAGCAGTAACCGAAAAACGCCTGGAATATGCGACCAGATACGAGGTAATAATTTTCAATCATGAAAACGCTCGGCCCCACGTTGCTATTCCGGTTAAGAACTATTTTGAAAACAGTGGATGGGAAGTCTTTCCCCACCCGCTTTATAGTCCAGACCTTACCCCTTCTGACTACCATTTGTTCCGGTCGATGCAGAACGCCCTCACTGAAATACGGTTCACATCAGAGCAGAATATCATATATCATCAATATCATCCCGGCGCAGTTCTTTTGGGATGGGATAGACAAATTGCCAGAAAGATGGGAAAGAGTCATAGCTTCAGATGGGCAATACTTGGAATAATACTATTGTACATATTTTTCTTAAATAAACGTTCAAATTTTGAAAAAAAAAACCGCACGAATTAAAATATATACCCAATAGTACTTAAGAAAAATATGTCGTAAGCCTGTCAGACATCCCAGTTATAGTATCCCTTGTTCTGTGACCTGAACATTCTTCCAGTTCGACATTTAACATTGTATATTGTTTAAGGATTTTAACAACTTTCTTTATGGGGTGTGGTAGTCGTAACTTTTGTTCAATTTCATCTCATAACCTACTTGGAAATCTGTCTTATATTTTATCTGTACCTACTTTTCGTACCACTGCTTAAGTAATTTTTACTCTATTTAATCGTTTCGCTTATTTAACAAACTTCCTCACTCAATCAGGATAATTTTAACATCTGGTTTGTTTTAAAAACATATAAAACTCTGGCTCCTCAAATTCAACCATACCAGTGTAGAATTATTTATTTATTGATGCTCGACTACTGACATTCTGGTTAAATCTTAGCTCGTTATTGTATTCATCATTTATAATTGCATGTCTATTAAGCTATTTAACTAAAGTATTTTTTCTTAAAACAAATACGTTTCTGTTGCACTCTATCATGCTTACCTGAACCTTTTTTTTTTTGATATTTTTAATTTTTTTTAAAATATTTTAATCTTATATTTTTTTATATATTTGCTGCCTGCAGGGGTACCCCACCCAAAAAACTGAATTTTATATAGTTAACCCATTTATTCCCAAAGGCATTTATGTTAAAAGTAAAATTTTATATTTTTGCTAACATAACTTTATTGAATACTGTTAAGAGAATACAAAAATATTTTTTTTCATTTTTTTTTTAAATGAAGGAAATACTGTTTTCAAGCTGTACCCAAACAGGTACAATGGGCGCATATGATTGCTAATTTTTTAAAGCATTCTTTTTCAACACACAGAACTATGTTGCAGAACTCATAAACCCATCTGGCTCTCATGTGACATACTTTGCATCTAAGAGGCTTTTCAATTCTCTTATGAAAATGGTGACTTTCAGTCAAAGCAATGCTTGCACATATGGAACGTTTTGATGTCGAAGACTGTAGAATTGTATATCTTCTAAGATAATATCGAGCGATATCTCTTTGATACGATAGCAAGTCATCTTCGGAATCTACTGAAACTTTATAAAGTTTCCAAGCGTTCACTAACGTTGAGTTTAGCATGGACATATAAAGCTGCCACCACCACTTTTTGCCTCGAATTTTGATTTTATAGGCATTGACATAATGATCGTGTAAGTCAACGCCACCCATACCGTTATTATAATTTGCAATAAGATTCGGCTGCTGAATGAAAATTTTTCTTTTTTCTACTGATGACCAACGTTTGACATAATGCATAGGCTGGATGGTATCAAAGTTTGTGCCAACAGTGACACTATTGAAAAAAAGAATATTATTATTTACGTCGTAAATGTGCTCAAAATACCCTCGTCTCTCCTTTTTGAATTCTTTTTTTAGCTTCAATGGGCATTTCTTTGTTCTTTCTTTCTCTTATTGTTCCAGTTGCTCTGAAGCCATTCTTTCTCAACAACCGCAAAAGCTCATGAGAAGTAAAATAGTTGTCAAAATTAATTATGTGGTCAGATGGAAGTTGAACTTTTTCTAGAAGCTCAAGCACAACTCGAGATCCCAGTGTCATTTGTAACAAATCAGCGTTCACATTTTTTGCACCACAATATGTATCAAAGTTGTAAAGGTAGCTACAACTAACAAATGGGCTGAAAAGTCAGTGCCGTTTTATAAAAAACACAAAATTTTTGCAAAATTCAACTTTATTTATCAATATAGTTGCCTTCGAGGGCGATACACTGATTGAAACGATTTTTTAATCTGTCGATACCAGTTTTGTAATAAGATTTCGGTTTACCCTCAAAAAAGGCCTCTGTTTCGGCGATTTCTTCTTCATCGGTCTTAAATCTCTTTCCAGTGAGCATTCTTTTGAGGTCTGCTAACAGGAAATAGTCGTTGGGGGCCAAATCTGGAGAATACGGTGGATGGGGAAGCAATTCCTAGCCGAAATCATTCAATTTTGCCATCGTTTTAATCGACTTGTGACACTTGGCATTGTCTTGATGAAACAGCACTTTCTTTTTCTTCAAATGCGGCCGTTTTCTGCGATTTCGCCCTTCAAACGCTCCAACAACGTAATGTAATAGTCGCTGTTGATAGTCTGCCCCTTTTGGAGATAGTCGATGAAAATGATTCCATGTGTATCCCAAAATACGGATGGCATAACCTTGCCAGCCGACTGTTGAATTTTTGGTCGTTTTGGACGAGGTTCGTCGGCTGCTCGCCACTCAGCTGACTGCCGACTTGACGCTGGTGTGAAGTGATGGAGCCAAGTTTCATCCATTGTCACATACCGACGCAAAAATTCCGCTTTATTGCGGTTGAACAGCTTTAAACACTCCACTGTATCATCAACTAGTTGTTGTTTTTGATCGACTGTGAGCAAACGCGGCAGCCACTTTGAACAGAGCTCTCGCATGTCCAAATATTCGTGTATGATATATCCAACACGCTCTTTTGATATCTTCAGAGCCTCAGCTATCTCGATCAACTTCACTTTACGGTCATTCGTAATCATTTTGTTGCCTTTTTTGATGTTTTCATCTGAAACAGCCTCTTTTGGACGTCCACTGCATCACCTTCGGTGCTTGTAAATTTTTCAATCCACTTACGAATGGTTCGTTCGGCTGGTACAGAGTCCAGGTAACACTTATTAAGCCATTCCTTTGCATCGGCTGCATTTTTTCCCATCAAAAAGCAATGATAAATCGACACACGAAATTGCTTTGAATCCATTTTTTTTTTCACAATAACAAAAGTTGCTTCACTCACGAGGCTATATCTTGAGAACTAATCGTCCGACTGCTGTCAAATTTATAAACGTATCTTTTAAAGATTGGCACTAACTTAAAGTGGTGTGGATTTATTTCAAATGGTGCCCTCTCTTAGAAACGTCACGGACACATAGGACAGCCTATGTGTTACTTGTCAGTATCCAGTTCTTGAAACCAATACGAACAGGTTATCCTCTTATAAACTGTTTTAAAAAATGGTGGCCAAAATACTTTATAAAGGCTTCATCAATGGATAATTTTTTGTGCATGAAGCCCCATTGTTGATATTTTTGGCACAAAAGATTCATAAGAGGTCTAGGCCTTGCCATTTTGTCTTGAGCATCTAGTTGATTGTTATTTGCGAAATGAATATATTTTTTTATCTCATAAAAACGATTTCGCGGCATGTGGTTATTGTATCCTTATTAAATTCCAATACATGGACTTCCTGGGCATTGAATGGTAACCACTATAGAACATAATTCCTATCAAAATTTCCAACTCTTCTTTTTGGAGAAGAGGTTATGATGGTTATGTTGAGAAGCATGAAGTCTAGTTTGATTCAAGACTAATTCTTTTACCTCATTATCAAATAGCATTTCAAATATTTCGACTGGAGACTTATTGTCTAAATCACATTTCATATTCATTTTATTTATTTTTAAGTTATCAGAACAATTCATCGTCATATTAGCATCTCTTTTGGACCAGTGTGGTTGGGTTTGAGATTGCTCAGTTTTTGAGGTTCTTATAACTGATAAAGGAACTTCATCCTCGCTATCAAAATCCTCATCCCTAATAAAAATTTGAAAGTTACCTGGAACATCATTGGGTGTGTGGTCGTTATCTAAATTTCCCGTTTCTGTTTCCTCCTCGTCTCTATTGTAATCTGCATCTAATGGTATAAAAGCAATATCAAACGCAGGGTTATGATCATCTTCTTCGATTGCATTGGTTGCATCTGGAATATTATCGAATCTCCTTCCATAAAATAATGATGATGAGATTTCTTTAAAATCCATTCTAAAAAAAAAAAAAAATGTCAGATTTTCCCATTGTACCCAAACGGGTACACCTAACTTTACGCGTGCTAACCTAACGTCAAAATATATGAACTCTTTATTTTTTACTTTTATATGATTTTATTATTCGTTTTTGAATTTTTTCCAAAGAAATAAAAAGAAAATTGATAAAACAAATTATTTTTGCATTGCTGTGCTCTGTGCACAGAAGAATGGGTTAAAAATTTGCACAAAGATTGCACAATGCATTGAAACTAGAGGAGTTCAAATATCTATTTTTAGGATCTCAGGTTGATGTTGTTTGTGTGTCTGAGACTTGGTTTCATTCCGATGTCAAAGTGTCTGGTTATAATGTTTTCCGTGGTGATTGAGAGGATCTGCTATTTATGTGCGCGAAGGGTTGCAGTGTACACCTGTTTGTAATTCTATGCAGGACACAGGGCTAGACTATCGCTTCGTCAAAATTGTATGTGAGAGTCAAATAATTCTATTAGGTACTGCTTACAGGGCAAATCAATCTGTTGACTTTATGCCGTTAGTAACCATTTTAGAGCAACTTTCCTATAGTAGCTCCCATGTTGACCTCCTATGCGGTGACCTTAACTGCAATTTGTTGGATGTGAATGTTTCTTCTCATTTGCTAAATAAATTTAAAGCGCTGAACTTATTCCCTGTAACAAGTACTCCGATTGACCAATTTTTTGTTAGTGATGTTAGTAAGATCCTACTTTATAGTCAGGTTCAAGCTTCTGGTTTCTCGAGACGTGATCTCATTTATTTAACCTTAGATTTTAAAAACAGGCCAAAAGAGATCATCTTCCAGTTTCGAGATTTTGAGAATGCGAACTACAGTGAGTTGCTGTATGATATTCAGTGTACTGATTGGAATAGTCTGAGGTGCATGCAGTTTGTTAACGATAAAGTTGTGTTTTTTCAAGAGCAGATCAGATACCTATTTAAAAAACATATCCCACTAAAAATAAAAGTTATCCGTAGAACGTCGCTAGTCTGGCTCAGCAGCGAAATTAAGAAGCTGATGCTGCAACGTGATACAGCCTATAGTCTATGGAGACGATATATAGTCGAACCGCTATATCGGGAATACTACCGTTTGCGGAACAAAGTGGTGCTAGACATAAGGTCTGCTAAGACGCTTTACTAAGAAAATAGGTTAAGTCAAAGTTGCTCTTCAAAAAATAAACGGAAAGCTGTTATGGAACTTGGAGTTGGAAAAGAGATTCCAAAAATAGCCGATAACATTGACTGTGAACTCTTAAACGTTAAATTCGTCACAAAACCATCCTCTTTCATAAATGAAAACGAGTGTAATACATTTGATCCTTCAGACAACTCCATATCCAATGAATTTTTCGGTTTCGTATGTATCAGTGATCAAATCAAGGTGTTGGTCCCCGGTTCGTAAAAATTCTTCTTCCTTATATTCTTCCTTCCATTACTCACATTTTCAACAGAGGGTAAAAGTTATCCCAATCCCTAAAAAAGGTAATGACGATTATAGACCCATAGCGATTCTCCCGTTTTTAAGTAAAGTTTTGGAAAAGTAATTTTGAAGCAAGTGCAAGCATTTTTGTCTATACATATGCTAGTAAGCAGTTTTCGGTTTTCGTCCCAAACACAGCTGCAAAACAGCATTATTGTTAGTAGTCGATGACATTAGGAAGTCGTTGGACAAAAAATATGTTACTTTTCTGATTCTCTTAGACTTTTCAAAAGCATTTGATACTGTTAAGCATGTTCTTCTTTGCCGAAAACATCAGACCATGTATAATTTCTCCAAAGAATTGGCAAAGCTTATTTATTTCTACCAGCAATGTGTTGTGGTCAACAATAAGACTTCGAGCTTTATTAGGGTATCGAGTGGAGTTCCTCAAGGATCAATACTTGGACCTGTCCTTTTTTCTATGTACATCAACGACTTGTCACAAATTGTCCAACGGTGTCTGATGCTTATTTATGCTGATGATGTCCAATTGGCTTTGAGTGGAAGTATCAGTGATCAATAGATCAAGTTGTTGCTTTGATGAATGAAGAATTGGACAATATATTTCTCTGGGCTCAACGTAATCTTCTATATTTGAATCCGGCAAAATCGAAAGCTCTCGTGATTCATAGGAATACACAGAACCTATCTACCTTTCCACTGATTAAACTTGGTGAAGACTTATTTTAAACGACTTCCTAACATGGACTGACCATATATAATCTGCTATTGGCAAGGTTTATGGAGGGCTTCGTATGCTTTGGTCGACTCAGATGTTTACACCTACAGCTATAAGAACTATGCTGGCGAAAACGCTCATACTGCCAATTTTGCTGTATGGGTGTGAGGTTTATGGCAAAGTTGACTCAATTTCTAAAAGGAAGGTTAATGTTGTATACAACAATATTGCTCGGTATATCTATGGCCTCCGAAATTATGATCACGTGTCAGTTTACTCAAAGTGTATTGTCGGCTGCTCGTTCGATAACCTGCTAGAGCTACGATATTTATTTTGCCTCCATGACATCATACAAACACATCAACCTGAGTATCTCTATACCAGATTAGTTTTTCCTCGGTCGCAAAGGACTCTGACCTTAATGCAAACTCCACATTCTTGCCTGACATCGGAGCGGCAATTCTTTGTTCATGCCACTCGCCTATGGAACTCCCTACACCGTGAACTAAGAGGAGTCTGAAACACAAAAAGATACTTGGCCAGTGAGTATAATTAATTAGCATATTCAATTTAAATTCTTGGTATTTATTTATTATTTGTTTTATTTCGATTAAATTCTTAGTTAATGATTCTTTGTTAAATTCATATGTTTGTTATTCTTATTTTTATTTTATTATGTTCAATTTGTAAACTTAATTTTAAAGCCTTCACTATTTTATAAGATTTATCTTACTGTGATAAGCAATTCAATAAATACAAATACAAATACGGAAATACGTATTTTAACACTTCTTTTGATTAAATTACATGTATAGTATTTACTCAATCGTAAAAAAAAAAAAAAAAAAAATAGAGTTCAACTTCCGAAAAATCGAGAAAAACGAAATCGCATCTGAGACGGAGTAGTAAAAAAAACTATCGCTTTACATTTTTTTACAGTAAACTGCACGCCTACTTATTGAAAACATATCAACAAACAAAAAAAATTCAAATTTCATCAAAACAAATTTGAAGAACAGCAACGGTAAAATCATAAAGTTGTTCAATTTTCTGTACCCAAGCGGGTACAGTGGTAGTAAATGGGTTAAAGTTTTTTGAAGTAAGATTCAATACTACACCCTGCCTGACTCGAACTGCAACTTTTTAAATTTCTATAATTTTTTTTTTATTTTTTGATAAATTTTTTTGTGCCAAAGCAAAAAATGTTGGAAAATACATCAATTTTCAAATTGTATCAGTAGTTTTCAATATGTCGACCTTTGGCGCGAATAATGACCTTGAGACGGCCGAAGAAGGCATTGCACGCTCCACGCAAGTAGCTCTGCGGTATTTTGGCACATTCCCAGCGAAGTGCTTGTTTGAGCTGGTTCAAACTTTGGTATTTTTTAGTGCCAACCTTCGCCTTCAAAATATCCCAGACAGAGAAATCCAACGGATTTGCATCCAGAGAATTTGCAATCCATTGTGCCAAGGAAATGAAGTAGGGAACAATCTTGGTTGGCGCGGGCTTTGTGAGACGTTGCCGAGTCTTGTTGAAATGTCTACGGTCTCCGACCGAAATAATTGTTTGCCCAAGGCTTCAATATTGCCTCTAAGCCAGTTTCACGGTATACGATCGCATTGATATTGACGCCACGGTCCAAAAATACGAGCGGAGAGCGACCATCGGCGGTTATGGCGGCCCAAACCATCACCATCGGTGCTGCCTGCTTTCTGGTGGCCGTCCGAAAGTGTAAATCTTCGAAGCACCTCTCTGGCAAGTAAACTCGGTCATTTTGTGTGTTGACATATTGCTCGATAATAAATGGCGACCCATCGAAAAAAAAACCAAATTCGGCAGCTCAACACTTTCGTGCAAGCGTAGCAACTCCTTCACTCTTTCGACTCTAACTTTTTTCTGTTGCGGTGTAAGATCGTGTGCTTCTTGGAACTTGAATGGCTTGAGCCCAGGCTCATTTTTCAGTATGTGTTGCCTCCGTTTCAACGATATGTTGAGCTCAACATACTTCAACGCGGATTTCGCTCAATTCGAGCCTTTGACTTTCCGAACCATTTCTGCCGATGTTGCTATTTTTTATGACCACCTCCATGGCGTTTTGCATAGCTGCCAGTATAACGGTAACAATCTATGGTTCGAGACACAAATAATTTATTCACGTTCAGGTGCTGAAGGGGTCTAACGATAGCTACTTGTGGTTTTCTAGCCAAATATAAAGCAATCACACTATCACGTTTGAATTCCACAGCGTATAAAAATTTTTCAACACAACTGAGACGCAAATCGCTTAAAAGGCTTGTAAATAATATCTGCCATGTGTCAAAATTTGAGCTCACTGTCATGAATGGTTTGGAAATTATAGCAGTCTGAAGTTGGTTGCAGTTCGAGTCAGAGTGTCACCAATCTCCTTATTTTCATATAATAGGTATATCATTGTTCTTCATTTACATATTTTAACTTTTGTGAATTAGGTATAAAAAATGTGTAAGAAGTAAATTATATCATATCATATCATAACCAAAATAAAAATGATTTTTCTGAGATCACAATACCGAGCGATTTAATATCTTTAAAAGTAAAAAGTTCAATAAATGTTTCTGCTGTCCTGATTGACAAACAATATTCAAATGGCAATTTCTGATTTAAATTGCCGAAAATTTTCTCCAATTAACATTCAATCGCACTAATTTAAATTTCACAAATAAAATAAATAAATATTAATACTCCCGAATAGACTAATGAATCACGGAAAATGACTTTAAGCGAAAATATGCAAAAACAATATTTGCAAGTTCATTTTCGCGGAAGCCACTGATTCATGGAACCCCTACTCCCACGTGCTACTTCTACAAATCACCTCCATACAAGATAAACAGCAAATATCTGAAATATTCAAAATATCCATTCGTCCAGTCGATAAATCGCGAATTGAAAAAATAAATGTATGTTACATCCGAATATATGAATAGCGTGGTGGCTGCTGCTGTTTGCTCATAAATACAACACCCGGCCCTTGGAGCCATGGTATAGTACTCGGATAAAACAAATTTTCACAATTTTTGGTAAAAATGTTGCCCTATCCGCGGGCAAGGATACCATTCTATTGAATATGGCGCATCAAAAAACAGAAAAAAAAAGAGAACAAGAAGGCTAACATAAAATAATATTTCGCAGACGGTGAAATTTTCTGCAACATTCCACATGAGTTCCGCAAATGTTGTTCCATCATAGTAATTGAATTCCGTTCTTAACTTGCGATAGAAGGGAAGTGATACTCATATCCCCTATGCGCCAGCCACATTATAAATCACAAGAAATGCGAATGCAAAAACGATCCACAAACTCTGATAAACTTTCATTCTAAAAACAACGGCATGACGATTAGACGGAATGAAAAAGTTTCCACCACGAAGCAGATCCTGATCCCGAACTGTGGTAAAGTCATCCACCCCATCGCGGAGACTACAAACACTCCATATTGCATGCGTAAAATTATTATTTCATATTTTTGTTTATTTCGGTGAGCGGAATCATCCCCTTCTTGGATGAGCATATAAATCGCATCAGTCCGCCATTAGTAGATGGAAACATATTCCCAAGGAGACCAAATAAATCTTCCCAATAACACAACCCTCTGCACCCCTCATGAGTGAAATGTTTCTTTCATCTTGCGAATGGTATTATTAAAATTTGTTTTGACCGAAACAAGAAGAAGACTTTTAAATAACAAGGGTTGCAACAGTAAACTGTACGCAACCCCAGGAAATGAAACACCAGGAACACGCTTGCATAGATACTTGGTGTACTTACACCATAAGGGTTATCTGTGCTGTTAAAATATATTTTATATCTGAACACGTTGTCGGTATCAGCACTTGTAGTAGAACAACCCTATAAAAATAAAAGGCACTTATCAGACAACGACACCCCTTAAAACAAAAGACCTTGACAATGCGATTGTGAATAGGTCTTGATCGTGAAATCCTATGTGCAACTTCACCCTCAAGATAATCTTTACAAATAGCTCAGCGAACAGTTCAGTCTAGGTTTCATCAACAGTGGTGGCCGTAAAAATACAGCAAACACTTCTTTGTCATTTTGATTAATTTTTTTTTTTTTTTTTTCATTTAATAGCAAAGGAACGTTAGAAGGCAAGTACGGGCAAGAAGGCGAAAATATGAGAAAGTAAGGCAAAAAGGCAAGACATAACCGCTAAAAGCAAAAAAGACAAGAAAGTGTGATGGAAAGAGCCCACGACGGCGTAAAACAATGATGAAACGAAGGGTAAAAAACAAGAAAGCAATTAGGCGAGATGACAGGAAGACAAGCTAATAAGGATCCAAAAATCAATAAGGCAACAAATTTAAAATCAAGATAGGAAAATGCAAGAAGGAAAAGAACGAAAAAAAACAAGAAATTCTGATTTTTTATGTCGCCCATCTAATGCGACACATCTTCACTATTTTTGGATGAAGTTTTAAGGATTGTTTTAAAGTTGGAAAATCATTGCTTCTGACCACTTTCCTACTTACTTAGATGGCGCTACAGTCAGGTAACGCGGTCTCTGGCAAACTGCATCCAGTTGTGCAATCTAAAATGGTAGAAGTCCTTTTCCACTTAGGTGCGCCACATAAGATAAGGTTTGTCACTACTTCCACTACTGCATTGCCCGTTCTGCCTCGAATAGAAGAGTTTTAAGGCTGGAACGTTCGTGTTCATTCGCCCTATATGTTCTACTAATATTATCGGCACTGCATAGTTCTTAGATCTCGTGGTTAAACCTCTTGCACGTCCATGCTTGAGCAGGACAGAGTGGTGGGGCGCTTATATACAGCTTCTTCAGAGTTTACCCATTTTTTCTGCTCCTGATTTTGTTAATTGCATTTGTGTATGGAATATTTTAATTGTATAGTCTTTTAGAAAATTGTGTATATGGTGTTGACTTGCTAGTTTTGAATAATTTCCTCAAGTATGGAGCTGAAAAAGTAACGTGCCAGCGCATCAACTTGTCTTAATCTTTTTCTGACATAGTCTTGGAGAGATTGTCTTCGAACTTTACGGAGCAGAGGGCTTCTCCATTGTCATTCTGCACAACCTCAGGAGTGTGGAAGGGACACCAAGGCTAGGTATAGCACTGTACAGCTTATCTTAACAGATACCGTCATATGCGGTTTCAAAGTCGGTAAAGAGGTGGTGCGTACCAAATGGAACAGTGTTGAATGATTTGGAAAAACCTCATTGAAACAGTACGTCACAAAAAAATGGTCTTTCAAGCCATCCTATGTCGCACAACAAATACAACACTTCAATTTCAGCTAAATTGTTACAAACTAAACCCAAATCATTGCCACATGCAGTGCCGACAACTCAAGCTCCAAATCCTCGCACCAATAGTTCACCACCCTACTTGTCAAAGGTGCCCAAAATAACGCAGATTTTGCTTGGATCTCTGAATTTTTAAATGCACGACATTCTTAACAATCTCACCACAAAAATAAACTTAATTTCGAGCTAAATTTACCGCTAAATGGTTATTTGTAACCCATCCAACACCAACCCTAACCTTTGAAAGATGAGGGTCTCCAAAAGGACGGATCAACCCACCATTAAAAATGTACTAGCAAATGCTTTCCCAATTTCTATCTCACAACTGGAATTAAATATCCAAACCTTATTAGTTCGCGTATCTTAAATCCTGCTTCTAATTCGATACCTAACGTTAAATTGACCCAAAAGAATATAGATACCATGGAATGCCTTAATGTGCCCTCAAGACTAAAGGATATAAAGATATACGAAAATATACGGCTCTTTCTCGCATACCTTTTTGTTGGATTTGAGGGAAAAACCAAAACAAGTATCATAATCTACATCTAACAGGAAGGCCTTCCTACTGATATAACTAATCCCACGAATCTTTACAACAGGTACTACGAATTTTTAAACAGACCTTCCAAAAGGTTGGAGATAACCTCGTGGCTTTCCGCAGCTATGTATACTCTAAAAGAGTTTCTCACCTTCAGCGCATCCAAAGTGACCATAATAATTTTTTTCATTCCTAACTAAACTTTTTTAACTCCCCTACACCTCTACGCAACAAACTACCTCTTACATTCCGCCCTAAAACTCATGCTGGTTTGTCTACGTAAAGCACATGGCCTCTCTTTCGACGTCTATATTCTTAAATAAACAAATCTGATTCCCGACATAAGGAGCCATGGGCTATTTCTTCCGAGATGACGATCACTCTTTCCCTATGGTTAATGATCCTGCTCTCTTGAATGGCTACTTGCCATTCTTCTCTTCTTCTCTCATCGCTATCTTTTCTTTTGTCAAAATTGAGTTTGTATCAATTAAAATAATACTTCGCACTCGGTTCCTGTAAGTTATGCGTTGCTGCATTCCCCCAGCTCAACCTTTCCCATCCTACATCCTTGCCATTAAAGCGATTGACTAACTTACTGACCTTAGTGATTTCATTGAAGATATCCTTATCTTTGGTGAGTTTAATCTGCCTATGCCGAAGTGGATTCCATCGGAAGGTCACTTCTTTTTACCACATATAATGCTAGTTCATCCTAGAAATGTCTATTTATTGATCGTTTAACAGACTCAAGCCTATGCCAAGTGACGATTATCGTTCAATAATCCTCATACTATTGCCAACTATTTTACAAAGATTTTTAAACAATCATTTGCAGACAACCTTTTTGTACCTGACCCCATAACTTTCAAGTGCATTCCCAATTTCTCTATTGGCCCCTCTCTCTCTCAGTCTTTAA
This sequence comes from Volucella inanis, assembly GCA_907269105.1. Taxonomy (NCBI): domain Eukaryota; kingdom Metazoa; phylum Arthropoda; class Insecta; order Diptera; family Syrphidae; genus Volucella; species Volucella inanis. Next base: position 152,602,043 of record OU026153.1, read on the forward strand.
ATCCTACCCTTATTGAAGAAAAGTTACAAAATCTCAATGATGAATTTTTACCCCGGCCAGACTTCTCAAAAAGTGTGTCTCAAATCATTTGCATTTATTGCATATGTCCCTTACACAAGGGGAATTCCCCAAACTTTCGAAGATTTCTTTCATAACCTCGGTTAACAAAATAAAATCAAAGCTTTTAGTGTAGATCAACTACTACGAAATCAGTTGAATTCGTATCCTTTGCCCTATCAACCCTAGAAAATGGCAACGAAATCGATGTTATTGCTACAGATTTTACTAAGGCCTTCGATGAAATATAACATCAATTGATCCTTTTCAAATTGTCTTCCTTCGGCTTTGACCCCATATTGATAAAAAAGATATCTTCTTCTTTCTTCTTTCACTTCGCTGCCCTGCTAAGCATCATCGATATTTGTGTTTGCTTTTTTCTTTAGAATGAATCGGGAATTAAAAGTGGACATTGCAAACATACGCGGACTAAAAAGTAATCACTTTTTTACGAACGTCCACTTCTGCAAATACAGACCAGCAGTTTTGGTACTAAGTGAAAAACCTCTCAAATCATGCGGATCTAGTGTCCTTATTCTTTTCTCAGCGCGGATATCGCCATTTACGTGCGTAGTAATGCGGCTTACCAAATTCCACAACAACGTGATCCATGTTCCAGTTCGAAATTTAACGTGAAGTGTGTCATATCCATATAATAATGTTATAGTAAGAGCATGCACCCTAAATCTATTCCAGTATTTAGAATAAAGAATACGAAAACGGTTGTATTAATGTCAGTCTTAAAAGTGAAATATATACAGTACATTCCTCCGAAAGCAAATTATTCACTATTGCTTTATCTAATATAGACCCCAACCTGGACCTCCTTGGATCCACATAAAGATTTGTATCCCTGTATCCTCATATTGAAATCTTTATTACGGGCGATTTTAATATACACAATTCTAAGTGGCTTCAAAATTCTGGATAGACAACACCCGAAAGACAGTGTGTTGAGATTTTTACTGCGGAAAATAACTTGACCCAGCTTATAAATTAACCCACACAAATACCAAACGTTGACAGTTAAACCGCCGACACTCTGGACTTGTTTCTAGCTTCTCACCTTGATAAGTACACCTTCGGGTGACTTCCCTTCTAGCTCATCAGATCACTGTGTCATATCAGGTAATTTCTCGAACACCCACCACACAGTTAGAGAAAATACTTCTAAATGAAGCATATGGTGTGGCAATACGGGAAATCACGGACTTAACACCTTCTTTAGAAATTTTAACTGGTCGTTATGTTTCCTCGATAACGACGTCAATGACGCTGCTGATATGATCACAGACACTGTTCTCTTAGAAATGAGATCCTTTATCGCTCATCGGATGAAGAGTTATAAACCAATAGAAAAGGCGTGGTACGATTTAAGCTATGAAGAGGCTATCAGGGTTAGAGAAACGTTTTTCTGGTTCCTACCAGACCGAAACTACAGAGGAAAATCGAAAAAAAAAAAATTCAAACGCGTCAAAAATAAATGCAGCGCCTTTCACAGTTTTGTGATATTCCAATACGATTAAAAAATGAGGCAAAAAATGACTCTCAAAATGCCTCTATCTGTCTCAACGCTAGTAAAAATTGTTGATCATTCATCAAAAACATCAGAAAATCTACCTTATCTTCCATTCCAATGCTCATTTACAATAACATTACAGCTGTCAGTTCTTTAAACGAGGCCAATCTGCTTGCTGCACACTTTGTAGCCAGCTCAACACTTCCAGATTGTGCTTTATCCACGCCTACATTTAAGTGCGTCGAATCTTCAATGGGATCCCTACAAACAAGTGAATCTTCTTCTATCTCTTCCTACATACCTATTGCAGTTAGGTTCTTCCTTTCCAAAGTCATGGAAACGTTGATAAACAACAGGTCCACTGGTAGTTTGATGGTATACTCGTATCTTACTGACAAGTGGAACCAAAGTATACATCAATTTAGCGAAAACGAAATAGTTGCACTTAATATTACTAAGCCATTCGACAGAGTTTGGCATTAGGCCCTTTTGTTGAAAATGTGTGCATTTGGGATCGACGACTGTTCTTTAATGCACCAGAAATCACCTTCCGGAACGTTAAATTCAAGTTGTCTTCAATGGTTTCAACAAAATAAATGCTGGTGTGTTTCCGGTATGTGTGTCAATGACAACAATCGTTAGAATGACCACATATCTGTCAAAAATGCTGCGAAATATCTAGGTTTCCTCAAACGATAAAAAAAATACTTTTCCCCTTCTGATCCGGCCACAATATTTAAAGCATTTATCCGCTCAAAATTAGAGTACAATGCACACATCTGGTCAGGTGCGCCTAAAACATCTCTGCACCTGCTATATAGGATTCAAAACCGGCGATAAATCTCATAGATGATTCTAATGTCACTCAGTCACTAGACACCCTTGAACACCTACGTATCTCACTTTGTTCTATCGCTATTTCCACCAACAGTGCACCGCCGAAATCGCCAGTAGGATTCCACCACTTCAAACCTTCAACCGTAACACTCGTCTCACTATGATTACTTATCAGTTTACCCTCAAGCCCACTTTTGGACGCACTCTGAAAAATCGTTATCCGTTCTTAAACCGAACAAATCGCTCTTGGAATGTCCTGCCGAGTTTTCTATTTCCTAGCAATTATAACATTCAGACATTTAAAACCAGCGTACATCGGTACCTATCTTACCTACCTTTTCCTTAGCCCGCGTCCCTTGAGCCTGCCTTACTATAAAGGGTGTATAGTGTAAAATAAAACACATAAATTTCAAAGTTTTTTTTTGTTTTTTTTTTTATAATTCCGCGCGCACACCAAGGGGATATGATTACACTTTTACTAGCTTTTGTAGTAGTAGTAGTGTGAAACTCAGATGTATTATATTTTGATATTTTTCCCAAAGTGGTTGTCAAACTTGACGGGACGAGCCAGTACATCCTCAATCTGTGGGTCTTAAGTACGTGCTGGTTGTTAGTTCCTTACATTTACCCCAGCCAACAACCACTCCAACATCAGTGTTATGCCTTCATGTCAGAGTAGACGCCGACGGAATTTACATATAACTACATACAAATTCTATGAAAAGACTTTTTCAGAGAATTGCCTCGCACGGGATTCGAACCCGCGACCCTCTGCTTGAGTAGTCTATGCATATACCACCACACCACAGCCACTTAAAACTTTTATTATCGGTTTAAAGAACTATTCATGGCATTTTCTTTTTGAAAATGATATCATGTAAATGTTGGCCACGACTACGTCTGAGGCCAATTTTGGGCGACTAGTTCGAGCACAGCGACTGGTATCTCGCGGATAACACGAGTAATGTTGGCTTCCAAAGCGTCAATCGTAGCTGGCTTATTCCTAAAGACCTGTGACTTTACACATCCCCAGTGAAAATAGTCCAAAGGTGTGATTTCGCACGATCTAGGCGGCCAATTTACCTCAGCAAAACCTGAAATTGAGTGCTCACCAAAATGATTTTTCAACAAGCCCATTGTTTCACGAGCTGTATGAGAGTTCACCGAGACCATGTGCTTGAATTTTAGGAAGCACATAGTCCATTTACATGGCGCGATAACGGTTACCACTGACGGTAAAATTCTGATTTGCCTCATTTTTGAAGAAATATGGACCAATGATTCCACCAGCCCATAAACCTCACCATACCCTGGTTTTTAATGGCCGACGATCGATTCGATTCGATTCGTCATGGTCTTCGCGTACACTCTCAGCTACAGCTGCTATAGTTTCTTCACTAGGTGCTGGATGTGGTCTAACCGGTCTAGTATCATCCGCTAATGTTAACTTGGACTCACATTTGCGAATGGTATTGGCAATAGTGTTTTCAGTAGATCGATTATGCGCACGGTGAGCTCCTCGAATCGCACGAAAAGCACATCTCACAGAACGCTGATTTTCGTAAGACAGCTGAACAATTTGGAGAAGATGTTGTCGTGTGAATCTTTCCATAATGACTTGCCAAACTATAGTGAAGAAAAATGACAGAGCAGTTTGATAGGAGTCACGCTTGATCTGTCAAAAAAAAGCCTATTGAAAATCAAAACACACGATAAATCATTCCTTATTATACAATAGAGAGTTAAGTTTCCGGTCGAATATTGATGAGATAATCCTTAAAGCCAACTCATTGCTTGATTTTATCAAACAATAGTCTAAACAATTTTGCCACCCATATTTGACAAGGTCACTTTACATTACCCTTGTAGAGTCCCTTCTTAATTATGCCAGCCAAGTGTGATGCCCCTTTTAGCGAGTTCATATATCCCGAATCGAGAACATTCAACGTCGTTTCCTTTGATTTGCTCTTCGTGGACTACCCTGGGATGACTTTTTAGCTTATCTACCTGTCCTGACCGCCTCAAACTTCTTAACCTGAATATCGTTGAAATATGCAGAGATGTAGCTGATGTTCTCTTCGTTCATTGACTCTATGTGGATTGCGCTTCCCTTTACAATTCGTAATTAACGCTGTCCAACGCATCGAACCTCTTAAGGTTCCAACGAATCAATCTTTCGCATGAACCATAAGGTGAACTCAAGCCTCCAACCTTAATTTTAACCTAAGCACTTTTCATCATGAACTTGATCTCCTCCACCAGTTCCTTATTTCCTAACTCTTAATTTTTGTTAGTTTTTCTGTCCTTGCTTTTAAGTTAGTTTAAGATTATATTAAGCCAAATAAATGGGGGATTGAGCCCCCTTCAAAATTATGTTAAAATTTAAATTGGGACTTGTTGGGTTTTCTGCGGAATTTGTCGTATCGTGTATATTTGGTCAATTGTGATCTTACCTGTATTGACGGGTGGCAACCAGATTGTCGATGAACGGCTTCAGGCGTTCACACAAGACAGCAGATAAGATCTTAACAATTAAGAGGGTCTACTTTCTCAAATGGATGCCTTCTGCCTAGAAATGGATTGGTGCATATTATCTACTAGGTAATCCTCTGGTGCCTTGAATAGCTCGTTAGGTAGGTCATGCGGCCTAGTGGCCTTATTATGCTTGAGTTTGAATATTGCACTGGGACGTCATTTTGATCCGATGGACTGATCTACTGACTTTCACCGTCCAGGTTAAATGGTTCATTGTGCCTGACAGCGGGATTTGGGTTGCCCTCGCCGTTTAAAGTGTGTTTTTACTAAAAAGTTTCTTTAACTTACTTGGACACGTTCCCTTTAGTGTTTGTCAAAACTTCTGGACATTGTTCCGGGAGAAGCCATTGTTTTTCCCTCCTATTTTCCGACTATCGGCTTTATTTGTCCATGAAAACCATTCATAAACAAAATATTTTATTTCTAAATTTGTCTGTTTCATTTTATGTGCGGACAATATTACAAACAGAAAAACAAAATAAGGTTCATGGATATTTCAAAGTTGACCATAAATTATTATTATTTATTGTAGTCCAATATCCACGTATGTTCTTCTTATATTACTTTGAAACAAATCCCCTGCTGACTTTCCCGTGTTGTATTTCTCATGCTAGTGTAAATAGCAATTGGACTGTACTGCAAAATTTTGAAAATATGTTTATTCTTGAAAATTTGCTGACTGCTCACTCTCGTTCTTCTGTGCAGTGTCGATTTGTAGACGAGTTGTTTTCCTACGTGTGCTTTTCTGCATTCTTCATCATATCATGGGTTGCGTAGAGATGGTAGTCTGAAACCAAACGCGGCATTTCACATTTATTGATATTAGTTCCATTGGATATGTCGAGTTATTACGGGATACGCGATCCACATTTGAGGATGTAGCGGTAACCCACTATCCGAATTTGGTATGAAGAATGCTCCATTCCGGAGATTTGAACCTCGAACGAATAAAGGAGGAACCCTTGCGGATGCTGAAGATAGGATTATCCTCCGACACCGTTCTATATACGATGCAAGTGCCTTTCATTGATATTGGCTGGGTACGTTCTACAGCCGAAGAGCAAATACGTGAAGGGAACAAATATGAAAAGCCGATTGTACTGTCGACAGCAAAGGAATGAATTGGATTAGAATAAGCCGAGAAGAGATCATTAATGAAACCAGCATTTATTTTGCGAATATTAGATTTGAAACCATGCAAGGCAACTTGAATTGAACGTTCCGAGAGGTAATATCTAATCCATTAATGAGGAGATCGATACCAAATGATTTCATTTTCTATAAAAGAATTTGATGCCGAACTATGTAAAATCAACTGCAACTATCTTGATTTGGCCAGATTGAGATACCACCTTGATCCCGGATTTTATTCAGAAAATTAAAAATACAAGTTTATTCATCTAAATTTATATTGTCCCCTTTAAAGTAATCTCCATCCACTGCAACACACTTATGGCAGCGCTTGATCCAATCCTCGAAACATTTTTTATATTTGGTTTTCGGTATGTCCGCCTCCTGCGGTTTTTACATTACGCTGAAACGCGTTCTCCGTAGTAGTTTTTTAACTCGATTGAACAGAAAGGGAGCCAAATCAGGTGAATTCGGTGGCTGTTGGATGGTATTTGTTGCACTTTTCTTCAAAAAAAATTACGAATAATGATGGAACTGTGCGACGGTGCGTTATCATGGTGCAAAATCCACGAGTTTTCTGAACACAATTCTGGTCTATTTCGGCGAATTTCTTCACACAAATGCCCAAATAATACTCTTTGTTTTCTGTCTGGCCTTCTGGCAAAAATTCATGATGCACTACACCGTTGTAATCCATGAAAACCGTGAGCATTGCCTTCTTTTTTGACTGAAAACTACGTTGTTTTCGTCGGTTTTAAATGTCGATGGTCTGCCACTGCATTCATCATCTTCGATTGACTCACGACCACTTTTGAACCGCTCGTGCCACTGGTAAACGACCGTTTTCTTTAGGGAATCGTTGCCAAAACAATTTTCCAATATTTCCAACGTTCGCGCGTCATTAAATCTTTTTTTTTACGTAAAATTGAATACAACTTCGTTGTTGCTAATTTAAATCCATTTCTAAAAAAAAAAAAAAAAATTTTAATCGCCACTACAAACGGAGATACTATAGATGTACTCTTGGCTACGTAAATTTTAAAAATGTCAAGCTATAACGCTAAGATTAAGAGGGAATGTCAATAATAGATGTACCAACTTAAAAAAAACAGAACTCAAATCGGAACAATTGGAGCGCCAAACGGTGACGCCACCGGGAACTTTCTGATGAACAAGATGGTATGTCATTAAACCACCAGAGGACCTGTAACTACGAAAACCATACTTCCGGTCATCCTGAAGTTTTCGTGCTTCGAGATATTTCATGACCTGACAGTTTATCAGCGTTTCCATTACTTGGGAAGAAGAGACGTAAGTGCGATGGGTCTGTAGGAGGAGAGAGGAGAAGATTCGCCCTTTTAGGGATGATCTGGACAAATGTTGTTTTCCAACTGCTCGGAAAGAGTCCTAAAGAGTAGGACTGTATGAAAAGCTTACGCAGTGGTTTTGCCAATGTGGAAGAACACTTCTTCAGAAGAAGAGAAGATATACCATCCGAATCAGCGGATTTGTGTATATTAAGGTCTTTAAGGACTCTTGTTACTACACGAGTACGAAAGTGAATTCGTCTCATTGAAAATTTGACGCACTAATGTGTAGGAAAGATAAAGCACAATCTGGAAATGTTGAACCGAAAAGTGTATAGCAGGCAGATTGGTCTTGTCTGAAGAGCTGACAGCTGGAATGTCATAATAAATGAGATGGAGAATGAAGCAGAATTTCTAATATTTTTGGCGAACGAAGAAAAACGTTGTATTTTGCCTCAGTTTTTGGTCGTATTATAATTTCATTCCTGACTCGTTTGAATTGTTTTCGGTTTTTTCATAAAGGCTTTTCCTTTGTAGGGCTGATTTCGGACTCTGAAAACGGTCAATATTTGATGGTGGAGGTACGCAGTAGTTGCCATTTATCTTCACTGCTATGGTTTATGTTGATTAACTCACTGCAGAAAAATAAGCGGTTGGTGTAGTTGTACTGTCTGTTATATCGTGTGTAGCAGTTTCTGTTCCTTTTTGGTAAAATAAACTCTCACGAAAATACGTCATTACTGCTTTTACCAGACTCTTAAAACCGGTCCGCCTCGTCTGAATAGCACATCTGGCTCGCTTCTCTTTAAACGCATTGATGTATCTCTCTCTCCATTGTAATCGTATTATGGGCCGCAACCTCAAGACCACTTTCCATTTAAAAAAATTTATTTTTGGTACAAAACAGACCGTAGCTTTGATGAATTTGCGCGCCGACTGTCTTATGGCACCAGAACTGCTGCAGAAAAAATACGGAATCGCCTTTCCTTGTGCTCAAAGCTGGTTTCAGTCCGAATCTGAGTCAGGAAAAAAATGTCGGGTCTTCACGGATCTAGGATGTGGTGCCTGTGTTTTTCTGGAAAACGGCAACGTTAGATTTAACTCTTCTTAACGAAAACTTACGTCTGTTTTCCAAACAACGAATTATACAGCCAAGGATTGGATTGTCGCAAAATAATTTTGTAAATCTAATTACATCAACATTTTTTAATCAAACCCGCAGATTTAAAGATAAAGTGTGTGATAGGGGGGGCTGTCAAGGAGACCCGAATGGAGATTGTACGTTTATTCAAGGAACGGCGTGCTCAGTCATCGATTATGTCCGGGAAGTGGAACTCTTTTCTGAGCAGCTTCAGGATAGCTGCACAAACGTTCTCAGACCACATGCCTTTGGAAATTTCTTACACAGTTTCAGGACTTGAGAAAGCACCCATCACGAGACAGCTACTGCCAAAGTTGATGTGGAAGAACAGTTTTCAACTTATTTATTAAAATAATTTAAGCCAGGAACTTTCTGAACAAAGGTTAGTGATAATTCGCTGCTCATAGAGGACCTTAATCGTATAGTAATTGAAGGTGTCCCGACAAGTTCTACAAGTAAGCGTAAGGACACTCTTAAACAAATCTAGTTTTTTGTGGATTGTTATAAAGCCAGGAAAAAATGATTTTCGTTTCTAATACTCGTAAGGAATTACAATACATCGTTTTCAAAAATATGTATGCAGCCAAAAAAGACCTTAAACGCCTTTGTTTTGCCATAAGGACGCAATTGGAGCAACAAAGCGTTGCCGTCTTAAGTTCGTTAAGGTCCTCGGTAGAATTTTTGAAAGCCGCTAAAACTATCAACAGGAGAACTAATGTTATTACATCTTCCTTTCAAGCATCAGAGCAGCCTATTTTAAGAATCTGCTTAATGCCCATAAATTTTCGCCTCTGCCGAACTACGCGGCACCACTTTTTACAGATGAGTCCCTAGATGCACCATTTACAATTTTTGAAGTCCAGCCTGTAATCGAAAAATCGAAATTTGGTAAAGCTCCAGGTGACGACCGAGAACCAATAGAATTTTATAAAAAATTTTCACCTGAATTTATGTCCACATTAACCAATGACATGAATAAAATAGATTTCTTAAGACAGCAGGGAATTTAAGCAAAATATTTAATACACTAAAAACGATGTACGAAAACAACGGAAGACTTTGCAATACAAATGGGAGTCGAGCATGGATATCTCCTAAGTACGCTGCTATTCATTTTATTTAGAAATAACATAGACGAAGCAGTCGGATGAGGACTTCAATTAGAAAGTATGCAGATACCAGGACTCGTTCTGGTAATCTCTATCTGTTAATTTAGAAAAATGTAAAATTATGGTATTCAGAACTGGCGGGGGTAAATATGCTCGTAATGAAAAATGGACCTACAAAGAAGAAATAGCTTCAATATAGTAGTTCGGAAGTATAAGTATCAAGGTGCATTATTCACGAAAAATCTCAGCATAAGAAAGCATTTCCAACCAAATTTAGCTGAGGCGAAAAGAGATGTTTATAGTTATAGGGCCGATGCATCAACAATAAATATATCGTGCACAGCTAAAATTATTTCGTGCGACTGTAGTTTCTGTACTGCTGTACGAGGCTCAAGTTTGAGGATACGGTCAGCATGAAGAAATTTAAAGATTTCTGAGGCGTTTTCTGAAATGCATTTTCCGGTTACTAAACTCCAACCCAAATTATCCACTGAAGATGATTAATTTAATATTTAAAGTAAGACGGAAAATAATCAATTTAAATTACATTCCGCTACGACTGGATCGACCAACTCTATGCGATCTGTGCAATTTAAAAGAAAGGGGGGATGTATGCCATTTTATTGCCAGATGCCCTATTCCGTGTGAGATACTTTGGTGTAACTAAATTATATGTAGGTGATGTCCTGAATATTTTGAACGGTAAACTTGGTTTAATTAATACACATCATCCGCACTTAATAACAGAACAAGAAATTGTTTTTATGAATTATCAATCTGGTAGACGGGCTTGGGCCAAACCATAGTAAACTTAAGTCTATCAAATTGTAATGTCTAATTTGATAATAAGAAAAGACTTATTCTTTAAATTAAAGTTTTCAATACTACTACTACTACCGGTGGAGGGGTCGTAGCATTTGCATCTATAGGCACAGCTTAAAGCCTTGCTGAACCCTCTTATGACTTCCAAGTTAGTTCGGGAGTGCAAAACATCACTGAACGTAGTCGGCTGGATTTACTGAGTTTTGTTGGCGTCACAGGTCAAAATGTTACCACGGAAAATGAATTAGCGGATGAACTTGCTAGACAAGAGTTTTCCAGCACCCGCACCAACGTTTTGTCTATCTGCGTTCCCGGTCAAAGCGTCTATATGAACACAACACAACACAACTACAGATGGTATGACCCTTCAGATTGGAGACAGACCAAACGGATGTGAATGTGCTGAGTATAACTGATACAACTTCGTGCGAAGCTCGCTGTAAAACTGATGATGATACCGCGGAGCACTACCTCCAATAATGTCCGTCTTACACGCAGACGTGGTGAGTGCTAGTTACAGTATGACCTTTTTTATTGAAGCCCTTGCTTGTCTTTCTTCGAAAGGCTGAAGAATTTCATTAAAATCAATTACAGTTCCGAAAGAAAAAAAAGATCCATCATTTCAGTACAACAAGTGAGTAACTCGTGAACTGAAGGAGTCCTAAAAATGTCGGTGGCTAGGGATCTTTGCGTCGCTTTGCTTTAGATATCAAGTGAGAAAAGTGGTCTTTTATTGGGTATGTTATTTAATTCTTCCGTTTTTTTTTTTTTTCAAAATTTGAACGTTTATTTAAGAAAAACATGTACAATAGTATTATCCAAAGTATTGCCCATCTGAAGCTATGACTTTTTCCCATCTTTCTGGCAATTTAGGATCCCATCTACGCCGGCTTGGCAGCCAAGAATAAATCAAGGCAATTTTTGATATTCTGCTCTGATGTGAACCGTCACAAGGGGCAAGGTCTGGGCTATAAGGCAGGTGGTGTAAGACTTCCCATCCACTGTTTTCTAAATAGTTCTTAACCGGAATAACAACGTGGGGCCGAGCGTTGTCATGATGGAAAATTATTGCCTCGTATTCGGTCACTGCTCTCTTCAAACGGATTGATTGTGTTCGGTAGCGTTGTCTATTGACGGTTTCACCCGGTTTTAGCAGCTCATAATACAGCACACCCATCTGATCAGAGGAGAGCATTACCTTCGAGCCATTGATATTCGGCTTTGCCGTTGATTTGGTTGGTTGGCCGGGTTTCACATATGATTTTTTGCGCTTGGGGTTGTCGTAATGGATCCATTTTTCATCACCAGTAACAATCCGATGCAGAAATGAATTCCTTTTGTGGCGTTCCAGCAGCATTTCGGACATGCAAAACCGCCTTTCGACGTCTCTCGGCTTAAGTTCATGTGGAGCCTAATTTCCTTGCTTTTGAATATATCCAGCTGCTTTTAAACGTTTTGAAATTGCTGCTTGAATGACACCCAAAGTTTCTGCGAGCTCTTCTTGTATTTGGCAACAATCTTCATAGAGTAATGCTTCCAATTCTTCATCTTCAAACTTTTTTGGTTGCCCAGGACGTTCATCGTCTTCAAAGCCAAAATCACCACTTTTAAATCGTGGAAACCACTTTTGGCACGATCGCTCAGCTAGTACATGTTCACTATAAACTTCCACCAAAACACGATTACTTTCGGCAGCAGTTTTCTTCATGAAGAGAACTCCTCGCAAAAACACTTTTCCAGGCACAAAGTTCGACATATTTAAGTGCAAAAAAAAATTGTTATTTACGCTTCAAATGAATGACATATACTGAAATGACAATGACACTAGCTATCCAACGCATGTTCCAATGGAATAGTACAAGTTACGCCATCTCTTAGCAAACCGCACGAATTAAGTGAGATCGTTATCGCGCCATAAGATAACGACTCTTATAAAAAAGAAAAATTTGACCTTGAGTAACATTTAAAGAGAGTCATAGATTCGAACGGAATGAATACAAATTTTAAACAACATACTATATGTTTGCTTTAGAAGTCCAAGTTTGAACTTGGACGTTATTTAATAACGCTCAGTGTTAGAGTTGATCGCATGTCTATTTAAACTTAGTCTTTTAATGTTAAAATTATTGCCTATGGAAGTCTTACTTACATATATTTTCCTTTTACATAATTCCTTTTGCAGCTACCTTCTGTTCTTGCAGGACTTGACCTAATCCTCTTCGTCTTTAGACTCTAGTACCCTCACAGGGGCGAAGCTTTAATTGACTATTTGAGCTATTTAATGAGAAGGTTACTGTCGAAGACGTAAGGCTTGTCGTCTTTGTCCTGATTTTTATCTACTCTTAAATTTTCTCGCTGTCCGTTTTACCTTGCCAACCGGCAGCTTTTTGTTGTGGTTGACGAAAAGAGCTACATAGCTAGGCAAGGATTTGAATTCCTTCATATTTAATTCTCCTCTCAGCACTTTCATTGGCTACTGCTGCTGAATTGTCGGATTTCGCTTTCTCGTCAGCGAGTTTTTTGTTGCCATCAGCCAGCACTTTTCCCCAACTTGGTTCTTTCTCAGGTTATCCGCATCACTGGACACTGACCCAGTTTGGTTTAAACAGTTTTTTTACGAAAAAAAAAGCGTTTACTACAGTCTTTAGGCTGGTTAAACTACTGCTGTCAATGTAGAACGATATTATAAAATTCTGGAATATTAATTGCAGTTCGAATTTGAATATTTGACGCAGATGCAAGTGGTTATAACAAAACTGTCTTACATCTCACACAACTGATAGTTACTAGTTTCAAGTGGCAACTAAGTCCATGCGATTTAATTCTTTTAGATCCTTTCGTTCGGGTTAACATTTATAAAAACCATCCACACTGATCTCAAAACGAGCATTCGACATGTCTAAAAAGCTTCCACATATGGTACTTAGCGAAGTAGAAATAGAACTATTTGCTTTATTTAAAAAAAAAAAAAAAGTAATAAAATAAAATTTGACACGTAGCCTCATGACTGATAAATTAAGAGAAGGTGAAATGAAGTAGCACTTTACCAAAGTTCCCGAGAGGGTCACAAAATTTGACTATTCGCCCTCAAGTACATAAATTTGTTCGAAATTTCAGTAAAAAACATTTGCCATATCACCGTTTTCGAACTATATTCAAACAAAATAAAAGTTGGATAAATATTATGGGGCTAATGCTCCGTCAGATTACGTCAAATATTGGTTTCTAGAGTTTCGTGGAGGCCGCAACTTCACTACCGATCAAGTCCGCAGCGGCAGGCCCTCCGATGGGGGAGAGTACGATAACTTGATAACTAAATTGATAACGGTATTTTGTAGAGAGGTTAAAAACTATCATTGTTTTACTATGGGAGGGGGGTCTATCTCGCCCCGTTTAGGTGTTAGGGGCAATTTTAGAAAAAAATGACTTAAAATTGGAAAGAAATTATTAAAAAAACAAAGGAATACCTGCAGTAAAGTACATTACAGGATTTGAAAGCCTAAGATTCGGTCTTTAATATAAAATTTACATCAAGTTATTCGTGCGAATAGTTTTTGAATAATTCGCATTCTTGGTAAAAAATGAAATTTTTTTTTTTTTTAATCAATATTATTCAAAATTGGAGATGATGTGCCCAATTGGTTTTTTGTATTAATGCGCATATCAATTCTGAATCGAACACAAAAAACGGCATGGCTTTATATCTTCTAGTTTTTGAGAAAATTGAAAATTACTAAAACTATTTTTTATAAGACGTTTTTTTTTTTTTGGTATTTATGGTGATCTCACTTTGAGGACTAATATTGATGATAGGGTCATCTTTGTAAGTAAAGTATAGCAAATCATTTAGCGTGACCCAGAATGTACCACGAGGAGGTAGATTTGCATTGCATTCCGCGTCCCAGTCAGTCAGTTTGTGAATAAGTTAGGTGTTAGTTAAGAGTAGTCAATTAAATGTTCAATGAACGAGTACATATTAAAAAGGTATGTATGTTTCGTCAATGAAGTCATCGTCCGTACTGGTGTCAATGTCGAGTTCGTCGATGATGGTGAAGAGTCGAGGTTGTTTTAGTGGCAAAATACCTTCTAAGTGATCATTATGAACGGTCGGAGGGTTGAAGTCCTTCAGTTGCAAGCCCACACTTTCTTTACCTTTGACAAAAACCTGGGTACACTTTTTTATGTCAATTAAAAATTCCGTGATTTGGGAGCCCATGTCGTCCTTATAATTTTTTTCAAGGCAGTATTTCCGGTAAAAGAAAAGTGTCATATATTGGTGAAGGTGCTGCGTTGTATTGCGGCATAAAATTGATTTTTTCAGAAGCTTGTTCTGATTCTCAAGATCATTTATAGTATTGGTTGCATCGGTCTTGTCAACATATTCGCCTTTGCTGTGGTTTGTAATTTCATGAGTCGTAGAAGTAGGGAACATTTTCTCAATACGTATGTATTTTCGTGCGCTGTCGGTACAAATACGACTGCTGTTTGGGTTAACGTATTTGTGTATATAAGGCAACAAGGAGGTCACTTTAAAGAAGCGTCCGACCTTATCTTCTTTACAAAATAACCCCAACATTACGATTTTCATTTTCATACACGGCCTCTGTGGTATTTCCTTTTTGTAAGAAAGGTCTAGTCGATTTGTACAGTTTTTCCTTCGCCGCCAATGTTAACATCGACGTGGGATGCTATTATTTCGGCTATTTCACGACAATAGATCTAGTAATCTATTATAGTAGATTTACTAAGCTCACTTTTATTGTCGTGATGGCGCCAAGGGATTATATGCTAATTTTTAAATAATAACATACATGTAATAATATTTTTAAGAAATCCTTAGGTTGTAGCTTAAGGTTTAATTAATTTACCTGAAAAACCGTGTTCATAGGCATTTTGATAACAAAAGCGATAATTTTTGCAAGCAACTCGCGAATCTCTAGCCGACGTTGAGGTCCATGGAAAAATGTACCGATAGATGGGTTGATTGTATTTCTACAATTTTTGTCACCTTTTTTTAGAGCTTTTCTTTGAGCATCGCCACATCCAACCGAACTTTACATTTCTACACTTTTCTACCTTCATAGGTAAGTTGTAACACAGTGGGGTAATGGAAATTTTAGTGGGAATTAAACCAGATTCTTCTAAAAATTCAATTCTTCTGTCGTTGGTCGACACCAAATCACCGAACGAACAAAACACTGTGAAGTTTTTTAGTTTAGGATAAATAAGAGGATGCTTAGCCGTCATTGCTTATTCACAAAAAATATCACTTGATTCGCACTACGGTTGAACACAGAGTGATCTTTGTGAATATCAATAACTACACGCCTTATCACAAAAATAAATAACGGTATAAAAGTCAAACGTTTGTTTGGTTATATTTTTGCACCATTACCAAGTGCATTACATATTACATACGTACAAACATAGATTTTTGCAAAGTAAATAATTTACTGCAACATTGGAACATATGAATTTTCTATAATGCGGATTAGTGAAACTTTGTTATTAATGGGAACTTTGTAATTTTGTGATGAGTACTGTGGATGAAGAGTATTGATGACATAAGCGCCTGCCTGACGAAAAGCACATACCCCGAGCGGAGCAACAAAGTTGCGGGACCGCGACCTGCCGCCTGCGGAAAGAGAGTTGAAATCCCTTAATCCCGCGAAGCGGGTCACCCGTGTACTCTTAATTAAAAAAACTATTGACATAGGCGTATGAGAGATGTTTAAATAATACTCATTAACTTATTCAAAGGAAGACTACGTACATAAATGCCAAAAAAAACAAAGCTAAAGTAGTAATTTCAATTTCAATTTGCTCAAAAACTAGAGTTTTACTAATTTCTGTGTTCGATTCAGAATTAACACGCGCATTGAATACAAAAAACTAATTTGGCACATTATTTCACAATTTTGAGTAATATTGTTAAATTTTTTTTTTTTTTTTTTTTAATTTTTTACCAAGAATTTGAGTTTGAATGTGAATTATTCAAAAACTATTCACACGAATAATTTGATGTAAATTTTATATTAAAGAACAAGTTTCGGGCTTTCATATTCTGTATAGTACTTTATTGTAAGTGTTTTAAAAAAAAATCCCATCTTAAGTCATTTGTTTTTAAATTCCTCATAACTAATAAACGGGACGACATGGACTCCCCTCCCATAGTAAAAAAATACTAGTTTTTAACTCCTCTACAAAATACCGTTGTCAATTCTTGGCACCAAAGTTATCGTACTCGTGCTAATACATGAAATGGTGTTGGCTGACCGGAAAGTGAAGGTGCGGGCGCTAGCAGATACCACAAAGATTAGTACGAAGCGCACACGCCACATTTTGGGCAATATTCTGCATATGAAAAAGCTATCCAGCTGCTGGGTGCCGCTCATACTCACTCCTGATCAAAAACATGAACGCGAGAGCACTTCGAAAGAGTGTTTGGACTTGATGATGAGGAATAGGGCGGACTTTTGGCATCAATTGGTTACTGTTGAACACCAGAGAACAGAATGAGTACCCGGCAATGGACTGAAGCCGGCACGAGTGCTCCGAAGCGGCCGAGAGAGGCTCGATGGGTGGGAAGGTTATGGCGTCGGTTTTCTGGAATTGTCATGGCATACTCTTCGTGGAATACCTGGAAAAAGCAAATACCATTAACAATGAGTAGTACTGTGCATTACTGGAGCGATTGAAGGCGAAAGAAAATTTTGTTTTTTCAAAACAATGCACCGCCGCACAAGAGCATCGCAAAAACGGCTAAAATCAATGACTTACGGCTTCAGTTGCTGTCGCATTCAACGTGTTCGCCCGATTTGGCTCCTTCGGACTATTATCTCTTCCCAAACCTCAAAAGATGGCTCATTAATAAAAAATTCAGCTCACGCGAGGAAATTATCGACGCCACGGAAGAGTATTTTGCAGACCTTCCGGAAAATTACTTTTCGGACGGAATCAAGAAGTTGGAAAATCGCTGAAATAAGTGTATCAAACTAAAAGGGGACTATATTCAACAAAATAAAAAAAAAAAAACATTTAAAAAAAAAACTTTTCACCCCACCTAGTACTCATATTTTACGTGAATTACAGAGACATGTCACCGCTCAAAAGTGAATAATTATTAGTATTTTAGAAAGATATGGTATTTGTATTTGCATGTGATTAAGTTTTTAACGTTGGGATACTGCCAACCCGAAATAGTGTTGTTGGAAGTTGAATTCTGGGAAACGGAATTAGCTGACTGCGATCAACCATACAGTTCAATAATTATTAAATATGTTTTGAAATATGTATTCACTTAATTTACAGTAGTTCTTAATGCCCAGAATGCAACTTTAGAGCTTGCCTTCAAAAGTTTCAAAAATTCACTTTAAAAGACATCAAGAAGTTTCTAATTACATTTAAAAATGTTTCCAATTTCTGTTTATTAAAAATAATCTCAATTCAAAAATTTGTCCAAATTCAATGGCCGCTACTGTACAGGAAACGATTTCTTATCGACACATTGTCAACAAAATCCACACGTTGTTTTCTTACTTCTTTAGGGTCATCTCCTATCTAGTAGCACATACCCATGAGTAAAAGTTCAACTGGCATAAGAGTTAATGGCCTCCGATCCCCCGAAAAAAAACCGTATCTTAGTGATAATGTCAATCGCGCAGGACATCCATCAGAATTAAAAAGTCGAGGGAGACTATAACAAAGGCAATAGCAATCGCAATGGTAACTCATTAACAATCACCAGACCATATGCAAGCAGTTCCGCGTGACTGACTGGTCGCTGTTTTGGTTAAACCCAAAAATTGTCCACCCTCCCCCCTACAATGTTGTGGATTTTCCTTTTGGAAAATGTAAACATACATCCGGACAAATTGGATTTATGAGTATTGCAACCACCCGAACAGGACATTATGTGCTTTATGTGTTGGAAAAGTGCATGGACCGTAGAGAAAAACTCCGATACTCAAAATTCCAGCCTGCGTGTGTATGCAATTAGCTAATGTCGTGTCATTCTGAGGCAATAAACAAGAAGCACTTATTTCTCTTTAGTCCTGACTGCTGAGTCCTTGCTTACTTCTGAATCCATAAACCAGGGGTTGGAGTGGCTATAGAACCAGAGTGATAACAATCGAAAATTGCTTTAAGTGAAAAGCCAAGGAAGCGTGGATAATCTCGCTGACTGCAGTTGGGAAATTTTTATAAATTTTCTACCCCGATTCGGCAATTTAAAGCCGTCAGTCGTTTTTAGTCCAGTGCGGCAAGAGGAGGTAGACGTATGAGTATTCGTACTGGTGTCTATTTGTATGGAAATTTATGGCTATACTGTAAGCTGGAGAGATTTATATGATAGCAATTGACAGAATGTAGAGCGTAATTGGATACACGGTTTTGAAGGACTTTTATGCGAGCATCGATAAGTTGTGTGCGATACGAGTATTGTTAGAGGATTGAAATAAAAGGACCGGCAGTTGGGTGTGTCTGTGATGATTCCGCATTTGATAGTCTGTGAATAGATTTTAAAGAAGTGATAAACATCTGGATGTGATTGAATCGTTCTCGACAATGCGATGCGTAGTACAAACGAGGCAATTTGAAAAAGAACGTGTCAACGTTTAGATAATCATTTTCGATAAGGAAAACTGCAAATAATGCAAAATTTTGTGTCAAGGGTCGCGATTTCAATTTTCTCGCTTTTGATATTGTTTGAAAGGGTATGGACTCTAGATATTAGTATGTCGTTGGAGATTGAAATTGGATTGAGTTTCTTAAGCACAGGGATGGGAATTATGCTTTGTTGTTAATCCAATAAATTGTGATAGGCTTACTTGATGTTTTAAATTCAATGAAAGGATAAAAAAAATAATGCTCTCTTCTATCTCCCAATTCATAGATAAAGGACTCATCTATTCACGACAGGCGCACTCTAAGCAAACGCATTACCACATTTTCTGCATTGTATATCTATAGAGCTATTGGTGGTGCAAATCTGTGTTATTAATGGAATGCAATGCTTATCTCATTAAAAAAACAAAAGAATCTTTTCCGATTTAGATACAACGAGTCATTGATGTTACCGTGAACACCTGTCTTAAAGACCGAATTCCACGGTGTGCCCATACATTCATGTGAGTAAGGATACGCCTTGCCGTCGCTTACCTACATTAATACTAAAGGGTTTTCTAATAATGACTTGACAATTTTTTTTTAAATAAAAGGCAAACCATTTGAGATATTTTAAAAACTTCATTATTGGCTTGAAGTACAATCAAAACATTTATGAATGGAACTCGACTTCATTCATATGGCCACCGCGGGCACGTATGCAGCGGTCGATTCGTTGGACCCAATTTTCAACGACTCGGGCACACATTTCGGCCGAAACGGCCGCTATTTCGTGTTCATTTTTGGATCTGAGCTTTTCCAACGTCGTCGGCGTGTTGAAATAAACCAATGACTTAACATAGCCCCACAGAAAATAGTCAAGCGGCGTTAAATCGCACGAACGAGGTGGCCAATCGACTGGCCCATGTCTTGAGATAACACTTTCACCATACTTACTATTCAATAAAACGATTATAGCGTGTGCTGTGTGGCTTGTGGCACCATCTTGTTGAAACCACATTTCGTCCAAGTCCATATCTTCCGATTCGGGACAAAAATAATCGATGATCATGGCGCGATAACGCTGACCATTCACAGTAACGTGACGATCGTTATTGTCGACGAAAAAATATGGCCAAATAACGCCGCCGGCATGCAAACCGCAAATTTTGCACTAAACTTGTTATTGCCTGTGTACTAGGGAGAGAATTACGACCGAAAATTGGAGTTAACGCTCTGAAAGTTGCAGTCACCGACTCCGAAAATCTGTAGAAAATTTTTATAATTTGCAGACGTTGCTCGTTAGTTTACTTTGCCACGATGAAAATGTTGAGTTTATTGAATAAATTGACAGTGACAGTTTGATGATTAGTAAAAGAGTGCGTTCAAAAATTTCAAAGTTATCAAGTCCTTATTGGAAAACCCTATATAATACCAAAGCAGAACTTGTTCCACCCTTTGTATAGGTCAAAACTTATCTGAAACCTCTTGCTGATCTTAAAATAACAGCACCCAGTACTTATTTGCAACTCAACAATGGGTCAAACCGACAGGAAAACCCTTCCCGCGATTTAGGCTTAAACCACAGCCACCATGACGCTCCCACAAGGAGGTCTACTAGAAAAAATCAGGCCCGGACCGAGAATCGAACTTCTTCTCCCAAAAGTATCCCTGGTCCAGGGGTGTAATATCGACCGAAGCAGTCACTCCACAAAACATCAACTGGTGTGGTTTGGTGGTTTCACAGGGAGACATTCAGAGCTTTGTGAGTCCCTTTGCTCTAGCAGCTGAATTAGTGGAACTACGTATGAATGTGTGTGTCTATGAGAGCATGTGTGGACGGTGGCAACTGGCCGAAATGTGGATAGCGCCATCATTTTGGGAAAAAGTACAAAAAAAAAAGAAAAATAAAAGAATCGAACAACCGACAAAAAAATCACGATTTTTGAACAAACCGAAAGGAGGAACACAATAAGTTACAGAAACAAATAAAATGACCGAGAAACATCCATAAAAAGGACAACATAATATTTATCTGGTACTGTCCCCTACATCAGAAACGAAAGAAGAAAACGAGACAAAGAATCAACCCCCAAAGCCAATCGAAGAACCAGACAATAACTACAAACACTGCGACTGTGGTGGAAAGTATAACCCCTCTCACTATACGCAACATAGAGACAGGATCAATCCCAGTAGGAAGTAAGCCAGCTAAGTACCTCTTCATATTTTTTTTTTTTTATATATTTGTGCGAACCCGTAAGGTTCGTTACCGTTCTCTTGGAAAACTCCGTAGCCCTTTATCGATTACCTTTAATACGTTCGCGACCCCGTTCAATCCCAGTGAGTCATCCAGTTTTGTAATCCTACTGAATGTCGAGCCCTCCGTCGGCTCGTCGGTGTTCATTTTAATTAAACCTTTGAGGTGAACTATCCTTTTGGTGCCCCACGATTGCGATTTCTTTGTTTAACGTACACGGTCTTTGTCATTACCTTACAAAAAAAAAAATATATATATATATATATACATATACATATATATACACTCTTAAATTCCCCATCAAGGAATAGTTCATAAAAATTGTCATAAATTTGGGTGGCGTCCACTTACTTTAATTTTTTTTTCCCACCAAGGCCGTGCGTGGATTATGAGAGATTTGATTTTGATTTAATAGCAGATCTTGAACCCGCATGTTGATCCCAGCTGAATCTACCTCCCCTGAAATGATTCTTAAGATCATCAGGCTCGGCAACCCGATCCTTCCGACTTGAAAGTCGCGAAACTGGGAGGGACCCTAATAAATGCGCGTTAATTGTGATCAATAAGGAACCTCTTAACACATTAACGCAGACTAAAGGCATGCTTCGGTTCGGCTTCGAGTCAATTCACATAGGGTTTATAAGAAGAATGAGCTGGATGCTGATAAGAAACCTCCTCCTTCTTTATCATAAATTGGAAAATCAACCTCAGATCTTGGAGTGTTAATATCCTTTATAGGAATGAATGAAATGAAGCGACAACTCCAATTTATACGGGGCGACAACATTAAGTGGTTGGTCTCCTGCCTTGCACTCGCACTCACTCATCAAAACCGATGAAGAATTTAAAAGAGATCTTTTACGATCGGACGATCCGAAGAGCACCGTGGTGGAGGCTACTCTGAAAAATTGTAGCGATGGTACGGTTTCTCCAAGACTCCTTCTCCATCATTCAAAAGATTTGTCGGCCGCACTAATTCTGCGTCGCTCCAAAAACACCGAAGACATCTTAATTCAGGAACCAAGGCGTATACCTGTGCACAATAGACAGAAGTAAGATTTGAACCCGTATATTAGTGAAATGTAGCCTTAATGCATTTTTACTTCCTGACCTCAGCGACCTCGACATAAGTTGTCGTACTGGAAACCACTAAAAGTCTAGCTGTCTTGCATGGCATACTTTGGCCAGGATTATGTGGGCCCTCTCCCTGGTGACAACCTAGAAAGGGTGGTACTAGAAGCTGGAAGGCTAGAAATTGGCATCATCATAGTGTTCGACGCTAAGGCTCATCACACGGTATGGGGCAGTACCGGCATCAACGATAGAGGTGAGTCAATTTTTAATTATATTATAAGTTCTAACCTCATTGCTTGCAACATTGGCAATGAGCCCACTTTTATAACACGAAGCCGGCAGGAAGTGCTAGATATTACCCTTGTCTCCGACACCACCGCTCAAATGCTAACGAACTGGATGGTATAGTCTGAACACTCATTTTCAGACCACAGATACAACCAATTCAGACTAAGTGATGATCCTCGCAGCCAATCAGCATTACAGAATCATCGGAAAACTAATCGGCCAAAATACAAAGAAATAACGTTAAAAATAGTATCCTGTGAACTCTTAAGTCTCCCTCTTAGCACCAACGAGCTTTGTTTGAAAAAAAATCGATGGATCTTGGACAACGTCAACTGAAGAATCACTCAACCTGCTACTAGGGAGAAAATCAAAACAGGACTACTGCAACCGTGACTAAAATTCACGGTCTGATTACAAGAGATAAGCTGCTTTGGACGCTGCTGAGTGCATACCTTCAACAGTACAAGTCTAGTGGTCTAGACCGTATAATATCTGACGAGCTACAAAGGTCCTCAGTTATTATCCTGAGAATATCATAAGGAAGTGTGTTGAATTGATCCGCATTCTAATACTAGGGAGAGAAAGCAATGTAGTTTTCATTCCCAAGGCCGGAGAATGCTCTCATGTTGACCCAAAGGACCACTTGGAAGGGGGTGGTAGAAGAATGACAGCCTATGCGCGAACGTTGCTATTGTCATCTTAGATAGGCATCTTTATACCATTAACAAACTCCTTCAGCTTAATCTTGACTGATTATGGAGCTGGACCTCTGTGTATTGGGAGTAATATAAACTTCCAATCATAGACCCACACTTAATAAAAGGTACCAGTTAAGTCTTTTCCGATACAGCAAAATATTTGGATCACATTTTTGACAGGAAACTAAACTGGAAACCTAACATTCAACAAAGATTCAAGAAAGCCACAGTAGCTTTATTCTTTTGCAGAAAAAGCCATTGGAAACAAATTGGGGCTTCAACCACGCATAATCCACTGGCTATATATCTTGGTTATAAGATAGATGCTCACCTGAAGGTTCTCTAGTGGACGGCATTAGACAATGCAGTCAACTGCAGTGAATTAGGCAGAATCCGAAGAACATCATATCTATGCATAAACGGAACTCTACGCTTTACTCTCTAAGCGGCACTGGATATTCTGTTTTACTTGACACCCTTCGATATCTTCAGCATGCAAATAGCTGCGACGGCAGCTATTCAGTGGAAGAGGAAATCCTCTACCTACTCTGTACATGTCCAGCTTTCTCCCAACGAAGAAAATTTCACTTAGGATTAATGATTAGCCAGATTAGCTTCAATTTTCCTTAAAAACACGAGACTAAGAGACAGTCACTAAGATTTCTCTGAGAATATAATGTATCCTTATGGCGCTTAGGCGATGCATTTACACAGCGTCTATGTGTTCAGCTATTTCGCAGTCTGCCATACAAGGGCGACATTCAGTTTCCTGAAAAGTTCAGAACTTGTATACATAATATTGAAGGTTAGAGAGACTCGTTAGAAAGCTAAGTAGTATTCTGATATCATCTTTTTTGAAGTTATTCGACATTTGATTGACTTTGTTTCTTTTAGAAAAGTTCTTAAGAGTATGGAAGCAGTGTAGCATCGATTTGAAGATAAACATGTTAGAACTTAACCCTTAAATTGATACTTGACTGTCAGTTAGTATATGGACGAAGCTTAACTTAAAACACGCTGGTATTTGTGCCACGAATACGAGGAGCCCATTTTGGATCCATGCATATACCACTTTTTACTTTCAAGGTTTGATGTTGAGCTAGAATAACGAGAACGGCCCGTAAGTTCTACAACTAAAAGAGGTAAGATACGTTATCACGTATCGTAATCGGATTCTTCGCAGGAAAAATGAAAAGCATTAGACGCGCGAGAACGAGGAAAGAGAGAAGTGCTACTTCAGAAATAATAAAGGGACATTTTACAGAAAAAAAAAACGAGACAACAAAATGCGAGCAGAGGCCTATAGAAATGGACAATCAATATTAAGCATATGGAGAAACCACTTCTGTAGACTGTTTAACCGTGTGGACAACGCACATTACGCTAAAAACAAGGATGCTGAAGCGAAATAACCCCGAAGTTCAAACATCTTTCTCTCCTTCTTTATCCAATTTCATACGTGCTCCCTCTTGAGTGTTAAGTTCTTAAAAAAAAATCCATATAAGGAACTTCACATGACCTTTATTTTCAAAGTAGTTTTTCTATATGAATTTTAGTTCCTAATCAATCTCTGCAACAGCCTCAAATAATTTGCCCGAAAAGGTGATTTTATTTTTTGAAAATTGTCCATCTGACTCATTTTATAACCTGAAATCATGACACTCTTTTAAGCGACCCTTAACAAAGTCCCAGCTTGTCTTTCACATAATCCAACTGTCCCCCAAAGTTGGAAAAAACCTTAAAGCCTTCACATATCACATCAGTACGTCAACGTCTTAAGCAAATAAAAAAATTTCACGTTAAAATCGTGAAAGCGTCGCATATTTTTAACCCTTTCTGGAGCCGAAATACTTCCTCCCCCAAAAGAAAAGTCAATTTTCGTTCATAGGAAACTTTTTCGCAGAACTTTCACGTAACGAATTTCAGCTCCGTGTTCAAGTACGCATGAATATTACAGGATAAAATTTTTGTAGGAGTTGTAAGGGAGAAATTTAAATAAAATCTCCTTTCCACTACCACCTATCAAATGTCATTCAGCAAAGGTACTTGTACATTTTTACTTTGGCTTTTAATTTAGGCCTTTGAAACTTTAACTGGCACACCTTAATATTCCAGGACCTCTTTCTGTACAATTAAATTCCAATGCATAATCATCAGGATAAAAAACAAAAAAAAAAAAAAAATAAAAAAAAAAAAATGCTTGCGCAAAAAGAAATGAAAAGTTTTTGGCACGACAATCTTGAAAGGTGATAAATTTCAATGTTACTTTACGCTCTTTCTGACATTGATTTTCATTAAGGATTGCTCTTTCTAGGTAATAGTCCTTCTTCATGTTACCTATACCCATATTTCTAGGTCATCAGTCTCGTCAGGTAGGTACAAGTACAACTAATATTAAGTTTAGATACAAATGAAAGTGTGTGCGAAGTAAAATGACATAAACGGTGAGTAGCTCGCTCAAATGATAAAGGACCAAACTGGAAACACTCAGCCAACTGAAAAGACGACATTTTTATCATTTTATTACACCGAAAATGGCATGTTCTTTGTAGTTGGTGCCGGAGCTTTCTGTTTCTTAGTGCTCATGGCATGTTGTCATCGCACTCGTCCTTGCCTTGCTCCACCTCTAATGTTGGTGTAGTCGTTATCGAATAAATTAGAGGTGATGTTGGCAGTTGGCACTCATATCTGGAAATGGCGCACTCTGTCAGTTATGTCTTATTCTTTGACTTTTGTCCCACCCCTTTGAAAAGACAGGCTATGCGGTAGACTTGTTGTATTAGGCAGTGGACCTGATGAAAGTAAATATGAGAATATGTAAGTACGTGTTACCTCCTCAATTTTTGTATGGAAATCTTCGCCTGTTATTGTCACAATGAAGCAAATGCCTTTAAACTGAGTGCTGTATGGTGTGACATGACAGACATGGTTACAGGTATCCGTAGCTACGAGTATCTACATGACATGAAGAAGAAAAAAAAATCGAAAAAAAAACTGTTTTCCATTATTTGACATCGTTATGTAGAATGCGGAAGAATATTCTCAATTTTTTCTTCGACAAGCATGGGAGAATGCCTGGGTAATACATAAATGTATCAAAGTGGGAAAAGGAAAACATAAACGACAAGCATATGATGGCAATTTTTACTTCTATGAAAGGTACTGCAGCAGTCTGTTTTATACAGGTGAACTCTATGTGGTTGATATCCGGTACAAACAAGCATTCACGGAGTGCTAAAATCTACCTCTTCCCATTTCACCTTAACCTAGTACAGAAATTTAAGGTTTTCTGTGTATGTGTGATATTAAGTAGTTCAAAAAATAGGTAAACAACGAGCTTTAACAAGCTTTTAATAATTTAAACTTAGAATGGTTAAATAGACTTAAAAACAGAGATCTAATGAGAATATGACCCTATCCGAAGCAATAAAACTTTCAAGTGATCAAAAAATTAACTATGACGGTCACCTTATTGGAGGCACGAAGCGAGATAGAGTCTGGAGCATTCGCACCAGGGCACTAGTACTTCATTAGGACGGCAGCGGAGGAAGAATTTCATATGCTGAACAATAGGGCCTGTCTAATTTTAAGAAGACAAACCAATAAGAATCCTCTCACCTACGCTTAATGTTTTTTTTGTTATTAAGAAAGCTATACAACTAACGAAAAAGAGAAAAAGAGATGCAAGCAATTATTGTTCAGGCAATTCTTTGAGAAATTTCCTTTACGGATCGAGAAAAGTTAACATTTGCACTGACCACCAGTCCACATATGCACTCAGTAGTAAGAATACAAACACCAAAATGAAGCGTTAGAAAGAATACAACCATTAGCTCAAATACAAACCCGTGAAAGCTAATATTGTGGCTTACTCACTTTCAAGACTTCCTGCATTAACATTAGTCAATCCTCTGACATTTTCTTCACAATTTAATCCCAACAGTCGAGGTACCCGTAAACGTTTTCAACAATCACCACATATTTAAACTAGATAACGAAAGTATTTACCATATTAAAGAACCCTTTTCCACTTATGCGAGACACATTTTCAAGCAGTCAAATTTCACAGAATCTAATACCTTAAAAGGTATCTTAACCCAAACATTATAAATGGGTTCTGTGCACTAGAATCGGTTATGGACAAAATACAAAAAATTTACCCAATACATTTCAAAAATTCAAAAAGTCCAATACACGTACTAGATGGAGTGACAAGTAACCTCCTTGATCGCCAGAAGGCGCTGCTACTGCAAAAAAGGTTATGGTGCCTTAAAGTCTGTTCATATTTAGGCAGACATGCCAAATTTCAGTGCGATACTGTCTTTAGTTTTGTTTTGACAGCTGATTGTTGTTGACGTGTTTGGCATCATGTTGAGTATGGACAAAAACGATTTTCATTCTCTCATAAAACATTATTTTTTGAGAGACAAAAAGGCGAAGGAAACAAAAGTTTCCTAAAAGTTGGATAAATATTATGGAGCTAATGCTCCGTCAGATTATACCGTCAAATATTGGTTTCGAGAGTTTCGTGGTGGCTGATCAAGTCCGCAGCGGCAATTTTAAAAAAATGCATGAAATGGTGTTGGCTGACCGGAAAGTGAAGGTGCGCGAGCTAACAGATACCACAAAGATTAGTACTGAGCGCACACGCACACATATTTTGGGCAATATTCTGCATATGAAAAGTAATCCTGACGCTGGGTGCCGCGCATACTCACTTCTGACCAAAAACACGAACGCGAGAGCACTTCGAAAGAGTGTTTGGACTTGCTTATGCGGAATCGGGCTGACTTTTGGCATCGATTTGTAACTGTAGATGAAACTTGGATCCACTAAAAGGGGACTTTATTGAATAAAAAAAAAACATTAAAAAAATTTTTTTTTCAATTCCAAGGAGGTTACTTTTCACCCTACCTAGTAATTAGTTGTTGAAAATGTTGAAAATGGGAACCAACAAAAAGAAATGATTTCACAGAACACAAAAGTGTGTTCTAAACCGACTGCAAATAATTCCAAATAACCGACTATCCGACTATCATTCCAAAATATCCAGTGCACACGTCACATATCGATATATTTTCAACCGTAAAGTTTTTAGTATTGATGACAGTTGATAAATTCACTTAGTTTTCTCAAGCAAAAATAATAATTGAATCCCGTTCAATAGAATATACAAAAAGAACCCTGCATATTTTATTTTACTTTTGTTTCCCAGAAAACGTTGTCATTGACAATGAAAAATTGCTCAATTCAGCCTCTATAACTTCCATGTCAGTAAACGAACTTAACATCAGAGTCTATACGACACCATCTTATAACGGGCGGGTAGAACGCTTTTAATCTACCCTCTCTGAAATTAAGAGCTGTCTCAGAGGTACCTACTCGTCCTTTTCAAGAATTATTTGAACGTACAGTCAATGAATAAAATTTCACGACTCATTCCACCACAGATAAAAAACCTGTCGAACTATATTTTAGTCGAACTCCTGGAATAGATCCAGAATATTTCGAACGAGTCCAAAAGCTAATATTCACAAAATAAGAAAAAGACATCCAATACCTTAATAAAAAACGGCAATTACTAAAATGCTATTTGGTTCCTGATAGTTTTCAGGAATTAAATACTAAAAAAAAAAAACTATTCTTGTTTTTTCGATAACAATGTATGTTATGTTCTTCTTTATACACTAGTCGGCATAAGTATTTTGACGAAATGTCAAATGTTTAACTTTTAGATGGATGTGTAAAGAATTCTTCTTTATTTTTTCGTTTTTATATATAAATACTACAAACTTAAAAATAAGCAAAAAAATATATTTTTATAGAAAAGTTAAAGGATATAAATTAATTAGTAATTACATGTGTTGGCATAAGTAGTTTGACAAGAATGTAATACTAAAAAAAAACAATTTTTAACTTAACAAAAGATAAAAAATGAAGAAGATGTTAGTCTTGGCACTGAATCCACTAAATTTTTAAGAATTTCTAGAAATATCTCTTCCCAAAGAGAAGTGACCTCAGAAATTGTCTCCTCTCTGCATTTATTTAGCGAAACTGTTCTTTTGCGTTTCAAAAGAGACCAGACGTTTTCTATAATATTTAAATCTGGACTTTGAGGTGGCCAGTCCAAAGTTTCAACACCAACATCCTCAAAAATGGGCATTATCCTATTGCAGGATTAATGATTCCCCAATAAGCCTATTTGCAGAAGTAAAAGCATTTTCGTTTAGGGTAATCAAATATTGATGTTAGTTCATCGAGCCGGTAACAGGAACCAAGTCAACCCACCCATTATACGCAACAAATCCCCACAACATGGCACAGCCTCCCCTATGGCTCACTTTTTGGCAAACGGGTTGTTTCTTTTGCCTTACTACCTTTGGCAATTTTAAAAAAAAAAGTGTTCTTTGATGAGTTATACTCAAAGGAACTTTCATCTGTCCATAAAACGTTTCTCCGGAACTCCTTTGGTATGTGCAGTCGTTCCTTTGCAAAGGCCAGTCTTTAAAACTTGTTTGCCTTAGATATATACGGAACGTCCCTAGCTTTAATTGTCCTAAAATCGCTTTTATTTAAACGTTGTCGGATAGTGCGTTCACTCATTGGGTTCTTGGCCGTCAAATTTTATTGATCTGCAGAGGATTGAGGCTTCAGAAAAATAGTTTTTTTTTTTAATTCCCGTAGAAGGACTCGGTCTTGAGTGGGCGTTGTTTTGCGCTGGTCTCGATAAGTTAATGATGTCGCTGTGCTTTTTAAACTTATTAATTTGATAGTGCACAGTTGACATTAAACTCTGTCTTTAACTGCCGTTCCGTTGAACTTTGCTACCACCGAAGATCTGGTAACCAAACTCAACTCTGCCGTTTTACCCATGGTTTATAGCACCTTTTAATCAATTTTTATTTTTTTATCAACGTGTAATATCAGTTAACCTTAAATACAAAAGTTGTTCGGCTCTAGCGTGCTTAAAAGTGCAAGCGTGCTTACACAAAGCTTCCATCAAAATACTTATGCCACGCAAAATTTTTTTTGTCTCCATGCATTCTTATCAGCAAAAAGAGAATGCAAAACGTAGAAAATATAAAATTTGACATGCGTAGAGTTAAAAATAGATATTTTGTTTAGCCCATCATTTTTGAACCGTTATTTAACGGTACTAAACTTAGCCAGCTTCAATAGTCGTCAAAATACTTATGCCGACTAGTGTATCTATTTATGTATCAAAATAATATCCTGTTATTTTTTTCCCAGGTTTTCCACTATTTCTACCCCTTCCCTTTCTTTATACTTCGTCAATTTCTTCTACTTCTTCTAATTTCCCTTTTTTGCACTTAATACTTTCGCTTACACTATCAATATCTCGTGTTGTTCTGGTAACGCTCTTAATTATCTCATTGCGTACGTTTGTATTTGTGTTCTTCTATTGAGTGTTGGTCCATAAAAGTTCGTTGAAGCCTGGTAACGTAAGTGGTACTGGTACTTAGGAGTAAGGTAAGTAAGTTCTCTAATCGGAAACTTAAAAATGCCCCTTTCCCACATTTCCCCTACCAAACCAAAAATCTCATTTTTCCCCTGGGCTGAGGACCGGCCTAGCTGAGGGTCCCAGCATCCCCAAAAATAACTCAGTCGCGAAAGGAGTATCCGAATACCTAGCGACCCATTCCCAAGAGGCCATCCCCTGGGCCTTCCCACAGTACATCTCCAAGGTCCTTCAGCTAAGTCTTAAAAGATGCGATAGTGATCGCGGTAATCGACTCATATCACACCAATAGATCAATAAAACTGGAACAGTGCCAGTTGGTCAAATTAAAGCTTTCTGCAACTTATCGGCCACTATGCGGGAAAACCCCAGACAACATTCCACCACAAGCGACACTGGCTGGCACCAAGTCTACATCAAACGTATCCCATGTGCCGATCAAAGATCTCTCGTTCTCTACATCAAAACAATAGATGAATATGGAGAGATTTGCCTAGGTGCAAAACTCGAGGTCATGACTAAGGAGGATATACCTTGCAGACATAGAACCCGCACCTGGATCCAAGAACTTCCTCCCCAGAAAGCATTCTGCGGATTATCAGGCTCAGCAATTCGACCTTTTCTACTCATGACTGGAAAGTCGCGAAACTGAAAGAAATGAGGAACCCTTATAGACGCGCGTTAATTGTGATCAGTAAGGAATAACTTAACCCTCGAGCGCAGACTGAAGGCATGATTCGTTTCGGTTTCGAGTCAATTCACCAAATGCTTTATAAAAAAGATGCTGATAAGCAACCTTCTCCTCATTTAACTGAAACTTCAAACTCAACCATGGATCTTAGAGCGTCGATATCTTTTTCAGAAATTAATAGCCACGACTCCAATTTATCCGAAGCGGCAACTAAGCCGTCGGTCTCCTCTTCTGAAACTCTGTCGGAAATGAAAGAGCTCAAACCTATACTGAAAAGTGCTTATGAAAAGTTCTTCGAGGATTTAAAAAGAAATTGGCACAGATATTCGGAGTCGGTGACTGCAACTTTAAGAGCGTTAACTCCAATTTTCGGTCGTAATTCTCGCCCTAGTAGACAGCCAATAACAAGTTTAGTGCAAGAATTTAAGTCCACATATTCGTTGTGTGATGTTGCCGTGTCAGTGAGACAACGGGTTGGTCGAAGTGTCGAAAATATCGCTGCCGTTCAGACGTCCGTAGCAAACGATCTAAATCAGTTCCACGGCGTTCTCAAGAATTGGACCAGACCACATTATGGCGTATTTTGCGTAAGGATCTTGGCTTACACCCATACAAGATCAAGCTAACTTAAGAATTGAAGCCGATGGACCATTTGAATGATTGGGTTCTGGAGAAGATGCATCAAGATGATGATTTCATCGCAAAGTCATCTTCAGTGACGAAGCTCATTTTTGGCTCAATCATGAATAACCAGTTCATCCACAAAAAATAACTGTTTGGAGCGGTTTGCATGCCGGCTGCGTTATTGGGCCATATTTTTTTGAGACGATTATGATCGTCACGTTACTGTGAATGGTAACCGTTTTCGCGCCATGATCACCGATTACTTTTGGCCCGAATTGAAAGATATGGACTTGGACGACATGTGGTTTCAACAGGATGGTGCCACAAGCTACACAGCACACGCTACAATCGATTTATAGAAGAGTAAGTATGTTGAGCGTGTTATCTCAAGACATGGGCCAGTCGATTGGCCGCCTCGTTCGTACGATTTAACGCCGCTTGACTATTTTCTGTAAGGCTACGTTAAGTCATTGTTTTATGCCAACATACCGCCGTGGAAATTGGGTCCAACGAATCAACCGCTGCAAACGTGCCCGCGGTGGCCATATGAACGAAGTCGAGTTCCATTCATAAATGTTTTGATTGTACTTCAAGCCAATAATAAAGTTTTTGAAATATCTCAAATGTTTTACCTTTTATTTAAAAAAAAAAAGTTGTCAAGTCGTTATTAGAAAACCCTATATCTGCGGGCAATTACTTTGAAGGGGGCAACATGAATATTGATGTATAACTAAATATTTTTTTTTATAAAAATATAAAGCCACCTTAATTTTTGAACACACCCAGTACATCTCGGTTATAAGACCGATGCTTACTTACGGGGTGGTTGTCTGATGGAAGGTCTTCGATAATGAAGTCAACTGCACCAAACTAAGTACAGTCCGAAGAACACAATATCTCTGCATAAGCGGATACATTCTCTCTGCTTTCTCCGCGGCACTGAATATTATGTTTTACTTGACACCCCTCGATATCTTCAGCACGCAAGTAATATAGCTGTGACCTGGCTGCAAAGGATATCTTCATTCTCAGTTCTTGAACCTTGAATGCCGATCATCTTATAAGTAGATGGAAGAGCAATTCAACATTCAGATATGTTGGGTGCCGGGCCACAGAGACATTCCAGCGAATTGTAGGACCAACGAACATGGCAAAATTGGAACCACTCTACCTATTTTACCGGAAGAGTTATACCAGTATACCAATCGCAAATTAATATTAAAGTTTGATGCTAATAACAGAAGTGACCTTAGGTGGATAGTTGGATATACATGTCACCAAACAGCTCTAGCCAAAGCTGGATCTGAATTGCTCTAAGTGTTTGATGTACTTAAATAGGAAAAATCTCAGCGCCATCATAGGTGTCGTCACTGGAACTACCTTATAGACAAGAATGCAAGAAGTCTTGGCGCCTTAACAAATGATTTCTGTTGAAGCTGCATGGACGAGGAGGAAGAGGAGACAATCCTCCACTTACTCTGTACCTGTCCAGATCTCTCAAAGGGAAGAAAACTTCACTTAGAAGCTTTCTTCTACAATGACTTAAACGATCTAAAAAATATAGACGTTAACAGTCATCTAAAATTCATCGTAAGCTCAAATTGGTTGCATGAGTAGGATGATCATATATCCATGTGACGTCTTTTCAACAGCCACTCTTTCCTAACCTAACGTAGGTTAACAAGGCTTGATTACCTAAGGTACATTTTTGGGGGCTCCGGTGTTGATTTTATTTGTATCACGGAGATCTGGTTTGGATCAGATATGGATGATCAAACAAAG
Organism: Volucella inanis; assembly: GCA_907269105.1. NCBI lineage: Eukaryota > Metazoa > Arthropoda > Insecta > Diptera > Syrphidae > Volucella > Volucella inanis. The sequence goes on from OU026153.1 coordinate 152,636,002, forward strand.
AACCTATTTGAAATATCAGGATATAAATTAATACCTATTAATAGGGTTATTACCACTACTGGTAGAGATGTTGGAGTATACTGCAGTAATTGAATTATTAAGAAATGTAAAGATAGTGTCGTTGAATATTTATTGGTAAAAGTGTTTTATTGGTGTTGCATATATTCTTACGCGACGCTACTCCCCAGAATCTTTATTTTCGGCAATCCAAGAGTTAACTACAATTTTGACCATCTTAATGCCCATCTAATAAAAAGGACAGTTAAGCTCGAGAGCTCATTAATTTCACATCTGATTCTGGTTTATAAGTTATTAACTCGTTTTCTTCTCGCTTTCCTGATAATCATCTTCAAGCCTACTTGATGTTATCATAGTTTCTAACCGTTTGTATGTTTTGCTTTAAGACAAGTATGTTGGATCATAATCTTATCTTTTGTACATACTCTGTCTGAAGCTTAACAGGTTCACTGTCTACGTATCATATATGATCTGTTCCTTCATACAATATGTAGGTTGCTTATAGCAGTGTACGTAGAATCATATTTATTTGAGATGGACCTCACAGGACATATCATATAGATCACAAATAATGTTGGGACATAGGGAAAAGATGTGCCATTTTTTCATAACCGCGATTTGAAAAAAAAAAGTGTAATTACAAAATTAAAGATCTACATTGTCATAGGTTTTCAATCACTTTTAGCTATCTGTGAAATGTGAAAATGCTTATACCCAAAAGATTTTTCACAATACTCATTTGAGTCTGTAATATATTTGTACATTTATTCTGTTGGTTCAATTTATTGAACAAATAAACTTGATTTATGACATCCACTCCAAACAAAACATCGACAGCAACTTTTTTGTACCATGTCAAGGTCTTGCGAATTGGCGAATAGTAGCTAGCAAACTCGTCAGGAAGATCGATACCTTTCTTTCAATCATTGTATTTCAATATCATAGTGGGTTTTAGGCGCGAGTTTCGGCCTGTATTCATCGTTTGTTCATCAGCGTGACAAGTAAATATCATAAGCACATCCCTCTTGTCCTTCCATTTTAGGATCGTCACATTATGTTTTTGGGCAGCAATTTGCTCTCCTCTTTTCAGTTTTTTTGTTTTCCACCAATAGAGGTAAGTTTTTACGATTTTTTCTTAATGTCCCACAAAGATCAGTTTTACGTTGAAGCAAGTATTCTGCTAATGGTACACTTGTATACCAATTATATGCAATCATCATTTTCCCCTGGTCTAAAAGATCTCCACAAGCTCGATGACGACGCTTCTAGGTTTATCGAGGTCGGAGATTTGAGGATCCTGGCCAGAATAAATTTTATATTTCCAAACATATCCAACATCAGTTGTGACCTTCTAGATTTTTAGTCCATACTTGTGACTTTTGTTTGGAATATACTGACGAATCAGCAATCGCCCTTGAAAGGGAACCATGGATTCATCCACGATGCTTGACATTTCTTTTAGCTGTGTTGTCAACGAAACGCCAGCGTAAAATTGCTACGAAGCAATTGTAGGACAATTGTATCCGATACAACAGCGGGTGATAAAAAATAGGATCTTTCTTCCAGTAGCATTTTAAAGTAGGGAATCTGATTAAACCAGTCAGCAAGTAAATGCCAAAAACTTTTCCATTTCTTCCAGCGACTCAAACGACCTCCAGAATTCTGAGCAATAGGTTGTCCAGCGTAGATATTGCTTTGTTCTATCACCAAATCATAAAAGCGTAAACAACAATTTTTTTTTTTCACTCAAATATGTCGAACTTTGTGCCTGAAAAAGTGTTTTTGCGGGCAGTTCTTCTTCATTATGAAGAAAACTGCTGCCGAAAGTCATCGTATTTTAGTGGAAGTTTATGGTGAACATGCGCTAGCTGAGCGAACGTACCAAAAGTGGTTTGCACGATTTAAAAGTGGTGATTTTGGCTTGGAAGACGATGAACGTCCAGGGCAGCCAAAAAAGTTTGAAGATAAAGAACTGGAAGCATTACTCTATGAAGAATGTTGCTAAACACAAGTAGAGCTCGCAGAATCTTTAAGTGTCACTCAAGCAGCCATATCAAAACGTTTAAAAGCAGCTGGACATATTCAAAAGCAAGGAAATTGGGTTCCACATGAATTCAAGCAGAGAGACGTCGAAAGGCAGTTTTGCATGTCCGAAATGCTGCTGGAACGCCACAAAAGCAATTCATTTCTGCATCGGATTGTTACTGGTGATAAAAAATAGATCCATTAAGACAACCCCAAGCGCAAAAAATCATATGTGAAACCCGGCCAACCAGACAAATCAACTTCAAAGCCGAATATTCATGGCGCGAAGGTAATGCTCTGTATTTTGGTGGGATCAGATGGGTGTGCTGTATTTTGAGTTGCTGAAAACGGGTGAAACCATCAATGGACAACGCTACCGAACACAATTAATCCGTTTGAAGAGAGCAGTAGCCGAAAAACGCCCGGAATATGCGACCAGACACGAGGCAATAATTTTCCATCAATATCCCGGTTAAGAACTATTTGGAAAACAATGGATAGGAAGTCTTACCCCACCCGCCTTATAGCCCAGACCTTGCCCCTTCTGACTACCATTTGTTCAGGTCGATGCAGAACGCCCTCACTGAAATACGGTTCACATCAGAGAAGAATATCAAAAATTGGCTTGATTCATTCTTGGCTGCCAAGCCGGCGCAGTTCTTTTGGGATGGGATCCACAAATTGCCAGAAAGATGGGAAAGGTCATAGCATCAGATGGGCAATACTTTGGATAATACTATTGTACATGTTTTTCTTAAATAAACGTTCAAATTTTGAAAAAAAAAAACCGCACGAATTAAAATATATACCCAATAGAAGACACTATAAATCCTTAGAATAGTTTGCGTTATACGCCGCTTGCTGTTTAATAGCAATTAAGCCATACGGCCAAACGAACTTAATTTCCCATTTTCCAGAAAATGTTTATCGTTTTTTAAAAAAAAGAAAATAGAAGGGGGCACTTTATAAAAAAAAAAAACATTTCCCTACGTTACGAATTGACGACTGTATTTTTGAACATTTTAAGACTTGGTACATGCGAATCAGATGAATAGCTTTCAAATATTCAAACACATTCAAAGTTTTGCTGAAGGATAATTCGACATACAAACTTAATTTCATTCTCTCACCATCAACCAGCTATCCTCAGCATCCAGAAACTCATAATTTTTTTTCTAGTTTTGCACGCAGACGACCCCTATGTGTGTTTTTTCGGCTTTGTGCTTGATGTTGCATATCCACTTCTCATCATCCATATTGGTAAAGTATTTCACCAATTTATATTTTCAATATCTCCAATACATTAATGAGGCCAATATGACTAATGTTAAAAAGTATTAAAGCAATATTAGCGGCAGTTTCAACTGCCAATGCCACCATTCAACGAACTAAAACCGCGTTAGCGCCAAGTTCCATCACCAGAAACTGTTCATCTACTTTTTCACACTTTTCGGCGGTTAATTTTTTTTTTTTTTTATTTCTTCTTCACTAGCTAGTTTGAATGACATTGTCTTTATACTCATAGATTCTATAGCATCACGAATATGTTCCACAATAGTATCGTAGAAAGATTTTAAAATAGCGCGCGGCAAGTCCATGAAACACAATTTTTCTGCTTCAGCCAATGACACTCCAAGCAATCGCTTAGGAAAAATAAATCGACGATTAGCTTCGTATGCATTTTGGATAATCGGGCATGACGTGATGTCCTCTTTGACTAAATTTGAACGATTTGGAACGGTTTCACATAAAATGCTGTATTTCCGTCAATTTTACGATTTACAATTTTACTTAATTTGGTTAGGGCATTCTTAACAAATGTATCTATCAGAAAATAGAAAAAAATTGTTTACCGTGGTGTGGTGCCTTAATAAGCAAAAAACATATTGACAAAGATGTTATATCACCAGTGTTTCTGAACGTTGATGCTACACTTATGATGCTAACGCATGTGTTAAGTTTTTCGGAAAATGGGACAGAAAGAGGAGAAAGAAAGATGTTTGGACTCAGTGGCTACTTCGCTCCATGGGTGGCATCCAACATTTAATAAGGAGACTTAATTATTAGTGTAAATTGACTTGATTTTATATTTAGGCAACCATTCATGAAAAATAGTCTTTCGGTCACGGCTGGTATTGAACCCCGAACCGTTCAATTGGGAAGCCAATACACTACCGCTTGAGCTACGGCCACCCAATAAGATAAAATTCACCCAATCTAGCAGAACGCAAAATAAATCCTTCAATTACTTGAATTCCCTTCGTACAGCAACAAAGCAAATAATAGGAGCTAAAACATTCAGGAATGCCACATCAGAAAACATAATGAATATATATTCTAGAATATAATTGCAACATCTATGATATTTTTTTCTCCCATTTTTCACTATTTTTTCTATTTTCAATATTCTCTTCTCCTCTACTAATTTTTATGCACTAATTTATTTTATTTTAAATTATAATTAATGTTTTACTTAACCTTGAATTAATGTACTGCAAAAGGCAAATTTTAAGTCTTACTTGAAAGATTTTTGAAATGAATAAATTTTTTATTTAAATTTTCGCACTTTGATATAGCTGAATAATTCTTTATTTATCTCTGTTTAGTTTAGCGCTCGAGTTCGAGTATTATTGCATTGGCAAAGTTGCTATTCGAATTTGGTAAAAAAAGATCATTGGTCGGATATACCGATATCGAGCTCAACTTGCCCATTTAAAGATTTTTTAAATATATTATATGGGTTGTAAAACAATGTGAGGTGAAATACATACTAGGTGGGGTGAAAAGTAACTACCTTGGGAATGAAAACAAATTTTTTTTTTAAATGTTTTATTCAATATAGTCCCCTTTAAGTTTGATACACATATTCTAGCGATTTTCCAACTTCTTGATCCCGTCCGAAAAGTAATTTTCCGGAAGGTCTGCAAAATACTCCTTCGTGGAATCGATGATTTCCTCGCGTGAGCTGAATTTTTTATTGATTAGCCATCTTTTGAGGTTTGCTAAGAGATAATAGTCCGAGGCGAATACGGTACGTAAGTCATTGATTTTAGCCGTGGTTGCGATGCTCTTGTGCGTCGTTGCATTGTCTTAAAAAAACAAAATTTTTTTTTCGCTTTATGTGAGGCCGTTTTGCAGCGATTTCGGCCTTCAATCGCTCCAATAATGCACAGTATATACTCGCTGTTGATGGTTTTTCCTTTTTCGAGGTAGTACACGAAGAGTATGCCATGACAATCCTAGAAAACTGACGCCATAACGTTTCCGACCCATCAAGCCCCATCGGCCGCTACGGAGCACTCGTGCCGGCTTCAGTCCATTTCCGGGCACTCATTCTGTTCTCTGGTGTGTAATAGTGGATCCAAGTTTCATCAATAGTTACCAATCGACGCCAAAAGTCCGCCCGATTCCGCATAAGCAAGTCCAAACACTCTTTCGAATCGCTCTCGCGTTCGTGTTTTTGGTTAGAAGTGAGTATGCGCGGCACCCATATGCACAATAACTTTTTCATATGCATAATATGGCCCCAAATATATTGTGTGCGCTCAGAACTAATCTTTGTGGTATCTGCTAACTCGCGCACCTTCACTTTCTGGTCAGCCAACACCATTTCATGTTATTTTTTGCCATTGTCCTCTGTAACCGCATGGGAGGGCCTGCCGCTACGGACTTGATCGTTTGTGGAGCTACCACGAAACCCTCGAAACCACAATTTGACGGTATAATCTGACAGAGCATTAGCCCCATAATATTTATCCAACTTTTAGGAAACTTTTGTTTCCTTCGCTGTTTTGCCTTCCAAAAAATAATGTTTTATGGGAGAAAGAAAATCGTTTTTTTCCATACTCAACATGATGCCAAAGACGTCAACAATAATCAGCTGTCAAAACAAAACTAAAGACAGTATCGCACTGAAATTTAGCATGTCTATCTTAATATGAACGGACTTTAAGGCACCATTACCTTTTTTGCAGTAGCAGCGCATTCTAGCGGTTAGGAAGGTTAATTTCCACTCCACCTAGTATACATAGTAATATAATACAAATTCGTGTGAAGACACATTGGTAATAAAGTCAAGGTATATAATTTCATCTTAATAAAGTTCATCTGATTGGCTAGGGTGCCATACAATGAATAGCCCTTCAGAATACGCCCTTACTTGTAAGGGAATTAATGTAGTGATTCTTCCCATCAATTTCTATTGCGATGGGGTGTTGTCATTTGCGATAAAAGCCAGAGTATCAAGTTTGACATTTTCGGCCGCTGATTTTTATTTCGCTCTCTTCTGTAGGTCAAAAATATATTCTTTTGACCATCGGACACAAAAATGCTGGTTTATTGCAGAAATTCGTTGCCATTGTTTCAGGCGGTGTGATCTTTCGTCGCTTCACAGTGGTTCCGCTATAGTATTTAAGTGGGCACCAAAAAGGAAATGCCCTAGGGTTAGAACTATGTATTCACTTGGGTCGCTGGACATCGTACACAGAGGTCAATAGTTGAGAACTCTCTATATTAGATGACTCTTTGCAGATTTTATGGCAGCCTCCCTCAGGCCATCAAAATGTGTTGCTCTAGGAGGTAAAGGATGAAATTCTTTTCAGTTTGTTGTGCCAGGAATTGTTGCCGAAACTCATGTAACTCATTTCAAGCTCCAGCGAAATTTGTACTATTGTCACAAAAGAGACCACGTGATAAGTCTCGCCGTGACACAAGTCGCCTAAGAGCTGCGACGAATCCTTGACTTAACAGATAGGAAACAACCTCGAGAGGGACTGCTTTAACTGTAAAGCAAACAAGTATTACAGCATATACCTTGTAGGAACGCTGATCCGCAAAAGTCCACACCGGTCTTCATAAATGGTCGGTTTGGCTGCACTCTGTATGCGGGTAAATTCCCATTACTTGCGTGAATAAACACATTTATCCACATCCTACGCATGTCAATCTCCTAAAAGCGTTGCTAAGTATGGGGTGGAATCTAGGAATATAGAGAGGACACTTAGCAGAATAAACAATGTTTGCGTTCTGCACACGCCTATCAAATCTGAAGAGTTTTAAAGAAGAATCGTCTAGGAAGGGGTTAACATTTTTAACGATACTCTTTGGGCTAATAAAATTATCTTTTCCAATCTGTTTAACTTCATCTTTGAAGTGTTTCCGTTGAATGTGCCATACAATTCTCAGAAGGTGTCATTTATATCTTCTGTAGTAAGTGGTGGAATGTTTTCTTTTGACTTTCTAGTGAAAAATCGTCTTGTTTCATTTTCTCAAAGCCCTAAAAGACTTAGCAATGTATCCAAATATCGGACAAGTCTTTTGAACGTCACTTTTAAGGACGTAGTTTTTGTAAAAAGATTACAATTCTGATGCTATACTTGATGCCACTAGCACTATATTGTCTTTGTCCCGTCCTGGTGTGTCCTTAGCGATCAATGATCATTCTTTTCAGGCCAATCATGACTTTCGGAGTAGAGAAAGTTTACCCCTGTGAATAAAATTCTTCCCTTCAGTTCTTCTGCTTATGCTCTATTCGATATAATATCCACCGGACTTTTTTAATGGTCATATGCCTCCAAATTGCTCTAGGTGGATCAACTTCAACTTTGGATACCCTATTTCCTATAAACACCTTCCTGTCCAAAGATAGATCTGATCAAAGCAAATATGTGACAAGTTTGGTAGAATTGTTTTTAATAACGCCACCAACATTTCGGCTGCGCACAACTCCAATTTGGTAAACTTTGTAAAATAATTGGTGTAACCCTCGATTTCGTCACCAATGAGTTGCATGTTGCCTCATGCTTCACGTTCATTGTTTAAATAAACATGCAACATTCATAGGCTTTAAGTCATTTTATTTTAAATGTATGATAATTCGGTGTAAACATGTACCTTGGGACCTTGATACCATCTAACTCCTTTAAACGACTACGAAATTCGTCATATATCCGCACAAACTCATCCTATTTTGTCGTTTGTACCCAAAGATTCTGTAAGATTACTTTTTCTCTAACAGCCACCGGATTTATAAATCCTAAAGTTTCAAAGAATGCGGAAGAATCTGACAAAACCGTCCGTTTGGTCGGCGACACATATTGCAGCTGATCAACGAAAGGTTCCCATTTAATACCAAGTGTTTTAATGACATCATAATCATCAATTTTTTCTCATTCGTCAACCATTTTCGTAGTTTAATCTTAGCATTTTCCAGAACCTTTCTGATTTCCTGGTAAATTATCGCAATATCTTCTATAGTATCTGCACCACAAATTAAATCATCCATGCAGAAATCTTGCCGTGAAACCTTTAGTCCTATGGAATATCTTTGCATACTTAAGTTCGACAGATTTAGGGGCAGATAAAGTACAGTAGGTTACCATTTTTATATTAACTGGTACGACCTTCATTTCCTCATTAACTTGCCCTCTATAGGACATATTGATACTCATGATTGAAAAAAATGTGTCTTGAATAACTGGACCTTTCAACAACATATCATTATGTGAAAAAAACATGTGATGCTATCAGCAATACAGTGGAATACGACGAGTAATTTTATTTTGGAAGAATCAGGTCTGAAAATCGGCAGAAATATTCTACTTGGTCAGCTTTATTCCCCGGCGCTATTTAAGTATGTCCTAAGTCTTTATACTCCTTCATAGAGTTTTAGTATTGTTCTTTGACAGGCTTCACTCTAAAGCGTAAAATCGGTTTTTGGCCATCTGAAATGAGTTTTTGAAAGTCTATGCCATATCCGTAAATGACAATTCGACTATAAATCGTTCTGTTCTAACGAAGTGATCCTCACACCTGGTATCGTTTATGCACAGGAAACTTTTTTTGTCATCCACGATTTCTAATTTCCAGAAACGCTCTACGAGATTATTTAAATCAGCATTGTTACTGACAGTCCGACTACCAACTGCACAAACCTTCGAATTCGGTATTTTTGAGCTATCATATTTGCCTAAAACTATTCAGCCGAAAAGATTTTCTTGTAAGGTGACTATCCATTTGTCCAAGACAGATTTCCAGTCGCTAAGGTTCGTTGACTTCAAATGGCCCTTATCATTGTCCTTGGCTGGGGTTACAGTGAATCTATACAAGAATCGATGATGTGATAGGGAATATATATTGCATTTAGACTTGAATATCGGCAAACTGAATGCCCCTTTTCCATACAATTTTTACAAAGCATCAATCTTTTCGTTTCATGAAATCTTTTTGAAACCGATAAGTTTTGAAATTCTTGACAACTATTTGGTTGTTCCACATGAAATGTGATCGGAAATAAGAAGTTCTCGATTGAACATCTGTGCCAGAGGATACAAATAAAGTGATACGTGTGCTTGACGTGTGAGAATTTCAGGGTTCGTTAAAAGTACCGTTTTTTTTTTCTAGAAATTATTTACCAAAAACTACGGCGCCTGGAAATCTGCGCATCGCTTGCATTAGGAAACCAAACTGATTTTTGCACCGAATAGTCATCTGTGATGAAAAGTAGATACTGTATGATAACCGTAAAAGATCTAGGCAGTGTTTGGATGCAGATGAAAAACCAAAACAAAACCCCAAACCCGATTTTTACAATTTCGTGGACATCGAAAGGACCAATCCACTTTTCATTTCTTCAACCATTAGAAACGATAAACGCTTTCAAATATTGTGAGGAAATCGACATATTGCATTCTAAATTGAAGAAAAGCAACAAACATTGGTCAATTGCATGACAATGCTAGACCCCATATCTCACAAGTAACGGTGAAAATTCTGTTTCAGTTTTTTCCGCATCCACCGTTCTTTCCTGATATTTCTCCAACGGTTTACCAATTTTTCCGCAATCTGGATTCATTTTGCCGGCAGAAAGTCTTCTGGAGCAAAGTTCATAAAAGCCTTTGAAGATTTCATTGCCTCAAAAAGTCAGCACTTCTACGAAAAAGGAATATTTATCCTTGTTTTACGTTGGAAGAATGTCATAGATGCCAGCGAATCCTATTTTGATTGAATAGATTTACGGAAAAATAATATTGGCTTTTACATTCTTAAAATTTTTATCCCCTTTCATGTGGTACAACCCAATATCCATTCTGTTACCTTATGCGTTACAAAATGTGCACTGTACACTTTGAGCAGACAAAACTGTTTGGCAGACATTTTTATCTAAATTACGATTGCGAAAGCGACTATCCTTCTGATAATTAAAGGTACTAGGTCGATCAGTAGTATACATCTTTGTGCATCTTAAATTAACTTCTAAGTGCTTAGATCTAGAATTGTGACAAGATCATCTAACGATAGTAGCTTATTATAATTTATAGCATATTGCCACTTTGATTGATTCACTCCACTCGTATCTAATGCCAACGATATTAAAAAGGCGTGCGTAATGTCTTGATAGCTTCCCATCGATAACGTAGCATTTGAGTGGGTATTAAAACTATCCTCTAAATTTCTCCATAGCAAACACGTTATGACGTTCGAAATTTCAAATAACGAGTTAACGTGCTCTTGGAACATTAGGCATTTATTGTTTACGCGCTTAGCCAATCAATCCAAAGCCTTTTTTTTAATTCGCTCCTATTAACATATATAAAATTCTTTTATGGAGTTTAATGCAGCACCTTAAAGACACCTCTTTAATTAATTTAATTTAGCTTTTGCAAACGATCTAGCGATTCATCTTTGCTCACTACCTTTTTAAATAAATTTATGAAATTCGGATACTACGAAAACTTCCTGGAAAACGTAGGCATTTCAATTTGTTCTATTTTTGAGCGCGAAACTGGTTGATGGTAAAAAAGTGTGTTAATAAGGATGCGATAGAGTTATCTTTATTCGCATTAGAGACCTCTAGTATCTTTCATTTTGAATCAATGTACAACTCTTCAACTTCCTATCTATGGAGGTATGTAAATTAATGCCTGCTTAAAATATGATTCAAGTATTTCTTATCGGAATTCTGTTGAAGTTTAGTCAGATTTTTACAATTTCCTTTTGAATCAAAAAAAAATGTTTATGCAGTTTAGATTTCTTTTTGTATTTGCTCTTGCAGTTTTGAGATCTGCCTGATCTCTGGTGCTTTTTTAGCTTCAGCAGAGAAGGGTTCATCGACATCGCCGTTAAACTTCGAAATTTTTGTTATATGGTCAGTAATACCGATAACCGCCGACAATAATTTAATTGAAAAGTTTTACTCAATTGACCAAAGAAAACAAATTAATTTTTTTAGGGCTTTATTTCCTTATCCCAAGGACTGTGTATAAAAAATGAAATATAAGGAAGTAAGGAATGAGACATCGAAACTACTTATGGTGTAACGCAAATAAAAAGACAACTGCAACAACAATTTCCCCAACCAACTATAATTAAAATTTCTAGCAACAAATTTCTCCAGATGTTATACCTTTCTCAACTAGGTTTCAATTTTACGATTTATGATAAGCAACAACTATTAATCCTCAAATTACAGCAATTTATATTTTATGATCTGCAACTTCGTGATCTCATTCATAGCAAGAAATTAAGGTACATTTATTTTGCAGAAGTTCATTATTTATGTGTAGGGTTTTCCAATAGGGACTTGACAACTTTGAATTTAATTTGTGAACGCACTCGTCGGTGACTGCAAATTTAAGGGCGTTAACTTCAATTTTCGGTCGTAATTTTCGCACAGGCAATTACAAGTTTAGTGCAAAAATGTGAGTCTACATATTCGTTATGTGATGTTGCCGTGTCAGTGAGACAACGGGTTGGTCGAAGTGTCGAAAATATCGCTGCCGTTCAGATGTCCGTAGCAAACGATCCAAATCAGTCAATTCCACAGCGTTCTCAAGAATTGGGCATCGCTCAGACCACATTATGGCGTATCTTGCGTAAGGATCTTGGTTTACACCCATACAAGATCAAGCTGACTAAAGAACTGAAGCCGAACTGGACCATTTGAAGCGACGTACGTTCTCCGATTGGGTTCTGGAGAAGATGCGCCAAGATGATGAATTTCATCGCAAAATCATCTTCAGTGACGAAGCTCATTTTTGGCTCAATGGGTTCGTCAATAAGCAAAATATGCGTTATTGGTCGTGTGAAAACCCACATGTGCTTCATGAATCACTATTCATCCACAAGAAATAATTGTTTAGTGCAGTTTACATGCCGGTGGCGTTATTGGGCCATATTTTTACGTCAGCGTTATCGCGCCATGATCGCCTATTATTTTTGGCCCGAATTGGAAGATATGGACTTGGACGACATGTGGTTTCAACAGGATGGTACCACAAGCCACACAGTACACGCTTAAATCGATTTATTGACGAGTAAGTATGGTGAGCGTGTTATCTCAAGACATGGGCCAGTCGATTGGCCGCCTCGTTGGTGCCATTTAAAGCCGCTTGACTATTTTCTGCGGGGCTTCGTTATTGGTTTATGCCAACACGCCGACGACGTTGGAAGAGCTCACAGCCAACATTGAACGCGAAATAGCGGCCGTTTCGGCCGAAATGTGTGTCCAAGTCGTTGAAAATTGGGTCCAACGAATCGACCGCTGTAAACATGCCCGCGGTGGTCATATGAACCAAGTCGAGTTCCATTCATAAATGCTTTGATTGTACTTAATGAAATAACGAATTATTCCTTTAGAAGATATGTGTATAACTAGCTAAAATAAAAAAGGACGTGTTAAATACTAAACGGTCCTGGGCCGTTAACTCTGCTGTTCAAATTTTATATAACTCAGAATCCAGACGAATCGAAAGTCACTAACGCCATCGCCACCGTAGTTGCCAACTACCGTTTACCGTGACCCACCTGCCGTCTACAACAGAACCACTTTTTTCGCCGAAGAGCCAACTATATATATAGCCAGTGTGAAGTCCTCGTTTGTGTCCACCGCTTGCCGTGACACATCTGCGTTTGCACACAACAAATGCATTCATTCACAGCCGCTAGTGGCAACATTGATTGCGTTATCGTGACCATAGCCAGAGCTGACGAACTAGGCACCACAATGGCCAATGTCAATCATCCTGTCGTTTTCAAAGCCAGTGCCACCAAATCTGTCGTGTTGCTTAACAGTATCGGTACACGTATAGCCGCCATCGTCAATATTGACGAAATTATTGCAACCAGCTTATTTATTGCCGCTACGTTAGTGCTACAGAGTGCGTCATCGCTACCTCCTCTAACAACATTGTCGACACGAACAAAAATAAGAACACCAGTTTGGAGAAGTCCATTCGGAACAACGAAACATCATCCCCTCCCCCCTCCCTAGATACCATCTACTATCGACAGAAAGTCCTTGAAATTTGGAACACTGATACAGCTGGTGTTCGCCTCGACAATTGTGGCAACTGTTTCTCTTTTGATGTTCTTCGCTGACAGCGCCGATAACACTTACTCGTACATTTGTCGATCTCGATTTAGCACTTACAGACACTTCAGTGGCAGTAGCAACATACCTAGCAACTTCTTGCAAAAATCTACACTTGAATATAGTTGGAACAATAACGAATATCTGACCCAGTCTTCTCGTTCATTTAATGGCAGTTTGGCACAAAATCGTCGATTAGAATATTAGATTAGATAAGTACTAAAATTTACAATTTCTGACACTCTGGAACTATGAATTGATGAGAACTATAGTAACACACTTTCGCCAATTGAGTTCATATTTATGGTATATGTCAGGCGACCAAAATCTAATTCTCAGGTTTTGGTTACTATCTCGACGTTTTTTGGACTAATAAGAAGACCACGTTTCCGCTTCCCATTTCAAGACGCGTTAAATTCTGTACTTCAGTGTAGTAATGGTTTATCTATACGTTACAAAGAACATCGGCCATTGTTCTGACATACCCTCGATCTTGTCTTTAAATTGCCAGGGACCTTTCAAGTGACTTAAATAATAGAAGTTCTTCGCAATTTCGTGGAACTGCGGTATAAATTTTATTGGGGCTGAAAAGCAGGAAAAGGTAGTTTTTTTTTCGATAGAGGTATGAAAACAGAATGCAACAAGCGTGGTGTCAAATGGTTGTTTAATATACCGGGATAGCCTTCGGTTGCAGGGTTATGGGAAACACTTATCCGATGTGTGAAAAAGGTTCTTTTTTTACGCGCAAGTTAGAGGTATTTAGTAGACTAATCGTTGAAGCAGAGAATTTGATCAATTCGCGGTCCCTTACGCATCTGCCAATTGAAAGTTACGAAAGTGAGCCTCTCACTACTAACCACTTTGTATGGGGTGATTCATCGTAAAGTTTGATTTATAATGTAAAATAAAATACATACATTTGAAAGTCTACTTAAAATTTTTTATAATCGGTTAAAAGAACAATTCATGGCATTAACTCATCAAATATGATATTATGTAAATGTTGGCCACGACTACGTCTGTGGTGGTTCATTCGGAAGGCCCAATTTTGGGCGACTCCTTTGAGCATAGTGACTGGTATCTCACGGATAACACGAGTACTGTTAGCTTCCAAAGCGTCAATCGTAGCTGGATTAATACTGAAGACCTGAGACTTTACATATCCTCGGAGAAAATAGTCCAAAGGTGTGATTTCGCACGATCTAGGCGGCCAATTTACAGTAGCAAAACGTGAAATTAAGTGCTCACCAAAATGATTTCCGAACAGGTTCACTGTTTCACGCGCTGTATGGCTCGAAGCGCCGTATTATTGAAGCCAGTTCTCACTAAGACCATGTTCTTGAATTTCAGGAAACACATAGTCCATGACGAGATATTCCACCAGTCCATACAAAACACCATACCGTTGTTTTTAATGGATTTAATCGTAGCTTCTGGTACTCTTCGGGTTGCCCATCAGCCCAAAAAAGTAAAATTTGTTTATCAATGTATCCATTGAGCCAGAAATTGGCTCCATCACTAAACAAAATTTCACTATAAAACACCGGATTTTCATTGAGTTTTTACAGAGCCCATTCACTGAAAATACGCCAAGTTGTCGAATACGTCAAGCCAAGCTGCTGAGAACAACGACGAATTGATTCGTCACGGTCTTCGCGTACACTCTCAAATACAGCTGCTTTAGTCTATTCACTACGCACTGGATGTGGTCTAACCGGTCGAGTATCATCCACTAATGTAAGCTAGGACTCATATTTACGAATGGTAGTTGCAATTATGGTTTCAGTAGGTCGATTATGCGCATCGTAAGTTCCTCGAATCGCACGAAAATATTTCTCTTTTCTCTTATTTTCGTAATACAGCTGAACAATTTGGAGAGGCTGTTGTGAAGTAAGTCATTTCATGATGACTTGCCAAACGATACGGAACAAAAATGGCAAAACAGTTTGATAGGAGTCACCCGTGATCTGTCAAAAAATGCCCATTGAAAATCAAACCTCACGATGAATCGCCCTATAGTTCTTATATTTTTTCCACAAAGCTGATGATTGTGTTAGATAATGTTATTCGGCGTGGATGCAAGTGCTGCATCGGCAAGTGTCAGGTGACCCAATGATTGTGGTCCTCCAAGTCGCAACATGCATTTTGATATATGGTATATTGAACACTTGTCAATTGACTGTTCTCAAAAATTCGAACATTCCTAGAGCATTCACCAACATCAAACGCAAAAAGAAACATTTACGCTGTTTTGGATATACAAGGTGACTGACTCGAACTGCAACTTTTTAAAATGCTATAATTTTTTTTATTTTTTGATAAATTTTATTGTGCCAAAGCAAAAAATGTTGGAAAATACATTAATTTTCAAATTGTGTTAGTATTTTTCAATATGTCCACCTTTGGCGCGAATAATGGCCTTGAGACGGCCGAAGAAAGCATCTCACGCTGCACGCAAGTGGCTCTGCGGTATTTTGGCCCATTCCCAGCGAAGTGCTTGTTTGAGGTGGTCCAAACTTTGGTATTTTTAAATACCCCAGACAAAGAAATTCAACGGATTTGCATCCGGAGAATTTGCAATCCATTGTGTTGAAGAAAAGAAGTGTGAAACATTGTTTTTTAACCAATCTTGGTTGACGCGCGCTTTGTGAGACGGTGCCGAGCCTTGTTCAAATGTCCACGGTCTCCGTCTGAAATGATTGTTTTGCCCAAGGCTTTAATACTATCTCTAAGAGTATTTCACGGTATACGACGGCAATAATTTTGACTTTGAAGCTCCTTCGCTTTTTCGACTCTAACTTTTCTCTGTTGTGGTGTAAGGTCGTGTGCTTTTTGGAACTTTAATGACTTGAACCCAAGCTCATTTTTCAGTATGTGTTGCATCCGTTCCAACGATTTGTTGAGCCATTACGAGCCATTTTTCTTCCACTTCGACGCGGATTTCGCTCAATTCGAGCCTTCACTTTCCGAACCATTTCTGCCGATGCTGGTGTTTTTTTATGACCACCTCCATGGCGTTTTGCAACGCTGCCAGTATTACGGTAACGAGCTATGGTTCGAGACACAAATGATTTATTCACGTTGAGGTGCTGGAAGCCTTTAACGATAGCTACTTGTGGTTTTCCAGCCAAATATAAAGCAATCACAGACGCGGATAAAAATTTTTCAACACAACTAAGACGCAAATCGTTTAAAAGGCTTGTAAATAATAAAATTATCTGTCATGTGTCAAAATTTGAGCTCACAGTAGTAAACGGTTTGGAAATTATAGCAGTCTGAAATTGGTTGCAGTTCGAGTCAGTCAGGGTGTAAACAAATGCCAGCTGTTAACGAGAATGTGTGCAAAAGAAAACAGTGGCACATACTTCAGCAGTTAAAACAGTATTTCTAGAGACAATGGGTTCGGGAATATCTTCCAACACTCACACGACTTACCAAGTGGAATAAAGAGGTTGATCCTATACGGGTTGGGGACTGCGTTCTGATTTGTGACGTAAACGAGAGCAGAGGTGAATGAAAGCGTGGCATAGTTTAACGATGGACATGTTCGATGTTCGTTGAAGTTAAAGCCATTTCAGAAATTTTAAAAAAGCCGGCATCCAAATTAACCGTTCTCGACATACGTAAAACACAAGTGAATGAATTGCATGGGTTGTTGCAAGTGGGTCGGGATGTTTTCGATTAAAATTGATTGTTTTATTGTTCGTAGCAACTTTTTATCTCGCTGAACGTTCTTTTTGTAACGGCTCACCATCCAGAAAACTGCTGTACAAATTCATTAATTTCTTTAAGGGAACTGTCACTCGTTGTAATTCGTTTTGTTATTACCGCTTTGTAGGCCATTTTATTTTGAACTTTTGGATGGAGTGCCACGAGGACTACGAGGACCACGAGAGTAAGTAATTTGCATATTTTACTTATTGAAATCACAAATTATTCCTTAAGAAAATATAAAACTAGTTAAAATAAAAAAGGACGTGTTAAATACTTAATGGTCTTGAGCCATCAATTCCACTGTTCAACACTCTCCTTCTGGGAATAAAAAAAAGCCAAAAATATTAATGTAAATTGTTTTGCGTGAGAAAAAGAAATATATAGTTGATTTAGCTTATGTACGCGTGTACGCGTTTACACGGTTTGTTTGTAGTGGAGCTAGTAGAATTAGATGGTTGTACATTTGCTCCATATCGCGTTGATTAATGCTCATTGTTCTCTAGTTCATCATGCAAAATAAGCTTAGGTTTAAGTCGATCGATGGATATTGAAACGTCTTTACTTTTGATACAACTGACAAAATATTTGTCATGTCTTTATATGGCTGGGTAGGGATCATCGCAAGGGGTAGCAAATAATTGTCTTATGTGGTTGTGTCGTACAAAAACGTGTCTCTGAATAGTGTTTGTAACGATGTTCTCAGTGCCAGTATTTTATATCAGTAATGAACTAATTTATAAAGTCCAACCTCCTGAACTGTTATGGTGGTGCGCATTGCTTATAAATATGGATAAACGGCGTATGGTTCATATATATATATATGGTCATGAGTCATCCCTCGAAGGCCTGCCGAAAATGTTGTACCGCTTCATATATTGTATGCAGCTCCCGGTCATAAGTGGATTGTTTCAAGGCAGAAAGAGAAAGCTTCTAGCTAAAAAAAGGTAAAGAGTATTAGAAAGCTTGACATCGTTGTTGTAGAATCGCTCCAAATCCTTCTTATGCGTCCATATATATTGTCCACTCGGAGTTGACGTTGGGATGAGCCAAAAGCGCTACGGATGCGAGAGCTTGATTGCAATCTACGAAAGCTTTATTTAAAACGGATATTCATGCTGTTTTGTGGTGTTCTGTTTTGTCAACCGACGCGACTTAAATGTCATCGATATAGGTGAAAATGAATGAAAGGTCTCGTGTTGTTTCATCCATTAATCTTTGAAATTAACCGAACGACATCAGTGAGAACTCAAAGAATTCAAATGTAATGATAATTGCAGTTTCGGGAAGGTCGTCAGGCGCTATTGGTGTCTAGTTGAAAGCACAAACTAAATCTATAGTTGAAAATAATTGCTTTCTATGCAAATCAGCGAAAAAGTGTTCAAGATTTGGGGTTTGAGGAATGAGTGAGGTATTCTATTTAGACACATATAGTCACCACAATGTGCAAGGTGCAGTGGCGGAGACCATGGACTTTTCGAGCAACAAGATATACCGATCTTAAGAATCTTTTCCAATTCCGCTTGGCAATCCTTAAGCGGTCAGGTGCAAGGCGGCTGGCCTTACTAGATACAGCGGGATAACTCGTGGTTCTAATGTGATGTTCGGTAGGGATGCATACGGTTTCCCGACGTCGGTTTGATTAGTTCGGACTGTGCTTTTGAAAGCCTTTCAACTGCAGATAAGCCCGCAGTTTCATCAATGACGCGCTGTTGTCTAATGTTGATTTATAAGCCAAAATGGCTCAAAAAATCAGCTCCGATTATAGGTCGTGTATCGTCTGTCGCAACAAAACGCCATATCGACTTGACCATTTACATATTTCTATGGATATTTCTATGGAAAATCCAGTTTGGTCAGATTTTTTTTTCGAATAAATTCCTCATATGATGCGACTAAAGCCTATGTTGAGTTAAGAGAAGAAAAAATTGTATAGGAAGGGGTCTATCTCCCCCCGTTTAGGTGGAAGAGGCAATTTGGTAGAAAAAGGACTTAAAATGGAAAAAATATATGAAAAATTAACTAAGGCACATAGAATAACGTGCTATACTATTTTTTAAAGCTAACATTTCATTCTTCAATCTTATTTTAATTTAAAATTTTTATAATGAACGGTTTTTGAAAAATAAAACTTCAAAATCAAAATTTTGAAAAATTAATTTTTTTTTCGTACGATTGAATTTTTACTAACTAGTTAACTAAAATCTAAGTTTTTCTCTTGCTTTTAGATTTTATTTCATCCATTTTCCACAAACATTGTTTTCTTAAGAGAACTAAAACCAAAAATTCAACTAATTTCATTTTGTGGTCCAAGCATGAGTCGTTCGAAAACCATACATATGTGGCCTTTTTGCATTTTTCAACAATCTTTCCTCTGATATGTTTTATGTCAGGACTACTTGAAAATATAGAATCGAGAACCAAAATATGTTTCTTACTTGTTTCGAAAAATTGATTAGATGCTTACCATAAGGTTCCCAAAATCTGAGTTTCTTCTATAATTTTTTTAAAATAAGAATTAGATGGAGATGGAGTGCTCATTACTTCACAACTTTTCTAATTGTAATTCTAGCGCAACATGTTTCACAGTTTATTTTCGGGCCAAGTTTAAAAGCAACGTAGCCTATGGAATACTTCATTGATACCAAATCAATTTTCATTTCAATGCCTTCATTTTCATGATCACCAACGAAGAAATCAGGATATTTTTCGAGGATATATATATATATTGCTGATCATTTTGAGCCGCTGGGAAGGATAAAAAAACATTTCCATCGCATCTAGTAATGTTAAGCATGAATTCGTTATCCTCTTCGCAGTTGCTTAAAGAACTAGATTGAATTATGTTAGTAGCCATCACTTTTGCAATTATTATATTGAACTCATATAGAGATGGGTTTTGATTGTTTCCTCCTTTCAGACTTATAACTGTGATTAAATTTTTCATTGAATCTTGGTTCAAACGATTGGTTAGTAGAAAAAAAATGTCTTCAGAACAATCGTTAAATAAATCATAGGCAAGTGGAAGTACTCCGTTTATAGACTGTTCAATCCCTTTCAAAAAATAAACAGTGGGCAATGCAATTCTTAAAAGTTTTTAAAAATTTTCGAAATTAAGACAACCGCTGTTTATGCAGTCAAAAACTTTGCAAAAACTGCAACTTCCTTTGAACACTTTCTAAAACCACATGTCTCTATAACTATGCCAATCGCTGCACTTACAGTTCTACTAAAAATTTGAGTTGCATACTTGACTCCCATTTTATCGAAATTAGTAGAAAATATGTGTTGATTTGTTAGTTTCGCACACATTCTTGTTTTGCCATATTGTTTTAGCTGCCATAGTTCTTTGACAACTTCGAACTTAATCAAGCCATCAGGAGTATTAAGATCCAACTTCAAGAGATAGTTACGAAACGATTTTATCAAATGTGGAAAGTCATATAAAAGAAGATTTTAATTCTATTAATGAGTATATAACACATGGGCTGAAAACTCAACTCAAAATTCAACTTTATTTATCAATGTAGTTGCCTTCGAGGACAATACACTGATTGAAACGATTTTTCAATCTTTCGATACCAGTTTTGTAGTACGATTTCGGTTTAGCCTCAAAATAGGC
Source organism: Volucella inanis (assembly GCA_907269105.1). Taxonomy (NCBI): domain Eukaryota; kingdom Metazoa; phylum Arthropoda; class Insecta; order Diptera; family Syrphidae; genus Volucella; species Volucella inanis. Next base: position 152,656,746 of record OU026153.1, read on the forward strand.
CTCTGTTTCGGCGATTACTTCTTCATCGGTCTTAAATCTCATTCCGGCGAGCATTCTTTTGAGGTGTGCGAACAGGAAATAGTCGCTGGGGGCCAAATCTGGAGAATACGGTGGGTGGGGAAGCAAATCGTATCCGAATTCATTCAATTTTGCCATCGCTTTCATCGACTTGTGACACGGTGCATTGTCTTGATGAAACAGCACTTTATTTTTCTTCAAATGCGGCCGTTTTTCTGCGATTTCGTCCTTCAAACGCTCCAACAACGCAATGTAATAGTCGCTGTTGATAGTCTGCCCCTTTTGGAGATAGTCGATGAAAATTATTCCATGTGTATCCCAAAATACGGATGCCATAAACTTGCCAGCCGACTGTTGAGTTTTTGGTCGTTTTGGGCGAGGTTCGTCGCCTGCTCGCCACTCAGCTGACTGCCGACTTGACTCTGGTGTGAAGTGATGGAGCCAAGTTTCATCCATTGTCACAAACCGACTCAAAAATTCGGCTTTATTGCGGTTGAACAGCTTTAAGCACTCTTCTGAATCATCAACACGTTGTTGTTTTTGGTCGACTGTGAGCAAACGCGGCACCCACTTTGAACAGAGATTTCGCATGTCCAAATATTCGTGTATGATATATCCAACACGCTCTTTTGATATCTTCAGAGCCTCAGCTATCTCGATCAACTTCACTTTACGGTCATTCGTAATCATTTTGTGGACTCTTTGGATGTTTTCATCTGAAACAGCCTCTTTTGGACTTCCAATGCGTACATCATCTTCGGTGCTTGTATGACCACTTTTAAATTTTTCAATTCACTTGCGAATGGTTCGTTCGGCTAGTGCAGAGTCCGGGTAACACTTATCAAGCCATTTCTTTGCATCGGCTGCATTTTTCTCATCAAAAAGCAATGATAAATCAACACACGAAATTGCTTTGAATAGATTTTTTTCCCAATAGCAAAAGTTGCTTCACTCACAACGCTATATCTCAAGAACTAATCGTCCGACAGCTGTCAAATTTATACAAGTATCTTTTGAAGGTTGGTACTAACTGAGAATAGTATAGATTTAATTCCAGTGGTGCCCTCTCTTAGAAACGGCATGGCAGCCCATGTATTACGGTTTCACATGCGAAACTCCTAACAGGCTATAAGCTTTTATATTAGAAGATCCTTTGGTCACATACAACTGGCCATACTGTTATTTCTAATTCAGAGAGAATTTTTATATTTTTTAATAAAATTATTTCCTTCTCTGAGATTATTCTTCTAAATAAAAAAAAATTCTCACGATCATCATTATCGACATGAACGTTTAAGTTCAACGATGGAACTGCTCCTTTCTTTAATTTTTTATTTACAATATCTTAAGGGAATAAGTGAAGGTTATAAATAAGTAATTTTTTTCTAGAATTATTTACATTACTATAATACCACATTTTTCTCTCCAAATTTGTCCCATAAGCGTATCCAAAAGTGGAAATTGAAACATCTTTGCTTCTGGTTTTAACCTTTTCGCGACAATGCAGTTAGAAATGCAACATTTTATTTCGGATCTTAAATTATTTTTAGAATTCATATCAAACTATTGATCTTACAAAAAACGCAAGCAACGCTAAACACCTTGAAAATAAATCCATCACTCACTTGTATCTACGGGCGCATCTATAAAGCGAATGAGTCACAAAGTGTGCCTGCGAAAATATATAATACTTCTCTCGAAAACGCAAAAGATCTAAGAGCGGATCGTGATATTATGTATGAGATGCGTCTTCTTGGTAATTATATATTCTTTATACAGTTTGACAGTAAAACTTTAAGTGAGCGGGTATGTTTTGTAAGCGCTCTGTGAATTTAAACTTGTATCCGAAGTAAATATTCCTCTTTTGGTTTTGCACTGACTAATTAAAAAAAAAAAAAAAAATCATTAAAATCGGCAAAACAATTTGTCTAACTTTACAAAGTCACTTTGTCTTAACAATTTCTTTAGGCTCGTTTCTTGTCTTTCCCGTAACTTCTGTTAATTTTCTACCCACGGTTTCTTTACTCAACGGCAATGACTAAGTGCGGAAGCTGTTACAATGACCTAGGCCCCGCCCCGGAGGGAAGTTATGCTAAATGCAGTGGTTGCTTGCAATACCTTCATTTTGTATGCACCAACATTACCGAAAAATCTTGGCAGAATAGGGGTTCTAAGAAAGATACTTGGATTTGTCAAATGTGTAGGAGCATGTGTGATCAACCAGCTGCTACGGGTCAAAACATTCAACAAAGTCCACCAATCCAACCTGCTTCCAAGAGAATGCGTAACATCTTGTCTCCTAGAAAAGAGAGTGAGGTAGCAGGAATGCAAAAGGTGCTAAAAGAGTTACGGCAAACGCACAGGGAAATGGAAGAGATGACGGCTTCTTGTGAATTTGTTGGACATTAATATGATAAGCTTAACAAAAACATGTCAAAAAAAATAAAATCCTTGAATTCTTCATGACAAAAATAAACGAACTAAAATTGACCAATGCGGAAAAAGATAAAACAATAGCAAATATGCAAATGCAAATAAATTCACTGGAACAGCAGATCCTAAGAAACAACGTTGAAGTTAAAAACATACCACCGACACAAAATGAAAACCTTACGGAAATCATAAAGAACATAGGAAAAGCTGTAAACTGCAAAAAAGAAGACACTGACCTAAGCGGCGTGTACAGAACAAAACCAAAAAACATAGAAAAATCCACACTCATTGCTTCCTTCTCAAGAAACTTATGCAAATCCACTCTTATGAAGAAAGCGCGTGAAGTTAAGCTTAAACTGGGGAAAGTCATGGATTTGCCAAACCCAGCAGCGGGTGATATTAATGTCTTCATCAACAACCAGCTGACACCAATAAACAAACTGTTGCTCTGGACAGAATTCTGGGAGAATTCTGACAAGAAAAAGCGAGAACACCACTGCTTTGCAAATAAGCACAATAGAAGATGTAAGTAAAATTAAATGTATGTAATAATTCCAATTTGTCAGAGTGAGATAGTCAACAATTATTTTTGTAACAATGGTGGCCGTGTTGTAGTGGTATATGCACAGACTCCTCAAGCAGAGGTTCTTGGGTTCGAATCCCGTGCGAGACAATTCTCTGAAAATGTCTTTTCGTAGAATTTGCATGTAGTTATATGAGAATCCCGTCGACGTCAACTCTGACATGAAGGCATAACACTGTTGTTGGAGTGGTTGCTGGCTGGGCTAAATGTAACGAACTAACAACTAGCACGTACTGAGACCCACTGGTTAAGGATGTACTAGCTCGTCCCGTCCAGTTTGACAACCATCTCTGGAAAAAATATCGGAACCTAATACACCTGAGTTTCAAACTAGTAGACCACCCGCCCGCGCCCTGTAGAAAAATCCAGTAAAAGGGTATTATAAAAAAAAAAAGTACCTTTAATGACCTATGCATATGAAAGTACATCTGTGAAAGTAACAGATTCATTTAGAAAAAAACAAATAACTGCAATCTACAGATCACCAGGTTTTAGTATAAATTCATTTATCACTGAACTTAAGAAAAATGTTGCGTGTGGCGAGGATGTAATACTGATGGGTGATATAAATATAAACATTCGTGATGAAACAAACTCCTATGTAAAGAATTATTTAAAAGCACTTGCATCCAAATGGCTAACAAATATTATAAATAGCAATACTCGAGTGGATTTGCAAAAGGAACCTCTACTCTAATAGACCACATCATAGTCAAAATGCATAAAAATATAATTTTATCTGGAGTAGTGGAGACTGATGTTTCGGATCATTATGCTGTAGTATTTGGGACCTTTAAAATCAAACCTCCAGTAGAAAACTCCAAGGAACGTGTGGATAGTCTAAAAAGTTCAATTGTTAACAATCTGATCTCCTCAACTGGTAATGCGGATGTAAAAGGAGCGTTTGAGAAATTTGTAGAAAAAAAGAACGAGATCTATGCTAACACAATCTTAAAGACAAATAAGAGAAGACGTAAAAACCATAAGCCATGTATATCAAATGGACTTGAAGTGAAATGCAAAGAAAGAGACAGACTGTAGAAAAAAATAGACTGAACAAATCTTATGAAGCAGAATACAAGTTACTGCGAAACCAAATAAATAAAGAAATCCTTATACAAAAGTCGTTGTTTTACAAGAATCGTTTCGACCAAGCGAATAATAACCCAAAGGAAACCTGGGAAATAATAAATGAATTGTTGGGAAGAAGAAAAACCAATTTGGACGACTTCATTATAAAACATTGTGGCTCAAATAAAAATGTCAATACATTAGCTAATGAATGTGTTAAAAGGTATAGCAAACAAGCTTCTAAAATTATTCACGACTGCAGCATTAAAACTTGAAATCATATATGTAGGACTACTCCCAACTCGATATTTGTGGAGGAAACCAGTGAAGCCGAAATGTATATGATACTGCAATCTATTAAAACCAAAAAATCTCCAGGTGCAGATGGCATAAGGGCATGCAAACTTAAAAATAATGCAAACATTTTCGCAAAATCGTTAAGCAAAATCGTTAATAGGTGTCTATCTGAGCGACAAATTCCAACTTAGAGAAATATAGGCCTATCTCTATATTACCAATAGTTGAAAAATGTCTTGAAGAAGTTGTAACAAGAAAACTTTGGAGGTTTCTAAACAAGGAGAAAACCATAGCGAAGAACCAGTTCGGGTTTCAAAACAATAAAAGCACAGGAAAACTACTTGGTGAACTTGCAAATTTAGTCAATCAGACTTTATCAAGGCATTCGATACTTTGAATTACCTTAAACTAATGGACATCCTGAATCGTGCTAGAATAAGAGGGGTCTTAGCAGATTGGTTATGCAATTATTTAAATAACAGAGGTTTTAAAGTGAAAATAGCAGGCGAATTGAGTGAGTGGAAGGAAGTCAAATATGGGGTTCCACAAGGCTCGAAACTAGGGCCCGTACTATTTATCCTGTACACGAACGAGCTTCTTAAAATCTTCAAGAATAGTATCTCATTCGCATATGCCGATGATACGGCAATTATAGTTCAGCATGCATGCTTCGAAACAACTATGAGGATAATGCAGGAGGATTTCGAGGAAGCTATAAAGTGGTGTCATGACATGGGGCTTGTAAAAAATGCAAAGAAAACTCAGCTCATGCACATTAGGGGAACACGCTGTAGACCAACAAAACCCAAAATTCATTTTAGGAACCCCGAGTGTCCGCATGCGAAACTTGAGCAAATAGAAGTTGTGGAAGAATATAAATATCTTGGAATTGTAATCGACAGTCACTTTCGTTGGGAAAACCATATTCAGAGGCTTAGGTCAGATATGAAAAAAGCACTTTTCGCGATGGTATATCTGAAGAAATCCTCAACTATTACAGTGCTTAAAAAAGGGTATGATGCTGGGGAAGTACAGCAAAATACCATATAGATAAATTGCAAAAGCTGCAAGCAAATGTACTAAAAGTAATGCAGCGAGGTGTGAGGCGGGACGAGGATGATTTCAAGGTTTTTACTGAAGAGCCAGTCTTCAAGATGGTGACTGTAATGGTGTATGGCAGAGATGAAAGATTCCTGAAACCAATTTCACATCAAATTAACACTAGACGAAAAGTTAGAGGTATGCAGCAAACACCTAGGCTCAAGAATGCTTATGGCAAGCGACAACTCAACTACATGATCCCCTACGTTTTAAATAATTTTCCTTTGGGACTGATAAGCATTATAAATTTCAATAAAAGAAAAAAAAAATATATTATGAAATTTTTGCTTTCATAAATCAATAGTATGATATTTTAATTTTGATTAATTAATTAATTAACTTTGTTTTCTTAAATCTTTTTGAATTCACATAAGTAATGTTATTATTTCAATTTAAAGTTCAAATTTAAATATATGACAATTTGATCCACTGCAGATAAGCTTATGCTTTGCGGGTAGTGCATATGTAAATTTGAATATTAATAAAAAAAACTGCAGCTGATAGAGCTGCACCGTGAAGGTACAATTGCACGAACAGAGGATGGACAACGATTGTCCAACACAGATGCAACATTTGATGAAGAAAACCTGAAAGTTGCGGAAGAGTGTGACAGATGCCGTACAAATACGATTTATAGAAAATACTTTCGATATCGTTAATACTAAGACACGTATCCTAACTTTAACCTATTATAATTATTGCAGCATCCGATATTTGCTATAACTCAAGATTAGTTTCTCGCTTTGCATTTTTAGAGAAGTCAGTCTATTGGTGCGTGCGTGGCGTTAAGACACAAGTTACAAATAGAACTTAAGATTGCAGAATGAGTATTTAATATAGATTTTTGCTGCCTAAAGTGTAAAGTAAAAATTTATAAAATATTAACTAAAGAAGTTTTAATTAATGTGAGCATAAGAGCTCATAAAATTGTTGCAGTCGGGAAACTAATTGAACTAACTGCGAAGCTGTGAGAAAGTGACGAAACTAATGATAAATTTTGAATAATACAAAAAAAAAAAAAAAAAAACTAAATCAAGAAAATAAAAACATAAACAGTTTTTTATTCTTCTAATGAAAGCTCTCGTCATTTCAACCTTCAAATTTCCTGATATTTACAGTCATAATTTAGTGGCCAAACAGTGATTTTTTTTCTTTTTGCATCTGTTACTCTACTTCTATCCTATCTCTACCTCTAATCCTTACTGTATCAAAGTTATTGGGTATGTAATTTAATTCGTGCGTTTTTTTTTTTTTCAAAATTTGAAAAACATGTACAACAGTATTATTCAAAGTATTGCCCAACTGAAGTTACGACTTTTTCCCATATTTTTGGCAATTTGTGGATCCCATCCCAAAAGAACTGCGCCGTCTTAGCAGCCAAGAATGAATCAAGCCAATTTTAGATATTCTGCTCTGATGTGAACCGTATTTCAGTGAGGGCGTTCTGCATCGACCGGAACAAATGGTACTCAGAAGGGGCAAGGTCTGTGCTATAAGGCGGGTGAAAAGACGGTTTTAGCAGCTCATAATACAGCACAACATGTACAATAGTATTATTCAAAGTATTGCCCATCTTTCTCGTAATTTGTGGATCCCATCCCAAAAGAACTGCGCCGGCCTGGCAGGCAAGAATGAATCAAGCCAATTTTTGATATTCTATTCTGCATCGACCGGAACAAATGGTAGTCAGAAGGGGCAAGGTCTGGGCTATAAGGCGGGTGGGGTAAGACTTTCCATCCACTGTTTTCCAAATAGTTCTTAACCGGAATAGCAACGTGGGGCCGAGCGTTGTCATGATGAAAAATTATTGCCTCGTGTCTGGTCGCATATTCCGGGCGTTTTTCGGCTACTGCTCTTCTTCAAACGAATTAATTGTGTTCGGTGGCGTTGTCCATTGATGGTTTCACCCGGTTTTAACAGCTCATAATTCAGTACACCCATCTGATCCGACCAAATACAGAGCATTACCTTCGCGCTCTGGACATTCGGATTTGCTGTTGATTTGGCTGGTTGGCCGGGTTTCACATATGATTTATTGCACTTGGGGTTGGGGACGTTCATCGTCTTCTAGGCCAAAATTACCACTTCTAAATCGTGCAAATCACTTTTGGCACGTTTGCTCAGCTAGCGCATGTTCACCATAAACTTCCACCAAAATACGATGACTTACGGGAGCAGTTTTCAGTGATGAAGAAGAACTCCCCGCAAAAACACTTTTTCAGGCACAAAGTTCGACATATTTAAAAGAAAAAAAAAAAGATTGTTGCTTACGCTTCAAATGAATGACATATACTGAAATGACGTACAATGACAGTAGCTTTCCCACGCATGTTCCAGTGGAATAATAACAATGGAATAATACAAGTTACGCCATCTCTTAGCAAACCGCACGAATTAAGTTATGTACCCAATACATGATGCACTACACTTGCCTGATATCTGGATTGCGTGTCGTACTCATAAGCACACGTCTCGTCTCCAGTAATGATCCTCTTGGGGATCAAATTCAGCCTCGCAAATCATCTCTTTTGCGACGTCAACATGGTATTTTTTTTGCATGAAATTGAGGTATTTTGGCACCAACTTTTTTGCTACACGACGGAAATCCAAATAATTAGCTAAAATGTCTAGGGCGGATCCATAGCCGATGTTCAAGTCCTCCGCTATCTCTCTTATGGTTAATTTGCGGTTATTGACCAACATTTCTTTTACTTCATCAACGTTTTCGTCGGTTTTCGATGTCGATGGGCTGCCACTGCGTTTATCATCTTCGATTGACTCACGACCACATTTGAACCGCTCTTGCCACATGTAAATGACCGTTTTTTTTTTAGAGAATCGTTGCCGAAACACTTTTCCAACATTTCCAACGTTAGTGCACCATCAACAAAAAAAAATTTAATACAAGTTCGTTTTTGCAAATTTAAACCCATTTCTAAAATTGTAAAAAAAAGCGCCAACACACACGGAGATAGATGTATTCTTGGCTACGTAACTTTTGCAAATGTCAAGCTTTGACGCTAAAATTTAGAGAGAATGTCTACAATAGATGTACCAACTTAACAAAAAAAAAAAAACAGAACTCAAATCGAAACAGTGGGAGCGCCACACGATGGTTATTCCGTTTTTGGATCAAGGTGGTATATTTTTTTAAAGTTTTAAAAATCTTTTTTATAAGAGGAGGATATCTTCAAGGGCCAACTTCTGATATACATTACTTGCATAGCCAAACTAGTCATTTTGTTGGTATCCCTACACGTTTCCCACTACATGTTTCAAAAACTTATACGATTGTCTCTTTTAAGCTTTTTAATGCATATAATCCCTGAAGGAATTCGAGTCATAAGGAATTTGTTCTCATTTTCAAAAAGGCTTTTTGAATTTGGTCACAACGAAATTGAAGTTTTTTTACGCTCTATCATTTAGATCTCTATTATTACCTGAACTAATAAAACTAATATGAACTAATATGAACTTTCTACAACCCACAATATTTAAAGTATTTATTTTTAATTTTGATGTGACATTTAATTCTATTATTTTGTTAAATACAAAATGTCACTGCTATTCTCTTTCGTTCTTTCTATTAGCTATGTATAGGGTTTTTCAATAGGGACTTGACAACTTTGAATATAATTTGTGAACGCACTCTTTCACTAATCATCAAACCGTCACTGTCAATTTATTCAGTAAATTCAACATCGTGGTAAAGTACATTAACGAGCAACGTCGGCAAATTATAAAAATTTTCTACAGATATTCGGAGTCGGTGACTGCAACTTTAAGAGCGTTATATCCAATTTTCGGTCGTAATTCTAGCCCTAGAAGACAGGAAATAACAAGTTAGTGCAAAAATTTGAGTTTACATATTCGTTGTGTGATGTTGCCGTGTCAGTGAGACAACGATTTGGTCGAAGTGTCGAAAATATCGCTGCCGTTCAGACTTCCGTAGCAAACGATCCAAATCAGTCAATTCCACAGCGTTCTCAAGAATTGGGCATCGCTCGTGCGATTTAACGCGGCTTGACTTTTTTCTGTGGGGCTACGTTAAATCATTGGTTTATATCAACACGCCGACGACGTTGGAAGAGCTCAGAGCCAACATTGAACGCGAAATAGCGGCCGTTTCGGCCGAAATGTGTGGCCGAGTCGTTGAAAATTGGGTCCAATGAATCGACTGTATTAGAAAACCCATAACCCACTTAAATTTCGATTGTTCTATATTATTATATATTAAGAGAATAAGAAATAAATAAATAAAAGACATATTTTTTCTTTTAGCTAAATGAGAGTATTTGTATTTGCTCCTGATTATTGCTATTTTTATTGTTAAGAAAAAAAGATGTTAAAATATTTTGTAAGGAATTTTGTTAAATTACTAAAACACTGTTATATTGTTTTTAGCTTTAAAAAGAATACTAACTAATTTTGTGTTAAGAACATAGTTTTTAGAGAGGTGTAACATATTAAGACACGTAATATAACTTTAAGTCTCGATAATAATTATTGCAACACTTAGTGTTTACAATGAAATATCGAGTATGCACAAGTTGTCGTATAATTCTCTCTACAACTCTATCTTGTGATAAGATTGGTGCGTGCGTGGCGTTTACCTAAAGTGTAAAATAAAAATTTATGAACTATTAACTAAAGAAGTTTTAATTAATGTAAATGAGCATAAGAGCTCATGATACATACATTTTTTTTTATTTTGTATTCAAGTGTAATAAACAAAATGAAAATTCCTAATTGACAATAAATAAAAAATGAGGTAAATAACGGTTGATTCTTAAGTCTAAATAATATTGCTTCATTAAATTATAGTAATGAAGGTAAATTTAACGTATTGCAATTCGGTAAAAAATATTTTTTGTGAATCTATTTTTTTCCAATATGAATAGATTCAATGGTTTATTGACACGCAAACATGCAACGTACAATTGGTCATGGGAGAAACATGCATTTTCTAAGTCCAGGCCACAAATAGACAAACTCTTATGATTTGTTGATTTTCATTGCAAATGCCAAACGAATTGAAAATTGAAGCCGTTTGAATAGGATTATCGTGTCCGACGGTATCATTGGGATATGTGGCAACAGAACGATTTCTACCTTAAGCCTTTCGTTCAACCATTCAACTGAAGTTAATTGATTTGAAAAACATCAGTTCGCCTCGCAACGTCTGTTGCACCTGAAAACTAATTTCGTCAACATCAGCATTTCCGCTGCCAAAATAGCATATCCCTAAGCCAATTATGGTTTAAGTAGTTATTTAGTATGGCCGGGAAACCCTCTTTAGTAATTCTTGTTTTAAATTAACGATAGTGCAGAGAAGAGATTGTATGGCAATTTGATGCATTGTGTGTTTGGATGCAGTTCGATTTCACCGTTGCCAATATACAGCAATTGTTCAGAAAATATTTGTTTGAAAATCGAACTGTCTCGACGCTTCACCACAAAAATTATTGTTTTAAACATGCGTTTATAACATCGGTACAAGTAAAGTGCTTAATAACTGACAATGTCTATCGGAAATTACCGAATAGATAGCACAACAGAATAGTTTGTCGTCATTGCCGCTTAAAACTTATAAGTCTTGCATGGTTCGATGCAATGACTCGAGTGAATGTTTATGAGTCATAGTGCATTCATCAAAAATAATGGTCAAATTCTTTTGAGTTCAGTATGTTACGACATCTAATGGTAGCTTGAGTGCAGGTCGTCTACCGTCTAACAAAGTAGAAGTAATTAATGGCGATGCAATTGCGAAACCAATTTGCTGTTGCGAACGTATCTTTGTATGGATAAGCGATATTAAAACCGTCTTTCCGGTTACCCCTGATGCATTCTTGACAAAAAGGCGCCTTGTTTAACAGCAAGAGCCAGGATAATTCGATCACAAATATTTTTTTGTTCGGCAGTCATCAATGGCTCATCGTTGCGACAAATCTAGTTAAGTCAACGTTTTTATACTGTTTTTCTCGCTGTTCGTAACTGTTAACCAAGTCGGCGGTCGGACGATCAGGCGATATGCCAATGATTACACAACCCTCGATCGACACTAATGTTTTATTGTATATTTCTGACGTGTTATCAATGTTTGGATGTCGATTTGTGTGTCTAATTCGGTGCAGTACGAGTATGTCTTCAGTCATGTATAGGGTGGTTCATCATAATATTTGATTTATAATGTTAAATAAAATACATAAATTTGAAAGTGAACTTAACATTTTTTACTGTCAGTTAAAAGAACAATTCATGGCATTTACCTTTGAAAAATGATATTATGCAAATGTTGGCCACGACTACGTCTGAGATGGTCCATTCGGAAGCCCAATATTGGGCGACCCGTTCGAGCATAGTGACTGGTATCTCGAGGTTAATACAAGTAATGTTGACTTCCAAAGTGTCAATCGTAGCAAGTTTCTTCCTGAAGATCTGAAAATTAACATATTCCCAGAGATAATAGTCCAAAGGCGTGATATCGCACGATCTAAGCGGCCAATTAACAGTAGCAAAACGTGAAATTAAGTGCTCACCAAAATGATTTCTCAACAAGTCCATTGTTTTACGCGCTGTATGGCTCGAAGCGCCGTCTTTTTGAGACGAGTGCTCACCAAAACAAAGTGCTTGAATTTCAGGAAGCACATATGATAGTCCGTTTACATGGCGCGATAACCGTTACCATTGACGGTAACATTCTGATTTGCCTCATTTTTGAAGAAATATGGACCAATGATTTCACCAGCCCATAAACCACACCACACCGTTGTTTTTAATGGATGTAATGGTAGCTCGAAGAGGGTTGCTCATCAGCCCAAATATGGAAATTTTGTTTATTAACGTATCCATTGAGTCAGAAATGAGCTTATACACTGAACAAAATTTCACGATAAAACACCGGATTTTCATTGAGTTTTTCCAGAGCCCATTCACTGAAAATACGCCAAGTTGTGGAATACGTCAAGCAAAGCTGCTGAGAAAGACGACGAATCGATTCGTCTGGGTCTTCGAGTACACTCTCTATATATAGTGTATTCACTACGTGCTGAATTTGGTCTAATCGGTCATCATCCACTAATGTAAACTGGGACTTAAATTTGCGAATGGTATTGCTAATAGTGGTTTTTGTAGGTCGATTAGGCACACCATAAATTCCTCGAATCGCACGAAAAACTTTACTCACAGAACGCTGATTTTTATTATAAAGCTGAACAATTTGGAGACGCTGTTGTGGTGTGAGTCATTCCATGATGACTTGCCAAACGATACTGAACAATAATAGCAAAGCAGTTAGATAGGAGTCACCCGTGATCTGTCAAAAAATGCCCATTGAAAATCAAACCTCACGATGATTCGCCCTGTAGTTCTTATATTTTTTCAACAAAGCTGATGATTGTGTTAGATAATGTTATTCGGCGTGGATGCAAGTGCTGGATCGGCAAGTGTCAGATGACCCAATGATTGTGGTCCTCCAACTCGCGCCACGCATCTTGATATATAGTATATTGAAAACTTGTCCATTGACTGTTCGAGAAAATTCGAACATTCCTAGAACATTCACCAACTCAAACGCAAAAAGAAACATTTACGCTGTTTTGGATATACAAGGTGACTGACTCGAACTGCAACTTTTTAAAATGCTAAAATTTTTTCATTTTTTAATAAATTTTACTGTGCCAAAGCAAAAAATGTTGGAAAATACATTAATTTTCAAATTGTATTAGTATTTTTCAATATGTTCACCTTTGGCGCGAATAATGGCCTTGAGACGGCCGAAGAAAGCATCGCACGCTGCACGCAAGTGGCTCTGCGGTATTTTGGCCCATTCCCGGCGAAGTACTTGTTTAAGTTGGTCCAAACTTTTATATTTTTTAGTGCCTACCTTCGCCTTCAAAATACCCCAGACAGAGGAATCCAACGGATTTGCATGCGGAGAATTAGCAATCCATTATGTCGAAGAAATGAAGTGTGGAACATTGTTTTTCAACCAATCTTGGTTGACGCGCGCTTTGTGAGATGGTGCCGAGTCTTGTTAAAATGTCAACGGCCTCCGACTGAAATGATTGTTTGATCAAGGCTTCAATACTCTCTAAAACTATAGCATTAATTTTGACGCCACGGTACAAAATACGAGCAGAGGGCGACCATCGGCGGTTATGGCGGCCCAAACCATCACTGTCGGTGCTGCCTGCTTTTTGGTGGCCGTCCGAAGGTGTTCATTTTCGAAGGACATCTTTAGCAAGTAAACTCGGTCATTTTGTTTATTGACATATTGTTCGATAACAAATAGCGACTTATCGGAAAAAACCAAATTCGGCAACTCATCACTTTCGTGCAAGCGTAGCAACTCCTTCGCTCTTTCCACTCTAACTGTTTTCTGTTGCGGTGTAAGATCGTGTGATTTTAGAACTTCAATGGCTTGAGCCCAAGCTCATTTTTCAGTATGTGTTGCATCCGTTCCAACGATATGTTGAGCTCACGAGCCATTTTTCTTCCACTTCGACCCGGATTTCGCTTAATTCGAGCCTTCACTTTCCGAACCATTTCTGCCGATGCTGCTGTTTTTTTTATTACCACCTCCATGGCGTTTTGCAACGCTGCCGGTATTACGGTAACGAGCTATGGTTCAAGACACAAATGATTTATTCACATTGAGGTGCTGGAGAGCTCTAACCATAGCTACTTGTGGTTTTCCAGCCAAATATAAAGCAATCACATTATCACGTTTGAATTCCATCGCGGATAAAAATTTTTCAACCTAACTAAGACGCAAATCGCTTAAAAGGCTAAAAGGTAAATAATAAAATTATCTGTCATGTGTCATAATTTGAGCTTACAGCAATGAACGGTTTGGAAATTATAGCAGCCTGAAATTGGTTGCAGTTCGAGTCAGTCAGGGTGTACTCTGTAAAATCGTACCACTGCATTGGCTTTAAATACGCCTGCGATTTTTGGATGTGGTTAGCCTTGTCTAGAGTGGAACGTCGCTATATAATACTGTTTGTGCGAAATATCTGAAAACACCCGATTTTTGGCACAGTGTAAAAATTCGGTAACCGTCGTTTTTGGTGGCTCGAATGCTCGTTGAAGAGCATTTTCTTGATCTTGTTCGTGTATGGGAAATCTAAGATTACGTCAGATACCTTCATTGCTGCTGATGTATGTTTTCTGTCCATTTGATATCGTGATAATTCGTCATTTTCACTTACATTTTGTACTGCAAATACTGCCAAATCACTGCCTTTATTAACGAATTTGCAAATGTACTGAAAAACTATGAGCTTTGTACGTTTTCCAAGAAGTGTTGAGTATGATACTACCCACTGATTATTAATCTTAATTTGATTTCTAGTGTTTGACATTCGCATTGTAAATATGTGGCCATCATTCTAAGCGTTTCTGCGGCGATACAATGGATGACCGTCGATATCAGTAATAGTATCATTAATGCATTGCTTCGGAAAACGCTTTGTATATTTTCCATTGATGTCATATTAAATCATCGCACGGACCAAAGATAAGGTTTGTGGTAATAATATCTATGGATCTAGAATTTCTGACAAAATTATTTGATTAGCGTCTTTTTTGCGGATTTTAACATCAAAACCAAATCAAAATATGAGCATGAGGCTCATATTGCTTGCTTTTACCACTCAACCGAATACATCTTGTGGAACCTGTGGTACTGAAAATCGAATATTTTACGATCAAATCCATGAAAAATTTTAATTTGTGCTTGAAAGCACTTGTATCGTGGACTACTGATATAGCTTGAAGGTAGAATAAATGCATTACCGATGTCATTAATATTTAAATTTCTATCGACGTTTCCGACAATAGCATCTCATAAGTGGATGTATTCCTCTGATCTCAGTTTAGCCCGAACGTTTAGCAAACGTTCGCTATCGATTTTTGCGTACATATCCACAACATATTGATGGGAGAGCTGGCGATATCGAAGGATATAGTTGTCCCGATTAAGTCTAATCATCAATCGATATGCGTAGTAGTTCATCGAGCTGATTTGTTTGTTTGTTTCGACATCTGAAAAATTTAATAAAATAAAATAAGAAATAGAACAAGTAAAAACCAAAAGTTAAATTTAACATTGTACCTCTAACTAGACCTCGCTGTTTGATATTGCTGTGATATATATCCTGTCTTTCCCAAAATATCAGCGGGTATTGGAGTACGTCATACGAATGGTGTATATCCGAAATCATATCCACAGTGGATCACTATCCATTATACCAGCAACTTCGTCTACAGATAGTGCGTTGAAGCTGCGAGCATGTTCTCCATGTCATTTATCAATTGTGGTGACACTTTTTTGAACAATTTAATAAGTTGCTTCAATTTCCAAATATCCAATGAAATTTATAATAGCACTTGGCCTTGTATTTTAAATGTAAATTCAAAGTTGCATCCGACTGATGTGTGATCGTGATTTTTCGTTGCTCCAAACGACGTCATTTGGAAACCAGAATTGAATTTGCAGATCTTGGGCAAAAACAATATTTACTCCTCAAATGCTCTACCAATACATGGCAGAGCAGTAAGGGGTGGCAGTACAACTTTCAATGATACGTAATAAATGTTGGGTGCTTCACTGCGGAATTTTAACGGGTGGCAATGTTGGCATTCTTTTTCCATTTCGTTGATGAAAATTTAAGAATGCGCTGAATAATTGATTTCTGGTGCATATTCCAACACAAGAGGAACAAATGATGACTCGTTGCTGTACTTGTCGTTTTTGTGGTCTTGTTTAAATAAGCACTGAAAATGAAATGATGTTTGAGTGTGATGAATGTTCATGTCACAATGTCACATGTAAAGGGTGAGGCAACAGCTAGTGTGAAAGTTTTCATTAAATTAAACACACATTTCTTGTAAAATCAATGTAGAATTTCATTTATTAATAAAGTTCGGTCTATAGCCATCATGAATAGGACACAAAATCGTTCATATGACTGCCATGGCTTCGTTGCAGGCGGCCATCCGAAAGTCAAGATTATCGATGATTTTTTAAAGAATAAGTTGGTCAATGGCCGCAATGACATTTTGGATGTTATGTTTGACATCCTGAACTGTCGCTGGGTTATCGGCATAGACCTTATTCTTCAAATAGGAATAAGCCTAAAGGTGTCAAATCGCATAACCTTGGAGGCCAGTTAACTTTTCCTCCAACCCAAATAATGCAATCTTCAGATTTCGTACGCAGTAAATTAATTGATTAATTGATGGCTTGTGTAGCAGGTAGCGCCATTCTGTTGGAATCAGAGATCGAACAGATCCAATTCATTCAATTTTGGGGAAAAAAGAGCCGGTCAACATTCACTGATGTTTTGGTGTATACGTGCTAACCGAGTTTGACCCGATATCTAACCAGTTTCTTCAAAACACTTCAGCACAAATTCCGGACTCATAGGGCGATTATGTTGACGAATTCACGAATTTTACGAAATGTTACTTTTACAGATCGTCTTTTTTCATAATAAGATTGCATAAAAAAATGCGTTGTTAAGTGGTAAACTACTCCATGACTAAAATTGCCAAGGATATACGACATCTGTCAAAATGATCAACCACATTGAACTCAGTAAATGACAGTTATTGACAGCCAAAATCCACATCATCTCTTGACTCACCCTTTATTGTAATTATATACACAGTTTTAAAACGTATTTTTTCGGTATATTTCACGTTATTTTCATTAAATTCATAAAAAAAGTAGAAACACACTGCCAGCAAAAATAAAAATATTAATCCATTGAAAGTTTACACAACTTAAAAATATGATCGTTTTTTCCTATAAAAAATCCTTTAAAGGTGAGGTGATTATATGTAATTTTAGATGAGGAATCTGAAAAAAAATATCAAAGAAAGTTTTTGCTCAACAGCGCCATCTGTCGAGTCCAAAATCATCCTATCTTTTCAACTCGAATCAATCAGACACGCTCACAAAATTTCATTGAAATCGATTGGGCGATTTTGGAGATTAACGTGCAGGGACACGGTGACATGTGATTTATATACGAGTATATACATATTTGTATATAAATTTATTTAAAGATACAAAGTAATAAATTTTAAGATTAATTTCATCTGAACATGTGTCAACACTATTTCAAAGGAGACATAATTTTTGTAAAGCACAATAAAAGAATAGATTCTAAATTAACAGTCAGATATAGGTAAAAAGGAAATTGTTAAGCAAGTCAAGAATTCAACTGTAATAGTAAAATTCGAAAAAAAAAAACAATCCATAAAAGCCAAATCAAAAACTAACCATTTCTATCCTATTTCAGATACTCTCCTTCACCAACGGAGAAATATAAATCTTGGACTTCTCCAACTCCCAATTTGTGTCACTGCAAGAGGACAAGCAATAATTCAGAACGGAAATTTCAAACTAATTCACGAGATTGACAAAGGCCAATACAAGAAGTTCATAATAGACATCATCCCAACCTTTGACATGAACACGACCAAAAATAGTTAATTTTTCCCTTACTTATCACGTGAATTGGGTTGTTCACTAAGTTCTGTGTTTTTTTTTTTTTTCTTATAGGTAGAGTTTATTGTTTCAGAAAATCTTTGTGTACATCGTTATGGAATAGAGAGGGTTATCCTTTACATTTTTACGAGAACTTGTTTTGTCGGACGTGTTTTGTGCTCATTTTTTTTTTTTTTTTTTTAAAGAAAGATAAGAAAATGCATTTTTTTTTTTAAAGTTGTCAAATCGTCAGATGTGCAACGAGAGATTTGCAGCGTGGCTGTATGCGCTTGACAATTATTAGCGTTGGCTTAAACGCTTTTGTTCAGGAAATACAGACCTTGCTACTGCTGTTGGCTTTGGACGTCCACCCACAACAGACGACAATCAAATCTTAGTTGCAGTTACTGTTGACAAGCATTTGACTACACGGAAGATCGCTTAGCGGTTTAACATCGCCCATACAACCGTTTTGCAGAGACTGAAAAGGTTTGGAATGTCGAAAAAGATGGGCATTTGGGTTCCTCACGAGCTCAGTTTAAAAAACACTATGGATCACATAATGATTTGTGAGTCTTTGTTGAGTTGGAACTCGCTTGAGACTTTCCTGAAAAGAGTGGTTACGAGAGACTTAAAAGAGGTGACTTGCAACAACAATAGCCTAAAGAGATCATGGTACGCTTCTGATGAAACATTACAATCGTTCGGTAAACAAGATTTGCATCCCAAAAAGATCATGTTGAGCATTTGGGAGTACTTGTGAAGTGTCCTTTACTTCAAGTTTCTTTCACGCAATCAGACAATTTATGCCATTAGATATTTCTCTCAATTCGATACTTTGAAGCATGAAGTGAAAGAAAAACGGCTAGAGTTGACGAACAGGAAGGGAGTTGTTTTCCATCATGATAAACCAGATCACACACAACTTTAGTGACAACAAAGGCTGAATTCATTTGAAGTTATGCAGCACTCACTGTACTCTCCAGACCTTGCGCCTTCGAAGATGAGATCGAAAAGTACCTCGAAAACTTTGTTGCTCATATTTTTACAAAAGAGCATTATGTCTCTTCCAGAAGGTTGGAAGAAAGTAATACACCATGATGGACATTATTTGATGGATTATATACATATAAACTGTTATACCAACAATGTCTGTTTAATTTCAACCCTAAAAAAAAAACGCTGAACTTATTAAACAATCCAATACATTAGATACAATACAAAATTTGATCCTTAGTCTGTAACCACGAAAAATAAAAAGATCATCAAATTTGATCTTTGAATTGCAGGCAATAAATTAAAGTATAAGAGAATAGATATTGTAATATAACCAAAATTTCAAGAAATAAAACAGTTTTTGAGAGATAATAAAAACGTTAATCAAAAATACCATTACAAATTCAATATACACAATAATTCGTGCGGTTTTTTTCTCAAAATTTGAATGTTTACTTAAGAAAAGCATGTACAATAGTATTATTCAAAGTATTGCCCATCTGAAGCTATGACTTTTTCCCATCTTTCGGGCAATTTTTGGATCCCATCCCAAAAGAACTGCGCCGGCTTAACAGCCAAGAATGAATCAAGCCAATTTTTGATATTCTGCTCAGATGTGAACCGTATTTCAGTGAGGGCGTTCTGCATCGACCGGAACAAATGGTAGTCAGAAGGGTCAAGGTCTGGGCTATAAGGCAGGTGAGGTAAGACTTCCCATCCACTGTTTTCCAAATAGTTCTTAACCGGAATAGCAACGTGGGGCCGAGCGTTGTCATGATGGAAAATTATTTTCTCGTGTCTGGTCGCATATTCCAGGCGTTTTTCGGCTACTGCTCTCTTCAAATGGATTAATTGTGTTCGGTAGCGTTGTCCATTGATGGTTTACAGCACACTCATTTGATCATATCAAATACAGAGCATTACCTTCGCGCCATGGATATTCGGCTTTGCCGTTGATTTGTCTGGTTGGCCGGGTTTCATATATGATTTTTTGCGCTTGGCGTTGTCGTAATGGATCCATTTTTCACCATCAGTAACAATCCGATGCAAAAATGACTTCTTTTTGTGGCGTTCCAGCAGCATTTCGGACATGCAAAACCGCCTTTCGACGTCTCTCGGCTTGAGTTCATGTGGAACCCAATTTCCTTGCTTTTGAATACATCCAGCTGCTTTTAAACGTTTTGAAATGGCTGCTTAACACCCAAAGATTCTGCGAGCTCTTCTTGTGTTTGGCAACAATCTTCATAGAGTAATGCTTCCAGTTCTTCATCTTCAACTTTTTTGGCTGCCCAAGACTTTCATCGTCTTCCAAGCCAAAATCACCACTTTTAAATCGTGCAAACCACTTTTGGAACATTCGCTGAGCTAGCGTATGTTCACCATAATTTTCTACCAAAATACTATGACCTTCGACAGCAGTTTTCTTCATATTAAAGTAATGAAGAAGAACTCCCCGCAAAAACGCTTTTTCATATATTGAGTGAAAAAAAAAAATTATTGTATACGCTTCAAGTGAATGACGTATACTAAAATGACGTACAATGACAGTAGCTTTTCAACGTATGTTTTAATAGAATAATAAAAGTTACGCCATGGTTTGCTAAGACACAAGTTATAGACCCAATATAACAAAACAACTTTAAAATTATAATTTGACCGTTCACTGTGCGAAATTAGGTGTAATCGATTCTCCTATATTATCAAAAGAAGAAATCAATATGAATGTGAGTACATTACAAAAAAGAAAACATACCATTCACTACCATTGAAGAAGCGTTACATTTTTTCGAAATAAGGATACTACCTTAACTTATTTCAATATTGGTAAAATATTAGTAAAACTTATGAAAAGATATCGTAAAAACCAGACTATTGTTAAAATTTGATTGGTTTTGATCATAGGCACTGTCAAGGGCATTGTCAATAAAAAAAAAATAACACACGAATCAAAATCCAAAGTTCAGAAGCAAATCAATAGAAGATTGCTCATTAATTGAACTAGAAACCACGCCAGTAAAAATTATTCTCCCACAAACAAAACAATACGACCTTCCATATTTGTAAGCGATTGAATACAATTGAATATAAGAAGGAAGGACTTAACTGTAACTTGAATTTAATTCAACTTGATACCATCCATCTGCACATATAGTTCATTAACACGGCCTAATTGGAGAGGCTTATTTGATTAGATCCAGCTCCTCCACGGACTGTAGCGCCACCTACGTTAGTAATTATAGCAAGTCGAATGTTGCTGGCCTATTTTATTACAGAAGAATGCATATTTTTCACTTATACAGGCGGTGATAATGACTCGGTCTTAATAGTGTAGCTCTTATCATGCTCTATCTCACGTACTAATTATTTTAAGGACGTCATTTGGGGTATTTAAGTCCCTTGCAGAAGTTGTTAACCGCGCAATGCTTCTCTGAAGCAGATGAAATAGCTGATGAACATAAGATCAACGGCCTGTTTAAACGTTTAGTTCAGTCTAGAAAGCATTAAGACTTAAGGTGTTCATTTGTAACGTATGAACTCTCGCTAAGGTTTGTTATGGTATTTGTATGGTATTCCAGAATCTAGGCATTGAGTCTAATTTAAAGCTAAAAGTTACTTAAAATGAATCTCTTTTTTTTTTCAAGAGTGTAGTGGTGTAGTGGTATATGCACAGACTCTTCAAGCAGAGGTTCTCGGGTTCGAATCCCGTGCCAGGCAATTCTTTAAAAAAAAAGTCTTTTCATAGAATTTGTATGAAGTTTTAAGAAAATCCCGTAGGCGTCACCTCTGACATGAAGGCATAACACTGATGTTGGAATGGTTGCTGGCTGGGCTAAATGTAACGAACTAACAACTAGCACGTACTTAAGACCCCCACTGATTGAGGAGGATGTACTAGCTCGTCCCGTCTAGTTTGACAACCACCTCTGGGAAAAATATTGAAACCTAATACACCTGAGTTTCAAACTAATACACCACCCGCCCACGCCCTGGATAAAAACCAGTAAAAGGGTATTCATATCCCCTTTTTGCGCGCACGGTATTATAAAAAAAAAGATATTATGTGGAATTTTGAATTTTTGTTTAATTCTCTCCAATCAACACAATTCCTTCAAAGTGGCAGGGAATGTTTTGTTGATCGCTTCCCCCGAAAATAATAAAAGATCAAAGCTCCACGGGCGATACTAGCTTGCTTTGTCATACCACTAGACCTTTCTTCGAATGAGATCTTCCTTAAAGCTTTAAAATTGATTCTGAAAATTTAAATTGCTTCTTACGAGATATTCGTTCAAAATTGTTCCCACAATGTTGGGCATATCCAGCTTTATCGGAACTTAGAGTACAATAAATCACTCATCACGACCGTCACGAAATATATAGTCAAAGAAGAAATGAAGACAACACGAAAAGTCTTCGCGTAAATATAAATTGAAAATTAAGTTTGAATGAAAATGCAAATTAGAGCGGAAACAACTTTTTGAAAACTTCCAGATGAAGACGAACAATTCGACATAACCTTAAGTGCCAACTCTAACTTCTAATCCAGCAACATACCTATATCACCATCATTACCACCAACAACTGACAGTATTACCACCGACTGAATACGAGTGCTACCGAACGAGCTGGAACTGGAACTCAATGAATTAAAACTGAGCAATGAGTGCCATTATGGGGGTTGAAAACACCAGGAGGTGGCTTTAAATCCTAAGCGAGCCTTCAAGACCCCCACCCAGAGAAATGGACAAATACGTAGATAAGAAACCCTCCAACAAACGCAGTAAGGAAGAGCAATTAATATATCAATTTCACGTCCTGGTTTGCTTCATCCTCGGCCCATGAAGGAGCTCATCTCACGCCTGACTTCGCCTTGTTAAAGAATTCCTCCTGTATGTTTGTGTATGGCGGAGTCGTGGATAGCTCTGGCTTTTTCGCCACCTAAACATTTTCCTGTTTTACCGTTTTAATTATTTTTTAAACATTTTGAATTTTAAGATGACGCAGGATAATTCGTTTTTTTTTTTTTTTTTTTTTTTTCTTTTTCTTCTCGTTCGAATTTCCGTGACTTTTTTACGGGTGGCCCTTGGCTGGCTTGGTTATTTGGGATGGCTTATTATTATTTTTTTAAGTGTGCGTGTATTTGGACGCGAAGAATTACGAAACGAAAATTGCTATGCTGGGAATAATAAAATTAAATTTTATCCTGCCCCGACCAAGCTAGCATGGTGGGGTTTGTCCCAATTTTCTGTTTCATTCCAGAGCCCACCGCTTTTGTTTATTTCGCAAATAATCATAATAATTATTATAATTATATATTTGGAGCATGCAGTACGTGAAAAGGACTATCAAGTAAGATCGAAGCTAAAAAACATAACATTTGGAGAACGACAAGTAAGAGCAATGGGGGTACTGGAGCAGAACCGTCGGAATTGTGAGTTGCTTCTGACAGTGCAGGATGTATGTTTGTATTAATTAGACACAGTAGAGTCGTGGTTCTCTGATATTCGTTTGGACAAATGCAGCTCACGTTTTGATGATTTTTAACTTACTATGTGCCTGAGACTACAAGTAAAATTATTTATTACTCTAATGCGTCAGTGAAGCGATTAAAGAGTTGCAAGCAATTGTTGGCCTCCAGAGTCCAGTTAATAGTGGACGCTAATTATGAGAACGATGGCACATGATTAACAATGACTATATGTCTAGTACTCTGATCAAAACGTAGTAAACCTTTTTTTTCGCACTGGGTACCGAGATGACCTCCGACGAGTGAACACACGCTACCACGCTTACACTTCGCTGTGTGCATAACAACCATAACAATTTGATTCGATAAACCAAGGTCAACTCTGCTTAGCATCGTCGGGTTTACACAGTGTTTACACTGTTCAGACTGCTATAATTTCCAAACCGTTCATGACAGTGAGCTCAAATTTTGACACATGACAGATAATTTTATTATTTACAAGTCTGTTAAATGATTTGCGTCTTGTGTTGCGCTAAAAAATTTTTATCCGCAATGAAATTTAAATATGATAATGTGATTGCTTTATATTTGGCTGGAAAACCACAAGTAGCTATCGTTAGAGCCCTCCATTACCTCAACGTGATTAAATCATTTGTGTCTCGAACCATAGCTCGTTACCGTGATACTGGCAGCGTTGCAAAACACCATGGAGGTGGTCATAAAAAAAACAGCAACATCGGCAGAAATGGTTCGAATTGAGCGAAATCCGCGTCAAAGTGGAAGAAAAATGGCTCGTGAGCTCAACATATCGTTGGAACGGAGGCAACACGTATTGAAAAATGAGCTTGGGCTCAAGCCATTGAAGTTTCAAAAAGCACACGATCTTACACCGCAACAGAAAAAAATTAGATTCGAAAGAGCGAAGGAGTTGCTTCGCTTGCACGATGAGTTGCCGAATTTGGTTTTTCCCGATGAGCAATATGTCAACAAATAATATGACCGAGTTTACTTTCCAGAGAGGTCCTCCGAAAATTAACACCTTTGGACGCCCATCAGAAAGCAGGCAGCAGCGATGATGATGGTTTGGGCCGCCATATCCGCCGATGGTCGCTCTCCGCTCGTATTTTTGGACCGTGACGTCTATAAGTAGCGGCCAGGTGTTTTGACACTTGATAGAGGAAAACCGAAAGCAGTTCAAACGAGACATGAAGGCTACAACGTCTTTATTAACCGCGTGACATTTCAATGCGACCAAAAAGTGAACCAAAAAATACCACAATGTCCCATAGGTAGTAAAACATGTTGGTAGTTCGTCAAAAACATATGAAATTTTGCCTCATCCTCATGACATCAACGCTGTCAGTTCTCTGAACAAGACCAATCTGCTTGCTGCACACTTTATGGCAAGTTCAAAACTTCCCGATTGTTTTTTGTCCCCGCGCACACTTGAGTGCGTTGAATCTTCAATAGGAGGACTCCACTTTCACACGAGTCTAGCAAGAGTACTTAAAGATCTTAACATACAATAACCCGCTGGTCCAGATGGTGTATCTCTCCTTCTTCTGAAGAGGTGAACATCACGCTGATAAAATCACTGCATAAGCTTTTTCAACAATTTATTTCAAGTCAAAATAAATGCTGGCGCTTCCCATGGCTCCGTTCAGTCTCCGACACTATTTCTAACTCTTATCTCTTGCCTGCTGCTTCTAATCAAATACATTCCTCTGCTGCTGACAGCTCTCTCTGGTTTTCATATTCGTTCTCCCGGACTTACGTCCCTGGTCTTCGGCTGTCAAATGAGAACGGCGGCGTATGCGAAACTTATTTACTTCCAATATATTGGAATGACCACATATTTGATGTCGTCAAAAATGATGCGAAATGCCTAAGGTTTCTGATCTGTTCTCAATAAATGTATGTACTAGGTGGCGTAAAAGTCATCACCCTATCGAAAGATGTTATATTATTTGCAAATGGCTGCAAATGCCAATTCTAATTTGACATTTGTGAAGTAAACAGATACAAGATAGATGTCAACAAGATATGAATCGCTATACTCCTAAAGAACACGGAATATTGTAATTGTTATGATTTTTTTGCCAACTAATTTGTCAGTGGTGTTATTGTAACGTGAATTTCGGCGCAGATTTTCCGGTCGTCCGACACCAAATGATCAAACACTAAGATTTTTAGAAGAGACAATACGAGATTTTGCCAAGTCTGGTCGGAACCGGAGCAGACGTTCTGCTGTGATTGAAGATGTCGCAGAGGCCTCTGGAGTATCGACCAGACGACGTGCCATGCAATTGGGCATTAATCGGCTGTCTTTATAGAGAATTTTGCAGACCGTAAGTGCAGACTGTGAGAACCTCGACCTCAAGAGAGACAACCTTTCATCGGAAACCATTTGTGAATATGTGCATAAACAAAATTATCACATCTGGGGCACCACAAATACGCGGATAACCCACGAAGTGCCATTACACCTGCTCAAATTTACTGCATTGTGTTCTGTTTACGCTGAAGCCGTCATCGGACTCTAACTACTGTGGACGGCGGGCGCTACAGAGGTATTATCAACGTCTTTCTCTTTCTTCAATTGGATGAATTCGGACTGGAGAACGTGTGGTTCCAAAAAGATGGAGCAACGGCACATACTGCACGAGCTACAATCGAAATTCTAAAAGCTGCATTACCTAGTCTCCTTACCTCTCGTTTTGAGGATTCACACTGGCCGGCAAGATCAGCTGATTTAATCACTCCAGACTTCTTTGTGTGAGGTTTTTTGAGGCTACGAGTTTATGTCAACACGCCTCAGACTTTTGAAGCCCTCATAGAGAATATCAGTCAAGAATGCAAGGACATATCGCCAGAAATTCTGCCAGGAGTGATAGGAAATGCCACAAATCAATTCTGGCGGCGGTCACTTAGCCGATATTATTTTCTTGACTTAATGGAAAACAATTTACGACATCAAATAAACACAATCCAAAAGTAGAACCAAAGATTTTCATTCATAGAAAAAATTACAACCAAAGAACATCGGTTAACAACAATTAGACTACAATACCCACATCGGTCAGGTGCTCCTATAAGTGATGCCAAATAGGATTCAAAACCATTCAATAAAACTCATAGGTGATATTAGTCAGTCAATTGACACCGAATACCGACACATTGTCTCCTGTATCACTTTGTTTTATAGCTTATTCCACCAGCAGTGGTCCATACAGTTCGTCAGTATTATTGCGCCCCTTCAAACCTTCAAGTGGAAGTGGGCCTTAACCAACTTGAATTATGGCATTTCCGGCTTCTCGCGAAACATCATACTAGCTGAAGAGGTTTACTGGTTGAGGCTCAAGTAAGTACGAAAGAGGTATTTTTAATCTAAGCTCTCAACCAGGCTGATCCCAGTCACGGATGGCACCTTGATCCAGCCCAAGAAAAAAAAGGATGACGAGATATGGTGATTACCTTCTAGTTTTTGGTGACCAGTGTTGGGGGTCTGGTCTCACTTAAGACTCAACACATCATGTCAGCAAGGGTACAGTTAGAATGCTCTCGGTCACGTTCCGATAGCTCAAGACGTTTTGCCTTGATTTGCCTCTTAGAAAAATTACGCATGCAAAC
This sequence comes from Volucella inanis, assembly GCA_907269105.1. Classification (NCBI taxonomy): domain Eukaryota; kingdom Metazoa; phylum Arthropoda; class Insecta; order Diptera; family Syrphidae; genus Volucella; species Volucella inanis. The sequence continues at coordinate 152,683,839 of OU026153.1, forward strand.
AAGTTTTTATTTGGAAATACAACTTCACAAAGTTGTATCTGGTTTAACCAATGTACAGTCGGTTTGCGAACAAAGAAAAATTACCGATAAAGTTGTAAGTAACTGGGTTACGCCTGCGTCAAGATGTGGATACTTAATGTTATTGTGCGGAATAATGGCGCTGTAAACGATTTTTCATCGAGTGTAAAATGGAACATCTAAGTTCTAAGCAGCGTTTAGATATAATTTTTATGAAAACTTTGTAAATGCTCGTAACAAAAAATCAATTTGTATTTGTTTCTGAAAATTCTACAACGATACTAACGATTGGTATTAGATCAAAAGGTCTATCTTGTACACCGCTGGTTGAATTGCCCAATAACAATCAGATGTCGTTTAATGGCGGTTTAAATTAATGGCTCTCAATAAACTTGCCTATTCTCGGAGAATAAGATTAATTTGTCCACTGAAAATCAATTAACCAACATCCGACAAACAATAACGACAAAGGACTGCCAGCGACATCCAATATAAATTAATTAACTTTAAACAATTACCACTGACAAGACAATGGATGCAGTGAACCATGATTTAATGCCGACATTAACATAATCCCTCAACGTACCAGTAAGCTGGATTCATGTTAATGGGGTCAACTTTGTGGTGCTCAGTATGCATACTGGATTGCATGAAAATCAATAGATGGGCTTAATAATCCAAGGCGGACAGCAAATTGGGTGATTATTAGTTTGACGAACGCACATGGTCGGCAACAAGTTGATTCCTTTATGGTACATATAATACAAATTCTGTATAAGGAGGTGGGTTCAGCATCTACAAGATTTCGAATACCTGTAAAGTGGACAATTTGTAGGATGCTTTCTGAAAGGGAGGATTAGCTTTTGTAATAGTAAAGCTTCTTTTCCCCATTGTACACGTATGCTAACATGTTATGCAATGACTTCAATTGGTAAATTGGTAGTGCCTAAGCAGTACTCGCACCTACATCCTTCTTGTATAACACTGAAAGTTGGTATTTTATTGATTTCGATACGGATCATGTATTTTTGTGTCAACTCCTAAAAACTCCTTCGATTTCCTTTAGCCTTTAAGTGTACATGTACAGCTCGAAATGATAGTGACCAGCTAACTAATTAATCCATAATAGTTTCATTATTTTAGATAAGACCGGATAATACCATATATTGGTTAACCATAAAGTTTAGTTTTGGTAGGGGCGGAAGCCCCCAATTATTTGGCTTAATACTCGTATAAACATCCAATTAACTCAAATCAAACTTAAACCAAAGGTTGATTGGAGAAGTGAGAAGATCGGATTTGAGGCAGGAAGTGGCCCGGTTAAAGACAGAAGAAAGAAGTGACGAGAGGTACGTAGATTACGAGAGTTAGTGTTAAGAAAAAAAAATTTGTGAATTGACGTGCATTCAACGTAACTTGAAAGGAGTCGATGAATGAAGAAAAAATCGGCTGCATCTCTGTTTTCCTCAAGGGTGTTTAAATTAATAAGATTGAGTCGTTTTTGATTGGTTGCCAGAAGAAAAGAATCGTTTAAGGGCATACCTCGACGAGCAATTTGAAGAATAAATAATTAGTCCTCAGTTTCATGAAGTAGTAACACCCCGTTTGCATTCCGTGTTGGTGTCGTTTGTCTTAAAGATACGGAGACCAGAGAAGCTGATGATGTAGTTAGTTATTCCTCCTGCTCATCGTTTACATCTTTGACTCTTGAGTTGGCGGCCTGTTCTGTCGTTGGCGCTGCTGCTGGTTCTTGCTCCTTTTGAACCATGTCGCTGCTTGTACCTGCACGTTGTAACTTCGCTAGTTCATTCTTCTCAAGATTTGCAGCTATCGCGCTCACTGAGTTTGCTAAATTCGCAACTATGTCCCTAAGGTCGTATATCCTCCTTTGGAAATCTTAATCGAATTCTTCATCGAATTCGTCATTGCTGATTTCATCTGATCCGTAAGCTTCCATTAATTTTGGTTTATTTCCAGCCACTTGCAAATTCTGGTTTCTCAGCAAACGATTTAAATGTGCCACTTTTAAGGAATTTAATTTGAGCTTGATGTATTCTCCTTGACTGCCTGATCTCAACCTCCGTTTCCTTTGTTATTATCTTCTTATTTTACCTCGTTCTCGTATATCCTTCGTGTGCGTACGTGACTTACCGTTATACATAAGGAAATTTTTCTCTCCCCTACTCCGTTGGCATTGTCGTTTGTATGTATGCTTCCGATCGATCGTGTTCCTTGAGTCCTTGTGGTATGAATATTGTGTCTTGATTTAGATACATGTATTTCACTTCTGAGTTGTAACAGATAGCCGTTTTGTTAATATGTTTTTATTTTTGAAAAAGATAAGAATACAAGTAATAATTAAAGAAATAAGAGAAAGGGTAGGATATTGTGGAAAACCACGGAATTACGTCCGTCTTCAACGACCACCTAATCGAAACTCTCTGATAGTTGTATCTGTTGTGAAAATAAGATCTAATTGCCTGCCCATGTAGTTAAATATACCGCGGACGCCACATAACCTGAGTCTGTTAAGCGATCTGAAAAGAGGCATTCCTTAGCTGAGCTGGCATTTGAAGCGATGAAAAACGATTGATCATCTGATGGAGTATAACAGCATTGGTTTTAGGGCGAATGTTTACATTCTGGTAGCAAAAAGTAGGTGGTATCTTGTGCGGTGGAGGTGTGAAGCGGCATGGTTTAAGTGCTGGCAAGGGAGGCAAGTTACGGACGAAAAAATTGATCTTGGTCGCCTCGGCCTCACTGTAGGTATAAGAATCGCTTAGAGTGAACGTAGTGGCCGAATACAGCAAGGTCGTCCACCACTTTATGTGGAGACATGCTAAAAATCTCGTAGTACCTTTTCAGACTGATAGGGTCGGTAGAGAGGCCTTCCTGCTGAATGGAAACCATGACGCTGATTTTGGTCTTCCCTTCGTAACAGACCTGGTCCAATTTGTCGTGTAAATAAGCAAGAAAGAGACAAATGTTTTCATCTATTTTTCTTTCTGTACTATATATAGGGTTTCCTAATACGGACTTGACAGCTTTGAATTTAATTTGTGAACGCACTCTTTCACTAATAATCAAACTATCACTGTCAATTTATTTAGTAAATTCAACATTTTTATCATGGTAAAGTACACTAATGAGCTACGTTCTCCGATTGGGTTTTGGAGAAGATGCGCCAAGATGATGAATTTCATCGCAAAATCATCTTCAGTGACGAAGCTCATTTTTAGCTCAATGGGTTCGTCAATATGCAAGATATGCGTTATTGGTCGGGTGAAAACCCACATGTGCTTCATGAATCACCACTTCATCCACAAAAAATAACTGTTTGGTGCGGTTTGCATGCCGGCGACGTTATTGGGCCATATTTTTTCGTCGACGATAACGATCGTCACGTTACTGTGAATGGCCAGCGTTATCGCGCCGTGATCACCGATTATTTTTGGCCCGAATTAGAAGATATGGACTTGGACGACATGTGGATTCAATAGGATGGTGCCACAAGCCACACAGCACACGCTATAATCGATTTATTGAAGAGTAAGTATGGTGAGCGTGTTATCTCAAGACATGGGCCAGTCGACTGGCTGCCTCGTTCGTGCGATTTAACGCCGCTTGACTATATTCTTTGGGGCTAAGTTAAGTCATTGGTTTATGCCAACACGCCGATGATGTTGGAAGAGCTCAGAGCCAACATTGAATGCGAAATAGCCGCCGAAATGTGTGGCGGAGTCGTTGAAAATTGGGTCCAAGCAATCTGCTGCAAACGTGCTCGCGGTGGCCATATGAACGAAGTCGAGTTCCATTCGTAAATGTTTTGAATGTACTTCAAGCCAATAATAAAGTTTTTGAAATAAAGCAAATGGTTTGCCTTTTATTTTAAAAAAAAGTTTTCAAGTCGTTATTAGAAAGCCCTATATAAGCCTAGAGAGTTCATAACGACTTTCTGAAGTGTCATTGGTTTGCTGTGTTAGTTTAACTGTGGGGTTAAAAGTGGATCAAGAATAAGGACGGTAGAGGAGGATTATGGAGACAAATCGTTAGATATGGGGTTGGTCGAAGAATGAGAAGTGGGGTTTAGGGTATGGGAGTTAATAAAATTAGGGTACTTATCACCAGTTTTATGGTCGCAATTAGGAAATTAGTTGCAAGCTTGGGATGGTGGCGTAGAAAGTCGAGAAGGGATAATATAGGTGGTTGGGGTTATGTTGAAAGAGACGCGTTGGCGCGGGGCTTAGGTGAAACAGAATTAGGATTAAGGGATTGGTGTTCAAGGAGTTTGTGTCGGATATGTAAGGTGGGAGGATTTAATTAGAGGAAAATTTTTGTTTTGAAACTCCAGTTAAGGTCGGGATTAGATCTGTGGATCTTGTTATTCCTCGCAAAAGTAAAACTATTCAGATATTTATTTTTAACTAAATAGTTAAAAAAAATAAATATTTTAAGGTTTTCAAACGTTTTTGCGAATTTTATTCGGTCTATAACTTTCTAATTCGTGCGGTTTGCTAAGAGATGGCGTAACTTGTATTATTCCACTGTTATTATTCCATTGGAACATGCGTTGGAAATCTACTGTTATTGTACGTCATTTCAGTACATATCATTCATTTGAAGCGTATACAAAAATAATTTTTTTTCACTCAAATATGTCGAATTTTTGTGCCTGAAAAAGTGTTTTTGCGGGGAGTTCTTCTTCATTACTTTAATATGAAGAAAACTGCAGCCGAAAGTCATCGTATTTTGGTGAAAGTTTATGGTAAACATACGCTAGCTGAGCGGATGTGCCAAAAGTGGTTTGCACGATTTAAAAGTGGTGATTTTGGCTTGGAAGACGATGAACGTCCTGGGCAGCCAAAAAAGTTTGAAGATGAAGAACTGGAAGCATTACTCTATGAAGATTGTTGCCAAACACAAGAAGAGCTCGCAGAATCTTTGGGTGTTAAGCAGCCATTTCAAAACGTTTAAAAGCAGCGGATGTATTCAAAAGCAAGGAAATTGGGTTACACATGAACTCAAGCCGAGAGACGTCGAAAGGCGGTTTTGCATGTCCGAAATGCTGCTGGAACGCCACAACAGGAAGTCATTTTTGCATCGAATTGTTACTGATTGTGAAAAATGTATCCATTACGACAACCCCAAGCGCAAAAAATCATATATGAAACCCGGCCAACCAGCCAAATCAACGGCAAAGCCGAATATCCATGGCGCGAAGGTAACGCTCTGTATTTGGTAGGATCAGATGGGTGTTCTGTATTATGAGCTGCTAAAACCGGGTGAAACCATTATTGGACAACGAACAGTTTATCCGTTTGAAGAGAGCAGTAGCCGAAAAACGCCCGGAATATGCGACCAGACACGAGGCAATAATTTTCCATCATGACAACGCTCGGCCCCACGTTGCTATTCCGGTTAAGAACTATTTGGAAAACTATCTGGAAAACCCAGACCTTCCCCTTCTGTCTACCATTTGTTCCGGTCGATGCAGAACGCCCTCACTGAAATACGGTTCACATCAGAGCAGAATATCAAAAATTGGCTTGATTCATTCTTGGCTGACAAGCCGTCGCAGTCCTTTTGGGATAGGATCCACAATTTGCCAGAAAGATGGGAAAAAGTCATAGCTTCAGATGGGCAATACTTTAAATAGTACTATTGTACATGTTTTTCTTAAATAAACGTTCAAATTTTGAAAAGAAAACCTCACGAATAAAAATATATTCCCAATACATTGGTGACTTGAAGTTTTCCTAATCGTTTTCTTTTGATGAATTTCACTATCAGGATCAAAATGGCTATTGCCAGTCCAAAGTTTGTTCTTGTGTTAATGGTATGTTTTCATTGCAATAACTTGATGTCTTCAATATTGCTCATGTGAAGCTCTTTAAGCATTTCTAGCGATAGTAGCTCTTCTGTGTCGTCGGCTGAGGAGAGTTGTCAATTGCGGGTAGTGGTTTTATTTTTTTGTGAAACTACAATATTAGAGATGAAGGTTTTATTTTCAATTCTTACTGTTGTGTCTTGGAAGCTTATAAGGAATGTTTCAGTAAGTTCAGTGTCTCATTGTTGTTCCGTGTTAATGTCCCATTGAATTGGTTGAGTAGGATAACACCTGGGAAAATTTCATCTATTTTCAACAATGTTGTGATAGGGACCAATTGATAAATTGTTATATGTCTTACAATGTAATTTTACACCGTACATAGTTTTTTGACATTTGAAAATATTCTTATGATCTAATTTATTTGTAAAATGATCATTTTTTAATGATTTTATTAATATTTTAATACAAGAATTAAATTCTACACTTGGTGTACTTACAATATAGACAACCGAAGTTGAGTTATATGGAATTTAACGATGCGAGGTTTAACGCCTGGTCAATAGAATATTTTAGTTTGAATGGTATTTTTGGTTTTTGAAATGTTAACAATTCCTTGCTTCGCCCAGTGTATGGCGTATTCTAGATTTATGTCTGATTCTTTGATTTGGCGAAAACCGCTTTTTTACAAGGACAGTAAACCATTTGTTTCACCGAACTTAGAAAAGATTTCATTAATTTCTGGTATGGGACATCGGATATGGATAGTATATAGAGTAAACTGTATTTTCGTCATTTGTTCGGATCTCTTCTTTCACAGTAGTCATAAAAGTAAATTTCTCATTCGGTATGTCAAATAGTAAAAAATTGTATGCTACAACACCATACTATACTAGTTGACAACTTTCTTTTTGTCTGGGGACATGTGATCTGTTCTGATGTTGATTGAGTTAACATCTTGTGAGGCTTGACACTTTATATTTCGTTTGGTTTTGAATGATCATATAGTCTTGACCTGTTTGGATTATTGCTGATAATGCCTTCAAACTGTCATGTCCCAGGATGCTGTTAAATGATTGAAGAGTGGGAAGTAAAAAGAATTTGATTTTTGTATTATGAAGTCCAAAAGGGTTGAGATAAGTGTGGTGGGTTACTTTTATGTTTCCTGCCACGGAGTTGGCAAAGAAGCATTGTCCGCTTTTAATGGATTTGTGTACCAAGGAAAAATGTACATAGTTTTTGTTTGAGCCCATATCGATCAAAAATTTGAGCATTTGTCCGCTTTTCGTGCGGCATTCAAAATAAGGCAACGAATAGCCTGTTAGCCTAAAAAATTCAAATTAGAAGGTTCAGGATAGTAGGAATCTGGGATCTGCTAAACACTAATTGAGGGTTTCTTGATGGTTACTGTCTTCCGACAATATGGCATCGTTATACGTGCATAACTCATTTAGTTCTTGCTAAGTTTTACCCACATTAATATGATTGTGAGAAGGGATTATTTAAGTTAATTGGCCATAAGGGTTGTCTGTAAAGTTTTGTTTCGACAGATCATTTTGATGCAGTCAAGGTTCAACATGAAAATTCCCTTGGGGAAAGTTTTGTCGTTGGAAACCTTGTTGTGGATAGTTCTGTGTTTGTAAATTTTGTTGTGCACAATTTGGTTGTCGGAGATTTCTTGCGTACGTTTCTGTCATGTTAGAGTTCGGGAAATATTGCCTATTCTGTTGGTGAATTTGCCTTACTTGTGTGGAAGGTACTTGAGTAACAGGATCTGCTTTAATCTGGGGCCTTTGGATATTTTGGTAAAATTGCTGGTTGTTGTATCTATTGTGGTTTGCTGGAGCTTGATTTATCTGTTGTTGGGTCTGTTTTTGTGCTGAAGCCTTACTAGTTCTTGTGGCTCATGGCTTACTTTAAATGTGGACTTAAAATTACCTCTCTGGCTTTTTTGTGCTTCTGGCATTGAAAATCGATGTTGTTTCTGAGCTTGCAGAGCTGAATGTTCGTAGCTAGCACAGAAATTTTGGCAAAGCTTGAGGCAAATCTGCTTACCTCTGATACTGAGCAATCGAGGTAAGTTGCGTATGAGCCCTCTTATGAACGTGTCGAGTGCTTTATCTCTATATGTCTGGATTAAAAAATTTATTGACTCTGAGCTTATGTCCAGCTTATTTAAAATTAAAAACATACCACATACCACATGGTAAAAACCTTGAATCGTATTTTAGCCTTGAGCCAGGGATTGCATCTGATAGAGAGAGTGCAAAGATCGCACTTATCCGCTTAGTGCCTCACAAGATATTTGTACAGTAAGGTGCATTTTTAGATTATAAAACAATGTCAGCATTACCAATAATCTTATTGCGAATTACGGTAAGGATTCCAGAACATTTCGGAGTCCCTTTCAGGGGCCTGTATATTTAAAGTATACAATCAACGTTTTTCTTACAGGAGCTGAATTCTCCTGGATCCCCTGAAAAATTTCGTTAATAATGGACTACGTCCGGTATGTTATCTAGACCACCTAGGTTTTCTCGATGTTCTAGATTTATTATTTGATCTGCAGCAGTAAATCGACTCGCATTGGGATTCCGTATATTTTGAATCATACCTCGCTCTTAGTTTTCGAGAATTCGTCAAGGTCTGAGGTTGACTGGGCAATGTGTTGGTTTTTATTAAGGGATTAAGGATCCCGTGAAGAGTTACTGGTGGAAGAACTGGATTGAAAGAAGTGGTTTGCACTATCATTTAATTGGATACGTGCACTGGTGCCAACCGCTTGGTCTACTTCTTGAATAACAGTGGCAGAAATCATTATCTGACCTTAACAATGGAATGACGGGATTAGACTTTTCGTAAAATAATGCCTTAAAATCGATACACTTAATTTAAAGTTTTGTTTGAGTGGATACTTTCTTACAATTTAAAGATTAAGATGTAACTTATTCCTACGTATGTAATTTTTTCCACATAAAATATCCGTAATTACTTCTTGAATTGTTTTCTGAATTATTATTATTGTTTGTTTTTTCACTTTTAACTATTTTTTTTTTTTTATTTAATTTACAACAACCCTACTTATTTGATCTTTATGTTCTTTCAAACTTTCTTTTTTGGTTTTTGATTAAAACTTGATTATATATTTTTTTTCAATGATTTTTGTTTTTAATTTTTTAAATTTGCAATTCCATTTTTTTTATTCGTACCTAATTTTTTAATGTTAACACTAGACTTTCAATACTAATAGTTGCAGGCATTCCATTATCCTGACTTTTTCGTGTTTTGTGGTGCGGCCAGTGGTCGGTCCTCCGCTTTCTTTTCCTCCGCCGTCGAGTGGTTAGCTGCTGACGGTTACTAAATGGCGCTCTTATTGTTACACCACAATAATTTTCCGATTTAATTTCGGCGGGATTTTCACACGCGTTCAGATTATGTGCTGTGCCACTAACTTCACCGCGAAACCGAGTATATTTTTAACAACTACGTACCTAACCGTCTTCTCCCAAGGTCTCTGCTCGGGCGCCAATTAAATTTTAGTTTTTTTTTTTTTGTATTGTGTTAAAAAAATATTTTTTTATTTTTTTCTGGAAATCACTTAAGAACTAACTCACATAAAGTTATAAAATAAACTAATCGCTTATGTTAACCTACGCGGCGGAATGTGGGAAAATGTTCTGAATATGATTCAGCCTCAGGCACGAAGTCAGCAACATGAACCGAGAACGTAGCTTTATTGTACGATGGGAGCATGGGGACATGGAATTGTGTCTCTGTTGGATGTAAGAAACATGAATCCAGAACATAATTTGGTTCGGAGTAGAGGACTGTGCTGAGTGGCTACATTGGATCACTGCTTAATGCTTTTGATAGATCTGACGTTTAGCTCAGACCAGCGCATGCAAATTACAAAAAGCAAATGCAAATGATGCAACCATATTGTCTTTCTGACTGGTTTTTAAGCGCAAGCAGCCGTAAACGTGATCAACGATTGGTGCTTTAGATGTGTTCCTTCAGTTCGTCCTCTCAAAACTAAAGTTATTCAACTTACAAGAAAATTAAACCTGATCCATTTAGTACTTAAAGGCATCACCATCCCATTTTTTAAGTAAGATAAGTATTCGAGTGTCTCTCTGGATAACAAACGTTTTTAGGCCAAACACGTTACGTCGAAATAAAGGCTTTTACTGATATAAAGCGTTGTTGTTATGCTATCTATCTTTCTATCTTTCAGCCTTCAGCCAGGAAGGTCTCTCGGATAAAGATAACTATGATAAGGTTAATTAGGCATATCTTATACGTCAGTTGTCTAGTGAAAGAAGCTTTTCTGAAAATACATCATTTGTGCTAGGTAGTAGTACTGAGAAAGCTCCATCCCTTTTATATTCATACTATGCGCTGCACATTCGAAGCCATATTCCGCTTAAAGAGAATTGCTCTTCGATACAACACCGGAATATTTATAACCTTGCGCGCAGACCGTCTTGCGAAGACACCAGGACTTTTGCTGCGAAAAAATATAAAATCAGCTTTCTCTCTGTCCGGGTATGGTCTCGGAGAGAATCTGAGCCAAGAAAGAAATGTAGTTGGGTTTTCACTGATGACTCTCTGGGCAGGACGATAGCATAAAATTTCACCCTTCGTTAGGAAAACTTGCATGTAAATTGTAAAAAATCAGCATTTGTAACGACGCGGTCGAAGGCCTGACCCTTATTGAGTCCCAGGCCACAGTGGGATCATAGGAAATGAACTTTCTAGACAAGGTACATAGAAGAATTTTTCCAGACCCGAACCTACCTTAGGATTGCCTGCATCCTGGTTTTGATGTCATGGGACCCTAACTGCATAAAGGCATCACACTTCAGATTGCCGGTAGGCCAAACGAATGTTTCCAGTCGTTTCTAAGAGATCATCAACTTTCCTGCTGTCCCTCAATAGAAAAATCTGCTGGCTCCTTAGTGGCATCTGGTTCTGAACATAAGTGAAACAACATCGTGTATACATCGTGCCATGCTTGCTGTGAAAGTGATGACGATACCTCGGAGCACTACCTCTATGATTGTCTGGTCTACGCTCGCGTCAGGCTGCAGATACCCGTTGCTGATGTGGTGGATGCTACTACTGTAAGCACTAAAATGCTTATTCAGCTTTCTTCGAAAATTCTGAGAAATTTCAAGGGATATATAAGTCAAGTCGTGTTTATAAAACTCTGGAAAGAGTTTAAAAAGCACAATCTCGCCTGAAAGACATATTTTTTTCAAGCAACTAAAATCACGTAAGATGAGTGGTTACCCAGAATGCAACAACAACTCCAATTACACTAATATTCGGTCTATAACCGGTGAGGTTATGCTAAGAGATGGCGTAACTTGTATAATTCTATTGTTGTTATTTCATTGGAACATGCGTTGGAAAGCTACTGTCATTGTTCGTCATTTCAGTATATGTCATTCATTTGAAGCGTAAACAACAATAATTTTTTTTCACTCAAATATGTCGAACTTTGTGCCTGAAAAAGTGTTTTTGCGGGGAGTTCTTCTTCATTACTTTAATATGAAGAAAACTGCTGCCGAAATTCATCGTATTTTGGTGGAAGTTTATGGTGAACATGCGCTAGCTGAGCAAACGTGCCAAAAGTGGTTTGCACGATTTAAAAGTGGTGATTTTGGCTTGGAAGACGATGAACGTCCTGGGCAGCCAAAAAAGTTTGAAGATGAAGAACTGGAAGCATTACTCTATGAAGATTGTTGCCAAACACAAGAAGAGCTCGCAGAATCTTTGGGTGTTAAGCAGCCATTTCAAAACGTTTAAAAGCAGCGGATGTATTCAAAAGCAAGGAAATTGGGTTACACATGAACTCAAGCCGAGAGACGTCGAAAGGCGGTTTTGCATGTCCGAAATGCTGCTGGAACGCCACAAAAGGAAGTCATTTTTGCATCGGATTGTTACTGGTGATGAAAAATGGATCCATTACGACAACTCCAAGTGCAAAAAATCATATATGAAACCCGGCCAACCAGCCAAATCAACGGCAAAGCCGAATATCCATGGCGTGAAGGTAATGCTCTGTATTTGGTGGGATCAGATGAATGTGCTGTATTATGAGCTGCTTAAACCGGGTGAAACCATTAATGGACAACGCTACCGAACACAATTAAACCATTTGAAAAGAGCGGTAGCCGAAAAACGCCCGGAATATGCGACCAGACACGAGGCAATAATTTTCCATCATGACAACGCTCGGCCCCACGTTGCTATTCCGGTTAAGAACTATTTGGAAAACAGTGGATTGGAAAACTTACCCCACCCGCCTAATAACCCAGACCTTCCTCTTCTGTCTACCATTTGTTCCGGTCGATGCAGAACGCCCTCACTGAAACACGGTTCACATCTGAGCAGAATATCAAAAATTGGCTTGATTCATTCTTGGCTGACAACCCGTCGCAGTCCTTTTGGGATGGGATCCACAAATTGCCAGAAAGATGGGAAAAAGGCATAGCTTCAGATGGGCAATACTTTGAATAGTACTATTGTACATGTTTTTCTTAAATAAACTATCAAATTTTGAAAAAAAAACCTTACGGATTAAAATATATTCCCAATACATTGGTGACTTGAAGTTTTCCTAATCGCTTTCTTTTGATGAATTTCACTATCAGGATCAAAATGGCTATTGCCAGTCCAAAGTTTGTTCTTGTGTTAATGGTATGTTTTCATTGCAATAACTTGATGTCTTCAATATTGCTCATGTGAAGCTCTTTAAGCATTTCTAGCGATAGTAGCTCTTCTGTGTCGTCGGCTGAGGAGAGTTGTCAATTGCGGGTAGTGGTTTTATTTTTTTGTGAAACTACAATATTAGAGATGAAGGTTTTATTTTCAATTCTTACTGTTGTGTCTTGGAAGCTTATAAGGAATGTTTCAGTAAGTTCAGTGTCTCATTGTTGTTCCGTGTTAATGTCCCATTGAATTGGTTGAGTAGGATAACACCTGGGAAAATTTCATCTATTTTCAACAATGTTGTGATAGGGACCAATTGATAAATTGTTATATGTCTTACAATGTAATTTTACACCGTACATAGTTTTTTGACATTTGAAAATATTCTTATGATCTAATTTATTTGTAAAATGATCATTTTTTAATGATTTTATTAATATTTTAATACAAGAATTAAATTCTACACTTGGTGTACTTACAATATAGACAACCGAAGTTGAGTTATATGGAATTTAACGATGCGAGGTTTAACGCCTGGTCAATAGAATATTTTAGTTTGAATGGTATTTTTGGTTTTTGAAATGTTAACAATTCCTTGCTTCGCCCAGTGTATGGCGTATTCTAGATTTATGTCTGATTCTTTGATTTGGCGAAAACCGCTTTTTTACAAGGACAGTAAACCATTTGTTTCACCGAACTTAGAAAAGATTTCATTAATTTCTGGTATGGGACATCGGATATGGATAGTATATAGAGTAAACTGTATTTTCGTCATTTGTTCGGATCTCTTCTTTCACAGTAGTCATAAAAGTAAATTTCTCATTCGGTATGTCAAATAGTAAAAAATTGTATGCTACAACACCATACTATACTAGTTGACAACTTTCTTTTTGTCTGGGGACATGTGATCTGTTCTGATGTTGATTGAGTTAACATCTTGTGAGGCTTGACACTTTATATTTCGTTTGGTTTTGAATGATCATATAGTCTTGACCTGTTTGGATTATTGCTGATAATGCCTTCAAACTGTCATGTCCCAGGATGCTGTTAAATGATTGAAGAGTGGGAAGTAAAAAGAATTTGATTTTTGTATTATGAAGTCCAAAAGGGTTGAGATAAGTGTGGTGGGTTACTTTTATGTTTCCTGCCACGGAGTTGGCAAAGAAGCATTGTCCGCTTTTAATGGATTTGTGTACCAAGGAAAAATGTACATAGTTTTTGTTTGAGCCCATATCGATCAAAAATTTGAGCATTTGTCCGCTTTTCGTGCGGCATTCAAAATAAGGCAACGAATAGCCTGTTAGCCTAAAAAATTCAAATTAGAAGGTTCAGGATAGTAGGAATCTGGGATCTGCTAAACACTAATTGAGGGTTTCTTGATGGTTACTGTCTTCCGACAATATGGCATCGTTATACGTGCATAACTCATTTAGTTCTTGCTAAGTTTTACCCACATTAATATGATTGTGAGAAGGGATTATTTAAGTTAATTGGCCATAAGGGTTGTCTGTAAAGTTTTGTTTCGACAGATCATTTTGATGCAGTCAAGGTTCAACATGAAAATTCCCTTGGGGAAAGTTTTGTCGTTGGAAACCTTGTTGTGGATAGTTCTGTGTTTGTAAATTTTGTTGTGCACAATTTGGTTGTCGGAGATTTCTTGCGTACGTTTCTGTCATGTTAGAGTTCGGGAAATATTGCCTATTCTGTTGGTGAATTTGCCTTACTTGTGTGGAAGGTACTTGAGTAACAGGATCTGCTTTAATCTGGGGCCTTTGGATATTTTGGTAAAATTGCTGGTTGTTGTATCTATTGTGGTTTGCTGGAGCTTGATTTATCTGTTGTTGGGTCTGTTTTTGTGCTGAAGCCTTACTAGTTCTTGTGGCTCATGGCTTACTTTAAATGTGGACTTAAAATTACCTCTCTGGCTTTTTTGTGCTTCTGGCATTGAAAATCGATGTTGTTTCTGAGCTTGCAGAGCTGAATGTTCGTAGCTAGCACAGAAATTTTGGCAAAGCTTGAGGCAAATCTGCTTACCTCTGATACTGAGCAATCGAGGTAAGTTGCGTATGAGCCCTCTTATGAACGTGTCGAGTGCTTTATCTCTATATGTCTGGATTAAAAAATTTATTGACTCTGAGCTTATGTCCAGCTTATTTAAAATTAAAAACATACCACATACCACATGGTAAAAACCTTGAATCGTATTTTAGCCTTGAGCCAGGGATTGCATCTGATAGAGAGAGTGCAAAGATCGCACTTATCCGCTTAGTGCCTCACAAGATATTTGTACAGTAAGGTGCATTTTTAGATTATAAAACAATGTCAGCATTACCAATAATCTTATTGCGAATTACGGTAAGGATTCCAGAACATTTCGGAGTCCCTTTCAGGGGCCTGTATATTTAAAGTATACAATCAACGTTTTTCTTACAGGAGCTGAATTCTCCTGGATCCCCTGAAAAATTTCGTTAATAATGGACTACGTCCGGTATGTTATCTAGACCACCTAGGTTTTCTCGATGTTCTAGATTTATTATTTGATCTGCAGCAGTAAATCGACTCGCATTGGGATTCCGTATATTTTGAATCATACCTCGCTCTTAGTTTTCGAGAATTCGTCAAGGTCTGAGGTTGACTGGGCAATGTGTTGGTTTTTATTAAGGGATTAAGGATCCCGTGAAGAGTTACTGGTGGAAGAACTGGATTGAAAGAAGTGGTTTGCACTATCATTTAATTGGATACGTGCACTGGTGCCAACCGCTTGGTCTACTTCTTGAATAACAGTGGCAGAAATCATTATCTGACCTTAACAATGGAATGACGGGATTAGACTTTTCGTAAAATAATGCCTTAAAATCGATACACTTAATTTAAAGTTTTGTTTGAGTGGATACTTTCTTACAATTTAAAGATTAAGATGTAACTTATTCCTACGTATGTAATTTTTTCCACATAAAATATCCGTAATTACTTCTTGAATTGTTTTCTGAATTATTATTATTGTTTGTTTTTTCACTTTTAACTATTTTTTTTTTTTTATTTAATTTACAACAACCCTACTTATTTGATCTTTATGTTCTTTCAAACTTTCTTTTTTGGTTTTTGATTAAAACTTGATTATATATTTTTTTTCAATGATTTTTGTTTTTAATTTTTTAAATTTGCAATTCCATTTTTTTTATTCGTACCTAATTTTTTAATGTTAACACTAGACTTTCAATACTAATAGTTGCAGGCATTCCATTATCCTGACTTTTTCGTGTTTTGTGGTGCGGCCAGTGGTCGGTCCTCCGCTTTCTTTTCCTCCGCCGTCGAGTGGTTAGCTGCTGACGGTTACTAAATGGCGCTCTTATTGTTACACCACAATAATTTTCCGATTTAATTTCGGCGGGATTTTCACACGCGTTCAGATTATGTGCTGTGCCACTAACTTCACCGCGAAACCGAGTATATTTTTAACAACTACGTACCTAACCGTCTTCTCCCAAGGTCTCTGCTCGGGCGCCAATTAAATTTTAGTTTTTTTTTTTTGTATTGTGTTAAAAAAATATTTTTTTATTTTTTTCTGGAAATCACTTAAGAACTAACTCACATAAAGTTATAAAATAAACTAATCGCTTATGTTAACCTACGCGGCGGAATGTGGGAAAATGTTCTGAATATGATTCAGCCTCAGGCACGAAGTCAGCAACATGAACCGAGAACGTAGCTTTATTGTACGATGGGAGCATGGGGACATGGAATTGTGTCTCTGTTGGATGTAAGAAACATGAATCCAGAACATAATTTGGTTCGGAGTAGAGGACTGTGCTGAGTGGCTACATTGGATCACTGCTTAATGCTTTTGATAGATCTGACGTTTAGCTCAGACCAGCGCATGCAAATTACAAAAAGCAAATGCAAATGATGCAACCATATTGTCTTTCTGACTGGTTTTTAAGCGCAAGCAGCCGTAAACGTGATCAACGATTGGTGCTTTAGATGTGTTCCTTCAGTTCGTCCTCTCAAAACTAAAGTTATTCAACTTACAAGAAAATTAAACCTGATCCATTTAGTACTTAAAGGCATCACCATCCCATTTTTTAAGTAAGATAAGTATTCGAGTGTCTCTCTGGATAACAAACGTTTTTAGGCCAAACACGTTACGTCGAAATAAAGGCTTTTACTGATATAAAGCGTTGTTGTTATGCTATCTATCTTTCTATCTTTCAGCCTTCAGCCAGGAAGGTCTCTCGGATAAAGATAACTATGATAAGGTTAATTAGGCATATCTTATACGTCAGTTGTCTAGTGAAAGAAGCTTTTCTGAAAATACATCATTTGTGCTAGGTAGTAGTACTGAGAAAGCTCCATCCCTTTTATATTCATACTATGCGCTGCACATTCGAAGCCATATTCCGCTTAAAGAGAATTGCTCTTCGATACAACACCGGAATATTTATAACCTTGCGCGCAGACCGTCTTGCGAAGACACCAGGACTTTTGCTGCGAAAAAATATAAAATCAGCTTTCTCTCTGTCCGGGTATGGTCTCGGAGAGAATCTGAGCCAAGAAAGAAATGTAGTTGGGTTTTCACTGATGACTCTCTGGGCAGGACGATAGCATAAAATTTCACCCTTCGTTAGGAAAACTTGCATGTAAATTGTAAAAAATCAGCATTTGTAACGACGCGGTCGAAGGCCTGACCCTTATTGAGTCCCAGGCCACAGTGGGATCATAGGAAATGAACTTTCTAGACAAGGTACATAGAAGAATTTTTCCAGACCCGAACCTACCTTAGGATTGCCTGCATCCTGGTTTTGATGTCATGGGACCCTAACTGCATAAAGGCATCACACTTCAGATTGCCGGTAGGCCAAACGAATGTTTCCAGTCGTTTCTAAGAGATCATCAACTTTCCTGCTGTCCCTCAATAGAAAAATCTGCTGGCTCCTTAGTGGCATCTGGTTCTGAACATAAGTGAAACAACATCGTGTATACATCGTGCCATGCTTGCTGTGAAAGTGATGACGATACCTCGGAGCACTACCTCTATGATTGTCTGGTCTACGCTCGCGTCAGGCTGCAGATACCCGTTGCTGATGTGGTGGATGCTACTACAGTAAGCACTAAAATGCTTATTCAGCTTTCTTCGAAAATTCTGAGAAATTTCAAGGGATATATAAGTCAAGTCGTGTTTATAAAACTCTGGAAAGAGTTTAAAAAGCACAATCTCGCCTGAAAGACATATTTTTTTCAAGCAACTAAAATCACGTAAGATGAGTGGTTACCCAGAATGCAACAACAACTCCAATTACACTAATATTCGGTCTATAACCGGTGAGGTTATGCTAAGAGATGGCGTAACTTGTATAATTCTATTGTTGTTATTTCATTGGAACATGCGTTGGAAAGCTACTGTCATTGTTCGTCATTTCAGTATATGTCATTCATTTGAAGCGTAAACAACAATAATTTTTTTTCACTCAAATATGTCGAACTTTGTGCCTGAAAAAGTGTTTTTGCGGGGAGTTCTTCTTCATTACTTTAATATGAAGAAAACTGCTGCCGAAATTCATCGTATTTTGGTGGAAGTTTATGGTGAACATGCGCTAGCTGAGCAAACGTGCCAAAAGTGGTTTGCACGATTTAAAAGTGGTGATTTTGGCTTGGAAGACGATGAACGTCCTGGGCAGCCAAAAAAGTTTAAAGATGAAGAACTGGAAGCATTACTCTTTGGGTGTCACTCAAGCAGCCATTTCAAAACGTTTAAAAGCAGCTGGATATATTCAAAAGCAAGGAAATTGGATTCCAAATGAACTCAAGCCGAGAGATGTCGAAAGGCGGTTTTGCATGTCCGAAATGCTGCTGGAACGCCACAAAAGGAAGTCATTTTTGCATAGGATTGTTACTGGTGATGAAAAATGGATCCATTACGACAACTCCAAGTGCAAAAAATCATATATGAAACCCGGCCAACCAGCCAAATCAACGGCAAAGCCGAATATCCATGGCGCGAAGGTAACGCTCTGTATTTGGTGGGATCAAATGGGTGTTCTGTATTATGAGCTGCTAAAACCGGGTGAAACCATTATTGGACAACGCTAACGAACAGTTTATCCGTTTGAAGAGAGCAGTAGCCGAAAGACGCCCGGAATATGCAACCAGACACGAGAAAATAATTTTGCATCATGACAACGCTCGGCCCCACGTTGCTATTCCGTTTAAGAACTATTTGGAAAACAGTGGATGGGAAGTTTTACCCCACTTGCCTTATAGCCCAGACCTTGACCCTTCTGACTACCATTTGTTACGGTCGATGCAGAACGCCCTCACTGAAATACGGTTCACAACAGAGCAAAATATCAAAAATTGGCTTGATTCATTCTTGGCTACCAAGCCGGCGCAGGATGGTATGGGATGGAATGGGATCCACAAATTGCCAGAAAGATGAGAGAAAGTCATAGCTTCAGATGGGCAATACTTTGAATAATTAAATTACATACCCAATACATTAATTTACTCTCTAGGATAGATGCGGATTAAAATTGTTTAGTAGGTAGAAATGCAGCTGTCACCTTCCGCACTTCCTAAGGCATGATCGATGTCACTAGTCCGTATGACGTCACTACATTACTCCACTAACAGTGTAGCGTCTGGGTATCCGTACAGGACGATCACCTCGATTCCTCGTCGTCAATCGCTGGTTGTCTTCACTTGTCTTTACAACAGTAGTAGAGGGATTTCTTGCCGGAACGCTTGATTGCATCTCCTTTGGAGTTGCGTGTGGCTCCACTTGTGTGACGAAAGCAACTTTAAGTCGGTCAATAGATACCTTAAATGACTTTTCGTTGATGAGTTCGCAGTTTTGCTCAAGACTGGCCGGTATATGGTGGCGCAAGCGCTGGCCGAACAACATCATTCCTTACAGAAACATGAGAATAGCTAGTTAAATCTCGTGGCGAGATGCGCTAATAGGTTTGAGTTTTTGTATCCTTGTTTGAAATTCATTTATAAAATCAGTCTGGCTTTGAGAACGCTGATTCTCGACGAAGAATTCTCCCAGCAGGCGCAAAGTTGTGCCGAAGGTAATTTTAGCTGCTGATATATCTAGCTCCGGTTTTAACGAAGCGCGAATACCAAGCAGAACTAGGGGCAGCACTTCACACCAGTCCAGCTATTCCTGACACATTATTGCCGTTTTCAGCGTACGATGAAGACTCTACCATACAATTTGCCTGAGGGTGGTAAGGCGTGGTTTTGATATGCGTTATACCCAGAATTTTTGACAGTTCGTGAAATATATTGTAGTTGACTCGAATTGTCTCCTGAGATCTGTTTTGATCTCTGAATATGGCGATTCATCCGGCTATAACTGCTGACATGTCTTCCATTCCAATCACCTCAGGCAAAGGTCCTTTAATGTCTATGAGATTTAATTTAGATTAGGAATGTCTTCTATGCCAATGGTAGTTGAAGCTGCCTTTTCAATGGTCAAAACCGTGTCTCTAATTGTCTTATGGCTTCTTTTATTTGGTCTTTTGCATGCAAATAGTGTTTACTGACAGGTTGATTTCGTGTTTTGTTTCCAATAAGTTAATTTTGTTGCTTCGGTTGAAGTATGATTCTTTGATCATCTCAAGCGATAAAACTTCTTTTATTTTCTCCGGTCTATGTGATGGCTGCAGAATTGCTTTAAGTGGTTGGTATCTGGTAACCTTTCGAGCCACGCTTATTCTTCCATTGACCTCAATTGTACTATTGAAGTGCTTGATAATGAAAGTACATTTCAGTAAGACAATCTCGTTGTTGATGAGGAATGGATTATTAAATTAATTCAAAAGCAAGATTCCTGTGAGATTTCTTTCACTTCTGGGACGTGTTCATTGTTGGCGATAGCTCAATTTTGCTTCTGACTTCTTGTAAGCATTGGGATACATGGCGAGTTTTTCAAACTAACTATCTTATTATCGTTACACATTGCTAAATTGTTAAAAGTTTTACATTTCTTTGAAATACCATATATATCGTTCTTACATTCTAATATTGAATCATAATTTATCTTAGTTACTACTTTTTGGTTATGAGCTCTTCCAACGTCTTCGGCGTGTTGGCATAAACCAATGACTTAACTTAGCCCCACAGAAAATAGCCAAGCGGCGTTAAATGGCACCAACGAGACGGCCAATCGACTGGCTCATATCTTGAGATAACACGCTCACCATACTTACTCTTCAATAAATCGATTGCAGCGTGTGCTGTGTGGCTTGTGGCACCATCCTATTGAAACCACATGTCGTCCAAGTCCATATCTTCCAATTCGGGCCAAAAATAATCGGTGATCATGGCGCGATAACGCTGACCATTCACAGTAACGTGACGATCGTTATCGTCGACAAAAAAAATATGGCCCAATAACGCCGCCGGCATGCAAACCGCACCAAACAGTTATTTTTTGTGGATGAAGTTTTGATTCGATGTGGGTTTTCACCCGACTAATAACGCATATTTTGCTTATTGGCTAACCCATTGAGCCAAAAATGAGCTTCGTCACTGAAGATGATTTTGCGATGAAATTCATTATCTTGGCGCATCTTCTCCAGAACCCAATCGGAGAACGTACGTCTCTTCAATTGGTCCATCGACTTCAATTCTTGAGTCAGCTTGATCTTGTATGGATGTAAACTATGATCCTTACGCAAAATACGCCATAATGTGGTTGGAGCGATGCCCAATTCTTGACTGATTTGAATCGTTTGCTACGGAAGTCTGAACGGCAGCGATATTTTCGACACTTCGACCAACCCGTTGTCTCACTGACACAGCAACATCACACAACGAATATGTAGACTCAAATTTTTGCACTAAACTTGTTATTGCCTGTCTACTAGGGCGAAAATTACGACCGAAAATTGGAGTTAACGCTTTTAAAGTTGCAGTCACCGACTCCGAATATCTGTAGAAAATTTTTATAATTTGCAGACGTTGCTCGTTAGTGTACTTTACCATGATAAAAATGTTGAGTTTACTAAATAAATTGACAGTGACAGTTTGATGATTAGTAAAAAAGTGTGTTCACAAATTAAATTCAAAGTTGTCAAGTCCCTATTGGAAAAGCCTATATATGTTTTAATTTGTGAAATTTCATAGGAAAGAATGGGAAACAGATGATTCTATCGTTACTTCTAGCCTTTCAATTGTTGTCCCGTAAGCTTCTATTTCGACCAGATGGATGATCTTAAACGACCTCTTTTGTAGTTTCGCACGACCAACGTTGATCTTTATTAGTTGTGAATTAGAGGCAGTAGTAACCTGTTACAAATGTTTTTATTTTTTATCAGACTTTTATGAGCAATTCTTCCGAATTCTGTTTTATTTATTGAATTTCTGTTTTCAGCAACGATTTCCTGTTTATATCTGGGGTTAGGTTTGTAACCTATTCTTTTGTTTGTTTTGATATAAATGGTTGAGTAATTGTCTGCTGAAAAATATGCCAATGGGTTTCTTGTTTTAAGTCGAATGTATGGATTGATTGTATTCATAAATGCTTCCGTCTAGTAATCCAGAAAAAGAGCTATGGGCGTTAACTGTCTTAAGGCACCGCATTAATTCCGAGATTGTCGAATGGAATCTTTCGACTTGCCCATTTACAGAACTGGTGTAAGGTGGTGCTTTAAAGACATTTAGGTATGTTGAACATGTTTTCCATCATGAAAATAATAGATTTAGAGCCTAAGCATTTTTCGTTATCTTTGACTATACTTTGGGGGACACCAAAGGCTAATATTAGTCCTCTAAGAGGTTTTTTGATGTCCTCTGATGTGCTTAATTTTATTATTTTGGCTAGAACATAGTTCGAAAATTTGTCTATGGCAGTTAAAATGATTTGCTTGTCAGTAAAATAAATGTCTATGTGTATGATTTGACCAGGGTATTTAGGAATGCGGGTTGGTTATAGCTCAGGTTTGTTGGGATGTCTGTCGTATTTGTGTTCTTTAAAAATTCTACACAATTTGGTTATTTTTTCTTTTTTACTTTTCATATGGGGGAAATAAAAATTTTGTAAGATTTGAGTTTTGTTCTCGCGAGCACTGCGATGAACGCGATTTTGCTTTTTAATTATTTCTGCTTCTTTTATATTGTCTAAAATGTGTTGGGTATGTTTCCTGTATAAGGCTTAAAATTAATTCTTCAGTTTTGAGAGCATTGGTAACCGATGGATTAAGATATTGTTTAAGGATGTTTATTAACTTTTCCTGAGTGTTGTCGGTCACTGTGGCTGTGTGTCTGTGATAACAACTATTTAAAATTCGTTACCCGAATTT
Source organism: Volucella inanis (assembly GCA_907269105.1). NCBI lineage: Eukaryota > Metazoa > Arthropoda > Insecta > Diptera > Syrphidae > Volucella > Volucella inanis. The sequence goes on from OU026153.1 coordinate 152,706,705, forward strand.
TCTCCTAAACGAAGGAAGATTTGATTTTTAAATACGTTTATTGGTGCATCTACAATTTGTATAAGGTCATGGCCAGAACTTTCGTCGCTGTTTTGGGTAACTGTGAGTGAGTTGACTTCGCAATTTTTGGGAGGTCTTGACAATGCATCAGCGACAACATTGGATCTTCCAGGCTTATATTTGATTTCATAGTTATACTCTTCGAGTATCGGCTTCCAACGTTTCATTTTATTATTGGTATTCCTATTGATTAGTGCATAAGTCAATGGTTGATGGTTTGTTTAAATTGTCAACTTGGTTGGACCGTAAAGGTAATTTCTCAATGCTTTCAAGGCTCGTACTGTGGCCATCATTTCCTTCTGATTAGCAGCGTAATGCTTTTCCGCCTTATTTAGTGTTCTGCAAATGTAAGTTATTGGCTTATTATCTTGCGATAATACCGCTCCTATGGCATAGTCTGACGCATTGATTGTCAGATGTAACTACCTATTGAAATCCGGATAAGTAAGGATAACGTCTTCGGAGATGAGAGAATTTTTAACTTTATTAAATGCCTCTTTTGCTGCTTCAGTCAAATAAATTGGCTTGTTACCTGATGTTGTTTTGAAAGTTCGTCCATTCTTCCCTTTTAAAAAACCTGTTACGGGTAAAACCCGAATACCTCTTTAATATTATTTGCTTTTATGGCGTTAGAAGATACAATGAAACCGAGGAATTCAACTTCTAGCTTATCTAATTGCACTCTGAGGTTAGCTTGTTGAAGAGTCTTAAAAAAAATTTCTAGGCTTTGGAAGTGAGTTTTGACATCTGTACTAAAGATAATAGTGTTATCGATATATACGTAACAAATTTTACTAAGCTCGATGAAAATGACGGGACGTTCTTTAAACTGAAAGGGAGTCTTACGAACTCATACTTTCCATTATTGACAGAGAATGAGGTTTTTTTAATGTCACCCTCGTGAAGAGGAATGTGGTGAAAGCTACATTTTAGGTCGATCACTGAAAAGAATTTATTTCGTCCTAATTAAGCAAGGACCTCATTTATTTAGGGTATTGGATAGCGATCGGAAATTGTTATAGAATTAAGTTTCCTGTAGTCGATAACTATGCTACGCTGAAAGCGAACAGAGAAGCATTTCAGAATTCCTGGAAGGATATATTTGGTTCCATTCTAACGGGAGATCAGATAGTAATGATAAATTTTCCAATTGCTATTTCTCAACAGCTGTTGACATCCAGCTGTCAAAATATTCAGCAAGTTTTGCCATTTCATCATGTATCGTTTTACCCTTGTAAGACATGCGGAAATTATTTAAAAATATTATCGAAATCCTGACTCAATTATAAATACTTAACGTGAATTTCGTCGTGAGGTTGGTCATCATTATGGCTTCAGTGTGCAGGCAATTCGTTGCATTGTGGAAAATTTTGAGCATAAGTACCCTCTTTTGGATCTTCAGCCACCAACCAGACAGAGATTGGTGCGAAATGAAGAAACCATAGCCGCCGTAGCGGCCATTATCGAAGAAGACCCAAAAATGTCGATTCGGCGCCGATCAGCTGGATTGGGCATTGCCAGAGAGTTGGATTTGGGCCTTCATCCATATAAAACTTTGCTGACGCAATAATTGAAGCCTCACGACCATAGACAACGCCGTCAGTTCGTTAATTGGGCGCTGGAGATGTTGGCCGGAAATTCGAATTTTAGCAAAAAATTAACTTCTCGAGCGAGGCCCATTTTTGGATCACAAGCTGTTGATGGAATGAACACAATCCACAAGTGTTCGGCCAGGTATCAGTTGATCAAAATTGAAAGTTTGCTGTAGTTTATGGTATGGTAGCATCATCGGACCTTATTTCTTTCGAAATAAGGAAGTAGACACCGTTACCGTCAATGGTCTCAGCTATATAGCGATGTTAACCGACTTTTAGTGGGCAAAACTCAACAACATCGATATATATGAGCTGTGGTTCCAACAAGATGGCATTACTCTCCATATAAGTAACGCAAGCCTCGAAGTTGTAAAGGAGTTGGCGACTGGGTAATCTCAGCCCAATTTGGACGAGTTTGAGGTTAACATTAGACACGCTATTGCAGAAATAATGCCGCACATATCGAACCGATATCAAAAATTCGACCGTCTGCGTGAAGCACTGCCAGCAAGCCGAGACAGCTATTTGAATGATGTGCTATTTTACACATAATGACATGAACGTAGCTTCAAAATAAAGCCAGAATCAATTTTATATCTCACTATTTTGTTCGGTATATGTATATGCTCATTTTAATCGGCATTCCGATGCAATATGCAATTATAATATGATTTAGGTGAGGCATCTGCAAATCCATGTATTAAAACTTCAGAATATATATAGTATTTTAATGTTGTCTAGTTTGTTAAGAAGGTGTCGAAATGCCATCCATATCTCGTACTGAGCCTGTACTGAGTTTGTCTTTGCATCCAGAAACTCTGTGCTATCAATTGTCCTTGACATGAAACGGATTAATCACCTCAAATGAACCAAGAAGAAAGAGAGCTCCGAGAGAATAATTGAAACATACATTAAAACGACAATGTATGTTGTCTCACAAACTACGGTCTTCAATTGGTATATCTTTAACTCGTTTAATGAACGAACAAAAGATTCCGACCCTGCTGATCAACTATTGGGAATGAAAGTATGATCTTTGGTTTCTCTTCGGCTGATTTTCACGGTTCGTTAGACAGACTCGTATATAAGTGTATTAAGCATTTAAGAATTGAAAGTGCAATTCTGTCCTTTTAGAGGTCGAACAGAAAATAAAGTGAAACCGTTTAGATAAAAGTTTTTTAATAGATCTTACTCTCCCTAAAGATAGTCTATGACTTGCAACAATTTAATGTCCTTTGAAAAGACAAACGCTCACTGATGTTAGATAGAGAACAGGATTTTAACTGATGTTAATGCAATGTCACGAGGATTCTAGGAAAGATTTATTGTGTGACATTTTCATTCTTTTAAATCCCAGCGATGTACATGTCTGATGCTCTATATTTACTGCTTATCGGGGTCAACATCAGTTCTCGTTTCGCTCGATTCCTATCGTCTGTTCTGTAGTTCTGCACTCGTACTTCATGTTCAATTCTATCCACTCAATAAATTTAAATTTATTTCCTTCTCAAGTGTCTTCCTATACCCGGACTTGCCATACAGAATATTTCTCCATCTTTGAATTGTACTTATCCTTGAAGTTTGGAGGGTATCCGTATTTCCTATTTTTTAATCTGCTTCGTATAAATTAATGTTACGTGTTCATCTAGCATCTGCCGGCAATATCACTGCCGCCACCATAATGTCACCACCACCGCCACCAAGCGATAGTGTATGTAGGTATAGATATTCTGGGGTACTTACCGGCATCTGGTTCTCTAAACACGCATTATAAATCCTTGTCGGATGTGAACGAGTCCTAGAACTGTCATTCTATCTAATCTGAAGAAAGGTACTGCACAGCACAGCAAGAGAAACGTTTTGCGTTGCTTACTGGAAACTGGAGCTGCTATGTATTATTGCTCCAGGTTGAATCCATGAGCTGGAGCTTTTTGCATAATGAACAGTATTCATTCGTGGCAGAGAAGGTGTTTTTAGGAGCTTGACAGGAGCGTAAAGGTTAAGGGGTTGCCCTCCAGTAATCCATGGTGAAGGGGATGAATTTATTTTTAAACAAATTTATTTATCCTGGCAACGTGCATTGCAGGCAAAATACGGAAAGTACCGAAAAACTGACGACACCGGATGGCACAACGTGATTGTATGTTATGCTTTTGTTTTTTGTTTGTAGCTATTTACATAGAGATATATGCAAATACGTGCCTATATTTACATACAAACACTCCTACACAGAAGGCTGTATGAGAAAAATTTCAACTACTTGATTCTGAAAAACGGAATAATAAAAACAATAGGAACTCTTGATCCGTTAAGGATTGCTCTAAGTTTACAGATTTAAAGAAAATTTTCTCATTTTTTTTTTTTTTTTTTGTGTTGTTTCATCTCACCTTGTTTTTGTTGTTAACATGCTACCTCTCCGCAGCCGAAAAGAAAAACAACAACAAGTGAATAAATAAATGTCTTAAGTCGTCTTTTTTGGGTTGATTTTGTTATGGAATTATCTATTTGAACGGATCTTTTACTTCGTCAACTCGACGGTAGATGTATGCATACAAACATAAGTACAGGTTGATATTAAGACAAATCCTCTACAAAATGTATTCATTCTGTACTATACCTAAACTAAGTATTTATGGCTAAACGATAACACCGTGTTGAGCCAGCTTAATGCGTAAGAACACCTCATAAGATAAGTTAGGGTGAAAAGTAACCTCCTTGGAAATGAAAAAAAAATTTTTTTTTTAAATGTTTTTTTATTTTATTCAATATAGTCCCCTTTTAGTTTGATACACTTATTCCAGCGATTTTCCAACTTCTTGATCCCGTCCGAAAAGTAATTTTCCGGAAGGTCTGAAAAATACTTCTCCGTGGCGTCGACGATTTCCGCGCGTGAGCTGAATTTTTTATTAATGAGCCATCTTTTGAGGTTTGGGAAGAGGTAATAGTCCGAGGGAGCCAAATCAGGCGAATACCGTGGATGCGACAGCAATCCATTGATTTTAGCCGTGGCTACGATGCTTGCAAAAACAAAAATTTTTTTCGCTTCATGTGAAAGCCGTTTCGAAGCAATTTCGGCCTTCAATCGACCCCAAAAGTTCGCCAGATTCCACATCAGCAAGTCACTCTTTTGAAGTGCTCTGGCGTTCGTGTTTTTGGTAAGGAGTGAATATGCGCGGCACCCAGCGGCAGAATAACTTTTTCATATGCAAAATATTGTACAAAATATGGCGTGTGTGCTCAGTACTAATCTTTGTGGTATCTGCTAGCTCGCGCACCTTCTCTTTCCGGTCAGCCAACACCGGAATTTCATGTTTTTTTTTTTTTGACATTGTCCTCTGTAACCGCATCGGAGGGCCTGCCGCTGCGGACTTGATCGGTAGTGGAGTTGCGGCCACCACGAAACTCTCGAAACCAATATTTGACGGTGTAATCTAACGGAGAATTAGCCCCATAATATTATGAGAGGCCGTTTTGTATCTCAATTCATCTCACTTCACAGAAATGTCAACGAAAACGGGAAATGACGCTTTTCATAACTGGCATAAAAATCATCAAAGGGGCGAATTTCGATACTTGTTTTCTAGATCTCGTGTCGATTCAGTGTATTCGAATGTATCTGAAACATGGTTGTACAACGAAGCGTAAAAGGAAATCTCTTCTGTAAATGGCTATGAGATTTTTTCAGCTGACCAAATTGGCAGCACAGCTACTTCTAAACCGTAGGGATTGTTCTACGACAACATTCGTATAGATACTATTGTGGCTTACAAGCCGGACGAACTTACAAGTTGTATATCTTGTTAGACATTCGAATATTGTCTTTTTCTACGAATAAGTTGTCTACGGCGATATTAGCTGTAACTTGTTAGGAGAGACCGAATCAGCTTTCTTCTCTCACATAATGAAATTACTCTAATTGCTCCAGTAGCGTCGTACACTCGCACAGTCATTGGACGATTGAATTGATGTGCTTTTTAAAAAAAAAGAACTGAACATTTAAGTGGGTATGAATACACTTAAAATGCCTGAGCATGTATTTTTAGAAAAATGGGACGGTGAGAGAAAGAAAGAGAGAGACTAAGGTATTGGTATATATTTCAATTCGTGCGGTTTTTTTTTTTCAAAATTTGAACGTTTGTTGAAGAAAAACATGTACAATAGTATTATTCAAAGTATTGCCCATCTGAAGCTATGACTTTTTTCCATCTTTCTGGCAATTTTTGGATCCCATCCCAAAAGAACTGCGCCGGCTTGACAGTCAAGAAAAAATCAAGCCAATTTTTGATATTCTGCTCAGATGTGAACCGTGTTTCAGTGAGGGCGTTCTGAATCGACCGGAACAAATGGTAGTCAGAAGGGGAAGGTCTGGGCTATAAGGCGGGTGGGGTAAGACTTCCCATCCACAGTTTTATAAATAGTTCTTAACCGGAATAGCAACGTGGGGGCGAGCTTTGACATGATGGAAAATTATTGCCTCGTATCTGCTCACATACTCCGGGCGTTTTTCGGCTACTGCTCTCTTCAAACGGATTAATTGTGTTCGGTAGCGTTGTCCATTGATGGTTTCACCCGGTTTCAGCAGCTTATAATACAGCACACCCATCTGATCCCACCAAATACAGAGCAGAGCATTACCTTCAAGCCATGGATATTCGGCTTTGCCGTTGATTTGGCTGGTTGGGCGGGTTTCACATATGATTTTGGGGTTGTCGTAATGGATCCATTTTTCATCATCAGTAACAATCCGATGCAAAAATGACTTCATTTTGTGGCGTTCCAGCAGCATTTCGGACATGCAAAGCTGCCTTTCTACGTCTCTCGGCTTGAGTTCATGTAGAACCCAATTTCGTTGGTTTTGAATATATCCAGCTGCTTTTAAACGCTTTGAAATGGCTGCTTGAGTGACACTCAAAGATTCTGCGAGCTTTTCTTGTGTTTGGCAACAATCTTCATAGAGTAATGCTTCCAGTTCTTCATCTTCAATCTTTTTTGGCTGCCCAGGACATTCATCGTCTTCCAAGCCAAAATCACCACTTTTAAATCGTGCAAACCACTTTTGGCACGTTCGCTCAGCTAGCGCATGTTCACCATAAACTTCCACCAAAATACGATGACTTTCGGCAGCAGTTTTCTTCATATTACAGTAATGAAGATGAACTCCCCGCAAAAACACTTTTTCAGGCACAAGGCTCGACATATTTGAGTGAAGAAAAATTATCGTTGTTTACGCTTCAAATGAATGACATATACTGATATGACGTACAATGACAGTAGCTTTCCAACGCAAGTTCCAATGGAATAATAACAATGATATAATATAAGTTACGCCATCTCTTAGCAAACCGCACGAAGTTATAGACCCAATACTTGATATTGAAAGCAAAGAGCCGAAAGAAGAACAAACGGTAGAACCCAAATCTCCCACACGGTATTTGGGACAAATGCAAATATGTTCCTGAAGTCTTGATCTATCTTACCCAGTTTGTGATTGACGCCGAGAAAATAGCGCTAACTAATTAACAAGTTAGTATCAATATTTTACTAAAAATCTGCACATATATGTAACACATGGGCTGAAAAGTCAGTCCCGTATCTAAGAGAGGGCACCACTTGAATTAAATCCATTTTTAGTTAGTACCATCTTACAAAAGATAAATTTAACAGCTGTCGGACGATTAGTTCTCGAGATATAGCGTTGGGAGTATAGCAACTTTTGTTATTGTGAAAAAAAAGAATGGATTCAAAGCAATTTCGTGTGTCGATTTATCATTGCTTTTTGATGGGAAAAAATGCAGCCGATGCTTGATAAGTGTTACCTGGACTCTGTACCAGCCGAACGAACCATTCTTAAGTGGATTGAAAAATTTACAAGCACCGAAGATGATACAGCGGACGTCCAAAAGAGGCTGTTTCAGATGAAAACATCAAAAAAGTTCACAAAATGATTACGAATGACCGTAAAGTGAAGTTGATCGAGATAACTGAGGCTCTGAAGATATCAAAAGAGCGTGTTTAATATATCATACACGAATATTTGGACATGCGAAAGCTCTATTCAAAGTGGGTTTGAGCCGCGTTTGCTCACACTCGACCAAAAACAACAACGTTTTGATGATTCAGAAGAGTGTTTAAAGCTGTTCAACCGCAATAAAGCCGAATTTTTGCGTCGATATATGACAATGGATGAAACTTGGCTCCATCACTTCACACCAGAGTCAAGTCGGCAGTCAGCTGAGTAGCGAGCAGGCCAAAACTACACAAAAACTCAACAGTCGGCTGGCAAGGTTATGGCATCCGTATTTTGGGATACACATGGAATAATTTTCATCGACTATCTCCAAAAGGGGCAGACTATCAACAGCGACTATTACATTGCGTTGTTGGAGCGTGTGAATGACGAAATTGCAGAAAAGCGGACGCATTTGAAGAAAAAGAAAGAAAAATTGAGTGAATTCGGTTACGAATTGCTTCCCCACCCACCGTATTCTGCAGATTTGGCCACCCAGCGACTATTTCCTGTTCGCAGATCTCAAAAGAATGCTCGCGGGAAAGAGATTTAAGACCGATGAAGAAGTTATCGCCGAAACAGAGGCCTAATTTGAGGCTAAACCGAAATCGTACTACAAAACTGGTATCGAAAGATTGAAAAATCGTTTCAATCAGTGTATCATCCTCGAAGGCAGCTATATTGATAAATAAAGTTGAATTTTGCAAAAATTTTGTGTTTCACTATAAAACGGCACTGATTTTTCAGCCCATGTGTTATATGGGAAAATTTAACCTACCTTCGAAAGCTTGTAAGTCGAGGTGATTACGGTTATGTTATTATTGATTATTATTGATCGCGTACACACGAAGAAGAAGAACGCATATATTTCAGTGGTGAACCAATGCGAAGAAGCGAAGAACAACGACAAGTCTGCACACCATATTATACATATGGAACTCACAGCCCAATTCGTGTGCAACGAATGGGGTAGTACACCGCGTTATCCAATCTGCGCTGTACCAAGGGTACCAAGAGCTATCATTACAACAATTAAAAAAAAAAAAGATATGTACATGCACTTCTGTCCTCCATAATCCGACAGCTCCGTCATACAAAATACGATAATAACGCTAAAGAATTTATGACAAATAATATAGGATGATTCATCTTGAGGTTTGATTTATAATGTAAAATAAAGCACATAAATTTGAAATCGAACTTAAAACTTTTACCATCGGTGAAGAGAACAATTCATGGCATTTATCTGTTAAAAATGATATTATGTAAATATTGGCCACGACTACGTCTAAGGTGGTCGATTCGGAAGATTTCATTTTGGGCGACTCGTTCGAGCATAGCGACTGGTATCTCGCGGATAACACGAGTGATGTTAGCTTCCAAAGCGTCAATCGTAGCTGGCTTATTCCTGAAGACCTGAGACTTCACATATCTCCAGAGAAAATAGTCCAAAGGTGTGATATCGCGCGATCTAATCGGCCAATTTACCGTAGCAAAACGTGGAATTAAATGCTCACCAAAATGATTTCTCAACAAGTCCATTGTTGTTTCACGCGCTGTATGGCTCGTAGCGCCGGCTTGTTGAAACCAGAGCTCACCGAGTCCATATGCTTGAATTTCAGGAAGCACATAGTCCATTCACATGCTGCGATAACGGTTACCATTGACGGTCACATTCTGATTTGCCTCATTTTTGAAGATATATGTGGACCAATGACTCCACCAGCCCATGAATCACATCATACAGTTGTTTTTAATGGATGTAATGCCAGCTCATGGTACTCTTCGGATTGCACATCAGCCCAAATACAGCAATTTTGTTTATTAACGTATCCATTGAGCCAGAAATTGGCTTCATCACCGAACGAAATTTCACGATAAAACACCGGATTTTCATCGAGTTTTTCTGGAGCCTATTCACTGAAAATATGACGCAAATTCAAGTCGAATTTTGTACGCTTTTTGGCCGAGATGCTCACGTAAAATACACCAAGCTGTCGAATACGCCAACCCAAGCTGCTGAGAACAACGACGAATCGATTCGTCACGATCTTCGCGTACACTCTCAGCTACAGCTACTATAGTCTCTTTACTACGTGCTGGATGTGGTTTAACCGGTCAAGTATTATCCACTAATGTAAACTGGTACTCAAATTTGTGAATGGTATTGGCAATAGTGGTTTCAGTAGGTCGATTATGCGCACCATAAGTTCCTCGAATCGCACGAAAAACATTTCTCACAGAACGCTGATTTTTGTAATACAGCTGAACAATTTCGAGACTCTATTGCGGTGTAAGTCTTTCCATGACTTGCCAAACGATACTGAACAAAAATGGTAAAACAGTTTGATAGGAGTCACGTGTGGTCTGTCAAAAAGGCTTATTGAAAATCAAAGCTCACAATGAATCACCCTATTTAAAGGGAGTTGTTTTAATGAAACTACGCAATACTCTTCAATAACTCAATAAGTATATGTATGTATATTATGTGTTTTATAAGTTACCTTTAACAATAAGTCAAAAATATGCACAAATAAAGAACCAAGAAATACCCAGTGATTACTTAGACATTACCCTGTCGATCCTTTTTCCTTCCTTGCAAATTATATTTAACTTCACCAATGATAATTAATTCTCTTCACTTCACAAAGTCTCACAACTGAATGAGATCTTCACTCGAAATGAACACGCAAGTTAATTCAAAAAATATTAGAACTCGCATTACACTAGCCGGGTGCAATACTCCCACTTCCGCTACATGAACTTCCAGCTTCACACACTTGCTGCACGATTCCGAGAAGTCCGACCCATGCACTTAAAGGTTCACACGCTCCACATAATGCAAGTTCCGAGAAGCTTGCAAAGCACCTGTAACACTATTTCTCTGTAACAACAAACCAAACCTAAACTGCTGGACCAATAATTCGTCACATTGATGGTAGCCTTATAAATATTTGTAAATTACATTTAAAGTTTATTTCAAATTGGCATAATAAAGTGGGCAATGGTTTTTTTCGGCTTCACTGGGGATAAAAGTCTAACTTGCACGATCCGCTAAATATAAAACTAACAACAACCGAATCGATATATGTTTGCTTGTTGGTCTGTCAATCATGCAAGTTATATTAAATGTTACTTAGATTTATTAAAAAAAAAAAAAAATATTTCTAATCCGCTACACAGTCATCTTAGAATATCACTAAACAATTTCTAAGAACTCAGCGTTTTTGTATCCAGGCGCCTATTCACCAAAATGATTTTTGTTGCTTTAGATATAATCTCCAGAATGTGGCTGCATGTGCAAGGTGTTATGCGACTGTAAGTTCCCGTATGAACTTATGAGCACTGTTTTTTGAGTACTCGAATTGAAAGATAGATGTCGCTACTAAGCCAAAGTGAGTGTTCCATAATTTTTAATAATCAACCTAAGCCCGCCTGTCAAAATTTGGTGACAATCCGACGCTTAGTTTTGTTTTGACATCCATTTCAAAATATCGTGTTAGTGTTTTTTGAGAGCATGGAAAAAGAACAGTATCGTTCCGTGATGAAATACTTGTTGTTGAGTGGAAAAACTTACGAGGAAATCAAACCCATTCTCAGAGGTGTGTTTGGAGTCCATTCCATTGTACCTTCACGTACAACCGTTTACCTTTGGCTCGACTTATGTATGTTATGCGGTTTCCCAATAAATTAAAAGTTCAAATTATCTAACTTTTTTATTACAATTTTCTTAATTTTATTTGCATTTAAGTGATAACAAAAATAACTTTGCAGTCTTAAATCACCTTTTTCCTTCACAGCCAAATTTCAAGTGACCGCCAATTTGTCGATTCTTTTAAAAAAAAAAAATGATGTTAGCGTTGTTCCCGTTTTCATTACTCTCTCCTAGATTCTTTTATGTAGTAAAGCTGGCAAACGGGCGATATCTTTTCATCTCGATGAGTAACGAATTGGTGTGCCATTTTATGTATTTGATAAGATAGGGTTTTGATAGAGCGCATCGATTAATGGATTAATTAATTATATACGTGTGGTTTCAGTGTTGCCATTTATGTAACTCTTCCCCCTCAAGAATGGATTGAATGAGCATGTGAATGAAGTTTATGCGAGTAATTGGTAGGTTGTTGTCTTGATGTTTGTGATGACTCGTTGATTTGACGGTTTGTGTCTAAAGCCAAGTTTGACCAGATTTAAGCACACATATTTATCGGTTTAGGGAAAAGAAAGGATGTGGGACATGTTGGTATAGGAAGGAATTTCATACATATGATACGAGTATATGTTTGTTAAGGTAGTTCAAAAGAGAGAAAAAAAATTGAATAACAATAATAAATAACTGAACAATGGAAATGTAATATAAAGTTTATAATTCATTGATTCTATCTTTTTAGTAACGACTTGACAACTTTTTTTTTTTTTTTAATAAAAGGCAAACCATTTGAGATATTTCAAAAACTTTATTATTGGCTTGAAGTACAATCAAAACATTTATGAATGGAACTCACTCGACTTCGTTCATATGGCCACCGCGAGCACGTTTACAGCGGTCGATTTGTTGGACAAAATTTTCAACGAGTTGGTCACACATTTCGGGCGAAACGGCCGCTATTTCGCGTTCAATGTTGGCTCTGAGCTCTTCTAACCTCGTCGGCGTGTTGGCATAAATAAATAAATAACTTAACGTAGCCCCACAAAAAATAGTCAAGCGGCGTTAAATCGAACGAATGAGGCGGCCAATCGACTGAACCATGCCTTGAGATAACACGCTCACCATACTTACACTTTAATAAATCGATTGTAGCGTGTGTTGTGTGGCTTGTGGCATCGTCCTGTTGAAACCACATGTCGTCCAAGTCCATATCTTCCAATTTGGGCCAAAAATAATCGGTGATCATGGCGCGATAACGCTGACCATTCACAGTAACGTGACGATCGTTATCGTCGGCGAAAAAATATGGTCGAATAACGCCGCCGGCATGAAAACCGCACCAAACAGTTATTTTTTGTGGATGATGTGGTGATTCATGAAGCACATGTGGGTTTTCACCCCACCAATTACGCATATTTTGCTTATTGAGCCGAAAATGAGCTTCGTCACTGAAGATGATTTTGCGAAGAAATTCATCATATTGACGCATCTTCTCCAGAACTCCATCGGAGAACGTAGCTCGTTAGTGTACTTTACTATAATGTTGAGCTTACTGAATAAATTGACAGTGACAGTTTGATGATTAGTGAAAGAGTGCGTTCACAAATTAAATTCAAAGTTGTCAAGTCGCTATTGGAAAACCCTGTATAAAAAATATCTTTAAAATGAAATGTTAGTCCAATGTGTATATAGCAATGTTTTATTTTAATTTTTACATAGTACGAGCAGACTAGGAGGAAATAAAAGCAATTCTTTTCATTTTTATTGTTAGCATTTTCTTTTTTTTTCTTAATCTTCTGTTTATGAACTTTCCGTTTTTTGTGTCTATCGTAATTTTTTCGTTCTTAATAACCTTATGTTGATTGAATCTCGGAGCTAATTTGTTACGTCGGTTGTCGAATTCATAAATAGTGTCATTCGGCAGATAATTAGGTGGGTCAACTCTGATTTGATTAAGTTTATTAATAATATATGTTTTGTGGCGCAAAGTCTGGTCGTGAACTAGTTGTGTTAGTGTTTAATAGTCTTTTATATATTGTATCAAATATTCTTGTTCACTTTTTGGATTAATTTTGAAAGATACTGGATCAGGCTGACATATATGACCGTTTAGCAATTCGAATGGAGTTATTTTAGTGGTAGAATGAATGCTATTGTTGTAAGCAATGACTGCTTTATCCAAGATTTCTTTAATTGGCTTATTATAATTTGTATGCTTTATTATTCTTATAAGCTCAGTAAGTGTTGAGTGAAATCGCTCAACTGTTGCGTTACCATTTGAACTTTTTGCACATATTGTATGGTGTTTTATATTATAAATGTCTGGGAATTCTACTACTAATTTTGGAATTCCATGATGTGAGAAATATCGTTTTAGGGACCTGATGAGGTTAATAGTGTACTATTCCTAGCTGATAAGAGATAAACGCTTGCGAACTTACTAAATTTATCTACAATTGTAAGGAAGTTTTCTTTTTGGACCGAATATATATCTACGTGCAAAATTTCTAAAAGTTTAGATGGTGTTTGTGAGTTTTCAAATGTTAACCTCTCTTTTTGTGACAAATATATGTGACAAATTTCACAGACATTAATACTGCGCGTTATGGTGTTTTTCATATTTGGGAAGTAATGGGTTCTTTTCAAATGTACATTCATTCATTCCTCTATGATTCGGCTTTGAATGATATTTACGCACAAGCTTCTCCTGTTTATCAATTTCAGTAACATCCTCTAGTAAATTCCTACATCTTACTAGTTTCAAACAACCATTACTAAACAAATTTGAGTAAAGTAATTGAACGGTTTTTAATATGTTATCATCTGCAAGTACGGCAGTGACCATCTTTGCGTTTAAGTGACCTTTAAATATACTTTCAATGATATGACTTGAATCAATTTGTTCGTGTTCAAATATGTATCTTTTTTTTTCTCTTAAATAATATACTGAATTTTACTTTAAGTTTTTTCGCATGCAATGTTTTTCTTTTAGAACTATTTGATTTGAAAACTTATTGCGATCCCGTCACCTACATTTTCGATTGCAGAATGAATGGTAGACAAGGTTTCCTGTTCATCTAGATTATTTTGTATTGAAGCTAAATCTATATTTTCAATATCATTAATAAATGCAGTGATCTCATTAGTGTTTATTTTTACCCTGGATAGAACATCAGTATTTAAATTCTGTTTTCCTTTTTTGTATGTGACATAATAGTCGAATTCTTCGAGCTGTAGTCTCCAGCGGATCAGCTTAGAGTTTGGTCCTTTAAGAAAAATAGCCATGTGAGAGGCTTATGGCCGGTTATAATTTGAAATCTTCTACCGAAAAGATATGGGTGGAAGTATTTCGTTGCCCAAACGACAGCTAATAGCTCCTTTTCTACCGTACTATAGCTCTCTTGACAAGGTAGGACTTGCAAAACAAATCGGCTTATCTGAACCAATTAGATCCTGTGATAGAACTTCCCCTAATGCAACGTTACTCGCATCAGTAGTAAAGTTGAAAGGTTTACATAGTAAAGCCTTATAGTTTCGAAGCACTTCACATATTTTGCGTCTAGAGATATTCTATTATTTTTTTCGAAGGCATTCAGTCATTGGCTTCGTTAAATCGGCGAAATCTTTAATAAATTTTCTGTAATACCCAAGTAGTCCAAGAAAAGATTTTATTTGTTCACCTTTCTTTGGTAAAGGAAAATTTGTTATAGCACTTATCTTCTCAGGATTGGGTTTTACGCCATCACGTCCTTTTTTAGGACGTGTGTCCTAAAAAAGATATCTCCTTTTGAAAGAAGAAAGATTTTTTCAAATGAATTTTCAAGTTGGCCGATCTTAACTTCTGGAAAACAGCACTTTAACTTTCAACATGTTCGCGAAGGGATGTGGAGTAGGCACTAATGTCATCCATGTACACAAGGCACACCTTAGAGACGTCGATGGAGTGTTTTTGAGGCCAAAAGGAAAATGCCGTCTTTGGAATATCTTCGCTTTTAATCTCGATTTGGTGAAAGCCAGATGCCAAGTCAAGAGTAGAAAAATATATGCATCTACCTAACTTATCCAATATTTCAGCGATATTCGGTAGAGGGTACCTGTCTTCAATAGTTTTTTGGTTAAGTTTGCGATAATCAATTACCAAACGCCATTTTTCTTTGCCCTCATGATTTTTCTTTTTGAGGACTATCCAAAGAGGTGAAGACCAAGGAGGGAAACTAGGACGGATAATACGGATTAAAAATTTTCTAAAGAGCCTCTTTTTCTTCTGAATTAAGCACATCTGTTCTGATCAAATCACATATTTTTGCATTTTGTAATGTTTGATGGTTGGTAATTGAAAGATTATTTATTTCAATGAAATCCCTTGCCATAATAGGCTCTGCTTCAATTGGTTCTTCTACTAAAAACGCTTGGGGAGAATCGGAAGTGTTAACAACTTCAACAAAGGAATACCAATCATTAGCTTTATATATACCTTCAGGTATAGTTAAATTTTGGGTTATAAGTTTCGGTTTGATATGAACACGACCTGATTTAACATTAATTGGAAGGCAGCAAACTAATTTGCTTAGTTCCGCTACTGTATAAACTTTAGATAGAAAATTATGTTTATAATTAAGTGTAATTTTCACTTTATCAGTTTCCAGGAGGGAATTTTTTAAATCAATTTTTATTGCAAGCTATTTCAAAAGATCTGTTCCAATCAACCCATCGAAGTAGTTATGAAACCGAAAAATTAAAAATGATAATTTAGCATGAGTTCGTAGTTCTAATAAACCATTTAAATTGTTTTTTTTTTTTTTTATTGAGAAATTTTGATCCGAAAATAGTTTAATTTCCACTGGACCTATGTATATACTCGACTTCAAACTGATTGACTATGCCAGGATTGATAAAAAACTTATTGCTGCCTGTATCTATTAGAAATTTTAAATTTTTGTCGTTCAAACTTCGAATAATAATAAATGGAAGAAGTGTTGTGCTATGGTTGTTTAAATCTATGTATCCGACTGATTTTCTAAGGCATGTGTACGAAAGTTTGAACCATCTACAGAGATTTGTGGATTTGGACAGGAAGAACGGTTGTTGTTTTGAGAATAAACATGGGGATTTCTACTTTCTATATTATGCAACTGGTTTGAGTTATTATATTGGAAGCTCATTCTTGAAATGCCGCTGTATGGTTAAACAGGCGTTGGCAGATTGTGCATTTGTCCAGAATTAGCGTGCTGTGAGGAGCCTTATTGCCTAAATTTTTATTTCGCCTGAAGTTTGAATTACTATTGGATTGCTGTTGTCTTACAGACGAGTGATTGTTATTATATCTGGGTTCTCTGTTAAAATTCTGTTCTGCCTCAATGGTGTACTTGTATTTTTTGCTGTAGAAACATGATTGCCCTGCGCTATTGGCCTAATGTGTTGTTGGGAATAATTTTTATTAAATCTGTTTCCACCCCGAACATAGGAATTATGTCGTTGATATTGAGTACTGTATAAATCTACATAATTTTGTTCCCCTAAGCAGTAATTTAATGCTTACAGTTGAGCCTAATGGTTCTCTCAGACCCGACAAAAAGTTATTTAAACACATATCTTGATATAAATTACGCTAAGTTTGAATAACTGTAGCATTAACTTCATCCATTTTTACATGATTAAACATAGCCGATAAAATTTCCGTTATTTGTAAATAAAAAATCTCAATGGTATCTTGGTTTTTTCTAATTTGAAATAGATCTCTAATAAGGGTAGTTTCATTTCTCCTATCTGAGTAATGTAGAATGAAATTGCTTTTGATTTCCTCCCATTCGATAGCTGTACCAAAAGAATTTAAAGCTTCATTTGCCTCGTCAATAACCTTATTCCTAATCGCTCTAACTATGACTCTTTTATAGCTGGGGTTTGTACCAATTTGAGGTACAATATTAAACTAAAAATTTTCTCAACATTATTTATAAACTCAAAAAGCGTTCATTTATTGCCATCGAAAGGTGGGATATCCTTAATTGCATCCAGTATTCGAAGCGAATTAAAAATATCTGAAAACATAGCAACACTATCTGAATTTTCATTAAAAGCAAAATCAATGAATGAAAACTTTACACTTAATACTTTTTTATTTAGATTAGATTGAGTTTTTTTTTTTCAATTTTTTCAATTTCTGAACTACGGAATTTTTGGGAATAAGGGGCATAGGAAACCGATTGAATATGCAAGTATATGGACGTACCTGGTTCCGTTATTAGGTTAAACCTAAGTTCGATAATCCTTCGAAATGTACTCGTACACGTGCTTGATCCAGTATCTCTATAGGGTTTTCTAATATAGACTTGACAACTTTTTTTTTAAATAAAAGGCAAACCATTTGAGATATTTCAAAAACTTTATCATTGGCTTGAAGTACTATCAAAACATTTATAAATGAAACTCGACTTTGTTCATATGACCACCGCGGGCACGTTTGCAACGGTCGATTCGTTGGACCCAATTTTCAACGACTCGGGCACACATTTCGGCCGAAAGGGCCGCTATTTCGCGTTCAATGTCGGCTCTGAGTTCTTCCAACGTCGTCGGCGTGTTGGCATAAACCAACGACTTAACGTTGCCTCATAGAAAATAGTCAAGCGGCGTTAAATCGCACGAACGAGGCGGCCAATCGACTGGCCCATATCTTGAGATAACACGCTCACCATACTTATTCTTCAATAAATCGACTGTAGAGTGTGCTATGTGGCTTGTGGCACCATCCAGTTGAAACCACATGTCGTCCAAGTCCATATCTTCCAATTTGGGCCAAAAATAATCGGTGATCATGGCGCAATAACGCTAACCATTCACAGTAACGTGACGATCGTTATCGTCGACGAAAAAATATGGCCCAATAACGCCGCCGGCATGCAAACCGCATCAAACAGTTATTTTTTGTGGATGTAGTGATGATTCATGAAGCACATGTGGGTTTTCACCTGACCAATAACGCATATTTTGCTTATTGACGAACCCATTGAGCCAAAAATGAGCTTCGTCACTGAAGATGATTTTGCAATGAAATTCATCATCTTGGCGCATCTTCTCCAGAGCTCAATCGGAGAACGTACGTCGCTTCAAATGGTCCATCGGCTCAATTCTTGAGTCAGCTTGATCTTGTATGCGTGTAAGCCAAGATCCTTACGCAAAATACGCCATAATGTGGTCTGAGCGATGCCCAATTCTTGAGAACGCAATGGAATTGACTGATTTGGATCGTTTGCTACGGACGTCTGAACGGCAGCGATATTTTCGACACTTCGACCAACCCGTTGTCTCACTGACACGGCAACATCACACAACGAATATGTAGACTCACATTTTTGCACTAAACTTGTTATTGCCGGTCTACTAGGGAGACCGGAGTCCGAATATCTGTAGAAAATTTTTTATAATTTGCAGACGTTGCTCGTTAGTTTACTTTACCATGATGAAAATGAATAAATTGACAGTGACCGTTTGATGATTAGTGAAAGAGTGCGTTCACAAATTAAATTTAAAGTTGTTAAGTCCACATTGGAGAACCTTATATATGTAGTGTAACACGAAAAGATATGAACGATTTAAATATATGCTTAAAAGAGGTCCACCAGTAAATTTGAGTTTGGCTTATATTTCGAGTATTTTGTTCAGGTTACTTATCGAATTAATATGAAAAAGTATCAAGGGCGTTCTGCAAAAGATAAAGCTATTCTTGCTAAGAGAACGGCAGTTAAGGGAAAAATTAAGTTTAACTGTAGACAAACCTCGAAATGAAGGAAGTGGCGCATCCAATGATGGAAACACAACACGTAAATTTTTCCATAACTCTGATATTTCATCTGAAATAACAGGTATTGGAAAAGATCTTATTGACAGATGTAGTCATCTTCTGCAGAGCCTTTCTTCTGGTTTATAACCATTCAGAATTCAGAAAAAATTAAGAGTTATGCTTTTAATACTGCCAAGATGCCAAGATGGAGAAATACCCTTGGTATAACTTACCTTCATCGATACATAAAGTATTGATTCAAGGAGCAGAAGTGATAGATAGTTCTTTATTATCTACTGGTGAATTATCTGATGAGGTCGCTGAGTTTTGTAATAAATTATTCAAACTATTCAGACTAGGAAACATTCCTGAGATGTTACTAACATTGATCTCTTGCACACTCTTCTTCTTAATTCAGATCCACTTATTTCTAGTTTAAGAAAGTTGCAGTATAAAAAGAAGTCTGCGTTAGTAAAGGAAGTGTTGGATTTATTAAGTTTTGAGCTTTATTGTAACTTTAATATAGTATATTACTTGACATTTTTAATATTATGTAAATAGCACTTGCTTCATGTAAAATACTACGTTTTGATAAGATAAACAAAACTAATTTTATTGTTATTATAAGCCGATTTTTTTTGTGAGATTATGTTTATTATGATGAATATTTTATGCATAAATATACTCTGTTAAAAAAATAGCTTTTTTATCTTGTTCTAACCCTCTAGTAATCACAACAACCAATTTCCAGGCCAAAATGATATAATTTCATTGTAAATCTGGCCAAAAAAACTCTATGACCGCCCGTCTTTGGTACCTGAACCACTGTGCATTGGCAACATCTTTTACGGATGTGGTCAAAAATCCAATCGTAAAATAAACCCTGTTTGCCATGCCCAATTCAGCTGATCGGTGCCGAATCGAATCTGAGAATTTGACCGATGATAACCGACCTCACGACGAAATTCACGTTGCGTATTTAATACTAAGCCAGAATTTCGATAATATTTTGTAATAATTTCCGCACTTTCGGCAAGCGTAAAACAATGCATGATTAAATGGCAAACTTTACTGAATATTTTGACAGCTGAAAGTCATTGTTAACTTTGACGTCTGCTGAAACATAACAATTGGAAACACTATCATTGCTATCTAGTCACCCGTTATTTTATTTTTTTTTTTTGTTTGTTGACAATATATTGTACTCGTATATAAATTAATTACGTTGGCTTTAGCCCAGTTAATTGCATTAACAATATTAACAATTTCTTCCTTATTTAATTCTAATTTGCATTTCTTCTTCTTTGAATATTTTTACTATATGATTGGTTATTATTATGGTTATGATTTATAATAAATTGACTGTTATCGTTTCTTAAAATTTTATTAATCTTATCTGTAAGAAATTCGAAAGCGTGTTGGTTTAGATTTCCGGCCACCCGTTTCCATACCCTTCTTGCAAATTCTAAGGATCTGTTATTAAATGATTTGCTGTAAGTCTGCCTAAATATAGGGGATGGTTAGGTAAAATTTGTAATATTATGATGATTTCCAGCTTGTTGATAAGTTCTCCATATGCCTGCATGTCAATGATGTGATCTATTTAGAATGATCCGTTCCGTACTTTAGCATTTCCAGCAATCCATCCAAAATTTGGATGTTCACGATGCGTAACCTGTAAAGGTGAGTTAACTGATTTGGTTATAATGGTAGAATTCTTGTCTTCTACTCCTACTTTTTTTTCTGTACTTGGATGAAATTTAATTGCCTATTCTCTTTTTAATTTTAACTTAAATAGTGTCGACTATTGAATAATGTTTTAGAGGTATCTGTTTTTCATTGTGTTATTCCAAATCGGAAGTCTGTTTACTTCTTTTTTTTTTAATGGTGTTTTGTCATTCCTGAAAAGTCCGCGCCATTTTATAGTAAAACACAAAATTTTTGCAAAATTCAACTTTATTTATCAATGTAGTTGCCTTCGAGGAAGATACTCTGATTGAAACGATTTTTCAATCTTTCGATACCAGTTTTATAGTACGATTTCGGTTTAGCCTCAAAATAGGCCTCTGTTTCGGCGATTACTTCTTCATCGGTCTTAAATCTCTTTCCGGTGAGCATTCTTTTGAGGTCTGCGAACAGGAAATAGTGGCTGGGGGCCAAATTTGGAGAATACGGTGGGTGGGGAAGCAATTCGTAGCCGAATTCATTCAATTTTGCCATCGTTTTCATTGACTTGTGACACGGTGCATTGTCTTGATGAAACAGCACTTTCTTTTTCTTCAAATGCGGCCGTTTTTCTGCGATTTCGTCAGCCCCTTTTGGAGATAGTCGATGGAAAATATTCCATGTGTATCCCGAAATATGGATGCCATAACCTTGCCAGCCGACTGTTGAGTTTTTGGTCGTTTTGGACGAGGTTCGTCGCCTGATCGCCACTCAGCTGACTGCCTACTTGACTCTGCTGTGAAGTGATGGAGCCAAGTTTCATCCATTGTCACATACCGACCAAAAAAAAAAAAAAAAAAACAGCTTTAAACACTCCCCTGAATCATCAACACGTTGTTGTTTTTGGTTGACTGTGTGCAAACGCGGCATCCACTTTGAACAGAGCTTTCGCATGCCCAAATATTCGTGTATGATATATCCAACACGCTCTTTTATTATCTTCAGAGCCTCAGCTATCTCGATCAAGTTCACTTTACGGTCATTCGTAATCATTTTGTGGACTTTTTTGATGTTTTCATCTGAAACAGCCTCTCTTGGACGTTCACTGCGTGCATCATTTTCGGTGCTTGTATGACCACTTTTAATTTTTCAATCCACTTGCGAATGATTCGTTCGGCTAGTGCAGAGTCCGGGTAACACTTATCAAGCCATTTCTTTGCATCGGCTGTATTTTTTCCCATCAAAAAGCAATGATAAATCAACACACGAAATTGCTTTGAATCCATTTTTTTTACAATAACAAAAGTAGCTTCACTCACAACGCTATATCTGGAGAACTAATCGTCCGACAGCTGTCAAATTTATACACGTATCTTTTGAAGGTTGGTACTAACTGAAAATGGTATGGATTTAGTTCAGGAGGTGTCCCCTCTTAGTAACGGCACATGCGTTAAGATGTTGCGGGTTATTAAATAAATATCTAGTGAAAACGTGTCAACTGGTTTCTTATCTGCGGTAGAATGAATGGAACTATTATATTAGAAAATTGACTTGTCTAGGAGTATGGAAAGTATGCTAGTACTATTTACTGATTTGAAGCAACGCAACGAGTTTCTTATTAGACCATTAATAGCTTTAGTATAAGGAGATGCTTTAAAAACTCGTTTGTTTAAGAAATTGTTTAGCATAAATAAAACAGAATTAGTTCCATTAGTGGTTGTTTTATGTGTTCGTCAGATCTAGATTTGAATACCCGTAAGGTCTGCAAAATATTCCTCCGTAGCGTCGATGATTTCCTCGCGTGAGCTGAATTTTTTATTGATGAGCCATTTTTTGGGGTTGGGGAAGAGATAATAAACCGAAGGAGTCAAATCGAGCGAATACGGTGGATGCGACAGCAATTGGAGGTAGGTCATTGATTTTAGCCATAGTTGCGATGCTCTTGTGCGTCGGTGCATTGTCTTGCAAAAACAAATTTTTTTTCGCTTCATGTGAGGCCGTTTTGCAGCGATTTCGGCCTTCAATCGCTCAAATTATGCACAGTAATACTCGCTGTTGATGGTTTTTCCTTTTTCGAGGTAGCCCATGAAGAGTATGCCATGACAATCCCAGAAAACCGACGCCATAATCCTTCCGACCCATCGAGCCTCCCTCGGCCGCTTCGGAGCATTCGTGCCGGCTTCAGTCCATTGTCGGGCACTCATTCTATTCTCTGATATTCAACAGTTACCAATCGGCGCCAAAAGTCCGCCCGATTCCGCATCAGCAAGTCCAAACACTCTTTCTAAGTGCTCTCGCGATCGTGTTTTTGGTCAGGAGTGAATATGCGCTGCACCCAGCTACAGGATAACTTTTTCATATGCAGAATATTGCCCACATTTTGGTGTGTGCGCTCAGTACTAATCTGTGTGGTATCTGCTAGCTCGCGCATCTTCACTTTCCGATCAGCCAACACCATTTCATGTTCGTTTTTGACAGTGTCCTCTGTAACCGCATCGGAGAGCCTTCCGCTGCGGACTTGATCTGTAGTTGAGTTGAGGCCACCACGAAACTCTTGAAACCAATATTTGACGGTGAAATCTGACGCAGCATTAGCCCCATAATATTTATCCAACTGTTCTTCTGTTTCCTTCGTCGTTTTGCCTCTCAAAAATTAATGTTTTATAAGAGAACGAAAATCAACATGATGCCAAACACGTCAAAAACAATCAGCTGTCAAAACAAAAATAAAGACGGTATCGCACTGAAATTTGGCATGTCTGCCTAAATATGAACGGACTTCAAGGGACCATAACCTTTTTTGCAGTAGCAGTAGCACCCCACCTAGTATTTTGCCTAAGGCATACTTTAAGAATTTATCTATGACAATAGTAAGCATGATAAGTTTGTCTGTAAAATAAATACCTAAGCGAACTTAGGTACTGGGTTATCGGTGTTGTCTGAAGTATGGGTCTATTGGGGGGTCTAGGGTATTTACGTCTGAGAGTCATCCGTGAGTTCTGTTACAATTTTCATTGCAAATTATACTTTGCATTGGCTGAAGTGGTTGAGGTATGCTTTTTCAACTATTCCTAAAATTCTTTCTTCAGGTTTTATACCGTATGTCGAAAAAGGATTTAAATATATTTTTTAGATCTCAATTATCTTTGCTTTTGTAAATATTTGACGGTGATAAGAAGCTAATGTTATTTCAAATTATTATGGCTGTGTGTCACCTTTAATTAGAATAATTTGGTTTTAAAAACATTGAGGGGTTCTTCGGCCATTTGTATTAAATTTTCTCCAGCGCTCCCGTCACAATTTACCTGAAACTTTCGGCGGTCTTGATAATGCGACAGTAACTACGTTAGATTTACTAGAATTATAGTTTAACTCGTAGTTTTACTCTTCGAGTATAGTCTTCCTTTGTAACTGCTGATGTTGTTGCTTAAGGCATTCGTGAGTGGTTGATGATCAGTAAAAATTGTAGGTTTGACGGAACAGTACAGGTTGTTGCGCAACGATTCTAAAGCCCACATAATGCAAGCATTTCTATCTCATTGGCTTCATAGTATATTAAGTGTTCGTGATATGAATATACGTCCGTTATGATGTACGTACGTAAGAATGTATATTACGAATGTAACAATACGGCACATAATGCAAAATCTGATGTTTTTGATTTTATTAAAAAATTTTTATTCCATCTTCTGTCCAAGAAGTAATCTTCTTGCTTGAGGTTGTTTCGAATCTTAAAAAGGGATTTCAGGGGTTTTGTAAGATTCGCATAGTTCTTGACGGTAAGAACCTGACATACCTAAAAATTACGTAGGTCTTTAAACGTACTTGGAAGAGGAAATTTCTCAATTGTTTCCACTTTCGTTCGTCAACCTCAAAAATGAACATCGATGAAGTCTGTAGGTTCATTTAGCTGTTGTTGATGTAATTCAATATCCGGGTTTTCGTTGGGCAAAGTATGGTTCAATAACTTGTTCGCCATTTACTCGACTTTGGTGTAGTATTCATCAATAGTTTTCGCGTCAGTAGTTAAATGAGAATCGGAAATTATAGAGTTGAAGATTCATTTGTCGCTTGGACGCAGGTTGCCAGTTCTTTCCTTAAGGCCTGTTCTCATAACTAATATTGTTTGTTCTTACTGTACTTGAGTCCATTGATTCTATGAGCGCTAATGGAATTTGACCGGTATTATTTGTTTGAACCCTTTGTTACGTATTGGGATGTTGAGGTTGGATTGCATGTTCTGTTATGAAACCTGAATACGTGAAAATTGTGAGTTTTGAGTATTCGGTCTTTGTGGATAATATAACTGGGTTTGAGGTAAATACACTAGTTGTGGCTAGAAGGGTTGTTGTGTATTTGGCCTACGAGGAGGTAAGGGTGGTGTAGGATTCGGTTTTCTGACTGTATTATTACTATAGGTAGGTGGTATGTTGAACTCTAAACACAAGTTTTACAGTTTTTGGTAAGGTTGAAGGGCTTGTGGTAAATCCGAAGATTCCCTTATGCTTAACAAAGAAGAAACGATGAGTTTTGCTTCGTGGGATACCGTTAGAAATGCTTAATTCCACGTGTGTACAATTTTATTTTAGCTGCATTTGACCATATCTTTGCGCCGTGCAACTGTATGGCTATAGCGGCCAGCTCATAATATTACAGCGCAGTAGTTTTTAGTGCCTCCTCTCCAAAATTTTCTTTCTATTGCGCTTTAGGCTCTACTGGTTACACCGTTGATAGCATCTATTATTGATCGCGACTTACGGTACTGATGTTCCATTAGATCACCTGCTGCTTCGATTGCAGACTCAAGGCTATTAGATATTACTCTTTCGAGGATTTTTCCCATCGTGTCCAGCATACAATTCGGCCTATAGGACGAGGGTTCACTATCTGGTTTGTTTCCTTTCGATAGCAGTACTAGTCACTGTCACTTCCAGGGCTCTGGAAAAGTGCCCTCTTGTACATTTAAACAAACATTTCCGGTCGAGTTTTAACGGCAGTCCTTAGCGCTCGTTCCGGTATAACGTCAAGTGCCGGCGTCTTTCGGTCTTGTATTTTATCGCAAAATCTAAGAAGTTCTTCGTTTGTATTTGCTGCGATTGGCGCACTATCGCTGTCAATTGAGTTGAAGGGCATTCCATTTTCGTGCCGAGAGAGTTTCCACTATTTTACGAAGTAACATCGGACACCTAGGCGATTGCATTTGGGGACCTTTTAGTCTCCTTGTGATAATGTTGTAAGCCTTACCCCATACATCTTCATTAAGTTGGTTGCAGAGGTTTTTTAAACATTATCGCTTGCTGAACTTCAACCAGTGCTTCTCGATATATTCCCCGTAGCTGTAGGATGTTTTCAGCATTTCGACGATGGCTTCGCTTCAATTTGTTACCGTGCTTCCTCATTCCGTAGCCCAGACATTAAAATCGCATGCAATTAAAAGAGGGGTGCGGCCGCTGACATCGTAGACCAGCCGACTGGGTGGAATGCAACAGCTATATACATGGATTCCATTGACTGAGTATTCTTTAATAGATATCTTTCTCAAATCAAGGCTTTATTTGTCGCATCAGACGTCAAGGTGTTTCCGTTTACGTTTTTGTACTGTTTGCAAAGGATTGCAATGTCGGTCGGATTGTTGCAGTAAATCTTGAGCTGCTTCATAATTATTTAGGTTTAATTTCAAAATGTTCAATATATTACATATTTTTCGCGGATGTCATATCTATCGTCGTTTTGTATTTTGGGCATCTCAAACTTCCCAAAATATGTCCTGTTTCTCCGACTTTTTCGGTACAAATGAAACACTTAGGTTTCGGTTGAAAACCCTTTAAACTGTGACCATTTTCCACACATCAATCTCTGGAGCTTTTGCATTCTCTTGCTAGGTGTCCGATTTAAAAGCGTCTGAAACACCTATTCCGAGAAATATTTCTTTGTATACGGCAGTAAACATTACCAATTCGCACTTTTCCGATTTCCAGGTTTTATTGTTTCTTAGCGATTCGCGTCGGAGCGCTTTAAGTGACCGAATCCTCTAAGTCTTTATTGCTAGAGCTTCTAATATTTTTCACTGGTACTAATTTTGGCGGAGCAACCGTCCAAAGGGTTGCCCTTCAATTTAGTTGTTGCCCGTTGCCCTCTCTATTTCATTCTGCCAGTCTGTCGCCTTCGCTACTCGAATTCATTGATGGAAACAGTTTATGGTATGCGACACGTGTTTTTTTGCAATTACCATTCTCCAATTATCCACCGTTAGGAGGACGTCGTTTGACTTTTTTGCGCACATTTTAACTGAGGCTCAACACTTGTTTTTCCAGTTCGGATACTTTGTCCTGCAGACTTTTAAATTTTTCTTCAGCCTCTCTAAAAAACCGTGTTGTTAAGGCTGCCCATTTTCTTTTTATTTCTCCGTGCAGATTGCGCTTGTCTCTATAAAAACCAATAATCAATTTAATCAATTTTTAAGCCCACTTATGACATTTTTGTACTTGTGGTCGGATCACGTGGGTGGTGCGTGTCTAGAGCAGTAGCAGTTCTCGCGTGGGAAGTCAACACTGATTGAGAGTGGGTGTGATCCCTTAGAGAAGCCGTCTTTACCGGTGGTCGCGCAATGCGTGAGCTTTTTTTAAACGGATTTGGGAATATAACCGTGTTTATAGAGTCTTTTCTTGAAGTATTACTAACTATATACAAGAGCCGTAGTAGGTGTATCATTTTTATTTATGTAGTCTTTGGATATCGATGACTTTAAGCCTGCTTGCGCACTCTCCACCGCCGGCAATAGGGACCCGACTCCCTGTCTCATAAAATTTTCTCCACTCATCAAACTCTCCATACTTAGATATTTTTAAGAGATTCTGCCTCATGCCAGTTTTTGGTTCGCGGGTGATAATTGGGTCTTCCACCAACCTTATACGTATGTAGGCCAAATAGGCTTACACAAACTAGTACCACTCTATCCGCCACCTCAGTGGAGTATTCTATGACTCCAACTCTTCATCGGCACGTCCAAATATTTTATTCCGTATAATGTTATTGATTCTGAAATATTGCGAAGTATCTTTTACCATTCGTAAATATTGAGAATGCGCTCGACAATTTTCCTCCACGAGCTGTATTCTCTCTAAGGCTACGAAGTGTGTCCGGTATTTTATCTAGATCATTAAGGTTTCGCAGATGTTGATTGCTGTTAGTACGCCGTATCAATGAAAAGATCAGTTCTAACTTTTAAACTCAAATTTACTTAATTAATGTAGTTCATAATTTATCAACCATTTCAGTAGATCTTTAACATTTTACTGGATTATCTACAGAATTGTATATTAGACAAAGATAAACCTTAAGCCACAGAGGAATTAAACTCAAGAAGGAAAAAATGGAAAACCGGGAAAATGAAAACGCTGTTATCACTTCAATCGCATTATGTTTTTGCACTCTCTTTGGCACACTCCGGACACTATACTTGTTATTAAAGCTTCAAACCCTGGGGTAGCATTGAAATTGGAAGGTAAAGGATTGTGTTGGCTCGGTAAGTAATTAATAAGAGTGTGCCTTTAACGAGAAGGAAAAGTTGAGGGATTTGCTTGATTCATTCTGGTAATAGATTGACTTCTCTTTAACTTCCGAATTTCGAAACTTAGAACTTAGACCTTGCGAGTGCTATGAGAATTATTAATTAAGGCTTTAGCTTCTAAATATCTTCATCCGTAGTTTAATATTTAATGGAATATAGCAGTAGCATGAAAAATATTCACTTTCGATTATTTTCACTTTACTTATTCAGTTAAACTTAATTATTATTAATATGTTATGAACAATTTATTGCAAATAATTTTTATTTGGTATGCATTAGATCTTAAATTAATTAATTATGTTCAGTTTCACTTATTCGCTTAAGGGGTTATGTAGAATTAGAATTTTCAAAAACTCTATTTTCAAAAACTCTATTTGTAAATACATCAGAGCGCTTGAAAAGAGGAGTACAGCGCGTGACGATCTCCAAACATAAAACATCAACTGCAATTTCTGGAAGCTGCAGAAGCAGCGGAGAGTTTACTATATGAACCTGGAATAGACGACTCGATGTAAGTTGAAAAAAACATTTATTTACTTTATGTAAAGAGCTTTTCAAACTTTGAACGCATTTTTCTCAAAACCATGTTTTTATAGGCGGTGAAGAAAAAAATCGCTTTTTTTTTGTGCTTGAGAAGAAGCCGTTTTCGCCAAAAAAAATGTATTTTGCTTATTCCTTCCATTAATAACTAGATTATACGATTACATTACTTTAACGATATCCATTTGGTTTTTTCATTTTAGATGATTTAGTCCAGAGATATTGAGGTCACCGCAAGACCACTTTTTTGAGAGGAGCTCTTTGAGATCAGCTATTATTATTTTTGCTATTAAAAAATGTTGAAATATAGTTGAAAATTACCAAAATCTGTGTACATTAATAAATTAAAAGTTTTCTCAGGAAAAATTCTTGAAAAATTCCTTTTTTAGCCTTCTTGACTGTATATAATTCTTTAAACTTGCTTATTCCTAAAATATAATGAAAAATTTCTTACACTATGATAATTATAGCAAACATCCCACGCTAGTGGAGTCCGTAATCTTTCCTTTTGTTGAGCTACTGAGGTACCTTGTCCACACTCCCTCGTAGTTTATACAATCAATCAATTCTAATAATGATCACTTTCAACTCAGTGGCGGATTAAAAGATACTTATGGTCTTTTTACCCGCATTTCCACGAACTCACTCGAACTGCTTTAGTTCGATTTCGATTGCTTACCAAATTTTAGTCGACTACTTAAAGTCGATTTATTAAAATTTTCACCTTTTTTTTTTTGTTTTTTTAAAGTGTGAACTTTTAAAAATTCTACCGCGACCTACTTAAAGTCAATTTTTTGATTTTGCACTGTGAAATACACCGGGCCAACCATGTTTGGCGCTAATTAAATTAAATACTACTTTAATTTATAAAAAATATTATATATAAATTATTTTTAATCAGTTATGCGGTCAATTACGAACTGCACTAAATATTTTCTATAAACCTAAGGGTAACCTTCCGTTTGTGTATCCAAAAGCCTAATCAGCAAAATGATGTTTGTTGCTTTAGGTATCATTTTCAGAATGTGGCTTAATGTGTAAAGTCGATTGCGACTGCAACTTCCCTTGGGAACTTAATCATGAGATGCTGGCGTGATCTTGTTGTTTCAACATTTAGCACGTTAACTTGCAGCATAGTGTAAAGTATCAACGGTGACAACAACAACAAAATATTTGGATTTATTTTTATGTATAGTATGTATTTGCATGCACGATATGAACTGAGCTGTAAAATAACGCAAAACAAATTTAATGATGTTGCTTTTATTGCAATACCATCACCAAACTGAATTCGACACCTGTAGTTGTTGACTCTCGATGACTCCTCACGACAGAAGTCATGGATAGTGCAATGCCACTAATTGCATAACTGTAAAGTCAACCATATTAATTCTATAAACGCATTGGAAGTAAATTAGGTTCGTTATGCTTAGTTTATCGATTAAATGAATATAATAAATGACAAACAATCTGCTTGAAGTTTTTTTTATTGAAATACGAGCTTTGTTTTTTTTTTTTAACTTATATATATAGGGTTTTCGAATAACGACTTGACAACTTTTTTTTTTTTAAAAAATAAAAGGCAAACCATTTGAGATATTTCAAAAACTTTATTATTGGCTTGAAGTACAATCAAAACCTTTATGAATAGAACTCGACTTCGTTCATATGGCCACCACGGGCACGTTCGCAGCGGTCGATTCGTTGGACCCAATTTTCAACGACTCGGCCACACATTTCGGCCGAAACGCTCAACATACTTACTATTCAATAAATCGATTGTAGCGTGTGCTGTGTGGCTTGTGGCACCATCCTGTTGAAACAACAAGTCCATATCTTCCAATTCGGAAAAAAATTATTCGGTAATCATGGCGCGATAACGCTGACCATTCACAATTACGTGACGATCGTTTTCGTCGACGAAAAAGTATGACCCAATAACGCCGCCGGCATGCAAACCGCACCAAACAGTTATTTTTCGTGAATGAAGTGGTGATTCATGAAGCACATGTGGGTTTTCTCCCCACCAATAATGCATATTTCGCTTATTGACGAACCCATTGAGCTAAAAATGAGCTTCGTCACTGAAGATGATTTTGCGATGAAATTCATCATCTTGGCGCATCTTCTCCTGAAAACAATCGGAGAACGTACGTCGCTTCAAATGGTCCATTATCGGCTTCAATTCTTGAGTCAACTTGATCTTGTATGGGTGTAAACTAAGATCCTTACGCAAAATACGCCATAATGTGGTCTGAGCGATGCCCAGTTCTTGAGAACGTCGTGAAATTGACTGATTTTGATCGTTTGCTACGGACGTCTGAACGGCAGCGATATTTTCGACACTTCGACAAACCCGTTGTCTCACTGACACGGCAACATCGAACAACGAATATGTAGACTCAAATTTTAGCAATAAACTTGTCATTGCCTATCTACTAGGGCGAGAAATATGACCAAAAATTTAAGTTAACGCTCTTAAAGTTGCAGTCACCGACTCCGAATATCTGTAGAAAATTTTTATAATTTGCAGACATTGCTCGTTAGTGTACTTTACCA
This sequence comes from Volucella inanis, assembly GCA_907269105.1. NCBI lineage: Eukaryota > Metazoa > Arthropoda > Insecta > Diptera > Syrphidae > Volucella > Volucella inanis. The sequence goes on from OU026153.1 coordinate 152,738,127, forward strand.
TGATGAAAATGTTGAGTTTACTGAATAAATTGACAGTGACAGTTTGATGATTAGTGAAAGAGTGCGTTCACAAATTAAATTCAAAGTTGTCAAGACCCTATTGGAAAACCATAGACAAAGCCTGTATCCTGTTTGTAATCTTTGGTGGTGAAGATATTTCGGGCACTGCCTCGTATTTTTTTAATATCTTTAGTGAAGTATTCAGTTTGAAATGAGATGTGTATGTGTATTATCGATATAAGTACATATAAACAAATCTGTATGAAAATCGCATTCAAATTAAATGCTGTGCATCGTCAATAAAGATACCTACTCTTATTTCACTAACTGTCATAATTTCGCTGCTAAGCAATATTTCTAAGAGGCTTATATATATATATATATATATATATATATTTTCCTTAATGTTTCCGCGAAGTAAAGGGAATATATTATCCTATTCAGTATAACGGAGGGAACTAAAAGCGAAGGTTTTCACGTAACACGTAGAGTACGAGTGTATATCTATCTCTATCCCTATATTTTAGAAGCCATATTTTGTGTTTGGCTCAAGAAAAAATGGGGTAGGCTAATGAAACCACAAGGCTATTATATTATAATTATTATTTTAATTATTAAATTTTTTGCCCTATAAACAGGTTTATGTATCAGTCCATGTCCTTTAAGGCACATTTCATTCGATTTATACGTCTGTAACTTAATAATGGCACACCCGATTTGAATATACTTGAATTACCTTGTTAGTGCATTTATTGCGAAAGAAATTGATATATCAATCATTAATCTGTGCTCTCTAGATCCGGAGAAGTGAGCCAAAATATAAATTTTTACATAGGCGAAAATCATAATCAATCGCGTGTCATTGCAATCAACAGCGCACCAGTGGCTGAGTGTAATGTTCTCCTAACGGATATTCTCTCTTTTTTTGTTTTTGTTTTTTTTTTTTTTGGCACTGGTTGACCTTCTGAGAAGTGCAATTGCACTCTTGAATTGATTTTTAAATCAAATTTGCATTCTTCCTTCAAGTTTCACAGGAAGTCCCAGGTACATGCATGAGCGGACCCAATATGCAATGACGTATGTACAAAATCATGGCCGACCTGATTTATTCGTTACCTTTACATGTACTGCAAAATGGAGCGAAATTCAAAGTGAACTACTGCATGGTCAAACATATATTCATAGACACGACCTTATTGCCAGAGTCTTTCATCTAAAGTTGATAAAATTAATGGATCTTATTACAAAATTTCACATATTTGGACCTGTACTATGTCACATGTATACCGTAGAATCGCAAAGGCGAGGTTTGCCTCAGGCGCATTTCTTGATTTGGCTTCAAACGAAAACCCATTCCAATCAAAGCGATTAACTCACCTCTGCAGAGCTTCCAGATCCTACAGAGACAAAGTACTTTTTGAAATCGTTAAGACACAGATGGTCCATGGTCCATCACATATTTGGACCTGTACTATGTCACATGTATACCGTAGAATCGCAAAGGCGAGGTTTGCCTCAGGCGCATTTCTTGATTTGGCTTCAAACGAAAACCCATTCCAATCAAAGCGATTAACTCACCTCTGCAGAGCTTCCAGATCCTACAGAGACAAAGTACTTTTTGAAATCGTTAAGACACAGATGGTCCATGGTCCATGTGGTTTATTCAATTACAATTCCTCTTGCATAAAAGATGGTAAGTGCACCAAACGATTCCCTAAAAAAATTTTTTATGAAACACAGATTGGTGCGGATGGGTATCCCTCTTATAGGCGAAGAAAACCTGAAGATGGTGATTTTCAAACGAAGATAGGACAACATGAAGTTGATAACAGGTGGATTGTACCCTATCGCCCTCTATTATTCAAGACGTTTAACGCTCATATTAACGTAGAATTTTGTAACTTGGTAAAATCAATTAAATATGTGTGCAAATACGTTAACAAGGGATTAAACGCTGCAATGTATGCACTTCAAAACCGAAATGTTCAAAATGAAGTTAGTCATTACCAAATGGGTCGATATAAAGGGTTTTCCAATAGGGACTTGACAACTTTGAATTTAATTTGTGAACGCACTCTTTCACTAATCATCAAACTGTCACTGTCAATTTATTCAATAAACTCAACATTTTCATCATGGTAAAGTACACTAACGAGCAACGTCTGAAAATTATAAAAATTTTCTACAGATATTCGGAGTCAGTGACTGCAACTTTAAGAGCGTTAACTCCAATTTTCGGTCGTAATTATTGCCCTAGTAGACAGGCAATAAGAAGTTTATTGCAAAAATTTGAGTCTACATGTTCGTTGTGTGATGTTTCCGTGTCAGTGAGACAACGGGTTTGCCGAAGTGTCGAAAATATCGCTGCCGTTCAGACGTCCGTAGCAAACGATCCAAATCAGTCAATTCCACGGCGTTCTCAAGAATTGGGCATCGCTCAGACCACATAATGGCGTATTTTGCGTAAGGATCTTGGTTGACACCAAGTATACTGTATACTTTGGTATACAAGATCAAGCTGACTCAAGAATTGAAGCGATGATCCATTTGAAGCGACGTACGTTCTCCGATTGGGTTCTGGAGAAGATGTGCCAAGGTAATGAATTTCATCGCAAAATCATCTTCAGTGACGGAGCTCATTTTTGGCTCAATGGGTTCGCCAATAAGCAAAATATGCGTTATTGGTCGGGTGAAAACCCACATGTGCTTCATGAATCACCACTTCATCCACAAAAAATAACTGTTTGGTGCGGTTTGCATGCCGGCGGCGTTATTGGACCATATTTTTTCGTCGACGATAACGATCGTCACGTTACTGTGAATGGTCAGCGTTATCGCGCCATGATCATCGATTATTTTTGGCCCGAATTGGAAGATATGGTCTTGGACGACATGTTGTTTTAACAGGATGGTGCCACAAGCCACACAGCACACGTTACAATCGATTTATTGAAGAGTAAGTATGGTGAGCGTGTTATCTCAACACATGGGCCAGTCGATTGGCCGCCTCGTTCGTGCGATTTAATGCCGCTTGACTATTTTCTGTGGGGCTACGATAAGTCATTGCCAACACGCCGACGACGTTGGAAGAGTTCAGAGCCAACATTGAACGCGAAATAGCGGCTGTATCAGCCGAAATGTGTGGCCCAGTCGTTGAAAATTGTTTCCAACGAATCGACTGCTGCAAACGTGCCCGCGGTGGACATATGGACGAAGTCGAGTTCCATTCATAAATGTTTTGATTGTACTTCAAGCCAATAATAAAGTTTTTGAAATATCTCAAATGGTTTGCCTTTTATTTAAAAAAAAAGTTGTCAAGTCGTTATTGGAAAACCCGATATAAACAGCAATGAAGCTTTCTGGAGAATTTTCGGTTTTTACATTCATGACCGATATTCGTCAGTGCAACATCTTGCTGTCCATTTGGAGAATGGTCAGAGAGTCTATTTTACAGCTGATACTGCCCTACAACAAGCACGAACTTTTAGAGATACCACACTTACAGGTTTCTTCAAATTATGTGAACAAGACTCTTTTGCTCGAACTTTGTTATACAATCAAGTGGAACAGAAGGAAAAGGGGTAAGATATTAGAAGGCTATCAGAGCATTAAATATGATACTGCCATAGGGAGAGTATATATTGTAAATCCCAGCCAACATGAGTGTTTCTTCTTAAGACTACTCCTTCATAAAGTTATAGGTCCCACCTCATTTGTGTATCTACGAACTGTAGATACTTATATTTGTGACACTTACCAAGATGCTTGCCTTAAACGAGGCTTACTAGAAGACGACAAACATTGTGATGCAACTTTGTCAGGGCCCTAATCGCTGCAAACAGCAAAATAACTTCGGTGCTTTTGCGCTATCCTACTAATATCGTGTGAAATAAGTAAGCCTTTGGCTCCATGGATAAAATTCAGGAATGATTTTGCGGAAGATTTTAAGCACCAACTTCAAGTACGATATCTTCAAATGGAAATTGGTTTTTCTGAAGATATTTATAACTTAGCTTTAATTACCATAGAAGATTAGGTTATTACTCTCGGGGGACAAAATTTGCGTCCATTTGGTCTTCCTCAAACTAACAGAACAGAAGTGAATAATCAAAATACTGAGCTATTCCGGGGACTTCTTACGACATCGATGGTCTCACTCGGTACATTATGGAAAATGAGCCAAAGTTGTTACCAGACCAAAGACATATATATTCTGCTGTATTTAATAAAGTTGCCAATCAAATAGGAAGCATATTTTTTCTTGACGCTCCAGGCGGCACGGGGAAAACGTTTGTCACAAAGCTTTTACTCACTAAAGTATGACTAGAGAAAGGAATAGCTTTAGCTGTGGCTTCATCCAGCATTGCTGCTACGCTACATCCTGGGGGTCAAACAGCTCACTCTGTTTTCAAACTTTCACTAAATCTAGCCGCTAATGATCAACCTGTTTGTAATATCAGCAAATCATCTGGAATAATTCAGGTTCTTAAGAGGTGTAAACTTATAGTTTGGGATGAATGTACAATGGCCCATAAAAAAGCGTTTGAAGCAATTAACAGAACACTGCAAGACATATTAGATTGCAAGTCTCTGATGGGAGGTATAACCATTGTATTGTCGGGAGACTTTAAACAAACGCTTCCAGTCATCCCAAAAGGAACCAAAACAGATGAAATCAAAGCTTGCCTTAAGTCGTCTTTCCTGTGGTACCATGTGCAAATAATGAAACTTTCCACGAATAAGAGAGCACATCTTTATGGGGATCAATTATCAGGCCACTTTGCTCAAAAATTAATTAAACTTGGAGAAGGAAAAATGACCCTTGACAGAGATGTTAATTTAGGTCATGATAAAGTTAGTACTGTGGTGCAGTCAGTTGATGAACTAGTGGAAAGAGTATTTCCAAACCTTAAAAAAAAAACCAAGAAATATCACTGTTAATAACATCAATGGTCAACTCCTGAATATGATACCTGGAAACTGCTATACTTACAGATCAATTGACACTGTGGTGGACCTATCGGAATCTGTTACCTATCCAACTGAATTTCTAAATTCATTAGAGCCACCAGGTTTAACCCGCCATCGACTGCAGTTAAAAGTTGGAGTTCCAATCATACTTTTGCGAAATCTATATCAGCCTCACATTTGTAATTAGACAAGACTTGTGGTTAAAAAACGAATGCATCATGTTATCGAAGCAACTATTCTTACTGGCTGTGGCGAAAGAGAAGACGCTGTTCTACCACGTATTCCTCTGATACCATCAGATACACCATTTCACTTCAAAAGGCTACAATTCCCGATTCGGCTGAGTTTTGCCACTTCTATTAATAAATCTCAAGGCCAAACTTTAGCTGTTGCTGTTTTACAACTAGAGGAGTCTTGCATTTTCCATAGCCAACTATATGTAGTTCAGATAATTTGTTCATTTACTATATACCCCAACCGGAAAAACACGAAACATTGTATACACGGAAATTTTTCAAATGTAATAAATCAATTCAACATTAATTACAGAATTCTCTTTTCTTATTGACAGTAAATATATAGTCTACACTTCTACACAATTGAAGAAGTTTCAGGTAAAAAACGGGAAACGAATTATAGTTTTGGGTGTGGATGAACGTGGGCGAGTCAAATGTCTTAATATTTTAGAAAATTGAGTGTTCTAAAAAAAGTGTTCATTAAATTGTATATTTAAGACCCAGCGAAGAGGGTAAAACCAGCTAGTATGCGTATAAAAATAAACTGTCCGAAATCAGTCTGAACATTCCTGGTACTAGCAAATGTTTTCGTACGTAAATTGAACACATTAATTCTCAAGAACCAATAAATCTGTTTCAGATATATCAGCAATATTAAATGGACACATTAAAAAAATAATAATAATTTTTATAAGAAAATTTCATTATTTTATAAATGATACTAAATATTTGCAACAACATGAATTAAGATTTGTAATAGTAACACCTTAAGTGACATAAAATTCTGACAACCACATGTCTTTAGATAATTCTTTCTTTCTCGTCTTTTGTAATCCGCCATCAAAAAACGTATCTAAAGAAATTATAGTTTATATATACATATATTTTGGAAATCCGCGTTTTAATCATCCGGCATAAATTTGTTGGGTAATTAATCTACATATTGGTGACCCTGATGTTATAATTAATACATTTCTGTTTTAGCTAAACTAAAAGCCCAGAAAAATATTAAAGTCTACTTCAAACCTATCTTTGTTTTAACTAAACTTAAAGTCATTTACTTTTGTTTAACCAAAATCACATGAAAATGTTATTAAAATGCATTTAAAATTTTCTTTAGTGATTAATATATTGTTAAACTTATGAAAATGTTGTTAGGTTGTAGGCAGACGACGTAAATGTCATGCCTTATTTTATTCAGTTTTTTTCTCAATATTTATATTGTGCAAATTATTATATTGAATAAGGAAATCTAAATCTAAAATCTAATCTATAATAAATACATAAGAAAAAAACGGGCAACGAACGATCCAATGACAAACGAAGAGAGGAACAGCAACGAAAAGGCGTGGAGATTACAAAAGTGTCAATCAGAATTCCACCATTCTGGCAAGTAAAACCAGAACTATGGATTGCTCAAGTAGAATCGCAACTCATAGCAGCAGGTATCACAAACGACAATCACATGATTGTAGCCGCGATAGAAATTACAATCCTTTTACAAGTTAGTGATATAATCCTAAGGCCACCGAATTAATCGACCAATTCGCTGACTCCGAGAAAAAGCGAATAAATAAACTTGACAAAGTTGCACTTCCAGCCGATAAGATTGTGGAGGTTAATGACGTCCCGATGATGAACAAACTTACTACACGTGATTCTCCTATTTCACAAACATTACTGGAGAGGCTGTTGGTATAGATTACGAGGGAGATAGCAACTTTTATAGCATCCATGTGCTCACGCACAATATCATCCAAGAGTGACCTCGACAAAAAAAGCTTTAAATTAAACAGTCTGTCATCAAGGGCGGTAAATGACAAACTTAATGCATTTAACAACCGTCTCCTCGTTATTGACACCAACTCTTACTTAAAATTTCGTATTGACACCGTTTCCGACGTCAGTGTTATCGACGCATTATCGTCGGTCGCCAATTCGAAAAGGGTTCTCCGTAAGTGATTTACCTCGGATCGGATCGCATTCGCTTACCGCATGGTCTCCGCAGCAGCCGCAATGGTTATCACGAGAACCGTGCCCATCGTGTTACTGTCTCAGTTGTCAGAAGTGACAATCACCCCCGAAGGTATCGTTTCCATAATACTAAGTTGCGAGGACGTATGGAGGACTGTAGGCGCCTACGTCTAGTAATAACGGCAAAGAAAAGGGGGGTGCTGGCGCTGAAAGGGCCTGTATCTTCTCACATGTAGATATAGTGACTCCTCCGGTTTCCAGTAGGTTGAAACACCAAAACGAACAGTCGCTATGGGAGATCAGAATGGAAGCTCACCGACAAGAAACCACGGGGCTTACCGTGATGGTCTTTTAGATTGAGAGACGGGCGTTTAAGACGAGGTTTTAAGAACCCAAACGATGGCTCCACCCTGATGTAATCCTAACGCGGTTTAAAGGCTTATTAAATCCATGCGCCAAGAAGGGATTCTTGAGTTTTAAATCAAGTTCGGTTACGAGTTCTAGTAGTGGTACTTCTTGCTCACCTGGTTTTATCAACATAGGGCGCTTAATAATAGTCTACGTTATGAATGCTGGGTAAATGTACTATGTGAAAATGATCCTTCTTTAGCTTATAGTAAGTTCATTGTTACCTTAAATAAGCATGTCTCACGTTGCTCGAAAAAAGTAAAGAATAGCGAGAATAAATTGAAAAGATTAAAGCCTTGGATCAATACTAGCTTAGTTATCAAAATAAAAGAAAAGAATAAACTATATAAGAAAAAAACGAAATATCCGAATAATGTCAATATTTTAAGTGCTTATAAACAACTATGCAAATATATTTCCAAAGATGTTATTCTCTGTAAAAACAATTTTTATTCTAAGTGGTGAGGTTAGTGGTGATTCAAGAAAAGAATAACAACTTGTTAAAGAAATTCAGAATAAATCTTCGGTCAGTCCACTAGTTCATAGTATTTAATGCAACGATGTCACCACTAATGACCCCAAAGATTTGGCTGATAATTTTAACGAGTATTTCGCTTCGATTTGTACTAGGATAGTATCGGATAGTTGTTCTGAATTCTCTTACTGCTACTGCACAATTGTTGATAAATCATTCGCTCATAGTTTCTTTGCTGAACCAATAACGTCCTTTGAGCTGTTTAGAATTATTAACTCAATAAAAAAAAAAACTCGAACTCTTCAACAACAAACTGTTTTTCAAACAATGTCGTCAAAGAAATACCTCTAAACCTTTGCGATATTCTTTGTAATATTTTTCACAAAAGTGGCATTTTTCCAGACATAAGAAAAGTGAAAATCTGCTATTAATAACTATAGGCCTATTTCTTTACTTCCAGTGTTTACCAAGATTTTTGAGAAAAGACCAAAACTTAAGAAACAGATATTTTATTATAAGGACTGAACTCCTTGAAAGCACAAATGACAATGGTAAATTATATCAAAAAACAAAGAGCGAAATTTCATTCTGAGCATAAAATATTAGAAAGAGATAACAATGGTAAGTGTAAGAAAGAAAACAATATTATTTTAGGGTAAATAGAAAGATTTTTAGTAGCAGACTCAATTAACTTTTAACATCCTCCGCCTGCGGAGTTGAAGAAAGTTCCAGCGGATGCAAAAGTTGAACTGGTCTTCGGGTTCTCACGAATCTCACATGCCCGAACATTTCCATTACGACCAGTTAGTACACCTTCAATGACAGCTAGTCTTCAAGCTATTCGCGGCTTTGCTGAATCAAACACCAAAACGACATCTTTTGGTTTGAGTTGGGCTGAAGAATAACCTTGGCTGTAGTGAAATGATCGTAAGAGTTGTAAATATTAGGTACGCTACCGATTCCAAAGCATCTTTTTGTGCCTCATCCACTGAGTCCATAGCTTCTGAATGTCAGTTGGTAATGTCACCGTTTTTTGAGGACCTACAAAACCACTGTATCCATGAATGAAGTGTGAAGGAGTGAGTGGTGAAAGATTGAACGGATCACTGCTAAGGTAAGTTAATGGATGGACATTGACGATACCTTCTGCTTCTACAATTACGGTCCGAAACTGCTCCAATGTTAGCTTGGCCCTTCCGATGACAACTTTTAAAACATTTTTTATTGTCCTTATTAGCCGCTCCCAGAAGCCTCCCCACCATGGAGCCCGTTCGACGATAAACTTCCATCGTATTCGCTTATTTGATAGAAACCTATGCATAAGCTCGTCATCCGGCGCTTGATTATTGTCATTAGCTCTAAAGCTGCTCTTCTAAAAGTACGCGCGTTATCAGAGAATATTATGGATGGAGCAGCTCGCCGAACAATAAAACGCCTAAGCCCCATGATGTAGCTCTCCGTTGACAAACTCGTTACAATCTCCAAATGAATAGAACGAATAGCAGCACAAGTGGAAACCATTAAATAGCATTTGTTCATTTGGTTTGTGGAACTATCAAGGTAGTAAAGCGGCCCGGCGAAGTCTATGCCAACACAGTCGAAGGGTTTGGACAGCGTGATACGTTCAATTGGGAGTGGGCCAAATGGTTGAGACACAGGTTTCCCAAAAAACTTTTGACAAATGACACACCTTCTGATTGTTCCTTTTACAAGCGGGCATGCTTTCCGAATCCAGAAACGTTCGCGAAGTTGACACAGGACAACGTTAACACCTCCATGCAAAGTCGTCTGATGGTATTAATCGATGATAAGCTTTATCAAGTAACAATTCGATGGCAAAATAATAGAGTGCTTCTGGTCTAATGGGCCCGTTAACGATTGAAGGCGGCCTCATAGTCCGCCTTCGTTGTTCAAAAATGCACATAACTGAACGATTCTCGAAGATTTTGGTATAGTTTTTTTCTTCTGTAAGGAGAGAATTTCGTTAGTAAATAATTTGATTTGCATAAACCTGAGCCAATAAGCTTCCGCCGCATGAATTTCACTAGAAGTGGACTGAGGCAATTCAAACTTCTCTATCCCTCTGCAGTGCGGCTCAACAAACGGTTACAGGAACTTATTTGTTTGTAATTTAAAAGAGGCTCCGGAATAATTGGAACGGGAACGAAATTGGCGCCAATAACGCCACTGGTACTACAGCTTCTTGATTTATCTCGACCACATCCTCATTATGAGCTGTGATCCCTCGAGTTAGAAGATCTGCCGGATTTTCCTTCCCTATGCAATGCCTCCAATCAGCAACTGTAGTGAGATGTCATATTTCCAACACTCGACTCTGCACATACGATTTCCAAAGATAAACATCACCCTAGATCCACCCAAGCGAAATCTTCGAATCTGTCCACAAGAAGAAGTTATGGACTCGAACCTTTAGGGAATGTTTTAGGTAAGAGCACATCCGCGCTGCCAACAGTGCGGCCGTTAATTCCAATTTAGGAAGCGAAAGCTCTTTTACGCCATCTGCTTTTAGAGGAGCAACTCTGCCCTTTGCACAAAGAAGCGGTACGTTATTTTCTTCTTCTTTGTTGAAACTTTTAATGTAAGCTACAGTTCCATGCTTTCATGCTGGCATCCGCAAAGATATAAACATGTATTGGACCTGCAGAAGAAAATCGAAGCGCCACGCGTTTTTTTAAATCTCGTAAGCCTTTTACATAGTCTTCCCACTGCATTAAAAGTTCAGCAGTAGCAATTCATCCCAAGAAAGTTTTTCTCTCCAAATAGCTTGAAAAATAATTTTTTTCTTATTACAACCGGGACGAGCATTCAAAGAGGATCGTAGATTCTGGCGATTGTTTGTAGCACATTACGTTTTGTCCCTTTTGTTAAATTGGAACACAGCAAACTTTCAACCGACTCCAAGGCACCCCAATCTCATCAGTGTTTAAAAACCATATCAATTCTAAAACTTTTTGTTTACTAGGTGGGTCACCTGAGCAAAGAGCCTTGCGCACAACATCGCTATTGGAATTCCACTTCCTAAGGTTCATGCTTGCTTTATTCATTATTAAATTAACTTCTTCACTGATTCGCCTTCCTTCATCCTCAGTATCCAAGCTTAGCTAGATCGTCCATGTAAAAACTTTCCTTTAAAATTCGACACGTAGTCTCAAACTTCTCTTCCTCGTTTTGGAAATGCAAACGTGAAATTGCTGTCAGTAAAAAAGGACTGCAATTTACACCGAAGGTGACCCTAGTCATCCGGTATTCCACAATTTCCGGCTTGGATCTGCTTGCTGTTTTCATTGGCATATACCAAAGGAATCTGTGGCTGTAACGGTATATTTCATTGAGCTCGATCTACAGAAATGCCTTCTCAATATCTGCGACGATTCCAAAACGTCCTAGCCGGAAATTCAGCAGTATTTTGAGAATATCCGGAAGAAGATTAGCTCCTACGTGAAGCAAATCGTTCAAAGACGGTGTTTCTTGGGTAGGTGACGGTGCGTCGAACACTATGCGGATTTTGGTAGTCGCACTACCTGCTTTAAATGAGGTTAGCAAAACACTCGACGTTTATCACTATTGTTAATTGATGGAATTGATTCTGCAACACTGTCTGCAAGAAGCTGTTGGATACCCGCATCATACTGCTCGAATTGTCCAGGTTACCTTAGCAATCGTGAAGAAAGTGCTTTAACTCGCTTCAGCGCATTCTGCTTGTTGCTCTTTATTATGACATCAGAATTTTTCCATGAAGGAGAAGCCTCATAGCGTTTGCCCCTTTTAATGATACATTTCGCTATTAATTCCTCAGCTAGGTGGTCATTTTGTTCCTCTTCACCACGAATCCCAATAGCTTCTAGAGACCAAAAGGATGTGAGATCATTGCTGTCTAGCACTGGCAGATGTAAGGCTATGCTATGGGTGAATGGAAAGCATGAATTTTCGTTAGAATGGAAAGGCTTACCGGGTGAATATGTTCCTTGAAGTGTCGGAGTAATCGGAGCCGGTGAGCACACTTAAACCGTTTACTTCTCCATTGTCTGCGTGATAAGTATCTGCCAACTGAAGATTTCGAACCAGTCCACATACTGCGTCGGGAGCATTTAAAACGTCGACGCAGATTTCCGGAACAACTGCTTCCAAATTTACGTTTTTGTTAGTGAATTGGCTTTGAATATTAATGATCACTCTTTTAAATTTTTTAAACGGAGTTATTTCTTTACTTCTAAAGAGCAACAGTGAGAAGTTTACTTCTCCCACGGCTGACAGGTTTAGTTTGGTTGCTAAATCCTCTCGAACATAAGAATATTGGCTTCCACCGTCTATTACAAACCGTATGAGATATTTTTTTAAACTCGGGAACACAGCGAAGCCCCGAGCCGTCTTCAAAAAGACGCTTTTGTTGATGAAACAAGAATTGCTGTACGCACATAAATTAGTTGCGCTTTGTGATAAACAACCGCTTTCTTTTATTTCAGGCATGTAAACGAAGTTACCGGCACACAAATTGACAGCTTGGTGGCAACTATCTCGCGTGACAGATGGTTCAGACAAAACTTTTTGGATTGTGTAAGAAGGATCACACAACGAAGTTAGATGTTTACCCTTGCAATTCGCACCAGGGTAAACATCTTCGAACTTCGGAATTTTTTAGAATAGTGCCTTCGATTAGCACAATGGAAACGGCCTGTTTTTCTTAAAATTTCACGCTTCTCTAAAATTGACAACTTGCAGTCAGTCTTTGGTCAAATGCTTTTTAGATGCACAAAACACACAGTTGCTCTTTTCTTTCAGTGACACTAAACATGCTGCAGTTGTATTAGTTGAAGTAGGATGCCTTGTTTGCGATATAACAGGAGTAGAAGAGATGACCTTACTCCTTTCCAAAGATTCAACTTCTGTCTTTAAGAAACGCATTACGTTTCTTACTTGTATGTCACAAATTTGCAAGGAAGTTGATTTGCTTTATCTGTCTCATTCTCTTTTGCAGCATTTTCATCCCTCTCTGCCAGACGGTAATAGTCAACTTGTAGTTCTGGTGGCAAGCAGCGGAGTAATATCGACTTTAGCATGACATATATACGAAGCCCAGAGCCGATATACTGATATACCGAATACTGATTTCTAGAAATTTGCAATGTTGTGAGTGTGCGACAACATGATGTGATCGAGTTATATGGACTGCGAAGGCCGAATGCATCTGTTCGCGATTGTATGTGTCTGAGAGAAATCAGATGTTTTAGCCGTTAGTCTTTTCGGGAAAAAAAGAAACACAATCCTTTATTTGATTGCTTATAGGCGTCTGTATTCTATTACCTACCTACCTTCCGGCAGACTCTTTTCCTAGTGTGGCCACTTTAAAATCACTAGTTAGTGTTGCCACTTTATATTTCTTACATTCTTATCAGTTTCTCTTCTATGGCTTGCTACAATGTTGCATATATTTATGGGTGTCTCCAAACTGCTCTTGTAAGAGTGAGATAACAGCCTCGTAACACAAACCTGAAGCGGTAAAACCGGCAGTAATTTTCTTCGCTTTGCCCACCAATTCCAAATAACTGAATTTGTCGGACGATGTTAAGCTATTGTTTTCGTTAATAGCTGTTCGGAATTGCTCCCAAAACGGTAACCAATTTTGGTAGTTGCTGTCAAACTTTTTTAGTTGCAGTTTGGGTAGCTTTTGGACACAATTTATGCTGTTTGAAAAATTATGCGATGGCTTCACAGGACTTGATGTGGGGAAATTCTTCTTCCGTTGAATTTTCTGAAGACGAGAAATGTGCCAACAGCTACATCTTGAAACTAAATTATTTTTTCCAGTTCTTTGTCGAGCTCATCTGTCTTGAGAAGATTCTTATTTTGTATCTCCTGGTTCGTTACATTAAGACTCTCGTGAACTGCCGTTAGAAGTTGTATGAAAGTAGTGAGAACTTTCTCGGTTGCATCCAAATCAGTTGCCATGTTAAGCTGGCAATCCGCACTATCTAGAAAATCAGTGGCATTTTTGACTATTTTTTTTACCTGACCTCTATATGCTGATCGCGCTGATAGCTCCATTGCCATTGTCACGTTTCACCTTTTTGCACTTTTACGTTATTGTTTTTAATGTTTCTTAGCTTCTGTTCACCTTTCTCCTGGTTTTCGGCACCATATAATAAAAAAAAAAACTTTGTTCGACATTTAAAAGAAAGACCAAAACTAAAGAAACCGATATTTTATTATAAGGACTGAACTCCTTGAAAGCACAAATGACAATGGTAAATTATATCAACAAACAAAGAGTGAAATTTCATTCTGAAAATAAAATATTAGAAAGAGATAACAATACTAAGTGTAAGCAAGAAAACAATATTTATTATAGGTTAAGTAGAAAGATTTTCAATAGCTAAATCAATTAATTTTTTAACAAATACGACCTGAACCAATTAATATACATAATATACATAATTGGTTTAGGTCGTATTTATCAAACAGGAAACAGAGGGTTAAAATTAATAGACAAATGAGATCTTTTAGGAACATCTCCATAAGAGTTCCTCAAGGCTCTGTGTTAGAACCGATACTTTTCTTAATCTTTATGAACTTGCTCTTTTCTCAGAAATTTCGTAGTAGGATTAATGCGTTTGCTGATGACATTTCATGTGCTTTTTAATGTAATTCTCCTATAAACTTTATTGCTGACATGAATCAAGACCTGGAATTTCTGGGTCATTGGTTTCAACAGCATAATCTGGTGATTACTGATAAAACGAAGATGTTGTTTTTTAATCTATGTGGAAGAAAGTTGGACTTTGGTACGTTTTATTTTAACTGTGCAATTTTTACATGTTAAAAGTACCTTATAGCTGCCACAAGACATTAAAACTTTTTAAAATCATTCTGTTCCCGAGATCTTTTTAAGTGCATCTATTATGGGTAAGTGCGTTCTTAGCTCGAATATGGTTTAGTTTCCTGAGGTGGAACTATTTCGACAAAATGAACCCACTTCTTATTTCTCAAAAACACACTATTCATCTTATCTTTAACAAAAATCGTCGTTTTACTGATCTGTTACTTTTCAGAGGCCTTAAAATTCTTCCCTTAAAACATTTACACTGTTATAAGGTCTTAAAGATATTTTTTTCTAGATCAGGCTATGAACTAAATAGAAGCTTCAATTACTATAACCTAAGAACCAACAATTTGAATCTAGTTACTGTACCACATCATAATCTGTAATTTTTCTTCCACTTTTTTACGGTTTTGTTTCCCAGACTCTATGACGTACCACATAATATTAGAATCGTAAGAGTTGAATCCGTATTTCTAAAGATGATAAAACTTTGGCTCTTGAATAAGAGCTATGATGACATTTGTAACCTGCTTTGTGTTATCATCTGAATAGTTTTCTCCTTATATTATATTAATATTAGTTCCTTGCTGTGTTATTATATCTATTACGCACATACTTATCTTTTTCTATATTTTTTGTTGTCAACTTACTAGTAAATATCTGAATATATTTTGCGGCCCCACTATCTATCTTTCTTTCTTTCTTTTTATTTACGAGTATTTAACATGGCTCCCTGCTTACGCCGCTAGTTCCTTCTGAACCATAGATTGCAGGTTCATTTTTTAATTCATATATTATATTCCATAACGTAGCTTCAAAAAACTCTTGTATTATCATAATTTGAATTTTTTAAAGAATAAACTAATACTACTGCTACTAATACTTAGTGAGTATTAGGTTGGTTCGTACCAACCATAATACGAGTCTCAACCTACCGGAGGTCTCTACGGTGTTCGTATCCGATATTGAATTCGATACCATGGAAACCTCAGGTAGTACTTTTCAGCCGTAACGGTTAGATAGTGTTTAATTGATAATTTGTGCCCTACTTTTGTAACAAACGTTGGGTGGACTTCAACTTTGCTGACAACCAGGTCAGACGGTAGTGTAAATTCCAGCAGTTGATTGCCTCTCACGTTGTATTCTGAACATTAGCATCGCCGCGTATTATAGGTCCCATCTTCCTAAAATCACGGAATTTGTCTGACATCTTTTCCTCTTTAACTGCCTTTTAGACCGTAGTGCCTGTTCGACTCCTGAAAAACAGCACTCTGACCAACCACTTGTCTTTTTTATGGAATTAAGCTGTAACAGGCAGATCCTGTCCGGTAATCTGTCTATCATTTAAGTCCCTTCTGCCGAACGTGTCAAAGAGAAAGCCGCAGACGTCGTGAAAATAAAGTGGTCTACCAAAATTTGTGTGCATAATGTGTTGGTTGAGGACTCCAGAATAACGCGGCCAAGCTGCGTTCATCAATGGATCATCGCTATTGCGAATTTTTCCATTTAATGCTTTTGTGCCTAGTTCGACGTCTTACGTGCCTTCTTTATAGAACATTAGGATCTTTGACTCTTAAGCCTTACAGGTAACATACAACAAAGTAGCCAAACAAAAGAAGTGGAATGGGATTATAGATAAGAGCAAACCGAATGTAATTTTTGTTTCATGTTTGACCACGCGATTTTTGTTACCTAAAGTGACAAACTGAATTAACCTTTTAAAAAAAAATTTGTAGAGGCAAGATTTTTGAAACAACAATTCAAAAAATATTGTCCAAATTACTATCCGAAAGTAACACAGGTTTTTTTCCAACTCATTGATATTTTCATTAAATCGTTCTACATACTAACAATCAACAAAAATTTCCTGGAGTTTGGCAACATTTTGAGCATCCTTCCGCGGCCAATCAGCACACGCAAATACTATCAACTCTTTCCCTTTCCCCATTCCAGCAAATTTACTACACAGAATCAAGAGGAAACCACCTCCCAGAACACTCGACATCAGTGCTAAGTCCATTTCTGGTATTAACAAGAAAAAGTACTCTGAATCTAATGCAATTGCAATTGCTATTTCTACTGCCTCCCGAATGCACAAGTTAGAGTGGCAGAACTCCAAAACAAAAACCAAGGCAACGGTTACCAGCATCGTCGAAAATCGCAGGTTAGGCAAAGGGGTTACATTGCAATCACTCCCTTTTACAATTTTCCACAAGGTACCACAACAGCCAATAAAGTACAGTGAATGTGGTGGTACCTGGCAGATTAGAGTGTAGGAAGTGGCTATGCATTCCCTATACCTTTTCCACACTTTTACGAGTGAAATACTCACAGTAGTAATAGTCGGTAGTGCTGCATACTCTCAAACGTAAGTACGCGGCAAAAGTGCTCTCAACTTTATCACTTCTATCAGATTCCGAATTTGTAGACACAAAAATAGTCGCACTACACCTCACGCTTTATGAGAGGATTCCAGGGGAAGTACAACATAGTTACCATGCATAGTAACATTGCACCCGATATGTGAATCTTATTTATATAGTCGGAGGCAGGTCGGGGACCAAGCCCAAAGGAAAATTTCATAAAGCGAACCGTGAAGTGGAATGGAATGGTCGCCTGGGAGAGACAGGAATGCAAAACTTCGTTATCTTTAGTAGAAAGTGCTGAGAGGAAATGCACACCGAAAGTACACTCATAGTTGTTTAGTGAAATAATTTACAGGGCCTTTATCAGTCCTAATGAGCCACACTCAGGCAATTGTTTACCAATTTGTAAATTGTTGATTCCCGGTGGTTGTTTCAAGGTTCTGGTTAGAACTAGGCTTCGTTACATTAACGAGGGAAACTTGAAAACTTTGCAATTGAAGGGAAGAAAGTATGTATTGACTCTGTATGTATATATTTAGATGCACTGAATATCGATCCAATTCAAGCCTTTGTATTTTCGATTTTTAATACATTTTAGTCAATCGTTTTTTTTTTTCTGTTTTAACAGAGCACTCAAACAAAGAACTAGTTTTTTGTATTAACTCGGACATTTACAGAGATATCGCCATCACTTTCACAGAGGGATGTTGTATCACTTATGTCAAACACGTTTAAGTTGCGACGCAAGCAACCAGCCTTCAGTCATACCAGAGGACCCAGGAAGATCGTACGTAGGTTCCGGTCCTGAAAAACTCTCCTCTTAGCCTTGCAAAGGCAAGTTCTTCGACAATGTAGTTTCAGCATATCGACTGTGTTCAGTGAAGTGTTGCATACTCGAACGAGTTTAGAAGACGCAAAAGTTGCCAATGCTTCCCCCCCTCCCCCTACAACGATTTTCCACAATGTAGTTCATGGCCATTAGGATTGAGTATATCTCCGCTCTGAAGGCAGACACATGTTTTCGTAGCATCCATAATTTGTTTTGGAGCCATCCATGAAGATCCGACTACATTACTTTTCTGGGTCAGATTCTGGCCGAAACAAGCTTTGAGCACAGGAAATGTCAATTACGTATTGGATATATATTTTAATTCGTGCGGTTTTTTTTTCAAAATTTGAACGTTTATTTAAGAAAAACATGTACAATAGTATTATTTAAAGTATTGCCCATCTGAAGCTATTACTTTTTCCCATCTTTCTGGAAATTTGTGGATGCCATCCCAAAAGAACTGCGCCGGCTTGGCAACCAAGAATGAATCAAGCCAATTTTTGATATTCTGCTCAGATGTGAACCGTATTTCAGTGAGGGCGTAAGAGGTAGGGTAAGACTTCCCATCCACTGTTTTCCAAATAGTTCTTAACCGGAAAAGTAACGTGGGGCCGTCATGATGGAAAATTATTGCCTCGTGTCTGGTCGCATATTCCGGGCGTTTTTCGGCTACTGCTCTCTTCAAACGGATTAATTGTGTTCGTTAGTGTTGTCCTTTGATGGTTTCACCCGGTTTTAGCAGCTCATAATACAGCACACCCATCTAGTCCCACCAAATACAGAGCATTACCTTCGCGGCATGGATATTCGGCTTTGCCGTTGATTTGGCTGGTTGATTTTTTGCGCTTGGGGTTGTCGTAATGGATCCATTTCTCATCACCAGTAACAATCCGATGCAAAAATGACTTCCTTTTGTGGCGTTCCAGCAGCATTTCGGTATGAGTTCATGTGGAGCCCAAATTTCTTGCTTTTGAATATATCCAGCTGCTTTTAAACGTTTTAAAATGGCTGCTTGAGTGACACCCAAGGATTCTGCGAGCTCTTCTTCCTCTTCCTCGTCTTCCAAGCCAAAATCACCACTTTTAAATCGTGCAAACCACTTTTGGGACGTTCGCTTAGCTAGCGCATGTTCCACCAAAATATGAAGACTTTCGGCAGCAGTTTTCTTCATATTAAATTAATGAAGAAGAACTCCCCGCAAAAACACTTTTTCAGGCACAAAGTTCGACATATTTGAGTGAAAAAAAATTATTGTTGCTCTAGATGAATGACATATACTGAAATGACGTACAATGACAGTAGCTTCCCAACGCATGTTCGAATGGAATAATACGCCATCTCTTAGCAAACCGCACGTTAAGTTATAGAATACTCCTCTACACCGGCAGAAAGCCGACAGCTTATTGGAGATTTTCGAATTGATCTTTTAAGTTCAAAGAGGTTTGTAATAATGAAATAACTATCATCTTAGGAGAATTGGGTGGTTATGCCCTTAAGCATGTAATGTGTAAGCTACATTTATTTTGTAAAGGATTGACCGAAAGCGCATTTCTAGAGCACTAATCAACAATCACTTTGTAACAAACAGTAACTCCACAGCATCCATAAGACTTTACATCATCTTCATATGCTTTGGCGTAGACGATAGAGGTATTAAGAGTGTTAGGCATGGGAGCCAATTCTAATCAGAAAAAGATTTTACACCCGTGGGACGCCCATCTTGTTAAAATAAACAAAGTAGATACTAGGCACCAAAAAAGGCAGATGGTGTGAAATCATCTGTTGTATTTCACTATATTCTATTACGAACATTCTGCAGGCTCAAAAGATGTATACCTTCTGATCTAAAAGTACCCGGAATTTTCCCATAAAACAAAAACCCTTCAATTGTTCATCAATATTCATTTTATTCCCTTCAAAAAAGTCTCCATTGCATGCAATACACGTTTTACAGTGCTTCCTCTTTGAAAATACTTTTCATAGTCCGATTTTGGAATCACCTTCAGCTCGTTCCGCGAATTCTTCTTTATCGCCTCAATCATTTCAAGACGCTTTCCTCGAAGTGCTAACTTGAGTCGTGGGAATAGGAAAACATTACAAGGAGCAATGTCAGGTGAATACGGAGTTTGCGGAACGATATGAAAGTTGTTTTCGATCAAATAGTCGCATACAATTTTTTCAAATTCAAATTAACAAATTCAGTACCCTCGGCACAAGCCGCGCTACAACTTGTCTCATGCCCAAAGTATCATACATAACGCTCTGCACCGATACGAATGAGACACCAATATTGGCTGCTTTCTAGGTGTTGTTTACATGACGATCTGCGAGGACAATTTTCTTAACTTTTTTGATGTTTACGTCAAATATACTAATGGATGGACGACCGGCACAAAGCAAATCATCAATCATAGTACGGCCCGCTTAAAACTCTTTGCACCGATCACACGCTTGTTTTTTTGACATTGTCCCGTCCCGGAGGTACATGACATTTTGTTAAAAACACTAAATTTCCGACAAACTCTTTGCTCAACTAAATTTGACATTGCGAAACTCGCAGAACCCAACAAACAATAACTTATTTACAAAGCTATCATGCAAAACTCCCGCAAATGAGGCTTAAACAGATATTTTAGCGCCAGATAATAGATTTTTATTTTTTTTTTTTTATTTTGTGAGTAGGTGAAAAATCTTCATAGACACTATAAGCCCGATGGTTATAGTAGTGTTAGATTCTTACTCTCTAAAAAAACACTTTCCTTATGCAGACTACGACTGAATTCACACTCAACAAGCAGTTCTTCATTCGCGTTTTATTTTGCAACCGATTTTCCATTGTAGTTTCCTACGTTATTTAAAAATTAAGCGCTGCTATTCACCGCGCTTGATCGAGAGGCCTTACTCCTTTTCAGACTGCGCAATAAATTTGTCTCGTCAAGGTTCTGTTGAACAGAAATATTCGTATGCTCTTGTAGTCGATTTTTGTGTTTTCGCGCAAACATTTTAATTTCGTTCTGAATTTTTTCTCCTAGGTCTCTGTAGATATTACCGTTTCTAATGTAACACAGTGCATTAAAAAACCCTCGGAGAACTTTGTTTTGGAATGTCTGTAAGACGTTAACGTTACTACATAGCTTTGATGCAACCCCAGAGCTGTATACCATATGTCTAGAACGGTTTTAGCACTTGCTTATGGTATATAGCAGCAATTGGTTTTCTAAACTGAGCTTGGAATACTTTCCAAGAAGCCAGTGCATGTATCTATACATAATCTCAAGCTCTTCATGTTTTTTTTTTTTTTTTTTAATTTATGCTCTTCATTTAAGTTTAGCGTTCAGTGTCATACCGAGATATTTGTACCAATCTACGCAGGTAGATTGTCAGTTTTCTTGAGAGAAGTTTTGAGTGAAGTTTAAATGGACAGACTTGTTTTTATTAAGCGCGATTAGCCAAGTCTTTGGCCAATTGTTAATCCCTGTAAGGGCGCTTTGTAACTTAGCAGTTGCTTCTTCGACGGTTTAAGTTGTTGCCAAAATATCAGTGTCATCAGCAAATGTGGATAGCACAGTATCGTTCGTGTGCGGTATGTCGTGTGTAAAAAGCAAATATAACAGAGGGCCAAGTACGCTTCCTTGCGGCGCCCCCGACTTTATTGTCTTAAATTTGGAATATTTATCTGTGGGTCGATCGGAGGTGCCGGTCATCTAGGCATGAACTAACTAACTGAACCGTTCAACTTCTTTTTCAAATTGATACGCCGTTCTAAGAGGTACTTTTAACTCAGTATTTTCGACAACCTCTATTGGGAAATGTTTCCAGTGAGTTTTTTTTTTTTTTTGGATAATCTGGGAGGTTTTTATTTCTTAACCAAGGATTCGCATAATGAAAGTATAATTTTAGAATGGTCGGAAGAGAGATCGAAGCTTTCTTCAACTTTGACGTAACTAGCGTTTACTCCTTTTCTGACAAAGAAGTCTATCAGATCGGGTATTTTGGCGACATCCGAGGGCCAGTACGTCGGTCTACCTGTTGAGTAGAATTTCCAACCACATTCCATGCCCTGTAGAGAGTTTTGCCTCTTTGTGAGATAACATACATCTTGGGCCCTAAAAGGTGTGTTTCGCATTAAGGTCGCCACCAATAATAAAAGCTGGTTATTGGCTGGTTAAATAGGTCAATGAATTGGTAATTTTTTGTTTTGCAGTGCCATTGGCAGTAGATTGAGGATATACTTAAAGGTTATTTTTTATTTGTATCTTTCGGCGAATTGCTTCACGCAAACGTCTCATAACGACCAATTAATACTCTTTGCTTACTCTCTGGCTTTCTGGCAAAAATTCATGATGCACTACACCGTTATAATCCATGAAAACCGTGAGCATTGCCTTATTTTTTGACTGAAAACGACGTGTTTTTTTTTGGTCTCGGCTCATTTTGTGAACGCCATTCACTTGCCTGATGTCTGGACTGCGTGTCGTTCTCATAAACCCACGTCTTGTCTCCAGTAATGATCCTTTTGATGAATGTGGGATCGGATTCAACTTCGCAAATCATCTATTTTGCGACGTCAAGACGTTCTCTTTTTTCCATGAAATTGAGGTCTTTTGGCTGCTACACGACGGAAACCCAGATCATTAACCAAAATGTTTTGGACGAATCCATAGGCAATGTTCAAGTTCTCCGCTATCTCTCTGATGATTAATTTGCGGTTATTGGCCAACATTTCTTTTACTTCATCAATGTTTTCGTCGGTTTTTGATGTCGATGGTCTGCCACTGCGTTTATCATCTTCGATTGACTCACGAACACTTTTGAACCGCGCGTCCCACTGGTAAACAACTTTTTTCTTTAGAGAATCGTTGCTGAAACACTTTTCCACCATTTCCAACGTTCGCGCACCATTACGCAAAATTTAAAACAAATTCGTTGTTGCAAATTTAAATCCATTTCTAAAATTGTAAAAAATCGCCAAAACACACAGATATAGATGTACTCTTGGCTACGTAACTTTTGCAAATTTCAAGCTATGACTTAAAGATTAAGAGTGAATGTCAACAACAGATGTATCAACTTGACAAAAACAGAACTCAAATCGGAACAATCGGAACCACCGGAACACGGTGGTTATTCCGGTTATTTTTGATCAAGGTGGTATGTATGTACGATGTATGTAAACTGCTTTTTCCAAGCAAAAGTTCAAATCGACTTATATTTGTTGCGTTCAATGGCTCCTTCCTTTTTCGCAATGTCTTCGCGAGATTTGTCTGAATGCAGAGGACTGGACGTTTCAAGGATACTACTGGTCTTTTGGTTGTAGAGTTCGTGAATACTGTTTTTTTTTTCAGAGATTCCAAAAGTTGAGCTGTATTTTTTCACTAGCCTACATTTGTTGAGTGTTGATGTGTTAATGTCGTCTTCAGTTGTCGGAATTGACACCAATGGTTTAGCAATCAAAAAATGTCCTTTTGTCAAGGCGTAAACGCCGTTGCCATCGCTGATTACGTAAAGTGGACGTGAATTCAATGATGTCTCGATCTGCGCCAAAACGGTTGACATTTCTTTGAAGGTTAGCTTAATGTCACCCATTACTTGTTTTAAATGGTATTTCATTGCTTTGACACCAGCTTCCCGTATTCCATCAAAATATTGTGAGATGTTATTAGTTCATTGCCTAAAACACGTGCCACTTCAGATATAAGTTTGAAGGCCTTTTTGAATTCGCATTTCAACCATCTATGTGAGCCTACAAAATTAGTTCCGTTTTCCGAGAAATATGCTAGACTTTTCCTCGTCTCTCGAAAATCTTCTTCGTGCGGCTAAAAAAGCCTTTGAATATAATTCACTGACAGCCTCTAGATGACTTGTTTTTTTCGAAAGGCCAAAAAAGGCTGCAACACATCCTTTGAAAGATTTTTGACTTCGTCCCTTAGAATGTTTCCTTTTTAAAGTATCCAGCATAGTCAATTACAGTATTTATAAACGGACTTGAAGTTGATACTCTTTCTCGCGATATGTCCCCCATTCCTTGCGTAGCAGATACGAGTATTTGTCTATGTATATCATATACACTTAACACAATTGCGTATATGATATTTAACCTAATTCTTCAGGCCGATAATCCAAAGTTTTTGCCTTATTACGGCTTCAGTTAACCAGTTTTCTCCGTGATTCGTGGTACTATGGTCATCTTTAATTGTGAGTGTCGTGAAATTTAACTTCAATAGGAAAATTGGATGTCTTGAACTATGTGATAGTTCTGCTTTTGTTAACTGGTCATTATTCAATAAGTTTGCCACCTCCTCTTTAAAATGTATTGTTTGCAGTAGCCGAAAAAAAGCTCATTAGTGGATAGACTGATTGTAAGATAATTTGTACTGCCTTTAAGAAACCTCATAATGTAAGCAACAACTCTCTGTAGCTAAAAGCAGGTGGAATATCGATTTATTAAATTTTTAACGTATTCGTTTTTTTCTTGTGTTGACAATAAAATCGTAACCGCTCTTGTCTCCTCCTGTTTAGTCGCCCAAAGTTTTTCTGGCAAGGAGAGCTATTTTGGGCCATTCCACCAAATGTCGGTGGTCATTAACATTGAAGCTGCAATACACTTAAAAGCCACCTATGCTGGATTGTCCTTAATGCCCACATGACGCCAAGTTGTATTTGGGATTAAATTTTTAATTTCTTTTACTCGCGCTCTTACGAACTTACCCGTGTCTTTATTTTTGTTCCATAGAGTTTCAGTTTTAGCAATGTATACCACTTAAAGCGGTATACTAACTTTTTACGGGGCATCAGTCTTCGAAACAAATTGATCTCATTCATTCTGTAAACTGCCCAATAGTTGATTATCCCATGAGGAATTCGGCATTCACAATTTTTGCATGTATGTATAATTTTGCAACTAAATGGTGATTTATCGTAAGGTTTGATTTATAATGTTAAATAAAACACATAAATTTGAAGTGAACTTAAAACTTTTACTATCGGTTAAAACAACAATTCATGACATTTAATTTTTGAAAATGAAATCATGTAAATATTGACCACGACTAGGTCTAAGTTGGTCCATTCAGAAGGTCCAATTTTGGGTGACTCGTTCTAGCATAGCTACTGGTATCTCGAGGATAACACGAGTACTGTTGGCTTCCAAAGCATCAATCGTAGCTTGCTTATTCCTGAAGAACTGAGACTTTACATATCCCCAGAGAAAAAAGTCCAATGGGCGGCCAATTTACCGTAGCCAAACGTGAAATTAAGTGCTCACCAAAATGATTTCTCAACAAGTCCATTGTTTCACGCGCTGTATGGCTCGTAGTGCCGTCTTGTTAAAACCAGATCTCACCCTAACCAAGTGCTTGAATTTCAGGAAGCACATAGTCCAGTGTTTCACGCGCTGTAGCACCGTCTTGTTTCAGGAAGCAAATAGTCCATTGTTTCACGCGCTGTATGACCCGTAGCGCTGTCTCGTTAGAACCAGAGCTCACTGAACCCATGTGCTTGAATTTCAAGATGCACATAGTTCGTTAACATGACGCGATAGCGGTTACCATTGACGATATCATTCTGATTTGCCTCATTTTTGAAGAAATATGGACCAGTGATTCCACCAGCCCATAAACCACACCATACCGTTGTTTTTGATGGATATAATGGTAGCTCTTGGTACTCTTCGGGTTGCTCATCAGCCCAAATACGGCAATTTTATTTATTAACGTATCCATTGAGCCATGAATGGGCTCCATCACTGAACAAAATTTCACGATAAAACATCGGATTTTTATTGAGTTTTTCCAGAGCTCATTCACTGAAAATATGGCACAAATCCAAGTAGCCTGGCTTCAATTCTTGTACAAGTTGAATTTTTTACGCTTTTAGGACGAGATGCTCACATAAAATACGCCAAGTCAAGCTGCTGAGAACGACGACAAATCGATTCGTCACGGTCCTTGCGTTCACTCTCAACTACAGCTGCTAAAGTCTCTTCACTACATGCTTAATGTGATCCAACCGGTATCGCATCATCCACTTATGTAAGCTGGGACTCAAATTTGTGAATTCCTCGAATCGCAAGAAAAACATTTCTCACACAACGTTGATTTTCGTAATACAGCTGAACAATTTGGAGACGCTGTTGTGGTGTGAGTCTTTTCATGACAAAGCAGTTTGATAGGGGTCACGCGTAATCTGTCAAAAAAAGGCTATTGAAAATCAAACCTCACGATGAATCACCCCTTATTACGATTGGTGAAAGCCACCCCAGTGGATCAAAAATTCGAGCGGTTTGTGATAAGACGCTTCTTTTTGTCATTGTCCTTGAAGTGGTTGAATTTATTTTGAAAATAAATTTGTCTTGCTTTCGATCCCAGTGCAAACCAAGTGTTTTCACTGCTTCATTGCCTTTGAACTGGATGACTTCATTGTCTCCCTCTGTGCTGATATTTTTGGTTATGCTACTGCTGTTTGAGATACACTTTCTTAAGCGAAAACCGAACATTTGAAGAAGGTTGCTTATAGTTTTTTTTTATTGCTCACCATTTTATAGATCATCGGTGTATAAGTCTTCCTTTATTACTTTTTGTAGTATTTTATCTTCATTTGAACATTTGTTTGCTCTAACAAATTTACGCCACAAAATTTGTTGTCATACCGTTGCTTAAGCAAGGGCCATGCTTCGTAACTTTCTTTTGAAATGGTGGATCAACCTTGGGGTGTCAGCTTTCGAACAAAGTCGTAGATGCAGCGTTTTTTTCTGCGTTTAGTATTTGCTCATTGTTGTGAACCATGTCCTGAAAAACGTTGTGAAAATACGCCCATTTCCTTTTATCAACGTAAAATGTTGAAATTTTCAGCTTTTCAAGTTCCAGGTTGGTACGATAGAATTCTTGCGGCTCTTACTTATTTAAGCCTTTTTTTTAATTTTGGAATCTCTTCGAAATATTCATGCTCGTTGACATAGACATTCTTTATTTCTTCAAAAAAAAAAAAAAAAAAAATCCAAATACCTTATCAGATCGTTATCACTTGTCCTTTTAATGCTAAATTCGTCAACCT
Organism: Volucella inanis; assembly: GCA_907269105.1. NCBI lineage: Eukaryota > Metazoa > Arthropoda > Insecta > Diptera > Syrphidae > Volucella > Volucella inanis. The sequence goes on from OU026153.1 coordinate 152,765,275, forward strand.
TTTTCCTTAGAGTTGCGATTCTAGTCCTGCATAGGTTGTGCTGCTTCTTCTTCTAAATATAGGCTCTTCGTTACTTTTGACGAAGCAACTCCAGTTGTCTTCAAGCTTTCCCATTGAGGTAGGTACTTGAGGTAGGTACTTTGCTTGTAAAAGTCCACTTCTTCGAAATAATCCGCCATTAGTTTCATTAATTTTTTGAACTGTTTCTTACATTTCGTAGTAATGACCAGTTGAGCACACAATTTATTATGTGTTGGCAGTCTAGTTGTTTCCAATAACTTACTCCTGTTAATGACCATTTTGCTGATTGTGCAATTAACCTTTTAACTAAACCGTTGCAAATATTATTGAAAAAGTCGTCTTGTTAACTTGTTCTTCGACGTGCCTTCTAGATTATCACCTTTTTCGCTTATTCACTTACTCTGTGACTCTTACCACTGGTGAGGGAAAAGAACAGATTTTTTCAAAGGACCAAAATGAGAATAAACACGTCCAAGTGTTGGTTTGATTTTATTTCTAAATACTTTTTTCTTTTAAACAAATTGTCTTATACCTTGAAATTTTCCTTATTTTATCTTCTAAATACATACACATGTGCATGTTTACAAAACTCTATTACAGCTGAATGCTGCATACATTCCTCAGCTTCTTTTTCGTACCTAATTTAGGAGGAGCGTTACCGAACCTAACAAGTTTTCTCCTAAATGGTATCCAGTTGGTTTTTCTCGAATTTTTACCTTCTTAGGGTTCAAGTATTAAAACTAATTACTTGCTGTCTTGCTTTCATAAAAACTGTTTACAACTAGCTCGGACGATCCAGTAGATGATTGCCTGTCATGTTGTATTTTTAATTACCCCAAAAAGCATCATATTATGAGTATTTGCGTTGTGGCATATAATTGCCTTACAAACTCTCGGTCTTTCCAATTGCAGTACCAGACTTTGGTTTTTCAGATTCTTACTCTGCCAGTGAGTTAGGATTTTCCACTCTTCAGTGTTGAGTTCGGGTTTCTGGTTATGTAGGTCTCTACTCATTTACATTTACCCAAAGAAACTACGACTAAAGAATTGAAAAAAAAAATCTGTTATTATTATCCTTGATTATCCGCGTACTATCCCATCCAAAAATTTCCCAGTCCATTTGCTTCGTTATTTAGCAGGCAATAAGACTCCTTCAACCTAATGAACATCGGAAAGTATCTATAAAAAAGAAAAAACTACACTCATTAAATCCAGTCACTGTCAATGTCTATAAAAAACGATTTCGACTTCTTAAAAAAAAAGATAATAATAATAAACAAGAAATATCTCGTTTTTTTAAACATCTGCCTTAACAAATCGACAGCATTCCACCATCTCACTGTAGAGTACGTGTCCTGTTGATTTTGTCATATATTTTTATCCCACAACTTAAAGAAAAAAATGGTATCCACCGCCCACGTTTATCCAGTAGCCGTTTTTAGTACTACCCACCAGCTGGTATCTAACAGTCGTTCAGCCTTTGCAATTTTAGTCACGAAAATCCCATCAAAGAACTTAATGTGCCTCTCACCGTGTCTTCATCCAGAGCGGGTGTCTATAAGACACAAAAAAAAAAAAAAAAAAAAAAAAAACTGTGCCATAAAACATGTCGATAGGTACAGATCTAGGTACTAACTGAGTTCATTCAAAGTGCAAGCCGAATCGAAATCTCTAAATCTTTTTCAAAAGTTTTTAACTGGAATATGGAAAAATGCAAATGCACACATAGAGGACATTAAAATCGAAGCATCGTCGTACATTGTCCATCTTTTTTCTTAAATCTTCTCTTTTCATAAAGAAAGGATATGGAAGTTCTACTTTCGAATCTCTACCCACATCGGGCTAAACATAAGGCGAACTTATGTTAAGCATAATACAAAAAAAAAAAAAAAGAAACAAACAAACAATATAGTGGTCGCATATTTTTCTCTGAAATTGGCATGTTTCCTCCCATCTCCTCCGATGTGAAAATTGCAGGCATTAATTCAAATACAATATCACTAATTGATGTGTTGGCGTCTGGCTTTGGGTAGTTCTAAAAGAAAATTTTTAATACCACCAGACTAAATGTGGATCCTGCTCCTATACATTTCAATTAGAGCGTTCAAGTAACTATGGAATATATCTTCACAATATCATCATGCAAGGACTATCCGCATCCTACTTTAAGACAAATTTTTTCTAACCAAACATCCTCTGTGTATCCTTGACCGGAGTTTTTTCAATATCTACCTACTCGTATAGAAAAAAATCAATTTCTCGAAACCGTTCCAGAACAGAAAATCAATCCTCCAACTCAGCGTCGGGCATAATTGATTACGTGCTGAGTGATCCATGGGGATTTTGTTTTCCACGTTTAGCATAAAAACCTTTTGAGCTGCTCAATGAGATCCTGCAAGGGGTGCTGGCGAATGCTGAATGTGATGCTGGTAGGTACTATCAGATATTGCTCTCCTATCGGTGCTGGGGCTAGTTTGATTTGCTTCGTCCTTTGCACTGAAAGAATGGAGAAAGTACCAAAAAAGAATAAAAGGGCAACAACAATGCAAAAGAAATGTAATTCCACAGAAGAGACAGAAAAAAGAATGTGCAAAAGCAAAACATATTTCAAAGAGATGAGACAAGGAACAAGTCTGGGGAGTAATGGCGAGATAAAGCTTAAGGATGTGTATCATTTTGTTTGCAGAGGAATGGTTATCATTTTGCTCTAGCTAAAGAAATTGGAAAATTGCATCTAAAGAGCTTCCAGCTAATCCAATTGAATTTCGCGGTAGATTAGATAATCTCAAAATGTTGAGTCCAATAAAGTTGGAGAAGTATCCATCACCAAACGGAATATCATTTAGGGGATGTAATAGAAATGACACATTTGTATACCCGCCAGGGTAGTGCCCTAAACATCAGAATTTCACGAAGAGGTTCACGAAAAAATTTGCGGGAGCATGGTGCTGGTTGTCTTTCAAGCTCTGAAAATTACGGCCTTCTATTGCTACAACTGATATCTTTAGGGAATACAATTGATAATAAACACTCAGGGGGTTTATCAAAGTCGGAAGAATTTGATATTCGAATCCCCGCCAGCGAGAATTTTCCAAATTTCCTTAGTTGGTTACGCCGCTGAATCCCAGCAGGTAGAGATTCAACCACTAAAATAAATGAGACATGAGATGAGTCGTGAAAATATTCATAAAATGAAAATCTAAATTTTCTAACACTATGTAGTATACTCATATCGAAGTGTTCTTAAATTCGTAGGCATTTCCTTGCTGAATAGATGGATTGAAATCGCTGAAGATAGTCCACCTTTGGATTCGATCGTGCAAATTGTAATTCTACACTCGAATCTGCACAAATACAGGCCCAAACACAGCTGGTTTTCACCAGCTGTCAATGTTTACAGTATTTTAGAGCACTTGATTCCATTTTTTACACAAAATTTGAGGCAAAAACTTTGCTCAATTTTTTGTAATAATTGAACATAGCCGAGCACATCCAAAACACGTCTAACTTTTCTATCTGTAAAAAACAAACTAAGTATGCTAATACTTTATACTTGAAACTGTAAATATATGTTCGAGACATATGTTCTAACACAGTAAAAAAAAGAATCGATAATCGAATGTACGTTGCCGCGAAATTTCGAAAGTCATCTTACTTTTTGAACACACTTCCTATACTCCCCTACTCTTCTACTCCCCTAGTAGGATTCTAGCTCTGTTATCTAAAGTATCTACCTCTATTTTTTTTTCTTGGTTGCGCCATGGGTATGTAATCTTCATAGATACCAATAGCCAGAGTTTTATTAGCATACACGATTCACAAGCCTGAGTAATCAATGCCAAGAGTACGCCTACGTACTAAACATACACCCTACACACTTCAAACTACTCTTCCCGCGGGACTGCCGTTAGGTGTTACTTCGCGGGGCTGGTTAGCATTTTATGCTCTATGCGGTAGCGTTAGGCGCAAAACACCGTATTTAATGCCATTGTCAGTCTGATATATTAGCTTCCTGTCGGTAAAGTAGTTCATAACTATCTTTAATAAATACTCTGGTGCATCAATTCTGGCCAGTGATCTGCCAATGCGTGTCCAGTTGGCAGAGGTAAAGGCGTTTGTAACGTCTAGAGTAAATACTGAGAAGTATTCTTTTGTGACTTCCCTCCGTCTCCTCCCTTGCATTGCTTCGGCTGCTATATCTACTGCCGTCTTTATGCCATCGACGGTAGAACGCAATTTTCTGAAGCCATACTGGGCGTCAGATGAAGCCCTTCTATTCTCTGCTGCCAACTGACTGCTAGCTAGTCTGCAATATATGATGCGTTCTAGGAATTTTCCCAGTGTATCTAGCAGGCATATTGGTCGATACGACGAAGTTTCTCCGGATGATTTATTTTCTTATATCCTTAGGACATTAGGCATTTCCATGGTTCAGGAAAGATCTCCTCCTCAAGGCACCGTTGCATCGTTGCTATAAAAAGGTCCGGTCTCTTATAGACGGCTGCTCTGACAGCCATATTTGGAATGCCGTCGGGTCCAGGCATTTATTCCAGTCACCTATTGTCCTGCATGTTTCGTATAGACAGGACATTTGTGGGAACTTGATACTCTTCAGTTTCTTTGTCACTATCTATACGCCACTCCCCACTCGCTACATAGGTGTTTGAAGCATATTGCTTGCTCTCCTTGATGGCTTCTTTGAGATCGCGTCTTGATAACCTAAACGTAGATAATCTTTCCTAGAACTCCGGCCTACACATTGAAAGTTGCGATCTGTGCCGGGCCCGAATGCAGTTTGCTCTTAGTGCTCTGATTTCGTCATTTCACCAGAGGATCTACCTCTCTATATTGGGGGTTATGTCGTCGAGTTAACTGTGCTTGAAACGTACATATTACGGAGTAACAAACAGCCTTAGATGCGGATAGACTTACTGTCGACGTTCAATATTTTAACTTGCAGAGCCCATAAATTGCCACAAAGCTGATATCACTATCTCTGTCGTCTAAGAACTGCGATGTGATGGACAGGCAAAAACAATTATGAAAGTATCCGAGCTAACCCTTGACTTACACCCGCATCAAGGCGAACCTATTCACGAACATAAGCCTGCAAACTCCTCGAACAGACGTAGAAGGAATGCTATTTACACAACTTTATGATCGTCGCGTTCACAACACCAACTCTAAAAACGTACTCAGATTAACGGACTTCGCGGAGCCGTGCCAAGTTTTAGCATCTCTGCCATATAATCCATCCTTGAAGGATTACAATGTAAAACGTTTGTTACCCCATTAACCTCGGGAAATCAATTTTCTAAAGACGGACTATCATGTGATTCATTTAACATTACTCGTAAACCTGAACGGTCGTGCAGAACTCGAGCGCTTGCAAGGGTGCGTGGTAAGCATAGGTTTACATAGTGATAATTGAGGGTAAGGTAAGGAGTGTACTATTAACAAGAAAGGAAAATTAGAAAACACAGAGGACACTGGACTTATTTTTGTTTAAATTGAATAACAGGTTTTAAATTTATAAATTTATCTTCTACAGTCTAGAACTTCAGCGACCTATTCTGGGGCTAGAACTAACACCTTAAAATTTAAGCTTGCTATTGTAGTGCAAAAATGATCGCCAAAATCTCATGGCTGTTTATATAGAGCTAAAATTATTTTAGGGTTAAAATGTCTGCCTTAGAATCACGACCTTAAAATTTAAAAACACTGTCCTAGGTTTAAAACTTAGGCCTTGTATTTGAAGCGCTATTTATCTAGAACAACATTTAATGCCTGCTATTCTAAGTCCACAAATAGTGCTTTTGAGTTTAAGGGCTACTAGTCTAGAGTTAGAAATACGGCTTTAGAATTTAAAGCTAGAGTAACTGTTTAGAAATTTAAGCGCTATTAATTTTGAGCTAGATACTGGAAAAAAACTCAATTAGTTAAATAGTTAAATTAGTTAGTTAGCATACGCCGATGATATCGTCATAATTGGAAGAACTTAGCGGGCTGTTACCGGTGCCTCTGTAAATTTTGAAATGGAAATTGCCACAATGGGTTTAGCGGTAAGTAAGGTCAAAATTAAGTTAAAAGTGTTCAGCGGAAAAATTTCAAGTTTAATGATAAATAAAGAAAAAACTGCAACGTTTTCCCATATTTTATTTATATGCATACTCGTAAAATGAAATTTAAAAATGCGGATTTTAAGTTTTAGAAACAATTACGTCTAAGTATCAACACACTCTTGCAATCGGATTTTTAATTTTGTGAATACGTGCGAGCAAGGCTTTGGTTCAATGGTGGTAACTTCATGGCTGATATTTTCTTGTACGGCCTAAATTGTTCGGGGATTGTTGATGTAAATCCTCGAAAAGTTTAAGATCTGGTGACAAAGATACTCAGGGCAGCATAGCTTCTCCATTCAAATACTAACTGAATGTGGAGTGGTCTTATTTTGTTAAAATTATGTTCCTTTGTTGAACCCGGGAAACAGATGCAATTTACGGTACAAAAAATTCGTCGGTTATTCGTCAATGCACGTCAGCAGGTTAAAAAAAAGGGCCAAAAATCCCTCAGAGAAATTGCACACAACACTGTCGTTTTTGGACAGTACAAATGTTTTTGATGGCGTGTCCTAGGGTTTTCGGTGTACCAGTATTATTTTGAACAGCCATCAATATGAAAATGCAATTTATCAGTGAAAAATATGTTTTCAAGCGTTCGTGCTGTTAGAAAACTTTCCAGCACCGTTCCCGTTAACGTTTTTCTTAAAGAATAGTTATTTTCATTTTTCAAAACAACTATGTTGATTTATTTTATTCCTTATCGATTTACGCGGATTGCGCATAATTTCGCGTCGAACTTGAACCACACGTTCTAGTGTCGCTGTTGACGTTGATTGTCCCGCAGGATTTTGGTTACCCGTTATCCCTTTTTGTATATGCTTTTAAGCCCACGACCAGATAAGTTGTGTGCTCAGCCTAACATTCACTCGTCGAATAATAATTATAAGCACCAACCAACGGATCACCGCACTTTAAATATAGCTTAACCGCAAACGCGCAGTCCGCTCCCGAACAGTCTCTCCTTGTCACTGGCAAATGCACAAATTACGCGCGTCGAACAACACCGTTCTCATTCCGCTCACGCTGTTAGTTTAAGCAATTACAATTCAGACTTGAAAATTTTCCGCTGGATACCCTTTATGTGCTGTTAATAAGAAGGAACACCCAACACCGACGAATTAGACAGAACGTCGCAGTCGTACGTTTTGGTTCCAATAGCTGTTTTTTTGTGCTAAGAAGGCAAGTAATAGTAGTAGGGCCCTATCCAGATCAACTATGGTGACTGATCATTCCAGTCTTACTTATGACGGTGAAGTATGAACTCTATCGAAAGCGGATGAAGTTCTTCGTACAATATTCGGTCTCGTTTGGGTTGACGGACTTCGCAAGAGAAGATTCAATGATGAGCTACATGTGCTGGACGGCGATGTCGATCTTTTTATATATACACTTGCGGTCATAAAAACCGCACCATATCAAAATGATTGAAAAATTGTTAATAACTACGATAATAATTTTTATAATGAAATGAAATTTTTGTTGAGTTCTCCGTAGTAGTTTATAAGTATTTCTATTAATTTCCATCTGTTTATTGAATGTTTGAAAAAAGATATTAACAAAGAAAGAAAAACCAGTTAATTTTCTTATTTTTTTAAAATATTTTAATACAGTCATTGGTTATCAAAATCAAACGATACATTTTTTTATGTATGTGTATATAAGATGTTTAGATATGCCACTTTTACCAAAAAATTATCTATACCGAGTTGCTCCTCCTTTGGCGGTTATAACCGCTTTTATTCTAGAAGGCATCGAGTTTACTAGAAGTTCAGTAATATCCCTTGAAATTTCAGTATTCCATACATGTTCCAGAACTTCATTTAGTTTTTTGTTTTTACTCTCTGGTTTATGTTCAGCCATCTTAGGTTTCATTACATGCCACAAGTGTTCGATTGGATTTAAATCGGGCGAATTAGCAGGTCAGTCTAGCCTGGTAATTCCAAAGTCATCAAACGTTGTCTTGAGCTGAAAATTATTGAAAGACTCTAGTTACTTGTCTGTTTATTAATTGTAAAATAGACATCTAGAGGTTGATTTATAACACTTTACTTACGGATTTGGCGTGGTGGCAAGGTGCAGAATCATGTTGAAAAATGCACTTGTCAGTATACGAATGATGCTGTTCAATTGCTGGTACCAAAAACTCCCCTACTACTTCTCCATACATTTGAGCGTTCATAGTTCCATTAAAAAAAGTGCAAAGGGCCCAAAACGTAAAAAGAAAAATATCCCAAAACCATCTGGCTTTGAGCGTCACTGTTTTGACTATGCACTCGTGCTTGAACCTTTCACCTGCTGACCGTCGTACGTATGGCAAATTGTCGACACACAACAAATTAAATTTACTTTCACCGGACCATATCACACATCGCCAATCATCCTGCGTCCAATCTTCGTACTTTTTTGCCAACGTAAAGCGAGCTTTTTTCATTTTTGTGGTTAGGAGGGAGGGTCGTCTTCCATATAAACCTATCTTCCGTAGCCGTCGGTGTATAGTTTCGGCGCTGAGATCAACTTGATGAAATTCATTCAGCTTTGCTCTTATACGGACAGCACTTTTAAAGCAATCTTTCATGCTAATTCGTTGTAATACATTGTCCGTCTTCTGGGTTGTTTTACGTTTTCGTCCCGAGCCTTTTTTTCCTTTCCAGTGGATCCAAATTTACTTTTTTCTTCATCAGTTGTATGATAGTTGAATGACAGCATCCTATTTTAACCGCAATCTCACGATAGTCAGGCCCTTCTTCGACTAAAGTCAATATTTGAACTTTTTCGTCCCGAGTCAGTTGATGATATTTACCACTTGTTTTACTTGTCACCATCGCAACTCAATTCTAACTGATTTTTTTTTGTACTGAATACGAAGCCGAACTCCGCCATGGGGAATACCCTTCATTAGTATCGGAAAAGCCCTTACGATCTGATATAATTTTTGAGAACTCATTAGGTGGTGCGGTTTTTATGACCGCAAGTGTATATATATAAATAGCATGAGCTTACGGAATTTGTGTACCCTTAAAATGTTTGTATACAACGCGGCGAAAGAAATTTAAAATTGAGGGAGGAAGAAATGAGAGGTACCGATTTACATTGATTTAAAATGTTTGCAAGTTATAGTATAACGATCAAGAAATAGATAGCTCAGCATTTCAGGCATTCCATAAGGAAGTTGTACGAATCACCATATTTTAGAGTACGTCCGAAAGTGAGCTTGACGGTATACCGATGAGCATTCATAGCTAGACGGGTGTTACGGTTGAAGGTTTGAAGGGGCGGAATGCTACTGGTAATTTCAATGGAGACAGGAGACAAAACGTCTCCTGTTGAGGGGTGTAAGCTTACTGACTGATATTAGTATTACATATGAGTTTTATCACATGGTTATCTAGCAGGTGCAGATATGTTTCAGGAGCACCTGACCAGATGTAGGCATTGTATTTCAATTTTGAGCAGACGCTTGAGGAAACCCAGACATTTCGCAGAATTTTTGATGACATCGAATATGTGGTCGCTTCAACGTACTTAAATTGTTATTTGGAGTTTCCGGAAATGGACAATTTTTGGGTTTCGACAATGTAAGTGTTATTTATGGAGAATGACTGGGTATTTAAATTTCGCTTTAATGACAGCAGACGGCATTGAGGTTTAAAAGCACTAAATTTCACTCTGTTGATATTTCCTCAATTGGTTATGCTGTTGGTATTGGAATTTAACGAACTTAACGAACGACATACTATTAGATTAGAAGTAGCAGACAAGAGATTATTGATAAAAGTTAAAAAGAGTGTCGGAGACAGAACGGAGCCGTGAGGTACACCAGCATTCAATTTGTGAATATCAGACTTAAAACCATTCAAGATAGCTTGAATTATACGCTCTGAATGTTAATTTCGATCTCAGAAGCACGTAATTTCGAGAAAAGACCCTGATCCTAATCTCTGTCAAATGCTTTAGAGATATCAAGTGCAACAGTCTTACTTTCGCCAGAGTGATGTACGCTTTGGTTCCGCTTTTCGGTGCGACATGCCACCAAATCACTAGTGGACCTGTTGCTACGAAAATCGTACTGCCGGTCATTGAAAAGTTTTTGTGTTTCGAGATGTTTCATGAGCTGACGATTTATCCGCGTTACCATGACCTTGGAAAGAAGGGACGTAAGTCCAATGGATCTGTACGAAGAGAGAAAATAAGATTCGCTTTTTTAGGGATGGGCTGGACAAATGTTGTTTTCCATCTACTCAGAAAGAGTCCTAAAGAATAGAATTGATGAAAAAATTTACGCAGTGGTTATGCCAGTGAGGAAGAGCACCTCTTTTGAAGAGGGGGAGATATACTATCCGGAATAGCGGATTTGTATATATTGAGATCTAAACAAGGCTGCGAAGTGAGAATTTTGACGCTGGTTTACCGAATCCATTTGGTGTAGGTGTTATGCCCTTAAAAGAATATAAAGCAGTTCACCAACAAAATTCACACTCACAACCAGTTATCCATAGGTTGTTATATACACTCAGTCACTGTCCATACCGTTTGATAACTACCGCATACAATAAGACTTGATGGAGAGATATATTAAGAGATACAGTATCCGAATGAATATTAGAAGAAGGTGATCTATGAGGCTTTTCCACCACTTAGTATATCTGGCAACAACAATTTTTGCAGAGCCGTCCAATTCAAAGAGCATAACGGTATGACCCAACAAATTTATGGAAAAAAGATTGCAAACACTCTTGTCAATATATGTATGTAGGTCGAACTTACACGTCAAAAGGGTGCACCAAATCTGTCAGCATTGCCAACATCTACAACGGATCTAAGAAATATTGCAACAGATCACTGGGGGAAAAAAAATGAAAAAGATGCTAACATAAACTGTAAGGGGTACACATTTATTAAATGTTGAAATTGTTAATTAATATTGTGCTAGAGGCACAAAGCGACAAATATTTTTTTTTATACCATCAATAGTAAAATTTTTGTTAATGTTTTCTTATAACTTTTTTTATATTTTTGAATTATTATATTTTTGAAGTTAAAAATGTTGGGCCTAAGTAAGAACAAAATTAAGTATACAGTTATAAGTATTATATTTAAATAAATCAATTCAGTTCAAACTGTAATTCGTTACATATTACCACCACAATCTAGATGTTGTGAGGAATAATAAAAAAAAATGTTGAAAAATCGAATACCTAAATTGGATGAAATTTCAAATATACAACACAGCCATCTTTAAGTAACCAATTAATTAATAAGCAGTGAGAATTTTTTTCAGCATTTGTCTAGTGACAGGAGAACTACCGCCTTAGAATTTGAGGAATGTTATTCAAAAGCTAGAATTATATCTTTAGAATTTAAGACTGCTATTCCAAAGCTTAAGCAACCGACTTAAAATTGAAGGTTTCTTGATCTATTCTTGTAATTATCTCCCTTAATTTAAAGGCTGATACCCTAGGGCTACATATGCTGCCTTATTTTATTCAAATAGAATAACCACTTTAAGTAACTGCTATTCTAGGAACTAGATTGCTAAATATAAGGTTATCAGTTTTTCGTACAATTAGCACCTTAAAATTGAAAGTCCGTTTACCTAAGTTTAGACTAACTGCTATTAAATCAGGCTTTATAAAAGGGACTTGAATCTGCTATTCCTGGACCTTGAAATTTTGAGGCTGCTATTAAAGGGTTGAATACTCATATCGTGCCCTTCATTCGATTTTTTTTTTTTTTTGTAAGGCTAGAAGTATGGTTCGAGCTTTTATTGTCAGCCTAAATTTCGGCTTTATAACTTGTTTTAAGGTGCCTAGATAAAGTTACAATTATGTGAAGTTAGATGTGAATATTATCTAGGACCAGCATTTAGCGAGTGGTATGCATTGTTGTTATGTTATGATTGTTAGTGCGGTAACAACAGTAAGCTTTATGCTGGTATCTATTGTAGTACAGTAAAAATATGACTTTTAATGATGTTTCACCAGAAATTACAATTATTTACATCAGAAATTACTACTTCGTAATCACTGTTTCCTTGGTGTAAAACGAAAATTAAGTATTAAAGTTTTATGACTTTAAACTAAAAAGGCCTTATATAAGACACTTAATATACTATGAAGTTAGCGAAGGCGGGTGAAGGTATTTTTGCTCAAGTTAGTCTTGATCCTGTTTACATTGACGGGCCTCAAAGAAGAGATATAGCAGCAATCTCTACAAATGGTACCTGGACTTCGACCTCTCCGTTTCCTAACTGGAGAGGTTTGACTCCTAGTTCCACACAGACCGTAACACCATCTAAGTACAGTGTAGAATTGAAGTATCGTAATCGTGGTAAGAGATCGGAAGATGAGCATTTAAAACTGAAAACCCTGACATGTAGAAGGCAAGCAAAGTTTTTAGGTAGCTAGAAGCTCTTAAATTTTAAACAGCAGTAACCACGTAGTAAGAAAAAAAAACTTCGTACCACTATACTGAACATGCATGTAAGTATAGCATGTGACGTGATAAGCATAACTATGTACAACAAAGTATTTTTCGCAGAAATAGCATAAATAGAAAATTGGAACCGCAACATAAAGGTCTACCGAAATGTCAATGAGCTGAAAGGTGCTTACAGTTCTATACAACATCCTGTGAAATCCTTGGATGATGATCTCATTTTGATTTAGTTGAAAGTTTCTATACTGACGAATTTTTTCTAAAGTATTCGATTATGCAACTCCACAACGTTACAAGAGAAGCAAACATGAATGAGCTATGATAAACCTTATTATTTCAAAAGTAACCAGCCTTGAATCTTCTACATTTTTATAAATTATTACAGAATTTCAGGATAACCAGTATAAAAATGCTCCTACCACCGCCTTGAATATGGAATTGAGAAAAATTCAGCTACCAAAACTGGCAGGAGAAGTATACGTTTGGTATGTTTTGCACCGGAAGTTGAATTACCATTTCAAAAACGCCATCATTTAGCTCACCTGTTGTCGTCTATGCACTGCAGAACACAATTTTGTAGCTGAACATATGAGATACATATGTCATATAAAATGATCAAGTATAGCGTAATCCTAATGTTCAAAAGCAAAGTTTGATTTAGCAAAGTTAACTTACCGTCAAGTCCTTACAATATAACCATTCCATTTGGTTTTACTCTCTGAATGAACGCCGTTCTAATAAATTCTGTAATTTACCTTTGAAAGCACCTTCCACACAACTTTATCCGAAGCTAATTACGAAATTTCTTTCCAATTTCACACAAACTGTGCAATCAAATGGCACATCTAACCCCGACTCTGATCTATCCCTCCACTGTGACCCTACAGAACGAAACATTGATTCAGTTAACTCAGAAATTGAGATATTCCTCTGCCAGAAGAACGTGGTTATAACCAGGTGGGTGGTGTGGTGTTGCTTCTCATATTAGGGCAGTACAACAAGTTACGTGCCAAATCGAAGTCTAATAAGAGCAAAAGTACACAAGCCAACTTAGAGTTTGTGGAACTAGGATCTGAAAATGCCATTTTCTGTCGCCCATACAAAAACAGACAAGGAAACCCAAGGACATCGCCGCATTCAAAGGACAAAATATTTCTCAAACTACATATACTGCACATTTGTGAAGAACTCTTCTATGTCGTTAATTGCGTTTTCATGTATCTTCCATTCTTGGTTAAAAGAAATCCAAACCAACAGAACTGCCCGACGATATTCATACACGAAGTGTAATTACAATTACACAATCTAATGGATCCCCTAGGAGCGAAAACGTAATGGTGTAGTAATACATCTGGGCGGAGCGCAGCAACACAAGTCTTCCCTCTGTGTGAAAACTCAGTCATGCCTTAAACAAATCACACTTGTGCCGGGGTGGCACACGAATATGGCACAGAAATCTTGCCATCTAGCACAGACATGTGGCAATAGGAACGTAATGTTACAATTATCAGGCTGACAGAATTGTTATCGCGTCGCATGAGCCAAAGCCAGAGCAAGGGCATAGTCGTTGGTGTATCCATGCGTATGCCTCGTTTAGTCTTTCTCCTCGAGTGATGATTATGGAAACATCAAAAATATCGAGTAGGAGGATGGCCTTGTCTCTGCATTCGTTGTTGATGGTCTCTGGAAAATAGGTATGTACTTATATGTACATATATAGAAAATCTCTCTGGAAGAACCCTTGACAGTGTCAAATCATCAACTTGTTCAGGATGTTGCATTGTGGTCGATTGGTTGAATGTATTTTGCTTCAGATTCTTATTACGAATCATTACACTACATTGTGGATACTCTCATGCAGTTTCAACATACACTCTTTTCTTAGGGAGTCTACTGGATTCACATGACCATGAAAATTTCTTCCTGCTAGCCATATGACACGAAACGCCACCAATTATAAGGATACTCTCGAGTTAGATAATTTTGGGACTTTTCCCTAAAATCACGACTGCGGAATAGGATCTCTGCCACACACGAGGAAATATAAGAACAACAAAAGCGGGGGACTTGCCATTTGAGTGAAATCTACTCGTACATGGATCCATTTGTAGTTATTGTGTTACTTGGTTTTGCGAAAGTTTATTCATCAACTTAATTCTGAACAAGGACACGATTTGTTTTGGCTTGCAATGCATGGAGCTGGGACGGAGAGTTAAGCATTAATATTCATGTGCAGAATTAATTATCAATGAGGTATGTTTCCGGGATTTCAACTGGATTTGCATCAAGAATGTAAGGATGGATGTCGGTTTAATATTTCATGACTTTCCTTTAGAGTACGTGGGAAGTCTTGTATTCACAAGGTAAACAGAATGTTATGACATTTAAATTGCCATGAACTAACAAACGGTCTGGAAACTATTTTCAATTGCTTTCTGATCTAACGACCCCATAAAATTTGTATTCATAGATTTCTTACACATGGTAGAACATAAAGCACTTTGACATTCTATGGGAAAAGGTACACAGATATTACAATATCAAGAAACTGCATAAGTAAACCCTACGGCATCAAAAACAACATCGAAAATCAGAGCAACAGACGAATTATCGATCTACACATCACAGACCTTCTCAACAGAAATTCACTTTGCACCCTCATCAATATGCATACAAGAAAGAAAGATCCAAGGAAAGTATTCTACTATATCTAGTAACACAGATTAGAGGGCCTAACAACAAAAGAAAATTGCAATATGTGCCTTCAAAAATAAAGAAGGTGACTTCGATAATACCGGATATGAACCCATTTCAAAAGCTACGTCCAAGAAAGGGTTTTGACCATCCCACTAACCGTTGGGTTAGAGCGATGCTCGAATACCCGAAAATCTATACATAGTCCGGTGAGACCAAAATCTCTATCTAAGTCGTCAAAGAGTGTCCATAAGGAGGTGTTCTTATAATCACCGGTTATTGATGACCTACCAGTAAAACGACGACTTAGCCTTAATAGTGAAGGCTAAACACCCTAAAGACGTTTGCTATAAAATGCAAACTGCTCTAAAGATAGTAAACGAATAATGAGTTGGAGAAAATCTCTCAATCAATCACAATAAGGCTTTATTTTTTCTCTTAACTTGTAAAAGAAATCTGAGTCTTGACCAGATCTCACTTAACTGTACATAAATTATGAACTTATAGACAAAAACTATTTACATATTAATAATAAAATAACAAAATCTACTAAAGCCATGTGGGCTTGTCGTCGTATGTATAGTAAGACCTTGGAAATAACCCCACAAGTCTCTCATTGGATATATATAGGATTTTCTAACAACGACTTGACAACTTTTTTTTTAAATAAAAGGCAAACCATTTGAGATGTTTTAAAAACTTTATTATTGGCTTGAAGTACAATCAAAACATTTATAAATGGAACCCGACTTCGTTCATATGGCCACCGCAGGCACGTTTGCAGCGCTCGATTCGTTGGACCCAATGTGCAACGACTCAGCCAACGGCCGCGATTTTGCGTTTAATGTTGGCTCTGAGCTCTTCCAACGTCGTCGGCGTGTTGGCATAAGCAAATGACTTAACGTAGCCCCACAGAAAAAAGTCAAACGGCGTTAAGTCGCACGAACGAGGCTGCCAATCGACTGGCCCATGCCATGCTAAGATTCTCTTTACCAGCGCTACCTTAATGCGCAAGGCAATCTTATAAACGAACCTAAATCCTTTTCCTAATTTGTTAACTACAAAAAACCCTCCTTTCCTCTCATTCAATAACTAGTCATCAACCATCATCTACT
Organism: Volucella inanis; assembly: GCA_907269105.1. NCBI lineage: Eukaryota > Metazoa > Arthropoda > Insecta > Diptera > Syrphidae > Volucella > Volucella inanis. Next base: position 152,781,662 of record OU026153.1, read on the forward strand.
CACCATTACCAACCTACTTCCCACCTTTTTTTTAAAATCCTTCCCTAACGACTCCTTTGCACCAGATCCATCCTTCTCCAATGGCCCACATCTCTCTTTTATATCGAATATTAGTTACACTAACCTAATGACAAGTTCATACCTGGTTCAAATGCAAATCACTTATTTCCTCTAGACAACATAGTATCCTGAAGAGTAAGTCTAGCGCCACAAATCTCGTTGAATTCGTATCCTTTGTGCTCTCTGCCCTAGAGTACGGTAACGAAGTCGACGTAGTTGTAACCGAATTAAGCAAGGTCTTTGAAAAAATCTCAGAAAAATCAATACACTTCAAGTTGCCTGCCACCAGCTTTAAATCCATGCTATTAAAATGGATATGCTCTTACCTGGAAAACTGTTTTTACAGTGTTTAATTTAGGTCAGCTCAATCGGCTTCATTTTTGACCACCACTGGAGTTCCACAAGGCACTCATCTCGATCCCCTTCTTTTTATGTTAACCGTAAATGATCTCGATAGGATTATCAATCACTCGTCTCTCTCACATTACGCCGACGATCCAAAAATTTGCAAAACCATTTCCGCACCTCACGACACCTTTCTCTTTCTCTTTTAACAAGACCTTGATAGTTTTTCGATCTGGTGCCTCAAAAATTGTTTGGAACTTAATATCACCAAATGCTAATCCATCACCTTTTCACTTAAGGGGCACCATTCTCTTCCCTGACTCTACCTTTTACAAAACTCTCCTCCGTTCAATCTCTTCGCGACTTCGGCATTTTGTGTGATAGGGAACTCAACTTTCGTTTACATATGGATGAGATAATCCTGAAAGCCAATTCTGTAAAAGATTTTGTAAAACGTTGGCTAAAAACATTCACCTACCCATACGTGACCAGTTTCCAGTCAAATGTGGTCCCCATATCATCGTGTTCATATCTCGAGAATCGAAAACATCCAGCGCCGTTTTCTTCGATTTGTTCTTCTAGGTATGCGCTGGTATGATCCTTTTAGTCTGCCCCCTATCAAAACCGTCTCAACCTTATTAACTTATACTTACACCCTAGAAGGACAAGAAAGAATATGCCTTGGGCATTTTAATTGACGTTTTAATTGACGCTTTTGATAACGCAACTTTTGATGGCATATGCAACTCGGCCAGACAACACGGAGTAGACGAGTCACTGGCCTTGTGGATTAAAGCAATGCTGGTGAATAGGACATTGATTCGAATATTGGCTGCAGCCAATATGTGGTGGCGGGTGTAAACAGGGACTGCACGCAAGGCGGCGTTCTGTCTCCACTGCTTTGATGCAAGTTGGTCGACTCACTGTTTCACGCACTCAATAGTTCTTACGTCTACGCACAAGCGTACGCGGGTTTTGTACTGTCTGTCTGATCGTGTCCTGCTACTGTCTGCTCCAAAGCACAGGCAAACGTGATCGACGACTGGCGCACTAGTAATGGGCTATAACTCAATCCTCTCAAAACTGAGGTTATTCTCCTTACGAGAAGGAGCAAGCTTCCTGGTCTGACCCATCTGGTGCTTAAAGGCATCATCATCCAATTCCCCAAAGAATCGAAATATTTGGGAGCTATCCTGGATAATAAACTTCTCTGGACTAAACATGTTACGACGAAAGCATCTAAGGTGCTATCGGCCTTCTGGCTGTGCAGAGGGGCTATCGGCAAGACATGGTGTCTGTCAACGAAAAGGGTCCTCTGTATCTTCATTCAATTATATCCTATGCGTCGGTTGTCTGATGAAATAAGCTCTCTCGAAAATATGTTTTTTGCTGTTTTTATCAAACTCCAAAGAACGGTTTGTCTTGGATATATGGGGGCTTTCCCTAGTACTCCTTTTTCCGCACTAGATGCATTGATGATTAATCCCCCCCCTCCCTGATATTCATATCATGGGCTGCACCGTCAAAGCTATCTTCCGATTAAAAAGATGACCATGCGCGCCGGATGTCTTATGACTGCAGTCTTATGGACATACCGTCCGATGGAATGACACCAGAACTCCTGCTGTGAAAAAACATACACTGATGTAATGTCCCTTGCCTTATTTTCTTATAATGTTATTTTTTCCACCAGTACTCTATGGTGGTATAGCCTTTCAACAAATCTTCAACCTTAACGCCTGTCTTACTATGAACGCACATCAAGCCCGCCTGACTTTCTCTGACCCTAGCAAGTTGTATGCTCATGGAACTCCCTACTCTGTTCTCTATTTTGTAGTAAATTATTATCTGCAAATACTCGAGATAAATGCATAGTACATTCGTATCTCTCTTTATTTCCTTCTTAATTGTTCTTCGCCCAAACCGTGTACAAATACATATTATACATACATCCTACGAACGCTCATTATCAAAAGGAAAAATTAAGAAGATGGATGGAAGTTTATCATTCTGGAGTCATCGGCGAAAAAGCAACCACATATCGTTCATTGCTTAAATCAAACCCGAAGTCAGTACTGGGTACATGGGAAAAGCCCTCATGCAGGCGAGGTAGACAGTTCACCCTTTTTTTTTTTTTATTAGTTATGTTAAGATTTAAAAATCGCCATCTATTATTCGGGTTCTATAATTCAACGCCAACGTCATGTACATATATAACTTCTCCCATCCGAGACCTCCATTCAAAATATATAAAAATTCACTTAAATTGATCATGGGCTTACCGAAGAATCTAACACGAAACTCTCTTAGTATCTGGCATCTGCCAATAAAGTGGTAAACATCTTCTCTTTCCTTGAGGTTCCAAATATCACATAAAAAAGGTAGGTCAGGTCGATGTGGAATGTAGTTGAGGCTGATCATTTCGCCTCTTTTTTTAAAAAATTGCACTTATCATTGAAAGCGGCAGTCGATTCAAGAAGTAAGACCTCTCTTGCAAGTTGTAGTCGAGCTGGCTATAAATCAATAAATCAACCTATACTGCGAAGACTGCACTTTCGTGACATATTTTTTCTCATTCCTAAGGAGGTTATTTTTCACCCCATCTCGTAGTGGCCATCCACCCATCCCATCGAACCTGGCATCTATTGATAGTGACGATGGTCTGCTGAAATATTTTGGTCTGAAAGATCAACACCTCCTATATTTTGGTTGTATTGATGAATCAAATGGTTCAGAAATAGCTATTTTTCTTTTTGAGTAAATCGATCGGTTTTGTATAAGGGGGTTATTCTAATTGCGTTAGAGCGTATTGCGTATTATGCGTATACTATGATATTGTCATGCCACTTGGAAAATAAAATTTCATCGCAGACACGGTAGTCAATGAAACTTCTTTTTAGCCTCTTTTGTTTGTAATAAAGGACATTGCCCAGTCCTATTTTCTCTGATAGTTCCTATCAGTCGTACGTTTCTCTTAGTAAGTTCAGCTATCAAAGGCAGCCCCGAAAAAAAGTTATATACAAACAAATGATAATTTCCCCTTGTCGCACCTTGGTCTGGTTCGAATCATACTATATAACCACCTGATGTGGCACCTACTCATAGCTTGAAGCCGTATCTAATCGGTTTGCCACGGATTTTATAATTTATTCATAAGTGGACGCGCCTTAGCAAATTTACCGGACTTATCCAACTGAAGATTATCTGCGCAGTGAAGATTTGAAAATATGGACGAAAATCTATCACGAGATAATGCACTGACTATTAGTTCATTTCTTGTATCAGGTGTATTTTTCTATTACATTCGTCTCCTATGTACTTGGCAGTAGCCACTGTCTAGCAAAATGCCAACAATGCACTTCATTTCCTCTATTTTGATATCAGCAGGAAGGTTCTTTCTACCAAAATATTTGTTAGTTTCAGAGGTAAGCAACTCATAAACATCTTCGGAAAACAATAACGAAAACCACTCGATAGGGGACTTTTGCTGAGTAACATAAAATAAGGGCTTCCATGATGGCTTTGTCTCAGGTTAGTTACTCTTCCGCCAATTATAATTTTTGACTATTTTACGTAAAGGCTCGCACTTTCTATATCTTCAACATCTTCTTGCTCTGCTTCTGGTCTCGTTTGATGCAGTTCTGCATTCGCTCTCAACAAACATGGTGGTAGATTGTTGATTTTGATAATATCGTCATACCCAGAGTCTTTATCTGTCAACTCCTCATTTGCATTCGCAGCCTGGAGTAAATAAATATCACTTTCCCACTGCGTATTTTCAATTTCGTTGTCTTCTAAACGTGTAAGGATTTCATTTATCGATAAGGATCTGAAACAAAAAAGTAATAGGCATAATGTTCTGTATAGGCCTACTGTATCAATTATGATACACCATATTTCGTGAATAAACAACAATTATAATTTTGCATAAAACAATTAAATTAATGCATCAGATTTGTTGTTTTATGTTTATTCTCATTGCAAATCGATAAATATTTGCATTTAGAAAAAAAAAGAATTCTTACGGTTTTGATGACATCTTAAAAGAGTAAAGTACAATTCACGATCAAAACAACTAGGAATGCACATCTCTGCTGTTTTTGCAACTCTTTTTTTCCTGTTGCTTGCACTTTAAACATTACACCCAAATTACATATCTTTTCGGGAGTATTTAAATTTTATTTTTTGTTTGTGGTGTATCGTATGTGATAGGTCTAAATGGGTTAACTTTGACAGGTCAAATGACTATATGACTATATGGGCGAAGCCTTTAAGATTGACTGAAAGCTCATTTCTTGTAAGCCAATCATCCATCATGTTTAGGATATACTATGGATAATATCGCAATTATATACATATATATAAATATATACATATACGTATATATTTTAATTCGTGCGTTTTTTTTTCAAAATTTGAACTTTTATTTAAGAAAAACATGTACAATAGTATTATTCAAAGTATTGCCAATCTTTCTGGCAATTTGTGGATCCCATCCCAAAAGAACAGCGCCGGCTTGGCAGCCAAGAATGAATCAAGCCAATTTTTGATATTCTGCTCAGATGTGAACCGTATTTCAGTGAGGGCGTTCTGCATCGACCGGAACAAATAGTAGTCAGAAGGGGCAAGGTCTGGGCTATAAGGCGGGTGAAAAGACTTCCCATCCACTGTAAATAGTTCTTAACCGGAATAGCAACGGGAGGCCGAGCGTTGTCATGATGGAAAATTATTTCCTCGTGTCTGATCGCATATTCCGGGCGTTTTTCGGCTCCTGTTCTCTTCAAACGGATTAATTAAGTTCGGTAGCATTGTCCATTGATGGTTTCACCCGGTTTTAGCAGCTCATAATACAGCACACCCATCTGATCCCACCAAATACAGAGCATTACCTTCGCACCATGGATATTCGGCTTTGCCGTTGATTTGATTGATTGACCGGCTTTCACATATGATTTTTTGCACTTAGGGTTGTCGTAATGGATCCATTTTTCATTACCAGTAACAATCTGATGCAAATATGACTTCTTTTTGTGGCGTTCCAGCAGCATTTCGGACATGCAAAACCGCCTTTCGACGTCTCTCGGCTTAAGTTCATGTGGAACCCAATTTCCTTGCTTTTGAATATATCCAGCTGCTTTTAAGCATTTTGAAATGGCTGCTTGAGTGACACCCAAGGATTCTGCGAGCTCTTCTTGTGTTTGGGAACAGTCTTCCTAGAGTAATGCTTCCAGTTCTTCATCTTCAAACTTTTTTGACTGCCCAGGACGTTCATCGTCTTCGAAGCGAAAATCACCACTTTTGGCACATATTTGAGTGAAACCCCTTCGGGTAAGGCATGCCTGTCTTAAAAGGCGACTAAAATCCACTAGGCCGGATTAAGGTGTTAAGCGACCCGTGCCAGAATCGACCAGGTTGGGGGCCCAGTATAAAAAATAGCTCAATCTCTAATGGAGCATCCGGATACTTGGCGACCTCCGGATCAGCCAGCCTTATCTGTCTAATGCGGATCTTTGGACAGACGGACTACCCTTTCTCCGCTACTCGTGGGAACTAAAATGAGTTCAAATAATATTGAAAATAATACAAATATAAACCAGGACCCCTTTAAAAAATGCTCAATGGTCACGACATCTCCAGCACGCGGATCGCTAGGAAAATCATGCGAAAGCAAAGACCAAACACAGTCGGTAGCTCAGGGCAATAGCATTACTCCAAATAAGCTACAAAATCTCGAACGTGAAAATTCTGATCTACACTCCAAAATATGGAATTGCTCTGTGCCGAACTAAAAAAGCAACTAGATGCCATTAAGCAGCAATCTAAATCTGAGTTTGAGTCTTTTTCGCTACTTGACCGCCCCGAAAACTCGAGTTTTCATACGGACGAAGAAGAGCTAGTCCGCGAAACGGACTGGATACTTAAAAAAAGGCCAGGTAAGAAGCGCAAAGCTACTTCCCCGCCTGATATTGAACAAACAAAGAAACAAGCTAGCTTTAAAACTGCTGAGGTCGGTAAGGCAACAAAGCAACCCAAACAAACACCGCCGCAGCCAATAAACGTTTCTGGAATCTCGGACCACAACAAGTTGCACATTATCCTGAAATCACTGTGCTCAACCGGTTATAAAGTAAGATCTCGCAATAATATGGAGTATTAATGTCCTTAATCCAGACAACTACCGTTCGCTTTCGCAAAAATTAAATGCCGAGAAGATTCAATGGCATACCTACGAAAATAAAACGGAAAGACCCATACACGTTGTAGCTAGGGGATTGCATCCCTCTTGCCTTAAAGAAAACATCGTAAATGACCTGAAAAATAGAGATTTTAAGATAATCGACGCAGTTAATATACTTGCGCAAAAACAGCGCAATGTTGAAATCGAGAGGACGACCCCAAGACGCGGCCTTCCCCTCTTTAGGCTAACTTTCGACAAAACCGAAAGCCTAGAAAGAATTTATGCCATAAATTCAATTTTGGGACTTGTTGTCAGAATTGAACCTCCGCGGAAAAACTGTAGGCTGATTCCCCAATGTACACGTTGCCAGGGATTCAGCCATACTCAGGCCTACTGCCACAAGGAACCTCGCTGTGTAAAATGCGCTGGCAAACATCTGAGTCGAAAGTGCAATGCCGCGAAAGAGTCCCCAGCGATATGCATTAACAGCAAGGGAAAACATCCAGCTTATTATCGAGGCTGCGAAGTCGCGAAGGAGTTGCAAAAGCTACGAGATCAATCAAAAACGAAGCCTTTGAAAAACGCAGGGACAGCTAGAACGAGAAATAACAACAGCGGTCCTACTCCAAAACCTTTAAAGAAGGTAATGGTGACAAACGCTAAAATCACCAATAACAACAACGTCAAAAATAACAATGCGCAAGTGGAAAGTGGAAAAACTTACGCTCAAATAGCGGCGCGAGTTAGTATGACTAACTGTACATCACCGGATCCTGCCTCAAATGTGTTATCAGTAATTCTCGAGAGACTAGAAGAACAGACTAAAATAAATAAGATAATAGTCGAACGGCTTCTTAAGTTCGAAGCCAATTTCTGTAACTAATTATGGCAAAGAAGCTCAATATACTTGCGTGGAATGCCAACGGGCTACAGAAAAGGCTTGATGAACTAAATATTTTCATGCAGGAAAAAGTAATTGACATTTGTTTAATCTCCGAAACTCACCTGGCAACAGAATCGCGCGTGGAACTAAAAGGTTACCGCGACTACCACGCTCATCATCCATCGGGAAATGCAAGAGGCGGGTCATCCCTATTCATAAGAGATTGCATTGAACATACTTTGGAAGCAATAATTGAACTTGACAAATTTTAAATGACCGTGGTGCGTGCTAAAAATAAAAATTACTCTTTTAATATATCCTCAATCTATTGCCAATCGCGCTGCAAAATAGAAAAACAAGAATTTATTGACCTATTCAACTCTCTTGGACCAATCTTCAATATTGGTGGCGAATTTAAAGCGAAGCACACCTTTTGGGGCTCAAGATGTATCTCTCAAAAAGGCAAAAATCTTTACAGGGCTGGTATGGAATGTGGTTGCTATTTTTACTCAAAAGGCAAGCCCACATATTGGCCCTCGGATGTCGCCAAAACACCCGATCAAATAGACTTCTTTATCGGAAAAGGAGTAAACGCTAGTTACGTCAAAGTTGAAGAGGGCTTCGATCTTTCCTCCGATCATTCTCCAGTTATTCTCTCACTGTGCGAATCCTTGGTTAAGAAACAAAGACCACCCAGATTAACTAACAGCAAAACTAACTGGGAAGATTTCCTAATAGATGTTGTAGACAATACTGAGTTGAAAGTAGCACTTAGAACGCCGTATCAACTTGAAAAAGAAGTTTAATGTTTCGTTGAAGTCATACAGCAAGCGGCCTGGAAGAACACTCCCCGCGAATCGAACAAAGTTCCCAAAGTCGGCATAAGATATTCACCGGAAATCAGAGAAATGATAAGGAAGAAACAAAGAGCGCGAAAAAAGTGGCATGAAACCCGGGCACCACAAGATAAAACGTCCTTCAATAAGCTCTGCAACTTGTTGAAAAAATCGATCAAGGACTTCAATAATCAAGGTATTAATAACTACCTTGAAAGACCCACAGCGACAAAGGATACCAACTACTCCATATGGAGGGCCGTTAAAAGTGTTCGAAAGCCCCAAATACACGTGGTGCCAATAAGAAGAAACCAGGATGACTGGGCGAAAGAAGATAAGGAAAAAGCTAATGTTTTCGACGACCATCTTGCAGAAACGTTTAAACCATTCGATGGGGGGGTACTTCCTGAGAATGTCAATGCGCTAGATTAAAGCACGTACCGTACCAGTGGAAAGTAGCCGAAGTTATTATGGTTCCGAAACCCGGTAAACCGCTGACTGAAATCAAGTCATATAGACCAATATCGCTACTTCCGATTACATCGAAGGTCTTCGAGCGAATCCTTCTTAATCGTCTTAAACCAATTACCGACGCAAATTCCCTCTTGCCTGATCATCAATTTAGTCTTAGAAGCCAACATTCTACAATTGACCAAGTGCATCGAATAACCGATGTAATTGAACGAGCAATCAAGTGTAAGTTAGTCTGTTCAAGCGCATTCCTTGACGCTTCGCAAGCCTTTGATAAGGTATGGCATGAATAAATAATAAAATATAAACTTCGACAAGCCCTACCCCAGCAATTGTCTAGTATTTTAGGTTCATATCTGGAAGACCGACTCTTCCTTGTGAGACACGGAAACGAATATTCCACTTTTAAGACAATAAAGACGAGGTGCCGCAAGGAAGTGTACTTGGCCCTCTGCTATATTTGCTTTTTACCCGTGATATACCGCAAATGGACGACACTGTCCTAGCCACATTTGCTGATGACACTGCCATTTTGGCAACGGCTAAAACAGTCGAAGAAGCAACTGTCAAGTTGCAAGCCCTTACACGGATTAACAATTGGACAAAGACTTGGCGAATTGCGCTTAATGAAAACAAGTCTGTCCACTCTGTCTGAACTTCACTCTCAAGAAAATTGAGAATCCACCGGTGTTTATCAACGCAGTACGAATTCCTTACGCGAACGAGGCCAATTATCTCGGTATGACACTCGACGCTAAACTAAAATGGAGAGCACACGTCAAGAAAAAACGTGAAGAGCTTGAAATCAAATATAGAGATATTTACTGGCTTATTGGAAAGTATTCCAAGCTTAGCTTAGAGAACAAACTGCTGTTATACAAGCAAGTGCTAAAACCGATCTGGACATATGGTGTACAACTTTGGGGTTGTACTAAAAATAGTAATATTAATGTATTAGAGACATTCCAAAACAAAGTTCTTCGAGGTATTGTTAATGCGCCGTGGTACATTAGAAACGATGATATCCACAGAAAATTAGGAGTCGAAAACGTTCAGAACGTAATTAAATTGTTTGCGCGAAAACATAATAATCGATTACAAGGTCATACGAATATTTCTGTTCAACAGATCCTCGACGAGACAAATTTATTGAGCCGTCTGAAAAGGACTAAGCCTCTCGATCTCGCAAAATTTTCCTAAAGTACCCAGGAATTTTCAATGGAAAATCGCCTGCAGGATATCTTATATAAAAAAAAAAAAAAAATAAAATGCGATAGAAGAACTGCTTGTTGAGTGTGAACTCAGTCGTGGTTTGCATAAGGGAGGTGTTTTTTAGTGAGTAAGAATCTCACACTACTATAGGCTCCGGGCCTCAAAAAAATATTTGAGTGAAAAAATATTATTGTTGTTTAAGCTTCAAATGAATGACATATACTGAAATGACGTACAATGACAATAGATTTCCAACGCATGTTCCAATGGATTAACAACAATGGAATAATACAAGTTACGCCATCTCTTAGCAAACGAATTAAGTTATAGGCCCAATATTTTTAAAAATATTTAAATTGTTGCACCGCTATTATAAACTTTATAAGTTGAACAGTTCACACCTTAGAAAGATAGCATACAGCAAATAAATTTTTATTAAATACAGATTCTCCTACTGCTTTCCCCAAACAAAATTAATATTTCCGTCCCAGAAGTCTCCTTGCACTCAGCTCACTAGCTGCAATTGACATTTGGAATTTAATTTAAATCCTAATATCTGCACCCAGAAAAATGTCCTTTAATCCGTCATATGCAAAGTATAAAATAATTGTGCTACAACTCAAGAAACATTTGTACATTGGTATACATGGCTGTATGTATCTAATCCTCCTATTCACTGCACAGGAACGACAAGTAAATCAACTTTTCAGTGTGCTTCGTAGAAAAGGCATTAATCTGAAAAAAAAAAAACACATCGCTTCACATTGCTTAAAAGTAGACCACAAATACCGCAAAACTTCGGCATTAGGGTCAATTGAAATTAATCCGCTTGCACAAAAGGACCAACTTCTTCCTCAGCAGGCTCACACATATATTGAGGAATAGGATATTTATCTTATATTAAAAGAAGTCATGTGTGTCTCTAATTCTGTTTGCATACGAGAACATCTCTATCAAGGAATACGTACTCGTGCCCAGAAAGGAATTATATAGATATTTTCGTACTGAAATCATTCGATATTCGAATTAAAAATAAATCCTCTCTCATATTATCCTTAGAGATTTGTCACTATCGCAGACAGGCATCCACACTTTCCAAACAGGCATCCTTAGACCCTTCAGAAACATTTAAATTGATTTCAATTCTAAACTTTTTTTTTTAAGATTTTCTGGTATGGTGTTGTAATCTCTGCCCAATGTGCAATCACCTCATTGCCTCAAGTGAGTGATGAACGAGAGGGAATGAATTCCTTTTTTTTTTTTTTTTTTTTGAAATCATGAGGATAATTGAATTAACATCGTCAACATTATTCGTGTGCAAATATTTTCTCAAGTACAAATTAAAATGTCGTCGTTTGTCTGCCACCCCTGATGACACGACCACCAACAAATTTATTATCCAGTTGTTGAAACCGAGACTAAGTCCGCTGGCACTTACATATGGTATGTATGTATGTATGCCTATATATGCAACAAAAAAGGGACACACTAGGCGGATGATCTGTTTACTGCTGATAAATAATTCGTTAGTATATTTCATGATGCCACGTTTTCCACTCGGCCAAGGGTTTACGCAAAAATATTTTCCGCTCCTGCGTTCAACATAGTGGTGGTGGGTCGACGTCAGGACTTTTCAAATTTTCCACCACTTTTAATAGGCAAGGAGCTGAAATCCCAAGAGAGAACTTCAGAAAAGCTCTGGAGAAACTCAACCAAAGGGGGTTGTTTTATATATGACCGGGGTGATACAGGTTGTTGGCTTCGTGGTCTCTTCAGATCCCTTTTTTTCTGTTTTCGAATATCCGGCAATATGCCGAATTTATATGCAAATAACAAACAAACAATTAAATTTCCAATCTGCAATGGTAATAGAGAGCACTCTCTGACACGCTTGTATGAATCTGGAGGGTTCATATTCTGTTATCTGTTGGCATTTTATCCATACCAAGTGAATGGCAAATAAAGATGCAAAAACATTATTAGCTCTAATGGAAATCTTTTTTGAAACACGGTTAGAGCTGAAGGTGGGGTTGCAATCATAATTCTTACCCCATTCCTCATGATAGATTGCAATTTGTCATTGTGTTCGGGTCGCGTTGTAGAGCAATTTAAATTTTAAAGTGACACAAGTGACGAATTCAATCTGAAGAGTACAAAGTGTGGTACACACCCTCAAATGAATTTCGAATTGGATTTCAAAAAGACAGAACTATGAAGAAAAACTACCCAAGGGCTTTCGAGAATGTTTGTTGTCTAAACAGCCTGAAGGCGACATTACAGCCGTCATCATTTCAAATGACGGCACATAAAATAACTGGGTAAGCATCAAAGCAAAAGAGGCGTCTGGTTTATCATCCGTCAACTGTGATTTGGATGTGATTTAGATGTCAGCAGCAATTAAGATTTTCCATTATCTGAGCATTTGGCCGGATCTGGCATGTCACAACCCTTCGTGATAATTTCTCCCTTGAAATGTATCAGTTCCTTTCCTTTAAGCAGGGTGTTAAAAAGGATAAATGCGTAAGTCCTATGATTTATGCGTATTTGGGGCCTTCAGTCCTAATTGTCTCCGCAGATAATCAAGCGAATTTTAAAATACTGTTTCACACTAGCGTCTAGGCCAACGGCTGTTGCCCTTTTAGTGTGAAAACGTGTTTGACGTATTTGGATGAGAGAGAACACATCTTTTTACCATCTACCATATTCAAGGTTGCTGGCAATTCACTTCAGGATCCAGAGTCGGGGAACTTCATCAACGATGCCATCGGCAGTTTTGGTGAGTTTTAGCCTAGTAATTAACCTCTCACAGAGAAAGTTCCGTCATAGACCCAAGCAGCTTTACGCTTCAGTCCAGAATACATATTCGGCAGAAAGACACATCAACTGACGGAAATTTAAGACGATAGCGACATTCGATATATGGCTTTACGACCATTCATACTCTCACGCACATATTATACACGCACAGATATTTTCTTAAAAATAGCCTGAAAACATTAAAGACACCTTAACCCGTAAGGATATCAACCAATTTTTTTTTTTTTCGATTATCGGAGTGAACGCAAGAACTTCCCTGTCAGCAAGTTAATAAAGTATATACGATTACGTTAGCAACAAAGGACACACTAAGGTCAGTATTCAGCTAACCTCTTGAGAGTTTAGACGTTTTTAAGTTCTGCTTTTTGACAATTTTTCAAGCTTTTCTTTTAAAGTTAATTTTTTTTTGCCATTCTCTGAAAGTTTGATCCTTTTTAATATGAAGGACATATTTTCCAGATTTATGACATTTACTTTTTAAAAATGATATCATGTAATTTCTGTAGCAGCTTTTGAAAGCAGCTTCAAAACCTTTATTGTATTGTATCATTAATTATATTCACATTACATTCCATATAGTTTAGTTACAATTAGTTACAATTTAGTCTTCTTTTGTTTCTTCTTTTAATTCACAATTTGTATATATTTATGCTTTTATACTTAGTCAATTTATGAGACTATTAGGTATGGTATATACATGTACATATGTAATGTACATTCAGGAGTGTCAGTTTAACTGCAGGTCTTTCATATACTCCGCTCCGCGTTTGGACAATTGCACTTCGAACTTGACCGTCTTTGGATATCTTTGCCTGAACGACTTTACCCTTTAGCCAACAGTTTCTAGGGCTGTTTGGTTCTACAATGACAACTATGTCACCAACCTCAATGGGCTTCACAGGCGCAAACCTTTTGTTCGGTGTGTCATCGTAGGAAGATACTCACTTAACCACCGTTTCCAAAGTGACCCGCAAACTGCTTCAAAGAAAACCAATTTCTTTTGACTACCTTTGTTTCATCGTTAAACACTGCAGGTGGGATAAAATTCCATTTCGTTGTTGTTGAAGTGAACGCTTCCATTACTTTACTTTAATTGACATGTCGTAAAGCTTCTCTTAACTCACGTTCAGCTCCGTGAAAATTTGTTCCATTGTCGCTATGAAATTCAATGGGCATACCGCATCGTGCAACAAAGTTCCGAATAGCTAGGATGCAGGAGTCTGATGTTAAGCTGTGAGCGACCTCAATGTGAACTGCTCTTGTAGTAAGGCAGGTCAAGAGAACACCTCACCTTTTGTCCGTTCTACGCAGGACCGCTACATTCATCGGTCCAAAGTAGTCCACTCCAACAAACGAAAACGGTCGAGAAAATGATGCTAGGTTTGCAGGTGGTATCTGAGCCATGATTGGAGCTTGCGGCTGCGCGCAGGTGTTCTTACAATACTGGCAGGTACGCCTGACTTCGCTTAGTGCAGCTCTCATTCATTCCGGTTTGTGATAAGATCTTGAGATTTTTTCGGCCTTTCTGATGTTCGCGTTAGCAATAAACCGAAGGACGAAAGCAGTACTTCTAGGCAAACGATTACAGCTTGAAATATCTTTGCAACGAAAAATGTCTTCCCAACTGTGGATGTGGAGGTAAACGAAGTGCGTTTTCAGCTTCTCTGCAGTGAAGACCTCGGAGCGTTCTTCTTGTGGCCAGTCATCCGTAGGTAGTTTGAGAAACTCAGGTCCTGTGAACCATCGGCTGGACGTGTTCAACTCTGGTGGTTTCTACCATTTAGTTCCTTCGTCAGCTACGTTCATCTTCATCGGGATATATCACCTGTCTTCAACTTCAATAAGTCTCAAAATCTCGTTAACTCGAAAGGCCACGAATTGTTTATATCTGCGGTGGTCCGAATGAAGCCAACTCAAAACGTTTTTGGAATCCGACCAAAAGATTCGTCGAGAAAATTTAAGGGTGTGTGACTCTGCAATGCATTTAGCAAATCTTACTGGCGTCTAGAAATACATGAAGCTGTCTTTCAGACATATCCTTTATTGCACTGCTGGTATAGCATCTGTAAATTTGCAGGGTTTTTATTAATAGAAGGCAACGGATCCATTTTAGCCATTTTTTGTTCTCCATATCCTGAATTTGTGTGTCCCAGTCAATGTGTGTTCGCCAAACGTTCTGTAAAAGTATTTTTATATAACATACATGAGAAAGTGTGCTAAAAGTCCTAAAGGATCGAAAATGGTCATTAGGATTCTTGGAACCTCTGGCTTTGTGGGACGACGGGTTCCAAAGAGAATCTCACCTTGATTTAAACTAGTGGTAAGATTATAGGTAAAACAGTCGGAGGAGGTAATACCTTTCCTGTGCCAAGATTGACTTCCAGTTTTAAATCTACGTTATCAGAAAGGTCAGAGTTTAGTGCCTTAAGCACTTCCTGCGAATTAGATATCCAGTTCCTAATGTGGAGACCCCTTGTTGATGGATGTAGCAAATATCTTTGGCCAACTAATGGCATCCGCCACTGTAGCTACGCTGTCCATAAGGTCGTCCACGAAGTGGTTGTGTCTAATGGAACGGACTGCTCGTGGGAATTTGTCTTCAAAGTCCTCGGCGTTTCTGTTTTTAATAAACTGAGCGCTGCAAGGTGAGCATATAGCTCCGAAGGTCATGACCGTCATGGCATAAACATCTGGGGCACAATCAGCTTGATCACTCCACAGGAATCTTTGAAAGTGTTGATCTTCTTTCCGAATTAAGACCTGATGGAACATTTCCTGGCTGCCGCCGCATATATTGTAGCTATTTGTTCCTAATTAAATTTATAAGTTGATGTAAGTTGATCCGGCCCCTTCAGTAACAATGAATTTAGAGAGACACCTTGAACTTTGGCTGAGGCATCCCAAACGATTCTTAACTTTCCGGGCTTCTTTTTATTATATACAGAAAAAATCGGCAAATACCAAGAACGATTACTTCTTCCACAAATTTCTTTGGATGAGAGCTTACGAGCATAGCCCTTGACGACGTCTATTTTTTTTGTAAGTTTTTCACGTAAGTTCGGCTCTCTCAGCATTCGTCTATGCAGACACGCCAGTCGTTTTTTTTGCCATCGGGAGACTATCCGGAAGATTGAACTCGTCGAACTTCAAAAGCAGCGAAGTTTCAAAGCGGCCATTCTTACGAACAGTGTGAGTAACCAGGAGATCTAAGGCACGCTTGTCATTTACTGGCATTAAAAGGATGTTCGGAGGATGTTCCGAAGTTGCCGCAGTTTATGAACTCTTTCACCAACTGTACAAGTTCACCTTCATTACATTCACACATATGAAAGCTGTGGTGCTCACTCGCTTGCCCACTGCTTGAAAGTCCTTTGATATAGCTGCCATGGACAGCTGTATATTTTCATTCTCAATTCCGTAGTTATGAAGTAATCTGTGATGTTTGAATGTGCAGTTGTCTACCCCGCAAACCGACGTCGACGTGCATTTGCTGTTGGTATATTTGCTCAAACACCGGCGGCATAGCTGATGCTCTCTCACTGCTAGCCATTTCGATGTTCGGCTAGATTGCTGAAATTGTTTGCATTCAGCAATGCAACTGCAACTGCCGCTGCAAATACAGCATTTTTTCTTCCCCATCCTCGCTCCCTGAGGATTGATCAGCCAACTGAGCTAGAAGTTAATATTTTTTAGCAAGGTAATCACTATCTTCCCTTTCTTTGCGTTCCTGTTGTTCTTTTTCACGTTTTTCTTTTAATGTTCTTTCTTCCTCCAACATTTGTAGCTCTATTTGGAGATGATTTGCAATAGACTTCTTAGAAGATCAGAAATTTGTTGAGCTCCTAGAACTTCTGCCTTGGTTTGTGCCCGGCTTATCGGAGGCGAATACTCTAGCTGAAGACGTTGCGGTGTTAGCAGCAGTTGTAGTAAACAAGGAAGTTGTTCGGGCGGCACAAATAGCTGGAGATGATGCAACACATGCAGTTGTTACTTTGAACGTGCATGTCACATTGCAAATGGTAGATGGCAAGGATCGTATTTCATCAGTGGTCGTGGTATGTGTAGTGGCAGTGGCAGTGGTTTAAGCGGCGTTGGCGGTTGCAATCTCTGCACTTATACTATGGGCGATGGCAAATTTAGCAGGTGGTGCTAGTGTCACTTCTGAAAACCATGGATAGGGAATATTCTTACCTGCCGAACACTTTCTGCAAATCCATTTTTCTTCTCGGATGTAGCTATCTACTCCAGCACAGGCGAAGTGGCTCGAGGCGTCGCACTGGTCACACTCAACCATATGTTCCCCGGAGCTTGGTTCACCACAAAAGCAGCAGTTGTAGCTATCTGATGGTGATGGATCAGAACTTCTTATTGGAGATCTGGTTACATTCCCAAAACTTGTGAAGACCTGTGGAACAGATATCCACTTGGGCGGCATTTTCCCCTACCAAGGTCAAATTGCTCCTTAAATTGTTTTGAAGATTTGAAGATCACCAAAATGATTTCTCAACAAGTCCATGTGCTTGAATTTCAGGAAGCTCATAGTCCGTTAACATGGCGCGATAACGGTTACCATTGATGTTAACATTGCGATTTTATCATTTTTGAAGAAATATGGACCAATGGTTCCACCCGCCCATAAACCGCACCATACCGTTCTTTTTATTGGATGTAATGTTAGCTCTTGGTACTCTTCAGCCTACTCATCATATCAAATATGGCAATTTTGTTTATTAACGTATCCATTTAGCACAGTAAAACACCGTATTTTCATTCATTTCCAGAGCCCATCCACTGAAAATATAAAGCAAATTCAAGTCGTTTGGGTTCAATGTTTGCACAAGTTAAATTTTGAAATCTTTTAGGCCGAGATCCTCACGTAAAATACGCGAAGTTTTCGAATACGCCAAGCCAATCTGCTGAGAACGACCACGAATCGATTCGTCACGGTCTTCGCGTACACGGTCAGCTGCTACAGCTACTATAGTCTCTTCACTGCATGCTGGATGTGGTCTAACCCATCGAGTATCATCCACTAATGTCAACTGGGACTCAAATTTGCCATTTCTCACAGAACGCTGATTTTCGTTATACAGCTGAAAAATTTGGAGACGCTGTTGTGGTGTGAGTCTTTATATGATGACTTGCCAAACGGTGATGAACAAAAATGATAAGGCATTTTGATAGGAGTTCAGCGAACGATTGTCTTAGAGTAAGTATGTACATCGTAATTTATGTTAACATTAAGATCTAAGAGACTGCTGACGCCATACGATAACCCAACATCGTCAGCAAAAGCTGTAGGTAAGCATTTTGGATCGAGGTGGAAGAGTGAGTTGATATAAATTAAGAATAGAACAAGGACTGTACCTTGTGGTACCCCAAGACTGATTATTTGCACATTACTTCTCGTCTCATTCAACTTTACTGTCTGTGATCTATCAGATATGAGTTAAGCCATTCAAGCATGAAGCCACGAACACCTGCATTTTCCAGTTTACTTAACAAAATTTTATGATCAACCATGTCGAAGGCTTTGGTTATATCAATGAATAACGCCGTTGTACATTTTGTTTTGTCAAGGTTGCATATTATCTGAGAGCAAACCTCTAGAAATTCTTCCTCTGTTAATTTGCTCTTTTGTGATGAATGTAGAAAACATGGCAGAATGGCCAAAAAACAAAGCCAAAGAGTGGAACTGTAGATTTGTGTAGAATTCATCAGGCAAAATAATACATGGGCTGTCCGCGTATCCATCCGTGCCGTTTCTAAGAGAGGACACCACTTGAATTAAAACCATTTTCAGTTAGTACCAACCTTCAAAAGATACGTGTATAAATTTGACAGCTGTCAGACGATTAGTTCTCGTGATATAGCGTTGTGAGTGAAGCAACTTTTGTTATTGTGGAAAAAAATGGATTCAAAGCAATTTCGTGTGTTTATCATTGCTTTTTGATGGGAAAAAATGCAGCCGATGCAAAGAAATAGCCTGATAAGTGTTACCCGGACTCTGCACCAGCCGAACGAACCATTCGCAAGTGGATTGAAAAATTTAAAAGTGGTCGTACAAGCACCGAAAATGATGCACGCAGTGGACGTCCAAAAGAGGCTGTTTCAGATGAAAACATAAAAAAAGTCCACAAAATGATTACAAATGACCGTAAAGTGAAGTTGATCGAGATAGCTGAGGCTCTGAAGTTATCAAAAGAGCGTGTTGGATATATCATACACAAATATTTGGACATGAGAAAGCTCTGTTCAAAGTGGATGCCGCGTTTGCTCACAGTCAACCAAAAACAACAACATGTCAATGATTCAGAGGAGTGTTTAAAACTGTTCACCCGCAATAAAGCTGAATTTTTGCATCGGTATGTGACAATGGATGAAACTTGACTCCATCACTTCACACCAGAGTCAAGTCGGCAGTCAGCTGAGTGGCAAGCAGGCGACGAACCGCGTCCAAAACGACCAAAAACTCAACAGTCGGCTTGCAAGTTTATGGCATCCGTATATTATAGATCCTTGGTAATTCTGCTGTAGTAGAAAAATGTCTGGAGGAAATAATAATATGAAGACCAACAAATTTCACAAAAAAAACATAGAGTTTTACAGCGAAAGAGTACTGTGTTACATTTGTTAGATATCGCAAATGTGAGAAACGCAGGTGTAAATAAAAACGACTACGTTCTAGTCATGTTCTTAGACTTCAGCAAGCCCATTAAAACATTAAGGCATGAGAAAATCATCGAAAACCTCATTAGCATAACAGGGACTTTGGCAAAATAGATAGAGAATTACTTTTCGGGAAGAAAAATAAAGGTAAAAGTAAGAAACACACTGAGGCTATAAAGGCAAAGTCTATATGGTGTACCGCAAGGTATAAAAATGGGACCAATCATTTTCATCTTATATACCAACGACCTTATTTTGCATACGCCGATGACGCAATTATTGTTAAACACAAGTGCATTAATGCTGGGATATCGATAATGCAAGGTGAATTTAAAAGCTTTTCAAAGGACCTTTAACAATTACCCCAATGAACATTGAAATTATAGATTTTACCCATCCATTTTGTCCAAGAGCAATCGAGTTTCTTTTAACCTTAAACCTGCTTTCAGCCCTTTACTTATGGACGCCCTTAGATCTATCGAAACCCCCTCTCAAACATCAGAAATCGTAATATATATTATATGTGGATATGAGTGACATGAGTTACTCATTATGATTTTTACTATTATATGATTACCGATTATATTTTGTAACTTAGATTACACTCTGCGAGACAGCCGACGCGCCATACAACGATGACACACAACGGGATAGGTTTTCAGCCAGCCAATAACCCAATAAGTTCAATGGGGTAATAAAAAACCATCCAGTACAGGTGAACCATAAACAACGATACTCCAATAGAAAAGTGACCCAGTTAAGTGGGGTAATAAAAGCATTTAAAACAGATGAAGTGTCAACAAAAGCAACGTATCCCCATGGCCAATTGAAAGAAAATTGTGTTGCTCGTTGCCGGATTTGTCATCTTGGGTATGTTTTACTCATGGTGCTCAAAAGCTTGGGCTTGGTATAAGGTCCTAAGTTCGTTAGGGGTCTGGTGGCTGTAGTAGCTGTTGAGGAAAACGGAGAAGCCCAGAAGAAGCATTCCGTACTTTACCAGAAGCGTGGTCGTGTCGGCAGTCTCTCGCATACATTTTCTCTCGATTATATATAGGGACTTGACAATTTTGAATTTAATTTGTGAACGCACTCTTTCACTAATCATCAAACTGTCACTGTCAATTTATTCAGTAAAATCAACATTTTCATCATGGTAAAGTACACTAAAGAGCAACATCTGCTAATTATAAAAATTTGCTACAGATATTCGGAGTCGCAAAATCATCTTCAATGACGAAGCTCATTTTTGGCTCAATGGGCTCGTCAATAAACAAAATATGCGTTATTGGTCGGATGAAAACCCACGTGTGTTTCATGAATCACCACTTCATCCACAAAAAATAACTGTTTGGTGCGGTTTGCATGCCGGCGGCGTTACTGGGCCATATTTTTTCGTCGACGATAACGATCGTCACGTTACTGTGAATGGTCAGCGTTATCGCGCCATGATCACCGATTATTTTGGGCCCGAATTAGAAGATATGGAATTGGACGACATGTGGTTTCAGCATGATGGTGTCACAAGCCACATAGCACACGTTACAATCTATTTATTGAAGAGTAAGTATGATGAGCGTGTTATCTCAAGATATGAGCCAGTCGATTGGTCACCTCGTTCGTGCGATTTAACGCCGCTTGACTGTTTTCTGTGGAGCTACGTTAAGTCATTGGCTTATGCTAACACGTCGGCGACGTTGGAAGAGCTCAGAGCCAACATTGAACGCGAAATAGCGGCCGTTTCGGGCGAAATGTGTGGCCAACTCGTTGAAAATTGGGTCCAACCAATCAACCGCTGCAAACGTGCCCGCGGTGGCCATATAAAGGAAGTCGAGTTCCATTCATAAATGTTTTGATTGTACTTCAAACCAATAACAAAGTTTTTGAAATATCTCAAATGGTTTGCCTTTTATTTAAAAAAAAATTGTCAAGTCATTATTAGAAAACCCTATATTTTGTTTTATCTTATGTTATAATAAAATAACTAGAAATCACACTCTGTTTAAATTTTTATTTTCTACAATACATGGGGGCTCAACCGGGATCACCGGTATTTTGAATTAAAAATTTTGGGTGTGTGATTAATGGATGAGCTGAATTATCTCACAGTTAAGCAGCTACAGGGATTTCTGCGGCGAAAAGGGATTTCCTATCGAAATCCCAGTGTAAAGAGACTGAATAGAGCGAATTTTTGAAAATTTCGGGCGAATTGGTGTGACTGACGTGTTAGCTTTCGCGAAAGACGTCGAAGTGTTAAGTGAAGACCACAGATTTGAACGGACCCAAAAAGAAGATAACGAGGATAAAGACGAAGAGTGCGTGAGTGAAAAAAAAAACGAAGAATATAAAGAAGAACAAGACGAAGAGTGCGGCATGCAAAAATCTGAACAAGACAATAATGAAGATACGATAACCATGTCATCAAAAAACAATTTCGTTTTCAAAGATATAGAAGAATCTCTAGAAAAGTTCTCCGGAGAGGAAAGCCGAAATTATAACGACTGGCTGAAAGAATACGAAGAAATTTCGAGTACGTGTGAGTGGAACGATGTGCAAAAATACCTGTACGCACGACGCCTGTTAAAGGGAGCAGCTAAACTGGCTGTGGAGGCCACCGGTGGAGTAACTAATTGGACCACGTTGAAAGCAAGGTTGGAAAAAGAATTTGGAAAGAAACCATCTGCAATAGAAATTCACAGGCTATTGGAGAAACGTAAGAAGACAAATGGAGAAAGTTTGCTGGAATATCTGTACGCCATGGTCCAGATTGCAAGTAGAGGGAACATTGACGAATCATCGACGATCGAGTACATCATAGTTGGGATTCCCGATTCCATAAACAACAAGGCAGTCATGTCATGTCACGAAGCATCAACCATAGACGAGTTAAAAAGTAAGATAGAATGTTATAAAAGAATGCCAGGGCAACTACCGCAGCAGAAGGCCGACGACAAAGCTAGTGCACTAAAGGTCAGCATAGGAAGAAGGACACCAAGTAAGAGGTGCCATAACTGTGGATGGCCGTCACATAATGCGCAGGACTGTCCGGATAAGGGAAGAGGAACGAAATGCTTCAGGTGTAATTTGCCCAGATGAAGATAAGGATAAGGACACCAGAGAAATTCAAAAAGTTCAACGAATATGTACAGATGGGAACAATGTAAAGGAAACAATATCAGGAGAAGACTACTACGCATTTATTGATAATGGGAGTGATGTATCCGTGATGCATTAGTCACTTCATAGGCAAATCAGCAACAAGAAACCAATTAAACCTGGAATGATTCTAAAGGGATTTGACAACGCTCCACGACAGACACTTGGTTCATTTTCAGTTCCAGTACATATCGACAGCATTGACTACTGGTCAATGGATTTCCGATCGGATCCTACTGGGAAATGACTTCATCAGAAATGTTGAGCTTACCATAAGTCATGGGAAAATAATGAGTATACGAAAACTTAAAAACCCTAAAATACAGAGGCAAGTTTTACACGAGTTGGAGGAAAATGATATCTCAAGGATAGAATTGTTTAATGTGAAGAAAGATGAAATTAAGACAGAGCTACACATTGGTAACGACAACTTTAAAGAAAAAATATCCGGCATAGCGGCCACGTATTCTCCCAAAAAAGTAAAATGTTCCTGCATAGAAATGAATTTGGTGGTTCAAGATGAAATCCCAGTTTAGCAAAAGGGGAGGAAGTTAGCTGAACCCGAAAAACAAGATTAAAGAATGGCTGGAAGAAGGAATTATACAACATAGTCGTTCGGATTATGCCAGTCCAGTGGTGCTGATTTAGAAAAAATATTGCAAAACCAGACTGTGCGTGGATTATCGGAAGCTGAATACTTAAATAATTAAGGACAGATACCCATTACCAATAATGGAAGATGTTCTGGAGTAACTGTGCAAAGCAAAAGTTTTCACGACTCTTGATCTCCGGAATGGATTTCTTCACGTCGATGTTGCCGAGGGAAGGAGAAAATACACTTCATTTATCACGCCGGATGGATAGTACAAGTTCCTAAAAGTCCCATTCGGACTGTACAATTCACCATCAACGGTTCGTAAACACAATCTTCAGAGACCTAATACGTCAAAAACATTTGTTGCTGTACCTGGATGATATTATTATAGCTGCTGAAGATGAGAACGAAAACATCAAGAAGCTTATCGTTGTGTTGAAGGTGGTGGAAGATAACGGCCTTAGGATAAAGTGGGAGAAATGCATGTAGTGGTGAATGGCAGTATAAAACCTTCCGCCGAGAAGTTGAAAGCAGTTCAAGGATTTCCCAGACCCATCAACGTAAAATAAGTACAAAGCTTCTTGGGTCTAACAGGATTCTTCAGAAAATTCGTACCCAATTACGCCGATCACACTTAGCCTTTGTCGGATTTAACTAAGAAAGATGCCCCATTCTGCTTCGAAGCAGACCAGATCCCAGCATTTCCAACCTTAAAAGATCTTCTGAGCAAGGAGCCCGTTTTAAAACTCTTCAATCCAAAGTTAGAAACTGAACTACACACGGACGCCAGCATGAGAGGATATGGAGGAATACTGTTCCAAAAACATGAAGAAAATTTTCAACCCGTCTTTTATCTCAGTTACAAGGCATCATCGGCAGAACACAACTATACGAGTTACGAGCAGGAAGTCTTGACGGCTGTGATAAAATGTATAAAGAAATTACGAGTCTACTTGTTGGGGCTAAGGTTTAAAGTTTACACTGACTGTAAAGCTTTTCAAGCAACAATGAATAAAAGGGATCTATGTCCAAGGGTTGCCAGTGGGCAATATTGCTACAGGAGTATGACTGTGAGGTATTACATCGCTCAGGAACGTCGATGAGACACGTAGATGCGCTTAGCCGTTACCCTCCAGTCATGAGGGTCATGGTATTGTCCAGAGACTGCAGCGGGCCCAAAATAAAGATGAGTATTGCCAATTAATCATGAGTATTATTTCCTCCACAGGGTCATACAAAGATTTCGAGATAAGGAATAGTCTACTATACAAATTCGTAGATGGAAGTCATCTTGTCGTTGTACCAAGGCTAATGCAGCGAGAAATTCTTCGAAACATTCACGATAAAGGGCACATTGCAGCTAGTAAGGTGGAAGCTATCGCTAAACGGAACTATTTTATCCCAAAGATTGGTAAAGCAGTGGAAAATGTGATTCGTAACTGTGTGGCTTGCATTTTGGCAGCTAGGAAAGGTGGAAAAGAAGGGTTCCTAAATCTTATTGAGAAAAGCGACGTGCCACTCCACACAGTACACATTGATCATTTGGGACCACTACCTTCAACAAATAAAAACTACAATTACTTGCTTGTTGTAGTCGATGCTTTGAGAAATTTGTGTGGATCTACCCAGTTAAATCTACGAAGAGCGAAGAAGTCATCAAGAAGCTGGAAATTTTAAGTGAGGTATTCGGCAATCCGTTTAGGATCATATCAGATAGAGGAGCAGCGTTCACCGCCAACGTTTTAAAGACTACTGTGTACAACAAGGCATCCAGCATGTTCTAACAACGACGGGTGTACCCAGAGGAAACGGGTACGAATCATCGTAAGAGCATTAGCTAAAATGTCAGTCAAGGACCCAAGGAAGTGGTATACTTTTGTTGGTGAACTTCAAAGAGCACCTAATTCTACCGTGTCCCGAAGCAATAAAATAAGTCCCTTTCAACTGATGTTTAGAACAATCATGAGAAATGGAGAAGATCTGTAACTGCAATCGCTTCTAGAAGAAGTCATTATTGATGATTTTGAAGTTAGCCGTGATATGACCAGGAAAGCAGCGAAGGAGCAAATATTAAAAATTCAGGAGGAGAACAAGAAATACTACAACCAGAGACAGAAGCCGTCTACCAAATACAGTCTGAAAGACCTGGTAGCAATCAAGAACTCCGTTCGTTCCAGCCGAACTCAGCTCGGACCTGGAATGAAACTCTATGTTAAATATCTGGGGCCATACGAAGTAGTAAAAGTTCTAAGCAACGATCGATACGAGGAGACCAAAAATCCAAGACACCGAAGATGAAGTCGACGAAGAAGACGAAGAGAACAAAGGGCAGTTGAGAAGACCAGGATGGCCGAGTGTGGATATGAGTGACATGACTTACTCATTATAATTATTTTACTGTTTGCTTCATACTTTTACTCATTTTGTTTATAACTTAGACCGATTATATTTTGTAACTTAGATTACACTCTGCGAGACAGCCGACGCGCCATGCAATTATGGCACACAACGGAATAGGTTTTCAGCCAGCCAATAGCTCAATAAGTTCAATGGGGTAATAAAAAACCATCCAGTACAGGTGAATCATAAACAACGATACCCCAATAGAAAAGTGACCCAGTTAAGTGGGGTAATAAAAACGAAGGCTGCCTAACGACAACGAAAAGTGATGCTATGGAAGTAGTTTGAACTACAAAGTATCTGGGAGTTGTAATTGATGATCACTTCTTCTGGCATTAACATGTCAATAAGATACGGATTCACTTAAAAATGCGTTTTTTTGTGATGGTATACTTCAAAAGATACATAAGCGAAGAGGTGCAGAAACAGATGTATCTTTTACTTGTTGAATACCGTTTAAGATACGGAATATCAGCGTTGCGAAATGAATCCAAAACACATATCGATAAGATATTATATCTTCAGTACCGATTATTTAAATTATGAATTCTAATAATTTTGTTTAAAAGGTTCTCGATGTTAACGTTATATTTAATCTGATAATCCTGTTACGTTATTATCAACGATACCAATAAGAATACGTCATAATCAGAATACAAGAAGACGAGCTCGAGGACTTTTAGAAATTCCTGAAGCTTTCAACAACTATGGGAGACATCCAAGCTATGCCATACCACAGTTGATGATGAATAAAAAGCATAGTAAATTTCAAAAAAAACAGTAATAACTGGTAAAACTTTATTTCCCTAAATTATATTATGTCACTTAATATACTAAAAATTGAATTGTGCTTAGTAAGTATTTATTTATTATTTTTTTAATTTTTAAAACTAAAGTCAATTAATTTAAAATAACAGAATTTGAATTATTCAAACAAGTTTCACAACCGATAAACTTTTAAAATTTATTGTAAAAGAATAATCAACTGCAGACAAGCGACATTGTGGTGGCGATGGCCTGATAGTTGGCTGTTACGCCAACCTACCTGGAATCGAAACACGGTAGGAGCCCAACAGCAAAATTTTTCAAATCGTCATCACTCATTCGGCGGGCAATGGCAAACCTCCGAAAGTTAAATTCACTCCATAAAAAAGCTTCTCAGAAGAGCCGTTCGAAACCGACAATTAACAGTAGATCCTGCTCAGAAGTGTAAAAATTCACAAAGTGAGAAACACTAATGAGTGCGAGAAGCTAGGCCTTTTATTTATTTATTTAAATTATTGTAACTAGTTGAAGAAAAATAAAAAATAAAGAATACGAATAAGAAGCATATCACTCTACCATGTACCCTTTGCGATAAAGGACAATAATCTCAGCTTATCTATCTGGCTGATTCTATCGCCGAATTAAGAACCGAATTTCGGCACAATTACAAAAGTTTTAACGAGTTGTTGCAATGCATCATTGGACAAAGTTCGTAGTGAATAAAAATCACTTGCGCATGGTACAAGTGCACAGTATCTACAATAAAACTAATGAACTAATGATAGATAACAATTATGCCGTTGAAAACCTTAACTCTCTCTTCTTCCCTGTTAGTGTTCATAGTCATCCGTTAACCAACTCAACTGCATTACTCTCTCAGCTGTGCAAAATGAGAAAGAACCAACAAACTCTCTGTGACAATTAGCGGTATTTAAATACGACGCCAAAATTGTTAATTGTTAATAATCGAAGAACTAAAATACACTTCAAGTAAGCTCGATGCTATACCTTACGGCTCAACACTACGAATTTACAATACCTCAATATTGGATGAAATTTTTACCGAAAGTATTGCGCCAAGCCTCATTGATCTTGAAAGAACCACCAACACGACTGCTTCAACTTCTTGGACCCCAGCCAACCTCGACGACACCAACTCCAATAAAATTGACACAAGATCCGTTTTACATTTCAGACACTGGTGGATACAAACCGAATGGAGTAATGCTTGAAAAACTTAATAAAACGAAAATGCAGGACACATCATACTACTCTTTAAAGAACTCTCCCAGAAACAGTAATGCTACTTGTGTAAAGAAAAATTTTGAGAAAAACGTTCACCGTTTTAGAGCGATAAAATAAGTTCCAGATGCTTCAAAGTTTATACCACTTGTGAATCTGAGTGGCTATATGATGATGCGGCTATCCTTAATCTCGATGAGATGAAATTTTTCAAATGTAATGAAATAAACAGGAAAGCAGCCGTGAAGTTTCGAAAATTCTTCCTCTCTCAATTCAAATAACAACTCAAATTGAAGTTTCGAAACTTGATTGTCCCCAATTTTTCTCCTAAATTCTTTAACATTTCAGCATTAGCCCAATCAATATTGAAAGTATAAATCCAAATCAGCTTCTATCTAGGCTAAGAGCAAGCGCAACCCAGTTTATTTTAACCTTAAGCCTTGTACCTTATATCTGCCCTACATCTATCGAAACCCCCATTCAAATATCTACTTATTAATACTACGTTTTTATACGTTACTATCTTCTCAACCCTAGTTCACCTTCACCATCACCCTCTCTAAATACAACCAACGAGTCTTCTAGTTTGTTGGATCCTTTGCTTCCTCCAATACCTACTCAGACAAAACAACTTATGATGTTGAAGGTAGCTATGTACCATAATGTAGGCTTTTATCTAGCATATCTACACGACAAATCTGACTCCGTTTGTATTGATGGCATGACTATAACAAGTGTCCTTGTCGTAGTTCACCAAGAAGGTTTCCCAAACTAGAAAAAAAGAGTTGAAGCGAATTTTCCTTCGTTTTTATGAGTTTTACAATAACTCTACATCAGATGTCTTAAATGATCTCCCCGCATTTGCCACCAATAGAAACTTAGAACGCATTTTTCATGTTATTGGGGGCGCTCCAGTTTCAAAAACTACTCTACTTCTAACAACTTAACTTTCTATCTCTCTATCTCCACCATATTCCTTAGCTCACAAATTTGCATTTCGACATTAAAAATAATGAAAAATTCACTTCAATTCAGTTCTTCGTGGCAACGGCCTCGGTCGGCACGTTTTGTTGGCATTTCATCCTGATCTTGATACCAGACCTATTAAAATATCTAATTCGGGACTTTTAAAATATGTAGTGACACCCTTTTAACAAAAGACATGCAACACATACATATCTACATTCATACATATACATAAGTAGGGTGTTTCTCCGTGAGGTTTGATTTTTAATAGGCTCTTCTTGACAGATCACGCGTGACTCCTATCAAACTGCTTTGCCACTTTTGTTTTGTCAAGTCATCATGGAAAGACTCACACCACAACAGCGTCTCCAAATTGTTCAGCTGTATGACGAAAATCAGCGTTCTGTGAGAAAGGTTTTTCGTGCGATTCGAAGAACTTACGGTGAGCATAGTCGAGTTACTGAAACCACTATTGCCAATACCATTTGCAAATTCGAGTCCCAGTTTACATTGATGGATGATACTCGACCGGATAGACCACACCAGCACGTAGTGAAGAGACTATAGCAGCTGTAGCTGAGAGTGTAGCGAAGACCGTGACGAATCGATTTGTCGCCATTCTTAGCAGCCTGGCTTGGTGTAACATATTCGACAACTTGGCATATTTTACATGAGGAGCTCGGCCTAAAAACTACAAAATTCAACTTGTGCAAGAATTGAAGTCAGGCGACTCGAATTTGCATCATATTTTCAGTGAATGGACTCTGGAAAAACTCAATAAGAATCCGGTGTCTTATCGTGAAATTTTGTTTAGTGATGAAGCCTATTTCTGGCTCAATGGATACGTTAATAAACAAAATTGCCGTATTTGGGCTGAAGAGTAACACAAAGAGTACTAAGAGCTACCTTACATCCATTAAAAACAACGGTATGGTGTGGTTTATGGGCTGGTGGAATCATTGGTCCATATTTCTTCAAAAATGAGGCAAATCAGAATAATATCGTGAATGGCAACCGTTATCGCGCCATGTTAACGAACTATGTGCTTCCTGAAAATCAAGCACATGGTCTCTGTGAGCTACGAGCCATACAGCACGTGAAACAATGGACTTGTTGAGAAATTATTTTGGCGAGCACTTAATTTCACGTTTTGCTACGGTAAATTGACCGCCTAGATCGTGCGATAGCACACCTTTGGACTATTTTTTTGTAAAGCCTAAGGTCTTCAGGAATAAGCCAGCTATGATTGACGCTTTGGAAGACAAAATTTGTCGTGTTATCGGCAAAACACCAGTCGCTTTGCTCGAACGAGTCGTCAAAAATTAGACATTCAGAATGGACAGCCTCAGACTTCCTGAAATTCAAGCACATGGTCTCTGTTAGCTACGAGCCATACAGCGCATGAAACAATGGACTTGTTGAGAAATTATTTTGGCGAGCACTTAATTTCACGTTTTGCTACGGTAAATTGACCGCCTAGATCGTGCGATATCACACCTTTGGACTATTTTTTTGTAAAGCCTAAGGTCTTCAGGAATAAGCCAGCTATGATTGACGCTTTGGATGACAAAATTTGTCGTGTTATCGGCAAGATACCAGTCGCTTTGCTCGAACGAGTCGTCAAAAATTAGACATTCAGAATGGACAGCCTCAGACTTCCTGAAATTCAAGCACATGGTCTCTGTGAGCTACGAGCCATACAGCGCGTGAAACAATGGACTTGTTGAGAAATTATTTTGGCGAGCACTTAATTTCACGTTTTGCTACGGTAAATTGACCGCCTAGATCGTGCGATATCACACCTTTGGACTATTTTTTTGTAAAGCCTAAGGTCTTCAGGAATAAGCCAGCTATGATTGACGCTTTGGAAGACAAAATTTGTCGTGTTATCGGCAAGATACCAGTCGCTATGCTCGAACGAGTCGTCAAAAATTAGACATTCAGAATGGACAGCCTCAGACGTAATCGTGGCCAACATTTACATAATATCGTTTTTAAAAAGTAAACGCCATGAATCGTTCTTTTAATTGATACTAAAAATTGTAAGTTCACTTCAAACTTATGTGTTTTATTTTATATTATAAATCAAACCCAATGATGAATCACGCTTTACATATTATAGACATAGCAAACACAATTGCTATTATATTAAATTTATAGCAATAACAGTATTAAACCTTAATATATTGTGGAATCAAATTATATACATACATACCATATATGATTATATTCTGATTTTTATAATGTTTGCAAACATACGTACACATATATTATATAATGAATTGAATATCAGTTTAATTATAATTTTAATTATAACTGTTGACCAAAGTACCTCAGACAATGAGACTGGTAGTGCTCCTCGCGTTGATGAACCAGAAATTGGTCGAATACAAGTAAGACTACCACCTTATTTTCCAAATTCTTTAAACACGTGGTTTATACAGATCAAAGCCC
The DNA here is from genome assembly GCA_907269105.1 of Volucella inanis. Taxonomy (NCBI): domain Eukaryota; kingdom Metazoa; phylum Arthropoda; class Insecta; order Diptera; family Syrphidae; genus Volucella; species Volucella inanis. The sequence goes on from OU026153.1 coordinate 152,812,708, forward strand.
AATTTACAGGGCGACTGACTCGAACTGCAACTCCTTAAAATGCTATAATTTTTTTATTTTTTGATAAATATTATTGTGCCAAATTAAAAAATGTTGGAAAATACATCAATTTTCAAATTGTATCAGTAGTTTTCAGTATGTCCACCTTTGGCGCGAATAATGGCCTTCAGATGGCCGAAGAAAGCATCGCACGCGCACGTAAGGTGCTCTGCGGTATTTTGGCCCATTCCCGGCGAAGTGCTTGTTTGAGGTGATCCAAACTTTGGTATTTTTTAGTGCCAACCTTCGCCTTCAAAATACCCAAGACAGAGAAATCCAACGGATTTACATCCGGAGAATTCGCAATCCATTGTGTCGAAGAAATGAAGTGTGGAACATTGTTTTTTAACCAATCTTGGTTGACGTGCGCTTTGTGAGACGGTGCCGAGTCTTGTTGAAATATCCACGGTCTCCGACCGAAATAATTGTTTGCTTCAATACTGTCTCTAAGACAGTTTCACGGTATACTATCGCAATAATTTTGACGCGATACAGTCAAAAATTTGGACATGGTCAAAAAATACGAGCGGAGAGTGACCATCGAAGGTTATGCCGGCCCAAACCATCACCGTCGGTGCTTTTTGAAGGACCTCTCTGGCAAGTAAACTCGGTCATTATGTTTGTTGACATATTGTTCTATAACAAATAGCGACTCATCGGAAAAAAACCAAATTCGGCAACTCACCACTTTCGTGCAAGCGTAGCAAATCCTTCGCTCTTTCGACTGTTACTTTTTTCTGTTGCGGTGTAAGATCGTGTGTTTTTTGGAACTTCAATGGCTTGAGCTCAAGCTCATTTTTCAGTATGTGTTGCATGCGTTCCAATGATATGTTGAGCTCACGAGCCATTTTTCTTCCACTTCGACACGGATTTCGCTCAATTCGAGCCTTCACTTTCCCAACCATTTCTGCCGATGTTGCTGTTTTTTTACCATCGCGTTTTGCAACGTTGCCAGTATCACGGCGGTTCGAGACACAAATGATTTATTCACCTTGAGGTGCTGGAAGGCTCTAACAATAGCTACTTGTGGTTTTCCAGCCAAATATAAAGCAATCACACTATTACGTATCAATTCCATGGCGGATAAAAATTTTTCAACACAACTGCTTGTAAATAATAAAATTATCTGTGATGTGTCAAAATTTGAGCTCACAGTAATGAACGGTTTGGAAATTATAGCAGTCTGAAGTTGCTTGCAGTTCGAGTCAGTCAGAGTGTAATGTTCCTTTTTAAATCTTCTGTTTCTGATCGCATTGTAGCTACATTTGGTGTACCTCGGTCTTCTGATATTTAAATTGGCAATCAATCAATAGATTTCGCTATCAAAGTATCCCGCATTTCCATCTATGTAGATGATATGAAGATCTCTATAGCCCCTGACTCTCAAGCACTGCAGAATGATCGGAATAGCTTTTAAATGTGGTCCAAAAAAATTTGTTTGGGGCTTAATGCTAGCAAATCATAAACTATAACTCATTCGCATCACCACCAAGGTCTTATCTCACCTTTGTTAAATCATTACCTCTGTCACCTTACCACGCGATTTAGGTGTTATATGCGATAAAGAACCTAATTTTTGGGGCGCATATTGATAATATAGGGTTTTCTAATAACGACTTGACAACTTTTTTTTTTTTAAATAAAAGGCAAACAATCAAAATATTTATGAATGGAAATCGACTTCGTTCATATGTCCACCGCGGGCACGTTTGCAGCGGTCGATTCGTTGGACCCAATTTTCAACGACTCGGTCACACATTTCGGACGAAACGGCCGCTATTTCGCATTCAATGTTGGCACTGAGCTCTTCCAACGTCGTTGGCGTGTTGACATAATTCAATGACTTACCGTAGCCAATCGGCTGGCCCATGTATTGAGATAAAACGCTCACCATACTTACTCTTCAATAAATCGATTGTAGCGTGTGCTGTGTGGCTTGTGGCACCATCCTGTTGAAACCACATGTCGTCCAAGTCCATATCTTCCAATTCGGGCCAAAAATAATCGATGATCATGGCGCGATAATGCTGAACAGTAACGTGACGATCGTTATCGTCGACGAAACAATATGGCCCAATATAGCCGCCGGCATGCAAACCGCACCAAACAGTTATTTTTTGTAGATGAAGTGGTGATTGATGAAGCACATGTGGGTTTTCTCCCGACCAATAACGCATATTTTTAGCCAAAAATGAGCTTCGTCACTGACGTATTTGCAGACGTAGCTCGTTAGTTTACTTTACCATGATGAAAATGTTGAGTTTACTAAATAAATTGACAGTGAACGTTTGATGATTAGTGAAAGAGTGCATTCACAAATTAAATTCAAAGTTGTTAAGTCCCTATTGGAAGACATTGTATTTTTAACAAAGCTTATTCTTCACTGGGATTCATTAAGCGATAGTCCAAGGAGTTTTCTAATTCTTAAGTCACTAAATCATTTAACCTGTTATTTATAGGTCCGTACTGGTTCCCTTAATACAAAAGCCATTCTGGACGAATTAAAGCTATTCATCGCATATTCATATGCATTACCTTGGGTCTACCTTGGACAAATGTCTATAATTTGCCTCCGTACACCGATTGCTTTAAGCCAGCTAATCTTCAGACCCTCACAAATCGACGAGAAATTGCTGCCATACTCTTTATTTATCAACTATTCACTGGTGTATTGACTTCCTTAGGCTGATCCAAATAATATCCATTTATACCAATCCACATAACCAAAGGTCTGCACACCTCTTCCACATCAACTCTCCCAAGCTCCTTGAACCCTTATTTTTTAGTTATATGTTTGTCCGTCGTTGATCCGGGCCTCAATCAGTCTCGGAAAGCACCTCACAACAGGGAATTATGGTATAATTTTGAGTTGGACTATCTGATTTTAGGTGTGGATTCAAACAATAATATAACAGTATATATCAAGCGAATATTTTTTTTTTTGCTATTCAATGTTTCTTTGGACTAAAAACTAAGAAATAAGTCCCCATTCTCCGAACAACGAATAGAGCACTTTACAAGATTCTTCATCTATCAGCCCATTAAACGGACGAAGTGCTCCTTATTTTTTAGCATCTCCATGAACGGAGTTAAATGAACTACATATAAGAATGAACTGTATGGGGTATGCATCGACATTGACTAGAACCTTATATAAACCTAGAGTGATCTATAAATCGGATTGGAGGATAGGAGGCGCTACCGAGCCAAAATGAGTGTACCATCGTTTAATATAAGCTATTTTAGACCACCGCGTCTGTCAAAATTTGGTGACAAACCGACGCTTAGTTTTGTTTTGACACCCATTTCAAAACATCGTGTAAGTGTTTTTAGGACCATGGAAAAAGAGCAGTATCGTTCCGTGACCCGATTCTTCTTTTTGAGTAGCAAAACCTTCAAGGAAATAAAGCCCATTTTCGATGGTGTGTATGGGACCCATTCACCTAACCGTACAACAGTTTACCATTGATTTGCAGAGTTTCACTGTGGCCCCACGTCGGTTACCATAGAGAAAATCGTGAACAAAAGCCATGATCACATACCAATTGAGCGCGTTAGTCACATCCTGCACGAGGTTTTGGGCATGAGAAAGCTGTCTGCACGATGGGTGCCGCGTTTACTTACACGGGAGAAAAAGCGCAATCTTGAGACTATTTCAAAGACGTGCTTGGCCCTATTTAATCGAAATTCGGAGGAGTTTTTGCGTCGTTTCGTGACCATCGATGAGACGGAGATTCATTGATAAACTCCAGAGGCCAAAGAACAATCGAAACGATTTGTTTTATCCGGTGTATGTGCTCCAAGGAAAGCGGAAACTGTGCCTTTGATCGAAAAGGTGATGGTCACCGTTTCTTGCGGCGCGCGAGGTGTGATCCACGTTGACTATTTGGAGAAGGGAAAACCAATTACAGGAACATACTACGTCGATTTATTGGGCCGATTGAACGCCGATTTGAAGAAAAAACGACCACTTTTGGCGATAAAAAAAAATTGTTCTTCCACTGAGATAACGCACCAGCTGACACCTCCGCAGTCCCATCAGCCAAATTAGTCGAATAGCACTACGAATTTCTCCCCCCCTCCGCCGTATTCTCCGTATTAGGCACCCATCGACTTATTTTTTGTTGGCAAACCCTAAAAGATCGCTTTTCGGAAAGAAGTACAGGTTGAACGAGGGAGTCATCGCCGCCGCGGAGGAGTATTTTGCAGGCCAACAAAAGTCGTACTATACGGAGGGGTTAAAAAAAGTGTATCGAACTGAAAGGGGATTATATTGAAAAATAAATTGTCAAAGCCTAAAAAAGTTGCGTTGTCATTTCTAATCCGGGTATTCATCGCTTATTTCTTTAATGAATCTACGAATGAATGAATCGGAGTCGATTTCACATATGTGCTATATATATATATGTTGCACATTTTTATTTTACGCATGCGATATCCCATATGGTGCATTTTTTGTTATATCTTTTAGATCGGCTATGTCCCTTTATTGCTTTCTAGCTCCGGAGCTGTTCTCTAACATATCCGAAATTCCTTAAATAAAAAACCGAAATAGACTGATACTTAGAGCTTTGTAATAGGAAGTGAGCCGTTTTGTTTAAAGCCCGTGCTCAATCCTTTTTTTACCACAAATTGTTTGTATATACTCGTACATATTAGAGTGACCTTACAAAATGCGCGACGTCAACGACGACGTTTTGTCAAGTCAGCAGGCAATTCTTCATTTAACTTACCTGCGGTAATGACTCAACTTTACAGAGCATTTCTTGAGCATTTAGCCAAACCAAAATCGCAACACTACATTGGTAACTATCCACTCTAAGTAATTTAGAGTTCTCTTCTTCCAATGGTTTCATCCTCATTTCCTTATTTATTAGCCTTTCACTTATCCTTTATAGAGAGGCTCAAATGAAACCACAAACATTAACGTAATACTCACAAAAAAATCCAGGAAGGTATTAATAATGCTTTTTATTAAGTAACCCACTTTGTATACGGAGGGGGGTAGTATTTTGAGCTCATAGCGAAATTTTCAAAATTAATTGCCAAACGTTGGCTTGGTTACATTGGGTCTGCAATTTGACTTGCTGACTTGTTGTGGAGCCAGCCGACAAAGACTTGCAGCCTTCTGTAACTTGTGAACTCTTATATTGCCCAAGTGGCTCAGCCACTATATGCTTTAATTGCACACATTCTCAAAAAACAAAATCAACTTATAAGCAGCTACATAGGTAATTGTGACTTTTAATTAGTTGCGCTCCGGTTGGCTTCTCCTTTGTTACGACAGGTTGCTACCACTTTGACAAGTCACAAGTAGCTGTTTCCTTAGGTCCGTAAGGAACCACAGAGGACTGCTGGTGTTAGAGGCAATGAGCGTTCTGGTTAATGCATACACAAGCAGAGTACATAATTAGAATGTTCACTTATTGCAATTAATGTTTCTAATTATTGCGCCACTAGATGGCGTAGTTAGGGGTGAGAGAGTGTAAGTTAATGTATATTGCTGATGGTTTACTTAATGTTTATGTTGACGGCATTGCAGTTGTGGGTGATTATGATTAGAAAAGGGTTGCTTGCATGCTAAGACTCTCGGAGTAAAGTGCTTTAATTAGTCAAAGGACTTTGTGTTTTATAGGCAGTTTGTCAGCTTAGCATAGAAGTACAACCCTTCAAGGTGTGCTCATTTAAGGCAACACTTTATAATGGATTTAAAACAGAGTATGACAAGTGGAAAATTTGGGTCAAAAACACGAGTTTAAGTAATTTACAGAACATGGAATATGCACAGATAAAAAGATATAACTCTCAATATAACTATCATTTCTGGAACAAAAACAAGTTGATTCTATGCTACCGATTTAGTAATAGATAAACTCCTTAACCCTGTTGAGGAGACAAAGCAATATTTATACAACGTTTACGGTATTTGCCTCCGAAGCATTAATTTTCTAATTTATCAATTATTAATAAATATGTTATGTACAATATGATTGATATCTTTTAGTAATTAGATACAACATCATAAACTAAGATTGGGTTGTTAAAGAAGAGAAGTGAAAAAAGATTGTACTTTTAAAGTTGTCACTGTTAGAGATTAATTAGATTCGTGGTGGGTATGAGTTCCGTAGTTTAACAACACGAATGAAAAATAAACATGAAGAATTGAAGTTTGGCGATGAAGAGGAACGATACTAAAATTTCTTACACAGAACAGTTAAAGATGAGACTGTTAAATAAATAGGACAGAGATTTATTGTTCATAATTTTAGGCTTAGCATTAAAGAGTGCTCAGAGATATGGTCACATATGTAATGTAAGTACCAAGTTACTTCTGGTTTCCATGTGCGTAAAATACGAAGCTAGCCACAGTTTACGTAAACATTCGTAGATCCAAATAATAATTGGGTTAGAATGATTATAACCAAGATGATTACGATCAATAATAAAGCGAAGACTAGTTCAGTGTCTGTAATTTTGATATTACTCAAGCACTTCTTTTGGATATTGGTATTATTTATGATTTTGTCGGGCCTAGAAGCAATGTATTGTCGTGAGATCAGAAAAAAATTTGAGTAATATTCTTATTAACGAGGAGAGCAAATTCATCAAACTTGTTTAAAAGTTTGCTTAGATCATTGACAAATATGTGGAACAACATTGGACCAAAAATTGACCCTTGTGGAACTTTCAGTTTTTCACGGCACTTTGCGCTAATAGGGCTTAAGAGTAAACGATCTTAAAACTCTAAAACGATCCGAGACTCGATTTGTTGATAAAAATTGCTCTCAGTGACATTCGCATAACCATCAGCTGCACAAAGATCCACAGTCACTTAGACTGACTGACCGGACAATGTGAAACATTTCCATGTTTCCAGTTATTGGTTAGTTAAGCCCAGAGAAGAATTTTCTTCTTACCTTATCATTTTCAGTATGCGAGTATTATGTATATAAAATGCTGATAACGAAGCTACGCTCGCTAGTTTTACTTCTCTAGCCCTTTCTATTTTCGTTATACATCACCTGAAGACTTACACAAGTTTTTTTTAGCAAGCCACGATGAGGTTGAAGCTTTTTTTGTCCAGACTCTGACAAAGAGCTAGTCAACTGATTAACCTTCAAAGTACAACCGACCACCACATCGTAGGTCGAAGATTCACAGAAATGGTGTTCCACGGTGTTGTCATCATTTTCACCGCAGGTTTCGTAGGATATTTTGTCACGTATGCCCACTACAATTAAGTGCCTAGAAAGTGTACCGTCACGACGCAAGAAAGCAGTCTCCAGTCTTCTCTACTGAGACCTTTGCAAGCATTTGTTTTGCGTGCCTGCAACGTGAATTTGAACTGTCAATGGAAGTCCGAACCGGAGACGCAGCCAGTCCTAAAAAGCTCTCCTCGTAGCCTTACCAGGAAGTTCATCGGCAATATCGTTTCCTGTGATCTCACTGTGATCCAAAAAACGAAAAAAGATTCTGTGAATATATAGGCTGTGAATAGGCTTTTTTTTGGCAGATTTCGAGTGACTCTTATTGCAAATCCCGGGGGGAAAAAGATTTAAATTGATCAGTAATATCAAATGCCGGGCTGCCGGCAAACAACAAACTTAACAACGAGGGAAATGAACGAACCGTTGATGAGAGAATGGAAAGGACTAAACAAAAACGAATGTGCAGACCAAGAAGGAATCGCAACAACAGAAAGGCGCTACCCAAATTTTAATGCAAAATTGGGAAAACAAATAAAAAAAAATCCACAAATTATCTTTTCCCTGATGGGAAATTTAGGCTGGTATATTTTATTGTTTTGTTTCTTTTGAGGGGGGAATCACAGGGTGTGCTGAAGTTTTTTTTTTATTTTTTTTTTTAAACACCGTTGTTTAAAATTTTTGATTTAGTTCGGCCAACGAAAGGCCCACAGTTCCGCGTTGTCGTACCGTAACGGCTAACGGGTCGCACAATTATATAAATCTAACGGTTTTACGAACGGTTTCAGCGTAAAACGAAAAGAAGGCTTACGGACGCGGTTTTATTGCAACGATTGCACATATATGTTATTCGAAAAAAGGGGGGTACTTATCTGGTTTTATGGGTTTTCCTGCCTATGCGAGTTCGCACTCTAGCTGGGTTTCTGCTGGTGGAGGAGAGTAAGCCGTCTCCGCCACAATCACCGACTTTGGTCGTTTTGGGTGCTGCCGTTTCCCTTTTCAGTTTGTCCTTTGGTGTGTTTCCCGCTCTCGGTTTGTTTAATTTTGTTGTTCTTGTCCTTGTTCTTGTTCTCGTTCTTGTTATTTTTTTTTGTTTTCTTCTTCGTTTTTTTTTTTTTTTTTCCTGAGGCTCTTGCCAATAAGACGATAAGCTATCGAATGAGCTTACCACGCTTTTGGCCATCGCCGCCATTCGTCCACACACATACATACATGGGGTTCTGCTTATTCAGCTGTTAGAGCAAAGGGAATCACATTAAGAGCTCCAAGAGCTTCTCACGAATCCCTAGCCAATCACACACGTCGATGTTCTATGTTTGTGGGTCATGTTTGTTCGTTCTGTTTGTTTTGTCGTCCAAGGGATTGCATTGGTTCGAAGCCAACCCTTTGACCCAAGCCGAAGCTATGGTTGAGAGCTTCAATTGACACCGCCGGCTAGGGAGGAAAACTTAATTTATTAGGGGTACCATGGTGGTTAGTAAACCTTCTTGGAGACATGGGGGGCAGAAGAAAGACCGCTGGGAATTGTGGGCTTGCCTTTACGATATTGTTTTTAACTTTTGTGGGGGTAGGGGCTTATACAAATTTATAGCGCTGGGGCAAACAATCTCAGATATGGTGGGCTCGTGGCCATTGTTGATGGTGTTAACATCTCGGGGCATCAACTGGAGAACCGTCCGTCCGCTAGAGCCTCCAGGTCGTCCGCCTGGCTCTATCAGTGGTACCTATGTGGTCATCTCTGGAGCGGTAGGCCGGGGAGGGAACTAAATTCAGAGGATCCAGTGAATCCCACCTATGCCGTGGCATCCAGAGTCTGACGGGAAAAAAGAAAACAAGGGACAACACAAGAAGGGGAAGGAGAAATAAAGAGGTCAGCAGACAACAGATGGAAAAGGGAGTAGAGGATTTTTGGGGCGTGATTTGCATGCAACACTCTTATCAAACTGATTTGTCATTTTTGTTCAGTATCGTTTGGCAAGTTATCATGGACAGACTCGAAATTAAGAGAAATGAGAAATGTTTTTCCTGCGATTTGAGGAACTTACCGTGAGCATAATCGACCTAATGAAACCACTATTGCCAATACCATTCACAAATTTGAGTCCAAGTTTACATTAGTGGATGATACTCGACCGGTTAAACCACATCCAGCACGTAATGAAGAGACTACAGCAGCTGTAGCTGACAGTGTGCGCGAAGACCGTGACGAATCGATTCGTGGTCGTTCTCAGCAATTTGGCTTGGCGTATTCGACAACTTGGTGTATTTTACGTGAGGATCTCGACCTTGAAGCGTACAAAATTTAAATTGTGCAAGAATTGAAACCAGGCGACTTGAATTTGCATTATGTTTTCAGTGAATGAGCTCTGGAAGAACTCAATTAAAATCCGGTGTTTTATCGTGAAATTTTGTTCAGTAATGAAGCCCATTTCTGGCTCAATGGATACATTAATGCACGAAATTGCGATATTTTGGCTGATGAGCAACCTGAAGAGTACCAAGAGCTATCATTACATCAATTAAAAACAACGGTATGGTGTGGTTTATGGGCTGGTGGAATCATTGTTCCATATTTCTTCAAAAATGAGGCAAATCAAAATGATACCGTCAATGGTAACTGTTATCGCGCCATGTTAACGGACAATGTGCTTCCTAAAATTCAAGAACATGGTCTCGGTGAGCTCTGATTTTATGGCTACGAGCCATACAGCGCGTGAAACAATAGACTTGTTGAGAAACCATTTTGGTGAGCACCTAATTTCACGTTTTGCTACTGTAAATTGGCCTCCTAGATCGTGCGATATCACACCTTTGGACTATTTTCTCTGAGGAAAATTCAGAGAATGCCAGCATTTTCTAACCAACTTGAAAACCAGAAGAGGGTGTAGTAAGATTTTAAGCGCAGCTTGGTTGTCATTATTTATCATAATATATTTCAGTATGTATTTGCACCTCAACCCCTTCGCAAAGAGGTGAAACTAACGTACTTACATACGTCATCGCCACATACCCCTAGATGGTTCTCAGAGCCTTCCGTAAAGGCCTGACTATATTTCTTTTCTGGCTCAGATTCTGTCCGAAACCACTTGTGGTCACTGGGAAAGTCGATTTCGATTTTTTCCCGCAATAGGAGTTCTGGTGTTCTTGCATTAGACAGCATGTCCATAATACCAGCGTCAAAAGACAGTCGACGGGTTAGGTTATCCAACTCTAGTGCGTGTTGTACCAAAAATAACTTCTATTTAAACGGTAGAAGACTTCGAGAATGCAGCCTTTATATGAATATCAAGGCGGGGGTTGACAGCACTTAGACAAGTCGGTTTACTATAGTTTCTAAATTAGCTCAATGTTTCTGAAACTATCAACTAATAAGGACAAAGCCACGGAACATGGCCAAGGCCAGAACAGTTAAAAAATATTGCTTTGGCGACACTATACTTTACTTTGTGAAACATTGCTTCTGAGGAACAGAATATTATAACCAAGCTTACCATTTTATAACATAACTTGATGCAGTAAAATAGCTAAGGTTTGCGAAGTGGCACTGTAGTCCTGCTCTCTACCTAAATGAGAAAAGTAACAAACCTGAGACTCTGGCCCGAATGTTTCCAGGTTGTAGCTACATGTTTCATCGGTTGTTACTTATCAAGCAGTATCTCGTTGCTTACATGTGCTAATACAGCCCAGATATACATTAATTGTCAGATATTTCCCTAAAAGAACCCTTTATATATTCCGGAGTCTCTTCTAACTTTTTTCCAAACTTTGCAAGAGACTTTGACGTCGTTCATACTATAGTGAAGGTGTTATGATTGGAATCTTCATTTTAATAAATTTTTCCGTCCCAACCTACTTGATTGCCAAAAGGAACTGGTTTTCCGAATAGCTTCTTAATTGGTTGGTAATTACAGGTCCTGTATCTAGTGCAACTGAATTAATGAATGTATGCGCCACTGCCAATATACCGGGATTTTCTACTATACTGAGGTCTTCAAAATAAATATAGACACAAAATAAATATAGATTGCTGATCAAGTAGTTTCCAAAAGACTGGCGCACATACATGTGCAGGCTCCAAATTTACACACTAATTGACAGGGACCCAGAAGAAAAAACTTTTTCAAAATGTATATAATATATATATTATCAGGCAAATATTATTTTTCTTTTTAATTTATGTCAAACCACTAACAAAATTTTGTTTACCTAAAGAACCGACTTTTGTCTCAAAATAGTCCAAACCTCACACATTGACCGTAACTTCAAGCACTCACATTCCGAAGGACGTCTAGGTTTAGTTTTTGGCTTCGTGCATTCGGAAAAACTGGGAAACGGATTAGGTGGTCTGTCACAATCAGCTGGACCACGAGTTATTTTACATTTTACATCAGATCGAACTCTTCGACATCCAGGTAGAACTACTTTAAGACAGGCCTTGTTTTGACTCTTTTTTCCTTTGGAACAATCCATTAGATCAGGCCTGGACATGCTTTTCGCTGTTTCTGGCCTGTCTTTCTTCGTTCTCATCTCAATAGGTGGATACTTGTCTTTGGGGTATTCGCAAATGAGCTTTGGTTTGATAATTTGTATAGGACATTCAATCCATGTTTGTTGATACTTTCGCTTGACCTTGTCAGAGGGTTTGTAATACAGCGCATCGAATCTTGTTGTGGGACATTTAGCCACCGACAAGTCACATTTGATGGTCTCCCACATCGATTTAAACTCCTCGGCTTCCACTTTTTTAGTTTTGTTGTCCGAACAAGAAGAGGTTCGAACCTTGACGGTGGGGCATTTTAAATGGTCTTGCTTACAGCTGGCATGGCGAATATTCTTCAATAACAAATTGAAATATTTTTGACATAGCCATTGATTGGCCAAAGGACATAAGACTGATTTTACCATATTTTTTTTTTTTTTTTGTTTTTACTAAACTAACAATTTTCAATTTTTAACTTTTTTCAAAACTTTTCAGAATAAACTTATACGCCTGAATAAATAATTTTGAGCTAAAACTCAACGACTACCTAAATTATTAAAAAAAGGCAGTACACAAAGGTGACTTGGGGTCATCATTATTCTTTTCGTGCAAAGTAAAATTGTGGTGAACATCCTGTGTTTTAGCAAGGTTTATTGTGACTATCTTCCTTAAAACGACTAAATATATTGTATTATTCCTGCTATTTGTACCTATTGCTTCCAAATATTTTCCAGTGCTTTAATATACAAAGAGGTATTATATCTTATTTTTAAAATGTTATAGCTGGACGAGCTGGATACTTAAAGAACTGGAATAAAATCGAAATTTGTAACAAAAATTGTGTTTTTAAATATTAGTCTCGGACTTTTCAAACCACCTCTTAATTTCTATCCCAATTAATTTTTTTCAAAATTTGAACGTTTATTTAAGAAAAATATGTACAATAGTATTATTTAAAGTATTGCCCATCTGAAGCTATGACTTTTTCCCATCTTTCTGGCAATTTGTGGATCCCATCCCAAAAGAACTGCGCCGGCTTGGCAGCCAAGACTGAATCAAGCCAATTTTTGATATTCTGCTCTGATGTGAACCGTATTTCAGTGAGGGCGTTCTGCATCGACCGGAACAAATGGTAGTCAGAAGGGGCAAGGTCTGGGCTATAAGGCGGGTGGAGTAAGACTTCCCATCCACTGTTTGCCAAATAGTTCTTAACCGGAATAGCAACGTAGGGCCGAGCTTTGTCATGATGGAAAATTATTGCCTTGTGTCTGGTCGCATATTCCGGGCGTTTTTCGGCTACTGCTGTCTTCAAACGGATTAATCGGGTTCGGTAGCGTTGTCCATTGATGGTTTCACCCGGTTTTAGCAGCTCATAATACAGCACATCCATCTGATCCCACCAAATACAGAGCATTACCTTCACGCCATGGATATTCGGCTTTGCCGTTGATTTGGTTGGTTGGACGGGTTTCACATATGATTTTTTGCGATCCGATGCAAAAATGACTTCATTCTGTGGCATTCCAGCAGATTTTCGGACGACATGCAAAACCGCCTTTCGACGTCTCTCGGCTTGAGTTCATGTGGAACCTAATTTTCTTGCTTTTGAATATATCCAGCTGCTTTTAAATGTTTTGAAATGACTGCTTGAGTGACACCCAAAGATTCTGCGAGCTCTTCTTGTGTTTGACGACAATCTTCATAAAGTAATGCTTCCAGTTGAAAACCAGAAAAACCAGGTGAAAACCCACATGTGCTTCATGAATCACCACTTCATCCACAAAAAAATAACTGTTTGGTGCGGTTTGCATGCCGGCGGCGGTATTGGGCCATATTTTTTCGTCAACGATAACGATCGTCACGTTACTGTGAATGGTCAGCGTTATCGCGTCATGATCACCGATTATTTTTGGACCGAATTGGAAGATATGGACTTGGACGACATGTGGTTTCAACAGGATGGTGCCACACAGCACACGCTACAATCGATTTATTGAAGAGTGATTATGGTGAGCGTGTTATCTCAAGACATGGGCCAGCCAATTGACCGCCTCGTTCGTGCGATTTAACGCCGCTTGACTATTTTCTGTGGGGCTACGTTAATTCATTGGCTTATGCCAACACGCCGACGACGTTGGAAGTGCTCAGAGCCAACATTGAAAGCGAGATAGCGGCCGTTTCGGCCAAAACGTGTGCCCGAGTCGTTGAAAATTGGGTTCAAGGAATCAACCGCTGCTAATGTACCCGCGGTGGCCATATGAACGAAGTCGAGTTCCATTCATAAATGTTTTGATTGTACTTCAAGCCAATAATAAAGTTTTTGAAATATTTCAAATGGTTTGCCTTTTATTTAAAAAAAAAAGATGTCAAGTCGTTATTAAAAAACCCTATACAAGATGTTCCACTATGTATTTTCTTAGGCCATATCTTTGTTATAGAGTGAAAAAAATTATTTGGGAATTCAAGTTTCTTTTCTACCATATTTTAATAGCTATATCGCTTAAGTGGACGCCACCATTGTTGATTACCATTTGCGATCTTCTTATGGCATCTTGCAGGATTTTCTTTGGAACTTCGGGCGATAAGTTCTCCAATTCTTGGAGAATGTACTTCTTGAGGATTGCCAGAATTTGTGACTTGTTCACATAAACCCCTGACTTCAAATAACCCCAGAGAAAGAGATGATCCTGCGAGTCAGTGCAAATCGTCAAAATGCGATATCAGGGGATCTAGAAGCGATCGGTTGTGGCTGTTGCAATATGTGCCAATGCTACATTTTGTTGGAACCACATATCCTCCAGCCCCAATTCATCAAATTGGTAAATAAAAAATTCATTGATGATCGGTCTGTAGCGCTCACCATCCACAGGGAAATGCCCTACCTAGCTCTTTATTTTCTAGTCATTATAACTTTCAAACACTTAAAACCCATGTTCATCGGTACATCTCCTTCTTTCCTCCCTGATTTTCCTTGGCTCGCGCTTTGTACAAGCATTTTAAGACTAATTAAAACCCTTAAGCGGGAGCAAATTACAGTAAAAAACACCATGCCACACAGCACGCGAACTGAGTTCAGTGAGCAATTTATCTCTCGTTTTGGTCCGGTGAATTGGCCAGCTTAATCCTGGCATTTGGCGTCTTTAGACTATGAGGAAACGTGTAGTTACTCTACTATGCAGATAAACGAGCATTAATTGCAATCTTGGGAGACAATATTACAAGTGTGATTCAAAATTAGAGTCTCCGTATAGACCACTAAAAACTTAGTAGTGGTCAACATTTACATAAAATAATCTTTAAAAAGTAAATAGGCATTAATTTGTCAACTTAAATGAAAAGTTTATACATTTTTACCAATTTACTGTATTTTTGTTTTCTACAATTAAAAATCAGACGCTTAAAAAATCACTCATTACAATAGATATAATAGAAATGGTAGGGTCTTTAAAAAAAAATCTCTTAGTAGACAGAGGCAGACGGATAAATTGATTTAATTTTGTCCTTTTAGAATATACAACATTGTTTATATAAAAGTCGTTTATGCGTTGCTTTGGCGTCTGCCAGATTGACAATTCTTCTTATTAATATAATGAAAATTAAATAACAATAAATATATCAAATTACAAATAAGTTAAGTTTAATTTTTCTTAGATAAAATATTGTATAAATAGTAAAATTTGGTTCAGTAGTAGATACAATAAATTTAAAACGCTTCGTTTATAATTTGGTCTCGATAAGCCATTGAAATTTGGTAATAATGCAAAAATCGGCATATGTCGTCTTCGCAGTTCAGAAGGTTTAATATCTCAGTCTCCTATACATGGATTATGTCGTATCTCTCTTCGAAAAGTTGCACATACTGCAATAAATGGGCAGTATGGTATATAATTGAGTTTTATCAGTTTTTATCGTTACGGAAGTAGTTTTTTTCTAATAAATTGTGTTTAAGGCGGTTGTATATCGATCGATAAACAAATGAGGTAGCCTGAATGATGCATTCTTGTTTATATTGTTCATCTTCTTTAGGTACAAAGTCATATCGGAACAGGAATCGTTCGATGTGCTTAGTCAGTGAATGCAGAGCCGTTTCCACCACAGAAAAACCTTGCTCTCCCACAAAGTTACACTTGCTCCGTTCATAACACGCAATCCCAAAGAGTCACGTAAGTCTAGCATTTTGACTCCTCTTGTGTTACATTTTATATCCTTAGGCTCTCTCATTTGTCCACAAATCTATTTTTCCTCTCTTCTTATTTTCCTATTTTTGAGTTTAGATCACCGTTTATCATAAGATTATATTAGATTGTATAGGGTTTTCTAATAACGACTTGACAACTTTTTTTTTTAAATAAAAGGCAAACCATTTGAGATATTTCAAAAACTTTATTATTGGCTTGAAGTACAATCAAAACATTTATGAATGGAACTCGACTTCGTTCATATGGCCACCGCGGGCACGTTTGCAGCGGTCGATTCGTTGGACCCAATTTTCAACGACTCGGTCACACATTTTGGCCGAAACGGCCGCTATTTCGTGTTCATTGTTGGCTCTGAGCTTTTCCAACGTCGTCGGCGTGTTGGAATAAACCAATGACTTAACATAGCCCCACAGAAAATAGTCAAGCGGCGTTAAATCGCACGGACGAGGTGGCCAATCGACTGGCCCATGTCTTGAGATAACACGCTCACCATACTTACTCTTCAATAAATCAATTGTAGCGTGTGCTGTGTGGTTTGTGGCACCATCCTGTTGAAACCACATGTCGTCCAGGTCCATATCTTTCAATTCGGGCCAAAAGTAATCGGTGATCATGGCGCAATAACGGTGACCATTCACAGTAACGTGACGATCGTTAACGCCGCCGGCATGCAAACCGCACCAAACAGTTATTTTTTGTGGATGAAGTGGTGATTCATGAAGCACATGTGGGATTTCACCCGACCAATAACCCATATTTTGCTTATTGACGAACCCATTGAACCAAAAATGAGCTTCGTCACTGAAATTGATTTTGTGATGAAATTCATCATCTTGGCGCATCTTCTCCAGAACCCAATCGAAGAACGTACGTCACTTCAAATGGTCCATCGGCTTCAATTCTTAAGTCAGCTTGATCTTGTATGGGTGTAAACCAAGATCCTTACGCAAAATACGCCATAATGTGGCCTGAGCGATGCCCAATTCTTGAGAACGCCGCGGAATTGACTGATTTGGATCGTTTGCTACGGACGTCTGAACGGCAGCGATATTTTCGACATTTCGACCAACCCATTGTCTCACTAACACAGCAATATCACACAACGAATATGTGGACTCAAATTTTTGCACTGAACTTGTTATTACCTGTCTACTAGGGCGAAAATTATGACCGAAAATTGGAGTTAACGCTCTTAAATTTGCAGTCACCGACTCCGAACATCTGTAGAAAATTTTTATAATTTGCAGACGTTGCTCTTGACCACGATGAAAATGTTGAGTTTACTGAATAAAAAGACAGAGACAGTTTGATGATTAGTGAAAAAGTGCGCTCACAAATTAAATTCAAAGTTGTCAAGTCCGTATTGGAAAACCCTATATAATGCAGTAAAATCGCTTTCCCATTGGTTGCAATTTATGTATGTTGTTGCACGGACAATTTCCCACACTCCTTCCTTCAAAACAAAGATCGAACTTCAACAATAATCCACAAAGCCCAAGTTGGATTCAGTTAAATTTTATTTTCTAAAACAAACAATTTAATATTATTTGTGAACATAAACAAAACTTAAACTAACTTACATTGCTTAAGGGAGCATATAACTTCTTAAAATTTACCTTTGGCAAATACTTATGGAGATATTCCTTTAAACGACTTTCCTAAAAGTTCACTCTTCCAAAAATGTAACTGCTGGTTCTTTGCTGTTCTTTATACAAAAAAAAAGGTAAATAGGCAACCCCACACAGTTAAACATAAGTCCAAAGCCAAAAGGATAATAATAATAAAGATAATAATATTGTAAAATTGAACAATTATTAACTTATACTGTTTTCGGTCTCCAATTAAAACTGCAATAGTTCTCATTTAGGTATAATGTCCTGCTTTAATTTTCTGTTCTAAAATAATTCTCATTTCCTTGTATTTATAATATGATACTTTACACCAATCAAGGTCTTTTATAAATGTCAAAATTATAATATTATTTCGTACACTTGGATATCGAACAGGGAAGGGATATGTAAATATCCTCTAACATATTCATTTTCACAAACCTTTATTTCGTCGACTTTTCCCTTCGCTCTGAAGGTGCTACTTATAAAAATTTCATTTTTTAATTATTTGTTCGAGTATAACTTTAAATCATATCTATTCCATTCAATCCCGATGGGGCTTATTCAAAAATCACAAAACAAATGCGTAGTTAGAATCATGATTCAAATGAGCAAATACAACAGCCATTGATCACTCCTACTATTTAACTCCCAGCTCCATGAATCCATCAAAATTTACTCAACATAGATTTATTGCAGTCACTTGAACCGAGCCAAGTCCTATTTAACATTCAAAATGCTTCTTATCCTTCCATATAGAGATATGTGTGGGTGTTAGGATGTCTACATTTCAACATCTGTTCTCAATGTTAAACAAAATAAACAAAATGAAAGTTTGACACTTAGCTCTGTATGTTCATAGACTCTGTGTGGGAATTAAGCTCTCAAAAAAAAAAGTGAAAAAAAAAACACAACAACACTTAAGGGGTTAAAAAAATGTCGCTAAGGAACTTCGCCAGGATCAAATGAAATGCAAACGCACAGAGACAAAAATATATGTGTAGCATAGCTCAGGAAAACTGGGACTTCTCCATGCTGCATAGAAGGCTGACGACTAGAATATACAAGAACACACAGAATACTGGAAATCCTTATGTGGGTACAAGTATTGCTCATGTGGTTTTCCGAAAATATCGTATAATCAACGAGACAACCACAGTTTCACTATACGAGTACAGTTACATATATGTGTGTCATACGTAAAAGCTGCAGGATAATAGTCATATGGCGGTTATTTATTTATCCTTGAGGGACAATTGCAGGGACAAGCCCTTTGCTGCCCATCATACTTTGTCTGTGTCATGCGGGGCAATCTACGATACTGTGAGTGTTTTTTGTTTGTATCACTCTTAGGATCATCGTATATTCTTTCTATTTCCATTCACAATCCCCATTTCCTATTCCTTAGTCTCATTTCCATTTCATGCTCTATTTACTCGTCATCTCTAGCAGATATATTCCGGGAGTATTGTCTGCTTTCTCTCTTGCGTATCTGTGCTTCTTTTCTCTATTGTTGAATACACACAATAATGGATGAGTTTTGATTTTTCCACTTACGTTGAAATGTTTAGAACGAACGTAAACAAGTGTCCTCGTTTCCATGAGAAAATTAAAGCAAGGTCTTTACTAATGAGACATTTTAAAATAGGTCAGTTAGCTAAATTATGGGAGCCCTCGACGCTCTGGTCATGTAAAGATCTTTCGGTATCTAGCCAAGTTGTCGAAATAGAGTTGGGGTGCTTATATACCCGTATTGGAATCAAATCACTGTCCTCCAAGGGATCTTGCTTCCTAGGTTTTAGATTATCTAGTTAGGTTAACTATCCGACAACATAAACCACAATAAGTTATGAATGACAAACAGTCGCGGCGAACTGAACAGATGGAAAACGGGCAATAAATTTGTACCATCGACAATGTTTGGACCGTGAATAATTAATATAACGCACCGCTTAAAAATTTGATTCGTGAAACTATAATACCTCCAACAAGTTTCAGCCAAATTGCAGATTGCAATTTAGGCAGCTAAGATGAGGTACTTAACGCATAAGATATTATCGGACCACTAAAACGTTATGGCTTTTTTGATGCAGAATTCGGGTAGGAGTTTGGAACGATATATTAAATCTGCCGCAACAGAGTACACAAACAAAGAAATACATAGTCCATTTTTGTAGAATGATGAGCAAAGTGACTTCAGTTCTCTCTTCATAGAGATAGTGCTCCGCGTAGTGTAGTAAAAAGTCATAACATCAATAGGTAGACTACAGGCTTACTACTGACGAACAGAAGGATATTCGTTGACCACTTAAAGACATCGGCACACTTTTTTTTTGGTCAAATAACCTCATTATACTGAAAGAAGTCTCTCAATTATGGGAATTTGGGCATGAGAATAAAGGGCGGACCACTAAGCCAAGAATGGGGCAGAAACTCAATTTATTATACCCTCCCCAAACCTTGACTTTAGTCATTACGACTTGAAACAGTAAACAAAACAATGGACAAGTTTATGCTAAATACTGGAATGATGTAGATGGCCTTAACCATTTAAAGAAGTACCTAAACTATAACAACAAAGCCGAATAACTACATTTCCTTGCTTTGAAACTGAGAGGTCTATAGAACACTTATTCACCAATTGTCCGGCACTGGCACGTAGAAAAGCAACACACATATTTTCCATTTAAAGAATGTAAAGGCGATCTCGCTGAAAAGATGTGGAAGGCAGTGATTTTCCGCAAGTTATACCAAGAAGAGTTGAAGTGTTTGTTGATAGAGAGGAAGAAGAATGGGATACAAGTAATGAGGAACCACTAGTTGCGTACAAGAGACCACCCAGAACAAATTTTTAAATACCCCGCTGGCGTAAGTGTGACTCTTCTTATGAACCTATGGACTCCACTCATGGTAACAGACCAAACTTGAAAATGTGATTGAAGAACTAAAAACACTAAATCCAGTGAACATTTTTTAAAAAATATTTGATGAGGAAATTATGAGTAAGATAGTTCATTATTCACATTTTTACGCAGCACAACACAATAAGCAAAATCTCTTTTGATGAATTGGAAACCACCTTTAGCATCCAACCTTCATCAGACTGGTTACCATTTACTACCAAGAGAACGTTTATATTGCTCTTTAGACGAAAATTGTAATGTGTCCGTTATTTCAAAATCTATGTCTAAAAACAGGTTTCTTGAAATCAAGAAATATTAGCACTTTTGTGACAATACTACAGCTGCTGCAAACACGGATAAAATGTATAAAGTACGATCCTTCGCTGATATTCTTCTGGAAAACATTTTTATAATGGGATGTATTTCATCCAGATCTATTCATAGATAAACCTATGGCAAAGTACTTTGGGCGTTATCCATCTAAACAATTGGATTATTGCTATGTATTTGATGTCTATTATGGAAAATTTACAGCAACAAATACTACTGAACCATTAGGTACAAGGGTGGTGAAGCATCTTCTTGATAAATCGTAGACTACTCCTAATAATCATATCATCTTCTTTGAAAAATTTTTTGCGAGTTATGATTTGTTACGTGATCTACGGCAATCTGGGTACCGAGCAACTGGCATTTTTCGTGAATGAAGAACTAAGAAGTGCCCTTTGGTATCGGTAAAAGATATGAAGAAGAAGAACCGTGAAGATGTTGACTACCTATTATATGTCTTGTTTGTTCGTTGGCTTAATAACAGCATCTACTAGGTGGAGTGAAAAGTAACCTCTTTGACCGCCAGAATGCACTGCTACTGCAAAAAAGGTTATGGTGCCTTGCAGTACGTTCATATTTAGGCAGACATGCCAAATTTCAGTGCGATACTGTCTTTAGTTTTGTTTTCACAGCTGATTGTTGTTGACGTGTTTGGCATCATGTTGAGTATGGACAAAAAACGATTTTCGTTCTCTCATAAAACATTACTTTTTGAGAGGCAAAATGGCGAAGGAAACAAAAGAAAAGTTGGATAAATATTATGAGGCTAAAGCTCCGTCAGATTACACCGTCAAATATTGGTTTCGAGAGTTTCGTGGTGGCCGCAACCCCACTACCGATCAAGAAGTGGCCATGGTGTAGTGGTATATGCATAGACTCCTCAAGCAGAGGGTCGCGAGTTTGAATCCCGTGCAAGGCAATTCTGTGAAAAAGTCTTTTCATAGAATTTGTATGTAGTTATATGAAAATCCCGTCGGCGTCAACTCTGACATGAAGGCATAACACTGATGGAGTGGTTGCTGGCTGGGTTAAATGTAACGAACTGACAACTAAGCACGTACTTAAGACCCACTTGTTGAGGATGTACTAGCTCGTCCCGTCTCGTTTGACAAACACCTCTGGGAAAAATATCGAAACCTAATACACCTGAGTTTCAAACTACTACACCACCCGCCCGCGCCTTGGAGAAAAAGCCAGTAAAAGGGTATTCATACCCCTTGGTGCGCGCGCGGTATTATAAAAAAAAAAAAAAAAAGTCCGCAGCAGCAGGCCCTCCGATGCGGTTACAGAGGACAATGTCAAAAAAATGCTTGAAA
Organism: Volucella inanis; assembly: GCA_907269105.1. NCBI lineage: Eukaryota > Metazoa > Arthropoda > Insecta > Diptera > Syrphidae > Volucella > Volucella inanis. Next base: position 152,834,790 of record OU026153.1, read on the forward strand.
TGGTGTTAGCTGATTGGAAAGTGAAGGTACGCGAGCTAGCAGATACCACAAAGATTAGTACTGAGCGCACACGCCATATTTTGGGCAATATTCTGCATATGAAAAAGTCATTCTTCCGAAGGGTGCCGCGCATACTCACTCCTGACCAAAAAGACGACCGCGAGAGCACTTCGAAATAATGATTGGACTTGCTGATGCGGAATCGGGCGGACTTTTGGCGTCGATTGGTAACTGTTGAACACCAGAGAATAGAATGAGTGCCCGGCAATGGATTGAAGCCGTCACGAATGCTCCGAAGCGGCCGAGAGAGGCTCGATGGGTCGGAAATTTTATGGCGTCGGTTTTCTGGGATTGTCATGGCATACTCTTCGTGAACTACCTCGAAAAAGGAAAAAACCATCAACAGCAAGTATAACTGTGCATTATTGGAGCGATTGAAGGCCATAATCGCTGTAAAACGGCCTTGTTTTTGCAAGACAATGCAGCGGCGCACAAGAGCAACGCAACCATGGCTAAAATCAACGACTTACGGCTCCAATTGCTGTCTTGTACGATTTGAATAAAATAAAAAATTTTTTTTTTCATTCCCAAGGAGGTTACTTTTTACCCCATTTAGTACACAATGGGTTATAACCATAACACCGTTCTTCCTCTGGGTAGAGTAAAGCAATGACTTACAGCTCATAAAAAGAAAGTCGACCTAGGTGTACCGCATGTATTTAAGACTTATAACAAGGGCATGAGCGGGGTAGATCAAACTGGTCAGTCGATTTCTTAATATCGTACGGCCATCCGAGGCAAAAAGTGGTGGTAGGTTCTATTCACCTACTTGCCCGATCTTTTAGTTTCTAATGCAAGACGTTTACAACACCTGACATATGATACATCAGTCACTCGTCACAATTTGAGACACACAAATGTTGGTGTTGCTCACTACCCACAAAAGTTAGTTCAACAGCTACGAAGGCAATTTGCCACAAAAAAGCATGTTGAAAATGTAAAAAGTGCTTGAAAAAACCGCATGAGCCCAATGGCCCCATTTGAGGACGGTGTTTTTTTTTTCTTTAATGTTATAAGTAGATAAGTCTATAACTGCTAATTAAAGAATATATAACTTTTAACTGCTACTTTTTATTTGGGCGCGAATGGGTTAAACAAAAAGTGGGAAAAGGTGCGATAATAGATTAATCACAGATACAACTAATGCAAATAAATATCGTGAACATGGTACAACTGATGTTGATTCAATTAAGGAAGAAATGAAATCGTTTGCTGTTCAAAATTATTTTGTCCCTTTCGCTGTTGCTGAAAACGTCATACAGTTTCTGATGCCATCGTTACTAATAAAGTTAATGATTTAACTGAGTCTGGTGCAGGAGAAAATCAGCAAGTAAAAAGTAATAATACAATATTAGTTCTTTTACTACTAGAACTTCTAGATCAGGTCATAATTGTATAAATAATTTTTTTTTATATATAAACGGTGATGGGTAGAATACAAGCAAAAATCCAATGACTGTCAAAGAGACCATACAAGGGGAAGACGCAGATCAGTGGTTAACACCGATGAAGTCCGAGTATGAATCTCTTAAGTTAAAAAACATTTGAAAATTGATTGACTTGCCTCAGAATCGTCGCACTATTAAATGCAAGTAGGTGTTCAATTTAAAACGAGACATGTAGAAAAGCTATGTAGCCAAAAGCTTGGAGTCGACTATCTTGAAACGTTCTCATTGGTTGCCAGATATTCTATTATCGGTGTTATACTAGCAATAGCAGCTGAGTATGATCTTATTGTTCACCAAATGGACGTCACGGCAGCATATTTACACCGCGAATTGTAAGATGAGATATTTATGCAACAAGATGAGGGATTTGTAGATCTTAAATATCGACGAATGGAACGAAAGATTACATTCAGTCTTATTAAAAATTGGTTTTTTCATTGCAGGATCTAAAAATCAAACAATGACGTAGATAAAGGGACAAATCGAAACAGAGATTAATGCTGTCGACAAAATAGAGGTGGATTTCTTCCTTGGGATGAAATTAACGCAGCCTGTAAGTTAAAAAGTGTTTCTCAAAAAATATTTATTTATGACCTGCTTCAATTTTATAATATGCTGAAAACAAGAAAAAGTTGTGACACGATTAATCCAGGTGTCGAGACTGCTCCAGCTGCAAAAGGGTGAATACGAAAGAATACCAGACGTTATCGGATCCATCATGTATCTAGGTATATCTACGAGGCCGAATATAATGCATACAGTTTGTAAAATAGGCTGCAAAACAAGTTCTCAGGTACTTATGTAATACTATAAATCTAAAACTTATTTACGGACAAACAGATGAACCTTTGCAAAGGTATGCTGACGCTGACTGGACGGGTAGCTTCAACAATAGGCGATCATATACGGGCTTGGTTTTTTATCTCGCTGGAGCTGCAGTTAGTGTGGGAATCACGGAAACAACAGTCAGTTGCTCTTAGCAATACAGAGGCTGGATATATGGCCTTATCACCGGCGGCGAAAGAAGTTGTATACCTCAGGAATTTATTATTTGAGTTGGCCTTTCACAAAATCATAGATTTACCAACCAAATTATATGGCGATAATTTAAGTTCTTTACAATTCGTAAAAAGCCCTGTCTACCACGCTAGAAGCAAGCATAGAGACATAAGAGTTCACCATGCCTGGGAAGTATTCCAGAAGCAGATGATCGAATTAAAATACGTTCCAACTGAAGGGATGACGGCCGTTATATTGACCAAAAACCTTCAAAAGAATACATACGCATACCAAATTCTTAAATATGCTAAGGTTAGTGTGAAAAGCTTGAAATAGAACATAGAGAATGTGTTCAAGCGGATGGCCACTCTATGCCACGTTACTCTATGTATGAATTATTATAAGTTTAAATGCTTTATCTATATTTGTACGTCACATAGGTAGTTGGATTATGTTGTCGGGACGAGTAACACGTGCATAAATCATCATCAATGTTTATGAAAATATTCAGCGCGTTTTCCAACTTGTCGAATGCATCTTTAATTCTGCCCACCAGATTTTGATGCGCAGTCTCGTGGTCTCTTCCGCGTATAGTAGGCATGTTGCATCTTGAAGAGAGGATGCATTCGTTAGCAAGTTTTGTTGGATTATTCCCTCCATGCCCTTCAAGGTAAAAGTGTTCAGATAGGTTGTCTTCATCATCTCAAGATCTTTTTCAATATGGTTTGTATACCATTTCTAAGTTAGCAGTGAAGATTTTTTTAATGTTGTCGGCAACCAGTCTTTGGTGGTAGGAACTGTTGTTGGTTCTAATCGGGTTACCTTGGAATTCATTTCTGAAACATGAGAGATGGAGTTACTCTTTTCGAATCAGTGTTGATGCAATCAGGTCTTCTTAGTGTGTCTATTCTGACTGATTTGTCCTTTTTAAGGACGGCCTATAGAATCAGTTGCATCCGTTATGATGCCGGATAGGTTGATAGGCTTCTATAACAAAGTGTATATTGTATCCAGCTGTCAGTCGATAGCGTTTACGCAACGGATGCAACGGATTCTATGGGTCTTGACCTTTATATTAAATTGCCTCGAGTGATTCAATCTAATCGCAAAAGTCTTTACAATAGATACTTTTGAAAATACAAATAAGCTTGTTATATTTTCATTAATAAAGAGGGTTATCTGAACACATCAACTTGAAACAATTGATGATGACAAAGTTCTGCCTCTGAACAGGTTTCTCTACCTCGTGATTCCTTCTGAGTTAAGGAGATGTTTCTTTAAGCGTGTTCTAGTGGTTTCCAAAAGTAAAGACCTTGCAATTTAATCTGGGTCCGTGGTACCTTTGTTCTGACACGGAAGCTTCCGATAAAAACTTTCAACCGACGATCTTCTTATCTTATATTTGGCTGTTTATAAGTATCAAATCAAATAAAACGCGTTTGAGAAGCTCGTAGACACATTATTCGGTATATTTAATTAACTGTGATGCGCATCGCTATAACGCATTTCTTCACGTACCAAAAGTGCATGTGTTCTTGTCTTCTAATCTATACCCAGTAAGACACTGCGTCTGTAGCTGTCATTAAAACATATGCAACAGTATTTCATCCTCTTTTATCCGGCGCATCCCAATGCATCTTTTGAATTTGCTTTATATTGCTTCCGCTTATTATTCGGCTACACGTGACTTATTTAAGCCACTAAACTAAATTGAGAACTCCTTCGAAGAATGACATTTCAGTGGCAATGTTTTTATCTCTTCATCAAACTACAATAACAACCAACGAATTGCAACACCGCAACCATGTAAAATACACTACGACTTAAATTACAATACAACTTGATGCACATTATCATTTATACATGACTGTGGTCCCAGTATAGGTCATAAACTTTTCTTACAAAACCATTTACAGTGCAGTACTTGTTTTGCTTACCAATGGTTCCAACCTCAGCACAAGGTGCACATAACAGAAACTTTAACTACGTCAGTACTTACAGTTGAAATATTTAGAACTTATGTCCTGCACTTTCCTGTTCACTTGTCCACTGCTCTTTACGCATCAATTTTAATGAGATCTTAGCGCAACACTTTCCCCTCGCTAGTGAAATATGAAACACATCTCAGCATGTCCTTGCGGAAATACGAAAGAGCAAAAGAGGTTACTCAGGATTGTTTCTTTTTTTTTTCTCAAATAAAACCTCAGAAATTCCCTTTTGGCCAAACAAACCGACTTAGAGGAAGGTGGTTGAAAGTTTCTCTCAAAGTTTTCGGTTTCATTAGAGTCAGACATTAAATGTAATGGGCTCACATGCGTAAGATTTACGACGTTTAATTATACCAGGGAATTGGGATTGGGACTGAGTGAGGACGGTCCAATTATGTTGTATTTATGTGTGTGTATGCGATTCGTAAAGGGTTTTATGTGCTGTCCATTTGCCGGTCATTCTTGTTCAGTGGGATCATTAAAAACTCTGAAATCGTGTTCTCCTTAAATGGGAGCTAAATTTGATGTGGGGGAGTGGATGTCTACCACCAATGAAGGGGTGATTATAGAAATGGATTATTTCGGTTTAATGTCTAATTTGAAATTAACATGGCACATTTAATTATGGCCGACTGTATATATTGTAATTTGACATTTTGGACTGATACTTAAGGTTTTCGGTTGAGAAAAAAAAAAAAAAAAAATGTTTGAGCATTCTTAATTCCTTTTGGAATGTTGTAACAAATATTGGAGTGGCAAATTGGTTTGGTAATGATAAAGGCTTGCTAAATGTCAAATATTTAGTGGTTAGCAAGAACTCAGGGGTCAGATCACTGAAAAGAACTTAAATGGCTCTCAATAAAAATCTAAATCAATGATATACTCGTATTACTACATATCGGTGCTATATGCGGCCCCTGTGCCTAGTGCAAATCAGCGGTACGTGGTGAAACAGGTGAAGGCGTTTGCAAAAAGGCTTTTCACCCTACATCAAAATGTTCCGGCCTTGATGAATACAGCATGGGAATAACAAGAAATGGGAATATGGTAAGATTCATGTGAGATGAATGCGTACATTACATTCAAAATATGGATTTGATTGTGAGGGAAATGCAAGAAAGCGTGGAAAAAAAACGCAAGTTGCTTAAATACTGTAAAAAGTTTTCCAATAAGGACTTGACAACTTTGAATTTAATTTGTGAACGCACTCTCTAACTAATCATCAAACTGTCACTGCCAATTTATTTAGTAAACTCAACATTTTCATCGTGGTAAAGTACACTAACGAGCAACGTCTGCAAATTATAAAAATTTTCTACAGATATTCGGAGTCGGTGACTGCAATTTTAAGAGCGTTAACTCTAATTTTCGGTCGTATTTCTGGCCCTAGTAGACAGGCAATAACAAGTTTAGTGCAAAAATTTGAGTCTACATATTCGTTGTTGACCAACGGGTTGGTCGAAGTGTCGAAAATATCGCTGCCGTTCAGACGCCCGTAGCAAACGATCCAAATTAGTCAATTTCACGGCGTTCTCAAGAATTGGACATCGCTCAGACCACATTATGGCGTATTTTGCGTAAGGATCTTGGCTTATACCCATACAAAATCAAGCTGACTCAAGAATTGAAGCCGATGGACCATTTGAAGCGACGTACGTTCTCCGATTGGGTTCTGGAGAAGATGCGCCAAGATGACGAATTTCATCGCAAAATCATCTTTAGTGACGAAGCACATTTTTGGCTTAATGGGTTTGTCAATAAGCAAAATATGCGCTATTGGTCGGGTGAAAACCCACATGTGCTTCATGAATCACCACTTCATCCACTTCATCCGGTTTGCATGCCGGCGGCGTCATTGGGCCATATTTTTTCGTCGACGATAACGATCGTTACGTTACTGTGAATGGTCAGCGTTATCGCGCCATGAACACCGATTATTTTTGGCCCGAATTGGAAGATATGGACTTGGACGACATGTGGTTTCAACAGGATGGTGCCACAAGCCACACAGCACACGCTAAAATCGATTTATTGAAAAGTAAGTATGGTGAGCGTGTTATCTCAAGACATGGGCCAATCGATTGTCCGCCTCGTTCCTGCGATTTAATGCCGCTTGACTATTTTCTGTGGGGCTGCGTTAAGTCATTGGTTTATGCCAACACGCCGACGACGTTGGAAGAGCTCAGAGCCAACATTTAACGCGAAATAGCGGCCGTTTCGGCCGAAATGTGTAGTCGAGTCGTTGAAAATTGGGTCCAACGAATCGACCGCTGCAAACGTGTACGCTGTGGCCATATGAAAGAAGTCGAGTTCCATTCATAAATGTTTTGATTGTACTTCAAGCCAATAATAAAGCTTTTGAAATATCTCCTCAAATGGTTTGCCTTTGAGTGGGATCCAACCCAACAAAAAAATAAAAATAATACAAAATAACGATTGTCAAAGTCCAAAGAAGAAAAAATAAAGAACGAAATTGAACTAAACAAACGAGTGTGCAAAAAAGTAAATACAAAAGAGTGTGAAAAAAAAAAACCCAAAAAGAGAGAACAAAATGGAGCATTCGATTGCTGTGTCGGATTATTCCTCCCCAGAGTTACGCAAATGGCTACTACGTCTTGGGCTTTCCACAGCCGGCGCCAAAAATGTGATCGTGATGCGTTTAAACGATGTGCCATTCGAGCATCGCGGCACCAACGAGCGGTAACATCGAAGAAGAGGCAACAATATCGAAACGGTTGACTCAGCGGGGACAGATGAGGACGCCGAAGCAGAATACCAACGAGTGAATGAGCAAGAGAGGGAAGTGAACGGGCAACGGAATCCGAAGATAACGGATGCATCATCGAACGATCAGCTCAGAAAGGGGGAAACGGTTATATGAAAAAGAAATAATGGCGCGAATGAGCAAAACGACACAAAAGAATGCTGACACACACACACACGAAGGAATTTAGACGAACGACCTGCTACAACCAAATGAGAGTTAGATAAACGCAAACACACAAACGAGCGAAAGACAAATGGGTGCAACAACATCTCATCCGCAACATTTGAGAATATGGAAAGAAAGAAATCTTGGCAGAATATGACGGCAGCACATCTGGATGTGTGACTAACCCAATTGAAAATTATTCAGGATGTATACAAACCGGACGAGAGCATGATGCGGACACTTTTGTTGACAAAAATGAAAGGTAAGGCATTGGAGTGGATGCACTCAAAGCCGAAATTTTTGATCGAAGGAGTGGACGAATTGGCGAGTGAATGAGAGTTTTACGGACTACTTTAATGACAAGATCATCCTTTCAAATTGCTTTCAAATCGACGAAGATGAGCTAGTTGAATATGCGGTAGAAGTCATAACGGATGAATCGCTACGACTACAGGCACTATTCTACAAAGGCACAACTATTCCAAGCCATTTCAAAAATAAAACAATGGAAGCCGCAACGAATGGAAGCCGTCCAATGAGAGCGAAGGAGTGATGACAGCAAGGAACCAAATCAGGTGCTACAATTGCAATTGTGTTGGGCACATGGCAAACGAGTGTAGAGAGGAAAAACGAGAGAAAGGCTCTTATCACGTTTGTGCCAGAATGGGACATTTAGCAGCAGACTGTACAGAGCGGAAGAAGCCTAGCAGGAAGCCGATATACAATGTACACCAAGAAGACGAAGCAGATGAATCCATTCACTACTAGATACCGGCAGCTCGATCAGCATATTCAGGCAGGGATTCGTTCCAACAGCAGTTATTAATTCATATAAAGAAAATGTAAAGTTTCAGGGAATAAATTAAAGTCAGTTAAGAATATTGTCAAGTTTTATTGGAAGAACGAAAGGTTGAACTCGATCTACTAGTGGTACCGGATAGTACAATGACATTTCCCCTAATTCTAGGTAGGGATTACATGATAAATGCGAAGCTAAGATTAAATACCGTAGCATTAGAAAAATAAACGACTGAGGTAAGCGCAGAATATTTTCAGGAGTTACTAAAGATAAATGTAGAAACGGAAGTAGAGCTATTAAAAAATTGTAGTCTAGATTGGGAGACAAAAGAAATTTCAAACGAATGTTCAATGTGAAATATTTGCACTGCAAGCGTCCCGAAGAACCCGAGATGAAATACGAAATGAAGCTATGGTTGAACAATACAAAACCGTTTTATTGCTACCGGAAGAAACTTTCATATACCGAAAAGGAACAAGTACAATCTATCGTAGACGAGTTGCTGTGGGAAGGAATAATCAGGCCAAGCAGATCGGAATACGCGTCGCCTATAGTATTAGTAAAAATGAAAGCAGGCGATTTGCGACTTTGTGTGGACTTCAGGAATTTAAACAAAGTTACCTTAAGAGATAATCACCCGATTTCACTAATCGATGACTTACTTGACGAGTGTTTAGATAAACGAGTTTACACAGTATTAGATCTGAAGAGCGAATGAGTGACGAATCGATTAAATATACATCGTTTGTGACACCAATGGGACAGTACGAATGGCTCAGGATGCCATTTGGACTAAAGAATGCTCCATTGGAATTCCAACGTTATATTTGAAATGTTTTTAAAGATTTGATTAAAGAAAAGAAAGTCAAAATCTACATAGATGATATAATGATAGCGACTAAAACGGTAGAAAAACATTTAGAGATACTGAATGAAGTTTTCGATAGGTTAGTGAAGAACAAGTTAGAGTTACGTTTGGACAAGTGTTGGTTTATGGAAGCTAAGGTCGAGTATTAAGGATACATCGTATCCAAGGAGGGTATCCAGCCAAATGAAAAGGGCATCGAATCGATAAAGAAGGGCTGTACATAGTTTTTTAGGACTATGTTCCTACTTCAGAAAATTTGTTAAAGGATTTTCAGTATTAGCCCAGCCATTATACAAACTTTTAAAGAAGGATACCATTTTTAAATTTGACTGTGAAGAGATACAATGCTTCGAAGAACTAAAAGGAAGACTACTGATGGCACCTTTTCTGGCAATTAACTGTCATCGGGATATGAGACGGAGCTCCATTTCGACGCGAGCTCCACCGGATTTGGGGCCATATTGATGCAAAAGAAGGCGGATGCGAGGTTCCATCCGGTGTTTTAATTTTCCAAAAGAGCGACAGAATATGAGTCGAAGTATCACAGTTTCGAACTTGAAACATTGGCAATTATTTATGCGCTGCAAAGATTCAGGATATATTTACACGGCATTAGATTCAAGATTGTGACATACTGTAACTCACTAACATGGACACTTAACAAAAGAGAGGTAAGCCCCAGAATAGCCAGATGGGCACTGGAACTCCAAAACTACGACTACACCCTGGAACATCGTGACGGGGACAGAATGCAGCACGAAGATGCTCTCAGTCGAGTCTCAAACATTCTGGTGCTAGAATGTGATTGAAACGAGATACGAAAATAATTGAAAGAAAAAGAGAGTAGTCTATATGAGATGCGTAACGGACTATTGTATAGCTTTCCTATACACTGGGGAAAAGAATAGTGTTTTATGTCCCTATAGGGATGGAAAGTAAGATTTTGCATGTATACCATGACGAGATGGGTCATGTGGGTTGTGACAAAGTCTTGGACGCGGTTCTGAAAACATATTGGTTTCCTCAGATAAAAAGTAAAATCAAGTCGCACAAAGCGAATTGCTTAAAGTGTATAGCATTTTCACCTAAGTTTGGAAAGCAAGAAGGCTACTTGCACAACATACCAAAAGGAAATGTTCACTTCCAGATGATACATGTAGATCACTTTGGCCCAGTGTCACTCAAACGGGAGAAAAAGTAGTATGTGTTCCTAGTAGTAGACGCGTTTACTAAGTACGTCAGACTTTTTGCCGTTACGACAACCAACACAAGTGAAGTAATAATTATTTATTCTTTCTTTCTTCTTTTTATTATTATTTTAATTCATATAGCCGACCGAAGGTGCTGGTGTCAGACAGAGAAAGTGCGGTTCCTTCAAAGGATTTCGGAAGTTTCTTGGAAAAGATTGCGATTGGACAAGTGGAAAAGATAAACAGAAGTCTGGCGCCCATGATAGCAAAACTGACAGACGCAGGATACGAAAATTCTTTAGACGGGATACTACCAAGGATAGAATTCGCTATAAACAACACAATACACCGAAGTATAGGCACGACACCGAGGGAATTGCTGTTCGGAGTAAGTCAAAAAGGAGAGTTTAAATGAGCATTACGAGGAGGAAAATGAGAGAGACCTAGAGAAAATACGAATGAGAGCTGCTAGTAAGATGATTAAGTGTCAGAAATATAGTAAGTCACGAAAGGACCACTACAGAACGCATAAGGCATATGGGAAAGGAGATTATGTAATGGTGAAGAACTTTATGAGCACCCCAGGTGCTAGTAAGAAGATAGCCCTTAAGTTTAAGGGTCCGTATAAAATTGAAAAGGTTTTGCCAAATGAGGACTCCTTTCCAAAAGTGTTAAAGGCATGAAAATTCAGCATTGGAGGGGAAAAATGCAAAATATTTGATGGAATTGACATCCTTAGATGCTATAAGTGCAAATGGTATAATCATCGTTCAACCGAATGCAAAAACGAAGGAATTTATGCAAAATGTCTAAAAAAAAATCAGAAAACATCTTACATTTTGAATGTGGGGAATACCTTTTCTTCTCAATCTTATGTATGTAAATATGTATGTGAAAATGCGTACACCTGTCACACATCTATGCATTCACATTTCTTCTTTTTGACGCGTGCGTTGCGGAAAAAAGACAATTTTGTCAGAAAAGATTGTAATTGGTATTTAATTTTGAGACGTGAATTTATTATTGGCAGGTAAAAGAAATATTTTTATCCATCTTTTTGCATTGTAAATTCGTTTCAAATGGAAAGTGCGAGGGTTAAAAAATAAAAAGAAAAAAATCCTCCTTTCTTTGCATACAGTATGAGTGCGATGGATTTGATTGATAGTGACGATGAGTCAATAAATAAAGTAGCCAACGATATCGATGGCGAATTTTCAGATTTCGACATTTTTGATGACATTGAAGTTCCTGAATTATAAACTGAAGATGAAGATGATGAAATTGAATTGCAAGGATTGGATTCGGCCCACAACGGCCGAAACGTGCGTTGCAAAGAGCGGGCTCGTATGTTCTTCAATGCCATTACTGCAATCCCAAACACGCGCAATGCAAATTCTTCGAGAAAAGCAATGTGTTACTGCTAATATTCTGAGAGAAATTTCTTCAATAAGCGATGCTATAGTTTCTCCGGTAATAGTTACGATCATCGCTAGAGAAACCAGTCGAGACGTTTGGAGCATGTTTCTTGAACAACGCCACAGCACGACACAGGCGACACGCGGGCGATCAAAATTTCGGCAAAACATTCCATCAAAACCAGGAAAGTATGGAATCAAAATTTTCTGGGTATGGGATTCGCAGAACAGCTATCCCTTGCGCGGTGAGATTTATGTTGGTCGTCAACCATCGCTGATAAAAGGTAAATTCTTCCAGAATGTCTGGCAAATTTCAATGTAAAGGAAAATGTGTTTTGTTTTCAGGAAGAAAAATAAACATAGATAATTTGTTCACGTCTGTTCAGTTCGCTGAATAATTGTTGTCTCAAAACACCACAATTTTCGGAACTATGCGGAAAAGCAAGGCAGATATTCCAGATGAGTTAATTATTATTAAAGGCCGGGGAGAATTCAGTTCTTGATTTGTTTTCTCTAAGCCAAAGACTATTGTCAGTTATGTTCCTAAAAAGAACTAAAATGTATATTAATTTTTTTGTCCACCATGCATCACTCCGCCAAGATCAATCCCGACCAAAAACAAAGCCAGTGATTATTCTTGACTACAATAAAACTAAGGGCGGAGTCGATTCAATGGATAAAATGGTAAAGACTTACACATGTAAAAGGAAGACAAACCGCTGGCCAATGACCTTATTTTTCAACATCCTTGATGTTGGATGTATTGCGGAACTTAATCTTTATGATTTTAAATTTCCGAATCGGATTTTGCGAGCGAAAGCTCGGCGAAGAATTGGTCAATCCACAAATAATAGAAAGAAATGGTCGTGGGAAATACATATACGGAGCTACTGCCCAAGCCATAAAAAACATGGGAATCTCAATTTTGGAAGTCAAAGCGCCAGTAGACGGAAAACTAAAACTCGCTCGTTGCTCAGTTTGCCCACTATTAAAAGACAATAAAGTGATTACAGTATGTTCCTCATGCCAAATATACGTGCAATGAACATTTGAAAATGACATGTAGTTTGTGTATAGCTGCCACTGAAGATGAAGATTCTGAAGAAGAAAATCATTTAAAATAAAAAAAAAAACAAATTCCGCTGCTTTATTTTGAGCTCACAATTAAATACTAAATAAAAAATATCTTAATTTTCTTGTTTTATTAGCCTCTGCATGCAAAATATATGGGTCAGCTTCTGAGGTCTATATGACCCCAACTTACGGTTTCAAGGTGAAAAAAACTCTGACACTCAGAAAGTTAACAACTTATATCGAAAAAGAAGAAATACAAATCAACGGTTATAAAGAGGTATCCTATATGTCAGATTCAACAAGAACAGGCGGTGCGACATTATATATACAGTCTAAGTGGCAAATCAAAGACACAACAAAAAGTTCAATCAACCACACAGCATGGTGTATATCATATAAATGTACAATACCTACATAATAATAACGTAACGGTAGCGTTGATTTAAAGATAATCAGCTCAGAAAAAGGATTTTGTAGCTTTTTCAGAAAAAATTTAGAAATGCTGACAGAAAAACCAAACAATATAATTTTAGAAGGTGATTTCAATATTAACTGGTGCGTTAATAACACATAGAAAAAGGAAATCAAAAGAATCCTGGAAGACAATTACCTTCAACAAAAAATGCAACGATACTCAAGAATTACAGCGCAATCTAGTACAATAGTGGACTACATCATGACCAACATTCAAAATATAGACCGTGTGGGTGGCCATGGTGTAGTGGTATATGCATAGACTCCGCAAGCAGAGGGTCGAGGGTTCGAATCCCGTGCAAGGCAATTCTCTGAAAATGTCTTTTCATAGAATTTGTTTGTAGTTATATGAAAATCCTGTCGGCGTCAACTCTGACATGACGGCATAACACTGATGTTGGAGTGGTTGCTGGCTGGGCTTGATGTAACGAACTAACAACTAGCACGTACTAAGACCCACTGGTTGAGGATGTACTGGCTCGTCCCGTCCTGGGAAAAATATCGAAACCGAACATACCTGAGTTTCAAACTACTACACCACCCGCCCGCGCCCTGGAGAAAACCTATAAAAGGGTATTCATATCCCCTTGGTGCGCGCGCGGTAGTATAAAAAAGAAAGACGTAAAACCAGATGAAAGTGAAAAAATATCTGAACATGAGATTTTATTATTATTATTCAGTTATCCGGTTTAGGAAATACGTTATTAGAAATTATTAACCAATCTCTACAAGAAAGTAAATTTCTGAATTCATGGAAAGACGCGATGGTGACTCCAGTGAAAAAAGTACCAAACACAAAAAAATGTGAAGAGTTTAGGCCTATAAATACATTAACAACATTTGAAAAAATAAAGCGTAGTTAAAAGAAAATTAATGAATACACATATGTAGGGTAACAAAATCTTTAACCAATATCAATCTGGTTTTAGGAAGAATTACTAGTGCGAAACGTCGATAAACTACGTTATAAACGAATGGAAAAGCGATGGAAGTGCAAAAAAAAAAAAAAAAAAAAAACAATGGAATTTTTTGTAGATTTTAAAAGGGCTTTTGAAACAATTTTACTCAGAAAACTCAAAATATGGAATACAATTAAAAAAACTGCAATGGTTCTTTGCATTGGAAGTAAACATAGGAGTTCCACAAGGATCTATCTTAGGTGCACTGCTATTCATAATTTATATAAACGATATGACCCATATCCACGATAATCTACTCTGAGGGAAAAAATGGAAGTGAGTGCAAATCAAAGCTTTTGAAAAGATATAACACGGATAACATCCTGGTTAGTGATGAATAAATTATAATTAAATGAAAATAAGACAAAAGTAATGGAAATAAATATTAATAATAAGACAACTATAGAAATCAACAATAGCATTATTGAAGACGTTGACCATATTAAGCATATGGGAATAATAATCGATAGGAATCGCAGGTTCTCGGAGCACATCGATTACACATGCAAAAAAATTTCAAAGAAAATAGGTTTCTTTAAAAGAAATAAGGAAGAAAATGAACTATATCACAGCGATCAACGTTTATAACACAATCGTGAACCCCGTATTCAAATATTATTCCACAATTATATACTCACGCTGTAACTTTCCACGCTGTGGAAAGACTCAAAAAACTGCAGAATAACGCAATGAGAAGTATTCTTCAGTGCAATGGATTTATTATACAATACATCGATAAGAATCATTCTAAATGCACTCAAAGGGATGAGCATACGCTAAAGCACAATCATATCGTCTACGTAATTGCAACGATTTTAGAATAGCATAGCATAGATATTTTGAAACTCAATAGTTAACTATGTTTTTGTATTTTTTTTCTTCTATATATATTAAAGTTTTTAAACCATTAATTTATTAAAGCATTATGCAAACAAAAAACTAATATACGAGGGCGGCCCCAGAAATACATAAAAAAAATTCAAAAATTTTGGAAAAAAATTTATTTATGTTTCAACATAATCGCCTTTCAGCTCTATACACTTTTCCCAAGGATGTTCCAAAAGTTCGATACCCTTTTTATAATAAGAACTATCTTGCTCCTCAAAATAGCCATTAACTGCCGACAACACTTCTTCATCGTTGGAAAATCTTTGACCACTGAACCATTTTTTCAAGTTTGGGAACAGAAAATACTAGATTGGGTGAAAAGTAACCTCCTTGACTACCAGAATGCGCTGCTACTGCAGCAAGGCTACTGCTTTGAAGTCCGTTCATATTTAAGCAGACATGCCAAATATCAGTATTTAGTTTTGTTTTGGCAGCTGTTTGTTGTAGACGTGTTTGGCATCGTGTTGAGTATGGACAAAAACAATTTTCGTTCCCTCATAAAACATTATTTTTTGAGAGGCAAAACGGCGAAGGAAACAAGAGAAAAGTTGGATAAATATTATGGGGCTATTGCTCCGTCAGATTACACCATCAAATATTGGTTTCGAGAGTTTCGTGGTGGCCGCAACTTCACTACCGATCAAGTCCGCAGCGACAGGCCCTCCGATGCGGTTAGAGAGGGCAATGTTTGGACTTGCTGATGCGGAATCAGGGGGACTTTTGGTGTCGAATGGTATCTGTTGATAAAACTTGGATCCACTATTATACACTTGAGAACAGAATAAGTGCCCGGCAATGGACTGAAGCCGGCAAGAGTGCCCCAAAGCGACCGAGGGAGGCTCGCTGGGTCGGAAAGGTTATGGCGTAGGTTTTCTAGAATTGACATGGCATAATCTTCGTGGACTACCTCGGAAAAGGAAAGACCATCAACAGCGAATATAACTGTGCATTATTGGAGCGATTGAAGGCAGAAATCGCTGCAAAACGGGGTCACATGAAGCGAAAAAAAATTTTGTTTTTACAAGACAATGCACAAATCAATGACTTACCGCTCCAATTGCTGTCGCATCTACCGTATTCGCCCGATTTGGCTCCCTCGGACTATTATCTCTTCCCAAATCAAAAAAAATCATCAAAAGATGGCTCATCAACAAAAAATTTAGCTCACGCGAGGAAATCATCGACTCCACGGAGGAGTGTTTTGCAGACCTTCCGGAAAAAGGTGCATGAGGTAGCAGTTCAAACTTTCATTCATTAATTTTTGCCATTGCAATAACGACACTGTTTTTGCTCGAGTGTAAGCAAACACGGTACCCATCTTGCGTACAGCTTTCTCATGTCCAAATTTTCAAATAATATGCGATGTACAGCACTTTTTGAAATGCCTACAATGTCTGCTAGCTCGCGAACTTTCAGTCGACGATCATCCAGTACCGCTTTGTGGATTTTCTTCACCATTTCTGGAGTCGTCACCTCATTTGGTCGACCACTGCGATGCTCGTCTTGGCAGCTCATACGCCCTCGTTTAAGCTCAGGAACCCAACCTTTTTCTGTTGTAAACGAAGGAGAAGACTCACCCAGAATTGAATCCAGTTCAGCTTTTATATTGGTTGGGCCAATATAAAGGCTTTTATATTGCCTCGCCATATAACTTAAATTCTCTATCAGATACATTCACAATCATCCTCTAAGTACTAAGTGAAGCAACATACGTAGAAGGGTTCCTAGAGATTTGCTTAAGTTTTAGTATGCAAACTTTCAATGTTAGTAGATCTATACCTTGCATTTAGGCTTTCTTCAGTTATGAGACTCTTCTGCCAGTCAGGGATTAGATCAAAAATTAGTCTTGAACAAATCTGCCTGTATGGACGTTATCAATGCAAATGCGGTCCTTAAATAAAGTGGACGAATCCACACCAAAAAATCATATTTTTTTTCACTTTATAGAAGAAAAATAACCAAAATACCAAAAGAATGTATTGCCAGAAATTAAAGAAATTACTAGGTTTTGCATATCTTTAAACGAGTCGCCTTTAAGATCTTTCAAGAGCTATATATGAATTTGCTACTCAATAGGGGTGGCAATTTTAATTAGTAAACTGAACTGAATTATATTTTCCCTAGAGGTAGCTACAATTCAGAAGCAACACGTAAATGATAGTGATATGGCGATCCTTTCTTAAAGATCGAATAAATGATCAGGCGTTCCTTCCTCTGACTAAATCTTGGAAGTGAGCGTGTGCGTGTCTTGTACCAAATCAATACTAACGGTAGCATTGTTATACCTAGGTCCAAATATTTTCACCTCTACTTAATTCTGGAATCCTGCATCTCATCTTGTTCTGCTTGACCGTGAAATCTTGATCCTTGACGCTCCTAAACAGTCTGAAAAATTGATTTTGATATATCCTTTTGGTAAAACGCCCGTACATTGTTCCAGGAGTTGCAATTCTCCCTTTCCTCTTTTTCAGGAAGATTACAGCGCCCTTCCTTACAGTGCCGCTTCAAAGGCGACTTGCTTTGCAACATACATATACTTCCTGGCAGTTCTTAGCAAATCTGGAGTTTTGTGGAATCGCTCCAGTGACATTTGTTTTGGCTTTTTGACATCTACGCCACTGTTGCTTACCACTCGATGCTGGTTGAATAGGACTTCTCGAGGTGTTCAATCAAAGGATTTCTAGAATTTTGTGGCATCAGCGAATCTTCGCTGCATGCTGGTTGATCGGACATCTATAATACTAGAGGAGTGCCTCGATTATAACATGATCGATTTATTTGAGCGTTTGATAAATAGGATACCGCTATATTATGAATATAAAATTCAAAAATAATCCACCTTACAGTAATATCAATTAATTTAAGAGTTCGGCTTTGGAAGAAGTTTGGTGTAGGCAATGCTTACCCATTTTACTCCCAAAAATAGTCTCCTGTTTCTGAAATCACTACAAACAATAGTGTATATCCTTTCTGCTGCGACGTGTAAGAGTATAACAGGCTGATATAAGTTAACGTTAACGCGTTCACTTACTTGTCGAGTAGGTGCCAATAAGAGGCTATAGTAAGCCACTTTGAAGAAATACGCATCTAAGTAGACCCTGGTTCTGTTCTCTTTAGGAATCACTTCTTTTAATTCCTGTGTTGCCAGGTCCATATCAGCGTACTTTCTGAATGGTCTTCGCCATTCTGTTCCTTGCTGTTAGTTATTTAGCTATAAATGGGCTGTTCAATGTATATGCATTCCTTGTGTAGATCTGAATGTCGTTGTGTTTGTTTTGATTGTAAAGTTCATAGTGAATACAAGGAATTTAGTTTTTTGAATTTTAGTTGTTTGCGAAACTAATATTTTATGTGATAGACAACTGGTGGCCCGATTTCTTTCTGGGTTCTTTAAACATCCTGGTTAGTTATGAAGATTCGTATGTACCTCAGTTTTACACATTGGTTCAGTTAGTATAAGCCCTTAACTACTAGGTATTTCTCTGAGGTGAAATAACGTACCAATGTGTTGAACGCGAGTGTTTGGGTTCTCTACATAAAACGCGATATGGGAAAATTGCTACCAATTGTGCACACTTAGTTTGTTGAGGTCTGTTTTCACCTAAGCGCTAAACAGTTCTCCTACGGTCGATAAAATAGGTCCCGCTGCCTAACCCATATAATTCATTGAAATTTTTCTTCTACAAATTGCATTTATACAAACTAGTGACCTCTCGAACCAAGCAAGAATTATTTCATGCTTTTGTTAAAGTGCTTTTATGTCATACAATTAGTGGGACGGTTAGTAACTTACACAGTGCCCTCCCCCTTTGTTTTATCAAAGAGGCTTACATCTCAGACGCCTTTTCAGGCCGAAAAAACATCGATTGGCAAGAATGATTCTACATTTTATATCAATATTATTAGCAATGTTATTAGCAGAATTAATTGCAGAGCCAAGGTAGACTAAGTTCGTTGCTACCTCGATCTTTAGCTGTTCACTGTGACGTCCTGTATAAATCCTCGAATTTTTGTGTCTTTTCTTACTGACAGCATATTATTGGTTTTTCCAGATTTACCACTGAACCCATTTTGACAGCCTCCGTTTAAATGTTTCAATACTATTGAACGCACCGGTAGTAACCCGCTGAGTTCTACAAGTTATATTATTTAGAAGATTCTTTTAATTCGGCACAATTCTTTTAAGTATGACGTCAATGAAGTCACCTTGTGCAAAACCTTTCTTAACATTAAATGTCTCGGTTTAGTTGTTATGCACTTAACGACAACGGTCGCCATTGTCAATCGTTATACTGCAAGGCCAGACGAATTTAGCAAATATGCCCAAACTAGACATATAGGGTTTTCTAATAACGACTTGACAACTTTTTTTTAAATAAAAGGCAAACCATTTGAGATATTTTAAAAACTTTATTATTGGCTTGAAGTACAATCAAAACATTTATGAATGGAACTCGACTTCATTCATATGGCCACCGCGGGCACGTATGCAGCGGTCGATTCGTTGGACCCAATTTTCAACGACTCTGCCACACATTTCCGCCGAAACTGAGCTCTTCCAACGTCGTCGGCATGTTGGCATGAACCAATGACTTAACGTAGCCCCACAGAAAATATTCAAGAGGCGTTAAATCGCACGAGCGAGGCGGCCAATCGACTGGCCTATGTCGATACTCTTCAATAAATCGATTGTAGCGTGTGCTGTGTGGCTTGTGGCAGCATCCTGTTTAAACCACATGTCGTCCAAGTCCATATCTTCTAATTCGGGCCAAAAATAATCGGTGATCATGGCGCGATAACGCTGACCATTCACAGTAACGTGACGATCGTTAACGTCGACGAAAAAATATGGCCCAATAATGCCGCCGGCATGCAAACCGCACCAAACAGTTATTTTTTGTGGATGAAGTGGTGATTCATGAAACACATGTGGGTTTTCATCCGACCAATAACGCATATTTTACTTATTGACGAATCCATTGAGCCAAAAATATGCTTCGTCACTGAAGATGATTTTGCAACTCCGAATAACTGTAGAAAACTTTTATAATTTGCAGACGTTGCTCGTTAGTGTACTTTACCATGATGAAAATGAGTTTACTAAATAAATTGACAGTGACAGTTTGATGATTAGTGAAAGAGTGCGTTCACAAATTAATTCAAAGTTGTCAAGTCAAGCAATGGGTATCGATTTCAACTTCTTAAGCTTTAACCAATATCTGCCGAAATATGAAAGTTTTGGTCTATTGGAGACTTTTCACCCAATACGGATTCAAACGAATAACTTCTTCCGTTTTATTTCTGGGAAGTTATTTCCTTTTCTCATGGAACTAGAGCGAAGCTCTTTTGCATGGTCATCTTATATGTATCTTATTTAGCTGCAAATGCTTGCCTGATGTACGAAGACTCGATCAGAAAAGATGTCAAATCCCCTTACAATATTTCTTTGGTATTCCTGTGGTCGGTATACTACCATGCGCACCTTAGTTCTAAGAATTTCGGAGTCCAAACCGATGTTGGCATATTCAAGGTTTCGACATCCAGAATTCTGGAGCTATGTCTTGCGTTGATTGCAATGTAATCGATCTGGTTGACCAGTTTTGATCATGGTGATGGTTATATATCAATTTGTTAAAGCTGAGGTGTAGAATATGAATGCCAAGTATGATGACATTTCCCCATGCATCAAAATCAATCAGCTGAGTCCTTTTTCAGGGTTGGTACTCTACGACTGTACCGCCAAAGATGTTTTTCTTTTCTAACTTGACCTTAAAATGACCATGGTGGTAGAATACGTCTTAAACACATTCCTCCTTTTCCTTTTTGGTAACCTAGGCTTACGTTTTTCAAACTTAACCTTGATTTAGACTGTTTTCAGGCGTTTTCTTGGTTTCTTAAAGCTATTGATGTTGACCCTGAGTTCTTTTTTCCGATGGCGAATTTTCATCCAAATAGACACTACTTCTGTGTTGTTATTGTAATTTTTTTTATTTTTATTATTCTTGTTTATGTTACAAAATTTAATTTACAAAAAAACCAATTAGCATGGCATTGCCATATGTACATATTTAATTAATTTTTGATCTTGTGGCATTAAAAGTTCTCATTTATTATTTTGTTTCGATTAGTTATGGCTGATTCATAATAGGAATTAGGTTTTTTAACATTGTTTTCACAATTGAGGAGCGCTATAGTGTCTTCTTTCGATTTAGTGTCGTTACCTAAAAAGTATCTTCGTATTTCCTTGAGAATAAGGAACATCTTTCTTCTTTGATAGGTTACAAAGGCTGCAGTAGATTGGTAGATCAGGACGATGCGGGATATAGTTAAGGCGTATCAGTTCTCCTCTCATTGTAAATAGGACGATATTTGATGATGTAGCCTTATTTCGACAATCTTCTCTAAATTTTTCGTCCACTTTTCCAATGATATACAGGGTGACTGACTCGAACTGCAACTTTTTAAAATGCTATAAATTTTTTTATTTTTTGATAAAATTTATTATGCTAAAGCAGAACATGTTGGAAAATACATCAATTTTCAAATTGTATCAGTAGTTTTTAATATGTCTACCTTTGGCGCGAATAATGGCCTTGAGACGGCCGAAGAAAGCATCGCACGCTGCACGCAAGTTGCTCTGCGGTATTTTGGCCCATTCCCGGTGAAGTGCTTTTTTGAGGTGGTCCAAACTTTGGTATTTTTTAGTGCCAACCTCTGCCTTCAAAATACCTCAGACAGAGAAATTCAACGGATTTGCATCCGGAGAATCCATTGGAATCCATTTTGTCGAAGAAATGAAGTGTGGAACATTGTTTTTTAACCAATCTTGGTTGACGCGAATTTTGCGAGACAGTGCCGAGTCTTGTTGAAATGTCCACGGTCTCCGACCGAAATGATTGTTTGCCCAAGGCTTCAATACTGCCTCTAAGACAGTTTTACGGTATACTATCGCATTAATTTTGACGCCACGGTCCAAAAATACGAGCGGAAAGGGACCATCGGCGGTTATGGCGGCCCAAACCATCACTATCGGTGCTGCCTGCTTTCTGGTGGCGGTCCGAAGGTGTAAATTTTCAAAGAACCTCTCTGGCAAGTAAACTCTGTCATTTTGCTTGTTAACATACTATATTGCTCGATAACAAATGGCGACTCATCGGAAAAAACCAAATTCGGCAACTCACCACTTTCGTGCAAGCATAACAACTCTTTCGCTCTTTCGACTCTAACTTTTTTCTGTTGCGGTGTAAGATCGTGTGTTTTTTGGAACTTCAATGACTTGAGCCCAATCTCATTTTTCAGTGTGTGTTGCATCCGTTCCAACGATATGTTGAGCTCACGAGCCATTTTTCTTCCACTTCGACGCGGATTTCGCTTAATTCGAGCCTTTCACTTTCCGAACCATTTCTGCCGATGTTGCTGTTGTTTTTATGACCACCTCCATCGCGTTTTGCAACGTTGCCAGTCTCACGGTGGTTCGAGACACAAATGATTTATTCACGTTGAGGTGCAGAAGAGCTCTAACGATAGCTACTTGTGGTTTTCCAGCCAAATATAAAGCAATCACATTATCACATTTTAATTCCATTGCGCATAAAAATTTTTCAACACAACTGAGACGCAAATCGTTTAAAAAGCTTGTAAATAATGAAATTATCTGTCATGTGTCAAAATTTGAGCTCACAGTAATGAACGGTTTGAAAATTATAGCAGGGTGTATATAGCACCTCACTGGAGTACTTTCCAGTCCCATCTACGAAGTTGAATTCCATTCCGCAATACGTTGCCAGCTCCTCTAAATGTTTATACCACAGGGTTTTCCTTTTAATTGTCCTCCTTGCTATGATTTCTGGAAGTCTGTCATCAGGCATCTCTAAGATTTTGACGAATAGTGGAGATAAACCTGTTTCAATGTTTATCATATAATTGATTCTTTTTATGAAATATCTTAACAATTTCTCAACGGTTTCGTACGGAATGTATCCCAAAGATTGTGCTGCACGCATCATTACTGACTCAGCAACAGCTTGGAACACTTTATATTTTACAAAACACTATTGTTTTGGTTCCCCTTCGCACATGTTGTGAAATGTTTAGCTTCATTTGTCCTTTCTGGCATGAGGCATGAGGAATGGGTTCGATTAGTCTATGTTTCCTACTAGTAAATGGTATTTGTTCTATGGGATTAGGAGTATTTTGAGAACTTCCGCTGCAACTTCGATTCGGGCTACTGCGTACAAAATGTGCCCCATGAGAATTTAAACATTTCGGCACAGAAAAAAATAAATTAAATGCTTTACCAAGTCAAGTTTAAAACCTAAATATTGTTCAATATCTTTTGCCTGAAACCCAGATTTCGCGGCGTCTTCTCTGTACTGTGTCCACCCTGAAGCAGTAGCAAAGTCGAAGAAATGAAAAATTTACCTCACTGTCCATTTGCCGATACTTGCCGATTATGCGATCCAATAAATCAATGCCGCCCATAAATTTGTTATATTGTTATATAGCCACTGGTTGTGGAATATCATGCCATCTGTCTTGAATAAAGCACGTTGTCTGGTAGATTCCTGTTCCTTTGGTCTTTGGTACTCAGGCACCAAATCGTCCACCAAGATCCAATTTTTCAGATGTATAGTAGGATAAAAAGCAGGGTCAACCGTAAAACCCTTTCTCTAATACAAGTACAAACCTAATAGAAGCCTGTAGGATTAGCCATTGTTAAAACTTGTATGCCTTCTGGGTTCAGCTTGTTTCCGCTTGCATTTACCTAAAACGGAATTATTTACTCATCAATGGCGACGTGCTTTTCTAGAAACGAGAGGGCGTATTTTCCAAAACTTTTGGAATCTCGAGTACTTTGAAGTCAACAGTTCATTTACAACCTTTAAATTTGAGCTTAGTTGAAAAAAAAAAAAAACAAAACGATTACGAGTGATGGTGTTTGCTATGTAAGGCACTTTTGTTTCCATTGCCTAATAGATCCTCAATCGTGGCAGCTCAAGTACGCTCATAGCCATAGAGCATCCGAAGAACTGCCATAGTACATTAGGTGTCTTGTTCAAAGTTTTGCCAATATTCAATACGCTACAAAGATTTGTACACTCAGACATAATTTCAAACAAACTACTATCGATGTACTATCGATATATTGAGAAAACTATTCAAGTGGGCTATTGACACATGAGATAGGGTCAAAAGAAACATAAAATCAAAGTTTTTTGTATGTTTCCACCGTATACGATCGCTGCGGGACGATTGGGGCTCGACGCATAAAAACGACAGAGACTCATCGTCAGATTCGCGGCACCGTTTCTACTGGCTTGCTTGAAGATCAGCTTTACATCGCTTCATTCATCTTCAAAGTCTGACAAGTCAAAATAGATCAAGTCCTCTATATCGGTAGCTGTCCTGTAAAATAAGACCAAAGAAGTGCCTAGTGCCCAAAGTAGCATCTACGATAATGATTCAAAAGCTTCAAAATGATTTATCTAACTTGAAACTTTGAGTAAAACATAAATATTTATGCTAAATATACAGTTTAAACAAAATATTTAAAACAAAACACTAGCCAATAACTTCATAAAATTAATGCTTACTCTTACGCAAAGTCGACATGGTGGCAACGCAAAAAAAAAACCAAATTTCAACTGATTGCAATCGACGTAATTTCAAAAACAAGATAATGGCTCTCTAAACTGTCTTCTCAAAAGGTTCTATCGAATTCCAAAAGATAGCGTGGAAAAAAATTTTAAGCTAAACGTATCACTAGTAATACCGGGGGTCTCAGCAGGATATTTAGGTTAAAAGTAATAAAGTAATAATCACTCCAAGATACTAGTATTGTTTCATCGTTTGGGTGGGCTGACCGTTAAAAAACCAGTTCTCGTTTCCACATATCTACCCTCAGATCTCTTTCTAAAAATCATAATTTTTAATTTTTCGAGGTTATCCGTAATAATCCATAATTGGCAGTACAAATCCGGACGATTAATCATAAGTTGAAGATATTCTGGTGAACTCCTACTAACACTCCAGCAATCTCAATTTCTCCTGGAAGGAAATCTACAAAGTCATCTATAGTATGTAAAGGGTGATAAAGCGTGAGGTTTGATTTAAAATGTAAAATAAAACACATAAATTTGAAAGTGAACTTAAATTTTTTATTATCGATTAAAAGAACAATTCATGGCATTTACTTTTTGAAAATGATATTATGTAAATGCTGGCCACAACTACGTCTGAGGTGATCCATTCGGAAGGTCCAATATTAGGCGTCTCGTTCGAGCATAGCGACTGGTATCTCGCGGTTAATACGAGTAAGGTTGGCTTCCAAAGCGTCAATCGTAGCTGGCTTATTGCAAAAGACCTGAGACTTTACATATCCCCAGAGAAAATAGCCCAAAGGCGTGATATCGCACGATCTAGGGGGCCAATTTACAGTAGCAAAACGTGAAATTAAGTGCTCACCAAAATGATTTCTCAACAAGTCTATTGTTTCAAGCGCTGTATTGCTCGTAGCCATGAAATCAGAGCTCACTGAGTTCATTTTCTTGAATTTTAGGAAGCACATTGTCCGTTAACATGGCGCGATAACAGTTACCATTGACGGTAACATTCTGATTTGCTTCATTTTTGAAGAAATGTGAAACAATAATCCCACCAGCCCATAAACCACACCATATTGTTGTTTTTAGTGGATGTAAGGGTAGCTCTTGGTACTCTTTGGGTTGCTCATCAGCCCAAATACGGCAGTTTTGAGCCAGAAATGGGCTTCATTACTGAACAAAACACCGGATTTTCATTGAGTTTTTCCAGAGCCCATTCACTGAAAATATGAAGCAAATTCAAGTCATCTGGCTTCAATTCTTGCACAGGTTGAATTTTGTACACTTTTAATCCGAGATCCTCACGTATAATACTAAAAGTTGTCGAATATGCCAAGCCAAGCTGCTGAGCACCACGACGAATCGATTTGCCACGGTCTCAACGTACACCCTCAGCTACGTGCTGGATGTGATCTAACTGGTCGAATATCATCCGCTAATGTAAACTGGGATTAACATTTGCGAATGGTGTTGGCAATAGTGGTTTGAGTAGGTCGATTATGCGCACCGTTCCAATTGCACGAAAAGCATTTCTCACAGAATGCTGATTTTCGTAATACAGCTGAACAATTTGGACACGCCGCTGTTGTGATGTGAGTGTTTCCATGACTTGCTAAACCATACTGAACAAAAATGATAAAGCGGTTTGATAGGAATCATGCGTGATGTGTCAAAAAAAGCCTTTTGAGAATCAAACCTCCCGATGAATCACCCCTTATATGGCGAAGATATTCGGGCTTAGTGCACAATCTTGTCTTACTCCTGATGATGTTTTGAACCACTCCAAAGTCTCAATTCCGCTTTATAATGTTGAATAATTTTTTTCATAGACGTTTTCGAGGACCTTTCAAAATTTATGGTGTATTCCGGCGTTTTATTGCTTATAAATTAGGGCTCTTCGATCGATATTATCAAACGCTGCCTTGAAATCAACGAAAAAAACAATTAATACATGGGCTGAAAAGTTTCTTAGAGAGGGGCACCACTTAAATTAAATCCATACCATTTTCAGTTAGTACCAACCTTCAAAAGATACGTGTATAAATTTGACAGCTGTCGGACGATTACTTCTCGAGATAGAGCGAACCATTCGCAAGTGGATTGAAAAATTTAAAAGTGCTCATACAAGCACCGAAGATGATGCACGTAGTGGACGTCCAAAAGAGGCTGTTTCAGATGAAAACATCAAAAAAGTCCACAAACTGATTACGAATCACCGTAAAGTGAAGTTGATCGAAATAGCTGAGGCTCTGAAGATATCAAAAGAGCGTGTTGGATATATCATACACGAATATTTGAACATGCGAAAGCTCTGTTAAAAGTGGGTGCCGCGTTTGCTCACAGTCGACCAAAAATAACAACTTGTTGATGATTCAGAGGAGTGCTTAAAGCTGTTCAACCGCAATAAAGCCGAATTCTTTGCCGGCGTCGGTATGTGACAATGGATGAAACTTGGTTCCATCACTTCACACCAGAGTAAAGTCGGCAGTCAGCTGAGTGGCGAGCAGGCGACGAACCTTGTCCGAAACGACCAAAAACTTAACATTCGGCTGGCAAAGTTATAGCATTCGTATTTTGGGATACACATGAAATAATTTTCATCGGCTATTTCCAAAAAGGGCAGACTATCAACATTGCGTTGTTGGAGCGTTTGGAGGACGAAATCGCAAAAAAAAAACGGCCGTGTCACAGGTCGATGAAAATGATGGCAAAATTTAATGAATTTGGCTACGAATTGCTTTCCCACCCACCGTATTCTCCAGATTTGGCACCCCGCGATTATTTCTTGTTCGCAGACCTCAAAAGAATGCTCGCCAGAAAGAGACTTAAGACCGATGAAGAAGTAATCGCCGAAACAGGGGCCTATTTTGAGGCTAAACCGAAATCGTACTACAAAACTGGTATCGAAAGATTGAAAAATCGTTTCAATCAGTGTATCGCCCTCGAAGGCAACTATATTGATAAATAAAGTTGAATTTTACAAAAATTTTGTGTTTTACTATAAAACGGCCCAAACTTTTCACCCCATGTGTTAATTTATTTTTTTATTTAATGAAAGATCCGGCAATGTTTTGAAGTACGAAGATGTTGTCTACCGTTGAGTAGCCTTTTCGAAATTCTGCTTGGTATTCTTTGATCAGTTTCTTGTTATCAATCCACTTTGACATACGATACTTCTGTATAGCAAACAGCATAATAGATGTCATAGTTTTCTACTCCACTTTTTTTCCATTTTATCTTCAGGTACGTTTAGAGCCTCTGGTAGTTGTTTAACTGCATGTGGTCTATTAAGAGTCTAAAACTTTAACAAAAATCTATTTTTCCAGTTTTCGTTTGCTGAGGTCTTGACAGTGAAAAACCTGGAATCTTTGGATTCAGATCTTTATTTCACTTTACAATTTATAGTATTAAACTTGATAGGACAGTTGATAAGACGTCACAATCCAATCTTGAAGGGTCGAGATTCTGCACAGAAAAGTGCAAGTAGCCCACTACGGGAGTGTGAGTGGCACTTTCCGTTTGCTGGTAACTAATCTGGCACCACTTCGGCACTATTTCGGCAACTTCTCCAAATGCTGGTGAACACTTACTTGCTTATAAACAATTTACAAGACATGTCATGAAAATTGTCCAAACGTTTGTATAACTTAGGCCATTTCCTTGTTGTAAATATAGGTGCACATAAAACTAGCATTGCCATAACCCGTTAGAAGTATTCGATACTGGCCGAGCAACAATAAATTCCTGATTGGCTTAATAATCGCACCTGCACAATAAATATAATAAGTCTCAATTCAGAACTTTACTACCTCTGTTTAAAGACATATCAACGATCTTAAGAATTCTTTCCAGCTCTTTTATTTAAACACTTTGCCAAAGTGGTCTCTAAGGCTCATAACTCGAACACTTTACACAAATTTTTAAGTGTTTTTTATACAAATTAGTAGAAATTTTAACATTCCTTCTAAGAATTTCGCAATCACTTAACCGACCTTACTCTTATAGCACCCAAACACTGTGGAAACAAATAAGAAAAAACAAAAAGATACACCCTTGTTGCAAAAGGAATGTAAGCCAAAAACATTACCCGACAACTAAATTGACCTTTTTACGGCAGCGTTTAACTGCAGAGTAGCGTTTTTGGCTCCTAACGCAATGATAAAAGGAACAAACCCCTAAGCCCGAACGCACCCGATGAGAGATGGCTTAGTCCACCTGCTTGGAGGATATTTATTTTCGAAAATATTACCTTCCATAGGTACTTGTTCAACCACCACCTACAGGGTGCGCTTACAATAAGAATAAGTCGTCTAAAAACCCACAAAGAAGACAAAAAACAAAAAGAAGTAAATGTAATCCCAGATGCCTTGGAGGGTAGACATTCCAAGAGTAATATTTTATTATGGAAATCGCAGGGGTTAAAGTGTTACACACAGAATAATGCCTTGAAGGTTATGCCCCCTGTGCAGATGTAGGTACTATCACACTCGGTCCTTGAGTAAGGATACCATTGCCGCCAATGTATTATGTTCCTACCGTCCAACTCCTTACACCTCATGTACATACCGTTAA
The DNA here is from genome assembly GCA_907269105.1 of Volucella inanis. Classification (NCBI taxonomy): domain Eukaryota; kingdom Metazoa; phylum Arthropoda; class Insecta; order Diptera; family Syrphidae; genus Volucella; species Volucella inanis. The sequence goes on from OU026153.1 coordinate 152,864,058, forward strand.
ATTGTTGCGACTACGTACTGACAATCATTACGAAGATGATCGCAAAAGTGTTTTCTGTTTCCGTAATTTACTATGATAACGAGTAAGAGTAAAGGTGGTAGCAGTGCTGCTATATTTTTGGGACTATTTTTACCAATTTTAAGGCAAAATGTTGCAACTAAACACCAAATGAAATAACGATATTATATACCCATGCAGGCTGAACTGGAAAATCTTTAATAGAGATTTGAAAAGGTCAGTGTGTAGTGTATTATAGTTGATGTTTCCATAAAGTAGGTGCTCTTACCAATTCTCTGTTCCTTGACCTCCAAAGAGCCTGTTCGGTCAATAGAATAAGAGGCAGAAATTGTCCACTTTGATAGAGCACGTAAATAGGAAAGTATTTTAGCAGCATAAGCACAGCGCAAAAACTTACTGAAAAAGGAGTTATAAGATGATTTACCTAGAAACAGTCGTCCAATTGGCTGATGACAAAGATGAGATTCGTAAATTCCCGAAAAACTCTTCTGGTCAACCACCGAATCGTATAATCTTAAAAAAGGTACTACCTAAACGCCGAGAAAGGCGATGGTTCCTGGGATGATTCACATGAAGAAACACTAGACATCCTTATACTATGGGGACACTATGGGCAATAAAATCCCTTGTTTCGTTGAGTGTTCCAGGAATGGATAAATTTCAACCAGTGATTGTTTGATTTGGTTTAGGCAAATGTGCAATGCGTACCCTGAGCTAGGTTATGTTCTCAAATCTTAGTGGCACTTAGGTCATTTTAATCACTTATGGCAAGTTTCACGACAGAGACTACAAATCTGGAAGTTTATCGTCAATTTTACTGGAACCGGATAATTATGTTCATAAGAGATGTAAATGCTGACAGTCATCTGTCTAAACCCTGCCACGAACATAAATACATGAGAAGGATCGTGCCTAAAAGGATTTACCTTCAGAACTTTCCCGTATATCGGCGGCGTCTGTAACTGGAATACCACGATACTCAATACCCGATGTTGGGGAATTCAAGCTGGAGATAGAAGGTGTATAAGTTCTCTCAATGCTACTCTGGCTCATTGAAATGGATGAGACTTAGGAAATATTAAAGAACATTAGCTTAACCTCTTCGGAATACCCTAAAGATTAAGTTTGGATAGATTATGATCAGTTCTAAGCAAAAAATTTAACCATGTACTATTGTGTGAGAGACTGGATCCATTTTAAAATGCTAAGGCTCATTCTTTCAAGACGGAAGAAGTTCTCTTTGCTAGTAGGATATCAATTCTGACCTTCAACCCACTAGGAAGCTGAGCTCAGACTATTTAAGTGAACCTGATTACTAAACGTGGTATTAAATTCCAAATTAAAAAAAAAAAAAAACATCGAAAGACATATTGCTCGTAAAAAAAAAACAAGTATAGCCCTCTACTTTTGGAAAGTTTTGGGAACAAACGTATGGTTTAACAATATAGTTCCTTATTCTAAATGCCCTAGGAAAGCACTCCAAACCTCACCAAAATACCGAGAACAGCCTGCACTAAAATTGTAGAATTATCCAGGACAACATTTGGCTATGGGACTATTATTTTGCTAAGGTATGACCAATTTGCTGCCATATTTATTTGTTTTTGAAAATCTATAGGTTCCTGGTCTGTTGTTGAATGAATTTGGTAGTTTGATATACGGTTTTTTCAAAAGCAGTTAAGACGTGATCGCGGACCCATTTAGTAGCATGGATTCTACGCTTGATCGAAATAATCACAGATTGGTTTTTGCAGATTTTTGCCATCATACCGAATGTAGCTCTTGCTTTATTAATCCTGCTGTCAACATCCAAATCTGTGTCTCCATCTTCTGATAAAAGAAAATAGTTGCCTTTTCAACTTGATGACCGGCAATGTTGATTTCAGAGCTGTTGTGTATTTTGAGTGTTGGAAACGAAAATGCTTATGGCCTTAGTTTTTTCTTTTTTTATTTTTAGCTCAAATCTATACGCCCCAGCTTCTTAGTTAAAACCCATTATCTTGTGTGAAAGCTACCATAAGATTGTAGTCCTTTTGCATGCGATGTCTGCTCCACGTTTATTTATTTCGTCTTCGCTGCAAATTTTGAAGATCCTCTTGATCACTGTTGATCGATCTGTTTCGATGTTCGCAATATATCAGTCGAGACTCAACCAATCCTGTAGCAATCGTTGTGCCTTATCAGTGTTCCTCAAACGACCATGTGATTGACTTTGCAAAACCTTCCGCTGTTTTCATTTTTGATGCTTCTTAGGCAGTGCTGTCTCATCACATCTTAAAGCCCTATAATACTTTCGCATTGAAATCGCCTATCACTATTAGGATGAGCAGTTAGGCATTGAAATGCTGGCGATGCCACCTGAATATTAGCATAGTTTAGTGGAGCGTATCACTGAATGTTAGTGACGTTACTCACTCTACTCTTTAACCTAGAGACCGTGATGCAAACTTGTCAAAAGCTGATCATATGATTCGAAATCTACTTTGACAGAAGATTCTAAATTAGAATTTCTTAGAGAATGAGTGGAGAAATACACAAACCTTGATGATTTGGAAATTGGCTTTCCAAATGCACAGTGCCAAGAAGCTGACGACAACTGCAAAAGCTTAGAAGTTACCGGCTCCTTCAGGATAACAGATGGATGTAGTGCCTTTCAAACTGACGTGAATATCCCACGCCACAAGAAAGCTAATTAATTTACGACAAAGGGTTCGGCTCTGCAAAATTCATATTATTTGGCGACCAATCGAGCAAATGTTCGTTGGGTTCAATTTGACACCTTATTTGCGCAATAGCTAAAGCCAGTTGGAAGGCATATAGCGTCAAGAGATCACACTCTCTATATCTTAGATGTTGGGAATGCGTGAGTCGTTTATATTATCATTACAGCGCACTGTGCTATAATGCCATCAGGATTTATGCTAAACGTTTGTGTTAGGTACCATCACCTCTGAGATCCTTTTCCTTCTTTAAGGAACAAAGCAGAACTCCGCGAAGTTATTTCTTAGGAAAGGGACCTTAAATTTCCTGTTGCTTCTCAGCTCCCTCTATAGCGTCTTGCTGTCGACAACATAGGTTTACATAGCGGTATGCAGCGAAGATTTGTCGCTTAGAAGTGTTAGAAATTTAATACCGTTTATCGTGTGCTCACCTTTTGCAAGGATTTTCGTTCCCTGTTCTGTAATGCTGTGTTAAGGAACTACAGTGTTATATTTTTCCCTCAAGTATGTTAAGTTAATGCAGCTGAATTTATTGCTGAATTCGTCTTCTGTCAATCACGCCCAGGTCATTGTTAGATCAAGATACCTTTTTATTGACAACGACATTTTTTATCTATTCCAAGGTGCCTTTTCTGCCGCATTTTATGTTTTGAAAACTTGCAAGAAGTTAGCTATCCAGAGAGCAAAATTGCGCCTTAGACCTTCATAATGATATCATTCTCAATTCCAAAACTGAACAAGCGGTCGACGTCTATTCTTGCATTGCTATGGTATAACAGTTTTTGTCGTACCTGACCATTGTTTGTCTTACGGATCTGTTTTCTTTCAGTGTTATTCGGATTCGGATTATTCGGATGTCCTTTGGTTTTCTTATTTCTCCTAGTTTTATGTATGTCTGTCTTTCCCGTTGATGAGACATTCCTCCTAGATTCGGTGTTAGCACAATAACGGCTAAGTTGTCTTTCAAATGTAACCGATACCTCAGATGATGATGGAGAAACCGAAAGCAATTTTACCCAGAGCTCTATATTAACAAATGGCATTGAAAATGTGATACGCAGTCATGTGACACAAAGCTGATGAATCAGACTGATTTGATTTACAAAGAATTTTGTCTATTTCTCCTCCGCAATTATCCCTAATTGCACCTATATAGTGCTATCCTATTGCGTAAAAGCAAGGTCGTTCGCAAAGACGAATGAAAATATAGTATATTATGCTTGATTGAACGCAAGATTTCACGATTGTTTAAGGGACTTAGAAGTGCACAATTTGAGAAAGTTGATCAAAAATTTCACTAGAAAAAGAAGTTTGTTGATTAAGGTATAAGTCTATTACAGACTCTAACGCAGATTAGTCGAGTTGTGGACTAAGATAAGTCCATATGCACAGAGTTCTACTCTATAATTACAATAAGTTTATCTAAAATGCCATTAGTATTAGTATACGTTGATTATGATTTTATAAAGTTTATTTTGGTGCGGTGCAAATTATACCTAAAATCATCCCAGCAACGGAGAAAAGAAGACAATTAGAAAATATGACAATTAAATGAGCAATTTTATGCATTTTAAGTGAATATCTTACCATTTTTATCTCAATAGAAAAACTCGACATGTTTTTTACTAAAATATCAAAAGAAAAAGGAAATTTTCAAAGTCCTAATCTGTTAACACTGGTTAAAGGTGTTGGATGGAATCTTATGCCACCTTTATTCTTTACAATCGCACTCGTACGAATATCTGCGTCGAAAATTTATTCACGTAAACCGGATTTTTATTGGCAATCGTTGAAATCTTCTCTTCTGAGGTGCGCCCTTGGAATCCACTAACTGAACTTTGCACAATTGCTAAGACCTAAGCGAATAGATACATACTTTCACACTTTCAAGCAACCATTCCACATACACAATATTATTTGGAGGATGATCTGAGGAACTTCGTGCCGAATTTCTTTTATTTTCAAGTGGAGCTCCGAATACCGATGTTATCCTGGCAATGGCATTATGAGTTACATAGGTTTATGGATACATCCATGTTGCCTAGGACCGCATACTTGGCAATGGAAATGACAGCTATGCGATGGTGTAACAGCAACGCGGATCATTATTAAATAGCAAAAATATTAAAAATGTTTTCATCCGAGAATGTCTGGCAGTAAATTCGGTAGGAATCTCTGTTAGGTTCGGGAGATTTGAATTTTGAATTGTTACTTTATCCAGAGCGGATGAATCTAAATGGAGATGCATAAAGGTGATAATTTATGGAATGCGGTTAAGAGGGACTTGAGGATTGTGTTAAAGGTATGATAGACGATGATGAAGGAAGTCCTGAAATCAGTACCCACCAGAAATTATGCATAAGTGGTTCTCGAGGGCAGTTCAAATGTTTTAACTTGATTATAACAGAGTAACAAGATTCCATCGAGGTTCCTGGAGTTATTTTTATTACTTATAGGATAGATGGTTGTAGTTGGTTGACCACAAATATCCTTATTGAGTGTGGTTTTTGAGTTGGAGTGAATTCTTGATTCAGTAAAACATATTGTCAATTATGACACTAAACCTAAGAACTTATGTTCACGATGCCCTGAACATGCTTTAGGATGTTATGAAAAATTAAATGACTCACAACTTGAACCTAGTTTCGCATTTGACTAATTTATTCGTATATATGCATGTAGATACTTCTATATATCAATAATGCCGACATTTTTATGGCCATTTATAACATAAGGAAGTAAATAGAATTACTATCTGGCAGAGTGAGCTTTTATTCGTGGAAGGAGTTACTCCTGATAAACTGGTTACAAGGTAGCAAAAAGATTAACAAGATGACCCCTACCAACTGAATAAAAGATATCGAACTGAGGTCTACGAGAAATAGGAACCTGACTGGTGTGATTCATGCAGTGCCTCAAAGCATTACCATCTGTTTCTTCAATGGAGCCAATTACTGGCAATCAAACTTATTCTTAAGCCGAAAACCTCAAAAGGCGCTATCGGTTTTTTTGGATACGAGACTTATCTCTACTTATTTAACTTACTTAGGTGGGGCTACAGTTCGGAGTGAACCTGGACATTTACTAACAAACCTCAGTAGTTAGTTCGATCTTTAGCTAACTGTATAGCTCATATACTATAGTTCATCGTTGAATCTTCTCCTCAAAAGTTCATTAACGAAAACGGGACCAAATATTTAACGAAGTATTTTTCTCTCGAAAAGACTGAGAGTATCTTCATTCGCTTTCGATAGAGTCGATTGTCAGAGCCAATGGGTAATTACTACCCTAGGAAACAAAGAGAGGAACTGATGTACGTTAGTTTTAAATGTTTGAAGATGATAATGACAAGGAAAAGAGAGCTCGGCATGGCATTCCATAAGCGAGTTGTACGGTTAAGAAATGTAGACGAAAATTCCACTCAATCATCATTACAATCGTAATAAAGTAATTCCTTATGTATTAACATTCATTGTATTGATGTATTATATTTATGTATTTACTATCGTATGATGCAAATATAACAACTGTTCATATGTATAAATTTGTCAACCTCGAAATAAAGTTCAGTTCGAAACCAACTGTTGAACGGACAGCATCATCCTTTATTTGACCTCATTAGCGTTACCATCTACATATCAGAAGTGGGATCTGTTAAACAAGTGAAAAAAAGCTTAGTGCATTCCGCATATTAATCGGAATAAGCAATAATTTTATGATCTGTCGCGTGTAAAAGAAAAACCACAATTCATCCAAGCGGCTACGATTGCCCAGTTAAAGGAAAAATTAATCTGTTTCGATCTTCAGAGTAGTTAGCAGAGTTGAAGCTAAGGTTACAAGAATACGCTGCTGAGTTAGACGAATCTGAAATCAGCGCACATTTCTCCAACATTCAGGATGAAGTAGCACCTATCGGGCAGGAAGATAATGACCTCCAAATCGAAATTGATAGCCTTGCTGACAGAATAAAAAAACAAGAGGAAATTTTAGCTCTCAAAGAAAAACTCGCAGCTTTCTGTCGACTAGCCGAAAACTCCACGTGTTCAATCACATTCAAAGACATCGAAGACATTGTGCCTCACTTCTCTGGTGACGATAATTCACCATTAAACAATGGGTGCGGAGTTTCGAGGAGGCAAGGTCTTTGCACAAGTGGGAAGAAGTTTGGAAGGAATCGCTAAATTATTTCTCCGCTCATCCTGTTGCTCCACATGGTCGGAGTTGAACTTAAAACTTCTACAAGAGTTTCATCAAGTGGTCACATCAGCTGATGTTCACGATATTCTACGGAATCGGAATCGGACGAGAGTATTCATCAATATACATTGGCCATGCAAGAGATCGCATTTAGTGCAGAAATCGAAGACGAAGACCTTATACATTACATTATAAAAGGAATTCCTGATACTGTATGTAACAAATAGTATGTAACAAGAAGTATCGACGATTTGAAACAAATGCTGAAGAAATACCAGAAGATAAAATATTACGCCGCAGAAAATATAACATTTTCTTCAGCAGTGATAGCAACCTCATCTGCCAACCGGGGAGTGAGGAAGTTGCTACAAGTGTGGTAAGCATGGACACTTAGCATCCACCTGTCGAAGCATCAAGCCACCTGCAAATGCACCAGCAGTTCTTTTGCTTCAGTAGCCTGAAGTTCAACCAGAAGAAGAAAATGTGATGACGAAGACATTTAACGACGATTTCACACTTGACGTTGAGTAAAAATTTTTAAATAGTTTTACTAATGATGTTTTCGAATTTAAAGCACATACAATGGTAGACACAGGCAGTCCCATAAGTTTTATACAGGAACAGTTCATACCATCTTTTGTGATCCAGCCGTTAGAGCATGACCGTAGCCAGTATTTTGGAATAAATGGCACAAAATTGAGTATATTAGGAAAAGCCGAATGTGTTATTTATGTAACTGATAGACCGGTGAATTGCATGTTGCATGTAGTTAAAATTAAAACAATGGCTAACTCTGTTGTTCTAGGCGGAGTTTTTTTACGAGCCAGTAATATTAAATTAAATGTTGAAAATTCTAAAATTAAATTAATCAATTAGATTTTGAAAACAATTTTATAAATAATGCTAACTATTTTACAAATTATACAATATGACAAATAGTCAGTTCAAGAATTATGAACATTTAAACAATTTAGATAAATATGATGATAATTTCAATGACAAATATGACAACAATTTTACAGATTTTAATTTGATGATTAACAATAATAGACATCGCTTTTATGATATTATGAAACAAACCAATTCTGATAAAATTATTTCTAATCCGAATATCCGAATTAGTCTGTGCAATTCCAATGTGAATTTTAATTGTGCACCGCGGCGACTACCATACGTCCAATCACTTGAATTAAGGAAAATTTTGAATGATTTATAAGACCGAAAAATAATATGCGAAAGTAATTCACCCTTTGCCTCTCCGATTGTTTTGACCAAAAAGAAAAATGGAATTTTAAGATTATGTGTAGACTATAGGCAATTAAATAGTGTAACACAAAAAAACAATTACCCTCTTCTTTAATCGAGGATCATCTAGATAGGCTACGAAATAAAAAATACTTTTCATTATTAGATCTCAAAAATGGGTTTCATCACGTCAAGATGGCTGAAGAATCCGTCAAGTTAACATCGTTTGTTACGCCTATAGGCCAGTCGAATTTCTTTGTATGCCATTTGACCTTAAAAACGCGCCGGCAACCTTCCAGCGTTACATTAATAGGAGATTTAAAGAACTCAGGTATGACAAATGTCGTTTTATGGAAGAACAAATTACGTATCTTGGTTATGAAGTCAGTGCAAACGGTATAAAGCCTAACTCTGATGGCTTTGCTGCTGTTCAAAATTTCGCTACTCCAAAAAACACCAAAAACCTTCATTCATTTCTTGGATTGGGGAGAGTACGATAACTTTGGCGCCAAGAATTGATAACGGTATTTTGTAAAGGGGTTAAAAACTAGCATTTTTTACTATGGAAGGGGGGGTCTATCTTGCCCCGTTTAGGAGTTAGCGGCAATTTTAGAAAAATATGACTAAAAATGGGAAAGAAATTATTTAAAAAACAACGGAAATACTTACAATAAAGCACTATAAAGGAAAAATCGGTCTTTAATATAAAATTTACATCGAATTATTCGTGTGAATAGTTTTTGAATAATTCGCATTCAAATTTAAATTTTTGGTAAAAACTGAAAAAAAATTTTTTTTTTAAATCAATATTATTTAAAATTGTGAGATGATGTGCCCAATTCGTTTTTTGTATTATACGCATATTAATTCTGAATCGAACACAAAAAACCGCATGGCTTTATATCTTCTAGTTTTTGAGAAAATTGAAATTGAAATTACTACTTTAGTTTTGTTTTTTGGCATTTATGTACGTAGTCTTCCTTTGAATAAGTTAATGAGTATTATTTAAACATCTCGCAGACGCCTATATTAATAGTTATTATTAAATTATTTTCCAGTTATTAAAATAAAAATTACTACAAGCGTTAGTGTTGAGCATTTATTCTCCACAGGCAGAAACTGAACTGCACTGCGATGCTAGCTCTTTGGGTTTTGGTGGAATTTCAATGCAAAAGCAGTCAGATAATAAGTCTCATCCTATCTTCTTTTTTTTCAAGAGATCAACACCGACACAGTCAAGATACCATTTCTTTGAGCTCGAAACGCTTGCAATTATATATGCGTTAAGAAGATTTAGGACTTATTTAATGGGTATTAACTTCAAAATTATTACTGATTGTAAGTCTTTGGCGCTTACGCTGAGAAAAAATATTATCAATCCTCGAATTTCAAGGTGGGCTTTAGAGCTCCAGGAATATAACTATTCAGTAGAGCATAGAGATTCAGTCAGAATGAACCATGTCGATGTCATAACATCCTTTTGGTACAACCAGATTCATTCGAATATGCACTGGCTTCTGCCCAAAATCAGGACATGACCATTCAGAATATCGCTAACATATTGGAATACAAACAACACCCACTTTATGAAATGGTTAATGGTCTCATCTACCGGAAATGTAAGGATTCTGTTGCTTTTTATGTTCCAGAGCAAATGGAAAAAAATATTTTCCAAACTTACCATGATGGACTTTGTTATATGGGTGCGGATAAAGTATTTGAACATCTTAGAAAGACCTATTGGTTTCCATCGATGAAACAAAAAATCAAAGAATATATCAAGTCATGTCTAAAATGAATTTACTTCGCCGTTCCATCTGGAAGAAGGGAAGGTGAACTACATAGTATTCCAAAAGGTAATAAACCCATTAATACACTTCACGTAGACCATTATGGTCCCCTTCCAGCTGGAGTGAAAAATCTGAAGCAATACATTCTTCTGGTAGTGGATGCGTTCACTAAATTTACCAAGCTTTATTCAGTGAAGACGACAAGTTCTAGAAAAGTCATTCAGAGTTTACGAAACTATTTTTCAAATTACAGCAGACCAAAACGATTGATTTCGGATAGGGGTTCTTATTTTACGTCTGATGAATTGACACATATATAAGTAGCCACCCATTCTCCCCAATCAAATGGACAGGTGGAGAGAATAAACAGGCTCTTGACGGCTGTTTGCAAGTTTCTCGAAACCGATATGATGGAATTTCAAGTCCCGAAAATATGAAGCCGTATGTGGTAAACAATTAAGATCGAAATATAGATATGTCAAAAAAAAAAAATTATATACACTTGCGGTCATAAAAACCGCACCATATCAAAATGATTGAAAAATTGTTAATAACTACGATAATAATTTTTATAGTGAAATGAAATTTTTGTTGAAAACACCGCAGTAGTTTATAAGTATTTCTATCTAATTTCCATCTGTTTATTGAATGTTTGAAAAAAGATATTAACAAAGAAAGAAAAACCAGTTAATTTTCTTATTTTTTTAAAATATTTTAATACAGTCATTGGTTATCAAAATCAAACGATACATTTTTTATGTATGTGTATATAAGATGTTTAGATATGCCACTTTCACCAAAAAACTATCAATACCGAGTTGCTTCTTCTTTGGCGGTTATAACCGCTTTTATTCTAGACGGCATCGAGTTTATTAGAAGTTCAGTAATATCCGCTGAAATTTCAGTATTCCATACATGTTCCAGAACTTCATTTAGCTTTTTTTACTCTCTGGCTTATGTTCGATTATGTTTAAATCGGGCGAATTAGCAGGCCAGTCTAGTCTGGTAATTCCGAGGTCATCAAACGTTGTCTTGAGCCGAAAATTATTGAAAGACTCTAGTTACTTGTCTGTTTATTATTTATAAAGTAGACGTCTAGAAGTTGATTTATAACACTTTACTTACGGATTTGGCGCGGTGACAAGGTGCAGAATCATCTTGAAAAACGCACTTGTCAGTGTACGAATGATCAATTGCTGGTACCAAAAACTCCCTTACTACTTCTCCATACTTTTCGGCGTTCATAGTTCCATTAACAAAGTGCAAAGGGCCCAAAACGTACAAAGAAAAACATCCCTAAACCATCTGGCTTTGAGGAAACTTCACTGTTTTGACTATGCACTCGTGCTTGAACCTTTCACCTGCTGACCATCGTCCGTATGGCAAACTGTCTGCACACAACAAATTAAATTTACTTTCACCGGACCATATCACACATCGCCAATCATCCTGCGTACAATCTTCGTACTTTTTTGCCCACGTCAAGCGAGCTTTTTTCATTTTTGTGGTTAGGAGAGGTTTTTTCGCTCTTCGTCTTCCATATAAACCTATCTCCCGTAGCCGTCGGCGTATGGTTTCGGCGCTGAGATCAACTTGATGAAATTCACTCAGCTCTGCTCTTATACGGACAGCACTTTTAAAGCGATCTTTCATGCTAATTCGTTGTAATACATTGTCCGTCTTCTGGGTTGTTTTACGTTTTCGTCCCGAGCCTTTTTTTCCTTTCCAGTGGATCCAAATTTTCTTTTTTTCTTCATCAGTCGTACGATAGTTGAATGACAGCATCCTATTATAACCGCAACCTCACGATAGCCAAGCCCTTCTTCGAATAAAGTCAATATTTAAACTTTTTCGTTCCGTGTCAGTTGATATTTACCAGACATTTCACATTTTTTTACTTGTCACCGTCACAACTCAGTTCAAACTGATTTTTTTTTTTGCACTGAATACGAGGCCGAACTCCGCTATGGGGAATACCCTTCATTAGTATGAGAAAAACCCTTACGATCTGATGTAATTAGGCATTTTTTTGAGAACTCATTAGGTGGTGCGGTTTTTATGACCGCAAGTCTATATAAGAAAATCATTTTATGGAATTGGTTGTGTTTCATTCCCGATGAGATGCTTACACTATTTCAAAGCCATCGAGTTTATATCGCTTTCAACCTTTATTTTATATATATATTTTTTTTTTTGGTGTTGAAAATTTCAAATAATTAATAGCCAGATCAGAAATGGCCGAATTGTAGTCGAAATTTCCACTCAATCATCATTACAATCGTAATAAAATAATTCCTTATGTATTAACATTCATTGTATTGATATATTATATTTATGTATATACTATCGTATGATGCAAAAGTAACAACTGTTCATATGTACAAATTTGTCAACCTCGGAATAAAGTTCAGTTCGAAACCAACTGTTGAACGGACAGCATTATCTTTTATTTGACCACATTAGCGTTACCATCTACATAAAGAATTGGGATATTTTAGAGTCCGGAAGTGGGCTTTAGGGTATACTGATGAGCATTCATAGCGAGACGGGTGTTATGGCTAAAAGTTTTGAAGTGGTTGAATGCTACTGGAAATTTATCTGAAACACCGCTGGTGCAAATAACAATAGAACAAGGAGTGGCAAGAGACATTACGTCGGTGTTCAAACGTGACAAATGACTTTGAAATGAAGCCTTGGGGGCACCTGGCCAGATATGGGCATTGTACTCCAATTTTGGGCGCTCAATCAGAGCGGGAAGAGTATTTTTTATATCGCTTTAAGAAACCCGGATGTTTGTCAGCATTTTTGGCGATATCGAATTCGTGGTCACTCCAACGTAAGTTGTCGTTGACACACATACTGAAAGTGGAAAAAATTGTTGGTGTTGACGATCCAAGTGCCGTTCATATTTATGGTAAATTTCGGTTTAGCGACAGAATTTGTGTTTTGGAAGCTTTTGATTCCAATCTGTTGATGGTTCCCCAATTAGTTATGCTGCTAATATTGGAATTTAATGTGCTTAATATACGCTGTCGTTCCCGTTCTACAGCCGAATAAAAGGGACGTGAATCTGAGAACGAATATAAAAATCAAAGAGTATTGTTGTCAGCAGAGGAATATAGGATTACAAGTGGCAAACAAGAGATCACTGCTGGAAATTAAAAATTATGTCGAAAACAGAACGGAGTTCTGTGTTACACTAGCATTTATTTTGTGAATACCACCCAAGAACACTTTAACTGAACGACCCCAAATGTAATTTCCAGCTCATTGAAAAAGATATTCGTTGTTCCCAAATGCACGAATTTTCGACAAAAGAGCTTGATTCCAAACTCTGTCAAATGTTTTAGAAATATCAATTGCGACTATCTTGCTTTTTCCAGATTAATGTACGCTTTGGTTCCACTTTTCGGTGAGACATCCCATCAAATCACCAGAGTAACTGTTGTTACGAAAACCATACTGGCGGTCATTGAGAAGTTTTCGCGTTTCGAGATATTTCATGAGCTGATGGTAGAATTGATGAAGAAGCTTACGCAGTGGAGGAACACCTCTTTAGAAAAAGTGGAGATACACCATCTGTCAAGGCTCAATCTGAAAGTGTTGAACTGACCGCAAAGGATATTGATCTTGTCCAAAGAGCTGACAGCTGAATTGTCACAATAAACGTGCATTGGGATGGAGGACGAGGAAAAAATTCTAATATTGTTTACGAACGAACAATAATTTTTACTACCACAGGGACATTGTATTATAGTATTTTTGCCTTAGTTTGTGGTGATTTTGAAAATGTAAGCTCAAGAAAGACGTTGCAATCGTTCGTGACTCGTTTGAAATTTTTTCGGTTTTCCTCTGTAGGTTCGGTATTGTAGGACCGAAAAAAAACATTTTTCTACACTGACAGCCTCCTTTAAACTCGAGTCGTAACATTGAGGAAATATAACTACCAGTTAAAATTCCTAAAGAACCTGTTAAGTCCACTCCAATTGGTTTTCTCGTATTGCCAAACGGTTCTTTTAGGAATCCTTTCTCTAACTGTGTTGTCGGTGCACGAAAAATTAGGTGATATGACGCAGTAGTCCGACGAACCTAGAGGGAATAGTAAATCGTCCTTGTACTTATCTGGGTGAGAAGTTAAAAAAAAGTAGAGTGTGTTCGCGGTATGACTATCAACGTCTGGTATTCGCGTGGACCCATTTACGAGATGGGTGAAGTTATTCTTCACAGCGATAATCTAAACGCACTATCCTACGGGTGTAAGGTTGGGTTAAGTAAGAATGGCTGTTGCAAAAACCAACCCACTTAAGCATATTGGCCCATTATCGTGCCCCATGTATCTGTGATCCTCTTACTCTTGGAACCAATTTGAGCTTGTGATGAAGCGCAAAGACTGCTAATGTCTATATTTTTCACATCGCTTAAGCCATTTCAGAAAAAAGCTCTTAAGTGGATTTTCCTTCTTTGGGAGAGCTGGACACTTACAAAGTAGGTAGAGGATTGTCTCTTTCTTCTCCTCATCCATGCAGCTTCGCAGAAATCATTTGTAAAGGCGCCAGGTCTTCTTGTATTCTTGACTATAAGGCAGTGTCTAGTGATGACACCTATGATGGCGCCAAGATGTTTCCTATTTAAAAAAGATCAAATTCTTAAAGCGATTCAGATCTAGTTTTAGCCAGATCTGTTTGTTCGGTAGACATGTTGATCCAACAGTCCACCTAAGGCTTGTTTTTTGGTTAGCATCCAGCTTTAATATTAGTTTGCATGTAGATTGGTTTTAATTTTGGCAAGATTGTCAACCCTGCAATGTGTCTGTGTCCCGGCACAGATTGGCAGTCAAGAGCAATTGTAGAATTTAGTGAGACCAAGTCCAGGAACTGAATAGCGGCTTAACTTTCCGAAAGGATGCGTACATCCCTAGCAGATATATTTTTCTATATTCAGAACAGAGCTTCTTTAATTGCTTAAATTTCTGCCTGGAAAAGTGGGGCTTAGATTAAGCTTGTCTGAGAAAACACAGCCACTAACTCCGCTATCAGTCGGATAGTTGTCGGGCGTAGTCTGTCGAGAATTTTATAGACACCCAGAATTGTGTATATTAAAACTAGTAATAACGATTTCAGTACGAGAAAACACAAATTTAACTTTTTGAGTGGATTCAGACAACGCATAAAACTATGCATAGTTAACGGTCCAGCAACCGTCCAGTTTTGGGCCTTCTCGGTTAAATGGAATATAACCTTACTACTCAACGGCTATCTTACCTCAGAGTGAATGTCTAGAGGATTCTTCGTTTTATTTCTGCTGACTTGTTGTTGGCAGAATTCATAGCAGAGCCAAAGTCCTTTACTAACTCGAAATTATATCTGTCGATTATACAGGCTTCTGTACGGGTTTTCTTGGCATGACACGTTCTTTTATATGTTAGTAAAACTTCCGTAAATTATTTCTGGAGTACAACCTTTAAATATCTTCAATCGCGCGCTTCTCATGCTCTTTGTTACTTATAGTGAAGCCGATATTCTTCCTATCTGTTCTGCTCTCATTGTGCTGTTCATTGCAGCACAGCTTTGTACTCTTCTTGTTAAGCTGCATGTGCTTGCCAGCATTTTTCATCAAACCAGGGATTTCTTTGTGTCGGTCAGGTGAAACCCTGCACAGCGGTTCTGATGGCATGTTGGCAGTGCAGCCACTGATTTTCGGTACCTGATATTGGCCGCACAGGTGTTGTTAAAAGATTACGCATTCGGCTAAGATTATTGCTGTATCTTGCGATCGCAGCTTTTGTACATTATATCTTCTCACAAAAGTTCTTTTTTGTTGTGACGTTGGAAAAATCCACATTCGCCTTTTGGCTGCAACAGAGTGGTGATCGGAGTCAATGTCCGATCCATTCCGAAACATTCGGACGTCCAGAATACTGGAGGTATGCCTATCGCAAAATTATCAATTCGATTTAGCGTTTGATGATCCGGAGGCCGCCATGTCCCCTTGTGTTTATTGGTATGAGGAAACTGTGTGCTTTCTGTAGTAATATTTTGTCACGCCACAAACTCTAATTCCGTTGTTAGGCGTAGTCTCGTGTAGGCTATGTTTACCAACCGTCCCATCAAACACTTTCCTCTTTTCTATCCGACATTGCTCGTATGTCTTATCGAGGAACTCGTTGAAACATTTTTTGTGGCATCGTCCTTATTTGCCATTGGGGCATGGGTGCGAATTAAGCTTTTATTAACGAA
Source organism: Volucella inanis (assembly GCA_907269105.1). Classification (NCBI taxonomy): domain Eukaryota; kingdom Metazoa; phylum Arthropoda; class Insecta; order Diptera; family Syrphidae; genus Volucella; species Volucella inanis. The sequence goes on from OU026153.1 coordinate 152,880,264, forward strand.
TTTCGCCTGGATGTGGATTATTATAAGATGCTTGCTGACGTGCCAGAAGTTCAAGTCTTCTTGCCTAATTCTGCCGCATATGGCAAATCCGCATCCGAATAAGCGCTTTCTTTTCTCTTTTGCAATCAGTAAAGTACTCGTATATACCGCGGTTTTTCATCTTCTTCATGTTCGGCACATCTCATCGAATTTATTGGAAGGCAATGATATCTGCGTGATAGCTGTCAACCTCTTCTGCTAATTGTTAAGCTGCACGTGGCCAGTTCAGATCCGAAGATCGTTGTCCTTTAAAAGTTTGCTGGGGTCGTCAACACTGAGTCCATCCCCCATATAGGGTTGTGAGATCTATGACGGATAGGCCAGTATCAGGCTACTGGCCGAATACAAGCCTTGCAGTTACCGGGGACCACCATTGGGAATTAAAGCAATCACTTAGTTACGAACTTGATTGTAGCGCTGGCCCAATCCAAGTTATAGGGCACTCAGCTGTCTCCCGATCAATTGCCCCACAGGCCCGCACACAATTTGATTTAATTTAACAAGTCTAGGTCAACCCCGGACGACTTTATTAAATTAAAAACAAACTGATTCTAAACTTAAAATGAAATTTAAATTAAGCTGTTGAGATCAAGTTGTGAAGGTTGAGATTCAGATAAATTGGAAAATTGTCTATATATTTTCATATCATTGGCAGGCAGATATGTGGGAGTTCTTCAAAATATTTACAACATCAAGTGGCTTTAATTGGTTCCCATAAACGAGATACAACGGACTATGTAGTACCGTTCTTACAAATAGGATTTATTCCGTTCTTCATTTCCCGACAAAAACAAGATACAAAATTTTTCAATGCAAAAGATTCAAGATACACGATGTATAGAACTTCAGTTTTTGTCTGTGCAGGAAAAAGTATAGTATAATCTATTGACAAATAAACGACATGAGCCAAAAGTACCTATCAATTAAGATATTAATATTTAATATTCTGTTGATGGAAAAAAGGAAGTAATTGTTTATAATGCAAGCTAATTGTCTAAAAAGAGAAGAGAAATGTATGGTTTGACAACATCCAATTATGTTGAATGGCTTAGACACCGCTGCATTATGGTGCCCATTAACTCCTCGCACATATCCAGCCAGCAACAGCTATACCATGAATGATCCAAAAAGTTCGACGAACCATACTTAAAAGTGCTTGCGGCCCAGCGTAAAAATGTTTTTTATGGAAATGTCGTAGGACATTTGCGTAACAGAATGGGATGCTTAGCATCTAAGTCTAGTATAACATTTGACAAAGGTGCCCTAACAAAGGCATAGAGATCGTAGATGACTTCGTGGGCTGAGTCCTTCCCTTTCATGAGTGATTCCAATTCCTGCCGAAATATTGTTGGTTGAACAATCTTTGCTATCACTTTGCGTGGTTGTACTAATTTGCTTGGGGTAAGTAATATTTCACATGTTTTAGACCCTCCTGATTTCTTTGCAATACAAATGTTCTTGAATCTAATTAACCAAATCCGATCGAAGCTATCAAACTTCAAATGATACTTTATATTGGCTAAAAACTCGTCGTTTTCAAATAAACAGTGATTCATCGTGAAGTTTGATTTATACTAGGTGTACCGGTATGAAGTGAGCCTCAAGATACAAATGTTTCGATAGGGAACATTTATTTATTTATTTATTATTATTTTTTTTTTTTTTTTTTTTGATTGCTATGACACCTGTCAAACATATTTAGTATACATCAATTCATTGAGCAAACGACATCATATTTTTTCGTCGTGTTAAAAATGTCGAATTTTGTACCAGAAAGCATTAATTTTTTATTTTCATTTGAAGAAAAGTGCTGCAGAGTCAGATCGAATGCTTGTCGAGGCATGCTCTATCAGAAGCAACATACAAAAGATGGTTTTAACGGATCAGAGATAACGACTTTGATGTGAGAAATGAAGAAAGTGGAAGACCACAAAAAAAGTTTGAAGACGTCAAATTACACACAATGTTGGATGAAGCTTACACTTTGAGTTAGAAACAAATGGCAGAATGTTAAATGTTGCATAACAAACAATTACTGACCGTTTAAAAGCTAAGGGAAAGATCACATGAATTGAATGAAAGACAGATCGAAAACGGATAAACCACTTGTGAAATTATGTTTCAAAGTTTTGCATCGAATTGTTACTAGCAATGAAAAATGGATTTATTTTCAGAATCCTAAACGGAAAAAATCATGGGTTGATCCGAGACAACCACCAACTTCGACTGTAAAACCAGATCGATTCGGCAAGAAGACAATGCTGTGTTTCTGGTGGTACCAGAAAGGTGTGGTGTACCACGAGCTGTTTCAACCTGGTGAAACCGTTAAAACAGATCGCTACCGACAACAAATAATCAATTTGAACCATGAATTGATCGAAAAACGACCAAACACATAAGCAAGCTCCATATGCACGTTCAGAACTATCGAAAAAGACATCCAACTGATAATTTGCCGGGTTCCCAAAAAAGTCTTTCTGTGAATAGCATCGTTATTAACATGCTGAAATTTCTCCCTAAACCTAAGCCAATGATTATTTAACTCCAATGGAAGAGATTGATCCCATTCGAATTTCAGTTGCCACAAGTGTTGCATGAAGAGTTTTCCAAGTACAATAATTGGATTTATAAGACCAAGTTGGTCAAATAATTTTAATATCTCTAGAAAAATTATTCTTCGTAGAGAAATTGGTCATTTTCAGGGATCTATGTTACTTCAAGAGTTTTAATAGCGTCGTTGTACTTTTTACGATATATATATATTTTTTTATGGTCTGGTATATTGGTATATTTTCTAATAAACCAGCCTTTGCCAGCAATAATATAATTTTGGTTTGTTTAGCTTCCTCTAGTGTTAGGGCGTCTGCTTTGCTGCAAGAGGAAAGTGATTCCCGTCATCATATGTTAATTGATTTAAAACCCTGGTTGCTCAAAAGGAATTTGAATCAGTTCCGTATGTGGCAATGCAAAGACGATAAGCAATAGCCCTTTTATTGTGCTCAGACTACCATAGTGTGCATTGGTAATTACGATCTTCATGAGCAATTAATATTTTCCAGTACATTACAGTAATGTTAGCTGTGAAAATCAAGTTGTGGATTTGGTCCTACCTATGGGTGAATACCCTGAGCTCGTTTTCCATAGTGGTGTAATCTAGTATTATAGTTGATGAATGACGAATACTGATTAAAAATCTCTGAAAGTTTATAAAAACTACAGTTCAAAGATAAGAATCGACGAAAAGTTATTTCATATGATTTACCTAGCAAACTATCACACTACAGTCATTGGCTTATCTTATCTCGCAGTGTCAAAAATTCCTCTCATTGTTACAAACAGTCTGAGCAAAAACTTTTGTTTTAATGGCTTCAAGGCCACGTCCTGCCAAATAAAACTGTCTCAAAGAAACCACGCTTTGTACTGATTTCATCAAACAGTGAAGAAAAACTTTTGACCTCTATCAGTGTATTTCTGTTAAAAAAAAAGTCATTGATTCCATTAGCACTGAATATCTTAAAATATCTCAATTAAAAGATGAAAAAAATTTATTAAATCTTCCGCCTTCAATAAAATATGCCCAGTGACAATTAAACTTCATCCCACCCTCAACCTTACAAAAGATGTGGCCTACGCCCCCTTTCTCAACAACATTCCTGAATCTGAAATTGTTACCGAGATGAAACATCAAAATGTTACTGATGTATACAAATTTACGAAAATACATGACGGTAAGAAAAAACCTACTGGTCTTATGCTGTTTTCTTTTAATCAATATCAACTTCCGAGCTCTATTGATGTCGGATGGAATAAAACACAAGTCACCGAGTATATTCCAAGTCCAATGAGATGTAGACAATGTCAGCTTCTTGGCCACACAGACAAATGGTGCAAGCTATCGCCTTCCTGTGTTACCTGTAATCTCCCCCCACATAACAATTTTGAATATTCGCGAACAATGTGTGCAAACTGTCAAGTCCCTCACGCGGCATCTTCCATCACCTGCCCTAGATACATGCAAAGCAAAAAAGATCTTGCAATAAAAACAAAAACCAAATCCACTCTTGCAGAAGCCAAATATATTTACAAAGAAAAAAAACCCATGCCAGTAGTAACAACCTCAAATTTATATTCTACAAAACTCAAACAAATGTCAAATATCAACACCTTTTCCCCCGCACAAGCGCCTTTATTAAATAATTCACCTCACTCCGCTCAGAGTAAAGAAAAGTCAAAAACCACTCACCAAAGTACAAAAACAAATAATTCTTGTTTTTTGAATGAATACCCTTTTACTGACTTTTCTCCAGGGCGCGGGCGGGTTGTGTAGTAAGTTTAAAACTCAGGTGTGTTTGGTTTCGACATTTTTCCCAGAGGTGATTGTCAAACTGGACGGGACGAGCCAGTGCGTTCTTAGTACGTGCTAGTTGTTAGTTCGTTACATTTAGCCCAACCAGCAACCACTCCAACATCAGTGTTATGCCTTCATGTCAAAGTTGACGCCGAAGGGATTTTCATATAAATACATACAAATTCTATGAAAAGAATTTTTTAAAGAATTGCCTTGCATGGGATTCGAACCCGCGACCCTCTGCTTGAGGAGTCTATGCATATACCACTACACCACGGCCAATCCCCAATAACACTAAAAACAACACAATCCACTCTTTACCCAATAACAAAAAAACAGTCAACTTCCAAACGATAGAAAAAGAGAAACCAGAAATCTCTATTAGCTCAATTCATCCCCTCTCTTCTCTTGCAAAAAACCAACCTAGTCCACAAACAGCATCCGCCACCAAACCAATCCAATTATTTTCTCGCTCTGCTCTGCAACTGCTTTTTATTAAACAACGTCATTGATGAGCGAAGTCTTGATAATTGGGCGGGGGCCCACACCCAAAGGAGAGTGTGTTGATATCTTTGCTGCGGAAAACAACTTGATACAGCGTGTAAATAAGCCCACACGTATACCGATTGTTGATAGTCATACCGCTAACACTTGGACTTGTTTTTAACTTCTTAGCCTGATAAATACAACATCAATGTGCTATCCCCTCTAGACTTGTCGGACCACTGTGTCATATTAGTTAATTTCTCGTATATCGCAAGCTGTAAAAAGATTGTCAGGGTTTGGACAAGTACAATCTGCTTGATGGAACAGTTTGCAGCCAATGCAACACTTCCAGATTGTGCTTTGTCCCCCCCCTACACTTGAGTGCGTCGAATCTTCAACGGGTCGAATCCACTTTCGTACTCGTGTAGTAGCAGGAGTACTTTAACATCTCAATAAACACAAATCTGCTGTTCCAGATGGTATATCTCCCCTTCTTCTGAATAGGTACTCTTTCTCGCTGGCAAAACCACTGTGTAAGCTTTTTCATCAATCCTACTTTTTAGAACTCCGAGCAAACGGAAAACAGGATCTGTCCAGCCCGTCCCTAAAAATTGCCAATTTTTTTCTCTCTCTTCCTACAGACCCATTGCAATAACGTCCATTCTTTCAAAGGTAATGGGAACGCTGATAAACCGTCAGCTCATCCAACATCTCGAAACGCGAAAACTTCTCAATGACCGGCAGAACGGTTTTCGTAGCAACAGGTCCACTGGTGATTTGATGGCATGTCTCACCAAAGAGTACATCATTCTGACGAAATCAAGATAGTTGCCATTGATATTTCTAAGGCATTTGACAGAGTTTAGCATCAAGCTCTTTTGTCGAAAACGCGTGCTTTTGGAATCGATGATTCTCTTCTTCAATGGATTAGAAATTACCTATCGGAACGTTTAATTCAAGATGTCTTGGATGGTTTCAAGTCTGATATACACAAAATAAATGCTGGTGGGCCCCAGGGCTCCGTTCTGTCTCCGACACAGTTTTTAAATTTTATTAATGATCTCTAATCTGCTACTTTTAATCCAATATATTCGTTAGCTGATGACAGTACTTTCTGCTTTTCATATTCATTCCCGCACTCCAGTCCCGGCTCTTTGGCTGTAGAACGGGAACGGCAGCGTATTTTAAGCTCATTAAATTCCGATATTAACAGCATAACCAAATGGGGAACTATCAATAGGGTGGAATTTAATGTTTCCAAAACTCAATGCTATCTGCTGTTATTAAAGCGTGTAATAAAGCTCATAGGTTTACTAATATACTAAGATACTAATATCAGTCAGCTAATTGACACTCTTGAACGCCGACGTAATATCTCCTGTATTACTTTGTCTTATCGCTATTTTCACCACCAGTGCTCCATAGAAATCGCCGGTAGCATTCCGCATTCCTTGAAACCTTTAACCTTCAGTACTTTCAAGGCCACTTTTAGACGTACTCTGAAATATCGTGATTCGTTCCTAAGCCGAACAACTCGCTTATGGAATGCCCTGCCAAGCTCTCTACATCCTGTTCGTTATAACTTACAAACATTTATGATCTACGTACATCTGTATTTCTCTTTTCCCTGATTTTCTTTCACCCACGCTGTGTACAAACATTTCAAGGGTACACACCTCTAGATCGTGCGCTAATTATGGATATAGAAAAAATATCTTGATTCAGACAAAATTTCATGCAAATTTTTTGCTCGATTTTTTATAATAATTGAAAATCACCGAGCACACCAAAACACGTCTTACCTTTCTATCTGTCAAAATCAAACTGAGTATGCTATTGTATATACTTGAAACTGTGAACAATGTCCGGGACATGTGTACCAACACAGTACAAAAAAAAAAAAAAAAAAAAATCGTATGTATTGTATGAACGCACTCTTTCACTACTCATCAAACTGTCACTGTCAATTTATTCAGTAAACTCAACATCTTCATCATGATAAAGTACACTAACGAGCAACGTCTACAAATTATAAAAATTTTCTGCAGATATTCGGAGTCGGTGACTGCAACTTTATGAGCGTTAACTATAATTTTCGGTCGTATTTCTCGCCCTAGAAGACAGGCAGTAACAAGTTTAGTGCAAAAACTTGAGTCTACATATTCGTTGTGTGATGTTGCCGTATCAGTGAGACAACGAGGTCGAGTGAGGTCGAATTGTCGAAAATATCGCTGCCGTTCAGACGTCTGTAGCAAACGATCCAAATCAGTCAATTCCACGGTATTCTCAAGAATTGGGCATTGCTCAGACTACATTATGTCGTATTTTGCGTAAGGATCTTGGTTTACACCCATAAAAGATCAAGCTGACTCAAGAATTGAAGCCGATGGACCATTTGAAATGACGTACGTTCTCCGATTGGGTTCTGGAGAAGATGCGCCAAGATGATGAATTTCATCGTATAATCATCTTCAGTGACGAAGCTCATTTTTGGTACAATGGATTCGTCAATAAGCAAAATATGCGCTATTGGTCGGGTGAAAACCCACATGTGCTTCATAAATCACCACTTCATCCACAAAAAATAACTGTGTGGCGCGGTTTGCATGCCGGCGGCTTTATTGGGCCATATTTTTTCGTCGACGAAAGCGATCGTCACGTTACTGTGAATGGTCAGCGTTATCGCGCCATGATCACCGATTATTTTTGGTCCGAATTGGAAGATATGGACTTGGACGACATGTGGTTTCAATAGGATGGTGCCACACAGCACACGCTACAATCGATTTATTGAAGAGTAGGTATGGTGAGCGTGTTATCTCAAGACATAGGCCAGTCGATTGGCCGCCTCGTTCGTGCGATTTAACGCCACTTGACTTTTTTCTGTGGGGCTACGATAAGTCATTTCGATTTCATACTTTCCCCGCGAAAATTCAAAAGTCACCTTACTTTTCGAACATACCTTGTAGACTTTGTAGCTATCAAAATTAAGATGGCATGAAGAGAGGTTCACCTTGTAATAATAAATCCATTTGAAAAAAATGAAAAGTGAAGGGTTAGGAAAGAAAAGAAAAATAGCGCCTTTAGGAAAAATAACGTGAAGCAGAACATTTTATCTTTTGTTAAAGGAAATAAATAAAATATGGATGACTGTCGTTGGATAAGAGGAAAGCTGGTTTTAAACGATTCATGGACACTGTCACAACTTTCCCTGGAATCTTTAGCACAAACCACTCATAAGCCCTCTTCAGCACCAAAAATGGGCTCTCGTATGGCTGCTGCAGTCCCGTTCTGACAGAGTCTCTTCTCTCGAACACGTGAGATGCAGTTGGAAGTTCTTTAAGGATAAAAGTTGAGCTTAATCCGTGGCGTGGTGCTGGAGCTGATTGAAGTTTCTCGAAGTGGCTTCGTAGTTGACCAACGCACGTAGGTGGATCACTGATGCTGTTGCGACGGGGGGACAGAAACTCTCTAGGCAGGCGAATCATTTTTCCGTATATCATTTCTGCTACTGTGGCTCTGATGTCTTCTTTGAAGGACGCTCTAAGTCCATGTAGTACAACTGGAAGTTCGTCAACCCTTCAGTTGACGATGGAATCTCTCCACCATACTACTGGCTGCTGGATGGTAGGCAGTGGTGGTTAAATGATTTATTTTAAAAACTTTAGTGAGCGACTGAAAGAGATCAGACAAATTGTCTATCACGGTCAAATGTTACCTTGAGCGGCACTCTGTGGCGAGCTATCCAGTTGCCAAATAGTGTTCGTTATTAGATGTTGAAACGGCCTACGATGCTAAGACAAAATTTAGAGTATCTGCGGGAGGGGGTCCAATGAAGTCAACATGTATATGTTCGAACCTGTGCTCAGGTGTCGAGAATTTTCCGATGGGTTATGAAGTATGATGAGTAATCTTGGGTCTCTGGCATGCGATGCACGATTTCACCCACGCTTTGCCTTTGAGGCGAGGCGATGAGCTTCATTTCGAGAGTCTAACATAAACTTGAAGAATTTGATCGCTGCATAGATTGCCTATAGCTCGCGATCGTATGTACTGTATTTTCGTTGAGCTATGGTGAAATTTTTAGTAAAATAAAAGAGTGGCTACCAGCCATTTGGTGATTATTGCTGAAGAACAGCTCTCATAGCTTGAGACCTTCTTTATATGCGGCAAAAGATTGTTGAAGAGCTAGAGTCCACGTAATGCTTCGGTTAACCTTGTTATTTATTCCTTTAAGGCATTCGTTTAAAGGTGCTTGAAAATTGTCTATAAAAGTTAACTGAGCCGATCTCGATCCTCAAGTGGCTGCTGAAAGGATTTGAAGATGTTCGTAGTGCTGAGGATAGTTACCCGGGATTGTGCGATCCTTTAATGAACGGTAATCGCCGCAAGGGCACCAATCCCGTCTTCTTTTTGAGCATTGTCTTGAACTCGGATTTGGCGATTTTCATTTTATCCGGAACCAGACGTCGTACTTGGCAACTGATTGGAGGTCCTGGCTTTTTATTAATGTGGTGAACGGTAGAGTGGCGTATCTCCTTGAAGGCTCCACCGGGGCGAGTTAAGCTTGGGTGCTGTCTGGAGAGTTCCGTGTACCTATAACTACCTGAAACGGATTTAACATGTAAAGTGCTCTTACGTATACGAGAACTTTGAGTGGAAAGCCCAGTTAGTCCATCCAATAATCTACTGTAAGCAACATCAACAAGAAGTTTGTAAAAAGAAAGAAAGTCAGCTCCTATTATAGGTTTGCCGACGTTAGCCACCACAAAACGCCAGGTAAAGTCTCTTTGAAGTCCCAAGTACACAGTTACAGAACGAAAACCACACAGATACGTCTGATGTTTTGTCCGTAACAAAGAGGCGGCTGGATGTTCGGCTGCCATTTACCGCCGTTAATGACACCCGTTCTCGTTTCACTGTTGATTTTAGGCGCACGGTAAATGACGTTCCGCCGAGGGCCAGGTGTAACATTTCTTTGTTCATTTCTGTCTTGTGTCTTGTGTCTACCTCGTGACTGCGATGGTGAACGGTTCCACCTGTGAATCCTAACATTTTTCCGACTCATTGACAATGCTTCGACCTGCCTTGCAACTGTTTCACCTGTTCCAACACGCTGGACATCAGAGCTTCGGAATTTGTCGACGCACTGGCAACTTGTCGTGGTGGGAAGACGTGATTGATACGATCTGCCATGTTGCGCTTGAATTTTGCGGGTGTGCTGCGAGTATTGACTGAGAGCTTACTGAAAGTCTATCCAGCCAGATTGTTTTCAAAGCGTTGTCAGTCATTGTACTAGCAGCAAAATCTCTTAAGCGCCTTAGAAATTGAGAAGGTTTCCTATGTCCCAACTGCTCTCGGTCAAGCATTTGCCTAATTTGTTGGTCTCTAGACGGGGCTAAGCAAAAAATTAATTCTTCTTTTAAGCGAACGAAAGCATTACCTTGTGGTGGATTGATGATGATGTCCTGAACTTTGGTAACTGTGGTTTGGTCGAGGTGCGCTACGACTACGTTAAACTTTCGCGAATCGGATCACAAAATATTAAGAACAAATTACGCTTCGAGTTGTGAAAACCACAAACGCATATTTTCACCCCAAAATGGCGTCTACTTCGTGGTTGAATGGGGTTTTCCTGGATATTTGGCATGGTTGCCCCAGATGCGCTAGCCTTGTTAACGTCCTCCGGCGTCATGCTTTTTTACTGTCGCATGTAAGACCGAAAAATATTTTTGATATTATTTTATTTTTTATTTTTTAACTAATCGGAGTCACTAATTATGTGTTGTGTTCAATAAAAACTAGATTTATAAATGATTGATTCAGATTCATCAATCTGAACGTATTGTTATAATTCTTCGGCTGATACTACACCGTTTATGATTTTACCCACTAGTTTTCTTAAAGGAATACTGTTCTCTTCAATAAAATCTGAGTCCTTAATAAGAGGTTCTTATAAAAGGAAACCAGCATGCTTGCAGCAATTCGCAATGGTCTTGTGCGTGACATCGCTCCAAGACTTGGATAAAATAAGCACTGCATCCAGTAAAGAAGGTTTGTACGAAACATCCGATTCAAACATTTTTAAAACAAATGATTTACGGAAGCGTTCTTTTAAGTTCTTTATTATTCCTTTGTCCAAAGGTTGTAAAATAGATGTTTTGTTTACAGGTACCTACCTGTAATTATCTGTTTATTAGAGGTTAAGTTTTTAACGTCCGGATGACTAGGAGTCAAAATAATTTTTTTGTTTTGTAGCTTTAATTCCTTATCCCGTTTATGAAGGTAATCATTGAAAATAGTTGATGTCATCCATGCAGCTTTATTTGCTTCATAGAAGACCGGTAAGGACTTAACATTTTTAAAACAAGCAGGAGATTTTGATTTTCCTATGACCAAAAGTTTGTTACAAGTGACCATAATTGTTATTCTATCTCTGGACAACTTTCCATCCATGCAGCTTTTGCCTCTAAACCGGAAGGACGTATCCAGAGCAAGCTTATAAAATAGTTCAGTTCAATCAGCTTTAAAGATGTCTTCATCTGAATAAACCTGTCGCAGATACGGCCAAATTTTTTTAATCCAATTTTCACAAAGCGCTGTGTCAACCTTGGCTGCTTCACCTGAAGCTTTCCCAAAAACAATGTTGTGACGTTCCCTTATGCAGGCCTCAGAACATTTGTAGTCCTACTTTTTTCGAACTTTTCAGCTTGTCCGATTTAGTAAGAATTGGTCCATTTATTGTAATGTTTTGCTTTCATTTCGCTCTAAACTACTTCAATAACACTTCATCAATTTCAGGGTTGGCTGACTCTCGTATTTTTTTATTTTTGACGCAGCATTCTTCAAAATTTTTTTTCCGCCCTTTCGCGATTTTTCCATATTGTAGATACGATCTAATGTGAAACAATAAATTCCAGTGCGATTGAACTATTTTTCTCACCTGACTCCAATCGGAAGATGATCCCTGCTTTTCCTCTACGTTTTCCAGAACTCATGGCCTGGCTGCATAATAAAATAAGAACAGTAAATTAATAACCCACTGCAATCACATTAAATGCAAACCTTTTTATTGAAGACGCGTTGACCACAACTAAATGTTTAAGCAGCTATTCCGACAGAACATAAAATAAACTGCCATAATATTCAACAAAATATTTAGGTACCAACACAGCACAGCTGCACAATGTAGAACGACCGTTGGTGACGCAACGAACCGTTAGAATTACAAGAATGAACAATAAATATTAAGATACACGTATGCTTTTTTTTTTCATTTTCTCTTATTCCCTCGTTATAACCGACGACACCAATTGATTTTTTTTTTTTTTTTTTTAAATTGGTAATTATATCCGACCTGATGTTTGGATACGACGACGTTATATCAGCCGTCTTTATACTTTAATAGCTTAAAGTATAAGGAAACCAACCAAATGAAAGGAGATTGGATGTTATAAGCGACTTTTACAATGTTTACCATCAACGATGGATCGGACGAGGGGGTCCGAGGCAATATCCTGCTTGATCACCTGATCTAACGTCACTTGATTTCTTCTTGTGGGGCTACTTAAAAAGTGAGGCTTACAGAAAAAAACCAACAACACGTAAGGACATGAAAAGACGAATAACTGAAGCTTGCCGGAAGATTACGCCAGAAATACTTCTCAGTTCTGTTGGTTCATTTAGAGCGCGGATAGACAAGTGTATTGAAGTGAATGGTCACATTTTCGAGCATTTGTTGAAATAGTCTCGGGAAATAAACGTCTAAATGGGAAGAATTCAATGATTGTGGGAGTGACAGTGGGAGGCAAGGAAACAAAATACTGCTAAGTCCACGTCGTTGTTTCTGGGTTATGCTAAATGCAGTATGTAAAAACAAATAACAAGCCTACGAGCAATACGATTGAGCAATGAAAATCAGGAATTAATACATGAGCTGAAAAGTCCGTTTCTAAGAGAGGGCACCACTTGCATTAAATCCATATCACTTGCAGTTAGTACCAACCTTCAAAAGATACGTGTATAAATTTGACAGCTGTCGGTCGGTTATTTCTCGAGATATAGCGTTGTAAGTGCAGCAACTTTTGTTATTGTGCACCAGCCGAGCGAACCATTTGCAAGTGGATTGAAAAATTTAAAAGTGGGCATACAAGCACCGAAGGTGATGCACGCAGTGGACGTCCAAAAGAGGCTGTTTCAGATGAAAACATCAAAAAAGTCCACAAAATGATTACGAATGACCGTAAAGTGAAGTTGATCGAGATAGCTGAGGCTCTGAAAATATCAAAAGAGCGTGTTGGATATATCATACACAAATATTTGGACATGCGAAAGCTCTGTTCAAAGTGAGTGCCGCGTTTGCTCACAGTCGACCAAAAATAACAACGTGTTGATGATTCAGAGGAGTGTTTAAAGCTGTTCAAAAGCAATAAAGCCGAATTTTTGCGTTGGTATGTGACAATGGATGAAACATGGCTCCATCACTTCACACCAGAGTCAAGTCGGCAGTCAGCTGAGTGGCGAGCAGGCGACGAACCTCGTCCGAAACGGACAAAAATTCAACATTCGGCTGGCAAGGTTATAGCAACCGTATTTTGGGATACACATGGAATAATTTTCATCGACTATTTCCAAAAGGGGCAGACTATCAACAGCGACTATTACATTGCGTTGTTGGAGCGTTTGAAAGACTAAATCACAGAAAAACGGTCGCATTTGAAGAAAAAGAAAGTGCTGTTTCATAAGGACAATGCACCGTGTCAGAAGTCGATGAAAACGATGGCAAAATTGAATTAATTCGGCTACGAATTGCTTCCCGACCCACCGTATTCTCCAGATGTTGCCCCCAGTGACTATTTTCTGTTCGCAGTCCTCAAAAGAATGTTCGCCGGAAAGAGATTTAAGACCGATGAAGAAGTAATCGCACAAACAGAAGCCTATTTTAAGGCTAAACCGAAATCCTTCTACAAAATTCGTATCGAAATCGTTTTAATCAGTGTATCGCCCTCGAAGGCAACTATATTGATAAATAAAGTTGAATTTTGCAAAAAAAATTTGTTTTGTTATAAAACGGCACTGACTTTTCAGCCCATGCGTTATCATTTGAAAAATCAAAAGTGACCTTCGTTTGACCTTGAAAATGTAGCTCAACTGTGACTCGTGGTCACCATACTTATGTCCCCTTCAGAACCTTGTGACTTTTGTTTGAAACATTTTTCGCGATATGGCGTATTTTTCGAGTAATTTGGATGTCTCAAGTTAAAAAACTCACCCTGTATATATTTAGTGATTCTTAAATTGCTTAAATGAAATTCATCATTTTATTTCTAAATCCAAACCCTTTTCTTCTGACCGCGCAAACATAACCTCATTTAAAAATAAAAATGGAGAAGCCTTCCAGCGTGGCAAATTCCTTAACCACGTGTAGCCAACCAGTACAACAAAACACACCAAATGCACCTAAATAAATCGCAAACCCTTCAGGCTCCACGCAATCAAACTTCCAAAGTTCTGGACAAAGATGGCAGCGATTTGATTCATACAAGTAGAATCCCAAAAAGCGATCAGAAATATAACCGTGGAACAAACCAAGTTTCATTATGTCGCTCATTCACTTCCCCAGGACGTGGTTGCAAGTGCTTACGACATCCTGATCCAAATTTAAAACAAGCATTAATAGAACGTCATTCCATGAGCGAGGGTAAAAGGATGGGGCACTTTTGTCAGTTGAGAAAATGGGTGACAAAAAGCAATCGGAATTCCATCGCAGACTGCAAGCCTTGGCTGGACAATCAATGATTGTAACAGAAAACCTAATCTTATTATTATGAAAGCGGCGCCTTCCAACACTGATACAAGTTTCAATTAAAGCCTGTAAATCTAATACTCAAGATCTGCTTGAGGTCGCTGAAAATATCTCTGAAGTAAATCAACAGAAAAATACCTCCTCGTTTTCCATTGCGTCCCACTCGGACAAAACGATTAGTGAATTCGCACCTGCCTCAACCAAAATCTCAATGCTGAACTCCACGAAATACCATAAAGCGATGCTTTCTAATTTCAATATTTACAAATCTCGTTTTCGAAACCCTACCACAGGGCATGGATTATCATTTATTTACTACACGTTATAGATCTCGTTCAAGGGTTGACCATAAACTTTTTCCAAAAATGCACTAAACTAATTTCTACTACCATCATGGTAGTAGTCTTTAACCACATTTTCTAAATGGCATCAGTTAGAAAGTCCATCATCGGAGATGACTATTTAATCGATGTTAAGAACTTAAGACTTATTGATTCTCTCACTAACACATGGGTCAATGGCACAATTTGTCGACAATGGCACAAACTCAGGATACTTTGCTGCGGAGCAAAAGTAAAACTCCATTCTAACGAATTTTCCTTCGCTGATGGAGCCCCCAGACTTTAACTTCCCCGTCGTTCATCACATCCCAGCGGAGGGCCCATTGCCTCACTCTCGACCCAGGCGTTTGAACAATACCAAACTCAAAATATCAAGAGGAATTTAATTAATCATCGCCTTACGCTTTTACTCTACACATGGCTCCTTAACGGGAGGAAAATGATTGAAGACCGTGTGGCGATTACAGAATGTTAAATGCAAACATAACACCAGACAGGTACCCTCTACTACACAAACATGAATTTACCACCACACTTCAAAACGGTTTTTTTTTTTTCAAAAATCGACTTGGTACGCGCATAACACCACATTCTATTGGCACAACACGACCTCCTAAAAACAGCCGTGACCACATCCTTTGGTATTTTCGAGTGCACCCGAATGCCAATCGGGCTCCGCAATGGAGCTCAAACCTTCCAGCGCTTCATGCACCAAGTAATGAGGGGGCTTCATTTTATTTTTGTTTGTGTGGATGACATATTAGTCGCCAGCTAGACGGACGATAAACATAAAATCCACCTTAAACTGCTATTCCAGCGGCTTTCCACTGCTTCCACACTGCAGTTTTTAGGATTCGATATTTCAAAACATGGAATTCAGCTAAGGTACGTGTTGAAGCAATTTGTTGAAGATTAAAAGCAAATACAATTTTTGTCGATTTTGGATTTATTATGTAGTTACCGCCAAATTACCAGACCTCGTTGTTTAAGGTACAGAATAGAAAAAAAAAGAAATAAATAAAGAAAATGATTTTGACAGCTCAATTAAGTTTGTCATCTGTGTCCAACTGAAGATGTCGCTACAGGGTGTTTATTCTCCGTTCGAGTAGGTCTCAAACATCCTGCCCGGTCGAGGCACCTGACTCGAAATCCTTTGACTCTATGGACTGCATAGTTTTTGTACTGCCCGGGTAGAGATTTCTGCGGTCGTCTTGATAGTTTCGTTACGTACCAGTCCATCGCTGCTCGGATGAACGTCAATAACTCTACCCAATCGCCAGTAGGTCGGAGGTAAATTTTCCTGATAAATAATGACGATATCACTAACACAGTGACTGCTTTTTGCCACTTACTTCTGGTTTGCAAGATGACCAAATATTCGTGGTGTATTTGTCGCAACCATCGCCAATGTTTTATATGGTAAGCTAGGATCTTGTCAACACTTCGCTCTAGTACGGCGAGAAGGGGGTCTCCGATGAGAAAGTCAGCTGGAGTCAAAGTTAATTTGTCGTCTCGATTGTCGTGCAGTAGAATAAGTGGCCGAGAATTAAGACACGCTTCAAAACGCGTTGCTAAAGTATGATGCTGGTTGTACCACATAGTTTGTCCACCAACCCAACGGACCAGATGGTGTTTTGCAGATTTCACAGCAGCCTCCCACAATCCACCTTAATGAGGAGCGCTTTGTGTGATGAAATGCCAATTGGTTCCCATACTAGCTAATGACGGTAGTATCACTGTGCCAAGCCGCAAAATCCTCTTGGAGCATACGGTTTTCACCGACAAATGTAATGCCATCACTATAGAGATACAGGCAAGGATCTCGCATACTTACAAAACGAGTAAATATCTAAAAACGCCTGCGAAGAGAGGTCATTCACCACCTCGATATGCACCGCTTTCGTGGCCATACAAATAAAAATGGCTATGTATGGATCCAATAATCCACGCCTGATAAAAAATAAGGACGAGCAGCATTGGCACTTTTCTTGGGTAGTGAAGACATTTGTTGCGTGAGGGTAGCACAGCGATAATGACACAATTATGTATAAAACTCCGTACTGCTTGCCTCGCATTCAAAATCCAGTATCGGCTACGAAGCTTGTGAAGCATCAACTGCGCTCCGCCATGAAGTGTTTTTTGATGAACCAAGCCAGTGCTCCAGTCCGTGGAAGGGCACTTCTTCCAACTTCCAAAAGTTCTGTATAAGCTTATCTAGAGTCATATCCAATTAAGACAACTGAGCGTTAAAGAAATGCAGGGTTCGCGATGACAATGGCTCAGGAGCAGCAGGGCCAAAGACAACCCAGCCTTACTTAATTCGCTGAGCGTGTTGCTCATTCAGCTTCCCATTGATGATACCGCTTTGTACGATAAGACCCCACACGTCTGCTTCAATGAGGCCATCAATAGCGCCAGGAGTTCAAAAATGGGCGTCCACAAGTTTAAGACCAGACAAGTGTGTCCATTGGTTCACTTCGATTGGCAAAGTTGGGGTGATTGAAGTGATTGACGCTATAACGACCGTCAGGGTGAAATTAGAATGCATAGAACAGATTGTGAGCGTTGCGCTGCCTCTCGTTATTGTATGGACAAAGCCCCCAATTCATTCTACTGTGACATCATATTTACGTCTGCGGAGATCTAAATGGTTAGCAAAACGGTTTGTTACAAAACTTACTCGGAATCCGGGATCGCTCAGTATACGAGCTAAGCGCTGCTCTTCTGCTAAATGCCCATATATATATGCGCGCGCAGTAGCCAGCAAAATAGTTCGGTTGCTCTGCACAGTACAGCTCCTTACAGCATCAGTTAGTCAGGAACTGAATGTCTTCGCTTATGAAGCAACTGTTGTCTGGGGGATCTGCACTTGAACCTCTGTTTTTTGCACAGCAGGTGCCTACGACTTCACCGTCGACATCCATCTGATGAGCACTTCCTCGAAGAATATCCATGTTTGAGGCAATTAAAACACAAATTCGATGTTCTGAGTCTCAAATCGTTGCTCTGGTTTCATGGCCAACAATTATGGACAGCGACCAACTCTATGAGGATCTTGGCAATGAGGGCATTTTCCTTCCTCTTTTGTTGCCATATATGCGCCCTTTGTTTTACTAAATCAAGTTTAATACTCAAGATTTCGCGGTTGAGTTTAACGCTCGCCTCATTGTGCAACGCCTCCACCTGTTCCTACAATTGTTCGTGTGCTTCGAACTCATCTGCCTTAGCATTACCAACCAATCACTGATAATGTTTCACAAAACGACGGTAATGCTCCGTGACTGGCTCACCTGGGAACTGTCACATGTCTCGTAGTTGGCTCATATTATACGATAGTGATTGTGTTTAATCGCATTTTGTGCAGCCACACGCAAGTTGAGATCCTCCATAGGGTAACACAGGTGCAAGGTCCAAATCACGTGTGTTCAAAGGACTGCGGTAGCAACACAACATTCCAGATGTTCACAGAAACACCAATGCGCGAATAATCAATGATCCTACAAGACACGTATGCCAAGCGCAGTTACACCAAAAAATGTCCAAATGTACGCCAATGCGCGGTAAAACCAAATCTAAAAAATGTATATCTATATAGCGCAGTATCACAAAATGTGTCCAGTTGTTTGATATGCCAGCCAGCGCGTGAATCCAAAAAGCCAATCAAATTTAAAGTTCAAAATTATCTGGTCCAATATCAGTCCTTACAGGATTTATTAGTTACCGCCAAATTATTACCAAACCTCGTTATTTAAGGTACAGAATAGAAAATAAAAACAAAATTCAATAAAGAAAATGATTTTGACAGCTGAATTAAATATGTCGTCTGAGTCATGACGACTAAAAGGTGACTAAAAGGTCTTTATTCTCCGTTCAAATAGCTCTGAAACACAATTGAAAACTTCTTCACCACAATATCCATTAAAAACGTGCAAAGATTTGTCGGTATGATAAATTACTATCATCGTTTCATGCCGCAGCTAGCAAGGATTTTTTACCTTTCCGATATACAGTATGTCAAGGGTTTGATAAGCGTTGTAATAGATACCCTTTCACGTCCAGATGTTTCTTCTTTGAACAATACATTCACTCGTGCACTGGCGCAAAATAAACTACGACATAAACACATTGGTGTTTATTGCCAATCGAACAGATAAAAACCTCAGCAGGCCGATTCCAACACATCCACTTAGATAACGTCGGTCCGCTTTTCCCCTCCAACGATTACAAATATCTGCTTACAATAATGGATTAATTCTCCAGATGGCCCGAAACATATCCTATTCGCCACAAAAACACAGAAACCATTGCTAGAACATACGTCTATGAGCATGTTTCTCGGTTTGGGGTGCCGAATAGACCAGTGCTCACAATTCAGGTCCAAGTTATTTAATGAACTTACAAAATTTCTTGGCACTGCACGCATTTGTACTACAGCCTACCACCCACAGGCTAATGACATGGTTGAAGGGTTCCACCAGCAAGTAAAAACGTTGATACAGGCTTCCGGAAACAAAATAAACTGGTCACAAGCACTCCCTTTAATCCTACTTGTAATTCGAAAGACCATTAAGGAGGATAAAGGATCTCCTTTATGGAGAAAATATTAAAGTGTCGTCACCATTTAAATATAATTCAAATGAATTTAACTTTGTGGAACAACTAGAACCGAACGTTTTTCTAAGAACACTCCGTCACTAACACTGCAAACAAGGAAAACAACAAAAACTTCTGTCCAACTTTCAAACACTTTAAACACATGCAGGCAAGTACTGGTAAGAAACGACAAAGTAAAACAATCTCTAGAATCTCCTCATGAGGGTCCTCATAACGTAATTAAAAAATTACAAAAACAATTCACCGTTTCGTCATAGATCGAATTAAACTTTTTAAAGATGAAAATACTCATTAGCTGTCAATTATCACATCAAAATTCAAATGTCATGACGATAGGTTCACCTTTGATAATTCTATTTAAAAATAGATGTCGCTAAAAGAAGAAAAGTGAAAGGTTAGGTAGCAACCAAAGAGAATGTGAAGCAGGAAGGTTCATCTTTTGTAAAAAGAAATAAAAAAATTAAATTACAATAATAGTATAGTTCCGTTATAAAATATATATAAAAAAAAACCCGATGAAATTCCTGATCGGCGAAAGGTAAAATCAGTGCTAACCCTTTATCCAAAAGAGCGCTTGACAGATCACACGTACTCAGTTATTCATAGAAATTTCTTTCTTAGGTTACAAATCTTCTCATATTGTTTAAGGTTTTATGCAAAAAAAAACAGGTCTTTCGAAACACTGGTCCCATAAGTAGGTATTGAAGAATTGAGATAGGGACAACTAACCATGTTTTTCCCAGAATATATTCAACTGCGGGATAACAGATACTTAAACAAGAACTCATCAGTGTTAAACTTGAATCCATATATTGATAGAAAATATATTCTATCTATATACTCATTCGAGTTGGGCAGATGCTAAAAGTCAAATTTTAGTGTTAAAAAATTGCATGATCAGATGATAGATGTTAACGCATCTACATGAAGCAAATATGCATGCCTCTAACAGATATTTAATTGCAATTTCAAACAAGCAGTATCGGACTCTAAGCGTGGGCAGAGTATCCCGACAAGTTGTCTACAATTGTGTTCGATGCTTTAAAGGGATGCAGAAAAGCACTTCTGTGGACCTGTTTTGTGAATAAGGGGAAAAACTCCAACAAAATCCGAATTGTCCATATTAATTTGCTTTTCCACGAAGGTAATACAAATGAAAGTTTTTAGTGAAGTGGCAGCTGAATCATTTATTAATGCTTTAAAGAGGTTCATTGGACGAAGGATAATATGTCAGTGACATTGCTTCTAGTCAGAGAGAATCAGTGTTTAGAAATAGGAATATGTTGGAAATTTATTCCCCCCTAAGTTATCACAGCAGGATAATGAGAGGCCGCAGTCATTAGCTAATGGCTTTTTCGTCTGATTTCTCGAAGATGATTAGTTCACTTATGAGCAACTCCTTATTGTAGTCGTACAGATAGAGATTATATCACTCTGGTTTATTTTTTTGATAGGGCCATCTTTAACATTATTACCTGAGCCTAATATAACCGATAAGAATTTAAGCAATCTCATCTAGTTTCGTCAAATCCAACATATTTAGCAATACTTTTTGAGAACGTGGTCACGAGAATATCTTCATCTTTTACAAAAACGTACGAAGTGGACTCATCAAATGCCGAATGTAGCTACTGGTATTTTGGTAGTTATGTAAGAAATGAACGTACCGCCAATGAAGTGGAAATTAGGCCGCATCGTGATGATCTCATCTGCGTGGAAATAGTGAAAATGTAAAATGGTATACTTAGACGAGTAGTACAAAATGTGTGCCCGTTACCCATATCCGAAGAAATGACTACAGAATGTGTTAAAGAAAATGAAACCAATAAAAAGGATAAGCAGTATTCTGATCAAAATTTTAGTTCGTTAGGGCTCAAATAGGTAGCAGAGTTAAGTAGCCACTGGAATATATATACCGATTACAATTTAATAACATATTTCCAAGAACTGCATGATATAAAAACTTATTTGACTAGGTTGGATGAGCTTTGCAATGGAGAAGTCGACAAACGGATGCGCTGTAAGGAACAGCAACAGGAACATTATATCACATGCTCGAAAGGATAGACCACAATAACGAACTTCTTCAAAATTTCAACAACGCTTAGTACGATAGAAAGTACTTAGAAAGATCTTTACTAGACATTGTGGGAAGCTGGGTGAACAATCTCTTCGGAGTTCTGGATCAGGATGATGCCAAAAATATAGAAGCTCATATAAACAATATATCCGAAAACGAGAAGCACTTAACGAAGTTGATAAAGAACAATTTCAAGCTTTGAATGAATATTTAACGCATATCTAATTGTAAGAAACAAACAATTAAACCTGAAGCAAAGTCCTGATTCGTTGACTTTCTACTTGATTTAAGTCAAATTTCAAAACAAATTTTGAAAGCATTCAAGAAGTTCTGTTAAACACTGTACTAGATTTTAACCACGCCAGATAAAGCTCCCACATAATAACACCACATCAGTTGACTGCGTTCATTTGCCAACAACATTAAAGTTAATTAGAGGATCTACCATGGATTTGTATAAAATTGCATCAGTTAAGGGCCGAGTTTTCAAGGAATCAATTGTTTTTAAACTCGTACTATCCTGACCGACACTATAGAGTTTCCGCTATTTAAATTGATTCCGATGCCAATTTTACTGGAAAATTCAAGCTATCTTGTTCAAATATCATCACAGTATCTAGCAATGAATTTTGTCTGCTATCTGAGCTATAGCTACCCACGTGCAATAGTTTATTTAATCGACAGTATCTTTGTAAGAGGGTATATCCTACATACACCAGGAAATTTACTAATATACACTTGCGCTCATAAAAACCGCACCATATCAAAATGATTGAAAAATTTTTAATAACTACGATGATAATTTTTATTATGAAGTGAAATTTTTGTTAAGTACTCCGCAGTAGTTTATAAGTATTTCTATCTTATTTCCATCTGTTTATTGAATGTTTAAAAAAAGATATTAACAAAGAAATAAAAACCAGTTAATTTTCTTATTTTTTTTTAAATATTTTAATACAGTCATTGGTTAACAAAATCAAACGATACATTTTTTTATGTATGTGTATATAAGATGTTTAGATATGCCACTTTTACCAAAAAATTATCAATACCGAGTTGCTCCTCCTTTGGCAGTTATAACCGCTTTTATTCTAGAAGGCATCGAGTTTACTAGAAGTTCAGTAATATACCCTGATATTATATCAGTATTCCATACATGTTCCAAAACTTCATTTAACTTTTTTTACTCTCTGGTTTATGTTCAGCCACCTTACGTTTCACTACATGCCACAAGTGTTCGATTGGGTTTAAATCGAGCGAATTAGCTGGCCAGTCTAGTCTGGTAATTCCGAGGTCATCAAACGTTGTCTTGAGCTGAAAATTATTGAAAGACTCTAGTTACTTGTCTGTTTATTATTTATAAAGTAAACATCTAGAAGTTGATTTATAACACTTTACTTACGGATTTGGCGCGGTGGCAAGGTACAGAATCATCTTGAAAAATGCACTTGTCAGTATACGAATGATGCTGTTCAATTGCTGGTACCAAAAACTCTTACTACTTCTCAAAGTGCAAAGGGCCCAAATCGTAGAAAGAAAAACACTCTCAAACCATCTGGCTTTGAGGAAACTTCACTGTTTTGACTATGCACTCGTGCTTGAACCTTTCACCTGCTGACCATCGTCCGTATGGCAAACTGTCTGCACACAACAAATTAAATTTACTTTCACCGGACCATATCACACATCGCCAATCATCCTGCGTCCAATCTTCGTACTTTTTTGCCCACGTCAAGCGAGCTTTTTTCATTTTTGTGGTCAGGAGAGGTTTTTTCGCTGGTCGTCTTCCATATAAACCTATCTCCCGTAGCCGTCGGCGTATGGTTTCGGCGCTGAGATTAACTTGATGAAATTCACTCAGCTCTGCTCTTATACGGACAGCACTTTTAAAGCGATCTTTCATGCTAATTCGTTGTAATACATTGTCCGTCTTCTGGGTTGTTTTACGTTTTCGTCCCGAGCCTTTTTTCCTTTCCAGTGGATCCAAATTTTCTTTTTTCTTCATCAGTCGTACGATAGTTAAATGAGAACATCCTATTTTAACCGCAATCTTACGATAGCCAAGCCCTTCTTCGACTAAAGTCAATATTTGAACTTATTCGTCCCGAGTCAGTTGATGATATTAACATTTTACCATCACAACTCAATTCAAACTGATTTTGTTTTGTACTGAATACGAGGCCGAACTCCGCTATGGGAAAAACCCTTACGATCTGATGTAATTAGGTATTTTTTGAGAACTCATTAGGTGGTGCGGTTTTTATGACCGCAAGTGTAAACAGATGAGAAGTTACGCTGCTAAATCGTAGGAGTGGTGCCTCCAGAAATTTTCAAAATGGATTGCTGGAGAAAGCTGGATTGTCCCAATCAATAGGTATTTTCCACGGCAACTCGCGCAGCAGGTCATTTACTATATCAGGATTAAGATGACAGTTTGCTAATTGAAGGAAATGGTTTGCTAGAGATAAAGGAATACTGTTGTTACCATTGATGGTGCTTAAAGGGGAGGTTGAATATAACAAAACCATAACTAAAAAAAAATTTTCGTTCCAAAAATCAATGCACTTTTATACGAAAATACCAACAGCTACAGCTGAGCAACCTTTAATTAATAACATTAACGAAATAGACATCATTGAATTAAAAAGCAAAATTGACTATCTGATCCAGCAATCGAAGGAGGTCCTAGGCACCATAGGAATACACGACTACCATTAGTACAAGCTTACTCGTAGCTGTTTGCTACTTGCTAGCATGACTGGAATTGCATTTTTTTACTTCGGCTGTAAAAGGACGACTCAACAGTAGAAAGTCGCTCATGAGCCTCCCCAAAGACCATGGCCTAGAAGAGGGTCACTAAAATTTAATGATAATTTGTAACATTTAGAGAGTAAGGAACCCTCTAAAATGGGGAATATGTTAAGTATCTAATTAAAAGGCTGTGGGATACATAAACAGTAAAGTCTCGATAAATCGTAGTACCAAGGGACCTACAGTTTATTACAAATTAAAGAGGTTTTCAAAGCAGAGAGATAACGAATTTTTGAGGGTTGAAAAATTAAAATTCAAATAATCGGGGTTTTAAATTTTTTTTTATTAAAAATTAATTTTAGTATAAAGTATTACATTTCTTATGTACAAAGAAATTAAGATTTCATATATGTAAAAGAAAACATAAAACAAAACGAATAAAAATCTGTAATTTTTTTCTGATAGAGATATTTCTTGCGCTCGTTATCAACTGCGCTGTCCAAGGTGACAATCGCAGAAAAAAACATCATCTTTTACATTTTTTCTGATCATAAAAGTACGCAAGCTATTTATGTAAGCCTTCGCTTACTTACATGACACAACCGGAAAGTCCTCGTCGTAGTCACCGCTGCTTTCATTCATATCGTCTTCTTCTGTTAGGTCCAAAATGTTGTCGTCGGTAAGAATTCCTGCAACAGCCACATCGTCATCAAAGTGAACAAAATCATAAAACGTGATTTCTTCGCTTTGAGGCATTCCGAAGAGTCTGCAGTAGTCGACATATTTTCATCACCAGCCGATAAATGTAATCCTTTCTCGACGAAACCATATGCACGAAAACAATTTTGTATGGTGGATTGGCTTACATTTTGTCACGCTTTGTCAGCAATGTTCATAGCTGAGAGTATTGAGATATTGTACTTCTTTCCATCTTCATTACTATCTAATAGCAATTGTACCACTTCATTGCGGTAATGGGTCTTAAAATTTTTGATGATGCTCTGATCAAGCGGCTGAAGTTTAGAGGTCGTGATCGCCAGCAAAAACTCTATTTTGAAATGACTAAAAACGGAAATGTCATTGTGAACAGTGTAATTATCGACGAATAATAGGATTTTACGGTGTTGTCTTTCCATGTTACGGTTCAGTAATTTCAGCCATTCACTGAATAACTCAGACGTCATCCACGCCTTACTGTTTGAACGGTAAAACATGGAAAATGATTTTATATGTTTGGAACATTTAGGTTTCACTGCCTTGTCAATCATCAAAGGTTTTAACTTTTCAGTGCCATCCATATTTGCGGTCAATAATAGAGTAACTCTTTTTTTACTGTTTCTTTACTTTAAAATGCATTGACCGATCAGGGCGGCACTTAAAAAATAAGACTGTTCCGTCAGCGTTAAAGATGTTCTTTTCTTTCCATTTCAATCAGACAGTGTCTCTTACACTCGCACTTTCGCCACAAAGTTTCCAAAAAGCAATGTTGTGTCTCTTTTTAATCCTTCACTTCCTTTGAAATTTTCAATGCCTAATCTTTGTGCAAAAAGCTTGGACTTTTCTCTTACCACCACTCCGCTAAGTGTCACAATTAATTGTCTGTATTGGGAAAACCATGCGACAAGTGATCGTTCCAGCTCAGGAAACTCAGCTGTTTTGTGCTGCTTCATTTTACTGTTGGAAGGCATTTCGGCAATGATGTCCTTTTTCTTTAAAATCGACGTCAGTGTAGATGGAGGAATGTTAAAGTGTTTTGCCACATCGGCTTATTTCTCGCCGTTAACAATGGCTTTTAAAATGTTTTTTTTTTTATTTTTCAGAAATTGATAAACACTGGTGGTGTCGGCATTTAACATACATTTTAGTGTAAGACAATCCTTCTTGCTTTCGCTTGCCAAATTTTTTCTTTGTATGCAAACATAAACATGTGTAATAATCGTGAAAGGGAATTGAAAATTGAGATAAAGATGATTTTTTGTTGTCAACAGAAACTTACGAATTATAAGACGTTTGATGGCTTTGCATACGGAAATCATTGCGAATTAACGAGTGGACCCAAATGCACTGGTTTTTTACGATTAACCGAGATTTTTTTAAGGGGCCAGCAGTTTATTTTAAATGAGCGTGGTTTACGATTCAACGGGGTACGAATTATCAAGATTTTACTGTATTTGAATGTGTTTTATTGCTTCTTAACAACAAGGAACTCAGTACGTCACTTGACAACAACAACATGATGATTAGAATACGCACAGCGTTAATATGTAAACAGAGTCTATTTATACCAACCAAGCTAAAAGTACATTGTAGTTTCATGTAGCCTGTTTTAAAAAGATTCGGGAGGGAATAGTGGAGTATTCGCAGTGGCGCGCTAGCCATCGGTCGGGATACACATGTGCAAACATCTGTTGGGAACGTAATACCTCGCCACATAGTTGGTGTATATATTTCGTGCCAAAATGAACTACAATATTTGCTGTTTTCGTTTTCTTTGTTTATATATGTTCTACTTTTTTCTTTAGTTTTTAGTTAAAAATGGATTTCGAAACTAGAGAAAGGCGACTTAGCTCCATGTTGGAAGAAGTGCTAGAAGATACCTCGGTCAAATCGAGCTCTGACAAAGAATCCAAACATTGCGTTTGAACTTTGGACAATATTCCACTGTCAATATTCTTAGAACATAGCGTCGTATATCTGTTCAAGCGCATGCACCACACTATACGTCGAAGGATAACCAAAAATGGTATAAACATGTTCCATGAACAAATGTACGTACTCGTGCTGAGAACAAATTAACTATACAAGCTAGAGCAAAAGGAACAGCAAAAGAAACGAAGACTGAAACCGAATAATGAAATATTTTTATCATCAAGGAAATGAAAGTTGTTAAATTGACACACACGAACGCAGAAATAGAAATACGACAAGCCAAGCGTAAATATCCTGGAATATCACATATGAAAGAAACAACAGCTGCGGAACTGGATACATTACTTGGTTTGCTGTACGTAACCAGACCTTAAATTCAACCTTAAACAGCAACAAATTTTACGCGTTAAAAAACTCCATAAAGAGGAAGCCGCGTGGCTATTTTTCTTTTGACGTGTCTGCCGAAAGATAAGAAGGACGATAAAAAGCAATTTTTTAGTTTTCATTTTATTTTTCTTATTATTCATTGTGTAAATTTCATTAACTGGATATTTACTTTAATTTGTAACTTGAACTTAATAAATTTATTTTAAAAAATGCAAAGTCTTGTCTCTCAAACGGCTCCACAACATTCTAAAAAGTTGTTTAACCCAAAACCAAAAATTTTGGTAACCTTACAGCATTACGTGCGCACCCAACACGCGCCGATTCCATATTCTACAAGTAAGTAGAAGAAATAGCCGAGATCACAGCAACACGTACACACACAACATTGGTATAAGACCAATTTCCCGAACTACGCCTAAAGTCCGACGTGCACACGCAATGAGCTCAAGAGTCGTGCAGAAGCTGGCCATCGTCATAAGTCAGAAGAAGAAACGTTCTGCAAGTTAAAACGCCAGAGTAAATCGTCAAGGGAATGGATCGTTGGGGTAAGTCCTTATAACTTGTAAGTTATGTCCAAATCACAAAAAGATAGGTTAGGTCTAAAGAAAACTATGCAATCCACTCCGCCATCAATCGATACTACTTCGCAAAATATTTGTCCGCAATACGATGAACCCGACAACGTTGACAACTTGGTACAGTGTGATGCCTGCACTCTACGGTACCACCAAAAATCGAGCTACATCGAGGATGAAGAATTTATATGCGCAAAATGTAAGAAGGAAACTCAACTCCGGACCCTTTCTCGACAATCGACATTCTAAGCCAACACTACCAAATAATGACATCACCGGTGATGACCAACCCAACGCAACAGAAACCTCAGTTACACTTCGCAAAACAACAAATCGCTTAGAGCCAATCCCACCCAAAACTCAAAAGTCTAGCGCATCATCGTTGTCCTCCACAAGACAAATTACGTTAAGGCTTAAGGAACTGAAGAAAGAACGTATTCTTCTAAAACATTTGTTGTCATGAATTTGGATGAACGATGGTGCACTGTAAAAGGCCATAATCTGTGTCGCACATGTTTACAACATCACCGGAATGCGCGGTGTAGATTGAACAAGAAATGCGGCGAAAATGGTTGTGTGTATAGACCATCGTCTACTTCACAATTATCAACCACGAAAACAAAATACTGTTGCAAGAAGTTTGGAGATCTATAGAAGAAAGAATATAGAAGAAGCTCAATATGTTAAGTGGAAACGAATATTAGCGTACTTACCTGAAATAAGAAATATATCGATTCCGAGGTGTTATGTGAAGCTATCCGATGTGTCTAAACATTCTACATATAGTGCAGTTGAATATCTTTGTAGACGCAGGTGAAGATGCTTATGCTGTTGCTGCATATTTTCGAATTTCGAAACAAAACATTAGTGAAGTTGCGTTTGTTGAAGGTCGCACTACTTAAAGGACTCTCTGTACCTCGAATGACAATTGAAACTGCCACTCTAAGTGTTAGACTTGCGAAGGTAATCGTACCTGGGAGTCACGGTAGAAGTAACTAAATGAGTTTTCTGGACATTCAAAAACTGTGCTGGCATGGATTAATTCCAAACATCGCAGATAAAAGCAGTGTATTACATCAAGAGTCAGCGAAATCCTTGAAGAAACAAACGAACAGGATTGGAGATGGATACCCACGAAACAAAATGTGGCTGATGACTTAACCAGATGGAAGGAGAATCTAGATTTCTAGCCTAGGTGATGTTGTGGTCCGCAGTTTTTAAAAACGGCCGAAGCAGATTGCCAACGAAAATCATATATTGCGAATGCAAGGACATATCGATGCAGTGGAGGAAATACCGCAGGATTTAAAGAAACCAATTCTGTTGCCAAAAAACCATTCAGTGGCAAATCTGATTATAAATGAATATCACACACAGTATAGACATCAGTACAACGAGACGGTAGTAGATGAACTACGATAAAATTACTACATATATACCAACGACAAGAGTACTATTCAAAAGAGTTAAAAGGAACTGTCAAGTATGCAAAATCTTAAGGGCTGAACCAGTTTTTCCCCTGATGGGTGAGCTACCGGCCTATATTCTAAGGTCATTTACAATACCGTTCTGCTACTTGGGAGTGGACTACTTCGGACGTGTTTGACTATAAGAGCGGTCCACATTGAAGTAGCCTACAATCTTTCCGCAGATGCATGTATCCTGGCTTTAAAAATGTTTATTTCAAGAAGAGGCATCCCGGTAGAGATAGTTACAGACAACGGAACAAACTTCAGAGGCGCGTCAAAGGAGTTGCGAAAAGTAGCGGCAAAAGTGAAGCATGAAGACATAGCGAAACAATTTGTCGACCAGCATATTAAATGGTCGTTTATTTCCCCAATGTCTCCACACATGGGCGGAGCGTGGGAGAGGATGGTGAAGAAAGTAAAATAAACTCTGATGGCTATAATACCGACGAGAAATCCATCCGAAGAACTTTTGCTGACAATGATGGCGGAAGCGGAAAGCGTTGTAAATTCTAGGCCCCTAACGTACGTTCCCCTTGAGAACGACAATGACGAAGCGTTAACCAAGAATCATTTTCAAGTTGGTTCATCTAAATGTGAAAAAACATTCGGCAACTTTAAAGATGAAAGCGCTTTGTTACGAAAAAACTGGATGACCTGGGAGCAATATGTCAATCGCTTTTGGAAGAAATGGGTGAGAGACGAGAAACATTCACGTAATCTCTGGCCAAAAGCAAGGGTAATTAAATATCACATCGGCCGAGTTGGGCGAAGCAGAAGCGCTTTAATGCAAACGGCTAAGAGCGTTTATACCAGGCCGGTGGCAAGGCTAGCTCTATTGGACCTGAGAGGGTGTGGAAATGATGATGGTAAACACGGTTGCATACTATGTTTACCAGGGGGGAGTGTAACCAGAACCTAAATTCAACCTTAAACAGCAACAAACTTCAGATCAGATAAATTCAGATTCAGATAAAAAGCGTGAATCCATTTTTCTTTTTGACGAAGCTGCCGTGAGATAAAAAGGACGATGAAAAGCAATTTTTTAGTTTTCATTTTATAAATCTTATTAATTTTTTATGTAATCTTCATTGACTGGATATTTACTTTAATTTGTAACTTGAACTTAACAAATTAACTTAAAAAAGGCGAAGTCCTGTCTCCCAAACGGCTCCACAACACTATACATACTATATATTGTTGGTTTCAATAAATCAAGCCGCCAGAGTCTCAAAGATTTGTGGAGAACGGACGGAACAGGAGTGAATATATTTCGCACAACCATATCACTACAATGATTTTACTTTTTGCAAAACTGTATTCGCTTTGATGAAAAATTTACGAGGAAAGGGCGCAAGAAAAGTGATAACATGGCACCTATTAGATCTGTTTTTGATCAATTTGTTCAATGCTACCAGGCAGCCAACATTCCTCATGAATATATGACGATTAAGGAGATGCTATTAGCGTTTAGAGGGCGATGCAAATTTCGTGTGCATATTCCAAACAACCTTGCAAAGTATGGTATTGAAATACAAAGCTTTGTAGATGCAACATTTTTCTACACTATTAATTTAGAGGTGTATGCAGGAAAGCAACCTGCAGGACCGTATGCTATTAGCAACGCGGCTTTTAATGTAGTGGAAAGACTTATTCAGCCCATATCCCAGTCGAGCTGCAGTTTGACGTTTGACAACTGGTTTACCAATCACGAACTGATGATGCATCTACTAGCTGAGCACAGGCTTACCTCTACTGAAACTGTTCGGAAAAATAAAAGATGTATCCCGATTAATTTTTTGAGGACTGGAAAGGAACCGGGAAGTTATTTGTTCTGCTTTCAGAAGGACATATCTATGGTTTCTTATGCTCCTTAAAAGAATAAAGTAGTCATATATAATAATGTCTACTTTACATCATGATGACAAAATAGATGATACCACAGGACACCAGAAAAAACCCGAAATGATTACGTTCTATAACTCAAAAAAAGCAGGAGTAGATTTTTTCGATGAATTGTGCTCATCTTACAGTGTTTCGCGTAACACCAAGCGTTGGCCGATAAAGATATTTTACGGGATGCTGAACATAGCTGCTATAAACTTAAACATAATTTTCGGGGAAAATCGAAACAACAACGCCAAACTAACAGAATTTATTCGTAATTTGGGACTAGCATTAGTCTATGAACATCTACGATGGCGAAAAGATTAAAGAAATATTCCAACGTACATCCGACAGAGAATATCATCTCAAATTAATGAACCTCTACGTCCATCACCCCAAAATGCTACTAGTCGCTATGTCAGATGACGTGATTGTCCAACCAAACAAGATCGGAAAACACAACACGCATGTACAGTATGTGGACAGGCCGTATGTATGGTAAATGCAATATTTGTATGCAAGGACTGTTACGATTTCGACACTAGTTCTTAATATGTTTTAGGATATGTTAAGTTTTTTCTTATTTTATATTGTTATATTCGCTATTTTTTGTTGATTTTGTACTAAATAAGAAAATAAAAACTTTTTTATTTAAGGGTCTACTCCGAAAATTGAGCAATTTGTGTTTTAAAAGTTTAGTGAATCCCGTTTTTTTTTTTTCAGTATTAATATAAAAATTCTTAAAATATTACATGTGTTTCATTTGCAACTAATTATTATACACCTTTTATGATAAAATACCATTTTTTAAATATTAATATTTATTATAGCAATATTTACAAGTAATTTGTGGGTATGCCATACCCAGCCACATACTCTTTGTTACATTTTGTCACCACACTCTCGCCAGGTTAAGCCAAAACCTGCGTGTTTGCGCTCTTTTCAAATTTAGTGCCAGTCTTACCACCATAGATCGAACACAAAATCGTAAGGATTGGGACTACTTCTCGATTTTTTTTTCCCTAAAACATGTTGCTTTTTTAGAAGTATATGGTATTCCAAACTTTAGGTATCGTATCATATAGTGAAGAAATCAATCAGGTAAAAAGGTAAATCCCCTTCATTAGTCACAAAATTAATAAGGTTTCTATATTTCTATAAAAAAAAAACTGCGGATAGCCATTGGTAAAGATATTCATACAGTACGTTTGTGTTACATCATTATGAAGTTATCTAGCGGCTCTTAAGCCCGTATGACACTACATTTCTTTTTCATTTTTAATGTACAGAAAATATTATATGTAAATTGTCAATAGGTGTGAGCTTGTACACAACTGCTAATGTCAGAAAAACTGGGGAAATGTCACAAAAAATCCATTGAAAATGTACTTCAAATCTTTTTTTTTGACATTTCTGAATTAAATTTAAACATTGCGAAATGGGTCCAGATGTTATTGTGTTGCGTGCTGTATACATATATAAATTTAATCAATATAGTAGCAGTTTTGAAATTATATAAAGGAAAACAACAACTTAAAAAGAACTACTCGGCATGGTGGCTACTACGCAGGGAAGAAGAAGGTAAATATATATTTGGGAAATAATATATGTATGCGCATCTAGATCAGAAAATATTCTTTGGCATTGCAGGTTTTAGTCACAAATTAGCGAAAGAAACTCACTGCGAAGTCACCAAATTATTTAATTTAAGAATGACCCCAGCATAATTCCAGAAAATACTGGAATATGTGAGACCATATACCACCTTGATAAAAAAAAAAAAACGGAATAACCACCGTGTGGCGATCCCATTATTTCGATATGAGTTCTGCTTTTTTTTTGTTAAGTTGGTACATCTGTTGTTATTAAATCTATGACGCTGTTAAAAATTAGCGTCATAGCTTGACATTTGCAAAAGTTACGTAGCCAAGAGTACATCTGTCCTGTGTGTTGGCGATTTTTTACAAAAGAGTTATGGTGCCTTGAAGTCAGTTCATATTTAGGCAGACATGCCAAATTTCAGTGGGATACTGTCTTTAGTTTTGTTTTGACAGCTGATTGTTGTTGACGTGTTTGGCATCATGTTGAGGATGGACAAAAACCATTTTCGTTCCTTCATAAAACATTATTTTTTGAAAGGAAAAACGGCGAAGGAAACAAAGGAAAAGTTGGATAAATATTATTGGGCTAATGCTCCGTCAGATTACACCTTCAAATATTGGTTTCGAGAGTTTCATGGTGGCGGCAACTCCACTACCGATCAAGTCCGCAGCAGCAGGCCCTCCGATGCGGTTACAGAGGACAATGTCAAAAAAATACATGAAATAAGTTGGCTGACCGGAAAGTGAAGGTGCGCGAGCTAGCAGATACCACAAAGATTAGTACGAAACGCACATGCCATACTTTGGGCAATATTCTGCATATGAAAAAGCTTTCCTGCCGCTGGGTGCCGCGGATACTCACTCCTGACCAAAAACACGAATGCGAGAGCACTTCGAAAGAGTGTTTAAACTTGCTGATGCGGAATCTGGCGGACTTTTGGCGTCGATTGGTAACTGCTGAACACCAGAGAACAATTGGTGGACTACCTTACTTTGCATTATTGGAGCGACTGAATGCCGAAATCGCTGCATGATCGGACTCACATGAAGCGAAAAAAAATTTGTTTCTGCGAGACAATGCACCGGCACACAAGAGCATCGCAACCATGGCTAAAATCAATTAATTACGGCTCCAATTGCTGTCGCATCCACCGTATTCGCCCGATTTGGCTCCCTTGGACTATTATCTCTTCACAAACCTCAAAAGATAGCTCATCAATACACAATTTATCTCACGCGAAGAAATCATCGACGCCACGGAGAAGTATTTTGCAGACTTTCCGGAAAATTCCACAAGGAGCACATCATGGGAGATTCGGCTTATCTGTTGTCAGTGCATATGATGGTTCATTCCGAGACAATGGCCATCTTACCAGTCAGCAGGTATGATGCAATGTTTGCTTGAGCTAAATAAATGTGTGCATTGAACAAGCGTTTGGAATACATATTAAAAAAGAGATTTAGAGTTCTAAAATACCTAGATACACAGAGTGGGCCATACATTTTTGCACATTTGAAACATGAATAGAAATTAAACTATAAATGTTATTTTGTTGATAATTTATTTAAAGTAATAAAGGTTTATTGAAATTTATTTTTTAAAAATTATATCGTTGAGATGTGCCCCGTCTCGTTGTTTGTACTCCTGCAATCGACTGCGCAAACTTAAGAAAACTCGCTGACACATGCTGCGATGTATCGCGGCTATCTCCTCCTGCACGTTTTCTTTTAATTAGGATATGGTCGTCGGTCGTCGGAGGCTATGAGATATCATCTCTGTGCGAAATTAATTTCTTAGAAAACATTTTTTTGACCACCGGTAAAGTCAAATTTGACGTATGGCATGCTGCTCCATCTTGTTGCATCCTTCAAATTTATGTAACTGTGGCGTTCAAAACGCTCGCAATATCTTCACGTATTCCACTGAGTTTACATTTACGTTATTTCCTTGATTATTTTCAAAAAAAACTTCGGACCGATTAAGCCCCTTGCTGGTTTGGCAGTCCATACTATCTGTTGAAAAGTAACAGTTGAATTCTCTTTTGCTTTTGTAATGGGTAATTCATCGTAAGCTTTGATTTATAATGTGCAATAAGACACATAAATTTGAAAGTGAACTTAAAATTTTTATCATTATTCAAAAGAATGATTCATGGCATTTGCTCTTCAAAAATGATATCATGTAAATGTTGGCCACGACTAAGTTTGAAGAGGCCCATTCAGAAGGTCTAATTATGGGTGACTCGTTCTTCCAAGGCGTCAATCGTAGCTGGCTTGTTCCTCAAGATCTGAGACTTTACATATCCCCAGAGAAAATAGTCCAAAGGTCGATCTAGGCGGTCAAATTACCGTAGCAAAACGTAAAATTAGGTGCTCATCAAAATGATTTCTCAACAAGTCCATTTTTTCACTCGCTGTATGGCTCGTAGTGCCGTTTAGATGAAACCGAAGCTCACCGAGACCATGTGCTTGAATTTCAGGATGCATATATCCGTTACCATGGCGCGATGACGGTTACTATTGACGATAACATTCTGATTAGCCTCATTTTTGAAGAAATATGGACCAATGATTCCACCAGCTTATAAATTACACCATACCGTTGTTTTTAATGGATGTAATGGTACCTGGTACTCTTCGGGTTGCTCATCAGTCCAAATTCGGCACTTTTTTTTTGTTAACGTATCCATTGAGCCAGAAATGGGCTTCCATTTCATTTTCATTGAGTTTTTCCAGAGCTCATTCACTGAAAATATGACGCAAATTCAAGTCGCCTAGCTTCAATTCCTGCACAAGTTTTTTTTGTACGCTTTTGGGCCAAGATTCGTTACTTTCTTCGCGTACACTCTCAGCTACAGCTGCTATAATCTCTTCACTACGTGCTGGATGTGGTCTAACCGGTCAAGCATCATCCACTAATGTAAACTAGGACTTAAATTTGCGAATGGTATTGGGAAGGTTGATTATGCGCACCGTAAATTCGTCGAATCGCTCGAAAAACATTTCTCCCAGAACGCTGATTTTCGTAATACAGCTGAACAATTTGGAGACGCTGTTGTGATGTGAGTCTTTTTATGATGACTTACCAAACGATACTGAACAAAAATGACAAAGCAGTGTGAAAGGAGCCACGCGTGATCTGTCAAAAAAAGCCTATTGAAAATCAAACCTCACAATGAATCACCCTATACTCTCAAGGAGATAAATTAAAAACAAGTACCGGGTATTAGCGGCATGACAATCAACGTCTGGCATTCGCGTGGGCTCATTTTTCTTTAAATAAAGCAGTAGTAGATAATTTATTTACGGAGATAGAACTTTAGCCAAATGAGATTGAATTTTGGATTGGACAGGAATTACATTGTGGTGGAGTTTGGTAAGCTACATAGCTATGCACGTATTGAGACCGTGATGAGAGAATAATGACACTAGTTCATAGCCAGGTAGCTTTAGCTCAGAGTGACCTGAAAGATGTGGGCGGGAATCTACAATACCTTTGTTTTACTAAGTGCCAAAGCAGTTGGCCTATATTTGCAGATGTGAATGTGCGTAGAAAAGTGATTAGTTCTTAGCCCGCGTATATTAGCTGCGTCAACCCTGAGTCATAACAACAAACAAACACAAAAAAACTCAAACACCGACCATGCTAAGCAAAGCTGCGAAGTGAAAATTTTCACGTTGGTTTACCGAATTAAATTGTTTCAGGTGTTATGCCCTTATAACAAAATGGAACAGTACACCAACAAAATTCACACTCGCTACCCGCTATTGATCGGTTGTTACAATACATGCACTCAGTCATTGCCCGTGCACTATGAAAAATCCAGCAACAGTCGTAACCAAGTGCAACTGTACTACGACCGGGGGCTGAAGATTTGGGATACCCGCCCTGTGTTTTTTTTTTTTTGTTTGTTTTTCTTCAGATACTGCACTGCCCTGCACTGAATATTTTTTTGTGACTCACGCGTGTTCTTGTTTTTTTTTTTTACAACACACGAGCAACGAGCGTAAAATTGGAGTGTCATATACAAAATTAACATGTGTGCACTTCGGAGCTCAGCACGGTACTCAGGTTTTGTCTTGGATCTTAAAGAGAGCATCACGTAAATGTTAAAAGCGACCACCAGATTGTGCAACACCATCGCGAATGATAAAAATGCATGCTGAAGCGATGAACTGCAATCTTCCCAAAACGCTGCATTAGGTTTGTTCGTTGATGGAGTATACCTCGGTTATGTATTGTGTTGTAGATCTATTTTAATGTAAAGCTTTTCTATATCATTAGCTTCGTTTTGCATCCTCCAATCCACTTGGAACCTCAGACTGTATAGTGAAAGCTTGATCTGTAGCAGATCAATTGCAGTCAAACTTTTCTGTGCGCTCGTTGCCAAGCAGTATAAGTATATAACGATAAAGAGCATACGCAACCGTAAAAAAACGGTATAGCTCCGTCAAGGAATACAATGCCTTGTACATGGACCGATACATTGTTCAAGCACGAACAACAATTGTTTTTTCAACATTAAGACCCTTTTCGACTCACCCCAAAAAGAACCTAAAAACGCAAAAATCCACCAGTTATCGTGCGTGAGTTAAGGCGATATATGATAGACATCTTAGAGTTGAGTCAAATAAGATGGTTCAATACTGACAAATAACACCAAAAGACTATTCCATCAAAACAAAACTGTTATGCCGTACTCTGGTTGGCCAGTTGGAGC
Organism: Volucella inanis; assembly: GCA_907269105.1. Classification (NCBI taxonomy): domain Eukaryota; kingdom Metazoa; phylum Arthropoda; class Insecta; order Diptera; family Syrphidae; genus Volucella; species Volucella inanis. The sequence goes on from OU026153.1 coordinate 152,918,014, forward strand.
ATTTGGAGACCTAGAGCTGGTGCTTACATCAGCAATGCGAAATAGTGTCATATCCTAGAAACCTTACAGTAGCCTAAGACTAATGGCAAGATACCAGAGCAGATAAAGAAAATACAATTCCGAATAATCATATCGTTATGGTGATGGGGCATTTCTACGCCAAGGAAAGAAGCGGCAAGACTATGCTTAAGCACGTGGTAGAGGATCACTCCTTTGGAAATCAAAGTCGAAATGACGAATGGTCTGTGAACTTCTGCGAAACAAACCGTATAGTCATTCAAGGTATGCTTTTTAAACAAAAACAGAAACAGAAACATCTAGAATGCAGGATGACCAATTAAATCCTTCAAAATATGTTTTTGTAACTAGGGCAGGTAATATACAAAAAATTCACCTTACATGGATATCGGCAGACTCAGATTGCAGTGGCCTCAACATTAGAGATAACCGGAGAAAAAACTCAATATTGCGTATTAAAATAGTGCACGCAGCGTTGTACGAGACGTAGCAAACATCAATATATCGATTTATGTGAATTGGCTTAAGAGCCGCAGACAATGCAAATAAAAGTTTAGGAGTACCTATCCCCATCCCCATCCCCATCATAAGAGAAGTAACTTCATTACCGTCTTTAATCACTTGATGGTGATTGTTTATGGTCACAATGGTAAGGAAGAATTTTGGAGTCAAAAGTGAACTATACCAGGGATGCATACTGCCACCCCTGTTATTATTGGTGGTCAACTCCTTGCATCATTGACAGAAGCCAACAATGAAATTCAATGCACATGAATCTTAACTAAAACACTTCAGCTACGTAGACGATGCCTAATTACTTTCACATTGGAAATAAGGCTTTCATCTGAAAATGTAGAAACTGACAGCAAATCAGGCCAGAATACTTTAAAGTTCGCTGTCAATTCAGCATTGCCGGACAGAAGTTGAGGAACAAGACAATTTTCTATTTTGTAGGATTTTGTAGGTTGCCGGTTGGTATGCGATTACAACTAACAAAGGCAAGTTTCATACCTTTATAAATAAATACCCATGAATCATCTTAAGGATGTTTTGGGACCTCTTAAGAATATCTTTATCTGGAAACATGCCATGAGCATATAGTAACTACCCTACGGATGAGAGTGCCAATACATAGAACACACTCTGTGATCCGAAGATATCTCTACTGCGAAATAATTAGTGGAAATTCTCACCCATGCAGGCAGAACTGAAGGAACTCATATATGTACATGCGCGACATATAACAGTTGAAGAGGAATCAACATTTTTAGGATAATCCGGAGACAACTCAAACATAAAACAGTACTCCGAACAATTGAGCCCGTTTACGTTGTTGCGCTTAATGCCTCCAGAGGCATGAAAGGATTCTACGAAAGAACAATCGCGAGTATTAATTTTAGGGATTTTTGTATGTTTAGGGTTTTCCAATAGGGACTTGCCAACTTTGAATTTAATTTGTGAACGCACTCTTTCACTAATCATCAAACTGTCACTGTCAATTTATTCAGTAAACTCAACATTTTCATCACGGTAAAGTACACTAACGAGCAACGTCTGCAAATTATAAAAAATTTTTACAGATATTCGGAGTCGGTGACTGCAACTTTAAGAGCGTTAACTCCAATTTTCGGTCATAATTTTCGCCCTAGTAGACAGGCAATAACAAGCTTAGTGCAAAAAGTTGAGTCTACATATTCGTTGTGTGATGTTGCCGTGCCAGTGAGACAACGGGTTGGTCGAAGTCGAAGAAGCGAAGAATATCGCTGCCGTTCAGACGTCCGTAGCAAACGATCCAAATCAGTCAATTCCACGGCATTCTCAAGAATTGGGCATCGCTCAGACCACATTATGGCGTATTTTGCGTAAGGATCTTGATTTACACCCATACAAGATCAAGCTGACTCATGAATTGAAGCCGATGGATCATTTGAAGCGACGTACGTTCTCCGATTGGATTCTGGAGAAGATGCGCCAAGATGATGAATTTAATCGCAAAATCATCTTCAGTGACGAAGCTCACTGTCACGTTACTGTGAATTGTCAGCGTTATCGCACTATGATCACCGATTATTTTTGGAACGAATTGGAAGATATGGACTTGGACGACATGTGGTTTTAACAGAATGGTGCCACAAGCCCCACAGTACACGCTACAATCAATTTATTGAAAAGTAAATATGGTGAGCGTGTTATCTTAAGACATCGGCCGGTCGATTGGCCGCCTCGTTCGTGCGATTTAACGCCGCTTGCCTATTTTCTGTGAGGCTACGTTAAGTCATTGGTTTATGCCAACACGCCGACGACGTTGGAAGAGCTCAGCGCCAACATTGAACGAGAAATAGCTGCCGAAATGCTGATTTATGTGTTAATCTATCCAAAGAGTGACAGATATTCTAGAGCCTTCCATATTCTTGTTATGAACAACGAACGAAAAAGGGTAAGCAATATGGGAATGTGATAGAATCGATATGGTATATTATCATACGCAGAACCTAAAACTTCAATCTGATAACTGAAGTCCTTCTCTCCTTAAAGAAAACAATACCATAGTCAATTTATTCATGAAAACTGCTCAAAGTGTCAATTCAGGATACGTATCATTGAGCTGATCGACGGGAATAAATAAAGGAGTCTAGTTTATAAGTATTGTAACTGTTGTTTTATGCTTTTAATTTTGAAACTCTACTGTGGTTATAGGTGTTATTAATTTGACTTGTAGCTTTCGCTTTGCCATAAATCACATTATGCCAACATTTCAAGAGAAAAATGTATGCAGTCATTGCAGGCAAATGCTTCTGCAGCCAAGTAACTAACGCCTTAAATGCATCATAAAAGTGTCCTAAATGATTCCTTGAGAACAAAAACCAAATGCCTCCCAGGCTATGGATGACAACACTATCTTACTTTGTTGGTGGTGTAAATCCCAAAATGAAATGACCCTTTCTTCGTCCATCCACTTAGTCGTACATTGGACACATTCTAAATACAACACCTGTGATTAACTTAACCCCTTATATTCACCCCCAAAATGTCCATTTGTGAATACTCTATACTCACTACTATCCACCCCCAAACACCCATTGTCGAGAGTTAGTGTGTCAGCAATCGCATGCAATTGCCTATGGGATTTTCATTTCACCAACGTACGAGTATTCTGAGCCATTTTTCATTCTCATTTCAGTCTTAAATAATGAAAGTAAGTATGTGTACAAGAGCACACTGGCATAGAGCTTGACTTCGAGATCTTGTGCCCTGATGGCCCAACCTGCTCCAGCTACAACTCGCCCAAACTATGTAGCACCAGAGTAGCATATAGTCACGTGTTATTTGAGAATAAGTAGAAAGAGGAGAATGCCTTAAAAATATTATGTACTCCATGGCTGGCATAATTCATACTCCCATATGCATGCATATACGGTGAGCACGTTGAAACATACACTTAGGGTTAGGCAAGACTATTGCTACTTCTTCCCCAGCACCAGGACTTTCTTCCTGCTAATGCCAGTGATATTTCACCAGACTATTATTTACGATTATTGCAATAATTATGCTCCTTAAAGTATCTTCGTAGAATGGGAGACAGCAAAAGGATGATATACCAGGATCTGCCATTAGAATGGAAGCTAAACTTGGGGTTGAAGGTTCAGCAAGGCAACCTGATGAACCTGGGGAAGGAGTAGAAGGAATAGAACTAATATGAGTGGTCCTCTTGGTAACGTTTTGGAAACAACATCGTATCGTACTTGTGTGGTCGTATTTATGACTATTTAGTAAGTGATACAAACGCACCAGCACTAGTCACGTTGGCTCAGCCGAAGGGTTTAATTATGAATTTCAATCGAAATTTCACGAAAACACATCCAGGATACGAGTAGATTCGACCACTGGCGGATTGGTGCCAGTCGAGGATGTACAGAATGTTTTAGGTGGGGCATTCTTGATGGGAAAATAACTGAAGAGGTGATCCTGATAGTATTACAGAGGGAATGAATTCCAAGTAAAATGTTCTAACGCCACGACATGGTAGAGCAGAAGAAATCAGGCTCATACTGACAGTCAGAGTCAGAGGCAGAGCTGGAGTCATACTGAATGTTGATTCTGGCGATGGTTAAGTTCGCTTTTGTTGCTGCCTTTGCCTCTTTGGCACATTATTCTCTACTAAATTGCTGCTAATTTAATGTCTTGTTGTGTTGTTGTTGTTGTTATTTTGTTGGTGTTGCTTTTGCTATTCATCTTGTTTGTTTGTATTGGTATAGTTTACATTCGAACAAGTGATGCACGTGAGGTAGGATCCATAAAAACATGCACGAGGTTATTTTTCCTCTGCAGTGATAAGGAAAAGTTTTTGAGTTGGGATGGCTTTTTAATTTATTATGCAGATGGGACTTGATAGAGGTTCTTACCACTCTGTAGAAGTCTTTTCCTACATTACGAAAATAATAATTTTTGTTGTAACTATAATTCTTATTTTGGAATTTGAAGGCTACAAGTATTTTAACACAAAAGTTGGTATTTAGGATTTGAGGAGGTAATAAGCAAATGGAAGGAATTTTTGTACCTAACAAAAAAAAGAGGAAACAAGTAATAAAAATAGGAAATTGAAATTAAGAGAAATTTTGTAATAATATAATGTTAAGATGGAAATGAATACATGAATCTTTTAGAGGTAGTAATTGCCTGTACAGGCACATAATTTTTAATTCTATTTTTGGGTATAATCTTATTATTACTGCGTGCCGCTTCCAGACTTCTCGGAAGCAATTTTATCTTATCAGATGGTAGTTTTGGCAGGAAGTAATGACTCGCCTCTTCACATTATCGTAAAGTTAAGCCTGACTTTTTTTCGTGCTCCTAATAAGGGGAGGGCAATACCATCAAAAGTAGTACTTATGAGCTTTTGTGGCAAAAAATGCAAGTAATGAAAACTCTATCATCTTTGGTAGCACAATTGAAGTTAAGAATAGCTTATACAGCAACGCTTCAAGCAACAAACTCATACTAATGAACATCAAGAAAGGAAGGAGTTTCCTTATCGTAAAATGTCTATAGAAGACAGCTAGATTTTTCGGATCAGTCACATGTCCATCAGATTAAAAACATCCTGATCGATGTTTTCGAACAGGAAACAACAATTCCAATACTCGTAGTTGACCTCGTTCCAGCCATGGCCGAATGCGACCTTACCAAATTTCATCAAAACAAACAATTTTGTAAGCAATTTAAATGTAGAATGGCTACTATTGCGAAAACCTTTGGAAACTAAGTATTTCTTAACCGAGCACACCTCCTAAACGCTGCATTAGGTTTCTCATAAAATGTTCGCTAATTCGCAGACCTTACTGCAGTGCGCAGTGATTTAAGATAAAATTAAAGTAAATCAACTGCTTACCTAAAATTGTCGGGCCTTGCACGGTTTTATTGCTGATACCTGCAACATGTCACTGCCGCTTTGGTACTCGTATGAAATTGTCGCACGGAAAAAACAAAAATTACGAATCCAAAACAGAAGGCGTAGTACATCTCACCTTACAAGGCCAACCGGACAGAGGAAAATGCAAAAAAGTTTACATGAGTTAGATAATTTGCTTATTTTAGTAAACAAAACACACAATGTTATGTCAGCTCTCAATAACGACTGATTTCAGTTTTCTTTATTATTTATCATTTTCAATATCACCATACTAATGAGTATAAGATCAACGCATTACGTTTCCCATGACTTTCAGATATAAAAAAGTTCTCATCAAAACCGTAATTAGGAATTGAGCTTAAATTGGTTGCGAAGCAACACAAATGTGCCGTCAACTAATTTGCTGACGTGAATGACAGCTACGCATTTCAACAGCTGACGTTTCAATACGACCAAAAATTTCTGCAGTGTCCCAGATGTGGTAAACGTTGTCGATCGTTCACAAAAAAAAAAAGTTACAATTTCTGCCTCATCTTTTTTTTAATGTTCACTCAAACACTAACAGTCTAGCTGTCAGACTTTTGGACGAGGCCAATCCGTTTCAGCCAGTTTTACGCCTCCAGATTGTGCCTTGTTTACACCTACACTTGTATGTCAAATCTTCGTTGAGAAAAATCCTAAGTGCACTTAAAAAAATTAACATACACAAGTCAGACGCTGGCAAAATAACTGCATAAGCTTCTTCATCAACGCCTCTTGTAGCGTTCTGTACTCCTTGCATGTTCCATCTACTGAAATTTCTCAGACTTTCATCGATATAATGCCTACAGTACAATCACCCTCCATATAAGAGCCGAATACCTGCAACTTAATGCGAACTTAAGTCAGACACTTGCAGAGACAGTGATCCGCGTTGTCATCATCACATTCAAAGCAAGAGTCAGTTAAGACCAGTGCTCTTGAGTTCTTATCAAGATCAATGTGCTCCATCACAACGCCAGTTGGAAGTAGTCCTTATACTGACGGACAGCATAAAAGTCGCTGATCGCTTAGAGATGTCGGGAAACATTCGTTTAGCATACAAGTAACGTCAGCACTCCCACAATTCTAAGTAATAGAAGTGTTGTGTTGACATTACTCTTTCTAAGAATATGAGAGTCGCCATGTCATCTGATCCCGTCTGGACAGATCGTGCAACTCTGCTGATGCACACACTTATGTACATTCATTCACCATTATTAATTCAGTTTGAGGAAAATAAAGTTTTAGTTTGAAAACTCATCTCGTATTGTCTTGATCATTTAATTCGTTTCGCCTGGTCTTGTAATTTGCGTGCAAATGTCATCTTTAGTTATGCTCAGTGAAATCTGGCATTGCTCTAATTTTCTCTAATATACATGATTTAAGGAGGAGATCGACAAGTCTATAAGCGCTCTCTATTCTCACAACAATGCAAATGCTAGAGGAAGATATTCAGAACCTGAACAGTGCCCTCACCAAGTGTTTTGAACTGACATCTCTAGGAAAACAGATACCACTCAGAAAATTTGATGGCACCTACACTGAGTTGAAAGCATAGACTCTTCGTATAATGCTTGACACTTATTTTCCATATAATCTTATCAGAACTAGCTAACAACCAGCTTCTTTTAACGAAGCTGCAATTGAGCTGAAAACGGCGTAGCTGGTTTCTGTCATCAGTTGTGATGACAGAACCGGCCTTCAAATATGCTTTTGCTTTCCTTGATGAGTCACCTGGCATTGACTGTAAAGCGCAGAAAGCCGTAGACGTTCATCAATGAATCTCGAGAAGTTCTCCACACGATTCCTGAAACTAAAGTATGCTTGCCCCTCTTCCCACCCATTTTCAGAACCACTCCTCTTTACTCATGGCAGGCCATGGTAAATTATCCTCTAAAGGCAAATAAAGCATAAAACTAAATTTTAAAGAAGTGATAAGGCTGTGGCAAGCCATATCACTTCCTCCACCCCTAATAGCAGCAAGTTTGTGGCAGGCCATGGACTCCTCGGTTCTCAAGAGGCTCAAAACTTATAGCAACAAAACTTTTGGGCCATCCAACAGTACATCTCTCAGGTCTTTTAGGGAAGTCCTAAAAGACGCAATAGCTATCACGGTAATCGACAGATATGACACCAACAGATCGATAAGACCTGAACGGTGGCAATTGGTCAATTATATGTAACTTTCGGGCAACTTCTTGGACATCATGTGAAGAAACTCTAGAACACCTCCTATCACAAGCGACTCTGGCCGGTACCAAGCCACGTCAAGCTAATCGTATGTGCCGATCTCTCGATCTTTTCACCAAAGACATAGGTGGATTAGGAGAGATTTGGCCAGGTGAAAAACTTAAAGCCATAGCTAAGGAGGATATCCCTAGCAGATTTAGAACCCGATCTCAACCGAACCCTTTTCCCTAGAAAACGCTCTAAAAATCATCAGGCTCAGCATCCCGACCCTTTTGACTCATGACCAGAAAGTCGCAAAACTGGAAGAACTAAGGCACCTTTTTAAATGCGCGTTAATTGTGAACAATAAGAAATCCCTTAACCCTCTGTCAGAGAACAAAGGCATGATTCGGTTCGGTTTCGAGTCAATTCACCTAAGGGCTTATAAAAAGAATGAGCTGGATGCTGATAAGCAACCCTCTCCTCCCTTAACAGGGCCAATAACGTCTTTGAAGTAGTCTCACGATTAAATTAAATTAAATAGCGCTAAGTTATTTTTAGACAAAAAAAAAAACTTTATATAATTTTTGGGCAGAATTACCCCTTACAAGTGAAAACTTAGACTAAATTACAATGTTTCTTAATCTACCTTAAATACTATTCCATATGATCCAATCATGCACCCAGCAGTGAGTATGTTCTCACAGGTATTCTCTGATAACCGTTACTGTTCGAGATGGTGTCAGATGGTCCAGACATTGTGTCAGCATTTGGTTTGATGGGAACAGTAATTTGTTATTTGAGGAATTGAATATTTGCGTTCCTAACTTATACAAGGTGATTCAGGACATAAAAATAAGATTTCAGGGGGTGATAGAAAAAGATGAGAAAAAAAAGTTGTATGGGAGGACAATCCAATGTTTCCGGTTTAAATGTTTTCTAATCAAGATCAAGTTCCCGGAATTTATTTAGAAAATTAAAAATACAAGTTAATTCATCTAAATCTATATTGCCCCCTTCAGAGTAATCGACAAAACCAGCGCTTGATTCAATCGTCGAAATATTTTTTATATTCGGTTTTCATCAGTGCTTCCTGCGATTTTTCCATTACTTCCTCTCGGCTGCTGAAACGCGTTCCCCATAGTGGTTTTTTAACTCGATTGAATAGAAAGAAGTCACAGGGAGTTAAATCAGGTGATTTCGGTGGCTGTTGGATGGTATTTGTTGCATTTTTCGTCAAAAAACTACGAATAATGATGGCACTGTGTGACGGTGCGTTATCATGGTGCTAAATCCACGAATTTTCTGCCCACAAATCTGGTCTCTTTCGTCGAATTGCTTCATGCAAACGTCTCATAAAGCCCAAATACTACTTTTTGTTTAATGTCTGGCCCTCTGGCAAAAATTCATGATGCACTACACCATTGTAATCCATGAAAACCGTGAGCATTGCCTTCTTTTTTGACTGAAAACAACGTGTTTTCATTTGATGAGCGCCATTCACTTGCCTGATGTCTGGATTGCGTATCGTACTCATAAACCCATGTCTCGTCTCCAATATTGATCCTTTTGATGAATGTGAGATCGGATTCAACCTCGGAAATCATCTCTTTTGCGACGTCAACACGGTCTCTTTTTTGCACGAAATTGAGGTCTTTTGGGACCAACTTTGCTGCTACACGACAGAAACCCAAATCATTAACCAAAATGTCTTGGACGGATCCATAGGCAATGTTCAAGTTCTCCGCTATCTCCCTGATGGTTAATTTACGGCTATTGACCAACATTTCTTTTACTTCATCAATATTTTCGTCGGTCTGCCACTACGTTCAACATTTTCGATTGACTCACGACCACTTTTGAACCGCTCGTGCCACTGGTTAGCGACTGTTTGACCGTTCGCGCACCTTTAAATCCATTTTTTACGCAAAATTTAATACTAGTTCGTTGTTGCAAATTTAAATCCATTTTTAAAATTGTAAAAAATTGCCAACGCACACGGATATAGGTGTATTCTTGGCTACGTAACTTTTGCAAATGTCAAGCCATGACGCTATGTTGACATAACAGATGTACCAACTTAACAAAAAAAAAAAAAAAACAGAACCCAAATCGAAACACGAAACTGTCCCCGAATGGCCAATGCACTTTTGAGGGTAGAAAGCATCTAACCACTCTGGTATTAATCTGTCATAATGGGCAGTAAAAACATCTTATTAGGTCCAGTGATCTGTTGAGAGTTACATTCGAAAGCAAAGTTTCATTCAAAAAGTTGAGAAAGAGTTCTGATTTTACGCGGTCAGGAAGACAGAAGGATACAACAATATTATTACTAATAGTACCTAATCAAACGTTAACTGTGCAGAATTATTTAAGACTCCGTAGGATGGTTGAGGTTGGTTGGGGGCATTGATATTACCATTAGTTTCATAGATCCTAATTCGGTTATACGTGTTAGAAAAACAGAACAACGTGTTGTTTTTCTGTTTGGAAACCGCTGTTAATACTTACGTGTTTCTTCAGTAGCATTTGCATTGCCAAAATCTATACACAATTACTATATCAGTTCATTTGAAACTACTATTTGCATTTATTTATTCAATGACCGAAATAAATTGGAATTAGAGATAAAAGAACCACATTAAAGCCTTTAAGGAGCTAAATGCCTAGAAAAATTAAGCATGGGATTTCTTTGACTTCTATTGCGGTTAAAACATGCTGGACTATGTGAAACCTGTGCATTTTCGATACTATGGAATAAATTCGTTGAATGTTTAACTCCCAAAAATTGCAATGCGTATTAAATATTCGTTAACACTATGTCGTCCGGCGATACCTCTGTGGTGTCGCACACACAGTATTGCTCAACGGCCGATACGTACGAAAAATATCATCTAGCGCGCGGCAACACCACTGCACAGTACAGTGGCCGGCGGCGACTGTATTTCCGTATCGTTTGCACTCAGTTACTGATATGTAGTTTTCATTAAGTTGAACAATAAGTTACACACGTCTGCAAGTTATTTGTTCTTATATGGTAAGTACTTGTGCCCTTTCATAATGGCAGACGAAAGAATAGCCGCGAACGACTTGTCTGATGTTCCAATCGACTTTGCCTCCTGAGAAGACAATGTATATCCTAAAAATGAAAGTAAAGTAGAATCTTCAGACGATAGTGGAATATTTACAAGAAGAAATCGGCGAACGCAACAGCTAACACTCATTTGTTCCAAAATCAAAAAAGAAGGACAACAAATTTAATGTGCAAGTCTTGTGGAGTTACGTTACATCTTGCAGATTGTTTTGCTTCATATCGTAGAAAAGAGAAAAACCAAGTAACTACCAAAGAAAATGAAAATAAAGAAAAATATAAAATAAACAAATTTTACATTTATTTACATATGTATAGGGTGATTCATCGCAAGGTTTGATTTATAATGTAAAATAAAGCACATAAATTTGAAAGTAAACTTAAAATTTTTATTATTGGTTAAAAGAACAATTTATGACATTTATTTCTTAGAAATGATATTATGTAAATATTGGCCACAACTACATCTGAGGTGGTCCATTCGAAAGGTCTTTTTTTATTCGACTAGTTCGAAAATAGCAACTAATATCTCGCGGATAGCATGAGTAATGTTGGCTTCCAATCGTAGTCAATCGTAGCTGGCTTATTCCTGAAGACCTGAGACTTTACGTAACCCCAGAGAAAATAGTTCCAAAGTGTGATATCGCACGATCTAGGCGGCCAATTTTACGTAGCAAAAAGTGAAATTAAATGCTCACTAAAATGATTTCTCAACAAGTTTATTATTTCTCGCGCTGTATGGCTCGTAGGGCCGTCTTGTTGAAACCAGAGCTCACCGAAACAATGTGCTTGAATTTCAGGAAGCACATAGTCCGTTAACATGGCGCGATAACGGTTACCATTGACGGTAACATTCTGAGTTGCCTCATTTTTGAAGAAATATGGACCAATGATTCCACCAGCCCATAAACCGTTGTTTTTAATGGATGTAATGGTAGCTCTCGGTACTCTTCGGGTTGTTCATCAGCTCCAATATGGCAATTTAGTTTATTAACGTATCTATTGAGCCAGGAATGGACTTCATCATTGAACAAAATTTAACGATAAAACAAAGGATTTTCATTGAGTTTTTCCAGTGCCCATTCACTGAAAATATGACACAAATTCAAGTCGCCTGGCTTCAATTCTTGCACAAGTTGAATTTTGTACGCTTTTAGGCCAAGATCCTCACGTAAAATACGCCAAGCCAAGCTGCTGAGAACGACGACGAATCGATTCTTCACGGTCTTCGCGTACACTCTCAGCTATAGCTGCTTTAGTCTCTTCACTACGTGCTGAATGTGGTCTAACCGGTCGAGCATCATTCACTAATGTAAACTGGGACTCAAATTTGCGAATGGTATTGAAAATAGTGGTTTCAGTAGGTCGATTATGCGCACCGTAAGATCCTCGAATCGCACGAAATACATTTCTCAAAGAACGCTGACTTTCGTAAAACCGCTGAACAATTTGGAGACGCTATTGTGGTGTGAGTCATTCTATAATAACTTGTCAAACGATGTTGAGCAAAAATGACAAAACAGTTTGATAGGAGTCACACGTGATCTGTCAAAACAAGCCTATTAAAAATCAAACCTCACGATGAATCATCCTATATATCATCAAAATTTCACGAAAATAGGGTCCAAAAACTCATGAGAGCTAACAGTGATGTTAGTAAAACTTGAAAATTTATAATCTCCTCCGATAACCTCAAGAACGGCTGTCAACAAGCGAAATAATCCAAATTTGTGCTTCCGGCGTCAAGGGAAGAAATTTTTACGAGATGTGCGGACGGCAAAGTGTTAAGAAAGATCAAGATTCATCGGTGTAGAGAAAACCCAAGAAGCTAAAGGTATTTTTTTCTAAAATGGAAAGCCTAGAAATGGACCAGCTGCTGCATAAAACTTATATTGGAATGTAGTAGCAAGGCATTCCAAACACCTAATACCTGTCGTCTTAGAAAGTAAGATGATATAGGACTGAGACCTATTAGTAATGCTGTTAAACTAGGAATAAAGCTTGTGTAGCAGGAACGTAACTTAAGAGATACTTTCAAGTTGATGAACGAAAGAAGCAACGTAAAGTTGTAACCGAAACTAAGCATACGCTCTTTTTTCTTTAGTCATCTCCTCTTCTTCCTTTGAGTTCTCAAGAAAACTTTTTAGTACATACAATGCATTTCCAACTCAGCACAATCTCACAGGAAACCAGGGAACATTGCACTTAGACGATTGAAATCAACAACCCCAGACCAACCATGATCCGTAATCTGCTTTGAAGTTTTTACTCATTCCATAGAAAAATGTATGCAAAGCTTAATGTGGTGGCAGCGGCAACAGCACTACTGATGATAGCAAAAGAGTAGAAAAATAATTTCTACAAAAACTATGCGGAATATTAAAATTTGCGTCTGCCAGTTGCTCGATAATAGTTCAAAAGTCATCTAGAACTTCAACCTTTCCGCCAACAAACGATACCACATGCAAAACAGCCCATCCTACCTTCGTATTCGTATAGTGTCTTTGATAAGCCGAAAACGGAACTGGGCGTACATAGTGCAACAACAACGCCCGCCACCACGAACACAGGCATCGGCAAGGACAACGACAACAATTTCAAAATTGAAAAGTTTCTTCATCTCTTGGTGAATCCTGGTGCGCTTGCAGGAGCACATTTGGATGTCGTGTCTGTATCCTGGCACCTGTAAATGCAAACTATTTATATGAATATACATATATCCAACTGATACTGGAGGATCGTTCGAGTTAATCAAGGAAACTATTTTCCAAATCATAACTTTCTTCCATTTTTTTTTTTTTATTCCATTTTTTTTTTCTGTGCACGGATACCCTTTTTCTGTGCAATAGTCCTGCTTCATCTTGTAACTCCCCAGATTCCAACTAATTCGAATCTTCTACGCTGGTGATGTTTTGTTTATTTTGGAATAAGTTGGGGTGTGAGGGTTAGTAACGCGCAAGCAAAATACCAACAATAACTAAAAATACACCGAAACCGATTTAAGGAAATTGATACTTTATCAATATTCATCCGTTATATTTGCTAAGGTGGTTGAATCAGTGACGTAGGCGGAACCAGCGAATGGGAGATGAAGATTTTCCTTTAGCTTAGTGAATATCATAAATCTAACGCCCCCAGGTCATTCTAAATAAAAATTGGTTTCCCTGCATCTGCTCCTGCTGCTTTTTGCTACCATTTAGCGTGATAAGGTGCGAGGTTTGAGGTATCTACCTATTAAACAGAAATCTCTTCTATTTTCTTTTACTTTTTTTTTGCTTCTTCTTTCTGCGAAGGTAGCTTTTACATCCTTCAAATGATGGCTGGCCCGATTCCAGGGGGATATCCTTTTGCACACTGAATAATCAAAATTTGCCACAATCCGTATTTAGCACACCGGTTTTCTTTTTCTTTTCCTTTGCCCGCTGCCTTTCTACATCTACCATCCTGAGTCGAGTATCAGCTTTTTTCCTCGGTGTGCTGAACAGTGCTTCGCTTTTGTATTGGATCAATAATTTTTCAAATGCGAGTACCGAACGAGAACTAAATGGAAGCTTTGGGAACACTGCACGATGCGGATTATAGGTATTTTTATTGGTTTATTATTTTTCTTATCAGAAGGATGACTGGTGGGGAATTTTTTACCAAGAAAGGTAAATTTAAATTGGTCCCGCGTTAGTCGCCATTTTTTTAAAATCTTTTTGCTCTATTTTTTTGTTTTTTTTTTGCAAAATTTAGTAGAATTGTGCAGATTTGTATATCTTGCTTATTCGAGAGCACAAGAAGAATGGAATTGCAGAAAAAAAAAACAATATTCTCTATGGTTAAGTCGAATATGATAACTATCTTCTCAAAATGATCCTTCTTGGAACTTCTTCTATTCCTAGCCGTTGTACAATAACACGCAAAGCACATATGAAATTATATCAAATGCTAAATACTACTGTCATGCATCCGCGCGGCTAATTTAGCGAAATTGGCTAAATTTACGTACTTTAGAATCATTTTATAGACCGGAGTGAGCCAATTATTGATTTTTAAATCGAATTTTCCGCCAACCGGCTGGAGTTGGCCCAATATCGGTGTTTTAATGTGAAGACTTTTTCAAATGAATGTACTTATTAGATCACATTTAGATACACAGACTGTCATTCGCAACATCTCATTTCCGTCTGTGTCATTGTTACCTTATATTTTTCGTACATCATCCAATATTACTGGGCAAATGTTAAAGCTCAATGATATGGCTCAGAGCCATAATGATATTACTTTATCGGAAAGTGCCATAGATTTTACATATCGCGTCAAATGTCAATTCTGTTTTCCAGTGGCGTAGTGTGGGTTGGTGCCGCCCGGTGAAGACCCAGTTTATACCGCCCCTAGTAATTTTTCACAAACTAAAAAAAAAAAAAAATAAGGTTTCAAACAAATATACCTACACATATGTATGTCAATAAACTTGATAAAATTTGTCTTCAAAATTTTATCAACTTTCGAGCAAGTTAAGCAAAATTGAAGCCGCATCCGATTTCCCAATCTCGAAGCGGATAAAAATTACTTATCTTAGGATATCAAAACAACGGTAATTTTTTGTTATTTAATTTAAATTTATTTATTTTTTCTTTAGCTTTTGAACTTTTTTAATTTTATTACAATACATTAAATTATTTTTGATTTTTAATTAATTTAATTCATTAATAAATAAATAAATAATTTCATAATTAAAATTTGTTTAAATAAAATAATTTTTAAACGAAATGATGAAAGCATTTAATTAAGGTTTTAGTAAACGGGTAAATGCAGATACCTAATGTAATTAAGTTTTTTTTTTATTTACAATACAAGAAACTTTTTATATATAGGGCTATCTAATAACGACTTGACAACTTTTTTTTTTAAATAAGTACAATCAAAACATTTATGAATAGAACTCGACTTCGTTCATATGGCCACCGCGGGCACGTTTGCAGCGGTCGATTCGTTGGACCCAATTTTCGACGACTCGGCCACACATTTCGGCCGAAACGGCCGCTATTTTGCGTTCAATGTTGGCTGTGAGCTCTTCCAACGTCGTCGGCGTGTTGGCATAAACCAATGATTCGGGCAAAAAATAATCGGTGGTCATGGCGCGATAACGCTGACCATTCACAGTAACGTGACGATCGTTATCGTCGACGAAAAAATATGGCTATATAACGCAGCCGGCATGCAACCACACCAAACAGTTCTTTTTTGTGGATGAAGTGGTGATTCATGAAGCACATGTGGGTTTTCACTCGACCAATAACGCATATTTTGCTTATTGACGAACCCATTGAGCCAAAAATGAGCTTCGTCTCTGAAAATGATTTTGCGATGAAATTCATCATCTTGGTGCATCTTCTCCAGAACTCAATCGGAGAACGTACGACGCTTCAAATGGTCCATCGACTTTAATTCTTGAGTCAGCTTGGTCTCGTATGGGTGTAAACCAAGATCCTTACGGAAAATACGCCATAATGTGGTCTGAGCGATGCCCAATTCTTGAGAACTCCGTGGAATTGACTTATTTGGATCGTTTGAACGGCAGCGATATTTTCGACACTTCGACTAACCCGTTGTCTCACTGACACAGCAACATCACACAACGAATATGTGGACTCAAATGTTTGCACTAAACTAGTTATTGCCTGTCTACAAGGGCGAGAATTACGACCGAAAATTGGATTTAACGCTCTTAATTTGCAGACGTTGCTCTTTAGTGTACTTTACCATGATGAAAATGTTGAGTTTACTGAATAAATTGACAGTGACAGTTTGATGATTAGTGAAAGAGTGCGTTCACAAATTAAATTCAAAGTTGTCAAGTCCCTATTGGGAAACCCTTTATAATGGCCAGAATTTCCGCCTGCAACACGCTACAGTGGTTTGGAAGACAGAAGGAGAGGTTTAGATACAGCTTATCTGAGAAAATACTGCTACGAACTTCGATATAGATTTTAGATCCATCTGTGAAAAAGTGAATTGACTTGTTCTCCATGAAAGCTTCTGCCTACCAGAATGATCTAGAGGGGAATCTCGCATAAAAGTCTTTGTCAAACCGAATTTTAGGTATGGTGCAATCGATGTTCTCTATGTGGATTCCTAATATATTTCGAATATCAGCGTGGACAAATAAATTGTCCATTTTGTGGAAATTAAAATTTTGTATTTCCTGGAAAAGAGGATAAGATCAGTTTTATGGGGGCTTATAGTACATCCAATACATTGCGATCTGCCCAACGAGTGAATCTGTTAAGATTTAGCTGAAGGAGTTCTTTAATGGTATTAAAATGCACACTTTAGACGACAATAGCTACGTCATCAGCATGGGCAATCACCCTGCTACCACTCTCTTCCAAGTATAACCGCAATTTATTAACCACTAAGTTCCCGAAAAGAGGAGAAAAGACACCGCCTTGCGATGTTCCTCTGCTGAAACATCTTTTAGCAGAAGTTCCACGCAGTTTGGAGTTGATTATTCTGTTATTTATTATAAGACTGTGTCTGCATAATCTACCTGCAGAGTTGATAGCGCAGTCGTGATTGCGGATGTGTTAACGTTGTTAAAAGCGCCCTCTATGTCCAGGAAGGCAACCATTGTGTACTCTCTACATTGTACTGATCGTTCGATGCGGGTAGTCAGTAAAGGTAGTAGTAGGCATGTTGAGCCATTGACAAAAGTCTTGAATCAGTTTTAGCTCGTATATGGATATCAATCAGTCGTTCTAGAGTTTTCAGAAGGAAAGGTAAAAGATTTATAGATCTAAGGTCCTTTGGGACAACATAAGAACATTTTCCGGCTTTAAGAATGAAAAGTGCATTTACTTCTCTCTATGACAGTGGAATGTGAATCAGTTCACCACAGCTCCTCATCATATTCTCTAGCGTAGACAGGATAATATCTGAGGACTTTTGTAGCTCGGCAGGTTTTATACCGTCCAGATTAGCAGAGTTGTATGGTTTGAAGCTTTGCAGCGCCGAAAGCAGTTTGTCTCTTGTAATCAGACCATGAGTTTTGGTCACGGTTGCAGTAGTGTCGCTTGGATCAATTTGGAGACGCTATTGTGGTGTGAGTTTTTCCATGATGACTTGCTAAACGATACTAAACAACAGTGACAAAGCAGTTTGATGGGAGTCAAGCCTGATTTGCCAAAAAAAGCCTATTGAAAATCAAAGCTCACGATGAATCACCCTATATATGTGGTCTGAAAATGAGTATTCGCAGTATATCATCCAGTTTGTTAGCATTTGAGTAATGTTGTCGGAGACAAAAATGATATTTAGAACTTCCTGCCGGTTTCTTGTTATAAAAGTTTGCCAATGGTGCAAAAAATGAGGTTAGTGCTTATAATATAATCAAAAAGGGACTCACCCCTATCGTTGATATCGGTACTACCCATAACGTGTGATGAGCGTTAGCGTCGCACCCGATGATGAGGCCAGTTTTTAGCCTTCCAGCTTCCAGTACCATCCTTTCTAGGTTATCACGTGGCCAAGATATACCGATGTCACCCAGTAAGAGCTTTTGGCATTAAGGCTACGTTTCACTAATATGGTATACAAGTTCTAATCTTGCCTTTGTCTCTTGCATACAGTGGAGCATATACGAGTGTCCCAAGTCCATAACCTACGCCATCGTTTTTTGAAAGACTCAGAATAAGTGCGGCGGAAGCCTTTTTTTAGTGATGGAAGTTAATCTAGAGAAACCGTATCATTACTACAATTTACCAGAGTAGCCTTCATTACGGTGTTGTTCGATTTACCTGGTTCTGAACATGTGTCCAAAAAGTCATCTTCTTCCTCTGATCGCATAGGATCTCTTTTTAGTTCGTCATCGGTTACCATTTCCTACAGAGTATCAGAGGAGGAAACTGATGGGTTAATTGTCGCCTCGGATAAATTGGAGTCCTCGTTGTCACTTGTGATGGAAGGTGATCTGGAGTTTTCCCGCATGATGACCAAGATAAAGTTAGCTAATTCGGAGGTCGCCAGGTATCTGGACTGAGCTATTTTTTGAGATGGTAGGCCCTCAGCCAGGTTGATCATCGGCACATGTCGTATGACATCTTGATCTAGACCAGTAGGAAAAAGAACGGTTTGGTTAGTCCAAGGAAGAGGGAGGAACATCCTTTAGTTTCAGGACTTGTCTGGAGAACTTTTCGAGATTCAGTGAGCTTACACAGCCTCTACAACTCGACAAGTTCGATGCTCAGGTGGAGGAAATCGATAATCCCAGAGAAGGTGGAAACAATTTCAGAGTTTCGACCTTCAAACAACAAAGAAGAATCACTGAGTTTCTTTGGAAATTTGGGAAAATAAATTGCTGATCTGATTAGGGGTGGCCGTGGTGTAGTGGTATATGCACAGACACCTCAAGCAGAGGCTCACGGGTTCAAATCCCGTGCGAAGCAATTCTTTGAAAAAGTCTTTTCATAGAATTTTTATGTAGTTATATGGAAATCCCGTCGGAGTCAACTCTGACATGAAGGCATAACACTGATGTGGGAGTACTTGCTGGCTGGGTTTTAATGTAACGAACTAACAACTAGCACGTACTTAAGACCCACTGATTGAGGATGCACTGGTTCATCCCGTCCAGTTTGGCAACCACCTCTGGGAAAAATATCAAAACCAAACACACCTGAGTTTCAATCTACTACACCACCCGCTCGCGCCCTGGAGAAAAGCCAGTAAAAGGGTATTCGCTTGGTGCGGGCGCGGTATTATTTATAAAAAATAAGAAAGAAGCGACTAGCGAAAATTACAATCCAAAAAATCGAATCCGTTTAACTGCTGATGCAAGTCCTATAGCGTTTGAAGCGGTTCTTTTGCAGTTTGCGAACGAAATCCCGCAAGTGATACCTTTTGCAAGTAAAAACCTTTCCGAGGTCGAACGGAGATACTCCAGAAGGAGAAAGAATTTCTTGCATTGGTATGAGGTGTAGAAAGATTTTACAATTATTTAGCCGAGCTCAATTCGGACTGGTAACAGATCATAAGCCTTTGAAGGCTATTTTTAAGTCCACCTCATATTGAAAGATGGGTTTTGAGATTGCAATCATTTAAATTTAAAGTCATTTATCAACCCAGCAAGTTAAACACAACCGACTCATTTTCCAGACTGTTCAAAATAGAACGAGTTGACTCTTTTGACAGACAGTGTGAACAAAATATCTGCCATACAATTAAAAATTCAAATACCGATAGCATTAACCATTCTTAGAATTATTGAACCTAATAGTACAAGTTCAGAATTTATGGAAAGTTTGTTATACCCACGGTCTTTAAGTCAAGAATTCTTGAATTTGCTGATGACGGCCATCCAGGGGTAACCGTGATGAAATACAGAGTGCGTTTTAAAGCTTGATGGCCGCTGATTGATAGAGACGTTTGAAAAGTCCGTAAAAGGCTGTCGCTACTGTTTGCTTGTGTAAAGACCAATGCATAGACGCACTTTCCCGAGGGTCCGTGGTCATGTTTAGCAATGGATTTGTTAGGCCCTCTTCCAAACCACGATTACGTTTTTGTCAATATCGATTAATACTTGATATGCCACGAGATAAAATTTATAAAGAAGATAACATCAAACGTAATCACTAATATTTTAGATGGAATTTTTACTTGAATCAGTTATCCAAAATTCATCAAAGCCGACAATGGACGACAATTTGTAAGAAAAGAATTCAAAGATAACTGTGTTCACAATAGCATGGCACTGATAACATCCCCACTGTACCGGCCGTTCCATTTTGAAGATATTTCAGATTGCACATTCTAAAGGCGAAGGCTATGTGAAAGATGTTTAAAATGATGTTGATGTATAATGTCACACCTCATGGTACCACATTGAAAATGCCTTCAGAACTATTGTTTAATAGGATCATCCAATATTAAATTCGATGTATTCAAGATATCTAAGAAAATATTTTCAG
The DNA here is from genome assembly GCA_907269105.1 of Volucella inanis. Taxonomy (NCBI): domain Eukaryota; kingdom Metazoa; phylum Arthropoda; class Insecta; order Diptera; family Syrphidae; genus Volucella; species Volucella inanis. The sequence continues at coordinate 152,938,673 of OU026153.1, forward strand.
ATATTAGAAAGGGAGAAGCCGGCAGCTGATGGAGATCATAGTTTGCCCTATAGAGTTGCGAAATAAGGGTAGAAGATAAGATTTTGCTTCAAAATATGTTACCATCAAACAAGCTGACAACTACATTTATAACGGATGAATTCAAAGTAATTGAAATGACAGGGAATGATGTAATGATGAACGGAAATGGCAAAGCTTTTAGGCGGATAGTATTCCTTCTATTCTTTCAGGTATCTTTTTGAGAAACTCAATAGATAATGACAAGCAGTGCAGTTCTACACGTGATCCTGTACAGGTGTATGAGAAGCTGAAAACGCCAACCAAAAGCTGGCGATGAAGCTGAAAAACATTGGAGGGACGTAGCAACCCGCCGATACCTACTATAATCTTCCACATTTAAACAGGTTGATATTTGCTCTCACAACTTGCTCTGCCACGCAAACGAATAAGGATATCTTGACAGGTTTTCCAGATGGAATTAGTGAATTTTGAGAAAAATGCTTAACAGGCTGTTTCAGAGTCTTTTTCTGAAATAGTACTTTCTCACCCTAGCGGATAAACATAATATTCAAAAGTCGATGATTGAAGTCATATCAGAATGTCCAAAACCTAATCCGAACAAAACAGTTGTGAAACATCTATTTATTTTTTTAAATGTTTTGCTTTTTAAGATGTCTCAAAAGAGCATTTTTTTATTCCCTGGCGCATCAGAGTACATAATTCAATATGTCAGGAATTAATTTCAAATCAAAGAGTGGAGAAAAAAGTAAACGCACTAACAATTCAAATAAAAGAAAATGACATTTATTGGAAACTTTCGTCAACATCCGGGAAAATGTCTGATAAACCTATCATTTCTGGAGAGCTTTCAAATCTTTTTCTAAACATTAAGTATTGCTTTAAGCCTTGCTATTATCTCACTATTAATCCCAGTTATAGCTGTTGTTAGAGCTATTGCCTCTGATTATTGAAAAATCTCCTCGAAACATTTCCATCTTTGGTATTTACAAGCCTTTGCTTTGGTCTATCGACATCGAGGCCAATCTCATCCCGAAAATGCTTTTGGGACTTTTGTTTACTTTTTTTTTCTTTTCATCTTGATTCCAGTAGATTCACCAACATCCTTTCCCTCTTGCCAAGTGAATATGCAAGTTTCAAAATAAATTCTTGCATGCAATTAAGAAAGATTTGAAATTCATAGTTATGTTCGTTTGATTTATCTTAAGCATTGAATTTTGTTTTATGTTCTTTGCGGGTCATAACCGCGTTGTCTTTAAATTTGTTATTTCATTCAGAACTTTTGCGTCAATCATATTTCAAAGAACTCGTAGTTGACAACTATCCCTGTTATATTTTCATCACTAACTTTATACTCAGTTGTTTTTCTTTTTTTTTTTTAAATAGTTGAAGTTTTAAAGTAGGTTGAAGATTAGCAATTTGTTTTTTTGATATCGTTGATTGTATTTTTAATATGTTCTCCAGTTTCCCATATTCATATTATGGGTCGGAATAAATTAACTTATGATGGACGAGGGTTCTTCTAATGTTCACCATTTGAACTGTTAAACCTCAATGGAACAACTGAGGCCATAGACATGTTTACATTTGTTTCACTGGTGTATTTATTTTTTGTTTACAAGCACTTGCACAGGCGATTCAATCATAGTCCCCGTTACTTTGTATTGTAAGAATTCTTGGAATTGCAATTTACTCCCCCTCACTTTTGCTTTCTAAAATCTGCCTTGCAGAGGATCCAAGTTGTATTTTCTCAGGGAACTTCTCAAAATCTTTTCTTTTGATAGGCAATTCAAAATCTATAGACAAAATCAATGCATTCTCACTATTATACTTGATAGGATCATTTTGTGGAGTAACACATGGGCTGAAAAGTCCGTGTCGTTTTATAGTAAAACACAAAATTTTCGCAAAATTCAACTTTATTTATCTGTATAGTTGCCTTCGAGGGCGATACACTAATTGAAACGATTTTTCAATCTTTCGATACCAGTTTTGTAGTACGATTTCAGTTTAGCCTCAAAATAGACCTCTGTTTCGGCGATTACTTCTTCATCCGTCTTAAATCTCTTTCCGGCGAGCATTTTTTTGAGGTCTGCGAACAGGAAATAGTCGTTGGCGGCCAAATCTGGAGAATACGGTGGGTTGGAAAGCAATTCGTAACCGAATTCATTCAATTTTGCCATCGTTTTCTTCAACTTGTGACACGGTGCATTGTCTTGATGAAACAGCACTTTCTTTTTCTTCAAACGCTCTAACAACGCAATGTAATAGTCTCTGTTGATAGTCTGCCCCTTTTGGAGATAGTCGAAGAAAATTATTCCATATGTATCCCAAAATACGGATGCCATAGCCTTGCCAGTCGACTGTTGAGTTTTTTGTCGTTTTGGACTAGGTTCGTCGCCTGCTCGCCACTCAGCTGACTGCCGACTTGACTCTGGTGTGAAGTGATGGAACCAAGTTTCATCCATTGTCACATACCGACAGGTTGAACAGCTTTAAACACTCCTCTGAATCATCAACACGTTGTTGTTTGTAGTCGACTGTGAGCAAACGCGGCACCCACTTTGAACAGAGCTTTCGCATGTCCAAATATTCGTGTATGATTTATCCAACACGCTCTTTTGATATCTTCAGAGCCTCAGCTATCTCGATCAGCTTCACTTTACAGTCACTCGTAATCAGTTTGTGGACTTTTTTGATGTTTTCATCTGAAACAGCCTCTTTTCGACGTCCACTGTGTGCATCATCTTCGGTGCTTGTATGAGCACTTTTAAATTTTTCAATCCACTTGCGAATGGTTCGTTCGGCTGGTGCAGAGTCCGGGTAACGCTTATCAAGCCATTTCTTTGCATCGACTGCATTTTTTCCTATCAAAAAGCAATGATATATCAACACACGAAATTGCTCTAAATCCATTTTTTTTTTCACAATAACAAAAGTTGCTTCACTCACAACGCTATATCTCGAGAACTAATCGTCCGACAGCTGTCAAACTTATACACGTATCTTTTCAAGGTTGGTACTAACTGAAAATGGTATGGATTTAATTCAAGTTGTGCCCATGTGTTAGAAATGATTTTTTTTTATTTTTGACAAGTAGTGGACTTGCGACAGAGACTACTTTGGTTGCCTTAGCGTTAATCTTTTCATGATCCTTATTATACTTTATTGCTTAGGTACAAGAAAGATCTTCAGTGGTTATGGTTTTGGTAGCATTTTTTTGTGAACGTCGAGCACTTTGCTTAGCCTTCCTCTTGATGACTTCGATGTAGAAATCACAATCATTATCCCGGAACTGTTATCATATGACACATGAAAATTTTTGAAATAGACAAATTAAATTTGGCTGATCTCTTCAAATCAAATCTCTCTAGCACAATGGGATGCAAGTTGACAAACCTGAGTTTTTATGTATATTTTGACAAATATAACAACTAACCCTTTGTTTCCGGAGATGTAAATATTTAAAGATATTTTTATTAAACTTTAAAATTTAGTAAAAACCAGTTTAATTAATAATGAATTTAAATAAAAATAAAAAACTTAACTTTTTTAAATCGTTTATTTAAGTTTTTAGAAGTTGTTTCGCCACGTAACCAGTAGGAAACTAGGAAAAAATAACAGAGAAAAAAGTTGTATGTAATATTTTTAATAATTTTTTTTTAACCATTATGATATGATGCGAAACAATTTTTTTTGCCATCCATATTGACCATCTCGTACGATGAGGCTCAGATACTGTACTACAATGTGCACACCGCCGTGATGAGCCGTATTTCGGCAAATGATCACATTTGTCAAACCTTTTTTCAAACGGCACTTTGGTCTTCAAATGACAAACGGAAGAACTTGGGCTTGATAAGCTTGGCCTGATTTTTTGTTTGTTGTTTTACCTGCGTTGCCCCCAACAAGTCCTGAGCAAACAGCTAATCTGTACTCTTTTAGCTAAAATGTTGTCGAATCAGCTTTTCCATTGAATAGTACGTATGCATTCAAAAGGCTTATATCAAGCGAATACCAAAAAATCCGATACCACAATTTTTTTGATTTGCGGTCTATTTCATAAATGGATTTTAACATTTCCACCCTATGAACATAGCCCATGTGTTGATGGAACAACAACAACTAACGTCCTGTTAAGGTCTTTCACCACACGTAAGCCAAAACCTTCTTCGGTACCTGTTGTAGTTTCCCCGGTATAGATCTGCAACTGGCACACATATCCTTTTTCGTCAGATCTGATCCAAACCTTGTATCCCCGTTTGATAGGTTTCAGGGGCATGTATTGTCGAAAACAGATCCGTCCCTTAAATATTAACATTGATTCATCTCTGGATTGGAATTTAGATGGCTTCAGTGATGATAAAAATGTTTCCGATAGCTTCGCTATGAGGGGGCGCAACTTATAAAGCTTATCAAAATTTGTAGATATTCTTTCTGGTTGTCGCAAACTGTCTACCAAATAAATATGACTAAAAAGCCAGGCAAAACGATCCCTCGACATGAGTGAACAAATGTAATTATCTCTGAGTTGAGGCATAGATGACCAATAATCGCAATAACTTGGAAGTTTTTTGATGCCGATCAATAAGTTTATTGCCAAAAACACATTGATTTCTTCTTGATTGGTTAAAATGTAGCTTCCACTATTTCCTCCAGTTTTTTGCACGGCATACAAATTTGTTTGGAACGCAATAAGTTCAATTAATTCCATTGGAAATAAATGAAGAAATACATCGGTATGTGTTTCTAAGTCTTCAGGAATAGTGGGACCTGTTTCTTTTTCAAACTCTCTTTTCATCCAGATGGTTTGTTTAGCCATTTCTTTTTGTTGAAGAATAGATAAAGGAAGATTATCTTCGCTAATCCATCCCTCGTCATGTTCTTCTCGAGGCTAGTTGACAAAATCAATTTCCATGGCATTTGTTTCGAATAGATTTTCAACATTTGCTTCAGAATCTTCTAATTCTTCACCACCACTTTCAGATTTGATATCTGATAGAATTGCCTCCAAGTCAATTAATCAATCGATCATTGTCTAAAATTAACAAAAAAAAAAGTTTATTCTCTACTGGTTTCACCGCGAAATCACATCCAAAAACCTTGATGAAGGGGTCGCATTACATAACTTGCTACAAACTATATTTTTTATGACAACAAAATAATAAATTATTGCATTTACGCACCTTACTTACTTGCCATTCTCAAAAAAAAACTAAATAATAATAATTGTTTACTGAACAGCAAGAACCACTTCAAATGACACAAACTATCAAACTGATGCACTAAAAAATCATTTACAATGCACTGATCATTACCGAAAAAAAAAAAATGATTAACAGTTCGCGGAAATACCCATCGTTTTTCCACCCAACCACTAGGAAAATAGAGAACAAATATTGAATGTGTGGTTTCACTGCGAAGCAATTAGGAAGCAATAGGCTAATATACAACTAATTTTCTGTTAAGTTTAGGTCGGACCCTTTCGGATCTTTTTTTTAAACTCAAGCTAAATTCTAAACGTATAGGGCTTTCCAATAGGGACTTGACAACTTTGAATTTAATTTTTGAACGCACTCTTTCACTAATCATCAAACTGTCACTGTCAATTTAATCAGTAAACCCAACATTTTCATTGTGGTAAAGTACACTAACGAGTAACGTCTGCAAACTATAAAAATTTTCTACAAATCGGAATCGGTGACTGCAACTTTAAGAGCGTTAACTCCAAATTTCGGTCGTAGTTCTCGCCCTAGTAGACAGGTAATAACAAGTTTAGTGCAAAAATTGCAGTCTACATATTCGTTATATGATGTTGCCGTGTCAGTGAGACAACGGGTTGGTCGAAGTGTCGAAAATATCGCTGCCGTTCAGACGTCCGTAGCAAACGATCCAAATCAGTCAATTCCACGGCGTTCTCAAGAATTGGGTATCACTCAAACCACATTATGGCGTATTTTGCGTAAGGATCTTGGTTTACACCCATACAAGATCAAGCTGACTCAAGAATTGAAGCCGATGGACCATTTGAAGCGACGTACGTTCTCCGATTGGGTTCTGGAGAAGATTCGCCAAGATTATGAATTTCATCGCAAAATCATCTTCAGTGACGAAGCTCATTTTTGACTCAATGGGTTCGTCAATAAGCAAAATATGCGTTATTGGTCGGGTGAAAACCCACATGTGCTTCATGAATCACCACTTCATCCACAAAAAATAACTGTTTGGTGCGGTTTGCATGACGGCGGCGTTATTGGGCCGTATTTTTTTGTTGACGATAACGATCGTCACGTTACTGTGAATGGTCAGCGTTATCGCGCCATGATCACCGATTATTTTTGGCCCGAATTGGAAGATATGGACTTGGACGACATGTGGTTTTAACAGGATGGTGCCACAAGCCACACAGCACACACTACAATCGATTTACTGAAGATTAATTTTGGTGAGCGTGTTATCTCAAGATATTGGCCAGTCGATTGGCCGCCTCGTTCGTGCGATTTAACGCCGCTTGACTATTTTCTGTGGGGCTACGTTAAGTCATTGGCTTATGCCAACACGCTGACGACGTTGGAAGAGTTCAGAGCCAACACTGAACGCGAAATAGCTGCCGTTTCGGCCGAAATGTGTGGCCAAGTCGTTGAAAATTTTGAGTCCAATGAATCGACCGCTGCAAACGTGCCCCTGGTGGCCATATGATCGAAGTCGAGTTCCATTCATAAATGTTTTGATTGTACTTCAAGCCAATAATAAAGTTTTTGAAATATCTCAAATGGTTTGCCTTTTATTAAAAAAAAAATGTCAAGTCGTTATTAGCAAACCCTATACTTTAAATTATGTAGTTTAAAAAAAATTTATATAAAAAAAACTGCGTTCAATATTGATTTCACAAATGAACAACGAAATGAAAAAGAAATGATTCTTTTAAGTGCGTTGCATGATTTTAGCACTTAAACCTAAAAAAACAAACTTTAGGTAACCTTAAAAATTACTCAACTTTGAATGGCTTTTCAAACAAAACTATTTATCTAAAAGAAATAATTTTTTCAATTACCATAGTTCTAAGCAATTGTTAATGCAGTTAATTTGAAAAGTTTGCGTTATGGACCAAGCCAAGGATTTAATTATGCAAGCACATTTGCCTAAATGAGCCACTGTGACACTGTGCGGCAGTCGCAACCGCTTCACCCCAATATTCGGTGTTCAGCTTAGCATCGACGAGAAAGCAAAGCGCCTTCTCCACCTCTATTCTGTTGGTTCTCTCTACTAAAGCATTCAGTTTCGGCGTATATAGTGCAATCCTCTGATGTTGTATGACATACCTGTGCAAACAGCTTAACAACCTCTGATTGCAGTATTCAAAACCTTTATCAGTACGTAAAATCTTGATAGTCGAATATTTCTTTCACGTTTGATTCATTCTGGATAAGGTACAAACAAATTTTTAGGCTGAAGTCATGAAAAAATATTAAAAAATATTATTCCACACAGATAGAATTTACGAACATAGGACTACAAACGTCAGAATGGACCAGCTCTTACAGTGTGTTTGAAGAATAACCTGGTTTAGGTATCTGGTTTTTTTTACAAAACTCACTTCCGTGAAAACTTATTCCATCTCCTATGCCTTTAAGCTTGAGTAAGCTTTCTGAGTTCAAGTGTCCTCTACGACTGTGCCACAAGAAATGCGTCTGCTATCAAACAACTGATATGTTGGCACGTGCCACAGCTGATTGATCCAGATTGTACACATTCCTCCTTTGAGGCAGTAACAAATAATCGGTTTTGGCTGTTATAAATTTCTGAGCGATTCCATTTAAATATAACGGAATTTCCATTATCTGTTAAATGACTGACAGATAGGAGATATGTACACAAATTTGACACAAAAAACATCCCTTGCAATCCCATTCTCATCAATTGACAACACAAACTTAAAGTCTCATTTGCCACCAACAGTCCTTTTTATTGTCAGTTCTAATATTTTAATGTTTTCCGATCAATCTCGCTGTAACGTTATGTTCTTGGAAGCTCCGGAATCCAAATACCTGTCTTTTGTGTTAGTTGTGTGTATAACACACTTTCGAGGCTAGTGTTGGGTTTTGTAAAAAATGTTTCCACTTAATGCTCAACAATAATAAACATTGGGAAGCAAAAGCTAATGTCATAAATCAACAAAGTGAATGCTTGCTAATGTTTTGGAAATTCATACTGATAACCATAATGCTTTTATCTGCATAGCTTTCTGTAAAACTCTTTTTTTGTGGTTTAAAAATTGAAACCTATGAAAAATGCACTTTTGAATTTTGTTGTATAACTAGATAATAATGACATGGTTGCTTGTTTTTTGCCGGTCAGATCAAACGTCTGCTTTTATGAAATCCACCTTAAATCTGTGAAAATAATTCTGCCTAATATTCCTCCAACCCTGGTAAGGTCCTTAATCTAATACGGATATTTACCCTTTTCAACGGAAAAATGCAAAAATATTCCTATACAAAAAAGTTCTAACAATAAGGAATATTGGCCGGTATGCATACTGCCTTACCTTGTCTTTAAGGTATTCGAGAGGATACTTCGAAGACACATAAAATCCTATATTCATTCCAAGAACTTGCTTGTAATGCAATCTGTAATTAGGAAAGGCCATGGCTGTACAACGACGATTATTGAAGTTTAAGAGTGGCTGGATGAAGACAAAATATCTTTCTTAGTACTTCTGGATTTCTCGAAAGCTTTCAACATATGTAGTTATTCAACTCAGTAGCAAATAATTTGTCTTCTTACTTAAAGCGTAGAAATCAAGCTATCCTATTGGGCCAAAAATCATCTGAATGTACGTATAATAACAAGGAATTCCATAGGGCTCCATCCTGAGACCTCTTCTGTTCTCACTTTACGTAAATGAGATTCCCGATGTTGTGACTACATCTATTCAAGTATATATGTTAACAACACTAAATACTATGACAGAGAATTGCACAAACGCTTTAAACACTAACCGAGAACGTATATCAAGCTAGTCAGACACAAACGGACTTTTCCTAAGCCCTATGGAAACAATATGTTTCATGATATTAAAAGTGTTTCCGATAATGAATATTTTGAGAACAAAATCGTATGGATGGGGGATTCAGAAATAAATCCCCTCCGAGATACAGAGATTTTGAGCAAAGGCGTTCGCCGCCCTGTTTTGACTTCTTTTGAAAATAACATCTTTTAAATTTATGCATGTAAATGACTTTGTCATCACATCTTATTAGCTTCCACTTCTTGCAACTTGAAAAAGTAAACCTACCAGTGGTATTTCCAAAAAAGAGGCAGTTCATTTCATCTCAAGGCATGTCTAATATTTTCTCGTATATTTTCATAGTATGCGACAGCTGTTACCTGTACCGGCAAAAAAAAAAGAAAAAATTGTGTCTGTTTAGAACCACTGTGATGGCCGGCCTGGTTAACTGGGAGGGAATGGGAAATGGATCGTGGATGCTAATAGTGGTTTAAGTTTTCCGTCTCGCATTAGTTGTTGCTTAGTCTTAAAAAGAGATTACTCTGAAAGGTTGTGGCAGTAGCAACTTCCTAAAGTTCTCTGCTTCAAATAACTGAACCTATTAGAGTGCACAGAAAGTAAAAGGCATCCTTTCGTTAATATACGTCACCATAGCCTCTGCAGAAATCGTCGTCAGTAAGGCGAAACTTTATTGCAGGTGGACCTGGAAGGTTATGGCCTATGAGTAATCCAACAGGCGTAGATAATTTATTGGCTACGAAGGTGAAGCAGTTGCAAGTTCACCATGACCGAGATAATTAATATTTGTGGATTGACCAGCGCTAATATATCCAAGACATTTTGGATCATTTTCGGATGGGGCAATATAATCTTATGCCAACACAAATGGACATCAAGAAGCAATTTTGTACTTCATGTACACAACGAAAGTTTCTCAATCTAATTTGGCGTATGCAGTAAGGTCTGTCAGCAGATTTAACCAATAGCCTGATAAGCCCCTATAATCAGTCATTAAACGTATGTCTAAGTATTTAAACGGCGCAGCGGAAACCAAAATAATGTTCAGCAAAGAAGGGAACGAAAAACTTGTTGGTTTTTGTGACGCAGATTATACATCCGATGTATTCAAGATTCAAGACGCAGCTCTTTCTTGGAATTTAAAAAAGCAACACACAGTGGCGCTTGCAATAGCTGAGACTAAGTATATGTGACTATGCTCACCAACGCAGGAGGCACTTTGTCTAAAACGATTTATAGAAGAGTTTATTGGTGGCATATGTACATATGTACATTTCCGTAGCTGAAAATGCAAATCGAATGCGAACCAAAAACGTTGATAACAGACTCCACTTCGTAAGGCGTGAAGTAAAGGAAGATAACGTTCAGTTGTAATTGATCGAAACAAGTCAGATGACAACAGACGTCTTTACCAAAGCGGTTAAGAAGCAGAAGTATTGTTATAGAAAATAAAACTTACAATTAAATAGTTCTGACAAGTTCTTTCAGTATTAAGATTCTGTATGTCAATTGGGATTAAGTTGACAGAATAAAAATAATAATAAGAATGAAAAATAAAAACTCTTCCAAAGTTCCTTTTGGACTTTGAAACAGACGATCGTTTTTATTTTCTTGTGCTCCGAAACTTCCTTTTTAACAAGGTCATGTCTAGGGATGGGATTGGGATTGGGATCATTCACAAAGACAACATCTAAAAAAGTACTCGTTGCATAAAAAAAAAAATGTGTAGGATAACTGACCGCCTACCAAAACTTCTAGATAGTGAATTGAAATAGATTTCAATATAGAAAATATGCGAGACGGAACAAAATAGTATTTGTTTGGTCTGTAAATAGATTCGTTGAAAAGTTTGTCTGTGAAAGATATGAGATCTACAGAAACATAGTCAATTTAACTTCCAACAAGAGATTTTGTTTTCTGGTAGATTCTTAAACCAATTTTTGCATATGTGGCATCATCCTTCACTTGATCTGCCTATATTAAGCACACGAAAAAGCCTGTACCCATCAGTATTGTACACCTCATTCTGACAATATCAACATTTGAATCTAACAGCAAATCTCTTAGCTCGTCTTGCTTGGGAAACTGACTTAGTGTGTTCAAATAACACAAAAGTAGACTACTCATCTGATAAGAATTCATGTACATATTAAACAGTTAATAGTCGCCCACATACATATCTAGCATAAATTAATTAAAACAATAGAAAGGTCATGAGATAAGCGATAGCAGGCCCCTGACATCAATCCCACAAAGATTTATTAAAACAAAAACATGGAGATGCTTAAGCATTTTCTTCTTTCATCATTTTCGTGGTTATACGAACAAAATGAAGTAGATATCTCATCTTTGTTTGAAATCAATTTATTGTTTCATATTAAAATATATGTAATAAGAAATAAAACAAAATTAATAAAATATATAAATCGATTACTGTCAATTTTGAAAACTCAAATTTCTATATTATTGTGTATACACCTTCAGTGACAATTCAACTGACAACTGTCAAAATATCCAGGTTGTTTTATAAACAAATCGAACAAACCTCCTGGCAATACAAAACGAAATTTATTTCAAACAAATTGAGACGTTTATTAATCCTATTCCCCTTCAAAATTAATAAATGAAAATTGATAAACTCTGAATATGTCAGAGAACCGTGACTACCTGCTTGCATTAGAAATGCAACAAAAATGGAACGACGAACTTTCCGATAACGTAAATCTGCCACAGACAATTTTGTTTCTTGCCTCTGTTTACAGTTTATTTGTTTTGGTTTTCTTTAGGATATTGAGGACATCTCTGAGAAAAAAGCGCGAAATAAGCATCAGAAAAATGGTAAATACCGCTCCAACAAGGATGATGACTATTTAAATCGGACCAACAATCTGGTTCATCCACAATGGGAGACTCTTGATCCAACACCAGACACGCAGGCTATGTTCCGAGCGTTCGATGATAAATTCTTTCAAAAGAGGCTCCGTTGTGTTACTTTGGAGTGGAGTAAACGGATGTATAGTTGTGCGGGGATTTGTTATTCACGTAGCAATCGCCTAGGCATGGACATAACAATAAGACTAAGCGAACCGTTGTTAAAATTACGCTCCAGAAAGGATCTTGTTGAGACCATGTTGGCAAGTATTTTCTTGGATTGTTATTCATTTGGTTAGACTCAAATGTGTGTCGGTCTTTTCAGCATGAAATGATTCACGCTTACTGTTTCGTCCTTGGTATACGCGAGGGTAACGGAGGACATGGACCGAATTTTAAGAAAATTATGCAAGGAATCAATAAAGTCGCTGGAACGAATATTACTGTGAGTTACCTGTCAAGTTGGACGTTCTCCTCTTGATGTAAGTCTTCTGTAGGTCTACCATACATTCCATGATGAGGTTAAAGCCTACAAGACGCACTGGTGGCGATGTAATGGCGTTTGTCAGCATCATTCGCCATTCTTTGGATATGTAAAGCGTACTTCTAATCGAGCACCAGGTCCAAATGATATCTGGTGGAGCCAGCATGTTAATTCGTGCGGCGGTACATTTATGAAAATCAAAGAGCCCGAAAAGCCTGCACGAAAAACCAAGTCAAAGGTGATAGAGGCTAATACTGTGAAAAAAGCGACTGGAAACGATCTAAGAAAATTCTTTCCTCCAACTGCTGGCAAAGGTCGTCCTAATGGTAAGTTTAAAGTAAGTTTCCATTAATCCCAATTCTCATATGTGCTTCTGTAGGCCCTGTAAAATCGAATGGTGGTGGCACGCTGCTCCTGAATCCAAAATCAAGTAAAACAATCCGAAATCCTGATCCGCCAGCCGTGAAAGTGCCAGATGCGAAGAGAAAGCCAGGAACCTTGGGAAATGTAATTGGCTTCAAAGATCTAGGTACAATCATGTTGCTATTTTTAAAACTTTAAATTCAACTGCAGACCTTCTAGAAGGCGAAGGTACACCGCGCAATTCAAAGACGACTTCGCAACCTCAAGACTTTTCGTCAGCTGGGAAAGGCTACTCTCTGTCGAACTCGAATAGCACTTCAGCTGTCGATAAAGGCGTTGATATGAATCACCTGCGCGACGTGTGGCTCAAGAGATTTGGAAACACAACAGACCCCACCCCAAATCCGCCGGAAGAAAATAACGAAAACATCGCTAGCAATACCAAACGTCGCCGATTAACAACAAACGATGATGACGTCACGTTTGTCGCAGATGAAACTACGGCCAAAGCCGACTGGGTGGTCATTGATGAAGACGTAATGGTGCACGAAGTCGAAAACAGTGTGATAGCCATATCTTCTTCAGAAGATGAAAGCGACTCTGGGGATTCTAATGAAAGTCAAAGCAAACCTCGCAAAGCTACGGTGTTTACTAATGCAAATGAGCGCCAGAAGCAAATCAAAAAGGAAATTCTCGATGATTCGCGGGATCTACTGGATGGAACGGACGATGATATCGTCCTTATTGACGATGATTTCGATGACGCGACAATTAATACATCAATCGAGTTAGCAGACACCTCACTGGTAGACGATTTCTTTGGCGAAGATACACTCTTAAAGGATTTCAAAAGGGAGAATGCTGTCGCTCCATCTTGTTCAAAATACTCCGATGATCCACGCAACGACATCATCACATGTCCTATTTGTCAGGAGAAATTGAAACGTGAAAATTTCTCTGATCACTTAGATGGCTGTGGGGGAATTACTGTAAAACTCCAACTGCCGCGACACAATAAAGCAAAGTCAATCAAGCCAAAGCCATCCAACCCAAAGCCATCCAACCCAAAGAAAACTTCACCCAGAAAACGTATTGGCTCTAGCACGTCGTCTCGTGAAAGAAATATTCTTCTAAGTGCCGGCTATACAGAAGAGGATATTGATGCTCTTCCAGATGTCAGTGACACGCAAATAACCAGTCCGAGTGATTATGACCTGAATCTTAGCGATCGGCAGAGGCGCACGAAAACTTTGTACACGCCAACAAGACCTTGTCCAGCTTGTGCCTGTGAGGTAGACGTTGATTATATCAATGAGCATCTTGATGAGTGTTTAAGCAAGTAATTTTCTGTTGGTTTTATGTTTTGAAAAATAATAAAAATTGATTATGACATCGAAAGTGTGTTTGTATTGATTTGTTAAAAGTTTCCTTTGGATATTCTAGTTAAAAGAATCTTATTGGTTATTCACTCTTCAAACTATCCAGTGGGGCGGCTCGCTGTTATCTGGTGCTTAACCACCTCATTCGGGAATCGGCATTTTTCAAAAAGGTCTTTTACTTTCTGTCTTTTACTTTACTTCTATTGTACAATCATTCTGGTCCCTGAATGAATCATTAAAGATTGGCAGTTGGACATTAGACCTGTCATTGAATTGAATTTTGTTCCCCGTAGGAACAACGTATGTTGCCATCTCTGATATATGGCTTTATGGTATTGTTCACTAAGAAGTTATGATTAGTTAGAACATCTACCAACCATATGTTACCGTAACGGGTTGCTGGTCCGCCTTATGTTACACTCCCGTCAAAGGTTCTGTGATTTGACTGCGTTTCACATTTATTGAGAAATGCCTCTTCTCCGCCGGATATATAAGCCTGAATTGCCTTCATGCACATAAGACGGTAAGGATGTCAGCATCTTTGGTAGTCTTCTAGATCGAATATATACTCAGTTCCCCGGCTATGAAAATAAAATTGTGCTAGAAGATCTCAACGCAACGCTGGGTAAAGAAGACGTCTTTGAGCGTATCAGTGGAAATGCATATGTTTTTAATTTGCAACGGGGTGTAACCTTCTAGCAGCCAGCGCGCAAACATCTGATCTTTCAGAGCAACCAAGGTCGACTCTGATCATTACCTCGTTGCATCCAGTGAACGAATTCGGGTATTACAAGCAAAACGAACCAATGGAACACTAATGCGGAATGCTTTCTACGGGGCGTCAGAGAGTTTGGTTATAATGTAAAGGACGAGATTCGCTCGTGAGCTCTATGAGAAAAAAAAATATAAAGCACAAGAAACGCGGGATCGGGAAATGGATAGATGTTACTGAAGGAATGACGTTAGAAATTATGTATATCAGAGAATAAATCGATTATGCCAGGGTTAAAAATCTTAAGATGAGCATGGATAACTAGTAGTAAAGTTGCAGTCGTTGCCGAGAATATTTAAAGACTACTTCTTCTTAACTACTTAAAGGTGTGATAGTCGAAATACTGCTGACAGACAATGAAGCAATCACCCTGGACGAAAACGATAAAAAGTTAAATCTCCCTGATCTATCATATTTAAAACAGCTCATCTGTAAGCATCAGAGAAAAGCATGTCCAAAGAATATAATCTCAGCATCATTTGTACGATCCAAAAGAAAGGAAACTCTTTTAGCTACGCCAATTATAGGGGAATTAGTCTCATAAAAAGGGCCTATTAGATATTAGATGTGCTTTCAAAACCCTTCATAAGCAATTGGGTTAGTCCATATCAGGAAAGTCCATCGACATACCGAGACCTTCAATTCCATATGACTTTTTTTAACAAATGAAATTATCGATCAATTTGTTACTCAACGCTCAGAGGAGAGTTTTCCTGGAGTCGAACTATGGCACTAAAAAAATCAGATGAGCTACTAAGAACAATAACATAACTCCTAAACGCGGCCGTGGTTAAGGTGGTAGTGTAACTATTGGTTTCCCAATCGAACGGTTCGGGGTTCAATACCACCCGTGCCCGAAAGACATTCTTTTTTGTTGCCTTAAAAAATCAAAAAAAAAAAAAAAAAAAAAAAATGAAATCAATTTACAGAAATAATTTAGTCTGCCCATAAGATGTTGGATGCCACCCATGGAGTGTAATAACCACTGAATTTTGAGAAAAGTGTTTTACAGGGTGTTTCAGAAACGTTTGCTGAGATATTACTTCCTCACCACAGGCGATAAACATAATATTTTACTTTAAAAATATTTAAAATTTCATGATTGAAGTAATAACAGGGTGTATAAAAGTTTATCCGATCAAAGCAGTGAATAATTTCAAATCAAACAGTGGAGAAAAAAGTAAACGGACCAAAAATATATGTTCAAATGAAAAATAAATCTATTGAAGTTAAGCCAAGCAGTCTTAATTGTGTTTAAAACCATGGAAAATTCGGATTATATAGAAAAACTCTCAGAGAGAGATAATTTTCATAAATGGAAATTCACGGTGGAGCATGTAATGAAGCTCCAAGGTTCTAGAAAATCTGTGCTGTGAACGGATGTGAATGTTCTGTACATTTCTCCAAATTTATATAGTCATGTTCAAGATCTTTCATCGGCCAAAGAAATTTGGAAGAAACTTGAAGCTACGTATGATGATTCTGGTTTAACTATGCGCTGCGGATTGTTAAGAAAATTAACAACGACACAATTCGTCAACTGTCCAAATATTGGCGAATACGTGAACGCCATCATCGACACTTCTCAAAAACTAAACCAAATTGGTATGAAGGTAAATGAATAGTGGGTTGGCAGTCTGTTACTTAGCGGCTTACCAGAACATGAAAGCAGCGGTATAAAAATAACTGGCGAATCTATTAAAACAAAGTTATTTCAGGATTATGATAGCTACAACGAAGAGGCAGGAACAAGCGATGGAACTGTTTTATATGGCAGGCACAAAGAGAAAGGTTTCCGATGAACGGCAGTTGAAAAGCGTAAAAATATTGTATGCTACAAATGCAAGAAGGAAGGACATATAGCAAAGTATTGTAGGGACAAACAACATGCTGGCTACGTAGGAAAAAACAAATCATTAGCATAAACATTTACTGTAAAGTTCAATACAAAATCAAGAGACTGGCTGGTTGATTCTGGAGCATCATCGCACATGGCGAAAAGAAGAGAAGATTTTACAAATTTTCAAGAATTTTCACAAAAGGAATTTGTGACTGCAGCAAATAACACACAGATGGAAGCAGTGGGAAAATGTAATGTAATATATATACATGCTAGCTGGTTTTACCCGCTTCGATCGGTCTTTAATATGCAATTTAATGTACACTTTTTTTAGAACACTAAATTTTTTTAAATATTAGCCCACGTTCTTCCACACCCAAAACTATAATTCGTTTCCCGTTGATTAAAACTTTTTACCTGCAACTTCTTCAATTTTTTTTCCTTACTTAAAAATTGCAGAGCTCAATATTTATTGTGCAACAGTGATGCACGTGCATAGACATCTCATTTGTTCGAGGTAAACATAGAAGTGTAGAGTATATATTTACTGTCAATAAGAAAAGACAATTCTGTAACTAATGTTGAAGTAATTTATTACATTTGAAAAACTTCCGGTGTATATAGTAAATGAACAAATTATCTGGACTACCAACTCTTGAACATCCTACATATAGTTGGCCATGGGAAAAGCAAGGCTCCTCTAGTTGTAAACCAGCAACAGCTAGAGTTTGTCCTTGAGATTTATTAATAGAAGTAGCAAAACTTGTGTGTCTGATGGTATCAGAGAAATAAGTGGTAGAACAAAGTTTTCTCCTTCGCCACAGCCAGTAAGAATAGTTGCTTCGATAACATGATGCATTAATTTTTTAACCACAAATCTTGTCCCATTATAAAGGCGAGGTTGATCTACATTTGTCAAAAGCATGATTGGAACTCCAGCTTTTAACTGCAATCGATGGCGGGTTAAACCTGGTGGCTCTAATGAATTTAGAAATTCAGTTGGATAGGTAACAGATTCCGATAGGTCCACCACAGTGTCAATTGATCTGTAAGTATAGCAGTTTCCAGGTATCATATTCAGGAGTTGACCATTGATGTTATTAACAGTGATATTTCTTGGTTTTTTTTTTTTAAGGTTTGGAAATACTCTTTCCACTAGTTCATCAACTGACTGCACCACAGTACTAACTTTATCATGACTTAAATTAACATCTCTGTCAAGGGTCGTTTTTCCTTCTCCAAGTTTAATTAATTTTTGAGCAAAGTGGCCTGATAATTGATCCCCATAAAGATGTGCTCTCTTATTCGTGGAAAGTTTCATTATTTGCACATGGTACCACAGGAAAGACGACTTAAGGCAAGCTTTGATTTCATCTGTTTTGGTTCCTTTTGGGATGACTGGAAGCGTTTGTTTAAAGTCTCCCGACAATACAATGGTTATACCTCCCATCAGAGACTTGCAATCTAATATGTCTTGCAGTGTTCTGTTAATTGCTGCAAACGCTTTTTTATGGGCCATTGTACATTCATCCCAAACTATAAGTTTACACCTCTTAAGAACCTGAATTATTCCAGATGATTTGCTGATATTACAAACAGGTTGATCATTAGCGGCTAGATTTAGTGAAAGTTTGAAAACAGAGTGAGCTGTTCGACAACCAGGATGTAGCGTAGCAGCAATGCTGGATGAAGCCACAGATAAAGCTATTCCTTTCTCTAGTAAAAGCTTTGTGACAAACGTTTTCCCCGTGCCGCCTGGAGCGTCAAGAAAAAATATGCCTCCTATTTGATTGGCAACTTTATTAAATACAGCAGAATACATATGTCTTTGGTTTGTTAACAACTTTGGCTCATTTTCCATAATGTACCGAGTGAGACCATCGATGTCGTAAGAAGTCTCCCGGAATAGCTCAGTATTTTGATTATTCACTTCTGTTCTGTTAGTT
The DNA here is from genome assembly GCA_907269105.1 of Volucella inanis. NCBI lineage: Eukaryota > Metazoa > Arthropoda > Insecta > Diptera > Syrphidae > Volucella > Volucella inanis. The sequence continues at coordinate 152,957,374 of OU026153.1, forward strand.
TGAGGAAGACCAAATGGACGCAAATTTTCTCCCCCGAGAGTAATAACCTAATCTTCTATGGCAATTAAAGCTAAGTTATAAATATCTTCAGAAAAACCAATTTCCATTTGAAGATATCGTACTTGAAGTTGGTGCTTAAAATCTTCCGCAAAATCATTCCTGAATTTTATCTATAGGGCCAAAGGCTTACTAATTTCGCACGATATTAGTAGGATAGCGGTTAGCACCGAAGTTGTTTTGCTGTTTGCAGCGATGAGGCCTCTGACAAAGTTGCATCCCAATGTTTGTCGTCTTCTAGTAAGCCTCGTTTAAGGCAAGCATCTTGGTAAGTGTCACAAATATAAGTATCTACAGTCCGTAGATACACAAATGAGATGGGACCTATAACTTTATGAAGGAGTAATCTTAAGAAGAAACACTCGTGTTGGCTGGGATTTACAATATATACTCTCCCTATGGCAGTATCATATTTAATGCTCTGATAGCCTTCTAATATCTTACCCATTTTCCTTCTGTTCCACTTGATTGTATAACAAAGTTCGAGCAAAAGAGTCTTGTTGACATAATTTGAAGAAACCTGTAATTGTGGTATCTCTTAAAGTTCGTGCTTGTTGTGGGGAAGTATCGGCTGTAAAATAGACTCTCTGACCATTCTCCAAATGGACAGCAAGATGTTGCACTGCCGGATATCGATCATGAATGGAAAAACCGAAAATTCTCCAGAAAGCTTCATTGTTGTTTATATATCGACCCATTTAGTACTGACTAACTTCATTTTGAACATTTCGGTTTTGAAGTGCGTACATTGCAGCGTCTGATCCCTTGTTAACGTATTTGGACACATATTTAATTGATTTTACCGAGTTACAAAATTGTTCGTTAATAATAGAGGGCAATAGGGTACAATCGTGTTATCAACTTCATGTTGTCCTATCTTCGTTTGAAAACTACCATATTCAGGTTTTGTTCGCCTATAAGAGGGATACCCATCCGCACCAATCTGTGTTGCATAAAATTTTTTTTTAGGGAATCGTTTGGTGCACTTACCATCTTTCATGCAAGGAGAATTGTAATTGAAGGAACCACATGGACCATTTACCATCTGTGTCTTAACGATTTCAAAAAGTACTTTGTCCCTTGTAGGACTTGGAAGCTCTGCAGAGATGAGTGAATCGATTTGATTGGAATGGATTTTCGTTTGAAGCCAAATCAAGATATGCGCATGAGGCAAACCTCGCTTTTGCCATTCTATCGTATAAATGTGACATAGTACAGGACCAAATATGTGAAATTTTATAATAAGATCCATTAATTTGATCAACTTTAGATGAAAGTCTCTGGCAATAAGGTCGTGTCTTGAATATATGTTTGACCATGCAGTAGTTCACTTTAAATCTCGCTCCATTTTGCGTTACATGTAAAGTTAATGAATAAATCAGGTTGGCCATGATTTCGTATATACGTTCATGCATGTACCTGGGGCTTCCTGTGAAACTTGAAGGAAGAATGCAAATTTTTAAAATTTGTTTCTGGTGTTTCTTCTCTTCAAAACAAATCGATTTTTTAACTTGAGATGTTCTTTTCCCGTCAGAGGGCGCCATAAAACTTAAGACATCAATTTTACTCGAAAAGTACGAAATATCGCGAAAAATGTTTCATACAAAAGTCATAGGGTTCTGAAGGGGACATAAGATGGTGACCACGAGTTTGACCTTGAGACCCATTTTAAAGGTTAAACAAAGGTCACTTTTGATTTTTCAAATGATAATTCCTGATTTTCATTACTCAGTCGTATTCCTCAATGGGGCACACGACTTTGTCTCAATGGTCTTATTCATTCAGTGCTAGATACCACTGCACTGGCACATTAATAGGTTTCCAACTTTGTTAGGGTGCTAAAAAGTCGAGATTTGTTTTGAGGAAGTTATTATTGCCTTGGGTGAAGTCAAGACTCAAAGAAATTTCAGATAAAGACAAATTGTCCTAAACTTATCTGAGAGTATATGATGTGCACTCTGCCCTTTTTTTTCTACTTGAACGGAACTGTACTTCATTTAGAAGTTCGATATTTGTTTTGAGGAACTGATTATTATTAGTAACGTTTTCCAGATTAATAATGCAGGCTATTTCAATTCAAGAGAAAATTGAAATGATATTGATTTATAGAGAAAGTGGAAGGAACATCGATGGTGCTGTTGCTCTTTACGCCCAACGTTTCCCAGACCAGATACGATCACGCGCTTCCTTTTATCGGCTCATCCAACAATTTACTGGTGAAGGAAGTGTACAATCAAAGAAAAGGAATCTGTCAGATAGGGTGACTGTTGAGGACAATTAAAAAGCAGTGTTAGCTGCCGTTGCAAACGACCCTTAAATTAGTACTCGCCAAATAAGTCGTGAATCAGGAATTTCTTACTGTCTGTAAGATCCTTATCATGTTTCAATGCATCAAGATCTTTCTAGTGAGGATTTTCGCAACCGGGTTTCCTTTTATCAATGGGCACTTCAGCAAATTGAACAAGACCCCATTTTCTTCGCCAAGGTGTTATTCTCTGATGAGTCGACTTTCACCAATCACGGTACGGTCAATCGACATAATATGCATTACTGGGCTACCGAAAACCCTCTTTGGTTGCGACAAGTTGAACGTCAGCACCCTTGGAATGTTAATTTTTGGGCGGGAATTAGTGGGGATAAATTAATAGGTCCATTTTTTATTGAAGAAAACTTGAATGGCGAAAAGTATGCAAACTTTTTGTGGGACCATCTTCTAGTATTACTAGAAGAGCTGCCATTGGAGTTGCTGATGATAGTCCAGCCCATCATTCCCAAGTAGCCCGGGGCGTATCGGACGAGGGGGTCCGAGACAATGGCCTGCTAAATCAGCTGATCTTACGTCACTTGATTTCATCTAGTGGGGCTACCTAAAAAGTCAGGTTTACAGAAAAAAGCCAACAACACGTGAGGACATGAAAAGACGAATAACTGAAGCTTGCCGGAAGATTACGCCAGAAATACTTCTCAGTTCTGTTGGTTCATTTAGAGCGCGGATAGACAAATGTATTGAAGTGAATGGTCACATTTTCGAGCATTTGTTGAAATAGTCTCGGGAAATAAACGTCTAAATGGGAAGAATTCAATGATTCAACAGTGGGAGGCAAGGGGACTCACTCCAATTAATCACCCCGAAGGAAACAAAATACTGCTACGTCCACGTCGTTATTTCTGGGTTATGCTAATCAAAGTATGTACAAACAAATGACAAGCCTACGAGCAATACGACTGAGCAATGAAAACCCGGAATTATCATTTGAAAAGTCAAAAGTGACATTCGTTTGACGTTGAAAATAGGTCTCAAGGTCAAACTCGTGGTCACCATCTTATGCTCACTTCAGAACCTTGTGACTTTTGTCTGAAAGATTTTTCGCGATATCGCGTATTTGTCGAGTAATTTGGATATCTCAAGTAAAAAACCTCACCTTGTATAATAACCTTGTGGTTTCGTTAGCCTACCCCCATTTTTCTTGAGCCGAACACAAAATATGGATTCTAAAATATAGGGGTAGAGATTGGCAATTCCATTGAAAAGGTTACGATCGAAGATATTTTGCTGGTCCCAGGAATCTGCGGTAATATACTGTCGATAAGTCAATTGACTAAAAAATTTTGTACAGCAAAGTTTTCTGAAAGCAGTTGTAAAATCTACAAAGATGCAGAGCTTATTGTAGAAGCAAAAGCGACGGAGAGCATGTTCATTTTAAATGTAGTAAGTAATCACAAACATTTTCACGTGATTAACAGCGACATTTGGCATAAGCGCTTGGGTCATACAAGTGATGAAATGTCTTTCTCAACACAAATCACATGAAGTTGAAATCTTCAAAGAATCAGATACTGAAAAATGCATTCCATGTATTCAAGGAAAACAATCAAGGTTGTCATTTCAAAAGTCAAAAAGCCTAACAGCTGAAATACTGGAGTTGGTACACACGGATGTATATGGCAAAAATCGATGTATAGGGTTTTCTAATAACGACTTGACTTTTTTTTAAATAAAGGCAAACCATTTGAGATATTTCAAAAACTTTATTATTGGCTTGAAGTACAATCAAAACATTTATGAGTGGAACTCGACTTCGTTCATATGGCCACCGCGGGCACGTTTGCAGCGGTCGATTCGTTGGACCCAATTTTCAACGACTCGGCCACACATTTCGGCCGAAACGGCCGCTATTTCGCTTTCAATTTTGGCTCTGAGCTCTTCCAACGTCGTCGGTATAAACCAATGACTTAACGTAGCCCTACAGAAAATAGTCAAGCGGCGTTAAATCGCAAGAACGAGGCGGCCAATCGACTGGCCCATGTCTTGAGATAACACGCTTACCATACTTACTCTTCAATAAATCGATTGTAGCGTGTGCTGTGTGGATTGTGGTACCATCCTGTTGAAACCACATGTCGTCCAATTCCATATTTTTCAATTCGGGAGGGTAACGTGACGTGACGATCGTTTACGTCGACGAAAAAATATGGCCTAATAACGCCGCCGGCGCCGGTGCAGTTTGCATCAAACAGTTATTTTTTGTGAATGAAGTGGTGATTCATGAAGCACATGTGGGTTTTCACCCGACCAATAACGCATATTTTGCTTATTGACGAACCCATTGAGCCAAAAATAAGCTTCGTCACTGAAGATTATTTTGCGATAAAATTCATCATCTTGGCGCATCTTCTCCAGAACCCAATCGGAGAACGTAGCTCGTTAGTGTACTTTACCATGATAAAAATGTTGAGTTTAATGAATAAATTGACACTGACAGTTTGATGATTAGGGAAAGAGTGCGTTCACAAATTAATTTCAAAGTTGTCAAGTCCCTATTGGAAAACCCTATATTATGTTCTATTTTTAGACGATTATTCTAATAAAGTTTTTGTGCACATACTGAAACAGAAATCAGAAGTTCCAGAGATCTTTAATGATTTCAGAACAATGGTTGAAAATCAAACGGGAAAGAAGATAAAAAAATTTATATCAAACAATGGTCTGGAATATTGCAATGCAAAAATAAAACCATCTGCAAGAATTATGGAATTATTCATCAGACATCAGCACCATATAGTGTACAGCAAAATGGAAAGGCTGAGAGGATGAACAAAAGTCTAGTCGAAAAATCTCGTGCATTATTATCGGATACAAGCCAGAGGCGGTAAATACCGCCGCATATTTTTTGACCAGAACACCATACAAGAAATTAAATAATAAGTTACCTGAAGGGATATGGACAGAGTTTGGTTCTGATAACAGATGTGAAGCGAAGAAAGTGGGATTCCAAGTCGAAGAAATGCATGTTATTAGGTAACAGTGAAAATATAAAACCGTATCTACTATATGATCCAATTGTGAGAAAAGTACACATAAGTTGCGATGTAATATTTATAGAAGCCAAGATGATTTATGATAAGGACAAAAACCAAGAGTCGAGACTTAACGTCATTAGATGCACAAGAGATGATAGTGATTGATATTAGAGAAAATCAACAGTCATGGTGTATTGAATCGAGAATCGCATAATGACTAAACTCTTGTTGGAGAAAATATCAATACACTAGATATAGGTACAACTAGTTTTAATGCTGAAACTGAAAGCACAAGTGAATTTGTTGGATTTAAATCAGGTAAAGAAACAGTCGAAAATGATAATCGTCAGGCTGGATCAACAAGGATACATAAGCCACCAGATATGAGTAACTACATGACATTTTTGAATGTGAATGAAGCTACAAGTGGTGAAGACAGACAAAAGTGGACAAAAGCTATTGATGAGGAACTTAAATCATTAAATGCAAATAAAACTTGAACTGTTGCTGATCTACCTACAGGTAAGAAAGCTTTATCAACAAAATGGATTTTTAAAACTAAATACAGAAAGGGGATATTTTAAAACATAAAGCGAGATTAGTTGTGAGAGGCTATGCGCAACGAAATATTGGGTGTATAATTTAATTCGTGCGGTTTTTTTTTTCAAAATTTGAACGTTTATTTAAGAAAAACATGTATTATTCAAAGTATTGCCCATCTGAAGCTATGACTTTTTCCTATCTTTCTGGCAGTTTTTGGATCCCATCTCAAAAGAACTGCGCCGGCTTGTCAGCCAAGAATGAATCAAGCCAATTTTTGATATTCTGCTCTGATGTGAACCGTATTTCAGTGAGGACGTTCTGCATCGACTGGAACAAATGATAGTCAGAAGGGGCGAGGTCTGGGCTATAAAGCGGGTGGGGTAAGTCTTCTCATCCATTGTTTTCCAAATAGTTCTTAACCGGAATAGCAACGTGGGGCCGAGAGTTGTCATAATTCAAAATTATTGCCTCGTGTCTGGTCGCATATTCCGGGCGTTTTTCGGCTCCTGCGTGTTCGGTAGCGTTGTTTATTGAAGGTATCACCCGGGTTTAGCAGCTCACAATACAGCACACCCATCTGATCCCACCAAATACAGGGCATTACCTTCGCGCCATGGATATTCGGCTTTGCCGTTGATTTTGCTGGTTGGCCGGGTTTCACATATGATTTTTTGCGCTTGGGGTTATCGTAATGGATCCATTTTTCATCACCAGTAATAATCCGATGCAAAAATGACTTCATTTTGTGGCGTTCCAGCAGCATTTCGGACAAGCAAAACCGCTTTTCGACGTCTCTCGGCTTGAGTTCATGTGGAACCGAATTTCCTTGCTTTTGAATATATCCAGCTGCTCTTAAACGTTTTGAAATGGCTGCTTGAGTGACACACAAAGATTCTGCGAGCTCTTCTTGTGTTTGGCAACAATCTTCATAGAGTAATGCTTCCAGTTCTTCTTTTTCGAACTTTTTTGGCTGCCCAGGACGTTCATCGTCTTCCAAGCCAAAATCACCACTTTTAAATCGTGCAAACCACTTTTGACACATTCGCTCAGCTAGCGCATGTTCACCATAAACTTTCACCAAAATACGATGACTTTCGGCAGCAGTTTTCTTCATATTAAAGTAATGAAGAAGAAGTCCCCGCAAAAACACTTTTTCAGGCACAAAGTTCGACATATTTGAGTGAAAAAAAATTATTGTTGTTTACGCTTCAAATGAATGACATATCCTAAAATGACGTACAATGACAGCAGCTTTCCAACGCATGTTCCAATGGAATAATACAAGTTACGCCATCTCTTAGCAAACCGCACGAATTAAGTTATAGACCCAATAGTGTTGACTATAATGAAACATATTCACCTGTTATGCGATACAATTCCTTGCGATATCTTCTGTCATTATCTTTGGATTTAGACTTGCAAATAGACTATTTAGATGCTGTTACCGCATTTCTACAAGGTGACTTATTAAATGATGCAATTAAAATAGCTCAAGGTAAGGTCTTAAGATTAAATAAAAAAATGTATCGTCTAAAACAATCATCAGGAGGTGGAATTGGTGTAGTGGTATATTTATACACTGCTCAAGCAGAGGGTCGCGGGTTCGAATCCTGTGCGAGGCAATTCTCTGAAAAAGTCTTTTCGTAGAATTTGCATGTAGTTATATGAGAATACCGTCGGCGTCAACTCTGACATGAAGGCATAACACTGATGTTGGAGTTGTTGCTGGCTGGGCTAAATGTAACGAATTAACAACTAGCACATACTGAGACCCACTAGTTGAGGATGCACTTGCTCGTCCCGTCCAGTTTGACAACCACCTCTGGGAAAAATATCGAAACCTAATACACCTGAGTTTCAAACTACTACACCACCCGCCCGCGCTCTGGAGAAGAAGCCAGTAAAAGGGTATTCATATGGTGCGCGCGTGGTATTATAAAAAAAAATCACGAATGTGGAATAAAAAACTTAGTAATGTTTTGTTAAAATTCGGAATGGAAAATCTGAAAACGGATCAGTATATTTATATTTCAAATAATAGTACTGATAATATTCTAATACTTGTAGTATACGTCGATAATATGTTGATTTTTTGGAGAAATGAAAAACAGAAACAATATTTACTAGGTGGGGATAACCCACCGCTTTTGGAGCGAAAAAAAATTTTAAATGTTTTTTTATTTTATTCAATAAAGTCCCCTTTTAGTTTGATACACTATTCCAGGGATTTTCCAACTTCCGGAAGGTCTGCAAAATACTCCTCCGTGGCGTCGATGATATCCTCGCGTGAGCTGAATTTTTTATTGATGAGCCATCTTTTGAGGTCTAGGAAGAGATAATAGTCCGAGGAAGCCAAACTGGGTGAATACGGTGGATGCGACAGCAATTTTAGCCGTAAGTTATTGATTTTAACCATGCTTGCGATGCTCTTGTGCGCCGGTGCATTGTCTTGCAAAAACAAACTTTTTTTTTCGCTTCGTGTGAGGCGGTTTTGCAGCGGTTTCGGCCTTCAATCGCTCCAATTATGCACAGTAATACTCGCTGTTGATGATTTTTCCTTTTTCGAGGTAGTCCACAAAGAGTATGCCATTACAATCCCAGAAAACCGACGCTATAATCTTTCCGACCAATCGACCCTCCCTCGGCCGGCTTTAGTCCATTGCCGGGCACTTATTTTGTTGTCTGCTGAGTAATAGTAGATCCAAGTTTCATCATTCCGGATCAGCAAGTCCAAACACTCTTTCGAAGTGCTCTCGCGTTCGTGTTTTTGGTCAGGAGTGAGTATGCGCGGCACCCAGCGTCAGGATAACTTTTTTATATGCAGAAAATTGCCCAAAAAAATGGCGTGTGCGCTCAGTACTAATCTTTGTGGTATCTTTGTGTTTCCTTCGCCGTTTTGCCTCTCAAAAAATAATGATTTATGAGAGAACGAAAATCGTTTTTGTCCATACTCAACATGATGCCAAGCACGTTAACAACACTCAGCTGTCAAAACAAAACTAAAGACAGTATCGCACTGAAATTTGGCATGTCTGCCTAAATATGAACGGATTTTAAGGCAAGGATTTGCAGTAGTAGCGCATTATGGTGGTCAAGGAGGGATCATTTCACCACACCTAGTATTGTGGGCGAGTTGAGGAGGAAAAATGTCGAAAGATTGCATTTTTAAAATTCGGGCTACTAGATATGGTTTTGATATGTATAAGTAATAAATTCCAAAGTCCAACAGTGTATATGAAAAATAAACGAGAGGAGTTAAGGCAATTGCAATGTTATGGAATAAGGCTAATGGTTCTTGAGGACAGAGTGAAAGTAAGCCTGTTGTACAGGTAAGACGGGCACTTCTTATGAACGATTTTATGTAAGAATATGCAGTTACTGGCGTTGATGTATTCTTGTAAGGTACAACCGAGTAAGTCCCTAGCATGCACTGACACGGATGCGGTGAATGTAACGTATAGCATCATTGAAAGCAACTTACAGCTTATGTTGTGATAATGATAATGATACAACTTCAGCGTATGAAATAATTGGTTATACGAGTGTTTATACTAGCTTTTTTCGTAGTTCCAAGGGAGTGTAGTAAGCACTGTGCCACAGTTTCTGAAGGCACGCATATATATGACCAATCACTAAGTTAGTGTGACTATAACCACTGACTGAGCGATTAATAACATAGCCAAGACTGGTTACAGTTTCAACAACTTCAATTTTGCTATTATTTAGATAAATATCTGGTAAAATATTCAAGTTAAAACTTTTCTTGGAAATAGGGATTATTTGAGATTTAATCGGGTTCAAGAGTAATTCATTTGATACTAACCAATTATAAATATTTTTGCGCTCGTCGTTTAAAACAAAAACAAGCTCTGATAACTCCTTAAAGTTTTTAACTAAATGAGGTTGTACGTCATCTGCATAGAGGTGCATATTTGCACACAGACGGGAGGTCATTTATAAACATGCTAAATAATAGAGGACCCATAATTGAAGCCCGAGGAACGCTTTGCACCAATTCGTTATGAGATGAGAAATGTTCACCTTAACTAACCACTTGCGATCTACCAGAAAGAAAACTACAAACAAGCTTGCACGCCCTTTCGCTAAACCCAAAATTTTTTCTCAGTTTCCAACATAGGATTGAATGATTAACTTTATCAAAGGCATCTGAGAAGTCTAGCAGGCAGAAGAGCGAAATAAATCTTTTGTCGAAATCCTGAATTATTTCCTCCAGCAACTTCACCCTCGCTGTGGAACAGCTGTGGTTAGGTCTAAAACCAGATTGCCGGGGGCTCAGCAGTTTGTGTAGTGATAAATGCTTTGTTATCTGCACTGATATAATCTTCTCGAAGACCTTTGATAAGCACGGTAGGATATTAACAGGTCTAAGATCTGCAGGGGATGCTGAGTTAGTTTTCTTAGCTATTGGCAAGACTTTTGCCACTTTCCAGCATTGTGGAAAGGTTGAGGTAGTAATGCACCAATTAATTACATGCGTGAGATGGGAGACAATTTGTTGTAATACAAGTTTAATGAAGCGCATAGGTATTCCATCCTAACCCTTAGAGTCAGACTTGTCCGCTACTACAAAATCGTCCAACCTTGGAGCAGTAAAGTTTTCATTTAGACTAAAGTTAAAGTTGCAATGACTTCGCCCTTCACCAAGAAAGAAATCGTTTAAAGCATTTGGAGTCATTGGTAGCTTTAGTGGCACCGATTTCACGAATATTGCTCCAAAGTTTCTTAGCCGGGAGGGAAGTGTTCAAGCGTAATAGTTTTTTTTTAGAGATTCTCACTATAGAAATCGAGTTGATGATCAAATAATTGAGTCACAATTGTTTGCAGCACAAAGACTTTTTCATTTGGATCAGCGCTTAGACGGCATTGCTCCCAAGGGGCAGAAAAGTTAGCAGTCTGGATGGAAAGTAGGTCAATTGAGCTTTATCTCAATCTTTATAGGTTAATGTATCAGGCACAAAATTTTTCACCAATTTCACAACATAAGTACGGAAAAGTAGATCATGATCAGAAATATCAAACGATAATTGATCAGGACATTGAGCAGGACAAGAGATGGATTAGCGACAATAAAAAGATCGATGAGGCTGAGTAACCTATTTTCAGTGAAACGGATAGCGTATGAAGTGTTGATAATTTTCATTCCTACAGAAGAAATTAAACCCTTCATTTGAAAACAAACTGAGTCTGCTTTGAATAAGTAAGCATTAAAATCGCCACAGATTATAGTGTGATCGTAGTGTGCACAGTATTCAGAAACAACAGAGAACAAAGGAACTGAGGAGAAACTTATCTTTTTTCTTGTAAGCACAAGCAATTAAACATTTGGTATAGCAATCACGTAAATCAACAAGCATATATATTTAATACCGTCACCGCTAGACTTATTGATCACATCAGTTTAAATGTTGGATTTACAATATATTGCTACTCTGCCTTCGGTGATATCAGTTACCACCATCATGTGACAAAGAGAAATTAGAGATGTCGAAATGCCCTTATCAAGAGTTGATTGGAAGTTTGTTGTCTGCAGCTCAGTTAACGAGACCTGACATATGTTATGCTGTAAACATGCTTAGTAGTTTCAATAATAATCCGGGACAGCAGCATTGGCAAGCAGCAAAGAGAGACCTCAGATATTTAAAGGGAACTATTGACTGGAAAATAACTTTCAATAAACAGATAAATTCTATGTAATGTAGTTGGATACTGCGATTCTGATTTCACAAAATGACCTAGATAAAGAAAGTCAGTAAGTGGATAGGTTTATCTTAAAGGAGGTGGAACTGTGTCATGGGGTTAAAAACGACAATTAACTGTGGCTTTATTAACATGTAAAGCTGAGTACATGGCTAGACTAGAGGAAGCAATTTTCAAAGTTTAACCTAAGGCGACTGAGATTTTCTGCGATAACAACCTAGCAATACAAGTATCTTTGAATAAATCTTATCATAACCGGACAAAGCATATCGATGTACGTCATCATTTTATTCGCGAAGCTGTAGTCAACGAGAAAATTAAGCTGGTACCATTTAGCTCCGACAAGATGATTGCTGATACTCTGACGAAGCCGCTCTCAGGAACAAAAATTAGTTATTTTGTAAAACTAATGGGAGTTAATTATTGTAGATAATTTATTTTTAGTGAGGATGTTCAAATGAAAAATAAATCTATTGAAGTATTTTAACACATGGGCTGAAAAGTCAGTGCCGTTTTATAGTAAAACGCATAATCTTTTGCAAAATTCACCTTTATTTATCAATATAGTTGTCTTCGAGGGCATTACACTGATTGAAATATACCAGATACCAGTTTTGTAGTACGATTTCGGTTTAGTCTCAAAATAGGCCTCTGTTTCGGCGATTACTTCTTCATCGGTCTTAAATCTCTTTCCGGCAAACATTCTTTTGAGATCTGCGAACAGGAAATAGTCGCTGGGGGCCAAATCTGGAGAATACAATGGGTGGGGAAGCAATTCGTAGCCGAATTCATTCAATTTTGAAATCGTTTTCATCGACGGTGCATTGTCTTAATGAAACAGCACTTCCTTTTTCTTCAAATGCGGCCGTTTTTCTGCGTTTTCGTCCTTCAAACGCTCCAACAACGCAATGTGATAGTCGCTGTTGATAGTCTGCCCCTTTTGGAGATAGTCGATGGAAATTATTCCATGTGTATCCCAAAATACGGATGCCATAACCTTGCCAGCCGATTGTTGAGTTTTTGGTCGTTTTGGACGAGGTTCGTCGCCTGCTCGCCACTCAGCTGACTGCCGACTTGACTCTGGTGTGAAGTGATGGAGCCAAGTTTCATCCATTGTCACATACCGACGGTTGAACAGCTTTAAACACTCCTCTGAATCATCAACACGTTGTTGTTTTTGGTCGACTGTGAGAAAATGAGGCACCCACTTTAAACAGAGCTTTCGCATGTCCAAATATTCGTGTACGATGTATCCAACACGCTCTTTTGATATCTTCAGAGCCTCAGCTATCTCGATCAACTTTACTTTACGGTCATTCGTAATCATATTGTGGACTTTTTTGATGTTTTCATCTGAAACAGCCTCTTTAGGACGTCCACTGCGTGCATCATCTTCGGTGCTTGTATGAGCACTTTTAAATTTTTCAATCCACTTGCGAATGATTCGTTCGGCTGGTGCAGAGTCCGGGTAATACTTATCAAGCCATTTCTTTGCATCGGCTGCATTTTTTCCCATCAAAAAGCAATGTAAAATCAACACACGAAATTGCTTTGAATCAATTTTTTTTTTCACAATAACAAAAGTTGTTTCACTCACAACGCTATATCTCGAGAACTAATCGTCCGACAGCTGTCTTTGAAGGTTGGTACTAATTGAAACGGCACTGACTTTTTAGCCCATGTATTATTTTTGGCTTCACTGTAAATATTTGTATTTAATGTTTTAAGTTTTTGAAATAACTGTCTAACTGAATTTGGAAAATAAAATGACGTTTTATGTTAGAACAGATCATTCCTAATTTTTTTTTATATTTAAAACAGATAAATCCAACAATTTAAATAAGATCAGATTTCTTGGAAACTTTCGTCAACACGCTTGAAAATGTCTACTAAACTTATCATTTCTGAAGAGCTTTGAGCTCTTTTCCGGTTCTGACATACTTTAACGATGAAATAAGTTGGTCCGATGAGGCTGCCGACATGTTGAGAAAGTCTTCATTCTGCCGTAGGCTTGATACCTTGCACGTTTTTTAATATCCATATTTTTTGTATTCTTTAGTTTTGGATTCCGCAGATTGCATCTGATTCTTGGAAATTCTTCTCGAAATATTTCCATCTTTGGTATTTCCAAATCCTTTGGTCTATCGAGATCGAGCTCAATCTCATCGCGAAAATGCTTTTGGAACCCTTGTTTTCTTCTTTTTTTCTGCCTTCTTGATTCCAATAGATTCATCAACATCCTCTCCCTCTTGCTAAGTGCTGATGCAAGTTTCAAAATAAATTCTTGCATGCAATGGAGAGATTTCAAATTCATGGTAATGTTCTTTTGTGAATTTTTCCGTAAATCATAGTTCAAAAGAATTCGTGGTTAACAACTATCCCTAATTCGTAGGGATTGATTCGTAGATTGAAGATTAGCAATTTGTCTTTTGATAGCGTTGACTGTACTTTTTAATGAGTTCTCCAGTTTCCCATATTCCTATTATGGGTCGGAATAAATTAACTGATGATGGACGAGGGTTCTTCTAATGTTCATCATTTGAACTGTTAAGCCTCAGTGGAACAACTGAGGCCATAAACATGTTTACATCTGTTTCGCTGGTGTATTTACTTTTTGCTTGCAGGCACCTTGCGTAGACGATCCAATTGCAGACCCAGTTACTTTGTATTGTAAGAATTCTTGGAAGTGTAATTAATTCCCCCTCACTTCATCCATCACGTCTTGAAGTCTCACTCTAGCTGATATTTCCGTGATTTCGTAATTTTCTGGAATCGCTTCTTTTTGGCAACTGTTATGATTCTGTAAGTTGAATTTTTCTCAGGAAACTTCTCAAAATATTTTCATTTGATTGACAGACTAAAAACCATAGACGAGGCCAATGCATTCTAACTATTATACTTGATAGGATCATTTTGTTGAGTAGAAATGATTTTTTTTATTCTTTTGACACGTAGTGGACTTGCGGCAGAGACAACCTTGGTTCCATCAGCTTTCATCTTTTCATGATCCTTATTATAATCTATTGCTAAAGCACTATCTTCAGTGGTTATAGTTTCGGTAGCATTTATAAGTTTTTTTTTGAGTTTATATATTTGCACAGAGCTGTGCATAACAATGAGAGAGAGGGAGAGAGAGACACAGAGAGAGAGAGAGAGAGAAACACTAAATCTGGTTGATCTTTTCAAATCAAATCTCTCTAGCACAAAGGGATGCAAGCTGATGCACCTGAGTTTGTAAGCATATTTTAAAAAATAAGGGGTGATCGTAAGGTTTGATTTTCAATAGAATTTTTTTGACAGATCACGCATGACCCCTATCAAATCGCCTTGTCATTTTTGTTCAGTATCGTTTGGCAAGTTATCATGAAAAGATTCATACCACAACTCAAATTGTTCATCTATATTACGACAATCAACGTTCTGTGAGAAATGTTCTTCGTGCGCATAATCGACCTACTGAAACCACTATTGCCAATACTATTCTCAAATTAGAGTCCCAGTTTACATTAGTGGATGATACTCGACCGGTTAGACCACATCCAGCACGTAGTGAAGACATTATAGCAGCTGTAGCTGAGAGTGTACGCGAAGACCGTGACGAATAGATTCATCGTCATTCTTAGCAGCTTGTCTTTTCGTATTCGACAGCTTGGCGCATTTTCCGTAAGGATATCGACCCAAAAGCATACAAAATTCAACCTGTGCAAGAATTGAAGCCAGGCGACTTGAATTTGCGTCATATTTTCAGTAAATGGGCTCTGGAAAAACTCAATGAAAATCCGGTGTTTTATCGTGAAATTTTGTTCAGTGATGAAGCCCATTTCTGGCCCGATTGATACGTTAATAAACGAAATTGCCATATTTGGGCTGATAAACAACCCGAAGAGTACCAAGAACTACCATTACATCGATTAAAAATAACTGTATGGTGCGGTTTATGGGATGGTGGAACCATTGGTATATATTTCTTCAAAAATGAGACAAACCAGAATGTTACCGTCAATGGTAACCGTTATCGCGCCATGCTAACGGACTATGTGCTTTCTGAAATTCAAGCACATGGTCTCGGTGAGCTCTGATTTCAACAAGACGGCACTACGAGCCATACAGCGCGTGAAACAGTTCACTTATTGAGAAATCATTTTAGTGAGCACCTAATTTCACGTTTTGCTACGGTAAATTGGCCGCCTAGATGCGATATCACACCTTTGGACTATTTTCACTGGGGATATGTAAAGTCTTAGATCTTCAGGAATAAGGCAGCTACGATTGACGCTCTGGAAGCCAACATTACTCGTATTATCCGCGAGATACCAGTCGCTATGCTCGAAAGAGTCGCCCAAAATGTCGTGACCAAGACTTACATGATATTGTTTTAAAAAGTAATTGCCATGAATTGTCTTTATATAGCCAAACATTTAATTAAGCACGCAATTTTGCCTAAATGAGCCACATTGGGCCATATCAATAATACCAACATTACTTATTTAAGGTGGCGCTATAGTCTCCAAGTTTCGCACCTTGGTTAAGGTTCCCTTCCACTTGCGTGCGCCACCTGAGTCACAGTCTTCCTCTACTGCGCCGTCCCTCGGAAGTGGATTCGAAGATCTTTAGTGCCGGAGCATTCGATTCCATTCCATTCCATTCGCTCTACATGACTCAGCCATCACAGTCCTTGGACCTTCACTTTTCTGGCTAGATCGATGTCGCTGTACAGCCCGTACAGTTCGTCGTTGTATCTTCTCCTCTATTTACCGTCTATGCAGACGAGACCGAATTTTTCTCTCAAAACAACCAAGAGTAACCTCATCCGCTTTCGATAGAGTCCATGCCTCTGCACCATAGAAAAGGACTGGGATACTTAGTGTCTTATAAAGGGTCACTTAAGTTGTTCGATAGAGGACTTTGCTACTCAATTGCTTTCTTCGTCCAAAGAAACAGCGATTGACAAGAGTTAATCTTCGCTAAATCTCAGCGCTGGTGTCATTGCCTAAGCTCATAGCGGAGCCTTGGTAGACAAAGTCCTTAGTCACTTCAAAGTTATATCTGTCTATAGTAACATTCTGTCTGAGACGTCGGTATTAGGTGTCCTTTCTTGATGACATCATATGCTTTGTCTTGCCCTCATATTGACCGCCAAACACATTTTGGACGCCTCCGTCTCAATACTCACGAACGCGCCAGTTACATCCCGCGGTGTTCTGCCAGTTATATCGATGCCTTTGTTAGCGTTTGAGTTTTGCACTTTTCTTTCAAGAACGATGTTGAAGAAATCGCATGACAGCGCGTCGCCTTATTTAAATCCTTTTTTGACATCAAAGGTCTCGTTGAGTTCCTCATCGACCTTGATAGAACAGCGTGCATTCTCCATTGTCATTCTGCATAAGCAGACGAGTTTGGCAGGGATGCCAAAATTAGACATGGCTCTGTATAGCTCGTCTCTATAAATGCTGTCATAGACGGCCCTAAAATCGATAAAAAGGTGGTGGGTCTCGATTTAGACTTCTTGGGCTTTTTCCAAGATCTGCCGCAATGTGAATATTTGATCGATGGTGGACTTTCCTGGCCTGAAGCCACACTGATGGGGACCAATCCGGTTGTTGACGAAAGGCTTCAGTCGTCCACACAACACCGTAGATAAGATCTTTTAAGCAATGTTAAGGAGACTAAAACCTCTGTAGTAAGCGCAATGAGCGCAGGCTCATTCTGCCTGACAGCAGGATTTAATTCGTAATCGCCGTTAAACGGTCTACAGAAGTAGTTCTTATATATCCTCAGCATCGACTGTGATTCTATTATGATGTTCCCTTGTTCGTCTTTGCAGGCTTCGGTTCGGGATCTCTAGCCTTGGTAGGTTTTTCTTACCTTTTGGTAAAATTTCCGAACCTTATTCCTGCTGTTATATCTCTCTATTTCCTCGATCGCGCGCTTCTCGTGCTCTTTACATTTTTATCCTAAGAAGCCGGTGTTAGTCTTTTCTTTTCTGCTCGTAGGGCTCACGAGCAGCAGCGCCTCTTTGTATGTCTCTTGTTTCGTTACATGTGTTTGCCGGCACTCGTCGTTAAGCCAGGGATTTCGTTGTGATGGTCGAGTGAAATCAAGCACCGCAGAGGTTACGTCTCTAATGGTTTTTTGCCAGTGTTGCCATTGGTTTCCAATGCTTGATGCTGGCTCCATAGAATTGAGAGAGAGATTGAGAGAGACTCGATCGGAGAAGAATCTAGTGATCTTTTGCTATTTAAACCGTCCTAAGTCAAACTTACTCACAGTAATTACTTAATGTCTTGGTGTTCGGGATATCCATAATACTGGAGGAGGGCCTTGCGTCGATCGTAATGTAGTCAATCTGGTTGATGGTTGATTAATCGCGAGTTATCCATCTCCCCTTACGAATATAGAGATGGGGGAACCGCGTACTAGCTATGACACTATTTCAATCCGCCGCGAAGTCGATCAGCCTAAATCCGTTATCGAAGGTGGTATCGTGTATACTGTACTTTCCGGCAGTACTACCAAAGATGCCCTCTCTTCCTATCTTTGCATTAAAATCACCTAAGACAATCTTAAGGTCATAGTTAGGGCACTGTTTGTATGTCTTGTCTAAGGGCTCGTAGAACCTCTCTTTGGTGTCGTCGTCTTTCACCTCAGTGCAGGCATGCGCGCATATAAGGCTAATGTTGGCGAATTTATCACGAATGTCGTGAGACGGTCGTTCACATAATTGAAATTTAAGAGTTCTTGCCTAAGTTTACCGCCATCGACAAATTTTCTTTTTGCTCGGTCCATCCTAACGCATTTCTTGGATGCTGGTTAGGTCTGATTTATAGCAGTTCAGGGCCTCCCCTAGCTGTTCGGCTGCACGTCGTCTTTTAAGGGACCTAACATTCCACGTACAAATCCGAAATTCCTTGTCATGTTTCGTTTTCATGGTTCGTCAACAGTAAAATCATCCGTATCAGATGCTTGTTGTTGCTTCGCAACTATATATGTTTTACGCAGTCGGGCAGTTACCACGGCGTGGGCTGGAAATTCTGGTGCCAGTAACCCACATCCAAAAAGAGTTCATTCGTCGCCGTCCTTGTTTCAGGACCCTAACTAGTCCTGAAAAATCCTCACTGACCTCAGCTCCAAATTGACTGTTGCCCTCACCGTTGGTTCAGTCTAGTGAATTGTACCGCCGTACCTTCTCTTTCTGAGGGGCTCATCAAAGACTTCTGAGACTCGTCTAGTCAATCTTTCCGACAGAGCGTTACAGTGTTATTATTTTCTTCGTGTTCAACACACGCGCTTCAGTTCAGCACCTGATGGTTACCACGGGCAGGTATTGTAAAATAAGCACAATTGATATGTATGAAATGTTACAGCATCTAGGTACTGCCAAGTTGATGCCAATTAGCGCCTACCATATTCATACACACTCAACCATTAACAATTTCATTATAATTATTTATTTTGCCAGGTCATATATTTGTCATGCCAACTTTGTAGTGGCAAATTGTCATCAGTAAGTGTTCTATGGAAGGTAGTTACCCCATTTTCGTTTTCTAGAATGATAATATCTTCCATTTCGGGATCCATTTCAGTATGATATTACCACCACTAACTCTTCGAAATAGTAATTCAACGACATAACCCCTGACATGAAGGTACCTTTTGTACAATACAAAAAAGGTCTACGTATTACGAATAACCAACGAGTATTTAAAGCTTAAGATGATGAGGCCATGCATCCAACCATAAATCGTATACGGCTATCCCATTTGCATAATCGGTGACTAGAGTTGCAAATTTATATGTCAAATCCTATATCTCTACGAACTGCCGACGCATATAAAATCTTATCCAGCGCATCATGAAATTTATTGGCAAATTTTCTGTGTGACGCTCACCCGCGTTAATCGTTTAAGGACCAAACCTTCAATAAAGTTTAAATCTGAATTTTTAAGCAAAAGAAACACAAGCATAACAAAAATAATTCATTTAGATCCTCTGTGCAAAGAGCATGCGCTATTCCAAGATGACCATATGGACTACATCGGTTCAGACGTAGAAGCCCGTTAAGTAGAACTTAGCACCTATTATTTTTGGAAAAATGCAAGTTTACCTCCTAGAAATCTTAAATATGTATTTGCTGCACAAATAGATCACATGAATAACAAAAATGTCTTTAATTGAGTTTCGATTGCAATCATTGATAAGATTAGACCAATCAATTAGATCCATTAACTAACAATTCCCAATCATTCTGATCGAATTAGCGCGACCGGAATACCACGACACCACTTTGATTCAACTTTCACGTGCAACATTCCAGCCTCGCCACCCAAATACTTGAAGTGTCAATAGCAGTTCGAAGTAACCTCCATTTGTAGAACCACTGAAACAGACAGGTAGTGAAAAACTGCTTAAATTGCTTATCTAACCTTAAAACTCCGGAGCAGACTTTTGATGACGCCACACCAACCAAAACCATAACCTGAAAGTACTTTTGATCTATACATATTACCACCACCCAACATACTATTGCATCGTATTTCCCAAAGCTGGGAATTCCAAGTTAGAAGGAAAATAAAATTCTCAATTCATTTCGATTTTCTTGTTCTTTCCGCAGCTTCCTTCCGCTATCCCTTGGAATACGAATATTATTGGATTCGCATTGATTCCAAGCAGGAATTGGCCCTTCTCCAACCTCTCTTGATTTGCTAGAGTCCTTTGGAGACCACGTACACTTTTCGGGAGCAAATAATTGTGTCTGTTAAACCCAACAGACAACGGTAGTCCCACTGCCGCCCCTCTAGAAAATCCCATCACATTTCTCCCGTCGTTATGTCTGGAGTTTTATTTATTTGCGCTTCGGTCCTTTTCCTTTACCATCGATTGGTAGCGAATGGATATGGGGACGGGATTTAAATTTTCTTTTCACACTGCGCACTGTTGTTTTTTAATTTTTGAGTTTGAGCGCCAGGTAAAATACTTTTGGTCCCACAGTGCTTTTGGGGCCAAGGTGTTTATAGATACTATCTACAGATGCAGGAACAAAATGCACGTGCATATGTAGGTTACATACTCGTATGTATGGATTGTCAGTGGGATATGTGATTTATCTTTTTGTATATTCTGACGTTTAAGGTGAAATTCTTCGACGGAATGATCGATGAATACCGGCTTGGCAAGGTAAGGGAAAATAGTAGAAACTGTAAATGCAAACTTCAACGCTTGCATCTGGGCGTTTGGGTAAATAGATTCAGATACTACGTATTTGATTATGCTACTCTCCAGGAGGAATAAGTAATGTGCAGATTGCATTTTAAAGAATCAGACGAAAAGTCCTTTTAAAGGTTTTTAAAGGATATGCTCTTTGAGGTTACTTTTGGAAGAAATATTAGGATATTGTGTGATGTCATGTGCATCGAAAAGTCAGGAAGTATAATTCAGTAAAACGCAATGACCAAATTGGAGACCAAAATCAAATGGAAATACTACTTCGGGAAAAGTTGGTTGAACTTTGAGGAAGAGTGTCTCTTTCTTCTCTTGAAAATCGACCTGAAACAGCCCATTGACGTGGAAGAAATTATAACTACTGAATAATACGAAGGACGTAAGGGAATAATATAATCTTCAAAGACCACATCTCTAGAGCAGAAGTCGGCTGCGATGGAGAATGAAGAATGACAGAACTATTCTGTAGTAGAGTAGATGTATTTTGTGAATTCACGCCCATAGGTTCTTCGCCCGTTCTTGGTTATGTCTGTTTGATGCTATGGAAGGTTTGTTTCTGGAGATGAAAATTCTATTCAAAGATTGCTTAGGGCGTTCTTTGTAATGGATTTGTCTTCAGACCTTAATGTGTAGTCCTTTGTCATAAGCAGTTATGATTTTCAACGGAAACCGAGGACGGGTGTGTCTTAACACAGGTTCGGGTACGGAGAAACTCTTCTCTAAATTTTTTCTAGCGAGTTCATTGGCGATTTCATTTCTTTTGATCTCATTGTGACCTGGGATTAAAGAAAGACTCAGTGAAATCAGCAAGGCTTTAAGTGCAGCATGGTTGTCATTACAGATGCAGATGCTCTAAGTCCTACACCAATGTAGTTTACTGCTGTTGGGATTGAGTATACTATTCGCTTTGAAAACCCACTCAAGTTTTCTAACGGGAAGTGTTGTCCACAAGAAATACACCAGCGCTGAATCTTAGATCTGTTTTCGAGCTGTCCGTGAAAACTAGACTACGTTACTTTCCGAACTCAAATTGTAGTCAAAACGATTTCTGAGCACAGCGAAAGTCGATTTCATACTTTTGTAGGAACAGGCGTTAATTGTATGAGACGACATATCCGTAAGACCAGAGTCAAAAAACAGCCGATGCACAAGGTTATAAAACTTAAGTAGGTATAGATGCAATGGTCGTTATATGAAAATCAAGAGGAAGGGTGGTTCATTGGTGCATCAAGAACAGAACCAGACATGTTAGGAAAAACCTTCATGCAGTCGAAACAGAAATTCCCAGTGACAAAACCCATTTCTTTACAAAAAATCTTTTTCACTGACAGGAAGCCGATACCGTCTTGGAGGCTTTCGACGCAGAGTGATTAGTATTTAATTTCTTATCCAGGGTGACACTTCGTTAAAGAAATGTGAAATGGCGCCTTTAAGCATGAGGTTCAAGAGACATGAGCTATCTTCTTCCAGTTTCCTGTATTCCTCAAAGGCGAGTTCTTTTGCCATTGTTGTTTTTCTTGTTCATTAATGACTTACCTTCCATTTTCTCACGCAAGAAGTCATTTTTATAGGAAACACAGGTTATATTGTATATATATGTACATAAATAACAGTATACAGTATAGGATTATGTATGGAATAGCAAATAGGATAAATAGCCTCAACGGCTCCACGAAATATACGTACTGTTCTGTCGAAATTTTCCACAACAGTTTTGCATAAACAGGTAATTGCTTCTTGGGCTGTGTGGCATGTGGCAATTTGGTTGAACTATATATGTCATCCAAATACATAATATATCTTACAATTTAAGTACAAAAAACTGGATCATCATTTCGCGATAGCGAGAACCATAAATTGTTATTGCCTGACCACCTATATATGGACCGATGAAGCCTCCAGCCCAAAATCTGCGTCAAACAATGACAAGTTGTGGATAAATTTGTTTCGCAATATTCATACATAGATTTATCTAACCACAAAGCCGTCAATTTTAACGATTAACATAGCCATCATGAGCCTCATGAGGCTCATCACTGAAGATGATTTTGTTTTTACCATCTATCCATTGTTGTTGTTCCATATTCTATCTAACGAACTCTCTTCGCTGTGCGTGGTCAATCGGATTCAGTTCATGAGTCAATTGCATTTATGCATGAAGATGCAAATCCTTCGTGTGTTGCTGTGGGGACCTTCTCGAAATGTCTAATTCTTTACGACAGTGCCGAATTACAACATTCTCACCAACTGCTCTGATGTTTTGTGTTGAACGGCTTGTTGAAGGACGCCCAGATTACTTAAGATCATTGATTGATCCAGTCACCCTAAATTTTTGAATTGATCACTTCACAATTGATGAAGTTAACCATATTTTGTGTGAAAATTGCAAATTGTATTTGCCGGACTTTCATTATTTTTAAAAAATATGTTGTTCTTTCGAGAAGTGCTCAATTTTTAATAACGCTGACGACTGTACTGCACAAATGGCTCAAAACTCAAATCTTGCGTGCATTTTTGGGTCACCTTTTATATGCTAATGATATCCCATATTGTACACTTGTTTTCCTATTGGCATGGTTGACGTTGCGGTAGCTATAATTAACTGCCACCTACCTTCTTTATTCAGTTGATCTAAACTGAATCCCAACAAAACGAAAGTCATACTATCTGCAATTATTAACTACATATCATATGCATAAAAATGAAGTAAATACTAAAAATTAGGTATTTGCTTCAAGTACAAGCATATACTTTTATGGATGAATTTTTGTAGTAAATCCTTTTTTTGGAATGCATAAAAACTAGTATGTTGTTTTTTTCTGCAGTAAATACTACAGATTTTTGAAATTGCTATCGACCAACTTGAAAATTGTATAGCATTTACGTTTGCTTGCTTTTGGTAGTTTTGTAAGGTGCAATACCAAGAGACTTTAGTCACAGATCGAGTTTAAAGCGAGTAAGGCCGTAAAAGAAAATTTTATATTCTAATCAGAATGGCAGAGTATATTATAGTACGTGTTAACTCTACAAAAGTATATAAGGAATGAAGATCGGGGACTGACTCAGATTTCAAGCAACTTTATCGCTTCGAACGAAAAAATGTACAGTGGTTAAGTGAACATTTCATAGGTAAATCTTAGAATTAATTTGATTTATTACACAAGGAAACAGCATTTTTGTTGCATGCAATATTATGACTAATATTATAGATTTTCGGGGTGCTGATTTAAGATCTAAAGTCTGATTTTTTGTATCAGCTTTAGTTTTTTCAAGAAAAAAATATTTTAATTAAAAAAGTATTTAAAAAACAACTTCTACATATCAAAAAATTTTCTTTTATAAGATATTCTTCCTTCAGTTGGTTCAAAAGGGCTGTTTTTAATGCTCCAGCAGTAGTCTGCCATCATATGGGCATTCCAGTGACCCTGGTACCGCTCCTCCATAGTTCGAATATCTTTATGGAATCGTTTCCCTTGCTCTTCACTCAAATCACCAAGATTTTCAGGGAAACGGTCTAAATGGCTTTGGAGAAAATGCACTTTGATACTCATATTACAACCAAGCTGCTTGAAGTGCGACAACATCTCTTCTACGTGCTCCGCATACCTATCATCCCTTTTGTTTTCAAGAAAATTTTTTACAATCCAAACGAATTCATTCCAGGCTTATTTTTCGATATCAGTCATATGACTGTTAAAGTTTTCGTCCTTAATTAACCTTCTTATTTGTGGACCATCGAAAATTCCGGCATTCAGTTTCTCTGTACTTAAATTATGGAACTTTTTAGAGATGTATTTAAAACAATCACCATCCTTGTTCAGAGCTTTGACAAACTGTTTCATGAGCCCTAGTTTGATATGAAAAGGTGGCAGTATTATGCGATCCCTAGACACTAGTGGTTCATTAATCCCATTCAGTTGTCCCGGAACCATAGTTAGCCTGGAAGGCCAGTCTTTTCTAATCCAGTGCTCAGACTTAGCTCTGCTATCCTACAGACAAATAAAACACGGATATTTTGTATAACCTCCTTGTTGGCCGAGAAGAAAATTCACCATTTTCAGATCCACATATAACAGCCACTTGTATTCGTTGTACTTGATTCTACCCATAACAGAAGCTACAGTAGCATACTCTTCTTTGACTTTAGTTGAATGTGCAATCGGTAACGAACCCAGCTTATTGCCGTTATGCATGAGTACACATTTCAGGCTACGTTTAGAGGAATCAATAAATAAACGCCATTCATTTGGATCATAGTTTTGCACTCCTATTGCTGTAAATAAACCAGGAATATCTGAACAGTAAAAAAAGTCATCTTCTTCAGAAAAGAATGAAAGCAAGTCTGTCTATCTCTTACGATAATACGAAATTCTTGTTTCTCGGGTTAAAAGATTTCTTTGCTTTAATCGAGAAGCTAGAATCTCCGATGCTTTTTTTAAAAAGGTCAAGGTCTCTGACTAATGCGCTGAGCTCTTCCTAATTAAATGGCCGGGCCTCAGAAGAAATATCTGGTTTAAAGTCAATTGCCACACTTTCATCATTTGAAGGGTTTTTTTCTTCGTGATCGTCATAATCATTTTGTGTAGATGAAGATGCTGGTAGTACCGGCAGCAGCGCATCGTCACAGTGCAAAACTGGTAGAGTAACGAATAGGGTAAAACCATTTGCACCGGTTTTTTTTGTTAATCCCCACACAAAAATAACAATCATCCTGATGATTCGAAGGTTCCCGCCAGATCATTGGTGTTTGATACTTGAAATGGGGTCTTTTCTTATTCGTCCATAACCTCAAAGACTCGACGCATGTCTTACACACCATATTAGGCACCCAGTACCCAAATAATCCAAATGCATCTGTTTTGCGAACTCCGACACACTAAGTCTACAATTTTTAAATGTATATTCACCGCAGATGTTACAAAAATAGTTGGGATCGTTTTTGCAGATATTTCTCGACGTGGACAATGTGTAAAAAAAAAAAGCTTAAAAAAAGCAGATCGGTTTTATAAAAGTTAAGCGAAACTAGTAAGAAATATGGCCGGTAGGTGTATCTCAAAAACTGAAGCTGCTAGAGAAAAATTGAGGTTATATTTGAAATCAGCGACCTCGAATTAGTAAACAACAGTTATAAAATTCCATGCAACAATAAAAAAGTCTAATTATGTTCCCTTGTGTTATAGTTATATTTATTATAATTTTTATTATTTTTATTATTATTTTTAAAGGTTCTCAAACTGAAACAAGTGGGGGTGCTACTACCCATCTCGAAAAGATGCGGATTTTTTTGCGGTAAATTGGAGATCCTGGATTTTAAATTGGTATTGCGTGCACCAGAGTACTGTCTCTCGAACAGTTAACAGTGTTGCAGGACACATTAAAGATAAAACATCAAATTGGATAAACTTTCCATCGAACTATGAGGAACAGTTAAGACGAAGCAAGAATGGAGTGGCACATATCGTTTCCCTACCTGCATAGGAGCCTTAAACTGTACTCATGTGGAAATTTTTCAGCCCCATTCCCATCCAGAAGAATACATAAACAGAAAGATTATGCTTCCATAAATATTCAAGGTACGTTCAATGGGATGGAATATTTTACCAGTGTTGATTGTCGGTGGCCAGGGTCAGTCAATGATTCCAGAATTTGGAGAAATAGCGCCGTGAAATCCATTATGCGAAGTTCGACTGACGTAGCTCGGAGATGAGTGCTATGGAATTACATCGTGGCATATGACACCTTTTAATAATGCAACGACAAATCAAGAAAAAGCATTTAATAAGCTCCACACTAAAGAGAGAGTTGTTATTGAAAGATGTTTCGGGCAGTTAAAAAAGAGGTTTTCAATACTACAAAACTGCGTACGTCTAAATTTGGAAAATGTTCCAAATTTAAATGTAGCATGCATTATCTTGCACAACGTTGCAAAATATTTAAAGCGCAACGATGATTTTCAACCATTTCAAGAAACAGAAAATAATAGATTTCTTGGTGAAAGTGAACTTCTTTCTAACAGCTCTCTTCAAATTCGAATATTAGGCCAAATAAAAAGAATGGAAATTGCTGAAATAATACATAATACTAGGTGGGGTGAAAAGTAACCACCTTGGGAATGAAAAAACTTTTTTTTTAAATTTTTTTATTTTATTCAATATAGTCCGCTTTTAGTTTGATACACTTATTTCAGCGATTTTGCAACTTCTTGATCCCCTCCGAAAAGTAATTTTCCGGAAGGTCTGCAAAATACTCTTCCGTGGCGTCGATGATTTCCTCGCGTGAGCTGAATTTTTTATTGATGAGTCATTTTTTGAGGTTTGAGAAAAGATAATAGTTCGAGGGAGCCAAATCAGGCTAATACGGTGAATGCGACAGAAATTGGAGCCGTAAGTTATTGATTTTAGCCATGCTTGCGATGCTCTTGTGTGCCGGTGCATTGTCTTGCAAAAACTAACTAATACTTACTGTTGATTGTTTTTCCTTTTCCGAGGTAGTCCACGAAGTGTATGCCATGACAATCCCAGAAAACTGACGCCATAACTTTTACGACCCATCGAGCCTCCCTCAGCCACTTCGAAGCACTCCTGCCGGCTTCAGTCCATTCTATTCTCTGGTGCTCAACAGTTACCAATCGACGCCAAAAGTCCGCCGATTCCGTATCAGCAAGTCCAAACACTCTTTCGAAATGCTCTCACGTTCGTGGTTTTGGTCAAGAGTGAGTATGCGCGGCACCCCGTGGCAGAATAACTTTTCATATACAGAATATTGCCCAAAATAATCTAATCTTTGTGGTATCTGCTAGCTCGCGCACCTTCACTTTCCGGTCAGCCAACACCATTTCATGTATTTTTTTGACATTGTTCTCTGTAACCGCATCGGAGTGCCTGCCGCTGCGGACTTGATCGGTAGTGTAGTTACGGCCACCACGAAACTCTCGAAACCAATATTTGACCAATATCGAACTTTTCTTTAGTTTCCTTCGCCGTTTTGCCTCTCAAAAAAAACGAAAATCCTTTTTTGTTTATACTCAACATGATGCCAAACACGTCAAGAACAATCAGTTGTCAAAACAAAACTTAAGACAGTATCGCGCTGAAATTTGGCATGTGTGCCTGAATATGAACGGACGTCACCATAACCTTTTTTGCTGTAGCAGCGCACTCTGGCGATCATGGAGGTTATTTTTCACTTCACCTAGTAATTTTAGTAATTTTAATTTATAGATATGTATCTTTGATTATTCAAATGATTTGTTTTATTGATATATACTTAAATAAAAAATTTTTGTAATTTTCCAAAAAATAAAATTTTTTTAAAATGTTTTTTTTTTTTTTTTTTTTTTTTTTTGTTTACAAATTAAAATATGTTGATCCATGTCGCTTACAGTGTTGGTGGAGGTATGATAAGAGAGAGATCCTCGTTCTTTATTGTCTCTATGTGTCCTTCTTTCAATCTTCTCTTGCTGCATCTGAATGAGTTTTAATTGCTAAAACAAAACCAAACGCTGAAGCTCACCATTTGTAAGACTTCTTGTTTCTTCTGATTCGCTGAACTTCCGTCTTTTTTCTTTTGCTGGAACTCCTACTGTCTCTTCTGTCGATGCAGCGTTTTTAGATATTATTGTGGTGTTCGATGCATCTTTTTCCGCCAGACCTTGGTTGACATAATCTGCTCCGACAGATAAGCCACCTTCATAAAACGCATGTTATTTAAAGTCGTGTATTTTTATTTCAATACTTACCAGGAATACATGTGATAGTTGGATTTTCACCGGCGTTGAGAATATCGAGAAAGATAATCTCCCATTCTTTAAGCTTAATGAGCTTGTTTCCAGTTTTTTTTTTTGACATCATTTTTCAAATTATTATTATTTTTTTTTTTATTTGGTCTGCATTCAATTTTACACCCGTTTTGTTGTTATATTTATTAATGAATAGCTCTACTGCTTCTACCTTAGCACGTTTAATGCATGGTTGCTGAGATTTGTTCAGTAAAACTTAATGCACTCTTAAGATTTGCACCATTTGGTTAACAGACAAATTTTCCTTTACTATATTTGCCATCACTTTGGTTGTCACTTGAAGAGTCGAAATAAGAATGACGAAAAAGCTAAACATGATGGATGTTTACAATAAAAAACTAAGTAATTGTAACTGTTACTTACGTAAACTTACGGTATAACTTTTTCAAAACAATTTTTTAGATTGTAAACAAAATAAAAAAGATAGTATATACTATGATTTCCGATGAATTGTACGTATTTACATAAAGTATTTGCAATCAAGTAAAAACTTTTTTTATGTATACGAAAAGAAGTAAAATCGGAGCATCTACTTAAGCTTTAGTATTTACTTAAACTTTTCACTTAAAGTAAGTACTTCGGTTTTATGCCTACCACCCAATATCTATGTGTCGGCAAAGTCATCACGAGAAAAAAACTTTACGAACTCAAATTAAGCTTGAATTGTTTAAGCATTAATGTCCCCATAATCTCTTATTAAAATGAGTTGTTTGCCGATCCTAATGTCATAACACTTTTTAAAAAAAAACTTTCAATTCGTATTTAATTGTCGAAGATTCATTCATATTTCATCGGAGGATCTTCAAATTCTTACTTGTAATTTGGAGGATTTATTCAAGTAACAATGGTGTGGCTTACTTTTCAATATTATTAACAAGAAAGAACCAACCTATTTGTTCATTTAACAGCCATATACAATAATAAAATAATATTGCGATCTGCTAAATACTCCTGTTGATCAAACAAAGTTAGACTTGTGACTTGTGTGACTTGACGCACATGCACTTTAGCAGATGAGTGCAACAAAAGTTGCGCTGTCGAAAGCATCATCAATATCGTTCAAATTCGTTTCTGTCGATTGTAAGTGCAGTGAAGATTCTCTTTAGATTTAACAGCAGCTGGTCTATACCATTATATAAATGCAATCGGTACCAGGTGTCTTAAAGCCGTCAAAGTATGGACAGTACTTGATGACCTTTGAATGAAACGTACCTTTGAAGACTGAAACTGACTGATATTTATTTCAGTTAGGGTTACCTTACATACATAGCTTGTTGAAATAGTAAACTAAAACTTTATATGAGAAACATTTTATTGTAACAACAACTCACCGGTCATCCTCAACCGATGACACTCAGCTCATTTGCAGTTTTGGTGATGAGAGCTTGTTGTAATTAGGTAACTTGGGAAATGTATGTGCCATTCGATTTTCTTAATAATTCCAGTCTGTCTGATTTCCCCCTTTTAAGAAAATTGTTTGTGATTTTTAATTCGGTTGATGGTAATCTGTTTCAAAAAATTCTATGGTATGTCTCCAGTCATACATGCTGACTTCCTTTGGCTTGCAGCATTTTTCGCTGTAGTTTCTTATTTGTACATATAAATTTGAAGGAAATGCAGTGTTTCTTCACGACCATTTTCGGAGATGGTCCCCATTTCTTATCACAAATTCTTTAAATTGCATAAAGTTATTGATGATTTCTTGACTCCCTCTTTAGTATTACTAGACGATTTCTATTTGCGAAAGCTCTCTATCTGTTTAAGATATCTTTTTTCTACATTGTTTAATGCTGTCTAGAAGGCATTTGAAGTCCATTTCGTCTATTTCCTCTAGGTTTTCGAAAAAGTATTTTCCTAAAAAATGTCTTCGACTACGCGATATTGCCTCGTATTCACACAGTATATGGGAGGCCATACTCAATTGCTTGCAGACCACCGCAGAATCTGCAAAGCGGCCATAGAGCCTTGTATACTCTGTGTCTTTCAAGATTTGACCACTTCAGGTTTGCAGTTTTTGTGATTTTTTCCTCGATAGTTTCCCTCACTATGCAAAGGGGTGGCTTGATGTCGGCAACCACACTATTTCGAGTCCCCATTTCCTTAGAAGCTCATCCGTTATTCCTTTTCCTTAATACTGGCAGTGTCCTGGCCACCAGCACAGTCTTACCCAATTCTGACTGCACTATCTTGAGCACTGGGCGACAGCCTCTGACAGCCTTGAATTCGGCCTAGTTATCGATATAGATAGCGATATTTCTTTCGGATACCGATCTCATCTGCAGTAGCTCAGCCGTCCTGAGTACAGCCAGAACCTCTAATTGGAAGACACTGCTTTCGTCCGGTAGTCTTATATACACTCTTAGTTCTGGGTCTTAGAAGATACCAAAATCTGTTCCTTCCTCTGTTTTCGATCCGTGAAAATTGCAATTTAATTTTAGCTGATTATTGCATGTTTTTTTCAGTCCTCCTTCTCCGGATATATTACATCATACGGGATGTCAAAGTCGATCATAGAAGGATTGCTTGGCAATACCTCTTGAAGTAATCCAGATTAGTGAATCGTATTGCACTGTTGCAAGCAATTTTTTTTGATCTGTAACTCAAGCGATGTAAACCGCCGCTTATTCTTGTTTCTTGCTTTCCACCATATAAGTGCACCGTATGTAAGAAGCCTACTTCAATATCGAGGAAGGCCGCCATTGCAAACTTTCCAAAGTGTAGATTTCCCTTTCATATACTCGTATACATGCTGTAACTCAGTCAAAAAGCCATTGCATCTGTATCTGCATCTATTCCTAATGTGAATCTCCAATAACCGCTCTAGGGTTTTAAGCATGAATGATGACAGACTTATTGGTCTGAAATATTTTACTGTAATATGCCCTTTTTAGCTAGCTTTAGATATAAGAACCACCGTAACTTCCTCCCAACCTTTTGGTAGGGTACCCTATGGTATATTTAGACTGTGTCTAAAAATTTGCATAATTTTTTGGATTGTTAACTCCAGTGCTTTCTGTAGCATAATCGATAGAATACCATCCGGACCGTGGGCTTTGTAAGCCTTAAAGAGCTGATTTGCCCACCGTAATTTTTTTTCTTTTAATAAGAACATTTACTTCCTCTTTGAAGAGAGAGAGATCAATGTTCTTAGTGTGCCGTAGCATGCCAGTGCTATCTGATACTGTGGATCCCGAAAAGTGGGCAACCAGCGTTAGCAGAACCTCTTGACTACTTCCAGCCCAGGTTCCGTCATTTTTCCTGAGGTAGCTAAGAATGCATTTTGCGTAACCTCAAAATCTCGTCTGTTACCGCGATATATCCACTGTACTTCTGCCAAGAAGCCCTTTTTGACTTTCTAACTGGGTAGGTACGTGAATTGTTTCTTACATTCATGGTACTCATTCCATGTACTGTCGCTTCTAAAAAGCTTCGTCCTATTATAAAACTTCCTAATCTCTTTCTTTTTTTGAGCTTATCTCTCTATTTCACTATTTTGGTTAAACCCCTTTAGGTGTTTTGTTAGCCGGGTAAGTTTTCCCGAACGCTATTGTTAGGGCCTTATTGATAGTTTCTACTGTGCTATCGAAATTAACAAAATATCGTAGGCAATTGAATAGGTATCCAGGTATATATTTGAAAACTCTGTTCTGAAAGTTCACATTGAAGCGTATCCATCGGTGGTCCGACATTGACGCTTCGTCGACTTCTCTTCATTCTCCCTCCTTCTATTGTACCTTTTTTACCACAGCAGTGGGTGAATTCATTCTATTACAAATTTTGAGGTTAGAAGACATAATAAAATCATACAAACACTCAAGTTTTTGGTTGATATCACCGGATTGTGTAGATGGGCGCTTGCGTCGAAGTCCTGTACCAGCATCTAATTTGTCTGCCTTGCCAGTTCTTTTAGCTCTCGTAGATAGCTACCTCGGAGTCATAGGGGAAATAGGCCGATGTCAGACAAAGTGGTTTGCCACACTCCCTTTCGCAGGTTGCCGCCGTCAGATCTTCTGAGCTGTAATTATTCGAAAGAAATGCCTCTAATTGGTTGTTGATAAGGATGCAAGTCCTGATCTTACCTTCTGCCTTGTAGAATAACGCGTAACTTTTCAGCCTAAGACCCTTGATCTTATTGTTCTTATTGGTCCAGGGCTTTTGTTTGAGTACGGTTACGATGTCCTGCCTGAAGATGTACTCCACTAGACAAGCCGTCGCTGCCTTACTAAGTAGCAGGTTTATCTGAAGCATTTCCATCATTTTGGGGGGTTTCTCCTCATTTTCTCCCTTGGTCGGTGGCTTAAACATCACTCTTCCTTTACTGTACCTTACCATACCTTCCGATTTTTCGAGGAATGGTAAGCAGTTCCTGTTGAGAGACAGCAGAAAATGCTGCTCGTACTGCCGTCTAGGCCCCGTCTTAAAGACTCTCCGTGTATCGGCTTTTAGTTTCTGATTCTACACATGGAGTAGTCCCAGGAGCTTCTCGGGATGCGTGTAGGACACGGAACTCAATCCCATGCCGATGGCAGATTGTACTTTGCCAACTCTGCCACCGTTATGCATTTTAGCACGATGTTTTCTCAAGCATCGCATAGCTCCAATATGAAGGGTTTTAGGAAGTCCACAGAAGTCTTGTTTCCGCAAGCTAGTAACTGCGTCTGCCTTCCTAATAAGCGCCATCGTATTATAGTTCCCAGTTCTCTGAGGCGGATAATTCCTTCCACAGGGCATCTTGGAACTTCTTCTCGACGCTTCTTAACTAGGCGATTGTCAGGTGACCGCAAGGTTACAGCTAGTTAATCATAGCAACAGAAGCTCGCCTTTCGGGTCGGTGCTCTTACGACGCAATGCGGATGAAGTATCAACCTTCATTTTTTTGGCATCGTTCGGCTCCAAGACGTCATCGGATCTGGCTTTCTTTGCTGCTACAACTTTCCATCTTTCAAGAGACGCTTGTTTCCTCTTTTAATTGTGCAGCGTAGGAGGTAGAGGGCGCCTGATCGGTTTCCTTTCCCGCCTTTGCAACGGCATCTCCTTTTCTTTGGCGCCGGTTGAGTGAGCGATTTGTTGGTTAGGATGGCCTACGCTCTCTCAAAGGCGGCTTTTTCCCGAGAATAAGTGTTCAAAGTGTAAATAGTGTACACGTACTAAGAATGAGTACACAATGCAAAGCAAATGCTGTACCATACAGTCTTACTCACATGATTCCAAACTGGGTATAGTATTGGGTTATTCAATAAGTTCTGCATTTAAAGTTAAACACTCATTTTTGGTATAAAAGCTTAAATTTCATCCATCAGATATTGTCCATTATGGTCTATTACTTCCAATGTTCTGAAAAAGACATTACGCCTCTTTTGTAAAAGTAATCAGACTTATGGGGAAAAAAGTTTTCCAGGTACATTTTCGTACAAATTGTTTTGGGGAGAGCACGGTGGGTGCTGCGTAGTTTCCCAGCCAAATGAATTCATCTTTTGTTTTTTACTAAAGCTGTTTGTAGTCTGGCGTTGTCATAATGAAAAACAACGCCCTTGTTGTTCACCACCTCTGGTCGTTTTCTTCCACTTCCTGCTTCAAAGTATCGAGCTAAGAGCAATATTTACCAGCAATTATTGTCTGATTAAGTGGAAGCAACTTGAAGTAAAAGACACCTCTCCAGTCCCACCAAATGCTCAACATGACTTTTTTGGATGCAAATCTTCTTTGCCGACCGATTGCGGTGTTTCACCAGGAGCCCACCATGAGTTTTTATGCCGAATGTTCGAATGTTGCTGTAAACCCCCCCTTTTTTTGTCTCCCGTAACAACTTTATTTAGGAAAGCATCAAAATTTACAGACCATTATGTGATCCATTTGCACTGAGTTTTTGAAGAACCCAAACATCCACATTTTTCGACATTCCAAGCCTTTTCAGTCTCTGCAAAACGGTTGTATGGGCAATGTTATTCCGCTGAGTGATCTCTCGTGTCATCAAATGCCTGTCAACGGTAACTGCAGTCAAGATTTGATTGTCGCCTGTGGTGAGTGGACGTCCAGAGCGAACAGGATCAGCAAGGTCTATATTTTCTGAACGAAAGCGTGTAAACCAACGCTGACAAGTGTCAACGCTTATAGCCGAATCTCCACATACGCTACAAATCTCCCGTTGCGCCTCTGTCGTCTTGATACCTTTTTCTTTTTAAAGAAAAAAAGCAAAAGGTACCGAAAATGCACTTTTTTATCCTCCATTTAAAAAAAAAAATTTTGAGCACGTCCGATCAAAACAAATTCTTGTAACAATGCTTTACATAACCCTCTCTAATAGAATAAACAACAAAAATTTCATAACTATATACACAGAGATTTACTAAAACGAAAACCCTATTTATAAGAAAGAAACCGCAGAACTTATTGAAGCACCCAACACTCTCTTTTCTATATATTTGGGTGCTTGCATTTAATAAAACAAAATGAGTGCACCAAATGGAAATGGATGCAGTGGTTCAGAATATGAGGTTTTAACAGAATTTGAATGTGAACTAAGTGAAAAAGCCTGTACAAAGGGTTTTCCAGTAAGGACAGTGTATAGTCTTTATGTTAGAGAAGCTTAAGTTTTGCAAGTTATCGTAATTAATGTTTGTCGAATCAATATGATAAATTATAGTGTTGAGGAACGCGTGAAAATCATGTAGGATGTTAATTTATTTACATACATTTTATTTACATAGATATGTACCATATAAAGTAAAAGGAAACAAAATAGAGAATTCAAGATACAGATACATAAAAACAAAAAGTTAAGGCTGGTACTGTAGACACTTTATCACTGAAGAATTTTCGATTTTGTTTTATGTTTGCTGCATAGGCAAGGAAAGTTAGGGAGGACAAGAAGAGAGGTTCCAAAATATGTTCCTTTTGATTGTTTGGAGGTTATAATGATCAGAAAATAAAGAGCTCAGTTGTACGATGTTTCAGTGTGTGATAAGCATTCATAGCGAGACGAGTTAACGTAACAAGTATTACGTTTAAAGGTTTGAAAGGGTGCAATGCTATTGGCAATTTCAATGGAGCACTGGTGGTGAAAATAGCGATAGAGCAAGGTGAGGCAGCAGACTTTTCGTCGGTGTTCGAAGTTGTCAATGAACTTGGCGATATGAGCGATATCGCCTATGAGTCTTATCGCACGGTTTTGAATACTATCTAGCAAGTATAAAGATGTTTTATACACACATGACCAGATGTGGACATTGTAGTCCATAAATGCCTTATATATTGAAGCCCGATGAGACGGGAAAAAGTATTTCTTACACCGTTTGATGAAATCTGGGCATTTTGCAGCATTTTGACACATATACCGAGAATGGAAAGTTTTCCGGTTTGGGTGTTTAAATGTCGCTTTAACGATAGCAGACAGCATTGTATTTTGGAAGCATTAAATTCCACCCTGTTATGCTGTTAATATCGGAATTTAATAAGCTTAGCATACGCTTCCTTTCCACTGCCGAAAACCAAGTGGGTGTGAGTCCATATGCAAATATGAAAAGCAGAGAGCGCTGTCGTCAGCAAAGGAATATATTGAATCAGTAGACAAGAGATCGTCGATGAAAATTAAAAAGAGTGTAGGAGACAGAACGGAGCCCTGGGGCACACCAGCATATAATTTGTAAATATCAGACTTGAAATCATCCAAAAAACCTAAAATTGAACGTTCCACGGTATGGTGCCAAACTCTGTTAAATGTCTTAGAAATATCAAGTGCAGCTATCTTGCTTTCGCCAAATTGATGTACCCTTGGGTTCCATTTTTTTGTGAGACATACCATCAAATCTTCGTGGACCTGTTGCTACGAAAACCGCATTTCCGATCATTGAGAAGTTTTCGTGTTTCGAGATATAGTATTTCATGAGCTGATGATGTATCAGTGTTTCCATGACCTTGGAAAGAAGGGACGTAAGTGCAATGGGTCTGTAGGAGGAGGCAGAATAAGATTCCCCTTTTTTAGCGACGGTCTGAACAAATGCTGTTTTCCAAATTCTCGGAAAGATTCCTAAAGAAAGAAGGAGAGGTATACCATTTGGACCGACGATGGACTCGTTAAATTGAAGATTTGACGAACTCATGAGTACACGGAGACAAAGCACAATCTGATTATGTTGAGCAACAAGCTGATTGGCCTTGTCTAAAGAGCTGATAGCTGGAATCTCATTGTACAATACGCAGTATTTATAATGTTTTTGAAGTACAAATAACAATTTTTACTATCTTTGGGACATTGTAGTATTTTTTGTCGTATTCGTATTCGTATTCGTGGTGGCTTCTTTATAAGCTGTCTATCCAGAATGTTGAACCCATCCAGAATTGCGTATATTAAAACCGCCAAAAAAAAAAAAAAATGATTTCAG
Organism: Volucella inanis; assembly: GCA_907269105.1. NCBI lineage: Eukaryota > Metazoa > Arthropoda > Insecta > Diptera > Syrphidae > Volucella > Volucella inanis. The sequence continues at coordinate 152,994,391 of OU026153.1, forward strand.
TATGAGGATGCAGGGATGCAATTTTTTGAATGAAGTCAGACAGCCCATTAAACTCGTTAGAGGTCGATTTACTGTCCAGTTTGCTTACGAAGATGAAATTCTAATTACATAAAATTGAATTCCGTATCTGAACAGGGGTGACATTGTGGTGGAGTTGTATAAGCTACATCCCTACGCACGTAAATAGCGAGACCGCGATAAAGGAAGAATAATGATCCTAGTTCGTAGCTTCAGATCTAATCTGAGTGATCTGAGAGGTGTCTGCGGTGATCTACATGTGTTTCACTAAGTGCCAAAACAGCTGATCTCTATTTGTAGACGTAGACCTATGCAGCCCGCGTAGATTTGCTAAGTCCCCTCTAAATTCGCTAGCCACTATAAAAAACAAACACCGACGATGATAGTCAAGGCTGCGAAGTGAAAATTCTGATGCTGGTTTACCGAATCAAATTGTTGCAACAAAATGCACACGTCGGTAGTCGACTCGGTACACGGTATATCATTTTACGAAAGGCTGAAAATTTTCAGTAAAAGGAATATGCAAGTAGAACAATGGACTGATTCTTTGTAATTATAGGCACTCTGTTCCGACAGAAGAAAAAACCAAAACACTCTGTCCAAACTATAGAATATTGACCCTTCGTTAAGATATTGTAGTTAGGTGGAAATACTAAATATTCTACTGTTGCAACTCTGAAATGATAGTGCCTATCCAATCACGTTGGCATCATTATCTCCCCTGAAAATAATACGGTGTTGACTTCAAGCATCACTACCGCCGAACTAGCTCTTAAATGATGAGGGTAGATATGAATGTGAAATATGTGAAGGAGTTTTTAGAAGCGTAGGATAGTGGTTGTTTTTTTACTCCCATTAAAACGATCAACATAATAATTGGGTCAGTATAAATGAGGGACAAATTTACAACCAGAAAACGGACGGCCTAGATTTCGTTTCTTCCAAAATATAATATATAAGAGTTAAGACTTATGTTACTCTTCAGTTACTTTACAGGCTTCCTGTTTGTTATGGGGTATCAGTGGCCAATACAGCTGCATCTTACCATGGCATTTCCTAGTTCTTTAAAAACCGCGGCTAGTAAGCTGTCATCTATATCAGCTTTGGTTGTTTTTTTTTTTTTGTTTAAGACTATTCGATGCTTCCTCAGTGGAAGGCTTGTTTTACTTAACATCGGAATTTTAGTTACTGTGTCCTCAGAAATTGTTTTCCTAAAACTTCTGCACCGATTTAACTACTACGAACCTTCCCCGAACAGGCTTCGGTCGTACTCTCCGATTTAAATTCTTGCAATAGCTTTTTTTTGTATTCTCTTGAGCCGCTCTGATATTTCTATGAAGCACTGCTCTGAATAAATTTTTCACCCTGCTGCCCGGCAGTCTTCGTCGAAGCAAAAGTTTCGTGTTGGAAGCCGCAGATCAAAAGCGCTGCTCTGGTATTCAGTATTTTAGGTTTTTGACATAAGACTACCTGAGAGATTAAGTGACACTTGATTGGAAAAAGTTCTGGTGATCTTTTGTGATTGTAACCGTCCGAGATCAAGATTTCTCGTAATATTTTCTTGTTTTTTGGAAAGTACAGGGAAGTACCAAAAGACAGTTCCAACAACCAAACGCTATGGCATGCAGTCAAAAGGGAGGTTATTTGATATAGTAGTTTACAGGATTCCTAAAATCAAGTTATTTAGACGTATAAAGGATATAAGAATGGACTTTTACTTAAATAATCTCAGATAAACTATAAAAGATGCTATAAAAGAAACGAAAAAGCAGGCCACAGAATGTACTAATATATAAAATTAAGTTGATTATTGGTACGATAGAATAGGATTTGCTTCGATCCCTTTGCAATTTTTCGCCGTAAGAGCGAATGACATAAGAAAATAAAATTGAACCTTAATTCTCTTGTGTAATAATCGATGAACTTAAAAACTACAGGGTCTTTAGAAAGTCTCTTCATTCCTTTCTTGAAGGATTCGCACAAAGTTGGAGGATTTGGGGAATTATATTTTACCAAAACTTATCACCCGAATAAAATAGTATATTCATCAAGACGTAAGAGGTGATTTTGAGCTGGTAGCGAAAGCAAGTTGTATAGTATATCAGACCAGCATTTCTGTCACCACCTGAACTCCGTATTTATGTGTTAATCATCCCCTATTTAACTGATTAAATGGAACCACTATCCTGTTTGAAATGGAATCTGAATCACCAAGAACCAAGTGAATCGTTTGCTTACTTGACATCTCTAATTGTGGGTGCCCGTGACTCAAGTGGTATTGTATTGGCTTCCCAATCGGAGGGTTCGGCATTCAATACCAGTCGTGCCCGAAAGACATTCTTTTTTTCAGGCAACATAAATTTCGTGAGATTAACGGATGCCAAAACTACAATAACAAGTGAAATAAACTAATAATTATGTATCTCCATTAAATTAGAATGCCACCCATGGAGCGAAATAATCACTGAGCCCAAACATCTTTCTCTCTCTCTTCCTATTAAATTTTCTGAAAAACTTAAATCGTGCTTCGGCATTTTTAGAGCATTCATACACTCCTGGAGTGTTAAGCTTCAAAAAAAAAAAAAAAATAATAATAATAATAATAATAATCCAATATTTCTTGACGCTTAAAGAAAATCGCTCCAATGAACACATAGATTGTCATTGTCAGATAATCTTACTTTGATTTATTTTTTTGGGCGTTGGGTCTGGTCATGGTACTACATTGCTAAATATTGATAATATGAGAGTGCTGGGCTAACAAATGTTCTAAAAGTAAACCTCATTATTGTACTGTAGGAAGAATTTTTTTTTTTTTAAATTCCTTTGTAGCATGAAAAAGTTTTAATAAACTTCATTCGAAGTAGTGTTTTGTAATCCCCTCCCCAACCTTTTGGCTGAAACTTTCATGCCATCTCTCTAGGAATAACAAAGCTTGTTACAAAACAAGCATTCCAACTTTTCCAGATAGCCCAGATGGATATACAGTTTGTAAAGGCAGATATAAAATACTTTTGCTAACAAGTTAATCAACTTAAACGTGATGTCAAGACAAGTTGTCATATCTCAAAGAAATGACTTATCACCAACCCGCCATTTTTCCCATTCAATTATCCTTGAAACTTAAATAACATACTCTCTACCTACATCTTCATTCTTCCACTTATATTAGATATAAGAAATAAAATTGCAGCACGAGCAAACACAGTGCTCTATAGTTGAGCACATATTGACAATATAACCGAAGTATACCTTCAGGACAATTTTTACAACTTTCGGCATCAGTCGTCGTCAACTTCAGGTGGACTTTGTCGTTTCTTTTCTGTTTCTACTCTATTCTTTTCTTTTCTTATTCAGTTAATTTCATTAGTTAATGCTAAAGTTTTCTCCACTCAAATCAACAATTGGTTAGTTGGTAGCATTACTTCAGAGTGTCATTTCGTTGGCATTTGACCATCATCAACACGAAATGCCTGATTCTGTAGCGCTTCCGATGTCGTGTCATCACACCAGCACCAGGTTCTTGATGATGAAATTTGGAAAAGGTGAGAAGGTAATTGTCCGTGGTGTTATATAACAAACTATTATACTTGACAATGAAAAGGAAGATACCATCTCCAACAGTATCAGATCATTTGCGAAGAACGAGAGAGCCGAGAGCTAATTTGGTAGCAAATGACGAAAGTTCAGAGATACGAGCAATACTTCAAAGTTTGCCTACGATTTGCCTTGTCTTTTTTGTTTTCCACGTATCATAGTCCTGTCATTTGATTTTCGGTGTTGTAATTTCTTTTAAATGATTGTTGTCATATTTTTTATCTAATGCAGTGAGCTGTGAAACAGTCATAGGATTATCCGAACAAATAAAGAGGAGGCAAGCAAAAAATGAATAAATATGATTCGAGAAACTGTTTATTTTTGAAGTAAACTCAATTCAATAATTTTAAAATAAAGGAGAATTTATTGTGAGTTTCAAATGTTTTTCATCATCCTTTCAGTCTTCTTATACAAGAAAATACCCGCGTTCTGTATTTTTTTGTATTTAAAAAATTTATAACTGGACAACCGAACTGGACTGGCGCTATTAACTTAATTAACTTAATATTGGGTATATATTTTAATTCGTGCGGTTTTTTTTTCAAAATTTGAACGTTTATTTAAGAAAAACGCGTACAATAGTATTATTCAAAGTATTGCCCATCTGAAGCTATGACTTCTTCCCATCTTTCTGGCAATTTGTGGATCCCATCCCAAAAGAACTGTTCTGGCTTGGCAGCCAAGAATGAATCAAGCCATTTTTTGATATTCTGCTCTGATGTGAACCGTATTTCAGTGAGGGCGTTCTGCATCGACCGGAACAAATGGTAGTCAGAAGGGGCAAGGTCTGGGCTATAAAGCGGTTGGGATAAGACTTCCCATCCACTGTTTTTCAAATACTTCTTAACCGGAATAGCAACGTGGGGCCGAGCGTTGTCATGATGGAAAATTATTGCCTCGTATCTGGTCGCATATTCCGAGTGTTTTTCGGCTACTGCTCTCTTCAAACGGAGTAATTGTGTTCGGTAGCATTGTCCATTGATGGTTTCACCCGGTCTTAGCAGCTCATAGTACAGCACACCCATCTGATCTCACCAAGTACAGAGCATTACCTTCGCGCCACGGATATAACTTACCATTATTTTCGACCTGATGCCTATGCCTTGGCATCATCATATGATATTAATAACAGTAGGTATGCTTCAGCTCTCATATTATTCTGTTCTGTTATATAGTGCCTGTTCTCTAATCTAGTTCGCAACAAGCTTTAAAAGTATCATATTTTCAATCAATATTATCAGCCTTTTACCCGTACCATTTTTGAATTATAATGTCTCGTGTCTCACAGAAAGCTTAATATATTATCTTAAGCAGTTTTCCTAGAATTGATAGATATATCAGGGTTGTGGCATAGCAGCTATCTTCCTATTCTTCACCCCAAAATCTAACGCTTAAATAGTGTTATTCGATTAACATGACTATTCTCTCAAAAAAACTAATGGGTATCTGGAGTTGTTTTTGGCGACGGTTTTCGTTGGCCTACTCAGTGGTCTCCGATAACAGCATGCATGCTAAAACAACAATTGTATTCGCAACCAGTAGCTTAATGCTGACCTATGCCGCGCTGGTTTATAGACGAGTTGTTCTGCTATATGCACTTGCCTGCACTTTTATCAGGCCGGAGGTACCATGTGGGTAGCCGGTTAAAGCCCAGCATATCAATTGCGGCATTTCTGACGACCTAGCAGTTTGTTATGGCTTTGACCTCAGGTTGAATGTTATGTGATTGGCAACGTTTTGGCGATTACAGCCGTTCTTCTCTTCATAGTATTTCTCCATCATTTTGGCATCTGAAATTTTCTGAAACGTATACTGTCTAGAACTTGTGGTGATTCGCAGTGAACTATAAGCTTTCAATCCTGATTGTTGTGTCATAAATGATCTATAGTTATCAAAATTTTCTAAACGTCGTGTTAGTGACTTAGAAGATCCTATATCCTCAGGCAATAAATATAGGAGAATGCTTATAGCGAATATGTCGCGTAGTGAAAAGTTTTTTGATCTTCTTGCGAATTTGCTCGATACGAACAATAGAGATGAGGAATGTGTGCAATTTTACAAAGTGCAGAAGAAAATAACCATTCCCCCAATCAAAATTCTACACAAAAGCAGTGATTCAGCCGTACTAAATTCAAAGAAATGAGAGAAAATATATCTCTGAAGAATAATTGATCATGATTTTCATGGCAGCGGGTAGGTGCGCCTACGAAAGTTTTCAACTACAACAGTTTTGTAGACTTTCTCTCTTTTTTAAAAGTTTCTATTCAACAAAAACGTCAACAGAGTATCCAGCATGTTCCAGAGCGCAAAGTGCAAGTCTCATCAGCTGAGAACATTCTATTCTCACAAGAAGAACTTGCCTCCTTAACGATGGAAATGGTTTCAAAACTTGGCCAACGCAAATCAAAAGTGGAATAATTTAATGTAATTGCACAGCTTGCAGATGAGTACTTACTAGGTGGAATAAAAGGTAACCTCCTTGACCGCCAGAATGCACTGCTACTGCAAAAAAGGTTATGGTGCCTTGAAGTCCGTTCATATTTTTGTTTTAACAGCTGATTGTTGTTGACGTGTTTGGCATCATGTTAAGTATGGACAAAAACGATTTTCGTTCTCTCAGAAGACATTATATTTTGAGAGGCAATGCTCCGTCAGATAACACCGTCAAATATTGGTTTCGAGAGTTTCGTGGTAGCCGTACCTCCACTACCGATCAAGTCCGTAGCGGCAGGCCCTCCGATGCGGTTACAGAGGACAAAGTCAAAAAAAATACATGAAGTGGTGTTAGCTGACCGTAAAGTGAAGATGCGCGAGCTAGCAGATACCACAAAGATTAGTACTGAACGCACACGCCGTATTTTGGGCAATATTCTGCATATGAAAAAGTTATCCTGCCGCTGGGTGCCGCGCATACCCACTTCTGACCAAAAACCCGAATGTTAGAGCACTTCGAGAGAGTGTTTGGATTTGCTGATGAGTGCCCGGCAATGGACTGAAGCCGGCACGAGTGCTCTGAAGCGGCCGAAGGGGGCTCGATGGGTCGGAAATGTTATGGCGTCGGTTTTCTGGGATTGTCATGGCATACTCTTCGTGGACTACCTTAAAAAAGGAAAAATCATCAACAGCGAGTTTTATTGTGCATTATTGGAGTGATTGAAATTGAAATCGCTGCAAAACGGCCTCATATGAAACGAAAAAAATTTCGTTTTTGCAAGACAATGCACCGGCGCACAAGAGCATCGCAACCACGGCTAAAATTAATGACTTACGGCTCCAAATGCTGTTGCATCCACCGTATTCGCCCGATTTGGCTCCATCGGACTATTATCTCTTCCCAAACCTCAAAAGATGGCTCATCAATAAAAAATTCAGCTCACGCGAGGAAATCATCGAAGCCACGGAGAGTATTTTGCAGACCTTCCGGAAACTACTGGAATAAGTGTATCAAATTAAAAGGGAACTATATTGAATAAAATAAAAAAAAAATTTTTTATATTCCCATGGAGGTTCGCTTAAGCTATTATGTTGGAATGCTAGAGGCATACGAAACAAACGCGTTGAGTTTTTCAATTTTCTTTGTAATAACAATGTCGATATATGTCTTGTAATGTTAGCCTAAAAAATTGTAAATACGTTTGTTACAGATTGGATCAAGACTATAGAATTTTGAGCGGTGTTGCCATTGTAATAAAGAAAACAATTCGGCATAACGTCCTTCGTAATACTACGGTAGTGGAAGCGATTTGAGTCGAAATTATTTTAGCAAATTTCTCCAGATTGAAAGTTTTATCGGTATATTTTTCCGGAGGTAAATGTAACCCACTCCAAGTTGTAAATTTCAAAAATTATTTTAGAAAGTTGCTCAGCAATGATCGACTTATAAAAGGGGTGATCTAAACTGCCGCCACCGTGACTGGGGTTGTTTGGAGGCTAATCGTTGGGGTAATATATTAGCAAATTTATTTATGAGACATGCCTTTAATAATATGTACCCTAACAGCCCAATTTATATCCCAAACTTAAGCAGATTTTCTCTATCTGTGTTAGACATATTTTTAACTAATATGCCTTACTTGTTAACACATCCCGTTTCTATTCATGCCCTAAGTTCGGATCATTTACCTGTAACATGTGATATTTTACTTACCCCTATGTTAAAAAATGTGTAATATTTAGACTATAAGAATGCTAACTGGAATCTATTTAGATCTTACCTCACTTCAAGTATTCGTAATTATCCGCTAGTTCTAAATTATATTAATTGTAGTCAACAAGTAGATTCACTTATTAATCCATTCAAAAATAAAATAATTGAAAGAATTCGTTTAACAGTTCCGTCTAAAAATCCATTTCAAAGAGTGATCGCTCTCCCACCTAATATTTTACAACTAATCAAAATCAGAAATTCATATAGAAAGCGACGGAAAATGTCTATAGACTATCCAGCGATCCTAGGGAAATGATTATATTAAATAAACTTTGAAAGATACATATTTCGGAAATAGAAACTCTGTATTGAAAAACAAATTAAGATCTCTTAATCAAAATTCAAAGGAATATCATTAATATTTTTAAAAAGTGAAATATCCAAGTTCCCAATCTCAAGATCTCTGGCTGCATTATAACATCAGCTGAGTCCAAAGCAGAAATACTAGCAGATGCCTCTATGAAAAATTATTCTACTTTTCAGAACAGCCCTATTATTGCTTTTGAGTCAATGGTTATAAACGAGGTATCTTCGTTCAGCGATATGGAGCTGAAATACCTTCAAATATATTCATTACCAACGAAGATATTCAGTTTATAATTTCAAATTTTAATTTTAATTCTTAAAAACCTACCAATAAATACTATTTGCTTATTAACTTTTATAGTCAATAGTAACATCAGAATACAAAATGTGCCTAAAAAATGGAAAATAGCAAAAATAATTCCCTTTTTGAAGTCAGGTAAACCAGCTAATACTACTTTCAGTTTCCGGCCTATAAGTCTATTAAGTGGATGTAGTAAGATCCTTGAAAAAGTGGTAAAATTAAAGCTTCATGTCTTTCTAGAGGAAAAAAATATATAACCACATTATCAATTTGGATTTCGTATTTATCACAGTACATCGCATCAAATTTTGAGAATTTCAAAACATGTGAGATCTACAATAATTTTCTTCAAAATAAATCAACAGGTTTAATTCTGCTAGATATAGAAAAGGCTTTCGACACTGTTAATTTACAAACTTTAAAGGATAAACTGCCCTCCGTATTTAATTAAAATAATACAAAATTTTTTAGATGGTAGAAAGTTTGTAGTGTCACTGAACAATAGGACATACTCTATTTAATATCTATCCTGCTGATTTTTCAATTTCACCCAACTAGAGTATTGCAATGTATGCTGATGATACTGCAATATACTCCCCCCCATGAACTAGGTTCAGTTGTTGAAGAAAATCTCCAAATAGGTTTACACAAAATATTTGAATACTATAGCACTGGAAAGTGAAAATAAATATTGAAAAGAGTCATGCTATTTTCTTTACACGTAAAAGAAAGGACTGTTTTATGCCTCTGAGAATTTTAAAAATTAACAGCAATGAAATTCCCTGGGTTAACTTAATTAAGTACCTTGGTGTGTAGTTACACAACTAAATTGAATGTTGCTATCAAAATGCATTACCCTATTATAAATCGGAACTCATTACTGAGCAAACAGAATAAACAAATTTTTAAAGTAATTTAATAAGCGTTGATAACATATGTTTCACCTGTTTGGGGGAATTGTTCTAAAACACATATAAAAAGACTGCAAATCGCTTAAAAATGATTATTATTAATATTAAATTAAAATAATTGATGCTTGGTCTTTCATGGGACTTCTCAACAATGATTTTGCATGAAAAGGCAGGTGTCCTTCAAATTGCAAGGAGAATTGAAATTCTCAACGAAAAATTCTTTTCAAAATGTACATATGCTGAAAATTCATTGATTAACATTATTTACACATAAACGAAATTTATTTACATATTAATTCTAGCCTTGTATTAAACTATACTCTAAAGCTTGTTTGTAATTATTTGTTAATAATTTTTTATCCGTTTATCATTTACTTATATATTTTTGAATATATTTAAATGTATGTGTATACATTGTCTAGTTATTGATTATATATTTAAATATATTAATTAATTTATTTATTTACCTACTATATATACTCATATTTATTTATATATTTATTTATTAATTTTTTTTCTGTTCATTTATTTATTTACACCCTGCCTGACTCGAACTGCAACTTTTTAAAATGCTATAATTTTTTTATTTTTTGATAAATTTTATTATGCCAAAGCAAAAATCAATTTTCAAATCTTATAAGTAGTTTTTAATATGTCCACCTTTGGCGCGAATAATGGCCTTGAGACGGCCGAAGAAAGCATCGCACACTGCACGCAAGTGGCTCTGCGGTATTTTGACCCATTCCCGGTGAATTGCTTGTTTGAGGTGGTCCAAACTTTGGTATTTTTTAGTGCTAATCTTCGCCTTCAAAATACCCCAGACAGAGAAATCTAACGGATTTGCATCCGGAGAATTTGCAATCCATTGCGTCGAATAAATGAAGTGTGGAACATTGTTTTTTAACCAATCTTGGTTGACGCGCGCTTTGGGAGACGGTGCCGAGTCTTGTTGAAATGTCCACGGTCTCCGACCGAAATGATTGTTTGCCCAAGGCTTCAATACTGCCTCTAAGACAATTTCTCGGTCCAAAACTACGAGCGGAGAGCGACCATCGGCGGTTATGGCGGCCCAAACCATCACCATCGGTGCTACCTGCTTTCTGGTGGCCGTAAATTTTCGAAAGACCTCTCTGGCAAGTAAACTCGGTCATTATGTTTGTTGAAATATTGCTCGATAACAAATGGCGACTCATCGGAAAAACCAAATTCGGCAACTCACCACTTTCGTGCAAGCGTAGCAACTCCTTCGCTCTTTCAACTCTAACTTTTTTCTGTTGCGGTGTAAGATCGTGTGCTTTTTGGAACTTTAATAGCTTGAGCCCAAGCTCATTTTTCAGTATGTGTTGCATCCGTTCCAACGATATGTTGAGCTCACGAGCCATTTTCCTTCCACTTCGACGCACAATTTCGATTTCGCACAATGCGAGCCTTCACTTTCCGAACCATTTCTGCCGATGTTGCTGTTTTTTTATGACCACCTCCATGGCGTTTTGCAACGCTGCCAGTATCACGGTAACGAGCTATGGTTCAAGACACAAATTATTTATTCACGTTGAGGTGCTGGAGGGCTCCAACGATAGCTACTTGTTTGAATTCCATTGCGGATAAAAATTTTCTAACACAACTGAGATGCAAATCGTTTAAAAGGCAAACAATAAAATTATCTGTCATGTGTCAAAATTTGAGCTCACTGTCATGGACGCTTTGGAAATTAAAGCAGTCTGAAGTTGGTTGCAGTTCGAGTCAGGCAGGGTGTATATATTATTTATTTTGCATCAACTGATTTATCCAGGTAAACAAATACATGTACCTTAAATTTCGTAAATCGGTTCACTACTTATTTTACACACTTTATCATTTAACATACAATACAACATATAACTCTATCCCCGTATCTGAACGAAGGTTTTTCTTCAAATTAAATTTAGATAAACGAATGCAATTAGCTAATATTTATGTTTCTCAGTAGTAAGATAAAACTGTACCATCATATTTCTGTGCAAGCTGTGCTAAAAACAAAAAATAAATATCTGTCTATCTGTGTATCTATCTTGTGGTGGTTGTATTCTTTATTGGCCTCTCGGATTGTGATCCATTTAATTGGGTCTTTTTTTATCAGAGCATCGTCTTATGCCCATCGTTCCCGAGACTCACTTTTGGGTTAATGCACCCAAATTGTGCACTAGCAAAATTATCAGGTAGGTCAAATCCAAAAAAGTGAACTATTTCATTTGGTCTTCACGCTGGTGGCACCACCAGTGTTGGCACCTCAAAGTCAATGACTAGTGTTACCAGATAACTGATTATTTGTTCAACTATTCTGATCTGAACGATATGTGGTTTTGAAGGAATGGGGTTCCGTACGACACTGCCCAAGAAATCATCGACTTAACTATAATATTATAACGCGAAATGGACTAGTGAATTGGGCACTGAAATCGTGCGAACTGTAGCCAATCGATTATTACTTACGGGACTATGTAAATAGTATATGTAACACATGGGCTGATATGTCAGTGCCGTTTTATAGTAAAACACAAAATTTTTGCAAAATTCAACTTTATTTATCAATATAGTTGCCTTCGAGGGCGACACACTGATTGAAACGATTTTTCAATCCTTCGATACCAGTTTTGTAGTACGATTTCGTTTTAGCCGCAATATAGGCCTCTGTTTCGGCGATTACTTCTTCATCGGTCTTAAATCTCTTTCAGGCGAGCATTCTTTTGAGGTCTGCGAACAGGAAATAATCCTTGGGGGCCAAATCTGGAGAATACAGTGTGTGGGGAAGCAATTCATAGCCGAATTCATTCAATTTTTCCATCGTTTTCATCGTTTTCATCGTCTTGTGACACGGTGCATTGTCTTGATGAAACAGCACTTTATTTTTCTTCAAATGCGGCCGTTTTTCTGCTATTTCGTCCTTCAAACGCTCCAACAGCACAACGTAATAGTCGCTGTTGATAGTCTGCCCCTTTTGGAGATATTCAATCAAAATTATTTCATGTGTATCCCAAAATACGGATGCCATAATCTTGTCAGCCGACTGTTGAGTTTTTGGTCGTTTTGGACGAGGTTCATCGCCTGTTCGCCAATCAGCTGACTGCCGACTTGACACTGGTGTGAAGTGATGGAGCCAAGTTTCATCCGTTGTTACACCTTTAAACACTCCTCTGAATCATCAACACGTTTTGTTTTTGGTCGACTGTGAGCAAACGCGGCACCCACTTTGAACAGAGCTTTCGCATGTCCAAATATTCGTGTATGATTTATCCAACACGCTCTTTTGATATCTTCAGAGCCTCAGCTATCTCGATCAACTTCACTTTACTGTCATTCGTAATCATTTTGTGGAATTTTTTGATGTTTCCATCTGAAACAGCCTCTTTTGGACATCCACTGCGTGCATCATCTTCGGTGCTTGCATGACCACTTTTAAATTTTTCAATCCACTTGCGAATGGTTTGTTCGGCTGGTGCAGAGTCCAGGTAACACTTATCAAGCCATTTCTTTGCATCGGCTGCATTTTTCCCCATCGAAATTGCTTTGAATCCATTTTTTTTTTTGTTTTTACAATAACAAAAATTGCTTCACTCACAACGCTATATCTCGAGAACTTATCGTCCGACAGCTGTCAAATTTATACACGTATCTTTTGAAGGTTGGTACTAACTGAAAATGGTATGGATTTAATTAAAGTGGTGCAAACGGTGCCCTCTCTTTTCAGCCCATGTATTAAAATGCAAAGCCATATTTGGCTTCGTATGCGGTAGAGGGTTAATAAGGGGTGATTCATCGTTACATTTGATTTTCAATCACGCGTGACTCCTATTAAACTGCTTTGTCATTTTTGTTCAATATCGTTTGCCAAGTCATCATGGGAAGACTCACACCACAACAGCCTCTCCAAATTGTTGGCGTATTTTACGTAAGGATCTCGTCCCAAAATCGTACAACTTGTGCAAGAATTGAAGCCAGGCGACTTGAATTCGCGTCATATTTTCAGTAAATAGGTTCTGGAATAATTCAATGAAAATCCGGTGTTTTATCATGACATTTTGTTCAGTGATGAACCCAATTTCTGAGCAACCCGAAGAGTACGAAGAGCTACCATTACATCCATTAAAAACAACAGTATGGTGTAGCTTATGGGCTGATGCAATTATTGGTCCATATTTCTTCAAAAATCAGGCAAATCAGAATGTTTTCTTCAATGGTAACCGCTATCACGCCATGTTAATGGACGATGTGCTTCCTGAAATTCAAGCACATGGTTTGGTGAGCTCTGAAAATCTGAGAAATCATTTTGGTGAGCACTTAATTTAACGTTTCGCTACAGTAAATTGGCCGCCTGAATCGTGGGATATCACACCTTTGGACTATTTTCTCTGGGAATATGTAAAGTCTCAAGTCTTCAGGAATAAGCCAGCTAAGATTGAAGCTTTGGAAGCCAACATTACTCGTGTTATTCGCGAGATACCAGTCGCTATGCTGGAACGAGTGCCTAAAGTTGGACCTTCCGAATGGAACACCTTAGACGTAGTCGTGGCCAACATTTTTATGATATCAATTTATAAAAGTAAATGTTATAAATTGTTCTTTTAACCGATAGTAAAAATTTTAAGCCTACTTTCAAATTTATGTATTTTATTTTACATTATAAATCAAACCTTACGATGAATTACATTTTACTTACTAGGCGTACCAAATTATTTGGCCATTTTCTCCCACTCAAGCAACTTCTTCCTCACAGTTTTATAGGGTGAACTTGTTAAATTCCACAATATTTCTTTATTCCTTACAGTTTCTATTAATTTTTAAGTATTCATTTTAAATTACTTGTTTCGTGCTCCAAGATAAATGTGAAATGGCATATCAAATGGTTTTGCAAAAATGTATGTTTACTTTATGACCTTACAAATTTTTGCTGATACATTTGTTGTTTTGTTTTCACTTTTCAAATTTAACAAATCAAAATGGTAAAAATACAATAGTAAACACGGATACTTTTATGCAAAAAAAAAAAAAAACAATTAATTGTCTATCCCTTTAAAATAGCAATGGAAACCACATGAAAAACAACTATAAAAAGGTTTCAAATTTTCTTAATTTTAAATTGTGAGGTTCCACTAACACGTGGAGAATTAGTAAATGTCAAATTTATAGGGCTGTAAAAAGTTAAACTCATTTTATGAGCAGCAGCAGCAACGTTAGATGCGCAATGTGGGGGTTCTTATGCGAATATATTCAGATATAAGTGAACAGTTTAACAGTTCTCAGCAGTAGATGTACGTTGTATTCCTCGCCAAAGCCATGCATCACTTAGGGTATTATGTCTTATTTTGAGTATATACTCGTAGCTAGAAAATACGTAGTAAATCAAAATAAGTTAATGTGTCTTTCTCAAGGCTAATAACTTATCGGATCATCATTTTCATTTCGTTCAACGCTACAAGATTAATAACAAAGGGAAATTAAAATGAATTTGACTGGTCCTCTGATTAAAAAAAAAAAAAAAAAATAAGGAAGAGGCAAACGCACTCGAGGAGAAGTACAATACTTTTTACTTAACATGATTTCATAACACTTCGTCCATTTTATAATGTATAGTGCTGTGCAAATTATTAATTTGAAAGGCAATTTTTCTGACCATAATCGTAAGTACTTACTTCCTAAGGTGGCGCGGGCCGGATCATTGATGTCCATTTGCTCTATATGTTTTAAGTATCTCAGGCGACTGTTTCGTAGTTTTTTGACTAGGTCAATGTGGCTGTACAGCTCGCATAGTTCTTTGTAGAATTTTCTTCTCCAAAGCCCGGCATCGCAAACGGGACCGAATATTAATCGAAGGAGTTTTCTCTCGAAACGACTGAGGATATTTTCATCTAATTTCGATAGGGTCAATGCTTCTGTGTTATAAAGTAGGCCTGGGATGATCAGTGTTTTATAAGAAGTCTCTTTAGTTTTCCTCTATTGCTTACTTATCCCATAGAAACTTTGATTGGTAAGAGTGAACCATTGTTTTATTTCTCCTGAGTTGTTTTTGGAAGCATTCTTACCACATCTTAGGCAGACACAGTCCTTTATTTTTCTGTTGACAGCATATACTTGGTTTTGTCCTCATATACCCCTAGACCCATTTTGGCAGCTTCCGTTGCAATACTAGCGGACGCACCGGTGACAGCCCGCTAAATTTTTCGAATAATCTTATCATCGGCGTATTCTAGTAGCTGCAAAGACTTTTGGAAGATTGCGCTTCCAGTGTTCACTTATGAATTCAGCACATTTCTTGCAAGTATGATATTGTAGAAGTTACACGACAGCGCGTCGCCTTGTTTAAAACATTTTTTGACATCAAAGTTTTCAATAGTCATTCTTCAGAGATGGATGAGTTTGGCAGGATAGCTCGTCTTTATAAATGCTGTCATAAGCGGCCTTATGTTCTTTTCATGTCTTAGTTATACTTCCATGCGTTATTCCTGGAGTACAACTTCTTAATATTTCGATCGCGCAAGTTACGAAATGAGATATCTCAACTCCATACTACATAAACAACACATGTAATAAATATTATAACATAAATATTTGCTTATACAATAGATCTTTACTTATATTGTTTTCCACGATTACATTCTAACATTTAATTTCCAATTAATATGATCCCACAACCTTAGCAGGACAAACCTTATCCATTTGAAAATCAAGTCAGCACACTTTACCGTTACTTTATCCACTAAAATATAGACAGTTGTTTGTTGGACGTAGCCAAGAATGGTTGTGTAATTTTTATTTTTTTATTAAACAGGAACCTTAGAATCTTAAGTCGTGCTTCTAGTGACGTTTTTTCTTCTTCTGGAGAAGCCAATATTCTTCCCCTCTCTTCTGATTCTAGAGCTCATGGACAATGTCGTCCTTCACTGCAGAGTCGCTTTGTAGTCTTCTACATCTACACATCTAGCTAGATGTGCTTGCCTGCTTTCTTCATCAAACCAGGTGGTGATCGGCTAAAACGCAGTATATTAGTTGTGATATAGGGTTTTCTAATAGGGACTTGACAAATTTGAATTTAATTTGTGAACACACTCTTTCACTAATCATCAAACTGTCACTGTCAATTTATTCAGTAAACTCAATATTTTCATCATGGTAAAGTACACTAACGAGCTACGTTCTTCGATTGGGTTCTGGAGAAGATGCGACAAGATGATGAATTTCATCGCAAAATCATCTTCAGTGACGAAGCTCATTTTTGGCTCAATGGGTTCGTCAATAAGCAAAATATGCGTTATTGGTCGGGTGAAAACCCACATGTGCTTCATGAATCACCACTTCATCCACAAAAAATAACTGTTTGGTGCGGTTTGCATGCCGGCGGCGTTATTGGGCCATATTTTTTCGTCGACGATAACGATCGTCACGTTACTGTAAATAGTCAGCGTTATCGCGCCATGCTCACCGATTATTTTTGACCTGAATTGGAAGATATGGACTTGGACGACATGTGGTTTCAACAGGATGGTGCCACAAGTCACACAGCACACGCTACAATCGATTTATTGAAGAGTAAGTATGGTGAGCGTGCTATCTCAAGACACGGGCCAGTCGATTGGACGCCTCGTTCGTGCGATTTAACGCCGCTTGACTATTTTCTGTGGGGCTACGTTAAGTAATTGGTTTATACCAACACGCCGACGATGTTGGAAGAGCTCAGAGCCAACATTAACGCGAAATAGCGGCCGTTTCGGCCGAAATGTGTGGCCGATTCGTTGAAAATTGGTTTCAACGAATCGACCGCAGCAAACGTGCCCGCGGTGGCCATTTGAACGAAGTCAATAATAAAGTTTGCCTTTTATTTAAGAAAAAAGTTGTCAAGTCGTTATTAGAAAACCCTATACATCTGATAGTACGTTGGCAGCGTTGTCACTGGTCTTCGGTCCTTTATGCTGGCAGCATAGGAGTTGTTAAGATATGTCAGGATACGCGTTTGTCGAAGATTCTGGCGGTTTCTTGCGATAGCAGCTCTTCTACGTAATATCTTCCCGCAGTAGCTCTTTTTTGTGGCGCTTGGGAAATTCGCATTCTAACATTGGCTGAAAAGAAGTGGTGTTCCAAAATGCTGGAGATATGCCTTACGTCTATCACAAAATGATCAATTTGGCTTAGCCTTTAATGATCTAGAGACCGCCATGTCCCCTTGTGTAAAATGAGGAAACTGTGTGGTTGCTTTTGTAGCCTAGGTCCATTGTCAGACGTGGTATCATGTAGGCTATACTAATCAACTGTTAGGGCAAGAATGTCGTCTTTTGCTGCCCTGGAATTAAATCTTCTAATACGATTTTAATATCATACTTCAGACATTGCTCATATGTTTTGTCGAGGAATTTATGAAAACCTTTTTTGATGGGGTCGTTCTTGTCTTCCGTTGGCGCAAGGGCTCATATTAAGCTTATTTTAGTGAATTTGGCCTTGATGTGAATTGTCATAAGATGTTCGTTTACGTGTCGGAAGCTCGCTTTGCCTAAGTTTGCCTCGGAACGTGGTAATTGTCAAAGTCTCTGTTCTGATAAAATTCAAGTTTTAAGAAATAGGCAAGAAGAAGTCACTAACCACGTTGTTTTATTAGAACTGTCATGTTTTTTATTCCCGCTTTTTTATATTCCTCTTTCACCGCCATTGTACTTGCTTTCAAGCATTCTATTAAAATAATTTCGATGTCCATTTTCGAGCCTTGCTTTCAATACAAAAACAATTGCATGTATAATAGCATTGATAGACAGCATCCAGGAAAATCATCATTCACTAGAGTTTGGATAGATTTGTTGAAAACTGGGATGACTGGCTCGTTCACTTGATGATCAGTAAGCTCAATCCTGAAAGTCATCGACAATGGGAGCTCTCGCAAGTAGAAGACAAAGTTTCCACTTTCGACCAACTCGTCGATTTCCTAGAAACAAGATGCCGGTCTCTAGATGCAGTTGATATACACAATGCACAACCAGCTACCTCTATTAAGACAAAAACCAGACATCCAACAGCTCTCTCTGTGTCTAAGAAGAAAGATAAATGCTATTTTTGTGATGGAAAACATTAAATCTTCTTGTGAGCTCTGGGCTCTACCAGTTCACCACAAAATTCTCACCGTGAAAGAAAAATCGTTGTGCACTAATTGCCTCTCATATGCACATAACTTAGAAGGATGTCGTAGTATGAATACATGTCGTTTGTGTCAGACTTGACATCATACGTTGCTACATTCTGATCAATCATCACCATCGCAATAGAAATCTACATTCAACGTGGTCAATTCAAATCACCAAATTCTTTTAGGCACTATCATCGCAAAGGTTTTCAACAACTCCGGTCAATATCAAAAAATAAGAATTATATTCGATAATGCTTCACGCCTTAGCTTCATTGAAAAACATCGTCAACAACTACGATCGAACAAATAGGTGTTATAGGAACTGGTAGCTTCATAGGAATCGTGCAGCTTGTCTTATCTTTACTAGACAACAGTTGAGTAAAAACTATTCAGGTAAACATATTACCAAAAACAACATATGCTTTTCCGACCACTTTCATTCGCAGAGGATCTTGGCAACATATCGATCAATTAGATTTAGCTGATCCAAATTGTAACATATGTGCTACAGTTGACGTTTTACTTGGTTATAATCAACTAGGTAGGTTCTTGGTAGAGGGGTTGATTCGTGGCCCAAGAGATACTCCAATTTTCTACAACTAACGTTCGCCAAGATTCCGCGCTAACCAAAGCAGTAGCCAAGTTTTGAAAGCTGGAGGAATTTCCAGAATCAAAACATTTCACCAACGAAGAGATCATGTGTGAAGAACTTTTCTCATTAAATCGTATGGAGAAAGTATTCGCGAAGGATCATCACTTTTATAGAGAATACACAGAGTTTATGCAGGAATTCATCGATTTGGGTAATATGGAAAAAGGCACTTATGACCCGATTCCAGGTAAATATTATTATATACCGAACAGGGCAGTGTTTAAAGAGTCCAGCACAACGACCAAGCTGAGGGTCGTCTTTAATGCGTCAGCTAAAACAACCTCTGGATTCTCTTTGAATGTTGTACAATTGGTTTGGTCCGCAACTTCAGGATGATCTCTTTGAAACTTTGCTACGATTTCGGTGTCAACGGTTCGCGCTAACTACTGATGTCGCAAAAATGTATCGCCAAGTACATTTCCATCCTGATAACGTCGATTTCCAGCGTATCGTCTTGCGTCGCAAGTCGACAGATCCTGTTGAACATTATCGTTTGCTGACCGTGACATTTGAAGTGGCGTCAGCTTCCCATTTAGCTATTGACAATTTTCCTGCAACATCCAAAATCATTCAAAGCAATTTTATATGGACGATCTAACTTGGACTATGGACTAACGGGGAGTTATAAAGAAGATGAACTACAACAGTTGCAAATAACTATTACCAATGTCTTAAAACGAGATGGTTTCTATCTTAGGCCTTCAATGGCATCCATATTCTGATATTTATATTATTATAAGGATTTCACATCCTTCTAAAAGGTTGCTTCTTTCAGACGCCGCAAAGCTGTTTGATCCGTTGGGATTGAATGTCCCAACGACACTTATTCCCAAGCTATTGTTTCAGCGCCTTTGGAAGCCAAAAGTAAATCGAGACGATCAAGTTCCTTCATTGATCAAACAAAAGTGGCTTGACTATCGTGCGAACTTACCAAGCTTAGCAGCGATTCAAATACCAAGGTGGATAGGAGTTGGTGATCCGGCCGTAGTCACAAATCTCCATGGTTTTGCAGATGCATCGCAATCCGCGTATGCTGTTGTGGTTTACGCTAGATCCGTAAATGCTAATGTTCTTATTCGTCTCATTACTGCAAAAACCGGGGTAGCTGCAATGAAGCCGATATCACTACTGCGCCTGGAGTTATGTGCTACCGCCTTCTTAGCGAAACTGATTATGCATGTCAGAAAAGTAATCGTTCGTTGCGCGACTCATCTGTAACAAAAGCTTGGCTTCATCAACATCCCAGTAGATGGTGCACGTTTGTTGCTAATCGTGTTGCTCAAATACAAGAGGTTATACCACCAGATCGCTGGTTATACGTTCCATCTTCACAATACTTCAAAACGACTGTGCATCCCGAAAATTTCCACCTCAGGAACTCAAAGAATTCAACTTATGGTAGAATGGACCTTTATGGCTGTCTCTACCTCCTGAAACCTGGCGTCGCAATAAATTTTTATTACTTCTATAGACCAGGAGCCGAATGCAGATATGTATTACTTTGGTTACCACCGCAAATTTACCTCAAATATGGGATCTCTTTGGTAAGTATTCCTCTCTATCTACACTAAAACATGTTACCGCATTTATCTATAGATTCATAAATAACATTCGCCGTCGAATCGCATACCGTAAAGGAGCTTAGAAATTTATCCTTAAAAGCTATGCAAAACGAGAGCTTGGCCAAATATTTACGAGATGACAACATATACCGGCACATGAACCCGCCTGCAGTACCACATATGGGAGGATATTGGGAAGCTGCTGTTAAACGCGTAAAGTTTCATCTGCGTGTGAATTTGTATGAACATTTATTTTAACATTCGAGAAATTCTCGACTCTTCTGACACAAATCGAGGCCTGCGTTAATTCTAGGCCACTGTGCTCTGCGTCTGCTGTTGTCAACGATCTTCAACCCTTGATACCGGGTCATTTTATAATAGGAGAACCGCTCAAACCCATTCCTGAACCACAGGGCGAGGGCGATAAAACTCATCTTCAAAACCGATGGCGCCTCATTTCTTAATGGCGTCAGCATTTCTGGCATTGTGAATATTTGCAGAAACTCCAAGCTTAGTGGACAGAGTCATTTCCAAATATAACCGAGGAAGATCTTCTTATCCTAAGAGAGGACAACCTACCACCAATCAAGTGGAGAATGGGAAGAGTTCTTGAGATTCATCCTGGCGCCGATGGTAGAGTTCGCATTAAGACTTTAAGAACTGCAGAAGGAGCATTAACGCGGTCCATTGCCAAGATTTATTTTTTTTTTTATAATCCCGCGTGCGCACCAAGGGGATATGAATACCCTTTTACAAGCTTTTCTCCAGGGCGCGGGCGGGTAGTGTAATAGTTTAAAACTCAGGTGTATTAGGTATCGATATTTTTCCCAGAGGTGGTTGTAAAACTGTAGCCAGGGCATCCTCAACCATTTGGACTTAGTACGTGCTAGTTGTTTGTTCGTTAAATTTAGCCCAGCCAGCAACCATTCCAACATCAGTGTTATGCCTTCATGTCAGAGTTGACGCCGACGGGATTTTCATATAACTACATACAAATTCTATGAAAAGACTTTTTCAGAGAACTGCCTCGCACGGGATTTGAGCCCGCGACCCTCTGTTTGAGGAGTCTATGCATAACGGTAGTCTATGCAAGTTCCCGGAATTTATTCAGAAAATGAAAAATACAGGTTTATTTATCTAAATCTATTTTGTACCCTTTAAAGTAATCCCCATCGACTGCAACAAACTTATGCCAGCGCTTGATCCAATCCTCGAAACATTTTTTATATTGTACTGGTTTTCGGTATGTCCATCAGTGCTTCCTGCGATTTTTCCATTACTTCCTCTCGGCTGCTGAAACGCGTTCCCCGTAGTGGTTTTTTAACTCAATTGAACAAAAAGAAGCCGCAGGGAGCCAAATCAGGTGAATTCGGTGGCTGTTGGATGGTATTTGTTGCATTTTTCGTCAAAAAAATACGAATAGTGATGGCACTGTGCGACGGTGCGTTATCATAGTGCAAAATCAACGAGTTTTCTGCCCACAATTCTGGTCTTTTTCGGCGAATTGCTTCACGCAAAAGTCTCATAACGCCCAAATAATACTCTTTGTTTACTGTCTGGCCTTCTGGCAAAAATTCATGATGCACTACACCGTTGTAATCAATGAAAACCGTGAGCATTGCTTTCTTTTTTGATTGAAAACGATATGGTTTTTTTGGTGTCGTACTCACAAACACACGTCTCGTTTCTAGTAATGATCGGATTCAGCCTCGCAAATCATCTCTTTTGCGACGTCAACACGGTTTCTTTTTTGCATGAAATTGAGGTATTTTGGCACCAACTTTGCTGCTGCACGACGGAAACCCAAATAATAACTAAAACGTCTTGGACGGATCCATAGGCAATATTTA
Organism: Volucella inanis; assembly: GCA_907269105.1. NCBI lineage: Eukaryota > Metazoa > Arthropoda > Insecta > Diptera > Syrphidae > Volucella > Volucella inanis. Next base: position 153,016,937 of record OU026153.1, read on the forward strand.
AGTCCTCTGCTATCTCTCTGATGATTAATTTGCGGTTATTGACAAACTTTTCTTTTACTTCATCAATGTTTTCGTCGGTTTTCGATGTCGATGTCTGACACTGCGTTCATCATCTTCGATTGACTTACGACCACTTTTGAACCGCTCGTACCACTGGTAAACGACCGTTTTTTTTAAAGGGAATCGTTGCCGAAACACTTTTTCAACATTTCCAACGTTCGCGCACCATTAAATCCGTTTTTTACGCAAAATTTAATAAAGTTCGTTGTTGCAAATTTAAATCCATATCTAAAATTGTAAAAAATCCCCAACACATACGGAGTTAGATGTACTCTTGGCTACGTAACTTTTGCCAATGTCAAGCCATGACGCTAAGAGTTAAAAAGAATGTCAACAACAGATTAACGAACTCAATAAAAAAAAAAAAAAAAAACAGAACTCACATCGGAACAATGGGAGCGCCACACTGTGATTCCATCGGGTACTTTTTGATCAAGGTGGTATACCACTACACCACTGCCACCCTTGGTGGCTCTTGGCTTTTAAAGACGACGTGGATGTTTAATGATTGAACTTACTCCCCGATAAGTTCAAAGCCGGTGAAATGTTCTGATCGAATTCAAGTTTTAAGAAATAAGCAAAAAGAAGTCACTTGGCAGCACATATGTACTATTTTTTTTCTTAGAACTTTCCTCTTTTTTATTTCCTCTTTTTTATATTCTTCTTTCACCGCCATTGTACCTTCTTTTAGTATTATTTCGATTAACCAGTAAAACCTTTTCCATTTTTTGATGTTCGTACGCATCAGTCTCTCTGTTAAGGGTTCGAACATTCCACTTACAAATCCGAAGGTCATTTTCATCAAAGGTACTGGGCGTTTTCTGGGTTAGAGGTAGACGAGTTTGCTGTAGGAAGGGGCCTTCTATAAGTGAAGCACAAGGCCAGAAGGCAACTGTAGCGGGTTGTAAGTAAGTAAGACAAGGTTTTGAACTGTAACAGCATATTTAAACCTTAGACGCCTAGCGATGACCTTCAAAGGGACTGGGTGCTTTCTAGAACTCTTGTGGACGAGTCTGTTGTACGAAAGGGAAGTGGGGCACACGGCTAAAAGCCCAGTTAAAAGGTAACTTCATATTGAATTGCTGGAATGTCCAGGCAATTCTCCTGACCTTAATTCAATTAAAATCCTTTCAGCTTCGATCGCAATCGCATCAGTACGGAAAACTTGCTATATCTATAAGGTTTTCTAATAACGACTTCACAATTTTTTTTTTTAATAAAAGGCAAACCATTTGAGATATTTCAAAAACTTTATTATTGGCTTGAAGTAGAATCAAAACATTTGTGAATGGAACTCGACTTCGTTCAGCGGTCGATTCTTTGGACCCAATTTTCAACGGCTCGTCCACACATTTCGGCCGAAACGGCCGCTATTTGACGTTCAATGTTGGCTCTGAGCTCTTCCAGCGTCGTCGGCGTGTTGGCATAAGCCAATGACTTAACGTAGCCCAGAGAAAATAGTCAAGCGGCGTCAAATCGCACGAACAATTTATCGACTGGCCCATGTCTTAAGATAACACGCTCACCATACTTACTCTTCAATAAATCGATTGTAGCGTGTGCTGTGTGGCTTGTGGCACTATCCTGTTGAAAATACAGGTCGTCCAAGTCTATATCTTCCAATTCGGGTCAAAAATATTCGGTGATCATGGCGATAACGCTGACTATTCACAGTAACGTGACGATCGTTATCGTCGACAAAAAAAGATGGCCCAATAACGCCGCCAGCATGCAAACCGCACCAAACAGTTATTTTTTGTAGATGAAGTGGTGATTCATGAAGCACATCTGGGTTTTCACCCGACCAATAACGCATATTTTGTTTATTGACGAACCCATTGAGAAAAAAATGATCTTCCTTACTGAAGATGATTTTGCGATGAAATTCATCATCTTGGCGTATCTTCTCCAGAACTCAATCGGAGAACGTACGTCGCTTCAAATGGTCCATCGGATTCTATTCTTGAGTCAGCTTGATCTTGTATGGATGTAAACCAAAATCCTTACGCAAAATACGCCATAATGTGGTCTGAGCGATGCCCAATTCTTGAGAACGCCGTGAAATTGACTGATTTGGATCATTTGCTACGGAGGTCTGAACGGCAGCGATATTTTCGACACTTCGACCAACCCGTTGTCCCACTGACACGGCAACATCACACAACGAATATGTAGACTCAAATTTTTGCACTAAGCATGTTATTGCCTGTCTACTAGGGCGAGAATTACGACCGAAAATTGGAGTGAACGCTTTTAAAGTTGCAGTCACCGACTCCGAATATCTGTACAAAATTTTTATAATTTGCAGACGTTGCTCGTTAGTGTGCTTTACTATGATAAAAATGTTGAGTTTACTGAATAAATCGACAGTGACAGTTTGAGTTTTTTAATCCCCGCCAAAATTAGTAAACGCGCGAGATCGCCCAACTCTGAGAGCAGATTAATGTCCTCCGATTAAAAATCTAAATCGGTGTCCAAAATGGTTTTGACCAGGAAAGACTCCAACTACTGGAGTCCACTGCAATGCCCACCAGATAGCGATGTTGATAATGATAATATTGTGATACTAGCTAAAACCATAAAACTATTTATCCCTCCGATAAAACTGCTGCAAAAATCTAGTGACTTCGTTCATACTCTTATGAAAACTTTAAAGATATGTGATTATTCCATCAAAAAGATGTCAATCGGTATCAAAATTGTATGTGAAATTATGGTTTTATGTCGCTCTGTACTCAATAGACTTAAATCAGAAAATTCCCAATATTTCGCACACGAATTGAAAAGTGAAAAACTTTCAAAACTCAGCTATTTGGTTTAGGTGCATGTGATATCAATGAACTAAAAAATAAACTAATACGAGTTGGACTTAAATGCAAAGAAATCAAAATAATAACTAGAACATACCAACAATACACTGACATAATACTGAAAAGCCCGTGCCATTTCTAAGAGTGCACCACTTGAATTAAATTTATACCATTTTCATAAATATAAATTTGACAGCTGTTGGACGATTAGTTCTCGAGATATAGCGTTGTAAGTGAAGCAACTTTTGTTATTGTGAAAAAAAAAAAAATGGATTCAAAGCAATTTCGTGTGTTGATTTATCATTGCTTTTTGATGGGAAAAAATGCAGCCGATGCAAAGAAATGTCTTAATAAGTGTTACCCGGACTCTGCATCAGCCGAACGAACCATTAACACTAGATAGAAAAATTGAAAAGTGGTCATACGAACACCGAAGGTGATGCACGCAGTGGACGTCCAAAAGAGGCTCTTTCAGATGAAAACATCAAAAAAGTCCACAAAATGATTACGAATGACCGTAAAGTGAAGTTGATCGAGATAGCTGAAGCTCTGAAGATATCAAAAGAGCGTGTTGGATATATCATACACGAATATTTAGGCATGCGAAAGCTCTGTTCAAAGTGAGTGCCACGTTTGCTCACAGTCAACCAAAAACAACAACGTGTTGATGATTCAGAGGAATATTTAAAGCTGTTCATCAAATGGATGAAATTTGGCTTCGTCACTTCACACCAGCGTCAAGTCGGCAGTCAGCTGAGTGGCGAGCAGGCGACGAACCTCGTCCAAAACGACCAAAAACTCAACAGTCGGCTGGCAAGGTTATGGCATCCGTATTTTGGGATACACATATAATTTTCATCGACTATCTCCAAAAGGGGCAGACTATCAAGAGCGACTAGAACGTTGTGTTGTTGGAGCGTTTGAAGGACGAAATCGCAGAAAAATGGCCGCATTTGAAGAAAAAGAAAGTGCTGTTTCATCAAGACAATGCACCCTGTCACAAATCGATGAAAACGATGGCAAAATTGAATAATTTCGGCTACGAATTGCTTCCCCACCCACCGTATTCTCCAGATTTGGCCCCCGGCAACTATTTCCTGTTGGCAGACCTCAAAAGAATGCTCGCAGGGAAGAGATTTAAGACGGATGAAGAAGTAATCGACGAAACAGAGGCCTATTTTGAGGCTAAACCGAAATCGTACTTCAAAACTGATATCGAAAGATTTAAAAATCGTTTCATTCAGTGTATCGCCCTCGAGGGCAACTATATTGACAAATAAAGTTGAATTTTGCAAAACTTTTGTGTTTTACTATAAAACGGCGTGGACTTTTCGGCCCATGGGTTCATTTATCTAGTTTTCCTAGAAAGTGGTTCAATCGAACTCAGTGAAGCTTGGGTGCATGTTCCAGCAGCAGCTCCATCTACATGCAAGAGTAATTTGAACGGATTCAACAGCAATATCATCAATCAAAATGGGGAACTCTTTTCAATAGATGAATTGAATTCGCTCGAACTATAGATGATTAGACAGCTAAGAACATGTAAAACTAAATTAGACCAATTTAGAGTTGTCGCTCAATTAACATCTAAGTTATAACGTGGAATGCTAGAGCTAGCATATTCAAACATTTTGAATTTGTAAATCTCATGAACACAAACGAAATGGATATTGCTTTAGTTACTGAAACGTGGCTTAAACTAAACGATCGACCTCAACTTTTAAATGTTATCGTGTGGATAGAGATAATAGAAGAGGGGGATGTGTGGCCAATTTGGTAAGGAGATCAATTCGATATAAGCTTCTACCTTGCATTCAAACAAACTACATTAAAAATATATAGATTGAAGTAACATTGAGAAACAATAAAACGATCAAGATTTATTGTGTCTATTTTACAGTAAAAATAGTGGGAAACTTTATTAGAGAGGAAAAAAGCGGAGATTTAAAAATGAGCTTAGAAAATTTTTCAATATGAACTGCAAATTCTTGATAGGAGGTGATTTAAACTGCCGACATAGGGATTGGGGCCATGTAAGAGCAAATTCCTGGGGAATGTTCTGTCGTACCTCTCTGTCATGTCACCAATATCTGCTATGTTTCCAATTAGTCCTACATTTCTACCAAATAGTTCTCGTAGTAGTCCCTCTGTAATAGATTTATTTATAACAAAAGTTTCTGGTCCTATCTCACAGCCTGTTGTTTTCACTGATCTTAGTTCCGATCATAATCCAGATTCCTGCCGGTCGGGTGTAGAAAAAGTGCAATATTTTGCAGACATCAAAAATGCGAATTGGGTAAAATTTCGAAAAGAACTAAAAGAAAAATGTCTTACTATGCCAACAGACATAGAAGCTTTAACAAATAAACGAGACATATCCTTTAACAATTTACAAATCAAATAAATACTTAAGCATTTTTCTAGTATTCCCCAAAATTTTAAAAAAGTAACTGCGATGAAATTACCGATTCATATTCTTTATCTTATCAGAATTAGAAATAACCACAGGAGAAATTTGCAAAGCTATCGCCTACCAATTTCAAGAACTCTCAAAGCATATTTCAATAGATAAATAAGTACGAATATAAAGGCGCATCAAAACTCAGAATGGAACAAGAAGTTGAAGACCCTCGATAATGCTGGAAAGCCATTCTGGAATTAAGTCAAAGTAATTAGAAATAAAAAAAAGGAAATGTTTTTGTTGCTGACAACGAAAAGGCCACTGTACGAATATTTTCAGAGAATCACACGGTATCTCAACATATAGACAATGCAAACACTACTACGCTTGTAGATGGTACTTTTAATGAAATTAATTGTAATACTCCTCCAAATGAATTTGTCACTGAGATGGACATCAAATATATTATAAACCAATTGCAGGTAAAAAAAAAACGAGTGGTATTGACACAATCAAAAATCTTAATCGAAAAGAAATGCCTAAAATTGGAATAAAATTTCTTACATTTTTCATGAATGCAGCAAAGGTAGCTCTAATTCCAAAAGCCGGTAAGCCCGCTATTGATCCTGTTAGCTATAGGCCAATTAGTTTGCTTAGCAATTTGAGTAAAATATATGCAAAAATACTTAAAGATAAAATTGTCAAGCATATCAAAGAACAAGAAGTATATCCTGATGAGCAGTTTGGTCTTAGGCATAATCATGGTACCTCACATCAGGCTCCCAGAAAAGAGTAATTGTGCAATAGGTTTATCAACTTGGATGATTTTGTTCTACATTGAGAAAGCTTTTGACTCCGTTTGGCATGCTGGGTAGCGCGCGCTCAAGGAGTTTTTATACCCTTTAAATGTTTGTACACAGCACGGGCGAAGGAAATTTAGGGAGGAATAAAAGACAGGTTTGTTTTGTTTGTTTTTAAATGTTTGTAAATTGTAACGACCAGGGCGAAATGCTACTGTCGGTATCAATGGAGCACTGGTGATAAAAATAGTGATAAAACAAAGTGAGATAGGAGACATTACGTCGATGTTCGAGGATGTCAATTGAATGACTGATATTAGAATCACCAATGAGTTATATCGCATGGTTTTGAATCCTATCTAGCAGGTGCAGAGATGTTTTAGTAGCACCTGACCAGATGTGGGCATTGTACTCCAATTTTGGGCGGATAAATGCCTTATATATTGTGGAGAGATCAGAGGGGGTAAAATATTTCTTACATCGCTTGAGGAAACCTAGACATTTTGCAGCATTTTTGGCGACATCGAATATGTGGTCGTTGTAACGTAAGTTGTCACTTTAAGCATTTAATTCCACTCGGTTGATAGTTCTCCAATTGGTTATGCTGTTAATATCGGGATTTAATGAGCTTAACATACGCTGCCGTTCCCGTTCTACAACCGAAGAGCAGGGGCGTGAGTCCAGGAACGAATATGAAAAGCAGAGAGAACTGTCACCAGCAAAGGAATATACTGAATTAGAAATAGCAGACAAGAGATCATTAATGAAATTTAAAAAGAATGTCGGAGACAGAACGGAGCCCTGGGGTACACCAGCACTTATTATGTGAATATCAGACTTGAAACCGTCCAAGACAATTTGAATTGAACGTTCCGAAAGGTAATTTCTAATCCATTGAAGAAGAGAGTCATCGATCCCAAAAGCACGCATTTTCGACAAAAGAGCCTAACATCAAGTGCAACTATCTTGCTTTCGCCAGATTGATGTATGCTTTGGTTTCACTTTAAGGTGAGACATGCCATCAAATCACCAGTGGACCTGTTGGAACGAAGACCATATTGCCGGTCATTGAGAAGTTTTCGTATTTCGAAATATTTCATGAGCCGACAGTTTATCAGCGTTTCCATGACATTGTGAAGAAGGGACGTAACTGCAATGGGTCTGTAGGAGGAGAGAGAATAAGATTCGAATTTTTTTAGGGACGGGCTGGACAAATGCTTTTTTATATCTGCTCGTAAAGAGTCCTAAAGAGTGGGATTGATGAAAAAGCTTACGCAGTGGTTTTGCTAGCGTGGAAGAACAAATCTTCAGAAGAAGGGGCGATATACCATCTGGACCAGCGGATTAATGCATGTTAAGATCTTTGAGTACTCTTGCTACTACATGAGTGCGAAAGTGGATTCGTCCCATTGTAAGATTCGACGCATTCAGGTGTAGGTGGGGACAAAGTACAATCTGGGAGTGTTGAGCTACCCGAAAAGTGTGCTGCAAGCAAATTGGCTTTGTCTAAAGAGCTGACAGCTGGAATGTCATTGTGCATGAGCGTTGGGATGGAGGATGAGCCAGAATTTTTAATGTTTTCGACGAATGACTAAAAATTTTTACTGCCTTTGGATTTTTTGGCTCAGTTTTTGGTCGTATTAGAATTTTACATGGTTGAGAAAGACATTGCAGTTATTTCTGTCTCGCTTAAACCTTTTTCGGTTTTCTTCTGTCGGGTTGGTCTTTAAGGACCGAAAAAACAATTCTCTAACCCTGACAGCCTCCTTACAGCTCGAGAAGTACCTTGCCTTTTCTTTTGGTTTGATACTCTTCAACCGATGGGGGATAAAGCATCTCATTCCAAAGAGAATAGGTTCTGTGATCATATCAGCAGCGGCATCCACGTCGTTATCGAGGAAACATAACGACCAGTTAAAATTCCTTATTAAGTCCGCTTCAATTGGCTTTCTCGTATTGCCATACGGTTCTTTTAGGAATCTTTTCTCTAACTGTGTGGTGGGTGTACGAGAATTTAGTAGATATGACACAATGGTCCGACGAGCCTAGAGGGGAGATCACATCAACACAGTACTTGTCAGGGTGAGAAGTTAAAAACAAGTCCAGGGTGTTGGCGGTATGACTATCAACGTCTGGTATTCGTGTGGGCTCATTCACAGCTGGGTTAAATTATTTTCCGCAGTAAAAATCTCAACACATCTTCCTTCGGGGGTTTGTCTGTCCAGGATGTCGAAGCCAACCAGATTGTGTATATTAAAATCGACCGTAATCACGATTTCAATATGAGGATACAGGGATACAATTCTTTGAATGGAGTCAGACAGCACATCAAACTTCTGAAAGGTCGACTTGCTGTCCAATTTGGGGCTTCTGTAAATAAAGCAGTAGTGGATAATTTGCTTACGGAGATGGAATTTTAACCACATGAAATTGAATTCCGGATTGGAACAGGAACTACTTTGTGGTGGAATTTGGTAATCCACATCACTACGCACAGTTCGGCACTAGCTTCACTAGTTCGTAGCCAGGTGATCTGAGAGGTGTGGGCTGAGATCTACCTGTGTTTCACTAAGTGCCAAAACAGCTGGTAGGCTGTTTTTACGTGGATGTACGCAGAAAAGTGATTACATTTCAGCCCGGGTATATTGGCTACGTCCTCCCTGAATTCCCTAGTCATAATTACAAACAACCACAGCAAACACAAACACTGATGATACTAAGCAAAACTGCGAAGTGAAAATTCTGGCGATTACAACAATAAGAATCATTGCACTATCAAAATTTTTACACACAACCCGCTATCCATCGGTTGTTACATACGCTCAGTCACTGCCCGTACCGTATGATACATACAGTAACGTATTTATGTTCGGTCTCAACATTGAGATGAATTTCAAAAATGCAATTGGAATTTTCCAAGTGGAAAATAAGACTGAACGTGGAAAAAACCCAAGCTATCTTTTTCACCCGAAAAAGAAAGTCTTGTTTCCATCCAGCCAATCAGTTAAGAATCAATGACCACCTAATAGCTTGAAAGCCATTTGTTAAGTACCTGGGTTTTTTTCTTGATCAAAATTTGGCATTTAAAAAAACATGTCTTCGAAACAAAATAACAAAGTAAATAAAGCAATACAAATGTTATATCCCTTTATTAACAGAAAATCAACACTTTCAAATGATAACAAAAGGATAATTTACAAAACGATTTTCCAACCTATATTTTACGGTTGTATGGAGTGGAGTGATTGCGCTAAGTGCTACATTATTAAGCTTTATATATCTCAAAACGAAGTTTTAAAGATGATGCTTAATCTCTCCTTGCATTACTAAACAACAGATTTACATAATAGAGCTAATGTTGAATTGATCTCTTCTAGAATATGCAACCTAAGTGACAGGATAAGATGTTATATTTGTGAAAATCCTCTTATAAATTAACTCAATTAATTCTCTCTTGTATTCATTAAATATTGATATATGTATATTTATTATGACTTCCCATTCATTTACATGGGCTGAAAAGTCAGTGCTGTTTTATAGTAAAACACAACATTTTTGCAAGATTCAACTTTATTTTTCAATATAGTTGCCTTCGAGGGCGATACACTGATTGAAACGATTTTTCAATCTTTCGATACCAGTTTTGAAGTACGATTTCGGTTTAGCCTCGAAATAGGCCTCTGTTTCGGCGATTACTTCTTCATCCGTCTTAAATCTTTTTCCGGCGAGCATTCCTTTGAGGTCTGCGAACAGGAAATAGTTGCTGGGGGCCAAATCTGGAGAATACGGTGGGTGGGAAAGCGATTCGTATCCGAATTCATTCAATTTTGCCATCATTTTCATCGATTTGTGACAGGGTGCATTGTCTTGATGAAACAGCACTTTCTTTTTCTTCAAATGCGGCCATTTTTCTGCGATTTTGTCCTTTAAACGCTCCAACAACACAACGTACTAGTCGCTGTTGATAGTCTGCCCCTTTTGGAGATAGTCGATGAAAATTATTCCATGTGTATCACAAAATACGGATGCCATAGCCTTGCCAGCCGACTGTTGAGTTTTTAGTCGTCTTGGACTAGGTTGGTCGCCTGCTCGTAACTCAACTGACTACCGACTTGACTCTGGTGTGAAGTGATGGAGCCAAGCTTCATCCATTGTCACATACCGACGAACAAATTCGGTTTTATTGCGTTTGAACAGCTTTAAACACTCCTCTGAATCATCAACACGTTGTTGTTTTTGGTCGACTGTGAGCAAACGCGGGACCCACTTTGAACATAGCTTTCGCAAGTCCAAATATTTGTGTATGATATATCCAACACGCTCTTTTGATATCTTCAGAGCCTCAGCTATCTCGATCAACGTCACTTTACGGTCATTCGTAATCATTTTGTGGACTTTTTTTATGTTTTCATCTGAAACAGCTTCTTTTGTACGTCCTCTTCGGTGCTTGTATGACCACTTTTAAAATTTTCAATCCACTTGCGAATGGTTCGTTCAACTGCTGCAGAGTCCGCTGACACTTATCAAGCCATTTCTTTGCATCGGCTGCATTTTTTCCCATCAAAACGCAATGATAGATCAACACACGAAATTGCTTTGAATCCATTTTCTTTCACAATAACAAAAGTTGCTTCACTCAAAACGCTATATCTCGAGAACTAATCGTCCGACAGCTGTCAAATTTATAAACGTATCTTTTGAAGGTTGGTACTAACTGAAAATGGATTTAATTCAAGTGATGCCCTCTCTTAGAAACTGCATCTTTTCAGCCTATGTATTAATATATTTAATTGATTGTAACAAAGCTTCTGTTACATTTATTCGCTTATGAATTAGTTTAGTTATATATCTGTGTATACGAGTATCTATGTCTGTGCATAACGTAATTTATAATTTATTTATTTATCCATTCTATACTATTTGCTTATTGACATATAATGTCCTATTCATTTTTTTTGTTATTTTATTTATTTATTTATTTATTCAAATTTTTTTTTTCATTTTCTTATTTATCTTTTTATTTAGTTAGTTTTTATACTTTATATTGTATATATTTATTTATTATAATTTTTTTTGTTTTAATTTGAGGTTTTTTTTTCATGATTTTCCTCAATATTTGTTTATTATTTTTCATATAGTTTATACGTTAAATAAGTTTATACATAATGATACAGTTGAAAGACAATAATATGTCGAATCTTTAAAAATTGTATAATTTAAATTGAGCTGTTATTTCATGAAGCAATAAATTAAATTAAAATAATTAAAACAAGGCTTACGAGGAGAATATGCAGACCAAAGCTAATTTCAGTCATTATTGAGATTTGGTTTCATGATGCACAGTTAAAAGACATCTGCTTGCCAACCAGGGTGAATGAACTTATGTCATTACGTTTTGGAAGCAACTGAAAATATATCTTAACACCTGCCTGCCACAATAAACCTGTACAGCACTGTATTAATTTGAACTGTCTTTAATCCCCCATTCTAGTTTACATAAGCAAATATCTTTATCTATACGAGTATATAACCTTAAGTATAAAAGTGCATTATTCCATTTTCCAGCGTTTTAAGTCCACAAGTGGTCATACCGTTCGTTTATTTAATTTTTTTATTTTTTTATTTATTTTTCGTTAAGACACTTACAGGTAATTCTTTAGTCAGATACGCTCGCCTATACATCGACCTAGGTATAGATATATTGAGTATTTAATTTAATTCGTGCGGTTTTTTTTTCAAAATTTGAATGTTTATTTAAGAAAAATATGTACAGTAGTATTATTCAAGGTATTGCCCATCTGAAGATATGACTTTTTCCCATCTTTCTGGCAATTTGTGAATCCCATCCCAAAAGAACTGCACCAGCTTGGCAGCTAAGAATGAATCAAGCCAATTTTTGATATTCTGCTCTGATGTGAACCGTATTTCAGTGAGGGCGTTCTGCATCGACCGAAACAAATGGTGCCAGAAGCCGCAAAGTCTGGACTATAAAGCGGGTAGGGTAAGACTTCCCATCCACTGTTTTCCAAATAGTTCTTAACCGGAATAGCATGATGAAAATGATTGCTCTGTGTCTGGTGTCTTTTCAAACGTATCAATTGTGTTCGGTAGAGTTGTCCATTGATGGTTTCACCCGGTTTTAGGAGCTCATAATACAGCACACCCATCTGATCCCACCAAATACAGAGCATTACATTCGCGCCATGAATATTCGGTTTTGCCGTTGATTTGGCTGGCTGGCCGGGTTTCACATATGATTTTTTGCGCTTGGGGTTGTCGTAATGGATCCATTTTTCATCACCAGTAACAATCCGATGCAAAAATACTTCCTTTTCTGGCGTTCCAGCAGCATTTCGGACATGCAAAACCGCCTTTCGACGTTTCTCGGCTTAAGTTCTTGTGGAACCCAATTTCCTTGCTTTTAAATATATCCAGCTGCTTTTAAACGTTTTGAAATGGCTGCTTGAGTGACACCCAAAGATTCTGCGAACTCTCCTTGTGTTTGGCAACAATCTTCATAGAGTAATGCTTCCAGTTCTTCATCTTCAACCTTTTTTGGCTGCCCAGGACGTTCATCGTCTTCCAAGCCAAAATCACCAATCATCACAAAATCATAAATCGTGCAAACCACTTTTGGCAGGTTAGCTCAGCTAGCGCATGTTCACCATAAACTTTCACCAAAATACGATGACTTTCGGCAGCAGATTTCTTCATATTAAAGTAATGAAGAAGAGCTCCCCGCGAAAATATATTTTCAGGCACAGCGTTCGACATATTTGAGTGAAAAAAAAAAAATTGTTGCTTACGCTTCAAATGAATGACATTAACTGAAATGACGTACAATGATAGTAGCTTTCCAATGGAATAATAATAATGGAATAATACAAGTTACGCCATCTCTTAGCAAACCGCACCGTTATAGACCCAATACTTAGTACTCGTATACGAATAATCACCTAAGTTTGCTTTAATTTGCATTTAAATTTTCCACACAACAATTTCCGCCTTGATGAAGTGTTTACTCTTCAAATTCACCACACCTCAGATTGAGAATTGCAAACAAATTGAATCAAATTGTACAGATTCTGCAGGCGTAAAACGAAAGAAAATCTACAGAAATTTATCGCATTATGCAAATGTATTGGGTATGAAATGCGTAACCCTTCAGATAGTCCTTGCATTTGTAATGATCAAAATCAAGCTCGTATTGATATTTTAAACACATCGTATCTGAGTCAATCAGTCATACGTACGTTTCTGATTTAACTGTGTCAACAGAACGTTGCGTTTCGACACTAAAAGCAGCACTCCCATTATGATTTTGATGAACAACTCCGAGCCACCCTCCCAGCAATAACGGAGTTCCAAGTTTTGCTTTACATATCCATTGACGCAGAAAGGTCTTAACATATTTATTTATTTTTTCCTGACTGATATACGGATACATACTCGTATAATATTGTCAAGAAGTATGTGATGAAGTTCGGTCTTAAGGGTTCGTGAATTGAGTGGTAATTAATTTACCGAAATGAGAATCGATTCTGCAAGTAAATGTTCAACTTTAGCAATTCGATTTCGAGAGCTCTTTCTCGAAAACTGAAGTAGGTATTAATTTTTATAATTTAAGAATCTATAATGTTGTTTGTGTTATTATTTCCGCATTTGGAAAAGTTTCAACAGTGCTTCATGTGTTCAGTACCAACATGTAGTTTGCCTACGAACGAGTACTCTAGCAGAACAGAACCCTTTGATTCATAAAGCAGTGCACTTAAATTTTCCGAACAATTAATTGCAAATGTGTTTACTCAATCGAGTTTTTCGCGCAAATATAATATAAGGGTAATTCAGATATGAGGACACAGTTGGGCTCTGTAACACACTGGAATACAACGTATACCCTGTACTTGTATGGTACATGTTTAACTGAGAAAGTTGAAAGGCTTTTTAAGTAATTTTTCAAAAAAAAAAAAAAAAGAGGTAACTACAGGCGTATCTGGGGTGGATGCTTAAGTAGAGGACTTTGAAATATCATTATTTTCATTTATTTGTGGATTGGTATACTGGAGTTTTTTTTTTTTTTCAAAAAGTTGAAATAAGTTTGAGGTGCGTAAGGCGCCATAGATATTTTCAACTAGGAATGTTGAAATGAAGTGAAACTCTTCTTATGGAGGAATTTATCCGTGGCAAAGCTAATGAGAAGTATCCACTTTAAATTATCATAGAAATACCATTTGTTGTGATATGTCTCGTGATATGTGCTTCGAAGATAACTTCTTTATTTTTCTTAGATGAAGCTACAGTAGGGTACGGAGTTGGTCCTCAGCTAACATGCCCCCTCAGATAGTGCGGTCTTTTATCAGCTAACTCCAGTTACGCACATGTAGTTGGCTGAGGTCAATTTCCACTTTTGTGCGCCACAAAAAGATCGTCCGCTACTGCGTTGTTACTCTGGGTTGAAGTCAAAAACTTTCCGGGTCATTCCATGGAATTCTAGAGGTCCAATACTCGACAAATTTTTCTAGCATTTGGAGGCGTACTTCGCGTGTTTTTTGGAAAATGTTGCTCTCAAAGCTTACCGGTATAAACTAGTGACTTGATGTAGCCCCACAGAATAGAATAGAATAGTCCAGCAACTTGTGACCGGCCTCATTTTCGGAGAAATAAGAAGCGACGATACCATAGGCAAACAATCCGCACCATACGTTCATTTTCTGAATGCAACGGCATCTGGTAAGCTTCGTGAGGATTGTCCTTGCCCCAAATACGACAATTCTGCTTATTTACATAACTGTTTAAAAATAAATAAGACAATTAGTCAAGCCCAATCACTGAACAACCGACGCAATAAATAGTCACGCGGCTTTAGTTCTTTCACCGATTGGATCTTATAAATCTTAAGACTAACATCTTTACACAGAATTGGTGAGTATCCAATAGCGTAAATTGGATGCGAACTTTTTTAATAATTCGGCATTCAAATGGCCGATGATAGTTCTCTATAAGTTTGGCGAACAGAGCTTCGATTTTGGAAATAAATTTCAGCGATTTGAAATCGTTGTTGTGGCGTCAATGTTTTTGGGATAAAATGGAAACTGTACTGAAAATAAATGAAGCTTGCAGCTTTGACATTTGATTCCTATTGAAAAGTCTGACATTGCAAAAAAAAAAAAAAACACCCACTTTTTGGTTTTTCACCTCGTTTAACGC
The DNA here is from genome assembly GCA_907269105.1 of Volucella inanis. NCBI lineage: Eukaryota > Metazoa > Arthropoda > Insecta > Diptera > Syrphidae > Volucella > Volucella inanis. The sequence goes on from OU026153.1 coordinate 153,032,215, forward strand.
TAAACTCATTTTTACTGCTTTTACTTCAACAGTCGCACACGCTCTATTAATATCAGGCTGTGTTCCTCACATTATGTCACTGTCATCAGCATATGCGAATATCTGAACAGACTTTTGACAAATAGTGCCTCTGACTAATGAGTTTCGAGGATCAACCTGGCTGAAGGCCCAGCATTTCCAAAAATATTCGCGAATGGAGTATCCGGATACCAGGCGACCAACGGATTAGCTACCTTAATCTCTGTACAGATGGACCATCCTTTCTCCCCTACACGTAGGATCTACAGAGGGATAAAATCGCAAAAAAAGGGAAAAAACTCGAATCCGGTACTCCTTTAATAGCGGGCGGTAGAACAGCGACTGCACCGACATCTGGCAAGGCTGCTGCAATGTTTAGGCAATGATCCTAAAACTAAATTTTCAAGGAGTGTTTAGACTGTGGCAAGCCATGGTCCTATCACTTCCTTCACTCCAAGCAGCAACAAGTATATGCAAGAATCCTATAAAACGGATTAGCCACTGCTCCCACCACGGCTTCCAAGATGCCAAAAGACTCCTCCAAGCGTCAGAGACCGTTGAAGGAAACCGTGCCGGTTCCCAAGAGGCCCAAAACTTATAGCAACAAAACTCCAGGGCCATCCAACAGCACATCTCTTAGGTCTTTTAGAGAAGTCCTAAAAAACGCAATAACTATCACGGTAATTGACAGAAACGACACCGACAGATCGATAACACCTTAACGGTGGGTCAATTATAACTTTCGGGCAACTTCTTGGACATCATGTGGAAAATCTCCAGAACACCTCTTATCACAAGCGAGGGTGGCTGGCACCAAGGCCACGTTAAGCTTATCGTATGTTCCGATCTCTCGATCTTTTCACCAAAGACATAGGTGAATTAGGAGAGATTTGGCCAGGTGAAAAACTCGAAGCCATACCTAAGGAGGATATCCCTAGCAGATTTTGAATCTGAATCTAAATCTCAGCCGAACCCTCTTCCCCAGAAAACGCTCTAAAAATCATCAGGCTCAGCAACCCGACCCTTTAGACTCATGAAAGTCGGAAAGTCACGAAATTGGAAGAACCAAGGGGCCCTTATAAATGCGCGCTAATTGGGAACAATAAGAAATCCTTTAACCCTCTAGCACAGAACAAAGGCATGATTCGGTTCGGTTTCGAGTCAATTCACCTAAGGGATTATAAAAAGGATGAGCTGGATGCTGATAAGCAACCCTCTCCTCCTTTAACTGGAACTTTAAATACAACCTTAGATCTTGGAGCATCAATATCCTTTCCAGAAATGGATAACAGCGACTCCAATTTATCTGAGGCGACAATTAAGCCGTCGGTCTCCTCTTCTGACACTCTTTCGGAAATGGGAAAATTAAGTTTAACTAAAAAAGAGAACCTATACTATAAGAGGAAGAAGCGGAGGACTCGGACAACATCGTGGTGGAGGCTACTCTGGTAAATTGTAGCAATGATACGGTTTTCCCAGATTAATCTCCATCACTCAAAAAGGGCTTCGGTTCTACGGCTTTGTTCTACGTCTATTCAAAAAGCAGAAGACATCATCCTAATACAGGAAGGATCATAGAAGGAGTGTTTTTGCGGATTTTAGACACCTGTATACGCTCCGCTCTTTACAAGAGATAAACGTAAATTTAGAACTTGAAAATTGGTTAAACGTAGCTTTAATGTATTTTTACTTCGCGCCCGACTAAAGCGTTGCCAAACTAGAGACCGCCAAAGTCTCCTACTGGCTGGCATCGGTATATCTTGGATACGATCATGTGGGCCCTCAATCTAGAAAGGGAAGTACTGGAAGCTATAAGGATAAAATCTGGCCTCATCATCGGGTGCGACGCTAACGCCCATTACACTGTATGGGCAGTACCGACATCAACGATAGAGGTGAGTCACTTTTTGATTATATTATAAGTTCTAACTTCATTGTTTGCAACAATGGCAGCGAGCCCATTTTTATAACAAGAAACCGACAGGAAGTGCTAGAAATTACATTTGTATCCGACATCATCGCTCAAATACTAACGAACTGGAACCACAGGTACATCGAATTCAGCCTCTGGTTCTCCTGCTTCTTGCCCTCTTATTGAAAAAAGTTATCAACTTAGCAAAAAGCACAAGAAAAGTGACTGCCTGGGACTTATACAAGGAATCGCCCAAAATTTATAAAAAAGACCAAGGAAGCCAAAGCGAGATCATTCTGTGACAATGTTACAGAAACCTTTGAGACATCGCGGCTAAGAAAAATACTCTCCATAAACCGAATGATGCTTAGCTGTTTAAAAAGTCAGATGGGTCTTGGACAATCGCAAAACCTATTTGCGGCCAGTAGTAACCACAACAGGATCACTGCAATCCTGACTAAAATTTATGGTCTCATTACAAGAGACAAGGTGCTTTGTGTGCCGAATAGGTTCAAACCATACAAGTCTGCTGGTCCGGACGGTATAATATCTGCAGAGCTAGATAGAAAGAGAAATCTTCAGATATTATCTTGCCTACGCTAGAGAAAATCATGAGGAGCTGTGTAAAATTTATCCACATTCCACTGTCATAGAAAGACGTTATTATATTAAGTTTTCATTCCCAAAGCCGGAAAATACTCTCATATTGTTCCAAAGGGCATCAGACTTATTAGTATGTCATCTTTCCTTCTAAAAACTATAGAACGAGTTATTGATATCCATACACGATCTAAAATCAATCCACGATTTTCTCAACCATTGTACACATTGGTTACGTTCCTGGACATAGAAGGTGCCTTTAACAACATCAACACATCCGCAATCAGAACTTCTCTATCAACTCTGAAGGTCGATGTCTCACTTGGGGAGTTGATTAATCATATGCAGGATTATTAACTGCAAACTGGGTCAAGCTTTTGCTAAAAAATGCGTCAGCAGAGGCGTTGTCCTTTCAATGCTTCTCTGGAACTAAGTGGTTACCGAACTGCTGATACACCTTGAAGCGGATGGAAGCGGTGTAATTATCTATGCGAATGTTATTGCTTTAGCCATCTCAGGTAAGGACCTCAATACCATTAAAAAAATTCTACAGCTAAACGTTAAAAGATTAACTTTTCGAATCTGTGTGGATAAAACGCATCTTGTCCTCTTTTCTAGGAAATAAAAACTTCAATCGTAGGCCCTCCGTTAATCAACGATATCCGGTATAGGAGAAGAAAACTAAACTGGAAATCTTATATTCAAGAAAGGGTAATGAATGCCACAGTAACTATATTTTCTTGCAAAAAAGCCCTTGAGAATAAAGGGACCTTTAACCTCGTGTTATCCACTAGCTAAAAGTCTCGGTCTTATGATTCTCACATACGGGATGGTTGTCCAGTGGATGGGTTTAGATAATGCAGCCAACTCAAGCAAAATAAGCAAAATCCAAAGGACATCATGTCTGTGCATAATCGGACCCGTACGGACTACTCCTTCCGGGCGCTGGAGATTCTGCTTCACTTGACACCCTTCGAACTGCAACCGCGCCAATGCACCTTAAAGCTAGTACACAATGGGCAAATAAATTATTTGGTTACGCTAATATTCCAAATACACTTGGAATTTTTCCAGACAAAGACTTTCATAAAAACATCCTCTCTAGATCTTCTGCGAGGAAGATGCTTTAATGGATGACAAATCAATCGACTTCGATACGCATGGATCCAAAACTGATAACGGGGTTGGTGGAAGTGTTTTTAGAGATCAGCTTAGTCAGTGCCTCTCCTTCCGCGTTCCAAGCCACTGTATTGTAGACCAAGCGAAGATTTTGACGATTAAAAAACTTCTGTTCTGGCTGAAGAAATACATTCGATACATTCGCATATTTTCGGATAGTCTGGCCGCTATCTAATTCTGAACTCATTCTATCAAATATTACAGTGCCGACGAACCTCCCAAAATTGGAACCACTCTAACTATCCTACCGGAAGCAGGTACCATCGGTATATCAATCACTACGTGCAAACTAATGTTAAAGTTGGATTCTAATAGAAGAACACACCCAAATTGTCTAGCGCCCAAGCAAATCTAGTCAAAGGTGGATCTGAATCGCTCCAAGAGTTTGATCTTTCAAATTAGGTGTTCTTATAGAGAAGTATGTAAGAAGGCAAATCTTAAAAAATGATTTCTGTGGAAGCTGAATGGGCGAAGAGAAGGCGGTAACAATCCTCCACCTTCTCTATACACGGCCAACTTTCTCCCAACGAGAGAAACTCCATTTAGTAGCTTTCTTCCACAGTGACTTGAGCTAAACAGTGTATTATACCAGGTGTACCGGTACGAAGTGGGCGTTTTTTGTGAAAATAAAACACTAATTTTTAATGAGAAAGTTAAAAAACATTTTATTCAAAGTATTGGCCATTGCTAGCTACCTATTTTCTCCATCTTTCAGGCAATTTATGGATTCCACGCCAATAAAACTGTTCGTCTTCTGAAGCAAAACCAAAAAGTCACCCAATTTTCGCTTTCCTCGTAGGATTCGAAGTGCTGCTCAGCTAATGCATGTCCCATCGATGAAAACAAATGGCAATCAGAAGAAGCCAAGTCTGGTGAATACGGCGGGTGGGGTAGCAGCTCCCAGCCAAGTGCTTTGGTTGTATCCTGAATCAGTTTTGATTTTTGTGCGGGTGCATTGTCAGCAAAATTACCTCTCCGTGTCTTCTGGCCCATTCTGGTCGTTTTTCGATCATGCATGGTTCAAATTGATCATTTGTTGTCAGAATCGATCTGTATTGACGATATTTACCAGGTTTTAGGATCTCGTGGTACACCACACCTTTCTAATCCCACCAGACACACAGCATTGTCTTCTTTCCAATGATGGTTATCCCGGATTAATTCATGACTTTTACCGTTTAAGATTCTGAAAAAAAAAATAAATTTTTTAACGCCAGTAACAATTCGATGCAAAACTGATTTTTTATCGTGTCTTTGAAGCAAAATTTCACAAGTGGTTTTTCAGTTTTCCATCTGTCTTTCATTCAATTCATATGACACCCATTTTCCAGACTTTTGAATCTTTCCCATAGCCTTTAAACGGTCAGAAATTGTTTAATGTACAACATTTAACATTTCTGGCATTTGTTTTTGACTCAGAGTGTCATCTTTATCCAATATTGTTTGCAATTCAGCGTCTCCAAACTTTTTTTGTGGTCTTCCACGTTCTTTATTTCTCACATCAAAATCGTTATATCTGAACCGTTGAAACCATCTTTTGCACGTTGCCTCTGATAGAGCATGATCACCATATGCCTCGACAAGCATGCGATGTGACTCTGCAGCAAACAAATGAAAACAAAAAAATTAATGCTTTCCGCAAGTCATCATTTTCTGGTATAAAATTCGACATTTTTAACACAATGAAAACATATGATGTTGTTTGATATGTTTGAACAGGTGTCATAGCAACCAAACAAAAAAAAAAAATTAAGGCCCGTTCACAATAAATGTTCCATATCAAGACGTTTGTATCTTGACGCTCATACCGGTTCACCATATCAAGATATTTGTATCTTGACGCTCATACCGGTACACCTAGTAGACAGTTTCCTATGCTTCATTAGAAGCTCAAAATAGTTCCAAGAGTAGGAGGATCAGAGACCCACGTGATATCATAATGGACCAATAGGCCTAAGTGGGTTGGTTTCTCCAACAGCCCCTCTTATCTAACCTAACCTAAGCCAAGTTTGTTGATGAAATGAATGGATTAATGAATAAATAAATAAGTAGATATTGCATATCCTTCGGTTTCGCGGTCTTCGTCACTTTAAACATTTAATAGAAATTCCTACCAGCGTTGGGGTACCACTGACACAAATTCCCTTATTTCATTCGTAAATGGTATGAAGCTGCAATGTTTACTATAAGTAAGGTGTTAATTAAAGTATCCCTTGACATTGAATACATAAAAGCCTTTCAAACCTACTCCCTTTTAAGTTGTTGTTGTTTCTTCTTTTTTTCAATATTAACTTGACAGATAAGGGGCTTTATTAAAACTTCGCCCAGTAAATTTGTAAAAAGTCAAATTGACAGATTGAACAATTTCCTTGTCAAAAAGAAACAAATTTTCAATCGAACTTTTCAAAAACTTATTTCCTTCGAATGCATCCGAAATCCCGTAAAACGAATGCCATTTAGGATTTTTTTTTTTCAAAAAAAAAAACTTTACTTTTTGCTTCCAAAACAGGGCACCCCAACATGACAACGAAAACGAGGACTAAAATCATCGGAGGGAAAAAGTTCAAAAGTCAACAAGAGCAAATCAAGAGTTTAAATTGGGAATACGCTCCTGTAACTTGTAGTACAGCAAAGAGTTGGGTTAGGTACTCGTACTTTTTCGAGTACGAGTACATCTCGTATTCGTTAACCGGAGTAAAGAATTGGTCCCAGCGTCCCAGTGACGGATATGTAGAGGTACATAGGTAGTATTTGAACTCAGAGTTACCACCAAGAGAACGTAGAACATAGGTACAACTTTCAAAGTAACTTTAAAGAAAAGAACAACCAAACCGAATTGAATAGACAGGATTATCTGTGTATCAAGAAACGAAGATGCCTGTACTCAGGACAATTTATGGGGTCCTGTGTGTATGTAAGTATAATTTTCGTTAAAGTTACCTATTCATGAAGAGCGTTTTCGTGTTGCCGAAAAGATCCAAGAAAAATGACCAGTCGGGAGTTGTAAACTTGAATTGTTGCTGATTATTGATTTGAATCAATGTAAACCGAAACTCGGGAGGAGGTAGAAGTTTTAAAAGCTTAGAGAGACTGTGAAAGTTGGGCGGGAGATAGATACACTATAATTGGATAAGGATGAACTGTGTTAACAAGCGCCGTACAGTCGAATACCTTTTTGGTCAAGTCGTTGTAAGGCACTTCTTGGAGGCTAGATGTAATGAAATAGTCAACAATCTTTTATAATTATATAGTAACTTCTTTCCTGGGTTTCATTGGGGTGAATGCGTTTAATACTTATATAGTAAGTGGGGGGGGGGTTGAACTAGTTAGTAAGACTTGATATATTGCTTTTTTTCTTCTTCTTAATGTCATTCTACTGTACGGCGAAAGACCATAGTAAACATCACCATTGTACTATATTTATTAATGCTCAAAGTACTGTATAATGCTCACACTCGAACGTTTTTCAAAGATAAGATATTTCTTAAGCATCTATTAGTGAAGTTTCACATCCATCGTGTGACGATGATGATGACTTACAAATTGCATATAAGAAAAATTGCTCCAAGTGTTATGAGATTAAAACCTTCGATGAACTTGGAAAAATTTGCAATTAAGCAAATTTTTTAACGAATTTACAATTTTTTTTGTAAAGTTCCATATTCTAGTATAATAACATATAATACAAAGTGGTGCAAAGTTAATCACCTGGCTGCCGATGTCGCTGAGAACGAAGAAACATCAACCAGATGACGGGCTACGCAACTGGCCATCAACAGACAGAATCTACAGCGAATTTTAGTGAAAAACTTACACAGGTTCCCGTACAAAGTGCAAACAGTGCATCAGTCGCGTGTGAATTACTGTAAGGCCATCCTCAATCCCAACAACGAAGAGAACGACTTTGAGGCACTGAAAATCTGCGTGTGATGCACGAAGAGCCATTACATCCACTCAAAGCTACCATATGGTGCGGCGTTCACGCGGGAGGAGTGGTTGGTCCGTTGCAGGGCCATGATAAACGACAAGTTGCAACATGCCTACCAATGCGGAAGATCCTGTGAGAGTGCGCTTCAGGATATAATGGAAATAGTTAAAGGAACAATCGATAAGAAAGAATATGCGCTAGGCTTTACCGATGTTGAGAGTGCTTTTGACAACGTAACTCGGCCAGGCAACATGGCTTAAGTCAGTCATTAGTTTTGTAGATAAAAACAACACTGGGAAACAAAAAATGGCTGCGGCTAATATGTGATGACGGGGGTAAACAAGGGTTGTCTACAGGGCGGCGCCCTGTATCTACTACTGTGGTGCATGCTGGTTCACCACCGCGTGCGTGTAAAAAAAAAAAATATTAAAAATATCAAACAGTGCGGTGATCCCAACTTTTCCGCTTCTGATCGAAGTACTGTTGCTTGCACTCGGTCACTGCCGTTACTGTTTTTATCATACGGTACTGGCAGTGACTGAATGTTTGTAACAACCGATTAATAGCGGGTTGTTTTAATTTAATATTTTGTGGTGCACTTCTTCAACTTGTTGTGAAGGCATAACACTTGCAGCTATATTTTTGGTAAAACAACGTCAGAATTCTCGCTTCGCAACCTTACTTAGAATCGTCAGTATTTGTGTTTTTTGTGTTTATTTGTGATGATATGATATGATATGACTAAGGAATTCAGGATAGACGTTGCCAATACACGCGGACTAAAAAGTAATCATTTTTATGCGTACCTTCAATATATGTAAGTACAGAACAAGTGTTTTGGCACTTAGTGAAACACAGGTAGATCCTCAGATTACTATAATTTGAAGCTACTGACTACGAACTAGTGTCATTATTCTTCCCTCATCGCGGCCTCCCTATTTACGAGCTTAGTAATGTAGCATACCAAACTCCACCACAATGTAAGCCCTGTTTTAATCCGGAATTCAATTTCCAAAGAATTGCATTCCCGCACCCTCATATTAAAATCGTTATTACGGGCCATTTCAATATACACAATTCTGGGTGGCTTCGACATTCTGGACACACAACAACCGAAGGACGGTGTGTTGAGATCTTCGCTGCGGAAAACAACTTGATGCAGCTTGTAAATAAGCCCATGTGAATACCAGACGCTGACAGTCATACCGTGAGCACCCTGAATTTATTTTTATTCTCTCACCCTGATAAGTACACCATCATTGTCGAACCATTGTGTCTTATCAGCTAATTTCTCGAATACCCTTTATACAGTTAGAGGAAAGATTCCTAAAAGAGCCGTATGGCAATATGAGAAAATCAATTGGAGCAGACTTAACAGCTTCTTTACCAATTTAAACTGGTTGTTATGTTTCCTCGATTACTGCGTCGATGCCGCTGCTGGCACTATTCTCTTTGGAATGAGATGCTTTATCTCTAATGGGATGGAGAGCACCGATCCAATAGCAAAGGCGTGATATTATTTGAGCTATCAGGGTTAGGGAAACTGAACCTAGAGACAGAAACTGGAAAAACGAGTCATAAATGACTGTAACGTCTTATTTTGGCGTGTGAAATTTCAATACGACCAAATACTGAGGAATGTCCAAAAGGTAGTAAAAGCTTTAAAAAACAAAAAAAAAAAACAAAAACACCCGAAATTCTGCTTCATCTTCTATCCCAACGCTCATTTATAATGACCTTTAGACAAGGCCAATCTACTTGCTGTACACTTTGGGGTCAGCTCTGGATTATGCTTTGTCCCCGGCTACACTTGAGTGCGTCAAATCTTCAATGGGACGAATACACTTTCGCACTACTGTAGACTCAAAAATCTCAATATACACAAATCCGATGGTCCAGATGGTATATATCTCCTTCTTCTGAAGAGCTGTTCTTCTTCGCTGGCAAAACCACTGCGTGGTGGTTGGAAAACAGCATTTGTATATAATCTTCTCTCTCTTCACACAGATCCATTGCACTTATGTCTCTTCTTTCCAAGATTATGGAACCTCTGATAAACCGTCAGCTCGTGAAATATCTCGAAACACGAAAACTTTTCATTGACCGGTAGTATGGTTTTCGTAGCAACTGGTCCATGAGTAATCTGATGGCCGAAAAGTGGAGCCAAAGCATATATCAATCTGGCGAAGGAAAGATAGTTGCACTTGATATTACAATGGCAGTTGTCGAAAATGTGTGTTTTTTGGGATCAATGACACTATTCTTTAATGGATTAGAATTTACTTTCAATTCAAATTGTCTTGGAATGTTTCAAGTTTCATATTTACAAAATAAATTCTGGTGTGTCCAGGGCTCCGTTCTGTCTCCGATACTCTTTTTAATAATCAATGAAGATTCCTCTTGTCTGCTATTCCTAAACCAATATATTCCTTTGCTGATGACAGTACTCTCCGCTTTTCATATTCGTTGCCGAACTTACGTCCCTGCTATTCGGCTGTAGAACGGGAGCGGCAGCGTAGGTTAAGCTCATTCGACTCCGACATTACCATCATAATCAATTGGGGAACTATCAACAGAATAGGATTTAATGCTTCCAAAACTCAATGCTATCTGCTGTCATTAAAGCAAAATCTAAATACTTAGTCATTATCCATTAATTACACTTACATTGTCGAAACCGAAAATCTTTCCATCCTCTGTATGTGTGTCAGTGAAAATTTACATTGACCATACATTCGATGGTGTCAAAAATGCTGTCTGATCTGGCCTCAATATGTAAGGCTATATAAGGCCCACATCTGGTTAGGTACTTCTAATACATCTTTGCACCTGTTAGATAGGATTCAAAGCCGTGCGATAAAACTCATAGGTGATACTTTCGGACGTACTCTTAAATATCGTGATTCGTTCCTAAGCCGTACAACTCGCTTATGGAATGAGCTGCCGAGCTTTCTATTTCCTGGTCGTTATAACTTGCAAACATTTAAAAACAATGTACATCGGCACCTCTCTTTTTTTCTCCCTAAATTTCCTTCGCCCGCGCTGTGTATAAACATTTTAATGAAGTCCTAAATCCTCAATCGTGTATGAATGGTGGATGAAGTGACTGTCACAGATGACAACAGCTAACCATGCTACGGGTGAGAAATGAGACTGATGGTGGACATACAATGATGGTGTTTCCTTTTTTGCTAGTTCGTTGAATACTGTTCTGGCATTGAGGCTATAAAATAGCTTTCTAAATATGTAAACCAGGGTACTCATCAGCCCACGTTCTCTCTGCAAAATAAAAACGATAAAGTGATGCAATATCAATCCAAGGGATATGTTTGTCTGAGAGTGGCATATATTCGGCTAATCAATTTACGAGCGGTTCCCTTCAGTTTTTCATTTTTACGTTCATATTGAAAATGGGCAGCGGTTTTATTTTGATACCTCAAATATTCGTATATACGAACGTGTGGAAAACCTAAGGAATAGCACTCTCACATGTTTTTTTTTTAACCATGCCGGGAAGTCCAATTCGCAAGATTTCTGCTACAAGAATAAGTACAATGTTATCACACTTTCGATGAACCGGGGACGACTCAGACTCGGGTGCCCGCTTATCCCGGGTTGTTTACACGCATTTACACAATAAATCCAAGTGACAGCGAGTGCTTCTACATTTTCATACCTCTAATCGTATATACGGGTACAGAGCACGGCCCAAATGAATACGGCACTGAATACTCTACTTATTAAGTAGCATGTGCAGCCCACCACTTGCTGGATAACGACCAACACTGGGATAAAACCCTAGCAGATGCCTTTATTACTCAAAGTGTTACCAGATTATGCGAATTGTTCGCGGTATTATTAGTGTTCTGTAGTTTGTTTGATGCAAACCAACTGTGGGAGAAGTACCGCGAACAATTGGCCGAAGATTTCGTACAAGCGTTCAGAAGAAAAGTACCTGATGCCGAAGATGTCCTCTACCGCAAGAATATTGAAAACAGTTGTCTTTTAAAAATCCACTAGCTCAATATGGATTTGGGAGTATGAAGCGGAAATGATTTGTGAAAGTGAACAACTTACTATTGAATATGTTTGCTGCTTAATAAAGTGCGAAGATGTTCGTAAAGCAGTTTTGGACAAATGCAAGGGCAAAATTTCTTTTTTTGGATGCTCTAGGAGGCACTGAAAAAACTTTCTTCACTTTGCTGCTTAATAAAGTGTAAAGATTTTCAAAAACCATCTTCTAACAGAGCCTGTATTTATATCGTTTGGGGCGGATGCAAAATCGTGCACAAAAAATCGGCTGAGGCTATTGATCGGACTTTTCGTGACATTCGAAATGACGTTAGAGTGATAGATGGTGTCACATTTTTATTCAATGGAGACTGTCATCAGACATCCCCCTTATTCATAAAGGAATGCGGGCAGATAAAATAAACGCGTGCCTCATGCGTTCTGTGGTTTCATGTAAAGAAATATTCACTGAATCAACCCATGTGCACCATTTTGAAGGCTATTTTCAAGCTCAAGAATTTTCGGTTGTTCTTTTGTCGGTCGGCAGAGGTACTACATATTACCGAAATCAACATTAAATCCCACTATTCTCTACATTATGTAATACTGTGCCGACAGTAGATACGCTTATCTATTATATCTATCCAAACGGTGCAATCGATTAATCATTCCAGCGTAGATATGTTCGGAAACAATAACGTACTTCGCCATCAACCCGGCGGTAGGCACAGTAATGAATACGCATTATCCACCAGAGCTTTTAAATTCATTTAACGCCACCCTTTGCATGGGGCACATATTGTCACATACATATACTTAAGATACTTAAGTATACGCAATTTACTACATGTGATGTGTACGAGTATAATAGTACTTTATGCTCTGAAGTCATGTTACATTATAAATAAGTTTCAGTTCTAACTCAACTTTTGCATTATTCATGACATGGTGTCAGAAGTGGGTGCAACAGAAAAAAAAAAAGTAAATTAATAATACAGAAAACAGAATACAAATATGCCGGACGGACAGGAGGCAGCCAGTTCACTTTCAGCCAGTCAGTGTCAATTTCGTGAAGCCTCCCAAAGCCCTTCAAAAATCAGGGGGCAAGATGTCGGCCACGTGGAAATCATCGTTACAACAGTACAAATGGTTCACCATAGCGGCACAATTGGATAAAAAATCGTCAGAGATACTAGTTACCACATTCATGTCTTGCATTGGCGAGGACGCTGCAACCATATTTGATTCATTTGCCTTAACAAAGGCCGAGCGGCTGAAAGTAAGTTTCATCCAATTAAAATTTGATGAGTACTTTTCCCCAAAGGTAAGCACAACCTTTGAAAGATATACTTTCAACAGACTGCGCAAAACGAAGGTGAGAGTTTTAACAGAAAATTAAGCTAAAAATAGTCGGCATAAGGAATGATAACATTCGCGAAAATATACTATCAACTAATGCACAGCAAGTAATATGTCATCACAACAGTGATGATGCAAAGGTAGACGTCATAAAAAAAAGTATATACCACGTGGAAAAAATACATAACAACACATCAAAATGCAGTCGATGTGGAACCGAACATGCAAAATATAACTATCCAGCCTTTAAAAGTCGTTGTAAGTTTTGCAAATGCAAATATAATTTTGAAGAGTACTGCTATAAACGAAGAAGTAAGCAAACGCTAAGTAAAAAAAAATTGAAATTGAGAGCATTACTAGTAGTAGCGAATGTCCAAGCGAACAATTTGTTATATCAAGAACAATAACTGGTACGAAAAAATTACTATCGGCGGCAAGAAATTCAAAATAAAACTAGATTCGGCAGCACAATGCAATATTTTACCCTTAAATTTAATAGACGAAAACAAAACCCATAAAATACAGAAAATAAACCCTATATTAGTTGCCTTTAGAGGTACAAAAGTGGATGTGTACGGACAAATGTGTTGTACGAAAAGAACAACATATGGTAAAATAAAATTTATTTTAGTAAACAAGTACCCCAATTGTGAATCAATCCTTTTTATAAAGGACTGAGAAAAATTGTCTCTTATAAAGCGCGTGCTTTAGCTCAATGTAAGTAATTAAGTAATAATATATTCGAAGGACTGGGAAAGGTTAAAAACTTTATTTATCGATTAAATTAAAAATTCATCATTATGCTCCAAAGAGAATTCCACATGCAATCCGCCACCTAGTTAAATCGAAAATTTAAGAAATGTTTCAATTAGGTGTACTTGTCAGAACAAGCGAGGTTATCCCAGCCGTCTCCTCAATGATGATTGTGAAGAGAAAAGATAAAATAAGGGTTTGTATAGATCCTAAAGATGTTAACAAAAACATTCGCAGAAGATATAACCATCTTCTTAAAACAACTGATGAAATTTTAGCAAACATTAAAAAATTAAAATTTTCCACACTTCTAGATTGTAAAAAAAGGGAAGATACCCCTTCAGGCGTTTACCATTCGGTCTAGCATCCGCTTCACAAGTGTACCAGGCCATGATGTCGCAACTCTTAGTAAATAGAGTTGATACAGAGGTATCCATGAATGACATCATATCTCAGACGCTGGCCTTAAATTAAACAAAGATAAATGGGTTTTCAATGCTTATAAAGTAAAATTATTAGGGCATGTCTTGTCAGCGGAAGGAGTTGGTGCAGACCCTGATAAAACCACAGCAATAAAAAATAAATACACCCAAAGACCTACAACGAATCATTGACATGGCCACCTACCTAGGAAAATTCATTCCAAACTTGTCACAAATATCACAACCAATTCATGCATTACTGAAGAAAGACGTTGCCTGATATTGGTCTGATGAAAAGACGTGACACTTCATGTTGACGCAAGCAAATCAAGCATTGGAGCAGCTCTTCTGCAAAATAACCAACCAGTTGCTTATGCGTCTCGATCTTTGACAAGTGCACAGGACAACTGCGCCCAAATAGAAAAAGAAGCCCTGGAAATACGCTTCGGATGCCAAAAATTTCACGAATTTATTTAAGGTAGGAAACTTACAATAGAATCTGATCACAAACCCCTGGACACCATATTTGAAAGGAAAATACATTCCACACCCCCAAGGCTTCAAGAGATTTTAATATACATTATACTATACCATATGTACCAAAAGTTGTCTGCGGAAAAGGCATCGATATAAAAATAGCAGATACTCTTATCAGAAACAGTAAAACTGAAGAAAACAACTCACCACACGACAAAATCGAAGTCCACACAGTAGAAAAAATTCTACTTGCAAGCGGCTGGCCACCAAACATCACAGCAGATATTAAAAAACAAATAATGAATAACTGGGATCTTAGAGATGAACTAACTTTCAGCGATAGAATGATTTACAAAGCAGCAAAAATAGTTATACCAAAATCGATTAAAATGGAAATAACACCTAAAACTCATACTGGTCACCTTGGGTTCAAAAAAGTTTACTAAGAGCACGAACGGCAATGTTATAGTTAGGTATGCACAAAAAAATATAAAATTTTATATAGAGTGATTCATCGTGAGGTTTGATTTTCTATAGGTTTTTATTGACAGATTACGCGTGACTGCTGTCAAACTGCTTTGTCATTTTTATTCAGTATCGTTTGAAAAGTCATCATGGAAAGACTCACACCACAATAAAGTCTCTAAATTATTCAGCTGTATTACGAAAATCATCGTTCTGTGAGATATGTTTTTTGTGCGATTCGAAGAACTTAGGGTATGCATAATTGACCTACTGAAACCACCATTGCCAATACTATTCACAAATTTGAGTCCCAGTTTACATTAGTGGATGATACTCGACCTGTTAGACCACATCCAGCACGTAGTGAAGAGACTATAGCAGTTATAGTTGAGAGTGTACGCGAGGACCGTGACGAATCGATTCGTCGTCGTTCTCAGCTGCTTGGCTTGGCGTATTCGACAACTTGGCGTATTTTACGTGAGGATCTCGGTCTAAAAGCGTACAAAATTCAAAAGCCAACATTACTCGTGTTATCCGCGAGATACTAGTCGCTATGCTCGAACGAGTCGCCCAAAATTGGACCTTCCAAGTGAACTAACTTACATATAAATCAAACCTCAAACCTCATGATGAATCACCCTTTAGTATGTTGCGGTACATGCCAATTATATCAGGCAGCCAAGCGAAGAGAATCTAATATGCTAAAAAGAATAAAGCAACTTGGATCTTCCAGAAACTACGCAATAGGACTAGACTTTGCGAAAGTTTTAAGGAACGTCATAAGCTTAACCGGATGTGGGTGCGGAGAGGATATTTTCATTCCCTCCACTCCTCCTTGACCGTCAAGAAGTCACTGGACCAGATGCTAAAGGCGGTTAGCGTAGATCTCAGAACGCCTTGCTTCGACCACGGCCAACTCCTAATTGATGGTCAGGGGCTACTCGAATCTCTTCATTTACGCTCCCGAGAACCAAACAAGTAATGAAGTAGATAGAGAGATCTTGAATTAAAATTAACTTCAAACCATTCTATTTGTTTTGATTTCTTCCAACAAGTAGAGGAGGTCACTCCCATACTACACTGAGCAATGAAATTAACGAATTTAAATTACAAATGTAATTTCAATAAAAATTACTTAAATGCTTAACTTAGATTTACCTTTGTAAAACATGAAATTAAATTTTTGATTTTTATTTATACTTATCCATATAAATCTGAAGAGGAAATAAATGCTTTTAAAACAAAAATTAACACTCCACACGATTTTAGTTCTCTACAAAACTGTTAAGATTGAGAAGACGATAAACTTTTTTTTTCATTTAAAGTGAATTTTTTTTTAATTAGTAAATTGATTTCTATCTGTTAAACAAAATAAAAAAACGCCTAAAAATTAGTCTTATTCTTAGAATTATCTTATTCTACCCAACGGGCATATAAAGTTAAGCCTTATGCTTCAAAATTATTAAAAAAAAGCCATCACTACTAAGAAGAAAAATATGCTAACAGGAATCTTTTAATTTTGCTATAAAACTTAAAAACTAAAAACTTGTAAGCTACCCAAAATCAATCTTAATTTACTTAACTTAGTTAAACTGTATATTATTTAAACACGTAATAAATTTTTTGTTTGTGTATGAATTATTCCTTACTTTGGCGGAAAACCCATCTCTTTTGTTCTTTATTTTTTTTTTTTTCAAATTTTTATAGTTTATTTTTTTTCTTACATCTACCCTAATTTTAATTAATACTACGTAAGCTGGCAACGGTTTAGATACTAGGCTAACGACTGACTTGGTTGCAAATGAAGCAGTGAAGAACAGTAGGAACAAATTTAAATAAGACAACAACAGTGTGAGATATAAAATTGATTCTAACTTTATTTTTAAGCTATTTCCATGCCATTGTGTTGAAAAGCACATCATTAAAATGGCCGCCTAGGCTTCGCTGGCAGTCCAATTTTTGATGACTCGGTCCAATATGTGCGACGTTGTTCTGGCAATAGCGTGTCGAAAGTTGGCCACGAGCTCGTCTAACATGGTTGGCTTATTAGCGAAGACTAAGGACTTGACGTAGCCCCAGAGAAAAAAATCGAGTGGTGTCAAATCGCATGATCGCGGTTGCCACTCTATGAACACTTGCCGTGAGATGACCTAGTCGCCAAATTTCTTATCTGACATGTAGCGCCGTCTTGTTAGAATCACAGCTCGAATACATCGATGTTGTCGAATTTTTACCACAGAAAATCTGTTAACATCGCTCTATACCTTAGACCATTAATGGTAATGGTGTGTTCTTAATCATTTCGAAGAAAATAATGTCCAATAATGCCGCCACGCCATAACCCGCACCAAACAGTCAATCTTTGTTGATGCATTGATGCTTGGCCCAACACTTGTGGATTGTGTTTGCTCCAATTTTGCTTATCGACATTGCAGATAAGCCAAAAATGTTCTTCGTCCCAAAAGGTGATTTTTTTGCCAAAATTCAGATCTTTGACTAACATTTCCAGCGTACAATTAACGAACTCACGGCGTTGTCTTTTGTCGTCCGGCTTCAATTATCAACAATCTTATACCCAAATCCGACCGCAGAATAAGCCGTTTTGACTTTTTAGCGATGCCCAATTCAGCTGATCGGCGCCGAATCGACATTTTTTGGTCTCCTTCGATACTAGCAGATACGGCGGCTATGTTTCTTTTGGAGCAATCTCTGTCTGGTTGGTGGTTTAAAATCCAAAAGAGTGTACTCACACTCAAACCTTTCTACAGTGCGATGAATTGACTGCACACTGAAGCCATGATGAAACTCACCTTGCGTATTTACAACTGAGCTGGAAATTCAATAATAATAGCAAGCGTTAGACAATGTATGATGAAATGGCACACCTTATTGAATATTTTAACAGTTAGATGTTATTGGTAACTTTACACCTGCTAAAATAGAACAATTGGAAGAAATATCATTGCTAACTGCTTATCCTTTACTAGAGGAATTCGACTGACAATTTTTCTCTTCTTTAAAAATTATTGATGCTGCTGATCAACATCTTTTAAGTTGCAACTCTCTATCATTCTATTGAAACGGAGATGCTCCACACTGCCGTGCGTAGTCTCTGTCGTAGTTGAGTCAACTGTCTAAAGCTATTAGAGCGATGTGGAAGATCAACTGCAGCGCTAATCTGTCCTGTGTCAGACTTTTTATATCTAGGTAAAGGAATGCTTCTGTTGGACTAAAGCGAACTCTCTTGTGATAATTCAGATTATAAGTCCCAGAGATCAGGTTGTTCGGTGAGGTTATTGCCTTTGCAGTGTGATTTTGAGTTAACCTTATGACGAAATTGTCCACTCTTATTAAGGCGAACTGAGTAAGATTTCACTAGGATAGAATTTTATGTTCTCTGACTCTGGTGTTCTGTAGAAGCGAAGGCAAACCCTTAAGCAGGCCCTTTCAAACACCCGAATCTTTTCTATTAAACTTGCTCATGATGAACGGGAGATCCAAATACAAGCATAGACTGGATAAAAGAGCCATGTAGCAGATTAGCTTTACCTCCGCATCGAGTTGACTGCTCTAAAACAGTCTCTTTTTAAAGGCAAAAACACATTTGGCTCTGGTCAGGGCAGCATCTATATGTTTGTTAAAATATAAATATTATTCTAACCAGATCCCGAGGTATATGACTACATTTCGACAAGCAAGTGGCTGTCTGTGTTGTCCGACGATTGGAAACGTTCGCCAATTCTTTCTAGTGTCTCTAGAGGCCTCAGACAAAGGCGTCCTTTTCCGATTTCCTAAAAGTTGATTGTCAACTTCTGCCTTGAAACCGAGTTGATTATCCAAAATTATATTTTTACTGATTGATTGGGAAAAACACTGATCGACCGAAAATTCGCTGATGTGCAATTGACTTTATCTCTTTTGGGGACGGGGTGTACCACCGTAGCTTTCCAGTGCATTGAATAATGGAATGAATACAAAGTTTGCCATTCCATCGGTTCCCACTAATAACTTACACCTGAATGATTCGAAGATCGTTTGGAGCTCTTGCTTCGAAAGAAAAGAAAGAAACGGCGATGGTAACTCCTCATCCGCGATGACATTATTTGCCATATGCTCGTCCCTGAACTGGGTGAAATCTGAGTTGTCGAATAGTCACTTCACTATTACATTTCGAAGGCAGAAGTTGTGCACAGGGATTCGATTTTCCAGGTCGCGGTTCCGGCCAATGATGTCATTCGGCTTGTACACTTGGTAAGTCGCTCCTAGAACCTCAACTTCTACGTTTAATTGTATCGTCCATTAGTTCTAGATACTTGTCAATCTCTTCGTTTGACAGATTTTTGTTGTAGAGTGGGTAGAGCGAATTCGAGGAGAATGCTCTTGTTAGTGTTTTGGAGAAGTGTGTCCACGCACTCTATTATAGTTGTAGGAATGCTTTTGGACAAACTCATCTAATTCCACCAGTTTTGTTCGAAACGGTTATTTAGGTACGGTCACTGTCATACACAAAAATGCGAAGACAGTTTGTTAGTGCTTGTCACTGTAATTTCCCCAATCTCTATGTTTGGCGTTGAATTCTCCACCGAGAATAAAATAAATTTCACTACAGAGAAGCATATGATGCATGCATCCAACATCTGGAACCTACGTACTACATGTTTGCATACCCTTTTAAAACGCAAAAAAGGATCTTACAAAGATCTCCACGCCTCCTCCTTGAATTTAGTTGGGTTGGAACTGAGCTGTCTGCCCCTGGATAGAGAGCAAGATAGGTAGCATGTCAGGTAAAGATTATGGTGCTCTATGCGCTGGGAATTGAGAAGTCCTTGCTGTACCGTATTTCCCCTACCTGCCGTCATTGAGTCGTGGGTAACTTAGGGAGTAACGGCTGGTGTTTGTGTTGGAACAGGTGGACGTTTAACTTCCACTTTTTGCGGCCGAGCTAGATTTACTCTTTTAATATATTGGAATCTGGGACAACCCCGATAGTTTGCAAAAGAGTTCTTTTTCTGACGCTCCTTATCTAAAATGCATCCCTCGGACTTATGGTTCTCTCTGCATTTGACCCATGGATGCTTCTTTTCGCAGTTCGATGCGCCTTGTTCGAACTACTGTAAAATGTTTTCATTCCTCTTTAATTTTCCCTACTACAACCTGGTAGTTTACAACTTTAATACTACTTAGACTATCCAGTTTAATGTTGGGACTTAGCTGAACTAGGAGAAATGGTAGTTTCCACTTCTAGCTTTTGGCTCAATCCGTGATGAATGGCTTAAACCCCATTAATTTGAACTCATCGCACCTTTGGATCTATCATAGCATTGTTTGCAGATTTTCCCTTTTCGGGGTGTAGAAGAAAAACTTTGTCGTTGTATTCTTCAGTAAACTTAAAATTTTCTGGTAGAGCTCCACTATATTGCAATAGATCGTGTGCATATCTTATGTTAGTCTTTTTACAGGAAAATTATTGCCTACATATGTAATTCTATTGCCTCCTTGAGTTCCATCTTATATGTGTTTATAGGTGGAACCCATGTCTCTGAAGTCTTTTGTTGTTGTTATTGAGGTTTCTGTTGTTTCTGTTGTTATGTCTGTTGCTGTTATTGATGCTGACCCTTCTGCTGGTGTTGTTGTTGTTGTGGTGCCAGCCGATTTCTTTTTTGAGTCTGTGTATGTTAAGGATGCTGTTTTGGTTTTTGTTGTTGCTGCTGTTTCTTTATGTGTTGCGTTTTTTTTTTCCTATTTGTTTTTGTTGCGGCTGTTGAAAACCGAGGAGTTTTACTAGCTACTGCTTCTCCTTTCTTGCTATTTGTTTAGCTTTAACAGCTAGCACTCTTCGCTGGATTTGCTTCATACTATTATTTATGGCTCGTCATCTGACTCAGAGGCCGCCAGATATGCAAACGTTTTATCACCTACCAAATTGTGGCTTTTTCTACCATTAGATATATATAGGCAATCGTTTTTGCCTGCCTTTCTTCTTTTGCTATTGTGGTGCTACCCTTGGTCCACCAGGCAGCTGTTCTGTAGATGCTGACAGAGTAATGTGCATCACTAGATTCGAAGTAGGCTCTAGCTTCCTCCTCTTCTTACTAATGATTTCTGGTTTCCGAACTTACGGCTTAGTCATCAGATGACATCACCTGCCATCTGCATGTTCCGCAATTTGAATAAATTTCTTAACCACTGATCTGATGCCGAACTATAGCCAGCAGATCTTGCCGTCTTACATGAAAGTTCATTAGGTGAAGATTTGTTCAGCATAGAGGCTTCTTATTGGCCTCCCACCCGGAAAATTTGTTTGCCATTCGAAAAGAGTAACAAGCTAGTGAGTGGCTTAACCCTCATTTTCAATTGCATGCACAAGTTTAATATTGAATAGAAAATCATAAAACAGAAACTATGTTTCTACAAGCCTTCATGTCAAATTCTAGTCCATGGTAACCATACCAATATCTCATAGTAAAATGTTACCTCTGCAAGACCCACTCCACCAATCAATATTGTCCTTAATCGCCTATCAAACTACAGAATCACTTGATTGACAATTTCATTTCATGAGTAGGGTCATCTGATAGCCTAATCAATTTTTCACGACAATCAAACTTTAAGTCAAGTCCTAAAGTCTGCATCTGTAGCCAACTAAAAGTTACAACATCAATAAGGCTCTTGTGTGAAATCAATTTTCTTCTTGCTACAGATACATACTCCTACTTCTACACAATCATATAATCATATAAGTACACACAAATTTATACGAGTATCTCCATCAAAGTTTCCATCCGTCCTGTGAGCCATCAGGAAGAAACTAAGGTACAACAGGATATGTGTTGAAGAGGAAACACAAGAAAAACTCCATATCGACTCTGATCCTTACTCTAATTGAATAGGATGCAGCAGCGAGGAAAAGAATAAAAAAACACCAAAACGAAACAACGAAAGAAATATACAATATATTCAGGAAAAAAGTTACAAAAGTTGGCATAACCTCCCTTCGTGAAAACACCCTCTCACCATGTATTCATTTCATTCAATTTGCCAAATCTAAAACTAAATCAAGATTAGAAGTTTACTTTCTTTTCTGCACAAGTGGTGTTTTCGTTTCACCCTCCTTTTTGATCTCGTTACCACGCTAAAGGCAAACGAATTGGATGAAAATTCAGGAACAGGAAGAAAAAGTCGTCTTCTGGATATTCTTGTTCTGACTTTTTCATACCTTTCGGTCTGTTGCTTGGTTTATCTTTTTACGAGGAACTTGAACAATACTTGGAAAAAGTTATTTTCTAGAGAAAACTTCCGAGTGTCAATGTGTGTGTGGAGTTTCTTTTTTCCTGTTTTCATTTTCTCTCATTCTTTTTCGTCACCTGAGTAGGCTGAGAGAGAGAGAGTTAGTTAAGTTGTGAATCTGGTGATATTCAGGTGTCTGAATAGAACAAGAGATTCTAATTAATTGTCCACCATAATAGGGGTTCCGACACATAAGTCATGCCACTATGCTACTTTCAACTCCAAGTCTTGGTGGAAGGAAACAGAAAACTTTTCGTATTCTCGTAATAAAAACTTTCTTGGTTTGTATCTTTATCAATCATAGATAAAAGCGTTCTACTAATCAGGTTATATTCCATTTTCTTCACGAGGCTTATTATAACTATGGCTTTGTCCAACTGTCTTAAGTCCTGGACAAATAGTTGGTTAAAGCCAATCAGAGCTTTCAGCCAGCCTCAATTCCATTCATCAAAAAACATATGGAGAATTACTTTTCTTTTTTGATCGTATTTTCACATCCGAATTCCTCATTTATATTGGTGCAAATACATAAATCTACAATTCCCACTTTTCGGTCTTACAAAAATAAAAATTTTTTCGGGTCTACGCAGTCAACAGTAGTACAGTCCTGACATACAAAGAACCAGCTCTTACCCTAACATCGGACTTCCAGAAATATGTACAGACATGGCCTTCTTGTATATCTCAAAAGCAAGAATCAACCAAAGGATTACAAGAAATAGATTCCGTGCTCTAACTGTCTCTTTCAATAACATCAATATAAACACCAAGCCAACCAAAGATCCTGGACTATCGCTGGTTCAACGCACAGGCATAGCTGGACCGATATCCGATAAACCAATGTTGCTGAAGAAGACATTTCAAAAACTGCAGCGATTACTCCTTTCGGCCTCTTTGAATTCATGTATATGCCATTCCAGCAATTAATTAGTGAGTGGGTATTCCACTCGATTGTGTTTTTGGATGGATCGATGACCTCTTGATTACCTCCAGTTCATCTGAAGAATATGAGCGATAACTTCGCTTAGTGTCTTAAAGTCTAAAGTCAATTTGGATTATGCATCGACACGGATAGATGTTATCTTGTAGCATCTTAAGTGAACTTTCCTGGGAATAGGTTCACAGAGGTACCGGCAAAAGGTCGGTACTATGGACTGCAGAAACAGATGAATCATTTGAATTCAAAAGGAATCAGGTTGCGGAAGCAAATTTTCCATCTCATAAAGCTTATAAAGCTAAAATTAGCCTTACCACCGTTGCACAGAACTGGAGGCAGTTCTTAAGAAAAAGTTAATTGGAACAGAAAAATTTTCGCTTGTAAAGAGCAGCTATAGAGAAGTTACCATCTAACGTATGTATACTTCCTTCCACAACTTGGCTCATTTTATGGTCAAAATCATCTTACAGGCTTATGTTTGGCTATTCCAGGACAAGGACGTAACTCAATGACCTCGAGATTACTTACAGGTTCACAAAACTCCAGCCTCATTTTATATCCCGGGCAAGAGATTCGACCATGTACACATACATAGATATTGTTGTGCTCAAAACTGAGTTCCAGGAAGCCACTAGAACAAACCATTACAGCAGAAATAACAATTGTCTCTATGTGAGCTGGATACTACAGTTTGTACAAGTTAAATAAAAATAAGTTCATTCTGATGTCACATGCAGCAGCAAAATCCATAGGTAACGCCAAATATGTTCAGTCACACATCAGCGGATGCAATCCACAAGCAATAGCATAATACACCAAATATGCTGACGCAACGTCTGCACCCGTCCTACTCCACGAACACCCATAGCACTTGTCACCTATCTTATATTCCATTCGCATAGGCCAATATCCAATTCGCTATTGAGAAATTATTGTAAAAAAAAAAAAAAAAAATATATATATATATATATTATTTTAAAGACTTTAACATAGAAAAGCCTAACTTACATTACGAACTTGCCACCGCCGACCAGGAATCACAGTTTAAAAGTGGGCCTTTAACATCACTCCCTCATTTCGTTGATAGTTAACGTATTCAAACCCACAAGCAAGCGTCACGGTTGAAAGATACCATCGTAGACTATCGATTATATGTCAACAAAAAACAGCTTGGACACAAATATAGGGTGATTCATCATGAGGTCTGATTTTCAATAGGCCTTTTTTGACAGCTCACGTGTGACTACGTTTTGTCATTTTGTTCAGTATCGTTTGGCAAATAATCATGGTAAGACTCACACCACAACATCGTCTCCAAATTGTTCAGCTGTATTACGAAAATCAGCGTTCTGTGAAAAATGTTTTTCGTGCGATTCGGAGAACTTACGGTGCGCACAATCGACCACAATTGCCAATACCATTCGCAAATTTAAGTCCCAGTTTACATTAGTGGATGATACTCGACCGGTTAAACTACATCCAGCATGTAGTGAAAAGACTTTAGCAGCTGTAGCTGAGAGTGTACGCGAAGACCGTGACGAATCGATTCGTCGTCGTTCTCAGTAGCTTGGCTTGGCGTATTTTACGTGAGGATCTACGCCTAAAAGCGTACAAAATTCAACTTGTGCAGTGAATGGACTCTGGAAAAACCCAATGAAAATCCGATGTTTTATCGTGAAATTTTGTTCTGATGAGTAACCCGAAGAGTACCAAGAGCTACCATTACATCCATTAACAACAACGGTACGGTGCGGTTTATGGGCTGATGGAACCATTGGTTCATATTTCTTCAAAAATGATCAAATTAGAATGTTATCGCCACTAGTAACCATTATCGCGATATGTTAACGGACTATGTGCTTCCTGAAATTTGAGCACATGATTTCGGTGAGCTCTGGTTTGAAACAATGGACTTTTTGAGAAATTATTTTGGTGAGTACTTAATTTAACGTTTTGATACGGTAAATTGGCTGCCTAGATCGTGCGATATCACACCTTTGAACTATTTTCTCTGGTTATATGTAAAGTTTCAGGTCTTCAGGAATAAGCCAGCTACGATTGACGCTTTGGAGGCAAACATTAGTCGTGTTATCGGCGAGATACCAGTCGCTATGATCATACGAGTCGCCCAAAATTGGATATTCCGAAGGGACAACCTCAGACATAGTCGTGGCCAACATTTACATAATGTAATTTTCAAAAAATAAATGCTATGAATTTTTATTTGAACCGATAATAACAATTTTAAGTTCACTTTCAAATTTATATATTTTTTTTATAAATCAAATCTCATGATGAATCACCCTATAACATACTTACCACAATAGATACAGTAAATGATGATGGAAAGAATTAACATTTCAGCAACGGATGTTAGCATAATATCTCATAGAGGCCCATACTTCTATAATCTACTGTTCTACAGTTACTACGGTTCTAGATTCCAGATACTCAATCGTGGTCTTCAGATCGCATTTTGTTAAAGGGAGGGTGAAAAATTTTGTTTAAAGCGATCCTTTGAATGTAAAGCTTTCAGATTTACGGTGATTACAAAGTTTTATTTTATAAATTAGAAGGCCAAAGGTTAAGCTGTCCCGTATGCGGGATTGCATATACCTTCAATTATAGTTATATGGATTGGACACACTTCCTCAGAATTGTGCATCCCGTTTGAACTTCGCGAAAAGGGTCAAATATCGGGTTTTTCAATAACGACTTGACAACTTTTTTTTTTAAATAAAAGGCAAACCATTTGAGATATTTCAAAAACTTTATTATTGGCTTGAAGTACAATCAAAACATTTATGAATGGAACTCGACTTCGTTCATATGGCCAGCGCGGCCACGTTTGCAGCGGTCGATTCGTTGGACCCAATTTTCAACGACTCGGCCACACATTTCGGCCAAAACGACCGCTATTTCGCGTTCAATGTTGGTTCTGAGCTCTTTCAACGTCGTCGGCGCGTTGGCATAAACCAATGACTTAACGTAGCCCCACAAACGTGTGGTTTGTGGCACCATCTTGTTGAAACCACACGTCCAAGTCCATATCTTCTAATTCCGGCCAAAAATAATGGATAATCATGGCGCGATAACGCTAACCATTCACAGTTACGTGACGATCGTTATTGTCGACTAAAAAATATGGCCAAATAACGCCGCCGGCATGCAAACTGCACCAAACAGTTATTTTTTGTCGATGAAGTGGTGATTCATGAAGCACATGTGGATTTTCATCCGACAAATAACGCATATTTTGCTTATTGACGAACCCATTGAGCCAAAAATGAGCTTCGTCACTGAAGATGATTTCTTTGCGCATCTTCACCAGAACCCGCTTGGAGAACGTACGTCGCTTCAAATGGTCCATCGGCTTCAATTCTTGAGTAAGCTTGATCTTGTATGGGTGTAAACCAAGATCCTTACGCAAAATACATAATGTGGTCTGAGCGATGCCCAATTCTTGAGAACGCCGTGGAACTGACTGATTTGGATCGTTTGCTACGGACGTCTGATCGGCAGCGATATTTTCGACACTTCGACCAACCCGTTGTCTCACTGACACGGCAACATCACATAACGAATATGTATTAGTGTACTTTACCATGATGAAAATGTTGAGTTTACTGAATAAATTGACAGTGACAGTTTGATGATTAGTAAAAGAGTGCGTTCACAAATTAAATCCAAAGTTGTGAAGTATATATAAAAGGAAAACCTTTTATAGCAAATACTGCTAACATTAGGTATAGATCTACGAGAAGCCGTTGATCGTGACGAAGTCTTTGTGATTAAAAATCCACAGGAGAAGGTAGAATCCATAGAAACAACTTTCCAGGAAGTGTACAAGCCGAATAGGGTCATTGGGTCATTAGCCCGAAGAACGACCTAAAAAATCAGGTGCTTTGCCACAATTTTAAAATTTCAAATATAGCAACAACAGAGAAATGGAGAGTTTAGGCTTCACTGAGTTCTACTAGGAATAGGTCAGTACCGTGTGGTCCACCATCGAGTGCACATGCTAACCAGTTGATTCTTGAATTTCCCTGTTGCAAAAAAAAAAAAAAAATAAATAAATAAATGAAAAAAAAACAACGCGCACACGTGTGGAAAAATAATAAACCTCTCCCACTCCTGGTCTCAAATACTGTTGTTTGTACCCAGCCATTGCCGTTGCTGTATTTGTCATACGACACGGGCAGTGGCTAAGTGTAGGCAATATCTAATGGATAGCAGGTTGTGAGTAAGAATTTTGTTGGTGCACCGTTTTCTATTGTTGTAATGGTATAACATCTAATGTACAATAATTTGGTTCGGTAAGCCAATGTCAGAATTTTCACTTCGAAGCCTTGCTTAGCATCGTCGGTGTTTGTGTTTTGTTTTTATATAATAGCTCTGGAATGAAGGGTGGATATAGCAAACATACGCGAGGTAAAAGGTTATCACTTTACGTCCATGTCAGTAAATACAGCCCAGTGATTTCGGTACTTAGTGAAACACAGGTAGATTCATATCAGCTAATTTCTCGTACACCGACTTATGGCAATACGAAAAAGTTAATTTAACCGGATTTAACAGCTTCTTTAGTAATTTTAACTGGTTATTGTATTTCCTCAATGCCGTGAATGACGTGAATGCCGCTGCTGATAAACTGGACTGACACTATTCTCTTTAAAATAAGATGCCTTATCCTCATGCCTTTATGCTCATCGAATTAGAAACCAAAAGATAGTGGATGGTACGACTCAAATTGAAAGGACTCTGTCATGAAAGAGATATGGTTTTCGGGTTCTACAATACCGAACTCACAGAGAAAAACCGAAAAATGGCAAAACCACTGCGTAAGATTTTTATTAATCCAACTCCTTAGGACTCTTTCCGAGCAGATGAAAAACAGCATTTGTCCAGAATGTCCCTAAAAAAGGCAAATATTCCTCTGTCTAAAGTATTTGTTTGGCAGCCATCAGTAGTGAACGCTGTCAGTGAATTTGTGAAAATGGAGAAAATTGGTCATCTTTATGTGATATAATATTGGGATTCAGCCCAACCAATATAAAAGCTGAACTGGATTCTACTCTGATTGAGTCTGCTACTTCGTTTACAACAGTAACATTTTGGGTTGCTAAGTTAAAACGAGGCCGTACGAGCTGCCAAGACGAGCATCGTAGTGGTTGACCAAATGAGGTGACGACTCCAGGAATGGTGAAGAAAATCCACAAAGCGGTACTGGATGATCGTCTACTAAAAGTGCGCGAGCTAGCAGACATTGTGGGCATTTCAAAAAGTGAAGTACATCGCATATGATTTAAAAATTTGGATATTAGAAAGCTGTGTGCAAGATGGGTGCCCCGTTTGCTCACACTCGAGCAAAAACAGTGTCGTGAAGATGTTCCAATTAAGTGTTAAGCGAAGTTTCATAACAATGGATGAAACATGGGTCCATCACATTACACCCGAGACAAAAGGACAATCAAAACAATGGATTCAAAAGGGAGAACCGGCTACAAAGAAGGCGAAGACCGTTTCATCTGCAGGCAAGGTCATGTGGTCGATTTTTTGGGATGAGCGTGGGATAATTTTCGTTTACTATCTTGGAAAAGGGAAAACTATCAACGGCCAGTATAATGCGAACTTATTGCAACGTTTGAGCGAGAAATCAAGCAAAAACGGCAGCATTTGGCTAAGAAGAAAGTGTTGTGTCATCAAGACAATGCAGCTGACAAATCCGTTATTGGAATGTCTAAAATTAATGAATTAAAGTTTAAATTGCTACCTCATGTATCCTCATGTTAGCAATTAATTGCTTTTTTGAGGAGAAAGACAGTTCTAATTATAAAAAGGGTATCGAACTTTTTGAACATCGCTGGGAAATGTGTATAGAGCTAAAAAGCGATTATGTTATAAAAAAATAAATTTTTTCCAAAATTTCTGGAACCGCCATCGTATCTCGAAACACAAGATACCGACAGGACGGATTTCGTAGCAACAGGTCCCCTGATGAATTTATGGCATGACTCAACGACAGGTGGAATCAAAGTATATATTAATCTGGTGAAAGCAAGATAGTTGCAAATAATATTTCTAGGGCTGTCAACGGCTTCGCCACACTGAAAGCATCGGTTCCCACTAGATCACCGAAATCAAGCACTGTTAGGCGCGGTAAGTACGTAGGTGGGTGACCACATAGGAACTCAGTACTCCGCGTGCTGTTGACAAAAACGCTTCACATGGGCATAGTACCCCGGCTTTAAATCCCGGACCCTACAAATTAATTTGTATCATTCCCTTGATAATAATAATAATAATAATAATAATTTCTATTATTCCTTTCCGGATTTACGTCGCTGCTTTTCGGCTGTAGAAGGGGAAATCCAGCGTATGTTATGCTCATTAAATTCCGATATAAGCCGCATAACCAATTGCGGAACTATAAAAAGAGTGGAATTTATTGCTTCCAAAACACAATGCTGTCTTCTGCATTATAGCGAAATTTTAACACCCAGCCATTATCAAAGAATCGCAATTGCACCGTCGAAGCCGAAAAACTTTCCATTCTCGGTATGTGTGTCAGTGACAACTAAGGTTGAATTGACCACATATTCGATAACGTCAAAAATGCTGCGAAATGTTCTGCGATGTAAGAAATTCAATTTACCAGGCATTCATCCGCCCAAAATTGGTGCACAATGCCCACATCTGGTCAGGTGCTCTTATAACATCTCTGCATCTGGTAGATAGGATTCAAAGTAGTACGATAAAACTCATAGTTGTTACTTATACCAGTCAATGTCTCCTGTCTCACTTTGTTTTATCGCTATTTCCAGCACCAGTGCTCCATAGAAATCGCCAGTAGCAGTCAACCCCTTCAAACATTCAACCGTAATAGAGACGAGCTATGAATAAACGATCTTCAAATTGCCAAATAATCAGTGCAAATCAATGGAATACCGACGATTATGCTTCAGCATCTCCCACTAGAAGTAATGGACATCTACATCACCCTGTTTAATAATCTACTGAAGAATGCCCACTCTGGGCAACGTATCTTATTTCCAAAACAAACTATTCCAGTTAATTTTCGGTCGATAAGTTTCCACAAGAACGTCATTAGCGTATAGTGGGATTGCTTAAATGCAGCCACCGCAACGCTATGCGTCCTGCCATTCCATATTTTATTTAAGTTTGTTATAATAAGAGATTATATGCTCGTAGGTTCTGTTCGAAGTTTCAATGTTACTTGCTTACATAGAATATTTATAAGCTAATTGTTGACAACTCTAAAAATTCATTGCTAAACTGGTACATGTCGAAATCAAGGCGAACAGTGAAAGTAGCAATTAAACTGAAAATTGAAAAAAAACACTACACTTTCGTTAAAAACTCCAGACCTATAAATCTGACTGGCTCAAAACTCCTCTATGAACATCTAACAACACGTTAGTTTTCATTCGACATGAAAAATTACGCGCTGGGCATTTACATTAACATTGAAACTGCTTTCGACAACCCAACACCTGACAGTATGTGTAACTCGTCAGACAACACCATGGGGATGGATTACTTTTTTAGTGGATTTTTGAAATGCTGGTTAATAAATTCCTGTTTACGGATATTGATTTTATAGGGTAATTCATCGTGAGGTTAAATTTATAATGTAAAACAAGACACATAAATTTGAAAGTGAACTTACAATTTTTATTATCGGTTAAAGAACAATTCATAGCATACTTTTTGAAAATTATATTATGTGAATGTTGGCCACGACTACGTCTGGGGTGGTCCATTCGGAATGTCCAATTTTGGGCGACTCGTTCGAGCATAGCGACTGGTATCTCGCGAATGTCACGAGTAATGTTGGCTTCCAAAGCTGCAATCGTAGCTGGCTTATTCCTGAAGACCTGAGACTTTACATATCCCCAGAGAAAATATTATTTAATTCGTGCGTTTTTTTTTTTCAAAATTTGAACGTTTATTTAAGAAAAACATGTACAATAGTATTATTCAAAGTATTGCCCATCTGAAGCTATGACTTTTTCCCATCTTTCTGGCAATTTGTGGATTCCACCACAAAAGGACTGCGCCGGCTTGGCAACCAAGAATGAATCAAGCCAATTTTTGATATTCTGCTCTGATGTGAACCGTATTTCAGTGAGGGCGTTCTGCATCGACCGGAACAAATGGTAGTCAGAAGGGGCAAGGTCTGGGCTATAAGGCGGGTGGGGTAAGACTTTCCATCCACTGTTTTCCAAATAGTTCTTGACCGGAATAGCAACGTGGGGCCGAGCGTTGTCATGATGGAAAGTTATTGCCTCGTGTCTGGTCGCATATTCCGGGCGTTTTTCGGCTACTGCTCTCTTAAAATGGAATAATTGTGTTCAGTAGCGTTGTCCATTGATGGTTTCACCCAGTTTTAGCAGCTCATTATACAGCACGACCATCTGATCACACCAAATACAGAGCATTACCTTCGCGCCATGGATATTCGGCTTTGCCGTTGATTTGGCTGGTTGGCCGGGTTTCACATATGATTTTTTGCGCTTGGGGTTATCGTAATGGATCCATTTTTCATCACTAATAACAATCCGATGCAAAAATGACTTCCTTTTGTGGCGTTCTAGCAGCATTTCGACGTCTCTCGGCTTGAGTTCATGTGGAACCCAATTTTCTTCCTTTTGAATATATCCAGCTGCTTTTAAACGTTTTGAAATGGCTGCTTGAGTGACACCCAAAGATTCTGCTATCTCTTCTTGTGTTGGGCAACAGTATTCATAGAGTAATGCTTCCAGTTCTTCATCTTCAAACTCTTTTGGCTGCCCAGGACGTTCATCGTCTTCCAAGCAAAAATCACCACTTTTAAATCGTGCAAACCCATTTTGGCACGTTCGCTCAGCTGGAGCATGTTCACTATAAACTTCCACCAAAATACGATGACTTTCGGCAGCAGTTTTCTTCATATTAAAGTAATAAAGAACTCCCCTCAAAAACACTTTTTTAGGCACAAAGTTCGACATATTTGAGTGAAAAAAAAAAAAAATATTCTTGTTTACGCTTCAAATGAATGACATATACTGAAATGACGAACAATGACAGTAGCTTTCCAACGCATGTTCCAATGGAATAATACAAGTTACGTCATCTCTTAGCAAACCGCAAAAGTTATAGACCCAATACTCCAAATTTGGGCGGATGAATGCCTTATATATTATGGCCAGATAAGAGGGGGTAAAATATTTCTTACATCGCTTGAGGAAACCTAGACATTTTGCAGCATTTTTGGTGACATTGAATATGTGGTCTCTCCAACGTAAGTTGTCACTTACACACATACCGAGAATAGCAAGTTTATAGGTTTCGACGATGCAAGGGCCATTCATGGATAATGGTTGGGTATTTGAATCTCGCTTTAATGACAGCAGGCAGCATTGAGTTTTGGAAGCATTAAATTCTACTCGGTTGATAGTTCCCCAATTTTTTATGCTGTTAATATCGGAATTTAATAAGCTTAACATACGCTGTCGTTCCCGTTCTAGAACCGATGAGCAGGGGCGTCCGGGAACGAATATGAGAGCAGAGAGAACTGTCATCAGCAAAGGAATATATTGGATTAGAAGTAGCAGACAAGAGATCATCAATGAAAATTAAAAAGAGTGTCGGAGACAGAACAGAACCCTGGGGCACACAAGACAACTTGAATTGAACGTTCCGAAAGGTAATTTCTAATCCATTGAAGAAGAGAGTCATCGATCCTTAAAGCCCCCATTTTCGACAAAAGAGCCTGATACCAAACTCTGTCGAATGCCTTAGAAACATCAAGTGCAACTAATCATGCTTTCGCCAGATTGATGCATGCTTTTATTCCACTTTATGGTGAGACATGCCATCAAATTACCAGTGAACCTGTTGCGACGAAAACCATATTGCCGGTCATTGAGAAGTTTTCGTATTTCGAAATATTTCATGGGCTGACAGTTTATCAGCGTTTCCATGACTTTGGGAAAGAAGGGACGTAAGTGCAATGGGTCTGTAGGAGGAGAGAGAAGAAGACTCGTCTTTTTGTGGGACGGTCTTTACAAATGCTATTTTATATCTGCTCGGAAAGAGTCCTAAAGGGTAGGATTGATGAAAAAGCTTACGCAGTGGATTTGCTAACATGGAAGAATAAATCTTCGGAAGAAGGGGCTTTGAGTACTCTTCCTACAACACGAGTGCGAAAGTGGATTCGTCCCATTGTAGATTCGACGCACTCAAATGTAGGCGGGGACAAAGCACAATCTGGGAGTGTTAAGCTACCCGCAAAGTGTGCTGCAAGTAGATTGGCCTTGTTCAAAGAGCTGACAGCTAGAATGTCGTAGTGCATGAGTGTTGGGATGGAGGATGAGGCAGAATTTCTAATGTTTTTGGCGAATGACTAAAAATGTTTACTGCCTTTGGGACATTGCAGTATTTTTTGCCTCAGTTTTTGGTCGTATTGGAATTTCACACGCTTGAGAAAGACATTGCAGTCATTTCTGGCTCGTTTTAACTTTTTTCGGGTTGGTCTTGTAGGACCGAAAAAACAATTTTCTAACCCTGACAGCCTCCTTACAGCTCGAGTCGTACCTTGCTTTTTCTTTTGGTTTGATACTCTTCAACCGTTGAGAGATAAAGCATCTCATTCCAAAGAGAATAGTTTCTGTGATCATATCAGCAGCGGCATCCACGTCGTTATCGAGGAAACATAACGACCAGTTAAAATTCCTTATTAAGTCCGCTTCAATTGGTTTTCTCGTATTGCCATACGGTTCTTTTAGGAATCTTTTCTCTAACTGTGTGGTGGGTGTACGAGAATTTAGTAGATATGAAATAATGGTCCGACGAGCCTAGAGGGGAGAGCACATCAACACAGTAGTTGTCAGGGTGAGAAGTTAAAAACAAGTCCAGGGTGTTGGCGGTATGACTATCAACATCTGGTATTCGTATGGGCTCTTTCACAGCTGGGTTAAATTATTTTCCGATACGATGACTTTCGGCAGCAGTTTTCTTCATATTAAAGTAATGAAGAAGAACTCCACGCAAAAACACTTTTTCTTATTTCTTATAATTAACATTTCATATATTTTTTTACAAATTCAAATGACTTTTAAATAATAAGAAATAGATTAACATTCAGTATTTTAAATAAAATAGAATTGAATGACATCCATTACATTATTAAAATAGGAGTGATAAATATTTATGGGTAGGGTGACCCTTTTCTATAAAACTAATATTAATTCAAAATTTAAAAGCTTACAATCAAAAAAACAAAAACTGGTGGAACAAAAAATATATTTAAACAAAGCTCATCCTAGAATCAAGGGTAAGTCCAAGATATTGGAACTCAACAACATTCTCTATAAGAAACAATTTTTATTACATTTTATATTACTATTATACTAGTAATCGGAGAAACCAGACGAACACGAGCATGATTGCGGACAATATCTTTTACACTCGTGTGAGTGAAAGAAAATATTAGTTTCGCAATTGTAATTCGAGGAGGGACTGAAATACATTAATTTAGTCTTGGAGCTCAAAACTAAATTATGAGCAGAAACCAATGCCTTAAAAAATCAAGATCCCAGTTTATGTCAGAGCCCAAGTCTAGAGCACTTTTCGAGCCATAAGAAAAGCCAATGTAATCTGCAAATACAGTGGGCGAACCTCTGAAATTAAGCGAAAGTAATGAGTTTATAAAGACTAAGAACAGAATGGTAGCTAAGGCAGAACCTTGAGGAACACCGATATTAAAAAAACATCTTTCCACTTCTAATACCGTCGATCTTGACCCTTTGAGACCTATTTTTAAGATAGAACCCAAACCAATCCAGGATAAATCCACGAAAACCAGCATTCTCTAACTTTTTCAACAAAAGGTTGCGATCGACCATGTCAAAAGCTTTGGTGATGTCAATAAATAGTCCTGCGGTAAATTTTTTAGCATCAAGGTGTGACATAATTTGGGAACAGAATTATAAAAGTGCAGCTTCCGTTGATTTCCCTTTCTGAAACTCAAATTGATTTGAATTGAAGAAATTAGTCTTAGTTAAGAAACTCACTATCCTATTTTTAATTAGTTTTTCAAAGATTTTACTGAAAACTGGAAATTGAAAACCAATTTCAGATGCAGAACCTTTTTTAAGAAGAGGAATGACATCGGCAACTTTAAGATCCTCGGGGAAGATCCCTTCAAAAAAACAACGATTATAAATAAAAGACAAGACATTAACCAAAAAAACATGCAATCTTTTTAAGCGTTAAATTTGAGATACCATCACCATTATTAGGTTAGGACCCAATAACATTCAAAATCTCCAGAGGAATAATGGGTTGAAAAACAAAAGAATTTTCTTCTATATTCTCAATAAACCCATGTAAGGGACGACAAATAGGGCAAACCGAATTGACAGGACTCGTTTGTAGACGGAGGCAATATTGACAAAATAACAATTAGAAACATCAGCCATAACCAGTTTGTCATGCACTTCAGAGTTGTCAAGTAATAAAAAATTGGGTTTTTGAGACGTGTTGATTTGTTTAGTAGGCTATTTACAGCTTGCCATTCGTATTTCAAGTTTCCCCTTGCTGATCTAAATGAATCACGGTAATATTTATGGAATTTCTTTTTTCACTTTGTTGCACAATTTCTTATATTTACATTTTAAATCCGAATTATCGGGATACTTTTTACACAAGCTCTTTAGTTTATTTTTATTCCTAATTTTAAACATTAAGTTGGTCGATATCCATGGTTTCAGTTTTTAAATAATTTTTTGGGAGGCAATGAATAAGAACAACAAAGAATGTGCCTTTTTAGAGAGCCAATAAGTAATGAATAAGCACAAGATGCATTATTCGAAGTATATATATTGTTCCAAAACTCATAACATAAATTATTTTTAAGTCTAAGAAAGTCGATTCTATCACTACTTTTTACAGAGTTAGAGAGTCTACAATTTTCGTCTTTATTTAATGTCAGTAGGAGTCCTGTCATAGCATGGTCAATAATATTTAAGTCAACTTAAATCTTTTCGCATTTGGTCATAACATTTCTAAATCATCCATAAATGTGGTTAAGACACCTGCCAGAAGCAGCCCTGGTCGGCTCATTTATATAGGAAACTAGAATGTGTGACGAAAGTAACGAAAAATAGCTGAAGATTGTATCGTTTGAGTCAAGGCTGTTGATGTTGAAATCTCCAGTAATAATTAAATTTGATGATTTTTCATTACTTAAAAGACTAGAAAACTCGCTTATAAAATACAATACATTGAACACATGCAATCTGTAAACACAGAGGAACATAAATTTATCACAATTTATTTCAATAGATACTTTTAAAATATCCGCACTCAGAAAATCCATGTAAGCGATGTCAAGAATTTTAAAGTCATTCTTTAGGAAGCATCCAACCCCACCTGCAGCGTAGTTTTCATTTGTTTTGGGAAAAAATTCATAACCAGGTATGTACAATATATAGTAATCATTTTTTTCCAACTCGTAAATTCAAATTTAAGACACGAAAACAATATCAGGTAAACAAGCAAAGGAACCCAAATTAGAAACAAGGGACGAGAAATTTTCTCTCAAACTTCTTACTTCTTTGCTATTGGTAAAAACATTATCACAGAAAGAATCACAAGAATAAGGGGAAGAAAAGTCATCTAATAAGTTAAATTCATAATTCATTTAAAATACGCACTATGCACTAAATTAGTGCAAGGTCGTTAAAAGATTTAATTGAATGACTTTTCCCCCCTCTTCCTCTCTGATTGTTTGACACATTGATAGCGTTCGAGTGAGTGACATTTGAAACACCCACAATTTCGATGGTTTCGTTTAGCGTTTGTCCAGAAAATTGACTCTCTGTTTGAGGTCAGCGTTTTCTGCACGTAGTTCATTCACTTCTTGTAGAAATAGTTTGTTTATTTCGTCTAATTGCCATAGCTTTACATAAACCATCTGAAGAGTGTACTGACCTTCACAATCTCCACTGTTTTGGGTGGGCTCGACAGTAGCTGTTTGCGATTTGTTTTTTTGCCGCTGCTGCTGTTGCTGTTGTTGTTAATTTTGCTGTTGTTGTTGCTGTTGCTGTTGTTGTTGCTGTTGCTGTTGGTTAATTGCAGTTAGCTGTTTTGGTAGAGGACGACACTGGGATATGAAGTGAACGGCGTCTAAGAACTGCACATTTGTCACAGCGAAAAGAATTAACATTCGATTTAAAATACTTGGCATCTTCTTCATTTATGTTAACGCACGTAAAATGGAAGAAGTGCTTGCAATCATCGCAAATAATTTTAGATAAACAGTTTCTATCAATTTTTTGTAGACACACCGAACAAATCATATTGAATATGTATTATATAATCAATTATTTAAAGGAACAATAAGTTCTTAGATGAAGCGCACCCCACGACAATCAAGAGAGAACTCGATAATCCAAGGGTGTGA
Organism: Volucella inanis; assembly: GCA_907269105.1. NCBI lineage: Eukaryota > Metazoa > Arthropoda > Insecta > Diptera > Syrphidae > Volucella > Volucella inanis. The sequence continues at coordinate 153,070,033 of OU026153.1, forward strand.
TATCGCACGATCTAGGCAGCCAATTTACCGTAGCAAAACGAGAAATTTAGTGCTCACCAAAATGATTTCTCAACAAGTCTATTGTTTCACGCGCTGTATGGCTCATAGCGCCGTCTTGTTGAAACCAGAGCTCACCGAAACCATGAAGCACATAGTCCGTTAACATGGCGCGATAAGGGTTACCATTGACGATAACATTCTGATTTGCCTCATTTTTGAAGAAATATGGACCAATGATTTCACCAGCCCATAAACCACACCATATCGTCGTTTTTATTGGATGTAATGGTAGCTCTAGGTACTCTTCGGGTTACTCATCAGCCCAGATATGGCGATTTTGATTATTAATGTATCCATTGGGCCAGAAATGGGCTTCATCACTAAACAAAATTTCACGATAAAACACCGGATTTTTATTGAGTTCTTAAAGAGCGCATTCATTGAAAATATGACGCAAATTCAAGTCGCCTGGCTTCAATTCTTGCACAACTTGAATTTTGTATGCTTTTAGACGTAGATCCTTACGTAAAATACGCCAAGCCAAGCTGCTGAGAACGACGACGAATCGATTCGTTACGGTCTTCGCGTACATTCTCAGCTACAGCTGCTATAGTCTCTTCACTACATGCTGGATGTAGTCTAACCGGTCGAGTATGATCCACTAATGTAAACTGGGACTCAAGTTTGTGAATGGTATTGGCAATAGTGGTTTCAGTAGGTCATATATGCGCACCGTAAATTCCTTGAATTGCACGGAAAACAGTTTAGTTTAGAGACTCTGTTGTAGTGTTAGTCTTTCCATGATGATTTGCCAAACGATACTAAACTAAAACTATAAAGCAGTTTGATAGAAGTCACGCGTGATCTTTCAAAAAAAGCCTGTTGAAAATTAAACCTCACGATGAATCACCCTAATATATGAATCACATAAAAAATGTGATGCCGACCTGTTTTAACTGCTATGGTACATCTATTGCTTTAAAGTAACATCAAGTGTTATGCTGGATAACAAAACTCTTTGGACTAAAAATGTCGCGTCGAAAATTTCCTTTAGTCAATATAAACTGGTGTTTTGATGCAAAAATAGACCAAATAACAGAAATTCCGACAGAACTGAATTTTTGTAGAGACCTTGGGTACACCATTAGAATTAAAGTGTACTAGATCCCATGTGTGCTAAAAACGTTATCAAAAATATAACCCAGACAAAAATTGTAAATCATAAAAGTATCTTCGAAAATAGTCCTGATACTTGTTTTCCTAAGAATCACCATTCTTAAGATATTGCCATTCCAAAAGTTGAAGGAGTTACATTCTATATGATATCCACACATTTCCACACCACATGTGAGGTTATGTACTTGACACATTTTTTAACGTGGTTTCCCCGGTAGGCTACTCGACGATCTGTTATGACGAAGTTTTATGGGAAAATATTGTATTTACTGCATGAGGATTATTGACTTTGATACTGATTGATTTAAGCTCTAGTTCTGATTTCTGTTAATATATATCATTAATCTGATTCATACTAGTCAAATTCGACTTCAACAGTCATGTCTTCTTTTTCTTCTTGCTGGATGTTCATAAATTGTTCAACTAAAGACGTATGAGCTGTCTCTTCATCGATATCACATGAATCTTCGTCTATTGGATTCAATTGAACATTCGAGCAAGACTGTCCTTGGCATAGTGCACGCTGGTGAACACAACAAGCTTATTATTTTACAACCACATTTGCAATTGCAAAAAATAGTGCTTAGGAGTTTTTTTCGGAGCAGGTGGGAGTATAGTTTGAATCGGTTCCAAAGTTTTATTAGTTAATTTTCAACCCCAGTCTTCGTGTTTCAGTTGATTGCCTAACCATGTCTGAACTTGATAGTATACATCAAGTGTTGATGAGCAGAAGCCGATGTTGTAGGATGACAAGATAATTGTTCTTGTTTCTCGTCCCGGGTTTTTTTTTTACAAAAGTTAAATATCTATACTTATCGATTCAATTAATTTTTTTTGGAGCTCCATAAACAGCAAGGTGAAACGGAATTCCTTTTGTGATTATCGTTTGAGGAGAAGAGTCAATTTCTTCAAATACTTTAGCACAATCAATTAAATCCTTTTCTTCAAATAATTTCAATACTGACGTTTTACCCCTTCTGAACCATGCTAATGTAGTATCGCAACCGGTTATCGCATGTAAAGATGAAATATGGTTTTGGCATTTTGGATAAGCAGATAAGCTTTTTGAGGAATATTTTTCCGTTTGCTATTGAGCCTTTTCAGATTTTAAAAATAATAAAAATAAAAATAGGTAGCAGTAAGTAGTATTAACAAATCAACATCTTTACCAATCACAATAGTGGTATTTGTCGCATTAAATTGTTCAACTGCTGTTTCAATTATGAGGATATCAGCATCATTCTGAGCTTGTTTAATTGCAATATTTTCAGTGGTAAACTTGTCACTTAACATGGAAACTGCAATATAGGGTTTTCTAATAACGACTTGACAACTTTTTTTTTGTTTAAATAAAAAGCAAACCATTTGAGATATTTCAAAAACTTTATTATTGGCTTGAGGTAAAATCAAAGCATTTATGAATGGAATTCGACTTCATTCTATGGCCACCGCGGGCACGTTTGCAGCGTCGATCCGTTGGCCCAATTTTCAACGACTGGGACATACATTTCGGCCGAAACGGCCGCTATTTCGCGTTCAATGTTGGCTTTGAGCTCTTCCAACGTCGTCGGCGTGTTGGCATAAACCAATGACTTAACGTAGCCCCACAGAAAACGAACGAGGCGGCCAATCGACTGGCCCATGTCTTGAGATAACATGCTTACCATACTTACTCTTCAATAAATCGATTGCAGCGTGTGCTGTGTGGCTACTGGCATCATCCTGTTGAAACCGTCCAAGTCCATATCTTCCAATTCGGGCCATAACGCTGACCATTCATAGTAACGTGACGATTGTTATCGTCGACGAAAAAATATGGCCCAATAACGCCGCCGGCATGAAAACCGCACCAAACAGTTATTTTTTGTGGATGAAGTGGTGATTTATGAAGCACATGTGGGTTTTCAACTGACCAATAATGCATATTTTGCTTATTGACGAACCCATTGAGCCAAGAAGATGATTTTGCGATGAAATTTACCATCTTGGAGCATCTGCTCCACAACCCAATCGGAGAACGTACGTCGCTTCAAATGATCCATCGGCTTCAATTTTTGAGTCAGCTTGATCTTGTATGGGTGTAAATCAAGATCCTTACGCAAAATACGTCATAATGTGGTCTGAGCGATGCCCAATTCTTGAGAACGCCGAGGATTTGACTGATTTGGATCGTTTGCTACGGAGGTCTGAATGGCAGCGATATTTTCCACACTTCGACCAACCCGTTGTCTCACTGACACGGCAACATCACACAACGAATATGTAGACTCAAATTTTTGCACTAAACTTGTTATTGCCTGTCTACTAGGGAGAGAATTACGACCGAAAATTGGAGTTAACGCTCTTAAAGTTGCAGTCACCGACTCCGAATATCTGTAGAAAATTTTTATAATTTGCAGACGTTGCTCGTTTGTGTACTTTACCGTGATGAAAATGTTGAGTTTACTGAATAAATTGACAGTGACAGTTTGATGATTAGTGGAAGAGTGCATTCACAAATTAAATTCAAAGTTGTCAAGTTCCTATTGGAAAACCCTATATATACAGATCGTTTCGTAGCATCGATTTTGTGCGTCTTCAACAGTTCAACAGTACGTAAATTGGAGTGATGTTTATTATACACCAGTGGAGTTACTGAATGCCTTTGTTAATATGTTATACGACAACTATGTTCCTTTGTTAACTAAGAGACTTACGCCTACAAACTTCTTGTTCTTGGTATAGTAATGAAATAAGACGTTTAATACATGAAAGATAACACGTTTTTAGAAGATACATATATTTGTTAAACTTATCTTGCCAATAATATTGAAATTTGTTCTTCATATTTTTAAGATATATTTGTACAGCAGTTCTTTTCCTACACCCTGGAAGACTGCTAATATAATACCCAATCCGAAGAAGCCTAACCCCACTGGTCCACCGGTTTTTGAAAAAGTCATTTACACACAAATGCTAAATCATTTGAGTTATAATCATATGATGTCTGCTTGGGGAACTTCCGGATCAATTACTGTAAACGTGGGTGTCCCGCAAAACTCCATTCTTGGACCACTACTGTTTTCCATTTTTATTAATGGTTTTCCTTGAGAGCTGCAATATCAAAATGTACGCTGATGATATCTTGGTTTATATAAGTCGTTCATCAGGTCTACCGGAGGACTTAATGGCTAGAATGGATGAAGATTTGGAGAGAATCCAGTTGTGGTCCATGCGTAATAAACTCAACCCTTCAAAGACTCTAGCAATGTTATGCTCTAAGAGAGAAGTGAGCTCTTCGGAATTCGCCCGTATTATACTCAATAGGGAAGTGATGTCATATGTCAATAAAGTAAAGTATCTGGATTTTACATTAAATAGTAAAATAAGCTGCTGTGATGCGATTTCTGTTACAATTGGGAGAATTTTTCAGAGAGTATTTTCACTTTTCATTTATATTCAAATGTATACCATTTAATTTTCTTTAAATCTTAATACTTTTAGGACTTTATTTTTAAATTAAAATTATGTTTTTACATTCTGTAATTCGTCATAAAAATAACTTTATTTATATATCTAGATACTTAATTATAAGAATTTATTTTCTTGTAGTATCATGCAATTGAATTGAATTGATTTTTTTAAATTTAAATGTAAATCCTTCTACTTTTAGAACGGCGATATTTTAGAAATTAGTGATTCTTAGGAAAAAAAAAGTATAAGCAACATTTTTGTAGATAATTTTATGATGTACAATTTATGTTTGGGATATATTTTTAATAAGACTTACCGCTTTCCAAAAAAGCGAATATTTTAACTTTTGACCTTGAATACATTTTTTAACCATCAAAGGATCTATGGGAACTTTTGGCACTTTTTTTCTACTGTTTAATGCAATGATACCAGAACTTCTGTTACTGCGGAAATACAAAATCGACTTTCCCTATGCTCAAGAAGGGCGTCGGCCAGAATCTGAACCCGGGTCATAACGGATTGATTCAAAACCGATTTAGGATGAGGAGGTAATGTTATTGTGGTAGACGACAACGTTCTATTTTACTTCTTGTTAGTATATATACGCAGTCCTGATTGATACCGTTGTGAAAAATCAATGAAGGGGGAGAAATATCTGTTTCTGTAACGACATTCAAGCTGTGTATAGGCCTTGCTAGACTACTTTTAAACTAGAATGCAAAGCTTCTCGAAACGCAGTCCAATGGCTGAATTCACGGAGCTTTTAAAGCTGCCGTTCACCTGATCTGATATTGCTAGCAACGATCAGCGGAGATTTTTTCAGTACCCGAATCGGATTTAGAACTACTCGTTTTTTGTCCTTTGTTGGGGTTTCCATTGGGCTTCCACTTAGTAAGAAAGGTTGAACATTGACTGCTTACTGATGTCGTAACGGGCCTTGCACTGATGATGATTTTTAAAAATGGTGAGCAGATTTTTCAGCACGTTCAGTTAGTTTGAACATACTGCGAAATATTTTGATTTGATTTTGATTTCGGCCCGGGTCAACCCCGGACAGATTTATTAATGCTTATTGCAAGCTTATTCTTAGAACTAACAATTTTCACTTAAAACTAAAGGGTGGGAGCGAATAAAAAAAGTTAGGATGAGTAATATAGGTGCAAATAAGAGTGTTTTTAAGAGAGAGTTTCTTGAGATGGTAGTCGAAGAGAGGCAGAATATCGTTAACTTCACGAAGCATTCTAGACATTGGATCCAAGTGTCCGTAATTCGTTCGGTGAAGATTGAGCTGGAAAAGTGGCACAGACCTAAGATTTCGTGGGTTGGTATTAAAAGAAATAAGTCGAAGTTAAGAAGGACAATCGATAGTACCAACTAAAATTTGATAAATAAAGAGAATGTCGGCAACTTTTCGACGTATAGAAAGGAGTTGTAAATTTATAAGTTTCAGCCGGTCAGTATAAGGTGGTAAGTTTTGGCTATCATCCCAGGGAAGACCACGTAAAGCGAATCCTTAAAAACCTGCGTTGAACAGCTTCTATCCGGAGGATGTGTGTTCTGTAATAGGGTGACCAAACTTGGCTTGCATATTCAAGAAGAGGCCTAATAAAGGTTATGTAAAGAGATTTCGTAACATAAGGATTGGAAAACTCCTTAGACCAGCGCTTAATGAAGCCAAGGGCAGAGTTGGCTTAATTTATTATGTTAGCAATGTGAGAACGGAAATTGAGTTTCTTATCACAGATAACACCTTAATCACGTAACTGATTCACTAAGGGAACAGGCAGATTAAAGATTAGATAGCAGCGAGTTGAAATAGGGGGCCGCTTACGGGAATACGTTATAGCTTGACACTTAGTGACGTGTGCAGCGACACCTCATCCACTTTTCTCAACGGATATGTTTTATTCCTTAAATTTGAATAAGAAATCGGATCTGGAAGTCAACCAGTCTGTGTATGGTATATGAGCCATTTCAACTTGAGAACATTTGTTGTTTACCTCCGTCATATTGGTGACACTAGTCAAGTAAAACTCCTATTTTCGAAGTGTAACATTATTTTCTTTTGAATTTTTTATAACAGATTTTAAGCACAAAGTACGAGTACGCATACTGTTTTGTTGATCTTTCTTATCCAAGCGTTGGACATGTTTCTACGTCTTTTACTCTTCTAGTAAAAAAAAAAAAAAAACGTACCTAATCCACTTGAAGAATATCCGTAACTGGTCAGCAAAGTGTTGAGTTTGAATGGTATAATGTAGAAATTCAATTGTTACTTATTACATTTTCCCTTTGAAATCATATCCATTTATCCTTTATCCAATTGTATGTAATGGAAATCATTACGAATTCAATGCTCCACAAGTTAGGTAAGCAAACATTGTACTAGGTTACGAACACCCAATTACGGAATACATTAAGGTAACTCACGGCAACTTATCGTTAACCATATCACTGCCTTTTCCCCAGAAAAGCAACCTATCCTCGACAGAATCCAACCGCAGTCTAACAAAGTGCCAAACATAAAGCGCACAGAGAACAGAATACTATACAATACAACACATTCACACAGTACCGCCCACAGATACAAAGTCCCTTCTGATGCGTTTCCAATTGCCTGGTGCTTTAGGAGAACCCTAAAGGATTGCCAGTCACTTATTTCAATTCGAAAAAGATTTTTCATTTCACGTTAGCATTGATCATTACCTCCATTAAGCAATATGTACGTCCAAATGATTCCCTGGCCCTGCCCTGACTATGGTCAGTAACATTTTACATCGAACGCGTGTAAATAAAAGTGGATTTTTCAGATCCTACTCCAGGTCCTTTTCCAGTCATTCTGCCTCTGTTCCTGTGCACGTTGCCTGCAAGCCAGCCTTTTTGTTGTCCCACTGGCAATTGGCAATCCGTTGGACTCTTTTCAAATAAATAATAACGATGTCGTATCAATGTTTATCGTTAGATTTATGGTCTGTGGGTGGGATGTTCAATTGACTCTCCATCTGGATGTGAATGTGGAAGCTTTTATGAGAAATTTATTTGCAGAAACCGATACAGATTGAAGAAGTAGTCAATTCAAATGATAAAAGAACGCACTGAATGGAAAGCCAGGCGATTGAAACTTGTGGGCTAATTTAGTGATGTTGAAAGTGTAGCTGCAGTTGAAGATGTCGGTGATTATTGGATTTGATGGGTCTTGTGCTGATCGATTGTTTAATAGGTCACACCACACCCTAGTGTGTTGAGCTGGACGATAAAAGTAAAGTACAGATAAGTATGAGGTCGGTCAATGTTGAAGTACCGATATGCATGTTTTGTAACTGCTATTGCCATTACTGGGTATTTTATTTTTTTTGACGAAGGTTTGTTTGAATGTGTCCTTTTTCGGTGGCTATGTTTTGAAGGTTATTGATTTGTGCAAAAGAGATTTTGACTTATAAGTTTTGGATTAGAGGTAAGTACTTGTAAGTGTGACAAATGGAGATTGTTTTATATTACATGCTTACCATTTTATTTGTTTTGTGAATGTTATGTAAGTAGATTTTTCTACATACCTAAGTATCATACTTTATCTTAAGGGGACAACTTAGACTTAGACCCTTTGTCTGCCAAAAGAAACTAACCTAAATCGAAGTATATAAATTAAGCCTTCGAATTCAGTTCTTCAATAGAATATGTTCAAATAACTTTGACATTGTAGTAATCTCAGAAGCTCAATGTTAACTTATAAGCAGGCTTCTAATACTCATAAATCCATATTCAAGGAACTTTAACATGCGCTTAGATCCTTGAAAGTTGCCAAGGGGGGCATGGCTAGGTCTCCGTATCTATTGCCCTATTCGAAAATCAGGATGATATCGAAGCAGAACTTTTTTTTTTCTGTACTGGTTATATGATAGAGAAGACTACTATAGACAAAAATTACCTGGAATCAGGAAGCATTTCTTATCATGATAGGTATATTCATGTCCTTAAAGGTTATACATTTATCACAAGGTTAAATTTTCTCAAACTAATCAAACTGACAACCTTTTTGTTCCTTATATTTGTACATATCCTTCTACGAAGTCGCATAAAATGCTGCTTATAAGCAACAACATCATATCGTTACATACTTACTGGATTTGCGGATTACTTCGTTATAATAAAAACCTGCACACACTACTTGGTGTAGGCCAGAGTGTATTCTTTCTTGACTAGCGCGCCTTCAATACTCCCCATCAGATTTGGAAACGTATTTAAACGTGTTTTTCAGAATTTCAGTATAGCGACAAGTCTTAATGTTCGAAAGAGATTTTGTGTGCCTGCAAGTGGTAGACTAACAGAATTGCCGTATGCCGTCGGTGCCAGGAAGCTACAGTGTGCTTGATGCCGCATCCGTCATCACAATCGATAACAGATACCAGATACGGTGGTTTATGTTGCTTAGCTCATTTATAGCTTAGTCGATAGTTGTAATCTATTTTTGGTTATAATCTGTTTCTGATCAGGTTATCTTGGAAGTAAATCTTACGCATTAATCTCAGCTTTCCACTCCGTTGAGGTGGCATCAGGTTTTTGAGTGAGTAAGGAGTAATGAATCTTATCAAGATAAGAGTTCCTCAGGTTTCTGTCATAATCCCCAATGGTCAATTATTAACTAAAACCATGCTATTAGATTGCCTATATACGTTCACAAAAAAAGATCAAGGAGTGAAGTTACTTATTAATGACCCATTGCTGAACTTTCTCACATACCTACAATTTTCGAAAATATTTTATAAGAAGACCTAAACTTTTAGGGCAAATCTCTTTAACAACTACTACAGACCTAGCTGAATTCGTATCCTTCTTCCTTGTCATCCCTTGGCTTTGAAAGCATTTTATTATGAAACGGATATCTTCTTCTCTGGGAAACTGTTATTAATATATAAACCCAACTCATCATTTGTTCGTCCAAAGAATTTCTCAATCCCTATGACCAATCCCTAAGGATCAGTTTACATTACCTTTTTCGGGCTTATTCTCGAATATGCCAGCCAAGCGTTGTCCAGCTTTCAGTGAATTCATTTATCTCGAATCGTTTCCTTTGATTTGCTCCTCGTGGAGCATTGAGATCGCCTTAAACTTCTTAGCTTGAATACCTTCGAGAAACGCAGAGAGATAACTGACATTCTCATCATTCTCATTATTCTCAGCATTTTCATCTTATCGTTCCGTGCATTACACCTCCCGTTATTACTCTATTTACTTATACTATTACTGTTCTATATTCCAAAACATCGCACCTCTTATGCTTCGAACCAAGGTCGACTCAAACCTCTCCATTTTCGATTTCAACCTGAGTACCCCTGGTCTCAATCTAAATCTCCTCCACCACTCCCTTGGTTCCTCACTTTAAGGTCTTTCAATTCCACCAAAATTAATTTATTTAACTCCATTCAAATCCTTCCTAGTAGCTTACTTACGATCCTCAATTAACTATTACATCCACCCGATCTAGATTAAGTAAAGAAGCCGTATCTAAACTTGAATACAACAAAACTGTTGGAGTGGACGGCCTGACTGCCGATCTCTCTAAAGAAGCAGGCGATGACTTGGTAAGTACCAAACACCAATTCATTTGTAAAATATGGACGGGAAGTTTGTCCGATGAATGGAACCTTAGCATTGTTTTTCCGATACTCAAGAAAGCAGATTCTCTGAACTGCGCTAACTACAGAGGCATCAGTATTCATAAGATGTTTGGAATGTTCGGGCACCTGGAGGAGTGGCTTCCGTCGATCGCAATGTCATCAATCTGGTTGACGATTGATCAGGAGTTCTCCAAATCCCGTTGTGAATATGGAGATGTGGGAACCGCATTATAACTACGGCAATATTTCGCCCCGCCACAAAGTCGATTAGCCTGAACGCGGTATCGAAGGTGGTGATGTATGGATATATTTTCCGACAGTACTACCAATGATGCTCTCTGTTCTTAGCTTTGCATTAAAATTGCCGATGTCAACTTTAATGTCATAGGTAGATCACTGTTCGTTCGAGTAAATCTTGTTCAAGAGCTTGTGGAAACTATCCAGGTTGTCGTTATATTTCTCTTCTGTCGGGAAGTGCGTGCTCTTTCTTATGCCAGACACTTAAGACTTTTTGACTAAGTCTGCTTCTAACAACAAATCTACATCCGCATATGAGCTGCTTTTGCCGTCGATTACAATCGCCGTAGTAGATGTTGCAGTTTTTTATTCTCTTTTTGTTTATTCCTGAAAGGGTTATCATTAATAGTTCCGTATTCGATACCTATTGTTGCTTTGTAACTTAGTTCTTTTTTCCAAAGCCAGACAATTACCCCGTCGGTAAAAACCTGTCCCAGTTACACAGATTAATTTTTTATAGTTATGCGTCCTATCTGTTCACCGTTGTTGGATCAATGGCTTTCGGTGCAGTTGCATGGCACTATAATTTATATATTTATGTAGTACGTAATCAACCCACTTACATTTTCTTTAATCACGTCTAAACCCTCCTGGCGTGTTCAATTATGAAATTATTCATTTATATTCGATTTGAACAGAATAGTCTGTTTCTCGGGCATCAACTTACAAGAGTTTGTAGCTTATTTGTTATATTGACGGCGTTCCATGTATTTTTTTTTTTTTAATACTGCGCGCGCACCAAGGTTATATGAATACCCTCTTACAGGCTTTTCTCCAGGGCGTGGTGTAGTAGTTTGAAACTCAGGTGTGTTTGGTTTCGATATTTTTCCCAGAGGGGGTTGCCAAACTGCACGGGACGAGCTGGTACATCCTCAACCAGTGGGTCTTAAGTATGTGCTAATTGTTAGTTCGTTACATTTAGCCCAGCTAGCAACCACTCCCACATCAGTGTTATGCCTTCAAGTCAGAGTTGACGCCGACGGGATTTTCATATAACTACATACAAATTCTATAAAAAGACTTTTTCAGAGAATTGTTTTGCACGGGATTCGAATCCGCGACCCTCTGCTTGAGGAGTCTATGCATATACACGGCCACCTCCTTGTTATTGCGATCAAATAATAGCAGCTACTCCATGTTAAAGCATGATGGACGCATTTTGTTGTTTAAGCTTATTGCATTGCTTCTCAATACTTGTGAAAGCAAACCGAATGCAGTCTTGGCATAAGTCTTTTGTGTATTTTGGGGGTAATTCTTGTTCTTCTTTATTGTGTTTTTTTTTCAGAATTTGCAGACAGGTGAGTGCATATTAGTGATAAAGACCTATCAAATTGTAAATATAGAATTCCAGTCATTCATATGCAATGACATACGTGCAGTTTAGAGGGTCTTGAACGCTGCGATTGGATTCATTGAGAAAACTGTCGCCGATCATATTTTACTGACTTACAACTCCCTACCTAATCAAAGCCCGTTGCTTTAAGTAAGCCGACAGGGAGTCTATCTGCTCTACCAGCCTTATTATTTATTTAAGGTTTCCCAATAAAGACCTCTGCTTGGTTGGGTGGACAGAGTTATTGTCGATGACAACAGATAGTTTGTTGTCTTCACCATTAAACGGTGTAAAGAAGTAATTCATCCAAATTTTCAGCACTCACATACTTATCTTTGCATGATTCTGTTCTTTATTTTTTTTTTTTTGCCAATTTGTTTTCGTTTTTTAGTAGAGCTTCCTTACACTATTTCTACAGAAGTTTCTCTAAATGGCCTCTATCTAGCGCTTCTCTGCTTATTTCCTTTAGTTTTTGAAAAGCCGACGTTCCTGCTATCTTTCATGTTCATAGAATTTGTGAGCGGTTTCCTTCCTGATTAGCAGCTCCGCTTTGTACGTCTCTTGTTTCACTGCTGTCGCTGCCCAGTAGTCTTTGTCATACCATCTGGCCACCTTCGGTTATGTATTAAAAAGTCATTTTTTCTTACAATTGTAAGCAGAAACCTGTTGCTGATAAAAAATGATACTGAAATCCCGTTACGAATACTCTCGTTTAGAACAGTATTTATTGTTTTCTTAAATTATTTTACGATCCTTTGGATCCCACAGGAGAATCTCAGCATTTAATCATTCAATCAATTATCTTGAGAAGCAGGCCATAGTTAGCGCTCCTACAATTTACAGTAATTTAATTTTCGCCTAATTCGATAACACTTAACCATCATCGATATTATGTGTGTGTTCATAAAACAATTCCAAGTCCACCGCCCCTATAACCTTTAACCACTCACTCTGGTGCATTAAATGCCATTCTAACCTACAACAACCCACTCCTATCACAAGTCTCAGAGAACGGCGCACATTTAAATCAATTCGCCTGCCATAAATCGATGTGCTGCATAGTCCTTTCCGCGCCCTCATAACACACCATCAAGACGAAAATAATAAATCAGTATTAGAAGGACCAACAATAATTGATCTATGGAATTGAATTATCTGCTAGTTAGTCGGCGGAGATGTATATGGGCAGAGGGAAGGTCAAAAATAACACCTACCAAAACACCCATTACTACACTTGGCCGCAAAATTTATCATTAAAACTTTGATTAATGATTACGGCAATCTTAATTAGATTCAAGTCGATAAATGTCTGAAGGATTTGTTAATTTGATGTCATGCTAATATACTGACTACTGGCAGGGGCACAATATTTCCTAATTAACGCCGGCAAAGACGCACATCTATGAGAGTCCAAAAGAATATAGTGGACGACTCTGCTGTGGGCAGTTCTATTTAACTTTATCTACGTTCGGGTGTCTGAACTCACCCTGATGTTGGATTAATTATCCAAATATGCAGTCGGGATGGCAATTACGAACTGACATTCATTGAAATTAACTCATTAGCATGGATTCATGGTTGTCAACGTGTCAACAATGTCAAAAGAAGTCATAATGACAATCTGTCAGCTAAGTTACGAATACATTTCGAATGTCATTGCATAAGTATTGATGGTTGACATAATGTTGTGATGACAATCTCAGTATGACTATGAGGCAATGTCGACAACGACGACATGCCTGGGATTTTGTAAGATTACTTGAAAGGCTTGAGAGTCAGATAATTTACTTCCAAGATGACAACGGAATACAAAGGATCATACTATTTGAACGTATTACTCGTGTGCTGTCAACAGTTTGAATTCCATGTGGGAGATGCTAATGCCATATGTGTTGTACAATGATACCGAGATAGTTCAGGTATTTGTTTTATCACTGCTCTGTGTTTTAGGTTTATGGCTGGTTTTTTCTTCTTATTTTTCGACAGCTGTTCTGAGCACATCAAATTAAACCAACTGCATGACCAGGGACTTCTTTTTATCATGTCAGATCAAGCAGAGGTTTGAATTTGACATTAAAGTTTTGAGCTCAGAGTCTTAACTTTAAGGCGATTATTCTGACGTAGTTTGGCTTGTCTGCGGAGAAGAATACAGCAGAGGTTGCCTTTAAAAAAGCTTTGCTGTCAAAAGGGTGATTGTTGTCCGGAAAAGATCAAATAAAAGATGCGAATATCGAAGCACCTGCTTCTGAAAATTGTTTTAAAATTAAATCTTTGGAAAGAAGGAACTTGTTGGATTAGTCAAGTAAGCATGAGCTTAGTAACTCTTTGGTATAAGGAAATATATAAGTAGATAACTATTGCACACGTGAACCAGCAATGGGTCCATTGACACCATGATCGGTTGATTATATATAGATATAAGTACAAGCCAATTATACTACCTCGTGGAAGCCGCTGGATACTGGTTTCATCTAACCAACCGTGACCTCCCAAACGTATAAGCCAGAATGTGGAGTAAGCGAAAGTCAAAACAGTTTTATGTTCTCTATATGTGGCGGCTGAGTTCTAAATCATCTCCCACGAAATGGATTATCGACTTAAGAATAGTCTGCTCCTTTCGCCCAAAAGGTCAAAAATGGGCTTAAGACTCTAGGTTGTGAGTTATGCGTGGGATCGACCAGCCATCCACGTAAAAACTTCACACACTATTAAAACTTAAAGCCTCAAATCAGGTGACAAACCTGCAAAATGAAAAAAGGATAATATCGTTAAGATATCTCAGACCACAACGAGATTTATCGTTCAACGACGGCAATTTCAATAAATCGCCAGAGTCTTCCCCGATTGAGTATTCAATGTACTATGCAACCAACATAAAGCGTTGAAGATCAGTGGCAGTTGAAAACATCAGAAATGCCCCAACTGATTATCTGGGTTTCAACCGACCACTTTCACAAAACTCAAAACAAAACTTCAAAAACGACACTGCACAATAGAATGAGAGTTCCGTTAGCCCGACCAAAACACCCAAACCTGCTGGTACGAATGTCTTTTCTTCTGAGCTTTTCAAGGCATTGGGAAATAATATAGTAAAGGGATTGCATCCATTAAATTTCCAAAATTCGGACAGAATGCATGCCAGAAGAAGGAACCATTTGGAAAATCCCGAGAAATGAGACCCTCTTAACTATTGCTATTACAAAGGCATAAGCGTCCTTAGCATCACATATAACATGTGATATATATAATATATATATCGATAGGAACCATTTCTGTATCGATTATAAATCCTCATACGACAATATCTGTAGAGACGAGCTGTATAGAGCCATGTCTAGTCTTGCCAAACTCGCCGGATTATGCAAAATGAAGATGGAGAACGCCCGCTGCTGCTTAAAGGTAGGAAACAATCTCTTATTTTTCTGTCATAAAACGATTTAGGCAAGATGATGCGCTGCCAAGTAACCTTTACAATATCTATATACTTGTATATACAAACAAAATTGTTCGAAACTCGCAAGTTAATAAGAGACACACAATTTTCAAAAAGTCTGCTGATGCTGATCCCATTGAAATCATTGGCAGAAGTCAGCGAGCTGTCACTGGTGCACTCGCAATTAATGGAACACAAATGGCAAAAAATGAGTTTAATCGTTAATGAAGGCAAAATTACGCGACTATAAACATTGACAAAATGTCACAATAGACAAATATAATATTGAGACAGACCGCGACTTTCCATACCTTTGCTGTTGTACCAATGTTTACTTCACTATTTACTTAAAACGACTAATAAATTTTTAGGACAGTTTATCTTTATATATTTGTATGCACGAGTATTGTGTAACTATTTAAAGTGCTTTTGATCTACTCTCATATCACTCTTTTATAGTATTACATACTGATTTAAAAATCCTACCTTCAAAACTGGCAATTAGTGACGTAAATAATATAATATTTCATTTCAAATTTGTAATTCTATCCCGCTTAAAAAAAAGGTTTTTAGTCCTGGTATAGTATATCCGTAAATTCACTGCGCTTTAAGTTTTTTTTATACTTTGGCGCGATAGCCCAATGTTAGCCAAAGCCTGGCTTCTCGCACTAATTTTTGCTGTTGAGCTCTTACCAGGATTCGATCCCAGGCATGACAGCCAGTGAGTCAACCATTAGGCCATTGCCACCACCAAATATCAGGTGAAATATTTGGTGAAACTTTCCTGCAACCTTTTAGAACGTAATGTGCTTGACTATTAATGTGTTTCGTCAGGTTGTGAAACACAGGATTCTTTGCCAACTTTTGTCTCCAAACAGCTCCGAGGATTATAAGTAAGCGAGTTGTATCTAAGTCATTTAAAAAATAAATAAGGTAGACTAATTCCTTCAAAACTGTTGATAAAACGATGTGCTGTACCTCTATTTTCCGACACCGGACAGGAAAAACTCAAACCTAGTATAAGACTTTCGAACGAATATGTTAGCTCCCCAATTAGCATCAACGAACTCTTTCACTTTGACAGCGGTCTGAAAATAGAAAAGCTTTGAATTAATTGTCGAACTTAGGTATATGGTGAATTATCGCAAGGTCTGATTTATATTGTAAAATAAAACATATACATTTGAAAGTGAACTTAAAATTTTTATTATTGGTTGAAAGAACAATTCATAGCACTTATTTTCTGAGGATGCTATTATGTAAATATTGACTATGACTACGTCTGAGGTGGTCCATTCAGAAGGTCCTTTTTGGGCGACTCGTTTTAGCATAGCTAAATTTTGTACACTTTTAGGCTGAGATCCTTACGTAAAAGACGCCAAGTTGTCGAATACGCCAAGTCAAGCTGCTGAGAACGATGTCGAATCGATTCGTCACGGTCTTCGTGTACACTCTCAGCTACAGCTGCTATAGTCTCTTCACTACGTACTGGATGTATTCTAAACGGTCGAGTATAATCCACTAATGTAAACTGGAAGTCAAATTTGGGATTGGTATTGGCAATAGTGGATTCAGTAGGTCGATTATGCGCACCGTAAATTCTTCGAATCGCACTAAAAACATTTCTCACAGAACGATGATTTTCGTAATACAGCTGAAAATTTTGAAGACGCTGTTGCAGTGTGAGTCTTTTTGTAATGACTTGCCAAACGATACTGATTAAAAATGACAAAGCAGGAGCCACGCGTTATCTGTCAAGCAAGCCTATTAAAAATCAAACCTCACAATGAATCACCATATACTTCCGGTTTATATCGAATTGCGCGAACTTGCAAATGGAGTACATTATATGTGTACATTATATGCGTGTACAGATGCTTAAGGTAATGTATAGAATCGATCAATAGCTGTTACCGCTTCTGGTCAATTTTCGCTATTGAAAACAGTCACATTATCTTCACAAATCTTGTTCCCAGCTCCAGTGGTGTTGTAGCGTTTCTGCATTTTCTCATTCCAAAATCATCGAGAAAGTTAAGAATAAGTCGTTGTTATATTCCAGTTCGTTCTTTGGTGATTTCCATACTGAGGAAATGGTCGATTGGATGCTTATCTACCATTTCAACCTATATGTAGACTAATTTGGTGCTTTAACTTGTAACTGACTTTATGATTCTTAACATGAATTGGTAATGCAGCGCAAAACAAAATGTTAATGAATATATATTTGTATAACTTCTCTTGTACTAGTATACTATGTACATACATGCTGTTTCAGAGTTTGATCTCTCCACACAGCGCAGCAAATAACACTTATGTATTATGTTAAAGTGAATAATCGATAAGCCAGAAGAAGTTCAATTATAGTCCTAATAATACGTTTTTTTTTTAATTGATCATTTCATAAACTTTTCACAATTTAGGATGTTAGCAAAATTTCATCAGCGTAAATGGCTATAATGTCTGTCACCTTGCGATTTCGTTTCATTTTTCAAATTCGAATTTTTTAAGGAAACTATTGAACTCCGCGTTCCAATTACGTTCAGAATACTTCAACTCGTACGGCGCTTTTCTCATTCTGCACACTTTGTTTCTCTATCAATGAAATTCTCGGGTTGGAACATATACACTTCCTTTTGCAGTTTTCCATTAAGGTAAGTCGATGAAATACCCATCTAATGGATGATTAAATTGTATTCCGCTGCCAACGGCAAAATTATTCTTGTTGACGAATATCGAATAATAAGTAAAACAATTTAGGTATAGCCTACTTCATATCTTTAACTGCAATCTGTTGCCACCAAACATGCCTTGTAGCGAATTGAGGCACAATTTGTATCATGTTTGACGCTGAAAAACCATTTACATTTTATAGATCGTCAATTTCCAGGCGAGTCCCCGAGCTTCCACGTCTGATTTTAGACTATGGAGTTGTCCTCCGATAACATTGCATACCTCAATTTTTATCCATCTGGTCCTTTCATTGCTTCCTCCACGGTGAGAGGGATGTATGTTCTCTCCTCACCACTGTCACACATAAAACATGTAAAATTCGAACTTACCGGCTTTCGTGAGCATAACTTCATCTGAAAATCAATGGGGTTGGCATTGCATGTACTTTTGAATAAAACACTTTCAATCTCATTGACAGCAGCATCCTTATCAGCAGAGTCAATAGCAGCATCTTCTGCTAATGAATATTCAATAACAGATATATTTATATAACATCTCCTCCTTCGTCACCAATGACTGATACCTCAGCACCAATAGCATCGTTGAAATCATCATCATCTGAAGATGGAGAATCTGTCTGTGGTAATATCATATTCCCATCGTTGGTCAAATAAAATTTTAGAGGAATCAACATTATCAGAATGCAAGAATCTTACGTTCCTCGTTACACATAAATACCGTACTTCCATTTGCACCATAAAGCACTTCTTACCTCCGACGGAAAATTTACATTTTCTTGGCATTTTATCTAAACGACACACTTTCTGCCGAAAACCTGCAAATGTGTTGAATTTTGCAAAATCTTTGTCGGCTTGTGCCCAAAGAAATTCTGGCAACGTGAAATCTAAAAGCATTCATCGAGCCATTTCGCGTAACGTGCGATTAATGCGTTCCGTGATATCGTTCTGCTGCGACGTGTAGGGAACTGTTACCAAAGATATCTCCACATGCCTTCTCATGCTAAAAACTTAACAAAATTGGAGTTTATGTATTCCCCGCCATTATCCGTATGAAATATTTTTATTTTATTTCCAGGTTCGCTTTCTACCATTGATTTGAATAATCGGCTGAAATCATCCTGGAATGAGACAAAATATTTTACACTGCTGATGGATGTGTGGACTGGTCCATAAACATGGTTTCTGGAACACTTTTGCTTGCTTTATTTAAATCACATTCGAAATTTACGTTATTCTTTATGTTTATTCCAAGAACCATGTTTTTTTTTTACAATAGATTGCCACTCTAAACTCTTTTCATTCAACTGTCCGTACTTCTGATATCGCATTTTACCTCTGCGAATCATAATTTATTTTTCTTGGGCTCTTATATGCATAATTATCCGATCTTTTTTTTGCTTTCATTACTGTAATATCGTTTTAATATTCTCAAACAGTTTACCAAATTTCACAGCACTTTTTTCCGTTAACTTAATTTATCGACAAAAAAAATTAATTTTTATTTCGGGAACGTAAAGCAATTTATGTAAGAAGAAATTATAGCTTTCCATTTTCAACTCACCTTTAAAATATGTATCTGTATCCCGAAGCGATAACCCCACGAAAGTCGAAAAACCTTTTTTCAAGAAAAAGCGGTTTAAAGTTTTAAACCGAATCCCTAAAAAAGGTTGAAGGCCTAATGATATTGTTATGCATAAAGAAGATTGGAATATGAAAATATGGGGTTGAATAAAATAACGGTGTGAATTTTTAATTATTATAAATATTATTATAATTATATTATTTATTATTACTTACAAAACATTAAAAACCCTTGTTGATGTTTATAAGTGTTTTATAGCTATTTAGTAAAATTGTGCCATTTTTCAGTGTTTTTGATACATGACCACCGGTGGGTTATGTGATACCATACACATCTATGTATGTTTTCAGAATAAACATTAATAACAGTAAAAAATGGATCCCAGAATATTTTATGGATCTTCTTCAGATAATGCAGCTTCTAATAATATAGATGAAGTTGATTTTGAGGGTTCAGATTCAAATGAGTATCTACCTTTTGGTTCTGATGAATAATCCAGCGACTCTAACGCAATGGTATTATCGGATGTTGATTCGGATGCGGAGGAGGAAGAGGTGTCTATTGCTGATATGTGACATCTGTTGATGGAAGATTATAGAAAACATTTGATTTCGAGGAAAATGCTGTATCTGGTGTCGATTTCAGTACTTCAAAAGATCCTTTTGATTTTTTTGCGCTTATGGTGACCCAAGACGTTTATGAACTGATAGTACGTCAGACAAATACTATATAAACGATTAAAATACTCTGTCAAACAGAACGATCACCCGCAATTTAAGAATAAAGAGATGGGTTGATACTGACGTTAGCGAAATAAAAAAAGTTTCTCGGGCTTGTTGTATACATGAGTATTGTCAAATACCCGTCTATAAACGATTACTATAGCACCGATGCATTTTTCAAAAATTCATTTGTTATGCCCCGAAACAGTTTTCAACCGATTTTGAGATTTATTCATTTTTTTGACAGTGCAACAGTTGGAAACAATCGTCTGGATTAGGTGAGCGGGCTTTTGGAAATTTTAGAAAAAAATTATACGAACCCTAAAATACCTGGTGGGATGTTAGCAGTTGATGAGTCAATGATTCCCTGGCGCGATAGACTAAATTTCCGTCGATACAACCCTGGAAAGTCCCATAAATGCGGCGTAAAAATTTATGTGATGTGATCACAATGGATATACCTTTACTAGTTCCGTTTATGCCGGAAAATATAGGGGTGGCAATCAAAGAGGTATAGCGACGGAATAGCGTCACATAGTACCCAGATAGTGTTAGACTTAGCGGAGTGCTATCTCGAGAACTATGGCAACTGACAATTTTTATTAACATTGCTTGCCCGTAAGACATATCTAATAGGAAACCTGCGCGAAAATGGAAAAGAAAATTCGAAGTAAATAACTAATGAAAAACTCAAATAATCGGACGAGAGAATTCGACTATTGTATTACTCGTAGCCAAATGAAGAGACAAACGGGATATGCTTATGTTGAGCACAGAACATGACCTCGAAAACGTAGAAATTAGAAAAAGGAACCGGAATAATGAAGTCATAAAAAAGCTAAAAATGGTAATTGAATATAACGACGCTAAACAAGGCTTTGATAAGTCAGACCAAATGGCATGCTATTCCACTCCCTTGAGGAAAACAGTTAAGTGGTACCCCAAAATTGCTTTTGAGTATTTGCTATCAACATCTGTAGTCAATGCATTGGTTCTCTATAAAGAAAAGATGCAACAAAATATACAAATCGTCGAGTTTTGCAAATCGATATGTAAAGCTCTTTTTGAGCAAACAACTACCAACTTACGGATGGAACCTCAGTCTTCTTCATTTCATGCCCTGGAAGAATATCAAGAAAATTTTTATTTTTATCACAATTTGTACTATTTATTAGAAATAACTAAAAGACAATATAATATATTATTTTAAGGCCATTTAAATAATACTAGTAAAAAAACAAATACCGTATAACCAACCGGTGGTACATGTGGCCCTTCAGGAATAAAACTTCATGATCGGTGGGTCACATGGCAGTCAACGTGTTGAAATATTTGTTACTTTCATTACTTTATTTGAACAATTTTAAAAATTTTATTGATAGTTCAAGTATAAATCAGTTTTTAGGTAATAGGGCAGCTTTTAATTACCAACCACTGTGTCCCTACATATGGTAATTTTAATTTAGTAGCATGTGTTGTGTTATGGTATGGTAAAGTAAAACTCCCACCCACTGCCGAAGTATCTGAGCTTTTGAAAAGTATGGTCAATTGATAATGGATAATGTGAGGGCATGTAATATAATTCACTCTTTTAAATTACATCTTTTGATGGAAAAGAGATAAGAGAATGAAACTCTATGCCGACTTTTTTAGGCTTTAAAGCAAACGAATTTCGTTTGTAAGAAGATATTGTTTTACATAAAAGGGGTGAACATTTACAGAGTGGTTTAGAGCTCCGTCAATCAAATGATCCACTCCAGTACCCATTCGTGTTCATTTGCAATGAAGCCGGCTTTTGCATGCAGATTCCATAAATTTTACTTGCAGCCTGTCGTGAGACAAATTGTTTGCTTTTATTTCGCAAGCTTTTGAATCAATTTGTGGTGGAGATAGCATCCTAAGATGGCATCAGAGAGGATAACTTCCATAAGAACTCATCAGTAAAATCTAAAAGATGACGTTAGTGTTTATCCTCGAAATATACATAGTGTTGCAGAATGAGAACAAAGACCTTCGAATGCTGATTTATTTTGACTTTTAACCAAAAAAAAAACACGACGAAAAGGTCTACAAACCGAAAAGCGGGAAAAGGAAAAAAAGGGGGAAAAAACAATTGGTCTTAAAATTGACAATTCGATGTAAATCATCATCACCTAGACTGGGCCAAGAAGATTAGATTTGTCAAGAAAATTCCACCGGCCTTGAACTACCCGAGAGGTAAGTTCAAACATCAAGATTATCGACGTCGTCTTTGAAGGTCGAAAGCGGTGATATCTTGACTTGACTTGATGTCATTTTTATTTCGTATAAGAATTTTTACATGAGGTTTGTTACCTCACATTTAATAAAACAGGGATTTGATAATACAAAGCCTTTTGTCACTGAAATATTGGGTCTATAGCTTAGTGCGGTTTGCTAAGAGACGGCGTAACTTGTATTATTCCATTGGAACATGCATTGGAAAGCTACTGTCATTGTACGTCATTTCAGTATATGTCATTCATTTGAAGCGTAAGCAACAATTTTTTTTTTTTTTTCACTCAAATATATCGAACTTTGTGCCTGAAAAAGTGTTTTTAAGGTGAGTTCTTCTTCATAACTTTAATATGAAGAAAAAATTGCTGTCGAAAGTCATCGTATTTTGGTGGAAGTTTATGGTGAACATGCGCTAGCTGAGCAAACGTGCCAAAAGTGGTTTGCACTATTTAAAAGTCGTGATTTTGGCTTGGAAGACTATGAACTAAGCTAAAAGCAGCCAAAAAAGTTTGAAGATGAAGAACTGAAAGCATTAATCTATGAAGATTGTTGCTAAACACAAGAAGAGCTCGCAGAATCTTTGGGTGTCACTCAAGCAGCCATTTCAAAACGTTTAAAAGCAGCTGGATATATTCAAAAGCAAGGAAATTGGGTTCCACATGAACTCAAGCCAAGAGGCGTCGAAAAGCGGTTTTGCATGGAAAGGAAGTCATTTTTGCATCGGATTGTTGTGATGAAAAATGGATCCATTACTACAACCCCAAACGCAAGAAATCATATGTGAAAGGCCAACCAGCCAAATCAACGGCAAAGCCGAATATCCATGGCGCGAAGGTAATGCTTGTATTTGGTGTGATCAGATGGGCGTGCTGTATTATGAGCTGCTAAAACTGGGTGAAACCATCAATGGACAACGCTACCGAACACAATTATTCCATTTGAAGAAAGCAGTAGCCGACAAACGCCCAGAATATGCAACCAGACACGAGGCAATAATTTTCCATCATGACAACGCTCGGCCAGAGGTTGCTATTCCGGTTAAGAACTATTTGGAAAACAGTGGATGGGAAGTCTTACCCCACCCGCCTTATAGCCCAGACCTTGCCCCTTCTGACTACCATTTGTTCCGGTCGATGCAGAACGCAATCACTGAAATATGGTTCACATCGGAGCAGAATATCAAAAATTGGCTTGATTCATTCTTGGCTGCCAAGCCGGGCCAGTTCTTTTGGAATGGGATCCACATATTTCCAGAAAGATGGGAAAAAGTCATAGCTTCAGACGGGTAATACTTTGAATAATACTATTGTACATGTTTTACTTAAATAAACGTTAAAATTTTGAAAAAAAAACCGCACGAATTAAAATATATACCCAATATTTGTTGAAACATTTATTAACAAGAAAATATAAATAAGAGAAAAAAATAATAATAAATAAATAAGTAAATAAATTTATACGTAAAAAAGTAAACAAGTAAATATTTTAATAAAGAAATAAATATATAAATTAATAATCTATAAATAAATAAATATAAATAAGTAGATAGAAATAAATAAATTAATTAGCATAAATTGTAACCAATTAAAAAAAAACAAATATAAACAAATAAAGTCGCATTTAGCTATCAAACAATTCATTAATTAGCGGGTTATCAGAGAAGTTACATCTTATTACAAAACTTGACTTGCGATTCTTTCACAAATCAATTCAACATTCGCTTTGTTGTGTAGGCCTAATATTGAATGATGCCAGGGTAAGCTGAGCATCATTTTTAGGACTTTATTTTGACATGTCTGCAGTTTTTTTTTATGTGGCATTTAGCGCAATCTCCCCAAACTTGGCATCCATACAAAAGAATAGATTGAAAAATAACTTTGAAAATTATGATCTTGTTTTCTTGACCATTCTATTTATGTGTTCGTCAAGTAACAACTTTGAATCTAGCTGGATACCTAGATATCTGACATGGGGCTCCCAAGGGATATTTACTCCATTAATTTGTAACCGGTTAGAAGGCAGAAAGCAATGTTTTCTTCTTCTAGTGAAAAAGATAGCTTGCATTTTCGCTTCATTCCATTTTATTTTCCATTTTGTGTAATACTTTTTTAAAACTTTTATCGCATTACTGAGATTGCTTTCAATATGATTAAAATACTGCAGTATCATTAGCAAAAATGGTAACATAGCAATCGTGCAAAACAGGAAAATCGGACGTGTAGATATTATACAAAATTGGGCCTAACACAGAACCTTGAGGAATACCAAAATCAAAAGTTATGAAGTTTGAGAAACCACTATTAACATAGACCTTAAAACAACGAAAGGTCTTTGAACTAACTTACAAATATAGGACGGAAAATTAAATTGTATCATTTTGTAAATGAGACCATCGTGCCAGACAGTATCAAATGCTTTTTTGATATCTAGTAAAAGCATTCCAGTTGATTTACCTGCGGAGCGATTTGCTTTCACAAAGTTAACAAATTCTAATTACTTGATGTGAAGTGTTATCCAAATTGTTCTTTAGGATAAATATTATTATCACAGATATGTTTTAGTAACTTTTCTTTAATAACTTTTTCTAATATTTTGCTAGGACTACAAAGCAAGCTTATTGGCTTATAACTTTCTACACTTTCAGGTGGCTCACCAGCTTTAAGCACCGGGACAATTTTGGCGAATTTCCAAGCCTCTGGAAAATACCCTATCTTCAGGCAAGCACTTATGAGGAAAGTTAAATATTTTATTCCAGATTTGGGCAACTGCTTTATATAGATATTAAGTATGCATTCAATACCGCATTGACTATAAATTGAATATCTTTCTCAGATGCGAAACTTACAGAAGATATTGGTGCGTTTCTATTTAAAAAATACTCTTGAACTGTGGGGTTCACAATATTATCTGTATTTTTGGAGATGTTGTTGTTTCTCGCAAAGTTCAGTGTAAGGGCATTCGCTTTGTCCACATCTGAAATATAGGTGCTAACAGTATCTTTTCTATTTTTTATTACCTTCATAATGTTCCATAAAGGTCTAGCATTTTTTTCTAATGAGTTCAGTTTTCTGTTCCAGTTTTTATTGCGAGCCTGTGATATTTGATACCGCATGTCTGTAAAGAGCCTTCCAATATCTCTGCCAGTTTTTTCGGTAAACGTTTCTTATTTTGATCTAATATATAGGGGGAAGTTTTATGTGAACTTCACTTATAGATTTCTTTGGAATACTATTTTCAGCAGCATTTAATATGATTTTCGAAAACTGATTTAAAATAGCATCGACATTTTCTTTACTGGAAATAGCTTCTACGTTGTCAATTGTACCTCGAAATATATTACTGATCTCAGATCTGAAACGTGCCCTCTTGGGTAAACTTGACTTGTTTAACAGCTGTGCAACAAACTTTGCAAAAAATAGGAGTGTGATCAGAACTAAGGACGTTAACAACAGTTGGCTGTGATATTAAGGTGGGAAAATTAGTAATGAACAAGTCTAGAACGGATGGCCGGCCACGGGAACTACAAGGGAAATAGGTGGGACTAGAGGTAAACATTACAGAAACTGGAAGATTTACCATAAATCAGACAATATATTTCCCCAGAAGTTAGCTCTTGAGCAACCCGAGTCCCTATGTCTGCAGTTAAAGTCTCCTGCAAAAAGTGCTTTTCCGCTCAAGGAGAATAACCTGCGAAAATCATTTTTGACGGCAATTCTTTTGTCATTAGAAACGAGGGCACCAGGGAAATATACACAAAATACTTTTAACTGCTGCTGGTTACTTAAATTTATTTCAATACCAATGTTATCTACGTAGCGCGTTCTCACTACAGGTAAAAGCGAATGTTGGATTGATCTCTTAGTTAAAATGGCAACACCACCACCTCGTCTATTTATTCTATCGTATCGATAGCATTTATAGTTAGGTGTGAATAGTTTCAGTTTGATATCTTAACAATGGGCCGTATCAATTTTCCATCTGCAGTCCTTATTGTGATGACATGAATTCTTCCGTCGGCGACGGGATGAATCTCGAGAACTCTTTCCATCCTCCATTTGCTAGGTGGGATATTTTCCTCTCTAAGAACCACAAAATCTCCCACGAGAAAATTAGGGAACGTTTTGTTCCATTAAGCGTGCTGCTGTAGTTGCTGCAGGTATTCATTGTGCCACCTTCTGCAGAAGTACTGGCGCAGTTTTGAGATTAGACTCCATTGATGCTTAAAACTGATGTTCGCTTCCTTGATTTCAGGTTCTGGAAAAGATTTAAAAGGTTCACCAATCAAGAAGTGGCCTGGAGTTAAAGGTTCGAGATTGTTGATTTCCGAAGATGCAGGACACAGAGGTCTGGAAATGACGCAGGCTTCTATTTGCGTCAGAAGTTTCAAGAATTCTTCACACGTTAAAAGTTGCTCGTGCAAGGTACATTGCAGGTGAAACTTAACGCTCTTAACTGCGCCCATATGAGGTGCTGCAGGGAGGTTAAAGTGCTAGACTATGTTGTCATTTCTCAAATATTTGGCCAAGTTCTCATCTTGCGTTGCCTCATTGAGAAGAATTCGAAGCTCTTTTTCTGCACCAACAAAATGCGTGCCATTGTCGCTGTACAGTTCTTCACAATGTCCTCTACGGGACACGAATCTCCTCAGTATGGCTACGAAAGTTTCCGAAGACAGGTCGCTTGCCAACTCTAGGTGCATGCCACTTGTCTTATACATATAAAGATGGAGATGTAACCTTTTACAGCCTTGCATCCTAGTCCTTTCGATAAGCGAAGCTAAACAGGTCCGGAAAAATCAACACTGCTGCGGAAAAAGATCGACAAGATTGCACTTTGTGTCTAAGCAGGTCACTCATAAGCTGTTGTTGGATT
This sequence comes from Volucella inanis, assembly GCA_907269105.1. Taxonomy (NCBI): domain Eukaryota; kingdom Metazoa; phylum Arthropoda; class Insecta; order Diptera; family Syrphidae; genus Volucella; species Volucella inanis. The sequence continues at coordinate 153,097,462 of OU026153.1, forward strand.
ATGATATGATATCGAAGGCACTTGACGCAATATCTGAAGACTTTACGTAACAAACTACTACCGTTAACTATCCTAGGACGTAAACGTCCTCGTAAGTTGAAGGTCCTGCATGGAGTGACATAATATGGACATCATGGCAAATCATCTTAGTAAGTTTTAAAGCAGCTTTGTGTGTCCTTTATCCAACCAAAAATTAAGTGCGTCGTTAAGTTTATCCAGGCCAAGGAACCTACTAGGCCTTCCAGGAACAGCGCTACATCCTTTACGGATCCCAATACGACACCGTATGTTGTTGACAAATCTTTATATACCATATATGCATTAATGTACTTAAGTTTAGATATTGAAGAATACTTATCAATAAGATGCGATTTGGCGGTCGTGACCAAAACAACGAGGATGGATCATGTAACCATCGCTCTGGTGGTATAGATTCTTGAATTTGTGTTACCCGATTTGCAACGAAGGTGCACCATTTGCTAGGATGCTGATGGAGCCACGCTATTGCTACAGATGAGTCGGTCCACTCAAAGATGTTACAGACCCTGGAGTCGATGGCTTTTTTAACATGCTGGATCAGCTGCGCTAATAGAGAAGCAGCAAATAACTCCAATCTCGGCAATGATACTGATACATTATAAGCGCTTGTGGTTCTGGCGTAAACTATAGTAGTGTATGCAGACTGTAACGCATCTGCGAAACCGTGAAGATCCGCGGCTGCATTCGGATCACCGGTCATGATCTACCTCGGTACTTTGATCGTTGCCAATTTTGGGAGATTTGCGCGATAGTCGATCCATTTTTGCTTTATCGATGAAGATATTTGATCGTCCCAATTAATTTTCGGTTCCCAAAGGCGCTGGGAATGAGCGTCGTTGGGGTAAGCAATCCGAGCGGATCGTATAGTTTCGCAGCATCTGAAAGTAGTTGGCGTTCAGTAAGATCTACTGCATTTACATCATCAACCTGCACTGTGCACGCCAACATGTCAGAATGCGGATGCCAGTAAAACCCTCATGCCTTGACGCTCTCGTAATCAATTAAGTCCAAACTCGGCTTTATCTCACGCAGCTCAGCTGGAATGGAATCAAGGCCAACAGTGGAGTTAGATGACTATTTACGTAGCGCTTTTCATCAAATTGAAAATTTCGAATGCAGCTTCTGTAGCTCATCTTTATCAAATGACCAAGTTAAAATTCGTGTTGTACTATCTTAGCGGCATCAGGAAAATGATGGCCTTCGTCGATACCAGTCTGCTGCAATACTTTAATGGCCAAATGAGAAGCAGATGCTACTCCATATGTTACAGTGAGCAGGCGATAATCCTTGACAGGATCCGATGGTATGCTGCGCCACATAATGCACTGAAAATCTATGTGAACCAGATGTATTTGCACATAGCAATACATTTTTGCGATGTCACCAGTCAAGGCAAATCGAAGACTTCGGAATCGAAGCAGAACTTAAAAAAGATCAGGCTGGAACTACCTACCTACCAATTGGGATCCTTCAAAGAGAACACCGATGTCGTTTTTGCTGAGGCTTTAAAAACGTTCCTTAATTTGTTTTTCCTGGTATTGCGTGAGCATTTACCTTCTCCTTATGTCCCAAGTCGATGAACTGCGAGTAGTCTTTCCGAAGTTGATGACCTTTGGCGAACATTTTCTCCATTCGAATTAAGAGTCGATCTGCTTCATCACTAGTGTTTCCGAGTGAAATCATTGACTTGAAGGGGAGCTCGACGTTATAACGGCCATTAAATTGACGTGAACGGGCTTAGGAGAAGAGTTCCTTATACAAAAATTATTCGTCGTTGAAATGCTTGCATTCTGGAAGCTCCTCAAGTTTCCAAAAATTAGTCACTGCTTTGGTTAGAACGGAGTCTCGACGGGAAGCGATTGCGGAAAATGTGTGTAAGCAAACCTGCTTTTCCGAATAGTACACAGCCGAGTGCTGTTTGCTGTGTAATGGGAATGTTCTTTGGTCCACTTAATAATCTTTCGAAAAAGAATTTTTCTACTTGATCACAGCCTAGTAAGACGTCAACAGCTGCGGGTATGTTGAAGTTCGAATCGGCCAAATTTAAGCCATCGATGTGCTGCCACGATTGTTTGCGGATGTAAGAAGAAGGTAGAAGGTTGGTTATTTTTGACAATATGTGCGCTTGAAAGGTTTTAGTGAAACTGTTGTCGAACGAAGACAATGTAAGTTCAACAACTCCTCTGGAACGATCAGCTACTGAAGCACCTATGCCTACTACTGTAGTCGTAGAGGGCATAGAGTCTAACGAAAGCCTTTCAGTGCATCGTTTTGTGATGAAGGTGAGGTGTAAAACATTGTCAAACAGAATTCTTATTGTTTGAAATCTTCCGAAACCATCCATAATCTTGGCGATGGCGCTGCCTAAGAGAATTAAATTGTCCGAGTTTACCTCACTCAACGAAGACGTATGTAACGATGGCGATGGCATCTCAACATATAAAAGTGTATGGTGACGAGCTTGGCACAAACGTGTTTACGCTGCGACAAGTTTCTTGAGTAGTTGACTCAGATGTAAGCTCGGTCAAAGAAAACAAGGCTCGGAAATGTTTTTTTTTTTACTTATCTGCATGCCTTCTTGTAATTGTCGTCAGTGATAGGGTACGCGTTGATTACATTGATTGCTTTTCCCTGTAAGCTGCATCGCAAATAATGTAGTTTCTGATACCCCGATAGAGATGCTTCTTCGTTGATCCAAAATGAAAACGCATCGTGGAACTGCTTCCACTTCAACGGATTTCCAACAAATTTTGGTAAGCCCATGCGTTTTCGGTACCACTCTACGCCTTGTTCACGCTGAGCCTCTTCGGTTGATAAGATATCTCATAAGCACAAAGACCGATTATTATACGACAAAATTTTAAGGTTCAAGAGAACCTTATATCTATATCTAAACCACAATGTCTTCGACATTCTTCCGAAAGGGTGGTATCTATCACAGGCAAAAACCAGATAAATATTGTAATAGTTGGGTTGTGCAATATTCTTTGATTTTAAGTAAAGGCTGATTCTGTAAAGGCTATAAAATATATGACGAAATATATAAAGAAAATATGTGTTGAAGTAACATTTTCAATATGAAATGAAAAAAACTGAATTAAAAAACACTTGTACGGCCGCTACTTAAGGACTTCAGGAACATTCTGGCGAATATTCGAGTTTCCTGTTCTTGAGCGCTATCCAATCGTTTATCATTTGGCTGTTCACTTAGAAAATGGTCAACCATACTCATTTTCAGCAAGTCGCGTAAAATCCAACTCCAACTAAACTAACTGACTTGTAGGCTCGTTAATTTCAAGACATTTGTCTAACCTTTTCGATTCATAAACTAATTCTGCTTGGGTATGGTGAATAACTCCATTATTTCAAGGTTACTTAGAGCATCAATATTATTCTCCGTTTTAGAAATATCTATTTTTATTTTCAATGTATCGCACGTACTGAAACTACTTTTTTTAAACTTAATACTCATAGATGAAAGAAAAAGTATATGTTTAAATCGGAACTACTTCAAAAAGATTTATTCAAACTTCTCTTATGATATCGGAATATGTGGTGAGACAAACTGTTTGGATTTGTACATATTACAATAAAATCTATACATTTTCGGTATAGTTCAATTACAATGAAAGCACTTGCAACTTGTATCTCTTCTAGAGTAATGGCTTTCGTAAGCAGGATAGCTTTTGCCTGTTTTAGTGGTCAGCAACTTGGATTCTCTTCATTCAGTATTGCAGAAAACGTCAGAGAGAAAAGTCTTAAAAACCAAGTTAACGTTATTTCCACTAAAATTTTAAATAAGTTTATTTGTTACTTCGATACTTTACGGATTAAAATTAATTGTTTTTTTTTTGTTTAATATAATATATGCATAGTAAACTTTATTAAATAAATTTTTATGTTTCGGTTTTAGTTCAAACTACTTTTTTTTTTCTTACTTGTATCTGGGTGAAAATCATTGAAAGAGCATGAAAGGCGAGCTTTACGATAGTGTGGGACTTGACCAACCCACTAAAAATACTCGGAGAAAACATTGTGTTATCATCCCTCCAATAACCGCACCTAGTTGTTAAACTAATCAGCAATTTGTTTCTAATACTTGTAAATCTAAGTTATAAGGAACTAACTTTGGTCTATTAGCTTTGCTTTTGTAATTCGTTATCACTTTGTCCGTGTGATTATGTCGAAATATATATTTCTTTGTTTATTCCTAGTTAACTAGTTCGAATGATTTTACTTTTCGAAATATTCTAAATGAATTGTTGTTATTAAGTAGTTCGACTGCTTGCATGGTTGCGAAGCCTACTTTCATGTCTACTTGTGACCTTATTCACCTCGTTCTCTATCATTTTAATTTTTAGATTCCTATGTTACGATCAACGCTACACATGTACCATGGACCATTGACAATATTGCGCAGTACGAGTACTTTGTTTTGGAAGAATTGAATGCCTTGCTGGATTGTCTTATTGTTTGAATATTTAAAGACATGAACACCTCTCTATCCTGTATATTTAGCTTATCCTGGTTTTTCTGGATATGAGTTTTCCAGCGCAACTTCGCAACTAGAGTCATGCCTAAATACTCAGCTGAGTTCGAACGCAGAACTACTTTGTTCAGTTCAGTTCATTTAATTTTATTTCTCAGTTTTTAGTCTAATTAGATATATCATTTACTGTGCTTTCAGTTTTTCTGTACCTTTTTGAACGGTTTTTCCAACAGTAAGTACATGTGAATAGGAGAAAAAGCACAGGTCCTAACACAGTACCTTGTGGTACTCCAGCTTCTATATATTTCAATGCGGAGTACTCGTACTCATCTTCTTCTCTAATTCTAAATAGTCGCTGAATTGTATAAGACTCTAGTATTTCTGAGTATTGTTTCGGAAAATGTTTTTGTAGCTTTCGGACTTATCCTTTGTAACAGACTTTATAAAAAGCCTATGCTACATACATCAACGAAGACGATGGAGCATATTTGTTTTTCTTCTAAGTTTTTTTTTTTTATTTTATCAGTTATTCTGTAAACATGATCTCTAGTTAAGTAGGGTGTTCCAGTTTAGGTTTTTGTCCTGATAGCTGAAGATTTCTAAAGTTATGGCGAACAAAAAATTGTATTGCAGGGGGGTCTATTTCCATCCCCCTCCAAGTTATAGACCGTTAAAGTGGGGAACCTCTGATTTCGAGGTAAAACTTCTTAAAAGGCCGTAGCGGTCTTACAGATTTAACTTAAAAAAACCGTTGTGCACATATTTTTAACATATATTTTATATATTTCAGTGTGCGTAAAATACTAAAATTTCTTCGAGATCGATAACCGCCAGCCAAAATTATCGTTGTACCGATTTCATCAGAAAAATGCGTTTATATCGAAATTTTGAACTTTTAGGTTAACTTTTTTTATCAAAACTTTTGTTTTCTCTTCATTATCTACGATTTTTATGTATGACTTTTCCGTCTACGAAAAACGGAGGCTATTGCTAACCACTATAAATAGTTTTTGTGGTCCTAATAAGGAGATTGAGATTTCAAAACGCTTTTATAGTAAATTTTTGAAATGTTGCATGTGTCTTTGGATGCACGTTCTAGCATGTGATGACTTCAGACTGCAAATTAATGCTTGGAAAAATGCCGACTTGAAACATCAGTCAAATAACCCCTTCTTTTATGGCTCCCTAGAGAAAAAAAAATCCATTGGCGTTAAGTCAGGAAATCTAGGTGGCCAAGGAAAAGAACCAAATCGGCCAATCCACCGTCCATTAAATTCTTGATTTAAAAACGAAGTTAGATTATTGCTACAATGGGAAAAATCTAAATGGTGTTGGAAAACCATTCTTCACCTCTGAATAAGAGAAACATTTTCAAAGAGTTCCGGCGTTCCGGCAACTGGTCTCTCAAATATTCTTAATAGGATGTGGAATTTAGGATATGTGGAAGTATGAATTGCCCGACTAAAGTACTTCCCAATATGTCGGAACAGAAATTCACGCTAAACCTTCTGTAAAATGGTTACAGTTAAGAAAAACATCTGCAATTCAATTGAATCTTTATCTTTGAGAAGATGTTGTTCGTGTTAAGTGAGTATTAAACATTGGCCAATAGTGGGAATTTCGTTGGTTGGTAATGCCCATTCTCGTTAACTGGGCTTCGTCAGTTTATAAAATGTTTTAATAAAACTGCTCATTCTCATCTTGTTGATGCAGCAGCCATTGGCAAAATTCAATCCTTTTTTGGAAGTCCCTTGGCAAAAGTTCCTGTACGGGCGTATAATGAAAGGGGTAAACGCGGTTGGCTTGAAGAACTATATGGAATGTAGTTCTTGGAGTTTGCAACTGTGCTGCAAGCCTTCTGGTGCTAATAGATGGCTGTATTCTTACAGCATTTAAAATTCTTTCTTCTTCTTCTCCTGCTGTTATGTTAGACAATCTTTCTCTTCTTAACCCATATGTTGTGCCGACGTTTAAAAGGAGGTGAGAAGCATTGATAAAAGTTGGCCCAGAAAAGATCGTCCGTCTAGGATATCACCGTTGGTACTCTTATCTAGCTAATCCCACATACCCATTACAGAAACCGTAAACGAAAATTATATCGGCGTATTCGCGAATCGAACACTTCCATCAAACTCGACAAAATTTTAGTATTTTATGCACACTGAAATTTTCCTTCAAAAAATGTTAGTCGGTCAGAATAAGTACCAACAGGAAATACCTGTTTGGCACGTTTATTTATTAGCTAATTACATTGAGAAATAGTCATTCTTCACGAAAAGACGTGTTTTTAGTGCGTTCAATAAAAAAAGTGTGATTTTAGAGTGGTCTATTTTAAAGAAATTGCAAAATGTCGGAATACGGTATTCGGTTCGCAAGGTATGCATTCGTTTTTTTCTAATTTTAGATTTACAAATTAGACTGATTGTGGTATGTTGTATCATATGATTACTCTTTCACGTCTAGACGTCTACGACATCTTATTTTTCAGAGGATTTTCTTTTGAATGAAGCACCTTCTTATCTAGAAGATGATGAGGATCTTACTGCGAAGGTGGATAAAATAACAATATTTCCATCGAAAAATGCTTGTGCGGAATTGACAGATGAAGATTCTGGTGGCGAAAAATTTATTTCTTTCGGCGACGCCAGTTACTTCAGCGCAATCTTCTAAGAACCAACTAAAGAAGAAGAAAAAGATTTACCATTGGGTAAAAGAGGATTTACCGACACTGGCTTCCAACAATACCGAATTTGAAAATCCTGAAGAGTTCAATCCCTTACAAACTCCTTGGGATTTATTTTATAGATTTTTTGATGGAGAGCTATTTGAACTTATACTACAATAACTGAAAGCAACAGATATATTTTACAAAAAAACAGGCTACGAATCATCGAATTGAATGAACTCCAAGCTTACGTTGGAGTTTTAGTTTTGAACGGTTACATTCAGGTGCAACGCAGAGGAATATACTGGGAACGAGAATAGGATGGCCATAGTGCCTTGGTTGCAGAGGCAAGTACGAGGGATCTTCAAATCTTCATCTAGCAAACAACGAAAACCTGGACCAAGCCTACAAATTTTCCAAAGTTAGGGCTTTATTCAGACACTTGAATAAAAAGTTTATGGATAATGCCCCAATTGAGGAAAACCATTCTCTTGACGAAGCAATGTTACTTTATTTCGGGCATCATGGCTGTAAGCAATTTATCCTTGGCAAGCCCATTAGGTATAGCTACAAATTGTGGGTTGGTACAACAAGGTTGGGACATGTCAACTGGTTTGAACCTTACCAAGGCGCGTTCACCAATATTAGAATCATATATGCGGAGTACAGAGTTGGTGCTGGGGTGGTCCTTAAATATGTAGACGCTTTAAGACGAAAATGGCACACAAACAAGTTTCATTTGTTTTTTGATAATTTCTTCACATCAGTAGAATTTATAGACCTCCTAGCTCAAAAAAAACTTCTTCGCTACTGGTACCATCCGCGAAAACCGAAAAAAGAGGTTCTTACAACTTTAGAAAAATTCAAGAACAACATACAATCGCCGTGAAATGGAACGATTATAATATTTTATCTCTCTGCTCAAGCTTTGCAGGTATAATACCAAACCCATCAGTGAAGCGTTATTCCCAAAAAAAAAAAAAAAAAAAACTTATAGGTACTGTTTTATTGACATTTTTTTGTAAAATAAACAAATTTTGTATGCTTTGACTTTAGGTAGAGCAGCCGCACCTGGTACATTTATACAATGCAAACATGGTAGGTGTAGATAGGTGCGATCTAAATGTCATCCTCTATAGAACTTCAATTCGAGGAGAGAAATTGTACTGTTCGCTTATCATTCATTGCATCGACCTTTCAGTTCATATCGCCTTACATTTGCTGACACAGAACAAAAAACCATTTTCTTCCAACCGAGGACGTCCATCAGCGCCTGAAGGACGAAACACACGCTACGATCGCATTGATCATATGGTAGGCCCACAAGAAAAACAGACGAGATATGCTTTTTGTCATACAAAAGCGACGACAAGATGCCTTAAGTGCGATGTTGGAGTTCACGTGAAATGCTTTGTGGATTTCCATAAACAATAAAATATTTGTGTCATGGTACCATATAGGACACTCGCCGTTTTGGAAATACATACAATATATATATGAAATTTGTCCAAATTTTGAAAAATAGTTTTATTATTAACATATTATTAGTAATATGTATAAAAAAATAATTTTTTACGTTTCAGAAAGTTTTAGGCATATCTGGGTTAAGAAGTTTTATCTCGATTGCAGAGGTTCCTCACTTTAATGTCCTGTAACTTGGTGGGGGGTAAAAATAGACCCCCCCCCTGGCAATATAATTTTTTGTTCGCCATAACTTCAGGAATCAGGACGAAAACCTAAACTGGGATAGGGTATATTTAAAAAAAAAAAACAGTTCGGTGATTGTATTTTTGGGTGGCGCGGTATTCCAACGTTATCTTAAGAGAAAACAAGTTGCCATCAAACCGAACAATCATATTTAGCGTGCGTTTTTTTTAGTATCCCATATTTCCATGAATACAATGTGTTTACGAAAAGTAAGGTGACTTTATATTTAATAAAAAAAAAATTTATTTATTCCTCAATATTAATGTTGTCCCCTTCGAAGCAATTGCCTCCAGATACAATACATTTGTGCCAACGCTTTTTCCAATCCTCGAAACACTTCTAATAAGCACTTTTTGGCATAGCCTTGAACTCTTCCAGCGATGCCTCTTTTATTTCCTCAATCGTTTGGGCTTTGGTTCTGAGCCCATAACTATATACCCATGATTCCTCATCAGTTATGAACCTTTTGGGCAAGTCAGGATCATCATTGACGCCATTCAAAAGCTCCTGAGCGATGCTCATGCGACTGTTCTTCTGATAAAAACTAAGAAGTTTCGGAAAAAAAATTCACTGAAACATGTGTCATGCCCAAAACATCTGAAAAAGTTGCACGACATAAGTCGACTGATATGCCAACATCCTTAGCAACTTCTCTTATGGTAGTCTGACGATTTTCCAAGACAATTTTCTTTACAAATTCGATGTTATCATCTTTTGTTGATGTGCTCGTCCAAAACGAGGGTCGTCATTGACATCTTTTCGGCCATCTTGAAGGAGCTTGTACCACTTGCAAACATCTTTTTTACTTAAAGTACTTAGAGTAATTAGAGCACTTGACTCCATTTCTTACAAAAAATGTGATGCAAGTTCTTTGCTTCATTTTTTATAATAATTGAAAGTCGCCGAGCACATCAACAATGATGTTAAATTTCTGTCTGTCAAAAACGAACTAAGTTTGCTATATACTTGAAACATATGATACCGCGAAATTTCCAAAGTCGCCTAATTTTTTGAACACACTTCGAATTTCGAATATCGAATAGTTGAATACTAGAGAACTTCAAGATATTTTAGAGTAGCGTGGTTGATCGTACCGGTACAACTTATTGTGTCTATAATAATTCGTGCGGTGCGCTTAGAGATGGCGTAACTTGTATTATTGCATTGTTATTATTCCATTAGAACATGCGATAGAAAGCTACTGTCATTATACGTTATTAAAAACAATTTTTTATTTTTCACTCAAATTTGTCGAGCTTTGTGCCTGAAAAAGTGTTTTTGCGTGGAGTTCTTTTTTATTATTTTAATATGAAGAAAACTGCTGCCAAAAGTCATCGTATCGGAAAATAATTTAACCCAACTGTGAAAGAGCCCACACGAATACCAGAAGTTGATAGTCATACCGCCAACACCCTGGACTTGTTTTTTACTTCCCACCCTGACAAGTACTGTGTTGACGTGCTCTCCCTTCTAGGCTAGTCGGACCATTGTGTCATATCTACTAAATTCTCGTACACCCACCATACAGTTAGAGAAAAGATTCCTAAAAGAACCGTATGGCAATACGAGAAAGCCAATTGAAGCGGACTTAATAAGGAATTTTAACTGGCCGTTATGTTTCCTCGATAATGACGTGGATGCCGCTGCTGATATGATCACAGAAACTATTCTCTTTGCAATAAGAAGCTTTATCCCCCATCGGTTGAAGAGTATCAAACCAAAAGAAAAGGCAAGGTACGACTCGAGCTGTAAGGAGGCTGTCAGGGTTAGAGAATTGTTTTTTCGGTCCTACAAAGGAAAACCGAAAAAAGTTAAAACGAGCCAGAAATGACTGCAATGTCTTTTTCAAGCGTGTGAAATTCCAATACGACCAAAAAATGAGGCAAAAAATACTGCAATGTCCCAAAGGCAGTAAAAATTTTTAGTCATTCGTCAAAAACATTAGAAATTCTGCCTCATCCTCCATCCCAACGCTCATGCACTATGGCATTCTAGTGTCAGCTCTTTGGACAAGGCCAATCTACTTGCAGCACACTTTACGGGTAGCTCAACACTCCCAGATTGTGCTTTGTCCCCGCCTACATTTGAGTGCGTCGAATCTACAATGGGACGAATCCACTTTCGCACTCGTGTTGTAGCAAGAGTACTCAAAGATCTTAACTGCATTAATTCGCTGGTCCAGACGGTATATCGCCCCTTCTTCTGAAGATTTGTTCTTCCACGCTAGCAAAACCACAGCGTAAGCTTTTTCATCAATTCTACTCATTAGGACTCTTTCCAAGCAGATATAAAATAGCATTTGTCCAGCCCGTCCCTAAAAAAGGCGAGTCTTCTTCTCCCTCCTCCTACAGACCCATTGCACTTAGGTCCCTTCTTCCCAAGGTCATGGAAACGCTGATAAACTGTCAGCTCATGAAATATTTCGAAAAACGAAAACTTCTCAATGACCGGCATTATGGTTTTCGTCGCAACAGGTACACTGGTGATTTGATGGCATGTCTCACCATAAAGTGGAACCAAAGCATGCATCAATGTGGCTAAAGCAAGATAGTTGATGTTGATGTTTCTAAGGCATTTGACAGAGTTTGGTATTAGGCGTTTTGTAAATGCGTGCTTTTGGGATCGATGACTCTCTACTTCAATGGATTAGAAATTACCTTTCGGAACGTTTAATTCAAGTTGTCTTGGACGGTTTCAAGTCTGATATTCACAGAATAAATGCTGGTGCGCCCCAGGGCTCTGTTCTGTCTCCGACACTCTTTTAAATTTTCATTAATGATCTCTTGTTTGGTACTTCTAATCCAATATATTCCTTTGCCGATGACAGTTCTCTCTGCTTTTCATATTCGTTCCCGGACTCATGCCCCTGCTCTTCGTTTGTAGAACGGGAAGGACAGCGTATGTTAAGCTTATTAAATTTCGATATTAACCGCATAACCAATTGGGGAACTATCAACCGAGTGGAATTTAATGCTTCCAAAACTCAATGCTGTCTGCTGTCATTAAAGCGAAATTCAAATACCCAGCCATTATCCATGAATGGGACTTGCATCGCAGAAACCGATAAACTGGCCATTCTCGGTATGTGTGTAAGTGACGACTTACGTTGGAGAGACCACATATTCGATGTCACCAAAAATGTTGCGAAATGTTTAGGTTTCCTCAAGCGATGTAATAAGTATTTTACCCCCTATGATCTGGCCACAATATATAAGGCATTCATCCGCCCAAAATTGGAGTATCGGGTCTATAATTTTTGCGGTTTGCTAAGAGATGGCGTAACTTGTGTTATTTCATTGGAACATGCGTTAGAAAGCTACTGTCATTGTACGTCATTTCAGTACATGTCATTCATTGAAGCGTAAACAACAATAATCTTTTTTTTTACTCAAATATGTCGAACTTTGTGCCTGAAAAAGTGTTTTTGCGGAGAGTTTTTCTTCATTATTTTAATATGAAGAAAACTGCTGCCGAAAGTCATCGTATTTTGGTGGAAGTTTATAGTGAACATGCGCTAGCTGAGCGAACGTGCCAAAAGTGGTTTGCACGATTTAAAACTGGTGATTTTGGCTTGGAAGACAATGAACGTTCTGGGCAGCCAAAAAAGTTTGAAGATGAAGAACTGGAAGCATTACTCTATGAAGATTGTTGCCAAACACAAGAAGAGCTCATAGAATATTTGGGTGTCACTCAGTCAGCCATTTCAAAGCGTTCAAAAGTAGCTGGATATATTCAAAAGCAAGGAAATTGTGTTCCACATGAACTCAAGCCGAGAGACGTCGAAAGGCGGTTTTGCATGTCCGAAATGCTGCTGGAACGCCACAAAAGGAAGTCATTATTGCATCGGATTGTTGCTGGCCAACCAGCCAACCACAAGATCACTTCAATGACCGCAAAATTGAACTGATTATTTTATATCCAAATTATCAAAAGTTGTGGAAGCCGTTTCTAGGAGCTATATCAGAAATATCCTTGCATCTAAAAAATCTGAGAAAAGGGAGCGTTTACTCAATCCTGTTAATTAAATGGGTACTCTTTCATATTGTTTGTCTGAATTACGTAGGTCCATTACCTTTGACAGTATCTGTTCGTAATGATCGACGCTTTTTCAAAATTTATTTAGATTTATTCGGTAAAATAATACTGAAACTGACGAAGTCTTAAAGAGGTTAAAACTGCAAGCCGATATTTTTGTCAACACGTATCGAACAATTTCGGATAATGGAGCAGTTTCGGAGCCGCGGGAAAAAGCTAGTAAGTAATAAAACTCAGTTTTAGAGGCACAGACTGTGCTCAACATACGGAAAATTATTTTTACCAACCTTATAACTCCCATAGTGTATCATGAAGAGCGATAAAAGCCAAGAATTCTTTTCATCCAATCGAAATCAAGAAAATATGAGTATATCTTAATATCTCAACTATTGGCTCTATAGCTTAATTCATGCGGTTTGCTAGGAGATGGCGTAACTTGTATTATTCCATTGCTATTATTCCTTTGGAACATGTGTTGAAAAGCTACTGTCATTGTACGTCATTTCAGTATATGTCATTCATTTAAAGCGTAAACAACAATTTTTTTCTTCACTCAAATATGTCGAACTTTGTGCCCAAAAAAGTGTTTTTGCGGGGAGTTCATCTTCATTACTGAGAACTGTTCCCGAAAGTCATCGTATTTTGGTGGAATTTTATGGTGAACATGCGCGAGTTAAAAGTGGTGATTTTTGCTTGGAAGACGATGAACGTCCTGGGCAGCCAAAAAAGTTTGAAGATGAAGAACTGGAAGCATTACTCTATGAAGATTGTTGCCAAACACAAGAAGAGCTCGCAGAATCTTTCGGTGTCACTCAAGCAACCATTTCAAAACGTTTAAGAGCAGCTGAATATATTCAAAAGCAAGAAAATTGGGTTCCACATGAACTCAAGCCGAGAGACGTCGAAAGGCGGTTTTGCTTGTCCGAAATGCATTGTCAGAATGGCAACATTCTTTTTGAAATATTATGACACTGGAAGATGACATTTTTTTTAACTAACTCCAATTTGTTTCCAAGATTTATTCGAAGGAAAATATGTCTGAACTCAGCTGCTTAATGTCACTTACAAGATCTTTTCTGTCGCATCGTGAGAATGCTAGAAGTATTTATCAATAATTTGATTTACACTGCAGCAAATCCTAGAGGAAACCCAAAAGCTCCAGATCAATACTTGCCAACAAAATTATGGATTTTAAGCTTTAAGATTTTGGTAGTATCTATAGAGACGAGCTACATATATAAAGTCATGTTTATTTTTGTCATCTCAGATCTTATCAGATTGTGCAGAATGATTGTGAAAAACACTCACTGTGGAGGTTGGAAACTTGTTGACCGGCAGTACGGTTTTCCTATAAATAGGTCCACTAGTGATTTAATGGCATGTCTTACCTAAAATGGAACCACGGTGAAAACAAGATACTTGCACTTGATATTTCTAAGGCATTGGACAGTGTTTAGTATCAGGCTGTCTTGTTGAAGATGCGTGTAGTGAGGTAAGACGACTTTTTTCTTCCATGGACTAGAAACTATGTACTTTCGAGATGTTCATTTCAAGTTGTTTTCAAGTTTTATACTATATTCACAAAATAAATGCTGGTGTGCCTCAGGGTTCCGTTCTATCTCCGACACGCTTTTTATCATCAATGATCTCTTGTCTGCTACTTCAAATCCAATATCCTACTTTGCTGACGACAGTACTCTCTGCTTTTCATATTCGTTTCCGAACTCACGCCCCTGCTCTTCGGCGTATTCGAAATTCTGATATAAACAGCATCACCTTCAATTGAGTAGAATTTAATACTTGCAATATACAATGTTGTCTGTTGTCGTTAAGCGAAATCTAAATACCCATGAATGGCACTTGCATCGTTGAAACCGAAAAACTTTCTATCCTCGGTATGCGTGTCAATGACCACTTACGTTGAAATGAGCATATATGATATTCGATATCGCCAAAAATGCTGCGAAATGTCTAGGTTTCCTCCAGCGTTTTAAGAAATATTTCACCCCCTCTGATTGGGCTTTAATATATAAGTTATTTATTTGCCAAAATTGTAGCACAATGACCACATCTGGTCAGGTGCTCCTAAGATCTCTTTGCACTTACTAGATAAGATCCAAACCCGTGCGAAAATACTCATAGGTGATGACAACGTTACACATTTTTTTCCTTTTAAGTTAATACCCTACTAGAACTTCCTATGCTGTCAATGTATGTATTTAAAAATGATTATTTTTTAAAGATGTTTGCAAAAGATATGGATATACCTTTGCTTGTTGAAGGCAACACTTCTCCACAAGTGTCCTCTTAGGGCCTTAAAAATTTACCAATTCAAAACATTTGCCCACACTGCTAGTCTCAGGAAAGCGTAGTTAAATAAATCCATAATGATTTATCAACAAGTCTATACTTAAACTATTTTCATTCATATATGAATAAATGCGGTTGGATATACGAAATATTCTAACACCAGCACGTCACTTCAGTATCCACTGTTAAATATTAAAAGAAACATGAAGTGTTGTGGTTATGAAAAGTAGAAATCCAGCTTTGGAAACAGATAGAAGTTAAACATAAATAATTAATGGCCTTAATAAGAACTCACTTGCATGCTCGTAACTCATTGTCAGACCTCAAAGTACCAGTGTCTTGCTCGTAAATTAACCCAGCAAATGCACATCCACTACTGGTGATCACAAAATGCTATATGACCTCATAAATGAATAAATCCAATAGAAGCATACTTCATTCTTGATTTGGCATTATCAAAGCATCCGCTTCGAACACTCCTATTTCTTCTCTTCGAATGCATACGTCAATATTCGGTTATGGATTTTTCCCTTGGGATACCATCAGTTACTGGTCACTACAATCTATCATAGATCCTTTGATGATACAAAACAAACGAACACAAATATTGCGTCAGGACTTTGGGTAATGTGCATCTCACTTTTGAATATTTTAATGCTGCTCAAAGCCTGAGATACTCGTACGGGTACGTTCGTACCAACCTGGCTTTTGGTTATCTCTGTCAACAAACTCACACGAATTAATTCACGTTCGAAATGATTTCCATTCGAAATCCAAATAAAATAAAGCCGGAGATGACAGATGACAGCACTATACACGTACAAGAACAGCTACCAACTATCACATCCCTGCACATCTACTGTCATTCTCACTCATTGACTTCAAAATTAATGACATTTAATGGAATAGGTGTATTGTGAGTGTCATGGCTGGCTGGCGTTTTGGGCATTTGGCCGATGAGGGTGAAGCGTTCGGATAGCACTTATACCGAATGAATATTTAACGTTCTATAAAATTCATACCATTGTACGAACAGCTGTGGATGTCTGGAGTGTTGGCGAGCTAACAAGTTGATTGGGCCTAGGTACTGGCTCTCTTATTGTCGTTAGGCCAAATGAAGAGTTAAATTTTCCATAGAACAATATAACTGGATAGATTGTGTGACAGTTGCCACAAGTAGAAGCTTACCATTTTCATATTGCTCTCGTTAATTTGAATATTTCACAGGATTCGACATTATCACGGAATGAGTGTGATGTCCTTCCAAAAGTTTAGGCTGTGTATAATTATGGTATAACACAGAAATGGGATTGCTTTTGGAATTAAACAATATAGTAGGTGTTTCGTTTTAATTTTCGTGCTCGTTGTCAGAGTTTTGATTTGGAATGATGTCAAGTGCTATGAAATGAAATCATACTACTTAATCAAATGGTACGCAAGGTCACTGAGGCCCTAAATTATGAACTAGATCCAATAACATTGATTGTTTTAAAGTGTCCATCTTTAACTTGTGCTGTCGGATGTTGATGCCTGACATTTGCGTAGTTCATTAAATGGTCCTGGGAATATTATAGACTTTGGTGACCAGCTGGTACTGTATAAAAGATCAGAAACTCAACAGCATGGTAGATAAACTTGACAGAAAATTGAAAGATTCATTAGTGATTCAAAGTCTGCTATCATCTTAGGGTTACTTGGTGAACAGAAAAAGTCGTGTGACAAACGCACGCAAACGCAAACAAAGAGACTTCAAATGCTGTCTATACCCACTGAAACCAATAAAGTTCTCGTCGATGAACTTTCATGTATATTACATACATACGTCTGACATCAATGCTGTAACCAACAAAGCATGCAGTTTAAGTGCACGGAAACCGGAGAAAGCGGTTAAGCCCATTGATAGGAACAAAAAAATCTGTGGTTGGCAGGATATGATAACCATCCGGCTGAAACCTTTGCTGGTTGCAGTACGGTTGAACGAAATTCAAAGTCAAGGAAAGTGGTCCCAAAAATCTGCTTGGAAAGAAATATTTTTTTAGTTTTTCAAGAAACCAAAACTGTCGCGTGCCACACAAGTAAATGTATGACGTCACAATGCATTTTTATACCCAGGACTCAATACTGAAATTTCGAAAACCTATTCTCAGATGGAAAGAAAGAATCGGGAAAACAATGACGGCTCCTGTCTTGTTGTAGGCTAAAGTAAGTCTTTTGTCGAGACCATTTGCACACAGAAAGAATAAATTTCCTTTTAAGTTAGAAATGACAAACAATAACATTTGTTTAAGAAATAAAGCAGCTTATAATTGACTTTACATTATCCAACAGGAATGCTAAGGAGATAACCGGTTTGAAAGTCCTAACGGCTAACGGATGCGTCAATGCAAGACCATAGCAACATCGCATTCGGAGTCGGATGCTAGGACTTAGCCTTCTTGAAGAATAAGAATCATGGGAAAGTAAACTAGACATGCTTTAAGGAGAAGTTTGGCAAGTCTGTCAGCTCACCTCTCATATCGAAGCAAATGGTAGATGAAGCTGTTCAAAACTTAAACGGTGCCTTCCTTAAAAATATACATAATAGCGCAACTAAGTTGTCAATAGATGGCTCCAGGAGTAAGTGCTGGTCGATTTTGATATATCCAAACCTTCATGAACAAAGCGTTTGGACACATTAGTTATTTTTTTGGCGTCATATACTTTTGGCTGTGTGAAAATATCTGATTTTGTGCCAGATAGTCGTCATTTGTGGAAAGTGTTGCTTTTCTTCTTTCATTCGTAGAAAACAGCGTCTGAAGCGCATCGAGGGCTCCAAAAAGTTTAAGTTATTGGTTTCGTCGCTTCTAAGATGGTTATTTCGATGATAACGACCGTCCGCGTGAAGGAAGGCCAAAATCCTTCGAAGGCGATAATTTGGGGGCATTGCTAGATGAGGATCTAAGCCAAACGCAAGAAAAGCTTGCTTTAACATTAGGAAATACCCGCCAAGCCATTTACAAGCGATTGCTTATGATTTGAAACCAAGGGACGTTGAGCGTCTTTTTTTCGCCTGTGAACGACTGCTCCAACGCCAAAAAAGAAAGGGTTTTCTTCATCGCATCGGGACGGGTGATGAAAAATGGGTTCATTATAGCAACTCAAAGAGAAGAAAGTCATGGGAACTGCCCGGTCATGTTTCTTCGTCGTCTACGTCTATTCACGCTGCGAAGGTTGTGTTGTGTATTTGGTGGGACTTGGTCGGTGTTATTTATTATGAACTGTTGAAATCCAATGAAACCATCACTAGGGAACGGTATCAACTTCATTTGATGCGATTGTGCCAAACACTACGGCCACCATACGAGCAGAGGCACAAAAAAGTGATTCTACAGCAAGACAATGTTCGGCCTCACGTTGCCAAACCTGTTAAACCTACCTTGAAACGCTGAAATGAGAAGTCCTACCCCACCCGCCATATTTCCTAGATATTGCGTGGTCCGACTAATCATTGGAAGGCATGTAAGACTAACTAATTATTAAAATAATAAAATTGGAACTTAAGCCAACGAGTGCATAAAAAAAGGAAAACAGAAAACAAAACCATTTTTATTTTTTTTTATTTTTTTTTTATAATACCGCGCGCGCATCAAGGGGATATGAATACCCTTTTAATGGCTTCTTCTCCAGGGCGCGGGCGGGTGGTGTAGTAGTTTGAAATTCATGTGTATTTAGCTCAGCCAGAAACCACTGCAACATCAGTGTTATGCCTTCATGTCAGAGTTGACGCCGACGGGATTTTCATATAATTATAAACAAATTCTATGAAACGACTTTTTCACAGAATTGCCTGACACGGGATTCGAACCCGCGACCCTCTGCTTGAGGAGTCTATGCGTTTACCACTACACCACCCCTATGCATAAAAACAGTACGATGGAAACTTTCATAGGAGTAAATGACTACAGCGTCGTGCAGTTGCGTGTGTGGCTTCATCGTCTTGGGTTAGCGAGAAACAGCACAAAAAATGTTCGCAACGTAATATAACGAAACACCGGTTGAAAACCGTGGTGAACCACTAAGGATAGTCGACGACGCTTATGCTGTACGTGATGAAAAGGTGGAAAGTGAACAGACCGAGGTCGGCAAATGAAGAGCTAGAGTATTTCTGAGTTACTGACAAGGGAAATGAAATGTTGCGAAAAATGGAGCAAATGACAAGAGAAACATTCACAAATGAGAGGATGCTAATGATCAACAACGAGAATGTTCGGTCGCAGACAAACGATGGTACTGTGTTAGATGGTGCAGCTAGTGGTGCAGCCTCGTCGCAACAGTATAATGTGTTAAGCGATTTGTTGCCAGACTTAGAATGTGTAAAAAATATATACAAAGTGAATGACAATATGCTGCGCAATTTGTTGTTTTGCAAGTTGCCAAACATTTTGACCAAAAGCGTAGACGAAGTAATTCTGTCTTATGGGATACAAATTGAAGAGGACGAATGGGTGGAGTACATGAAGTACATAGTTTGCCTCATAAAAACCGGTAGTCCAATAAGTTTCGCCTGGAGATCGTGTTTTCCTGCTCAAATATGTTTAAAATCAATTTATCTTAGGATAAATAAAAGTCAACTAAAAACCTATGAAGAGGTCTTGTCAAAAAGATTTGAACGTGGTCGATGACACGGCTATGAGCTGTCAGGCAATAATGGTATTGTCGATTTTACTGACTTACGTCATTTAAGCTAATAGTTTTACAAGCGCTTTGTGTGTTCTACCCTTTCAAATGTCATGACTCGCTTAATAATAGCGATACCACCAAATGTAGTTCTGTGGATCGTCTCGCGTGTGAAATCACCAATTTTTTTTTCTTTACGACATCAGTGCTTGAAGGGGAAAGACACACAGAAATGTAAGATCTAAATAATCTTTTGTTATCTGTCATTTGTTAACTAATCTAACATCCTTAGGAAATAAAAACGCACCTAATAAATCAAAGGAAAATGTCGTCATTATTGCTAGATAAGTACGTAGTCAATGGGTATATTAGGGCAAGTGAGTCAGAGTTTGTGTCTTCTATTGTGTTTGTTACAAAGGAAGCGTGAAATATTTAGGATATACCGTTACAAGAGAAAGAATACAGGCTGATAAGAGGGCCCTTATTGGAATAAAAAAATTTTCACTGCCGCGAAATTCTCATGCCCTTCAGAGGTTTTTGGATTTATGTTCCTATTTTCGTAGGTTTGTATAAGACTTCTCGACGATAGCCAGGCAATTGTATGAATTGACAAAAAAAGCAGACAATTTTAATTCAGTTCAGTAGAGTTGGAATCCTTTAAGCTACTCAAAAGTAGGTTCGTTAAATCTCCAGTGCTAGTATGTTATGATCGCAAGGGCGATACAGAATTGCAATGCGACGCTAGTTCTAACGGGTTAGGAGCGACTCTGTTGCAGAAAAAATAAGATAGGAAAATGCACTCTCTGTTGTAGTATTCCAAGACATCTACCGACGCCGAACCAAAATAACAAAGCTTAGCTTAACATTTTAGTGCTAGAAACAAATACGTTTAAGCATACCACCTTGATCAAAAAGTTCCCGGTGGCGTCACCGTGTGGTGCTCCTGTTGTTCCGATTTGAGTTCTGTTTTTTTGTTAAGTTGGTACATCTGTTGTTGACATTCCCTTTAAATCTTAGCGTCATAGCTTGACATTTGGAAGAGTTGCGTAGCCAAGTGTACATATAAATCCATGTGTGTTGGTGATTTTTTACAATTTTAGAAATGGATTTAAATTTGCAACAACGAACTTATATTAAATTTTGCGTAAAAACGGATTTAATGGTGCGGGAACGTTGGAAATATTGGAAAAGTGTTTCGGCAACGATTCTCTAAAGAAAACGGTCATTTACCAGTGGATAAAGTGGTCGTGAGTCAATCGAAGATGATGAATGCAGTGGTAGACATCGACATCGACATCGAAAACCGACGAAAACATTGATGAAATAAAAGAAATGTTAGTCAATAACAGCAAAATTAACCATCAGAGAGATAGCGGAGGACTTGAACATTGCCTATGTATCCGTCCAAGACATTTTGGTTTATGATTTGGGTTTCCGTCGTGTAGCAGCAAAGTTGGTGCCAAAAGACCTCAGTTTCATGCAAAAAACAGTCCGTGTTGACGTCGCAAATGAAATTATTTGCGAGGCTGAATCCGATCCCACATTCATTAAAAGGATCATTACTGAAGACAAGACGTGGACTTATGAGTACGACACGCAATCCAGCCATCAGGCAAGTGAATGGCGTTCACCAAATGAGCCGAGACCAAAAAAACCATTTCGTTTTCAGTCAAAAAAAGGCAATGCTCACGGTTTTCATGGATTAAAACGTTGTAGTGCATTATGAATTTTTGCCAGAATGCCAGACAGTAAATAAGGAGTATTATTTGGGAGTTATGAGACGTTTGCGTGAAGCAATTCGCCGAAAGAGACCAGAATTGTAGGTAGAAAACGCTACGTCGCACCGTTCCATCATTATTCGTATTTTTTTGACTAAAAATGCAACAAATACCATCCAACAGCCACCGAATTCACCTGATTTGGCTCCCTGTTACTTCTTTCTGTTCAAACGAGTTAAAAAACCACTACGGGGAACGCGTTTCAGCAGCCGAGAGGAAGTAATGGAAAAATCGCAGGAAGCACTGATAGACATACCGGAAACCGAATATAAAAAAATGTTTCGATGAGTGGATCAAGCGCTGGCATTAGTGTGTTGCAGTCTATGGGGATTACTTTGAAGGGGAAAATATATATTTAGATGAATAAACTTGTATTTTTAATTTTATGAATAAATTCATCATTTGATCATTCCAAAAATGAGAGAAAACTAAGGAAACATATTAAAAATTGCCTGAAGTGTATTGTGTATTATTTTTATTAAGGTCGGGAGAAGGGTTCGTTAAGCGGTATCCGACTAAGAATACAAACACAAAAGAATTGAGTCGGGCACTGACAAATTATAACACAATACAATGCATCGAGTTATAAAAGAACACCCAAGTGTTATGTTTTCCGGGGTAAGCCAAAAATGTATTGTGATGGACGCGTTAAAAGACCATTTTTAAGAGACAGGGCCAATGGGTAGGAAAAAGGAACTTAAACAGGTACGAAAAAAGGTTACCTTAAGTAAGAAAAGTTATATACAAATGTATATAAAACAAAACATAGATAAAAACGCCGAAAGCCTATGATATACAAAGAGGGAAACTATGTATTGGTTATAAACTTTGATTCACACCCTGGTGCATCGATGAAGCTTATTCTTAAATACGAGGGACCCTTTCAAGTCACGAGGGTTCTACTAAACGATCGGTACGTAGTAAAAGATGTGGATGGAAGTGCGGTTGGAAATATGTGCCCTTGGTTCGGGGTGGATCGGGTTTCAAATGGTCGGAATATCAAAACAAAAGACAAGGATAGAATGGCCGAATTGTAGATATACAGACCACCCTTTTAACATTATAATGTAAAATGAAACACATGCATTTGAAAGTGAACCCAAAATTTTTATTTTCACTTAAAAGAATAATTCATGGCATTTGCTTTTTGAAAATGTTATCATGAAAATATTGGCAACGTAAATGGAAGTCCATTCGGAAGGTCCATTCGGAAGGTCCATTCGGAAGGTCCATTCGGAAGGTCCATTCGGAAGGTCCATTCGGAAGGTCCATTCGGAAGGTCCATTCGGAAGGTCCATTCGGAAGGTCCATTCGGAAGGTCCATTCGGAAGGTGCATTCGGAAGGTGCATTCGGAAGGTCCATTCGGAAGGTCCATTCGGAAGGTCCATTCGGAAGGTCCATTCGGAAGGTCCATTCGGGAGGTCCATTCGGTAGGCCCAATTTTGGGAGACTCGTACGAGCATAGCTACTGGTATCTCGCCGATAACACGACTAATGATGGCTTCCAAAGCGTCAATCGTAGCTGGCTTATTCTTGAAGACCTGAGACTTTACATATCTCCAGAGAAAATAATCCAAAGGTGTGATGTCGCACGATCTAGTCGGCCAATTTACCGTAGTAAAACATGAAATTAAGTGCTCATCAAAATAATTTCTCAACAAGTCCATTATTTCATGCGCTGTATGGCTCGTAGCGCCGTCTTGTTGAAACCAGCGCTTACCGAGACCATGTGCTTGAATTGCAGGAAGCACATAGTCCGTTAACATGGCCCGATAACGGTTATCATTGACGGTTACATTCTGAATTTCCTCATTTTTGAAGAAATATGGACCAATGTTTCCACCAGCCTATTAACCACACCATACCGTTGTTTTTAATGGATATGATGGTAGCTCTTGGTACTCTTCGGGTTGCCCATCAGGCCAAATACGGCAATTGTGTTTATTTACGTATACATTGAGCCAGAAATGGGCTTCATCACTGAAAAAAATTTCACGATAAAACACCGGATTTTAATTGTGTTTTCTCAGAGCCCATTCACTGAAAATATGACGCAAATTCAAGTCGCCTGGCTTCAATTCTTGCACAAGTTGAATTTTGTTCGCTTTTGGGCTGAGATCCTTACGTAAAATACGCCAAGTTGCCGAATACGCCAAGCCGAGCTGCTGAGAACGACAATGAATCGATTCGTCACTATGCGCTGGATGTGGTCTAACCGGTCGAGTATCATCCACTAATGTAAACTGGGACTCAAATTTACGAATGGTATTGGCAATAGTGGTTTCAGTAAGTCGACTATGCGCACCGTAAATTCTTCGAATCGCACGAAAAACTTTTCTCACAGAACGCTGATTTTCGTAAAACAGCTTAACAATTTGGAGACAATGTTGTATTGTGAGCCTTTCAAAGATGACTTGCCAAACGATACTGAACAAAACTGACAAAGCAGTTTGATATGTCGTCGTTATTATAAGCATTCTCTTTACATACATATTAAACGTTAATTTAAGTTTTCTCGTTACATGCATGCTATTTGGATAGAGAATAAAAAAAGGAATTATAAGACTAACCATGAAAAAGGAAGGAAGCCTCTCATTTTTTATCCAAATCAGTTTACATATATATCTCTGTATATAAAAAATAGTGTGTTAAAGTTTTAGAATATAATACTCTTTGTCTTTGTTTATTTTTCTGTTCTTATTATATTCTAGTCAATAGTATAGGTAAGTTTCAGTCTTTAACGCCGAGAGCAAAAGTAGCACCACTACTTAAAGTTATACAAATACACTAAGCCAGGCATAATATTAACAGTGGGCAACTTATCTCTACTAATGGTGAGCCAACAGATGGTGTGAATGTTTGCTGTAATTAACTGTCATTTACTGTCGTTTACTGAATTCAATACTTTTTGACGGATTTTTTTTATATATTTAGCAATTTAAGTCATGGAGTTGCTTACTACGTTGAATGTTTCGGTCTACATAATAGCCCTAGTGAGACCGGAAACCGTGCAATGGTGAATCGTTTTGAAGAAACTGTTTTGGTGTTGGGTCAAACTCCATATCAGCAAGTCCTGCCAGCACCATTGTAATCAAAAGTGTTCAAAATTAGCCAGGTACCCCAATTCGTCTTCGAAGTTAACGATTTGCCTTCACTTATGGCACTTTACGGCGAATTTTAAAAGTTGATTTTCATATGCATACCTTTCTATAAAATCCAAATTACATAACAATTGTAGGGGATTGGCAAAGTAGAGAAAAAAAAAAACACTTCGGCTAAGAAGGCTCTTTATTGACTTTTATTTTTTCATATCCTGCATTTATATATTGTATATATTCGATGCAAATTGAAGATGAGGAAAGTCTGTAATGAGAGTGAAGACTTTCGAGAAGATCATCCGATACATGTATGCAAAATTATTGTAAGCATATGTGCATATATAGCAGAATCGAATAAATTTCAGACATATTTTGAAAAATATGCCTACAGTTCGACCAACCTGACCTCGTAATCGACCCGATCACCTTCTCTCTCGCAGTTCAAAATAGCAAAAACAAACTTAATTTAACATTTTCAAACTACCGGGAAAAATAGTAAAAGATACAAATAAATTTCAGTATTATTGTCACTTAATTTATATGTATACGCTTATATTTATGGTAAAATAAATACATATTCACTTACTTATGCTATGTTAGAATATACGTGCATGAATGTTGTATTTTTAGAAAATCATAATGATTAAAATATTTAATATACAAAATCAAATTTAAATTTATTTGTGTTATACATCAAGTATCTGTACATATACCAAAGTTTAGTTCAGTTGGTAATAGTTTGAATTGTATTAAACATTTATTTATAGAGATATGTCATTCAGCAAAAAAAAATTTTTTTGGGTTTGGTCTGACTCAAAAATGAATAATGTTGCAAATTTGTAAGCATTATTTTTGTTTTTTTATGGGTTTCGTTTTTTTTTTTCATCATCATCCAAATCAAACGATTGTACCATAAATGGTTTCATACTGACAGGTGAAGATACACCTTTATAGGACAATTGTGTCAACTGTAAACCATCCATATCGGTTATAACGTAATGATCGCTGGGTAAAACTTTTTTAACCTCGTAAACTCCTCTGTATTAAGCGAATAGTTTTTCGTTAATACCAGGAGTAGTTATAATATTCTTTATCAGAACATAGTCACTTTTTTGTATGATTGTAGTTGTTTATGATGCTAATCATATAAGGTCTTATTTTACTCCTGTCTCCTTTCAATATTTTCTACAGCCTTAGCTCACACATCATTAAGATTCGCTTGTTTGTCTTCCAACTTTTTTCCTAAAAACTCTTTAATCCTATCGCAAAATATTCCTATTTGGTTTCTTCCAAAACTAAACTAGGAGTAAGCCGCATCGCCTATTGACGGTGTTATTAAGAGCGTACTCGTCTTTTACTACGTTCTTATCTCAATCAATCATCGTATTAGCATCACACTCTCTTGCTAACATAGGAGCTAATGTCCTATTAATCCGACTTGACAGTTAGATTGGGGAAAATGTGTGGCGATCTTCCTATGCTGCACATCTATTTCGTTGAAGAAGCCTGTGAACTCTTTATATGAGAAACAAGTTCCACGATCAGATATTATCCTGTTTGGCTGGGAATAACTTTCCAAAAATCGAACTTAAGCAAATTGAGTAGATTTTACTGGATAAAGTTTAGTTAATTTTGTAAAATCGTGGATTACAAGGAAGATATGTTTTTCCTTTCAACTAAAATTCGATAAAGGACCAATGTGGTCAACATGTGTCAAGGGGAATATCACCTTTTGGAATAGAATATAATATACCTAGGCGTTCAGTAGAATCAGGAGAGTAGTAAATAAATTTAAGACAACCCTTAATGTATTCTCTTATTTCTTCCTTTATATTTGGAAACCAGTAGCTTCCAAACATTTCTATCGATAAATGACACATCGCTTCATGGTGCGTACGTATTATTAGATTTTCCATCTTAGACGGCACATAAAAGAGAATTTTGCCCTTCGCTTTACGATATCCATCCATCTACCATTTCAAATAAAGAACTTTAAGCTTTTTCTAACTCTGAGCTAATAGCATGTATTTTTGGATCCTGCTTCTATGTCACTGCTAGTAAA
Organism: Volucella inanis; assembly: GCA_907269105.1. Lineage (NCBI taxonomy): Eukaryota > Metazoa > Arthropoda > Insecta > Diptera > Syrphidae > Volucella > Volucella inanis. The sequence goes on from OU026153.1 coordinate 153,124,302, forward strand.
AACTCAAATGATTCATCATTAACGTGCAGAATATTAAAGGATCTACTTACTAAGTGCATCAACATGTGTCATGCGGTTTGCTTTTATATGTTCTACACTGTAATCTAAACTTTGTAACGCTTGAACCAACGGAAAATACGCGGATTTAACATTTTTTTCAGCAACGTTAAAGTTAAAGCCTGACAGTCAGTCACGATTTTGAAATATATAGCGATAATTGAGAGAGTTTCCAGTTCGTAGATGTGATATTTACCTTCAGATTCAGTGGCGCTCTTCGAGAAAAAGAATATTGGATGAAACTTATTATCATTTCATTCATTTGATTTGTCAGTAGGGACATCGCAATACAGCGACTTACACGGTCTAAAAGCATGTCGAATGATTGTTTTAGATCGTTGGCCAGAATTTCCTTCAGGATGTCGGTACAAGTTTTCCTTTCACCGGAAAATGACTTTTGACTATTCCAAACTAAAATTTTTGTATTTTTGTTCGTCTGGCACCATTCACCTGGTATTTGGTTTCTGGATCATATTGAAAACACCAAGTTTCATCACCAGTCACAATGTAGTAAGGGAAGTTCTTGTTCTTTTTGGTTTATTTGATGATGTCCTTCGAATGTTGAACCAGTCATGTTTGTAACGATAACACAAGCACACTGTCACTTCAAACGCAATAATATTTGTCAAAATGTCATAAAGTTTTGATAGTTCATCAATGAAAGATCTACCTTCACGACGCATGTATTTGCCTAACTAGATATATCTATTTTTAAAAAAGGTCTTGTTTACTTTAAAACGAACTTTGTATTTTCTGCTTCTGCTTGAAGTTGTCATTTCACCGTTGACTACACTTAGATTATTCGTCGCCTGTCGTGTAGTGTAGTGCTGCTTATTCAACACTCAAAAATCAATTCTGCACGTCGCGCCCGGATGAACACCAACTAATATTAATGAATTGATTATTGACGCCAGTCAATATGACATAAATAAAAAAAAATTATTGAACATGAAAATTCCGTTAGTAGATTTGAGACAGTAGTGAAAGTGTTGCCCGTTCAATCACAGCGACGAAGAAACTTCCCATGAAAACCAGCGTTTCGCTTTCCCCTTGTTGGGGAATGCAAATTAAAAAGTTTGTAGAATCACACGAAGAAGCCAACTAGTACCATCGTCAATCGCTGAGATGACATCCAAACAGAGAAGGAAACCAAATTTAACTCCAGATATTATCTAGCGAATCTGTCTATCCTTTTCAACTATTATAAAAACATAAGCAGCAGCAATTAGAATACGTGTTCTTATGACGTAGATTGCGAAGAACACTAATAAGTCCCCGTCTGCAGGAAAGGACGTTATATGTGATGTATAGTACTAATAGGTTTACGCATCTGGCAATTTTTAGTATGAAGATGAAGCGGAAAAGTAGGTACTCTTAACAAGCCATGTTAGGCATCAAGGCAAAGCAAGGTACAAGAAGAAAAAAGGAGCAGCAAGATTTCCAATGCTCCCTACTCCAACAACAATGACAGCAGTACATATAAGAGCAGGAACAACAACAGTTGCAAAAAAATCAGCAACGAGAACAGCTTTCGACACTTTAAAATGGAGTTAAAAGACACCATTATAATATGTAAATAACAGTTTTTGTATTAAGCATTTAAATGTAAACAGACATTCGATCTACTGCAGTACAATTGGACGGTGTAATAAAATAAAAGCTTTGTTGAATGGCATGACGAAAGTTTTTCTGCACAACCCCGAAGAATGATAATCTGCAAACAAAGTTGGTGAGATGGCTGACAAGCACCGTCCATGAATCCGGTGAAGCTGAAACTGATCGAAAAAAAAGAGTGAAAAGCGCTTACATTTGTAGGGATTAAGCCATTAATCACTATTCGAATCAAAAGGCAGAAACGAAAACAATCGATTTCCTGGATTATCAGCCTGTAAAGTGGGAAATAATGAAAAGGAATGATAGTGTTTTGAAATGGGCTTGCTGCCAAAGATTCTGGCACGCCGCGGCGAACAGCGAGATATAGACTCAATGCGCGAATTGGGGAAAAGACCACAAATCGGAGGAATACATTCTGGGGATTTTCTTATATTCTAATACATATAAGGATAAAATCTGCCTTGCCGGCAATTAGTGAAAAAAGAACTTTGATTAAGGTTAGCGACAAGACACAAAAGATATAATATATGATAGTAAGAAAAAACCAACCTAAATCCATACAAGGACGTGGTGTGGCACTTTGCAGAATGTGCCGCCGTGTAGTGCAATGGTTCCAGGTCCTGGAAGTATGCATCATGAACATTCCGTAGTGAAAAGTGGTTGTACATGCTCTCAGAGCTACTTATTACCACCTTACTACTTATCACAGAACTCGAAACACAGTTAAGGCTAGAACCGGAATTGAATTATTTCATAACATATTCCAAACACAGAGATTGGATAATTAATACACCAAACACTAGAGGGAATCTTCTACACAATTGGTGGGGTCAGCATTATGTTATGTATATACCGACTCAGTCCAAAAGCGACATATAATCCGTCGTTTTCCAGAAGCGGTGACTATCTGAATCTTCTGCTGTTCGACAAGTGGATACAACTGACAAGCACAAAACAACATAAACGGTCGAGTATGACAGTAAACATGGCGGCCCCACTACAGTAATAATCGTTTCCAAAGAAATTGCGGAATTAGATGAGTTTGTGTAAAGAATTTCTTACAATACATTGGACACATTTTTCCAGTACATTGACAAGAACACTTTCCTCGAGCTCTGCTCACACCTGCCGTCCAATCGAAATCTGTCAAACGTGAAAATTTATAAATTTCCTTAACAAATGGACGTGATCATAAAACGGAAGATATACAATGGGATACCTCGGTATCAACATAGGCAACTACGAAAACGCATTCCACAATGTCATATTGATGCACTGCAGCACCAACAGAAAAGTAGACTAAACACCTTGTACAGGCGTTTTACTGGCATATATAACACAGAACTCATGACAGTGAAGTTGCCGATCGAAGATATTGATAAAAAATGTTACAGAACTCATGTAGATTTGTATTACATACTTACTTGGGCAAACAATTTTGTTGTGGACATTGGCCACGGATAGCACGAGTAATGTTGGCTTCCAAAGCGTCAATCGTAGCTGGCTTATTTCTGAAGACCTAAAACTTTACATATCTTCAGAGAAAATAGTCCAAAGGTGTGATATCGCACGACCTAGGCGGCCAATTTACCGTAGCAAAAGATGAAATTAAGTGCTCACCAAATTCATTTCTCAACAAGTTCTTTTTTTTCTCGCGCTGTATGGCTCGTCTTATTGAAACCATAGCTAATAGTCCGTTAACATGGCCCGATAACGGTTACCATTGACGGTAACATTCTGATTTGACTCATTTTTTAAGATATATGGACCAATGATTCCACCAGTCCATAAACCACACCACACCGGTTTTTAATGGATGCTCTTGGTACACTTCGGTTGCTCATCATCCCAAATACGGTAATTTTGTTTATTAACGTATCCATTGAGCCAGAAATATGCTTCATCACTGAACAAAGTTTCACGATAAAGCAACGGATTTTCATTAAACTTTTCCAGAGCCCATTCACTGAAAATGTGACGCAAATTCAAGTCGCCTGGCTTCAATTCTTGCACAAGTTGAATTTTGTACGCTTTAAGGCCGAGATACTCACGACGAATCGATTCGTCACGGTCTTCGCGTGCACTCTCAGCTACAACTGCTATAGTCCCTTCACTACGTGTAGGATGTGGTCAAACCGGTTGAATATCATCTACTAATAAAATCTAGGACTCAAATTTGCGAATGATATTGGCAATAGTGGTTTCAGTAGGTCGATTATGCCCACCGTAAGTTCCTCGAATCGCTTCGAGAACATCTCTGCACCTGTTAGAGTGCGATAAAACTCATAGGTGATACTTATATCAGTCAATCAATTGGCATCCTCGAACACCGACGTAATGTCTCCTGTCTCACTTTGTTTGATCGCTATTTTCACCACCAGTGCTTCATTAAAATCGCCAGTAGCATTACGCCCCTCCATACCTTCAGCCGTAACACCCACTGTATACCCACACAGTATATACAAGCTCACTTTCGGACGTTCTCTAAAATTCTAAAATATCGTGATTCGTTCCTTAGCCGTACAACACGCTTATGAATTGCATTGCCGAGTTTTTTATTTCCTGGTAGTTATAACTTGCAACCATTTTAGAGCAATATAAATATATTGCTACCTCTCTTTTCTTCCTCCCTGTATATACATAAATATTTTTTTTATTTTTTTAAAGAACTTAACACTTAAGTAGGTATGAATACACTTATAATGCCTCAGCATGTGTTAACTTATTTTCGGAAAATGGGATAGAGAGAGAAAGAAAGATGTTTGGGCTGTTGTGCTCCTACAAGGATTCGAACCCAGGCAGGTTGGCATGACAGCCAGTGAATCAACCATCACGCCATCGCCACCACCAAAAATTTTCAAGTTCAATCGTGTCAAACATAGAGATCATAAAGAAATTTTGAAATCTTTGCAAAATTTTGTATAAACTTCCGAAAATAAGAACAAAGATCTATAAAGCTATCCACAGCCTTAGTGGAAGATGGCGTTGAAAATTTTGAATAACATTTAATTTGTCATCGTTCGGTCGTATACCATCTTTGTTTATTTTGTACCCTAAATAGACAATCTTATTTTGCAAAAATGAACATTTGTCGATCCTGAGATGCTACTTCAATCACTTCATGTAATATATCTAAAAGTTGTTCTATTGTCTTTGTTGCAATGAGTATATCATCTAAATACGTAAGAACTTTATCTTCTAAAATCCGAAAACGTGTTTCATATATCTTTCTTATACAGACGGGGTATTTTTTTTAACCCATACGGCATTCGCAAATATTCGTACTGGCCCAGAGGCGTAGTAAGCGAAGTATATTTAGTTGTGAAAAATACTTTGTCTTCAAGACGATTGAGATAGTCTTCTATTAAAAGCAGTGGATAATTATCTCGCAAATTTACTTTACTAAGCACCCGAAAATCAAAGCAAAGTCTGAGTTTCTTGTTTTTTTTTCTGAAAAAGAACTATTGGAGATGCGAATTTAGAATTCGATTCACGTATTATGCCTTCATTTAGAAGATCTTTCAGAATTTTTCGAAGCTCTATCTTATGTGCGTTACCTTTTTGGCGGAAAATTCAGAGGAACATTCTTGGACAACACTATTTGAATTTAAAAAATTACTATGCAGGTAAAAACTGTAATATTATGATTCAGAAGTAAATAAGCTGGCTTAAATATTCTTATATGGAACAGGCTCTGTAATTTCGTTATCGGTGCTATTAGATATAGAAATGAATTAATTTATTATTTTAAGTTTTGAAAACCAGAACTTAGAACTTATAACAATACATTGTATTAGATATAAAGCATACACTACATAGTAAAAAATACACCCTGACTGACTCGAACTGCAGCGAACCTCAGACTGCTATAATTTCTAAACCGTTTATGACAGGGAGCTCAAATGTTGACACATGACAAATAATTATTATTTTCAAGCCCTTTAAACGATTTGCGTCTCAGTTGTGTTGAAAAATTTTTATCTGCGATGGAATTCAAACGTGATAGTGTAATTGCTTTATATTTGGCCAGAAAACCACAAGCAGCTATAGTTAGATACCTCCAGCACCTCAACGTGAATAAATCATTTGTGTCCTGAACCATAGCTCGTTACCCTGATACTGGTAGCATTGCAAAACGCCATGGAGGTGCTCATAAAAAAACAGCAACATCGGCAGAAATGGTTCGGAAAGTGAAGGCTCGAATTGAGCGAAATCCGCGACGAAGTGGAAGAAAAATGGCTCGTGAGCTCAATATATCGTTGGAAATGATATACATATATATACATACTGAAAAATGAGCTTGGGCACAAGCCATTGAAGTTCCAAAAATCACACGATCTTACACCGCAACAGAAAAAAGTTAGAGTCGAAAGAGCGAAGGAGTTGCTACGCTTGCACGAAAGTGGTGAGTTGCCGAATTTGGTTTTTGCCGATGACTCTCCATTTGTTATTGAACAATATGTCAACAAACAAAATAACCGAGTGTACTTGCCAGAGAGGTCCTTCGAATATTTACACCTTCGGACGGACACGAGAAAGCAGACAGCACCGATGGCGATGGTTTCGGCCATGCGATCGTATACAGTGAAACTATCTTAGAGGGATTATTGAAGCCATGGGCAAACAATTATTTCGGTCAGAGACCGTGGACATTTCAACAAGACTCGGCACCGTTTCACAAAGCGCGCGTCAACCTAGATTGGTTAAAAAGCAATGTTCCACACTTCATTTCTTCGACACAATGGATTGCAAATTCTCCGGATGAAAATCCGTTGGATTTCTCTGTCTGGAGTATTTTTAATTTAATTTTTAATAATTTATTTTATTTTTATATTTAATTTACGAATGGCTTACGAAGCAAAATCATTCTATCTTTCGGAAAGCTAACAAATTTCGGTGTAATCACTGCCAGCATTTGTTTTTACAAGGAATGGGAAGGTGTTTGTTCGTGAATCAGCTGGTAGTGCCGCAAAATATGTGCCTTATCTGCTTCTGGTAGAAGTAATGCTCCAGCTTTCGATGATGTTCATTCCGTTGCTGATATCAATGATATTAATGGTAGTGGCATTGGATAACCCAACCTGGGTGATTAGCTGTACAACTATTTGTTATATAAATGCATGTCTTTTTCAACAGATGTAAAATATTGAAGTAGGTCAGTTTATGCATTGGTAAATTGAACTTATTTCAGATTATGATTTTGTATTTTATGAAAGTAGCTTAGTTTTTCGACTTTGCATGATACCAATTTGAATATTTAATTTTTATAATATTTTCTTTTTTTTACCTATTTACAAAATTATACTTATGTACAATAGCTACGGTTTTTGGTTTAAATCTTGATAATATAGGGTTTTTCAATAACGACTTGACAACTTTTTTTTTAAATAAAAAATAAACCATTTGAGATATTTCAAAAAATTTATTATTGGCTTGAAGTACAACCAAAACATTTATGAATGGAACTCGACTTCGTCCATATGGCCACCGCGGGCACGTTTGCAGCGATCGATTCGTTGGATCCAATTTTCAACGACTCGGCCACATATTTCGGCAGAAACGGCCGCTATTTCGCGTTCAATCTTGGCTCTGAACTCTTCCAATGTCGTCAGCGTGTTAGCATAAACCAATGCCTTAACGTAGCCCCACAGAAAATAGTCAAGCGGCGTTAAGCCGCACGAACGAACCGGCCAATCGGCTGGCCCATGTCTTGAGATAACACGCTCACCATACTTACTGTTCAATAAATCGATTGCAGTGTGTGCTGTGTGGCTTGTGGCACCATCCCGTTATAGCCACATGTCGTCCGAGTCCATATCTTCCAATTCGGACCAAAAATAGTCAGTGATCATGGCGCGATAACGCTGACCATTTACAGTAACGTGACGTTCGTTATCGTCGACGAAAAAATATGGCCCAATAACTCCGCCGGCATGCAAACTGCACCAAACAGTTTTTTTTTTGGTGGATGAAGTGGTGATTCATGAAGCACATGTGGGTTTTCACCCGACCAATAACGCATATTTTGCTTAGTGACGCACACATTGAGTCAAAAATGAGCTTCGTCACTGAAGATGATTTTGCGATGAAATTCATCATCTTGGCGCATCTTCTTCAGAACCCAATTGGAGAACGTACGTCGCTTCAAATGGTCCATCGACTTCAATTCTTGAGTCAGCTTGATCTTGTATGGGTGTAAACCAAGATCCTTACGCAAAATACGCCATAATGTGGTTTGAGCTATGCCCAATTCTTGAGAACGCCGTGGAATTGACTGATTTGGATCGTTTGCTACGGACGTCTGAACGGCTGCAATATTTTAGACACTTCGACCAACCCGTTGTCTCACTGACACGTCAACATCACACAACGAATATGTAGACTCAAATTTTTGCATTAAACTTGTTATTGCCTGTCTACCAGGGCGAGAATTACGACCGAAAATTGGAGTTAACGCTCCTAAAGTTGCAGTCTGGGGACCGGAGAACCCATAAGGTGATTCATGAAAGACCGATTCATCCACAAAGACTCACTGTATTGTGCGGATTATTGGTTAGCGGCATCATTAGCCCGTTCTTTTTCGATGATAAAGCTGGAAAGATAATTACAGTGAATGGAGAAAGTTACCTCAACATGTTGTATGTATATATTTTTTTTTTTTTCGAAAATTGAATGAGTTTGGTCTGGACGATCTCTGGCTTTATCAAGATAGTGGTACCGCCCACACAAGCCATCAATATCAATCAATTTATTACGTACGAAATTTAAATTTTGCATTATTTCGGTAAGAAGAGAAGTTGATTAGCCTTCGAGGTCATGGAATTTGATACATTTAGACTTCTTCTTCCGGGGTTATTTGAAGAGTAAGATCTACGTAATAACCCATAGAAAAACTGAAATTGCAGCCATTGACCTACTAATTCTTCAAAAAGTCATCGACAATTTTGACCTTCGGATGGTTGCTTGTAACAAAAGGCTTAAAGGTCACATAAATGATGTTATGTTGCATTCATAATTACTATAGATTGAGCGTTATTAATCAATAAAATTTGACACTGATTTTATAACAGTTGTGTGTTTAATTTCTTGAAAACTTCCACATTAGCTGTTGGCTCACCCTTTATTTAAAGTCCATATAGTAATTCAATTTCTAAAAATAATATCACAAATTTACAGTTCAATTCTCTTATAAGAAACAACAAAAAAACTTAAACTGAATTTTATTGTTTAACTTCTCAGTTTCACGGATCTCATCTGGGAAAGCTTCTACCTCTTTGACTATCCTTTCATCTAGTTGGATAAGCTTTCTTCAGGCTTTTTTAATTTTATTTTCCTTACCTCCGGAAGCTGATGGTTGAGATGGAAGTTTTGATGAGGTTCCGATCCCTGTCCGCAATCGCGGGACTAAAACAGAGGAGCTCCTGAGCATTGGCGACATACTGTCGTAGATGAGCCGCTTTTCCTTCGCACCGCGGTGGCGGTGGTATATTACCGAGGTACCATCCCTGCTTTGTATTAACCCTTTAGCATCAATATAGAGAAATGCCTCTGGCGGGATAAAGCCCGATAGAAGCTCTCGTGGTACGTTTCATTGGGGTAGTAAGCCCCAAAAATCAGGCTATTAACGTTGGTCAGTGAAGCAACTTTTGTTATTGTGAAAAAAATGGATTCAAAGCAATTTCGTGTGCTGATTTATCATTGCTTTTTGATAGGAAAAAATGCAGCCGATGCAAAGAAATGGTTTGATAAGTGTTACCCGGACTCTGCACCAGCCAAACGAACCATTCGCAAGTGGATTGAAAAATTTAAAAGTGGTCATACAAGCAACGAAGATGATGCACGCAGTGGACGTCCAAAAGAGGCTGTTTCACATGAAAACATCAAAAAAGTCCACAAAATGATTACGAATGACCGTAAAGTGAAGTTGATCGAGATAGCTGAGGCTCTGAAGATATCAGAAGAGAGTGTTGGATATATCATACACGAATATCTGGACATGCGAAAAGCTCTGTTCAAAGTTGGTGCCGCGTTTGCTCACAGTCGACCAAAAACAACAATGTGTTGATGATTCAGATGAGTGTTTAAAGCTGTTTAACCGCAATAAAGCCGGTTTTGCCAGTCGGCTGGCAAGGTTATGGCATCTGTATTTTGGGATACACATGAAATTATTTTCATCGACTTTCTCCAAAAGGGGCAAACTATCAACAGCGACTATTGCATTGTGTTGTTGGAGAGTTTGAAGGACGAAATCGCAGAGAAACGGCCGCATTTGAAGAAAAAGAAAGTGCTGTTTCATCAAGACAATGCACCATGTCACAAGCCGATGAAAACGATGGCAAAACTGAATGAATTGCTTCCCCACTCACCGTATTCTCCAGATTTGACCCCCAGCGACTATTTCCTGTTCGCATACCTCAAAAGAATGTTCGCCGGAAAGAGATTTAAGACCGATGAAGAAGTATTCGCCGAAACAGAGGCCTATATTAAAGCTAAACCGAAATCGTACTACAAAACTGGTATCGAAGGATTGAAAAATCGTTTCAATCAGTGTGTCGCCCTCGAAGGCAACTATATTGATAAATAAAGTCGAATTTTGCAAAAATTTTGTGTTTTACTATAAAACGTTACTGACTTTTCAGCTTCGATGGGTCTTTAATATGCAATTTAATGTACACTTTTTTTAGAACTCTAAATTTTCCAAAATATTAAGACATTTGACCCGCCCACGTTCTTCCGTACCCAAAACTATAATTCGTTTCCCGTTGATTTAAACTTTTTACCTGTAACTTCTTCAATTTTTTTGTCCTTACTTAAAAATTGCAGAGCTCAATATTTATTGTGCAACAGTAATGCACGTGCATAGACATCCCATTTGTTCGAGGTAAGCATAGAAGTGTAGAGTATATATGTATTTACTGTCAATAAGAAAAGACAATTCTGTGATTAATGTTAAAGTAATTTATTACTTTTGAAAAACTTACGTGTATACAATGTCTCGTGTTTTTGCGGTTGGGGTATATAGTAAATGAACAAATTATCTGGACTACCAACTCTTGAACATCCTACATATAGTTGGCCATGGGAAAAGCAAGGCTCCTTGAGTTATAAACCAGCAACAGCCAGAGTTTGTCCTTAAGATTTATTAATAGAAGTGGCAAAACTCGGCCGAAACGGGAATTGTAGCCTTTTGAAGTGAAATGTTGTGTCTGATGGTATCAGAGGAATACATGGTAGAACAACGTCTTCTCTTTCGCCACAGCCAGTAAGAATAGTTGCTGTGGACTTTTCAGCCCATGTGTTAGCATATGACCTTCACCCTGGAGGCAAGTTGACTGCTATGAAATAGCCTTTTTGTTAGGGCTAAAGCCTTCTTAGCCTCAGCAAGACAAGCATCTATATGTTTGCCAAAATACAAATACTTATCGAGCCAGATACCAAGGTATCTCACTACGCTTCTCACCGCAAATGGCAGTCCGTGCTGTCCAATAATGACCAAATTTCGCCTGGTATCTGGTATCCCTAGAAGCCCATCTAAATATAGTTCTAAACAATATTGTTTCCGACTTTTGAAAATTGATTTTCAATTTCCAATCGTCGCAATACGCCTTAATATGATCGAGGTCACGTTGCAAAAGGGTGTTGACTTCGATTTTTGGACCTGATCTGTACGCCACTAAATCGTCTGCGTACGATGAGCTACGCCCAGCGACACAACCGGACGACATTTCGTTCATCAATTTATCGATCAAAGTTCAAACTTCCAATGCACAAGGGATAACACCTAATAATTTCTCTATTCAACAATTCAATGAACTCGAATAGCATTTATTCTCAACAGGGAATAAAAGTTGTTTATAATTTAAAAAGGGGGATCCCAAACAATGGTTTACGGAAACTACGATTTTACATCCTGCAAACAAAAAAATATTTCTGATTTCCATACAATTTGTGTCATACATGTCCATACATGTCATTTGTGTATCATGCCTCAAAAGATGCCTCGTCTGTCAGCCAACACCAGCCATGATGTTTGAATAACTCAGTGTTATTATAGTTTTGGTTCTGAACCAGTTTTGTTTGGATTGCTTGAGAAATGATAAAGTTTCTTTACTTTCAGCTATCACATTATTCCAGTAATTTCAGTCTTTCTAATTTGACCCTTTTAAAGAGTTTATATTTCTGAGTCCTAAATTTTTATAGACTTTCTTCGAAATTGTATGACTTACGGATCTCTTGTAGACTTGCGATGTACTATGGAAAATCGACATGCATTTTTTTTTTAAGGAGGGAAACGTTAATGAGAACTGGCTCAAACTTCAAACAGAAAGTTATATTTCACTTTCGTCTGTGTCTGCTTGGTCACTATACCATAAAATAAGCTAAGTCGTCAAAAATGAGGCAACAATGCCCTCTGTTTTCCATGACGGAATTAGATTTGGCATTCAGCCCACAGGTTAAATAAGTTGGGTTGTTGGATCCTACAACATTTCTTAAGTACGGTATACACTTCGCAGAGTATCAGAAAGTGTAACTTACAACGCAGAGCCACAAAATTGTTAATGACATCTTATTTGCAAAGTAGAACATATCATATTGACCAAATGGAAGCAACAGTACTATAGGAATGAAATACCCTGATTCAATTTAAAGAACCTGCTGTATAGAATCTTGTTCTAGATAGATCAAATCAAACGGATACCGATTTCGGAAATTCGAGAAAACTCAATTTCATTTTACTTAATTGAAGCTCAATCCAAATTTTGAGCTTTGCATCATCCCTAGATTGAAATATTAAAACATACATTTTGCTGTCACTTAAGTGAGCAAATTCACGATATCCCAGATCCTCAAAGTCTGTTTTTAAATTTTAATTAAATCGAAAATCAATTTCCATCAAAACTAACTAAATGCACTCGATGCTACACGACTAACCTAGCGTCGGTATTTAGTCAAAATATTGGTGAACTTAATTGAATACATGACTTTATCTGCACGTAAACGATTCCCTATATGTATAACTCCGGTCAACTTCCCAGTCCATAGCTATTGCTCGATGACCATACAAACGTTCTATAGTGAGGGTAGCTAAGGTGATCAAATTAGGTCACTTGCATCAAGGCAAAACCACATCAATCGTCCGTATAATACGATTTTAATGGAAATTCTCTATTAATAGGACTGGCGGTTTTTCATTGAAGACCACGCGGAGAATAACTTCAATGGGTCAGGTTGGTCATTAAAAGCTGAGGGTATTGTGGGGAGTATGTACGTGATAACCGCACTTCGTGTCATTTCCGGGTTGCTCTTATGCTCTTAGGTCAACTATTCTGGGTGTGATGGTATCTTATGTACTGGGTTAACCTCATTCTTAGGTCGTTTGCATTATAATTCTGCAGTCTACAGCACGTTTTTAAAGAGCTAACGGTAAATTCAGTTCTCGGAGAAATTGAGTAAAGTAGTCTGTGACATTCAGTTTGGTCTAAGGAAATTGTGATTGAAAGGAACAAGTTGTCGTCAAGGGGGCCAACAGAAAAAAACTCCGAAGTCAAGTGATTGAGCTGAATGCATAAGTTATCAGTTTCATTCTGTCACAGGGTTGTTAGTCGACTTTGGATGCTTTTTTAGTGAAGCGAAGTAATTTGGTCCAGGTAAAGTCAAATGATTTGGGACAGCATGACGTGATTTCATTTCTTTTTAGTATTTGACCGGTGCGGCGGATTTTTTGTGGCGAGTAATACGCCTAGTAAAAAGGGAGTTTTAATGATATTAAAAGGCCGTCCTTAAGGAATTGACATAATTTTTGTAACTAAAAACATGAACAGAATTAAAAGGATGTTTATGTTAAGGTGGTGTGCTATTAGAACTCTGTTTTTGGAATCATTGGATGGTAAACAAAAACTATTTTGTTTATTAATTCGGTTCTGACATGATTCTCACCACAGAAACTCAATCCTTCTGCTCCTTCTAGTCTCATTGAAATATGTGTAGCACCGGAAGAAGGCAATGAGCAATTTAAAAAATTTTGAAAAGTAAATTCAAAAAGGTAATATGAATGCTTTCTATCGGTGCATATTTGAAGACTGCACTGAAAGAAACGGTTTCGGTATTTATAAAGCAAGAGCGGAACTTGACTTGCAGCGGTGGTCGCCAAATTTAAATAGACCACCACTAGCAAGTCAGCACTGACTTTTTCTGGCAGAATTATTCATGAACAAAGATGAGAGCAACCAACAAAAACTAACTTTTAAGCAGGGAAAAAGGCCAGTTCTAGGCGCTAAGGTTGCGAGAACGACTTAAAGAGACCTTAAGTCAATGTCAACAATTAAGGGAGCTACATACCTTGCAAAAAATTTGATATAAAATGTAACGGAACTACTAGAACTCTATTCGGTACTTTAAAAAGTGGGCTAATCATGCATGTTTAGTTCATTGTTCTATACGAGTATGTACGCTACTCGTAAAACCAATAAAGTACGTCTTGAGTTATACTACGAATGTTGCAAAAATAGGAGAAGAAATCTCTCTGGAATACAAAAGTAATAGAGCCATGTTATTGGGAATATGAAGAAGACGACAAGCAACAGAGGAAGTTAAAAAAACCAAAGGATGGGCAAAGAGACTAATATTTTATAGATCGCTGTATAAAGAAGAAAAAATGGCAAAAAGTCAATTAGCAGAATATCACCTTGATCAAAAAAAAAAAAAAAATAAAAATAACCAGCGTGTGGCGCTCCTTTTGTTCAGATTTGAGTTCTGTTTTTTGTTTTTTGTTGTTAAGTTGGTACATCTGTTGTTGACATTCTCTCTAAATCTTAGCGTCATAGCTTGACATTTGCAAAAGTTGTGTAGCCAAGAATACATCTGTCTCTGCAAAAACGAACTTGTATTAAATTTTGCGTAAAAAAATGATTTAATGGTGCGGGAACATTGGAAATGTTGGAAAAGTGTTTTCCAACGACTCTCTTAAGAAAACGGTCTTTTACCAGTGGCACGAGCGGTTCAAAAGTGATCGTGAGTCAATCGAAGATGATGAACGCAGCGGCAGACATCGACATCGACATCGAAAACCGACGAAAACATTGATGAAGTAAAAGAAATGTTGGTCAATAACCGTAAATTAACCATTTGAGGGATAGCGGAGGACTTGAATATTGCCTATGGATCCGGGTTTCCGTCGTGTAGCAGCAAAGTTGGTGCCAAAAGACCTCAATTTCATGCAAAAAAGAGACCTAGTTGATGTCGCAAAAGAGATGATTTGCGAGGCTGAATCCGATACCACATTCATTAAAAGGATCATTACTGGAGACGAGACCTGGGTTTATGAGTATGACACGCAGTCCAGACATTAGGCTAGTGAATGCAGTTCACCAAATGAGCCGAGACCAAAAAAAATACGTCGTTTTCAGTCAAAAAAGAAGGCAATGCTCACGATTTTCTTGGATTACAACGGTGTAGTGCGTCATGAATTTTTGCCAGAAGGTCAGACAGTAAACAAAGAGTATAATTTGGGCGTTATGAGACATTTGTGTGAAGCAGTTCGCCGAAAGAGACTAGGATTGTGGTTAGAAAACTCGTATATTTTGCACCATGGTAACGCACCGTCGCACAATGCCATCATTTTTTGTAATTTTTTGACGAAAAATGCAACAAATACCATAGAACAGCCACCGAATTCACCTGATTTGAATCCTTGTGACTTCTTTCTGTTCAATCGAGTTGAAAAACCACTACGGGGAAGGCGTTTCAGCAGCCGACAGGAAGTAATGGAAAAATCGCAGGATGTACTGATGGACATACCGAAAACCGAATATAAAAAAAATGTTTCGATGTTTCGACACTTATGCGCTGGCATAAGTGTGTTGCAGTCGATGGGAATTACTTTCAAGGATAAAATATAGATTTAAATGAACAAACTTGTATTTAAAATTTTCGGAATACATTCTGGGATTTTGATCAAGGCGGTATAATAAGTAATATTAGCAGCGATACTGTACTAGCTTGAAATGGCACTGATATGGAACAGCCACATTGTTCATGAATTATTTCAGACACTCACTTAATATGGCAGAAAAAATCTGATGAAAGAAAAACTGTTCAGGTTTGCTGCTAGATGACAAAAGGCAGTTTATTACGTGCTTTTAAGCACGTACGTACGACTTCGAAGTAAAAACTCCTGAGGCACTACGCTACAATATTCAAGAAAAGGGTAATCAAAACTTTGACATTTGATCGAACTTGGTGTGCATTTTTGGGTCTTGGTCCTCCTTTTATTGGGATGATTGGGATTTAGTTTCGACGTCATAACCATACACCCATGATTCGTTACGACTTATGACTCTTTTGAGCAAGTCAGGATCATTACTTACGTCATTCAGGAGCTTCCGGGCGATGCTCATGCGACGGTCCTTTTGATCAGAATTAAGATGTTTCGGATCAAACTTCGCTGATACACGTCTCACGCCCAAAACGTCGAAAAAAATTGCATGACAAACCAACCGATACGTAAACATCCCCAACAACTTCTTTTATGGTAATTCGACGATTTTCCAAAACAATCTTCTTCACAGCTTCGGGGCATATGTACAAACCATAAAACTAGCTTTACATTTTTCTTTTTTCATTATGAACTAAGCCATTCGAAAATTAAAGCAATCATTTCTGAACAAAAGGCAAATTGATAGCATTTGTCCACCCCGCTCCTAAAAAGACGAATCTTCTTCTCTCTCTTTCTACAGACCCATTGCACTTACCTCCCTTCTTTTCAAAGTCACGGAAACGCTGACAAACCGTCAGGTCATGAAATATCTAGAAATGTGAAAACTTATCAATGACCGGCATGGTTTTCGTAGTAACAGGTCCACTGGTGATTTGATGGCATGTCTCACCGAATATTAATCTGGCGGACGTAAGAAAGTTACACTTGATATTTCGAGGGCAATTTACAGAGTTTGGCATCAGGCTCTTTCGTCGAAAATGCTTGCTTTGGGAGCGATGACTTTCTTCTCCAGTGGATTAGAAATTACCTCTCGGAATCTGCTGTGTTCGTTGCTGATGTTGTTGTTAATGCTGCTGCTGTTGTTGCTGCTGTTGTTATTGACGCTACTTTTGTTGCTGCTGCGATGGTTGCTGTTTCATCTGGTATTTGCTCCTTTTGTTGTTGTTTTCGTCATTTTTGCGGTTGCGTCTTCTGTTGCAATTGTTGTTCTTGTTGTAATTGCTGCTGTTGTTTTTGGCTCATTTGCTGCATTTGCATTTCTTTCATAGTTTCTGTATTCTGCTGTTATAGTTTTTTTTGTTGTTTTTGCTGCCGCAGCTTCTCTTTTTTCTACAGAAGTTCTTTTATAACCTCATAATCTTTCTCCTGAGGTATCAGTGTCGGACAACTCTTCAAAGGAATTCTCCTCTGTAATGTAGCGGCACTCACACCCTTCAGACTTAGAAGAGTACTGACAAATTTTACCTATTTCGTGTTTTGTTAATAAGTCACTTTATAGCTTCATTGGTAGGAGTGAAGAAGCTGGTTTTAATTACTCGTAGATTACCTGGGAATTGAGTTGCAAACAAGAGGCAGTGTAGACGCCATCAGGTTTCCTGGGTGATTTCAGTATGGCTGATTTCCCATTTTGAGGACTTTGTCTATCCTGCTGGTTTTACTAAGTGTTTAGATCCTTTCTCAAATATCTTTATAAAAAAAAAAAAAAATCTTCAAATTCCGTAATAAGTCTTTATTCTATTTTCACTAGATCTGTAAACATTCCAGTCTTCCTCCAAATAAGTTTTAAATAAATTGGTTAGAAGCGTTTCATCTGGAACGGCCGATTCGCAGGATTATTTTCTAGGTGGATACGTTATTTCAAAAGATTTGGTAAAGGTACGCTCACATTCTGAACAAATTCCTCAAGATTTTGTTTTCTTCTGAAATTAGGCGGTTCATTAACAGAATTGCCGATGTATTCAATTAGATCCGATTCTGAATTTGATGTACCTTTGGACTGACCTCTGATTGTACTTTCCAGGCGGTAATCCTCTTAGCGTACCTATTGGATAGCGTAAAGATGAGTACTTGCTGTAGTATTTTCGTAAAAAATGTTGGGTGGAAGCCAAAACTTAGATGGTGGGACTGAATACAACAGAAAAGGACAAGTTCCCGAACTGTTCGTTCGCCGAAACAACAAAAAATCTTTTCCATGGTTCTGATGAGGGTATTATTTGTATTTTTTTATTCAGCACGGAAAGTGTTTTACATAGGGATGCAGTAGAAGGCTTGGAATCTTGAAGTTTGTTCTAAGTAAATATTGTATAATGATAAGTACAGGCAATTCGCCATTTGCCAAAGGATTAGTACAGAGTAGGTTGGTACGAAGGAAAAGCGGTTGAAGCTCAACGGCACGTTCCCAATGCTCCGCAGCTCTCCTATCCGTATGGGATTTCCGATGGCTATGGAAAGTCTAATGAGTAGTTGAGTTTCAAGGTAATGTGTTCCTCTTAGTCGTAAGATAGGCTAGTATCAGACAGGAGTGTTGGTAGAGAGGACTTAACATATAGGGATGCATTTTGCCATCGGTGTGTCTTTGCCGTTTGTGCAAGTATGCTGCTACGTGCAGGGAAGCTCAATTGGTGAAGATAACCGCTTTGGGCAAGAGGAAAAAGGGACTTGCTACCTCGGTTTCATTTGAGGTGTGTTATTTCACCCACCACCACCAGCGGTAAGGAATAGCAGAGTTTATTTATAAAAGTTTATTCATCTTAATCTATATTGTCCCCTTCAAAGTAGTCAACTTCGACTTCAACACATTTATGCCAGCGCTCGATCCCATCCTCGAAACATTTTTTATATTCGATTTTCGGTATGTCCATCAGTGCTTCATGCGATTTTTCCATTACTTCCTCTCGGCTGCTGAAACGCGTTCCCCGTAGTGGTTTTTTAACTCGATTGAACAGAAAGAAGCCACAGGGGTCCAAATCAGGTGAATTCGGTGGCTGTTGGATGATGTAAAATACACGAGTTTTCTGCCCACAATTCTGATCTCTTTAGGCGAATTGCTCATCTGTATTTTTCGCATGAAATTGAGGTCTTTTGGCACCAACTTTGCTGCAACACGACGGAAACCTAAATCATTAACCAAAATGTCTTGAACGGATCCATAAGCAATGTTATCTCTCTGATGGTTAATTTGCGTTTATTGACCAACATTTTTTTTACTTCATCAATGTTTTCGTTAGTTTTCAATGTCGATTTCTGCCGCTGCGTTCATCATCTTCGATTGACTCACGAGCACTTGGAACCGCTCGTTCCACTGGTAAGCGATCGTTTTCTTTAGAAAATCATTGCCGAAACACTTTTCCAACATTTCCAACATTCGCGCAACATTAAATTTGTTTTTTACGCAAAATTTAATACAAGTTCTTTGTTGCAAATTATATTCCATTTCTAATATTGTAAAAAATCGGCAACACACACAGGAATAGATGTATTCTTGGCTACGTAACTTTTGCAAATGTCAAGCTATGATGCTAAGATTTAGAGGGAACGTCAACAACAGATGTACCAACTTAACAAAAAAAAAAAAAAACAGAACTCAAATCGGAACAATAGGAGCGCCACACGGTGATGCCACCGGGAATTTTTGATCAGGGTGGTATTGCCTCCTGATGAGAGAGATATAGAATCGATATGGACGCTTTCCAAGTCTAAGCAAAGGCTCAAAAAACTTTACTTGAATATTGAAGCCATAATCGGTAACATGGAGGAGTTCGAATAAACTCTTGCTGGATATTCGAAGGTTGTATATGGATACTAAGAAAAAAATTTTGTTAGAGCAACTTCGGAATTCGAATGGTCTGCATGAACATGGTCAATGCGATTGGAGAAGACCTGGGTTAACATATATCAAGCGGTCGAAATACACGGATATTAAAAGAGACATAAATCAATGTCTTCATCAGATGGCGGCTTCTCTCGCCAAGGGAAATCAATTCATTACTGGGATGGAATCTAGAGTAAGACTGTCTCCATTAACAATAGTGTTGCCACCCGGGTACCCGGGTACCCATCTGAGCACGACTTCTTGAATAATTCTTTCCCCAAAAAAGATTGGTCAAAATGTTCTCGAGTTCCCAAAATTCGACCAATTCTCTATCGAAATTTTGTATTCAACATATTTTTAAAAAAATTTTTAACTTAAAAAATTTTGCATTTGAGAAAAAAAATACGCGAGTGCCCGGGTACCCCGATAGATAAAGCAAGAGATTTTTATAGTGTGTCATAAAAAAAGTTTGTTATAAGAATATATTAATAAATATGGATTAATACAATATATATACTATATTGTAACAATATATATTTATTTCAAATTGTTTATTTATTTAAAATACTGTACTTAATTATAATAAATATCAAATTTTACAATGTGTTTGTTGGACATAAATTATGGAGTTTTCGTAATAAATTGTACAAATACTATAAGAAAAATTAAAAAAAAAAATTAAATTTCAGTCTTTCACACAGATATACGAGTATTAGAAATTAATGATTAAAATTTAAAAATTTTGTGATTTTTGCTGTTTGCTGATCACAAACGGACTTATTACAGTCAAAGCAAGACTCCTTTGTCTTTCTCCTGTTTCAAATAGGCTACTCGTTCCAAATGTAGCATGATCTGACTACAACTTTTCTACCACTAGGGTCTCGTTGGTTGTTGTTATTAGTTATTAGTTTTGTTACTGGCCTTTCTACTAAGTTTCGATTGCGATTTTCGTTGCATGATTTCGCATGACTTGCTGGGTAAAAAATCGCTCTTCTATCATTGGCATGGCTAGTTCTTCTGAGACCTGGCGTAGAAAAAGTCTGTGTCTATTCGTTTTTTTTTTTGTTTTTAATACATGGGCTGAAGAGTCAGTGCCGTTTGTAAGAGAGGGTACCACTTGAATTAAATCCATACCATTTTCAGTTAGTACCAACCTTCAAAAAATAGGTTTATAAATTTGACAGCTGTCGGACGATTAGTTCTCGAGATATAGCGTTGTGAGTGAAGCAACTTTTGTTATTGTGAAAAAAAATGGATTCAAAGCAATTTCGTATGTTGATTTATCATTGCTTTTTGATGGGAAGAAATGCAGCCGATGAAAAGAAATGGCTTGATAAATATTACCCGGACTCTGCACCAGCCGAACGAATCATTCGCAAGTGGATTGAAAAATTTAAAAGTGCTCATACAAGCACCGAAGATGATGCACGCAGTGGACGTCCTAAAGAGGCTGTTTCAGATGAAAACATCAAAAAAGTCCACAATATGATTACGAATGACCGTAAAGTAAAGTTGATCGAGATAGCTGAGGCTCTGAAGATATAAAAAGAGCGTGCTGGATATATCATACACGAATATTTGGACATGCGAAAGCTATGTTCAAAGTGGGTGCCGCGTTTGCTCACAGTCGACCAAAAACAACAACGTGTTGATGATTCAGAGGAGTGTTTAAAGCTGTTCAACCGGAATAAAGCCGAATTTTTGAGTCGGTATGTGACAATGGATGAAACTTGGCTCCATCACTTCACACCAGAGTCAAGTCGGCAGTCAGCTGAGTGGCGAGCAGGCGACGAACCTCGTCCAAAACGACCAAAAACTCAACAGTCGGCTGGCAAGGTTATGGCATCCGTATTTTGGGATACACATGGAATAATTTTCATCGACTATCTCCAAAACGATCAGACTATCAACAGCGACTATTACATTACGTTGTTGGAGCGTTTGAAATACGAAATCCCATAAAAACGGCCGCATTTGAAGAAAAAGAAAATGCTGTTTCATCCAGATTTGGCCCCCAGCGACTATTTCCTGTTCCCAGACCTCAAAAGAATGTTCGCCGGAAAGAGATTTAAGACCGATGAGGAGAGGCCTATTTTAAGGCTAAACCGAAATCGTACTACAAAACTGGTATCGAAAGATTGAAAAATCGTTTCAATCAGTGTATCGCCCTCGAAGGCAACTATGTTGATGAATAAAGTTGAATTTTGAAAAAATGTTGTCCTTTACTATAAAACGGCGCTGATTTTTCAGCTCATGTGTTACGAGCACATCATTATTTTTATAGTAAGTGACGTAAGCAGCAACACCGGTGATATCCAAAATATTGTAAAAAAAAAAGCTAAAGGCCATCTGCACGTTCGCTGTTGGTTGAAATATATCATGCACATTTGATTCATATGTGGTATCAACGTCACCTTTGGTTTTGTTTTAAAACAAAATCATTTCTGGTTTACGGTGAGATGCATCAGGGATCATAGCATCTTTGTACACCGTGCTGAGAAGAATCACTTGTTTGTTTTTCTTCGGAACATACGAACCTTCTTAACCATCTCGTGAAATCCAAAAACCGTTGACAATGACGTTCTAGAGCTCGACGGTTTCATTTCTTGAGAAATGAATGTTTTATTCAGTTTCAAAATACCGACGATGGTGAGCTTCCATAACAAAAGACTCAGGCTTATGCTCCGGCCAGACCCTTTATAAGAGGCGACCAGTACTTTCACAGTTTTTTTTTCCTTGATTGACTTTTTCAGTATTACCTTGTTTACCTGTATAGAAAATCCAAAAATATAGGCATGTTTGTATCTACGTGTTTCTAGAGTTCTCTTGAATATTCTTCAGTTATTAAAGAACAAAAATATCGATCCTCCTGCTTCTGTCCTTCTGTTTTATACCGGCTTTTGTACTTCCAAATTCACTGTACAAAATTTAATTGTTATATTTAGGTGGGAATACCTTTCTAGAATACGAATAAACAATTATATATTGATCAAATCCATATAATTATTTTTAATTAAAATGGACTTTTACCAAGAATTTCGTAGGCGGTGGGTATCGGGTGGCAAATGCTGTGAGAGTTTTTTTTGGTTGCAACACAAGGGTTAAAATTACCAACAGTTCGGGGAAATTAAATAGAAAGGAGTTCTTTCTGTGATGTATTTTCAACGATAATTCATGGAAAAAACTCCTTAAGCACAACAGAAAGAATGAAATATTTAAAGACCCATTGGAAGGGAGAACCACTACAATTAATTCAACATTTAACAATTTCAAGTGCCAAGAGACCCTATGCAAACCAGTCATCCTCAACTTTAAAGCTTTAAAAAATCTGGGCTTCAAAATATCTTCTTGGGGTCCTATCATAGTGCATTTAATAACGAAATCACTAGATCATTAAATTTAGAACTTTTTTCGAGCAAAGTCTCATATGCCAACCTTGAAATCATTATAAGACTTCTTAAAAAGAAGATATCAAGCCCTAAAAGTCCTATCATTTACTAAGAAAAAGAAAAATAAATGGTTAGACGATTCGAAACATCCAGTGCGTAATTTCCCTATTTCTCTAAAAACAATGGAGTGCGTAATTTGTAAAGGCGATCATGCCCAAAATTCACGAATAGCACACTAAAGAAACGGCTTGAATTTATCAATCACGCCAAGCTGTGTATAAATTGTCTACGACATGGTAAGGAAACCCAGTGCAGGAAGCGAAATTGCAATATTTGCAATTAAAAACACCGTTTATTACTCCATATAGAATGGTAAGAAAGAATTCCACAGCTTAAGCAAATGGAACAACCAAACTGTTCAAAA
Organism: Volucella inanis; assembly: GCA_907269105.1. NCBI lineage: Eukaryota > Metazoa > Arthropoda > Insecta > Diptera > Syrphidae > Volucella > Volucella inanis. The sequence continues at coordinate 153,147,593 of OU026153.1, forward strand.
TCTTCTTAACACGTGATTCACGGCGAGCAGGACTAAAATGTATTACTTACGACAGTGATTATGTACCAGTACAGTACCAGTACAGTGTTAATGTACCGGCTCTTATCGATCCCGGCTCTTAAGCTTCCCTTATCACGGAATCTGTCGTGCAGTTATTGAGACTCAAGAAACAAAGGGTCCTTGTTAAGGTAAATGGATTAAGAGGTGCGAATGCAGGAACTTCTAAGCACAAAGTTGAAGTACAATTGAGATCACGATTCCCCTCTGAATTTGTACTACATTTAGAAGCCCCAGTATTACCAAAACCTACAAGGCAATTACCATCCGAAGGGGCTAAAAATTAAACATTTAATCAATTCAAACAACTTGAATTAGCTGATCCTACATACAACTGCTCAGGTTCCATAGACATGATTATATGAGCTAACCCATAATGTATGACAACATTATTTTTGAGAGGCTACGAAGAGATAAAGAAATTTCACTGATAGCTCAAAGGTCGTAATTAGAATGGCTCATCTCAGGACGGACATGCTCAAAAACGCATTATGAGATTGGAATTATCGGATCGGTAGCCTAAACATCACTTGATCGACAGTTGGAAATTTTCTGGAATCTGGAAGAGGACAAGTGACAAGAAATGTGAAGATTTATATAAGAGAACACACTATCGACGATCCGATGAAAGATACGTGGTGAAGATTCCATTCAATAAACAGATACCATGAATGAATATACGAAGGTCATTAAAGAATTTCAGCAGCTTGGACACATGGTCGAGATAACTTCAGCTAACCATATCCAGCATTCGGATCCCTTGATGGATGAAAGTAAGGAAAAACAAAAAATTTGAACTTTATGGATTCTGTGACGCCTTAGAAGCAGCATATGCGGCGGTAGTATATCAAGAGTTGCTCAAACAAAGGTGGCACCAATCCAGAGAAAACTTCTCTATCTAAATTAGAACTTTATGGAGCACATTTAAAATCAAAAACATTGGCATAAATACTAAAGATATTTGGCTCAAAAGTAAATAAAGTATTCGTGTAGAGTGACTCTACAATCGCTCTTGCCTGGAGCCAAAAATGTCCATCAACCTGGAAGACATTTGTTGTGTCGCGAATAGAGTGTCGGAAATACAAAAACTAACTAAACAAACTTCACGGAGACACATCACGTCATGCTTTCGTTGGACAGTTGGTAAATACTAAATCGAATTGATCATATAGCGATAGACGAAAGGCAGACTCCAGTATTCTGGTTGCCGAACGTTCCGGGTAGCCAACAGTGACACACTATTTAAAGAGTCCCGAACGTACAAAAACTAATTAACGGGTCGCGTGTCTCATCTATCCCCGAGAATTTTTCACACGTGCGCCCCACCGGACTCTCACTTTCCAAACCTTTATAAAAACGAATATACTGGCACAATACTTAGCTTTTTCTGGCGGTGCCTGTGTTCCTTTCTGACACAGTCCCACTCTATCCCGATTTTCCGTCCTTTCTTTCCCCTTATCTTCCCCTTTTATCCTTTTCTATCCACGTGGGGCTCCGCCCAAATATGAATGCCCACCAATGACGTTGTCTTATAAAAAGCGGGAGTAGAGCAAATGTACTGGTCTAATCGTAAAGGTTTTTGATACCTACGCCTTGTAATGCTGCTATGATTTGACCAGTTACAAGCGGCTGGTCAGAGGTCCTGTTGGATGACAGTCCGCACCACACCAGGACTTAAAACACGGTACCATGGGAGTCAGGAGACCCCCGGATTTTATTCCGGCCCTGACTTGTGTGGTAAGCCCACTTGTGGGAGCGTCATGGTGGCTATGGCTTAAACCCTAAGTCGCGGGAAGGGTCTTGACTCAATGTAGAGTTACAAGATACTGGGTGCTACGACCCTAAGAGCAGTAAGAGGTCTTACGTTGGCCTCGACGCTTACCAAGGGGGGAACTTTTTGCCTCCAACACGAGTTCCGCTTTGGTATCAAAGGAATGACGGTGAGCGATGGCAAGGCGTATCCTTGCTTACATGGATGTATGGGCATCCTGAGAAATTAAGCCTAACAGGCAGGGATTCACGTGAAACACGTAATATCTTGCGATTTTACTTTAGAAATCTACTCTTACTGTTAAAAGAAAAAATGCTTTCCGCAATCTCAACAAAATTTCGCACAAAAAAAACCTCGAGCTGACCCTTACTGTTGCTGGTCGTCACCAAAGTGTCTTCCAAATCTTTTCCATTCCATACTCACGCTAGACTCTCACACACAATCATACATTCATGGCGCTAGCGGACCCAACAATGTGGTTTCCAGCTACACAACTAGCAGACTTTACTAGTGTGTGCTCCCGTATCCAACTAGGCTTCTCATACATTCCAATTGTTTCCAATAGAAATGGAGATAGATTTAGGAGGAAGGTTGTGTAGGTATAATCCCAAACTGATTATACCCCGATCTAGCCATTCTCTAGATCGCCGACCCAAACAAAGCCATGCTCGACCGTTCAGGTTTGGGGGAATGGGGACTGACCAATAGCATGTCACTCCTTACAATTATTTTGTTTTGTATTTGTTTTGTATTTGTTGTTCACTCCTGGTGTTTTGTTTTTATTGCTTATAATGATGTTTATGTTATTGTCGTTGTTTATATGTGGATGTTATTGTTGTTCTTCTTTATGCTTATGTTTTCCCTCGTTGGAGGCCGTCTCATTGCTTGGCCGTCCGCCTACAGCCTCTGTTGCTTCCTTGTTGCTCCATCGGTGGGGTGCTGGCTTCAAAGGGGTCATCGTCCCTTCACCTATCGAACCTGACTTTAAATGATGATACGACGTTGGAAAGTGTCTCATTATGTTGGCCATCAGCCTGCACACCACCGTTGCTAATCCGTAGCTCCATGGTTGGGGCGTAACTATCAAAAAGATCGTCATCTCCTCACCCATTGAATAATTGTTTTGCTAGCTTTCTAGATTGCTGCATCCACATCGAGTGTGAGATGTGGAGCCTCTTAATCCTTTGTTTATTTGGCCTTTCGTTAGAGTGTAGGTTTCGGAAATCGTCCTCCCCCACCCGTCATCATAGTGTTGGACCATCTGGCCCTACCCATCGGCGGTTTTCAGACGTCCTGTCAGCTGCGGCCCGCTGCGAGTCTCCGGTCCAGCCTATGGGCTCCGAAAACGGTGATCCTGGTGGACCTCCTGACGAACCTTGGGCTCCTGGTTCGTCGTGAGTCTCCCTACCGCTCTTAGGGCTTCACCGACCGAACCCCCACGCCATGCCCTGAGGAGAAAATCGTACGAAGACCTATGTGGGTTCCTTTCCGAGGTCTGTGGTCAGTGGGCCAATGGCTGATGGGACCATGGCTGCCCTCCACCTCCGCCAGAGCTCGGTCTTCCCACTCAACAAAAATTTAGGGAACGAAATGACATGAACAAGAATAGAGGGTAATCCTTGTTGCGGGAAAATTTTCCGCAACAGCAGTAGAGGAAGACCTCCTCTTAGGTGGCACGCACAACTAGAAGGTGACATTCTGAACTTTAGCGTCATCTAGAGTTCACGAGTTTTCGTTTCGGAGAGATTTTTTTTTTTTTTGGTTAGGTGAATAATCTTTATAGACACTATAAGCCCGGTTCTTATACCAGGTGTATCGGTATAAAGTAAGCGTCAAGATACAAATGTCTGGATAGGCAACATTTATTGTGAACGGGCCTTAATTTTATTTTTGTTTGGTTGCTATGACACCTGTTAAACATATTTAGTATACATCAAGTCATTGAACAAACAAAATCATAATTTTTCATCGTGTTAATAATGTCGAATTTTGTACCAAAAAATTATTACTTCCGGAAAGCATTAATTTTTTGTTTTTATTTGAAGAAAATTCTGCAAAGTCACATCGAATGCTTGTCGAGGCATGCTTTATCAGAAGTAACATGCAAAAGATGGTTTCAATGGTTCAGAGATAACGATTTTGATGTGAGAAATGAAGAACGTGGAAGACCACCAAAAAAGATTGAAGACGCCGAATTTCAAACAATATTGGATGAAAATGACACTTTGATTCAGAAACAAATGGCAGAAATGTTTAATGTTGCACAACAAACAATTTCTGACCATTTAAAAGCTATGGGAAAGATCCAAAAGTCTGGAAAATGGGTGCTACATGAATTGAATGAAAAAACAGATGGAAACCCGAAAAACCACTTGTGAAATTTTGCTTCAAAGACATGATAAAAATCAGTTTTGCATCGAAATACTGGCGACTACAAAAACAGATCGATTCGGCAAGAAGACAATGATGTGTGTCTGGTGGGACCAGAAAGGTGTGGTGTATTACGAGCTCCTGAAGCTGGTGAAAATATTAATACAGATCGCTACCGACAACAAATGATTAATTTGAACCATGCATTAATCGAAAAATGACCAAAATGGGCCAGAAGACACGGCAAGGTAACTTAGCTCCATGACAATGCACCTGCACACAAATCAAAACTGGTTCAGGATACAACCAAAGCACTTGGCTTTGAGCTGCTACCCCACCCGCTGTATTCACTAGACTTGGTTCCTTCCGAATACTATTTGTTTTCATCGATGGGACACATATTAGCTGAGCAGCACTTCGAATTCTACGGGGAAGTCGGAAATTGGGTGACTTTTTAGTTTGCTTCAAAAGACGCACAGTTTTATTGGCGTGGAATCCATAAATTGCCTGAGAGATGGGAAAAATGTGTAGCTAGCAATGGCTTATACTTTGAATAAAATGCTTTTTACTTTCCCATTAAAAATTAGTTTTTTATTTTCACAAAAAAAATGCTCACATTCATACACCTGGTAGTAGTGTGAGATTCTTACTCACTAAAAAACACCTGTCTTCTGCAGACTACGACTAAATTCACACTCAACAAGCAGTTCTTCTTTCGCGTTTTATTTTGCTTTAATAAGATATTTTGCAGGCGTTTTTCCATTGAAGTTACCTACATCCTTTAAAAATTAAGCGCTGCTGATCACCGCGCTAGTTCGAGAGGCTTAGTCGTTTTCAGACTGCGCAATTAATTTGTCTCGTCAAGGTTCTATTGAACAGAAATATTCGTATGTTCTTGTAGTCGATTTTTGTGTTTTCGCACATTTTAATTTCGATCTGAACGTTTTCGACTTCTAGATCTCTGTGGATATTATCGTTTGTAATGTACCACGGTGCATTAACAAACCCTCGGAGAACTTTGTTTTGGAATGTGTGAAAGACGTTAACGTTTCTAGTTTTGGTACAACTCCAAAGCTGTATACCATATGTCTAGACCGGTTTTAGTACTTGGTTATATAGCAGCAATTTGTTTTCTAAACTGAGCTTGGAATACTTTCCAAGAAGCCAGTATATGTCTCTATACTTAATCTCAAGCTCTTTACATTTTTTTTTAACGTATGCTCTCCAATTAAGTTTAGCGTCGAGTGTCATACCAAGATATTTGGCCTCGTTCGTGAAAGGAATTTGTACTAACACAGGTAGATGTCAGTTTTTTTGAGAGTGACTTGGATGGACAGACTTGTTTTCATTAAGAGCGATTCGTCAAGTCTTTTTCCATGTGTTAATCCGTGTAAGGGCGCGTTGTTACTTAGTAGTTGCTTTTTCGACGGTTTAAGCTGTTGCCAAAATGGCAGTGTCATCATCAAATGTGGCTAGCATAGTATCATCCGTTTGCGGTATGTCGCGGGTAAAAAGCAAATACAGCAGAGGGCCAAGTACACTTCCTTGCGGCACCCCCGCCTTTATTGTCTTAAAATTGTAATATGCGTTTTCATGTCTGACACGGAATAGTCGGTCATCTAGGTATGAACTTAAAATATGAGACAATTGCTCTGGTAGGACTTGGCGAAGTCCTACTCGTGATAAGTAAAATCCATCCGAAGACCTTCGACATAATCGGGAGGTGCAATATTGGGCTATATGACTTCGGCAACATTCCACTGATGCGGTTCATGATCTAGTCTTATAAACAGTTTTAGCAAACCTTTTTTCGGTAGCGCTTTAAGTATCTCTCCCGTAATTAGGTCATATCCGGGGGTTTTATTGGGCCTAAGCGTGTCTATAACTTTTCTAAGTTCACTAAATGTAGTCTTTTCTATTGGAAGGTTCTTCGTCATATCTAGCGTATTGACATTCTCTGGAAGCACTTCCCCGTCGAATGGTTTGAACATTTCTTATTATTGGCCAACATATATTTGGGATTTTCGAAGATTTTAGTAATTTATATCTTTTGTCAGTGTGGGGCTTTCTATGTAGTTATTAATACCTTGGTTAATGAAGTCCTTGTTGGATTTTTTCAACAAGTTGCAGAGCCTATTAAATGACGTTTTATCTTGTTGAGCCCGAGTTTCATGCCACTTTTTCCGCGCTCTTCGTTTCTTCCCTATAATATCCCTGATTTCTGGCGGTATATTATGCCGATACTAGCAGCTTTGTTCAATTCGCGTGGAGTGTTACTCCAGGTCGCCTGCTGTATGACTTCAACAAACCGTTCAACTCCTTTTTTAAGTTGATACGGCGTTCTAAGCGGTACTTTTAAGACAGTATTTTCGACAACCTCTATTCGGAAATCTTCCCAGTGAGTTTTTTTGTTGTATAATCTGGATGGTCTTTGTTTCTTAACCAAGGATTCTCACAATGAAATAATGATTGGAGAATGATCGAAGGAGAGATCGAAGCTTTCTTCAACTTTGATGTAATTAGTGTTTACTCCTTTTCCGATAAAGAAGTCTATCAGGTCGAGTGATTTGGCGACATCCGAGGTACATCGGTCTGCCTGTTGACTAAAATTGCCAACTTCATTCCATGATAACCCTGTAGTGAGTCTTGCCTTTTAGCGAGATACATCTTGAGTCCCAAAAGGTGTGCTTCACATTAAGGTCGCCACAAATAATGAAGATTGGTCCAAGAGTGTTATATAGGTCAATGAATCCGTGTTTTTCTATTTTACATTGTGATTGGCAATACAGTGAGGATATACCAAAAAAGTGTAGAAATTTGTCAAGTTCAAGTTGTGCTTTCAGAGAGTGTTCAATGCAGTCCTTTATATGGAAATAGGGATGACCCGCCTCTTCCGTTTTCCATGGGTCGAATGTAGAGAGGGAAATGTAGTTCAAAGTCGATAAGCCGGGGGAATTTTTTAAATAAGTATTCACCTCAACCACCAACGTCTGCTGTCAATAAGAAAAAATCCATTTCAATTACACAAACAAGGATTGTGTAAAAGTAAGAAGTAAGACCTTCATGAACAGAAAGAAGAGCTCTTTAAATTAAAAGTATTTATCCTCCTATCCCTTGAAATGCTAAATTGTGCTCGTTCTTCCCTCTGGTCCTATGTTTCTTTAGCATAATTCTCAATAATTGATAATGACTACCATTCCACACTGATTCCCAGCTCTCAGGAGTCAACCATCCAGCATTAGACTTATTCGTACGCATCTCCTAATTTCCCCACGAACTCGGTTCCGAGAACTTTTGCTCCACCATTTTGTAATTAATATTTGGGCTGAGTGAATATATTTTGCTAACCACCCCCCAGCCACATTTTGCTTTCAAGATTGCAAAACTTTTCTACTTGTAATTATTCAAAATCATTCTTCGACTCTTTCATACTCGTAAATGTGTTTCAGTCTTTCGTCACTTAACCCGAAGCATACACTCTGGATCTCATACTCATGCAGCTGCAGCACAAAAATAAGAAAAAAAAAACAAGCCAAGGTAACTTTTTAATTTCAATCAAACCGATAGCAGTTCACAGATTCACCTGATTGAAAGTAAGCAAAGCGGTAGAGTTGGCTACCCCTTTTTCACAAGGCCAAGCTTGTTAGCCCTACCCGTCGGCGTTGATTGTCGTCATCGTAGACTTCGTCCTCATCAGCTTCTCTGGACAGGACTTTTAAAAGCCAATTCGAAGAAAACATTGAAAAGAATCATTTGGTTCCACAATTATCCGCATGGTACCAGGTATGAGTTGCACCTACAAACTAGGTAAAAAGGATTTTTTTTTTCTTCTCTTCATCGCCTTTTTTCAACATTTCTTTCTCCTTTTCCAGCAGTTCGAATGTTAGCACTTGGCAGGAAGACTCGTTTAATATCGTTTAAAGGAAAACTTTATCCATTCGTCGATCTTAAATAGGAGAATTGAAATTTGGGTTGGGGCAAGGACTTGAGGATAGGGTATGATGGCCATGCTTTGTGAAGAGGCGAGTCAGTTGTAAAATCAATGAGATGATACAGGTGTAGTTAATAGAAGCGTTTATCCTCGCCAGGTATATTCAAGCCATTTGCTTCGAGATTTTCAACCTGGAGCTGGAAGTGAAACTTTCGCATTGGCATTAGTTCTTTCCTCTGTCTTTCTTTGATGGTGCTGGCGCTGGTGTTGGTGGAGGCAATAGAGTGAATGGGTTTGGCGGTTTATCTTTGTGTAGGTGGAAAGTGTGACGTGGCAAAGACGAACTAAATTATTGAAAGGAAATCCAATTTTGGAAAATCGCTTCAAGCTTATTGAACCATTGAAATTGCTTTCAAAAGTTTTCACCGAAAGCAATTACATACATCAATATGGTAGAGTGGCAATTGTAGAGCAAGTACCCTGGCTATGTTGAATAGCCACCAAAGCCATTGGATGAAGAGTTCCACTTCGAATCTCTAGAGTATTGGTCTGGAGTGCTGACTGGAGTCTCTGAGAAAGCGCTGATATTCATTGAGCACAAATTGGCAGATATGGGTTTTTGAGATAATAGACTGAGCATTTATCCCACTAAATCGCCGTTTAGCCTTTTAAAGTCATATGAAATCATTCGGGTGTTTCCTTATTTAATTGCATATGACGAAAAAGATTGTTCTTAACTGATCCACGAGCAAATCCGTGTAGTGCGAATATAAAAAGCACTTGGAGTTTATCATTTATGTAATAAATCCATACCGCTTAGCCAAATGAAGAATTAACTAATAACGTACCGTAAAATAAAAAGGCAGTAGTTCCTGTTAAATTGAAGGAATTCTTTTTTCCCCAGATCTCTGAATAAGAACCTCAGGTGAAAACTGAAAATGTATAATAAATGTATCGGTTAAGCTGAGTCAAGCCTCTGATAACATGGTCAACTATGAAGTAGGACGATAACTGATAGCATCAAAGATTGAAATACTTGTCCATGAACTAAAATGAAGACAGCGTTACCAATCGATTTCTTTATGATATCCTGGAGAGGATATATTCGCACTTGTAGTTTCAGAAAGGAAAACGTCATTTTAATTTTTTAAAACGTCTGTTATGACCCTGAACTGGAATCAACAAACTGACTAGCACGACTGCTTGTCACCTGGCGTCAGTATCACATTCCAAGTTGGTTAAAATTCACTTCCATTTGCGAGACCTTAGATGTGGTCGTCCTCTACTGTGCTTGAACTCGGGTTTAGAATCGAGGAATTTTTGGGAGGGAGCTGTGCCGTCCATTCGATCAATATGTCAAATATCTATTGGGTCTATAACTAAATATGGTTTGCTAAGAGATGGCGTAACTTGTATTATTCCATTGGAACATGCATTGGAAAGTTACTGTCGTTGTAAGACATTTCAATATATGTAATTCATTTCAAGCGTAAACAATAATAAAATTTTTAAGCTTTGTGCCTGAAAAAGTATTTTTGCATGGAGTTCTTCTTCATTACCTTAATATGAAGAAAACTACTGCCGAAAGTCATCGTATTTTGGTGGAAGTTTATGGTGAACATGCGTTAGCTGACCGAACGTGCCAAAAGTGGTTTGCACGATTTAAAAGTGGTGATTTTGCCTTGGAAGACAATGAACATCCTGGGCAGCCAAATCAGTTTGAAGATGAAGAACTGGAAGCATTACTCTATGAAGATTGTTGCCAAACACAAGAAGAGCTCGCAGAATCTTTGGGTGGCACTCAAGCAGCCATTAAAAGAGTAACAGCTCTACAGAGTTCTACTCGTGGCACTGTTTGGGTTTTTACTGAAGCGACTCTGGTCTTGGACATAAGCAAGTATACATGGATGACGTCGTTGAAATCGAGAACTCGAAGGTATATAGCGGCACCGTATGCCTTCTCGGATGCGTCACTGAAACCGTGTAATTCTAGTTTCTTAAGAGTGCTGTGCATGTGGATCCATCGAGGGATACGGATCTTTTCAAGTTGCGGCAATTCTTCACGAAAAGCGTTCCACTCCTTCTTTAACTCCAATAAAAATTGGATCGTCCCACTTCAGCTCGCTACGAAACAGTTTCGGCATCAAAATTTTCCCCTTGACGACGCAGAGTGAAATCCATCCTAAAGGATCGAAGAGCTTAGCAATGGTGGATAGAATTGTCCTTTTTGTTGGGTCAGCACCGCCGAGTTGGATGTTCTGAAAAGAAAGGCTATTGTCTACTGGAAACCACTTAATTCCTAGAGTGTTGACGTGATCTGTGGTATCTAAGGGCAAAGAAAAGGCAACTTCCCGCTGATCTACAGGTATTTGATTTAAAACCTCGTTGGAATTGCTTGCCCATTTCCACAGATTGAACCCTCCCGCGGCCAGCAAATTGTTAACTTCATCACGCCGCAACACTGTTTCCTCAACAGAATCAGCTCCAGCGAACAGATCGTCTACATAAGTGTCTTCCCTCACTATTCGTGCGCCCAACGGATAGTTGTGCTCCTCATCAGTAGCCAGTTGATTGAGCGATCGAATGGCAAGGTAGGGTGCACAGTTTGTACCGAACATTACTGTTTGGATGCGATAAACCTTGATTGGATTGATATCACAGTCACGCCAAACAATTATCTGGTAATAAGAGTCGGCTGAGCTGACACGGATTTGCCTGTATATTTTTTCAATGTCTGCTGTAAAGGTATATTTATGTTTTCTCCTTCTTAATATAATTTCAATAATATCCGTCTGTTGTTTCGGTCCTGTCATTTAATGCTGGTTCAACGAAGTTCCGTCTGAAGTTTTGGCTGCAGCATCAAAGACGACCCGGAGTTTTGTCGTTGAACTGGATGCTTTGGACACAGCATGGTGCAGCACGAAGTAGTGATAAGGAGTTTTGAGTACTTCGTCCTTGCTGACTTCGACTTCTTTCATATGTCCCAAATGTAAGTACTCTTTTATACACCTTTTGTACTCTAAGTTAAGTGTAGGGTCATAAATGAATCGTCGTTCTAGTTGAGAAAACCTACACAAGGCTCCTTCCTTCGAGTATCCGAGCCCAGGTCTGCACCCTTCTTTAAATGATAACGATACCTCGTATCGTCCTCTATCCAACCTTTTTGTCGTTGCCTTGTAGAAATCCTCACATACTTTGTCCTCATTTGTTTGGTGAGCCTTAAAGGGTGTTTCTTCCATCTCCCAGAAACGTTGGAGTTGCCGGCTGACATCAAGTACTTTAAGGAAGTTCCTTATGGTTCGACTGGGTTTTTGTACTTTACCCATAAAAATCCACCCAAGTGACGTATTTTGCGCAATGGGTGACTTTGTTTCTTCGCCACGGATGATTTCTGGAAGTACTATCTCGGAGTAGATGTCGTTTCCCAATAGCAGATCGACTTCGGTAGGTTTATAGTAGGTCGGGTCAGCTAGAGTTAATTCGTGTATACGTTTCCACTGCTTTGGTATTAGCTCGTGGGCCGGAAGAAGGCCAGTCAGCGATTCGAATATTAAGGCTCGGGTGGTGGTTTCATAGATCGAGTGCAGAGATCCCAACCTAAGGTCAACGTAGCTGTGACAAGCTCCGCTGGTGACCTTCTCCAAACCGGATACCTCTACGAAAGTTCGATTTCCCTTCATACCTAATCTCTTGACTGCCCGATTAGTAATAAAGGTGGCCTTAGAACCCGGATCTATCAATCCGCGGAGTGTAACATCTATACCTGAGGAGGATGTTACTATCACCAGCGCTGTTGCGAGTAACACGTCTACATGGGATTCTACTGCGTGAAAAGTGTTGACCTGTGCGGGGGTGTATGTGTGTTGGGTGGTGGTGACCGAATTAGGCGCTGCATGTGTTGTGTAGTATTGGGTATTTGTTGTGTGTGAATTGAATTGTGTGTGTGAAGGGGGGTTAATGTGTAAAAGAGAGTTGTGAAGCTGTTGGCAAAAGTAGCATCGTACTCTGCTGGGAAACTGTTGGGTTGCGTGACTGTATGCCTGACAATTCTTGCATATGCCGATTTTATTCACGATATTCCTGCGAGACGCGATGTCCATTTTTAAAAACCGGTTGCAGGTCCGCAGTGAATGAGGCCCTTTATTGCACACTTTACAGCTGAACTGAATCTTTTGATTCTGCTTCAAGTAAAACGATTTTGTTTTTGTTAATGGTGCCCTAGAGATCTTACTGACTCCTATATCTTCCCGTTGACCAACTGCCTCCAATGTCCTAAATCTCGCTTCTAAAAATTCAGTGAAACTTTCAAATTTTGGTAATTCCTTATCTGTCCCTAGCTTTTCTTCCAAAAGTTGTTGTGTTATGGTGGGAAGTTTTTTCACTAAACAAAAGATAAGGATAACATCCCAGTGTTCCACCGGTACATCGAGAGTTTTCAAAGCGTGTCGACATTCCACTGATGTATCTAGCAATTTTTTCAGATGTGCAGCGGTCTCGTGGCTAATGTTGTCTTGTGCAAAAAAGATTCTCAGCTGTGCATTAAAAAGGACATGTTTATGGTCATAGCGAGATATAAGAATGTCCCATGCTGGTTTAAAGTTCCCGTTGTCAATGACTAAATGTTGAAGGAGACGCTCGGGTTCACCGCCCAAACTAGATTTCAAATAATGCAATTTCTCAACCTCTGTTAGTGCTTTAGTTGTATGTATTAAAGATACAAAAAGATCATGAAATGATCTCCAAGACTCATATTCCCCCAAAAAGACTGGTAAATTTATTTTCGGCAATCGAATGATGTTCTTATCGCTAGAGGAACTTATCTTATCACTTACCGGAGTCTGAACTGTTTCTTGAAGTTTATCCATGCTATCTAATAGCGCTGTTTTGTAGTCCAGGTAATTGTCTTTAATCCTGTCGAAGATTTCCTCTAATTCATCCTCCTTTCCAGCTTCAATTGAGGATATTCCATCGGTGTTATGTTGGGTACTAATCTTGAAATTTTCCTCCAGGACGGCAATCCTGTTGGAGATGTAATTTTTTGTCCTCTCCTTCGGGGATCTCTTTCCAAAATTTTCCCAATCCTTTTTTATTTGCTTTAGCAAATTCTTTTGGAGCTTTAGAGCAGTGCTCATTTTAAAAATCAATTAAAATTAAAAAAAAAAAAAAAATAAATAAACACTCGTAAGAGAAAAAAAAAATTAAAATGGGGGTGTATTTCAACTTACGTATCTTTTAGATTATTTAAATTGCCGGAGATCTGCAGAAAATTGATTTGAAATCGAAACGGTATCCCAAATGTGTGTCGCACAGTTGTAGCGAATATCCCAACGGAGCCTTTGCGGTAGCAACGAACTTGGATGTGCTGTTGCAAAGTAGTCCAACGGTGAGCAGAACTGTTCACTGGAACGGCAAAATGGTCGAACAACGGAGATGACGGTTATGCTGCGATTTTACTGCAATATTTTGTTGGCCTTATGTTTTTAAAACACAATAAAAAAAAAAAAGAAATTGCACGACGCGCTAAACCGATTTGCACCTTAAAAAAAAACTCACTGGTTTTGTTCTTCACTTTTTGTCAATAGTTTCTTTAAATAATTGGCTAATGTTTTTTTTTTTTTTTTGTTTTTTGTTTTTATATTATAGTTTTATCACACACGTTGATTGATTTACTATCAATCGTAAGGACTCGAAGGACCATGAAAATCGTTAAAAGGATTTTGGTGACCACACGAAAAATGAAATCAATGGACAACGCCACCGAACACAATTAATCCGTTTAAAGAGAGCAGTAGCCGAAAAACGCCCGGAATATGCGACCAGACACGAGGCAATAATTTTCCGGTTAAGAAATATTTGGAAAATAGTGGATGGGAAGTCTTACCCCACCTGCCTTATAGCCCAGACCTAGACCCTTCTGACTATCATTTGTTCCGGTCGAATCAGAACGCCCTCACTGAAATACGGTTCACATCCTAAGCAGAATATCAAAAATTGGCTTGGCTGTCAAGCCGGCGCAGTTCTTTTGGGATGGGATCCAAAAATTGCCAGAAAGATGGGAAAAAATCATAGCTTCAGATGGGCAATACTTTGCCCACTATACACAATACTATTGTACATGTTTTTCTTCAATAAACGTTCAAATTTTGAAAAATTTAATTTAATTATTTTATAATTAAAATATATATCAATACCTTAGTCTCTCTCTTTCTTTCTCTCACCGTCCCATTTTTCTAAAAATACATGCTTTTTTTAAAAGCACTTAATTAATTACATACCCTTGATCTGTAGACACCTGACTAGACAAGCCTAGATTAATTTAAAAACTAGGACTTCAAAACTAACAAAAACTAAGGGTTAGAAAACAAGGGAATGGTGGAGCAGATCAAGTTTGGGACAAGAAAAACTTAGGTTAAAATCGAAACGGGGAAGGATTTAGTTAACCTTACGGGGCATGCAGGAGATTGGTTCGTTGCAACCATTAGATGTACGATGGATTTAACGAGCGCAGTGTAAATTACGAGGGTTAGTGTTGAAAAAAATAGAATTGTAAAGGGAAGCGCAATCCACAAAACCAAAGAGCAGATGATGAACGAAGAGAATGTCAGCTACGTCTCTGCGTTTTTCGAGGTTATTCAGGTTAAAAATTTTGAAGCGGTCAAGATAGGGAAGTAAGATAAAAGGGTATACCCAGTGTAGTCCTCAAGGGGCAAATTATATGATATGCACTCGCTAAAAAGAGGACCACACCTGGATGTGATATTCGAAAACGGATCGGACGAGGATAATGTATAATGACCTTGTCACATAAGGGTTTCAAAAATTCTTTAGACCACCGTTTGATAAAACCAACTGAGCGGATTTTAAGGGTTATCTCATCAATATGCGAATGGTTGGCCGAAAATAAAGTCGAGTAGGAGATTGATTGGACTTACGTGACAATGTCATAGATTGACATTTGGAAACATTAGCTCTAAGCAATTTTTAAGACACCAAGTGGAAAATCCATCGACGTCTTGTTGAAGGAGAATAATGTCATGGGCTTTTACGTATTCAATGGATAGAGGGCAGTGTTTAATAATCCTATCAAGGTCGTTTATAGTTAAAATGAAAAGAAGGGGCCTTAGATGGCTGCCTTGTGAGACACCAGAAGATGTCTAAAAACGTAGTTGAGGAGACTGATCTATATTAAAACGAACGCTTAAATAACGGTTCTCCAGATAAGAAGATATCGGTACAAAGCCGAGGGAAGGCAATTTAAAATAACATGGATTTCATTGCTATTTTCTAGGGCTGAAAGTGCAAGGGATACGAATTCAACTAGCTTGTAGTAGTTCATCTACCTTTCAGAAATACGTGCTGACTGAGTGGTATACCATAAGTGACTTGCACTGAAAGCTTACAACTTCATATAAAAAACTTTCGAACATTTTAGATATGTGAGAAAGCTTAGAAACGAGACGATAGTTAGTTACTTGATTTATTGATCCCTTTTTGGTGAACAGGGTTATGAAGGAAGTCTTCCAAACTTTGGGGAATTCCGCTTGTGTGAGGAATAGATTCAATTCCAGTCTGGCTCTGGTAAGAATTCATCATTGAAATTTTGTAACTTTTCTTCGATAAGGGTAGGACCAAAAGATTGAAAGAGAAGTGGGCCAATAGAGAAATTGGGAAGGTACTCGAAATATATGGGGTCAGATATAAAGAAATTGTCTGCAAATTATCGTTTAAAAACGTTTGCAAAATAGTTGACTATAGTATGTGGATCGGTCTTTGATATATTATCGAACGAGAATGAGGGGGGAAAACCGTCTAATTTTCTTTTATAGTTGACGAATTGGTGGAAAGTTTTAGACTCGTTGATAAGGTTTGTATCGAGAAAACGCTATAGAGTTATAGAGCTGGATGAATTGGAGGTATATAATTTGTTTCTTTTGTTTCGTAAAGAGCGAGGTCTTCTGTTATACCAGGGACGGGAAGTAGATGACGTTTTAAGGCGTGAAAAGGGTACATAAAAGGAAATGGAATTAAATATTTCACTGTAAAATATTGAGACAGCTTCAGTTAAATATAGGCTGGTAAAATCAAAAGAAGATTTTCTAAGAAAGATATTAATTTTGAGAAAGATAGCCCTATGAAAGTTGAAAGAAAAGATAGTAGGGGAAGAAATCGATTGGAGTGGAGGATTATGGAAAAATGAGAGAGAAGAGGAGGGTAGAGATTCTCGATAATTGATAGGGTTAAGGGACAAAACGGTACTGTGGTACTGTGGAGTTAATGGGATCGCTAGAAAAAATAAAATAAGGTCTAGTTGCCTACCGATGGAGTTGGGAATGCCACTTACTTGTCATAGGCTTAAGTCTGTTGTACGATCAATGAATATATATTTCTTGAAGGAGCTAGCGTTTGATGCGGTAAAAATGAAGTGATCATCCGATGGAATCCATTTTAGCAGAGGCAGATTAAAGTCACCAAAAATAAGGATATCGTCTATGGAATCATTAAGGTCAAAAAGTTGGTCAATCGCTTTAACAGCAAGTATATGGGGTTGTGGGAACGTACAGGGATCTATTGGGAAATGTTATTTTAGTTGAAATAAATCAAGTTTAACAGAAGAAGAGATAGCGATGAGAGCAGATGTGAATAGCTTCTGGCTCTTTTTTCGGGGATCAGATTGGTTTCCGTATGACGATAGTCATCGATAGAGAGGCCATGAGATCTAGACAAAACAGCAAGAGTTTTAGGGTGGAAGCCTCATATGTTTTGTTAGTAAAGTTAGTCAATGCAGAAAAAGAAGGCAAGTTGAGAACGAAAAAATTTATAATGGTCAACTCGGCTACGTTTAGAGTGTAAATAGCTGCGAAAAGTAGCGAGGTTATTCACAATCTTTTGAGGAGGTATGTTGAAAATTTCGTGTTAGTTATATCAGTAGTAAGTATCATAACACTTGTTATGCTTATTCCATCAAAGTTAACAGAGTCGGATTTATTGCGAAGATATGCAAGAAAGAGGCATATTATTTCGTATGTCTTTTTATCACGTAGCCTAGAGAGCGCATAATGGCATAATGGTGAAAGGGGATCAAGAATATGGGCAGAGGGTCGTGAAACCGGGGATGAAGGCAAGTTAGAAGCGGGATTTAAGATATTCTTACAAAAATTCTAGCTATGCCTTTAGTAATATAGGACTTTTGTTACACTTGATAAATTATGACCCACATTGCACGATGACATATGAAGAAGTAGAAAAAGACACTTCTTTTTGTCAGCCGTCAAATTCCCGTTACCGTTCAGAGGCAGATAAAGCCAGCACACACATTTCTTCTGCCAGCTTCGTTCAGGTATCGAGGAACCTGTAATATTCCGCCAACGTAGGCCGGAACCGTCCCGGTTTCGTTGCCATGACAAGGAATCCACGCTGCGGCACTATTGCCGCGGTACCGGCACGATGTGCACAGCCTTCGCTTTGGTTCTTGGAGTACGTTGCATCATAATCCGATAGGTACTAACCCAGTCCAACTGCAACTTGGGTGACCGACTCTTCGCCTGGAGATAGTAAACGTTTCAACGAAAGCGTGATGGGAGATCATACTTGTTTTTCATATGTTGAGCAGCTGTAATCCTTTCGATCCTAGCCTTCTCGTATATTTCATGCAATATTTCTTGTAGGTCTTTTGCATAGCCGGCGATAGACGAGTCACACAGCACTACCCTAAAAAGCAAGTCAGGTGGTAAACGCATGTCCCACCCAAAAAAGCATTCTGTAGGACAATAGCTCATTCCAATAAGTTTGGTGCTTATCGATAGACTTTGCTAAAAACTCCAATATCGTTTTGTTTAACCTCTCCACGAGCTCATCCGATTGAGGGTGTAGCGGAGTCGTCGTGTAGCGGTACTCCAAAGCGACTGAGTATCTGAGATGTAAGAGCTTTTGTGACTGTATCCGCGGTCTGATAAGGAATCGGCAACACTTCAGTTTATTTGGCAAAGTAGTCCACAAAGATCAATAAGTATTTGTTGTCATTTGATGTAGTTGGCAGAGGACCCAGGATGTCGGTAGCTGCAAGTTGGAATGGCTCACCTGACAAATACAATTTAAGTTGAGGTATTGTCCTAATGAAACATCTTTAGTACAACTGTTCGCATCGAAGCAGGTATAATTAGGAGCCACTGATCACTTTGTTGAGACGCTTACACAATACTCCGTTCATTACAGCGAAGGCTGCAAATTGTGCCCAATATGCTTTAATTTTGGCTGAGTGACCGGAGACATCTCGCCACTCTGGTGGTTGGCCTGATAAAACCGAAGATGTGATTTGCCATGTCATTTCATCCACCTCCTGCTGACGAATCAAATTTGGAAGATCGAAATCGCAATTAATTGGTGTTAAAAGATTAACCTGTTCGGTTTGCGCCTTGGAGTCTTTTTCATCGCAGTAACGACAGTTGTCCCCGCGACAAGGACGTCAGGATAATGCATCAGCGTTCAAATGAAGTCGTCCGTCTGTTGCAGTTGTTCAATCCATAGAGCAAGTCGTCCTTGGGGATTCTTAAAGCTTAGCAACCAGTTAAGGTTTGCGTGATCAGTTCGGACAAGAAATTTGTGGCCGAACGAATATGATAGATAGGCCGAACAAATCGATAGATTTTATTATAGCGAGTAGCTCCTTTCGGGTAGTGCAGTAATTTCTTTATGATTTGCTTAGCGTTTTACTGAAAAAGGCGATGGCGTATTCTGTACCATTCTGCTGCAGCTCCTATTCCCTCGTTGCTGGCATCGATGTCCAAAACAAAGTCTCCCTTGGGCATCGGATACAACAGGCTTGGTGAGGTAGTCAACTTTGTTTTCATTGTCTCGGAAGAAGACATGACATACTCACTTCACTTTAATTGTTACACTTTTATTTGTTAGGCGGTGGAGAGGATGTGTGCTCTGTGCAAATCTTGGCACATAACGGCGATAATACGTGCAGAGACCTACGAAGATTCGCAATCCCTTTAAGTTTTTTTGTTTTGGCCAGCTCAAAATCGCTTCAGTTTTATTTCGGTCGAACACCTGCAGCCGACAGTGCTAGTTTAAGGTAAGCGTCTCTAAACTGTTGAAGCACTATTTGCAGAGTAGACAACATTTCTTCAAAACTTTTGGCGTGCACGAGAACATAATCAATGTATTTGAGGTACATAGGAAGTGGTAAATCATTAAGCAGCTTCATCATTAGTCGCTCGAAAGTTGCAGGTGCGTTGATAAGTCCGAAACTCATCACCATGAAATTCCAAAATCCAATCCTGGTGACAGGCCGTTTTATCCTTGTCCTGAGGTTCCATCTCAAACCGCCAATACCCGGATTGAAAATCAAGTGTACTGAAGCAGTTAGATCACGCAACAGCGTCAATTGTATCATCAATTCTCGATAAAGGAAATAAATCTTTGGTGGTCACATTATTTATCCGACACAAGATCTCGTAATACCATCCTTTTTCTGCTCCATGATAACGGGCGAAGTCCAAGGACTTTCGGATTATATCGTTTTGCAACATCTTTTCCACGGTTAGTTGACATTCCTCGTGTTCGGCATTCCTGCATTCAAGTGCTGGGATGATGATTCGTAGAGATCATGCAGATGATCGCGCAGATCTGTAGCGAAACTTCCGTCTTTATGCTGCGCTTTTGACACTATCTCGTAGTTGAAAAGTTCCTTTGCGACGCTAAGTTTAGTTTTCTTAGGAACCTTGACTGGGAAATCCGATATATTTGCCAGATGTACCACGGTTTCTCATCAAGCAGGCGGTTTAATGGCTTTGTAACCAAAATTCTCTTTTTAAGTTCGTCGTATGAGGGCTCAATAAGAACCTCCCCCGATAGCAACCTTGTGGCAGCCAACTGCTAGTGTTGCGAAGGTACAATTACACCGTCTGCAGTCGATTAAGGATTTGAAATATCCGGATTTGCCGTTTTCTCTGCTGCAATCTTTCCTATATCGTTCTATGGTATAAGGTCAACTCTGCATCCCCCTGCAAGAAGCTAATAAGTGGCGAAATCAATTTTACATTTTGTCGGGACCAGGAAATCAGTACCTAAAATTCCATGGCCATTACTTGGGAGCTGGAAATATACCACCATAAACCTGAGTCGGTGACGAAGCTTATCCAATTGAACACTTGTATTCCACTCACCAATTACATTAGTTTCCCCATTAAGGGTGCTGATTCTAACATTTGTGGGTTGCAAACGGTAATATTCTTTGTAACAAAGTTAAAAACGACCCCGTATCCGCTAGAAGATGGCACCTTCTTCCACCAACTGTGGCTGAAACTTTAAGTCCACAGGGGCGGTTACTTTTGGATGCGTAAATAGAAAACATAGGCCTGGTTGTTCTGTCAGTGGCTGCCCTTTCCGCTAACATCTCCTCGTTTCCTGAAGCAGAAGGGTGTTGCGAGCACTCACCATTTCCGCGGTCATGATAATTCCCTCTGCATCTCCATATACGTCTGGTCCATTGGATTAGTGGGTGCCAAACAGTCTATTCCTTAGTTTTGGCGGCGCTGCTCTGGGACATTCTCTGAAGACTGTGCGAGCTAATTGCTCTATCTCCGTTGCAAAAGCTGCGAGCTCCTCCTTTGACGCAGTTGTGAATGGGATATTTGTTTTACCTGACCAAGAAATCGAAGATTTAAAGCATCTACCAGCGCTGAATAATGTTCCCGATTTGTTTCGCTAAGATCAGATAGTACGGCCACGGCAACTTCCCGCAGCATAGAGCCCAAAATATGTGCCTTCTGCCGGCCGGTAAACTAATTAGTAGAAGCAACGATTTCAAATTGGATTTTATAGCTCTCCCAGTAAGTAGTATTTCCATCGAACTGCTGTGGTTTCAACTTTATCAGAGTCTCCCCTGCATTGCCATGTGTTGCTGGAACTTGGTGCCCGAGAAGTTGAAGTCTCCGTTACTTTCTCAGCAAAGGTAGTGACACTTAGTGTTCAAACTTCATCTGCTGTCTGCTTGTGCATTTCACGGAGGGAGTCCAAGTCTATGCTCTAGCTTTTGACTGTCTCGGTTAGCAGTTTAGCGAAATAAACATCGCTAGATTCGTGAATGTTTCCAAATTCCACTTCTGACATCAGTCTTACAAAAATTCTAGCGATTCCTTTATTAATACTGGATTTTTGTTACACTTGATAAATTATGACCAGCGTTGCACGATGGTAGATGAAGAAGTAGAAAAAGGCACTTCTTTTTGTCAGCCGTCAAATTCGTTCAGGTATCGAGGAACTCGTAACAATATGTAAGCTAATAAAGTTTGACTATTTGGCTCCAGTTGTAAGATCGAAATTGGGAAAGCAGTTTTTTAATATTCGTTGGAGGGGGTGTGGGCGGTTGAGCAGTGACAGTATCAGGGGCAGGGGTTAAATTAAAAGGAACGCGTTGATGTTGGTACTTGAATGGAAAAGAGCCAATTGGGTTATTTGTGGCTGACGTGAAGGGGGTTGCTTAGTGGAAAGTGCGGGCGTGGGAAGTATTTTGGTTTTAAGGTAACAGATGGGGTCAGGTTTAGGATGTGAATAGGGAATGGATCTGGGCGATTTTTAGTGAGGTTTGTTAGACAAGACGTTGCTTTGCTTTTTTTTTTCTGTTGTTGATTGATATGTTTTAAATGGTTGATTAACTATCCATTTGGAGACCAGCATCTTTCAAAGGTTAAGGTTGGTGTTGGATGGATTAACATAGCATGGGTTGGAAGACTATTGATTTTGTGACATACTGTTTCAATGAGGTTTTCCTAAATATTCAACCATTAATCATTAATCAACCTAATTATTTTTTTAATTAAGCTCATTGATTTTATCGAATATAATTTCAAGCATGAACTCGTACTGCTTTGAAAGTGGATAATTGTGTGTTGCAGATTGGAGATGGAGATTGGATATAGTTGATTGGAGACGAAAATCTATGTCTTTCTGGAGAGAGTTGATGGAAATAGACGTTTTCTGCCTGCAATCCATCATTGCGGAGCCGATAGATATAGTTTCGCCTAACACTTCGTCGAGGTGACGCCTGGATGGATTGGATTGGAATCTTGCATTCAATTAAAAGCGGTATTTGTGAGAGAGGGATATTGATATTCTGAAAAATCTTTAAAGAAGACAGTGTTTCTTTTATTTAAAACGACACAAATAGCATGCAATATTTTGCCGCAGTTACCCTTGCAGGTAAAAAAGTTAGCATTTATGTCGCATTAACAGTCTAGTAGGTCAACAATAAAAAAGAGACTTCAGCGATGACAATTTTTGGGTGAGAAAATGGATTGATTGAACTGAAAGAAGGGAAATAAGAATTCTCAATTATGGAGTAAAATAAGAGGTCGATTGAATACAGTGGCGGTTTGAATTAAACTCGCCAGTTAATTCAAGACTAAAAGGGGGGGGGGGGGGGACTCTGTTGCTCAATTGCCCTCTGAGCCCTAAAACGAAAACCTCATGTATCATATTTTGTTATATTCTTGTTTATTTCAGACCAACAGATGAATTTAACAGGGATGGCAAAGACATATACAGGGTGACTGACTTGAACTGCAACCTTTTAAAATGCTATATTTTTTTATTTTTTGATAAATTTTATTGTGTTAAGGCAAAAAGTGTTGGAAAATACATCAATTTTCAAATTATATAAGTAGTTTGCAATATGTCCACCTTTGGCGCGAATAATGGCCTTGAGACGGCTGAAGAAAGCATCGCACGCTGCACGCAAGTGGCTCTGCGGTATTTTGGCCCATTCCCGGCGAAGTGCTTGTTTGAGGTGGTCCAAACTTTGGTATTTTTTAGTGTTAGTTCTTAGTTTTTTGACCAATCTTGGTTAACGCGAGCTTTGTGAGACAGTGCCGAGTCTTGTTGAAATGTCCAGGGTCTCTGACTGAAATGATTGTTTGCCCAAGGCTTCAATACTGTCTCCTAGATAGTTTCACGGTATAGTATCGCATTAATTTTGACGCCACGGTCCAAAAATACGATGGGAGAGCTACCTTCGGCGGTTATGGTGGCCCAAACCATCACCGTCGGTGCTGCCTGATTTTTGGTGGCCGTCCGAAGGTGTAAATATTCGAAGGACCTCTCTGACAAGTAAACTCTGTCATTTTGTTTGTTGACGTATTGATCTATACCAAAAAGCGACTCAACGGAAAAAAACAAATTCGGCAACTCACCACTTTCTTGTAAGCGTAGCAACTCCTTCGCTCTTTCGACTCTAACTTTTTTCTGTTGCGGTGTAAGATCGTGTGTTTTATCTGAACCAATATTGATCTGCTAATAAAAGTTGACCTTCCCCATCTTAACGAAAAAGAGCGGAAAGTGATAAAAAAAACTTACTACACAAATATATTGTAAGAAATCAATGTACAAGTGCACCTTGCACTGTTTAGCCTGTCACTGAAAAAGTCGATGAAATTTTGCAACTGATGGAGTAATACGGGCACAGAAGCTGTTTTGAGATAGCAAAGCCACTAAACATCAACCGTATGACAGTTTGGAATCATCTTAAACGAGCAGGCTACTCAAAGAAGCTCGATGTTTGGGTGCCTCATGAATTATCGCAAGGAAATTCAACTGACCTAATAACCATCAAAGAAACGCTGCTGAAATGTAACGAAATGGAACCATTTTTGAAGCAATTCGTTACGGGCGATGAAAAATGTATCAAATACGAGAATATTCAACACAAACGACTTCAAAGCCTGGATTGACGGCAAACAAGGTTATGTTTAGTGTTTGGTGAGATTGGAAGGCAATTGGGTATTATGAGCTGCTAAAACGTGGCGATACGGTCAATTCGATCCTCTCCTGTGCACAACTCGACCGGAATTGGCCAACAGAAAGGGAGTTGTCTTTCATCATGACAACGCTAGACCACACAGATCTTTAACAACCCCGAACAAATTGACTGAGCTTGTTTGGCAAGTTTTGATGCATCCACCACATAGTCCGGACCTTGCACCCTCTGATTACCATTTGTTTCGGTTCTTGCAAAACTTTCTTGATGGTAAAAAATTGGCCGACCGAAGAGCAGCTAAAAATCACTTGACCAAGTTTTTCGCTGATAAACTACAGAAGTTCTAAGCCGATAGATTTATGAAGCTACTTGGAAAATCGCAAAAGGTCTTAGATAATGTTGGCCAATATGTACTTGACTGAAATTGATTTTGAATAAAGAAAATTTTTTTTCAAAAATGTACCAAGAAGAGACTTTTTTACGACCCAATACATCGCTCATGGCTGAATAAATGGAACCTGAAGTGGATTCACACTCACATTCACCTATAAATCATCTGCGGATGGTCCAACATACTGATTCCTATAAAGTTTTTTACAAGTTAATAACACAGAATGCATCTACACCCAGCTGACTCAAACTGCAACAATTTTATTGTGCCAAAGCAAAAAATGTTGCAAAATATGTACATTAATTTTCAAACTGTATCAGTAGTTTTCAATATGTTTGGCGCGAATAATGGCCTTGAGACGGCCGAAGAAAGCATCGCACGTTGCACGCAAGTGACTCTGCGGTATTTTGGCCCATTCCATTTTTTTTTTAGTGCCAACCTTCGTCTTCCAAATACCCCAGACAGAGAAATCCAACGGATTTGCATCCTGAGAACTTGCAATCCATTGTGTCGAAGAAATGAAGTGTGGAACATTGTTTTTTAACCAATCTTGGTTGAGTCATGTTGAAATGTTCACGGTCTCCGACCGAAATGATTGTTTGCCCAAGGCTTCAATACTGTCTCTAAGACAGTTTCACGGTATACGATCGCGTTAATTTTGACGCAACGGTCCAAAAATACGAGCGGAGAGCGACCATCGGCGGCTACGGCGGCCCAAACCATCACTGTCGGTGCTGCCTGCTTTTTGGTGGCCGTCCGAAGTTGTAAATTTTCGAAGGACCTTTCTGGCAATTAAACTCGGTCATTTTGTTTGTTGACATATTGCTCGATAACAAATGGCGACTCATCGGAACAAACTAAATTCGGCAACTCGCCACTTTCGTGCTAGCGTAGCAACTTCTTCGACTATAACTTTCTGTTGCGGTGTAAGATCCTGTGCTTTTTGGAACTTCAATGGCTTGAGCCCAAGCTCAATTTTCAGTATGTGTTGCATCCTTCCCAACGATATGTTGAGCTCACGCGCCATTTTTCTTCCACTTCGACGCGAATTTCGCTCAATTCAATTCACTTTCCGAACCATTTCCGCCGATGTTGTTGTTCCTAAATGACCACCACCATGGTGTTTTGCAACGTTGCCAGTTTCACAGTAACGAGCTACGGTTGGAGACACAAATGACTTATTCACGTTGAGGTGCTGGAAGGCTCTAACGAAAGCTACTTGTGGTTTTCCTCCAATTATACAGGACCAGTTACCTCAGTTCCAACCAAGCCCCCGCGTAAACGCGACTCTTTCGAATTAATCCCAACCTCTCACACTCACCTCCTTCGGCCACCCACAGTTAAAATAACTCAACAAACTTGACACAGCAGAATGTCGCTATGCACTTTCTAGGCTCAGAGAAAAAAAGACGACTCAGTTTGCTATGAGGGAAAAACTAAAACAAGCGTCATGGTTTCTCTGCAGCAGGAAGTTCTCTCTACGGAGCCTACAAGTCTAAGGAAATTATATAGGGTTTTCCAATAGGGACTTGACAACTTTGAATTTAATTTGTGAACGCACTCTTTCACTAATCATCAAACTGTCACTGTAAATTTATTCAGTAAATTTTCATCACGGTAAAGTACACTAACGAGCAAAGACTGCAAATTATAAAAATTTTCTACGGATATTCGGAGTCGGCGATAACAAGTTTAATGCAAAAATTCGAGTCTACATATTCGTTGTGTGATGTTGCCGTGTCAGTGAAACAACGGGTTGGTCGAAGTGTCGAAAATATCGCTGCCGTTCAGACGTCCGTAGCAAACGATCCAAGTCAGTCAATTCCACGACGTTTTCAAGAATTGGGCATCGCTCAGACTACGTTATGGCGTATTTTGCGTAGGGATCTTGGTTTACACCCATACAAAATCAAGCTGACTCAAGAATTGAAGCCAATGGACCATTTGAAGTGACGTATGTTCTCCGATTGGGTTCTGGATAAGATGCCCTAAGATGATGAATTTCATCGCAAAATTATCTTCAGTGAAGAAGCTCATTTTCGTCTCAATGGGTTCGTCAATAAGCAAAATATGCGTTATTGGTCGGGTGAATGTGCTTCATGAATCACCACTTCATCCACAAAAAATAACTCTTTGGTGCGGTTTGTATGCCGGCGGCGTTAGTGGGCCATATTTTTTGGTCGACGATAACTATCGTCGCGTTACTGTGAATGATCAGCGTTATCGCGCCATGATCACTGATTATTTTTGACCCGAATTGGAAGATATGGACTTGGACGACATGTCGTTTCAACAGGATGGTGCCACAAGCCACACAGCACACGCTACAATCGATTTATTGAAGAGTAAGTATGGTGAGCGTCTTATCTCAAGACATGGGCCAGCCGACTGGCCGCCTCGGTCGTGCGATTTAACGCCGCTTGACTATTTTCTGTGGGGCTACGTTAAGTCATTGGTTTATGCTAACACGCCGACGACGTTGGAAGAAATGTGTGGCCGAGTCGTTGAAAATTGGGTCCAACGAATCGACCGCTGCAAACGTGCCCGCGATGGCCATATGAACGAAGTCGAGTTCTATTCATAAATGTTTTGATTGTACTTCTAGCCAATAATAAAGTTTTTGAAATATCTCAAACGGTTTGCCTTTTATTTAAAAAAAAAAAAAGATGTAAAGTCGTTATTAGAAAACCCTATATAAGTATATAGTATATAGTCACTCAAGAAATAAAAAAAACATTGTTATTGTAGGTGGACGTTTTAATCTAGATATTCTAAGGAAGCAAAAACAAACAATTTGTAGATGCGATCAATTCATTGATTTTTCATTTTACTAACGACGACAACCTCACTCATTTTCAACCTGACAAAGTATCTTCACTCATAAGTGTTTTTCTAGTTTCTGAAACTGACTTGGTAGCACACTATGGTCAAATTTATTCCCCAGGATTTGCATATGATGACATGATTATACTTTCTTTACATATTGATCGTCTTAGTTCAAATGATGTCCTTTTACGATTTCTCCAAATTCTCATCGATTGATATTCTAACATCGTTTAATAACTGTGATAAACTTACTTGGTCACCTATGTACTGCACATCTGACGTAAATTTCCAATTTTCTAGACTCAAAAACAAAATTCACTATTTTTTTGGCAAAAATGTACCCCTTGTAAAAAGTTATTTACCATATAAAACCTAGCATCTCTCAACAGATTAAAAATTTTATTAACAAACCAAATTTACTATACTTTAGATGGCGCGGATTCCAATACGAGTACATAACGAATTACTGTTATCTACCTGATTCTTAAAAACAAGAATGAATACTATCAAGCTAAATTTAGTTCCAATAAATCAAGTTCAGCGTTTAAGAAATCGATTCGACAAGGCGGCATTACCAAAAGTGAAACTGACTGTAACAATATTGACCTTAAAGTATACCAACAGTGTATCACCAAACACTAACAAGAGTGACTTTTTCTTTTTTGACGGCCTCCAAGCAAAACAAGGAACACCTTGTTCTATTTCCTTTCAATAGGTTGATGAGACAACTGTAGGTCAGGTTATTCTCACCATTAAATCGAATGATGTAGGTCTGGATGATATTCATCTGAAATTCATTGAAATCTTGTTGTCAATTCTTTTCAAGCAAATTAAAAACTTGTTTAATACAGCTATTATAACCCGAATTATTCCTGATGAAGGGAAGCAAACAGAAACTATACCTGTTTCAAAATCACGCTCGCAGAATAATTCTGAGTACAGACTAATTGCAATTCTTCTTTTCCTTTGCAAGGTGTTTGAGAAAATTGTAAGTAAATCCTTCTTGAATATACAGATCCAATACCAATCTGGATTTAAAGCACATCGGGTGCCCCAAGGATCTGTCTTTGGCCCTCTTTTCTTCACGAGGTTCATAAATGATATTTATAAAAGAACAATTCACTGCGATTATCATATTTATGCAGATGATGTGCAGTTATATAAGAAAATGCCCACACTTACAGTGTCTTCCATTATCGATTCCATATTTGTTTGGTCTCAAAGAAACTGTCTTAGCCTTAACACGACAAAGGATAAGATGCTGCTGATTAGTAATAGAAATCGGAAAATTGCTTATTTGCTGTTTTTACTGTTACTGTTACTGTTACTTTTTTCACAAAAATCAAGTTTGTCCACTCTCCGAGAACGATTAATTTAATACCTCCTAGATACAAATTTATTAATAAAAATCATCAAATCATCCAGTCTAGTATTTCGTCATGCAGATATCCCCTGATCAACACCACATGTTCAACTTTTATCTCATAATCACAACAAAATTAAATCAACTTTTAAAGCTACATCAAATGCCATAGGACTGACGGCAGACAAATATTTAAAGTCAAAAAACTTTACCTACTAAAAATTCCGTTATTTAAGTTATTAAGCCCAATATTCCTTAGCACTCTCTCAGTGGAGAGTGCTTAAATTTAATGAATATTGTTCTGCATAACAATTTGCAAATGCGTTCCATTGTATATTGCCACAAGCAACTGTGCTCATGGAACAACTCCTTTAGTGGGTGATTTTGTTGGTAATATTCAACCTTAATAATAGTAAATTCGAAAAAGATACGTCAAGTTTTTACCCCAAAGAATCAGTGATGGCACTCACAAAAGGGTTAAACTCTCACGCACTTTCCTTTCAATCGACCACACAACGCCATTTGACTTGGAATAGCTACAATAGAAACAGCCTCTGAATCACCCTTTAAAGGAAATGTAAGAACCCACAAAATTACGGTTAACTTACCCCATTAACAACTTACTATAAGTACAACAGGATTGAGCAAATTTTCTGGATAAAAATTAAAAATTAATCCACCCTCTCGGAAGGCCGTTTAAAATGATGTAATCAACCATCACCAGACTTTCTGTACCAGTACACCCCTTTAAGTTTAGCTTGGGGTTTTTGTAGCTTCTTAACTTTAATGGGTTAGCAGGTGCTTAGCGAGGAGTTTCAGATATTCTGCTCCGCTTAAAAAAAAAAAAAAAATAAAATAAAAATAAAAACAAAAAGACTCCCAATGGTGGGACGCTCAGCTCACTCCGAGCTATTGGTGTGGTCTCGCTCTGCCGACCACTTACAGATATATATCCCAGCCCGGTCATTAATTCATTCCAAAAGTTTCTTTACCCACAGTGGCCTTGTAAAGAAAAGGGTTGACTTTTAACCAAAAACGGAGGTGTGGGAGGGTGATGCTGATGGTGGTATCCGTACAATGTATCACTATCACCGTTGGCAACTCATCCAAAAAGTGTCCTATGGCCGCACCTCCCACAGACCGTGTTTCCGAACCACAGGTGTTTTCAAAATCTGGCAGAGTGCTTTGGCCAAGAGTGGATGGGAAAGTAAAAGAACTTATAATTGCCGAAACCTAGAATCCTTTTTCGGTTGATTTTTGTGTTCTGTCCTTTTGTTTGCACTTCGGCAATGATGATAACCTGAGGGAGGATGGAAAGAAAGGTTTGTAAAAGTAGTTTCGGTCCATCCATGCTTTATTGATTGTGCCTGAGGCTGGGACTGGATATGAATCCGAAGCTGAACCAAATGAATCCAAGAGATGGTAGCTGGTACGAGAAGGACGAAGAGGACGTAGACGGTACGGATACTATGTGCTTTATGGCAATTATCTACCTGGCTGGTTGTAGAGCGATTCTGGATATTAACGACACGATTACCTTTGGTCGTAATCCGTTATAAATCTTTTATGTAGTAAAAATTATCATCGGGTAGTTGTCATCGTCATTGGTCTCTTTTTTTTTTTTTTTTTGCTGCTCATGAACAAGCTGAACTCCTTTAGATATGCCAACTTATACACGTGTGTGTTTTCGATAGTTTGTGGTTTTTGGTTACCACCGATACGAATGTGGTTGGTAGAAGTATCTCTACTAGCATCGCACGTGATGCTCACCTTGCGTGTGGATAAGGAACAGCAAGCAAAATATTTTTATATAGTCATTAGGACAAATTTATGCGGTCATAGAGATAGTCGAGTCGAAATTAGTGATTACCAGACACATAGTCAAATACCGTGTATATGTATGGGTGTATAAAGACTTCGTGTATTGTTAGGTTAAATTTTGGATGACCAGTGTTAGGGGGCGAGCACGTAGTATACGCTTACAATTAACATAACTGAAACTGATCTAAATTCAATTAGGCGATGGCTTAAAGTGGCTTTCAGCTATGCTAAATTAAAAGAGATAGAAGTACATTTAATCGAGTTGGTTGGGAGTTGTTAAAGAGTTTATTTTAATTATATGTTATGCAACTGCTATCAAATGATGGGAAAACAGAAATATTTAATTGATTTTGAAAATGGAAAACATTTTTACTACCGCAGGGCTTAAATGGAACACAATCTAGTTGGTTTAAGTTGCAGTTTGAAAATTTTTTCGTTGGAATACGTAAATTTTGTGGCAATATATTGTAGATAGATGTGAACCAAGTCCTGCTGCATAGCTTCGAAGCACTTCAATGTCGATGCGTTTGATCGCTTTCATAAAACTGTAAGCTCTAGAAAAAAATGCCTGCCTACCCGCTTACTAAGAAACTAGAAGTAACAATCTGGCATTTGTAATTCGGTTCAAAAAATTGGTATGCATGAATTATTAGTGTTCTTTCTTCCTGTTTCTTTTCCGGTTATGGTAAAAGGTTGTATGTGGATAAAAAGCGGTAATCAAGGTGATGTCCTTGTCTTGTTTTTGTATTATAGGGGATTTTTATCAACTCCCTACCCAGCACAATAGGTATCTAGGTATTTTAAGTTCTTGTACCTACTTCCAGGAAGAGTTTTATCGCTCCTTCAATACTAGGTAAGATAAAGTTAACACTCTTAAAACTGAAAGGAAGAACGAACGAAAAGAAAATCGTTACAAGATGTTTTACTAGAATTCAAAGTCTGTAATCGTGTGTGATTTAAGCTTAAATAAATAGAGAAAGACCGAAGAAGGTGTTTGTATGTTGTATGCTTGGAGTAGACATTGACATTGATTTTGCTTATTTTACGTCATCATGCTAGCCACCGGGTACTACGTAGTCCGTCAGGACCTGTTTTGCTCTTAAGGGCGGAAAAAATGCATTGGAAATAGCAAAACAGATACAAACGTTTCAAAATATAGGCCATGGAAATGAAAGCCAGAGCACGTATAGTATAATAGCTACGGAAATATTGTATTAAAAACCTATAACCAGACGACAAGCAACATAAGCAGTACAACGTCGAAATAACTTCAAATGAACTACTACAAATATTTCTAAGATCGCGGCACAATGAAGAAAAAGTATTGGGGTCGAGTAGGGACCCCTGCAAATGGGGGAAAATGAATTTTGAAATAAAAACAAATAACATTTAACCCGTCAGCTTTACACTGTTGCCCTCGAAAATATAACGGAAGATTTTACGCAAGCCAAAGTTACAGGGTGTGGTAAAATCACATATCTTTCGAAATATGGGTTACCTTAATCTTGGACTGAAATAACCCGCGCATTTAATTATTAAAATGATGAGTGCTGATCGGATGTCTAACTAATGGACGCACTTAAAAGTGAGAGCTTATTCCAACCGCACGTTAACGGAATATAAGTTCTGATGGAAATGAAGAACCTACCGCCGCTGTTGTACGCAAATTTGTGCAAAAAGTTCGCGAATACGGCTTGTTTACGTCCGAAAGTGGTCGACTCAATCCATTAACGTTGACAGCCTGATATGAACCTTGGACACAGATCTCTGATTATTCTCTTACAAAGTCCAATTGACTCAGAAATTGAAGGCAAACGACCAACCGCTTCATTATTGCTTCTCAATACAGCAGTTCGAACTGGATGTCGAACTTCAGCAAATGATTGACCCCTTCTGCCCTAAGGTAAACGTTACCAGCCGTCTTGGCGATGTCAATTGGCCGCCTCGAAGATGCGATCTGACCTTATTAGACCTTTTCCTGTATGGTGCCCTTAAAGATTGATCTTTTCCAAATAATTCAGAAATTATTCAAAACTTTAATGTGAATATCATCTGAGCCATTCGTGAGAAAGAGCTAAAAACAGTCAACAAAGTCTTTTAAAAAATGGGTTGGCAGGATGCGCTACTGTGTATTTTATAACTAATGGGAGCGTTCGTTAATTTTAATAAAGCCATAACATGCCGAAAATACAGGGTCACTGACTCGAACTGCAACTTTTTAAAATGCTATAATTTTTTAATTTTTTGATAAATTTTATTGTGCAAAAGCAAATATTGGAAAATACTTCAATTTTCAAATTATATCAATATCGGTCTTGAGCAGCATCGCACGCTGCACGCAAGTGGCTCTGTGGTATTTTGGCCCATTCCCGGCGAAGTGCTTGTTTGACGTGGTCCAAACTTTGGTAGCTTTTAGTGCCAACCTTCGCCTTCAAAATACCCCAGACAGAGAAATCCAACGGATTTGCATACGGAGAATTTGCAAACCATTGTTTCGAAGAAATTAAGTGTGGAACATTGTTTTTTAACCAATCTTGGTTGACGAGCGCTTTGTGAGACGGTGCCGAGTCTTGTTGAAATGTCCACGGTCTCCGACCAAAATGATTGTTTGCCCAAGGCTTCAATACTGTCTCTAAGACAGTTTTACGGTACACGATCGCATTAATTTTGACGCCACGGTCCAAAAATACGAGCGGAAAGCGACCATCGGCGGTAATGGCGGCCTAAATCATCACCGTCGGTGCTGCCTGCTTTCTGGTGGCCGTCCGAAGGTGTAAATATTCGAAGGACCTCTCTGGAAAGTAAATCCGGTCATTTTGTTTGTTGACATATTGCTCTATAGCAAATGGCGACTCATCGGAAAAAAAACAAATTCGGCAACTCACCACTTTCGTGCAAACGTAGCAACTCCTTCGCTCTTTCGACTCTAACTTTTTTCTGTTGCGGTGTAAGATCGTGTGTTTTGTGGAACTTCATTGGCTTGAGCTCATTTTTCAGTATGTGTTGCATCTGTTCCAACGATATGTTGAGCTCACGAGCCATTTTTCTTCCACTTCGACGCGGATTTCGCTCAATTCGAGCCTTCACTTTCCGAACCATTTCTGCCGATGCTGCTGTTTTTCTATGACCACCTCCATGGCGTTTTGCAACGCTGCCAGTATCACGGAAACGAACTGTGGTTCGAGAAACAAATAATTTATTCACGTTGAGGTGCTGTTGGGCTCTAACGATAGCTACTTGTGGTTTTCCAGCCAAATGTAAAGCAATCACACTATCACGTTTGAATTTCATCGCGGATAAAAAATTTTTCAACACAACTGAGACGCAAATCGTTTAAAAGGCTGTTAAATAATAAAATTATCCGTCATGTGTCAAAATTGGAGCTCACAGTAATGAACGGTTTGGAAATTATAGCAGTCTGAAGTTGGTTGCAGTTCGAATCAGTCAGGGTGTATAATAGTTGATTTTGGTTAATTTTATTTTATTTTTGGAAATAAACTTGTATTTGAACTACCCTGCATAGGGATGGTGCGCGATATATACGATGACGTTTATATCAAATTCAAATGTACAGTGAGAATAACTGGGGAATTCGAAGATAAAATGGGGGTATACAAAGCGCTATTCAAATCTACGATGTGATAGTATACTTTCCTTTAGGTTACCCTACCGGGGCCTTAACCAGAAAGCTTAAATGATAGTGTTTAGACTTCCCAATCGGAAGGTTCGGGGCTTAATAACAGCCGTGGCCGAACGACTTTTTTTCAGGTCACTAAAATCTCGTGATATGAGAGGTTGCCTAAATACAACATCAAGTCAATTTACACTAATAAATTTAGTCTCCCTGTTAAGTGTTGGATGCCACATACAGGACGAAATAGCAACTGAGCCCAAAAATCTTTCTTTCTCTCTCTGTCCGATTTTCCTAAAAACTTAACACGTGTTCAGGTATCCACTTTCTCAATGTGACCCAGGCATATCAAACGTTGGATCTATATACGTCTGACTAGACATATGTCGCTGAACAACCCATACAATTTTCCGTGTTTGAATCTCCTCCTCCACTCCTAGTCAATACAAATGGGACCTTAAATCACACGCAGTATTTTTATCTCGGAATGGCCAAGTGTTTTTTCATCCACTTTTGACAAGGTGGAAGCTTCTGCGTTAAAAAGCAACACTGGGATTTTAGGGTCTTGTATGAAGCTTGTATAGTCTTAGAAGCGAGGGATCTGCTACTCAATTGCCTCCTTAGCTTAAGCGCAAAGCGATTGGTCTGGTCTGGTTTTTGTGTATTAATGTCGATGGTGCCTGCAACTGCGGTAGACGGAACCCTTAACTTTCTCCGAATTACAACTGTCAGTGGTGATATTCTGAGAAACCTTCGGTAATGTGGGTCCTTTTCTGATGACATTATGTACTTTGTTTTACCCTCATTTACGAACAGACTCATTTTGGACGCTTCCACCTCAATATTAATAAAAGCTTCGTTGTGTTCTTCCTATCACATCGGTGTTTTATGCGGATGCAAGTAACGGTATGGACTTACCAAAGATCGTGGCTTTTTTGTTGGACATTGACTTTTCCACCATGATAGAGCGTTGCATTGTCTAAGACCTTTCTTCGTATTGAAGGTCTCGGTTAATTTATTACTGACCAAAGAGAATTTACGAAAATTTTCCATAGTCATCCTGCACAATCTAACGAGTTTGGCAGGGATATCAAAGACATGGCGTTGCATAGCTCATCCCTATGCGTGCAAATAGGTGGTAACTGTCGTTCTGAATTGAATGAATAATTAATTAATGGTGAACTTTTCTAGTCTGATACCGCACTGGTATGGGCACACTAGATCGTTCCTGAATGGTTTCAGATACTCACAAAATACGACAGAAAAGGTCTTATAGGTAATGTTTCACCTTCGGTCGGTCCAGTAAAAAAAGGCTTTTTTTCTTGTGGATCTAACAAACTATGCTGAGATTTCATGCTTCGTGCTTCTTTTGCTCTAACCATATGTTACAGATGAGATGACACGTGTTCCCAACCAGGTCATATTCAGTTTTAAATCCAAATGCGCCAGCAGCTTTATTAAACTTCGATATTACTACCTTAACATCGTCTAGAGCAGGGTGTCGGAATTCTTAGGCTTCCATTTCGCCTTTGTAACCATTGGCTACTTATGATCATGCCTTTTTTTATTTTTATAGGGCTTAGTAACAGCTCTCGCACGTCGTCAAACCAGAGTGTTCATGAAAGCAATCACATCAAAAGTACTTTCTCTGATGGCTCATTGAAAACTTTTCCATATATGACATTTGTACGGGGGCAAGAGCATTGAAAGAGGGAAACGCGATCAACAAAAATTTCGATATCGACCTTTAATGGTTTAACCTGACTCCGTTATAAGTGCATCCGCATTTCTACCCTGGTAGCAACAAAGTTACTACCATCCGACCTGATGTTGGCTCCTGTAAAAGTTGGAACATCCAGTGGAGGAATGTTTAGCGTCGATAGCAATATGATCAATCTGGTTGGGTTATTCAAAAAGTCATTGCGTTACTTTGATTTGATATTCATGTGCATTTATTTAATATACGAAGTTGAATATTAGTCTTTGATGTTTTGGTCCCTTTGACCTTCTGCCATCCCTCGAGCAGTCATTAAATTTGATATCTTTCTGCAAGAAACTTATTAAGGCGTTGTGTGATGAGGTCTTCAAAAGCAAACATGCTACCATTTAAATAGTTTTCCAAGGAGTGAAAAAAGTGGAAGTTTGATGGAACAAGTTTTGGCCTATACGTTGAATGTGGCAACGGGGAGTTTCTGTGCGATTTCATTACTTAATTTCTTTTTATTCCTTGGAGCAGCTCAAATAACACTGGTTCCTTTCAATCCCACCAGATTAGCAGTATAACCTTTTTTTGGTGGATGTCCACCTTTGCTTGGCTTTACGATGCTTCATCTCGCCTCCTCCAATCTTTTTTTCGGCTGGTGTTGTTGTAAACAACCCATTTTTCGTGATCATATCATTTCATGGTATCGGGCGATCTTGTTCTGACACTAGCAATGACATTTCTCCTTTGCTTAACTCTTCTATTACTTCAATTGTTTTCATTTTCAGAAAATATCGCTGATATCAACTGCAGCACAAAATTCGACCAAATTGCACAAACTTTTTCCTTGTTTCTAAGTATCTTAAGTGTCAATAACAAAACACGCGCAAACATTTGCCATATGTGTCACTCTCAGAACAAATAAACGCGGGTATAGAGCGTGTGACCTTTTGAACAACCCAATACATTGCCGCTTTTCCGAACGCGTGAACCCAACTCCAAAATTTAAATAGAAGATGTCATACATAGTTCCGAAGCGTGTCAAATTTAAATACCTTTGGTAACATGACGT
This sequence comes from Volucella inanis, assembly GCA_907269105.1. NCBI lineage: Eukaryota > Metazoa > Arthropoda > Insecta > Diptera > Syrphidae > Volucella > Volucella inanis. The sequence continues at coordinate 153,184,285 of OU026153.1, forward strand.
TTTCTCAAATTTTGTATGGGGTTGCTAAATTGGCGAGAAAGTTTAACAATACTTTGTAACAAAGAAACACTTATTACAATATGATCTAGAAAATGTGATTTGTTAAATTCTTTAAACTAGCCTTCTGTCTTGACAATGAACTTCCAGTTCGAGCTAAGTTTTTTTCATGCAAGCCATGTTTTCTTGTTTGGGAGCGCAAAGTAGTCGTAGAGAGACAGGTCAGGTGAGCATGGTGGATACGGCAGCATTTCGTACCAGAGTTTTTTTTTTTTCAGTTTGTATGCATTTTTATTGTATCAATTAATTTACTTTTACTTGCTAGACAAAAAAATGCTTAAAAATTAGCTTAATTAACCAAAATTCATCCACTTCTGCCACAGTGATTCCGCGTGAGTGAGCTGGTACGTTGTTGGGGTAGAGCAGCACTTTTTTCTTCGTCAAATGGGACCTTAACCCCTTCTTGCTGGAGAATAAAATTTACCCGGCTAAGGTTCAAATCTTTAAACTTTCCGAAAAAAAGTTAAACAAGATTGAAATATGCAATGAACAAAACTAACAATTTAATAATATTTATATGCATTCTGGGGGAATCATTTATTGCTAAAAGACTACCCTTTCAACCCAACCAACAATATAAGTATCAATGTTGAAAGCTTGTGTACAAAAAAGAACCTGTGAAAAAAGAGACAATTTTATACAACTCAGTGAAAAGCTGACAAGCGGAATTGATGAATTAAAGATTGAGTTGCAGCTGCTTAAGGAACAGGTCAATAATAACAATAAAAATGAGCAGGTAACAAAAACTGTCGTATATTCTACGGATGAAGAAGAACTACACAGAGAGACAGAACCATAATTCAGTAGGACAAAAAACAGAAAAAGAAAAGCAAAATGAGTATGTCTTAAAGCCTTCACCATCCAAAGTTAATCAGGAAAGCCCAGGAAAGATCAATAAAAAATCACCCCCCCCCCCCCCCCAGTCAATAAAGCCTCATCCAATTATAGTGCTTTGTATCACGAAGTATGAAGGCTTATTAAATTTATTAGAGCAAAAATAAAAGCAAATACAGCTCTCTTAAATAGTAATGATGTCAAAATGAATGTGGAAGACGAAAAATCCTGCAGAAACTTGACAAAATTACTAAAAAAAAAACTTGCTTAAGTATAAAAGAAAGGACCGCTGCCGATATTCATGATTACTTTTGAGCAAGATGAAGACATCAATAAAATTTATAAAGTTAAAGATATACTAGAAATGAAAGTGCAAACTCATCCTTTGTGTAAATCAAAGTTAGTTCCCCAAAACTAGTATAGTCACACTCACAAATACTTCAACTCTAACCCAAAATTGCAACCACAAATGTACCAACTATAGCGAAAGACACAAAGCCAACTACAAAGATAACAAGCAAAAGTAAATGCAAAAGACGCACATAAAGTCAGAGAAAATCGAAACAAAAGAGTCTTACCCTAGAATCGAAATCGGGGGTCCAAAAGAATAAAAAATAGATAAAGCTGAAGAAAATGTACCCTTAAAAAAAAATTGAGAACTAAAGTCTTATAACCAGTTCAAAGAAAACATATGCACAGGCTTTTTCGAGGAACGTTGTCAAACCAGTCGTAACCCCAAGTCTTCCAGCAATACCATGGAAGATATCACGCAAATAATTCTTAACGGAATGGAAGATATGAAAAAGAATAAAAAAAAAAATTCCTGAACGAATATCTTTCCTTAAAAAACAGAACGGTAACAAGAGAGCTGTACCTAAAAGATCCTAATGGCAAAAGAATCTATAAAACAAAGCAATGCTAAATAACATTCAACGCGAAATCTTACTTACTGGTCCACAGATAGGAACAAAATCCTGGAGTTGTCGGCTTTTTTATAACTTAGAATGCATCCTCAAATATCCACAACAATCGATGCAATAGAACTAGAAAATGAAGTACAGACTTTCACCCTAGGTAAACAAAACGCTGCTTGTTCTGCAACGCCAAAATCAACAGAAAAAGAAACGTACATTCCAAAGGAAATATGCGAGACTATATCTGAAAAGAGGAGAGCTAGAAATTGTTGAGAGCGCCAAGTGATAAAACAAGTTCAAACAATAAGCTCTGAAAGAAGATCATAAAATTGTAAATGGAAAGATACCTTACAAATCTAAAGCGCTGCTAGTACAGAATACTCACTGTGGAAGGCTACAAACTGGCTTACATTACGCCAGTTAAAAATAGCAGCAATGGAAAAAGGGAAGAAATAAACAAACATAAGGCGGATTTATTTACGGAATATCTTGAAAACGTCTTTTAGCCATACGAAGATAATGATTATTTACAACAATCCGAAGAAATGTGCGAAGACGAGAGATTTATTCCAGCAGTAACTTCAAAGCAGATAGCCACAGATATAAAACAAATATCAACGTATATACGAGTATATAAACGTCCCCTACTTCTTCGAATATTTTTGGTGATCAGTAGGAAACATATCACGGATATTTTCAACTATTTCCTCAGCAATCACGTCTTCCAAGTCTCCTGGATATTCCTCAGATATACGACACAGATATACGATATATGTGAAAGCATTATTTCGCCGTTGTTAGATTGTAAAGTGCCAACGAGACGATAGTCACACAAAATTAGTAAGTCAACTACACCCTTGAAATGATTCTTGTATTGATTTCTTTTAGTAAGGCTTAATCGAAGAACACTGCAAGATATTCTATGAATATTTTAATGAATGTTTTGCCTATAGCCTAGTAAACATACTCGTAAGCTGTTAAAGAGTGTGCTGGTTTATAACGAACAGTTTATATATCTGTTAATATCCTTACATTCCAGTTTTTATTGCTGCACTGTGTAGAAACAAGTACGACCATCTCGGCAAACCATTCCATATGACAATGAATCACTTAACAGCTTCGGAATATTGAAGTTAAAAACTTAAGCATGCAGTTGGGCCATAACGGCAAATTAACTGAGTAAAATCACCTAAATGAATGCCGCCCATGCAGGGGTATAAGCTAAAATGAATGAACAATTTCGAGCTCAGCAGGAGCTAAATGTTACGAGTATTTCGTATCCATTTTGTAAAATATCTTGCCGCATCAACGGGAGACTTCTTTAAGTGGAACCAGTGTACAATAAATGGCAAATGGAATAAACACAACTCAACGACCCTTAATTGAAATCGTAAACTCCGTTTATGCGCCCTTTCTTCAAGAATTGCAACTCAAGTCGAATTAAAAAAAAAAAAATTCTCGTCCTGCTTACAGCTTGCACTCTTAGGTCCTAGCATATCCCTTTTCTTAACGAGAAACTCGTAATGTGAAATTAAAATAAATTATAAGCGAAATCCTAACGAAGGGAGCATGTTATGCAAAACATATCTCACCATTGCGCGAGTGATGTTAAATTTTTGAAAAATCGTAAAATAAACTTTGCAAAGTACCAGGTTAACAGCAGCACCCATAGCTTTCAAAAGCATGCTGCAAACAGGATATGCTATCATCGGGAATTGTTTTACGAGTCGGAACTGCCATAAAGTATTAGGCAGGCTGGCTGGGTGGCACTCAGACAGACAGTCGAACAGGCCGCTTTTTCCAGAAGCTGAAACATGGTGGCACTCGTCCTTAAGTGGTCCTACACAACCAAGAGTATACACATTGCTGATACGTGATCTGAAACCAAATTATTAAAAACAGAAAAAAAAAAAATTAGTATCATACTTTCCTGGGAAGGTATTGCGAACTCAGTGGAGCTTTAGTACGATTTCGAATGTGCAAATACTCTCTGGAAACGTGTCGTTTGCCAGTGAAAGCTAACCAATTGGTGAATTATAGACTTGAAGTGGTTTTTTGGAATTATACATTTTGATATTTGTCGGAGGAGGATGTGTGTTTTTCTTGTTTTTTTTTTTTTTTTTTTTTTTTCAAACTTTAACCACCCTGATACAGGGTTATGTGATTGAAATGCAGACCAACAGATACCGGGACTAGGGTGAGTGAGTGTTCTATACCCAATCGAACGATTTCAAGTGCAAATTTGTAGTGTCAATATTTTTTGTCGAACTCGATGACACTCAAGTTTGCAGACAACTTGTATATGCAGAGGTTTGTACCAAGAGCCAGTTTGTTTACACTTAAGAGTGTACTAAAAGTTTAGTGTACCCCAGTTGTATGTTGAGGACTTTGATCATTTTAAAGGATGCACAAGTATTCAACGAGTTTTTATACGGATTTAAATTAAAATTTTAAAAATACTTCTCTGGCCCTTGTTAAGTCGAATACCAACCACAAGAGGATACATAAGTGGTTTTGGCAATATTTTATTCAAAGTAGAGCTACCAGATGTACACTCCCACTACAATGGTATGTATATTTGTCCTTGTGGTGGGTAAAATAAAATTTATTATGAAAAAATAGACAATTGCAGGTGTATCACTTTGGCGTGAACCTGTTCGCATGGTAAAAGCTGGCTGAGATCAATGGATTACTGTTCGAAAAAGTTTAGAACTGATGTAAGCCTAAGTTTATCAATTCTATTAATACCTTTTTGCTTGGCCTCTCCAACCTTTCAACAGTCCGTATTAAAATATCATATGCCCGAGCACTTTTTAAAAAGTTCACGTAGCTGTTGTCCTGCATCTAAGTAAATACGCTTAGTTCAGAAAGGCATAGAACCCTGGAAGATGCATGAAAGTTTTGGCGTTCGTATTGTACCACTCAGACCAGTAGCTAAGTGGGTCGATAGGAATGGAGGCTTTTAGGTGAAAAACTTAATTAGAACTTGTAGTGCCGTCTTGGTGCAGTAATTCATGCACCTGGTTGTCGGCGAGTGTTAGTTATTTTCATCTCTGTTTATCGATTGCTTCCTAGGGCGAATCCAGCAGAGATAAGGAAGTGAATTACTTCTCCGACAATATCGTTAGGATCATCATTTATTGAGAGTTTCGGCTTGAACTCGAATCCCTTCCAACAGATTGTTAGCGTCATCGGAATCTAATGTATCGTCCGGACTTGAATATTTGTAAAGCTTTATTTTGGCATACCTTATATCAAAGTGTAATCGATGTGGAGCTTTAGCTTTGATAAATGCCCAGTCGTACATTGAAATCGACGTATTAAAAGCTATTTGACGAAACGATCAAAAACATATTGGGTAAACAAATGCGGTGCATGTGCATGTTGGTCGATTCACTGCTCAATGAGCTCAACAGTTTTCACGCATACGCGGATAATGTAACTGTACTGTCTGTTGGATCGTGTCGATCGACGACTGGTGCACTAGCTTTCAGTCAATCCTCTCATAACTGAGATTGTTTGTTTTCTTTAGGAGGAGGAGAAAGATGTCTGATCTAACTCATCAAGTGCTTAAAGGTATCACCGTTTCATTTTTCAAAGTATTTGAGGGTCCACCTTGGATAACAAACTTCTGTGGACTAAATATGCTACGTTGAAAGCATCTACAGTGCCGTTGGCCTTCTGGTAGTCCAAAGGATTTACACGGCAATGAAAAGGCCAATTATATCCCATGCGTTGGTTGTCTGGTGGAATAATCTCTCACTAAAAATACATCATTGCTGCTTTCACTAAATAAAAAAGAATTGTGTGTCTCGGCTACATGGGGGCTTCCACTAGCATACCTGGCTCCGCTCTAGATGCATTGATGAATGTTTCTCCTCTTGATATTCATATATGCACTTCTACTTCCGTTTAAAAAGAAATGGTCTTTGGTACAACAAGCACTGAAGCTTTGATAACTTTGCGCGCCGACTGTCTTATGCCTCTGGACTTATGGATATGCAGTCTGATGAAATAACACCAAAATTCTAGCTGCGAAAAAATACGAAATCGACTTTCTCTATGCCTAAGACTGGTTTTGCGAAGAATCTGAGTCATGAAATAAAATGAATTCAGTCGCGTCTTCATGGATAGCTTCAAAACCGATACAGGATGTGGCACTGGTATCTTTCTGGAGGCAAGAAAAGGAAAACTTGCGACTGTATTCCAGGAAATCCTGATGGCAACCAGTAAAAACAAAATGTTCGTTTTTGTTTAGTTCTTTTTAAACCAATTTGTGAATATTTTATGACAAAATTGAATTCTAATGTGTTAAATGGATCTTCGGAGACTCCAATACCAAAAAAAAAAAAATTAATTTGGAAGCCTTGACTGATGATCAATTGGCTGAATTCATCGCTGATGATTATATCAGCGATGACACCATTTATGATCCTGACTATGTTGTCGACAACATTGAGCCGGATAATTAAGATGATATGTCAGAAAATAATGCTCAAGTAATTGAAAAATGCCCCCAGCAAATGAACGAAGCTGACACATCAGATGCATTTCTTAACGCTATGCACCTGAATTTTAGCGAAATCAAAAATCAAGCAGCTTCAATTTTTATTGCTAATGATACAGAATTGCAGCCATCCACTTCATCTGCATTTCCGAATTCGCACTTCAAATTTTAAAAAAGGCCAAGATCTCCCTTATCATCGTTTCAGATAACTAGGCCAACAATTCAGCCTTCTTCTGGGGGATTCAATGGTCAACTCAGTTCAATTACAAACTACACAAAAAAGTTTTCCAAATTGGTCTGGCGTTAACGCTCAATGCGCCTACATGTAAATGAATTTGCATTTTGTGGTTATGCATCACTTTCATTGAATGTCAAAAACCTTGATACGCCAAAGGAAATCTTTAGTTGGTTTCCTACTGACGAAATAATTGAGCTCATCACTGAAGAGACAAATCGTTGTGCTTTGATGGAAAACATTAACTCCGGTTTCAAAACTTTTGAAGAAGAAATAAGAAATTATATTGGAATAATGATTTATATGTCGCCATACCGTCATCCTAATATTGAGAGTTATTGGAGCAAAAATGCCATCCCATCGATTCAAAAATGTATGCCATTAAAACGATTTACTACAATCAAGAGGTTTTTATTTTTTCAAGATGAATCAGAACGTAGAAAAACAGATGGACCTGGCTACGACCCTTTCTTTCGCACCGTAGTCTGGCCAAAAAGCTCATCGAACGGTTCGAGGCAATCCCAAAAAAAGCTAGACTTTGTGTCGATGAACAAATTTGCACCATCAAGATGAAACACTATCTTCGTCAGTAACACATGGGCTGAAAAGTACTAAGAGATGGGACCACTTAACAGTCCATACCATTTTCAGTTAGTACCAACCTTCAAAATATACGTGTATAAATTTGACAGCTGTCGGACGATTAGTTCTCGGGATATAGCGTTGTGAGTGAAGCAACTTTTATTATTATGAAAAAAAAAAATGGATTCAAAGCAATTTCGTGTGTTGATTTATCATTGCTTTTTGATGGGAAAAAATGCAGCCGATGCAAAGAAATGGTTTGATAAGTGTTACCCGGACTCTGCACCAGCCGAACGAACCATTCGCAAGTAGATTGAAAAATTTAAAAGTGATCATACAAGCACCGAAGATGATGCACGCAGTGGATGTCCAAAAGAGGCTGTTTCAGATGAAAACTTCAAAAAAGTCCACAAAGTGATTACAAATGACCGTAAAGTGAAGTTGATCGAGAAAGTTGAGGCTCTGAAGATATCAAGAGAGCGTGTTGGATATATTATACACGAATATTTGGACATGCTTAAGCTCTGTTCAAAGTGGGTACCGCGCTTGCTCATAGTCGACCAAAAACAACAACGTGTTGATGATTCAGAGGAGTGTTTAAAGCTGTTCGACCACAATAAAGCCAAATTTTAGCGTCGGTATGTGACAGTGGATGAAACTTGGCTCCATCACTTCACACCAGAGTCAAGTCGGCAGTCAGTTGAGTGTCGAGCAGGCGCCGAACATCGTCCAAAACGACCAAAAACTCAACAGTCGGCTGGCAAGGTTATGGCATCTGTATTTTGGGATACACATGGAATAATTTTCATAATAATTTTCAATTTGGAGCGCTTGAAAGACGAAATCGCAGAAAAACGGCCGCATTCGAAGAAAAAGAAAGTGCTGTTTCATCAAGACAATGCTCGCCGGAAAGTGTTTAAGACCGATGAAGAAGTAATCGCCGAAACAGAGGCCTATTTTGAGGCTTAACCGAAATCGTACTACAAAACTGGTTTCGAAAGATTGAAAAATCGTTTCAATCAGTGTATCGCCTTCGAAGGCAACTATATTGATAAATAAAGTTGAATTTTGCAAAAATGTTGTGTTTTACTATAAAACGGCACGCATTGACTTTTCAGCCAATGTATTATATGCCAAACAAACCCCATAAGTGGATCGTCAAATTGTTTGTTCTCTGCGATTCAAATGGATTTGTTTACGGTTTTGATGTGTACAACGTTGCAGGTGATAACGTCATTTTACCTTTCACACCGAATCTAGGAGCTACTACAATTCCTGAATTTGCAAACCATATTGCTTACTTCAATGACTTTTATACATCGCTTCCTCTTTTAGTATTGTATATTTACAAGCCCGAGGAATCTTCAGTTTAGGCACAGTGAGAGGTAATTTTTTATATTGGTTTTTGGAGGTAAAATTAATTTTTTTCTTTATATAGCTAATCGTATACCAGCGTGTAAGTTGCCGACTTACAGTCAAGTAAGTAAAGAAAGTAGAAGATATTCCATAGAATATATGACATCAATCGATGGAGTGGATGTAAATACGGTTTTATATGTAGGCATTGAATCTTTTGAAAGATTCAATCGTGATGAAAACAAAGCAAAGGTAGCTCGATATGATAGGAAGCAAAAATTATTCATCGAAATCGACTGCCCCTAAATTATCCGCGAGTATAATGCTCAAATGGGTGGAATAGACCTCATGGATACGCTTATGGGTCGGTATCATATTCGAGCTAAGACCCGCAACATAATGATGAGGCTATTTTACCATTTTATTGACAAGGTAAATTAAACAACAGCAACCATCAGTAGCAGTTCCTGGCATATCTAGTTGTGTAAAAAGAGCAATTCACCCTGTTGCTGATTAATATGATGAAAATCATTTTGAGTTGATAGAACCGAAAAGAAAAGGTGTAAGCACTGTAAAAAGTCTGACACACAGATCGTTTGTTCCAAATGTAACCTTCAAATGTGCTGTACTCCCAACAAAAATTGTTTTTGGGATTATCACCATAGACAATAAAACACTTAATAATTGATTTCTTGTTTTTTGCAAACAAAAAAAAAAATTGAATTATAAAATCCATCAAAGTAATTTCTTTACACGTAAACCGACATGACCGTCTTGAGACGGTCTTCAGTAATTCTCACCTGGCGCTTGAACTGCATAAAATTTTGTAATGAAAATTTAAGTTTATGCATATATTACCTATATCTTGATCCGACCATTTTCTCTGTTTTGCCCGTTAGAGGTTTAAAGTTATCTTTGACTATCTCGCAGAACTTTCGCATGACTGGGTACTACTCAGTGGATTTGTTGCAAGCGCTACTCTAAACCTTTCAGTGTTAACTGCCCCTTCTTGGAACTTATTCCACTTCACATTCGATGTTGGTGTTGGACCAGTGTTTAGTGGTCAAGTAGATGTCGTAGTCCTAAGTAACAGCGTGTTGCTTAGACTTATCTGCGTGATACTACTTTCGTTATCTATAATTTTATTAATTATAAACACCACATTCTGATGTAAGTACTTCTACTCGTTGGCGATGTGTCTTACCTTTTTATCAGACAGTTTTGTCTTCTGTCCTTAGCTAACCGATGTTTTGGAGACAATTGTAGTAACCAGCTGGCACCCACGTGGAAGGTTAATAAAACGTTCCCCAAAAACCATCCAGACCAGTGCTTAGGAGCAATTGGATGTGGATCCGTTAACATATTTTGTACTAGGATGTCGAAAGCGTTTGCACAGAAAACTATGCAAGCTCTCCAGAATCACACGGCTCTAGTTAAGCTACAGGAATCTACATAAAGTTCTGCGGGATAGGTATCGTTTGATGATTAAAGATGATTAACTAAGCCAAGTTTCTGATCTACTAGAGTAGATCACGCGAAAATGTATGTTTTTTTTTATTTGTACCGACCTTGATTAAACACCGCAGCGTTGCAAGACTTCTATCAAGAGGACTTACCGGCCAGGACATGTTGGACTATTCTCCATTTCGATCGATATTGGCCATTATTAAACGGGGTAACCGCGCAGCTTCGAAGTACAATTTCCGGTGTTCCATCGGTTTCCACTTCTTTCATTTATATCTCTTTGGGGGTTGTTTCTTCTCGCCATTGATGCTCCCGAATTTAACCAAATCTGGCCAAACGAAGACCCATAAAGGCAGTGTCTTCAATATAAATTCACTTGAACAATCGAAACACATTTCAATCCGTTAAAGATCTGTTTAATTGAAACATTTACCCTTTATTAAGATCATCCTTTGTTGTCAGATCTCATTAAAGTTGCATTTCATTTACTCAGGGCTTGGTTAATGAGGATATTCCCAAAGGCAAGTCCTGTCAAAAACGAACTTTTTTTAGATGAATGACATACATCAGATTAACAAGCAGTCTCTTTTTGTAGGGGAAAAACGCGAATGCTTATCGAGAGATCTAACGCTGTAAGATTTATCTGCCCCTTAACACTTGAAAAGGTGGTATGATATTAGGTACAACTTCCGCGTTCTATGTGCTGAACCCTGACATCAAATCATTGCTCGTTTCTCGTTGTTCCGCGTTTTCCCTGCGAATGTAATATGTAAATAATGGTTTTTGGTTGAAGGCGGTTTACAAGTTTACAACCGGTTTTATTTCTGTTGGCCCAGCTTTAAAGAATTCGTTGATTTGGTTGGGTTTCTATCTGCACATCAAGAACTTTTGAGAGAACCCAGATTGTAAAATTTCTTTTAATTTTTCCCATTTGCATTAAAATAACAGTCTAGCCGTTAACTACAAATTCACTTTGCTATTGGAAGTTGCCTGAACTAGGAAAAGTTATAGTTTTTACTTAAGAGCCACATGAACTTGGGATCACCATACTGATGATCGATACTACTACTGTTAGACTAATTACTTACCTATTACGAACTGCTTCGAGAGACACGTTAAATGAAATGACTTAAAACGAAATCGATGTTACTTTCAACGTGGTGAGGTTAATGTTCCTCTGTTTACTTGTCCGCACCTCATGATCTCCGTAACTTTCGATGACTTTCTTGTAAATGTCGGGCTTTACTCCATTTACAAATTGCTTAATTGTGCTCTAAGCACATTAATAATTTGCGAATTCTTAGCACAAACTCTCATTCTCCTTTAAATGTTGTTCTGTTGCAGTAAATGGTTTATATCTCTACATTTTCTGGTGCATAATATACAGAACTAATGGGTGATTTTTTAAGTTTTTTATTTTTATTTGCCAAAAAATCACAGGAATATTGCAAAAGTGTATCCAGTCTTTATTTAAGTTGTTAAATCAATGCTTGCCATTTACTTTTTAAATATTTTTTTATGTTATTGCTGACCACGACTACGTTTAAAGTGGTTCATACAGAAAATCCAATTTTGATTCTTTTTTTCGAGTATCTTGGCTGGTATATCACTAATAACACGTGTAATGTTATCCGGAATTGACGCTGGTTTATAGGCATAGACTATCTGAAAAAAATAGTCTAAAGGCATCAAATTAAACCCTGTAACCAAACAGAAATAAATTGCTCACAGAATTAATTTCTTAAACGGTCCATCGATTTGCGTTAGGTATGGCATGTAGAATAATCTTGCCGGGACCACATGTCGACTCAGTTCGGTTCGCGCATTTTGGGCAAAAAAAAAAATCGAAATTATTGAACGATAGGGGGTGCTATTGACTGTAACGTTGTCCTCTAGATCATCTTTGGAAATATATGGCCCAATGATTGCGCAGGACTAAACAGTGCATTTTCCCGGGTGCATTGACAGCCCTTGGAAGCCCAATTTATGACAACATTTTTAAGCAGCTGGAATGGTACATAAACAACGAGCAAATTTTTGGCTTTCAAATTGTCCATTGTATCAACATCGCGTAGACAATGGACTTCACAGATTACACAATCCTGGGAGTCAATTCACAGGTCCATTATGCGAAATTATGCGCTCATGGAATGTTTTGTTGAAGCCGCAGCTCTTTTTTAGTATTTCCACTCAACTGAAGATTCATAGCGCTCTCCATTTTCGATTATGTTCTGTTCCGAAACTATGGACTAATGAATTCAACAATACATAAACTACAATAAACAGTGACTTTCTGTGAATGTAAAGGCGTATCAATAATGACTTGTGGGCCTACCCCACTCCAAATGTGGCTTTGATTATTGATCAATCTCATCGCTGAACAAAATTTTGTGGTGAAAAGGAGGATCATTACCAATCTTAGCTTTGGCGCATTCGTGTGCCGAAATTTGTGTGCATGAAAGCGAATTGACTCATTCAGGTTCTCTTCAATACAAAGCCCTATAGCTGGAATAGCTTTTTCGGTAGGCATTGAACGACGTCTCTGTGGATGCAAACAGCAATTTCAATGTGTATGTTGTAAAACCGATCCATGGTTGCTCAACAATCATGCTAAACGTGTGCTTCTATTAGTTTCATGAGCTAAACCACGATTTTCGAAATAACATGCACAATTTGCAAACGATGCAATTTCCAATGAACACTAGATGAACATATTACCAACGCACAATTAGATAAATCTCGGCTGCAACTATTTTTGGGTAATACAGTGATCTCTACAAAAGCTCTACTATCCAACGATATAAACTTGTGCACTATCCAAAAGATGAGTCAGTTACTAGAAATCTAGGGAAATTTTCGTGAGGAACTCAGGATTCTGGGAAAAACATTTACAGCTCTACTGTATCATCGGCGAGACTTGAAGAGTGAGGAGTTCTGTTGCATGAAAATTTAGGTATTCATAGAGCGCACATCATAGGTGATAACACGTGAAACACTATCTTCAGCAACACTATCTTGGTCTTCTGATATCATCCCTTTTGAAACGCTTTCCGTGCTCCTTGATTGTCCGTGAGTATGTGAATGAATGCTCTTTCCATTCGTATTCCAGGAATTGTATCAGCACATTTTTAGATGGATCAGTTCAAAAGACGAAGGGCTTTTTACTATTGGCTTTGCTGGTGTCCATTTTGGATCAATCCTGTTACCTTTTAGATTTGATGTTGGGTTTTGAAAGTCGCTTCTTTTTGGTAATTTTGTTATTTTATCTGCATTCTAAATTAGTTTTTTTTTTTTTTAATTACGCCTAGACACTTATCTTCATTGGAGGGCTTGTAACGAGCTTACTAACCACGGAGTCATCCGTAACGGCGGAAAAGGACGGCTGTGGCAAGCTCTGCTCTAGCTCGTAGGAATGATAAGGTCTTTGCCGCTACCCCTTGCATTATAATATGCCAGGCTTTATTAACTTCATTTACACAAAATTTATTTTATGTTTATTTATTATGTTATTGTGGACTTGAGAATTTAAATTTAGTGTTAAATTCCCGAGATCCAAATGGACTGTTGTCTCATTTAATAACAATAACAATTTACTTTGGTAATGCCGGACTTGTACTAAGTAACCGATCCTAAAACTCCGTTTAGAATTCCCGATTTCTTTTGTCTGCTCTGAAATTGTAAATACATCGCAATAAATCCAACCTGGTGCGAAGGTTAAACTTCAGCATCATCTCTGCATCTGCCTGTCGTCGGGCCGCTCTGCTTGTCCGTTTGTTGATGGATGTGTGGGTGAAGTGAGTTTGTGAACAATGTTGTTAGACTTCAAAAAGTCTTGAAACTCTTTCGATATAAAGTTCGTACCGTTATCAGACACAACAGTATACCGAAACTTGCAAAAAGTTCTCTCATCACATGTATGGTGTAAAAACTTGTGATCCGATTCATAGGGAAAACTTCTAACCACTTCGTCTTTGCATCCACTACTATAAAGAAGTATCGTTCCATGAATGGTCCAGCGAAAACTATGTATATGTAACCGTTGACATGGTTTGGAAGGAATTTCCCAGGGGTGCGATGACATCTTTGGTGGTTCATTCAGAACTTTAGCGCATTTCCAACAGCTTTTCACTAAATTTTCAATATCGTGATTGCTTTCCGTCCAATAGCAGTAACTTTTAGCCAATGATTTCATTTTGACGATACCGATGTGCGCTGCATGTAACTCGATCAAAACTCGTCTTTGCATCGAATGGGGAATTATATTTCGTAATCTCCGGTAAATACATCTTTCATGTATCACGAGTTCATTCTCCATTTGCTTGTAGGATGTGTTCTTCAAACTGTCTCCGCTCTGTAAAAGGATCCAAAGTGAAGCCAACTCTTTGTCGCGTTTTGTTTCTTTGACTATTTCCGAATTTGTTAGAGGCAAGAGTTCATCCCAGCGTTGAAATATAATATTTTGTATGATTCGCCGTCACTCCTGTAATCTTGAGATGTTAATGGATTTCTGCAAATTCTATATTGAATCTAAAAGTCAAATCCGCTAAGAAATTGTACGTAGTGTAACAATCGCTGCACTGTAAGTAAAGGCAAATTTTTGTTAGGGTGAAATATTGTAGTTAATGGCCGATTATCGGTGATGAGTCTAAATTCACAGCCATAGCAGAAGTTAAAAAAATTATGTAACTCCCAATAAATTGCCGTCGCCTCTTTGTCTAACTAGCTATAGTTTACTTCCGATTTCATCAAACTTATGGATGCAATAGGACGCTCTCTATTATTCGTACGATGTAAAAAAATCGCTGACAACCCGACAGGAGATGTATCCGTCGTCAAAATTAGTGGAAGGTCTTCATCGAAGGGTAATAACACCTTGTCTCATCATCTCTTTTTTTATAACTTCAAATGCTTGTTGACTCTTACCATCCCAATTAAATTTTAGGTCCTTTCTCAGAAGAAAGGATAGCGGGTAAAGTTTGGTTGAGAGGTCCGGAACACACTTGCGGTAATAGTTAACCATTCCCAGGAAGTGACGTAGCTGATTTAGATCCGAGGGAGATTGAATTTTCGAAATCGCTTTAACTTTCTCAGAAGTCTTGTGTAATCCTTCCATGTCAATTTTATGGCCAAGGTAAGTGACTAGCCCTTCAAATAATTCACACTTTTATTTGATTAAATTCAAATCGAACTTCTGTAACTTCTCAAGTAATTTCAGGCATCTTTGAAACAGCTCAGATATCGATCTAGCAACTACGAATATATCATCGATGAAACATGCTGTACCTTCCAAGGTCATATGTTATTCGCAGTTGTCAAACCAAACAATAATTCATTTACCTTGCAAGGACCTTTAGTCATACTTATTGTCTGTAGGAGTCAGCTATCCCTTGTCATTGTGCGATGCAAATAGATAGGCCTTATGTATGTCAAAGGTACCCACAACGCTTTAATTTTAGAAAAAAATCTTCGATTTTTTGAATTGGGTAACCACCGTTCATTAAAAATTTATTGAGTGTAGCTTTATAGTCAGCACATAAGCGAATAGATTTGTTTGCTTTGATAATGGGAACTACCGGAGTTCTCTAATCGAAGTGTGCAATTTTTTCAATAACACCACATTCCTCTAGTCTGTCTAACTCGCATTAAGTTAAAGAGCGAATTGCATATGGTATCGACCTTGATTTTATAAAAATTGGGGGAGCACAGTCCCGTAACTTTAACATGCCTTTCATATCCGGAATGTTTTCGATTTCCTGCCTGAAAACCTTTGCATACTTCTTAAACAATTGCTGCTTTAAGCTAGGTACTTATATCTATGTCAGTAGATAAATCAATAGAATTTACTGTTAACAACTTGAGTTTATGCGCTCACTCGCGTCCCGTAATGGTATCGAATTTCCCTCGGACAATGTATAAATTATAATTTATGACCTGGTTATTATGTACTGTACTTCTGATCTACCATAAGCAGAAAAATTTTCATGGTTATATATTGTAAGCATAACTTTCGTAGGCAATACGAATCGATTCATCGTCATTATCAACAGCTTGGCTTGGCGTATTCGACAACCTGGCATATTTCACCTGAGGATCGCGGCCTAAAAGCATACAAAATTCAACTTGTGCAAGAATTGAAGCCAGGTGATTTGAATTTGCGTCATATTTTCAGTGAATGGGTTCTGGAAAAACTCAATGAAAATCCGGTGTTTTATCGTGAAATTTTGTTCAGTGCTGAAGCATATTTCTGGCTCAATGCCTACGTTAGTAAACAAAATTCCCGTATTTGGGCAATATTCAAGCATGTGGTCTCGGTTAGCTCTGATTTCAACAAGACGGCGCTACGAGCCATACAGCGCTTGAAACAACGGACTTGTTGAGAAATCATTTTGGTGGGCACTTAATTTCACGTTTTGCTACGGTTAAATGCCAGCCTAGATGGTGCGATATCACACCTCTGGACGTTTTTCTCTGGGGATATGTAGTGGTCTTCAGGAATAAGCCAGCTACAACTGGCGATTTAGAAGCCAACATTAATCGTGTTATCCGCAAGATACCAGTCACTATGCTCGAACGAGTCGCCCAAAATTGGATCTTCCGAATGGACCACCTCAGACGTAGTCGTGGCCAACATTTATTGTACATGATATTATTTTAAAAAGGTAAGTGTCATGAATTGTTTTTTTAACCGATAATAAAAATGTTAAGTTTAATTTCAAATTTATGTGTTTTATTTTACATTATAAATCAAAGCTTACGATGAATCAGCCTTTATATATTTTGGTGAATGGAAAGGGGTTCGCTTAAGCAATACAATTTGTTAGTAAAACATTTTTCCCAATTTGTATTCCTGAGACTGTAGGTGGAAAAATCAATTAAATCATTATGAAAATTCATTTATAAAAGAGAGAAAGTAAATAAATTAAATACACTAAAGTAGTGCAAGATCATTAAATGATCTAATTGCAATGATTTTTCCACCTTCAATCTTTCTCATTAATATTTGGTTATTTCTATACTATAAATACTTAGACCCCTTCTGTTTTTTCGCCTCTTTCGCCATCACGAACAACGCTCGTGTATACTTTGTGAGCGCATCATTAATGTAAACATCTGTTCTCTTAATTTTGCTGCTGCCACTTCCCATACACTTGAATTAAGCATACCATACTCTTCTTCTTTGACTTCTCCTTCATAATACGGTGCTTAGGAGAAGAATCAGAGAAGCTTAAACAAATGACCGATATACATTCGTTAGATGAGTTTCGACCGACACCGACATTTGAATTCTTCTTCTGCACTATTTTCAAGTAACATTTGTCTATTATTTGATCTGGAACCTCAATAGACAAGGCGTTACTAAAAATTTGCTGTGCTACGGCTTTCGAATTTTTGTCAATCGTCATTGTCATTGTCATTTTGGCACTCCGGTTATTTCAATGCAGTTATTTAGTTGATGTTATTTCTGTCAATTGAGTCTATTTTCCAGTGTAAGAACTCTAGAATTAAGCTCATCGTTTTCTCGTCGCAGTCATAGAAAGCAGAAACTGATTGTTTACTTTTTCCAGGCTATCGAGTTTTGATAAGCCATTCGTAGCGTGAACTCCTCGGTTTCTTTTTGACTTGCTGCTAACTCGTCCGCTGTTGGCTGCATATTGTTGTTGCTTTCGGTTAAGAATGAACTGCCTGCAGCTGATGTACTATGTTGTTCATTTGTATGCATGTTGTTGTTGCGATCCTTTGATAGGTCAGGCATTCGAGGAAATTCGCGCCTTAGCGCTGAACACTTGTCGCACGCTACTAACCAGATGAATATTGCTATTTCCACTTTATCCGGTTTGCAAATTTTCCCATATGCGATCATCCAAACTTTTCTTCCATTTCGGTCAATCTGTGGAAAGTTTCGTACAATCCAATGCACGTGGTGTAGGATTTTGACCTTCATCAACTATTTTTTGAGGTTGTGTTTGTTATCCCACTGTAAATTGGAACTATGATTAGTTTTCCAAGAAAGGTGTAATTTTGGTTAACTTGAGGTCTTATTGCTATATGCCAAGCTTTATTAACTTTACTTACACAATTTTTTTTTGATGTTTATCGCACAATGTCTGATACCCAACTGAACTCTGTGATGTTTATGGTGCTGACAATCAGCATAAGTGGTGATAGGTTACACTTATTACATACATGTCAAATCAACTTACCCTTTTGTTTTACACCAAATAATTGAAAAAAGCAAAAAACAAAACACAAAAATATTATAATTAAAGAGGAAGCTATGCTTTTATGAAAACACCAATAACCTTAATATGACAATCACTACTGCTTTTCATCAAGCTTACCCAGAAAAAGAAAAAAACAGGCAATGGACTTACCCCCTGGTGGAACAAAAACTAGCCAAAATCAGAACAAAGACTACAAAGCTATTCGTTCGGTATCAGCGCAATGTTGAGTGAGAAATATACAGAAGAACACTAACAGTGTACAAATAAGAAATTAGAAGGATAAAGAGAGAATCATGGATAAACTTCTGTTATACAATCGATCACACCAGAAGTTGTGTCCGCATTCATTAAACACTCTCTAAGCAGCACACTAATCCTATCGTTACAATGAAAAAACCTGATGGCATTTACGCCGGTAACGGGCTACAGACTCTCCAGATCTTAGCCGAAACACACTTCCCAGACTCGATGACAGTTCCAGAAGCCCAAGAAAGCCCTCTCCAGAGAAATATGAATAGACTACTCAGAAAGAATTGGAACAGAGCAAAGGAAACTTTTCATGAAGGTAAAATTATTTGGGCAATAAACTTTTTTCAACACTTTAAAATCCTGGTGAGGATGGAATATTCCCAGCTTTACTACAAAAGGGCGTTCGCCAACTGTTACCTGTATTAATTAACTTATTCAGAGCAAGCTATGCGTGGGAATATTTACCAAAAAAGTGGAAGGAAGTTACTGTCAAATATATACCTAAGGTAGTACGCACACCTAAAAACTATGGAAAAAATCCTCAACAGACATATCAAAAAACGGGGAATTTCAAATGAACCCCCTTCACAAATATCAATATGCCTATCAACCTGGAAAATCAACGAACAACAAATTCTTACCACAAGGATTGAAAAATCTCTCAGAGATAAAAAGGTAGCGGTCAGTTGTTTTCTCGAAATAAAAGTAACATTTGGCAACACAGAATTCTCCCATATATATGAAAAGAAGCATTCAAAACATGGGATTTGATGACACCACATGTAAATGGATAAAATGTATGCAAGAGGATGAAACAATAAAAAACCTCATTAGGCAGCAATAAACTCAGTGTAATAGCTACGAGAGGATACCCTCATGGAGGAGTGCTATCACACCTACTATAGTCCATCGTAATTAATTAACTACTACTGATTATTACGAGGGGACAATCTCGGATTGCTTCCAGACGGCTTTGAACCTAGTTGCTGAATGGTGCACCAAAGTTGGCCTAAAATCCAATCCCAAGAAAAGCACCATTGCTAAATTAACCAAGAGAAGAAGGCGAGACTCAGAAATGTTTCTCCCTTCAGTGATACAATGAAGTTCTCAACGGAAGTCAAATATCTAGGAATCACACTGGATGAAAAACTCACGTGGAACACTCAATCATAAGACTATGAACAAAGCCAGGACCTCACTAAGGACTACCAATAGTTTATCTGCAAGAAATTCCAGACTTAATCAGAAAATGACACTATGGATGTACATGGCAATATGAAGACCTTTACCATGTATACATGCGCCGTCCACTGTTTTCCAAATAGTTCTTAACCGGAGTAGCAACGTGGGGCCGAGCGTTGTCATGATGGAAAATTATTGCCTCGTGTCTGGTCGCATATTCCGGGCGTTTTTCGGCTACTGCTCTCTTAATTGATGGATTCACCCGGTTTTAGCAGCTCATAATACAGCACACCCATCTGATCCCACCAAATACAGAGCATTAACTTCGCGCCATGGATATTCGGCTTTCCCGTTGATTTGGCTGGTTGGCCGTTTTTCACATATGATTTTTTGCGCTTAGGGTTGTCGTAATGGATCCATTTTTCATCACCAGTAACAATCCAATGCAAAAATGACTTCCTTTTGTGGCGTTCCAGCAGCATTTCGGACATGCAAAACCGTCTTTCGAAGTCTCTCGGCTTGAGTTCACGTGGAACCCAATTTCCTTGCTTTTGAATATATCCAGCTGCTTTTTAACGTTGTGAAATTGCTGCTTGAGTGACACCTAAAGATTCTGCGAGCTCTTCTTGTGTTTGACAATAATCTTCATAGAGTAATGCTTTCAGTTCTTCATCTTCAAACTTTTTTGGCTGCCCAGGACGTTCATCGTCTTCCAAGCCAAAATCACCACTTTCAAATCGTGCAAACCACTTTTGGCACGTTCGCTCAGCTAGCGTAGGTTTACCAAAAACTTGCACCAAAATATGATGACTTTCGGCAGCAGTTTTTTTCATATTAAAGTAATGAAGAAGAACTCCCCGCAAAAACACTTTTTCAGGCACAAAGTTCAACATATTTGAGTGAAAAAAAAAATTATTGTTGTTTACGCTTCAAATGAATGACATATACTGAAATGATACAATGACAGCAGCTTTCCAACGCATGTTCCAATGGAATAATAACAATGGAATAACACCATCTCTTAGCAAACCGCATTTAAGTTATAGACCCAATATTTTCTCACAGTACACTGCCGTGTGTAAAAAACACATGGTGACCATGGGCCACAAGGCAATACATGCAGACTGTGCAACGAGGACGTGGAAACAGCAGAACACATACTATGTGACTGCAATGGTTTAACTAAAACACATACTGCATAATGAATGAGAACTAAATGGAGGATAACACAATAGACTCGTCTGAAGCCGCAGTGATCTGGGTTTCTTAATACCGCCTCCAACGATAATCTAATCTATTAATACACACCATTTGTGTTAAAGGCTTAAGATCATAAGGATAACAAAGACTTATTTCACATTTTACTTGAAATTTAAAATAATTTTGTTAACCAAAAATAAGTAAAGGGAAATAAATCACAAGAAAACCTACTATCTTAGTGCGAGTTCTTTCTGAATCTCATTAGAAATAACTAATGTAAGACTTCTTAAGTGCTAGTTAGCAAACACTTATATCTTACCGGTTGCACTAACAGGTCTCTCGTCGCTCTGGCACCAGCACTTGGAAGAATCCTTGCAAATTAAAGATTATAAAAAGCTTACACCTTAGGTCTTAACCTGTGTTCAATACACTCTGCTGCAAACCCCACCAAGTGCAAAAAAATATTCATACAAACAAATCCCACTTCAAGAACGAATTAATATGCGGGAAATGCTTTTTTTAATCAAAAAGTCCATGAACCATATAAAAATATTTTACTACATTGCATTCGGTATTGTGCTATAAACTCTATGAAATTTATTCAAAATCGCCAACATTAAATAATAGCGGTGACATGGAAATCTCAATTCCCATCACACTCTCAAAAGATCCCACGACCTCGAACGGTTACTGGCATTGTTTTTGTGGTAAACTGAATTTCCAGAACCCATATCCGGTTTACAAATACATTCATGGAATTTCATCTGGTGTTGGCATATTATTCGATAACAAAAACGCGTTTTCGAATTTCAATTTACATTTAAACACCATCCCCGAATCGGTGCAAATAATGAACATGTGTGTCCCACTGTGCGGTGACACACTATTTGAACTCTCCAAATTCACCCCCAAAGAAAGACCGGTTAAATCATACAGCCATGCCCATGCACATATATTGTAAAGATAATAACCCCATTACCTCGCCCATTTTTAATTATTGCATGTTAATTGTTTCACCGCAGGAGACTTAAGCAATTTAGAAATATGTCCTTGCCTCCATAACACACCCAACAGATACGATTCACCCTCTCTACTCCGGATGAATTGTGTGCTGCTGTTAGAATTTGCACTTTCACAAATATTCGTACTCATATTCCCGGTTCATAATACCGACTGCTCATCATCCGCATAATGACTATTTTGCCAGCCTCGAGGTACATGTTATTGTGCTGTGTGCATTATTCCCAAGCAATATTTTCGAGCTTTGTAGATCATCGCTTCTATCAGGTTGGGGCTATGCGGATATGCTATTCATATCAGGATGTTCACATGAATTGTCAGTGATTTAATTAAAATTGTTGATCACAAGTGCAGGCATTCTGAATCCACTTGCATGTGCCTAAGTACAAAGGGTGTTTGCTGTGCCGAAATCAAACTAACCAACCTTGCTTTGTATGGATAAGGTTCTTCTTTTATTCGCCTACTCTTATGGTTGTCCTACAACATGACAATAAACTGTTTTATAGCTTCAAAATGCCAAACCACATGGGTGCCAGTAGGAAATAACCACCAAAGCTGTCATGCGGTTTTGTAAGGCGGTGGTTAGCTAAGGCCAAAGCACAAAACTGCAGAGTTTCTAAATTCCTCAATAAAACCGCGCACAAGGATTCAAGGCTGGGAGTTAAATCAATCACGAAAGGGCTCTTTCAAATGCACATGCGATGTCTGTCGTACTCTAGCTTTACTCTGTCGGGGATAAAAAGAACTCACCCACACAAAAACAAACTTAACAGCCAAGGCAATAGAACCTGGAACCAGACACGGACTCTGACTCAGTCTCGTAAACGTAAAGCAGACCAAAGACATATAGGCTGACTTATCCACATCCAGGACTCCTTATAAGGTCCAAAACGACAGAGATCATGAGATGATACTAAAGGGGAAAAAGCCTCGATTAGTTGCGAGAGCAATCTCGTGGAGCTGCAGGTCGCCATCGTCGACCTTCAAAACACCGATTGCAAATTTAGACAGGTATACTGTATACGACTGTATACGAAAAAACATGATGGACAACGTTAAAACTACCTGCTCGGGAGATTTTGTTTTCTACGAAGTGTTTGGTTGCGGGAATGAACTAAAGGCTGACCAGATATAAACGAAAAAAAAAAAAAATATGTGCGGCGTTATTCCGGCAATAGCGATTCGAATCTTGGCCTCGAGCTCGTTCAAAGCGGTTGGCTTGTTAGCGTAGAATAAGGACTTGCCCCAGAGAAAATAATCGAGTGCTGTTAAATCGCATTGTCGCGGCGGCCAATAGGTGAACACTCGCTATGAGAGGACCCAGTACCCAAACTTCTCCTTCACAACTTCGAGCGTTGCGCCGCTTGTATGGCATGCAATATCGTCTTGTTATAGTTGTCGAGCTCTGACTACAGAAAGTCGGTTAATATCGCTCCATACCTAAAACCTTTGACCTTTGAAATAGAGTCCGATGATGCCGTTATGCCATAAACCGCACTAAATAGTCAATCTTTGTGAATACATTGATCCTTGGTCGAACACCTGTGGATTGTGTTCGCAATCAATTTTGCTTGTCGAAATAGCCGCTGAGCCCAAAATAGGCCTCGTCAGAAAAGAAGATTTTTTCGTAAAAATCCGGATCTTCGGCCAGCATTTCTAGCGTCCAATTATCGAATTCACGGAGCTACCATATCTTTGGTTGTCCGACTTCAATTCTTCCAACAGCAAAAGAAGCCAGGTAGATTCTCTGGCGATGCGTAATTCAGTTGATCGGCGCCGAATCGACATTTTTGGGTCTTCTTCGATACTGGCCGCTACGGCGGTTATGATTTCTTCATTTCGCACCAATCTCTTTATGGTTGGTGGAGTAAGATCCAAAAGAATGTACTCATGCTCAAACGTTTCCATGGTACGGCGAATTACCTGCACAAGGAAACCATGATGACTACCGAGCTCACGACTTTCGCACAAAAGAGGCAGACTTTACAGATCCTTAAGAAAAAGTCCTGCGTGATAAAATACGGGATAGGTTGTCTAAACCCGATGAGACTAAGACGTCAAAGAAGCTGCAAGTGGTGTAAATTAACTTGCACCACTTTAAATCCGAAACTTTTGATCTAATGCTCCTTATTTCCGACACAAATGTTGATGTGATTGATTAAGGCACGGACAGTCTATTTAAAGCTAAGTACAAATACATAAATTAAAAACTGAACTTAAAACTAACATTAGTATGTCATAAAAACTACAATAAAGGGTAGAGGTTAAGGAGAGGGAGTTTCGAAGACTGGTTTTGTTGATGTTGAGTTCGACTTCATGAAACATATTGTTCGCAGTTCGCAGCATTCTGGTCAAAGGTTTGTTACAGCCGTAGTTGGTTTAGTGAAAGTTGATGAAAAAGAAGGGTGCATACCAAAAGTTGCGCACATGGGTGTTAATGGATCAGCGTAGGGCAGTCAAAGAGTACAGCTGAAAGTTATTTAGCTTTAAAAGATCGCTGTATGAAGGCAAGTTATAGATTTTGTCCAAGATAGACCACGTAATACAAATCGAAAGAATCTGTGAATCAGCGTTAAATAGCTTCAATTCGCCTAGGGTGGCTTTCGTAGTAAGTAGACCAAACTTGGCTAGCATATTCCAGTATGAGGCTTACGAATGTAAGTTAAAGGGATTTAGTGATGTAAGGGTAAAAAAAATCATTGGACCATCGCTTAATGAATTCCAATGAAAAATTAGCTTTGTTAATAATATTATCAATATGCGTCCGGAAATTAAGTTTTTTATAGCATTTAATACCTAAATCACGAAGAAAGGTGACAGGGTGATGGCACAAGTTTACTCGAATAATTTATTGTAAAAGTTGGCATTTGCTAACATAAATCTCTAAAAGAAGCTATTCAGATCATTTTATTGTACTTAAGTGTCAGAGAGTATGAAGATGTGCTTATACTCATAGATCTTCATATCATCTGCATATATGGAAATGCGGAATTCTTTGAAAATGAAATCTACATAAATAATTGCCATTATAAATATCAGAGGACCGAGGTAACTTCCTTGAGGTACACCAGATGAAGTTATAATGGAACTTGGGCTTAGCCGAAATAGAAGTTGATTTAGATGTGGTAGGTAAATTGGATGAATTTATATATTCAATGTTTTTTCTTTTGGGGGGGTAATGGGAATGTTTTGGGTTGTGGAATGTTCAAGGAATTTAGGAGAACAGTTCATTTCCAGTTCTAGAATTGGGGAACGGTCTAGTTTTGAAAGTTCAATTCGAGTCGTGATTGGAATTTGGAGAGGAAGAAGAATTTGATTGGGGCTTTGTTTTAGTAAAATACTGAATTTTGGGAGTTTTTTTTTACATTTTTTGAAGATTTCACGGGTGTTTTCCCATTAATTTCGTTTCATTTGAACAATTTTATCCCATCGAGATTGAAGACGGTCGCGTTAGCAAATAGCAAATCAAATTTTCAAGGCATTTGGCCCAAGAACTCTGGATTCTTTTATATAGGATTTTCCAATAGGGACTTGACAGCTTTGAATTTAATTTGTCAAACTGTCACTGTCAGTTTATTCAGTAACATTTTCATCATGGTAAAGCACACTAACGATCAACGTCTGCAAATTATAAAAATTTTCTACAGATATTCGGAGTCGGCGACTTTAAGAGCGTTAGCTAGAATTTTCGGTCGTAATTCTCGCCCTAGTAGACAAGCAATAACAAAAGGGGTGCAAAAATTTGAGTCTACATATTCGTTGAGTGATGTTGCCGTGTCAGTGAGACAACGATACAAATCAGTCAATTCCGCGGCGTTCTCAAGAATTGGGCATCGCTCAGACCACATTATGGCATATTTTGCGTAAGGATCCTGGCTTACACCCAAACAAGATCAAGCTGACTTAAGAATTGAAGCCGATGGACCATTTGAAGCGACGTACGTTCTTCGCTTGGGTTCTGGAGAAGATGCGCCAAGATGATTAATTTCATCGCAAAACATCTTCAGTGACGAAGCTCATTTTTGGCTCAATGGGCTCGTCAATAAGCAAAATATGCGTTATTGATCGGGTGAAAACCACCATGTGCTTCATGAATCACCACTTCACCCACAAAAAATATGGCAGCGTTATTGGGCCATATTTTTTCGTCGACAATAACGATTGTCACGTTACTGTGAATGATAGAAGATATGGACTTGGACGACATGTGGTTTCAACAGGATGGTGCCACAAGCCACACAGCACATGCTACAATCGATTTATTGAAGAGTAAGTATGGTGAGCGTGTTATCTCAAGACATGAGCCAGTCGATTGGCCGCCTAGTTCGGGCGATTTAACGCCGCTTGACTATTTTCTGTGGGGCTACGGTAAGTCATTGGTTTATGCCAAAACGCCGACGACGTTGGAAGAGATCAGAGCCAACATTGAATACGAAATAGCGACCGTTTCGGCCGAAATGTGTGTTGAAAATTGGTTCCAGCGAATCGACCGCTTCAAGCGTGCCCGCGGTGGCCATATGAACGAAGTCAAGTTCCATTTATAAATATTTTGATTGTACTTCAAGCCAATAATAAAGTATATAAAATATCTCAAATGGTTTGCCTTTTATTTAAAAAAAAAGTTGTCAAGTCGTTATTAGAAAATCCTATACAAGGTACAAATATTAAAATTCAAAGTATACGATCTTTTCTCTCGAATAGATATTGGTAAATCAGAACCTGTATTCCATCTAAACAAGTAAATGTTTGTAATACGATAACAATGTAAAATATATCATTCTGGTCTCAGCTTACAGCCGTTCGTGAATTGCTGCTATACGCCAAATCAAGAAGGTAATCGTCTACGTCTAATTAGGAAAGGACAGATAGCGACAACAGGTGTATATTAATCTTGGAATTTATTATAGCTTCCGAATTTTTTGTGTGCAACAAGTAAATTGTCACACTTTTTGTACAAAAGACAGAGAACAAATTGTCGGCTTAACAATCACAAACATGTTTGCTCAAACATATGTATATCAATAACTAGAGAGTATCTACTAAGGAATCCTTCTCAGATCATCTTTAAATACTCTTCACTATAGGCAATGACCCAACCATATAAAAAAATTTCCGAAATCCTAAGAACACTAAATGGACAGAGTACTCCAATTTGATAAGCGAAAAGATGGAACAACCCGCAAGGATGTACCTTCCTGATCGCTTTTCCATTGACTCAGGCGTAAACCACGTAACTTCAAACCTAATGAAACTTTGCAATAAGAGCTGTCCTATCTCTAGTCATTGCAAGCCCTCCAAACTCTATTGGAGGACAAACAGACAAAAAAGATACAGAACAGAGGTCAGAAGACTTCATAGAAAAGCAAAGCACACAATTAATGAGAAGGATTACACTAAACATAGGTAAAGACTCATCTCCTAAACAGAATGGTTAAGAAATAATCTGCGAAGCGATAACAAACACTAACGAATCAACTAGGTTAACGTAAGCCTATTCAAAGATCCAATAGTCTCGGCATATCTGAAATAGTCCAATGAAGTCTACACAGAAATGAGTCAGAAATCACTTTTGCTTGTACTCTCAACAAACCATTACTCTATAGCCTAATCATGGAGATTATAATATCATTGGAGATCAAATCGTTCGAATACAAATCGGCTGGAATAGACGAGATAATTTCCGCCATGTTAAAGCTCTTACATATATCACACCTTGACTTGAAATTATTTTTACCGGTTGCTTAAAGCTGGGCTACGTCCCAGACCACCAGAAAGAAGTAAAAGTGCCATGGAATACAGACCAATAAGTCTATCCACGTTTCTACAAAAACACCGGAAAGAATCCATATACTATCCATAAGACAAGTACACTATGTGGTTCTCAATACGGTTACCTTAAAGAAAAATCCGTAGAGATTGCACTGCACGAGGTTGTAGCTACCATAGAAGGCAATGTGCACAACAAAGACTTTACTATGGCCGCCTTCTTAGATATTAAAGGAGCTTTTAATAAGGTAAGCAGCAGATCTATAACGAGTGTCTTGGATAAGCTTCGTGAACAAGCTTTCGATAGTACAATGGAGATTGAGAACATACTATAGAGCACAATCAGGAAAACGGTTACAAGAGGAACTCCACATGGAGGTGGAGGAAAACATTCTCCAACGATCAGAGAACTAATGGGGTCAACTCTCAAAACGGACAACATAAAACGGTTTAGAGAATAATCCATCAAAAATCAAACAAATGTTGTTTACAAGAAAAAGAAAGTAAGCAAAGTTGTATCTTCTTTTTATCGACAGTGTTGCGGTACGACTTTTATTCGTAGCTAAATATCTAAGAATCATCTTTTACAGTGAGCTTAGTTGAAAGGGTAACACCAAAGAAAGACCCAAAAAAATCATTAGGATCCATAGTCATTAAGTTACATATGCCAAAGAACCTTTGGTAAACGTTCTGATGAATACCAAGTATAATATAATGGATATATGGTACATGACCATAGTTAGACCCATTTTTACTCATAGTGTGCTGGTATGGTGGAA
Source organism: Volucella inanis (assembly GCA_907269105.1). Lineage (NCBI taxonomy): Eukaryota > Metazoa > Arthropoda > Insecta > Diptera > Syrphidae > Volucella > Volucella inanis. The sequence goes on from OU026153.1 coordinate 153,212,652, forward strand.
AGCCGCGGAAAATACTATTAATCGCAAAAGTTCAAAAACTAGTATGTGTCACAGTAACCTGAGGGTTAAGGTCAAGCTTCCCTAAAGATAATAATCAACCTCCTTTCTTTAGACGAATTCCTTAAATGCACGGCTTTCCCATTAGGCTAAAGGAATCAGACGGACACGAGTCTACAACGCAGGAGTACGATGTATAGTGACTACATCGTGCCAAGCGTGAACTTTGATAGGAGTTACTCCACATTATTTTCTAGCAGACATCGCTGATTAACTTGCACTGCCATCAAAAATGGAAAACTCCACCTCTACACTGTCGGCTCCAAAATAGAGAAAGGTACCGCAGCTTGACCCTACTGTGGAATTCTTCAGATCTAGGATTCCTTCAAGATTTCGCGCGAACATAGTATTTTTCAGGCAGAAATATTTGCCATTCGTAAAGCTGCCATGGAACTTGATCCCTTAGAGATGTTTGACTTTGTGGGCAGTCAAGCTGCCATATATCTTTAGAAAGTGAAACCACCAAATTAATAGAGGTACAAAAATGTCGTCAAACTTTAAGTAGAGGCTGCGAATCTCACCGAGTAAACATCTTCTTGGTACCTAGACACTCAAAAGTGAATAGAAATGAGAAAACGCATGAGTTAGCAAAAGAGGATGCCTCTCTGCAAAGTTGGAATATACGCAACTACATAAATATATCAATTGAAACCCTAAAACAAAAAATTGAATGATCGAATGAGGAATGATCCAACGAAGTATGAATCTTCAGGAGCTGCTACGCCGTTGCACGTTCCCTTTAGCCAAATCTATCGAAATCTATACGGAAGAACGCGCACCATCTTCGGGTGCGACAAAAAAGACATCCGTATCGCCACAGGTGTTTCACAGTCTCATAGGCAGGATTACCTGCAGAATAGGAGCCTCATCTCAAGATTATTGCGGAAGTTGTAGAAGCGAAAAGGAAAGAGAGGCCATCTACTGCCCATACCTCCAAATACGCTGTGCCAAACTATTTTCAGCCGACACAAGCTCTGTAGGAGTAGGAACAAGATAAACAAGGAATCACCAATAGACCTCCCGTGTTATTGTACCTAATCTAACGTTTGGTTTAGTTCGTCTTTAGTCTTTTTGAGTGTCTACTCTTTTCATCAAACATTGTTTTAAACAATTTTTTATCTAAATAAAGTAATGGAATACCTAAATTAGGAACGGAACGGAAGAAAACGGTGCTTTGCTTTGTTGCATTACATTGAATTATTGAATATTTTCATACCCAATTCACGCTATTGGATGCTCACACACCAACAAGAATGAAAACAGTGCGTTCGGAAGAAAATATCGCCAATGAAAGCTTGTATTGAAGAGGATCTCAACTTATCGAGTCGCCGTCGTTCGCAGCAATTTGGCCTTAGTTCGTCCACGATGTACGAAATTCTACATATACATTTTGGTCTCAAGGATTCAATGATGTTCAGTGTTCAGAGCTTGGGCCTTAAATTAACTGGAAGTGAACCTAGTTTTTTACCGTAAAATTTCATTTGCACATAAATGAGCATAAAAAGCCTAATTTCTTTTTAAACAGCTACATTAACAAGCGAAATTGCTATATTTGGAGTAAGAGCAATCTTCAAGAAGTTCACCAGATACCACTGTATGTACATGTGCATGTGTGTACTACAAAAAATGTGCCGTATTGCATGCAGGTTGAATTATCAATCTTAATTTCGTCAAAAATGAGGAAGAAGCACAGGTTACCTACAATAGACACCAGTACAATCTTGCTAAATCTGCGTGAAATCAATATGTATGGACTCTGGTTTCAACAGGATGGTGCTCCTCCTCATACTACCAATGAAAACAACGCGTTATTAAGAACACGGTTTACCATAGAGTCATTTTGAGAAATGGACCCGTCAGTTGACCACCTAGATCGTGCCATTTAGCGCCATTGGAATATTTCCTTTGGCTCTACAGTCTGGAGTAACCTTGGTAATAAACTTTCCCATTTATTGCTATTTTTGGCAAACTGTGCCCAATTATAAGCTCCAAAATAATGTAGGTTTTCTTTTCAATTAGTCTTGCTACTAAATTTAAAGTTTTAATCTACTTAGCTTTAGCTAAGAATCAAAACCTTTTGGGCTAGAACGATCACATCCACCTAAGGTGACCAATGCTTAATTTTTGAATCAGGTTTTTATCTCTGTACCGCTAACAGTGTTCATTGTTATATCTTCAACATAAACTGGACTAAAAAAACAATAGAACACCTGCGTGGCAATTGATCTGGAAACTGCTGAGTGTTCGATAACTTGGAGTCGACCTACAGCCTAACAATCAAATTCATAGCAAAATGCTTACTGAAATGCTAAGCTCCCAGTGAAGGTACCTGGTAAATGCACGAGTAAAAGTTTACACTTGCAGGCTTAAATGGCAAGGGCATGCTCGGCCAGTAGTATAATACTAACATACGCTGTCATAGGGCTCACAACCCTATACGGAAACGATAAAAGAGATGTGACAAACGAACTAATGGCTTCTGAAAAATGGATTCATTGTTGGCAACCCTTACAAACATTAAAAGGACTACGAGCATCGAATCCGAGCTTGGAGTGTTCGGTCACGTGCAGCCAAACAGATTAGCAGATGCCCTTGATTGCTATCACGCAGTTATCACAGATGAAAAACTGTGATATGTACTATGGTGACTGTTATAGTGAAAAGAACAGTGCTCATTCGGATGAGGATTTGCCAAATACGGCAGACATAGAATAGGAGCCTTGGGTTTCCTACACGTCAGCGAGCATCTTATGACGATCCGAAATACGGTTAAGTTTACTAATCTAATATGCGCCCATGCTATTACAGAAGATAAGGATGACGCCACCAAACAATGTTTCTACTAGCTCTTCGAAAAGACGTATGAGCAGTACATACAATTTCTCATTAACGGAATGTCAGCATTTGCAATGTATGCAAAGGTGAAATGTGCCTCTTATGTCATTTTGATTGACAGGGGAACGAACATTAATATCTATATCGTCCCAAAAATCTCATTCGATTGCTGAAATTAATACATTCCCAGGAGGCACTTACTTCAATTGCACCTCTTTCTCTGTTTCACTGTTTGAATGTAATTCCTCCTTGAATGTCACATCACTTGTCAGCAAGACAGAGAGACTTAAACAGCTGAATCTCAATGTGCTGAATCATTAGCTTTTTTCCAACTGAATTTTCAATTCGAGACTCGATTCCATCAACAAAATGTTTGATCTGCCATTTCGCGATGCAATTAGTTTAATTGGCAAAAAAACCGTTTTGTTTTGCCAACTTTCTTGATTTATTCTTGTTTGCTTTGTGTGTTTTTTATGTTTGTATTCAGCCAATCTGCAGATTCCGGGTCTTGTTTCATACCAGTTTATTGAAAAAATGGCTGCAACTACAACACCACCAATCAAAGCTAATATCCTTTAGCAGGGAATGGAAAATCCCAGCTCGCTGGTTGTACTCGTATTCTGTAAACTCTCTGAGGAAATCAGAAAAAAAAAATTCTTATGCTCCTGATAGGATCGTTCCTCATTTTAAAGAGCTTGCAGTACGTGGAATTTCAGAGTACAAGGTGGCTTAGGTAACATAGTTTTTTGAGCTCTTTAGATTCACCACGTTCAAAAGTTCTGAGCTTGCCATGCTATATCGTACGTATTCAGATTGGGTACGCGTTATATCCGTGTCTCGGAGGCTGCAGAATAGAAATGGTATCCAAGAAAGATTTTTGTATTTTTTTTTTTTTTCGCTCTCCATCTGTGAGTGGTGTTCGAATATTCTCATATGTATATCGAAGTGAAGAGACGAATGTATGCATGGGTTTTGGTTCGAAATATTTAAGCACTGAACCGTAGCCTAATCCTACCTATGTCGAAGTGCCTATTGGGAAATCCAACTAAAACGTCTTTTAATAATTTTCCATCGATTCTGGTTCAATTGGCTTTAGAGTGCAGTTAAGAGTTAGAGTTCATGTTTGTGAATATGTGGTCGATGTGTGAATCCTAAGGGTCTGGATTGCTTTCAATCGTCCTCCTAGGTACTGAAGCAGATGTAAATGCCTCTTAATACACTTCAAAAAAAAAAAAAGTTAAGGCGAAAATTAAATAACTGCGGCTTCAATGGTATCAGGATATTTAATTTTTATTTAAGGGAATCAGTGCGTTTTTATGCAGAAAATGGGGAGAAAAAATAATTTTTGAATTTTTGAATATTCTCGGCATTTAAAACTGGCGCTTTCAACATGTAGCGTATGGTTTGTGTATTATAAAATCGAGTGTAACTCAGCAGCTATTTTTAATATTACTTATCTTCTAGATTTGCGTCGATAAGTTATTCATTTTACCATCTTAAAGCACGTCATACCCGTCTTCTAGATCTTCTTTTCTTCTTTAAAGAAACTCAGCTTCCTTCTACTATCTACTATTACTATCGCCTTGTAGGTCTCTTATTTAGTAGTATTTACTTATCTGAAAATCAGTGGGCAAACGGAACCCAGTAAACCAATTCGGTATCTCTAATAGTTGCTCAAGTTAAGGCTTTCGGGCAACTTCTTGGAAAACTCCAAACTACCTTCAATCTCAAGGCCACGTCAAACTTATTGCTTGTGTCGACCAAAAATTTCTCAATCTTTACACAAGTCATATATGGATTAGGAGAGGTTTGGCCGGTTACAAAGCTCGAGGTCGTGGCTTAGAAGGATATCCCTAATAGAGCTACAATCTGGCCGCAGACCGCACCTGCATCTAATCCGAACCCTCCTTCCCAGAAAACATTCTCGAGATCGTTATGCTCAGCAATCCCGATCCTTCCAACTCATGAGCGGAAAGTCGTAAAACTGGAAGAACTTATTGACTCTTACGTTAATTGTCTCAAGTTAATTGTGATCAAACCCTTAACCCTCTAACGCAGATAAAGGCATGATTATACATAAGGATTTATAAAAAGGATGAGCTTGATGCTAATAAGCAACCTACTCCATCTTTAACCGAATTCGGAAATTCCGCTTTACATCTTTGTTGATATCCTTTTCTGAAATTTGTAGATAGACACTACTTGAATACATCAGGTCTTCGTCTCTACTTCTGTCACCTTGTTGGAATTGAAAACCGACGACGAATTAGAAAGAGATCCTTTACGATCAGGAGGACGAGCTCTTGGATATCAATCATGGATGGTTGAGAGCGTGGTTCATGGACAATCCTGGATATCACCCTGTAATTCTATGTCCATAGCTGTTTAAAAAGAATTAATGGCTCTTGGACATCCTTAAGGGATGAATTATGCAACTTGATACTATGAACCCACTTTCTAGATAGCGCCATATTCACGACCAGTCACTATAACAGGCCTACTGCAACCGTGACAACAATTTACGGCCGGACTACAAGAGGCAAGCTTCTCTGGACGTTGCACAGCTTTAAGCCATACAAGTCTGCTAGTCCGGATTGTATGATACCTGCCGAGCTAGAAAAGTTCTCAGATATTACAGATATTATCCTGTCCAGACTAGAGAATATCATGAAAAGCTGCGTAGAAATGATTCACATTCCATATTGTCATGGAGAGAAGTTAAAATAGTTTTCATTCCCAACGGCGGAAAGTATTCTGAAATTTATAAATCTATCGCCCTTCCTTCTGAAAACTCTAGAACGACTGATTGATATAAATAAATGATCTGAAGTTAGTCCACAACTTCTGTCTACGGCTCAACTTGCTTACTGTAATGGAGTCGGTGGAGAGTACTGTATATATATAGTACGTACAATACGTACAATGGTCAATTTACTGGATATAAAAGGTACCGTCAATAACTTTAACACATCCGCAATCACGACTGCACTGTCAGTTGATCAGTCTTATGCTAAATGGCAGGATAATCAAATCCAAACTGGGTGGGCTTCTGCTAAAAGACATGCCAGGAAAGGTACGCCGTAAGGCAATGTCCTTCCACCCCTTCTCTGGGTGTTAGTGGTTAATGTTAAGTTGATTGCCTATGCGAATAACGTTGCTATAGCCGTCTCTGGTAAGCATCATAACACCATTAACTCTTCAGCTAAATCTAAACAGATTAACCTGTTTAGCGGATTGCTGTGACAACAAATCCCCATTAAACTGATCTTATCCTCTTTTCCAGGAAGTATCAAATTCCAATTATAGAGTCTCCTTCAATTTATGGTACCAGTCTAGTTTTCGCTGATATCTGGGTCTCATTTTTTGACGATAAAAGAAGTCCTGTCCTGATTAAAGAAAAACGTTATATTTGCATCTTTTTGGATAGTCAGTATGCTATCAAATCACTGGACTCAGTCTCACTGAGCAGAACAGTTCAACCTTCATCTATATTGGGTGCCGGGGCACACGGCATTTTAAAGAATTGTGGAACCGACAAACTCGCCAAAATTGGAACCACACCATCTATTCTACCAGAAAAGTTGGATTCTAACAAAATAACATACTTAGGTGGACTATTGGATCAACATGTCTAGTAACCAAACAGATCTAGCCAGACCTGTATCTGAATCATAGGCAGTGTCACTTTTGTTTAGTACATTTAGGTGCTTATCAAGTGTAAAAATTGCACAAGCTAAACAAACATCTTATTGTATGCACTTTCCATTTTACCCAGTAGATTTCGAAGCGCAGTCTCCAAAACTCTTCCACGGTAATATGAACGTTGGATGTTAGACGGAAAAGTTTTACATTCGTAAAGAAATTTTGCTAATATTAAGCTCAACCATTATTTCCATGCACCTTAGGAGAAAGCAACTCAAACTTAAGGGTCTGAAATTCTAAGCGAGTAAGTAGTCATTTCTACTGCGGTAAATTTACCCGCAACAAGTTTGAGACTCTTTCCCTTGTGAAGTCCTTTCGGTCCCTCTTTACTATGAATAGGAATACCGAGCTCTGGCGAAGGGCAGCCAATGTCCCATCAGCCAGTGGTCCACAAAGCCCAAACCTCGGAAAACAACCCACATAGGTTTCAATGGCGATTTTCTCTGCAGATGAGAACAAAGACATTCGTTCGCTGAAAATCTTAAGAAAGGCGAGCCAGGAGCTCAAACAGGAGGTCCACCAGGAACACTGTTTTCGGAGCCCGTAAGGTAGACGGGAGACCCAGACAAGACGCCTGAAAGTCGCCGTAGGGTGGGGACGGACGCTCTTTTCAAGCCAGAAACCCCAACACGATGATGATGGGTGGGAGAAGACGATCTCTGAAGCCTATACCCCAACGAAAGCCAAGTAACTTGGGGCTTAAAAAACATCTTATCCTGCAACTGAACCGTACCCCCCAATACTGACATCACATCCCACAACTGATGTGGATACAGTTACCCAGAGAGCTAGCACCTACCCAATAGATCGATAAGTGAAGAGACGAAGATCTATTTTGTGCACGTAGTGCAGTAGTGTGCACGCGGACTGCCAGCACAATCAAGCATACTCCAACGACGCATTAACTTTAAAAGTCAGGTTCGATGGGTACTTGTGTGTGTGAAATGTAATGATTGTGAGGCATAGCTGGACACGGGTACGTACTTTAGCAAAGCTGGCTAATAACTCCGTCGTTGGGTTCGCTAGAGTCAAATAAATGTGTGAGTGAACGTGTTTGTGTTAGTGTGTGTGAGTCTGCCTGGAGTTGTGGAATGAAAAAGATTTGAAGTCACTTTAGTGACGACCAGCCTCAAGAGAGGGTCAACTTAAGAAGTTTTTTTGTGCAAAATATGTTCTTATATATATTGTAGAAGAAATAAAGTAGACTAGACGAACAATTAAAAACAAATAAAAAATAAAATAAAAATAAAATAAAACATACGCGAATTCTGCCACACCGAGGGTAAATATAGGGTTTTCTAATAATGACTTTACAATTTTTTTTTTATATAAAACGAAAACCATTTGAGATATAACAAAAAAATAACGCATATTTTGCTTATTGATGAACCCATTGAGCCAAAAATGAGCTTCGTCACTGAAGATGATTTTGCGACTCCGAATATTTGTAGAAAATTTTTATAAATTGCAGACGTTGCTCGTTAGTGTACTTTACCATGACAAAAATGTTGAGTTTACTGAATAAATTGACAGTAACAGTTTGATGATTAATGAAAGAGTGCGTTCACAAATTAAATTCAAAATTGTCAAGTCCTTATTGGAAAATCCTATATTATTTTGAAAGGAAAAGGAGACAGGAACGTGGTGCTGGATAGTGGGAGTAGCGGGACAAGAAAAGCGCAGCACCGCCAGAAAACCAAGCTAAGTATAGTGAATTAGTGCAATGTATAATAGGCTAGGCTAGATACGTTGAGCCGCGAGTTCGGAGAAATCTCGAAAAATATACGATACACGCGACCGTTGAATAATCTTTGTGTTTAGGACACAAAAACAACAAAAAAAAAAAACTAGATCGTCGAGCTCCAACGGAACTTTTATAATGTGGTGTATATTCAATTTTTTTTTTTTTTTAATTTTTTTCCTTTTGTTTTCTTTCGTGTTTTTGCTAGTCGGAGAAAATTTTCCTTTTTTTCACGAAAAGGTTTCGTGATTCCTGGGAAAAATCTCTTCGTTTTACTCAGGCTTAGCTGCACTCAAAACGCTGCCTAGATGAGCCTATAGTTGGAATAGCAGGATTTAAGAGTATTATACGATGAGTTGGACAAACGTAACCGTTGCCGCGATTTTAACGTTACAACTGGCGCCCAAGGGTGGGCTTTTAGTATTCGGTTTGCCGGCATTTAACTTAATTTTTTTTATTACTTTATCCATGTTTTTTTTTTTCGATTGCACTTGTTTCAGGGTAAAGTAAAATAGGTTAAGTCTGCGAAATATTGTGTTTTTTTTAGGAGTGGAATAGTATACCAGTGCAATTAGTGATAAAAAGCAAAAGCAAATGCAGCAGCAAGATTAAGGACTTAAGAAAACGGAAGCTCAAGTACCTGTGGATTCATCAGTACGAGCTGGAAGTAGGATTACCAAAACCTGGGTAAGTATCAGGTTCATAAGTAGGTGCCTTTTGTTTTTTTTCTTTTCTTTGAGTTGAGTTTTTCTTATTCGCTTCCTAGTTGATCTCTTGTGCATGCTGACATATAGGCACAAATCTTTAATAACATTCGTATATACATGAATATATATTTATGCGTTCATACGTATATACAGTGTGCAGCAAAAGTCTTGATACCCCATCCCATTTTCTCTTCATCGCAGGATATTATGTTATTAAACGCCTTCAAACAAATAGTTTCCTTGCTCATAATATATGTTTATTTGTACATTTTGAAATCCGAAAATAAAAAAAAACAATTCATTCAAAAAAAAAATGTTCCGTTGCATCAAAAAATAACACAGCAAAAGTTTTCATACTCTTGGTTAATGCATGTATTTTTACAAAAAAAACGGTTAATTTTAAGCGATAGATGGATAGATTAGTTTAACAATAAAGTGAGTGGATAGTAATTTTTTTTAAAATGGGGAGAAAAGAATTAACATTAAAAGAAAGAAAAATTATCATAAACTGTCATAAAGATGGAAAATCATATTCACAAATCGCTGCAATAATTCAAAGAACTAAACCTACTGTTCAAAAAGTAATCAACAGATATAAAATAGAAAAAAGAATCGAAAACAAAACAAGTACTGGGCGTCATCTCTCCTTAACGGCTAGAGATGAACGAGCGATTGAGAAAATTATTCAAGAAAAGTCTTTAGAGAGTGCGCCAAAAATAGCCACAATGCTAGAGAATTCTCTATATACAAATTTTCAGCTGATACAGTACGCAGGTTCATACAAAGAATGGGGTATAGGTCGTGCACTGCTAGAAGAAAGCCTTTAATCAGTGAAACAAATAAAAAGAAAAGATTGGACTTTACTTTACTTTACTTTACTAATTCAAGAATAGAGGACTCGACTTCTGGGATAAGGTAATTTTTTCAGACGTGTCAAAGTTCAATATTTTTGGCTCAGATGGGCTTTCGAAGGTGTGGAGAAAACACACGAGAAAAACGGTAAAGCACGGAGGTGGTGGTGTTATGGTATGGGGCTGTATGTCCACATTTGATGTCGGAAACTTAGTCATAATCGACGAAATCATGACAAATGAAGTGTATTTAAAACACTGCAAGAAAATTTGCTTCAAAGTGGACAGAATATGGGAATTGTCATCGATTTTTACTTTCAACAGGACAATGATCCCAAACATGTCGCCCAAATTGTAAAAATGTGGTTGATACATAGAGCCCCTCTCTTGCTTCTAACACCACCTCAAAGTCCAGATTTTAGCCCAATAGACCTTTGGGATCATATAGAGAAACGCGTACACAAACATGTTATAACGTCGAAGCCCCAGTTGAAAGCCTTACTTCCGGCAGAGTGGCAAGAAATTTCAACTGAATATCTAAAAAATATTAACGCATTCGATGCCAGAACGCCTTAAGGAAGTTGAAAATCTCAACGGATATCCAACCAAGTATTAGGTAAATCTTATTTTTGCAAAATTATAGTATAGTTTAAGATTTGTTATACTTTTCTTCAAGGATATCAACACTTTTGCTGCATTATTTTTTCGATGCAACGGAACATTTTTTTTTTTTTGAATGAATTGTTTGGTTTTTTTATTTTTGGATTTCAAAACGTACAAATAAATATATATTATGAGCAAGGAAACAACTTGTTTCAAGGCGTTTAATAACATAATATTCTGCGATGAAGGGAAAATGGGTTGGGGTATCAAGACTTTTGCTGCATACTGTATAAATTGAGATACATACATTAAAATATATGTTAACACATACCTTCAAATATACATATTGTACATACACTTACCATTTTTAAAACAATTATTTTTGGTGTAATTTGGTTTTTGGAATTTCGGAATTTGTAGGGCAACAACATATACGTACATATACGCATAGACTTATAACACAGATACAATATATTGTACATGGATGCGTGCAAATAACTCCCCAAAAATCCTCCACTCCCTTGTTCATTTGTTGTCAGTTGACCTTTTCTTTTAATCACCCTTCTGGTGTTGACCCCTCTTTTTTTTCTTATCGTCATGTTCTGGATGCCACGATACAGGTGGGATTCACTGGATCCTTTGGCTCTAGTTCGCTCTCTTGGCATATCGCACCAGAGATGACAATATATGTACTCCGGACAGCCTGGGGATTCTAACGGTTGGACGGTCTGCCCCTGGATGCCCCAAGAGGTCGACACACCCAGCAATGGCGACGCAAATATTCACATTATTTGAAAAATAAAAAAAAAGAAAACATTTACAGAATCCCCTACACCCACAAAACGTTCAAAGCATAATTGTGAAGGAAAGCCCTTAATTCCCCGCGGTCGTTCTATCGGGTGTCTGCAAAAAGGTTTACGGGTCCCCTATTGTACTCTTAGTGAAATAGTTTACCTCCCTTGTCGGCGGTTTCAATTAAATCTCGCAACCTTAGCTTTGGTTTCGGATCAAGAGTCTGGTTTCGAACCAAAGCAATCACTTGGATAATAATAAAAAAAAAAAAAAAACAGAACGAACAAACAAAATCCACAAACATAAAACATCGAATTGTGTAGTTGCATGGGGATTCGGTGAGAGGCTGTTAGAGCTCTGGATATGAGTCCTTTTGCTCGGAATTGAATTGACGGATTCCCATGTATGTGCGTGTGTATGGTAATGTGTTGGGTTGGGTTGGAATGTCCTTCGATTCTAGATTGTAATTGTATAAAATATAGATAATTAAACTATGTAAGGAAAATGAAACCACTGTTTTCTATTCGGTGTTGTAAGACTTTATAAATTTCGGCTTTATTTTCAGTTTCCTCTTATTGTATATTTGTACAAATGTTGCCTAACAGTTATTGGAAACTTGGCACTTGACTTTAGTTACGTTTCTCTTCAGATCCAAGAGTTAACAATATTATAATAAGTTTTTAATAATAAATTTTAATTGTGAGTGACGGCGATGTCCAAAACGCACGGTAAACTTATTCGAAAACTTATCGTTACATACATTGATGTCGAGTCTTCAGAGTGACGATTTGAACTTGACAACAATAGTATTCTCACCTGAAACTGATTAATAACCAAGAAGTTGTTGCGTCATCATAAATTCCCACCTATGCTGCTGACGGAGAAATTACAATATTTATGGTCATTCGAATATATTGTACGTTTTCTCCTATCGTTAAATCTTTAATTCCTAAACACGAGCTAATATTCGAAGAATTTCCGCTGCAGACAAGCATGTCAGCGTTTTGATATGGAAGACTATGGGAATTTATAGTTAACTCAACTCACTCGGTTTGTTTAGGGTTCGAACACTCTACGTGCAGGTCCACAAATCGTTGTCCTTAAATCATTTCTCAGGGTCGTTAGAAGTAAATTCGTTACTATCCGGCTATAGCTGGTACCTCACATTTTGCTAATTTCTTCCGTGTATGGTTGTGAGCCCTATGACGGCGTACAGTGGTGTACAGCTGCTCGTTTTGACTTTGCAAAATTACTTTTCAAAAATCATAACTCTTAAATGAATAAAGATATCGTGGCAGTTTTATTTTCTGCTTTAAGGAACTTCCCAGCGCTGTAAGATTATTGAATTTTGAGAAAAATCCTTTACAGGGAGTTTCAGAATCTTCAACTGAAATATGACTTTCTCATCACAAGGGATATACATAATATTTTGCTTTAAAACATTCAAAAGTCCATGGTTGAGGTAATAACAGAATGTCTAAAAGCTAATCCGAGCAAAGCGCTGGTGAATTTTAAAATAAAATATTTTAGTGATTCATTTCAAGTCAAACAGTGGGAAAAAGTAAACGAACCAAACATTTAAATAAAATAAAATCAGATTTCTTGGAAACCTTCGTCAACATACCTGTTAATGTCCTGAAAATACCTGAAAAAGTCTTTATTCTGCTGCATCCTTGAAGCCTTCCACGTATTTTGATATTTATATTCCTTGTAGTCCTTATTTTTGAATGACTGAGTATGGACAATTCTCAAAGTGGTAACGACTGATACTCGATTATATTTTGAATACAAGCCTAAATTTTATAAAGATGTGATATATAAAATGTGATATTTTCTTGGCATGCTCCCCAATCTTGACAGTATTAATCTGTTTCCTGCAATTCAAAACATTAAGTATTATTTCAATATTACTAACCATAGTTATGGGCAAAAGTCCCAGTCTATTTTAGGCAGAACTTCACACCATTCAAGAGTGTGCCAACCATATTTACTACTCTGATATCAATGGCGCAACCATCCGTATATTTACGGAAAGTCAAGCAGCTCTTAATACTCTTCGCTTGCACACCATTGACACCAAATTAAAACTAAGCTATAGGAACAAAACCAAACTGTAGTGGGTTTCTGGTCATAAGGGCATTGATGGGAATTAAAAGGGTGACGAACTGGCCAAAAACGGCTCAGAAAATATATTTAATGGACTTGAAACCTTCCTAAATCAGAGTCAATTTAGTTATTAATAGCTGGTAGCAGTTGAGGTGCTTCTCATAACTATTGGGAGAAGAGCTCAGGTCTAAGACAGGCTGAAGAAGCCATCCTGCCCAAAAATGCCACTAGATGTCTAAATTTAAGTCGGCACGATATCAAAAACTTAATAGGTTACCTCACAGAAAATCACAGTTTAAGACATCACTAAAAAAAGAAATTAATCTAATCGACTCGTCAGACTGCCACCATTGTCTAGAAGAAGACGAAACAGCTGAACATATCTCATGTGAATGTCCAGTCGTCAACGGAATTAGACGGAAGATTTTCTTCAGAGAACAGTTCGGCTCTAACGAATTAATAAATTCGTCTGCTAGTATTGTTATAAACTTTATTCAATAGGTAGAAAACCTAGGTTAGGTTAGGTAGCCTAACTACAGTTCTGACTAAATGATACAAAAGATCTTTTAGGTTAAAGTGCCTTACCTCGTAATTAGCGAGTCATAAAGTTACAAAAAAAAAAAACATTTAAGCCTCATTATTACTTGTCTCTTGGCCCCAGTTATATGAGGTGTTGCCTCTGATGATGATTATTTGGCACAAAATCAGACATTTCCAAACAACCAAAAATATATGACGCCATAACAAAATCACTGACGCGTCAATACGGTTTGTTTACCATATGTCTAAGCTTCGTTCATGAGTTAATTGCGCACCTAATTCTTGTGTTAGTTTATCCACATCGAGCCCAATCTCATCGCTTTTGGCGATTTTGTTTTCTTCTTTCTAAATCAATCCATCAATATTCTTTCCCTCTTGTGCAAGTGTACTCGCATATGCAAGTTTCGAAATAAATTCCACGCATCTGATTCTTGCATGTAATGGAGAGACTTCGTATTCGTAGTTACATTGTCGAAGTTGTTTTGCGTTCTTTTGCATACGACACATGACCGCATTGAATTTGTATCTGTTACTTCATTCAGGACTTTTCCGCCAATTATGGTATACATAGTTTAAAAGGACTTAGCTATTCCTATTTCGGTATCAATTTAATATAATCGTACAGTAGAGTGAAGATTAGCAATTTGACTTTTGATATCGTTGACTGTACTTTTTATGAGTTCTGTACTTCCTTTGCATGTTGGAAAATTATGGGTAAGGAAAAAATTAATTCATGACAGACGAAAATTTCTCCAATATTCACCATTGGAACTGTTACGCCTCAGTGGAAAAACTGAGCGCAGAAACATGTTTGCATCTGTTTAACTATCTGGCGTATTTATTTTTTGCTTATCCTTGCTTTTCACAGCCACACTTATTTTGTAATGTAAGAATGATTGGATGTGAAATTAATTCCCCAGCACTTTTGTTTTCCATATGCCGCCTAGCAGTATAATCCATTATGTCTTTAAGTTTAACTTTACCTAATATTTCCATAATTTCGTAAATTCCTGGAACTGCCTCTTTTTTGTTTTTTCAGAGAACTTTTCAAAAGTTTTGACAGACCCAAATCCATAAACAAGGCCAATGCATTCTTACTATTGTATTACACCCTGCCTGACTGGAACTGCAACTTTTTAAAGTGCTACAATATATTGTACAATAATTTTTTTATTTTTTGATAAATTTTATTGTGCCAAAGCAAAAACTGTTAGAAAATATGTACATCAATTTTCAAATTGTATCAGTAGTTTTCAATATGTCCACCTTTGGCGCGAATAATGGCTTGAGACGGCCGAAACAAGCATCGCTCTCCGGTATTTTGGCCCATTCCCTGTGAAGTGCTTGTTGGAGGTGGTCCAAACTTTGGTATTTTTTAGTGCCAACCTTCTTCTTCAAAATACCCCAGACAGAGAAATCCAACAGATTTGTATCCGGAGAATTTGCAATCCATTGTGTTGAAGAAATGAAGTGTGAAACATTGTTTTTTAACCAGTCTTGTTGACGCGTGCTTTGTGAGACGCTGCCGAGCTGATTGTTTACCCAAGGCTTTAATACTACCTCTAAGACAGTTTCACGGTATACGATCGCATTAATTTTGACGCCACTGTCGAAAAATGCGAGCGGAGAGCGACCATCGGCGGTTATGGCGGCCCAAACCATCACCATCGGTGCTGCCTGCTTTCTGGTGGCCGTCCGAAGGTGTAAATATTCGAAGGACCTCTCTGGTAAGTAAACTCGGTCATTTTGTTTGTTGACATATTGCTCGATAACAAATGGCGACTCATTGGAAAAAACCAAATTCGGCAACTCACCACTTTCATGCAAGCGTAGCATTCCCTTCGCTCTTTCGACTCTAACTTTTTTCTGTTGCCGTGTAAGATCGTGTGCTTTTTGGAACTTCAATGGCTTGAACCCAAGCTCATTTTTCAGTATGTGCTGCATCCGTTCCAACGATATGTTGAGTTCACGAGCCATTTTTCTTCCACTTCGACGCGGATTTCGCTTAATTTCTGCCTTCACTTTCCACACCATTTCTGCAAATGTTGCTGTTTTTTTATGACCACCTAAATGGCGTTTTGCAACGCTGCCAGTATCACGGTAACGAGCTATGGTTCGAGACACAAATGATTTATTCACGTTGACGTGCTGGAGGGCTCTAACTATAGTTACTTGTGGTTTTCCAGCCAAATGTAAAGCAATCACACTATCACGTTTAAAATTCATCGCCGATAAAATTTTTTCAACACAACTGAGACGTAAATCGTCTCAGCAAAAGGCTTGTAAATAATAAAATTATCTGCCATGTGTCAAAATTTGAGCTCACAGTAATGACAGGTTTGAAAATTGGTTGCAGTTCGAGTCTGTCAGGGTGTATATCTGATAGGATCCTTTTGTGGAGTAGAAATGCTTTCTTTTAGTGTTTTGACTCGCAGTGGTTACATCAGTTTTCATCTCTTCATGATCTTCAGTTGTTATGTTCTTCATAACATTTATTATTTTTTGTTTTTTGGTGAACTTCGAGCTTTTGATTTACTTGGCCTTCCTCTTAATAATTTTGATGTATTGTACTTGGTAAATAACACATTATGTCTGTTCTTTCAGTGTCGACCATTCCTTTGCTGTGACCCATCCATGATATTCTTTTCTCAAAATTTCGGACACCTTTCCGCTGACGAATTTTTATCGGACAGTTTTTGATCCATTTTTACGGCACACATAGATTGTTTTTTATTCGAGACGTTGATAAAAATGTCTAATAAATTATTGACTGTACTTACAAGCAAAACTATTGATCCAATCATTAGTTAACCCAGTGAATTTAAAAATTTTGCATTACAGATCCACTCGAAAACTCAATAATGTAATCACTTTTGTCTAAATATGCCAGTGTTGTACTACTAGTCGTAGCAACGTCGACACATCTGCAATTACGAGTGCGTTGTCACATTTGTAGGTAGACGACTCACTTGGGAATATCATCAGTCTTATGCTAAATAGCAGGATAATCAGCTCTAAACTGGGTGGGACTTCTGGAACTGAGTGGTAAATAAACTGCTGATATATCTGAAAGCGGAAGGGAGCAGGGTGATTGCCTATGCGGATGACGTTGCTATAGTCGTCTGAGGCAAGCATCTTAACACCATCAAAGATTTCCTTAAGCTAAATCTTAACAGATTAAACTGTTGAGCAGATCGCTGTAGATTAGGAGTTAACCCTCATAAAACTGATCTCCTCTTTTAAAGGAAAAATAAATTTCCAACTCCAGACCCTTCCTCAATAAACGGTACCAGTTTAGTCTTTTCCGATAAAACAAAATACTCGTGTCCCATTTTTCCCAGGAATCTTAACTGGAAATCTAACATTCAAGAAAGAGTCAAGAAAGCTACAGTAGCTTTATTCTCTTGCAAGAGAGCGATTGAAAACAAATGTTACCTTCAATCTCATATAACTCACTGGCTATACATCACGGTCATAAGACCGGTTTGGTTGTCTGGTGGACGATTGCAACCAACTGCAACAAACTAATAAGAGTTCAAAGAACAGCATGTCTACGCTCCATTCCCTCCACAGTTCTATACATTCTGTTTCACTTGACACCCCTCGACATCTTCAGCAGGCAAGTATCTGCGACTGCAGCTACTCGCTTCAAAGCGACTACACAGTAGACAAATAATTAATTTGCCCATGTTAATATTCTTAATATTCTAGAAATCCACAAAGAGATACATCGATTACACATACCTAAACTTCGGTTTGACGAAGACTTTCGTGGTGATGTTTTCTCAGATAAGCTAAATTTAAGCCTCTCTTTCCGTCTTCCAAATCACTGTAGCGTATTTCACGTAGACATTTTGGCTACAAAAAAAGCTCTGTCCTGGCTGAAGAAAAACGTTATATCTGCAAAGGATATCCGCACCTTTTTCGGATAGTTTCACTAAACTCTTAAACCGCCCTTGAATGCCGATCATATCTTACAGAAATGACAGTGTAGTTAAATCTTCACCTTTGTTGGGTGCCGGGTCACACAGACATTCCAGTGAACTTTAGGGCCAACGACCTCGACAAAATTGGAACCACTCTACCGTTTCTAACGGAAAAGGTATAATAATCGCTACGTGCAAATTATTATTTAAGCTGGATGCTAATAACAGAACAGACCTTAGATGGACCGGTGGGCCAATATGTCTAGCGACTAAACAGATTTTGCCAAAGCTGGATCTGAATCACTCTAAGAGTCTGATTCTTCTAAATAGGAAATATCTCAGTGCAATCATAGGTGTTATCACTGGAAACTGCCTTAAAGGCAAGGATGCATGTCCATGACATTTTAGCCAATTAGATGTGACCAGATGCTCTTAACAGGATGTTTTAAGCTGCATAGATGGTATCTAACGGGTTACTAAATCATCAGCCATATCACAAGTCAGCTAACCCCCAGTTCTTTGCGTTAGCGGCCGACTTATTATCCAGCTATTTTACATTTCTCAATTTTGATTTGATTGAAATTAATGCTTCAAAGTCGTTATTGAATTCTGAAAACTCAACAAGATGTATGTCAATCTAATGTACTTTATCTAAGTACTAGTATCACCTATTAAATAGTATCTCTTGCACAGAATCACGGCTAGTCCATTTGCAGTAAGGATTGAAACAAAAATATCTCGGTTTGGTGAACAATAATCCAAAAGTCAAATGTGCATTAACCAAGCCGATTTTCTCACTGAGGTTATGAGGTTCTTTCGAACCGCATTAAGCATTGGCATTCGCAAAATCGAATACATTTACTATTTTGGAATCTACAGATTACATAGTATTCATCAACTGTTCAGTGACGGAATAATATCATAGTATCAAGAGATTCCCTTATATTTGGTGACGGTTGCCCGGTTGTAACATCAGGATAGTATCAGCTTTCGATTCTGTAATGATGATTGATACTTGTAGTGCCCAAGAAATCACCACTGACTCCAGTAAATACTCATCGAGAACGAACAAGATACTCCAGACGATACTTAACAAACTAGTCTTCTCTATTCTCCTAGCAAACCTCTGGTGTAGCATGCACCAACCATAGTCACAATATGCTGTGTGCTCACAACATGGAATCCTTTCTCCTCATTAAACCCATAAAATTTCATATCAAGGACGACACAATAAAGCAATTGAATTCAAACGCAACATTGTACCAGAAATATACTAGAGTGTATGATGACTTCTAACTGTACCATCCGTTTATCCCTATAAAAGCCGTGTTGTAATCTGAAGCCGTAACATCTGGAGCAACTCCTAGCTCTTACATGCGTGGAAGAATACTGTTTGAAACAACATTTCATTTTAACTTCCTGCGCGTCTCGGGCATATGAGTATAGGGATATACATATGTAGGAGTGCAAGCGTGAGACGAAGACAAAACAACCATCTATATGATGGTTGCAAAACGTTAGCAGAGCCAAGGAAAGCGCGATATTGCGAGCAGACTGTAGAGAGATAGGGTAGTTAAAGCGGGTATATAGTTGGAATATGAACTTCTTGAAGTGGCACATATTTGTCTGTTGGAAGAACTATGACTATGGCATGTGCCAGAACCGAAAGGTTTCAACGAGCATGGCACACATTCTAATTACGAAGAATGGAAGAAAATTGCAACAATCGTTCCGAGAGCAAAAGTTTATCCGCCCCAATGAACGTGCCCTTTTCAGCTGTGTCGTTTAAGCGGAATCATACATACGAATAATCCTGATCCCGGTTCCCGGTTACAACACGACTTGGAATTAGGTACGGATTCCAACCGACGAACAAGGGGATGCATATTGGGTATGAGTTATCCCATTACCAGTAACCAAAGTCATGTATTCATCTTTGTATAAATATATATGTAAAAAAAAGGCAGGAGGCTCGGGATATCATGCAGTGATTATCCGCACATGATGCCAGATGAGTTATAAAGTGGAAAATTTTCCTTTCCACCATCACATCGTGCAACTTAAGATGAAAAGTTCTCGTTTTTTGTTATTGTTTTCTCTCTTTCGACTGGAGAAAAGAGCTCCACTTTTACTAGTTTTGTTACATTATCTCACCCCTTTCCTCATATTTCGCTACATTTCGTCTCATCACCGAGCCGGTGGATCTGTCTATATTTCCATCGTCGACGTCTGGGTGTAGGTATTTAATATTTACGATAGATTCTGGATGCTTGTACATGTATTGCAGTTTAGATTCGTTACCGTGCAGTTTTAGGTTTCACCACTGAAAAGGAAGAAATACGGGTGTGATAGAAGCTACTGATGCTAGTATCCATACACCAGTTAGCTTCAGATTTATTTAAGTCGGATACATGTTGTGTTAGTAATTTCGGTTGAATTTCCTTTGCAAAAGGCTTACCTTAAGTCTGTTTGTGCTGGCAGCAGCGGTGGTAGTAGGCGTTAGGCGTTATGGGTTATGCAACATGCAAAGCGGTCGGTGGTTAATTAATAACAACATAGAGAAGGGTGAGGGTGGAAAACTTTGAAGATTGTTTATAATTAAAATTAATAATTTATTGCTTTGTTGGTCTTGATATATTAAGAGTTTTAAGGGGCAAATAGTTTTAGCAAAATATGAAGGTAAAAGGGTTTTCAAGCCTTCAAGTGGTTGCGTATTATGTGTATTAGTGCAGATACTATGTAAAGTTGTAGGACATATTTCATAATGGATGTACATTCCATAGCACTTAATCCAATTTCAGATAAAGGCAAGCGAGTTACCTGCTCCCACAGGGTTTTAGGCTTTGATTTAATATTTATATTTTGCTATCGGAAGACAGCTATCATACCGCTCTCTAAACACACCAGTCAATATTAGCTGACAACCAGTCATCCATTTCTATTATGTTATTGTAGAATGTGTGATAATCAGCTTATTCTATAAAATTATTCTTTTATAACATAGTTGAATTCTTCCTAGGTGTGTACTCCTGTCTCAGACCCAGCAGCCTTGTTTTTCATACTTATAAGCTTATTTCAAGACAGATAATCAGTGTACAAGCACTAGCTTTAACGGTGTGGTTAGCAATCGGTTACATTTCAATAAATATCGGAGTTCAGCTTATTTGTTAACTATTCGACAGTATATGGAATGTTAAATCAACGTACTGAGTTACTTAGGCTGTTGTGGATTGTTATGTGAAGGAAGATTATAATGTTGCTTTTACCATAAGATTAACTTTTTTGGTATTGATATTTTGAGGAATATATTGTCATTTTATGTGTCTATACCGGGTGAGTTTTTTAACTTGAGACATCCAAATTACTCGAAAAATACGAAATATCGCGAAAAATGTTTCAGACAAAAGTTACAAGGTTCTGAAGGGGACATAAGATGGTGACCTCGAGTTTGACTTTGAGACCTATTTTCAAGGTCAAACGAAGGTAACTTTTGATTTTTCAAATGATAATTCCTGTTTTTCATTGCTCAGTCGTATTCCTCAATGAAACACACGACTTTGTCTCAAAGGTCTTATTCATTCAGTGCTAGATACCACTGCACTGGCACGCCTAAATCATTAATCGGTTTTCAAATTTGCAAGGGTGTTAGAAGGACGAGATTTGTTTTGAGGAAGTCATTATTGCCTCGAGTGAAATTAAAACTCAAAAAAATTTCAGATAGAGACAAATTGTCCTAAACTTATCTGAGAGTGTATGATGTGCACTCTGCCCTTTTTTTCTACTTGAACGGAACTGTACTTCGTTTAGAAGTTCGATATTTGCTTTGAGGAACTGATTATTATTAGTAACGTTTTCCAGATTAATAATGCAGGCTATTTCAATTCAAGAGAAAATTGAAATGATATTGATTTATGGAGAAACTGGAAGGAACATCGATGGTGCTGTTGTAAAGAGCAACGCAAGCCCAACGTTTCGCAGACCAGATACAATCGCGCGCTTCCTTTTATCGGGTCATCCAACAATTCACTGGTGAAGGAAGTGTGCAACCAAAGAAAAGGAATCGGTCCTGTTGAGGACAATGAAATAGCAGTGTTAGCTGCCGTTGAACACGATAGTCATTAGCACTCGCCAAATAAGTCGTGAATCAGGAATTTCTCAAACGACTGTCTGTAAGATATTACACCGGCATAAATACCATCCTTATCATGTTTCAATGCATCAAAAACTTTTTAGTGAGGATTTTCGCAACCGGGTTTCCTTTTGTCAATGCGCACTTCAGCAAATTGTACGAGACCCCTTTTCTTCGCCAAGGTGTTATTCTCTGATGAGTCGACTTTCACCAATCACAGTACGGTCAACCGACATAATATGCATTACTGGGCTACCGAAAACCCTTTTTGGTTCCGACAAGTTGAACGCCAGCACCCTTGGAATGTTAATTTTTGGGCGGGAATTATTGGGGATAAATTAATAGGTCCATATTTTATTGAAGGCAACTTGAATGGCGAAAAGTATGCAAACTTCTTTCGGGACCATCTTCCAGTATTACTAGAAGAGCTGCCATTGGAGTTGCGACAAACAATGTGGTTTCAACATGATGGTTGTCCAGCCCATTATTCCCAAGTAGCCCGGGGCGTATTAAGCAATGTTTACGATCAACGATGGATCTGACGAGGGGGTCCGAGGCAATGGCCTGCTAAATCACCTGATCTTACGTCACTTGATTTCTTCTTGTGGGGCTAGTTAAAGGTATACAGAAAAAAGCCAACAACACGTGAGAACATGAAAACACAAATAACTGAAGCTTGCCGAAAGATTACGCCAGAAATACTTCTCAGTTCTGTTGGTTCATTTAGAGCGCGGATAGACAAGTGTGTTGAAGTGAAAGGTCACATTTTCGAGAATTTGTTGAAATAGTCTTGGGAAATAAATGCAATGAAAATCAGGAATTATCATTTGAAAAATCAAAAGTTACTTTCGTTTGACCTTGAAAATGCGTGTTAAGGTCAAACTCGTGGTCACCATCTTATGTCCCCTTCAGAACCTTGTGACTTTTGCCTGAAACATTATTCGCGATAACGTGTATTTTTCGAGTAATTTGGATGTTTTGGTATTTTTGGATAATTTTCTTCTCTTTCAATGTCACCATTCCTGATAGCAGCAATATTGTTATTGTCCTAATTACATAACTTTATAACTATTGTAGATAAGTAGAACAGTATGTTTTTGCTTAGACTATTACGAAACGCTCAATGCTGGCTTACTAGTATCCATAATTAAATATAAAAGGAACGAAGATAGTAGACTCAGTTCTTGAAAAGAAAATTTGATTTCGCCGAAAAGTATTTAGTTATTCTGAAGATAATGTCACTAATATTTCACATATTTCTCGATGGTTATTCTTCTGTATAAAGATAGTTATTTCAGAAACGAGTTTAGTTCTTTTTAAGGAATTATCAAACGGGAATTACAGATAGTTAATATTGGGTCTATAACTTAATTCGTGCGGTTTGCTAAGATATGGCGTAACTTGTATTATTTCATTGTATATATTCCATGGGAACATGCGTTGGAAAGCTACTGTCATTGTACGTCATTTCAGTATATGTCATTCATTTGAAGCGTAAACAACAATAATTTTTTTTTTTTTTTTTTTCACTCAAATATGTCGAACTTTGTGCCTAAAAAAGTGTTTTTGCGGGGAGTTCTTCTTGATTACTGAAAACTGCTCCCGAAAGTCATCGTATTTTGGTGGAAGTTTATGGTGAACATGCGCTAGCTGAGCGAACGTGAAAAAAGTGGTTTGCACGATTTAAAAGTGGTGATTTTGGTCGGGAAGACGATGAACGTCCTGGGCAGCCAAAAAAGTT
Source organism: Volucella inanis (assembly GCA_907269105.1). NCBI lineage: Eukaryota > Metazoa > Arthropoda > Insecta > Diptera > Syrphidae > Volucella > Volucella inanis. The sequence continues at coordinate 153,236,382 of OU026153.1, forward strand.
TGAAAATGAAGAACTGGAAGCATTACTCTATGAAGATTGTTGCCAAACACAAGAAGAGCTCGCAAAATATTTGGGTGTCACTCAAGCAGCCATTTCAAAACGTTTAAGAGCAGCTGGATATATTCAAAAGCAAGGAAATTGGGTTCCACATGAACTCAAGCCGAGAGACGTCGAAAGGCGGTCTTGCTTGTCCGAAATGCTGCTAGAACGACCAAAAGGAAGCCATTTTTGCATCAGATTGTTACTGATGATGAAAAATGGATCCATTGCGATAACCCCAAGCGCAAAAAATCATATGTGAAACCCGGCCAACCAACCAAATCAATGGCAGAGCCGAATATCCATGGCGCGAAGGTAATGGTCTGTATTTGGTGGGATCAGATGGATGTGCTGTACTATGAGCTGCTAAAACCGGGTGAAACCATCAACAGACAACGCTAGCGAACACAATTAATCTGTTTAAAGAGAGCAGTAGCCGAAAAACGCCCGAAATATGCGACCAGACACGAGGCAATAATTTTCCATCATGACAATGCTCGGTCCCACGTTGCTTTTCCGGTTAAGAACTATTTGGAAAACAGTGGATGGGAAGTCTTACCCCACCCGCCGTGTAGCCCAGACCTTGCCCCTTCTGACTTCCATTTGTTCCGGTCGATGCAGGACGCCCTCACTGAAATACGGTTCACATCAGAGCAGAATATCAAAAATTGGCTTGATTCATTCTTGGCTGCCAAGCCGGTGCAGTTCTTTTGGGATGGGATCCAAAAATTGCCAGAAAGATGTGAAAAAGTCATAGCTTCAGATGGGCAATACTTTGAATAATACTATTATACATGTTTTTCTTAAATAAGCGTTAAAATCTTGAAAAAAAAAAAAAACCGGACGAATTAAATTACATACCCAATAATATTTTAAACACCGTGTTTCGTTGTAATGAAAAAGTGATTTCTGCTAAACATGTTTAATATTTATTATTTTATTATTACCTCTAAACTGAATCTCTTCAGCTTTCGTCCGAAGTTGTACATTTAATAAATGCGTAGTTTTTTTATTTCAGTAACGGAGATTGTTGAAATTTACTCCGAGTGGCAACACTTAAACAGATACTTTCTCTCTATAATTGCCATATTTCATTTATAGTTATATGTTCACTTTCTTTAACTTTATCTTTCAATAAAAGTCCTTGTGTCAAGAAGGTATTCGCGTGTTTCATTTCCCAATGGGTTATAGGGTCTTTTTGCGATTCAAAAATCAAAAGTTATTTAACAGTTTTTTTTTTTTTTTAATGAAATTCTAACTTACTCGCTTACACATACCTAGCTACGTATAAAAGTTAAAATTAAATAAAATGTCTAATACAACATACGGCAAAATCACGCTCCTATGCGGAGAAAATTATAATATATACGTGGCGTGCACAGATGGAAGGGATTCTCCACAAACAAAGATTTCTAGATAGATAGATATATTTTGTTTCTTACATAGTGTAACAATGGTTTAACAATATTTGTCTATATAGAAACTTACTGCTGAAAATATTATTGTTTAATGAGTGAGAATATGTAGTACAGTAATTAAATGCACAATCGTATTAAAACTATGGAAAACACCTCCATTTAGGTTAAAAAAATAAAAAAAAAAAAATAAATAAATAAATAAGTAAATAAAATAAATAAATAACAAACAAATAAATCAGTGAACAATAAATAATGTTACAAAAAGATAAATAATAATAAATAATAGATAGAAATTAAATAGTAAATAGATAAATAAATAAATAATAATAATAGGCCAATAATAAAGTTTTAACGAGAAAACATAAATAAAAAGTTATAACAGCTGTAAGTCTCTAATAAGTTGATTACCAACGTCAATTATTCTGGACATGAACCTTTTATTGAGAATTTCAATCCTTCTATCTAATCTGGATAGCACCAGCTCTTTCGTGCAGAATAAGAGTTGATTACGGGTCTCGCGGTAGGTTGAGCATCATTTTTAACACCTTATTTTGTGCAACTTGAAGCCCCTTAATATGAGTTTTCCCCATACAGGAGACCCGTAAGTCATGAGTGCTTAAAAAACGACCTTAAAAATTATTATTTTGTTCTTTTTATTAAGGAATGATTTACAATTGATAAGAGGGTAGAAAATTTTTATTAGAACATCTATCTTGGCTAAAGTTTCTCGTACATGATACCCGAAGGTCAATTTTTGGTCTAAATATACCCCTAGTTACTTTACAGTATTGTCCCACGGTATATTGAAGTTGTCTAAGTTGAGACTTCCAGTAGACAAGAAGCAACTAAGCCTTCTTCTAGTGAAGAATATAGCTGTGCACTTATCGACATCTATTTTTATTTTCCAGAATTTATAGTAATCAAAAAATGTTTGGATTCCAATTTGAAGATAATTTTCTATCATTGGCCCATATTCGTGGGAAGAGTATAAAGTCTTTATATATCACAGTTGGGAGCTCTGGGTAGATCAGCAAGAAAAACATTGAAGAGAACTGGGGCCAGAACTGAGCCTTGTGAAACTCCGGCTGGAACAGGATTTGTTGAGGAGAAGGTTCCAAAAAGACTCGATTGGGCAAAAAGACTTGTAGTATTTTTATAAGATACTTAGGAAAATTTAGTTTTATCAGTTTGTATATAAAGTCATTGTGCCAGACTGAATCAAAGGCTTTTTCAATGTCTATGAGGACAAGGCCAGTCAACTTTTTAAGATTAAGCTGTTGCTTAACAGTCATACAAATTCTTAGTATTTGATGCGTAGTACTGTGATTCTTTCTGAACCCAAATTGCTCAGCAAACAGAATGTTAGTAGCACTCAAAAATGCATCAATTTTAATTTTGATTACTTTTTCAAAAATTTTGCTAAAGCCATTTAAAAGACTTATTGGTCTGTAATTGACTGGATTGGATGGATTCTTCCCATGTTCAAAGAGTGGAACTACCTTGGCTTTCGTCCATAAATCAGGAAAGTATAGCATTTTTAGGCAGGCATTGATGATGGATGTTAATAATATCAAGGCACTAGTTGGCAACTGTTTTATCACTTGATTATTTATGCTTTTAGGTCCGAAACTATGAATTGTATGTCCTCAACAGTTGTGAATTCATTAGAGGGTAGAGGAGTTGTTTAAAACAATTATCTGGTTTTCAACCTTCGGTTCAAGAGGAGATAACAAACTGTTTGTCGTTGTGTGATTTTTAAGGAATGTATTTGCTAGGATTTCCGCTTTGTCTTCATTAGTTGATACTAGTGACCCGTTAACTTCGAAGTTAGGACAGTAATAGTTTTTCTTGCGCAGTATCTTAGTAACATTCCAGAAAGGTCTAGAGTTGGAATCGAGTAAACTTAATTTATTGTTCCATAAAGAATTTCTGTACTCGTTTATTCGAATTTTAATTAAACGACTGAATCTGTACCTCTGCCAGAGCCTTCTGTAACGATTTTTAATCTTTATTAAATTGAGTATTTCTCGAGGTAGCGTAAATGCTCTTTTAGGAGACTTTTTTAATGGAACAGAAGCACGATTGCTTTCGGGTATTTTGCTTTGAAATGTTTCTATATGATCGTCAATATCTTGACTGCTAATCACAGCAGAAAGGTTTTTCGAACAACTTCGTATATTGCGAGTGAGATGGTATCTAAACACGTCCCAGTTCGCGTTTCTGTAATCTAAGTATTGCACATTATTTATATTAGGACTAAGTAAAATATCACAGCTGACAGGAAAATGATCAGAACATTGTGCACAACAGGAGACGTAAGCAAATTAGGAGTGGTTGTAAGAAATAAATCTAAAGTCAATGGACAGTACCCACTACAAGCAGGGAGGTAGGTAGGACTAGATGGGTGCATTATTAAAAATTTATGTCTTAAGCATAAGTCATATAACGTGTTTCCCCAAACATTTGCCCTAAAACAACCCCAGCTACGATATCTACAATTAAGTTCGCCTCCTGTGACAACATTTCCAAAACTTAACAATCTTCTAAGGTCACTTTTCAAGAACTGAATTTTATATGCATTACGAATTCCTCCAGGAAAGTAGACGGAAAAAATTGTTAGGCAAGTATTATTATTTAAGTTAATTTCAACTCCAACGTTTTCTAGTACTAAAGTGTGCACCATTGGCAGCACAGAATGATCAATAATTATTTTGACGAGGATGGCAACACCATCACCCCTACTGTTACGATCCCAACGATAACACAAATATAGGGTTTTCTAATAACGACTTGACAACTTTTTTTTAAATAAAACGGAAACCATTTGAGATATTTCAAAAACTTTATTATTAGCATGAAGTACAATCAAAACATTTATGAATGGAACTCTGTGCCACTGCGGGCATGTTTGCAGCGGTCGATTCGTTGGACTCGGCCACACATTTCGGCCGAAACGGCCGCTATTTTGCGTTCAATGTTGGCTCTGAGCTCTTCCAACGTCATCGGCGTGTTGGCATAAGCCAATGACTTAATGTAGTCCCACAAGAAATAGTCAAGCGGCGTTAAATCGCACGAATGAGGAGGCCAATCGGCTGGCCCATGTCTTGAGATAACACGCTCACCATACTTACTCTTCAAAAAATCGATTGTAGCGTGTGCTGTGTGACTTGTGGCACCATCCTGTTGAAACCACATGTCATTCAAGTCCATATCTTCCAATTCGGGCCAAAAATAATCGGCGATCATGGCGCGATAACGCTGACCATTAACGGTAACGTGACGATCGTTAACGTCGAAGAAAAAATTTGGCCCAATAACTCCGCTAGCATGCAAACCGCACCAAACAGTTATTTTTTGCGGATGAAATGGTGATTCATTGAGCTAAAAATGAGCTTCGTCACTGAATATGATTTTGCGATCAAATTCATCATCTTGGCGCATCTTCTCCAGAACCCAATCGGAGAACGTACGTCGCTTCAAATGGTCCATCGGCTTTAATTCTTGAGTCAGCTTGATCTTGCAAAATACTCCATAATGTGGTCTGAGCGATGCCCAATTCTTGAGAACGCCGTGGAATTGACTGATTTGGATCGTTTGCTACGGACGTCTGAACGGCAGCGATATTTTCGACACTTCGACCGACCCGTTGTCTCACTGACACTGCAACATCACACAACGAATATCTAGACTCAAACTTTTGCACTAAACTTGTTATTGCCTGTCTACTAGGGCGAGAATTACGACCGAAAATTAGAGTTAAAGCTCTTAAAGTTGCAGTCACCGTCTCCGAATATCTGTAGAAAATTTTTATAATTTGCAGGCGTTGCTCGTTAGTGTGCCATGATGAAAATATTGAGTTTACTGAATAAATTGACAGTGACAGTTTGATTATTAGTGAAAGAGTGCGTTAACAAATTAAATTCAAAGTTGTCAAGTCCCTATCGGAAAACCCTATAGTTACCACATCGAAAACAAGTATTACGTTGTAAATCTGTTTCACTTATTAGACAAACATCAAATTGGAGAGAAAGTTAAAGAACTCAAAGCACTTGTTGCGATTGCCTCTTGCATTCCAACATAAACGTTTAAGATGAGACTGAGTATTACTTGACATTATTACAGAGATTATTACTTGCAAGCGGAGCAATTAGTTTGAACGGTTGAGTTTTTGTTTAACAATTTTCAAGTTCAGAGACCATATCAAACATAAGAAAAGTTAGTTCTTCAAAAGAAAATAAATATGCTTTTCTGGTGGAGAGGAATAGTATGAAGATCCCTCCTGTGCACGATGCTGAGCTGGCATTTGCTGGTTTCTCCAGCGATTTTGTTGCTGCTCCGACTGACGTGTTGATCGAGGTAGAGAAGGGATGTCATCCACGCTGTTGACATTAAAGCTTCTCGCTGCCACTGTTGGCTGTGCTTGAGATCGCAACTGAATGGGTGCGCGTGTACGAGACATTTTTTGAGAATTTTTTCCATTAATTTCCAAATAATCTGCACGACACTTGCAATTTTCGTCCGTAGATTTGTAGTTACCTCCACAGTTAGCACATTTGGAAATTCCGGAAGAAGTGCAGGAATTAGTTTTGTGATTACCTGAACAGCTGGCACAAAAGGTTTTTACATTGCAGTGCCTTTTTCCGTGCCCCAACATTTGACAGTTTTGGCATTGAGTGATGCTATGCTTAGTACGCCGTTGGAATTCCCATCTTACTTGCGTACGGAAGATGGATTTAATGTTTTTTCGAAGATCGGCGATTCGAACTGAGCCGTTCTCAAAATAAATAATGTTAAGGAAATCCACATATTTTTCATATCGTTTTAATCATTTTGATTTCCCTGCACTTGGGTCCGTTGGATATTCATCGAGGCCAAAAAAAAACCACTTTAAATGATTTCTCGGATTTAAGATCGTGGGAGAAAAATTGACATATTTTTACCTTTAAAGCGTTTAAGGTAGTTTTATAGGAATCAATGGATTCACAAAACACTTTAATGCTACACTATGCTTTAACACTATAGTCACTAATTTTTAGTTCTTTTAATAACTTATGCACAAAATCACAATTTTATTGGAGGTATCGAGATTTTTCTCGGCACTTGTTGCTCCGGTTCACTAGTGCACATGTTTTCCCCAAGATCGGTGTATTTAAGTGATTATAGAGGTAGAAATGCGTTACCAGAACGCAACATTTTACTGGTTGAGGAATACAGAATCCTCGAGGGAAAAGGCGAGACGCTTCAGTGTTTCGGTTGTTTGAAAAATCTCCGTGCGGTAAACGAAAGCTCGACTGATCGCTTTAACGGATCGCGGGAGACTGTGAACGAAGATTTCTTAAAATGGTAGATAACACAGTGGCAGTAAAATGGATCAAGAAAGACTTCGATGCTCGAGCTGAGCTTCTTCTCGAAATGGAGCCCCACGTGGTTGCGTTAGTTCGACATCTGCGAACGTCGAACCAAGTATGGGACTTCGTCGAAAGAACATACAACAGGAAGGGTGGGCGGTAAAAAGCGGAGGAATTTAGGAATTTCTGGACATAGCCCAGAGCATGGATCTTAGAGAGTTTAATGCAGTCATAAACCATTTAATTGAATTGGAGGACAAACTAGACAACGATCTAATCGTGCAAGCAGCATTTGATGCCCAAGAAAAATTCCCATCGTTGGACACTATCCGCAGTAGGTTAATGGAAATCGGCGACAAAAGAAAAGACACATTGAGTAATAACACCATGAGAGCTACAGGTAATCCGACACATTCCGGTAACTCATCTCTTCGAAACAAAAAGTTCAATAATTTTCGCCAAACATCATTTCAACCAAACAGGTTTATTAACTATAACTGTCAACGATGCGAAAAAAGGCACAGGCCGAGAAATTGTAGATCGCAAACGGAAACTGCAAAAAAAGCCAAAGACGACTGCGGATTCATCACATAAGAACTTCTTCACTGCTTATATACCAAATTCAATACATCTGATAGAGCACGTTGGTGTGTAGATAGTGGAGCTACGTTCCACATGTGCCAAGAGAAGAAATTGTTTTGTAAGCTGACTTAAGGTAATTTTGGCATAGTCAAACCAGCAAATGACAAACAAATTGACATCTTGGGTATCAGCACTGTAACGCTTAAAAGCAGAGTAAATGGGAACGTAGTTAATTGTTCTCTTTTTAATGGTCATTGAGCCAAAAATTAGCTTCGTCACTGAAGATGATTTTGCGATGAAATTCATCATCATGGCGCATCTTCTCCAGAATCCAATCGGAGAACGTAGCTCGTAAGTGTACTTTACCATGATGAAAATGTTGAGTCTACTAAATAAATTGACAGTGACAGTTTGATGATTAGTGAAAGAGTGCTTTCACAAATTAAATTCAAAGTTTTCAAGTCCCTATTGGAAAACCCTATACTCTATTAAAACTACCGAAGACAAGGCCTATATTACAACAACACAGAAATCAATAATCACAACAGCACAGAAATCAACGAAAATAAACACGTATCAACTATGCAGTATCCCAACAACAGTGACTAGACATCCAAACACAATATTTTTGAAATTTGGCACTTGCACATTTAAATAGTGCACCTTGGTGAGAGGACTGCCTCAATTTAAAAATAGTGAACTTAAGTTCACTATATGCATATGAGGAAAACAGACATGACTGCAAAAATCAACATCGCATTATCTGGAGTTGGTTCATTCGGACACCTGGGGTCCAATGAGAATGGCATCACTGAGTCACTCTATTATATTACCTTTGTCGCCGATTTTTCCAGAAAAATATTTGTTTATCCGAAAGAAATCAGATATGATGTCAACATTTCTTGAATTTAAAAATTATGCTGAAAACCAATTAAATTTAAGGATTAATAGAATAAGGTCGAATAATGGGGTTCGAATGTCGCATGCATGGGATAAAACGAGAATTTACTTGTCCGAGTACACCGCAGCAGAAGGGTCTTTGCCGAGCGTGCAAATCATACACTTGTTTCAATGGCTAGGTGTTTAAAATTTGAGGCAAACTTACCCGATTATTTATGGGCAGAGCTAGTATATACCGCGGCATATTTAAGAAATAGGTACACTATGACTAAAATTGTAGTAAAACGCCAGAATAACTTTGGACTGGAAAGGTTCTAACAATTTCCGAATAAATTGAATTTTTGTTTTGAACAAAAAAGCCAATTTAGGAAAGTTTGAGCCGAGAAGTAAAGAGTTTGTGCTATTATGTTTCTGTGAAGATTGTAAGTCATATTTATTGTGGAAAAGGGGTGCACGTTCCATAACCGAAAGTCGTGATGTTATATTTATTGAAAATATGTACAAAAATAGGAACTTGGATAAATCTTATGAATTTGTTTTGAGCGAAAATAAAAACGATGAACCAGTTAAGGAATATTTTGATAAAGAAGAATTTGGTTTAAGTGAATGTGAAAAGGTAGAGGCAGAAGTTTAAGAAAATGAATCAATGGAAAAGCAAGTCAAAAAGGAGCCGGAGAAAGAAAAGGAAAATGAGAATTAAGTAGATAAAAACGTACTTGAAGAGCAGGTTGATAAAAATAAAATTTCATATAGGAAGCAAATATTTCCAAAAGTGGTTACGCTTGGAAGTGAAAAAGCTAATCTTGCAGAGATCGGAGACCCTAAAACAATAAGAGGTGTCGAGTTTGATTTGCTAAATAAAAATAAAACGTGGACACTTGTAGATCAGCCTAACGACAAAAACGTTATCGGTTGCAAGTGGGTGTTTAAAACAAAACGAAACGCAGCTGGTACAATCGAACGACGAAAGGCTAGGTTAGTTGCCAAAGGTTAGACGCAGATACACGGGAAGGATTACCTTGAAACGTTTGCACCAGTAGCAGAAATAAGCTCGATTCGAATTTTGTATGCCATTGCAGCGAATGATGATTTAGAACTTCAACACATTGATGTCTCCACAGCGTTCTTGTACGGCGATCACGACGAAGAAATTTACATGGAGTAGCCAGATGGTTTCGTTGAGGATGATAGCAAAGTTTGCAAACTGGAAAAATCTACTAGATTAAGTGAAAAGTAACCACCTTGGAAATGAAAAAAAAATTTTTTTTAAATGTGTTTTTATGTTATTTAATATAGTCCCCTTTTAGTTTGATATTTCAACTAGCGATTTTCCAACTTCTTGATCCCGTCCGAAAAGTAATTTTCCGGAAAGTCTGCAAAATACTCCTCCGTGGCGTCGATGATTTCCTCGCGTGATCTGAATTTTTTATTGATGAATTTTGGAAAGAGATAATAGTCCAAAGGAGCCAAATCGGACGAATACGATAGATGTGACAGCAATTGGAGCCGTAAGTCATTGATTTTAGCCATGGTTGCAATGCTCTTGTGAGCCGGTTCATTGTCTTGCAAAAACAAAATTTTTTTTTGCTTCATGTGAGGCTGTTTTGCAGCAATTTCGGTCTTCAATGGCCCCAATAATATACAGTAATACTCGCTGTTGATGGTTTTTTTCTTTTTCGAGGTAGTCCACGAAGAGTATGCCATGACAATCCCAGTAAACCGACGCCATAACCTTTCCGACTCATCGAGATTCCCTCGGCCGCTTCGGAGCGCTCGTGCCGACTTCAGTCCATTGATGGGCACACATTCTGCTCTCTGGTGTTCAACAGTTACCAATCGACGCCAAAAGTCCACCCGATTCTGCATCAGCAAGTCCAAACTGACTGGTCAGGAGTGAGTATGCGCGGCACCCAGCGGCAGGATAATTTTTTCATATGCAGAATATTGCCCAAAATATGGCGTATGCGCTCAGTACTAATCTTTGTGGTATCTGCTAGCTCGCGCACCTTCACTTTTCGGTCAGCCAAGACCATTTCATGTATTTTTTTGATATTATCCTCTGTAACCGCATCGGAGAGCCTGTCGCTGCGGACTTGATCGGTAGTGGAGTTGCGGCCACCACGAAACTCTCGAAACCAATATTTGTCGGTGTAATCTGACGGAGCATTAGCCCCGTAATATTTCTCCAACTTTTCTTTTGTTTCCTTCGCCGTTTTATCTCTCAAAAAATAATGTTTTATGAGAGAACGAAAATCGTTTTTGTCCATACTCAACATGATGTCAAACACGTCAACAATAATCAGCTGTCAAAACAAAACTAAAGACAGTATTGCAAAGAAATTTATTTGGCATGTCTGCCTAAATATGAACGAACTTCAAGGCACTTTAACCTTTTTTGCAGTAGCAGCACATTCTGGCGGTCAAAAAGGTAACTTTTGACTCCAACTTGTATTTACGGCCTTAAGCAATCGGAACATCAATGGAACAAGAATCTGGATAATACGTTAAAACAAATATATTTTTTAAATTCAAATTATGACAAATGTTTATATTATCACAAAATAGATGCTAAAGTCACTTACTTAGCTGTTTATGTGGATGATTTAATTATCGCAACCAGTAATATGAGTTTCTATAGAAAAATTAAGGAAACCCTCGGAAAACATTTTGACGTTTGCGACGTTTGGGGGGAGCCTAAGTTAACAATTGATCTTGAAATATCAGGTTATGTTAAAAATTTAATAACGGCTTATAACATTAATCATTGCAGGCCAAACATGATACCATTGCCGCCGAAACTCAAGCTTCAAACGGAACCAGACATAGAAGGAGAAAAGCAGGAAGTTCAACAAAAGAATTATCAAGAGCTAATCGGCAGCTTACTGCATCTATCAATCTTCAGCCGACCTGACATAACATAAAGCGTTAACTCCCTTTCCAAATTTAATCAAGATCCCGGAGTACAACATTGGAATTCTGCTTTATCAGTTTTTAGGTATTTAAAAGGAACACAAAATTTTAAAATTACTTATCGTCAAAGAGTTAAGCCACTATGTCCATATGCTGACTCCAGTTGGGCTGAGGACCTCAATGACTGGAGGTCACAGTCCGGAATGTTCTTCATGTTGTCTGGTGGGCCGGTGGATTGGGAATCCCGGAAAAAAAAACTTCATCACCTTATCCAGTGCCGAAGCGAAGTATGTAATACTTACCTCTTGTGCAAAGCGTGCAAAATACTTCAAACTTACATACTACTCTCTGAAATAGATTTACTTGATAAGGATAAACATATTGTTATTTTCACCGATAGTCAAAGTGCACAATACATCGCAAATTACCAAGCCAAGAGGACATGTACAAAACATCTTCACATACGTTAGCATTACATTCGTGAGGCGTTACAGATGGAATTGTTACTGTTTGAATTCTAACTAAGCCCACAACGATTTTCAAACACCATTATTGTTTCAGCAATTTATTCTATTATAATTTATCTGAAATTTTGGATTGAATAACTTTTTTTATTTCTTATATTCCCAAGACTTACTTGAATTAATGAAAAAGTAAACTTAGAACTACTATTGTAATTTAAGATGTTTAAAATAAAATATGCCCTAACATTTTTTGAATTAATTATCGATTTAAGCGTTGAGGGGGTGTGTTGAACAGATATTTTCTCTCTATAATTGCCATATTTCATTTATAGTTCAATGTTCACTTCCTTTAACTTTATCTTTCAATAAAACTCCTTATGTCAAGACACAAAGAGATTCGCAACCCAAAGTATTGTGGGATTTTAACCGCAATAAAAACACCTGTTGAATCATGACCGATCAATAAAAGATCAAAAAATGATATTTGTTTCATTTTGAAAAAAGAATTCCCTTTAGGAGAAGGTATTACTATTTGAATACAAATTCTCATAATTTTCACATTAGTTCGTAGAGCTTTGTTCTTCTCAAGCTGCAAACATCGAATTGTCAATTGTCAATCGAAGGAAACTTCGAAAAACTTAAACTTAATATGGATATGGAAACTTAAACCAGAGCTACATGAGGAAGATTTTTTTTTTTACCAACGTACTAACAAAATTCAGCACAAGCAAATCGATCATTAGACCGCTACCAGATCGCCATTATTTTCTTCGCTTTTGACTATCCAAGATGCATGGGTTTTTCAATATTATCGCACTCTTCTTGGTTCACGAAGATCTAAGAAAAAAGGAACGGACTAAAAAAAATTCTAGTCTCGGACCCGAATCCCGTTTAAACTTCGTCAACCAGAAATTGTCATCAATTGAAAGCTTTAAGTGTTTGTGTAAATCCATCCATCTATTTATGGTAGATTAAATTTTTTTCTAATAACTAATTTGAGCTATCCAAAGGTAATGTTAATCCTTTGACATACATACATACACACATACATAAATCCTTTCCTTGTAGCCTTCATATAAAAATCAGGAAACCTTTTCTTAATATTACAGAATTTCTTTTGCTCATATTTAAATATGTAACGTGAAATTTCAGTTAGGGGTCGCTACTCAAATTATTGCTTTTACACTTTGTATTTCTGCAAAAAATAACTTTCTTCTTTAGACGTACTTGGCGAACCATCCGCCAAGATTATTCTCCAAACAATGAATTTTATCAGGTGTATCTGTGAGCGTCAAGATACAAATGCCTCGATAGGGAACATTTATTGTGAACGAGCCTTAATTTTGTTTGTTTGGTTGCTTTGACACCTGTCAAACATATTTAGTATATTGTACATCAAGTCATTGAGCAAACAATATCATACTTTTTGTACCAGAAAGTGATGACTTGCGGAAAGCATTAATTTTTTGTTTTCATTTGAAGAAAAGTGCTGCAAAGTCGCATCGAATGATTGTCGAGGCATGCTCTTTCAGAAGCAACATGCGAAAGATGGTTTCAACTGTTCAGAGATAACGATTTTGATGTGAGAAAAGAAGAACGTAGAAAACCACCAAAAAAGTTTGAAGACGCCGACTGCAAACAATATTGGATGAAGATGACACTTTGAGTAAAAGACAAAAGGCAGAAATGTTAAATGTTGCACAACAAACAATTTCTGATCATTTAAAAGCTATGGGAAAGATTCAAAAGTCTGGAAAATGCAGAATGAGCCAGAAGACACGGTAATGTAATCTTGCTCCATGACAATGCACCTGCACACAAAGCAAAACTGGTTCAGGATACAACCAAAGCACTTGGCTGGTAGCTGCTACCCACCCGCCGTATTAACCAGACTTGGCTCCTTCGAACTACCATTTGTTTTCATCGATGGGACACGCATTAGCTGAGCGTTGAAGTCGAAAATTGGGTGACTTTTTGGTTTCCTTCAAAAGACAAACAGTTTTATTGGCGTGGAATCCATAAATTGCCTGAAAGATGAGAAAAATGTGTAGCTGGCAATGGTCAATACTTTGAATAAAATGTTTTTTACTTTCCCATTAAAAATTAGTGTTTTATTTTCACAAAAAGGGCTCACTTTATATCGGTACACCGGTAATATTTCTGTTTTTATCTCGAACTTAACAGTGGACGATAAGGATTTTACAAAATATTGATATATTTATCCTTATTTAGCTCTAAATAGTTCCGATGATGGTTCTCAAACATACAGTCAAAGGAATAGCCAAATTTCATGTTTTAGGAATTCACTTTTTATCATAATTTAAAGAAGTTGAAACAAAGAACTACAATATTTAACTTATGATTTTAAGTAAATGTTTTTATAAAAAGTTTTTTAAATGTTTATGCATCGGTTCCTACTATATCACCGAAATCAAACAGTGTTGGGCGCGGTAAGTACGTAGGTAAGTACGCGCCACATGGGCATAGTACCCCGGCGTTAAATCCCGGGCCCTACAAATTAATTTGTATCTTTCACTTGATAATAATAATAATAATAATAATAATAATAATAATAATGTTTTTGCAAGATTAAAAGGTTGTATACGTCAAATGTTTAATTTTACAATTTAGTAGTATAGGGTGATAAATCGTGAGGTTTGCTTTATAATGTAAAATAAAGAACATAAATTTGAAAGTGAGCTTAAAATTATTATTATCGGTTAAAAGAACAATTCATGGCATTTACTTTTTGAAAACGATATCATGTAAATGTTGGCCACGACTACGTCTGAGGTGGTCCATCCGAAGGTGTAATTTTGAGCGACTCGTCCGAGCATTGCACGAGTAATGTTGGCTTCCAAAGCGTCAATCGTAGCTGGCGATCTAGGCAGCCAATTTACCGTAGCAAAACTTGAAACTAAGTGCTTACCAAAATGATTTCTCAACAAGTCCATTGTTTCACTCGCTCTATGGCTCGTAGCGCCGTCTTGTTGAAACCAGAGCTCACCGAGACTTAAATTGATTGAATTTCAGGAAGTACATAATCCATTAACATGGCGCGATAACGGTTACGGTTGACGGTAACATTCTGATTTTTCTCCATTTTTGAAGAAATATGGACCAATGATTCCCCCAGTCCATAAACCACACCATACCTTTGTTTTTAATGGATGTATGTAATGGTAGCTCTTGGTACTCTTCGGGTTGCTCATCAGCCCAAATACGGTAATTTTGTTTATTAACGTATCCATTGGGCCAGAATTGGGCTTTATCACTGAACAAAATTTCACGATAAAACACCGGATTTTCATTGAGTTTTTCCAGAGCCCATTCATTGAAAATATGACGCAAATTCAAGTCGCCTCGCTTTAATTCTTGCACAAGTTCAATTTCGTACGCTTTTAGGCTAAGATCGTCACGTAAAATACGCCAAGTTGTCTAAATACGCCAAGCCATGCTGCTGAGAATGACGACGAATCGATTCGTCATTGTCTTCGTGTGCGCTCTCAGCTACAGCTGTTATAGTCTCTTCACTACGTGTTGGATCTGATCTAACCGGTCCAGTATCATCCACTAATGTAAACTGGGAATCAAATTTGCGAATGGCATTGGCAATAGTGGATTCAGTAGGTCGATTATGCGCAACGGAAGTTTCTCGAATCGCACTAAAAACATATCTCATAGAATGCTGATTTTTGTAATACAGCTGAACAATTTGGAGACGCTGTTGTGGTATGAGTCTTTTCATGATGACTTGCCAAACGATACTGAACAAAAATGACAATGCAGTCATATGTACTCGTATGTTACTTGTTACTTGGTGTACCTTTTACTTGCTGAATCGCGTTTAAGATACGGAATATCAGCGTTGGGAAATGCATCCAAAACACATATCGATAAGATATTATATCTTCAGTACCGATTATTTAAAATTATGAATTCTAATAATTTTGTCTTACAGGTTCTCGATGTTAACATTATATTTAATCTGATAATGCTGTTACGTTATTATTAGGATCAACGCTACCAATCAGAATACGTCATAATCAGAAAACAAGAAGATGAGCTCAAGGACAATTAGAAATTCCTGAAGCTTTCAACAACTATGGGATAAGACATCCAAGCTATGCCATACCACAGTTGATGATGAATGAAAAGAATAGTAAATATCAAAAAAACATAAAAAAGTGGTAAAACTTTATTTCCTTAATTTATATTATGTCACTTAAGATACTAAAAATTTAATTTAAATAATTTAAAAAAAATTATTTCTTTTTTTTTATTTTTTAAAACTAAAGTCAATTAATTTAAAGTAACAGAATTTAAATTATTTAAACAAGTTTCACAACCGATGAACTTTTAAAATTTATTGTAAAAGAAGCGACATTGTGGTGGCGATGGCCTGATAGTTGGCTGTTACGCCAACCTATTTTTCAAATCGTCATCACTCATTCGGCAGGCAATGGCAAACCTCCGAAAGTCAAATTCTCCCCATAAAAAAGCTTTTCATAAGAGCCGTTCGGAACCATCAATAAACAGTAGACCCTGCTCAGGAGTGTAAAAATTCACAAAGTGAGAAACACTAATGAGTGCGAGAAGATAGGCCTTTTATTTATTGTAGTTAACAATTTTGTTTATGTTTAAATCCCAAACATACCGCTTCTAATGAAAAAGTTTCAGGACATCAGTAACGATGCTAGCTTCGTAGTTGGTCGAACGAAAGTTCCACAGGAGGTGCGAATTGTTGCCACTCAATAGAGGGTTTAAGTCAGTATCGGACATAGTACATAAAGGATGAGAATTTAACACAGCTTTTACTTGACACAACAATGTACACGTACAATGTACGCGTCGAAGGTACAGCTTTATTGACTTAACGCCAGCTTCCCAAAGAGCACCAAAATGAGGTGCATAGGGAGGGATGAAATGCCATGCTATGCCATCCTTGACAAGAGCGGCACGAATGGTGTCGTTGTGTGTTTGCTACAGAACTAATATGTGCATCTCCGTGAGGCATCGTCGAGCACCTTGAAAATTGGTCCCGTTGTCCCTAAAGATACTTAAGCATTTCCCACGGCATGGAACGAATCTACGTAAAGCAGCGATGAAGGCATCTGTCGTAAGATCGCTTACCAGTTCCAAGTGTATGTCTTTCGTAGACATACATATGAATAAGGCAAAATATGCCTTTGATATTTCCGCATTCCGGCATCGAGACAATTTAATTAAAAAAAAGGCAGCGTAATCACACCCAGTATTTAAAAATGGACGGCTCTGGTGAATACGACGTGATGGTAAGTCACCCATTTTCTGCTGATTGGATTGCTTACGTTGCATAAAACACTGCTTACACTGCTTACACTGCTTACACTGCTTACACTCATGATCCAAAGTTCTTGCCAAACGAAAGCAAATGTCTCAGATACTCCTGCATTCAAATATTGTTGATGGATATCTGAAAGAATCAAAGAACAAATAGGACTATTTTTTGGTAAAATAAAAGGATGCTTAATGCTGAAAGATATGTGTGCATTCTTAAGGCGTCCACTAACACGTAAGAGTCCATCCTCATCTAAAAATGCTGAGTACTTTAACAATTTTGATTTTGGCGATATTTGGTGTCTAGTACGCAGATACTGAATGTCGCTTTCGAAGGCTCTAAGTTGTATCATCTTCAAAATGACATTTTTCTCAGAACGAATCTCAGAATAGGTCAAACCATGAATGTTTCTATTTGAACTATCAGTTTTGCAATTGTTTACAAACTGACTACAGGATGCAATAATGCGTTGTAGTTTATTCCACGAAGAAATCATTTTTAGTAGTCCCTCAAGGACAGAAACATTAAGAAGCGCGACGAGAACTTGCTTTGTAACTAGCCTTTACTCCTGTGTAACCGATTTAGAGTTTGATGGATGCAGAACGGTTAGCAACAAAGGTTGTCCATCGCCGGTGGTTCGAGGAAAGTCAATGTAGTACAGATTCAAAGTCGAACCATTCGAATGTCCTACCGATATTGGCCGTTACTGATGATTTCACCAACGAAAGAAGACAAGACAACAGCAAAGCACCACACAGTTCGAGTCGAGGGACGAACAAAGGTTTTAAGGGGGCCACTTTTTTTTCCGCTGCGATAATAGTGGTAGTAATATTTCCCTGTGGTAATTTATAACGCGCATTCACAACGGCGGCGTAGGCGAGAGTTGAGGCATCCGAGAACCCATGAACTTCTATGTCTTCGCCGGATTGGAAGATATGACGTGGAACCTTTATTTTTTTAAAACACGGCAGTTGTTGACGATAAGAACTCCATTTTTCACAGAACGCTATTAGTTGGGGATCGACCCTACCTAATTTTAATTCCGTTGACCAGAGCTCTTGGAATTAAATTTTAAATAGAACTACAGACGGTACGAGGAGTCCTAATGGATCGAAAATACTTGCGATTTCAGAAACCATTGTTCGTCTGGTTACCGATGTGCACGATTTGTGTTGCTTTGAATTCAAACGATATGAAAAAATGTCACTATGGGGATTCCAATACATGCTGAGTACTTTGATAAGTGATTATGAATGTTTCGGATCTAAAAAGGAGTACTCACAGTCTTCGGGTGGTTGTTTTGCGAGAAGAGCCCAACAATTTGAGCTCCATTTACGAAGCTGGAGGTGGGCAAGCGACAACATCGCGACTAGTTCCGATTGTAAATTTATCAGTGTTTGGATCGAACTTGCATCCGTCATAATGTCATTGCCGTAGACATCATTTAACAATATTTTAGCAGCCCTCGTAATACTCTCCGATTTGCTGCAATACGCGTACCGAAAGAAAGAGTGCCGATGGTGTACCGTATGTCAATATTTTCAGCCGGTAGTGTTTAATGCTGTCTTTTACACTTTCACGGTACACGATGTGTTGATAGTTGGTGTCCGTATCGCGAACCCATATTTGCCGAAACATTTTCACAATATCTGTCGTAAAGGCATAACGATGTTGTTGAAACCGCAAACACACTCCGATCAAATCGCACTGAATTGGTGGCCCGATTAAAAGTTGGCTATTTAACGAGATTCCATATGAATATTTGGTCGAACCATTAAACACGAAAAGTAGTTTTGTGATGAGGCAGATAAGATTGCTGCGACGGGTCTTCGTTTATTTCGTGGCAAGGGATTAGGGATATATGGCCAAAATCGAAGTATTCCTCCATAATTTTGGAATATAGTATTGTTCTTGAAAGTTTTGATTGTTTTGAAACCGTCGTTTCATTGAGTTTAAGCGCGAAACCGCCGTTTGAAGTGTGTTTCCAAACCATCAGTCGATCTGGACACTATTTTACGAAACTGTTCTTCAGCTAGGTGATTGAAAGAAGAATTGGCTTTGATGCTAGGACTTTCTTCGAGTTCCCAGAATCTTTGTAGAAGAATGTCTACACCTACATATAGTGGAAAGGAATGACGATAGACCACGATGGTTTCGATCTGAGAGCTTTCACGAAATAACCAAAGGGTTGTTCAGGTTCAGGTTCAAGAATATTCCACACTTTATCTGCACTCAAAAGCTTATCCACCGAGTTGGAAATATTAAAGAGCGGATCGGCTAATATTAGCTTTGAAAAATGCTCCCATGAAGACGCATCGAACGATTTAGATGGTAACTTTGCAGTCAGTTTACCGAGAACAAATGCATCGACCGACAACTGTGTTGAGTTCACTCGCGAATGTATTACGATGAAAACTGACCCTGATCTGAGCATGTTTGCGAGGAAGTCCTATTCTTTGCACAAAGGATTCCGTGACGAATGAAGATTGTGAGTCCGTGTCCAACAAAATGCGACAATCGACGAACTGCCCCCGATTATCTTGAACCTTTGCGTGAATTGTTCGCAAAATAGTTTGCTTGCGAATGCTTGGTTCAGGCGAGTGATTACTGACCAGTGGGTGTGCAGGTGTGGATAACGAACATTGTGGATAGTTTTGTGTTAAGCAAGGTGGAGTATCAGAATTTTAGATAGGTGGATCTGATACGGAAATGTTTGCGGAGTCATCCGGGTGCACCAACGAGTGGTGACGAAATTTACACACACAACAACGAAAACTTGGCCAACATTTATTAGAGGAGTGACAAAAGCGAAGACAACTAAAGCATATGGATTAGGCTTTTACGATTTTTCTACTCCAATTAATGTTTGAAGATGTGAATTGAGGACATTAGGGCAATAGATGATCTTTTTTACACATCGGATGCTGATTATTTGAGGACGATTTAGCATGATGAGTTATAATTTGATAATATTGTTTTGAACTCGATGAGGAAATCAAGCTATCATCACGGGAATCGACTTCCTCAGCCTATGTTTGCTTTGTTTCTGTGTCTAATTTCGCGAGCAACAAAAATATAAACCATGGATCCCGACCGGTCTTATTTAACGCATCTAGTCCACGAATGACTTCAGCATTCGTAATTCTTTGCACATTCGGAGTAGACAATGAAGGAAGGTTAAAAAAGTTTGAACAAACGATTTAAACGAACAGTTAAATGTTTTCGAACGTTCTTTCGAGTCGTTCCCAAGCCGCATCCTCACGCAAAAAAGACTTCAAATAATAGAATTTTAGTCTTGCTGTAAGGTTGGGCTTACTTTCGACCAAACCAAAGAACAAGTCCTTAAAGGATGGCCAATCTTCATAATTGCCCGAAGAGACCGTGTTCTTTGACGAATCTAATCACTTTAAGAAATTTTTCTGTTAATTAAAGACCTTTTTTAAAACCTCGGGATCTTGGGATTGCGATTGTTTGGCAGACCGTCTTTCCCGAATGGCCTTTTTTAGGCTAGAATAAACCACGAAATATTTATCCTCGTATGACCCAAACTCTGCTTCGAACTCTTCAACTTCACTTTCATAAGCCTGTGCAATAAATTCATTATGAAGCGGCTCAAATTCGGACCATGCTTTTACGACTCTACTCAAGTGAATTTCGAACATCCCAATAGCAGTGTCCGACTTAATAGATGCAACAAAATCAACCGCACGACTGTTAAGCCTTTGCATTGCCACGTTTTTGTTTCAGCGCATTCATTTTTACAAACCGGCAAGATAAAGTCTATGCAGAAAAACCACAGGTGAAATGCTGTAGAACATGCACAGAGGCATCTTTTTCAATTATAAAATTATTTCAAAAATTTAAAGGGAAACACGTCCAATAAGGCCGTATTAAAGTTCTTTCACATTCTTTATTGCACATGCAAATTAAAATTTTCTATCAGTAGGTTTATTTCAAATTAATTAAACTAAGAATGAGTATTTAATTTTGAACTAAATAAAGACCAAAGTGAAAAATCTTATTCGAAAAAAAAGAAACAGGATTAACAAAATGATCGAAAAAAGACATCAAAAGCCATATTTAAGCGGCACATCTACTGTGGAATTTTGAAAAAGTCGTTTTCATATTTCGATATGAAAAAAAAAAAAAAAATTAAAAATTCAAATTAATATCTTAAATAGTCTTTGAATAACAGCCTTTTAAAGAGTAGCCGCTCAGAGGTTTTATCTTTATCATTTTATCCTTAAACGCGTTTTTTCCGAAATTACATTTTTCAAATTTGCTGCAGTTGTAACTCATGCCTTTGATGTTTTTTTTGCTTACCTTGTTTATGTTTTTCTGTACAATGACTCTACAGTTTTTCAATTAAATGAAAAATGTAATTTAGGCGGCCCAAAAATCATCAAACTTTCAGGCAAAATTCGACATTTTTTTTTTAAAAACTCTGCCATTTCACTAAATTTCCATTTTTTTTTTCACAATCGTAAGTATAGGCAATATGTTTTAGTTTAGTAATCTCTTTGGTTTTTTTTTTTTTGATTTAGCCATGGTGAAGGTGGAAATCAATACAGCAATGGAGGACCTTTTTTGTGACTTAGGGGATAGAGATTAACTCGCTAAAAATTTAATTTTTTTCCTTTGAAAATTTCAGTGTATATTCATTATTTATGTATAAATATCTCCTCCAAATTTTAAAATATTTGATGCAGTAGTTTTCTTTAAAAAAAATTCCCAAAAACCAACTTTTTTGTTTGGCGGTCACACTAGGAGTCCCACTTAGATAATCTGAGTTAGCAGAAAAAAAAGAACAACAAATTGTGAACCGTGATAGTATCTTGTATTTAAAAGAGGAGAGGAAATAAAAATAAGAAATAAAAAAAGAAAAAGTTCAAAAACAAAGATATCAGTCAATCCTGCTTGACATTTGCAAAAGTTACGTAGCCAAGACTACATCTATCTCTGTGTGTGTTAGCGATTTTTTACAATTCTAGAAATAAATTTAAATTTGCAACAACGAACTTGTATTAAATTTTGCGTATAAAACGGATTTAATGGTGCGCGGACGTTGGAAATGTTAGAAAAGTGTTTCGGCAACGATTCTCTAAAGAAAAAAGTCGTTTACCAATGGCACGAGTAATTCAAAGGTGGTCGTAAGTCAATCGAAGGTGATGAACGCAGTGGCAAACCATCAACATCGAAAACCGACGAAAACATTGATGAAGTAAAAGAAATGTTGGTCAATAACCGCAAATTAACCATCAGAGAGATAGCAGAGGACTTGAACATTGCCTATGAATCCGTCCAAGACATTTTGGTTAATGATTTGGGTTTCCGTCATGTAGCAGCAAAGTTGGTGCCGAAAGACCTCAATATCATGCAAAAAAGAGACCGTGTTGACGTCACAAAAGAGATGATTTGCGAGGCTGAATCGGATCCCACATTCATCAAAAGGATCATTACTGGAGACGAGACGTGGGTTTATGAGTACCACACGTAATGCAGACATCAGGAAAGTGAATGGCGTTCACCAAATGAGCCGAGACCAAAACAACCACGCCGTTTTCAGTCAATGAAGAAGGCAATGCGCACGGTTTTCATGGATTACAACGGTGTAGTGCATCATGAATTTTTCCAGAAGGCCAGACAGTAACCAAAGAGTATTATTTGGGCATTATAAGACGTTTGCGTGAAGCAATTCGCTGAAATAGACCAGAATTGTGGGCAGAAAACTCGTGGATCTTGCACCATGAAAACGCACCGTCGTACAGTTCCATCATTATTCGTAATTAATGGCAAAAAATGCATCAAATACCATCCAACAGCCACCGAATTCACCTGATTTGGCTCCCTGTGACTTCTTTCTGTTCAATCGAGTTAGAAAACCACTACGGTGAACGCGTTTCAGGAGCCGAGAGGAAGTAATGAAAAAATCGTAGGGAGCACTGATGGACATAACGAAAACCGAATGCAAAAAATGTTTTGCGGATTGGATCTAGTGTGTTGCAGTCGATGGGAATTACTTTGAAGGGGACAATATATATTTAGATGAATAAACTTGTATTTTTAATTTTCTGAATAAATTCCGAATTTCCGATCAAGGTGGTATCCCCATAAAATGTATACTCTAAACCCTTGTGGCAGACCTTATTAAAGGCTTGCACAACGTCTAAAAAAAACAAAAACCAAGTTTTTTTTTCTTCTAGTGCAATTTCAATATTGTGGTCAATATTGTCGAGTGCTTATTTCTAAATCCGAACTAATTGTGCGGAATAAGTTTTCTTACTTCGATAATCTTGTCTAGTCTTTTGAGAAGTAGTTTCTCGAAGATTATTGATTGGATCGACCAAAGTGAGAAAGACCGATATGAAGTGACTTCTGATAGTGAATTACCTTGTTTATATATAACAATTGTCTCTGCTATCTTTCAGTGATGACGAACATATCTTAGTGTGAAACAGGCATTAATTACATATTTAGGTGCTACCCGGGCAATGCATGGCAATTCCTTAACGATCTGTGCAGTAAAAAGGTGATTTAAAGTAAAGTTTGATTTATAATGTAAAATAAAACACATAAATTTGAGAGCTAACTAAAAATTTTTATTATATATTAAAAGAAATATTCATGACATTTACTTTTTGAAAATGATATTATGTAAATATTGGCCACGACTACGTCTGCGGTGGTCCATTCGGAAGGTCCAATCTTGGACGATTCGTTCGAGCATAGCAACTGGTACCCCGCGGAAAACACAAGTAATGTTGGCTTCCAAAGCATCAATCGTAGCTGGCTGATTCCCGAAGACCTGAGACTTTAAATATCCCCAGAGAAAATAGTCCAAAGGTGTGATATTGTAATATCGCACTGCCTAGGTGGCCAATTTACCGTAGCAAAACGTGAAATTAAGTGCTCACCAAAATGATTTCTCAACATGTCCATTGTTTCACGCGCTGTATGGCTCGTGGTGCCGCCAAAACCAAAACTCACCGAGACCATGTGCTTGAATTTTAATAAGCACATAGTCCGTTAACATGGTGCGTTAACGGTAACATTCTGATTTGCCTCATTTTTGAATATATATGGACCAATGATTCCACCAGCTCATAAACCACACCATACCGTGTTTTTAATGTATGTAATGGTAGCAATTTTGTTTATTAACGTATCCGTTGAGCCAGAAATGGACTTTATCACTGAACTAAATTTCACGATAAGACACCGGAATTTCATTGAGTTTTTCCAGAGCCCATTCACTGAAAATATGACATAAATTCAAGTCGCCTGGCTTCAATTCTTGCACAAGTTGAATTTTCTACGCTCTTAGGCCGAGATTCTCACGTAAAATACGCCAAGTTGTCGAATACACCAAGCCAAGCCAAGGCTTGCCATTGTAGGTATAAAAGGTTTGAAAACATTTATCAGGTGCTCTATAAATGTGGTTTTTAAAATGCTTTGCAGCCTTTAGAATGAGTATTTAGAGGCTTAATCAGCCGATAAATTGCGAAGGTATTTATTTAGAGAATTATCTTTAAATTCACTAATGATTTTTTTTTCGGCGAATTAATTGATCTATTAAAAATTATTTTATCTCCCGGATATCTAATCATTTGCCATTTCCTCTTAGAACATGGGGATCTAAGGTCAATAAATCCTTCAATTTATTCTCTCAATGCATACCAGTCTTTGCTGCTTTAAATTTCTTTCTCTTTCCTGTTAATTCTTTTCGTTATGAAGAAGTTAATTATATGCGGATTTCCTATAGGGACTTGACAACTTTGAATTTAACTTATGAACGCACTCTTTCACTAATCATCAAGCTGTCACTTTCAATTTATTCAGTAAACTCAACATTTTCATCATGGTAAGATCACTAACGAGCAAAGTCTGCAATTTATAAAAATTTTCTACAGATATTCGGAGTCGGTGATTGCAACTTTAAGAGCGTTAACTCCAATTTTCGGTCGTAATTCTCGCCCTAGTAGACAAGCAATAACGTAGCAAACTATCCAAATCAGTCAATTCCACGGCGTTCTCAAGGACTGGACATCGCTCAGACCACGTATTTTGCGTAAGGATCTTGGTTTACACCCATACAAGATCAAGCTGACTCAAGAATTGAAGGCGATGGACTATTTTCAGCGACATACGTTCTCCGATTGGGTTCTGGAGAAGATGCGCCAAGATGATGAATTCTTCAGTGACGAAGCTAATTTTTTGGCTCAATGGGTTCGTCAATAAGCAAAATATGCGTTATTGGTGGGGTGAAAACCCACATGTGCTTCATGCATCACCACTTCACCCACAAAAAATAACTGTTTGGTGCGGTTTGCATGCCTGCGGCGTTATTGGGCCATCTTTTTTCATCGACGATAACGATCGTCACGTTACTGTGAATGGTCAGCGTTATCGCGCCATGATCACTGATTATTTTTGGCCCGAATTGGAAGATATGGACTTGGACGATATGTGGTTTCAACAGGATGGTGCCACAAGCCACACTGCATACGCTACAATCGATTTATTGAAGAGTAAGTATGGTGAGCATGTTATCTCAAGACATGGGCCAGCCGATTGGCCTCCTCGTTCGTGCGATTAATCGCCGCTTGACTATTTCTTGTGGGGCTACGTTAAGTCATTGGCTTATGCCAACACGCCGACGACGTTGGAAGAGCTCAGAGCCAACATTGAACGCGAAATAGCGGCCGTTTCGGCTGAAATGTGTGGCCGAGTCGTTGAAAATTGAGTCCAAAGAATCGACCGCAGCAAACGTAGCCGCGGTGGCCATATGAACGAAGTCGAGTTCTATTCATAAATGTTTTGATTCTACTTCAAGTCAATAATAAAGTTTTTAAAATATCTCAAATGGTTTGCCTTTTATTTAAAAAAAAAGTTGTCAAGTCGTTATTAGAAAACCCTATATTAGGTATTTTATTTTTTTATTTGGGCCAGTTGGACAATTAAATTAAATTAATTAATTGAAGCTGCTTTGTTTAGCTTCATGATTTTTGACGTTGTTAATGTTGACCCTCCAGAAGGTATGTTTGCTTGGGGGGTCAAGCTTTTAAACAGGTAGAGAGACCTTCATCTGAAGGCGAATACTTGAGCGGACAGTATATCGCTGCTATTTTAAAATCTTTTCCTTTCGTCTCTATGTTTATTGTCGCTACTTTCCTGGATTGCTTTTCTATTTCAGGCAGTTCTTAAGGTTCCAATATACTCGTACTCTTTACATTACCAGCGCTACCTCCCCTGGCGCTGTCAGCCGGTGGTGGTAGCAAAGATAGTCAGGGTTTTTAATTTTTTTTTTTTTAGTTTTTGTTCCCTGTTTGAAGTGAGTCTCAGCAATCAAACAAGCATCAATAGTTTCATTTCATATAAACAACTGTAATTCAGTTAAATATTGGCGAAGATCATTTTCATTCCACGTTACAACTTTTGAGGGTTTAATCACTGTTTATTGGTTTTTTTTTTCAGCGGAGATTTCTTTACTAAATATTTTAATAATTTTATCCTGGTTATTCAATCTTTGGATAATGGTAGCAAGCATTCCTTCACGTGCATTCTTAACAATTCGGCAATACGACTTACTCTCTACGACTGGCATATTTACTTGCTATATAACTTTGGATGGTTTTTGCTGGTGATTACCTGCAAATTTACTTTTCTTAGCTTGGTATGGTATTCTATTCCATTACTACCTCTTTAATTTTCAGGCTGATCACCATGACATTTAGCACATTTACATCTAATGCAAGCTCAGTATCTTCTGCAATATGCCTGGGTATGCCCAATAGCTTGGCATCATTTGCATTGCGGTATAGACTTAGAGGTTTTTCAAAGTGGCACAATATTGATAATAATGTTCACTCTGAATTCAATGGAGTAAATCTTTTCGACATCTTCTTGATCTTGAAAAGTGAGCATAAGAAGCGGCAACTTTATACTTCTTGATGCTAATTGGCCATCATTACTTTTTGTTCTTTCTTTTTTGAATAAATTTTTGGACTGGAGAATTTTAAACCTTTAATCAGTCAGTTCATCACATGAGAAGTGAAAACCTCTGCCCACTACTCTATATGGTCTAGTAGCTATAGAGTCTATTTTCATATGACTGTCATTGGATCTTTGTTTTGATAAGCAAATCTGTTATTTCTCTGTATGTGTTGTCACTGTCATCGACATTTATCTTCCAAATGTTGTTACTGAAAGATGTAAACTAACATTCTTTCATCGTTTTCTGTTCGATAGTCACCACATAATTTTATTCCAGAGATTATGATTGGTGGAGGTAAGTGCTGTATTTTCATATTATATTTTTTGCTATTTACTTGTTACGATATTATCATTATTATTGCTTGCAGAATCTTCAGGGTTTAAGTCTTCTTTCTATTTTTTCGTAGTACTTCTGATTTTCTTCAGTTGGCTGTTTATTTCTAGTGCAAGCTCATTTTCGTCAGTTTGAAATTCAATGAAATTCAATATTTATTCTTTTTTTTTTGAGATTTTGTTCATAGTTAGATCCCATGAGTAGCGGAGAAGAGATAGTCCATCGGTACCCAGATCCCAGATCCCAGAGATACTTGGCTGTCAGCCAGGCAGATTCTCTTCACGGGTTGTATGATACCTTGATCCAGCCCAGTGGTAAAAGGAGTGGTTGGCAACGTGGTTGGAGGAAGGAGGGACTCATCTTGATAACTACTTGAGATTCAGTGACCGTACTCAGCCTCTATAACTCGACAAATTTGATGCTCAGGTAGAGTTATAAGCAAACAACCTGTGGAAATCATTCGGACAACAAGTTACTCGTAGGTTTAGATAAGATAAGAAATAGTAAATTGGTGGCGTAAATATACAAGTTCATAAATACGATGAAACCCATGTTTTCTGAATTGATGTTGACAGTTATTATAGTGATATTCGAGACTCTGATGTGTCCAAAAAAGCGCTGAGTATCTTATTTCATCAAAATAAGCTCTTTTAGTTGTTTTCCTCTATTCTTAAGTTTGGTCAAATTTAAGTCTTTATCGATTTGATTCACTACATTCAATTGCTACACCATCAGTACTACATCGATTTTGCGCGGAACCTACTTTCCTCTTACGGTCCCCTGTAGATGTCAGAGCGCATATCTTCTCATACTTTTAATATATTTTTATTGCTTCACCACATCGAAAATCATAGTTTTTATATTTTTCGGTATAAGGCCTTCACCAATTGTTCGGGTGCAAGTGGTTGTGGCACATTCCAAATGTGGATCTAAAAATAAATAAATGTTTGCATCTATACTCAAGGATTTATTATTATTACAGATGTCGCAGTGGCTTACCTAAAATATGTTTCTTTTCATTAAAAACTGAAGACTTCAAGACACAAGACAACGTCCTTTCTTCACTGCTATGGTGCATGTTGGACGATTCACTGCGTAAACTCTCAACTGTCCGTACATCTATCCTCTGATATATGCTGATAGGATTGCTGTAATGTCTATTTGATCATGCTTAGCGGATGTATCTGAAGCATCTTGCTGAATGCAGCCATTTACATCATCGCATCATTCTATCTCTCTCTTTCTCGATTTCCGGCATCCCGAACTTTTTTTTTTTCGTTTTTTGACATCCTCCTGGCTGGAAGTGCGCGCAGCACAAATGTATCGATCGTCATAAAATCACTAAACGCCAGCGACATTCGCAGGCACCACAACTCCATCCCTGCAACTAACGTCAGCGCAGTCGCTACCAGCAGTACTTCCGCTACTTTCCCTGATGAAAGCAAGATAAACTCAATTCGCGTTCGGTTCCCCTCTTTTTGTGCACCTAATCCGAAAACTTGGTTCATACAAGCCAAGGACCAATTCAGCGTTTTTAAAAAAAACAGTTAAGAGACAAAGTACTGTCTTACAGTCCCAGCGCTTTACATCGAAACCTGTGAATCGGTCATTGACGTACTTTCTAATCCCCCAGTGTGATACAAGGGCATTCGGTATCCGAGATCGAAAGATTGGAAGAATTATTGGACAAGGCGGAGATAGGCGATCGAAAGCCATCCGAGGTTTATCGCTCGATGAAACAATAGGCAGGAAGCTCATTCAATGAGGATGCGCTGTCTCTCTCAGGCCATCAATATAGCTCCTCTCTCGGTCGGGTCGATAAGAGTAGACGAGTTAATGTCTAACAACAGACAAAATTTACGAGGCGTTTCAGAATGATAGTATCTTTGGCATTCATTCACAGGGAAGTGAGTCATCATCAGATCATTGTTTGAATTAAAACAACGTTTACCCAGGATTGAATCTATGATTGAATCAATTGATTTTTGATCGCAACGCGGAAGCAGGTCCAGGTCCAGACCAAATCAAAGGAGTTCTTGCAATCGCACTCCTTGCAGATCCAACCCTAATCAAAGGGCTGCAATTTGCTGGTACCAGAGGAAATTTCGGTCTTTTAAACCATTAACTATTAAACCATTTTTATTAATGACTAAAATAACAACTTAACATTTCCAGATGACACAGGTGCATTTATGTCAGTCATTCCAATGAGAGAATCCAGTTTCGGAAACAAACCAAGAAGTCTGCTCTCAGCCGCGAACGGTATCGTAATTTCTACCTTCGGCTTCAAGCTGTTAAAACTTAACATTGGTCTTCGACGAGATTTAACGCATTCTTTCATTCTGGCATCTGTTAGTCGGCCCATCATAGGAGCAGACTTCCTAGAAAACTTTAGTTTGATAATCGATCTGCACAATTAACGCCTCATAGACGCTAAAATCAATATACAATCAAAGGGTATCAACAGAAATGAAACAGATACTTCGTTTAGGGGCAGAAATTCAAAGTGTACACTGATGACAAACCCCTGACATACGCCATTACATTGAAGTTGCATAAAATGCTAAATGAAAGGAACTAAGATCAAACATCGAGAATCGAGATCCAAAAATTTAAGTTCACCGAGTTTAATATTTATAACGAAATCTCCACGGGAAGTGGTATCTTTTGTACCACATCCTGCTATTCGCCAAATTTTTGATTCAATACACAACCTCTTGCACCCAAGTATACGAACCACGGAAAAGTCAGTATCCCAGCGTTATTTTTGGTCAACGATGAATAGGGACGTAGTCCACTGGGAAAAATCTTGTCTGACCTCTCAAAAATCTAAAGTACACAGACACACAAAATCCGCTGTTGGCAAATTTGATCTTACCAGTGAGCGATTTGCGCACATTTATTGAATCCAACGGTTTTTCCTATCTCTTGACGGTAATCGATCGTTTTTAAAGGTGGCCAGAAGCATTTCCTGTGAAAGACATTGTATCAACGGTCGTAAAATTATTCATCGAAAATTACATTTGTAGATTTGGGGTTTTTCTTAGGATAACAACGGAGCAAGGAACTCAGTTCGAATTCAGGCTTTTCACTTAGCTACCGAGAGTTCTTTGTAAAAAAGTAAAACGCTTGCAACTCAAAGCTTCATTAAAAACGAGAAAACTAATTGGAGTTCAGAAGTTTTAATAGGTTTGCTTGGAACAATGTTTAAAGCCCCCGGGGAAATCTTTGTAAAAAATACAAGCACAGTTATATCTGAAGAAACGTTTATTGAATGATTACGTACTTTGATTAGAAATTCCATTCCAACTGATACTCGAAAGCCTGAAGGGCCACACAAAAAAGGGCCACACAAAAAAATTCTATTTAGATTGATAGATTGAAGTCTGCTTACGTGATAAACAATTTTGAAAAATAGAGGGCTGCTAGTTCGACATACCAGGTGTTCCATGCTGTTTTCTTTGGAAGGTTTTCCCTGAGAAAGGGTGATGAGGTGGTCGCCAATTGAATTCTATTATTGTATTAGGCTGAACACAGCCATTATAATCATTGCATCTCTCTTTCTCTTTCTCGATTTCCGGCTTAACAAACTTTTTTCTTTTTCTTAACTTAACAGCGTCATAATCAAATTCATCAATGAATCTAAGTATAGGGTTTTCCAAAAGGGACTTGACAACTTTGAATTTAATTTGTGAACGCACTCTTTCACTAATCATCAAACTGTTACTGTCAATTTATTCAGTAAACTCAACATTTTCATCATGGTAAGATCACTAACGAGCAAATTCTGCAAATTATAAAAATTTTCTACAGATATTCGGAGTCGGTGATTGCAACTTTAAGAGCGTTAACTCCAATTTTCGGTCGTAATTCTCGCCCTAGTAGACAAGCAATAACGTAGCAAACTATCCAAATCAGTCAATTCCACGGCGTTCTCAAAAATTGGGCATCGCTCTGACCACATTATAGCGTATTTTGCGTAAGAATCTTGGTTTACACCCATACAAGATCAAGCTGACTCAAGAATTGAAACCGATGGACCATTTGAAGCGATATACGTTCTCCGATTGGGTTCTGGAGAAGATGCGCCAAGATGATAAATTTCATCGCAAAATCATCTTCAGTGACTAAGCTCATTTTTGGCTCAATGGGTTCGTCAATAAGCAAAATAAGCGTTATTAGTCGGGTGAAAACTCACATGTACTTCATGAGTCACCAACTTCATCCACAAAAAATAACAGTTTGGTGCGGTTTGCATGGCAGCGGCGGCGGTATTGGGCCATATTTTTTCGTCGACGATATCGATCGTTACGTTACTGTGAATGGTCAGCGTTTTCGCGCCATGATCGCCGATTATTTTTGGCCCAAATTGGAAGATATTCACTTAGACGACATGTGGTTTCAACAGGATGGTGCCACAAGCCACACAGCACATGCTACAATCGATTTATTGAAGAGTAAGTATGGTGAGCGTGTTATCTCAAGACACGGGCCATTCGATTGGCCGCCTCGATCGTGCGATTTAACGCCGCTTGACTATTTTCTGTGGGGCTACGGTAAGTCATTGGCTTATGCCAACACGCCGACGACGTTGGAAGAGCTCAGAGCCAACATTGAACGCGAAATAGTTGCCGTTTCGGCCGAAATGTGTGGCCGAGTCGTTGAAAATTGGGTCCAACGAATTGACCGCTGCAAACGTGCCCGCGGTGGCCATATGAACGAAGTCGAGTTCCATTCATAAATGTTTTGATTGTACTTCAAGCCAATAATAAGGTTTTTGAAATATCTCAAATGGTTTGCTTTTTATTTAAAAAAAAAAAAAATTGTCAAGTCGTTATTAGAAAACCCTATATTTCGGTGTCATTTCTTTGTTCTAAACATGTGAGATCGGAAACCTCCAAGCTTTTGGCAAGACATGATGACGGAAGGGTCTCCTGGATCAACACGGCTATGATAATACCAGTTATATCCTATGCGTCGGTTGTCTGGTGGAACAAGCTTTCTGAAGAATACGTCACTAATGTCCTTACAGGACTCCAAAGAACGGTCTGTCTCTGCTGCATGTACCTTTGTACCACTGTGTGTTGACTTTAATCATATGGATATATGGATATGCCGCCACCAGAACTTCTGTTGCCACGGAAATACTGAAGCGAATTACCCTGTGACCAGGAAATGTTTTCATCCAGGATCTGGGGCAGGGAAGGAATCTGGTTTGATCTTCATGGATGACTCAAAAATCTGTCATGACTTCCAAGTAATTCGAAAGTCCAAGACTTCACTGAAGTATTAATTCACTAAGTCTTGTTTAGGTAACAGGTCACAATGAAATCACGATGTGTAGACACTGCCTGAATCGTCGATTAATACTTGCATTGATATTTCGGTTTCATATGAGCATTACGTCTCTAAGACTAAGACAGCGGTTTTCCGACTGGCCTTCAGTGGGAAGACTGCATTTTTCTTATAGGTGTCGCGATGGAGGATTAGACTTTTGCTAAGAAGACGCGTAGGACATAAATTGCAAACATCTTGCAAAGTGTGCAGTGAGGAGCTGACGCTGTGAAGCACTACATCTACAAGTGATCAAGCTGTAGGTACTCGATACTGATGTGGTTATTGATGGTACTATAGGCACTTTATCACTTTAGGGCTCATTAATCTTATTGCGAAAAACTGAGAAATTTCTCTAAAGCAAGGAGTAAAAGGACTAGTTTCTTGGCTGAGTGCTCTGTGCACTTGTCTACATTTTTGAGCTTCGTCTCGTTCTTAAGACAGTTTTGACCTTTTTAAGGTCTTGAGTTCTGTTATTGCTTTTAGACTGAACTAACCAAAGCATGTGAAAAATGATCAATCTGATGATTGTCTTTTCGTCGATATGAACAAACGGAATTTGATATTTTTTCAAAAAAAATTTTCTGGTCTTCAATTGTTGGAGACTTTCAGGAAACAGA
Source organism: Volucella inanis (assembly GCA_907269105.1). Lineage (NCBI taxonomy): Eukaryota > Metazoa > Arthropoda > Insecta > Diptera > Syrphidae > Volucella > Volucella inanis. The sequence continues at coordinate 153,269,644 of OU026153.1, forward strand.
TATTCTCAAAATGAGATTTTGTCTTTTGATTTTCTATTTGTCAACACTTAGAAAGCTTGTTTCCGCGATTCTTCTACTAAATTAGCGCAGAAATTGATAAATCTGCAGGAGAGTAATATGGGTAATCTTTAACCGTAATATATCGGATAAACTCCCTTATTATTTCCATTACTATCTAGGTACGCAAAATGATTTAGTATTTCGAAAGGAGATAGACAGACTTCTTTGAGATAATTATGCACATGAATACTTCTAATTTTATGTTTCTTAGCGATGATTTCAGTCATTTACATAGCAGTAGGTACACACAAAGTGTTTTTTACTCCAACTTACTGACGTCATAATATCGGCATTTAAAAAAAAATGGTGTCAGTCACAAGAAACTTTCTGGACAATAAAAGCGATTAACTTAACAACCCGCCAAATGTTTGTCGGTGCGGTGGAAAAAATATTTACTGACCACCACTAATTTTCAACTCCTAAACCGAGAGAGAAGTATCAGCGATAGTAGCCAGTATCCCCCACCTATTGTCATTCAAAAATTTGTGGTTTTTCTTTAATGTTTTTAACCTTGACATCAGCGGTGGTTTGAAGTCATTAAAATGAAAACCTTCGAAGCATGTTCTGACATTTTAACATCTACCACTAGCAGCTTTGTGTCACCTTACCCACCAAAATAAATGAGAGTCAAAATACGAGTACGCCTCAGAGGCTACATAATACTCGTAAATCATTTAGGCAGTTTAATTGCAAATTTCCCGTTACGCTATTTACCAAATCCACTGTATTCTTCGTCAATGCCACCAGCAGTAGCACCAATACCAACCAATACCGGCAACAGCACCCGAACCTCCTGGTAAGGTGGTGACCAGTTATTTTGTCAAAATGTTCAAAATGTATTCACTTTGTGAACGACGATTTTCATTTTGTGCGACTTAAGCTCAATGCTACCCGTTTGGCAATTAAGAAACTCTGTAGAATTGTTTGCTGTTTAAATTGCGCACCTAAGTACAAATATAACAGTTATTAACCCGCGCAATTAAAAGTGCAGTAAAATTCGAGGAATAGCAAAAATAGTGTGTAACTACAGAGTTACGGATATTCGTTTCGAAGCGGAAGCGGCTTTCAACATTTTCTATTTTCGACTGCTCTTGTAGCCAACTACGAGCGAGCATTGTTAGTCAGAAGTGCTTGAATAAACGGCAAAATGGCTGAAATTCAAAATTTTGTGTTCAAGGGTGGGCATTCTGCACTTTGTACTTGTTGAGTGCAGTGCAGCGCCAATGAATGTGCAAATGTTTGGTTCTGTTTTTTGGTCGATAGGAGGAGAGGTAGTGAGTTTTAAAATCGTGTAAATTGCTACGATTTTCTGAAAACTGAAAGCCATGCCAAGTGGTTGAGGTTGTGTAAAGAGGTGGCACTTTTGATACCTCGGTTATCGCCGACCCTGGGAGATGCTTAAATTAAAATAGTTCACAGATATAAACGGAACTCTTTGAACGCTTAATTTGTTGTTTGATTAATTGACTTGGTCGTGAGAATTCGATAAAAAGTTAATTGTTTAAGTTTATGGTTTAGTTGCATTGCATTGATTATCGATGTTCTTCGAATCAGGTTCATTTGGTAGAACTTGTTCTTCTTAATAATATTTTAATAATCAGACCGCGGAAACTATCAATAATTGTTAAACACATGGCTATTTAGTGGACGCTAATATACTTGGTTTGCAAATAATCTTACTGGGCATTCTTGAAAATTAATAGTCTTTAGATGGGGAACCAAATCAGTTTCAAAAGTATGAAAGTGATTTGGTGCAAATCACGCATGCCTACTCGATATAATTTATCTGATAAAGTGTGAGTTAACTACTGTCATTTACTAAATTCAACGTAGTTGATCTTTTTGATAGATGTCACATAATCTTTGGCAATTTTAGTCATGGACTCGTTTACCACATAACAGCGCAAAGTACCATTTCGTAAGATTCGTTAATTTTTTTGGTCAACATATTGTAATAACCTGAAGTCAACAATTGGGCCTTTTACTTTATTTTAAAAGTTGGTCTTCACTTGTATGCCTATAGAATTCAAATTACGCAACAATTAAAGCCATTGGACCATCTACGATGTCCCCGATTTGTTAACTGGATTATAGATCGCCAGTACCGTACCGAATTTGATCTTTTCTGATGAAGCCCATTTTTGTATAGATGGGTACGTAAATAGACAAAGCTGTCGTTTCCGGGAACCGAAAAGCCTATACGAGATCGACAAAAAACCAATGCATCCCAAAAAAGTCACTGTTTTGTGCGGATTATGAGTTGGCGGCATTATTGGCCCGTACTTTTTGAAGATGAGGCTGGAGAAACAGTTACACATAATGGAAAACGTTACCGCAACATGTTGGCCGGCTATTTTTTTTTTTTCGAAAATTTAATAAATTGCGTCTGGACGATCTCTGGTTTCAACAGGATGGTGCTACCGCTCACACAAGCCATCAATCAATCAATTCGTTGCGTACGAAGAAGAAAAATCAAAAAAAAAAAAACCATCTTCTGTGCAGAACTAACTAAAGCAGAACTGCGTTAGGCTACAAAATTTCGATTAACGAAGTCCTACAAAGATTCTTCTCTTCACTGCTTTCTCGATAATAATGGCATTAGCATGCAGTTTGATTAATCTGCTTTTTTTCTCATGTGCAATAAACACATTTGAGCTCATCTAGAAAATAGTTAGAGACAATACTCACATGAAAATGATGTTTCATAACGTCAACAATGCTAAGAGCAATGTTTTTGAGTTTGAAATACCATCACTTCCGCAAGAATGTGTGATTTCCAAAGACTATGTTATGTAATATAGTTTTAAGTATCTCAAATTCAAAGTCCCGACTTTGTGCACTAGCTTAAATTCGTAGGGGAATACTTTGGAAAAGTATTTTGCTCAAAAGCAACAAAAAAAATCATTGAGTTCGTTGGCTGTCGCCTTTTTTAACGTTATGTTATCTCGAGTATTTCGATTTTAAATGAATTTCTTTTTTCTAATCCTTTAGAGAAATAAAAGTAATTATCGCGGGATATTAAATAGAATTCCTTTGTTTATATTTAAACTTAATAGTGTGAATCTTTTGTTAAACTGGATTTTTGAAGCTTATGCTTATTTTTAGATTTCTTATTTTTGAGGAGAAACCGGCTTATCCATGGCTTCAGCTTTACATCTAATTTTTGCTGAGCAACAACGTTGTTGTAACTGTCTATATAATCTTTTCAAATCTTTTCACAACGTAGCTCATAATAAGGTTTCAGCAAGTTAATTTTGATCAGTTCCGTCGGGACAGAGCACTCAGGATTAGTCTTTGGTACTCCTAGTAACTTCTTTTTAATAGAATTTCTCAGTCTTTTTAAGAAAGATGATGAAATGCTTTAGCGACAAAGTGTCTACTGTACCAGACACCACGTTAATAACGAGTACCTGTTGTCTGATGCGAGAGTAAGGTGAATGTTCACAGAGGTAGTGTGCCATGATGTCGTCTGCGAGCAACCTTGAGAATCAAATCATCTGTAATTGTGCCTATGTGAAATCCAACTGGAATCTCTAATGAAGGACGCAGTCAGACATAACTTGTGTTCGGATCCTGAAGAACTTTTCTCTGAGCTTTGGCTTATAAGTTTATCAATTTCATTTTGGGTGATCCCATTTTTGAGGAGAAACCGGCTTATCCATGGCTTCAGCTTTACATCTAATTTTTGCTGAGCAACAACGTTGTTTTAACTGTCCATATAATTTTTTCAAATCTTTTCACAACGTAGCTCATAATTAGGTTTCAGCAAGTTAATTTTGATCAGTTCCGTCGGGACAGAGCACTCAGGATTAGTCTTTGGTACTCCTAGTAACTTCTTTTTAATAGAATTTCTCAGTCTTTTTAAGAAAGATGATTAAATGCTTTAGCGACAAAGTGTCTACTGTACCAGCACCCACCACGTTAATAACGAGTACCTGTTGTCTGATGCGAGAGTAAGGTGGATGTTCACAGAGGTAGTGTGCCATGATGTCGTCTGCGAGCAACCTTGAGAATCAAATCATCTGTAATTGTGCCTATATGAAATCCAACTGGAATCTCTAATTAAGGACGCAGTCAGACATAACTTGTGTTCGGATCCTAAAGAACTTTTCTCGGAGCTTTGGCTTATAAGTTTATCAACGATTTCATTTTGGGTGATCCCATTTTGACCTGGAACGCACACAAGACTCAGTGAATTTAGCCTTCTGACTGCGTTTAGATGTCTTGTATTTTCGAACTAGCTTGGAGCTCATAAGAGGGTTCAGCAAGGCTCTACGAGTAAGTGCTGCTTGGCTGTCGCTACAGATGGAGAAGCTTCGTCCCCACTACCACTTCTTCACAATAAACAATAGTTTTCTGTCATCAGGATTGCGTATATCTCGGCTGGGAAGACACATGCAAGTTTTCCTAACAAGCAGGAAACACACCAATCCCGTATCCTATAAATTCTGAAAGCACCAGTGCGTACCAAAGACCACTTCTTTTTAAATGAAAGATGGCTTTAAAAGTAAAGCACATAATATAAATATCAAAGGAAGGGAGATCCATCAATGCGCCTAGAGCGGAGCCAGCTGTGCTAGGGAAAGCCCTCAAACAGCCGAGACAGACCGTTTTTGGAATCAGATAAAGATAGAAATGACACTTAAAAAACTTAGCTTCTTTGGACAGTTGGATGGTGATGGTTTTGAGCACTGGATGAGACAGATTAGACAGCTTCCTCTTTTTCGTTAAGAAAATAACTTCAGTTTTGAGAGGATTGACTGAAAGCCCATTTTTAAGCACCAATCCTGCACTGCCTGCGGTTTTGAGTAGACTGTTAGACAATCGCTAGATACGCTTCAACACAGTATACATAGAGCTACATCATGCGCGTATGCTTGTGCATATACATCAGAACGATTGGGCGTGTTAAGCATATTTCATCAGCAATCAGTCTCCTATTAACTAGCATTGCTTTTACCCACAAAACTAGTCTTTTGTCAACCAGACTTTGAACAGCAGTCTCGCAAGATCTTCCGGAAGTCAGACTAATAGGTTTCAAGCTCTAGCCGAGGTTGTAGTTTTCGATTATCGCTACAAAGGCTACGCACACTGTTCGCAAGGGTTTCGGTATATAAGCCATTCCAAGACTAGCAGTGAAGATTCACGTCGAAGTTTCCAGCACCTGGTCTGTATCTTTTGTAACAATACTGGGTATATAACAATATAACTAGTGCCACACGACTTGAAGCCATCGAGCGAAGTAACAGGCTGTTTAATGGCCTAATCTGTCACCATAACCGAAGAGATATACGATACTAGCTATGGCTTGTTATATTATTCAGCTCATTAGCAGCTTCATTAATAGGAGCTGGCTTTGATTAGGTTACCTGGGAAGTGAACTTTTGATTCAGTGTACCATCACATTTTTTGAGCGGTTCCAGCCTGGTTGATTTTCCCCTCAGACGAGTAAAAACGAATCAGCACATATTCCTGGTTGTCAATTGCATTTTAATCGTAGTAATACCCTCTTGAGAGTAAAGAAAAATTTTTCCATTGTTTTAAAACCTCGAAAAGCTTTGTATACGAAAGTGGGATTTTTGGTCCAGACTTGTTCATTCATTCAAGTGTTTGCTGTGCAGAGTACTTCACTCTAGGAGTTCCTTTTTACATATCATAGCCTTCTCTCCACAGTTGATCCACACGGTGCAGTGAAATTAGACCAAAAGAAATAAGACCAAGTTTTGAAAGTTAAAAGGTCTTATTGTGCTTTCAATTGATCTAATCAATCTTCATTTTTAATTTGCAGGTTGTCTCTTTATTGTTATAATTTCGGAATTCAATTTGAGTGATACACATCGTTAAAATGGCTGGTTTTGGTGAATCAGTTTGTATGAATGGAATCTGCGAAGATTTTAGGAAAAAAAATGAACTTTTATACGTACCCGAAACAAAACAACTATATAAAATTAAATCATTTTAATGATTTCACCCTTTTCTCCACAAGGTTTAGACGCTCATGCGACTTCGTCTTTTCGCTAAGGGAATGTCAACAACTGTCAGGCAGGCACCTATAACTTCAAGTTTGAAGAAGATAGCTCGCTTCGCTCGCAAACAGGGTTTCACCCTTTTCTCCACAAGTTTTAGACGCTCACGGGACTTCGTCTTTTCGCTAAGGGAATGTCAACAACTGTCAGGCAGGCGCCTATAACTTAATTGCAACTATATTTTATTTTTAATTCTAATTGGTTGATTTGACATAGTACCGTTTATTTTAATCAGTTTTAGCATGATATGATCTCAATTGATCATATATAAGGCCGATTCGGCATTATTTAACTTTCACAAAGTAAAGTAAAGCCAAATGAGTGTACCACCATTTAGTATAACCTCTTTTATCCCGTCTGCCAAAATTTAGTGACAATTTGAAACCAAGCCTTGTTTGCCACCCATTTCAAACCATGGAAAAAGAGCTGTATCACACCCTGAACCGATTTTTTTTTTTGAGTAGAAAAATCTGCGATGAAATGAAGCTCATTCTTGATGGTGTGTATGCGACCCATTCACCTTTCCGTACAACCGTTAAGCATTGGTTCGCAGAGTATCGCCGCACGTCGGTTTTTGATGAACCGCGCCCGGCTCAAAAACGGTTACGACGGAGGAAATCGTAGACAAAATCTATGATCTCGTATTGGTGTACCGTCGAGTGAAAAAACTGAACGCGTTAGCCATGTCCTGCACGAGAAATAGAGTATGAGAAAGCTGTCCGCGCAATGGGTACCACATCTCCTCACACCGGAGAATAAACATAGTCGTAAGACCACTTCAAAGACGTGCTTGGCCCTGTTCAATCAAAATTCGCAGGAGTTTCTGCGTCATTTTGTTACCGTCGATGAGACATGGATTCATTTGTGCACACCAGAGTCCAAAGAATAATCAACACAAGGGGAACGTGCTCTAAAGAATGCAAAGACCGTGCCTTCGGCCGGAAAGGTGATGGCCATTGTTTTTTGGGACGCGTAAGGTGATACACGTTGACAATTTGGAAAAGGGAAAAACAATCACAGCAGCATACCACGTCGATTTATTGGGCCGATTGAACGTCAATATGAAGAAAAAACGACCAAACGTCGATAACGCACCGCCTCACGACTCCGTAGTCGCTACAGCCAAATTGGTTAAATTGCGTTAGAATTGCTCCTCTGCGACTTCTTTTAGTTCCAAAACCTTAAAAGACCGCTCACCGGAAAGATGTACGGGTCGAACGAGGAAGTCATCGTTGCCACGGAGGAGTATTTTGCGTGCCAACAAAAGTCGTACTATACGGAGGGGCTAAAGAGGTTGCAGCATCGCTGGAAAAAGTGTATCGAGTTGATTATATTGAAAAATAAATTGTCAAAACCTAAAAAAGTTGCGTTGTCATTTCTTATCCAGGTATTCATCAAACAGCCCTAGTATTACTTGAGCCACGGCCACCCACAAAATGATAGCGGCATCCTTATAGGTAAGCTGATCTCGTCTTCTTTTTTGCGTTTCAGGGTTTTCTTGGAGATAGATTTTCCGACGACACCCAAGTTCCGTGCACCCGAACTACAACTTTCACTGGTTGCGGTACCTATTTCAGCCGGATATTGTGCGCGTGGAAAGCCAACACTGGGGTTGTTTCCTGACGGTGACTTCACTTCATTTACTTCAGATCTACGAACTTTGTTGATTGTAGCGCAAGCTTTACTCGGACACCGTGTGTAAGTTTAGCTTGTTTTGCTTCTATCGATGAGTTTGACCACTTCTTCTGGGTTTCGCTCACTAGAACTGCAGGTCTTCATTAATGCAGCATAATTTTCAGTCAGTCATTGCGCGGAGAGATCAACTGACAAAGAAAGGGCCTGAAACATCCTTCTCTTGGCCCTATTCGGAACAGTAATGTTGTACTTTTATGTAAGAACCTGAATGATCATTTTAAGCCTACGGATAACATTTGTTCCACAGAATAAAAAATCAAAAAAAGCCCCCCTGTTTGCTGCTTTTGTAATCATCTGAAATCAAAATTCCAAAAAGGTTATTATTCAGTAGGGTTGTCATTGTATCTCATAGCAAATTCAAAAGATTTGAGTGAAAAATAACAAAAAAAAAAGCGGCCTTGTAAAAATAAATTTCAAAAATCTATAGTTTTTCGGTTTAAAATCGAGACAAAAAAAAGTGGATAAAGAAATCTAATTCTGGTACCGGACAAAACCATTCATGTGTAGAATATTGTGTCAAAATTTCAGCCGAATTTCTACAGATATTCGGAGTCGCAAAATCATCTTCAGTGAAGAAGCTCATTTTTGGCTCAATGGGTTCGTTAATAAGCAAAATATGCGTTATTGGTCGGGTGAAAACCCACATGTGCTACATAAATCACCACTTCATCCACAAAAAATAACTGTTTAGTGCGGTTTGCATGCCGGCGGCGTTATTGGGCCATATTTTTTCGTCGACGATCACGATCGTCACGTTACTGTGAATTGTCAGCGTTATCGCGCCATGATCACCGTTTATTTTTGGTCCGAATTCTAAGATATGGACTTAGACGACATGTGGTTTCAACAGGATGGTGCCACAAGCCACACAGCACACACTATTGAACAAAATTTCACGATAAAACACCGGATTTTCATTGAGTTTTTCCAGAGCCCATTCACTAAAAATATGACGCAAATTCAAGTCGCCTGGCTTCAATTCTTGCACAAGTTGAATTTTCTAAGCCTTAAGGCCTAGATGCTCACTCAAAATACGCCAAGGCAAGTTGCTGAGAACGACGACGAATCGATTCGTCACGGTCTTCGCGTACACTCTCAGCTACAGCTGCTCTTCATTACGTGCTGAATGTGGTCTAACCGATCGAGTGTCAACCACTTATGTATTGGCAATGGTGGTTTCAGTAGGTCTATTATACGCACCGTAAGTTCAATAGCACGAAAAACATTTCTACCAGAACGCTGATTGTCGTAATACAGCTGAACAATTTCGAGACGCTGTTGTTGTGTGAGTATTTCCATGATGACTTGCCAAACGATATTGAACAAAAATGACATAGCAGTTTGATAGGAGTCAAAAAAAGACTATTGAAAATCAAACCTCACGATGAATCACCTTATACATATATTACCATAGATGGCTTTAACAGATAATTTTCAATTATAAATCAATGTTTAGATACAAAAAAATTTATTCTGAAAAGTACTTAGCAAAAAGAAACGTGAAGTATGAAATGTATATATGTATGTATGTATATATATGTACAGATATTCTGCTGTGTTTTCTTTTTTTTTTATTTCCATGAGAGTAACCTCTACCAGTTAGTTTCGAATTGAATTTCCTATTAGATCCTTACATTTATGTTTTTTTTTATGACTTGCCTTATTGTTCTACATTTTTCTACCTTTTTCTCTTCCATATTTTAATACATAACGTGGTAAATGTTTGATGTTGTAGAAACCTAGATTCTTAACTAATTGTCGATTTTTGAAAGAAGTTGTTCAACTCTATTTTCATTTATTTTATTAATACGCTTTTTTTATTTTCCTGTCGTCGTTTCATACTGTCATTATCTGATTCAGGCTTGTATCTTATACTCGAATGAATTGTATTATTGTATTGTATATGTATATATATGAGTTAGCTTTTTCGATAAGCAACTGATTTTGTAAACATTTAAAGGGGTTTCAGTAATATATGGTAAATATGATCGTCAGCGTTTTCGATACCACTATGTATTGTGGCCAAATCTGATTACATTTTTTCACTTTCTATGTAATTAGTACTAAAGATCGACAATGTACTATCGGTCTTACGAATTTATTTTAGTGTTTTTCTTAATATAAGTAGTCATAGGAAAGGCTACTTTCGAGTATTCCTTTAAAACCGTACGATAAAAACCTGTAACTCCTAAAAAGACTTCACTTGTTCGATTGTTGCCCCAAAATTGATTTATAATCTTCTCTTGATGTTATGTGACTCAAATAATCTGTTTCACGTTGAGAAAATTGCACTTATCAATCCATATTTTTAAATTATATTCGTTTAGCCTTCTAAATATTTTATTCAAAGAGTCAATGTGCTCTTGAGGTGAAGTTGAAAACGTGTGCACTCATAATTCCCACTCGCTGTTGAAAATGCTGTCGCGTGTCTGTCTTCTTTACATATGGGAATTTGGTAGAATCGTTTTGCAAGATCAAGTACTGAAAAGAATTTGGAGCTTTCTAATTTGGAGAGTAGGTATATCATCTATGATTAGAGAAGGAATTTTTCTTCAATGGTTACCTTATTTCTTGTAATCAACAAAAATGCGCCTTTTTTGTTGACCTGAGTTGTCTGACTTTTTCAGTATGATGCAAATTGGGACATTGTAAAGACATGTGGAGTTGTGACTATACCAGATCCAAGCATTTGAGAGATTTGTTTTTTTACCTCAGCTCTGTGTACCTATATGCTAGAAAACAAAGGTACTCGTATATTGTGCTTTTTTGGAATTCTGTGATTATATTTTACGACTGTCGATACATTGCCGTCTTCAAGAAAAATAAACATTTTGAAGTTGGGAAGTGTAACGATTAAATAATTTATTTCTTCTTGTTTAGATTCTCAAGTTTTAGCTTGCCAGTAATTGAATCCGTGTTTGGTTTTTTAAAATTTTTTCCCCACAAATGTGTTCGAGTATTACTTCATATTACCTGCAGAATAGCATATTTTCAAGTTGCGATTTTTCAAGTCGAATCTTGGCTTGCAAGGGCTTTAAAACATTGCAACCAATAATACCGCCGAAATCATCGTTCAACACAGTCTAAAGCATTTCCAAATTTGCCAGAGGTTTATTAAATTCCTTAAATAGCGGATTTGTATTTTTTGAATTAATAGAAATGCTCAAGTTCCGTAGAGAACGCAGAGAACGTAGAGAGAGTTCCGTATGAGAAACACTTTTTGGATTAAAAATGTAGCTGCTCTGAAATCTATAAGAAAATTCAATGGAGATTCTATAGGGTACAAATCAAAGGTATCTGAAGGAAAATTTTGAAATAGTGAATTATCAAAATGTTTTTCAACTTCGGGTGAAGCAACGATTACATTTTCTGCATTTAAAAGATCTTCCTCCATGGCTCCATTTTGGCTAACATTATTTTGATTTCTGGATTGATTTGAATTAAATGTACGACTTCTCGAACTATTGTTATGTAGTGGATACCCTGAGCTCTGTGGAATATTTTGCTTTATTTGAGCAGCACCAAAATTCTGAAAGTTATACGGCGTCTGAAAACCGTTACGGTAAGACCAGTCGTTTGTTTATTATTGTTTAATTATTTTTAATTATTTATTATTTTACATATATTATATTTGGGTTTAGGTAGTACATAGAATTTTTTTTTTTTACGCTTTTTAAAATTCAAAATATTTGTTAGGTTGTTTGGTAGTGAGTTTATTATTGTTGGTATAATATAAATGGGCTGTCTCCTTCTATAGTTGTTGTAGAATGTCGAAATTTCTAAAAGTCGTTGAGCTCGTTTTCTTGTATTTTGATTGTGACAATTTGGCTTGCTGAAAACGTAGCTCATCGTAGTGTTATAGTTAATAATTTTTAATAAACGCTTTTGAACACTTAGAAGTTTGTCAATATGTGTTTTCAATGCATTTCCCCACTCTAGTACACCATATCTCAAACGAGATTCAGCAAGCGAAAAGTTAACTAGTTTCTGGACAGCTGCGGTAGTACCATATATCTCTTTAGATATACTATCGCAAAAACAGCACTCTTCAGCTGTAGTCGCAATCCATCTACTATATATGCTCGCGTCAAATAAAGGGATCATCTATGATGATTCCCAGATATTTTATGCTTTTGACAACCTTCTTGTCGTGGTTGGACAATGTTCGTTTATGTGGTATATATTTATGTTGGCTGTTGGTTGTTTTGGTGTGCGTATGTGGATAACCTTGGTCTTCTCTGAGCTTATCATCAATCTATGATTAAGGCTTCATCGAATTCCTCTGGCATTATTGCTTTCGCAGTTTCAAGATATCTGTGCTTTACAACAATAGCGATATTATCTGCGTAAGCAAAAGCAGAACACACACGAACACACGTAGCAGTTCGTTGGTAAACAGGATAAACAGTATTGGAGCTAATTTGAACCCTTGTGGTACATGGTTAAAAACATTAGAAATTCTGCCTCATCCTCCATCCCAACGCTCATTTACAATGACATTCCAGCTGTCAGCTCTTTGGACAAGGCCAATCTGCTTGCTGCACACTTTGCGGCTAGCTCAACACTCCCAGATTGTGCTTTGTCCCCGCCTACACTTAAGTGCGTTGAATCTGCAATGGGACGAATCCACTTTCGCACTCGTGTAGAAGCAAGAGTACTCAAAGATCTTAACATGCATAGATCCGCTGGTCCAGATGATATATCGCCCCTTCTTCTGAAGAGGTGTTCTTCCACGCTGGCAAAACCACTGCGTAAGCTTTTTCATCAATCCTACTCCTAAGGACTCTTTCCAAGCAGATGGAAAACAGCATTTATCCAGCCCGTCCGTAAAGAAGGCGAATCTTCTTCCCTCTCCTCCTACAGACCCATTGCATTAAGGTCCGTTCTTTCCAAGGTCATGGAAATATCTTGAAACACGAAAACTTCTCAATGACCGGCAATATGGGTTTCGTAGCAACAGGTCCGCTGGTGATTTGATGGCATGTTTTACCGAAAAGTGGAACCAAAGCATACATCAATATGGCGAAAACAAGATAGTTGCATTTGATATGTCTAAGGCATTTGGATGAGTTTGGCATCAGGCTCTTTTGTCGAATATGCGTGCTTTTGTGATCGATGAATCTGTTCTTCTATGGATTAGAAATAACCTTTCGGAACGTTCAATTTAAGTTGTCCTGGACGGTTTCAAGTCTGATATTCACAAAATAAATGCTGGTGTGCCCCAGGGCTCCGTTCTGTCTCCGGCACTCTTTTTAATTTTCATTAATGATCTCTTGTCTGCTATTTCTAATCCAATATATTCCTTTGCTGATGACAGTTCTCTTTGCTTTCCATATTCGTTCCTGGACTCACACCCCTGCTCTTCGGTTTTAGAACGGAAACGGCAGCGTATGTTAAGCTCATTAAATTCCGATATTAACAGCATAACCAATTGGGGAACTATCAACCGAGTGGAATTGAATGCTTCTAAAACTCAATGATGTCTGCTGTCATTAAAGCGAAATTCAAATGCCCAGCCATTATTCATGAATGGCACTTGCATCGTCGAAATCGATAAACTGCGAAATATCTAGGTTTCTTCAAGCGGTGTAAGAAATATTTTACCCCCTCTGATCTGGCCACAATATAAAAGGCATTCATCCGCCCAAAATTGAAGTACAATGCCCACATCTGGTCAAGTGCTACTAAAACATCTCTGCACCTGCTAGATAGGATTCAAAAACATGCGATAAAACTCATTGGAGATACTGATATCAGTCATTCAATTGACACCCTCGAACATCGTCGTAACTTTGTTTTATCGCTATTTCCACCAACAGTGCTCCATTGAAATCGGCAGTAGCATTCCGCCCATTCAAACTTTCAACCGTAACACCTGTCTCGCTATGAATGCTCATCAGTATACCCTCAAGCCCATTTTCGGATGTACTCTAAAATATCGTGATTTTTTCATAAGCCGTACAACTCGCTTATATAATGCCCTGCCGACCTCTGTGTTTCCTGGTCGTTATAATTTACAAACATTTAAAAACAATGTGTGCCCGTGCTGTGTACGAATATTTTAAGGGTACAAAAACCCCTTGAGCGCGCACTGATTATAGAAATAAAAAATAAAAATTAAAAAAAAAAAAAAACGTTTTCCCAATACTTATTGTATTTCCTCTTACTCCAATTCTGTATAAGCTATCTTAAAGTTTTTCGTGAGCAAGTGTATCAAAGGCCTTGCTCAAATCTAAGAATATAACTAGTACGTGATTGTTCTTATTTAGGCGCGTAATTACTATACTTAGTATAATTTATATATTGGCCGGATCAACGATGTCTTCAGCATACCGGGAAAAAAACACTGTTGAAGACTACTATTAATTATTGTTTTCACAATTGGCACAAATTGTACCGCATACAGCTTCAGATTAATTAGTCTTATAATGTGAGCTCCTGGACTTTGATTTGTTTTAGGTAATACAGCATCCTATAAGCTTCTTTTTCACTGTCTTCCTCCAAATACATGGACTGGACAATATACATATATATTTTCATGACTGGAAATTTTATGATTGCAACTATGTACAATTTAGATGCCTGGCTTGAAAATTGTTCGGCTAATTCATCTACAATAATCATCAGTTCTTTGCTACCACGAAATTACTTACAATTATAGTACTTCATCTATAGACCTTTCTTTCGCCCTTAAATTTCATACCATACTTTCCATGTTTTTCTCGGATCGTTCCTAGCCTTGGAAAATTGGATCATGTAGTAATTTGAATTCTTCGTTAGGACGTTTTTATTTACATAGTTAAGGGAGTGTTTATATTCGTTCTCGTAGTGAGTTGTTTTTCCACCTTCTGTAGAGGTTATCTCTTCTCTTACACATTTGAATTGCATCAGGTGTTATCGATGGCAAATTGTGTAAATGTCTGTCATTTTTCCAAGAAAGTTGTTAAAAAGTCGTAGAACATCGATTTCGTCGCAGAGGGTTTGCAAGTCAGTCTGTTCAATCAATTGGTTGACTTCATTTTGAAGAATCCGGTTATAATATTGGGTATATATTTTAATTCGTGCGGTTTTTTTTTTTTAAATTTGAACGTTTATTTAGGAAAAAATATGTACAATAGTATTATTCAAAGTATTGCCTATCTGAAGCTATGACTTTTTCCCATCTTTCTGGCAATTTGTGGATCCCATCCCAAAAGAACTGCGCCGGCTTGGCAGCCAAGAACGAATCAAGCCAATTTTTGATATTCTGCTCTGATGTGAACCGCATTTCAGTGAGGGCGTTCTGCATCGACCGGAACAAATGGTAGTCGGAAGGGGCAAGGTCTGGGCTATAAGGCGGGTGGGGTAAGACTTCCCGTCCACTGTTTTTCAAATAGTTATTAACCGGAATAACAACGTGGGGCCGAGCGTTGTCATGATGGAAAATTATTGCCTCGTGTCTGGTCGCATATTCCGGGCTTTTTTCGGCTACCGCTCTCTTCAAATGGATTAATTGTGTTGGTAGCGTTGTCCATTGATGGTTTCACCCGGTTTAAGCAGCTCATAATACAGCACACCCATCCGATCTCACCAAAAACAGAGCATTAACTTCGCGCCATGGATATTCGGCTTTGCCGTTGATTTGGCTGGTTGGCCGGTTTCAGATATGATTTTTTGCGCTTGGGGTTGTCGTAATGGATTCATTACGGATTAACAATCCTACGCAAAAATGACTTAATTTTGTGGCGTTCCAGCAGCATTTCTGACATGCAAAACCGCCTTTCGATGTCTCTCGGTTTGAGTTCATGTGGAACCCAATTTCCTTGCTTTTGAATATATCCAGCTGCCTTTAAACGTTTTGAAATTGCTGCTTGAGTGACACCCAAAGATTCTGCGAGCTCTTCTTGTATTTGGCAACACTCAAAATAGAGTAATGCTTCCAGCTCTTTATCTTCAAACTTTTTTGGCTGCCCAGGACGTTCATCGTCTTCCGAGCCAAAATCACCACTTTTAAATCGTGCAAACCACTTTTGGCACATTCGCTCAGCTAGCGCATGTTCACCATAAACTTCCACCAAAATACGATGACTTTCGGCAGCAGTTTTCTTCATATTAAAGTAATGAAGAAGAACTCCCCGCAAAAACACTTTTTCAGGCACAAAGTTCGACATATTTGAGTGAAAAAAAATTTATTGTTGTTTACGCTTCAAATAAATGATATATACTGAAATGACGTACAATGACAGTAGCTTTCCAACATATGTTCCAATGGAATAATAACAATAGAATAATACAAGTTACCCATCTCTTAGCAAACCGCACGAAGTTATAGACACAATACAAGAAAAGTTCGTAACGTTTTAGTTAGTACTAACCTTCAAAAGATACGTGTATAAATTTGACAGCTGTCGGACGATTAGTTCTCGAGATATAGCGTTGTGAGTGAAGCAACTTTTGTTATTGTGAAAAAAATGGATTCAAAGCAATTTCGTGTATTGATTTATCATTGCTTTTTGTTGGGAAGAAATGCAGCCGATGCAAAGAAATGGCTTGATAAGTATTACCCGGACTCTGCACCAACCGAACGAACCATTCGCAAGTGGATTGAAAAATTTAAAAGTGCTCATACAAGCACCGAAGCTGATGCACGCAGTGGACTTCCAAAAGAGACTGTTTCAGATGTAAACATCAAAGAAGTCCACAATATGATTACGAATGACCGTAAAGTCAAGTTGATCGAGATAGCTGAGGCTCATATATCATACACGAATATTTGGACATACGAAAGTACTGTTCAAAGTGGGTGCCGCGTTTGCTCATAGTCGACCAAAAACAACAACATGTTGATAATTCAGAGGAGTTTTTAAAGCTGTTCAACCGCAATAAAGCCGAATTTTTGCATCGGTATGTGACAATGGATTAAACTTGGCTCCATCACTTCTCACTAAAGTCAAGTCGGCAGTCAGCTGATTGGCGAGCAGGCGACGAACCTCGTCCAAAACGACCAAAAACTCAACAGACGGCTGGCAAGGTTTTGGCATCCGTATTTTGGGATACACATTCAATAATTTTCATCGACTATCTCCAAAATGGGCAGACTATCAACAGCGACTATTACATTGCGTTGTTTGAGCGTTTGAAGGACGAAATCGCAGAAAAATGGCCCCATTTGAAGAAAAAGAATGTGTTGTTTCATCAAGACAATGCACCGTATTACAAGTCGATGAAAACGATGGCAAAATTGAATGAATTTGGCTATGAATTGCTTCCCCACCCTCCGTATTCTCCAGATTTGGGCTCCAGCGACTATTTCCTGTTCGCAGACCTCAAAAGACCACAAAAAGTGATTTAAGACCGATGAAGAAGTAATCGCCGAAACAGAGGCCTATTTTGAGGCTAAAACGAAATTATACTACAAAACTGGTATCGAAAGATTGAAAAATCGTTTCAATCAGTGTATCGCCCTCGAAGGCAACTATATTGATAAACAAAGTTGAATTTTGCAAAAATTTTGTGTTTTATTATAAAACTTGGACTTTTCAGCCCATGTGTTACATTTCACAGGCGGCTTTGCTCTCCGTATATGATATATCAGTTTGAATGTAAGCCGTTGTGATGTTATACGAATATTTTTTGACAATATTCGTCACACTTTTGTTGCCATCATTTCCAAGTGTGTAACCAATTGTGGTACGTATATTTCGTATATTGATGTTCATGTTACCCATTACAATAACTTCTCTTCTGTTTTTAATATGTCTATCTAATTCTTTAAGAAATTTTCCAATATTTACCTTCGGTTTTTTATATATTGTATGAATATACTTTTTTCTGCCCTCTTTTTCTATTTCTACCTACATCCATACTGCAATTCCTGGCCCTTTGGAATCTTTTCAGTTAAAGAATTCCGCATTGAATCCATTTATATTTTTAAATTCACCTACTGTATGTTTTATATTAATCTCATATAAAGCAATTAAATTGGTATAACATAGATTTTAGTATTTTTGTTTCTGCCAGAAATTTATTGCAAATTTTCCTCATCGATCTTAATATTCGATCGACAAACACAACAAAAGTTTTAATTTTCAAAAACAAATTTTTCGATGCCCGTAAAGCCGTATTTTATACTAAGCTCGACATTAGATTCATCATATGTTTTTTGCATTGTTTTCATTATTTTGTTTTGTGTTTCTTGTTCGTATGATTAGTAAAGGACAGTTATATGGTTGTTTTATTAACATCATTAACAGAGCCTATGTGAATTGATTCACCAATCTCTGTCTTATTCGCAAGAATTTTTCCTGACGTCTCCCAAATAAACTTCCAATTACACTTTCTGGCTTCATTTTTGACGAGCCAGAACAAATGTCTATTAGTGGTGTGAGATGGTTGTTTATAAATACTAAGGCACCGATTTCTGTTTGTAAAGAGTGATTCATAGCGTGGTTTGATTTATAATGTAAAATAAGACATATTAGTTTAAAAGTGAACTTAAAATTTTTATTATTGGTTAAAAGAAAAATTCATGACATTTACCTTTTGGAAATGTTGTCATGTAAATGTTGGGCACAACTACGTCTGTGGTCGTCCATTCGGAAGGTCCAATTTTGGCGACTCGTTCGAGCATAGTGACTGGTATCTCGCGGATAACACGAGTAATGTTGGCTTTCAAAGCGTCAATCGTAGCTGGATCATTCCTGAAGACCTGAGACTGTACATATCCCTAGAAAAAATAGTCCAAAGGTGTGATATCGTACTATCTAGGGGGACAATTTACCGAAGTAAAACATGAAATTAAGTGTTCATGAAAATGATTTCTCAACAATTCCATTGCATAATACTCTGTATGATTCGTAGCGCCGTCTTGTTTAAACCAGATCTCACTGAGATCATGTGCTTGAATTTCAGGAAGCACATAGTTTGTTAACATGGCGCGATAACGGTTACCATTGACGATAACATTCTGATTTGCCTCATTTTTGAAGAAATGTGGAACAATGATTCCACTAGCCCATAAACCACACCATACGATTGTTTTTAAAGGATGTAATGGTAGCTCTTGGTACTCTTCGTATTGCTCATCAGCCCAAATATGGCAATTCTGTTTACTAACGTATCCATTGAACCAGAAATGGGCTTCATCACGAACAAAATTTCACGATAAAACACCGGATTTTCATTGAGTTTTTCCAGAGCCCATTCACTGAAAATATGACGTAAATTCAAGTCACCTGGCTTCAGTTCTTGCACAAGTTGAGTTTTTTGAGCTTTTAGGCCGATGTCTTCACGCCAAGTTGTCGAATATGCCAAACTAAACTTCTTCTTCGCGTACGATCTCAACTATAGCTGCTATAGTCTCTTCACTACGTGCTGGATGTGGTCTAACCAGTCGAGTATCATCCATTAATGTAAACTGGGACTCAAATTTGTGAATTTTATTCGCAATAGTGATTTCAGTAGGTCAATCATGCGTACCGTAAGTTCCTTGAATCGCACAAAAAACATTTCTCACAGAACGCGTAGAACAGGTGAATAATTTAGAGACGCTGTTGTGGTGTGAGTCTTTCTGTGTTGACTTGACAAACGATACTGAACAAAAATGACAAAGCAGTTTGATAGGAGTCACACGTGATCTGTCAAAGAGAGCCTATTGAAAATCAAACCTCACAATGAATCATCCCTTACTATTGTTGTTTGTTGCACGCTCTCTTACCTTTCTTAATTAGACCTTACGAAGGAATTTTGCTTTTTTCATAACATCAGCTTTGTGTGCGTAAATTGTGAATGAAACAATAATTGTATGGTTGTAAGTCTAAAGGGTTCAAGTGTCAATTTCATTATTTAGAGATATAACAAAAACATTATACGAGTAAAACAAACAATTCAATGAAATTACTATTTATTTTAATTTAAATAAATTAAACACATATCTTTTAACTACAGGAAGTTGTAAGAAAACTTAAAGAATAGAATATTTTAGAATGTCTTAAGTGTTCTACGAAGTAGAAAAGATAAAAAATAACAAAAAGCTCTCAGGTTTCGGTCTGATTTCGGTTGGTATGTATGGTAACATGTCCTTCAAATCATTCAATTTTTCTTTTGAAATATTATTTCGAGCTTCTAACTTTTTGAAAATGTTGATATTGTTGTTGACATTAATTCCATTAAATCGAAACGAGAAAACTTATTGTTGACATTTTAAGCTTTGTTGTATTTAAAAAATCTGTGGAAGTCTTTTTTAAGTCTATAAAATCATTTTGGACCAAATTTAACACTTCAAATGAATTTTTGTGGCATGATTCTCGTATCATTTCTTCCACATCTTTTTGTTCAAAGCATTTAACGACTTCCTTTCTCTTTTCTATTTGAGCAAAATCTCGATCGTACGATATGAAGGAGTGAATTAAGATCAATTATACGACGGCGATTTCAGAAATACCCGACCCATTTTGGAAAAAAAATTATTTATTTTTCAACATAATCGCCGTTCAGCTCTATACACTTTTCTCTTTTTAAAATAAGAACTGTCTTGCTTCTCAAAATAGCTATTAACTGCCGACATCACTTCTTCATCGTTGGAAAATCTTTGATCACTGAGTCATTTTTTCAAGTTTGGAAACAGAAAATAACTCGAGGGGGCTAAATCTGGCGAATAGGTTGAATGAGATAGCAATTCAAATTTTAATTCATTAATCTTGGCCATTGCAATACCGGATTTGTGAGCTGGTGCATTGTCTTGATGGAACAACACTTTCTTCTTAGCCTAATGCGGCCTTTTTTGCTTGATTTCTTCGCTCTTATCCCATGCGCATCCCAAAAAATCGACGCCATCACCGTTCCTGCAGCAATGTCGCCTTCCTTGGATCCGATTCATCCTTTTGAATCCATTTTTTTGATTGTGATGGATCCATGTTTCATCCATTGTTATGAAATGGCGTAAAAATTATGCTTTGTTGCTGTGAAACTTCGCTAAGCACTCAATTGAAACATCTTCACGACACTGTTTTGGCTCGAGTGTGAACAAAAGCGGTACCCATCTTGCACACAGCTTTCTCATATCCGAATTTTCAAATAATATGTGATCTACCGCACTTTTTGAAATGCCTACAATGTCTGCTAGCTCGCGCACTTTCAGTCGATGATCATCCAGTACCGCTTTGTGAATTTTCTTCACCATTTCCGGAGTCGTCAGCAGCTCGTACGGCCTCGTTTAAACTCAGCAACCCAAAATTTTACTGTTGTAAACGAAGGACCAAACTCACCCAGAGTAGAATCCAGTTCAGCTTTTATATTGGTCGGTCTAAGGCCTTTCAAATAAAAGTATTGTATCACATAACGATGATCAATTTTCTCCATTTTCCCAAATTTACTGACAACGTTTATTATTGATTGCTGCCAAACAAATACCAAACAATATGGCGCTTTCAAACTTGACAAACTTGTAACATATGGATTAAAGATTGTTGTGATAGTTTCAAACAACTACCGCCTTGTCTTGGTCAGGCCAGGTACTTCTAGGACCGGAAAAAAGAACCATTTTGTTCTTGTTCTGTCCTATGCAGTTAACACTCCAAATAACTGCATGCTTTTTTACTAGGTGGAGTGAAAAGTAACCTCATTGACCGCTAGAATGCTGCTACTGCAAAAAACGTTATGGTGCTTTGAAGTCAGTTCATATTTAGGCAGACATGCCAAATTTCAGTGCGATACTATTTTAGTTTTGTTATGACAGCTGATTATTGTTGACGTGTTTGACATCATGTTGAATAGGGACAAAAACGATTTTCGTTCTCTCATAAAACATTATTTTTTGAGAGGCAAAACGGCGAACGAAACAAAAGAAAAGTTGGATAAATATTATGGGGCTAATGCTACGTCAGATTACACCGACAAATATTGGTTTCGAGAGTTTCATGGTGGCCGCAACTCCACTACCGATCAAGTACGCATCGGCAGGCCTCCGATGCAGTTACAGAGGACAATGTCAAAAAAATACATGAAATGGTGTTGGCTGACCAAAAAGTGAAGGTACGCGAGCTAGCAGATACTACAGAGATTAGTACTGAGAGCACATGACATATTTTGCGCAATATTCTGCATATGAAAAAGTTATCCTGCCGCTGGGTGCAGCGCATACTCATACCTGACCAGAAACACGAAAGCGAGAGCACTTCAAAAAGGTGTTTGGACTTGCTGATGCGGAATCGGGCGGACTTTTTGTTTTGATTTGTAACTGTTGAACACCAGAGAACAGAATGAGTGCCCGGCAATGGACTGAAGCCGGCACGAGTGCTCCGAAGCGGCCGAGGGAGGTTCGATGTGTCGGAAAAGTTATGGCGACGGTTTTCTGGGATTGTCATGGCATACTCTTTGTGGACTACCTCGAAAAAGGAAAAACCATCAACAGCAAGTATTACTGTGCATTATTAAAGCGATTGAAGACCGAAATCGCTGCAAAACGGCCTCAAATGAAGCGAAAAAAAATTTTGTTTTTGCAAGACAATGCACCGGCGCACAAGAGCATCGCAACCACGACTAAAGTCAATGACTTACGGCTCCAATTGCTGTCGCATCCACCGTATTCGCCCGATTTGGCTCCCTCGGACTATTATTGCTTCCCAGACCTCAAATGATGGCTCATCAATAAAAAATTCAACTCACACGAGGAAATCATCGACGCACGAAGGTGTATTTTGCAGACCTTTCGGAAAATTACTTTTCGGACGGGATCAAGAAGTTGGAAACCGCTGGAATAAGTGTATCAAACTACAATATAAGGGGACTTTATTGAATAAAATAAAAAAAAAACATTTAAAAAAAATTTTTTTCATTCCCAACGAGGTTACTTTTCACCCCATCTAGTAAAGTTTTAGAAGAAAACATTTTTAGGAAAATGAAAGAGCGAATCTCGTTACCACATATTTCTGCATATGACTCATTCCAGATACACATGTAAGCTTGTTGATTGTCAGCAATATGAACGCATAGGTTGTAGCATGATAGTTGCCTGTTGTAAAACATTTAGCTATGTGTTAATGTTGGTATGAAAATACATTGTTGCATATTCATAGCCATGGTTATTGTGCTGCCAGCAGGAGACTGAGATTTTATTGAATCAGCTTTCATAGCTTTTTGTATACTCTAAGCTTTACGATGATGTATTTCAAGCTCTACAGTATATCTCGTTTTATATCTTCCTTCCGAGCCTTTTACTTTTGCGTGCAACAAATCGCACTGTGTACAGGTATCGGTTCTAGGACGTTCAAACTTCAAAAGAGGAAATTTATTTTTGAAAGTTAAATAGTAAAATCTGTAGTTAAATGCTATGAACAAGCGGTTAATATTGTATTTAAGTCAGGACTTAGGTATAACTTTTGGGTATCATGTCGACTATAATGACTTTTCTGATATGGGAATGATTTTAAGTGTTGTATTACAAGATTTCCTATATCGGGAGTAAATTTTCTCGACTTGTTTCCTAATCCACGGTTGTCTTTACAAATATTTTCTCCAGCCTTCTTTTTCTCCAACAAAGTCTGTACTTTTTTATGGCTAATTGCAAATGCTGACTCAGACGTTCATTCTTCATTCCTGAATGTGACTATCGATGCCATCAGGCAACGTGTAGACTACAGATGTCTGTCTGCGACTTTCAGAATGATCGGCATATATTACATGGCATCTTCGACCTACAGGTATTATTTGAATAAGTCCGATTAAACAAAAATACCTGAAATAAAATATAAGTATCAAGTGTTTTCGTTTAAACTTAGTAATAAAATATTGTTTTAATTTTATCAGTCTCCCATACTGTAATATTCTCTAAAAATCTCCTCTTTGTTATTGTTGTATGGTTAGGAAAACCATCTAAAATAAATATTTCTTATAAATATTATTACTACATATAATACCACCGAAAGTGAAACAAATTTAAAACAGAAATCTGCTGTGGTCATTTGAGTATTTTAGGACAAGAAAATCAAAATATTAATGTTTTTTTTTTTTTGCGATTGTAATATTTTTTGATGTTTTATACTCATTTCCGTGTAAGCGAAGTTTCTTTTGCTGAACCTTAAAGTTCCGTTGATAACGTTTTCTCTGAATTTTTTTAACACTCGATGATGGATGCTATATTTCTTACCGCGTAATTTGATCAACTAACTGCCACTGCGCGCCGCCACCAGAAAAAACGCATACAGACAAGGACCCTTTTGAGAGAAAGTTTGTTGGCAATTAGACCCCGCCATAACTTTCTTGGTTAGTTGGTACGATTTCGAAAGAAACAGGCATTTTCAGGCATGAATATTATTAGGCTTGGCTTGGTGTACTTTTTTTTTTTTTTTTTTTTTTTTTTTTGGCACTTAGACCTTTTAGACTTTCAACTCTTCAATTGATGACTTTTGTTCTTTCGATAATTTTTCGATTATTTTTCCAACAGATTTTATAATTTCTGTCAAATCCTCGTTTGCAGTTGGCGGGATGTTCTTTATTTCAATATTGTTTTTTAGAAGTTACTGTTGTAATGTACTGATTTTGGATTATGTGGACATGATTTGTTGATCTTTTCTGATGTTGTTTTCTTTAAGTTCTCTAATTTCATCAGAGAGCTTCTTAAGGTCATTATTCATTACCAAACGTTGATTTATCATTCACAACTAGATTTTGTGTCATTTATACCGCTGTGCAATATTTTCATTTCGTCTAAAATGTCAGTGTTGATGTTATTGTTGGCCACTGGGCTTGTGCATACATCGGGGAAACTGACGCCTCTTGTTCTCTTTAGTGCTGGCTGAGTTGGTGTTGTTGGTTTTGGTATAGGTATTTTTGGACCATCTACAACTACTTTTGTAGTTGCGATTTACCTCCTGCACGATATGATCTCTCTGAGATCGCAGTGCATCTAAAGTGCATTTTGCAATCACACCTATGGCATGTCGCAAAATCGCCTTCAACGGGTAGGTTTGCTTAGTACTTACTACACACATACTCTTTGATATATTTAAATAGCTTTATAATGCGTTTTTTTTTTTTATTCTTCCGGAGCTAAACTCTGTACGTATGGACTTGGGACTTTTGTACTTCACTTGTCACAAGCATTATGGAATGAAATGGATAAAATCTTGATAATTGGGCGGGGGCAATCCCAACCAGATTTCTCTGGTTTTTAAAGTGCACTCCTGCCGTGTAGGCTTAATCCCACTGAATGCCTATACATTCATGGTGTTATATGGTAAGTGGATGTTGATCTAAAGATTTTTAAGTTATAATTTACTTTATTTCATTATTTCGTTACTTACTTACTTATTTGTCTTACTTAAACTTAAACAATAACTTACAATGATTATAAGCGATGTTTAGTTATTGCCTTGGAGGCACAACTTTCATTCTTGGTATGAGTCGAGGCCGTCCTACTTACTGATCTTAATGTCACAGCACCCAGCAGTTTTTGAAAGTCTACATTGTGTATAACCAGCAGGGTAACCCTTCCGATTTTTGGGTTAAACCACATTCACCATGACGCTCCCACACGGAGGCCTACCTCAACAATTCAAGGTTAACGAGATCCAGAGGCTCCTGATTTAATTCCTAGTAGAGACTACCTGTGGCCCTGCCGCAAACAGCCTCTTTGATCGGAAGTTTGTAATTTGTAGGCTTCTAACTCGTTAAATAGTAGCAATTATCTGAAAACCGTTACGATAAGGCTAGTATTTTACTCTGCTCCCACTTTTAATTAGACAATGTCATTGATTGGTGAAGCCTTTATAATTTGGTGGGGCCCAGCACTATTGGGGACAGTAAAAGTTTCAGTTCCGAGAAGTTGGTCGGTTTCAGTTGGTGACAGTTATACCGCCTCTTCTCTTGTCCATTGAAGCTGGGGAAGTGAGACATTTAGAACTCGCGCCATCGACATCATTTTGGCTTGCATTTATCACACATCTTCGTTTTTCCTTCATCTGCCCCTGAGACATAAGTGCTTCAGAGTGTGCTTCTTGTGGAGCACGTTTCACCTTTTCGGTTGCACGAAACAAACCAGTGGTCTATTAATTTAATAGATCAACTGTAACAGGAAGGGCTCTCTAGCATCATCCACTGAACGTGTCGTAGAAAGAGCTGCAATAGTGATCAGAATCAAGTGATCCAGCAGCTCGTGGATCGACGCTCCTATATTGGTCCTTGTGATCTTGGACTCTTATCCCACAACAAGGTAGCCAAAGAAAGACCTAGTTACTAAGTTGTTATACAATATTCCCGTCATCCAGTTATCTGAAACTTAAAGAGCGAAATTGATGCTAAACGTGCCTCTAATTTAACGAAATATCCGAAAAGATGATCGTATTCTTCAGTAAATGAAAGTCAATAATCTAATGCATTCTTAGAGCTCGATAAGTATAATCACCTACAATGAATACATTTAAAGGTTTTCTACTAGAATTACAATATTGTTATAAACTAGGACATACAACATCACCCTCATCCTCATAACACAAATGCTCCAACTCAAGCTACCAAATACAAATTTTTGGTATAAGGATGAAATAATCGATCTCGTAAGAATAAATCTGAATTTCGGAAGAAATTTCTGACAAGAATTTAAGGGCATTTTATTTGCAACTTACAATCCAAAATGTTGCCTTATTCTGTACAACACATAACACAGGTATTGTGTATAAAATAACAAATTAATACTTTTATGAGTTGTGTGTGTACGAGTATAGTTCGTCAGTTAGTGAGGTTCAGCACCTCAAATTTTTTTTAAGATGTCGAAGATTCTCTTGGATTATTTATTCTAAACTGCAAAAATCTGCAAAGGCACCGCGCTATGATCTCAAGAAGTGAACATATGTTCCTATGCTAGCACTCAGAATGCTTTCCTAGATAGTAGAACATGCAACGTGAGCAACATTCGTTCCCTAGATTTTGTGCTATCAAATGACTTGCCTATCAATAATCTGGGACTCGCCCAAATTAGGATGAAACGGAAGCAAGAATTCGATTCATTCCTATCCAAAAAATAATACAATAATTTTCGTTTATCGTGCTTAGCAGCTGGAAAAGACTTGTGAAAATATTTATGTCAAATTGTAATTCGAATTTCGAATCGGATGGGATGCTTTGGCCTAGGTTAACTATACACGTTTCAATGAGGAATGGTAAACTTTTCAAAACTCAGCCTACGCTCAGAACGAAACAAGAAATCAGTGAGCAGTGTCCTCACATAAAATAGTTCTGCAGATTTCTCCTCCCATGATGAAGTGGGACTACATAAAATAACTTCTTCACAAGGAACTCAAGACTTACAAATCCTTACAGATCAAAGCAAAAATAACGCACGCAAGTCCTTCAAAGGCTAAGTAAGGTTCATATCTTTTGTCTGCCTTTCTGCTGAATATATTGTATTTGAGACAACAGTTAAATTTAAAGTGCTCAAAACACATTTAGGCTTTCATCAAAACTACGGAATTTTTTCTTCAGTCATCTAGGCTTTAGGAAACGCAATAAACTTGTTGACATCCTGGAGAGTTAACTGCTCTAAATGTGCTAATGAATCTACCTTTCTACCACTCTAAAAGCCCTATTTTTTTTTTTTTTACAGAATTCTTATTTAATTTTCGGCGAATTTGTTTAGTTCTTCGCGATAACCCTTACAACATGTGATGTTTTCATGTTTATTGTCTATGCCAACCTTAGATACTTTGATGAACTTGTGCCTGTCTTCAAAGCGGAGACAAATGCAAGAAAACGTTTAGAAGACGAACCGTTTCACCAGAACAGAAAGTTTTATGACCTAAGATTCTCACCGTTTAGATTCTCTGTGTCCTGGACTAATAGTTCAATATATAATTGGGTTTTATGTGAGTAAATTTGTAAATATTTAGTTCTCTAGGTTGCAGGTAGACCCACCGCCAATTTATTTTTAAAGGTTAGCGGCATATTTTGAGAGGTGTCAGTAACAAAGCTGTTCGGAACCGAACCTTGCTGTGTAAGAAACATTCGAACATCGAGGAACATTTCCATGAGACATACCATATACTTTAACTGAATAATACAGTGGAATATTTTTTCGCCTGAGCGCTCCATTCCGATTGAAAAAAAAGTTGTTATGGTATTTATATTGAAATAGAAAAGTCATTCGAAGCAAATCTCGGTATTCTTTTGATAAGACTGTGGTCTCCACAGTATGATTTTTAATTAAGATTGTACATTTTGTATAGAACTACTCCTCTCGAAAGGGCACTATTCCTATCCACCCTAATACTTTTGATTCGTTCAATTGTCACAACAAAGATACCTCTGATTTTATCTTATAAATAGGTCACACCTTCTTTTCTCACGTAGCCATCTACCTCGCCCAGGTTTTCCCATACAGCGGATGTAACATTCTTCCGTTCAACTTGTCCAAAGAAATTACTTAAACATTACGATGAAGGAATAAAATTTAATTGATTCCAAATAGCAAGACGAATATAAATTTAATTTATCTCCAATACTATATAACAGCGGATATTTTAACAGTTACAATTTCGTGTACGAGAAAAGTTTATAAATTTTTTCTATTAATAAAAATACTAAGTTTATACATATATGTAAATAGTAAACATTAAGTCTGCACTTGGAAAGCATGACTTCCTTCGCAGGACGTATAATCCTTTAAAAACTGAAACATCCACGGGAGCATTGCAAGGAGTAAACTCAAAGTAACTCTCACAGTCAATAGCAATCAACTTAAACAGCAGTCAATCCGGAGGACAACTGTCGCCAACTTCATTCACTCGAATCCGGTGTAGATTTTACAAAATAATAATAACAATAACTATGGCTATGTGTAGTATGCACGGGACATTGTACGGGACCTGAGTTAAAGGCAAACAACAAATACAGATACAGATGGAGTATATATAATATGAAGTACGGATGGAAGAGTGTAATCATATCGATGTATACGAGTATCTATGCCTTGACTAAACTCGTCCACCCATTAGATGTGAAGTTTTGGATGAACATGGGAATGATGATGTGGATAATGATGATAGCGATGCAAAGGCAAATGTGCTGCTTTTTTCTTGTGTACAATGGTCCTTACGACCGGTACTCTAACCGGAAAGGGATAATATACCGGTGAAGCTACTTGCTTCTCAACTTGAAACGGTACCCGTTTTTCAACGACATACGGCACCTTGTGTTCCACCGGATATGGCGCTATCTTCTCGATAGGAATCTTGACTTCTTTCACCATGGGTACGGCAACGGTTTTTGTGATGCTCTGCACCTGAATGGGATACGGTCTTGAAACCGTAGATATCACTGGACGTGGTATTTCAATACGTACCGGCTTGCGAAAAGGTACGTGCACTTGCTTGTATATGGGCACCGGGATGTGTTTTGTTATTTCGACGTGTTTACTGATGGGAATCGGTTCGCTTGGTATTGGTATTGTGATGGATGGTGGTGGGTGCTGTTGGACAACTGATGAAATAGCCGGAAATTGAATGAGGTGGCTTTTGAGCAGTGACAACGTCTGAGCGCTGTTACTGGGTGGATGAATGTTGTTGTTAGCATCTGAAAGATCGTTATCTGCTACGTAGTAGGTACGACTTGGAGAACGATCTAATGGTCTGTCAGTTTCACCGACGTCGACATGGGACAGGGTAGTCGGCAGTTGGAAATGGGTTGCCCTTGCAAAGAGCTGTTGTTTTTGTTGATCCTGCTGCTGTTGTTGATTTTCTTCACTTTCGATGTTAGACTTAGAATTTTCGTGATGATTGGCATTAGGATATGTCGCTCTTAGTGGTCTACCTAGGGAAGCCGTTACATGTGTATTAGAAGCGAATACGTTATCTTTTGGAGCGAAGGCTCTATCATCTGTGTGGTATGAGATGGGCTGAATGAAATTTACCCGACTAGAAGGTGACATATTATTGCTTTCCGTCGGGTAGTGATGCTGGTTAGCCTGATGGTATTGGTGTTGATGAAAAGCCGAATCCAATGGAGGATACAATACATCTTCGCTTCTTTGATAGTTCATTGCTTCTGAGTTATTAGAATCAATATTATCGTATGGAGGGTAAAGTGAGGATCCTTCTTCATTAGCGCTATAACGAGTTTGGTAGTTCTGCATGTAGCTATTCAACGCTTGCTCTTGTTCCTGTTTAAACGTCGAATATTTCTCACTAAAATCATCCTGATAACTGGTCTGCTGTTGATGATAGGAATTCTGGTCAACATCATCGTAATCTCCAGTGTTGCTAGTGCCGCTGCTGGTACTGCTTCCATATGAAGTCAACGTGTATGGTTGTCGCTGATAAGGCTCACCGGAGTATTCATTAGCAGAATATATATCACCCGAATTATTGAAATAATTTTGATTCTCATTACCATAGCTGAATGCAGATTTGGTGTAATACGATTGCGGAAGATAGCTGGAGTATTGGCTGGGCGAAACGACAGCAAAGATGTTATTTTCGTTAAGTACAAGGATTCGCAGGAGCACGGCTACAGCCAGTTGTTTGCTTACAGTTTTGCTGTTCATCTTCATACTCGTAAATGGTGTAAAATCAATGTCAAGCACCAGAGAACAGTGAGAGAAAATAAAATTGATAAGTTGTTGTGCACAGTTGATGTTGTGTTGGATGTGAATGCGTGTATCTTCAACAAGTAAAATGCAAATTGTGACAGAGCTATGCGTCTTATATACGACATCGGTGGCAAATGAAATGCAAGTGAAATAAATGGAGTGGGTTTTAGTGCAAGAGTGTGTAAATGGAAAAAAAGTAAAAGGTATCGTAGAAGTTGAGGTATGTTTTTACTCTCTTTAAAAGCAGAAATATATATATATTTTTTTTTTTTTGTGAAACTAGTAATATTCGATGACATGTATCTATCTCGCAGTCAAGAAAATGAAAACACTTTTGATTCTAGTTTCCTTGTAATTTTCTAATTGAACCAAAATTTTGGTTCCACAAGTATGAGTACTTACAAAATACAGGTATGAAATATTGGTGCCTTTTGGCTATGAGAAACAGAGAAAGATTGTCACTGTTAACCCTCTTTTGGCTCTCTTTTTGTAATTGGTCCCTATGATCGCAATTCTTCTAATTTTACTTTAAATAATAGTGATGATCCCATTCCACAGCTCGTAAGGCCGAAAACTAGATCTGTTTCTACAGGGAACTTTGGCTCAAATGAAACAGAATATTTCGAAGGATATTTTTATGGAAGCGATAATGTCTGGTGCTCAGGGCGGTCGCCCGCGAAATACATGTACGATGTGCATACGTAAAATGTACCGATATCCGTAAACTAAACACTCAAAGAGCTATCCAAAACCAGGCAAATAACTCTCACAAGTCCGCCAGAAATAGTTCCAAACGTAATTCTAAAAAGGAGGAAGGGAGTCGCTTTTTTTTTTGTAATCCCGCATGCGCGCCAAGGGGATATGAATACCCCTAGACCAAAATCCTCTGGTCTAGACTATACATAGAGCTCTCCCACTCCTGAAAAGGTGTTATTCTGCACAGGCGAAATCTATGCGTACACTTTTCATCAGTCCTACTCCTTAGGACTCTTTCTCGGTATACGGAAAACAGAATTTGTCCAATTCATTCTTAAAAAAAGGTAAATCATCCCTCTCATCACATTCATTCCTTTCAAGGTCATGAAAACGCTGATTAATCATTTACTCCTGAAATATTTCCAAGACATGAAAACTTCTCAATGACCGGCAGTGTGGTTTTCATAACAACAGGTCTACTGCTTAGCGGTATGTGCTAACAAAAAGTGGAATTAAAGTCTACACCAATCTTCGAAAGGCAAGATAGCTGCAATTGATATTTCAAAAGCATATGACAGAGTTTTTGATCAGTCTCCTTTGTAAAAAATGTGGTATGCCCCAGGGCCCCGTTTTTTTTTTTTTTTCGATAATCCTTTAAATTTTTACTGAAAATCTGCTGCAAGCTGCAGGTACTCGGCGTTGATGTGGTTTGTCTTTGAAAGACTGAAAGGTTCCATTAAAATGAACCTGAAATTAGTTCAATGGACTAGTTCTTTGTCTCGACTGAATTAGGGTTGGTTCTACCACTTTATCTCTGCGCTAAATGCACTGATATTCCTTGATGTTCCTATCATGAACTCTCAAAACCAAGTTTGGAATGGTCTTGTGTGTTGATTATTTTTTTTTTGTTTTTTACTCTGGCTTTATGGTCTGATGCATCGATAAAAGAACTATGAAAATACGAAATACTTTTGGTCAAAAATTGTTTCAGCCAATATCTGATGCAAGAAGGGAAGGAAGGCGGTTTTTTACTCATGGCTCCAAAACCGGTCTAGAATGTGGCGTTGTAGACTACAGCGGCAGCTAAGCTGCGCCTTGCAGACTTTGTTTTGGAACCAAGAAATAAACAATTAGAAAGTGCATACGAAGTTCATTTATAGGTATACCACTTTAATGTACGCCTTTTAAAATTTATTGTAAGGTTTATAACGTGGTTTAGCAGCGGCAGAGAAAAGAAAATATTTTTAAAGTTGGCTCTGAAAGTATTACAGAATAGCACATTACTTCTCATGACATCAAACATGTATTTTCTTATCGAGTTTACTGGAACAGAGAGTTTTTCTTAAGAGAAGAGTGTCAATGAGTCGAACGTAGTCTTGAAATCTTGAAATATTGTATATAGCTTTGGTTGGCTCAAGGCTGGTTGGAATACAAAGTTATAAACAAATGACTTAAGACTTGTAATCGTAAATTATCCATGTTTTTAATCCAGAATTTGTCTTTAAAGTGCAGTTTTTGGCACACATATGTACAGAGCTCTAGGTGGATGATACTTGACAGTTGTAACCTAGAATATGGCAGAATAAAAAAAAAAACAAATCGTCAACTAAACCTCAACACACAATGTAATGCTTTCATTACGAAATCCAACCTTCTTGTCTCGTCGTTTCCCACTGTTTCCACTTGAAAGTGAAATTGCGGTGATATCGTGATGCGACGAGTAGTTCAATGACGCCGGCAATAAGGGGTAGAAATTGGAGATGCTACTTTTGCTTCTATAATAAAAAACTTTCAATGACCCCATTCCGGAAAAACTTTTTTTTTGACAAATTTTGAAAGAGTTTGAAGGAAGTACCAGAAATCGTTCTTTTGGATACTGTACACTAGTCATAATGAAAATGGGAACACCATCGAAATAGTCACATGTTCACTGCAACTTGATGCGGATATGGTGAAAATGCTTTGTGACAATGAAATTGAAATTTATATCTTTTACGTTGCTTGAATGAAATTTGACTCTGAAGTGTAGATTTATATTTCAGACGGAGACAAGAAGGTCTCACATGTGACACATGTGAAGGTCTCACACAGGCTGATTTTCTTTTCATGGTTTCGCATGAACCATGAGGATGTTGGATTTGTCATCCTCTTCTTCGTCTTTTTATATTATATTGTACTTTTAAAATGCCTCTGGCATTGTATTTCTAGCATTTAGAGAGATGGATGGACCCTTACATATGTGCTTACTCTTAGCTTGAGTTAAACTATCAAAACAGACACCTCATTGAAAGCGGTGGCTTACTACCTTGGATGAGTGATGAGTATAACAAAAAACTAAATTTTTTCGCTTTATGCCTATTAATGCATTATTCAAACTATGTACCCATATGCTAAATGGCTATAAGACAATATCTATAGCAAAGAATAGCAAGAAGCGAGCCTTCACTCTATTCCCAGATACCTACAAACAACTTTCCTTGGCTGGATTAAGTATGTAGAATAGCTATAGGATCCCTTTCAATAATCAATTTGTCTAACTGCCCCCTCAAATGGCCCAGTTGCAAAGGATAATTTGCCACCTGTTCGGCGCTGGTTATTAATTGTCTTTTTTTTAACCGTGTTGATTAAATTACGTATTTTAATGTGTCGTACACTAACAACTGTGTTGACGAAAATGTACTGTGCAGTTAAATCTGTGTAGGAAAAACTTTCTAAGAAAACTGAATATATAAAATAATTTAAAGTAAAAAAAAAAAACTTTTCGCTTCAACGTTATAAATGATTGGTATTCGATGCGGCGTTTAAATCTGTAATTGCTGCAGTACTTGTGTTGCTTGTCAACTTCCTTAGCCACTTCCAGCGGAAGCAAAAAGCTTACGAACTTCTTCACGTTTAGTTCGAGCGTCTTCGATCTCCACTGATTAAGTCGTCGACATACATTTCGCTTAGAACTGTCTGTGCTGCGATTAGATAACTATCCATTTCGTCTTTGGCTGCTTTTTAAAGGACCCATATGGCTAGTATGGTGCGCTTGTGGTACTAAAGGTTACCGTCTTTACAATGAATTGACTATACATTTTCTCGATATCCGCCATTAAAGTGTGTTAGTACATTCTCTATCCTTAAACGATGTCTACTATTGGGTTGTACCACATGATTTTCGCTTAGTCGGAAATAAGAAGTTCTCGAGTGAACATTTGTGCTAGAACGGTGAATTTTATTTTTTTTATAAAATAAAGTGGATCGTGTGCTTAACGTGTAAAAGTTTTAGGGTTCATTACGAATACCATTATTTTTTTTCTTAGAATTGTTTACCATGCTGTCGGCAGTTCAAATTGGAACCCTGTTCCTTTACGAATTTAAAATGGGACATTATGTATCATTGGCAATGAAAAACATTAATGAAGCATTTGAGGATGTAGCGATAAGCGAACGCACTATACGAAGTTGGCTTGGAAAGTTCCGTTCGGGAGATTTCAGCTACGAAAATGAACTACGTGGGAAGCCGGAAACGTTCGCTGACGACTATGTTTTAAGAGCAACGGTGAATGCATAGCCAAAGCATGAGGAGTATCCCCAATGACAATAAGTCGCCAACTTTCTCTCATAGGAAAGGTAAATAAACTCGATAAGTGGGTACCCAATGAACTGGAAAAATCTCAAAAATTACGGCCCCTGGAAATCTGCGCATCGCTTATATTAAGAAGCATCCAAAAAAAGTAGTTGGATGCAGATGAAAAATCAAAACACACCTCCAAGCCCGATCTTCATCCAAAAAAGTTTACAGTTACAATTTGGTGGACATCGAATGGACCAATCCACTTCTCATTTCTTTAACCAGAAAACACGATAAATGCTATCAAATATTGTGAGAAAATCGACTTATTACATGTCAAATTGGCTAAAATGCACGTTTGGCAATAGGCACGGTCCGATCCTTTTGCATGACAATGCTCGACCCCATACCTCACAAGTAACGTTGCAAAAACTATTGCCGTTGGGATTTCAAATTTCAAATCCGCATCCACCGTACTCTCCCGATATTTCCCCAACGGATTACCATCTTTTCCGCACTCTGGATTCATTTTGCCAGCAAAATGTCTCTAGGAACTGAGCAGAGGTCAAAAAACCTTTCAGCACTTCTACGAAAAAGGAACATTTGATCTTGAATCACGTTGGAAGAATGTCATAGATGCCGATGGATCCTATTTTGATTGAATAAAAATTTATGGAAAAATAATTTTGGCTTTTAAATTTAAATCATGTGGTACTCTTTGTAAAATGGGACCTGCCAGTAAATGCTCATTCTGCGACGTTTGGTTGTGATGCTGGCTGCCTTAAAAACAGCATGATGAGGCAAAAAATAGTGTTGTGGTGTGGTAAACGTAAGGCCCTTCTCAATATTAACCTCTTCGACCCTTACACGCAGTGTAACCTTATTTCAACTCGCAACTCTCTATAAACGTCCTTCAAGATGAAAGAATCGTCGTAAAGCTCCTTATTTATTCGACCCCAAAGTTGGATGTTCTCCTTGCTTGAAAGGTAAAGCTAATTTATAGCGGCCGTGTGCTCATCTGGTGGTCTTTGCTAAAAAAAATTTTCATATTGGATGTCTTCTTTTGAGGCTTAAGGGGGAAATATTAACTCTTCAATTTCACAAAACCTTTTTAACGTGGCGTCAAGACTCACATTTTGAGTAAAGGTCCGGAGTTTTAAAGGTAACTTTGAAACTTTTCCTAAAACTACTCAACCAAATTGAGTCTTTTGGGCTTCGAAAGATGTCCTGCATGATTATGTCTGCATAAACATCGCTACCAAGCAGAATATCGATGAGTGCGGAAGTATGGAATAAAGGATCGGCTAGTTCCAGATTCTTTAAGTGCCTGCCATTTTAAGTGAAGGCCATTCAAAGACTTGAAGACAAAGGTCCTGCTCAAACCTTCAAACATAGAACGTCGAACGTCGAGACGCGAATTTTAGATCCACGTATTTGTTGGTAGTGCCGGTGCTGACTTTCCCTAGCACTGATATTTTTACGAATTTGTTTTGCAGTTTGCATAACCGCAGTTGCCAACAAAATCTTTAAATTATACTGGCATGTGTGTGAAGTGTGGAAAGAGTTTCGAAATTGCCCGGATCCAGAGGGATGGTCTTCTTGGGTGGGATTAAAACAGTTTGTATTTGGGTCTATTGGCGGCTCTTTGATTTGTTTATTTATGTTATGTTGTTAAAACTGTGGCATTGTTTTTGTGTTGTTTGAAAAATTGAAGTGAAGAAAACAGTGGTGTCGTTGATGACAGAAGTAACATTTTTTATTACTTGGACAATTTTGGCTAGTATGGTTGTAAGCTAGACATCCATACTAGCTAAGTCGCAGACCATTGCCGAACAGTCTCTTGCCTCCTCGTTAAGTCCATACCCAGAAATCGCTTACATTTTTTAGCGAGTGTTGCCCGTTACTGCATACCTTGCACCGGAATTGATTAAATTTTGTTACAGTTACAGTTACAGATAGGCCCAGATTTCTCTTTTAATGCTACATTTTTTAGTGTTCGGAAATGAGTTTCTTAAAAATCGGTGAAGTGGAGCTTCTGGATGCCTCCAGGTGACGTGTTGCTATGAATAAGCGATAAAAAATAACATGGAACGAGCGCCATTTCGTGTAGCAGCCGGAGAATTCAGGAATGTTGATTTTTGGAAGACGGATACCTCTGTTTTTACCTGTCTAGTATATCGAGCAATTCACATTTGTATCCAAGGTTAGTTTTCCTAATTTGTTTGATACTTAAAATTAATCCTTGCTTTTTCTTTTCTTCTACTTTTTAAACGCATATGCCTTACATACTTTGTAGTGCCGTTGTGCTGATGCTTGATTCTCTTCATACAAGTCTGGTTGAGAGATAATTCTTAGAACGACGGAATTCACTAGTCGTTTTGGAATTAGCAAAGTCTCTTTTCAGAAATTTTCAGAAAATTTATGTTTACTGCTCACCACATTATCTCAACAAAGAGATGAATCCTGAAAACTATAGCCTATTTACTATTTTTTAGAATCTTTATTAAATCATTCAAAAGGGTCGTTAATTTTTTCAGGACAAAAATAAGTGGACATGTTTTTTAAAGTTCAAGGTACACTCTGTAAGTGTACCTTGGGCCATACATATTAAATATTAAGTTTCATCGATAGCGATAAGTTAAGTTTAAATTTTATTAGTGGAAAAATAAAAGTGTTCTAAAACTGACAATTCGATACAAAAAATAAAGAAATGTGACATAAAATTCTTACAAAAATTTGGAAATCAGTTTTTCGAGACGTTACAATATTAAACTCTTAAGTTTTGTTTGCTTTTACAAGGTTCAAAAGTTTGTCAATGCTTACACTTACTTCTGCGCTGAAGTCTTCATCGTTATCTGTTTCTGGAATGGGTGTTTTGAATTTGGAATGTGTGGAATGTCTGTGTTTTGGAATTCGAGGAACCATTGGAAGCATTATTAAAAGAATCATCTAAATTTTTTTTTTTTTTTGAATAGACTTTTTGACAGTTGCAGATATGATGGCATCTTTTTCAGGAGTGTCTGCGAGTATCCTTGTCTTTTCTTTCTTCTTATCATGATGAATATTCTGCTGACGTGACGCTGCTTTTGGAAAGGGCTTCATTGCATCTAGTGTTATAAACATGGAACTTGAAGGAAGGACCCCGCTGTTGAATGGTCCTGGTAAAATGCTTTCTTTCGTGTTGTCCGGCTCAGCAACTTAAGTGACTACATTGTTTTATTCATCAGAAAATGGTCGATCTGTAAAAAAGCTGCTCAAAAAGTAAAGATTTTTTCATTGAGTGTGTGACCAGATGCTTACGGATATGCCTTGCCAACAATTTAAGCAATACATAGTCATATATATATACATAGTCATTGGTTTTTCTGGGTTCGCTAGCATCCACTCATTTGCAGCTTTGTTGAAAGATGTTTCATATGGTCCAAAAATAGTTCTGTCATGAGGCTGCGTTTCGGGCGAGGTGTGAGGCAATAAGGTTAGCAGCACAATTCCAGCTTCTCTTGCAAGGTAAATGACAAAAAGAAATATACATATGTGAATCATGATTGTCTACAATTAACAATACCTTTTTCTCCTGAGAAGATTTGAAATGCTGAATAAAGTGCTTCAAAAATTGCACAAAAAGCTCCTCATTGGACCAGCCTGATGGATTAGCGCTCCCAATACATCCTGGGGAGCATCGATTAGCATATGGAAAAATTCACATGGGCGGCACATGATTTCCAATAGCACTGATAGCTGCAATCATGGTAACATTGATGCCACGGTCGCCTGAGATAATACTCCCAATTGTCTTCTCCCCCTTGGGTACCAAAACTATGGACAGTCGAATTCCCAGTTTCGTCGAGATTATATATACTATCAGGTCTGAATTTTAAGCGGATTAAATTGTCAAAAAAACGGTGATGTTTTCCTGATTAGAGCTGTTTGATTTTGAGAGGCTAGTTGCTTTAGCCTTCCTTAGCGACATAACTGGGTGGCGTTTAAAATAGCCGTGCATCTAGTCAACTCCAGCAGTTTCTTCTCTTGTCCGTGAATCTAGAATTTTTTCTCATTAGCTGCTGCAAAAGGAAATGCCAGTCTTCTTGTTGAAGATTTTAAGCGGCTATACTGTTATTTAGCTGCTGTGGTTAAATAATAAACCAGTTCCTCTGCGCTAGTAAAAATTTGTCTCATTGCAACTTTTGAGCGATATTCAAAGTTATCATTGCCAGTGGTTCAATGGTATTTGAGATGACGGAGCAATGTTGTCTTCTAAATGTTATATATTTTGGAAGTACATCAAATACAGCCTAATTTAGTGAAGTTTTATTAAAATGATTATAAAACTGAAGCAAGAATTAAGGTGTACCTTGGACCTGTCCATGATACACCGAAAGTGTTGTAATAAGGTACACTATGTGCACTTTATTTACATTAACAATCGTAACTATCGTAATAACTCGAATTATCCGGAGACTCCTTCCACTACATAAAATTTTACTTTTGGCTTCAAAAAATATTCAGATCAAATTACTTACGAAACCGACGCGTTGCACTTTCAGTTGTAGAGTGAGTAAACTTGATGCGATATGGTAAACGTAAATTTTAGCAGGGCTTTTGTTGGAAGAATATAAATATACCAGAGAAAATA
The DNA here is from genome assembly GCA_907269105.1 of Volucella inanis. Classification (NCBI taxonomy): domain Eukaryota; kingdom Metazoa; phylum Arthropoda; class Insecta; order Diptera; family Syrphidae; genus Volucella; species Volucella inanis. The sequence goes on from OU026153.1 coordinate 153,308,865, forward strand.
TACTCTGTGGCAAGGTGCACAACATTCTTCTAAGGAGTTCACTCGACATTTCAATTAAATTGAATTTACTTAATATATTATGCAAGATATGAACAAATTGCATACAATGTAAAAAAAAAGCTGGTACTCACTTTGTTCTTCTTTGTAAGGTTTTGTTTGAAAGGTTTAGGAAAAATTGTCTAAAAAAAATTGTGTAGAAAAAATAACTTTAAATAAAACACCACCTTTGGAATATTTCGTCTTAAGTGCATAAAATGAGTTTTTGTGCAAATTTACTAGATTTTTCCATCAGTCGTGGAACCCGTATGGAGTTTTGATGTAGGACAATCCCTAAGAGTAACCGACTTAAGGAGACTAATTGCCTTCACGGGGGAACCGCCAATCAACGGTGGTTATTTCACGGTTAATTAATTTCCTCTCATATTTTTCCTCTACTATAACACCGAAAAAAATGGGCGATGAAGAGGAGCTAACCTTTTCTAAAAAATCTAACTCCAAGGCGGAAGTTCCGGGGTATGCATGGCTAAGATGGTACGTTATAAATATGTATTATATAGAGTTTCGAACAAAAAACCTGCATATCTATATGCTTTTCTTTTCCAAATTATCAATAATAAAAATGGTCTTCTTATTTTTTAATTCTGCGGTATCCAAATCAATCAGATATCATTCTTATAACAAGTTATAGGACAATCGCTTTGATAAAATTAGAGTTATTTGTTTTTGCTTATTTTTTTTTTTTGTATTTCGTGGTTATTTTTCAAACATAGTAGACATATTAAATAAAAGGTTATAAATACCTAGCAAGATAATGGGAAAACCAAAGAAACTCGAAGGGAGAAACAATTACGAAGAATGTATATTAAGGTAGAGGCTAAAGCTTTTCTTGCCACAAAAGGGTACTGGGAATGTCTCGACAAATGCTGAATCCATTATTTTTACTAGTAGGACTCTATATGTGGTGCGTTTGAAGATAAAAGTATTGGACGACGTGTGAACCTACTATACTCTAATAATTAGTCGGGCTGAAACAGGTTGCTTGCACATCGATCTGTGCCCACAAAATGAAACTGATGTTGACAGAAGTTACAAAAGCTGGTTTGGGAATCGGAGATGAAGTTGTTGCAGCTCTCCTATTGGCAAATCTTCCAGACAAATATCGCCTAATGGTTATGTCGATCGAAAATTCTAAACCTGAAATGTCTACCGACTTTGTGCAAAATCGGTTACTCCAAAAGGTTACAAATAGGTCGGAGATGGGAGATGCAGCAGCCTTATTTACAAAAAAAAATGATAAACAACCTTAAAAAATGAGGAAGCAACAACATAAAAAGAATGCGAATAAATCAGTGAAGTACTACGTTTGTGATGTGATGATTATGGTCATTTTGCCAACAAATGCCCAAATAAAATAAAAAAAACAGAACAGCTATTTATTTGCTCCTTTATGGCTCAAACAAACTCTCCTAATGATTGAATATAATATGTATACAATACACCCTGCCTGTAGTTTTCAATACGTTCACCTTCGGCGTGAATAATGGCCTTGAGACGGCCGAAGAAAGCATCGCACGCTGCACGCAAGTGGCTCTGCGGTATTTTGGCCCATTCCCGGCGAAGTGCTTCTTTGAAGTGGTCCAAGCTTCAGTATTTTTTAGTGCCAACCTTCGCCTTTAAAATACCCCTGACAGAGAAATCCAACGGATTTGCATCCGGACAATCTGCAATCCATTGTGTCGAAGAAATGAAGTGTGGAACACTGTTTTTTAAACATTCTTGATCGACGCGCGCTTTGTAAGACGGTGCCGAGTCTTGTTGAAATGTTCACGGTCTCCGACCGAAATGATTGTTTGCCCAATGCTTCTCTAAGACAGTTTCACGGTATACGATCGCATTAATTTTGACGCCATAGTCCAAAAATACGAGCGGAGAGTGACCATCGGCGGTTATGGCGGCCCAAACCATCACTATCGGTGCTGCCTGCTTTCTGGTGGCCGTCCGAAGGTGTAAATATTCGAAGGACCTCTGTGGCAAGTAAACTCGGTCATTTTGTTTGTTAACATATTGCTCGATAACAAATGGCAACACATCGGAAAAAACCAAATTCGGCAACTCACCACTAGCAACTCCTTCGCTCTTTCGACTCTAACTTTTTTCTGTTGCGGTGTAAGATCGTGTGCTTTTTGGAACTTCAATGGCTTGAGCCCAAGCCAGTATATGTTGCATCCGTTCCAACGATATGTTGAGCTCACGAGCCATTTTTCTTCTACTTCGACGAGGACTTCGCTCAATTCGAGCCTTCATTGTTCGAACCATTTCTGCCGATGTTGCTGTTTTTTTATGACCACCTCCATGGCGTTTTGCAACGCTGCCAGTATCATGGTAACGAGCTATGGTTCGAGACACAAATGATTTATTCACGTTGAGGTGCTGGAGAGCTTTAACGAAAGCTACTTGTGATTTTCCAGCCAAATGTAAAGCAATCACACTATCACGTTTGAATTCCATCGCGGATAAAATTTTTTCAACACAACTGAGACGCAAATCGTTTGAAAGGCTTGTAAATAATAAATTTTATCTGTCATGTGTCAAAATTTGAGCTCACTGTCTGTGAAACGTACTGGCGATATTAAAATGTCAGTAGGTCAAAACAGTATCTCACAGAAAGAAGAAATCATAATGAAAGATATTGTACACATTCCTGGAATTTGTGTTAATCTTTTTTTCAGTAAGTCAGATTTCAAAGCACGGTAACACCTTCATTTTCTATAGCTATAAAACTATCGATGCAAACAAATTATTGATTGCAACAGCACCGCAAAATATCTGATAACAAACAGTTTGATTCATTTACCGCGGCCTACGGAATCTTGCACCAACGAGCAGTACCATACCGGAGGAAAATGGGGTGGTTGAAAGGATAAATCTCTCCATAACTGAAAAGATCAGGTATATGCTTCTTGACAGAGACTTATGGTAAGAGGCAATTTTTGGGCAGAAGCAGCATGCTAAGAGTATTTGGATACAAAACTTTTGCTCGTATTCCTAAGACTCAGTGCAATAAATTATAAGCTTATGCAATCGAATATACTACGGTAGGATAAAGCCAGCAAGCGAAAGCGTATGGACTGTATGACCCAAAAGCATGAAAGGTCATAGTCAGTAGGGATGCCACCTTTATCAAGACTAATGAAAATCAGGTTATTTTGAAACATATCAATTCTAATCGTTCCCGTTTTTTACCTAGGGTTTCAAGCGTAGATGAATCTTGTAAATGATCGCTCGGGAAGCGAGTCGAGCGGCGACTCAGATGGCGACTTCAGTGAGGCTACGACTAAACCGGCATGTATCATTGGTGCGAGTTCTGCGGGCGATTTGAGCTTAAGGTTGAATAATTTGAACGTTATATTCACTGATAAAGATGTGACCCAGATCGCACTCAACGACACTAGCGGAAAAAGATTCAAGTTGGAGGTATACAGCAGTAGTGCGCAATACACTTGATCGTTATGCGATGCTACGGTAGTTATGGAAGACATATGTGAGCCAAAGTCGTTACATGAAGCCAGGTCTTGCAACTAGAGAAAAGAATTGGGAAGCAGCAATGAATGCCGAGTTAGAAGCCTACCTGACAAACGTAAAACGATTGATTGTAGCAGGGTATAAAAAGCGAAGCGGAACGCGACTGATGCTATCGGGCGTTATAAGGCTTGGCTCGTTATCAAAGGGTACAATCAGTTAGAGGTATTGACTATGATGAAACTTACTCACTTGTGGCACGCTACACATCCATTCGTTTCCTTTTGGCGATGGCAGCTAAATTGAAGATGCTTATACGAGTACACAAGATGGATTCTGCTTTTCTTCAAGGTGAGTGCTGGTGCGACGAATGAAATTCAAGCGATCATCAGTTGATCAATGAGTTTACTACAAACACTTTATTCAGGACGTTATCATCCTTGCCATGTGGGTCGATGACATTATGATCTTTGCTACCAATGCTGCAATGTGTACTTAATTGAAAGGCGAATTATAATCGCACTTTAAAATGAAGGATTCGGGTGAAGCTACATCGATACTGGAGACGAACCTTACTCGCAGTTCATCTGGATCTCTTTCAATTGATCAGAGCCATTACATATCAAATATTCAAAAGCGGTTCCGTATGGAGATCTGTAATCCAGTCAATTTACCAATGAATTACAATCAAAAAGCTGATTGGACTTATAAGTGGCGTATATCATGGGCAGTACGCCGTCAGATAACGATTGGTTTGTCTTCCACAGAGGCTGAGTTCAAGTCTATGGTTGCCACAATACCATAAGCTCTTTGGCTTAAACGGTTCGGATGTGAAATATTTCCGGAAGCTACAAGGTCGAAAAATAGAAGTTCGTACCTGTTATGTATTTACTCTTTGTAATGACCATCACATTTGTTTCATTTTTTTTGAGACAGAACAGCACCAAGCATCTTGAGGTTTGCAAGTATTTCATTCAAGAGAAATTGAGCCAAGATGCTGAGGGAGAAATCTTGATCAAATTTTCAAGAATAAAAATGGACTTCTGTTTTTTATGTGAACTCTTTTTTAATTTGCGATATCCGAGTCAATCAAATGAATTGTTATAACACGGTTTGTAGTTTTGGGAACTTTGGATACAGGGCTACCTGCAATTTAATTACCCGGCCCTCTTCTTAACCACACTTTCATATTTCAATTACTCGTGGGAATCAAAATTGATCCAACAAAAGTTTAACTTTTAAGGACTGATGCCTCTTTAAAAGCATTAACTTTAAGGGACGCACTAGTTTTCCCTGCAGAAGAAACTGCTGATTGGACGTCTGCTACCAACTCTGATATTGAAATGAGAAGCGAGCAAGGATTCCTCCCTTCGGAGCGACTAAGACCCAGCACAAAACTCTGGTCTTAACACCAGAACCTGTAGAGTCCTGTAAAGAGTGGAAGAGAAGGATCTCATTTGCATGGTCTATTCTGTAAATGACAGTAAGGTAAAACGGCTAATCGACTTCAAAGCTCATGTCGCATACCTATTTAGTAAGCTTAGACTTCAACTTCTTCCAACACAATCAATACCAGTATTCTGTGAAAAAGATTACTAAACAATACGTGAGCTCCCGATAACGAGCCCATTAACTTAAAAACCTACTGCTGCGAATAGATCGAAAACGCCAAAAGGCAATATCAAACCGAAACGCATATAAAGAGCTGATTTACTGATGGCAGCGATCATCGAACTACCTCAGGGAAATGAATTGCAACGGTTTGTGCACTTCAGCCTATTTCCGTGGAGACATAGATGCGATTCCCCTGTTCTGGTACAGGATCTGATTGAGCTGTCTTCCGTCGCAGTTGCCACCCTGACAACAACAAAGGGGATGAGTTACTTTCAAACTATATTTTTAACAAAAATCTGCTTCTACTCGTATATAATAGGAGTAACAAACCGAAATTAAGCAGTGTTGGGCGCGGTAAGTACGTAGGTGAGTGACCACATGGGAACTCAGTACTCCGCGTACTGTTGACAAAACAGTACGTATTTATACTCTTATCAAGGATCGGCATACGTTAGATGAAGCATCCTTATCGGACATTATGCACATAAGGTTCAATATAGAATGCAATATTGAATACATGAAAAAACTAATAAACTGGAGAAAATCTCGCTATCAAAACTGAATCACTGCTCCTATTTCTACAGTGCATTTGGGACGTTATTGGGGCAGAGGAAAAACTTAATTAAACCATATAAATGTAGTTGCAAACTGAAACGCAATATGGTTAAAAGGTGTGTGGTGGAACCCTGAACTTGAATTAATGCGTAAAATTCTGGAAAAATTTCTTAGCCAACCCAAACACATCGGTAATTGTGTCCTATACAAGTTCGCTTTAACCTATTTTGGTAAAGAAATGAGAAACTCCAAGAGAGCTTCTTCGAGAAAGAATTGCGAGAACCTGCAAAACTTTCTCAAAGAACTCTTAAAAAAGCTTAGGTCTGTTACAAATAGAAGATGGTACTTTCACATCTGACTCTCATCTTTAAATAACACACAATATGTCAATTCTGATGACACAAGCTCATCCTATAACAACAGGACTAATAGCCTATCTGGAAATATGTTCAGCATAGACAAAGTCAAATGGGCTATAAACTCATTTAAACTATACAAGACACTTGGATAAGACGGAATCTACCCAGCACTGATTAAAAAGGTTTGGTCCAGATTCTTCGAACTTTAACCGCCTTGTTTAGGTATAACTTTAATTGGGAATACATCCTACAAGTCTGAAGGTAGGTAATTCACCTCAGCAACCTCACCAATATATATGCATACAAAATATCTAAGGAAAGAAATCTGGTTACACAGACTGAAGAGACCTACCAACATAATGAGATTGCAATATGTGTCTTCCTAGATATTGGAGATGCTTTTGATTTATCTGAATATGAATCAATTTCGGTATTGACCTTCACACTAATCCTTAGGTTAGAGCGATACTCGTAATCCGAAAAATCTCCACATTGAAACAAATATCTATGTCTCAGCTATTAAAGGCTGTCCAAAACGAGGTGTTCTCTTACCACTCTTGTGGTCAATGGTCATTGATGACCTTATAATAAAACTTAGTAATAGGATATGGAGACGATTTAACCATAATAGTGAAGAGTAAACACCCTAAGGGCTTTAAGATTCAGGCAGCTCTAAAAATAGTAAATGACTAGTGTGTTGGAGAATTACTCAATTAACCCTAATTAACCTATACTTATTCTCTTGACTCATAATTGATATCTGAACCTTGAGCAGATCTTACTTAACGGTACAGTAATTGTGTACTTAAATGAAGTAAAATATCTTGGGATGGTTCTCAATAAAAACCCAAATTGAATTCACATACTTATAATAAAATTACCAAAGCGACTAAAGCCATGTGGATTTGTCTTCGTATGTATGATAAGACTTGGAGATTAATCCCAAGGGTCACCCATTGGATATATACAATGATGATATAACCCATTATCACTTCTCAGTGGTGTGGTGGAATAAAACATAAGAGAAATCTGCCATACAAAGGCTGCACCCGCTACAAAGATTGCAGGCCTCAGCAAAACCGGCAGAATGAAAACATTCCACACAACAACTATAGTAGTCTTCGTTACGCCACTACATCTCTTTTTAAAAATTGAACTAAATACCAAAATTGGGTGGGTGCATGGTCATATATTGATTGAAATAAAAAAGCTGACGAACTGGCTAGAAACAGTTTGGCTGATTCTTTTATCTATAATATCATGAGTTCAGCAATTAACTCAGCCAGGCTAAAAAAGCAACCATTAAACCCTTTCACACAAAAAATCAAAAGATTCATCGCAATTCAAAGACGTCGATATCAGAAAAATGGTTGGATTTTTAACCGCCTATACAAAGTAGGCCTTATTCAGGAAACAACGGAATACATTTAATGTGAATTCATGGCTCTAAGTGGCTTAATAAAAAATAAAAAAAAGGGAGCATTATCGCCGTCATGTCTGCTTTAGCAGCTCTTTTTTTTCAAGAGGTAGCAACTACGGCCTTGAACCTTAAGCCTGGCCGTATCAATAGAAAACAAAGATATGTACATCTAATTTAGTTAAAGGGATACAGCACTTGGAAGACAACTAAATCCAAAAATAATGGCTATAAATGTGGAATACTATAGTAGATTAATAGTCTATATCGCGCGGAAGAAAGACTTGCATACTTCTACAAACTGACTGGAAAATCTGGCCAGGTATATACCTCAAGGCTGATATTGATCAGTTTCCTAGTCGGCCGAAATCCAGGGCCAAGTTACCAGCCGAATCCTGTGATCTCATCGTTAAATTTGAAACCATTGCGGTTACCTATTCCAATCTTTCACTGCATAACTGGATGAAGAATGAAGGAAGCTAAAAAAGTGTAAGAATGATTTCAAATTGCTTTCACTATCTCTTCTTATAATTTTTAAAATAAGGGCTAAGCTGGACCGCTTCCATTACAATCTCCGTCTGTGACCACATAACATAAATGGTGTTTTTTTGTTTTATTTAAGTTGAGATACAAATAATCATTTTCGACAACAGCTGAATGGATAACGAACAGCAGATTCTCAGCAATTTCATCGAAATTGCTGATGTGCCTAATTTAAACGACGAAAACTTAACTAGCAAGGCAAGGCAAATATTCGCCGAAGCATTATCTATTGAAATTCCTGATTTTAAAATCGTGAATTACTATGTAAAAAAAAAAAGAAATCTAAAACTTATATTATCTGCGTAAGATTTTCTGATTTAACAAACAAAACTACGAATATTGTACACAAAGAAGATTAATAAAAAAAAATCTTAAAATCAAAGTGGTTCATATCCCTGTTTTTGACAGCATCCGTTGTAGTAGCAACAAAGGTAACAACTCTGGGATATACGATTACATACATAATTAAATGATTCTATCACAAAGTACAATCAAGCTCTGTTTATGAAGGCAAAAGAGGCAGAAAAGCAGAAAAGCTCAAAATACGTATGGTTTAGAGGTAATAAAATTCTTTTGAGAGAGGTTGAGGGTGGAAAAGTCATAACAATTTAATCGTTTGATGAGCTTGCACTTATTAAATGTTTTTGTCTTTAAATGAATAATGAAAATGAGTTACTCGATGACTTTCCATCCCCAATTTATGTTGTCTTAATTGTGAAAAAGCTGTTACGGATAGTTCCCATTGCAATGATAAATATTTTATTGTTCACCAGAATGTTAGAAGTTTAAGATAAAATTGTAGGTATAGCTCTTTATATTCAGTCTTTGGTATGTATTCCAGGTATTGTCTTGGTGTCTGAAATTTGCATTTATAATTTAAAAAAAGAAAATATTTTACTGCTCCCTGGCTCAATTTTTATGTGACTTTTTGATGAATATGAGGTTCTCTAGGTTTTGTGCCCCGGTTTTGTATGTACTAATATTCTAAAAGTTTCCATAAAAATTACCACGAAGTATTTGTATTTGTATGTTTAATATCTTATTTTGACGTTCATAAAATCATAGAATCATCTGACCTAAAACACTTAAATTTGAAAGCGAACTTAAAGTTTTTATTAACGATTAAAAGAAAACTTCATGGCATTTAGTTTTTGAAAATGATATCATAAAAATGTTGGCCACGACTTAGTTTTGAGCGACTCGGTAGAGCATAGCGACTGGTATCTCGCTGATAACACGAGTAATGTTGGCTTCCAAAGCGTCAATCGTAGCTGGCTTATTCCTAAAGATCTGACACTTTACATATACCCAAACTATCTGGGCGGCCAACTTACCGTAGAAAAACGTGAAATTAAGTGCTCACCAAAATGATTTCTCAACAAGTCCATTGTTGCACGCGCTCTATGACTAGTAGCGCCAGAGCTCACCGAGACCATGTGCTTGAATTTCAGGGAGCACATAGTCCGTTAACATGGCGCGACGGTAACATTCTGATCTGCCTCATTTTTGAAGAAATATGAACCAATGATTTCACCAGCCCATAAACCACACCATACCGTTGTTGTTAATGGATGTAATGGTAGCTCTTGGTACTCTTCATGTTGCTCATCAGCCCAAATATGGTAATTTTGTTTATTAGCGTATCCATTGAACCAGAAATGGGCTTCACCACTAAACAAAATTTTACGATAAAACACCGGATTTTCATTGAGTTTTTCCAGAGCCCATTCACTGAAAATATGACACAAATTCAAGTCGCCTGGCTTGAATCCTTGCAAAAGTTGAATCTTGTAAGCTTTTAGGCCGAGATCCTCACTTAAAATACTCCAAGTTGTCGAATAAGCCAAGCCAAGCTGCTGAGAACGGCGACGAATCGATTCGTTACGGTCTTTGCGTACACTCCCAGCTACAGCTGCTATAGTCTCTTCACTTCGTGCTGGATGTTGTCAAACTGTCGAGTTCGAAATGTAAACTGGAACTCAAATTTGAGACTGATTTTGGCAATACTGGTTTCAGTAGGTCGATTATACGCACCGTAATTTTCTCGAATCGCACGAAAAACATTTCTTACAGAAAGCTAATTTTCGTAATAAATCTGAACAATTTGGAGACACTGTTGTGGTGTGAGTCTTTTCATAATGACTTGCCAAACGATACCAAATATAAAAAATAAAGCGGTTTAATATAAGTTATACATGATCTGTCAAAAAAGCTTATTAAAAATCAAACCTTACGATGAATCACCCTATATTAAACGACTTCAAATTGAACATTTTGGATAGAAGTGAGATTGTCTCGATTTCATTGTCATTTTTAGTATCGTTTGGTCTATCTTCTATCAATAAGCCAAACTATGTATACCAGGAATATGATCATCACCGCGTCGACGTCCGCTCCGCGTAAATTCAGTCAGGAAAAAAAACAAAATAAAAAATAATAATAAGAAGAAAAAAATTATTGCGGTGTTTGAGTTTTTTATGTTTGTGATTATGACTCGGGAGTTAAGAGTGAATGTAGTCAAGATATGCGGGCTGTTGAATTAAACTTCGAAACTGAGAAAATTTGATTTTTTTTTTTTTTTTTATATATTTTATACCAGGCTTTTTTATATATATGTGTAAATGACAAACTTATTTAACAATTTATTGATTTAATAAATGTAGCTTACAATACGATTTTATTATGAAGGAAATTTCAGAAACTTAAAATTTTCATTTAATTAAATTATGACGATGAAAATATGTACTTGTGTAAAAAATGGTTTGTCGGATATTCGCGATTTTTAACTCATGGCAACAAGGTACTGTCAACAAGCTATTCATTTGACTGGCCTGTTAGAGTGCTGCCTGGTTAGTCAACAGTCTCCCCGATAAGTCGGTGCTTTTCTTCGTCTTATCGTATCCAGAAGAACTGGCAATATCTAAGATAGCCAACTTCGATACAGGTCTTAAGTAGACGCCGGATATAGTTTGAGCATTTGCTCTTCGTACAAGTCCATCAGTTCCTAATTTTGTCTTGATAACTCTTCCTTTCCGCCAGAGGTTTCTTGAATTTTTGTCGTCAACAACAGTGGCAGTGTCATCTAGAAAAATAATACATTTCGTGATCTTGAACCGCGTTGTTCTACGAGTTAAGTCGGGCAAATACTCCCGAACAAGTGTAGAAAAAAATATGAAGCACATTCATAAACTTTGTACTTGTAACTCAACAAAAAGACTTTAATTACTTTGTTAACGATTTTATTTCGGACGTCTGACAATTTAATATACAATGATCAATGTAGAGTCTCTTCAAAAGGTGTAGTGTATTGGCAACATTCTGCATATTATAAATATTAATGCTCTCGGACACAATTACATAAAGGGCTTTCCAATAGGGACTTGACAACTATGAATTTAATTTGTGAATTTTTGAATCATCAAACTGTCACTGTCAATTTATTCAGTAAACTCAACATTTTCATCATCGTAAAGTATACTAACGAGCCACGTTCTCCGATTGGGTTCTGGAGAAGATGCGCCAAGATGATGAATTTCATCGCAAAATCATCTTCAGTAACGAAGCTCATTTTTGGCTCAATGGGTTCGTCAATAAGCAAAATATGCTTTATGGGTTCGGTGAAAACCTACATGTGCTTCATGAATCACCACTTTATCCTTAAAAAATAACTGTTTGGTGCGGCTTGCATGCCTGCGGCGTTATTGAGCCATATTTTTTCGTCGACGATAACGATCGTCACGTTACTGTGAATGGTCAGCGTTATCACGTTATGATCACCGACTATTTTTGGTCCGAATTGGAAGATATGGACTTGGACGACATGTGGTTTCAACAGGATGTTGCCACAAGCCACACAGCACACGCTACAATCGATTTATTGAAGAGTAAGTATGGTGAGTGTGTTATCTCAAGACACGGGCCAGTCGATTGGCCGCCTCGTTCGTGCGATTTAACGCCGCTTGACTATTTTCTGTGGGGCTACGTTAAGTAATTGGTTTATGCCAACACGCCGACGACGTTAGAAGAGTTCAGACCCAACATTAAAATAGCGGCCGTTTCAGCCGAAATGTGTGGCCGATTCGTTGAAAATTGGGTCCAACGAATCGACCGCTGCAAACGTGCCCGCGGTGGCCGTATGAACGAAGTCGAGCTCCATTCATAAATGTTTTGATTGTACTTCAAGCCAATAACAAAGTTTTTGAAATATCTCAAATGGTTTGCCTTTTATTTAAAAAAAAAAAGTTGTCAAGTTGTTATTAGAAAAACCTATATATGCGTAAGTACACCAACGAGGTGAGCGAGTTGTCTCCAAACAGTCTCCACATGCACTGAGAGCTTACCTTTGTTGTCACGTGTTTATGTACTCTCCATACTCTCCAGCGGAAAGGGCAGTGATAGCTGGACCACCGCGGAGTGCAGGCATTTTCGAGCCAACACTACATTTGGCGACGAGTAAAAAAAAAAAAAGTATGTAAACATATTTATAACATATTATTTACTACGTAGAGTGAAAAGTAATCTCCTTGAACGCCAGAATGCGCTGCTACTGCAAAAAGGTTCATATTCAGGCAGACATGCCAAATTTCAATGCGATACTGTCTTTAGTTTTGTTTTGACAGCTGATTGTTGTTGAAGTGTTTGGCATCATGTTGAGTATGGACAAAAATGATTTTCGTTCTCTCATAAAACATTATTTTTTTTAGAGGCAAAACGGCAAAGGAAACAAAAGAAAAGTTGGATAAATCCATCCAACGTAAGAGTACACCATCAAATATTGGTTTCGAGAGTTGCATGGTGGCCACAACTCCATTACTGATCAAGTCCGCAGCGGCAGGTCCTCCGATGCGGTTACAGATGATAATATCAAAAAAATACATGAAATGGTCTTGGCTGACCGTAAAGTGAAGGTGTGTGAGTTAGCAGATACCACAGAAATTAGTACTGAGCGCATACGCCATATTTTGGGCAATATTCTGCATATGAAAAAGTTGTCCTGCCGCTAGGTGCCACGCATACTCACCATTGACCAAAAACACGAACGCGAGAGCACTTCGAAAGAGTGTTTGGATTTGCTAATGCGGAATTGAGCGGACTTTTGGCGTCGATTGGTAACTGTTAAACACCAGAGAACCGAATGAGTGCCCGTCAATGGACTGAAGCCGGCACGAGTGCTCCAAAGCAGCCGAGGGAGGCTCGATGGGTCGGAAAGGTTATGACGTCGGTTTTCTGGGATTGTCATGGCATACTCTTCGTGGACTACCTTGAAAAAGGAAAAACCACCAATGCGAATATTACTGTGCATTATTGGAGCGATTGGAGACCGAAATCGCTGCAAAACGGCCTCACATGAAGCGAAAAAAAAATTTGTTTTTGCAAGACAATGCACCGGCGCACAAGAGCTTCGCAACCATGTCTAAAATCAATGACTTACGGCTCCAATTGCTGTCGCATCCACCGTATTCGCCTGATTTGGCTCCCTCGGACTATTATCTCTTCCCAAACCTCAAAAGATAAAAAATTCAGCTCAGTATATAGAAAAGTGTATCAAACTAAAAGGAAACTATATTGAATAAAATAAAAAAAATTTAAAAAAAAATGTTTTTCATTCCCAAGGAGGTTAGTTTTCACCCCACCTAGTATTTATGGCACTTGTAAAATTTATCGAAGTGTTAGGCTAGTTGAAAACTTGTGCAGCGATCATTGTGGGTTTTTTTTATTGTTCACCCTCTTTGCATTTGGAGAACAAATGCAAATGCAATATACGAGTACATATACTTTCATTAGATTGGAATTGGAATTAATTTGAGTTAGCGTTTACTTTTGTTGGATTTCATATTTGACGGTTATACCTGTAAATTAAAAGAAAGAGAAAGAAAAGTTCAAATGAAGTTTGGCTTGGAAATAGTGAGCTGATTTATGAGATTGGAGGTTAATTTCTAATGTAGATCATTCCATTAAATGAGAAATTAGAAAACAACTTCAAATTAAGGTTATCATAAATAAAAGTAAGGCATTTCATTAAATTGGAAGTTTATTTAATGTGTGGATTTTTCCATTAAATCGGAAAAAGACTGAGGCTTCAAATGAAGTTTGACTTACAATTTGTAAGTAATTGGTTTGGATGGTCTATTAAAATGTGGGTTATTTAATTTAATGAGAATGGAGAGGAAAACTGCAAATGTAGTTTAACTTAAAGTTTTTAAGGCTCCATTAAATTGGAAGGTAATTTGAAAGGTCGATGGTTGGATTTAGTTGGAAAAGAGAAAAAACTGGGGTTTAAATTGAAATTTGTCAGCCGCTCCATTTAATTTAAAAAAAAAAAAAAAAAATACTGACAGTTAACTTTTGTGATTATCAAAAAAATGATTAATTATTAACAAATCATTTACATTTCTTGTCACAGAAATGGAAAAAAACATATTGCCGTTGGAGAGTTTTGTTACAGAGGGAAATACAACTGCGGTAGGTTTGAGATGGGAGAAGTGGAAGAGAGCCCTGAGCATTTACTTGGATGCTGTTAGTATTGAATCTCCGTCGAAGAAAAGAGCGGTGCTGCTGCATTTTGGCAGATTGGGGCTACAGGAGATTTTCTATATTTTGCCGGGCGCAAATATAGATCCCACAAACGAAAACAATGTGTTTAATATAGCTCTTAAGAAATTCGATGATTATTTTCTACCAAAACAAAGTAAAGTTTTTGAGAGGCATGTTTTTCGGAAGTAGACGAAAAATTCGAAAAGTTTTTAATAAGGTTAAGGAATCAGGCGGAAAAGTGTGGTTTTGATAAAATTGAAGACATTTTGATTGACAAAAGAGCAAAGAAGGGACAATAGGTGATGGGTGATGGTGATGATTATACTTGATGTAATAACAAAAGAGGCTTATATGCAGGAGATAGTGAAACAGCAGCTGGAGAATTATGAAGATAAGTCTATAGGTCAGGATGCTAACAAAATTAAAAATGGGCTTAGGGAAAATAGTTATCGATAAAAAGAGGAGAAAAGAGAATGGTGTATTCGTTGCGGTAGTAGGAAACACAACTCACAAGAAGCAAAGTGTCCGGCTAGGGGAAAGAAATGTTTGGGGCATTTTCGGCAATTTTGCAAGACCAAGTCTGTTCAAAAAAGAAAACTCCCCGATTCATGGGACAACTTTGACACCAAGAAAAAATCAAAGAGAGAAAGAGAAGAGGTTGACTTTCGCTGCCTCCGTCTCAATACTCACGAAAGCGCCAGTGACATCCCGCTGTGTTCTGCCAGTTATGTGGATGTCGTGCCTTTGGTGTTAGCGTTTGAGTTTTGCACTATTCTTTCAAGAACGATGTTGAAGAAGTCCTTTTTTGACATCGAATGTGAGTTCTTTACCGACCTTGGTGGAGCAGCGTGCATTATCCATTATCATTCTTCACAAACGGACGAGTTTGGCAGGGATGGCTTTATTATAGCTCGTCTCCATAAATGTTGTCATAAGCGACCTTGAAATCGATAAAAAGATGGTGGGTATCGATTTTGACTTCCTTGGTTTTCTCCAGGATCTGCCGCAGTGTGAA
Source organism: Volucella inanis (assembly GCA_907269105.1). NCBI lineage: Eukaryota > Metazoa > Arthropoda > Insecta > Diptera > Syrphidae > Volucella > Volucella inanis. The sequence goes on from OU026153.1 coordinate 153,324,421, forward strand.
TATTTGATCGATGGTTGAATTTTCTGGCCTGAAGCCACACTGATAGGGACCAATCAGGCGCTCACACAACTCCATCACAACACGGCAAATAAGATCTTGTAAGCGATGTAAAGAAAGCTAATACCTATGCAGTTGGCGCAGTTCAGAGGGTCTGTATATCTGTTCACTATACCTATATTAGTTGTTTCACAGTTTTTTATTACAATTCTTCTCTTACAGCTATTGGCTTTTTGTGTTCTTTATTTTTCTCTACAAAATTTTGTTTTTCTGGCGGTTATTGGTATGTTTTCTGATAATATTTCTTATTACTTTACATGTGTTTTTTTTTTTTTTTAATTTTAATCTTTAGATTTTATAAAATAGTGAGAAAAAGTTGAACTTACAGTATCAAGACGATTCTTAGCATCATCTTGTGGTTCGTGATGCTGGAGTTCTTAGTTGGTGACTATGGTTGCAAGGTTTCCATTTGCTGTGCCCATATTTAACGTCCTTACTCGCGACTATTCTTCGACGGTAACATTCTAGCATTCAACACGGGGTGAATGTTTTTGGGTATTTGGACGATGTTGTCATTGTCTTTGAAATATCTGAACACTATTTGAATGTCTTAAGGGTAGTGTTGCAGCGGATCAAAGATGCCGGGCTTGTCTTGAGCCTAGAATGCGAATTTTGTAAGGTACCTTGGGTACGTGGTAAACGAGAAGGGTCAATTAGTCGACCCAGAGAAAGTTGGCTGTCAATGGTCGAGTATTGCAGGAGTTTTGTTCCCATTTTTTCGAATTGATCGGTTGAATAAAATTGCTTCTAAAGCAGCAGTGCTGTTTGAATTAAAACGAGAACTTTGAGAAAGCTTTCTGTATTTTAAAATAACATTTGATTTCCGCCCCTGTATTTAAGTGCCCTGCCTTTAGTTTACCCCTCACGATGCATGCTTCAGGATATGGAATAGGCGTAGCTTAGTATCTTGGGATGTTAGATGTTGCTCATCGCGATTGCAAAAGATATCCTGACTGTAAGATAAATGGAGGCATTCTATTTAGGCGTGTATCATTGAGGCGTCCAATTGATCCATTAATGAAGGAGGGGAAGAGTGGTAGCGAGTAGTTCCAAAGAAGACAAGACCAGAAGTGGTTAGGAAATGCTACGACGATATATTTAGTGGGCACGGCGGTATACAGGAAACGCTAGGTACGGTGGCTTAAAGCTATTACTGGTCAAAATTGCAAACAAGTATATCCCGTACCTTCATGCGTGTAAAGTTTGTCAGACGGTGTAACCGGTGGGCATAATATGACTTTCCGTTGCAGCGTTAGCAGACCTTGGGAAATGCTATTCATTGACTTTGTGGAACCACTTCCGAAGCCGGCTAAGGGTTACAGCTATATTTTGTTAGTGGTAAACTTTTCTTCCCCTTTAAGAACAGCCATAGCAAGGTCTTTGAGAAATATTCTTGAAGAATAGGTATCTTTGGTGTTTTGTGTACACCAATGGATTGTGTGTGATGATATGCTTGTGCATACAAAGTCACGCTCAATCGACAACATTTATTTTACTACCTCCAAGTCAACCGAGCTAAGCGTTATAATCAAGCTTTCAAAACGAAGCTTCGCGCTTATGTATCCGATAATGACCAAAATTGGAATGAACTGCTACCCAAGGACGATAAGTGTCACTTAAGTCTGATGGATCGGAAGATGGCTTTACCGTAGATCGTTCCCTTGATATTCAACCATAGTCGAAAGCTTTGGGCGGTGAAGTGGAAGATGTAAGGGTTAGGATGCGCATAGCAGCAAAAAAGTCTGCGAAACACTACAATCTACGTCGAAGAAATGCTCAGTTTTGTTCCGAAAGGTTAAGTCTTGAAGAGAAATTTCGTCTTGCCAGATGTTGCTAAGTATTTTACGGTAAAGCTTACTCCCAAATACGTCGGGCCATTTGAGCTAATCAGGACAATTTTTTGAACGTACGAATTAGGAGACAGTAGTAGGAAGAATGTAGGCGTGTGGTATTCCAAAAATATCGAGCTATTTAACTTAAGGGGGATTTGATTTTGTAAGTTTATTCGGTGTTTAAGTGACGGAAATCCTTCTTATGGAAGGAGGTGGTTACCATGAGCCATTCTTAAGAACGGTTCTCGGACCCTACAATTTCTAATAAACGTGAACCTGGCCATTTGGGTCAATATTACACAATTTTTATTGCCCTCCAGATACCATGGCTGTAAGCTCTAATGTGGATAAAAGGGTAGCGACCCTTCTGCCAATCGTCGATTAAATAATGAAATAAAGCTATCGGAAAATTCACATTAGGTGTTATCCTATACTGTGTGAAAGAAAATAAAGTCGCGGTTAACTATTTTGTTCTTATTTTATTAACTGCTGAAATACGTAACGCGTAAAAAAAAATATGCAAGGCTACACATTCCTCCCAGATATCTGGAAATATTTGCATCTTTACCGTTTGTGGATTCTACATTCTACAGGCCATGCTAAAGGTAAAGCTGCAATATGGACTTGTGGAAAATGACCTTTCTAAGAAACAGAAGTACAACTTTGTTTTAACAAAACTCAACGGCTATCTAAAGCTGTTACACCCCACATAGAAGGACGACGATGTCATATAACTGGATGTCAAGAACTATTTCAATACCGCGAGAGTTACGTGATCAGAAGATCTAAACAACACTTCACTTCCTGTTTTTGGGAAGGGCATCTTTTGTTATCGCAAAGCTAAGCGTCATTAGGAATATGCACCGAAGGAAAAGTAAACACCGCTGTTCAGATTGTTAGTAAGAGTTCAATAAAGAGACATTCCGAAGTTTGTACGCAAAGAAGACACTTGTTTTACTTAATAAGTAAATCGAATTTCATATCTAACTGGGCCTCATAACAGTCTCATATTATCTGACCTACGAGTATTTAGAGAAGCCCAAAGGTTTCCCCATATAATCCAATGGCTCTAATCTGTTAGTAGCCCGTAATTCGGCGTAGTTTTAATACATTTCTACGAAATCTAAAACGCTATTAATATTTAGTTACTGGATTGCGGCCAAAATATCAGGTCGAACCAAGGCCTATCCTTCATTGATTTCAGAGGATTTGATACACAAATTTTCAACTGGAAAATTATTGCCGTCTCATGTTGCCCCGCGTATAAAGTCAATTTTCAATTTTTTTTTCATTTGCTTAATCATCTATAGCAATCTCTCAATTTCGTCATAAAACTGTAACCCAATTCGGTGGAAAATACTCATGCAATGCAAATATACTAAGCGATTTATCCTCCACTGCCGCCGCGCCGTCAACTGTACAATCTCCTGTTGAATATCTCTCAAAGTTAACTCTCAGTTAACGTGTTGAAAGCCATTAAGCCCCATTCACTACTCAACCTACAGACTCCACGGTTCTTTCAAAACACTTAACCCACTAAAACTTTACACTACTTCACCTGGCTGAAAAACACAGTTTCTATCTACGCCTTTCTGCTCAAAGCTTTTAACAATGCTAGGCCAAGACTTACACGATGGTACCTGCCCTGCCATTGAATACTCATGCAATCTAGTTGAGCCGATCCAACACCCCATCCCCACCCAGAAGAGGTGTACTCCAAAGGGTTTTTCCCACCATCTTAAATGCGATTAAAAAATAAAAATGCACAAATTGTCGAAAGCACATTAGGACCAACTTGGCGGCTTACTTAACCAAGTCCATACACTTTAGTTGCACCTATCCACAGTAATCATGAGCAGCAGAGAAAATTGCAAAAAAAGGAAATCGAAAAGAAAAAGAACCAAAAATGAGTTCTTGAAAAATTCGCATGAAGAATTTCCTTTTTTCCCAAAACGAGGGCCACAATGTTGGTCTATGAAGTTAATGGAATCATGCAATAATATGTATGTAGGGATTGGTGGATGAATAACCTCCCCTGAGTACAGTTTTGTACTTATAGTAGAGTTCCGGTATACTAAATTCAAAAAATTCCTTCTACACCCTGACTATAACAGAAGAAATAGTTGATTGCGATCCAGGCCTTGCGAGTGAAATGCACCCACTGTGCTGGTACTCCGTACTTGGTGGAGGGTATTCTTCGTAGGTAGCACCACTTATACCTCACTACAGGCAAACACTTGAGGAACTTTCAAATTGGCCTTTTGTTGAGTTCTGCACCAGGTTTTTCTTCGTTCCCAAAGTAGAAAAAATAAAGAACGAGTACCTTGCAGTAGAAGGGAGTGTTGCCTTCTAGTACTACTAGAGGATGATTTTTAATTAGTAAATGGAACTTTAAATTTCGGAGCTGCTTTTTACATATTGTTTCCTTTGCCGCAATTGAGTGTAAGTCGCCATAGTATTTCTTTACTTAATGGCATCTTTTTCTCGGTAAGTGTCACATTCAGGGTCTAACTAACCTACTCGTTGGAGGAACTTGTATGTAAATAATATAGATCTGCTGCTCTAATTGTCACCTTTAATTATCTTAAGTCCTTGGGCTTTGGGAAAAATTAGTTACAAGTATTTTGCTTTTACATTAGCGGATACGCAAATGCTGTAAAATAAACTGAACAAATATTCTGTTGGCTGCTGTAAAAATAGGGTAGGCACTGACAGGTGTCAACCTGGCGATACCCTGCGTTGTAATTGATTTTATACATAAATTGTGCTTATTTACCCTCCAAGTGGTAATCGTTTGACCACCATCTGAACTCGACTTGCCAAACTTATAAGCGCGAGTGCTGAACAACATTATAAATGTGACAGCAGATGGAATCAATAATAAAGTTAAATCCCGGAACAAAAAAAATAAGACCTTATCCGGGCTACTTTCAAATATTTGGACTTCAGGAAGGTAAGGAGTTTTGGAACTTAATGGACCAATTTCCAAACAAGTTACTGCCTTTGGTCTAACCGACCCCTCTTCCTAGGGGTATCTTCAATTGAAATGGATCTCCAAGATGGGATTTGTGCCGCTGGGGTAACTGCCCTGCCATGGGTAAAAAAAAAAAAAACAAAGGTACACAGCAAGCAGCCTTAGATATGAACGGATCTATTGCTGATAACCCCTACAAACGAAACAAGAACAATGACATTCGGATCTGCACGTGTAGCCGAACAATTAACGAAATTCTTGGACTGCTGCAAAGCAGATGTTACCGGATGGAAGGGACAAAAAGAGGATAGAAAACTGCAAAATTTACTACGGTGATTGTTATTAATGGCAAAAGCTACGTCTATTTAGATGAGAATTAGTTATTAAAGGCAGACTTAGGCAAAATATTTGAGTTGCCTCGTAACACTGTATTAAGGCTATATTTGTCAACATTAGTTTATATATGCGCGCATGCCACAAAAATGAGGAAGATGGCTTCTACAAGCTCCTGGACAAGACCTACGATCAGTGCCCTGGTAATGACATTAAAATTGTTCTCGCCTTTCTAAGAGAGCATCTGCTGAGAGATGTATCGAATCCTTTTGAAAATTGCAGATGCTGCGTATGTTTTTAAATCTTAAAGTTGGTGTGATCATAACAGTGGTGTCCACACGAAGAACTTCCTATTAGAAGTTTGTGAAGTTGATTTTCGGATATTCTGGAAACTGATAACATTTCGCAAATAGATGTTAAAACGTCGAGATCTGTTAAAATCTCGAAATCGCAAAATCAAACGATTACAATAACTTCCTAACAGGAAGTCAAATGAAAATGAATCTGAAAACGAAATAGAAAGGGCTGCACATTCCAATGAAGCCAATGAAATGAGAGATCAAATTGCCAGTAGAATACGGTTGAGATAAAGTTCATATCATTTATTTTAAATATTTAAATAGTAAATACAAAGAAACGTACACCTTTATTGCTGTTTGCGAATCGCCGAAACTGCACAGGTCGACAGTCTCTGCGAATCTTTCTTTACTCGGTATTATGGTTAACGAGCTTGTTGATTCGCTTGAAAACCGTTGCTGTCACGACAAAGAAACAGAATGACAGCAACTCAAATGTCAGAAAAAATTAAAATTCGTCTGTTTAGAATGTTTGTTTGTTTTTTTTTTTTTTTAGTTTTGTAAGAAAGAAGCTCACAAATGTATAGAATAAGGGACAATTCTAATCATTTAGAACTCCCAAGTCACACGTATGGTGCATTCAATAGTTTATTTTAGCAATGCGGTTATTTTTTTCTTTTTTGCAGGTTCATTTCTTATTTTTTGTGTTTGACAAAATTAAAAACAAAATTTTGTACAAACGTACTTCCGCCATTCCACCTATAATTAAACTTGTAGTGCTCACCGCTTTTTTGCTGACGGAAGCTATCAAAATAGTGTAGGCAACGATTTCGATCTGGGTCTCACACAATTACCGGTTTCAACTGCTCTATCGGAAATTTTGGCTGTTTTTCGCACTGAAATTTATCCAGATTGGATAAAAGCAGATATAACCGACGGTGAAAAACAAGAAGCAAGAAATTTCTTTTTCACAAAATCACGACTACCGGGGCATCGGGCCCCGTCATGTTTACGGCATCAATATTTGAATAGTAAATTAATGGTATCATTAAAAAAAGTTAACATCGTTAATTTTAGGCTTGTGACCATAAAATGATGATCCTCGTTGTTTATGCAAGATACCCAGGATCAACGCACGATTCCTTTATTTAGAATTTTAGCTATTTAAAGGCTGTGCTAGAGACCTGGTATGAAAATTGAGAGCGCAGTTCCATGTATCAAGGTACGTACTCGGCATTTGAAATTGAAGAAACTTTAATATGGTATTTACTTTTTCTCCGGTGACTCAGGCTATCCTTTACAACCCTTCTTGTTAACACCATAAAGGACTGCAAATTCTGGGACAAGGGAAGCGTACTTCAACAGAATGGACGCAAAAGCGAGGAACATTGTTGAAAGGACGATTGGTATGCTGAAAAGCCGTTTCAGATGATAATAATAATAATAATGCAGATAATAGATGCATGTTGTGCATTACACAATATATGCAAATTTTTCAATATGTCCGAATCTCAATTAATTGCCCAACACGATAGTCCTATTCCGGAAGAAACATATATGCTTGATTCAGCTAATGATTCTATGGAAGGTGAACGAAGAAGAAATGAAATTAGAATCAATTCTATCTTTATTAAATTCAAAAACTTACTCCAAAAAAAACTTATTTAATCAAAAATCAAACTAAATTTGCTATAAAAAAGTCCTGAAGTGTTTTCACATCCCGTATTTCATCGCTTTGAGTTCAATTTCTCGAAGTTTTAGGTCCAGTTCCAGTTCCAGTTCTTCCTTGTGACGAAGATTCTTTTCAAAATTCTCTGCGTTCTTTCTTCTTTCGTGTCAAGACCAATTCCTCCTTTTTCAGCTCATATGTTTTCCTAGTGTACCTTGCGAGTTCATCTAGGCTTTCCGAAGCCGATTTTACATATTCCAACAACTCAACTTGGGTTGAACTTTGTTCCTTGAGCAATTCCAAACGTTCGGCTTCACTTTTGTTGATTTTGTCTAATCGTTCATGCGTGTATCTGCTTTTTTCACGCAGTGGAGTTATCTGTGTAGGCACAAAAGTTTCTTCATCTTCGGTCATCATATAATCAGCGAGGGGTTAAGAAAATAGCTCACAAGGATTAGAAGCTTGCTGAGGACTAAGTATGGAATCGACAGCTTGTTCTAATGGAGACAACGACAATTGTGCTAACGGTCCACCGCCAGTGGCAAAGAAATCTTTTTTGTTTTTGGCGATCTTCTTTTCAAGTTTTAGTTTATAATCTAACCATACCTGAAATAAAAGGCTGTAGAATAGCTCTGAAGTAATTGAAAACTTATAGTACCTTACCCCATAGAATTAAGGTCATTTGCGCATCGATCTCAAATATCAGTGTTAATTTTTTTGCTGGCCCGAAAACTGCCTAATCCTTTGACAATTTATGGGTTTTACTCTATGACCTACACCAGCTTCTTAAATTGATGAACGTCCGTCTTTTTGCTATAAATTAAATAGTTTATTATTTTGTCGCTTGAGTTGTTGCTTTATTTATTACCATTTGTTCATAGAGGTTTCCATCTTTTTAAATTCGCTAACCGTTTCACACAAATTCTTTGTTCGCTTAAATTTGACATTTAAGGCGACTGCACTTTCGCGATCCGCGAACCATAGTACTGAATAATCAAATTGTTTTTTGAGCGACTCGCGTATGGTATTAGGGATGGTAAACGTTTTTTTAATTCTGAGTTTTAAAAACGAAATTTCAATTCAGTACACTTAAAAGGCTAGATAAGTTAAAAAAAAAAAATAAATAAATAAGAAGGAATACGTTTTCTTACAGTTCTGAGTATTTAAAGTAAAAAGAATACAAAGTCAGTTCCTTCCTTCAATGCTTCCAAAGCATTTTGAATAGAGTCCATGAACTTTTGTAGTTTTCTTAATGTGTACTCAATATCCTTTGCAACATGAGCGTATTTACTGAAAGCTGCCAATATACCCACCATGTTTTAATCAATTTTATCCATTGTTTTAGTTTGCTTTGTAATATGATCTTCTAGATAAATGCTTCCGGTTTGTTTCCATCGTATTAATTATTCCCTCAACCACTGTGTAAATTCCGCTATTTTTTGCAAATGCATCTTCCGTGGATGATATCATAATCTTGTTAAATGGCCCCTTCCAGTTGATACATCTTGGGCCTTGTTATACGATAGTATCTTTTTTATGGAAGACTTCCAGGCCGTCTAAACCTTTGCATAAAATATCACACAGTCCTCTTTTTCTTCTTAATTTTTATTCTTTTTTTAATTTTGCTAGTTATTTACCTTTTTCCATCTACTCGCGTCCTTTTTGGGTGGATCATTACTGTTAAGGTCAGTTTTTAAGTCTTCCCAAAAAGCTTCGATGAGAACCCGCTCCCTTTGAAAATTCCTCTTGATAAATCACTGCGCTGCTCCATAGATTTTACAAATATTGCCTCCTGCGCATTATTTTTATGTTTACCCCTGTTTTAAATATATTTTTAGCCAAATAATCTAATTAGCTTGTTTAAAATGCATTTCTTTACTTACAGTACCTAAAAAACAGTTCCAATCAGTTCTCATTTATTTATCTTCATAGCTGTGAAGCTCTATTCTATTGCACGTTTTCGTACGACATGGCCCTTTAAAAAAAAGGTATTTTCTGGTGCCATATCGCATTAAAACGTACGACAGCAGTTTCCTCGTGTTATATTGTGGTGTTATCTCATGTGGTTTTAGTGAGTATAATTAGAAGTGATTTCATGTTGCCAATAATATTTGTTGTACAGTTATACCACCTTGATCCCGGAAATTATTCAGAAAAGTAAAGATACAAGTTTATTTATCTAAATCCATATTGTCCCCTTTAAAGTAGTCCCCATCGACTGCAATACACTTATGCCAGCGCTTGATCCAATCCGCAAAACATTTTTTATATTCGGTTTTCGGTATATCCATCAGTGCTTCCTGCGACTTTTCCATAACTTCCTCTCGGTTACTGAAACGCGTTCCCTGTAGTGGTTTTTTAATTTGATTAAACAGAAAGAACACAGGAAGCCAAATCAAGTGAATTCGGTGGCTGTTGGATGATATATGTTGCATTTTTCGTGAAAAAATTACGAATAATGATGGCACTGTGCGACGGTGCGTTATCATGGTGAAAAATATACGAGTTTTCTGTCCACAATCATAGTCTCTTTCGACGAATTACTTCACGCAAACGTCTCATGACGCCCAAATAATACTCTTTGCTTACAGGCTGGGCTTCTGGCAAAAATTCATGATGCACGACACCGTTGTAATCCATGAAAACCATGAGCATTGCCTTCTTTTTTAACTGAAAACAATGTCGTTGTTTTGGTCTCGGCTCATTTGGTGAACGCTTGCCTGATGTTTAGATTGCGTGTCGTACTCATAAACCCACGTCTCGTTTACAGTAATGATCCTTTTGATGAATGTGGGATCGGATTCAGCCTCGCAAATCATCTCTTTTGCGACGCCAACACGGTCTCTTTTTTGCATGAGATTGAGGTCTTTTGGCACCAACTTTGTTGCTACACGACGGAAACCCAAACCATTAACCAAAATGTCTTAGACGGATCCATATGCAATATTCAAGTCCTCCGCTATCTCTCTGATGTTTAATTTGCGGTTATTGACCAACATTTCTTTTACTTCATCAATGTTTTCGTCGGTTTTCGATGTCGATTGTCTGCCACTGCGTTCATTATCTTCGATTGACTAACGACCACTTTTGAACCGCTAGTGCCACTGGTAAATGATCGTTTTCTTTAGAGAATCGTTACCGTAACAGTTTTCCAACAATTCCAACGTTCGCGCACCATTAAAACCGTTTTTTATGCAAAATTTAATACAAGTTTGTTTGTTTTGCAAATTTAGATCCATTTCTAAAATTTTAAAAAATCGCCAACACACACAAAGATAGATATAGTCTTGGCTACGTAACTTTTGCAAATGTCAAGCCATGACACTATGTCCACAACAGATGTACCAACTTAACAAAAAAAAAGAAACAGAACTCAAATCAGAATAATAGAAGCGCCACACGGTGACGCCACCGGGAACTTTTTGATAAAGGTGGTATGTTTCTAAAAAGTTAATATAAAAACTGGAAGGACAAAATAGGAGTGAAAGTGAGGTTGAGAGTGAGAATTTGAAGAAAGTAGGGACGATTTTTCGAGCAATAATTTGGACTTTGATGATCATTGGTTTCCAAATGATGAACCTAACTCAGACACCGACTTGGAACAAGAATATTTTAATGGAATTGATGCGGAAACTTCAGAAAGTGATGAGAAAGAAATATAAAATTCAAGAAGAAACTGAGTAAGTGCCAGCTGCAAAGGAACCAAATATCATCGTTCGCTGGACGGTGTTTTCTTCTCACCAAAAAAAAAAAACCGTTCTCTTTACTGTTAGATCCGGTTTCCTCATAGATATCCCCTTAACCCTAAGCTACAAGAAAGCGTTTGGTATTTTTGTGGATAAGGAAGTTATAAAGCTTATACATAACACATGGGCTGAAAAGTCAATGCCGTTTTATAGTAAAATATAAAATTTTTGCAAAATTCAACTTTGTTTTTCAATATAGTTGCCTTCAAGGGCGACACATTGATTGAAATGATTTTTCAATCTTTCGATACCAGTTTTGTACTACGATTTCGTCTTAGCCTCAAAATAGGCCTCTGTTTCGGCGATTACTTCTTCATCGGTCTTAAATCATTTTTTGTGGTTTTTTGAGGTCTGCGAACAGGAAATAGTCGCTGGGGGCCAAATCTGGAGAGTACGGTGGGTGGGGAAGCAATTCGTAGCCGAATTCGTTCAATTTTGCTATCGCTTTCATCGACTTGTGACACGGTGCACTTTCTTTTTCTTCAAATGAGGCCGTTTTTCTGCGATTTCGTCCTTAAAACGCTCCAACAACGCAATGTAATAGTCGCTGTTGATAGTCTGACCCTTTTTGCCCATTTTGTTGACTTTTTTAATGTTTTCATCTGAAACAGCCTCTCTTGGACGTCCAATGCGTGCATCATCTTCGGTGCTTGTATGACCACTTTTAAATTTTTCAATCCACTTGCGAATGGTTCGTTCGGTTGATGCAGAGTTCGGGTAATACTTATCAAGCCATTTCTTTGCATCGGCTGCATTTTTTCCGATCAAAAAGCAATGATAAATCAACACATGAAATTGCTTTGAATCCATTTTTTCACAATAACAAAGGTTGCTTCACTCACAACACTATATCTCGAGAACTAATCGTCTGACAGCTGTCACAAGACAGTGAGTGGAGAAGACGATACAACGTCGAACTGTACGGGTTGTATAGCTTCATCAACTTAGCCTGAAGAGTGAAAGTTAAGCAACTGAGGTGGCTGGGTCATGTAGAGCGGATGAACATCAATGCTCAGGTCCGAAAAATCTTCGAATCTGCCGCCGATGGATAGCTCAGTAGAAGAAAACCAGACTCAGGTGGTGCATGCAAGTGGAAGGGGACCTCAACGAACTTAGCATGTAAAACCGGAGGCAGCTGAGTAAAGATCGAGCTGTAGTGCCGCCTTAAGTGAATGAGTGAGAATTCTGTTATATATAAAGGACTTCCGAGCACGTTTTCTTATTCCTTAAGGTGCTTTATCCTGATAATAATGCAAAGAGGTAATCGTGTTAGTATGGCAAAAACGTGCATTACATGATCAAAGAGGCCACAAATAGTAACGCTTAAACCATCAAGTGCCTGAGCTTGCCCGTTTCGTAGAATCTGAGAATGCTAAGGTGCATCTCGTCCTGTTTCGGGCGGTCGTAGGATACCTTGAGTTGGAATCTAAGTCTTCTAACTAGAAGACTTGGGCTTAATTGCTCTAGTTGCGCACTTTTAGAAGTTGGAGTTCTCATTTCATTTTTGTGTAGAGAACTCAAAACGAAATCTTCCTCTACATATCCTTGCCATCTTAGCCGATTCATGTGGACTTCTTTCACGAATCCCTTAGATGGTTCTGTATATCTTATAGAACTGTCGATCGTGATATTCTGTTCGAAAGTTTCTACTGCTGTATTTTGCCTTTTTCAGCCGCTAACCGGAATTGCATTTATTCACACCATCAGCTCCTGGATTGATTCTTCTTCTAAATTTCATTTCTCAGGTCTGCCCATGAGGTTTATTCATTTGACAACTTCCTCTAACCTTTTGATAAAACTTCCGAACATTATTCTTGGAGAAGCACCCCTTCATTTCCTTGATCGCGCGGTTCTCATGCTATTTCTTAGCGGAGAATTCCTCTTTATTTTACTCATAGAGGAAATACGCTGCCCTCATCTTATATGCAGCGCAGCTTCGCAGGTGTTGGTAGGCGACATATGGTAGCATGAATAATTTTCGTGACGAGCTGATTGTCAAGCGGGCACTATAATAACAGGCTTTGAAAAAAAAATGAAACCGAACAACAAGTGTAGCTCTGCAACAATTGTATAAAGAAGATATCACTGCCATACTGCATGCGTGGTGAAATGGGTCTGGCAAAAGAAGGATGAACCACTGTCATATATATGTACTACGGAATGTTTCTCTGAGCTCCTCAATAAAACTTACTAATAATGTGCGAAGTATGAAGCTAAAATCGCAATAGATTATTTAAACTGTAAAATGGGAAGGCAGATTACTATATTTTTGGCATTGCAGTCGTGAAGCATAACCTGCACGACATCATGTCTGGAAACGAATTAAGGGTAATTGATTTAATTAGGGGGCGGAACATCAAGATACCTAGCACACAGCTTCCCCAACTGTATATCTTTCTCTAAGGGAGACCGCTTCCCTTTATCAATCCCCTGAAGGGTACTCAAAAGCCTAGTTTTATTTTCGGTTCGTTCGCCAAACGATGCAGTCTATGAACAATTGTATCTTTCGATCCTTTTCTCTGTTTCTTCACCAATTTTAACTAAACTCTTCTCCTTGTCCATTGCATATTTTTCTCTCTCAAATCTCAAAAGTATTTTCCATTGTGAACACATGTAAGCGTCCTTTAAACATAATCTCTTATTTACTGCTTATAATTGTTAGTATCTATTGTGTTGTCCTCATTCGGCATCCCAGTTACGTAGGTGCAATGTAATAAAAAATCAATTGAACGTACGATGTTAGAATTTGCAAAGCATTTTCATGCAATTATCTGGCATCTGATGCGATTATGCCTTTTCAATTGCATCACCATCATCTCTACTCGTCTCCTTTCAATTTCTTCACGGGGTAATTTTGTGAATTTCAATTCATTTCACTTGAAGGAAGCACACACAATTTATTGGCACTGGTCCAATTGTGGTCCTCCACATTCAGAAGAGATACAAATACCAACTACAGAAGATGGCACATAATTATTTGTATGTTCTCCTCAACATACACACGTAACCTTTGCTAGGCTTGCATCTACGTCTACATAAATAGAAGATACTTATCAGAGTTATCGTTGAACTTGATGCCAACATGGTTGAGTGTTCATTTTGTTAGATAATTTAATTAAATCTTTTGCGGTGTGAAGACGAAGAAGGTCTGTATTATGAAGTGGAATTCCTTAATACATCACATAGACGTTTTATGAGATACGAGAATAATAGCCATTAAATTGTGCACTTCCTGGAGGCCAGGGATAAGTTTGATTAGAAGTTTATTGAGGTTATTAGGTTGCTACACTTTGATAATAACTCAATTAGATAAGAAAACGAAATGATTTAGCAAATCATTGGTCAATGAAACCATAAAACCATTTAAGGTTTTATGTCAAAACTTAAACATATCTTCTTTGTCCATGTGAGCTGTCCAGTTACTATAGTTATTGAGATGGATTTTACTGAATATATTTTCTTCTCATACCTGAGTATAGGGGAAAGTAAGAATGTGAATTGAACTAGAAACGAGAGATTAATTTCGAACAACTGTTTTGAGGTTAGATTTCGAATAGTTGTTAGTTTTATATGACTTTTATTTTCATTTTATTGTGTCTATAACTTCGTGCGGTTTGCTAAGAGATGGCGTAATTTGTATTATTCCATTGTTATTATTCCATTAGAACAAAAGTTGGAAAGCTACTGTCATTGTTCGTCATTTCATATATCATTCATTTGAAGCGTAAACAACAATAATTTTTTTTTCACTCAAATATGTCGAACTTTGTGCCTGAAAAAGTGTTTTTTCATACTTTAATATGAAAAAAAAAATGCTGCCGAAAGTCATCGTATTTTGGTGGAAGTTTATGGTGAACATGCGCTAGCTAAGCGAACGTGCCAAAAGTGGTTTGCACGATTTAAAAGTGGTGATTTTGGCTTGGAAGACGATGAACATCCTGGGCAGCCAAAAAAGTTTGAAGATGAAGAACTGGAAGCATTATTCTATGAAGATTGTTGCCAAACACAAGAAGAGCTCGCAGAATCTTTGGGCTTCACTCAAGCAGCCATTTCAAAACGTTTAAAGGCAGCTGGATATATCAAAAGCAAGGAAATTAGGTTCCACATGAACTCAAACCAAGAGACGTCGAAAGGCGGTTTTGCATGTCCGAAGGAAGTCATATGTGAAACCTGGCCAACCAGCCATATCAACGGCAAAGCCAAATATCCATGGCGCGAAGGTTATGCTCTGTATTTGGTGGGATCAGATGGGTGTGCTGTATTATGAGCTGCTAAAACCGAGTGAAACCATCAATGAACAATGCTACCGAACACAATTAATCCATTTGAAGAGAGCAGTAGCCGAAAAACGCCCGGAATATGCGATCAGACACGAGGCAATAATTTTCCATCATGACAACGCTCGGCCCCACGTTGCTATTCCGGTTAAGAACTATTTGGAAAACAGTGGATGGGAAGTCTTACCCCACCCGCCTTATAGCCCAGACTTTGCCCCTTCTGACTACCATTTGTTCCGGTAGATGCAGAACGCTCTCACTGAAATACGGTTCACATCAGAGCAAAATATCAAAAATTGGCTTGATTCATTATTGGCTGCCAAGCCGACGCAGTTCTTTTGGGATGCGATCCACAAATTGCCAAAAAGATGGGAAAAAGTCATAGCTTCAGATGGGCAATACTTTGAATAATACTATTGTATATGTTTTTCTGAAATAAACGTTCAAATTTTGAAAAAAAAAAAAACTGCACGAATTAAAATATATACCCAATAAATTCATTATATTCTAAGTCTATTATATTTTGGCCTATAGCCATCTACCATATTGACAATAATTTTTTACATTTTTAGTTTTGTTTTAAAAAAGAAAACGATATATATATACATACTAGGGTGTCCCAAACATTAAGGAAAAAATAAAATACGCATACCCTCTATTTTTATTCCGTTTGACCTCATTGACTCTAATAATAAATATTAATGCGATGCCAAACTTTTGACATGAAAATTTGTACTGACTTACTATAGGAGGAATTAAGAATTTAATTATTATTACTTAATCAAAACTCCAATATACCCGAATAGTATATTATTTACTCATTTACATTTAAAAATAATATTATTTTTCAAATTTTCTTTTTAACGTTTATTTTTTACAGTCAGGGTAAATTTTCTTTTGTTCTTGTACGCAACGTAATAAAAATTGTTTTTGTTCCTCCTCAACTGTAATTTATAAATGAAAGTCTTGCATCAACTTAACCGCTCCTTCGGCTACATCGTTTACTACCCTCAGTGCCGAAACTTTCTTTCTAGCTTCATGAAACGAAGTATTATTTCACCACAAAGTAGGACATTCATGTAGAAAACTGTCTTCAATTTTAAGGCGATTTAACAAGGACCTGCTTTTTACTGAAGTGAAGTCAGAGATGTTTTTTCTAAAACAAAATAAGAAAAGAGTTTTAAAAAAATATACTTTTACAGAAAACGAAGGTGAAAACTGCTATAACTATTAATGCCAATGTTCTTTAATAACCTTACCATACAATGAACCACAAAGTTTTTCTTTCGATGGGAAATATCGTTTTCCATGAGTTGTATCCTCTTTGGTTAAATTATCAACATTTTTAACTTTAGTTTCTTGGTCCACATCATCGTCAAACAGTGATAATATAGAAACTTCGTCAGTTAAATACCACAAATGCTGAGTTATCTTCTGCAAGGCTGCTTTTGAGATCATTTTATCAGTTTTCTCGTAAGACTTCATTGATTTCAAAAAGCACAAATCTTGGTAAGGTTCTTCTATTGCTGATGTAGGATGTTACAATGAAGAAGCAAACGTCAATCAATGCTGCCTTGTCTTTGCTTGTGATCTTGAATTGAGCACTAAGTAACGACATTTTCAGGGAATAAATTGCTCTCGCCATCCATAGAGCTTGGTGCATGGCTAGTGGAGGTTGGATTTTTAATCATCTCTGACTATTTCTTTTGTCAACTCAGTTCGGAAAAACTCTAGTAAAACAACTTCGGAGTCAGTCAGGTGCTCTTTATAGTTCTGTATTTTATCAGCATAAATACTTTTCCAGTGTTTTCGGACCTTTTTAAAGAGTGGAATATCAGGGCTTGACTGGTTTTTGCTTCAAATACGCCTTTTAAGTCCAACTCATACACGTAATGGTGACAAGCAAAAATAAGTATTTCTCTGTTCAGTTTTTATTCAAGAAGCACACAGGCACCGTTGAAATGAGCTGTATTTAAAGCAGTATGATCACAACAAAGAATTTGCACTTTATCTTCTAAATTCCAGTCTACAATTGCATTCCAAACTGCCTGCGCTTGTCCACTTCTTGTAGATCTTTCTAATCTTGGCACAGCAATAAGTTGTTCTTTGTTTTCATGAGAAATAACTATAGGAAGACGTTCTTCTTTTGATTTCCGAGCACTTAATGCAGGCAAAAGCTTGCCGTCCCAATGAACAGTCACAACTTCCGGTACCTCATTTTGGAAATCAATTTTTATGGCTTCAACGCGCTCTTTCCGTTTTCGGCTTTACCGTTGATTTGGCTGGTTGGCCAGGTTTCACATATGATTTTTTGCGCTTGGGGTTGTCGTAATGGATCCATTTTTCATCACCAGTAACAATCCGATGCAAAAACGACTTACTTTTGTGGCGTTCCAGCAGCATTTCGGACATGCAAAACCGCCTTTAGACGTCTCTCGGCTTGAGTTCATGTGGAACCCAATTTCCTTGCTTTTGAATATATCCAGCTGCTTTAAAACGTTTTGAAATGGCTGCTTGAGTGACACCCAAATATTCTGCGAGCTCTTCTTGTGCTTGGCAATAATCTTCATAGAGTAATGCTTCCAGATCATCTTCAAACTTTTTTGCCTGCCCAAGACGTTCATCGTCTTCCAAGCCAAAATCACGACTTTTAAATCATGGAAACGACTTTTGGCACGTTCGCTCAGCTAGCGCACGTTCACCATAAACTTCCTTCAAAATACGATGACTTTCGGCGGCAGTTTTCTTCATATTAAAGTAATGAAGAAGAACTCCCCGCAAAAACACTTTTTCAGGCACAAAGTTCGACATATTTGAGTGAAAAAAAAATATTGTTGTTTACGCTTCAAATGAATGACATACACTGAAATGATGTACAATAACAGTAGCTTTCCAACGCATGTTTGAATGGAATAATAACAATGGAATAATATAAGTTACGCCATCTCTTAGCACGAATTAAATTATAGACCCAATATTAAAGTGGAATCCTCGAAAAAAAGGTGAGCTGACTAAAGCCTTCCGTAGTCATCTGAAAATAAAAAAATTAAACAAAATTATTGTATGCATATTTTATTCTAATAAACTAACCAATAATATGCATATTTAAAAAATTAATGGCAGACTTGTCAAAAAAAAGGTTCTAAAAAACTGATTTTTTCGTTAATAATTTGTTTAAAAAAATTATTTTTTATTTTAAAAATTGAATGTTTTAAAGGGTTTAATAAGTAAAAATTTTAGCCAAATCGGTTGAGTGGTTTTGAGTCAGTGCTTTCCCGAAATTTCAAAAAACATGCTTTTAAGAAAACTTTAAGTTTTGACAACATGTACTTACATTAATCAGCTATGCCTGGTGCCCAGAGCAAACTTTCCGTTTCCCCAAAATTATCATTTTAAGCGGCTTTGAGAGCCCTGCGTAAGTTTCTGACACCTTTACAGTTGGCTTCTGTAGTTTTGTCTGTTCTTAAAATTTATGCATTGTCAACATCGTCAGCGTAGTTTCTGGCTGTTTGACATATTGTGATGCCCATCACATCCATAACTTTGAGTGCAGGTAGAAAATCCCCATTAAAGATGCAGGTAACCGTATAGGTAGCAATTTCCAAAACGTTTCCCCCCAAACATCTTTTCAACAATTCGTCCTATGCTAAAGTCTCGTACACTGGTTTAATAAGACTTATAACTTACTCGTCAAACGTTCCTGTTTGTTTATAAGTGCTCTCTTGCTTTTCCGCTTTCAATTGTTGATTTTTGCACCAGAAATCTGGGCAATAAAAGTTCTGAGGGTTTTCGTCTGCCGATGTTATGTGTTAGAACGTAACCCACACGGCTCTCTTCATTTCTTCGAGAGATTGACAGTTTCTCGTGATTGCTAAACTGTAGTAAGTATTTATTTTTAACATTAGCTTATTAGCTAATTGCAACGGTTTAGGTTTCGGTGTTTCAGCGCTGGCCGACTAGTCTCTCTTCGTCTTACGCTTTGTGGAGCACTTTCCATGGTGCTTATCTCTTTTCCGGCCTTTTTTTTCTCAGCTGCCTCTAGTTGTTTTTTAGCTTTTGTGTACTACATCTTGTATACTGTACAAAATTTTTATATTTCGTCTTTGTCAATTGAAAAGGTTTGCTATAATATGCATACCTGCTTATCCTGGAATAATAAAATACGGAAGGACAATAAAAGAGGGAACAGTCAGAGCAGCTGCCGGTGGCGCGTCAACATACTTTAATAAACACTACGGCGCACTCTTTTTTTTTTGGCTATAACTTTGAAAATATTAAAAATTTCGGTCTGAAAATTTTTGGGGAGTATTTTTAAGATATTTTTCTTCCGAAAAATGTAAGAAGAAGCGATTTTTTGAACCCGTCACACTGGACTACTACCTTAAACTAATGTAGATCTTCTGTACTGAGTTGCAGTTTAGAAAGTTAGTTTTTTTTTGCTAGATGGTAATATGTGCTATACTGGGAATACTGTGAATCCGTTACAAAACGATCATACATTCTTCGGCCTACTTTTTGAAATACAACGTGGAGTTGTGCTCTTAGATGTTCAAAATGTTTATCGGGTGTTATCCTTATACAATCCCCACATTCTGATGCAAGGCGTTCCCATTGTTGAATGAAATTCGGTCTACTTCTTCTTACACTCTTGAGTATAACTTTTGGTAGTCTATCACCACTCATCACTATAACTTTTGTTATATAGTCAAAATGTAGTCTCAATGTGTCCAGAAATATAGGCAGTCTTCAGCCTATAGATGCAGCATATAATTAGGCATAACACTTGGCAAACGGAACATTCAGTTTAAGAAATACTGAAGAAACTTCTTAACTTCAACAAAAGAACAGTATCCCAACACCTGCGCTCCATATAAAAGAACTGCTGCTGCAGTTGAGCGCAAGAGTTACTGCTCCGAGCTATGGGTTACATACTTGTTTTTGATGCAGCCACCCCATACCGCTAAAATTGATAGTTTAGCTGCAGATAGTTTGACTTCTAGATGTTTCTTCATATTTAAGTTTGAATAAACCAAAATTTCTAGGTATTTGTACTCGTGAACAACTTCCACCGTTTCTCCTTGATATGTCCACCTTTCGCTCTGATTCATCGTAAGCTCTAACCCATTCACAGTGCCGAAAAGGAAAACGATGTCATAAGCATAATTAAGAGTTGGAGTTTTCATGCTGCCGAACTCGATTCTATCCTTTACGGCATCTTATATGTCGTTGATGAACGTGATAAACAGTAACGCACTCAAGATACATCTTTGATTCACACCCATCGTTTTTGTGAATTCTCCAGATAAGGAGTCCCCATTCAATACATACGCCACATTATTTACATACATCGCTCTTAGAATATTGATTATTTCTGTTGAGAAACCAATATCATACAATTTGTAATTTGTAATTTCAAAAGTAAACGAAAACGGCATATAATTTTTTATGTTACAGTTTATATATCTCCCAAATATTAAATAATATAGGGTTTTCCAATAGGGACTTGACAACTTTATATTTAATTTGTAAACGCACTCTTTCACTAATCATCAAACTGTCACTGTCAATTTATTCAGTACACTCAACATTTTCATCATGGTAAAGTACACTAACGAGCAACGTCTGCAAATTATAAAAATTTTCTACAGATATTCGGAGTCGCAAAATCATCTTCAGGGACGAGGCTCATTTTTGGCTCAATGGGTTCGTCAATAAGCAAAATATGCGTTATTGGTCGGGTGAAAACCCACATGTGCTTCATGAATCACCACTTCATCCACAAAAAATAACTGTTTGGTGCTGTTTGCATGCCGGCGGCGTTATTGGGCCATATTTTTTGGTCGACGATAACGATCGTCACGTTACTGTGAATGGTCATCGTTACCGCGCCATGATAACCGATTATTTTTGGCCCGAATGGGAAGATATGGACTTGGACGACATGTGGTTTCAACAGGATGAAGCTTCACATCGCAGAAATGTGTGAAGCTCTAGTTCAGACATTGTACGCAAACTCCACAATGTTGGATGTTTCGTTCTAGTCCAGCAATCCGGCACAGATGGATCTTGGTTTTTTCTTCATATCGGTGTTTGGCACAACAACATTGGACTCAGAATTTTTGTTGCATTAAACTTTCCTATATTTCATTTTGACGGATCTTTAAGCCGAATAACTCTGGACATAAAAGCTAAAAGTCGGAGTTAAACGGAAGTTCCTGAACAAGTTCTTTGTTTTTCACATCACATTTTAAGGTTTCAATGTTGATGCCAGTAAATTGGTTCATTTCAGATATACCATATTTATGGTATATTATCACCGAAACTTCGGCGACGTTTTTCGTTCCTATGATGTTATGGAAAAATTTCTGATACGCCTCTTTTGTTCATTTAGTGAGGTTAGTGTGGTGAATGATTTCGATTTCACCACGTACAATCTTAAATAATACGAATTACTCTAAGTAACCACTTGAATTGAAGAGGCTACCTCCCAGATTGCACTTTATTATTTTTTTTATTAACTATTTCCACTTTTTGTGCTTTCTTTTGTATTTTTGATTTTTCCACAATTTTTTCTTGACAGATGACCGATTTCGAATAAAATTAGATTGAATTAATAGTGTACTCAATAGCTATGTAGGCTTCTCTTGATGGGGTATGACAGATTTTTGACAGAAATGTATTTTTCTGCATTTAAGCAAGATATATTTATAGTGACACCAAGATCAAAACGAATATAAATACAAGAACTAGTACTTGAAGTATTAAATTGCCATCAGAATACACCTAACCTAGTTGTGAAAATATAATATACTCGTACTAAAGAAATTTTCAAAATATATGAATAACCCAAGGGATTCCCAAACAACGTCATAGAAGAGAAAGCAATATTTGACGAATTATGCTGAGATGAAAATTATTAAATCACTTATAAGTATAAAATTCCTTTACTATCCAGCATGTATAGGATACAAAATGTTCAGAGTCTTCGGTCATTAAAGTCAGCTTCAGTAAGCAGTGGATAGGCTGATCGTCAGACCAAAACTATGAATGCATGCTCATTTAAGTCGAATCCAGTTCCAAACAGATGTTCAAATTATCTGAAGATGCATATGCTTTAACCGCACTCAGGTGGTCATTAGTTGACGTAAAACATAAATGATGGATAGAACGCCGATGTCAACAGCCTAGGGTAGAAATTTAGCCTTAGGTGTTCAAACGAAAGCTTCTGGACCATTCGCAAATAATATATAAATGCATATCTTTTACCGGGACCTGGACGACTGTTGAGTGGGAACCTACTAACTATATCAATGCAGGTTTTGCGAGTAGCGCAACAATTCAAATCTGCGTCAAGTACTTAATATATCTGTTCATAGTAGCTGCAAAAACTAAGTTTGTAAATCGGTAAATTTATATTCGCAGGTCGAAATTGCAAGCGTTGCAAGGGATCAACGTTAAATACAAGAAGACTAAAAGAATTCTCCAGCACCCTGCATCAACCCTCTCGAACTAGTGATATTCTTTCATTGCTATGATAACAGCTTCATTCTTAAAAGTGTCGAAGATTTCACGAACACTAATGACCAATCCACCTTCCTCAAAAAAAAAAAAAAAAAAAAAAAAAAAAAAAAAAAAAAAAAAAACACTATTCATTGAAAAGCAGTTAAGTTAAACTTTTGATCTCCTTAAAATTATTAATAAACTTCACATAATCGCAGAACTAAAAAATATGAACGACAGTAGTGTAAAATCTACCCTTAATTCTTATATTCCAAATATAACTGAGTTTCCCTCCAATCGGACCTTGATATGTGTTTCCGAAGTCTATTTAATAGCAGTGCCCCCTCACGTGTTAGCAGGGATACGTTCCTTTTCCTTATAAATATTCAGAGCAAATTCAATGAAATGAGCAACAACGTCGCTGAATCTCGCAAGTTTTTAACAGAAATTGCTGATGATATCAGGATTGTTTCTGAGAAATCGAATATATACCATTGCAAGTTCAGCCGTAGTCCAGCCGCAGTTTACCGTAGCGTATATTGTAATAAATCTCTGGTTACTGAAATGCTTGAAACTGCAGTAAATACATCTTCACTATATTTCCATTCTCTTCAGCTGCCTCAACAGACTCAAGAGCCCAAAGTTGTTCCTCCACCTCCAGAAACCACACACACCTGCTGCGGAATTCCTTAAACTCATTTTGAATAGAATAGGCGATTAAATAAACTGAGCAATTACATCGAAACAAATGCCTTATGCTTTTCGATTAAAGCTACATCTGTCCTTGTAGACCCTACGTGATTGAGTAACTATTTTAAACAGAACTTTAAACATTTACAACTGCAAAAAATGTCGCCTGCAATTGTTTCGAAACCTGCTTACTTGACAGTAAGCATTCCCTCAAAATACGAGTGCCTGTTCTTCAAACCTTCCTCCAATGTACTCATCCTCGGCAGAATATCGATCAAGAAACTTATGCCCAAAGATAAGCGCAGCCAAAAATGAAAAAAATCTGGAGAAGTATAGTGTGAAGCTCAAAAACATTAATGCTAACACAAAAACGCAAACACCTACTTCTAATTTCGACTCAAACTGGTTTGAAAGAAAAAAACATTTACTTGGTTTCCCGGGCGATCCATCTCGTCATACCCTAGAGCAAATAAACACCTCATTAGAGTGTATCCTTCAGCCTCATACACAATCCCTCCACGCTTACTAACCACACAACCTCTATGAACCTGACTTCTAAGACACCCGATTACCTCAGTCCAAGTTCTCAAAACACAAATTGCATCTAAAATCTCTTTGCCTCCTCTCTTTGATCCGATGGTTTCTTCAATGGTCAAACTTTCGAAATAGCTAGCTGATTCGAGTGATCGTAGAATATACGAAAATGTTATTTGATATCTTTCCTATGATAAACCCCACCCTATCGACGGAACTACGAAAACAAATATTATGGTTTCTTTTCAGCAAAAAGGGCTTCCCACAAACTCTAAGGATCTTCGCCAAATGTTCGTGCGTTTTTAACATTACTCCAACCGGGGTGTTATGAATGGTCTCCGCTCATATGTCGCCCGTAGTTTCTAAGCGCATTTGACACCTTCAATGAACATTCGAGTTTTAAAAACTACTTTCGTTCCTAATTCATTGAACAATTTTGTGGTTGTTCCACAGAAACCTCAAAGAACTCTTCCTAAATGTTGATCCATATATTACCAAAACGTTAGGGGGCTACGGACCAAAATCCTAACTCTCGGGTTCTTCTATATGATGCTTTTGCCCTTTCACCCGAATATAACAATTGTGGTGAGTAGACTGTGATGTCTACCGCATAGATAATATACAGATAGATAATGAATCAACTGGTCGTGAGTCCTTTTGACAATAACGACTTCTCTCAGATGTGCTGAATATGAAAAGTTATCCGGTATTATCCTCGTACATATACGGTATATATATGGCATTTCCATATTAAAGCATTTTTGTTGGCACATCCGTTTTTCTGAACCAGCCCGCAGTTACCAACCGGCTGTAGATCCGCTTGACTCACTATTTAATCACGTCGACTTCAGCGACGTTATAGATATTTTGGGTGATTTTAATCTACATAATCTGAAATGGGTTTAGAGAGATTGAAAACATTTCACTGTTGGTATCGCAATGTCTGAAAATGAAGATCTCTTCATCGGCTATCTTACGAATTCCGGCCGTTTACAATTAAGTCGTAACACCGACAATTTTGAAAGACAGCTTGATCTCATCTGTTCTTCCGGTCCGGGTAATAGGTGGGGTGAAAAGTAACCTCCTTGTGAATGAAAAAAAAATTTTTTTTAGATGTTTTTTTTTTTTATTCTATACAGTCCCCTTTTAGTTTGATACACTTATTCCAACAATTTTCCAACTTCTTGATCCCGTCCGAAAAGTAATTTTCCGGAAGGTCTGCAAAATACCCCTCCGTGGCGTCGATGATTTCCTCGCGTGATCTGAATTTTTTATTGATGAGCCATCTTTTGAGGTTTGGGAAGAGATAATAGTCCGAGGTAGCCAAATCGGGTGAATACGGTGGATTGGAGCCGAAGTCACTGATTTTAGCCATGTTTGCGATGCTTTTGTGCGCCGGTGCATTGTCTTGCAAAAACAACATTTTTTATCGCTTCAAGTGAGGCCGTTTTGCAGCGATTTCGGCCTTCAATTGCTCCAATAATGCACAGTAATACTCGCTGTTGATGGTTTTTCCTTTTTCGAGGTAGTCCACGAAGAGTATGCCATGACAATCCCAGAAAACCGACGCCATAACCTTTCCGACAGATCGAGCCTCCCTCGGCCGCTTCGGAGCACTCGTGCCGGATTCAGTCCACTGCCGGGCACTCATTCTGTTTTCTGGTGTTCAACAGTTACCAATGGACGCCAAAAGTCCGCCCGATTCCGCATCAGCAAGTCCAAACACTCTTTCGAAGTGCTCTCGTGTTCGTGTTTTTGGTCATGAGTGAGTATGCGCGGCCCCCAGCGGCAGGATAACTTTTTCATATGCCGAATATTGCCCAAAATATGGCGTGTAATAATCTTTGTGGTATCTGCTAGCTCACGCACACCTTCACTTTCCGGTCAGCCAACACCATTTCATGTATATTGTTTTTTGTTGATTTTTTGACATTGTCCTCTGTAACCGCATCTGAGGGCCTGCCGCTGCGGACTTGAATGGTAGTGGAATTGCGGCCACCACGAAACTCTCAAAACTAATATTTGTCTGTGTAATCTGACGGAGCATTAGCCCTATAATATTTCTCCAACTTTTCTTTTGTTTCCTTCGCCGTTTTGCCTCTCAAAAAATAATGTTTTATAATGAGAGAACGAAAATCGTTTTTGTCCATACTCAACATGATGCCAAACACGTCAAAAACAATCAGCTGTCCAAACAAAACTAAAGACAGTATCGCACTGAAATTTGGCGTGTCTGCCTTAATATAAACGGACTTCAAGACACTATAACCCTTAAGTAAACCCTGAGTTTACTTTTCACTCCATCTAGTAATTGCATTATTTCAGGAAGCAATAATCTTCACTTTAATCTAGATCAATACCACCCGTATTATTACCCGTATCCTTGACGTTTATGTACAAACACGGTCTCAACACGTATATTTCTTTAATTTTCATAGAGCTTACTACGCTACCCTGCTTGGCGATTGATCGGGAAACTGCCAAGTGTCCTATAACTTTGATTGGACCAGCAGCGCAACAATCAAGCTTACAGTGGTGGTACCCGATAACTGCATGAATAGGCCCTTACTCTTGCAGGCTAAGGACGCAAGGGCATTCTCGGCCAGTAGCATAATACTGGCCTAAACAGTCATAGGGCATACAACCATTTACGGAAGAAATTAAAAAAAAATGTGACGAGCCAATGACCTCAGATAAAAATAGATTCACTGTTAAATGCCCTTACAAACTGTGGTAAATACTATGGTGTATGCTATAGGGAAAAGAAACAGCGAGTTCAAGAAAGGAGGACATCTTTAATAGAACAGTTGGTAAGCATAGCCGACACGACACCACGTCTGGTAACGGATTTAGGCTTACTGACTTTGAGATGGGACGAAGTATCACTATAGCGTCCAAACGGCTTCTTCGTCTCAAAATACACAAATGGAAATGGGGTCATCCGATTATGAAACTCTAAAACGAATTGATTACATCGCGAGACATGCCTCCATTATTCCGGATGTCCAAACCTTCCGGGCAGCCAACATTTACTCGGATCAACACCTTGTTGCAGCCAAGGAGAGAAGAACTACTGTGAGAAGATATAACGAAGAAAAGCTGCCATCGCAAGATACCACCACCAAGAAATACCTGATTTGATGAATAATGCCAGGACGCACATGCTACAAAGGACGAGGGCTGCTCTTATCCTCAATGAGCAGAAGAGTATCGAAGAACATCGATCGAAGATATTACGAAATTGTACTCTAAGAATAACGTACGCAAGTTTTGCCAACAGGTAAAAAGAAAGTGTCAAGGGAAGTACAGAAGCCTGAAGTAATGAAGAAGAAAACCTTATAGTAGAGTCAGTGCTGAAAACATGGAATCAATTTTTTATCGACTGTATAGCAGCGAATAAGCTTAACATCCCGCCATCAGGCAGAATAGACCATGGCAAAAATGGTATTATATTGGCTTTCAAATCAGACAATTGAAACCCGAAAGACACAACAACGATTCCAATTACACAAATATGTAATTTAGTGTCCCCAACTGCGACAAATATGGGATTATACCCGTAAGTCTCCTCAATGTCGCATACAAAATCTTATCTGCCACATTGTGTGAATGTCAGAAATCCATCGTCAACAACCTTGCTGATTTCTACCAGGAAAGTCCATAACGGACCAAATCTTCACACTTTCGCAGATCCTGGAAAAATCTCAAGAATTGTGTTTTGAACACAACACACATATTTTCATCGATTTTAAAGCGGCATATGAAAGAATTTATAGGGACAAATTATACAAAGCCATATCTAGTTTTGGCATTCATTCCAATCTCATTGGTCTGCACAGAATGACAATTGGGAAAGTTCGCTGCTCCGTTGAAGTCGATAAAGAAAAAATTGTGGGGAACTCACCAGCGAACACTGGGAGCGCAAAATTCTGTGCAACTGCAAGGTGGGGCTAAAGAAATGTCATAATGTAAATGTACCAAAATTTTTGCAAGTGGCATCAAGTGCTTTATGCTTTGAAATTTATTTTGTAAATAGATAGAGAATTATTTTACAATAAGCAACGGAGCAATATACACCTGATGAACGCTGAATTATTGTTATTGCTTATTAAACCAAATTTCCGATCGGTTCCTTAAACACGGTGAAAATTTCGTCTTCCTTTTCCACGTCCTCTTGCACCATGTGCACCAACAGTTAAGCACTTGGCTGAGCGTTTCAGGCAAACTGGGTATTGTTCGTTCGACCGAGATAGTCCACAAACATCGACCAGGCAACGATGCACACAATTTGGCATCAGCAAACGTTCGTTACATCGAATTTTGGTGAAGGATCTTTCGCTAATTACTGCCTGTTGACCGTCAAGTGATGTTAACCTATTTCCATGTTCTGTTAAGTATTCAAAATCATAGTAAGTGATAAAGCATATTTCCATTTAAGTGGTTATTTGAATAAGCAAAATTTGCATTTCTGAGGCATGGAGAATACACATGAAATTCACGACGAACCATTGCATCCCCTAAATGTCTCTGTTTGGTGCGCCATTAGCAGTAAAAAAGTGATGGGCCCGACGGCACCAACGTAACCGAAACTGATGCGCCCTACAGGCAGATGTTAAACGAGAAACGCAAGTTACTGAATTCGGTCTCGAACATTGTTCGTTTCAGTAAGACGAAGCAATTGCACACATAGCTCGGTAACGATGGAGATTACCAACTTGCAGGCCGTGTGATCTCCCGCCAGATCGCCGGATCTGATAGTACCAGACTTCTTCCTTAAGAGCTTTTTGAAATCTTGCATCTGCCACAACAAACCACAAACCTTACAAGTTTTGAAAGCCAACAATGAAGAAAACATCCCTAATTTAGAGCTAAAATGCCGTAAGCCGAGCACAAATGTACATCACCACAGGAGGTGGTCTTTTGACTGATATCGTGTTTTCAATTAAATGTTATCAATTTTACACCTTCAGATAAAATTTTCGTGAAAACAGAGCCAACGTTTTTTTCATTTTTAGTAAAATAGCACCCAATTTACATTATAGATTACTTTTGCCTCTCCTTGCACAACATACGCCGATAATATCAACATAATTGGGAAAAATGGATTAAGAGTTTTAAGTTTAAAAATCGACAAATTGCACAGATTGTCACAATCGACAGCTATAATTTCGAAGTAGTAAAGGACTTTGACTACCTTTGCTCTGCTATAAATTCTGTCAATAACACCTCGGCAGAAATAGAACCAAGAATTACATTTGAAATGCGCTGTTTCTTTTGCTTAAGAAGTAATCTGGGCAGTAAGGCCCTTTCCCAAAAAACTAGGGAGACACTAAATAAGACCTTGATCATCCCAGTTCTGCTTTATCGCCCAAAAGCATGGGAACCATTATAAGTGGTGGAGTACCATATATGGTACAAACAGTCGTTTCGAGAGAAAAATCATTTGAAAAATATTTGGTCCGTTTGCGTTGACAGGCTTTGGAGGAGAAGATTCAACGATGAACTATATCAGTTTTACAGTGACATCGATTTCGTCAGAGAACTGCGCATCAGTCGTTTGAGATGTATAGTATGTACATGTAGAGCGAATTGACACCAATGCTCCTGCCCTCAGAGTTTTTGAATCTAACCCGGAGGGACAACACAGTAGAGAAAGACCTCATCTTAGGTGGCGCACACAAAAAAAAGGGAACCTCAATCGACATGGAGTGTGCAACTGCAGGCAGTTAGCTAAACCGCTCTAATTGAAGAAATTTGTTAGTTAAGCCCCAGGTTAATACCGAATTATAGCGCACCGAAGTAGGTAAATAAGACTACGCAAAAACAAACAACTTGCTAAGTACAAATTCAAACTCTCTTTATAATAGGCCTTGCCTTTCGAAAGAAAATGCTCTTGATACTTTTTACACTAAAGTTTTCAACTGTTTTTCACAACCTGCTCTATTTTTGCCCCAAAACAATTCCCAATTAGCTCCACCCTTAGCGCAATCCGCGACAAGACTCGATCTAAAAGATTGCAAAGAAGTTGTAAGCTTTCAGTCAGTAAGACTTTCGATAAAATTACGCATAAAGTCATCCTTCTTAAATTAAAGACTCTTGGTTTTCAATCAAATTTAATTATATAGATCATTTCGTACTTGAATGAAAGACACTACAATGTCATCTTTAGGTCAACAGTATCTAAATTCATAAAGTCGCCAAGGAAATAATCTCTACCTTCTGTTATTCATGCAGAAAATTTTAAATTCACTTACAATTCACTTACAATATTAATATGAATGATAATCTTTCGACTCATTCTGTCTGTTGACTGTTTTACGCTGCAAAAAGACTTAAAAAGGTTTTACACTTGGTGGTAGAAAAACTTCGCTGAGCTGGACGTTAAAAAAGCCAAACTTATAGCATACACTCGAAAATGTATCACAACTTTACTCCTGACCTACTTTATTCTTTACGAATTTATTCCCATAGTAACAAAAATGTGGGACTTAGATGTTATCTATGATAATGAATTTAACTTCTTTTTCCACATAGTTACCATCATAAAGAAGATCAATCCCTCTCTTGGCTTCGGTAGGCGCTGAAGTTTAGCGCTTAGAAATTTTTCGACCCATTTGTTACTAAATCACTTTATATGGTATGTATTGTACCATATATGTTGTATATGTTTTTTAACTTGAGACATCCAAATTACTCGAAAAATACGCGATATTGCGAAAAATGTTTCAGACAAAACTCACAAGGTTCTGAAGGGGACATAAGATGGTGACCACGAGTTTGACCTTAAGACCCATTTTCAGGGTCAAACGAAGGTCACTTTTGATTTTTCAAATGATAATTCCTGATTTTCATTGCATTTATTTCCCGCGACTATTTCAACAAATGCTCGAAAATGTGACCATTCACTTCAAGACACTTGTCTATCTATCTAAATGAACCAACAGAACTGAAAAGTATTTCTGGAGTAATCTTCCGGCAAGCTTCAGTTATTCGTCTTTTCATGTCCTCACGTGTTGTTGGCTTTTTTCCGTAAACCTCACTTTTTACGTAGCCTCAGAAGAAGAAATCAAGTGATCAGGTGATCTCTAGCAGGCCATTGCCTTGGTAGGTTTTCGGTAGCCCAGAAATGCATATTATGTCGATTGACCGTACCGTGATTGGTGAAAGTCGACTCATCAGAGAATAACACCTTGGCGAAGAAAAGGGGGTTTCGTTCAATTTGCTGAAGTGCCCATTAACAAAAGGAAACCCGCCGGCGAAAATCCTCACTAGAAAGATCTTGATGCATTGAAACATGATAAGGATGGTATTTATGCCGATGTAATATCTTACAGACAGTCGTTTGAGAAATTCCTCATTCACGACTTATTTGGCGAGTGCTAATGACTATCGTGTTCAACGGCAGCTAACACTGCTATTTCATTGTCCTCAACAGCCACCCTATCTGACCGATTCCTTTTCTTTGGTTGCACACTTCCTTCACCAGTGAATTGTTGGATGATCCGATAAAAGGAAGCGCGCGATTGTATCTGGTCTGCGAAACGTTGGGCTTGCGTTGCTCTTTACAACAGCACCATCGATGTTCCTTCCAGTTTCTCCATAAATCAATATCATTTCAATTTTCTCTTGAATTGAAATAGCCTGCATTATTAATCTGGAAAACGTTACTAATAATAATCAGTTCCTCAAAACAAATATCGAACTTCTAAATGAAGTACAGTTCCGTTCAAGTAGAAAAAAAGGGCAGAGTACACGTTATACACTCTCAGATAAGTTTAGGAAAGACTCTGAAATTTCTTTGAGTCTTAACTTCACTCGAGGCAATAATGACTTCCTCAGAACAAATCTCGACCTTCTAACACCCTAACAACGTTGGAAACCGATTTATGATATAGGCGTGCCAGTGCAGTAGTATCTAGCACTGAATGAATAAGACCTTTGAGACAAAGTCGTGTGTTTCATTGAGGAATACGACTGAGCAATGAAAATCAGGAACTATCATTTGAAAAATCAAAAGTTACCTTCGTTTGACCTTGAAAATAGGTCTCAAAGTCAAACTCGTGGTCACCATCTTATGTCCCCTTTAGAACCTTGTGACTTTTGTCTGAAACATTTTTCGCGATATTTCGTATTTTTCGAGTAATTTAGATGTCTCAAGTTAAAAACCTCACCCAGTATATTCGGCGTTGAATCTGTACAGCGAAGGTTTATCCGCTTTCGCGATACGTGATCTCCATTGCACTGACAACTTTCCACTTTATCACGATCACCTGAAACCCTTTATAACACGTCGTGAATTTAGTATATCTTATTTGAGTATGTCTCTCTGTTATTGACTCTTCCACTCTTTTGTAACTCATCTCTTTATATGTATACCAACGTAATCGTATATCAGTTCCTCTCTTTCGTATAAATCCACAGCGAACGAATTATGAATATCATGAACCTTTGAACAGAATGCTCCATGAAATCAATTCTACTACGTGAAGTGAAAAGTAACCTCCTTGACTGACAGAATGCGCCGCTACTGCAAAAAAGGTTATAGTGCCTTGAAGTCCGTTCGTATTTAGGCAGACATGCCAAATTTCAGTGCGATACTGTCTTTAGTTCTTAAGTTTTGTTTTGTTAGCTGATTGTTGTTGACGTGTTTGGCTTCATGTTGAGTATGGACAAAAACGATTTTCGTTCTCTCATAAAACATTTTTTTTGAGAGGCAAAACGGCGAAGGAAACAAAAGAAAAGTTGGGTAAATATTATGGGGCTAATGCTCCGTCAGATTATACCGACAAATATTGGTTTTGAGAGTTTTGTGGTGGCCGCAACTCCACTACCGATCAAGTCCGCAACGGCAGGCCCTCCGATGCGGTTACAGAGGACAATGTCAAAAAAATACATGAAATGGTGTTGGCTAACCGGAAAGTGAAGGTGCGCGATCTAGCAGACACCACAAGGATTAGTACTGAGCGCAAAAACCTTATTTTGGGCAATATTCGGCATATGAAAAAGTTATCCTGCCGCTGGGGGCCGCGCATACTCACTCATGACCAAAAACACGAACGCGAGAGCAATACGAAAGAGTGTTTGGACTTGCTGATGCGGAATCGGGCGGACTTTTGGCCTCCATTGGTAACTGTTGAACAACAGAGAACAGAATGAGTGCCCGGCAATGGACTGAAGCCGGCACGAGTGTTCCGAAGCTGCAAAGGGAGGCTCGATGGGTCGGAAAGCTTATGGCGTGGGTTTTTCTAGGATTGTCATGCCATACAATTACTATTACTGTGCATTATTGGAGCGATTGGAGGCTGAAATCGCTGAAAAACGGCCTCTCATGAAGCGAAAAAAAATTTTGTTTTTGCAAGACAATGCACCGGCGTACAAGAGCATCGCAACCACGGCTAAAATCAATGATTTACGGCTCTAATTGCTGTCGTATCCACCGTATTCACCCGATTTGGATCCCTCGGACTATTATCTCTTCCCAAACCTCAAAAGATGACTCATCAACAAAAACTGCAGTTCACGCGAGGAAATCATCGACGCCACGGAGGAGTATTTTGCAGACCTTCCGGAAAATTACTTTTCGTACGGGATCAAGAAGTTGGAAAATCGCCAGAAAAAGAATTTTTAACTAAAAGGGGATTATCTTGGACTTCGATCTTATTTAACTCTCCCTCAAGACTACCTTTCATTCTTCCTATGCCCCACTTCCAATACCCCCACGATCATAGCACTTAGCTATATAAATTATTAGTTTTTAAGTTTAGCATTTTAGTTTTTGTTTGTACTCAGCACATTACGTAGAATAGAGCTTTCCGGGGTTGTCTCGAGCCTAACGATAAAAATAAAAATGAATTTAAATTCTTACAGTTGCACTGCATTTTGGTACATTTTAAATCACACATTAAATTGCAGTGTAATTTTTTGCCAATTTTTCAACACCTCTGTGTACTTATTGAAAAAAAATCTGTGTTTACAGAAGTAATAAATTAATGAATTAAATGAAATTAAAAAGGTACACGGCAGCGACTACTGGCAGTAGGTAAGTAAGCTATTGAATTCTGAATGTAAAATCCTGGCTTTATAAATGAGTTCCTGATAATTATCTCTGCCTCACTGATTTTTCATTATTTTATCTCGAATCAGCAAAAGGCATTTCGCCATAAATTGAGTTACATCCTATTAAAATACATACACTGATCATGCAGTATAGCCTCCCCGAAAATAAAGCATCACATTCAACAATCTATAATACATGCATATGGAAAATATTTACTTTTCGCTCTTCCGACAACTACCAATCACATCTGAAGTGGAGCCCTCATTTAATTTCCGTTGATCAATTATTAAGTCCATCAACATAAATCTGAGTATGGCCCCGAGTGTACCATTACAAACTGATATTCAGGGATTCATTAATGCCACCCCCCATTCTGTGACAATTTTGTTTCAAGTCCACCATCCAATAATATGAGTTGCCGCCGGGCGTAAACATCTGACAATTAATTAATTAAAATTCATTGCCATGTTACATATACGATATCTACAATACAATAATCGGCAGTTTTCCTGTTGACAACAAGTGCGTGCCGCTCTGTGAAATTTATCATGGGGTGGCACAATTTTTTCGAAATGCAAAAACTACAAACTATCCCCTGCTGGCCAGCTCGTTGGCTTATTTATTTTTATTTCTCGTTTCATTGAGCCACCTACTGTTTTTAAAGTGTTCCTGTCTGTAACAATGACGTGGGTGTCGATATTCTAGAGGAAAGACAATGGGACCAAGAACCGGAAACGGGAAGAAGCGCATCTGAGAATTGCTTGCGCGTTACAAAAAAATGCCAACACCACACGTCGATAGTTCCACCGAATTCGGATTACGGAAATGATAATCCCTTTACTACTGTAGAATGCTTGGAATGAGTATCTCTAAAATCGTACGAAGTCAAATGCCAAACGAACTTTTCTCAGAAATTACTGCTGGGTTTTTATGGTAATTTATTCGTGAACCCCTTTTGTTTGTGCAGGATAAACACGAAACGAGGAAATAAAATTGAGAATATGGACAATTACATTCACTGTGGATGGAAAACATCCGCTTGAACAGCTTCTGTCAGTATTGACTTTGACCAAGTACCAAGTATCCTGGAAAATAAACGAAATGAAAAATAAGCTGCCATGTTTAACGTGATATGCGAGCACAACATGATACTACAAAATCATTATATTCTTATGTACTCGTACATATGTGTATATCTCAGATCAGAGAAAGTGATGATTATCAAAAGTATTAATACCACCACTGCCTTTGTTTTTGAACACCACGTCGTTGACCTTGGTCTTAACTAATTAATTTTTCTCGTTAACGTTGTTTTTTGCCAACTGCCTCAAGTTGGGCACCACAAATTCGTTAAGGTGCCCTCGCATTCGTTCGCTCTGCCTTAGACGATATCTTCCCCTATTGCGGATAGAAAACGTAGACTTTTGAGAACAGTACGTTAACACCCATTCATTCTAACTATATAAAGTTTTTAATTCACTTATATAACCAAGAAGATTTCACTGTACAGCCTGTAGAGCTCACTGTTAAATCTTTTCTCCCATAGCATATGTGACTGAAGAATACGGATATTTTTATCTGTGAAATATAACAAAACTGGAATGATTAGGGTATTTTTAACAGACTTCTTAGTATTTCTATTGATTGACATTAGAGAGTTAATAAAGTTGCCGAGCTACATACATGGATAGAAACTTTAGTTACCTTAAATTAATAGCTGTCTTTTGTGACGTTCTGTCGGACTTGTCGGTGTTGCATCAACAACTTGTTGAAAGTGTTTACTTTTATAGAAGTATGATTATATGTACATATATAGATAGTAAACTTATTAGTTGTATTGTAATCGAGCTCTCCAGCCAGGTCGACCTCTACTCATCTTTTTCGCTGAGGGCGCGTTTCGCCTCACATAAATACAATCCTAAATTTAAGTTATGTGAAAAATAAAAATATCCTTTAGTCAGTAAGCAAACTGAATGGTTGATATCTTTCACATAAGAAAGTACTCTCCTTGTATTCTTGAACACTACATTTCTCCTCCCAGTTACGCACACCAAGATGGCTGGGGACTCCTTTCAACTGCGTGCGCTACTTTAACCAAGGACTGACTATACTGCGTTGTCCAACTTGGTTGGAATCATATATCTATTAGACGAAATGTGATCCAAAGAATCGATGTTAATAGGTGGAGCCTTCTCACCCGATCCAACCAACGTAGTTCTTTGCTATACCTTTTTCTACATTTGTAGAACTGAAGAATTAGATAATGCAGAAGAGGTTGTAACAAGTGAAAATAAAGCTGATACTAGAATACGACGTGAAAAAATTGACCTTTCAAAACTTCTGTGGAGAAAGAAACCTATGGAAATTGTTGATTAGGTATGGAAACATACCCCTCAATATTCGAATGAAGTGAAGCTACCTTCACAAATTTCTTGGATTTCTTTGATGACGAAATTATCAAAAAAATAGTGATGGAAACAAATCAATACACATTACAAAAAAATGGTTAGGAACTTTGTGCAGATTCAGAGAAGATTCGTAAATTTATTGGTATACCTTTTTATATGGGCGTTGTTGGTATGCCAAGTCACAGATGTTTTTGGAGTTATGAAATGCGATATGAAAAAGTTGCTTCTATAATGTCAAGAGATGATTTTGACAAAACTATTCAATACTTTCATCTGAACAACAACTAAATGGCAAAAATAAGTGGTGAGGTTGGTTATGATAAATTGTTCAAAATGCGACCTTTATTGGACCATCCAAAGAGTAAGTTCAATGCAATTCCCGATATCGACGAACACCAGGCAGTTGATGAGCAAGTTATACCACATAAAGGTCGGTCTGGATTGAAACAATATAATCAAAAAAAAAAAACCGCACAAATGATGATGAAATGATGATGAACTTGAAAATACTAGGAAAACATTCCAAATTAGGCATACATAACAAACTGCTCATCTATAAGCAAGTGCTTAAACCTGTTTGGACGTACGGTGTACAACTTTGGGACTGTATTTACCCAAGCAACCGAAATATTCTCCAAAGCTATCAAAACAAAGCTCTAAGACAAATCGTGAACGCCCCATGGTATATTAGAAACAGTGATATCCACAGAGACATAGGAATAGTTACCGTCGAGGACGAAATAATAAACTTTGCTCTCAAACTCCGTATTCGTCTTCATGGTCATTGTAATAATATTGGGTCTAAAACTTATTCGTTCGCTTTGCTTAGAGATGGCGTAACTTGTATTATTCTATTGTTATTATTCCATTAGAACATGCGTTGGAAAACTACTGTCATTGTACGTCATTTCAGTATATGTCATTCATTTGAAGCGTAAACAACAATAATTTTTTTTCACTCAAATATGTCGAACTTTGTGCCTTAAAAAGTGTTTTTCCGGGGAGTTCTTCTTCATTACTTTAATATGAAGAAAACTGCTGCCGAAAGTCATCGTATTTTGGTAGAAGTTTATGGTAAACATACGCTAGTTAAGCGAACGTGCCAAAAGTAGTTTGCACGGTTTAAAAGTGGTGATTTTTGCTTGGAAGACGATGAACGTCCTGGGCAGACAAAAAAGTTTGAAGATGAAGAACTGGAAGCATTACTCTATGAAGATTGTTGCCAAACATAAGAAGAGCTCGCAAAATCTTTGGGTGTCACTCAAGCAGCAATTTCAAAACGTTTAAAAGCAGCTGGATATATTCAAAAGCAAGGAAATTGGGTTCCACATGAACTCAAGCCGAGAGACTTCGAAAGACGGTTTTGCATGTCCGCCACAAAAGGAAGTCATTTTTGCATTGGATTGTTACTGGTGATGAAAAATGGATCCATTATGACAACCCTAAGCGCAAAAAATCATATGTGAAAAACGGCCAACCAGCCAAATCAACGGGAAAGCCGAATATCCATGGCGCGAAGTTAATGCTCTGTATTTGGTGGCATCAGATGGGTGTGCTGTATTATGAGCTGCTAAAACCGAGTGAATCCATCAATGGACAACGCTACTGAACACAATTAATCCGTTTGAAGAGAGCAGTAGCCGAAAAAAGCACGGAATATGCGACCAGACACGAGGCAATAATTTTCCATTATGACAACGTTCGGCCCCACGTTGCTATTCCGGTTAAGAACTATTTGGAAAACGGTGGATGGGAAGTCTTACCCCACCCGCCTTATAGCCCAGACTTTGCCCCTTCTGACTACCATTTGTTCCGGTCGATGCAAAACGCCCTCACTGAAATACGGTTTACATCAGAGCAGAATATTAAAAATTGGCTTGATTCAGTATTGGCTGCCAAGCCGACGCAGTTCTTTTGGGATGGAATCCACAAATTGTCAGAAATATGGGAAAAAGTCATAGCTTCAGATGGGCAATACTTTGAATAATACTATTGTACATGTTTTTCTTAAATAAAAGTTCAAATTTTGAAAAAAAAAACCGCACGAATTAAATTACATACCCAATATGTTTAATAATAAATAATTAAAAAGATAAAAAAAAAATAATGAAATTGTCTAATATGGAGCGAGAGTAGAGTAAACGACTGGCGTTATCGTAACGCTTTTCAGACGCCGTATAACTTTCAGAATTTTGATTCTGCTCAAATAGAGCAAAATATTCCACAGAGCTCAGGGTATCCACTACATAACAATAGTTCGAGAAGTCGTACATTTAATTCAAGTCAATCCAGAAATCAAAATAATTTAAGCCAAAATGCTTCCAGCTCACGTTACTCAAGAAAAAACCATCGAAATGAAGCCATGGAGGAAGATCTTTTAAATGCAGAAAATGTACTCGTTGCTTCACCCGAAGTTGCAAACCATTTTGAAAATTCACGATTTCAAAATTTTCCTTCAGATACCTTTGATTTGTAACCTATAAAGTCTCCATTGGAATTACTTATAAATTTGAGAGCAGCTACATCTTTAATCCAAAAAGTGTTTCTCATACATTCTTCTACGGAACTTGAGCATTTCTATTAATTCAAAAAATTCAATTCCGCTATTTAAGGAATTTAATAAACCTCTGGCAAAATTTGAAATGCTTGAGACCGAGTTGAACAATAATTTCGGCGGTATACTTGGTTGCAATGTTCTAAAGCCCTTGCAAGCCAAGATTGGACTTGAGAAATCGCAACTTGAAAATATGCTATTCTGCAGGTAATATTAAGTAAAACTCGAACACATTTGTGTGGAAAAAATTTTAAAAAACCAAACACGGATTCAATTACTGGCAAGCTAAAACTTAAGAATTTAAACAAGAAGAAATAAAGTATTTAATCGTTACACTTCCCAACGTTTATTTTTCTTGAAGACGGCAATATATTGACAGTCGTAAAATATAATCACAATCAGTTAGTACCAACCTTCAAAAGATACGTGTATAAATTTGACAGCTGTCAAAGCGTTGTGAGTGAAGCAACTTTTGTTATTGTGAAAAAAAATGGATTCAAAGCAATTTCGTGTGTTGATTTATCATTGCTTTTTTATGGGAAAAAATACAGCCTATGCAAAGAAATGGCTTGATAAGTGTTACACGGACTCTGCGAACGAACCATTCGCAAGTGAATTGAAAAATTTAAAAGTGGTCATACAAGCACCGAAAATAATGCACGCAGTGGACATGCAAAAGAGGCTGCTTCAGATGAAAACATCAAAAAAGAACACAAAGTGATTACAAATGACCGTAAAGTGAAGTTGATCGGGATAGCTGAGGCTCTGAAGATATCAAAAGAGCGTGTTGGATATATCATACACGAATATTTGGACATGTGAAAGCTCTGTTCAAAGTGGCTGCTGCGTTTGCTCACAGTCGACCAAAAACAACAACGTGTTGATGATTCAGAGGAGTGTTTAAAGGAATAATTTTAATCAACTATCTCCAAAAGGGGCAGACTATCAACAGCGACTATTACATTGCGTTGTGGGAGCGTTTGAAGGACGAAATCGCAGAAAAACGGCCGCATTTGAAGAAAAAGAAAGTGCTGTTTCATCAAGACAATGCACCGTGTCACAAGTCGATGAAAACGATGGCGAAATTGAATGAATTTGACCCCCAGCGACTATTTTCTGTTCGCAAACCTCAAGAGAATGCTCGCTGGAAAGAGATTTAAGGCCGATGAGGAAGTAATCACCGAAACAGAGGTCTATTTTGAGGCTAAACCGAAATAGTACTACAAAACTGGTATCGAAAGATTGAAAAATCGTTTCAATCAGTGTATCGCCCTCGAAGGCAACTATATTGATAAATAAAGTTGAATTTTGCAAAAATTTTGTGTTTTACTATAAAACTGCACATAAAACAGCCAATGTGTTATATTATATTATTGATTTTTTTGCTGTCCAAGTCCATCTTTGAGTTAATTTGCATAAACTTATCGCAATTGACACAAATTGAAACTTTTACGAATTCGACAGTTTTCTTTTAGAAATTTTTTCTTACAAGAACAGGAATTTATACAAAAATTGCAGTCCGGAAACAGACCTATTGAAGACAAATTTGTCAGCACATGTGATTGGACCAAAAACCGTATCCCCTGTAGCTCTGTATGGTTACGCAGTCTGGCTTGGGAACAAATTCGTTTACTCCAGAGTGCTTAGCCATTGGACAAAGAAACATTATCTTTCTAGTAACGATCTGGCTTGGGCCTAAACTTGTTTACTCCACAGTGCCTAGCCAAGATTGCCCCTGCAGTGTATGTTAGTTTGCAAGTGTGTTAAGTTCTCAGCCCTTTATTTAGGCCGCCATCGGTAAATGAGTACTTTACACATACGTTTTATATCTTTAAGTTCTATATTTTAAGAAAGTATCTTTTAATATAAATTCAAATCTTATGTGGTTATTCCACATTACAATCAAACGCTTCTTTATAGTATGGTATGATTCTTACCGTAAGTTCTAAATGTTCTAGCGCTATACTATTACAATATAATATGCTTATATAACAGATGATACTATTCCATCAGTGATGTTAAGAACAGACCAGTCATCTAAGATTGTTTTTATGAACTACTCTAATATCAATCAAAACTGTAGTTCGTTAATTCTGTTGAATTATTTTTTCTACGAAAATTTTTCCAAACTTATTTTTTATTCGTTTATTTGCACATATGTACACCTTTGCACCAAGTCTATATGTTCGTACTTGCCTCTGTTTTTATGACGTTTTAAATCTGATCCTCATTGGATTTTTTTTTTTTTTTGTCGATTTTTTTTTTACATAAAAATGTTCCTTTTTTTGACTCTTTTCCAACTGCTTCCTCATTTTTGTTCAGTATCGTTTGGCAAATCATCATGATAAGACTCACACCACAACAGCGTCTCCAAATTGTTCAGCTCTATTACGAAAATTAGCGTTCTGTGAGAAATGTTTTTTGTGCGATTCGAGGAACTTACGGTGCGCATAATCGACCTACTGAAACTGGATGATACT
The DNA here is from genome assembly GCA_907269105.1 of Volucella inanis. Classification (NCBI taxonomy): domain Eukaryota; kingdom Metazoa; phylum Arthropoda; class Insecta; order Diptera; family Syrphidae; genus Volucella; species Volucella inanis. The sequence continues at coordinate 153,365,828 of OU026153.1, forward strand.
CGACCGGTTAGACCACATCCAGCACGTAGTGAAGAGACTAGAGCAGCTGTAGCTAAGAGTTTACGCGAAGACTGTGACTACTCGATTCGTCGTCGTTCTCAGCAGCTTGGCTTGGCGTATTCGACAACTTGGCGTATTTTACGTGAGGATCTACGCCTTAAAGCGTACAAAATTGAACTTGTGCAAGAACTGAAGCTACACGACTTGAATTTGCGTCATATTTTCAGTGAATGGACTCTGGCAAAACTAAATGAAAATCCGGTGTCTTGTCGTGAAATTTTGTTCAGTGATGAAGCCTATTTCTGGCTCAATGGATACGTTAGTATCCGAAGCAACCCGAATGGTAGCAAGAGCTACCATTACATTCATTGAAAACAACGGTATGGTGTAGTTTAGGCTGGTGGAATCATTTACCCATATTTCTTCGAAAATGAGGCAAATCAGAATGTTACCGTCAATGGTAACCGTTATCGCGCCATTTTAACGGACTATGTGCTTTAAGAATTTTAAGCACATGCTCTCGGTGAGCTCTGTTTTCAAGATGGCGCTATGAGCCATACTGCGAGTAAGACAATGGACTTGTTGAGAAATCATTTTCGTGAGCACTTTATATCACGTTTTGCTACGGTAAATTGGCCGCCTAGATCGTGCGGCCACTATTTTCTCTGGGGATATGTAAAGTCTCAGGTCTTCAGGAATAAGTGAGCTACGATTGACGCTTTGGAAGCCAACATTACTAGTGCTATCCGCGAGATACCAGTCGCTATGCACGAACGAGTCAGCCAAAATTGGACCTTCCGAATGTCCTGTTTTTGAGATTTCAATATAACAAGTCCACTTATTCTTTTCGTGTAAACTTAGGAGTCTGTCATGAATTATATCAATATGTCGTTGTTTCGTAGTTGAATGGATTGATCTGTTAAACTTGACTGTGAAAAGTAATATCAGTTCATTTCTGTCAATTATTTCGTTATCTAATTTAACACATCTACCAATTTCTCATTATCACAAACTGATGTTTTAGTTTCTTTATAGAAAACTTGAAAACTTGAATAAGAGGTTCCTTGACGTCTAGTATTGAACGAGGTCTTAATGGGATTACAAATGCAAATTCTGAAAATTTATCTATGAACGTGTAGAAGCGCAATTTTTCTGTTGAATAAATATCAACATGTGATACCTCTTCCACATATGAAGGTATGGGACTACCAATTTCTGCCTAAGAAGGGTGGCTTTGAAATTTTCCTTCCTAGCATATTCTGCAGTTAGAAATTATATGTTTTATTTGTTTCTTTTTCTAATGGCTGAGAAGAAATAGTCTCGTAGAATCTGTTCTTACACAATGATCACTGAGCTCGGTTATGTTCTCCGTGAGATCTTCCTCCATTGATTTTGGTCAAGAATTCTTCGCTGTGCGCAGTTCCTGATTATGGCTTATCAACTGTTTGCAAGATAGTGCGTCGGTGACAGAGTACGCCTTCCCTGGTTAATAGAAAAATGGAGGAGAATTTTTCCACAACAATTTTCACTGTTTGATTTTCGTGTTCAAGTTATTATCCGGTAGCGCAAAGGTTGGTGGTCAGTGTAAATGTTAAGTTGCTTCACAACAATGCAAAGAGTTTGAAGGTACCAAACTATGGCGAGAAGTTCCCTTTCAATAATGGCATAATTCTCTTTAGTTGTGGAAGGGGTTTTCACCGACCACCTTGCGAAATAAAGGTATCTAATGCATGAGAAGAAGCATCAGTCGTTAAGTCGAAGTCTTTCGTATAATCGAAATATCGAAGGCGAACAATCTCCGAAACTAAAACCCTTTTTATGCGATTAAATGCCATAAGAGCGTCCTCATTCAGGTTTAATGCGATATTCTTTGACTGCCTGTGCTGACTCGCTTTTACTCCACATAAATATTTTGTAAGTAGTTCTGCAATTTCAACGTTATTTCTTACGAGTCACTGGTTACAACCGGAAAGTTCAAGGAATGATCGTAGTCCACAAAGAGTTTTCGGAGTCTCATAACTTATGATATCCTTGATACCACAAAACCCAAATATTCTACTTTTTCCTTAAAGAATTTAGACTTTTCATTTAAAACACGCGTGTTAGCTGCATATAATTTAGTTAAAACTGCATCCAAATCTTTCAAATGTTGTTGCTTTGCTTTCGAAAAAAGTAATGAAGTCTTCGATATATACGTGACAACATTCGCCGATCTCCTCCCTAAGGACAATGGCCATTTGCAAAACTCATATTTCATATTGAGAAAGCTGTTTTCTCTTTATCATGCTCAGACAGTTTAACTTGATGAAAACAAGACTTCCAATCCAATGTTGAAAAGAATGTAGACTTTCCTAGATTTGCGAGAATGCTTGAAGTACCCGAAACGATATTTATCATTGGTGGTTTTTCCATTCAATTTTCTGAAATTGATAACTAGAAGCATTTTATGACCTTCATCTTTATCAAGACCCTTCTTATCAACAACAAGTGACCGTGAAGGACTTATTATGCCATCGTTGAGAAGATTCGAAATTTCAGTGTTAACGGACTGCAATTGGGTGAGAATAGATCTTCGAAAATACTGGTTCATTGTCTGTTGTTTTGACTCATGCGGATCAGTACAAACCCTAAAATACTTTTTTATGAGAAGTAAAAATTCCTCGCGTATTTTTCTGGGTATCCTGTCGTTGTCTATATCCATATACTATATCTATGGTTTACATCTCCTCAATAGAAATATGGTATAACAATAAAAATCGAATTCGATAATTCCATCAAAGTTATCAAGGTAAGGGAGGTATATATGGTACATGGTAATAATGGTATATATTTACTGCAGAGATTAACGACGCATTTGAATTTAATATGGGTGGATATATATTAAATTTTACTAAGAATGGAGTCTGTACACGTTTAATGCCTTAGAGATGATCTATTGTAGATTCTTAATATAAGTTTTTGTAGCACCAGTGTCAATTAATAATTTGATTTTCCTACCTGCTAGTGTTCTGCTGACGAATGGCAGGAGGAATCTACCTTTTAAAAATTTGATGGTTTTTGCCGAATTCAAACATAACCAATTTTGAGAGCGAGAACATGAGGGAACTGATCGCTTAGCTGTCATAAGTGGACTCCTTTTCTGATGAGTATTGTTAATTTGGTTGCTATGTGGCACGTTAAAGGTATTACTAATAGTCTTTTGCAAAAGAAATCTACTACAATGTCCCAATGGTAGTAAAAATTGTTTTCATTCTCCATCCCTATTCATTTCACTTTCGCACTCGTGTAGAAGCAAGAGTACTTAAAGATTTCAAAACACACAAACCCGCTGGTCCAGGTGGTATATCTCACCTTCTTCTGATGAGATGTTCTTCTTCAAACCACTGCGTAGGCTTTTTCATCAATCCTACTCTTTAGGTCTCCTTCCGAACAGATGGAATACAGAATTTGTCCAAACTGTCCCTAAAAAAATTGAATCTTCTTCTCTTTCCTCCTACAGACCCATTGCGCTTATGTCCCTTATTTCCAAGGTCATCGATATGCTGATAAACTATCAGCACATGAAACATTTCGAAACGCAAAACTTCTCAATGATCATGCCTAAATACTTAATTTTGTCAACTTTTTCAATAACCTCTCCATCAATAATCCGTCTTGTAGTCTCTTCTTGTCTCTTTTTCAGGATCATGCTCATCGTTTTGTTAATGTTGAGTTTCAGTCGGCTCTCCTTTAGATACTTGCTAACACTTTCTTAATCTTCTTGAATTTTACGGTTACACTCGGCTATGCTTTTGTCTGTGGTATAAATAACTGTATCTTCTGAGACATTTCATGTCATTTATATACATAAATCGTAAACAAAAGTGTTCCTAAGACGGAACAAATGTGTGCTTTTGAGACCGATGGCTCTCAGATGACGATCGGAAATTATCTTTCGAAACGTTTAATTCAAGTTTTCTTGGGAGGTTTCACGTTTTCAAAAAATAAACGCTTGTGTGTCCCAAGGCTCCGTTCTGTCTCCAACGCTGATTTTTCGTCCACTACTTCTAATCCAATATATGCCTTTGCTGACGACAGTACTCTCTGCTCTTCATATTGGTTCCGGACTCATGTCCTTGCCCTTCGACTGTAGAGCGGGAACGGCAGCGTATGTTAAACTCATTAAATTCCGATATTAAAAGTATAACCAATTGGGAAACCATCAACAGAGTGGAATTTAATGCTTTCAAAGCTCAATTCTGTCTATCATTAAAGCGAAATCTAAACACCCAGTCATAATCCATGAATGGCACTTACCAGAACATCGTCGACACCGAAAAACTTTCCATTCTCAGTATGTGTGTCAGTGACAATCCTACATTGGAATGACCACATATTCGATGTCGCCAGAAATGCTGTGAAATGTGTAGGTTGCCTTAAGCGATGTAACGAATATTTCAAATATTTCAAGGGTACTCAAATCCTTTGAGCGCGTGCTTATTTAAAAAAAAAAAAAAATTATAATAATAATAAACAAATCGACAGGTATTGACATTGCACCGAGATTATAGTATTGGAGGTTGTTGGAGATTATAAGGACCGTAATGGGGTGAATTTGTTGAGTTATAACGTAGTTTGCTCTGGACACCGGATTAATTAACCATTCGTTTAGATTCGCAAACTAATTTGCAAAATCATATCGTGCCTCATTAGCTTCCTGTCCTGTTGGTATGTCTGTTGTTCGAGAGGAAAATAAAATGTCACTCATTAGCCTTATACTCAACAACCCTTAATGGTGTTTCAATATTAGCTAACCTGTTCGTTAAATCAACGATGGCATTTTGAAACGATTGCTGAGTTTGTTCAACTGCAGCTTGTACTGCTACCGTGATTATGAACAGTTGAGTTTCGTCCATGACTAACTTATAAAGTGCTTGATGAAGTGCTCACAATTATAAAAAATTTATTACGTTACTAACTACAAATAAGATTTTCCAATATATGGGATATTAGGCGTTTCGTCGTTAAAAGTATGAGTATTAATTATGTAAAAATAGATAATATAATAATAATAGTGATAATATAAGGAAAGTACTTATAAAACTGATTTAATTGACTTAATTCTATAACAAAAGGACTTAATAAAAAATGACTTAGTTCACTTAATTCTGTTATTATAAAATAGAACTAGAAAAGTTTCACCAATTTGTTTCCTTGAACTCTACGAAGGGGAGATGCAGCGACGTCCGCTGCTATACTCATTTCTAGATACTCACTTCCGTTTTTTATTGTGTTTGCTTAATTTTTTCGTTTTTTTTTTTTTTTGCTGTTCTCTCTTATTCTTTTTAAGTTATTTGATTTATTTTTGTGTCTTTCGCAATATTTATTGTTTGTTTGTTATTGTTTTTTTACTTATTAGGTTTGTTGTTGATTTTTTTTTGAAATTTAGTGAGTTCAAGCTCTTTTTATATTCAGTATCCTTTTACAAATGACGTAAAGGTTGGGCGTCAATAAATAAAATGCTTTTTTCCTTTAAAAAAAAAAAATTGTTTCTATTACAATACTTTAATATTTTTCTGTTTGTGTCTTCTATGAAGACTTGTCCCGATCAACTGAAGAACTTACTCTTGAGAGCTATTACAGATAAACTTGTCAGCACATGCGATTGGACCAAAAACGATATCCCCCCTAGCGCTGTGTTGTTATGCAATCTGGCTTATGAATAAATTTGTTTACTCTACAGTGATTAGCCAAGATTGCACTTGCTGTGACCGCTAGTTTTGCGAGTGCTGATTATTGAATGTTTCTCTTACAAGTAGGTTTGGTAAAAATATTTAAGTTAATCAATTTTTTTCAATTAAGAACTATTTATCGCTCCAACTTAAGCTGCCATTAAAACTAAAGGAATTGAGCCATGGTTACAAAAACAAATAGTCAGTCTCTATCTTAGGCACTCCGGCATATGAAAGTAAAATACTGCGTTCAAATTATATACTGAGGACAAGATGAAGTACATTATTTTAGTTTAAGAGCTCATAATTAAATCTTTGAGTAGAAAACCAATTTCTCAACTAATTCAAATCCGAATTAATATCAGCAAACTACATAGATTTTTCCACTATGAACCTCCACAGATAAGCAAAAACAAAGGATTGTCCAAAATTCATAGTTATAAAAAATAAAGACCCAGCCAAAACACTCAATCAGCTCAATATCTTCTTGATCACAAAAGCAAAATCAGGTCTAATTACGGACTCTCTTAGCATAAAGTTTATGTCCGATTGCAGTATCCTGATTTTGACAAAAACACGCACCAAGCCGACCTTCTATTAAGTAAAAAAAGCACCCTAAACTCAACACATCATGTGGTGTTGTTTTCTCATCCGAGCTTAAAAACTTATCTGGGAAAGAAATTGTCGAAGGTCTCGCTTATCAGCACGTTACAGGCTGCAAAAAATACATCAAATTCATTGACGGTAAAACAAAATACACCTCATTGCATATTCTCTCCTTCAATCTCTATAAGCTCCCTACAGATTTAAGTGTAGGCTTCTTCAAAACGAAAATTGGGCCATATATCCCCAAGCCAATGTAATGCAAGAAATGTTAAAAATTTGGTCACACGAAGAAGCATTGTAAATCAGAAGAACAATCATGTTATGCCTGCAGCATCGCCGCACTTGATCCCAAACATCAAGAGAACACAAATTTAGAGATTGAAACTGCAAAAAAACTACATACAAAGAAACTAGTAAACATATTCAAGATAACCCGAACCTCTACCCTAAACCATCAACTACTAACATCCCGAAAGAATCACTCTCTAAAATAATGGAGAAAAGAAAAAAGAGACAAGTCCTTCAAAATAAAAACCAATCCACACCAACGCAAAACGACTCTTAAATGATTGTCGATGGCGTTGATAGTACGTTCTCAATTTCAACTTCAACTCATTCTCTTTCTAATGATAACAAAAGCACAACATCAACACCCAACAAAAAAGAAACCCCAAACAATCTTCTAAACAAATACATCGACCAAATTTATACCCTACCAACCAAACCAAAATTCAACAACAGGCAAGAACAAAAAAACGTTTCCACCAATAATTTAAACTCAAAAGAAAGCGCAAATAAGACTTAACAAAACATTTTTCACACTCATGAGGCTTAGCTCCTAAACTTATTTGAGCGTTTCTCTTCATAACATAAATACTTACAATCATGGTCCTCAAAATTCTTCAGTGGAATATGCAAGGCTACCAGAATAATTATCCTGACCTTCAACTAATAATAAATAGTGCTATGCCAGATATAATCGCAATTCAAGAAACATATTGTCCATTCGATTTCACCCCACAATGCCCTAAATCCTTCATACCATATTCACTCCAAAGTTTAAACTTAAAAAATCAAACTGGGGAAAATTTCAGAATAAAGCTGACCCACAACTAGACTTAAGAATACCTAGTAACAACAACAACAAAGAAGCAGCAAACTTTCACAAGGACATTCTTTATGGGGCAAATTATTCTATCCCCCAAACAGAACCAAACAAAAACGGGACGTTTACTGGTTGAGTAATGAATTAAAACTTCTTCGGACTACCAAGCAAAACGCATTTTATACCCTACAACGGTCGCCTTCCGTCGAAAATCTTTTAAACTACAAAAAATTCCAAGCCCGTTTTAAATATGGTATATGTGTAGAAAAGCCAAAACTTCAACTTATAAGATACTTACTATGAAAATTCGCCCAGATACGCCAACACACAAAATTTGGAACACCATAAGACACATTTCAAGTCCCTTCCAGGCAAGTATCATAAGGACTGTTGAAACAAACGCTGGGCGTATTTCTGACTCAAAAACTATGACTGAACTATGTATTTGGGCAATCCTGGTCTAACTACAAAAAAGATTCAAATTATTACCAACGATTTCTGCATCAAAAAGTTGAAATTAGGGAGGTTGAGGGAGATGCGATCGACAAAGGCTCCGATCTTGCTCACGTCACGTTGAAACTACTGCGTCCTAGCGCTATACTACCATTTATGTTATATCCACATTCCTACCTCGACTACTACTAGGTGGAGGTTCGAGTCAATATTAGCAGCTCGGAATGTGCGGACGTCTAGAATACTGGGATGCGTGTCTTCCGTTTATCGGAATTTAACATAATCAATCTGATCCTGTTGATCATATGATGTGGAAAACGTGTGCTTGCCATGCCAATGTCGTCCAATTTCAAGGTTTATCAGCCAAAGTTCATTTCCGCTTGTGATGTTATCCAGGCGGTGCAAGCCCATTCCTATTTTGGCATTAAAGTCACCGAGTACAAATTTTATATCTTACAATTACTTGGGGCAGTGCTCTTTGGTTGTATTTGTCTTCGGGTTTTTCCTCCTTCAGGGGATGTAAGTGAATTTAGCTCTGATCCGCTTTAAGCCTGTCTTTAAGTTTAAGCCTGTTTCCAAAAACAAACCCAAATGCAAATATGCGCTGTTTTTGTATGTGCGATGCACATTGGTCTTAAATGTTTACAAATTATAACGACTAGGAAGTAGAGAGCTAAACAAGGCATTCCATAAGCGAGTTGTATGGCTAATGAATGAATCATCATATATTGGAGTACGTTCAAAAGTGGGCTCGTGGATGTACCGATGAGCTTTCATAGAGAGGCGGGTGGTACTGTTAAAAGTTTGAAGAGACGGAATGCTACTGGCGATATGGTATGTGATAAAAGTATCACCTACGAGTTTACTGCATGGTTTTGAATCGTATCTAGGAAGTGCAGAGATATTTTAGACCCACCTGACTAGATGTGGGCATTGTAGTCCAATTTTTGGTGGATAAATGCCTGATATATTCTGGCCGCATCAGAGGGGGTGAAATATTTCTTACATCGCTTCAGCAAACTTAGACATTTCACAGAATTCTTAACGAATATGTGTTTACTCTAAGGTAAGTTGTCATTGAACCACACCCGAGAATGGAAAGTTTATCTGATGCAACTCGCATACACGGAAGAATGTTAAAATATGATTGAACGACAGCAAATAGAACTTTATTTTGGAAGCATTAAATTCTAATCTGCTGATAGTTTCCCAGTGAGTATTGCGGTAATATTGGAATTGAACATGCGCCGCCATTCCCGTTCTAAAGCCGAAGAGCAAAAACGGGTCCGGGAACAAATATCGAAAGCTGAGAGTACTGTCATCAACAAAGGAATATATTGGATCAGAAGAAGCAGACGGAAGACCTCATTCAGACAACTTGAATTGATGGAGAGAGTCTTTGATTCCAACTGCACGTATTTTTGACAAAAGAGCCTGATGTCAAACTCTGTCAATTTCTGTCAAATGCGTAATCTGCCTTCGACAGATTAATGTACGCGTTGATTTCACATTTCGTTGAGACATGCCATCAAATCACCAGTGGATATGTTGCTACGAAAACTGTACTGCCGGTCATTGAGAAGTTTTCATGTTTCGAGATATTTCATGAGCTGGCAGTTTATCAGTGTTTCCATGACTTTGCAAATAAGGAAGTAAGTGCGATGAATCTGTAGGAGGAGAGAGAAGAAGATTCGACTTTTTCAGGTACGAGCTGAACAAATGCTATTTTACATCTGCTCGGAAAGAGTGCTAAAGAGTAGGATTATTGAAAAAACTTAGACAGTGATTTGACCTGCGAGGAAGAACACCTATTCAGACCAGTTAATTTGTATATATTTGGATCTTTAAGTACTTTTTTTACTACACGAGTGCTAAAGTGTATTCGTCCGCCTTGAATTGTAGGTGGGGGAAAAGCAAATCTAGATGTGTTGAGCTGGTCACAAAGTGTGCAGCATTAAAATTGGCCTCGTCCAAAGAGCTAACAGCTGAATGTCATTATAAATGAGAGTTGGAATTGAGGACGCAGGATGGAATTTGATGAACGACCAAACATCTTTACTAAATTTGTGATATTGTAGTATTTTTGGCCTCAGTTTTTGGTCGTATTGAAATTTTACACGCTTAAGAAAGACGTTCAAGTCATTCCTGGCTCTTTGCATATTTTTCCGGTTTTCCTTTGTCGAGTTGATCTTGGATGACCGAGAAATTATTTCACTGACAGATCCTCTACAGCTCGAGTAATACCACGTCTTTTCTTTGATCATATCAGCAGCGGCATCCACGTCGTTATTAAGGAAACATAAGAAGCATTTAAAATTCCTTAAGAAGCTGTGAAGTCCGTTTCAATTGGCTTTCTCGTATTGCCATTCGATTCTTTTAGGAATTTTTTCTCTTACTATGTATTCGTTACTCTGTGAACGTGCGTGCTACGCTTGTATCAGGCTGAAAGTACTCGACACTATTATGGTAGTTGCTGATACTGTAGGCATTCTACCACTGAAGAGCTTTATTTTCTAAGAAAAACTGACAATGGACTAGTTCCTTATCAAATTAGCCTATTGCTCTAGGCTCGAATTCTTCGAGCATTTCTATCACTATCCGATGGAAGTTGGATGTTGTTACATTTAATGACTTCTAATACTGTAATCCGAGCCTGTGATTTCACACGAGTACAGGTCTGATCATTAGTAACACCTTCAAGCTTTGACTTTGATCAGATGGCGATAGTTCATAAATATCAACCAGTGCATATGTTTCGAAGGATATGACGTACTTTAGGGACCGCAAATAGCTCCGTAGCACAATATTCATTCTACAGAATTCACTACACCAGAAGAAAAGCAGATTGTAAAAAAGCTATCAAACAGTCAAAAAGGTTTATGTGATAAATATAGCTGACGAAATGAGTAAGGGACGTATAGTATATTACTGGCAAATTGTGGCTCTATTGAAGAACATAGGAGCAGCGAATGCACATCGTTTGCCCGAGAAGCCAAATCTTCTTATCCACATTTTTTATATGATTTTGAAACTATCTGAACCAAGTACTACCAAAGACTGCCTCAAAACAATTTTAAAGTTATTTAAACCAAAAAGCTATGTTACCAAAGTTAGCTTTCGGAATAAATTTCCCAATGATTTCGTTACTTTCTCTCGCATTTACTTAATTAAGTCACCTCAATTTTATTCCTTTAATAAATAAATTAATCCGTACATACGTGCGTACTTATGAAGTACGTCCCCATTGTCCGCTTGTCCCAATTATTTCTTTCGCGAAAACAAAAACAGGACAAAAAACAAAAATTAAAAAAAAAAAGTAAAATAAATAATACGAATACAACTGTTGGCTGGACTACCGCTTCTGTATTACAACAAAATACTCACGAGAGGAGGCGAGGTGGCGACACCCATGCAAACTCCTCTGAAAACTACCTCCGCTCTACAACGATTCTCTGGTCACACCACCGGCCAGCAGTGATTTTTCTCCATTCCCCTGCTCGAACGTTCGAAAACATTCAATTCACTTTTCAATCAGTGGAGTAAATTGGCAGTATATGCAGTTCTTCATGTTCCGGCCAACAAAACAAATACAATCACCCGACCCCAGCGCCAACCATTATTCAGTTACTGTTCTGTGGTAGTTGAAAACTCCGACAGCGTCGTTTACACAATCAGTCGGACCCACGGGTGATCTGAGTTAAAATTGGAAAAAAAGACATAAAAATGAAAGAATTCAGCAAAACATAAAATTCGCATTGTTAATGGTTCGGAAATAAAGTTCAGTCCCTTAACCACTCGACTGAGAATAATTTCTACTAACTGAGAATACATCCCTCCCCGACCCATCACACCAACAGTAGAGAGGTGATTCCGATGAAAGTACTCCAGCTCTGTGATGGTTAGAGACGTCAGTGTTGAGCTATTGCAAGGCACATTTGGTGAACGTGAGCACCGAAAACGACTGAAAGCAAACCATCACGAGTGGTATAGTTACACGGGTGTTGCCTCTGTTTCAGATCACCCTTACCATGCTCCTTGTGTAATACTGAACATTTGAACATCTGTGAGCGTTAGTTGCACTTCATGCCGGGTTACAGCGATTACTTTTGTTTAGCATCATTGAGTCAAAAAATGGATTCTGAACTGGCTACATATTTGAATACAGAACACGAAACACTAGAATGAAAACTTACACCAGGAAGTTTCCAGGACTTTTTTGAAGTTATTTTCGTTTCTGTAAGCCCGCCCCTGTCCTGTTCGTGTGTATGGAACAGTGATTACGAAATTTTTGTTTCTCAGGATGCGCGCAATTTTGTGTTTTGGTCGATGGAACGTGCCATCAATGCAGGCCATGAGCCATTGGGTTCATCGTACTATTGGAAAAGTTACATTAGACTGACAGGATGTACAAATTGTTTCATTTAAGGTAGTAAACAAATTTTTTGACACAAACATGGGGTAAGTGATGCACTTGATCGTTTGAACATGATTTTCGGATCGTATGTACCTATGAAAAGTGATTTCTGAGTTTGTTCTCTTTGTACGTTTTTCATGTGTAGTACCTCATCGATGTACGAATGTCCTCGGTACCAGTTGAGGTTGAGCCAGGTAAGGTAAAGTCCCCGGATTCCCAGATTCCTGCCAAGAGAATATGCAAAGCAACGTTATGAAGTCACTACTTATGAGACCTATAAAGCTCGTAAAGTATTAAAGTGAAGTTTAAAACTAAACTTCAAAACTAAACTAAAACTGAAATATACAGAATTTATTGCTTTATTCAATGCTAAGCCTGCACAGGGACTATAAAATCAGGTTACCTTTTCATTTGAGTATTCGCAACTTTGGCAGTGGTTGTTGTAGGAAATACGGAGTTTGTCAACATGACTGCCTATTTGCCACTATTCTGGTGGCTTCAGTACGTATTTATACTATATACTATTTATATTAATGGGTTGAGTATACCTATCATAAACAAGAATATATTTCTCTTTATGGATACTAGTTAAGGATCGACTACACCCGACGATGATTTCAGAAGATTGAAGACACGTTTGTTCAGTTTGTTGGTTTATTAGTTCCAAATGTTCTTCAACATAGATAACATGAGTTAGTTTTCTTCTACAGCCCACAATAAGCTTGGAGGTAATCGCGGTTGAATCAGGAACCCTAATTGGGCCCTTAGTACCGTGCGTCGATTGAATGTCGATTTGTTCACGGAAAGTTTTTTTTTTTTTTGCTTTCAGAACTCCTTCTTGAAACTCTGGGTGAAGTAACATAGGGTGGCGGAAAGAAACCAATAATTTCAAATCGAAAAACACCGTCCCTCTAATAAATTCAAAACCGCATAGGACTAAAGAGTGTCGCAGACAAAACGGAGTCCTGGGCCACATCAGCATTAATTTTATGAATTTCAGACTTTTGGATAAGACATGCTATTAGATCACCACTGGACCTGTTGGCACGAAAACCCTACTGCCGGTCATTAAGAAGTTTTCGTATTTCGAGATATTTTTTGAGCTGACGTTTCAGCGTTTCCATGACCTTGGAAAAAAGGAACGTACGGGATCTGTAGGAGGGGAGAGAGGAAGATTTGCCCTTTTTTGGGACGGGCTGGACAAATGCTGTTTCCCATCTGCTCGGAAAGTATCCGAAAAACTAGGATTGATGAAAAAGCTTACGCAGTGGTTATGCCAGCGTGAAAAAACACCTCTTCAGAAGAAGGAAAGATATATCATCGGATATCAGCGAATTTGTAAATGTTAAGACCTTAAGAAACTCTTTCTACTATACGAGTGCGACAGATTCGATGCACTTTTCTTTAGGTTGAGACAAAGCAAACCTGGAAATGTTAAGTTGCCCGCAAAGTGTGCAGCAATTAAAATGGCCTTGTCCAAAGAGCTAACATCCAGAATGTCATTATAAATGAGCGTTGGGATGTAAGATGAGGCAGAATTTCTAATATTTTGACGAACAATCAGAAATGTTTATTACCTTTGGGACATGCAGTATTTTTTGCCTCAGCTTTTGGTCGTATTGAATTTTCACATGCTTTAGAAAGACGTTGCAGTCATTCCTGTTTCTTTTTAACGTTTTCCGATTGGTCTTGAAAAGCCGAAATAACATTTCTCTTACCCTCACAGCCTTATGATAGCTCAAGCCCTATCATGACTTCTCTTTTCTCTTCTATCAGCAGCTACATTCATATCATAAACATAACGACTATTTAAAATTCCTGAAGAAGTTGTTAAGTCTGATTCAATTGGCTTTGGGTTTATATAAAAGCTGGGTTAAGTTTAGATCTCAACACACCGTTCCTCGGGTATTAACTGTCCAGCATGTCGAAGCCACCCAGGGTTGTGTACATTAAAATTGCCCATAATGATGATTTCAGTATGAGGATACAATTATACAATTCTTTGTATTAAGTCAGTGCATTTTGCTCAGTCGTGTGATGCTGAACTGCTCCTTTATACGCAGGTTACCATTTTCGTATGAAGTCCTTGCATTGTTTTGTTATCATCTAGAGAATAGTTTCAATATTTTCAGGCTGGATACGCCGTTTTACCCATTAAGTGATACAATCTTTCTGAAAAAAAAAATCTATAAAGAATATATTTATTATCCTTTTTCAGATCTTTGTTCTACCAAGAATGTTATAGTATTACAATTTAAGGTTTTTCGTGGGTTGCAGAATTTTTCCCATAGGAGAAATTTATCCGGATGGCTCTTACCTATCCTAGAAACAATACGTCACCATCTATTTGTAGTTGGTCTCACAATCCTTTTCTGTGTTCAGAACCTTCACTGTCTCTTTAATGAGAATGAATTTCTTACAACACTAGCGACCATATTCATGGATATGCTTCCAAAGTTGAAACGAGTGTGAGCTTACAGAACAGTGAAATGTATCTTCAGCTTCAAAAAATGTTATTCGAGAAACGATAATAAGGCAACCTCTATAGAAACAACGTCCCGTTCAGCATAAGAAACCAACCAACCAACCAATGTAGCCAATGATAGACACCGGAACCATGCTGGTAAGAACACAAAACCGATGTGATATTTTCTTTATCTATTACTTAATTAGCTACCTATCGAGATAACATACCTATCTTACCTTTTGTATTAGATCATTGGTCACTAATCACCCACCCTAAAGTTTTAACGGAAATTATGTTCCAAAATGGCGATACACTATCTTCTGTTAGTCATGACTAGCTCCACTATATAGACAAATCATTCTTTCTTTCGCCAACTTTCGACTTACGAGGAAGGTTGCCTCCTGAACCAGATAAAAACGATAGGAAAAAAATGTATATAAAACTAGAACGGTATGAGATATAAAATCGATTCGGACTTTATTTTGAAGCTACGTTCATAGCTTATATGTGAAATAACACATCATTCAAATGGCTGCGTCGGCTTCGCTGGCAGTGCTTGCAGTCCAATTTTAGATAACTTGGTCCAGTATGTGCTTCGTTATTCCGGCAATATCGTATCGAATGTTGGCCTCGAGTTCGTCCAAAATGGTAGGTTTGTAAGCATGGACTAAGGACTTGACGTAGCCCCAGAGAAAATAATTAAGTAGTGTCAAATCGCATGATCGCGGCAGCCAACTAATGAACGCTCGTCGTGAGATGACCAGTTGCCAAATTTCTCCTTCACAAGTTCGAGAGGTGCGTCGCTTGTATGGGATGTAGCGCCGTCTTATTGGAAACACAACTCGGATATTTTAATGTTGTCGAGCTCTGACCACAGAAAGTCGATTAACATCGCTCTATACCTGAGACTATTCACGGTAGTTATCTTTTTTCTCATTTCAAAAGAAATAAGTTCCGATGATGCCACCATGCCATAAACCGCACGAAACAGTTAATTTTTGTGGATGTGTTGATGCTTGGCCGAATACTTGTGGATTGTGTTTGCTCCAATAATGGCAATTTTGCTTGTTGACTTGTTGACATAGCCGTTAGGCCAAAAATGGGCCTCGTCCGAGAAAATGATTTTTTGCCCAAAATTAGCGAACTCACTGCTATACAGTTGTCCGGGTTCAATTCTTACATCACCATAACCTTATACGCATGACCATACCCATGTCCATCCTCGTCGTACTGAATGCTGTACGTTTTTGGATCTTCTTCCGTACTCAATGAACCAATGCACCAGGCAAGCGTCATCTACCGAAGAATAATCGGGGAAATCCAGCTTGCAGTTCGGCATTAGAAAAAAGCAAAGCACTAACAACAAGTCCGAACTTATTTGGATCATGCCTACCTAGGTAAAAGTTGTTATTTAACAATTTTTCAATTAGAAACGGGTATTTGGATATTATTCATAAATATTCTAAGAGTTTCGATGTTACTCTTTATAATAAACGCTACATGCGTCCATGTATCAAACTTCTAAGGCATATTATCGGCAGATAAAGGACTTTTTATGTCAACGGGAGGGGTACCTGGCTAAAATAAAATCTATTAGGTATATTTCATGCGGGCCTTAAATAGTGAAATAGAAATTAGATAAATTGTTTTTCTATAAGTTGTCAGTTTCTCTCGGATGCAAAGGGCCGTAGTACACCAGGATCTTATCAAGATGAATTGATGAATAAATTTTATTTCCACTGGTTTTCACTATATGGTTCGAAGTTTCAAAGCGAACTTTTAAAGGTCATTGGACCGTATAAGTAGACTGTTCTTTAGCAACTGTCCAATGGATACGATGTTTGATGTACTCATATTGTATTATATCATACATAAATAAGAAAGTTGACTGTTTCAGAACCAAGAAGACAACTTTCTTTTTACTTACGACTGCCTTTACGCAGAGTATGAACTGGAAAAGGAATGGAGTCATTGTGAAGAGTTGTCAACTCCACGTTGTTTTCCCACGTAATTGTTTCTTAAGATAGAAATAGAGGGCATGCATGAGTTAAAAATTCTATCACTTCTATATTTTTCTAGAATGCAAGACATATTTACACCATTAGAATGATGTTTTCAGAAATTGTCTAGCCTAGGCAAACGTATGTGGCCTATTTAAGTCCCCAGGACGACACCTTACGGCTTGGTATTGCCTTTGCTTTCTTTATAACTCGCGGAAAGACTTGTATTTTTCTTCCTTGATGTGATATTATAATCCATTCTGCTCTGCTCTCTATCTACCGGGACAGAATGTGGGCAGGCGAGCAACACGTTCTAGCCATCTAAATCCTTGGATTATGGCCCTTTTTTTCTAACAAATTTGATGTTGTTGTATAGTCCCTACAAACGGTATTGAAATTATCTCTAGAAGCAACTAACGATATTTTTATCCGTTTATAGCTCAGTTAGATAGAGTCTTTCATCCACTTTAAAGCTATAGTTTCCTGTATCACCCGAAGCTTTAGTGTTTGGTGTGCTTCTCTTTCTTCGTCGATTTGTCGAATGGTGATTATTGATAATGGGTGATTTTTCAAGCGTTTGTTTTAATTATTAAAAAAAAAAAAAGGAAACTTGCAAAAGTGTATAAAATTTTTATTTTAGTTAATAAATTAATGTCTGCCATTTACTTTTTAAGGATTATTTCAAGTATATATTGATCACGACTACGTTTTAAGTGGTCCATACCAAGAGTCCAATTTTGAATCACTTTTTCGAGAGTATATTGGCTGGTATCTCGCTAATAATAATTCACTAATTCTAAACGGAAGATAAATTGCTCACCGAACTCATTTTTTAATTGGTCCATTGATGCACATGCTGTGTGGCATGTAGCTCTGTCTTGCTAGAAACAAATATCGATCTTAGTTTAGCTCATGCATTTTGGGTTAAAAAAAATCGAAATCATTGAACGATGGTCGCGTCGTTCTCGCGGTCATCTTTTTTTTTTTTAATACCGCGCGCGCACTAAGGGAATATGAATACCCTTTTACTGGCTTTTTCTCCAGGGCGCGGGCGGGTGGTGTAGTAGTTTGAAACTCAGGTGTATAAGATTTTGATATTTTTCCGAGGTGGTTGTCGAAATGGACGGGACGAGCTAGTGCATCCTCCTAAACCAGTGGGTCTTAAGTACGTGCTAGTTGTTAGTTCGTTACATTTTGCCCAGCCAGCAACCACTTCAACATCAATGTTATGCCTTCATGTCAGAGTTGACGCCGATGGGATTTTTATATAACTACATACAAATTCTATGAAAAGGCTTTTTTACAGAATTGTCTGGGCACGAGATTCGAACCCGCGACCCTCTGCTTGAGGAGTCTATGCATATACCATTACACCACGACCACCCCCGTGGGTGGGAAAATAACTCTGCCGGACCATAAACCGCACAAGTAAGTGTGTTTTCCACGTGTATTGGCAGCCCTTGTATTGCCTGAGATTACTCATCGGATCAAATACTGCAGTTTTGTTTTTTAATATATCCTTTCAACCAGAAATAAGCTTCGTCGTTGAAAACAATTTTTCGATAAAAAAGCAGATCTTCCTTAAGTTTTTCTAAGGCAGGTTGTTCGGCTTCAGTTCTTACACGAGCTGTACTTTGTTAGGTTTAAAACCAATATCCTTGCGTAAAATCTTCATTATAGTCGAGTAACACATTCCAATTGCTGTGAATGGACAAATCACAGTCTTCATTAAGACTGATGGATACAGCAGCAATACTTTCCTCTTTACGCACCCGAAATTTGGTCACTAAGGCTTGAATGGCTTAGTCAGTACGTCGATTATGACGACAGCGTTATTCGGGTGTAAGTCTTTATATGATGATATGGCGATAATATTGTAATTAAACAGGTTTGACTTTGACTCATATCATGAATCACACGTAAACAGTCACAAATACTGAATAACCAAATTAATGATTCATTCCCGAGCGGAATTTTGATTGCCTTCATTATAAAAGAATCTGTGTAAGTAATCCTTCCCAATTTTTAGCAACAACAGTGACTCTGCTATTACCTTCCCATAGCATACCATACCTAATATCTGTATGTTTTTGTTCAGTATTTATTCCTCCTGCAAATGCTTTATATATTTTATCATTTCTGTAGAAGCACATATTTATGGCCTGGATAGAGTGTTTATCTGCTCCTTTTTTCTTATTTTTGAGAACCAGATAGTTCGCTCATCTCATTTCTAAGATATCAGACTGTTATAATATTTTAACAATGTAGAAAATTTTCAAGTTGTAGCCTCTTCTATACTCGCACCTTTTACTTCAGTAAAGACTCCCAGTAAACCATAAAACTAATCAGTATTCAATTCTCATTAAAAAAAACTTTCATCCAAAATATCCAAGGTAAAGAGATTATTTTTAATATTTATCCTCAAAAATGTAGAAGAAAAAGAAAATAATTAAAACATTAACACTGCTTATATTTGTGCCCAATGTATGATATCCCGTCTTGCCCGTAGTGCCAAAACACACTTTAAATTACACCTCAGTGGTCAAATAAACACAAGTTTAAGTATACGAAAACCTTTTAGCATTTGAAGATATGTGTATGGGTAAGTTAGTTGCGCTGATTGCTACTCTTTGACAGAGCGTTCTGGTGGACAGAACCTCATTGAAAGTCCATTGTATATGTATACTGAACTATTTGTTCTCACTGGATTCCTTAATGCTCAATCGTAATTCTCACTCTACAAGCGTTAGTTAGCATGACTGCATTTTTTGAAGTCAAACCGCCCTGGTATCGACTGGCTTGAAATATACCAATTCGAAGACGACAAGAATCTCAAAATACCAAAATCAAGAGCCTCCACCTGCTAATAAAATTCAATTTGCTAAAATGACTAACCTTAAGATATGGTTGAATGCGGACAAAGACGGAACGCTTAGTTTAAGTATTGCCGTAGAAGGAGACAATTATCTTTATTGTAGCTTCTGCGGATATGATCTCTTCATAGTGAAGCTTATATCATCCGACACATCAATTCGGTTCAATTTAGAACCGAAATCATATATGGTACATTAAGCTGCCACAAAACTGCCACTAAAATCTGTAAAAGACCTTAACAATATTATAGTCAAATGATCTTACCGATTTATTTGAAAATATAGCTATCGTAATAGTAAATATACTCTTGAACTCGGCAGAAAGTTAACACCTATTACATTGGATCACACAATAAGTTTTTTGATGAATTTTATCAAGGATGAAATCAACAAAAAAAAAGAAAACTTATCAAGGGCAAAAGCCTAAATAGTATTGATTGTGGAGATAGTCGAAGCAGTGAGTGCTGTTTCTAACTTAAGACACAAACCGCTGACATCATAGTTATCATCCGCGCCAACTACACCGTTGTTTTCTTTAGCGTTGCCATC
Source organism: Volucella inanis (assembly GCA_907269105.1). Classification (NCBI taxonomy): domain Eukaryota; kingdom Metazoa; phylum Arthropoda; class Insecta; order Diptera; family Syrphidae; genus Volucella; species Volucella inanis. The sequence goes on from OU026153.1 coordinate 153,386,006, forward strand.
AAATGAACTGAAGCCAACGATTAGAAACGTGAAACACTAAAAGCTAGTGATTCGACTGTAACTCCTAAACCATTATCTCCAGATTTAGTAGAAAACTTATCAAGCTCTCTACCAGATCTATCTGTCCAAGCTGTAACGTGATTACGTGAGCATCGAAACAATAACTGGTAACTAAAAAATACTTGACTTCGGTTAGGTTAAACATACCGAATGAACCACACCCCGTACGAATCGAACTAATCGCTGTTCCAAATATACATTCATTCTGAGTATTCGACGATAGTTACGGGGCTACGGAGTGCTATGAAAACCAACTACACCAGGACCAAAGGCCTCCAATATTTCACAAATGTCAAAAACAGACAATATCACAGCAATCATCAGAGATGACTTTGGACCATAGAAACTACAACGGACACACTTGTCAGAAAACCTAAACGCGTCTAGCCAAGTTTTCTGTTAACCTATTATGCATCCGCATTCTAGATAGAGAAAAACTCTAGGTTAGTTCATTTTTACATGCTTTTGTTTCTTTTGAAAAATTAGACCAAATAAAATTCTAATTTAAATTTCCTGATTCATTTCGACTTCGAAGACAATAACGGCGTGGATCTATTTAACAATTAATCTTGCTCGCCATACTTACACTTTCTTGTACTCAATCCTTAATCGCTAAATGTTTGTTTTTTTATGAAAAAAAAAAAGAAAATATATTCGTATATACATGTAAATATAAGATATCTGTATAAGAGTACTCAGTCAAAAACAACCGCGGCTTCTATGTGTTGTATCAATATATGGTACGTTTAGAAATCCAAAACACGTAGACTACACTGGCTCGCGAATATGGAGCGAATGGACCATAGTGCTCCAACAAAGAGGATTTTCAGATCGCGACCCCCAATTTCGAGACGACAAAGAAGACCAAACCTTTTGAAACAGCATCCCTGTATCGAAGGTAGTGAATGAATGCTGTTTCTCAGACAGAAACTTTACGAGTCTGGAGTCCGCTGAGTAAGCAAGTAAACAAAGCTGATTACCTCCATCGGAGTGAAGCTATTTTTTCCATCAAAATGTATGATACAGTCCTTATTTCCCGGGGGATTATATTATATGTCTAAATTGTCTCTAAAAAATCTCTAAAATTCTCTGCTCTGAATACTTATTACAAACCTATATTTTAATTGCTAACTCCTGTGGATTAGAAATAACATGATCCTTGCTACAACAATTCCAAACTATAATCATAATCGATATCTAAATTGATGGTCTTCCTAAATGCACACTCCTCAATTTTATTGCTTACGTAAGCAAGGACGTTCGGTCACAAATCAAATCAAATCAAAATCCCAAACCCACTTCCAAAAACCTTCTCATCACCAAACTAGATAATCTACCTTTTCTTATTTATCTGCCAAAAACCAAGCGCAAACATGACCCATAACTTACTTCTCTAAGTAAGTAACCAAAAGGTAAAATTTCAAAACTTATTCAGTACTCGTGTTGGCAAACCGAAAACAGCCCTCGATCCCAAAGCGCACATTAAACTTAAATCAAAATTCGAAAATTTAAATATACAGAGCACACAGCCCGCATTTAGATCTAACATTGTGATTTCATTTTCAATGCGAAATGCATCTCAACCATTACCTTAGGCTTTAAACAACTTTGTGTGGGGTGTGGGTGTGTATCTGTATGAAATGGATACAAATTTGGATAAAACCAAAATGAATATCGAAATCATTTTTCCGATTTGGATGCCCTGAAACCAAAAACCAAAAACCCAAAACCCAAAACCAAAAACCGAAAAGCGAAAAGCTGAAACCCAAAACGTAAAACGTTTATAGACGAAACGTCGCGCTTCAGCTCTTCTTTCTCTTGACTTTGTGTCAGTAAAAGGTGGATGACACCAACTTGTTCCACCATCCTCCCGTATAGAAAGCAAGCAATGAATGGCAAAGTCCTTAATTGGAAACCAGAGGCTTGTAATAAAAGTTGAATAAGTAAACAACGGGGAACAAGTGTCTGAAACACCATTCTACACGTATGTTTCTAATAAACTCGAGGAAATTCTTGATTTACACATCCCAACGGCAAATGGATGCCAAAGCACGCACAGAAAATATCTCAAGCCGACTACTGTTCAATGAATATTGGCGCAGTGGCAGCAGTGGGTGGTTTCGATATCGGACCCTTAATATTTATCTCACACCTCTAAGGATGAGAGGACGATTCGACATACATACGAATATATGCTCGTATCAACACAAGTATACGATGTTGCAAATGCAACCAACGAAACGCAAATACACAATCACGACCATTTGTTACTATTGTAGATTCTGTAGATGCGAGTACAAATACGAGTATAGGTACGGGCAGGAGTGCTCCCACTTCTACTCCTACTCCGATTAAATACCGGTTGGGTTAAGTGCTCACGTCGTAAGTGTCTATTCCAATAGCACGTCTGTAATCGGGGTGTACTTGGGAAAGAAGTTTTAGGTGTAATCTTACCTTTCCTGCTTCGTGTGATATATCTGGAAGTGGAAAACATTTCTAAGCCTTCGTCGTATTTTCTTATCTAGGCCACAAGAGACGGTAGACTCTTAAAGGCAAATCTACTACTCATAGTGTCAGTTGCATGAATATTTGTGGTGTATCTGGATGTTGGATTAACAAAAAAAAAAAAAAAAAAAAGTAAGCACCCTTAAACCCAATTGTGGCATTGAAGTTTTTCGTTTCCGGCTTAAGAGGAAATCGAAGCGCACATATTCTTCTTTTTCATTTTTCGTCCTTTTTCTTATTTTATCGTATCAATTCGCGCAAGCTGTTCGATTGGAAAATCCTTTTTGAAGCTCAAACACCTTCATTGGGATCGAAGAAAAATTGTATCTTTCTTTGCTTACCTTCTTGTATGGCATTTGAGAATGTGGAAATGGAAAGGATAAACTTCTAGAGTTCAAAATATGAATCTGAAAATATTAACGGAACAGCAGTATAAAGCAAGACAGTCGGGTACGGTAAAATTGGTTTAGTTAGTTTATTTTTTTTTTATTTTAATCAAAAATGCTCATACATTTTATTTGTATGAGTTTGGTAAGAGTAAAATAGAGAAAGTGATTCGAATGGGTTATGATTTATTCCACAGTTACCATGGTTAGATTAAAACGATCTTCATTGAGATGCACTTGGACCAGTTGTAGGTCCAGAGATTACCATAGAGATCTTATAAATATTACATTCTGATGCGTACTAGAGTGGGCCAGTTGCACAGGAAGTGCACCACAGATTTCTCCCCTTTTTTATTCCTGCAGAAATGATTTCTATAAAAATTCAATCATGCACAATATCTTAGACTTTACTTGTGAATTTGAAGATAATGGTTGCTTTTTCGCTATGTCAGACCTTTCACTAGGGAATGAATATTAAATCGGCTGTTACATTTAGCTGTTAACCTTTATTTATTTTCAGAACAGTTTACCATTTCATCGTAGAAAAATTAGCGCCACAATAACGATTTCAAATTGTTCAAATTGTTTAGAGAACTTCGTGAAATGTATGGTACACATTATCGGCCATCTGAACGTGATATTTATCGAATTATTAAACAATTTTTCAATCAATTCATGCTATTGGGTACTCACATACCAACAAGACGATGAATAGTGCGGTTGAAAGAAAATTTCATGGCTGTGGAAGCTTGCGTTGAAAAGGACTCCAATTTATCGGCTTGTCGTCGTTCGCACTAACTTCGCCCTTGTCCATCTACTTTCTCAAAAACTCTGCATAAAGATCTTGGTTTCAAGGCTTATAAGATCTAATTAGTGCAAGGACTTAATCCGCGGGACAATTTACTGCGTCGAGTATTCAGTGATTGGGCTTTAAATCAACTGCAAGTTGACCTAGTTTTTTGATGTACGATTTTGTTGAGTGATGAAGCAAGTAAAATTGCTATATTTCGAGCAAGAATAAACCTCAAGAAGTTCATCAGATACCATTGCATTCAGAAATATATACTGTTTTTTTAGGAATCGACCTATCAATTTTGATTGCATTATGATTAAGCATTTGACACCATTTGATTATTTTCTGTGGGGCTACGTCAAGTCACGAGTATACACGCCACCTAAGTCGTAGTTTTCGTTGTCTCTCAGGGACGGATTCGAAGAATTTCTGGGCTGGAATATTGATATCCTTCCACTCTACATGACCCAGCGACCTCAGTCGTTGGACTTTCACTATTCTGACTATGTCGATAGTGCTGTACAGGTTGCCGTTGTATCTTCTCCACTCACTGTCCATGCAGACGGGATTGAAAATCACCCGAAGAATTTTCCTCATAAAGCAGCCTCATCCATTTTTGTTAAACTACATATTGTGCGCCATAGGGCAGGACTGGGATTATTAAAGTCGTCCATCGTCCATCTGCCTCTACATAAATTCTTTTTCAAAATTCTCAGCATTGGCTGCGACTCTACTACTATCACAAGTTTCTTGTTTGTCTCTACGGGCTTCGGTTCGAGGTTTGTGTTTGTGGTATGTTTTTTTTTTTACGTTTCAGTAAAACTTCCGAATATTATTTTTAGAGTGCCATCACTCAATTTCCTCGATCACACGCTTCTCACGCTCCTTCTTTTTCCTACTAAGAAGCCGGTGTTCGTCCCTTCTCTTCTTCTCGTAGAGCTCGTGAGCAGATCTAGTCCTTCTATGCAGCGCCAAGTTGTATGCATTTTGCTTAGCTTAATATTCTTGCCTTTCGTCTCGTCCTGGCACATCAGAGGCGGTATGGCTTTTTTGCAATGTTGCCACTGATCTTCGATACTGGCGGCATAGGACTTCTTAAGAGATTAAGGGAGACTCAATCGGAAAAACGATTGGCGATCTCTTGCGATTGTAGCCGTCCGACGATGAACGTCCTCACAATATTAGCTTGCCTTTGCGATGTTTGGGATATCCGCAACCGTACCTTGGATAAAAAAAGCAAAGAACATCCATAATATTCGAGGTGTACTGTGCCTAATTCGCAATGTGGTCAATCTGGTTGACGGTTGATTGAGCAAGAGTTCTCCAAGTCCTCTTGTAAATATCGAGAAACGAGGACAATGCCTCGGCCCGCCACAAAGCCTAAATCTGTTATCGCAGGTGGTGTCGTACAGGCTATACCTTCCATTGGTACTACCAAAGATGCCTTCTCTTCCCAGTTATATATATAAATTGCCGAGGACAATTTGAATGTCATAGCTGGGACACTGTTCGTAGGTCTTGTCCAAGAGCACGCAAAAGCCATCTTTCGTGTGCGAATATAAGGCTTTAGTTGACAAATTTAGCCTTAATACGGATTGTTACCAGGCGCTCGTCCACATGCTTAAAACTCCAGGCTAAGTGCCTAAGTCTGCCTTTAACAACAAATCCGCTTCCAAATAGGCGCTGCTTTTGCCGTCGATAATAATCGCCGTAGTAGATGTCGAAGCTTTTTATTCTCTTTTTGTCCGGTCCATACCATTGCATTTCTTGCATATGCTTTGCAGAAGTATAAGACCTCTACTATTTGTTTGTCTGCAAGTGGCCTATTATGGGGCCTAAAATTCCACGTATAATTCCGAAGTTCTTTACTCTAGTTTCCTTTGAAGAGGTTGTCCACAGTTTATCAGTCCGTATCCGGAATTGTTGTTGAGCTTTGTTGCTTTTCCAGATACCCCCGCCGCACAACCCAAACCTTGAGGGCTAGCCCATTACCGATATCCCAAGGACGAGGGGTCGGTTATGTCAAAACAAAAACCTGTTCGGGAATGTGAGTGCTTAGTACGTTAAGTGCTTATACACCATCATCTCTTATCTAAGACCATGACATAGTCTCGGAAATCTTTACCCCTCTGAGCTACAACTATGCCGAAGTAGCCCGGATAAGGTCTCATGTCGATCGTGGTGCTTCAAAAAACTTCTATAAGATCGTTTTAGTCGACAAATAATGGAAATATGTACGAGTCCGAAACTAATCAGAAGTCGACTGTATTTGCCTTTCAAGACGAGCAAATACCTTGGGAGCAAGGTATTGGCTAATTTGACATTAGTTCCCAGAGACCCGATCTTCGATGTTTGAGACCCGATCGCTCTTAGCATATGTTTCAAGTTTGAAAGCGTTTAGTTTAGTATTTGTTTGGTAGCCATCAATAATGAGCGTTGTCAGTGAATTTGTGAAAATGGAGAAAATTGGTCATCGTTATGTGATACAATAATTTTGTTTGAAAGGCCTTAGCCCAACCAATATAAAAACTGAACTGGATTCTACTCTGAGTGAGTCTGCTCCTTCGCTTACAACAGTAAAAATTTTGGGTTGCTAAGTTTAAACGAGGCCGTACGAGCTGCCAAGACGAGCATCGCAGTGGTTGACCAAATGAGGTGACGACTCTAGAAATGGTGAAGAAAATCCACAAAGCGGTATTGGTTCAACTGAAAGTTGAAGATGGGTACCGCGTTTGCCCACACTCGAGCAAAAACAGTGTCGTGAAGATGTTTCAATTGAGTGTTTAGTGAAGTTTCACAGCAACAAAGCAGAATTTTTGCGCCGTTTCATAACACCCGAGACAAAAGAACAATAAAAACAATGGATTCAAAAGAGAGAACCGGCTCCAAAGAAGGGACGCGCGTATGATAATTTTCATTGACTATCTTGAAAAAGGAAAAGCTATCAACGGCCAGTAATATGCGAACTTATTGCAACGTTTGAGGGAAGAAATCAAGCAAAAACCGCCGCATTTGACTAAGAAGAAAGTTTTGTTTGATCAAGACAATGCACCAGCCCAAAAATCCGTTATTGCAATGGCCAAGATTAATGAATTAAAGTTTGAATTGCTACCTCATTCATCCTATTCGCCAGATCTAGCCCCCTCGGGTTATTTTCTGTTTCCAAACTTGAAAAAATGGCTCAGTGGTCAAAGATTTTCCAACAATGAAGAAGTGATGTCGGCAGTTAACAGCTATTTTGAAGAGCAAGACAGTTCTTATTATAAAAAAGGTATAGAACATTTTGAACATCGCTGGAAAAAGTGTATAGAGCTGAAAGGCGATTATATTGAAAAATAAATAAATTTTTTTCCAAAATTTATGTGTTTTCTTTATTGGATCGGTTACTTCTGGGACCGCCAGCGTACTTTTTAAATTTTGAAAAACGATTTTAATATTTTAAGCACTACTCTGCAAGTGGCATACCTGCTTGTGTACATCGAAATTAGAGTATTTTTTAGATACGCCATTACAAGCAGCGTAATTTGAAGTTGAAAGCGCAATACATTGATATGGTTACTTAACAGTAACAATTACAGCATCGAATTCTACAATATTTGTAATATTCCCACATCCGAATTTAAATCTGTGGATTTTATCCACATATGCAAATGCAGTACTATTTTTAAAAACTCGTAAAAGTTCGCTTGTGAACAATATAATTAAAATTGGACCTAATTTGGAGCTTTGTGAGACGCCATACAAACTTGTTTTTTCTTCGCTCATCATTGTTGATACCTAAATCCCGATAGTTCTATGGGTAAGATAACTTTTTGGCAAATTTAATAATACCCCTCTCACACCAATTCTGCTTAGAATTTCAATAAGTTTGTCTTGAAATAGACTATTGCTGAAGTTAATGATATGTGGGTGGATGTGGATCAAGTGATAGTGTATTTACTTCCCAACAGGACGGTTCGGGGTTCATTAACATTCTTTTTTTCAGCCAACTTAAATCTCGTGTGATGAATACAAAATACGAAATAACTAAAATACAACAATAAGTCAATTTACGCTAATAATTTAGTCTCCACATCACAATGTTGAATGTCACCCATGGAGCGAAATAATCACTGAACTCAAACGTCTTTCTCCCATTCTCTATCAAATTTTCCAAAAAACCTAACACGTACTTCGATATTTTAAGAGTAGTAATACCCTCTTGAGTGTTAAGTTCTTTAAAAAAAATGTACTAGGACGTGGTTGCTTTTATTTAGGATTGTATTGACTATAAAGCTCTCCTAATAGTTTGTCTGTGCCTCTATGCTTTTGAAAACCATACTGATTTGGTTGAAGGATGTTATTTTTATTTATAATCCTTCTGAAAATGCTCTTCTCCAAACACTTTTCAAAGACTAGTAAAATTGAAATTGTCTTAAAACTTAATATTCGCTAGTATATTTCAACAAGCCCGAATCTTTAAATGACCTGAAATTGCTAGAATATCGCCTAGTTACAAGAAAAGGTCATGAAAATTAAAGTCCGGCACATCACCTTTTGCAGCTTTAAATGTACATCTTTTTTATTTAAATTGGAGGACAATTATTGCAGGTGGGGATGGTAACATTGAAAATAACTTCTGCGCTATTTTCCACACTTATTTGTTAACCACCGCTTAGACTCCATTGGCTTAGGAGAACTCTTAGTCTAAGGGCAAGCTGCAAGTTGACGAGTACTAAATAAAGCACAGGTTGAAGGTTCTTGTAACAGACATCTCCTTTGCGATATTTCTAGCAGGTTAATGATGTTCCCCTGCGTAAGTGAGAATAAATTGATCTCACGATTTTGGTGTTTGACTTTGAGCCTACTTTAGCCGTAGGCTCATAAGCGATCTTATCGCTGTTATAAATCTAGCTAACAGCTGGCCAAACCTCATCAAGACCGCCGATGGTGATTTTGATGAAGTGTATTGTGAGTTTTGACCCTGGTAGTCTACTTATTTCTCGAAATTCTCGTACCCGCCAGACTTTTCGAAGATAGGAGGTGCTAAAGTGCGTGTTCATAGAGGCTTTTAATAAGCAGCAGCTCACAAGGAGCCATGTGTCGAAGATGATTTTCTTATTATCGTCAAGACTGTTGAGGATCGAAACTACCAGACTTCTTTTACCGTCTCAGAGGAAGTTTTGGACTGATGTTTTCACCGTCCTCATCTATGGTATAGTCTAATCCATTTACATCTTAGGGTCTTAGCGGTTCTGAATTGTTTACGAATTCAAACTTAGAATTATTCAGCTTTTTCTGTTCAGTACAGAAAGGTCGACTCGCCTGACCCCCACCACGGTCCGGATGATATCTGGATCCAGCACACGGGATAACAATGGATACACATAAAGAACAAAAAGTGGGTGGGGGGAAGTGGGATGATAACCTCTAAGTTTTCGATGACCAAATTCGATGGTCATGTCCTTATTAAGCCTCTACTTTGCGGCAAGGCGTAGTAAAATAAAGTATTTTATATAATTCAATATAATGTATTCGGAAAGTGTGTAATTCAGTCTGATGTCATGAACATTTCCTGGTGTATTATATTTTCTTTACGATGCTGTCGCCGCTTTTTTTTTTTTTTGCCCACCTTCAAGATATAAATTTTGCTGGCCATATCTCTTCTAATTTTGTGATTCACTGAGCAGCAATCTTTAAATAATTAGATGCTATCCTATATTCTACGCTTTATAAGCCAACAAGAAGAACACAACAGCTTCAGGTAAGGTTAATTTAACAGCTGACGACTCTAATGGACCAGGTACTCTCGAAGATCTAGTGAACATGTTAAAGGGTTATAAGGCTTGTATAACTGCTATTCAAAAAAAGCGATGGGATATACCGTGGAAAAAAACAAAATACAGAAACACTTGGTGCAATGAATGCAATTACATGAGTGCTTTAATAACAGACTTTAATAAAATCGGAGAAAGGATTGCCAAAATTAACTTCATATGCGCGCATGATCTAATATGTGTGAAGAACGACGTTCCAAGGAAAAGCTTTTAGTGACTCTTGGAGACAACCAAGAATGTAAGATGAACAAATATCAGAATAGAAAGAAGGACATCTTTGGTAGCTCCGTTGAAATGTACTTCTTATACGTTACATTATTCAAAAATGGATAAAGAATAATATACACGCATAATCTAATTGATTTCACACGAAAACGGAACATAGTCGTCGATGAAATACACGTGGTTGTCAAGCACCAACATTAAAACTGACTGCCAAACTATTCAAAATCACTTCGCTGATGAATGAAACGTACCTGCAGAGAAAAAAAACTTATGGTCGAAAAATACTACAATAAGATTGGTATTCAGAAGATTTACCAAAAGTTTAAATCCTGCTGTCCCTCAGCAGAAAAGACGTTACGGAAAATTATACTTTTACTAAGCACTGAAATATGCTGATACCGCGCAGCAATACCTTTGTGAATGTCCGGCTTCAGGCTGCAAGTTCTCGGCGTTGGCGTAGTGAAAGCTGGTACTGTAGGCATTTTATCACTGAAACGCTTGCTTATCTTTCAAAAGACTGAAATATTTAATTTAAAGGCACTTACTAGTAGTGCAATGCACTAGTTATACGTCTGAAAAAAGAAAAAGAAAAAAAAAAAAATGCCGCCGGCATCAAGTAGCGAACACCAATGGATACGCTGCTAACGTGCTATCAAAGATGCCACAAATAATGCGCTGGGTTTCACCCGACCACCACGAAGAAATCTTTGATTTTATGGGGAATGCGGACAAGCACATAAACTACACAACAAGCTCTACGAGAAGAAATGATGCGAAGAATATTTGCTTCCCTACAAGAAGAAACAAGTGCAGGAAAAGCGCGCGATCGAAGATATTTGTACTTGAGGAATAATATCCGGAAGTCTTACCGAGAGGTAAAAAGAACATGTCAAGGTAAGAAGACCCATACAGAAATGAAGAATGAAGACATAAACCTTGGAGTTGAATCACAGCCGGTGTTAAGAATAGAGAAACTTATTTAGCAAACTGTGTATCAACTCACACGATGATAGCCAAAACTTACAAAATGAAATAAAGATAGCAATACCTACACGATTACAATGGAAGCTGACAAAGCGGTAAATGTATAGAACAAAGTATTTGCTGTCAACAACGCGACACTTAACATCGACGAGGTGAATAGAACGTCACAGCCTGCCCTTATAATTACGAGGTAGTAAGGGACTTTGTCTACCTTAGATCTATTATCAATTCTGCAAAAAGATAGATTAAAATTCAGAATCACTCCTGATAATCGTGATTTCTTAGGACTAAAATACAATTGAGTCACAAGGGCCGACTCCGAACAACTAAGCAGGCTCTGAATAAGACCTTGATCATACAAGTCCTACTCTATTTCGCTGAAGCATGGACTCTATTGAATGCGGATGAAGATATCCCAGTGCGTTTCGAGAAAAATATTCGATCCCGTTTACGTTGACAAGCTTTGGAGGAGCAAATTCAACGAAGAAATCTACGAGTTGTTCAGTGACTTCAACCAAGTCAGAAAACTGCGTATCAATCGCTTGAGATGGCTACGATAAGTAGAGCGAATGGACAACAATGATCCAGCCCGCGAAGCATCCAAATATAACCCGGAGAGACAACGCGGTAATGGAAGGCCTCACCTTAGGTAGCGCGCACAAGTAGAAAGCACCTCAAACGACTTGGAGTGCGCAATAACAAAGCTAACTGGAGTGGCTTGTTAGTTGAAGCTCAGGTTCACCCCGAACTGTAGAGCCACCTAAGATAAGTTGGTTATTTATTAGAACTCTACAACAAAGTATGATATTATGTCTTTTAGCAGAGTTTATCTGTTACTATCCCTGTTCCAAATTCTCATACGTGGCTAAAGTTTGGAGATATTTTTCGTTCTGAAGTCTGAATATTTTGAATAAACTTAGGTAATTGAGAAGGTATCTGAACACTTTTCAGCGAAACAAGACTTTTTGTGGCGTTTACTTGGACTTTCTCATTTGAAAGAGCCTGAAAATATACATATTGTATCTTCTTCTTAGCAAATAACAAAAAAAAGACCATCATGTCGTGCCCACCCAAAATCATCTCAAAATTGCTTCAAATCTGCTCAATATTGACTATGGTTCTATGAAAACATCACTCACTGTATTCGTTTACGGATTCGCTCCGACATAAGACGAATATGCGAAAGACTATACGGACTAGAGTGGGACGTTTCCCGAGGATATTTGATAGATATGTTGATCCGCTTTCTATGTCATAAAGGCAATTTAAATGTCTGTCATGTTCTGACTGTTTGTAGTAAATTTGCGCGCCCAACCCCATTCAATGAAAACAGAATTTTTAAACGGGGGAAAAAAATTACAAAATTCACAGCTATACTCTAACCAGGATTAGATTTTCAAGACAAGAAAAAAAGCGAAAAGGAAAGGTAGCCATAGCCCCTTTACGGTAAAATGCTCACAAAATTAGAATGACAGGATACTGATGTATGATACATATTTGCAGAGGGAAATATTTACACAGTATGTATGTCTTTATCGGGGCTAGGTCCTTCTGAGGCGCAAAATATGAATAACAATTTACGTATATTTGAAGAGGATAAATGAACACTGAGCCGATTCCGGTGATTCTATAGATTTGAGTATATGGTATGTTCTGCCCAGCTACACCCTTCACGTATTCTATTGAAGGTTTATTCATAGTCAATTGCGGTTGGGGTTAGATTGAGACCACACGTATCGACTTATGTTTGTTTATTGGATTTCATGAGCGTTCGTATTCCTCATAAAATGTTCGCTTTGCCCGGGCTATGGTAGACGTACAAGCGCTCGTATAACCGGAAGTTGTCGGTTTATTTCAATTGTTCCGACTAAAGCCACACGGTCGTGTTAGATGTGTACAAATGCGAGTATGTAAGTCCTTCACCCACAATCTTCATAAAGTGAAATTGATTTTTTCCAGTCATCGGCCTGCAAGTGCACAATAATTCCTTCGTTGGGAGCCTGGATTTTAAATTGATTTTATTTGTTGATGCAAATTTAATTGTAGGCATATTTTTGTGCCGGCCATTTTAACTGCGACAGTTTTTTTACGATTTTGTTTGCATTGTGGTTTTCTGAATTTTTATTGCTTAATACCTGGCGTGTGACTTTTGAAGAGGAAATATATGTATTGACCTATAAGCTGAGATTTAAAATATCCGGGTGTTGTAAATATATGTTATCTCTGGGTGGTAATTTAAACAAATTAATTAATTTTACAACCGCAATGAGGTTCCAGTTAATAATGGAGGCGGATTAACGTTCTTGTATGCATAGTTTATGTGTTAACTGAAGAATACATGTGCATATACCTATGTATATCGGTACTTTTCAGGCGTAATTTATATGGTATTTTAAAAAAAATTTTCGAAATATATTGTTAGTTCTCTAATCGAAAAATTTCTGTGGACGAGTACAGTTTAATTAAGAGAACTTATCACATAGGTCTACCTCTTGCTTCTCATATTTTAAAAGAACAAATTTATGCAGTTTACGGTGAGAATGCTGTGAGTGAACGCTGGACCCAGGTGTGGTTTGTTTGATTCCGTTCCGAAAATTTCAATGTAAAAGATGCACTTTGCACTGATCGAATTGTCACTGAAAAAGTAGGTGAAATTTTACAGCTGATGGAGCAAAACCAGCACGGAAGCTTTCTGGAGATAGTGAAGGAATTAAACATCAACCGCATGATAGTTTTGAATCATCTGAAACGAGCAGGCTACTCAAAGAAGTTCGATGTTTGGGTGCCACATGAATTAACGCAAAGAAATTTAGTTGCCCGAATAACCATCAGTAAAACGCTGATAAAACGTAACGAAATGGAGCCATTTTTTGAAGCGATTCATTATGGGCAATAAAAAATGGATTAAGTATTCAAAGCAAGCGATCATGGTCAAACGACCACAAACGCCTGGATTTACGGCAAACAAGTTTATGTTGTTGGATTGGAAGGGAATTGTCTATTATGAGCTGCTAGAACGTGGCAAAACGGTCAATTCGATCCTCTACTGTCAACAACTAAACCGTTTGAATGAAGCTTTCAAGAAAGAGCGACCAGAATTTGCCAAAAGAAAGGGAGCTGCCTTCCATCATGACAATGCTAAGCCACACACATATTTGATGACCCGGAACAAACTTACGGAGATCGGTTGGGAAGTTTTGATGCATCCATCGTATAGCCCGGACCCTGCACCCTCTGATTACCATATGTTCCGGTCTTTGCAAAACTCTCTTGATGGTAAAAAATAGGCCGACCGAAGAGCCGCTGAAAATCACTTGGCCAAGTCTTTCGCTGATAAACCACAGAAGTTATACACCGATGGAATTATGAAGCTACCCGGAAAATTTCAAAAGGTCATAGATAATAATGCCCAATATATTTTTGATTGAAATTGATTTTGAACTAAGAAAAATTTTTCTCAAAAATGTACCAAGAAAACCGCGGAAACTTTTTATATGACCAACTCGCAAGTATTGTGGTTTTCGCTAACTGGTTTTTATTGTGCACTCTAGCAAATCAGTAATAAGCCCACTGTAATACCGCTGGATACTGATCCATTTCCGCCACGTGGAAGTTAGAGAGCAAAGGTTTCAAAGCAATGCTTTGAATGAAGCGGAGAAGATCATCAAGGTTGGTTCCTGCGATATCACTGAGGTTGTCTAGAAAGTATGAGTCCAGAAAAAGATTCATAGTGCGAGAGAGGGATGGGCAAGTGCAGAGGATATGAAGAATTATTTCGTCGTCTTCTTCATCCTGCAGTTTGTACAGAAGTCAGCATTTGAGAAGATGCTAAGCCTAGCGGAATGTCTTTCGGTTAGAAAATGTTCAGTAGTGACTTCTGACTGATGTGCGAGCGGTAAAGCATGATTAGGCTACAGAAGCGTTTGCGATCTAGCCAGATCTATCTGGTAACATAAGCCGCTGCATCACCCGCGATTCGCCTTATCATCTGTAGAATTATATTTTTACAAGTAGCCTGAGGCATGGACAATTGAATTCGATTCTAAAGCAGTTCTTGATTTAAAAGTGACTTATTCGAGGGACCTAATAGATGCTTAGCTGTCATGTAAATGCAGATAATTTTGGCCAATATTACATTCCATTTCAGCCAGTAGAGAACTTTCTTAATAGTTATAACCTCCGCCTTATAGACACTGCAATGATATTTGATTCGGTATTCTTTATCAGGTTATGTGCCATCCATCCAATTTTGACGATTCGAAGTAGTACCGTTGAAGCACTTATCGAAGCAGTATTTGGTATCCAAGATAGTCCACCAGACAAGGACACCGTACATTATTATGAGCCATGACACCTATGACACCTTGCGCTATTGGAAAGAATTTTTCTGAGTCTAAACACTTCCGAATACCCTTCTTTTTCGTTGCAGAGGAGCTTCCAGGGTTTTCGGTTGGCTTTCCCAAGTTTTTTCTTGAAGGAAAGAATAGACGCCATGACATCACCTCTGAAAACGGTCACAGGCTTATGAGCTTCCACATCTTAATAGGGGCTGTGGCTGATTCCTGATCTACAAACTAGCAAACCACATTTATCCCATTGCGATTTATGCTGTTGCAGTGTTTTGGATCTTTCGAACGTTCCGAGTTGCTAACATCGACTCGGACCATTATCTTGTTATAACCAAGATAGTTGGGACAAGAAAGTTTAACATCAAACTACTAAAATCGTATTCGACTGGCAGGCCTTTTTCGACTTTCTCTTAACCTTTCGATGTCTCCAATATCGAACGTAGAAGACCAGAGGCATCACTGCCAAAGAGCAATCAAAGAGACCGCCTGTGATGTATTGGCTTTTTACCCATACCTGTACAGAGCTGTCTTTTAGAACGACATGGCTCTCGAGTTTTAGAAGAAGTAAAGAATGAAGGACCATAAACTCTCCAAACGAAAAAAGAAAAAGTATGAGAAGCCCTCGATAAAGGACTTAGGGAGGTCCTAGTAGAAGAATAAATTGCGGAAGTTTTACTAGAAACTCAACGAACAAGCTAAAGCTGTAGATCCCCAATTAAAATCTGCAAATATGGAAAAGGAAACGTCATAGTAGAATCGCAGTAGGTGCTAAAAAATTTAAAGATTATTTCTGCAGGCTCTTATACAGTGATGATGGACAACATTCCACCGTTAGACAGAATGAACCATTTAACTTAAACAAAATCAGGACAGCAATTTCCAAGCTTAAGTCCACCAAAATTGCTGGAATCAATGGACTAACTGCTGATGTGTTGAAAGCAGTAGCTGGTGATGCAAGTAATACAAGATACAAGCCCGACAAGTGAAACCACAGTACCAACTACAGGGAAATAAATCCCCTCAACATCGCATATAAAATCCTGTCTGCTGTGTTGCGTAAACACCAAAGACCCTTCGTCAACAGTCTGATCAGGTTTTGAATTGCATCGAGTTTCAGAGAAAGTTTCAATTTACTTCTCGCAATGTCGCTAAATTCAGGGTCATAATTAATGTAGAAACAGCATGAATCGTTGGACATACGAATGAGCCCATCACAAAATCATTAACAGATTTTGAGAGAACAAATTCGAATCACCAACTGACAACAATCACCCTGTCTGAATTTGCCAAATTGGTGGCATCAGCAGCGACAAGGACACACCTTTCACTGGCTGACTTGGCTATTAATGACTTTATAAACCACTCACCCCTATTTTCACATTGCCAGCAGCTAGGAGCAAGAAGTAGTAGGAGCAAAAGCAGAAGCTGAGGCAGCAGGAGCTCTTGGAGCAGAAGCAACGGGTCATTCAAATCAATTAAGAGCATTCGTGTTTTGTTGAGCAAATCGGACAGGGGCAACGTAACTTTTGTGGCTCGTCCTTACGATTAATTGCGGTCGTTCAACATTTTCGCACAGCATTTATCTTTGAAGCAAATGAGCTGAAAGGACAAATGACTACGATTACGCACCCGAGTAATGGACAAGCAAACGCACTCGCATTTTTCAAAAAAAAAAAAAAATTAAATTACCTATACAAACAGATGGGCAGAAATGGATCCGAAGGGCGCCGCCGGAAGGAGAGTTAGACGCAACACGATGTAATCAAATCTCAATGGTGGTAAGGATGGGACACAGAGGCCGGCAGGATTCAGGGCATGCGGCGTTGAATTTAAATGCCAATATTTTTGCCAAATTGAAGTTCCTTGTTCGATTAAAATTCTTTAGTTACCCCGGGGGAGCACTTGGATACGTGACCAATATACAAATTGATTTCTTTTTTCGTTTCCTCATCTTTTAGCCTACTTCTGCTGCTGTTGCTGTTGCCTTGGCTTCTGCTGTTGCCTTCGTTTTTGCTTTGCCTCTGCTCTTGGTGGTGCTTCGTTTTCATTTTATTGAAGAATTTTTACTTTGCAAGAGAGTAATTCTGTAATTGCAAATTGTATGAATCGGAACCGGAAGTCCAAGTATGGAATGTTATTAGAAAGGAGAATAAAGCACAGAGACTTTCGGTAGGTGGGCGAGTGAATTTAATTGACTTTGTCCGACAAGGATTTCCGTCCAGTAGGTGTTATGATTAAATCCGGGGCCACTTAAGAAGTATCTTTGAGATGATGGAGAGAAGGGCGTTAAGTGCTTTTACAAAATTTTAAGGTAGGGCTTTTTGATTCATACTAATCTAGGGAGAGATTATGAAGCATCGTTACCAATGGTTGATGCTAGGGATGTGCGATTTGAGATATAAGAAAAGAATAGAAAGTGTGAAAAAAATGGCAGAAGTAACATATTATGAAGGCGCATTCAATTGAGAAGCATACTACTCGTTTCGGCTCTTATCATCGTGCGTTTTAAACATAAAAATATATGTACAACTCAGCTGGAGCTAGTTCCAAAGAATAGGCAATATACAATAACATTTTAGTTGACTATTCACGCTATACAACACTTAACTCTTAGGCACTACTAGGTGGAGTTCAGTGCATGCATATACTGAGTTCGAATAAGGCCCGATATTGACATCTCAGATAAAGAATTTCCAACTCTGACGTTTACTGCCGATCCAGATCGGGCTTTATAGTCTTAACATGTAGTTTTTATAATTTGCTTCAATTTTTGTTCCTCACTCCTGCACTAGAATCTCCATATTTCTTTAGATGTTTTTTCTTCTTATTTTGCTATTTCGGTGTAAGTTTTTGACAACGATGCCAATAGTCCTCAGTGCATGATGTATGAAACACAAGCTATCTTAAGAGATTACAGGAAATGCGGTCCTTCTTATTCAGTATTTTATAGTACTTAATACACATCCTAGTCAATGTTGTGCCATTAAGCAAAACTGAAACTTTGCTTTTTTTTTTTAAAGCAATGCTTATCTGAATAAAGATATTTTGGTCAGGAGGCTGCCAGATCGGCTTGTCGATATTAAAGTGTGCAAAACGCTACTAGCTATGCCATGCCATATAGTTCCCATTCATAATCCAAGACATAGCTTAAATGGCATACTCGGATGGTGGCACAGTTCGAAGTATTAGCCTGATCTTTAGCTAGCTGCCATTAGTTGCGCACACCAATTCGGTTTAAATTCCCTTCTATTTGTATGTGCCACTTAGTGTGAGGTTCTCCTCTACTGCCTTATCTCCTTGGGTTAGATTTGAAGACTCTGCTGGCCGGAGAATTAGTTTCCCTTCGCTCTACATATCCTGACCATCTCAGGCGACTTTCGCGCAGTTGTCTGATTAAATCCAAGACCCTGTGAAAATCGTATAGCTTTTTGTTGGATCTTCTCCTCCAAAGCCCGTCACCACAAATGGAACCAAAAATTGCACGAAGAATTTTTCTCTCGTAATGAACAGGGATATCTTCATCCCCTTTCCATAGAATACATATGTATTCTACGTATATATATGCCGACTGAAACGTTCGCGACTCCTTTGCTCGTAGAACTTACGACCTGCTCTAGTTTTTCGTTGCAGCGCTACTTTTTTCCTTTTTTGTTAGGCTGCAAGTGGTTGCCAGCATTCTTCATCAAAGAAAAGTTGAATGAAACCCAGCACATCAGTGGCACCGTCTCTGATGGTACGTTGGCAGCGTTGCCTATGGCCTTCGGCACTTGATGCTGGTGACATATGAGTTGTTGAAGGATTTCGGGATATGTTTGTGGAAAAGATTAGGGCTGACGCTTCCGACTCCAACTTTTCAACGTTATATCTTCTCATAGTTTGCTTGTGGTATTTTTAAAATCTACACTCTTACCTTGGCTGCAACAAGTTGGTGATCCGAGCCAGTGTTAGCTGCCCGCAAGGCTTGGACAGTTGAATGAAACCCAGCACATCAGTGGCACCGTCTCTGATGGTACGTTGGCAGCGTTGCCTATGGCCTTCGGCACTTGATGCTGGTGACATATGAGTTGTTGAAGGATTTCGGGATATGTTTGTGGAAAAGATTAGGGCTGACGCTTCCGACTCCAACTTTTCAACGTTATATCTTCTCATAGTTTGCTTGTGGTATTTTTAAAATCCACACTCTTACCTTGGCTGCAACAAGTTGGTGATCCGAGTCAGTGTTAGCTGCCCGCAAGGCTTGGACATCCAGAACGCTGGATCGCAAAATAATCAATTTGGTTAGCACTGGCATGAGGAAACCATGTGCTTACTGTAGTGATATTTCGTCTCGCCGCAAAGTCAATAAACGTAAGTCTGTTACCATACTTGATTTCGTGTCCTCCTTTCCTCGCTCTCCGCAATTATCGATGGTTCTTTCATAAATGAAATTTTTTCATAAAAAGCTAGGTTTGAGCAAATAATGATTTCATCGTAATGGTTTTCATTTCCGGCTATACCGGAACAGCGTATAAATATTGGGTCTACCGGTTTGCTAAGAGATGGCGTAACTTGTATTATTAAATTGTTATTATTCCAATGGAACATGCGTTGGAAAGCTACTGTCATTGTACGTCATTTCAGTATATGTCATTCATTTGAAGCGTAAACAACAATAATTTTTTTTCACTCAAATATGTCGAACTTTGTGCCTGAAAAAGTGTTTTTGCGGGGAGTTCTTCTTCATTACTTTAATATGAAGAAAACTGCTGCCGAAAGTTTTCTTGAACATGTGAATCTAGTGATTTGATATCGATTTTCATTGTGATGATTCTCTCCAAGATCCTGATTTTCAAGCTCTCCACAGAGGAGTCGTCGATGAAGAATGAAGATGTAAGAAATACGGCAAGAGAAATTTAAAGGGATTTATTGCAATACAATCCTCTTTGTTCATTTCAAACGGACTACTGACAACTTAATATTCTAGAAGAGAATGAAAGAAAAAGCGCAACAGTGGAAAATCATATATAAATTCGAAAGGTTGTGTAGTATCAGCAAAAATATTCAAACCTTTAAGTCACTTGTGTCGTAAAAAATGCAAAGAAAAATTTCCTGAGATTGCACAGAAACAGGTGTTCAAATTTTATTGGGCAATAGGAACTTATAATCAAATTTGATGGATATACTCGTATCTGCAAAAACAAAAAAAAAAAATACACAATCCCTAAAAAAACATCCTCATAAACCTCGAAACCATAAATATAAAATTAAATATAATTTAGAACATGCGGGCCAAGCGTACTGAAGTATGCCAAAAATGCTTTCGGCAATGCCTTAGTGAAAAGGAAAGCTTCTTAAAAAGTATTGCAAAAAAGAAATTGGACCTACCGCTGTCAAGCTATGTTGATTATCGAGAATCAGTAGAAGGATCAAAGAGATTGAATGAGGAAATTGTGGAAAGAATATTATTATTATTATTATCAAGGGAACGATACAAATTAATTTGTAGGGTCCGGGACTTAACGCCGGGGTACTATGCCCATGTGGCGCGTTTTTCAACAGCACGCGGAGTACTGAGTTCCCATGTGGTTTAACTATATCGCAAATGTAAAGATTATATTGTGAATGGTAAAAGTTCTTAAAAATAAAACGAGACTTTACATATATTTTTTGTTGTAGTTTGAATTTTTTTTTTTAGCGATGAATATTATTAAGTCTAAGCAACTTTAGTTAGATACCTGTAAAACATGCGATACTATAAAGGTTAAATTTGATACTGCTAAAATGAAGAATAATATTGATACTCTAAAGGACCTTAAAAACATTCAAGTTCTTTACCATGCCAGGCAGAATTCGCTTATGGATCAAAACGGCTGAACAAAAGTCTTGCGATTAATGATCCTAAAATGAAAGTCTATACTTTCGATCTACAACAATGATTGATTGATTTGATTTCAATTTATTCATTCCATTTAAATAATTTTAACAATTGAATTTAGCAATTATATAAATAACAATTCATTTTAACAATTAAATAATTCTTAGTAATAATTGTAAAACTAATAATAATTATCATTCTGTAACTGTTTAAAGTTAGTGTTGAATGACGCTTAAATATTATATTCAAATTCAGGAAATTGAATTTCAGCGTTATAAGAAATAAAGTTAAGAGAAAGTGCTTATGTGTAAATTTCGATAGAAAAGAGTCTGAGTGCAAATATAAAGCAGATAATGAATCCTAAGACACATATCGAAAGAATGATTCAATAATGGGATAATCTATAGTAAATATCCAATCTTTAACCTTATTTACAAACGAATGAAAATAAGGAGTTCTTCGAATAGCAATAGGTAGTTTGTTAAGCTATTTAGGCACTAACAGTAAAAAAATTAGAAAATTTGGTTCTATGTGCGATCGGAACATTAACCAATGCTCGATTATTAATGCGCAAACTATAAAAAGTTGAGTTTCTATTTGGAGTGTTACCACTACGCTTGAAGAATTCCCTGAAAACTTTAAAAATATATAGGTGTCTTAACGGAAGAATTCTCAACTCTCTAAACAACGGCCAACTATGAACTAAACGACTAATACCGTAAATTATTCTTATAAAATATTTTTGAGCTATGAATAAGGAACTAAAAGCATTATCATAGGATCCACCCCAACTCGCTATACCGTATTGTAACTTAGAGTTAGCGAGGCCGTAGTAAATCATAATTAATACTTGTTTGGAGCAGTGAGTTTCACAAGATACATTATTCGAGCCACACGCATCATATATAAAACAACTATTTGCGTATAATTTTTCCAGCTTAAATTGAGATCAAATAAGGCTCCCAGATATATAAATTGACTTACAGACTCAATTTTAAAGCACCCGCTTGAGCACTGAGCATTTTCATTAAAATTTATACATTCGCAAGTATGCAGAGGTAGGCAGAACCTTACACAGTCGTGAGAATGATAAAACACGTTGAAATCGGTAACAACATTTCCTAACATTTTGAAAGTCATCAACTTTGTTTTTTCGCTGACAATCAGCTTATGAAATGCAAACCACTGCCTTAATATTTGTAGGTCTTCCTCAATTTTGATAACACAATCAAACGACGTGAGTCCTTGATAGGAGAATGCTATATTATAAGCGAACGCTGTTGGTAAACCGTTGAAGTTCTGATTAAAGAGGGAGTTAATATAAATCAAGAACAAAAGTGGACCGAGGACAGAGCCCTGCGGAACACCATTCTTTATTTTAAGAGATCTACTAAAACATCCATTGATATTGACCACTTGTTCCCTATCTGTGAGATAAGAGCTAAACCAGTCATTTAAGACTCCTCTAAAACCAGCGTTGTACAACTTACTAGATGTGGTGAAAAGTAACCTTCTTGGGAATGAAAAAAAAAATTTGTTTTATTCAATATAGTCCCCTTTTAGTTTGATACACTTATTCTAGCGATCTTCCAACTTCCTGATCCCGTCCGAAAATAAATTTTCCAGAAGGTCTACAAAATACTCCTCCGTGGTGTCGATGATTTCGCCAAATCGGGCGAATACGGTGGATGTGACAGCAATTGGAGCCGTAAGTCATTGATTTTAGCCGTGGTTGCGATGCTCTTGTGCGCCGGTGCATGTCTTGCAAAAACAACATTTTTTTCGCTTCATGTGAGGCCGTTTTGCAGCGATTGCGGCTTTCAATCGTTCCAATAATGCACAGTAATACTCGCTGTTGATGGTTTTTCCTTTTTCGAGGTAGTCTACGAAGAGTATGCCATGACAATCCCCGAAAACCAACGCCATAAACTTTCCGACCCATCGAGCCACCCTCGGCCGCTTCGTAGTACTCGTGCCGGCTTCAGTCTATTGCCGCGCACTCATTTTGTTCTCTGGTGTTCAACAGTTACCAATCAACGCCAAAAGACCGCCCAATTTCGCATCAACAAGTCCAAACACTCTTTCAAAGTGCTCTTGCGTTCGTGTTTTTGGTCAGTAGTGAGTATGCGCGGCACCCAACGGCAATATCATTTTTCCATATGCATTCACTATGAATGATTCACTATGAACTATGAAGTCCTGGAATCGTTACTTAAAAGTGATTTGCTATCCTAATCTTCAGCACATGTCAATGTTACAGTAAATGTCAATTTATTAATTAATTTTTTGTAATCTTTTTCCAACTGTTAAAATAATTTCCAAATAGTAATTGCTCTTTCCGTTTTTTCCTTTGATTTTTTTTTCGTTTTGTTTCTTTTTTTTATGAAGTCCAAGAACATTAACTTTGTAAAACCAATGTCTCCCCCACATCAAACTTATACTTTTTGTTAATTAAATCGCAGTGTCACTCCATAATAACTTTTAAGTTACAGAGTGATCACTATTATTTTTCGCTTTATTCTGTAAGAAATTGTACAGCAGTTTTAAGTTAAAATGAAAATAAATAAAATTAAATTTTTTCATTTCTACTATAAATATAAGTTAATGTAACATTTATTGAATATAATATTCTAATTAAAACAATAAAAACAAAAGAGATCAATAATGTATTACAAAATCAAATAAAAGAAATAGAGAATTGGTTCATTACAAAATGAAAAACAATTTAAGATACATTCTGTAGTTTGAGGCAAACTAGTGTCGAATGCATCAGGCTTAGACTTAAATAAATAAAGCGGGTGAAAACAGATGTTAAAATCCTCAAATAGTATATAAAATATCTTTTAACTCATATAAAATGTATACTATGCAGGTATATAAGGAATTTATTGCCTTTAAATCATAGTGAAAAACGAAAATTTTCTACTTCGTCTATTCTCAACCGGCAATAGATTGTATAATCTTGGAACAATAGATAAGTAGAAGTTCAAAATGTTGTGTGTATTAAACATTGGAATTACAGAAAGATGATTATTGCAACTACGTAGTGACTGATAGGTTGAATTTCTGTCAACGGAGTTACCACTTCGTACAAAAAATATCCTAAAGACTTTGTAAAAGTATAAATGTCTGAGTGGGATGATTTTTGAGTTGACAAATAGCAAGTAACTACTATCTAGTCGTTTCTTTCTTCAGATTATTCTTATAATTTATGTTTGAACAATAGGTAACGGATATGTTTTATTATAATGAGTACCCCCCCCCCCCCCTAAACAACAATCTATTCCATACTGCAACTTAGATTGTAAAAATCCATAGTATATTGTTTTCATCAGTTGTTTGGAACAGAATTGCTTTAAGTGATACAAAATCTGAATAGTTAATTCACACTAGTAGTGTGAATACTACAATTCAATTTATTATCTATTTCTAGGCCAAGATACTTAATAAACATCGAGATGAACAATTTATATCAACATTATTAAAGGTGATTCATCGTAAGGTTTGGTTTGTAATGTAAAATAGAATACATAAATTTGAAAGTAAACTTAAAATGTTTATTATTGGTTGGAAGAACAATTCATGGCATTTATGCCAAATTTTAAAAATAACGTCATGTTTTATTCGGAAGGTCCAACTTTGGGCGACTCGTTCGTGCATAGCGACTGGTATCTCACGAATAACACGAGTAATGAAGGCCTGAGACTTAACATATTCCCGGAGAAGATAGTCAAAAGTTGTGATATCGCACGAT
Organism: Volucella inanis; assembly: GCA_907269105.1. NCBI lineage: Eukaryota > Metazoa > Arthropoda > Insecta > Diptera > Syrphidae > Volucella > Volucella inanis. The sequence continues at coordinate 153,410,732 of OU026153.1, forward strand.
CTAGGAGGAGAATTTACCGTAGCAAAACGTGAAATTAAGTGCCCATCAAAATGATTTCTCAACAAGTCCATTGTTTCACGCGCTGTATGGCTCGTAGCGCCCTATTGTTGAAACCAAAACTCACAGATACTATGTGCTTGAATTTCAGGGAATTCCGTCCGTTAACAAAGCGCGATAATGGTTACCATTGACGGTAACATTCTGATTTGCCTCGTTTTTGAAGAAATATGGACCAATAATTCCACCAGCTCATAAACCACACCATACCGTTGTTTTTAATGGATGTAATGGTATTTTTTGGTACTCTTTGGGTTGCTTATTAGCCCAAATATAGCAATTTTGTTTATTAACGTATCCATTGAGTTAGAAATGGGCTTCATCACTGAACAAAATTTCACGATAAAACACGGGATTTTCATTGAGTTTTTCCAGAGCCCATTCACTGAAAATATGACACAAATTCAAGTCGCCAGGTCTCAATTCCTACACAAGCTGAAATTCGTACGCTTTAAGGCCGATATTCTGACGTAAAATACGCCAAGCCAAACTGCTGAGAACGACGACGATACGATTCGTCACGGTCTCTTCACGTGCACTCTAAGCTACGGCTGCTATAGTCTCTTCACTACGTGCAGGATGTGGTTTAGCGGGTCGAGTATCATCCACTAATGTAAACTGGAACTCAAATTTGTGAATGGTATTGGCAATAGTGGTTTCAGTAGGTCAATTATGTGCACCGTAAGTTCCTCGAATCATACGAAAAACATTTCTCACAGAACACTGATTTTCGTAGTACAGTTGAACAATTTGGAGAATCTGTTGTAGTGTGAGTCTTTTTCTGATGACTTGCCAAACGATATTGAACAAAAGTGACAATGCAGTTTGGAAGGAGTTACGAGTGATCAGTCAAAAAAAGCCTATTGAAAATCAAACCTCACGATGAATCACCCCTCATTTGGTTGAACATGATACCGTTTTGCATATATCAGGGATAAATGAGAAACATTTGCAGCATGGAAACGATTTGAGATGGAAAAAAACAGTTGTAGAAACCAAATTAAATAATATTATTTTATGCAAAAAACGGAATCAATGTCTAAGCTGCTCTAAGTCATGGTTTTTATGTCAGCAATTAAATCTAAAACCATTCAAATAGCAATGATGACAAGCATGTCATCAGCATATCCTGTTCCTGTTTGTTATTTATTCAAATTTTTAAGGGCAAAATCACAGCATTTGCTGACGATGCTGCTCTATCGTACTTTAATAAAAGTTATCTAAGTCTATTCGATTTTCGTAAAATTTGCTGTTGTGCTCCTACCGGGATTCGAATCCAGATAGGTGGCGTGACAGCCAGTGAGTCAACCAACACGACGTCGCCATCGTCAAATACCTAGGTATTATACTGGATTTAAGCTCACCTGGAACGATCACACATTATACCTTAATCAATATCTAAATAGAATTTTCAGACAGCTGTATCATCTCAGCCTCTACTGCAATCTGTAGGAAATAAATAAGTGTGAGAGAAAGAAAACGGTATTCTTAAGCAACGTTAAAAAACGGCTTTTCTCTTTTGAACATTCTGATATAGATTCATTTCTATATTTATCTGAACTCAGCCTTTTACTCATTCATGTTATTCAATTACTTAATTTTCTCCACCAGGAGTTTATGAGAATGTTATTTTAATTTTAACTAATAGGTACTTTCACCTTGTCATCTATTTGACAATAGATTGTACTAAGATAGTTCTTGTAAGAACAAAACTGAAACCCAATTAATCTGGTATATTTGAACTTTGTATCGAATTTTTGTATCTTTGTTTTGTCAAGAAATAAAAGAATAAAAAAAAAAAGAAAAATAAAAAAATTATCAGGAATACTATTTCAAAGCGAAGGTGAAGACATGAGAAGAAACAAGTTTCTTACATTGGAAACATTGGAAAGATTTAGAGCTTACCTACTGGGTACTCGTTTTCGAGTTATAACACATTGCAATGCCATCGCAGTTACGAAAGTAACCACTCCATTACTCCCGAGTATTGCAAAATGGTGGCTACGTTTCTAGGAGTTCCATTTTGACAAGTACATCGACCCGTAAAAGGATGGATAGAATGAGTCGAGTTCCAACAAAGGAAATGTCAACCGTAGCTGAAAATGAAATTTTCTGAAAGCTGAAAGCACTGAAAACTCTTATCCTATATTGTAAAACAAACGAAGAAGAACGTTTAAACAGGAAAGTGGACAGCTAGAAAAAATTGATACTTTTTGAGCCTGTTAAATGGCGAATTACACGAGTTTGTCATGATAATACGGGTCAGTTCGGATAAGAGATCGAACGAATTAGGAAAGATTTTTGGTTTGAGCGAGTGAAAGCGATACGTAAAATGATGTTTGAATAAGATTAAGGTGTTTCTAATTCCGTTTAGATGCGTTAACATCGATCATTTGGAACCGATTCCGAGGCTTAAAAAGAATAATTTGTACATAATTGTTTTAGTTGGTTCTTTCATTAAGTATACCATTCTGAAGGCTATGAGGAACTCAACTACATCACTAGTGATAAAAATGCTATGCGAAATTGTGTCAATACTTGGCAAGCCATTACGAGTTACTTCCATTAGGGGAACCGCTTACACATCAAAGAAATCTAGCGATTTTGTATCAGCTCATTTAATCCAGCATATAAAGACAGCTGTGCGAACTAATGCGAACGCAATGCAACAACTAAGTTTTTTTTTCAATTTTGACCCTAAGGATCTAAGTCAAATAATAACAGAGGGCTGCCGACAACATTGTCGCAGAAAGATACAGATAGGTAATGAGGTACAACAAAAAACATCTTTCTCCTCATCAATATTCTGATGGCGATATAATCGCACTTGATTATGTTTCGCAAGTGATCGGCGTGTCATACAAGTAAGACCTGAGCTACAGGCGATCGTATATAGTCGCGAAGGTTCTAGATTTCAACCGATATATAGTTGAAGATCTCACAGAAAAATCATTGAACCGAAGGCGGTATAACAAGTTTGCCTCAAACGACCACATTAAACATAAGTGTAGGCTCAGTGGGGATATTGATTTGAAAAACGAAAAATGAAACGCTTCATCCGACGTCGAATCATCCAAAGAGGATAATAATCCAGGAGAGGCCGAGCTCTCAACTGCAACAATCATCAACACCGACGGGAATAATACTGTTCGTTATGCTGGTGAGAAGAATGGCGTGGTATAAGGGACGTACTCTTGCATATCGTTTGATGCTTTGAATTATTTAAGTTGTTCAGTACTTAGCGCACCAAAAAACAAAACGTGTATAATGTACCCTGTTCACTTATATTATTTGTTTTACTAATCTTTTATGCTTTCATTTTTATTTATGTTTGTACTAAATTTTGCTTCATACCGCTTCAAAGCGATGAAAAATGTAAATTAATCCTATTCTACTATAATTAGAGCACTCGTTTGGTAAAATATATTAATAAATTGTAAATTTAAACATTTGACGCATAAAAACTTTTAATCTTGCAAAAACGCAAAAACAAAAACATTTATTTAAAATCATTATGGTCCTTCGATTATCCGGATTAATTCTGTGATCAGTGATGGTGAATTTAATTATTCAAATCAAAAGATAATCATTTTACGTATGTATGAATGTGCAGCTTGTGATGGAAAACTCCACGGGTGATTGCAAATAATGATGTTCAATTTCTTATAGTTATAAAGAACTATAAAACCGCGGTTTTTTGTCACTAGATGGTGTTGGTGTCCATTTATCTGGAAACACTAACCTGATTGTGTCAAACGAATACGTGTTTGAAAGGTAACATGCAAGGCCACATTTTTGTGAAGACAGCTGTGTAATTTGTTGCTTGTGCTAAAAGTTGTAATGGTTTGAATATGTGTGAAATAGTTGAAGAAATACGCAATATGATGCTTTTTTACTATAGAAAAGGGAAAAATGCTGCAAAAACATGCCGAAAAATTTGTGTAGTAAACGGTGAGAATGTTGTGAGTGAACGCCGGATCCATGAGTGGTTTGTTCGATTCCATTCCAGAAATTTCGATGTAAAAGTTGCACCTTGCACTGGTCGGACTGCCACTGAAAAAGTCGATGAAATTTTGAAACTGATGGAGCAAGACCGGCAGGAAAGCTATCTGGATATAACGGAGACACTAAACATCAACAGTACGACCGTTTGGAATCATCTTAAATGGGCAAGCTACTCAAAGAAGCTCGATTTTTGGGTGCCACATGAACTAACGCAAGGAAATTTAACTGACCGAATAACCGTCAGTGAAACGCTGCTGAAACGTAACGAAATGAAACCATTTTTGAAGCGAATCATTACGGGCGATAAATAATGGATTATATACGAGAATATTCAACGCAAGTGATCATTGTCAAAGGCCGGTGAACGACCACAAACGACTTAAAAGCCTAGATTAACGGCAAACAAGGTTATGTTGAGTGGTTGGTGGGATTGGAAGAGAATTGTCTATTATGAGTTGCTAGAACGGTCAATTCGTTCCTCTACTGTACACAACTTGACCGTTTGAATGAAGCTGTCAAGAATTGGCCAACAGAAAGGGAGTTGTCTTCCCTCATGACATTACTAGGCCACACACATTTTTGATGACCCGGAATAAATTGACGGAGCTTGGTTGGGAAATTTTGATGCATCCACCGTATAGTCCGGACCTTGCATCCTCTGATTACTATTTGTATCGGTCTTTGCAAATTTGCAAAGAGGCTGAAGAACCGAAGAGCCGCTGAAAATCACTTGGTCAAGTCTTTCGCTGATAAACCACAGAAGTTATACACCGATGGCATTATGAAGAAACCCGGAAAATGGCAAAAGGTCATAGATATTAATGGCCAATATGTACTTGATTGAAATTGATTTTGAAAAAAGGACATTTTTTTTTCAAAAATGTACAAAAAACCGCGGAGACTTTTATATGACCTAATATAATTTGTTCTTGTTAAAACTCAAACATTTGCATATAGGTACTTTGACTTTTTCACACAAAAACATACCTATGTATTGTATATATCCCTTACGTGTAGTTTTTTTTAATCACATAATCGGTCCAATTAAATCGGTATTTGGCAAACATACAGTGCATGCATATCCAACGCAACATATATTTTTAATTAAAAACATTTTCCATCAAATATACTTGTGAAAACAATGATATTGCATACAAACATATACACATGCATACATACATGTGTTCTGACTGCACATAGGCTTTCTTGAACTTTCCAATAACCTTTCTTTTTATCGTTTGACTTTGATTACCCACATCTTGTGCGCTTCATTCAACTATTGGGTGATAAAAACTATGAAAATGAATGTTTTAAGAACTAAGCGCGTTTATATTAAAGGGTTCGTTACCCGCACTTTGGCGTTCACAGAATTAATCAATGAAACCACTCCGCTTTCTATGTAACAAATTCGTTTCCAAAAATTTTCTGAATCTTGGTCCGAGTTTATCCAACTCCAAGACAAACTCTATGAATTCTCCGACGATGAAGAATTCGAAGATCCCGAGCCCGAATTTGCAGAGTACGAAACCAAATACTTTCGAGCGCATTCCTTCTAGATAGAGCGATTTGCAAACAAACAATTCGAGCAAACAATCGGTCGATGAAAAGTTGGCTTTGAAGCAAGCCTCATTTTTGAGAGTTTTAGAAGCATCAAAAGCACCTAAAGGGGTTTCAATTCCCGTATTCTCTGGAGTCTACAAATACCGGCCGGCTTTTAAAAATTTAACACATTACGTGCTCCAAAGGTAATTACATCGAAGCGTGAGATAAATTAGAGTTGCGCTACGATAAACCTCATCTCATTATTCAGTCATTTGTTCAAACATTTTTATCTAATTACCATCAACCGCGTCATCAAATATTCATATGCTTCGGAAGCTGACTGATGAAGCTATAAGGGGTTTAAAAGCATTAAGAGCAAATTTAAGAGATCCCTGGTTGATCTAAATTCGGCTCCAAAAATTAGACGACGAGACAAAACATGCCCGGGCAGAACTCGCCGGCTCTTGAGATGACTGTTCTGTCGATGAATTCCTTGACTTCTTACAGGTTCGTTGCAGTTGACTTGAATCAACTTATGCATTGAACCGTTCTGGTAAGACATCAAATAAAAACCAATAAAACCATAACAGCATGTTCAAAATGCAAACAACAACATTTTCTTCCGTACTGCAAAGCTTTTAATGCTCTAAGTGTCGACGAACGATGTGATTTGGTCAAGGATAGATCACTTTGTTTCAACTCCGGCATAGACATATGTCAAATAAATGTCGTTCAAACTATCGTTGTAGAATTTGCAATTCTAGACACCACTCGATTGTACATCCTACTGTTCAAACTCAAATTCAATCCTCGTGGGGCGTTGATCTAAATCAATCTCAATCGCATTTCACGAATTCAACTCAAACGAATCAAAGTCTATAGAATCAATGTCAATCATCGCGATTGTCATCGCCCCATCGTACTGAGAAACACTTTGAATCCACATTTAGTCGTCATATAGATGGTGGATACATGGTAGAGCTACCATTTAAACAAAATTATAATCTCAACTTTAGAGATTCACTTAGCATTGCTCTATATCGTCTCAAAACCCTAGAATGGAAATTTCTCTCAAACTCTGACCTAAGAAACCAATACACTTGTTTCATAAATGAATATAGCGATTTAGGTTACATGGAGAAGGTTCATGAAATAAACATGGACCTCAATACTTGTAACTACTTGCACCATCATGCGGTTTTTAAAAATGATTCTACGTCAATCAAGGTAAACGTAATATTCAATGGATCCGCAAAATCTCACAGCAATTTTTCGTCACTTAATGAAGAACTTCTCGTTGGTCCGACGATTCCGCAAGACAATTTTTCCATATGTCTACGACCTCGTCGTCATCGATATACTATTTCAGGAGACATAGAAAAAATGAATCGCCAAACATGGATCTCACCTAAACACACAGATTTTCTGCGAATCGTATGGCGTGAAACCCCAGAAGAGCCAGTGCAACATCTTCAGTTTTTAACAGTAAGATATGGCAATTCAGCTTTTTCTTTTTAAACGGAAAAAATCATGAGTTAATCCGGGACAACCATCAACTTCGACTGCAAAACCAGATCGATTCGGCAAGAAGACAACGCTGCGTGTGTGGTGGGACCAGAAAGGCGTGGTGTACCACGAGCCGTGATGAAGCCTTTAATACAGATCGCTACCGATAACAAATGATCAATTTCAACCAAGCCTTGATCGAAAAACAACTAGATTGGGCCAGAAGATAAGGCAAGGAAATTTTGCTCCATGACAATGCACCTGCACACAAAGCAAAACTGGTTCAGGATACAACCAAAACACTTGGCTGGGAGCTGCTACCCCACCCGCGCTATTCACCAGACTTGTCTCCTTCCGACTACCATTTGTTTTCATCGATAGGACACGCATTAGCTGAGCAGCACTTCAAATCATACGAGGAAGTCGAAAATTAGGTGACTTTTTGGTTTGCTTCAAAAGACGAACAGTTTTATTGGCGTGGAATCCATAAATTGCTTGAAAGATGGGGAAAATGTGTAGCTTATAATGGCCAATACTTTGAATAAAATGTTTTTTTATGTTTCCATTAAAAATTAATGTTTTATTTCCACAAAAAAAAAAAACGCTATCTTCATACAGGTACACCTGGTAGAAGGACTTATGTAAAAACTAGTAACTGCTACTCCAGCGCACTCCGATTAGACAATGGAATCAACTAAGGATCGCCTCTGTCAGTAATCCTGTTTATCATAGCCGAATACTAACTGAAAATCATTAATTATTATTTATGCCTATTGACTTGCATTTGAAAATTATTTTGAAAGATCAGCGTTGTGATATTGAGATGAAATATATTTGTATCTACATGTAGTACACGTGTTCTCATTAATTGGTAGCTATTACCAACTAAGCTCTCGTGAACAATCGTGACGGACTCTCTTTTTCAGATTCTATAAAATAAATACATACATGTAAAACATGATGAAGTTAATCAACATTTATGTTTTTATGTTCAATAATGATTGTACGAGTTGTACGAGTAATAAGATGAATAGGAATAATTCATTACGGAAAGTGAAATACGATACAATGGGTGATTCATCGTGAGGTCTAATTTTCAATAGGCTTTTTTTGACAGATGGCTTGTGACTCCTATCAAATTGCTTTATTATTTTGATTCTGTATCGTTTGGTCTCCAAATTGTTCAGATGTATTACGAAAATCAGCGTTCTGTGAGAAATGCTTTTCGTGCGATTCGAGGAACTTACGGTGCGCAAAATCGACCATTCGCAAATTCGAGTCCCAGTTTACATTAATATATGATACTCGACCGGTTAGACCACATCCAGCACGTAGTGAAGAGACTATAGCAGCTGTAGCTGAGAATGTACGCGAAGACCATAACGAATCGATTCGTCGTCGTTCTTAGCAGCTTGGCTTGGCGTATTCGACAACTTGGCGTATCTTATGTGAGGATTTTAGCATAAAAACCTACAAAATTCAACTTGTGCAAGAATTTAAGACAGGCGACTTGAATTTGTGTCATATTTTCAGTGAATGGGCTGGAATGGTGGAATCATTGGTCCATATTTCTTCAAAAATGAGGCAAATCAGAATGTTACCGTCAATGGTAACCGTTATCGCGCCATCTAAACGGACTATGTGCTTCCTGAAATTCAAGCACATGGTCTCGATGACCATGACGCCGCTACGAGCCATACAGAGCGTGAAACAATGGACTTGTTGAGAAATCATTTTGGTGAGCACTTAATTTCACGTTTTACTACGGTGAATTGGCCGCCTAGATCGTGCGATATCACACCTTTGGACCATTTTCTCTGGGGATATGTAAAGGCTCAGGTCTTTGGTTTGCTTTGGAAACTACCATTACTCGTGTTATCCGCGAGATACCAGATACAAAGGTCATTCGCGACCGACAAAAAGCTAATAATCCAGCTAATAATCGGGGGTGGAAAATTCTGCAAGTTAAAATATAGAAAGCCATGGCTTTCTTTTGCATTGTCAAAAATAAACATTTTTACATTTTCCGGTGTCTATAAGCAGTTGCCATGCTTCCGTGATCTTTTCATCAGTTTAGTAGTTGCTTAACCCATTGACTGCCAAGAAAATTTAGAGCGTCTTGCCATGGGAGCAAAGATTTAATTTAAAATAAAACATTTTTATGGAAAAATTAAAGCTGAATAAGATTCCTGTCCTGCCCGCCGCTTACGAGGTATCACGTAGTGTTATTTTTATTATTTTTATTTTCTTTTCGTTTCGTTTGATTTTACAAGCTTGTATCCTAATTTCATCAGGCGACAGTCATTAATATAGATATGCAGTGATACTCCCTGGGAAAAATCTGAAAGGCGACGGTATCTACAAAGAGTTGTTAATAATAAAATGGACTGGCATGTATTAATTAGCAGACATAACCAATTAGTGATTTGCCTTATAACGTATTTATATTAGAGATGATGATGATTTAAGTATAAAGCTAGTCGGAAAGTTGTTGTTGAAGTTAAAGGACGTGTGAATTTAAGAAGTGAAATTGAATATAAATATTTATCTAAAAAAGTAAAAGTAAGTACAAAAACATACTATAGCTATATGAATTCAAATTTTTGAATGAATATTTTGAATTTATTTCCTCAACCCAGAAAAATGGAATGTGATGATGACACAATATTTTGCGAAGAAGAAGTTTCTGACAACGAGTAAGAGTTCTCTGAGGATGATAGCGATATTGTTTTGGTAGAATGTGGTGAGTGGGAGACCGAGTCCAGTTCTGAAATTTCAAATGAAATATCACCTTTCCCAGCAAAACGGCTTCAAAAGATTCACTCAACTTCATCGAGTGAGCAGTTTCATAGTCCCGACGGTGAACTATCGATAAGCATCACATATCAAAACAATGCGGATAATTGGACAACTGATAAAAGGGATGCCCCACAGTTTGACTTTAACGGAAACCATCGGATTCAATTCTTGAGTCAGCTTGATCTTGTATGGGCGTAAACCAAGACCCTTACGCAAAATACGCCATAATGTGGTCTGATCGATGCCTAATTCTTGAGAACGCCGTGGAATTGTGTGATTTGGATCGTTTGCTACGGACATCTGAACGGCAGCGATATGTTCAACACTTTGACCAACCCGTTGTCTCACTGACACGGCAACATCACACAACGAATATGTAGACTCAAATTTTTACACTAAACTTGTTGCCTGTCTACTAGGGCGAGAACTACGACGGAAAATTGGAGTTAACGCTCACCGACTGTAGAAGATTTTTAATAATTTGCAGACATTGTTCGTTAGTGTACTTTACTATAATAAAAATGTTGGGTTTACTGAATAAATTGACAGTTTGATGATTAGTGAAAGAGTACGTTCACAAATTAAATTCAAAGTTGTCAAGTCCCTATTGGAAAACCCTATAATTTCAGATGATATAAAATAGCCTGGGGATTTCTTCTACCTGTTTTTGACAGAATCTTTTTTAAAAAAGATTGTTGAAGAAACCAATCGCTATGCTGCCCAAGAAAGAGCAAAGTTTCCATTATTACGAACCTCCCGGCTGCGAAATTGGAAGGATGCCATCGCTAAAGAATTATAAGTTTTCTTTGGCTTGCTTCTGCACATCGGCATAGTTAGCTTACATTGAACATTGTTTGAAGAGAAGTGAACTCAACATTTGGAGGAAGTGAATGTCTAGAAATTTCGACATTTGTACATTTTAACAATAATGAGGAGCAAATTGATGACTTGATTATGCAAGACTAATAATATATCCAAACATTTCAACGTAAATATGTACCGCATGTAAGGGTGATTCATCGTGAGGTTTGATTTTGAATAGGCTTTTTTTAACAGAAAATTCAAGTACATGGTCTCGGTGAACATGACGCGGCTACAAGCCATACAGAGCGGGAAACAATGGACTTGTTGAGAAATCATTTTGGTGAGCACTTAATTTCACATTTTGCTACGGTAAATTGTCTGCCTAGATCATGCGGTATCACACCATTGGACTATTTTCTCTGGGGATATGTAAAGTCCCAGATCTTCAAGAATAAGCCAGCTTCCATTGACGCTTTGGAAGTCAACATTACTCGTGTTATCTGTAAGATGCCAGTAGCTATGCTCGAACGAGTCGCCCAAAATTTGACCTTCTGAAGGGACCACCTCAGACGTAATTGTGGCCAACATTTACATGATATCATTTTTAAAAAGTAAATGCCATGAATTGTTCCTTTAACAAATAGTAAAACTTTCAAAACTATGTATTTTATTTTAAATTATAAATCAGACCTTATGATGAATCACCCTTTATAAGTCGTGAAAAGATTGTGCATTGATGAAACGATAGTTCTTTGGCGAAGGAGGTTCCTACGAACTTTGCGAATCTGGAGGAGTGGTGTTGAAAGTAAAAATTTATGCGGGGAAATATAATGACTTAAGTGAACTAAGTCATGCCTCAAATACTGTTTTAGTTTTGACATTTGGTTTTCTGAGTCATGGTTATGAGCTTTTTACAATTATTATAATTCAGTTGTGCTCACGAAAGATCTTACTTATAAGTAAGTATAAGTTGTATGCGGCACACTGAGGTCTGATCGGAAGGGTAATTCAAAAAACTTGGTCAAGATAAAATTGAATCGAGGACAATCTGAACTATGGTTAAAAAATGCAAAGATAAACGGGATGTCTTAACTATAACCAACATGCACAAAGGGGATATGATTCAAGTGAAAAACCGAAATGGAAAATTTTCTACCAAACCAGATATAACCAGAGATTACATCTTGGGAATGGCAGGATCGCTCTGACCAACGTATGTCGTATTGCTCATTCCACAGAAAAACCATCCTTTGATACAAGCAAATTGCTTCGTACTTCTTCGAAATCTTCTTGCATAATGCTTATATGTTTTATAAACAAAGCAATCGAGGGTGCTTCAATTTCGGATTCAGTTATTTTGCATTAAGTTGAAGGCAACGACAGCTATGCAGGAGAAAGCAGCATTTGTAATAAAAATTGGTATGTTGTCTGGTTTTCATTACTTGAAACATCTTTCTCCCACAAAAAAAAAAGAATGCCTACAAAGCCATGCCGAATGTGTACAAAGAAAAAACGTCGTAAGGAAAGTAGGAATTTTTGTCCAGTGTGCCCAAACAAGCCAACTTTCTGTGTTGATCCTTGCTTCAAAGCTTATCGTACATAGCCACAACAATAAAAATATTTTAATTTTAGTAATACATTCTTATGTCATATATAATTTATTTGATATAACTTAATAGTCTAAGTTATTATTTTTGTAAGAAAAAGTTATATTAAATATGAGCCCTTCATTTTGAAAGTGACTTAAGACCACTCTTCTTTCTTTCGAGGTAAGATTTAACATTTCAGAAATTTCAAAAATGTATGCAATTTCTCGTAACATCTACACTTCTTTAAACGAATTATAGTAATGCAAATATTGCACCGTTTTGGACTTGTTTAGAAGATGTATGTATTTAGTTGAAATAAGACTTAATCTTTGTTTTGTCAAGATTGGACGTAAGTCACTTTCATAATAAACGGCTAATGTTTTACTTACACTTTATTGAATTTTTATTCATCTTTTCTAATAATTTCTAGCTCAAACAGCAATAGCAAAAATTATGTGACCAATTCAAATCAATCTAAACTGGAAACGCAGTGAGCAGTTTTGGTATAAACGCTTACTACGAGATATCCCGGAGTACCTAATATATTTTCTTCGTGACAAAGTAGCTGATTTAATCCCATATAATTTTTACTGATGTTCATTACGTAGACGCGCGGGAATGTTTAGAACAACAGTGTAACCGGTCTAATTTAATCATTCAATCTCATATCCAATCGTTTTTATCGATACCCTCCATGAATTCTGCGAACGTGTAAATCTTATGCAAAATTACCGATGGTACAGATGAGACAAAAAGGGGATTACAAACTACTATAGGAGACCCTTGGATCATTTTTAGATATTTTGCTGTATATCATGGATCACGATACTATACAATGTGAAAGGGGTTATATGAAAGGGGTTCGAAAAAAAAAGTTGACGCAACCCAATTATGAACTTTTTCCTAATAGGGAATTTGTGAGTATGTATTTTTTATCATTAAATATTGATTGAGAGCCCACTCAGTAAACTTTTAGACACGACACGACACGGCATGTTTTAAAACATGAACCTAGTACGAGTATTGTGATACGATATATTGTAAAATCGGTGACAAAAAAGTTTACTGAATGTGCTCTTAATCATTAATTAATGATTAACGCTCGAAGCGTTATCCAAAGGGAGTGACAAAAGCCGTAACATTACACAAAGAAATCGTGTACTTAATAAAAAAAACTAGTGTACACATTAATATCCTAATACCTGTTACCAAAATGTTAGTTTTCAGTGTCCAAAATCCTATCATAAAGACTGTACTATAATGCTTTCCTCACAACCCCGATTGAAAACAATTTTTTAAAAGCAGGAATAATTATGGAGGAACGGGAAATAGAAATTACCGCTAATCTTGTTGCCAAGCTATATACGGCAGAAGCATTCGGAGTTCTACAGGCCACAAAGATAGCCGGGAATAATTGTTATGATTTTTTGCGCAATAATTCGTCGGTGGTGTTGGCTTAGCGTTAATTTTGGCGAAGATTTCTGTGTCGTTTAGCCGCTCACCTAGAAGATTATGAGACAACACGAGGTGTTGCGAGATCTGCCGGCCCCAGAACAACCGTTCTGCTGAGAATATCGCAGCTGTGATTGAATATGTCGCAGAGAATTCCGGAGTATCGACCAGACGACGTGCCACGCAATTGGGTATCAATCAGCGGTTTTTACAAAGAATTTTTATGAAAAACTGTAAGACGTTCTTTACTAAATGCAGGCAGTGCATAAGCTGTTAGCTGTTGACCGCCAAGTACGTTTAACCAACGCTCAAGCCATCCTGAATCTCGACCACGAGGTAGACAGCTTTTCATCGAAAATCATCATGAGCAACGAGGCTCATTTTCATCTCTGCGAATATGTAAATAAGCAAAAATATCGGTTCTGAGACACTGAAAATCCGCATATAACCCACGAACAGCCATTAAGCCCGCTCAAAGTTATAGTACTGCATGGTGTACTGTTTACGCTGGAGGTGTCATCGGGCTTTATTTTTTGGAAAACGCCGCAGGCCTAACGACTACTTTGGACGGCGAGCGCTCCAGACTCTGCTCAACGACTTTCTCCTTCCTCAATTGGGACTGGAGATTATATGGTTCCAACATAATAGAGCAACGGCACATACTACACGAGCCACAACCGAAATTTTGAGGGCTGCATTTCTGGGTCGGCTCATGTGTCGTTTATACGATTTGCACTGCCTGGCAGGATCGCCTGATTTAATTTTTCCAAACTTCTTTTTGCGTCCCGATTTCCAAGTCCCGAGTCTATATCAACAAGCCTCAGACCTTTAAAGCCCTCAAAATGAATATCGTCAAGAATGCGAGGAGCTATCGCCAGAAGCTATCTGGCAAGAGTGGTGGAATATATCACAAATCGGGCTCGAATGATTATCAAATCTTGGCTGCGGCCACTTAGTCAATTTGATTTTCTTGATCCAACATAAAAAAAAAAAAAATTATGACATCAAACAAACATAATCCAAAAGCAGAAACAACGTTTTTCATTCCTTAAAAAATTACAGCCAAGATATCTCAATTTATGATACATTAAAACACCTACATCATACAATCGTAGAACATTCTTATCACTCACAAATATTATTACATAATACCTGTTGGCATCCGTGGTCTACAACAATGCACCCCCAAGAAAGAAGCCACAAAAAGAAGAGAAAGAAATGTCAATACGAACTGATGTATATGATATAAACGTCATGAAAAATAAATTATGATTATAACATTTGAACCACAGTTCGTACCGGTCTTTTATTTAATTTAAATTCCGTTTACTAAATCCGTTTTTGCACAAGTGGCACAAGACGCCAACGGGAGTGATTTAGATATCGCAAAATTAAGAAAACCTCCGTTTATGTTATTTACTGGCACCAGACGCTAACATTTTGGTCCTTCAAAGCCATTTAAAAATTCAAGAATTCAACCGGCTAATTTCTTGACTTGTGTCACAAAATCTTTTATGGTGACAAAGGAGCCTTCTCGGCAGGACTATTTTATTTGAGTGTGCAACTTGGGATGTTTCAACGGAACAACTCAGGCCTAGAATCAAGCTGACGGGAGTGTGCATATTAAGTGAATTTAACTTATCTGAACGAATTTCTTATAGATAATTATATAAGAAAAATTAAGCCTGACGCGCTGATATTCAAGCAGTTGGAAAGGGAGGTCTCGAATTTTTCGAAAACAGGTTCTGTTAGGAGAACGGCAAATTATTTGGCAGGGTGTTTACAAGATGTTGAAAAGGTAACGTAAGCGGCGGCAAAGCAGCCTTTGTTTCAGAGTTAAAGGATGGAGATTCGAAGATGGAGGTGCAGGCAGAAGTAGTGCATGACCAAATCCGGGAGCTGTACTTCAGCTACAGCAGTGATCTTCTGGATGCAATGGACAAAGCCCAACCATTAGCTATGGGAAACATAAAACATCTAAACTCATCGGTAGAAGAGGGCAACACAGGAAAGCAGTCTGAATTACGGCTACCTAAAATCAGTTTGCCAGTTTTATTTACTGTTAAACGTCCACAGAGGTGATACACAGTCTGGAAAATCTCAATGTCGTCAGTTGGGACGTAATATTAAACTACGTGCCCCTGCTAAAGCTGCCAATCAAAACTCAACAGTTGTGAAAGGAAAGTCTCGGAATGAAGGCATACAGCAAAGAACTTCCGACTTTATAGGAGTTCAAGCAGTTCTTAGAGAACAAGTTCCGAACACTTGAGGCAGTCGTGCAGCAACCAGCACGAGGGCTTAAACGACAAAGACCATCATCTCATCGAAACTCGTTCCATCAGCAAACCAAGTTAGATAAGTTTGCCTGCATGAAGTGTAGCAAGTTCCTTTAGATGAGTATCTCAGAACGATTTCAAAGAGTAGAAGGATTAGGTATTTGCAAAAATTGCCTTAGTTATAGCCACAGTTCAGGGGAATCCCCAAGCACTTGTAGGTGTTATTACTGCCAGCAGCCGCACCATTCTCTTCTTCACTTTAACGCAAACCCTCGGGTTTCGTCTTTTGTTCGAGGTCAATCCTTCGTTCCAAGTCAACGGTCAAAGGTGAACACCTTTCATTCCACATCACAGGTCAACACACAGGTACAGTTAGCTACAGCGACGTTGAACGTCGCTTCCGGGGAAATTATTTCACTTCGAGATCTGCTGGATTCAAGTTCTGAAGCTACATTTCTTACCGAGTCAGCTGTTCAATTGCTCCGCTTGAAGTCCAGATCAACGCACATTGAAGTTTACGGGTAAAAGTTGGTCAGTAGCGGCACATGCACGAAGGTTGTCGAAGTCACCTTGTCATCTCAGCATTCGCAACAACAACGCAAGCCTGTATTTTCAACTCACTGTCTGACCTTTTCCCGGCCGAAACTCCATCTGTTGGTAGAAAGTATCTGGATGGCTTGGTACTAGCGGATCCTAATTTTTTTTTGTCCAGCCAAGATAGATTTACTCGTAGGTGGCGATATCTATGGCGAGATATTGTTGCCTGAGATAATGAGATCCGAGGAGGAGAATTTGCTCATGCTCCAAAAGACCAAGTTGGGTTAGATCCTATTTGGAAGAGTATCCACAGAGTCACAGCCCATTAGAGTTTTTTTTTTCAGACAGGTGAAGGCACCGATCAGCTTAAAAGGTTTTGGGAACTTGAGGAGATACCCATGTTATCTTCAGCAAGCGCTGAAGATGCCGAGTGTAAGGAACACTTTGTTCGCAAAGTCCGAAAAATGGACGATGGACATTATCAAGTGTCATTACTGTTTAAAGTTAACACGCGTCCAGTATTTGGGAGATCACAGGAAGGAGCCCTTCAAAGATTTTTAAAGCTGGAAAAAAGTCTGGCAGCCGATACTCTTCTACGTGACCAGTACGTAACATATATAGAAGAATATAAGACATTCGGCCACATGTCAGTCATTGAAGTAAACAAACTAAGTAACCCTGGACACTATTTCCTGCCACATCATGCTGTATTGAAGGAGAGCAGCTCAACTACCAAATTCAGAGTGGTCTTTCACGCGTCGTTCCGAACAGCTGACGGATTATCGCTAAACGATCAGCTTATGATAGGCCCAAAATTGCAGGTCAATGTTATAGACATAATTTTGCGGTGGAGAACTTACCGATTTACTTTCACAGCTGATCTTGAGAAGATGTACCGTCAGATTTGGGTGCCAACGATGTTATTGCTACAGATTTTACTAAGGTCTTCGATAAAATATAACATCAACTAATCCTTTTCAAATTGTCTTTCCTCGGCTTTGACCCCATATTGATAAAATAGATATCTTCTTTCACTTCGCAGCTCTGCTAAGCATCGTCGATGCTTGTGTTTGCTTTTTTGTTAAATGACTCGGGAATTAAGAGTGGACATAGCAAACATATGCGGGTTTAAAAGTAATAACTGTTTTACGTACGTCCACATCTGCATATACAGACCAGCTGTTTTGGCACTAAGTGAAACAAAGGTAGATTCGCGCCCACGCCTCTTAAATCATGAGGATCTAGTGTCATTATTCTTTGCTCAGTGCCGATCGCGCCATTTGAGTGCGTACTAATGCACTTACCAAATTTCACAACAACGTGATCCATATTCCAGTCCGAAATTTAAGGTCATATCCATATAATAATGTTGTAGTAAGTGCATGCACCCTAAATTTATTCCAGGAAAAACTTTGTACTGATCTTCAACAATGCCCAACCAAGACAGAAGCCACAAAAGAAAGAAAAAGAAATGTCAATGCGAACTGATATACCGGGTGAGTTTTTTAACTTGAGACATCCAAATTACTCGAAAACTACGCGATATCGCGAAAAATGTTTCAGACAAAAGTCACAAGGTTCTGAAGGGGACATAAGATGGTGTCCACGAGTTTGACCTTGAGACCCATTTCATTTTCACGAACGAAACTTTTGATTTTTTAAATGATAATTCCTGATTTTCAATGCTCAGTCGTATTGCTCGTAGACTTGTTATTTAATTTTACATACTGCGTGTATATTTCGAGTAATTTGGATGTCTCAAGTTAAAAAACTCACCCGGTATAGCTGTCGTAGCATCGCATAAAGACTAAGTGCATTGAGCACTTCTGCTGTATACCTACTACTTGAATCTTTTTCTGCTACGATCGGGGATGGAATAACTGTGAATCGAATTCGATCTGTACATCAACTCACTGAAGTCTTTCACAACGTAATTGTCGGCCGGAGTTGAAATCGCCCGGAAAACTCGCTCCAACGATACATGCCGGTCTCGTCGTAGCCTCACTGAAGTCGCCATTTGAGTCGCCGCTCGACTCGCTTCCCGAGCGATCATTTACAAGATTCATCTACGCTTGAAACCCTAGGTAAAAAACGGGAGCGATTAGAATTGATATTTTTCAAAATAACCTGATTTTCATTAGTCTTGATAAAAGTGGCATCTCTTCTGACTATGACCTTTCATGCTTTTGGGTCATACAGTCGGTACGATTTCGCTTGCTGGCTTTATCCTACCGCAGTATATATGATTGCTTAAGCTTATAATTTATTGCACTGAGTCTCAGGAATATGAGCAAAAACTGCCTCTTACCATAAGTCGCTGTCAAGAAGCATACACCTGATCTTTTTAGTTATGGAAAGATTTATCCTCTCAACTACCTCATTTTCCTCCGATGTGTGTAGTAGGCCGCGGTGAATGGATGAAACTGTTTGTTATCAAATATTTTGCGGTGCTGATGCAATCAAGAATTTGTTTGCATCGATAGTTCTATGGCTATAGAAGATGAAGGTGTTACCGTGCTTTGAAATCTAACTTACTGAAAAAAAGATTTGCACAAATGCCATGAATGTGTACAATATATTTAACTTTTTTTTTTTTTTTTGACATATTTGCGTACATTCGCGAAACCAAAATCACACAACGCCTCGCACCAGAGTCAATGTATTATACATCCTGCCTGACTTGAACTGCAACCAACTTCACTGCTATAATTTCCAAATCTTTCATTACTGTGAGCTCAAATATTGACGATTTGCGTCTCAATTGTGTTGAAAAATTTTTATCCGCGATGGAATTAAAACGTGATAGTGTAATTGCATTATATTTGGCTGGAAAACCACAACCAGCTATCGTTAGAGCCCTCCAGCATCTCATCGTGAATAAATCATTTGTATCTCGAACCATAACTCGTTATCGTGATACAGCGTTGCAAAACGCCATGGAGGTGGTCATAAAAAAACAGCAACATCGGCGGAAATGGTTCAGAGAGTGAAGACTCGAATTGAGCGAAGTCCTCGTCGAAGTGAAAGAAAAATGGCTCGTGAGCTCAACATATCGTTGGAACGAATGCAACACATACATGAAAAATGAGCTTGGGCTCAAGCCATTGAAATTCCAAAAAGCACACGATCTTACACGGCAACAGAAAAAAGTTAGAGTCGAAAAAGCGAAGGAGTTGCTACGCTTGCATGAAAGTTGCCGAATTTGGTTTTGTCAACAAACAAAATGACCGAGTTTACTTGCCAGAGAGGTCCTTCGAAAATTTACACCTTCGAACGGCCACCAGAAAGCAGGCAGCACCGATGGTGATGGTTTGGGCCGCCATAACCGTCGTATTTTTGGACCATGGCGTCAAAATTAATGCGATCGTATACCGTGAAACTGTCTTAGAGGCAGTATTGAAACCTTGGACAAACAATCATTTCTGTCGGAGACCGTGGACATTTCAACAAGACTCGGCACCGTCTCACAAAGCGCGCGTCAACCAAGATTGGTTAAAAAACAATGTCCCATACTTCATTTCTTCAACACAATGGATTGGAAATTCTCCGGATGCAAATCCGTTGGATTTCTCTGTCTAGCGTATTTTGAAGGCGAAGGTTGGCACTAAAAAATATCAAAGTTTGGACCACCTCAAGCAGCACTTCGCCGGGAATGGGCCAAAATATCGCAGAGCCACTTGCGTGCAGATTGCTATGCTTTCTTCGGCCGTCTCAAGGCCATTATTCGCGCCAAAGGTAGACATATTTAAAACTACCGATACAATTTGAAAATTGATATATTTTCCAACATTTTTTGCCTTGACACAATAAATTTTATCAAAAAATAAAAAAATTATAGCATTCTAAAAAGTTGCAGTTCGAGTCAGTCAGGGTGTATACAGTAAACGTCATGGAAAATAAATTATGGTTATAACGTTTAAACCACCGTTCGTACCGGTCTTTTATTTAACTTAAAATCCGTTTACGAAATCCGTTTTTGCAGTTTTAAAAAAGTGGCACAAGACGCCAACGTGAGTGATTTAGAAATCGCGAAATTAAGAAATCCCCGATTTATTTACTGGCACCAGGCGCCAACAATACCTTTATACAATATTTTACGTTCATTTCATTAAATCATATTATATCATTATAATAGAGGCAGAGTCAATAGACTACGAAGCTAGGTCCTCTAATTTTAAAACTATCCCGTATAATTTAAATGACGTGCTAATAAAAAATAATAATAATGAACATATCACAACTGTATTGACTGGAAGAGATTTAAAAATCCAACCCAGCAACGTGTAAATACCAGAAGACGAACGCAAAACAGATACAAAATGTCACGTTTCTGGAACGAATAAAGCCGAAGAAGATACAATGTACTTGTTCGTGTTTTTGGTCAGGAGTGAGTATGCGCTGCACCCAGCGGAAGGATAACTTTTTTATATGCAGAATATTGCCCAAAATATGGCGTGTGCGCTCAGTACTAATCTTTGTGGTATCTGCTAGCTTGCGCACCTTCACCTACTTTCACGAAACTCTCGAAACCAATATTTGACGGTGTAGTCTGACGGAGCATTAGCTCCGTATAATTTATAAAACTTTTGTTTCCTTCGCCGTTTTGCCTCTCAAAAAATAATGTTTTATGAGAGAACAAAAATCGTTTTTGTCCATACTCTACATGATGCCAAACACGTCAACAACAATCAGCTGTCAAAACAAAATTAGAGACAGTATCGCACTAAAATTTGGCATGTCTGCCTAAATATGAACGGACTTCAACGCACCATAACCTTTTTTGCAGTAGCAGATGAATAAGAAATTAAAAATTGATTGAACCCATGCACACATATATTGATATGTCAATATTGTTATGTAAATAGTCTATTGCAGACTATCTTTTCAAGTTTTGCAGATTTTGAAGCCTAGAAATTTATTCCCCCTCATGTTTAGAATACTATTGGTCCAAAATTTATTCAGAGAATTATAATTTGAGGTAGTTACGTACTCTGTTTTTCCGGCTCCACTATTAATTCTGACATAGCATTGCAAAAGAAATTCAACAAACCTGTCGCACAGGTCTAAGAAGGCAACCGAGTAACAATGCATTTGTAAGATGATCTACAATCCTTCGATTCCAATCCAAAGAGACAACATAGTAACGAAATATGGGAATAGTATGTAATATCGGAACACATCCTTCAGAAGTATTTCTATTTCTACTTTTTTCTATAGCCTCCAACAAAACCTCTCATGGGCTTGCAGAAAACTGCATCCACCCAGGTTTGGAAATAAGATAAAGTGCATTCTAGTTATTTTAGAGTTTTTGAATAATATTTCTCCAACCACTGTTTTGCCAGCCCCTAGCATTAGTTGTACAAACATCAACCCATCATGTTCATTTAGAAATGAAAGCCCTACTATGTGGTCTCTGAATTGCCAATTAATGAAACCATAAAGTAAACTATAAGGATGCAGCAGAGTTTGATATTCAGTCAGTGTACTCTAAGATGTCTTCTGAAAACCTTAATTTGGAATTCTTTACCCAAAAGATACACAACCACACATTTATGAACCTACTATATTCAAATTTTATTTGTAAACATGGTATCAGAGGCAATACTCTCCCAATTGAAGTTTATTCCACTTCTTGAAGCTTTATGTCATACCGACAACAGCAGAAACACAAACATTGATTACAAGGGAAACCAAATCCTCTCTCTGGGATTCCAATCTCTAAACGGACCACTCTATTGTGTAAAGTACAAATCTGAAACTAAGCCTAAGTTCTGTTTTTCCAGAAACACCTTCTATGAATGAGCACCAGATATAGGTATGCAAACAGATGTATGTATGTAGACAGAAGTGATGAGTTTCACTGAACGGATTTTTTCATACGAAAGTAATGCAGCTATACCTACTAGATCCTGGTGGCACATGGGTACTACAGTTTTACGTTGTGAGTTTGAGATTGGGTACGCAAATGGATTTCCAACATTTGTTTTGTGCTGGTAGAAAGTCGATAGCTTTTAGTCAGTGGGCGGAGGTGGATTGTACAGATACGAATATCGGAATACCAGATGATTTTAAAATTCAGACTAATGTTACATTTGACAGACATTATTGGCATAAATAGTGATGTTGAAGGTTCTTTTTGATAAAATATTTGCAAATCTATGTCCCACTTAATATTTGAGATTTGATGGTCAGATAATGCGAAGAATGATGAGTAATTTTGGAAGCAATGATTTCCGTTTTCACACAAATATCCAGATGTTTTCAATAATTGTTACAGCCAGATTAAATGTTAACTTAAGATGTGAAATGAATAACTTAGGTGAGGAATACACTTCCATAAAAAATTGCAAGTAGCCATTGAAATAACACCACTTTCTAGTACGCTGAGTCTAAACGTATAAATGCCACTGAACTCTTGGACCTGCGAAAATGTACAGTACATAAAGATAGAGTTCCTAAGACGAAGTCAGCGGCAACGTCAGGCGCAGATCTAGCAATAGCCTCATTTAAGTTACTTCGACATATCCCGAAATGTAGATAGTGACGGGCAAGTTTCCAACGAAACAACGATAGGGGTTACACCACTGTATTGGGAAATTAGAACTATCTCGTACGGATCTGGCCCTCCATGTTGGGGTTTATGTCGTCAATATTCACTTTGAATATGGTTGGATATACTCGTAGATGATATCACTTTTGATGGTTAGAGCAAACGAAAAACGGACATCGACTTTTGGCTATGCACGTGGAATGGTCGGACTGGGATGACCGTTACAAGGCCGACCAAGGAGTGCATTGGAATGGACCCTGTGAAAGAAGTATGAAAAAACTGTGACATCTTTTTGCTGTGAGAGGAGAAAAACGCATGCTTGGTTGCGGATCTGTCATCTGTGGTAGGCTAAGCCAACAAATTCATGAGCTTTAAACCTGTGAGCAAACAACTGATAATAATCCGCATTAAAGCTAAAATGACAAATATAAGCCTGACATGCAGTCATGCTCTTACAGAGCAGAAGGATGATTTCATCAGAGATTGTTACTACGATCTCCTCAACCTCCTAAGCATTTCATTAAGCGGCAGACACAAGCAACTATGGCATAACTTCTACAACTGTATTCCTTCCAATATTTCAGGACTTTATATTTATCTTGCGCATTCGTCGTTTTGTATATATAGGGTTTTCTAAAAACGACTTGACAACTTTTTTTTTAAATAAAAGGCAAACCATTTGAGATACTTCAAAAACTTTATTATTGGCTTGAAGTACAATCAAAACATTTATGAATGGAACCCAACTTCGTTCATATGGCCACCGCGGGAACGTTTGCAGCGGTCGATTCGTTGGACCCAATTTTCAATGACTCTGCCACACATTTCGGCCGAAACGGCCGCTTTTTCGCGTTCAGTGTTGGCTCTGAACTCTTCCAACGTCGTCGGCGTGTTGGCATAAACCAATGACTTTACGTAGCCTCAAAGAAAATAGTCAAGCGGCGTTAAATCGCACGAACAAGGCGGCCAATCGACTAGCCCATATCTTGAGATAGCACGCTCATTATACTTATTCTTCAGTAAATCGATTGTAGTGTGTGCTGTGTGGCTTGTGGCACCATCTTGTTAAAACCACATGTCGTCCAAGTCCATATCTTCGAATTCCGGCCAAAAATAATCGGTGATCATGGCGCGATAACGATGACGATCGTTATCGTTGACGAAAAAATATGGCCCAATAACGCCGCCGGCATGTAAACCGCACCAAACAGTTATTTTTTGTGGATGAAGTGGTGCTTCATGAAGCACATGTGGGTTTTCACCCGACCAATAACGCATATTTTGCCTATTAACGAACCCATTGAGCCAAAAATGAGCTTCGTCACTGAAGAACTCCAGAACCCAATCGAAGAACGTAGCTTGTTAGTGTACTTAACCATGATGAAAATGTTGAGTTTACTGAATAAATTGACAGTGACAGTTTGATGATTAGATTATAACGAGTGGAAAACCCAATATTAACTGTTGAATTGGAATCATAATACGTATTTTCATCTCTGAATGTTGAAAGTATCTCCAATTTATACAATTATTTGATATATTTTGATGTTTTATACACCTTTTTATCAATTTTTAAATGCCGCCTTGCAGAATGTTGAGATTTTGAAGTTGGGACGTATTTTCCCACTCGATGCTATCATAGCTCAGGTGAGATGCCACCAAACTGAAGTAACATTGCGGAAGAACTTCTGATAGATATCTGTAACTCCAGTGGAATAGAGACTATGCAGATTTCCTAAGTTCTTTCGTGAGTGCCATTATACTGTAGTTCCGCTCCTACTTATAGTCAACTTAGTATTTATAAAACGATACGTTTTCGAGTGTAGCTGTGTAATTGTCATCGTCTTGAAGTAACAAATGGCTTTGGATCTTGTGCAAGAATCCCGAATTGTGAATGTTTGCTTGTTCCCTGTATTTTGGTCAGCGAGGCGGTTGAATGAGCATTATTTCATTTGCTTTGCTTTAATTATAAGACCAATATCATGGCATTATACCGTGACAGATTGAATTCGTTTCATAAAATATATTCGGCACTTTGCCCATATCATCTGCATAGGCAAACACTGTGCATTTCTACCACCATCCCGTTCATGAAAATGATAAATATAAATCTACATAGTTTGTATCATTTTGGTACTCCATATGTACTAGCAGTAGCTTACACATATTTAGAATAAGTACAAATTTATAGGTTTAGCATAACCCACAACCAGAGTGTGGGACCCTTTGCGCAGTATGCGCAGTTCCTCCGTCCTGCTGGATTCATATGACCTGTATCCCCAATTCATCCAATTAAAGAATAAAAAAATCATTAATCGTGGCTCTGTAGCTCTCACTATTCACAGTCACCACAGAATGCTGGCTTCAGCTACTTTTTTGATCTTTCCGAAAAAAACTTTTATAAGAGGAACTCTTCCAAATGCGAATAAGCTTCTAATATTCTTTATGCTTCGATTTATAAAAACTCCAGTTTTTCTCCAATTAAGTCTTCAGTGATCTTTTAAAATCACATACGTAGTCGCTGCAGATCTGCCTTCCAACAATGATCGGGCGATCTTCAAATTTGTTTTCTAGATGAACATATTAACTTAAAACACTTGGTGAGACATTTAGATTCCGAACAGCCTTTTTTAGCTTTTGTTTTGTCCTGAATTTAGGGGTGTACTGTTGAAGTTCCTCCTTAATACAGAAAAATCCCAAAATGTTTGAATCGTAATCATTGGTTTCTAATATATTTAAGTGAAAGATTGAAGTTAAATAACGAAGCGCAAGGAAAATAAGCTGAAGGAGTGACGAATTTGTGTCGTTCTCTATTCGTTACGTGCAGCAGCTAAATCTAAATCTAAATTAAATCTTCGTTGACTGTAACCGTTCTTCCATTGCCGTCTTGAAAATAAAATGGACCAATAATGTCATCATAGAGTGCATTGGCTTTGGTATAAATACATGTTGAGCCCCAAATACGAAAATTATGTTTGTTAAAACACAATTTTATTTAAGACTTAAGCTATGTACCTATCTACTATAATCCGGAATATAAGACGGAAGAGCTCCTAAGTACTGGCGACGTGCCCGTCGTAAAAGAACTATTTTCCCCTACTCCGGTGACGGTGGTGTAATACCGGAATACCATCTTTTATTTGGACTAACATAATAATGGAGAAATAACTCAGGCGGAATGTAGCCTGATTGGAGTCTACTCTTGTGGTAATATGCCCCAAAACCCGGATTATTTTCGTTCGTTATTCCTCTTGTTGTGCCTTCGAAACGCCTGAATTATGAAATTATATTTAGCCTAGCTCCCTTGTAAAGGACCCTGTTCGGATATTTTATGTACTGAGACTTTAGTGTTCTATATAATCGAAGACAGGTTCTAAGACACTCTCTCTAATAAAAAAAAAACCCTACCTACGATTAAAGGTTTAAACAACAGCCACAATGAAGCTTTCGCAAGGGGCCTACCTATTCAAGTCAAGTTTTAACCGAAATTCCAGGATCGATCTCCTGTTTCCCATGGTGCATAATTATGGACTACTAGTAACACCCTACAGAACTCATGTGTTGTTCTACATCAGTCACTCCAATTTGGTGTGCTTTTACAGAAAATCAGTTTTGTTCTGCTCCAAGTTGCGACAACGCCATTGAAAAGACGTAGCCTGTGTAATTAGGAGGGAACCCTCTGTTCGGGAGGGAAAAGGCCGGACCAGTTTTAGCTCCGACGAGACTTTGGGCGGTTGGTCCGCAGACCTGCTCCTCTCTCAGTCGCTGTTGGAGTGAAAAGACTTGTGCCCTAGGCAGCATTTGCCATCTATTTCCACCGTGCGTTTCTCCAAAGTTTTGGTTTTCTGTTCATGTGTCACTTAGATGGTAGTCTTTTAGAATGTGCCTTAGGACAAGCCGTCAAAAACACCACTCTTTACGAGTTTACTCGTAAAACGCAGAATCTTTTCGGTACTCTCTCCATCGCTCCATCTTAATCTTTCGAATGTCCTCTAGAAAGAGCCACAGAAGTCCTCGGGATCTAGTAGTCTAGGAAGTTCTGAATCAGTGCCTAAATCAGTTTGTTAAGTATGTTAGTTTGGGACTCCAGAATACTTGCCCGGGCCGCGGTCGCAAATACTACGGATTGATTGCCGTTATCGCGACTACGACTTGGAGTGAAATCCTTTTGGGGTCTTAAGATCTTTGACTCTTAAGCCTACTTCCTACTAGGCAGCCGAAGAAAGAATGTAATGCATTTTTCCATTATGATTCTTAAAAAGTCGTATGGTCAATGCGAATTCAATTCTGGGCGCCCATCCGCTGGTTATGAGGGAGATGATTAAATTTTGTCCGGTTTGATCAAGCATTTGGTTACTTACCATAAATAAGTTGTTAAATAAGCTCCATGTGAACAGCATTACCCGTGGCTTTTACAATGGATAACGAACGTTTTTTGTATAATTTTAAAGGAAAAACAATTTACAAACTGATCATGAGTATTATATAATTAGCTGGCCACACTAGCTTCTCAAACTTTTCTTTTAAAAGAGCTTCACTACTGGATCTTTCTGTTGATGGAAATTTCTTCAGAATCGATTTTATTTACCTGCTGTACGAGTACATAGGATTCTCTATACCACAGACTACTTCCTAGTTCAAAAATATAAAATGAAATCATAGAAACTTTTAAAACCTTAAAACATCTGTTCAGTGAGGAATCACCCAAAACAGAATCCTGAATGTTTATGTTTCATCAGAATTTCAACACCAGAGATGTATTAATTCCTGTTGAATCCACATGAAGGTAGATACTCCGTATATACTCCCGTATTTAATAAATGACAGCCATTTTCCAGTTTGATGGTCATTAAAAGGGTTCGCAGGCTTCGTAGTCGCTGTTAATAGTCGTACGAACTCAGATCCTTGAATAGGTGGAAAAACCAACTTCCAAACGAACCGAAAACATTTGTTTTTTTAACCTTTTTTTTATCTAGTATAACGGTGAAATTTTATTTATAAGCACAAACTTGTATCTGCCCCTGGGTAGACATTTATTTTGCCAAAAGGCACACCGACACCAATACATCTATGAATATATGAACGACGGAATAGAAACAATTAGTTGCGGTGCTAATGACAATGATAAATAACGGTAAATGTACATACAATATGCGAAAATTACCGGCCAAATTGCATTTAATATTCGCAACTAATTGCTGCCATTAAACACTTTCCTCCTTAAAGCTAAAGCCGGCAAAGCATACTACTAGTTACTTCGTATAGTTGCCAAAGGCAAGCATACAAAATGTGAATATCTATGTTTCTTTGTACCGTTAACGTTGTCTGGTCTAGCCTCATTAAAGGTGGGTGCTAGGCACATAAATCTATATGTATGCACATACGATATATAGACTAAGACCGAGACTGGAGAGCATTAGCAGAGCGTACCGTTCTGTATATTCTCTATACGGATACGAGTATTCGTAAATCCATGGACTAGTTCCGGGGCCATTATCCTCTTGTAAGGTGCTAAATGATCTGACAGAGAAAATCTTTGATGCCTGTCTTCCTTAAAGTTTCCGTAGAGTGGAAACTGAGTTATAGACAGCGCTACTTGTACTTGTACCAGCTGTATCTTTAGAGACTTAATGGAGATGTACCTTCTGTTGAAATAGATGATAGGCAAGGCTTTCAAAAATGTAAACATCAAAGATACGACTAACCAAACCATCAAATGTGTGTATTTCCATGCATATATATGTATATGAGGAGTAGTCCCGTAATTATATCCTTAAATGGATTTGCTCTTGTGTTTGGTTGAAGTAATAGAACATATGGTATCTCTTCTTTGGGTTTCGGCTATGCAGATACATGGTTCTTAATCTTTGATGGTGGATAGATGTGTTATCATATAAGAGTGAGAATTCCTACAGGTATTGTCCTAATTGGTATAAGGGACTCTTGTCAAATATGTACATATTACGAAGATGGATAATTGATGGAAATAATTTGCACGTGTTGCTATTTGAAAGTAAAAATTCGAGAGTGCCTAAATGGTGGGCCTCAAGTATCTTAACAATGATTTCCAGTTGGTTATATGCAGAAGATAATTTAAGCCAAGTACTAGAATGTCAGAATATGAAACGGCACACCTCTTATTTTTAATGGTGTCTAAGGGAAATTCGATTGCACTAATAAGTCGGAAAAGTCTAATAAATGTTGAAGAGAAATAAATTCTAATTCAGAGAAACACAAAAATAAAAATCAATTTATTGTCTCAATTCCGCCCATCAAACAGGACAGCTAATCAATACTCTTGATGCTGTCGGAAGATTCAGATTTCTGCCGTTCAAACCTCACCGGCCTGAAGTGCTTTCACGTCATTGCTTATGATATCGCTATTATCAGTGAAATGAAAAATATTTGTTCCGAACTCGGTATTGTCCTCCTTCAATACGAAATCATAATAATTAAGTGTAAGCCTATGCCTCAACCAGAAAGCCTTTCCAGCACGATTTTTCACCAGCTGCCTCTAGTGCTGCACTCTAATATTTTGGGTCGGAACTATGACATTCATGGCCCAGCTTTATTATGTGTTGGATCCGTAGATGCCTGACTAGACTGATATCGCACAGTTCGTGATTGAATCTCCTCTCCCATTCCAAGTCAATAAAAATGGGGTCGACAAAGCCTCGGGAGGCTCTCGACCTAAGAAGTTAGAAGAAAGAGCTTAAAGAAAGACTTTGATATAAGCTTCATTTATTTTGAAAACCACACTGCTGGCTTAAGCTCCCAGATTCTGACTCATCATCATCTTAAACAAGAAATTTCAGGTAAGATGTCACAGTTCATTGAACACCTTTGCTAATATTCAGCAGAGCTGCGCGAATAACATCGCTTATTAACACCAGGAAAAGAAGCGATGATAAAATACAACTCTGCTGAACTCCGCTTTGGACATCAAAAAATTTCTGATTACTTACTGTTGTATAGAACACGACATTTTGCGCCCCGACTTTATAATAGCAACGATTTTAGCAGGAATACCCGTCCTGCGCAAGGCTTTCTACATATATATTAGTTAACGCTATCGAAAGTCTTTTCGAACTCGACGCATGGCTCTACGATAATCCGCAAGGTGTTAATATAGTATGATCGGTGCAAGAGGATCAAGAGCAAAAGCCTGCTTCTTCGACATCGAGAGCTAAGTCTGATACTGTCCAGAATTATCTTCGCTATTATTTTGGCAACTTCTAGCAGAATGCATATCTCACGACAATTTTCGCAATCCATCAGATTCCCTTATTTCGGCAATTTAACTACCATCCCCTGGTTTCACTCCTCTGGAAAGCACAATGCATTTCCATGCACTAGCTATGATAGGTCTCAGTAGCTCTGCTGATTTGTTTAGTGCAGCTTGGAAAAATTTCACTGGAATTCTATCAATGCTTTGTTCTTTTTGAAGGCCTTTATTGCGGTTCCAATTCCTGTATTGCTATGGCCTGAACTCCAAATATGTCGGAGAAGCCCTGATAAGTTCCTATTTGGTTTGTTTCCGGATATTATTTCATGACTAATCTATATAGTGATTTCATTCGCTGTCCTATTTATAGTGCAACAATTTTCGTCCGCTAGTCAGCACTCGTGCTTATAAGTTTAGCCAGTCGAGTTCAGATGTACATGAACCTCAAGTACTGGTTACCACTTGGAGTTAAAATAAACACAATTGATGTGTAGAAAAAGTTACAACACTGGGTATCAGTAGACACATCTCAGTGCCTTCCCTATTTCTACAGCACCATTGAGCTTCTAATACCGGTATAAAAATGATAAGGCTAGGACGAAGTTCTATCTTGCTCTCTACGCCTTGTGGCTGATATAGGCCACTTGCTTGTTATTATAGCATTTTTACTTTCAATTATCAACGGGTGGTATGACATGAAAGAAGGTCAGTTTGCTCAACCAGTGCCAGATGTGACCACACACGTTATTCCATTTAGTAACCGCATTCATGTCGCGACATTCCAAAGATACTATTATACTCATGTGAATCGATCTCCAATACAAGAGCTAAATATTCCCACAAACCAATAATGCCAAAGGCTTTTCAAAACACTTTCTCTCCTCTTCACCTACCTTCCCAAGACACTGCTCCCACCCCACCCCAAAAAAAAACAAATCGCTGCCATTTTGTGGACATAGTAAAGTACTTGGCTTTTCATAAAATTAGTTTTATAGCCTCGGGCAGTCCCAAGTGAAGCACTAACAATTAGTGAAAGTGAATATTTATAGCAACCCTCCGTACAAATATAATGACTATTGTGTTTGTTTGTTTTTTTTTTTTTTTCGTATTGTATGTACGTGTACTATTATCATAGATTACATAATGGTTAAAATAATATTTGGTTGAAATTTATCGTATAGCCTCCATCTAAAGGCCTTCGCCTGTAAATCACCCTTAATGACATCACAATTCATACCACGGCCATTATGAATTCCGACTCTGCAAGCGTATATATCCATTCGTTTAACAAATCGCCAAGAAAATTGCCAAAAGTTCTAAGGTAACAATGCTGGAAAGGGATTTGTGTCCCGTTCTGGTATCGCGTTTGGACAAGTAATATCCTTGTATCAGGCAACAAAGCGGGGAATCTTGAATCTCGAAAGAGTCTAAACGAAACCCTTTCCGCCCTTCATATTCGATCTAATAAATCACTAACTACTCCATCGACTAGGACTACCCCTACTACTTCGTTTCCCACTGGTCAACTCCCATTTTCAGCCCGTAGTTGAAGAGTATGAATTTGTCTGTTTGTAGTTGTGAAAAACTAAAGAAAGAACAACTTTCAAGAACAGAGCAAAAGAAAAGGCCACCGCTTCGGAAAATGACTCCCTATTGTAGTAGGTGGTTGGTTGGTTTGTTTGTTTGTCGAATTGTCGACTATCGACTGTCGACTTTTTACTGCTGACTGTCGATAATCGGGTTCTATGTCTAAGAGGTGGTAGTTTGGATCCAACTGACCATAGATACTTTGGCCACTTTTACTCCCAATCCTAACTTCTGGTATAACGCAAATTTATATTTATTGGAGTCAGAGTTTCTTAATTGCTCGACTTTGTCAACAGAACGACAATGAATTTCTTTATTTAGCCAGCGAAGTTCTTCCTTCAAACTGTGTACACGTGTACCGGATGGGCTGGCGAGTCTGTTTGTGTTGGTAGTGTTCCCTAAGGATGGTACATTTTCTAAAAGGCTTAAATGCACTTCGTCTTTCAGGAAGTTGGTTTATTTTCGTTCATCTTCAGTTCGTTAAATTCACCCACACGATGTTTGCGGAGAAAAGATGGTCATCTTCGTTTGGCGAACTTGACTCTTGTTATTAGCTTTGCGGGTTTATGGCAGTTAACTTAAGTTTTAATTGCCTTGCAGAGGGCGAGCTAGGTCACAATAGCTTTAGGGTGCAAAACCGGGAAGTGTGAGAGCTCTTTTTAATATTTACAGTTGGGGATTTGGTAAATGCGGTCAAATTGTGTTATGAATACAAAGTATAACTGGTCGGTTCGTTTGAATTACAAAAATAGGGTGAGGGGTAGTGTCCAACTATGAAAGAATGAAATGCCAATGACAGATGTTTGGTGAAAAAGTAAATTAATACAGTCGTAGCTGTTTAATTTTACAAAGTTAATTACTTTGAAGGCACTTTCAATGGAAAGTTGTCAAGAAAATAAATAAATTTCACGCCAGCAGTGAATTTATTGAAGTTTGGTAGTTTTGGCTGTTCAAATCGAATACATTTTACTTCTTGTATGCGAAAACGTTCCCCAGCTAACATTATTTAGCAGGTTTCTGATTCTATTAAGGTATCTGCCTGAGCCTACTGCCTACCATATAATCCGTGTACCAGATTATTAGTTTTTTCTTGATATTGGCTTTTCTTTGCCACTGCTTGTGATTGTAATCACAAAATCTCAGTTAAAAAATTCACGAAATTCAGGTGCCGAAATTTATTTTGACCAAAAAAGCAAATGCCTTGGATTTATGACCCAAATGTTGACGCATACATGTAACCGTGATTACGGTTATTCTTCGTAACTAAGTCTTGTTGAGTTTATGCTTCGAATATGATGATGCATTAGCAGATCCAGGAAACACCCGAAATGGCGCGTCCATTCAAAGGCTTTTTTTTAAAGCATTTAACACTGAAGTGGGTATGAATACTCGTACAATTATAATGCCTCAGCATGTGTTAAGTTTTTGGAAAATGAGATAGAGAGAGAAAGAAAGAAAGATGTTTGGCTCAGAGGTTATTTCGCTTCATGGGTGGCATCCAGCATTTAATGTGGAGACTAAATTATTCATGGAAGTTGGCTTGTTGTTGATTTCTATTCAACTACTCATCTTACTTGGTTTTTATAAATTAAAAAAAACGAATGTTTTAGTCGGCCTTAACTAAAAAAAAGCTTCTCGAGCTAGTTTTTGCGCCATAGATCAGGTCCGGGATAATAAGGATCTTGAATAAGGCCAGTTAGCCTTACGACAGACGACTCAGTTACTCAATTGTAAGTTATTCTTCGTTTGATTTCTGTGATGATATCGTTACTGTTGGTAACCGTGGAAGAAAGGAAGAAGAAATTATATACCCCAAGTGATGTTCTGGCTAAGCCAACGACGGTGTGCGTTCCTTTTTTTAGCCATGGTTTACTTTCAGACTCATTTTGGCTGTATTCGCCTCAATATTCAAGAAAGGTTTATTGGTGGCTAGCCACCAATGTCATCTACGTGGTATTATATTTATTATGTCAACTTGAAAAATACTATGTCGTCTAGTGCGTTTTGCACTTTTTTTTCAAGGTTACATAAGTCACATCACAGCGCACTGACTTCTCTAAAAACCTTCGTGACATTGAAGGTATCGTCAATTTTTTACCGACCGTTATGAAGCAGAGAGTGTTCTCTTATATGCAATGTTGATGTCGACAAATAGATAGTAAGTCTCGATCTGAAATTCCCGCTCTATTTCCGAGTTCTGACGTAGTATGAATATTTAATTAATAATGAACTTCCATGGTGGATGGATAGATGGATGCCATTTGATATTTCATTAACAGAAATGGTTTTAAAAGTCACCTACAAGTTAAAAAAATGTATTTAAACAGATCGGATGGGACCCTTAAAGCTAATTAATTGAGCCTTAAGCAAAATGTAAAAGGAATTAATTATGACTTGATTATAGGAAGGGGAAACTTTTAAAATTTTAGAAATTTGAGATTACAATACGTTAAAAGGTGAAGAATATATCAAGATATCAAGAACTATAAACGGGGGTTTCGAGGGCTCTGACATCTAGGACTAAAGGCAAGTGTTTAATTGGGTTAATAAATCTTTTTGTGAGATAAATACTTCTTAGCCAGAGAGGCAGCAAGTTAAAGAGGCGACTCGATGCAAAAGTATAAAACCGTTTGTAAGCTGTGTGTTTCAGATTTAAGTATTTACGACGTACACACCCTGCCTGACTCGAACTGCAACTTTTTAAAATGCTATAATTTTTTTATTTTTTGATAAATTTTATTGTGCCAAAGCAAAAAATGTTGGAAAAAACATCAATTTTCAAATTGTGTCAGCAGTTTTCATTATGTCCACCTTTGGCGCGAATAATGGCCTTGAGACGGCTGAAGAAAGCATCGCACGCTGCACGCAAGTGACTCTGCGGTATTTTGGCCCATTCCTGGCTTGTTGAAAGTGGTCCAAACTTTGGTATTTTTCAGTGCCAACCTTCGCCTTCAAAATACCCAACTTCCATAACTTCAGAGAAGTCCAACGGATTGGCATCCGGAGAATTTGCAACCCATTGTGTAGAAGAAATGAAGTGTGGAACATTGTTTTTTAATTAATCTTGGTTGACGCTCGCTTTGTGAGACGGTGACGAGTCCTGTTGAAATGTACACGGTCTCCGACCAAAATGATTGTTTGTCCAAGGCTTCAATACTGCTTCTAAGACAGTTTCACGGTATACGATCGGAAAAAGGCCATCGGCGCTTATGGCGGCCCAAACCATCACCATCGGTGCTACCTGCTTTCTGGTGGCCGTCCGAATGTGTAAATTTTCGAAGGACATCTTTGGCAAGTAAACTCGGTCATTTTGTTTGTTGACATATTGCTCAATAACAAATGTCGACTCCTCGGAAAAAAACCAAGTTCGGCAACTCACCACTTCCGTTCAAGCGTAGCAGCTCCTTCGCTTTTTCGACTCCAACTTTTTTCTGTTGTAGTGTAAGATCGCGTGCTTTTTGGAACTTCAATGGCTTGAGCCCAAGCTCATTTTTCAGTATGTATTGCATCCGTTCCAACAATATGTTGAGCTCACGAGCCATTTTTCTTCCACTTCGACGCGGATTTTGCTTCGAGCCTAAACTTTTCTGCCGATGTTGCTGTTATTTAATGACCATCTCCATGGCGTTTTGCAACGCTGCCCGTATAACAGCAATGAGCTATGGTTTGAGACACAAATGATTTATTCGCGTTGAGGTGCTGGAGGGCTCTAACGATAACTACTTGTGGTTTTCCAACCAAATATAAAGCAATCACATTATCACGTTTGAATTCCATCATGGATAAAAAACTTTCAACACAACTGAGACGTTGTCGTTTAAAAGGCTTGTAAATAATAAAATTATCTGTCATGTGTCAAAATTTGAGCTCACTGTCATGAACAGTTTGAAAATTATAGTAGTCTGAAGTTGGTTGCAGTTCGAATCAGGCAGGGTGTAATATACTTTTCGAGAACTCAGTTACTCAAATAACCTAACCTTAACGAAAAATACATAGATGACGGACAGGAAGAATATTCAAATCGTTATATAATGTAAACTCGGATTATTTAACTTTTTTCTCATATTTTGCTTATAATATTGTATATTTTTGCAACTCTAGAAATGCTTGAATTTTGTTGAGATATATTCCTTCCCAACAAGTAATGCCATATTGAAGTTTGAAATGGGAAATTACCTAATAAATTATTTTATGGAGTTTCCTAAATTAAAAAAATTCCAGGGAGTTGCTTAAAAATGTTGTCTTAAGTCATCCACATATATCTTTATGGACACATTCTATAACAATAGTAGCGTAAAGTAGTAAATAATTTAACGTTTTCAAAAAATGTTATATTGGAAGTGCTGGGTAGGAAAAGTAACTCAACAGCTTAAATTATTGATTAATAGGTGCAGGAATGCCAAAAAAAATTTGCAACAGCTATTAAAACCGTAGTTAAGCCTAAATCATCTTTAAAAGCAGTGAAATGGCCTTTGAAAGGTAACTTTAATACTGAGTTAATATAGATCAGAAAGAGAACCGGTCCCAGAACAGATCTTTGAGGCACCCCTGGATTTCTAAGTTTTATTCCACTCCTAATGTCTTTATTACTCATCTCGAATTTGACTCGAACCACTTGAGCATAAAATCTCTTAACCCAGTATTTTTAATCATTCGCAGCAGGACTTATCTTGTCAAAAGCTTCGGTAACTTTGACAAATAGACCTGCTATCCAAGCTAACAACCCTATTTTTAATAACTTTGTTTAAAACTAAACAAATTGAAGGAAGAAGTGAAATTGGTGTATAACTTTTAACATCATTGGCGACACCCTTTTTGGAAAGTGGTATCACGTCTGTACTTTTAAGGATTTTGAGGAAAATTCTAGATAAGACACTTAAGTTAAATATTTCCGCTAGGACATCATAATTTTTAACAAACAGAGCTTAGGCCTGTAATGGGTTTAAAGAAAAATCACTTTGTGAACTGGTATTCCGGCAGGATGAAGTAGTAGGATTCGAATATACAAGTATGTTAATTATTGAAAATGTCAGCGACTTTAAGTTTATCATTGTTAAAGCATATCGTTGAAGATATATTTAAGGAAGATGATTTATTGAGAACGTTATTGATTACTTTCCATTCATCTCTTATTTTTGTAAAAGTTTTCCCGGCATTTTAGAACGTTATACTTTATTTCTTTTGTAACTTTTTTTGTACTTTTTGACTTTCGTATTTACTTTTCAAAATAACATTTATGGTATTTCTGAAACATTTCAATCATAGTTTTTTTTATAGATTAGGTGCACTAGGTCTGGAGTTATCCAGGGTCTTAAGCTTTGAACTCAAAGTATAGTTTTTAATCCATTCTTACTACTCAAGAGTTCTTGTTTTATTAGAACCCTCCTTCTACATCTACACATATCAACAGGATAGGTCGCCGAGGTCTTCCTAGAGACACTCAATGCAATAACGTAACGTATTTCGTTGGTGCACACTCAAAACGTTTAGATCTGAGGAATATGTTGTTTAAAAAAGTCAATCACCTATTTATTGTAAACTTTTGTGCCAATATCACTGTTGGAGTGTGTAGGATTTCAACTTTTTTTTAAGGTATAAAGAATGGGAATCGAAAAATGCGGTTTAAAGAAAACACATCTTTTTGGCTTGGTTTAGCAGCAAAAACATATTTATTCTTCCGGAAGTTACATCCAGTTTCAACTTTCAAGTGTCATTGTATTACAAAACATAAGCTTATGTTACGTTTATTTATTTACATTTAGGTTAAGTTTTTACATTTAGCTTAGGTTAGTTTCAACAAATATATTGTTTAAAAAGGAAATGTACATTGTATATCCGAACAACCACAATAAAAACCGCCTCAGGGCACCCCAATTCGGTGGGGCTTGGGAAGCAGCCGTATTAACAGGAAAGGGGGATCTTTACCGAAACTTGCGAGGTGCTAAACTGGCATTTAAAGAATTTTAACATTAACCAGTTCAAATATAGAAGTTGGAAGCCTTGTGATAATACATGAGGACAAGTTACCTCCTCAAAAATAGCTTATGTGGAGAATCACATAAGTCCTCAAAAGTCCAGATGGTCTAGTCAAAGTCGTTGATGTAAAAACGTAACGAGGTGAATTTAGACTTGAAAGGAAGTTCTTTCATAGAGGGCGGAATGTAAGGGATGAGAATTCACCAATCATCATCATCACCATCATCATTATCATGAACATCTCCATCATCATCACCATCATCATCATATAAATAAATTATACCAAAATTGTATTTACTAATATGCTGGTCAAATTTAAATCTGGCGCTCTTTGTATACAGTTCGCCATACTTGTATAATTGTTGGAATCGCTTTAAATTTCAAACGTTAACAAATAACGTACTATGTTGGCAACTGCAACATTGAAGACAGACAATGTTGGGAATGGGAATAGGTATGGTCTTAATATTAACCAGATGCCAGTCTTATATGCTCATTTATAAAAAGTTCTAACCTAACAGTAGATTTTTTGATTTTTCATCATTCAGTAGATTTGAAAATTATTCCAAAAATAACGAAAAATCATATTCATAAACGCGGCAAACACACAGAACAATATAAATTGCACTATGGAGTGTAAAAGATAATTTTAAAATATCGGCACTCAAAAAGTCCATAACATACGCAGAGAGACAATCACCATAATCATGTATGACAAAGTAACTCTTGTCCCGTAAAACTCTCATTGTTTTTACCAAAAAAATTTGTAACCTAATAAACTATAATCTTTTTTCTTAAAGTCATACCACCTTGATCAAAAAAAAAAAAAAATAAATAAAAAAATAAAAAAAATAACCATCGTGTGGCACTTCCATTGTTCATTCTATTTTTTTAGTTAGGTTCGCAAATCTGTTGTTGACATTCTCTTTAAATCTTAGCGTCATAGCTTGACATTTGCAAAATTTACGTAGCCAAGAGTACATCTATCTCTTTGAGTGTTGGCGATTTCTTACAATTTTATAAACGAATTTAAATTTGCAACAACGAACTTGTATTAAAATTTGCGTAAAAAACGGATTTAATGGTGCGCAAAAGCTGGAAATGTTGGAAAAGTATTTTGGCAACGATTCTCTAAAGAAAACGGTCATTTACCAGTGGCAAGAGCGGTTCAAAAGTGGTCGTGAATCAATTGAAGATGACTGTGGAATGAAGTGGCAGACCATTGACATCGAAAACCGACGAAAACATTGATAAAGTAAAAGAAATGTTGGTCAATAACCGCAAATAAACCATCAGGAGCTGCCTATGGATCCGTCCAAGACACCCTGACTGACTCGAACTGCAACCAACTTCTGACTGCTATAATTTCCAAACCGTTCATTACTGTGCGCTTAAATTTTGACACATGACAGATAATTTTATTATTTGTAAGCCTTTTAAACAATTAGAGTTTCAGTTGTGTTGAAAAATTGTTATCCGCGATGGAATTCAAACGTGAATAAATCATTTGTGTCTCGAGTCACCGTGATACTGGCAACTTTGCAAAACGTCATTGAGGTTGTCATAAAAAAACAACAACATCGCCAGAAATGGTTCGGAAAGTGAAGGCTCGAATTGAGCGAAATTTGCTCCTAAGTGGAAGAAAATAGTTCGTGAGCTCAACATATCGTTGTAACGGATGCAATACATACTGAAGAATGAACTTGGGCTGAAGCCATTAAAGTTTCAAAAAGCACGCGATCTTACACCGCAACAGGAAAAAGTTAGAGTCGAAAGTGCGAAGGAGTTGCTACGCTTGCAGTAAAGTGGTGAGTTGCCGAATTTGTTTTTTTCCGATGTTTCGCCATTTGTTATCGAGCAATATGTCAACAAACAAAATGACCGAGTTAACTTGCCAGAGAGATCCTTCGAAAATTTACACCTTCGGACCTACACCAGAAATCAGGCAGCACCGATGGTGATGGTTTGGCCCACAAAGTGCGCGTCAACCAAGATTGGTTAAAAAACAATGTTCCACACTTCATTTCTTCGACACAATGGATTGCAAATTCTCCGGATGCAGATCTGTTGGATTTCTGTGCTTTGGCACAATAAAATTTATCAAAATATAGAAAATAGTTGCAGTTCGAGTCAGTCACCCTGTACTACCTGAGTATTCTGTTTCGCACTACACTAGGTATTATCACTACCGGTGGACCAAAGAGGATTTTTTTATTTTTGCGTAAAGTACTGATAAATCTTGAGGATGCCGACTTTACTGATACGTTAATGTTGATGCTACTTTAGGATCTTTTCGATTAACGGTTTTCCTCGTGGTTCCCTGCTCGGGCGCCAATTAAACTTATATAGTTTTTATTTTAATAAAAAAATCTTTATTTACTCGGACAGCGATTCTGCCGTTCGGAAAATCAGCTACAAAAGTAATGGACTTAAAGCTACCTTAAATACTACATTATTGCTGTGACTACAATTGCAGGTGTACAATGGTCCTTGTCTGCTGATCGTGGGAAAGCTGCTGACATATCAAATTGACGGCGGCTCGTGTAACAATCGTCTGCGCGTGTTTCCCATCCGGTGTAAAGTTGTTTGCATTAACTTATATGATGGAGACTTGACTACAACGAATTCTGCAGAAGCTGTAGGGACAAGAAAGGTATTAAATCAATTCGTCACCTGTAGTGCGTCTGTCCCGTTCTTTCTGAAAGAGGAATGGAAGGATTGATATTTCGTCATAAAACTCAATTTATTACGCCACTCGAGCGTTGTGCAACTTAAGAAACTTTCTGATAATTATGTTACATATATCATTATCTGGGTGGTTTCCAATACCTCTGACTGAAAATAAAACAAAGAAAAATTATTAAAATAATAAAACAAGTAATAATATGGATATAAGTAAATGCGAATATTTATTATTCTATAGCAGACGTACGCTAATATGGATGAACTAATTAGGTGGCAAGCTTTACTAAACTTTTGCAAACCCCTAACGCTCGAACAGACACACTGTAACTGAATTACCAACACATTGTATATCTCTATCACCTACCAAAATTTACTAGAATGAGAGCAATTTTCAAGTAAAGGTGGTAGAACGAGAACTATTTGCACGTGTATGTGTAATGTATGTTAATTCCACTATTTAGAATTGTAATAGTTTTTATATAATCGCCTAATGCAGCCTGGTATTAAGAAGTAAAAAGGCTTGGTTCGATTAAATAACAAGACTGAACCGAGGTAATTTTATTTCACTTAATTGATACAAAAATTTTGATAGCCTAAGGTGCAAGTTTAAAGAATAACAAAAAAATGTTGACCTAAACATAAAAATACCAATATTGTATACTTAAGCAGTAAAAGCGAATAGAAAAATGGAAAAGAAATAAGAGAAATATTTTTTGTTGATGTTATCGACATTTTGCCTCCCCTTAATCCCGGGTTGTTGCCCAATTGATCTCAAAATGGTGACTTGGTCTTTTTCGGTTTCTCAATCCGATTATGGTATTTGAGGATCATTGTATGACGCAGTCTGGAGTGAGGTGAATAATACCCGTGTCATTTAAAATTACTTCTTCTCGAGTTGGTCCACAATTCACGAGTACACTACTTAGGGTGTAATGAACATCCATGTATTCTGCGTTCATAATTCTTTCCACATAGTGTGTGAGTCTTAGTCCTGGTTGGACATCGCTTAAAAGATATCTTCTTCTACAGCTGCTGGATAATGCAATCCTCACTTTACTCAATATTGTGAAATATTGATGGCTGGAGGATGAATGTTGTTTCGTTGAGAGTTGGAGCCTTGTTTATATCTTTCAATTTTAATTCGAAATACCTCTGTAGATTAATGTTAACTCCAAGAACCGACTGCTGTAATTGCACCTCTCGAAATGTCTGCTCAACGATCTTTTCAGGCACACAGTTTCAATCTTTATCAGGTCATACTCATTGGCATCGCTGGTTATGGAGTATCCTGTTACTAAAATCTCCTTTGAAGTTGAGGACATCTCTAGTTTGTCCATTGAATCTTGTAGTACCTCCATCTCTGGGCCAAATTTCTCCGCACACTTTTTAGTGGTTTCCGCCATGTTCCTGTGTGACAGAAACTCAAACAAATGTCTACGTTTCAGAAATGAATTTAGCAACTTCTTTGTATCTCTTTTAAATTTCTGGCATGTAGCTTAGTGCAATATCACATAATAGCTTTTTTTGCGCCAACAAAATAAGTATCATTGTTGCTGTAAAGATGGTGTATAGATTTTCTTCTGCTGATCATACGTCACAATGCTGCCATGAATCCATCTGTTGTTAAATCAGAAGTCAGCTCAATGTGCACTGCTTTTGTTGCCATGCAGACAAACAACACTATATAATCTTTATGTGATTTCACGCCACGAGTTTGTGAACATTGTATGTTGATTGGGCCTGCGTAATCTACCTCATAATGTGTAAATGGCCGTGAAAACCTTATTCTAGCCTACGGAAGCTGTCCAATACGTTGATTTGATTTCATGGCCTTAAGTCGGAAACACCTGATGCACTGATTTATTTTGGTTTTAACAGTGTTTGTTCATCGGATGATCCAAAATTTTCTTCGAATGTGATTCAAAGTTAGTCTCACTCCACAGTGGAGTGTATCGCTATGGGTTTTATATGATTAATTTTGTCAGTAGATGCAATGATGACAGAATCATAGGATGTTTCTGATCAGTTGATAAATGAGCATGTTTCAACCGACCTCCCACCCTCAATATTCCATTGGCGTCAATGTATGGGTTCAGTTATGTTATCTTGCTGTTTGATTTTAGTGCTTTATTTGCATTAAGACTCTTCACACCCTCAGAAAAAAACTTAATTGAGCACACCTTACCAACGCTCTTTCCGCTTCCAGTAGCTCATTTACCGTAAGCCTGCCATACTGTAATATTTTATGCCTCTTGCTTCGATGGTAATAAGCTTTAAATTGTAGACAGTATGCACTTACGCTTTTAAATTTTGAAAGTGATGAAAGTTTGAGATAAATGTCGTCCTTGTGTGAAAGATGGCTGGAATGCATTGCCAGACAAGCGTGAGATTTTCGAATCTCAGGCAAAATTTGCACTTCTATCATAGATTTTTCAGCTGGCCAATGTTTTTGATCTTTCTTTAATCACTCTGGACCGTGCCACCAGGTTGAATTTTCGGCTTTCGGTATCTCCAAATGATTCTCTTGACGGAATGTCAGCATATATTCATATACTAACCTCCACTGTCCTTTAAAGTGTTGTTGCACATAGGATACACAGTTGGCGATAAATGGGTTTCATATGTATAATCTGACCATGCCAAAACCATGGTATAATTCATGTCCTTTTGCTCTCTTATGTACTTTGTAAGTAGTGCTGCTTCGCATAATTCCAGCCTTGATAATGAAACTTGCTTCACAGACGCATTGTGATTCGGACACCATTCGACTTATTGTAGTAGAGCCGCGATTAAACTTTTGATACACCACCGCTGCGTATGCTGATTCTGATGCATCTAAGTCTGGAATTCTTACTTTTTCAAACGTTGGTAGTCTTGCCTTAAATTTGTTCCATTCGTTTTAAAGATCTGTACCTTAATAGTAACTGAAAGAATAGAAAATTTTGCCTGCATCACTCAATATTGCTCGTTTGGTACTCCATGTGCTGAATGACGAAAAATTAATTTTAAATTGGATGTCGTCTGTTCCTGGGCACCATTTTATTACCAAAATTTTTAATGTCGTGTCACTATTAAAGGTTTGTTCTACATACCATACTCCGAAGTAGCTGCGTTAATTTGCTTTGAAGATCTTGGCATTCTGTTAGCGAATTTGCGCCTCCCAGATAATCATCTATATATAATCCTTCAGACAAGGTTTTGCTTGCCTGTGAATACTTTTGTTTTTCATCTTTGGCTGACTGGCATAGAGCTTTAATTGCTATATACGGTGCGGATGATGTGCCGTATGTGACGATTTTGAGAACGTATTCTTTGATCGGGTCTTTGGAGTTTTCTTTCCACAAAATACGTTGTAGATTCTCTTGATCGACTAAAATCTGCTGACACATTTTTTCGATGTCAGCTGTGAAGATTATTGGAAACGACCTCCATCGAAGTAGCAGGCAAAACAAATCCTTTTGTACAGTGGGTCCGATCATCGTAATGCTGTTTAGCGATTCCCTAGATGTTGTCTTTGCCGAGGCGTCGAATACCAC
Source organism: Volucella inanis (assembly GCA_907269105.1). Taxonomy (NCBI): domain Eukaryota; kingdom Metazoa; phylum Arthropoda; class Insecta; order Diptera; family Syrphidae; genus Volucella; species Volucella inanis. The sequence goes on from OU026153.1 coordinate 153,454,858, forward strand.
ACTTAGTTTGGCAGTAGTGCTATCTTCTTTTATCACTGCGTGATGTGAAAGACAATATCTTTTTCCAGTATACCCATCTGATACTTCTACCATATGTCTTAGATTAATAATATATTCTCGAATGAAATTGGAATGTTCATTCCGAAGACTCTAACTTTTGCGAGTCTTTGTTACGATATAAAGAATCTCCGCTTTAATGCCATTTTGTTTTATCCCGGATGTGCGCCATTTGGTAGTGATTCTCGCACATTTCGTCTTCTGTAGACTTCTTTTAGTTCCCAAATATTCTTTAAGCCTTCATCTTTACTGTACACACTGATGCATGATGTAAATATATTAACTTGTGTTTTCTTCCTTGAGGTTCACAAACCTTGTGTTTTGTACCGTTGGAGTATTGGGTGGGCCCTTGGCTAGTCCATGCGTCAATAATTGCGGCAAAATGTCTGATCCATTTAGTAATTTAATTTGCTTCGCTTGGTTGTACCATTGATCTGCTAACTTCAGCGCTTGGATGTATAGTCACTGGTTGGGTTTAACTTGTTGTGCTGGCAGTCTTGATGGAATAGCTGACATTACTTGAACATCTACCTACAAAGTGACCCTTTCATAGTGAATTGACTGAATGATAAGGTGGCATGATGCGATGATTTCTGTAGCATGAGCGTTGATTCCATTGATCTTTGACTCATACTTGACCAACGGAACTTTTAGTTGACGGCCTAATTGCGCAGTCACAAAGCATGATTAAGACCCTTGATCAATCAGAGCTTGTACGAGTCTAACTTGTCCTCCAACGCATATGTTCACCATCTGGTAGTACCATTCTTTTACTATGACATCCGGTAGCGGTTGATGTTGAAGCTTCTTCACTGGACGTTCTTCCTATTAACGAAACTGCTGTACTCTCACCTCGAGGAAAATGAAGTAAGGAATTATGCTGTTGTGTGCATATTTTGCAACTCCTCTTCATCCCACATTCCTTTGCTGTATATCCATCAAGCAAACAGTTGAAACACAGCTTTGACTTTTGGACTACGTCCAATCGGTTTTTTATTTTCATGTTTAAAAGTTTTGCAGTTATACAATTGAAGATATTCGCTGCACACAACGCATTTTGACTCTATGACTTTAGTCAAATGGTTTTTTGTGGTTTTTGCTCGTACTTGTGAGTGGTGTTTTCGGTTGACTTCACGACTGCTTTCAAGTCATCTGAATCTAGCCTCAATGAACTCAAAGAATTAACTTAGCTTAGGATTTTCCATTGAAATTCCTCTGGATTGTTGATATAGTTTCCTTGATCCAGGGTCAAGTTTCGGACATAACAACTGAATCACTAATGGATTTCAGGAGCTTACTTAGACCCCTAAATTTTTAATGCCGTAAAAGATCTCTCTTGTCATGTCCATGATCGTTTTTAAATTGAACTCATTTTGTGTCGAATTCATTTCAAATTAAGCAACTTTTGGGAAGTGTTGTTGACCAATGCTGCTGAGTTTTCAAATCGGTTCGTTAGCACTTCTATAGATGTTGCATAATTGCTTGATGTTGGGGCCAAATGGCTAACAATCCTTGTTGCTTCTTACTTTAAATTTCCTTTTAAGTATTGAAATCGTTCAATATTGCTCAAGGCTCTGTTCTGGTGACCAAATCGATCAAACAGTCCCCAAAATGATGTCCACTCTTCATACTTGCCGTTGATTGATGGTATGCTTATTGGTGGATTTCCCGATGTGTTGCAGCTTGAGGAGTTACTGCCTCAGGTTGGTGCTGTCGTTGTTGTGCTTCTTTAATTTGGATAAAAGCATCCTGATATATCTGCACCAACTCATTGAATTCGTTGATGGACACGTACTCCTGCTCGTAATCATCTTCTTCCAGTGAGAACACGATCTCGCCGTTCATTGCCACCAGCCTTGTCCAATATTTCCTAATATGATAGGTAAACTGTACTTTGAGTTACATCCAAGTTCTCAATAAACTGTATAAAGTTCTTCTAATTCAGTTTCAACTTTGCAAATCCTGCTGGGCACTTCTTGATGTTCGTTGACTCTTTAATTCCTTCTGGATCGGATGTTGATTGTTGATTTGCCGCACTTGGATTTGGACTTTGACTTATCGGAGAAATCCGTGAGATGGAATGCCTGTATTGCTTGGTAATGTCTATGGCGATGTTTGCCTGTTTTTTCTTATTAACTTCAATTATGCCTTGAAAGTACCTTTAATATCGAGATACCTTGTTTCAAATTGGCTTAAATGTTCTTCACAAAGCACTCATGCAGCGGGTTTGCATTTCGCAAATCTTCTAAATACCCGTTAATTATTTGGAAGTTAGTCCAGTTCTATTCTAACATTTCGAGTCTTCTTGCAAAATACTCTAACGGGTATCGAGCTTCTCCATCTTTTTTGAAATTAGTCCATAATCGATTCAAAGCGATGACTTCGATTCCACTCATTTTCATTTCACTATTTGCTGGATCACACGATCTTAACTGGTCACTGTGTATTGGTCTAATACCAATGTTTCAAATCACGTTTCTCTATTCCGGCTAATCTGGCACGAAGGACCATGTAAATTATAGTATTTAGGATTTTAACACTTTTTATTTAATCGCCTTATGCAGCCTTACATTAGGAAGTAAAACGGCTTGAATCGATTAAATAACAAGACTGAACCGAGGTAACTTTATTTCACTTAATTGATACAAAAATTTTGCTAGCCTAAGCACGATAAGGTGCAAGCTTAAAGAGTAACAAAAAAATGTTGACCTAAACATAAAAATACCATATATACCTTACAAATATTGTTTACCTAAGCATTAAAAGCACATAAAAAAAATGTTAATGAGGTTTTTTGAGTAAAATGGGGGCTACACAAACAAATGTAAGAGAAATTGTCATAAATAACAAATCACAAGTATTCACAGACAAGGTCACACGGATAGAGGCGATCAGTGGAATATACATCCTCCCTGATTCGAAATGCAACTTTTTAAATTGCCTTCGGCGCGAATAATGACCTTGAGACGGCCGAAGAAAGCATCGCACGCTGCACGCAAGTGGCTCTGCGATATTTTGGCCCATTCCCGGTGAAGTAATTGTTTGAGGTGGTCCAAACTTTGGTATTTTTCAGTGCCAACCTTCTCACTATCACTATCACTATCACTATCGGTGCTGCCTGCTTTCTGGTGGCCGTCCGAAGGTGTAAACTTTCGAAGGACCTCTCTAGCAAGTAAACTTGGTCATTCTGTTTGTTGACATATTGCTCGATAACATATGGCGAATCATCGAAAAAAAAAAAAACAAATTAGGCAACTCATCACTTTCGTGCAAGCGTAGCAACTCCTTCGCTCTTTCGACTTTAACTTTTTTCTGTTGCTGTGTAAGATCGTGTGCTTTTTGAAACTTCAATGGCTTGAGCCCAAGCTCATTTTTTAGTATATGCTGCATCCGTTCCAACGATATGTTGAGTTCACGAGCCATTTTCCTTCCGCATCGACGCGGATTTCGCTCAATTCGAGCCTTCACTTTCCGAACCGATGTTGCTGTTTTTTTTTTTATGACCACCTTTATGACGTTTTTCAACGCTGCCAGTATAACGGTAACGAGCTATGTTTCGATACACAAATGATTTATTCACGTTGAGGTGCTGGAGGGCTCTAACGATAACTACTTGTGGTTTTCCAGCCAAACATAAAGCAATCACATTATCACGTTTGAATTCCATAACGGATAAAGATTTTTCAACACAACTGAGACGCAAATCGTTTAAAAGGCTTGTAAATAATAAAATTATCTGTCATGTGTCAAAATTTAAGCTCACTGTCATTTACGGTTTGGAAATTATAGCAGTCTGAAATTGGTTGCAGTTCGAATCAGTCATGGTGTATATTCGCGGAAATAAATTGTGGGGTCGGAAACAGTCGAAGGGCCCCTTAGTAAAAGAACCAGCAAACAGGAAGCAGCACCTAGCCGCCATCACCCAGCATTCTAGAAGGATGAAAATTGTAGTATTTATGTATTATAATAATAATTTAAGAATAATATTGTAAAGAAAACACTAAAGTTAAAGATATAATTCAAAAACTTAAGTAACGTTGTGACAAAATACTGTACAATTAAGATACGTAATCTCTTTATCTCATATAAGTAAGAAATTATTCGTAAAAAATCCGTATTATTTGGTTGTCGTGTTCCGTCTTTGCAAAGGAAAAATGAATAACGAAAACATTATACGACCATCTGTGCTTAAACAAGCTGTTCAAGCAGCATCAACATCCCAGGTAGGTCCCAATCTCTGTAATAAATCCTCCTGTACAATCTCTTATTAACTCTGTGATACGCAAAAGCCTAAGTACTGAGGGCCCAGCACTCATTTATTCTATCATGCGGTCATCAATATCAATGACCTCGATAAAAAACCAGACGTCGTAAGCAGCCTACGTGAATTCTCTTGGCAATCAGGTGAATTTAGTTTATGGTGGAAAAACGTAGAACGAATCCTTAAGATTTACGATCCCATCAAGGAGACAGCGAAATACTTTGAAATTTTGAATAGTCTTGTTATACTCCATTAGACTGGAATTGTATTTCCCAATGCTTGACCTTTACTTACACAAATCACAAACGTGATTTGGGCACGCTAAAGTACCAAATTACGGGCTAAATACAGGGCAGCGCTGATGCAAACTTACAGAGACAAGGCTCTTGATACATTTATTGGCGGATTAAATGGTGACCTTCCCAGACTTTTGGGAATGCGAGAACTGGTAGATTTGCCCCAAGCACTTAAGGCTAGAATTAACAAAATTACATCAAAATTATATTATATAGCAAACAGCCATAACAAGAGAATTAATCATCCGGAACCAACCACAAACTCTACTAAAACGAGGAAACAGCAATCCAGTTCCGAGTGGTCAACCATTCTGTCCCGTTTCTATTCCATTTTAATCTATTACCCAGACAGCAGGTGTCATTCCAATACAAAGCGAGGCATATCCCACCACCAAGGCTTCAGGGGTAGTTTGTACTGTAGCAACACCAACACCAATATCAACAACAGCACCAACAACAATATCAACAACAACACCACCAACAATATAACAACAACGTCCACAATATTTTGTCACCTCACGGTAGCCGCCACCGGAGCCTATGGATACACAGAAAATACAGACGAACAAGGCCAATTGCATAAATAGACCTCAAACTGGAGTTTCAGCACCAAAATTATAATCAGCTCCTCAATTCCACCAAGTGCATCCTACCAAAATATAAAGAAATTTCCACGTCGACACCATGCCACAAGAAGAAAGAGTCAACCAGGCCACCATGAACAATTCGAATGAATACAGCGAAACCCTCCAAGAAAACATTGAAATGACACAACCGGAAAATATCGATCCAAACAACGTTATTGAACTAAGCGCTATATATTTTTTAGATAAAGCGATTCTTCGCTGCCATATTTCGAATGTGCAACGGAGAGCGGAGACATCATAAAAATACTGATTGACACGGGATCTAATAAGAATTATAAACAGTCATCCTTAAATTTATTGCAATTAAATCGGGGGTAGCGTACAAGTTACTCACCATACTTTCATTAGTATAAATAAAACAGCTTCTTAACAATGAGATAATTAGGCCCTCACGATCCCCACGTAATTCACCTGTATGGGTAGTGCCTAAAAAAACAGATTTCTCATCGATTATAGAAAACTAAATAGCACAACCATTCCAGATCGATACCCGATTTCCCAAATCAACGAAGTTCTTGCACAACTTGGCCAGAATAAGTGGTTTTCCGTTGTAGACTTGAAAAGTGGGTTTCATCAGATCCCCTAAAGAGCATCTGATATAGAAAAAACGGCAAGAAGTAGAGTTCCTACAGTTTCTTATTTCGCCTGAAGGTATTAAAACCAATCCAGCAAAAATAAGAGCAGTTCAAGACTATCCATATCCGAATACCCTGAAGGAACATCGCTCTTTTCTCGGCCTGTCAGGGTATTACCCCCGCTTCATTATAATAGAGACTAAGCTAAGATAACAAAGCCCCTAAGAGCCCAATTAAGGGGGGATAAAGGACAACTGTTCAAAATTATTCACAGATAACAAAGCCCCTAAGAGCCCAATTAAGGGGGGATAAAGGACAACTGTTCAAAATTATTCACCCCGACGAATCTGCCAAACAAGTTTTTCAAAAGATCAAGAAGACAAATCAAAAGAAATCATACTCGCATATCCCGACTTCACAAAACAGTTCGAATTAATAACCGATGACTCAAATTATGCCCTAGGTGCTGTGTTATCGCAAAAAGATAGGCCTCTTATGTTCATAGACCGAAGAAAGCTTCACAGCGAAAGAAAAGGAGAAGCTAGCTGTAATTTGGGAACTTAACAACTTTAGAAACTATCTCTATGGGTCAGCAAAGGTTGTAATTCATACTGATCATCAACCGCCTACCTACTCGTTAAATAATAAAAATCATATTATGAAACTAAAAAGATGGAAAGCCATATTGGAGGAGTACAACTAAGAGCTTAAGTATAAGCCCGGCAGAACAAACGTAGTTGTGAATGCACTCTCCGGGTCTCCCATTCGAATAGAAATAAACTCCTTCACTCTGACGATTCACAGTGACGAAAGCTCAGCGCATAGCCTCATATTCAGTATCGAATTACCTTTAAATGTATTCAAAAATCAAATTTTCCTTATCATTGTATTATAAGTGATTACGAGTTTCGAATAATCTCTCCAACATAGCACAGGCATCTTATAACCGAACAATTTTACACACCTAGTAAGTTAATCCAAATTCTTTAAACAATACTAAACCCTACAGTAACTAATTGCATAAAAACAGAGGAGCAAATACAATGAATGATTCAAGAAATCTACAAGAATAATTTTGCTAACTATCGTGTTAGATTTTCTCAAGCCATAGTCAAAGACGTGACCGATGAACCTAAACAAGAAGAAATAACCATTACCCATCGACATGCTCATAGAAATGAGCGCGAGAATAAACTACAGATTCTACAAAAACATTACGTCCCGCAAAATAAAAAGAATAATAAAACTATGCTCTATTTGTAAAGAGAATAAGTACAATTGTCATCCAGATAAGGTAGAAAATCAAGCCATTCCAATACCATCTTGTCCCGGACAAATTATACAAAGTACTATCATCGCTAGACAAGTTTTCCAAGTACGTTCAAGTCAAGAAAATACAATCTAAGGCAATTGAGGATATTAGGTAACCTCTTTGAAAGATTAAATTTGCCTACGGGATTCCGATGACTATAGTATTCGATAACGAGAAGTCTTTCAACACAACCCCAATCATATTTATGCTCAAAAATTAATTCAGCATTGAAATTTTCACGACACCTCCTTACACGAGCACTTCAAACGGCCAAGTCAAAAGATTCCATTCGACTCTAGCTGAACTCATGCGATGCATCAAAAAAGAGCAGGTACATACATAAGTCCTTCATGGAACTCCACCAAGCTGCAGTAAATGCCTACAATTTCTCGATACACTCGGTAACAAACAAACAAAAAAAAAACAGTAGATTTATTTTTCAGCTGAAACATAGATCCTTCTCAAGTTGGTTAAATAAGTTCCGAAATCGAAGTCAAACTAAAAGACAAACAAGAACATGACTTAATATATCACAACAAGGGAAAATGTCAGGAAAAACAAGAGAATAAAGTCAAAACCCACTCCCAGTTATGCGAAAGAAATTGTCAAAGAAAAAAGAAAAACTACTGTCCTCACTCAATCCGGCAAAGTTGTTTACAAATCACAAATACATAGAATCGTAATAGGTTTTCGAAATCTTTCATTTTAGGTGCCTACTGACTAACTGCGTATGTGACGTACAGATACTGGACTATACGAACTCAAGGCTAGTAACTATCGACACAGGCACATCTAGAATACAAACAGGAACTTACAAAATAATTCACGATATGGCAATCGTTATAACGGATTATTTGCTTCCCGAAATTCAAGTACATGGTCTCAGTGAGCTCTGGTTTCAACAAGACGGCGCTACAATGGACTTTTTGAGAAATCAATTTGATGAGCACTTAATTTCAGGTTTTGCTACGGTAAATTATCCGCCTAGATCATGCGATATCACACCTTTGGACTATTTTCTCTTGGGATATATAAAGTTTCACGTCTTCAGGAATAAGCAAGCTACGATTGACGCTTTGGAAGCCAACATTTCGCGTGTTATCCGCGAGAACTGGTATCTATGCTCAAATGAGTCGTCCAAAATTGGACCTTCCGAATGGATCACCTCAGACGTAGTGGGAGCCAGCATTTACATAAAATATAATTTTTGAAAAGTAAATGCCATGAATTTTCCTTTTAACTGTTAATAAAAGTTTTAAGTTCACTTTCAACTTTATAAATCAAAAACCACGATTTAAATTAAAAAATCAATTCGCTTTTGATAGTAAAGGTTGTAACTTTGTAGCATCATATCTAAGTAATCGCAACTAAGCTGTCTTTCATTATGATGAAAAATCGTTGAGTCTGCCGGTAACAACGGAGGTGCCCCAAGGATCTGTCCTTGGTCCTCTTTTATTCACGATGTTCATAAGTGATATATTTAAAAGGATAATCCACTGCGACTATAATATCTATGCGCATGATGTGCCGTTATATAAGAAAGAACTCAAACCTACAGTATCTTCTAGTATCGCAAATCTAAATTCAGACCTCGATTTCATATTGGTTTGGTCCTAATAAAAACTGCCTAAGCTTTAACTTGTCACAGACCGAGATGCTGCTGATTGGTAGTAATAATCTGAAAGTTGTGAATTTGCCTGTTTTTATAAATATGATCTTATTAACCCATATATCGCTTAACCGTTTGTTTGGTAACCTAGCGATATTTCTTTCAACCGAATGTATCTGTCCGAGTTTAGTGTACCATGATTTGCAATTAAGTCAGCTTTATTAGTCAGAACAATTTGAGTGAAAGTAAAGCAGTGTAAAGTGATTTGAAAACTGAAAAAAAAGTACTGCAAAACTTCGACGCCGAGTTCTCAAGAAATCTGAATTGATGACTGAAGTGATGATGAGACGAAGGTCTCCGCTGTTACAATTTTATCACCAGACAGAGTTAAGGAAACCACCGATTAAGAAGATTTTGATGATAATATTATACCTATGCATGAAGTGAGTATATTCATAATTATAATCATAAAACCAAGAGTTTTTACCATCTGAACTTTATCTCGGATGATACATTTAAAAGTCTGAAAATATAGTGGAGTGTGCGGGAACGTTTGAGGTAGATGCGGTTGAAGAAGCTACTGGAGTTTGTATAGACACTTGTGACAACGCTGAAGGAGGCACAGTAGCGGATATTGAATCTTCATTAGCTTCAACATCATCTCCGTTAAACTGTTCTACTAATAGGCAGCGAATCGAGACAAAACCGAAACCAAACAAATATTATAAGCCTTTGTCTACTTCTAATAAGCCTAAATGGGTATAGAAAAGGAATCCTGAAGGACTATTTGAATATGACATTGTCCCATTAATTGAACCACTCGAGGATGTTAAGAAAAACTTGGCCGGAAACCTTAAAGATATGACGCCATTTGAGTTATTTGCACTCTGTTTTGATAATGAGGTTTTCGAGATGATTATAAAAGAAACAAATAGATATGCTGGGCAGAAGAATTCCTATTTTTGCGTTGACAACGTGGCATGAAAGCGGTTTCTTGGTATTTTAAATCTATCTGGATATCATACTTTACCAACAATTCGCGACTATTAGTCGAACAACCCAACTTTATGTGTGCCTATTGTGAAATTTTGAATGCCCAAAAGTAAGTTTTTTTGAAATCAAGAAGTTCATCCATTTTAGTAATAACTACAACTTTGATACGAAAGATCAAATCGCTAAGGAAACAATTGCTAATTATTTACTTAACTTGACTTTTTAACTCTGTTCTATTAAATGAGGTTCGTCCATTGTTTGAAACTATAAACAAAAAAATCATGCAATTTGGTATTTGGGAGGAAAAACCATCGATCGATGAACAAATGGTTCCATATTTTGGCCTGCATAATGTTCCTGCAAAATGTTCATGCCTGGCATGTTCGTCAGCTGGTTACCTTTATAACTGTATACCATATGCTGGGTCATCGGATAAGTTAGATAAGCAGCTTGGTTTAGGAGCTGATGTAGTTCTGCGCTTGCTTGACAATGTTGAATATTCAAGTCGCCACATAGTTTTTTTTTGACAATTTTTTTACTTCCTACTACCTAATGTGCCTTTTATCTGAAAAACGATTATATGCTCATATGGTCCCTACGAGCAAACCGTATTGGAGGTGCACAACTTAAAACCGAAAAGCAACTGGAAAGAGGTCACCATGTTTCCAATTTGATAGCAGTAATAAGGTTTTGATTTGTCGTTGGCAGGATAATAGCGAGCTTACAATTGCAACAAACTTTGACCAGATCCTGCCAATGGTACCTGTTAAAAGACGGAAGAAGCAAAAAACAAGCAAAGGAGGGGAAATCGTTGAACCTGGTCATTATGTCAACTACAACTAACCCCAGCTACTAAAAAATTACAAAAAAGGGATGGACGGAGTGGATCTTCACGAAAATGCCGCGCAGAATTATTACATTGGAATCAGATCTAAAAAGTGGTATTGGTATTGTTAACGCATGACTGCTTCATTCGTCGCTATTTGAAAAAAAAAAAAAATTCTTCATCAAAAACTTTCGGGTAGAGATTGCTTATTCTTTGTGAATGACAGAGGAGGAAAAGGAATCTGAAGACGTTAAAGAAAATGAAGGGGGAGACGTCAATGATTCGTCAATATTATTAAAAGACTGTCATCCAATAAATCTTCGCCGATTCAGAGGACAGCATCTCATAGTTAAAATTGAGAACAACAAGCAATGGAGATGCAAATTGTGTCAAAAGCCCAATTCATATTTGTGCAAGGGTTGCAACATCGCACTTCATACTCATTCTTTTGAGTCCTATCACTTAAAACAAAAAATACAATGAATATTTTGTTGTCATGTTTTATAAAACATTAGCTTTATACTGAATAAAATATAGCATTATACATAACAACTAAATTTTGTTTTTTATATAGCACAGAGCCCAGCGTTCGATTAATCGAACATCTCAAATATCGAAAACTAAAATTTGCAGAATTTGTTTGACCAAAAATTCGAGTTCAGTGGCCCAATTGTACCCTACTATACGAATTTTATCGAGATACTCGAAAAACAAAAATCCTTAGGACGATATGGGTTAAAATGGTCAAAAAAAAAAAAAAGAGAGAATTTACTTAGATCTTAACTAAAGTGACCATATAAATTACGTTTTCTTAAAAATATATGGCGTTCTTAGGGGATTCAGCCCATCAAAGCGATATCTTTCACAATCAAACTGAAACTCATTAAGTCTTTCGTTCTGCCCATCATATTGTATGGTTGCGAAATTTCTGCAACATTGCAAAAGATATTTACTCTGGAACACCGATTAACTTGTTCATAAAAATCAAGTTTGTCCATTTTCAGAGAACCATTAATTTAATACTTCTTAGATACAAATTTTTGAATAGCAATCGTCAATTTGTTATTCATGCTGTGCGCCACGGGCGCAATCTCCCACATGGCACAAGTGAACATAAAAAACTGTTTTAAGAAAGATCTATTTAAATATTACACAAGTCGGATCGTTAATTACTTTTTTTTTTTTTTTTTTTGTTTTTCCTGTCAGAACAGAGCGCTCGGACAAAAAACTAGTCGATTTTACTCTTTGTAAGTTCCTTTCAATGGAATTTTTCAGTCCTACGGAGAAAGATGAGTACACACTTCAGTGATACTGTGCCAACGGTACCAGCACTCACCACGTCAGCGCCGAGTACCGTCAGCACTTTTACAGCAAGCATTGCAGGACTAACACATTTGATTGCAGTCCTGCAGACCTGAAGTCTTTCCTCCTGATGGACAGCAGAAAGGTCGCTGACTTTCTAGAGACGGGTCACTGAACTTAGTCTTCCGAATGCGTTCAGTGATCTCTTGCATTCCTGAACTAGCTTGAAAGTCTTAAGAGGGTTTAGTAAGGCTTTAAGCTCAGCTTGTCTGTCGCTACAGATGCATATGTGCACAGGGAAAGTGAAAATATTTCATATTTTTTCGCAATAGTTCTGGGGTCATTGTATCGTACGGCATGTCCATAAGACCAGATTCATAAGACAGCCGACGTGCAAGGCCCTTAAATTCCAGTGCACGTTGTACCAAAGACCATTTCTTTGAGAGTGCAGCCCATGATTTGAGTATCAAGGGGAGGGAGTTTTATCTCAAGGGCGGAGCCAGAAGTGCTGAAGAAAGCTCCCATATATCCAAGACAAACCGTTATTTGGAGTCTGGTAAAAGCAGCAATCAGATATTTTCACGAGAGCTTATTCCATCAGATAACCGATGCATAGGATATAATTGGCCTTAATACAGCCATGTAGATCCATAGAACTCTTCTCGTTGACAGTCCCCATGTTTTGTCGATAGCTCCCCTGCACTTTCAAAAGGCCGACAGAACCTTAAAAGCTGTCAATGTAACATGTTTAGTCCAGAGAAGTTTGTAATTCAAGCTGACACCCAAATACTTGTAGCTTTGGATGGTATTGTCTTTAAGCACTGGATGAGTCAGACCAGGCAGTTTCCTACTTCTCGTAAAGAGAACAACCTCAATTTTGAGAGGTGAAAGTGAATTACTAGTGCACCAGTCGTCGATCACGTCTAGGGCTGTTTGCGCTTTAGAGCACACAGTCGCTAAACACGATCCAACAGACAGTAAAGCTACATCATCCACGTATGCTTGTGCATAGACGTTAGAGCTATTGAACGCGTTAAGCAGTGAGTCGACCAGAATGCACCATAGGAATGAAGACAGAACGCCCCTATTTACACCCCCATCATCACATATTGGCCACATTCAGCATCAGTACATACTATTCAACAGCATTGCTTTTATACACAAAACTAGTGATTCGTTTACGCCATGTTGTCTGGCTGAGTTGCACAAGCCGTCAAAGTTGCGTACCCTCAAAGTCAATGAAAATGCCCAGGACATATTTATTTTTGTCGATTGCGTCTTCAATTCTGTCTACCAGACTACCAGGCGACTTGAAACCATCAAAGGAAGCAACAGCATCCGATACCGGATTAAGTCTCTTAAAATCTGTTTGCTTCGACCTGTTAATTCCAATCTTCCCTCAAACTAGACTTAAGTGACCTGTATAGAAGTTCTCTGGATTCTTTATGAAGACGCTGCAGGTCTGCGTTCCACTAAGAAACCAGCGATCTGCAGGATTGCTTACTAGCTGGACATGCCATTTCGAAACACTTGGTGACGGTGTCGTTCAGGTGGCTTAGATTCTGTCTGAAAATATTCCTGATCACAGGGATATCGAAATCGATTTCCTATTTCCGCAGCAGCAGCCGGAATTGTATCAAAAGGCTTGTCCAAAAACCAACGTGAGGAGACAGTCAGCGCGCAAGGTTATCAAAACTCCAGTGCTTATTGTACCAAAGATGACTTTGAGAGTGCAGTCTAACAAATATATATCAAGGGTCCAGTCTTGCTAGGCTAAGTTCCCATGCAGCAACGACAAAGCGTTTTTGGGTAACTGGTAAAAGCAGACGTCATATATTGTCTCAAAAGATTCTTCCACCAGACAACAGACAGAATATAATTCTTTAGGATTGAATGAAAGAGCATTTCTACCATCAATCTTCGACCACGTCTAGAGCTGCATACGTTGAAAGGCCGAAAGTCGTTAGACATTAAAACTAATGAGTGCATTAAGTGGTAATTGACTAACATACACCATAGCATTGGAAACTGGGTGCCTTCTTGCGGGCACTATTTGGTTACAGCCACCATTACATTCTGCCACAGTCATCATCCGCAATTATTGTCCTATTCATCAGTTTTGCTCTTACCCAGAGAACACTGATTCATCTACCCCGTGTTGTTTGAACGAGTTACAAGTGCGATGAAAAGATTCGTTTTCAAAAGTCCCCACAATATTAATGGAAATGTCGAGTGTGCTTTCAATACTGAAGCGTAGTCTTATAGGATCTCCGGCGTTATTGGGCTTATACCAGTACCACGCTAGCAGTGTAGCTTCTCTTCAGAATAATTTGTAGCTGGTCTATACCTTTCTGTAACATAACTGGGTATATGCCATCAGTGCCAAGTGACTTGAAGCCATTGGAGCAAGCAACATTATACTCGTCACCTCAGCCGTCACCTCAGCCGTCACCTAAACCTACGGCGTATTGCGCTATTCAGTTTTCTAGCAGCTTTGTTGATAGGAGTTTGTTGTTATCTGGTTCCGATTAGGTTACCTGGGAAGTGAATATCAAGAGTTCAAATCCAGCTACAGCAACAAGTTCATCAATTTGGAGCAGATGTATCAAGATGCGTACATTTAAATCAAGGAAGCAGAAAACTGACAACAACAACTTGAGACCGTAGTTCCATAAACTCCAGTTCGAAATCAAGTTTGTAACCTTAAGCACACCAGTATTCAGCGATGCTTATGATTAATTCATAAAAATAGATAAGCAATGTCGATCGGATTCAATACTTCAAAAGCAATCTAAACGGAAAAGCAGCGATTAATTATATATTTGGTATTGGCCATTATTTATCTCAGTTTTGAATTCTGCTGTTGTTAACGCATGGAAACTTGACTGCTTCATTCGTCGCTATTTGAAGAAAAAGAACTCTTCATCAAAAAGACTTTCGGGTAGAGATTGCTTATTCTTTGTTTATGACAGAGGATGAAAAGGAAACTGAAGACGTTGAAGAAAACCGAGGGAAAGACGTCAATGATTCGTCAATATTATTAAACGACCTTCATCCAATAAATCTTCGGCGATTCAGAGGACAGCATCTCATAGTTTAAATTGAGAACAACCAGAAATTGAGATGTAAAATGTGTCAAAATCCCAGTTCAAATTTGCAACATCACACTTCATACTCATATGTTAAGCCTACCAACAGTAGACGAAGGAATTGGTAAAAGACTAGTTATAAGATCAGAGGAAATAAAATAATTAAAATCGATTTCAATAAGATTATAAAATGTTAGGACGAAGTATGGTATATGGAATAGATTCAAGTTATAAAAAAATAAATAAATTGTCTATGAATAATACAGTAAGCTTAAGCAACACGACTTGTATTCCAAATTTATTAAATAGCACACCAGCAAACTGCACTGCAATTAACAGCCATATATAATATAATAACATCATCCGACATTATTTTCCTAATTCAATACAATGGAAAAATCATAATCACAATCAACGACCAGGTGGCTCTTAATGGTACGTTCCTCATCAAGTATCACAACACCAGCATCCAAATTGGGAAAAAAGTCTTTAAATCTTTCGAGCTGACGCACTTCAATCCTCTCCCTTCAATTTTACAACCCACATCAAGAAATCAAGAGGTAGAAGGAATTTTAACAACACACACCAGATTGAACTCCCCAAGACTAAAGTCAAAAATGATACAATGCTGAATATTGGAGTCTGCCTACTACTAATTTTTATCATAGCAATCTTCCGAAAGGTTTTCAGAAGTAATAAATCACCAGTGAACACCACCAATGATACAGGCCCATCAAAAAAACCTACAGGGAAAGCACACCTTCACCTTCACCTTCCCCAATACCAAGAGCATAAACAACGGCTCGTATAAACCAAATTCCATTCTTCTAAGTGAACGCGGATGTTCACTCTTAAGGACGGAGGAGTTAACGCAAGCAACATTGCACCGGATGGGAAACAAGCGCAGACGATTGTTACATGAGCCGTCGTCAATTTGATATGTCAGCAGCTTTCCCACGGTCAGCAGACAACGACCAACGTTCACCTGCAATTATAGCAATAATGAAGTACTTAAGGTAGCTTTAAGTTCATTACTTTTGTAGTTGATGTTCGGAAGGGCAGAATAGCTGCCCGAGTAAATAAAGATGTTTTTTTTATGAAAATAAAAACTAAATAAGTTAAATTTATATCGGGACACAGTGCCCTTTTATGGTACCAAAGCGATTTCCTCGTGCGGTTAACCAATTGGGTTGCGCATTTTTAACCATCGCTATAGAAAGCGAGTTCTTATATTAGGGGAGTTACATATTCCTCAACTATTCCTAGGCCAAATTTTTAATATGTTTCGTAGTTATTCTTGACGTTAATGCGACATTTTTTTTTTTTAATTGACTTGTATTCCTACCAAGGCTAGTCCTGAATACTGATAAAATTGGCATCGTATTTTTGTATCGGAATTTCAATTTATTTTCTTACTTCATTAAATGGTAGGTGCAAAAATTCAAAGTCATCGAAGTTTTAGTGTGAATTCTTCCAGAACAGTTCCTGCTAAAATAAAAAATGATTTTAATAGTACGAGTATGTTCCATTATATCAAGAGTAAAAGATGTGGAAAGCGGTGGAAAGTCTAGATGTAGCCACGTATGCCGAAAAATGTGCTATCTAACGAGAGTCACGTATTTAAGCCACGTATTTAAGGAAAAATTTAAAAAATCGTATTACATGATGTACGGTTACCATTCTACATATAGAGCCTTCATTGTCGTTTTGCTGACGACAACCAGAAATATTCACATGTCCAATGTGACATCAGGCGAAAATTATATACATAGAGTATGTATGTAGTATTAACATATTTCGTACGCTAATAAGTGTATTGTAAGTGAAGTTGTAAACTATTCTCTTAATAATTTCTGATTAAATGTATTATATTCCTCCAGTGTTCTGACTTGAATGAGTTACTTATGAATAGAATAAGATCACTCTGATCTGAAGCTACCTGGCTACGAACAAATGTTACTATTTTTCTCTCACTGCGGTCTCACCATTTACGTGCGTAGTGATCTAGCTTACCAAAATCAACCACAATGTAATTCCAGTTCCAATTCGGAATTCAATTTCCTGTGGTTAAAATTGCATCTTCACAAGCAAATTGTCCATTATTGCTTTATTTACAGAAGCCCCAAACTGGACAGCAATTCGAATCCATGCAAAGAATCGTATCCTTTTCTCCTCATACTGAAATTGTCATTACGGGCGATTTAAATATACACTATTCTGGATGGTTTCGATATTCTGGATAGACAACATCCGAAGGACGGTATGTTGAAATCTTCTCCAAGGAAAATAAATTGACGCAGCTTGTAAATGAGCTCAAACTAATACCAGACGTTGATAGTCATTCCGCCAACAATTAGAGAAAAGATTTCTAAGAGAACCGTATGGAAATACTGCCAATTAGAGCAGTCTTAACACCTTCTTTATTAATTTTAACTCGTAGTTATGTTTCCTCAATAACGACGTGGATGGAATGACATTCTTTATCCCTCATCTGATGAAGAATATCAAACAAAAAGAAAAGGCATGGTACGAGTCGAGCTATAAAGAGGCTGTCAGGGTTAGACAAATATATTTTCGGTCCTTCAAGACCAACCCGACAGAGAAAAACTGACAAAAGTTTAAATGAGCCAGGAATAATTTTCTTAAGCTTGTAAAAGTTCAATTTGTCCAAATGTTGAGGCAAAATAATACTACAATGTCCCAAAGGTAGTAAACTATAAATTCTGCCTTATTTTTCATCCCAACGCTCGTTTACAATAACATTCCAGCTGTCAGCTTGTTGGACAAGGCCAATCTGCTTGCTGCACACTTTGCGGCCCGCTCAACCCACTCAGATTGTGCTTTGTCTCCGCCTACACTTGAGTGCGCCGAATTTTCAATGGGATGAATCCACTTTCGCACTCGTGTCCAGATCGTACATCTTCCCATCTTTTGAAGAGGTGTTCATCCACGCTGACCAAACCATTGCATAAGGTTTTTTATCAATCCTACTTTTTAGGACTCTTTCCGAACAGATGGAAAGCAGTATTTATACAGGCCGTCCTAAAAAAATGTGAACCTTTTTCTCTCTCATCATTCAAACCCATTGCACTCACGTCCCTTCTTTCCAAGGTCATCGAACCGCTGATAAACCGTCAGCTCATGAAACATATCAAAACACGAAAACTTCTTTCTCAGTGACCGGCAGTATAGTTTACGTAGGAACAGGTCCACTGGTGGTTTGATGCCATGCCTCACAGAAAATTGCAACCAAAACGTACATCAAAATGGCGAAAGCAAGATAGTTGCACTTGATATTTCTAAGGCATTTGATTTAGTTTGACACCAGGCTCTTTTTTCGCAATTCCGTGCTGATATTCTGATATTCACAAAATAAATGCTGGCATGCCCCAGAGCTCCGTTCTGTCTCCGACACTCTTTTTAATTCTCCTCAATGATATCTTGTCTGCTACTTCTAATCCAATATATGCCTTTGCTGACGACAGTGCTCTCTGCTTTTGATTTTCTTTCCCTGACTTACGTCCCTGCTCTTCGGTTGTAGAACGGGAACGGCAGCGTATTCTAAGCTTATTAAATTAGGATATTAACAGCATAACAACTTGATGAATTATCAACAGAATACAATCTAATGCTACCAAAACCCAATTCTGTTTGATGTCGTTAAACGTGAATGGCACTTGCATCGTTGAAACCGAAAAACTTTCCATTTTCGGTATGTGTGCCAATGATATGTTACGTTGGAATGACCACGTATTCGGTGTCGTCAAAAATGCTGCGAAATGTCTAGGATTTCTCAAGCCATGTAAGAAATATATACTTTACCCCTCTGAAATTGGAGTACAATGTTCACATCTGGTCGATTACGCCCAAAACATCTCTGCACCTGCTAGATACGATTTAAAACTGTGCGATAAAACTCATAGGTGATACTTATATCACTCAGACAATGGACACCCTCCTACATCGACGTAATGTCTCGTGTCTCACTCTGTTTTGTCGATACTTTCACCACCAGTGGTCCATAGAAATTGCCAGTAGCATTCCGCCCCTTCAAACTTTTAACAGTAACACCCGTCTGGCTACGAATGCTCATCATACCCTCAAGACCAAGGAAAAAAAATTTAAATGAAACAATACCGGTGTGAGATATAAAATTGATTCTGGCATTATTTTAATATAATATAATAAAATTAATTAATAGCACATTTTTTAAATAGCCGCCTCGAATTCGCTAGTAGTGCTTTAAGCGGTCGGTTCATATTTTGATGACTTGGTTCAGTATGTGCGGCATTATGCCGGCAACAACGTGTCGATTATTGCCCTCGAACTTGTTCAAAGTAGTTGGCTTGTAGTTGACGTAGCTCCAGAGAAAATAATCGAGTGGGGTCAAACCGCATGATAGCGACGGCCAGTTAATGAAAGCTTGCCATGAGATGATACTCCCGCCAAATTTCTCCTTCACAACTTCAAGAGTTGCGACGGTTGTATAGCATGTATCGCCGTTTTGTTGGGACCACATATCGAGGTTGTCGAGCTCTGACCACAGAAAGTTGGTAAACATCGCTCTACACCTGAGATCATGACTTTAACTGTATCTCCTTCTTGTCGCACCAAACTGTCAATCTTTGTGGATGATTGTATTCGCTCTAATAATGGCAATTTTGCTTGTTGACATAGCTGTTCACCCAAAAATGGCCTCCGTAATTGTCTCTGTCTGGTTTTTGGCTTAAGATTGTACTCACCGTTTTCCATAGTTTCACGTTGCGTATTTAACTGAGCCGGAATTTCGATATTTTTTAATAATTTCCGCACGTTCGGCTATCGTAAAACGATGCATGATGAAATGTCAAATGTTCCTGAATATTTTGATAGCTGGATGTCATTGGTTACTTTGACAGATGCTGAAACATAACAATTTGAAAAACTGTCATTGCTGTCTGGTCACCCGTTATTAGTTCTTTCGATATCCTCTAACTAACTAACTAACTAACTATGTCAAATAGCATTATAGGGTGTGATTCATCGTGAGGTTTGATTTTCAATAGACTTTTTTTTGACAGATTACGCATAATTTCTATCAAACTGTTTTGTCAATTTTGTTCAGTATTATTTGGCAAGCTATCATGGAGAGACATACACCACAACAGCTTCTCCAACAATTTGTATTGTATTACAAAAATCAGCTTTCTGTGAGAAATGTTTTTCGTGCGATTCGAGGAACTTACGGTGCACATAATGGACCTACTGAAACCACTACTGCTAATACCATTCGCAAATTTGAGTCCCTTTTTATATAAGTGGATGATACTCGACCGGTTAGACCACATCCAGCACGTAGTGAAGAGACTATAGCAGCTTTAGCTGAGAGTGTACGCGAAGACCCTGACGAATCAATTCGTCGTCGTTATCAGCAGCTTTACTTCGCGTATTCGACAACTTGGCGTATTGTACGTTAGGATCTCTGCCTAAAAGCGTACAAAATTCAACTTGTGCAAGAATTGAAGTCAGGCGACTTGAATTTGTGTCACATTTTCAGTGAATGGGCTCTGTAAAAACTGAAAAATGAAAATCCGGTGTTTCATCGTGAAAATTTGTTCAGTGATGAAGCCCATTTCTGGCTTAATTTATACGTTAATAAACAAAATTGCCGTATTTGAGCTGATGAGCAACCCGAAGAGTCCCAAGAGCTAACATTTCTTCTATTAAAAACAACGGTTGGTGTGGTTTATGTGCTGGTAGAATTATTGGTCCATATTTCTTCAAAAATGAGGCAAATCAGAATGTTACCGTCAATGGTAACCATTATCGCGCTTTGTTAACGGACGGAATTTCCTGAAATTCAAGCACATAGTATCTGTGAGTTTTGGTTTCAACAATAGGGCGCTACGAGCCATACAGCGCGTGAAACAATGGACTTGCTGAGAAATCATTTTGGTGAGCACTTAATTTCACGTTTTGCTACGTTAAATTGGCCGCCTAGATCGTGCGATATCACACCTTTTGACTATTTTCTCAGGGGATGTTTAAAGTATCAGATCTTTAGGATTAAGCCAGCTACGGTTGACGCTTTGGAAGCCAACGTTATTCGTGTTATCCGTGAGATATCAGTTGCTATGCTCGAACGAGTTACTCAAAATTAGACCTTAGACCTGAAAAATAAATGCCATGAACTGTTATTTTAATTCATAATAAAAATCTTAAGTTTACTTTCAAATTTATGTGTTTTATTTTACATTATAAACCAAACCTTACGATGAATCACTCTTTATAACAATCGGTCTATCTGTGATATACATTTCGTGTAAAACAGGTATAGTTATTCCATATTTGAAAAGTTTATCGACGTAACAATTTCCTGAAATACCTTTATACTCGATACCCAACAAAAGTGAATATTAAATTGCTCTATAAATAAGACTGAGGCGACGCGCGTTAAAGTTTATGGAAATTGATTTCAGCTTGGGTGTACAAAAATATTTTGATATCCTTCTCAGATGTTAGGTTTTTCTATGCGGTAGACCAGAAAGGAGGAAGGATCTCGTCTCAGAAAACCTTTCCACCTACGTTTTTAACGCGTCGGTGAATGCACTTTCCACCGAATATGGTCTTGAATACTGGTGTGCTTATGGTTAGAAACTTGATTTTGAACTGGCTTGGAATTTATGGAGCTACGGTCTCCAGTTGCTGTTGTTAGTTTTCTGCTTACTTAATTTGGATGTACGCATCTTAATACATCTGCTCCAAATTGATGAACTTGTTGCTGTAGCTGGATTTGAGCTCTTGATATTCATTTCCAGGTAACCTAATCGGAACCAGATAACAACTAACTCCTACCAACAAAGCTGCTAGAAAACTGAATAGTGCAATACGCCGTAGGTTGAGGTGACGGCTGAGGTGTTTAAATACGAGTATACTGTTGCCTGCTCCAATGGCTT
Source organism: Volucella inanis (assembly GCA_907269105.1). Classification (NCBI taxonomy): domain Eukaryota; kingdom Metazoa; phylum Arthropoda; class Insecta; order Diptera; family Syrphidae; genus Volucella; species Volucella inanis. Next base: position 153,476,760 of record OU026153.1, read on the forward strand.
CAAGTCACTTGGCACTGATGGCATATACCCAGTTATGTTACAAAAAAGGTATAGACCAGCTACAAATTACTCTGAAGAGAAGCTACACTGCTGGCGTGGTACTGGTATAAGCCCAATAAGGCCGGAGATCCTATAAGACTATGCTTCAGTATTGAAAGCACACTCGACATTTCCATTGATATTGTGGGGACTTTTGACAACGAATCTTTTCATCGCACTTGTAACTCGTTCAAACAACACGGGGTAGATGAATCAGTGTTCTCTGGGTAAGCGCAAAACTGATGAACAGGACATTAATTGCGGATGATGACTGTGGCAGAATGTAATGGTGGGTGTAACCAAATAGTGCCCGCAAGAAGGCACCCAGTTTCCAATGCTATGGTGTACGTTAGTCAGTTACCGCTTAATGCACTCATTAGTTCTAATGTTTAACGACTTTCGGCCTTTCAACGTATGCAGCTCTAGACGTGGTCGAAGATTGATGGTAGAAATGCTCTTCTGGTGGAAGAATCTTTTAAGACAATATATGACGTCTGCTTTGACCAGTTACCCAAAAACGCTTTGTCGTTGCTGCATGGGAGCTTAGCCTAGCAAGACTTGACCCTTGATATATATTTGTTAGGCTGCACTCTCAAAGCTATATTTGGTACAATAAGCACTGGAGTTTTGATAACCTTGCGCGCTGACTGTCTCCTGACGTTGGTTTTTGGGCAAGCCTTTTGATACAATTCCGGCTGCTGCTGCGGAAATAGGAAATCGATTTTCCCTGTGATCAGGAATATTTTCAGCCAGAATCTAAGCCACCTGAACGACACCGTCACCAAGTGTTTCAAAATGAAATGTCCAGCTAGTAAGCAATCCTGCAGATCGCTGGTTTCATAGTGAAACGCAGACCTGCAGCGTCTTCGTAAAGAATCCAGAGAACTTCTATACAGGTCACTTAAGTCTAGTTTGAGGGAAGATTGGAATTAACAGGTCGAAGCAAACAGATTTTAAGAGACTTAATCCAGTATCGGATGCTGTTGCTTCCTTTGATGGTTTCAAGTCGCCTGGTAGACAGAATTGAAGACGTAATCGACAAAAAGGAATACGTCCTTTGCATTTTCATTGACTTTGAGGGTACGCAACTTTGACGGGTTATGCAACTCAGCCAGACAACATGGCGTAAACGAATCACTAGTTTTGTGTATAAAAGCAATTCTGGTGAATAGTACGTACCGATGCTGGATGTGGCCAATATGAGGTGATGGGGGTAAACAGGGATTGCCCGCAAGACGGCGTTCTGTTCTTACTCCTATGGTGCATGCTGGTTGACTCACTGCTTAACGCGTTCAAAAGCTCTAACGTCTAGGTACATACGCGGATGATGTAGCTTTACTGTCTATTGGATCGTGTTTAGCGACTGTGTGCTCTATGCATATGCATCTCAGACAAGCTGAGCTTAAAGCCTTACTAAACCTCTTAAGACTTTCAAGCTAGTTCAGGAATGCAAAAGATCACTGAACGCATTTGGAAGACTTAGTTCAGTGACCCGTCTCTAGAAAGTCAGCGGCCTTTCTGCTGTCCATCAGGAGGAAAGACTTCAGGTCTGCAGGACTGCAATCAAATGTGTTGGGCATAACATCCTGCAATGCTTGCTGTGAAAGTGCTGACGACACCACGGAGCACTTTCTTTGTGAATGTGCTCGCATCAGGCTGCAGGTACTCGGCGCTGACGTGGTGAGTGCTGGTACCGTTGGCACAGTATCACTAAAGTATTTACTCATCTTTCTCCGTAGGACTGAAAAATTCCATTCAAAGGAACTTACAAAGAGTAAAATCGACTAGTTTTTTGTCTGAGCGCTTTGTTCTGACAGGAAAAACAAAAAAAAAAAAAAAAAAAGTAATTTACGATCCGACTTGTGTAATATTTAAATAGATCTTTCTTAAAACAGTTTTTTATGTTCACTTGTGCCATGTGGGAGATTGCGCCCGTGGCGCACAGCATGAATAACAAATTGACGATTGCTATTCAAAAATTTGTATCTAAGAAGTATTAAATTAATGGTTCTCTGAAAATGGACAAACTTGATTTTTATGAACAAGTTAATCGGTGTTCCAGAGTAAATATCTTTTGCAATGTTGCAGAAATTTCGCAACCATACAATATGATGGGCAGAACGAAAGACTTAATGAGTTTCAGTTTGATTGTGAAAGATATCGCTTTGATGGGCTGAATCCCCTAAGAACGCCATATATTTTTAAGAAAACGTAATTTATATGGTCACTTTAGTTAAGATCTAAGTAAATTCTCTCTTTTTTTTTTTTTTGACCATTTTAACCCATATCGTCCTAAGGATTTTTGTTTTTCGAGTATCTCGATAAAATTCGTATAGTAGGGTACAATTGGGCCACTGAACTCGAATTTTTGGTCAAACAAATTCTGCAAATTTTAGTTTTCGATATTTAAGATGTTCGATTAATCGAACGCTGGGCTCTGTGCTATATAAAAAACAAAATTTAGTTGTTATGTATAATGCTATATTTTATTCAGTATAAAGCTAATGTTTTATAAAACATGACAACAAAATATTCATTGTATTTTTTGTTTTAAGTGATAGGACTCAAAAGAATGAGTATGAAGTGCGATGTTGCAACCCTTGCACAAATATGAATTGGGCTTTTGACACAATTTGCATCTCCATTGCTTGTTGTTCTCAATTTTAACTATGAGATGCTGTCCTCTGAATCGGCGAAGATTTATTGGATGACAGTCTTTTAATAATATTGACGAATCATTGACGTCTCCCCCTTCATTTTCTTTAACGTCTTCAGATTCCTTTTCCTCCTCTGTCATTCACAAAGAATAAGCAATCTCTACCCGAAAGTTTTTGATGAAGAATTTTTTTTTTTTTTCAAATAGCGACGAATGAAGCAGTCATGCGTTAACAATACCAATACCACTTTTTAGATCTGATTCCAATGTAATAATTCTGCGCGGCATTTTCGTGAAGATCCACTCCGTCCATCCCTTTTTTGTAATTTTTTAGTAGCTGGGGTTAGTTGTAGTTGACATAATGACCAGGTTCAACGATTTCCCCTCCTTTGCTTGTTTTTTGCTTCTTCCGTCTTTTAACAGGTACCATTGGCAGGATCTGGTCAAAGTTTGTTGCAATTGTAAGCTCGCTATTATCCTGCCAACGACAAATCAAAACCTTATTACTGCTATCAAATTGGAAACATGGTGACCTCTTTCCAGTTGCTTTTCGGTTTTAAGTTGTGCACCTCCAATACGGTTTGCTCGTAGGGACCATATGAGCATATAATCGTTTTTCAGATAAAAGGCACATTAGGTAGTAGGAAGTAAAAAAATTGTCAAAAAAAAACTATGTGGCGACTTGAATATTCAACATTGTCAAGCAAGCGCAGAACTACATCAGCTCCTAAACCAAGCTGCTTATCTAACTTATCCGATGACCCAGCATATGGTATACAGTTATAAAGGTAACCAGCTGACGAACATGTCAGGCATGAACATTTTGCAGGAATGACGGCCAAAATATGGAACCATTTGTTCATCGATCGATAGTTTTTCCTCCCAAATACCAAATTGCATGATTTTTTTGTTTATAGTTTCAAACAATGGACGAACCTCATTTAATAGAACAGAGTTAAAAAGTCAAGTTGAGTAAATAATTAGCAATTGTTTCCTTAGCGATTTAATCTTTCGTATCAAGGTTGTAGTTATTACTAAAATGGATGAACTTCTTGATTTCAAAAAAACTTATTTTTGGGCATTCAAAATTTCACAATAGGCACACCTAAAGTTGGGTTGTTCGACTAATAGTCGCGAATTGTTGGTAAAGTATGATATCCAGATAGATTTAAAATACCAAGTAACCGCTTTCATGCCATGTTGTCAACGCAAAAATAGGAATTCTTCTGCCCAGCATATCTATTTGTTTCTTTTATAATCATCTCGAAAACCTCATTATCAAAACAGAGTGCTCAAATGGCGTCATATCTTTAAGGTTTCCGGCCAAGTTTTTCTTAACATCCTCGAGTGGTTCAATTAATGGGACAATGTCATATTTAAATAGTCCCTCAGGATTCTCTATACCCATTTAGGCTTATTAGAAGCAGACAAAGGCTTATAAGATTTGTTTGGTTTCGGTTTTGTCTCGATTCGCTGCCTATTAGAAGAACAGTGTAACGCAGATGATGTTGAAGCTAATGAAGATTCAATATCCGCTACTGTGTTGTCACAAGTGTCTATACAAACTCCAGTAGCTTCTTCAACCGCATCTACCTCAAACGTTCCCGCACACTCCACTATATTTTCAGACTTTTAAATGTATCATCCGAGATAAAGTTCAGATGGTAAAAACTCTTGGTTTTATGATTATAATTATGAATATACTCACTTCATGCATAGGTATAACATTATCATCAAAATCTTCTTAATAGGTGGTTTCCTTAACTCCGTCTGGTGGTATAATTGTAGCAACGGAGACCTTCGTCTCATCATCAATTCAGTCATCAATTCAGATTTCGTGAGAACTCGGCGTCGAAGTTTTGCAGTACTTTTTTTTCAGTTTTCAAATCACTTTACACTGCTTTACTTTCACTCAAATTGTTCTGACTAATAAAGCTGACTTAATTGCAAATCATGGCACACTAAACTCGGACAGTTACATTCGGTTGAAAGAAATATCGCTAGGTTACCAAACAAACGGTTAAGCGATATATGGGTTAATAAGATCATATTTATAAAAACAGGCAAATTCACAACTTTCAGATTATTACTACCAATCAGCAGCATCGCGGTCTGTGACAAGTTAAGGCTATGGCAGTTTTTATTGGGACCAATATGTAATCGAGGTCTGAGTTTAGATTTGCGATACTAGAAGACACTGTAATTCTTTCTTATATAACGGCACATCATGCGCATAGATATTATAGTCGCAGTGGATTATCCTTTTAAATATATCACTTATGAACATCGTGAATAAAAGAGGACCAAGGACAGATCCTTGGGGCACCTCCGTTGTTACCGGCAGACTCAACGATTTTTCATCATAATGAAAGACAGCTTAGTTGCGATATCTAAGTAATGATGCTACAAAGTTACAACCTTTACTATCAAAAGCGAATTGATTTTTTAATTTAAATCGTGGGGTTTAATTTATAAAGTTGAAAGTGAACTTAAAACTTTTATTAACAGTTAAAAGGAAAATTCATGGCATTTACTTTTCAAAAATTATATTTCATGTAAATGTTGGCCCCCACTACGTCTGAGGTGATCCATTCGGAAGGTCTAATTTTAGACGACTCGTTTGAGCATAGATACCAGTTCTCGCGGATAACACGAAAAATGTTGGCTTCCAAAGCGTCAATCGTAGCTGGCTTATTCCTGAAGACCTGAAACTTTACATATTCCAAGAGAAAATAGTCCAAAAGTGTGATATCGCATGATCTAGGCGGATAATTTACCGTAGCAAAACCTGAAATTAAGTGCTCATCAAAATGATTTCTCAAAAAGTCCATTGTAGCGCCGTCTTGTTGAAACCAGAGCTCACTGAGACCATTTACTTGAATTTCGGGAAGCAAATAATCCGTTATAACTATTGCCATTGATGGTAACATTCTGTTTTGCCTCATTTTTGAAGAAATATGGACCAATGATTCCACCAGCCAATAAACCACACCATACCGTTGTTTTTAATGGATGAAATAGTAGCTCTTGGTAATCTTCATGTTGCTCTTCAGCCCAAATACGCCAATTTTGTTTATAAACGTATCCATTGAGCCAGAAATTGGCTTCATCACTGAACAAAATTTAACGATAAAACATCGGATTTTCGTTGAGTTTTTCCAGAGCCCATTCACTGAAAATACAACGCAAGCTGCTAAGAACGACGACGAATCGATTCGTCACGGTCTTTGCATGCACTCTCAGCTACAGCTGCTAAAGTCTCTTCACTACGTGCTGGATGTGGTCTAACCGGTCGAGTATCATCCACTTATGTAAAAAGGGACTCAAATTTGCGAATGGCATTGGCAATAGTGTTTTTAGTAGATCGATTATGCGCACCGTAAATTCCTCGAATCGCACGAAAAACATTTCCCACAGAACGCTGATTTTCGTAATACAGCTAAACAATTTGAAGACACTTTTGTGGTTTGCATAATCAAATGCTTTTGAGAAATTTGGGAATACCACAAGTCAGATCATATCTCTACCAATACCAGAAAGGATGTCGTCAGTAACGTTTAGTAACGCAGTTGTGCTTTGCTCTTAACCCAGATTGATGTTGGTTCAGTAAATTAGTTAGTCGAAAAAAAGCCCTCAATTGTTCAATTACAACTCTGGAGGACGTTATGCGTCATGAGAAATAAAATAGCCGATACAAGACACAGAGGAGAACTTCTTGAGATTTGAATACACGATGGGACTGACTGCGTTCTTGTATAGGGCTTCCATTGATAGTTAGCTTTCATATAGAGCTGCAGCTGGTAGTACTGGTATGCCGGTATACAAACTTAATCTTTCTAAAGTCTCTAGGTGGTAAGGGTGGCGTGGCGTATTAGTGCCGTCATATAGAGGCACTACCATTTTGCTAAGTATTTTAGGCATGAGTATCACAAAATAATGTGATACTTGCTGTGAGCATAATGATGACACCACTAGGCACTATCTCTGGTTGTGCCCGTACTTTGTTAATAGTGGGCTGCTGCCAGTTGTTGCTGATGTGGTGCATGGTAGTATCGTAGGCACTCAGTCATTCAATTGTCTTCCAGTTACTGAGTTACGGCAGAAGGAATATTTGCTTTTTTCTCGATCTTTCTATCGATGCTTTTGCAAACACTATTTGCACTCTTTTTATCACATAAAATGAATCCTTTTAATAATTCATGTGCTTCAAGGATTCAAACTTTTCACACAATATAATTGGGCAAACAATTTTTTTGATTTTCCTACAAAATGAATATAAGCATTTCGTGTGTGTGGACGCATGTGACATCTTGTTTTTTGATAATATGTGATAACTCAAACGATTTACTAGTACTCCGGCTGTTCATTTGATGTCGATTGATCATGAGCAGTATCTCAAATCCGATGCATAATCGTTAGTGAATGTTTAATTCTTGGTATAGGTATGTTCACGTTGTTTTGTAATCTATAAATATACTCTAAACCTAAAAGCGCATTATACTCTATATAAAAGTGTCGTCGTTCTTTCAGACTTGCTCAAACTTGTTAACATGTTGAAATCCCCGAAACTTCAAAGGAAATGTTTGAAGTACCAAAGAATTCAACTGAATTCAATGAATGAATTCTAAAGATTTTTATTCAATTAAATTCAATCATAAGATTTGTCGTTAAGACTGATCCAGTCAAGACTTCAAAAAGAAGTCTTCAACTTCAATGTTGAAATTTAAGTCATGAAATGGAGTCAATTGATGTATCACAAATCATGCAATACCTTCCAAGAATTTAGGGATTGTATTACAAAGGATTAGACGATTAGTCAATTTATCAAAAATTGGCTGGATTGGAGCTTATTTATCTATCATAGAATTCTCTTGTCGATCATCGAAACGTAACCACCGAGTAGTGACACTGCGTCTTCTTCTTCTTCTTCACTGGCGTCTTAAGAAAATTGGAGACGGGATGTTGTATAGTACTAGGCTAATCATATTGCATAGTTTTGTCTTTTGCCAGTAGTGAAACATCGTCTTGAACAGCGATCCAATTCACAGTCACTGCAAAACAATTTCTGGATGAATTAGTCATTTTTTATTTTTACTTGTTTTTTTTTTTTTTTAACTTTTCCAAAAGCAAACAAGAAATTACAAAATTCAACCACTCACACTGAAGTGCAAATCGGAAGTGTCACGCAGTTAGTATTTGGCCGCATAAATCATTTATTTCTCGCACTTGTGTCAGTTAACGCGCTACACGCTAAAACAACAAAATCACGACAACGCCTCATGATTAAATTCCCAAGGGAAGTTGCAGTCGCATAACATGTGCAATGTTTTAGTTAGCAGCTACATTTTGGAGATGATACCTGAAGCAACGAACATCATTGAATATTTACTATAAATATTATAGTGTAAAAATTAATGTAGATTTAATATCAAATAAACTAAGTTTAAGCGAAAAAGTGAACCTGAACATAATTAATTAGTTTAAGATCTTTTACGCACCAAACAAAATTATTTCCAATAATTTCACCAAATGATGACTTGCCTAAATGCAAGAAGATTTACCACAAGCCCTTCACCTCAGCCAGAACCAGAAAAACCAATGTTTCAGTGTTCAACATGCCACCCGCAGTTATAACGCAGTTAGGAGACCAAATCCTGCACCACGCTTACTTCCTCGTAGGCCAAACACACAACAATCCTTCCAGTCACAAGTGGTGTATTTACCTCAAACCCAGTTATATTATCCACAAAGACTTAATTCTCCAAATTCATAACTTGCCAACCCAATAGGTAGAAATATTAAGATCACTCACCATAATACATGAGCCGTTTCTAAGAGAGGGCAACACTTGAATTAAATCCATACCATTTTCAGTTAGTACCAACCTTCAAAATATGCGTCTCGGATGTTGGACGATTAGTTCTCGAGATATAGTGTTGTAAGTGAAGCAACCTTTGTTATTGTGAAAAAAAAAAAAAAAATGGATTCAAAGCAATTTCGTGTGTTGATCTATCATTGCTTTTTGATGGGAAAAAATGCAGCCGATGCAAAGAAATGGCTTGATAAGTGTTACCCGGACTATGCACCAGCCGAAGGAACCATTCACAAGTGGATTGAAAAATTTAAAAGTGGTCATACAAGCACCGAAGATGATGCACGCAGTGGACGTCCAAGAGAGGCTGTTTCAGATGAAAACATCAAAAAAGTCCACAAAATGATTACTAGTGACCGTAAAGTGAAGTTGATCGAGATAGCTGAGAATCTGAAGATATCAAAAGAGCGTGTTGGATATATCATACACGAATATTTGGACATGCGAAAGCTCTGTTCAGTCGACCAAAAACAACAACATGTTGATGATTCAGAGGAGTGTTTAAAGCTATTCAACCGCAATAAAGCCAAATTTTTGGCATCGGTATGTGACAATGGATGAAACTTGGCTCCATCACTTCACACCAGAGTCAAGTCGGCAATCAGCTGAGTGGCGAGCAGACGACGAACCTCGTCCAACGACCAAAAACTCAACAGTCGGCTGGCAAGGTTATGGCATCCGTATTTTGGGATACACATGGAATAATTTTCATCGACTATCTCCAAAAGGGGCAGACTATCAACAGCGACTGTTACATTGCGTTGTTGGAGCATTTGAAGGACTAAATCGCAGAAAAAGAAAGTGCTGTTTCATCAAGACAATGCACCGTGTCGCAGTTCGATGAAAACGGTGGCAAAATTGAATGAATTCGTCTACGAATTGCTTCCCCACCCACTCTTCAGATTTGGCCCCCAGCGACTATTTCCTGTTCGCAGACCTCAAAAGAATGCTCGCCGGAAAAAGATTTAAAAAGACCGATGAAGAAGTAATCGCCGAAACAGGGGCCTATTTTAAGGCTAAACCGAAATCGTACTACAAAACTGGTATCGAAAGATTGAAAAATCGTTTCAATCAGTGTATCGCCCTCGAAGGCAACTATATTGATAAATTTCGTTTTTTACTATAAAACGGTGCCCTCTCTTAGAAACGGCCCATGTGTTACTTTATTATTATTATCAAGGAAACGATACAAATTAATTTGTATGGTCCGGGATTTAACGCCGGGGTACTATGCCCATGTGGCGCGTTTTGTCAATAGCACGCGGAGTACTGGAGTTCACATGTGGTCACCCACCTACGTACTTACAGCGCCCAACACTGCTTGATTTCGGTGATCTAGTGGGAACCGATGCTTTCAGTGTGGCGAGGCCGTTGACCATGTGTTACTTTACTTAACATTTTTCGAATAAAATCAAAACTTATATTTTTCTTAATTTTAAGATCATTCAATTGCTTCCTAAGCAATAACAGCTTAAAAGAATTGTAAAAGAAAATTGCATGCTTCTTAAGAATAGTCTGTTAACCTTGTAGATAATAGAAATGAACACATGTCCCAGGGTCAAAGAACTAGATTGAAATCTTTAAAAAATACCCATTCCAACTTTTTTACCGAACTCAATGTGAAACAAACCTTACGACCACAGTTAAAGGAAAAATTAGCACCAGAACGGAAGAACAGATACATTTCAAGAATTATCCATATCCAATGCAACTAAAAACAAAATTAGATAATCAGATCAGCCAATTGTTAAATGATGGCATAATTAGACCTCGTACAATGCACCTGAATGGTTTTAACAAAAAAATGCTGATGCTTAAAGGGAAAAGAAGAATCGAATAGTAATTGACTGCAGAAAACATGAACAGTCAAGCAACAAACATCATTTTTTTGATTAGGCGCCTGAAAACAGAAACACTGGAGCAGCTCTTAACGTGTAACGGATTAGAAGTAATTTCTTTTTTTTTTTAATAAAATCAAGAAACATTTAATTTCTTTTGTCAAATTGACATACAAAGGACTCTTTCAGCACTTTTCCGTTTACACAGACCACGAACATGTTTACGCGTCATGAGCTTCATCATAGTCAGTGCGACAAAATTCCATTAAATTTAACTGAAAAATAACAACATAGTGCAAAACGCATGTTAAAAAAAAAAATAAACACAGTATACATATATATAGAAAATAAAAATTTAAACAGAGTGTGATTTTTAGTTATTTTATTATAAGATAAGATAAAACAAAATATATAAACGAGAGAAAACGTATGCGAGAGAATGCCAACACGACCACGCTGCTGGTAAAGTACGGACTGCTTCTTTTGGGCTTCTCCATTTTGCTCAACAGCTATTACAGCCACCAGACCCCTAACGAACTTAGGACCTTATACCAGGCCCAAACTTTTGAGCACCATGAGTAAATCATACCCAAGATGACAAATCCGGCAACGAGCAACACAATTTTCTTCCAATTGGCCATAGGGATACATTGCTTTTGTTGACACTTCATCTGTTTTAAATGCTTTTATTACCCCACTTAACTGGGCCACTTTTCTATTGGGGTATCGTTGTTTATGATTCATCTGTACTGGATGGTTTTTTATTACCTCATTGAAGTTATTGGGTTATTGGCTGGCTGAAAACCTATACCGTCGTGTGTCATCATTGCGTAGCTCGTCTTCTGTCTCGCAGAGTGTAATTTAAGTTACAAAATATAATCGGTCTGAGTTATAAACAAAATGAGTAATAGTACGAAGCAAATGGAATGAAGCAAATAGTAAAATAATTATAATAAGTGACTTATGTCACTTATGTATTGTATGTATATTCAAATTATTGCTGCTTATCAATCAATGGCTAAAATCGCTTACTTTCTTCTAAAATCGCTTCTTTCTTTCTTTGTAGTTTACTAAATCTCGTTAATAATAAAAGTTATGCTTATCTGAATTTTTTATAAGCGCTGGCTTGCTGTACATGCTGTACACCTATTATTACCTAATCAAGAATCCAAAAGATACAACCATTCGTAAAAGTTGTACGCCTTCATAAACTTCAAAATTAACTTAACCCCACAATTCAGCCCTGGAACTTGAATTTCCATGAACAGACTTCAGTCTTACCGAAAACAAAATTCTACGTTAGATCATAAAAATTCTCTTTTTCCTTCCTCGTCTGCACCGTATGTAGAAAGGTAAGTGCTCTGCCTGCACCTGCTTATTATGCAAAATAACTCAAACGACATACATACATTTACCGCCATTACAAATGTAGTTGGTAGCGCTTAGCTAAACTTCTACACTTCTCTTCCTCTGTTTTGCAGAGTTCTATCGAACCCTTACAGTATATCGTGTACACTCTCCCCACGCCTTATATATATTTTGTATGCAATCGTTGCAATTTACAGAAGCGTCTTGGACGTACAAACCAAACCCTGCAACCCGACGGCATAGGAGGAGTGTGTGGTGAATAGTGAGTAGTGAGTAAGATGAGTTAGAAGACCACTGCAGAATTCCACCAAAGGGTCGCCCGGTATTGCAGTTGCCGCATATTTAAATTTCATACGAAATGCCAGGCATCCTACATGGAATTCTGTCCTGAATTGAAATGCATGTAAAGTTATTCCTTGCGAGTGTGTCCATGTGTTTGTGCATGAGTTTGCCGCACTTGATAGTCGTGTCCTGCATAAGAGATGATTTACTTGTGACCACCATCGGGAATGTTGGTGCGAATCCACCCCCTCTATAAACGGGTAATAATTTAGAGACTAGGTGCTTGGTGTTGGACTAGATGTTTAGCCCTTGAAAATTTGCCCAAATGCGGGTAGAAGTCCTGATGCTTTAGATATATAGAACTAGGGCGGGATGACTTTTTCAGGTGTTCTGAGTGATCAACTTTAGAGATTTCCCATATACACAGTATGCGGTGTATTCGTGTATATGAATGTGGGTGCTTCTGAGGTATACGTAATATATGTGATTTATATTGTAAAGTATCACACGAATAGCATTAAATGCTAAAAGACACAATACTTCAAACCTTTATATCTGAGATAGCAACATTAGCAATCAAGACACCTGTTACGAACGCTGACTAAGAATCTGAAAACAAAATATCTCTGCATAACGATACGTCTCTTGACTCATTGACTGATTGGTTCACCATTACTGAGCTAAAATCATTTAAAATAGGCTAAATTGGAGCATTATTTGCAATATTCCATTCCAAAAGTTAAAAGAGGCTGACTTGTATTGGAAACATTTTGTTTTTGGATTTTCTTGAAATTAAGCATTTCTTTTACTTTATTTTGAGCGGCAATGGTACTGTACGGCGTAGTTCTGTCCCTTAGAGGTTTCTCTATCTCGCCATTTCAAGTTACCTGAGCTGACTTTCCACTTAACCTAGCCATCTAAGACGATATCTACATTTTTTTGCGCTTTTCCTCCAGAATAGGTTTGAAGACATTCAGGGCCGAGTGTTCATTTACGCAACATGTCCTAGTCAGTGAATTCTAGCCCTTCGGACATAGGATTCGTTGTTATATTTTTTGCTCCAAAAGATCCAAAAATTACTCGAAGAACATTTCTTTCAAAGGGTAGTTTCTTCTACACTATATAAAGTCCTTGATAGGACATTGGTGTAAGTTATCCTTTTATGTCGCCAGTATCCAATATAGGAATACTTTATTTTCCCCACTTGTCAATTTTCGCCTCTGCTACTTTCATAAACAAATGCGTTTCAATAACTTTTTTTTACTAATGGCAATGTTGTCAGCTTAAAATGTTAATTGACATCTGACTTTTGCCCAAATCTTTCAAAGCTGATGTTGAAGAAATCATATGATAGTACGTTACTTTTTTAGGATCTTCTTTTTGATATCAAATGCCTTGGAGCTATCACTATTGACTTTTATGAAGCAGCTATCATTCTTAATTGTCATTGCACAGACGGACGAGTTTGGTAGTGATCAATTTGAAGTTCTTGGATTTTTTCTCAGATGTACCATTTCGTGAATATCGGTGAATAAGGACATATTCTTGATATTTACGTAGCATACTTTGACTCTACCATTTATTTTAGATGATTTTATTTATGATCCTTACTAACTCGACCTCCACTATTTTAAATAATTCGGCAGATAATCCGTATGCCCCTGCAATGGTGAAGTTGGTGTCCATTAGCATTCAAGTCGAATGGTTCGTTAAGTATGTCGGTATGTATGTATGTAGTATATCGAATATTAGTTGAGGTCGGCACTAAACAGTCTGCAGAAATACTCCTTTCAAGTTTTCACCACCATATGTGTCTCCGGTCCGGGTCTGAGTGGATATAAGATCTTCGAAACCCCTCCTGTCAATAAAATAATCGAAAAGATTATCCTTACTAAGTGCGTTGATGACAAAAGTGCAAAATAGTTCCTGATAATACATTTGATTTTGATACGGGACGTGATAGCTCAAATTTTGAGTCTAAATTGATATATGATATTAAATGGGACCAAAGCAAGAAACAATGAACGGGTGCTTGTTTGATGGACTTGTAGTAGGCCTTCAACACAGCGTGCCTAGAGGCATTCTTCTTGTAGCTGAAGGGACTGGAGGTAAGAAAACACTACTACAGATTCATTTTAATATGGTTAACTGTAGCCAGCTTATAGTAAATAATGGTTTAGCTAGAATATAGGACATTTTAAAAGCTTTTCAACAAGGTGGTGTTAATATGCCGATTCCATTCAATATCTGCATAAGCGATTTCGTGAGTGTACGCAGACGACCTGATCCCGTACATAATACGTCTGAAGATCGACTTCATTAACAAGCTCCTGTAACTTGAATTCAAAAAGTATATTGCGATGAATATTCAGAAGCCAGGAACTATTATTTTTGGAAAGCCTCTGCCTGCGACATCTACCTACATATATCAAAAACAATTGGAGAAAGTTCTCTATCGCGGGAAAATATGAGCAACCACTTTCTTATCAAAACGTAGCCAAACAGCTTCGATTTTGGATCTAGCTAGATCAATATTTAGATTTAAAAAAAAAAACACAAACATGTTGCTCTATTAAGAGTCAAATGTGCTTATCCTGTATGAAATGTAAGTAGATAATTTCTTGCATGGCCCTTAGTATTTATTTGAAAGGACATACCTTCGCTTATACAGAACGCCAGAGTCGGAGTATATAAAATTCTGTCGTAATGAGGCCCATCTGGTCTCCCATGGACCATGAACGAAAAACGTGTGCTCGACGGTATTATGCTCCGCAGAGCAATAGCCTGGGTGATTTCATCGCCATGCCGTGAAGATATGCTAGGTAATTTAGTATGTTTGTTCATCTACCCATTCCTTCGCTCTAGCTACGGATTCAGTGCGGGTTTGAGTCCTTGTGTCCACCTACCCACGATCTCCGCATCTTGTTCGGCTTTCCAAGCTAACAACAAGACGGGCATGGCTTTCGCAAAGACCTTGCTGTTTTTTTTTTTTTTACAATTTACGCGCGATCAAGGAATTTATGTTCTCCTTCAAAATGTTTGTACACAGCGCAGGCGAAGAAGAATCAGGGAGGAAGAAAAGAGAAGTACCGATGTACATTGGTCTTAAATGTAGGTAAGTTATAATGAATACAAAATAGAAAGCTCGGCAGGGCATTCCATAAGCAAGTTGTAAGGTTAAGAAATGAATTACGATATTTCCGAGTACGTCTGAAAGAATTCTTGGGTGTACACTGATTAGCATTCATAGTGTGTTACAGTGTTGAAGGGGCGGAATGCTACCGGCGATTTCTATGGAGCAGTGAGACAGGACACATTATCTGTGTTCAAGGGTGTCAATTGACTAACTGATACACCAATGAGTTTAATCGCATGATTTTGAATCATATCTAGCAGGTGCAGAGATATTTAAGAAGTACCTAACCAGATGTGGGCCTTTTACTCCAATTTTGGGCAGATATATATTTTATATATTGCGGCCAAATCACAGTGAGTAAAATATTTTTTACATCGCTTAAAGAAACCCAGACATTTCGCAGCATTTTTGGTGACATCAAATATGTGGTAACCCAACATAGGTTGCCACTGACACACATACCTATAATGGAAAGTTTTTCGGTTTCGACGATGCAAATGCCATTCATGAATAATAACTGGGTATTCAGATTTCGCTTAGATGACAGCAGACAGCATTAAGTTTTGGAAGCATTAAATTCCACTCTGATGAAAGTTTCTTAATTATATAATATAGTGAGTTTAACATACGCTGCCGTTCCCGTTCTTCAGCCGATTAGCAGAAACGTGAGTCCGGGAATGATTATAAAAAGCAAATAATACTGTCGTCAGCAAGGGAAAATATTGGATTAGAAGTAGCAGTAAAGAGATCATTGATGGAAATTAAAAAAGAGTGTCGGAGATAGAACGGAGCCCTGGGCACACCATCATTTGTTTTGTACACAACTTGAAGTGTACCTTCCGAACGGTAATTTCTAATCCATTGAAGAACAAAGTCACCGTTTCCAAAAGAACGCATTTTTAACAAAAGAGCCTGATGCCAAACTCTCTCAAATGCTTTCAAAATATCAAGTGCAGCTGGTGTTAGATTGATGTACGCTTTGGTTCCAGTTTTCGGTTAGACATGTCCTCAAATCACCAGTGGACCTGCTGCTACGAAAACCAAACTTCCGATCATTGAGAAGTTTCGATATATTTTATGAGCTGACAGTTTATCAGCGTTTCCATGACGTTGGAAAGAAGGGACGAAAGTGCAATGGGTCTGTATGAAGAGAGAGAAGAAGATTCGCCTTTTCTAGGGACGAACTGGACAAATGCTATTTTCCATCTACTTGGAAAGGGTCCTTAAGAGTAGGATTAATGAAAAAACTTAAAAACTTTGGAAAGTGTTGATTTTCTACTTTCATTAGAAGAAAACTGCAGCTGAAGCGCATTAAGAGCTCCAGAAATTTACGGAGTTGCTATTCTAAATGAAACAACATGCCGTGATTTATTCCGTCACTTAAAATAGGATGATTCCGATGCTAACGGCCGTCCGAATGAAGGAAGGCCAAAATCCTTCGAAGACGCTGAATTGTAGGCATTGCTCGATGAGGATCTGTGCCAAATACAAGAAAAACTTGCTTTATTATTAAGCGCTGCTCAACAAACCATCTCCAAGCGATTGTATGCAATGGGAATAATTCAAAAACAAGGAACCTAAGTTCCTTATGATTTGAAGCCAAGGGAAATTGAGCGTCGTTTTTTTGCCTTTGAACAACTGCTCTAGCGGCACAAAAGGAAGGGTGATAAAAATTATTTCAAAGAGAAAAAAGTCATGGGGATTGCCCGGTCATGCTTCTACCTTGTCGTTTCGGCCGAATATTCACGCTGCCAAGGTTATGCTATATGTTTGGTGGGACCAAGTCGGTGTTATTTATTATGAACTGTTAAAACTAAACGAAACCATCACTGGTGAACTATATTCACTTCAATTGATGCGAGGCGAGCACAGCGCTAAAAATGGCTATGAAATAAAATAGCTGTAAACTCTGAAATAAAACGTCATACCCCACCCGCCACATTCTTTAGATATTGCGCCGTCCAATTATTACTTGTTCCGTTCGATGGCACATGGTCTGGTCAGCATCAGCAATTCCGCTCATATGACGACATCAAAAAATGACATGATTCCTGGATAGCCTCAAAATATAAACACTATTATCGTTGCGGTATTCGAGATCTGCCAGAAAGATGGGAAAAATTTGCAGTTAGCGATTAATAATACTTTCAATGATTCATTTGTAACGACTTTTTCACAATTAAGTTACATTTCATCAAGATTATTGCGTACTGATTAGGGTGGTTCTTTCTCCTAAGAAAAAAAATTTTCTCTTTGATTTCGAGGGGCATCACGTAATTTGATTATATACCATGACAAAGTATTTGTGTATTTTTTTTTTTTAATTTTTTAAATGACATTTAGAGGTCGCTACCAAGGTTTACATTTTAAATAAAAACTCGAAATCTGTATTTGTTAGACTCTTTTATTATTATAGCCTGGACATAAAAAATATTACTAAATTACTGTTGTTGTTATGAATTAAGATATTAAGTAAATATTTGAATAATTTTTTTTGAAGATACAAGGGTTGACTTCTTAATATTAGGGTACTTTTTCCTATACTCTTTTACCAACAAAATCAAATATTGCTTTTTTTCTTCATTGGTTGTAATTAATTTATTATATTCTTCCGTTAAAGCAACACCGCACTCTGCTATGTCGTTCACTAATCGCAAAGATTGAACGATATTTTTGGAAGCTACATAATCAATGTCTTTGTTCCAAGTTTTCACGTCTTTTTTCAAAAAATTTGATGAGATACTTAGGATCTGGATGAACCTTAAGAAATTACTACTGAAGAAGTTTTCTATATTTTTTTCGTGGATATGTGTGATGTCAAGGTTTATTCTTATTAAGCAATCTTCTGTGCTTTAAATTTCAGTGCTTCTACTATTTATCATCTTCTCTTGAACTGAAAGTTCATTATCGAAAAAGACAAGCGAAACTAGCTCTTCCGATAAATACCACAAATGATTTAGAATCTTTTTCAGAGCAACAGTAGCTATATTTTTGTTAAAGCTTTCAAAGGCTTAGATAAATAAATTTTCAAACAGTACAAGGCTCTTGCCATCCATCTAGCTCGATGAAGACCAGCAGGTCTCCTAAATAAAACGCTTTTTACAGGAACACCTCGTAAGAAAATGATAGTGAGATTCAATTGTTCTCTGTAGCCATCTGAGATTCTGTCTGCGGCAACTTCTGCAAGAATATTTACCTCAGCGTCATCTGTTATTGTTTTAAAGTCGCTTTGGCCAATAGTGTTCTAATTGTTCTTAAATCTTTAAATAATTGTATATCAGGACAACTAGATGGAGCAAGTGATTGATCTACTACAGCTGACAACATAATTTCCATTATCTGGTGACGGCTAGAAAGCCAAAGCATATTTTTATCCATTTTTCGCTTCAAAAGAACACATACTCCACACCTTAAGTCGGTATTTACAGCAGTAGTGTCAAAACACAAACTTTTTACCTTATCGCTCACATTCCATGAATTTATAGCTTCGTAGACATGCTTCGCACATGCTTCGCTCGTTCCCGTTCTAATTTTGGAACTGCGAGTAGTTGATCAACTTCATGTTCTGATACCACCTGGCCGTGGTGTAGTTGTATATGCATAGACTCCTCAAGCAGAGGGTCGCGAGTTCGAATCCCGTGCCAGGCAAATCTCTGAAAAAGTCTTTTTATAGAATTTGTACGAAGTTATATAAAAATCCCGCCGGCGTCAACTCTGACATGAAGGCATAACACTGATGTTGGAGTGGTTGCTGGCTGGGTTAAATGTAACGAACTAACAACTAGCACGTACTAAGACCCACTGGTTTAGGATGCACTGGATAGAATTTGATAACCACCTCTCGAAAAATATCGAAACCTAACACCTGAGTTTCAAAAACTACTACACAACCCGCCCGCCCTGGTCAAAAACCAGTAAAAGGGTACTCATATCAACTTGGTGCGCGCGCGGAATTATAAAAAAAAATTAACAAAATTGGCAGCCGATCAACAGTTTCATGCCCAGTAATATCTTCTATAAGTTTACCGTCCGAAAGGATTGTTAATGACGTATTAGGTTTAAACTCACATTTGAGAGACTCTGCAACAGCTTTGCAATACATGCTGCCGACGAATAGAGGATCTATTAACACTAAATTCTAATGAATCTCAGCCTGCACTTTTCAAAGTAGATGTCACGACCATAATTGCTTGTATGTCACTCAATTTAGAGACATTAAGACGAAGCTAATTGGCTGTTAATAATGTGTTTTCGAGCTCGCTTCTGAGGTGGTTGCATTTCGGACAATTCTGATATGCATTTGGAGTCAGATGAAGTTGTTTCTTTACTGGTAGGGGCAGACGATGACGAAAGAAATAATAATGAAAAAAAAAGAGCACTTTTCTGTTAATGCCGAAATATCTTTGTTTTCACGCACCTGCAATCTTTCAAGGCGTTCTTCTTTCTCTTTTATTTTTTTACATTTGTTTTAACTTTTTCTGTCCACTGAACCAATTAAAAATTGGCGTCGATTTTGTCGCACTGCTAATAAAAACTGCTTGCCTTCTTCTAAAGTCATAATATTTAAAGCATCACTCTGAACAATATTAAAAAAATCTTCTAATTCTTTAAATAGTTTTTCAATTTTACTGATGACATGTTTTTTTAATTCGCAGTCGCAGATTCACGTATGCCTTTCTTTTCTTAATTTTTGTAGTAAAAAAAAAAACACAAAACGTCACCGATGGATGGCAACGTTGGTTGGCTTAATTCGGATAATAAATGACCGATAAACTAAACTTTACTTTGATTTCTAGTAGCTTTACTGAGTCCGCTATTCGTAGACGCCATTGCAAGTTGAAGCACGTTACTATGACTTTTTCAAATAAAACACGTGCGCCCTCATTAAAGACTTATTAGAACTGAAGTGCGGGCTGTGGGGCGAGCCAAAAGAGGGCTCGAGGAGAGGAGGGGATAAGAAGCGATTGTCTATGCGAGTAAAATGTGATATAAACACCTAAATGAAACATTAATGAAACCAATATTTAAGCTGTCCTTCAACGCTTTTTGTAAAAAATTTAACAGCTGGTAGCGACCTCTAAGTTATATAATCAAATGAGAAAGTGCCCTTGGGGTAATTCAAATGTCGAAAAATAAGGACCACCTTAATACTGGTATATCAATTCCATTTGCAACCTTTGTAAAAAATATTTTCTGATAATCTAAATCCATAAATAGCTTGCTAATTCCTTTTAAATGAATCGTATGCTGCCATACCTGTACCAATGTTAGACATCACACCTGCCCGTTTGTCCTTCTGGGAATTTCTAACGTCAGTTTCAGTGGATCTAAAGAAATATTCTTGAAGCAGCATTAGAACGACGAACGATTCAAAGACCAGGTTTCATAAAAAAAACGTGTAAGAAGTTCCATAAATTCTAACTGATTCAATCAGTTTCTACCAACGGCAAAGGCACTTTGCAACTAGCAAATCCGTCAATATACCATATTGCCTTAGAAGAAAAAATTATAAAGCTTATACGAGGTGTGTGACTTAATATTTTTATAAAAAAATATTTATTTGTTCATCAGTTTAATGTTGCCCCTTCAAAGTAATTCCCTCAGATATAATACACTTGTTCCAACGCTTTTCCCAATCTTCGAAGCACTTCTCATAAGCACATTCTAGTATAGCCTTGAATTCTTCCAGCGATGTGTTTTTATTTCCTCAATCGTTTCAAATCTTGTCCTTTCGTAGGGCTCTTCAGTTTTATGAACAGTATAAAGTAAAGTAAGTAAAGTATCCGTTGAATATGGTGGCTGAGACAATTGTCGTGTTATTTTTGGCCAAAAAATTAATGACCAAGTACATTATCGTGATGCAAAAACCAAGAATTGTTTTTCCACAATTCCGGATGTTCTTTACATATTGTTTCTCTCAAACGACACAAAACTTCAAGATTATATTGACCATATTAACTTATTGACCATAATGACTTATTGACCGTATTGACTTATTGACCATATGATCTTGAGGTAAAAACTCCTGATGCACTGTAATCAAAAATAACAGTGATCAAAACTTTGACATTCGTTTGAACTGGGTACTTCCATTGAGACGATTGTGCTTTAGTTTCGACGTCATAACCATATACCCATGATTCGTCACCAATTATGACCTTTTTGAGCAAGTCAGGATCATCATTGACATCATTCAAGAGCTCCTGAGCGATACTCATCCGACGGTTCTTCTGATCAAAATAGAGAAATTTCGGAAAAAACTTCGCTGAGACACGTCTTATGCCCAAAATATTTTCTTTACAGCTTCGACGTTTTTATCTTTTATGATATGTATTAGGTATATTCATTCCACCCTCTCTTTCTCTCTCTCTCTCTCTCTCTTTCTCACTTACTATAACTAAACTAACCCGTAAGTCATAAGCAGGGGAATATACTATATAATGTATGGTATATGTAATCAATACGCGTGAAATATCACGCGAAAAGACAAATAGTGACACAAATATGACAAACTTTATTGGAAGAATAGAATACGACAGCATGGAAGATGATTTCCATGAAGATGATTTCATAGGTATATTGAACGTATGCAATATTTGCTGAAATTATTGGGTATATATTTTAATACGAGCGGTTTTTTTTTCAAAATTTGAACTTTTCTTTAAGAAAAACATGTACAATAGTATTATTCAAAGTATTGATCATCTGAAGCTATGACTTTTTCCCATCTTTCTGGCAATTTGTGGATCCCATCCCAAAAGAACTGCGCCGGCTTGGCAGCCAAGAATGAATCAAGCCAATTTTTTATATTCTGCTCTGATGTGAACCGTATTTCAGTGAGCGCGTTCTGCATCGACCGGAACAAACGGTAGTCAGAAGGGGCAAAGTCTGGGCTATAAGGCGGGTGGTGTAAGACTTCCTGTTCACTGTTTTCCAAATAGTTCTAGGCCGAGCGTTGTCATGATGGAAAATTATTGCCTCGTGTCTGGTCGCATATTCCGGGCGTTTTTCGGCTACTGCTCTCTTCAAATGGAATAATTGTGTTCGGTAGCGTTATCCATTGATGATTTCATCCGGTTTTAGCAGCTCATAATACAGCACACCCATCTGATCCCACCAAATACAGAGCATTACCTTCGCGCCATGGATATTCGGCTTTGCGTTGATTTGGCTGGTTGGCCGGGTTTCACATATGATTTTTTGCGCTTGGGGTTGTCGTAATGGATCCATTTTTCACCACCAGTAACAATCCGATGCAAAAATGACTTCCTTTTGTAGCGTTCCAGCAGCATTTCGGACATGCAAAACCGCCTTTCGATGTCTCTCGGGTTGAGTTCATGTGGAACCCAATTTCCTTACTTTTGAATATATCCAGCAGCCTTTAAACGTTTCGAAATGGCTGCTTGAGTGACACCCAAAGATTTTGCGCGCTTTTCTTATGTTTGGCAACAATCTTCATAGAGTAATGCTTCCAGTTCTTCATCTTCAAACTTTTTTGGCTGCCCAGGACGTTCATCGTCTTCCAAGCAAAAATCACCACTTTTAAATCGTACAAACCAATTTTGGCACGTTCGCTCGGCTAGCGCATGTTCACCATAAACTTCCACCAAAATACGATGACTTTCAGCAGCAGTTTATTGTTTATTGTTTATTGTTGTTTACGCTTCAAATGAATGACATATACTGAAATGACGTACAATGACAGTAGCTATCCAACGCATGTTCCAATGGAATAACAGCAATGGAATAATACAAGTTACGCCATCTCTTAGCAAACCGCACTAAAGTTCTAGACCCAATATGATTCAGGAAGTGAGGATAACACCGATGAAGTTAGTTATAGTATATAAATAATCTTAAGGTTGGAAATGATAATAAAAAAATATGAAATGTACAAGTTGGGAAATATTCCTTTGAATATACAAGTAGATTTATTTTGTGACGAAAAACTGCTGAGTTTTGAGGTTGATACGGGAGCATGTACGTCGGTGATCCATAAAGATACATATAACAAGTTTTTCAAGGGTCGCGAGATACCTAAACTAGAACAGTCATTACATTTGATTTCCGGGGGCAGATAGATATTATTGGGTACATCTCGATTGTAGTAAGAACCGCGAAGAATGATACGGATGTTGAGCTTAACTTAAAAATTATAGAAAGTAAGAAATATTTTACTCCTCTTTTAGGGAATGGCTAGACAATCTCTTCGTTGGGTGGAGAAATCATTTTGTGAATAATATGGAAGGAAGTTTGAAGCAAGAAAACCCTTGTACATCAGTACTAGACAAATATAAAGACGTGTTTAACAAAAAAAAAAAAAAACGACATTGATTCAAAAGTTTAAGGCTCGTATTGTCTGTGAGGAAAATAGTACTCCTATTTTTTGTAAGCCCTATGGTATGCCCTTTGGAATGACAGAGGTTGTAGAAAAGTAATTATTTATTCCGTACGTTACAGCAAGTGAGCCTTCCCGATCGTGGTAGTTAGAAAACCAGACCAGACCAGATCCGCGCCGACTGTAACATGTCGATCTACCGGTATGTGAAAGACGATCACTATCCATTGAACAAACCTGAGGATATTTTTGCTTATCTATCTGGTTGCGGATATTTTTGTGTGATTGATTTGCAGGGGGCTTTTCAGCAGCTAGAAATAGAAAAAGATTGTCAAGAACTCTTGACTATAAATACTCACAAAGGATTATTTAGGCACTGGATATTAATTTTTGGCGTAAAGTCTGCCCAGCCATTTTTCAAGTCACTATGGATGAAATTTTAAGAGGTATTCGGAAAACCAAAGTGTTTATTGATGATATTCTGATAGGTGGCAGGGATTTAAAAGAGTCTCTAGAAATCTTTAAAATGGTTTTGGAACGACTAGCTAAATATAATGTTACAGTCAATTTTAAAAAATGTCAGTTCCTTAAAGAGGAAATCCAGTATTTAGGTCATGTAATTTGCAAAGATGGTATTAATCCCGAAAAGATAGACGCTATCTAAAATTCCCCTACTCCCCTAGATTTGGAGCAGTTAAGTTCACACTTGGAGCTTATTAATTACTATACCAAATTGATTCCTACTTTTAAACGTAGTACTGAACCTTTATTAAAAAATAATTTACTTGTTCACTACGATCCTCATATGGGTTGGGAGGTATACTATCGCATGTGATAGATGGCATTGACCGTCCGGTCATGTTTGTATCGAACACCCTAAGTCCTGCAGAACAGAATTATGCACAGCTACAAAGAGAAGCTTTAGCGATTGTGTTCAGTGTCAAAAAGTTCCACAAATATAGGGTTTTCCAATAGGGACTTGACAACTTTGAATTTAATTTGTGAACGCACTCTTTCACTAATCATCAAACTGTCACTGTCAATTTATTCAGTAAACTCAACATTTTTATCATGGTAAAGTGTCGAAAATATCGCTGCCGTTCAGACGTCCGTAGTAAACGATCCAAATCAGTTAATTCCACGGCGTTCTCAAGAATTGGTCATCGCTCAGACCACATTATGGCATATTTTGCGTAAGGATCTTGGTTTACACCCATACAAGATCAAGCTGACTCAAGAATTGAAGCCGATGGACCATTTGAAGTGACGTACGTTCTCCGATTGGGTTCTGGAGAAGATGAATTTCATCGCAAGATCATCTTCAGTGACGAAGCTCATTTTTGGCTCAATGGGTTCATCAATAAGCAAAATATGCGTTATTGTTTGGGTGAAAACCCACATGTGCTTCATGAATCACCACTTCATCCACAAAAAATAACTGTTTGGTGCGGTTTGCATGGCGGCGGCGGCGGTATTGGGCCATATTCACGTTACTGTGAATGGTCAGCGTTATCGCGCCATGATCACCGATTATTTTTGGCCTGAATTGGAAGATATGGACTTGGACAACATGTGGTTTCAACAGGATCGTGCCACAAGCCACACAGCACATGCTACAATCGATTTATTGGAGAGTAAGTATGGCGAGCGTGTTATCTCAAGACATGGGCCAATCGATTGGCCGCCTCGTTCGTGCGATTTAACGCCGCTTGACTGTTTTCAGTGGGGCTACGTTAAGTCATTGGCTAATGCCAACTCGCCGATGACGTTGGAAAATCTCAGAGGTGATATTGAACGCGTAATAGCGGCCGTTTCGGCCGAAATGTGTGGCCGAGTCGTTGAAAATTGTTTCCAACGAATCGACCACTACAAATGTGCCCGTGGTGGCCATATGAACGAAGTCGAGTTCCATTCATAAATTTTTGATTGTACTTCAAGCCAATAACAAAGTTTTTGAAATATCTCAAATGTTTGCCTTTTATTTAAAAAAAAAGTTGTCAAGTCGTTATTGGAAAACCCTATATTAACGCTTGAAAGTTTTATTATTATTTTTTTCTTTTTCCCAACTGCTCCAGTAACAAGTTCGGGGTCAAACAAAAACACAATATGGAATTTTCTGGAAACACGTCTTTATTTATTAACAGACAAATAAACCAGGCTTAGCTTGGTGTAAACTGTAGAATGGCGTGTTTTGTATTTCACAACGGCACATTCCATTTGTTGTTGATTTTAACGTTGGCACTGCTTATGCTTTTGTTGCTGTCGATGCTGTTGATGAAGTCTATGTTTATTGGTATGTATGTATGTATGTATGTTTGTGTGCATAGATGCGTATGTAACTCAGGGTATTTAACGGGTGTAGACAAAAACTTAACCGAAAAAGAAGAAAGAGCAAGAGAAAGGAAATTATATGAAGAGAAAAAAAAGATGTGAGCAAATGTGTTTCGGAGGTTTATCGTCATCTGCGCAAGATTCTATTCGAACGCAAGGACATCATGATCGACTTACCAGCTCTGATGAAAGCCTTGAGGAACCCTTGGCATCCACCTCTCAAATGGTAAGTTCTGAAACTACTACATACAAAAAGAGGAAGGAAAACTTTATTACGCCTAAGTTAGTTGCTGCTTTAGATAGAGGTCAATTAAGCATAAATGATTCTGTCTATATACTTCAGGCTGTAGTAGAAGCACTACGTCTTAGCTGTGATGATTTTCCGATAAACAAATTGTCTGTTCAACGTATTCGCACACAGAGTCGAAAAGATAGAGCGGAATCTATAAAATCAGATTTTCAAAATAATATGCCTGAAATGGTAGTCATACACTGGGATGGTAAATTATTATCTGGACTTGACGTGAGAAGTTCTAAGGAAAAACGCCTGCCAATTCTAATTTAATTTGGATAAAAAGAACAACTTTTGGCTGTACCTAAACTGGAGAGCTCTTCCATCCAGAATCAAGCTAAAGGTGTGTTAAACGCACTTTATGACTGGAACCTCGATGACAAAGTACAAATAATGTGCTGTGACACAACTGTGTCTAATAGAGGGCGATTGAAAAGAGCTTGTGTACTTTTGGAACAAAAACTAGACAGGGAATTACTACTCTTTGCTTGCCGCCATCATTTTTACTAACTGGTTTTAAAATATGTGTTCGAAACAAAAATCCACCAGGTCACTAGTAGCCCTGATATTCCACTGTTCAAAAAGTTTAGAAACGACTGAAAAACTATTATTCCTGTTGCCATTAAAACATATACCGATATAATCAAGAACTGCAAAAAACCATTAGACGTGACGATTATCAGGAACTGATTAAACTATTTATTATTTTCTTAGGAGGAGACAGTGAAAATAAAAAAATTAAAATTATACTTCCTGGACCGATGCATCAAGCAAGGTGGATGGCTAGAGCTATTTACTCTTTAAGGATATGTTTGTTGCAATCCTATTTCAAAATTAGCGCCAAGGATAAGCGAGCAACCATGGCTTTGATGTAGTCTGGCGGTGAAGGCACCAAATCAAGATTTGTGCTTTTTAAAAAAAAAAAAAAGTTGTCAAGTCGTTGTTGTCAAGGGTTTTCCTATATATTACATACATATTCGGGAAAAAGTTTACGATTTATTCGGATGTTTAACCATTGAAGGGAATGTTTAGTCCTACGAAGTCCTTTCCCCCGTTGCAGCGGCTATAATACAAAGATGGACTATATTTCTAAGTATGTATCGATATACCTTAAAATGTTGTAAGGAGGTATTGATGACAAATGCGGACGCTATAGCTAGATTGCCTCTTCCTCGTCCTATGAGGTTAGATAATATAACAGTAAATACATAGCAGCTATTTGTGAGGGATCACATAAACATGGAAATTGTTGAGCAGGAAACAGTAAAGGACATAACACTCCAGGAATTTAAACAATTAAGTAAAACTGGATGGCCAAGAAATGCTCCTATGCATTAAAAGTCCTATTTTCGTAGGCATAATGAAATAAATTTCGAGAACGGATCCCTTTATTATGCAAATAGACTCATTATTCTTTTCATTTTAGTTTTTAGGGCTTAAGAACTTTTGCATAGTTGGAATGAAGATCCTAGCACGTCAGTATTTTTGGTGGGACGGCATAGAAAACAACATTTAAGATTAAGTTAATAGATGTGGAGTATGCTCAATAAAAAATCATATTCGATTTCTTAAAGGCCCTAATCGGAATCGAAATTCTTTTTTGAAAGGATCCATTTAGATTTTTCATTTTAGTGGATAGCTCTAGCAAATGGATCTATGTTAAGCTAATAAGGAATACATCCGCGGTTTGTCTAATAATCACGTTGAGAACTATATTTTCGTATTAAGGGCTACCAAAAGCTTTTGTGTCAGATAATGGGCCCCCTTACACTTCTGAAGCATTCCTCAATTTTTGTGAGTTCAATAATATGAAATATCTTTAATATCCTGCGTACCACCCACAGTCAAATGGGTAAGCAGTACAGACAGTTAAAAATGACTTGAAGAAGATGTTATATGAGAGCACCTCGAGCAACACAGTTCCGTTGCAAAGGATAGTCGATCGATTTTTACTCAAGTACCATACCACGCCAAGTACCACTAAGTCAGTATCTCCAAATGATTTGATATTTAAACACCAAACAAAAACATTATTAGATAATATCAATCCTAGGATTAAAGAAAATAACATTCAAAATAAATTAAATGTTTACAAGCCTACCGGCACATCAGTTTTCCGGGATTTCGTTAGGTTTAGTAAAGGAGAGAATGTTTATTATAAACAAACGAGTAAATTCAGTTATAAGTGGGTGCCCGGCAAAATAATTAGTAGAGTGGGAAATGTCATGTATTTAGTAAATATCGACGGGTACATACGTTCGGCACATATAAACCAATTGAGATGTAGGAACAATGTTAAAGTGTTAGACTTCGCATCTAGCAAGATAATTTTAAATAACAATCAAGAAAAACCTGTACCTGTAGTAAAACCTGCTAGGAAAAGAAGGAAGTCCTTCTTTTCGGAGTTCGCGCAATTGTAGTTCGAAGATCTGACCTTCTTAAACAAACTAAGGAGGTTAAGTAATAAATATTATTCGTGTACAGTTAATTCAAGTCATTTAATAATGACTTATTTATTCAATGGCGAGCTTAATTATACTTAAAATGAAATTGTATTTATTAGTCTAAGTATACTCCGCTTATATTAAACTATATAAGTAACCTAATTTTAGATACTTTCATTTAAGTAGGGGGAGTTATATTAATTAGGTATACCACCTTGATCAAAAATTCCCAGCGCACCACCGTGTGTGGCGCTCCCATAGCTTCCATTTGAGTTCTGCTGATACATCTGTTGTTGACATTTCCTCTTAATCTTAGCGCACATAGCTTGATATTTGCAATAGTTACGTTACCAAGAGTACATCTATACTGTGTATTTTGTCGATTTTTTTACAATTTTAGAAATGGATTTAAATTTGCAACAACGAACTTGTATTAAAATTTTCGTAAAAAATGGATTTAATGGTGCACGAACGTTGGAAATGGTGGAAAAGTGTTTCGGTAACTATTCTCTAAAGAGAATGGTCATCTGCTAGCGAGCTGTTCCAAAGTGGTTGTGAGCCAATCAAAGTTGATGAACGCAGTGGCAGACCATCGAGATCGAAAACCGACGAAAACATTGATCAGGGAGATAGCGGAGGACTTGAATATTGTCTATGGATCCGTCCAAGATATTTTGGTTAATGATTTGGGTTTCCGTCGTGTAGCAGAAAAGTTGGTGCAAAAAGACCTCAATTTCATGCAAAAAAGAGACCGTGTTGACGTCCTAAAAGAGATGATTTGCAAAGCTGAATCCGATCCCACATTCATCAAAAGGATCATTACTGGAGACGAGACGTGGGTTTATGGGTACGACACGCAATCCAGACATCAGGCAAGTTTCACTAAATGAGCCGAGACCAAAAAAACCACGTCGTTTTCAGTCAAAAAAGAAGGCAATGCTCACGGTTGTAATGGTGTAGGACGTCATGAAGTTTTGCCAGAGGGCCAGTAGGTAAACAAAGAGTATTAGGCGTTATGAGACGTTTGCGTTAAGCAATTCACTGAAAGAGACCAGAATTGTGGGCAGAAGACTCGTGAATTTTGCACCATGATAACGCACCGTCGCACAGTGTCATCATTATTCATTAATTTTTGACAAAAAATTCAACAAATAATATACAACAGCCACCAAATTCACCTGATTTGACTTTCTGTGAATACTTTCTATTCAATCGAGTTAAAAAACCACTACATAATTATTTACCGATATTTTAAAAATATTTCGAGAATTTCATCAAGTGGTGGCACAAGTGTGTTGCAGTCAATGGGGATTACTTTGAAGGGGATAATATAGATTTAGATGAATAAACTTGTATTTTTAATTTTCTGAATAAATTCCGGGAAGGATCAAGATGGTATTTAATTAAGTCTAAAAGGGCTCCGCTCCGAGGCGTACTTAGCAACTGAAAACAGCCTTTCCACAGCTGCTGAGGCAGGTAGTGGAGTGTTTTATCTCAAAAAGGTTTTTTTCAGATGTCGATGAATGCTCAAAATATGCATAATATTCGTTATTTACAGATGAACTATTGTTATTAGATAATTCTTTTAGCTGATCTGGAATTTAAAATAATTGAAGACTTTGTAAATGGTGTGCTTCGATTCCGAAATTAAAATGCGGAATCTTACGTTCAGTTTTTGTATATTCATTTTCACTAGAAGAGCTTTGGGCATTTTCGAAAGCAATTTTCTTTTTGACCAATGACCAATGAATAATTTAAATATTATTTTGGTGTCATAAAATTCTGAATTTAGTGCTGAAACCCACTTCGTTTTTTCCAATGGATAAATAAATAAAATAAAATTACAAGTGAAATCGTGAAACTAGTGACTCTTTGATTTTCTTATCAATTTCTACTGGTAACACCCTCAATGGGTTGTCGCTTCATGGATTTTTTCCTTATATTTAATGATGTCTCTGATCAAATCATATAAAGAATTCCACCTTGTCGGAACCGGATACTGTACTTGACAGCCTAGAACAGCAAGAATTTGCTCCAACGTTTTTGGTCTGTTAACTTTCCACCAAAGATTTGAGCATTTTTAAATTATTTGTACGAGAAAAAAATTAACGTTATATACCAAGAGTTATTAAGTAAGTAGGCATACTTTTTCGTACTGCTTATAGTGTGAATTATGTTCGCGCAAGAAGCAATTATTTTTAGTGTATGTGTTGCATATTTGCTATGTTTCGGTAACGAAATCTCAGCTGTTTCCATTTCATTTTCTTCCGAGCTGTTAGCGCTATCAAAATTGTTGGCAAAATATGTCTCGATTTCAAACTTTTTGAAGGCTTTTATTAAGTTGGAACCATTGTCAGTTACTGTTGCCACACCGTTATTGCAATTAAGTCCAAATCGCGCATGAATTTCGAAAATAAGATCGTTAATCCCTTCATATGTACGTGATCCAGAAAATAGCTTACAAGCAAGAGCAACTGATTGTCTCTTAAAGTTTAAGCCTATCTACCCAATGACATGTGAAGCCAAAAAAACTCCGATGCTTTGTTGACCACACATCAGCGGTTGTGCAAACATATTTCTGCCTTGCTATTGTACACTTCAATTTTTCGATCATGAAAGAGAATGAATCGTCTATGAGCTTTGCGGTTGTTGGGCGATTTATGAATTTTAGGTCGCTACTTGCAAAACGCAAAAGTTTTCTAAACGATTCGTCTTCCACAATCGAAATTGGAAGCACATTATTCGTAATAAATTTGTAATACAATATAATCAACTCCTGTAATTGCTCTTGGTACGATCTTGTGGATTTGATGTTGTTCGCCTTAAGTTGTATATATTCGTCGAAATATTTTGGATGCTTTTTCTTCAAATACCTTGTAAAATTCGATGTGACTTGCGTGAATTCTTGTAGTCGTATCTGGCAACAGCAACACTCGACCAGCACACTATTGTTCTAACGCTGGAATTCAATTTCTTTCAGCTTTTGGCGAATAATTTAATTATGTATAAGAGATATACAACCTGGTTCTTTTATGATTACATTTAACAATTTATCTTGACCATCTGACATGCACGATATTACGCTTTGAACAATACAGACAACTAAGTGACTTTAACACATGGGCTCTGTTAAAAAAGTTGTGCAAAATTCAACTTTATTTATCAATATAGTTGCCTTCGAGGGTGATACACTGATTGAAACGATTTTTTAATCTTTCG
The DNA here is from genome assembly GCA_907269105.1 of Volucella inanis. Taxonomy (NCBI): domain Eukaryota; kingdom Metazoa; phylum Arthropoda; class Insecta; order Diptera; family Syrphidae; genus Volucella; species Volucella inanis. The sequence continues at coordinate 153,508,575 of OU026153.1, forward strand.
ATACCAGTTTTGTAGTACGATTTCGGTTTAGCCTCAAAATAGGCCTCTGTTTCGGCGATTACTTCTTCATCGGTCTTAAATCTCTTTCGGGCGAGCATTCTTTTGAGGTCTGCGAACAGGAAATAGTCGCTGGGGGCCAAATCTAGAGAATACGGTGGATAGGGAAGCAATTCGTAGCCGAATTCATTCAATTTTGCCATCGTTTTCATCGACTTGTGACACGGTGCATTGTCTTTTTTTTCTTCAAATGCGGCCGCTTTTCTGCGATTTCGTTCTTTAAACGCTCCAACAACGCAATGTAATAGTCGCTGTTGATAGTCGATGAAAATTATTTCATTTGTATCCCAAAATACGGATGCCATAACCTTGCAAGCCGACTGTTGAGTTTTTGGTCGTTTTGGACGAGGTTCGTCGCCTGCTCGCCACTCAACTGACTGCCGACTTGACTCTGGTGTGAAGTAATGGAGCCAAGTTTCATCCATTGTTACATACCCACGCAAAAATTCGGCTTTATTGCGGTTAAACAGCTTTAAACACTCCTCTGAATCATCAACACGTTGTTGTTTTTGGTCGACCGCGAGCAAACGCGGCACCCACTTTGAACAGAGCTTATGCATGTCCAAATATTCGTGTATTATATACCCAACACGCTCTTTTGATATCTTCAGAACCTCAGCTATCTCGATCAACTTCACTTTACGGGCATTCGTAATCATTTTGTGGACTTTTTTGATGTTTTCATCTGAAATAGCCTCTTTTGGACGTCTACTGCATGCATCATCTTCGCTGCTTGTATGACCACTTTTAAATTTTTCAATCCACTTGCGAATGGTTCGTTCGGCTGGTGCAGAGTCCGGGTAACACCTATCAAGCCATTTCTTTGCATCGGCTGCATTTTTACCCATCAAAAACAATGCTAAATCAACACACGAAATTGCTTTGAATCCATTTTGCTTTACTCACAACACTATATCTCTAGAACTAATCGTCCGACAATTGTCAAATTTATACACGTATCTTTTGAAGGTCGGTACTAACTGAAAATAGAATGCATTTAATTCAAGTGGTGCCCTCTCTTAGATTTTTCAGCCCACGTATTATATTAAGAAGATCAGCGGTGTAATTGTTGGGGAAAGGGTATGTTGGTTAAGGGTGATGGTGGGGAATTCCTGAATGGAGGGTGGGGTGGATGAGAGGGGGGATGATGGAGTGCAGGTTTTGGTGGCTAAATTCTGACTCTAGTTCACACTTTGATCAAGACGGAAAAATAAAACATGACAGACGGATTAATTTGGAATATACAAGAAATAAATACAACATATCTGCTTTATAATTTTTAAAAAAATTACTGGAAAAATAGGCTTATCCCCATAATTTTTTTCAACTAATTTGCCTGAAGGTTGTTGCAATTGTGCTTCTGCTTCACTACTTTTAATTTTACTGGTAGAAGATGTTGATTCGGTTTTCCACTTTTTGTGGCTTACGAAAGGGTTATCGTTTGAGATGTATTGGTATGTATTGGTATGACTTATAGATTTGACTGAGTTCAAATGATTGTATCATTTGCATATTTCTAAAACCGTATGTATTTGGGAGTAAAATTAAAGTAAAATTTTCATTAGCATTGATCACAACTCCACACCCTCCTTGGTTATATCCGCCACGACCATAACCTTCTCACAAGCGATCATGCCTCCTACCTTTTGAACAACCCCTCCCCCCATAAGCATAAAGCCCATCAAACTCTATATAAAAGTGCAATTCATCATTCTTTCAGACTTATTCGAACTTGTTTACATGCTGAAATCCTCAAGTGTTCAAAGAAAATATTTGAAGTCCCTAAGACTTCAAGTGAATGGTACAGACTTCAAACTGACTTCAAACAATGCAGAGTAATTCTAAGGATTTGCATTCAATTGACTTCAATCATAAGATTAGTCGTAAAGACTGATCCAGTCAAGATTTCAAAAACAATGGTTTAAGTCATGAAATAAAGTCAATTGAATGAATCACAAATCATGAAATACTTTCCAAGAATTCAGGGATTGTATTACAAAAGATTGTCGTCTTTTACAATTCTGATGTTTGGAACATGTGTACCAATTCAGCGAAAAAAAAAATCGATAATCGAATGCACGTTGCTCGTGAAATTTTAAAAGTCATCTTACTTTTTGAACACACCTCGTTCAACTTATTCCAGAGCACGTTAAGCCCTTTAAAGAAGTTCTGAGTAGGAAATGTGATAAAAAATTGCCCTGGTCAAGATGCTGGAACTTGTCAAACTGACAATTAAAACAAGAAAATATTTTAACAGACCGAAGTGAAATAAATATCGAGAAAGCTACAGACAAAAACTTTCCAGATTCGATTTGGAAGAAAGAATAGCAATGGGTAAATTTTTCATTATAAAACCTAAGACCCACCTATAACAGATGGTTGAAAGAAATAGTTTCAGAAATTTCAGAACCATCAATCTTTTTCATTCCTTTAAAGCCTTTGTTCCTACAATTGATGTACTTTTTCTATTTCTTTCTTTTCTTTTTCTATTTTCAACATGTATGTTGTATATTCTTCATTTTCTTTAAGCGATGATAATCCTTACATATTCTGGGAAATTGTAGTAAAATCAGAAGTCTTGCTTTTTGACGTAAGAATGATTAACGTAAGAATGCCAGCAGATTTCCTTCCCTTCCTTTATGCTACTGCAAGGTACTTTTAAATAGAAAAATATTTTCAGAGTATCTCGATGAACAACAAAGGCCCTCAAGCTCTCTAAATTCTATAAAATAAAATATTGTTGAGTTAATACAAACAGCAAAACGACATATTAAAACGATGGTTGAGGAGATCAATGTTTCCAGGAATACTCGTATATCTACATTTGAGCATATGAGTGTGCATCTATCTATATACAGGGATAAAACTCAAAGGAATATAACCAAATGTGTAAAGTGTTTTCAAAAACGTAGATCCGGAAAATTTCTTCGAAAACAACATCCAGTTTCATAACATTACTATTTTCTTCAGAACGACTAGTAAAGTGGTACTCCAGACGCGTGTAACACAGAACAACAAGTAAACAAGCCAGTACTTGTTTAACTATACTTATTCAACAAGTGGAGATCATTTCTGTAACACAACAAAAACCGCAACACTTGTTGAAAACATTTATTTCCCTGAACTTGTTGATCAGTTCAACAAGTCAGTCTTACGCGATGAGTCGGAGAATCATCGAGGAAACGAAAATAACCGCTTTATCTAAAATAAGAGAAAACAAACACATTTTGTTTGGTGCTTTCTCTGATTTGCAAATAAAAACAAATAAAAGTGAAATGTTCCAAAAAAAAAAAACAAAAATACATATATATATATATATATTTTGGTAGGTCAAATTAGACAACCCCAAAAAAACCGGGATCTTCAGGTGGCAAAGACTGCACGCTCAATTCATGTAATAATATCGTACTTGGTATTATTGGCCAGGAGTTAGCAGTTATGTTATAGTTGGCCTCAGAGTTAAAGAGTCTATGGAACCTGGAAATAACGGTTAGAGAAATAAAAATAAAATTTCTACAAATTGACAATTTTTTTGTATGCTAGGGTGTCCCTTATATGGGTCAGATTTTTTTTCTTTAGATATCGAAATGCATACCTCCTATTTCTTTTTAAACTACCCAGACTTACTTAAATACAAAATTTCATCTTCCTACGTCAACGTTAACCAGTGCCGACAGAACTCTGAAGATTTTGAAAATTGCTGCTTTTTAACCCCTTCCGTTATATAGAAATATTAAAACTTTTATGAAATATTTATTAAAAGAAGATCAAATTACAGATCAGGCAGGATATTTTCTTTTGGGGATCTCTTTTTTACAGTCTGGATACAGATTTCTATGCTCCTGATCATAGCGTAGCAAAAATTGCTTTTGCTCTTCCTTTACAGTGATCAAACCATGAAAATCTTTCATAGGTTTTACAGCTCTTTCAGCCATATCATTAACTGCCCTTAAAGAAAGAACTTTTAGTTTCGCCTCTGAATAAGCAACATTTTCATCCAATGTAGAAACGGGTCTCTGGAGAAAACTTTTATCAATTTTTAATCGAGAAAATAAATTTGTGCTTTTGACAGACACAAAATCACTTAATGATTTTTTTGCAACAATAGTACTATTCATTGTATTCCTACTTACTATACAAATAATCAGACATATCAGATGGAATGTATTTCTTCCCAGAATCATACTATAGAAACTCTCTCTTTGGAAATTCAATACAATGTTCGTTTTGGTTTGTTCATTAACTTCATCATCAAAAAGTGATAAAACGGCAATTTCTTCTGACAAGTACCAAAGATGTTGACTAAATTTGCTCAGGGCTGCTTTGGAGATCAATTTGTCAACAGTTTCATATTCCTAAAGCCTCTTTAAAAAGTACAAATCTTGATTTGGTGCCTTCACCGCCAGACTACATCCAAACCATGGTTTGATGTAACCGCAATGAATAAACAGACGTCTTGAAGTACTCTCTTATCCTTCACGCTAATTTTGAAATAGGATTGCCACAAACAAAGCTTTAAAGAGTAAATAGCTCTAGCCCTCCTCCTTGCTTGATACATTGCTCCAGGAGGTCTAATTTTTTTTTTCACTGTCTCCTCCTAAGAAAACAAAAGATAGTTTAATCAGTTTCTGATTATATAATTATATATGATTTTCAGTTCTTGATTATAAAATATCAAAAAATCTTCTATTGTGGTATTACAAACATTTCGTGTGACGATATCGGTATATGTTTCAATGGCAGCAGGATTAATAGTTTTCTAGTCGTCTCTAAACTTTTTGAATAGTGGAATATTAGGGCTACTTGTGACCTGGTGGATTTTTGTTTCGAACACATATTTTAAAACCGGTTCGTAAAAACGATGGCGGCAAGCAAAGAGTAGTAATTCCCTGTCTAGTTTTTGTTCCAAAAATACATAAGCTCCTTTCAATCGCCCTCTATTAGACACAGTTGTGTCACAGCACATTATTTGTACTTTGTCATCGAGGTTCCAGTCATAAAATGCGTTCAACACAGCTTTAGCCTGATTCTGGTCGGAAGTTCTCTCCAGTTTAGGAACAGCCAGAAGTTGTTCCTTTTCTCCAAATAAAATTAGAATTGGCAGGCGTTTTTCTTTAGAACTTCTCACGTCAAGTCCAGATAATAATTTACCATCCCAGTGTATGATTACCTTTTCAGGCATATTATTTTGAAAATCTGATTTTATAGATTCCGCTCTATCTTTTCGACTCTGTGTGCGAATACGTTGAACAGACGATTTGTTTATCGGAAAATCATCACAGCTAAGATGTAGTGCTTCTACTACAGCCTGAAGTATATAGACAGAATCCCTTATGCTTAATTGACATCTATCTAAAGCAGCAACTAACTTAGGCGTAATAAAGTTTTCCTTCCTCTTTTTGTATGTAGTAGTTTCAGAACTTACCATTTGAGAGGTGGATGCCAAGGGTTCCTCAAGGCTTTCATCAGAGCTGGTAAGTCGACCATGATGTCCTTGCGTTCGAATAGAATCTTGCGCAGATGACGATAAACCTCCGAAACACATTTGCTCACATCTTTTTTCTCTTCATATAATTTCCTTTCTCTTGCTCTTTCTTCTTTTTCGGTTAAGTTTTTGTCTACACCCGTTAAATACCCTGAGTTACATACGCATCTATGCACACAAACATACACACATCCATACATACCAATAAACATAGACTTCATCAACAGCATCGACAGCAACAAAAGCATAAGCAGTGCCAACGTTAAAATCAACAACAAATGGAATGTGCCGTTGTGAAATACAAAACACGCCATTCTACAGTTTACACCAAGCTAAGCCTGGTTTATTTGTCTGTTAATAAATAAAGACGTGTTTCCAAAAAATTCCATATTGTGTTTTTGTTTGACGACGAACTTGTTACTGGCGCAGTCGGGAAAAAGAAAAAAATAATAATAAAACTTTCAAGCGTTAATATAGGGTTTTCCAATAACGACTTGACAACTTTTTTTTTAAATAAAAGGCAAACATTTGAGATATTTCAAAAACTTTATTATTGGCTTGAAGTACAATCAAAACATTTATGAATGGAACTCGACTTCGTTCATATGGCCACCACGGGCACATTTGCAGTGGTCGATTCGTTGGAAACAATTTTCAACGACTCTGCAAAGAAAACCTTATGGTGCCTTGAAGTCCGTTAATTTTTAGGCAGACATGCCAAATTTCAGTGCGATACTGTCTTTAGTTTTATTTTGACAGCTAGTTGTTGTTGACGTGTTTGTCATCATGTTGAGTATGGACTTTCTCTTATAAAACATTATTTTTTGAGAGGCAAAACGGCGAAGGAAACCAAAGAAAAGTTGGATAAATATTATGGGGCTAATGGTCTGTCAGATTACACCGTCAAATATTGGTTTCGAGTGTTTCGTGGTGGCCGCAACTCCACTACCGATCAAGTTCGCAAAGGGACGCCTTCCGATGCGGTTACAGAGGAAAAATACATGAAATAATGTTGGCTGACCGGAAAGTGATGGTGCGTGAGCTAGCAGATACCACAAAGATTAGTATTGAGCCATATTTTGGGCAATATTCTGCATATGAAATAGTTATCCTCCCGCTGGGTGCCGCGCATACTCACTCCTGACCAAAAAACTCGAAAGGGAGAGCACTTCGAAAGAATGTTTGGACTTGCTGATGCGGAATCGGGCAGACTTTTCGAGTCAATTTGTAACTCTTGAACACCAGAGAACAGAATGAGTGCCCGTCAATGGACTGAAGCCGGCACGAGCGCTCCGAAGCGACCGAGGGTCGGAAGGCTTATGTCGTCGGTTTTATGGGATTGACATGGCATACTCTTCGTAGACTACCTCGAAAAAGGAAAAACCATCAACAGCGAGTATAACTGTGCATTATTGGAGCAATCAAAGGCCGAAATCGCTGCAAAACGGCCTCACATGAAGCGAAAAAAATTTTGTTTTTTTTCAAGACAATGCACCGGCGCAGAAGAGTATCGCAATAAAGGATAAAATTAATGACTTACGGTTCCAATTGCTGCCGCATCCAACGTATTCGACTGATTTGGCTCCCTCGGACTATTATCTCTTCCCAGACCTCAAAAGATGGCTCATCAATAAAAAATTCAGCTCACGCGAGGAAATCATCGACGCCACGGAGGAGTATTTTGCATACCTTCCGGAAAATTACTTTTTGGACGGGAACAAGAAGTTGGAAAATTTCTGGAATAAGTGAATCAAACTAAAAGAAGACTATATTGAATAAAATAAAAAAAATATTTAAAAAAAAAATTTTTTTTCATTCCCAGGGGATTACTTTTCAACCCACCTAGTACTAACACCATTTTGTTTAGGAAAAAGAGAAGATTTACCATAACCTTAAAACCTTACGAAGTACAGTTCATTTTAAATATTTTGAAGGATCTGTTTCCAATACTGTAAAAGGTGTAGTCGGACTTTTTTTTGCTCTAATAACAGTATATTTGTTGAGTTTCAAAAAACGTTTGTCAATTTTTTTTTTCTAACTCACCAAACATGAAAATTCTTCGATGTACAAGATTCCTAAAATACATCACTAACAAGGAAATATTACTGACATTAATTGAAAAGACACATATTGATAAAAATCATAGAGGAATTCAAGAAACTTACTTAGAATTAAAGCAAAAATATTTGTAAATTTATTAATAATTGCATATTTTGTAATATGTACAAATACGATAGACACCCTATCAAATCTTCCCTGATAATAACCGAAACACCCAACAATCCGAATAAAATAGTTCATACATATATATGGTTTTTCAGTAAAAGCAACATGTTTTTGACTTTTATTGATAAGCTTACTAAAGATGTTTCTATTCATTCTTTGTCAGACCGAAATTCAATAACTATAGTTGAAAATTTAGGACATACAGGACAAAAAGGGAATATTGTTTCATTTCACGTCCCCTAATACTTATACATGTATTTCATTAATAGAAAGATTTCACCTTATTCTGAATGAACATATGAGACTTTTAAAACTCAACAAAGAAAATTATGATTTGGAGGGCAAACCATTGATTTATAAGGCCGTAGAACTTTATAATGACAGTATTCATTCAGTAACACAATAGAATCCGAATGATTTATTACATAATAAATTAACCGAATCGGAGTGGAACGAGCTTAGACGAAAAATTCTTGAAAAGAAAGAAAAACAAATAGAAAAAATTAATCAGACAAGAGAGCAAAATATTGAATTTAAAGACAAAGAACTAGTTAAGAATTTAGGTTTTTATAATTTAAAACATTTACCAAGATATACATATAATCAAAGATGTTAAAGAAAAAGGAAAGACATATTTTAAGGACAATAGTGGTATAAAACGCTATAGGCAAATTGTTAAACGACGTTATAAATACCAAAATTCAATTGAGGATCTGACCTTTGATAAGAAGCTTATATTAAGAGACTACTCTAATAGAAAAATAACTAAGAAGGAATGAATTTTATAAACTATTGAAGAATTAATTTAATGTTTAAGAGTTTATTTTGATCAAATAATTTTTTTTTTTTTTAATTTCTAATTCTATATTATTGTTTAAGTTTGCTTAATTGAAGAATTTTTATAATGAATTTGGCTCTATTTTATTTGTATGGTAATAATTTTATGCTGTTGTAACAACGACAACGTCAATAAAAAATTTATCCATGTACAAACATACTATATATGAAAAAAATAATGTTGTTTGAAAGCTTAACACGTAACTTATTAAACATTGTAACAGATAAATTATAAAGTAAATATTTGTCACCATCAAAACAAACATAATATCGAAATATAAAATAATAAAAATAATGTGTGTATGTAAAGAAAAAAAAAGAGACAAAAAAAAAAAACAGAATTCAAATATCGGTTAAGCAGTACACAATAATACAACATATGGACACTTATGTAGCACCAATTGCCCACACTTCGACGGGAGGAATATCAACAGCATCAACAACATCAACAACATCAACAGCATCAACAGCATCAACAGCATCAACAGCATCAACAGCGTCAACAGCATCAACAGCATCAACAGCATCGACAACATTAACAGCATCGACAGCAACAAAAACATCAGCAGTGTCAACGTTTAAATTAACAACAAATGGAATGTGCCATTGTGAAACACACAACATGCCATTCTACCGCTTAAACCAACCTAAGCTCACTCGCTTTTAACTCCTGGACGCCCTGGTTCTTTTCATTTCTGTAAAAATATATTATCTTCTTGAATTTTCATCCGTTCCAAAGCATCAGCGTGTGCTATATCAAATAAATTATCTAAATTAAAGTCCTCCTCACGACGCTTGTAAATATCTTGTATTTTTTTTAGAATTTTTTTGCAACTCCCTCCAAGCATGGTGAAGATCCACAAGTTTTTTATACAGTTAGGTACAGCTCTGGTAGGGATTCTAGCTTTTCCCCAAAATATAATACAATCCCGAATGACGAGATTAGCGCTTTCGCTAACAGTCAATTTAACTTCGCGAATATTAAAAAAAAATTCTGAAAGAACTTGACAATTAGACGGTAACTTTACGTCAACAACTAAGAAAACACATTTTTTATTGCTTCTTAATTCTAATGCCATCTTTTAAATGTAAAACAATACTTGTTAATCGCGAGAATAATTGAGAGCAAATGACAAATGCCGTGAATAAAAATTCGATGCAAGTCGCATGGGTTATCGCACTCCAAAAAAAAGGTAAAAATTTATTTCCGAGTGCTTTAGAGGCAAATGATCAAAACTAAGACCTAGGCGTTAGAAATTTAAAACTTTGAAAAATAAGGGACACTCAAATATATGTATATTAAATAGAATGATGTATATGTAAATATGATTTATTGCATAATTTACAGGAAGAAAGCGAATAGCCAGGATGGAGTGCCCAATGATTTAAAAAAAAACGAAAACTGATGATAAAACTACTAGAGCTAGTAAATTAGAAAACAAGACTAGAGATTGCTTTGTTGGAAAAAGAATTGGGTTATCCTCCCTCGACTTTAACAAAAAGTTCAGCGGATGGAGCTGAAAAAATTGGTGCTCAAAACTCAGAGGATGACGATCTTCATTCTAATGATGAATAATAATGTATACCTACTTTATTTTTCTATTAAAATTATTTTTTCTATTTCTTGGAATATACATATACAATAGTATTGTTGGGTTTTCACGACCATAACAAAACTTTTAAATTATAAAATAAAAAGATTTCTGCAAAATATTTGGATTATTTTATCTTTATTTTAATGATCGCAACTCCAATGTGCACTTGTTGGAAGAAAAAAAGAAAGACAGAAGGAAAACGTCACTTCTTCTCGACAAGTGTTCAAATCAAAAAAAAAAAAAAACTGGTTTAACAAAATAGCGGCATATAAAAAACTTCTTTACCGACACTAATACACCTATTACATCTCAATAGAGCAATGCGTAGTCTGAATTCCGTAACACTACCGGCCTCGTTGAGAGTGTGGCTGTCCCTAGCCACTTTGGGGACATTTAAATCATGCAATGCGATCTCGATGCACCACAATCGACTTCCTGCTTTCTTCTTTCGTAATTCGATAAAGAACGTCACTAAGTCGCTCCACAGCACCATAGGGCCCCTGCCAATTATTTTGAAGCTTTGGGCAAAGTCCCTTTTTCCTCTTAGGAGCATAAAGCCAAACTTTGTCCCGTTCGTTGAATGGATTCGCCTTAGCTTGGATATCGTAACGATCCTTCATCTTCCGAGTATAGCGCAATAACTGATCTCGGTTGAACGAATAGACTGTTTCCAATCTTTGGGTTAGATCTTCTATGTAATTTGAAGTACTGGTCGGCCGATCAGGAGCAGAACCAATCAAAAGCTCCACAGGTAGACGAAGTTCCCGACCAAAAGTTAAAAACGCTGTTGTTTCCTTGGTTGCCTCATAAACTGCAGTTCTGTAAGCCATAAGAAGAAGGGGAAGATAAGCGTCCCAATCTCTTTGATTTTTATCAACGAACTTGGCAAGATAATTAGGAAGCGTCCGATTAAAACGTTCGACCATTCCATCAGACTGCGGGTGTAAAGGAGTCGTGTGGGTTTTATCAACCCCAAATTTCTTCATCACATTTTCGAACACTGCTGATTCAAAATTCATCCCCTGGTCTGAATGCAATTGTTGGGGAACTCCAAATCAAGAGAAAACATGGACTATGAGAACTTCAGCCACTGTTTCTGCTGTCTAGTCAGGCAGAGGAATAGCCTCTGGTTATTTGGTAAAATAGTCACAAAACACCATAATGTATCGGTTGCGTTGCTCCGTAACTGGTAATGGTCCAAGAATGTCCACTGCCACTCGTTCAAACGGTGATCCAACATAGACCGGCTGTAATGGTGCCCGGGATTTTATTTTGTTTCGTTTCTGGCAAATAGCGCAGCCATTGCAAAACCTTTCAACATCCCTTGAACATCCGACCTAGTCATAACGTTGCTTGAGCTTAGCCAAGATTTTGTGCACACCAAAGTGTCCGCCGGTCGGACTTTCGTGCATTGCTTTCATAATTTCCAGCTGAAAAGACACTAGAATGATTATTTGATACTCCAGCATTTCGAACATACCCCAGTATGCTTTGAGATTGGGGATAAGTGCGCGGACTTCCTCAAATTTTGTTGCACCCACCCTTTGACGATGGTAATTTCGAGGTCTGCTGACTGCTCCGCTGCCATATCTTCCAAAACGATTGTAATTCGAATCAATAGTTCACCTTTTTTCTCTAACCTGATACAGTGGTAACAGTTGTACTCTTCGCAAGGACGGCGAGAAAGAGCATCCGCATTTTTGTGTTTGCATCCCGGTCGGTGTTCCACAGAAAAATCGAACTGTTGCAATCGCTCTAACCAATGAGCCATCTGACCTTTCGGTTCCCCAAAAGTTTATGAGCCAACGCAAAGAACTGTGGTCCGTCCTGAGTAAAAAATGTCTCCTTAGGAAATAAGGTTGAAAATTATTGGTGGCTTTGACCACGGCTAACAGTTCCTTCCTGGTGACACAATAATTTCTTTCGGGCTTTGTAAAAGTTTTTCTGTAGTTTTCGATGACTTTTTCTTGTCCCTTCTGAAGCTGTGACAAAATAGCTTCACAGGCAAGATGACTGGCATCCGTATCCAAAATAAATTCATCATTTTCAGTCGGTTGTGACAAAATCGGTGTGTTGACTAATTTCAGCTTTAATTGGACGAATGATTGTTCACAGTATTCAGTCCACTCGAAGGAACTTCTTTTCTCAGTTAATTTTGTTAAAGGTCTCGCGATGTCAAAAAAATTCTTAATAAAGCGGGGATAATATGCACAAAGTCCTAAAAAGGACTGAATTTCGGTTTTATTATCCTGAACTGCGGAAACCTTTTCAGGATCAACAACAATGCCCTCTTTCGACACGATATGTCCCAAAAATCGGACCTCTTGTTTCGCTTAGCAGCATTTTTCAGGATTTAGACACAGACCTGCACTCTTTAAACGTTCAAAAACCGTTTCTAAATGTTTTAATAAATTGGCGAATGTTCGGCTGTGAACGATTACATCATCCAAATATACTAGGCATACTGTAAGCGGAAGTCCCTCTAGTACAGCATTCATCAGCCTTTGGAAGGCGGCAGGAGGGTCGGTCAGCCTAAAAGGCATAACATCAAACTCGTACAAACCAGTTCCGATGGAAAATGCCGTCTTTTCTTTATCCTGTGGGTCTAGTTCTACTTGCGAGTGGCCTGAGCGTAGATCTAGAGTGGAAAACCAAGACGACCCTCCGAGTGCTTCTAGAGTCAAGTCGATTCAAGGTAACGGGTATGAATCTTTCTTTGTAACCTCATTGAGTCTTCGGTAGTCGATACAAAAGCGAAGCGATCAGTCCTTCTTTTGTACGAGAGCCCCTGGTAAACTCCAAGGACTTCTGGAGCACTGAACAATGTTTTGTTATTGCATGTTCTTTAGTATGCGATAGGCTTCGTTCCTTCGACTGAAAGGTAATTTTCTAGGAGGCTGTTTAATCGGTGTTGCGTTTTAAGTATCAATGCGGTGTCGAGTGAGCGAAGTCCGGCCAAGTAATCCTGAAAAAGTTTAATGTTTCGAGAAATTAAAGAGGTTAAACTTATCTTTTCCTCCGTTGTCAAGTGGGAAGTAGTTTTCTCGATCATCTCTTTTAGGCTGAGGAGCAATTTTGTTTCAATTTCTGTTTCTCTGTTTTCGACGGCTCGGCAACAGAATAGTTTCGGCTGAGTTTCCGTCTGAATAATTAGGTCATCCTCTTTCAACACGACTGCCCGATCTGATGTGTTTGTGATTCGCAATGAAATTTCACCCCCAGATACCTGACAAATGGAATCAGCCATCGAAAATTGCTGGTTAGGAAAAAACACCTTAACGTAGAGAATTTCCTCTTCGGGTATCGATGTTGCTAGACACAGCTTTTCTAGCTTATCCCTTCAACGAAATAATTTCCCCGTCCAATTGCAAGGTCTGGTTTAAAGATCAATTTTGGTTGGGCATTTTTTTAGCACGTCTAGGCCCACGATGCAGTCGTCGATTATTTCGGCTATGTATACTGGTAGATGAAATTGGTGTTGTCAAATTTGAAGCAAAGTTTGCAAAACACCTGTTACTGATGTCGTCTCGCCGGTGGCCGTCTGAATAAATGCTTACGAAGAAAATATCGCCGGGGTGGTGTCCATCTGCCGGACAAGACGAGGATGGATGATAGTACGGGTAGCGCCTGTATTGAGGAAGGAAACATTGTTGATGTTAACTGGTAAAAACAAATTAGTTGGGTTGTTGGTCGAGCGGATATATAACATTCCCAAGACATTTTTCTCTTTCCCCCTATGTATTTTGTTGGGAGAAGTTTGTATACTTTTTATTGGCAGTTTATGCTACTCTAACCTACCTGAGCTCCGTTTCCCGATGCCGCATTATTATTGGTTTAGTAGAAATCTACCTCTGCAACACGTATTGGACGACTGCTCTGCCGTGTTGCTATTAAGTTCGATTTTGCTCGCACGGCCATGGACAACGCCAATTCTAATGATTCGGGTGCAGAATTGCGCACACGTTGTTGAATGTCGACATCAAAAATACCGTCGATGAACTGGCCCAATGCAATTCGATTTTTAGGAAGTTCCGGGCAATCTGGGAACGCCAAACCAACCAAACGTTTAAGATCCATTGCTAATTCGCCAAAGGTTTCTCTTGGTTTTTGAACTCGTCCTCAAAGTTGCGTATGCGCTTGTTGCCTGTTCGAATTCATCACCAAATCGCCGCCTAAGCGAAGTTTCCAATTTGGCGAAGTCGTCTCGGATGTCAGTGGGTAATGTTTGAAAGGAAACTAACGTAGTTCCACGAAGGTAAAATGCTAAGTACAGCGCTTTTACATTTCTCGTCCATCCATTAACCATTGCTACAGTTTCAAAATGTAGATAATCAGTTCGCCAATGTGTCTTCCCATCGAATTCTAGTGGTTTAACTGTTACATTGGACAACGAAGCTGTACCGTCTACAGTTGATTTTTGAAGCTCTTTTCCAGCTGTTTTAGCATTAGTAGAAGTATAGTACTAGTTAGTTCTTCTAAGCGTGTAATAAAAAAATCCTGTTGAGTGGTTTCCAATTTTCCTAATCGAGATGTTACATTGGCTATAGACTGGTGTAGTACTTCTATTCGTGATGCTTGGGCAGTCAGAAGTTTTGACTGAACCTCCAACTTCTCCAACACTAATTTTAATTGCTCTGCGTCCATGTGATTGCGTGGAAATAAATTAAAACTCGGTTGTTGAGTTGATCGAGACCCCACATCTGACACCAATTGTTGCGTATTCGCTACGATAACAAAACTTTTACGTTATAAAATAAAAAGATTTCTGCAAAATATTTGGATTATTTTATCTTTATTTTAATGATCGCAACTCCAATGTGCACTTGTTGGAAGAAAAAAAGGAAGACAGAAGGAAAACGTCACTTCTTCTCGACAAGTGCTAAAATCCAAAAAAATATATATTTGTAAATTTTTTGTGATTTTGAAAAAAGCTCAAAAGCTGCTGTTGTCGTATTTGTGCATCTTGCGACAAAGATGGGAACAACATTTCTACTTCATCGTTTGTTTCCTCTTGGTGTTGTGTATTTTCTTCCTCTAACGTGTAGGTGAAGG
This sequence comes from Volucella inanis, assembly GCA_907269105.1. Lineage (NCBI taxonomy): Eukaryota > Metazoa > Arthropoda > Insecta > Diptera > Syrphidae > Volucella > Volucella inanis. The sequence goes on from OU026153.1 coordinate 153,523,827, forward strand.
TCATAACACTGTGACATATATTGCATAGAATAACACAGCATTTAAATATATAAGCAGCAAATATGGGCTCAACTCGCAGGTGATTCTAGCACGGAAACTTTTTTTCAAAACGACGAATGCGCACTCAACCAATCGCCGTGTTTTTTTATGTGCCCTATTATATCGGATAACAGATACTTTATTTGCAGATAAGGTGGAAGGTGGCAACAGCAACGTTTTTAATGGGTAAGCGCTGTCACCTAATATTATGGTATTGGGAAAAGGCCTGAATCCATTTTTCATTATTTGGAATAGCGTACTTTTTCACAGCACTCGTGCATTATGCACACTTCCACAATTGAGTGAATGATTGCCATGTCGGTTAACGAAAACTAATTCATTATTTAAAGGTAAATCAATGTTGATCAAAATAACATCAATTGCACCACACACTTCCGGGATACCAACTTAAACAAAAAAGCCCTGAATCGTAAGGTGTACACTTTCTGGCCAACACTTTTATTTTTGAAACTCAATTAGCGCAGCGGTAGTGTGTTCGCTTGAGACTGCGAAAGTTGTGGGTTCGACTCCGAATAGTCGGCAGACAGTTTTTTTTTTTATTATTATTATTTTTATAAATAAAAATAAGTATAAAGTGTTCGCATTAACATCACGTGATGGATTGTGGTGAGCGGTCCGCTATGCCTATAGCAGGATCTGCTGAAATGTCAGGTGAGGCTTCGAGTGGTTCAAGCCAAACGCAAAGAGAAAGAGGAAGCTAACAACGAACACTGTAAAGCTGCTTGGCGGAGTGAGGGAAGGGAACACCATCGCTTCATTGGCCGCAAGGGAATCTGATGATGAAGAGGAAGAAATGAAGACCATAAGTAGCAGCATAAAAATGCTACAACAAAGAGTGCTGCCCATAAAAGAAAAGCAAATGGGAAGAAGGAAGACGGAAGAGCTAGAGCAATCCCAACAACAGCAGCATGCTCAAAAGCAGAAACAACAACAGCACCAAACAAATAAAGTAGCACAAGTGCTACAACAACAAAACGTTACGAACCACCAGCAAAAACAGCAGCAGCAACAACAACAACAACAACAGCAGCAGCAGCAGCAGCAGCAGAAGAAGAAGACGGAGAAGGTGCCTCCTATCAACTCCTATAAATTGGAGGTAAATGCTACCAAGGACCTGTGTAGGCTGGTCATTGGTAATAATTTTAATATTAAGAGGTTGGGGAACGATCGCCATGCCATCCACTGTAATACAGTGGAGGGCTACGCGAAAGTGAAAGAGCTCCTAAAGGAAACGACGACGGAGCACTACTCATTCACACCGAAGTGTGAAAAGCGGCAATCGATGCTGCTGAAGGGGTTGGAACCGTTTTCTGATCCTGAGGAGATCCTGGCACTGCTCAAAGAGAAGGAGTGCGAAGGACTCAAGTTTGTGGGGGTAAAGCCATTTACCACAGCTAGAGCCAGGCGGGAGAAACTTAGTCTGCCGTTCTTCCTGGTGTAGCTCAGTCCCGAAAGCCGTCTGGATAGTCTAAGGAGTATCAATGTCCTAGACTACCAGGTGGTTCACTGGGAAAAATTAAAAAGGAGCGAAGGTGTTATACAATGCGTTCGCTGCCAGAGGTTCGGGCACGCCGCGTCGAACTGTCAAATGCAGCCTCGATGCGTGAAGTGCGCAAAGAACCACAGTTCCGAGGAGTGTGCTCTGGGCAGGGACGGAGCGTCCGATAGGGCGCAGCTCTCGTGCGTGTTATGTGGGAACGTGGGACACACAGCAAACTATCGGGGTTGTCCTAAGTTCGCTGACATTAAAAAATCAAAACTGGCTCAGCAGCAGAAGGTGGAGGTCAAACGTTCACCTGTAAGTTTTCAAACACCAGCCGTCACGTCCCAAATTTCCTACGCCAAAATGGCGGCAGGTAGGGGGGCTACGGTACAGCAAGCGACTGTTGCTTTTCCGCCGCCAATGGCGAGAGCAACGGAAGCTGCACCTAACATGCTGGCCATCTTGCTCGCAATCCAAGGGCAGATGGCTCAGCTGCAAAAGCAGGTGCAAGAACAGGCCAAGCGGGTGGACCAGATCTACGCGCTGCTGCCGGGCCTAACGCAACACATGTCGTAATGGGTACGCACATGGAGGAGCAAACTTTAAAGGTCCTTGAGGTGAATGTTAATTCACTGATTAGGATCGAACGAAGAGCCGCGATGTTTAAATTGCTACAAGACCAAACTCCTGATGTGCTTTTCGCTAGCGAAACCAAGCTAACCGATAAGCACAAACTGAAGTACAATAATTATATTGTTACAAGAAGAAATCGGCCCCGATCCAAACGTGGAGGCGGTGTCGCGATCTTCATTAAACAAGGTATAAAATTTCGCAGAGTATACAAGGGAGTGTTGAGTAGGTTCCGGGTGTTGGAGGCAATCGTCATTTATATCCCGATCCGTTTATACACCTGAGGCTCCACAATCCACTTTATTCATTACAGAGCTCGACACGCTTTTTCGACTTCTGAGGCTGGAATCGGGGGAGAATTATTTTGTAATCGGCGGGGACTTCAACGCTAGACACAGAGATTGGGGAAATAATTTGCCAAATACTAGAGGGAACCTACTACTCGATTGGTGGGGTCAGCACGATGTCATGTACAGACTCGGTCTTAAAGCGACGGATAACCCGTCGTTTCCCAGAGGCGGGTCTTATTTGGATCTACTGCTGTACGACGAACGTATACGACTGACAGGTACGAATTTACAAACGCACCGTCTTAGCACCGAAATTACAGTTCCCAACGAAATTGCGGAATTGGAGGAGTTTGTCCAAAGATATTCTTACAACTACAGTAAGGCTCGATGGACACGCTTCTCCGCAACCTTGACAACAGCGCTCTCCTCCAACACGCTCTACCCACCGTCCAATAGGAATTTGTCAAACGAGGAGATCAACAATTACCTAAAACAAATGGATGAGACAATTAAACAAACTATGGACACTACAATACCGCGGTATCGACATACGACCAACGAAGACCTGTTCCGCAATCCTACTATTGACGCACTGCACCGACAGAAAAGTAGACTTCTGTCAAGGCTCAAAAACTTGTACAGACAGTTTACTGACAGACAACACCCGGAGATCAGGATACTGAAGTCGTCGATTAAAAATATGCAAACGTTAATAAAAGAGAATTACAGAACTTCTGTAAGTTTGTATTGGAACAACACGGTTCGGGCTGTAAACACCAGCAACCCGAATATGTTCCCGCAAATAAATAAACTATTTCGGAGAAAAAATCAAAACGACTTTCAGTGTCTTAAAATAGCCCGGACAACAGACAACGAACGGTTACTGACAATAACAGGTATTGATCCAAATGAGGCCGCTGATGATGACGACTTCCTTGTGATCGAGGATCCACAGGAGAAGGTTGAGGCTATAGGGGCGACTTTCCAGGAAATATACAAGGCCACTGATACTATTGGCCCTAATTATAACCTGCACAATAGCGTCTTTGTGCACGACTTCTACATTCGAAATGAAGTAGAGAACTGGCAATCCGAGGGCTCTGGTTTCACACGGTTCAGCGACGAAAATATGGCAAATAGTGTCATTACCAGAGAGGGTGACCTACCCCCGTTCATTTCGAAGGAAGAGCTCCATGGGATCCTCGACACAATCAGGGTTAAGAAATCAGTGGGGACCGATGGTATTCCGAACATCGTTCTTCGACATCTTCCTCTAGAAGCGGTGGACATTTACACCACCCTGTTTAATAATGCAATGAATAATGCACATTATCCAGCGCATTGGAAAACGGCGGTGGTTCAACCTATCCCCAAAAAGGGAAAGGATATATCCAATCCGGCGAATCTCCAGTCGATAAGTCTCCTTCGAATATCAGTGAGGTGTTTGAAAAGGTAATCAATAGAGCTTTGTCTAGGTGGGTTGAGGACAAACATATAGTTCCAGATAATCAATTCGGTTTTAAGGCGGGAGATGATATCTCACATGCCGCGTCTAAACTGGTGTCCGATATCCAATGGAATAAAAGCAAAAACCAATGTACTGGTGCCTGCCTTGTTGACTTGGAGAAGGCCTTCGACACCGTATGGTTAGAGGGTCTTTTCTATAAGCTGACTAGGCTGGGGATCAGTAAACCACTCTTGTACATTCTTTATAATATGATAACCAACAGAAGAAGAATGGTGATGTGACTTCTGTTGGAATATTTCAAATTAAAAATGGTCTTCAGCAAGGCGCGGTCAATTCGCCGATCCTGTTCAACATTTATACAAGCGACTTGATAGGTTCACTTCCCCATACTATTGCGTACGCAGACGATTTGATAGCGTACAGCACAGGTCCAAAAATCGAGGTCATTAATACTCTCTTGCAGCGTGACTTCGATAAGATAAGACGATTTTGAGATAACTGGAAGTTGAAAATCAACTTTCAGAAGTCGGAAACCATTCTTTTTAGGACGCCGTTGTCTAGAGCCTCTAGAGATAACAGAAAAAACTGGCGAACTTTCTCGATCATTGGACAACGCGGACAGCCTCTTGCTTGTCGAAAGGTAGTCAGATACCTTGTGATCGGGCTAGATCAGTTTCTGTATTTTGATAAAAACGTAGATGCTGCTCTGGTCAGAGCTAAAGGCGCTTTTGACCTTAGCAGCCAACTCGATGCGAAGGTAAAGGTAATCTGCTACATGATCCTTATCAGGCCCATGTTGGTATTTGGGTGTCCCGTGTGGTTCAATGTGCGAGCAAGCTTAATGGAAAAGATTCGGGTGTTTGAGAGGGCTTGCCTTAGGGCTTGCCTTCGCTTGTACAGAACACCAGAGTCGGAGTACAAAAATTTTTATCGTAATGAGGTCCTTTACAACAGAGCGAACCTAATACGAGTGGACAACTTCGTAATTAAGCTGACTCGAAGGCACATTGCAAGAGCAATGTCCTCGACGAATAACCTGATATCTGGGGCTTACTATCCCAATTACCGTTACCACGAGAGTGTGCGCTCTGACGGCTTCGTTCCACCGGAAGCATTCCTCTACCTAGATCAGATAGAGTTGATCCAGGAAATATCAGCGGTCCCGTTAATCTTCCATGTCGCTCGGAAAGCTGGGGACAGGCAACTCAACTACAACAGAGACGTCGCACACGGCAGTGTGGACGTCTCAGGTTCAGTACGGCGGTGGGGAATCGCGATAAGAGGGATGTCGTTCGGCAGCACCAGCATTTCTGGTGGCTGAATGATGGAGAAGATGTTTCCGTCAACTACGTACCAGCCTCACTAACGAGGCAGACCTGACCAATCTATTTACTCTGTGAATAGCGATGGCCAGCTTGCATAGGTTTAGGTTAGCATTTAAAAAATATATACATATATTAGTATATACCTTTGTGTATAATATCTATGTGTGTGTATTGTGTATGTAGGTAAGGTAGATTAAGGTTTATTTTAAGTAAGATATTAAGTTTTTATAAAAAATTAAGTCCATATTCTAAGTTTTTGTCAAAAAATTTTTTCTTAGCCTTAAGTATCGAAAATAAATAGTCCTAAGTAAAACGTAAATAAAGTCGAAAGACATAGATATAGGAATTTAGAGTAGCTTAGAGTGCCTGTGTGGGACCAGTAAGTTAGTATAAGATTGTTAAGTAATTTTAAGCTAGCATTTAAGCATTTTCTGTTAGTATGTAAGGGTTAATGATTAAGATAATAAAATGCATTTAAAACTAAAAACTTCTTCCCATCTTTCTGGCAATTTGTGGACCCCATCCCAAAAGAACTGCGCCAGCTTAGCAGCCAAGAATGAATCAAGCTAATTTTTGATATTCTGCTCTGATGTGAACCGTATTTCAGTGAGGTCGTTCTGCATCGACCGGAAAAAATGGTAGTCAGAAGGGGCAAGTTCTGTGCTATAAGACGAGTGGGGTAGACTTCCCGTCCACTGTTTTCCAAACAGTTCTTAACCGGAATATCAACGTGGGACCGATGATAAAATAAATGAACTTAATAATGAACTCACTACGAATATAACCGTACGTGTTGCATATATTGGAAAACCTCATTAAAGTGGTATATCACAAAATTGTTGGTCCAATTCCAATTCTCCGCTATACAACAAATACAACACATCAATTTTGGCTGAATTCTTACAAACCGAAACCGAATCATTGCCGTATCCAGTGCCGACAACTCAACCTCCAAATCCTTGCACCTGCCATTCGATCTAAAAATCGTATGGTGATATAACTGTTCCAGAGTCAACTCCTTCTGTCACCGCCCCACGGAAACTTATCATACAATTTAAGATGACATGGAAACCTTCAGAGTGGCAATGCAGGTTAGACCGACTCTGCAGAACGAATCAGACGTTCACCATCCTACTCGCCAAAGGTGCCCAAAATTACGCAAATGTTGCTTCGATCTCTGCGTTTTTCAAAAAGAGTTATGACATCACCATTAGCCCATGCACAATATTCTCACCACAAAAGTAAATGCAATTTCAGGTTAAACTTGCTGCTCAGATATGAATGGTTATTTGTTAACCCATCCAACACCAACCTTAGCCTTCGAAAGATTCGGGTCTCCAAAAGTACCATTAAAAATATAGAAAAAAAAAAAATAATAAAACAGAATCTCACCTAATAAACCTAACTATATATATATCACCCAAATCCATTCCCCATTGGACCCTTACAAACCAAATATTTTTCCAATTCATCCCCTCCTATCTACCATACATCCCTAAGCAATCACCGTCAAGTTAACACACAAATGCACCAATTGACTCTCTTCCATTCAAGCCCCAATATCTACGTGTTTCTTCTGATTAACCCCTGCCCCTGATACCTGTCACTGCTCAACCATACACCTCCTTCTACTAACAACAGCTTTCCCAATCCTGATCTTAGAACTTGAGTTAAATATCCAAATTTTATTAGCCCCCATATCTTAAATCTCGCTTCTAACTCGCCTTCTCCGTCGGTTTCACGGGTATCTTCTACTGCTTTGGATCAACCCACGAGACTGTGGCTCACGTAGTAGTGTGTTGGCTTCTCAATCAGACAGTTCGAGGTTCAATACCAGCCGTGACCGAAAGAGTTTTTTTTTTGGCAGCTAAAATCTCGTTAGATTAATGGTTGTCGAAATACAACATCAAGTCAGTTTACATTAATAATTTAGTTTCCCCTTAAATGTTGGATGCCACCCATGGAGCGAAATATCCACTGAGCCTAAACATCAGTCAACATTGAAGATAGACACTTACCGTAGAATGATTTTTTTTCTTTTTCTTGGAATATACCCAAAATTCATGTCAGCAATTATCCACGAGGAATAAGAGGATACCCTACATATGAGACAGCCGAAAGATTTTAATGATGGTAGTGAGAGTTTATATAGCTTTAAGCAAGCGGTAAGATGTTGAAATTACAAATGTACCACATTTCTTCGATCATTTCAATTTAAACCATCCGAAGCAAACCTTTGCATTTTTATAGGAGAAAAATGATTTGTTGCAATTTACTTTGATGATGGTTTGATTGCAAGAACGCACGAGGCTGCCATCGGTAAACTTGTAAGACATTTAAGAAATGCATTTAAGGCCAAGGCATACGAGAGATGTTGCTTTTTAGGAATAAAGTTTGATAGGAAATCAAAGGGCTCAATTTTCTTACGGCACAGTGATAACACCAGTGGATACATTATTCAGTAAAAATATGAGGGAAAGAGCTTCGAGGGCTGAGACAAACTTTCCATATCGAATGACTGCAGGTGACTATAAATGGTAGTCAGAGAGTGCAAGGTCCTAGCTTTATGGTGGATGCATCAAAACTTCTCAACCAAGCTCCGTCAATTTGTTCCAGGTCACCAAAAATGTGTGTGGCCTAGCATTGTCATGATGGAAGACAACTCCCTTTCTGTTGGACAATTCTGGTCTCTCTTCCTTGAAAGCTTCATTCAAACGTTCGAGTTATGCACAGTAAAGGATCTAATTGACCGTTTTGCTACGTTCTAGCAATTCATAATAGACAATTCCCTTCCAATCACACCAAACACTCAACATAAACTTGTTTGCCATCAATCCAGGCTTTGAAGTCGATTGTGGTCGGTAACCGGCCTTTGACTATGATTGCTTCCATTGGATATTCTCGTATTTAATCCATTTTTCATCGCCCGTAATGAATCATTTCGTTAGTTTTCAGCAGCGTTTCACTGATGTTTATTCGGTCAATTAAATTTCTTTGCGTTAGTTCACGTGGCACCCAAACATCAAGCTTCTTTGAGTAGCCAGCTCGTTTTAGATGATTCCAAACTACATATTATATGGTTGATGTTAAGTCCCTCCACTATTTCCAGATAGATTCAGTGCCGGTCTTACTCCATCAGTTGCAAAATTTCAGTGACAGGCCGACCAGTGCGAGGTGCAACTTTTACATCGAAATTTCCAGAACGGAATCGAACAAACTACTCCTAGATCCGGCGTCCACTCACAGCATTCTCACCGTCAACTGAACAAATTTTTCGGCATGTTTTTGCAGCGTTTTTTTCCTTTTTTTATAGCAAAATAGCATCACATAGCGTATTCCAATCAGTATTATTTTTAATATGAGCAACGAATCACACAACCTGACTGACTTTTTTTCCAAGTTTCTTTGTTTTTAGCTGCTCTTTCAAACGTAATTAGTAAATGTCGTCCCTCCACCGCATCAGTTGTCTGCCTGTTTTTTGTATACCATTTCTAGCTATCCATTGTGTAGATTTAGTAGTTCCAGTTATTTTGTCTCGCCCTGATTTTCAAATCTGCAAAATTCGACATATTTCTGACCCTGTCATTGCGCAATCGTTGCTTTCTGGATACTTCCATTCCACTTTGCGTTGTTGATAGTTTTTGAGCTCATTTAGCTGACAAGTTCCAGGTTTTTGAAGCGTAGATAGTATAATAGATTCAAAGAGATACTTTTCTCAGTTTGTTTTAAAGATTTGCATCGAAAATACCTATGTTTATGCTTACAGAATTGCTTGCAACTGCATGCTATCTGTGTATTTGTTTCATTTTCTTCTCTATTTTTAAGTGGTATTAATCTTCCCAAGTAAAAGTAGTCGTCCACATATTCGATTTCCTTTTGTTCTCCTTTCTTCATTAGTTTTATTTTTTCTGGGTTCATTGATACACCCGAAGTTAAGCATCCTGTTTCTAATTCTTTTATCATTTTCTCCATATCTTTTGTTAAATTTGCAATTATTACAATATCTACCGCAAATGTTAAATTGTTATTCACCATCTCCTTTTAATCCTATTCTATCCCAATTTATTGTACGGAATATATTTTTAGTACCGCCGAAAAGAATCCTGGTGAAATTGGGTTCACTTGTATGACTTCCCGAGTCAGATAAACTTTTCTTCCTTAATTTTCTAAGGAAACTATCAGTAATACGAGTATTTGTATCGTAGATAAAGACATTTTTGAGGATTATTATTATTTTCATTGGAATTCCCTGGTTTTTCAGCGCTTTCCACATTATGTGTTGTACTGTATCAAACGTCCCCGTGAAATTGATGAAAGCTAATCTTAAGTCCTGCTGATATTCATTGCAATTTTTACTATCTGATTAAGTGTTTGAAAGTGATCTGTAGTGCTAAAGCCTTGACGAAAATTGGATTGCTCTCTTGAAAAATGCAATATGCAAATATCTTTTATAAAACTAAGATCAGGCTTATGGGTCCATAATTATTTATGTACATTTAATGTGTCCCCTTTTTTATGGAATAGTGCAGAGATTTGCTTGGCATTTAAGATGCAGTTGAATTTGTCAGTAAGACTAAGTAATTATTTGGATTTGCCTATTTTGAGCTTTTCAACTCTTTTGCTAGCTCTTTTATAGATGCCTCGATAGATAGAACCAGTTGCACTTCTTCGACGTTTTCCTTGACTTTTCGATTCAGTCAACCTAAGGTTAGAAGTACCCGACCCAACAAAGAAAACACAAACATTTTGGAAAAAAATTTATTTATTTTTGAACATAATCGCCTTTCAGCTCTATACACTTTTCCCAGCTATGTTCAAAACGTTCGATACCATTTTTATAATAAGAACTGTCTTGCTCCTCAAAATAGCCATTAACTGCTGACATCACTTCTTCATCGTTGGAAAATCTTTGACCACTGAGCCATTTTTTCAAGTTTGGAAACAGAAGATAATCTGAGGGGGCTAAATTTAACGAAAAGGGTACAAGAGGTAGCAATTCAAACTTTAATTCATTAATTTTGGCCATTGCAATAACGGATTTGTGAGCTGGTGCATTGCCTTGAAGTAACAACACTTTCTTCTTAGCCAAATGCGGCCGTTTTTGCTTGATTTATTTGCTCAAACGTTGCAATAAGTTCACATAATACTGGCTGTTGATAGTTTTTCCTTTTACAAGATAGTCAATGAAAATTATTCCACGCTCATCCCAAAAAATTGACGTCATCACATTGCCTGCAGATGAAAAGGTCTTCGCCTTCTTTGGAGCCGGTTCTCTCTTTTGAATTCATTGTTTTGATTGTTCTTTTGTCTCGTAAAGTGATGGACCCATGTTTCATCCATTGTTATGAAACGGCGTAAAAATTCTGCTTTGTTGATGTGAAACTTCGCTAAACACTCAATTGAAACATCTGCACGACACTGGTCTTGCTCGAGTGTGAGCAAACCCACCCATCTTGCACACAGCTTTCTCATGTCTAAATTTTCAAATAATATGCGATGTACCGCACTTTTTGAAATGCCTACAATATCTGCTAGCTCGCACACTTTCAGTCGACCGCTTTGTGGATTTTCTTCACCATTTCTGGAGTCGTCACCTAACTTGGCAGCTGGTACGGCCTCGCTTAAACTCAGAAATCCAAAATTTTACTGTTGTAAACGAAGGAGCAAACTCACCCAGAGTAGAATCCAGTTCAACTTTTATATTGGTTGGGTTGAGGCCTTCCAAATAAAAGCATTGTACTCGTATCACATAACGATGACCAATTTTCTCCATTTTCACAAATTCACTAGCAACGTTCACTATTGATGGCTGCCAAACAAATACTAAACAACGTGGCGCTTTCAAACTTGAAACATATTTTCGTTTTTAGCTTATTTATGTATAAATTGATACTCTCTTCATCTAGAGCTTTAGGAATATCATTTTTAGGTATTACCTTGTAGTATTATTTGGTTTTGTGAATAATGCTTAATGTACCTCTTGCTGGTCTGTGCTCGGTGTTGAAGCCAAACTTCTTTATGATGAAAAAATAGTTAACAATCAACTTTTTACTGACGATGATAAAATCGATCTCGTTCTTTTTTGGTCTATTTTCTTTTCGTATTTTTTGAGAATAAATTATTTCCTACACAGCGCTAATTTTTTTAAGTTTTAGAATCTTTCATTCCCTTCACCGTAGCTATATTTCCCATCAAAAATTCTTCATTATTACCTTTTATACCGAAATTGGTGTTGAAGTCACCTATTATAGGTATAAATTTCATTTTATAGTCAGTGTATGCTCTTCATATATCTTTGTAAAATGCTTCCAATAGTTCCTTTCATGCTGATTCTGTTATTGCGTTTTTTTTTTTTTTTTGTCAACTGGAGTGCTGCTACTTTTTCATTATAGAGTGTAATTTTTTTCTATTCTATTATGCCACTTCCTATTTATCAAAAATCAAACCTAATAAAGTCCTTTGATTTCCCATTTAAACCAAAAGAAGTTTCCTTTATTTTCTTTTCATTTTTCTCGAATTTTCGTAAGCTCAACTACAAGGTGGGACAGACAGACAGATAGAGAATTAGTTGACAATAAATATTGTCTCCTGAAGAACGCGAAAATATTGTTACATATTATGTGCGCAAACAAATAAACGTTTGACTGAGTATCTCATGCAAACTGGGTCCACTACAATTGTTACAAGAAGAGGCCGACTTCGTATTGCTCGTTCGACTGAACGAGGTTAACTTACTTCCATGCTCTTTTAAACTTGGCGCAAGAATAGGATGACCTCGTATCCAAAATCTATTAAGTGAAAAAATAAACTTTTGCGTTTCTGGGGCAAGGAATGCACGGAGAGCAATTGCATTACCTCAAAGTGACTGTTTGGCGCGGGATTTGCAGTGAAAAAGTGATTGATCCTTATATTTTTGAAGACGCCGACGGCACCACAGTAACCGTAACTGGTGAGCCCTCAAGATATATGTTAAATGAGTTTTTTTTACCCCAAATTGCTGAATCGGGTCTCGAGCATTGTTTGTTACAGCAGAACGAAGCAACTACTCAGGCTTTGTAATATCCGAATATTACACCAATATTACACCTTCAAGTAAAATTTTCGCGAAAACAGAACCCAATTTCTTTTATTTTTAAAAAAAGGACAACCAATTTACATTATAACATTACTTTTGCCCCACTTTGTATATCACATTTTATTTTATCCACTGATTTTTCAAGTTAAATCTGACGTTCTTCTTTTTTCAAAAGTATTACCGACACTAAATATCTTACTATAGTGTCTTCCAGGTTATAAACATTTTTAGATTAAACATTTCGAGTCGAAAATCTCCTAAGCGATATTGGCTTTCTGGAAGTGTAAAGGAGCTTTGGGGAAGACATGGGGCTTAACATCGAGGAGGGTCATTTTGATCTATAATAGATGGCTATGAAGGAAAAATTACATAAAGAGACGGGTTGTCAGTCGGCTGCATGTAGCTTTCCCTAGCACATCTGATTTTGCGCTGGACTCACTAATGAATTACCCTTCCTATGATATTCATAGTATTAACATATAATATAAAATCGGCAGAAGGGAAAAAGTATATACATCCGTAGCAAATGTTTACCCGAGTTCAATCCCTTACTGAATCCTCTCATACTTTAAAGCTAGTTTCACAATGCAAGGTTTTTAAGCTCGTTCGGAAGACTAGAGAGCCTATACTCTAGCCGAAACATAATCAACAATTATTCTCGCTGGTAAGACAAGTACTAATATTTTTGTATCTTATGCAAGTTAATTTTTATAAAATTTCGATTAGTTGTCGGAAGACATAGATTAAGGCACCCAGAAGCAGCAGTACCTTATCGTTCAATATACCAGATGATAGATGACTCTTTGGCACTTCAGTTTATCTACATATACCAGTTGTACCAGCATAAAGTGAGCGTCAAAATGCAAGTGTCTCGATAGAGAACAGAAGAGAGAGTCGAAAATTGGGTGATTTTTTGGTTTGCTTCAAAAAACAAACAGTTTTATTGGCATGGAATCCATAAATTGGCTGAAAGATGTGAAAAATTTGTAGCTAGCAACATAGTGTAGCTAGCCAATACTTTAAATAAAATGTTTTTTACTCTTCCATTAAAAATTAGTATTTTATTTTCACTTTATACCGGTACACCTGTTATATAAGACGGAAACTCAACTTAATTTTTCATAGAGTTTTTAAAAACGCTTTTTGTGAGTGTTTTATTTCAAAGGTGTATACTCTGAAAGATGTGAAAAATTTGTAGCTAGCAACATAGTGTAGCTAGCCAATACTTTAAATAAAATGTTTTTTACTCTTCCATTAAAAATTAGTATTTTATTTTCACTTTATACCGGTACACCTGTTATATAAGACGGAAACTCAACTTAATTTTTCATAGAGTTTTTAAAAACGCTTTTTGTGAGTGTTTTATTTCAAAGGTGTATACTCTTATCACCCTAATACTAGGTGCAGTAACGTAACCTCCTTGACCGTCAGAATGCGCTGCTACTGCAAAAATGGTTATGGTGCCTTGAAGTGCGTTCATTTCAGTTCAGTTTTGTCTTGACAGATTGTTGTTGACGTGTTTGGCATCATGTTGAGTATGGACAAAAACGATTTTCGTTCTCTCATAAAACATATTTTTTGACAGGCAAAACGTCGAAGGAAACAAAAGAAAAGCTGGATAAATATTATGGGGCTAATGCTAAGTCAGATTACACCATCAAATATTAGTTTCGAGAGTTTCGGGGTGGCCGATCCTCCACTACCGATCAAGTCCGCAACGGAAGTCCTTCCGATTATATTATGTGTATCCCAAAATACGGATGCCATAACCTTGCCAGCCGACTGTTGAGTTTTTCGTCGTTTTAGATAAGGCTCTTCGCCTGCTCGCCACTCAGCTGTGAAGTGATGGAACCAAGTTTCATTCACTGTCACATACCGACGCAAAAATTCGGCTCAATTGCGGTTAAACAGCTTTAAACACTCCTCTGAATCATCAACACGTTGTTGTTTTTGGTCGATTGTGAGCAAACGCGGTATCCACTCTGAACAGAGCTTTCGCATGTCCAAATATTCATGTATGATATATCCAATACGCTCTTTTGATATCTTCAGAGCCTCAGCTATCTCGATCAACTTCACTTTACGGTCATTCGTGGACTTTTTTGATGTTTTCATCTGAAACAGCTTCTTTTGGACGTCCACAGCGTGCATCAACTTCGGTGATTGTATGACCACTTTTAAATTTTTCAATCCACTTGCGAATGGTTCGTTCGGCTGGTAAGTAACACTTACCAAGCCATTTCTTTGCAACGGCTGCATTTTTTCCCATCAAAAAGCAATGATAAATCAACACACGAAATTGCTTTGAATCCATTTTTTTTTTCACAATAACAAAAGTTGCTTCACTCACTACGCTATATCTCGAGAACTAATCATCCGACAGCTGTCAAATTTATACACGTATCTTTTGAAGGTTGGTACTAACTGAAAATGGTATGGATTTAATTCAAGTGTTGCCCTCTCTTAGAAACGGACTTTTCAGCCCTTGTATTATAGACATTGCTGATGCTGTTCGCTCTGGACATCCACCCACCACAGACGACGATCAAATCTTAGCTGCAGGCTTGACAAGCATTTGACGACACAGGACATTGCTCAGCCGCTTAACATCGTCCATACAACCGTTTCGCAGAGATTGAAAAGGCTTGGAATGTCGATAAAGATGACCTTTACTTTAAGTTGCTTCCACGTAATCAGACCATAAATGCTATTAAATATTGCTCCTAGCTAGATACTTTGAATCAGGCAGTGAAAGAAAAACGACCAGAGTTGGCGAACAAGAATGAAGTTTTTTTCCGTCATGACAACGCCAGACCACACACAGCTTTATTGACAAAGCAGAAGCTGAATTCATTTGGCTGGGAAGTTACACAGCAAACCGTACTCGCCACACCTTGCACCTTCTGTCTTCCATCTGTACTGATCTCCCAAAAACAATTTGGACGGAAGGTAATTCAATTCCGAAGATGAGATTAAAATTTACCTGTAAATATTTTTTACCCATAACTTTGCTGGCTTTTACAAAAGAGTCAATATGGTTCTTCCAGAACATTGAAAGAAAGTAATGAACCATGATGGACAATATCTGATGGATTAAATATAAGCTTTTATACAAAAAATGTATGTAAAATTTTAACCCTAAAAAAAACCGCAGAACTTATTGAACAACACAATACCTTGAAGTATAGTAGTTCTTGATATTTCATTATTAAATGCACAATCGAAGATATTGTCTCTACATTTCATTGGTCAGGAATTTGTTGTCAGACAGAAACAGATATGTAGATACATATATACACAGTGTTCTCTATACCACTGAATTAATTTAGACTAACAATGCTCAATTCACAATTTCAGGAAGAATGACACAAATACAAGCTAATTTTCATAAGATTAGTTTTCATTAGATTACCATTGCAAATAGGATATGTCTGCATCCCACATACAGAGGTACAAGTTCATATCGGTCAATTCCGAAATTGAAATTTCAAATTAATCCCGAAATGTTGGCAAACAAATCATCAAGTTCATGTCGCTGACTTTAAACATTAAATACACATGCATCCCACGGCTACCTTCCACTCCGCCTTTTAGATTGACAAAACATTCAAAATTCATGTCAATGCAGTATGTCAACATTTCAGAACATTGAACAAACATCCTTGCTCTTGTATTGACACTGGCATGGGCACACCATTGTATCCACATTAGTTGAAATAATTTCAAAAAACAATTTTTGTATAAAAGCAATTTCTTAAACTGACTTTATTATCAAATCGTTTCAGTACGTAAATTAGCTATGAAGTCAGTTCAATTAATTTGTCTTATGATTATCGTTATCCTGTTTGCCATTCAAATGGTCGACTCACAAATTTACTTCATCAGATATATCTCCTTCGAAGAACTCGTCGTTCTGCGGCCTTGCGTTACAAACGAATGCATATGTACTATACCATATGTTCCAATAGCCTACTTATAATAACGATTTTACACTAAATTTGGTAAATTATTGTTAGTATAAAATAAAATAAAATAAGTTAAAAAACCAAATTAAATACAGATTGTACTTAAGCCATAAGAATCCTTACATTCTTTGGGTACCTTGTCATGCTAGGAATTTTGAGACGTACAACTAAGCACCAAAGACGTCTAAACTAGAAATTTAACTGAAGGTGATATGAAGGTGATCTTAAGGAATTGTGCTACTGCGGCCGGAGGCCTCAACCAACATACTACGAAAACTCATCGCCGATCTAGGCACTGACCCAGGAGATGCTCGATCACCTGTTTCGGATGACTACTGCTGCTATTTCTACAACACGTTCCGTAAATTGATCTAGAGTGATGAGAGGGTACCAGAGAGACCCTAACTGTTACAATTCAACTCCATCAGAAAAGATCAGTGGTTGGTAAGAATACTGTTTTGACGGCTTGCCTCGGGAAACCGAAAAGTTGGAACGGACTCCAGAAGAGGCTCACTCTAAAGAACTTACGTCTAAGAGTCGGATAAAGAGAAAACAAAGACGGTGACGGTGCTGTCAAAGGCACCAGGTTTTTAAGTCTCACTGCACCAGAGACGTCAGAAAAAAGAAACAGGTCGGCGGAAGTGATTCTCACTGAAACTAGCCAACTTCTTTTGTCCCAAACAAAAGTGCCAGTGTCGGCATTCCCCCTGTCAATGGATCTTTCCGCTCACGATGCCCGGATGAAACCGGGCTTTGACTTTGAAAACAAAGTCTACAATTCCAGTGAATCGCATGAAATATTTAAATACATCGAAAAAAATAGCAGTAGTAATAGTTTTACCCATACATGAGGTCCAAAGAAAGAAACAGCCTGATACCGGTGTTACGACCAGCAAAGTTGCAGTTCGATCAAAATGGACGCAACCGGCGCACCTATAAGAATGCCCCTATCACATCTCTGGTGTTCCGAATTAAGAAGGCTGGCAATGACAACAGTCGGACCGACGCTGATTGCGAACACCGTGTCGGTCAACTGTGCTAGCTAAATCATAGAATATTTTACTTTTACCCAGAAGGCTGTGATATAAAGAATGGAAGTCTTAGATAGAATTTGAGCAAACTCTTGAACCATGTATGGTTGAAATCCGCCGCTGGGAACTAAAGCTCTTGAGGTTCTCTGACGCTTGTCATCTTCTGGGTTCCGAAGTAACTCAATGCAATGCAAAAGATCAGAACAAGATCTCCACGATAACTTTTATTATAAAGAACTTTTTTCATAGCTCTAAAACCTAAAAGCTTCTCACAGAAACAGTGTCCAAACGGACACTGGTAACTCAATTTAATAGGGGTTGAAAAGCAGCAGTCAGAGGCCACAGCCAATCAGTGCACTCTCAGATGTGCGCTGAATAAGACGTGCTGGATTTACGTCAGATGCAATTGAAAATTCACTGCCGGGTAAACAATTTTTATGGGGGTGCAAAAATATGACACGCTACTGATTTTGAAAAAGCTTCCCCAAAAATGCCAATTTATGTTGAACAGAGTATATAAAGTTCAGATTTCGAAGTGTACTTCTTACAAGTACTTCTTCAAAAAGCCCGAAACTATCGGTGAGACTAGAAGCCTAAAAAGCGAAAATTTACCAGACTGAAATCACTCAGTAAATCTGATAGTCCCTATACTGAGATGAAAGCACAGGCTCTCCGTCTCATGCTTGAAGCTCACTTCCCAGGTAACCATCTCACAACTAGCTCCTATCAATGTAGCTGCCAGTAAATTGAATAAAGCAACACGACGCAGCTGGTATATACATTTAAGGCATACATCCAGTTATGTTCTAAAATGGCAGAGACCACCTGCTGGTAACTCTGAAGAGAATCCGAACTGATAGCATAGCACTCGCAAGGATACCAAAACACCGGCGAATAGTAAGGGTAACAGTAATATCGAAAATCGGAAGAGAGGAGTAACTTCACTCTCGCTAAGATCTTCAGATCTATAAGTCTGACTCGCTTTATGTTGAAAAGCATGGAAGAATAGTCGAGATTGATGTATAAAAAACTGCTTTGCGAATGTATCCTCTGACTGAGATGCAACGTGTTTACTATCGCGGAAGATCTTGCGATAGAGCCCTTCAAAATATGGTAGAAATAATCGTAATTGAAAGCATACTCGGCAACGCAATTTTTGACTGCATTTCTGTATAAAACCAGTGCTGGTGAATAGGACATTGATTGCGGATGTTGACTGTGACCAATATGTGATGGAAATGCATGTTGCATGTTGGTCGAGTTACTGCCAATCGCTATTAATATTTCTGACATCTACGCACCAGCATACGAGGATGATATAGCTGTACTGTCTGTTGGATCGCGTCCAGCGACTGTCTACTCTAAAGCGCAGGCAGTGATAGACGTCTCTAAAATTTGCGGATGTTCTCTGATTCATCTGATCTGATCTGGTCTGATTCATCTAGTGCTTAAAGGATTAAGTATCAAATTGGGCACCATTCTGGATAACAAAATTCTCTGAACTAAACCTATTATGTTAATAGCCTCCAAGGCGTCATTGGTCTTTTGGCAATGCAAAAGAGCTGTCTGCAAAGCATGAAGCCTGTCACCCAGGAGGTTCTTTTGGATTTACACGGCTATGATAAGGCCAATTATATCCAATACGTCTGTTTTCTGGTGGCGCATGCTCTCACGAAAATATGCCATTGCTGCACTTATAGTACATGGCTGCAAAGAGCGGTCTGTCTCGCATGATTCTGATTCCGCTTTGATAAATTTCACTCCCCAATATAAAATCCATATCTGCACTCTCAAAGCCATCATCTATTTGAAAAGAAATATCAAAGAAGATCAATACGCTTTGACGACCTTTGATGTCTTATAACTCTGTGCTTATAAACATGCCGTCTGATGCAAAGACACCAGAACCCCTACTGAGGAAAAAATAGGAAATCAAATTTCCCTATGTCTTTCTGGAGGACGACAACGTTGAATTTTACTCCTCAATAGGACAGCTTGCGTCTGTTTCTCAAGTAGAGATAAACACTTAAATGTGCTATGCAAAAGTGGTAGAACATCCTGCAACGCTTGCTGTTAAAGTGCCGACGATACCGCCGAGCATTACCTCTGTAAATTTCCGGCTTAAGCTCGCTTAAGCTCGCTTCAGACTGCAGGTACTCGGCGTTGACGTGGCAAGAACTGGTACTGTAGGTACTTTAGCACTGCAGCGCTTACTACTCCTTCTTCGAAAGACTGAGAAACGCCATTAAAAGGAACTTGCTAGGAGTACAATGGACTAGCACTCAGACTGCTCTGTTTTAACAGAAAAACAAACAAACTCAACCAGTCCATGTGAAATTCAAAAATTTCATGTTCAAAATTTAGAGGCATCCTGTTATGCTTTCTGAAAGCCTGTAGAGCTCTCACTACATAAGCCATTATAATTGAGTTAACCACAGTTTTAAAACCCAACGCAGTTAAAATATTCCATACACTCTGGAAGGATTTTAGAACTATCAGTTAGACATCTTTCTTGCTGAAAATATTTCCACGGTCTCAATCACAGAAGACCGAATTGCATGCATGCCTCTCAAAGAGGATAAACGGTGGAAAGCGCAATATACTCCCCGTTATGACCCATTCAAAAATGAGTGGTTCTCCAGTATTACATAAGAGCATCTTTGATAATGATCATGATTCGATCATGAATTCTCTTCAAGAACTGGTTAAAGATGAAACCTTTGATTGCTACTAAGCCTGATCTTGGACAGTAAAATGAGGTGAAAAGATCATATTTTAGAACGATATCAGAACGAACTAATTACTCTTTATTCGTGCAAGAGGACTGTACGCTTAGGGTTAAGGGCCCTATAATTCAGCCACTGTGTCTACTGTCTGCCAATTCACACAATTGGTGTAACCGTTCGATGGCCTGCACTGAAAAGACGAACTAACAACAACCTCTTGTAAGAAATTCAGCAAGCTGCCCAAACCGGAGCGACGCATAAATAACCTCTCTAACAGTGGCTCTGTAAACATTGCTTCATTCGCTACCTATAAACTTATTTATTTATTTATTTAATAATGATGTATCACTGTACAATATTAAGTTATAGTCGACTTTTTATTTGCACAGGTTTGAAAGCAATTAATACAATTAATAATAACATTTATAATTATAAATAACAATGCATACAAATTATGGTTTGAAATATAGGGTTTTCCAATAGGGACTTGACAACTTTGAATTTAATTTGTGAACGCATTCTTTCACACTTCTTGTTCGAAGTGTCGAAAATATCGCTGCCGTTCAGACGTCCGTAGCAAACGATCCAAATCAGTCAATTTCACGGCGTTCTCAAGAATTGGGCATCGCTCAAACCACATTATGGCGTATTTTGCGTAAGGATCTTGATTTACACCCATACAAGATCAAGCTGACTCAAGAATTTAAACCGATGGACCATTTGAAGCGAGGTACGTTCTCCGATTGGTTTCTGGAGAAGATGCGCCAAGATGATGAATTTCATCGCAAAACCATCTTCAGTGACGAAGCTCATTTTTGGCTCAATGGGTTCGTCAATAAGCAAAATATGCGTTATTGGTTAGGTGAAAACCCACATGTGCTTCATGAATCACCACTTCATCCTAAAAAAATAACTGTTTGGTGCGGTTTGAATGCCGGCGGCGTTATTGGGCCATATTTTTTCGTATACGATAACGATCGTCACGTTACAATGAATGGTCAGCGTTATCGCGCCATGATCACCGGTTATTTTTGGCCCGAATTGGAAGATATGGACTTGGACGACATGTGGTTTCAACAGGATGGTACCACAAGCCACACAGCACACGCTACAATCGATTTATTGAAGAGTAAGTATGGTGAGCGTGTTATCTCAAGACATGGGCCAGTCGATTGGCCGCCTCGTTCGTGCGATTTAATGCCGCTTGACTATTTTCTGTGGGGCTACGTTAAGTCATTGGTTTATGCCAACACGCCGATGACGTTGGAAGAGCTCAGAACCAACATTGAACGCGGTGGCCATATGAACGAAGTCGAGTTCCATTCATAAATGTTTTAATTGTACTTCAAGCCAATAATAAAGTTTTTGAAATATCTCTAATGGTTTGCCTTTTATTTAAAAAAAAAGTTGTCAAGTCGTTATTAGAAAGCCCTATTTTATAAAAATAGAGGGAAACATATAGAAAAAGAAATAGAGGAGGATATGAAAGAAGAAAGAAAGTAGAAAAGTGGATAAGTCAATGTCAGGTTAAATGCTACTTTTTAAGGGTTTAAATAATTCCTTTCTAAAACGATTCTCTGTGTTCAGCCCTTTTAAACTTGGAGGGAGTTGATTCCATATATGAATTGCATGAATAAAAAACAAGCGGCTACTAATTAAATATCTGTATTTTGGCGGTTTTAAGTTTAATGTCCTTTCGGACATACCCTAGGTAATGTGGTATTTTGCTTCTTATAATCTTAAACAATGCGAGGACAGTACGAGTTTTTAACAACTTGGTTAAGTAGCAGCCAATAACTCGTTTTACATAAGAAGAAATGTGATCACAGCGATGGATATTAAATATATACCTGCCATAGTTGTTAAAGGTGAATTTTAGCTTTCTGGTAGATACAAAGTCCAGGTTCGAGAAGATTTCATAAAGGATAATAGGTAAATCATATGCCTTAATAATCTTCAATTTAATTTTGATAGGTAGATATTGTTTGGTGGGACTTAATCCACGGAGAATACCATATATTTTGGAAACAATGTTTTTTAATGAGTATTCCAATTTAGACACCCATTAAAGAGGACATAGATTTGGTTTTTAACGGATTTAGGTTTAAATCATTTTGTTTGGACCAGACAACTCAACAACTCCGTTCAACTCATTCATTGCAGTTAATTCTTCAGATTTCTTTAAACTTTTTAAAATCTGTACATCATCTGCATAAATATGATGCTCACACCTTTTGATACACTTCGATACGTCATTTATAAATAGTATGAATAAGAGCGGACCAAGAACCGAACCCTGAGGCACACCTGGTACGACATTTAGACTCGTTGAGACTTTACCTTCACAGAAAACTGTTTGAGTTCGGTTATGAAGGTAAGATGTAATGAGCTGACAAATGGAGTTCTCGAAAGCAATTTGATTCCGGAGTTTAAATATCAAAATTTCATGGTTTACTGAGCCAAATGCTTTTGAAAAATCAAGAAAAACAGCTACCGACATCAAGCCCCTATTAACACCAGAACGTTTATCATCACTAACCTTAAGTAAGGCTGTGATGCAGTTATGCTTTCTTCTGAACCCTAATTAAAAATCCGTTATGAGTTTCATCTCTTCAACCTACTCTTTCATTTAGTTGCTAATAATTTTTTTGAAGGCTTTGCTCAGAAATGGAAGAATTGTAATTGACCTAAATTCAGTTTTATTTGGTTTGAGAATTGGTATTATTTTTCCATTTTTCCAGTCGTTGTTTGAACCTAAGAAACTTGGATAAAAGTCACTCTCCTTATCGCTTACTCTTCAAATCAATCGACCTTTTATTATTTAAAAGGGACTTCAACTACCTGATTCCACTGTTTCCACTTCGAACACCATAAATTCGAGAGTTGTTAAAGATTGTCACACCTATACCAAAAAAAAAAAAAAAAATATAACACACCTTTATTTTTTTATTTATTAATTTTTTTTATTATTTATTTATATATTTATTTACATCGAATTATTTGTTGAATTATTTTATATTTAATTTACAATTAAGAAAAAGAATGGATGTCGTTCTGTAGTTCATAGAGAAAACTAGAGGCGAATGAGCCTTCAACAAAGAAAAGAAAAAAACTGAATGTTTGTGGGGTAAAACTAATAACAAAAAGTATACAATATTTTCACAAGTAATAAAGAATGAAAAACATTGAAGCAAAAGCACTAAGCTATCACATAATAATAATAACAATAATAATGAGACAAAAAAAAAAAAAAAAACTGTACTACATACCACCTTGATCAAGAAGTTCCGATTTGAGTTCTGTTTTTTTTTTTTTTCGATAAGTTGGTAGATCTGTTGTTGACATTCCCTCTAAATCTTAGCGTCATAACTTGATATTTGCAAAAGTAACGTAACCAAGTGTACATCTGACTCTGTGTGTGTTGGCGATTTTTTACAATTTTAGAAATGGATCCAAATTTGCAACAACGAACTTGTATTAAATTTTGCGTAAAAAACGGATTTAATGGTGCGCGAACGTTGGAAATGTTGGAAAAGTGTTTCGGCAACGATTCTGTAAAGAAAACGGTCGTTTACCATTGGCACGAGCGGTTCAAAAGTGGTCGTGAGTCAGTCGAAGATGATGAACGTAGTGGCAGATCATAGACATCGAAAACCGACGAATACATTGTTGAAGTAAAAGAAATGTTGGTCAATAACCGCAAATTAACCATCAAAAAAATAGCGGAGGACTTGAACATTGCCTTTGCATCCGTCCAAAACATTTTGGTAAATAATTTGGGTTTCCGTAGTGTAGTAGCAAAGTTGGTGCCAAAATACCTCAATTTCATGCAAAAAAGGAACCGTGTTGACGTCGCAAAAAATATGATTTGCGAGGCTGAATCCGATCCCACATTCATCAAAAGGATCATTACTGGAGACGAGACGTGGGCTTATGAGTACGACACGCAATCCAGACATCAGGCAAGTGAATGGCGTTCACCAAATGAACCGAGAAGGAAAAAACCACGTCGTTTTTAATCAAAAAAGAAGGCAATGCTCACAGTTTTCATGGATTACAACGGTGTAGTGCATTATGAGTTTTTGCCACTAGGCCAGACGTTAAACAAAAAGTATTATTTGGGCGTTATGAGACGTTGGCGTAAAGCAATTCGCCAAAAGAGATCAGAATTGTGGGCAGAAATTGGTGGATTTTGCACCATGATAACGCACCGTCGCACAGTGCCATCATTATTCGTAATTTTTTGACGAAAAATGCAACAGATACTATCCAACAGCTACCGAATTCACCTGATTTGGCACTCTGTGACTGTTCAATTGAGTAAAAAAAACACTACGGGAATGCGTTTCAGAAGCCGAGAGGAAGTTATGGAAAACTCGCAGGAAGCACTGATGGACATACCGAAAACCGAATATAAAAAATGTTTCGAGGATTGGATCAAGCGCTAACATAAGTGTGTTGCAGTCGATGGGGATTACATTGAAGGGGACAATATAGATTTAGATGAATAAACTTGTATTTCTGAATACATTTCGGGATTACAAGAAAAATACATATTAGAGATTTGAGTCAACAAAAATTTGACTTCTGAACTATCCACACTAAAGATGAATTGTTTTAGTTCTTTGAGAAACATACCGCGTTGAACAATCTGTCTAATTTCGGTTGATAAATGTTTAAAAAGCCTTGGTGCTGCTGCTGTGTAAAATTTCGAATAATGAGTTTTTTTTAGATCTTGGACATTGACAAGTTATTTATTTATTTATTCTTAAATTGTATATGTGAGAACTTCTCAGATTTGCGCTGTATCCGCTTCGAATGAAAAAAACTTTAAGAACATTGAACATGTAAAGATGTTTTATTGGAAGTATTCTTAGGTTTAGGAATTGTGGCCAACTGTGAGCTTACCGGTTTTGCTTACAAATTATTCTAACTATATGTTTTTGAGCAAAATATAAAACTTCAGATGTGCTGTTAGAAGTACCGTCCCAACTTGCAATTCCGTACTGGAGCTTGGAGTGCACTAAATCGTAATAAAACATAAGCAAAACTTTTTTTGGACACTGATCTCTTAAAAGATACATTTTACGAGTCACAGATAACATATATTTCCTTAAGTCCTCAACGTGCGATTTCCAAGTCATGTTTTTATCTATTAATATGCTTAGATACTTATAGCTTATAACACCCTCTATATTAAAGCAGCTTGGACTACAGTTGCTTTTACCACATTTACTTTTTAAAAAAGATATCATGTAAATTTTGGTAGGAATTTTGGTAGTTTACAAAATGTAGGAAATAAAGAAATTGGTCGATATTGGATTTGAAAATTTCTGTTACCTTTCTTTAATAGAGCAATGACTTTGGCGTTTTTCAAAGATGAGGGAAAATTACCACAGTGAACACTCAAGTTGAACAAATAACTTAAAACATTAATTACATAAAAACAAATATATTTTAGGAGACAGTTTGCTATACCATCGGAGGTGCAAGAGTTCTTATTATCAAGTGACATGATACACTTATGGATTTCAGCAGATGTAAATGGCTGAAAGACAAAACTATTACTTAATGAAACATCATCAACTAACTCTGGAAACATATAACAATTGCAGCTGTATTTGCAGTAAGGCGAAGATTTTGATTCTGTTGCAATAGAAGTGAAGAACAAATTGAAATGATTGGCAATGTCTACTGCGTCGGATATGTCATTTGTGACATTAATTTCTTTAAGGATTTCCTTAGCTACTCTCCATTAATTTTTTTTTATATTGCCCTTACAATATTGGAAGTTGGTTGCGAAGTATGTATCCCGACAAAATTTGACTTCCTTCTTCAATTCTTCATTCAATTTAAGAAAACAATCTTTCAACGTGTGGTTACCAGGAAGTCTTGTACACTTCTTACGTAAAGTAAGATTAAAGATTTTTTTTGTTTATTTTTATAAGTAATCTTAAGTCAATCCATAGCCTAAGACGTTTTAAATGTGCTCTTTTTTTATTTAGACTAGTAGTGCAACTCTCTATATGATTTTTGAGCGTTGACAAAAATAGATCATATGCTATGCTGTTTTTACTTTCTACATAGACAGAGTCTCAAAATACTACATACTTTAAGTGATCTATAGTTCGTATAGTATAGTAGTTCGTAATTAATTCTATTTTGGGTCTTAAAAGGGATATACTTGTCTGAATTTTCTGTTTTAATTGTTTCAAGATTAAGATAAGTCATGCAATGATCTGATATTTTGTGATCAAGTACTCACACCTTACAAAAATATGATCCCTGCATGTTTGTGAATTATCTGTGATTCTAGCTGGTTCCATAATTAGAGATTTTAAGCCAAAAGAGGACATTAAGGTCATTTAGTTATATGTGTCATTGTAATAAATTGTTTGTCTTTATATCTTAGCATATGTCATTTACTTGTTTCAGGAAAACACACACAATCGTAAAATGTTCTTTACAGCAATTGATTTTTAAAATATCGGCACTCAACAAACTAATTTTTACAACTTCACAATCACTTTCTTGTTCTTTTTTCAATCGCAAGCGATCATAAGCGATCAAGTAACATATTAAACTCATGAGGAGCTTATCTGCAAACCCACAAAAGTAATCACGGAATACTGTGTCATTGGAAGGCACGCGTGCAATTGACTATTCCTCATAACGATTTCTGATAGATTGGCAGAGATAAGGAGGGACAGGAGTCTGTGATGTACTTCCATTAGAATTGTTTTTTTTTTTTTTGCACACATCATAATGCAAACCCTAGGAAAGTTACTACCTTAAAGATCACCGTTCCTGACAAACTTATCAAGAAATTTCATTGGGACCGTGATGAGCTGCGGTACCATCCATCCGTGCTCTCATTGTTCTATCACAATAGACTTAGAACTAGTCTAAGTACATCTCAACGAAGAAATTCTAAAGTTACCTAACCGAAACTCTCGAAAAAAGAATAGCTGAGGTACTGTATTTTCTCCCTCAAGTTATTCAAGAAAAATAGGTAAAGTGTGAAAAATTAGGTTTTTAAGTTTTACATTTATTTTAATGAGCTCAAAGCCCGTCGTGTAGAATCTAATGGCTTTTTAATATTCAGTCCCAGCTTTTGCTTGTAATATGTTCGCATTTAAATGTAGCCTTGACAATGGAAGTTTTGCGAAATTAAATACATATTTGTGCGCAAAGGTTCAATTTTGATAGCTATATGAGATTTTTTTTATTTTTGTTGTTATAAAATGTATCTAGATTCTGGGGCTTATCAAAAGAAAGAATGAAATTCTTTTTTTTTTAAGGAACTTAACACTCAAGTGGGTATGAATACACTTAAAATGTCTCGGTATGTATTAAGTTTTTTGCAAAATGGGATAGAGAGAAAGAAAGATGTTTGGGCTCAGTGGTTATTTCGCTGCATGAGTGGTATCCAACATTTATTGGGGAGACTAAATTATTAGTTTCTATTCAACTAATCATCTTACTTGTCAACTAAAAAAAAAAGAATGTCTTTCGTGCGAGGCTGGGATTCGAACACCGAACTTTCCGATTTGGAAGCCAGTCCATTACCACTTGAGCTACGACCACCCACGGCCAACACAATATTGACCTGGCTCCCACGAATCCACATTGATTGCCATGGATTCAAATAATATTGCGCTGCCATCTACTCGTATCTAGAACTCATTCGTATATTCCCATAGTATGCGACATTAGGTAATTGTTTCAGTTTAGAATATATATACTTTAAATATACATAATAGAACAGAAGAGCTTTTCTTTTACTATTCAGGCATTCATAATTTAAATTAAGAAAATCCCGAGCCATACAAATCCAAAGTTTCAGATTCTCATCCATATACTGGAAGATTTGAAATGTCATCTGATTACCTATTACCATTACGATCATTATTTAAGTGCTTTGCTCACTTCGTTTTCAGTGAAATCTGACATTAGAAAGGTAGAGGTTTTTTAATAATTAATTTTATGTTCAAAAGGTTGTGAAGTTACTCCTACAGCACCACTGCTAACCTGGAGCGTCATTTATAAATATGAAACTACTTAACCAACCGTCACCCGCTTTCGGAGGGTGTCGTTGGTTAAAAATTGAG
The DNA here is from genome assembly GCA_907269105.1 of Volucella inanis. NCBI lineage: Eukaryota > Metazoa > Arthropoda > Insecta > Diptera > Syrphidae > Volucella > Volucella inanis. The sequence goes on from OU026153.1 coordinate 153,551,991, forward strand.
GTCCACCTCAGTTTTCTTTTATAAACTCCAACTTTCCGGCTACAGTCGAAATCAAAAAACAATTCTATCGGGATAGTTTTTGAATCAAATGTCCTTCTTCTACAAAAATCCTGTATCTGACCTTGTGTTCACTCAAACGTCTCTGGTAATTGTTAACCTCTATAACCACCTCAGCGAGGTGGTGATGCGGTTCGCTATGTGAAATGTCACATTTTTCTAAGATGTTAACACCGCTGAAAGTTGCACGTCTTTCAAAATAAACAAACGCAGCGTATTCAATGTGTTTATTAGCGTAATTGCATTTTGTATACCCCTTTCAACATCTTTTCAACAGACTTTAGTTGGAATGAGTACAATTTCATGAAAATATCTATTATTTTTGGTATGTCTAAATGAATTTTCATCTGTAGCACCCGGAAACCAATTGGATGGCAAAAATATCTGATGTCATTGCAAACTGTTAACCATGGCAATAGCAAGTATCGGATGAAAGATGTGCGGTCAAATGATGATGACTATACAGAACAAAGGACTAAAATCATCCAGAAGACCATTTTGCTCGCATGCGTGTATATATAGGTATGTATATGTATGTATGGATTCATACATATTTCCAGTAACCACAAACACTTCAAATGGACACAGATGCATGCAATTCTCTGTCTGTCTGTTTGTCTGTTTGTCTGCCCTGACCGCATTCAATGACAAAATTTACGAAATTTGAATTGAAAATTTCGAAATAACATTTTACAGTCGGAAGCAACAGAATAAGGACATTTGCATTAAGGTACCAGTAGGGAGGGTTCATGAGTTGCTGCTTATTTTTTTTTTCTTCTTAAATATCCTTGAGCATAAATGTATCAATATTCTGAGTATCTATTCAGAGTTACTCAAGTGAATTGTATGAAAAAGAATGCATGAGAAAATAAATAATCACGAGAGGCAAACGTCAAGGACTTTTCTCTCAAAACAAGAGGATACTCGTACAATACAATAGGAGAAGGTGAATTTTACTGAAAATATCAGTGCAGATATACAATTATAAAGAAAATTTAATTTGGCTATCATATTTCGAGGCTGGTTTTAGTCCTCCAATTGTAATATTGGCTTTTCTAAAAATATTGTTACTACCAAGAGGACAAGAGAACTCCCAAGCCTCTTAAAACTAATTTTTAAACAGAATATAGAGAAATTAGAAGTGGAAAGTTGAGATGGAAGTCCAGATTTCAAAGGTCAAATGTAAGACCTTGAATCCTCTTATGGTTCAAAAACTTATACTAAGGGAAATGAGATACTCGTAAGCTGTTAATAATCTGGTCAGTTTTCCCGTAACTACATATATCATGTGTCTACTCAAAAGAAGATTTCTTATATAGGATACAGGAACTGGTAAAAAATTATTGGAGGTTGTCAAGAATATAGTCTTCAGTGCCACCTCATATTTCCAATTCAAAGAACAAATCAGATGATCTACAAAACAACAAACCTAGTCTGAGGAGCAGATTGCTAGTGCAGAAGAACATGGATTTTTAACAGAAATGAGCGCTCGTTCAATTAAGATAACATATTTCGCTTACAAAGCCAATGGAAGGATACAAATATCGTTGCAAGAAGCCCAGCAAGCTGTGAAAATACCTGTATATACAGGGTATCCAAGTTTAGCAGTATAATCCTTTAAGGTCATATTCCTGAAGTTCCTCTGAACAAAAAATTTTATGCAGGGGGGGGGGATCTATTCTCATTCCATTTTAAGTTACAGCTCATCAAAGTGGGTGACCTTTAATTTGGAGGAACGCTATAACTTCTAAAATAGTACAGGTACAAGAATAGTTTTAGACATTTCGAAAAGATTATTTAGTAGTGCATACAAATACTTTGGGTACATCTGTGCAACAATAAAAAAATTATGGCTCGTTAGACATAAAATTATGAAAGTTTTTGGTTCCATTTTTTACTTAAAATGCATCTTTCTTAAAATTTATACTTAATAAATTTTCTAGTGAAATTTTGTAGTAAAAGCCATTATTTGTTACTCAGTTTTTCAATTTGGCGATACAGTACATTTACAAAGCTGTGGTAATAATTATCACATTATCTTGTTTTAACTGATCTACAATCGACATTTTGCTCTGTAAGTGAACAGCCGATTGATAAACTGATTTCCACAAAATGTATCTAAAACGTGAATTCGCGGAAATAACATAGTGTTGGTATAAGGGTTCTATAATGGAAACGCTTCATGGGCAAGATGACCAACGACGATACCTAAATCGTAAAACATCGTGCATCCGGCTATTCGCTGTTACGTATCAGCGCCTCGTTGATACTTGGTCAAGTGCACCAAAAAAAAAAAAAAAAAAAAAAAAAAAAAAGAGAAGGACACTCAGACGTCAGAAGTTGAAGTTGACATTTTGCGTGCTGTGGAAGTTTAGCCTACAGTCAGCAGTTAAAACTTCCCAGAACCAGAATTTACAGGACTCTACAGAGTAATACATAAATCACACCCTTTCCATTTGACACCAGTATATGATTTACTAACAGATGATGCGCAAAGAAGAGTGGAATTTTGCCAATGGCTACTGCGCAGACATGCAGAAGACGAGCAAATCCTCAAGAATATTCTGTGGACTGATGAAGCGCAGTTCTCAAGAGATGGGATTACAAACCACAATAATTTGCACCATTGGTCATACTCCAATCCCCATTTAATTCGCACAACATCCTTTCAAAGGTAAGAATTCAATTATTGTAAAAATTTTCTTCAAAATGTGTTTTTTTTTTTTTTTTTAGTTTTAATTTTGGTTGGGGCGAATGCCAATGCCAATTAATCGTAAACTTAAACTTAAATTAAAAACTAAGGTTGGTTGGGGCGGTGAAGGAAAATGGATTTAAGGTAGGAAGTGGTGCGGTGGAAGTCAAAAACCGTAGGATTCGACGTGATTTTTCGACTTTCGTAGCATACGGGAGACTGGCTTGTTCGCGGCATAGGAGGTGTGGTGAGTTGATAGATAGAAGAGACGAGGGGTACGTGGATTACGAGGAAAATAGAGTTGTGAAGACTCTCGCATTCAACGTGACCTGAAAAGAGTCTATGAATGAAGAAGAGAAAGCCGGCTGCATCTCTGCGTTGCTCAAGGGTGTTTAAGTTGATAAAGTTGAGACGGTTTTGATAGGGGGGCAGAGTTAAAGGATCGTCCCAGGGCATTCCTCGAAGAGCAATGATGATATGGGGACCATACTTGATTGGCGTACTCTAGGAGGGGGCGAACAAAAGTAAACAGAGGGACCTGGTCACTTGTGGGTTGGTGAATTCTTTGGACTATCGTTTTACAAAACCTAGTGCAGAGTTGCTTTAAAGAACTATCCCATCCATATGTAAACGGAATTTGAGCTCCCTATCACACAAAATGCCGAGGTCGCGAAGAGATTGGACAGGGGAGATAAGTTGGTTGTGGAGAATGTAGAGTCGGGAACGAAATCGGTGCCACTTATGTGAAAAGGTGATGGATTGGCATTTGGCGATATTAAGTTTCAAACAATTTTTGAAGCACCAGATCGAGGAACTGTCAAGGTCTTGTTGAAGGAGGAAGGAGTCATGGGGAGAGGAAATGGAGATAGATAAGTGTATAATGATCTTATCGAGATCATTTATGGTTAATATAATAAGAAAGGGACCGAGATGGCTGCCTTGTGGAACTCCAGAGGTGGCCAAAAATGGAGCCGAGTGGGCTGACCTAAAACGAACATTGTAAAAATGGTTTTCAAGGTAAGAGGAAATCCACTTTAACAGAATGGGTTCAAAGACGGGGGTAGATAATATGAAGAGTATTAATCGATGAGAGATTTATCGAACGCTTTGCTAAAATCGGTTACAACTACATCGACTTCGTTGCCATTCTCTAGGGCAGAGAGAGCAAAGGATATGAATTCAACGAGATTTTTGTTTGTTGACCTACCCTCTAGGAAGTTATGTTTTCTAGGAGAAATAAGTGATTTGCATTGGAAGCTTAGAGCTTCATACAAAATATTTTCGAAGATTTTAGCAATAGGACGATTGTTGGTTATTTCATTCTCCGATCTTTTTTTGTGGATCTTGGGTTATGAAGGAGGTTTTCCAAGCCCGAGAAAATTCTCCTTGGGAAAGGGAAGGACGAAAAAGATTAAAAAAATATTGCATGGAGGCCATCTGGGCCGGATGTGAATTCGTCATCGAGTTGGTGCAATTTATATTCGATATAAGACGGGTCCAAGATGTGAGATAGAAGTGGGCCATTTGAGAAGTTTAGTAGGTAACTAAAAAGTAAAAAGGTAAAAAGGAATCGTTGGTAAAGGATTGTTTAAAAAAGATTGCAAATAGATTGGCAGTGGTGAGTGGATCGATTGATGACTTTTTGTTGAAAGAGAGGGAAGTGAGGTAACCATCGGAGTTTCTGTTGTAGTTAACAAATTGGAAAAGGGACTTAGGGTCGCTTACAAGGTTGGCTTGCGCATTATTAATGTAGCACTCGTAAAGGGAATTGTTAAGTTCCCACCAATATAGTTGGAATAGTCGGAAATGAATCTGGTATGCAGGAAAACAGCCCATAACTTTTTTCTCTTATTTCGTAAGGAACAAAGTTTTCGATTATACCAGGGAGGACTGGTAGATGATGTTTAAAGGCGGGAAAACGGAACGTAAATAGGAAAATAATTATATACTTTTTTATAAAAAATGAATAAGGCATCATTTATACTTAGGTTGTGAAAGTTAAAGAGGGATCTGCAGAGATAGTTACTTATTTTGTGAAAGTTAGCTTTATGAAAGTCGTGGGATAAGTAAGTAAGTAATATAGATAAGTAAGATAAGGTCTAATTGCCTGTCAATATAATTGGATATACCGCTGACATGGGATAGACTCGAGTATGTTAAGTGATCTAAGAAGAGACATTCCTTAGCTGAGTTTGCATTAGAAGCGATGAAAAATGAGTGACCATCTGACGGAGTCCACTGTAGCTAAGGAAGATTAAAGTCGCCGAAAACAAGGATAACGTCAGTAGAGTCAGAGATGTCAATTAAATGGTCGATCGCATCGATAAGAATTGATAGGTTGAGCTGGTAGGATGTAGCAACATATAACGTAAATGTACTTGAAAGGGAGTGATATTTTTATTGCGACAAAGTCGACTTTAGAGGATGAAGAAATGGTTATGGGAGAAGAGTTAAGGCTGTAGTGGATCGCCAGCAGGACGCTTCGATAGGGGACTTAGCATTAATGTTTGGGCTGGATTGATATGAAACATTTAAGTTAGCCCGCACGTTCTTCCACAAACAGTTAATTCATATTACCACCTAAAATTTCTAAGAGAACGATTGCCGGAGCTCCTTGAAAATGTTCCTCTTGTTCAGGGAAGGGCAATGTTCTTTCAAGAAGATCACAACTTCAGATCTTCTGACCTAACACCCATTGATTTTTTCTTCTGAACTGCTGTGAAAGAAAAGGTTTATTTAAAAGAAATGTCGAGTGTGGTAAAGGTCCAAAAAAATAATAGTGTCGCTTCAATAGAGATAAGAAGAATTTTGCTGCCTGTTAATCTGCCATCCGAAATGGTTAAACGCGCCCAAAAGTTCAAATTCAAATGGAAGGAAGGCCCTTCGAACAATTGCTATAAACGTTCCGTAAACTGTTTCAAAAAGGTCCTTCTAAGGGCCAGAAAAAGATCTAAGAGATTTCAATGGCTTTTACTACAAAATCTGTTGATCGTATGTAAAAATGTTTCAAAACATAATTTTCAGGAAATTTTGCAAGGATAAAAATTTCAGAAAATTTATTAAGTAGAAATTTTAAGAGAAATGCATTTTAAGTAAAAAATGGAACCAAAAATTTTTTATAATTTTGAGTTTAACGAGCCATAACTTTTTTGTTGTTGCACAGATGTACCCAAATCATTTAAAACTTGTATGCACTACTAAATTATATTTTTGAAATGTCTTAAACTATTTTTGTACCTGTTCTAGTTTAGAAGTTATAGCGTTTAAAGTGGTTACACTTTCAAATTAGAGGTAACCCATTTTGATGGGCTATACTACTTAAAATGGAGTGAGAACAGACCCCCCCCTGCCTAAAAGAATTATACTGCTAAACTGCGATACCCCGTATTGTACAAAACATTTTATTTCCCCTTTGATAGCACTACAATTGTCGGTTCAGAGTAATCAGACAAAACACCACCCCATGGTAATCCTTGGACAGTATCAGCACACACCATATCAGCGCCAAGTATTTGCAACCTGATTAGAGCGTAGGCCGGGCACTCACCGTGATAGTGCTATGTGGGGTTGTTATCACCAAGCGTCATATAACGCTGTATGACTTAACATAATAAGTTAAGCAAACATAAGTGCTTAGCAAAAGAGTGAAGCTTTGTCACTACATTACCTGCATGTGCCTGAACATAGACATCAGAATTATTAAGAGCCTTAAGCAGTGAGTAGAGCAATGTGCATCATAGCAGTAGAGAGCAATAAATGGGGAGCAAAGGCTGAAGCTTGTCTCTCATTTTCTTTATAATAATCGTCGAACAAGCAGGCAAGCACTCATAGAGAAACAATTCGCGCACTACTCAACCGGAAGGCCTACTTCCAGGACAATTTAGAACAGCGGCATATAGTTTGGTAGAGAGCACGTACCAATCAGTTCCAAAATTTGGAATCATGTGTGAACTTCGCCTCCTCGATAAGGCATGCAAGATCTTATCTGTCGTCCTTTGAGAATGCCTAATGCCCTATGTCAACGACCTGTTAGCCCTAGTTATTGCGGTCTTACGTTCACACCAAATCTAAAATTGGACCTGGGGTACAGGTAAGCCATTGCAGAAAATAAAATTGAGGAGAACGTTGATTGGACTTAGATGACAAAGTCATAGATTGACCATTAACATTACGCTCTAGAATAAAAGTATCTTGGGGTGAAGAAATAGTTTTGGAGAACTAAGTGGGGGGCAGTATTTAATAATCCTCTTAAGATCGTTTATATGTTTCAATGAAAAGAGAATCTAGATATCCATTTTAAAAATATGGGAGGGAAGGCAATTTGAAAAAGATCAATTGATGAGATATTTTATCGGAGGCCTTAACAAAATCTGTAGCAATAACACCGATTTCACTGTCAATTCGAAAGCTGAAAGCGCAAAGGTTATGAATTCAACTAAGTTTGTAAGAGTTGATCTTCACTTCGGAAATCCATGCTGACTGTGATATATAAGAGACTTGCACTTAAAGCTGAAAACCTTATATTGAATAATATATTTTCGAATATTTTAGTCATGTGATATACCCTAGTAATATCTTAGTTAGGTAAATCATTCTTTGATCCATTTTTATGATCCGGGGTTACGAAAGAGATTTTCCAAATTTGAGGGAATTCGTCTTGTATGAGGAATAGATGAAATAGGGAGGAAAGTAGGAGAGAAAGATTAGAGGTATATTTTTTGAGAAATATTGCGGAGAGCCCGTCAGGCCAAGGTAAAAATTCAACATTGAGATTTTATAACTTTTTTGCGACAAGGATGGGATTATATCGTCTATGTACTATAGGTAAGCAATTTTCCTGTTGTGATAAGATCTCTGAAAATATGTTTCATAAATCGCTCAAACACAAATGTTTTGTTACTTTTTTTCAAGCCAAATGGCATCCTCATGTACTCGATTGTTCATTGGGTTAATAAACGAAGTATACTTCATCAACTCGTCTGAAAATTTTACATGGTGAAAGTCATTCTCCAGATCTAGTGTACTGACATATTTTTAGGCGATTAATATGATCCTCTATGAGTGGCAAAGGGTAGTTATCCGGTAAAGTGATTCTGCTGAGCTCCCTTAAGTCGATACAATGTCTAAGGGGAGCTAGGCTCACAGTTAATTCCTGTGCACGATGGAAAGGGCTATCTTCATTTCGAAATCAGTTTCTCGAAATTGAAATTCGGGGCAAAATAACTCACGACCAACTTCTTGTCCAATCCTCGTTTGAACCTCCCCACATATACTAGGATTAATATTCAAATCTAACTTATCTCGATCTGAAATGTCGATATTAAGAAGTTTTTTAATGACGTCAGCGAGGTTAACTTCAATATTTTGATGTGAACAAAGTAAATATGGTGTTACTTGTTGTTCTTGGATCTTTTTGCTTGTTGTTCTTGGATCTTGATTGCTGCTGACGCTATGATTTAATTTTCGAAATAAAATCTCTACATAAAATGAGAGGATATGTCATCCAGTCGCATCCAATGGACAGTTGTTGACTCTCGAGTACATGTGTTTGCGTTTCTGTAGTATTGATAGTAAATCGGACGGCAGGAATCGTTCTTGAAGAAACTGATTGGACATCCAGAACCTAAAGCGATTGAAGCGTAATTGAAGCTACCATTTGATCGCTGGTCCATATGCATCGAACATTATCGTCTTTTGTTCTTGCTTTTGAAGTGTTATTGACATAAACTATTTCATTGCTTTGCAGTGCCATTACTGAGGTTTTGCTTTCGCATTTTGTTGAAATATGTCCAGGTTGTCGCACTTGTAGCATATTACATACTTTCCCTGGAATCTCGAATTTGGCCCTTTAGACAACCGAGGGCTGTCGACAAGTGCTTTTGATTGGCTTGGTTGTACACAACAGTTGTGCGGGGTATTTGATGTCGACGTAGGTACTTGCTCTGTGTTATCGCGGTAGTTGTTCTTCAATTTGGTGTATTTCCTTAGGGATGATTTTAGTTCTTCAATAGTTTCTGCACTCTTCAAAAAGCTTTTGTTCACTTCTGAATCAGAAATACATTTTATTATATATTGTACAAGATTCTCCTCTTCAATTTTGCTAAGAGATGCTATCTCCTGCATGTGCATTATTGCACTGATTCTTCACTGATTATTCACGAAGCTTGTTATACACGTTGGACCTTGTCACTACTTTTAGGAATTCATTTTGTAATGCACTTTTTAACTGTGTCGAAGTTCGCACATTTAACGTTCGAATAAATAATTTGGTTGTGCTCTTTAGAAGCCTGTAGGCGTAAATGAACTAATTGCGATCATCTAAGCTAAATGCCCCCGAACACTCTTCGAACTGTTCGATCCAGAACTTTACGTTGAAATTCTCGTCTCCACTAAAAGAAAACACTGAATCCTCAAAATCTCTAAAATTGCAGAAGGATGTTAGTCGAGAAATTTATTCTGTCTCGTTCAGTTGCAGCTCCCGTAGTTGCTGTTTCATCCTTCTTATCTTCATAGATTCACGGTCACATGTCCCAGATTTTTGATTAGACTTTAGTGCCTGTTGTTTGAGACTTTAAGAGTCTTAAAATGTTGTCCACGCACTCTTAGGACATTGTCAAAGACACTCTTCCTGAAAATAATTTCTAGAATATAAGAAAAATATACAGTCGTTTTAAAAAAAGAAAAAAAAAAAAAAAAAACCGTTTGATACAGTCTTCGAATCCCATTTCTGAGAACTGTGGGGAGAAATGACTACCGCTGCTAGTGGCGGTCGTAATTATACATCGTTACATCAGATTTGGAGACTTAGGGTCAATAACCTTGTCAGGTGGTCAACTATTTTCCGGGAAATGATTGCAGCTAGAAGAAATATTACAATATTACAGTGTGTTGCGAAAGAATGTTCTCATCTAATAACTATTCTTCAACATTGAGTACCCACCGTTGCTTATCAAAGGTAAGAACATTGACATCTCCTGATCCTGGAGCACTTATGTTATTGTCTTACCGTTACCTATTCGGATGAATTGCGGATAGTCGAAATTTTTTTTAAAAGTCATGTGATCACAAGCTCCTGAATCAATTACCGTGCTGACCGTCAACATATTGAGCCCTAACCGGCAAATTATTGTAAAATTATATCAAATCTTGGCGTTAACGATAAAATTAAAAAATTAAGAAAATATGTTTTAATAAAAATTTCACTTTATTAATTCGTTATTGTTTGTGAAAATAAAACAAAAATATTCTACAATAATTGTTGGTTAAAGTAAACAAAAAAAAAAACTCTTCAAATTGAAAAAAAAAAATAAAAAGGTAACGAAAAATAGAGGGATATTTGATTATAAAATTATCTTCCTCGTCTGTTTGAATCAGAGTATCTCTAATTGCAGCAGTAAGACTCATAGATAGGTACTCGTCATGGTACCTTTCAGGAATTATCGTTTTGTTGCAAAGTCCTTTTAAATCGAGATACATTGGTCGGGATTTTTTTAATTTTCTGCTATAACATTGATGTTGATTACAACCTGTCGCAGAGAAACGGTTTGACCTTGTAAGACCGTTGTCACACACTTTCACCTCACAGTCGTTCGAGAATCCATATATAAGCAAAACTAATTGCTTATTTTTTTTCAAGAGATGCAATTCTAAGTGACTTAAAATTTATATTGCACTTAGTTGGAAAAAGTGAATAGGAGAGCTTTTTAAAGTATTGAAAATCTTTGTAATTCAGAACTGGATTGCTAATTGCATTATAAATTAAAGTAGGCCACTCGGAAGGAACATATACTGTCTTATTAAAAATAAATGCCTCAACGGTGCTATGAATTGAATCAACCGGCATTATTGTGTGGCCAGGTAGTAGAAATGTAATTTGAATTTTTGATATAAAAGATGAATTACTCAAAAAATGCATAAGCATACATAGAAAGCATACTTCTATTGCAGATTTTGTCCCGCGCAGCTATTACAATAAAGATGGATTTTCAACCTTTCGTTGATCTACCAAGGTCAAATATTTTAACATAACACTTTTGCCGTGAAGAGTATTTAAAACTTTTTGTAAGTCAAGGCTGACACAAAGAAAAGTTGGATCGGCCTTACTTTTTTCCTGATCTGAAAGGAATACTTTTTTGACATTTCCTTGTCTGTAATATGGTTAATGTAGTCATCTATCTGTTTCAGAATACTTTGTTCATCTATTACGGCGTTCTTGTAGCTTTCAAAAAAGGAGCCAATATGATAATAATTCTTAAATCTCAACCGAAACACTCTTAAGAATAACATTGGGGAACTAAAATTCTGTGCTTGCAATTGTGTGCAATATATTTTAAAAAGGTTTGAAACGTTTGAAAATTCTTAGGGGAGGTATAATTTATTACTTTTGTTTCGACAATAATGGGATGGTATTGCAGGGAGTTTTCCAATGAAAGACTTAAAAATACTAATTTTATTCTCAGGAATTTAATTATGGGTGACTCGTTTTCTAAAACTGTCTTTGTGAGCAATTTTTTCTTTTTGTGCATATCGCATATTTTTTCCTATTATATACTCGTAAGAAACATTCCTTTTTTTACTAAGAGCTCTTCTCCTCTTACATTTTTGGGTTTCAAACAAGACAGTAGCGCTTTCTGTTTGTCAGAATTTCTCATTCCCCAATAATGTTCGTGAATATTGAATCGATCGTTTTCACTTAATTTATTGGATCTATAACTTAATTCGTGTTATTTGTGTTGTTTGCTAAGAGATGGCGTAACATGTATTATTCCATTGGAACATGCATTAGAAAGCTACTGTTACTGTACGTCATTTCAGTATATGTCATTCATTTGAAGCGTAAACAACAATAATTTTTTTTCATCCAAATATGTCGACCTTTGTGCCTGAAAAAGTGTTTTTGCGGGGAGTTCTTCTTCATTACTTTAATATGAAGAAAACTGCTGCCGAAAGTCATCGTATTTTGGTGGAAGTTTATGGTGAACATGCGCTAGCTGAGCGAACGTGTCAAAAGTGATTTTCACTATTAAAAAGTGGTGATTTTGGCTTGGAAGACGATGAACGTCCTGGGCAGCCAAAAAAGTTTGAAGATGAAGAACTGAAAGCATTACTCTATGAAGATTGTTGCCAAACACAAGAAGAGCTCACGGAATCTTTAGGTGTCACTCAAGCAGACATTTCAAATCGTTTAAAAGCAGCTGGATATATTCAAAAGCAAGGAAATTGGGTTCAAAATGAACTCAAACCGAAAGACGTCGAAACACGGTTTCGCATGTCCGAAATGCTGCTGAAACGCCTCAAAAGGAAGTCATTTTTGCATCGGATTGTTACTGGTGATGAAAAATGGATCCATTACGACAACCCCAAGCGCAAAAAATGTAATGTGAAATCCGGCCAAACAGCCAAATCAACGGCAAAGCCGAATATCCATGGCGCGAAGGTAATGCTCTGCATTTGGTGGGATCAGATGGGTGTGCTGTATTATGAGCTGCTAAAACCGGGTGAAATATCAATCTACAACGCTACCGAACACAATTAATCCGTTTGAAGAGAGCAGTAGTCGAAAAACGCCCGGAATATGCGACCAGACACGAGGCAATAATTTTCCATCATGACAACGCTCGGCCCCACGTTGCTATTCCGGTTTAGAACTATTTGGAAAGCAGTGGATGGGAAGTCTTACCCCACCCGCCTTATAGCCCAGACCTTGCCCCTTCTGACTACCATTTGTTCCGGTCGATGCAGAACGCCCTCACTGAAATACGGTTTACATCAGAGCAGAATATCAAAAATTGGCTTGATTCATTCTTGGCTACCAAGCCGGCGCAGTTCTTTTGGAATGGGATCCACAAATTGCCAAAAAGATGAGAAAAACTCATAGCTTCAGATCTGCAATACTTTGTATAATACTATTGCACATGTTTTTCCTAAATAAACCTTCAAATTTTGGGGAAAAAAAACCGCACGAATTAAAATATATACCAATATATTGGCAATTGTTGCCACATTTTTTGTATTTAACTGATTTTATTGACGCGGACCGAACTTTATTTTGAGCTTTTTTATTCCTTTTTTTTTCTTTCACCTCTTTTTCCGACACACATTTCTTCTTTAATTTGTGTTGAATTGGATTCGCTATCAGAGTACGGAACAAGGTTGTTTTCACCCGACATTTTTAAATGAAATTATTAATATTTATAAATTTAATTGTTTAACCATAACGCAAAAGCAATTACCTGATCGCAGGTTAAAACAACAGTTCAACAGTTCAACAATTATATTAATTAAAGCCAAAATATGGTTCATTAGTCATTATCATACCAATGTAAGGTACATACATACATATGTACAAAATAAATACATTTCATTAAGAACAATGCAATGCTCTAAATTGCACTCTTTTCCAAACGTTATAGCTGTAAGTCTTTTACTGTACAATTATTTTGCTGACTGAAGTGAACACAGAGAATAAGAGCAAAATTATTTGACTAATAAGGTGAATTGTTTAAAATAAAGCAGTAACATTGTATGTCATTTACGATATTTTGGTGTTTAAAAAATTAGAATGTCGCTTAAGATAAATTTTGATTGTACTCTAATTTATAATTAAAAAGCTTTATTGAAAAACCAATGATGCAGAAAAACGCGTAATCGAATAAGCTTTCGAACTGCATCATTAACTCACTTTTGCAAAAAAATGTGGCTTACAATAGTTTGGCGGTTAGGGCGCGATATGTCCATAAAATGCACTTCCAAGTTTTTAAATAAAAAAAAAAAAAATAAAAAAAAAAAAAAAAACAAAAGCACAGTGCAAGTATTCTAACTCCTCCTGCCCCCGGTCTTAGTACTGTTGCTTGCACTTGGTAACTGCTGTTGCTGTATTAATCATACGGCACGGACAATGTGCATGTAACAACCGATGGATAGTGGGTTGCAAGTTTAAATTTTTTTGGAGCACTGTTTCTATATGTTGTAAGGTCATAACACCTACAACAAATTGATTCAGTACGCCAACATCAGAATTTTTACTTCGCAGCCTTGCTTAGCACCGTCGTTGTTTGTATTTCCTGAGTTTGTTTGTGATTATGAGTAGAGAATTCAGGGTTGACATAGCTAACATATGCGGGCTAAAATGTAATCACTTTTCTGCGTACGTCCACGTCTGTAAGTACAGACTAGTTGTAGACTCCCGCCCATACCTCCCATATCACTCTGATCTATCATCACTAGTGCCATTATTCGTCTCATACCGTGGTCTCGCTATTTACGTGCGTAGTGATGTAGCTTACCAAACTCAGCCTTAAAGTTATCCGTGCTACAATACAGAATTCAACTTTTTGTTGCTAAAATTCCATCTCCATAAGCCCCAAACTGGACAGAAATTCGATTTTTAACGAGTCGATGCGCTTTCTGATTTCTTTTAAAGAATTGTATCCCTGTATCCTTATACTGAAATCGTTATTACGGGCGATTTCAATATACAAAATTCTAGGTGGCTTCGACATTCGGGAAAGACAGCACTCGAAGGACGGTGTGTTGAGATCTTCGCTGCAGAAAACAACTTTACCCAACTTGTAAATGAGCCCACACGTATACCAGACATTGATAGTCGTATCGCTAACACCCTTGATTTGTTTTTAATTTCCCGCCCTGATAAATAAAATATCAATATGCTATCCACTCTAGGCTCGTCGGACCATTGTGTTAGGTAATTTCTCGTACATCGAACACACAGTTAGAGAAAAGATTCCTAAAAGAACCGTATGGCAAGATAAGAAAACCAATTGGAGTGGACCTAAAAGTTTCTTTAGGAATGTTCACTGGTCGTTATATTTCCTTGATAACGACATGGATGCCGCTGCTGATATGATCACAGACACCATTCTCTTTGGAATGAGATTCTTTATCCATCATCGGATGAAGAGTATTAAACAAATTTCAGAATTTTTTTCGGTTCTACAAGACCAACCCCACTGAGGAAAACCGAAAAAAGTTCAAACGAGTCAGGAATAACTGCAACGCCTTTCTTAAGGGTGTAAAATTCCAATACGACCAAAAACTGAGGCAAAAAATACTACAATGTCCCAATGGTAGTAAAACTTTTTGGTCGTTCATCAAGAACATCAAACATTCTGCTCACCCTTCGTCCCAACGCTCATTAACAAAGACATTTCAACGGCCAGCTCTTTGGACAAGGCCTGTCTGGTTGCTGCACATTTTTCGGCCAGTTCAATATTTCCAGATTGTGCTTTATCCTCGCCTTCACTTGAGTGCGTCGAGTTTTTAATGGGACGACTCCACTTTCGCACTAGTGTAGTAGCAAGAGTACTTAAAGTAGATTTGTGTATATAATCTGCTGGTCTAGATGGTATATATCACCTTTCTCTGAAGAGGTGTTCTTTTTCTCTGGCAAAACCACAGCGTTAGCTTTTTCCTCAATCTGACTTTTAAGGTCTCTTTCCGAGAAGATGAAAAACAGCATTTGTCCAGCCCGTCGCTAAAAAAGGCGAATATTCTTTTCTCTCTTCCCACAGACCCATATCACTTACGTCCCTTCCTTCTAATGCTGATAAACCGTCAGCTCAGCAGTAGGGTTTTCATAGCAACATGGTCTTAGTTTCAAGTCTGATACTAACAAAATAAATGCTAGTGTGTCCCAGGTCTCCGTTTCATTTCTGACACTCTTTTTAATTTTCATTAATGATCTCTTGTCTGCAACTTCTAGTCCAGAATATTTCTTTGCTGATGACAGTTCTCTCTGCTTTTCATATATGTTTCCGAAGTCACGTCCCTGCTTTTCAGCTCTAGAACGCGAACGGCAGCGTATGTTAAACACATTAAATTCCGATATAAACAGCATAACCAAATGGGGAACCATCAATATAGTGGAATTTAATGCTTCCAAAACTTAATTCTGTCCGCTGTCGTTACAGTGAAACCTAAATACCCAGTCATTATCCATAAATTGCCATTGTCGAAACCGAAAAATTTTAAATTCTCGGTATGTGCGTCAGTGACAACCTACATTGGAATGACGCCAAAAATGCTGCGAAATATCTAGGTTTGGTTAAGCGATGTAAGAAGTATTTCACCCCTCTGATCTGGTCTCAATATATAAAGCATTTATCCACCCTAAATTGGAGTATAATGCCCACTTCTTTCAGGTGCTCCTAAATCATCTCTGCACCTGCTAGATAGGATTCAAACCCGTACGATAAAACTAATAATTGATACTTATATCAGTCAGTCACCCGTGAATATCGATGGCTAAATATTGTATATAACATATACAAGGTGTGGAGGTTTTCGTCCTGATAGATGGACGAAAAATTGTATTGCAGGATGGGGTCTATTTTCACCCCCTTTCAAGTTTTAAGCCGTTAAAGTGAGGAACCTCTGGTTCGAGGTAAAACTTCTTAAAAACATAAACTGGGAAACCCAGTATGTGAGTGCTTTTCCTTACAGTCTGTGTATTAGGTAGGCATTCGATTGTAAACGCATAAGTAATCGTAAAGCTTGCCTTCTAGTTTCGTTCATTTTTGGTGCTCACCTCTTTGGGGTTAATCTTTATTTTGTTACAGTAAAGAAAAGCTTGCAATGCCTGTAGACCACTTTAATTTAACATTGCAAATATTCAAAAGGATCATCAAATTCTTTGTTCAAAGCCGAAACTGCCTTTGAAACTGTTGCCTATTTTTCAGGTAAGTCTGCATACTTACTAAACCGATGTCACACTTCTGCTAAATGACTTAATGTGTCAACAACTACATAGTAACATCACCTTCTGCCAGATTTGTTAAAAAACTGAAAGACCAGAATTTTAGCGGTTAAATCGTCGTTGGCTTTGTGAATGACTGTAAGAATGAAAAGATGCATGGAAGCAAATCTTTCGAAGGTTCCTTTTTTGTAATTCTCACTCTTTCAAGCATCATGTAAGCATTTATTTGTTTCTTTCTTTTTCAAAAATTGAATTCATTTAAAAATTCGATTTAATGCTACTCACTTATAAAGATAAGGGTGTAAATAAACACCCTGTACCGACTTGTTTTTTAAGCTAAGATGTAAATAATATATATAGAATATATTTATTTGTCACCTATTAAGCTTTTCTTTGAATTATTTAACTACACACGAGGTGAACGCACTCGTATAGTTTCATAAACCTGCTTAATGAACTCATTAACAGACTATAGTCTTAGGTTTGATATCAGTCACACTATCTAGACCCCTGTTTCATCGAATTATCACGACAGTGACAACTTATAACATCAAATCTGAATTTTTTTAATATCCGAATCCAACAGGTTCGTAGGTTTTAGATAGTTCTTAACTAAGAACCCCGGACATGTACCCGGTGTACCGGTATGTTTTTTGTGAAAATAAAACACTAATTTTTAATGGAAAAGTAGAAAAACAAGTAAAAAACATTTTCTTCAAAGTATTGGCTATTGCTAGCTACACATTGTTCCTATCTTTAAGACAATTTGATGGATTCCAATCCAATAAAACTGTTCGTCTTTTGAAGAAAACCAAAAAAATCACTCAATTTTCGACTTCCTCGTAGGATTCGAAGTGCTGCTCAGCTAATGCGTAATCGTTGGCCAAACACTATTCTAACATTTCCAACGTTCGCGCACATTTTTTTACACAAAATTTAATACAAGTTCGTTGTTGCAAATTTAAATCCGTTTATAAAATTGTAAAAAATCGCCATCACACACAGAGATAGATGTACTCTTAGATACGTAACTTGTGCAAATGTCTAGCTATGACGCTATGATTTAGTGGGAATGTCAACAGCAGATATACCAACTTAATAAAAAAAAAAAACAGAACTCAAATCACAACAATGAGAGCGCCACACGGTGGTTATATTATGTTTTTTGATCAAGGTGGTATATTTATTTAAATACACGATGTAGTCTCTTCGGCGATCAACTTACGGCTGCTAACAATGAGGTTCTTACCATCTGCTCTAATACAGTGAAGAGTTTTGGATGAAATTGCAGGATGTTCCTACATACCATTTGTACATATATATCGGATAAGGTACTAATTTAATTTAATTGCAAACATATTGTGGCACACAACAATATCAACCACGTTCTGAAACCAACGAAATCTGGGCGATAATAGGTAATTTTTAGAATTACTCTACTTGCAAACATGTAGGTATGATTATTATCAATTTTGATCTTCCATTCGAAACTCTAGCAGCAGGAGTATCGTCGTGAACAAGACTCAAGTCCCAATACTAAGAGATCCGATACGAGAGCTCTCGCATTCGGATATCGGACGTCTGTTTACAATGATACGTCAAAACGCAACGAACGATTGTCAACTGAAGTGCCAATGAAATGAAACACCACTCACAAGTCACAAGCTTAAAATGAAAACAAAAAATATTAAGCTGTCACGCATTGCGATCTGCAAAAGTTTTCCAGATTTTCGAAATTGACTGCGATGCCATTAGGTATGTAGTTTAATTTGTGCGGATTTTTTTTCAAAATTTGAATGTTTATTTAAGAAAAACATGTACAATGGTATTATTCAAAGTATTGCCCATCTGAAGCTATGACTTTTTCCTATCTTTCTGGCAATTTTTGGATCCTATCCGCCGGCTTGGCAGCCAAGAATGAATCAAGACAATTTTTGATATTCTGCTCTGATGTGAACCGTATTTCAGTGAGGGCGTTCTGCATCGACCGGAACAAATGGTAGTCAGAAGGGGCAAGGTCTGGGCTATAAAGCGGGTGGGGTAAGACTTCCAATTCACTGTTTTCCAAATAGTTCTTAACCGGAATAGCAACGTGGGGCCGAGCGTTGTCATGATGGAAAATTATTGCCTCGTGTCTGGTGGTATATTCCGGGCGTTTTTCGGTTACTGCTCTCTTCAAACGGATTAATTGTGTTCAGTAGCGTTGTCCATTGATAGTTTCACCCGATCTTAGCAGCTCATAATACAGCACACCCATCAGATCCCACCAAATACAGAGCATTACCTTAGCACCATGGATTTTCGGCTTTTCCGTTGATTTGGCTGGTTGGCCGGGTTTCACATATGATTTTTTGCGCTTGGGGTTGTCGTAATAGATCCATTTTTTATCACCAGTAACAATTCGATGCAAAAATGACTTCCTTTTGTGGCGTTCCAGCAGCATTTCGGACTTGCAAAACCGCCTTTCGACTGAAAATATTTGAGTGAAAAAAAATTATTGTTGTTTACGCTTCAAATGAACGACATATATTGAAATCACTTACAATGACAGTAGCTTTCAAACGCATATTCCAGTGGAATAATAACAATGGAGTAATACAAATTACGCCATCTCTTAGCAAACCGCACGAATTTAATTATAGACCCAATAGTTGCGAGACTCGCATTATTGTAAACATACTGAAGTACATGTCACGGAAATATTTTTGACAAAAAATAAAAGGCAAACCATTTGAGATTTTCCAAAAACTTTATTATTGGCTTGAAGTACAATCAAAACATTTATGAATGGAACTCGGCTTCGTTCATATAGCCACCGCGGGCACTTTTGCAGCGGTCGATTCGTTGGACCCAATTTTCAACGACTCGGCCACACATCCTGTTGAAACCATATGTCGTCCAACTCCATATCTTCCAATTCGGGCCAAAAATAATCGGTGATCATGGCGCGATAACGCTGACCATTCACAGTAACGTGTCGATCGTTATCGTCGACGAAAAAATATGGCCCAATAACGCCACCGGCATGCAAACCGCACCAGACAGTTATTTTGTGTTAATGAAGTGGTGATTCATGAAGCACATGTTGGTTTTCACCCGACCAATAACGCATATTTTGCTTATTAAAGAACCCATTGAGCCAAAAATGAGCTTCGTCACTGAAGATGATTTTGCGATGAAATTCATCACTTTGGAGCATCTTCTCCAGAACCCAATCAGACGTAGCTCGGTAGTGTATTTTACCATGATAAAAATGTTGAGTTTACTGAATAAATTGACAGTGGAATTGGAAAACCCTATTCTAAGTGTAGCGATATGCTGTATCACGCTCTGAAAAGAGCTGTAGCCAGAAAAATCGCAGTAAGGAGTTAAGTGAGAAAGCAGAACAAGGGCGAACATGTTAGCAGGCACTGAGCTGAGTGTCAGTGTGCATGGCATGTTCTTTGGTCAGTGTGTCATTAGTAGCCGGCGAATAAATATCTCTTTAAATACCGAATTGGATTGTGTTTTACTGACCAGAAGTCATAACATTGGCGATTAGGTAAATATGTCAACAGTTATAGAATATGTATTTATGGAGATCAGCTAT
Organism: Volucella inanis; assembly: GCA_907269105.1. NCBI lineage: Eukaryota > Metazoa > Arthropoda > Insecta > Diptera > Syrphidae > Volucella > Volucella inanis. Next base: position 153,572,043 of record OU026153.1, read on the forward strand.
ATTAAATTGTTACAGGTACACTGAATAATAGCTAAAAAAAAGAAGAAAATAAATGAAAAGTACATTCAAATGTACGCAGAAAAAAAATAGGAAAGGAAAACTGGATTATTACATTGAATTGTAAGTACACAGAAATATTTTTCGACACGAGATTGAAACTAATGACATTTAACTTAGAAAAAAAAGGGAGCGCAGAAGGATAATTGGTGAAATTGGAAGAAGGGAAATACGGTAGGCCTAATACATTAAATTGTTAGTACACAGAAATATAGTTCATACGCGGTTCCGAAAGTAAATTACAATTTATTGTTAATTAAAGGGGGGGGGGGGAATTTAAACAAGAGAAAAAAGAAGAAGACATTAAATTGTCACGTGTAGAGAAACAAGTGAAATGAATGACATCGGGATTACTATATAGTAAACCGTTTCTGTGTGAAACAATGGACCAGGTTGTGATTCGATAAGAATGGGAAAGGTGGCTCCGATCGTTCAGGCTGTATATTGAAGCAGAAGGCATTACTGATGGACCTAAGAAGAAAAGTAAGTTACTACACCTCGGAGGCTCCTAATTACAGCAAGTAATTTTCGATCTCCCCGGCGCTTTTGTGGAGGAGGAAGATGTTTTTGGGGTGTTGACTGAAAAACTAAATTATTATTTTTCACCGGAAAGAAACACTATCTTTGAAAGACAACTTTTTCGTACACTGCAAGCGGCGGTTGGCGAGAGTTTGCAAAAATTTCTGATAAGATTGAGAAGTTAGGCAGCAAAATGTTCGTTTAGCAAAACGGAAGAGCAAAGCCGCGATATTTATTTAAAGGATACACTGATAGACGTCTGTGGATCGAAGGATCTTAAAATCCGACTATTAGAAAAAGAGCACACATTGGAAGACATAATAGAAATATGTCACGTCCATGAAAAGATTAGCAGCCAGACGGAGGTGACGATGTTTCTAACATAAATAGAAACACTAACCTTGAAAGAATTCGTGATGTAAGAGTGAATGGTCAGGATAGTGTGAGGTGCGGACGGATGGGTCATACAGGAAATGATGAGGCTTATCCAGCCAAGAGTTAGAAATGCAATAAATGCGGATGTTTTTGGACACTTCGCAGTTACCATATAAACTGTTACATTAGCGGCACGAAGAGTGATGATTATAGACTCGGGATTGCGGTTTAATCTGCTGAGAGAAAGGTTATGGAATATCCGAAGAGAGTCACAAAACCATCTAAGGGTGTATGCAAGAAAAGAGCTTCTTCAAATTGTGTGTGTTTCTGAGTCTCCAATCCGTGTAACGCAACGTTTTATGTGATTCAGAGCGGAAAGCAGTCTTTGCTGGGTCGTGAAATTGCAATTAAATTAGACGTACTTAGGCTGGGCATAAGTGAAAATACAAGGTGTTCCGGTACGAAGTGAGAATTATTTTTTTTTTTTTTTTTTTTTTTTTGTGAAAATAAAACACTAATTTTTACAATAATGGGAAAGTAAAATACATTTTATACAAAGTATTAGAAATTGCTAGCTACACACATTTCCTATCCTTTAGGCAACTTACCCTATGGATTTCACACCAATAAAACTGTTCGTCTTTTGAAGCAAACCAAAAAGTCACCCAATTTTCGACCTCCTCGTAGGTTTCGAAGTGCTGCTCAGCTTACGCGTGTCCCATCAATGAAAACAAATGGTAGTCCGAAGGAGCCAAGTCTGGTGAATCGGGCAGGTGGGGTAGCAGTTCCCAGCCAAGTACTTTAGTTGTATCCTAAACCAGTTTTGCTTTGTGTGCAGGTGCATTGCCATGGAGCAAAATTACCATGCGTGTCTTCTGGCCCACTCTGGTCGTTTTTCGATTAATGCATGATTCGAATTGATCATTTGTTGTCGGTAGCGATCTGTATTAACGTTTTTACCAGGTTTTAGGAGCTCGTGGAACACCACACCTTTCTGGTCTCACCAGACACACAGCATTGTCCTCTTGCCGAATCGATCTGGTTTTTCTGTCGAAGTTGATGGTTGTCCCAGATTAAGCCATGATATTTACCGTTAAGGATTCTAAAAATAAATCCATTTTTCATCGCCAGTAACAATTCAATGCAAAACTGATTTTTATCGTGTCCTTGAAGCACAATTTCATAAGTGGTTTCGGTTTTCCATCTGTCTTTCATTCACTTCATGTGGCATACATTTTCCAGACTTTTGGCAATTTCCCTTAGCGGTCAGAAATTGTTTGTTGTGCAACATTTAACATTTCCGCCATTTGTTTCTGACTCAAAGTGTCATCTGCATCCAATATAGTTTGCAATTCGGCGTCTTCGAACTTTTTTAATGGTATTCCACGTTCTTCATTTCTCAAATTAAAATCGTTATCTCTGAACCGTTGAAACCATCTTTTGCATGTTGCTTCTTTATGGTATAAAACTTTTCTTCAAATGAAAACAAAAAATTAATGCTTTCGGCAAGTCATTATTTTCTGGTACAAAATTCGACATTTTTAACACGATGAAAAAGTATGATGTTGTATGCTCAATGACTTGATGTATACTTAATATGTTTGACAGGTGTCATAGCAACCAAACAAACAAAAAAAAAAAAAAAAAAGTTAAGGCCCGTTCACAATAAATGTTCCCTATTGAGACATTTGTATCTTGACGCTCACTTTTTGGTGGTGGTATTCAAACCTGATAAAAAGAAAAGATTAATTTGGTTTTTGAGATGCTCACATGTTAAGCTTGATTCGTTTTTCTGCTTTAAGCAATTTCTTCATCTTGTGTATATCCGAAAAAAGTAACACGTTCCAGTTGTTATTTATTTTTTTTTTCCTCATTTTCACGGTATGAAGATGTAGATGAAGATGAAGATGATTTCTCAGGATCCATTGACTTTACCATTTTCCCGCTCACAGCATCGAAGGGGTCACTGTCATTGAGCATTTCCTTGATCTGGAATTTCCAGATGCTCCACTGATCTTCGCCCATGAGCTTTTCGATTTTTATGAAATCACTTCGTTCGATCCTTGGTTCACAAATGTGTTAAGATATTCACAACCGTAAATAATCTGCGCAACTTTTATTTTTATTCATGCAATAATCTCGAGCGATTTTCGCGCCTTATTATTGTCTTTTTCAATGTCAAACACAAACACACAATCACAAACACACAAAGAAAACAAAAAAAAAAAAAAAAAAAAAAAAACCGAATCTTGAGTGTACTTCGTTGGACTCGGCTCATAACCTGAGAATACAAAACGTTGGCTCCTCAAAACAGCCATTAACTGCCGACATTACTTCTTCATCGTTGTAAGATCTTTGACCACTGAGCCATTTTTTCAAGTTTGGAAACAGAAAATAATCCGAGGAGTTTAAATCTGGCGAATAGGGTGCATGAGGTAGCAGTTCAAACTTTAATTCATTAATTTTGGCCATTGCAATAACGGATTTGTGAGCTGGTACATTGTCTGGATGGAACAACACTTACTTCTTAGCCAAATGCAGCCCTTTTTGCTGATTTCTTCGCTCAAACGTTGCAATAAGTTCGCATAATCCTTTCCGTTGATAGTTTTCCTTTTTCAAGATAGTCAAAGAAAATTATTCCACACGCATTCAAAAAAATCGACGCCATGATCTCCACTGCAGATGAAACGGTCTTCACCTTCTTTGGAGCCGGTTCTCACTTTTGAATCCATTGCTTTGATTGTTCTTTTGTGTCGGTTGTAAAGTGATGGACCCATGTTTCATCCATTGTCGCTTTTTTCTTTCTTTTTTTTTTGTTAATGAACTATTTTAACAACTTTAATTTTTATTTAGTAGAACCCATGGCATAACAGGAGCATAATGGGCCCCTTCGCATTTCTCTGTTGAACAAAGTAGCAACATCAAAAGTAAATCTGCTGCTTTCATTTATCTGTGGATATTGAAAGAAAACCCCTTTTTGATAGAAAGTTACACGTGAGCTGTGTTTTGGCTTAAAGAAGGTTTTTCATTGAGTTGAAGTTATTTTTAAATGAAATACTACAGAGTGTGTTCTTTTTTTTTAACAAAGGGCAACTTTAAATTGGATTTTTACTCTTTAACATCAAAGTAAGTAAATAAAGCTTGTATAAATCCATTTACTTTACTTTTCCGGTTAGGTTAAACAAATTTTTTTTATAGATTTTTTTAAGAATAGGTTATGGAGCAGGATGGACTAGGCATAATGGATATAGGTGCCCATTATGCCTTATGAATTTTGTATCTTATTATTTGCTTGCATAATTCTATAAGCATCAATTTGAAATTATTTCAGATGGTTCGAAATTATGTGGAAAAAAAAATTTTATGGAGCCAAGAAAACATGCGACGTGTTGTTCAAGATGTTAAAACAGAACAAAAAAAGGCAGCTGCCGAGAAGTATAAAGTTCCTCGAATCACCTTGCAAAGGTTTATAAAAAAGCAAGTCTAAGCACCGACCTTCCACTTATTGTAACAAAAGTTAGACATTTAAATTATTTAAATAGAAATTAGCCGAATATCTTAAGGATATGGAGCGGCTGTTTGGTTTTTTCATGAAGGATTTAATTTTGACGCTGAAATACGCACGGCTGGAGAAGATTATGCATAACATACAACTTTCTCCAACATCTTCAGCTCGGACTATGGGCTTAAACTGCGTCGCTTATGGAAACTTTTTTAACTGCTGGAAGAGTGCATCGAAGGTTTTTTGTCAAATAGAACGTTCCTAATCGGAGCGGAGACTGCTTCTTACCGTGGAAATTCACAAGAGCGCTGAAAGTTTGTACATGCTACTAAAGTTGATTTTCATTGATGGAAATGGGGCGAGTATAATCAAAATGGATGAATTGCCAAAGACTTGTTTTCAAAGTGCTTCAAGAGGTTAATGGCCGGTTAAACCAAATGTATTCAAAGTTCGTTGTATGGATTTATTGTTCCGGCTCAGTTCTTTCTATTAGACATCTGCTGCATTTTGCATACTGACAAAAAATGCTTCTTGCTCTCCCGATCTTCTGTAAGTAAGTGTTGAAATATCCATGTCCGGTTAGCAACAGCGTGACATAGTAATTAAATTCGCAATGTCTAATTTCCATCTCTCTTGCCATTGCTGTTTCGTGTGTTCTTTTTCCTCAAAAACTTATGCTATGTTGCCAGAAGGTGAGTATCGTATTAGGGACTACTCACAGATACTTGACAGCTTCCATGCCAGTGATCATCTCCTGCCCTACCTGAAAATCAACTCTGATCGGAATTATTTTTTTGATTAGCAGGACTATCTCTGTCTTTTCTGTAGCTTAACTTAGGCCGTGTTCTTGCATCCAGGGTAGTACTATTCACATCACCTGATTTAATTACATCTGTGCATTACGTGTATCTTTTGCTGTTATAACTGCAGCAATGTCGCCCGCGTACCCTACTAGAAGCGTGCCTTCTGGCATTTCCATACGAAGGATGCTAGCATATGCGACGTTCCAGAAATTAGGTCCCACAATTGAACCCTGCGCTGCTCTGGTTTGTGGTGTCGCAAATTAGATCTCTGTATTTTTCACCATCCTCAAGAGGTACTCGGGTATGCTAAAGTTATGTTGGAGCGCGTGTATTATGTCTGTCCATCTGGCAAAGTTAAAAGTATTTCGGTCATCCAGAGTTGCTAGTAACACAATCTTTCTTGAGTGGTGATTTCCTTGTTGGGCCATTTGGGTGGACTTAATCACTTCTCTAACTGATCTAATATTAGAGAAGCCCTTTCGGAAATCATACTGTCTTTCTGTTATCTGCATAGCTGCTGTAATCCTCGTCTTCAGTAGTTTTTTCAGAAGCTTCCCTGCGATATATAGCATACATATCGGCCTGTACGGTGATGTCAATTAGCCGTTGCATTTTCCACCTTCTGGGGAACAACACTTCTTGCAGGCATTTGTTGTAAATTTTTAATATCAAGTGCGGGGATATTTGTGCTATTTTTTAAAAACCTGTGCTGATATCCCGTCACTGCCAGGGGCTTTTCGGATCTGCAGGAATTTCGATGACAGAATCAACTTTACTTCAGTAAATATTGGGACTTTCTATGATTGCTTCGTGGGGGTGAGTTGGGAATAGGGTTTCCACTATGTTCCTAATTCTTTCCTCGCTAAGGTCCGGCCTTGTAATCTATTTTCCCAACTTTTGCATAACGACCTTGCCCCAAAGATCGTTCACTACATCTTGACGAAGGGCTTCCCACTTGTGCCTTTTACTTTGTTTTATTGCTTTCCTTGCATTACTGAACTCCATTTCTGTATAAGCTGCTTCAAACAAGGACAAAAGTTTCAGCGTTCCCCACCATTTCTGTAACCATATTTACGCTCAATGAAGTAGATGCACAAGGTGAATGCGAGCATGCAAGTAGGTAAGAAAAAATATAGACTGACTAGAGCGGACTTAAAGTTGGCTGGTCCCGAAAAGATGCTATAAGTGATAAGGAGTTACAGCCTAAATGGGACATGCATCTAAGAAGTGCATTTGAAATCCGAATTCCGAAGATGTACCCATCTTGGGAAAGCTCTTCTGGCTCTGGTGCTCTGGAAAATCACACTAGATATGTCTATTCATGAATAAATTGATATAGTTAAGAATGAAATTGATACACGGAACGTAAAAGATTTCATAGTAGACAGAAATTTCAATGCTTGAGCTGTAGATGGGGCAGCCGAAAAACAACAAGCATCCCTTCGGACGTGGTGCTGCTAACTACCGAAAGTCATCACATACTCAGCAGATTAGTTGTTGATCAAATTTAGATTTCATCTTATATTATCTGTTTTCGAAACACACCAACAGGAATAAGAACAGTGCGTTAGAAAGAAAAGATTGCGGATGGTGAAGAGGACCCCAATTTATCGATTAGTCGTCTTGCATAAAGAACTTGGTCTTAAGGCTAATAGGATCTGAATGGTGCAAGAGTTAAATTCGCGTGACAATTTGTTGCGTCGGATGTTCAACGATAGAGCTTTATTATTAACTGGAAGTTAACCCAATTTTTTTACTGGGAAATTTTATTCAGTGATACTCGTTATGCTCTTTTCTGGTGCCATTGCACCCTGAAAAGTGTACCGGATGGTGAGGAATGTACGCATCATCGGTTCTTATATGAGGACGAAGCACAAGCTACCCTCAAATGACACCGGTACAATGCGATGATCAATAATTAGTTGTTTTTAAATTTGTGTGACATAAATTTGGAAGAAATGTGGTTCCAATAGGATGGTGCTCCATCACATACTACCAACGAAAAGATCTCTTTATTAAAAACACAATTTGTCAGTCATTTCAAGAAATGGACCCGTCAATTAGCCCCAATGTTCGTGCGATTTGACTCCATTGGATTATTTTCTGAAGGGCTAAGTCAAGACATTAGTTTATGCTGATACAACAGCAGTAGATAAACCCCTTAGGTGCAGCTTATAGACTGTCGTTTTAAGTGTGATTAGTTGCTATACTAGTAGCAAAAGATTAAATGAAGTATTCAAGTTATAAAAATTTAGTTAGCACACTGTTTTGTAGATGAATTTACAATTAAGTTAAACGAAAATCCGTTACGAAAAACGTTAACTTTTTATTAATCCTGTCATAAAAGTGATACCCCTTTTTTCAATTACGTACGTAAACTTTCATTCATATACAACACTTTTAATTTTCAGTGGATCGTACCCCACAGGGCAATAGCCTGAACACTACCACATAAATTGCTAACCACGAACTGCAGAACAAGCATTAAAATTTCATGGATAACTCATAACACTCAATAAAAAGAACAAAACAATACACCAAACGGCTTGCCAACTACTTCCACTTACTCGAAAATGCAATCCACATATCGAAGAATCCTTTTGACAACCAAGAGCTCTTTTCGAAAATCTGAAAATCATTTCGGTCGAACTTTTGCAAAATCAATTCCAATAAATTGGCGGTGAGTACAGAATGAAAAAGAAAAAACTTCCTCTCAAAACAATAAACTCAATGGGAGCACCAGCAGCGGTCTGTGGCCAGCAGACTGGCACACAATTCCATTCTCCACATTCCAAAAGTTCAATGTGTCGGAATCGTACCCCCAATAATCGGAGCAATAGGAATACTTACCGAACCGAGCCGTCAAGTGCACCCAGCATCCCAATATACATCTTTTCTTTATAGCTCCACCATTCAGTTCTTTTTATCGGGCAGGGGCAACACATGTGGTACGAATTCTAGCTCCAATTCCACCGCGCCGAAAGTTCTGTTTATAAAATGTTCGTACTTTGTATTTCCGGGAACATCGATTTTCGTATTTAACTCAGCTTATTTCCTGTTTACCCCAGCCCAAAAAAGCAGAGAGAAACTACAAACAGGCAATAAAATTTCAATCGGGAAAAATGAAATTTACACGCCATAAAGCAAATTGTAGTTCTCGGTGGCTGGCGGCGGCGGTTACTGGTGGTAGTTGAGAGACGGTTTCTTATGGGTCGTGGATGATGACTGAAATCTCTGGAACTCGTCCATCCCTTAGCCATCTGATGAAAATAATAATAATAAAGGTTTATTCTTTCCTTCATTATAGGCGTCGTCGCCGCCGCCACTGCTCAAAGACGGTTGGATAGTAGGGTACAAAAAAATTCAAAACACCGAGTTGTAGGGGGTTGATCTGAGACGAACCCTACATACACCCTTTCACACACATCGTTTGGCTTACTTTCAGTCAGCTTCAGACAGTCTAGTGCTGCACATGTTTTATTTAGAATTTCCCATTGTAATTACCAAAAAGTCCCAAATGTGTTTCATGAGATTTTTTTCCAGAGCACGACATATTTTGGATATCATATAGTACATCTTTTTTTTTTTTTTAAATAATATCACTATAGCAACGATATTGTTTCCTTATCGCAATATACACGAGGGGATATGGGAGTCTCCAGTTCATGGAACACTAAATCAAGTTGATAACATTGCAATCGAAGTAAGATATGCCTCCAGTTCTTTGGACGTCCTAATATTCCGGGCGGTTAGTATTAACTTGGTTGACCATTTGTTATGAAAGCGGATCTTTCAAGCGTCACTTCAAAGAAGAACTACATAATGTTTTTGTTTTTTTCGGAACAGTAACGAGGAAGTTCGTCTCTCAGTATAAAAGACACCCACAATATAAAGTACCGCAGTATCTTCTCGGTGAGATTCTATTCAGACCTCCCTTAGTCACTGTTCATTCTGGTGTTTCACCCTTGTGGCAACCCGGGAGAGTCACAGATATTGAAAACAAGCGCAGCTTGGCTCATTATTATTTTGTATCTATGCGTGAGGAGACCCAGGCCCGTCCAACTAATGCTCTTGTCTATTCTCTTATACAAGGCGCTCACCGTCCTTCATTCGTCATTATGAGGCTCTGCCGGTCCACTAACAGTTGACGTTGCTAATCCAAATAAAGAATGTGTGAAAGCATCACTGCCATGAGTTACATAAGCACATAGGAATAACCTGTCAACAAAACTATGTTGTTTTCGCCACGCAGCATTAACACACATCATTGATGCTGAAGCTGTGTGAACGCGTCATAGCTAGTGTTGCCTGAAATATTTGCGCGTTACTTTGCCATATGCATTATGATTGACGCTGAAGTTGTGGGGTTGTTGGTACGCTATTCTTATGCAGACGTTATCACATCATCTATTCATCTTCCCGCGTTAAATGCATTCTTGACTTCGACCATGACCAAGATGCAGGCACTCCTCGTCTTCTGGGAGGGTTACCAAGCCTGCCTCACGATCTATAGAACCTCGGCAATCACCATGGTCTTCGAGGGGCCTTTGCGGAACCCATACTGATTATTATCGAAGGGACTGCAAAACTTCACTCGACATACCGACTGCTCCACTTTCACTGCGATTGTGAAAAGAGAATATAGAGCTCTATTCGACACCCCTGGCCCCTCGTTCACGTATTTACATCGGCAATAAGCTCGTACCAACAGCGCCTTGTGCTCATTTTGATCACCCTTATCGGTTTTTCACTTCGCTTTTTTATAGCCTGCATTGAAATTAACATTGACAACATTGACGTTGATTACGCAGGATTGTCTTTTCCTGGTTCCAGCAGTAGTTCGGCTCTTCCCTGAACCTAGTTTTTCTACAGAGCATACACGCATTGCATCATTCCTTGACACGGTAGATGGTGCTCCCCACCAGCTGCTCGGTCTCCAATGCTCTCTTGATAGTGTATTTTAGTCAGCAGGCAGTGGTGCATAGACCAGAGCTTTACGAAGTACTTCTCAGTTGAATCGCGAGATTCGTGAAGATTATCATTGAGGTAATGAACTGGTGATCACTCGGTGTGTAGTCCTCCAGGTCTTTATAGGTGCATGGCATTGCTAACGTCACGTCGATCACTAAGCTCCTGGTGCCAATCCATCTGAACGTCGCTTAAACACCAGAATTCAACACCAAAAGATAGAGATTAGTCAAATATGTTACTTCCGCCGACCTCTGCAGAAAGTTGCGATTTCTACTGCGTCTGTAGTCTTTTCGCGCTGTCCTTCTATCGCATTTTTCTCTTTTCATCTGCCTCTTAGATGGTTGCCCTTTAGAGCATGCCTTGTCTGAATATTTCGGTTTCCCAACTCGAGTCGAATAGTCAAAAGTAAGCCTCTTCGAGATTCTTTCATCCGACAAGCTAAATCTTCCGAACGTATCATAGAGAGAGCTACAGCAGTCATCGAAATCGAAGGGATTACTCAGCAACTTCGAGTTTGGTAGTAAAGAATACAAACAATCTTAAATCATTCACTACAGGAAACATTAAATATCCCACAAGCCTCAACTCTGCCAGATAGTCCCAGACTTGGCTAACATGTAGAGCGTCATCAATGTTCGGAACGTTAATTTGCATTTTATAGTTTTTCGGCGGCACTTTGCGAAAGCACAAACTCAACGCGCCACCTGCTACGATCCGCGTGCAGATGCCCCTTTTCCTTAAACGTGATTTGAATAAATAACCAAGGATTAAGAGTGAAGTAGTAAAAAAAATTTTCAAAATCACTGAAAAAACCACACACTAACTTACACATTGCCACACCGATATTATCTGCTAAGTTAACAATTGAATTCGGTTTAGACTCGCTTACCCCATCGTTACAATTGCTAACTCCATCAACGCCTCCTCCTCCCGCAATAACAGCGCAATAAAATAAAATAAAGTTATGCGATAAAATATTAACGACGTATGAAATTGAATTTGGAACGCGCGGTCTTCTGTGGCAGGATGGGTCCAACGGATGGTTAGTTGTATGTGTTTTTTGGTTTTGTTTTGCTACTATTTGTAGATACAAATACTCGCGGACATACTCGTACTTTCGAGCTCATATCCGTTTGAATAGATAAAAATAAAGGTCTGAGTTAATGTAATCAAATCGCAACCATGTGGAACGTGATTTTCAAATTAGCCAAACTAGATGGTCTATGCAGAGGCAGAGCTCTGGGTGGGTTGTAAGTAGTTTTAGTGGTGACACTTTTTCGGGTTATTGCGGTTCAGTTAACGAGCATTAACTCAACCTAATCACGCAGTTGAAACGTATTTACCCAGAAACCACACAATATTTGATTTCGTGTCATTAACTGAACCATGCGAAATTACACAAAGAAACAAAAAAAAAAAAAAAAAGCCTGAAAATGCTTGCAAAATCATTTTGGCTAACATTTGGAGGTTATCCGAATTTTTTGGTGCAGCAGGTCATGTTTTTCGATTTGTTACATTGTGTGATTTGATAATTCCACATAAGTATGTATGAATCAACAACAAAACACCACTTTAATGTGGAGAAGTGTCATCAACACTATTCAGTTGAATTGAGTGTCACATTACGAGGGCACTCGAAATTGACTCAAATTAGCTACACTTCTCATGCTTTAGCGTACCTAATATTGAGAAATGTTTTAACGCTTTTTTAACCACATACATCGTTCCAGGAGGGTTGGCGCGGACGGAAACTGTAATCGTAGAGCGTTACATATGTTCCCAACCTGTATAGTGGGTGAGGGCAGTGACAACGTCAGGGCTTATTTATCGTTTCTAATTGTTAGGATACCCATGCTTGAAAATAAATTTCTCTCGAACTTATTTATTTAAATGCAACGCTTATCGTACTAAGCGCCTTATTTTATTAAAACAGACTACGTAGCTTGTTGCTCCGGCCGAGGCGACAAAGTCAACATATACATTTAAAAATTACAAAAAATTCAAACAGATGCAACGTTGACGCTATTGAAACGAGCAGAGTATGCGTGGGTGACCATCGAAACGAATAGATGCGAAAAATCCTGGTTTAAGACTTAGCACCATCATTTACAGACTGGAGCTCACGAGGAAGCGGGAGGAATTGGAACACCTAGTGAAACCATGCGGTGTTTCGGAGTAAAGTTAGCTTCAAATGGGAAGGCATCTCGGAACAGAAAGTTAAACTTCCTGGAAAAACAAATATGAGTAGCAAGATGAGTAAGGGCTTTAGTGATAAAGTGCCTACATTTAAGTCGTTGACCTCTTAGAGGTATCGGGAAGCATTTAGTTGATCTACTAGCAACTTGGAGAGTCATGCCATCTACAGTTATACCCAACTGTCGACGCGACCTGTAAAGTTAATCAGCGATTTATAGGAAATCCTTAGAAGCTGTAACCAAGAACGCAGTCACTCTGACCACATGTTCTAGTCCTGAAAAACTCTAGTCTAAGCAATACAAAGGAAGTTCATCAGTTTTCCTGAGGGGAAGTTGTAGTTTTGGACAAAGACATCAGCGCCATGTCCTAAATGAGTTTTGGGGCAATCCGTGAAGACCGGACTACATTCCTTTCCAGGCAGGATTAGATCCACTTCACTTCTTCTCTTTAAATGGAAGATAGCCTCGAGAGGTAAGACCATGATAAGAATATCAAGGAAATGGAGATTTATCTATGCGTCAAGACCAGACCGAGTTGTGCTAGACCGTTGCTTGTAGTCTGGATAAAACAGCAGTGACATATATTCCTGAAAGCTTGTTCCACCATTGATCCAAATTGATTTTACCATGCTCGTGTAGATTCCAAGGACTATCTGCAGTGACAAGCTCCATGTCTTACGAGAGCTTCTTACAAAAAATCGATATTGGAGGTTTTCGACTTTATACATTAAGTCTAGAGAACTTTGTTATCCAAGTAAAAACAATTTTCGTTGGGAAAACGGATGATGTCTTTTAGCACTAAATGAGTCAGGCCAGTCAGATATTCTCATTTTCGTAGGGAGAATAGCCTTAATTTTAAAGGATTGACTGAAAACCCATTTTATAGCACCAATTATTAATTATAATTAGAGCAAAGCTTTAGAGCACTCTCGTGACGCACAAATTCTGTCTACCCGAACTGTAGCTTTGGTAGGTTGCAACGCCAGTTTCATCGGCATTATACGCGGAAGGATCCATCGACAGAGGCAGTACAATAGAATTTCTTTTTCTTTGCTCTTCTCGGGACGGAAAAAGAGAAATGGAGTTCAGAAAGCTCAATCGATTTCAGTGGATGTCTTTTCCGCCGGTCTCTTTTCCGCACGAGTTAGTAACAAACTTAAGATGGCATAAAACGTCTCAAATGCAAACCGAAGTATTTGGTGACTAAGCAATGGACACCACACACCACATATGGTAGATAGAGGAGAGTTACAATCGCTTCAGAGATGTCCGCCCCACACTCCACCTTGCTATCAACAAGGAAAACTACTGGGAGGTTCGGCGTCACCTTCATGATGCAGTGGAATGAAAAGGCTGTTGGCAACCGGTCATTTTTTACACATAATTTGGAGTTTCTTAACCAAACGCAACACACATGTAGTCCGCCAACCTTCTTACTATCCTGACCTCGTTCAATTTTTATTCTGGCTTTTCCGCAAGCTGAAAATGCTTTTGAACCAGATTTCAAACGAAGGAAAACATTATGCAGATTTCGATAGATGCCCTGCCCTAAACCACAAGACAGTTTCCAGTGCTGCTTCCATCAGTTGCAAACCCGTTGTGATGTTAAGCAGCTAAAGTGGAGTACTCTATAGGGGATTCAGTCGCCCTCTTACGTTATTCCATGAGTGTGAATTCTTATTTCGCTTATTCCAGTTAAATCAATTCAATAACCTAATTTCTCACCTAAAATTTGTTATTGTTGACGCGCTTTTTTTTATTGCTGACCTACTAGTCTGTTAATTTCGCGACAATAAGCTTATTGCATTTTCTTTATATTTTCTCCGCAATTATTTTTTGTGTTGCTTTTTGTTTTCCAGGTCTTTGTATTGCCTTCTTGTGGATTAGCTGATAACAAACAAACTATCAATCTCTAAACAAAGTATGAGATCTGCGATGTGTGTTGGTTATAGTGTCGACAGACAAATTATGCGTTTAATTGGATAAGAATAATTGAATAACTGCAAAATATCGATTCCGCAATCATAGATTTCAACAAGAAAACGTGTAGGTTCATAAACTCCCTCGGGGAAGAAATTAATATTCATCTCCAGTCATCCGTCTGATGGCCTGCTAACCCATCCCCCGCCACACAACAATTAAAATCCTTCAATTTTGGATGAATTCTGATTGACCGAAGCCATATAATTGCCATATCCAGTGACAAAATCCCAACCTCCAAATCCTTGCACCAGATCTTCGATCCAAAAATCTTATGGTGATAAAACTGATTCAAAGTCAGCTACTCCTCTCTCCGCCCTACGGAAACTTTTTACATAATTTAACACGACGTGGACACCTTCAGAGTGGCAAGACAGACTAGACCGACTCCACACAATGAATCAGATGTTCACCACCCTACTCGTTAAAAGTGCCCCAAATTACGTAGATGTTGATTGGATTTCTGAGTTTTTCAAAAAGAGATATGGCATCACCATCAGCCAATGCATAATATTCCCAACATCTCACCATAAAAACAAAAGTAAATTCAAGCTTAACTTTCCGGCTAAATATAAATTCGCATCGGAAAGATGCGGGTCACCGAATGGACGGATCAACGCACCAATAAAAACATAGAAACAAAACTATGCAACGTCTTATCTATTAAAGCTAATTATAAATAGCCCAAATCCATCCCCCATCAACATCCTAAACCAAATTCCAACTTAAGACTTAAAACCAAATTATTTCCCAATGTATCTCCTCCTGTCTATATCCCTAAGCAACCCCCTTCACGTCTCCCCCCAAAAGCACCAATTTACTTTCTTACAACCAAGCCACAATGCGTTCCTTTTAATTTACAATAACCCCGGTCCTAATCCTGTCACTGCTCAACGGTCCACACTCCCTCCTACGAATACTAACAACTGCTTTCTCAATTTCGATCCTGCATCTGAACCCAAACATCCCAACTTTATCAGCTCGCATGTCTGAAATCACGTTTCTAGCTAAGTTTCTTCCTCGATTTCACTGCCCCCTGTCCCTATTTTTGATCCCGTTTCGCACCGTGAAATTGACCCAAGGGAATATAGACGCCACGGAATACCGTTATGTGCACTCTAGGTTAGGGGCTAAAAAGGTATACAGAAATATACATTTCTTTCTCGCATATCTTCTCGACAAATCCGACTCCGTTTGCTTTGAAGGAAAAACTAGAACAAGATTCATGGTCGCCATCCAACAAGATAGCCTACCTACCGATATAACTAGTCTCCGGAAACTTTACTACAGGTAAAGTAGTACCACACCTCACCAAAAGGTTTTGGGTGACCTAGCTGCTTTGCACAACTGAGTACACTCTTAAAGAGTTTTTCACCTTCAGCGTAGCAGAGCTGACTATGATAAAATTTTTCGTTCCTGACTTGACTTCTTAGTCTGGATCTCATCTGTACTCCCCTACTCCTCCACACAAAAAACTACTTCTTAAATTTTACTACTAAAACGTAAAAGACTTGCTATCTAAGACTCGTGCTATTTTGTATAAATCTCAAGACCTCTATTTCTACGTCTGTACTCTTACAGAAACCAATCTGATTCCCGACATAAAGACCCAGGAACAATTCCCATCTTCTTAAAATGTTTTACGAGATTCCGATAGTAACCTCAACTCTTCTCCCATCGCTATCTCTTCTTCTGTCAAACTTGACTTTGTTTCAATTTAAACAACACTTCTCAATAAGTCCCTGTACGTTATGTGTTGCTTCATGCTTCCAGTTCAACCTATCGAATCCTACATCTTTGCTATTAAAACGATTGACCAACTAATTGACCTAAGTCATTCCATCGACGATATCCTTATCTTTGGTGACTTTAATCTGTAGTTGATTCCATCGATCACCTCTTTTTCATCGCGTCAAATGATAGCTCATCCAAGAAATTTTTATTCGTTGATCGTATAACAGACTCAAGCCTATGCCAAGTAAGTAGATTAAGGACTTAGTTGTTTCGCATCCACTTTTCTCTGCATTTCATCTATACCCCCAAACAAGCGGAATTATGAAAGACCTCTTTCATAACCCCGTTCAACAAAAAGGGGCCAAAGAAGTAACTAGCTATCGTCCCATTTTTAAGCTTTCTCACATGCCTAAAATGTTCGAAAGTTTTTTATATGATGTTGTAAGCTTTAAGTGCAAGTTGCTTATATTACTCGGTCAGCACGGATTTATGAAAGGTAGGTCAACTACTACAAAATAAGTTAATTTCGTATCCTTTGCGCTTTCAGCCCTAGAAAATGGCAGTAAAATCGATGTTATTACTACAGATTTAGCTAAGTCCTTCGATAAAATATCTCAACAATTGATTTTTTTAAATTGTCTTCCCTCGGTTTTGACCTCATATTAAAATGTATATCTTCTTATGTAGAGAACCGTTATTATAGTGTTCGTTTTAGGTCAGCATTCTCAACCCCATTTTAAACCATTTCTGGTGCTCCACTTGGCAGCCATCTAGGTCCTCTCTTTTTCATTCTAGCTATAAACGATCTCGAGAGAATTATTAAACACAGCGCTCTATCCATTTACGCGACACTAAGTTCTCCAAAACTATTTCTTCACCTCAAGACTCTATTCTCTTTCAAGAAGAAATAGATAGGTTTTCCATTTGGTGTCTAAAAATTTGATTTGAACATAATGACCCCAAATATTAATATCTCCTGTGATTCTCCTGATGTTGATAGGCTTAAGAGATACTATGATCGGATCTGTCGCGAGGTAAAAAATAAATTGGCTGTATATGGGTAACTCTAAAAAGGAATGGCAGGTTTTTAATGAAATTCTTTCACATGCCAGTGCCTTTATTACAATAGTTGCCATTTTATTCAACAACTTCTTATCTGAAATAAGTTATTGTCATAGTATTTCGTTTGATGGCAATTCTAACATACATTTTATTGCGACAATAGCATACTTGAATCGGGTTTTCAATCTGAAAGTTTTTTCTTTGAAGGGTTTACTTCTGTTGAAGTTCAAAAAGTTATAGTTTGCCTTAAATCATCTAATTCCACTTCCTTTGGTAGTATCTCAAGCACTGAAAAACGTATCTTTTCAGATTTCTGATGTTCTTTGTTTTATTTATAACTCTTGTGTGCCTAAAGGTGTTTTTTCCTGATTCTCTAAGAACACCAGTTGTAATACCTCTTTATAAAAAAGGCAATTTTATGACATTAAATAACTACCATCCCATTTCTCTTTTGTCAGTTTTTTTCCGAAAATTTTTGAAGGAAGCATAAAATCTAGAATGCTATCCTTTTTAGATAGGAATCACTTTTTAAGCGACTCTCAATTTGGCTTTAGAAGCGGCAGATCTACTAAAAGTGCATTGTTAAAGCTGATTGGGGAGTTATATTATAGTCTTAATACCTCTAAAGTCCCTTCTAGTCTATTTATTGATAAAACAAAGACTTTTGACATAGTGAACCATACCTTGTTATTAATTAAACTGTATAATAATTCATAAATGATTTTCTTCTTATTTAAAGAATCGTAAGCAAGTGGTAAAAATTAAGAATGTTTTCAGTTCCGAAAAGTATTTAAATATCAAGGCTCTGTCTTGGGCCCGACATTGTTTCTGATAAATGGTATGTAAGCTCTTTTTATATTCAACCTTTTTAGGGAAAAAAAAACGGCATTTGCTGACAATGCTGCTCTATCGTACTCTAATAAATGTCATCTAAGTCTTTTCTCTGATATTAATAACGATTCGAATATATTACGACGGTGGTTCAAAAAGCACAAACTGATAATCAGTAATAAAACCAAGTTTATGCTGTTTATTATGAAGGGTTCAATTTGCCTCTACACCCTGACTGACTCGAACTGCAACCAAATTTAGACTGCTATAATTTCCAAACCGTTCATGACAGTGAGCTCAAGTTTTTACACGTGACAGATAAATTTATTATTTACAAGCCTTTTAAAAGATTTGCGTCTCAGTTGTGTTGAAAATTTTTTATCCGCGATGTAATTCAAACGTGATAGTGTGATTGCTTTATATTTGGCTGGAAAACCACAAGTAGCTATCGTTAGAGCCCTCCAGCACCTCAATCAAATCATTTGTGTCTCAAATCATAGCTCGTTACCGTGATACTGGGAGCGTTGAAAAACGCCATGGAGGTGATCATAAGAAAACAGCAACATCGGCAGAAATGGTTCGGAAAGTAAAGGCTCGAATTGAGCGAAATCCGCGTCGAAGTGGAAGAAAAATGGCTCGTGAGCTCAACATATCGTTGGAACGGATGCAACACATACTGAAAAATGAGCTTGGGCTCAAGGCATTGAAGTTCCAAAAAGCACACGATCTTACACTACAACAGAAAAAAGTTAAAGTCGAAAGATCGAATTAGTTGCTACGCTTGCACGAAAGTGGTGAGTTGCCGAATTTGGTTTTTCCGATGATTCGCCATTTGATATCGAGCAATATCTCAACCAACAAAATGACTGAGCTTACTTGCCAGAGAGGTCCTTCGAAATTTTACACCTTTGGACGGCCACCAAAAAGCAGGCATCACCGATGGTGATTGCAATGGATTGCAAATTCTCCGGATCCCAATCCGTTGGATTTCTCTGTCTAAGGTATTTTGAAGGCGAAGGTTGGCACTAAAAACTACCAAAGTTTGGACCACCTCAAACAAGCACTTCGCCGGGAATGGGCCAAAATACCGCAGAGCCACTTGCGTGCAGCGTGCGATGTTTTTTTCGGCCGTCTCAATGTCATTATTCGCGTAAAAGGTAGACATATTGAAAAATACTGATACAATTTAAAAATTGATGTATTTTCCAACATTTTTTTGCTTTGGCACAATACATATACATTTATCTAAAAATTAAAAAATTATAGCATTTTAAAAAGTTGCAGTTCTAGTCAGTCAGGATGCATTACCACTCACCAAGCTGTTTACGATTCTGCTTATTGGATCCATCTTCCCATGGTGTTATGACTTTTAACGAAAGCGCTAGTTGTAATGACGGTTGCTTTAAAAGTAAACGCGTTTACAGTTTTAAATAAATAAATAGATACTTTAGAGCGACAGCCCGGTGTGGGCCAAGTCCTAGCTTCTTACACTCATTTGTGTTTCTCACTTTGTAAATTTTCACACTCCTGAGCAGCGCCTTCTGTTTATTGCCGGTTCTGAACGGCTCTCCTGTGAATCTTTTTCATAGGCAGAATTTGACTTTCGGTGGTTTGTCACTGCCCGCCGAGAGGGTGATGACGATTTTTGAAAAATTTGCTGTTGTGCTTCTACCGGGATTCGAACCCAGGTAGGTGACGTGACAGCAAGTGAGTCAACCATCACGCCATCGCCAAATACCTAGGTATTATACGGGACTTTAAGCTCACCTGAAATGATCACATAATATGTTATACCTAAAACAATATCTAAATAGAATTGTCAGGCAGCTGTATCATCTCAGCCTCTACTGAAATCTTAGAATTTTAAAGATGTTCTATAATGGTTTATTAAAGTCCAAGTTCCAGTATAGTGTTTCCTACTGGGGCGGCATTTATTTCAATAAAATAGATCCCTTATTAACAAAACAAAAGCATTAAATTAAAATTATCGCTAAGGTTAATCGCAGAACCCCAAGTTTTGTGTTGTTTATAGGTCTGGAAATACTTCCTTTGAAGCATTTATACTGCTACAAAGTGTAAAAAATATTTTTTTTAAAAATTCGGTTATTATTATGTCAGACTATATGATAATTATAATTTACTCGTCAACACTAGAAGCTTCGTTATTAATACAATTATCTACAAAACCTACCATCTTGATCAAAAAAATAATAATAATAACCACCGTGTGGCGCTCCTATTGTTCCGATTTAAGCTCTCCTTTTTGTTTAGTTCTTACATCTGTTGTTGATATTCCCTCTAAATCTTAGCGTCATAGCTTGATATTTGCAACAGTTACGTAGCCAAGAATACATCTATCACAGTGTGTGTTTGCGATTTTTTACAACTTTTGAAATGGATTTAAATTTGCAACAACGAACTTGTATTAAATTTTGCATAAAAAACGGATTTAATGGTGCGCGAACGTTGGAAATGTTGGAAAAGAATTTCGGCAACGATTCTCTAAAGAAAACGGTCACTTACCAGTGGCACGAGCGGTTCAAAAGTGGCAGACTATAGACATCGAAAACCGAAGAAAACTTTGATGAAGTAAAAGAAATGTTCGTCAATAACCGCAAATTAACCATTAGAGAGATAGCGGAGGACATTGAACATTGCCTATGGATCTCTCCAAGACATTTTGGTTAGTGATTTGGGTTTCCGTCGTGTAGCAGCAAAGTTGGTGCCAAAAGACTTCAATTTCATGCAAAAAAGAGACCTTGTTGACATCGCAAAGAGATGATTTGCGAGCAGAATCCGATCCCACATTCATCAAAAGGATCATTCCTGGAGACGAGATGTGGGCTTATGAGTATGACAATCCAGACATCAGGCAAGTGAATGGCGTTCACCAAATGAGCCGAGACAAAAAAAACCACGTCGTTTTCAGTCGAAAAAGAAGGCAATGTTCACGGTTTTCATAGATTAGAACGGTGTAGTGCATCATGAATTTTTGCCTGAAGGCCAAACAGTAAACAAAGAGTATTATTTGGATGTTATGAGACGTTTGCGTCTAAGAATTGTGGGCAGAAAACTCGTGGATTTTGTACCATGATAACGCACCGTCGCACAACACCCACTGAATTCACCTGATCTTGTGACTTCTTTCTGTTCAATCGAGTTATTGTAAAAAAACCACTACGGGGAATGCGTTTCAGTAGCCGAGAGGAAGTAATTGAAAAATCGCAGGAAGCACTGATGGACATACCGAAAACCGAATATGAAAAATGTTTCGAGGATTGGATCAAGCACTGGCATAAGTGTGTTGCAGTCGATGGGAATTACTTTGAAAGGCACAATATAGATTTAGATGAATAAACTGGTATTTTTAATTTTCTGAATAAATGGAATTGAATTGAATTGATCAAGGTGCTACTTCTCACGTTTTTTGCATTTTGATATAGATTCATTCCTAAATACAATGTTGTAATTATTAACTCATTTATCTGAATTCATCCTTTTACTCATTCATGTTATTCCATTACTTACTTTTCCCCATCAATAGTATATACGAATATTTTTTTAATTTCAACTGAAAGGTACTTTCACTTCTTGTCATTTATTTGACAATAGATTGTAAAATCTTAATCTTGTATATTTGAATTTTGTATTGAATTTGTATCTTTGTTTTGTCAAAAAATTAAGTAATAAAAAAAGTCAGTCCATGAATTTGTCACGTAAGTCTAACCAATCTCCCACTCGACCTTATGTCTAGCATGAGCAACCTGTACCCCAGGTTGAATCCCTTCGCGACCTTGGAATATTATACGAGTTAGTTCCACTTCCGTCCGTCTGCTAATGAGATAATCCTTGAAGCCTAAATATCGCTTGATTTTATCAAACAATGGTCTAAAAAATGTTGCAAGCCTTATGTGACAAAATCACTTTACATTACCCTTGTCCGGCCCCTTCTTAATTATGCCAGCTATGTTTGGTCCCCCTTTCACCGAGTTCATATATCGTGTCGAGAACATTCAACGTCGTTTTCTTCGATTTGATCGATTACACCTTTATCTTACCACCTTATCGAGACCGTATCAAACCTCTTAATCTAAAAACTCTCGTAGAAGACGTAGCTGAAATTATCTTCATTCAATGACTGCTTACTTGGTTCTATAGATTGCGCTATGCTTTACAATTCTATTTCCTTCAACACTAAAGCTCGTAATTTACACTGTCCGCATCTCTAACTAACTCACACAACTGGTAGATTTCGTTGTTACATGTTCCAAGGACCGCCAACGTAAAAGTGATCAATCACTCAAAGCATCTTCCTTTTAAATCGACCAAGAGTACCCTTATTTCGTCAAAAATTACGAATAATGATGCCAGTGTGCGACGGTGTGTTATCATGGTGCAAAATCCAAGAGTTTTTGGCTCACATATCTGGTCTCTTTCGGCTAATTGCTTCAAGCAAACATCTCATAATGCTCAAATAATACTCTTTGTTTACTGTCTGGCCTTTTGGCAAAAATTCATAATGCACTACACCGTTTTAATCCATGACAATCGTGAGCATTGCCTTCTTCATTAACTAAAAACGGCGTGGTTTTTTTGGTCTCGGCTCATTTGGTGAACGCCTTTCACTTTCCTGATGTCTACATTGCGTGTGGTACTTATAAACCCACGTCCCGTCTCCAGTAATGATCCTTTTGATGAATGTGGGATCGGATTCAGCCTCGCAAATCATGACTTTTGCGACGTCAAGGCGGTCTCTTTTTTGCATGAAATTGAGGTCTTTTGGCACCAACTTTGCTGCTACACGACGGAAACCCAAATCATTAACCAAAATGTCTTGGAGAGATCCATAGACAATTTTCAAGTCCTCCGCTATCTCTCTAATGGTTAATTTGCGGTTATTGACTAACATTTCTTTTACTTCAACAATGTTTTCGTCGCTTTTCGATGTCGATGGTCTGCCACTGCGATCATTGTTTTCGATTGACTCACGACCACTTTTAAACCGCTTGTGCCACTGGTAAATGACCGTTTTTTTCAGAAAATCGTTACCGAAACACTTTTCCAACATTTCCAACGTTCGCGCACCATTAAATCTGTTTTTTACGCAAAATTTAGTACGAGCTCGTTTTTGCAAATTTAAATCCATTTCTAAAATTGTAAAAAATCGCCAACAGACACAGGAAAATCCCTGTGTACCCTTGTACCCTTGGCTACAATGTCCCATCAGTTTACATTTTTTACTTGAATCCCCAGCTCTCCATATCGTTTTGACAGTTGTGCAGTAGAGTCAGATTCTCCACGTCGTGGTTCAGACAAATGATATCATTCCCCTTGTACACTTCCTGGAAATCCCTCCTGTGGCCTCTTCCTTTTACTAGCGGATCTTCTACCTGAAAACAGTTGTCAACTTTGGCAGCTTCTTCTGGATCTATACCGGCTGTTAAAAGTATTTGTTTGTTGTCAATCCTTAAGGCGATCTTTAGTCTTTGAAGGTCGTTTTGATCTCTCCTCCGAAATATTTTATTTATTTGTGGAAACAGATTGGAATTGTTTGTGTTTAAGGGTGAATTTTATTGTTCCTATATAAATTTACAGAGGCCCTGTAATTTTCTTTAATTAATACCATATTTGGAAATGGTTTATCGGCGACTTCAGTGTTACGACCTCCGGGTTATGTCTGTCAGTAAATTGCGTGTACAAAGTTTCAAGTCTTGACAGCAGTCTAGTTGCATTGCGGAAGATGACTTCGTTGTCAGTCTTTCGATACCGAGGTATCGTATTGTCCAATGTTCGTTTTGTGGTCTCGTCCATTTTTTTTTTTTTTTTTTATAATACCGCGCGCGCACCAAGGGGATTTGAATACCCTTTTACGGGCTTTTTCTCCATGGCGCGGGCGGGTGGTGTAGTACTTTGAAACGCAGGTGTATTAGGTTTCGATATTTTTCCCAGAGGTGGATGTCAAACTGGACGGGACTAGCTAGTACATCCTCAATCAGTGGGTCTTAAGTAAGTGCTAGTTGTTAGTTCGTTACACTTAACCCAGCCAGCAACCACTCCAACATCAGTGTTATGCCTTCATGTCAGAGTTGACGCCGACTATATTTTCATATAACTACATGCAAATTCTACGAAAAGACTTTTTCAGAGAATTGCCTCGCACGGGATTCGAACCCGCGACCCTCTACTAGAGGAGTCTATTCATATACCACTACACCACGGCCAACCCCTAAATTCTTTGAGGTAAATTACCTCGTTCAACAGATTTCTGTTGGATGGTCGGTAGAGCAAATTTGAAGAGAGTGCTCTTTTCAAAGTTCTGTAGAAATGCGTCCAACGTGCCCTACTATATTTCTAGGAATACCTTTAAACAAACTTTTCGAGCTCTGCCATTTCGTATGTAACGGTTATTTCAGTACTAAGGCCGCAATGTCCACTGTCATACACAAACGTGTGTAAACAAATAATATTACGCTGATTCGAGCCTCTCAGTTTTATTCGTATGTCTAATAATAAAAAATCCCGATAAGAGCCGTGTTTGGGAAATGACGGACTATCAGTCGCTTTTCAGCCGAGTCGATACATAGCACTGTGCTTGCTCCACCAATTGAGTGGCAGGTGCCCTTTAGTCTTTGTTGTTTAAATATCCGACGAGATAGTAAGACAATTCTCTTTAGATTTCCCTTTAAGAATTCGAAAAACTATCTCGAGTTCTGAAATAAATAAAGTGGTACAACCACTTTCCACTTCAGAGAGGTACATACACGATGCAGGCCTCTTTTTAATCTTTCAAATCGGAAGCCTTTTCTAATGAAGATCACAACACGAACAAAATAACCAGAATGTCAGATACAGTTTATGGTGCTCGAAGCGATGAAACCTGAGAACACCTTCGCTTTCTGTAACATTCTTCCACTACCGGCCGCCATTTGGGCGTAAGTAATATGGGGAGTTACGGCTGGTGTTTGATTGAGCACTGGTAGTCATACAACCTCTAACTTTTGTTGCATAGCCAGATTTATTTTGCTTGTGTGCTAAAACTTAGGACCACCCCGATAATTGTCGGTGTGTCCCACGTTCATCCATTAGGCGCACGATAGCTGGTTTTCTTCAGACGTTCCAGCCTTGCAAAGACCTCATTCCCCGGACTTGTGATTCTTTCCACATTTTCTCAAATGCTTACACTGCTTTCGATCTAAAAGATAAACTTGGTGTTTGGAAATTCGAGGAACCAAAACAACTTTCAGTGTAATAGCTACTGACAATCCTATGATGTATTGTACTGATGTACTCCTCGGTTAGAATTCCTTTGCGAAAAGGGAAAGGAAAATTCAGTACAATAAACTCAAATACTGATTCATATGTATAGAGGATACATATTGTAGTTTTCCAAATTACAATCTAAAAAAATCTACAAATCTAAAAAACAAATTCAAGCGATGTTAGAATGTTTCCAGCCGTGAAAAAAAGAAGAGTATGTAGTAGTTTCAACGAGGATTGTTTTGAGAATGAAATTCCAGTCCCCAAAAGACTAGAAGATAAGCACCATTAAAAACAGAGATAGTATTGAAAAAGGTCTCGGTAGGGTTAGATGAGGGAATCATCTAATCTAGACCGATTTACGCAGGGCCTATGCATACTTTTGGCTCGAAGAAAGACGGAAGAAGTCAACTTTGCTTAGACTACAAAAAGTTGTAGTTAAATTTTCTATACCAAATATGGAAAAACTTCTTGGAAAATTACATAATGCTAAAGTTTTGTGTAAAAATGGGTTTATTTTATTTTATATCAGAATAAAGGAAACAAGTAGACGGTATACTGCCTTCGTTACGGCTGATAAACAGCACGAATTCAATAGAGATCCTTATGGACTTTGTAACTCTCCGTTGGAAAATGATTTAGGAGGGTACGCTTATTTTGAACATGGATTCTGTAAGAAAGGTTTTGGAAGGGTGTAGTCTAAATTAATTCAGTTAATCAACTGGAGTAAATGTCAGTTTTTGTCTAGGATGGTGCCGTGCAGTTTCCTTGGGGATAGAAAGAAGAGTAAGCATTCTTCGCTTTAAAATAAAGTATGTGTGGGGAATCTATGTCGAATCTTTTTGACGCTTCTCGCCCTACGTATTGCATACGTATGCCAACATGGATATGGGGCGGTTTTATTCCAGAAAGGCGACGATGATGTTTTTCACCTAGTGTTGTTCCTCAGCTACAAGATATTACCAGCAAAAGATAACTACTTCAGCTATGAATTGCAAGTTCTAGTGGTAGTCCGATTTTTAAATAAACTGCATGTCTCTTTGTAAGAATAGAAATTAGAGATCTGTACTGACTGCAAACAAAGCCTTCACGTTAGCAATAGCTTAGAAGGACTTATACAGCAGAGTAGCAAACCAGGCTACTGTATATCATCGATCTGTGCGATCAATGTAGTACGTCGATGCCCTTAGTAGGTATCCCAGGTTAAATAGTCACTTTTTTTACTTACTTGCAATGTCACATAATATCTGAGTTAAAGTTTATTATTAGCATTTAAAATAGTTTTGCGTGGTCACGTGCTCAACTTTTCTTCTAAAACATCTCACTACGCTGAATAAAGAGACGAAACGTGGCTCCTGCAATCAGATATGCTAAGCATGTACATGGACATGAACCAAACACTTCAACACCAACGAAAAATCAAATTAAATAGAGTTCCGTTCCTTTATCCAACCGCACAGATTTTCCTCTTGATTTGCTTATGCCCAAAAAAAAGAAAGCTGCTATAGTTTCAAAATGAGTATCTCTCCAAAATATCCCTCTTGCCAGTTGATCTGGATATATTGTAAAAAGAGTGCATGTTACATACAGAACAACTTCAGCTTACTTGGTCTGACGGTTTTTATGCGATAAAATAACTCAATTACAAATAATTATTACGAAACGAATTAGGAGAATTGAGATAAGCCACAAAACTGATGCCTCCTCGATTGTAATTACTACAAATTAGAAGCTTAAGGGTAATGGTTACTCTCCAGTGATAACAAAATTTAACAAACGAAAACAAGAGAAGTTCATTTCTGAAAGCTACTACAGAATATCGCAAGTCAAATAATAGACAACTTTGTCTAAACGACTTCGGTTCGAATGGGGAATTATGTTTACTTAAATAACAACCTAACTAAATTGAATAGTTCTCTCCTGAAACATGACATCAGTTTAAGTCGCAACAAACTGGCAGCAGTGTAAACTATTAAATATACGGAACGGTTGTGGTGAAAAAAAATGCTAATGGAAGACCATCAATCATCAAGAGCTTATCGGATTTAAACAATGTTGAAGACATCAAGTGAAAATGTTTCTGCAACCTTTTCTTTCAATTATCTTCTTATCTTTACTTCTACATTTACTAGTATTATATTTTCTCGCTATTTTCTCATATTGCTGCTGCTTGAATGTGCTTTCACGTTCTTGTTTTGTGTAACTATGTGTTGTTCCATTAACTTCATCGTCAATGGTGCAAGAAATAATTAATATGTATATTGTACAGGGCTCATCGGGGATTTGCAATTGTTCAGATCTTAACGCCAGTAAATTATATTATCTAAGACACATTTTTAAGAACTCTCAAGTGGATTTTTTTTTTTATTTTTTTTTTTTCGTGGGAAGGTTAGAAATCTTCAAGACACTATAGGCCCGGAGCCTATAGTAGTGTGAGATTCTTACTCGTTAAAAAACACCTCCCATATGCAAACCACGACTGAGTTCACACTCAACAAGCAGTTCTTCTATCGCATTTTTTTTTTTTTTTTTTTTTATAAGATATCCTGCAGGCGATTTTCCATTGAAAATTCCTGTGTACTTTAGAAAAATTACGCTAGATCGAGAGGCTTAGTCCTTTTCAGACGGCGCAATAAATTTGTCACGTCGAGGATCTGTTGAACAGAAATATTCGTATGATCTTGTAATCGATTATTATGTTTTCGCGCAAACATTTTTATTACGTTCTGAACGTTTTCGACTCCTAAGTCTCTGTGGATATCATCGTTTCTAATGTACCACGGCGCATTAACAATACCTCGAAGAACTTTGTTTTGGAATGTCTGTAATACATTAATGTTACTATTTTTAGTACAACCCCAAAGTTGTACACCATATGTCCAGATCGGTTTTAGCACTTGCTTGTATAAGAGCAGTATGTTCTCTAAGCTAAGCTTGGAGTACTTTCCAATAAGCCAGTAAATATCTCTATATTTGATTTCAAGCTCTTCACGTTTTTTCTTGACGTGTGCTCTCCACTTTAGTTTAGCGTCGAGTGTCATGCCGAGATATTTGGCCTCCTTCGCGTAAGGAATTCGTACTGCGTTGATAGACACGGGTGGATTCTCGTGATTCCTTGAGAGTGATGTTCACGTGGACAGACTTGTTTTCATTAAGCGCGATTCGCCAAGTCTTTGTCCAATTGTTAATCCATGTAAGGGCACGTTGCAACTTAACAGTTGCTTGTTCGACTGTTTTAGCCGTTGACAAAATGGCAGTGTCATCAGCAAATGTGGCTAGGACAGTATCGTCCGTTTGCGGTATATCGCGAGTAAAAAGCAAATATAGCAGAGGGCCAAGTACACTACCTTGCGGCACTCTCGCCTTTATTAACTTAAAAGTGGAATATTCGTTTCCGTGTCTCACACGGAAGAGTCAGTCTTCCAGGTATGAACCTAAGATACAAGACATTTGCTGGGGTAGGGCTTGTCGGAGTTTTTATTTTACGCCTTCATACCATACCTTATCAAAAGCTTGCGAAACGTCAAGGAGTGCGGTTGACAGACTAACTTACACTCGATTGTGCGTTCAATTACATCGGTTATTCGATGCATTTGGTCAACTGTAGAGTGTTGGCTTCAAAAGCCAAATTGATAATCAGGCAAGAGGGAATTTGTGTCGGTAATTGGTTTAAG
Organism: Volucella inanis; assembly: GCA_907269105.1. Lineage (NCBI taxonomy): Eukaryota > Metazoa > Arthropoda > Insecta > Diptera > Syrphidae > Volucella > Volucella inanis. Next base: position 153,601,003 of record OU026153.1, read on the forward strand.
ACGATTAAGAAGGATTCGCTCGAAGACCTTCGATGTAATCGGAAAAAGCGATATTGGTCTATATGACTTGACTTCAGTCAGCGGTTTACCGGGTTTCGGAACTATAATAAATTCGGCTACTTTAAATATCTCTCCCGTTATTAAGTCATATCTCGGGGCTTTATTAGGCTTAAGCGTGTCTCTAACTTGTCTAAGTTCCCTAAGTGTAGCCTTTTCTACTGGAAAATTTGTCGTCACGTCTAGCGTATTGATATTCTCTGGAAGCACTTTCCCGTCGAATGGTTTAAACGTTTCTGCAAGATGGTCGGCGAAAACACTAGCTTTTTCCTTATCTTCTTTCGCCCAGTCATCCTAGTTTTTCTTATTGACGCCACGTGTATTTGGGGCTTTCGAACACTTTTGACAGCTCTCCATATGGAGTAGTTGGTTCCTTTATCGCTATGAGTCTTTCAAGGTAGTTTACACCCATACAAGAATTTAAACCGATGGACCATTTGAAACGACGTACGTTCTCCGATTGGGTTCTGGAGAAGATACGCGAAGATGCGCGAAGATGATGAATTTCATCGCAAAATCATCTTCAGTGACGAAGCTCATTTTTGGCTCAATGAGTTCGTCATTAAACAAAATATGCGTTATTGGTGGGGTAAAAATCCACATGTACTGCATGAATCACCACTTCATCCACAAAAAATAACTGTTTGGTGCAGTTTGCATGCCGGCAGCGTTATTGGGCCATATTTTTTCGTCGACGATAACGATCGTCACGTTACTGTGAATGGTCAGAGTTATCGCGCCATGATCACCGATTATTTTTGGCCCGAATTGGTAGATATGGATTTGGACGACATGTGGCTTCAACGGGATGGTGCCACAAGCCACACAACACACGCTACAATCGATTTATTGAAGAGTAAGTATGGTGAGCGTGTTATCTCAAGACATGGGCCAGTCGATTGGCCGCCTTGTTCGTGCGATTTAAAGCCGCTTGACTATTTTCTGTGGGGCTACGTTAAGTCATTGGTTTATGCCAACACGCCGACGACGTTGGCAGAGCTCAGAGCCTACATTGAATGCGAAATAGCGGCCGTTTCGGCCGAAATGTGTGGCCGAGTCGTTGAAAATTGGGTCCAACGAATTGACCGCTGCAAACGTGCCCGCGGTGGGCATATGAAAGACGTCGAGTTCCATTCATAAATGTTTTGATTGTACTTCAAGCTAATAATAAAGTTTTTGAAATATCTCAAATGGTTTGCCTTTTATTTCAAAAAAAAAATTGTCAAGTCGTTATTAGAAAACCCTATAGCTCCAGTTCACTTGCGTATGAAAATTAGTTCTGTATTTTTTCTTTAGATAATTGAGCTTTACACTGCCATTTTCAAAATAAATTGCTTAAAATGTGTCTTTATAATGATCGTTGGTTTTACTTATTGGTTTTAAGTCCTTCGACTTATTAATTTGCTTTTCAATGAATTAATGTCAATATTACCTAAGTCATATAAAACAGCCTTAAAAACTTTTTCGCTTTTAATATCGTGTGTGAAGAACTGACAATTGTCTTTTTGCAGTTTAGTTAGAACACTATAGTATGAATCCATACTGTTACACATAATTTTTATTCCGATGGTCATTTTTTTAATAGCATAATCAGAGATATTAAGTGAACTAAATAAACTATGCACATATTCAGTAGTTTATTGTACCACTTTAATTGGAGGAACCTTTATTTTTTTTACTTTTGGCAATATGATTTCTTCCATATCATCGGTTTCATTGTCACTGTCCGGAAGACATTGGAGAGGGCTCTAGTATTGACCATTGTCGGAAAAGATGTAGCTCTTTTTTTTGTACAGGACAGTGAATTGTCCCCTATACTTGGGGATCTCGATTGTTTATGAATTTTTAACCGATATTTAGACTCGAGAAAGAAAAAGGAAAAACAAAGATGTCGTAACCGAATCGAAATGCACTATGTCGGCCAGACTGAGCCTCTCCAAATGTCAATCTGGCAGACGGCTTATAAGCCAAACCATATTATTGATATGAACAACATATGTATGTATGAATTGATTTACTCAAATGTTATTTAAAAAACTTATGAATGTTTTAGTCAGCCAAGTGAATTTAAACCTTATAGTATTATATCAATACATTCCTGTTTGAACCGCCGCACAGTGGGCCAGAATGCCTTAAAAGTTGGTATTAAAATTTCGCATCGTTACTCCTGGTGCTAATATTATATTTATTGTTAATGTTTTTTTTGGCCACGCACTTTTTAACGCCTACTTTTTTGAAAATAAGTTTTTTTATCGCATGTAACATATGAATAAGCTTAATTAAGTGAAATACATTTTGTTAAATAAAGAACAAATAAGGTAGTATTGTTATTTTTTGTTATAAGCATACTTGTTAACACCGGATCTGATGACAATAACAAAAATTGATATATGTCCGCATTCGTGTTCCGCGGCTATTTTTATGGGAGTGATACTCTCTATATCTTTTAAAGGCCTTATTGCGGGCCTTAACCTACCAATGGATATTAAAGCCGATAAAATTACCTACTTAATTTCCATGGATCAAACATTTGTGGACGGTAGGTGGCATATATTGTAGTACTACGGATACTTCTCTACGAACTAATATATTTAGCAGTTTTTTGTTCAAAGTCTTTAAATTCCGGGACATTAATTTCATGATTATTTAATCAAATCCTAATCAAGTTTGGTTATATCTGCTGAAATTTCGGCAGCAAAAGAACCTTATTTCTGTCATTGGAATTTTCAAAGCCCGTTTTAGGTTTGTCAACAATCAAGCTCAAACGGTTTCGAAATTTCTGTTGAATTTCGTCTTTTGTTTTGGCAACATTTTTTTTTACTTTCTTCTCTCCTTTCTTGCCATAATTTAAATTGCAAATTTTCACCTTAACTGTCCTTTTTATCATTTCTTCAAATGAATTAAATCCTTTTAATATGGCATCGCAAATATACAATGCTGGCCTGGATTCAATTTTAAGTGGTCTACAATATCGGGTTGAGCTTGGACGAGGATTCTGCCAGATTATTTTCACACCAGAAACTAAACGAAGGGGAACAAGACACGTAATAAAAACAACTGACTCATCTGTATCAGAGCCATGAAAATCTTGCTCATATAGGGTGATTCATCGAGAGGTTTTATTTTCAATAAGCTGTTGACAGATCACGCGTGAATCCAATCCAACTGCTTCGTCGTTTTAGTTCAGCATCGTTTGCCAAATTATCATGAAGAGACCCACACTACAACAGTGTCTCCAAATTGTTCAGCTTTATTACAAAAAACAGCATCCTGTGAGAAATGTTTTTCATATTTTGAGCCTATTTCTGGCTCAATAGATACGTTAATACTAGATGGGGTGAAAAGTAACCACCTTGGGAATGAAAAACTAATTTTTTTTTTTTTATTTTATTCAATATAGTCCCCTTTGATACACTTATTCTAGCGATTTTCCTACTTCTTGATCCCGTCCGAAAAGTAATTTTCCAGAAGGTCTGCAAAATACTCCTCCGTGGCGTCGATGATTTCCTCGCGTGAGCTGAATTTTTTATTGATGAGCCATCTTTTGAGGCTTGGGAAGAGATAATAGTCCGAGAGAGCCAAATCGGGCAAATACGGTGGATGCGATAGTAATTGGAGCCGTAAGTCATTGATTTTAGCCATGGTTGTGATGCTCTTATGCGCCGGTACATTGTCTTGCAAAAACAAAATTTTGTTTCGCTTCAATTGAGGTTGTTTTGCAGAGATTTCGACCTTTCATCGCTCCAATAATGCACAGTAATACTCGCTGTTGATGGGTTTTCCTTTTTTGAGGTAGTCCACGAAGAGTATGCCATGACAATACCAGAAAACCGACGCCGTAACCTTTCCGACCCATCGTGCCTCCCTCGGCCGCTTCGGAGCACTCGTGACGGCTTCAGTCCATTGCCGGGCGCTCATTCTGTTCTCTGGTGTTCAACAGTTACCAATCGACGCCCACAGTTTGCCCGATTCCGCATCAGCCGGTCCAAACGCTCTTTCGAAGTGCTCTCGCGTTCGTGTTTTTTGTCAGGAGTGAGTATGGGCGGCACCCAGCGGCAGGATAACTTTTTCATATGCAGAATATTGCCCAAAATATGGTGTGTGCGCTCAGTACTAATCTTTGTGCTATTTGCTAGCTCGCGCACTTTCACTTTCCGGTCAGCCAACACCACGAAAATCGGTTTTGTCCATACTCACCATGATGCCAAACAAGTTAACAACAATCATCTGTCGAAACACAACTAAAGACAGTATCGCACTGAAATTTGGCATATTTGCCTAAATATGAACAGATTTCGAGGCACCATTACCTTTTTTGCAGTAGCAGCGCATTCTATCAGTCAAGGAGGTTACTTTTCTAGTATATCACCCTTTCTTATTTTTGTTGGCGACTTTAACAGCAACGTACTTGAGAACTTGTCCCTTGTTCATGATATGAGTTTAAATCTTTTCCCAGTAAATACATCGTCACCCACGCGTTTTACTGATCACGGAAATACACTTCTTGATGTATTCATTGTCAGCCATCTGTGTAAAGCTTTACATTTTAATCAAATTTCTGCTTTCGGTTTTTCGCGTCACGACCTGGTCCATTTGACATTTTAATGTGAGTCTTCTATTGCTAGTAGGACTTTAAGCTTTCGTGACTTCAAAAACATAATCATGAGTCAATTGGAGAATGATTTAAGGAGAATTGAATGCTTTCGAGTTTATAAAATGCCCGCCGTTGATGACCAAGTGGATTTTATTCAGAACAACATAAAAAACTTATTTGATTTCCATGTTTCATTAATTACAAAAACAATCGCAACAAAAAACATGCCATGGTTCAGTAGTGATATAAGATAACTGATATATCAGCATTAGATGTTCTACTTCACGATTTTGAAAGGCTGAGAAACAAGATAATCACCGAGTTACGTGAAGCAAAGAGGCGTTACTTCGCCCCCCGACTAGACTCATCTCAAGCAAAACATAAACTCTGGAAAAGCATACGTCATATTGGTAATGGCAAACAAAAAAGTAAGATTTTTGATAATATTGACTGCAATGCAATTTATTACTTTGCCATGTCAAGAAGCCCCTGATGACACAACGACTCTATCAACTGAGAACAATTTCTTTTCCTCATCAAGTTTTATTTTTTCAGTTAATGAGACCGACGTTTAAGAGAGCTGCATTGCATATGTATAATACAAGATGGTGTAACTTGTATTATTCCACTGTTATTATTCCATTGGAACATGCATTGGAAAGCTACTGTCATTGTACGTCATTTCAGTATATGTCATTCATTTGAAGCGTAAACAACAATAACTTTTTTTCACTCAAATATGTCGAACTTTGTGCCTGAAAATGTGTTTTTGCGGGGAGTTCTTTTTCATTACCTTAATATGAAGAAAACTGCTGCCGAAAGTCATGGTATTTTTGTGGAAGTTTATGGTGAACAAACGCTAGATGAGCGAACGTGCCAAAAGTGGTTTGCACGATTTAAAAGTGGTGATTTTGGCTTGGAAGACGATGAACGTCCTGGGCAGCCAAAAAAGTTTGAAGATGATGAACTGGAAGCATTACTCTATGAAGATTGTTGCCAAACACAAGAAAAGCCTGGAGAATCTTTGGTTGTCACTCAAGCAGCTGGATATATTCAAAAGCAAGGAAATTGGGTTCCACATGAACTCAAGCCGAGAGACGTCGAAAGGCAGTTTTGCATGTCCGAAATGCTGCTGGAACGCCACAAAAGGAAGTCAATTTTGCATCGGATTGTTACTGGTGATGAAAAATAGATCCATTACGACAACCCCAAGTGCAAAAAATCATATGTGAAACCCGGCCAACCAGCCAAATCAACAGCAAAGCCGAATATCCATGGCACGAAGGTAATGCTCTGTATTTGGTGGGATCAGATGGGTGTGCTGTATTATGATCAGCTAAAACTAGGTAAAACCATCAATGGACAACGCTACTGAACACAATTAACCCGTTTGAAGAGAGCAGTAGCCGAAAAACGCCCGGAATATGCTACCAGACACGAGGCAATAATTTTCCATCATGACAACGCTCGGCCCCACGTTGCTATTCCAGTTAAGAACTATTTGGAAAACAGTGAATGGAAAGTCTTAGACCACCCGCCTTATAGCCCAGACCTTGCCCCTTCTGACTACCATTTGTTCCGTTCTATGCAGAATTGGCTTGATTCATTCTTGGCTACCAAGCCGGCGCAGTTCTTTTGGGATGGGATCCACAAATTGCCGGAAAGATGGGAAAAAGTCATAGCTTCAGATGGGCAATACTTTGAATAATACTATTGTACATGTTTTTCTTAAATAAACGTTCAAATTTTGAAAAAAAAAAACGCACGAAAATAAATATTTACCCAATATAAAATTCAATTCTAACCGAATTTCATCCGGTTTTCATCAAGGCTATACTTCCTTAAATGTTAAAATACATAACGCATCTTTTTAAAATAATAGTTATGTCAAGTGTTTCTCAGTTTGGAAACAAGCTACATTTATATCAATTCCAAAAAATCAAAGTTTAGGCCAATTGCCATTCTACCATTTTTGTCTGCGACAATTGTAGATATAAGAGAGTTGTGTCAAATTGCTCCGTATATTACTTGATTTTTTTTTCCATAACTAGCGGGCCGTCAACAAACTTGAACACTTATAAAACATTTGTACATCTGTACATTGTATAGATAGTAAAATATGCGAAGTTGCAGGTCTCATTGGTCCACAATGGCTTTCTTGGAAAAAAAATAGAGCTACTGTAGCTTTCTTGACTTTTTCTTGAATGTTAGGTTTTTAGTTAATTTTCCTATCAAAAGCATTTTGCTGTTTCAAAAAACAGTAAACTGGTACCGTTTATTGATTTTTATATTTCCTGCAAAAAAGAACAAGATCAGTTGTATGGGGATTTACTCCCAATCAACAGCGATCCGCTTAATGGGTTAATCTGTTAAGATTTAGCTGAAGGAGGTCTTTAATGGTATTAAGATGCATAGCTGAGACGGCTATAGCAAAGTCATCTGCTTTGGCGACCACCCTGCTACCACTCGCTTCCAGGTATAAATGCAGTCCATTAACCACTTAGTTCCAGAGAAAGAGTGATAGGACACCGCCTTGCGACGTACCTCTGCTAACACATCTCTTAGCAGAAGTCCCGTCTACTTTGGAGTTGATTATCTAGCTATTGTATTTAGCATAAGACTGTCGACAGCCTCGCTGCACTGAAAGTATCGGTTCCCGTTAGATCACCGAAATCAAGCAGTGGCGGACCGTATGGGAACTCAGTACCTATCCGCGTACTATTGACAGTAGTGGCGATACAAAGGCCGACCTCTACTCCACTCAAAAAAAGGTTCTGAGAACAGTTGAGGAATATTGAAATGGGTGGTGGCATCCTGCTCCACTCAAAGAAAGGTTCTAAGATGAGTCGAGGAATATTGAAATGGGTGGTGGAGTTTGGACTGGCAGAAGAATGAAGATCTTGGGAAAAACATTGGGTCAAGAGACCCATTGGATGAAACAGATCTCTCACAAAACAGATGCTAGCGTTAACACTAGGAATCGAAACCAGGAAAAAACTCTGGAGAAAATCCAGAGAGTCTCCCTCTAATAAGGTTCATAGTGGTAAAGAGACGAAAAGAGACCCGACAATGGTGGTCTGATTCGAATATTTCTCAAAAATTTATATTATTAGCACAAGACCGGTCAACTCCCCAAGTAAGTCATCTGCCGTTAGAGTTGACAGTGCGGTTGTCCAAGAGCCACAGTTTATTTTTTCAAACAGCTGGGCATCATAGGATTTGTTGAGAGAATTTTTCTTAGCCGCGATGCCGCAGAGGTTTCTGTTATTTTGCCACAGAATGACCTCCAGGATTGTCGCTTTGAATTTCTCAGTTATTTTTTAAATCCCAGTCAGTCGTTTTTCGTGTGCTTCAGAGTGCTGGTATCCACCCGTGTTGCATTTTCTTGTCTTCAGGTTGAATAAGAGGGCAGGAAGCAGCCATTGCCTGATTAAGAGGCAGAGTAAAATCCTTGACTTTCGTGCCAGATTCGTTGGTGTTAAGAGGGGGCTTAACAGAGTAGAATATTTTTAAAAGTGTTCCTCTGTATTTTGACCAATCAGTTTTCCAATAATTCCGGAGTGTTTGTTCTCAGAGAAAAGCATCGTTTAAAGTAAATTGGACATATCTTTAATCTGAATAACAGTGTTCAGACGATACCATTTAGTTTATTATTATTTGAATGATGTTGTCGGAGACGGGAGTGGTATCTATCATTTCTTGTCGGTTTTTAGTAATGAAAGTGTCAATGTTGCAAACAATGAGGTAAACATTTATAATGTAATCAAAATGTGACTCACCTCTATCATGAATGTCGGTACTGTCTCGTAGCGTGCGTAAGCGTCGCACCCGATGATGAAGCCAGGCGTTAGCTTGCCAGCTTCCAGTACCACGCTTTCTAAGTTGTCACTAGGGGTCTTGGTCAAGATATGCCGATGCCCGCCTGTAGGTGCCTTTAGCAGTCTCCAGTTTGGCAACAGTTATATTTGGGTCGCAGAGATTAGAAAGCAAGAATACATTAAGGCTACGTTTCACTAATATACAACTTCTAATCTTACCTTTGTTTCTTGTATACAGCGGAGCGTGGACATGTGTCACAAATCCACAAACAACTCCTTATACGATCCATGGCTTCCAGATTAAGATGTTCTGCGTTTTTTGAATGATGAGTGGAACCGAGGCCTTTTTGAACTGATGGGTTCAATCTGGAGAAATAGTTGTATCATTGCTATAAAGTACTAGAAAAGCTTCCACCACGGTGCTGTTCGAGTCATCCGACTCTTTTTAACTGAAGCAAATCTGAACTTATTGATTTGTGCTTTTTATTCGCTGCAAAAAAATATAAATTTCTACTCTCAGTTTACTGTTTTTATTCCTACCACTGAGGTTCCTTCTCATATTACTTCAACAAACATTTAACAAAAGATGTGCAGCTATAATGACTGCAAACAATTATTTCTGAATTTCTTAAATTTCGTGTGACTTTGAATTTGTGAATTTCTGACTAAAATTACACTCATCATCTTTCAAAAATTAAGTCTTCTAAAACCCCATCTACTAATCCCACCATTCTCGTATATTCCCACCAAACCCCTTTGTAAAAAGATAACTTTATCCCTAGGCTCTTTACGTTGTATTTATTTACCATAATTCCATTTCTTAAGCCAATTGATTAAATCATCTATCTTAAATCATGAAATCCACTTTGAAAGACTTTTTTGCATTTAACGCAACAAAACCAACATTACCATGACCCTCACCCCAATGTTTTCTCACAAGGACACCCAACGCAAAATGAATTCGTACATATCGCATCCTTCACCACAAGGTCAAAGTGACACTCACAAATACTCCAATTCAAAGTGTAGCTTTAGCATTTTCTCTACATAGTTAAGTCCCAGCCAGCGCTCGGTTGAACAGTGGAAAAGATTCATTTTTTCCGCTTCCAAATAGGACAACCACTGGCTCGAAAGGCACATGCCGTATACTCTAACCATGTCACCACCACGTCAGCAAGAGCCCTGTCAGTGCGAATATAGGAGACCTCGTCTACTAGGCAACAAACCGAAAAAGTCGAAACTACATATTTCTACATAGAAACCTACGCTCGTAATTGAATATTAAATCCGAGCGAATCAAATGGATGCGCGTAATGCAACGAGCACGAAATATGTTTAACAAAATATTAGATTTGAGGGGCATAACGACGTTCCGTGAATGCAAATCCCATGCAATTCAATTTGCATAAAATGGTAGAGAATGAAAATGGCGCCCCAACCAAAGCTGTGCCCCCGCTCTCTACTCATCATTCATTGCGGGAAAGGACTAAATTGCATTTTATTAAATTTCACAAGCTGAGTTTATTTCCGTTTGTAAAGCATTTGATGTGGAGGCTTTTGATGGCGCTCCGTGGCTCTTGGAACTACCAAAGCCGTGAGTTAACACACACTACAATGTGTCATCCGCGGAATGTGACACTGCTGGTTAGCTTCATTTGGTTTCTGGAATATCCGACAGATTATGAGTACATCCAGAAGATAAATGAAAAAATTGTTGTGTTAGACCTTTATTCGGATTGTGGTTTACAGTGCCTTAAGTAAGTCACCTCCTCTTGATTTATTGGTGAATATCTTTGCTGCGTAATTCTTATTTTTAAAGTAAATATAAACCCCATTCGGAGGAAAATTTTAATTTCGTATTCCACACCTAGTTTGGGATCCTATGAACAGATATTCTAATAAGAGAGGTCATGCGTAATGTACTTTAATTTATGTTGGTTCCTGTATATAATTTTAATCAGATAAGGCCTAGTAAATAATGAACGTATATATATCACTCAGTAATGCAGATGATAATGCTTAGATTTCGAACAGTGTTCCCTTTAGGGCTATTTTTACTCAGAAAAACATATAGTAATTGCACTGAATCGAAAGCACATGTCATAATTTTGGTGGGGGCGAAAGCCCCCATTTATTCGGCTTAATACAAGCTATAACTTAAAATTAAACTTAAACTAATATTTAAAACTAAGGTTGGTTGTTGTGGTGAAGGAGAACCGATTTGAGGTAGGAAGTGGTGCGGTGGAAGTCAAAGACGCTAGGGTTTGAATTAATTTTTCGTAGCATGCGGGAGATTGGTTCGTTCGCGCCATAGGTGGTGTGGTGGGTTGGGAGATAGAAGAGACGAGGGGTACGTAGATTACGAGGGTTAGTGTTGAGGAAAATAGAATTGTGAAGGGACATGCATTCAACCTGACCTGAAAGAAGTCGATGAATGAAGAGAAAGTCGGCTGCGCCTCTGCGTTCCTCAAGGGTGTTTAGGTTAATAAGGTTGAGACGGTTTTGATAGGGGGGCAGAGTAAAAGAATCATCCCAGGGCAAACCTCGAAGAGCAAATCGAAGAAAACGCCGCTGGATGCTTTCGATTCTCGAGATATGAACGCGATGATATGGGGACCATACTTGACTAGCGTACTCTAGAAGGGGACGAACAAAGGTAATATAGAGAGACCTGGTCACGTATGGGTTGGTGAATTCTTTGGACCATCGTTTTACAAAACCTAGTGCAGAGTTGGCTTTAAGGATTATCCCATCCATATGCAAACGGAAATTGAGCTCCCTATCACACAAAATGCCGAGGTCGCAAAGAGATTCAACGGAGGAGATCGGTTGGTTGTGGAGACGGTAGAATCGGGGAGGAGATTTGAGCCTTCAAGGTCTTGTTGAAGAAGGAAGGAGTCATGGGGAGAGGAAATGGTTTTGAAAAATTTGGTATCGTCAACGTAAAGGGCGACGGAGGAGTATTTGATGATCCTATCGAGATCATTTATGGTTAATATAAAGAGAAGGAGGCCGAGATGGCTACCTTGAGGAACTCCAGAGGTGGCCAAAAATGGAGTGGAGTGGGCTGACCTAAAACGAACACTGTAAAAACGGTTTTCGAGGTAAGAAGATATCCATTTTAACAGTATGGGTTCAAAGCCGAGGGCAGACAATTTGAAGAGTATTAATCGATGAGAGATTTTATCGAAGGCTTTGCTAAAATCGGTTGCAACTACATCGACTTCGTTGCCGTTTTCTAGGGCAGAGATGGCAAAGGATACGAATTCAACAAGATTTGTGGTGGTTGACCTACCCTTTAGGAAGCCATGTTGTCTAGGGGAAATAAGTGATTTGCATTGGAAACTTAGAGCTTCATACAAAATACTTTCGAGGAGTTTGGGAATATGGGAGAGTTTAGCGATTGGACGATAGTTTGTTATTTCGTTCTTTGATCCCTCTTTGTGGATCGGGGTTATAAAGGAGGTTTTCCAAACCTGAGGAAATTCTCCTTGTGAAAGGGATAGACGAAAGAGATCAGAAAGGGCAAGGGAAAGAGACGAAAAACATTTTTTAAGAAATATGGCAGGGAGGCCATCTGGACCGGGTGTAAATTCGTCATTGAGTTGGTGTAATTTATATTCGATATAAGAGGGATCCAAGATGGGAGAGAGATGTGGGCCGTTGGAGAAGTTCGGTAGGTAACAAAAATAGGAGGGATCTGGTACAAAGGAGTCGTTGGTGAAGGATTGTTTAAAGAAGCTGGCAAATAGGTTGGCAGTGGTGAGTGGATCGGTTGATGACTTGTTGTTGAAAGAGAGGGAAGGAGGGTAACCATCGGACTTTCTTTTGTAGTTAACAAATTGGTAAAAGGACTTAGGGTCATTTATAAGGTTGACTTGCGCATTGTTAAGGTAACGCTGGTAAAGGGAATCGTAAAGTTCGGTGAAATGAAGATAAGCACCAAGATAGTTGGCATAGTCGGACAAGGATCTGGTACGCAGGAAAACAGCCCATAACTTGTTTCTCTTGTTTCGTAAGGAACGAAGCTTGCGATTTTACCAGGGAGGACTAGTAGATGATGTTTTAAGGCGAGAAAACGGAACGTAAAGGCTGAAAGAATTAAATATTTCTTTATAAAAAATGGATAAGACATCATTTACGCTTAGGTTGTGAAAGTTAAGGGGGGATCTGCTAAGATAGTCACTGATTTTGTGAAAGTTTGCTTTATGAAAGTCGTAGGATGAGAGAGTTGTGGGAGGAGTGGACTGGAAAGAAGAGTTATGAAAAAATGAAAGTAGAAGGGGGGGGGGTGGTAGTTATTGATTGTAGAAAGAGAAAGGGAGAAAGCTCGGATCTAAATTTTTTCTTTAAGACTGCAAGTTGAGTAATACAACCCAAGTAAGTAAGAAAATCTTTAACATACGAGTATTCAACAGAAAAAATGAGACCAGACCATTTATATCAATATTGCAAAAATAGGCACACCTCCGCGGACATTACATTAGGCGGCATGTGTAAGACGGTCAAACAACAGGGCGGAAAAAAAACATCACTTTCGTGGATTTAGGCAATACTAGTGATTTGTGGATCTGACTGCAAATGTGTAATACGTGTTAAAAAGGTAAATAAGTATGGTGTATAGTGGCTGATTTCCATATTGACACATTCAATAGTTCTACACTCAGGCATATGCAGATAATACAGCCGCACCGTCTAATGGATAATATTTAGCTCTAAACATCATCGACTATGACCAGAAGTGCAAATCAATGTCGATTTGCTAAACGAAATTATACAATATATCAGGTGTAGTTGGTATGACACCTGTAAAACATATTTAGTACACATCAAGTCATTGAGTAAACATCATATTTTTTCATCGTGTTAAAAATGCCGAATTACCAGACAATGATTAATTTTTTGTTTTCATTTGAAGAAAAGTGCTGCAAAGTCGCAACGAATGCTTGTCGAGACATATGGTGATCATGCTCTATCTGAAGCAACATGCAAAAGATGGTTTTAACGGTTCAGAAATAACGAAATGAAGAACGTGGAAGACAACCAAAAAAGTTTGAAGACGCCAAATTGCAAACAATATTGGATGAAGATGACACTTTTAGTCAGAAACAAATGGCAGAAATAGTAAATGTTGCACAATACACAATTTCTGACTTATGAGAAAGATCCAAAGTCTTGAAAATGTGTACCACATGAATTGAATGAAAGACAGATGGAAAACCGAAAAACCACCTGAACAATTTTGCTTCAAAGATACGATAAAAAATCAGTTTTGCATCGAATTGTTACTGACGATGAAAAATGGATTTATTTTCAGAATCCTAAACAGAAAAAATCATGGGTTAATCCGGGACAACCATCAACTTCGAAATGATCGATTCGGCAAGAAGACAATGATGTGTCTGGTGTACCACGAGCTCCCAAAATCTGGTGAAACTGTTAATTTAGATCGCTACTGACAACAAATGATCAATTTGAACCATGCATTGATTAATTTTGCTCCATGACATGCTCCATGCTCCTGCACACAAAGCAAAACTGATTCAGGATACAACCAAAACACTTATCTGGGAGCGCACCAGGTGGATATGTATACACTTTTAAAGGCTTTTCTCCAGGGCGCGTGCGGGTGATGTAGCAGTTTGAAACTCAGGTGTATTAGGTTTCGATATTTTTCACAGAGGTGGTTGTCTAACTGGAGCCAGTGCATTCTCAACCAGTGGGTCTTAGTACGTGCTAGTTGTTAGTTTGTTATTGTACATTTAGCCCAGCCAGGAACCAACATCAGTGTTATACCTTCATGTCAGAGTTGACGCCGACGGGCTTTTCATAGAATTACATACAAATTCTATGAAAATACTTTTTCAGAGAATTACCTTGCACGGTATCCGAGTCCGCGACCTTCTGCTGGAGGAGTCTATGCATATATCACTACACCACGGCCACCCCACTTGGCTCCTTCCGACTGCCTTTTGCTTTCATCGATGGGACACGCATTAGCTGAGCAGAACTTTGAATCCTACTAGGAAGTAGAAAATTGGGTGACTTTTTGGTTTGCTTCAAAAGACGAACAGTTTTATTGGCGTGGAATTCATAAATTGCCTGAAAGATGGGAAAAATGTGTAGCTAGCAATGGCCAATACTTTGAATAAAATGTTTTTTACTTTTTCATTAAAAGTTATTTTCACAAAAAAACCCGGTACACCTGGTATTGCCGACTACCACTGGCCGTACTGCCTGATTTTTATTGCAAAGTTGGGCGCGGTAAGTACGTTGGTCCGGGACCACATGGAAACTCAGTACTCCGAGTGCTGTTGACAAAACGCGCCACATGCATGGGCATAGTATCCCGGCGTTAAATCCCGGACCCTACAAATTAATTTGTATCGTTCCCTTGATAATAATAATAATAATAATATTTTTATTAAAATAAAAACTTAGTGGACAAAACCTCCACATGATGTGTGCTGGATAGCTATCTAATAGTGAAGGGTGAACGAATATGGTATTGCAGAAGAGGCGTTTCTCACTGACCTTTGATGGGCCGTCGGCAACGCTCGCATACTCAAAGTGTGTACTCATTGGATCATCCGATCCAAGACCTGTGCATTCAGATTGAGAGCTGTGCATAGAGGTAATTTCCCTACAACGAAAAAAACAAAAAGCTCCGAAAAAAACATCGGATATGAATGACCTTACAGTTGACGGCCCCAGCAAGCGAAAAAAGGCAACTTATTTTTCATCTGCACGCGGTATGTTCGAAATATAAACAGGCTAACTTACAGATATCATCGTCATTCAAGAACTGCTACGGAATGAATCGGTCAAAATGAGGATGAAAACAGCGACATATAATTACTATGGTGGTTTCTATAGGAAACAGAAGCAGCGTTCAGGTTCAGATTTATCATATGCTAGACAAGTTATATCATATGCTAGAAGTCTTGAGTTTCAAATACGTAAGTGATCATTTTATGGCAATCCGCATCAAGCAAAGGACGACGCTTTTCTACAAGACATATGAGCAATGTGTTAAGTGTGACCAAGATAGGAAAGCAGTACAACTTTGGTGAGACAGTTGGTAAGCATAACTTACATAACAGCAAACCCACATAAGAGGAATTTTGCCGGACGAGCATCCTGAAATATCTCAATAACTCCTATGTCGCCAGTATCAAGTACCGATTAGCACCGGGAAATCTTTGCTTTGATGAAGAATGATGGCAAGCACATCCGTCTTAACAGGAAGCGTACAAAGTGGTGCTGCAACGAAAGACGATAGCTACGAAGGCTGTTTGATGAGTACCCGGATTGGAAGATAGGTGACGCTACTCTTTTAGCTCACCTCAGTTTTGTTTTGACACCCACTTCAAAACATCGTTTTAGTGTTTTTTGCGATCATGGTACGCTCCGTGATCCGTGATCAGTCGATGAGACATGGATTCATTGGTACACACCAGAGACCGAAGAAAAATCGAAACAATGGGTCTTACCTGGTGAACGTGCTTCAAAGAAGGCGAGGACCGTGCCTTCGGCCGGAAAGGTAAAGGCCACCATTTTTTGGGACGCGCGAGTTATGATCCACGTGACTATTTGGAGAAGAGAAAAACAATCGCAGGAGCATACTACTTCGATTTAACTCCGATTTGAAGAAAACACGATCACATTTGGCGAAGAAAAAGTGCTCTTCCACCACGATAACGTAGTGGCTCACACGTTAAAAGATCGCTCGCCGGAAAGAAGTACGGATCGAACAAGGAAATCATCTCCGCAGCGGAGAAGTACTTTGCAGGCCAACAAAAGTCGTATTTTACGGATAGGTTAAAAAAAATGTATCGAATTGAAAAACCTAAAAGCGTTGCGCTGTCATTTTTAGTTCGGGTATTCATCAAACAGCCCTCATATAGCGGGGGAAAGATTTGAATGGCAGTGATATTGAGTAATACATTAATCCGACCCTAAACGGTCTTCTCCCTTGGTATAGGGTAGAGGCCTATTTAAACCTATGCCATTCTGTGGGCCATGGCACCCGGTTGCAACGCAACTCCACATCGAGCACGCCAATTCTCACCATGATCATCAAAGAGTTGAGCACAGGTCATAGCAAACTACAACATTTGCTCAAACCATGTGATGTCTAAGCACTACTTGGCCTACTCTCCCCGCGATTTTGGGTATAAAAGGCAGCCACCACGATAATCCCTCAAGGGAGCCACTCCTAGGTAAGGCCGGATCTGGGTTTCGGGGGCTCCTGACCTCCTGTGGTACCAGAATATAGCCTCCGGTCGAGCTTCGCAACCATGCAGTTACTTCCAGTGGGGCACCTTGTTGCCCAGGACTGGCCGCCTTTTAGCCCTGCTCACTGAGCTTCAGGGTATAGCTGCCTAATTCGACGCCTAGCAAACACTATGTTGGCAAAGTCCTGAATCCTTGCTATTTGCGCGTTGTCAGCTAGGACACTGCCAACGTCGCAAACACCGTCTTCAAAGCCTACACCCATAGCTTCGAGATTCCTAACATCATCATATAGAGAATATTCACACAAAACGTGTATCCAGTCTTCAAAAGGAGCTCCACATGAGCAGTCCTTCACCTGGCCTAGGCCCCTATTATGCAAGAATGCATTGAAGAAACCATGATCAGAAAGAAGAAAGCCCAGTTTGAGATTTAATCTCAGCTCAGGCCGCTCTGACATGAATAAGACATCCGTCAGAAAGCGGTAAGTAGCCCTATACTTGTTGACTCTATTTCCGGACCGCATAATGCGTCTTACCTGACGTGACGTGCGCCACATAACTAATGGTTTTACCATTCATACGGATTTTGGGAGGTCGTCTTTTTAATGAGTCTCCCTTGAGGATCATAATTTTGGACTTTTCCTCTGATACGGCGACGTACACACTTTAGCTCCAGGCCGCGACGATTTGGATTAATCTATTTCCCATTTCTTACAACGCTCTCCTTGAGCGCCCCTTAAGAATGAGTAGGTCATCCGCATATGCGCAGCACTTACATGTCTCGCATATTCGCCCTAGCATTGGGTCTGTCATGAGGTCCCAAATGAATAGACCACAGACAAAACCCTGGAGACATCCACGTCTCACATTTACACATACACTTTCGTGTCCACCAACATTTATCGCAAATGCGCTTCTGCCAGAAAAGTAGCTTTTCCAAAGCTGTAAATCGCCGAAACACACTTCCCCAGCTTAAGTTGTCAAAAGCAACCTTAAAATCTATAAAGATGCCTAAGACATACTTTTCCCTACTTGCTTTGACACTGTCTTTGACATATGCCTAAGCGTCCTCAGTATACATGCCTTTTTTTAATCCGAATTGGAAAAGAGACATTGGTACGGTCATATTCTGAAGAAGTCTTGTTAAAATGAATTCATGAATTGATTTACCTTGACTTACCTTTTGTTACACACGTATGTGTTAGTTTTTACTTATACTCTTATATATTCTATCGCACTTACATATGTACCTTTTTTTACTCAGTCCAATTAAAGATCTTAAACCGATCGGTTGTGTTTTCTTTTTCGAACCTCAACAGGTTATGGGCCCAGACGCGTGGTAACTGGGTTTTTTTTTTTGGAAATTAGCAATTGCGAATGAGTCGCGGGAATTGAAATTTCAGATCAAAAAAGTGGAAAAGTTATTTTTGTATAGAAAAATGGACTCTGAAAATAAAATTGAAAGGCTGCAATGGGTGACTTGGAAGTTCTAAGTAAAAGTTATACTACAGGCCAGTGATCTATATAGAGTTGTGAGTGGATTATTAAAAGGGTCTGACGATGAAACTAAGTCAGATTTTAAAGATTTTATCAGATCCGACTTTAAGGCACAAAAAATTATTGTTACGGCCCGTGGTCAGCAGCCACTCACACACATAGTTAACTGTAAATCATCGCATGAAATGTGGATTAAATTGGAATCGGCTTACGAACAAATATCTCAGACGAACATACATAATATATGCTTCAGCAAAAATTCTATGCATTTGCAAAAGACGAGAGAGACGATATTGCGACGCATATCTCTGGAATCCATCGCACAACAGTTGCGCGATTTGGGTGAAACGGTATCGGAAAGTATGTTAGTCACAAAAATTCTGACGACGCTAACAGAAAAATACATGCATTTCCATACGACATGGGAGTCAACGGGAATTTCTGATCGTACGATACTAAATCTCAATAGTCGCCTCATTATAGAAGAATCCCGTTTGTCACTTCATCCAGTTACACACCGAAAAGACGCATTCATAGCAGAAAAGGCAAAACGGTTCTCACAAAACATCCCATACGTGAACAAGAACAACAGAATTATCACTAGTGGTAGCGGTGGTATATGTTTCTTCTGTAAGAGACCAGGGCACTGGAAGAGAGACTGTCCAAAAAGAAAACATGAAAACAAAACAAAGGACGCATTTATTTCCACTCTCCTTTTGAGCGAAAGAGATGGTGATGCTGAAAGTTGGTTTTTGGTTTCAGTGGCAACGGATCACATGACTTTTAACAAAAAAATGTTTTGATCATACAGAAAATACAGTCAACCCCAAAAAGTACGCGTTGGCAATGGTGAGTTAATAAAGGCATTCGATCGTGGTGACGTGCAGATTTTATCGTTCAACGGTTCAACTTGGTTAAAGAAATGCTTAAAAGATGTGTTGTTTGTGCCGGACAGAAAAGTAAATTTATTCTCGTCTAATTCGGCTTTGGTTAAGGGACTTCGATTAGTGCTCCTTGTTTGGAATGATTTTTAAGATAGTTTCCCCATGTGCTAATATAGCAGCAACCAAAAATGACAGTTTAAAAATGTGGCACAAGCGACTAGGCCACCAAAACACGATTTTTTGATCAAAGCTGTCGTTAAATCAGATAATTTTTTTTGTGAAGCATGTGTTTTCGGAAAACACTCAAAGTTAAAGTTTCCCGCAAGTAAAAGTAAAGCAAATCTACCGGGTGAGTTGATCCATGCTGATTTGTGTGGGCTTATGCAATAGCCATCGCTGTCAAATTCTCGATTTTTTCTTTTGTTTAAGGAAGATTTTTCCAATTATCGCGTGGTTTATACTTATACTTAAAAAATAAAAAACGAGGTTTATTCTTATTTTGCGGATTTTATTAATAAATTAAAAACAGAAACGGGTTACAATGTAAAGACGATAAGAAGTGACAATGGAACAAAATTTGTAAATCAAGACTTTAGAAGTGTGCTGCGAAGGTACAAAATTGCTCATCAGACATCGGTGCCATATTGCCCGGAGCAAAAGGGGAAGGCTAAACGAGAAATGAGAACTACCTAAGTAGGAGAGACGGGGAGGACAATGATACACGCCAAGAGTTTGCCACACAAACTTTGAGCTGGAGCAGTCAACACTGTAGCTTTTATTATAAATTGGACATCTTTAGATAAGAACGGAAAGTCACCTTTTGAGCTGTGAACTGGCAAGCGTTTGTCGAATTCCGTCGATTGGAAAGTTTTCGGAGAGGTATGTTATGTTCATATTCCTGAACAAAAAAGGCGGAAGTGGGATAGGAAGTCTGAGAGAGGTATTTTTCTGGGATACGTGGAAGGGCTACAGAATATTGATTCCTGAAACCAACAAAGTAAAGGTTAGCCGTGACGTAATTTTTAAACCATTTCCAGATTCCATTGATGTTGGAGCTGAGGGACATCCCGAATTATTTGATGGTGCAAGTAAAGATGCAGGTGACGATGCAAGTGGCGACACGAGTGGCGACGCAAGTGACGATGTAGGCGAAAATGCAGGCAGTGATTCAGCTAAAGAACAAGAAGGCAATAATATCTGCGAAGTTCCGCTTAAGTATCGTCTGAGATATTCAGCGAAGGCTAGCACCAGTTTTGCTTCAGCTATGCTTGCAGGTTGTGCCTTTATAGCTGAATATGTGAAGCCCAGAACTTTTGAAGAAGCAGTGCAGTCCGGGGATTCGGTCAAGTGGGAGCAAGCGATGAAAGCGGAAATGGGTGCCCTTAAAGACAACAAGACTTGGGAACTAGTAGAGCCGCCTAATTGTTGAAAGATTATTGATAATAGATGGGTGTTTAAAATTAAAAGTGCCAGTTCAAATGATCCTGCTCGTTACAAGGCGAGACTATTGATTAGAGCTTTTTCCCAGATAAAGGGCATCGACTATGAAGAAACCTTTAGCCCAGTAGCCAGATTTTCATCAATACGAACAGTTCTTCGGTTAGCAGCCTTAAAAGGGTACAAGATTAAACAATTTGACATAACAACAGCATTATTGAATGGCCACCTCAAGGAAGATATTTTTATGAAGCCGCCAAAAGATTTCGACGATGGAACAGGACGCGTTTGTAAACTCCTCAACAGCTTGAATGGGCTTAAGCAGGCCTCACGGGTATGGAATGAAAAATTTTCAGCATTTCTTCGATCCTTTTGACTAGAAATGTCAAGAGCTGATCCGTGTGTTTTTGTTGGAGAAGGCATTGTTTTGGCCATTTACATTGACGACAGCGTTATCGCGGCAATTGACGAAGACAGAATCTCGAAGGTTATGAACTTCCTGATAAAGGAATTTGCAGTAAAAGTTTTTGAGGCCAGATATTTTCTCGGATTGAAGATTAGCCAGAGAGCAGACGGTACTATAATCATCAATCAGGCGAGCTTTCCTGGAAGAATAATTTCCAAATTTGGTATGGCAAACGCAAATTCTGTTTCAACACCCGCCGATTCCTGGAGCTTCCAAAATGTAGACGAAAAAGGCTCTGCCAATGAAAACTTTCCATATGGAGAGGCAATTGGCAGCCTCATGTATCTGGCTATTAGCACCAGACCCGAGATATCTTTTGCGTTGGGTGTAGTGAGCCGGTACATAGAAAATCCTGCGGAAGTTCATGTTAAGGCATTAAAGCGAATCTTGAGATATGTAAAAGGAAAACAAAACTATGGTATTGTTTTTAATTCGATATCTAAATTTAGCTTTGACTCCTTCAGTGACGCTGCTTATGCTGGTGATCGGAAAACCAGACGATCTACCAGTGGTTTTATATGTTTTTTTTAGTGATGGTCCTATCTCCTGGAGTTCTTGGCACCAGGGTGTGTGGCGCTCTCGACGACGTAGTCAGAGTACATCGCAGCGGGCGAAGCGGTAAAGGAGATCTCTGGGCTAAAGCTTCTTCTAGAAGATCTCAATGTTCGTTATCAGAAGTCAACACTATCTGGACAATGAAAGCGCTATCAGGCTGGTAAAGAATCCGGAGTTTCACAGCAAAACAAAACATGTTGACGTTAGATACCACTTCATAAGAGACAAATATGCAGAAAACGTTTTTGGTATTCAACATATTCTATCCCAGTTGCAAAAAGATGACATTTTTACCAAAGCTCTTCCTAAAAAACGATTCCAAACTTTGAGGGAATCAACAAGTCTTTCCAACATAGTCCTTTCCAGTACTTTTTCAAGTACCAAACAACAGGATCCAACAAGGAGTAAATCTATGCATGTGCATATATGAAATAAATATTGTGTGCTTTAGGGAGTATGTAGACAAACATGCACCACGCACCGCCATCAAAGATTGATCACAGTCACCATTCGCATTCAGAATCCTATACTCCAGCATCACTTTTATCCACATCTGTTGTGTTATCGAAAGCACCCTCAATGTCGATGGAAATTCGCACCCAATACCCTGCAGTTCCGCAGGGTCTTTCTCATTTGTAGGCATATTGGATATTAGGTAAAAGATGCAGGGGCAAATCACTTTTCCGCAAATTAAGTGCGGCCTTATCTCTATAGCGTTCAACATGAAGGAATTCAGCTTTAAAGGTCTGAATCTCTTAGCGAACGTGTAGTCATCTATACCGACCTCCGGTATAAAGGCTACTCACACTGTTCGCACGTGTTTCGGTATGTATGCCACTGCCATGTTAGCAGTGAAAATTTTCTTCGAAGTTACCAGCAGCTTGTCTATACCTTTTTCTAATATAACTGGGTATATACCATCGTTTCCAGCGACTTGAAGAAAGCAACAGCATATTTGGTGGGCTCATCGGTCCCCACGACGGATCATCACTAGCAGCTCACTAGGCTCAGATGGGGCTACTTGAGAAGTATGCCTCTGCTTTCGACTTAGTGTAGGTGCCAGCAGATTTTCAGAGTGATTCCAGCCCGGTTGATTTTTCGTCAGTTTCAATCTCTTCGCAAAAGCCTTTATAGCAGGCACTCTTCGAATTTTAAGTTTGCTCCTTATACAATACAAATGTTGCTTCGATCTGAAAAGACTTCGATATTTTTCCAGATTAGTCTTAGAAGGGTTACATTCTACCTAGACCAGTAAGTTTAAGACACTTGGTGAGGGCACCGTTCAGTTTTGAAGAATTTCCTCTAGCTTTTGTTTTCTCTTAATACTTCGCCATCGTGCATTACGTAATACCCAAAATTCCCCATTTTAACATTTTCCTATAAACAATCTGTGATCAAATTATTATTTGTGTAAATAAAAACACAACAGCTCCCAGGTACCCTGATTAGTAACTATTAAACCAGAGACTTGTTTCTTAAAAAACCACCCTGTCCATTGTTAACTTTTCCCGAAACAAATTTAGCTAAAACATTCTATAGCAGGTATGTATCTACATATAATAAGAGGAGATTTCCATAAAAGATTCTTGTTTACGAATTTAAAATTACCAAATCAATACTCTTCCTCTCATACGAGTAGGTACAAAGGAAGCTTAATTTAATGGTATACAACAAAATTGTACAACAAAGACAATAACAGCACCGCCAGCCCCCTTCACCTTATTTCTTGCCTGGTGTTAATCTGCCAAAAAATGTTCTGCGCCATTTTTTCTTACCACTCTCCCTTCTAATACTGAAAAAAGATGTTGAGTGTCAAAAGACAACGTCGACCGTTGGGCTTCCTATCCCTCTTTTTTGTATCTTTCCTTTTGACTCTTAGCATAATTTAGACATTCGTAAGCTGCCCTAAACCTTTCTGATAATATTAAACTTGCTCTAAGCAATCTTTTCAACGATGCAAACTTGACTACATTTACATAGTCCTAGACTGGACTAGAACCCAGTTTCTCACCTGGCCCTAAAACGAATCCTGACCCCCTCAACCGACATACCGCATGTGTTAGCCTAAGGGTAAATTATTACGGATATAAAATGGACTTAACCACTGGCAACAGGATATGAATGAAGATATGAAAAATTGGAAAACTGAACTTGGGAAATATTTGGTAACATTTCGACCCAATGGAGTTTGGCACAGGAGTAGGTAACTACTATCTGCTACCGGGAATGGTTTAAGTGCTTTTTAGAAGAAAAACCGGAACTTTCAAGACGATTAGGGTGCCGATGGATATTCGTACAATTTCCAAATAAATTCATCGACAGATACGACTATTCCACAGAAGTAATTTCATTACCTTTCTATCGATCTGGGGCTTTTACGGATTGGCACAAGGACAGGGATTGCGATACTGATACTGAGAATGGCGCAATGGCAAAGTGTTTTTCTTTTTTGTTTTTTTTTAGCATATCAATTTGGGAGTACCCAAAGAGTCGACCTAATT
Organism: Volucella inanis; assembly: GCA_907269105.1. Taxonomy (NCBI): domain Eukaryota; kingdom Metazoa; phylum Arthropoda; class Insecta; order Diptera; family Syrphidae; genus Volucella; species Volucella inanis. The sequence goes on from OU026153.1 coordinate 153,625,049, forward strand.
TTTTGTTTCCGTTTTGTTTGGTCACTGCTGATTTATGATTTATTGCTGCCGAAAATATTGGCTATGGGGCGCATAGAAAACCCTAGAGTTTCGGTTTGTATTGACAAAAATTCCGGTGTGTGATAGTTCGTTCTGTAGGTCGAAATCAAAATTACTCCTGCTATAGAGGCATATATTTTCTGAATTACGGAGGTTCAGTTTTTCGTCGAATGAAGCATACAATACCAAAAACTAATTCTCTGTGGACAACGTATTTTAGAAAAGAATTAAGAAAAATGAAATTTGTAGGAAGCTCTAAACTCTGAATGAAAATTGGAAATTCCATGATTTGGAAACATTTCCTATAAGGCCCTCATCCCCCGTATTCAGTAAATGAACATTTACTGAATCCACCTTGTTGAGGTGTTTGATGCATCCTAAGGTAAATGCTACAAGGAGGTGTGAAACTTTGTGTGGGAGCAGTTTAAACAATTAAAAATACCGTTCCCATACTCAAGATGTACTCGTATTGACTGTTAGGCCCTTTTATGGAAACTTAGTAAATTTTAACTTTCATTCAGTGCTTTTTATGTACTCGTAACCACATATATTCTTTGATTTTAAATCTATGAGGAAGCAGAGCCAAGAATAATGACCTTTGCGTCTTCTTACTTCCATTTAAATTGTTAGTTTAAATTTTCCATTCCTGTCCATACAAACAGGCACTATATGTATTTTGTTTTGCCTTCGCTTACCGGCGTCAAATACATCCTTATCAAAACTCCTTAACAAAGTGTCCGGTTGAACAGTCCTGTGCTAGTAGCCTCGCTGAGGTTATTAGAGCTACCGTTGGCGTCGCCATATGTACTGCAGTAAACCAACAGAATTTCGGATCCTCCTTCAATCCAGCGCTCCAAATATTACTTTACTCTTGTAAAGTAATCATCCAATAGCTACAACACGTATCGGCTTTTCCGATTTGTTCTCAGAAGTATATCATTGAACTTTCTTCATATTTACTTAACCTATTAGACACTAAACGTTGGCTGTCAGCGTAAGCTTGAGGTTTGATTGAATTGAAGTGAATTGAATTTTTTTTTTTTTTTTTGAATTGACGATCCAAATCAGTCAATTCCACGGCGTTCTCAAGAATTAGGCATCGCTCAGACCACATTATGGCGTATTTTGCTCAAGGATCTTAGTTTACACCCATACAAGATCAATCTGACTCAAGAATTGAAGCCGATGGACCATTTAAAGCGACGTACGTTCTCCGATTGGGTTCTGGAGAAGATGTGCCAAGATGATGAATTTCATCGCAAAATCATCTTCAGTGACGAAGCTCATTTTTGGCTCAATGGATTCGTCAATAAGCAAAATATTCGTTATTGGTCGGGTGAAAACCCACATGTGCTTCATGAATCACCACTTCATCCACAAAAAATAACTGTTTGGTGCGGTTTGCATGCCGGCGGCGTTATTGGGCCATATTTTTCCGTCGACGATAACGATCGTTACGTTACAGTGAATGGTCAGCGTTATTGCGACATGATCACCGATTATTTTTGGCCCTAATTGAATATCAACGATGGTGCCACAAGCCACACAGCACACGTTACAATCGGTTTATTGAAGAGTAAGTATGGTGAGCGTGTTATCTCAAGACATGGGCCAGTCGATTGGCCGCCTCGTTCGTGCGATTTACGCTTGACTATTTTCTGTGGGGCTACATTAAGTCATTGGTTTATGCCAACACGCCGACGACGTTGGAAGAGCTCAGAGCCAACATTGAACGCGAAATAGCGGCCGCTTCGGCCGAAATGTGTGGCCGTGTCGTTGAAAATTGGGTCCAACGAATCGACCGCTGCAAACGTGCCCGCGGTGGCCATATGAACGAAGTCGATTTCCATTCATAAATGTTTTGATTGTACTTGAAGCCAATAATAAAGTTTTTGAAATATCTCAAATGGTTTGCTTTTTATTTAAAAAAAAGACTTGTCAAGTCGTTATTAGAAAACCCTTTATGTGCATACCTCTTAACATGTAGCCCAGGGACATGGTTGTGACTTATAGTGATTGTTACGCTGTACTTCTAACCAGAGCGGAACCTTAGGAGTTCAATGGATCAGTACAAATAACCAATCAAACTACCATTCTTAGAAAAAAAAAAACTGTTGACCTGACAAACCTCATCACAAAATATTTTTCTTTTACCCATACTTGCCTTTGCTTTCTTCTTTGTACGTAAGCAATTTCACACGATTATTATCTAATCGAAAGTATCCTTCAGAGGAGGCCGTCTTAATTGGTATCTATATATAGTACAACCGAACACCAAAAGTTATAACGTTTTATATTGCAAAAAATAAAATAAAGAACAGTAAACTCCCAAATAAAAGCAATTTTTGTTTTTTGTATTATTAAAAAACTCTTGTACTAGACTTGACTTTCTGAACCTTTAAAATTGACATTCACCATGTAAATTGATATCCGTCCCCAAGGCATTCTTTCAATCACAATGAAAAAGTTTCCATATTAAATTTTCCATCCATTCAATGCTCGAAACTCTGCAATTTTAAGAATCAAATGTGGTAATCTAAAATCACAATTCGGTTACCAGAACTGCGCCCATCTTCCTGCCCCAAAAATTCGATACTTTGACTGACATCAATAAAACGTAAGTACTCTCTCAATAAATTCAAAAATTTATATTTCCAATTTCCAAACACAAAAAAGTAAACCTTATAAATTAATGAAAAAAGGCGAAAAAAAAGAAATCGTAAATAAATTTCTGTAAAAAACTTTGTCCTCATTGTGCGAGCAACGCAGAAGTACCTCCTATTTCTAGCACAATAGCGTAAAGCGTTTGTCCCAATAATTGAATTACATGATCAGGACTGGAACAGCATCCTGCTTGTGAGAGCAACGTTTAATGTAGCCTTGGGGTCACTGCTGAAGTGGGTAATCACTGAATTTTCTAACGAAATCAATGTTTACATATATCATATGCTCTTCCAGTAAGGAGGTCTTTAGGTCGGGCGGTAGGTTGTCCATCAAGCAGCCACACAGCTTGAAATCGTAAATGAAAAACAATTTAACGAGAAGCATAGAAGGGGATCCGCGGGCATCCCAATGAGAGAGATGAATCCATCAAATTCCCAATTGCCATCCACACTCTGCCAAGAGGGTGGGTGGAGGCCATAAAAAATTAACAAATTTATTTTTTTTTTTTTTTTGTCTTTTCTTTATCTCTAATGACAGTGTTGTGTTTTGAAAAGCAACCACAACAACAGTACGAGGAGGTAAATCGTGTCAATGTCATCTAAACGTCATAAGGATAAACCAAGAAGACAGAGTAGAGATGATTTCATCACTTGACTTCACGGTTTCTTATATTCTCACGCTCTAGTGTGCATTTTCATCCCTCAAACCACACTGTAGGAAGGATGAACGGTGGAAAGTTTCCATAGCTAGGTGCTTTCTGTCTGCGAAAAGTATGAACTTACACAGAAAGCGCACATTATGGCAGATAGAGTTTTTTTTATTTTATTTTGTTTATTGTTATTATTATTTATTTTTTTTTTTTTATTCACTGAACTGAATGTGTCGTTGTAAATGAATGGTCGTCCTTAAAACCACACGGTACACTCGAAAGGCGGCTAGAGGCTATGAAATTAAATTGCAGGAATAAAACCTGAAAGGAATCAAAGACAGAGGCAGTTTCAAGGGAGTTGAAAAGCCTATGTATGTCAGTCGTCGGGCGTCGATCATTTGTTTTTGATGCCTTCAAATTCTTAGGAGTAACTAAAACACACATACAGGAATACGACCATGTCTGAACGTGAAACTCAAGAGCCTTTGTAATCTTAGCCTCGTTTAACGATTTCACAAAAAAATTTGAAGTGACGTCGACTTGGGTTCTATGATTGCGACTTGTTGAAGGACTTTCCACGAAATATAATAAGTACGCACATTTATGTAAAAGAAGAGGATTTTTTGCCTTTCTTCTACGGAATCATTTTTAATAAAGACAACAATTTTTCAGCAAATATTCTTTACCATCGACATCCGATTTATCCTTTTTTATGTTTCCAGAAGTTATACGTGGAAGTTTTTGAAAAAGTAAAAACATAAATAAACAACAAGACTGAAACTGAAGACCGTCTGTTACCATTTCATTGCAATAAAAATTTTCATTTTTTTTTTTAATTGAAAAATCTAACTGGCTGCCAGGTTTCGAACGCATAAACACAAAAGTATGTTTTTGCCAAATATTGGCTTTACCTTCACATAGTGGCCGCAAAGAACTCCATGTGCCTATAAATTTAATTACACATGCAAGTGCATGAAATAGAAAACCGGATGAGATTGCTGGGCACTTTTTCAACAGAATCGTGCCTCTGCCGTGTTTGCTTGTATCCACATGAAGCTCTGTTTCAAAAGTATCGGTACCAGCTCGTTGCACATAATATTTTTTAAGCCTCAAAATGCGTTTCTTTTAGTCTAAAAGCCGACAGAAAATTTTGGGAGTGGAGGTATAACCAAAATATATGTACATGTATGTGTACATATGTGTTGGTATTAGTGCAGATATCGAATTCCACCGTCTGACAGTTTTTTTTTTCAGCCGTGGCTGACGGTGAGGGTTAAAAAATTGTAATTATTTCGATTTTTGTGTCGGGAGTATAACCACTTGAACTGATTTCGAATACCTAGGTCCCAGACGTTTTGCTTTCAGTTTTCCCTTACCAGACACCCCCCAAAGTGAGCAAAAAACCACTTTTGGTGTCAGAGTTATAACCACACAAGCACTACATCAAAAATAACCTGATTACAAATATTTACAAATTTCACCCCACCAAACGTCCTTGAAGTATCCTAAAAGCGTTTTTTTTTTTTATAAAAAACATGAAACACTTTTTTGTTTTCAAATATAACCATTTGTTGGTTACACCAAAATATTGTACACGCCTTCCTGATTACAAACATTATACATATATAAGTCTCAGACAAATTACTCACAGCTAACTCCCAACAGCCGTTGACGGCCACATTTTTGACGATATTATAATCTTTTAAGTATTTGTCACTCAATGCATCAATCACTCAATAGAGTAGTAAGTACCTAATTAATAATTATATTAATTATGTTACATATTAATGTTCGGTCGACAAGTCAAACGAACAAAAACTTTTTTTACTTGGTAAACGTATAAAGCGTGTTGCATTTTAGTGCGAAATAATAGCATACAATACCATGACTTTAAAGTGTTGTCTTCATTCAAGTCATAGTCCAAAGCAATGTGGGAAAATAATTTTGTTTAGTGAAAAAACTTTAAAAAATCTCTTAATATATGTACAATGTACAAGAAAAGATCGGAAATACAAATTTGTCAATTTACTATTGTATAATCCTTCCAACTGAAGTTAATAATTTAAGTGGCTACCATAGAGCGTGTTGTATACTATTTATTGCCGTTTCAAAAAATCCAATAGCAACTTCAAGTAACAAGACCTGTGAACCATATAATTTAAAAAAAAAATCTTTATGACCAATTGTATGTACGGGTACGCACTTTCATTATCGTGATTTGTACTCGGGAACATTTTAAGTCCAGAAACAGTAAAAACAGTTACCATATCAGTCTGAAATCGAACTACAAACAAAACAAACAACTCTATGCCGTTTCAAAATGCGGCGTGAGAGAGGCGAGTAAAAGCGCGACGCTTTGATTTTGAAAAATTGAAAAACTCTCGCCACGAGGCAGCACTGCCAGGAGGCTGTGGTAGCTTTGTATGTAGCCAGAAAGAAAAAGATAGTGAGCAGTTTTGTGTTCGACATATTCAATTGCTTGAACTCACTGTCAAAAACTATTGCATTCATTGTGTGATGAAAAACGATTTCTCGCCTCGATCTCACGCTACATTGTTAAAGGGCCATTCAAATCTTTGATAATCAAAAAACAGTTTTGCTTTTGCTCTTAACCGATTCTCTTGTGCGATGTAAACTAACCAGTACACTGATGCAGTACCAAATGACATTGAGCGAAACTAGTTGTGTTAGCACATTCTTTTTGATTTCGGCTGGACATGTTCAATTGGCTATACTCCTAGTATAGGGTTTTCTAATAACGACTTGACAAATTTTTTTTTAAATAAAAGGCAAACCATTTGAGATATTTCAAAAACTTTATTATTGACTTGAAGTACAATCAAAACATTTATGAATGGAACTCGACTTCGTTCATATGGCTACCGCGGGCGCGTTTGCAGCGGTCGATTCGTTGGACCCAATTTTCAACAACTCGACCACACATTTCGGCCGAAACGGCCGCTATTTCGCGTTCAATGTTGGCTCTGAGCTCTTCCAACGTCGTCGGCGTGTTGGCATAAACCAATGACTTAATGCAGCCCCACAGAAAATATTCAAGCGGCGTTAAATCGCAAGAACGAGGCGCCCAATGGACTGGCCCATGTCTTGAAATAACACGCTCACCATACTTACTCTTCAATAAATCGATTGTAGCATGTGCTCTGTGGCGTCACTGAAGATGATTTTGCGACTCCGAATATCTGTAGAAAATTTTTATAATTTGCAGAGAATGTCAATACGCTAGGCGTGACGACAAACTTTCCAGTAGAAAAGGCTACACTTAGGGAACTTAGACAAGTTATAGACACGCTTAAGTCCAATAAAGCCCCGGAATAAGACTTAATAGCGGAAGAGATACTTAAAGCGTTGCCGAAAAAAGGTTTGCTAAAGCTGCTCTATTTTATAAATGCCAGCATTAGATTAGAGCACGTACCGCACCAGTGGAAAGTAGCCGAAGTTATTATGGTTCCGAAACCCGGTAAACCGCTGACTGATGTCAAGTCATATAGACCAATATCGCTTCTCCCGATTACATCGAAGGTCTTCGAACGAATCCTTCTTAATCGTCTTAAACCAATTACGGACACAAATTCCCTCTTGCCTGATCATCAATTTGGCTTTAGAAGCCAACACTCTACAGTTGACCAAGTGCATCGAATAACCGATGTAATTGAACGAGCAATCGAGAGTTTGTCTGTTCAAGCGCATTCCTTAACGTTTCGCAAGCCTTTAATAAGGTATGGCATGAAGGCCTAAAATATAAACTCCTACAAGCCCTACCCCAGCAATTGTCTTATATTTTAGGTTCATACCTGGAAGACCGACTCTTTCGTGTGAAGCACAGAAACGAATTATCCACTTTCAAGACAATAAAGGCGGGGGTGCCGGAAGGAAGTGTACTTGGCCCTCTGCTATATTTGCTTTTTACCCGCGATATACCGCAAACGGACGACACTGTCGTAGCCACATTTGCTGATGACACTGCCATTTTGGCAACGGCTAAAACAGTCGAAGAAGCAACTGTCATGTTGCAACGTGCCCTTACACGGATTAACAATTGGACAAAGACTTGGCGAATTGCGCTTAATTAAAACAAGTCTGTCCACGTGAACTTCACTCTCAAGAAAATTGAGAATCCACCGGTGTGGATGAACGCAGTACAAATTCCTTACGCGAACGAGGCCAAATATCTCGGTATGACATTCGACGCTAAACACGTCAAGAAAAAACGTGAAGAGCTTGAAATCAAATATAGAGATATTTACTGGCTTATTCGAAAGTACTCCAAGCTTAGCTTAGAGAACAAGCTGCTGTTATACAAGTAAGTGCTAAAAGCGATCTGGACATATGGTGTACAACTTTGGGGTTGTACTAAAAAAAGTAACATTAATGTATTACAGACATTCCAAAACAAAGTTATTCGAGGTATTGGTAATGCGCCGTGGTACATTAGAAACGATGATATCCACAGAGACTTAGGAGTCGAAAACGTTCAGAACGTAATTAGAATGTTTGCTCGAAAATATAATAATCGATTACAAGGTCATACGAATATTTCTGTTCAACAGATCCTCGACGAGACAAATTTATTGCCCCGTCTGAAAAGGACTAAGCCTCTCGATCTAGCGCGGTGATTAGCAGCGCGTAATTTTTCTAAAGTACACAGGAATTTTCAATGGAAAATCGCCTGCAGGATATTTTATAAAAACAAAATAAAATGCGATAGAAGAACTGCTTGTTGAGGTGTTTTTTAGTGAGTAAAAATCTCACGCTACTATAGGCTCAGGGCCTATAGTGTCTATGAAGATTTCTCACCTTCCCACGAAAAAAAAAAAACTTACAGTGGACGTCCAATATAACGAATGATATAATGTTCGAGGTCATTCTCTATATCGGAGCGTTCGTTATATCGATCAATTTTTTATTTTCTAAAAAAAAAATTAATATCTGATTGATAAATGTATTTATGAACTTTGTCTCACTTCAAGTTGAGATTTTAATGGTGAAGCTTTTTCTTGAAGCCGTCTCAAAGTAAACATATCAGCCATATCAATATTTACTTGTTGCCTCCATCACAAAACATTAGTTAAGGAACTGTCAGCGTCAAAGTGCATTAAAACTGATGCGTCTTAATGAAATGGGTTACCTCTGGGAAAACACAGTTCACCATACTTGAAATATTTTGCAATGTTAGAACTTCCTCATTTTGCCAAAATATTGAGAGTGGAACTTCATTCTCCTCATCGAAATCTTCGGGATCACTAATTAAAATGTTTCTGCAAAATCCAAGCTGACTTAGAAAAGTCATAGTCAACGGGTAGTAAGAATCGTGGCTTCTTTATCTTACCAACAACTAAAGTCTTTATTTTAAACAGTCCTGATGCGTTTGCACAAGATAGAAAAGTAAAACACTCTTTTGATGTTTTTCGACTTGATGCTGAAGCTACACCAGCGTGAACATAAGTGGAATATGGTAACAATTTCCAAAAGAGCCCAGACTCATCGGCATTAAAAATCATGTCCATTGTGAGTCCATTGTTTTTAACGACTTTGCGTAGATCTTTTTTTTTTTTGAATGGCTCAACAAGATCCATGCGCGATGATAGTTTCTCTCCGATTTCTTTTAGAATCCGGACACCGAACCGTTTCTTAAACTTTGTGAGCCACACATTACTAGCACAGAAGCCACAGAAGATGTTGATGAATCATACTATCTTTAGCCTCTAGTATACCACCACTTATGTGAATGTTTTTCTCCCTTTGTCAAAGAAACAATTTGTACAGCCGATTTTTCATATTCGCAGAGATTTAAGTTGCAGAGAGCTATTTTGTGTCAAGTTTAAGTCTTTTTAGATTTTTGCGCTACTTTTTTTAATGCCACAGATTGGTGACATTGGCACACGAAATTTTATTGAAATTTCCTTATGTAAAACGCTTTTGTTGCACTCATCAATAATCTTGACTTGACGCTCAGATTTTTTATTCATTTTTATATTCTGTACACATAACATAAGAACAGTTATAAAATTCACAACAATGGCAACAAAAATACATTTTTTGAAAATTCTTTTATGCGTTTGTTATATTGGATAGCAAATTGTGACCATCATTTGCTATTTAGAGATGTTAATGTAAATCTAAAAAGCGTTCGTTATATCGCAAATTCGCTATATCGGGTATTCGTTAGAGGACATCGCTACAAGCTCAAAAAATATAGTGTTAAGCGGTGCTTAAAATAATAACCTTATAGTTGAAAAACACCTGATTAATAGCATGAGTTCTTTTAACCTCTTTCCCATACATTCCACTTCCCCCACACACTTTGGTCCAACTTTTAATACACTGCTAGATGTTTTCTTTGCAAGCGATATAAACAGAGTTCTTTTTTACAACCAGCTTTCTGCACCGGCGTTTTCCAAGCACGATCTTATATAGGGTTTTCCAATAGGTACTTGACAACTTTGTGAACTTACTCTTTCACTATTCATCAAACTGTCACTGTCAATTTATTCAGTAAACTCAACATTTTCATCATGGTAAAGTACACAATTGGGTTCTGGAGAAGATGCGTCAAGATGATAAGTTTCATCGCAAAATCATCTTCAGTGACGAAGATCATTTTTGGCTCAATAGGTTCGTCAATAAGAAAATATGCGTTATTGATCGGGTGAAAACCCACATGTGCTTCATGAATCACCACTTCATCCACAAAACTAACTGTTTGATGTTTCGTCGACGATAACGATCGTCACGTTACAGTGAATGGTCAGCGTTATCGCGCCATGATCACCGATTATTTTTAGCCCGAATTGGAAGATATGGACTTGTACGACATGTGGTTTCAACAGGATGGTGCCACGAGCCACACAGCACACGCTACAATCAATCTATTGAAGAGTAAGTATGGTGAGCGTGTTATCTCAAGACATGGGCCAGTCGATTGGCCGCCTCGTTCGTGCGATTTAACGCCGCTTGACTATTTTCTGTGGGGCTACGTTAAGTCATTGGTTTATGTCATCACGACGACGAAGTTAGAAGAGCTCAGAGCCAACAACAACAGGCGGCGAACCTCGTCCAAAACGACCAAAAACTCCACAGTCGGCTGGCAGGGTTATGGCATCCGTATTTTGGGATACACATGGAACAATTTTCATCGACTATCTCCACAAGGGGCAGACTATCAACAGCGACTATTAGAAGAAGAGCTAGAAGAGCTCAGAGCCAACAACAACAGTCGGCGAACCTCGTCCAAAACGACCAAAAACTCCACAGTCGGCTGGCAAGGTTATGGCATCCGTATTTTGGGATACACATGGAACAATTTTCATCGACTATCTCCACAAGGGGCAGACTATCAACAGCGACTATTACATTGCGTTGTTGGAGCGTTCGAAGGACGAAATCTAAGACGAAATCTTAGAAAAACGGCAGCATTTGAAGAAAAAGAAAGTGCTGTTTCATCGAGACATTGCAACGTGTCACAAGTCGATGAAAACGATGGCAAAATTGAATGAATTCGGCTACGGATTTCTTCCCCACCCACTGTATTCTCCAGATTTGGCCCCCAGCGACTATTTTCTGTTCGCAGACCTCAAAAGGATGCTCGCCGGAAAGAGATTTAAGACCGATGAAGAAGTAATCGCCGAAACAGAGGCCTATTTTGAGGCTAAACCGAAATCGTACTACAAAACTGGTATCGAAAGATTGAAAAATCATTTCAATCAGTGCATCGCCCTAGAAGGCAACTATATTGATGAATAAAGTTGAATTTTGCAAAAATTTTGTGTTTTACTATAAAACGGATTTTTCAGGCCATGGTTACCTTAAAAAACCACCACATTCCAGTTTCGCGTTTTCCAAAATATCTATCAATATGGTCTTGAAAACAGTAACATAGATTTCCTCTTTGATAGATTTGTACCGCTTAAAAATAAAACCATTACTAATGCATCTAGGCCTTGGTTTACCCATGAAATCGAATTATTAATTGCTCAGGGAAATGAAGCGTATAAAACTTGGAAAAGATTTCGTCTGGAAGAGCACCAAGCCATTGCACCCTTCGTAATAGAGTTCCGTCACTTATGGAACAATATGCATGACATTAGAGTTGGAAAATCTAAACCCGTTTCTGTGCAGAATATCGATGCAAATGAGCTCAATAAAAAATTCATCTCATCCATGTTACAATCGGACGCACAGGTCTGTACATTTACCAGTGATATTGAAGCCATAAGTCCAGATATTTCTACTGTGCAATAGTTAGAATTTTCTCGTATTGACGGTAATGATGTCAAGAGTTTTTTATCCGTCAAATCGAACGCTACAGGCATCAATAGCATAAACACTGTGTTCATTAGGACAGTTCTGCCTTTAATTTTGCCTTACACTACACACTTGTTCAACACTATTTTGACCACTGGGGAATTCCCTAGGATCTATAAACTTGCAAAAGTTATTTCTTTACCCAAAGGCTCTGGTGGTGGCGATTAAACCGATTTATATTCTACCATTCCTTTCTAAAGTCATCGAGAGAATAATGCACAAACAAATAAATATACATTTAAACAGGTTTAATTTACTTGCTCCAAATCAGTCCGGGCTTAGACCAAAGCATGGTTGCATAACAGCTCTTATAAAGGTAGTGTATGAAATAAGGCAATCCATTGATCAGAACATGTTAACTATTCTTATTCTGTTCGATTTCTCCAAGGCCTTCGATAGTTTAATTCACGAAGTTCTTATTATAAAATTACTAAATTTATATAGCTTTTCATTATTAGCAGTCAAGTTGTTATCTTCATACCTAAGTGATCGAATGAGTCCGAGTCATCTGTGAGTTTTTGGTCATTTGTCAGAAATATTAAAAATTCTGCCTCATCCTCCATCCCAACGCTCATTCACATTGACATTCCAGCTTTCAGCTCTTTGGACAAAGCCAATCTGCTTTTCGGCCAGCTGGACACTTTCAGATTGTACCTTGTTTCCTCCTACACTTGAGAGCGTCGAATCTTCAATGGGACGAATCCACTTTCGAACTCGTGTAGTAGCAGAGTACGAGTACTTAGAGATCTCAATATATACAGATCTGCTGGTCAAGATGGTATACCTCCCCTTCTTCAGAAGTGGTGTTCTTTTTTAATGGCAAAACCACTGCATAAGCTTTGTCATCAATCCTACTCTTTAGGTCTCTTTCCGAGCAGATAAAAACAGACTGTCCAGCCAGTCCCTAAATAAGGCTGATCTTCTTCTCTTTCCTCCTACAGCCCCATTGCACTTACGTCTCTTCTTTTCAAGGCCTCGGAACACGAAAACTTCTCAATGACCGTCAGTACGGTTTTCGTAGCAACAGGTCCACTGATGGCATGTCTCACCGAAAATTTGGCGAAAATCTGGAATTTGACAGAGTTTGGCATAAGGTTCTTTTGTCTAAAATGCGTGCATTTGGTATTGATGACTCTCTTCCCTAATGGATTAGAAACTACTTTTCGGAACGTTCATTTTAAGTTAGAAGTAAATGCTGGTATGCCCCAGGGCTTAGTTCTGTCTCCGACACCCTTTTTACTTTTTGCCAATGATCTCTTGCCTGCCGTTTCTCATCCAATATATTCCTTTGCTAGCGACAGTACTCTCTGATTTTAATATTCCTTCCCCGACAAACGTCTTTGCTGTTCGACTGTAAAACGGGAACTGCAGCGTATGTTAAGATCATTAAATTGCGATATTAAAGGCATAACCAATTGGGAAACAATCAACAGAATGGAAGTAAATGCTTCCAAAACACAACGCTGTCTACTGTCGTTAAAGAGAAATTTCAAAATCTAGCCATTATCCATGAATGGCACTTGCATCGTTGAAACCGTTCCATTCTCGGTATGGAACATTTGAACATATGGATATTTGCTGCAAAATGTCTAGGCTTCCTCAAACGATATAAGAAAAATTTCATCCCCTCTGACCTGGCATCAATATATGATATATTAACCAGATGCCCATATCTGGCCAGGTGCCGCTAAGACCTCTTTGCACTTGCTATATATGCTCCAAAATCGTGTAATAAAACTTATAAATGATGCCAATTTTAGACAATCATTCGACACCCTTGAATACCGGCTTAACGTGTCCTTTCTCACCATGTTGTTTAGCTATTTGCACCACCAATGCTCCACCGAAATTGCCTGTAACATTCCATCCCTTCATTCCTTAACACCAGTCACGCTATGAATGCTCATCAGTACAGCCTTAAGCCCACCTTCGGACGTACTCTCAATTATTGGGAGTCTTTCCTAGGCTGTACAACGCGCATGGAATGCCCTGCAGAGCTGTTTATTTCTTAGTCAGTACAACTTGCAAACATTTACAACCAACGCACACAGGTATCTCTCCTTTTTACCCCTTTAATTTCCTTACGCCCTAGATATCTTAAGGGTACATAAAATCCCTTGTGAGTGCGCCAATTTAAAAAAAAAAATGCCAGGCAGTCGGAAATTTGACTTCAACAGAAGAAACATTCCTAAATAGCATCTCAACTTCACCCCTCAGATTGATTTTCAGGTAATGTAAGCGTTGCACGTTTGAGAGCGATGTATCGTTGATTACGCAGGAGATAGACATGTCCTTGAAAACCACCTGAAAAGAACCATTAAGTTTGGGTAAATCAGTCGTTAGCAGAAGTGACTTATGTGTTTTTCCATGATCAATCGTTGTTCGATTTGGCGTTAAATGTGTCATGGCTTCACGAACCGTAGTTGTTAGCTTCTCGATGAAATCATTGAGCTCTATTAAGGCTACACGGAATGCATCTTCTATTATTGCAAATTAATTTCCATCCAGCAATCTTTCCAAATCTGAGTCGTGAGCAATATTGTATTTCATCCAGTACTAGTCCAGGAACCTCTTCCTGGCTACGAAATATCTTTTAGTTTGCTTTTGCTTCTTGATTTTTTGAGTATTTGCGACGAAGTTTAATATAAATTTCGCAAGTGTTTCTTCTTTGGCCAGAGCCGTTATTCTCGCAAACGAAAGTTAATAGTTTTGCAAAACCTAATGAGAAATCAGGTTCCCCAAAAGGGATGCCAAAATATTTGAAGGAGTAAGGAAAACCGCAAGAATTAGAATAACCTGCAAAAAAATGTATAGCGACTGTTGATGGCAAGCACACAGAAGGAAATTTTGCCAGAAGAAAGTTTATGCTGGTAGTTTTGCTTTTTTCTTTACACAGACCTATGTTAAATTGCTGTCGTACATTGCCTTTAAAATGTCAATGACTTTATTAGACATTCCTATTACATGGAGTTTATAAGATTACACCTCGCGGGGTATTAGGTCAATTTTTGCACGGATATTCAACAAAGGGATACAACTTATTGTGATGGCTTTTATATTGTAAATTTCAGCGATGTTAAAAAATTTGATCACTGGTTGAGCATTTCGTTCTAAACAATACCTCCCAATAGCTTAGCCGCTATATGTAAAAAAGATGCCATGCAATTGCTTGAATTATCAGAGTCTCCTTTCATGTTCAATGAAACTAGGAACTTCCGCTAATTTTTTTTTAAATTCTGTTGAATTTCGCAGCTAATGCTAAAAGGCATGCATTCGTTCAGTTTTGATGGAATTTGAAGGGGCGAAATTTGGATGGAATATAGGAGACTATGTTGTGCCTGAAATTTGGATCCAATGATATTAAATTTCCCGTTGACATACTTTACAGCCTTCCAAATTATGCTGAAGATTTCGATCTTTTGATTGTCCCAATGGTCTTTTCTTTGAGCGACAATTTGTTCCTGTAGCAGATGCACTTGAGGCACTTAATCATTTCAGCATATATGGTTTTGAACATATGGTATTTGTTTTGCGTTTTTCCAAAAGTCCAAGAACTGCAAAGGACGCTTTTGTTATCAGGCATTCAAAATCAATCTGCTTTGATTTGATTTGATTTATGAAGAAAGCTGTTCTTTGACCAAAGAATTATTCTCTTCTATAGTTACCACCACAACTTCCATTTAAAGTTCGATAATCAAACGCGTCTGCAAGACCAAGAATCGTATTATCATTTGCATCACAAATAGTATCCTTGGAGAGACGTGTTATATATATACACCAGTAACTCACTAATGATATTTTTTTTCCTGAACCCATATAAACTTGGCTCCAGATCCCTGCATTTATTGGGAAGAAATTCTTTTGGAATGCATGCTTTATTTTTTCTTAGAGTTCTAACACAGGTGAGACCCCTGCTCAATAATTGATTTGCCAGATGATAGGATGTAAAGAAGGAAGGTAAGGAATACTAAACAAGGGATAGGATGTAAAGCTATCACATATCCACCAGATCTTTATGCCATATTTATCCGGCTTTGAAGGGATGTATTGTTTGAATTGCACTCTACCTCGGAAAGGGACTAGTTACTCATCAATTGTTAGGTTCATACCAGGCACATACATCTTCTTCAAATTTATCATAACAGAGTTCCAAAGTTCCCCTATTGGTGCAAATTTGTCTCTCTGTCGTCTATCTGATCTCGTTGATGTGTCATCGAATCGTAAATGTTGCGAAATTTTGGCGAACCTATTATTTGACATTGTTGCCCTGAATACTGGATGGCCATGAACTTCAACCCAGAAGTCCGTAAAATCAAACATGCCTTCTTTTTTAGTGCCAGCGTAAATAAGCAGTCCTATGAAACCTCTTATTTCAATGCCGTTAGTTAACTTTCATTTCTGCCCTTCTTTTTCTTCACAATGGCAATTCGTAAATTTTACAATGAGGCCAATAATTGTACTATCAAAAAAAAAAAAAAAAAAGTCTAATGCATCACTTACTTCGTCAATATGCTTTCCAGACGGTAAAACAACTTTATCTAATTGACCTCTAATAATGTTATGACTGGACGATCTTCCTTTACTGAACGGTTCAGAGTTCCATTCAGTTCCATCCTTCCCAAAATATTTTTCAGCTTCAATGTTTATATCATCATCCTCATCATTTAGCTCTATTACATCGGCCAATTCCTCAAAGATTTCGGTAGCATCTTCCTCACAATCGTCACTGTACAAATAATCAAAGTCACTTTCGTCATTTACTTCGAAACCATTATTATCATTGTCCGAGTCAGCCTCAATCGCCCTTCTTATATCGTCATGTGTAAGATTTTTTTCTTAGATCCATTACTGCTTGTCCATTACTAATTGTCTTACATCTTCTATAATCCATGAAAAAAAGGTACCTTTTCCAATATTCACAAAAATGTAAGAACACGCACTGCACAAAAAATCAGAACTGAATTCTGCAATAATTACCTGTGTTCTGATGACACATGTTGCAAGGCCAAAACATGTTAGTAACCATGACAATTCAACGCCACCTAGCATAAAAAATACACTTTGCACACAGGGCATGCTTTTTCGTGTATTCTATTATTGTTGCAATAGAGGTGACTGTGAGATACCACCTGGGTGGATTAGGTTGGCAAATGATGATGGTGGCATATGTTTGTTACAGTAATACATTCTTAACTTTTTTTTTTCATTTCTACGTAGTGTTTCCTTAGGGAAACAAGGTCAATGAATGAGAATGGGATTACTCTTCAAAAATTTCTGAAAATTACTATCGAAACTGAAATGGTGACCGAAAATCATCGGGTGGGCGGATTAGGGTTAACCGAGCTGTTTGTAGGCGCTGTTTTTTACTCACGGTTATTTAACACATCCGGATTTCCAAATTCATTTATTAAAATTTTAAGATTGATTAAGATAAAGATTTTTCAATTATAGCAGCTAAAAGATTCATGCCTGTCGCCTCGCCACACATTAACCCTTTTGATGGGTCCCAGGAGAGTATATTTCCAGAAACGGTCGTCCGTTTTAAGACTGATTTTCATCTGGGATTTCTTCCCGTGAACGTTTCTGATCACTAGTCTATGTTTGGGTCTTTTTATATGCATGTTCCTGAGAAAATCTCTAAGCTTTGTCGAGTTGAGGAGTACATTCCAGGCAGCCTCCTTTTTTCTTCAGCTTGAGCAGTACCATTGCTGTTCATACTTCCCTGTCTATAACACTGTATGTGGATTCGATCGATCTTGGTCTATTAATTGAGCACATACCGATTTCGCCTTTCTTTTACATCTGTGTTGGCTTCAGCAGCTAAGTGTACAATAACATTTGTTGCATTATTTTATCTAGTTCATTCTCTAGCTGTTTTTTGCACTTTTCAAGTTCAAACACAGACTTCTTCATGCTCATCCTTCAATCCTGCTAGTTCTGAATAAAGCTGTTGAAAGTCTGTTTTGGTGGTAAGCTCTTTCATGAGATCTTAGTTCCTTACATCCAATAAGCCCTTTAGCTGTTGAATACTTACTTCAGTAAATGTTTCCATAGATGAGTTATTCGTATTTTTACTGAGATGGGGTTTCTCGTAGTTAGGTGGATCAGGAGAAGTCTCTAGCAGTCCTCTTTTACGGATTTGTCGAGGTTAAATTTATTGCAGTTTTGTAACTTTTGTTGTGTAGTTTTAACAGAAAATATAAGATATTTGCTTTACTTTTATACGGATTGAACAAGCTCACATTCATACAACTACTTTCACGTCAGCCCAAACGTCAAAATTCACCGATATAACTGCCACCTAATGTCTAATCGGTGCCACAAATATCCCAAGCCTTCAGGGAGAGGATTACTCGTCAAACTCACTAGCACTGTAAAAATATCGACAGCTACGGATACGAATGATACAACTATTGACGACACATTCTACTCGACGACATGATTCTACTTGGAATATTATTTCTTAATAAATTAGTTGCTGTCGTGAGACTGCTATAAAGCGAAACTCCCTTTGGAAGTGCAATGAAGTTGACCAGGTGGAAAAACTGTTATGTATGCATGTATATTTTATTACCGTGATCGTTACCAAGAAGACTAGAGCAGCTACTTAAACACGGGTGTGCAATTAAATGCAAAGTAAGGTGCAAAACCTTTAGAGGATTAGCGCTTCATAACAACTCAAGTCTAAATCCACTTACATTAACCTAATATACGCACATGCAGCCATGGAGAACAAGGACACTAGAACCGAGAAATATTTTAAGAAGCTCTTAGACAGACAATCCTCCCACCCGGTTTAAACAGAGAAGTTTATAAATAAACCTTTTACAACATAACCTAACCATAACCAACGGATTCACACTTGTCCATTTCATTTCGAGGCGTAATGTTTTTGTAGCAATCACGCATAAAATGCATAAAAAGATCTTGTGACCTACTGATCAATACACTAATAGTCTTATTAATCACATTACGATCGAATCAAAGCACGCTTCCAATACATATATCAATTATGACCCTGACTGTACCGACGGTACTGACAGATTAGCTGCCAAACTGTTCCAGGCCATGGAGGAGAATTACTTTGTGAAGAGCATGCAACAAAATTATCTCTTAAATATGATTAGATGAAAGCATGTCACACAAATGGAACATAAATATTATATACCTGATCCTAAATCAGAGAAAACCTCCAGTGTAAGCTGACTATAGACGCAGTCAGTCTTTTCATCATTGTTTGTAAGGTCTGTTCTGCCGTACTATGCAAATATATTCGCCTACGAAAACTTATTATGCATAACAGGGTGACTGTTTATTTTGGTCATCGTCATCTTTCAGCGGGCAATGGTAAACCACCGAAAGTCAAATTTTGTCAAGCTTCTCATGAGAGCCGTTCGGAACCGGCAATAAACAGTAGGCCCTGCTCAGGAGTGTAAAAATTCAAAAAGTGAGAAACACACACCGGGCTGTCGTGCTATATTTTAAAATACTTAGGTGGAATTTTGTTCCATCAAACAACTGATCAATTTGTCTTACCATAGCCATGCAAATTTCGAGGTAGAAAAAGACTTTGTGTACCTTGACTCTGCACTCTTACCAATCGCTAAAGTCTCAATTGTGTAGTAAAGAACTATTCCGAAAAATTGAGGAGCTTCTATATGAGACATTGATCATTGTATTTTTACCTTATGGTGCTGAAGCATGGACTCTATCGAAAGCGAATGAAGATATGATATATGAATCGCAGCAGAGGAACACCTCGCCTTAGGTAACGCGTACAAGTAAAAGAGGGCCACACTCGTCTTAGAGTGCGCAACTGGAGGCAGTTCATGCCAAACTCATACTTAAGTAAGTACTTAATGTTGTTTATTAAAGGCATTCGGACATTCAGAGTACTAGAACTGTGCGCTGTACCATCAAAAATGCACTTCTTTCCTAACTCGGCGTAAATCACAGGTCTGTCACTTTTTGGCTAGTAGCTCACAAAATAAATCTTTGGCATTGTTGTACTTCTCCTTTTTTCTGGAGAATTAGCGCTCAAGGGGTTAACGTACCCTTGATTGTACACAGTGCCGGCGAAGAAAAGTAAGGGAGAAAAGAAAGAGAGTTATAGTTGTTCGTTCGTTTTGAATGTTTGAAGGTTTAGAGGTTTCAGTTAAAGAACAGCCGTTTTAACAAGAATCTATACTTTTTTTTTAATTGTCGCCCACTTCCGGGTACCACCTCGAGTATTCCACAAGGCAGTCATCTTGGTCCATTAATATTTTATCTTGAGTATTAATGATGTGAGCGTCATAAAGCAATTTCCCATATCTATCTATGCCGATGATATGAAAATCTATAGACAGCTTTTAAGCCTCTCTGACTCTCAACCTTTACTAGGGATATGAGTACCCTTTTATTGACTTTTCACCAGGGTGCGGGCGGGTGGTGTAGCAGTTTGAAACTCAGGTGTATTAGGTTTCGATATTTTTCCCAGAGGTGGTTGTCAAACTGGAGCCAGTGCATCCTCAACCAGTGGTCCTTAGTACGTGCTAGTTGTTAGTTCGTTACATTTAGCCCAGCCAGCAACCACTCCAACATCAGTGTTATGCCTTCATGTCAGAGTTCACGCCGACGGGTTTACATATAACTACATACAAATTCCATGAAAAGACTTTTTCAGAGAATTGCCTCACACGGGATTCGAACCCGTGACCCTCTGCTTAAGCAGTCTATGCATATACATACCACTATACCACGGCTACCTCATCTTAAGGGTTCTTAATAGGTTCTCTATATGGTGCCATAAAAACTTTCTCGAGCTCAACATAGATAAATGCCAAGCAATCTCTTACTTCCAGAAGCGTTTGACACTTCTAACCCACACCTTTTATTTATCTATTTAAAGAGTAGTTACAGTTAATTCAATGGGAGACTTGGGTGTCATTTGTAATACACAGCTCAATTCCCGCTCCCAATATTGACTCCGTAATTATGAAAGCTACCTCCACTCTCTGATTTATCAAAAGATGGCCTAAAGAATTCTCCGACTCCTATGTCACCAAATCCCTGTACATAACCTTTGTTCGTCCACTTCTCGACTGAACTACGATTTACATATTCTGCAAATTGAAGTTGTCCGATGGAGACTTTTAAGTTTCGCATTACGCGAGCTATCATGGGCTGACCACAATATTATACCCTCTTATGTTAATCGATTTAAACTACTCGATATCCTCTCTTTGGAAAAACGTCGGGAGTCCATCGATATTATCATCATCGACTGTCCCACAACACAACACTCTCCCAAATCCCATTCAATATTAACCCTTGTCATTTAAGATCTATCCACCTTTTTCGTCCAAACAATCACAGGACAACTTGTGGCCTTAACAAGTGGCTCGTCAAATGTCACGTGAGACAAATTGGATACGTAAAATTTTCAATTTCCACTGCAGTAGTGTAGCCGTTCGAAATTCCCTGAACAACCATTTTTCCCGTCATTAGACCATAGCTCAAGTAAACATAGTTTTTAGTTATAAGTCATCGTTTAAAGATAAGTTTGTTAAGTTATATGTTTGTATTAAACATTTCAATAAACTGTCCGGGGTTGAGCCGATCCTCAACCAATCAATCAATTTCCCAATCACCATACACTGATAGATGCATAGCTAAAAAATTACTTAGGAGTTTGTCCAATATATTCTAAGTATGGCTTCTTCTTCTGGTCAAATGGCATATGAAGGATGTTTCAACAAGAGATATAGGATTTGAAAGGCCTATCATTTTTCAGTTGGTACACACAATGTTGGCATATAGTAACAGATATCATCTATAAATTTGGGAAATGTAACGCTAAACAGTGAAAGAAAAAATCCAAATCGCTTAATCGTGATATTAATTTTACAAGAAAATCAAGTTTTCGAATTTGGCCCATTCCCACATTGGTGGCTACGTTACAATCTGTTACAAAATGGCTACAGATAATCAGCGACTGATTTAGGAAATGCTAATGCACTCCGAGCGAGTAAGTATCGGGAGATTGAAAATTTTGGGAAAAGGAAGAGGGTCTGCAATCAGAGCCGAGGCCGTCATTTGGAAGATATTGTATTCCATAAATAATCTACATGTGTCTACTTTATAAAACAATTAAAATCTCAGAGATACCTCAAACAAATCGAAAAACAAATCCTTATCGCTTTTTGAAACACCGTTTAGCATGCGCTTTAACATTTTTATTTAATTGTAATGAATATGTAAGTGTGTTGTGAGATGAAGTATAAACAGTCTAATACCACCATCAGCTTTTCTGTCATCTTTTCTCAACCTAGTAGTCTCGCCAATTTAAAATCAATGAAGCAAAGACGATATATCTGAAATAGTCCAGAGACGAATACCTCGTTTATGCTAAAATGACACCGGGAAAAAGATACTCACATAGAATAGGGTCTGAAGCTTAAAGGGCAAAATAAGAAAACATCTGTCTAATGAAACCGGGCACCTATAGACCCCTACTCCTCCAGTGCGGAGAAAATGGTTGCTATACAATAAGTCGTCCGTTCTTCAACTGAGCACTGTGGGAGTGTTGGCTGCTTTAAATTTGAATTAGAAGTGTGCTTTAGACACACTGAATATGTTCTTCTATAGTGTCCCTCCACCTGATTTCCAAGTCAATCCTGTTTGTCTAGGGTCTGATAGAATTCCACTTAACGTAACTTCCAATTCTGAATTCCGCGCAATTCTTTACCAAGAAAATCCGTACCACAACCACTCTGTCGAGAGGTTGATGAACGTATATCTTGACTTGATTCCTGCTCATCCTTTAAAGAAAAAAAGGAAAAAAAAAATACATTTTACTGACTGTTAAATGAAATGTCAATTTAGGACCAATTCAGTGGCAAATAAATGCTACCACACTGATCGAAATATCTCATGGGGATTATGACTAATTTCATCTGAGTGGTGCCGTCTTCGTGACACTTGCTCCTTCTTCTGGAGTGACAGTTCCATTCAACTACATTTCCTTCATACATCTGAGCGCATTTATGCTCCCTTGTTTCGTCCTATTAAACTGGCATATTGGAGATTGAAATGGGTGGGTAAAAGAAAGAAAGAAAGAAAACCAAAGAAGACGAAAATAAAAGACATTAAAAACTCAATTTATTCTCAAGTGTTTCTCTTCCCTTTATATCGAGGCTGTTGTCCTCCACACACTTTGCGGACAAAAAAAAAAAAAAAAGGGGGGATAGCATTGAGACGAGTTTTAGGACTGTAGTCGGTATCGCGGTACACATACTTTGGGTAACCACTGTGAGAGGACTCCGAGTGCCCTTATGTGGATTCCAGCGCGTTCAGGATGCGGTGATGGCGATGACAACCATGATTATGATGATGATTATCTAAACTCAAGTTCTTAGATGGGTAAAGAGGAGTTAAAAAAAAGTATGGGTGTTTAATTTTCCTGTTCCCTCACCTATTATGCAGCAGGGAATTGGATCAGTTTCGCCATCGAGTGCATGAGTACGTATAGTAGATTCATTCGTTTACTCATGTACTCGTATTCGTACGCTCAGTTTTCATATCTAACGAGCAAAACGAGCGCCTTGCCGCAAGCCGTTTGCTTGACATAAATTGACAATTTTTGTGCTTTCCTTATGTCTGTTATTCCAACTTTTTTTTTTTCTCTTTTGCCCTATGATTTTCAAAACACGTTAACTAAACCGCACTCTCTCCTCTTTCACTTGACAGTATGGTGTCTACATTTAAATTTTAATGGGATTAGAAGTACAAAATACTGCTCCTGGCAGGGCTGCGGATACAATGAGCATGGAGGCTTTAGTGCTTGCGATCCGGATTCCTTGGGGAGTTTTATGACAGTCAAGCTCATAACAGTTAATAAGTGTGGGAATGATCTTTAAGGGTAGGAGGGATAAAGATACGAAACCAGATAAGAAGAGCACTCGTACCCAACTATACTCCCATAACGATGATTTGCTTTATTGACTATCAATTTAATTTAGAGCGAGAAATTAAGTGAAGACAGGTGCGTTAAACTGAACGAGGCCGCTATAAATGTTGAGGTGGGCTTAGTGGGATTTGACTTTATACGAGTAGTACTAAAGGACAACGAAAATTTAGGAAGTTTTTGATTTGAGTATGTGTGTCATTGGTACGACAATACTGTTGTTAAATTATATATAGATGATGATGATGATAGCAAATTAAATGTCAAAGTTTCAAAATGTTAGTTTAAATAAGGTTACGGCTGATGTGGGGAAAGGAAAGTTAAATACTATAGACTGTGTAAGTTTGAGTTTGGGAATGGCTTAGCGGTCATAGTAATCAGAAGGAGGAAGAATGAACTTTCGATCTTGTTTCGGTCCATTACTTTAACATCTAAGATTTTTTCACTTGACTTGTTAATATTGGGGTGTGGTGATGAGAATTGATGTTATTTCTGTTGTTTAAGGCATACATACTATTTGGTAAAGTCTTTTTAATGCTGTGGTGGCGATGGTGTGATGGTCCTTTCGAGCGAAATTAACAGACAGTGTACAACAAAAAAAGTTAATACGTATAAGACATTGCTAACGACAAAATCGCAACTACAAGGGCTTTATTTTAAGTACTCGTCTGAATTAAAGGATCAGTTGTCCACCAATGATAGTCATAGCCAGACACAAAGTGCGCTAAACAATTCAACGACCATAAACAAGAATCCGACAGTTGAATTAAAACTCCGCCAATAAAAATTCCCGCCTGTTTGAAAGTACATATAGTGAACAAAAATATATCGATTTCTGATGCACAAAAGTTACAGTACTTAAAAGGCAATCTAACCGGCGAAGCTGCACGAATTCTCCGTAATAATGACATCAATTTCGAGTCTGCCTGGGTGTTACTGATAAAGCGATATCAGAATCTTTGGTTGCTCAAAGACAACCAGTTTAAGCTTTTGTTCGACCAGCAAACATAGCGAATGAATCAGCAGAGGATATTAAGTTATTGGTAGATACAACCAACGAAGCCAAGCGATCTCTTGGAAACTTAGGTGTTAGTGTGGTGACATGGGAAAACGTACACGAGGTCTTTGGGAGTCTCACATATGTTAGCATCATATGCTGATTATCCTACTTATTTCTTACTTATGCGTGCCAGAACTTTAGAGGTAATGGGACAAGCTATATCAAGTCATCAACAAAGCAAATTTAAAAAATCACTGGCACGTTTGGAGTTATGTGGAGCGCAGCTACTGGCGCACCTGCTAGTGCACACCGTGAAAAAAATGGAACTTCAGAACGCAAAAATATATGCTTGGTATAATTTGCAAATCACAATTGCGTCGATCGCAAACCCTCCATTCATGCGCACTAGATTTGTTGCTAATAGAGTGGCAGAAATACAGTAACTCATAAATCCTAATTGCTGGAAGTACGTTCCATCAACAGATAATCCAGCAGACGTAGCGTCAAGAGGACTTTCTCCAACAGTTCTTTTTCAAAAACAGCAATGGTGGTACGGTCCGGAGTTCTTGAAAACATTTGACAAGCGAAGCGATTGGCAAGGAGGAATAAAAGGCACCAATCATGAGTTAAAGACCTCAGAAGTTTCAGGGAGAAAAAATGACTTCATTGCATATGGGTACCCAATCAAAATCACTTTTCAGCTCTGCGTACATTTCACCTCCTTCAAAGACAACCAACTCTTTCGTCGATATTTATCATTACCACGTTAACTTCGAGCCACAGTGTATTGGTTTCGTTTTTTTTTTCAAACTTGCGATTTAAGGCCACAAAGATGTCACGTCGCATCACTGGACAGCTCTCATTCAACAAAATAATCGCAGCCCAAACTCGTATAGTTATGATTTTGCAGAAATAATTCTTTCTCAGTGAAATTGAAAAGATCGCGAAGGGAGAAACGGCCTCTAAAAGAAGCAAAATTGCAAAATAATGTCAGTTGGAGGCCGACAAGAAAATGCTAATCTACTCTATTCACAACGACATCCCATCATATTGCCCTTAAACAACTTTTTATCATCTCTCATTATCCACGATATTCACATGAGAACTTTGCATGGTGGTCAGCAACTGATGATGGCAACTCTTCGAGCTGAATACTGGATTTTGCATCTTAAGTCTAATGTCAAGGCTTGTATTTTTAAAGTGCTTTAGATATAAGGCTACACAAATGCAGCAACAAATGGGAGATCTCCCATCGCTACGAGTCAATCAGGGTCGCCCGTTTCAAACTTCTGGATTAGATTATGCTGATCCTGTGCTGCCAAAAGCATGGAAAGGTAGGTGCAGTAAAATCACCAAGGCTTACATAACTATATTTATATGCTTCAGTACGAAAGCGGTGCATCACGAACTCGTCAGTGACTACAGCCCACCAGCATTTCTTGCAGCAATCAAACTCTTCACTGCGCGTCGTGGGATCTACACAAATTTGTACAGCGACTGTGGAACTAATTTTCAAGTGAGTGAGATCCAAGCCAATGGCGGTTTGTGGGAAGCAGGAGTTAAATCCATGAAACACCACCGCTTATCGGACACTACACGCTTACCTTCGAAGAACACTCAACCATGTTAGCGCAATTCGCGTCCACTTTGTCCACAAGACCCTGAAAATCTATCCTTTTTGACATCAGGACATTTACTAATTGGATCTTCGCTCAACACAGCACCAGAAAGGAACTTGACAGAGATTAAAGCTAATTATTTGGATAGATGGCAGCTCATCCAGAAAATATAGCAGACTTCTGGAAGAAATGGAAACTTGAATACCTCGCCTCCAACAGCGCCCAAAATGACTATCATCAAATATGAACCTGAAAACAGGCAGTTAAGTACTCTTGCCTGATGAGCAGTCACCGCCTACGCTTTGGCGGCTTGGTAGAGCTATAGAAATGCAGGATGAAACTGAAAAAAAGGTTCGAGTCGTCACAATTAAGACGGCAACAACAATATTAAAGCGTCCTATTGTCAAACTTTGCCCTCTCCCAATGGTAGAATAAACCACTGAGATTATTTATAGTTACTAACCTTATGAATTAAAATAAATAAACTAGAAACAACACTAGAAAAAAATTTGCGGGAAAACTGGTGAAGGGTTTGAATAATATTGCCCCTTTCCTATTTAATAACGCCGATCAGACCGCGGCCCGGCTGCAGTAGTCATCTTGCTTTTACGTTTGAGTGATCATTGGCATCACTGCTAAAGAGCAATGATGTACTGAGTTTCAACTCGCCCCAACAAGGAAACCTCCTGTTCGATGACGAATGCAGATAGTTGAATTAAGAAAAAACAGCGGATGTACAGAGCACAAGAGGAGCTCACAAGCTTTTCGAACAGAGAAGAAGGTAAGAACATAGGCGCCTCAGAATAAAAAAGAATGTACACTAAAAGCGTTCGATCGAGCCCTTTTTGAATAAAAAAAAATATATATATTTATATAAAAAAAATAAACATGCAATATTACATTATAGAAGAACCAATGTCGGTGCTGAAAATCTGCAAAGATTATTTCTGCAGACTGTTAAACGGTGATGACGAGCAGAAAGAAAATATGCGATATACGCATTGCAGACTTGAAGTGCGGATTAACACAGAAGCCTGACAAACAACAATAGATAAACACATAAGTGATCCTGATCAGAACAAAAAAAAACGGAATAACCACCGTGTGACTCTCCCATTGTTCCGATTTGAGTTCTATTTTTTTTTTTTTTTTTTTTTGTTACATCTGTTGTTGACATTCCCTCTAAATCTTAGCGTCATAGCTTGACATTTGTAAAAGTTACGTAGCCAAGAGTACATCTATCTCTGTGTGCGGTGGCGATTTTTTTACAATTTTAGAGCCGGATTTAAATTTGCAACAACGAACTTGTATTAAATTTTGTGTAAAAAAACGGATTTAATGGTGCGCGAACTTTAGAAGTGTTTCGGAAATGATTATCTAAAGAAAACGCATTGGCAGACCATCGACATCGAAAACCGACGAAAACATTGATGAAGTAAAGGAAATGTTAGTCAATAACCGCAAATTAACCATCAGAGAGATAGCGGAGGACTTGAACATAGCCTATGCATCCCGTCCAAGACATTTTGGTTAATAATTTCTGTTTCCGTCATGTTGCAGCAAAGTCGGTGCCAAAAGATCTCAATTTCATCCAAAAAAGAGAAAGTGTTAACGTCGCAAAAGAGATGACTTGCGAGGATAAATCCGATCCCACATTCATCAAAAGGATAATTACTGGAGACGAGACGTGGGTTTATGAGTACGACAGGCAATCCAGACATCGGGCAAGTGAATGGCGTTCACCAAAGCAGCCAAAACCAAAAAAACCATGTCGTTTTCAATCAAAAAATAAGACAATGCTCACGGTTTTCATAGATTACAATGGTGTACTGCATCATAAATTTTTGCCAGAAGGCCGGACAGTTAACAAAGAGTATTATTTGTGCCTTATGTGCCGTTTGCATGAAGCAATTCGCCGAAAGAGACCAGAATAGTGGGCAGAAAACTCGTGGATTTTGCACCATGATAACGAACCGTCGCAAAGTGCCATTAGTATTCATTATTTTTTGACGAAAAATGCAACAAATATAATCCAACAGCCACCGAATTCACCTGATTTGGCTTCCTGTAACTTTTTTCTGTTCAATCGAGTCAAAAAACCACTACGGGAACGCGTTTCAGCAGCCCAGAGGAATTAATGGAAAAATCGTAGAAAGCATTGATGGACATAACGAAAACCGAATATAAAAAATGTTTCGAGGAGTGGATCAGTCGCTGGCATAAGTATGTTGCAGTCAATGGGGATTACTTACAAAGCATCTTGACCAAAACTTTAAGATCACATTGATCACCATTATAATGAATTAAAATGAATTTAATTAAGTAAAAATAAGACTTACCTTATAACCGAATAGTACCCGGAAGAGCGACTGTTGTCGACAGCGAACATGTGTCGTATCGTCATCGCGCTTATCATTTTAACGTCAGTGGAACTACCTTGCGGCGCATTTTGAAGTATAATTTGCATTTGTTTCCGTATGAAGTGTAATTGACTGAAATAATATTGCCAACAGACCGTCCACATCGCTTAGAATACGGCCAAAAAGTCGCTCGAATGGTTGACATTGAACCTGATTTTTAGAAGCAAATTGTGATGACCGACGAGGCTCATTTCACACCTTCTGGCGCTGTTAAAAAGCAAAATTACCATATTTGGGGAAAGGAAAATCCACACAAGATCCATGCAACACTTTTGCATGACCAAAAAGTGACTGTTTGGGCTGGAGTTTGGGACAAAACCATCATTGGGTCTTTTTTTTTATCAGAGAAGGCGAAATAGTCGATGGGAATCGATGTACTAGTCTTTCCGTTATGTTAAATAAATTTTTCTCAGTAGATCGGTAACTTGTAACTGCGATTCAAAATCAATCTCGTTAATTACCGTGATTATTTGGCAATGAATCAGTGCATCAACAAGGTCCATTTTAGCTCCACCACTGTACTGTATGCTATAGTTATAGTTTTGTAGGTCAGGAGCTTGTCTAGCTATTCTGGGATTAAGGACTTTTATGTTAAGTGTCAGTGTTAATAAATTACAGTTGATCACAATTTTTAAGGTTATTGTTGGGTATATATTTTAATTCGTTCGGGTTTTTTTTTTTCAAAATTTGAACGTTTATTTAAGAAAAACATGTACAATAGTATTATTCAAAGTATTGCCCATCTGAAGCTATGACTTTTTCCCATCTTTCTGGCAATTTGTGGATCCCATCCCAAAAGAACTGTGCCGGCTTGGCAGCCAAGAATGAATCAAGCCAATTTTTGATATTCTGCTCTTATGTGAACCGTATTTTAGTGAGGGCGTTCTGCATCGACCGGAACAAATGGTAGTCAGAAGGGGCAAGGTCTGTGATATAAGGAGGGTGGGGTAAGACTTCCCATTCACTGTTTTCCAAATAGTTCTTAACCGAAATAGCAACGTGGGGCCGAGCGTTGTCATGATGGAAAATTATTGCCTCGTGTCTGGTTGCATATTAAGGGCGTTTTTCGGCTACTGCTCTCTTCAAACGGATTCATTGTGTTCGGTAGCGTTGTCCATTGATGGTTTCATCCGATTTTAGTAGCTCATAATACAGCACACCCATCTGATCCCACCAAATACAGAGCATTACCTTTGCGCCATGGATATTCGGTTTTCCCGTTGATTTGGCTGGTAGGCCGGGTTTCACATATGATTTTTTGTGCTTGGGGTTATCGTTCCAGCAACATTTCGGACATGCAAAACCGCCTTTCGACGTCTCTCGGCTTGATTTCATGTGGAACCCAATTTCCTTGGTTTTGAATATATCCAGCTGCTTTTAAAAGTTTTTAAATGGCTGCTTAAGAGACACCCAAAGAGTCTGCGAGCTCTTCTTGTGCTTGGCAACAATCTTCATAGAGTAATGCTTCCAATTCTTCATCTTCAAACTTTTTTGGCTGCCCAGCACGTTCATCACCACTATTAAATCATGCAAACCACTTTTGGCACGTTCGCTCAGCTAGCGCATGTTCTCTTCCACCAAAATACGATGACTTTCGGGAGTGGTTTTCAGTGATGAAGAAGAACTCCCTGCAAAAACACTTTTTCAGGCACAAAGTTCGACATATTTGAGTGAAAAAAAATTATTGTTGTTTACGCTTCAAATGAATGATATGTACTGAAATGACGTACAATGACAGTCTATATAAGTTATAGACCCAAAATATTTATAGACTTCAAAATAAACACGAAAGCTTCTTAAAGCATATATAACAGCTCCAAACTATGAGAAATCAACTAGGGTAGTCTTCTTAGAAATATAAAACTCCACATGGAATTTTGCATCATTTTATTTCTGGAACAGAAGCTCATTACAACCACATGAACTGACATCGAAAGGCGCATCAGTTTCTTTTGTGGGATCAAAAATTGCCAATACTAGGGAGTTAGTCAGCTTACCCTTCAAAACGTTAAATGCTGACACATATTTATCTTCAACTTCAAACTAACAATTTTGTTTCAGGCAATCACGGAGTGCCCTAGCAATACGTGAGAATTCAGGAACAAACTTCCGGCAATATAAGCATAGCCCAATAAACGAATTGACGTATGGTTTTAGGCAGCGGATACTTTAAGACACTATCGTTATGACTATCATTGAGTTTGATACCTTTATTGCTAAAATTATAATCTAACTAGTCAATATTGGTAAAAAGAACCTACATTAAGACAATTCGAGCTCTAGAGCGTTCATCCATGTACACAATTACCAATTCTTGCTCAATAAATTCCTTTAAAACTAATGAGATAAATATTTGAATTACCAATGGTGCATTTTTTAGACCAAACAGCGTTTTCGCGTATTCGAAATGACCAAAGGGTGTACCCATTGCGAGTTTTCCCAAGTATCATAAAATCTATGGATTTTTCTGCAACCTTTGTGATTATTTTTTTTATTATTATTACGTTCATATAAAAAAAAAATAGTAAAGAGTTATATATGTTACACATTTTCCCTAGAAAAATGACCTCAAAGTCAAAAATTAGCATGGGCCACAAAATTAGAAAAGGCTTAGAAATTAGGTATCTAAAAACTTAAACAAGGTCAATCAAGAATCATTTCCCAAATTATCATTGACGAATTAGGTGTACCCTGTATAAAAGCTACTGTGAATAATTAGTGCACAGATCTCTGTGAAAGAAACTATCTATGGTATGTCGATAAATTCATCTGTGTTATCATATCAATACTGTAAATACAAAATTAATCATCCAATTTTGTTTTTGATTGGATGTAATGGCTCTACGCGCATTACACGCTGATTTTCAGTGCCCTAGAAATATAGATTTTGCTTATTGACGTAACCGCTTATGTGGAAATGTCCCTCGTCGCTCATGATGGTTTTCGAGACAATATCGTCCCCTTCGTTGTTGAGATTAAGGATGGCTTTACAGTAACTCACACGTGACTACAACAAGAGGCATTAACTGATGCTGATGATGATGATGTAAGGTTATGCCTAATTGCGTCTAGTTGATGTTTCTTTGTTCTCAGCGACACCGGCGACAAAGCCGAACGACTAGTGGCTAAGCGCCGGAATGTTTGCCCAGTTAGCGTGACACGATTAGGAAATCGACGTCGAAATTCAAGCTTCGCTAACACCACCGACCGATTATTGGTTAAAAATATCGACACAATTATTCCACGCTCTTGCCGATTGTAGCGTTCCATTGACTGTCTGTTTGTATACTGCAGCTGTCTAGTTCACAGTTATTAAATATGATTGATGTATGATGGAATTTGCAAAAATTATACCATCTTCCGATAGGGTGCTTAATTTTGCGACTCCTTGTATAAGAAATTTCGCTCGCTACAGTGATCAACGTGTTATCAATATTTTCAGGTTGAGTTTTGGACGAAATTGAAACTGATTTCTCTAGAATATTAGAGCAATGGGAATCGGAATGATCAACGATTGACAGGAACTCGAAACAATTATCAAATCTATGAAACGTTTTATTGCTTACACGAGAGAAATATTTTCTTTTAAACAATAAATAATACAATAAACAAATTCTTCAAACTCTCCGATTTGGTATATTTTAATATTTTTATTGGTTAACGATTGTTGCTTTCAAAGCGATGATTTTTAATCTTTTCTCCAGCTTACTGATGATTGCGTTCAGATCCGTATCAATCTTATCCAAGTCTGTTCCTGTTCTGTTCCGTTCGCTTTCCCGAATATGTCAAAGATGAATTAAAGTAAACGAACCACCTTTTAAATGTGTTTTTTAGACGTTCAAAAGAGCATTTATTTTTTTAATTTTGTGACATCATATTACTTAATAAAATATTTCAGTTATTTATTTCAAGCCAAACAGTGAAGAAACAAATAAACAGACCCAAAATTAAAAAAAAAAAAACTAACCGACCTAACCGAGACATTTTATGTCAAAATTCTGTTCCATTGATTGCATACGCCAACGATAGTAATATTATTATTATGAACAGAACCAGCAAAAATGGGTCTTGCGGTTAACGAGGGCAAAACAAAGTATGAGTATATGTAAACTGTCAACAAAAAGGGACACTCAACATGAACGAATCGGCCAGAATGTCACAATCGGCAGCTATAACTTTGAGGTAGTAAGTGACTTTGTCTACATCGGTTCTGGTATCACATCTAAAAACGACATCTCTTCAGAAATCAAACGAAGAATAGCGCTTGCCAATCCCTGTTCCTTTGGGCTGAGAAGGCAACTATGTAATAAGGCACTCTCGCAAACAACCAAGGAAACTCTATATAAGACCCTTATGATCCCAGTCCTGGTTCCCTCTATGGTTCTGAAGCATGGACTCTTTCTAAAGCGAATAAAGATATCCTTGATCGTTTTGAGAGAAAAATTCTATGTTAGGTATTTGGTCCCATATGCGTTGATAGACTCTGGAGGAGACGATTCAATGATGAATTCTACGAGCTGTACAGTGACATCGATCTGGTCAATGTTTTGGGGATTTGATATGGCTGGGACATGTAAAGCGAATGAACACCAACGCTCCAAATTGCAGAATCTTCGACTCTAATCCAGAGCGACAATGCAGTAGTTAGGGACAATGCATCTTCGCCTTAGGTAGAGCGTACAAGTAGCAGAGGACCTCAATCAACTAGAGGCAGTTGGCCCAAGACCGCGCTAATTGGAGAGGCTTATTTGTTGAGGCCGAGGTCCACCCTGGACTAGTATAGCGCCGCCTAAGTAAGAAATATTATATCAGCAGCGGCATCTACGTCGCTGTCGAGGAAACTTAACGAGCAGTTAAAATTCCCAAAGAAGATGTTATGTGCCACTTAGTGTGAAATTTTGAAAAAAAAATCGATTTTTTTTATATTTCGATAATTTATAACTTTAAAAATAACATAATAGAATTTCAAATTAATATGGTATCTCAAATATTTTTTAAGTTGCAGCCTTCTAAAGAAAAGCCGTACAGCGGTCAAAAATCAATCACTTTATTTTTAAACGCGTTTTTGTCGAAACTACATTTTTCGAATTTGCTGCAGTTTTAGCTCAAAGACAAATCATGAGATCGCTTTTATTTATTATTATTATTTTTTTTTTTGCTTATTTTGTATACGTGCCTTTATACAATGACTCTCCAGTTTTTTTATTATATGAAAAAGGAAATTTTGGTGGGCCAAAAATCATCAAACTTTTGGGAAGAATTCGACAGTTTTTTCCAAAACTCTGCCATTTCGCTAAATTTAAATTTTTTTCACAATCGTTGGTCATTGTTTAGACAATATCTTCTAGCTTAATAATTTTTTTTTGTCTATTTTAATTTAGCCACGGTGAAGGCCGAAATCACTGCAGCCATTGTGGATGACATTTTTTTTTTTTTTTTTTTTTTTTTATGTGATTTGGGAGATAGTGAAAATTTGGTTTTTTCATTATTTATGTATAAATATAAATAGGTGAGGTGAAAAGTAACCCCCTTGACCGCCAGAGTGCGCTGCTACTGCAAAAAGATTATGGTGCCTTGAAGTCCGTTTGGAAGACATGCCAAATTTCAGTGCGATACTCTCTTTAGTTCTGTTTTGACAACTGAGAACGATTTTCGTTGGGGGGCTCATGCTCCGTCAGATTACACCGTCAAATATTGGTTTCGAGAGTTTCATGGTGGCCGTAACTCTACTACCAATCAAGTTCGCAGCGGTATGCCCTCCGATGCGGTTACAGAGGACAATGTCAAAAAAATACATTTAATGGTGTTGGCTGACCGGAAAGTGAAGGTGCGCGAGCTAGCAGATACCACAAAGATTACTACTGAGCGCACATACCATATTTTAGGCAATATTCTGAATATGAAAGAGTAATCCTGCCGCTGGGTGCCGCGCATACTCACTCCTGACCAAAACCATGAACGCGAGAGCACTTCAAAAGAGTGTCTATACTTGCTGATGCGGAATCGGGCGGACTTTTGGCGTCAACAGATCAACAGATCCACTATTACACACCAGAGAACAGAATGAGTGCCCGGTAATGGACTGAAGCCGGCACGAGTGCTCCAAAGCGGCCGAGGGAAGCTCGATTGATCGTAAAGGTTATGGCGTCGGTTTTCTGGGATTGTCATGGCATACTCTTCGTGGACTACCTCGAAAAAGGAAAAACCATCAATAGCAAGTATTACTGTGCATTATTGGAGCGATTGAATGTCGAAATCGCTGCAAAACTCCAATTTTTTTTTTAATAATCCCGCGCGCGTGCCAACTGGATATGAATACCCTTTTACTGGATTTTATCCAGGGCGCGGGTGGGTGGTGTAGTAGTTTGAAATTCATGTGTATTGGGTTTCGATATTTTTCCCAGATTTAGTTGTCAAACTGGACGAAACGAGCAAGTGCATCCTCAACCAGTGGGTCTCAGTACATGCTAGTTGTTAGTTCGTTACATTTAGCCCAGCCAGTTGACGCCGACGGGATTCTCATATAACTACATGCTAATTCTACGAAAAGACATTTGCAGAGAATTACCTCGAACAGGATTCAAACCCACGACCCTCTGCTTAAGGAGTGAATACATATACCACTACACCACGGCCACCCCTTAATTGCTGTCGCATCCGCCGTATTCGCCCGATTAGGGTCCCTCGGACTATTATCTCTTCCCAAACCTCAAAAGACAGCGCGAGGAAATCATCGACGCCAAGAGAGAGTATTTTGTAGACTTTTCGGAAAATTACTTTTCGGATGGGATCAAGAAGTTGAAAAATCGCTGAAATAAGTGGATCAAACTGAAAGGGGACTTTATTGAATAAAAAAAAATAAAAAACATTTGAAAAAAATCTTTTTTTCATTTCCCCCAGTATATCCACCAAGTTTAAGACACTTGCTGCAGTAGTTTTCTTTACAGAAATTTGCCAAAAATTACCTTTTTTTTGGCGGTCACACTAGGTATGTTTCACAGTCTGCTCCAATTGGCTCTCTCGTGTTGTCATACGATTCGTTTAGAAATCGTTTCTCTAACTGTGTGGTAGGTGTACGAGAAATTAGCTAATATGACACAATGGTCTGATGAGCCTAGAGGGAGAAGTACCGCTATTCTGTACTTAAAGACGTGAATGAACGCGGAAAAGTGATTATTTTTAACCCCGCGTAAATTGGCTTATGATTCAAATCAATCCATGCGGATAATCTACTTTATAATATCGCAGTAAAGATTTTATATGACGCATTTAAGAATGAAACCCCTCTGGAGTTTGTTGATGCACATCTAGCATTCCTTCTTAAAAGCTGGAAATATTATATTTCACTGGTCTTCAGTATTTCATTATGCAACAAGGTAAGCTTCTTACGTAGTGTGTTACTCCCATACTAACAGAACTCCAACTTTACTTTCTTTGAGGACCATCGAATGAAATCGGTCGGTAGGGGATAAAACGTTCCCTTTTAGATGAGGCGTAGTGAAAATATACTTCGCTGGGGCAAGGATTAAGTAAGCTTCGGAAGTGGTCTAACAAACTATTACAGTTCAATTTCCGTTTAATTATGTATCGACCATCATAAAGCATCTTGGCAGATTTCCAAAACTCCGACGAATTTCAGCAAGCTGGTATTTTCAGCGCAAGCCACTTGTAAAATGCTTTTTTCCTACTTCTCATAGTGGTTTCATATGTCAAATTAGCTTTTACATATTATAACACCCCTGTTATACTAGAGATTGTCTAAGTAAAAAGAACGTAAGCTTTTTTGTTTTTGACATTCTTTATCAAACCGTGGCTCTCTATATACATATATTTTTCTTCATAACGCGGAGTTTTATCTTTGAATATATGTTTTCCAGTAGATATTCCATGCTCTCAAATGTCATCTCCCTATCGGTACATAATTCTGTTTCTAATAGCCTTCTATACAATGGTGCAGTTGAAACGTTCCATTTGAGTTTATGAAAAAAATATATATATCTTGTAGCTCTAGGTTATTTATGAGTTTGCTTACAAAACTGCACACTATGAGTAGGTGATTCGGAGAAAGTTGTTGGTGTTAATTCCAGGTCTGAATTGATAGTATTTTAGTTCAATCTCCTCGAAATAAGCAGTAGTCAATAACTTATGGTTGTTACTAGCCAATAAAACTCAATTAGCCACTTAGATTATCTTTACTCGTACCGTTAACAATTCTAAGCCCGAGGGAATCGCAAAATTCCAAGAACTTTCTTCCTCTTGTATTAAAAAAACAATCTTCCGATAGCTTAATTATTATTTTTTCTTCCTTATTAACTGTTCCTTCCTCAGATACTACTCTGGCATTCATGCCTCCAAGTTTCTTAATTTTAAGCTCACAATGATTCCAATCTAAATATTTTGAGATTATAGTGAAGGTCGTATTATTTACACATGAATATGTGGTATGCACTCCCCGAAGTTCTTTAATTCAAAAACAATACCTTTCAAGTCTTTTTTGAAATCGAGAAACATCGAGCACTTGTTCTTCTCCTTCCTCCGATTTTAACTTCTTGAATTCATTTCCGAAAATAGTTTAAAAGCTAAATAACAAAAGTTCTTATAAAGGCTGATCTTTTTTGCTGTTAGGGTTTTCAGTGTTTTATTTTTGACAGCTGTCGCCTTATTCGTGACATGTGCTAAAATCAAACATGCTCAGTTAGCATTGCCATTTTATCGTGGGAAAACTTACACCCGAACAACGCCTATAAAGTATTGAATTTTAATATTAAAATTCATGCAAGCAATTTAAGATATAGGGAATATATTTCGCAACAATTTTACACTATTGGACATCAAGCCACCTACCCTCTTAAGAGACGAAGTTCATTTTTGGTTGAATGGGTATGTTAATAAATAAAACTGCCGTATTTGGTCCGATGAGCAACCTCAGGTAAAAGAATAATTGCCAATGCACCCGGAGAAATGCACTGTTTGGTGCGGTTTATGGTCCAAACTGAACGAGCTGAACCTAGTCGACATGTGGATCCAGTAAGACGACGCTACAAGCCAATTGACCGAGTAGATCGTGCGATTTGACGTCTAAAGACTAGTCTATTAGAGAAACTTCGGCCAATATGCTCGCAAAAGTTATTCAAAATTGGGGCTTTCGTTTGGCCCTCTTAAAACGTATTTGTGGTCAACATTTACACAAAATAATATTTAAATATTAAATGGAAAGCATTAACAAATAAAAACCAAATGCTTAAAAAATCACACTGTAGTATCTCCCCTTTTACTGAAGAGGTTTTCTTCCACCCTGGCAAAACCACTGCATAAGCTTTCTCATCAATCCTACTCTTTAGCAGATGGAAAATAGCATTTGTGCAGCTCGTCCCTAAAAAAGGCGAATCCTCTTCTTTCTCCTCCTAAAGACGCACTTATGTAGGTCCCTTCTTTATAAGGTCATCGAAACCCTTATAAACCGTCAGCTCATGAGATATCTCGAAACACGAAAACTGTGAGCATCAGTATGGTTTTCATAGGCAATAGGCCCATTGGCGATTTATTGGCATGTCTCACCGAAAAATGGAACCGAAGCGTACATTAATCTAGTGAAAGCAAGATAGTTTCACTTGATATATCTAAGCACGAGGTTATTTTATCGCAAATGCATTTGGTGCATTTGGGATTGATGAATCTCTTCTTCAATGAGTTAAAAATTACTTTTTTTAACTTCAAATTCAAATTGTCTTAGATGGTTTTAAGTCTGTTTTGTGTGCCCCAGCACATTTCATTTTCGTTACCGGACACGTCCCTGCTCTTCGGCTATAGAACGGAAGCACCAGAGTATACCAATCTCCCTTGATTCCCATATAAACAGAATTACTAAATAGGAATCCTTACGAAACACTATGCTCTATGCTGTCCTTAAAGAAAAATTGAAACACACATCCATTTTCTATGAATGGCAATGGCATCGTCGAAACCGAAAAAAAAATTCGTTCTCGGTATGTTTGTCAATGAAAACTTACGTTAAAATGACCTTATATCTACAAAAATGCACCGTAATGTGTGGGTTTGCTTAAGAGTTATAAGAAATATTTCACCTCCTCTGAGCTGACCTCATTATACGTGTATAAGGCATTTATCCGCCCAAAATTGTAGTACAATATAATGCCCATAACTTGTCAGGTGCTTCCAAAACCTCTTTGCAAAACAGTGCCATAAAACTCATAAGCAACGCCAATATTGACAAGTCAACTGAAAATCTTGAACATCGACGTAACGTCTATTGCCTCATCCTACTCAATCACTATTTCTACCAGCAGTGTTCCATCGAAATTGTCCATAGCATGCCGATTGGATGGTATTATAAGTAAACTGTATAATACGAAGAATGATAAGACTTGAGTCATCTATTTAAATACAGATTTATTCAAGGAAACCATAAAGTTTCGCCGCGTGAACAAACGTCTTGTAATTATATACATTAAGCCTTAGCTACTCAAAATCTGCTTGATATGCCCGCAAAAGAGGTATACGGCGCGGTGTTGCCAAAAAATGTCTCAACGAGAATTAGAATTAGTAGCATATCCGGAGAACAGAGCTTTTATGACTCCCGTAGTGTACAGAATACGAGTTTATGTGTAACAACCGCGTGAACTTTGCCGAAAATTAAAAAAAAAAGTGATATCATCAAGGTAAGAGTGTTTGGTCAATCGCGATTCGGATTATAGTTTATGCTGTTTCATTTCTACCTCATCTCCAGATTTTCACCTAAGTAACTATATCCTGTTCTCAAACCTGAAGACATGGGGAAAGAGATGTGGCTCTATCACTGAAACAAATTCATATTTTGTGAACCTCGACAAATTTTTTTGGAAGAAATCAACAAAAAGGCGAAACGTATTAAGTTAAGGAGACTATGTTGAAAAATAGAAAGTTTTTTTTGTCGAAAAACTATCTTTTATGGAAAAAGTCACCTCAATATTCAGATGGAATATTCATGGAACCTGCTCATAATACAGTCAAACAAATTGTGATAGAAACAAAGAGCTGGCACTACTAGCCACGTATACGGCAAATGTTGACTCCTCGCACTATTTAATTGCAGCTACGTACACAAATATCTCAGATACCACAACAACGGAGAAACGCACCTTTGATGATCGCGTATTCTTTAACCACTCGACAACGCTTTTAAAACTTTCAATCGCATCAATACCAAAAAACCGCCAGATGTGGCCCAACTCATGTGCTTAGTTTCACTCTAAAAAAAGTTTAAAAATCGAAATCCTTTTAGATTTTTAGAGGAAGTAAAATTTCCAGAGTTAATGTTTGGTCAAACACAACTCCGAACACCAATATCAAAATAACAATAAATGAAGCCAAGATCTGCATCTACGAGTATGCTAGAAAGTTATTGGTGGGTTTAATTGTCCAGGCACATCAAAATCCTTCTTTTTAGAAGTAAGAACAACTAAAAAAGGGCAATGAAGTTCGGATCTGTATGTGGAATAATCGGATGAAAGAAAAAAGACTGTGGCTTGCATGATACTATAGTACAATGAATGCTACAGAAAACACAAAAGCATTCTGCAGTGAATTTGTTGTTTAGAATTTTCAGCTTTCGGTACATGAGCGAACACACTATTACAGTTCGCATCAAGGCTAAACTTCTCAACATCAGCTTGATGTGACCAAACGAAGATGGCTTGGTAGAGACTACACACCAAGCCATTTCTACTCTCATCAAATATAGAATCATCATTAGCTTC
This sequence comes from Volucella inanis, assembly GCA_907269105.1. Classification (NCBI taxonomy): domain Eukaryota; kingdom Metazoa; phylum Arthropoda; class Insecta; order Diptera; family Syrphidae; genus Volucella; species Volucella inanis. Next base: position 153,665,465 of record OU026153.1, read on the forward strand.
ATTAGAGAAACGAGTGGTGATGCCTTTAAGCGCTAAATGAGGCAGACTAGTTAGCTTTCTCCCGTTCCTTAAGAGAGAAACCTTAATTTTAATAGGATTGACTGAAAGAGCATTTCTAGTGCGTCGTCGGTCACGTTTAAAGCTGGCCACATATCTGTGGCGATATGTTTTAATTTGATTGATAAAAAATGAAAAGAACACTTGCCACTATTTATACAAAACAAGAACAAATCTTTTATTACTGGGAAATTTTATTGAACTTTTAAGAAAATATAATTTTAATGGAGAAAAGGTAATGCTATCGCAGGCACAAAAACGTCGAAGTCCTGTTGAAGTCGAAGTGGCAGTTAAAAATCTGTCAACCGACTAACCAACAAGAAGTACATATTTCCACTGATAGGGCGCTCACGTGTCTTTTGCAGCTCTATAGAAACCACTCCCCTCTAATGTCTCTAACGTGGTTGAGATGCGAATGTTACTTTTTTCTGGATACGTCCTAATCGGTTCTGGTGTAGAAGGAGTATCTGACGAAGTAGATGATGCTGGTCTATCGAAAAATGCTGGCTTTAGCCGCTCCGTCGATATGGAGGTTTCGACACCGTTTACGTTGACTTTGAAGACATGATACGAAATGCGATGGACTACCTTGAAAGGCCCGTCGTATTGTTGTTCACAGGGCAGCTTCATCGAGTCAACTCTTACGAACACGTGGGAGCACGAATATAGTGTTTTGTGTGCGAAGGCGTTACGCTTGTAACGATGAGCCATTGGTGTTGCACGAACTTTCCGCATTTTTTCACGAAACTTGTTTACAAAATACTCTGGGTTTGGTGAGACTTAATCATAGGTGAAAAATTCCCCTTGGTAGGCGAAGAGGGGTACCGTAAACCATTTCAGCTGCTATTGCTTTGATGTCTTCCCTCCAAGCGGTGCGGAGTCAAAGTAAAACGGTCGGTAGCAACTCAGTCCAAGATTACGACTCGTGACATCTCACCGCTAATTTGACAGAGCGATGCCAACGTCCAATCATTCCGTTCGATGCAGGATGGTATGATCTGGTTCGAATTTTGTGACTTCTGAATAATTGGCTTTCGAACTGCGAGCCTCGATTGAACGTAATGGTAGCAGCACACCTAAGCTGTGAAGAAAGCGCTGGAGATCGTATCAGAGGTTATGTCCTTTAAAGGCACAGCTTCCGGCCAACAGAAGAAACGATCGATCATCGTTAGAAGATAATGGTACCATCCGATGGCTGCATGACGACGATGTCGATATGAACATGACGAAATCGTTCACTAGGCATAGCGATATGTTGTGGACTATTTTTGACGTGACGGCTGAACATGAGCGTGCCCACATAGTAATGTTGCTGTTCATTTTGGGCCAGACGAATTTGTGCTTTGTCAAATATACGCCTTCTTAGTGACCCAGGTGCAAGTGGATGAATGTTGTCACAATAAACTACTGCGTCAGTTCCATCAGTGCGGAGTCCCTTTAATTCCAACGAAGAGCTTTCGGGTGACTGAAGTAGATGTTTAAATTCATCGTCTTTTTTTCCGCTTTGGCGAGCTCCTCCGTGCTGATCGCTACTGGAAAGTCGATTGCTTGAATGCGAGACAAGGTGTCCACTACTACGTTTTCCTCACCAGAAATGTGTACGATGTGGGTGGAATACTAGCTTATTTCCTCAAGCTGTAAGTAGTAAGCAGTAAGGATAACCAGTTCTTGACCCTCGATGATATGTCTGAAGTATCGGTCGGACGGCGCGAAAAATTGCCAACAGCTCCCGATCATATCTGGCTTCTCGTTCGAAAAGTTTATTTGAAAAGAATCCCAGTGGCTGAATACCGGACTTAGTCCTCTGGTCAAAGGCGGCTTCAATGGCCACGTCTGAAGCGTCGCAACGAAGAACTAAGGGAATATCAGCTTTTGGATTTGCTATCTGGACGGCGTCCGTGAGTTTCAATTAGCATTTCTTGAATGCCTCCTCTCCTTCGGGTGTCCACTCCACGGATAGTTTGTCCCTTTTCTGTGCCCCCAGTGTCAGCTGAATTAAGGGAGCCTGAATTTGCGATGCGTTTGGGATGCAATTACGGTAGGAATTCCACGCACCGAGGAAGGGGGTGGGGGGGGGGGGGAATCGGACACCTGTCTAGCACCGTGATATTGTTAGGTCGTCGATAGTCCCCGCGGTGACACCAAATCCCATCTTCCTTTTTAATCATCAGACCACGCGCTGTCGGATGGTTCGCACATATCTTGTTGGACTAAAAGATTAAATTCGTTGCATTCTGCGGCTAACTTGTCTCCTGCAAGTCATCTGGGTCGTTCAGCAACAGTATGCCCTTGAGTTATTATGTGGTGGCTTACTGAGTAATCTGGCACGGGTTGGTGGGATTCCCTAGTTATGTTAGCAAACTCTTTAAGAATATCCGTGTAGACACCATTGCGATCCACGATAAAGACTGGTGTTTGTGCTGATCGTCCTACTGTCAATGCGGCGCTGAGAGTGGTTGTTGTCGTTTCTCAAAGCTAACAGAGAGCCCATAGTTGCAAAAGAAATCGGCTCCAAGAATGGCGTGGGTGACTTTGGCGATAACAAACGTCCATGGAAACTCCCGGCGAAGGCCAATGTCCAGTGTTAAATACTGTATGCCGAATGTGTTGATGGGACCGCCGTTCGCAGCGAAGAATTTCTGTGAGGTACTCCTGCGATTGATGTTGGTTGTTCTGGGAAAAACAGAAACATCAGCTTCCGTATAGATGTGGAACCAAGTGCCTGATCTGCGGTCTTTGATTTGGAGGCGTTTCGAAATGAAATTGTTTCCGACGATCATCTCCATGCACGCCGGCGCCCTTAGTTTCCCAGTGTCTTGTTCCAGCTGAACGGAATTCTGCATTTGCGAGCCTCGGTGCCGAACTTCTGGCGATAGAAGTTCGGCAAGGATTTAGCTTTTTCTGGCGTTGGCTTGGCTTGAAGGCGATCTCGTAGCACAGTTCCGACTTCTGCTACTGTCTCGGTACAATCTTTCCACCTTCGAAGAAAGCTTTTCAATTGCAGCTCGGAGTTCTTCTATGAGGTTGGCAGAGCCTCTCTCTACAGCGATGGAATTAGAAACTGCGTTGATGTAAAATGTAGATTGTTTTGGCGAGCTGTTGATCGTGGCTATTGTTGGACAGAGAGCATCAAATATGCGGTCTGCCTGTTCTGCAATCTCTGATAGATCGTCTATTCTACAAACAGAATGCATTGAACGCTTTCTGGAAGTTGTTCCAAAAATAGAGACCGCAGAACTGTTTCGTTGCAATGTCCGCCGGCGAGGTTTTGCAGTTGTTGTAAAAATACTGTTTTTCATCACCCTGAGGCTCTGTTTTTTAGTTTGGCAATGTAACATATTATGGGTATCCAGATGCTAATGAACCATCTGAACCCTTTCGCCGGTTGCTGGGTGTAGCCAAGAAGGAAGCACGCTATGCTTATTTTGTAATTTAAACGATTTTTTCCACTTGAGTGCCAAAAAATCTATTTTGTTTTTTTTTTTTTTCAAAACACTCCAATGGTCTTGAATTATTTGTATTTCTGAGCTACTAGTTATATCTTCCTTATACAAACGGGACGCTTATTTAAGAAAGAGAGGCTGCAACTTAATTTAGAAGTCTTTATTCAAAGCCTTTGTAGGTTTGTCTTTAATTAGTCCCCTTCCACTGAAGCTTTTATTTTATCTCATAAACCATGTTAGGCATCAATTAAAATTATTCGAAAACCATTTTAAGAAAATCACGTATAAATTATAATTACGGCAGACATATGTGCGACAACCTTGAGTACAGCCTCAGATAATCAAAACAGATCTTCCTTAAGTGTTCCATAAATTTTGACATTAAGAACTTAATTGCGTTTACAAATTTCCCCTCGATCCAAAGTTTGGTGAGGGGTAATTTCTAGAGCATACCTAAACATATCGTCATATCCTTGCAATGAATCATTTTATGAGCGCACAATAAAAACTCTAAGTGTTATGCAGGATGACATTAAATAAATTAGGCTCAGGTTTTTAAATTCACATGTGAGTGTGTATGTCCATAAATATATACATACATAATCGTGTAAGAAGAACACAACATCAAATCCCTGCGACCAATTAAACTCACAGAAAAGGAGATTAAAGAAAACAGCTTTTCAATTGCACACACCACTAACCATAAAGTTCGTCGCCACTTCTCCTTTCATTTCAGCGTTGTTCGCATAATGAATGACTTTATTTGCAATTGCTCGCCACTTGCCAGGACATTTCACATTCTTGTACGCATACTTGCCAAATGGGGTTGCCGTTTAATTTGTTTTTCTTTTTTTCTGTAAGCATTTTTGTCAAAAATAAGTTTGGAAAGGGGTAGAATATTCTCGAAGTCTGTAAAAGTGTTTATCTTTTGAGGCTCTCCACGAATCAAGCTATTTTTTAATGTTTTCATATGAGCGGAACTGCTGATCAGCCAGACCATGTGGCATCAAACGAAACAAGTAATAATCGGACGGCGTAATATCTGAGGAATATGGCAAGTGGGGTAGGATTTCCCATTTGAGCGTTTCCAGGTAGGTATTTATGGGTTCGGCAACGTGAGGCCGAGCGTTGTCATGCTGTAAAATCACTATTTCGTGCCTCTGCTCATATTGTGATCGTTTTTCGCGCAGTGCTCAGCTCAATCGCAATAATAGAAATCGATCCACAGTGATGGTTTCGTTGGTTGATAGGAAATGTATTTTATAAATCAATCATTTCAATCATTTACAATTTTGAAAGATACATGTAGCAGTGCCTCCGTAAATCAAATTTATGCATGAAGACTTTGTAAGCCGTATGAATAGGCAGTGGTTACAGAAGATTTTTGTAAGTAAAGTTCAATATTGTTCATGTCCTTAGAAGATGCCTTGCATACCATATATATCAAACTGAGCTAACCCTGTTCTCCATAACAGCATTACATGTTTCGCCATCTACCATGGTTTTGAACAAAATATGATTAACTTAAACAGTTTTATCATTAAAGGTTACTGTTGTGGAATGACAATTTATTTCGGCTTCCATACGGTTAAACTTTCTTGTTATTCTCCTTTGCGAATTCGAAACGTACTGGACGGTAGTATCTTGGAGAAGATGTTCTTGAATTTATCCAGATATTTTCAGTCCCAGAACCAATTCTACTTATTTCTTAAGATACAATGCATGTTAGCACAATATCAGTATCACACTCGTAACCCGAGTGCCCTTCACTACCATCGGAGCCACATTTCCACGAACATACTTAAGTATCACCGTTTTTTTTTTTTTTTTTATTTTACTTTTAAAATAGTATCGTAGGCTAGATAAATATTTAAATATTATCATTTCTTTCTTTTGCGCTTTTTTGAAGTTGCGTATATTGATGTTTGTCAATTTCAAATGGGTTATAAGGGTAAGGTAAGGCTTTTTCAAGTGTATATGGCTTGATCGCCTTCTGAGTTTCGAGTTTCTTAAGCTTTTTAAGTGTTTTAGGAGAACACTCGACAACCATTTTTACGACTTCGGCCTAAGAATACTTTCCTTCTATTCTAAGCTTAGATTGAACAGGAAATGATAATTCTTCGGCCGGTCTTTCCATAAGGCTTCGAATTTTTCATTTTTAAGCTCTGTTTTCACATTTCTGGAATTTCTTCTCCGGTCTTCCTTGTCTAGAAGTTGTTGGCACATGAATTTCAGGCAATGGAATAAGGAAGTCTTTTTCAAGCCAAAACTCTTCAGCTTTTAAAAATCGTTCTGGTGATTTTTCTGAATTTTTTTCTTTATACTTTTTGAAAATATGTAAGACAAAAGTTTTACTGTATTCGAAACATTTTTTACGAGCAGCTTCATCAAAAAGGGTACACTGTTGCTGATGACTTAAAAAAAAATTCACTCTGAGTGAACAAAAACACTTATTGACGTAAAAGGAATGGTCGAACTGAAAAATTTAAGAGAGAAAACACAATGTTGTACTGAAATTTAGTACTTTAATTAAGCATTAAGCATAAAGCATTTCACTATAACACTTTAACATGGTATGTCTAAGCTTAGTTCCTGACGTTCTGGATATGTCAAAATCGACCAGCACTTACTGCTGGAGCCATTTATCAACAAACTTAGTTTGAGAACTTCAAAGTATTGTAAACTAATTAGCGCACCTAATATATCTGCCATAGCTTTCGCAATTAAACGTTCCCCGAAGGTGTAAGCTGAATACATAGATGGTCGTCAGGTTGCCGAAGAAAGGCGATATTTTCTTTCTTGTGGCAAAAAGTTTTATTGTACCTACCATACATAAGTGTAAATATTTTGCACGAAAACCGAAAATGACAAAGATAAAACAATGGATGACAGATTATCTTTGCAAAATGATTAGGAAAAGAATAAATTTTCAAAAAAAAAAAAAAAAAAACAAAACAAAATTGCTTCAAATTGTATTCAATACAAGTAATATCTAATCCTAATCCAGGAAACGTGGATCGTAGACTTGGGGCATAGTCTCTAGTGTTTAACAGTGTCCCCTTTTTCTAAAACTTAAGACCACGGGATGTCCATACATCCATGGGACCAAGGATACGTCTTGCCATCGCTCACCGTCCATTCACTGAAACTCAAAGTAGAACTCGTATTGGAGGCAAAAAGTTCCACCCTTGGTAAGGCTCGAGGCCGGAATAAATCCTTTTACTAATTTTAGGGTCACAGCACCCAGTATCGTGCAACTATACATTGGGTCAAAGACCATTCGCGCGACTTTGGGTTTAAACCACAGTCAGGCCCGGACCGAAATCCGGGAGGCTTCTAACTCCTATGATACCATGTTTTAAGTCCTGGTGGGGACTATCGGTGGTCCTGCCACACAACAATACCTTTGACCGCCCGCTTGTAACTGGTCAAATCGTAGCAATCTTCAGCGACGTCATCTGAAAACCGTTATGATAAGACCAGTATCAATTGATAATTGGACTTGGGACTTCCACTCTATACAAGAGACAAAGGTATGTATTCCTTAATATATTTTTAACCTCAGCGTCACCGACTTAACCGTTGACTCCTACTGGTTGGCACCGGTATATCTTGGCCACGATCACGTGGGTCCTCTCCCTGGTGATAACCTAGAAATCATGGTACTGGAGGCTGAAAGGGTAAAAACTGACATAATTATCGAGTGTGACGCTAACGCTCATCACATGGTATGGGGTATTGCCGAAATCAATGATTTCAATTAGATTATTATAAGTATTACCCTCATTGTTTGCAACATTGGCAATGGGCCCACTTTAAAACAAGATACCGAAAGGAAGTTCTAGATATCAATCTTGTCTCCGACAACATCAATCAAATGCTAACGAACTGGAAGGTATTGTCTGATCACTCATTTTCAGACCATAGATACATCCAATTCGTTGGTGGCGATGGCGTGATGGTTGACTCACTGGCTGTTACGCCACCTACCCGAGTTCGAATCCCGGCAGGAGCACAACAGCAAATTTTTCAAAATCGTCATCACCCGCAGGCAATGGCAAACTTCCGAATGTCAAATTCTGCCTATGAAAAAACTCCTCAGCTGAGCCGTTCGGGCCGTAGGGGCCCCTGCTCAAAAGTGTAAAAATTCACAACGTGAGAAACACAGCCCACACCGGACTGTCGCACCACTCATTTATTTTTTATTTTTTACCTCCAATTCAGCCTGAATAATGCTCCTCCCAGTCAACCAGCATTATTGAACTATCGGAAAACTGATTGGCCAAAATACAGAGCAATACTGTCAGAAACGCTATCATCTGAACTCTCAAGTCCCCGCGTGATACCAATGAGCTTAACATGAAAGTCCACGAATACACTCTAACTCTCAATCAGGCTAAGGCTACTTCCTGCATTCTTTTTCAACTTAGCAAAAAGCAGAAAAAAAGTAACTGACTGGGACTCATACAAAGAATTTCTCAAAAAATATATATTTAAAAATAAAAAACCACTGGCAACCCACTGGCTATATATTTTGGTCATAAGACTGATACTCACCTACGGTGCGGTTGTCTGGTTCCCGGTCTTAGACATTGCAGTCAACTGCAAAAACTAAGCCAAAAAACAGCATGTCTATACATAAGCGGAGCTCTAGGTTCCACTTCCTCCGCGACCTCAGTAAGTAGGGACTAACTGGTTGATTTGGCTTTTGAAATAAACTTCTTCTTGCAAGGTAACTTCCTTTGTTTCTTTTATAAATTGAAAACGAATTGGTCTGCACCGCCTAGTAGAGGAAGGGCGTGAGTTTTTTCAAATGATTGATTCATCACAGGTATTTGGTTTATAAACAAGTTGAAGAGGTACATCACATCTTGACAAATAAATTCGAATCTTCGATAGTTGAATCTGAAAATTTCTGCTTTTATTCACTATGGTCTGTGCTGCCACCAAAACACCATTTACCAATTTAAGCTAAGTCATCCTTAGGTTCGTGAAGACTTTCAAACACAGCTTTTTGAGATTCAACAATGCGACTTGATGTTTGGTCTAACAATGAGTGCAAATTGATTTCAGCAGAATATTCCGTCACGCGAATATCAGTTAGATAGCAACGATTTTGGTTTCTAGCACTTTATGATGGGACGGAAAAAAATTTGGTATTTTAGAATGAATCACTTCTCTTAATAATAAATATTGGTTTTTACTAAGGCTAGCTTCATTAATGAATGAAACAACTTCATCCGTGCTAAATTCCAAAGAATTTCCTGATTGATTTGAACTGCTAAGTAAAGTAGTTACAGCAGATTCATCCATCTGTGATAAAACTGCTAATCTGCGACGTTTGGACCTCTTGCTGCATTCTCAAAGCTCTGTACCACGTTCCACTTGTAGATTAAAGAAATTGCTGTTGCTCGTTGTGTAGTTTCCACATACTTGTCCATCAGATACTTTAAGTATGCAAACTTCGATCTCATTTAACCAGCTTTCGTATTTGGCCACTAGCTTAGCTTTTGATCTCCTAAATTGTTTCCAATATGCGGCAAAACGTTTACAAAAATTCAAAAGAAGATTCCTCAAGCAATCAGTCTGGATATTTTCAGCATCCGGTTAAAAATTGGCAAGGGATCCAACTGCTTCCCGAAACCTTTCTGCTTAATTTTCTTTATTTTTTGAAGCTATCCACGTCTTTAAAATAAGCATTCGGGTAAAATAACACGTAATGGTTGTACCTGAAAAAGAAAAACACAAAAAATTTAAAAAAAAAATTTTCCTAGTACTGGACCTAGTCTCCTCAATGACCCGCAACAACCCTCAGAGCACCTATGAGCACCTAGACTTTGCGGTTATTAAAACTAAAAAAATAAGAGATTATATTGATATATGACTCATTTATGGCGATTCGTACTTTCATTAGTAAAAGCTTAGTTGAATATGGAAAATGGTTAAAAATAAAAAAGTGGAAGATGTGTTTTGACGGAGCTAGTTATAAATAGTCGCATTGTTAAGGAAAACATAATTACTTTAAAAATACCTTTAATTTGAATATCCAATGCATAATTATATCACAAACATAAAATTTCTCGGAAAAACCACACTTTAAAAACAACACCAATTTATTTGAACAAATAAACTAATGAGCACTAATCAGATGTTACCACTTCCGGTGCACAAAATTAACTGTACCGTGTTTGTAATTGCAATGTTTTTATACCTGTGAATAGAAGGATTTTTTATGTTTTCTATACCGGTAATATATATGATATGATAACATCATATTTGCAACATCGGTATTTCGGCCTTATGACCTACGGCTGAGCCACTGTACATTGTTCCGATTTGAGTTCTGTTTTTTTTTTTTTTTTTTTTCGTTGTTAAGTTGGTACATCTGTTGTTGACAGTCCCTTTAAAACTTAGCGTCAAAGCTTGACATTTGACGTAGCCAAGAGTACATCTATCTCTGTCTGTGTTGGCGATTTTTTACAATTTTAGATATGGATTCAAATTTGCAACAACGAACTTGTATTAAATTCTGCGTAAAAAACGGATTTAACTCATTAGTGCCCAGAGCGTTTTCTCTCGCGTGAATAGATAAAAATTTCAAGATGACCTTAATTCCTGCTGCAAACACTAATTTTGTTTTCAATTTTTTAAAAGTTATCATACCCTCCTCGATTTTACCTGTTGCATATATGCAACAGTGGGCAATATTCATAACTAAACATAAAATTGTTAAAAATAAAAGATAAATAATTATCGTTAGTAAGTAAATGCTTAATTTTTGAGTTTTTTGTAATATTTATTGTACAGAATATAAAATATACAGAACATAAAATTAAAAAACAAAATTCATTCTAAAAGCAAAGGAAAAGCTAAATCCACAAAACATATTAAATATACATAAAACATTTAAAATATCTAGTATTTCAGTCTGATTGAATAAAATGGTACTTCAAAATGCACTTTATGCACAAACCAACGTCACATTTGTAGCACATAGTTTTCACAATTGATTAACAAAATTCTATGCACATCGTCGTCTTTTGTTGTTGGGTATTTCAACAAGGAAATGGCCAATATTGGCATACCGAAGAGAGTATTTATAAACTTGTTGCGGGCGAACGGTATCCTTGTGGTGGTCGTACAGTGCCATATGCATGACAGTAATGCAACGCTATTTTCCTGCAAAATTGTAACTGTGTTAATGAACCGCCTCCATTCCTGTGCAATATCCATGCGTTTTGTATTGACGCATCTACCACCCACGTAAAAATAGAATGCCACCATTTTTTTCCTCGAGCACATATCATGTAGTTATTGATATTCTTGTCCATATGATCAGTACCACCCATACATTGATTATATTTTGCAGTGGAATTTGGTCGTGGCACTGAAATACGCTGACGTTGTATTCTAGAATATAGTTGTACATTTCCTATAGGACTTCTGTCAAATAGAGTTGAAGCTATGGCAACAACAGAGTTGTCAATCCATTTTGTATTGGGTATATATTTTAATTCGGGCGGTTTTTTTTTTCAAAATTTGAACGTTTATTTAAGAAAAACATGTACAATAGTATTATTCATTATTTCCCATCTGAAGCTATGGCTTTTTCCCATCTTTCTGGCAATTTGTGGATCGAATCCCAAAAGAACTGCGCCGGCTTGGCAGCCAAGAATGAATCAAGCCAATTTTTGATATTCTGCTCTGATGTGAACCGTTTTTCAGTGAGGGCGTTCTGCATCGACCGGAACAAATGGTAGTCAGAAGGGGCAAGGTCTGGGCTATAAGGCGGGTGGGATAAGACTTCCAATCCGCTGTTTTCCAAATAGGTCTTAACCGGAATAGCAACGTGGGGCCGAGCGTTGTCATGATGGAAAATTATTGCCTCGTGTCTTATCGCATATTCCGGGCGTTTTTCGGCTACTGCTCTCTTCAAACGGATTAATTGTGTTCGGTAACTTTGTCCATTGATAGTTTCACCCGGTTTTAGCAGCTCATAATGCAGCACACCCATGTGATCCCACCAAATACAGAGCATTACCTTCGCGCCATGGATATTCGGCTTTGCCGTTGATTTGGCTGGTAGGCCGGGTTTTACATATGATTTTTTGCGCTTGGGGTTGTCGTAATGGATGCATTTTTCATCACCAGTAATAATCCGATGCAAAAATGACTTTTGTTGTTCCAATGGAATATTTTTGTAGTACCTAAGATACAAATCTCAATTTTGAAGGCTGTTTTTTAAAAGACTGACAGTCAGTAAAATAATTAATAATAAAGTCAATAAATAATATTTATTGTGTCTTTATATGTTTTAGTTTTAAGAAAAAATAATATCTATATAGGTTTTTTAAGAAAAAAAAAAAAAGAAATAGTGTTATGAATATTATCGTTTACTTGGCTGCGCGTATTGCATGTCATATAACATTGGCTTGCATATAAGTGCAAATGACTAGTAAGATACTAAGAAAATAGGGCAGGTTTCTCTGCATTCTTTTTCACACTATCTACCATTTTTTCTGATGAGATTCCTTAGCTCTATCCTTCTGTTTAGATGTTTGGTGGTCTTCCAAAATGAAAAGTCAGTGCTTTTATCGTACGTAATTACTTTAAGATACTTATTTATAGACGCATTTTTCATTTATTTCATAAAACGGCAAAGATGCTGGGTGATTCTATTAAGATTTCTTTTATTTGTTTGCCACCATTAAGCCCAAAGTTTTCGTTTTTGGCTACTAATTGCAATATTTCTTTGGTATAACTTTGGAAAACTGCTCTCCTTTTTAGGACTGAAGTTGATTTCTTGAGCGCTTGTTGGGTGTTGGGTGAATTTTAAAACATCATGTTCAAGTTCAGCAATAGTTTTAAGCGGGATAGATAAAAAAATATTTTGATCCAGAAAATGCTTAAAAAGGGCCAGTTAACGCGCCACGATTCCACAAGTCGAAATATGAGAGGTCACCTTGACTTCATGCATGTACATTGGACATTGTATTTCACCACCCATCGTGTGATGGAAACTAACAATTGTTTCCCATGACTCGAAGTGGGAAACTGCTGATGCAACATAAAACCCTTTCACGCGCTATACACCAAATGCGACGATACGAAGGTGTGGAGTAGGATAAGTTAAAGTTTAAGTTCAGTTCTAATTGGGGAATCGAAAAATAAAGTCGAGGTATTATTTTAAGTCCGCGTTTTATTTGAACGAACGGTTGGTTATTCGCCACGGGCTTTGGCCCGTGGGTTTTTTTTTAGATGTTGTGGTGCCGACATCTTTAATTGGCGCCCGAGCAGAGACCGGTCTCACCTCCATCTTTTGATACTCCTGGAGAGGGTCCTTACTTAAGGACATGTGTAGAACTCCCTACTGGGTGCAAGAAGTTGTAAGCTATTTATATGCTTACATAGTCAGAAGCCGCAAAAGGGCGAAGATGCGAGGTGTGAGGTCAATCGTACCCTAGTAGGTCACCGCTTGACCCTAAAAAGGCAGCGAGTTACCAAAGAGGATAAATACGATCCCTTCAGGACCGGCTCCTATGCGAAGCACTGGTTTAAGTCGGTTGCGTGCATCTTATTTTTTAAAAAATAATCTGTTCCCTTTCGATTATCTTACAGATCGCGGTGCAACTAAATTCAATGTCAATATTTGCCACAAAAATGAAAATCTTACCAATGTAAGAAAGGAAATTAAGTCATAGACCAGTGTACGTAAATTATAAAATAATTCAATAATAATAATAAAAGAAGATTAAAATTAAAGTTAATATTGTGCTGCGCAAAAAGGCAAGAAATTGAAATTCCTGCGTGTGTGTTACAAGAAAGAAAAGTAATTGAATGAAATTTTGAAAAAAAAAAAAATAAAAATCATGCAATCGATGTTATTGCGCTGTGAATAAGAAAAAATTTTATTAATTTTCAAAAATATATATTAAAATCCATGTGATTTCACTGTACGGTAAGTGCGTCGTAACAAAAAATTAATTTGTTGAAAATCAGTACCTGTGCTCGTTATAAGCAATAGTTTGCTTGGAGCTAACTAAATTAAATTAATATATTAAGATATAAAAATTAGTGATTATACCATCAGTGACAAAGAGTTCACACGACCTCTTTATTACAGGTAAGATTTAATTTCCTGTGGATTCTCTGAAAAACGCAGTAACCGAAATGACCGGTGATCTTAATACCGTGCTAGTCCAGTTAAAAGCAATGGAAACTCGGTTGAAAGCTTTGGAAGATAGGAGAGTATCACCTCCTATCTCCGAAGAAACACTAAGAAGCTTAGGAAATCGCCTAGCCCTTTTTGAGAAATTACGAAGCTCTCCCATAGTGAATAAGCCAATAATGCCAGTGTCACTCTGCCCACCTCAAGGAAATTAGCCGGCTCTCGGATAGCGTAAGGGAGTTGCAGGTTTTCACGGGAAACTCAACCCAATACGTCTCTTGGGTTCATGCTGTGGAGGGAGTTTTAAAGGCTTTTGAGATCATCCGAACCAAGCCACTGTATCGTGCGATTTTGCAGTACATACGTGGAAAGGTTAGGGCTCTGCAGATGCAGTCCTCGTTTCATACAACATATTTGACTACGATTGGCAGGAAATAAAGCAGTGTCTCTCTCTTCAACATGCTGTCACAAAGATCAAGTAAGTTGGATGAATTTTATGCTGCAGAACAGCTCAAAACAGAATCCTACACGGAAGAAACAGTTAATATATTAGTCGAAACATACAGAAATAAAGCACTAGATGTTTTCATCCGTGGCCTCAACGGCGACCTATCTAGGCTCTTAATAGTTCAAAGACCCAAAACTCTCCCTGAAGCTTATTCAGCATGTCTCGAAATGCAGAATTTGAACTTTAGTAATCATTCAATCCACGCCAATACTTTCCCAAATACGATTACTTCTCCTATTAACGAAACTTTTCATTCTCAAGAGAGACCTACTGTCCTACCCAGGAAGTTTCACCCTAATCAACGACATGCCGGTTGGCAGAGGCACACTACTCGTAAACAAGGCCCCCCTCCGAGGGTAAGTCCCAAACCTAACGAAAAAATTGAGGTGGACCGTTCAATTCAAACAAAGTAAGTAGATTATGCCAATCGCCCTAAAAACAAGAATTCCCTGAAAAGAAGAGCAAGATCAGATAACCACCCTCAAAAGCATCAAAGACTTTTCAACACAGTTACTGTCAAGGACGAAGCAGTAGAAAAATACTTGGAAGCTGCTGTTGAGAAAACCAGCGATGTGCTAAATTTTATGTCGGACGCCCATCCAGCGATTCATATATAGAATATGTTACGCGGGATGGAACAACCCTGAGGTTCCCAATAGATACAGGAGCAAACAAAAATTTTATCACCGGTCGAATAAAACAACAAACAATTAGTCCTGAAAAGTCCTTTAGTGTCTAGTCAACCGGTGGTAGAATACGTATCTCAGAATACGTCAGAATACGTTTTTTAAATATGCAAATAGTCAAACTCTTGTCAAATTTTATGTCCTACCAGGTCTCAGTTCCTTTGACGGTATCATAGGAGATGATACGTTGAAGGAAATGGAGGCACTTATTGTTAGAAAGAAAAATATATTGACCCTTAAACATAATATTAAAATACCTTTAAAAGAAAACTTGTCCGTAGGAATAAATTCAATAATAGATCCCAAGCTCCCTGAGAACGTTAAAGCCAGACTATATGAACTAATAAGGAAATACGATTCACTTTTTGATCCCATCGACGCGAGAGTAGTAGTTGACACTTGTGTCCTTGTCGACATTAGAACGAGCACCGATGAACCAATATATACTAAAAGCTATCCCTATCCCGCCTGTCTGAGTGGAGAGGTGGAAAAAGAGATAGCTAAGTTGCTTGAAGAGGGCATAATTCGGCCTTCCAGAAGCCCTTACAATTCGCCGATCTGGGTGGTTCCGAAAAAACTAAAGCCAAATGTCGAAAAACAATATCGAATGGTCATCGACTATAAAAGATTGAACAAGGTAACTATTGCAGACACGTATCCTATCCCGGACATTAATTCCACTCTTGCCAGTCTTTACAACTCTCGACCTAACTTCTGGGTTTTATCAAATACCGATGAAACCGTCAGTCATTCCAAAGACTGCCTTTCTCAGACTACCCTTCGCGCTGAAAAATGCCCCTGCTATATTTCAACGTATGATAGACGATGTGCTAAAACCTTATATTGCCAAAATTTGTTACGTCTACATAGATGATATAATCGTCTTTGGTAATAGTGAAGGAGATCACCTGAGAAACCTTGAAACCGTCTTGGTCAGACTCAAAGAAGCAAACCTAAAAGTAAACTTGGAAAAAACACACTTCATGCAAACTGAAGGGGAGTTCCTGGGGTACGTAATAACTCCTGAGGGCATCAAGCCAGATACTAAAAAGATTGATGGGATCTAAAAAATCAAACCCCCAGAGAATCTTACAGAACTCAAATCATTCCTAGGTTTAACATCTTATAATAGGAAATTTATTCGCGATTATGCGAAGATAGCGAAGTCTCTGACTAACCTTACAAGGGGTGAGCACGCTCGAGTTAAGGCGAATGAAACCATTCGTGTTCCGATCAATTTAAATAATGAAGCATTTAGATCTTTTAATGATTTGAAAATTCTCTTAACATCTTCAGAAATCTTAGCCTTTTCTGATTTCCAAAAACCATTTAAACTAACGACTGACGCCTCGAACTACGAAATAGGCGCAGTTTTATCTCAAGACGAGGACGGAAATGATAGACCAATTACATATATCTCCAAAACTCTTGATAAGACCGAAGAGAATTATTCAACCAATGAAAAAGAAATGTTGGCTATCGTTTGGGCTCTTGATAATTTGCGATCATACCTATACGGTGCTAAAAAAGTGGATTTTTACAGATCACCAACCACTTACATTGGCGTTGGGAAATAGCAACTTCAACGCTAAACTGAAGAGATGGAAAGCTCGCATATAAGAGTACAGCTACGAATTAATTTATAAACCAGGTAAATCAAATTTGGTGGCCGATGCTCTTTCTAGACTGAAGACCTTTAATAGCAGTTGCCTACCAATACCCCAATTGAATACATTGAGGGATTCCTAAACGGAATCAGCCGAGGAAGGTAGCTGTGGTACTAACACTGCAGAATCCCAAACAGTGACAGCCGCAGAGAATGGTTCCTGTGCGGAAACGATTAGACCGGATAATGAATCAACGGATTCTGCTAGTGAGATCGTCTATAGTGCAATTCAAGACTCTTCAGATTTAATACCACATGTGGAAGTCCAACTCAATGTATTTCGTAATCAAATCATTATAAAAATTTGGAAAGTTCTGGAAATCAAAGAGCAGCCACAACCGGGCTTCTTCAGACATTATTTTGCCTTCGAAAAGTTAGAAAAAGAGCAATTAATCAAGATTTTAAAATCCAATCTTAATCCTAACACCATCAATGGGATCAAAATACCTGAACCTTATATAGAACTCTTGCAGGAGGTATACCTTGAAACCTTTAAACATTACAAGATTAGGTTGACACAAAGAGAAGTAGAAGACGTTAGGAACCAGGAGCGAATTTGGCAGTTAATTAGAAAGGAACACAGGAGAGCACACAGGAATGCGAGGGAAAACAAAGAACAAATCTTAGAGAAGTACTATTTCCCAAGGGTGAATAGTCTGATCACGCAGTATACTAAATCATGTGAAATCTGCCTTTTAAATAAGTATGACAGACATCCAGTTACTCCGCAAATCCAGAAGACTCCTGTGCCCTCCTATCCTTGTGAAATCTTACATATTGATATAATGGAGATCCAAAACGAAAAGTTTATGAGCTGTATCGAAAAATTCTCCAAATTTGCAAAGCTTTTTCATATAAAAAATAAGTCCTCGTTATACTTATGAAACAAATATAAAGTACCTTGCCGTTCCTAGAGTGATAGTGACTGATAATGAAAGAAGTTTCCTCAGTCCTATTGTATTGAACTTTGTGAAGATGCTGGACATACAAACGCATCAGACACCAGTAAACCGGAGTGAAGTAAATGGATAGGTTGAGAGATTTCACTCTATAATCCTGGAAATTTACCGCTGTCTAAAGGCAGAATACAAAGACTTGAATTTAAGGGAACTTCTACACATTGCAGTTGACAGATATAATACCACAATTCATTCAGTAACGAACAAAAAGCCATTCGATATCTTTTTTAACCATACCTCCAGAATAAGCTTGCAGAATCTAGTAAACTTCCAAATTAAAGCTAACACGACTTTAGAGCTAGACTGCATAAAAAACAGTAAATAGCCAATAAATGGCGAAAATCCAAAAGATCCACACCTAAAAAGTTCAAAAACGGTAGTATAATTTACACCCCGTACAAGAGAATCCAAGCCAAGCATAAGTCACTCTATCGAAAAGAGATGGTGGAAGAGGATAATAAGGTAACAGTGGTCACAGCCACTGGTTGTAAAATCCACAAGGCACAAATTAGAAACTCATATTAGCACACTTACGCACAAATAATAATCTTACGCACGCATAATAATATTACGCACATATATTAATTTTACGCCAGCACACATATCACAAATTTCGCACCATAAAATAAAAATTATTTTACAATATATAACTATTGCTGAAAAATTAGCTTTAGTTGACATTTTACCTATTTCAATGTTAAAGAAAAAGGGAAGTAAAACCTTTAAAATTTAATACAACCAACATTGTAAATTAAATTCATTTTTTGATAATAAAATTTATATTGTATATTGAATTGTATGGAAATGATCCTATATTATTGTATTGTAATTTTATTAAATATGTATAATCGAAAATCCGAGTAGATTTGTTATATTCTAAAAATGTAAATTTATTTATAAATCTTAACCTTACAATTTAATCATAATCACTTTTACTTGCAGTTTCACTGAAACATTTATTGTAATCTTTGCCATAAATCTTTAAAATTGTATATTACGCAGAATATTACTAGCAAGTGCAGTGCAAGGGTTTCACATTTTCGAGTACCATTCGTCAATCGCATCAATCAAGGATGGTAAAGCCTGGATCATCGATGGGCATTTTAAGCTAATACACATGGTCAACCTACAGAAGCTTATCTTCAAGCCGAAAAAAATGGCTGACCTCGTTACCAGCGAAATTCCTAAGCAGGAAATAAAAAACCTAGCGGAACACCATCTGGCACAGATCAGAGAACGCATCAGCCTGCTAAAACGAGCAGGAGGACGAGATCTATCAACTGGATTGGCTCAGCCTGGAAATGGTTGGCTGGAAGCCCGGACGCAACTGACTGGGATAAAGTTCTACGAAGTGAACAAGACCTGATAGAAGGGAACCACCAGCAGTATAGTATCAATGAGAGGGTCCTTTCAATAACTGAGGAAATAACGAGAAAAATCAACTGCGTCATCGAAAATTCCAAAAAGTAGCGGCATCCAGTAAGGCTAGATTCGAGCAAGATGCAATTAATGAAATCTTGATCCTTAAAGAGGAAATCAATGAAGTGGTGAGAGCTTGTCAAATGTCAAAGAGCGGCATCGTCAATACAAATCTACTAGACAGAGAAGAGGCAAACAGGGTGATTAACGAACTCGAGACTCTGCCCTATGCAAATGAAATGCTCAGTATGGGATACCGTCAGTTTTTACAAATGACACTATATTGCTGTATGTCCTGTCAATCCCTAAGCTGAGCAAGATCGAGTACAATTTTTTGATAACAAGAGCAACGATTTTCAACGGCAGGCAAATCAACCTACCATTTGACCGAATGTTAGTGAATCACGAAGAGACTTATGGTGTTGTCGCAAAATGCCTTACTATAAGTAATCTGACCGTCTGTTAACAAAACGCCCTGAAGAAAGTCAACGAGGATGAATGTATTGCTCGACTGTTAAAAGGAGGACACTTATCCTCATATACTGTACCAATACTGTCGAAAT
The DNA here is from genome assembly GCA_907269105.1 of Volucella inanis. NCBI lineage: Eukaryota > Metazoa > Arthropoda > Insecta > Diptera > Syrphidae > Volucella > Volucella inanis. Next base: position 153,684,934 of record OU026153.1, read on the forward strand.
CGTTGAACTTCTGAAGGAAGACACAATTTTCGTTACGAATTTTAAGGGCCAAATCACGACTGAAGAAACTAAAAGGAACTTATCTGGAACTTACATAATTCAAATTAAGAACGAGACAGTGCAGCTTAACAACCGCACATTTTCCAGTTTCATGGCAACATCCCTACAAGCCTTATCATTAGTACTAACCAACATATCCACAGCAGGACATTTAATTGACATTGACAACGTCCATGGAGTCAGTCTAAGCAACATTAAACGACTCAGTAACATTACCAATAGGATCAAACTATCTACAGCCATGGATATAACGATCTTCCTGACAATTGTTGGAGCAGCTGCGATTGTCTGGCACAAAATTAATAGGAAGCTCTATATACCGCCAATACGAATGTCAAGCCTGCAGCCTCATCATTCCAGATCATCCCAACATCAGCGGGATCTACGGGACGTAGATTCTTAAAGGGGGAGGTGTTAACGCTCCACGATTCCACAAGTCGAAAGATGAGAAGTTACCTTGACTTCATGCATGCACTTGTGGACTCGAACTCGAACTGGGAAACTGCTAATGCAACATAAAACCCTTGCACGTGCTATACACCAAATGCGACGATACGACGGTGTGGAGTAGGATAAGTTAAAGTTTAAGTTCAGTTCTAATTGGGGAATCGAAAAATAAAGTCGAGGTATTATTTTAAGTCCGCGTTTTATTTGAATGAACGGTTGGTTGTTCGCCACGGGCTTCAGCCCGTGGGTATTTTTTTAAATGTTGTGGCGCCAACATCTTTAACTGGGCCCAATCAGTGAGGTTGTTTGTTAAGATTGTGTCTTTTTCTTTTGATATGATCTCATCGCTCAGGGTTAAAATGATTGGAGAATGATCTGAACTCAAATCAAATCTTTTTCAATGTGCTTGAATTTTTTTAAAATTTTGTTATCTGGATCTGTCGGCATTTCAGTAGATATGAACTCACATCCCATATCCTGACCCATTTTGTATAGCTCACGACCTTTTTTCTGTTATTAGTCGAGATCCCAAGTAGATGTGTTTAACGTTGAAATCTTCTCCCATAGTGAAGGTTCGTTCCTGTCTTTGAATAAGATAAAAGATACTTGTATTGTTCAGATGAAAAGTTATGCTTAGAGAGTTGTTAAGAATATCCATTCTTTGTTTGTTCTCACCGATACAATTGTAACTTGAACCGGTCTGTACTGTATAAGTTCACTTGATGATATAACCATTTTTAACTGGATATGGATCATAGTAAGTATCAAGGTTTCGAAATGACTGTTTTATAAAATGGGTTCCAGTAAATTAGCAGACATAAATTTTTTCTATATCCAAGATAAATTGTCGTTGAAATAATGCATTCGCGTTCCATAGCTAAATTCGTATACAGCGCTAAATTTTTTAATACGTCAGCTGTGATTGCAAAACGATGCATTCGAAAACGAAGAAGAAAAGCAAATAAATCAGCTTGAATAGCTGGGCCTATCATAAGAATGTCGTTTAATGAAAGCCCTCTTAAAGAGTTCGCAGACCCGCCGAAGACTGCCTGAAGTTTGTTGGTAATGCAATGGTGCGAAAGGAAAAATGGTTTCTCTTGAGATCATCAGAATCTATTTGTGACATATTCAATGTATTGTCTGCTTAGATGTGGATTTCGATACAGTTTTGGCTCCAGATTGCAAAAACGAAGTTCATTCACGCTTGAAAATGAGCCGAAGCATTAACCAGCCTGAATAGCATCCTATTAAATTCAATGGATCCCTCGTCCATCGTATAAGCCGTGTACTTTTTGCTTTGCTCTTCCATTCGAATCTGGTGGTAACCAGACGCCAAGTCCAGAATGGTGAAGAATGAATTTCCACTCAGCGACGTCAGCACCTCATCGATCACTGGCATGGGAAACATTCGCTTTAGTGTGACTTTGTTGAGCGCATGGAAGTCAATGCAGAACCTATCTGAGCCGTCTTTCTTCTTTGTCAGGACAATCAGTGAAGAGTAATCTGATGCTGATTGGCGAATCACTCCAAGTTCCAGCAGTTCGTTGACCACCGCCCGTTTTGAATACGGAAGTCTATACGGGCTGCGATGTAGTGAGCTGAATTTTGCATTCACAAAATTTCGACTGACCTAACTCCTCTGTTTCGATTGCGAAGCAGCCTCGGTAAGTATCCACCGGGTCTTGGAGCATCTGTCTATTAGGAGGCTTTCCGATACGCCTCCTCGACCAAGAACGTCTCCTGTGTTACTTCTTGCATGCTGTCGTTGATAGATAGCTCCCTAAATGACTTCTCTTTCCTCACCTGTGGCTGATCCAGGAGTCTTCGCCCAACTATCATCGGATATGGTTAGCTATTGTCCGGAACTACAACAGCGATCTTCGCGTATATGCGACCCAGCTTAATGCAACCTCCGCCACCAAATCCATTAAGTTTTAACACTTCGAATGAAGTGAATTTCAAATTTCCATCCTCTGCTTCCGATCTGGGCAGTGTAACACAATCGCTACCAAGGTCGATGAACGCTGAGACCGCGTATCCATTCAGATCTTCAGATATTCATTGCTGTCTTCTTTCACAATCAGTTGTTTTTAGCCACCGATTCGCCAAGGAGGTGCATTAGTACGCTGCATGTTCTGCGCCTGCTCTCATGGTAATGGACAAATTCACCGAAAGTGCCCGGTTTGTTGACAACATCTGCCTTGGTTTCCGTACCTCGTTTTGCTTTCGGTTTCAGACTACCGACCCACTGGACTCGGTCAATGACGTCATGGATTGTCCTAAGGGGTGTTGCTCGACACGCTTTCAATCACTCTCCTTCCGCCATGCCTAGTACGATATATTTGAGAATGATTGACTTATCCAGGCCCCGTAATTCTCTTCATCTCAAATATAGGGTTTTCTAATAACGACTTGACAACTTTTTTTTTTAAATAAAAGGCAAACCATTTGAAATATTTTAAAAACTTTATTATTGGCTTGAAGTACAATCAAAACATTTATGAATCTAACTATGGCCCAATAACGCCGCCGGCATGCAAACCGCATCAAACAGTTATTTTTTGTCGATGAAGTGGTGATCATGAAGCACATGTGGATTTTCACCCGACCAATAACGCATATTTTGCTTATTGACGAACCAACTGAGCCAAAAATGAGCTTCGTCACTGAAGATGATTTTGCAATGAATATGACTCCGAATACCTGTATAAATTTTTTATAATTTGCAGACGTTGCACGTTAGTGTACTTTGCAATGATGAAAATGTTGAGTTTACTGAATAAATTGACAGTTACAGTTTGATGATTAGTGAAAGAGCGCGTTCACAAATTAAATTCAAAGTTGTCATGTCCCTATTGGAAAACGATATATATATTATTCGATGTCTTGCTGCGGTTTTTGCCGTCGATTACGAAGCGTATTGTGAATGTCTACAGCGTCATCATTCGTTGGAAAGTTTACGGAAAGATAGTCGAGGAACTCCTCAAGAGATTCGTATAATAAACCCTCACTCCACAACTTTGCAGCTCCAGCAAGCCTACTCCTGGGAGCCATTAGCAAAAATTTGTCATCCAGGTGGTAAATTTGGCAGAGATCCCTCACTCTTCTGATCCACGCCGAAGACGAAATGCCTGACCTACTCCTTGGGTTGAATTCCTGAATCATATCCGAAATGTCTCGCACCATGAAATGGCTCCTTGAAACGTTTTCAATTTTCCTCATCTCGACCGGCAACTGTGCCTTTGAGGTAGATGCCGCAGCGGAAACACGAAAAAAAAAAAACAGCAACAAAACGAACGGAATACCCCGTTTGCGGGTTGGGTTTTATTATCACACTTCTGATATGTAAAGTAGAAAAAAAAACCAAGAGAATGAAAACGCACCGGTTAAGTGAGAGTTGAATACCACCTTGATCATAAAAATTTCTGAATTTATTCAGAAAATTAAAAGTAGAAGTTTATTCATCTAAATCTATGGTTCTCGTATATTATCCCCTTCAAAGTAATCCCCATCGACTGCAACACCACACTTATGCCAGCGCTTGATCCAATCCTCGAAACATTTTTTATATTCGGTTTTCGGTATGTCCATCAGTGCTTCCTGCGATTTTTCCATTACTTCTTCTCGGCTGTTGAAACGCGTTCCCCGTAGTGGTTTTTTAACTCGATTGAACAGAAAGAAGTCACAGAGAGCCAAATCAGGTGAAATCGGTGGCTGTTGGATGGTATTTGTTGCATTTTTCGTCAAAAAATTACGAATAATGATGGAGCGTTATCATGGTGCAAAATTCACCAGATTTCTGCCCACAATTCTGGTCTCTTTCGGCGAATCGCTTCACGCAAACGTCTCATAACGCCCAAATAATACTCTTTGTTTACTGTATGGCTTTCTGGTAAAAATTCATGACGCACTACACGGTTGTTATTTATGAAAACCGTGAGCATTGTCTTCATTTTTGAATGAAAGCGACGTGTTTTTTTTTGTCTCGGCTTATTTAGTGAACGCTATTCACTTGCCTAATGTCTGGATTGAGTGTCGTACTCATAAGCCCACGTCTCGTCTCCAGTAAAGATCCTTTTGGTGAATGTGGGATCGGATTCAGCCTCGCAAATCATCTCTTAACGACGTCAACACGGTCTCTTTTTTGCATGAAATTGAGGTCTTTTAGCACCAACTTTGCTGCTACACAACGGAAACCCAAATCATTAACCAAAATGTCTTGGAGAGATCCATAGTCAATGTTTCTTTTACTTCATCAATGTTTTAGTCGGTTTTCGATGTAGATGGTCATCTTCGATTGACTCACGACCACTTTTGAATCGCTCGTGCCACTGGTAAACGGCCGCTTTCTTTAGAGAATCGTTGTTGAAACACTTTTCCTAAGTTCGCCTACCATTAAATCCGTTTTTTACGCAAAATTTAATACAAATTCGTTGTTGCAAATTTAGATCCATTTCTAAAATTGTAAAAAATCGCCAACACACACAAAGATAGATATAGTCTTGGCTACGTAACTTTTGCAAATGTCAAGCTATGACGCTAAGATTTAGAGGGAATGTCAACAAAAGACAAAAAAAAAAAAAAAAAACAGAATTCAATTCGGATCAATGGAAGCGCCACAGGGTGACGCCACTGGGAACTTTTTGATCAAGGTGGTATGTATGGTATATGTTAATTCCAATACTTGTTGTACTATCAGAATCATAGTAATTTATGATGCAAGTAAGAGCTGTTCTTCAATTATTTCTTATGGAAAATGTTACTATCTACAAATATCTAGGATTAAACATAGACAGTAAAATGAGCTGGGATATTCACATGTCCATATTAAAAAAATATATATTACCATGTATGTACCAGCTTAGACAAATTTGCTCTCGTAAGCTTTTAGAAATTATATGGCTTAGTGCAATCGAAGTTGCAGTATGGGCTGGCGTGCTGGGATGGCATTTATTCCAATTATTTACAACCAATATCTGTCAAATTGAGGAAAAATAAGTGAAAGCGGCAACCATGATTGCAGGGCAGCAAACTTATACATATCATGAATTGCCACTTGAGTACTTCAACGAATGTTTGTATGTGTCCTTTACGAGTATTGTTATGTTGATTATGATTTCGTTTATATTTCCTTGAGGATTACCCTCTCGCAGAATACAACAGAGAGCCCAAACGAGTATTCGTAGTGTTCTCTAGGATACGCAAGTATAGAAAACAGTCCCAGTGAAGGATATTGTATGTACAAGCCAAGACAACGTGCGTTCAAAATTGCCATAAGTATAAATCCCTCATTTAAGCGAAATATCTTTCCTTGTGGAATACATTTTGTGTTGATGTGCAATTTCGAGGACGCACCAGGATATTCGTATATGTCGTTCAGTACTATCAGACCAATTGAGTAGGGAACGAATGGCTCTGTACTCGTATTCGTATCCCCGTATGTATGCGTTTTGTGATCCAAATTAATGTCATTCACTTGTGCCATGTGGAGAGACACGCCGCGTGTGGGTAGCAACACATTACAGGCATCGTGGGGTGCTTGCGGTGATGCTGTTGAGATAGTCATATCAGAAAATTAAATAACAATAAACGAGGACACTCGATTTGTTATATCCATAACACGCACATTCACATATTGTTGTGGCGGAAATTTTTGATGAGGCGCCCTTGTGGAATGTGGCTGTTACATTTATCTTCGGTATTTTTTGACAAACAACAATAGTAGCAGTTTATTGGATTTACGAATATGAAAGCGTTGACGGAGAAATATTGTGTAATATTTGGGCAGATAGGCTTTTATCTATTTAAGTGGATTATCTTGGCTCCTATTCAGTAGTACACAGTACCTACACAATACTATATATATCTTGTTCAGAACCCTTGTTTTAACTTCTAACTCCATATTTAATGTCAGCAAAAATGCTGCGAAATGTTTGGGTGTCCTCAAGAGTTATAAGAAATATTTCACCCCCTCTGAGCTGGCATCAATATGCGAGTACTTGTAAAAGGCATATATTTTCCCAAAATTAGAATATAATGTCCACTACTTGTCAGGTGCTCCCAAGACCTCCTTGAACTTGCTAAATATTCGGCCCAAAAAATGCCTCAACGAGAATTGGACTTAGGAGTATAGTCAGAGAACAGCCTTTATGACTCCCTTGGGATGCAAAATACGAGCTTATGTGTGACAACCATTGAAAGCAGACAAATGCCTGAATTTTGCCAAAAATAAAAGAAAAGTGAGTTTTGTGATCTCATCAGTGAATTAGTGTTTGTTCAATCGTGATCCGAATTAAAGTTTATGCTGTTTCATAGCCATTTTTTGCGATGCTTCATCCACATCAATTTTCAGAAGAGACACATTATATACGGTCAATATTTTTTCCACTTCTGGACTGGTTCAACGAAGATTTGTAGAAAAAACTACAGCTTTCGGATAAGAAGAAGGTGCTCTTCCATTAAGGCGGATTTACCACTCAATTTCCATTTCCTGTTTTCCAACCTGAAAAAATGGGGAAAGAGATGTGGTTCTATCTATGATGTCATCGAAGAAACAAACTCATATTTTGTATATCTCGGCAAATTATTTGGAACAACTTGGACAGCTTATTCGCCGAAAAACTATCTTTTATTGAATAAGTCACTTCAATATTCACAATAGGACCCAAACAATGTCAAACAAAGTCAAACAAATCGTGATCGAATATAGATCTCCGGACGGTACGAGCGGCAAATGTTGACTCCTATCAGTCCTTAAGTGCAGCCACGTATACGGCAAATGTTGACTCCTGGCACTATTTAATTGCAGGCACGTATACGAATATCTCAGACGCCACTACATCGGAGAAACACTGCGGAGAGATTAAATATTGGAAATAATCGAACAGCCATAACCTTTGATGATCACGTATTCTTTAACCACTCGACAACGCTTTTAAAACCTTCAATCGCATCAATACAGAAAAGCCGCCAGATGTGACAAAACTGATGTGCTTAGTTTCACTCGAAAAAAATTTGAAAAACCTAAGAAATTTTTGGGAAGATATGGAAAATTTTTAGAGAGAGTAACATTCCTAGAGTTGACGTTTGATCAAACATAAAATACCAATAAATGAATCCAAGACAATAAAAAACGGTCTTACTTATTTTAAGATTTTAACTTGGCGTGATTATGGGCTTCAACTAGTAAGCCTATTAGGTCGGTCTTTGGCTAACTGTCTCCAGATCCCATTCCAAGTTGGATGAGGTTCCCTTATACTTGTTTGGCCCACCTAAGGTGAGATCTTTCCCTAATGCATTGTCCCTCCGGGTTAAATTCGAAGACTCTGCGGGCCGGAGAACTGGCATCCATTCACTCTACATTTCATAGTCATTTCAGGGGACTGATGCGTGTTTTTTTGACTAGGTGGATATCGCTGTACAGCTCGTACGACTCGTCATTGAATCTTCTCATCCACAGCCCATCAGCTCAAACGGGACTGCAAATTATACGAAGGATTTCCCCCTTCATTTTGTTTCTGCCTTACAACCTCGAAATTATATATAGGTGGGGTGAAAAGTAACCTCCTTGGGAATGAAAAAAAATTCTTTTAAATGTTTTTTTTTTTATTTTACTCAATATAGTCCCCTATTAGTTTGATACACTTATTCTATCGATTTTCCAACTTCTTGATCCCGTCCGAAAAGTAATTTTCCGGAAGGTCTGCAAAATACTCTTCCGTGGCTTCGATGATTTTCTCGCGTGAGCTGAATTGTTTATTGATGACCCATCTTTTGAGGTTTGGGAAAAGATAATAGTCCGAGGGAGCCAAATCGGGCGAATACGGTGGATGCGACAGCAATTGGAGTCGTAAGTCTATGATTTTAGCCATGGTTGCGACGCTCTTGTGCGCCGGTGCATTGTCTTGCAAAAACAAAATTTTTTTTGCTTCATGTGAGGCCGTTTTGCAGCGATTTCGGCCTTCAATAGCTCCAATAATGCACAGTAATACTCGCTGTTGATGCTTTTTTCCTTTTTCGAGGTAGTCCACGAAGAGTATGGCATGACAATCCCAGAAAACCGACGTCATAACCTTTCCGACACCCATCGAGCCTCCCTCGGCCGCTTTGGAGCACTCGTGCCGGCTTCAGTCCACTTCCGGGCACTCATTCTGTTCTCTGGTGTTCAACAGTTACCAATCGACGCCAAAAGTCCGCCTGATTCCGCATCAGCAAGTCCAAACACTCTTTCGAAGTGCTCTCGCGTTCGTGTTTTTGGTCAGGAGTGAGTATGCGTGGCACCCAGCGGCAGGATAACTTTTTCATATGCAGAATATTGCCCAAAATATGGCGTGTGCGCTCAGTACTAATCTTTGTGGTATTTGCTAGCTCGCGCACCTTCACTATCCGGTCAGCCAATACCATGTATATTTTTGACATTGTCCTCTGTAACCGCACCGGAGGGCCTGCCGCTACGGACCTGATCGGTAGTGGAGTTTCGGCCATCATGAAACTCTCGAAACCAATATTTGACGGCATTGACTAGCATTGCGATGTTAGTTCAGCTGGTTTTGGTTTCGTCATTTTACAACGCCAGTCAGATGGCAAATTGCATTCCGTAATGTATTTCTCCAGGGTAACAACTTCAGTCGAAGTGCGATACCATAGTTTCGAGTTAGAGACCCTATCCATTATATATGTATTGCGTCGATTTATAGCATACCGTTTAAGACTGTAACCGATGGCAACTCATTGCCTCTAACATTGAGTAAAAAACAACTTAATCCAAGAATAGCTAGATGGGCATTAGAGTTAGAAAATTAAGACTATATTATTCAACACCGCAGTGGTGTGAATATAGGACATGTTGATGCACTAAGGCGCTGCTACGTTGCTGTAACCGCTGCTATAGGCCGTAGGCAGAAGGCAATGAATAATCGGTGTAATGTGGTACATGCCGTGGATTCTGACGAAACTGACTTTCATATACTGTCGATTGTAAAGTTTTGTTCAATTCGTGATGTTGTGTGTGTCTCCTTGTTAACAGCAAATACTTGGTTTTGCGCTTATTTATCGCTAAGCCCATTTTCGCAGCCTCAGTTTTAATACTCGGGAACGTACCGGTGACAGCCTGATATGTTTTCCGAATTATGTCGGTATCATAGGCACATGCTAGTATTTCCACAGACTTTTGAAATATTGTGCCTTCTGTGTTCGCTTATGAGATCCGCAAAATTCGTTCAAGTATGATGTAAAATAAGTCACATGGCAGCGCATCAACTTGTCTTATACCTATTTTGACATCAAAGGCAAAGGTTAAGGGGTTATACGAAGGACGAAAAAAGACTTTTTTTATAATTTTTTTTCTGAAAAGGTATTTTATTTTACAAAAACAAAAAGTATAGTTATATTTTGTAGCAACATCTAAGTTTATAATGGCACTAATGATTTGTAAAAATATTAATCTCATGTGCTCCTGCAGACGATCTCCTCAAAGTCCTCAAAAAAAAAAAAGGTGTTCGGCTGTGATCACGATATCTCCAGTTTAGTTCATCTGAAATCAAAAATCCCAAAAGATTCTTTTAGTGAATAGATAAAACTAGTTGTTGATCGAAGAATAATGATTTTTGACAAAATGGCGGCTTGTAAAAAAAATCGGATTTTCGACCAAAATTGCCACGTAAAATTGTTCAAAAAACTTTAAATAATTATCCGAAATCTAATTCCTTCGATGAGTACCTGAGGAATATATCTGAGAACGTTGTGTTAAAATTCCAAGCTATTTTTAACAAATCCTGATAACCGATTTCGAAAACAAAGTTTTGAGAAAAACGCGCTTAAAGTATCGGAAGAAGCTTACACATAGTCCGAGACGTACAAATATGCGTATATCTCGAAAAGTGCTTACCGGATCGATTTGAAATTTTTAGGGAATATAGGAATATATTCAGAAAATATGTACATTATGAAAATATAAAACAAATCGCGTATAACCCCTTAAGTCGTTACCGACTTTAACGGAGCAGCGAATATTCTCATTGATTATTCTACTAAGACGAACGAGATTAGTAGGGATGCCAAAACTAGACTTGGCTCTATATAATTAGTCTCTATAAATGCTGTCGTATGCGACCTCAAAATCGATAGTGGAAATCAATTTAGATCTCTTGAGCTTTTTCCAGAATCTACCGGAGTGTGAAGATTTGTAGATTGTAAGCTTTCCAGGTCTGAAAGCGCACTGACACAATATGGCAGATAAGATCTTGTATGTTTTGTGATCTTGAGGAGACTTTTGCCTCTATAGTTGGCGTAGTTCTTCTAGTCAGTCGGTGCATGCTATCCATAGTCATTTCCAGCAGCTTTGAATAATTTGGCCGGTATGTCGTCAGGTTCATCTGCTTTGTTAGATTTCGACTTAGATATTGCTTTCAATACTTCATTTTGATCAAGTTAACGGAAGTTGGCTATCATTTTCAGAGTTGAATGGTATATTCTGTTTTATGGCGGGACGTTGGACTTCTTCGCTGCTAAGCAGCCTACAGAAAAAGCTTTTCCATATTCTCAGCACCGAATGCGACTCTTCCTTCTTGACGTACTTCCGTACGTTATTCATGGAGTACAACCTCTCAATATCCTCGACTACGCGTTTCTTGAATTATTTTTTCTTCTCCTAGAAAAGCCGGTGTTATTCCCACCTTATTGCAGTGTCACTTCGCACGCTTCTTGTTAAGCTGCATGTGCTTGCCGGCATTCTTCATCAAACCAAGGATTTATTGGTGATTACTGGAAGAAACTCAGCATATTAGTTGCTGCGTCTCTCTTGGTACGTTGGCAGCTTTGGCATTGATTTTCGGTACTTGATGCTGGCAGCATATTAGCTGTTGAAAGATTTGGGATATGCGGTTGGCGAAGATTCTGGTGGTCTCTTGCGATTGTAGCTTTTGTACGCTATATCTTCTTACTGTAGTTCTTATTTGTTATGGCGTTTGGAAAATATGCATTTGCACTTTGGCTGCGAATCCAAATCAATTTTGACTGCCCGCAACGTTTGATTAGCGTTTCATGATCTGGATACCGCTATGTCTCCTTGTGGATATTGAGATAAGCAAACCGTGTACTTAGCACGACTTGATGTCGTGCGTGCTTTGCTTACTAACTGTCTTGCAGAAAAATTCTTGGTGGAATCGTTTTTGTCTTCCATATGGGCATGTGCGCATATTAGCCTTATTTTTACGAATTTAGACTTGATGCGGATTGTGTGATTAGATGTGTCGGAAGCTCAAAAATGCTAGCCTAATTATTCCCCATATGGCAAATCCCCATCCGAATAACCGCTGTTTCTTTTCCTTATAGCTATCATTCCGAACATTCCACGGGCGGATATGAAAGTCGTTGTTCTATTAATGTTTATACTACTGGGCGAAAAAGCCCTTGATATATTGAGCATAATAATTGCCTCTAGTTGTAATTTTCACATTTACTAAAGTCCCTTTCCATTTGTGCGAGCCATCAAAGGCTTGGTTTTCTTCTACTCCTTTTTCCCTCATGGTTAAAAAGCAAGATTCATCGGATTTAAGCTTTGGCGGCTAATGTCGTTTTTTCTGATGCAGTCAGTGTCACTTTAAGGCTCGTAGAATTCTTTGTTAAATCTCCTCCTCCAATACTCCGTCAACGCAAAATGGAGCCAAAAATCACTGCAAAATGTTTAGGCGTTCGAAATCCCCAACAATATCTTCATCAACCTTTGCTAACGTCCATGTTTCTGCACCATAAAGTGGGGCTGATATGATGAGTGTCTTATATAGAGCCACCTTAGTGTTTCTTAATATGGCCTTATTCCTCATTTACCATCTTAGGTAACTCTCTATTGAGACGTTCTGTCCGATTCATATGTGTTCCTTCATATTGACAGCTTATATTTAGTTTTTGTGTTTAAGTTTCAAGCATTTTAACACAAATGCAGATTCGAAACTCATTGTCCCTTTTTTCATTTTTCATTTTCCAGGGTCGTTACCCATTAAAAACATTCAAGCTGCGTCAAAAAAATGGTAAATATTTTGATGATCATCGTACCAGCTATGGTCGGCAGCATTTTCCGCTTCAACTTCTCATGATGCTTTGTATAAGGAACGCTGACAATAATATCAATCTGAACGACTCTGGGTGCAAATGCTTTTCTAGTTATCGCAAAAAATGTTGCATTCAAGCAGAGGCCTGCAGTATAGAACAAAACAAGTGAAAAGCTCAATGAAGCCAAATTCTGAAAGATTAAGCAAGTCTGTGTCGACCAGACCAGACCAGACCACCGAAACTGACCCGCGTCACCTTTGAATTCTAAGAAAACTCAGCTTAATGGAGAATGTGCTAATGCGTCTTCATACCAAGAACCCTGGACTTCGAACTGAAAAGTATGGAATGTATTTTCACAGGCAAAGGAAAATTCGGTAAAATTAATACAGCTCTTCCTCTGTTGTGAACTGACAAAGATTCTGTCAATACCATTAAGTTTTAAATGGCTCACGTCCCTATCTGCGTTTCATGTACTTATCTATCTACCTTCAATATTATGTACTACAGCCACCACATAAGGCAAAAGCCGAAATCATTGAGTACTTTGATTATTATATGTTGCGATGCTTATGCTCGGAATACTTTTTAGAGCAGTAGCAAATGCAAGGTAACAGGCAATCCGGTCCTGAATTTCATGCTATTGTCTGACATTGTTGTTAATAATATTGGCCCTTAGCCATCATTTGTTTAGAACGAAAGACAGTACGTAGCCCGGCGCTGCCATAACGTTGGAACAGACAAAAACACGCTCGCCAATTTATCAACTTCAATCCTTTCCGTCAGACTTCCTTTATGTTCGCAAAACAATTTTTCCAATTCATCCTCTATCCAAGATGCAATATGCGTACTGACGCGCCAGAATTGAAGGCTTTCGACAATTTAATTTTTAAGAGGATATAACATATAAGTCGCCAAACAATACGTCTAGTCTTGTAGATTCGAGCAATGTTGCCAGGTTGCGAAGGTAGGTCTAGACGTGATTCAAGATTGGTGCACGAGAAGTAAACTTTGAGTTTTCTCAAAACTGAAGTTGTTCCATTCATGAAAAGGATGATTACCAATTTTTCCAACGAATCTAGGTATTTGGGTATCAACCCGGTATATAAACTTCTTTAGAATTAACATGTTACACCGAAAACCTTTAAGACGCTGTCACCTTTCTGAAAGCAGTTGGAAGCCTGAATTCATTGAGTCTTGTTTGGGTCCTAGGTCAGATTCTGACCACAGGAATTGAGATAACCGATGTTCTCACTTGGCAAGGCACAGATGAGAATTTATAAGGATATAAATCCTTGTTAAGACCTCCTGTGTCCTTGGTAAGAGTTTTCATTGACACTTAGTTTACAGATGAGCACAACTGCAGATGGTATGATTCTTCTGGATGCCAGCAGACCAAATGAATTTTCTTCGATATCTCTATGAGGTTAGCGTCATTCCTGCTGTTCCTCAGTGGGAAAATATTAGGCAGACTAAGGGACTGGTGTATACATTATCATGCCTTGACACTCGTCGGAAGACTCAGAAAAACTCAGCTTGTTGGCGAAGCTATTTAGGACGAGTGAAGTGATCTGCAGAGGATAACTGCGAAACATCATGTTTTCATCCAGCTGCACCAAAAATAGAACCCCACTAATATATAAGCCTTATCAAAGAATACTGATATTGACCTATATAGGTAGAAAAATTTCGTTTCGAGTAGGGAGCCTAGCGCATGAGAGACATCGTCCCTATTGCCATTGGCACAAGAAACAGAGTTGCCCATAATCGCTACATCTTTTCTATGTAGTAAACATCTTTAGGTCAACGACATTCCACCAGAACTACGCTGACGACGTTCACCTACTTACAGGGTTCTTCTTCAGTTGATTTTAAGTTTAGAATCCGAAGAAAGGTCCGTTCGAAGCGGTAGAAAAATTTCGTTTCGAGTAGGGAGCCTAGCGCATGAGAGACATCGTCCCTATTGCCATTGGCACAAGAAACAGAGTTGCCCATAATCGCTACATCTTTTCTATGTAGTAAACATCTTTAGGTCAACGACATTCCACCAGAACTACGCTGACGACGTTCACCTACTTACAGGGTTCTTCTTCAGTTGATTTTAAGTTTAGAATCCGAAGAAAGGTCCGTTCGAAGCGCTTAGCATTTCAAGCTGTTCCATTTAACTGAAAACTAATCGTCCTTTAATTAGTACTAGAATCGTAGTAATAGTACACTAGAGTGTACTATTTAAAAAATAGTAGCTGCAACCCAGAGAAAATAGATCCCAACGCAACGGCCAGATCTAATCTCTGATAAACAGTTTTATAAGAGAATAGGTCATGAGTATGCGGGCTATGTGGCAAAGAAAGTTCCAATGATTTGATCACACGCCTTAAGTTTTAAAAGATTTTTTATATAAAAGTACACCATGCAAAGTTCTCCCCATACCTAATCAGTCAGGACGCAGTTCAGTTGAAAATTTTTTTCCAAGAAGTCGTGCAAATACTTCCTTAATTGTGGCCGCTATCAATTTGAAACTTGTTCCACTCGAATTGATCGGAGTAAAATCGATTCCTTATCCCCAAAGGACCATTGATTATCCGGAAATGAAGAACTGTACTAGTTTTGCTAGTTTTTTGATTACCCTCCCCCCCTAAGGCAGTGGTACATATGTATGTGCCCGAGAAATTTCTTGGAGTACTTTTAAATTCCAAACATTTATTCTCCACAATTCGATTTGAGTTTTTCACCCACTCAAACTGTCTTTAATTGGATATCAGTTTCTATTTTTTTTTTTTTTTTTTTTTTTCAAATTTCTACACTTCTTCCATTAGTTCATCCATCAATGTCCGAATTCCATCCATTACTCGTGTAAACTATCCAAATTACTTCATAAAACTAACAACCACTGAAGCATGCAAGCAAATATTTTTCTCATGCAAATCGGTGCTAGTATGCACATCATATTTACTCGGCGTTTTATGAGCCCCACGTGCCTTTCCATGATAATAGAAATCCAGCCTAGGCTTGAACGTCATGCAAACAAATAGTCATGCAGCTGCTCATTCACCCATTCGAATTCACTGCTAACAAAATCAGAATTGAACTTCGATTACGACGATATGTATCTGCAAGTGTAAGCACATTCATGCTAAGGCGCAGGCAACTTGAGAATTCCTCACTTCCGCCAATTACACACACTGTAGGTTGCACCCGATTTTATTAACTTCAATCGTCATCCAGCGGCAATCGGTGCTGTAGCCGCCAATTCATTTCCCTGTAATTAGCTGGTATAATCAAAATCGGATCAACCCAGCAAACACATTCCAAATTGGAGTATCTATCGAGATATGTATGTACTTGTAACTAACATTATATAGGAGCTAATCTGGGAGTACTTTATGCCAAATTGAAGGTTGTAATCCCAATGTTGGGCATTCACCCAAAAGGTTGCTGCGATGTCAGCAAAACTATCTATCAGCATTCGAAGCGTTCACCTTCGCTTGCATAAATCCAATAATGCGCGTAGATACTGGGTGTATATCTAAGCTCAGCGAAAGTCTATTCCTCCGGACTTTCAAATCGGAAACATTCACTGTACCAAGTAGCAAGTATTAAGTACAAAGCGCGGATACCAGCCGCATCTCGACATTGTCTTTCGGATTTTGCTCGGTTTTTGGTGCGGTACCAAGGGGTTTCCCCCATTTACTTTCATCCATCTGTTTTGCACAGTAAGCTGCAACTGGCAACTGGCAACTTCAACTGCAACTGCAACTGCATAATTGCCATCGCAGATATTTGGCCTTTTGTTACCTGAGATTTAGTTCATGTTCGATGCAGCACACACAGCAGCATAGTCTTCAGGGGGACATGTCATATAAATGCGCGACTTCAGCAACGGAAAACAATACAACAGTCAGGACCGCTATCGAGTAATCATCCACGACACGATTATGGCGAGACTATTTCACTCCGGTGCGTCGCTGATGAATATCGTAAGTTGAAAAATATCTTTTATCACATTTTACAAAATTAAAATATGTTTTCGTCCCTTAGGAGAAACTGAAGTTACCCCTGCTGATGGTTATCGCATTCGTTATAACTTTAATGAGTTGTGCACTGGCAGCGACAGAGAACTATTCTGCGGCACTGAATTCTGCAGATGGTTACGCTGGAAAGGATAATGGAGGAGCTGGTTCGAATACACTAACTGGTTACCTGAAAGGATATGGCATTGAGATGAACAGCTTTGGACAATATCAACAGCAACATCAGCAGCAACATCAGCATCAACAGAATCAACAGCATCAACAGCAGCAGCAGGAGTCCACCGAATATAAAAATGACTATGAGAGTACCCAAGCTCGATACGGAAGTAGCGATGGCAATAGTGACGAGCAACAGAGCCACATCTCAGTTGGATATTACCATCCACAAAGCACATACCATCATCAGCATCTCCAAGCTTCTGCATTGGGGAATTCATATGATGTTCCTCGCCAAAACGACATTGATAAGTTCGTTGAAAGTAATTTTCCCCATCAATATGAACAGGAATCCGCTGGGATTGGTAATGACTTCCACTCATCAGCACAGGGTGCAGACGGAGGAGGTATAGGTGGATCCTTTCACGATTATCATCAGGGACATGATGGATTTTCTGGCGCCCAACATCATCATCAGCATACGGATGTGATAAACTATGTACCGTATCCGGTAGTGAAGAAATTACATATACCCTATCCGAAACCAGTGCAAATTCCAATTTCTCATGCGGTCATCGTACCGGAACGTAAGCCCGTACCCGTTCACATTCCAATAATGAAACAGGTCCAGGTTCCTGTGGAAAAGGAACTCAAGATTCCAATTGAACGTTTGGTTCCCTATCCGGTGGAAAAGCAAGTACCAGTGCCAGTGGAAAAACATGTACCCTATACAGTGGTAAGATATGTGCCAGTGAAAGTTCCAAAACCATATCCAGTCAAGGTGCCCGTTACCAAAACCATCGTACATAAAGTAAAGCAGTTTTGGTAGTATTTAAACCTTCATGAATTTTTTTTTTTTTATTTTTTTCAACTATTAATTTTATGGACTAAATAAAAGTCGTCATTTACTCGGACCTATATTTATTCTTAATGATGAATTTGGGATATTTCAATTAAGGACATCTTTTTGTTGCTTAAAGTGTTTGTGGTCATTCTTTTAGGCCAACTGAGCAAAGAGTTTGTGGCTACTGGAGAAAAATAATTGTTGAATCATGAAAGGGTCACATGTCTTAAAAGTTTCAGGACCTAATTTGGGATGCTGTTGAAAATTTCATGTGAAGTGAACACTAGAAAACTTCTACGCTTCTTCTACTACTGGGACATCTACATAAAAGATACTTGAATAATCCGGAGAGCAAAAATCCTAAGAGAAATCCAGGTCAACCGAGGAGATGTACTATCTAATGCCGCTCTATTTAAATCTAGGAATCACCGGTGGGAAATAACATTGGATGTTTTGACGTAATGTTGTTATCGACAGACGTCCTTGGTAGGGTTGTCTGCTTCTGGAATGAACACAACGCAGGTGAATAATTTGCGAACATCGTGTCCCTGACTTATACGAAAATTTGACTTTTCCATAGTTTGATTCTGCCCACCGCAGATATGAGCTAGATTCTGGTTACTGGCAGGTGATCTATAACTATCCGTCTCTAGTTGAGGTGGCTACAAATTTAAGGATGGGATACCTCCTAATGAGCTCCCATGCAAGTGCAAGGTATCTTATAAGGAAATTACGTTCATTATGTACATTTTTTTTTGCTCCCTGCACCATTCAGTCCTCGGCACGTATTCCAAAATACCTTTACTTGAGAAATTAGACTCTTGGTCTAGGGAGCTGTGAGAACCTCTTCAACACTTCTTGGCTTTCTCCTATCCGCCACATTGGGACGGGCCGCGTTGCCTGAGCGGCTCGCATTTTATCTATATACGAGGTGTAAAGAGTCATATCCAGTCTTAGTACCACTGCCAAACTCGTAAGACTTAGCAGAATGACGACAATCTGGCCAAGAGCTTTGTTATCAACAAATAGAATTTAATCAAGATGATGCGCTGGTATATAACTTTTTCAACATTATACTTGAAGCACAATTTTCCAAATGTCTGTACTACTACTTGCATACGCTGATGACATTGGCATCATTGGCAGAGCTCAATGGGCTGTCATTGCTGAGTTCGCAGGCATAGAAACAGAAACACTAAAAATAGGTAAAATCCTAAATGTGAACAAAACTACTCGAAGATACAAATTATACAAACAGCAGCGACTAATTCGACATAACGTCACAATGGCCAGCTATAACTTTGAGATAGTCCGGGACTTTACACCATGCCTGACTCGAACTGCAACCAACTTTAGACTTCTATAATTTCCAAACCGTTTATGACAGTGAGCTGAGTTTTGACACATGACAGATAATTTTATTATTTATAAGCCTTTTAAACGATTTGCGTCTCAGTTGTGTTGGAAAATTTTTATCCGCGATGGAATTCCAACGTGATAGTGCGATTGCTTTATATTTGGCTGGAAAAATACAAGTAGCTATCGTTAGAGCCTTCAGCACCTCAACGTGAATAAATCATTTGTGTCTCGAATCATAGCTCGATACCGTGATACTGGCAGCGTTGAAAAACGCCATGGAGGTGATCATAAAAAACAGCAACATCGGCAGAAATGGTTCGGAAAGTGAATTGAGCGAAATCCGCGTCGAAGTGGAAGAAAAAAGGCTCGTGAGCTCAACATATCGTTGGAACGGATGCAACACATACTAAAAAATTAGCTTGGGCTCAAGCAAACTATAGTTCAGTTGTATGAGTATTTCAAGTAGTTTTTCAAGTTAAAAATTTATCTAGGGCTACAAATTCGTTCTTCGGCACTCTCCTAACTGAAATTTGGGTGTTAATCTCATTCTGCTTGATATGCATCTATAAGACATGTTGCACTTATCGGCTTGAACATTGGGTTTGGGTGCCTGAATATACTGAATTATATTGTCGACTAACCCACTCGCTTGCTTTCTCTTCACATTGGATGATTAAGATGGACTGTTTCCATGATACATAGCCCTATTAGCAGATATTAGTTTTTGAAGGATCTGCTAACCTTAGAAATACCCACTTTCCTCTTATGTATATCGCATACACTGCTTCATCAAAAACTGATGCTTCTGCAAATCAAAATCAAAGTAATCCAACCATAGACCAATATTCTACTATGGATCAGAGATTTCAGAAGGAGGCTTAGCAGATAGACGCCAGTCAGGTAAGTTAGAGCAGTTTTAAGTGCTCATCTAACATAAGCTTGTTCGTTTATTTTCTTATACTTTTTACATTCTGTTTGAGATACAACAAATGTCTCTTTCTCTAATTCATCGCGACCCCAATTTGTAAAGAAAATACCTTTAAAGACTTTCGTAATTCCTGCAACCGTTGAAATGTCGTTTTTAATGACGCACATTCAAAATTAAACTCGTCTTCTGTTGGCATATTAAAGTTATTGCCAATTTCTGGCAACCCAAATTCGCACAAAACGACGAATTAAACGTTCGCCAGATAATGCCTGGTCACCGCTAATTTTCAATTTCACTATACTCGTAAACACACTTTTGGCGTCATAAAAATCCACCTGTGTATGTCTAATTTTTTTTTCCCCCAGTTTCTCCAAGCGGTTACCAACTGTTTCGTCTGACACCCTTTAACGTAGAAACCTACTCGCGTGTAGCGTTTAACTACCCTAGCCATACCCATCCACATTCGTCTCGTTGTAATCTGCATAAATTTTTGGTTTTATGCTTGTAGAACAATTCTCATGCATAAAATGTTAATTAAAATAATTTCCTGCCAGATTCGTAAAACTACCCTCTTTATAATCTCTCACACCCAACTCAAGTTCCACCTTTGTTGCATACACATCTACACGTTCACCATCCCCTCCATGTCCCATGTATGAAAAGAGTGAATGACAAAGCTGAATCTGTGAACCAACACGACATACCACGACCACCATTGGAGGCGATGGAACTTGGTACGTAACTTCTAGAGTATTGAATGGAGTTCTTTGAAATGAGTCTGGGTGAGTCCAAATGATAAGGGTAGTTTAAGTACTCCTCTGTGAGGACCGAACAAATAAAACAAGAGTTAGGACAAGTACCGCGAATAATAAAATCGCCAATGTGTGCAGCAGAGGAGCCATCTCTTCCTCAAATCGACAAAGCAGAAAAAAATCCTGGAGGGTATTTTTTGTTTACCCACTATGTATCGGATAGAATCGTGATCCATTTTCTGCAGAGCACTTAGTGCGTCCATATGAGTGACACTCGTCTCATAGTTCGTATTCGCAATTCGTTTACTGGTATCCGTAGTTCGTAGACCAAAATCCGCATGACCAGTTCCGTTACCAGCTTTAGTACCACAGCTTCGTTACCAGGTTCGCACCCAGCAGGAGGGTATTCCTCGGTTTCTACAAGTTCTGCGAAAATGTGTGTGTGAACTCATGTGTAGGATGGTATGTGGCATGCGGTTGTTTTGTGTGTCATTCTTTTATCGCAAACATGATGTATACTCATAATAGTTGGCTTGTTTTTCATTTCCCAGTGGTTTTGGGGGTTAGAATGCACGCAAAGGACCCAGTACCTACCCACAAGGAATGATTCCAACGCTCGTAATCTCATCGCATGAAAGGGTGAAATTTGAACAATACCAACCACTGAGGAGTAGAATTCGTATTCGTTTACCCACTACCAGACCCATATCAGCTCCGAGTTTTCGTATAGCTCTACAACTGTGGTCGTCAGGTACTCTTAGCTTAGCCTTAATCTAATCTAAAGTTTTGTCGCGTTTTTCGTTTCAGTAGAGTGTTTTCGTATCCATAGCCTTAGCCATAGACGTACTTGTACATATTTGGTCTCGTGTGTTAGAAGGGTAGTGGTTAGTGGTTAAGGGGTGAACATCAAGCTGCTCGATGTTTTTTTGAATAGCTAATTAAGATAAGTAGGTTGATTAGTAGACTCAGTGGTAGTGGGTAGTTGGATAGATGGACTTACTTGACACTTCTGCGTGCAAGACGTTGCTGTGTGAATTAATCACTTAAAAGGGTTGGTTTTCTGGGTACTCTGTTGCTTCTTCGTAGCAGCGAGTGTAATGTATCTAGTGGAGAGTGCCGAGTGCCGAGTGCCGAATGGCAAATGCCATATGAGGAATGGTGAAAGGCAACAGAAGGCAATGGTTTGCGGGTAGTGGGCTAATTAGTGCGTGTCCTCTACAATCAGGATTGCACAATTTTTGTAATGAACTCAAGTGACGAACATATGTGCTGCGGTTTCCGACACAGGACCCGCCATTATATATGTATGATAGAAACTCGTACATGTATGGTATTATTACAAGTATAGCCATGTACAGCACCCTGTGTTAATTTTAATCAAAATTCTCTATGAGTGCTCACCCGGCTGGTGGAGCAAGGACATAAATACTTGATGGTTTACAATTTTGAATAAATCATTTTGCCAGCTTCACAGGAAATGAATATTAATCCGAGTAAGATTCTATAGCCTAAGCTCGATTCTAGCTGAGTGGGAAGTTTCCGTTTCCTTCGCATGATTTGTAAGACAAGCAAAAATTTGTTTTAAGCAAGCAATATGGTTGGTATTAATTCGTCAACTACGTCATTCTACTAATGCACTTTGACATATATTTATTGTCGATGTCATGCATAATATATTGTATAACTGACAAACCAGTTGTCGAATTTGGCAGATGTACGTACTCGTACATATGGTACATGCTAATTTTGTTCAATATATTTTAGCAAAGCAGCGTTAGAGCTTGTGTATGGTCTAGACTTTTGGAGTGCTTCTCAATTTTTTGGTTCACATCCGTTTATAACAACACCTATTCAATACTACAGCAATAAAGGTGCACTCGACAGAAGGGTTTGGGAGTTACATCGACACTCAAGGTACTTTTGAGGAATCACTAGATTTGTGGATTACAGCCATACTGGCGAATAAAGTACTGATTACGGATGGTGAGTTGGACCAATATATGAAAGCGGCGGTAATTAAATCTTGCACAAAAGCAACGTGTGCGTCCACTGTTATGCTACGTGCTGGTCGGCTCCATATTTAACGATATCAACATACATATGGTAGACAATATAGCTGTCGAAGCACGCATTGTGAGAGTTTGCCTTAAAGCGCGGTCAGCCCTAAATGTAATCGAAGATTGGTACGCTAAAACCGGACTATAGGATAAATTGAAGGTTGTCTAACTCATCCAGTGCATCACCGTCTATTTCTCCAGCGAAACTAAATAATTCGGTTTCCTCCTTTATGACAAACTTTCTTGGACTAAACATGTCACGTCGAACGCTTGCATGGCACTGTCGGCTGGATGATTATTTGATAGATAAAATAAAATAATTTATATCCTATATAGGGGGAAGAATCTAGTTCTGCAATGACAACCAAGCACCGCTCAATCTAGTTCGAGAATGTAAGGTAGTCCAAAGGTTGAATTCACTGATTTTTGTTTCGGTTACAGGTCATAATGGAATCGCCTAGTATGAATTCCCTGATGAAATATCTAGCTAAGGTGCAGGAGAGAGTTTATCAATACAGGAGCCTGTCATACCACTGCTTGACTCCTTGATTGATAGCTGGGTTTCTTATGAGCACAACTGCATAAAGCATGACTTTATATAGTACCGACAAACCAAACTAATCCTTTCCAACGTTACTAAATGATAAACAATTTTCCTGCTGTCTCTCAGTAGGAAAGAGTGCAGGCTGCTTACGAGCATCGTAATAGAGCAATACATTTTTGCTAAGCATAAAGTATGATAGGCAGAAGTAAGACAATATTCTGCGATGCTTGTTTTAACAGATAACGTCAACGCGGGGACTACCACCAGGAATTTATTCAGAAAATTAAAAACACAAGTTTATTCATCTAAATCTATATTGTCCCCTGCAACACACTACTGACAGCGCTTGAATCAAGCTGTTCCCCGTAGTAATTTTCAACTCGATTGAACAGAATGAAGTCACATAGAGCCAAATCAGGTGAATTCGGTGGCTGTTGGATGATATTTGTTGCATTTTTCGTCAAAAAATTACGAATAATGATGGCACTGTGCGACGGTGCGTTATCATGATGCAAAATCCACAAGTTTTTTGCCACAATTCTGGTCTCTTTCGGCGAATTGCTTCACACAAACGTCTCAAAATGCCCCAATAATACTCTTTGTTTACTGTCTCGCCTTCTGGCAAAAATTCATGGTGCACTACATCGTTGTAATCCAAGAAAACCATGAGCATTGCTTCTTTTTTGACTGAAAACGACGTGGCTTTTTGGTCTCGGCTCATTTGGTGAACGCCATTTACTTGCCTGATGTCTGGATTGCGTGTCGTACTCATAAAAATACGTCTCGTCTCCTTTTTATCCTTTTGATGAATGTGGGATCGGATTCAGCCTCTCTTTTTTGCATGAAATTGAGGTCTTTTGGCACCAACTTCGGTGCTATAAGACGGAAGCCCAAATCATTACCCAAAATGTCTTGGACGGGTCCATAGGCAATGTTCAAGTCCTCCGCTATCTCTCTGATGGTTAAGTTGCAACCGACATTTTTTTTACTTCATCAATATTTACGTCGCTTTTCTATGTCGATGATTTGCTACTGCGTTCATCATCTTCTATTGACTCACGACCACTTTTGAACCGCTCGTGCCACTGGTAAACGACCGTTTTCTTTAGAGAATCGTTGCCGAAACACTTAACCATCATTTCCAACTTTTGCGCACCATTAAATCCGTTTTTTACGCAAAATTTAATACAAGTTCGTTGTTGCAAATTTAAATCCATTTCTAAAATTATAAAAAATCGACAACACATATATAGATAGATGTACTCTTAGCTACGTAACTTTTGCAAATGTCAAGCTATGACGCTAAGATTTAGAGGGAATGTCAACAACAGATGTACCAAAAAACAGAAATTAAACCGAAACAATGGGAGCGCCACAAGGTGACGCCACCGGGAACTTTTTGATCAAGGTGGTATAACTGTTTATGACAGTCTATGTATTCATCAAATTGCAGAAAGTTTGCACTGAAGCGGTGGGCTCTGCTATTTTTATCATTAAAATTTGTCTCCAAAACCGCGTAATCATCTTTCCACGAGATATATCAGTAAAAAGAACATGCAAGAAGTACGATGGCTTAGCTCTTTGTCTGAATGTTCTGTCTGAATGTTTCCGTTTACATTGATCCGGATGGGATGTAAATTGAATAGGATTTCGTTGTGTGCCATACCCAAATTCGAAAAACCGATTTAGTGAGATTACAATTTGGCGAGAAGGTGTGGGGTTTGTGAAGTAGATTTTCCAATCAACCACTGAGCTAACACGATTGACACCTTTTGCTTGAAATCACCTGAAGGCATTGGTTTACGTGCAAGCTCAGAACAAAGACAGTCTCTGAAATGCTATGCAATGTTCTTTGGACCGATGTGTTCAAAATACAGAAGTGTCACTCAGGAGTCAGTGGATCGATGATCATTTTACGATATCGACCTAACTGGTAATTTGCGTATAAAACGACACTCAATGGTAGATAAGCAGTAACCTCATTCATATTTTTTCAATATACTTGAGCTCAGATCAAATGAGGATTACCTAATATAGCTTTAAGATGTCAAAATAGAGAGATTACCGGAGCAGTTTCTATGGCAAGACTAGTGCGCTCTTACCTTTTATAGTAATAAAAGCATTTTAACCTTGAGCCTGATGTGCGAGAACGATTTTACACAAAATTGTTTCTACAAAGTCATCTGCCTGACGCCCGAACAATATCGTACTCAGTACGTTATATAGCCATTTTTTGAAGTGACATAGGCAAATCGACTTCTAAGTGAAAAGAAGTCGTCATGACTAGCAGTTATTTCTAATACTTCAACATCCATAGAGATAACTGCGTTTCCCTTTACTAAATCAAAAAATTCACGGCTAGACAGATCTTATTGTGATTAAGGCAAATAGTATGTATCTACAGTATTCGTTTGTTAAAAATTCCGAGCAGCAAATATCGAGTTGTGAGTGGAGATATTCTGGATGTCAAAACCTTGACTATTATATACCATAGGATGCCAGCAAACGTAGGATGAGTCAATTTTCTTTTAAAAACCAAATGGCAGCATAGTGCACATTATTTTCGTTTTTCGAAGCACACAGCAGAAGTTGTAAGAAGATAACACTGCTACGAGCTGGAAGCTGGTATCATTATCAAATCAATCAAATTAGTAGCTAGAGCCACAACGCTGTGACCACAATGTAGGACGCAGGCAAGGAAATATTATGAGCCACGTCAACACTTTTAGTTAATCATTTAACACCCTTCGCGTTAATGATGAATCTTTTGAGTATGGCAAAAATTCAGAAGTTGGACTCCACCATAGTTACTTGCAATTGTTATAATGCTAAAAAAAAATAATTTGACTACCAACCTGGAACTCATTAGCGCCCTAACAAATTTTGTAAATCTTGCATTAGATCGCAAGCCCGTAGTTTAAGATTCCTACTCACTAAAAACACCACCCTTCGATATAAATATTCAAGTTTTTTTTATCATAAATAAGACTAGCTTTTCAGGTGACTTTCCAATAAAAAATTCTGCATGTTCCGGTTTGTGATTAAGAAAAGGGGTCAAGGTGTTCGGAAGAGGGCATTTCGAATACTGATTTTGATAATGTTGAAGTCGAATCCGTTAACCATGTTGTTCGCAGTATTTTGGTCAAAGATTCGTTATAGTCGTTGACGGTTCGTTGAAAATTTATACGCAAGAGGGGTGCAGACCTAAGGTTGCGTGGGTTTCTATTGGAGTAGTTGATTAACAAAGAATACATCAGAAAATTTTAGTCGTTTTATGAGAAGCTAACAATTATTTAGCTTTATACCATCGCTGTACGGACGCAAATCATAGATATCTGTCGAAGGTAGACCTTGTAGTGCAAATAGATTGAATCTGCGTTGAATAGTTTCACCTCACATAGTGTGGCTTTTGTAGTAAGGGGAACAAACTTGGCTAGCCTCGTTTAGTATGGGACTAACTAAATAGGACCTTAAACTGTATTTAGACGATGGTGATTAGAAATTTCATCTTTGGGACCTTTTTTTATGCAAATACTTTGCGATAAAAAAAGCTGAAAGACGATTTTGAGCACAGCTACTCGTGTAAGAAAAATACACGATGTGCTATGTATTTCCATCACTCCCAACCACTTCAGCCTCAACTCATTCAACAGTCACCGAGGACCCCGTTCAATACTTTAAGATTAATGCAACTTCGATCATCAAACACGTCGTAAGACCATTGCCAACAATTAGGGCTTTTGCGATATTATAGACTCGATCTGACTGGAAAAACATACTACAACAATTAAATAAAGTGAATCTTGAAGCCACCAGTAAACCCGATCTGTCTACTTTCTTCCTCTAAGCTGTCCGACGTCACGCAAACCCGCTCTGGATCAAAGATCTGTTTAGGAAAAAATTTGGTATACAAAACGACGGATATAAACTAGTCGGCAAATCCAAATGAATAGAACTCGACTTCGTTCATATGGCCACCTCGGGCACGTTTGCAGCTGTCGATTCATTGGACCCACACATTTGGGCCGAAACGGCCGCTATTTGGCGTTCAATGTTGGCTCTGAGCTCTTCCAAATTAGTCGGCGTGTTGGCATAAAACAACAACAACAAACGTAGCCCCACAGAAAATAGTCAAGCGGCGTTAAATCGCACGAACGAGGCGGCCAGTCGACTTGCCCATGTCTTGAGATAACACGCTCACCATACTTACTCTTCAATAAATTGATTGTAGTTCGTGCTGTGTGGCTTGTGGCACCATCCTGTTGAAACCACATGTTGTCCAAGTCCATATCTTCCAATTCGGGCCAAAAATAATCGGTGATTATGGCGCGATAACGCTGACCATTCACAGTAACGTGACGATCGTTATCGTCGACGAAAAAATATATGCCTCCGGCATGCAAACCGCACCAAACAGTAATTTTTTGTGGATGAAGTGGTGATTCATGAAGCACATGTGGGTTTTCACCCGACCAATAACGCATATTTTGCTTATTGACGAACCCATTGAACCAGAAATGAGCTTCGTCACTGAAGATGATTTTGCGATGAAATTCATCATCTTGGCGTATCTTCTCCAGAGCCCAATCGGAGAACGTACGTCGCTTCAAATGGTCCATCGGCTTCAATTCTTGAGTCAGCTTGATCTTGTATGGGTGTGAACCAAGATCCTTACGCAAAATATGCCATAATGTGGTCTGAGCGATGCCCAATTCTTAAGAACGCCGTGGAATTGACTGATTTGGATCGTTTGCTACGGACGTCTGAACGGCAGCGATATTTTCGACACTTCGACCAACCCGTTGTCTCACTGACACGGCAACATCACACGACGAATATGTATACTCAAATTTTTGCACTAAACTTATTATTGCCTGTCTACTAGGGCGAGTTGCAGTCACCGACTCCGAATATCTGTAGAATTTTTTTATAATTTGCAGACGTTGCTCGTTAGTGTACTTTACCATGATGAAAATGTTCGATGATGACAGTGACAGTTCGATGATTAGTGAAAGAGTGCGTTCACAAATTAAATTCAAAGTTGTCAAGTCCCTATTGGAAAACCCAGAGTCGCGACACCAAATCCTCTCTCTTCTATCACCAAACCTTTAAAGTTATTTCACAACAGAGTTTGATTTAACCTTGTTCCTGCGGCCAAGATTGCAAGAACAAATTATGGGACAGCTTCCGGCTTCAAGAGTGTATAGCTCACGGGCGTTTTTAATCTCGGGCATGGACTTTTGTGGCTCTTTAAGAATTCGAGGAAGTCGTACAACAGAAAGTTATATGGGTGTTTTTAAGTGTTTTACAACCAAACCCGTCCATCTGGAAATTGTGTCGGATCTAATATCTAATAGATTTTTGGCTGCTTTGAAAAGATTTGTTATTCGTGGTATGTGTCGTCATTTGTATTGTGATAATGCCACAAGTGGGAGCTAGAAATGATTTGGCTGAACTACGAAAACAATTTTGCAATAAGAACGTCAAGTTATAGATTCGTTGCATCTGCGCAGAGGACAACGTAGAGTTTCATCACATTCCACCTCGCTCGCCTCACTTTGATGGCTTATGGGAGTCTATGGTCAAGTCCACAAAGAGCCACCTGATAAGGTCATATAGCCCATTTACTTTCACTTTTGAAGTGCTTTTTACGGTAGAAGTAGGAATTGAAGCCATCTTAAATTCAAGGTCAATCCAGCGGTGGTCCCGTGAATAGTATGAAGCACAACTCCAGCAAAGTTACAAATGGAATTCTACATCTGCCGACGTAAGACCTATAACTGAAACCATTCCTGGCAGTGATAGCCATGTTCAAGTCGTCAATATTAAAACAAAGAGTGGCATTATATCCCGAGCAGTAAACAAGTTGGCACAATTATTTCAAATGATACTGTCAACTTCTTTATCAGCGAATAAGCTTCGTATCAGCACGTATAAATTACGAATTGACCACGCCGACAAAAAAAAAGAAAAAAACTATAACAAACACGTATTCACTTGAGTCTTAAGTTCTTTTTTTAAAACAAAAAATATCCATAGTACAGTGACTCTGTTACTAAGCTTCCTTGTTAGCCTTTTCCTGCCTCTGTTAGGATCTTGTTGCGTTAACACGTTCTTTTTACTTATAAAACTTCAGAAAATTGTTCCTGGAGTACCCACAATCTATCTCCTCGATCGCGTTTCTCATGCTATATATGTATATTCGCATTACGTCAGATCTTGGAAACAAGCTATGATCACCAAATCGATACACAACACACACCTAAGGCCTCGTTCGTTTGTGCAAGATGACGATGAAAGATGCACGCTACTCCGAAAAGGTCTATAAAGAACTCAGCGAGACCTTTAATGTCAAAAAAGGATTTTGACAAGGAGACTCCCTGTTGTATAATTTTTTTAACATCATTCTTGTCAGAATAGTGCAAAGCTCACGCTCCAACACAAGAGGAATAATCTTTCAAAAGTTCGTCCAATTACTCGCACTGGCCTATAATATTGACATAATTGGAAGAAAAAAAACATAATGACAGTGACACTTACGCGAGCAATTAGGCGAATATAAGTTAAGCGGTCAATGAATAAAAGAGCAAGTACATACCAGGTGTACCGGTATGAAGTGAACGTTTTTTGTGAAGATAAAACACTAATTTTTAATTGGAAATTAAAAACCATTTTATTCAAAGTATTTGCCATTGCTAGATACACATATTTTTCCATCTTTCAGGCAATTTATGGATTCCGGGCC
Source organism: Volucella inanis (assembly GCA_907269105.1). Lineage (NCBI taxonomy): Eukaryota > Metazoa > Arthropoda > Insecta > Diptera > Syrphidae > Volucella > Volucella inanis. The sequence continues at coordinate 153,714,902 of OU026153.1, forward strand.
AATAAAACTGCTCGTCATTTGAAGCCAACCAATAAGTCATCCAATTTTCGACTTCCTCGTAGGATTTGAAGTGCTGTTCAGCTAATGCGTATCCCATCGATGAAAACAAATGGTATTCGGAAGAAGCCAAGTCTGGTGAATACGCCGGGTGGGGTAGCAGCTTCCAGCCAAGTGCTTAAGTTTTATCCTAAACCAGTTGTGCTTTGTGTGCAGGTGCATTGTCATGAAGCAAAATTACCTTGCCGTGTCTTCTGGCCCATTCTGGTCGTTTTTTGATCAAAGCATGGTTTAAATTGATCATTTTTTGTCGGTAGCGATCTGTATTAACGGTTACACAAGGTTTTAGGAGATCGTGGTACACCACAGCTTTCTGGTCCCACCAGACACATAGCATTGTCTTCTTGCCGAATCGATCTGGTTTTTCAGTCGAAGTTGATGGTTGTCCTGGATTAACCCATTCTGGATTCTGAAAATAAATCAATTTTTCATTTTTCATCAATTCAATGCAAAATTGATTTTTTATCGTGTCTTTGAAGCAAAATTTCACAAGTGGTTTTTCGGTTTTCCATTAGTCTTTTATTCAATTCATGTGGCACACATTTTCCAGACTTTTGGATCTTTCCCTTAGCCTTTAAACGGCCAGAAACTGTTTGTTGTGCAACATTTAACATTTCTACCATTTACGTCTGACTTAAGATGTCATCTTCATCCAATATTGTTTGCAATTCGGCGTCTTCAAACTTTTTTAATGGTCTTCCACGTTCTTCATTTCTCACATCAAAATCGTTATATCTGAACCGTTGAAACCATCTTTTGCATGTTGCTTCTCATAGAGCATGATCACCATATACCTCGAAAAGCATTCGATGCGATTATGCAGCACTTTTCAAATGAAAACAAAAAATGAATGCTTTCCGCAAATCATAATTTTCTGATACAAAATTCGACATTTTTAACACGATGAAAAAGTATGATGTTGTATGCTCAATGACTTGATGTATACTTAATATGTTTGACAGGTATCATAGCAACCAAACAAAATAAATATTTAATGTCCGTTCACAATATCGTCATTTGTATCTTGGCACACCGGTATGCTTTTAGCAAGAAAAAATAAACAACACCAACGTCTTGAGCAGAACGCCTCCCTCGACAGATATATGGTGATTCATTGTGAGGTTTGATTTTCAATAGGCTTTTTTGACAGATAGCGCGTGACTCCTATCAAACTACTTTGTCATTTTTGTTTAGTATCGTTTGGCTAGTCATCATGGAAAGACTCACACCACAACAGCGTCTCAAAATTGTTCAGCTGTTTTACGATAATTAGCGTTCTGTGAGAAATGTTTTTCGTGTAATTCGAGGAGCTTACGGTGCGCATAATCGACCCACTGAATTCACTATTGCCAATACCATTCCTAAATTTGAGTCCCAGTTTACATTAGTGGATGATACTCGACATGTTAGACCACATCCAGCACGTAGTGAAGAGACTATAGCAGCTTTAGCTCAGAGTGTACGCAAATACCGTGACGAATCGATTCGTCGTCGTTCTCAGCAGCTTGTTTTGGCGTATTAGACAACTTGGTGTATTTTACGAGAGGATCTCGGTCTAAAAGTGTACAAAATTCAACTTATGCAAGAATTGAAGGTAGGCGACTTGAATTTGCGTCATATTTTCAGTAAATGGACTCTAGAAAAACTCAATGAAAATCCGTTGTTTTATCGTGAAATTTTGTTCAGTGATGAAGCCTATTTCTGACTCAATGGATACGTTAATAAACAAAATTACCGTATTTGGGCTAATGAGCAACCCGTATAGTACCAAGAGCTACCATTACATCCGTTAAAAACAACGATATAGTGTGGCTTATGGGCTGGTGGAATCATTGGTTTCAAGGAGACCTTTGGACTATTTTCTCTGGGGATATATAAAGTCTCAGGTCTTCAAGAATAAGCCAACTACGATTGACTCTTCGGAAGCCATCATTACTCCCCAAGATACCCGTAGCTATTGTCGAACGAGTCGCCAAAATTGGACCTTCCGAATGGACCACCTCAGACGTTGTCATAGCCAACGTTTATATGATATCATTCTTAAAAAATAAATGAAAATTGTAAGTTTTCTTTCAAATTTATGTATTTTGTTTTACATTATAAATCAAACCTCACGATGAATCACCCTATATACTCGTAACTTTGATGTAGTTATAGACTTTGTCTACCTAGGCTCCGCCATCAATTCAGACAACATCAGCGCTAAGATCAGGCAAAAAATAAAACATTTACCGATCACTGCTTCTATGGGCTAAAAAGGCAATTTAGTAGCAAAGCTTTATCTCGGACAACAAAAGAAAACCTGCATAAGACTTTAATAATCCTAGTCCTGCTCTCTAGCGCAGAGGCAAGGACTTTAAAAAAAAAAAAACGGATGAGGATGATCTTGTGTATTTAAAGAGTAAAATTCTTCGTACGTTTTTCGTACTTGGCCTGAAGTGTAAAAGTGTAAAAGTAAAAGCTGAGGAAGCTGGATCATATATATAGAACGGATGAACAGATATATTTTGTTGTTAAAATTTCACTAATCGCAGTAGAGATAAACCGCGACTCATGTAGCCCACGCAAGCGGAAAGGGGCTGTTTAATTACGGTGCTTTTGCTTTACCTTGTGAAGATCTAAGTTCATAAAGCAAGACTTCTGATGATTACAGTCGTCAGCTCCTTCAGCAGAATCAGAAGATAGAAAACCTTCTGACCTTCTTAACGCTTATTCTGTATAAGTTTATTTACACGGAAATTGGATCAGCATAGCTTGTGTAGAATTCATGTGTACAATGCACATGTAAAGTATCATAAATAGAAACCCCAACCAATTTAACGTGTGAAACCCGAGGCAGTTGACTTAATATCCAGCTGGCTGTAGACGCTTGTTGGTTGAGGTCCAAATCCACCCCGGACTGTAGTAAGTAAGTAAGTAAGTAAGGCTACTCAGAGGTTTAAGCTTCATTTTGAATTCAGGGGTTACAGGGTTGTAGTCGGTTTGAATATATGCAATTTTGTTAGCTTTTCGGCAATTTGGAAATTCACTGTTGATTCGTTAGATCTGTGCGTTCCTATTAATCCTCCAAATATAATATGTTTTCCTGACGAGGTTTGCTTTGAAGTCTACTTTGATATCGTTTTCCTCACAAGCTTTCTCGGATTCATCCAAATAGACTCAAAATTACTCTTTAAAAAGGTTTTCATGGTCATTGGAAGAAATGGTATATATATTAGTCTACCAGTTTAAAGCCTTGCATTAATTCGGACCACAGAGCGGAGATCACTTATCGGCCTGAGGTCTTCGGCTATCTTCCGCAGCATGCCTGCATCCCATTATGAGTCTCTTTTTATGGCCGGTGTAATAAATGCTGTGGCTCGGTCTGTTTAGAATGCTCGCTCCTATTCAGCATATTTCTTGTCGTGCAGTAATGTTTGTCTTTTACTGCGGAGCAAAGAAAGGCGTTTTAGAAATGCATTTTGACGATAACATATATATTCTTTCTAACAATATGAATAAGGCCCGTCTTACAAGAAAGCAAAACATTAAGTAAATTCCTTGTTATGTCTACTAATTCCTTCTGCCAACCCTGTTTTATATCCTCCGGTACCGGTTATATTATCATTTGCACTTATTATATTCGTTAATCCAACATATTTTCTGTCAAATATATTTTATGAGTATATAGCTCTTGAATTTATAGCCTTTATTCTTAGCATACCCCAAATCTAAAACTTCAATCCACTTGGCTTTCCAACTTTAAATAGGTAGAAGTTGAAACCACATGTTCATTGCAGGTGTCGTTATTCACATTAATCACATGAATACAAATAGTCCTCGTTTTTATAACTTAGCTCTAAGTAACTAAACTTTTGAAACGTTCATCTAATTAATTGTAAGACAGCGTATAACTTCTTAATAATACGTCAAAAGGAACTTACTTACTCCTTCAAAACAATACATAACTAAGCGCTAAATGGTTTCTTACAAAACCGTTCCGTCATAAACGAACCACAATTGCTTCAAAATTTAACTGAATATGTCCCCTTCCGTTATCGTAAATATTTCTAATTTTTTCGTATGCTATTTATACTGAAAAATATCTGTACAATACAACACCTGACACTGTCATATTATTTTGAGTTAATCGTCGCCCATTTACAACTCCATTCATCATTTAAACAGCAGGAACAAGCTCAACACCTGTACTTATAATATGTACAACACAACAAAACACCACACAACAATATAAAACACAATTCGAACAGCAACAACAAATTAGAAGACGTACTCGCATTCGATTGCCTGCCAACCGCTGCCGGACGGGCTGTCGACGGTATTGCCGATTGATTTCCGCTTACAAAACATGAATTGCAAAATAATTGATATCCCAAGAAAACGAAACGAATTTATCTGAAATCACTTCAAAACACGCAATCGTATTAAAATTTAAGCAACACTCCCATCCCCTAAAATTCACCCTCTTCACCAAGAAAACAACATTAGTATCCCTATATTTTTGAGGATGGGACTAAAGCTTACGGACAAGTGTGCTGTGTCAGCATTTGTTGTATGAGTACGAGTAACTATAGAGTCAAACCCATCGACACGTAACCGTTATTCTCGATCACGGACTCGTTTAAAATTAATAATTCAAATATCGATTGCATCGTAAAAATCTATTCAGATTCCTGATTCTAAAATGTATTCAGATTCTACTCGTAGAAAGTTCATTAGCCATTCCGCGAAAAAGGAAGAAAATAAGTTGATATCACCTGGCAATTTTCTAAGAAATCCCTCCTGAATACCTAAGAATTATCGATGCTAATTATAACGAGGTCTTAAATTTGTATATGGTCTAATGGTTTCCTTGGAAAACCAACTTACAGCCTTGTGAAAAGGACATCATTTTCTTTCTCTTTTTCTTTTTGCTAGTTATGCAAAAATAATTTACAGTCGTTTGTTTTGGAAATGGTTAAGAGTGAATGGCAGAGACTCACTACCCATTGCGTGGTACAAGCGTTACAACTAACATATGTATCTAATTAAGGAGACAATCATTTTGATAAGGCTCATTGTAGAACATGACACCGGTAGTAGCACGCTATTGCTATTTATGACCTTACGACCTGCTTACGTGAGTTTATCTTATATGTTGTATCACATCGTTTGCAGGGTTATGAGCTTACAACTATGTCCTATGGGATAAATCAAATTATGGCGCACATGCTATCATTTGTTGACACATATACAAGCATACGTGAAATGTTGATTTTAAAAGTTGATTCAAATTGTCAAGCAAATAGATAATTGGATGTTTGCCGTGTACATGTAAGGATAGCCCTGTTGCATCTATGGTCATTAATGGTCATTAATCCGCAGAATTATCCGAATATCCTGGCTTTGAACCACGTCCACCCACCCGTAACTATTGTCGTTAGTATTTCAAAATATAAACAATATTTTGCTTTATGTATGGCATTCAAAGGCCACTAGTTCTTCGTGATTTTCAATATAATAAATATTGTCAGACTTTTTTTCTATACTATAAGAGCGGCCTATAGAATTTATTAGAATTCCTTAGACTTTCGTGAAAATATGAGTAAACGCTTGAGTGACAAAATCAGCATTCACTACATTATCAGAGTACCTACAGCGTAGATGGACACATGCGGAGAACCGAAGATGTCGTCATCATACTTACAGCAAACATCGCAGTTGTTGTTGAATCACTTATGGTTAGCATATTAAGGTGCTTTATTAAAGTGTATTGAGCGGTAATCATTCTGGAGTATTTTCTAGTAAAGGGCAACAGTAAAGTCACTGATGCTGACATGAAATCCAACTTTTAATGTCACGATAAGCTTTCATCTTGAATGCTGAAGCCCTCCCCGAACAAAAATTAATCTGAATGGAACAAGCCATATTAATATTAATAAATTCTCCAATTCATTTGTTGGAGAAGTTGAGAAGGTTTCCAATAGGTAACCTGAAATGATATTTAGAAAGCCATGCGCAGGAGAGGTGTACTAGAAAAATTATTTACTATCGTAAACGCTTCCTAATATACGATTCCGGTAAATATCACGTCTCTCACAAAGGTAATATCAGAAGAATTTGTATTTCGAATCGGAGTATGGCAAGGTTAGAATCTTCGCCACTCTTTTTCCTTGTAGTAATCAGTAATGTGATCCAAGCGGTTCTGTCTGCGGAAAACATTAGGCTGAGACGGACATTGAACCTGAACCAGATAGCATACAACTTAGCATCCTAAGATAAAGAAAATCAAATTTTTCAACACAAAAAGAAAGCTGAAACTAATTCTATCAAACGTGGAAACAATGCTACTATGAAAACTGCAGCAACTGGCTGCAACTTTCTTTTTCTTCGTTTTTAATGCGTTTTTTATTTAATTAATTAATTTACTCTTACATACTACATAGACAAAAAAATGCTTAAAAATTAGATAGATTTATTTTACGTATAATAGTTTACATTTGGCCTGTTACCGCACATTTTACAATAAAGGGTTCGATATATTATCTTTCCACTGAATTATTATATTTTTTAACAAAAAAAAAATTGTTTAACAAAAATAAGAATTTAAGAAGGAAACACGACCTAAACCTTCCATAAAAGGAGAAAAAAAATATAGAGAAAGCACGTTAATATGCAAATAATATATAAATAATTAAATAAATAATTAAATAAATATTAAATAAATAAATAAATTAAACAAATAAATAAATTAATAAATTAAATTAAGCATTATTTGCTTATAAATAAATAAATATACATGGAAAAATATGAAACAAAAAAATTGGAAACAAACTAAGTGAATAAACTAAATGAATCACACAATAAATATATAACTTAGTCGCATTTAATTAGCGCATAATTCATTTATATGAGGGTTATCAGCAAAACTACGTCATTCTACAAATTTAAATTTTAGTTTTCTAATTCTTTCATAAATCAGTTCAACATTCACTTTAATGTACAGATATAGGGTAGAATGATGTCAGGGTAATTTAAGCATCATTCTCGAAACTTTGTTTCGGCATAATTGTAGTTTTTTTATGTGGCGTTTTGCACAATCGCCGCACACTTAGCTTCCATATAACAGAATCGCTTTAAAAATTACTTTATAGAATACAATCTTGTTTTCTGTTGAAAATGATGATTTTCTATTTACGAATGGATGCAACATTTTGATGGCAGTACCTATTTTCGTTACTGTTGTGTTTATGTGTTGGTTTAATTTTAGTTTTGTATCTGTGAATGAATCCTTAAATATCTAACGCAGGTCACCCAAGGAATGTTTACACCATTTACTTGTAATTCGGGTAAAAAATTTTTAATTTCTTTAAATTAAAAAAAAGATGGAAAAGATTTTCCACTTGGAATAATAATAGGTGAAGTAAAAAGTAACCTCCTTGGGAATGAAAAACTTTTTTTTTTAATGTTTTTTTATTTTATTCAATGAAAGTATTGTAATTTTCCGGAAGGTCTGCAAAATACTCCTCCCTGGCGTCTATGATTTCCTCGCGTGAGCTGAATTTTTTATTGATGAGCCATCTTTTGAGGTTTAGGAAGAGATAATTGTCCAAGGGAGCCAAATCGGGCTAACACGGTGGATGCGACAGCAATTGGAATCGTAAGTCATTGATTTTAGCCGTGGTTGCGATGTTCTTTTGCGTCAGTGCAATGTACTGCAAAAACAAAATTTTTTTTCGCTTCATGTGAGCCCGTTTTGCAGCGATTTCGGCCTTCAATCGCTCCTATAATGCGCAGTAATACTCGCTATTGATTTTTTTTTTCGAGGTAGTCCACGAAGAGTATGCTATGACAATCCCAGAAAACCGACGCCATAACCTTTCCGACCCATCGATCCTCCCCCGGCCGCTTCGGAGCACTCGTGCCGGCTTCAGTCCATTGACGGGCACTCATTCGGTCATCTGGTGTTTAACAGTTACCAATCGACGCCAAAAGTCCGCCCGATTCCGCATCAGCAAGTCCAAACACTCTTTCGAAGTGCTCTCGGGTTCGTGTTTTTGGTCAGGAGTGAGTATGCGCGGCACCCAGCGGCAGGATAACTTTTTCATATGCAGAGTATTGCCCAAAATATGGCGTATGCACTCAGTACTTATCTTTGTGGTATCTGCTAACTCGCGCACCTTCACTTTCCGGTCAGCCAACACCATTTCATGTAGTTTTTTGACATTGTCCTCTGTAACCGCATCGGAGGGCTTGCCGCTGTAACCAATATATGACGGTGTAATCTGACGGAGCATTAGCCCCATAATATTTATCCAACTTTCTTTTGTTTCTTTTGCCGATTTACCTCTCAAAAAATAATGTTTTACGAGAGAACGAAAATCGGTTTTGTCCATACTCAACATGATGGCAAACACGTCAACAACAATCAGCTGTCAAAACAAAACTAAAGACAGTATCGCACTGAAATTTGGCATGTCTACCTAAATATGAACGGACTTCAAGGCACCACAACCTTTTTTGCAGTAGCAGCGCATTCTGGAGGTTACTTTTCACTCCACCTAGTATTTCCCTAATACTTCTATTTTGAGGCTGTTTTTAATATTGGAAGCAAGCTCATTCGATGAATGTATTGCTGTATCATCAGCAAAAATGGCTGAACCTTGGAAAACACCAGAATCGAACTATATTAAATTTGAGACACCACAGTTAACATAAATTTTAAAACAACGACCAGATAGAAAATTTTGGACCATTCCACAAATATATGACGGAAAGTTAAAACTTATCATTTTATATATTAGGCCGTTGTGCCATATAGTATCGAATGCCTTTTCAATGTCTAATAGCACCATTCCAGTCGCTTTACCTGCAGAGCGATTTGCTTTCACATATTTACAAATTCTAAGAACTTGATGCGAGGTGTTATGATATTGCCTAAAACCAAAGACACTAAATGTATTATTGAGTATTTAATATTTCAGAACTTTTTCCAGTATTTTGCTGGGGCTATTGAGCAATTATATTGGCCTGTAACTTTCAGGACTTTCAGATGGATTGCCGGCTCTGAACACCGGAACAATTTTGGCTACCTTCCAAGGGTGAGGAAAATACTCCATTGTTAAACAAGCATTGATAAGGAATGCTAAATATTTTATTCCGGACTTGGGAAAATTTTTGATGTATATGTTTTTAATACAATCAGTGCCGCCTGTTTTTCTTATATTTAGATTTTAACCTACAAAACTCGAAGCAAGAGCATTTGCTTTTTCAATATCCGAAAAATATGTATTTTTAGAGTCTTTTAAGAAAGGCAATTGTTTTCTTCTATTTTTTATTACTGTTACTATGTTCCAAAAAGGTCTGGCATTTTTTTTAAGTGACTTAAGCTTTATATTCCAGTCTTTATTGCGAAAATGCAGTATATTTAAGTATATAGGTTTGTTGAGATTCGATACCTCATATTTGTAAAAGGGGTCCCGATATCTCTGTCAGTTTTTCCGATATCGGTTGCCTTATTTTATAAGCTCCAAAATTATTCTAACTTACTGGCCCCATGCGGGTACTCTAGGTTAAACATAATACTTAAAAATTATGTCGTTCGACCTGCCTTACAGTCTATTTTTTTTTTTTTTTTTAACTAAAACTAAGAAAATAAATTTTAAGTAAGAAGTTAGTGAATGGACTTTTTTATATTTAATTTTATTATAAAACTTACATCTTATACTTAAAACAAACAATATATTTTATATAGAACATATATATACGTTTTTTTTTTCTTGAATCTAACTTAATCCTACCTAAAACCCTGTAAGCCGGCTATATTTAAAAAAAATGATGGTAGCCCACTTTGCTTCACATGAAGAAGGTACTCAGTACTTAAAGAATTCGACAACGAAGCATCCTCTCCTTCAAAAAGCCACCAGAACTGCTGGTGCTACTTAGGAACATACCTCATGTCGCGACTCACTAACGCCCTACTGAACCAGAGACGCTCCGCACTGCCGTCTGCAACCTCTCTGTTCTAGTTGAGTCGCCTGTCCGCAGCTGTTCGAGCGACGTGGAAGATTACCGGCACCGCCAATGTGTCTTGGATCATACCTTTATTATCAAGGTAGAGGAACGCTTCTGGAGGAAGCAAACTCTTTCATGATACATATATCATGCATATATCAGCTTAATAACGAAATTGTTCACTCTTGTTAGGTTTGCCTTTTGTATAGGGTTTTCTAATAACGACTTGACAACTTTTTTTTTTAAATAAAAGGCAAACCATTTGATATATTTCAAAAACTTTATTTATTGGCTTGAAGTACAATCAAAACATTTATGAATGGAACTCGACTTCGTTCATATGGTCACCGCGGCCACGTTTGCAGCGGTCGATTCGTTGGACACAATTTTCAACGACTCGACCACACATTTCGGCCGTAACGGCCGCTATTTCACGTTCAATGTTGACTCTGAGCTCTTCGGCGTGTTGGCATAAACCAATGACTTAAAGGAGCCCCACAGAAAAAAGTCAAGCGGCGTTAAATCGCACGAACGAGGCGGCCAATCGACTGGCCCATATCTTGAGATAACACGCTCACCATACTTACTCTTCAATAAATTGATTGTAGCGTATGCTGTGTGGCTTGTTGCACCATCCTGTTGAAACCACATGTTTTCCAAGTCCATATCTTCCAATTCAGGCCAAAAATAATTGGTGATCATGGCGCGATAACGCTGACCATTCACAGTAACGTGACGATCGTTATCGTCGACGAAAAATATGGCCCAATAACGCCGCCGGCATGCAAACCGCACCAAACAGTTATTTTTTGTCGATGAAGTGGTGATTCATGAAGCACATGTGGGTTTTCACGCGACCAATAACGCATATTTTGTTTATTGACGAACCCATTGAGCCAAAAATGAGCTTTGTCACTGATGATGATTTTGTGATGTAATTCATCATCTTGGCGCATCTTCTCCAGAACCCAATCGGATAACGTACGTCGCTTCAAATGGTCCATCGGCTTTAATTCTTGAGTCAGCTTGATCTTGTATGGGTGTGAACCAAGATCCTTACGCAAAATACGCCATAATGTGGTCTGAGCGATGCCAAATTCTTGAGAACGCCGTGGAATTGCATGATTTGGATCGTTTGCTACGGACGTCTGAACGGCAGCGATATATTCGCCACTTCGACCAACCCGTTGTCTCACTGACACGAGAACATCACACAACGAATATGTAGGCTTAAATTTTTGCACTAAACTTGTTATTACCTGTCTACTAGGGCGAGAATTACGACCGAAAATTGGAGTTAACGCTCTTTAAGTTGCAGTCACCGGCTCCGAATATCTGTAGAAAATTTTTATAATTTGCAGACATTGCTCGTTAGTGTACTTTATTATGATGAAAATGTTGAGTTTACTAAATAAATTGACAGTGACAGTTTGTTCAAAGTTGTCAAGTCCCTATTGAAAAACTCTGTATAAGACCGCACCAGGATAGAATTATTTGTACTCAGACTCTGGTATTCTGTATAAGCGAAGGTAAGTCCTAAGAGAAACACACAATAAACTTGTTCTCATGTTGAATTAGACGAGACATAGACCATATAAGGGCCACATAGCAGATCAGCTTCACCCTCGCATCGAGTTGGCAAAACAAGTGGCTGCCCAAGAGGCCCCACAATCGAAAACTTTCGCCAATTCTTTATTGTGTCCCTAGAGGTCCCAGACAAAGGCGTCCTAAACAAAATGGTTTTCGACTTCTGAAAGTTGATGTTCAACTTTTGATTAAGTCGTCTGTGTAAATGTTTAAAGTGAAATGTTCCAGCAGGAGTCACATAGCCATTTTTCACGATGAACTGTCTATCTATCTACCAGTGCACCAGTGCACTGGTTCTTGTCTTTGTTCCATTGGATATCATGATATCATGTATGACATCATGTCCCGCCTTGAAACTGGATTGATTATCCAGAACTATATTTTTGTCCTCAACCCACTTAGTCAAGATACTGTTGATCACCTTTTCGAAAACCTTATTGATGTTTGGTAAAAGACTGATCGTGCGGAGATTCGCCGAATTGGAAGTATCTTTATCCCTTTTTGGATATGGGATGTACCACCGCAGTTTTTCAATGCGCTTAATCGTGGGCATTATTCATTGCATTATTAAACAGGATGGTATAAATGTTCACTTTAATGGAACTGAAACGCATTGCAGAAGTTCGACTACCATGACGCCCTATGACACATGAAGGGCCAGAAGTCCTAAGAGCAAGCAGAAGAGTGAATGGAATAGGCATTTAGACTGATTAGTAAATGTAAAGAGTATATTGGGAAATTATTTGCTTGTACTCTTTATGAAGGTAACATCTGGCTCAAGGACATGATAAAGTCTTAAGACTTCAGGCAAACAAAGCAAATGTTTTTCTCGTCTGAGCTCTTAACCTTTGCGTTATCTTCATCCTAAACTCATTTAACAACAAACGTCTTTTTTAAATAAATTAAAGTAAATATATTAAAAATAGATAAAAACTCGGTCAAAGCACAACTTGTACTCGCATCGAAAGTAAAACTTTTACCTATATTCGCATTAACCTTGGCCTTTTTACAAATTCAGTAAAGTTTAATTTCTCTGCTCAGCTATGCGTACAACCTTGCGTTAAACTTTTCCCCGGAAGATCTGTTCTCTGCGTCATTCGCTATAATGACTTACAATGAAAAGCATCATGGGCTGACAGACGATTATTTTTACCTGCTCAAAGCGTTTACTTATTGAAAAACTCCATCCAATAAGAACTGCATCCAAAACTTCTCACAAAGAGCTCGTATACTTCAATTAATTTTTTTTTAATTAAATGCCTCCCAGCAGCCATTAAGAACCACTTCTACTAGAGAGAGAAAGGATTCGTAAAAATCGTTCATTTTGAATTTATTGAAATTTTCGAGAACTCGAAAACAGTTGACAGCACACAAACAAAGCAATCTACTTTCTTTCACTTACAGTACAAACAAGTTCCTCTCTAAAAAAAACTTCTCGCAGTACAGGGCTTCTATTTCGATCTGACTACTATTATAAAACACACTCCGACTCTTGCCACTTTTGACTCATTTACAACAGCCTTCAGATTCAGGTTCCGTTTGTTCGTAACACATCAGATACACCAATGTACAGTGGTGCACAAAAATAAGAAACGCAAAAGATAGACAAAAATACGATAGACGAACACAAAATACTCCGACCACACTGCGCTGGAAATTTAATTGAAATTGTTGCACGCATCTAAACCAGTAGCATTAAAAGGAAACAACACACAAAGGAGGTCCTTCAATTTCATTCTTATTTTCATTTCATTTTATTTTTGACTGCTTTGCATTTAACAAAAGTCCACCCTCTGAATGCGACCAGACCGATCGACCCTTAAATCCAGCAGATGACTGTGAAAATAGTGCGAAAAGTTTGTAATTAAATTGATTCGTGCTGTTGGAAAGTTTGATTGAAAATATGTGTGGCAATTTTCAGGGACATAAAATGGCAACATGGAACAAATCATTGCGCGGCAGTACGGAAACACTTGCCGAGGCAAGTGGCAAATATGTAAGAGAAGGGATAGGAAAGAATGCTGTGGTTTAGTAGTAAGAGTTTCTATTCATTCTTTTAATCAAACTTTTGCATCATTACGAACTATGACTTTTAAATTAGGGAGGATGAATATTGAGATCGGTGGGAAGAGATTCCTTGGATAGCTGCCTTCGGCGACAACTCAGAGTTTATGAACGAAGCCATCAACATGATCGTAAATGGAAAGTTTTTGCACACCAAACATTTGAACCACGTCGACGACATACTATATAAAATTTCTACTGCAACATCCTTGTGATGGTGTTAAGAATACTCCTTAAAAAGACTGAAAATTTAAATTTAGAAAAGGGATTTTCTACGGATAGATGCTTTTGACAGAAATATTGCTGGGATAGATGAACCGAAGGAAAAGCATTTCAACTTTTTGTACGTACGACATTCATATTTTGTAGATACATTGTATCATCAAGTCGTAATTGATGTGCGAAAATCCAAGAGGGACACCATCAAAATGATATAAAGTTGCCATTGCTTTGTGGAGGTCATTAGCCTTACCCGTCATATGCAGTGATTGCTTATATAAACGAAGTACTTAACGTTATACAAGTGTTTGCTATACGATTATTATTCCAAGCCTTTATGGAGGATATAAGGAGATTTGAGGTGGTCGACGGAGATGGGTATTTAAACCCTTATTTTGAATGGCGAAATACTTATTGTATTTACTTATCGTGCTTTTGCACCACTTGGTAGGAAGCGGGAACGGCACTTGGTAGTGAACAATGAACGGATGTGGTCGTGTTGCACTTGCGAAGTCCTTGAAAGCAAAAGTTGCTTATTGTATATGGCAAGAATAACTCTTTAAGATGATTTGGTAGGTTAGGTAAGGATATGTTGAAATGACTTTCGGCAAGAAAGCCGTCCATTATTTTACTAGATGAATTCAGAATTTTCCTTAACTCTTTGAACCAATTGTAGCTTCAGGTGAAGCATTATAGTGCACCCTCTTTAAGAGCAACTTCGACATACTCGGAGCCAAGGTCTAAAGAGACCATGGACCTGGTTGTTTTGAACCAGAGAATAGAGATGGCGGTGCAAGAAACCTGAATACGCCAAAAGCGGCTCTCATAACCTCAGTGGGGCTACTAGCGCTGGCCTCTTTTGCCGAAGTCTTCGTTTAGGGATATTACTAAAAACCATGCCCTCCAGGATGCGGGCTGTGAGTTGGGGGTACTTTTCCAACTATACAAAACAGAAAACAGTTAAGAGACAATTAACAGCCTCGAACACGGAAGGATAAAATGTTGATGATTCCAGGAAACGTTTAAAAGGCAACGAATTTCGTCTTCTGTAACATATCGTGTGTTGCCGAACAACTCACAGGAACGCTGTATTTCAAACACCAGCTACAAAACAGATAATACTGCAATCCAAGAAGTGCGATGGGATGGGTCGTTCGATCAAAAAAGAAGATGAAGAATGTACGAGGGGTGTTTGATGAATACCCAGATTAGAAATGACAATGCAAATTATATCCCCTTTCAGCTCGATACACTTTTCCCAGCGTTGCTGCAAGTTTTTGAACCCCTCCGTATAGTATGACTGCAACCCGTACTTCTTTCTGGCGAGCGATCTATTAAAGTTTGGGAACAAAAAGAAGTCGCAGGGAGCCAAATCCGGAGAATACCGTGGAGTGGGGGCGGATTCATAGTGCAAATCGACCAATTTGGCTGTGGCGACTGCGGAGGTGTGAACCGGTGTGTTATCGTGGTCGAAGAGCACTTTTTTCTTCACTAAATGTGGTCGTTTTTTCTTCAAATCGGCGTTGTGTGTGTTTTTGTGCGGCTGCGATTGTTTTTCCCTTCTCCAAATAGTCAACCTGGATCACACCTTCTGTGTCCCAAAAAACGGTGGCTTTCAACTTTTCACCCGAAGGCACGGTCTTCGCCTTCTTTGGAGCACGTTTACCGGGTAAAACTCATTGTTTCGATTGTTTTTTGATCTTTGGTGTACCAATAAATCCATGTCTCATCGACGGTCACGAAACGACGCAGAAACTTCTCCGGATTTCGATTAAACAGGGCCAATCATGTTTTTGAAGTGGTCTCACGATTGCGCTTGTTCTCCGGTGTGAGCAACGCTGCACCCATCGGGCGGACAGCTTCCTCATGCCCAAAATGTCGCACAGGATATAACTAAGTTTAGTTGCCTGCTACCTTAGGCAACTCGCGAATTTTCACACTCGGCACGGTAATCTCGCCAATACGAGATCAAGCATTTCGTCCACGGTTTTCTCTGTGGTAACTGCTTTCGGGCCACCTGGACGCGGTTAATTGAAATCCGACGTAGGGTCACGGCAAAACTCGGCGAACCAATGGTAAACTGCTGTAAATTAAGCTTAATGGGTCGCATACACACCAATTAAAAACAATAATTGGATCACGGAGGATCACCCTAACACGGTATCAAAACAAAACTATGTATCGGATTGTCACCAAGTTTTGACAATTTGGCTAAAAGAGGTCGTACTAAATGATGGTACTTTCATTTTGGCTCAGTAGCGTAATCTGTCTTCCAATCCGGATACTCAACAAATAGCACTCGTAGATTTTAAGATTCCCTATTTGAAAAAGAATTAGGCGGAAAATCTTAAGCTTTCGGAATTTAGACGAATAATATAATATTCCGCATAGCACCCAAATTCGAAAATATGAACCCGATAAGCGTTCATGCTCTTACAGAAGATAAGAAGGATTTCAACTACTTACTACATCGAACAGCTCAGTGCCACAGCAGTGGCAGCATGATTGTGATGAGAGATTTTAAGGCAGGGCTGGTAAGTTGTCCCTGAATGAGTCATCTGAAAACACCGCCTTCATAACACCAGGTCCAGAAATAGATTCAGGTTCTTAGAATCTGTAACGTGTTGTAACCTCTAAGTATTCAGCATTCGGTTTTCACGTCTCAACGGACTTGACCCCTTGATTCCTTGAGATTGACGGCAGCGCCCCTCCTGCATTTTTTATATTCGAATTTCGCGAGTAGGCAAGATCGGCTCTGGCCATTACCTTATCCCAAGCGGATATCACATGCACAACCAGGTCGAGTAAGACCATCAGAGTTCGAAGATTAAAAGCTGCAAGTGTAAGAGACCGCTGAAATCTTTTCCGATTTCTCGAAAAGAAAAAAATTGTGAAAAATAAGCGCGAGATCTAGACAATGGAGAGATGTTACTGCGGGAATGACTGAATAAATGATTATGAGAGAATAGAATGAACATATCATCGTTACAAGGCCGGAATCTAAAACTGCAAATATGAATATGGTAGCAGAGTATTACTGAAAATGTAGAAATACTACTTCTGCAGACTGTATACCTAGTACTAGCAAACGTTTTGGTAAACGAAGTGAAGACAATCTTTCTCAAGAATCGATGTATGTATCGACTCCAACTTGACGGTTATTTGACAAGTGGCTTTTATGTAAAGTTCAACCGTAAAAAAATTTTACTTCTGTTGTTTTCAATCAGTGAAGCTTTGTGAGTATCGGCCGGAAGAGGCCGAAATGCTTCTATCAGTAAACGAAGGTAAAAAAGAGTACATGCAGTCTACTGGAAAGGCTGCACGCGACATACAGCTTGCCCCGAATTTCAACAGTTCTGGCAGTCATAAGTTCGACTGAAACTGTCGCATCACAGTTTCAAGCAGCAGCAACAACAGCTTAGAAATCAAACGCAGAATTACTCTTGCCGATTTCTTTAGGCTCAGAAAGCAATGGGCTAACAAAACACTTTTTTGATCCCATACATGCTCTATTACGCAAAGGCTTTGATCTAGCTGAAAGTGGATGAAGAAGTAGTTGGCCGTTTCGAAAGGAAGGTACTGCGTGTAATTGTTGGTCTGTGTATTGTGGCGATGTATCCGTGCCTATAATGACAGCAAGCCTGTGCAAAAGGCCTTACAGAAGCCCCTCATCACCACCAAACATGCTAGAGGACGCAAAGCTAGCTTCAGAAAATATTATCAGACCATCAAGTAGTAGGACCTGTAGACCCAAGTAATGTATTTACAATTTCAGAGGATCTAAACTTTCCTCACCTACGAGTACAATGTATATAATTAAATGGCGAGAATCTGCAGAATTTGCAAAATACTCCTCCGTGGCGTCGATGACTTCCTCGCGTGAGCTGAATTCTTTATTGATGAGTCATCTTTTGAGGTTTGGGAAGAGATAAGAGTCCGAGGGAGCCAAATCGGGCGAATATGGTGGATGTGACAGCAATTGGAGCCGTAAGTCATTGATTTTACCCGTGGTTGCGATGCTCTTGTGCGCCGGTGCATTGTCTTGCAAAAACAAAATTTTTTTTCGCTTCATGTGAGGCCGCTTTGCAGCGATTTCGGCCTTCAATCGCTCCAATAATGCACAGTAATACTCACTGTTGATGGTTTTTTTTTCGAGGTAGTCCACGAAGAGTATGTCATGACAATCCCAGAAAACTGACGTAATAACCTTTCCGACCCATCGAGCCTCCCTCGGCCGCTTCGAAGAACTCGTGCCGGCTTCAGTCCATTTGCCGGGCACTCATTTTGTTCTCTGATGTGTAATAGTGGATCCAAGTTTCATCAACAGTTACCAATCGACGCCAAAAGTCCGCCTGATTCCGCATCAGCAAATCCAAACACTCTTTCGAAGTGCTCTCGCGTTCGTGTTTTTGGTCAGGAGTGAGTATACGCGGCACCCAGCTGCAGGATAACTTTTTCATATGCAGAATATTGTCCAAAATATGGCATGTGCGCTCAGTACTAATCTTTGTGGTATCTGCTAGCTCGCGCACCTTCACTTTCCGGTCAGCCAACACCATTTCATGTATTTTTTTGACATTGTCCTCTGTAACCGCATCTTAGGGCCTGCCGCTACGGATTTGATCGGTAGTGGAGTTGCGGCCACCACGAAACTCTCGAAACCAATATTTGATGGTGTTTTCTGACATAGCATTAGCCCGATAATATTGTATATATCCAACTTTTCTTTTGTTTCCTTCACCGTTTTGCCTCTCAAAAAATAATGTTTTATGAGAGAACGAAAATCGTTTTTGTCCATACTCAACATGATGCCAAACACGTCAACAATAATCAGCTGTTCAAACAAAACTAAAGACAGTATCGCACTGAAATATGGCATTTGAAACTAACGTACATCAATGTCTCTCTTTTTTTTCCTCCCTTACTTTCCTTCGTCCACACTGCCAGGATATAAAAAAATTATACATCGCTCCAACTTGGTGGATTCGTTACAAAGCTGTTTCTTTACGGTAGTGGCTCGCTAGCTCACACCTCTTTACGTTTTAATGGTAACACATTTAATGGTAACTGCATTTAGCAGCAGAATCTTCTGAAGAACTCTGATTGGAGTCACCTTGCAACATATCCAGCTAGAAAATCTAATCTTCTAAAATCATTGTTCAATTTATCAACAGAAGTGGGTCCTCTGGTAATTCTGCATACAGTTCATATGAAAGAGTAACAGTCTTATATTGGAATTTAATAAGTAAAGCCAACTTCTACCTTAAAACCGCAGGTTCCAGGCTAGAGATCTTTCCAAAACCTACTTCTCAGTAGTGAATTTCGAACAAATCTTATCTTAGAATATGACAAAGAGGCACGAATACAATGATCACTTAAATGTAAAGTAAAAATAAACTAAGCGCCATTTGATCTTATAGGAGAAAACCTCAATTTTTAGTCATGTCGCAAGCTACATTTAGTTGAGCAGAAAATGAAACACAAAATACTGAGTGCAAATTGAATACGAAGCCAATGTTACCAATAACATCAACAACTTTGCAACTTTACAACTCATTCATCTCCATTGTGCGTATAAGGCAAATTTCGTCGGTCTGGCATGAACATGGCTCAAATATCCTGCCACATCTTTTTCTATTTCTTTGCTTGAATTTTGCTCTTCCTTCCTTCAAGGTAACTGAGCTGTGCACCATCAATCGTCCCCAACCATTCTGATCAATATCACGGAGCACCTTCTTCTCCATCAGGTGTACACAGAGATACTTAAATGGAGTAAAGCATACAAAAGACTAAAACAACAACAACAACAGCCGACGGCAGAAACAAAACATAAAACACGTAAAATGAATCGAAAATATATGTAAGATGTAGGCGCCCATAAATTCGCATTTAATGTAATCCCCAGTGTGGCCGTGGCATAGAGCAGCTGCTACTGCTAGTGGCACTGCTACCGTCGCTGTCATTGCCACTGATGGTGTCGGTGTTGCCACACTGCCCACAAATCCCAATGTTCGTGTGGAATATTTCCTGCAGGTGTTCATTCGAACGCTCGTATTTATTGATTTTTCATTGGCATTTTCTGCACGTGAAAACTTTCCCCATTAAATTACTTTCTTCTTCAAATAATTATCGAAGGACACTTGCTACTGCTTTCGTATGCCTTTCGTATGGGCCTTCGTCCATTTCTATCTTCTCATTCATCTTCGCATCTTCCTTTTGTCTTTCTGCTATTCATCTGCTCTCGTTTGTCTTTTTTTTTTCTAAAAAGGCAATCATTCTAACTTTTGCGGTAACTCCTTGTGGTTATCTGGAGCGAACGGATTCGAACTCGAACTTGAGTAACATATGCCAAGGCCACATGCAGAAGATTATCCTTTATTATCCATATCAATTGTGTATTTCTAAACATAAAGTCACAAGGCCATCACCATCATCATCATCATCGTCAGAAGTATTATGATACACGCCAGAGGCAGGCAGTAAGTGTATGTAAGAGCGTTTCCGTTTCCGGATTAAATTTTTTTTTCGATTTTTTCCACTTTTGCGGAAATAAAATCCAGCAATGGCGTATATGTGTATCTGTACTCATGGAGGACATATGTTAGACTAGTTCCTGGCTCAATTTTTTTGTTGTGTCCTTACTGACGGGTGCATTAAAGTAGGTCAGTCCCTAATTCAATAAACAACAACGGGCGGCGGTGGTGAAGTTCTCTAATATAAAGAGAGAGCGAACCAGGATAGCTCGAGAGATTTATGAATTAAACGCGAGTCCTTTTGCAGATTGCAGCGAATTCAGAGGTGAGTATGCGCATTCATATCTTCAATCATTTGATAAGAACATGGGGTAAATTCAGGGGTAGAAAGTGCGAAATGTTTCAGATTCGGAATTGTTGGTATTCGGCAACATGAAAGGTTTTTTCAAGATTCGAATTGTGGGTCAGTCAGAAAGCGATTTCAATTAAAACTTTTGGCTGAATGAGAGGGAGGAATTTATAGTGATGTAACTAAAACATTAAAGTATGCTGAAGCACTACACACCATGAGTGGCATATTTTCCGGTATTTCTTGTTAAATTATTGAAATGTACGGGTATCATAGTTACAGAATGGAGAGAACGTTTTGAAGGTATACTCGTATATATCTATCTACTCTTTGGTTCATGAAGTAGATTACGGCTCCTCTTTCCGAGTACTTAATTAAATACGTATGAGGAATCATTCTATAAGTTCAAAGTTTATGGGCTAACTAACCTTTTCTTATCTAAGCTCTTATTAAGGGCTTTATTTAACTTGTTAAGTTTTGATGAAAAGATACTGAAAATAAAAGAATTGCAGTTAATCCGCTTATTTGACTAAATTAACTTGTAAGGCTATTTCCGTCAGTTTTGACAGATGTGTGCGATTAAGTGGAGATATCATTAGTCTAGCATTCATTTATTGAAACGTACCAAAATTATTTTTGATTAAAAGGCTTTTATAAAAAACAACTGTTTAAATTATGTAAGATTCAAATGTTATCAAAAGATAATCTAATAACTTTTACCGAACGTCGCAAGACTATTTTATTTTCTCAGCCTGAAGTTTTTCCAGCTCAAGACCGCATCATTACCTATTAGTGATGCGTGCTAGATATCTATCTAATAGTGAACCAGCGATGAACATGTATATGTGGAGGTCTTAATAGCGTAAGCCCACCCAGCTGAATTTCAACACGCATTTCGTATGGCACACGAGGCATCTCTTGCTGACTTGATAGGCAAGTGCCGTCAGATGTCTAACAATACGTCCTCAAAGGAAAAACGAACAGATTGCTCTCCATGGTAGAAAATTTTAATGGCTAGCGGAAGCTTTATTTGAACTACTTCTATAAATTCTAAGCTCAAATGATAAGGTGTTTTTAAGATGGAAACAAAATCTTTAAAAAGAGAGATGTTGATGGAGTAGCTCTTGATGGGTCAACGGGAGTGCTCGCATTTTCAATGTGGGTTACACACACCAAAGAATCAGGTCCTTATTCTAGGGACTAAGACCAAAAGTCTAGCGCTTTAAGTTGGAAACTATGCGCAGAGGTAACTTCCATACCAGGAAAAACCAAAATAGTTCGAGTTCAGAGACAACAACAAGCCTCGGATATAGATGACCTTCTGTTGACACCATAGCCAACGAGACAAGGACAATGATTTTCGGATTCTTAACAGGAAAATGTTTCACTGAAAAGTGGAACCCAAGCGTACATCAATCTGGCGAAAGCAAGGTAGTTGAATTTGATATTTCTGATGCATTTGACAGAGCTTTTTGTCAAAAATGCCTGCTTTTAGGATCGAAGACGCTCTTTTTACGAATTACCTTTCGGAAACTTCAATTCAAGTTGTCTTGGATGATTTCAAGTCTGATATTCACAAAATAGATGTTGGTGTGCCCCAGGGCTCCGTTCTGTCTCCGACACGGAGACACGTACCTGCTCTTCGGATGTAGAACAGGAATGACAGCGTAGGTTAAGCTCATTAAATTCCGATATTAACAGCAAACCAATTGGGGAACTATTAGTAAAGTGGCATTTAATGCTATCTTCTGTCATTAAAGCGAAATCTAAATATACTGCCATTATCCATGAATGGCACTTGCATCGTCGAAACCGAAAAACTTTCCATTGTCGGTATGTGTGTGAGTGATAACCTACGTTAGAATAACCACATATTCGATGTCGCCAAAAATGCTGCAAAATGTCTAGGTTTCCTTAAGCGATGTAAAATATAAAATCCACATCTGGTCAAGTGCTCCTTAAAAATCTCTGCACCTGCTAGATAGGATTCAAATCGGTGCAATAAAACTCATATAGTTGATCAAAAAGAAGAAACTGGATACTTTACCTCCATACACCGCAAAATATACAATAACAAAAAAAAGCTGTTAATTAATTATAGGCTCGCAACTGCAACCAACTTCAGACTGCTATAATTTCCAAGCCGTCTATGACAGTGAGTTCAATTTCTGACACATGGCTGACAATAGTTTTATTATTTACAAGTCTTTTAAACGATTCGCGTCTAAGTTGTGTTGAAAATTTTTTATCCGCGATGGAATTCAAACGTATTAGTGTGATTGCTTTAGATTTGGCTGGACAACCACAAGTAGCTATCGTTAGAGCCCTCCAGCACCTCAAAAAAAACAGCAAAATCGACAGAAATGGTTCGGAAAGTGAAGGCTCAAATTGAGCGAAATCCGCGTCGAAGTGGAAGAAAAATGGCTCGTGAGCACAACATATCATTGGAACGGATGCAACACATATTGAAAAATGAGCTTCTGCTCAAGCCATTAAAGTTCCAAAAAACACACGTATCTTACACCGTAACAGAAAAAAGTTAGAGTCGAAAGAGCGAAGGAGTTGCTACGTTTGCACGAAAGTGGTGAGTTGCCGAATTTGGTTTTCTCCAATGATTCGCCATTTGCTATCGGGCAATATATCAATAAACAAAATGACCGAGTTTACTTGCCAGAGAGGTCCTTCGAAAATATACACCTTCGGACGGCCACCAGGAAGCAGGCAGCACCGATGGTGACGGTTTAGGCCGCCATAACCGCCGATGGTCGCTCTCCGCTCGTATTTTTGGACCGTGGTGTCAAAATTAATGCGATCGTATACCCTGAAACTGTCTTAGAGGCAGTATTGAAGTCTTGGGCACGGTCGGAGACCGTGCACATTTCAACAAGACTCGGCAGCGTCTCACAAGGCGCACGTCAACCAAGATTGGTTAAAAAACAATGTTCCACACTTCATTTCTCCGACACAATGGATTGCAAATTCTCCGGATGCAAATCCGTTGGATTTCACCTCAAACAAGCACCTCGCCGGGAATAAACCAAAATATCCCAGAGCCACTTGCATGCAGCGTGCGATGCTTTCTTCGGCCGTCTCAAGGCCATTATTCGCACCGAAGGTGGACATATTGAAAACTACTGATACAATATGAAAATTAATGTATTTTCCAATATTTTTTGCTTTGGCACAATAAGGGTGTACAATACTCAATTAAGTTCCATCTCAAAAAAGAAATCGGACACTTAATTATGCATCTAGAGAAACACATCAAAAGTTATAAAAATAAAAAAACAAAAACTAAATTAGTACTTACAAGCTAAACCTTTACTCTTTTTCAACGCATTCAATCTATTTGGCATTGATGGGACCAATTTTTCGCGAAAAGAAAGTGGAATTTTGTCCCATTCGGATTTTAAAGCTAGCTCTAAGTCATTTTTTCCTTGAAATCGAGCAGTTTTTAAGTTGATTCTTCAAATAGCTTCCCACGTGTTCTATTTCGTTTAAGTCTGGTAATTGTATAGAGATTTTGAGCACATTTCGACGGTTGTACAGGAGCCAGAGTCGAGTGTTATGATCTTTGTGCTTGGAATCATTGTCCCGGTTAAAAAAAATATTCATCGCTGATTCCCAATTTTTGAGCACTTTTGTTCAAACTATTTTTCAAAATTTGTATGTACTTGTAATGATTCATGTATTGATACCATTTATAAAAACAAGATTTTCAGGTCCAACCGCCGACAAACAAGCCCAAATTGTAACTGAGCCGACATCATATTTTACATTTGGCCATAGATTCTTTACTCAGAACTCTTTGTTTGGGTTTCTCCGTACATATGTTTATCCATCAGATCGAAATAAATTAAATATACTCTCGTCTGAGAACAAAACACACTTCGAAAACGAAAATCTTTGCTTTGATGATGTTTAACAAAGTCTTGTCTTTTTATACGATTTTTCTTGCGGATATACGGCTTCTTCCGGGCGACTCTTCCATAAAAACTATTTTTTTGTAAAACGATTCTAACTGTTTCTGGATTAACATCTTTTTGTAATATTTCTTAACCTCTGCTGTAACTTTGGTATTTTAGGTGTTGTAACACCAGAAGGAACTCGCCTCCCACAGCAACTGGCTAACCAATTACACCATGACTGTCCTCTTTTATTTTTAGCTGGAATAAACGCTAACTTCCGTATTCAAATATTTCAGTAGGCGTTCAACCCAACAATCATTAAGGGCTTAGCACAACGTCATCTTTTAAAATGACACGGAGTAAATAATCAGTAAACGTATTCAAATTCGTTTCAGTTTCGAATCTCTAAATATACATACTACAAATATGTACATATATCTTTACATGTGGATAACATATTGATGACATTCATTAATAATCTTAAAGTGAAATTAATAACTAACCCAACATATAAAATTTTCAACTGACCTACGCTAATTAATTCCTCATGTCAGATTTCTATCGAAATGGAAATTGCAATCTAACAAATGATCCAAATGCTGTTATAATGATCTGCAGCGGCCTTTGTAGCAAGTCGTTCCATTCTTTTTGCATTAGTTTGGGTAAGAGATCCATGGTGTGCCTATGAAATTTTAAAAACAACTTTTTGTTTTATTGTGATAAGTGTAAGGACAACACATCGATTCTTACTGAGATGCTTGAATCTGCAATTATCGAACCGCCCTCAACCCTCTCCGGAAACTGATGCTACTACACCAACTCCTGAATCCACTATTTCGTGATTTGGTATCTTATGGACACTTTCGGAGTGGAACAAAAGAATAGGAAAAAATGAACAATTTCAACAAAGCTGAATCAGTTTCCTTTTTAATAAGAGGTACACATCTAGTCTACTTGTCTTTTTAAATCAAAATTTAAAATTGATGTCAGCAAATTCCGTAAGATCTCTGCCTTTAAGGTAAGCATTTCGTTAAAATATGAATAGATGATCATCAACCCTGCAACAAAACCCAACAACATCTTCTCATTCCACTCAAATAAGAACGGCGTATATTAAATTTATCCGCTCCCATATTTTAAATCCCTCCCAATCTTTTACGATAAATTTACACCCCAATACAACACATCCTTCTTCTTCAGACCACATACTCCTACATTCTCCAAAGGCAAAGTTAACCAAGCACCTTACCAATTAAGGGAATGATGGTCGGTATAATCTCTCTCGATTCAGAGACCGCAGATTGTATGATAATGTTCGTTTATATCTCGCCTTTCTACATAATAAGCCAGGCTCTATCTTTTCTGAAGCCTCCCAAATGTCTGTCAATGTATTATCAAAACGTAAGAGGATTACGAGTTAAGATTTCTGCTATTTACCTTAATTCGCACTCACAGAAACCAATCTCAACCCCTTATATTACGAATAATGAATTATTTTTTATTAGCTATATACTCTCGTCTCAAACCTAGACCCTTTAAAAAATAAAAATAACAAATAACATCGGCAGACAACTCGATATAAACTTCGTCACTGATACAGATAACCGCGAAGTTTTTTAGAAAGTAGATATCTCCTCTCTAAATTTGATAATTACTACCCTCCTCTTTCTCTTATGTTGTCATATGACAATGGTCTTTATAAAGTTCCCTATTAGTATTCTTACAGATTAAATTTTCATGGGGCTAATTACGCCAAACTAAAAAACTTCTAGGAAAATCCTAATCTCTCGGTCAACAATGCTTTCGCATCCTTTTATACCGAATTTTTCAAATGCCTCTCCCAATCAGTCCCTTTTTTACCCAAAAAGAATTCCTCATCACCGCCCTATTATAATAAAGAGCTGCGATCTCTTTGTAACAAGAGAAATTAGCTCTGATATACATACTTGAAATCGCGTTTCGACGCCGATTTATTCTACTACTAGTCTTCCCAAATAAATTTCTCTGTACTATGCAAAACTCTCTATGACAACTATTTAAACCAAATGGACCACACACTCATTTCCGACCCCAAATGATTCTTTCAGTTTATTAAAACTAAAAGTAAATCGGATAACAATCCATCCTCTCTGAATTTTCTTGACATTACAAATTACAAATCTGTACGCAATTTTTTTTAGTCAAGCGTTCGTCATCCATTCCCAAGAGCCAGACCACTCTTACTTTTCTTACTTAAATTTCTGTTCACAAACAACTTTGAAATCTGTATCTATAACTTAAGAGAAAGCTAAATTTAAAATAATAAACCTTAACCCATATCGGCCCAATGTTCGATAAGTCGAACACTTAAATTTCATTTCCTTTTTTTTAATTTTTTTGGTAGTTTTCCAGAGTTAAGATGCCATGTTTTTACATTATCTGATAGCAGTGAATATTTTTTATATAAGTATATATATATATATATATAAACATATATATATGTTTCAACGCCCACCCCTCCTAAAGACAAAACCCCAAAAAAAGACTAATTTTTAATAAATAATTTTTAAATTGTCAAAAAATAATTTAAAAAACTAAAATTTAAAAAATGGAGTACACAGTTTTTTTTTGCAAGTAAATAAAAAGGCAAATTATGTTTTCACTGTTTTATTTGAGTCAATACAATGGGCGGCCCATATATAGGGTTTTCCAATAGGGACTTGACAACTTTGAATTTAATTTCTGAACGCACTCTTTCACTAATCATCAAACTGTCACGGTCAATTTATTCAAATTATATTATAAAAATTTTCTACAGATATTCGGAGTCGGTGGTTGCAACTTTAAGAGCGTTAACTCCAATTTTCGGTCGTAATTCTCGTCCTAGTAGACAGGCAATAACAAATTTAGTGCAAACATTTGAGTCTACGTCCGTAGCAAACGATCCAAATTAGTCAATTCCACGGCGTTTTCAAGAATTAGGCATCGCTCAGACCACATTATGGCGTATTTTGCGTAAGGATCTTGGTTTACACCAATACATGATCAAGCTGACTTAAGAATTGAAGCCGATCTACCATTTGAAGCGACGTACGTTCTTCGATTGGGTTCTGGAGAAAATGCGCCAAGATGATGAATTTCATCGCATCGCATTTCATCTTCAGTGACGAAGCTCATTTTTGGCTCAGTGTGTTCGTTAATAAGCAAAATATGCGTTATTGGTCTAGTGAAAACCCACATGTGCTTCATGAATCACCACTTCATCCACAAAAAATAACAGTTTGGTGCGGTTTACATGCCGGCGGCGTTATTGGGCCATGTTTTTTCGTCGACGATAACGATCGTCACGTTACTGTGAATGGTAAGCGTTATCGCACCATAAACACCGATTATTTTTGGCACGAATTGGAAGATATGGACTTGGTCGATATGTGGTTTCAACAGGATGGTTCCAAAGGCCACACAGCACACGCTACAATCGATTTATTGAAGAGTAAATATGGTGAGCGTGTTATATCAAGACATGGGCCAGTCGGTTGGCTGCCTCGTTCGTGCGATTTAACGCCGCTTACCTATTTTCTGTGGGGCTACGTTAAGTCATTGGTTTATGCCAACACGCCGACGACGTTGGAAGAGTTCAGAGCCAACATTGAACGCGAAATAGCGTTGTGTGGCCTAGTCGTTGAAAATTGGGTCCAACGAATCGACCGCTGTAAACGTGCCCGCGGTGGCCATATGAACGAAGTTAAGTTCCATTCATAAAGTTTTTGAAATATCTCAAATGGTTTGCCTTTTATTTAAAAACAAAAAGTTGTAGAGTCGTTCTTAAAAAACCCTATATTTAAAATCGGGTATTCGATTCAATTTTTTTCTTACTTGAATAAAATAACAGCTTGAAATATCGCTTTACCTTTTGTATAGTACCCACGCGATATTTCTTTCAACCGAATGTAACTGTCCGAGTTTAGTATGCCATGATTTGCAATTAAGTCAACCTTATTAGTCAGAACAATTTGCGAGTGAAAGTGAAGCAGTGTGAAGTGATTTGAAAATTGAAAAAAAAAGTACTGCAAAACTTCGACGTCGAGCTCTCACGAAATCTGAATTGATGACTATTATTGAAGATTGGAGTGACGATGAGAGGGAGGTCTCCGCTGTTACAATTATACCACCAGACAGAGTTAAGGAAACCTCCGATGAAGAAGATTTTGATGATAATTTTATGCCTATGCATGAAGTGAATACACTTGCGGTCATAAAAACCGCACCACCTAATGAGTTCTCCAAAAATCCCTATTTACATCAGATCGTAAGGGTTTTTCCCATACTAATGAAGGGTATTCTCCATAGCGGAGTTCGGCCACGTATTCAGTGCAAAAAAAATCAGTTTAAATTGAGTTGTGACGGTGACAAGTAAAAAAAAAGTGAAATCTCTGGTAAGTATCATCAACTGACTCGGGACGAAAAAGTTCAAATATTGACTTTAGTCTTGGCTTGGCTATCGTGAGATTGCGGTTAAAATAGGATGCTGTCATTCAACTATCGTACGACTGATGAAGAAAAAAGAAAATTTAGACCCACTGGAAAAGAAAAAAGGCTCGGGACGAAAACGTAAAACAACCCAGACGACGGACAATGTATTACAACGAATTAGCATGAAAGATCGCTTTAAAAGTGCGTATAAAAGCAGAGCTGAGTGAATTTCATCAAGTTGATCTAAGCGCCGAAACCATACGCTGACGGCTACGGGAGATAGATTTGCATGGAAGATGACCAGCGAAAAAACTTCTTCTAACCACAAAAATGAAAAAAGCTCGCTTGACGTGGGCAAAAAAGTACGAAGATTGGACTCAGGATGATTGGCGATGTGTGATATGGTCCGATGAAAGTAAATTTAATTTGTTGTGTGCCGGCAATTCGCCATACGTACGACGATCAGCAGGTGAAAGGTTCAAGGACGAGTGCATAGTCAAAACAGTGAAGTTTCCTCAAAGCCAGATGGTTTGGGGATGATTTTCTTTTTCAGTTTTGGGCCCTTTGCACTTTGTTAATGGAACTATGAACGCTCAAAAGTATGAAGAAGTAGTAAGGGAGTTTTTGGTACCAGCAATTTAACAGAATCATTCGTATACTGACAAGTGCTATAAATCAACTATAAGATGTCTATTTTATAAATAATAAACAGACAAGTAACTAGAGTCTTTCAATAATTTTCAGCTCAAGACAACGTTTGATAACCACGGAATTACCAGACTAGATTGGCCAGCTAATTTGTACGATTTAAGCCCAATCGAACACTTGTGGCATGTAATGAAACGTAAGGTGGTTGAACATAAACCAGAGAGTAAAAATAAGCTTAATGAAGTTCTGGAACATGTATGGAATACTGAAACTTCAAGGGATATTACTGAACTTAAGAAGTAAACTCGATGCCTTCTAGAATAAATGCGGTTATAACCGCCAAAGGAGGAGCAACTCGGTATTGATAATTTTTTGGTAAAAGTGGCATATCTAAACATCTTATATACACATACATAAAAAATGTATCGTTTGATTTTGTTAACCAATGACTGTATTAAGTATTTTAAAAAAATAAGAAAATTATCAGGTTTTTCTTTCTTTGTTAATAATTTTTTTCAAACATTCAATAAACAGATGGAAATTATAATCGTAGTTATTAAAAATTTTTCAATCATTTTGATATGGTGCGGTTTTTATGACCGCAAGTGTATATTCATAATTAAAATCATAAGACAAAGAGTTTTTACCGTCTTAACTTTATCTCGGATGATGCTTTTAAAATTCTGAAAATAAAATCAAGTGTGCGGGAACGTTTGAGGTAAATGCGGTTGAAAAAGCTACTGGAGTTTATATAGATCCTAGTGAGCACGTTGAGGGAGGCATAGTATCGGATACTGAATGTTCATTAGCTTCAACATCATCTTCGGTAAAATGTTCTTCCAAAACCGAAGCCAAACAAATCTTATAAGCCTTTGTCTTCTTCTAATAAGCCTAAGTGGGTATAGAGAAGGAATCCTGAGGGACTATTTGAATGTGACATTGTCCCATTAATTGAACCACTCGAGGATGTTAAGAAAAACTTGGCCGCCATTTGAGTTATTTGCACTCAAATAGCATAGATATGCTGCGCAGAAGAACTCCGATTTTTGCTTTGACAACGTGACATTAAAGTGGTTTCTTGGTATTTTAATTCTATCGGCTAATCATACTTTACCAACCCAACTTTAGATGTGCCTATTATGAAATTGTGCATGCCCAGAAATAAGTTTTTTGAAATCAAGAAGTTCAATCATTTTAGTAATAACTACAACCTTGATACGAAAGATAAAATCGTTAAGGTAACAATTGCTAATTATTTACTCAACTTGCCTTTTTAACTCTGTTCTATTAAATGAGGTTCATCCATTGTTTGAAACTATAAACAAAAAAATCATGCAATTTGGTATTTGGGATAAGAAACCATCGATCGATTAACAAATGGTTCATGCGTGGCAAACCCATCCGCTTTGGATACAAATTGTGGTGTCTTTGTTCGTCAGCTGGTTACCTTTATAACTGTATACCTTATGCTGGGTCAGCGGATAAGTTAGATAAGCAGCATGGTTTAGGAGCTGATGTAGTTTTACTCTTGCTGGACAATGTTGAATATTCAAGTCGCCAAATGGTTTTTTTTTGACAATTTTTTTACGTCCTACTACCTAATGTGCGTTTTATCTGAAAAACGATTATGTGCAACAGGGACCATACGAACAAACCGTATTGGAGGTGCACAACTTAAAACCGAAAAGAAACTGGAAAGAGGTCACCATATTTTCAATTTGATATCAGTAATAAGGTTTTGATTTGTCGTTAGCAGGATAGTAGCGAGGTTACAACTGCCAAAAACTTTGACCAGATCCTGTCAATGGTACCTGTTAAAAGATGGAAGAAGCAAAAAACAAGCAAAAGAGGAAAAATCGTTGAACCTGGTCATTATGTCAACTACAACCAACCCCAGCTACTAAAAAATTACAAAAAAGGATGGACGGAGTGGATCTCCACGACAATGCCGAGCAGAATTATTACATTAGAATCAGATCTAAAAAGTGGTATTGACCATTATGGATCTCAGTTTTGAATTTTGCTGTTGTTAACGCATGGAAACTTGACTGCTACATTCGTCGCTATTTGAAAAAATAATATTCTTTATCAAAAAGACTTTCGGGTAGAGATTACTTATTCTTTGTTAATGACAGAGGATGAAAAGAAAACTGAAGACGTTGAAGAAAACGAAAGGAGAGACGTCAATGATTCGTCAATATTATTAAAAGACTGTCATCCAATAAATCTTCGCCGATTCAGAGGACAGCATCTCATAGTTAAAATTGAGAACAACAAGAAATGGAGATGCAAATTGTGTCAAAAGCCCAATTCATATTTGTGCAAGGGTTGCAACATCGCACTTCATACTCATTCTTTTGAGTCCTATCACTTAAAACAAAAAATACAATGAATATTTTGTTGTCATGTTTTATAAAACATTAGCTTTATACTGAATAAAATATAGCATTATACATAACAACTAAATTTTGTTTTTTATATAGCACAGAGCCCAGCGTTCGATTAATCGAACATCTCAAATATCGAAAACTAAAATTTGCAGAATTTGTTTGACCAAAAATTCGAGTTCAGTGGCCCAATTGTACCCTACTATGCGAATTTCATCGAGATATTCGAAAAACAAAAATCCTTGGAACGATATGGGTTAAAGATGATCTGATGTTCTTCCTTCCTTCCTTATTTTTAAAGAAATGTGAAATGCGTCTGGCACAACCTCTTACAATTCTCTTCCAACTTTTTATTACCCAGGGTTTATTTTCCTCCACCTAGAAAAGGTAATTTATTAATTCCCTACATAAAAAAGGTAGAAAAGATGATATTTCCAACTATCTACCAATTATCAAGCTGTCCTTGCTAAGTTCTTCCAAAGCATTATTTATGACATAATGCTTTTCCGTTGTAAATCCATTGTTTTCCAAAACCAGCACGGATTTCTCAAAGGTTGATCTATAACCACTAGCCTAACGGTGTTTGCATCAAGTACCTTATGAGCACTAGAATCTGGAAATGAAATTGCCACCGATTTCAATAAAGCCTTTGATAGCATTTCTCATGATATAATCCTTGTAAAATTAAAGGCTCTTGGCTTGCCAATCCTATTTAGATGAACGGCATTACTATGTTCCATTTAGGCCCATGGTTTCTAACCCAGTTAAAGTCTCTTCTAGTGTCTTTCAATGCAGTCACCTTGGTCCCTTAGTATTTATTCTGACTATTAATGATGTTGATTGCATCACGAAAAATTCATAGATATCTGTTTACGTAGATGATATGAAAATCTTTAGATATATGTCATCATCCTCAGACAGATTTTGTATTTGGTGTCAGAAAATTTCCTTGAACTTAACGTCAATAAGTGTTAGGCTATAACATATGGTATACCCGAAAGCGCCCTCCTACTTCACTTAGCTGCTATCTGATCTTTTATCTGCATGTTTCCCTTAGTGAATGTGTAATTTATGTTTTATCTGTGATAAGGAACTCAATTTCCATTGTCACATTGATAATACGATTAAAAAAAGTCAACTCTGCCCTTATCTTCAACCTACTTATATTATATTACCAAATCTCTTTACATAACCTTTGTTACGCCTCTTCTCGGATATGCAAGCCAAGTTTGGTGACTCTACTACAGAAATCACAATCACAATTTTTACGATCTGCTTTTCGTGGATGATAGCCAAAACTTACCACCATATACTGATCGGCTGAAACTTTTATATTTACAACCCCCTTCTATAAGTCAAAAAGTTGCATATATTCTCTTTTGTCATCAAATTTTAGTTGGTACAATAATATTGACTGCCCTTCTTTACTTCAACTTATTTCTTTTAACACAAACCCACGCAATCTTAGGTCTGTGCCACTTTTCTGTCTCAATCTTCACAGAACGAATAACGGACATCTGGAGCCAACGTTTAGATTGCTTCGTGTTAAGTTAACGATATTCTGCCTCTCTTCGACTACCACCTCAACAAACTCTCCCTCAAGAACATTCTTATTTCCGCCTATGCCCAACTTTCGACGTTAACTTTCTTTAACCGCTCCCACCATTTATGTTGTAAAGTTTTAAAATCTGATAGTTAAATATTATTCAAAATTTGTCTTTAAGGATTAAGAAAAGGTTTAGATTTTAAGGTAGTTTTAGATTTCAAATATCAGTAGTGTAAGTATTAAGCATATAAGAAAAAATTTGCGTATACAATTAGACTAAAGAAAAGATATAAATAAGCCAATGAAAAGAAAATCAAATGATATGTACTCACTTTCAAAATGAAGACCCAATTCGTTGAAATTTGTATATAAAGTAGGATGTAATTTTGAATACCATTTTCAGGAAATATCTAATTTTAACACTACTAATTTAGGTTAATTGAATTTATTATTAGGGAATATTTACAGGGTAATGCATCCTATAAAACTGCTTTGTCATTTTCGTTCAGTATCGTTCGGCAAGTTATCATGGAAAGACTCACACCACAACTGAAACCACTTTTGCCAATACCATTCGCAAATTTGAGTCCCAGTTTACATTAGTGATACTCGATAGCAGCTGTGAGTTTACGCAAAGACCGTGACTAATCGATTCGTTGTCGTTCTCAGCAGCTTGGCTTGGCGTATTCGACAACTTGGCGTATTTTACGTAAATATTTTTGCCTAAAAGCGTACAAAATTCAACTTGTGCAAGAAGTAAAGCTAGCCGATTTGAATTTGCGTCATATTTTTAGTGAGTGGGCTCTTTATGAACTAAATGAAAATCTGGTGTTTTATCGTGAAATTTTGTTCAGTGATGAAGCCCATTTCTGGCTCAATAAATACGTTAATAAACAAAATTGCCGTATTTGGGCTGATAAGCAACCGGAAGAGTATCAAGAGTTATTATTATATCCATTAAAACAACGGTATGGTGTGGTTTATGGGCTGGTGTAATCATTGGTCTATATTTCTTCCAAAATGAGGCAAATCAGAATGTTACCGTCAATGGTAACCATTATCGCGAAATGTTAAATGACTATGTACTTCCCGAAATTCAAGCACATGGTCTCAGTAAGCTCTGGTTTCAACAACACGGCTCTACGAGCCATACAGGGCGTAAAACCATGGACTTGTTGAGAAATCATTTTGGTGAGCACTTCATTTTTCGTTTTGCTGCGGTAAATGGGATATTTTAAGTCTCAGGTCTTCAGGAATAAGACACCTACGATTGACGCTTTGGAAACCAACATTACTCCGCAAGATACCAGTCGCTATGCTCGAATGAGTGGCCAAAGGTTGTACCTTGTACCTTTCGAATAAACCACCTCAGACGTAGTCGTGGGCAATATTTACATGATATCATTTCTAAGAAATAGATGCCATGAATTTTTGTTTTAACCAATAATAAAAACTTAAGTTTCCTTTCAAATTTATGTATTTTATTTTACATCATAAATCAAACCTTACGATGAATCACCCTATATATATATGGTATGTAATAGCAAAATTACAGGAAAATTAAGTTTGATAAGAGAGCATTCCTATGTATAGGGTTTTCTTATAACGACTTGACAACTTTTTTTTTTTTTTTAAATAAAAGGCAAACCATTTGAGATATATCAAAAACTTGAAGTACAATCAAAACATTTATGAATGAAACTCGACTTCGTTCATATGGCCACCGCGGGCACATTTGCAGCGGTCGATTCGTTGGACCCAATTTTCAACGACTCGGCCACACATTTCGGCCGAAACGGCCGCTAGTTCGCATTCAATGTTGGCTCTGAGCTCTTCCAACGTCGTCGGCGTGTTGGCATAAACCAATGACTTAACGTAGCCCCACAGAAAATAGTCAAGCGGAGTTAAATCGCACGAACGAGGCCAATCGACTGGCCCATGTCTTGAGATAAGACGCTCACTATACTTACTCTTCAATAAATCAATTGTAGCGTATGCTGCGTGGCTTGTGGCACCATCCTGTTGAAACCACATGTCGTCCAAGTCCATATCTTCCAATTCGGGCCAAAAATAATTGGTGATCATGGCGCTATAACGCTGACCATTCACAGTAACGTGACGATCGTTATCGTCGACGAAAAAATATGGGCCAATAACGGCGCCGGCATGCAAACCGCACCAAACAGTTATTTTTTGTGGTTGTAGTGGTGATTCATGAAGCACATGTGGGTTTTCACCCGACCAATAACGCATATTTTGCTTATTGACGAACCCATTGACCCAAAAATGAGCTTCGTCACTGAAGAATGTCTGTAGAAAATTTTTATAACTTGCAGAAGTTGTTCGTTAGTGTACTTTACCATGATGAAAATGTTGAGTTTACTGAATGAACTGACAGTGACAGTTTGATGATAAGTGAAAGTGTGCGTTCACAAATTAAATTCAAAGTTGTCAAGTCTCTATTGGAAAACCCTATATACACAATTATTAATTAACCACTGTTGAATATGATCAAATACCCCGATTTACAACTCAGGTAGTTGATGTTGCAGACCATGATAAAATTAACATATTTTAATTTGTATGAGCTCGATGGAGTTGGTGCGTAACCAATTTTGCCTTTATGGTAAGTATATGGTAGTATGCAAGGACTTGATTAAAATAAATTGCTTTTCGGTGTTTTAGGACAGAATGATGGGTATGTTTGAATTCAAGTGGACCGATTGGCCTTTTGATGGTTCAAGGTTATTATAACCATGTGCTCGACATTTTCCTGTGCCTTTTGCAAGAGCAGTCAGAAATGTATTTTTTTCTTCATCAGTGGATCAGTTTCACACATAATACGCCTTACTACTATTAGCAGGTTCTATGCTAAGATTAATGTATCTTTTGATGTTCCCTATTATTACAAGTACGCGCACTAGGTGCGGAATAGCTAAACCCCCGGAACTTATTTAAAAAATCGAAGCAATAAAAAATAAATTATAGACATTGGCTGTCCAAGGTTATGTGAAGCGCGCTCAATGAAAAGAAAAGAAAGAATGGGATGTTTCATTGCCTTAAATACCCTTATGTAAGGAAAAGAACTTTAGCCAGCTGCGATTGGTGATAATACCAAATCGCAAATTGGTATAAAAGTTTGACTTACACCAACCAACCCGGTTTGTAACTTGAGTATGTACTATAAGCCAACTGTTAAATTTCGAAAACCAAAAAAAAAGAGAAAATATTTTGCTAGCTCTCGACTTTCAAAAAGGAAAATTTTCTACGGGTCACGTCACGGCACCGAAAATCACTGTTAATTGACTCTTTGAGTCATAAATAAATAAATGTATGACACTAAGTTTTAAGTATTACATGCATTCAATAAGCCTACATAATTACCTGTCTTTTAAATGGAAAATTTAATTTGTTTTTTTTACGTCCCCTTGCTTTGCAGTAATCTTGTATATACCACATTAGTTCCCGGAATGTATTCAGAAAATTAAAAACACAAGTTTATTCATCTTAAACCCCTTCAAAGTAATCCCCATCGACTGCAACACACTTATGCTAGTGCTTGATCCAATCCTCGAAACATTTTTTATATTCGGTTTTCGGTATGTCCATCAGTGCTTCCTGCGATTTTTCCATTACTTCGTTTTGGCTGCTGAAACGCGTTCCCCGTAGTGGGAACGTCACAGGGAGACAAATCAATTGAATTCGGTGGCTGTTGAATGATACTTGTTGCATTTTTCTTCAAAAAATTATGAATAATGATGGCACTGTGCGACGGTTCGTTATCTTGGTGCAAATTTCTGCCCTCAATTCTGGTCTCTTTCTGCGAATTGCTTCACGCAAACGTCTCGTAGCGCCCAAATAATACTCTTAATTTTCTGCCTGGCCTCTTGGCAAAAATTCATGATGCACTACACCGTTGTAATCTATGAAAACCGTGAGCACTGCGTTCTTTTTTGACTGAAAATGACATGGTTTTTTTGGTCTCGGCTCATTTGGTGAACGCCATTCACTTGCCTGATGTCTGGATTGCGTGTCGTACTCATAAACCCACGTCTAGTGTCTAGTAATGATCCTTTTGATGAATACTATATGGGATCGGAATCATCTCTTTCGCGACGTCAACACGGTCTCTTTTCTGCATGAAACTAAGATCTTTTGGCACCAAATTTTCTGGCCTTTTTTGCATTTATTTTGTAAAATTTACAAAATTCACTAAGTATTGTACTGGTTCTGTGTTATGTTATGTTATTTCGCATGTGTTTTAGGAACTTTAGCAGAAGAGCAAACAATCAAACAAGGAATGTACCGGCGTTATGTTTGGCACAGCAGTCCACCCCCCTTTATTTACCAATGGCACAAATAAGTCTTTCGGCTAGATACAGGCAGGAGTCGATTCCTTTATGAGTTGAGTGGTATCTATCTGCATATCTTGTTTGAATTTATAATTTTAGTTTTTATTAGTATATATTTCATATTAAAATTGTTTGCTTACATGATTTGTTGTCGTCATTAGTCTTGCTTTATTTTATTGACAACTTCAATTTTAAACATTTCCTACCATTCCTACATTTCTACAACTAGGGCTATGAATGAAATGGTTATTACGGCTTTTGTTATATGTGTATGATATTGAAATATTTATCTCGTTTTGTCTACAATCTTTTGTAAACAATCTTATGTAGTGGAGTGTCGTCAGCCCTAAAAAGTGAAAAGTCTAGAACAAGACTATTTGTTGTTGTGAAGTACAAAATAGAATTTTGAATTTATACTTAGTTTAAGTGCAAAATAAAATAAAAAAGTTAAATAGAACTCTAGGTCTAAAAAAACTTTACAAATATTATTCCTTTTTCCTTTAAATACAAATGACTGTAGTGTCGAGAAAACTTTTCTCATGACGTAAAGAAATCTCTGTGTCTACCATAGCAGCTGTTATGCGTTACAATTACATTAAATAGATACCATATATTGATTACGAATTTAAAACTGCGACTATTAACTATTAACTTTGTGGAGCTTTAGGTGTATGCTTTCTCTTTTTTTAAGTCTTGGATTAATATAAAACTAGTGGCACTAGACTTTTATCATTAAGAGATGAAAGCATGCATCTTGACGATCTATCCTTGAACATTTGACAGTTCAAGTATTTTACTTCGTGATGTTAGTTAGTTAGTCTCTATATTTTAGCGAATAGGTTGTTGTTTTATTTATTATATTTGTGCCTTAATGTTGTTCAAAACTAGTTGCCGAGTATATCAATATATCGATAGTATAATTCACCAACATCACCTCAAGTGTCAAGCTTACAGTGAAAATTTTCGGATGCAAAGATGTATAGGGCTTTCCAATAGGGACTTGACAACTTTTTAATTTGTGAACGCACTCTTTCACTAATCATCAAACCGTTACTGTCAATTTATTCGGTAAACTCAACATTTTCATCGTGGTAAAGTACAGTAACGAGCAACGTCTGCAAATTATAAAATTTTTTTACAGGTATTCGGAGTCTGTGACTGCAACTTTAAAAGCGTTAACTACAATTTTCGGTCTTAAACAGGCAATTTCAAGTTAAGTGCAAAAATTTGAGTCTAAATATTCATTGTGTGATGTTGCCGTGTCAGTGAGATAACGGGTCGGTCGAAGTGTCGAAAATATCGCTGCCATTCAGACGTCCTTAGCAAATGATCCAAATCAGTCAATTCCACAGCGTTCTCAAGAATTGGGCATCGCTCAGACCACAATATGGCGTATTTTGCGTAAGGATCTTGGTTTACACCAATACAAGATCACGCTGATTCAAGAACTGAAGCCGATGGACCATTTGAAGCGACGTACGTTCTCCGATTGGGTTCTGGAGAAGATGCGCCAAGATGATGAATTTCATCGCAAAATCATCTTCAGTAACGAAGCTCATTTTTGGGTCAATGGGTTCGTCAATAAGCAAAATATGCGTTTTTGGTCGGGTGAAAACCCACATGTGCTTCATGAATCACCACTTCATCCACAAAAAATAACTGTTTGGTCCGGTTTAGATGCCGGCGGCGTTATTGGGCCATATTTGTTCGTTGACGATAACGATCATCACGTTACTGTGTATGGTCAGCGTTATCGCGCCATGATCACCGATTATTTTTGGCCCGAATTAGAAGATATGGACTTGGACGACATGTGGTTTCAACAGGATGGTGCCACAAGCCACCCAGCACACGAACAATCGATTTATTGAAAAGTAAGTATGGTGAACGTGTTATCTCAAGACATGGGCCAGTCGATTGGCCGCCTCGTTCGTGCGATTTAACGCCGCTTGACTATTTTCTATGGGGCTACGTTAAGTCATTGGTTTATGCCAACACGCCGACGACGTTGGAAGAGCTCAGAGCCAACATTGAACGCAACGCCGAAATATGTGGCCGAGTCGTTGAAAATTGGGTACAACGAATCGACCGCTGCAAACGTGTCCGAGGTGGCCATATGAACGATTTCCATTCAAAAATGTTTTGATTGTACTTCAAGCCAATAATAAAGCTTTGAAATATCTCAATTGGTTTGCCTTTTATTTGAAAAAAAAAGGTGGCAAGGTTTTATTGGAAAACCCGATATTTAAGTTTTTTTTTTTTTTTTTGATTTATGTTGATTTGTTGGGAGGCAACATGCTCCATGCCCTCGTAATAGGAAATTGAATTCAGCTGAGTTGTGCTCCTATGTGTATATGTATATTTATTTCCTGGTGAAGATTTTTATTTGCTCGTTCATGTAGCGTAAGAAAACAAGACATTAGATGATGTTAAGATGAAAGATGCATAGATAAAAAAACAATATACATATATTTACCTGTAAAAGCTGACTATTGACTGGTGGGAGGTTATACAACCGGTAGTTGAACAGTTGCTGGGATTTGTGACAATTTTTTTTTTTTTTTTTTTTTTTTTTTCTTCTTAATGATATTTTTATAATGGAAATTCATTCATTTTTGTTTGTTTCACTAGTTGTACTAGTAATATGCAGTTAATGTCTAGTTAAATTTTTAGATATACTTCAGAATTTCTATAATGGAGGAAAGTTATCCCCTTTGACTAACACACCATCTCCAACCTTTATTTTTTGATGCTGTCGAGACCATTTTTGTAGCTACTTAAGTTACGTTACAGATACAGATCCCATTGTCTTTAAAAGTGGTGATTAATTGACTTAACCCCTGCCACCCAAACTCCGTGAAAGTATGGTGACGATGAAGGATTGAAATGTCATGTTTTGCTTTGGAAAGTAAGACTTTTCGTAACTTCTTTTGATCATTCCGTTGTCATGAACTTGCTATAGTTCATTGTTCGCTTCCTTTAAATTGGTGCCACAGTCAAAAAGCTTATATTGCAGGCGCCCCTCAAATCTAATTTTTATTTCCACAGGCCCATCATAATCTACCTCCGTATTTGTGAAATGATATGGTTGATTGCATGTAAACGATGCGTTTGAGAAACGACCACCTACCCTTAATAAACTTCCGATACAACAAAGTGATTTAAGTTGTTAATCATATTATCCTTTAAAATAGGATTTTTCTCTTTCACTGCCTCGATGTCTGCTCTAAACAGTTCATTTTGGGTGACCATGATGAGTTGATGCTTTAATAGGACCATTCATTCCCCTGATCTCAGATTAAAGAAGTATCTTCGCCGTACTGCTACAATGTTGATCAAAGGTTCAAGTGTCGAAAATTTTTGGAAGAATGTGCTGTTGATGTCAACACACTGTGAACTTACATGCGTAAAATTTCTATGTAGGTTTTTGATTGCTTGGGAATGAAACACTAGAATACTATTATCATTTTTATTTACCCGTTTAGTTTCCTTATCCATCTCGATTGTGATACCTATTGATACCCCCTTTACACAAAAATTTTTTTTTTAAAAATGGGGGTCCATTCCACCACATCTTGATATTCATCAATTTTTTTATGAAAATACCTCGTGATCCCATGTGTGCTGAGTTTTCCTAGGTACCAGTTTGGGTTCGTGATTGTTTAAATTTCTGCAACTCTATTTGCAACAAACGTTGTGCATATCGTTTAGCCTCGGTTTATCTATGAGAGGGTGACCATGGAGTCGAACCATGGTAATATTGCATGGTCTTAACAATTCTGTTTAAAAGCCTGTCTTAGCTCTTGGCATTGTTACGATTTGGCTTTGACTGCAGCAACTCTAGTTTTCGATGCTACCAGGTTTAAGCAGGCCTGCAAGTGCGTACATAAATTAAAGCTGCATACGCTTTCTCGCAAGTGTTGTTAAAACCATGCAATTGAACTTCCGCTCCATCTGCATATGAAATTCAACGTGGGATTTATATGTGATGCAACCGTTTTAGACCAGCATGTAATTCGACACAAAGCTTTTCAATTCAGTGAAGAATCGGAACAGTCGTCCGATATCTGCGAGTACGGATCGTTTTGAATGTTTATCAACCTTAGGTAATATCACTTCGAACTTAAAGATATTTCTAGCTGAATGCCACTTATTGCCCAATCTTTTAGTTGCATCTTGTGAATCAAAATTTAGAGGAAAATCTAATTCTCTTTGACTTTTAGGGACTTGCTTTAAAATTTTTGGTGAATTGCTGGCCCATTTTCGTAACGGAAGTCCACCTGACTGTAATGTAGCTAAAAGGTCTCGTTACAATTCATTTTCATTTATTTTTTGACCCATGGATAACATCGTCCACATAAAAATCTCGATAAGTACCTTAATAACTTAAGGGTTGGAATTTCAATATCATCTGCAAGTTGGTGTAATGTACGCACTGCTGATGCGGTATCG
This sequence comes from Volucella inanis, assembly GCA_907269105.1. Lineage (NCBI taxonomy): Eukaryota > Metazoa > Arthropoda > Insecta > Diptera > Syrphidae > Volucella > Volucella inanis. Next base: position 153,757,389 of record OU026153.1, read on the forward strand.
AATATGACTCTGTTGAGTGCATGTATTTTCAAAGGATCTTCTTTTCTGTTTCTCTACAAAATCAACTGATATTTCGTATCTTCTTCCACTATTCACATTTGTCGGTACATCATGGCAATGCCCATCGTAAATGCCACCTTGAATTTTCTCCATGTTGTTATGAGATCCACGATGTCCGGCTGCAACCGTGATCCCTCCTTTAAAGAATTGTTTAAAATATTTTTATAAGAAGACTTACATGAAATGTTAAAAGCTACTCGCAGCTTTGTAACTGGACTCTTTTAATGGGTACATATTGGGTATGTAATTTAATTCGTGCAGTTTTTTTTCCAAAATTTGAATGTTTATTTAAGAAAAAACATGTACAATAGTATTATTCAAAGTATTGCTCATTTGAAGCTATGACTTTTTCCCATCTTTCTGACAATTTGTGGATCCCATTACAATAGAACTGTGCCGGCTTGGCAGCCAAGAATGAATCAAGCCAATTTTTGATATTCTGCTCTGATGTGAACCGTATTTCAGTGAGGGCGTTCTGCATCGACCAGAACAAATGGTAGTCAGAAGGAGCAAGGTCTGGACTATAAGGCGGGTGGGGTGAGACTTCCCATCCACTGTTTTCCAAATAGTTCTTAACCGGAATAGCAACGTGGGGCCAAGAGTTGTCATGATGGAAAATTATTGCCTCGTTGCATATTCCGGGCGTTTTTCGGCTACTGCTCTCTTCAAACGGATTAATTGTGTTCGAACTAGTTGTTCGAAAAAAACCGATGGCTCTTGGGCAATCTCAAATGATGAATCCCTCCACCTGCTACTGGTCATTCACTTTACAGTAGTAACCCAAACAGGACTACTGCAACCGTGACCAAAATTAATGGTCTGATAACAAGAGACAAACTGCTTTGGGCGATGCATAGCTTTAAAGCATAAAAGTCTGCTGGTACGAACGCTATAATACCTGCCGAGCTACAAGGTTCAGCAAATATAATCCTGCCTACGCTAGAGAATATCATGAAGAGCTATGTACAAATGATCCACATTCCACTCTCATGGAGAGAAGTCGATGAAGTTTCCATTTCCAAAGCCGGAAAACGCTCTCATGTTAATCCAAAGGACATCAGACCTATAAGTCTATCATTTTTGCTTCTAAGAACTCAAGTACGACTGATTGATATCCATATACAAGATAAAATTGATCCCAGACTTTTTTAATGGCTCTACATCCCATTAGTAAAGGAAAGTCGGTGTAAACGACTCTGTATTCATTGACTAGCTACATCGAACGATCTATACAATATAAAGAGTATACAACAGTCGCTTTCCTGGACATAGAAGGCGCCTACGCTGTCAAATCTGCAAGTAGACGACTCACTTGGAGAGTTGATTAGTCTTATGCTAAATAGCATAGGATAATCAACTCCAAACAGGATGATGATTCTGCTAAAAGATGTGTTAGCAGAGTTAAGCCGCAAAGCAGTGTCATTTCTTCCCTTCTCTGGAAGCGGGTGCTAGTAGGGTGATTCCCTATGCGGATGACGTTGCTATCAGATAAGAATCTTTAGATCTTCTTTAACTACATCTTAACAGATTAGCCCGTTTTTGGGATCGTTGATACACCCTGCCCCAATAAACGGTACCAGTCTTTCCTGATACAGTAAAATATCTGTGTCTCTCTCCAGAAAGCTTAACTGGAAATCTAATATTCAAGAAAGAGTCAAAAGAGCTAGAATAGTTTTATTCTCTTGCAAGAAAGCCATTGGAAACAAATGGAGCCTTCAACCTCGCAAAACCCACTGATTATATATCTCGGTCTTAAAACTGATACTCACCTACGGGGTTGTTGTCTGGTGGACGTTCTTAGACAATGCAGCCAACTGCAGCAAACAGTCTTGAGAACAGCATGTCTACCATATGTATAGGGTGATTCATCGTGAGGTTTAATTTATAATGTAAAATAAAATACATAAATTTGAAAGAAAACTTAAAATTTTTATTATTTGTTAAAGGAACAATTCATGGCATTTACTCTACAAAAATAATATTATGTAAATATTGGCCATAACTACGTCTAAGGTGGTCCATTCCGAAGGTTCAATTTTGGGCGACTGGTATCTCGCGGATAACACGAGTAAGCGTAGCTGGCTTATTTCTGAAGACCTGAGACTTTACATATCCCCAGAGAAAATAGTCCACAGGTGTGATATCGCACTATTAGGGCAGCCAATTTACCGTAGTAAAACGTGAAATTAAGTGCTCACCAAAACGATTTTTCAACAAATCCATTGTTTCACGCGCTGTATGGCTCGTAGCGCCGTCTTGTTGAAACCAGGGCTCATCGAGACCATGTGCTTGTATTTCAGGGAGCACATTGTCCGTTAACATGGCGCGATAACGGTTAGCATTGACGTTAACATTCTAATTTACCTCATTCTTGAAGAAATATAGACCAATGATTTCACCAGCCCATAAACCACATCACACCGTTGTTTTTATTTGATGTAATGGTAGCTCTTGGTACTCTTCGTGTTGCTCACCAGCCCAAATACAGCAATTTTGTTAATTAACGCATCAATTGTGCCAGAAATGAGCTTTATCACTGAACTAAATTTCACGATAAAACACCGGATTTTCATTGAATTTTTCTAGAGCCCATTCACTGAAAATATGACGCAAATTCAAGTCAACTGTCTTCAATTCTTGCACAAATTTAATTTTGTACGCTTTTAGGCCGAGATCCTCACGTAAAATGCTCCAAGTTGTCGAATACGCCAAGCCAAGCTGCTGAGAACGACGACGAATCAATTCGTCACGGTCTTTGCATAAACTCTCAGCTACAGCTGCTATAGTAGCAGCTACGTCACTACGTTCTGGAAGAAATTGAAAATATATTGAAAATCAAACCTCACGATGAATTACCCCTTATAAGGGGTTACCTATGTTCTACTCCGTCCGCGACTGCAGCTATTCCCCTTAAAGCGACTACGCTGTGGACAAATAATTTATTTGGCCAGGCTTATATTCTAGGAATCCACATAGAGAACATCGATTACACCATACCTAAACTTCGGTTTGGCAAAGACTTTTATGTGAGCTTCCCCTCTAGATCTTTCTGGGAAGAAGATACTTTCATGGAGGTCAAGTCTATCCACTTTTACACAGACGGATCAAGAACCGATAGCGGGGTTGATGGCGGTGTTTTCTCAGATAACCTAAATCTAAGACTCTCCTTCAGTCTCCCAAGTCACTGTAGCGTGTTCCAGGTGGAATTTTTTGCGAATAAAGAAGCTTTGACCTGGTTGAAGAAAAACGACATTCGCATCTTATCTGATAGTCCGACCGCTATCAAGTCATTGGGCTCAGTCTCATTAAATTCTAAAACCGCCCTTGATTGTCGATCATCTCTTACGGAAGTGGCAGAGCAGTTCAACCTTCACCTTTGTTGGGGGCCGAACTACTGAAAAATTTTAGGGAATTGTAGGGCCGACAAAATCGCCCAAACTGGAGCCACTCAACCTATTCTACAGGAAAAGGGTATTAAAGCTGGATACAAATAAAAGAATAGACCTTAGGTGGATTGTTGGACCGACGTGTCTAGCTATCAAACATATTTGGCCAAAACTGGATCTGTATCACTCTAAGAGTTAGATCCTTCTAAAGAGGAAACATCTCAGCGACTTTACAAACGATTTCTGTTGAAGCTGCATGGACCTCTCGACCTTCTCTGTACATGTCTAACTCTCCCCAGAGTAGACTCTCCACTTAGGAGCTTTCATCTACAATGACTTAAACGATCTAAAGAATATAGACGTTAACAATCTTCTACGCTTCATATTAAGCTCAAATTGGTCCCATGAGTAAGAGGATCATAGATCCAAGTGGCATCACAATGGGAAAATAGGCCTAATTGAGTTGGTCTTTCCAACACCCAATTTTACCTACCTATTATTCCGCCGAAGTATGTTCATATCCTGACGAAATTAAACAAACATATCTGTGTGAGTAAAATTTTTCTGGAACACACTATAGATAATGAAGGTGGTGACACTTTTCAATTTACACTCTATGACGGTGACTTTTTCTGATGCTGCTATGAATCCAAAGTCAGTATTTGATCAGCATGAAGTTTTAAAAATATTTAGCTACTTCGGGATGTAAGGATAGTATGTGTAAGCAACATTCGTCATTTCTACTACCTATACCACCGGAATGATTGTCCAGAAAAAGTAAATTTAAACTGAAACGCAATCAACACACATCCTATCATTTAATTTAAATGTGCCTCAAGCGTCATTAATTTCCCCAATACTATTTCTTCTCTTTGCTTCTTCCCAAACTATTTTTTTTTTTTTTTTTTTTTGATTTTTTTCAACGAAGGTATCCTGATATATTCATTCTGCAACGGTTACCCTATTATTAGTCATATATGAATAAACTTCCATTGTTCACCTAAAATAGTTGCTCCAAACTTTATTCATTATCCTTCCAACAAGCTTTCCATCGATCGATGTATCCCATTTAACCAAGCAGAATATGTTCTAACCTATGTATGAAGGAAAAGGAATATTTTATTAAAAGAGAAAAAATAAAAAGGAGGGAAAAGCATACAAAAACTACCACGTTCTCATACACATCCTGTCAATTAGCCATAAAATACAAAACGCTGAGCACAATGCTGCTACAAATCACGTCCAGGGCTTGCATGTGCAGACCCTACTGCCTCGACTTTTTCATATATGTATATATGTATTTATATATATATATATATTTTTTTTTACTGTTCCATTAAGATTTTTAAATTGAACAAGTGATGGACATTCTGACCACCAACGTCAGTCGTTGGTCTAATGTTGAAATGGAATTGTGGACGTCATTACGGGGATATGTCAAAATATGGTTGCTTCCTTGGACGTGAATGAAAGAATTGAATTTCAAGTTAATGTCATTAGTTTATGCATGGAATCGGAAAAGTCCTGCAATGTATGATGCTGAAATGTCACTTTCTACAGCATAATAGGTACAGTTTTCTTTTTTTTTTAAACGGAATTACTTTACATAGCTGCGGGAAAAAAAAAATTCCAATTAATTCTCATAGTTGGTAGGCATTTGTTTCAGAAACACATATCTTCATATAATGTGAAAGAATTTATGGGTCAATTAGGCTTGAGTTTTCATTTGCATTTAAAAAGTATCTTTATCGTCAGACAATAATACCCGTAAAACTAGGGTGTCTTTCTGCGATGACTATTTTGACAAAATGTAGTGGTATACGGGTATATGCAATCGAATGAATTTTTGACAACTCTCAGGAGATCAGCGAACATTACTTTCAGATTTACAAACTATTGTGTGGCCTTCGACCATTGACGATTGTTTAATGAGAAAATTTCCTGTAATATGGGGCTGCATTTGAAATTGCTAATTAGATTTGCTTATGTCTACTGATATGGAAGCCGACGAACCAGATCTTGAAAATTAGATAGTTGTCGAGATAAACCTCTTTGCAGGTCTATGGCTAACACCCTTCAAGTTAAATTATGACCTTTACTACTTATCGTACTCTAATTTTATTGCCTTGTCTTACCTTGCCCATAAAAGACTCATCGGCTCGGAGCATAAGTGTCTCTTCACTCTACATGCGCTAGCAGTCTGAGGTGACTGAAACACTTTCATGGTAGGATCGATGTCGCTATACAGCATATAGAATTTGCTGTCAAATCTCCTCCTCAAAAAGTTATCGACCTATATGGACCCGAAAATAAAGCAAGACCAGAATGATAAGGGTCTTGAATTGGTCCTTCCACTGGTCTTTTTAAGTCATTTAAGCGGGGCAGGAATTATTTCTCTTTATATGATATTAACTACGATGGCATTATTTGAATTGATAGCAGACCTGAAAAGTTCTTAACTACGCGCACAAACATCCCGGAGTTTAACCTATGTCTTAAGCTTTCGATGCCTTCTGAGAGAAACTTTCTTATGTAATCGAATTCGGCCTTTGCACGAAAATTTCTAGCTTACGTAAATCTAACTTAAAACTAAGAAAAATATGTATAGGGTTTTACAATAGGGACTTGACAACTTTGAATTTAATTTAATAGCTTTCCAACGTATGTTCCAATGGAATAATACAAGTTACGGCATCTCTTAGCAAACCGCACGAATACATAGACCCAATATCATAGTACATTCATTGGAGTAATTAGCACCATTGATCAGGTTATTAGCTCTTGCGAAGTGCCATTTAGTTGAAGTGGCTTAAAGGCACTTGAGGAAATTGTCAATCCTTTAAAGTCGAGTCCCATCGGGCCTTGTTAGGACAATATTGTATATATATAAAGAACTCACATTCACATTCATTTGTTTTGTGAAATAAAACTACACGTTTTATAATTTAAATTAAAACAAACACCACGTTTTCTTTAATTTTTAATTTATTTTTTTCCTCTATGAGAAAATGTGGTATGCAGTGGTCAGCTTGCATAAATAGACTTACTAACTTAAAACGAATGTACCAACACTATGTTATTTAATGAGTTACATTAGTTCATGTAGCGCACTATGTTGTTTAATGAGTTACATATGCACATATTGGTGCACTTGGCATATTCATAATTTTTTTTTTTTTTAAATAAATGATTTAAAAAATTTCAAGAGATTATCATTGATAACACTTTAATTATGAATATTATTAGGCAATATAAAAACATTGTTATTTGAGATTTGTTAGATGTCGCTTTAATTATTCTCAATGCTAATAGTTACATTTTAAGTTTTAGTTTTCAAATTCAGAATAAATCAATTTCAACCAAAACCAACAATTTATGCAAAAAGGGAAAAGTAACAATTCATATAAAAAGAAACTTATAGCATAAAAATTAAAAGCTAAACTAAATAAATTTAAGGTTTTCTCTTTCTCATTCACAGAGAAACAAAATGAACTTTTAATTAATTTTATTTTTAAATAAATTTTTTAATACATAAATTTATGATGGTTTAGTTAAAAATTATTTGTTCTTTGAGTAAGAACAAATAGCGTCGACATATTAATTAAAATTGCAACCTTGAACAACACATTTGATCAATCAGTATTTATGTCAAAAAACCACTTTTCCGTCAATAAGAACCTTCGTTTCTAAGTCTTTTTGAATAGTTTTTTTTTTTTTTTTTTATATATATAAAAAAAATCGAAATTTGTTTCCGATGCGTTTATGTGCTTTAACAAAGACATCTTTACTAGGCCTATATGTCAAAGTTAGTGTTTTTTTGTTATGGTATGCAAGGTCTCTTCTTTGGGTCTCAGAAATTCTTTTCCTTATTTCTTCTTCTACGTGGATAGGAATTGAGTGAATAACGTCAATATGGGCGGTAATTGGTAACTAAGTGAATCGTCCTATTGTACTTGACTGTATCAAGGAAAAGGAGTTCAGAAATATTACTAATGTTGTTTTTCAATTTTATACATCTTGCTATTTCGGATAAGTCGTTATGAAGTCTTTCTACCTGCCCGTTTTTAACACTATGAAAAAGTGGTGTATTATACATGCCTATACCAAAATGATCTCGTAGAAATGATTTAATACTTTCAGATGTAAATGATTTTTTTTTTTTTGTTTTTTTTAATTTTGGTGTCCTTAAAAAAACTAAGTAGCTCCGAAATTGGTTCCTTAACATCAATTATTGCTCGTGATTTGATTGGTTTTATGACAGCAAATTTGGAAAATTTATCACCACAAGTTAAAAAATGAGCTCCAGCCGTTGAGCTAATATCAAGTTGAATTACTATATTTCTACCAAATGAGTTGGCATAGGAGTTTTTCCTATCTCTGCTTTTGGTGGATGTCGTTGATACTTTGCTTCATGACAAATCGTACAACTAGAGAGTATTTCTTTAAATCTTCTTTTAATATAGGGTTTTCCAATAGGGACTTGATAACTTTGAATTTAATTTGTGAACGCACTCTTTCACTTATCATCAAACTGTCACTGTCAATTTATTCAGCAAACTCAACATTTTCATCATGTAAAGTACACTAACGAGCAATGTCTGCAAATTATAAAAATTTTCTACAGATATTTAGAGTCGGTGACTGCAACCTTAAGAGCGTTAACTCCAATTTTCGGTCGTAACTCTCGCCTTAGTAGACAGGTAATAACAAGTTTAGTGCAAAAATTTTCTACATATTCGTTGTGTGATGTTGCCGTGGCAGTGAGACAACGGGTTGGTCGAAGTGTCGAAAATATCGCTGCCGTTCAGACGTCCGTAGCAAACGATCCAAATTAGTCAATTCCACGGCGTTTTCAAGAATTAGGCATCGCTCAGACCACATTATGGCGTATTTTGCGTAAGGATCTTGGTTTACACCCATACAAGTTCAAGCTGACTCAAGAATTGAAGCCGATGGACCATTTGAAGCGACGTACGTTCTCCGATTGGGTTCTGGAGAAGATGCGTCAAGATGATGAAATTCATCGCAAAATCATCTTTAGTGACTAGGCTCATTTTTGGCTCAATTTGTTCGTCAATAAGCAAAATATGCGTTATTGGTCGGGTGAAAACCCACATGTGCTCCATTAATAACCACTTCATCCACAAAAAATAACTGTTTGGTGCGGTTTGCATGCCGGTGCCGTTATTGTGCCATATTTTTTCGTCGACGATAACGATCGTCACGTTACTGTGAATGGTCAGCGTTATCGCGCCATGATCACCGATTATTTTTGGCCCGAATTGGAAGATATGGACTTGGACGACATGTGGTTTCAACAGAATGGTGCCACAAGCCACACAGCACACATACAATCGATTTATTGAAGAGTAAGTATGGTGAGCGTGTTATCTCAAGACATTGGCCAGTCGATTGGCCGCCTCGTTCGTGCGATTTAACTCCGCTTGACTATTTTCTATGGGGCTACGTTAAGTCATTGGTTTATGCCAACACGCCGACGACGTTGGAAGAGCTCAGAGCCAACATTGAACGCAACGCCGAAATATGTGGCCGAGTCCCAATTTCCTTGTTTTTGAATATATCCAGCTGCTTTTAAACGTTTTGAAATGGCTGCTTGAGTGACACCTAAGGATTCTGCGAGCTCTTCTTGTGTTTGGCAACAATCTTCATAGAGTAATGCTTCCAGTTCTTCATCTTCAAACTTTTTTGGCTGCCCAGGACGTTCATCGTCTTCGAAGCCAAAATCACCACTTTTAAACCGTGCAAAACACTTTTGGCACGTTCGCTCAGCTAGCGCATGTTCACCGTAATTTTTTACCAAAATACGATGACTTTCGGCAGCAGTTTTCTTCATATTAAAGTAATGAAGAAGAACTCCCCCCAGAAACACTTTTTCGGGCACAAAGTTCAACATATTTGAGTGAAAAAAAAATTATTGTTGTTAACGCTTCAAATCAATGATATATGCTGAAATGACGTAAAATGACAGTAGCTTTCCAACGCATGTTCCAATGGAATAATAACAATGTAATAAAACAAGTTACACCATCTCTTATGAAACCGCACGAAGCTATAGACCCAATATTATGGGGCTAATGCTTCTTCAGATTACACTGTCAAATATTGGTTTCAAGAGGGGTGGCCACCACGGAGGAGTATTTTGCAGACCTTCCGGAAAATTACTTTTCGGACGGGATGAAGAAGTTGGAAAACCGCTGGTATAAGTGTATCAAACTAAAAAGGGACTAATTTAAAAAAAAATAAAAAAAAACATTTAAAAAAAAATTCATTTCCAAGGAAGTTACTTTTTACCCCACCTGTTTTAATAATACAAAAAGATTATCAATATTATCAAACGTCATTGTGTGTTTTTTTTTTAAATAATTTAAGTTGTTTAAAGTTGTTCTTGGCTCTTATTTTCAACCATTTGGTTTCGAAAGCAGTTCAAACGATTTTTTTACCGAAGTTATTGTTTGCGTCCAAGAAGCTTAACTGTGAACTGTTGAACCACAGAAGTTATCATGCTCTTCAAGTTTGCTGGCTGGCTTGTAGTGAAACGTTGGTGCAAATTCTTCACAAATGCTCCCCATCTCTTAATTTTTGCATTTATATTTTTGTCCGATATGACAAAGGTCAAGGGCTGGTAATCTGTGTAAATGTTAACTCGATTCACTCCATACAAAAAATTAAGTAATTTTTGCAACGACCAGATTATGGCTAAAAATTATCGCTCATTAGTTGGGAAGTCTTCTTCTGTGGATGATAGAGTTCGAGAAATCCTGATGATGGGCCTGCCCGCCTGTGAGAGTACCGCTCAAATCGGTTTTTTTTACAAAGGTTTTGTGAAGTCGGGATCTAAATGTAAAACATCCTGAGCCCAAAATTCGTTTAATTTTATCAAAAACATCAAATGCTTCGACAACAAGTTCCACCTTACTATTTTTTGGCTGATTTTTACTAATGTTGCCATTCTCAACTCGTAAATACATTGTAAGGGGTTTCGTGACTTGGACGTAATCTCGAATAAATCTTCTATAGTATCCCGAAAACCCAAGAAAAGATCGCAAGCCACGAAGAGTTCTAGAAACTTCGTGAATCATAATATCTCTAACCTTATCAGAACATGTTTTTATACCTTTAGTGGACCCAAAAATTCTACCTCCGCTTTGAAAAATTTTGATTTTTCTAATGAAACTCGCATGTTAGGTTCATATTATGTAGTAATTGTAAAATTTTTTTTATGTCTCAAAGATGTTGCTCTTTGTTTTTTGAAAAAAATATTGACGTCATCTATATACACATGAAAACATTTTCCGATCACTTCCTTTAGTATGACATCAGTCGCTCTTTGGAAAATGCTAGGCGCATTTTTGAGCCCAAATGGAAGCCTACAAAATTCGTATTTCCCGTTTTGGAACTTGGTGAAACCCAAGTTTTAAGTCTAGTGTCGAATAGAAAATAGCTTTTCCAAAAATGGCTAGAATGACTGAAGTGTTGAGAATGGGATTTTTATCGCAAACCCTCTTACAATTCAATTTTCGAAAATCGATCACTTGACAAATTTTTCGTTTAATTTCTACATCAGTCCCTTTTTTATCAACAATCCACATATGACTGTTTTATGGGGATCGCGAAGGTCTAATGATTCCATTCTTTAACAAATCTACAACTTCTTTATTTAGAAACTCAGCTGCTTACATGGGTTACGGATTGGCTTTGGAATATACGGGTTCATTATCAGTTGTTCTAATGGTAGCAACAATTCTTGTGTTAAAGTTTAGAAAATTAATTGGGCCTTGCAAAAACTTTAGAATTTCAAGTCAACAATCCTAAAAGTTGTTCATTTTCATTCACAGGAATATCTTTTTCCGGTAAACAATTAACATCTCTACAGTAAAGTTATACCTAATAATTTTTCCTCTCCTCCATTATAAAACAAAATTCTTTCAGAAAAATTTATGATACCATCAAATGTTTTGAGGGTGGGAAGAGTAAAAAAGATGGCATTCCTATTAAAAATATTTACAATACAATTCGACGTTACTTGGCTCCTTTCATGAATAGATTTAACGACAACAGGTTCATCAAGAAGGATGATACCTTTAAGTGTGTTGAAATCTCTCTTATAATTTTTAGATACACTAGTATCTACTAACAGTTTTATTTCTCTTCCTACCAGGGTACGCCCTATATATGGCAGGAAAGTTTTTCTCCTAAAAAAAATTAATCTCATCAGATGGTTCTTGATTTCCAATGCAACCCATGTGTAGTTTGACTGTTTCATCATCATCTGACAATGCGTTGTTGTGATGATAACCAAACTCATCATGCTGTTACTGCGAGTCATAATCGTATCCATGATTTCGATCTCCCACATTAGTTGTCGGATAGTAAATATTTTGGTCAAAGTGATTGACTCTCTGAAGTTTTGATTGCATTTGTTTGTCAGAATCGCAATGTCTCCTAAGTTGGTTGTTATTATTGAAAGATTTTGAAAGTTTCTGATATGGTTGTGGAAAACGTGTATAATTATTGTTTGCCATACGGCCTTGTAAGCAACGTTGATTCTGTATAAAGGGTCTTCGGGTATTGTTTGAAAGGAGGACTTGATTTTGAAAAGCGGTCGGGTTTCTACAAATAGTGTAAAGTAGTAAGGTATAATACATGGCCTAAAAGTCCGTTTCTAAGAGAGGGCACCACTTGAATTAAATCCATACTAGTTAGTACCAACCTTCAAAAGATACGTGTATAAATTTGACAGCTGTCGGACGATTAGTTCTCGAGATATAGCGTTGTGAGTGAAGCAACTTTTGTTTTTGTGAAAAAAAAATGGGTTCAAAGCAATTTCGTGTGTTGATTTATCATTGCTTTTTTGTGGAAAAAAAATGCAGCCGATACAAAGAAATGGCTTGATATGTGTTACCCGGACTCTGCACCAGCCGAACGAACCATTCGCAAGTGGATTGAAAAATTTAAAAGTGGTCATACAAGGACCGAAGATGATGCACGCAGTGGACGTCCAAAAGAGGCTGTTTCAGATGAAAACATCAAAAAAGTCCACAAAATGATTACGAATGACCGTAAAGTGAAGTTGATCGAGATAGCTGAGGCTCTGAAGATATCAAAAGAGCGTGTTGGATATATCGTACACGAATATTTGGACGTGCAAAAGATCTGTTCAAAATGGGTGCCGCGTTTGCTCACAGTCGACCAAAAACAACAACGTGTTGATGATTCAGAGGAGTGTTTAAAGCTGTTCAACGGCAATAAAGCAGAATTTTCGCGTCGGTATGTGACAATGGATAAAACTTGGCTCCATCACTTCACACCACTTTACTTCAAGTCGGCAATCAGCTGAGTGCGAGCAAGCTACGAACCTCGTCCAAAACGACCAAAAACTCAACAGTCGGCTGGCAAGGTTATGGCATCCGTATTTTGGGATACACATGCAATAATTTTCATCGACCATCCCCAAAAGGGGCAGACAATCAACAGCGACTATTACATTGCGTTGTTGGAGCATTTGAAGGACGTAATTGCAGAAAAACGGCCGCATTTGAAGAAAAAGAAAGTGCTGTTTTATCAAGACAATGCACCGTGTCACAAGTCGATGAAAACGATGGCAAAATTGAATGAATTCGACTATGAATTGCTACCCCACCCACTGTATTCTTCAGATTTGGCCCCCAGCGACTATTTCCTGTTCGCAGACCTCAAAAGAATTCTCACCGGAAAGAGATTTAAGACGAATGAAGAAGTAATCGCCGAAACAGAGGCTAAACCGAAATCGTACTACAAAATTGGTATGGAAAATTGAAAAATCGTTTCAATCAGTGTATCGCCCTCGGAGGCAACTTTATTTATCAATAAAGAATTTTGAAAAAATTTTGTATTTGACTATAAAACGGCACTGAATTTTCAGCCCATGATAGAAACCTCAACAGAGATTATCTTTCAGGTGTACGAGTTTATCACCGATTTACCCGACTTACGTCGAATGGAGCTAGCTACAAGATTTGCTGGGGTCAGCGTCAATCTAATTCTGACATTTTGCGTTGAAAAGGCCATCAATAAAGAGGGTACCAAGAACAGATTTCAGATTCGAGCTGTTAAATAAAACGGGTTAAGTCTTTCTACGATTACCTCCATCGTTTCTGGCTTATCTATTTTATTTTTTTTTTTTTATTTTTTTTTTTATTTATTTATTTTTTTTTTTTTTTTTTGTTCTAGCGACTTCTGAGTTAGAGCCAAATCGGCGGGCTGGTTGTTCTGCTTACATTTAAATTTGTTAACGGCCATGGTCCGGGCTTGTGCTTAGACATCCTGGTTGGTTTAAAAAAAAAACCACGAGTCATGGCTTGAGGTCTAACTTTGGAAGTTTTAGAACTTAAAGGTCGTTAATTTGTGAGCTTTTCCGCTATGACATAGCGTATGACATGATAGAGTAAATACTTTTGGTCACACTAGCTCAAATATGTATTTAAAATTATTGTAGAAGAAATCGGTGTAAGAGCACCACTTCCCACTACAAGCATCATTTATCAAATTGTAAGTAATACATACCCACTTCTCATTAGCTTTTTAACTATCCAGGTAACACCTTTTTCCAACCTTGTTCAAAACTCACCTCAAGAATGTGGAGAAGGAAAGAATAATTTGTTTTCAACGCCTTTGAAGTAGCTAATAATGTGACTCAATTTAACACCAATTACCCCGATGGATTTGAAGTTTATTTTTATGAATCATACAAGTATCGATCCGCTGAGTCTCATAGGAGTGACTACAGCAATAGTTGGAAGGGGGCTCCACAGTATGCGGAAATTTTACTGCGCGGCCATATAATTTCGTTTCTACGATGAAGTGGAATGGCATGTCACATTTTTATGACTTTTTTTGCCAGTGTTCCTGGAGAGGGAAGCAAGAAAATCCTAACCAACGTCAAGGACACTGTTAAAGCTAAACAAGTCGCGTCTATTAAAATAGCCAACGTACTCACAACTCCTCACGATAACGTGTTTGTATTTTTCCCAAGTATGACTAGAGAGTATTTTTGTGTTTTAATATTGTCCCTCAGCCACAAGAACTCATAAATTCTGAATTCAAAAATATTGTACTTGTATTTTAAGTGTCTCAGAAAGTTCTTTCGTAGTATCTAGGTAATGGGGTAAATAGTGCATATGCCTGTTAAGGTTTATGTCAATTTTAGAGTGATGCTAGTTTAAGTTTCACTAAAAAATGCTTTATATTCGTATAACAAGATGTGATAGTAAAGTTAAACTGAAATATGTTGAAAGGAAAAGACCACTGAATTTTTGACTGCATTAGTTTTTGTGCCAATCAAAGATCATTCGATTTCTATACAAAAGCCGTAGGTGGACTAGGAGAGGTTTGGTTGGGTGCAAAGATCTAAGGTATTGCAAAGGAGGATATCTCTAGAAGACCTAGGACCCCCATATGCATCCCAACTGAACCCTCCCCCATAGAGGGCATCCTGGAAACTATTAAGCTCAGTAAGCCGACCCTTCCTACTCAGGACTGGAAAGTCGTGAAACTGGAGGAATAGAGAATCCATTAATCGTCTTCCACAGTCTTAAGTCATGATTCGGTATGGATTTGAGTCTGTAACTCTAAAGGCTTACAAAATGTATGAGATGGGTGCTGGTAAGCAACCTGAAATGGATATCAATGACTCTAATCTTTCTAAGGTGACAATCGAAAAAACAATCTCCATCTCTGACAATGGAAGCCGATGAAGAATCAAAAGGAAAACCTTTACGATCAAATTATGAAGATTAACCTTCTTCATCACAGTGAAAATGCCTCGACCACACTCAATCTGCGCCTATCTAAAGATGTATCCTAATCCAAGAACTGGACTCGAAACACTTGAATACGTTCCGCTCTATACAAAAGGCAAAGTTAAGATCAGAACTTGTATATTACTGAAACTTAGCCTTAATGTACTCTTACTTTCCAATCTCAGCGACCCCGTCATAACCGTTGCTTGACTGGAGACATTCAAGAATACCTACTGCCTGTCATCGGCATATCTTGGCTACAATTATGTAGGTCCTCGCCCCAGTAACAAACTAGAAAGTGTGGTTTTGGAAGCTGGAACTGATCTCATCATCGGCTGGGGCGCGAATGTACATCACATGAAAGAGGTGAGTCACTTTTTAATCAAAATATAAGTACTGATCTCATAAAAACACCGAAAAGAAGTTCTAAACATCACTCTTGTTCCGACAATAATAACACCGAAAGGAAGTTCTAAACATCACTCTTGTTTCGACAATATCACTCAAATCGTAACGAACTGCTTGATATCGTTTTTATAGATCGCAAATATATCCAATTCTGTCTGAATGATACTCTTCCCCTCCAACTGAAAACTGATTGGCCAAATTACAGAGGCACACTTTTAAGACTACTCTGCTCTGAAGAATATTAATCTGGCTCTCAATCGGGCAATGTCCACTTCCTGCCACTTCAACCTAGAGGCAAGAAAACGCCACACTGGTGGACATCAACACTTGTAATGTAAACATTTGAAGGAAACATTCCAACCAAGCAAAAAGCGAAAGCAAGGTGATATACTGAGACTCATATAGGGTGATTCATCGTGAGGTTTGATTTATTATGTAAAATAAAATACATAAATTTGAAAGTAAACTTAAAATAACACTATGTATATGTTGGCCACGACTACGTCTGAGGTGGTCCCTTCGGAAGATCTAATTTTAGGCGACTCGTTCGAGCATAGCGACTGGTATCTCGCGGATAGCACGAGTAATGTTGGCTTCCAAAGCGTCAATCATAGCTAGCTTATTCCTGAAGACCTGAAACTTTACATATCCCCAGAGAAAATAGTCAAAAAATGTGATATCGCACTAACAAGTCCATTGTTTCACGCGCTGTATGGCCCGTAGCGCCGTCTTGTTGAAAACAGAGCTCACTGAGACCATGTGCTTTCAGGAAGCACAAAGTCCGTTAACGTTTAGCGATAACGGTTACCATGACGGTAACATTCTGATTTGCCTCATTTTTGAAAAAATATGGACCAATGATTACGCTAGTCCATAAACCACACCATACCGTTGTTTTTAATAGATGTAATGGTAGCTCTTGATACTCTTCGGTTTGCTCATCAGCCCAAATACGGAAATTTTTATTAACGTATCCATTGAGCCAGAAAGTGGCTTAATCGCTGAACAAAATTTTCACGATAAAACACCGGATTTTCATTGAGTTTTTCCAGAGCCCATTCACTGAAAATATGACGCAAATTCAAGTCATCTGGCTTCAATTCTTGCACAAGTTGAATTTTGTACGCTTTTAAGCTGAGATCTTCACGTAAAATACGCCAAGCCAAGCTGCTGAGAACGACGACGAATCGATATGTCACGATCTCCGCGTACACTCTTAGCTACAGCTGCTGTAGTCTCTTCACTACGTGCTGGATGTGGTCTAACCGGTCGAGTATCATCCACTAATGTAAACTGGGACTCAAATTTGCAAATGGTGTTGGCAATAGTGGTTTCAGTAGGTTGATCATGCGCACCGTTAATTCCTCGAATCGCACGAAAAACATTTCTCACAGAACGTTGATTTTTCTAATACACCTGCACAATTTGGAGACGCTGTTGTGATGTGAATCTTTCCATGGTGACTTGCCAAACAAAAATAAGAAAGCAGTTTGTTAGGAATCACACGTAATCTGTCAAAAAGAAGCTTATTGAAAGTCAAACCTCACGATGAATTAGCCTATATAGTTGCTGCGAACCAGGTGGAATTAGGACGTTGCAATGTTTCCCAGCAGCATTCTTGGTAACATGTAGCTTCACCATCTCCTATAAAGAACAATACTCAGCACACCGTCAAGAATGATTTATTTTCAATGGTAGAATTGAACATTCTCGTTATGGAAATGATAAATAAATTAGATGCTTGCAAAACTAAACAAGAACAATTTACTGCTATCGCACAATTAGTTACTAAGTTCCTGTACTCTAATGTTAAGTAATTTATTAAATAGTAACTTAAATATTGTAACATGGAATGCAAGAGGTATTAGACAAACACATGTTGAATTCTTCAATTTTCTAAATGTACACAATGTTGATGTTGCGTTAGTCACAGAGACCTGGTTAGACAGTTCCTATCGAATTTCATGGCCCTCCTTTAAATGCTATCGAATAGATGAGGAAAATAGACGAGGAGGTGGTGTGGCGATTCTAATAAGGAAATAAATTCAACATAGTATTCTAAGAAGTTTGAATACGCAATGTGTCGAGAACATAAGTTTAGAAATAATGTTAAGTAATGGATCACTTCTTAAAGTCTATTGTGTGTATTTCCCAGGCGGAAATTCTAGGACAGTCATTAAACAAAAATTACGATCGGATTTACGAAAATTATTCAATCTAAGCGGTGATTTTTTGATAGGTGGTGATCTCAGTTGTAGACACAGAGATTGGGGTTGCATCCGAGCAAATTCTTGGGGTAACGTTTTGTGTGACCTGCTTACCTTTTTACCTGTCCGTACTCTGTCATCATCTGGTCCAACTTATATCCCAGCTGGTTCTCGTGGTCGTCCATCTGTTTTTGATTTATTTTTTACTAATTTATCTAGTCAGCTCTCTCAGCCAATATCAATAAATGATTTACCGTCGGATCACAACCCAGTTTTTTGTCAACTTCCATGTTCCGTAAACAAAATTGTGCAATACTCCCTTGATCTGAAGAATTCTAATTGGGCAGTATATCGTAGAGCAATGAAACTTAAGCTGCAAAATTTATCCACAGACTTAGAAACCATATCTAATACAGACGACATTGATATTATTGTTAACGACTTTTCTGACCACATTTTAAGTTCTGCTGAGTGCAGCATACCAAAAAATATTATTTTATGAAACTCCCAGACAACGTTTTAGAAATAACTAAGTTGATATATATGCATAGGAAAAATTGGCAGAGGCTTAGACAAAGGCTTGTTAAGCACTTTAATAAACAAATAGCTAAGTTAATTTCAAATAAGCGCAACGAAGAATGGAACAAGAAACTGAGTTTACTTGACAAGCCTTCTAAACCAAGCCTGCTAGGGTAATCAAAACAAAAAATAAGCAAATCCCATCTTTAGTGGAAAATGGTAATGTTTCTTACACTGACACACAAAAAGCCAATGTTCTGTGTGAACAATTTGTTAAAAACTCATACTGTTTCGCAACACCTTAGTGATGCAAATACTGAATCAATTGAAGAAAGTTTTAATTCTGCTGCATGTGAAACTTCAGCAAGTGAACTTGTGAGCGAGGCAGATATTAAGAAAACCAGTGGATTAGGCAATATAGAATATAGTTCCTATACTGAAAACTGGAAAACTTCCCGATAAACCAGAAATATATAGGCCTATTAATTTGCTCAACAGCTTAAGCAAAATTTGTTAAATTGTTAAATACTACCCTAATGAGCAGTTTGGATTTAAACGAAATCATAGCACTTGCCATCAGGAAAATCAACGGGAATGATACTTTTAGATATTGAAAAAGCCTTTGAAAGCGTTTGGCACAATTTCTTATTATACAAAATGAATAATTTTAATTTCCCACTGTACCAATGTAAAATTGTCCAAAGCTTTTTGTCAAACCGTTTGTTCAGAGTTTATGTCAATAATAGTACCTCTTGTTTAAAAGATCATTTCTGGAGTTCCGCAAAGTTCTGTACTTTGATCTATATTATATAACTTGCATACATCAAATGTACCAGATTAACCGCAGTTTGAACTAGGTATATATGCTGACGGCACAGCGATTTTTTCGTCGCGTTTGTTTGGTCTCAACATTGAAATCAATCTTCGAAATGCGATCGAAATCATAATTTATTATTATATAGGGTTTTCCAATAGGGACTTGACAACTTTGAATTTAATTTGTGAACGCACTCTTTCACTAATCATCAAACTGTCACTGTCGATTTATTCAGAAAATGTTACCATGGTAAAGTCCAATAACGAGCAACGTCTGCAAATTATAAAATTTTTTTACAGGTATTCAGGTCGGTGACTCCAACTTTTAGAGCGTTAATTCAAATTTTTTGTCGTAATTTGGGTCTATATATTCGTTGTGTGATGTTGCCATGTCAGTGATCAAACGAGTTTGTCGAAGTGCCGAAAATATCGTTGCCGTACCGACGCCGTAGCAATCGATCCAAATCAGTCAATTCCACGGCGTTCTCAAGAATTGGGCATCGCTCTGACCACATTATGGCGCATTTTGCGTTAGGATCTTGGTTTACACCCATACAAGATCAAGTTGACTCAAGAATTGAAGTCGATGCACAATTGGAAGCGATGTAAATTCTTCGATTGGGTTCTGGAGAAGATGCGCCAAAATGATGAATTTCATCGTAAAATCATCTTCAGTGACGAAGCACATTTTTGGCTCAATGGGTTCGTCAATAAGCAAAATATGCGTTATTGGTCGGGTGAAAACCCACATGTACTTCATGAACACTTCATCCACAAAAAATAACTGTTTGGTGCAGTTTGCATACCGGCGGCGTTATTGGACCATATTTTTTCGTCGACGATAACGATCGTCACGTTACTGTGAATGGTCAGCGTTATCGCGCCATGATCACCGATTATTTTTGGCCCGAATTGGAAGATATGGACTTGGAGGATATGTGGTTTCAACAGGATGGTGCCACACAGCACACGCTACAATCGATTTATTGAAGAGTAAGTACGATGAGCGTATTATCTCAAGACATGGGCCAGTCGATTGACCGTCTCGTTCGTGTGATTTAACGCCACTTGACTATTTTCTGTAGGCCTACGTTAAGTTATTTGTTTATGCCAACACGCCAACGACGTTGGAAGAGCTCAGACCCAACATTGAACGCGCAATAGCGGCCGTTTCGGCCGAAATGTGTGGCCGAGTCGTTAAAAATTGGGTCCAACGAATCGACCGCTGCAAACGTGCCCGCGGTGGCCATGTGAACGAAGTCGAGTTCTGTTAATAAATGTTTTGATTGGATTTCAAGCCAATAATAAAGCCTTTGAAATATCTCAAATGGCTTGACTTTTATTTAAAAAAAAAAGTTGTCAAGTCGTTATTAGAAAACCCTATAGTAAATGGAAGATAAAAATAAACGCGGAAAGATTCCAGCTATTTTTTTCACAAGGAAAAGAAAGAATTGTTTCTTGCCGTCTAACCAACTAGTCTTAAATGGTCATCAGGTTGACTGGAAACTACATGTCAAATACTTAGGTGTTTACCTTGATGCCAAATTAACCTTCAAGGAACAAATAACAACAACTTTAAATAAAATTAGTATTGGCATTAGGATGTTATATCTTTTTATTAACAGGAACTCCTTATTATCAGTTGAAAATAAAATATTGTTACATAAAGTAATCTTTCAGGAAATTCTCTTATATGGATGTCAAGTATGCGGTAAATGTGCTAATTGCCACATAAAAAAAATACAAATTCAACCTTGACATTACTCAATTTCCGATATTCACGTGAAGGCCGATGTTGAATTGATTTCCTATAGAATACGCACGCTTGCAGCTTGCGCGAAATAAGCAGGGGAATAGAGAACTCTGCGATATTAAGGAAAAAAGGTTTGAAGTCACTCTAAGGCATAACCAACCAAAAGAACAACTGTTGCAGAACAAAATTTATCTGAAATAAAAACATTTAGACCCTTATTTCTTTTCTTGAATTAGGTGTTTAATTTTAATTTGGCATGAATTTGTGCGAATACGTACATAAAACATGAAGTTTTTTTTTTCATTTATGTACAATATTATCCCTTTTTGATAATGCCATATTGTGGTAATAAGATTCAGGAACTTTGATTTCTTCAAATGCATCCTCATCTTCCGCTTCAGATGAAGATTAAGTTTTTGATTTAACTCCTCCAAAATATATCTACCATAAATGCTGCCTTATTTACTTCTTTTTAAACCTGAAAATCAATTTCCTTTATAATATTCGTTCGAACGGATTAAATGCATCTCTAAACGCCTTCCTTTGTAATTTTAGGTATTTTCCTCGTTTAACTCAAATAATGCAATGACAATTGAATCCATTTTTGTTACAAAAAAAAGACAGAATACAATTCACAATTTCGTATTCGTAACGTAACTTAGCATTCGGAATTTTTATACGAGTGACTCTGTGATAGGGGTGATTTAGTCCCAAATAGTCCCTGCTCTTGCCGTCGATAACAATCGCCGTAAGTAAATGTCTCAGTTCTTTATACTCGTTTTGTCCGGCCTATCCCATCACATTTTTTGGATGGTGGTAATATCTGTTTTGCACCAGTCCAGAGCCTCCGCTAGTTGTTCAGCTGCACGTCGATTATTAAGGGACCTAACATTCCACGTGGAGATCCGATGCTCGTTGTCCTTGTTTCGTTTGTCAACAGTAGATCCATCCGTATCTGAGACTGGTTGTAACTTTCTAATTACATATTTTTTCCATAACCGGGCAATAACATCGACGGCTCAACCCCCAACCTGGACCGCCAATTCTATTGGCACTTAGTAATCCGAAAGTAGCATTGAGAATTTCGATATTCGGATTTCAAATTCTCTCTTTTTCCAAGATCGGAAAATTGGTACTTAGCAAATCGATTCATTGTGTCAAAGTCGTTAGATTTTCGGATTTTTTAATCGACTGATGTTTTGTTTTCGAAAGGGTGCAAGTTTCGGTGAAAATGTAAGTTTTTACTTTGGATGTTAGCAAAAATACTTATTTCTTTTGTTTCAGGGAAGCAAACAAAACATCGCATACCAAAATAAGGCAGTTCGAGTTGTTAGTTGATTTTATGGGCATCCATAATTATCAAAATTATCCGCAATTATCAAAAGGATAATAAAGGATAATAAGGCGGACGCCAAAAAAATATCAGCTGACCTATGGAATCGACTAACAATAGAATTAGATTTGGAAGGACCACCAATACGTGATGATAATGGATGGAAAAAAGCAAGAGGAGTGCGGTATACTCTGACAACAGTTAAAATAGAAACAAAAAAAAAAATTATTAAAGGTCGAGTCGGATTACAAAAACTACAACAGGACAAACTTCGGAAGAACAGGTCAAATATTTCTGGAGCAGGTGGCGGCCCCAGCAAATGCTTTTCATTCACAGCAAATGAAAATAAAGGTTATTCAGTTGCTGGACTTGAATTCTGCTATAAGTAGTATAAGCGGAGCTCAAACATTTGGAGTTATGGATGAGCCAATTTCGGACAACGCACCAGAAGTTCTAAACGCTACAGATGAGTTTCAAATGGACGATGCCGTTTATACAATTTTTTCTGATAGCCGAGTTAATAACGACTCGGTTCAAAGCCAGTCTTCAAAAAAGAAAAATTGTCTCTTGGAGAAGCAGGTGTCAAATCAAATAAGTTATTAGGAAAACTCTTTAAAATTATTGCAAAAAATTAATACTAATTTAAAGAGCATTTCTAGAAGAAAAGAATATGACCTAAAAGAAAAAAATACATAAACTTTCCAAAAGCTAATTTCCCAAAAAAATATCTTTTTGCATCTCTTTTTTCTTCTTCAGTCTTTTGGAATTTTATGTACTTTGGGCATAAATTTTTTTCTATGCAGCTGCATACTTCTGTAATACAATCTGAAAGGGACTGTTGAGCAAGTTCAGCATACCGATCTTGGCCAATTTGATTCTGATATTCTCCTTGAGCTAGGAACTTCAAAGTTGCTCCTAACTTTATTATATTTGGGATAGATCTTGACAGCAGGGGAGTTTTTAAATCATTGTTTATAGAGTTCAATACATATTTGAATGCTTCTTTGGAGAGACGGAAGTTTTTCACAAAACTGAAGTGTAAATAAATACATATTTAAAATCTTATTCTATGCAACACAAAGTTTGTTTTGTTCTTGTTTACCTCACATCACCTAGCTCCATTATGTTAGATCTATCCCTTAGCAATTTTTGCCTCCTCAAACCATAAAGCAACAGAATCCATTTGTTTAATCTTGTAAACTTTAATTTTTCACTTTTGCACATAAAATTGAATTTTAAACAAACCGCTCGGCATTTAATTGACATTTATCAAGTCAAATCACAAGTCTCGAAAAAAATATGAATTCGAGTCGAAAGTGTTAGAGAGTGCCAATTTAAAATAGAATTGAATTGTACTTTCGAATATTTTTGACTTTCAAATAGTTTCCTCTGCCGTTGTTCTATCAAAGGCTCATCCGACACCATCTTTTTTCCAAGACCCTAACAACGTTTCGGAAACCCTCTCCGGCCTGAGTACAAAATATGTTGGAGTAGCCCGGATAAGGTCTCGTTTGTTTTGCTTCGGGATTTTACTTGACCGCTGATTCTATCTGGGAAATTCATACGCTGTCTCGTTTATAGTGCTGCTTTTTTTTTTTTTTTTGTCTGCGAACTTAAAAATTTGGGAAGTTGAATCCGGATGGAAATCGAAAAGTACCCGATGGTTACCACTTAGAGGTAAAATAAGCACAATTGATGTGTAGAAACGGTTGCAACACTGGGTATCACCAGGTTGACACCACTCAGTGCTTACCCTATTTCCACATCAACCACCTTTGTCTCTTATCAAGAAAAATTCTCCTCATTCCCCCCAGAGAGGGTTTTTCCTTCCGTAATGACCCTCTCATTCAACCTAAATTGATCGACATTATTTAACTGCTGTTAAAATTAATACAATAAAGAAACAGCAGCAATTATGGAGACCCAATTTCACAGCAGAAAATAAAAACAAAGAGTATGGGCTAAAACAAATGACGATAAATCTTTGTCCTTCACTCACTTAATCGCCTTTCGAAAAAGTCTTCTTTTTTTTATGTCCATCATGCGGCGATGTATCTATAGCCGACGCATAAATCAATCTCACAAATTCATTTTATTTTGTCCAATATTTTGATTTTATTTTTTTTTGATGTATTTTTTGTAACTTTTTGTGATCACTTGTTGTTCCCTCCTGTTTGCAATGTTGTTGGATTTAAAAAAAAAAAAGGATATGATATAATAAAACATCATCATATCAGTGTTGTATCTTGTATTCCCTTGTCCTGTCACATTTTTATAACATTTTTCAGAAAACATCCTTTGAACAAAAGTGTCTCTTTTCGTTTTTTTTTTTTTTTTTTTTTTTTTTTTTTTATTTATTTTTTTTTTTTTTCCTTCAGTGGACTTTAAATCATCGTCTGCATAGGTAAGCAAGGACCATGTCCCATCTGCCATGTCGATGATGTTAAGGCTACCGGGCACATTGTCCTTAAATTTCATGTCAGTATCAAGCTATTTCACAAATAACTGCTGTTGAGCATTTTTACAATGCGCTTACACGAGTTTAATATTTAAAAGTGTTCGAAGCACTGTGTCATTCACATCAGCAGAGACTTGTGCAGAGATACTTTTTTTCAAACAACAAAATAAAACCAAAAAAAAAATTTTTTTTTTAAAAATATTTAAAATAAAGGACGACAGACTGAGGAAAACTGCAATTGACTGGTTTGAAAGGCTTGCGATGGAGAAAAATGACCGAAGTGCCATATCGATTTGGGGCCGTGCTAAAGTTTTATATGCTGAAATTTAAAAATGCTTAACCCTTGAATGTGACAATTTGAAATGGTTTTCAGGGCATCGGGTTAGAGGCAACCGACGGCAAATCGGTTAACAATGCTTTGGGAGAACGTTTTGGATTTTTTTTTCTTTCCAGAATAAAAATCAATCACCGGACACGAATTCATAAGGCCCACCCAACTGGAGGAGGAAGAAGGAATTGACTGGTGTATTTTAAGTCCTTTATTCTAGGCATTGATGTGTATTCTGCCTTTCGACGTTTAGATGAAACAAAGGCAGATAAAAGTGGGAAATTGTTGTGGAATGTCGAATATAAAGACTGATGATAGGAGTGTCCTTTTAGTTTCACTAAAAATACAAGGAAAAAAGCTGGATGAACAATTATAGGGCTTTTTGGGTTTCGAATCTATAGCTTACTGGTTACAGCGAACGTATGAATTGCAATGAATTGAATGTTTGAGTGTACTGCTTCGACAAGAAACAACTTTAGATTTGTGCCTTGAATGTTTTTATACTTAAAATAACTAATCAACACTAACGAGGTTTCAAGTGGCGGTCAGACGTTTGATGTAGATACACTTAAGCCTCTTCCCACAACTCCTACTCTCACCACGACATGAAAAAGCCTAGAAGCGTAATACTTTTGACTAAAAGTAGAGTACAGAGCCCCTACCTGACGTCATTCTAAACAGAAAAGAGAAGAACACTATAAAACTTCAACATTAAGGTAGCGGCGTAAGAGTCTCATATACGATCGGCGGCAGCTTACGTAGCTCTAGTTAGCTTGAGCTACTTGGTGTACACCTCATTTAAGAGCTACTGTAACATTTTCGGATCCCAGATTTTAAGCCAGCTCCATGGCTATGTCAGAACCTTAGGGTGGAGGTGGCGACTCTCACAATCTCAGCTAAACAAGTAGTACCGCACCGGAACTCTAGCTTGGGGTTTGTGCATAAAAGTATCTTCCTCAGCGTAAAAAAAAAAATCAAATCAAATAAGGTCAACGAAATCTGGCTTAAGTGAAAAACTACGACATCTACTACCACGACCAAACTAAACCAAACCAAGTTCTAATATGATAGGTTTAAAATTGCTACAGAGAAACCTCAAGTTTAACGACTAATTAAAACTATTACATGCAACCAAAAGGGAAGCACATAAAACTACATTGCTTCGAAAACGAGAGCTGCTCATGATTGGAGTACAATGCCAATATCTGCACAAGCGTTCCTAAAACTTCTCCAGACCTGCTAGATAGGGTTCAAAGCCATCGTCCGGTTCACAAGAAAACAGACCCCATTTTGAATGCGTCAACTATAAAGGACCTTCAATTTCAAGAAAGTTGTTAGACAATGCGACACGCTATAACGCGACTGTTTTTACATAGCAAGTTTTCAATAAAACTTCGACGCAGTTCAAAACGTCCTCTACTTTATGTCCGCTGTAAAAAGTAGTAACGACATCAACGCAGGAATCAGACACAGAATAACTTTTGCCAAACGCGATTTCTTTGGGCTTGGGAGGCAATTGAGTAACAGAGCCCTCTCTCGTAAAACCAAATTGGCCTTTTATAAGAGCCTTATCATCTCGGTCCTGTTATATGGCGCAGAAGTTTGGACCTTGATCATAAGGACTTGAAAACTTTGAATTAAATTTGTGAACGCACTCTGTCACTAATCATCAAACTGTCACTGTCAATTCAGTAAACTCAACATTTTCATCATGGTAAAGTACACTAACGAGCAACGTCTGCAAATTATTGGGTATATATTTTAATTACTGCGGTTTTTTTTTCAAAATTTGAACGTTTATTTAAGAAAAACATGTACAATAGTATTGTTCAAAGTATTGCTTATCTGAAGCTATGACTTTTTCCCATCGTTCTGGCAATTTGTGGATCCCATCCCAAAAGAACTGCGCCGGCTTGGCAGCCAAGAATGCATCAAGCCAATTTTTGATATTCTGCTCTGATGTGAACCGTATTTGAGTGAGGGCGTTCTGCATCGACCGGAACAAATGGTAGTCAGAAGGTGCAAGGTCTGGGCTATAAGGCGGGTGGGGTAAGATTTCCCATCCACTGTTTTCCAAATAGTTCTTAACCGGAATAGCAACGTGGGGCCGAGCGTTGTCATGATGCAAAATTATTACCTCGTGTCTGGTCGCATATTCCGGGCGTTCTTCGGCTATTACTCTCTTCAAACAGATTAATTGTGTTCTGTAGAGTTATCCATTGATGGTTTCAGCCGGTTTTAGCAGCTCATAATACATCACACCCATCTGATCCCAACAAATACAGAGCATTACCCTCGCGCCATGGATATTCGGATTCGGCTGGTTGGCCGGATTTCACATATGATTTTTTGCGCTTGGGGTTGTCATAATGGATTCATTTTTCATCACCAGTAACAATCCGATGCAAAAATGACTTCTTTTTGTGGCCTTCCAGCAGCAAAACCGCCTTTCGACGTCTCTCGGCTTGAGTTCATGTGGAACCCAATTTCCTTGCTTTTAAATATATCCAGCTGCTTTTAAACGTTTTGAAATGGCTGCTTGAGTAACATTCAAATATTCTGCGGGCTCTTCTTGTGTTTGGCAACAATCTTCATAAAGTAATGCTTCCAGTTCTTCATCTTCAAACTTTTTTGGCTGCCCAGGACGTTCATCGTCTTCGAAGCCAAAATCACGACTTTTAAATCGTGCAAACCACTTTTGGCACGTTGGCTTAGCTAGCGCATGTTCACCATAAACTTCCACCAAAATACGATGAATTTTAGCAGCAGTTTTCTTCATATTAAAGTAATGAAGAAAAGCTCCGCGCAAAAACACTTTTTCAGGCACAAAGTTCGACATATTTGAGTGAAAAAAAAATTATTGTTGCTTACGCTTCAAATGAATGACATATACTGAAATGACGTACAATGACAGTAACTTTCTAACGCATGTTCCAATGGAATAATACAAGTTACGCCATCTCATGGCAAACCGCACGAATTAAGTTATATAACCAATATAAAAATTTTCCACAGATATTCGGAGTCATATTCATCGCAAAATTATCTTCAGTGACGAAGCTCATTTTTGGCTCAATGGGTTCGTCAATAAGCAAAATATGCGTTATTGGTCGGGTGAAAACCCACATGTGCTTCATGAATCATCACTTCATCCAATAAAAATAACTGTTTGGTGCGGTTTGCATGCTGGCGGCGTTATTGGGCCATATTTTTTCGTCGCCGATAACGACCGTCACGTTACTTTGAATGGTCAGCGTTATCGCGCCATGATCACCGATTATTTTTATCCCGAATTGGAAGATATGGACTTGGAGGATATGTGATTTCAACAGGAGGGTGCCACAAGCCACACAGCCCACACTACAATCGATTTATTGAAGAGTAAGTATAGTGAGCGTGTTATCTCAAGACATAGGCCGCCTCGTTCGTGCGACTTAACGCCGCTTGTCTATTTTCTGTCGGGCTACGTTAAACCATTGGTTTATGCCAACACGCCGACGACGATGGAAGAGCTCAGAGTCAACATTGAACGCGAAATAGCGGCCGTTTCGGCCGAAATATGTGGTCGAGTCGTTGAAAATTTTGTCCAACGAATCGACCATTCATAAATGTTTTGATTGTACTTCAAGCCAATAATAAAGCTTTTGAAATATCTCAAATGGTTTGCTTTCATTTAAAAAAAAAGTTGTCAAGTCGTTATTAGAAAACCCTGTACTTGATCATTTTAACAGAAAAATACTGCGCATGATTTTCGATCCCATTTATGTTGACTGGGAAGGAACGGAGGAGCAAGTTTGGTCTAATCAGGCTTTTGCAAATTTAGCTCCTGCCCTAAGAGTTTTAAACTTAAGTCTCTAGGCGTGCCACTGGAGAGAACTACTGCATCTATAGTGACAAAACCAACTTGGAGTGCCGAACTAGAGGTAGCAGGCTAGAAATTGTGCTAGCTGAATAGACGTGTTGGTTGAGGGCAGGCTTACCCCGGACTGTATCACCATCTTAGTAAGTAATGGACAGTAAGTGATTGAATGAGATCACATGCCATTAACAATATCAGCAAAATGCATTTAAGTTTGATATCTCATTCTCATCACACATAGTTCTCGCCATCAACTTAACAATTGTCCATCTGATTTCAACTGGAATTAAGTTACGTGTGGGTACAATTGATGGCCGAGTTTTGAATATACTTGCTAAATTAAATAGTGTAAGCTGATCAAGAAACTATAATTCTAAAACGTTATGCAAAAAAGCTCACGAGGACGGAGAAATGAAGATGTGCTGCTCCAGAAAAAACCGGCGAACATTTCAGGTTAACACGGAAAAAAATGTGTGGTGGTGATCGAATGAAATTTAGTGAGGATTCAAAAAAATGAAAGTCAAGATTTTCGTCCACATTACCAAGTTGTAAAAAATATACAAATATATCAACTAGAGCAACACAAGACTAATAGGACAACTTACCCTGTGAAAAATTTAAGGCAACGAGAAACAACTTGACAGTATGCCTTTTGAGTGGAAACTCAGCATTGTTTACGCGATTTACATAAAAGCAAACCTTCTTAACTTCACCAACTACAAAGGCATCAAGTTCCCTGTTAACTTCAATGTTCGACTACCTTTAACATATGTAAGTAATTAAATCGTCTTCATTGAGCAGTAATCTTAAAAAAATATTGTATTAGCACGTTTTCCCACGCTTCAATCTATTTTTTTGGTTGTCACCTGCTTATTTTTAAAAGTATCCCTTCTAATTCCCGATGCCTCTACTACCCTGCCGCTTTCTTTGCCTTTTTTTGTAACGTTCGTTGTAAAATTCAAGACACACTTGATCAGTTTCGGTGTCCGCATCGGAGGACTTCAACGTGGTATAGGCTACTCTGGTTAATTGTAGCAAAAATACGGTTTCTCCAGATTAAGCTCAATTACTCAAAAAAGCAGAAGTCATCATCTTAATCCAGAAACCATGGATCGTAGAAGGCGTGGCTCGGGAGTTTGGGGCACCTCTATACACATCGCTCTGAACAAGAGACAAAGGTTAGATCTTATATATTTGTGAAACGAATCCATAATGTATTCTTATTTCCTAACCTTAGCGACCCCGACACAACCGTTGACAGACTGGAGACAGCCAAAGACACTTTCTGACTAGCATCGGTATATCATGGTCACAATCATGTGGGCCCTCTCCCAATTGAAAACCTAGAAAGGGTGGTACTGAAAGCTGCAAGTCTAAAAACTGGCCTCATCATCGGTTGCAATGCTAACGCTCATCAGACCGTTCGGACCGTACGATTGCAACATGGGCGAGGAGCCCACTTTTATAACAAGAAACCGACAGGGAGCTTGCAGAAAACTTTTCAACCTAGCAAAAACCCAAAGAAGGTATATTTAAAAAAGAAGTAATTAAGGCGACAATCCTGGAGGTCATTTTGTGATAAAAAAAAAAACAGAATATTCTAAAGCATTCCGACTAAGAAAAATCCTTTCTACAAATCCTATGATGCCTAGTTAATGTAGATTTCATTTCCAAAGTCGGAAAATATCCCAAAGACCTCAGACCTAT
This sequence comes from Volucella inanis, assembly GCA_907269105.1. Lineage (NCBI taxonomy): Eukaryota > Metazoa > Arthropoda > Insecta > Diptera > Syrphidae > Volucella > Volucella inanis. The sequence goes on from OU026153.1 coordinate 153,788,021, forward strand.
AAGTCTATGATCATTCCTTCTGAAAACATGCCTACTGTAAAGGAATGTCGGTGGAAACGGCTCTGCATACACCAACCGCATCGAACCATCTCTACAATATAGAGAGTACACAATGGTCGCTTTCCGTGCCTTTAATAAGGTCAACACATTCGCAACCACGACTGCGCTGATGACTCACTTGTGGAGTTGTTGAAACTTATACTAAATAGCAGTATATTCAACTCCAAATTGGGTGGGACTTTTGCTAAAAGATGTGTCAGCAGAGGTACTCCGCAAAGTGGTGTCCCTGCTCCCCTGCTCGGAAACTTACAGTTTGATTGGCTATGCGGATGGCGTTGCTATAGCCGTCACAGATAAGAATCTTAAAAACATTGAAAAACTCCTTTAGTTAAATCTTAACAAATTAACCCGTTGTGGGGATCGTTGAGTATTGGGAGTAAACGCTCATAAAACTGATCTATCCCATTTTCCAGGAAATATAAAATCGAATTATAGACCCTGTCTCAATAAAGGGTACAAGTTAAATCTTTTCCGATACAGCAAAATATTTCGGTCACATTTTTGACAGGAAACTAGACTGGAAACCTAACACTGACTCTATACATACCCAGCATTCCCAAAGAAGGAAACTCCACTTAGGAGCTTTTTTTTTGCAATGACTCAAGCGATCTAGATAATAAAGACGTCAACAGTCTTCTATATTTAAAAGGATAAGGTACCCTAAAATGTTTGAACACAGTGTGGCGAAGGAAAATTACGGAGGAACGAAAAAGAGGCACCGATGTATGTTGGTTTTTAAATGTTGGATTGTTATAATGACTAGGAAATAAAGAGCTCGGCAGGGCATTCCATAAGCAAGTTGCACAGCTAAGGAACGAATTACCAAATTTTTGAGTACGCCCGAATGTCAGCTTGAGGGTTTTCTGATGAGCATTCATAGCGTGACGGGTTTTAACGTTAAAAGTTAAAAGGGTCGGAATGTTACTGACAATTACCGAGGTGGTGGTAAAAATAGCGATAAGGTAAGTTGAGTCAGTAGGCGTAACGCCATTGTTCGTAGGTGTCGAATGACTGCGTAATATTGGCATCACCTATAAAACTTATCGCACGATTTTGGACCGTATCTAGCAAGTGCAAAAAGGTCTTAGGGGCAGCTGATCAGATGTGGGCATTGTACTCCAATTTTTGGCAGATAAACCCCTTATTTTAGGTGCGCAACTATTTTTGATGAAAATGCAACTTTATTGTGAAAAAATGGTTACAAGTGAATCATCCAAAGTATTGCCCAAAATATCACTAGCTACAACTTTTTCCCATCTTTCTGGCAGACCTCGAATACCATTACGGTAAAAGTGTTTATCTCTTGAGGCTATCCACGAATTAAACCATTTTTTTTGATGTCTTCATATGAGTGAAACTGCTTATCAGCCAGACCATGTGCCATCGAACGGAACAATTTATAATCGGACGACGCAATATTTGGGTAATATGGCTGGTGGGGTAGGACTTCCTTCCTTTCCATATAGGTTTTAACGGGTTTGGCAATATGAGGCAAAGCATTGTCATTCTGTAGAATCACTTTTTCGTGCATCTGCTCGTATTGTGGCCGTTTTCGCGCAGTGCTTAATCGCATCAATTAAAGTCGATAAAATTTCCTAGTGATGATTTTGTTCTGTTTCAATAAATAAAACTGACCTATTCCACCAAATACACAGAATAGCCTTTGTAACGTAAATATTCGGCCCGACCGATGATGTAGCAGCATAAATGTGTAGTCCCCATGACTTTCTTCTGTTCAGTTGCTGTAATGAATCCATTTTTTATAACCCGTCACGATTCGATAAAGAAAACCCTTCCTTTTTTTGCAGCTGAAGCGAAAAAACGACGCTCAACGCCCCTTGGCTACAAATCATAAGGAACATAAGTTCCTTGTTTTTGAATCATTCCCAGAGCATGCAATTGCTTGAAAATCGCCTGTTGGGTAAATCTTAATGCTAAAGCTAGCTCTTTAGCTAGCACGGATCCTCAGGGCAATGCCTCCAATTCAGCGTCTTCAAAGGATTTTGACCTTCCTTTCTTCCTTTCTTCAGGCGGACGGTCGTCAACATAGAAATCACCGTCTTTGCACCGACGGAACCAATCACGGCACGTTGTTTCACTTAGAGCAGCATCTCCGTAAACTTTGTGGAACTCTTGACTCGCTTCAGCCGTCGTTTTCTTCGAATGAAAGAAGAAAATCAACACTTCCCGCAAGTGACGATTATATGGCAAAAAATTAGACATTTTCACATAACCAAAAATATATGACACCAAAACAAAATCACTAATATGTCAAAGCACTTTGTTTACCATATATCTATGGTAAATAGTTCTAAAGAGTAAGATTGATGACGTAGTGTATTTGCTAATGGTATTCGCTTCAGAAGAATAGGAGATACTCGTATATGGTATGTACCATCTGGACCAGCGGATTGGTTAATGTTAACTTCTTTAAGAGCTCTTGCTACAACACGAATGCGAAAGTGGATATGTCTCATTGAAGATTTGACGTTCAAAGTTCAATCTGAAAGTGTTGACAGTATAAGAGAAATTACCTGATACGGCACACTGGTCCGATGACCCTAGATAAATTAGCACATCGACTTTGTATATGATATATCAGGGTAAGAACTTAAAAACAAGCCCAGATCGTTGGCGGTATAACTATCAACGTCTGGTATACGTGTGATAAACTGGGTCAAATTTTTTTCACACAGCGGAGATCTTACAACCCAGAATTGTGTAAATTGAAATAGCCCGTAAGCACAATTTCGATATGAGTATACGGGGATACAATTCTTAGTATGGGGTCATTAAAGTCAAAGTTATTAAAGGTCGAATTGTTGTTCAGTTTGGGGCTGCTGTAAATAAATAGCGAATAATTTTCTTACGGAAATGGAATCCCGGTAGGAGCACAACAGCAAATTTTTCAAAATCGTCATCACCCTTTCGGTGGGCAATGGCAAGCCTTCGAAAGTCAAATTCTGGCTTCTCAGGAGAGCCGTTCGGAACCGGCAATAAACAGTAGGCCTCGCTCAGGAGTGTAAAAATTCACAAAATGAGAAACACAAATGAGTGCCACAAGCTAGGCCTTGCCCCACACCGCGCTGTCGCACCACTGGAAAGATGGAATTTTAACTACAATCAGGAACTTTAACCTGATTGAAACAGGGACTGCATTGTGGTGGAGTTTTATAAGCGGCGAGACTGCGGTGGGAAAAAATAAAGCCACTTCTTCCTAGCCAGGCAACTTCAGGTCAGTGGTATTGGTTTTTTAAGAAAAAGTCTATGTTTATATGGATTTGTGTGTTTAAGTGCTTATGTCCCCATGTGTGAATTTTTTTGGGGAAAAAATCGGGGAAGATTTACCTGAGTTCATTAACCCAACCTTTTCTACAAAGAGTATACTCTCATTGAGACTGGCATTACGACAAATAATATCACCCTGCTCGATAGGAAAAGTAGATTATGACGTCTTTTTGTATTCGTTGGCAGGAAAAATAGTTTCGTTTTTCAATGTAGAAAAACAATAAAGAAATAAATTTATTTAATTTCTAATTATATATTTTCCATTTTATTCAATGACATTTCTGACGATTTCCTTACGATTCGAGAATTCTAGTCATTTCCCTTTCATACCTTCCAGTTTCATTAGCATTTCCAGTAAACATCCGAACTGATCGCTGATAGCAGCTTTATAATCGCAACAAATTATCAACATTACTCTATTTTGGAAATATTGGAAATGCCATATTTTCTATCACAAGTGATAATTCGATTTAAAGAAAGGATCAAGTTCAGTTGGAGCTGAATATCGCAAACATCGATAGGTTTTGTTAGGTGTGGAACCCAAACATCAAACTTTTCAACTTGTCTAAGACGTTTTAACTTATTTTCTCTGCAATCTCTCACACAGTCATATCACGATCTTATTCAATTATGACTTAATCTGGTCATTATCAACTTCAGTTTGTCTACCCGAATGTTGGCCATCTTTGAATGAAAAATCTCCAGAAGAAAATTTCTTGAACATCCCGATAAGCCTTTATGAAAATTAAAAGGCAAAATATTTCAAAAATTTTCGTTTTTGCACTTCATTGCACTGAAAGTTTTTTTTTTTTTTTTTTTTTTTTTTTTTTTTTTTTTTTTTTTTTTTTTTTGGTGGGTAGGTGTAAAAATCTTCATACACACTATGAACCCGTTGCACATAGTAGTGTGAGATTCTTACTCAGTAAAAACACGCCTCCCTTCTTATCGACTACAACTAAGTTACCTTATCAAGTAGTTTCCGTTTCAAATAACGTTCGCATGGGGCAGGTAGCTTTCCAGCAAAAGCACCTGCTAGTACCGCTATTATATGCGGATAGTCCTTATCGCTCCAGATCGAATGGTCTCATTCCTTGTATTCGACGCACTAAGTTTGTCTCGTCCAGAATTTGGAGTATTTTATTATTACAATGACCATGAAGACGAATACGGAGTTTGCGAGCAAAGTTCGTTATTTCGTCCTCGACGGTAACTATTCCTAGGTCTCTGTGGATATCACTGTTTCTGATATACCATGGGTCGTTCACGATTTTTCTTAGAGCTTTGTTTTGATAGCTTTGGAGAATATTTCGGTTGCTTGGTTTAGTACAGCCCCAAAGTTGTATACCGTACGTCCAAACAGGTTTAAGCACTTGCTTGTAGATGAGCAGTTGTTATGTATGCTTAACTTGGAATGTTTTCCCAGTATTTATTTTAAGTTTATCACGTTTCTTCTTAACATGCGGCTTCCATTTCAGTTTTACATCTAGTGTCATTCCTAGATACTTTGCTTCATTTGCATATGGTATTTTTCCGAGTTAATGAAAATGGGAAGGTTGTTTATTTTCCGGTAAGTAAAATTAACATGAGTAGATTTTCTTTCATTGAGAACAATTCGCCATATCTTTGTCCATTTGTAGATTTTATCCAAAGCCGTTTGTAGCTTTCCAGTAGCTAACTCGACTGAAGTATCTGTAGCTAGTATCGCCGTGTCGTCCGCGAACGTGGCTACTATGGTACCTGATTCTTCCGGTATGTCTCGAGTATAGAGTAAAAACAATACCGGTCCAAGTACACTTCCTTGCGGAACTCCAGCAGCTATCTCTTTAAATTCCGAGGATTCGGTGCGATGTTTAACACGAAAAATTCTGTTTTCCAGGTACGATTTCAGAATCGTATGCAGCTCTCTCGGAAAAACCTGGCTTAGCTTAAGATTTAAGAATTCTAGCCATATCTTATCGAAGGCTTGAGACACGTCAAGAAACACGCTAGAACATATCTTTTTCCCCTCTAAGGCTTTCTCAATTTCATTCGTAATTCTAAGAATCTGGTCGATTGTGGAGTGCTTAATTCTTAAACCAAATTGATATTCGGGAATTAGACGTCTCTCTTCAATGATCGGTTGCAAGCGCTTTAATAGGAGTTTTTCAAATATTTTAGATATTATAGGCAGAAGCGATATGAGTCTGTAGGATCTTTTTTCATTTAGAGATTTGCCTGGTTTCGGGACCATTATAACTTCGGCAACTTTCCATTGGCTTGGAACGTTTAATAGTTTTCGCGCGGCATTTATAATTTGGAGCAGTTTGATCAAGGCTTTCGTTGGCAGCTCCTTGAGAATTTGAGCAGTTATTAAATCATAACCAGGGGCTTTGTTATTTTTCAATTTTTTGATTGCTTGGTTAAGTTCTCGTAGCGACACTGTTTTTATTCTAAAATTGTCCGGTGCCGTAATTATATAATTAGAATCTCCTATTAATGCCTGTCCAACAAAAGGCTTAAACGTTTCTTCTAGGTGCTCGGCAAATAGATCCGTCTTCTCTTTATCTCCTTTTGCCCATTTGTCATTATTTTTTCTTATGGGAGGAAATTGCATTTGAGTCTTTTTGATTCCCTTCATGGCTTTCCAGAGGGAGTAATTTGAACTTCTTTCGGCAGTCAGACCTTCGAGATATGTAGAGATATTCCGATTTTTGTAATATCGTATTGCTTCTTTCAATTTGTTGCATAAGTGGTTTAAGTATGTTTTATGCTGGGGACCACGGGATTGTTGCCATCTTTTTTCGCGTTCTCTTCTTTTCTGTAACCAGTTCTATTATTTCCTGTGGATATTTTATTTCACTACTTGCTTTCTCTTTTCTTGTTGAAGTTGGAGTATTGTACCAGGCAGAGTTCTGCAGGACTTTGATGAATCTGTCGACTTCGTCTTCTATTTCGTTTTGTGTTTTTAATGACACGTTTAGAACAATATGTTCATTGTCTCAATTAATCTTGTTATTAGTTAATCTAGGCGCCACTTCTTTCTTAATTAAGAGCATGCTTAGTGTTTAAATGACTGGTGAGTGATCTGAGGAGAGATCATAACTTTCCTCGATATTTGTAGAAATTTTGGCTGCTCCCTTTGTGACAAACAAGTCTACAAGATCGGGGGTCTTTGTTATATCCGAAGGCCAATATGTTGGTTTTCCTATCGAGAAGAAGTCAACTTTACATTGCATACCGGCTTCATAGAGTTGTCTGCCCTTCGTTGTATTACATCTTGAGCCCTAGAAGGTATGTTTCGAATTAAAGTCAGCACCAGTTATAAAATTCGGTCCGAGTGAGTCAAAGATACCTTTAAATAAATGGATGCAATGTTGTAGTGCAGGTGGTTATATTTTACGCAAACCGAACTTAACTGCTTTGCATCGCATTCAATCTTCATATTTATAGAGTGCTCAATACAATCTTTAATGAACAATGAGGACCCGCCTCTGACATTGTTTGATGGGTGGTATGCATGATAAGCACAGTATCCCACAGTTTTACAAGAGGTCCTTTCCTTAAGTGAGTTACAGAAATCAAGAGTCATGAGAATTAGGGAGAAAACGTGAGCCACTGGATCTGGCATAATACCGCTTTTTTTATTTCCTTGCGACACAGCTTGCGCTTACGTTAGCGCATTAATCGGTGGCGGTTTTCCTTTTGCGTTCTTTTTTTGTATATCCTTCGACGGATTTTCTTTCTTTCACTGCCTGTTCTTTAGCAATATTAGGTTTATTTGTAGTTGCGTTTGGGTTTGGGTAGATGTAAGGTTTTTTTAAGCGTATCGCGCCTTTTTTGGAGTTCTTTCGCCACTTCACATCCGCGATAGTTTGCTGGGTTCTTTCCTTGGCAATTTATGCAAGACGGTGGAAGTTCTTTATTTAAGTTGCACTCTTCTGAGAGATGTTTACCAGCACATTTTACACAACGCGGTTCTTTTTGGCAGGAAGTCTGCGTATGATTGAAGCCTTGGCACCGCTTACATTGCGGGATCGATCTTGTCTTCTTTCGCACAGGTTATTACAAAACGATATTTAGAATAGTTTTGATACTATAGATATCTTCTTTATATCTTACTTATCGAAACTAAGCATAAACAGTTGAAGTCCCCACTTAAACAAGATTTCCTCGTCTTCCTCTGTTTTTCTCTTTTCTTTTTTAATAATATTTACGACGTCTAGAACTTTAAAGCCATTGGCATGGAGGTCGCTTCCAATATCGTTTTTAGTACACGAAGGGTGAAGTCCTCTCGCTACTACACGTAAAGGTCTTTCTGACTTGTTTTTGAAAGTGTACCATTGGATCTTCTTTTCTCTTCTCTTCTCTTCCACACACTGTTGCGCAGTAATGTAAACTTATACTTACATTTAAGCGTATCTTTGAGAAAGCAATGCAACTTGCTATAGTCTGAAACCCCAACAACGTTGATTGGAGGTGAAAGACGTAATTTTGTTGGGAGTTGCTTTTTTTGTGACTCCCGGCTCTTATCTGGAACGACTTCAGGTGAAGAACCAGCTTTACGTTTCTTAGACGGTCTTTTCTTTACGGTCCAATTTGTTTCGCGCTTAAGCTCTTCTTCGTCCGTATGGTATTCGCGACTAGTTGAGCGGAGTGGACTGCTTTCTTGGGCTTCGTTTATATGATTTGTTTTCAGAGTCTTGTTTTCCTCTCGTAGTATGTCTACTTCTTTTTTAAGCTCTTGAAAAAGTAGCTTCATTTGCTTAAGCTTCGTACGGAGTGTGTTGTTTTCGTCCTCCAAGCTTTTATTTGTCACTGAGTCCGTTTTTTCGCGCGTAGGCGCTTCGGGCGGACTTCTTTTCCCGGAGAAATTCGACCTTGGTGGTGAAGATCGTGATACCCTTGAACTTTTAGAGAAGGGGTCAAACCACTGCGGCAAATACGTTGAACTTACTGCGTTATTTGCGTTGTTTGTATTATTGTATTATTTGTTTTATTTGTTTTGTTTTTCAAGGTTCATATTTAGATCCCACGAGTATGGGGGAAGGGAGGTCCACCGCATTAAAGACCCCTGTAATGCGGTAAGGCGACGTTACAACCAGAGAACGCCAGGTATCCGGAGGGCTCCGTTCGCGTTGCTCTATTGATTTTATATCCCGAGCACCATTCAGGCCTTGGCACTTGTCGCATAACACCTTGCCTTGAGGATGGGTAAGCTAAAAGTGATATTTATTAAATGTCAAAGAGAAAAAATTAAAAAGTTGACATATCCTTGCCAACCCAATATCTGGACAAGACGTGGTTACAACAATTCAACATTTCAAACCATCGACTTATCAAAATCACTATTTGGCAAGAAGATGATTTAACAATATATCAATTACAACTCTAGTTTTTCGATTTTTCCAATTATTGAGTCATATAAAAGCCTCCGTGGTTTTTTGGTACATTTATGAAAAAAAGATTTCTTTATTCAAAATCAATTTCAATCAAGTACATATTGGCCATTATTATCTATGACCTTTTTCCGCTTTCCGGGTAGCTTCATAATTCCATCGGTGTAAAACTTCTATGGTTTATCAGCATAAAACTTGGCCACGTGATTTTCAGGGGCTCTTCGAGGTCTTCGAGTTTTGCAAAGACCAAAACAAATGGTAATCAGTGGGTGCGGGGTCCGAGTTATACGGTGAATGCATCAAAACTTCCCAACCAAGCTCCGTTAATTTGTTCCTGGTCATCATAGATGTGTGTGGCCTAGCATTGTCATGATGAAAGACATCTCCCTTTCTGTTAGCCAATTCTGGTCGCTCTTTCTTTAGTTTTATTCAAATGGTCGAGTTTGTGCACATTAAAGGATCGAATTGACCATTTCGCCAAGTTCTAGCAGCTCATAATAAACAATTCCCTTCCAATCCCACCAAACACTCAACATAACCTTGTTTGAAGTCGTTTGTGGTCGGTCACCGGCCTTTCACCATGATCGCTTGCTTTGGATATTCTCGTGTTTAATCCATTTGTTATCACTCGTAATGAATCGCTTCAAAATGGTTCCATTTCATAACGTTTCATCAGCGTTTCACTGATGGTTATTTGGTCAATTAAATTTATTTGCGTTAATTCATGTGGCAACCAAACATCGCGCTCCTTTTAGTAGGCTGCTCATTTTAGATGATTCCAAACTGTCATACGGTTGATTTTTAGTGCCTCCGCTATCTCCAAACAGCTTCCGTGCCGGTCTTGCTCCATCAATTGCGAAATTTCATCGACTTTTTTAGACTTTCCGGAACGGAATCGAACAAACCACTCCTGGGTCCGGCGTTCACTCACAGCATTCTCACCGTAAACTACACAAATTCTTTGGCATGTTTTTGCAGCGTTTTTTCCTTTTTTATAATAAAAAAGCATCACATAGCGTATTTCTTCAGATATTTCACTCATATTCAAATCAGTATAACTTTTAACATTACAATTACACAGCTGTCTTTACAAAAAATGTAGCCTGATTTTTACCTTTCAAACACGTGTTTGTTTGACACAATCAGATTAGTGTTTCCAGACTAACGCAGCACATATTTCTCAAAACTACAATTAAACATCGTGTCAATCTGTCTGTGTATGTTATTTTTGCCATCGTCGTACTGGAATTGTATGTGATTTTTGTTATTGCCGTTGTGGACTTGTATAACTTAACAAAACAAATTCACTTTCGAAAAATTGTTCTTCAAATAATTTCTTTCTCATAAAGATGAATGCACCGAAACACACTGCACCTGTGCAATGTTCCAAGAATTCGCCAGTGACACTGTCAATTGCATTGGATGTAGCATTGGTTACTTTAGAGTAAGTTTAAAGTGAGAATTGAGAAATAAAGGTGCGGGCAATTTGCATCCAATCTTTTTTTATTAAACTAATTTTTTAATTAATTAAATGGCGGCCGAGCAGGGACCTTTGAGGTGTTGAAGAAAATTCTCATCGCGAGTGTAAAAAAATAAAAAAATAAATAAAAAACAGTGCAGTGATAGTAAAAATACCATCCACATCCTGGCAAGTAAAGGATAAAGGGAGTCAATACGTATTCTTCAGATACTTCAGAGGAAATTACGAAGACAGCCGCCTACGCAATTGGAGCTAGAAAACCACCCACTGTCAACAAAACGACAGAGATGCCCGTTCTTCGTTTTCTCTTTATGAAAATTCTAAGTTTAAGTAAGAAATCCAAAGAAAATAACAATTTATAAGTGTAAAAGAAGAGAAAGAAAAAGAGAAAATTAACATAAAAATAAATTAAATTGAAAAGTAAAAGTTAAGTAAAGTAAAATAAAAATCTTGTTATTACTTGGATATACATACATACAAATACATATTACATCTTAAATTCACTTAAAGCTTGGAAATTTATCTGCTGAAGTAATAAAAAAAAAAAAAAATCTAAATAAGAGTACAAAATAAAAGTTAATATTAGAATAAAAGCATGAAATTCATACATTTCGAAGTTGAAGTAATAAATATGATTTAAAATGAAATAGAATGTTATTAACTTCCATCTTTTACACACCCATTTCGAATTTCGGCGTAAAACAGGTTCGTCTTCAAACTGTATCCAATATGACATTGGTGCCTCATGTGTGTCAATGATTGTGGCCTTCATCCATCCGTTTCGAATATGCTGGTACCATATCTTTTCTCCCTGTGAAAACGGCTGCCTTAATTTTGAGCTGCGATCATTGTACTTTTTGAGGTTTTGTTTTTCAACTCAATTGTTTTCTTGATCTTTGCTATTACTTTCGGTTCAAAAACATTCGTCTTAGCTGGTAAAAGTGATCTAGTTTTTCTGCTCATCAATAACTCTACGGGTGATGCGTCAACTTCCTTTAATGGGGTATTTCTGTATGCAGAGCGCAATGCAGAGTTCTTCACTGCTTTCATCTGTTTTTTTTTAACAAGCTTTTTGCAATATTAACAGATCTTTTAGGAAATCCATTAGCCTGTGAATGCCCTTGGACTTGTGGACCGCGGGGTGGCCGCGGTGTAGTGGTATATGCATTTGTATGTAGTTACATGTAAATCCCGTCGGCGTCAACTCTGACATGAAGACATAACACTGATTTTGTAACGAACTTACAACTAGCATGAACCTAAGACCCACTGGTTGAGGATGAACTGGCTCCAGTTTGACAACCACCTCTAGGATAAATATCGAAACCTAATACACCTGAGTTTCAAACTACTACACCACCCACCTGCGCCCTGGTGAAAAGCCAGTAAAAGGGGATTCATATCCCCTTGGTGCACGCGCGGAATTATTTAAAAAAAAAAAAACCTCACTCCGATCTGTTGACAAAATTTTGTATACTTATGTGAATTGAACGGCATATTATTCGACACAATTTCAATTGGGATTCCATGGTTTGAAAAACAAATTTTCAAATATCGGAAGTATAAATCGGAAAAAAAAATTTGTTGTTGTAGCTTTTCATACATATCAACTGTGCTTATTTTACCTCACCGTGGTAACTTGTGCTGAACTTGTATGCGCGAGCGTTGAACACGAAAAAAATAGCAACACTATATGTAAATGCTGTGTCAGAAACATTAACTGAACAAGTCTCAGAAGTCTTAGATGAGCCCCTCAAAAAGAGGACGTATGGTGGATGAATTTACTAGACTGAATCAACGGTGACGGCAACAGTCAATTTGGCAGATATCTTACTTCAGCTACTTCGACATATTTGAAGCTAAGGTCAGTGAGGATTTTTCAGGACTAGTCAGGACTAGTCACCACCACGGAGATAGTGGTGGATGAACCCTTTGTGCAGCCAAGCAGCTAGCGAAGGCCCTGACCTGCTATAAAGCAGAACTGACCGCCATTCAAGATATGCGGTGGGATAGGCCGACAAAAAGAGGAGGAAAAACTGTGGATTCGTCGTTTGAGACACACTTAGATAATAAGTCTTAAGTTTCAATTATGTGAAAGAGCGCCTTACGACAATCCGCATCAAGGCTAAATTCGATAACATTAGCCTAATATGCAAAAATTCTCCCACTGAAGAAAAAGACGATGACACCGAAGAGAGGATCTTCGAGCTCTTAGACAAGACATACGTGCACTGCCCTAACTATGAGATCAAAATAGTCTTAGGTGATTTTAATGCAATGATAGAAAGAGAGAGCATCTTTGGTAGTACAGTCGGAAAGTACAGCTTACATGACATCACCTCCGATAACGGATTTAGGCTGATAGACTTCGCGGCGGGACGAAATAGTATCATAACTAGTAAGCGGTTCCCGCATCTCGTCGATGTTCATAAAGGGACATGGATAACTCCCGAACAATCAGAAGTCAACCAGATTGATTATATTGCTTCTTTTCATTCGACCAATACAACAAAACCCCTGGTTCGAGTGCCGGCAAGCACATGCAGCGAAACAAGAGACATACAAAGCGGTGCTGCAAAGAAGGACCAAAGCTGCTCGTGAGATCCACACACAGAAAAGAAAAAACGGCTTCTTAGGAGAAAAGAGAAAAAACACGAGAAGCGCGCGATCGAGGAAATAGAGAAATGTTACCACAAGATTGAGGATTGGAAGCTTTACAAAAAGGTTAAAAGAACCTGACAGGGCTACAGAGCCCGAACCGAAGCCTGCAAGGACGAACAAGGGAAAATCATAGTAGAATCGCATTCAATGCTGAGGATATGGAAGAACTACTTCTGCAGATTGTTTAACGGCGATGAACATCCAACCTGGAAGATGAAGACCAACAATTCTGTCTACCCGACCTGGACGAAGTGAAGATAGCCATATCTAAGCTTAAGTCCAACAAAGCCGCTGGAGCAGATGGCCTAACCATGGAGTTATTTAAAGCGACAGGCGATGACTTGGTTAGGAGCATGCATCAACTTATATGTAAAATATGGTCGGAAGAAAGTATGCCAGATGAATGGAACCTCAGCATTGTTTGCCCAATCCTCAAGAAAGGAGACCCTCTGAACTGCGCCAACTACAGAGGTATTAGTCTTCTTAACATCGCTTACAAGATCTTATCTGCTGTGTTGTGGGAACGCCTGACACCTTTCGTCAACAACCTGATTGGTCCCTATCAGTGTGGCTTCAGGTCAGAAAAATCCACCATAGATCAAATATTCAAACCGCCGCAGATCTTGGAAGTAAAAATCGATACCCACCACCTTCTCAACAATTTTAAGGTCGCTTATGACAACATCTAGAGAGGCTATACAGAGCCTTTTCTCGTCCGCTTGTGCAGAATGACAATTGATAATGCATGCTCCATCAAGTTCGGCTAAGAACTTACCGAGACCTTCGGTGTCAAAAAAGGGTTAAGACAAGGCGATACGCTGTCATATGACTTCTTCAACATAGTTCTTAAAAGAATAGTGCAAAACTCAAACGCTAACACCAGAGGTACTATCTTTCAAAAGTCCGTCCATCTACACGTCTATGCCGACGACATCAACATAATCGGCATAACACAGCGGGATTTCACTGACGTTGTCGTGAGTATTGAGACTAAAGCGGGCAAGATGAGTTTGGCGGTCAATATGAGGGCAAGACAAAGTGACCCAACACCGACGTCTATAGGACAGAATGTCCTTATAGACAGATATAACTTTGAGGTGGTTAAGGACTTTTTCGACCTAGACTCCGCTATGAACTCAGGCAATGACACTAGCGCTGAGATTAAACGAAGAATAACTCTTGCCAATCGCTCTTTCTTTAGGCAAAGAAAGCAATTGAGTAGCAAAGACCTCTCTCGAACAACTAAAGTGCCCCTTTATAAGACTCTAATCATCCCAGTCCTTCCCTTTGGTGCAGAGGCATGGAGCCTATCAAAAGCGAATGAGGTTACTCTTGGTTGTTTTGAGAGGAAAATTCTTTGAGTAATTTTCGGTCCAGTCTGCATAGACGGTGAATGAAGGAGAAGATATAACGACGAACTGTACGGGCTGTACAGCGACATCGTTCTAGTCAAAAGAGTAAAGGTCCAACGACTAAGATGGCCGGCTCATGTAGAGTGAATGGAAGCGAATTCTCCGGTCCGAAAGATCTTCGAAACCACTCTAGAGGGACGGCGCAGTATAGAAAGACCGCAACTCAGGTGGCGCACGCAAGTGGAAGGGGACCTTAACCAACTTAAGATGCGAAACTGGTGACAGCTGGCCAAAGATCGTACTGGCTGGAAACGCTTGCTGTAGTCCACCCCGGACCGTAGCGCCACCTTAAATAAGTCAGTAGTAAACCAAGCAACGAGCTCTCTTTTGGTATCCTCAATTCCAAGTGCGAAGCGTGTAATTGTTTTAATGTAGTCGGGCGCAAGTTTAGCGGACGATAACTCTGTCATTTAGGAATAAGATTCTATTTTCAATTGATAGATCTTGACGACGTTTCCAATAAAATTTTAGTTCTTCAGATAGACTTTTCTTGTCAAGCGGCCATCCATCCACTAAAACGTTTTTCAATTCTAGTAAACACTTATCATTTTTCAGTACTCTTCGAAAACTTTCAAGTCGTTCACCTGTTATGTTTGTCGAATGTACAAATTCATTTAAATCTCTACTTCTTGGGTATGATCGTATTTTATCAAACTAAATTTCATTCGTTGGAGCCTTGCGGACGCAATCTTACAAAAATCTTTTTTCATAATTGCAACTAGTGGTTTATGATCTCTCTTAACTCTCACCCTGCGACCATATCTGTAATAATGGAACTATAAGCTGTAGGCTTACCGTTCTGCATAAGACAACATCCAATACCAAATTTCGAAGCATCTGTTTCGATCGTTATTTCGCGTTTTTCGTTAAATGTCTGTACGCTTGGTGTACTAGCAATCATCTTTTTGATCAAGACCAAACAGTTTTCATATACAGTTTGCCATTCATAGATAACATCGTGCTTTAGCAATTCTCTAATTGGTTATGAAACTTCTGCAAAGTTTGGTATACATATAATCTCTTATGTAGTTAACAATTCCAAAAATTTGTTTGCAAATCTTTTTTGTCTTTTAGCTTTTCAATGTTCGGGATGGCACCTATATTTTATTTCTGTGGCTCTGTACTGTTTTTTTTTTTTTTTTTTTTTTTCAACGTTAAATTAAATCTTAAGTGTTGTGGATCGACAACACGGTATAAGATACAATCAAGTTCTTCAATGGTATAAGCTGCAATTAAAATATCCTCAATAAATACAATCATATTTGGAATGTCCTCTAAATGGCAAACGTTTAAAACGATAACAACCAAATTATATATTGAATGTCAAACTGTTTTGCCAAAAACCTTCTTTAAAGTAAAGTACCATGAAATACTTTTTGTTAGCAATACGTGCCGATATGTATTCAAATGAGGGGATTACTATAAATGGTTTTCTAACAAAATATCATTGTTAATATCTTATGGATCGATACATAAACAAAGTTTACTTGATTTTTTCTCCACGATTACCAAATTTGAAACACGGTCTACATGTCCATCAATTCGTTCAATTACGTCTCGCCTCGACCATATCCTGAAGTTCCTTTTTTACACGATCTACCAATGTTAGAGGCTAAACATTTCTGATGAGTAGGCTCGTTTCAAACCCAACCAAATCTATCTTTGTTCAATAAAAAACACATCCCGAAACCAGTTGGTCTTAAATATGAATTAAGTCTTTTAACACATGAAAGTAATAATAGCATGAAAGTTTTAATTTCACGGTTTTTGTTCAATTAATCAGTCAATTAACGCTTATATTGTGTACTAAAATCTAGTATTAGTATTACTCTTTCCGAGTACTGTGTCATTACCACAAGCTTATTACCTATGGAAGAGCTATTATGATTTTAAATATTTAAGTGGAATTAAAAACGGCCGTTGTGTGTAATACAATATACTGATGAGAAGAGAACTCCTCTGTGATTCACAAATAAGTCAATTTTAAAATACAATACCTATCTACATATAGATACGTCTCATCTAGCAACAGATGTTTTCATGACATTTTGGTGACTCACATTGGCATATTAGATGCAATGCTGCAGTAAACTACACTGACATTGAGAGGTTGTATAAAGAAGATCGTGCATCAAAGTTAGGCTGAATATTTCGAAAAGCATTGTTTTAATTTAAGCTTCACATAATAATACAGTTAATGTCACTAGCTGGCGTATTCATGGAAACACGTCTAAGATATGCGAAAATTACTTTGTATAACTGATTTATTCAAAGGGATGGAATCGGGAAATTACCGGTTGCCCAAATATGGTTTAAATCAGACAATAACCAAGTTGATTTACAAATGCTTGCTTTAGTCCTATAAATTTTAAGACTAAGCAAGATGAGATGGCTAAACAATTTGTTGCCGCTTTTCTTTTTTTGGCAGCCTGAAATATATATAAGTATCTAAATTTTGAATAGAACCTAGGCGACCCTAGACGTTAAATAGTTAAACAGCATGGAATTGATTCCGCGGCGGTATTCTGGAGGCCTCAACTAACGTCCCTAAACAACCTCCAGCCAATTTTGGAACCTACTCATCAGAATAGGTAGTCAGAATAGGTGAATAGTCAGAATGATCTGTTTGACGGCTTATGCAGGGAGACCGAAAAGGCCGAACCGACTCTTAAAGATGCATAGTGTAAAAGCTATCGTCTAAAAGGAAGTTACGGAGGAGAAGATGATGAGAAACAAACGCGCGGTTAACAGATGCGCAAGTAGAGAAGAGTGACAGGTTACCGGAAGTGACACCCACTGAAACTGATCAAGGTCTAGGGACTGAAACTGTATCCTCGTTATCCTCGTTACGATATGCGGATAAGGCTGATACTACCACAACCAAGTCATAGTTTTGGTCGAAATTTACCCTGAAAAAAATATCCGGTGATGTCTTCCACGAGCACAAAAACGACTTTTACCAGTGTAGTTGCAGTTCGGGAGGATGGAATTTGGATATCGTGGGCAAATCCATATATCCACATGTAGGAGAACACCGAAATGCTACAGAAGAGGGACCCGCAGACCTATAAGGATACTGCTATCACCTCTGATGACGATTTGAATTTGGAATGCTGGCGATGGCAAAACGATTGAAGATATCTTCATCCGCCTTCGATAGGGTCCATGCTTCTGCGGCATAAAGAAGAACTGGATCAAGGTCTTATATAGAATCTTCTTACTCAACTACCTTCTTAGCCCAATTGATTCTTCGTTTTCTTTCTACTGAGGTATTGTTGGCAGAATTCATAGCAGAGCTCAGGCTGACAAAGTCCCTTACTACCCCGAAATTATAGGTGTCTACTTCGAAGTTATGTATTGTACAATTCGGCGGAGTTGTGTATTCCTTCTTGCTGACAGCATATACTTTGTTTTGCCCTATTTTTGGCAACTTCTGTTTTAATACTAGCGAATGCAATGGTGACAGCTTGCTAAGTTCTCCTAATAATGCCATTAGGAATTTTAAAAGGTTGTGCGTCCAGTGTTCGCTTGTAAGTTCCGCCCAATTCTTTCAAGAATGATGTTAAAGAAGTTACATGACAGCGCGTCACCTTGTCTGAAACCTTTTTTGACATCAAGTCTCGGTTCAGTCGTTATTCATTCTGCACAGACTAACGAGTTTGGCAGGGATGCCAAAACTAGATATATGCGGACTTAAAATCGATGAAAAGATGGTGGGTATCGATTTGAACTTATTGAGTTTTTTTCCCAGGATCGGCCGGAGTGTGGAGATTGTGAACTTTTCTGGTCTAAAACCCCACTGATAGGGACCAATCTGGCTGTTGGCGCAGGGTTGCAGACATTAACACAACACGACAGATAAGATCTTGTATCCGATGTTGAGGGGACTTATAAGTCTATAGTTGGAGCGGTTCAGGGGTCTCCTTTTTTGTGGATTGCGTGATGAGATTCCATTCAACTTCTGAACAGATCTGAGAAATGAGTTGGTGCATGCTCTTTATAAAGTCATTCGCAGCATGAATCCTTTGTGCCGGTTTTACCACTGAAATTGAATTTTGTCATAGTTTGATTTCTTTTCTTTTTTTTTCTTCTAAACAGCTCAAACCTTCAAATATTCCTGAATTTTGTTTTATAAATTTTTCCTTTGCCGAATAAATCCGCTTTATAAGGTTCAAACGTTCACATGGTTCTAATCATTAAAACGGCTCATAAACTGCATCGATTACAATAAATCTTAATAAGGCTATTTCATTTCGGCACATGACAGCACATTCAACAGTTCCCTTCTATACCAAATCCGTTCCACCATAACTTTGTGGTGGGATACCACCCTTTTTATAACGGTATTATGATGTATTTTGTAAATCTGCGTCCATATCCAATTTAAAATTAATCAAATTATTATTTACGCGAATTTGTTTATACCATCTCTTTCGATCTACGGCAACAGAGCAATAGGTATTATGCAAAAGTATTTCATCATCTTGCGGTACTCTATCACACTCTTTAATCTCGCGAACATTAGAAGTAGGGCAAGCAACTAGAGTTGAGTCGTTCCGGACCTACATAGTTCCTGGAACTAGGTCTGCTGTCGGAAATAGTTCCAATCGTTCCACATACTCCGCCTAAACATGTTCGATAGTTTTGACATGTCCGATGAATGATACTCCGATAATTCACACACAAGAAGTTCACTTCGTTCTGATTGAAACGTGGCTGAATATCACAGTACACTGTACAGGACAGTACCGCATGTACCTTCTTCGTCTATTGCGTTGGCGTATTTTCGCAGTATAAGAACTGTGATGAAACTTTAACTACCAACCCAACTGGAATGAAAATGGGATATTTTGGGTCTGCGCTGCTGTGTAACTACAAATCCACCCATACAAAAAAGTTCTTCGAAAATTCGTTATTGTTTTGAATTGCAGATAACGTTTTTTTTTTTTAAAGCTGTAGCTGTATATTTGCAAAATAAATATATTTTTACTTTGTATTATTTTGTATTATTTATAAACAAATGTGTAGAATGTATGTTAATATAGGATTTGTATGTATTGCATACAGGATTTGGTTTCAATTTCAACAAAAAGTCGATGTATTGGGTCTACAACTTCGTGCGGTTTGCTAAGGGATGGCGTAATTTGTATTATTCCATTGTTATTATTCCATTGGAACATGCGTTGGAAAGCTACTGTCATTGTAAGTCATTTCAGTATATGTCATTCATTTGAAGCGTAAACAACAATAATTTTTTTTCATTCAAATATGTCGAACTTTGTGCCTGAAAAAGCTAGCATGCGTTAGCTGAGCGAACGTGCCAAAAGTTGTTTTGCACGATTTAAAAGTGGTGATTTTAGCTTGGAAAACGATGAACGTCCTGGGCAGCCAAAAAAGTTTGAAGATGAAGAACTGGAAGCACTACTCTATGAAGATTATTGCCAAACACAAGAGCTCGCATAATCTTTGGGTGTCACTCAAGCAGCCATTTCAAAACGTTTAAAAGCAGCTGGATATATTCAAAAGCAAGGAAATTGGGTTCCACATGAACTCAAGCCGAGAGACGTCGAAAGGCGGTTTTGCATGTCCGAAATGCTGCTGGAACGCCACAAAAGGAAGTCATTTTGCATCGGATTATTACTGGTGGTAAAAAATGGATCCATTACGACAACCCCAAGCGCGAAAAATCATATGTGAAACCCGGCCAACCAGAAAAATCAACGGCAAAGCCGAATGTCCATGGCGCGAAGGTAATGATCTGTATTTGGTGGGATCAGATGGGTGTGCTGTATTATGAGCTGCTAAAACCGGGTGAAACCATCAATGGACAACGCTACCGAACACAATTAATCCATTTGAAGAGAGCAGTCGCCCGGAATATGCGACCGGACACGAGGCAATAATTTTCCATCATGACAACGCACGGTCCCACGTTGCTATTCCGGTTAAGAACTATTTGGAAAACAGTGGATTGGGAAGTCTTACCCCACCCGCCTTATAGCCCAGACCTTGCCCCTTCTGACTACCATTTGTTCCGGTCGATACAGAACGCCTTCACTGAAATACGGTTCACATCAGAGCACAATATCAAAAATTGGCTTGATTCATTCTTGGCTGCCAAGCCGGCGCAGTTCTTTTAGAGTGGGACCCACAAATTGCCAGAAAGATGGGGAAAAAGTCATAGCTTCAGATGGGCAATACTTTGAATAATACTATTGTACATAATATTTCTTAAATAAACGTTCAAATTTTGAAAAAAAAAATAAACAGCACGAATTAAAATATATACCCAATAAATATTGCTCCTAAATGATTTCATTTACATCTGGAAGCTTAGAAAACCTAACAAGGCATCGTAAGAGACGGCACCAAACAATCAACACAAATGCAATGGAACAACAGGTTACAACACCCACACCAACTTTAATTGAAATAGACCCAGTTCAAAATGTGGAGGTAATTTTCACAGAAACCAAAACAATACAACCAAAAATCTATAACTATACAGACAATATTCGAACGATTTCCCAACAAAAAAAGCAAAAATTGACCAGCAATTACTTTAAATGATTTGCGAAAGAATATCACCCGTTAAGCCTTGTGAATGAGGCTGAATTTAAAAAGTTTGTAGCGATGTTGGGCCCTTTAAATAGTCTTCTAAACGGAAAGACACTATCGGAAACACTATTACCCCAGCTTTATTTCAAATTGTCCGTAGTAATTGCTTAACTACAGATACATGGACTTCATTAAACAATCAAAGTTTCGTAGCCATTACAGCCCACTATATTGGAATTGATAATTTTAAACTGTGTTTGTTGGGCTGTATAGAATACGACAAGCGCCATAAAGCTGAAAATTTGTGCAATTTTTGGAAGGACCATATTTCGAAATGGAAAATTGAGAATAGAATTGAGGCCATTGTGAGGCAGGAGTAGACCAGATTGGTGACATTGCCTCCAAAATGAAAACCATTGTTTAGTTTTTTAAGAGACGCTCAAACGCCTTGTACAAATTCAAAGAAATTCAGAAACAAATGGATCTACCTATGTTGAAATGAAAGCAGGACGTCCCAACAAGATGGAATTCCACATTTGAAATACTAGAAAAAACTTTTACTCTAAAAAATGCAGTCATTGGGGATATTGTGGAAAGAGTTATTCCAATTTAAACAGCTTTAAAAGCTGTTTTTCGACGTCACTGTGGAAATTTCAAAAGAAAAGAACGTAAGCTTGTCCAAAGTCATCGCCTATTGCAAATTTTTTCTCGTAAAGTTGGACAAAGTCAAGCAGAATTTAAGGGGCAATATTTTTCTGGTAACCAATCCACCCCCCGTTTGGTGCAAAAATTATTGGGAACCCTTAGTGAACAACTGAACGGGCGGTTTTACAAATTTAATATATGCATTCACCATATTAGACCCCAGACTGAAAAGCAAAGGGTTTCGGGACGTCATAAACTTTCAGACGGCGTTGGAGGTACTGAAGAAAAAAATTGCCAGTCAGCCTTCTGAGTGTACGCCTGGAACCTCTGCTTTTCATTTGGAAACTGTCGAACCTGTGTCAGAAACATCTTTTAGCTGCGTCCAAAATAAAAGAACATGCTTTTGGGATGACTTCGATACAGAAATATCTAATTTCTTTTCAGAAAATACTGTCGCAGCTGGAATAATAGAAGTACAGAAATACCTTAACGAACCAATACTCAACAGGTTGGATAATCGCCTTAAGTGGTGGCACTCTAGAAGATGTGTTTACCCGTTACTATACACATATATTATGAAATGCCTAAATTTGGTAGCAACATCAGTTTCATGCGATCGAATTTTCTCCAAAGTAGGACTTGTTAAATCAGAGCAAAAAATAGCTTGTCTTCCAGAAAAGTTTCACAACTGCTGTTTATAAACAGCAATATGTGACTTCCTTTTTCATAAAATGAACTTGTTGTTTTAATTTGAAGTTATCTTTTGTTTTTAAAGTGTGTGATGTGGACAAGTTCTAGCAGTTTTAATTTACAATATACGTGAAGTGAATTTACTGTCAATGAAAGCGCGAATCTCACTATTGCGAGTGTATCTATTGGGAAAAGGTGCGTATTCCTACTAAATCTTTGCCTAATTGTGTGAAGAAACTTGTACACTTTGTAAGTTTACTTGTAAAGTTTTGAGGGACTTGCAAAAAAATGCACAGCGCCGTCAAGAATTTGTCAACAATTTAGATAATTTGTTTGATATTGCACACGCTGATGCTCTTCAATTAATAAAAATATAGTAAATGAGGATAGAATCTTTTTACAGCGTCAAAGAGAGCCAGGCCGACCTGGTCACTTAGCAGGAGTGGATAAAAAATTGACTGATAGAGAGGAAAGAGCGCGCCTCAGAACTATTGAAGAAGAAAAACGACGTCCTAAATATTTGTCTGAGCCGACTCCTTCGACATCATCTTATATACCGTTATAAGACGACTCATCTTGTGAATCCAATGAAAACTTAGATTTACAAGAGGACGTACCGAATCTTGTCGAGAACACTCAACCCAGCAAAACACTCTGCGGAAAGGTTTCATTACTTCAAAATTAGTAGTAGCGCTAGATAGGTGTCAATTGAGTATGTGAGATTCTGTGTTCATTCTTGAAGCAACTATTGAAGCACTTAGATATAATATTGATGAATTTCCGATAAGTAAGTCTTCCATCCAGAAAAACGAAAAGAGCTCGCTGAAGCCATAAAAATTGATTTCCAAAATGAGGTACCGAAAGATGTGACTGTTCATTGGGACGGCAAGCTTTTGCTCCATTAAATGCTCGGAAATCAAAAGAAGAACGTGTTCTTATAGTTATTTCTTATGAAAACAAAGAACAACTTATTGCTGTGCCAAGATTAGAAAGATCTACAGGAAGTGAACAAGCGCAGGCAGTTTGGAACGCGATTGTAGAGTGGAATTTAGAAGATAAAGGGCAAATTCTTTGTTGTGATCGTACTGCTTCAAATACAGTTCGTTTTAACGGTGCCTGTGTGCTTCTTGAACAAAAACTGAACAGAGAAATGCTTATTTTTGCTTGTCGCCACCACGTGTATGAATTGGTCTTAAAAGGCGTATTTGAAGTAAAAATTAGTCAAGTAACTACAAGCCCTGATATTCCACTCTTTAAAAAGTTCCGAGAAAACTGGAAAAGTAATAATGCTGATAAAATACAGAACTATAGAGTTTTCCAATGGGGACTTGACAACTTTGAATTTAATTTGTGAGCCACTGTTTCACTAATCATCAAACTGTCACTGTCAATTTATTCAGTAAACTCAACATTTTCATCATGGTAAAGTACACTAACAACCAACGTCTGCAAATTATAAAAATTTTCTACAGGTTTTCGGAGTCGGTGACTGCAACTTTAAGAGCGTTAACTCCAATTTTCGGTCGTAATTCTCGCCCTAGTAGACAGGCAATAACAAGTTAAGTGCAAAGATTTGAGTCTACATATTCGTTGTGTGATGTTGCTGTATCAGTGAGACAACGGGTTGGTCGAAGTGTCCAAAATATCGCTGCCGTTCAGACGTCCGTAGCAAACGATCCAAATCAGTCAATTCCACGGCGTTCTCAAGAATTGGGCATCGCTCAGACCACATAATGGCGTATTTTGCGTAAGGATCTTGGTTTACACCCATACAAGATCAAGAATAATCAAAAATTGAAGCCGGTGGACCATTTGAAGCGACTTACGTTCTCCGATTGGGTTTTGGAGAAGATGCGCCAAGATGATGAATTTCATCTCAAAATCATCTTCAGTGACGAAGCTCATTTTTGGCTCAATGGGTTCGTCAATAAGCAAAATATGCTTTATTTATCGGGTGAAAACCCACATGTGCTTCATGAATCACAACTTCATCTACAAAAAATAACTGTATGGTGCGGTTTGCATGCCGGCGGCGTTATTGGGCCATATTTTTTCGTCGATGATAATGATCGTCACGTTACTGTGAATGGTTATTGCGCCATGATTAAGGATTATTTTTGGCCCGAATTGGAAGATATGGACTTGGACGACATACGGTTTCAACAGTATGGTGCCACAAGCCACACAGCACACGCTACAATCGATTTATTGAAGAGTAAGTATGGTGAGCATGTAATCTCAAGACATGAACCAGTCGATTGGCAGCCTGGTTCGTGCGATTTAACGCCGCTTGACTATTTTCTGTAGGGCTGCATTAAGTCATTGGTTTATGCCAACACTCCGACGACGTTGGAAGAGCTCAGAGCCAACATTGAACGCGGAATAGCGGCCGTTTCGACCAAAATGTGTGGCCGAGTCGTTGAAAATTGAGTCCAACGAATCGACCACTGCAAACGTGCCCGCGTGGCCATATGAACGAAGTCAAGTTCCATTCATAAATGTTTTGATTGTACTTCAAGCCAATAATAAAGTTTTTGAAATATCTCAAATTGTTTGCCTCTTATTTAAAAAAAAATTTGTCAAGTCGTTATTAGAAAACCCTACACCTTACACAGCACCTGACTGACACCGAAGTTGACAACTTGCTAGAGTTTTACCGAACTGAACAGAGAAAAGAAATAGTCAGAGATGATTATTGAGAGTTAATAAAGCTTTCTGTGATATTTTCAGGTGGAGATATGGAGAAAAAAATTGAAAATCCGACCTCCGGGTGCCATGCACCAAGCTGGAGTTACTTAGTGTTCAATTCAAGATCACAAGCAAAGACAAGGCGGAATTGATTGACTTTTGCTTGTTCATTGTAACATCCTACATTGAACCATGACTCCAATGCACTTCAGCAATTGAAGCTCCTTACCAATATTTGTGCTTTTGAAGTCAATGAAGTCTTACAAGAAAACTGATAAAACGATTTCAAAAGCAGCCTTGCAGAAGATAACTCAGCATTTCTGGTATTTAACTGACGAAGTTTCTATTATATCACTGTTTGACGATGATGTGGACCAAGAAACTAAAGTTAAAATGGTTGATAATTTAACCAAAGAGGAAATAATTCATGAAAAACGATACATCCCATCGAAAGAAGAACTTTGTAGTTCATTGTATGGTAAGGTTATTAAAGAACATTGGCATTAATAGTTATAGCAGTTTTCACCTTCGTTTTCTGTAAAAGTATATTTTTTTAACACTCTTTTCTTATTTTGTTTCAGAAAAAAACATCTCTGACTTCACTTCAGTAAAAAGCAAGTCCTTGTTCAATCGCCTTAAAATTGAAGGCAGTTTTCTACATGAATTTCCTACTTTGTGGTCAAATAATACTTCGTTTCAAGAAGCTAGAAAGAAAGTTTCGGCACTGAGGGTAGTAAACGATGTAGTTGAAAGAGCGGTTAAGTTGATGCAAGACTTTCATGGATTAATCACAATTGAGGAGGAACAAAATCAAATTTTATAACGTTGCCACCACAAAATTTATCCTGACTGTAAAAAACAAACGTTAAAAAGAAAATTTGAACAATAATATTATTTTTTAACGTAAATGAGTACATAATATACTATTCGGGTGTATTGGAGTTTTGATTAAATAATAAAAATTAAATTCTTAATTCCTCCTGTAGTAAGTCAGTACAAATTTTCATGTCAAAAGTTTGGCAACAAGTCGGCACGGGTTATCATTGTCCAATCGCAATAATATTTATTATTTGAGTCAATGAGGTCAAACGGAATAAAAATAGAAGGTATGCGTATTTTATTTCGCGAAAAAACTTTTTTTCCTTATATCTTGGGACACCCTACATACATATAATATACATATTTGTACTCATTTATTTATTGTTTCAATTAAAAAATTTCAAACGAATACCGCAAACTTTTTTTTTGTTATTAATACATAGAAACCATCAATATCCAGTTGAGATAATATTCCTTACAACATAGCATAAATCCACGCTTTCCTGCAAAGCGAATATGCATGTAGATCGGCTGCTGCATTTCCGCACATCTTGATTCATCGTTAGGTTTGATTTATAATGTAAAATAAAACACATAAATTTGAAAGTAAACTTAAAACTTTTATTATTGGTTAAAAGAACAATTCATGACATTTTTTGTAAAAATGATATTATTTAAATGTTGGCCACTACTACGTCTGAGGTGGTTCATTCGGAAGGTCCAATTTAGGACGACTCGTTCGAGCATAGCGACTGGTATCTCACGGATAACACGAGTAATGTTGGCTTCCAAAATGTCAATCGTAGCTGGCTTATTCCTAAAGATCTGAGACTTTACATATCTCCAGAGAAAATAGTCCAAAGGTGTGATATCGCACGATCTAAGCAGCCAATTTACCATAGCAAAACGTGAAATTAAGTGCTCACCAAAATGATTTCTCAACAAGTCCATTGTTTCACGCGCTCTATGGCTCGTATTTGAAGAAGTATGAACCAATGATTTCACCAGCCTATAAACCACACCATACCGTTGTTTGTAATGGATGTAATGGTATCTCTTGGTACTCTTCGGGTTACTCATCAGCCCAAATATGGCAATTTTGTTCATTTATATATCCATTAAGCCAAAAATGGGCTTCATCACTATACAAAATTTCACGATAAAACACCGGATTTTCATTGAATTTTTCCAGAGCCCATTCACTGATAATATGACGCAAATTCAAGTCGCCTGGTTTCAATTCTTGCACAAGTTGAAATTTGTATGCTTTAAGGCCGAGATCCTCACGTAAAATACGTCAAGTTGTCGAAAACGCCAAGCCAAGTTGCTGAGAATGACGACGAATCGATTCGTCACGGTCTTCGGGTACAATCTCCGCTACAACTGCTATAGTCTCTTCACTAGGTGCTGGATGTGATCAAATCGATCGATTATGATCCACTAATTTAAACTGGGACTCAAATTTGCGAAGTACATAGTTCCACGGAACTAGTTCCATTCTAGACAGGCACCGTTCCATGTACATTATGGCAAAGAAATTGTTTAGCACAACTTTACAAGCAACACTAAAATGATTAAATCGCCCACAGTTATTACAACGGTTTCCAAATTCAGGGCATTTTCGATTTTCGTGTGTATCCCTACAAAATTTCCAACTTAATTTTCTTTTGCTCTTTTTTTCCGTACTTTTTCCGCTGTTCTTGTCATTCTGGTTTGCTATACTTCCGTTATTTATGTACCGCCCTTTGTGTTGACAACATTTACTGTTGAATACTTACATTGTTCTTGCATATCGTTTGAAAGTTTTTCTACCAATTCAGATGCACGAGCTATTTCGAATCTGTTTCAAGTAATTTTCTTCGCAGTTTGTTTGAGTTTGCACCGATAACAATGTTGTCACGTATCATTCGTTCAGCATCGGCGCACAGTGTGGTATTTGGGTCAAAAACCTGGCTAAAAATATTTTATAGCTCTAATTGCTAAATTTTAATGTTTTATTAATTTTTTATATCAAATAATGGTAAAACAAAGCCTTTCTTATAAGAAAACAATATATGTATTGTATTTACTCTTCACAACTACATATTTTCATCGATATTATTGGGTCTTCTATTCGTGCGGTTTGCTAAGGGATGGCGTAATTTGTATTATTCCATTGTTATTATTCCATTGGAACATGAGTTGGAAAGCTACTGTCATTGTACGTCATTTCAGTATATGTCATTCATTTGAAACGTAAACAACAATATTTTTTTTTCACTCAAATATGTCGAACTTTGTGCCTGAAAAAGCTAACATGCGTTAGCTGAGCGAACGTGCCAAAAGTGGTTTGCACAATTTAAAAGTGGTGATTTTGGCTTGGAAGACGATGAACGTCCTGGGCAGCCAAAAAAGTTTAAAAATGAAGAACTGGAAGCATTACTCTATGAAGATTGTTGCCAAACACAAGAAGAGCTCGCAGAATCTTTGGGTGTCACTCAACCAGCCATTTCAAAACGTTTAAGAGCAGCTGGATATATTCAAAAGCAAGGAAATTGGGTTCCACATGAACTTAAGCCGAGAGACGTCGAAAGGCGGTTTTGCATGTCCGCAATGCTGCTGGAACGCCACAAAAGGAAGTCATTTTTGCATCGGATTGTTACTGGTGATGAAAAATGGATCCATTACGACAACCCCAAACTCAAAATATCATATGTGAAACCCGGCCAACCAGCCAAATCAACGGCAAAGCCGAATATCCATGGCGCGAAGGTAATGCTCTGTAATTGGTGGGATCAGATGGATGTGCTGTACTATAAGCTGCTAAAACCGGGTGAAACCATCAATAGACAACGCTACCGAGCACAATTAATCCGTTTGAAGAGAGCAGTAGCCGAAAAACGCCCGGAATACGCGACCAGACACGAGGCAATAATTTTCCATCATGACAACGCTCGGCCCCACGTTGCTATTTTGGTTAAGAACTATTTGAAAAACAGTGCCCCTTCTGACTACCATTTGTTCCGGTCGATGCAGAACGCCCTCACTAAAATACGGTTCACATCAGAGCAGAATATCAAAAATTGGCTTGATTCATTCTTGGCTGCCAAGCCGGCGCAGTTCTTTTGGGATGGGATCCAAAAATTGCCAGAAAGATAGGAAAAAGTCTTAGCTTCAGATGGGCAATACTTTGAATAATACTATTGTACATGTTTTTCTTAAATAAACGTTCAAATTAAAAAAAAAAAAAAAACCGCACGAATTAAATTACATACCCAATAGCTTTAACTTTAAGAACTTTAAAACATCAGATGATAAAGCTTTTTTTATTTTTGTTTGATCTCATGCCTGTTATTAATGGATCAGATGTTAGAAGAAGCCTATTTAGAACATCCATGTTGCAGGTTGCCCTATTGGAAGAATAGATTTTTTAATTACCTCGGATCCATGAATAAGCACCTTATGGGAGACATAGGGTAAAACATATGGCAATATTTTTCGAGCCCTTCAGTGTTAATTTTGAATCGAGAACATAATGTATCTAAAACTATTTCTAGACGATATAATAAATTTTAATCAATTTTTCCAGTTATAGCTGCTGATACTTCATGTGCCTCAAAGAATCTTCTGCTGGTATTCCCATCATTAGTGTTTTTAAAATTTGATTTTGGGATGTCCACTAACAGTCCGAGTTGTTGCTTGAACTGATGCTGAATTTCTTTTTTTCTATTTTCTACGACTTGTTTTTCCACCTGAGTAAGTCAAACATGTAAGCTACATGTAGTATACTTTCGAAAAAACGTATGCGAGCATGAAGCAAAGACAGGCCGAAGCTTAAATTTTCTTTCTTGCACGATTTCTTTTCCGATAAATCATTAAAATCGGACGAAAATATAATCGTATATAGCACCTGGTTGTAGTTTTGGTATGCGTTGCAGCATTGCATACCTTACCGTCCACCATGGTAAATAATATTTTGTTTTATGGACATGTCATTAACTTATTGAAGCATCAGTATTTCGCCCTTCACGAAATTTTATTTGTGTAGCATAAATCAGTTCTTCTACGCCTTTTGATCGAAGGTCTTTGGTTCTTCGTCTTTTGCTTCTTCTACTTGATCCCCAAAAGATTTCTGAAGACGACCTCGACTGACTCCTGCAACAGCACAGAATATATGGTACATCAGGCTTTCAAAATAAACAGAATTATTGGTGCACTTAACACACGAAGGTAGCTTTCATAAATGCGTCAATAACACGAAAAGTCGACGTGTGGGACAATTTTGCTTTCCGTTATTATTTTAAGTAACTGTTAAAAGAGAGTTAAACATATCATCACTAATGTTACCAAAACTATGTAACGATTCACGCTGTGTTATCTTTTATGATTTCCGCGTTTAAAATTATAGCAACTCAATTTTATCCATTTATTACTATACATACATATGTACATGAACACACACACAAATTAATAAAATGATTTTACCGGTAAAAAATGTTAGTAACTACTTAAAAGTCCGACCATATGAAGCTTTTTTTCAAATAGAGCTTTTTAATATTTCGGTTCGTGCATTGGCTTAGTAACAGTTAGCAATTAGTATGGGTAACGAAATAATTCCTGTTTTAACAAAAGATGTAGGTAGGTTTTGTTTTTTGAATAAAACGAACAATTGTCGAGTTATCTTTATCTTTTATCGAGTTATCTTTATTGTTTTATAAAATAGGCACATGGAGATTATTTATGGAACAAAATAACTTGCAAATGACCGCCTTAGCTCTGCCGGCAGGCCTTCATTCTTTATTCTCGGAATCATCAATCACTCTTCTGGCGATAGCAGCTTCAGTGTTCGGTATCAGAGTTCAAATTGTATGCGGATGATTGGCGGAAAACTTGCTTTTAACTTAGCCCCTTTTCATGGGTACCTTCCAACATTTAATGGGGAGACTAAATTTTTAGTGGAAGTTAGCTTCTTGTTGTTTTCTAGTCAACTATTCATCTTAATTGATATTTGTGAACTGAAAAAATTAATGTCTTTCGGGCGCGGTTGAGATTCGAACACTAAACCTTCCGATTTGGATGCCAGTCCACAACCGCTTGTGCCACGGCCAGCTATACCCACCCTGCGTAACCGCCAATGTGAAAATGGACCTCATCCGAAAACACGATTTTCTTGCAAAATCAATGTCAGCAAGGAGTTTTCCCAGGACCTAATCCGAAAACTTACGGCGTTGGTTGGCGGGCTTTAGTTCTTGCGTAAGTTGGACCTTGTACGTATGGAGAGCCAACGCAGTGTAGCTGTGTAGAGACCAAGCTCTTGGGAACGGTGGCGAATGGAGGTGTTTGGGTCGTTTTCGACATTTTCCCCCACTGCAGGTATATTTTCGATTGAACGTCTTGTGGAATTTTTTGATTTTGTTGCATATGATTACGGGCAAAATTAGCATGAATTTTACGCATCGTTGCCGCGATTAAGCGTGAATTTTCGTAATAAAATTTTTCTTTTACAGTGTAGGGTTCAATAGTAAATTCTCAAAATTTATAGATGACATCCTTCACCATATACCAATTTTTCCTTTTTGCATAGCTGTGAAATAATAGGCCTTTCAAGTCCTACACCCAATATTGGTCGATAAATGGGATAAATGTTAACAAAAAAGGAAGATTAATGTGTCTATGGCAGTGATTTTTTATGAGTCGGAGCCCATTTAGTAAGTAAAAAAGAATGACAGGATCCAAAAATGCTGATTCGAAGGACACCTGGATAATATATTATTCCTCTGGATTATGGTAGATGAAAAGCTTTTCTACAACTGGTTTCGTAAGATATTGGGTCTATAAGTTATCGTGCGGTTTGCTAAAAGATGGCGTAAATTGTATTATTCCACTGGAACATGCTTTGGAAAGCTACTGTCATTGTACGTCATTTCAGTATATGTCATTCATTTGAAGCGTAAACAACGATAATTTTTTTTCACTCAAATATGTCGAGCTTTGTGTCTGAAAATGTGTTTTTGCGGGGAGTTCTTCTTCATTACTTTAATATGAAGAAAACTGCTGCCGAAAGTCATCGTATTTTGGTGGAAGTTTATGGTGAACATGCGCTGGCTGAGCGAACGTGCCAAAAGTGGTTTGCACGATATAAAAGTGGAAGACGATTAGCGTCCTGGGCAGCCAAAAAAGTTTGGAGATGAGGAACTTTAAGCATTACTCTATGAAGATTGTTGCCAAACACAAGAAGAGCTTGCAGAATCTTTGGGTGTCACTCAAGCAGCCATTTCAAAACGTTTAAAAGCAGCTGAATATATTCAAAATCAAGGAAATTGGGTTCCACATGAACTCAAACCGAGAGAAGTCGAAAGGCGGTTTTGCATGTCCGAAATGCTGCTGAAACGCATTTATTATATTCCGCCCGGAATATGCGGCCAGACGCGAGGCAATAATTTTCCATCATGACAACACTCGGCCCCACGTTGCTATTCCGGTTAAGAACTATTTGGAAAACAGTGGATTGGAAGTCTTACCCCACCCGCCTTATAGCCCAGACCTTGTCCCTTCTGACTACCATTTGTTCCGGTGGATGCAGAACGCTCTCACTGAAATACGGTTCACATCAAAGCACAATATCAAAAATTGGCCTGATTCATTCTTGGCTGCCAAGCCGGCGCAGTTCTTTTGGGGTGGGATCCACAAATTGCCAGAAAGATGTGAAAAAGTCATAGCTTCGGATCAGCAATTGTCTTGTATTTTAGGTTCATACCTGGGAGACCGACTCTTCCGTGTGAGACACGGAAACGAATAATCCACTTTTAAAACAATAAAGGCGGGAGTGCCGCAAGGAAGTGTACTTGGCCCTCTGCTATATTCCAAGACATTCCAAAACAAAGTTCTTCGAGATATTGTTAATGCGCCGTGGTACATTAGAGACGATGATATTCACAGAAACTTAGGGGTCGAAAACGTTCAGAACGTAATTAAAATGTTTGCGCGAAAACATAATAATCGATTACAAGGTCATACGAATATTTCTGTTCAACAGATCCTCGACGAGACAAATTTATTGCGCCGTCTGAAAAGGACTAAGCCTCTCGATCTAGCGTAGTGATTAGCAGCGCGTAATTTTGTCTAAAGTACACAGGAATTTTTAATGGAAAATTGCCTGCAGGATATCTTATAAAAACAAAATAAAATGCGAAAGAAGAACTGCTTGTTGAGTGTGAACTCAATCGTGGTTTGCATAAGGGAGGTGTTTTTTAGTGAGTAAGAATCTCATACTATTATAGGCTCCGGGCTTATAGTGTCTATGAAGATTTCTCATCTTCCCACAAAAAAAAAAGTAATAATAATAAAAAAATAAAAATAAAATTTGCTATGTCTTTTATAAGTTCGCTAGCCATTATTGAAAACTAACACAAAAAACCACAAACACCGACGCTAATAACAAGGCCGGGAAGTGAAAATTCAAATTCTGATTTACCGAATCGAATTATTGTAGGTGTAATACACTTACAACAATAAAAAACCGTGCAGATACCAAATTCTCAACCCGCTATCCATCGATGGGTAACATACATGCACTCAGTCATTGTTTTTGTCTCATGGTAGTGTTGCACAGCAACTACAGTGACTAGGTGCAAATAACAGTACTACGACCAGGAGCAGGAGTTGTGGGATGCCCGCACTATGATTTATATATATATATATTTTTTTTATTTACTGCAACACGCGATATTTTTTTTTTTTTTGCACTCTCACGCGTTGTTGTTTTATTAATTTGTAGACAGTGAGTTTTACAGGTGCACTGGTGACACGTGTTCGCTGGTCAAAGGTCAGCTCGGCACTATATATCTCACATTTTTTATCATCTTTTTGTCCATCTCATCCCATCGCATTCCCTAAATGGCGGTGATATCTGCTTTACATCCGTTTAAGTCCTCCGCTAGTTGTTTGTCTACATAAAGTTCTTTCAAGTACATTCCGAGGCTTTTGGTTGCTTAGCAAAGGTAAGGCTCAACCTTTGACTTTTTGAGAAGGTGATTAATATTTTGGGCGGAAATCCCTCCATCGTAGATACCAGAACTGCCATTAATGCATTAAGAGTTTATCCGCCACCATATCTAAGTATCCTCAGTTTTTTTATCCTCAGTTCACGCTATGCTAACTGGTTTATTCAGTCACACGAATTTATCAATAAAATAACTATTTGTCAATCTGTAGTAATCATTAGGTCATTTGAAAATAAGAGATTACTAAGTGAAATGTTAATCTTAAAAAAATCAGTTTTATAATCCGAATGTTTGAGTGCGAATTGTTCCATTCTTGGTGGACTGCGAAATGATTCAACTACCTGACGCACTTTCCGTATCTAGAAATCACCGAAATTACTACAAATAATTCAAAGTAATATAAAATAGAAGCAGCTGTGTTGGTTTTCCATTTTCAAGCGCAACCGCTATAAAAAAAATTAATTGAGCCACCATATCGCTAGTTTACAAATGTATCAGAATTGAATAAGTTGACCACTTAATTGTTCTCGAACTATCATCAGCGCCAGCTCGTCCAATTACCTCAGCGCCTTTTGAATAAATTACTACCTACCACGGTTGTTTTTCATTGTCCTATCATCAGTGACCCAAAAACCTTGACTGCAGACTCATCTTAACATAAAAGAATAAAATAAAATTAAATAGGAATATAAAAAATGAAGTTCCTTTTCATCTTCAAAGGTGGAAAGCTATCTGACGGAGACAATGGCCTTGATACCACAACGAGTTTCTTATCCGCAAACCTTTGAATCTTGCGGATTTATGAATAAAATGTGAAAAGAGCGGCATAGCATATCAACAACATATAGTATCTGGATGAACCTGTTTCATTAAACGAATTCCGATTCTTGTCAGGTTGACATTCTAGTAACTTTTTTTGTTTCGGGTTTTCCGTCAGTGGTATCCGGCTGACGAGTCATTTCCGTATAGCAAGATCCAGGTGTGATTGCATGCAATTTCATTAGGGATTCACTAAAAATATTCAGTGAGATTTTTTTAAATTTAACAACCGGTAGGAACATACTCAGGTGGTACGAGTATGATGCGCTAAGGCACATTGACCTGAAATGCACATTCCAACTACGGCGTGCGATTTTCGTTCCCATAATTATTATTTTTGGAAATTAATTTGCCATGTCTAATCTCTATCATTTTACATTAATGAGGCAACCTGCTCTATAAAATTTATAGTTTTCTACAATGATTAACCCAATAAACAGGTTTCATGGGAATGTCTGTAGAGAAGTTGTTTTTTCTATTCAAAACCACCGACTAATACTTGAGATCCCAATAAATATCAGCCCCAAACATTTAATGACGTACGCCATTTAGATACAGCGTGCGGCATATCATGAGTATCTTTCTCATCTGTATTAGGCATTTGGTAAATTGATGCAAATACCAACTAATGTGCGCTTGGTAACACCCAAATCATCGATAAAATTCTTGAATAGATTGCCAAGTTATCAGTATTTTTGGTCCCAGAAAATATTCAAAGATCTCTTGAATTGAAATTAGGTATTCACTGAAGAAAAGACTGGGTATTTTATACCTACCTGCGTTGAATCCATATTAAAAATATGAATAAAATATATTTTTGGAATTTAACTAACGAGTTTTTTGAATGGAAAAGGTCTAAGAATGTGAATATCTTATTCCGGTCAGAGTATATATGGTAGATGTCGTTTGTTTCTAACATCTAATTTAATATTTTACTTTTGGACTTCTTAATTTAATCACACTATTGATCAGTTTATAATAAAAAAAAAACTCAAAAGATTCGGCTCGTGCCAAAGTTACTTTAAAAAATATTAAATTCGGGGACCTGCGTGGAGATTGATTAGGAAACCTCTGAGCCCAACAATCAAGTTCATAGCAAATTAATTATCTTACCTCTCAGTGGTGGTCCCCAGTAACTACATGGGTGAACCCTTACTCCTGCAGTAACAAATACTGTCCTACGCACTCATAGAGCTCACAATCCTATACGGAAGAGATTACAAAGATGTAACTAACTAAATGATGACACGGATAAGTACGAACTCAGTATTTACGACTCTTGCAAACATTTAGAGGACAGCGACCTTTGGATCTGCACTTGGAATGTTCGTACCCTTAACAGCCCAAGTGTAGTCGAACAATTAGCAGCGGCCAATGACTGCTACACCGCTGATATCACCGCCACCCAAGAAGTGCGATGAAATGGACCAGACAAAAAGAGGATGAAAAACTTTAATGTGTTGTATACTACGGCGACTGCTTTAAGCGTAAGAATCAGCGTTTATCCGGATACCGATTTAGCGTCTTATGATAATCCGGGTCAAGCTGCTCGATAAGCCATACGAGTATTATTCAAAGTATGACATTGCCTAGTATGATAGAAAGGGAGGACATCTTTGGCAGGACAGCAGTAAGATGACCCAACGGCTGGACTTAGGCTTATTTACTTTCTGGTGGAATAAAATATTACTATGAAAAGCACACGGTTTCTATCTCCGGATCATGAAACGCTTAATCCAATTGATCACATTGTGATAGACCTAAATCTTTCAACAACTTTTATGCCAAAACCCGTACAAAAGTCTATAGAGGTGAAGAAGGAAACCTTGTAGTAGAGTCACAGTCGGTGCTGAGAATATGGAAAACCTTTTTGCTTACTCTGTAACGGCGAGGGAGACCAACATCCCGGCAGAATAGACCATTTAACTTATATGGTTACAACTAAAACTTCCGTTCACCTGAACAGAATAAAGTAAGGATAAAAATATATAAGTTAAAATCCAACAAATCAGCTGAATCAGATGACTTACCAAACAAAGTATTCAAAGCTGTTAGGAATGACTTAATGGATGGTATATACCAACTCATTTCTCAGACCAGCTTACAAGAGTATATGCCTGATAAACGGAATCTCAGTAGAGTTTTCCCAACCCAAAAAACGTAAACCTTCTCAACTGCGCCAACTATAGAGTCATAAGGCTCTTAAATACAAGATCTTATCTGCCGTATTGTATGAACGTCTGAAACCCATCGTCAACAGACTGATTAGCTTCTATCAGTATGTCTTCAGGCCAGAAAAGTCCACAACCGACTACATTTTCGCACTCTGGAAGATCTTGGAAAAGACAAAAGAATATCCAATTCGATACCCTCCATATCTTCATCGAACTTCATATGATAGTATTTAAAGAGGTGAACTTTTTAGAGGCCAAGCTCGTCTGTCTGTAAAGAATGACAGCTGAGAACGCTAGAACATCGAGGTCGGAAACGATTTTACTGAGGCCTTTGATGTCAAAAAAAAAACTTAGACAATTGCCATTGTAATGTCACGTGACTCCTCTAACAACATACTTGAAATAATTTTGTGGAACTAACAAGCGAACATTGGATTACAATTCTTCAAAACCCAGTATAACTACGCCAATAGGCAGCGGGCTGTCAACGGTGTGTTTGCTAGGATTGAAATTCAAGCTGCCAAAATATGTTTAGCAGTAAAGGACACACAGAGAACCGACGAATTGGACAGAGCATCACAGTTGACAGCTAAACCTTTGAGGTAATAAGAGACTTTGTCTACTCTAACATCAATTCTACCAACAACACTTCCGTAAAAATAAAACGAAGAATCACTCTCACCAATCACTGTTTTCTTGTTTTTTCTTGTTTTCTTGGGTTAAGAAAGTAATTGTGTGGCCTTAGTAGGGCCTTACCCCGAAAAACTAAGAAAACTCTATAAAAAGCTGTCATTTTGAGAGAAAAATCCGTCGAAAAATATTCCATGCCGTTTGCGTTAACAAGCTATGGAGTAGGAGATACAGATTCAAGAATGAATTATACGACCTGTACAGCAACATCCATCGCCTTAGATGACTAAGACATGTAGAGCTAATAGACACCAATGCTCTGGCCCACAGAGTCTTGAAATCTAACCCGGAGGGAAAACGCAGTAGAGGGAGACATCACCTTTGATGGCACAAGTATATAGAACGGAATTTCCGCCGACTTGGAGTGCGCAACTTAATGCAGTTAGCTAAAGACCGAACTAATTTGAGAAAGGCCTTTGTTTTTTATTATTTCTCAACTAATCGTTGCGGGTTGGACATGCACATAAAATGTCTTCAGCTATTTTGTCTTTTTCAAGGCAAAGTCAGAAGCCCGAAGAGTCGACTAGACTCATTTTGTTGAGGTAATATCTTAAGCTGCGATGTCCTATGAGGTAACCCACTAAGTTTTTGATATCGTTCCGGCTTAGATTTATTTATCTATTAGCATTTTTGTTAAAGGACAGTATAGGTTGTTTGGTCTGTCTTAGACCTGAGCTATTCTCCCAATATGAAACGCATCTCGAATGCTTCCAGCTATTTTGACTGCTAATTTAGGAATGCAGCAGAAGGGTACAGGTCCATTAAAGGTAGTTTCTGAGCCCTTTCTGGCCAGTTCGCACCGTTTTCATTCGCATCAGTGCCCTCATGGCCAGGAGCCCACCACAGTTTGGTTCTGTTCCTGGAGCTTAGTTTTTGGAAAGTACTTGACTGATTTGTAGTCAATGGTTTGTGAGGTTGGGCCATTAATAGCTGCTTTACTGTCAGTGAATATATAGATGCTTGTGCCTTTGATAAAAGAGTTGTAAATATGGTTGGCACATACTTGAATGACGTGGAGTTCTGCCTGGAATACACTGGAACTTATGCCCATAACAATGGTCATGTTTTGGTTAGATACGTGTATTACAGCTCCCTCTCTCCATTCCATTTAAAACCATCCGTACACCACTTTATGCTGTTTGATGGGTTATTGTTAACCCATGCTTCTTTGCTGGGAATCTCTGTGGGAAAGCCTTTATTGAAGTATGATGTTTTATGAAGGCGTTCTGTTACCGTGCAGATCATATCAAGTTCCGGTACTTCGGGGAATAAGGTCCTTAGTACAGAATGTTCGCTTGGACTTAACTCTTTAATTTGTGCTAAATACTGCGTTATGTCACTTTGTTTAAATATATATGTGTAGGGGCGTTAGTCCTATTTTTGGTTCTATCGCAGTTGTGGGGCAGTTGCTGGTTTTGTAGGACCAAAAAAATATTTCTCTAACTCGCCTCTTTATAGCTCGTGTCGTACAATACCTTTCCTTTTGATTTGATACTCTTCATCCCATGACGGATAAAGGATATTATTCCAAAGAGAATGGTGTCTGTGATCATACATAACGACCAGTTAAAATTTCCAAAGAAGCTGTTAAGCCAATTGGTTTTCTCGTATTGCCATATGGTTCTTTTACGAATCTTTTCTCTAACTGTGTAGTTGATGTACGAGAAATTAACTGATACTCGTACAACACAGTGGTCCGACGAGCCTAGAGGGGATAGCATATTGACCTTGTATTTATCAGGGTGAGAAGCTAAAAACAAGTCCAGGGTGATGGCGGTATGACTATCAACTTCTGAAATACGTGAGGGGTCATTTACAAGCTAGGTCAAGTTCTTTTCCGCAGCGAGGATCTCAACACACCGTCCTTCGAGTGTTGTATGTCCAGAATGTCGAAACAACCCAACAATAACGATCGCAATATGAGGACACAGGGATACAATTCTTTGAATGTGTCAGACAGCCATTGAACTCGTTAAAGGTCGAATTGCTTACCAGTTTGGGGCTTCTGTAAATAAAGCAGTAGTAAATAATTTGCTTGCGGAGATGGAATTTTAGCCACAAGAAGTTGAATTCCGGATTGGAGCACGGATCACATTGTGTTGGAATTTGTTAAGCTACATCACTACGCACGTAAATTCTGTAACCGCGATGGGAAAAGAATAATGCACTAGTTTGTAGTCCGGTAGCTCCAGATCATGGTGTTCTGAGAGGTTCGGGCGGGGATCTACCTATCCACTAAGTGCCAAAACAGCTGGTTTGTATTTACAGACGTGGACGTACCTAGAAAAGTATTTAATTTTTAGTCACCATATGTTAGCTACGTCAACCCCGAATTCTCTAGTCATAATCACAAACAAACACTGAAAACACAAACACCGATGATGCTTAGCAAGACTACGAAGTGAAAATTCTTACGTTGGCCTACCGAATTAAATTGTTGTAGATGTTATGGGCTAACAATGAAATAAAACAGTGCACTAACAAAATTCACACTTGCAACCTGCTATCCATTGGTTGTTATATGCACTCAGATATTGCCCGTGCCATATGATAAATACAGCAGTGACCAAGTGCAAGCCACAGTACAACGAATGGGGGCGGAAGATTTGGGATACATGAACTGTCCTTTTTGTTTTTTTTTTTTTTGTATTGTTTTAGACACTGCACTGCACTGCACTGAATTTCTTTTTTTTGCACGCGCGAGTTACTACAGCAGCGGAAATACTAACGCTTGCATTTCCGATGTACAAAATTCAAGTGCAATGATCGAGCATTGCAACATTGACCTTATCAAAACAATGTGCCGTAAATAAAAACAGGAAAAGCAAAGGTAAGCATTTGTTGTCAATAGTTCGATATTCGAATATTAAAACGAATAACAGGTAAAGCTGACTGACAGATGTTCGGTGGACGGAACACTCTGTCGATATTTTTTTTTTTTTTTTTTTTTGTATTTGGAAATCAGAAATAAAGATGCGCTATGAAGGGTAAGAGCAAAGCCCTCCGCCTTTTATTTTCAAAAAAATTATTATAAAATCAACCCATTTAAGCCATGCGCCTTTTTTTTTTCTTTCTTTGGTTTTTCTTTTTCTTTAACCGAACACGAGAAGCGAGTGTAAAACTTGCGAGTGCAATATGTTGAAGTTTTTTTTATAGTCAGCGCGCGCTCAAGGGGTTTATGTACCCTTAAAATGTTCGTACATAGCAGTGGGTTAGTTTTCCACATATTAATCTTTACTACCCATCCCTAAATGATATGCACCGTATTGGACCCTTACAATTTCTATCCAAAAGTTAGTGTATCTGCGAAATTGGTTAAGCACACATATGTTCAAAAGTAGTTGGTGATCTGTAACTAAACCTTTTTTACTTCTGTTAGAATCCCACTTCGCTGGTTGCACTCCTACTCCAACATCAGTAGCAAATATTCAGACTCATTTCTACCCAGCAAATATGAAATCCCAAAGGGATCACTAAAAGAAAAGAAAATAATCTGGGATATAGACTCATTCTTTGCTTACAAATTCCATTGACTGACAGAATCATAACAATCATACTTTTAAAAACAAAACAAGCTGTGATCTCATTCCTAAATAGACTATGTTATTTAGCACTGCCACCAAGTATGGATATGTGGCAAAATAGTACCATATATAGCTTTCATTCTCAAGGCAGTTATGCCCAGCTATACCCATCTAAAAGATCTCAGGCCCATAAGCCTAACACCATACATTTCAAAAAATCTTGAAAAACTGCTTGACATTCATATTCAAAGTTATTTAATAACCAAGAAAACTCAACTCAGTATGCCTTGGCACGGAAATAGCCCTACGTGAAGTTGTCAGCACAATTGAAAAAAGTCTTTACGACAAAGAGCATACATTGAACGAGCTCTCAACAATTTCGGCTATAAGTATAACTTAGGAAATGCTGGATTTCATCACGCACTTACGAACCTGATAACCTATGTGCTACGCAACACGAACACTAGGTATTGAGGATCACAACCTGAAGGGGCATTCCTCAGGGAGGAGTGTTATCTCCTCTTCTGTGACCATACTGGTTAATGAAATACCTCTTAATCTAAAAAAGAAAGGAATTAACGCCACTGCATAGGCGAATGATTTGGTTCTGGTTACTTCCCCCCCCCCCCCGGATTCTAAATTATGCCCATTAAATCCTTGGACACTAGACCGCAACCCTTAAAAAACAGAGCTTGTTCTATTCACACATGAAAGGATAATGCTTTAATTTAACTTTAACGGAAAAGCACAAGTAGCTATCGTTAGAGCCCTCCAGCAACACAACGTGAATATATCATTTGTGTCTGGAACCATAGCTCGTTACCGTGATACTGGCAGCGTTGCAGAACGCCATAGAGGTGGTCATAAAAAACAGCAAAATCGGCAGAAATGGTTCGGAAAGTGAAGGCTCAAATTGAGCGAAATCCGAGTGCAAGTGGAAGAAAAATGGTTTGTGAGCTCAACATATCGTTGGAACGGATGCAACACATACAGAAAAATGAGCTTGGGCTCAAGCCAACAAGCCAACAACAACCGCAACAGAAAAAGTTGGAGTCAAAAGAGTGAAGGAGTTGCTGCGCTTGCACGAAAGTGGTGAGTTGCCGAATTTGGTTCCGATGAGTCGCCATTTCTTATCGAGCAATATGTCAACAAACAAAATGGCCGTGCTCACTTGCCAGAGAGGTCCTTCGAAAATTTACACCTTCGGATTTAACCGTCGATGGTCGTTCTCCGCTCGTATTTCTGGACAGTATTGAAGCCTTGGGCAAACAATCATTGTGGACATTTGTGGACAGTTGGATTTCTCTGTCTGTGGTATTTTAAAGGCGAAGGTTGGCACTAAAAAATACCAAAGTTTGGACCACCTCAAACAAGCACTTCACCGAGAATGGGCCAAAATACTGCAGAGCCACTTGCGTGCAGCGTGCGATGCTTTGTTCGACCGTGTCAAGGCCATTATTCGCGCCAAAGGTGGACTTGTTGAAAACTACTGATAAAATTTATAAATTGATGTATTTTCCAACATTTTTTGCTTTGGCACAATAAAATTTATCAAAAAATAAAAATATTACAGCATTTTAAAAAGTTGCAGTGTGAGTCAGGCAGGGTGTATTTGGGAGAAAATGGGAACCTTCCCCCAAGACTATCCTATGGACGTACACTGATATCGTCAGACCCATCTTAACTTACTTCAGCTTTTAATATGGTTACAATCCATAAATAAAACTAGCAACCACGCAACTACGCAAGAATTTGCAGCGATAAGAGCTCCAACATTGAGTCTGCTTAGTGGGTGAAAACCAAATCCGAAAATCATGCCTCAATCCTTATAAGTGAACTAGGCTTATGTTCCAATACGGACTAAATAATACTCTATCACAATTCCGGAACACCATTCGCCTGCATTTTCCCAAGCAGAGAGGAATGGGATAGGCACCAAATGGTACCAGACTCTATATATATTTTCACGGATGAATCAAAAATGGAGACAAGAACCGGCGCCGGGAACTTCTCCGATCAATGCTCATGACCGGACTACACCAGTGTTTTTCAGGCTGAGATTACCGCTGGAGGAGTAGCAGCCCAACATGCGGCAATAAGGCAGTATTCCATGCGGATATTACTATATATATTGACTTCCATTAAGGTCATCGTAAGCTCGAAAAGGATCCTCCCTATAAAGAAAACTGGCAGATTAAGGTGTCAAATAAAAACTCTGTATTTTGAAAATCCAAGTAGAGCGATCGATACAAATAAAATCCAATGAAAGATGGAAAAATGTTCCAAACTGCGAGACCTCAAGGAAACTAAGGCTGGGACTCAGCAAATCCAGAACAAATCAGATTCTCTTGAAAAGCGGAGCTGAACTACATACGATTGTTGGATTACTGACAAACTATAATCTTCTGGGGCACATGCTATAAAACTGCGCCTTATTGACCACG
The DNA here is from genome assembly GCA_907269105.1 of Volucella inanis. NCBI lineage: Eukaryota > Metazoa > Arthropoda > Insecta > Diptera > Syrphidae > Volucella > Volucella inanis. The sequence continues at coordinate 153,831,330 of OU026153.1, forward strand.
ACCTCTTCAGAGGCTGTGTGGATATGGGCTCATGAAAGGATAGCCTCCACACCGCAATCAGATCCATTTACCCTTCCGATTCCCCCACCCGGGCATCAAAATGCGTCTCCACAGTGTCATGATGTATAAAATGGACTGGATTCCAGATATCTCATCCTCCCCAAACCCTAACCTAACCTTACCTTATTCACAAAATTGAACAATTATTAACCTTTTTAGGATCTACCTAGAATCTGCGATTTTTGTGTTCAAAAAAGTTAACAAATCAATAAACTGGTAAACAAAAAAATTATTGGGAATCTAATAACATAAAAGGTTATTTCATATTACAGTGTCAACTGACTGATGACAAAAACCTGAAGAACAGACAACCTGAATTTATACCCAAAGCCTTGTATCATCTTATTTGTTTATGAATACATTTTTAACCGATGACACGGATGCTTTATGTTGCTTCATTAATCGTGTCTTTCATTTATCATTAGCATGATCATGCTTATTGTCACCACAAGCTTAAGCATTAGCGTTATTGTATAATTAAAAGCGAAAACACAATATTACGGGTCAGATAGCATACCATATAAATTACTACGACACCGCCTACTTATGTTTTTTCCGAACCGTCCAGCTTATAAGATTAGCGAGGAAATTAATTTGAATTCAGTAAATCTTGAATAAAAAGTATTGACATCGAGAAATATTTCAGATAAAATATTTCTCTTTTAAACTGAAGATTAATTTAAATACATCTTTAAGCATCTCATGTTCACCACCTCATGGTACCTGCTGAAGAACTATTTTATAGTGGAGTTAAGGGTGAATGTAAATGGTGATTCATCGTAGGGTTTGATTTATAATGTAAAATACAATAAAAAACATAAATTTGAAAGAGAACTAAAAGTTTTTATCATCGGTTAAAAGAACAATTCATGGCATTTAATTTTTAAAATGATGTCATGTGAATGTTGGCCACGACTACGTCTGAGGTGGTCCATTCGGAAAGTTCAATTTTGAGCGGCTCCTTCGATCATAGCGACTAGTACCTCGCATATAACACGAGTAATGTTGGTTTCCAAGGCGTCAATCGTAGTTGGCTTATTCCTGAAAACCTGAGACTTTACATATCCCCAGAGAAAATAGTCCAAAGGTGTGATATCGTACGATCTAGGCGGCCAATTTACCGTAGCAAAACGTGAAATTAAGTGCTCACCAAAATGATTTCTCAACAAGTCCATTGTTTCACGCGCTGTATGACTCGTAGCGCCGTCTTGTTGAAACCAGAGCTCACCAAGACCATTTACTTGAATTTCTGTAATGGTAGCTCTTGGTACTCTTCGGATTGCTCATCAACCCAAATACTGCAATTTTGTTTATTAACGTATCCATTGAGTCAGAAATGGGCTTCATCACTGAACAAAATTTCACGATAAAACACCGGATTTTCATTGAGTTTTTCCAGAGCTTATTCACTGAAAATATGACGCAAATTTAAGTCGCCTGGCTTCAGTTCTTGCACAAATTGAATTTTGTATGCTTTTAGGCCGAGATCCGTACGTAAAACATGCCAAGTTGTCGAATATGCCAAGCCAAGCTACTGAGAACGACGACGAATCGATTCGTCACGGTCTTCGCGTACACTCTCAGCTACAGTTGCTATAGTCTCTTCACTACGTGCTGGATGTGGTCTAACCGGTCGAATATCATCCACTAACGTAAACTTGGACTCAAATTTGCAAATGGTATTGGCAATAGTGGTTTCAGTAGGTCAATTATGCGCACCATAAGTTCCTCAAGTCGTACGAAAAACATTTCTCACAGAATGCTGATTTTCGTAATACAGCTGAACAATTTGGAGACGCTGTTGTAGTATGAGTCTTTCCATGATGATTTGCAAAACGATATTGAACAAAAATGATATAGCAATTTGTAGAAGTCACGAGTGGTTTGTCAAAAAAAGCCTATTGAAAATCAAAGCTTGCGATGAATCACCCTATATAATTTTGTGTAATCGCCACTTTAAAATTAGTTTTAAAATTTTGCTACTTCGTAGTTGTGCTGGACTCTTTAAATACCGCGTGAGGAATTAAGAAATGGTGTTGTGTATCCAGTATGATATTATTGAATGAAACAATCATTGTACACTAAGGTTAACTTAGAAAAAAAAAAGAAAAAAAAAGTTTATATGTAAAAAAAGAAGATAAAAATTAAAAGGAAAGGGTGAGATTTATGAAAAGCGCAACCAAGACGAATAATAAGTACAAAGTGATATTTGTAAATGAAAATTAAAGAAAATGAAAAGCAAGGTCAATTAAGGTTGGAAAAATGTTCGCGGCAAACTATGCAAAATCGTCTGAATTCGATTATAGACTTAACATGATTTGGCAAATTATTCCACAGTTTGATAGCGTAAATGAAAAATTGTGTACGCGATGTCAAGCAGGTATGGTTTTTAAACACATTACTTCAGACACATATTCAACTTGAGAGGATTTATTTGTATTAGTGAACAATTTATGAATGGTGGAAAATGCTTGGAAATAGGTATTGCTTTAGTTTTAATAGGATTTAGTTTTAGACCGTTACGTGATGACCAGATTACCATTAAAGATATGTCTTTGTTGATTCTGGATATAGCGGGTTCAGCCATTCCAATGGAAAAGCTCAGGTAAAATAAACGTTGTCAGCGTAGATATGATAACGACAATGTAATATCATAGTTGGTAAGTCATTGATAAATAAAGAAAACAGAAATGGACTAAGAATGAATCCTTGGGGAACACCTCTATTAACGAAACAGCTTGCGTGCGGTTAGTCAAATAAGAAAAAATCAGCTAACAGTTTGTATTAGAAAAAATTAAATTTGTAGTCAGTTTATAACAGAGAAGACTTGAATTAACACAATTGAACACTTTAGAGAAGTCCCATAAAGTCAAAACAGTTGTTTTGTTGTCATCAATTGCTTGTCGAATATCATCAGAAACCTTTAAAAGAGCTAAGACGCAGCTGTACCCAGGTCAGAAGCTCGACTAAAGAGAATTTAATAGTTTTTCCCTCTCAATAAACTGTTTGATTTGGGTGCTAAGAATTGTTTCAAAGACTTTGGATAGGAAAGGAAGAATGGTAATGGGTTTAAGGTCACGGGAATTATCTTTTTTTAGGTATTGGGATAATTTGAGATTTTTTCCAATTAGAAGGGGAAGTTGAGGTCATTATAATTGTGTTAAAGATGTGGATGATGTAAGAAAGTAGAAGGGGAAGCAGTATCTTTAAGAAGTCCGGATAAATGTTGTCAAAGCCAACGGATTTCCTCTTAACAGCGAAAATAGACCAACCAACGCTGTAGTCATCAACTGCAGATAGCGAAAAAGTATCATTTCTCTCGCTCAGCCTAAGCATTTGCTGAACTCTACCTATGGAGTGAGTGCGATCTACATGGTAAGGTGTTTTAAACCCTCGCATAGAAAAGAGACCACTGTTGATATTAGGGTGAAGCCAAGTTTCAGTAATACATACTATCAAGCTATGTTGAAATATTAATTTAAGTTCGTCAAACTTATTCACAAGACTTTGTGCATTAATATGGCAGATATGTAAATCATTTTGACTTTTGCAAAGGGTATTTAAAAGGAAAATAGTTTTTTTTATTTATGCTGCCAAAACCAGCGTTAGTGGAACTATAACAGAAGTCCAAATCAAATGCAGTCAAGTTGCAGGTATATAAGTGTGTATGTAAAAAGAGAATCAAAATAATTGGCAACCAATCAGAACTGAACTTACTTGTACTTAAGGTATTTAGAATACTCCTTGTGCAGTCCGGGATTTTCCTGGAATCTTCTCTCCAGTTGATGAAACTTACGTAACGCACCTAACTTCGAGGCACCAAACCCAGGCTTACATCCAGTTTTAAATGGCAGTGATACCTTATGTCGGCCATCAGCCCATCATGTGGAAAGCAACTCCTTAAATTCTCAAAACCTTCACAGCTGAGTGTCTATGTCGAAAACCTGTAAAAAGCTGTGAACAGGTTCGTTACTTTGCTAAATTATCTTCCCAAAGAGAACCCAACCTAACTCTGATTCCTGTACAATTGGGGATCTTTCATCACCACTGCGTACAATGGATGGTAAAATAAATTCAGGATAAATATCGGTTTCCAATTTTTGACATTATGTAAAATGTTTGGGTACCTGTAGTTGTATTTGCATAATCCTTTGTAGATTTTGGAGCTGATATTGTTAAAATGCAGCAGAGAATGGTATTTTTACTTGCTGTAATAGCAGCGTACACTGGTTTTACATTGGTTTGTCTTGTGACTGTATGCCAAACAGTTCCGACAAACAAATTTTGTTCACTGACTTCAATCGTTCACAGATCTACATGTCAATAAATCCGAAGTGTTGACCTTTACTGCTTCTTACTAACGTGCAACACCGTTTTCTTCTCTACTGCAGCAGATTTATGTGACTAAAAACAGCTGCCCTTTAAGCCACTCGTTCCAGATACTGCTTCCAATATCCGAAAACGCGTTTCCAGGAACTCTGTAAATTATATTAGTGTGGGCAACTTCTTCGAATTATATATCTAACTTTTTCTCTCGCAAGCGCTGAGTAAAACCAGGTAATTTGTATACCAATATGTAAATCAATATGTCATCCCAAAAACTAACCGGCAATCCTAAATTTTAAAGGGCATGGCAACATTCCTGTGACGTGTTCAATAGAGACTTTGTATTACTTGCAGTCAAAATGTTGCAAGTTCAAAGTTGCTGCTATTCAAAAAAGAGTTAGAAATGAGTGTTTACGAACACTCACTTTTGGTCATATCTGACGAAAAGCAGTTCGTATGCTTTATCATAATTGCTAGAATCCAATCCTTAATGCTGTAACAAGCGAGAAGCTTCACCTGTAAGAGTGGACTTTAAATAGTGAAGTTTTAGAATTTCACACAACTTTCTGTGTATTTGTTTGAGCTAAAGACAAAAACATGTCATGGAAAGCCATTTTGTGTACGAGACTTGGAATAATGAAATTTGAAGTTGGGGTAACAAAAGCTCATTACAAGAGGCATCTGCGGATTCATTTTCCACAATCACATTCTTAGATGCTGACTTGGCATTGTAGATAGCATCGACCAATTCACCACGGTAAGAGCAATAAATTGCTTGCAATCTATCAAATATATCATCACAATCTTCTTCTTCCAGACCTTCTTCTACTTATCCTCTTCGAATTTTCGCTCTAAGATTAAGCGCATTCTTGAAGTTCCCTTCAATCTTCTTCCAGACCTTCTTCTACTTCTCCTCTTCGAATTTTCGCTCTAAGATTAAGCGAATTCTTGAAGTTCCCTTCTGGTGTAAGAAGACGACCTAAAAGATAGCTGGCTGTCCAACGTGATGCTCCAGTCTTTTTTATATTGGAGTGGTCACGAAGAATCTGCTTGATCTGATTTTATTCAGAAAATCAAAAATACAAGTTTATTCATATAAATCTATATTGTAACCTTCAAAGTAATCCTAATCAACTGCAACACACTTATGAGAGCGCTTGATCCAATCCTCGAAACATTTTTTATATTCGAGATTTGTTTTGCCCATAATCACAGTGCTACCTGTGATTTTTCCATTACTTCCTTTCGGCTGCTGAAACGCGTTCCCCGTAATGGTTTTTTAACTCGATTGAACAGAAAGGCAGCCAAATCAGGTGAATTCGGTGGCCGTTGGATGGTATTTGTTGCATTTTTCGTCAAAAAACTACGAATAATGATAGAACGAGTTTTTTGCCTACAATTCTGGTCTCTTTCGGCGAATTGCTTTACGCAAACGTCTCATAACTCAAAATTAAACTCTTTGTTTACTGTCTGTCCTTCTGGCAAACATTCATGATGCACTACACCGTTGTAATCCATGAAAACCGTGAGCATTGTCTTCTTTTTTGACTGAAAACAATGTGTTTTCTTGGTCTCGGCTCATTTGGTGAAGGCTATTCACTTTCCTGATGTCTGAATTGCGTGTAGTACTCATAACCCAACGTCTCGTCTCCAGTAATGATCCTTTTGATGAATGTGGGATGGGATTCAGCCTAGCAAATTATCTCTTTTGCGACGTTAACACGGTCTCTTTTTTGCATGAAATTGAGATCTTTTGGCACCAAATTTGCTTCTACACGACGGAAACCCAAATCATAAACCAAAATGTCTTGGACGGGTTCATAGGCAATGTTCAAGTCCTCCGCTATCTTTCTGATGCTTAATTTGCGGTTATTGACTAACATTTCTTTTACTTCATCAATGTTTTCTTCGGTTTTCGATGTCGATGGTCTCCCACTACGTTCATCATCTTCGATTGACTCACGATCACTTCTGAACCGCTCGTGCTACTGGTAAATGACTGTTTTCTTTAGAGAATAGTTGCCGAAACAGTTTTCCAACATTTCCTACGTTAGCGCACCATTAAATCCGTTTTTTGCGCAAAAGTTAATACAAGTTCGTTGTTGCAATTTTAAATCCATTTATAAAATTGTAAAAAATCGTCAACATACACAAGATAGATGTATTCTTGGCCACGTTACTTTTGGAAATCTCAAGCTATGATGCTAAGATTTAGAGAGAATGTCAACAACAGATGTACTAGGTGGAGTGAAAAGTAGCCTCCTTGACCGCCAAAATACGCCGCTACTACAAAAAGTGTTATGGTGCCTTGAAGTCCGTTCATATTTAGGCAGACATGCCTAATTTCAGTGCGATAATGTCTTTAGTTTTGTTTTGACAGTTGATTGTTGTTGACGTGTTTGGCATCATGTTGAGTATGGACAAAAACGATTTTCGTTTTGAGAGGCAAAACGGCAAAGGGAACAAAAGAAAAATCAAATCCATAGTGGCAGGCCCTCCGATGCGATTACAGAGGACAATATCAAAAAAATACATGAAATGTAATGCTGTTGACAAAATGCGCCACATGGGCATAGTACCCCGGCGTTAAATCCCGGACGCTACAAATTAATTTGTATCGTTCCCTTGATAATAATAATAATAATAAATATATGAAATGGAGTTGGCTGAACGGAAAGTGAAGGTGTTGAGCTAGCAGATACCACAAAGATTAGCACTGAGCGCACACACCATATTTTGGGCAATATTCTGCATATGCAAAAGTTATCCTGCCGCTGGGTGCCGCGCATACTCACTCCTGACCAAAAACACGAACGCGAGAGCACTTTGAAAGAGTGTTTGGACTTGCTGATGAGGAATCGGGCGGATTTTTGGCGTGGATTGGTAACTGTTGATGAAACTTGGATCCACTTTTACACACCAGAGAACAGAATGAATGCCCGGCAATGCACTGAAGCCGGCACGAGTGCTCCGAAGCGGCCGAGGGAGGCTCGATGGGTGAAAGGTTATGGCGTCGGTTTTCTGAGATTGTCATGGCATACTCTTCGTGGACTACCTCGAAAAAAGAAAAACCATCAACAGTACTATGACAGTACTATAGACTAAAAGAAGACTATATTGAATAAAATAAAAAAAAAACATTTAAAAAAAATAATTTTTTCTTTCCGAAGGAGGTTACTTTTCACCCCACCTAGTACTACCGTACAAAAAAAAAAAAAAACAGAACCCAAATCGGTAGTTTTGATAGTTTTTTTTTAATATTAAATAAATTTTTTATTACAGCAATCTACGACCTTCGGTCAGCTTTGCCCAGCTGGTAACAGTTGAGGTTAAAGTTGAAAATGATGAATTTTTACACGGTGGCGCGGGAAATACAATTTATTCTCAGCCACCGAAAAATTCTTTAAAAGCAGAAAGACAAGGGGCAAGACATCAACTGCAAGGAAATATATTTACTCGAATGTACTTAGTTTTTTATATATATTTCTATATATATACATATATATATGTGGATGTGAGTGACATGAGTTACTCATTATAATTATTTTACTACTTGCTTCATTCCATTTGCTTCATACTATTTCTCATTTTGTTTATAACTCAGACCGATTATATTTTGTAACTTAGATTACACTCTGCGAGACAGCCGACGCGCCATGAAATGATGACACATGACGGAATAGGTTTTCAGCCAGCCAATAACCCAATAAGTTCAATGGGGTAATAAAAAACCATCCAGTACAGATGAATCATAAACAACGATACCCCAATAGAAAAGTGACCTAGTTAAGTGGGGTAATAAAAGCGTTTAAAACAGATGAAGTGTCAACAGAAGCAACGTATCCCCATGGCCAATTGGAAGAAAATTGTGTTGCTCGTTGCTGGATTTGTCATCTTGGGTATGATAAGATATAAGGTATAAGGTATAAGGTCCTTAGTTTGTTAGGGGTCTGGTGGCTGTAGTAGCTGTTGAGGAAAATGGAGAAGCCCAGAAGAAGCAGTCCGTACTTTACCAGCAGCGTGGTCGTGTCGGCAGTCTCTCGCATACGTTTTCTCTCGTTTATATATATTGTTTTATCTTATCTTATAATAAAATAACTAAAAATCACACTCTGTTTAAATTTTTATTTTCTTCATATATATAGGGTTTTCTAATAACGACTTGACAACTTTTTTTTTAAATAAAAGGCAAACCATTTGAAATATTTCAAAAACTTTATTATTGGCTTAAAGTACAATCAAAACATTTATGAATGGAACTCGACTTCGTTCATATGGCCACCGCGGGCACGTTTGCAGCGGTTGATTCTTTGGACCCAATTTTCAACGACTCGACCACACATTTCGGCCGAAACGGCCGCTATTTCGCGTTCAATGTTGGCTCTGAGCTCTTCCAACTTCGTCGGCGTGTTGGCATAAACCAATGACTTAACGTAGCTCCACAGAAAATAGTCAATCGACTGGTCCATGTCTTGAGATTAACACGGTCACAATACTTACTCTTCAATAAATCGATTATAGCGTATGCTGTGTGGCTTGTGGCACCATCCTGTTGAAACCACATGTCGTCCAAGTCCATATCTTCCAATTTGGTTCAAAAATAATCGGTGATCATGGCGCGATAACGCTGACCATTCACAGTAACGTGACGATCGTTATCGTCGACGAAAAAATATGGCCCAATCACTCCGCCGGCATTCAAACCGCACCAAACAGTTATTTCTTGTGGATGAAGTGGTGATTCATGAAACACATGTGGGTTTTCACCCGACCAATAACGCATATTTTGCTTATTGACGAACCCATTGAGCCAAAAATGAGCTTCGTCACTGAAGATGATTTTGCGATGAAATTCATCATCTTGGCGCATCTTCTCCAGAACCCAATCGGAGAACGTAGCTCGTTAGCGTACTTTAACGTGATAAAAATGTTGAGTTTACTGATGTGAAAGTTTGATGATTAGTGAAAGAGTGCGTTCACAAATTAAATTCAAAGTTGTCAAGTCCCTATTGGAAAACCCTATACATATATTCTTTGCGCACTTGTTTTTTGCGGCTCACTACATTTCGTTTAGTTTAAAAATTTTTATTTATTTTATTTATTTTTTTTTTTTATTTATTTAAAAATAAAATGATATTGTATATCCGAACACGTCTACCTAATACAACAGTGACGCAGGAATAATACTCTTCTTTTTGTCATAGTATTTCAGCAATTGTACGTCAAACTTGCACCTTCAAGTCGCCTTAAGATTCTGACTTGTTGCCATATACCTATAGAAAAGTCTATAGGTGCTATATCGTACGAGTGGGGTGGCGAGCTGACAGGGCTATTTCTGGCGATAAAATGATCACCGAACTTCGTTTTTAGTAAGTCAAGAACAGGAACGTGCTGTGTGGCAATTAACACCGCCTTTTTTTTTTAAATAACTTTATACTCATGACTACTACTACTTTACAGGTACTATGAATACTCTTAAAATACCGGAACACACGTTAATTTTTTTTGGAAAATTGGACAGAGAGAGAGAGAAGAAATATATTTAGGGTCATTGATTATTTTACTACATGAGTGTCAACCAACATTGAATGGGGAGACTAAACTAATAGAGTAATTGGTCTTATTGTTGTATTCTTTTAGTTGCCTGAAGAAAAGAATGTCTTTCAGCGCGGTTGTGATCTGAACGCCGAACCAACCAATTTGAAAGTAAATACTCTACCACTTGAGCTACCACTTAAAATGACGGAGATCTCCATTTATTGTTACTGACACGCCGAGCTCAGTACGTAATAATGACCCTTTCAGTATAAAAGCCAACCTATGAATAAATTTTTTTCGAAACAATGTCTGCTGTTAAAACAGGTTCGGCTATTTTCCTGACCAAATTCGGTAATTTTGTTTATCCTTGTTTATACCAAAGATGTACCTTATTACCAAGGATAATCTTTAATGAAAATATGGATTTTCGTTCATCTTCAATAGATGGTCTCTTGTGTCAATACGATATTTAACAGAGTTTTGACTAAGTATTTTTGCAAAACACGCCACTCGAAAGATGTGGCGTGATCAACAGTACAAAATTAGTTGATTTGGGTCTTGACTTACGCGTACAGCCACAATATTCTCTTTACTTCTGACGTTGCACTGTGAATAATTCGACGCGAATTTTTCACCAAATGCTCAATTGTTCTCTTATCGGGATGATTAAAATAGCCGACAATTAGATTTAACGCACGCAACGTGGTCATAACTGAGCCCGAGTTTTTGAAGCGTAAGCCTTGCAATGATTAAGTAGTAGACAATCTCAAACACAAATATGTCCGCTGTCAAAATATTATAAATATTTGTGAATTTAGAAAATCTTTCTTGGGAAAATTTAACGCATCTAATGAAAAATCCTGTACAAGCAACCCACCAATCAGTTCACAAAAGCGGGCTCACTTTCCATCGAGATATATAAATAGGCTTTATGTTCAAGTGGCAGAAGCCACAACATGAGCTTTTCATAAGCATAGGAGGGAAGAATGGATCAGGGGTTGCGTATTTTGTAGTCTGTACTAATGAAAATTGCGCGCACTAAAACGACTGTTCAAATATTTAGCTTCAGATGAATAATAAATATGTGAGTAAGCATAAATAAAATTGTTCCCTCGAAAAAGCAGTCGACACAAAGTCATAAGCAAAACACAAAAGTAAAACACCAAAAACATATCCTCCTTGACCAACAAAAACTGCACAACCATAAAACGTATTCGAAAATTGTCTTAGTATGTAACAATTTACAAAGTCCGTTTATCGAAATAAAATTCATTATCATCAAATAATTCTTCGATTGAGTTCTGGCTGCGCCTTTATTTCTCATCGATCACCTTCACTTATTTACCTACAATACCGCAACAAAAAATTGTGTAACCAATATTCCTCGCCTCAATCACTAAAACCACATGCGACATAAATTCCCACAGATTGTTATAAAATCCAACTCCAAACGATCTAATGATTATCCCGCGCAGATATATTTGTTTCCACATGGATGTCTGAAAAGTATCGACCGCATCTCTAATTTACGACAAAACTTGTTAATTACTGAGAAAAAAAAAAAAAAACTTTTTTTTATATTGTAGATCTAAGCGTGTTTTTTTTTTTTATTACTAAATGACTATGGCACAAGCTCAAGGCATACAATAAACCGGCTAAAATCGGTTCTTTAATATTGTATTTCTTTTTTTGAACTCAAAATTTTTGATTTCAACCGGTCACTTAACACTATCCACAACAAACTTGTGCCGGATGTCGCGTCTCTTCATTGCATATCATCACTCACACTACTATATTTATCTTAATCTAAGAGTTTAATCCCTTTTAGGTGGTAGATATGAGCTTCCAGGTACTACATCGACACCAGTGGGTAGGAAAGGTGGGTTTCTGGCAGTGTAAATGTCGTCGTCATCGTCTTTTGTTTTCGCCGCTGCAGCCGTACTCTGGCTAAAGTCTGAAATCGGTGCAATAACTCTGTTTACGTTTCTGATACTTCCGGGTAAGTTCTCATACTGCGATTTAATTTGTTGCTGGATTAACTGAGCTTCCTCTGGTGTTCTATACTTAATAAATCGAACTTCAGGTGGACTTTGGACACTTCTTTGGATTTCCTGCAACTTTCTCTCAAGATCTGCGGTATCCGGTTCCTTGCTTAGTAGGTAAATGTGAGTTTTCGTTTGTGGAATTTGTTGCACTAGTCTAGTAACTATATTATTATAATTGTTGTACTCTGGAGCCTTGATTACGATGTGCTGATGGTTAGTCCTTACACTTGGTAATAATTGGTAATTTGCTGTAGGCTGTCTTTGGGATGAATAATTTTCTGGAGGAGAGAAGAAGTAAAATGACTTGCTATGCTCAACCGGATTTCCTTGGAACTGATTTCTGTTGTAGTTATAATTTACTCGTCCAGCATAGGAGGACGAAACCAGTGCTACAGATAGTATCTGTAAGAAAGACAACATATGTAAACAAAAACAAAAACAAAAAATCAAAATGAAACTTAAAAGCAAATCGCCACTTACCACGAGACAAAACATTATGCTGTCCGGTCGTGCTGATTGTCGAATTTGAAATGAAGAAGCAACGGTAATCGCAAGCCGAGGAAAACTTCTTTTTCACAAGTTCAAGGCCGTCTACTATGTCTTGCTACTTGCGAACACCCTAAAAAAGCATACACACCTCTCACTGCTTCGTTAGCTTAATGCATTATGGATATGCGATCAAGCTTTCGAAAACCGTTGTGTAACTACTTAACATACATATAGTATGTATGCATGAGACAAGCAAATGTTTAAAGTATTTTGCCGGGTATTTCCTGATTTGGCTATCTTGCAGGTTTGAAGAAGCGTTAGTCATATGATATATGTATGTAATATCAATAAATGTGAGTAGTTAACGCTAATGCAGCATACTATCATCGTATAATGGAATTCTCTTGCTAATTGCCCGCCAGCCAGCATGGTTGACAAAGTTCTCTGCATAGCTTTAAATACGTGAGGTGCCCGCTGTTGGGTATGATAATTATATTGATACCTGTCTGTTGGTAATTGAATGTCGTTAAATGCACCATAAATCAGGGAATTAAATTATTTAAGTCTGAGACTAAAGCTGTGATATTTCTTCTTATTTCTAAATTTGTTTTTAGAAGCAAAATTAACGACTAGTAGCGTTTGACACTCGACCGACCCACTGTGGTCCTTGTGACCGCACTGTCTGGCCAAAATTGTTGATGTTTTTTTTTTTTTCGCCACCGCAGAAAGACTAGCTGTTTATTTCGTTGTGATTTTAAATGTCAGACGATCATTTCATCATCTCTTGAATATTGCACTTTTGAGAAAATTCTTAAAATTTTTTTTTATGTGGTTGGATTTAGTGAATTTTGAAATTTTATACAATTAATTTAATTAACAGAAAAAACAAAAAATAGATACATATACTGCAGGTAAGGCTTATTTATTTCAGAAGTACAAATGTAAACAACTGTTGTAGATAAAAAAAAATGAACACTGAACTTCAATTTTGGTTATATGAAGTGATTTATTTTTATGTAGAGCGAAAAAACAAAATGGTTGCGTTTTGTATTTTATACATAATAAGATTGTTCAATTTAAAGTTCACTTGCAAAAAATTAAGTCGCACTTTTTCGCAGTTTTTAAATAATCTACATTTTTTCCAGATAACTTGTATAGGGTTTTCTAATAACGACTTGACATTTATTTTTTTTTTTTTAAATAAAAGGCAAACCATATGAGATATTTCAGAAACTTTATTATTGATTTGAAGTACGATCAAAACATTTATGAATAGAACTCGACTTCGTTCATATGGCCACCGCGGGCACGTTTGCAGCGGTCGATTCGTTGGACCCAATATTCAGCGACTCGGCCACACATTTCGACCCAAACGGCCGCTATTTCGCGTTCAACGTTGGCTCTGAGCTCTTCCAACGTCATTGGACGTCGCCAATGACTTAACGTAGCCCAACGGGGTGGCCGTGGTGTACTGGTATATGCATAGACTCCTCAAGCAGAGGGTCACGGGTTCGAATCCCGTGCGAGGCAATTCTGTGAAAAAGTCTTTTCATAGAATTTGTATGTAGTTATATGAAAATCCCGTCGGCGTCAACTCTGACATGAAGGCATAACACTGATATTGGAGTGGTTGCTGGCTGGGTTAAATGTAACGAACTAACAACTAGCACGTACTTAAGACCCACTAATTGAGGATGTACTAGCTCGTCCCGTCCAGTTTGACAACCACCTTTGGGAAAAAATATCGAAACCTAATACACCTGAGTTTCAAATTAATACACCACCCGCCCGCGCCCTGGAGAAAAAGCCAGTAAAAGGGTATTCATATCATATCATATTCAAGCGGCGTTAAATCGCACGAACGAGGTGGCCAATCGGCTGGCCCATGTCTTGAGATAACACGCTCACCATACTAACTCTTCAATAAATCGATTGTAGAGTGTGCTGTGTGGCTTTCTTTCTTTCAATTCGGGCCAAAAATAATCGATGGTCATGGCGCGATAGCGCTGACCATTCACAGTAACGTGACGATCGTTATCGTCGACGAAAAAATATGGCCCAATAACACCGCCGGCATGCAAACCGCACCAAACTGTTATTTTTTGTGGATGAAGTGGTGATTCATGAAGCACATGTGGGTTTTCACCCGACCAATAACGCATATTTTGCTTATTGACGAACACATTGAGCCAAAAATGAGCTTCGTCCCTGAACATGATTTCGCGATGAAATTCATCATCTTGTCGCATCTTCTCCAGAACCCAATCGGAGAACGTACGTCGCTTTAAATGGTCCATCGGCTTCAATTCTTGAGTCAGCTTGATCTTGTATGGGTGTAAACCAAGATCCTTACGCAAAATACGCCATTATGTGGTCTGAGCGATGCCCAATTCTTGAGAACGCCGTTGAATTGACTGATTTGGTTCGTTTGCTACGGACGTCTAAACACTTCGACACTTCGACCAACCCGTTGTCTCACTGACACGGCAACATCACACAACGAATATGTAGACTCAAATTTTTGGACTAAACTTATTATTGCCTGTCTACTAGGGTGAGAATTACGACCGAAAATTGGAGTTAACGCTCTTTAAGTTGCAGTCACCGACTCCGAATGCCTGTAGAAATTTTTTATAATTTGCAGACGTTGCTTGTTAGTGTACTTTACCATGCTAAAAATGTTGAATTACTGAATAAATTGACAGTGACAATTTGATGATTAGTGAAAGAGTGCGTTCACAAATTAAATTCAAAATTGTCAAGTCCCTATTGGAAAACCCCATACATAATAAATTTGTTCAATTTAGAGTTCACTTGCAAAAAATTAAGTCGCACTTTTTCGCAGTTTTTGAACAATCTACATTTTTTCCAGATAACTTGTATATGTGCGATTTGCCAACTTCGATTCGATGTTTGCAAAGTAAGATTTTTTTAAATAATAACTAAAAAAATAGAAAGAAAATTGATTAATACATCAATATGGGAAAGAAAAATAAATAAAAATAAATAATTTAGTATGTTACATTAATTTAAGGAAAGGATTGAATTTTCCCATTATACCCCGGTGCTTGGGCATACTGGACATAGATGAGGCATGATGGGCACAAAGCTAAGCTAGATGCGCGAGCAAATGTGACTGGGCTCATCGTCAACATCTTTTTCCCCAGCACAAGAACAATGCGCCCACTGCAGGAAACCCATCAATATAGACACTCCTCGTCCTCCTCGCTCTCTGATGAAGATTCTGCCTTCCTGGTCATTTTCTTTTTTGGTTTTTTTTTTTCAAAGTAAGGGACTTGGATTTGATGGATTCAGCTTCAAGCTGCGCTTTGTTAGGAGAGCTTGTGATTACACCAGTCTTTTCCCGGCACTTAGAAACTCTTTATTTTGCTGGTGCTTTGGGAACAGCTAGAGTATGAGATGGAGAAAACTTTTGGAATGAAGTTGGTGAAGTTTGCGCATGGTCATTTGTCAAAACGGGCTCTGGGGATGATATCAAGGGGTCCCTTGGTCTCAGATTAACATAATTTTGGAGAGAAAATGTGGAATGATTAGTTTCGGAAATAAGGATTGGAGATAACATCGCTGAATCAGTGGTTGTTGATGAACTTGGTGGCACTGAATATGGGTCGACAAGAGTGGTTTCATCTTAAAGCGGAGACTCCTCCTCATTTGGCATATCGGTATTTGGCATGGCAAAAAGTCATGGTCTTCGAATACATTTGGATTAACTGGCCATTAAGTGGCAGCACATAAATATGTTTTACTGAACAACTCTAATACATCTTCCAGGATGTTGTCTGAGCCATTTATTTACTTCATCTCCATAATATAAACTCAGAGGCTTCATAAAAGTAACATCTAAGGGTTGCAACCGATGAGTTCACAGCATCATCACACCACCAGCCCTTTCTTTATCTATGACTTCAATGCTTTTAACGTGGCTTGCATGTCCATCTAAAAGTAATAAAACCGGTTGATCTTTTGTTGCCCGCGACCATTCAATAAACCTTTTGAAACACTTTAAAAACAAGTCTCTAGTAATCCATCCATTTTGGTTACACTCGCCCCATGAATTAGGTAGAGTTCCATCCATGAGCTCGGGTTTCATTCTTTTCCGAGGGAAAATAAACATTGGTGGCAGGTACGAACCATCAGCGCTCGTGCAAATTTCCACGGTAAGAAGCTGTTCTCGCTCCGATGAAGAAAGTGATCCTACTTGTTTCCTCCCTTTTTTGCCAACATTCTCCCGAGACTCTTGTAATACCCGTTTCGTCAACGTTGAATATCCGACGAAAAACCTTCGATGCACTCTTCCATCAGTTGAATAAGGTTTTCGACAGCGACGCGGTTAAACCTCGTAGCCCGAGCTGCAGATGTTGCTTTCGGTTTTCTTAATGAAATCGTTGCGTTCCGTTTTAGAAAGTTTCGTCCCCAATCTTCTCCAGCCATGCGTGTCTCAGTGTCAAAAATATTGGCTAATTCATTTTTTCTGGCTAGTTGGTATGCTAGCTCTCGAAATTTCTTCATGGAAAAGCCAAACGGGTGCCCTTCCATATTCTTAAGATATTCGGCTAATTCCTTTTCTTGATCCGGAGAAAAAACAGGTTTAAAATGTTCAACTTTTGTTACAACAAGAGGAAGATTAGGGTTTAGAATTGCTTTTTTTATGAACCTTTGTAGGGTAGTTCGAGGAATTTTATAGTTCTCGGCAGCTGCCTTACAACTCATTTTATTTATTTGAACGTCTTGAATAGCGCGTCGCATTCTACAGAAAATCTATAAAAAAAATTTTGTTTAACCTAACTGAAAAAGAGAATTTAATGGATTTATGCAGACTTTATTTATTTACTTTGATATTAAATAGTAAAAATCCAATTTAAAATTGCAATTTGTTGAAAAAAACACACTTTAATTCACTTGAAAATAACTTCAACTCAATGAAAATCCTTCTTTTAGCCAAAACACAGCACACGTGTCACTTTTGTTTAAAAAAGGGTTTTCCATTAATAGCCACCGATAAATTAAAGCAAACAGATTTACTTTCAATGTTGCCACTCTGCCCCGGTTGCCTGTTATGACCAGTGTCACAAGGAGCTGTTTGCGCTTATTTGTTGAAAGAAAAAGCAAGAATGGTATGTACATATATCGATGAAATATGGGCGAAAAATCATCAACGATTAGATTCATTTTTAAAACAAAATGCGAAACGATATTTAGCAAGAACTGAAGTTTGCTGTTGTCCCTTAAGTTTAAAGAAGAGAAGCTGTGGGGCTTTTGAAGATCTACACGATAATGTTGATTACCTATACGGTAGTTCACAAAAGAGGTTAATTAGATATAGCTGTAACACTAACAAAAACACTTCAAACACTAACAAAAACTCCAACACAGGGTCCTGAAATCAGGAAAATTGTAAACAAAACTGCTGATGAAATAATACCAATTCGCTTCACTGCAGCCTAGGTTTATTGGCTTTCTCCCTAGAAAAGAATTTTCCAAAAGAGCAATATTGTAAGGCTAAAAACGCACCATAAAAGATAAAATGTTTTTTTTTTTTAAACACACCAACCGAGGCACAACGCAACAAAACAAATCATTTCGTTTATCTGTTTTAAAACTGAGTTTGCGAATAATAATAAATAAATAATGTTAAGTGCAAAAAAAAAAAAAAAAAAACAAATTTTGTTTCTGAAAAACAACATGTTTTCTATTTCGTCTTGGCTTTTTGTTTTGTCACATGCGGTGTGTGTTGCGCCACAACCAAGTATTCAATAATCGACAACGATAATGATTTGAAAATTTTTTGATGCATTCGGTGTGTTTTGATCGTATGCAAAGCCATGTATTTTCGACAACTAGTCATGAAACACATCGAGTCAAAAACATGTTTTTTATTTCGCCTGCCTTGTGATGTGTTGGCTCATAAGAACCGATTTGTTGTTTCATTAGTCAACAAAAAACTTTTTCCTGCCTACTGAAAATGTTGTAGACGAAACAGAATCTTCAGTGCTGCGGAGAGAGTAGTACCTAAGGCTCCACTTAGGCACAAATATGCTGTCCTTTGGACTTTGTGTTGTTTGCTCCAGTTAACTTGATTGTTTAAGGCCGTCCACCCCGGAGGTGAGTATCGGTCTTATTAGCGAGACGTATAGCCGGTGGATAATGCGAGGTGGAAGGCCCCATTTGTTCACAATGGATTTATGCACAAGAATAGAGCTACTGTAGCTTTTTTTACTCTTTCTTGAATATTAGGTTTGCAGATTAGTTTCCTGCCGAAAATAAGACCGAGATATTTCGCTGTATCGGAGAAGACTAAACTGGTACCGTTGACTAAGGGAGAGTGTACGATTTGAGCTTTATATTATATTTCCTGGAAAAGAGGAGAAGATCAGTTTTATGGGGTTATACTCCCAATCCACGGCGATCGGCCGAACGAATTAATCTGTTGAGATTTCATAAACTTGAAATGCTTTCCTAAGACGGCTACATCAAAGTCATGCGCACAGGCAATCACCAGGTATATCAGCAGTTCATTGACTACTAAGTTCCAGAGAAGAAGTGAAAAGATACCGCCATGCGACGTACCTCTGCTGATACATCTTTTAGCAGAAGCCTCGCCCAATTTGGAGTTAATTATCCTGCTATTAAGCATATGACTGATCAAGCCTCCAAGTGAGTCGTTTACCTGCAGAGTTGACAACGCCGTCGTGTTTGCGGATTTGTTGACATTGTAAAAGGCATCCTGTATATTCAGGAATGCGACCATTGTGTACTCTCTATATTGTAGACAAGCTAGTCAATATGTGAAGAGCCATTTCCACCTTTATATGTTGAGCCGTAGACAAAAGTCGTGGATTAATTTTAGATCGTATATGGATATCAATCATTTGTTCTATAGCTTCCAGATGGAAGGATGATAAACCTATGGGTCTAAGGTAATTTAAGACAGCATGAGAACATTTGCCGACTTTGGGAATGGAATGTGGATCACTTCTCTCATGATATTCTCTAGCGTAAGCAGAATAATATCTGAGGACCTTTGTAGCTCAGACTTGTTTTGAGCTTCTGTAAATAAAGTAGTAGTGAATTTCAACTAAAAGAAATAGAATTCCGGATTGGAACAGGGACTACATTATTTGGTAAGCTACATCACTACGGAAGTAAATGGCGACAGCACGGTGGGAAAAGAACAATGTCACTGGGTAGCTTCAGATAAGAGTTATCTGAGAGGTGTGGGCGAGGATCTATGTACCTGTGTTTTACTAAGTACCAAAACAGCTGACCTGTATTTGCAAACGTGGACGTACGATGAAACCTTCATATTATTAAATACTTTAACTCATCGAGGGGTACTTTGATTGCGAAATTGCAAGCACATTTCAGACCAGCAGTGTCAAGGTTTTCAAAGTGACACAGATTTTATGCATCTTGTAAATGAGACCGGGAGACTCTTCAAGAATATACAGTACTAGTGAGAAGTTCAGCAACGAAATGTGATTTTGGAGGGCATTTGAAGAGTATTTGAACTCACAATTCTGGAAAATAACAAGTTGAAAACATTCAAGACATTCATATCTTCGGGAACGATGGAAGACCATATGTTCCACACTCCCCACTTAAGAATAGGACCCGAAGTATACAAAGAAAACCGATAAACATGGGGAATCATCAGTAATGGTTTAGTGATGTTTCACCCCATCTGCAGTGTATCCAATTGCAAAATGACGAGAGAAATGTAGAAAAAAATGTTTGCCACTTACTTTCTCTCGCTTCGTTAAGTCTTGGTTGGAGTCAAACGAAATTAGAGGTCTTCAACAAACACAATTCACAAAGAGTTGCATAATATTACTCCTGATCAATCTGCAGTATTGGTCAAGACAATAAGTGACCACTGTGCTCAAGTTATAAACCATAAAGGTTATCCAACCAAGAATTATCAAGAATTAGCCCAAAAAAGGAAATTAAGTAGGAGGTAGTTATAACATTTTTTTTTTGCAGTTGACTTAATTATATGTTGCCTTTACTAAAAAGAATTTCAATTTAAATTTGATTAACTTTTATAACAACAAAGTTTTCTGTTTGTTTGTATCATTAGACGTTAACTATGTTTTTCTCGAAGAATCTGGTTCAGCATCTCTGCTTTTTTTCTTTGTAATCCATTTGACATTTTGCATCTGCGATTTAAGTTTGAGTGTGAAATTTTTAATTGTTTTCGATTTTAAAAATGAGTTACACTAATGAAGAATATAAGGAAATGATAATAATATTCGGTTAAATGGGACAATGTGCTTGAAGAGCAACTCCTGAATATGCCCAGCGTTTTTCAAATCGACGCTAACTTGATAATCATGTTTTTAATCAACTTACTAGTATAAATCGTGTTCGCACAGAAGGTGTGCTTCAACCAAAACGAAAAAATAGAGGACAAAACGTGCATTTAGATGATATTAGCAGTAAAGACAGAGTTTTGCGATTCTTTTGGAAAAACCTTTCCTCAAGCACTCGAAGAGCAGCTCGTAATCTAGTTATCTCGATAAGTACGAACTAGCGTTCGTTGAACCGCAATAAATTTCACCCATATTTTTTGTTAAGATCGTGCCTTGAAATATGTCCTCAAGACGTATTGGGGCAAGTTATGTGGTTTAGTCGAAGGTTTGTCTTTTGAGCAACACAGTACTATTTGGCTCATACACGAAAGTGCCCCAGGCCATTACGCTGTCGAAATGTCATCTCAATGATAACTTATCGGGGCAGTGGATCGGCCGATAAAGTCCTATCAACTGGCTGAAGAGTTCACTATATCTTAACCCACTAGATTATTTCGTATGGGTGCATTTGAAAACCGTCATGCACGAGCGCCAAATAAATACATTGGAGGACTTAAACCACCGTACTCCAATGGTGACAATAACACATGTACTGAAAAGTCCGTTTTATAGTAAAACACAAATTTTTTGCAAAATTCAACTTTATTTCTCAATATAGTTGCCTTCGAGAGCGATACACTGATTGAAACGATTTCGATACCAGTTTTGTAGTACGATTTCGGTTTAGCCTCAAAATAGGCCTCTGTTTCGGCGATTACTTCTTCATCGGTCTTAAATCTCTTTCCGGCGAGCATTCTTTTGAGGTCTGCGAACAGGAAATAGTCGCTGGGGGCCAAATCTGGAGAATACGGTGGGTGGGGAAGCAATTCGTAGCCGAATTCATTCAATTTTGCCATCGTTTTCATCGACTTGTGACCCGATGCATTGTCTTGATGAAACAGCACTTTCTTTTTCTTCAAATGCTGCCGTTTTTCTGCGATTTCGTCCTTCAAACGCTCCAACAACGCAATGTAATAGTCTTCAATCTGCCCCTTTTGGAGATAGTGGATGAAAATTATTACATGTGTATCCCAAAATACGGATGTCATAACCTTGCCAGCCGACTGTTGAGTTTTTGGTCGTTTTGGACGAGGTTCGTCGCCTGCTCGCCACTCAGCTGACTGCTTTTCAGCCCATATATTAGGTCAAATTTGACACGAAACCCGTTCGCGTCAGTAAATTTGAGGTCCGTAGGAAGATTATAGATTATAAAGACTTATCTGCTAGTATTGAGACTAAGTTGATTTTATGATACGGCAACTTTTGTTTACATTATTTTGGTCTCCGTTTTGTGATACTAATGTTTGTATTAACTGGTTTCCGTTTAAGATGATTGTTTATTTGGATTCGTTTTATGATACGTCGGCAATACCAATGTTTGCATTAAGTGGTTTCCGTTTAGGATGATTGTTTATTTTGTATATAAAATACCATCTGAGTCAGGAAGATCTGAAGATCGATTTTGTGCAGCAGTAGTTATAGTAACTGCTGTGTTTGTGTTATTACTTGGGTGGTCTGACTGTATCATAACTCGCGTGGTGGGCACTTATTCGGTCGGAATGAGCCATTAGTGTTAAAGGGTCTTTATGGGTCAGTGCATGATGCACGAGTTACATACATAACAACACCATCAGCATCTTCATCGTCATTGTTACTATCGTCAAAGTATGTACCTGCTCAGACATTACATTACTTGCTAACTGCACCAAAAGCATCATCAACACTTAACTGTCTTAACAACACTTAACAACTGCTTACTATCAACTAGTAACCTAACGAATGCACAGTAAATTGCTAGAATCGCTGAGTCAACATATAACTGCTTAGGTGCTTGTTCCCACAATGCTGGAGTGGAGATCATATTGCCCTTGCACTGACGGTGCAAGAGGAGCTATGCATTCACTCGAAGTGTAAGCCAACAGACGATAATAAATCCTTTGTAAAATATCGAATCGTTTCTGATAAATAGCAGTCGAACAGTTGGGTCAATCTCGGGGTTTTTTTTCGTGATTTTTGTTTTTTTAAGTCCTCTTAAAGGACATCTTATACATACAAGTATTTTCACATAGTATTATAAAATCTCTAACACATTAAGTAGAAAATAGGGGCAGCGCCGATGCTTCTTTAATTTCTTAAAACATTTATGATGACGACTGACTGACGAACAGCAATGTCTTTCGTTGCAATACGCAGACAAAGGGGAAATGAGAACCCTTGATCTTAATTATCTAAAAAAAAAATTTAAGCTCGATGAATTTTACGCGACAGTTAACCACTAATTGTCACTGATGATAGACAAGATAAAAACGGAAACGTTCACAGACGAAACGTCGACAGCACTAGTAGGGACGTATAGAAAAAAGGCAATGGAGGTCCTTATTCGCGGCCTTAACGACGAGCTTTCAGAAATGCTCATCATCCAAAAGCCTGGCACCTGTACATGTTGCATCCTCCAATACGATAACTGATTCCATAAACCAGACTTTCAGACAGGATACCATTTTGCAACAAGGAAATTTCCTGCGACACACTTTCGACAGGCCTATGCAACGACCATATTTTTTTAACCAAGGCCGAGCGGGCCTAGCTTCCAGAAAAAATGGAAGTTGACCAATATGTATAGTCACGTCGCGTAAATTACATTAACCGACCACAGGGCAACAACACACTCAAAAGGATTATTACTATTATCTTAACAGATAAACCCGTTGGACAGATCGCTGTGGATTGGGAGTACACTCCCATAAAACACATCTTGTACTCTATTCCAGCAAATATAAAATTCTAATTATAGATCCTCTCTCAATAAACGGTACTAGTTTAGTTTTTTCCAATGCAGCGAAATATCTGAGCCTCATTTTTGACAGAAAATCAAACTGGAAAACTAAGATTCAAGAAAGATTCAAGAAAGTTACAGTAGCTTTTTTCTCCATTGGGAAGAAATGGGGCCTTCAACCTCGCATAACCCACTGGCTATACATCGCGGTCATAAGTCCGATACTCACCTACGTCTGGTGGACGGCCTTAGACAACGCAGTCAACTGTGATAAACTAAGCAGATTCCAAAGAACAGCATGGCTATGAGTATGCATAACCTCGATTGGCCGCCTGGTTCGTGCGATTTAACGCCGCTTGACTATTTTCTGTGGAGCTACGTTAAGTCATTGGTTTATGCCAACACGCCGACTACGTTGGAAGAGCTCAGAGCCAGCATTGAACACGAAATAGCTTCCGTTTCGGCCGAAATGTGTGGCCGAGTCGTTGAAAATATATGAACAAAGTCGAGTTCCATTCATAAATGTTTTGATTGTACTTTAAGCCAATAATAAAGTTTTTGAAATATCTCAAATGGTTTGCCTTTTATTTAAAAAAAAAAAAGTTGTGAAGTCATTATTAGAAAACCCTATACCATAATTGAGCTTTAGTTTGACAAAGCTTCCCCGCTAGACTCTTATGGGAAGAAGATGCTTTCATGGAGCATCTCCTTCCGTCTTCACTTAAAAGCTTTCTTCTATATAGAATGACTTAGGCGATCTAAAGAATATACCATACACGTTAACGATCTCCTACGCTTCTTCATAAGCTGAAATTGGTTCCATAAGTAAGAGGATCGTAGATCTACGTGGCATCATAATGGGCCAGGTTTTGCGTGACTAGCACCCAGGTTTCCCTATTCAGTGAATAGAAACGCTGAGAGTAAGGTGAGTTCACGTCTCTGTCTGCGACTTCTTGATGACCTCGGAGAAACAAAAAACCAAGTGTAATTGGAGTCATTTGGACTAGAATGGAAAGCTAAAAAGAATCAGCGGAATTCGTGGGTGAAAATATCCTTTCCGTGGCTACATGCGGTTAGGATCGTGACTTCTAGGTCGTTCCTTAGTAGGTTTTTGACCCGGAGTCTGGTCTCCAACAGCTCATGCGCAAGGAGGTTATCCCGTTATTCCACACAATAATAATATAAATATTATATATAATATTTTAATGCTTTTTTACCTTTGCACATCGAATATTCAAAAACTGTGTAGTCGTTTATTTAAAGTTTAATCCCTTGTAAAGTGTTAGACTTCAGAACAGTATTACTCATTTCTCTACGTTACCCCAAACGATTAATACCTATTTGTAGATATATTTTCCTTACAAAATCTAATTACAACACAGTGAAGATCATTGAAACCGATGGTACGAGCACACCAGTGAGCATTGAAAACAAAAACTTGTTTTGTTTTTTTTTTTTTTTTGTTTATTTATTTCTACAATACTCATCTGGTTCTGAACTACGAGTGTAGTATATGCGTATGCATACAGCGGGTGTAGTAGTCGGAACCTCGGCGCTGTTCCCTACCTTATATGTATTCGATGAAGTTATCGCAGTTTTTAATTTGAGAAATCAGCTATCGAGCAGTGAACCCCGCTAGAATCAGTTCAGTAGTTTTTTTTTTGAGACACTCTTGGAAACAGTTAAATGAAATAAAATTCGGAAAAAAGTTAAATTTGGGTAAAGACACATCCACACAACATAACGCAGGCGTCTTTATTTGAAAATATTTTCAATGTACAGACACGGCTTCATTACAATCGTTTAGTAGTCAGAAAAGCGATTCCAAAGGTTGTTCGATAATTTTCTTAACAATAATTTTAACCTTACCTTACCTCCCAATTAATGAAAATACTGATAAATTGGTTTATTGCCTACTACTACAAACCACTGCTTCAAAATGGCACAGATAAGCGCCGAGACTTCCAAAATAGACGCTACCGTGGGTCAGAAAAGATAAATCGTGCTCATATAATATTTATACAATACATACCTACAGTTGCGGTCATAAAAACCGCACCACCTAATAGGTTCTCAAAAAATGCCTAATTACATCAGATCGTAAGGGTTTTCCCCATACTAATGAAAGGTATTCTCTATAGCGGAGTTCGGCCTCGTATTCAGTGCAAAAAAAAAAGAAATCAGTTTGAATTGAGTTGTGACGGTGAAATGTCTGGTAAATATCATCAACCTACTCGGGACGAAAAAGTTCAAATATTGACTTTAGTCGAAGAAAGGCTTGGCTATCGTGAGATTGCGGTTAAAATAGGATGCTGTCATTTAACTATCGTACGACTGATGAAGAAAAAAGAAAATTTGGATTCACTGGAAAGGAAAATAGGCTCGGGACGAAAACGTAAAACAACCCAGAAGACGGACAATGTATTACAATGAATTAGCATAAAAGATCGCTTTAAAAGTGTTGTCCGTATAAGAGCAGAGCTGAGTGAATTTCATCAAGTTGATCTAAGCGCCGAAACCATACGCCGAAGGCTACGGGAAATAGGTTTATATGAAAGACGGCCAGCGAAAAAACCTCTCCTAACCACAAAAATAAAAAAAGCTCGCTTTACGTGGACAAAAAGTACGAAGATTGGACGCAGAATGATTGGCATTGTGTGATATGGTCCGATGAAAGTAAATTTAATTTGTTGTCTGCCGACAATTTGCCATATGTACGACGGTCACCAGGTGAAAGGTTCAAGGACGAGTGCATAGTCAAAACAGTGATGGTTTGGGGATGTTTTTCTTTTTACGTTTTGGGCCTTTTGTAATTTGTTAATGGAACTATGAACGCTCAAAAGTATTGAGAAGTAGTAAGGGAGTTTTTGGTATCAGCAATTGAACAGAATCATTCGTATACTGACAAGTGCATTTTTCAAGATGATTCTGCACCTTGCCACCGCGCCAAATCCGTAAGTAAAAACTTCTAGATGTCTACTTTATAAATAATAAACAGACAAGTAACTAGAGTCTTTCAATAATTTTCAGCTCAAGACAAGGTTTGTTTACCTCGTAATTACCAGACTAGACCGACCAGCTAATTAGCTCGATTTAAATCCAATCGAACACTTGTGGCAAGTAATGAAACGTAAGATGGCTGAACATGAACCAGAGAGTAAAAAAAAGCTAAATGAAGTTCTGGAACATGTATAGAATACTGAAATTTCAAGGGATATTACTGAACTTCTAGTAAACTCGATGCCAAAGGAGGAGCAAATCGGTGTTGATAATTTTTTGGTAAAAGTGGCATATCTTTTGATTTTATTAACCAATGACTGTATTAAAATATTTTAAAAAAATAAGAAAATTAACTGGTTTTTCTTTCTTTGTTAATATCTTTTTTCAAACATTCAATAAACAGATGGAAATTAAATAGAAATACCTATAAACTACTGCGAAGTACTCAACAAAAATTTAATTTCATTTAAAAAATTATTATCGTAGTTATTAACAATTTTTCAATCATTTTGATATGGTGCTGTTTTTATGACCGCAGGTGCATGTATGTATGTCACTATACTTTTCGGATCATGTGATTCTGTTTGTTTTGAATCGGGTTTGTTTACCTTCATCAAAACATGTTTCGTCCAAAGTACTTGTACGATATTAGACAACCTGAAATAACAGCACGTACGCAATGTTATGAATCGTCTACTCCTTAATCACCCTAGGCAAGTGAAAATACAGCTTTAGTGACATTTTCAGCCAAATTATGTGTCTATTTGGTAATCATGATATTGACATCGACTCTGGTGATCAATGCCGTCGGCTATGAGTATGCACCACCTGACAACGACCCGCTAACTGACAGTTTGCCATTACCAGCAACGAATGGCTTTGGTATTCTGGCAACGAATTGTATGATATTTCAAGATCGAGTTCCAATGCAGGTAACATATGACGATGTCACCGTACGTGATGTAATAAACGGACCAAATTAATTTATTTGAGACTCGCGTGTGATAAACATGACTGATTGTTCAACTATGGACTAAAAATGTTTAATAATTTTTAATTAGGTAAATATGATTTTATTAGTGGTATCTCTCTTTTCAAGTGCAAAGAGGCTATTAACTTGATGGAACGGGAATCCCCTGTAATCCTATGAACTAAAAATATAACTGATCTACTGATTAACAACTTATAAAAGGTCGTCGCTTAAGATAATTGCCACCAATACTTGGTGAGTACTTGGACCTGTGCAAACGTAACTAGGTGAAATTCAGTGTCTGCTAGCATCTATTAGATCATCTTAAGAGGTTGTCGAAATTGGGATGACAGAGGAGTTTCAACTTAAATAAGGGTAGAGCTCAGATCGTCGTCTATCAACACTATTCTCTGAATGATCTGTCTTTTCAGGCTGGGTGATTTGCCATCGTTTTAAGCGATTTAAGCAAGAAGTTCTAAGCTTTGGGCATCTGAACGAATCCTTGATTACACCTGCATCATGACTTATGGTAATTCGGCAATACACAAACATAGATCAAGGCGACGGCTTTACCAAATCTTGCTACTGCGAGATCCAAACCAGGTGTTTCTAACCCCAAGAAGAAAAGGAAGTCAACTTTGGCAGCACAGTTGGAAAATAAAGACTACACGACATCAGCTATGGAAATGGACTCTGTACTAGATTTCGGGGAAGCAAAATCTATCATCGAATGTAGCCACATTCTTCTCGCTGTTTGTCAATATACTGCTTTATTAGTATCCAAAACGCCATTAACCAAGCTTAGATACTTTTGGTTGTGTGAAAATGTCTGATTTTGTGCCAAATGATCATTTTGGGGGAAGTGTTGATTTTCTCCTTTCATTCGAAGAAAATGGTGGCTGAAGTGCATCGAGAGCTCCAAAAAGTTAACGGAGATGCTGCTCTACCCGTTCGGTGTTATTTATTATGAACTATTGAAATCCAATAAAACCATCACTGGGGAACAGTATCGACTTCAATTGATGCGATTGAGGCAAAAACTGCGCAAAAGACGGCCACAATACGAGCAGAGGTACGAAAAAGTGATTCTACAGGATGACAACGCTCGGCCGGAAAGCCAAATGGGAAGCCATACCCCACCCACCATATTCTCTAGATATTGCGCCATGTCTGGTTTTGCACATAGTCTGGCTATCAGCAGTTCCGCTCATATGAAGACATCAAAAAAATGGCTTGATTCGTAGATAGTCTCAAAAGGTAAATTTTTTTTCCGTAAAGATGGGAAAAAGTTGCAGCTAGCGATGGGCAATACTTTGAATGAGCCGCTAGAGGTTGTTTCTAATAATGGAACACAATTTATTAGTGCACAGTTCCAATGTTTTTGTTCGTCTCGTGGCATCAAGCACACACGAAACACAGTGAAATGGGCAAGTAGAACTATTGGTTGATACAGTAAAAAGAGCATTGGCCAAATACGAAGAAAGTACGGATATCAAACATCTTCAAGAATTCTTATTCACTTATTGGTCAACACTGAATCGGAATTCTCCAGATGGAAATATTTTCATCGGTAGAAAAATTACCACAAATTTAAATCCACTAAAGAAGCCGAACACAACACTGATAAGGCAGAACGAGCCAATGAAAGAATATTTTCACAGAAGAATCAGTACAAGACATCGCAACTTCGATCTTCGAGAACCAGTATATGCTAAGATGTACCGAAGGAATAAAATGTTCTGAGTTCTTAGGACAATAAAACGAAAGTTGGGAAACATTGCAGCTATTTAGTTCTGTTCGACTATGACGGCAAAAATAATTTAAAGCGTAAACACATAAACCAGTTATGTGATCGTTACACTAGCCACAAAGTGAAACAAAATAATTTTAATTATTTTAATGAATATTTTGATTTTATGGATAGGTTTCCTCCATCGACTTCAGCTGGGGCTGCTAATACGTGCGATAGATTCCAAGCACCACAACATATTACTGCATTCAGAAATAATCATGATGCGTCTTTGTCATTGTTCAAAGGTTTAAATATTGCAACTTGCAGCCAGAAAGGAAGTCAGTCTAAAGCCTCGACCGGGGTGCGGAAATCAACTCGAGTTCGAAGTTTACCTGGATATAACGAAGATTACTCAACTTTAACGGGGAGATGTTGGAAACGCAAGTCTTCATACCGATAATCATGCCACGACCATTACAACAATAAATATTAGTAATTTGTATTCATTTTCTAATTCCAAATCATTTTCTAATTCTTCATATACTGGATTTTTAATGAAACTGCTTTCATCGACCTCTCCTTCTTCATCATCAGTTTCATTTGTTGAATTTTTATATGCTTCGCAGTCACAGGTCAAAAAAATTAAAACTTCTGGACGCAGTTGCATCCGGTCTTACTTCTTGATCCGTTAACTTAGACTTATACTACATATATATGAACCGATGTATCCAAAACTCTACTGAATATGTCCGTTATTCGGCTGCTTTTGTGAGCATGGTGTACGAGTAACCTATCAAATTTCTGAATTTTGTTTCTAGATTTAGATGCATTTTCATCAAAATATCCAATTTGTAGAATTCTATCTTGCGATTTTTCCTATTAAATTCTTCTAAAATCTATCTCTACACTTTTATCATTTAAATAATTAATCAAAAAATATGCGCGTCGAATGTAGAGGGACTTACTAGCGAAAAAAAAAACAAGCAATAATCAATGTGTTAGCTGGCTTTATTAGAAGAAATCAAGAAATATGGTGAATTTATTGGAATATCACCGTTTCGAGCAGATCATATGATCGGACGGTAAAAGATGTTATGTACGAAGTGTGTTCAAAAAGTAAGATGACTTTATAATACATTTTTATAAAAAATATATTTATTTCTTCATCAATATTACTATTATCACCTTTAAAATAACCCCCCTTAGATATAATAAACTTCTGCCAACGCTTTTTCTATTAGTCGAAGCAATTCTTATAAGCACTTTTGTGTATAGCCTTAAACTCTTCCAGCGATGCTATTCAGTTTCGGGAACAGTAAAAATTCGCATGGGGCCAAAGCCGGTGAATGAGGGATGATTGTCGTGTTTTTTTTTTGGCTAAAAAATCTGTCACAAGAAACGATGAAAGAGCAGGTGCATTATCGTGATGCAAAAGCCATGAACTGTTTTTCCACAATTCCGGACGGTTTAATAATACTCCTTATTTACCTTACGCCCTTGAGTTAAAAATTTCTGATGCACTACGCTACGGTAATCGCAGAAAACAGTGATCAAAACTTTGACATTTAATCAAACTTGGTATGCTTTTTCGGTCTTGTCTCTCCTGGGTGTTTGGGCTTTGGTTTCCACGTCATAACCATATATTCATGATTCGTCACCAGTTATAACCCTTTTGAGCGTGTCAGGATCATAATTGATGCCATTCAAGAGCTCCTGAGCTTTGCTCATGCGACGGTTCTTCTGATCAAAATTACGAAGTTTCGAAATAAACTTCGTTAACACACGTCTCCTGTGTGTCATCTGCAAAAAGTAGTACTATAGCTGAACCCTTCCAAGGTAGAGCAAAAGTGAGTTGATGTAAGCAAGGAAAAAACTGGTCCTAAAACAGAGCCTTCGGGCATACCTAAATGAAAAATTTTGACAGGACTCCTTACATCGTCTATCTTCACTCTCAGTGACCTGTTTTCAAACCAATCAAGCATAAATCCACGAAAACCTGTTTTTTTCAATAATATCATTTAATAAATCAGGCGAACTTTTTTTACCATCAAAGTTAGACATTAATAGTTTCGGAACAAAATTGCAGTAAAGCATTTTCTGTAGATCATCCCTTCTGAAAGTCAAATTGGCTAGGACTGAAAAAGTTGTGTTTGCTTAACAAAATTAATATTTTTGTTTTGATTAGTTTTTCAAAAACTTTGCCCATTACAGGAAGAAGTGAAAGGCGTCTGTATTTACACATTTCGTTAACAGAACCTTTTTTAAATAACGGTACAACATAAGCACATGTAAGCCTTTCTGGGAAGACGCCAATACTTCCACGACGAAGAGAGGATGTTCTTAAAAAGTAGACTAAGTATACCATCAGAATAACAACAATTAGATTTTTTTTCAAAAATGGATAGTCTTTAACACTTCATGTGGAATAATAGGTGTAAAAACTTATTTGCGATAGATCATCACAGCTAGTAATGAATGACAGTGCAGAGAGTAATGCCTGGGTTGACTTCACCTTGTTGTAGACTGAAGGCTGTGTTAGTGAAATATTTATTAAATGGATTCGCAATAAGTAAATTGTCCGAAACCTTACTCTCTTCTTCAATAATTGCGGTAGGTCTTTTTGAAGAGAATAATTTATTGAGCAGGCTGTTCACTAAACGCCATTCACATTTAAGATACCCCTCATCAGAATTAAAACGGCAGCGATAATAAATATCCCGAAAAGTGGAACTTTGTTTCTCAGTTCAACACACAATTTTTTATATATATATTACTTTTTAATTTCTGATTTATTTGGATATTTGAAGCATTTGACACCAATCCTATTTTTAAACCTAATAATTTTTAACAGAACGCTTGAGTCTACTTTCGGTCTTCTTGACGGGCACGGAATAGGAACAACTAATTATATTATTCGATAGACGATCAATGAAGATGATGTAAGAATTCAAAACATCATTACACATTTAAGCATTATCCCAGAACGCAAAAACCAGACTGTTATTCAGTTTCCTGAAATCAATTTTGGTTACCTGTTTTGGAAATCTTTTGTCGTATTTGAATTTGGGGATACTTATAAGGAGACCCGTCATAAGTCATAAGATTAAGAATACATTTCTCACAATATTTCAACGAAGTATTGCTGAACCGACCATAAATGTGATCCAAACATCTTCCTGAAATAATCCTAGTGGGCTTGTTTATGAAACTATCTAATCCGTGTGATGAGAGAATAGCCAAGTAAGACAAAACTATATATATTGCAACACTCTAAATTATTAAAATTAAAGTCACCTACGACAAATAAGTTACTAGAACAGAAAATTCCTTTATAAATATCGAAACAGTGCACCTATGAAGTCTATAAACACATAAAAACAAATAATTCACGGTTTACTTCAATGCAAACTTTTAAAACAACCGCACTACCAAAATCTACACACAAGAATTCTATAACCTTATAATCTTTTTTTTACAAAACAGCCAATACCTCCAGCTACGTAGTTATCATTAGGTTTACGAAAAAAAAAACAATTTCTGGAATGCAGGCAAAAGAGTCAATGTGCGTAACAAGAGCCTCAAAATTTTCTCTCAAACTTCTTATATTCTGGTGTAATAATACGATTACATAATTATTAAAAATATTATTACACGTGAAGCTACTCGAGTTAAAAGTGGAAAAGTCTTGGCTTTAATAATTAATATCATTCATATTAGATATAAGTGATAAATTAAACACTAAATAAGTACAAGATCATTGAAAGATCTTATTGAGATAACTTTCCACCCACAACATCTCTTACAAGAATTTGATTAGATTTTTAGATTTTAGATTAAGCATTGAATTTCGCAAGCGTAACCAGATAAAAACAAGGCAACCGGCTTACGAAACTCCCCGGAATATCATTTTTTTCTGCTGAAAACAGCTAACAGCCTCTTATTTTCTGTTACTAAAGTAATTTTCTTTCCAACTATGGCCAATGCTTCCTTTTTGATCTGAGAATATTTCAAATCTACCGATAACAGTCTTTTCGAAGCAAAGGAAATGGGTATTTCACTATTATTACCATATACCACCTTGATCAAAATAATGTCGGAATTAAAAATACAAGTTTATTTATCTAAATCTATATTGTCCCCTTCAAAGTAATCCCTATCGACTGCAACACACTTATGCCAGCGCTTGATCCAATCCTCGAAACATTTTTTATATTCGGTTTTCGGTGATGGACAAAGTGCTTCCTGCCATTTTTCCATTACTTCCTCTCGGCTGCTGAAACGCGTTGTGGTTTTTTAATTCGATTGTACAGAAAGAAGTCACAGGGAGCCAAATCAGGTGAATTAGGTGGCTGTTGGACGGTATTTGTTGCATTTTTCCTCAAAAAAATTACGAATAATGATGGCACTGTGCGACGGTGCGTTATCATGGTGCAAAATTCACGAGTTTTCTACCCACAATTCTGGTCTCTTTCGGCGAATTGCTTTACGCAAACGTCTCATAACGCCCAAATAATACTATTTGTTTACTGTCTGGCCTTCTGGCAAAAATAGTGAACGCCATTCACTTGCCTGATGTCTAAATTGCGTGTCGTACGCACAAACCAACGTCTCGTCTCCAGTAATGATCTTTTTGATGAATGTGGGATCGGATTCAGCATCGCAAATCATCTCTTTTGCGACGTCAGCACGGTCTCTTTTTTGCATGAAATTGAGGTCTTTTGGCACCAACTTTGCTGCTATACGACAGAAACCCAAATTATTAACCAAAATGTCTTGGACGGATCCATAGGCAATGTTCAAGTCCCCCGCTATCTCTCTGATGGTTAATTTGCGGTTATTGACGAACATTTCTTTTATTTCATCAATGTTTTCGTCGGTTTTCGATGTCACCTTCGATTGACGCATGTCCACGTTTGACTGCGGTACTGCGGTACAGCTTTAATTGTAAGCTGGGGTCGAAATGCGCTAAACAGATGTCACAAGATAAGAAAGCTCTCTGTTGTTCTCACGGTTAGGTAGGAGTTCACATAAGGCAACTTCAATCATTGACATATTGGGTGCAAATTTCCGATAATAATTTACAAAACCAAAAAGGTTTCAAATTCCGCAAAGGTCCTAGATGGAGATAATCATATTATTGCTTTAACTTTTGTTTTGTACTTGTGCATGCCTTCACTACTGATGATGTGCCCCAAACAACTGATAGACAATTTTAGAAACTAACAAAACAAGTTTCCTTTAGTTTTCAAGAAAACATCTATTCGATGAAGATGTTGTTGCCTATATCTTGCCGAAATAAATGAATCATCGATAAATATTTTAACTCCAAGAATGCCTAACAATAACCTATCCATGTTCCTTTGGAAAAAAGCTTGCGCAGATGCAATCCCATACAGCAACCTTTTATAATTCAAAAGACATTTTGTTGTAGAGATTCATGTCAAATTACTAGATTCAATGTTTAATATAAATTGCTGATAACCATTTTAACAATTAGTTTTTGATCTTGTGATTGTAACGTGATCTTGTCATCGCCACAAATTCTAACTAAGCCGTCGTTTTTCAATAATGGGCTGAAAAGTGCCGTTTCTAAGAGAGGGCACCACTTGAATTAAATTTATAACATTTTTAGTTAGTACCAACCTTCAAAAGATACGTGTATAAATTTGACAGCTGTCAGACGATTAGTTCTCGAGTGTTGTGAGTGAAGCAACTTTTGTTATTGTGAAAAAAAAAAAAAATGGATTTAAGGCAATTTCGTGTGCAGCCGATGCAAAGAAATGGATTGATAAGTGTTACCTGGACTCTGCACCAGCCGAACGAACCATTCGTAAGTGGATTGAAAAATTTAAAAGTGGTCATACAAGCACCGAAGATGATGCACGCAGTGGACGTCCAAAAGAGGCTGTTTCAGATGAAAACATCAAAAAAGTCCACAAATTGATTACGAATGACCGTAAAGTGAAGCTGATCGAGATAGATGAGGGTCTGAAGATATCAAAAGAGCGTGTTGGATATATCATACACGAATATTTGGACATGCGAAAGCTCTGTTCAAAGCGGGTGCCGCGTTTGCTCACAGGCCACCAAAAACAACAACGTGTTGATGATTCAGAGGAGTGTTTTAAGCTGTTCAACCGTAATAAAGCCGAATTTTTGCGTCGGTATGTGACACTGGATGAAACTTGGCTTCGTCACTTCACACCAGAGTCAAGTCGGCAGCCAGATGAGTGGCGAGCAGGCGACGAACCTCGTCCAAAACGACCAAAAACTCAACAATCGGCTGGCAAGGTTATGACATCCGTATTTTGGGATACACATAAAATAATTTTCATCCACTATCTCCAAAAGGGGCAGATTGAAGACTATTACATTGCGTTGTTGGAGCGTTTGAAGGACGAAATCGCAGAAAAACGGCAGCATTTGAAGAAAAAGAAAGTGCTGTTTCATCAAGACAATGCATCGGGTCACAAGTCGATGAAAACGATGGCAAAATTGAATGAATTCGGCTACGAATTGCTTTCTCACCCATCGTATTCTTCAGATTTGACCCCCAGCGACTATTTCCTGTTCGCAGACCTCAAAAGAATGCTCTCCGGAAAGAGATTTAAGACCGATGAAGAAGTAATCGCCGAAACAGAGGCCTATTTTGAGACTAAGCCGAAATCGTACTACAAAACTGGTATCGAAAGATAGAAAAATCGATTCAATCAGTGTATCGCTCTCGAAGGCAACTATATTGATAAATATAGTATATAGTTGAATTTTGCAAAAATTTTGTATTTTATTGTACTATAAAACGGCACTGAGTTTTCAACCCATGAATACAAAGTTATTTAAATAACAATTAAAGTAAACTTATTTCAACTTCATGTTTTTCATAAATACTTTAACAAAACTTTTAATTCAATAATAAAAGGGAAAATATACAGTCAGTTATTACAATTCGTACACAAAGTTATGATTCTAGAATGCTGTTTATATATATACTTATTACAAATGACCCAAATTATTCCCGTTTTATTATCAGTTTTTTGGCATAATTGACATTGATTTCTTTTAGTTGTTCTTTTTCCTGAACGATTGAGACTATGAAGATGGTTGTGTATCGGTTTGGAAATCACTTTAAAGTTTTTGGCAATTTCAAGTGAAAAATGTTCTTGAGGTAATGTTTCCCGCTTTTTTATGTAGGGAGTAACAAGCTGCATACCAAGACCTTCCAAAAAGTAGCGGCGCTTTGAGAGGCAGCTGTCTTTCCATGTATGGTTAACGGATTTGAATAAAACAAAAGCGTTATAAGCTGAAATATCGACCATATTACTGAACTCTACTTGAGGCCACAGTTTTGTCATCCTTTTGCAAGTGTAGACACTGTGTCTGCTTTGTCCAATGTATCTACACCCCCTTTACATTTGTTATAACTTTATATCCGAGCGATCACTTACTTTTGAGTTATTGTGTAAAGTACTTAGTAGATTTACAGATTTTTTTTTTTTTCGAAACGAGAATAGTACTGTCGATAAATGCAATATTATATGAATATATTGGTCTTCCTTTTATATTATAGTTCGTCTCTCCAGTGATTTCTGTGCTACTTGATAAGACGTGAAAAAGTTATCGGTTGTGACATTGTGTCCTTTTAGTCTTACAATCAAACTACAACACGCATACCTTGATTTTTTTTCTGGAGTACTTCCGATTTCCTTCCAAGTATAAGGTTGAATATTCCAAACATAGGTCGTTGCAGAATCACAAAGTACCCAAAACTTGATTCCATATTTCGCTGTCTTTGATGGCATGGACTGCCGGAAGGGGCATCTTTCTCTGAAAACTACTAACTGCTAATCTATTGTCACATTTTCGGATGGATTGTAAAGTTTTGGCAATATGTCAACCTACTGATTCCACAACTCCCGTACAGGAGCAAATTTATCTAACAGTTCTTGTTCACTTCAATTTTCCCTGATGTCAAACCCTATAACTCTTGATATTTTCTTGAAAATTTTCAATGACATGGTTGCAGCAAATATTGGTCTCCCTTTTTTAGAGTTTCATAAGCTTTCAGTGTTTTCGTTATTTGATGGAGAAACGCCAGCCAATAAAAGTAGTCCAATGAATGCAAATAGTTCGGTGCTATCAACATCAGTCCATTCTTCCATATGGTATATACGTCTGCCCTCAAGGTTGGTAAAGGTCAAAATATTACGTATCAAAGGAAATGGAAAAAATAATTCAAATTCACTTCTACAATTCTAGAACAAGAATAACGTGTCAATCCTGGCCCCAATTTTATATTATTTTTCCTTGAGGCTCTTCCGGCACTGTTTTCATTAGGTTTTATTGAGTAATTTATTTGACACCATAATTTCGGTAGGCACAACATCACTAAAATCTCTGTCTGATAAATCAGGTGCCTCAACATGATCCTCGAACTCAGAACAAGATCCTTCTTCATCCGAAAATACGGTCAAAGAGAGTTCACTTTCGTTATCACTCATAGCTATTGTACAAAGGTACAATTTCCAAACAAAGGTACGTACTAATCACGAAATATTAACTGTAATACTAAAAAAGCGCCGTAAGTCAAACAATGTAACTGCATAACCAAAACTGATATAATACCCCTTTAAAATTGTGTAGATTATAATAAACTCAACAATTCCTTCTCGTTTCCCTTTCTTTGAGCATAATAGATCTTTATTCTTGGATGAATAAGTTTTTCTCCGGAAATCTGATAAAAAGGATACAAATGCGCAATGCAAAGATAGATAATACATACGAAACTGCAGCTGAAACAACAATATGCTGATTGGGTCATAAATGACCAAAATTCAGTAGGTAATTAGAAATCAAAGCAAACTTCAAACACCGTTCGATTCATACGTTGGGTCAAATTTGATCCGACGGATGCAGACGTTAAAAAGTTTTTACGTCTCAAAGTTCCTAATATTTTTTATAAAATCATACGTAATAGTATTCAGCTCAACACTTTAAAAAAAGTCAAGAAATATCAAGTCCTTCAAAGATTTTGTCTAGAGAAAACTTAATTTCTTTCTTAAAATGGGTCAAAAATGATCCGAGGATCGTAGGAAGATTAAGAGTGATAATATACATATCAAACATAACTCGCGCGTTACCCCTCTTCTT
This sequence comes from Volucella inanis, assembly GCA_907269105.1. Taxonomy (NCBI): domain Eukaryota; kingdom Metazoa; phylum Arthropoda; class Insecta; order Diptera; family Syrphidae; genus Volucella; species Volucella inanis. Next base: position 153,869,782 of record OU026153.1, read on the forward strand.
TTTGTTTTCTACTTCAGTCTGTCAGCTTTTCGTCTTTCTCCTATGTTTTATTTTGCACGAGCTGCCTCAAAACGCTTACTGCTCCTTTTCGTTTTACCGAATTTTTAACATTCACAACGAGATGGGTGTTAAGAAGAGTTTGAGTTGAAATAACTTTATTGGATACGAAGGAGCACTACTGGTGGAAATAGTGATACAACATCGTGAAGAAACGAACACCTCATCCTTGTTGGATAATGTGAGTGTCATTTGCAATTGCTTTCGCATGGTTTTAACTGCCATCTAATGTATACAAAGGGGGATAAAAAGTTTCACCTCAGTAAATCATCTATAGTTGCTTGTGCATTTTCCCAATGGCGTGGGCATAAAAATTCATGAAATTATGACCGTCGTTGTGTCTCGCTTTGGTGGAACAGATTTGTTTATCCACAGATAGATACTTCTCTAAAGGCACATTCTGACAGTTATCATTCAGGATCTTAACAACTGTTCTAATCTAGAAAAGTCGAGCCTGATCCTTTCGAATTTGTCTACTGCCATTGCATCCTTGAACAGAGGTGTTCTCAAGCTGCGCTGACTTCTCATGATTTCCAACAGCTTTAGTGATAGTACATACCAGCAGCCTAAGTGAGTAGTTGTGGTTTATTTCTTAACCAAAGTACTCTAGCTTATTGTGAATCTCTAACCAAGAGAGCTTAAGTCGATTTGGTAATAAATAAATATAGAAGAGTGCTTACTAAGTTAAAATAAGAAATCAACTTTTTCGTTGTTAAACGGGTTACTTTTGCTATTTTGCTTGTTCGTCAACACCATTACTAATCACTTCCTATTCATATAATGTGTCTCTCTAATACGCGTTCTAAAGGCCTTCTCTCTATACCTATTCAGTTGAATTCTCTGACTACAAAGCAATTCATCAAACAATGCAACTCTTTCTCTTAAAGTAATCGCAGATGAACATCATACCAAGCGTATGTAATTACTTCTACAATGCCTAAGGTATAGATTGAGTAAGTTTTGAAATAAATGCAACTGCAATATCGTAAAAAACTGAAATCCAACGCGTTTTTCTGACAATACTACCCCCAGCCTGCTTGACCTTATAATTGTTTCTGATCCCTTATCAGTTCTCCTTTTTACCAACTCTCCCTGGATGATCTTGATTGACTTTTTCTCACCATTCTGTCCAATTATCTTTCATTAACAGAGATTTTAACGCGATTGACTTATCAAATTTACATTCTGCAGTTAGTTCAGCTCCTTGATATAGTTGCAGGCTAAGTGCGGATCCAAACGAAAAACTCTACTATTTCCAACATATTTTATGGATACTAAAACTGTAAGTATTCACAATAAAAGTTGTCCTTGATTTACGTGTAAAGTTATTGCCCAAATTAAAACTGGGAACAAGCTCTACTGAATTTTTTTTTATAATTTGCGCGCGCTTAACTGATATAAGTTCCCTTAAAATATTTGTACACAGCAAGGTCGAAGGAAAGCCACGGAGGATGGAAAGAGAGGTGCCGATGAACGTCGGCTTTAAATATCTAAAGGTTATAATGACTAGAAAACACAATTTGTCCCTCCTTAATTTTGCTATTTCTAAGAAAGCACGCAACAATGCAACCTATGTTATCCGTACTGCAAAACGAAACTAATACACTTCCAAGTTAAATATTTCACTTCCACCCAAAACGCTATGGACTAACTTGAGCGGGATTTGTGTTCCTTCTAATTTTAACAGTGTTCAGTGGAACCTAAATGGTGATGTTCGTAATAACTTTTTTCTGGGAAGTTACTTCGATATGATTGACTTTGATCTGAATATTATTTCTGAACCACCAGCTTATATGTAGACAGGGTGATTTTATTGTTGTTACCGAAAGAGAAGTTATTGATTGCGTTCTATCTATAGCTAAAGTCATTCCGATTGCTAAAAAATCAAATGCAACCTCCCCTAGTGACTATAAGCCTAGCAGCATATTACCGTACCTGTGTAAAAAAAACTTGGCCTTCTTAGCCCTTTCCAATCTGGTGGTGATCAACATCTTAGATGATGTAAGTCGTGACTTTGATATTTGTGACATTACTTTACATACTTGATTTTTCGAAGGCATTTCAAGGCACTTTTATGGAAGCAATCTGTCCATTTAACTTATTAGGAATTATCTATCTTCAGAGCTTGAAATAAGAAAACAAGGTGTACCTCAGGGATCAATACTCGAACCTATCCTATTTTGTGCTTTCAGTAATGACTTACTAACAGTTTTCAAACATGCTGCAATCCACCTTTACACTGACAATGTTCATCTTTAGCTCGCCCATCCTATGAGTAAAATTGAGGAGATCGCCTTTAAATTGAATGAAGATTTATATCGGATCCTTAACTGGTCTGTGGTAAACGGACTATTTATTAACCCTGCTAAATCGAAAGCTTCCCTTATTCCCCACCGCAAGTTGAACATTAGCCTTGTACCTGACATTTGGCTTTCTAACTCTAACTAACTCTTACTTTAAAGGGATACGCTTGTAGAATCACTTACCAGCCTCGGTTATGTTATAAGCAATAACTTAACATACAATCATACAATCATTTAATGGGTGGCCGTGGCTCAAGTGCTAGTGTATTGACTTCCCAATCGGACGGTTCGGGAAGTCATAAAATTACTTATGACGAAGTGGTATACAGTAACCTTGGCTTTATTTCTCAACGAAAAGTCCAAGTAGCTTTCAATGACGTTATGCGATATGTTTATGGGCTCCAATTTTCCCTCCACAATTCCGCTCATTCTAAATACCGACTAAAATGCATGCTGAAGCAGTATCTAAATGTCTGAAGTTGCATTTACTTGCATCGAGCTATTAACCTTTTATTGTTAACTTCCCCATCGTATTTCTTCCACAAAATACATTTTGTACGATCACTTAGAGCAAAAAACATTTTACAACGTTTATTTTTCATTCACTCTATTTGATTTTGGAATTTACTACCCCAGCACATCAGGGGTATATTAAATGCCACAAGTTGCAAAGTTGTTTTGAAACAAGTTCGTAGACCCACAGGTGAAAGTCAAGTTACTAGACGCTTATTTCGAAACGGCAATCCAGTTTACCGTTACGACAATGTTGAAAACAGAACTTACGCAAATCACTTCTGTATACGCAATGAAATCCATAATGAGAACCAAGCTTTTATCCTATTCAATGAAGAAAACGCGTCATCGTCGCCGATGGACAAGCTTCCAGTCACATGTTCGCGAGAAGAGATGAGCTCCTGTGCATCTTTGATTCCCTGAAGAACAAAAAATCAGCGGGAGTAGACGGTATTCCAAACGTCATATTGATGCATCTACCCCTGGAGGCAGTGGATATTTTAACTATGCTATTTAACAATGCGCTGAATAATGTAGGTACATTAGTGACCGCTCAAAGCGAACCCGTTTAAAGCGAACTTTCAGTTATAATGAATCATTTCACCCAATCTCAATCAATGTCCCATAAGAACTATGGATTATAATTTCGCATATAGCGAAGCCGCTTAAAGCCAACTTTCGCATATAACGAACCCTTTTTGCGCGTTAAATGAAGAAAATGTCCTGTTATAACAAACAAATCCTGTCTCACCAATTTTTCGGGGATTCCCCGAGAACTGTATAGTTATGTCCTTGAACATAATTTTTTCGGTGCTTCCCCGAGTTACATTATGTTTGCATGAAAGGATAAATTTTAAATGTAGAGGAAGGGTACTACGCGTTTGAAAATCAATGGAAGATACAGTATCAAATAAAAAGAGAAAATGTTTCTCATTCAAAGATAAACACGATATATATAGGGTTTTCCAATAGGGACTTGACAACTTTGAATTTAATTTGTGAGCGCACTCCTTAACTAATCATCAAACTGTTACTCTCAATTTATTCAGTAAACTCAACATTTTCATCATGGTAAAGTACACTAACGAGCAAAGTCTGCGAATTATAAAAATTTTCCATAGGTATTCGGAGTCGGTGACTGCAACTTTAAGAGCGTTAACTCCAATTTTCGGTCGTAATTCTCGCTCTAGTAGACAGGCAATAACAAGTTTAGTGCAAACATTTGAGTCTACATATTCGTTGTGTGATGTTGAAGTGTCAGTGAGACAACGGATTGGTCGAAGTGTCGAAAATATCGCTGCCGTGCAGACGTCCGTAGCAAACGATCCAAATCAATCAATTCCACGACGTTCTCAAGAATTGGGCATCGCTCAGACCACATGATGGCGTATTTTGCGTAAGGATCTTGGTTTACACCCATACAAGATTAAGCTGACTCAAGAATTGAAGCTGATGGACCATTTAAAGCGACTTACGTTTTCAGATTGGGTTCTGGAGAAGATGCGCCAAGATGATGAATTTCATCGCAAAATCATCTTCAGTGACGAAGCTCATTTTTGGCTCAATGGGTTCGTCAATAAGGAAAATATGCTTTATTGGACGGGTGAAAACCCACGTGTGCTTCATGAATCACCACTTCATCCACAAAAAATAACTGTTTGGTGCGGTTTGCATGCCGGCGGCGTTATTGGGCCATATTTTTTCGTCGACGATAACGATCGTCACGTTACTGTGAATGGTCAGCGTTATCGCGCCTAGATCACCGATTATTTTTGCCCCGAATTGGAAGATATGGACTTGGACGACATGTAGTTTCAACAGGATGGTGCCACATGCCACACAGCACACGCTACAATCGATTTATTGAAGAGTAAGTATGGTGAGCGTGTTATCTCAAGACATTGGCCAGTCGATTGGCCGCCTCGTTCGTGCGATTTAACGCCGCTTGACTCAGAGCTCAGAGCCAACAATGAACGTGAAATAGCGGCCGTTTCGGCCGAAATGTGTGGCCGAGTCGTTGAAAATTGGGTCCAACGAATCGACCTCTGGATACATGCCCGCGGTGGCCATATGAACGAAGTCGAGTTCCATTCATAAATGTTTTGATTGTACTTCAAGCCAATAATAAAGTTTTTGGAATATCTCAAATGGTTTGCCTTTTATTTAAAAAAAAAAGTTGTCAAGTCGTTATTAGAAAACCCTATAGTAATAAAGCGTTTACAACGAGGTGCAAGGAAAACCGATATATGCACGAAAATGGGACTAAATAAGTCGACTAAATAAGGTCTTTAACACCGTATGTTTAAAGAGACTTTTCTACAAGCTAACCAGAATAGGCATACAGAAACCTTTGCTATGTATGATTTACGATATGCGTATGGGAAAGAAGTTTGTTTTCAAATGTGGCAACATCATTTGAAGTAAAGTTTTTAACATTAAAAATGGCTTGCAACAGGGTTGGGTTATTTCTCTGATTCTATTCAATATTTACACAAGTGTTCTAATATGTATCCTCAATCACGCTATAGCGTATGAAGATGATTAAGTGGCGTACTAATTAGAACCAAAAATCGAATTTATAAACACCTTTTTGCAACGTGACTTCGATCATATTAAAAAGTATTGCGATGATTGTAAATTGAAAACTTATTTCCAAAAATCAGAAGCAATCTTATCTATGTAGATCTCTACTAAGAAGGGATTCTTGGGATAGATGCTTGTGTGGCTGGAGCCAAGAAGACTTTAACTTTGATGAAATTGTTTCAAAGCAATCAACTTGATTCCAGGGTGAAAGTCATATGTTAGGTGTCCCTAATCTGGCCAATCTTCGCTTACGGTTATCCTGTGTGGTGTAATGCAGCACCGTCTTACATGAAAATGATTTGTGTGTTTCAGAGACAGTGTCTTAAAACCTGTCTTCGATTGTACAAAAACAAAGAGTCTGAGTATATAAATAATTATCCTAACAAGGGAGCTGGACCAAATAGAATTGACAATTTTCTAATTTTGGTGATTCGAAGGCACGTCGCAATAATAGTCTGACCTTCAGGATATATAGCATTACCCTAATATAATGTATGACGAGAGTACACTTTAATCCGGATTTTTATAGCCTGAAGCATTTTTCCATATTGACGCTAAATGAAAAGCGTTTCTCATCTACGACGGGTACGTTGCCTGTGCTCAGGAGCTCTTCTGTTTTGGCCCTGCAATTGCGGACAGGGATAGGATCGATGCCGAAAAGCAGTACACCGAATACTGGTGGCTTAAAGAAGCGGAGAGAGGCGATACGCTCTCCGAAGTCAATACGTTACTTGTGTAGCTCCTCCTAGGTATAAGTAGATTAGAGTTAGCTAGGGGGTTTTCGTGGAGAGGCTTCCGAGAGTTGGCTGACGCTACAAAGTCTCGTTCAAGTTTCGGAGGTGCATGTGCACTATGATGACGACTGCCAGGCGCCCAAAAACGCAATCGATATGGTGACCACTCGGAGCAAAAGAAAACAAGTATTTGCCATCTGGATTATAGTTAAGTTAAATTAATGAGCACAGGTAGGTTAAGTAGAAAGGTAGTTTAAGTTTTGAATAAAATTAAAAAAAATAAAAACTTCTAAGTTTTTTGGCAAGAATTTTCTTAGAGAACTATATACTCGTATATAAATATGTTACGGTTGGTTATATAAGCTAAGTCCTAGGATAAATCTAAGGCCAAAAAACATCAGTTGTACTTATATCGCTAAGTTTAGAGCGCTCGGTAAGAGCCAGTAAGCTAAGTTCAGAAACTGACGCTGTCAAATTAGATTAAAATATTTTTGTGTAGCATTTAAGTTAACATAAAGAGAGAAATAAAAAAAAAAGTAAAAAAAAGTAGAGTAGAGAAGTAAAAAAAAAGTCAAATGCCACAAGCATTTGTACGTCCAAAATGGTCTTGAGGATATACTGGTGAGCATTCATAGCAAGACTAGTGTTATTGTTAAAAGTTTGAAGGGACGGAATGCTACTGGCGATTTCTATGGAGCACTGGTATTGGAAATAGCCATAAAACGAAGTTTTATCTCCGTTTTATCTTTTTTTTATCTCCCCCCGTGTTCGAGTGGGTATATTTTTTGAGTGATATTAGTATCACCTATGAGTTATATCGCACGGTTTTGAATTCTATCTACCAGGTGCATATATATTTTGGGCGTTCCCGATCAGATGTGGGGATTGTACTCCAATCTTGGGTGGATAAAAGCTTTATACATTGAGGCCAGATTAGAGGGGGTAAAGTATTTCTTACATCGCTTGAGGAATCCCAAATATTTCGCAGCATTTTTACTACACCCAATATTTGGTCATTCCAACGTAAGTTGTCATTGACACACATACCGAGAATGAAAAGTTTTTCGAGTGTTTAAATTTAACTTTAACGATAGCAGACAGCATTGTTTAGTTCGTCAGTTAGTCAATTTAATGACCTTAACATACGCTGGCGTTCCCGTTCTACAGTCGGGACCTGAGTCAGGGAAAGAATATGAAAAGCACAAGACAAGAGATCATTAATGAAAATTAGAAAAAGTGTCGGAGACAGAACAGAGCCCTTGGGCACACCAGCATTTATTTTGTGAATATCTGACTTGAAATCACCCACAACTTGTATTAAACGTTCCGAAAAAAATTTCTAATCCACTGACGAAAAGAGTCATCGTTTCCAAAAGCACTTGATGCTAAACTCTGTCAAATGCCTTAGAAATATCAAGTGCAACTTTTCGGTAAAACATGCCATCAGATCACCAGCGGATCTGTTGCTACGAAAACCGTACTGCCGGTCATTAAGAAGTTTTCGTGTTTCGAGATATTTCATGAGCTGACGGTTTGTCAGCATTTTCACGACCTTGGATAGAAGGGACCTAAATGCAATAGGTCTATAAGGGGGAGAGAGAAGAAGATTTACATTTTTTAGTGTCAGATATCAGGATCTCCACCTAAAAGTGTACAAAATTCAACTTGTGCAAGAATTGAAGCCAGGCGACTTGAATTTGCGTCATATTTTCGGTAAATGGGCTCTGGAAAAACTCAATGAAAATCCGGTGTTTAATCGTGAAATTTTGTTCAGTGATGAAGCCCATTTCTAACTCAATGGATACATTTATAAACAAAATTGACATGTTTGGGCTGATGAGCAAGAGCTATCATTACATGTATTAAAAACAACGGTATGGTGTGTAATGGGCTGGTGTAATCATTGATCTATATTTCTACGAAAAATTAGGGAAATCAGAATGTTACCGTCAATGGTAAACGTTATCGTGTACTTCCTGAAATGCAAGCACATGGTCTCAGTGAGCTCTGGTTTCAACAAGACGGCGCTACGAGTCATACAGCTAAGGAAACAGTAGACTTGTTGAGAAATCATTTTGGCGAGCACTTAATTTTGCGTTTTGCTACGGTAAATTGGCCGCCTTGATCGTGCAATATCACACCTTTGGACTATTTTCTCTGGGGATATGTAAAGTCTCGGGTCTTTAGGAATAAGCCAGCTACGATTGACTTTTTGGGAGCCAACATTACTCGTGTAATCTGCGAGATACCAGTCACTATGCTCGAACGAGTAGCCCAAAATTAGACCTTCCGTATGGACCATCTCAAACGTAGTCGTGGCCAACATTTAGATGATATTATTTTTAAAAAGTAAATGCCATGAATTCTTCTTTTAAACGATGATAAAAATTTTAAGTTCACTTTCAAATTTATGTCTTTTATTTTACATTATAAATCAAACCTCACGATTAATCACCCTATATAACTGTTATCTCGATATGCGGAATATATTTTGCATATTTGAAATTCAAATCGAAGATGACTATAACTGCCAAGCTGGGCCAAAATCATTGAAGCATGTTGTTATCAATGTGACGGATCATATTTTTTTAAATTTCACATACTTTATACCTGTCCATTTGGAGGACGAACTAATTCATCAATCCAGCTAAATTTGTGGAAGACAACACTATCTTAAAACTATAATTCCGAACAAGATATCGGTGCTCAAGTGTTTTAAATTACATTAATTATGGATACAACCATCATCAATTCACCAGCCGCTGTGACAACGAGGCAGATTTGCGTATCCACTTAGAAATTCCATCCCGGATATGAGACTAGCCTTGTCGTTTACAATTTCATTTACTCGGGAAACTACTAAGTAGAGTGATATGCAATTATCTCCTGGACTTAATACTAGCGTCTGAGATTTGCCACGAAAGTAAGGTAGAAATAATCGACTTAATACTACCCAACAGCTACGCTAGGGAGATTTCCAGAGGTATTCAAGGTACATAAAATTAAGACTCGGATGCGAGATCTCGATCTTGTTGAAGGGGGAGAATCTGCAGAAAACCAACTAGACACGCTTTAAGGAGGAGATCAGAAAGTCTGTTAATGTTCCTCCTAAACTCAGACAAAAGCTAGAAGAAGCTGTATAGAATCCGATCAATGCGGTTATCAAGTGCTTTAAAGTGGCATGTCTAGCAAGGAAATAATAGTGCAGATTTGCCTTTTAAGGTCTAAGCGTAGTTCTAGTTGGCTAATACGGTGAAATCCCTGCTAAGAAACAACTCTCGTAGTGGATTTCCCCACGTAAAATGTCCGACTGAAACCATCAAAAGTTGCAGCTCCTGTGAACGGAACTTGGATATCGCCAGAAATCCTATCCACAAGAAAAACCCGAAACGCCCGGCGCACCTACGTATAAGGTTCTCGCTATCACATTTCTGGCTGTCCAAATTGGCAAGGCTAGGCAATGACAACAGTCTAAACGACGCTGAGTACAAACACTATATTCTTAGAGTGAATTGCTTCTTCCAACAAGCCTTGATTGGTTCAACAAGTCTGTGCCGAAAATCCCAGACCTTGAAAAGAATTCGAGCTTTTCAGGCAACCAAAGTTTATCCGCGCCATCTTCTGGGTTTTGAGGCAACTCAACATCAAAATGGAGAGAATAGTCTAGCTCCACTCACGCAAAACTGTTTTGCTAATACATCTTCTCTCTAAGATGCAACGTGCGTACAAACGCAGAAGATTTTGCTAGATTGCGCTTCGCAGGAGGATGTACACGTAGGGCATTTTACTCGACTTTTAGGATACTTTGAACGGCATGTGTAACTCGGCTAGAAAACACGCTGTAGACGAATCACTATTTTTACTATATATATGTAAAAGCAGTGGTGGGAAGCCCTGTTTTTGAATGCGGGGTGCATGTTTGCTGACTACTGGTTAAAGCTTTCACGGGCAAACAAATACAGCAAAAACACAAAAGCAAAATTTGCATGCAATAGGTTTACAGACATTTTTTTTAGCCTCATGAAACTTTTTTGCATGACCTTTAAAATATTTGATATCCATTGTCAATAGTTTGTTTGGAAATGTGTGACTAAAAACGAAAGAATGTCCTGCCGAGGAAACTAAAATAATTACTTACATATTTACTTAGGTAGCGCAGTACGCTTTTCCAGTTAGTGTGGTATTTATATATTTAGCACACTTAAAGTTAGTTGATGTCCCCTTCTACTTGTACTCGCCACCTAAGAAGAGGTTTTCCTTTACTGCGTTGTCCCTTCGGAATAGATTCGAAGACTCTACGGGCCGGAACATTGGTGTCTACATGTCCTAGCCATCTTAGGTAACTGATGCGCAGTTTTTTTGACTAGGTGGATCTGGTTGTACAGTTCGTATAGTTCGTCGTTGACTTTTTTTTTTATATAATCTTGCGCACGCAATATGAATACCCTTTAACTAGCTTTTCTTCAGGGCGTGGGCGGATGGTGTAGTAGTTTGAAACTCAGGTGTATTAGGTTTCGGTTTTTTTCTAGAGGTGGTTGTCAAACTGGAGCCAGTGCATCCTCAACCAGTGGGTCTTAGTACGTGCTAGTTGTTAGTTCGTTACATTTAGAGCCCACACAGCAACCACTCCAACATCAGTCATGCCGTCATGTCAGAGTTGACGCCGATGGGATTTCCATAGTCGAGTATATGCATATACCACTACACCACGGCCATCCCCGTCCTTCAAAGCCCATCAACTCAAACGGGACCGAATATTTCTCAAAAGATATTTTCTCCAATCGACTGAGGACTGATAAAGTCCATATTTTGCGCCATTCAATAGGACTGGGATGATCAAGGACTTATACATAGTCTCCTTATTTTTTTGGAATAATGCTTTACTACTCAATTGCCTTTTTAGCCAGATTAGCAAGAGTGATTCTTCGTGTTATTTCTTCTGGGGTGTTGTTGGTAAAATTCATAGCAGAGGAAGAAAAAGTTCTTTATTATCTCCAAATTATAACTGTCGATTGTTATGTTTGACAATTCGCCGATGTTGTATGTCTCTTCCTGTTGACGCCGTATACATTTACCGTTAAACCCATTCTGGCAGCTTTCACTTCATTACATACCAACTTTCCGATAGCTTTTTTGCATTGCCAGAAGATTGACAGCGCTTTAGAGGCTTTCGACGTTACATGTTTAGGTTAGGTAAGATAAGGTCAAAGTGACGTTTGGAGAACCAACCTTCTCCGTTGTGCTGTCACGTCGATCTATGATCCTCTTACTCATGGAACAAATTTGGCCTTATGATAAAGCGCAGGAGACTGTTAACATCTATGCTCTTTAGATCGTTTAAGTCATTGTAAAAAAAACTTTCAGATGGAGTTTTCTTCACTTGGAGAGAGCTAGACAGGAAAGGTGGAGAATTGTCTCCTCTTCCTCCTCTTCCAACCAACTTCTACAAAAATTGCTTGTAAAAGCGCCAAGCCTTCTTGTATGCTAGCCTTTAAGGCAGTGTCCAGTGATGACACCTATGATGGCGCTGATATGTTTCCTTTTTATGATGGTTTAAGGCATAAGGTGAGTCTGACTAGACAGCTTCGCCTTTTCATAAAGCGAGAAATCCATGTTCTAAGGAAAGGATTGACAGAAAGTGTAACAATTACCGATCAAGTCTAAGGTAGCCTACATTTTAGAGCATGATTCAATACACACTACAGTTATTGTACATAATCTGAATATGTCTGACGTCAAAATGATTGAGAGCATTAAGTGAGTGGACCAACATGCGCCATAGCAGTGGGAACAGCATATCACCATTACATATTGTGCGCAATCAAAATCCGCAATGAGCACTCTACCCTTTTTGTCGAGTGGGCTTTGAATTCTGCAAATCCGTATCTTCCGCGTAAAGATGTTGCATCTACGACAGATGCAGTTTTGTGCATATGCAACTCGATCATTCTCCCCATATTATACATAGATATAGATAGATCTGACTTATAAGCGTATTCATATTTTTTTATGATTTTAGGTACAAAAGCTACTTCAGAGCATCTAAATAGGAGACACCATATGGCATCGTTTTTGCCAGTCAACTTAGAGCCATCAAAGGAAGCAACAGTGTTTTAATCGATGAAAGATACTAGCTATGGTGTTATTCAGCACGCTTTCTTTGTAAGCTAGATCTGATCAGGCTACCAGGAAATGTGTCTCACGCATGAAATGGCGAGTGTCTGCTTCCGACTCAGTAAAAGTTCAATCAAATCCTCCGAATGCCTCTGGTCACGCTGCTTTAACCGAGTGTTTCAATTTTTTTCAAAAGAAGCACTCTTCTAAATCTGAGTTGGGATTGTATACTCTCTTTGCTTCAATCTGCAAAGATTCCAGTCTTCCTAAAAAATAAGCCGAAAGTGAGTTGTTCAGAAACCGTTGCAAATGGATTCAACCATGGCAGGTTTTTCTCCGTTCATTTGATACCCTATGTAGGCAGCAATAAATTTTGGTTGTAAAATTGCCCAAGTGAGAGTGAATTCGACTCAAAAAGGCAAGTTCCCAATTTATCCGATCGCTCGTTATCCGCAAACATTGGCGCGTTTATTTCGGTCTTGTGCAAATATTATACGATACTTCTATCTACCACGAAACGGATGCAGTAGCAGACTTAGAATGTCAAAAGCTGATCTGAATAAACATAATAGATAATTACTAGAGTGGTCAAGGTAAAACTGATAAACCTTCAATTCATGAATATCTTGAGACAAGAACAGTTCCTAATGGCAGACAGTACGGTGATTTGGTAGTATGTCTCATCAAAAGTGCAACAAAAATCTTGATATTTCTGAGGCATTTGACAGAGATTAGCATCAAGCTAATGTATTAGAAATTACCTTAGAAAACGTTCAATTCTATTTGTCTTGGAAAGTGTCAGGCCTGCTTCTAATTCAATGTATTCCTTTGCTGACTACATTATCCTCTGCCTTTTATGTTCAGTCCCGAGCTCACATCTCTGCTCTTCGGCTGTAGATATTAACATCATTACTTATTAAGAAACCAACCTAGGTAGGTACGTTGGAATGACTACATATTCGGTGTCCCCAAAAATTCTGCAAAATGTCTACGTTTCCTGAACAAATTCTTACATCTGGCCAGGTATATCCAAACATCTCTGCGCTATATAGGATACAAAATTGTGCGATAAAGCACATAGAAGAAGCTTATACTGCCCAGTCAATCAACGCCCTCCAACGCCCTATCAGTTGACTTAACTTATATCGTTGCTTTTAAATCTTTAGCCGTAACACCTGTGTCGCTATGAATGAGCTTACTCTCAAGCCTACTTTTTGAAGCACAGTGAAAAATCTTAATTCTTTCCTAAGTCGTACAACTCGTTTATGGAATGCCATGCATACCACGTTAACCGCCAGAATGCGCTGCTACTGTAGAAATGGTTATGGTGCCTTGAAGTTCGTTCATATTTACGCAGACATGCCAAATTTTAGTGCGATACTGTCTTTAGTTTTGTTTTGACAGCTAATTGTTGTTGACGTGTTTGGCATCATGTTGAGTATGGACAAAAACGATTTTCGTTCTCTCAAAAAACATTATTCTTTGAGAGGCAAAACGGTGAAAGAAACAAAAGGAAAGTTGGATAAATATAACAGGGCTAATGCTCCGTCAGATTTCGTGGTGGCCGCAACTCCACTACTGATCAAGTCCGCATCAGCAGGCCTTCTGATACGGTTACAGAGGACAATGTCAAAAAATATACATGAAATGGTGTTGGCCGACCGGAAAGTGAAGATGCGCGAGCTAGCAGATACCACAAAGATTAGCACTGAGCGCACACGCCATATTTTGGGCAATATTCTGCATATGAAAAAGTTATTCTTCCGATGGGTGCTGCGCATACTCACTCCTGACCAAAAACACGAACTCGAGAGCACTTCGAAAGAGTGTTTGGACTTGCTGATGCGGAATCGGGCGGACTTTTGGCGTGGATTGGTAACTGTTGATGAAACTTGGATCCACCATTACACACCAGAGAACAGAATGAGTGCCCGGCAATGGAATGAAGCCGGCACGAGTGCTCCGATGTGTCCGAAGGAGGCTCGATGGGTCGGAAAAGTTATGGCGTCGGTTTTCTGCGATTGTCATGGCGTAATCTTCGTAGACTACCTTGAAAAAGGAAAAACCATCAACTGCGAGTATTACTGTGCATTATTGGAGCGATTGAAGGCCGTAATCGCTTCAAAAGCGAAAAAAATTTTGTTTTTGCAAGACAATGCATCAGCGCACAAGAGCATCACAACCGTGGCTAAAATAAATTACTTACGGCTCCAATTGCTGTCGCATCCACCGTATTCGCCCGTTTTGGCTCCCTCTGACTATTATCTCTTCTCAAATCTCAAAAGATTCAGCTCAAGCGAAGAAATCATCGACGCCACGGAGGAGTATTTTGCACACCTTCCGGAAAATTACTTTTCGGACGGGATCAAGAAATTGGAAAATCGCTAGAATGAGTGTATCAAACTAAAAGGGCACTATATTGAATAAAATAAAACAGCAATTAAAAAAAAAAATCCCAAGGACTTTACTTTTCACCCCACTTAGTAGTACCTTATTTCCTAGTCATTATAACCCACAACTACTCAAACTCAACTTATACTGATATTTATTCACCCAAAGATATCTTTCGCCTGCGCTATTCAATAACTTTAAACTCGTACTCGTAAAAAAAGAGATTAAAAATTAAAATTGTTAGTTTCTTTGCTGAACACATCCATTTGCTAGTAAAACCTCGAACGAATTAATACTCGAATTGTTTGTGGAGTTGGAGTATGTCGTTCACATTTCCAAACGTCAAAGTGACGCTAGAATTGCAAGCCAAGTCGCGTTTTATTATTTTTTTTAATAAAAGAACTAATTTCACAATAAAACACACGCTCAAGTTTTGTTTATAAAAATACTTTTCATCCAATTAAATTAACCAAATTAAATATTACATCAAGAGGACACCACTGTAGACATGGAAAAACCAAACGAATCGGAGAACTCTGAACTCGAACAGAGCGGCAATGACGGTAGGTAACACCCTCAAAAATTTTCTAAAAACTTTTTCCATTTTTACTATTTTCGCTTAAAATTTCTTACTATTTGCGTTTTAAGTAAAGTGTTTCGTGTAAATCATTCACCATTGTTAAAAAAAAGAAAAAAGTTATCAATAATATTAAAAAAAAAAAAAATCCATCTCAAGACTTAGGCTAACTTCTAAGGTATGCTGTGATTACTGATTAATTTCCCATTCTATTCACCATTTCTTCTTTTTAGAAACCCACTCGAATGACAAGGTGGCGAGCAAAAGTGATAACGACGATAGCAATGACACGGAACCTAAGAAAAAAATGCCAAAGCTAGATAATGACGAAGACAACTGCGAAGATGATAGTGATTTGGATGATGACGATCTAGAAGTTGGGTTGAATGAGCAATACAAAGATCCAGTTCTGTTTGAGCAAATGAAGAAGTGTTGGGCAGAAAGTCAAGACTTCACAGAGGACAAGTCCGGCGTCAAAATGTACGGTGAACCCTTTCGAATTTGTGTTCTGCAGAATTTCCTGACCGACAAGCGGGTTACCGGCTATTTGGTAAATGAAATGGAAGAGGACGTTGAATGGCATCACAAACAAATGGATCTCTATGAATTTGATCAGTCGACGGATTTGTCAAATATTCAAACGTTGTATCTAAAAAAATTCTTGCAAATGTTAAAGACAAAAGTGCAACCGTGGCTGGAGAAATTGTGTAACATTAAGTTAACTTCAGTTTCGGCCTCATGTTCGATGTACAACTGTGGAGATTACCTTCTTGTGCACGATGATTTTCTCAAAGATCGACAAATTGCCTTTGTTTACTATTTATCCCCGTGGGAGGAGGTGGATCAATGGACAGACGAGATGGGTGGATGTCTAGAAATTTTTAAAACTGACGAGAGATGTTTCCCACATTTCCCCGTTGTTCGGAAGTTTAATCCACGTAATAATCAGTTTGCGTTCTTTAAAGTTGGCTCAAAGTCTTTCCATCAAGTGGGTGAGGTTACTACTAGTGAGTATCCGCGAATGACGATTAACGGATGGTTTCACGGAGAGTTAAATGATGACACAGTCGACGAGTCGTTGCGTCCCATTAAAAAGTTAGATTTTACGAATCCACAAGTATTGTCCATTGACTTGACGAATGTAATTAATCAAACCTATTTGACGGATGAGTGCAAACAACACATCCAGAAGCATATTGAAGACAACTCGGAGATTAGCCTGGAAGAGTTTCTTCAGCCGTCATTGTCTGAGCGGATAGCCGAAGATCTGAAAACCAGCGACAGTTTGGTGTGGACACTAAAGGGACCAGCGAATGATCATCGTTATGAGGTCTTGGATATGAAAAGTGCCACTGATTCGATTAGACAAATGGTAGGCATATTTAGCAGCGCACAAATGTTTAAGCTACTTCAAGAGTACACAGACTTGGATCTTGCAGAGCCAAATGCCAAAGAACCGAAAATTAGCTTGGAAGTGCAACGTTGGACACCCGAGTGTTATACGGTGCTGGGTGATAGTGCTCACTGTGATGAGAATACCTTGGATTTGATGTACTTTCTAAATACAACAGAGGATATTGGTGTTACAACTTACCTATCGCCAGAGGAAGAAAACGATTCCGATTACGATGAATCGGTTTTGCTGACAATAATCCCAAAGGACAATGCGCTGAACATTGTGTACCGATGTGAAGGTACAACAAAGTTCACCAAGTACGTGTCCAAACTGGCACCAACCGAGAATGGTCCGGTTTTTATTTTATGTTGCAGTTACAAAGAATAACATAAACTAACTTCTTGTCTTAAATCTTAAGTGCTTCTAAGAATAAATTAGTAAAAAAAAAAAAATATATATATATATACAGCGCTCTTTTCTATTGTGAAGGAGTATTCCTAGTTGTCTTTTTAAAGGCTTCATTCCATGTATTTATATACATATGTATGTGTGAAAACGTTATGGATTTTTGTAGAGTACGTATACTCAGAGTTCCAGTGTTCAAAGTTGGAGTGGTATTATTCAATAGAATCGCCTTCTTCCCACATTTACAATTAGTTGGATAGCAAAAGTAGAATTATTACATCTCAGTGCACAATTCTTGACCAAGTTCTAACCCTAAGGAGTCGAATGACATACAAGTGAAAAATAAAAAAATTAAAAAAATATCTTTTACATCTATTAGGTCTCATGTTGTTGGCATTCCTCAAATTGTATAATTGAATATATCGTAAATTTACAATTTTAAATTCTAGGTACTCTGGTAAAATTCTATTTTTAATTTTAAATATAAAAAAACATTGCATTAAGATAAAAAGTTGCCCGTTCTATTGTTACCCACTGAATACAGATAGAACTCACTTAACACGGGGGTTACGTTCCTGAAAAATGCCGTGTTAAACGAAACTAGTGCAAAAAAGTGGTTACGTTCCATGGTTTCAGAAAATCCTCATAATTTTTGTTTTAAATTTTTAAAATTTTTGTTTTTTTCGAAGTTGTATTTTTATTAAAGATGAAAAAATAACAAAAAAAAAAAAAAAAACTAAACATAACTTTCTTCCTGCATAACTTAACAAAAAACAAAGAAAAAACTTAACAAAAACAATTTCAGACTTCATTGACATAAAAAAAAATAAAATTTCAAATGGTAGAAGTTCATTCTTCGTCACTGCTTCAAATTTCCATACGTGGCCGTTTTTGTGATGCATCGACATCCTTTTCGTTGCTGAAAATATCCGTTATTTTTGCTTGGTTGTTAAAAAGCTTTCGGTAGGTAAGGTAACATGCATTTTTCCATCTGTCTTTTGAATTTTAATCGCCTTTCAGTAGATGGATTGGCATTAAAAAAAAAAACCATTCTAAGTTTTTAGCTAGGCTCATTCCCTTTGCCAAGTCTTTTGTTGTGAACTCGTCAGCTTCTCCCTCGTTCTCGTTTTCAGTGCCGCTGCAACTGGAGTTCGGTTGGTTAGAATTCTCTGCTAAGATTTCTATTATGTCCGTTTCTGTTAGTTCTGTATCTTGCAATAAGCATTGAATATCTTCGGCTTTCATATCCTCAAAACCTTCGCCTTCGATGAAATGAGCAATCGTTAAAATTTCTGGAAATTCAGCTTCTGACACGTCGAACTCTTGCCCTTTTTCAACTGCTGATGGCCAAAGTTTTTTCCAACTTCCATTCAAGGTTGACTTTTTTAGCTCCTTTATAGAAAGTGATATTATTTTGATGCATTCCTTGATTGTAAACTGTTTCCCTGCACTGGTTACATCAATAGACTTAGATTCTGTTAAATTTTAAATCCACCGCAAAGAAATCCTGATGTAATAAGTTTTAAATGTGTTAATTATGCCCCGATCTATTGGCTGCAGCAGTGACGTGGTTTTAAGTGGTAAGAACATGATTTTGACATAAGGATGAGCCAAATCTTCTGGGTGTCCAGCAACAATAGAGCTTTGAAGTCAAAAAAAAAATTTTTTTAGATATTTTTCTACTTCTGACACAAAACAATTATAAAACCAGTCTCTGAATATCGCTTTGGTTCCCCAAGCTTTTGAGTTTGCTCTCCAGAAAACCGGTAACGTGCTCTTATATATGCCTTTGAGTGCACGAGGACCAGCAGAAAGTCGCCGAAAGCATTTCCGCATAAGAGCAGTGTTATTTGGTCTTTGGATACCTTATAAAAGCTCTGTCCGGCATTTTTTTCCACCAAAGTCCAGTTTCATCGGCATTAAAGACTTGACTGGTTGCGTATTATTTTTGTTGAATAAATTCTTGAATTTCTTGTGGGTACGTGCTAGCAGCTTCTACATCAGCTGATGCTGATTCTCCTTGAATTTTTAGGCTGTGAATACCAAACCGTTTTTTGAAGAGCTCAAACCAGCCATTACTTGCGGTAAAATCGGTGCTCACAGAAGGCTCTCCATTTTTTCTGAGGTGTTCATAGACTATCAGGGCTTTTTCCTTGATAAGCTGTTTGCTTAAAGGAATTCTTTTTTGGCAATTATCTTCTATCCATATGTTGAGTGCTTTTTCCATTTTCTCCATAATTATCAGACGCAGTCGGCTTAAATATGTAAGTGATGTTGACGAACCGTCAGCTACAGCTTTTCTTATTGCCGATTCATTTATGGTCCGTTTCGAAGCTTCATTCAACTTTAAGCTCTTCGCAATTGCAATTGCATTTTTACCTTCGGCTAGGCAATCTAAAATCTTTATCTTTGCTTTTAAAGATATAACATTTCTCTTAAGTGGTTGTTTTTCTTTCTTCGCTGACATTTCAAAACTAATTAATAAATAAATGCTTGAAAATTTAACAGTGAGTTCTAAAACATACCTTTTACGAGATTACAATTCACCTATGTTATCATAAAAGTACGTACCGAGCTTCGCGAACACAAAAAAGGAACTGAGTACATTGGACTGAAACGGGTTTCAACACTACTATCTGCTTTCTACATGTAAAATGGTTAAGTCCCTTTTTAGACGTATGTTCCTATAAAAACAGCTGGTACGCGTCTACTGTCCAGAAAAATATGTATAAATGAGGCATGTGTGCAAACCAGATAGCATGCTAAAAACAACATGTGTTAAACAAAAATATGCCACAAAATGTGAGCGTGTTAGAACGAGGCCGTGCTGTAAGAAGTACGTGTTAAGTGAGGTCTGGAACTAGCGCCACCTCTTTATATTTGTACAGTCAGCGGGGGTCGAAGGCTTTTTGAGTCCCTTCTGATCAACATTTTTCTTGACCAAGTACCGATCGTCTCTACATACTTTAGTTATTTCGTGCGTTTGGTTGAGTACACCGAAAAAAAACTTGCAAAATCTACGACCATAAAGAGATATTGATAGTTATTGGCTGTTGATATTGGCGCTCCGAGGTGATCCAGCTGATATGATGTGTGCAACGTTTTGGACAAATTTGCTAATTGGACCCAGTAGCAACATCTTGCCGTTCTTTTTTGCAGCGAGCATTCAGGTTCAGGATTGGATGTTCTATCATTAGTTTAGAAATTTTAATGCCAAAACTTCCTTAAGCTTATCAAAGCTTTCCTGTTCGGATCTGGCAGATCAAGTCGTTGATGTTGGCAACACTTTCCGGCTTTAGATCTCGAAGCAGGACGTTAACATTTCTCTGGAATACGGCGGGAGAATTACATATACCAAATGGAACAAAGGCGTATATTTCTAACAACTATCTTCTATGTTCATGTGCGAGAAACTATTGTTCAGATCCAGAATAGAGAAGACCTTGCTCGAACACCTCCTCTATAATCGGCAGCAGATAGCAAATTTCAGGGCATTTCGATTAAGTTGACCGAAAACTACGCATACAATGGGATTGGAAGAGTTTGAATCATTAATAAAAAAAAATTTTTCGATTTGTTCATTTGAAGTCACATGCTGACATTTTTAAAGTCTACATTCAGTTTCTCTAAGATGCACTCACTCTAAGTGCATATTAGAGTACAAGGTATTACAGGCAACTAAAGTTATTTTACAATATTTCATACCATCTTGAGTGTCATATAGAAGAAAAGATATTATTACCAACACTGAGCCTTGTGAGACTCCTAATTCAACATTCATTGAGCAGTTTTGTTGAGCCTACTTAATTTAGTTTCTTGAGAACTTCATAATAAATATGAACGAAACTATTCAGGTTTGCACTATTTATGTTATTTATTTTCTCAGTTTACATCTGCCTCACATTAATGCTCTCCTCTAAATCCAGATTATATCTTCGTTAGCAGTCTATTCTCTTCCAAATAAACTGGATAGCCATGTGTCGTTCCAAGATCGGATAATGATAACCTATTTTCAAGACAAAGTTTCTTACATTTGACTGGCCTGTCTACTTTCTGTATAGAATAGCTACTGATTGATTCCGATTTGAGTTTTTTTTTTCGTAAAGTTGGTACATCTGTTCTTGGCATTCCCGCTAAATCTTAGCGTCATAGCTTGACATTTACAAAAGTTACGTAGAGTGCATCTATCTTTGTGTGTGATTTTTTAAATTTTTAGAAATGGATTTAAATTTGCAACAACGAACTTGTATTAAATTTTGCGTAAAAAACGGACTTAATGGTGCGCGAACGTTGGAAATGTTGGAAAAGTGTTTCGGCAACGAAAGAAAACGGTCGTTAACCAGTGGCACGAGCGGTTCAAAAGTGGTCGTGAGTCAATTGAAGATGATGAACGGAGTGGCAGACCATCGACATCGAAAACCGACGAAAATATTGATGAAATAAAAGAATTGTTGTTCAATAATCGCAAATTAACCATCAGAGAGATAGCGGATGACTTGAACATTGCCATCGTTCAAGACATTTTGGTTAATGATTTGGGTTTCAATTTTATGCAAACAAAAAAACGTGTTGACGTCGCAAAAGAGATTCATCAAAAGGAGACGAGACGCGGGTTTATGAGTACGACACGCAATTCAGACATCAGGCAAGTGAATGGCGTTCACTAAATGAGCCGAGACCAAAAAAACCACGTCGTTTCCAGTCAAAAAAGAAGGCAATGCTCAAAGTTTTCATGGATTACAACGGTGTAGTGCATCATGAATTTTTGCCAGAAGTCCAGACAGTAAACAAAGAGTATAATTTGAGCGCTTTGAGACCTTTGCGTAAAGCAATTCGCCGAAAGAGACCAGAATTGTGGGCAGAAAACTCGTGGATTTTGCACCATGATAACGCACTTTCGCACATTGCCATCATTATTCGTAATTTTGTGACGAAAAATTCAACAAATATCATTCAACAGCCACCTAATTCACCTGATTTGGCTCCCTGTGACTTCTTTCTGCTCAATCGACTACGAGGAACGCGTTGCAGCAGCCAAAAAATCGCAGGAAATACTGATGGACATACTGAAAACCGAATATAAAAAAATGTTTCGAGGATTAGATCAAGCGCTGACATAAGTGTGTTGCAGTCGATGGGGATTACTTTGAAGGGGACAATACAGATTTAGATAAATAAACTTGTGTTTTTAATTTTCTGAATAAATTCCGAAACTATTTTGATCAAGGTGGTATATCTGATTGCAGTGATTTATTGAATATCTCCATTAGAATAGGACCAATTAATTCAATTTTAATTTAATCATATGATGTTCTATAATACCATTGCAATATAAAAATTTAAAGCTACTATACATTGTTATATCAGGAGGAATATACTCTATATTTGGAACCCACAGATTAATTTCGGATATCAGTCTATAAAATATGAATTAGTTGATTGAAATGCCTCTTCTTATGGTTCCACTCCGTTTCAGAGGTTGAAAATCATCGATGCAAATGTTTGTTTGTTTGTCTAATTATATCATCTGTTGAAATAGTAAGCCATTCTTTTATTTGACAACCATGTCATCCTCTGTATTTCGACGCTTCTTCTTCGTTCGATCTTCCCTTGTATATTGGTTTAAAGTACAATCAAAACATTTATGAATGGAACTCGATTTCGTTCATATGGCCACCGCGGGCACGTTTGCAGCGGTCGATTCGTTGGACCCAATTTTCAACGACTCGGCCACACATTTCGGCCGAAACCGCCGCTTTTTCGCGTTCAATGTTTGTTCTGAGCTCTTCCAACGTCGTCGGTGTGTTGGCATAAACCAATGACTTAACGTAGCCCCACCGCACCAAACAGTTATTTTTTGTAGATGAAGTGGTGATTCATGAAGCACATGTGGGTTTTCACCCGACCAATAACGCATATTTTGCTTATTGTCTAACCCATTGAGCCAAAAATGAGATTCGTCACTGAAGATGATTTTGCGATGAAATTTATCATCTTGGCTAATCTTCTCGAGAACCCAATCAGAGAACGTAGCTCGTTAGTGTACTTTACCATGATGAAAATGTTGAGTTTACTGAATAAATTGACAGTGACAGTTTGGTGATTAGTGAAAGAGTGCGTTCACAAATTAAATTCAAAGTTTTCAAGTCCCTATTGGAAAACCCTATACAATAAGTTGGAGAAATCGGTATTTATTGTTTCTCATTATATGTCCTAAGTATTCGATTTTTTTTTTTAATTAGTAAAGTTATTTCTTTTTTTTCCAACTCGTCGTAGAACTCTGTTTGTAATTTGGTCAAGACATGAGATCCGTAAAGTTTATCTGATAATCCATATTTCCAAGGTTTCTATTTTCTTTGTTGTTGCTCCTTATAGTGTCTAACACATGGGCTGAAAAGTCAGTGCCGTTTTATAATAAAACACAAAATTTTTGCAAAATTTAACTGTATTTATCAATATAGTTGCCTTTGAGGGCGATACACTGATTGAAACGATTTAGATACCAGTTTTGTAGCACGATTTCGTTTTAGCCTCAATTTTGCCATCGTTTTCATCGACTTGTGACACGGTGCATTGTCTTGATGAAACAGCACTTTCTTTTTCTTCAAATGCGGCAGTTTTTCTGCGATTTCGTCATTCAAACGCTCCAAAAATGCAATGTAATAGTCGCTGTTGATAGTCTGCCCCTTTTGGAGATAGTCGATGAAAATTATTCCATGTGTATCCCAAAATACGGATGCCATAACCTTGCCAGCCGACTGTTGAGTTTTTGGTTGTTTTGGACGAGGTTCGTCGCCTGCTAGACACTCAGCTGACTGCCGACTTGACTTTGGTGTGAAGTGAATCATCAACACGTTGTTGTTTTTGGTCGCTGTGAACAAACGCGGCACCCACTTTGAACAGAGCTTTCGCATGTCCAAATATTCGTGTATGATGTATCCAACACGCTCGTTTGATATCTACAGAGCCTCAGCTATATCGATCAACTTCACTTTTCGTAATCATTTTTTTGATGTTTTCATCTGAAACAGCCTCTTTTGGACGTCCACTGCGTGAATCATCTTCGGTGCTTGTATGACCACTTTTTAATTTTTCAATCCACTTGCGAATGGTTCGTTCGGTTGGTGCAGAGTCCGGGTAACGCTTACCAAGCCATTTCTTTGCAACGGCTGCAACACACGAAATTGCCCTGAATCCATTTTTTTTTTCACAATAACAAAAGTTGCTTCACTCACAACGCTATATCTCGAGAACTAATCGTCCGACAGCTGTCAAATTTATAACGTATCTTTTGAAGGTACTAACTGAAAATGGTAAAAATGGATTGAATGCAAGTGGTGCCCTCTCTTAGAAACGGACTTTTCAGCCCATGTATTATGTTTGTGGTCTGTATAATACAATAGAACCGACCAAACCTAGCATTTTACAAATTTTATTTTTTAATTTAAATTTATCTCTGCTTAATATTCCCTTAGAGGGATTTGCATAGTTATTTATTATTGTTCCCAAGTACGTGTATATTTGTTCTTTCTACTTCAACGTTGTTAATTTTGAACTTCATGTCTTTTATTAAGCACTTTGAATTTTGTTTTATTTGTATTTATTTTTGATCCGAATTTATTGCTTTCTACGCTTAGTTTTTTCAAAATAGGATTTATATTAGTTGCCATTATCACCTCATCTTCTGCATATCTGATGTTATTGATTAGGAGTTCATTAACCCTTGAGTTTTTTCTCAGAGTACATTTATAAAAAAGAAAGCCTTAAAAAGGAGCCTTGTCTGACTCCTCTTCGAATCCCTGTCTCCTCTGATTCTTCACCTTCTATAGTTTTTTTTTTGTTTTTTGTTTCCAATAGAGATTCTCAATGACTGGCCTTGCGTATGTATTTGCTTCTTACAGTTTCCATCGTTTTATTGTGTTGGACTTTATCGAATGCTTTTTTATAATCGACTGTTTTGTTCATGTCTAGTCTTCGCTGAATAAGCATATTGAACGCAAATTATGCCACTCGTCTTCCAAAGCCATTTCTAAATCCGAATTGAGATTCGCTTATACGTTCAAGCGATTATTCGCAAATATTTTCAGAAAGATCTTTAATGTGTGACTCATCAAACTTATTGTCCTGTAATCAGAGTAGTTTGTCGCTTTATTATTTTTCGGTAACGTATCAGATGTTGATCTCAACCATTCATCTGGATTATTGTCCTGATTGCAAATAGCGTTGAAGAGCTTCACTAATAGTTGTATGTTTTCATCTCCGACCAGTTTGATAAGTTCATTCAACAATCCACCCGAGCCTGTCGCTTTACAATTTTTTGCTTCTTTTAACGCTTTTTCGACCTTGACTTTTATTATTTCTTGCCTTTCAGGTCCATTATAAGGCCCTAGTTGGTGTTTTTCGTCCCAGAAAAGATCTTCGATGTATGCCCTCCATTGCTCTAATCGTTTCGCTTTCTTCGTCCTTCGTTTTTTTTTTTTTTTTTTAAATGTTAAAGACCGTTTTGTGTGTTTACACACCGGAGATTTCTTTTGTTCCTGATCAATCTATCTATTTCTTTATATCTGCTTTGGTTTGCTTTGTTTCTTCCTCTTTGATCCATTAGAGACAAAATTTCGCCAGTCATCCATTCCTTTTTCGGTTGCTGGTTCCCGTCGCTAAGTTGTTTTTTGCTCGCCTTTATTATGGTTTCTTTTATCTCCAACCACATTTAGTTAATGTTTTCCTCGAGTAGGTATTCGGTTTATGCTTTAGTGATTAAGGTTTTCATCATCTCTCTCCTATAATTATTTGGTATTAACATATTTTAGTTTTTTCTGTTTGGAACTTTTTTGAATCTTTTACATTCTTATACAGTTTTTCGGTACGGTAATGAGGTAGACAAATAAACCAGCACGCTTCAAAACTTTTTAATTGCATAATTATTTAAAAAAAAAATATTGGAAACTTATTAATTCTTGGAAAACCACTTTTATTGTCAATTGTTCATTAATTTTTTAATTTTTGTATTTTCAATTCTTCTTTCAAGGTTTCCATTTCCCTTTCAACAATAATTATTTTTTCTCGTGCTTCACTTAGATTTTTGTTTACATCTTCATATTTATTACTAATCTCCACTATTGCCAATACCATTCGCAAGTTTGAGTCACAGTTTACATTAGTGGGTGATACTCGACCGGTTAGACCTCATCCAGCACGTAGTGGAGAGACTTCAGCAGCTGAGAGTGTACGCGAAGAACGTGACGAATCGATTCGTCGTCGTTCTCAGCAGCTTAGCTTGGAGTATTTTACGTGAGGATCTCGGCCTAAAAGCGTACAAAATTCAACTTGTGCAAGAATTAATACCAGGCGACTTGAATTTGCGTCATATTTTCAGTGAATGGGCTCTGGAAAAACTCAATAAAAATCCGGTGTTTTATCGTGAAATTTTGTTCAGTAATGAAGCCCATTTCTGGCTCAATGGATACGTTAATAAACAAAATTCCCGTATTTGTGCTGATGAGCAACACGAAGAGTACCAAGAGCTACCATTACATCCATTAAAAACAACCTTATGGTGTGGTATATGGGCTGGTGGAATCATTGGTCCATATTTCTTCAAGAAGGAGGCAAATCATAATGTTACCGTTAATGTTAACCGTTATTGCGCCATGCTAACGGACTATGTGCTTCCTGAAATTCAAGGACATGGTCTCGGTGAGACTTGGTTTTAACAAGACGGCGCTACGAGCTATACAGCGTGTGAAACAATGGACTTGTTGAGAAATCATTTTGGTGAGTACTTAATTTCACGTTTTGCTACGGTAAATTAGCCGCCTAGATCGTGCGATATCATACCTTTGGATTATTTTCTCTGGGGATATGTAAACTCTCACTTCTTCAGGAATAAGCTAGCTACGATTGGCGCTTTAGAAGCCAACATTACTCATGTTATCCAGGATATACCAGTCGCTATGCTCGAACGAGTCGCCCAAAATTGGACCTTCCGAATGGACCACCTCAGACGTAGTCATGGCCAACATTTACATAATATAATTTTCAAAAAGTGAATGCCATGAATTGTTCTTTTAACCGATAGTAAAAACTTTAAGTTCACTTTCAAATTTATGTGTTTTATTTTACATTATAAATCAAACCTTACGATTAGTCACCCTTTATTTTGACCGAACTTTACGCTTAACAAATCTTTACTTTTGTTATTTTTTGCTCTATTTTTTATTACCGTGTTAGTGAGCTTACTGATGTTTTTTGCACTTGAGTTACCCAATTATTTTTTTTTCGGGCTCGTCTTCAAATCTCGGCTAGAATTTGAGCCTGTATTACTTTTTGGACCGGATTTTCCTACGTTAAGTATGCCAAAGCCATCTGATTTGTTCAACCTAAATTTTGTCCTCTATCAATTTCCGGATGTGGAAACTTCCGCGAATGCTCCCTATCAGTTCATGTTATATTACACTCACTGATAATTGTAACATTTTTTTTTTTTTGTCACCGCCGTTTTCCTTTTACACTTCTCTTTAACGTTGTCACATTGGATTTACGTGGCATTTTTCTGTCATTGCGTATTTTAAACCATGCCACTATAATTCTGTGTGAGACATTGGTATCGGAATTTGTTTTGTGGCTAACGATAAGACCTAAATATTAAAATTTTCCTCACTTCGGCACTGTGACCTCTTCTAATTAGATGTTCATATAAGATTTCTGGGCACAGTATTGTTTGTTTCAATATGATATATACAGATCCCACGAAGCTTCAGGTTGTTTCTCCATCATAATTCGTTAATTTTGAATTTCGTCCTATATCGACCTGCCTCCTGCCGCATTATATGCTTAATATTTAGCCACCGTAAAATTTACCATTTTATCTTCGTGTTCGACAGCTTAGATAGTGCATGGTAATTCCTCATTGTTCCCCGTTGGCAGTTTCCCCTTTTTGAGTTTTTTCTTTTTCTGACATTGTATCGCAATCGTAAAAATATTTGCTCCTTTTCCACGCTTCGACGTTGCACTTTTATTGACTTTTGCCTCCTTATAGGTTGTCATGGAATCTCTTTTAATTCACGATACAATACCTCTGCTGCTATGGCACGTGATTTATCTATCGCTTTTTTGGTCCTTTTTTGCAACATTCGTATACGTAGTCTAACAAAAAACGCACTCTATCTGTGTCGCTATTTCCTTGACCGTCAGAATGCGCTGCTACTGCAAAAAAGGTTATGGTGCTTTGAAGTCCGTTCATATTAAGGCAGACATGTTGATTGTTGTTGACGTGTTTGGCATCATGTTGAGTATGGACAAAAACGATTTTCGTTTGTTGGATAAATATTATGGGGCTAATGCTCGGTCAGATTACACAATCAAATATTGGTTTCGAGAGCTTCGTGGTGGCCGCAAATCCACTACCGATCAAGTCCGCAGCGGCAGGCCCTCCGATACCGTTACAGAGGACAATGTCAAAAAAATACATGAAATGGTGTTGGCTGACCGGAAAGTGAAAGTGCGCGAGCTAGCAGATACCATAAAGATAAGTACTGAGCGCACAAGCCATATTTTGGGCAATATTCTGCATATGAAAAAGTTATCCTGCCGCTAGGTGCCGCGCATACTCACTCCTGACCAAAACACGAACGCGAGAGCACTTTGAAAGAGTGTTTGGACTTGCTGATGAGGAATCGGGCGGATTTTTGGCGTGGATTGGTAACTGTTGATGAAACTTGGATCCACCATTACACACCAGAGAACAGAATGAGTGCCCGGCAATGGACTAAAGCCGGCACGAGTGCTCCGATGTGTCCGAAGGAGGCTCGATGGGTCGGAAAAGTTATGGCGTCGGTTTTCTAGGATTGTCATGGCATAATCTTCGTAGACTACCTTAAAAATGGAAAAACCATCAACAGCGAGTATTACTGTGCATTATTGGATCGATTGAAGGCCGAAATCGCTTCAAAACGGCCCCATATGAAGCGAAAAACATTTTGTTTTTGCAAGATAATGCATTTTCGCGCAAGAGCACCGCAACCACGGCTAAAATCAATAACTTACGGCTCCAATTGCTTTTGTATCCACCGTATTCGCCCGATTTGGCTCCCTCGGACTATTATCTCTTCCCAAACCTTAAAAGATGGCTCATCAATAAAAAATTCAGCTCACGCGAGGAAATCATCGACGCCACGGAGGAGTATTTTGCAGACTTTCCGGAAAATTACTTTTCGGACGGGATCAAGAAGTTGGAAAATCGCTAGAATAAGTGTATCAAACTAAATGGGGACTATATTGAATATGATGTTGAGAGATATAACTCAGGTTGACTCAGGTTGATATACAGGTTGACTACTATTGCAATATACTATTGGAAAAAGAAAGCCGAGAGATACTAAGCCTACAAAAAAATGGGCCAGAAGAAGGTATGGCTTACGTTCCAGCGAATCTATTCTAATATACCGATAAACCTGTGCACTCGTAAGGTTATAGGAATTCACCTTATTAAATCGCATATATTATAAGTTTACACTCTTGAACAGGACAAATATGAGGCTGAATAATTGAGTGATGCGTGACTGTTTTTAATTTTTAGGAAGAACCCGTGTAAGGGTTCGGGTTTTTTGAGCTTATAGTTTGGAAATATGTTTGCATTATGTTTTGAATATAACATCTCTCAAATGGTGCCCATTGTTACCTTCAACCTGACCCCTATTAGAATGGAGGTCCCGACGTACTCAATTCTTCTTGAATATTGGTCTTAAGCTGTTGTATGGCTCTTCGGTAACTTGCAAGCACCTTGCCTTTTAGGTAGCCCCAAAGAAAAAAAAAGCTGGTGCTGTAAAATCTGACGAATGCGGTGGCCGGTTGAAATTTGAAAATCGTGATATTATTCGATTGTCAAAAATTTCCCTCAGGAGAGTCTTAGTTTGACAGACTGTGTGAGCTATGACTCCATCTTGTTGGAACTACAATTCTGGATTGTTCTCTACCTTTGGCCTTAAAAATTCTTCAATCATTTCCCGGTATTGAATGCTGTCCACAATAGCCACAACTTCGTCGTTGTTTTCGAAAAGGTATAATCCACTATACTGAGCACATAACTGTAACTGCTTTAAAATTCTTTGCAAAGACAGCCTAGACATCACCAATTGCTGAGAACCTCGCCTGATGGAAGTTTCTGGGTTTTCATCAATATTTGCTCTCACCCGAGCAGTCATTTCGAACTGCACGAAGTATTCCGACACGCGGAATATCACAGACAGCCCCATGTTGGTGAAAGCAGTGATTGAAACGATAAATTGTTGGAGCAATAAGTGCATTTCTCACATTTAAGAAACAGCGATATAATCTTTGAGCCAGAATAGTCAAATGCTGCCTTTCAAAACGATATGGAACAACTTTTGTTCTTTGCTCGGTGCTGAGTCTTTCCATCATAAATTTCGCAAGTTTTTTAAAGCCAATTCTGAAAAAAGTAAATATACGATATATACTTAAATAAAAATACTATGCAGTATTTAAACCATAACGGTAATTATGTGCCACGCATAAACATACGCTGCCGTTCCCGTTCTATAGCCAAAGAGGGGAGACGTGAGTTCGGGAATAAATAAAAGCAGAAAGTACTGTCATCAGCATAGGAATATATTGGATTAGAAGTAGCAGACAAGAGATTATTAATGAAAATTAAAAAGTGTGTCGGAGGAGACAGGATTGAGCCCTGGGGCACATTAGCATTTAGTTTGTGAATATTAAACTTGAAACCATCCAATACAACTTAAATTGAACGTTCCGAAAAGTAATTTCTAATCAATTGAAGTAGGGATTCATCGATCTCAAAAGCATGTATTTTCGACAAAACAGCTGATGCCACACACTGTCAAATGCCTTAAAAATATCAAGTGCAACCATTTTGCTTTCGCCAGATTGATTGGTTCCGCTTCTCGGTGAGACAAGCCTTTAAATCACTAGTGGACCTGTTGCTACGAAAACTGTGCTGCTGGTCATTGAGAAGTTTTTGTGTTTCGAGATATTTTATGAGCTGACGGTTTATCAGGATTTCCATTACCTTGGAAAAAAGGAACGTAAGTGCAACGTGTCTGTAGGAAAAGAGAGTAGAAGATTCGCCTTTTTTAGGGACAAAAAATGCTGTTTTCCATCTGCACGGAAAGTTTCCTTAAGAGTAGGATTAATGAAAACAAGAGATATACCATCTGGACCAGCGGATTTGTGTATATTAAGATCTTTAAGTACTCTTGCTTCTACACGAGTGCGAAAGTAGATTCGTCCCATTGAAGATTAGACGCACTCAAGTGTAGGCGGAGACAAAGCACAATCTGAAATCGTTGAGCTAGCCGTAAGGTGTGCAACAAGCACATTAGTCTTGTTCAAAGAACTGACAGCTGGAATGTCATTGTAAATAAGCGTCGGGATGAAGGATGAGGCAGGAGTTCCAACATTTTTGACGAACGACCATAAATGCTATTTTTTTTACTACCTTTGGGACATTGTAATATTTTTTACCTCAGTTTTTGGTCGTATTGAAATTGCACACGCTTAAGAATGGCGTTGCAGTCTTTCCTGGCTCGTTTTTCTTACCCTCGCATCTTACCATCACTCGACATTGACGTTGTGAGTGCTCGTACTGTGGGCACTTCATCACTGAAGCGCGTGGAAAGGAACTTACAAGGAGTATAATGGAGTGAGTCTTTGTCAGAGTGCTCTGTGCCGACACCAAAAAAAAAAAAAATAAAAAATAAAAATAAAAAATGAGGAATGCTTCCTGACATTGTGTTTTGAGTATGACATTGTTTTGTTTAAACGAAACACATCCACACATTGGCTTGCATGGTTTGAATAGTTTGCGGCTTATTAACATACATTACATAGCTCCGCTAGAGGTTATCCGCCAAATCGCGCGATTGGTTGTCAAATTCACTAGTCCATTTCGAGATATAATGTTGTCGTTTAATCTAGCCCTGAGCAATCTAATGATTTCATGGGCAGTATGGTTAAAGCTCCATCCTGCTGGAACCATATATCGTCCTGAGCAATCTCGTCCATATTTTTGAAGAAATAATTACTGATTGGTAACATTAGCCATTGATTTTATGTGAGCTTCGTCCACATTTTCGAATAAGTAAGGACTGATGATTTTAGGCAGGATTCAAGCAAGGTAACTGTCAGTATCATACTTGAAAAAATTGTACGAAACTCAAGTCAAGTCAAGTCAATACCAGAAGCACATTCTCTCCAAAAGTCTGTAGAACTATTTGTGTACGCTGACGATATTATCATTGGCAGAATTAAGCGCGCTGTCATTAGTGCGTTCGCAAGTATTAGAACATCTGCGGTAAAAATGAGTTAAGTCGTGAATAAGGGCAAAACTGAATGTATGCTGTCAACAAGAAGGAACACACAACATCGAATCGGACAGAACGTTAAAATAGACAGTTATAACTTTGAGGTTGTCAGGGACTTTGTTTACCTCGGAAAATTTGTCGAGCGATATTTGGTCCCGCTTGCGTTGAACTTTACGAATTATACAGGATACTGGTGTAGTCTGAAGAGTGCTCACTAGTTTCCTAAGATGGCTAAGACATATAAAGCGGATGATCGCAAACGCAGTAGTGGAAATCCCCGCTAAGGCGGTGCGCACAAGTGGAAAGAGGCCTCAGTTAGCCAAGGACCGCGTTAACTGGAGAGGCTTATTAGTTGAGGTCTAATTCCACCCGTACTGTAGCCTCATATAAGTAAGTAAGCAAACTCCGATAATGTCATCAGCGAGACATTACAGTGCTTTTTGAGTGTGTATAAATGAGTCTCATGAGCCTCTTCTAGATTTGCCTTTCTTTGCTTGCTAACTAACGCATCTCGCCACTAAATACAATTTTTCGATAAAAAACACAATCCGCATGAGTCAGATCATATGCGGGTGTTGGCAGAGATCCTTTCGCAAAAATTTACATATAGTGTACGGATGGACGGCGAAACGATCGGCGCCGGTTTGATAGTTCTCACTCTACGTTTCTGGTTCTACGTCATGCGTAGTATATACATTTGGTACTAAATTTATCTACAATACGACGATTAGCTAAAAAAACACGTAATCTTCGATATGTTTCGCGAATTGAAAACTGGTTTTCAAAATGATTTTAAATGATATGGAAGCGTTCATCTGGTGTTACTTTATTTATGAAGATTTTTTAATAAATAAAAATGATAGCATGGTTTGGAAGTTGCAGCTATATGAAGGTATAACAGTTGAAAAAAAAATCCCTTAAATGCGGTAGTACATTGAAGCCCTGAATGGGACATTTCTTCAGTTGGTTAGCTCTATTGTGCGCATAGTTTGCTATTGTTTAATTGTCTCTTTTGTTTTTCAAAATACGAAAGAACATTGACCAAATCCATATTCTTGTGCATTTAACCGCAATATATGTAAGCCACTTCTAAATACTCGTAGATCCATTTGTAAAGTCAACATATTTGAAACGAATACCTGTTTTAGGTACCGTTTTGCTCAATGAAAAGATTTGCATATCTTCTCTGTTGTTGACATTCTCTCTAAATCTTAGCGTCATAACTTGACATTTACATAAGTTACGTAGCCAAGAGTACATCTATCTCTGTGTGTGTTGGCGATTTTTTACAATTTTAGAAATGGATTTAAATTTGCAACAACGGACTTGTATTAAATTTTACGTAAAAAACGGATTTAATGGTGCGCGGACGTTGGAAATGTTGGAAAAGTGTTTCGGCAACGAAAGAAAACGGTCGTTAACCAGTGGCACGAGCGGTTCAAAAGTGGTCGTGAGTCAATTGAAGATGATGAACGCAGTGGCAGACCATCGACATCGAAAACCGACGAAAACATTGATGAAGTAAAAGAAATGTTGGTCAATAACCGCAAATTAACCATCATAGAGATAGCGGAGGACTTGAACATTGCCTATGGATCTGTCCAAGACATGTTGGTTAATAATTTGGGTTTCCGTCGTGTAGCAGCAGAGTTGGTGCCAAAAGACCTCAATTTCGTGCAAAAAAGAGACCGTGTTGACGTCGCAAAAGAGATGATTTGCGAGGCTGAATCCGATCCCACATTCATCAAAAGGATCATTACTGGAGGCGAGACGTGAGCTTATGAGTACGACACGCAAAATTAATGGATTGCAGCGGTGTAGTGCATCATGAATTTTTTCCAGAACTCTAGACAGTAAACAAAGAGTATTTTTCGGCAATTCGCCGAAAGAGACCAGAATTGTGGGCAGAAAACTCGTGGATTTTGCACCATGATACCGCACCGTTGCACAACCGAAAATGCAACAGATACCATCCAATAGCCACCTAATTCACCTGATTTGGCACCCTGTTACTTCTTTCTGTTCAAAAAGAAAAACCACTCATTCATCGTCAAACCTCCGAGCCGATAGCATCGCCGGCAGTATTAGTTATTGTTTGCTTTTTCTTTTTTTTCTCTTTTCTGAGTGATAAAACTTTTTTTTACACGCGGGTTTACTTTATCATGAGTTAATATGACCCTCGGGCCGCAGAGGATGGGGAATCGTTTCAGTGATCTCGACGAAGACCCCCCCGAATCCCAACCAAATAAAAAACATAAAAGAAACTTTACACCACTGTACAATTACCCTGACCTACCTACAAAAACAAATTACCAAAATCCCAGATTTGTTCTCATCTCCCCAAAAAATATAGAATTCCCCGTCACCTCTCTCAGTCCGTTTTTGATAAAAAAAATCGATAGGCTGTTTCAGTAAAAAATATGAAAACAAATCCCAACTACGCTACGGTAACCTTCTGATCTTGGTTAAGTCACAAAAAATTGCTGACATTTTCTTAAAAGTTAACAATCTTGCTAGTGTGTGTCCGGTTACAGTGAAACTTCATGATCGTCTAAACGCATCCAAGGGTATTGCTTACGCCCCATGTTTAATCAAAGTCTCCGAAACGGAGATAGTTGGTGAGATGAAACCTCACGGCGTTACGGAAGTGTACAAGTTCACGAAAAACGACAATGATAAGCAAAAGGCAACGAGTTTGATGTTATTCACTTTCGACCTTTTCCAAACACCCAAATCGATCGAAATTGGCTTTTATACCACCAAAGTCACGGAATATATTCTAAACCCTATGCGCTGCCGTAATTGTCAACTTTAAGGGGACACCACCAAACGCTGTAACGGTAGCACAAAGTGCGAAACATGCGATCTACCACCTCACACCCCAGTGGACTGCTGTGCGCAAATTCTTCTCTGCCTCATCCATCATCATCGAAAATATGTCCCAGATATAAACAAGAAAAGGAAATAATAACTATAAAAAACGTACTATGGCTGAAGCAAACGCATTTACAATCAACAATATCCGTCTCAAGCGTCAAACATTTCGGAAACATTCGCTGATAAACTCAAGTCTAGTAACCAAAATCCACAAAAAAAGATCACATAACCTCTCAGTCTCAACCAACACACCCTCAGTCTCAACCAACACACCCTCAGTCTCAACAAACACACTCTCAGTCTCAACCAACACATTCTCAGTCGAAACTAGTAAAAGAATTGACAACTACAAATTCAAAGAAAACTCATACTCTCAAAGTTAACAACAACGGACCGATATCAAACAAACCACTCACTCACACCGCAACCCAACTAACCACACACATAGCGATTGAGATACAACTTCTGCCAAAGTTTACTGTCGTCTCCAT
The DNA here is from genome assembly GCA_907269105.1 of Volucella inanis. Taxonomy (NCBI): domain Eukaryota; kingdom Metazoa; phylum Arthropoda; class Insecta; order Diptera; family Syrphidae; genus Volucella; species Volucella inanis. Next base: position 153,905,567 of record OU026153.1, read on the forward strand.
TTATATCTTGCCCGACAAAGTATTTTCCAGGTCTGATTTGGAAACCATTTTCAACCAGATCCATACCCCTGTACTAATTGTCGGTGACGTCAACTCCTGGAGCGTTCTATGGGGCTCCTCTACTACTAGCCCCAAAGGGGCTAGTGACTCTAATTTTTAATCTTTTAGTTCTTAATGACGGCTCCCCAACCCACTTTTCAACCCATAAGACCTTCACACATGTAGATTTGACATGCTGCTCACCCGAATTGTATACGAGGACTTTTTGGGAAATCTCTATCTCTATAATAGCGATCATTTTCCTTTAATTTCCACTATTGTTATAGGCCTATATTCTTCCAAGACAACGATAAATCGTAAATTTAAAACTGATACTGCTAACTGGGCCTGTTTTAACAAGCACATTTAGACTACCTTTCGGATAAAACTCCCTCACTGAACGTTAATAAAGAAGCCTCGGTAATCCAAAATGCAATTTGAGTCGCTGCCAATAAATCGATCCCTCAAAGTATCCCTAACACTTATCAGCGTACTGTTCCCTGGTGGAATCCAGAGTTGAGAACTCTAAGGCAGGAAAAGATAAAAGCCTAGCGAAGTTTTAAAAAATACCCTAGCAACTACAACTTAATACTTTTCAAAAAATCCAACGCCAGATTTCGCAGAGAAGTAAAAACTAGTAAAGCTAAATGCCTTAGCGACTTCACCTCAACACTTAACCCCAAGTCATCTATTAACACCATCTGGCATGTTGTAACATTCGGCTTCTGACAGGTAACTACTCCTCAAAATCGATAAAGTTGATTGAAACTCTTCTATAGCCACCCCATTCGAGATTAGCAACTTTTTTGCTTAAACCTGTTCGGATCTATCTAACGACAACAAATTTTCAAGTAGTTTAAAATCTAGTAAGACAATGTCCCTCAATCTTATCCCGGATATTAGACTAATTTCAACATCAGCAAGACTTATCGAAGGCCAAATCACCTTGCTAGAGCTTGGTACTTGCTTAAGTAGACTCAAAGGTAAAACTCCTAGCAGGGACAGAGTATCGTAGCCTATGTTAAAAAACCTACCACCATCAACTAAACTAAGACTCATCTAGCTTGATAATAACATTTTGAATTCAGGTGTTATCCCACAAACATGGAAGCTAGCGACAATTCTTCCTCTTCCTAAGCCTAATAAAGGCATAGATAATATTAATGGCTACCGTCCGATACCACTTATTCCCTGCATGTCGAGGGTTCTCGAGAAAATTATTGCTAAGAAATTGCTTTGGTATATTAATAAAAAAAAAATTTACGTTCAAACCAAAGGTTGCTCTGGTGCACTCCTGCACCTAGACTTTTATCTCTAACGCCCTATCAGCTCGTAATCATGCCACAATCCTCTCTCTTGACTTTGAAAAGGCTTTCGATAAGATAGGCATACATTTGGTGTTAAATTAACTTATAACTTGGGGCATTGGTCCGATAATTTGACTCATCAGACTCATCTGACCATCTCATCTGATCTCAAGACTTCGTGTAGAGGCTTAACTTTAAATGCTAATAACCTCAATATAGAAAGTGTAAATAGTTTAAGTATCCTAGGTTTAATATTAATTTAATTAATTAATAAAAGTGCAAAGCGCCTTCCATCCGCTATCTTCCGTGCATTGACCTGCTTCAAAGAATTTGAACCTCATAAGGCAAACATCTTTCATCATGGACTTAGCAAAACATAACAAAAATGACACCAACAAAGCATATTGGGTCTATAACTTAATTCGGTTTGCTAAGAGATGGCGTAACTTATATTATTCCATTGGAACATGCGTTGAAAAGCTACTGTCATTGTACGTCATTTCAGTATATGTCATTCATTTGAAGCGTAAACAACAATAATTTTTTTTCACTCAAATATGTCGAACTTTGTGCCTGAAAAAGTGTTTTTGCGGGGAGTTCTTCTTCATTACTTTAATATGAAGAAAACTGCTGCCGAAAGTCATCGTATTTTGGTGGAAGTTTATGGTGAACATGCACTAGCTGAGCGAACGTGCAAAAAGTGGTTTGCACGATTTAAAAGTGGTGATTTTGGCTTGGAAGGCGATGAACGTCCTTTGCAGCCAAAAAAGTTTGAAGATGAATAACTGGAAGCATTACTCTATTAAGATTGTTGCCAAACACAAGAGCTCGCAGAATCTTTGGGTGTCACTCAAGCAGCCATTTCAAAACGTTTAAAAGCAGCTGGATATATTCAAAAGCAAAGAAATTGGGTTCCACATGAACTCAAGCCGAGAGACGTCGAAAGGCGGTTTTGCATGTCCGAAATGCTGCTGGAACGCCACAAAAGGAAGTCATTTTGCATCGGATTGTTACTGGTGGTAAAAAATGGATCCATTACGACAACCCCAAGCGCGAAAAATCATATGTGAAACCCGGCCAATCAGCCAAATCAACGGCAAAGCCGAATGTCCATGGCGCGACGGTAATGCTCTGTATTTGGTGGGATCAGATGGGTGTGCTGTATTATGAGCTGCTAAAACCGGATGAAACCATCAATGGACAACGCTACCGAACACAATTAATCCGTTTGAAGAGAGCAGTAGCCGAAAAACGCCCGAAATATGCAACCAGACACGAGGCAATAATTTTCCATCATGACAACGCTCGGCCCCACGTTGCTATTCCGGTTAAGAACTATTTGGAAAACAGTGAATGGGAAGTCTTACCCCACCCTCCTTATATCACAGACCTTGCCCCTTCTGACTACCATTTGTTCCGGTCGATGCAGAACGCCCTCACTAAAATACGGTTCACATCAGAGCAGAATATCAAAAATTGGCTTGATTCATTTTTGGCTGCCAAGCTGGTGTAGTTCTTTTGGGATGGGATTCACAAATTGCCAGAAAGATTGGAAAAAGTCATAGCTTTAGATGGGCAATACTTTGAATAATACTATTGTACATGTTTTTCTTAAATAAACGTTCAAATTTTGAAAAAAAAACCCGCACGAATTTATTGGGTATATAGTTATATATCCAATATATCACGCTTTATTCTTTGGTATTACTTCGGGATTAAAATTCAGTGGTTGGAAACTTATATTTACTGACGGCTCCAAAAGCAGTGACAGCACATCCTTCGCAGCTACTTACGAAGACGGATCATTGTTCAGCATAGGGTTACTACCTAAAAGTGCATTTGTTTTTACAGCTGAGGCTTTAGCTATTCAAAAAACCACATCAATAGCCAACAAAATACGTGGTAAACATGTGATATGCTAATCACAATTCGGAGAGTGTCATCCAGATTGGGGACTGCCTTATAAGATTCCCCAACAAACTGAAGCTAATGTGGATCTCCAGTCATATGGGGATTAAAGGTAACGAACACGCCGACATAGCTGCCAATTTTTCACACAGCGCTCCAGTGCACAAATTTGCAATCCACACCAGATCTGAAATGTTAAGATCCATCAACAAACAGATTAGATCTAGGCAACTCTTAGCTTGGCATAACTACCATCATCATTATTCGACCATCAACACGAATAGATCCCAGGGAACCTTTCCTACCACAACTTCAAAAGGCATGAACACTACCTTCGTGAGGATGCGCTTAGGACACACAGCCTTCACCCGCCAACATCTCCTCAAAAGTGAATCTCCGCCATCTTGTCAATCCTGTCACTCCCAAATCAACATCAGTCACATCGTAGGAATAGGTGAATATCCTAACTGCCTACCAACAAACCAACAATCACCTTACGAGTTTTTAAGTAAACCCCACCACGAGAATATTGTCAAAATTAATAACTTTGCAAATAAATTGAATCTACATATTTAAGTATATTTACTAACCCATATTATTTTATAGAGCCGAAGGCCTCTGCAGCTAGTGCTCGTTTCTATGTATTAACTTATGTATATCAATCATACGTTAATAAGTTATAATAATAATAATAAAAAAACCACTACGAGGAACGCGTTTCAGCAACCGAAAAATCGCTGGAAGCACTTTGTTCATCACCGAAAACCGATTATAAAAAATGTTTCGAAGATTGGATCAAGCGCTGGCATAAGTGTGTTGCAATCGATGGGGATTACTTTGAAGGGGACCATATAGATTTAGATGAATAAACTTGTTCTTTTTAATTTTCTGAATAAATTCCGAAATTGTTTTGATCAAGATAGTATTTACTTAGGTTTTTTATTTTTAATTTTTTGCAGACAAGTATCGTATGTATGCCTCGGTGGCCTTTATGGTAGTCGTCCTAATAATTGGTGTTCCGATGTGGTGGAAAACAACTGAAGTTTACAGGTACAAACATCCTTCTCGAATATGAATATAAATATGAATCCTATAAAACATGTTGTAAGAATCTACATTTTTTAGAGTAACTCTACCATACTCAGATATACGCGACCTCAGCGAATCTGCGTTTCAGATAAAAACCACCATTAGGATCTTTACATTCAATCCAGAACGATCGGAACTTCTTATAAAAGAATTAACAGACGCTTTTAGTGATAGTGGTATAAAGATCATAGTTATTTACCAAGCTGAAAACATTTAAAAGTTTTTCTTATTCTTAAGATATCTGGAATATAAAGTTTGAACAAATAGCAAACTTCGAAGGGGCCGCAAATGCAAAAACACCTGCCGTTCTGGAAGCAGCAGTACTAAAACGATATCCTATCAAGTGTGGAGATTTTGTTTTCCTAGAATGGCCAAAACTACAAGAGGAAATACTTCTAACAACCGACCGTACTGCGTTGATAAGATCTGATACAAGTACTTACAAAAAATATAGATATTCAATTTTCACTGTCACCATGATGTTTTACAAATCTTTAAACATTTTCTTTAGGCTCGATAAAACTCCAAAATGTTCTGAACGTGTATATTCTTCAAACACACCGTATTAAGGTCATTCTTGCCGAAGACGACGATGATCGTCGTTTAATACATAAGGGTTCACCTCCCCAGCTACAATATGATGTTGTCATATCAATCCTCAACCCCCAGCCAGAAGCGATCGATGTCAAATGGAATGTACAATTAGCAGCTACAAGTAAGTTCTTATTGAGTAGTTAAGGTGATTTTTATAAATGAAAATAACAAAAAAACACTGTTTGTATTTTCAGCTTACATTGAACCCTTCCTTAAAGAAACAAGTGAAATTTCCAACTTTACACTTAAGACACAATGGAAATATCAAATCCCATTCGATGGCAGTTTAAGACAAATCCGTGATTCAAGTAAAATGGGACGTCACTACGCACTATCTGAGGCATCAATGCCACATATCATTACGTCTATTGAGAAGAATTTAGGAACAGGTATCACAGATAACTCTGTGATCAATATGGTGGTTTACGTACCTCCTTGTGAGATTTCTCCTCTACATATATACAAAGGTAACAATGAAATGGCAACAAGAAACAAAGTGGATTCATTCATTTCACCGAAATGGGGTGGTGTTATCATTTTTAATCCACCCGAAGAAGTTTGTTTGGCTTATAATGAAAATTTGGAAAAAGTGAGCTTCTATGTAAATACTAATGATGTGATTCAGATTATGTTGTTTCAGTTGCATAAACTGTTGGATATACATGTCGAGGTAAGAACAAAATAATTTTGTTTACCATTTATTGGTATATTTAAATTTCCCTGGAGTTATTGAACCACTATTTTGACTTTATTCTGACGAAGTTAACTGTAATATGCATTTGTATGGTGCTTCTAAAGTCAATAAGATTTCACTAATTGTAAATACTAGTATTCGTCAACGGAAACAGTTTATTTGTTATACTTCATAGCATCGTTTTCAGAAAGCTACATACTTTAATTGTTTTCTTTTGTACGTCTGAAATACGGGGTGGTCGTGGTGTAGTGGTATATGCATAGACTCCTCAAGCAGAAAGTCGGGGGTTCGAATCCCATGCGAGGCAATTCTCTGAAAAAAAGTCTTTTCATGACTTTTCATTTGTATGTAGTTATATGTTAACCCGTCGGCATCAACACTGACATGAAGGCATAACATGTTGGAGTGGTTGCTGGCTGGGCTAAATCTAACGAACTAACAACTGGCACGTACTTAAGACCCACTGGTTGAGGATGTACGAGCTCGTCCCGTCCAGTTTGACAACCACCTCTGGGAAAAATATCGAAACCTAATACACCTGAGTTTCAAACTACTACATCACCCCCCCCCCGCGCCCTGGAGAAAAATCTAGTAAAATTGTATTCATATCCCCTTGGTGCGCGCGCGGTATTATAAAAAAAAAACACTTGAAACCGAAGTTCGATGTTTGTACGAGCAATTAAAAGCGTATTTCTTTCATTCAAATTTTTTTTTTTTTTTTGGAAAAGGAATATTTTCGACAAGCGATCGTAGCTTTAATTTTTAATCAAATCATCATCACGAAGAATAACTTTACTTCAGTTTAAGGCATCAACCACGACTTCTCAATATCGTATTCAATATCTGTCGATTTGTTTAAATTCCGTCCAATCCTTTCCTAGTTGCCGAAGTTACTAGGTGAAAAGTAACCTCCTTGGGAATGAAAAAAAAATTTTTTTAAATGTTTTTTTTATTTTATTCAATATAGTCCCCTTTTAGTTTGATACACTTATTCTAGCGATTTTATAACTTCTTGATCCCGCCCGAAAAGTAATTTTCCGGAAGGTCTGCAAAATGCTCCACCGTGGCGTCGATAATATCCTCGCGTGAGCTGAATTTTTTATTGATCTTTTACTTTCCGGTCAGCCAACACTATTTTTTGTATTTTTTTGACATTGTCCTCTGTAACCGCATCGGAGGGCCTGCCGCTGCGGACTTGATAGGTAGTGGAGTTGTGGCCACCACGAAACTGTCGAAACCAATATTTGATGGTGTAATATGACGGAGCATTCGCCTCATAATATTTATCCAATTTTTCTTTTGTTTCCTTCGCCGAACGATAATCGTTTTTTTCTATACTCAACATGATGCCAAACACGTCAACAACAATCAGCTGCCAAAACAAAACTAAAGACAGTATCGCACTGAAATCTGGCATATCTGCCTAAATATGAACGGACTTCAAGGCATCATAACCTTTTTTGCAGTTGCAGCGCATTCTGGCGGTCAAAGCGGTTACTTTTCACTCCACATAGTACTTTTCGTTCATTCTGCTCATTCAATTCGCTCTAATTAAGTTATTGCATTGTCGGCCATTACAATTTCTGTCATTACAAAGTGTTCTCTCATAAGGTTATTCATTACGCCTTACAATACATTAATCATAAGATTACAACGTATTTGTGACAGAATAGATTCCATGTTTGAGCGGAACAGTCACAGTTTTTAAGCTGATTACAATGCTTCTTCATATTTTTGACAATATACCGATTGGTATGGGCCTATTAGCGTCCAATTCCGTACCACCTTGAATCAAAACGATACTTCCAAGTTAATGAAATTATCTTTCGTCTCAGACTGTTGTCCAGCAATACTGATATAAGTTGTTAATGAATAAGAGACTAGAACCGTTTTTTTGGTGTTGGTTCTCAGCCTCTTACAACAAGCCGGTGATCATTTAGTACAAACTCATGATTTAACGCAATGGAAGGCAAACATCGTTGGGATAAAAAAAATATTGTATTTTTCTGGTTCTTGTTCTGGAAAAGCTCTTCAAAACATCACTGATTATAGAATTCATTCCAAGCCCTTCCGACAACCCCACCTATTTAAAGAGTGTAACACTTGGCACATTTATTACTCACTTTGTTGAAAGTCATGAACAATTTAAAGTTAAAAACAATCAACTTCACTCAATATAAAGGGATGAGTGTTCTCTGTCATATTTCATAATTCCTTTTAAATCACATGTCTACATGGTTATGTTGATGACCCATTAAATAATAGATTGTTAGTAGGAAAGACTTTTGTTAGGCTATTAGCAACCATTTCCTTACTTTGCATCCAGATCAACTTCACCACCCCAAAGTAAATTATATTTCGTGAAGATTGATGCCGTACAATAATTGTTTTCTTTTTTTCAGGGTACACATTAATTGAAGCCAATCAAACAGAACTCTGCCTGTCGCTGTACAGATAATTCACCAGATAATTCCCTAGCCACCAATGAATGAAACCACAATGAATCTTGTACTATACAGACAAACTCATTGCCATTTATTTCGCTTCTGTTGTTGAAAAAGCCACTGTAGGTTTTTTTCTTAAAGACCAAGATATTGCATCTCTTGATTTTAAATTAAAACATATGTTATGCTTTAAAGGATTTCCTCTTATCGACATCACTTTCGTAATTTCTGATTTGTCTGCAGAATCCGTCAAATACAGCAAGATTTTTTTGCAGCAACTGAGTTCGCTTTAACAGGATTAATGTTGAATAGACTTAAATAATTAACGGCAAAACTAAAGACACTCACCATTACCTGTTCGGCAAATAACAAGATGCCGATTAAGTTCCGATGTAGACCTCCTGGCGCTCGTCATTGATCTTTGGGCACATTTGCTTACTCTGATCGAACTATTTAGTAATGTAACATTCTCGCTCAATCCAGATTTGCCCCTTCACTTTATTTACTAATAATCGCAAACCAAGAAACTCCTTTTTGGTTATTTTTGATTAGCGCTCTTAGATTCTCCATCAATGGGGCTGCTAAAAAAGACATTGGGTTTTCCTCATACGATTTTCAGGTATATTTGTTTAATATACGTAATGAACATTAATCAGTGTATTGTATTGGCCGTTTTGCATAATATCCCATTCATAAAAATTCTCTTCAAGAAACTTTTCAACTGTTTGATGAGGTCGTCAGAAGTAAACGTTTTGCAGGGATCGTAATAACTGGAAGTCTAATGGCGCAAGATCTGGGCTACACATCCCATCCAAGCTGAAAAAATTTTGCCGAGAGACCAAACTTGCAAAGCACCACACCCTTGCAATTGATAAGCTCGGGACGTTACTGTGCGATGGCATAACTTAATTTCTGTGCCTGCTCACAGACAGACGTCGGAATTAATTGTTCTGTTCATAGAAGGGTGGTCCCTTCCAATCCCAACAGATTGACAGCATCACCTTATTTTAGTGGATGTTCGCCTTTGCTTGGCTTTCCGATGCTTAATCTCGCCCTCTCCATTTTTTTCCCGTGATCATGGGCTTCAAGAATGGATTAATTTCCTCGCGTTTGGTGAGTTGATCGCAGACCTTTATGCGCTTCATCAGTTGAATTTCATTCAATTCATGCGGTACCCGAATATCGAACGTCTTTACGAAACCAAGCAATTACAAATGGATATGAATGCTTTCAGTCGATACTTTTAGAGCAGTTGCTACCGAACCATTGACTGCTTATGTACTTGCACGAATACTTTGATTTTATCATCAATCTCGGAAGGCCCACCAGAACAATAAGGGTCTTCAACTGAAAAATCACCACCACGGAATCAGGTGAACTAGTTCTGGCACTGGCTTTAGCTTAACCCTGATTTCTAGCATCAAATTCTGTAGTAAAAATATTAGGTTCAGTGCTCTCATCTACTACACTAAAACCTCTATCAGCAGTAGCATAATTTAATTCTAGTATTATTGATTCTATGGTATTGTCTATGTTTGTCAATTACCCGCTGATATGGCTGATCCGCTATTCATATGACATCTATGCTGATATTCAAGTTCTTTTTTATTGGATGCATGAATGTATTGTGCCCTCGGTGAATTCCCGAACCAGTTTCTTTTTTGTTTTTTGACTTGTAATTTAATTCATTGCGATTGAACCAAACGCCCTAAGATGATAAACGTCTTGATTCTTGATTTTTCGACCTAACTTCTTCTAAAATCTTAAAATCCAGCTCCTTACTTGAGATTCAAATTTATCTTTCATAAAATGCAGCAATTAAAATATCTAACCCAAAAATCTTTTAGCATTCCAACGTCAAGTACCAGACGCATCATTGAGGTGTAAAGGGAACACCGTTTGGTTTCTGATCCCTCAACTACTTACGTAACTCAGCAAACTTTTGTTGCAATACTCGCTTGTCTTGATCTGTTTCCCGTCTCTTTCTCAACACAACTAATTTCACATTTCGGCACGATGGCTCTTTCGAAATAGCTGTAAAGAATTGGGTTTGGGTCAGAAAAACGCATTTATCTTATTGTTGAGAATTGACCAAAGACTGTCACGTCGTTGCTTAGGATAGCTTAATCACCGGCGAAAAGAACGAAAGTTGTTCTTGACTCGTCAATGTTTCAATAGAAAGTCTTGCACGACGTTAAAAAGCAGCGGGTTTTGAATAATGCCTCCGGTTATTCTCGTGAATTATTCTTATATACAGTATCTGACATTTTTATTTTTGCTGGATACTACTTTTTTTTCGCAATTTTGGTTCCCTTTTTTTGAAATTTTCAGTTGACTATTTACAGCATACGATTAGTTTCTTTTTATCATCTAAAAAAGTCTTCAAGTCTGTTTGTGTCGATGTGACAAGAAGCACGATACACACTCAAGTGTGTTACGGGTTTTAAGTTTTTGAAGCCGTTCAGGAAGTACTAAGGAGAGAGAAGTGGCGGAAAAAATGCATCTTGAGTTATGATGACACCATTCAGAATATCTTAGCCTTCTAAGCATTAGCATCGAAGCATATGACAAGCCCCATCTTCGCGATGTTGTAGAAGAACTTAACGCCTAAGAGGGTATAACTACACTTATGATGCCTCAGCATATGTTAAGTGGATGGAAAGAAAAAGAAAGATGTTTGGGCTCATTGGTTATTCCGCTCCATAGGGTGGCATCCAATATTTAAAGGGGAAACTAGATTGTTAGTGGAAGCTGGCTTGTTGTTGTTTTGTCGTCAACTACATGATTAGTTAACTGAAAAAATGAAAGTCTTTTGGATGTGTCTGATATTCGAACACATTATTTAATGAGTTCTCCTATTGCCTTTTGTGGTGGCGATAATGCCGTAACGAAAATAAGCTGACGCATTTCTTTATTTCAAACCAATGGTTTCTGTATGGATGTATTGGTCTTCAGTGAACATTTGTCTAAGAGACGTTCTTGCTCTCCTTTTAATAGATTATCCACCTCAGTGTAAGAGTTCTCTGTTCCATGTCGCACTTGAGTGCAAACATTCTCTGCTTTAGCTAGCTCCCAAAGTTAGTAAACAGATTGTCTGTACTCATCGTCATTTAGACTGTTGTTTTTATCACCCTTCCCAGTTCGAAGCATCGAGAGAGGTAATGATGGCATCCTTATAGGTACGCCCGTCTCGTCCTCCTTGGGATTTCGTGATTTTCCTTGTGGTCAACGTGTTAAATGAAAAAAGGTGATACAGCATATGGTATTATCTTTATTATTCTTCCCATTAGTTCCTAACGCTGAAGTAGATATATTCAATGCCTATATCTCCTGTTGGTGGATCATATACTTGCTTTTATTTCAGGTAACATTAGCCGGAGTAAAAGCTGTTGACTTAGCTCAAACAAGTCCACGAACATGGGAGTATGATGCGTTTATACGAAGAAGTGTGGCAAATCGCATTATCACTTCCACTCATACATTACAGAGTTTAATACAGTTGCTTGGTTCGTAATTCATTTAATTTATAAAATAAAAGTAACTAATTGTGTGTTATGTCTTAAAACAAATTTCTAGATGAGATAAGCTATATTGTTATTAATAATGATGTCGGTCGTGATGTAAATGAGGCTTACGAGAATATATTGCTAGCTAAAAAGTGTCTTAAGGAAGGCGATCTGCTAAAAGCATCTGCTTACTCCAAGAAGGCATTTGCTTCATCAGAGAAGGCATTTTTCGATGCAAGTCTTTTGGCACAATTGTATTTCCCCGATGAACAAAAGTACGTACTCGTATTTTAGAAGTCTTAATACATTATTTAATGGATTTTTATTTTCAGATATGCTATATACATTCCATTGTTCTTGCCAATTATGGTGCCCGTGATAAGTTCTCTGTCAATGATTAAGAAGTATTACCAAGCTGTCAAGACTGGTCCAAAGTCAAAAATTGATTAATTGCACTACTGGTTCATCTTTTTCATTTATTGGATGCAGATTTTGTTTGAATGTTTTTCATGGAGTGCGTTTTCTAGTTCAGCGTCTTGTTGTTTGAATAAATATTTTTTTTTTTAATAGGGTGATTGAACGATCGTTAATTCATTTAGATTAATATGAATTACATCGTTTTGATACTGAGTATTTCCTGTTTTTTACGCAGACCTTTTTTTTTGAAGAAAAAATTATGCTTAGAAGATATTAATTTTATGTACAATCACAATCTAATTATTGATCTAATTTATTTAGAATATTAGGTTGTTCTACGCTAAATGTCCGATTTTTACTTCAGTCCGAAATAATAAGCTCTCAAGTGAACATCTATGTCAGAACGTACATTTTTTTTTTTTAATTATAAGATGAAGTGACAAATGTGTTTGAAATGACAAATTTGAGAAACGAACAAGCCATTTGACGTTGATTTCGAAAGTTGCATTCGGAAAATATTTTATGCGAGATATCGGAAATGATAATTGATGACAATGTCTTAAGAGCAACGGTAGATGCGGATCCAACGAAACCGTTCTGGCGCACTGCAAAGAACGTGGAAATATCGTCAATAAGTCGATACTACTCTCTCACAGGAAAGATAAAGAAACTCGACAAGTGGGTTTCCCGTGAATTGGACGAATCCCAAAAACAATGTCGGCTAGAAATCTATGCATCACAACGACCGATGATTTCGTGTACTTGATCTAGACAAAGTTAAGGTAAGAACGTCGAAGATAAAGTCTAATAAATCTGCTTACACAAACGAACTACCTGCTGAGCTAGTTAAACCAGCTGGAGATGACCATGTTTATTACTCAAATCCAGAAAAAAAGAAAAATGAAAATTTGGGTTTAAGTTTATAATTTTGCGCTTAACTTCTCCAATGAAAGAAAGTAAGAAAAACAAAAAATAAATTTGGGTGATCTATTCAAATAAAATCTTCCAAGCAGCTAAGGATGCAAAAATGAGTTTTTAAGTATTAGGTGTCCAATTAAGTTGTCTGTTTGTCATTAGATGGCTCCAGCAGTAAGTGCCGATCTATTTTGACATATCCAAAACGCCATGAACCAAGCTAAGATACTTTTGGTTGTGTGAAAATGTCAATATCGTCATTTGCGGGAAGTGTTGATTTTCTTCTTTCATTCGTAGAAAATGGTGGCTAAAGCGCATCAAGAGATCCAAAAAGTTTACGGAGATGCTGCTCTAAGTGAAACAACGTGCCTTGATTGGTTCCGGTTCAAAGACGGTGATTTTGATGTTGACGAACGTTCGCGTGAAGAAGGCCAAAATGCTTCGAACACAGAGGCATTGCTCGATAAGGATCCGTGCCAAACGCAAGAAGAGCTTGCTTTAGCATGAGGAGTTACCTGCCAAGCCATTTTCAAGTGATTGCATGCGTTGGGTATGATCGCAAAACAAGGAACTTGGGTTCTTTATGATTTGAAGCCAAGGGACATTGAGCGTCGGTTTTTCGCTCCAGCGGCAAAAAAGGAAGGGTGTTCTTCATCGCATCTTCATCTTTATCGTGACGGGTGGATGATGGCGATAGCGTGATGGTTAACTCACTAGCTGTCACGTCACGTACATGGGTTCGTATCCCGATAGGAGCACAACAGCAAATTTTAAAAATTCACAAAGTGAGAAACACAAATGAGTGCGAGAAGCTAGGCCTTGGCTCACACCGGAATGTCGCGTCATTTATTTATTATTATTTTTTTTTTTATCTAAACAGAAGAAATGGTAATGTTTTTGCGTCATCGGCTCGACCGAATATTCAATCTGCGAAGGTTATTCCATATGCTATGTACTTGGTTGGACCAGGTCGGTGTTATTTATTATGAACTGTTGAAACCCAACGAAATTATCACTGGGGTACAGTACCGATTTTAATTGATGCGATTGAGCCTGGCGAAAAACGGTTACAACACAAGCAGAGGCATGAAAAAGTGATTCCACTGCATCACAACGCTTGGCCTTATGTTGCCAAACCCGTTAAATCCTACCTGGAGGTGCTCAAATGAGGAGTTCTACCCCACCCGCTATGTTCCCAAGATATTGCGCCGTTCGATGACACATGGTCTGGCTGATCAGCAGTTCCGCTCATATGAAGACATCAAAAAATTGCGTGACTCGTGGATAGCCTCAAAATGTAAACACTTTTACCGTAACATTTTCGAGCTCTTCCAGAAAAATGGGAAAAAGTTTTTTAGCTAGCGATGGGCAATACTTTAAGTGATTCTTTTGTAACCATTTTTTCACAATAGAATTGCATTTTCATTTAGTTGCGCAGTTAATTGCGCACTTATATATGTATATTTTCAAATGTAAAGGAATTAATGTTCTGTTGAGTTTAGGTCGGAACTTTTGTTTTTTTTTAAACTTAACCTGAAGTCTACAAAGTTCGCCGGAAATGTTTCAAAAAACATTAAATTGAACAGGTACCATAGTTTAAAAAAAAAAAAAAAATCGTCCGTTTTTGATTTCACAAATGAACTGGTATGTCACACAAAATAAAAGCAAACGTTTTTTTGAACCCAATTGCCCAGTTTTTACACTCAATCCTAAATAAAAAAAAAAAACGATTTTTAGGTGACTACAAATAACTCAACTTTGACTTGCTTTACTCGTAGAAGCGAAAAAATGATACCAGAGCTCCAAGCAATTGTTATACTTTGAATTTAAAAATGTAGCATTATAGACCTATCTGAAAATTTATTTGTGCAAGCACTTTTGCCGAAATGAGCCACTGTGCGGCCTTGGTTGAAAAACTCAGCGACCATTTTTGAAGGGTCTTCAATTTAAACTAGTTGCTTTTTTTGAGAAGTGTTCTGCGTCGATCATAATCTCAAGTACCTTTTAGCATTACGAACTTTTGTGCATACTTAACATACTAGCTAAAGTTTCAATTTCAGGTCAATTTACTACAAAATATTTTTCCAAATGTCCTTGTAAAACCGCACTAAAATTGAATTTACTATATTTATAGAACACCATAACTAAAAGCTTTTTCCTCCTTCATTTAGGAAATGGAATGATTGACCAATTCCATCACAAACATGAATCAAGATATGATATCTGCTTACTCTTTAACAGATACAAATGGTCTCTATGCAAGTGTGGGCATTCCGTTCGAAACATAATCTAACATAACAATCACAATCCAAACCTTTAACGAGTATTCAATCCTCGACGTGATCAGTAGGTAAAGGTGACCAAGTACCAGTTATTCGACGAGCTTGACTAAAACCCATCAGCTTACTCCATTGAGATAAAATGCAGAAGATTCCATTCATTTTATGTGTAAATGCCATCCACCGGATTTAATTTTAAATCAGGTTTTCAAACAAGATCTCCGCAAACACTTACCCAAGTCTCATAAATGCGATTGCAAAAGAGCTGCTATTATTGAACCCCGCGTGCTGGCTGCCACACTGTACTCATATGTGTTGGCGCTATTACATTATAATTAGTGTTGGAACGCAAATTACACGTAACTTGCTTGATTCCAGGTGCTTGCGTGGCTGGAGGTGCAGCATCTTTGAAAAAAATTATCTTCTCATGGTTGTCAGTCATATAATAGGGTGTAGAGTGGTTTTCAATAAAAATTACTATACTCTGCCAGAAACGAAGGTGATATTTGAAATTATTGTATCTTTACCCAGCGTAGAATTCTTGTTTGTTAAATCATAAGTTTCAGAAGAAGATGAATAGTTGATGAAGACTTTAGTTAGAGTTACCTCGGCAGTAAAGAACATGTCAATATACATACATATCTACGTATATTATATGTATCTATGAAGTAGTATGTATGTACGAGTATGAAGATAGATATTAGTTGTCCCGAGTGGTACAAGCTTTCTCTTATCTTCTAGGTCTTTAAATGGCTTGTATTTTTATTCTGACCCATTTGTTCGTATACTCGTACTGGTTCAGTGGAAAGTTTGTTTTCTTGAGGATTATACCTCATTTGACTTTGCGCCCAATTTTCGAGAATAGTCCAAAATCCTTTAAAACGAGAAGAATGATCAAGTGCGCCAGGTATATGGAACAACTTCGAATACAAATGGAAGAGTAGTGCAAAATCCCTGGCCAACATTCAATATTGTTCAATTCCACAATATAGTAATTAAGAAACTGAACGATGAAACTATGACACGATAGTAGTAAGGAACAAAATCAGGCATCTAGAACATGCAATTCAACGTGTAAAAAACAATTTGAAACAGAATTTAAAGCAAAAATGATGACGAGGCATTTAAAATAAGGCCGTCTAACAATTTGCATTTTGTTAAATCTTTATGTAGTATTTTACCATCTACTGCTTTCTTTGAATTTCAAAATATTTTCCAAACAAAAATGGTATTTTCGCGAGTCGGCGACAAAACCACCGAAATATTACTTAAAAAAAAAAAAAAAAACGAAGAATATTTTAGCGGCTGTCTGAAGTAGAGATTATGATGAAGCTTGCAGTTACAAATGAAGCATGGTTGCACCAGAGAAACGTGGGAGCCTTCACATTCGAATGTAGGAGCTCATTTGCCAGGCGCAGTGAAAATTATAAGAACTAAGCTTATACCCTGAAAGAGATTTTGTTGAAAGTAGTCACTTTTACACATGAGCAAATTGCTCACTGTGCAACAGGCAATAGAACTCTGAAGACATATAAGGGATCGACAGAAATCCTAGGAATAAAAGCATTCATTGGTCTGCTGTATCTGTGTGGTGTTAAGAAACCTTTAAAGTTGAACTTGAGTGTATTGTCGTCTGTAATACTCGGCGTATAGTTTTTCAGAGCAATTATATTATAACATCGTTTTGTATTTATTGCGACGTGCTCGCGTTTTGAAGACAAAACTACAAGAGCTGAACATAAAGGGACAAAATTGTTGTAATTCGCGATATCTAGGAAATTTTTGTTACAAATTACCAGTCACATTAAGCCATTTGAGTATGCACGATTTACCTACAGAAGTAATTGTCCATTTTAACTTCAATGACCTCAAAACCAGATAAATATGGCCTGAAATTCGTTATGATGAACGACGCTCGTACATGACGAATGCAATACCTTAGGTTGGCAAAATCCAAGTTTAAATGCATGACTCAGTGCCTCCGCCTTATTTACGCAAACAATCGCAAAGATTCTATCGGGTTTTCCAATAACGACTTGACAACTTTTTTTTTTAAATAAAAGGCAAACCATTTGAGATATTTCAAAAACTTTGTTATTGGCTTGAAGTAAAATCAAAACATTTATGAATGGAACTCGACTTTTTTCTCGACAATTTACAACGACTCGGACACACATTTCGGCCGAAACGGCAGCTATTTCGCGTTCAATGTTGTCTCTGAGCTCTTCCAACGTCATCGGCGTGTTGGCATAAACCAATGACTTAAGGTAGCCCCACAGAAAATAGTCAAGCGGCGTTAAATCGCACGAACGAGGCGGCCAATGGACTGGCTCATGTCTTAAGATAACACGCTCACCATACTTACTCTTCAATAAATCGATTGTAGCGTGTGCTGTGTGGCTTGTGGCATCATCCTGTTGAAACCACATGTCGTCCAAGTCTATATCTTCCAATTCGGGCCAAAAATAATCGATGATCATAGCGCGGTAATGCTGACCATTCACGGTAACGTGACGATCGTTATCGTCGACGAAAAAATATGGCCCAATATTTTTTGTGGATGAAGTGGTGATTCATGAAGAACATGTGGGTTTTCACCCGACCAATAACGCATATTTTGCTTATTGACGAACCCATTGAGCCAAAAATGAGCTTCGTCACTGAGCGCATCTTCTCCAGAACCCAATCGGAGAACGTACGTCGCTTCAAATGGCCCATCTGCTTCGATTCTTGAGTCGGCTTAATCTTGTATGGGTGGTCTGTAATGTGGTCTGAGCGATGCCCAATTCTTGAGAACGCCGTGGAATTGCCTGATTTGGATCGTTTGCTACGGACGTCTGAACGGCAGCGATATTTTCGACCCTTCGACCAACCCGTTGTCTCACTGACACGGCACCATCACACAACGAATATGTAGACTCAAATTTTTGCACTAAACTTGTTATTGCCTGTCTACTAGGGCGAGAATTACGATCGAAAATTGGAGTTAACGCTCTTAAAGTTGCAGTCACCGACTCCGAATATCTGTAGAAAATTTTTGTAATTTGCAGACGTTGCTCGTTAGTGTACTTTACCATGATGAAAATGTTGAGTTTACTGAATAAATTGACAGTGACAGTTTGATGATTAGTGAAAGATTGCGTTCACAAATTTAATTCAAAATTTTCAAGTCCCTATTGGAAACCTTTTATTACGATGGCAACTGGTTCTCTTCTGTACCGTTTTTGTAGAAGATGCTGACACAATATTGTATAATTTTACTATGCTTGACACTCTTTGAAGAAACAAGTACGAGTTAGCATCATTTTAAGTTGCGAGATGCTGGGTGCTTCAAATTCGATTAAAACAAAACCTTAGTTTCATTTGTTCCCAAAAAGAACTTCCTAGATTTGATTCTTTCCACATGTCACTACTCTGATGCTGCAGATCCAGAGACAGAAAAGCCGGAGATGATTCTGGATTACAATTATAAAAGGGTGAACTGGTATGTTCAATGAATTTAGTCATTCCTACACAACATCCAGCGCTGTTTTATTACAATCACAAATTTATACAAATCTATAATCAAGTTTTTTTATTTCATAAAGTACAAATATATAATCCACAAATTTGTGATTAGTATGCAAAAAAAAAAAAATTTTGGAAAAACAATCTTTGATTACAAGTGTGTCCGATTTGTGATTGATTTATAATCTAAAATTGTTTTCTCAGAAGTTTATTGAGCGTTGTGGCCAACATTTTATGGCAACGAACAAAATAAGATCTATGCTGCGTCTCTAATTAGAGATAAAAAATTTGGTTTGAAAAGTTTTTAAATTATGTAACTGTGTAGTGTGACAAAAATGAACCAGCGGAAAAATATTTTAAACTCCTTGAATACTCAAGGTAATTTAAATAGCAATGACTGGGAATATCTTTAACCTTCCTACGGTCCTGGGGTCATTTTTGACTCATTTTAAGAAAGAAATTAAGTTTTCTCTAAGGCAAAATTTTTGAAGGACTTGATATTTCTTGACTGAATACAATTACGTATGATTTTATAAAAAAATATTAGGAACTTTGCGACGTACAAACTTTTTTACGTCTGCGTCCGTCGATCAAATATGCCCCAACGTATGAATCGAACGGTGTTTGCAGTTTGATTTCTAATTACTAATTCTTACTGAATTTATGACCCAACAAGCGTATTGTTGTTTCAGCTGCGATTTTGTATGTATTATCTATTTTTGCATTGTGCATTTGTATCCTTTTTATCAGATTTCCGGAGAAAAACTTATTCATCCAAGAATAGAGATCTATTATGCTCAAAGAAAGGGAAACGAGAAGGAATTGTTGAGTTTATTATAATCCACGCAATTTCAAAGGTGCATTATATCAGTTGCGGTTATGCAGTTACATTGTTTGACTTACGGCGCTTTTTTAGTTTTACAGTTAACATTTAGTGATTACTACGTACCTTTGTTTATAAATTGTAGCTTTGTACAATAGCTATGAGTGATAACGAAAGTGAACTCTCTTTGACCGTATTTTCGGATGAAGAAGGATCTTGTTCTGAGTTCGAGGATCATGTTCAGGCACCTGATTTATCAAACAGTGATTTTAGTGATGTTGTGCCTACCGAAATTATGGTGTCAAAAAATGGTCAACTTAATAAAACCTAATGAAAACAGTGCCGGAAGAGCCTCAAGGAAAAATATTATAAAATTGGGGCCATGATTGACACGTTATTCTTGTTCTAGAATTACAGAAGTCGAACTTTTCAGCTTTGAATTATATTTTCCATTTCCTTTGATACGTACTATTTTGACCTTTACCAACCTTGAGGGCAGATGTGTATACCATATGGCGAAGAATGGACTGATGTTGATAGCACCGAACAATTTGCATTCATTGGACTACTTTTATTGGCTGGCGTTTTTCGATCAAACAACGAAAGCACTGAAAGTTTATGAAACTCTAAAAAAGGGAGACAAATATTTGCTGCAGCCATGTCATTGAAAATAATCAAGAAAATATCAATGGTTATAGGGTTCGACATCAGGGAAAATCGAAGTGAGCGAAGACTGTTAGATAAATTTGCTCCTGTACGTGAGTTGTGGAATCAGTGGGTTGACATATTGCCAAAACTTTACAATCCATCCGAAAATGTGACAGTAGGTGAGCAGTTAGTAGTTTTCAGAGGAAGATGTCCCTTCCGGCAGTACATGCCATCAAAGCCAGCGAAATATGGAATCAAGTTTTTTGTACTTTGTGATTCTGCAACGAACTATGCCTGGAATATTCAACCTTATACTGGCAAGGAAATCGAAAGTACCCCTCCTACTTGATTTGATTGTAGGTCTAAAAGGACACAATGTCACAACCGATAACTTTTTCACGTCTTATCAATTAGCACAAAAATCACTGGAGAGACAAACTACACTAGTAGGAACAATACGCAAAAACAAGATCGAATTACCACCAGGAAGACCAATATATTCATCTAATTTTGCATTTACCGAGAATACTACTCTCGTATCTTACATTCCGAAAAAAAAAAAAAAAAATTAATCTGTAAATCTACTAAGTACTTTATATCATGACTCAAAAGTAAGTGATCGCTCGGATATAAAGCCAAAGATAATCCTGGATTATAACAAATGTAAAGGGGGTGTAGACATATTGGACAAAGCAGACAATGTGGCTACACTTGCAAAAGAATAACAAAACTGTGGCCTCAAGTAGTGTTCAGTAATATGGTCGATATTTCAGCTTATAAGGCTTTTGTTTTATTCAAATCCGTTAACCATACATGGAAAGACAGCTGCCTCTCAAAGCGCCGCTACTTTTTGGAAGGTCTTGGTATACAGCTTTTTACTCCCTACATAAAAAAGAGAGAAACATTACCTCAAGAACATTTTCCACTTAAAATTGCCAAAAAATTAAAAGTGATTTTCAAGCCGATACACATCCATCTTCTTTATCTCAATCGCGAAATAGTTGAGGAAGAAGAACACCTAAAAGGAAATTACGTCAAAAAAAGAAATGGATAATAAAAGGGGGAAAATTTTGTAATAAGTATCTATATATGTAAACAGCATTCTAAAATCATAATTTTGTGTACGAAATGTAAAGTTTTGTTAAAGTATTTATGAAAAACATGAAGTTGAAATAAATTTACCTTAATTTTTATTTAAATAACTTTGTTTTTTCTTTTTAATATTTACATTATTAAATGATAAAATCTTCAACTAAAAAAACAAGCAAATATCTGAAATAAAACCTGAAATTACAGTACTGGGTCAAATTTGACCCGAAGCCCGTTCGCGTCAGTAAATTTAAGGACCGTAGGAAGGTCCAACGCATTTTTGATATTTTATCGTGTTACGAAAATAGGCGATTTACAAAAGTAACATTTTGTAAAATTCGTGAGTTTTTTGGTAAACATAATCGCCCTAATGAGTCCGGAATTCATGCAATGCTGAAACATTTAAAAAAAAACTGTTCGGGCCAAACTTCATATCAGCATACTCAGCCAGAACGTATACGCCAAAACACCACCACTGTAAGCGAAAGTGTTCAAAACCAGCCAGGCACCTCAATTCGTCGCCGAAATTTACACTAAATTATGGCACTTCAAGGCGAATTTTAAAAGTTGATCTTCATTTACACCTCTATAAAACCCAAAGTACACAACAATTCATGCCTTTAGACCATATTCGACGCCACCGATTCGTTAACTGGACGTTGGATCGCCAGGACAATTTGTCGTTGATTTTGATCTTGATGAATTGATCTTGATGAACTACATTTTTGGATGGATGGGTACGTAAATATACAAAATTTTTGTTTCTGGGGACCGAAAAACCCATACGTGATTCACGAAAAACCGATGGATCCCAAAAAAGTCATTGTATGATTCGAATTATGGTTTGATGGCATCATTGGCCTATACTTTTTCGAAGATGAGGCTAGAGAGGGAGTTACAATGAATGGAGAACGTTACCGTAATATTTTGACCGACTATATGTGTCCAAAAGTGAATGAATTGGATCTGGACGATTTCTGGTTTCAACATGATTTGCCACCTTTAGACTTCTTCCTGTAGGTTTATTCGAAGAGTAAGGTCTACGAAAATGACACAGGTGACAATTCACGATCTCAAACATAACATCTGAACTGAAATTGCGGCCATTGTCCCATTTGTTCTTCAAAAAGTCTTCGATAATTTTGACTTTCGGATGGTCGCTTACAACATAAGTCATAGTGGTCACATGAACGATGTCGTGTTCCATTCATAGTTGCCATATACCGAACTTTTTTAACCAATAAAATTCTACATTGATTTCATCAAAAATGTGTTTAATTTAATGAAAACTTTTTGACTAGCTGTTTGTTGTAATTGTGAAAGCAAAAGCAAACTAGTAATAGCAATCTTACATACTAAAATTAAGACTTCAACCTTTAGCTATATGTAAAAGGAAAAAGGAGAGGAATTCAGGGATTCTAATAAGACGCCTTACTGCTGAAGTTCTCTTGCATCTTTTATTCAGACTCAGAATGTTCAAAATATAGAGTCCGAAAAAGGAACGGTAAGCATTAGTTTTTATTAAAAAACAAACAGTTGAATCAAAAGGAAGAACAATAAATAAATGTTGGCCATATAAAATACTGGCATTTTCACCTGGGTACTCGAAGCTTTGTTCCTATTTAGTGGTAAACATTCCAAAATAGTTATTTGGGTCCTGAATGGTAATTGTTCGGAAAACTGCTGACTATCCTTAAACTTGAATTAGATCAGCATCGCAACAATCACGTTAGTAACGAAGTGCTTGCCTTACCTCCAAGTGGTGGTCTGAAATGAACCAAATGGCCTTAGATTCACTGTTGAAGACTCTTGCAAACGTTTAAAAGACAACGACCTTCGGATCTTCATGTGAAATGTTTGGATCCTTAAAATGTGGGTTCCCGTGGATCAATTGGTAGTGTATTGGCTGCCAAATCGGAAGTCCGGTGCTCCGCGCCCGAAAGACATGTAATTAAGTAGCTTGGTCTAAATAAAATTCTTGAGTGGTCTAAAATTAATTTCCTACAATCAAACTCAAAAAAATCGCAATGCCTCACAATTTGTGGGCATATTCCTGATTCAAACCACTTCCCAACCATGCACCTTGGAAGAGCTGTAATTGAATTTGTTCATAATGTAAAAAATCTCGGTATATTGTTTAATGAAAGTCTTAACTAGGACCGTTTAATAAGAACAATGGTCGACAAGATTTATGGCTACCTTAGCAATCTTTCGCAACACAAAGTTTTACACTAATAAAAAAAAGGTTAAAGATTGTAAGAACGCTACTTATCCCTCATTTTACCTATGGCTATGAAGTTTCCTGTTGCAGAAATTTGAAAGCATAACGCAGACTGCAGGTTAGTTTTTATAACATAACTGGTTATGTTTATGGTTTAGAACGATATGATGACGTGTCTGTGCACTCGAAGATAGTTCTTGGATGTACACTTACCGAGTATGTTGACTTTTGTACAATCAAGTTTCTACGTAAAATCATAACGTAGTTATATGACAAAGAGCCTCTCGTAAGCTCTATGAGCAGAAGAGATGAGAAGCAAAAAGAGAACGTAAAGCGCGAGATCGAAAACATTGAGAGGTTGTACTCCCACTCTTATCTTAGATCTGGTCAAAAGAGTATATGCCTGGTGAATGGAATTTCAGTATCGTTTGCCCGGTCTACCAAGAGGGAGACCCCTCAACAGCGCCAACTATACAGTCAAAAGTCTCCTCAAAATCACAAATAATATCTTATTTGTTATATTGTATTATGTGAATGTCGTAAAGAACCTGATTAGCTACTATCAGTGCGGTTTCAGACCAGCAAAGTTCACAATCGACCTTTTCGAAAATGGGTCTCCTAACTTAAAATTTATTTTTCTATTCGATTTAATTGTTAAAATCATTTAAGAATGTTTTTGTCTCTAGCTTACAATTTATCAGTTCTATTTGTTTCGATTTCTTAACACTGAATAATTTGCTCTACATTTTGTTACAAACTGTCTATCAATAATTACTCTTCAATGTAACGCCATGTATGTATGTAATTCTTTTGCAATTGCACATCATGATTTGTCAAAAAATATATTCTCGTCCATTTGGATTACAGACACGCTGAGGGTAACAAGTTTATAATTATACACAGCTTTCTTTGCATATAGAGCAAATTTTTACACTACAACAGATCCTGCAAAAAAGTCGACATATGACAGTCGCATATGACAGCGGCAACGATATCTACAGACATCGAACTAGCCAGAACGCTTCGCATCAGTTGCCTGAGATGGCTGGGATATTTAAAGCGAATAGACATCAATGCTCCGGCCTACAGATTCTTCGCATCCAACCTGGAGGGATAACGTAGTAAAGGAAGTGCCGCACACATGTAAAAGGGGACCTCAATTTTATCCATAGCGGACGGAAATGACCTTGGGGGTTTCAAAAAAAAAATAGAACTTCAACGGCATGAAAATGTTATAATTTTCGGCATTCTGGTTGCGAAAATTACAAAGTAAGCATCACGTTTTTATTTCTTCCACGAGATTGCAATTCAGGTCAGTATAAATACAATAATGAACAGACGTGTAACCCGGGAAGACATTATCGACGAAATTTCAGCAGCGAACATCAAGTTCCCGCTGCATAACGAACTGGTGGCCGAAGATATTGCTGAGGATTACAGAGAGTACTCTGTCGCCAACATCGATGCTATACCTGCTGCTCCGCCCGCTTTAGTGTCCGCTTTTGCACTTACTGCCGTTCCCGGTGCTATAGCTTTTATGCTATATTGGACCCCCCTCCATGAAAAACATATCGAACGATGCGGCACGCCAGCTGAAGGAGCAGCTGAGTATTTTACGAATGCGTCAGGAAATCCGACTTATGGAAAGGAGTTTCAACCGGGCAACGTGTGCACTTCGAAGAACTAGATGCCGCAGTCATAATGTTTTTTGGAGACGACCACCATGACATAACCAAGTGGCTCGCCCAATTTGAAGATTATGCTTCTGCTTGCGGCGACAATAAAAGAGAGCAGTGTTTAGGTGCCTGGCGCTGGCTAGACGGAACAGCGAAAGTGTATGTGTCAAACTTGGGACTGATGGAATACGATGCAATGAAAACCAGCCTAATAAAGATGTTTAATTGTACCGTAACACTCCAGGAAATCTGTCACCAATTAAAGTTACGTACATTGAAGCTGTCTGAGTTCTGTTTGAGCTACGTCGTGGCAATGAAAGCCATCGGAGCAAAAGATGATCTAGATGAACAGGAGTTATTTAACATTATTATTGATGAGAATTATGACAATACTAACAGTGTCACCCTTTTATATGGAGCTAACACGATCTAGTTCACCGAATGGATTGATAAGAGCAACGCCGAGCGAAGAATATTATCAAGTCAAGCGCTAATATTAACACATCCAAACCGAGGACTACCGCTGTCACCGCTGTCACCGCTGTTCGAGCACTACCAAAGTGCCTGTCCTAAACCACCTGGATCTTGCTTCACCTCACATCAGATGGGTCATCAGCACAGTGGTTGTCCCAAATTGAGACGTAACCAGACAATAGCTGCCATGTGATCATTAGAGATGACTTAAAACCCCAATGCCAACAATGATATTGTAGAAGCCGTTCGGGTAATGCAAATGGTAAGGATGTTGTAAGTCTTATCAAGATAGATGCACTGAGTTCATATATCTCTTTTCTCTTATTAGTTCCGGTAGTCAGATTAGCCCTATTTATCATTCATTAGTTCCAGCGTCCGTTAAATTGTCAAATGTTTTAGTACCGACTAAATTCCGCGGTATTGGACAACAAAAAAATATACGAATATACTTACTGTACCTTCTTCTCTACATATGGTATGCATTTTCGCTAATTGACGTCGCAAAAGAAATGATTTGCAAGGCTGAATTCGATCCCACATTCATCAAAAGGATCATTAGTGGAGACGAAACGTGGGTTTATGAGTACGACACGCAATCCAGACATCAGGCAAGTGAATGACGTTCACCAAATGAGCCGAGATAAAAAAAACACATCATTTTCAGTCAAAAAAGAAGGCAATGCTCATGGTTTTCATGAATTACAACGGTGTAGTGCATCATAAATTTTTGCCAAAAGGCCAGACAGTAAACAAAGAGTATTATTTGGGCGTTATGAGACGTTTGCGTGAAGCAATGGTCTCTCTGATGGTTTATTTGCGATTATTGACCAATATTTCTTTTACTTCATCAATATTTTTATTGGTTTTCGATGTCGATGGTCTGCCACTGCGTTCATCATCTTCGATTGACTCACGACCGCTTTTGAATCGCTCGTGCCACTGGTAAACGACCGTTTTCTTAACAGAATCGTTGCCGAAACCTTTTTCCAACATTTCCAATATTTGCGCACCATTAAATCCGTTTTTACTCAAAATTTAATACAAATTCGTTGTTGCAAATTTAAATCTATTTCTAATATTGTAAAAAATCGCCAACACACAACACACAGAGATAGATGTGCTCTTGGCTACGTAACTTTTGCAAATATCAAGCTATGACGCTAAGATTTAGAGTGAATGTCAACAACAGATGTACCAACTTAACAAAAAAAAAAACAGAATTCGAATCGGAACAAGGGGAGCTCCACAAGATTAAGATTTATCAATGAAAATTGTATTGTATTTAAATTTAGTACTTATTTACCTGTGCAAACTGAATAGTTCAAAACTTATCTGTACAGAGATGAATTATACAAAGAAAATAAATTAAATTACAATTAAAAAAGATTACACAGTTCTGTATTGGTTTTCCCCTTTCAGTGTTGATAATTGATTTGGATAGATTTTGGGGCGCTGATTACGGAAAAAAATGACGATTACGACAGGGTTTTTAGTTATTTAGCTCGTTTTTTTTGTTAAATTACCTATGCCTTCCTATTTATTAATTTATATTTTATTCTAGTAAATACACGGAATGATTGCAGTAGACAATAATGAATAAGTTGTCATAAATAATTAGTTAAATGTAACTTAATTAACTATGTGACATACCCTAATTATCAAAAAAAAAAAAAAATGGAACGTATTGGGTATATATTGTATTTTAATTCGTGCGGCTTTTTTTTTTAAATTTGAATGTTTATTTAAGAAAGACATGTACAATAGTATTATTCAAAGTATTATTAAGTATTTTAATTCGTGCGGCTTTTTTTTTTAAATTTGAATGTTTATTTAAGAAAGACATGTACAATAGTATTATTCAAAGTATTGCCCATCTGAAGCTATGACTTTTTCCCATCTTTCTGGCAATTTGTGGATCCCATCCCAAAAGAACTGCGCCGGCTTGGCAGCCAACAATGAATCAAGCCAATTTTTGATATTCTGCTCTGATGTGAACCGTATTTCAGTGAGGGCGTTCTGCATTGACCGGAAAAAATGGTAGTCAGAAGGGGCAAGGTCTGGGCTATAAGGCGGGTAGGGTAAGACTTCCCATCCACTGTTTTCCAAATAGTTCTTAACCGGAAGAGCAACGTGGGGCCGAGCGTTGTCATGATGGAAAATTATTGCCTCGTGTCTGGTCGCATATTCCGGGCGACTGCTCTCTTCAAATGGATTAATTGTGTTTGGTAGCGTTGTCTATTGATGGTTTCACCCGGTTTTAGCAGCTCATAATACAGCACACCCATCTGATCCCACCAAACGGCTTTGCCGTTAATTTAGCTGGTGGGCCGGGTTTCACATATGATTTTTTGCGCTTGGGGTTGTCGTAATGTATCCATTTTTCATCACCAGTAACAATCCGATGCAAAAATGACTTCCTTTTGTGGCGTTCCAGCAGCATTTCGGACATGCAAAACCGCCTTTCGACGTCTCTCGGCTTGAGTTCATGTGGAACCCAATTTCCTTGCTTTTGAATATATCCAGCTGCCTTTAAATGTTTTAGAATTGCTGCTTGAGTGACATCCAAAGATTCTGCGAGCTCTTCTTGTATTTGGCAACAATCTTCATAGAGTAATGCTTCCAGTTCTTCATCTTCAAACTTTTTTGGCTGCCCAGGACGTTCATCGTCTTCCAAGCCAAAATCACCACTTTTAAATCGTGCAAACCCCTTTTGGCACGTTCGCTCAGCTAGCGCATGTTCATCATAAACTTCCACCAAAATACGATACGACTTTCGGCAGCAGTTTTCTTCATATTAAAGTAATGGAGAAGAACTCCCCGCAAAAACACTTTTTCAGGCACAAAGTCGGACATATTTGAATAAAAAAAAATTATTGTTATTTATTCGAATGAATGACATATACTGAAATGACGTACAATGACAGAAGCTTTCTAACGCATATTCCAATGTAAAAATAACAATGAAATAATACAAGTTACGCCATCTCTTACCAAATTAAGAAGAATTATTTATAGACCCAATATATCAATATTTTTTTTGTATAAATAGCATCATCATTGTTTTTACAAAATCAGTACTTCCGTGCAATTCGTAACGTTCAAGTGTTTAAACTCTCCGGACAATTTTTGCTACATTTGTGCGCAGTTTATGCTGAGAAGGCAGCAGCATAACATTACCGAATTCATAAGTAACTCTTAAAACAATAGGAAAACAAGATTATTAGATTGGTATCGCAACTTTGTACCATATTTTGCTGAAGATCGTAATCTACATAGTGTATTGAGAAGACATACCTGGCTTATTGAAAATGTTTAATATCAAATATGACGCGAAAGAATGGAGATAGTTCATAGACTCATCAAAACGAAGTTTAAAAGCAGTCCTTTTGCATAATGGCAACAAGTACACTTCACTGCCAGTGAAGGAATGCTACAACAATTTGAAAAATGTGTTGGATAAAATAAAGTACGTAGAAAAAGGTTGGATGATCTTTAGAGATTTGAAAATTTTAAGTATGCTGCTCGGTCAACGAAGTACCCTTGCTTTCTTTGCGAGTGGGATAGTCGAAACAGAGGACAACATTGGGCGAAGAAACAGTGGCCACCCAGGACTAAACTAGTCCCAGGCACCAAAAATGTTGTGAAAGACAATTTAGACCCCCGAGAAAAATTTTTGCTACCCCCTTTACAAATAAAACTGGAAATGATGAAACAATTTGTGGAAGCACTAAAGGAGGAGAAGGTTTAAAATATCTACACCAAATTGTCCATCTCTGCGGCCCGGACGTAAAAAAATTGATGAAACATATAGCTTTCGATGAAAAATTTAGTAAAATTGAATTAGAAGCCTGGAAATCTTTTAAAGAAAGTAGTGAGACATTTTCTAGAAAACCATAAAAGTCCAAATTATGACGAAATCGAGAAGAAAATGATTGAAAATTTTAGAAAAATGGGATGTTCGATGAGCATTAAATTTCACTTCCTTAATTCGAATTTGGACTACTTTCCTGATAACTTTTAAACTGGAAGTGAAGAGCAAAGCGAAATATTTCACCAGGATTTAAAAGACATGTAATGTCACTATCAGGGAAAGTGAAATAAAAGAATGATGACAGGCTATTCTTGGCTGTTAAACGGAGATGATTCAAATCGAAATTTCAAGCGAAAATTTCACAATCGGAGTTTCGGTGAAATAAAAGCAAGATACCACAAAAGTATTTAATATTTTTAATTTATTTATTACTGTACCTTAAATGTATTTTTAATGTTTTTTTAATTGTAATGAAAAAAGAAATACTTAGTAAAGTTGTTTTTTTGCAAATCTATACGAAGGGATTTTTCAAAAAAATCGAAGTATATATTCGTAATCAGCGCATCAAAATACCCCAATATCAACATCCAAATCCAAAAGGGAAAAATAAAAGTTAAAATTTGCAGACCTTTGTTATCCCACCAAGTCAATCGCCTTATGCGTCGTCTATCGTTTTAGTCAAAAAAAAGGTACAACACGTATGTGCGTTGATTACAGAGCGTTAAACAAGAAAACCATTCGGAATAATCTCTAACATTACCGTTGATTGAGGACTGAATTGAGTATATAGCGGGTAAGCGATGGTTTACCTTACTTGTTTCAAGGGACGAATTCAATTCACTTTTCTTACACCTCATGGCCAATTTGATTGCCTAAAGATACCTTTTGGGTTGAAAAATGCGCCTGCAAACTTTTTCATTTTCATTATTTACAATTATGACATTTTGATTGTATCTGTCGATTTGGAATCGCATGCGCATGTAGTTGAAAAGGTTTTGAGCAGGGTCTCGAAGTGAAATTAAGTAAGTGCAAATTTGGTTACGACGAAATCAAATACCTGGGTTACCTGCTGAACTGTTCAAGTTATATTCGGTTAAGTGAAGCAGAACTTCGTTGCTATGCTATCAACCATTGGTTTGGTGCAGCTTTGATGCAACGATAGAATGATGGTAAATACCAACCGGTTGCGTATTTTTCGAAGTCGACCTTGACGGCTGAATCAAAATAGCACAGTTTTAAATTGGAAACTCTTTCTATTATTTATGCACTTCAACGATTTTGTGTGTATTTGGAAGGGATTCTAATTTACCCACTATGACCCTAAGCAAAAAGCAGGTAATTCCGAGGGTAGCTCGATGGGCACTTGAATTAAAAAAACTTTAACTATTCAATTCAAAATCAAAGTGATGTATCTATGCATTAAGTCGATGTCATTCAAAGCAACCCTGTTGTGAAAATACTTTCAATCACAAGGATGATGCAATTAAAAATCAGACTGTTGTCGTTATAGATAATGATGATCTGGACTTCCAGATTCAGGTGAAGCAAGATCGTGATAAAAAAATTAAAGAAAACTAAGGAAAATTATGACGGGCTGGTTTTTAAAAAATTTGATTCAGATTTGTTATATATTATGTACCAAAGGAAATGGAAGACAATGTCATTCGGATGGTACATGAGAAGATAGGTCATTTAGGAATCTATAAATGTTATAATCAGATACGAAAGAACTATTGGTTTGAAAAGATGAAGGATAAAATTGGTAACTTTATACAAAATTGCATTAAATGTGTCCGGTTCCGGTTCCGTTCGATACAGTTCATGTATATCACTTCAGGCTGCTGCCTTCGATCTTTTCAAAATGTAAGCACGTGCTTGTAGTTATCGATGCATTTAAAAAATTTGTTCGATTGTACCGGGTCAATTCAAATAGCTGGAAAAATATTTCAGCTACTTTAGTTACCCCAGACGTATAATCGCCGACCGGGGTTTCTGTTTTACTTCGCATGAGTTCAGAAATTTCCTGTTGGCGAACAAGGTTGACCATGTTAAAGTTTCAGTAGCTTTCCCTTAAGCTAGTGGTCAGGTGGAACAGATAAATCGTGTCCTTAGAGCAATGCTCAGTAAATTGGTTGAGTCCATTCAACATGCAGATTGGGCAATAAAGTTGGGTCAAGTTAAATATGCCATGAGCAATATCACAATACTACAATAGTACTACATAAGAGACACTAGGACACTCTTAGGAATAAACCGAAGGGGTAATACTATTAATGAATTGCCGGAGTACTTGGATAACAAATTAAGTAATATGAAATATCCTGATTTGTATAAGAATAGGTCAAAAGCACTAAGCAATATAGAAAAATCTCAGTAGTACAATTTACAGTATTTTATTAAACATATTCGGCCGGCAAGGATATACTCGATTGGAGACTTTGCTGTCATTGGGTACATTAATACAACTGTAGGATAAAATAAAAAGTTCATACAGAAATATCGCGGGCTCTATGTAATTTAAAAGGTATTACCTAATGATCGGTATGTTATACCATGTATATTTAAAGTAATTTGTACATCTGGTAACACTCTCGTTAAATCTATATTCTCATATCGATAAAATAAATCATTCTGCATTTAACCTTCGACCAGCGTGTTTTCTTTGGCCAGTCCAATGTATTACATTGGCAACGAGGACAATAATTGGAATGCGCGATTAGTACTAGCCATCGTTTTAACAAAGTTTAACAAAAAGTAGTTAAGTAAATCATAATTAATATTTAAAAATGACACGCGATGGAGATCCACCACAAAATGTTAGCACTCCTGTAAGTGCGACTACAATTGTGCGTAGCACTGGTCACGTGTGCTCTGTACCATCATTCAATTTGGAGGATGACTTCAGTATGTATGAAGTAAGATTGGAGCAGTACTTTTTGGCTAACTACGTGAAGGATACCAAACGGGTGCCGGTTATATTGACAACCATAAGTCATCGAGCATATGAGATCGTAAGAGAGTTGATGTTCCCCAAGAAACCAAAGGAGCTCCCTTTCGATGAGCTGATGGAGCTTATGAGGTCCCAATTCGAGACTACGTCTTCAATCATCAGAAAACATTTCGAATTCTTTGATTTGAAGCAGAATCAGGGAGAGATGGTAAATAGCTGGTTGGTGCGGGTAAGGAGCGTGGCGATGTATTGCAAGTTTGGCAATTTGTTAGAGGAATTTGTTAAAAATCGCTTCCTAACGGGACTGGTAAAAGGTCCAATACTAGACCGTGTGTGTGAAGAACAGGTGGAAAAGTCGTTAGTTGAAATTTTGAAAGTTGCATTACAACGGGAGGTCTCGCTTAAAGAGAAGGTGAAGGACATACATCGACTGCAGGGAAGCAGCTTCAAAAATGTGAGCAATCGTGGAGAAGCACAAAAAACAATTCGACGACAGGAGAAGCAGCAGACGGTGACAGAGAAAGACAGCATGGTGTGTTTCGCATGCGGTAAAGCAGGACATCCATTCACATCTTGGACGTATAAATGTATTTGTAGAAATTGTAAAAAAAGGGACATATAGAAATATAAAATTTTAATGAAATTGAACTATTTAATTTAAGTAATTGTGATAATGTTAAAGTAGATCCTATTATAATTAAACTAAATTTAAAGAGAATTTCGATGTTAGTAGAGCTAGATTCGGGTGCTGGGGCCTCGGTGTTGCCGTTGTGTTGAGATTGAGATTGAATGTTAAGGGAAGTTGGAAGATACCCACATTTGTTTGCGTAATTACGATAGTGGAGTTTTGGTGCCGGTGGGAAAAATTAAAATACTAATTGAATTCATGGATAGGAAAGTTTGGGGTTGTTTTCAAATCGTTGATGTAGATAATGTCAATAAGAAACCACTTATTGGTAGAGACATAATGACATAATGTTAGGCATTACATGGGACATACAAGGTTAAGAGATTATAAATCAGCATTTTATAGAAAAGTCAGAAGATAATTTAGACAAGTTGGCTAGGGGTATTTGTGATGAGTTTTATGATTTGTTCGATGGAAAACTAGGAGTGGGGTACTCCTTTGGTACCAGTTCTTAAATTGAATGGAAAAATTCGTGTGTGTGCCGATTATAAAGTCACAGTTAATACCTATTTGGAGGATGTAAACCACCCGATTCCACTTGTTTGGGATATTTTGAATTCCTTAATAGGAGGTGAACTCTTTACCAAATTAGACTTTACTGCAACTTATAATCAAATTCGTGTCGACGAAGAAACAGGAAAGAAACTCGCTTGGAGCACACATCAGGGCATTTTTTAAGTTCTTCGATTGCCTTATGGCACAAAACCCGCTTGCCAAATTTTTTAAAGAGAAGTTGAAAAGACACTTCAAGGATGCGAGGGTACAGCAAACCTGTTAGATGACGTTGTTGTAACAGAAAAAGATCTTAAGGAACATATAGCCAATTTGAGAAAGGTTTTAAGTGTGTTAAAAGAGGCAGGTCTCAAGTTGAACAGAGAAAAGTGCGTTTTCTTTAAGCCTCAAATAAACTATGTTGTGAGTAAGGAAGGTGTTAAGAAAGATCCGACGAAGGTACAAGCTGTTCTTGAGTTGCCAAAATCTGGCAATGTCTCTGAAGTACGAGCTTTTGCGCGGATGGTAAACTATTATGCAAAATTTATCCCCAATTTATTAAGTTTACTTGCTCCTTTGTACAGGCTTTTACGAAATGGCGTAGAGTGTAAGGACAAGTTGATTTCGGACGATGTTTTGGTGCATTTCAATCCAAAACACGAAATTGTTTTGGCTTGTGATGCATCAGAATATGGAGTCGGGGCTGTTCTCTTACATAAAATGCCTGATGGCGGTGAAAGACCGATTTCATATGCTTCTCGAACCTTATCTAAGTCCGAAAGAAACTACGCAGTGATACAGAAGGAGGCATTAGCTATTTATTGGGGTGTAGGGATATATTACGAGTACCTTATGGGAAGACGATTTTGTATAAAGTCAGATCACAAACCTCTTCAAGTATTGTTTGGTGAAAATAAATGCATCCCTGTGATGGCAGCGGGGAGGCTTCAGAGATGGGCGATATATTTATCTTATTTCAATTACGATCTAATTTATGTTAAAGGTTCCGACAATGCTGCTGCAGATGGCTTGTCAAGGCTTCCATTGAAGGTTAATCATGTAGAAGAAATCGAAAGTGTTGAATATTTAAACTGGGTTGAAGAATTTGTACCTGTACGTATTCAGGAAATTAAAGATGAAACAAAGCGGGACATAGCTTTGGGTAAGATTTATAGATACGTTCAAAATGGGTGGCCAGAAAATGTAGAAAAAAAAAATTTGAATTCATGTTTCAAAAGAAAGTTTGAGCTTAATATAGAAGAGGGAGTTCTTATGTGAGGGTATAGAGTAATAATCCCAGAAAAAATGAGACAACAAGTCTTAAGAGAATTACATGCCACTCATTTAGGTGCATCAAAAATGAAGGGAATCGCAAGATCTTATTTCTGGTGGCCAAAATTAGATGAGGAAATTGAACGAGTTTCAAAAGATTGTCAGTTTTGTGTGCAGGCAAGGCTCGAACAAGCGAAGACGCATTTAGTCAAATGGCCTGAAACAAATTTTGTGTTTGAACGTATACATGTGAACTATGCCGGTCCGTTTCAAAACAAAATGTTTTTAATAGTTACAGATGCGTTTAGTAAGTGGCCAGAAATTTTCGAAGTGCCTAGAGCTGATAGGAAAAACACGTTAATTAAATTAAGAGAAATCTTTGTCCGTTTCGGTTTGCCGAAGACATTAGTTATGGACAACGGTGCTCAGTTCGTTTCAGAAGATTTTAAAAATATTTGTAACTTAAATGGCATAAACCATTTAACTTCCTCACCATTTCATCCTGCAAGTAATGGGGCTGCTGAAAACCCATGGCTCCTCGCGTGAGCTGAATTTTTTATTGATGTGCCATCTTTTGAGGTTTGGGAAGAGATAATAGTCCGAATGAGCCAAATTGGGGCAATACGGTGGATGCGACAGCAATAACTTTCCGACCCATCGACCCTCCCTTGGCCGCTTCGAAGCACTCGTGCCGGCTTCAGTCCATTGCCGGGCACTCATTCTGTTCTCTGGTGTTACAGTTACCAATCGACGTCAAAAGTCTACCC
Organism: Volucella inanis; assembly: GCA_907269105.1. NCBI lineage: Eukaryota > Metazoa > Arthropoda > Insecta > Diptera > Syrphidae > Volucella > Volucella inanis. The sequence goes on from OU026153.1 coordinate 153,941,177, forward strand.
GATTCTGCATCAGCAAGTCCAAACACTCTTTCGAAGTGCTGTTGCGTTCGTGTTTTTGGTCAGGAGTGAGTATGCGCGGCACCCAGCGGCAGGATAACTTTTTCATATGCAGATTATTGCCAAAAATATGGCGTGTGCATTCAGTACTAATCTTTGTGGGATCTGCTAACTCGCGCACTTTCACTTTCCGGTCAGCCAACACCATTTCATGTATTTTTTTGACATTGTCCTCTGTAACCGCATCGAAAGCCCTGCCGCTGAGGACTTGATCGGTAGTGGAGTTGCAGCCACCACGAAAATCTCGAAACCAATATTTGACGGTGTAACCTGACGAAGCATTAGTCCCATAATATTTATCCAACTTTTCTTTTGTTTCCTTCGCCGTTTTGCCTTAAAAAAAATAAAATCTTATGAGAGAACGAAAATCATTTTTGTCTATACTCAACATAATGCGAAACACGTCAACAACAATCAGCTGTCAAAAAAAAACTTAAGACAGTATCGCACTGAAATTTGGCATGTCTGCCTAAATATGAACAACGGACTTCAAGGCACCATAACCTTTTTTGCAGTAGCATCGCATTCTGGCGGTCAAAGAGGTTACTTTTCACTCCACCTAGTAATCCAGTTCACCTTTGGTTTATCAAGCTGAAAGAAAGTGTCATTGGGCTTTGATTAAATGTGTTAGTCTCAAACAACAAAACTACCAAACTCACTATGTAAGACATTTAATTGAAGACTTTATGAATATCTTTTATGTCCCATTTTACAGTGTATACCCAGAAACGCAGATTACAACAAAAAACAATAAAAAAATACCATTTCTGTTTCGGTAAGATATTCGTGTTGCTTAATGATGGACTTTCCATCTGCTATCGTTAAGATACTCTATCTACAATGTGAATTATCATTAAATTGCTAAAACGACTTATATAACGTAATTTGTGAAGTGTTTCCACAGATATGAGACCACACACAAAAGAGTTACGTGGGAGTTTTCCAGTATTTTTATGTCGGAGGGTGCTTATAGAGTTTTTAAGGCCTTATCTTAAGAAGAAGGTAAGCACTATCACGGACGAAGAAAAACTTACTCACGAAACAAAGCTAGTTTTGAAGAAAAGAATTAGCAAAAAACGAAAGACAGGTTTTTCTCCCGAAGTCTTGCAACCAAGAAATGAAGACAAGTCCACTCCACAAGCGAAACCTCAGCAATTAACATGGTCAGGATCGCGGACTATGGAATGGTACGTAACCTTCTCCAGAATATATTTGAAGTACAAAATGTTACAGTTTCACTCCGGAACAACTTACAGAAAATTAACGTCGATGATTCTGACGCCTACCGCGCATCATCTCAAAAGCTTAGCACCGAGAATTTCTAATGGTATCTAAATAAGTTCAAAAATCCGTTTTGGCTCTTCGCTAGGAAACTTCACAAATCGTGCAAAAAAGAAACGCGATATAAGGCGTGTAAGTTCAAAGTTTTAAGATTCTTGATGCCGTCAATTTCACAAAGAAAGAAAGGCAACAAACGGACTGTGACTTCTTATTTTCATGCCTACTTTCGATAAAAATGAGAAAGTCGATGATAGTTATGAAATCAAATGTATCTTAAGTAGATTTCAACCACACGAAGACATATTGTCAAAGAGATCCATGATGCATTTTGAGAGTGTGAACACAAACAAACAGACCCCAGGGGCTTGCGTCAATTGCACGGGGAATCACCCAGCGAATTACCGACGTTGAAAAATTGCCAAGGAACTTCAAAAGAAGTGGAAAACTCTCGTGAAATTCGTTCTCTCTGACCGAATGCTGAGACATCTTCAAACCGATGAGCCCAAGACAGCTAAAATAGTCTGAATTACGAAACCGATAAAGAACTTTAAAAGAACGTTGGCGGATCAAGTGCAATACGTTCAAGTCGCGCGTACGAACACATAAATTAGGTTCCGGAGCAAACGAAAATGAATCTTGTTTGGAAAACTAAGTAAGCTTGAGTTCGATTCTCAAAAGAAATTTAATAAAACAGGAATATGAAACAATTGCTTGAGATTATAACGTGGAACGCAAACGGCCTTTTAAAAAAAATCGACGAACTAGAAATTTTTCTATGGAAAAACTATTTTGACATAAAATTGATTCCGGAAACCCTTTTAAAAAAGGGAACTAAACCCAAATTAAGGGGTTACTCCGATTATCACGCGCACCATTCTTCGGAAAACGTGAGAGGCAATGGTGGTGATTTTAACGCGAAACATAGGTTTTGGGACTCAAGATGCATTTCAAAAGAAGTCACTTCATTGCATAAAGCAAGTATGAAACGTGGTGTGGACTTTCAACGGACAAACCAACATATTGGCCTACCGACACAAACAAAATGCCGACTTTTTCCTTGCAAAATTGGTTCCTAGACACCTCACGATAGTAAAAGAGTGCTATGATCTCTGCCAAGATCACTCATCTGTGATTTTTAAAATCGAAAGGAGAATAGCGAAGATCAAAAGAGCGCCTAGCATCCAAAACAACAAAACAAACTGGGACGGCTGTAGAAGAGATTGCAAAGAAAATATTGCCTTACGTGTCCCATTCACAACGCCTTTTCAAATATTTCATTACATTCAGAGAGCTACGTGGAAAAACACTTCTTTTTGAACAAAAGGAGCACGAAACAAAAAACTATATAACCTGCTCGAAATCGAAAACCTTTTAGTGCACCCCTTGATAAAACTTATTTGAATCACCTTTCACATAAGCTAAAACAAACACTGCAAGATCTTAGGAATCGTGAGACTTTTGCTTATCTCGAAAGCTTCACTGCCGACAAGAGTTCCAACTACTCGCTCCGAAAAGCTGTAATGTTCACTAAAAAACCTGTTAAGCCTTCGCCTGATACTCATTACGAAAAGCCAATGGCGCATGGACAAAAGAAGACAAAGAAAATTTATTTGACGAGCACTTAGAAGAAACCGTTCGAAGGACGAAAACTGGCCGAAGAACTTAATGTCAGTACAGGTTCTGACAAGTATAGAATTAAATCTGTATTCCTACTATCTGAGCTTCAACAGACAATACCAAACTTGAAAAATAATAAAGCTTCAGGGTAGCATATAATTAGCCCAAAATAATTACCCAAAAAAGGGTTAGTCAAGCATCGTAATATTATTAATGCTTTTATGAGACTTTTATATGTTCCAACCCATTGGAAAGTCGCCCAAGTCATAAACGAGGAAAAAGTCTAAATGGCAAATAATCATGTATTCATAGGCCTATATCCGTCTTGCCGATAATTTCAAAAGTCTTCGAGATATTCTACTCAAACGATTGAAACCTATAACTAAAAAATGACGATTGATCCCGCATCATCATTTTGTCAAACATTCCACAATCGATCAGGTCTATCGAATAACAACCGTAATATAAAACGCCCTAAAAAAATGTTGTCAGGCGTTTTTCCCGACGTATCACAACCTTTGACAAGGTATGGCAGGAAGGTCTGAAGTTTAAGTTGTAACAAATTTCACTAGACAAAAGGCATAGAATCTTATCGTGAGAACAGAATGTTTCGGGTCATATATGGGACTGAATACTAAAAATGTAAGGAAATTCACGTCAGTGTTCCATCACGAAGCGTTCTCGGTCCATACCTGATTCTACTGTATATAGAGATATACCTCAAGATCTAGATACTATTGTAGCGGATAATAATATACTCGCGATGGGTCCAATAGTTAAAATTTCAACTATTTTTTTTAATAAAAGGCAAACTATTTGAGATATTTTAAAAACTTTATTATTGGCTTGAAGTACAATCAAAACATTTATGAATGGAACTCGACTTCGTTCATACGGCCACCGCTAGCACGTTTGCAGCGGTCGATTCGTTGGACCCAATTTTCAACGACTCGGTCACACATTTCGGCCGAAACGGCCGCTAGTTCGCATTCAATTTGGGTTCTGAGCTCTCCCAACGTCGTCAGCGTATTAGCATAAGCCAATGACTTAACGTAGCCGAACAGAAAATAGTCAAGCGGCGTTAAATCGCACGAACGAGGCGGCCAATCGACTGGCCCATGTCTTGAGATAACACGCTCACCATACTTACTCTTTAATAAATCGATTGAAGCGTGTGCTGTGTGGCTTTCTTTCTTTCAATTCGGGCCAAAAATAATCGGTGTTCATGGCGCGATAGCGCTGACCATTCACAGTAACGTGACGATCGTTATCGTCGACGAAAAAATATGGCCCAATAACGCCGCCGGCATGAAAACCGCACTAAACAGTTATTTTTTTTTGGATGAAGTGGTGATTTATGAAGCACATGTGGGTTTTCACCCGACCAATAACGCATATTTTGCTAATTGACGAACCCATTGAGCCAAAAATGAGATTCGTAACTGAAGATGATTTTGCGATGAAATTTATCATCTTGGCGCATCTTCTCCAGAACCCAATCCGAGAACGTACTTCGCTTCAAATGGTCCATCGGCTTCAATTCTTGAGTCAGCTTGATCTTGTATGGGTGTTAACCAAGATCCTTACGCAAAATACGCCATAATGTGGTCTAAGCGATGCCCAATTCTTGAGAACGCCGTGGAATTGATTGATTTGGATCGTTTGCTACGGACGCCTGAACGGCAGCGATATTTTCGACACTTCGACCAACCCGTTGTCTCACTGACTCGGCAACATCACACAACGAATATGTGGACTCAAATTTTTGTACTAAACTTGTTATTGCCTGTCTATTAGGGCGAGAATTACGACCGAAAATTGGAGTTAACGCTCTTAAAGTTGCAGTCATCGACTCCGAATATCTGTAGAAAATTTTTATAATTTGCAGACGTTGCTCGTTAGTGTTCTTTGCCATGATGAAAAGTTTGAGTTTACTGAATAAATTGACAGTGACAGTTTGATGATTAGTGAAAGAGTGCGTTTGCAAATTAAATTCAAAGTTGTCAAGTCCCTATTGGAAAACCCTATTTAACAATCTGATTTTGTATAGGCAAGTGCTAAAACCCTCTTGGATGCATGGTATACAACTTTGGGGGTCTTACCAAACAAAACAATATGTCTATACTACAGATTTAAAAAAAAAGTGCTATGGAGAATCGTGAATGCTTCACGTTATGTAAGAAATAACGATATTTAACAAGCTTTGCTCAAAAACTTGTCTTGAGGATTATTGCAATTGTATTGCTGACTACAAGGAACAAACCGCATGTAACAACGGCAAAAGGAGGTGCCTTCCCTGGAAAGCTACCTATCAAACGCGATAAGCTACATAAGATACGGACATATTAGATTGATGTTAGATCAGCAAGAAATTCTTAATCTGTTTGCGTACATTTTAGAATAAGTTTACAAGCACACTCCTCTGTTCTTTTACTATAACATAGGTATTCGTGATCTTTTGGAATATGCTCTTGCTTTCAGCGCAATAAAAAATAATTGAGTAAAACTAGAAATTTGTTGTTTGACTTTTACTAATCATAAGTTTCAGACAATACCCTTTGTGTAAACATTGCTTGGCATCTATAAATTGGTTCCCTCTTTCATTTGACCTTAACACTTAACGATCTATGACTGCACGTTAATGATGACGATGAAGTTGATGTTGTTGTTGGTTATGGTGTTTATGGGGGTTAACCAGTTGTCTTCCATGTTCTCAACTCTAATCCACATCAAGAGTTTGCATGACAAGTTGGTATCTTAGATTTTCCCACTTAGTTGCTCAATACCTTTGTTAGCTTTGTGTCATAATTTCATCAAGGCCTCTCAGCAACCTATGTATTCTAAGATCTAATCAGATACAAATGGTATGTTCACAGGTCTATAGCACATTAATCTTCACATCGATTTCTATGAATTTACTTTTGAATTTGACAATTAGTATTTACCACGCAACCTATCTTCACTTGAACCCAATTTGATCCCAAAAATGAGAAGCCGCCACAACGTCCATGTTTAATTTAGGCAAGATATAAGAATATATGACCTTTCATAGCTATACTGCGATGATGTGATTTCATGAATTTTTCATTCACTGCATTTTTTGTATCTTTTGTATGAGTATCTTTTGTATCTGTACCTATATCGCACAGTCCCGCAACTGAAATAGAGAAGAAACGTGAGCAATTAGGTGTATTTCATTTTACTCGAGATAACCGACTTCGTATAAGTTAAATTAATTTTAAAAATAATTTATTTTCCTGTCTCTCATCTTTTATGCAATTTTTACTCCTCGGAAGAGTGTGCGAATTAGTTTGACTGAATAAAATGTTCGTACATAATTTTCATAGAATGAGGAGAAAGTAACGGAACGAATAATTATTTGATTATTGTTGCTTGACATTTTAAACATGAAAAGATGGGTGTAAATCTCTAAGACGGATATAACACTCTTGACATGACATGACTGATTTTAAAGTAGTTTCTCGTAGAGCAGAGCATGCATAAATCTAACATCAAGACGTCAATATTCAAGGCTTTGTTAATTTAATATCAGATTGCTTGTCTGGATTTCTGAGAAAGTGATTGTCCAGGTAGGTTATCAAGGCCGAAAAATTGGGACCCATAGGTATCAAATGTAGAAATTTAGTCCTCCAGGTTAAATCTGTGCCTTAAAGTAACTACTATGTAAAAAAAATTATGTTATTATGGCAATTAGGATTCCTTCTGAGAGCTTATTACATAATTACTTATTAACTCTTGACATCAACAAAAAGAGAACTACGGATTTATTAGCGGACTACGCTGATATTTACCAATGAAAGTCCTAGCAAGATTGGAGTAATCAGAGACTACTAAAAGCGTCTGAGTGAGAAACTTTTTACTGTGAATTCACCATCAGTGAAGGAAACTTAGGAACTGAAGAACAAAAAATAGTAGATGTGGTTAAGTAGCAGTTCTCGCAGCAACGTAATGGTTATATATAGAGAGAGAAAAGGGCCCGGTTCCAGAATATTAAGCTATCAAACAGCTGAAGGGTGAACAATGTACATATACACACATATATACATATTGTATATATATATATGTATATACATATATGCGTAAAATCATCAACCAATTATGAGTAAATGAAAACATGCCGGATGACAAGACTATCGACTATATATATATATCCTATTTTCAAAAGAGGGTCTTACGTCTTGTACGAACTAGCTAGGCATATTTCTGAGAACATCTCAAGGTCTTCTGAAACCCGAACCAGTGTGGTTTCCGGCCCGGCAAATTGATTTAGGCCTTTTTCAAATAAATGGCATTTCTAACAACATGGGTGGATCACAAGACCTGATCTTTATATCTAAAGCTATGAATTGTATTGGTCGTATGTGGGAACTTCTTTCTTAAAGCCGCACTAATCGTCTTGAGCTCTACACTGCCATGGCCAAAGTCGGGATCACGGCAAAACTGATCCAGTTGTGCAGCATGACACTGCAAAACATGTAGACAATAATCTGAACTATTGGACAGGTGTACCGAATTTCCAAAAGAAGAGTCACTTTGTTATGTGATTTTATCAATATAGTGCTAGGACAGATAGTAAGCAAGACAGGTGTTCACAGGAAAGGCACTATTTTCAATAGAGCTATCCAGCTGCTACGATACGTTGATAGCATCGACAACCTCAAAGTATGTAAGTGAGAATAAAATTAGATACATTTTGTGAACAAAAAAATAAGCATTCGAACACCGTTGATGACAAAACGCCATAGTAACCTAGAATTAATTGAATACTGAAGAGAATTACTAGGTGAGGTGAAAAGTAACCTCTTTGGAAATGAAAAAAAAATTTTTTTTAATGTTTTTTTATTTTATTCAATATAGTCCTCTTATAGCTTGATACACTTATATACTTCTTCGTGGCGTCGATGATTTCCTCGCGTAAGCTGAATATTTTATAGATGAGCCACCTTTTGAGGTTCGGGAGGAGATAATGGTCCGAAGGAGCCAAATCGGGCGAATACGGTGTATGCGACAGCAATTGGAGTCGTAAATCATTGATTTTAGCCGCGGTTGCGATGCTCTTGTGCGCCGGTGCACTGCCTTGCAAGAACAAATTTTTTTTTTTTCGCTTCATGTGAGGCCGTCTTGCAGCGATTTCGGCCTTCAATCGCTCCAATAATGCACAGTAATACTCGCTGTTGATGGCTTTTCCTTTTTCGAGATATACCATGACAATCCCAGAAAACCAACGCCATAACATTTCCGGGCACTCATTCTGTTCTCTGGTGTTCATCAGTTACCAATCGACGCCAAAAGTCCGCCCGATTCCGCATCAGCAAGTCCAAACACTCTTTCGAAGTGCTCTCGCGTTCGTGTTTTTGGTCAGGAGTGAGTATGCGCAGCACCCAGCGACAGGATAACTTTTTCATATGCAGAATATTGCCCAAAATATGGCGTGTGCGCTCAGTACTAATTTTTGAGGTATTTGCTAACTCGCGCACCTTTACTTTCCGGTCAGCCAACATCATTTCATGTATTTTTTTGACATGGTCCTCTGTAACCGCATCGAAGGGCCTGCCGCTGCGCACTTGATCGGTAGTGGAGTTGCGGCCACCACGAAATTCTCGAAACCAATATTTGACGGTGTAATTTGACGGAGCATTAGCCCTATAATATTTATCCAACTTTTCTTTTGTTTCCTTCGCCGTTTTGTCTCTCAATAAATAATGTTTTATGAGAGAACGAAAATCGTTTTTATCCATAATCAACATGATGCCAAATACGTCAACAACAATCAGCTGTCAAAACAAAACTAAAAACAATTTGGCATGTCTGCCTAAATATGAACGGAATTCAAGGCACCATAACCTTTTTTGCAGTAGCAGCGCATTCTGGCGGTCAAGGAGGTTACTTTTCACTCCACCTAGTAAAAAGCACTATAAGCCAAGTATTACTACTACAATAATTCTAAGCCTCGTATTAAACCTAAAAATAAGCCTAGTCTGAAGTTTACGGCCTAATCCCACTAAAAATTTCGAGCTCAATGAACAATTCTTGGCTTCTCATCGATTCTTTGACGGGGTGGGAACATTTCCCTCGTTTCGTCCACAGAACCGATTTCTCACTTCTCTCTCTCCTATTCACCTAACAAATCTAATCTTCCCAAACACGTATCTTTCAATGTCACGCCCAACTACCACCCTTCTAAAAGCCAAACTGCTGCTAACTTATCTGCAAATTTCATTTTTTATTTAAATTTTGTCCGTTCCTATATTCTCAGACGTTCCTTATCTTTGTCGGTTGACGACCACAACTCAACCATTTATCTTAACCCTCTGCATCTTAGTCTTAGATTCTATGCTTCCTCCTGTGTAGAGCTTATTAAGCAACTTTCCCGCTTAAGAGTTCACAGAATTTACTAAAATGTTCGCCATTAACTCGCTTATTTACTTAAACTTGACTCAATCTGCATCGATGGCGCAAGTCGAACAAATATTATAGTTTTAATCCAACAAGAAAGACTACCCACAGACTCTAAAAAGCTTCGAAAAATTATAGTAAATTTTCATAAAACTTCTACATCTCCTCCACAGATTCGCTAAAGACCTAAACGTTTTTTACAACTGCAGAAAACCCGTTCTAGATTTAGAACTGTTTGCACCAGAATTCAGAATGATGATTCCTTTTTAGTTTGTGTCGTACTCCTAGCAATTCAAAACCATTTTTAACCCCAAATCGTTAAAAAGTCAGTAACAGTTGAATTCGAGTATATTAGCGTTAAAGTTATTAATTTACCTCATATCCTATGCACTCTGTCGGATGATGAATCTTATCTGGTTGCCTCAAATACTGTTTCAGATAAGCAAATCCGGGTCAGTAAGCCCTTATAATTCAGGCCTTTTTCAAATAAATGGTATTTCTAACAACATGGGTAAATCACTAGACCTGATCTTTATATCTAAAGCTATAAATTGTGTCGGCTGTATGTGCGAACTTCTTTCCGAATTAGATCATCTGCATCCTTACCTGCTTGCTATTTTCTCATATGAAAACAACAATTTATACTCAACTCAAAAACCTTCGCAGATGTATTGACTTTAGTTGCATATTATGACAAAAATACTCCTGTTAATTCCGTCGTGGAAATATTCCCTGTATTACGCCAGAGTAATTCCTCATCATCTCTTCCTTGTTATAACAAAGGACAATGTTCCGTCCACTTCGCAACAAAAAAAAATTAGTTATGGCACGTGTACACTAAATTTAGTTCTGAATTTGACTATCGAAATTATACACTAATTCACAACTATCACACTTCTCCCAACTTTGTGATATAACAGATATCTCATGCGAATGCCATCTACCCTCATTTCTGACTCCAACCAATTATTTCGATTTATTAATATGAAAAATAAAAAATCCGTTAGCTATCTGTCTTGTCTCAGATTCTCTAAAATAACATCATCTTCCTTTTCCATCTTCATTTTCCATCCTGGAAAGACTATATGCTATCTGGCATATACTTCGGGTACTTAAGTAATTGCACTTAAAGTAGATAAGCAAACTTGAGGATGATTTTTCTACTGATCCCAATAGTTTGCACGTGCCAATAAACTTATTCAATGCCTCGTAAGTATCTTCAGACTTTTGATCTCCCTAGAGATTTTTTCTTGCCTGTGGAAAAGCGCTTATATAATTCCTATTCATAAAAAAAGGACTAAAACAGGATCCTGCATTCCCAAGATCTTTGAGAGAGTCATTATTAATTCTGATGCAATGTTCTTTCATTGCAGATCTCTCTTTGCAATGAACCAACATGGATTTCTTAAGTGCAGGTGGTGGCGTTGGCGTGATGGTTGACTCACTGACTTTGACGCCACCTACCTGGGTTCGAATCACTGTAGTAGCAAAACAGTATTTTTTTCAAAATCGTCATCCCCCTTTCTGCGGGCAATGTGTATCACAAAGTGAGAAACAACACAAATGGGTGCAAGAAGCTCCCTTGACCAACACCGGGCTGTTGCGCCAAAATATTTATTTTATTTAGATCAACCACTTATTGAGTTCGTTTCTAGTACATTAAGTACTGAAGTGCAATGGAAAGATGTGGAAGTGATTACTCATACTATAGACTTAAACAAGGCCAGTGATAATTTCGCGCATAAGGTAAGTCTTATCAAACTTAATACACATATTTTCAATCTGGGTTGATTTCTTGGTGTAAGTCCTATTTGGAAGAACGTTTTTACATAGTCTATTTTCGTCCTCGTTTATCTAAAGCATTTAAAGTCACTTCGGGTGTTCCACATGACTGTCATCTTGGTCCATTGATCTTCATTTTGCCTATTAATGAATGATTTCGTAAATATTATAAAGAACTCACACATATCTATCTATTATGTCGATAATTTGAAAATCTATAGACAAATTTCCAATTTTTCTGATTTTCATCCTTTTCAAGATGATCTTAATGGGTTCTCAAAATGGTACCACAGAATCTTCCTTGAACTCAACATAAAGGAATGCAATGCCATCTCATTCTCCTGGAAGCGTTAAACACTTCCTGATGGATCTTACTATATATTGTTCCAAGTTGTACTTTCGGTCTTTTTAATGCGGGACGTGTGCGCTGAACTCAATTTTTTTACTTACATTGATTCCTTAATTAGCAGGAGATTACTACACGTTCGGCTTTGTTAAATGATAATTATCACATCTCCAGACCCTGATCTTCCATGTCATTTAGTTTTTAAAGGGCTCCTATTAGTGTGGTATTGGGACAGGAAAATCCGAAATAAATCAAATTTTTACATTACGACAGATCTTAAAAAAAAAAAAAAAACTCAGCTGGAAACTTGCATCAACTTATTTATGTGGTTACGAGAAAAGAACGCGCGAAGCCTGAATTCTCAGCAACGTTTGTTCGATATACAAGAATGAAGGCGCTTTTAATTGCGCCAAATAAAGAGAAATAAGTCAACTAAACATCGCCTATAAAATCGTTTCTGATATATAATGGGAGCCTTTAAAACCATTTATGACCATTCGTGCAGGTCTATATCAGTCCATCTGCGGCCAAATATTCATACTATGGCAGATCTTGGAAAAAGCCCCGGAATTACTGATCGGCACTTAGTATCTATTTGTCAACTTCAAAGCCGCATATTGCAGCATGCTTAGAATGACTATGGCTAAAGTCTTTGTAGAATGACGATGCAGAGTTATCGAAGCTAAATCAAACCAGTAACGAATTAGCCGCGACCTTCATTGTCAAGAAAGGCTATAGACCAGTCGACCGGGTGATATGAGACACCTTCTGAGGTCTGACGGCAAAACAGAGTACATGCTGTCTCAGAAAAAAATGTGCACCACTGATTATTTGACCAGAATGTTACCATTGCCAGTTATAACTCTGAGGTGGTTAAGGACTTCATCTAACTTGACTCAGTAGTTAGGGGTAGTAACGACATTAGCGCCGAAATCAAACGCACAATTACTCTTGTCAATCGCTGTTGCTTTGGGCTGGTGAAGTAATAGAAGCCTTTCTCGCAAGGAAAAACTGGCTTTATAAAAGACCTTTAAAAACCCGGGCCTGGTCTATGGCCTAGAAACGTATTCCTTGGTGAAAGCAGATAGGGAAGCACTTGATCGTTTCGAGAGGATGATACTGCGTGTGATTTTCAGTCTCGTTTTTATTTCCAGGGATGGAGGAGGAGATCGTTGGGTGCTGTAGAAATAGGGTAGGCATTGAGAGATGTCTTATTTCACCTTCAAATGGTAACCATCGGGTACTGGTCGATGCCTATTGGGACAGGGCTAGCCCAACTTATCAGCGTGAATGCGAACCAGTAGACAAAAATAGCAGCGCTATAAATGGAACAGGACAGATCCTCCATATAGAATTAACGGTGGAGTAAAATTCCTGAATAAAACAAATGAAACCTTATCCGGGCAACTCCGGTAATATCAAATCTGGGTCTTCGAAAAGAGAAGGTGGCGGATGAGCCCTTAATGAACCAACGATAGCGCTCATATCCCCGAACGGGTTAATGGCTTCGGTCTACCTGAAATCTCGTCCTAGGAGTATCTACAACGCAACTTGCGCTCCAAGTGAGGGGTTGTACCGCCGGAGAAACTGGCCAGCCATGGAAAAGTAAAGCAAGTTACGAAACAACAACAAGCCTCCGATACGGACAGATCTACTGTTGACAACCCCTACAAATGGAACATGAAAAACGAACTACGGATTCGTATGTGGAATGTTAGTTCTCTTAATAGGCTACGCCAAGCCAAACAACTAGCTAAGGCCCTGGACTGCTGGAAAGCAGATGTTACCGCCATTTACGAAATGCTATGGGTTGGGGATAAAAAACTATAACATTTACTACGGTGATTATTATTGCCGACTGAAGTAGCGTCTACTTGATGCGGATTTGTTGTTAGAGACAGACTTAGGAAAGAAGTCTTGAGTTTGTGTCATGTGATCGAGGGCAACGTAAAAATTCGTATGAATTTGTCAACATTAGCCTTATATGTGCTTAAGACCCCCACAGAGGAGAAAGATGACCAGCTCTTGGACAAGACCTAGAAGCAGAGCCCCAGCTATGGCATAAAAATTGTCCCCGGGGAAGGAAAAGAGGGAAGAGAGGGCATCTTTAGTAGTACTGTCCGGAGATAAAATCTGTTCGACACCACCTCCGATAATGGATTCAAACTAGTCGATTTTTCTTTGCTGTACCCACTATCTCGATAGTCATAAGGGGACTTGGTGAATTCCTTAACAGGTAACCTTCAACCAGGTTGATCACACTGCAATCGATGCAGTCTCCCTTAATCTCTTAAGAAATCCTACGCTGTCAGCATAGGCATAGCCAAAGGCAACATTGCCAACCATCAGATGTCCCTGATGTGCTGGATTTTAATTAGTTACCAGAATGAAATTTCTGGTTTCACGAAGAATGCCGGCAAGCACATACAGCTAAGCAAGATGCTCACAAGCTCTACGAACAGAAGAGGAGAGGCGAACATCGGCTTCTCAGGAGGAAAAAGAAGGAGAATGAGAAGCGCGATCGAGGAAATTGAGATGTGCTACTTGGTATAGGAGTAAGATTCGGAAGATTTATTAAAAGTCAAAAAAACAAAACCTGAAGCCCTACATCGTAGTAAAGTCACAGTCGATGCTAAGGATTCGAAAAGAGCATTTCTGTAGACTGTATACGGTGACGACAAACCACAAATCATAAACCGCTGTCAGGCAGAATGAACCAACATGGACGATGTAGGCCAACAATTAACTGAAGATAGCCATATCCAATAGAGCTTCTGGAGCAGATGGCTTGACAGCGGAGCTCCTCTAAGCGGCAGGCGATGACTTGGTAAGGAACATACGCCATCTCATCTGTAAAATATGGTCAGACGAAATTATGCCTGATAAACGGAACCTCAGCATTATTTGTCCAATGCTCAAGAACGGAAAACATCTGAACTGCGCCAACTACAAAGGCATTAGTCTTCTTAACATCGCTTACAAGATTCTCTCTGCCGTATTGTTTGAATGCCTGAACTCTTTCGGCAATAATCTGATTGGTCCATATCGTTGAAAGTCATGAAAGTTCACCATCGGCCAAATATTCACACTACGGCACATTGTGGAAAAAAACCCATGAGCTTCAAATCGATACACACCACCTATTCATCGATTTTAAGGCCGCGTCCGACTGCATCGTCATTTTTGCCAAACTAGTCCGTTTGTGCAGGATGATGATGGAGAATGCACGGCGCTCCATAGAGTTCTGTAAAAAACGCTGTCATGCAAGTTTTTTTTAACATCATTCTTGAAAGATTAGTGCAAAACTTTTGTGCCAACTCAAGAGGCACAATCTTTTAATTAGTCGCATACGCCGATGATATTGACATAATCAGAAGATTATGGCGCTTTCAAGAGTATTGTGGCGGAAGCGGGGAGGTATATCCCATTAACCAGAAACGACACCCATCACCAATGTATCTAACAGAACGTCATTCTCGATAGATATAACTTTGACGTAGTTAGGGACTTTGTCTATCTATGCTCAACAACACAAGTGCTAAGATCAAACGAAGAATAACTCCTGCCAAATAAGTGACCCTGTATAAGATCTTAATAGTCCCACTCCTGCTCAGTGGCGCAGAGGCATGGACTTTATCAAAAATGGATATTTTGGTTGTTTTAAGAGGACCAATTTTCGGTGACGGTGAGTGGAGAAGGAGATACAACGACGAACGTATGGGCTGTACAACAACATCGAGTTAGCCAGAGAAGTGAAGGTCCAACGACTGAGCTGGGTCATATACTATACAGCGGAAGAACAACAATGATCCGTCCACCCCCAGGGACACTGCAGTAGTAGAAGACCGCGACTCAAATCGCGCCCGCAAGTGGAAGGAGGCCTTAACCAGCTTAGCATGCGGAACTAGAGGCAGCTGGCTAAAGATTGAGCTGGCTGGAGACGCTTGTTAGTTGAGGCCTAGATCCAGCCCGGACTGTAGCGACACCTTAAATAAGTACTATAAGTAAGGATGGTGGAGAAGATTCAACAAAGAAGTGTACGGGCTGTACAGCGACATCGATATAGTCAGGTATCTAAGGATTTAAGGTCTAAAATGCTGGGCCTTATTAAACGAATAGACACCATAACGTCAGCCCAAATATTCTTCAATTCTAACCCCCCGGGACGGCGCAAGAGAAGATGACCGCATCTAAGGTCTTTTGCTCATAAAGTTCGTGAGGAGTTCTCGTCCTACTTTGCACCTCCGGCTTGTATGTTTTCTTTTTCGCTGCAAGCATATGCTGTTATACTTCATAAAACCAGGAGCATGGTGGTGGTAGTCAGGTAAAACCTAAATCATTAGATGCGGCGTCTCTGATACCTTGTTGACAGTGGTGCCGCTAGTCTTCTATACTTGATGCAGGCAACATCAAAAGCAGTCTTTTGCGATTATATCCGTTGGACTTCAAATTTCCTTACAGTATCCAAGTTATCTGCATTCACATGTTGGATACAATAACGTTTTGGTCTACGTCCATCTTTGCTTTTCGGATCTTTTGCGTTTCGAACATTGAGTCTTGTTTCGATCTCAATGTGGTTAATTTTGTTGCTCAGAAGATGTTAAGGTGTGGATGTTGAGTTGTGGGAAGCGTGTGCTGGATATGATGGCATTGTGTGTGTGTGCTTAAGATACTGCTCATGAGTTTGGTCGAGGAGCTCTATGAGACTTGAGCACATATCAGGCTTACGTTTGCTAATTTGGCCTTATTGCAGATTGGCATAAATTATTCGCTTACAGGCTTAAAGCTAAAATCTAAGTCTTCACCATCATAAGCCTATTACAGAGTCATTGCTTCTCTTACCCATTGTTCCGATGGAATGTCACCCTAAAACTTGTTGGAAACCCCCTCTTAACAACAACAAAAACTATTAAATTAGTTACAAAGGTCTCATTTAATTTTAAGAATATAACAGCTTAATTTCTAGTAGATTTATCTTCAAGATATCAAGTATCTTTTTTTTGAGCAATTTAATTAAATGAACCCCATGTAGCATGGAAAAAAGAAAAAAGAACTATAACCATCAAAAGATACATCATCAATTACCTTAAAGCAAGTATCTACACACAACGCAGCTCTTAGTTTCAAGGTAACAACTTTCAATTTCATTGATGGCAGTTAAATCGTGTTGAAAGGGAAACACTACATTCAAGCCCACTTACGATTCATTCATCGTGTAAAATGTGCTGACTGACAGCTACACGACACAATGTAAAGAGCAACATTCAACAGCCAGACAAACAAAAAGTGTAACAACGCTTTAATGAGGCGAATGCATCATTCTCTTGGGTAAAAATTGGATTTTTCCAGAAGCCGGATTGCTTTGAGCTTTGACTTTGTAGCTGGCCGGTGGTGCTACTGATTTTGAGGCGGCCGCTGGTGCACTTATTGTGATTGTATTTATTTAATAGAAAAAAATCAAGCGATTTAGGGAAGTGGGTCTAAGCTTTTTTTTTTAACTAAGCGTGTGTTGCAGAATGTGTCTACATATACATACGAATATGTACTGAAAGTTCTCATTATTCTCATTATTCACAATGTGGAAGTTGAGGGACAATTAATCCGAAGATAAGTAAGTGAACAAAAAGATTTCTTAGACGTGATTTATCTTGCCGTATTTCTTAAACGACTTTAACTTATTGTATCTATTCTATTGTGTCTTAAACAATGTTTACTTCATAAGAGTATTTGTGGTTTCTCTTTCATGTAAACGATGACCGGAAATTTAGAAAGAAATGATACATTACCAGGAGCAGATCTAGTCGTTCAACTTTAGAAGCCTTTCGAAAGTCAACTTTTTTTCTGTCAAGGCAAATCTTTACTTCATTGTAAGATTGTTTGTTACTTTTATTCGCTTTAGTGCCAGCACTCACCAAATAAGTTCCGAGTAATCGACTTCCTGCAGCCTAATGCGATCACAGGCCGAACACTCACTCAGATAGCAATTATTATCGCAATTATGTCGCAATTATTATAAGAGCAAGGGTTACAAAATGTTGTGTCACTTATGCCTAGCGCACAAAGAGGTAAACAAAACGTAGTGCTCCATTACGACACCATAAGCATCCTATATTATATTGTCGCTTACTTCTTAGAAGCGTTCGAAAGCATTAATTTGATCTGTCGGCATCCTGGAAAGTCATGCCATCTGTAAGGACTTCTGTTGGCCACGGAGACATCCATGATGTAGGAGTAAACGGCTCGTCCGATTGGGTTGGTTCTTGCCAATCCCGTACATCTCAACTCAACTTACCCTTTTGTCTCGTTCCAAAAATAGTCAACGAGAAACTACTTTATTTTATATTGTCTTAAAAGACGGACTTTAAAGGCAGGCAAAGATAATTATAAGAGCAAATGAAAAGGGAAGATCACGCGCTTAAATCTGACTAAGTAGTATAATAGTATTTTTTATTTTTTACTATCCCTTATTCCAAAAAAGAAAACTAATGCTTACTTAACCCCTACATATCCTAAGATGAAATCATGACCTGAAATGAGCCAGATGTTGTTGCCTGAGGAGAGTTAACCCACTCTTATCGCATATAAATGCTACCAACGGAAGTCCGTCACGTCATTTCCCGTTAGGTCGTCTCCGTTTGTACGTCACGTACGGTCAAAGTCGGCCCCATCGAAGGCCGTCCATCCACAAACCACTCACGCTAAATAAAGGGTTTTACAATAGGGACTTGACAACTTTGAATTTAATTTGTGAACGCACTCTTTCACGAATCATCAAACTGTCACAGTCAATTTATTCAGTAAACTCAACATTTTCATCACGGTAAACAACTAACGAACAACGTCTGCAAATTATAGAAATTTTCTACAAATATTCGGAGTCGGTGACTGCAACTTTAAGAGCGTTAACTCCAATTTTCCGTCGTAATTCTCGCCCTAGTAGACAGGTAATAACAAATTTAGTGCAAAAATTTGAGTCTACATATTCGTTGTGTGATGCTGCCGTTCAGACGTCCGTAGCAAACGATCCAAACCAATCAATTCCACGGCGTTCTCAAGAATTGGGCATCGTTTAGACCACATTATGGCGTATTTTGCGTAAGGATCTTGGTTAACACCCATACAAGATCAAGCTGACTCAAGAATTGAAGCCGATGGACCATTTGAAGCGAAGTACGTTCTCCGATTTTGTTCTGGAGAAGATGCGCCAAGAGAATGAATTTCATCGCAAAATCATCTCGACGAAGCTCATTTTTGGTTCAATGGGTTCGTCAATAAGCAAAATATGCGTTATTGGTCTGGTTAAAACCCACATGTGCTTTATGACTTACCACTTCATCCACAAAAAATAACTGTTGGGTGCGGTTTGCATGCCGGCGGCGTTATTGGGCCATATTTTTTCTTCGACGATAACGATCGTCACGTTACTGTGTATAGTCAGCGTTATCGCGCCATGATCACCGAATATTTTTGACCCGAATTGAAAGATATGTACTTGGATGACATGTGGTTTCAACAGGATGGTGCCACAAGGCACACAGCACACGCAACAATGGATTTATTGAAGAGTAAGTATGGTGAGCGTGTTATCACAAGACATGGGCCAGTCGATTGGCCACCTCGTTCGTGCGATTTAACTCCGCTTGACTATTTTCTGTGGGGCTACATTAAGTCATTGGTTTATGCCAACACGCCGACGACGTTGGAAGAGCTCAGAGCCAACATTGAACGCGAAATAGCGGCCGTTTCGTTGAAAATTCGGTCCAACGAATCGACTGCTGCAAACGTGCCCGCGGTGGCCATATGAACGATGTCGAGTTTCATTCATTAATGTTTTGATTGTACTTCAAGCCAATAATAAAGTTTTTGAAATATCTCAAATGGTTTGCCTTTTATTTAAAAAAAAAAGTTGTCAATTGGTTATTAGAAAACCCTATAGTTATATGAAAATCCCATCGGCTTCAACTCTGATATGAAGGCATAACACTCATGTTGGAGTTGGTTGCTTGCTGGGCTAAATGTAACGAACTAACAACTAGCACGTACTTAAGACCCACTGGTTGAGGATGCACTGGCTAGTCCCGTTTAGTTTGACAACCACCTCTGGGAAAAATATCGAAACCTAATACACCTGAGTTTCAAACTACTACACCACCCGCCCGCGCCCCGGAGAAAGGCTAGTGTTATGCGATTTTTTTGGATGTTTTGAGCATGAGACGTGTGTCAGAAACTTCTTAATTTTGATCAGAAGACCCTTCGCAAAGCATTGCTCAGGAGCCTCTTGAATAACGTCAACGATGACCTTGGCTTACTCAAAAGGGTTTCCAAACCTGAAGAGAGCTATGAAAGGACGAAGAATTGCGCCGATTGAGGAAATAAGAACGGCATCGCTGGAAGAGCTCAAGGCTATACCAAAAAGTGCATATGAGAAGTGCTTCGAGGATTAGGAAAAGCGTTGGCACAAGTGTATTTCATCTGAGGGGGATTACTTTGGATCGGACAACATTACTATTGATGAATAAGTAAATATTTACCTTCGGGTGCTCTATACGTAGTATTCTCGTCCAAGATCTTCGTGATAAGTGCACAAGAGCAGAGAGGTATTTAAGAACCACATACCAACGCAATGAATGCCACATAACCGAGATTGATAAACCACCTCTATACCGAAGAGTAACTGTACACAAATATCAACATGACTTTTCGGACAACGACCAAAGTGATATAGTGGCTCTCCAAAATTCAAGAACAAATACACCTAACAATTACCTCGAATCTAACCGGCATACTAAAGCAGAAAAAACGAATATTCACAAAACTGAGCTGACGAGGATAACTTTGATGCATCCACTGCATTCCATACTTCTATATTGCTTCAGTTGTGGGCAAAGGGCTATTAATTTCCACTGTGCACTTAGCACAGGAAAACCTGAAGATCAGCGGAATGCCGGTGGTCATCCGCTGATGCTGGCAACAACCCCGGCAAACCCCGTCAAACCCCGCCAGTAAATATTCTGTAGCGTGATACAACGGCAATATAAGTTCAGACGTATCCTAATCCTCTGCAACGAAAGACCCTCCATCGAATACAACGAAATTACAGTGCCGGTGGAGAATAATAGAAAATATAAAAAAATTCAAAAGCTAAAGGAAAAAAAGTGTGCAATAAACGCAAGACGACAAAACGAAGTTCAGAATCTGTGATAAGTATAGACACAATAATAGACCCTTCGGAAAAAAAACACTGGTATTTTAAAACAGACATAACATTACCCTGACAAACTTTATGACCGATATACGGGCAGTTGATGTCAACCATCAGAAAATACTCTCACGATTTAGTTATCCTGTCCCATGGCATGGCAAAACTCGGTACTTACAAATATTCGTGGTCCCAGATTTATAAAAAGATTTATATTTAGAAGCACACTTTTGTGAAAGTTTCGGGGTCGCTCTTAACATGATCTTGGGACTGGACTTGCCATCGCCAACCGAAAACGATTCTCTAATCCAAACAACTTTTTCCGATAAGACTAAGCTTTAAGAGCCTAGATGATAACCAAGCTCCTATCAAACAATGTTTTTACCTCAGTTTTCTAGCGATACAAAAACTGTTATATGACGAGCTGAATGGCTAGGGGTGATCGAAGAAAGCAGTAGTGCGTGGAGTTCGCCGATAGTCTTGGTAAGAAAACCGGGGAAGAATCGCCTACGTCTAGACTCAAGAAAGGTCAACGCCATAACAAAAAAGTATGACCATAATTGATAGGTGAGATAAGACGAAGGTTATTGAAAAACACGACAAATTGCCAATGGGGCAGACATGCGAGTATAGTGCCAGTTGTCAAAAAGAATGGATACATACGATTATATGTAATGTCTGAAAAGGTTGAGGCTACAGTTGATTGCAATAAACTTGATTACATTTTAGTCCTACGTACAACTTTAAAGCTGATAAACCATTATCTAAAGTGTATTCCTGATTTATCTACAAAATTGTCTCCACTCAATGATCTGTTACAATATTGTAAATCATTTGTCCGGAGTAAGAAATGTCAAAATGTGTTTAGTTATCTAAAAAATGAAATTACAGGTCCACGGGTCTTTACGAAGTATAACCTAGACCAGATACCAGATCGCTAACAAAGTCTGAGAGAAGCAGTCTATTAGGATTTACGTAGATCCTTTCAATATTGTTATGGCCGAAAAATTACTCAATAATGACCAGCCCTTAACAAGGATTTTATATGCCAATAATGACTTGCTATCAAACTGTGTCCTGAGTCCCTTGCATTATGCGAGATTTATATCCAGATTCGATTATGATATCATTTAGACATCGTTTTAGAGATGAAATATGTACATAAGGAGACTACAAAGGCTTGGAATGAATCAGGGAATCTTTTACCGAATAATAAAAATGCAGAAAATTACTCAATATAACAGAAATGTGTTTTCAAGAGCAAGCGGATTATGATTCCTGCAAGTTTACAAAAAAAAACTCCACACTGCGCATGAAGGCACTAGCCAGATGTCATATAGGATGATTCATCGTAAGCTTTGATTTATAATGTAAAATAAAATACATAAATTTGAAAGTGAACTTAAAATTTTTATTACTAGTTAAAAGAACAATTAATGGCATTTAATTTTTGGGAATGACATCATGTACATATTGGCTACGACTACATCTGAAGTGGTCCAATCGGAAGGTACAATTTTGGACGACTGGTTCAAGTATAGCGATTGATATCTCGCGAATCACAGAGTAATGTTGGCTTCCAAAGCGTCAATCGCAGCTGGATTATTCCTGAAGACCAGAGAAAATAGTCCAAAGGTGTGATATCGCACGATCTACGCGGCCAATTTACCGTAGCAAAACGTGAAATTTAGTGCTCACCAAATTGATTTCTCAACAAGTCTATTGGTTCACACGTTGTACGGCTCGTAGCGCCATCTTGTTGAAACTAGAGCTCACCGAAACCATGTGTTTGAATTTCAGGAAGTTCATATTCCGTTAACATGGCACGATTACGGTTATCATTGACGGTAACATTCTGATTTGCCTCATTTTTGAAGAAATATGGACCAATGATTCCACCAGCCCATAAACCACACCATGCCATTCTTTTTATTTGATGTAATGGTAGCTCTTGGTAATCTTCGGGTTGCCCATCCGCCCAAATATGGCAATTTTGTTTATTAACGTATCCATTGAGTCAGAAATAGGCTTCATCACTGAACAAAATTTTACCATAAAACCGGATTTTCATTGAGTTTTTCCAGAGCCCATTCACTGAAAATATGACGCAAATTCAAGTTGCCTGACTTCAATTCTTGCACAAGTTAAATTTTGAGATCCTTACGTAAAATACGCCAAGTTTTCGAATACGCCAAGCCAATCTGCTGAAAACGACGACGAATCGATTCGTCACGGTCATCGCGTACACTCTCAGCCACAGCTGCTATAGTCTCTTCACTACGTACTGTATATGGTCTAACCGGTCGAGTATCATCCACTAATGTGAATTGGGACTCAAATTTGTGAATGGTATTGGCAATAGTGGTTTCAGTAGGTCGATTATGTGCACCGTAAGTTCCTCGAATCGCACGAAAAACATTTCTCCCAGAATGCTGATTTTCGTAATACAGCTGAACAATTTGGAGACGCTGTTGTGGTGTGAGTCTCTCCATGATGACTTGGCAAACGATACTAAACAAAAATGATAAAACAGTTTGATAGGAGTCACGCGTGATTGTCAAAAAAACACTATTGAAAATGAAACCTCACGATGAATCACCCTACACATATATGGTGGCAGCTTAAGTATAGGCAATGATATTGGGCAACTCTGCGGGAGTTATGTGAAAAAGGTGGAGCTTCAATCGTGGGATTATCCAAGGGCTCTCTGGGAGCACTTACAGGCCCTTTTATGAACAAATCATTCTTAATTGTTGTCTACACATATACTAAGTGGGTGGAAGTGAAACCGCAAATAAGTACTACCAACTCTATCATTGAAGCCTTACGAAAAATATTTTCGAGGTTTAGGCTTCATTTGAAAATTGTCACTGATAATGAGCAACAATTCTGATCCTTTGAATTTTCTGAATTTTTGAAACTAAAACTAGATAAGATGAAAGGTTTGTCTATAAAACGAAGCGAGGGCTACGCGCTACGAAGGATAAGCCCGGAAATCTGCAGGCGAAGGTGTGCAAGCTTTCGAAGCAGTAAAGGCGTTTAAACCACAAATCAGAACAAGAATAGATCTCATCAAAAGAGAATCATCAGCCAAAGCTGAAAATACATAAAGTCATACGAAGATACAACAATATAAAGTTGAGGACTTGACTCAAGTTCGAGCTTATACTAATAAAGCTTGTCAATGGAAATGTGGGCAAAGAGTTGAAGTCTTCATTGAGATGTGATGATCGACAACGAAAAGTATATCCAACACATTCACAAATTTGCCGACCGGAATGTAAGCCTACCAAGGAAAATCAATTAAGCATAGTGAAACAGAAGACATAGATAGGACAAACTTGCGTATCCTGCCAAGTGGTAAAGACCTGAACTCACAAGAATGGCCAACTTGAGATAATCGATGTGGGAACCCAAGGCGATGTAACGCCATTAAATACCGGCTCATCCGATCTAAAATCTATTATATCAGACGCTGATTGTTGACGTTCAACACGACATACGAAGCTGCCTAAAAGCTGGTAGAACACAAGTTTTCTTTACGAGCGCAAAGGTGTTAAGTCCTCACTTAAAGCTCGGAATGCTGAAAGCTTGATCGATTGAATCAAATTGTCAAACCAGACAATAATCGCCGCCTTCATCTTTTAAATTTACTATAATGAGGTTACATACATGTATATTAGAAATACTATATGAATAAAGGTTGAATTTTTTGAAATATGTTAAGTATATCTGTAATGTTTTTCAACTGAGTATTATTAGGAAATACACAATAAGTATGTTGTCTGGCTATGACCTGTATTTCATCTTATTTTGAACCCTGTATACTTATGGTCCAACATAGATGCTACGTTAGATATGTGCCAGTGCTCAACGAGATTGTAAAGAAAGGGAGCTGAGGTATTGTAAAAAGGTCAAGCACTTCTTCTCCTTAGGGTTAAGGTCTGAAATGTGAAGGTATTGGATTTTAATGCTGCTTAATCTTGGTCTGAAATCTTGCCGGACGTATGGCCTTATAATTCGTAGCCCGGGACCCTTGGATAAAACCAAGAGCTATGTCGTCTTCGCTCTACAAATAAGTTGCTCTCAGATTTACTCTACTCTAGATGCTGGATGGTTTCTGGTGTTGTTGGTAGTTGCAGTGGCAGCAATTGTGATGCTACAAGTTTTGTGTTCCAGCTTTTTCTGACTGTTGCGTAATCGATTTTCGAGGGTCTCTGATGTTTTCCCGGAGCTCATAAGAAAGAGTTTCAGCTTTTCGTATCGGTGGTTGACATGGCCTTTAAAGTCATTCAATCGCTTCATGAAACTGTCATTTGTGTTGTATACCATGTCTTTGAAGAACTTTCCAGGCTCTGGTGTTGATTCCCATCAGACTCTATATCTCTTTGACTTTAGAGAAAAAGTCGCTCAGCCAGTTGGTGGTGTCGTCCAGAGCAAGAGTTGGTCTGACCCACTAAATATATCGTTATAGGAACCCTATCGACTACTGTATTTCCCGTTCGAATGCGCTTCACCCCTATACTCAACATGCTATACTTCACATAATGTGTTCGAGTCTGTGACGCTCAGAGAGGAAGATTCTCTTCTTCGCTTCTCGTCCTGATAACAGAAATTGTACAACCAGTTCAATTGACGTTCATTTTTAAATTTTACACTATGAGTTGACTCCTGAACTTGGACCAGGCGAATTTTGGCTGTCCTGTTTAGATAGGGGATTGTAGTTCAGTATAACGATGCATTTATTATCATCGGATGAAAAGAGGAGATCAAAGTGCTTGTCTAAACCTTAAGTAGTCCTAATCAATTATTTTTAAGACCTCAGTTTTGTATTTGTCAGAGTGGCTGCCATGGTGTTACCTTTGTCACGATTTAAGCCATTTTCATTTATTGGAAATAAGCATTAAATATTTCAGCCTTCTCTACTCTACTGTAAATAGTTGTTATTGGATGCGATTCTAAATATATATATATATATATATTTTTTTGGTTTGATATTCAATATATTTCAATATTCAACCTACATACAAATCTGACAACCTCCCACCAAAAAGGAACCATAGCATCCTTGTTCAGCTCCTGCGATCATTCACCTAATGAACAGTAAGGCCAATGAAATTCAAGTAGCATAAAGCCGTAACCACATCATGTCGTTGTACTATAGCAACGTGCCGCATTGCACAATCATCAAATGTCATCAATCCAATGAGTACTTGGAATGCGTCAATTGCCTTAAGTTGTACGTGCTATAAACTGACGTGATGTTATTTGAAAAAAAAAAAAAAACATTAAATAGTAATATTTAGCTCTTTGGCAACACGTATAATAGCTCTTCTCAGCTGCCTTCCACCGACTAACTCCGATCACGTAACCCAATTGTTAGCTGCGAGCAATAAAACGTTCATCATCCCTACACCGAACCGAGGCGCGCGACTATGACTTTTGATCGCTATCTGCAGCACAAAAAATTTTGTGAGTACGAGTACTTTATAAAATTTTCAAATAACAATAAACCAGCAACCGGGGGTCGACGAATTACTCGTCAGGGGATCTTCCAGCTTAAAGGAGACAAATATGCCAAAAAGCAGTTTTTGAGATTTAATACTCAAGATAATGGCAATTGATAAGGCGGGCAGACTGGGACCGGGACCGTCAATTACAAATGCGAAATGTGGAAATAAGCTGTAGATGTCTCACACACTTATAAAAACTGAGAGAGAGATTGGTTTTGTGAATTCAGCATAAGACATTTACTAGAGACAAGAGGCATGAAGTTAGACTTAGTTGTGATTTTGGGATTGGTTTTCACTTGGCAATATCGAATTTAACAAAAGTCTGAAAAATTGCTGCTGATGTTTCTATGTACTGTCCTCCTTGAGCAATGATTCTTTTGACACCATACAGTGGGGTCGAACGAATTGCAATTGGAATCAATTTAAAGTCATTTACCATACATATGTTACTCTTATCGCATATGATAGATACGAAGATGTTTCAGTTAGAGCAAGAATTTATATGATTGTCAGGTTTAGCAAATTGGAGGCTTAGCCTCTAATGATTGTGGTTTTTTAAAGTGTATACCCTCTAATAGAGAATTTCCTTCATATCATTTGTTCTTATTTTACCTCCAGGTGTTAGCCATCGTGTACTGGTCGATGTCTATCCGGACGTGAAAAGTTTGGTCCCTTAACAAGGCCGCGTGCAGCCTTTGCTTATATTGGATAAAAAGAGGGTGAAAAACGATATCAACTACGGCGATTGTTATCTACGGCAAAAGCGTCGCATGTTGAATTTCCAGCATGTTAACGAGCAGCTAGTAACAATCTGTGTTGAGGCTAACTTTAAAAACATTAGCCTTATATGCGATCATTCTTCCACAGAGGAGAAAGATAACGATACCAAAGATCAAAGATACAAGCTCTTTGACATGACCTATCGGCGATTTTAATGTAGATCTAAAAACAGAAGGCATCTGTAGCAGTAATGCCGGAAGTTATAGCCTGCACGACAACACCTCCGAAAACGGATTCAGACTAAAGAACTTTGACGCGAGATGGGGTGGTTTCCGCATCTCGATAAGGGGACTTGGAGATCTCCTGGTCGACCGTCTGCCAGAGTGAAAACATTGCGATCGACGCAATTCACTCCTCCAGTATTATGGATGTCCAAACGTTACGAAGGGTTAACATCGAATCGAACCATTGCTTTGTTGTATCCAAGGTATGGCTGCGAATATCCCGAAAAACGTAAAGATAAGCTAATACTGTGATGAAGTTTGACGTCAGATGGCTGTAATCGCAAGAGATCGTGAAATTCTTTTCCGATATAGTCTAACTTAATTTATTAAGAGTTTCAATGCATAAGAGTTTCAGCATCATGTATTAACCAGTGGCGACATCACCAAAAAGCTCTCAGAGATTCCATCACTGATGTGCTGGGTTTCCTCCGCCAATAGAACGAAATTCCTGGTTTGACGAAAAATGCCGGCAGGCATATTCAGCTAAGACATATAAAGCCACCCTACGTAGAAGGACTAGAACTGCTCATAAGCTCTACGAGCAGAAAAGGAGAGACTAACAACGGCTTCCCAGGTGGAATAAGAAGGAGCATGAGAAGTACGCGGTCGAGGAAATTATGTGATGTTACTTCAGGAATGAGATTCGAAGGTTTTACCAAAAGATAAAAAAAATATACCACGGACGCAAACCCCAAATCAAAACCTGTAGGGATGAACACGGGAATACATATAGTAGTATACCTGGTTTTGGACATTAATTGCTTACAATTGTGGAATGGGGCGACATCGAAAATCGTATTGTTGTAGTTAATGCAACTTAATGCAACATGGAAAAATGGGTTAACTTTAGGACGTTGCGACCGCTTGGAATCACTCGCAATTTTGTGTATCGTGTTTTGAAGTTATTTGAGGATACTGGTGGAGTACGAGATCGTCAAAGATCCAGCCGTCCGAGCACTGTGAGAACTCCGAAAGCGATCAAAGCCGTGAAGAAACGAATCGACCGAAAACCGCTGCGAAAACAGAAAATCTTGTTGCAGGAAATGCAAATTTCGCAAAAATCCATGTCTCGAATGATTAAGAAAGATTTAGGACTCAGCGTGTACAAGCGACACAATGGACACCTGCTCACAACCGCATTGAAGGAAAAACGCAAGCGAATATCGAAAGCGTTACTCAGCCGGTACGCGAAGAACGCTCACAGACAAATTCTGTTTACTGACGAGAAAATCTTCATCGTAGAAGAATTGTTCAATAAACAGAACGATCGTGTGTATGCTCGGTCATTCAGAGAAGCATTCCAACTCATCCCGAGGGTTCAAAGAGGCCACCAACCCGCGTCTGTAATCGTATGGTGGGGAGTGTGCTACGATGGCATTACCAAGCTCCATTTTTGCGAGAAAGGAGTGAAAATATCGGCCAAAGTATACCAATCGACTGTCTTGGAAACCCATTGTGAAGTCTCTCAACCAATCAATATTCAACAATAAGCCATATACTTTTCAGCAAGACTCTGCTCCAGCTCACAAAGCAAAAACGACTCAAATGTGGCTCAAAAACAACGTTCCGGACTTCATATCAACGGATGATTGGCTAGCTGGTAGTCCAGACCTCAACCCGTTGGATTACAAGTTTTGGTCCGTATTAGAGGGCATGACTTGCTCTACTCGACACTCAGATATTGAGTCGTTGAAGCGAGCCCTTGTCCGTGCAGTGGACAATTTCCCCATGCATGAAGTGCGTTTCGGGATCGATGAGTGACCACATCATCTTAAGTCGTGCTGGAAGGCAAATGGAAGTCATTTCGAATAAGTTGTTCTAAGATTTGTAGCCATTGAATAACCCAATAAAAACAAAAAAAAAAAAAATTGTTTAAATATTAATTTGTTTTCATTTGGCGCTGAATTTTCTGTGTAACAGTATTTATGCCCCTACAAAGTATAATAGTAATAGAGTCACAGTCGATGCTGAGCAGTTGGAAACTGAATTTTTGTAGACTGTATAATGGCGAAGAGAAATCTTATACCGCTTTCAGGTAGCATGCACCAACTCATCTGTAAAATATGGTCGGACGAATGTATGTCTGATAAATGGAACCTCAGTAGATCAGATAAGATCAAAACAGATCCTGGCATTTTGTACACTCTGTCATCAGAAAAGGACGCACAACGCCGGCAGCTTGGCCATAACGTCACCATCACGGTTAAGGACTTCGTCTACTTTGTCTCCACAATTACAAACAGCAACGACATTAGCGCAGAAATCAGACTCAGAGTTACTGTTGCCAACCGCTGATTCATTGATCTCGGTAAACAATTGAGTAACGGAGCTCTCTGTCTGCTTTATGGGGCAGAGGCTTGGATCTTGTCGACGGCGAATGACGATAGCCGTTCAGAGAGAAAGTTACTGCAACTGGGAGTTTAACACTTTAGACTGCTGGCAAGAAATCGTACTAACTGGAGAGGCTTGTTGTTTGAAGCCCAAGTTCACCCTGGGTGTGCGGAGTACTATAAGAACTTTATGACTCTATCATCTTTTTTTTTTTTTGAAATACGGAAAATTTCATTGAAAAAAATACTATATAAATGTATCATATACAATACTAAGTTAGTTATTTGCTTGAGTGCACTATTCCGACAGGAAAGAAAACTTCTTTGAATGCTAATAGTACTCCAAATGAAATGGCTACACCCCAATCAGTCTCCTTAGAGATCCACTGGCTTATTATGTTGCCGTCTATGTTTCTTTATGTTATGACATTTGCGGCAATCATTTGGGAAGATACATACCTACCTTGTTAATCTTTAAAGCTTTTCGCAGCAAAGTCCACCACCGGCTGCAGTCGGCATTAGTAATTTGCCATCGGCTCACCTAAATGGCATCGCATAACACCCGAACATCCCAACATCCAAACAACCAAACATCCAAACATCCCAACAACCCAGCAATAATGCAGATACTAGGATTAGTCGCGTGAAGTTATCTCCTCATGGCAGACAAAATGAATATTTTCCACCATATGACGACGAAGATGTGGTTGGATTGCATAACCTAGCTCATGGCTGGTTTTGTGATGATTCTTGGATGAGCATCGTACATCCTCATTAAACGTGAGAGAGTGGTATGGTAGCTCAAGCCAAAAACACGACTTGAATACTTGAAAAGGGGGTTGAAACTTGTGCCTTACGTACGGTTCAGTTGGCATCTTTGGATATAATAAAAAGTGAAAAATGTTACTACAACAAAGATGAGCTCCTGATGCGCTTCCAATTGAATGGATGCTTTGTTCGTTGGGATAGTGCAACGGAACGAATTTGATTTAGGTATTCATTAAATGACTTTTTTTTTGTTGTGGCGTGCCCGAGTATAATGCTGATTTCTCGGGCTGATGCTGAATCGAAATAACTTTTGCTTTTCGCTTTGTAATGGCATTTTTAATTCCTGGAAAATGACATGACTTAATTGAATTCCCTCCTTGAAGCAAAGTTGCAGAATCAGCAGCGAAAAGGAAATGGTTTATAGTAAGTGGAACACAATTGATATATTGTATTAGTTTCGTTGGCTTTAGAGCAATCGGGAAGAACTACTTAGCATACTCGTAACTATGTATGATGCACAGCCTTTCGCTTTATTTCCCAAACATCGCAAAAACTCTTAGCTGATTTATTGTCCGAATCTCTGAAATGGAGCGTATATGTTCCATGACCTCTTGTTTTGGTGCATAGATTTGTTGTCACTTTTCTTTGAACAAAGAATTTCCTTGTAGTGGCTTGCTGACAATGTTTTCACTGGTGTCCTGCGCTTGATGCTGGTAGTATAGGACTTCTCGAATGGTTTTGGGAGACATGCAGTTTTTTCGATTGTAGCTATTTCTTCAGTGTTCTGATCTTTGGATTGCATTCAATACTCGACTAAAATAAGGTAATGGTTTGAGCGGATGTTGTCTCATCGAAACCTTTGGACATCCAGTATACTAGAGCTGTGACTTCGTGATGTCGATGCGAATTCAATCAGCTTTCTCTAATGGTGAATTAATCTTTAACGTGGATTGCAATCAGGCATTCTCTCAGATACCTGAAGCAATGAAACGCTTGCTTAAGCCTTCACCTGATAAAAAATTCACACTCATAAAGGTGCAGGAATTAGCATAATAGTTCTTAAAGTTTACTTTATATTAAATATTTTGCTTACCATAGCTCATTACCTCGCACTTCTTTGATGGCTCTTTTAGGGCCCTAATCGCTTAGCTGCGAAAAGTTTCCGAACATTATACATGTATAGCTTAAAGTTGTTATCGGCAGCAGTAAATCAATCCATATCCTAGGCTTTTCGCGGCTTCACAACATAAAGTGCTTTACTTGGACGGGCACTCTATCCGACCACACAACTCCAAGCTTGAGGGACCAGATCCTTCAGAGTGTAGTGTCAGTAAGCCCATTGAAATAGTTCAAGCGCTATCGTTGGTTCACATAAAACTTCTTCATCATCATTTTTATTTCGGCAAAAATTATTTCCGAAAAATTCTCCAAATACATAGGTATGTTGAGGAAATCGTTGGCTCTGCCTCTGACGACCTCCACCTTAGGAGCTCCTTTCCCAAAATTTCCACATTTTGCTTTGCCTAGAACATGTGTACGAATTTAGAATAACTCAGTTGTTGTTGCGTAGGCCCGTGAATTCAGTTATATTTGAGTCTGTTTTCTGCAGAATGTTGGTAGTGCTTGCTTTCAGCGATTACAAACATTTTTTGTCATGGCTAAGCATGGCTAAGAAGAGGCTATGGGCCATTTAATGTGAAGCGGGCAGCAAAAATAAGTGAAACCCTAAAATTCGTCCACATTTGTGATAATTGTACTTATAAAGGGTGTCCAGATAGGAATGATAGAAAAAAAATTAAATACAACATAAACGGTATGAGATATAAAATTGTTTCTGGCTTTATTTTGAAGCTACGTTAATGTCGTTATGTGTGGAACAGAACATCATTCTAATGGCTGCCCCGACTTTGCTAACAGTCAAAGTATTGATGATCGGTCCAAAATATTGGCGTAGACTAAGGACTGTCGTAGCCCCGGAGAAAATAATTGAGCGGTGTTATATCGCATGATCGCGGCGGCCAATTCGTGAACACTCGCCGTGAGATACCCTGTCGCTTACTTTTTCCTTCACAACTTCGAGCATTGGGTCGCTTGTTTGACATACAGCGCTATCTTGTTGGAGCCACAGCTCAGAAAGTCGGTTAACATTGCTCTATACCCGAGACGGTATTGACGGTAACGGAAATAAGGGTCCAATTATACCGCCATGCCATAAATGGTACCAAATAATCAATCTGTGTGGATGCATTGAGGCTTGACTGAATACTTATGGATTGTTTTCGCTCCAATAATGGCAATTTTGCTTGTTGACATAGTTGCTGAGCCAAAAATGACCAAATCTGGATGTCCGGCCAACATTTTCAGCGCCCAATTAGCGAACTCGTCATATTGTCTATAGTCATCCAGCTTCAAGTCGTGCGTCATCACAATCTTATATGGACTTAGGCCCAAATTCAAGCTTAAAATAAGTTAACTCTCCGGCGATACCCGAATCGACAATTCTTCATTTCGCACCAATCTTTGTCTGGTTAGTGTCTCAAGAAGTCACGAGTATATGTCAACAAGCCTCAGACTGTTGAAGCCATCTAAGAGAATATCCGTTAAGAATTCGAGGAAGTGCTAGAAAATGCTACAAACCAGGCTTGAATGGGCCAGAAAAATTAAAATTCAGGGTCAATTACTGGTAATGTACGTACATGGCGAAGCAAACCCTGAAGGTACTTGCAGTGGATGTTAATTCACTGATTAGGTTCGAACGAAGAGCCACACTATTTAAATTTACCAAAAGACATAAAATGAGGCACAGAATAGTACAAATAAACCGATCCATCAAAAAGGAGTCTATGAGATCTTTGTAAGAAAGATCTGCATTTTTAAAGAGTAAACAGTCGTGTAGTACATAGGTTCCAGGTTCTGGAAGCCTGCGTTGTATATGTAACTCTCGGTAGAGGAAAGCTGTTATACATAGTATTTGTTTATACACCTAAGACTACTTAATCCACCTTATTCATCTCAGAGCTCGAGAAACTATTTCCATTCTTAAGGCTCGTATTGGGGGAAAATTATTTTGCTATCGGCGGAGATTTCAACGCCAAACATTGAGATTTGGAAAATAATAGACAAAACACAAATGGGAACCTACTACTCAGTTGGTGGTGTCAGCACTGTGTAATGTTCTCATTCGGCCTGAAGGCGACGGATACTCTGTCGTTTTCTAGAAACGGATCGTATTTGGATATCATGCTGTTCGACACACAAATAGAACTTACGTGCATTAACCAACATTTTACACACTGTCCACGCACTTTCGTGTATGATAGTGACCGTTAGATCCTGGTATCGAAATAACTTTTTACAAGAAAAGTTTGTTCAAAGGCATTCCTTTAGGAGCACTCTCCTCGAATTTACTCTACCCACCGACGAATTGGCGCACTGAACCGACATAAAAGTTGACTGATGTCAAGACCAAAAACTTTGTACAAAGAGTTTACTGACATATATAACTCGTAGATCATGACATTGAAGACGTTGATCAAAAACCTGCAAACATTAATAAAGAAATATTACAGAAATATTACTGGAAAATCGAGTCCTTGTGCACATTTTCTACCTTCGAAATGAAATAGTGAACTAGCGATTGGAGAGCTCGAATTCAGTGATGAGAATTTCGAAGAAAGAGTTCCAAACGATCTTCAAATCATTCAGAAATAAGAAATCAGTGGGAACCGGTGGAATACCGAATGTTGTACTTCAACATCTCCCAATAGAAGCTGTTGACATTTATACCACTCCGTTAAATAATGAAACGAACAATGCTGGTTATCCACCGCATGTACCTGCGCTGGAAAATTCTATTCTTAAAAGGGATAAAGACACTTTCAATCCACCAAAACTCCGGTCGATATACCAGGGTGTTTAGAAAATAATGGGAATTTTCGTTTTTTCAAAAAAATATTTATTTGTTCGTCTACATTAATATTGTGGCCTACAGAATAGTCCCCTTTAGATATTATGCACTTGTGCCAGCGTTTTTTTCAATCCTCGAAACACTTCTCAAACTCGATCTTTGGGATACACTTGTGCTCATTCAGCGATGTCGTTTTTATTTGCTCAATCATTGTAAATCTCCGTCCTTTTATAGGTCTCTTCAGTTCTAGGAACAGAATCAGTTAAACGTCACCAGTTATGACTATTTTGAGCAAGTCAGAATCATCATTGACATCATTGAAGAGCTCCTGAGCGATGCTCATGCGACGGTTCTTCTGATCAAAATTGAGAATTTTCGGGACAAACTTCGCTGACACACATCTCATGGCCTAAACATCCGAAAAAATTGCATGACACGAGCCGACCGATACGCCAACATCGTCACTAACTTCTCTTATGGTAAGTTAACGATTTTCCAAAACAATTTCCTTCCCAGCTTTGACGTTGTCATCTTTTGTTGATGTGCTGGGGCGCCCAGAGCGAAATTGCCATCTTCTCGGCCATTTGTGAAGAGCTTGTGCCACTTTTTTTGCCAATATTAACATTTTATGTGTTTAAGAGCACTTGATTCTATTTCTTACACAAAATTTGATACAAATTCGTTGAACCATTTCTTTTAACAAACGAAAATCGACGAGCTCATATAAATACGTCTAACCTTAGCGGCTGCCACTGACAAAGTATGCAATGAACACAGCTAAAAATTTTATAATACTTCAGGAGCATGTATAACAACAGAACATACCCGTTATTTTCTGAACACACGGTATAGCAGGGTCGTGCGTAGGTTCCAGGAGTTGGATTCGTTTCGTAGTGAAAAATTGTTGTATGTAGTGTCGATTTACGCACCTGAAGCACTTCTTCCCACTTAATTTCTAATACAGCTCGAACAATTTTTTCGTTGTCTGCAGTCGGAAGAAATGTTTACTGTTTGGCCGGACATCTTAACGCTGGTATGGTGAAATATTCCAACAAATACCACGGCAACCAGTTATTTATTGTAACTGGTGCTGTTTACATAGGATTGAGTACAAACTCGAGTTGTTCACGACGGATATTCCAGTTTTCCCATCAGCCGGCTCCTTTTTGGACTTGGCGTTAAAAGACAATAGGATAGAACTGACGAACATAGAACGACCCACTATTGTATTCATCCGTTCTTATACGATTATCGTAGAGTACGATGGTTACCCCTACCAAACCTTTGAAGCGTATTTTGCATTCGAACGGGATCGATCCTCTAAATATAATAATATTAATCTGACAAACGACGAAATTGTCCGACATTTAATAGAAATGGACATTGTAATTAAATTTTTAAGTTTTTTTGTTTTTGATTTGAGTTTTTCTTTATTTCATTTGATTTGATTAAATGATACATTTCATTACAGACCTGCGAAGCTGAAGGCTTATCTGTGGAAGATTATTTATACATTTGTTGTTTACTATTTATAGGAAAAAAGAAACAAAAAAAGGTAAATTTCTATATATAGTAGAATTGTAAAGTATAATTAGATAACATTTAAATTAGTGTTAATGCTCGTCTTCTCGTATTACGTTGATAGCTATTTGGTACTCGGAAAATGTGGTTGTCATAATACTCCAGCGCATAGCTCATTTTAAAGATTTAATTCACTTTCAGAATCTTTACATCGTTCGTTTCGTTGTTGCTTCCATATATTAGTCTAATGTCCGATCTTGAAAGGCTTGCAGCTTGTCGATGTGCGTTTGTGACGCACTTCCCTACGCTAGGACTCCATACCGCAAACTAGACTCCACAAGACGTTGCAGTTTTCGAACTTCTCTTGTAAATTGGTTTCATAACTGCTTCTTTTAGCTCCTTTGGTACCGGTAACGTATAGAAACTCAGATTCACAAGTTTGGTGATTATCGATGCAAAGATATCGGCATTGGTTTCAAATCTCTGGCTCTGATTTCGTCTCCTTAAATCGCTTTATTTATATTTTAATTTCGTCAATAGGCGGCTTACTTCTCCCCAACATCTCTTCAATCAAAGCCCATGTTTTTTTGGGATAACATTTTATTTATTCGAACTTAAGTTTATAGCATTCGTTTCTACTTTTTGATAGGATGAATGGACGATTGTTCGTCCATCTGCGGCAAAGTCTATCTCTTTCCTTATAACGCTCTATGATATCTCTAGTAATCCATGCAGTATTTTTTCGGCAAGTTTTTCTTTTCCTAATAAATGTAGATTTTTTACATATTGGAGGCATTGCTCGTTGAGGATCCGTACCAAAATCAAGAAGCGCTTGTTTCAGCATAAGGAGTTACTCGCCAAGCCATTTTCAAGCAAATGCATGCGTTGTCAATTATTCAAAGACAAGATACTTGGATTCCTTATGGTTTAAAGCCAAGGTACGTCAGCGCTGTTTTTTCGCCTGTGAATTATTGCGCACAGGTATTTCTTCATTACATCGTGACGGTGATGAAAAATAGATTCATTACAGCAACTCAAAGAGAAGAAAGTCATGGGGACTCCCGGTTATTCTTCTACGTCGTCGGCTCAGCCGAATATTCACGCTGCGAAGGTTATGCTGTGTAGTTGGTGAGATCAAGTCGGTGCTATTTATTATGAACTATTAAAACCCAACGAAATCATCACTGGGGAACAATATCGACTTCAAATGATTCGATTGAGCATAGCACTGCGCGAAAAACGGCCACAACACGGACAGAGGCACGAAAAAGTGATATAACAGCATGACAATGCTCCGCTTCACATTGCCAAACTTGCTAAAGCATACCTATAAAGCTCATATGGGAAAACCTACCTCACCCACCATATTGACAAGATATTGCGCCGTGCGATTATTACTTGTTCCGTTCGATGACACATAGTCTAGCTGATCAGCAGTTCCTTTCATATGAAGTCATCAAAAAATGGCTTGAATCGTGGATAGCCTCAAAAGTTAAACACTTTTATCGTAACGGTATTCGAGCTCTGCCAGAAAGATGGGAACAAGTTGTAGCTAGTGATGGGTACTACTTTGAATAATTCATTTGTAAATATTTTTTTTACCAAAAAGTGATAAAAAATAAAAAATATCACACAGTGCAGGTATCCCTCGTCACCCGCTCCTGATGGAAGTACTGTTGCCACTCGGACACTGTGTTAATCTGTGACTGTGTGTATAAAACAACCGATGGTAGCGGGTTGTGATTGTGAATTTTGTTGGTGCGCTGTTTCATATATTTGTAAGAGTATAACACTTACAACAATTTTATTCTGGAAACCAACGTCAAAATTCTCACTTCGGTCTTGCTTAGAATCGTCGGCACCTATGTTTTCTGTATTTTTTGTGTTTGTTTGTGATTACGACTAGGGAATTCAGAGTAGACGTTGCCAAGACCGTTGGAGCGGACTTAACTTTTAGGAATTTTAACTGGTCATTATGTTTTCTGGATGACGACATGGGTGGAGCTGCCGATTTTGAGATGCTTTATACTTTATCGGATGAAGTGTATCAAATCAAAAGAAAAAGAGAAATATTTTTTCGGTCCTACGAGACAAACCTGACCGAATAAAACTGAAAAAAGTTCAAACGAACCAGGAATCAAGGCAACGTCTTACTTCAGCGTGTGAAATCCAAATAAGACCAAAAACAGAGGCAAAAACTACTACCATGTCCCAAAAGTAGTAAAAGTTGTTAGTCGTTCGTCAAAAACATTAGAAATTCTGCCTCATCCTCCATCCCAACGCTCATTTACAATGACATTCCAGGAGTCAGACCTTTGGACAAGGCCAATCTGCTTGTTGCACACCTTGCGGCTAGTTTAACAATTCCAGACTGTGCTTTGTCTTGGCCTACACTTGACTGCGTCGAATCTTCAATAAGACGAATCCACTTTCAAACTCATATATAGCAAGAGTACTTAAAGATCTTAATATACACAAATCCGCTAATCCAGATGCTATAAATCCCCTTCTTCTGAAGAGGTGTTCCTTCTCGTTGGCAAAACCACTGAGCAAGCTTTTTTATCAATCCTACTGTTTAGAAATCTTTTCGTGCAGATGGAAAACAGCCTGTCCAAAAAAAGCGAATCTTCTTTTCTCTCCTTCCTTCTTCTCAAGGTTATAGAAATGCTGATAAACCGTCAGCTCATGAAATATCTCAAAACAAGAAAACTTCTCAACGACCGGAACAGGTCCACTAGTCCACGACAGCCTTATGCCAAGCTCTCTCAATTTCTTCAGTAAACTCAACATTTTCATCATGGTAAAGTACACTAACGAGCAACGTCTGCAAATTACAAAAATTTTCTACAGATATTCGGAGTCGATGACTGCAACTTTAAGAGCGTTAAGTCCAATTTTCGGTTGTAATTCTCGCCCTAGTAGACAGGCAATAACAAGTTTAGTGCAAAAATTTGAGTCTACATATTCGTTGTGTGATGTTGCCGTGTCAGTGAGACAAAGTCGAAGTGTCGAAAATATCGCTGCCGTTCAGACGTCCGTAGTAAACGATCCAAATCAGTCAATTTTACGGCGTTCTCAAAAATTGGGCATCGCTCAGACCACATTACAGACCACCCATACAAGATCAAGCTGACTCAAGAATTGAAGCCGATGGACCATTTGAAGCGACGTACGTTCTCCGAGTGGGTTCTGGAGGAGATGCACCAAGATGATGAATCGCAAAACCATCTTCAGTGACGAAGCTCATTTTTGGCTCAATGGGTTCGTCAATTAGCAAAATATGCGTTATTGGTCGGGTGAAAACCCACATGTGCTTCATGAATCACCACTTCATCCACAAAAAATAGCTGTTTGGTGCGGTTTTGCATGCCGGTGGCGTTATTGGGCCGTATTTTTTCGTCGACGATAACGATCCTCACGTTACTGTGAATGGTCAGCGTTATCGCGCTATGATCACAGAATATTTTTGGCCCGAATTGGAAGATATGGACTTGGACGACATGTGGTTTCTACAGGATGGTGCCACAAGCCTGACAGCACACGCTACAATCGATTTATTGAAGAGTAAGTATGGTGAGCGTGTTATCTTAAGACATGGGCCAGTCGATTGTCCACTTCGACGCCGACGACGTTGGAAGAGCTCAGAGCCAATATTGAACGTGAAATAGCGGCCGTTTCGGCCGAAATGTGTGGTCTAGTTATTGAAAATTGGGTCCAACGAATCGACCGCTGCAAACGTGCTCGTGGTGGCCATATGAACGAAGTCGAGTTCCATTCATAAATGTTTTGATTGTACTTCAAGCCAATAATAAAGTTTTTGAAATTTGCCTTTTATTTAAAAAAAAAAAAAAGTTGTAAAGTTGTTATTATAAAACCCTATATAAGGCATTCATCCGGCCACAATTTGAGTTTTGTGGTCAGGTGCTTCAAACCTTCAACCGTAACAAAAGTCTCGCTATGAATGCTCATCATAGCATATTTCGGACATACACTGAAATATATGATATAAAGAATTCCCTGACGAGCTCTCTATTTCCTGTTCGTTATAACTTGCAAACCTTTAAAAACAGTGTACAAAAGAGAGGTAACTCTTTTCTTCCTCCCTAAATTTCCTTCTCCTGCACTGTGTGTTAACATTTTAATGGTACACAAATCTAATTATATATAAAAAAAATTGGCTACTAGAGGTGTGTCATATAAATGTTGTTTCCTGCAGGATGCAAATATAGTACGTTAACACGGACATTCCGACTTTTCAGATAAATGTTAAAAATTTCCATGAAGTTCCAAGTGTAAAGGACGAAAACATCGATCACATCGATCA
The DNA here is from genome assembly GCA_907269105.1 of Volucella inanis. Lineage (NCBI taxonomy): Eukaryota > Metazoa > Arthropoda > Insecta > Diptera > Syrphidae > Volucella > Volucella inanis. The sequence goes on from OU026153.1 coordinate 153,981,243, forward strand.
AACAGAGTCATAATAAATCAATAATTACATATCAACGAATGTTCAGTTCGCTCAAAGGTCAGACCAACAACTAAAAAATGCGAAAAGGCTTTTACCTATTTAATGAGTAAGTGATACTTCGCGCAGAAGCAGAGATGACATTTCGTTATTACAAATGATTACGTTCTACTACTGCTTCCTATTACCATGCTTGTTCAAAACCATATATTTTGTTTTAAAATTTGAATATTGCCTATCATAGATAATTTGTTAGAGCCTGAATATGCTTAAACACGTTAGCACTTATTAATATCGCAGCAAGCGTCATTTACCACGCGCATTGCTACACGTATAAACTTTAATTCATCTATCTCCTAAACTAATGTAGATCCCATTTTCAAACTTTTATTGTATTATCTGTATATTTCACGCTATATTATGCAAATAAATTGATTTAAAAAAAAAATGGTCAAAGTTATTAAAGTTCTGATTTGAAATGTTTAAAAAAAAAATCAAATTTCGACTCTAATTTCGCAATTAAAAGAATTCTCAATTTCTTATAGAAACCTCTATGTTTCATATTTAATTGTAAATTTGCTTAATTCGAGAAACTGCTTCCGAAAAATCCATTTTTTTTATATTACGTCAATTATTTGGAAGCCCATTATTTGACAACTATGTAACCGTCATGCAAAAACATTGTATATTTACATTCACACCTTGCAGAAGTGTCATACAATTAGGCTGCTACACTTTCGAGTACCATGCTTCATACTACATCTTTCACTCATTATGTTACATTTTACGAAACCGTCTACGTAATTTTTTTATTTCTTTTTTTTCTCGATTTCTCTTCTCTAACTCTCAAAATTATTAACAAAAGTATTAACCCATTTTTTTTTTTTTTTGTTGCAATTTTTGAGCTTTAGTTGGGGTTGGCATCATTTTCCTAATTTTAAATTTAAATCCTACAACATAGTCAGCTGTGATTATGTTCTTGTTAACAACAACTTCAGCATGACGCGCAAATATAGAAAAGAGTGGGAAACATGATTTTCGTGGTTAGAGTGTATGTAAAATAGGTCAGAAAAATCGTTTTGCCGTTTTTGCCACAAATCATTTTTTTTTTTCAATCAACGCGCGCTCAAGGGGCTTTTTACCCTTAAAATGTTCGTACACAGCACGGGCGAAGCAAATTCAGGGAGGAAGAAAAGACAGGTACCGATGTACATTGTTTTTAAATGTTTGTAAATTGTAACGACCAGGAAACACAGAGGTCGGCAGGGCATTCCATAAGCGAGTTGTACGGCTTAGGAAAGAAGCACGATATCTTAGAGTAAGTCCGAAAATGGGCTTGAGGGTATACTGATGAGCATTCAAAGCGAGACGGGTGTTACGGTTGAAAGTTTGAATGGCCGGAATGCTACTGGCGATTTCAATGGAGTACTGGTGGTAAAAATAGCGATAAAATAAAGTGAGACAGGAAACATTACGTCGATGTTCGAGGGTGTCAATTGAATGACTAATATGTATCACCAATGAGTTTTATCGTACGATTTTGAATCCTATCTAGCAGGTGCAGAGATGTTTTAGTAGCACCTGACCAGATGTAGGCATCGTACTCCAATTTTTGGCGGATGAATGCCTTATATATTGTGGCTAGATCAGAGGGGGTAAAATATTTCTTACATCACATTTTGGACAACATCAAATATGTAGTCATTCCAATGTAAGTTATCACTTACACACATACTGAGAATGGAAAATTTATCAGTTTCGACGATCCAAATGCCATTCATGGATAATGGCTGTTAAAAAGACACGAAAATTTAGCAATACACATCCTCAAATTATGAAGCAGTAAAAGAGGTACCTGGCGTCTCTTAATGTTTTAAAAATAACTGGAAAAGAAAAAAAACAATACACAGTCCAAAGCACGTTCAGAAATAATTTGTGTTATGTATTGCATACAACACAACCTGCCGTTCAAGCAAATGGATTCGATAGATAGCGAGTTAGGTCAAAATGTAAAGAGCATTCGAACAAAAGTCACTTCCCTTGTTAAAGAATGCATAGTTCCTTTTGCCAAATTGCAAATCTCTTAACATCTTGCAACAAAAAAACTTGCAATTATTGTCGACGAAACCACGGACGTGTCAACTTAGAAGTGTTTGGTAATTATTATTCGTTACTTTGACGAGAGTGCAGAGCTTGTAAAGGACTGATGCATTGGATTTCTAGCATTAAGAGATTCCAATTCCGAAGGAATTTATTTAGCGATTCTCAATTAGATAAATGACAATGATATCGACATTTCAAATGCAATCGCATTTTGTTTAGATAATGCTGCAGTGATGAGAGTCCGGATGAGCGGGGCAAGTGTAAGGCTGAGCACAGTGTGCAACAACTTATTCTCAGTTGGATGTACTTGCCATACACTTCATTACGTCAATGCGTCGGCTGCATGCTAAGTTATGCCTTCCAATATTGTTAATTGAATTAAGGCTATATACGTCCATTTTGCACATAGTCCCAAACGGCGATAGAGTTCAAAGATTTTCAAGAAAATTTTAATTGACAGGAGCATAAAATATTGCGGCTTGTAGCAACACGATGCCTATCTTTGGAAGCCGAAATAAATAGAATACTAGAGCAGTGGAGTTAGTTGTTTCACTACTTTACGTTGGCATCATTTGAGGATGAAAATCAAAAGCTAATCTATGATTTTTTTATCAACTAAGAGAGTAGTCTAAATTTATTATTTTTGTGATATTTATTGAAAAAACTTGACAATTTGAATAAATGTGAAAACTAACAAAATTATTGATCGAAATTTACAAAAATTTTACTAAACCGCAATATTTGAACATAGATATTGATTTTCAAAGTAATTTGTACTATTTGCCGATTTCCCAGATTGCCTATTTTGGTATGCAATTTGAAGTATGCGTTCAATCTTCTAAAATAAATCCAGAGTTAAAAGAAATAGTAAAGTCAAATGTGATAAAAGTTTATATTTAATTATGTAAGCAGCTACATAAAAAATTTGATTTACAAAAATCCAGAATACAAATGGTTATTTTAATTTTTCATTATAATTTTCCTTATCCACATCAAAATTTAGAATCTTTAAATGAACAATGGCGTCTGTTAATCGGATCAACAGATCTGCTTACAAATTTGAAAGTTGACAAATCTGATATTGTATTGAAGCTTTATGTGTTTCATTGAAAAATCAAAAACAAAAAAGTTATTAGGTAACCTAATGTTTTTTGAGCTAGCTATTTATATGCTCAATTTGTGTTGTCTTCCCCACAGCAGTGCTTGTGCAGAACGAAAGATTTTCGAATTAAGCATAATAAAAGACGATCTGAGAAATAGGTTAAGTTCAGATACTGTAGAATCAATTTTACTGGCTAAAGAGCTATTTAAAGGTGAGGCAATATTTGATCCACCTGACGAATTGATAAAGTTTTGCCTAAATTTCAAATTTGTAGACGGCAAATACATTAAAATAGAGTAAAAAAAAGACTATATTTTAATTTAATATTTATAACCTCTCATTTTCTAATGAATTCTTATTATTTTTGTATCATAATATTATATAACTTAATGCGGTTTGCTAAGAGATGGCGTAACTTGTATTATTCCATTGTTATTATTCCATTGGAACATGCGTTGGAAAGCTACTGTCATTGTACGTTATTTCAGTATATGTCATTCATTTGAAGTGTAAACAACAATAATTTTTTTTTTCATTTAAATATGTCCGACTTTGTGCCTGAAAAAGTGTTTTTGCGGGACATCTTCTTCATTACTTTAATATGAAGAAAACTGCTGCCGAAAGTCATCGTATTTTGGTGGAAGTTTATGGTGAACATGCGCTAGCTGAGCGAACGTGCCAAAAGTGGTTTGCACGATTTTAAAGTGGTGATTTTGGCTTGGAAGACGATGAACGTTCTGGGCAGCCAAAAAAGTTTGAAAATAAAGAACTGGAAGCATTACTCTATGAAGATTGTTGCCAAACACAAGAGGAGCTCGCAGAATTTTTGGGTGGCACTCAAGCAGCCATTTCATATTCATGAAAAATGGATCCATTACGACAACCCCAAGCGCAAAAAATCATATGTAAAACCCGGCCTACCAGCCAAATCAACGGCAAAGCCGAATATCCGTGGCGCGAACGATTTAGTGGGATCAGATGAGTGTGCTGTATTATGAGCTGCTAAGACCGGGTGAAACTATCAATGGACAACGCTACTGAACACAATTAATCCGTTTGAAGAGAGCAGTGGCCGAAAAACGCCCGGTATATGCGACCAGACACGAGGCAATAATTTTCCATCATGACAATGCTCGGCCCCACGTTGCTATTCCGGTTAAGAACTATTTGGAAAACAGTGGATGGGAAGTCTTACCCCACCCGCCTTCTAGCACAGACCTTGCCCCTTTTGACTACCATTTGTTTTGGTCGATGCAGAACGCCCTCAGTGTAATACGGTTCACATCAGAGCAGAATATCAAAAATTGGCTTGATTCATTGTTGGCTGCCAAGCCGGCGCAGTTCTTTTGGGATGGGATCCACAAATTGCCAGAAAGATGGGAAAAAGTCATAACTTTAGATGGGCAATACTTTGAATAATACTATTGTACATGTTTTTCTTAAATAAACGTTCAAATTTTACATAATTTAGATAAAATTAATTTTAAATTATTTATGGATTAATTTATTTTTTACTTTTGTGTTAAATTTATTTATTTACTGGTGTACCGGTATTTTTTGTAAAAATAAAACACTAATGTTTAATGGGAAAGTAAAAAACATTTTATTCAAAGTATTAACCATTGCTAGTTACACATTTTCCCCATCTTTCAAGCAACACGCTAATTTGTTTGAAGCAAATCAAAAAGTCACACAATTTTCGATTTCCTCGTATGATTTGAAGTGCTGCTCAGCTAATGCGTGTCGCATCGATGAAAACAAGTCGGAAGGAGCCAAGTCTGGTGAATACGGCGGGTGGAGTAGCAGCTCTCAGCCAAGTGCTTTGGTTGTATCCTGAACCAGTTTTGCTTTGTGTTTAGGTGCATTGTCATGGAGCAAAATTACCTTTTCGTGTCTTCTGGCCCATTCTGTTCGATTAATGAATGGTTCAAATTGATCATTTGTTGTCGGTAGCGATCTGTATTGACGGTTTCATCAGGTTTTAGGAGCTCGTGGTACACTACACCTTTCTGGTCCCACCAGACACACAGCATTGTTTCCTTGTCGAATCGACTTGGTTTTCAGTCGAAGTTGATCGTTGTCCCGGATTAGCCCATTGTTTTTTCCGTTTAGGATTCTGAAAATAAATACGGTCAGAAATTGTTTGTTGTGCAACATTTAACATGTCTGCCATTTGTTTCTGACTCAAAGTGCCATCTTAATCCAATATTGTTTGCAATTCGGCGACTTTAAACTTTTTTGGTGTTCTTCCACCTTCTTCATTTCTTCAAAATTGTTATTTTTGAACCCTTGAAATCATCTTTTGCATGTTGCTTCTCATAGAGTATGATCCCCATATCCCTCGACAAGCATTCAATTCGACTCTGCACCACTTTTCTTCAAATGAAAACAAAAAATTAACGCTTTCCGCAAGTCTACATTTTCTGGTACAAAATTCGACATTTTTAACACGATGAAAAAATATGATGTTGTTTACTCAATGGCTTGATGTATTCTAAATATGTTTGACATTGGTCATCGCAACCAAAAAAAAAAAAAAATAAAGAATTAAGGCCCGTTCACAATAAATGCTCCCTATCGAGACATTTGTATCTTTACTTCTTAACGGTACACCTGGTATATCCTACGGCTATGTGTAATAATTAAAAAAAAAAATTAAAATTAAATGAAATTTGTCTTATGCTACATTTTCTTCTAAGATGCTAAATTTTTATTGGCAGTATGCAACATGGCGCTGGACAAAAGTGGCAACGTTGGCTGAAATTCAATGAATTTTAAAATCTCACAGTTTTTTCGATTTCTCCGCTTTACATGAGATGCCCCCTACGGCGGATTTACACACCATGTGTATATAAATCGTTTGCGACAATTAATTTGTTAGCAAATTGATACGTTTTCAAAGGGCAGACTATGCCATAGATATATGGTATACTGAAATAAATTTTCAGTTTCATTTGAGTAAATATCTAACCATAAGATTATATTATTATTAACGAGTGTTATATACAATATTTTATTAAAAAGTTACACAATGCATTCAAATTAGGCCCGAAAGTGGTTAATGGTGAGAATTTTTGCTGAAAAAACCCACCCAATGCCAGATCGGTGATTGATATTGTCTCTGAATGGATTACGAAATTTCTTTTGTTTTATGTAAACGATTTTTTTTTTCATTCATATTGTATGTATGTAGAAATGAATAAGTATGCCGAATTAATGGTTTCATTGCATGATACCATGTTGCTGATGGGAATTAATTTTGGCCAACTTTTTCGATGGAATTTTAAGTGATAGTAAAAATAATGTTGCTTTAATAGCTAGACTAGAGAAAGTATTGTAGTTTTGCGATTTCTATAAAAGAGCATAATCCTGGATGTTCGGAGTATGAAACCGTGCACAGGTCTTTAATGGTCATGAAGCCATGTTTGTATAAATTGTCCAAAAATATATTCGGCTTCCATATTACTCATTTTGCCCAATGGATTAGGTTAGGAAGTTGACATGTTATGATATATTGTATAAATCATTGTTTTATTGTAATGTCATAGGGGATTTTACTCGCATTTCTTATCCTGAGAAGGTAAAGTCATTTATAGATTTGTAAGACGTCCAAAAAGAGTCTTACAAGGATTTCATCAATGAATGCTAATACATCCGCGAATAAATTGAAGCAATCGAAAAAACGTATACGGTATTGAAGTGAATCCAGGTTTTGGTTATCGTATGATAAAATTTGTTGCAGTTTTTTTCAGCAGTCGCTTGTAAAGTGTGCAAATCGGGGTTCAAAATAGCAGTGTCCTGTGAAAAATGTATGCAGACTGCGATACCTGGTAGTCTATTTATTGAAAAAAGCTATGAAATAAATGGTTACTTTGGTTGGTTGGTTTGTTTGCACGGATTAAAAAAGTTTCGTGAATTCATGGAATTACCTCGGCCTATATTTCACTCTTTTTATGATAAGATTGTGAAAAGACTTTCAACTGCAACTAAACTAGTTTGGAAAAACAGTATGATGAAAGCAGCGAAAAAGGAGACAACTATTTTGGTATTAGGCGATGGTTCGCGGAGAAAACCTGTGACAATTACAGTGCAAAAATTTTAGACTGCGCAGTGAAATCAGAATAATGTAAAGTGTGTGAGTATTGAAAGAATAAAAAAGATACCGAAGAATATACAGAATGGGCACAAAATCATAAAGATATGTCATATAATACTGAAAAGTCCGTCCCGTTTCTAAGAGAGGGCACAACTTGAATTAAATCCATACCAATTTCAGTTAGTACCTTCAAAAGATACGTGTATAAATTTGACAGCTGTCGGACGATTGGTTCTCTAGATATAGCGTTGTGAGTGAAGCAACTTTTGTTATTGTGCAAAAAAAAAAAAATGGATTCAAAGCAATTTCGTGTGTTGATTTATCATTGCTTTTTGATGGGAAAAAATGCAGCCGATGCGAAGAATAAGTGTTACCCGGAATCTGCCCTAGCCGAACGAACCATTCGCAAGTGGATTGAAAAACTTAAAAGTGGTCATACAAGCACCGAGGCTGTTTCAGATGAAAAAATCAAAAAAGTCCACTAAATGATTACGAATGACCGTAAAGTGAAGTTGATCGTGATAGCTGAGGCTCTGAAGATATCAAAAGAGTGTGTCGGATATATCATACACGAATATTTGGACATGCGAAAGCTCTGTTCAAAGTGGGTGCCGCGTTTTTGCGTCGGTATGTGACAATGGATGAAACTTGGGTCCATCACTTCACACCAGAGTCAAGTCGGCAGTCAGCTGAGTGGCGAGCAGGCGACGAACCTCAACAACTCAACAGTCGGCTGGCAAGGTTATGGCATCCGTATTTTGGGATACACATGGAATAATTTTCATCGACTATCTCCAAAAGGGGCAGACTATCAACAACAACTATTACATTGCGTTGTTGGAGCGTTTGAAGGACGAAATCGCAGAAAACGGCCGCATTTGAAGAAAAGGAAAGTGCTGTTTCATCAAGACAATGCACCGTGTCACAAGTCAATAAAAACGATGCCAAAATTGAATGAATTTGGCTACGAATTGCTTCCCCACCCACCGTATTCTCCAGATTTGTCCCCCACCGACTATTTCCTATTCACAGACCTCAAAAAAAATGCTCACCGGAAAGTGATTTAAGACCGATGAAGAACTAATCGCTGAAACAGAGGTCTATTTTGAGGCTAAACCGAATTCGTACTACAAAACTGGTATCGAAAGATTGAAAAATCGTTTCAATTAGTGTATCGCCCTCGAAGGCAACTATATTGATAAATAAAGTTGAATTTTGCAAAAATTTTGTTTTTTACTATAAAACGGCACTGACTTTTCAGCCCATGTATTATATGCAATGTAAATCACGATAGGTCAGCAGGAAAAATACAAATCGATGCAGTTGTTGAGATGTTTCAGCGACTCGAAGCTTTGCACCAGATAAAAAAGACCGTTTATATTGGTGACGGTTATCTAAGGCTTTTAAAAGCTCTATGATAATATCACAGTATCCAAGAATGTGTATATAGATCACGTTCAAAAGCGAATGGGTACCCGCCTACGTAATTTGAAAAATAATACAAAAGGTCTCAGTGGAAGGGTCGAATTGACGGGAAAACTAATAGGCAAACTCTCTATTTACAATATTATGGATAAGTCACTCGTGTCCGATAAATGTGCACGATAAATGTCCGATAGGAGAGGATTGATGGTTTTCATGGCAAAAGGCTAAAGATACCAATAGTTTGGCTGAGTAGTGAGTACAAACATAAACCAGCTCTTTCAATTGAAGAGCACCTTATTTGATGCATCGGCGATTATACTCAAAACTGTAATAAAAGTTTTAATTTGACTGGGTGGGCGTTGGCCCCAAAATCAATTTCTAGTGGTAAAACTGTTTTGGATATAGCTATGGATAATGCAGGTTGCGTGAACAATAATGGCTTTGCTTCAATATTGCACATAATGAAAGCCATGGGCTTAGAAATTGGCCCGAACAGCTACGAAATGTGTTTGGAGATTGTCAATGCGTACATAACGTTTGCTGAAAGATCGCTGTCTGAAGCTGCAAAAGAGTGTAGAATGAAATCAAAGAGCAGGATACTAATTTAGAAGGCCAATCATATAATGCAGGCATCGCGGATTAAGGATATTACAAAAATTTTTATGACTTTCTATAACTTAAAATTTTAAATGCGTTTATCGTAAAACTGCATTTTTCAAGTTAGCCGCACCCATAACTTTAATAATTTTTAACCAATTCACTTCAAATTTTAAATAGATTTTTAAAATTTTATAATATGGCATAGTTCATTTGTTATTGATACTTTTCTGACATATTTTTTTTTGGGAATTTTGCAAGTTTGACTTTGGAAGTGCGCCAATCCACCAAAAATCAATATATAAAAATAATCCTACGTACGCCTCTAGCTGTTATTATGTGCAATTAAAACAAATTTAGTGACTCATCATAATTCAAAAATTTACAGGAGCTGTTGGTACGGCCGCAGAACCTTCCAAATAAGAGAGGTTATCTGAGAAACGCTGCACAGCCACCATATTTAAATAAATTATTCTATAAAAATTATGTTTTACAGTCAATCATATGCGCAATAACCTACTCCTTTGTAAACTCGCTTTATTTTATATTTTTTTCTAAAAAAAAATTACAAAAAAGAGTGACTTACCCCTTAATCTACTTAAAGTATCATAACCTGTGGTATATATCATAAATATGTACTTTTTTTTTCTTTTTTATGTTTTTATTTCTTTTATTTTTTGATATTGAATTAAGCATACCGAACCTGCGACCAGATTGGGCTAACTCTAGTCTAGTCTAGCTAATTAAGTCGCCAAAATTCATGTTTCAATTCGAAACTTCCAGTCTTCGCAATATCGTTTAGTCTTTTCAAAGTAAGGGCATATTAATTATCTCGATCTTCGAACCTGATTTGCACGCGACCAATTCGTCTGCGTACCCTATGGTATGGTGTAGTGACCTCACATGATCGCTTCTGTAGATGTTTGATAGGTTCGGCGAAATAAGCGCACCTTATTGCAGGGCGCCCTTAATGTCAAATTTTCCAGTCAGTTCGCCATACTTCACAATGAATGAACAGCAATGGCTTACTTATACCCAACCTGTTTAACCAGAAGAAGAGTCTCCAAGCCACCCAAGCATATAGTGGCAATACATCCCGGATTATGCGGGACAGTCTCGCATTTCACATTGCTGTCCCGCATCATTAGTTGTCCCGAAAATGTCTCGCATTTACAAATTTGTTCTGTAAAGTCATGGAAAACCAAAATAAGCTCGATTTATGCAAAGTAGCACATCTCAACTCTTTCTTACAAATGCTTTTTATTAATACAAATGTAAACACTGTGTAAAGAATTATAAATGTCATTTTGGTTTGGCTTCTGTCCAATCTTGAAACTACTTTTGCAACGATTGGTTTTGAGTGCACAAGAATAGAGAACTAATTACTTATTGCTTATCTAGATTCTAGAATGGCGTCAACATCGAACCAAGTTAAAAAAGCAAAAAGGGAGTGCAAATTCAATACCAAATTGCAAACAGAGTATGCGTACATAAAGATGACGAATATACATACAATCTCTGGTACGATGCACTATTTGCAGAAGCGAATTTTTCATTGCTGTAGGTGGGAGAAATGATATTGTCCGTCACATTAAGTCCGACAAACACAAACAAAAAGTCGAAGAATCTATCGGCACGAGAAAGCTGGACCCGTCATGGCTTTTGACACTATTTGTCATAATCAGAGCTTTAGGTCGATGGGTTGTATAGGGTTTTCCAATAGGGAATTGACAACTTTGAATTTTATTAGTGAACGCACTCTTTCACTAATTATCAAGTTGTCACTGTCAATTTATTCAGATAACTCAACATTTTCATCATGTTAAAGTATACTAACGAGCTACGTTCTCCGATTGGATTCTGGAGAAAATGCACCAAGATGATGAATTTCATCGCAAAATCATCTTCAGTTACGAAGCTCATTTTTGGCTCAATGAGTTCGTCAATAAGCAAAATATGCGTTATTGGTCGGATGAAAACCCACATGTGCTTCAGGAATGACCACTTCATCCACAAAAAATAGCTGTTTGGTGCGGTTTGCATGCCGGCGGCGTTATTGGGCCATATTTTTTTGTCGACTATAACGATCGTCACGTTACTGTGAATAGTCAGCGTTATCGCGCCATGACCACCGATTATTTTCGGCCCGAATTGGAAGATATGGACTTGGACGACATGTGGTTTCAACTATTGAAGAGTAAGTATGGTTAGCGTGTTATCTCAAGACATGGGCCAGTCGATTGGCCGCCTCGTTCGTGCGACTTAACGCCGCTTGACTATTTTCTGTGGGGCTACGTTAAGTCATTGGCTTATGCCAACACGCCGACGACGTTGGAAGAGCTCAGAGCCAACATTGAATGCGAAATAGCGGCCGTTTCGGCCGAAATGTGTGGCCGAGTCGTTGAAAATTGGGTCCAAGGAATCGACTGCTGCAAACATCCCCCTCGGTGGTCATATGAACGAAGTCGAGTTTCATTTATAAATGTTTTGATTGTACTTCAAGCCAATAATAAAGTTTTTGAAATATCTCAAATGGTTTGACTTTCATTTAAAAAAAAAGTTGTCAAGTCGTTATTAGAAAACCCTATACATCTAAAATGTAACAAAAGCTTTTTGATTTAAAATTTGCTGCACCCGAACGAAATGCAAGGTCATACTTCCAAATGTATTGTGTCCATTAGCCACAAAAAAAAACAGCAAGAGGTATTACAAGACTTCAGATTCGTTTCTATCTTTTCGGTTGCATCAAATAAAAAAGACATCAAGCTTTTCCCAACACTTGTAACACATGGGCTGAAAAGTCTTATAGTTTCATAGTAAAACACAAATCTTTTTTGCAAAATTCTACTTTATTTATCAATATAGTTGCCTTTGAGGGCGATACACTGATTGAAACGATATTTTAATCTTTCGATACCAGTTTTGTAGTACGATTTCGGTTTAGCCTCAAAATAGGCCTCTGTTTCGGCGACTACTTCTTCATCGGCCTAAATCTCTTTCCGAAGAGCATTCTTTTGAGGTCTGCGAACAAGAAATAGTCGCTGGGGGCCAAATATGGTGAATACTGTGGGTGGGGAAGCAATTCGTAGCCGAATTCATTCAATTTTGCCATTGTTTTTTTGTCTTGATGAAACAACACTTTCTTTTTCTTCAAATGCGGCCGTTTTTCTGCGATTTCGTCCTTCAAACACTCCCACAACGCAATGTTATAGTCACTGTTGATAGTCTGCCCCTTTTGGAGATAGTTGATGAAAATTATTCCATGTGTATCCCAAAATGCAGATGCCATAACCTTGCCAGCCCACTGTTGAGTTTTTGGTCGTTGTGGACGAGGTTCGTCGCCTGCTCGCCACTCACCTGACTGCCGACTTGACTCTGGTGTGAAGTGATGGAGCCAAGTTTCATCCATTGTCACATACCGACGCAAAAATTCGGCTTTATTGCGGTTGAAGAGCTTTAAACACTCCTCTGAATCATCAACACGCTGTTGTTTTTGGTCGACTGTGAGCAAACGCGGCACCCACTTTGAACAGAGCTTTCGCATGTCCAAATATTCATGTATGATATATCCAACACGCTCTTTTGATATCTTCAGAGCCTCAGCTATCTCGATCAACTTCACTTTACGGTTATTCGTATTCATTTTGTGGACTTTTTTGATGTTTTCATCTGAAATGGCCTCTTTTGGACCACCTCGTTTGGCTGGTGCAGATTTTCCCATCAAAAAGCTATGATAAATCAACACACGAAAGTGCTTTGAATCCATTTTTTTCACAATAACAAAAGTTGCTACACTCACAACGCTATATCTCGAGAACTAATCGTCAGACAGCTGTCAAATTTACACACGTATCTTTTGAAGGCTGGTACTAACTGAAAATGGTATGGTATGGAAATGGCTATTTTGATCACAAAGAGAGCCTCAGACTACGCCTTTTAGATTTACATAATTTCATTACCTGGAGAAACTTTGCAAATGATAAGTGAGTCCATTTTGCAAATTTTAAAAAGGTTCGATTTGTTGGATAAGTTGGTAGGATTTTGTGCAGACAATGCAAATACGAACTTTGGTGGCTTATCACGAAGTGGAAATAAAAACGTTTTTAACAGGTTAAATACGGAATTGAAACAGTCCATAATCGTTGTTGAAGCATTGAACCCTTTTTTTTATCAGTTGATAAATATCCATATGTGCTGAAAAAATTTTTGAAGATCCGAAATCTGAGTTGTTGTTACTGTTTTTGCATAACCAGTCATCCTTGTTTCATAGTGCCATAGGGGATAAAAAACCTATAATGGAAATTTTTAGCCAATTAACCTTAAAATTAAAATTAAAAGAACGAATGTACGTACAGTTCATTTCAATAACAATCAGACAAATTTTAAACAATTTAGAAGAGTCCGGTGCCATAAATAGGACATTTTTCAATTTTCTTATTCAGTGCTTCTATAAAAATTGTTTGCAGTACCTGGAGAAGTGGACTTTCCAATTTCCTTATGCTGAATACTTTGAGTGGTCATTTCCCAAACAAACCTATTGATTGAGAAAATGTTCAAAAAGCCTTTTTATTTATATTGGGAAATGCAGAAATTTGCATTGATGAGAGTGATTTTTTTGACGAAATTTCGTATTTAAAAATATATGTTAACCCTGAAAAAATTGTTGAATGTAACGCCCGTTATAAACCAATTGATTTAAGGTGCTTGGAAATATTTAAAAACTTTTCAGGAAATACTTACAAATATCTTCTCCTGGTTGTGGAGTATATTTTGAGCCTTCCGGGAACAAATGCTTCCACTGAAAGAATTTTCTCGATAACTTGTCATTTATAGACGGAAGAAAAAACAAGATTGCAAGTTGAAACAGTTAAATCTATTGTTCTGCTTAGATTTTTTTGTGTAAATAACTGTATTTTTTTATGATTATATTAAAAATAATAGTGAAGTCTTAGAAAAAACAATCGAACTGAAAAAAAATAATTTAATAATATTTTGCAATTTTCCTATTTATTTTTTATGTTCTCTTAACTTTTGTGATACTTAATTTTATTTATTTACATAATTCTTAATTAAGTTTTTCCACAAATCGATTAAAAATGATATTGAAATTTTAGAAAAAAAAGTAAAAAAAGTACAAACATTTGTTTTATCTATTTTTTTATGTTCATGGAATGAAATTAAAGTTTTGTGGTACTTAATTTACTTATAAAGACTGATTTAGAGTCATATATGTATGTCTACCTGTTTATTTTAGAAAAAAATTAAATATATTGTTGTTGAAAATTTGTGTCTCGCATTGTTTTAAGAAATATATGACTTGCTGATATCTTTAAAGCCGGAACAATACTTTTGTCCTTAACCCATTTAGTCAAGATTGCGAAAACGTGACGAAAAACTTCATCAAAGGAATGAGTATTTGTCGGAAGAGTCAAGTCGGAAATTTGTAACCTATTATATTTTGTTGCTAATCTCATAGTTAACACCTCTTGTGGAATGACTGTCTATTTGCACGACATTTCAACTTGTCACACTCTTTGAAAATACCCATAAAAGCTGACTTTTGTTTGTGGTGGAGGGAAAACACATTTTCTTGCAACAACATAGAAGTTGAGCACACTGCATATTTGGTTTGCAGAAATTTGTTTTTTAATAAATTTTTTTTAACATAGGCGCAATTTTTCCTTTTTACCAGCTCCTTAGATCTTTTATATTCTTGCGCACTTAAGCTCCTGGGAGGCCAGTATAATCTATGGATAGCCAACGAATGGACAGCGGGCATACAGAGCCAATTCAAAGAACGATTGAATTTTGCATGCATTAATGGTTTCAAGATATGAATATCAAAGAGAAAGAGATTTATCAGGTCGTCTAGACCAGAATCACTGGTGCTATAGAAAGTCCTCTCACAAACGAGTTAGACCGTTCTTTAGAGTTTGTTGAAAGCTTTTCCCTCTAAAGAACTGACACATACTTTGTATATTAAAGTCGTTCAGACCTAGAGGAACCTCCGCAATGATAAGCTCCATGCCTTGTCGAAAACTCCTTTACACTTTCAAAGCGATACATCGAGATTAAAGAAATTTGTCATGCAAGATGACACCCAAGCACTTAGTTTCATGAGAGATAGTGATGAGTCAGCCCAGTCAGCTTCCTCCTTCTCGTAAAGAGAACAACCTTAATTTTGACTATGAACCCATTCTAGTGCACCAATCGTCATTCACGTCTGGGGCTTACTGCATTTCTGAGCTCTTGGTGAAAACATCTCAGTATTAAAAATGGGACATGGAAGGCTCCAGCTGCAAACCCGATCAGCCAATCACATTGAGACCGCTATGTTGGATGTCTTTTTCTAAAAGCTAACATTGACTCAAAGGATTCTTTAGTTGTTGCCAGCTTGTAAATTTTTGTATGTCCTTTTATGCTCCTTTCCATTAAATTCATCACTCTTTAAATGAAAAATGAATAATTGCCTCTTTAGTAAAGCTTCTGATATAAAGCGCCTATAGACCACACAATCGCCCAGTACTTTTTGCCTTATGTAAACGTACTAGTAAGCCTCATTATTCACATAGAAGAACTTCCACAGTGTCGTCATTACTTTCACAGCAAACGTCGCTGAAAGTGGGGCCATTTAAAATCAATGAGCTAACGATGGATAGCTTAGCACGTAATAGCAAGTGTTTCAATATTTACATTTATGCTATAAGTATATAAAAAGGTAGTCCTTTCATCAGTAGCTACGTTTCTCGATTATAGTACAATATGCATTTTAGTCCTCGTGCAAACGCTTTTATTTCCAATTCACCTTCTGAAATATAACCACCAACATTGACCACGTTATCGCAATTCCTAGAGGTAAGGTAGTTGATCTTGCAGAAGATGCCGAGCTAAAAGATAAATGTTGTAGAATAAAATTGATGAATTTATTCTTATTGTCAGATGAACTACATTTTTTTATAATTGCTTCTGACTGTGATGCTGGCTACTTCTATAAGAGCTTTCGTTGTTATCTTTGTGTTAATAGTACAAAAAAATGTTTTGAATGGTAGAATAGCTCTATTCCATTCACATTCCTTTCAAGACTTATGTTTATCACCTTCATCAAAACGCGAAGTAGATAATGAGAGATGGGTGAACATAACTTAGTTTTTTCTGTTACTACATAGTGGGATTGTTACAGTTATACACATTTCCAGATGTCTCGCCGGCATTTGTTTATTGTTCAGAAATCAACCCCAACTTACTTCCTTTGCATGACTCTCATGCTGTTACCCTATCCCATTTTCCTAAAAACTCGCGCTATTTTCCCGAATTAAACACAAGAAGACCGTCTCCACTTATGTCATCCAAGGCAGACAGACATCCCGTTGTGAAAGTACAATATAATCAGTATTTCTTACATAATAACATTAATTTTAAGTGTAATGAGCTCTAAAATCATGACACCTCATTGCCATTATCTTTGCTCTTCCTTAAAAAAAAATCATTCACATTTGGTGCGCAATAAAATTCTGAGCTTCATACGACAAGCACAGAAACCCATAAGAAAGTCTCATTTTCACATACCCATCCATTATTATGAACTCTTCTTCTTCCCACGCAAGGTCTCTTCCGGCATATTTAATGATCCTCCATGCTATCCGTACTCTGCTAAAGTTTGTATCGTAATCTGTTTACGTTAGATAATGCTCAGGTCATTCCACATCGCTAAAGCCGAACCTCAAGTTGGCTTATGCCAATGTTTAGTAAAAAGATTGCACGAATTTCTCTAAAAATATACAGACGATCCTAGGTACAAATATGCACTTAACATCGAAATCGATTACGATATTTATATCGATAGCCCAAAAGCATTTATCAATTTTTCGGGACGGGACAACCTCGGCTTTGAAAAGATAGACCTGTCACAGACTTAGATTTTACCTTTGGGCCTATGTAGTTAAATTGGCTCTAAGTTGGTAAAACCATCACGACTACCCAATGGATACTCTCCAACGTAAAGTACTCGTACAATGACAAATGAATGATCCGCTGTCGCCGAAGCATAGGAAACCGATTTTTTGTCGACTCATTTGTTTTGTTCGTGTATCTGTATGCTCGACGAAAACAAAGCCACAGATGAATGAAAATGAAAATTATTCAATTTCAGGTTTTAGATACTAAGGTCTAATTTCTGGAGAGAGAGAGTATACCCCATACCGATTTTATTTTTTCGATATTACATTTAAAGTACATTCACGATGCACGATTATAAATTTTGCATTGCATAATGGTAAGCCGATTCAATTCGACCCACCTATTCCATCAATTAAAGAGCGATTGAAAGGAAGGACTAGCATTACAACAATTTGAAGTATCTTCAGCAAAGTTGTTAAATGCATCGGTCAAAGTGAGATCGTACGTGAAGATGGTTGATAATTGCCGACTCGTTTCTTAACTGATAGGTGGACGTTACGCAGAGTAAATATTATTACGCTGGTGTTGATTTAATTGTCAATCAAAACGATAACGCATGGGATCAATTAAAGTTTGATGGGTGTGAATTTGATCTACCAAATGTTATCGTGAATCGAAGAAATATGACAAAATGCTGTTATATAAAAGGTTTGAGACTAACTGAGCGTTCATTACTTAGATAGAATGAATTGTATATCTCCTCTAGAATGTCTTGTTCTGGAGCTGGTGATGCTTTCGATGTTACTACACCTAGTTACCTAACACCTACTCAAGTAAGTCGTAGACTGCGTTGCTTGGATCCTTTCACGTACACCCTAGTAATCTGAAGTATAAGTTGTCCTTCGTACTCTCCGGAAACACTTCAGACAATATATGTAGAAGCACAGATCATTAAATGTAGCCTAGACATACCATCAAGTGTAAAGAAATAATTTAATAAATGTCGTGAGTATACCAAGCGGAACTTCTTTGCCATGAAGTTAAATATATTGCGCAGGGGATACCTATGTATAACGTTGATTTTCAGTATGATTGCGGCTCTGGAATTCTAAGAAACCCTAATGCTTGGTAGTGTCTTACGAATTTACTTTGATTCTATTCAATTGCAATGTGGAGCAAAATCCTTTCTTACCAGAAGATATCTACTTCAAATGGTTTCTATAGGCTTTTTATATGTATAATGGTTTGCTGCTTTGTTTAAGTAGCACCTCCGTCTTCGCACATCTAATCGTAGCTCCACATAAGTGTCCATGGCGTGATGATCTTTAAAATGCTATACTTTTCTAGTTGTAGTTCCACTGATGGTGATGGATGTGTGCTGTAAAAGTAGGGTAGGAACTGAGAGGTGTCAACGTGGCGATGCCCGATTTGGTAACTGTTCTTACACATCAATTACTAAGTGGTAACCATCTTGTACTGGGCGATGTCCATCCGCATTTGACTTGTCAAGCGCGAGGGTTAATCAGCAGATATAACAATATAAACGGAGCAGCGGATGGATTCCCCAAATGAAATCAACCTTGAAGTTACAATAAATCCCAGAACAAAACAAATAGGACATTATCCAGGCTACTCTGATATATTTGGAGCTCAGGCCAGAAAAGATTTCCGAGACTACGGTCTTGGGAAAAAGTAGGTGGCGGATGAAACCTTAATGAACCAAAGGCAGCGCTCGTATCGGGTTAAACGTGTTACTGGCTTCGGTTTAACTAACCCGTTGTCCTAGGTGTATCTATAATAGAACTGCCCAAAAAAACTTCTGGTTTAGGATTGTGCCGTCAGTTCAACTTTCCCGGCCATGGAAAAGAAACCCACAGTTACGAAGAAACTACGAGCTTCGGATACGGACGGTTATACTGATGGCAGCACTCGCAAACCAAAAAAAGACAATGAACTTCGGTTCTGCACATGGAATATCAAGTGCCTTTATAGGCCACGTGTAACCGAACAACTTGCGGAGACTTCGGACTGCTCCAGAACATATGGTACCACCATCCAAGAAATGCAGTGTGTTGGGCCGGGAAAAAACGGTTGTTTTTGACGGCTGAAGACAGAATCTACTATATTTGAATGCGCATTTGTTGTAAGAAGTAGACTTAGATAAGAAATCTTGATATTCCGGCTTGTTAATAAATTTTCCATATATGTGCGCACGCCTCCGCATTTCTTGGACAAGACCTACGAGCAGTGCCCAAGTTATGACATTTAAATTGTTCTCGGCGATATTAATGCAAAGGAGAAGATGGCCTCTTTGGTAGTACTGCCGGAAAGGCTATATACTCATAGCCTACACGACACTACCTCCGTTAACGGATTCAGACTAATCGACTTTGCGTCGGGGCAAAACATTGTTGTTTCGATATTTATAAGGGGACTTGGAGATCTCCTGATCAATCAACCGTCAGCGAGGTTGACCACATTTCGAACGACGGAAGGCAATCCTCTAGTGTTACGAATGTTTGAACCTTTCGAGGGGTAAACACTGACTCGGCTCACTACATTGTTGTATCCAAAGTACGATCGCTGATGTCCTGAACATCGTAGATACAAGCTAATACTGCGAGGAAGTTTAACTTCGGATGACTACTACAATCGCAAGAGTTCGTCTAATCATTTTCTGATAGAGTATCCGTAAATCACTTATCAAGTCCTATGCCGCCAGCATGGAGTATTAAAGATCGGTGTCAACATTGCCAAAAAACCTTCTGATATGCTGAGTCCCACACGACCACCATATTGAAATCGGTGGTTTCACGAAAAGTGCTGGCAAGTTTATGCAGATAAGTAAGATGCATACAAAGCGGCGCTGCATAGAAGGACTAGAGCTGCTCACGAGATCTACGAGCAGAAGAGGAGAGACAAGCACCAGCTTCTCAGGAGGAAAAATATTGAGAAGTGCGTAGTCAAGCATATTAAGAGATGCTACTCCAGGAATGTGATTCAGATGTCTTACTAAATGGCAAAAAATACATGCCATGGGCACAAAAACAAAACATAAGCCTGTAGAGACGAACAAAGGAACATAGTAGTGGAGACACAGTCTTCTACACAGCTGAGGATTTGGAAGGAGCATTTCTGCAGACTTTATATAGCTAATGACGAACCAAATACCACTGTCAGGCAGAATGAACCTTTCCGTCCACCGGACCTGGATGAAGTGGAGTTAATCATGTCTCACCTTAGGTGCTTCTTCTGGAGCTTCTGGAGCGGACGGCCTAACTAGCGAAGGAATAATGCAAAACATAAGATGAATTGACATTTGGAAGAAAGCAGAGTGATGTCAGAGGCGATTTGGCGAGTATTGGGACGATGACATCGAAGATGAATTTAACGGTCATTGAAGGCAAGACCAGGCATACGTTGTCAACAGATATAATTTTGAAGCAGTTAAGGACTTTGTCTCAGACCTAGGCTCAGCTATAAATTTAAATAATGACACCAGCGCTGATATCAAACGAAGAATAACTCTTGCCAATCGCTGCTTCTTTGGGCTAAGAAGGCAATTAGCTAGCAATGGCTATGTATTGTTTGCAGCTCCATAAGAAATGCTACCAAATTTTCAGTTAGTCCTAAAGCAAGCGTCACAAGATTTTGGGTTATTTATGCCTAGTATATGAGTCCTTGGGTCACCTCAGTCTTCAATTTTCTCTTTTGGAGACGTCGGAAAGCATTTGGTCTACTCGTATTATAGAGAGTTATGCTACGTATTATGCTTATATCTATAAAACCAACCATCAGGATGTAACATTAGTACTGCGCTTTTTTTTTTTGCGAGTTATTTTCCAGCTGCCATAAAATGCACAAAACTAATTTAATACTAAAACTGTTATTGAAGTCAGTATTTGTGATATATTCAGTTTAAAAATATCGTTGTGCTAAAATCATTGTAAACATTTTTAACTGAGTTGGAATTGATACATGGTTAGGGCTGCACCCAAAGATGTGAGCAATCCTAACGCAGGTTCAGGTCTTGAGAGAGTCACGGCATGATGTCGGACAGATCGCTGTTTGGAGTCTATTAACAGCAGTAGTGATGTATTTTCGCAAAAGCTTGTTGCATCAGATAGCCGTCGCATAGGAGACAATAAGCTTTATCATCGCAGTGTAGATCCAGAAAACACTTCTCTATGACATGCCTCATCTCCATAGAACATGTTTGGTTCAAAGAAGTTTCTTGTCCAGAATGAAACCCAAATATTTATCTTTGTTGAAGAAATGAATGGTGATACCTTTAATTTACTAGATGAGTCTGACTAAAGATATTAACTTCGGTTTTGATAAGATTGACTGAAAGCCCGTTTCAAGTATACCAATCAACGATCACGTCTGAAACTACAGCTACAACATTTGCATATACCACCACAGACATAGATAGCATGAAGTAATGAGTCGACTAATATGCCCCACAGTAATGCAGACAGAACGTTACCTTACAGACAACCCCTGTCTACTCCCGTAATTATTTTTGTTCACCAGCATTTTTTTTATCTACAGAACAGAGCATAATCCTTTCTTACCAGAATCTTTTGTTTATAATGCTTAACTTTACAAAACAGGAGAACGAGAAAAGATATCTACTTCAAATGGTTTCTATAGGCTTTATATATGTATAAAGTTTGCTGCTTCGTTTTAGTAGCACCTCCGTCTTAGCACATTTACCCGTAGCTCCACATAGGTGTCCATGGCCTGATGATCTTTAAAATGCTATACTTTTCTAGTTGTAGTTCCACTGATGGAGATGGATGTGTGTTGTAAAAGTAGGGTAGGAACTGAGAGGTGTCAACTTGGCGATGCCCAATTTGGTAACTGTTCCTACACATCAATTACTAAGTGGTAACCATCTTGTACTGGGAGACGTCCATCCGCATTTGACTTGTCAAGCGAGAGGGTTAATCAGCAGATATAACAATATAAATTTGGGATTAATTCCCCAAATGAAATCAGCCTTGAAGTTAAATCCCAGAATAAAACAAATAAGATATTATCCAGGCTACTCTGACATATTTAGAGCTCAGGCCGGAAAGGTTTTCCGAGACTTAGGTCTTTGGAAAAAGTAGGTGGCGGATGAAACCTTAATGAACCAACGGCAGCGCTCATATCGGGTTGAACGTGTTACTGGCTTCGGTCTAACTAACCTAGGGGTTTCTATAATAGAACTGCCCAAAAAAACTTCTGGTTTAGGATTGTGCCGTCAGTTCAACTTTCCCGGCCATGAAAAAGAAACCCACAGTTACGAAGAAACTACGAGCTTCGGATACGGACGGTTATACTGATGGCAACACTCGCAAACCAAAAAAAGACAATGAACTTCGGATCTGCACATGGAATATCAAGTGCCTTTATAGGCCGCGTGTAGCCGAACAACTTGCGGAGACTTCGGACTGCTCCAGAACATATGGTACCACCATCCAAGAAATGCAGTGTGTTGGGCCGAGAAAAAACGGTTGTTTTTGACGGCTGAAGACAGAATCTACTATATTTGAATGCGCATTTGTTGTAAGAAGTAGACTTAGATAAGAAATCTTGATATTCCGGCTTGTTAATAAATTTTCCATATATGTGCGCACGCCTCCGCATTTCTTGGACAAGACCTACGAGCAGTGCCCAAGTTATGACATTTAAATTGTTCTCGGCGATATTAATGCAAAGGAGAAGATGGCCTCTTTGGTAGTACTGCCGGAAAGGCTATATACTCATAGCCTATACGACACTACCTCCGTTAACGGATTCAGACTAATCGACTTTGCGTCGGGGCAAAACATTGTTGTTTCGATATTTATAAGGGGACTTGGAGATTTCCTGATCAATCAACCGTCAGCAAGGTTGACCACATTGCGAACAACGAAAGGCAATCCTCTAGTGTTACGAATGTTCGAACCTTTCGAGGGGCCAACACTGACTCGGTCAACTACCTTGTTGTATCCAATGTTGTATCTATATGTCCTGAACATCGTAGATACAAGCTAATACTGCAAGGAAGTTTGACATCGGATGACTACTACAATCGCAAGAGTTCGTCTAATCATTTTCTGATAGAGTATCCGTAAATCACTTATGAAGTCCTATGCCGTCAGCATGGAGTATTAAAAATCGGTGGCAAAATTGCCAAAAAACCTTCTGATATGCTGGGTCCCACACGACTACTATATTTAAATCCGTGGTTTGACGAAAAGTGCTGGCAAGTCCATGCAGATAAGTAAGATGCATACAAAGCGGCGCTGCATAGAAGAACTAGAGCTGCTCCCGAGATCTACGAGCAGAAGAGGAGAGACAAGCACCAGCTTCTCAGGAGGAAAAATATTGAGAAGTGCGTAGTCAAGCATATTAAGAGATGCTACTCCAGGAATGAGATTCAGAAGTCTTACTAAATGGCAAAAAATACATGCCACGGGCACAAAAACAAAACCGAAGCCTGTATAGACGAACAAAGGAACATAGTAGTGGAGTCACAGTCTACTACACAGTTGAGGATTTGGAAGGAGCATTTCTGCAGACTTTATATAGCTGATGACGAACCAAATACCACTGTCAGGCAGAATGAACTTTTCCGTCCACCGGACCTGGATGAAGTGGAGTTAATCATGTCTCACCTTAGGTCCAACAAAGCTTCTGGAGCGGACGGCCTAACTAGCGAAGGAATAACGCAAAACATAAGATGAATTGACATTTGGAAGAAAGCAGAGTGATGTCAGAGGCGATTTCGCGAGTATTGGGACGACAACATCGAAGATGAATTTAACGGTCATTGAAGGCAAGGACCGTTAAATTCATTGTCAACAGATATAATTTTGAAGCAGCTCAGTCTCAGACCTAGGCTCAGCTATAAATTTAAATAATGACACCAGCGCTGATATCAAACGAAGAATAACTCTTGCCAATCTCTACTTCTTTGGGCTAAGAAGGCAATTAGCTAGCAATGGCTATGTATTGTTTGCAGCTCAATAAGAAATGTTACCAAATTTTCAGGTAGTTCTAGAGCAAGCGTCACAGGGTTATGTATGCCTAGTATATGAATCCTTGGGTCCTCGCAGTCTTCAATTTTCTCTTTGGAGTCGTCGAAAAGCATTTGGTCTACTCGTGTTATAGAGAGTTATGCTACGTATTATGCTTATATCTATAAAACCAACCATCAGGATGTAACATTAGTACTGCGCTTTTTTTTTGCGAGTTATTTTCCAGCTGCCATAAAATGCACAAAACTAATTTAATACTAAAACTGTTATTGAGGTCAGTATTTGTGATATATTCAGTTTGAAAATAGCGTTGTGCTAAAATCATTGTAAATATTTTTAACTGAGTTGGAATTGATACATGGTTAGGGCTGCAACCAAAGATGTGAGCAATCCTTGTTCAGGTTCAGGTCTTGAGAGAGTCACGGCATGATGTCGGACAGATCGCTGTTTGGAGTCTATTAACAGCAGTAGTGATGTATTTTCGCAAAAGCTTGTTGCATCAGATAGCCGTCGCATAGGAGACAATAAGCTTTATCATCGCAGTGTGAATCCAGAGAACACTTCTCTATGACAAGCCTCATCTCCATAGAACATGTTTGGTCCAAAGAAGTTTCTTGTCCAGAATGAAACCCAAATATTTATCTTTGTTGAAGAAATGAATGGTGATACCTTTAATTTACTAGATAAGTCTGACTAAAGATATTAACTTCGGTTTTGATGAGATTGACTGAAAGCCCGTTTTAAGTATACCAATCAACGATCACGTCTGAAACTACAGCTACAATATTTGCATATACCACCATAGACATAGATAGCATGAAGTAATGAGTCGACTAATATGCCCCACAGTAATGCAGACAGAACGTTACCTTGCAGGCAACCCCTGTCTACTCCCGTAATTATTTTTGTTCACCAGCATTTTTTTTATCTACAGAACTAGTTTTGCCTACACCGCGTTGTTTGTCCGAATTACTGCCAAAATTTTCATTACCGAAAGCATTGGCACTGCCAATCGGAAATCTATCTCTACCAGTCACTAATGCCTTCGAAAGCACTTAACGTCTCTTGCGGTGTACGCTGACCATTACAGGTTATGTCTTTCTGGTGCTCTCTCCATCATTCCTGCTAAATCTACAGCTTATATGGCGATAAGTTCAACGACTGATCACCCATCACTTAGCTTTTATGGTTTGGGGCTTACTAGGGCAGCCCATTAGATCAGGATACCATACATGGATATCGATCAGACGTTGTTTGTGCAGATGTTGCAATATTTAATACAGGCTTTTTGAAGAGATATTTGAAGTGGTCAATTAATCTCATCAAATTCCAACTCATTTTTTGTGGGCTTTTAAACAATATTGTCTCTTACTAGCTTTATTCTAGCTCTTCTTTCGTGAAATCGAAAAATTATTTGACAAAAACTCTATAAGGCCATTTAATATGGAAAATTGTTTTTTGCGAATCAGGCCCTTCTGAGATCTGACTTAACATGTCGAGAGGTCAATAAGTTATAGGCTGGTAAATCACGAGTTTTATCTGGTATCAATCCAATATTAAGTATCAGGTGCCCCGGTATGAAGTGAAAATAATATTTTGTGACAATAGAACAATAATTTTTAATGAGATAGTTAGCAATTTTGTGTGATGATAAGTTTTACCCGGACTCTGCATCAGCCGAACGAACCATTCGCAAGTGGATTGGAAAATTTAAAAGTGGTCATACAAGCACCGAAGATGATGCACGCAGTGGACGTCCAAAAGAGGCCGTTTTAGATGAAAACATCAAAAAAGTCCACAAAATGATTATGAAAAGTGAAGTTGATCGAGATAGCTGAGGCTCTGAAGATATCGAAAGTGAGTGTTGGATATATCATACACGAATTTTTGGACATGCGAAAGCTCTGTTCAAAGTGGGTGCCGCGCTTGCTCATAGTCGACCAAAAACAACAACGTTGTGATGATTCAGAGGAGTGCTTAAAGCTGTTCAACCGTAATAAAGCCGAATTTTTGCGTCGGTATGTGACAATGGATGAAACTTGGCTCCATCGCTTCACACCAGAGTCAAGTCGGCAGTCAGCTGAGTCGCAAGCAGGTGACGAACCTCGTCCAAAACGACGAAAAACTCAACAGTCGGCTGGCAAGGTTATGGCATCCGTATTTTGGGATACACATGGAATAATTTTCATCGACTATCTCCAAAAGGGTCAGACTATCAACAGCGACTATTACATTGCGTTGTTGGAGCGTTTGAAGGACGAAATCGCAGAAAAACGGCAGCATTTGAAGAAAAAGAAAGTGCTGTTTCACCAAGACAATGCATCGTGTCACAAGTCGATGAAAAGGATGGCAAAATTGACTATTTCGGCTACGAATTGAATCCCCACCCACCGTATTCTCTAGATTTGGACCCCAGCTACTATTTCCTGTTCGCAGACCCCAAAAGAATGCTCGCCGGAAGGAGATTTAAGATCGATGAAGAAGTAATCGTCGAAACAGAGGCCTATTTTGAGGCTAAACCGAAATCGTACTACAAAACTAGTACCGAAAGATTGAAAAATCGTTTCATACAGTGTATCGCCCTCGAAGGCAACTATATTGATAAATAAAATTGAATTTTGCAAAAATTTTGTCTTTTACTATAAAACGGCACGGCATTTTATTGAAAGTATTGGCCATTGCAAACCAAAATGTCACCCAATTTTCGACTTCCTCGTATCCTATCGATTAAAATAAATTTTAGTCGGAAGGAGCCAAGTCTGGTGAATACGGTGAGTGGGATAGCAGCACCCGGTTAAGTGCTTTGGTTGTATCCTGAACCAGTTTTGCTTTGTGTGCATGTGCATTGTCATGGAGCAAAATTACCTTGCCGTGTCTTTTGGCTCATTCTGGTCGTTTTTCGATCAACGCATGGTTCAAATTGATCATTTGTTGTCGTCAGCGATCTGTAACGGTTAACGGTTTAACGGCTTCACCAGGTTTTAGGAGCGCGTGGTACACCACACCTTTCTGGTCTCACCAGACACACAGCATTGTCTCCTTGTCGAATCAATCTGGTTATGTAATCGAAGTTGATGGTTGTCCCGGATTAATCCATGATTTTTTCTATTTAGGATTCTGAAAATAGATCCATTTTTCATCTCCAGTAACAATTCGATGCAAAACTGATTTTCTATAGTGTCTTTCAAGTAAAATTTCACAAGTGGTTTTTCGGTTTTACATCTGTCTTTCATTCAATTCATGTGGAACCCATTTTCCAGACTTTTGGATCTTTCCCATAGCTTTTAAACGGTCAGAAATCGTGCAATATTTAGCATTTCTGCCAATTGACTCTGACTCAAAGTGTCATCTTCATCCAACATTGTTTTTCAATTCGGCGTCTTCAAACTTTTTTGGTGGTCTTTCAAGTTCTTCATTTCTCCCATCAAAATCGTTATCTCCGAACCGTTGAAACTTTTACATATTGCTTCTAATAGAGCATGATCACCATATACCTCGACAAGCATTCGATGCGACTCTGCAGCACTTTTCTTCAAATGAAAACAAAAAATTAGTGCTTTCCGCAAGTCATCATTATCTTGTACAAAATTCGACATTTTTAGCACGATGAAAAAATATGATGTTTTTTGATCAATGACTTGATGTATACTAAATATATTTGACAGGTGTCAGAGCAACTAAACACACACAAAAAAAATTATGGCCCGTTCACAATAAATGTTGCTTATCGAGACATTTGTATCTCGACGCTCACTTTATACCGGTATAATTGGAATAGTTTCCTTTTAAAGCCTGCTCAAACCAAAGCAAAACGCGAGAACGGGAGCGAATTTCACCTGTGAAATAAGTACAAAGCAGGGTATAGTACCATTCAAACACCTGCGTCCACTCAGAGAGGCGACTGCGGGATTGCAGAGTTTTTCGCTAGTTCGCTGCATGCAATATTTTTTTGCTGTTCTGCGTGTGTTAGATTAAAGAGAAAGATGGTGTAAGTGAAAAATCTGTTGAAGCATAAGGATGAAATATTAAAAGAAATTGAATTTGAAAATAAGATTTATTTAAATTTCATTGTTAAAGAAAATAACAAAATTTTCACATATATTTCACATATATTTCACATACATTTCACATACATTTCTCACATTAAGCTCCCACATTTACCTTTGGTTCTTCTAAATATTCGAAATAGGTAAGTAGTGTCGCATTGTTTTCTTCTTAAAAAAATTATGTAAAATACAATTTGTTTTTACAATTAAAATTGCAGTTTTAACATTAACTTCAATAGGTCTAAGGTATACTCTCCATTTGTTGGCTAAGATTCCAAAGGCATTTTCAACTACTCGTCTTGCTCTGGAAAGCCTTTCATTATACTTTTATGGTTGTTGGTTCTAGGCTGCTTATAAGGGAATGGTCTCATTTAAAATTGCTAAAGAGGAAATTCCTCGCCTCTTATTAAGACATGATGACAAGCTTCATTTTGCCCCGGGATATACTTTGCTTCTGAAATATTTATTAAACTATGTTCAAATATTCTACCCATTATTGAAGCTTCATTATTGTTTTTACAGTATCCCCCAATGTCTACACAAAGAAATTGATATTCAGGGCCAACAATCGCCATAAGAATAATTGTAAATTTATTGAGGTAGTAGAAATAATAATCAATCGCTCAAATACAATTGGGGAACTGCCATAAACCTTCAAATCCTTTAGTAGAATTCTCCCACACTTATTTAGAAGGTTCTGGCATATATACTTGTTTCATTCGCATGCATATTGCTTTGCAAACCCCTTTAACTATCTGCATGACTGTTAGAAACCCTACGCGATAACTGTGTCTTATTGTAGAAAACGAATCGCCAGTCGCAAGAAATCTGTAATTAATAATTTTTAGGTTCTGTTATTGGTAATTGAAATTAAAAAATCTTCGAAAAATCGAAAACAATGGGGACCCCTGATGCAGTATTTTAAGCCGTACCCAGCATTTGCAGAAACCGATTCAAGTATAAGACACCAACTTTTATGATTTACAAATAAGCTCAATGAGAATGACCCAGTCTTAGAATCGCTAAATGTTCAAGCATCATCATCAGAATCTATGTAACGTTTGGTTTAAAGATTTGCTTCTTTAATCGAATAGGCTGGACAAATTTTTCATCGTCAGTGTCATCTACCTAAATAAGTTCTGTCAGTGTACGAGCAGTACACTCTTCTCCATTAAAAGGTGTTCTTTCGGGAAAGCAAGTACGTTTAGAAGCCGTATGTCAGCTCGTCCTCGGTTTTTTGACTGTTATCTTATAGCTTGAAATTGTTCATCAGAAGATGAAGATAGAGCTATAAATGGAGTAGCTTTTATTAACATCAAGAATCAAGTTCTCCATACCAACGCTTCCTCCATACACTTCTCCAAGATTGGAGAGATTGGAGTCTACCCCTTAAGTCATTAGTGTGGGTTGAGGATGATCACCGATACTTATGGAGTATGTAATAGAAGAATCTATCTGAACTATTCCAACATTTGCCTGTAAAGGGAATTAGAATTCAAACTAGAGAATCTTAGGTATCCATAATTTGCGCTGCCTGTTGCAAAGATCCCCGTGTATCAAAGCCTACCATGAATTGATTCTTCACCCATGTTAACGGCAATTGGTCTGTTAATGTTAATGGTAGAAACTTTGTTTAGGGCTTTATTTTTAGAAGAAATACTTGCCTTTGTAACTGTGTTAAAATAAAGTTGAAATCATGTTTTAGTCTTCACTTTTCTCCAGAAAATACCAAATAAACATAACGTTTTTCTATTTATTTTCTTATGAACGTAACAATAATAAAAAAAAAAACATTGGAACCTTACTGTAGAACAATTTTTTTCTAATTATTTTCCGAATTATCCTTGACAAATTAGGGGATATCCTGTATAAAGACATCGATTCTATATCTTCAACTGAATTTTTGAAGAGAGTAATGTCAGAAAATATTTTTAAGCGTAATGTATTGCCGCAGTTACTCTGATTATTACAATCTGCCCATAATCTACCTCAACCCAGGCATAAAAATTAAATTTCTGAAAAAAAAAAATAAAAATAAATAAATAAATCCTTGAGATACAAGAGTTATAAAACGATGAAAACAATAACAAAACCTTTGTTAATTTTATGAAGATGAGTGGAGATAGGAGTAGATACAAAAATGCCGAGCATGGGAAGACTTTTCCAGTATATCATTTTACGCCAGGCAATTACGAGTACGTTCGTGGTATCCGATGAGTAGGTTTCATTTAAAACCACGCCTCAGTCCAAAATGAATAGTCCTCATAAATACCACTCATTGAAATTTGACAAGGGTTCGTCGCTAATTGCACGTGCAAGCCATGATGTGCAGTTTTCTTTACAAAATTGAAATCAATTTCATTTCGTTTCGTTTTCGTTCCTGTCAGAAGCGGCACATCAATCATTTTTTACAAACAATTGTTGTTATTTTTTTGGGATTTTATTGTTATAACCGCAGAATAAAAATTTGAAAACATTTTAAGTTTTTTCAAAGAAAAAAAATTTTTTTTCTCACCGTTGGTCATTGCTATTGCGGCAGAAATATTGCGGATGATGATGAACACTATTACGAGTACTACGAAATATTTTGGTCGGAAAAAATGGTGGTTTTAATTATTTGTATAAATGTGGATGTGGACAAACCGTTGGCAATCCATTTGACGAGCTTAATAACTGCCTTTCATCATTTTGATACAATATTGCGTACGCCTGATGACCTTTAGGCGATTACGAGGCATTTGGGGTGGATAACCAGACAGCAAGAGTGTCTGTGTCTGATTAGCCGTCGAGGTTAAGTTTTTCCTAACTATCGGTTGAGTTTATATTTCGGCGAAATGGATGTGCAAATTGACACGTGCTAATCGATAACCAAATATGATTCTTGTGTTTACTCTAGGAGGTCTAAAAAAAACCTTTCAAAATTTGGAAAGCTAAATTGTTCAGGAACTTTCGAAGATCAAACATAATTCATTTAGATTCAGATAGCCTTCGCATACCAAAAATCATATAAAACAACTAGGTAGTAGGCATTTTAAACTTGGATTGATCCAGTATTGCAAAACTCGTGTTTGAATGCGAATGCTTGCTTTACCTCTGCTGTAGTCATTGCATAAAGCTTTAAATTGCAAGTGCGAGCGGCTTATCGTTTACGAATTTAAATGGAGTTAAGATAGCGAGTGGAGGAAGTGTTTATACGAGAGTATTTCTCCTTCATCAGGGTAGTGGCAGAGAAGTCCTTTATACAACGGCTCTAGTCAGTTTAAGCTGCTTGGTGAATACAACCTTTAGAGCTATTTCAAGTATTCTGGCCCGGGATGAAACGGAGCTCTACGGTTGTTTCAGGGAGCTGTAACAGAGATGGCGGAATAAGAAACCTAAATAAGCCAACATCACCCAGGGGTTATATTAATGAGTTAACCCTCAATGTAGCTGTTGCGCGTGGGTTAACTTCCCCCACAATTCAAAGACAATCAAGGGCATTGTATAAGGACGGATAAATCAAGGTTTTAAGGACCACGAATTTCGAAGAATTTACCACCCCTAAATAGACCACGTGCCGCCGAACAATTTACGCGGGCCCTAGGTTATACTATAAAGCAAATCTAACCGCAATTCAAGAATGGACGGGCCGGGCGCCACGGAGTTCGTCGTCGCTTCTCGAGCTCCCATCCAAGGATAATTACGAAACGTGGTATTCGTATATCTAAGTGGAAGTGCTCCTAACAAAAAATGTACTGTGGGAGTACGTGGTTGGAAGTGTCTTGATGCAGTTGCCGCTGATGTTTTTGTTAAATGGCGGAAAAATTACAGAAAGGATAAGGCCGATTTGGTATTATATATTCAGACATAGGAATTTAATCTGTGGGATATATGGCTCAAGCTCGAGGGACATAACACATACAAGGGACCGGCAGGAAAGGGGACAACGCTGAAACAGTTAATGCGTTAATGCTGCAGATGTTAGCCGAAGGCGTTGACGTCAAAGACCATATGGTGAAATTGTTTGGAGAGTATGAAAGTACAAATAAGAAGATTTACTGATCGTTATGTTAGGCCCAATTATCAAAGTTTTGCCCATCAATGCCGTTGTCTAATAAAAAGCTGGGGCAGAGCAAAGTACTGGTCTTATTGTAACAGTTTTAAGATGACGCCACCGAATGTTGCTGCGATTTGATCAGTTACAGTTACAGTCATAGGCAGCAGGGCCAAAGGTATTCCCTACCAGGACTTAAATCACGGTATCATGGAGGTCAGCAGCCCCCGAATCTCGATCAGGACCTAACTTGTTGAGGTGGGTGGGTGGTTGTGGCTCATGTGAAAGTGTATTAGCTTCCCAATCGGACGGTTCAAGGTTCAATACCGGCAGTTCCCGAGTGACAATTTTCAGGCAATTAAGATCTTGCGCGATGAATTTTTACCTTAAATATAGCAACAAGTCAATTTACACTAATTGATAGTGTAATTATATATTGTATATTATATATTGGATGCCAAGAAGGATGCTAAAGAACCATTGAGCCCAAACATCATTCTCTCTCCCCCTCTATCCAATTTTCCGAAAAAAAGTTTTTTTTAAAAAAAAAAAAGTGGTGGCTGTGGTTTAAACTTAAATCGCGGGAAGGATCTTAGATCCAATATAGAGTAGCAAATAAGTACTAGATGCAGCAAGGGGTTTATTGTCGGCCTCGACTCATACCAAGGGTGGAACTTGTGTCTCCAACACAAGTTCTGCTTTCGTATTATACTTTTAATGTAGGTAAGCGATGGCAAGGCATATACTTACTTCCACGGATGTATGGGCATCCCGTGAAATTAAGTCTTTTCAGACAGGTTAGCCGTTATGCACGGCACGAAGTGACATTGATGTTACCTTTGCCAACGAGGCAGTTATAACGGCGTTCAATTGTAGGCGAAGTGTTGTCGAAGGCGTGAGCGATCAAAACTGAATTCAGCGACCAAACAAATTTGGCCAAAACTGGATCTGAATCTTTCTAAGCGTTTGATCTTTCTAAATAGGAAGCATTTCAGTGCTATCATAGATGTCATCACTGGACACTGTCTTATCGGCAAGCAGAAAGGCTTGGCACTTTAACAAATGACTTCTGCAGAAGTTGCATGAACGAAAAGAGGATTGCCTTCGCCTACTCTGTACATACTCAGATCTCCCCCAAAGAAGGAAACTCCACTTAGATTTTAAGTTTAAGAGTTTTTTTCTTCTACAATGACTTGATCGATCTAATCAATGTAGACGTTAATAGTCTTCTTATCTTCATCAGAACCTAAAGTTCCTTCTTAGAGCAGAAGGATCACAGATCCACGTGTCATCAATAGTCCTAAGTGGTCAAATTTTTTTAACCTATCTCCCCAAATGCTATGGATTTAAGGAATTAATTTGCCCTATATCTATTTATATGCAATATACACATGCGGTTTGTAATTTGTAATTAGTTCTATGAATATGCACCTGTTGTTTGGAGTCCTACGTGCTCTACCCACTTCAATTGTCTTGAGAATTTTTAAGAGCATTTTACCAAAAAGTGTCTTATAAAATAAAATGTGTCGGTTCTTTTAATTTTAAGGCAAGACCATATTTATATGGTCTTCCGGTCTGGATGCAGGATTGTGATTTGGATATCAACCCAAATATTATGATATTATTAACCAATCATATAATTACATCTATAGATCTCCCTAGAATTTAACTAGTTTTTGTGGAACAGATACATTTTCTTGAACCAATAGTTAATCGAATTGAAAACTAAATATTCACTTAAAAAAAAATTAATAGTGAAGAATTATGGAAATCAACTTCAAAGCTGAACTTCGGTCATATATAGTGAATTATTTCGGTAGTAACTCTAGGCAAAGAGGCCATCTGTGAATCCTTAGGAAAGGTGCAAATGTCGACCAGTATGTGTATCAGAAGTGTTCTAATATCTACTCTCACTTCATTTAACGTACTCCTTCATCTGAAAAATGTCCAAACCAGTCTCCGAAAGGCCACTCATTCACCCCTAAATTTTAGGCGAAAATCTACAAAAATATGATATTTACAACAAACTATAACATAACATCGTGAGGTTTGATTTTTAATAGGCTTTTTTTTGACAGAGCACGCGTGACTTCTATCAAACTGCCTTGTCATTCTTATTCAGTATCGTTGGGCAAGTCATCACAGAAAGACTCACACCACAACAGCGTCTCCAAATTGTTCAGCAGTATTACAAAAATCAGCGTTCTGTGAGAAATGTTTTTCGTGCGATTCTAGGAACTTACGGTGCGCATAATCGACCTACTGAAACCACTATTGCCAATACCATTCGCAAATTTGAGTCCCAGTTTACATCACATAGTGAAGAGACTACCATATAGTAGCTGTAGCTAAGAGTGTACGCGAAAACCGTGACGAATCGATTCTTCATCGTTCTCAGCAGCTTGGGTTGACGTATTCGACAACTTGGAGTATTTTACGTAAGGATCTAAAGCTAAAAGCGTACTAAATTCAACTTGTGCAAGAATTGAAGCCAGGCGACTTGAATTTGCGTCATATTTTCAGTGAATGGGCTCTGGAAAAACACTCCGGTGTTACCGATTAAAATAAATAATGAAACATATTCCTTTTGACGTGCGTGCAGAAAGGTCTACTAGAATTGAAACAGATAAGTTTGTATTGATTTCGCATGTCTAGAACTATTTTATTGACAATTGCAAATCTTGCTATAGACCAGGTGAAAATGTCACTGTAGACAAACAACTGCTTCCCAGACAATACATGGCGAATAAACCTGATAAATTTGGTGTAAAGTTTTGGTTTTTCGTAGATATATCTTTTCAACGGTTTCGCATATTTGGGGAGAGATGGTAATTGTCTACAAAACCAAATGCTGGGAGAGAACATTGTAATTCATTTAATAGAACCTTACATACATAAAGGAAGGAATGTGACTACTAATAACTTCTTTATTTCAGTTGGCACACAATCTGATTTCGAAGCGCACAACTCTTGTCGGCACCGTAAACAAAAAAAATGGAAGATAATCAATGCTTTCTGACAGTGTACCAAGCAAAGAGACACAAAAATATTTTATTGTTGAGTACTTTACATGACACGGTTGATATAAATGAAGGAAATAAAAGAAAACCTTACACCGTAACTTTTTGTAACACAACTAATTTGACGTTAATGTCGTTGACTAAATGACAAAAAAAAATATAACACAAAATCATGCTCGAGAAGATGGCCAGTACAAGTTTTTTTTTAATATATGTTATTAGATTAGAAAAGGAAGAACCAGAAGCTGTGAATATTCAACCTAAAGTTTCACATACATACTCAACCCCAGAAATAAAACAAATAAGATATGTGAAACCTGCCAAAAATCCATATACGGAACCTGCAACCAATCAAAACAGTTTCTATGTGCTACCTGTGTGTGAGTCAAATATGCCAGAAGAATAAAATGTAATTTTTATGTTATATTTAAAAAACAATATATTTTTTTTAAATTACTAAATTAATTTAATTGAAATTATTTGTTACAAAAAATTAATTTAATTTAATTTTTATATTTATAAAACCAATAAACTGTTTTTCTTTCAAGTACTACATTAAATGAATTATTATTATAAAAAATATTAATTATTAATTAAAAAATAAAAATACAGAAATGAAAATTTCGTTTTTATATTACTTTTAAAATTAATATGGGGTATGTAATTTAATTCGTGCGGTTTTTTTTGTAAATTTGAACGTTTATTTAAGAAAAACATGTACAATAGTATTATTCAAAGGATTGCCCATCTGAAGCTATGACTTTTTCAGATCTTTTTGGTAATTTGTGAATCTCATCCCAAAAGAACTGCGCCGGCTTGGCAGCCAAGAATGAATCAAGCCAATTTTTGATATTCTGCTCTGATGTGAACCGTATTTCAGTGAGGGCGTTCTGCATTGACCGGAACAAAGGGTAGTCAGAAGGGGCAAGGTCTGGGCTATAAGGCTGGTGGGGTAAAACTTCCCATCCCCTGTTTTCCAAACAGTTCTTAACCGGATGATGGAAAATTATTGCCTCGTGTCTGGTCGCATATTCCGGGCGTTTTTCGGCCACTGCTCTCTTCAAACGGATTAATTGTGTTCGGTGTCCATGTCCATTGATGGTTTCACCCGGTTTTAGCAGCTCATAATACAGCACACCCATCTGATCCCACCAAAAACAGAGCATTACCTTCGCGCCTTGGATATTCGGCTTTGCCGTTGATTTGGCTGGTTTGCCGGGTTTCACATATGATTTTTTGCACTTGGGGTTTTTGTAATGGATCCATTATTCATCACCAGTAATAATCGGATGCAAAAATGATTTACTTTTGTAGCGTTCCAGCAGTATTTCGGACGTGCAAAATACGACGTCTCCCGGCTTGAGTTCATGTGGAACCCAATTGCCTTGCTTTTGAATATATCCAGCTGCTTTTAAACGTTTTGAAATGGCTGTTTAAGTGACACGCAAATATTCTGTGAGCTCTTCTTTTGTTTGGCAACAATCTTTATAGAGTAATGCTTCCAGTTCTTTATCTTCAAACTTTTTTGGCTGCCCAGGACGTTCATCTTCCAAGCCAAAATCACCACTTTTAAATCGTGCAAACCTCTTTTGGCACGTTCTCTCAGCTAGCGCATGTTCACCATAAACTTTTATCAAAATACGATGACTTTCGGCAGCAGTTTTGTTCATATTAAAGTAATGAAGAAGAACTTCGCGCAAAAACACTTTTTCAGGCACAAAGTTCGACATATTTGAGTGAAAAAAAATTATTGTTGTTTCCTCTTCAAATGAATGACATATACTGAAATGACGTACAACGACAGTAGCCTTCCAACGCATGTTCCAATGGAATAATAAAAATAGAATAATACAAGTTACGCCATCTCTTAGCAAACCGCACGAATTAAGTTATAGACCAATATATAATTTTTATTTTCAAATTAAAAGTTTTTTGTCATAGCCGTCAAATGACCGCTCTCCGTTTTTCTAGGTATATCAAATTTCCCGTCTTTCTAGTGTTAAGAGCTCACTCATGTAAAAATAGATGGACATACAATTAAATCTGTTTTTAGAAGAG
The DNA here is from genome assembly GCA_907269105.1 of Volucella inanis. Taxonomy (NCBI): domain Eukaryota; kingdom Metazoa; phylum Arthropoda; class Insecta; order Diptera; family Syrphidae; genus Volucella; species Volucella inanis. The sequence goes on from OU026153.1 coordinate 154,018,629, forward strand.
CCGTAAGAACCTAAACAATAGGTGTAAATTGAATTTTTTTAGTATAACCATATATTAAAAATGCCCTTTTCATAAATCATTTGTAGCATCGTATACTTTTCGAATTGAAATCATCTATTGGCTTAAGCTTCAGAGTCGACTATTTTTAAAACAACACGGATGAAGTTAGAGCAGCTGGAACTACACATAAATACTTGACACTGTCATTATTTTCCAAATAAATCATATTATATTTTAAGAAGTCATAAATCAACATACTCAGATTATTGGTATTTTAACATATGACACATATTGAATGCCTTAATGTTAAAGATTTAGAAAACCGTAACCTCAATGTATTTTTTAGTGCAAAGTTCCCACACTCCCACTTCACACGACACCAGTTCATACCGTATTAAGACGAAAGACCTTCTAGCCCATGCGCTTCTTCCTGAAAACATTTGCTTTTCCCCAAAAGAGAAAATGAAGAAGAAGAAGTTATCCGTACAACCCGTAGCAGTCTATCTTACCCACGTAAGCCATTACGTCGATCACGTACAAAGGGTGTCGTCTAAACTGAGAATGTGCCAGAAACTCCAACTTAGCTAACTAAAACCCATTGTGTCCACATAAGCTTCCAAGATTCCCAACTCTTAAGTAAATGTTTCTCACTCCATGGAGTCCCTCACTCGACTCGAGATTCGTTACCACTAGTCATTCCTAGATTCACCACGATCAAAATGATGTAAGCAAATACCACGATAAACAAGAAGGAAAAGCTAAAGAAACAAAAATGAAAACAAAAACAAAAATAAAATTAATAAAAGTGAAAAATTCATCACCCGCACACCATGGTTACACGATCGTATGTGAATCTTTTCTAGCTGCACACGAGAAGTACTAGAGGAAGACCGTGCAAAAAAAAGATGACCCCATCCCCAAGTTATGGATACACAAATACAGAAACCAAAAGATCGCATAGAGCACAAAGTCTAAACTTATACACGACAAACCAAACAATGAAAATATCCGTACCAGTAAAGATGTGGTTGCTTAGTAAGGCTCATGAAGTACCCCACTCTGCAGCGAAATAGAAAAAAATATTAAAAAAAAAATATCACAATTCTTCAGCATCTACATTCATATGTTATGTATGTGAGAGTATCTACGAGGCTTAGACCGAAAGACCTCGATTATGGTGCGAAGATACGAGTCTTCACTACTAAATGACGACGTCTATGAGCACATAGGTTTCCCTTTCGGTTTTACAATTTCATTGCGCGTCGAGTCGGTAACTGAACAAGTCTAAGCATCCGTGCATCACCTGGAATAGATGCCTAGACACTATTGAAATTTGCCTGGTCTGTCTAATATTTTGCACTTCGACCTAAATTTCGGAAGCTATTTTTGAACAAAAAAGTTTTACAACATTGTGCTTAACCAAGTTCTGTTTAGTTTTATTTTTTTTTTTTAGAATTAAATTTATGCAATAGTAAATTGAATTTTTGAAAAAAGTGAAAATTGGTGGTGATTTTAACTTCTAAGGAACGACGAGGAGATATTTATAAAGAAAGTACCTTGGGTGGATAGATTAGGAAATAGTGTACGGTAACCAATGGGGATACTACGTCAACATATATGGGGAGCAATCCTTTGGGGTGAGTAAAAAATTTGAATAAAGGATATTTTATGCATCTCTGTTTCAGAATTGGCTTTCATTTCAACTTGTAAATCATACATCCAAATTTGTTATTTTGTAAGCCCGCCAGTTTGTTCATCATTTCTAGAACTTATCAATTTTAAGATAAAGATTTTTTATTTGGTTTATCCTGCAGGATACGCAAGCTTTTGAGATTCCTTCCTCTTGATTATGTACTCGTATATGAAGCTACATCATGGAGTTTGAAATTCTTGGTTTCCAAAGTGTAGGTCTGGCCTGAAGGGTGGGTTCGAAATCTTATACTAAAAAATTGCAGCAAGTCCGACCTTATTAACTTTCTACTAGCACGATTGTTAAGAAAACTGCTCATAGCATTTAAAAAAAAAATAAATAAATAAAAAAATTTCATTGTCGAATTAGATTTAATAGGGAAAGGATTAAAAACCAATTTTGAACAAGAGGGTCTAAAGGGTTCATAAATCCGTCTAATGTTTGGAAGTACTTAACGTGAAGAATACTGTCTAATGTAAAATGGTTGATTTTCTAGAAAGAAGCAGACAATTCCGTCTTGATTTTACTTTTTCATGTAGTAACAGCAGCAACTCTGCCGTTTTTCAGTTTTTTATAAAGGGGTTCGGATTCTTTTCTTGCCTCTTCTGCTAATGAAATCTATCAGCTACTTAAGTCAGTCAGTTGAGGCTCCCTGAACTTATCAAGGTTTTATATTAGAGCTTCCTTACTTGTTCGGTATATTGCTTTCTTAGCCCAAATCGAGATTGACAGGAGATAGCCTTCGTTTTATTTCAACGGAGGTGTTGTTGGCAGAAGTGATAGCGGAGTCAACTGTGACGCTATGCCCAATTCGTCGATATTGTATATCTATCCTTGTAAACAGTCTCTTTACCACTGAACTCAATAATAATACTAGAAAATAGTGCGGTGACAGCCTGATGAGTTCTGCCAATGATGTCAATATCATCGGAGTACACCAGTAGTTGCACAAACTTTTGAAAAAGATTGTACCTCTTGTGTTCCCTTGTGAGTTCCGCACAATTAATTCAAGTATGTTGCTTAAGAGGACATTTGACAGCGCGCCATATCTTAAATCTTTTCTGACATCAAAGGTATCGGTTTAGTCGTTACAGACTTTGACGGAGCAGCGAGCTCTCTATGTATAGCTCGTCTCTGAAAATGCTCTCACATGAGACCTTAATATCGATGAAAAGGTGATGGGTATCGCTTTGGACTTCTTAAATTTGTTCAGTATCTGACGGAGTATGAAGATCTGGTCGATTGTAGACTTTCCTGGTCTCAAACTGCACTGATAGGGGGCCAATCAGATTGTTGACGAAGGGTTTCGGATGTTCATACAATATGGTAGATCAAATCTTGTGTGTGATGTTGAGCAGACCTGACATATACCTCTATAGCTGGCGGAGCTGAGGTGACCTCCTTTTCTTTGGATCGAGTAAATGATGAGATTGCATTCATCAGGCACGAACTCTTCTGACCAGATCTGAGAAATGAGTTGATGTATGCTCTCCACATAGTCATTTCCAGCAGCTTTGAATTACTCGGAAGGTAGGCGTTAGGTTCAGCAGTTTTGTTGGATTTAAGCCTAGATATTAAAAACCTTATTTAATTTTGGCCTGGTTCATTGAAGTTTTGGCTGTCTCGTCTAAGTCAAATCGCCTATTCTGCCTCTCCCGTTTGTTGATCTTCATCGCTATTTTACAGTCTGCAAAAGATATTTTTTTCATAATCTCAGCACCGCCTTTTAAAGGTTTCGTTCTTCTTCTTCTTCATATCTACAGGTTTGTTACGTGCTTGTTTGCCTTGGCCGTGGCCGTGACTCAAGTAGTAATGTTTTGACATCCCAATCGAATGGTTTGGGGTCAATACCAGCCGCGTCTGAAAGACTTTCTTTTTTTCAGGCAACTAAAATCTCGTGAGATGAATATTTACTTAAGATACAACAAGTCAATGGAGCAAAATAACCACTGAGCCCAAACATCTTTCTTTTTCTCTCTATCCAATTTTCCAAAAAAAAACTTAACACGTGTTCCGGTATTTTAGGAGTTGTAATACCTTCTTGAGTATTAAAAAAAATTATTTTTACCTTTAAGTAAAATTTCCGTACGTTATTACCGGAGTATAACCTTTCAATATCTCTGATCGCGCGCTTCTCGTGCTCTTTTTTTTCTTCTGGAAAAACCGATTTTCTTCCCGTAATCGACTCTCGCTTTTTGTTACAGCAACAAATCAGAGATTTCTTAGCAATTGGCGGATAAAACCCAGCACATCAGCTGCGTCTTTTCTGATACCACTTTGGAAGCGTAGATATTAGTCTTTAGTACTTGATGCTAGCGGCAGAGAAGTTTTTGAGAGATTTTCGGATACGCATTCAGCAAAATTTCTGGTGGTCCTTGCGATTCTATCTCTTCTACGTTATATGTCTCATAGCAGTTAGACTCGGACTCGCACCTTGGCTGCAACGAGGTGGTGATCTGAGTAAAATGTTGGCCGCCTGTAAGTTTTGGACACACAGGAGCCATGCCTTATATATATTCTAATTTCATTTAGCATTTATGATCCTAAGTCCGCCGCTCGATATAGTGATACTTCGTCGCACCGCAAAGCCAATAAGCCTAAGTACGTTGCCAGACGTGGTATAGTGTAGAATATGCTTACCAACTGTAGTACAAAAGATATCCTTCTTTCCTCTCTTGGCCTTTATACTAAGAGCATTGCTCATAATTCTAACCGAGAAGCATGTAGACACTTCCTTTGGTGGTGGCATGAAAGCATATTAGATTTATATTACCGACTTTAGCCTTGGTGCAGATCATTATAAGATGTTCGCACATGTGTGTAAAGCTCAAGTATTCGTTTGGAATTAGGCCTAAAATACTGCGAAATGTCTATATTTTCGAGATAACTTAATTGGATCCACAAATGATGCGTGGTAAAGGAGGGAGTAATATAGTACACACAAGACGCGTTTTAAACCAAACATGAATTTTTAAAAATGAGAATCGCAAAACGGATCTATTTTATTCAAAATAGTCTTCTTCTGACTCAGTACACCGATTGGCACCGCCTAAAAGCATTTCGAATGAGTGTTTTAGTTCATTCTTTGGGAATTCCCTCAGGAAGTCTGTATAAGCTTTTAGCATGGCTTTTCCGTCCATAAAAAGCTTTCCTTTCATCGGCAAATGCATTTTTCCGAAAAGGTAAAAATAACACGGTGCCAAATCAGGTGAATACAGTAAAATTTTAAGCCAAAAAAATCGGTCACGAGAGTCAATTGATGAGATAGTGGATTTTCGTGCAATGAACGCAACAATCCCGATTCCCAAAAATTGAACAAATTCGGAATACTACATATTTAGACCCACAGGAATTCTTCCTTTTTTATCCAAAGTCTTCGAATCCTTTCTAAGCAATTAAATAAACAAAAAAATATTTATAGAAACATTCAATTTCAAAATTAAATGACGACCTATGTTCAATATTCAAGTGGTCCATCCGGAATGGTCTTAAACCCTGACTAGAAAAAAAAAAAAAAAAATTATACCTACCATATATCTAAACACCAACACCATTTCCTTGACTTTCCTGTCGTTACTTTAAATACATCTCAAGTTGAATATGTCGACTATCTTAAAAATCTTGAAATGATTTTCAATAAAAAACTAAGGACGCTCAAATTCTTGACTGTAACTTAGAGGAATGTTTCAATATATGTGCTCTTCCTTCCTTTTCAAAGTTATTTAGAAGAAAGAGCCAATCTACCAGCTTCAAAAAATTAACTTTTGTTTATCCGATCGCCACATAAATTTGCGACCATCAATATACACCTGCTTAACATCACGCAGACAGTTCTTTATTTATGCTGTCAAACTCTGGAATCACGTGAAATCTAGAATCGAAAACTGAAATTTTCAAGCAAAATGCTTTGACCATTTATCCACTTTGAACTGGTATAGCTTTTGTTGTAATTTTTTATTTAATTTATTTTATTTTATTGTTATTATTATTATTTTAATTTATTGTAACTTACTTTGTATAATTTGCTTATTGTATGTAATTTCTTTGTGAGTTTACACCCTGCCTGACTCGAACTGCAACCAACTTCAGACTGCTATAATTTCCAAACCGTTCATGACAGTGAGCTCAAATTTTGACACATGACAGATGATTTACAAGCCTTTTAAACGATTTGCGTCTCAGTTGTGTTGAAAAAATTTTATCCTGATGGTGTGATTGCTTTATATTTGGCTGGAAAACCACAAGTAGCTATCGTTAGAACCCTCCAGCACCTCAACGTGAATAAATCGTTTGTGTCTCGAACCAAAACTCGTTTCCGTGATACTGGCAGAGTTGCAAAACGCCATGGAAGTGGTCATAGAAAAACAGCAATATCGGCAGAAATGGCTGGGAAAGTGAAGGCTCGAATTTAGCGAAATCCTCGTCTAAGTGGAAGAAAAATGGCTCGTAAGCTCAACATATCGTTGGAACGGATGCAACGCATACTGAAAAATAAATGTGGGCTCAAGCCATTAAGGTTCCAAAAAGTACACGATCTTACACCGCAACAGAAAAAAGTTATAGTACAGTCGAGAGAGTGAAGGAGTTGCTACGCTTGAACGAAGGTGGTGAGCTTCCGAATTTGGTTTTTTCCGATTTGTTATCAAGCAATAGATCAACAAACAAAATGACCGAGTTTACATGCCAGAGAGGTCCTTCGAAAATTTACACCTTCGGACGGGCACCAGAAATCTGGCAGCACCGATGGTGATGGTTTGGCCCACAAAGTGCGCGTCAACCAAGATTGGTTAAAAAACAAAGTTCCACACTTCATTTCTTCGACACAAAAGATTGCAAATCTGTTGGATTTCTCTGGCTGGGGTATTTTGAAGGCGAAGGTTGGCATTAAAAAATACCAAAGTTTGGACCAGCTCAAACAAGCACTTCGCCGGGAATGGGCCAAAATACCGCAAAGCCACTTGCGCGCAGCGTGCGATGCTTTTTTCGGCCGTCTCAAGGCCATTATTCGCGCCAAAGATGGATATTTTGAAAACTACTGATAGAAATTGAAACATGATGTATTTTTTGCTTTTCCACAATGAAATTTATTAAAAAATAATAAAAATTATAGCATTTTAAAAAGTTGCATTTCGAATCAGGCAGGGTGCATATCCTGAGCTAATCTAAAAAGTTTTTCTTAATTTTTTTTTTTTTTTAATACATAAATATTGTATGAAAAATGAAACTCCAACTTTCTTCTGACCGATATTCTGGCCGAATAGAATGAATAGGATGCACCGCTTCAAAACACCAAGACAGAATTGTGGATTAATTGTCGGACCTTTGTGGACAATGCCTTTGTAATCTTAAAAGCTTATTTATATTTTTTTCACTTTTGATTTCACCAAACGAGCTTTTTTGTAGTTTGGCTCGTCTGGCGTCTTCAACTCGACACTTTGGTGCTTAATTTCTGGATTATATTGAAAACACCACAATGTCGTAAATATAGTTTTTATTCATTTTGGCCTCCTCAATGATGTCCTTCGAACGTTGACTTTTGATCAATTTTTGCTCGATGCTCGGTTTTGTACCGATAGCGCATACACACTGTCACTTCAGACACAAAAACTCCTCTTCTATTCGTCCAATTGTCATGTGTATATAATCAGTACAGTACATCAGTGAAGGATCTACCTTTCCCATGCATTCAATTAATAATAAATAGATGCTGTCACTAGAAATACTTATTTTTTAAAAATTCCTGTTTACTTTGGAACGGACTTTACACACCTACGTAAGATAGCGATTCACTAAAAAACACATCAGAACCGGAATTGATTCCTCTGTTAAATTGGGCCAGAACACTGTGTTTATGACGTCTTTATATGGATTAAGCTTGTCATTGGCATGATGAGAATTGCTGCTGAGACTAATGTTCAATTTGACGTTTCACAAGTTCCAAAATATTTAAAAGTTTTTTCCAAGCTATAATGACATTTTGTAGATTGAAACTACTTTTTTGCTTAATAAAAAACTTAATAAGCCCATGTAACATATACTTTGACAAAAAAAAAATTTTCGAGATTTTTTATTATCTTAATATGATGTCTCAGCAGTTGCACGGATGTCTTCGAAACTTATGCAGCATGGGATTAAGGAGTACAAGCAAATTTGTTGTTAAGCTACGATATCGGGAATGCTGTCTTAATGATAAACATCAATTTTCCAATTTACATCACCCTCTCGGTTAGCATGAGTCATCTATGTATTAACTTTTCGGCGCTGAACGTTAAATATTAAAATTAGGAAAGTGTTAACGTTCATATTTGGGATGTTTCTGAGAAGGTCAATCGGAGTTCCAAAAGATGGAAAATTTCATTTTTTATGGATTTTTTGCGATTTTTGTGAGATCTGGAACCCATCTTCTCTCTATTTTGTAATATTTTTTGGAAAATTTCTTCCGATTGTAGATACTCATAGTACATAGAGTTCGCCACTGCAAAGTCTGTTTTGAAATCAGTTCTTATTCACTACTATTTGTGTTCAATACACTTCAGCTATTATATTCGCAACCTCTCATTTAATTTACATGAGCAAATAATAAACAAAAGAATGAAATTGCACATTTTTAATAATTCTATGGTCTTATGCAAGTGTGGCAAATTGGATATTCTTTTCAGAATCATACGTAGGAAATACCATGGTCTGTGGTTTTCATAACTTGCGACATAATATTTCCGTTTTTTGTTTTGAGATTCTTTTTTTTTTTTTTTGGTTTATGAGTTCAAAATGATTTCACCTAGAAATGAAAATTATCCAACCGAAAAGGTTACAAATTATGACAGCAAAAACTGACAATGTTTCTTTTATAATGGTCTTTGGTGGCTTCGTCAATGATGCGACATATCCTTTCAAACGAATGACATACATAAGTTATATTCATTCTTAATGGGATGTTAAGACTTTAAACAAAGCGACAATAATTCATTCATGACTTAACACGAAAAGAGCGTTTAATCGTTGCGCTATTGGACTAGTGTGCACAGACCGTAAAAAATGTTGAGGGTTACCTGAGAGGAAGACTTGAGGTCTTAAGTGCCTCGCCTCTTCTTTAATTGATGTTACATATGGGTGCTACTTGGGTCGACCTTGAAAAAGTGTTTCTGCATGAATACCTAATAATTTATTACTTAACACTTGAAGCACTGGCAACAGAGAAGAAGAGGTGATTAGTACTATATGGCAAGTGAAACATTTTGCTTTGTTTGAATGTTCCTAGCACATCTAACGTATATGGTAACATATAGAAGATACACAAATTGTATCTTAAACTCCGATCTCGTCTCATTTTGGTTATTATGAGAATACGAATACTAAATTCTGTGCTTTTCTGAAAATAAAATAAATTTGGGCCTGATAAATTTGGCTGAATTTCATCGACATAGAGCTCAATTTACTCTTTCAAACATAAACTAAAAACCCATAAGAAATACGTACAATGGTGCTAGATTGCATATGACCAAGGAAAGACTCATGCGGTAAATGAAATGTTTCTTGGTCTGTATGGAATGTGGTACCACATGTCGCCCAGATCCATATCTTGCAAATTTAGGCACATAAAACTAGACTATCATGTCGCGATAATCAGCGTCATTAGTTGTTGTTGTCTGGCCAACTGTATTTCCAGTGAATAATGGTCCGACGATGCCAAAGTCCGCACCAAAATATGACACAATGTGGATGATTTGTTCTAGACAATCCCTCGTAGATTCGACGATTGACAAAGCTAGCAAGATGAAAATGACCCTCATCAATGAAGACGACTTTGTTTGAAAAATCAGCATTGATGTTCGTAGACTCTCAGCAGTACTCTCACGAATTGCATCGATGTTTTGCATTGATCGACTTGTTGAAGGACAGCCAGGTTGTTTACGATCTCCTACTGATCCAGTGTCCCTGAATTTTTAAATTAATCTTTTCTCAGTTGATGAAGGTAAATCACTTTTCCGACCATATTCTATACGAAAATTGCGACCTGTAGCTGTATTTTCTTTTTCTTATCGCAAAATGGTGGATGGACGGACACCCTTTACATCCGTGGAGTCATAAGTGTAATCCGGCAGTCATACATGTGAAAACATTCTTCATTTCCATTTACGTAATGACAAAATCCTGCTTTTGACTAGCCATATGCTGTAAGGTGTTAGCTAGCTACCTCCAGTTTCGCACGTTAAGCTGGCTGAGTCTCTACTTGCGTGCGCCATTTGAGTCCCGGTCTTCATTTACTGCGCTGTTGTTCATGCACTCTATATGACCCAGCCGTTTCAGTCGTTGGATCTTTACTCTTCTGGGTAATTCGACGCCGCTGTACAGCCCGTTCGTCGCTGTATCTTCTTAACCATTCTTTGCCGCTATGCCATAGAACAGGACTGGAATTATTAAGGTATAGAGTAACTTTTGTTGTACGAGAGAGTGCTTTGCTAGTCAATTGCCTTCTTAGCCCAAAGAAGTAGCAATTGGGAGGAATTATTTTTCGTTTGCTCTCAGCGTTTTCTGAAATTATAGACAAAGTCCTTGACTACTTCAAAATTATATCTGTCGAAGGTGACGTTCTGTCCAAGACCTCGGTTTTGGGGTTATTTTTTGGTGACAACATATAATAGGTCTTTCTCTGTTGACTGTTAAACCTATCTTAGCCGCTGTGGTTTCAAAACTCGCAAATGAGGCTCTAAAATAACTCTGCTTACTTCCAATTATGTCAATATCATCGGCGTATGCAAGTAATTGGACAAACTTTTATGATGATAATGCATTCTCCATCAGTTGTCAACGGAATTACACCTTTTGGACTAAATCTGCTTTCGTTCCAAAGTCTTTTTTCACCTCAATAACCATAGTTTTAATCCCATGATGTCTTGAAATACATATAATAGTATTTGACCATATTCAAACATCATGTTAATTGTCATTTTTATTTACGTTTATTTTTTTCTGTGTGTAGTCAAGAAGCAAATAAATCTAATTTTTGACAGTCGCGATCGGCAAGCTTCAGCCAGAATCAATTATTGTTTTTGCTAGTCTTTTTGGTTCCGCTTTTCAGAAAGCGCTGAATGACCTTTTTTTTATAGTTCGGTAGTGGTTAATGAGAGTATAGTACTGAAATTGTTTGTTGGAAATAAGAAGTGGGCAAACGTATTTATATTAATTTCTCTTACATCTTTCCGTATAGAAAAGGTATAGTGCATTCACATTCTTGCACTATGTCAAATGCCTTCCATTATGCACTCCAAGGCGGTTGAGGCTTTCTTCCACCTGTGCACGCCTCTTTGGTCGATGTTTTCCTCCGGACAAATATTTCATCGCTTTTAATGTTTAGCTAGCTTAGGCGAGTGTACCTTTCTGACCAGGTAGACGTAATTCCACAGCTTAGTAGAGTTCGTTATGACATATCCTCTTCCAAAACCATCAACTCAACCAGTATCAAAAATTTCTTGATGAGTCTTGTGTTCAAAAAGACAAGCGATCTGTTTATCCGCCCTCATTAATGTTCATAACCTGCTGGTTGTTTTTGTGACCCTTTGGGAAAAAGGGGCCTGATCTCACAATCTCAGAGATATGAGAACTGCCGCTGACAGCGGTTTGAATAGTCACGAACAATTCTTAATAACTTCGGCTGCAAATATGTACGAGTACGTTAAAATAGATTACCTGCCTGGGTAAGGATAGTGTGGAGAAAGTAAAACGAATAACTATACCGGCTTTACAGGCAACAAGAATCTGGATAGAAGACTTCGCGTATCTCGATTAGATGGTTAGATTCCTAAAACGTGTAGATGCTAATACTCTGGCTCAAAGCATCATCGGCCACAGCCCAGTGGGTTAACATGGAATAGCACGACATCACTTAAGATGGTAAACGCAATTGAAAGGTGGCTTTAACCAACTTGGCATACGGGTTAAATCCGCTGTACGTACTAATTCTCGGTTGAGCCTTTACAGAGAGGCAGTATAGTGTTGCTGTTTTCATATAAGTTTAACAAATCCAATCCACTTGGTCGAAGTAGCAATCATGAGAATATTTGATAAACAATTGATGTGCAGTCATAGTAACAGCACTGGACATTGACAAATTGACATAGCTCACTGCCAACCAATCACAAACTTAGAAGTTGAATGTTTTTTTTTTTTTTTTTTTTTTAAATATTTTTTTGAATAAGAGTCAAGGAATTAGTCCTTATATGATCTGCTTACATACAGAATTCACGAAGTCTCTATCATATTATTTACATATTTTGACAGCATTCTTTCGAAGAAAGTATTCCTGTGTGTACATACTACTACTTTATCTATCTGTTAAGAATTAATGAATGAGCAGAACTCAATATTATTCATGTGTTTGTTAGTGACATATCTCAATATAATAAAAAGCAGGTAGTTATTCATTTGTAAACGTGTTTAAAGCAGGTCACAAAGCCTTAATTTGGTACTAATCTCTATGTGTGTCCCGGAAGTTACGTTAGCTTCCTTACTATACTTATAAGGGCTGATCAAAAGGAGAAACCGTGTCTTGTCAAACTTACTTACATGTGGATCGCTTATACTAACTTGCATGCGAAGGTTTATAGGAATCCGATTAGAACTCTTTAGTTTACTTACTTACTGACTTAAGGTGGCGCTACAGCTCGAAGTGAACCTGAGACTCAACCAACAAGCGTCTCCAGTCACCACGAGATCTGGCCAGCTGTCTCCAGTTTCGCACGCTAAGTTGGTTAAGGTCCCCTTCCACTTGCGTGCGCCACCTGAATTGATGTCTTCCTCTAATGCGCCATCCCTCTGTAGTGGATTCGGACCGGAGAATTCGCTTCGCGACCTTCACTCGATGTCGCTGTACAGCCCATACAGTTCATCGTTTTATCTCCTCCATTCACTGTCTATCTGTATAGAGACCGAAAATTACTCGAAGAATTTTCCTTTTAAAACAACCAAGAGTAACCTCATCCGCTTTGGATAGAGTCCATGAATCTGCACCATAGAGAAGGATTGGGATAACTAGGGTCTTATAAAGGGTCAATTTAGTTACTCGAGAGAGGGCTTTGGTACTCAATTACTTTGGCAAGAGATATTCTTCGTTTAATCTCTTGATGGACAAGTTCCTTAACCACTTCAAAGTTATATCTGTCTATAGTGACATTCTGCCAGAGACGTCGATGTTGGGTGTCTTTTCTTGATGACAGCATATACTTTGTCTTGCCCTCATTGACCGCCAAAACTATCTTCGCTGCCTCCGTCTTGATATTCACGAAAGCGCCAGTGACATCCCGCTACGTTCTGCCGATTATGTCGATGTCGTCGGCATAGGCGAGTTAATGGACGGACATCTATCTTTTGAAAGATAGTGCCTCTGGTGTTAGCGTTTGAGTTTTGCACTATTCTTTCAAGAACGATTTTGAAGAAGTCGCATGACAGAGTATCCCCTTGTCTAAATCCTCTTTTGACATTAAAGGTCTCGGTGAGTTGTTTACCGACCTTGGAGTAGCGTGCAGCAGACGAGTTTGGTAGGGATGCCAAAACTAGAAATGGCTCTGTATAGCTCGTCTCTATAAATGCTGTCATAGGTGGTGTTAAAATCGATGAAAAAGTGGTGGGTATCGAACTGGACTTCTTGAGTTTTCTCCAAGATCTGTCGCAGTGTGAATATTTGATCGATGGTGGACTGGCCTGAAGCCACACTTATAGGAACCAATCAGGTTGTTGACGAAAGGCTTCAGGTGTTCACACATTACGGCAGATAAGATCTTGTAAGCGATGTTAAGTAGACTAATACTACTGTAAAGGTTCCATTTATCGAGTATGCTTTCTTCTGATCATATTTTACGTATGAGTTGGTGCATGTTCCTAACCAAGTCATCGCCTGCCGCTTTAAATAGCTCGGCGGTTAAGCCATCTGCTCCGGCGGTTTTGTTGGACTTAAGCTTATATATGGCTATCTACACTTCGTCCAGGTCGAGTAGACCGAATTTTTGGTCTTTATCGTCCAGGTTGAATGGTTCATTCTGCCTGAAAGCAAGATTTAATTCGTCATCGCCGTTAAACAGTCTGCAGAATAGTTCTTCCGTATCCTCAGCATTGACTGCAATTCTACTATGATTTTCCCTTGTTCGTCCTTGCAGGCTTCGGGTCGGGCTCTGTAGCCCTAGCACGTTCTTTTTACCTTTTAGTAAAACTTCCGAACCTCATTCCTTCTGTAACATCTCTCTGTTTCCTCGATCGCGCGCTCCTCTTTTTTTCTTTTTTTTTTTTTTTTCTCCTGAGAAGCCGGTGTTCGTCCTTTTTTTTTTGTGCGGAGAGCTCACGAGCAGCTCTAGTTCTTTTTTACAGCGCCGCTTTGTATGCCGTTGGTTTCGTTGTGGCGGTAAAGTGAAACCAAGCATCTCAGAGGCGGCGTCTCTGATGGCTTTTTGGTAGTGCTGCCACTGGTCTTCAATGCTTGATGTTGGCTGCATAGAACCTCTTAAGAGATTGAGAGGGACTCGATCGGAGAAGGATCTGCTGATCTCTTGCAATTGTAGACGTCCGACGTCAAACTTCCTTACAGTATTTACTTGTATACCTTGGTTAAAACAAGGTATTGGTCCGAGTCAATGTTGTTCCCTCGTTCGTACATCCATAATACTGGAGTGCCTTGCTTCGATTTCAATGTGGTCAATCTGGTTGACGGTTGATTGATCGGGAGCTATCCAAGTCTCTTTATGAATATCGAGATTTCGCCCTGCCGCGGAGTTGATCAGCCTAAATCCGTTATCGGAGGTGGTATCGTGTAGGCTGTACTTTCCACAGAACTACCAAAGATGCCGTCTCCTTTTATCTTTGCATTAAAATCACCTAAGACAATTTAAATGTCATAGTTAGGGTACTGCTCGTATGTCTTGTCTAAGAGCTCGTAAAACCTCTCTTTGGTGTCGTCGTCTTTCTCCTCCGTGGGGGCATGCGCACATATTAGGCTAATGTTGGCGAATTTAGCCTTGATGTAGATTGTCGTGAAGCGGTCGATCACATAATTGAAATTTAAGACTTCTTGCCTAAGTCCAAATAAGCGCTGTTTTTGTTGCCGATAGCAGCCGCTATAATAAATATCGCAGTTTTTTATTCTCAGGTCCATACCATCGAATTTCTTGGATGACTACATTATAGCAGTTCAGGGCCTCCGCTAGCTGTTCGCCTAACATTCTGAGACCTAACATAACAGTTGGGCAGTTACCCCGGGGTACAACCCCCAAACTGGAAGGCCAGTCCGTTTGTTGTACCCCTTAGAGGAAAGGGGCCGGATCTTCTGGTGTCAGTAATCCACTTCGGGTTTGTGAGAGCTGGGTGCCATTGGAACAAAAAGGGCTCACCCGTCACCATTTCTGGTGTATGGTAGTATGAGAAATCCTCACTGACCTTAGCTCAAAATATGTCGAAATAGCTCAAGTAAGGTATCTGCCAAATTGACTGTTGCCGTCACCGTTGATTTAGTCTAATGAATTCATCCGCCGTACGTCCTCTTTCTGAGGGGCTCATCTAAAACTTCTGAGATTCATTGAGTCATTCGTTCCGACAGAGCATTGCAGTGTTGCTATTTTCTTGATATTCAATAGTCGCGCTTATAAGTTCAGCAAGCCACGTCCGGATGGGCAGATCAGTACACTGTGGCTACCACGGGTAGGTAAAAGAAGCACTGTTGATATGTATGAAAAGTTACAGCAACTGGGTATCGCCAATTTGATGCCAATCAGCGCCTATCTAGGATCTAGATAAAGTGACCGATCGAAGCCTTGGTCATATCCTCAATAATCACAGTACAATTGAAGAAAATTCAACTCCTTAAGTATCAAAGAACTATATGGTAAAATCATGCAGTTTTTTCGTCGCTTCTTCATTATCCTGCAAACAGAAATGACACCCAGTTTCGAGGGAATGGTTTGTGTTAATAGATCTTTTAGCTTGTCTAATTCATTAAAGATTTTTTCACTAACTTAAGTGTTGCTCCTACGATATTTGAGTTAGGAATATTCCACGAGAGCTTGGTGTCTCATCCAATTCTTCTTTTGTGCCTGTGTGCCCTGATTCCTACCAGTCTAATTTTGTTGCGCTTGCATTTTTATCGCCGATATTCTTTCCATGAATATATTTCACATGGCCATGATACGGGCATCTTGATATGCCTATCTCGAGGTCTAACGTAGTAAGGTAACTTAAAAGATATATAAGTGCTCTCTCCCATTTGTAGCCAAACTGATATGTTCCATAAATACTTATCCCCATACTTATCCCCAGCTTCCCAGTCTACACGACTTGAGATCTCAAAATTTTTACTAAAGTAGAGTGTATATTATGAGCGGTGTTGGTTATTTCTAGTCTTTTTAATTCGTAGAGGTAATTTTTCATATGATAATCATGCTGAATCTTTTATGAAGCTCGATATGTGATCCGAATCTTCTCCTAAGTCACTGAAAAAAGATTCATTAAAATTTCTACATCTCGTATGTGTTAATTTGGAACAATGACAATAAAAGTAAAATCTGAGAGAGATTTTATGGCCAAACTTTACTTGTTGTGCAGTATACACGATAATATCCTTTACTGAAGAGCGCCATAGTATCTGACACCATAGACAGATCTCAATTTAGAGTATCTAGCAAAGTTCTGTTGCGAATAAAATCATTTAATCTTCCTTTAGAATTTAAAGGGCTCTTTGAACCTCCATAGCTTTTGGGTTTTTGAAGTCCCCTTTTATGTCTTAATTGAAAACTCTGACTGGTTTTCCAAATACTCCAAAATCATAATGAATTGCCATTTCAATGCTTTGTGTTTTTTTCGTATACGCCAGCTGATTTGGAGATAAGTCTCATGGACAGAGGTTGCTTTGAAGCTGTCAGTAGTTGAATGATCCAAAATTGTTCGAGTTATTTGTCTAGATTTGCCAAGTTTTAACAACTGTCGCTTTTCTCCACGAACTATGAAAATATGCTTTTGTCAGGATGGCTTTTAAACCCTGCGGTTTGTGTAAGTAGAAAGAGTTCGTTGAGCATCCAACTTTTTGCTTAGCCACAATGTCATTTTGTGCTTCAGTTTGAGCTTAGATTTTAGATTTTAGTGCTAACGATTGACTAGATTAGCTCAGCAGAACTGTTCTATTGCTATTTTGGTCGTGTTCAGAATCCTTAAAAGATTTGAAAATTACCAGATTCTTTCGTTTATTAAAAGTTCTGCCTACTACGGCATGTCACACTTTAAACCTTCACTGATTGATTTCGGATGCAGCAAAAAATTCATATGACGTAATATTATTTGCTAGAATCTGGTAATATACATACAAAGTAGCACTGTTTATAAAACCTCTTTTTAAATGGATTTCCAGTTTTAATCAGAATTCCGAAGCTGACATATTTTTTGGTTACAAACTTGTGCCAAGTTATAAGAATTCTAAGCCGTAATATTTTAGGCTACGTGGAAGAGGAAGAGAGGTTTATAGCATTATGTATCCATAGATTAACCTCACTAATTCTCATCGTCTCCAATGAGATGTCATCGATGTCTCCGATTTTAGACAACAGCTGCACCTTTCTCTCATGCATCATACCTATAGAAAATTCATCAAGCTCGACCTGGAATTTGTATCCGAAACTGCAGCTAGGCTTTGTCATCATATCTAGGGTAATGCCCACAGCAATGTAGATTGAATCTTCTGAATTATAAATAAATGCACGTTTCTTATGGCAAATGTCACAAATTAGGTACAAGACCTAAACCACACTGTCTAAATCGACAAGTAATTTCTAGTTTAGTAGCAATACTTGCTTAATGTATAAGTTCAGTTCAGAAGTCACTCTTATTTTGTATTCAGGCAAAAGTTTCATGGGTAATAGCCGATTCTAATTGTCCCCTTTGTACAGACAGATACATTATGAAGAATAATGGAAGCAGAACAACAATGAACCTGCTCTATATGGTTATGTAAATGACAAAAATAAGAAAAACGAATTAATAAAAGTAATTGTAACTCACAAGATACTATAATACCAAAGTATCTGGAGTTAGTACTCGTACTTTACAAACACATGCAACAGTCTGTAGATAAAGTGTGGGATACAAAGCAAACAAAAATAAGTTTGCATTTAACAATTTATCATGGCGCACTATCTGAATGCTTATGCTGGCTTTCAAAGCGTTTCTTATGGGTTTTGATTAATTACCTCATCGTCTTTGCATCTACATAATGTCGTGTGAAAAATGCACCAGCACGTTGGTGTACAACAGCAAAAGCTCCAGCTCAAGCTGCCTCATCGCCAATTCATTTTGTGCCAAAAAATAAGAGAACCACCTTAACCAACATGCCGAAGTACTCGTATATAAACATTTTTGCAACTGTGAAACTAAGGTGTGCATTAAAATCCTATTGTTAAACACACCATGAAAACACATCCTCTTCCCCCATAAACACCATCCTCCTCCTTCTGCTCATCTGCCTCTTTAAACAGCGACAACCAGAACACCAACATCGACCATGTCGTCAAGCCTATATAGTGCTTGGAACAATGTCGAAGATGCAAAATGCATTCCCTCATTTAAGATGCAATCGCAGCTAAAAAAACAAACTAACAAAATCCACAATTGGAGTTGCACAACCAATTCAGCGATTGCACCTCTGAGTGATGCCAACATCATTGCCGTTGCGGCCTTACCCGTACTTGGTTTTTTCCTCTTCCTTCTACCTCTTCTCCCTAATCATTTAAAAATGTTTCGACGCGATACTTCTACAATAGTAGCTATGGCTACCGTATTACTAAGTAAGACTCAAAGATTTTATGTGAGACTTTATCTCTGAATGTGGAGTGGTTTCACGGGAACATTCTTTTCAGACGAATTGCTTACCAGTTTGGTCTATTAGAGGCTCATGGCTCATGGTGTTGTATCAGTGACTTGGTTATCTTGGTAGCTTCGATTTCTAAGACCTTTCTCTTTTTTCATATCGACATTTCAGATGTCATGTGACCTTTTTTGAAAGGAAAAAACATCTGTGCAACGATAACAAAGTCATCAAGGTGTCTTCATCGCTTCTCCCACATTTAACTTGTTGTTTTTGTTTTTTACATATTTACAATTTCTAAGTCGTAAAGATGGGCCTCTGTAATCTTGGGCCAAAGTTAATGGCATCACTTTATTTTAAATTGCAATGGATTGCGAGGTATAATTAAGGTTAGTTTCAGTTTTACGAGCATATCTAAGTATCTAAAGTAACTTTGGTCTAGCCTTTGTCTGACAAGGTCAAGGCCATGCATTTTGATTGATGGTGTCATTAGAGATCCGTGCCTTGGCTGTGAAGTTTTTTTATATATCGAAGTACTTAATCATAGTACAGCTGGAGGGAATAATGGTACTTATAATGGTAAGGAAATTAAACGCATGAACTAGGATTAGTAATACAATCGTTGAGATAATCACAGATGGTACTCATTTCTCGTTGCTTTGATTTTTTGAGCACTTCTGTCAGCATTGGCTTTGGGACAACATTTTTACAAATACAATTTGCAAGGAAAACTGCTATAAGTTTTACCTAATAAGATAGTGCTACAGTTCTTTTTAGCCCAAAGAAGCAGAAATTGGCAAGAGTTATTCTTCGTTTGATCTCAGCACTAGTGTCGTTGTCAGAATTGACAGGCGAGCCTAGGTAGACAAAGTCCTTAACTACCTAGAAGTTACCATATATCTGTGGGGGGTGAAGTTCCGTCCGAGAACTTGGTTTTGGGTGTCTTTCCTTATATTTAGGCTTCCCCTCATTGACCGTTAAAACCATCTTCATCACTTCCATCTTGCGAAAACAGATGTCAATATCATCGGAGTATGAAAGATTGTGCGTCTTGTGTTGGGGCGTGAGTTTTGCACTATTATTTCAAGAATGATGGTAAAGGAATCGCATCATCTCTCGGTGAGTTTTTTACCAGTTTTGATGGATCAGAGTGTATTCTCTATCCTCATCCTGCACAAATGGACAAGTTTGGCAGGGATGCCAAAACTGGGCATTGCTCTAGATGCTGTCTTAAATACGATGATGTGTGGTGTGGTGGTGTGTACCTATTCGGAGCTTTTGGGGTTTTTTTTTCCAAGATCTACCGTAATGCCAATATTTGGTCGATGGTGAAATTTCCTAGCTGATATGAATCAATCAAGTTGTTAGCAACTGGCTTCAGGCGTTCACACAATATGGCAGATAAATATGATATGAGATTGATATGCCTCTGTGGTCTGCACAATTCAGAAGGTCTTCTTTCTTGAGCATCGGGTAAACATTCCTGAGTTTCCATTCATCGGGTATATATTGATAAGTTGAAATACTCGTATTCTCCTTACTAAGTCATCGCCTGCTGTCTTAAAGAGCTCGGCAGTGAGACCGTCCACACCAGCAGCTTTTTTGGACTTAAGCTTAGATATGGCTATCTTCACTTTATCTAGGTTAATCATCATTCAAGTTCAAGAATTATTCTGCCAAACAGCGGTATTTAGTTTGTTATCGCCGATAAATATCCTACAGAAATACTCTTTCCAAATGGGTTTCATATGTAGACTGTGGCTCTACTTCTATGCTCCCTTGTTCTTCTCTACAGTCTTTGGTTCGGGGCTTGTGTCCGTGGCATATTTTTTCTACCTTTCAGTAAAAGCTCCGATTCTCAATTCTGGAGTACCAACTCTCAATTCCTCGACCACGCGCTTCGTATGCTCCTTCTTTTTCCTCCTGAGCTCTTAGAGCTCTGGTCCTTCAATGCAGAGCCGCTTTGTATGGATCTTGCTTAGCTGCGTGTGCTTTCTGGCACTTGTCGTCAAACCAGAGGTACCAAGGGTTTCGTTGTGGTGGCCGAGTGAAACTCGCATTTTTGAGAGCAATATTGCCACTGTCTTCAATATTTGATGCTGGCGGCATATGACCTCTTAAGAATTATAGGGAGACTCTAGACACCGAAATCAGGTGATTTCTGAGTCCCCTCATGAATATCGAGATCCGGAAACCGCGTGCTAGCTACGACAATGGCTAATTTAGCCTTAATATTGATTGTTACGAGGCGGTCGTTCACATGCCTGGAACTCAAATCTTTTTGCCTAAGTCTGCCTCCAACAACAAACCCGAATCTAAATAGGCGCTGTTTTTGCAGTCTATAACAATCGTCGGTGTAGACGTCGCAGTTTTTTTTTTTGTCCGGTCCATCCTATGGTATGTCTTGGATGGCTGTAATATCGGTTTTCCAGCAGCTCGGGGCCTCCGCCAGTTATTCGTTAACAGTCATCGTTCGGATTTGAGGCTTGTTGCTTCGTAATTGTGGTTTTTCTTCCATGTGGGCTACTCCCAAGGCAGAACACCCAACCGGAGCCAGTAACCCTTTCGGAGACTTGAGTGCTGCCGTTGGGCCATTGAGAGCTTATTCGCCACCATCTCTTTTCTAAGACCTTGACTTAGTCTCGGAAATCCTTTCCAGCTATTTTTGTCTGCTGGTCAGCACGTCCACTTATTAGTCTGACTAGTCGAGTGCAGATGGACCAGTACCCGATGATTACCACTTGGGAGTAAAATAAGCACAATTGCTGTATAGAAACAGATACAATACTGGTTGTTGCCTAGTTAACACCTCTTAGTGCTAACCTATTTCTATACTACCCAACCACTAGAAGTCATGGACATTCTTTTGGAAGAAAATAAAGGAGTTCTTTAGAGGTCCTGAGGTTCGATATTGTTCAATCAAACTTTTACTTTTTACATCCGTTAATTCACGAAATGCAGTCAGGTAGAGTTATGCGTTCACTAGAAAGTACAGAGATTAGTAATAAGGTGCACATTCATGTGATTCTGATAAGCATTCAAGGAGGAATCTGTGTCTTGCATGAAGGCTAAAAGGAATGCTGTTGTTAGTTTTATGGAGCACTGGACCTGAAAATGAGCATGGAAAAAGTTGCACAATAGACGGTACGCCTGCATTGCAATGTCTTAGTCAACTGTATAGGATTAGAAGTAATTATTCTGCTTTCGTCAACTATAAGTCTATGTTTTTGTTGAGACACGCCAATTAATAACTAGTCAAGTTGTTGCAACGAGAACCAAACTGCTCAAAATATTTAATGAACTATCAATTTATCAGCGTATTCATGACCTTGCAATGGGACTGCACGGCAGTGCTGTTTTCCACTTGCTCGAAAAAGCCTTAAATATAAGATTTGATGGGAAAGTGTGCGCAGCGGTTTTGCAAGTGTGGAAGAACATCTCATCACAATATGGAGGGATAAGGCTATTAGAAAGGCTTTGACTATAGCGAAATATCAACGTTAAGATATATAATTAACCAGAATTTCTTGTTTCTACTAAGTTTGTGGCACTGCAGTTACTCCTGCAGCATCCACAAGGCAATAATGTATGTATCCGCATAAGGAATATTCGGAACAGGCCATGCGCAACCGAACAATTATCAACAACCTGAACCGCTATCAAGCAGCTATCACAACAATCCATTAAAACCGTGATGGAAGAATGGAAGTCCAATTGGGCTTGAATTTGCGGTTAACCGTGGCTCAAGTTGTAGTGGATTGGCTTTTAAATCGAAAGGTTTGGAGTTCGAATTTCAACCGTGCCCGAAAGACATACATTTTTTTAGTGAACAAAAATCAAGTAGGATAAGTAGTTGGCTAGAAATCAACAACAAGCCAGCTTTCACTAAGAATTTACCATAGTCTCCTTATAAAATATTGGATGCCACCCATCGAGAGAAATTACCACTAAACCCAATGATATTTCTTCTTCTCTTTCTATCCCATTTACCAAAAAACTTAACACAAGCTGAGGCATTATAGGTGTATTCATACCCACTTGAAAGTTCAGTCCTTAAAAAAAAAAAAAAGAGTTTCGGCAAGTTAGCGAACGTTTCACATCAGTCCACATAAGCTCGATATGTGCCACCACCTCGACAGAAGGAGACGACGATTCCACCATGGAATGTTCCTATGAGCTTCTGAACAATACCTACAAGCAATGACCTTGGTATGACTTATGAGGACTTAAGAGGACTTCTTTGGTACCAAAATGGGAGAGCATAGCGACAATACGTGGTCAGATTGTAGTATTGGCTTCATTAGAAATAAAATTTTATGCAATTTTATGATTTGACATATCGCATGTTCGCTACAGAAAATAATCCATGAAAAGGCATTGCAAGCGAAAGGTCCAGGAAATGGATATGTGTTACTCCAAAACCTAACAAGACTCAACTATTCTGGAGACAAGAGAGTGAAAAAAAAACACGAAGCTGATGACACAAATTTTCCTGTCAGGCAGAAGAATCTTGTCATTTGATGAAGAAAGCTAAGATTTCCGTACGGCCGACCAATTTAAATTGAAGTTAAGAAATTAAGTATTATATAAGATTAAGGATAACAAAGCTGTCTAACGGGATGTCCTGCGTCTTAATAGAAAACATACACCTGCTCATCTCCAAGATTTGGTCGAAAGAAAGTATGTCTGAAAAGAGTCGTAAAGACATCAGTCTCCTAAGCGTCGTGTTTAAAATTTTATTGTCGCTTTATTGAGTAAACGCCTGATCTAAGGCCTGGTTTGTCTACAATTGACAAAATATTCGCAATACGGCAGATCTGAGAAAAAACCCAATATAGGATGACCAGACAAGAGTGAGAGGAAAAAAATTAAATGAAGCAATAACGGTGTGAGCTATAAAGTTAATTCTGGCTTTATTTTGAAAGTACATTCATGCCATTATGTGTGGAATAGCATATCATTCAAATGGTCACCTCGGCTTCGCTGGCAGTGCTTCAAGCGGTCGATCCAGTTTTTGATAACTCGGTCCAATATGTTCGGCGTTATTCCGAAAATAGTGTGTCGAATGTTTGTGGATGAATTGATTCTTAACCGAACACTTGTGGATTGTGTTTGCTTCAATAATAGCAATTTTACTTGCGGATAAGACCCGGATCTCCGGCAAACATTTCCAGCGCCCATTTAGCGAATTCACGGCTATGGTCGCCTTGTTTTAATTCTTGCATCAGCACAATCTTATACAAATGTAGGCCCAAGCCCAAACCAAAACCAAACCAGATTGACACTCTTGCCTTGCCCAATTCAGCTGATCGGCGCCAAATCGACGCGTCTTCTTTGATACTGGCCGCTACAGTGGGTATGTTTTCATCATTTCGCACAAATCTCTGTCTAGTAGGTAGTTCAAGATCCAAAAGAGTGTACTCACGTTCAAATTTTTCCACGGTGTGACGAATTGCCTGCACACTAAAGCCATGATTATGACCGAGGTCACGACGAAATTCACGTTGCGTACTTACAACTAAGCCGGGATTTCGATAAAATTTTTTAAGAATTTTTGCACGTTCGGCAAGCGTAAAACAATGCATGACGAAATGCCAAACTTTACTGAATATTTTGACAGGTGGATGTCTTGATGGTTTCACCCGGTTTTCGCAGCTCATAATACAGCATACCCATCTGATCCCACCAAATACAGAGCATTACCTTCGCGCCATGGATATTCGGCTTTGCCGTCGATTTGGCTGGTTGGCCGGGTTTCACATATGATTTTTTGCGCTAGGGGTTGTTTTAATGGATCCATTTTGCATTACTAGTAACAATCCGTTGCAAAAATGACTTCCTTTTCTGGCGTTCCAGCAGCATTTCGGACATGCAAAACCGATATTCGACGTCTCTCGGCTTGAGTTCATGTGGAACCCAATGTCTTTCCTTTTGAATATATCCAGCTGCCTTTAAACGTTTTGAAATGGCTGCTTGAGTGACATCCAAAGATTCTGCGAGCTCTTTTTGTGTTTGCAACAATCTTCATAGAGTAATGCTTCCAGTTCTTCATCTTCAAACTTTTTTGGCTGCCCAGGACGTTTATCATCTTCCAAGCCAAAATCACCACTTTTAAATCGTGCAAACCAGTTTTGGCAGGTTCGCTCAGCTAGCGCATCTTCACCATAAACTTCCACCAAAATACGATGACTTTCGGCAGCAGTTTTCTTCATATTAAAGTAATGAAGAAGAATTCCTCGCAAAAACACTTTTTCAGGCACAATGTTCGACATATTTGAGTCAAAAAAAAATTATTGTTGCTTACGCTTCAAATGAGTGACATATACTGAAATTACGTACAATGACAGTAGCTTTCCAATGGAATAATAACAATGGAATAATACAAGTTACGCCATCTCTTAGCAAACCGCACGAATTAAGACCCAATAGCAAAACTACTGTGTAAACTTGATTTTTTTCCGAGTAAATAGAAGACAACATTTTTCCAGTCTGCACTTTAAAAAAAGTGAATCTTCTTCTCTCTTCTCCATCTTATTCATTTCGCTTGCCTCCTTTCTTTTTAGGAACGGAAAATCAGCTCATGACCGCCAGTATGGTCTTCTTACCAACAAGTTCACTGGTGATATAATGGTATGGCTTGCCAAAAGATAAACTGAAATGTACACCAAGCTGACGAAAGCAAGATGTTGGAAATGCTGCGAAATGTCTAGGTTTCCTCAAGTGAAGTAAGAAATACTTAATCCGCTCTGATCTGACCTCAATATATAATTTGAATACAATACAATACAATACAATACATCTGGTCAAGTGCTCCTAAAACAACTCTGCAACTGCTAGATGGAATTCAATGAAACTCATAGGTGATGCTAATATCATCAAACTGGCCGCCTCGAACACCGACGATATGTCTCCTGTCTTATCCTTTTCTATAGCTTCTGCTCCATTGAAATTGTCAGTAGCATTCTGTCCCTTCTAACCTTTAACCATAATACTCGTCCCGCTATGAATGCTCGTCAACTTACAGTCAACACTACGTACACTGATATATATTAATTCTTTCCTAAGCCAAATAGAAATAAGGCCATTATAACTTGCAAACATTCAAAACCAACGTACGAGTACATCGATATCTCTTTGTTTTTCTTCTCTCATAATCATTCGCTTGCATTGGTGCAAGAAGAAGAAGAAAATCTCGCAGACACAATAAGCGTAGGATAGGTTTAAGGCTGAGCTATAGAATTCGTTTTTTAAACAGAAACGGCATTAAATAAGTTTGAATCAAAAATCTTTCAGGATACATTATAATGTTTAGAACACGACTTCAGCTACCCCGACTATTTTTGAAGCAGCGCAACCCTGTTGGTTCAATTTTAGCTTAGGCCGCCTCGCTCTTCTGCCAAAGTGGATGAGTGGATTCCACTGCATTTCATAATAGGGCCGTTTTCACGACGTAAGGTGTGACCAATACATTGCAACTTCCTCGTCCGTATGGACAGTAGCTTTGTTAGCTGCTGAAACATAACAATTGAAAAAACTATTATTGCTATCTGGTCACCGTTAGTTCGAAACCCGAAACGGTAATTCCTTGGCAAATTTGGAAAAAAATGAGTAATTAATGTCTGTGTGTAATAGGGTCTGGATTTTTCTTGGTCTTGTGGTCCACTTTTTCATTGCTCTTGTGATCCCTACGCCACCGTACCCACCCAAGGCGTGCTTTTTGACACTATAGGAGTCTTTGATCGGTAGAAGTAGCTATTTAGTGCTATGAATTCCGACTGATTATACGAGAATGTAGTTGCTTTGACGCTTTCATATCTTTTACTTACGCCTGAAAGATGGCGGCATCCTTGTCAAGTCCAAATGAGTGGTGGCAGTTTCCACGGTGTAGCTTGAGTTGTTTTACAGCTGCTTAATCTTGAATTGCTACATGAAGCAGACCAGGACCTTATAACTCCCATGCCCGGAGTTAGACACGTTCTTATAGCTCTTGCAATCCACAGATACGCAAGCCGTTGAATTCTGCTAAGCTTCCTTATTTTAGATTTTTGCTTGATCTTGGCCCACTACACTATCGACCGTAAATGTATTATGACGCCATTTGATTATAGAGACGGTATGTCGTTTTAGGGTTGAGATCTCATAATTTGCCCAAGAGCTGATTGTTGTCTCTAGGTATTTTATAGCCTTGTTTGTTATGTAGTTTAGTAGGTGAAGTAACCACGTGTCTATTTTGTCTAGGGTTAGATAATATATCGGGAGTGTGCAAACACCACGAGATTCAGCTCAAGACTAACTTCATTAACAACCTAAATTTACCATACATTACACATATCACGCATGTATTGTACTATATATATATTTCTTAAACTATATGATTAAATTATGTACTATACAAATGATAAAGAGCTTTCCATACATATCAGTCTAGGAACTAATCCTCTTCCTTCAAGTAATTAAACTGTCCATCTACATATGAACAGGATGGAGAAGTTTATCTCTTTTTTTTTCCTTGAGAATGGAATAATTGTCGTTTCGTTTGGATTAATTGAGAGGTTCTCTTTATTATACCAAATTCTGGTAATCAGAACATCTTGAATGAGATCCCTGATGGTAATTGCATGGTTGATTCTAGTGACAACAGAGGGGTCATCTGCTTATGTAACAGTTTTATATCCATTGGAGTTCAGGATTTGCATGAGGTTAGCTCCACCTTAAGACAGCCCTTTACAGTATTGTTATCCAATTCCGCATGGCCTAATCCATCATGTTGCTAATTCACTTTGGACATAATGTGAAGGCTCCTATTCTTTTAGAGTCTAATGCTCTTTCTATGCCGTGGACCAGTCAGTGTTATGGTGAGTTTGTAAATTTGCCTTTTCGGAATCTAACTTGTAAGTTGTGAGGCGGAGTTCCAGTTAATATATCCTCTTTTATAGGTCATTCCTTCCATAGTTTATTATTATTATTTTTTTTTCATGGGAAGGTGAGAAATCTTCATAGACACTATAGGCCCTGAGCCTATAGTAGTGTGAGATTCTTACTCACTAAAAAAACACCTCCCTTATGCAAACCACGACTGAGTTCACACTCAACAAGCAGTTCTTCTATCGCATTTTATTTTATTTTTATAAGATATCCTGCAGGCAATTTTCCATTGAAAATTAAAAAAATTACGCGCTGCTAATCACCGCGCTAGATCGAGAGGCTTAGTCCTTTTCAGACGGCGCAATAAATTTGTCTCGTCGAGGATCTGTTGAACAGAAATATTCGTATGACCTTGTAATCGATTATTATGTTTTCGCGCAAACATTTTAATTACGTTCTGAACGTTTTCGACTCCTAAGTCTCTGTGAATATCATCGTTTCTAATGTACCACGGCACAGAACTTTGTTTTGGAATGTCTGTAATACATTAATGTTACTATTTTTAGTACAACCACAAAGTTGTACACCATATGTCCAGATCGGTTTTAGTACTTGCTTGTATAACAGCAGTTTGTTCTCTAAGCTAAGCTTGGAATACTTTCCAATAAGCCAATAAATTTCTCTATATTTGATTTCAAGCTCTTCACGTTTTTTCTTGACGAGTGCTCTCCATTTTAGTTTAGCGTCGAGTGTCATACCGACATATTTGGCCTCGTTCGCGTAAGGAATTCGTACTGCGTTGATCTACACCGGTGGATTCTCAATTTTCTTGAGAGTGAAGTTCACGTGGACAGACTTGTTTTCATTAAGCGCGATTCGCCAAGTCTTTGTTCAATTGTTAATCCGTGTAAGGGCACGTTGCAACTTGGCAGTTGCTCCTTCGACTGTTTTAGCCGTTGCCAAAATGGCAGTGCCATCAGCAAATGTAGCTAGGACAGTGTCGTCCGCGGGTAAAAAGCAAATATAGCAGAGGGCCAAGTACACTTCCTTGCAGCACCCCCGCCTTTATTGTCTTAAAAGTGGAATATTCGTTGCCGTGTCACACACGGAAGAGTCGTTCTTCCAGGTATGAACCTAAAATACAAGACAATTGCTGGGGTAGGGCTTGTCAAAAGGCTTGCGAAACGTCAAGGAATGCGCTTGAACAGACTAACTTACACTCGATTGCTCGTTCAATTACATCGGTTATTCGATGTACTTGGTCAACTGTAGAGTGTTGGTTTCTAAAGCCAAATTGATGATCAGGCAAGAGGGAATTTGTGTCGGTAATTGGTTTAAGACGATTAAGAAGGATTCGCTCAAAGACCTTCGATGTAATCAGGAGAAGCGATATTGGTCTATAAGACTTGATTTCAGTCAGCGGTTTACCGGGTTTCGGAACCATAATAACTTCGGCTACTTTCCACTGGTGCAGTACGTGCTCTAATCTAATGCTGGCACCATAGTTAACATGAAAAACTAATGAACCTGTAGGATTTCGGGGATTAAGGCGGTTACTTTCCTCCAGGTTGGAAGTTTACTTAAAAATATTTTTCAAGTCAAAGGAATGTAACATATTTCAGTGTGAGAATAGCTCCGAAATTTTGGACTAATATCGAGGTGAGTATATTGGAATTTTTAGACAGAAGCGCTGGGAGAACACCCTCCGGACCCTGTGATTTATAGAGTTTGAAAATCTGTCTTTTCAAAGGTTATAACCCTGGTTACTATTGAATGAAACTGCCTCCGATGATTTTGCAAGTCACCGCCTTGTGGTTCTTGGTTAAATATATTAGTGCTTTAACCAGGGGGACTACGCTGGTCTCTTTCTGGAAGGGTAAGTGTGCTTTTAGTAGTACTATAGTTTAGATAGGGACTAGGAATGTGCCTTAAGTCATCACAAAAGTTTCTCGAAGATTACCTCTTGAAATTATTTAGTTTTTTTTAAGTATGAGAGAGTTTCTAATGTCCTCCCAATTATTTGTTTTTGTCTTATTGAATTCCTTTCTAACTATTTTCCTCGTTGTTCCACCAAAGCAAAATTTTCGCAAAAGATTTTGTATCCGATGTTCAGCATTCATGGTGTGAAGGTGCAAGCACGTCGGCCAGATTTGTAACCGACCCATCATCTCTTGTACTTCAGGCTAGTGCTGTGTTACAAAGTTTTTGGAAGAATCCAAGCAGATACATACCATTCTAGTATTGTTGGGTTTCTATACAGAGTAGCACTCTTCACTTAGCCCTTTTATATGTTTGTGGTCAGACATGGAGTCCTCATAGAAAATCCTTCATTTTTGAACCAAATCAGAAGAGTTATTAGTCATAAGAATTAGGTATGAAACCTTCTGATGCATAGCATTAGCAAAAGTTGGTTTCTTCTCCTTATTCGAATTTACAATATTATTGGTCAGAAAAATTCTAAGCAATAGCATCGCAGCCAACGATCAAAACCCTTCAGGAGATACTGCGGTATTCTACTAGCCTTTTGACAGTATCAGGTGCGTCATCAAAGTTATCTGCAAAGTAGGATGAGATACTAACGATCACTTCTCTGTTACCACCTTTATCCGTTTCCATCAAAATTGCAAATGTGTCCCTTTCTAGGAACTCTGTAAATAGGAAGATCTCAATCTCAGTGCCAACAATTATCGCGCCAGAAAATGATCTGTCTGCTGTTGCATCACATATTACTTTTGTGTTTTTATTATTGAAGCTTGATTGAAGCTCAGTGCCAACAATTATCGCGCCAGAAAATGATCTGTCTGCTGTTGCATCACATATTACTTTTGTGTTTTTATTATTGAAGCTTTTCAAATTACCATTTTTGATCCAGAATTCTGGTAGCAAACTTTCTGTAAGTCTTCGCAAAAACGGCGCTCATGCTAGAGATTTACCTCCACTTGCCACTGGGACAATCTAGGTGGTTGCAACGCTTGTAGAGTTGAAAAGGTACAACCCGTAAGTGTGAAATTTTGAACTCTCTGTGGCCCACAGTACAGCTTCTTCTACACCAATAAATTTACAATGGTCGCCCTTACCCTGTGTTCTCCCTACAGTGCAGGAAACAGAACATATTGAGGCTGGTTTTGTTGCCTGCTTTTGTTGGTTATTGTTTTGTCCAGCAAGACGTCGTGTCAATATAATGCCTTGCCAAAACTGCTAGATTAATTTCCGTCATTACGTTTTGAAAGAGACAATGACCTGACTTTTTGTTGCTTCTTCTGTATTGTCGTTTCTTGTTCAACGTTGAAGGCGGAGTACGGTCTATGGATTTTCTTTGTTAGGAGGCTACCTTCATCACCTTGCCGGATTTTGTAGCCTTGTGTTTCGAAGTTTTGGTGTACGCTCCCTTTCTGCTTAGTTTCTTCTCTTAGAGTTTGCCAAGCGTTACTAGCCGGCGTCAATTACTCTTTCCTGGTTTCTAATCAGATTTATCTGGTTCATAAAAGAACTCTTTGTTACTTCCGCCGCTTTTAGAGATACAGTTGCCTCTTTTGATGGTGAAGTCTTTATTGATTTTTTTTTCTTTAGTTATTTGTGTCATTCATTCCACGAACATTCCTAAAAAAATATGGCCATGAAAGCAGGTCTGATTTAATGCGTCACAAGTATCAGGTGCATTGCAAAAGCCCACCGGAAAGGTTGTTAATTTATAAGCAACTAAAGTATAGGTGGTTGTTTTGGTTTGTAATCTTTTCTTAAGAGGTGTCCTCATTTAATTGGATAATATCCAGGTGCTTCTATGATATTCGAATCAGTACTTCCTGTAGTCCTCCTTAGCAAATTTGCTGATGTCCAGTCCAATAAAAAATTATTTCTTTTTAAAAACATCTACTCGATGAGTCTTCAAGTGGTTGCCTAAACTTTGGCAAAGTGCTTAGCATTTAAACTCATTGCACATAACTTAACCATCATTTCAAATTGCTTCTTAAAGTGTTCACTTA
Organism: Volucella inanis; assembly: GCA_907269105.1. Taxonomy (NCBI): domain Eukaryota; kingdom Metazoa; phylum Arthropoda; class Insecta; order Diptera; family Syrphidae; genus Volucella; species Volucella inanis. The sequence goes on from OU026153.1 coordinate 154,049,995, forward strand.
CGGCTTCGGGCAGTTTAAAGGCTACAAAACTCATCAGCTATCATATATTGCTGTTTTTTGTGTCGACACCTGACATCTTTTAACTATAAACTATTAAATGATTACCTAACTACGGCAATAAATCATACTACAGTTAATTGACGAGCGATTAGACGCAACACCATCACCTGCTATTTCATCTTCAGATACAATCCGAGGCTTAAGGGTTAACTGCGAATTGTTTTCATTTAACCTTAAATTTTCGAGCAGATATTATTTGTTCAGATGTGTGATTATAAGCGGCTTACGGTTACAGCCACGCCTCAGGGCGATGAGGCGAGGAGATACACTTAATCAGTGTATGATGTCTTCGTTTAGTGAATATCTTGAAATCGAAAGTGGTTAAGATCACGAAATTGAATTGCACGCGATGGTGGCTTAAAGGAACAAATTGTGGTTTTATACTTTTGGTTTCGTTTATTAATTCGAGTGCTGGGCAACTTATTATGAAGCTATTCGAGTAATTGAACAGACAGTTACATGTGCGAGGCTTGTAGATTAAATGAGGGATATTTGTCAGACATGTGTTAAAACTTAACCTAGTTTGTTTGTTGTTATTTTTCTTTTCTGTATAAGGAAATGATGTACAGATACATATCCTGGTAGACTAATATATACACGAAGCTTAATTGGCTGAATTTTATGGTACAAACTGCTGACGATCGATTGATATGCTCGCTTGAGTATCATAGATTCGTATTTTACGAGGTATTTGCCACCGGTCCAGCAAACTCTTAAATGTGAGATTCATTCACCATCAGTGTGGCTATTGTCTTTTTGTGAAAAGTTCAAATATGAATTGACCGAATGGGTTAGATCAGCAGAGCTTACTTATACACTTAGATGGAGCTAAAGTCTACGGTGAACCTGGACCCAGCTAAAATGCTTTTTCAACTAGGGCGGAATATTGATATCTATCTCCGGATAGGCACACGACTTTGACTGAGGTCCCCTTGTGTTTGCCATCCAATATAAGGTCGTCCTCCACTGCGATGTCCCTTAGAGATGGAAGGTCCTCTGGGACGCTGGTGTGACCTAGCTATTTAAGCTAGACTACCAGAGCTTTTCGGCATCCCTCCACAGCCCATATATTTCGCTGTTGAAATATCTCCTCCCTCCATTGATGAAAAAAGGACCGAATGTAACCCGAAAAACTTTTTTCTATAGGTGCCCGAGAGCGTTTTTTACCGCCTTCGTCAGTGTTCAAACTTCTGCACAATAAAGCAAGAATGGGATGTCTCTTAAAGTGTTTTTGGTGCCCAAAAGCGGCACTTACTACTAAACCAGAAGACGCAGCAAAAGCAGAGATTAGCAAGGTGAATCATAGCATAATTTCCGCGCTGGTGCCGTTCTTGGAGTAAGTCACAAAAAATAAAATGAAAAGGGAAATTTGTCGCCTATCGTGACGTTATGCTCTAAGCGTCGACGTTGTCTACTTTTTTTTTCTTTTTATAACTTGCTTGCGCTCAGAGGTTTTGTAGTTTCCTTAAAATGCTACCGACCAACGTTGGTTTTAAACGTTTGCAGGTTATAATTAATAGGACTAGGCAGGACATTCCATTGTTAGAGTGCGATCAAAAATAGGCTTGAGAGTATACTGATGAGAATTCATAGCTCGACGGGTGTTACGTTTAAAAGTATGTTAAGTCTAACTACAGAGGATTCCGCCACTAGCGATTTCTATGGAACACTGGTGATGGAAATAGCGATTAAACAAAGTAAAACAGGAAATATGACGTCGGTGTTTGAGGGTGTCAATTGACTAACTGATATAAGAATCATCTATGAGTTTTATTGCACGATTATGAATCCGATCTAGCAGGTGCAGAGGCGTTTTAGGAGCACGCATTATATTGGGTATGTAATTTAATGGTAGTCAGAAGCGGCAAGGTCTGGGCTATAAGACGGGTGGGGTAAGACTTCCCATCTACTGTTTTCCAAATAGTTCTTAAAGGGAATAGCAACGTGGAGCCGAGCGTTTTCATGATGGAAAATTATTGCCTCGTGTCTGGTCGCATATTTCGGGCGTTTTTCGGCAACTGCTCTCTTCAAACGGATTAATTGTGTTCGGTAGCGTTTTCCATTGATGGTTTCACCCGGTCTTAGTTGCTCATAATACAGCACATGCATCTGATCCCACCAAATACAGAGCATTTTCTTTGCGCCATGGATATTCGACTGTGCCGTTGATTTGGCTGGTTGGCCAGGTTTCACATATGTTTTTTTGCGCTTGTGGTTATCGTAATGGATCCACTTTTCATGAATACATCCAGCTGCTTTTAAACGTTTTAAAATGGCTGCTTGAGTAACATCCAAGGATTCTGCGAGCTCTTCTTGTGTTTGGCAACAATCTTCATAGAGTAATGCTTCCAGTTCTTCATCTTCAAACTTTTTTGGCTGCCCAGGACGTTCATCGTCTTCCAAGCCAAAATCACCACTTTTAAATCGTGCAAACCACTTTTGGCACGTTTGCTCAGCTAGCACATGTTCACCATAAACTTCCACTAAAATACAATGACTTTCGGGAGCAGTTTTCAGTAATGAAGAAGAACTCCCCGCAAAAACACTTTTTCAGGCACAAAGTGTGACATATTTGAGTGAAAAAAAGATTGTTGTTTACGCTTAAAATGAATGACATATATTGAAATGACGTACAATGACAGTAGCTTTCCAACGCCTGTTCCAATAGAATAATAACAATAGTATAATACGAGTTACACCGTCTCTTAGTAAACCGGACGAATTAAGTAATAGACCTAATACTCCAATTTTGGATGGATGAATGCCTTATAGGACTATATTGAGGTCAGATCAAAGGGGTGAAATATATCTTACATCGCTTACGTGCCATTCATATTATTGGCTGGGTATTTTAGTTTCTTTTTAGTGATATCAGACGGCATTGTGTTTTAAAAGGATTAAATTCTACTTTGTTGAAAGTTTCCTCATCCCCTCGGATGATAAACTCTGTCAAATGGCTTAGAAATATCAAGTTCAACTTTCCGGTGAGGCACGCTATCAAATCACCATTGGACCTGCCACTACGAAAACCGTACTGCATACCGATCATTAAGAAGTTTCGAAATATTTCAGGAGCTGACGGGTCTGCAAGAGGACTTTTTTCGAGCATCCTGGACAAATGCTGTTTTTCATCTACTCCATAAGATTAGGATTGATAGAAAAGTCTATACAGCAGTTTTGCCACCATGGAGGAACCTCTCTTCAGAAGAAGGTGAGATATACCATCTGGTTCATTGGATTTGTGTATATTTATATCTTTAAGTACTCTTGCGACAAAACGACTAGAAAAGTGGATTCTCCTCATTGAAATTCGATGCACTAAAGTGTAGGCGGAGACAAATCACGATCTGGAAGTGATGAGCTAGCCGAAAAGTGTGCAGCAATAACACTGGCCTTGCTTACGGGGACGAAATTTTAACCACACGATTTCCGGATTGGAACGTGGATTACAATGTGGTGGAGTTTGGTTAGCTGCGTCGTTATGCACATAAATGGCCGGACCGCACTGAGAAAAGAATAATAATACTAGGTCTTAGTGTGTGTGGGGAGAGGGATCAACTTGTATTTCATTTAGTGCCAAAACAGCTGGCTTGTATGCATTAATAGACGTGGATGCTCGCTAAAAAGTGATTATTTCACGAGTATATTGGTTATATTCACTCTAAGTTCCTGAGTCATTATAAAAAACAAACACAAACATCGACAAGGCTAAACAAGGCTGCGAAGTGAAAACTCTGACGTTGGTTTACCGAATCAAATAGTTGTTATACGCTTACAACTGTAAGAAACTGTGTGCTAACTAAGTTCATACTCACAACCCGCTATCCATGTTTATATTTGTTGACAGCACGTACTTGGGTTCACCTCATCGACCGCTAAAATCTTTGCCGCTTCTGTTTCAATAGTCTCTAGAGCCCTCTAGAGCGAGCACAAGTTTTGCACAATTCTTTCAAGGACGATGTTGAAAAGTCACTTGTTAACACATCGCCTTGTTTAAGTCCTTTTCTTGTATATAAGGTCTCGGTTTTATATTTAGCTATCTTGATTGAATAGCATGTATTCTCTATCGTCATTTGGCATAAATGAATGAGTTTGACAGGGATGCCAAAACTAGACATGGCTCTTTATATTTCGTCTCTATAAATGTTGTCATAAGCGGCCGATGAAAGGATGGTGGTTATCGATTTGGATTTCTTGAGTTTGTTCCAGAGCTTTCAAGAGTGTGAAGTTTTGGTCGATTGTGAATTTTTCTGGTATAAAACCGAACTGGTAGGGGCCAATCAATTATCTAGTTATTGGCAAAGGTTTCAGACGTTCATACAATATGTCAGATAAAATCTTGTATGCAAAGGTGAAAAGACTTATACCTCCATAAGTTGGCGCAGTTGAGAAGACCTCCTCTTGAGTAGATATGCTCTTCACAAAGTCATTTCCAGAAGAAAATATTGTTATCCTTTCTTCGTTTTGGTTAGGTGGACGAAAGTTTTGGCTATTATCGCCCCCCGGTTGGCAGGATGCTGGGCTTCTTCGACTTTACACAGTCTGGAGAAAACTTTTTCCATATTCTTATCACCAATTGTGACTCTACTACGGGGTATCCTTCCTCATCGCTAGAGGTCTTCTTACCTTGACACGTTTTCTTACCTATTGGTAAAACTGGAGTACGCTTATTCTGGAGTACAAAATCTTCGGTAGCGCATTTCTTGTGGTCTTTTTCTTTCAGAAGAAGAAGCCGATATTCTTCCCGTCTCTTCTGCTCATAGAGCTCACGAGCGGTTCTCGTCCTTCGTTCTAGCGCCGCGTTGTACGCTCTTGTTAAGTTACTTTTTGTTTTTTAAATACCGCGCGCGCACCAAAGAGATATGAATGCCCTTTTACAGGCTTTCTCCAGGGCGCGGGCGGGTGGTGTAGTAGTTTAAAACTCAGGTGTATTAGCTTTCGATATTTTTCCCAGAGGTGGTTGTCAAACTGGACGGAACGAGCTAGTACATCCTCCTCAATCATTGGGTCTTAAGTACGTGTTCGTTGTTAGTTCGTTACATTTAGCTCAGCCAGCAACCACTCCAACATCAGTGTTATGCCTTCATGTCAGAATTGACGCCGACGGGATTTTCATACAACTACATACAAATTCTATGAAAAGACTTTTTTACAGAATTGTCTGGCGCGGGATTCGAACCCGCGACCCTCTGCTTGAGGAGTCTATGCATATACCACTACACTACGGCCACCCCACCACATGTGCTTGTTGGCTTTCTTCATCAAACCAGGATTTTGTGGTGGTGGTCGGAGGAGACCCACCGCATCAGTTGCTGCGTTTCTGATGGCATGTTAGGAGCGTTGCAATGGTACTTGATACTGCCGGCGTATTAATTGTTGAGATATTTCGGGACACGCGTTCGGCGAATATTCTGGCGGTCTATTGCAATTGCAGTTTTTCTACATTATGTCTTTTCGTAATAGTTTTTTATGTTGTGGGAATTTCGTATTCGTATTGTAGCTGCAACTAGGTGGTGATCTGAGCCAATGATGCCTACAGGGAAGATTCGGACATCCAATACTGGAGGCATGCCTTACGTCTATCACAGTGTGATCAATTTGATTTAGCATTTTATAATTAAGGGACGGCCATGACGCTTGAGTATATTGAGATAAGGAGCTTGCTATACTAATATTTTGACCTACCGTAAAGTCAGTTAATCTAAGTCCATTGCCAGACATGGTATCTTGTAGGCTATGCTTACCAACGGCTTCTTTGGTGACGTCTTTCTTGTCTGCCATAGGGGTAAGGGCATATTCGACTTATTTTAGCGAATTAAGCTTTGATGATAATCATCGTAAGTCAGTCATGTCGAAAGCTCAAGACTTCTTGCCCAAATAAACCCTGTTTCTTTTCCCTTTAACAATCACCATAACATATGGCTGCTTTTTCTTTCGGTCCATCCCATGCGTGATAGTAGTCAAAGGCCTGTGCTGATTACTCGTCTGTGTGTGGTATATTAAGGGTCCAAACATTCCACGTGCCACATCCGAAATGTATTGTCCTTTAAACGTTTGCAAGTACTGTCACCTGCGAATCCTTCATTATTCGAGGCCATTAGTCGGTTATTATTAATCTCTTCCAGTTTTAGCGAAACTGCATAAAATCTAAACCAATATTGAATCTTTTACTCTTTCTTACAACCACGCAGGCCTTTGCCCCGTGTCTTCCTAGATCGTCCACATCAGCACCGTGCACATACAGGCTTTCGAGAAAGCCTAAATCGAAATGTTATTTGGAGTGCCGTAATAAGGGGAGGCATACCGGAGAAGCCTATCTCCTACATAATTGTTAAATATCACAGAATGATGGTAGTGTCATTAGCGCATGTTCAGGCGTAATGTTAAAAAGATCACATGCAATGCACCTCATCTAAAACTTCTCTTGATATCAAAGATCTCGGTGAGATAGTTTCCGAACTTTGGTTCTCAAGTTCATTTACACTGCCTGACAGCCGAACGACAGTTGTCCTTAACGACATTTAAGGATCTACAAAAGTGTTTTTCTCATGTTGAAAACGCAGGTAATCATCCCCCTTCGCATTCACTAATGCAACATCTCTCGTCCCGGTCTCATGTGAAATCCAGCGCGTAAGTTCCCAAGTAAAGTCCCCAACGGGTTCTTGATATCGATACTACTAACCTTCAACACTTGATGCAGCTTGCATGAAATTTATGCAGAGGTTGAAGAATTGGCGAACGGAAAATGTCCTGGCGCTCTCCATATGGTATTTCTTTGTTGTTCTATCTGAGATATCCCCGAAGAATTGTGAATATGGTCCGAGTCTTTATTGGCCTCTCGGAATCTATAGTGTTGACGAGAACCTTAAATCGATCGCAATATGATCAGTTTAATGACCATGTGAATGGTGGGTGTGGATTATTTTAAAGTATTTGCTCACGTACCGAGCGCCAAGATTTCTTACCTTGGTCTTTCGCTTACAATAAATCTATATCCAAATAGACGCTGCTTCTCTTCTTTGTAGCAGTCACTGAGTAATGTCTTATAGTTTTGCCTGAATCATATCACTATACTTCTTGTTTAGCGACGATATCTGATGATTGTGCTGTCTATAGTGCGCTATTTTTTGCAGTATGCAAACTGTTCAACGCTCGAACATTCTTAGAGCAGTGAGAACACTGTAGTCCTAATGCATTTATCCGATTTTAAAACTAAATCCTTCTTACTCGACTCTGTGGATTGTTTCGGAGTAGAAGGGCGTTTACTTGGAGCAACAGGACTAAGACCCATAACCATTTGTGGGATCCCATATGGAAAAGGTTCTGAATATTTCGGAGTCGATAAGCCTCTTTGGGGAGCTGTCATTTATTGATTCCTGAAAAATCCTTATTAACTTGTGGTGCTAATTGATGATGCCACCGTTGTTTAAGTCACGCGAGTTCGCCCGCCGTAAATCCTTCTTCTATTGTTCAATCGGATATGGTATAGCTATTTCTTCCTGTTCAACAGTCTTCATAATTTTGACAGTGAAGCCCGATTTGATGAAGCCAGTACCCAGTGTCTACAACGTGATTGTAAAATAATCACAGATGATGTGAGTACAGCACTTGGCGTCGCCAGGTTGACGCCAATCAGTACTATGTCTTATCGTTCTACACCATTTTTGTTGAGGTTCTGGGTACCCTGATATTTCGGTCTGCCGATAAAGTGAAGAGCTTAAGGCTCTTTGCGTTCAGCATAAGGTTAACCTCTGCTGGGTTTTTGACTACAGGGAGTGGTAGGTAACGAACAGACGAGTAAGCTAAAAAGTTTCTTTGTTTATTAGAGAAATAAAAAATTTCCTGACCTAACATCAAACCTACACTCTGCATTCTAAGAAAGCAAGGGAACCAAACGATACATTGAAAGGTGGAGAAATCTTCCTATGAAACCTGTGAAATTTTAAGACAATTACGGTCGAAACCAAGAAAATCCAGATCGAGTAAGTCAGAGCTGAACTATTTACGCTTGTTAGAGTACTTAGAAGCCATATTCTTCCAGGTGCGCATGCAATAAAGCTGCGCCTTACCGAGGACAACCTCTGCAGAGACTGTGGGAGAATATCCTCCACTTTCTATGCCACTGTCCCATCGTCAATAATTTGAGACATAGACCTTTGAGTACGTTTCTTAAACGTTCTACAAATTTTTACACTTTAAATGAAATATACACTTATTTTATGAAGGAAGCCTAAATGTCAATCCCGTAGACGGCAGACCTAAAATAGACCTAGATATTGTACCTAAAAATGTACAATATGAGATAAATGTGTGAATTAACTAAATGTAATAAACATCTTTTTTCAAGTTCGCGGATGCAACAGGCCGACTAAGACTCACTTAAGGGCCAAATGCCAAACAACGCGGGACGGAAAGCAAACACTACAATAAGTAACTATGATCCAATTCCTATCCGCTTCTAATTCTTATGCTCAGGCATCACAATGGGTCAACATAGACCTAGATGCTTTTCAGCTCCAGATACTTCATCGTTCCGCTAAGTAGGCTAGATTAGGTAATAGCTAATGTTAGAAAAACCAACCCAATTAGGCCTTTTGCCCCATTGAGACACCATAATTTGGATGCATCTATAATTCTCCTACTCTTGGAACGAAATTGAGATTCTGACGAAGCATAAAAGACTACAGACAACGTCAACATTGTGTAGATCGCTTAAATCATTATTTGGGAGTGAGCTGGGCATGCAGCTTCTGCAGAAATCATTAGTAACGGCGCCAACTCTTCTTGTATCCTTGCGTATAGGATAGTATTCAGTGGTGATACCTATGATAGCGCTGAAATTTACAAAGATCAAACTCTTTGAAAGATTCAGATCCAGTTTTGGCCAGATTTGTTTGGTTTGTTAGATATGTTGATCCAATAGCTTTAGTATTACTTTAAACGTACCGATTGGTATGGTGATGATACCTTTCACAGGTAGGCTAGGTAGATTGGTTCCAATTTTGACAAGTTCATCGGCCATACAATTCTTTGGAATATATCTATGGCCCGTCATCCAACACAGGTGGATATTAAACTGTTCTGCCATATATGTGAGATATGCTCGAAAGTCGGGGGCGGTTTGAGAATTCAGTTAGACTAAATCCAGGGATTTGATAGCGCCCTGACTATCCGAAAAGATGCGGATATCCTTACGTTTTTCTTCAGTCACTACAAGGCTCCTGTAGCCCAAATTTCCGCCGGCAATATGCTACAGTGATTTCGAAGGCGAAGGAAAGAGTTATGTTAGGCTTATTCGAGAAAACACCACCAAAAATCACACCGTAGGAGAGTTTTGGTCTTATAACCGAGACTTATAGTCAGTGGGTAATGCGAGGTTGAAGGTCCTATTTAGTTTCAATGGTAAGAGAATAAAGCTACAGTAGCATTCTTGACTCTTTCTTGAATGTTATGTTTTCAGTTTAGTGTCCTGTCGAAAATGAGACCTAGATATTTTGATATACTCCCATTCCACAGCGATCCGCCTGACGGGTTCATCTGTTAAGATTTTGCTATAAGAGTTCTTTAAGAGTGTTGAGATGCTACCCTGAGTGGGATATAGGAACGTCAGGCACAAAGGCAATATATTAGCAGTTGATTGACCACTGAATTTCAGAGACGGGGTGAAAAGACATCGCCTTGTGGGGTACTTATACTGATCATCTTTTAGCGGAAATCACACCCAGTTTGTCATCTACCAAGTCATCTACACCCAAGTGAGTCATCTACCTTCAGTCGACAGCGTAGTTGTGATTGCTGATGTGTTGACGTTGTTAAAGACAACTTCTGTGTCCAGGAATGCAACCATTGTATACACTCTATAGTGTAGGGATTTTCCGTTGTGGCTAGCAGGGAATGCAGAGCCGCTTCCACTTGACAGTAGGTATGTTGAGCCATAGACAAAAGTTGTGGATCATTTTTAATCGTATGAGTATATGGATCAGTCGTTCTATAGTTTTTAAAAGAAGAATGAGAGAGAAAATGAGACTAATAAGTCTGAGGTCTTTTGAGACAACATAAGAACATTACGTTAGTAGGATAAGACCTGAGGACATTTGTAGCTCGGCAGGTAAGACACTGACTCAGAAAATTAGATGATTTAAAGCTATGCAACTCCCAGAACAGCTTGTCTCTTGTAATCAGACCGTGAATTTTAGTCGCGGCTGCAGAAGTTCTTCTCGGGTTGTTGCTGGTCGTCAATAGGAAACTGCATGGAATGTTGGTGTCCAGTAGCAAGTTGAATGATTCATCACTTAAGATCGTTTAAGATCCATCGGTTTTTTTTTGCAAGCAGCTAAGCATAGAAGGATTGGTTAAGAGGTTAGGAAAAATTATCTCCAGGATTGTCGCTTTGCCTTGCTCATTTCTTTTTTTTTATATATAATTTGACAGATTCCTTATATGGACTTCAGTTTGTCATCTTTCTTGTGCTTTTTGCCTTGTTAAATGGCTCTCGGTTGAATACGAAGGCAAGAAATAACCATTGTCTGATTGATTATCTGAATATCATGTGGAGCATTGGTGTTATATTACATGGGGGACTACAAAGTTCAAATGAAAGTAATTTTAAAAGTGTTCCTCTGTATATTGACCAATCAATATTCCGATAATTCCAGAATGCTTGTTAGCGGAGACGAACATTATTACTGTCGGTTATATAAAGGTGGACTCAAAAAAAATATTTTAAACAGTTAGTTTAGTTACTTATAATATAATCAAAAAGTGACTCATCACTATCGTTTTTCCGTATTTCCGAAGTGGAGACGTTGGGATGGTTATCTTCTAGAAAAGTTTGAAGTCGTCAGTATCCATTTCAGGAAAGAAGATCGACGCAGTAGGATCTAAGTCTATGTTACCAGTTACATTTAAAGAATGAGGAGGTAGCTTATCTGTATCCAGCTCATGCTTTTTGTAAACCATTAGGCTTATAGGCTCGAATCTAAACCGAACTATGTCTTTAGTCTGTGATAGAGGATTAAGGGATTCCTTGTTGATCACACTTTACTATTTCCTCCAGTTTCTCGACTTTCCAATCATGAATCGGAATGGTCGGGTTACTGAGGATAATGATCTCCAGAATTTCTTCTGAGTTGAGCTGAAATCCATAATGTCGAGCTTCGTTTCCGTTCAGATCTCTCCTAATACACCTACGACTTTTGCATAAATATCGAAAGTTTTTTTTATCAAGACAGACATGTGGCGCTACCAAACTTAACCTACTTTTTTTTGGAATTTTGTATCCCATCTGAGGACGTTCGTTTACAATGTCGTCGGTGCTGAAGTGATTAAATAAACTTCATTATTGTGATGGCAAAGTATTGAGAATATTCTAAACTGTTAGGGTCAATGCACAGCTATACATACTCGTATATATGTATTGTATGATCATTTTAAATTATGTATGCCAAAAACTCTGCCGATGGTTTCTGCTCCTCAAATTTGTTTTCAGTTCCTCTCACTATCATATGTTATACGGATATCTACATATTGGTCATTGTGCTTGAATCATGAACGATGCTCCAACATCTGTAAAACATTCATTGCTCATCGATTTGCATCTCAAAAAATATCCTCTCTAACAACGTACCCTTCTGTGTTCTCTTTTCAGTTATACTACTTGGAGTGTATTGTTCATTGGGACAACTTAGCCATAAAAAGCCATGGCCAACATACAGCCTACAGAATATGCCACAGACAAGATTTACATGCCACGACAAAATTCTCGGTGGCTACTATGCAGATCCCGAGACCCAATGTCAGATGTTTCACGTTTGTGTTAAAGTCGCCGGAGTTGGGGTAAGTCACTTACAGTATGTATGTCACAACTAAAATTTATCTATTACGAGATCTCATATGCGCAACATATGAGTACTCATCAGATGCAATAGCATAGTAAATCCAGTAAAGTCAAGATGGGAAGAGTCAAGACCGTAAATTCAATGAACCAGTCTAATAGATCTCCGGTTATAAGCTAGTATACGAGTACATTCTGATTGAGAACGTGAACAGCCATAGAATTAAAGTGCGATCATTGTTTAGTTGCGAGTGGTTTCGGTTCCGTCAACGAGTGCGGGAAGGGGTATCCGAATGGATAGGAGAATACACGTATATGCACGATATGCGATCCGATATGACTTCATCCATATTCTCATGGTAATAATTGTCTAAATGGCAAACGAGCGGATCGTGACTGAACATCTGCAGTTGAGATATGCTGCAAATGTAACAGCAACTGCAACCGCAAAACCAAGAGACAGTAGTGACCTTTATCGAAGATGATTATTCATATGCGCTTGTGGTGGTACTCGTAAATGGTGATACTTTCGCTATTGCCAGGAATGTGCCTTTATCGCTAAATCGCTTGTGGTATTTGATCTTGTTATAGGTAGAAGGTGAATAGTGTTATTTTCGAATTGATCATGCTTATAAATCAAGATTAACTTATGCAGGCCGACTTATCGAGTAGCTTTAGTTGCAAGTGCTTTGGATATTCAAAAATGCACTCTCAATGGAATCGTATGAACTTTGAAGAGATCCGTTTAGGTTTCTTTCGATCAGAAACATACGTGGATATGGTTTCGCACAATAGTAAAGGCATTTTTTTTGAATATGAATCTAAGGAGTATTCTCTGACAATGAATACTTCAGAAGTTTACAAGAATCTAGCATACAACTTTCATATGTACATATACATTGGTACAGTGTTTACGAACTAATTTATAGAAAGACACATTGGTAGATCGGTAAGTACTTGTGTATGACTTTACCGTCCTTTTCCATTTAATTGCAGTAGGTGCCATAGTCCAGAAGGGTCTAAAGGGCCAACTATTTATAGCCAATTTGAGTCTTGGCAGGTGCTCCTTAGTTTTAGGAGTTTTAGGAAAGTGATTTTTAGTTAGTAGTAACCTTCAGACGATACGTGACATTTCGACTAATAGCATCATTTTTCCACGAGTATTTGGGTATGCAAAAGGTCTCTTCGAAGTGAGTACCGCGTTTAAACCGGAAACAACAACGTGTTGGTGATTTAAAGCATTGTTTGGAGCTGTTTAAGCGAAATAATAAGAATTTTTTCATACGATATGTGACAGTAGATGAAGCATGGATTCTATTATCTATTCGAAAACCTCAAAAAATGGTCACCGGAAAGAGACATAGCTTCGATTAAGATACATGATCGCCGAAACTGCATTGTATTTTGAAGGGTTGGACAAATTTTTCTATAAGAAAGGCTTAGAAATGTAAGAGCGGCGCTGAAATAATTGTAGTTGTCACTATAGAAGTAGAATTAAGTCTAAAGCCGAATTTTCCCAAAAAAAGGTGATGTTTATACGAGTACTCGTATGTTAGCCGCGAGACTTTTCGAGCTACCTGCTTGTAATAGCAGGTTCAATTGAATAGGTCCTTATTAAGCGTATAGGCACTTAAAAATAGAAGTAAAGTCTTAGAGTTTCGTTGCAAAAAAGTATCAGTATAATCTGTTGAATGTACACTTTTATAAAGAGGACCATGACTGAATCAATTTTTTTCTATTTAAATGCTCGAAATGAACGTTTATCAGATTTTGACAGAACCTACATTTTGCTACATCTCACGATTTTTTTTAAATTTTTCGTTCAGTTACTCTCTTCTGTTTCGATTGATTGATTAATAAGGGAGCCTTTCTAAACTACGCCAACTCTTGAAAAATTGGCTTTTAACAATTAGGCTTTTGCACTACAACAGAGGCTTTCAAATGCAGTAGTAAATGCAAAGTGAAAGGCAATCATCTCCTGGGCTTAACACTACAAATATCATCTCACTGTAGGCTGTGAGCCAGTATTTGTTGAGAAAGTGAGTAATAGATGCGATGCGAGGCCTCAACCTTATTGAAAAGAAGGAGTCTGTGGTAAGCCAACTCGGGTCACTTTAATTCAAATCGTAACAAAAGGTAGACGAAACTGTTCATATTCTGAATTCTGCCCTCACCAAATATTTAGAACTGTCCTGTCCAATCAGGAAAAACTCTTGCAAATAGCCTGTACTGTGCTGGACGTAGTGTTGAAGCAGCCTGTAAGAAAACCCGAAAATTTCTAAGCAAGTCACTTAAGACTAAATTCATAGAAGTAAAAAGAATATAATAAACTAATTCGGATTCCGAAGAGAGGCTCTTATCAAGACTTTTAAGAAAAAACTGAAGCGCTTGGCAGAACGACCTAGTTGGTTAAAGTACTCAAAAGGGGCAACTCAAATGATTGAAAACACACAGCCGATCTGATGGCATCTAAAGGCAGTCCAAAGCAGAGACACCCCGTGTCACGCTTAACCGTAACCTGTTCAAATGACCAAAGTTCCTATAGCCAACCTACAAGTGAGCTGAGTAATATAACACACCCTAGCTGATATCTCTCATCAGTTATGAAAGTGGAGGCTCCTTTTGATGGCTTCGAGTCACTTCGTACCAATTGCATGCATGCAGTTATACTAAAAACGATGTACACCGGCTGCTGGCAACTGTAAATAGAATTTTCATTGCCAGGATAGCCATTGTCATACATCCCGAACGACTGGCGTAGTAAGATGAGCTTATAAACCGAAAATAGGAAAAGATGAGTACACATCGAGTAGTATGGGTGAGCTTCATAGGCACTAGACTGCTTTGAAAATGCATACCTATGCATATGCGAGGCTTGTGTCCATTTGGCCAAATACTGTGCCTGTGTATGTGCTGTGCTGTTGGTTGAAGCATGCCTAGTGACTGTTTGCTATAAAGCGCAGACGTTATCGATGATTGGTGTACTAGAAATAGGCTTTCAGTTAAACTTCTCAAAATTAAAGGTTTCCATCTTAAGGGCATATTCTAGTCTACAAATTTGAAAAACATCCAATTTTTTCATATTTCCAAAATGTAGACATTCAAGAATATACCCTTAAAAGGATCTTTTTAAAATTTCAATTATTTTATGAGTTACAGTCATTTTCGTGAGGCGGCGACTGCTCTCGTCAGACCGGAACAAATGAATTTTAAACGCATTTTTTTCAAAACTACTTTTTTCGAGTTGGCGTGCACGATAGCGCTAAGATCAAAATTTTTAATTTTACTATTTTTAAAAAATTCCGAATGGTTAAAAAAAACATGCAAATAAAAATAATTTTTTCAAACGGCCACCATTTTGTGAAAAAAATTGTTGACTTTTCCAAGGTTCGGGCTATAGCGACATCTATACTAATTAAGAGTCCGTTCACCGTTTTTGTTTCAGATGACCAGAAGGGTTGAAATCATGCACGTCAGGATACCCTTTTTTTACCCCCCCCCCCCCCCTCCCACTTCCGAATAGTTGAAATATCTGCGTATGTAACAACAGCCAAACAGCGCTTGGGGTCTTGATACGATTAAAACCACTGACACCTTTGCGCTTATTAAAGAATGCAAAGCCTCTTTGAACGCAATCGGGATGCTGACTTTACTATGTCTTGTTTAGGTACCAGGTCACAATAGAATAACACAAAATGAAATCGCCTATTAACGTTTTAGACAAGACTCAGAAAATTGTGTTTTAAATCCCAAACCTACAGTAAGACTGGCTGCGTCTGCTGAACGCTATCTCCGGCTTGAGGTCGCATCAGGCTGGAAGTACTTGGCTTGAAGGTGGTTCGTGTTGGTAAAGTAGGTATTTTGTTTACTCATCTTGCAATGAAGACTGAACAATTTTAGTTCAAGGTTTAGGTACTTTTAAAATGTTTTCAAACAGCGCATGCGAAAGAAAGTTAAGGAAGAGAAAGAAAGAAAGAAAGAGAGATGCAAACGCATACTGGTTTTAAAAGTTTGCAAGTTATAGTGACTGGGAATAAAAAGTCGCCGCAGGGCATTCCATAAGCGGGTTCTACGGCTACGAGTACATCCAAAAGTATGTATATGAGGTATATGAGGGTTTCTAGTGAGCATTCGTACCGTGGCGTGTGGCGAAGTGCCACTAAAAATTTCAATGGAGCACTGATTGTTAAAATAGCAATAGAATAGTGCGAGACAGGAGACATTAGGCCGATGTTCGAGGGCGTCAATTGACTGAATGATATTAGCATCACATGCGAGTTATATCGCACGGTTTAAAATCATATGTAGGAAGTGCAGAGATGTTATAGAAGCACCTGACCAGATGTGGTCATAATACTCTATTTTAGAGCATATGAATGCTTTATAGATTGATGACAGATCAGAAAATGTGTAATATTTCTTACGACGCTTAAGGAAACAAGGACATTTCGCAGCATTTTTGGCGATGTTTAACACTCGCTTTAACTACAACGGATAACATTGTGCTTTAGAAACATTAAAATCTATTCTATTGATGAATCCCCGTTGAGTAATACTGTTTATATTGAAAGTCTGGATATAGTTAGATATATTTACATCTTGTTGAACCAGAACTAAGAATATATATGTAATTTATAGCTTTTAAACGAGAAAAGCGTTAATAATGATTTGTTCCTAGCAGTTTCTGCGCTATACACACGACTTGCTTTTGCTTATAAATTAAGAATTATCTGAATTAAAACTTCAGGATATTAAAGAACACTCAATCAGGACGGTTTTGCGTTCGATCTACAAATTTGCGACCCTTTTCAGCGCCGTTTGGATCTACTCATCATTTAGCATTGTAAAGACTTTAAGGACTTACTAGCTTGTTAGGCTTGCTTTCTTTTGAACAATTTTTTTGGTTCAGCTTTGGAATACATCTCGTTATAGGTTATCATCCTGAAATTTTTCATGAAAAGAGAAGACTTTTTCTAAAATTAGAAAAGATTCGAAATGCATTTTTTCTTGTTATTTTCAGGTTCAAGATTTCCGATTCCTTTGTCCAAACAGCACTGCATTCGATCAAGAAGCGCAAATTTGCGCAAATTGGGGAGATGTAGATTGCGAACAGGCAGTCTTATACTACGGCAGTGATAATTTTGACTTGTATCGCATTGGTTCCGGGTTCGAAAGTAAACGAGCACCACTAGCCGAAGAAGAAGAAGCAACATTCCATTTACAACGAGCTGAAACTGGTAATATAAACATCTCAATCCTTCATTTCCTCTTAAAACATATTTTTTTCATTCTTCAGGAGATTTACGTCGGTCAAAGGAAACTCGAATTGATCAGAAAATTCGTCCAGAAACGTCAAGCTATACGAACAAATACCAAAGCACAACCCGGGATCCGTTTTCCAATGGAAATGGAAATTCCGAAAATAGAAAGAGCAACTACGACCAAAACAATGATTTCAACAAGGTGACACAACGGTTTGACGGACCTAAAAAAAGCACTTCGAGCTACTTTACCACGCCAAGGGGTAACGACTTCTACAACAATGCTGATTCCAAACGTAAGTTCCTAATAAGGTTTATGTAGGTATAGACCACTTTTTTCAAAATCTTATCACTTCATTTACAGAAGATGCAGATGACCTCTTCAAAGGCTCTCATAGCTCGAATTTCTTTAGCAACCGTAATGGTGGTCGAGAAGATGATTTCTATGACAACAAACAGACAGCATCTACTTCAACGACGACATCAAGGCCATCAAATCCATTTTATAATGGAAACGTACAGAAAGGCGAATATAACAAAATCGCAGATGTGACTACCAAACGTACGCATAGAAGTCGACGTCCGATTCTTAGCAATCCAAACAGCTTAGTTCCGAGTACAACAACAACAAGACCGAATACTCAATCGCCCACATATGCCCCATCTGTTCCCGATATTCCAAAAACCACCAGAAGATTCTCAGCACAAACATCATTTAACTTCGGGAATGACCAATACTACAAGCAATCGAGCTCGTCAAGCACTAGCTCAAGCTCAACGTCGACTACATCTACTACCCAGCGCTCATCGAGTGCAGCTCAAAGGTTCTCATTTAGTGCCGCAGACTACCAACAGAATATCAAGCCCACAACATACAGTCCAAGCAGTGCGTTTAGATACAAAACGACAACGAGTAAATACGACGACATCGATGAGACAGCATTGCGCGGTGAGAAACCGGACCAGAGGGCCTTCCTTAATTCCCAATATGAAAACCAGAATTTTGAAGTCTTCAGTAGGGTCTCGAATCGTAAATCGGATAATGCGGAACGAAATATTTATAAGCAGCAAGCTAAGGACACTTCGTTGGCTAATAGAAATGAGTTCACTGATTTTGCAAAGAATAAAGAACCGAGCGGGTTCCAAGTATCATCTAGAGCACCGCAAGTACACAAGAATGCACCTCAAGTGCCATTAAATTTCAATGTCCAACCATTAGATCCGAGCAAGTTGAATTCAGAGTTGAGGAACATCAATCAAACCCAGCAGCCGGGAAGAGGTCGTGTGCCATTTAGTCGTGTCAATGATCGCCAACAGGTAGAACCGCAGTATTTCCGTACAAGACCACAGGAAACACCATCACCATTCGCAGTACCACAGGCTCAAAAACGATATGACAACAATCTAAACGGCTCTACTCAAAACGGCAAGATTAAGGAAGACTTAAAGGATAACGCCGAACTTCAGTCCAAACCTCAACAACAACAAATTTCAAAACCATTTGAGTCCAATTTCAATACATACAGCAATATTCAAGGTAGAACTAGGCAAGATCAGAGAAATGGGATAGTTAGTAATAATGGATATTTACCCCTTTCACAAAATCAGCCGGTGCCCAGTCCAACTGATTCTACTCTAAGTGGGCTCAATCCACCACAAAGAGACTTTGGTAGAACCAGAACGAAGCAGCGGTTAGGTGGAAACACAATCAAGCCTCAACACCAACAGGCTCCGAAACATTTCGAGACAAGTTCCAGTGGTTCCAATAGTTCCAATGGGTTCAACTCCGCTCAAAAGGAAGCAAGTCGAACACGGTTTGACCAACAACCTTTCCAACAAAAAGCGTCACAACAGTCCAACTTTATCGGATTCAACTCTCCGCAAGGCGATATTATCCGAACGAAAACCAAATCTAGAACAGGAAGCAACAATTCGACCTCTAAATCATCATTCAGCACGACTACTCGCACCTATATTTCTGAATCAACACCCATAAGAGGCAGAGGACGAATAAACTATAAAGCTACTACCCAGCACCAGAGCCGCTCTTTAGATAATTTTGTCTCAACTACCACAAGTGGAACCAAAAAGTTCTCCACATTAGTCCCTAAAGATCAGTACTATCCAACCACTTTCAAACCCTCTAACTACAAAAAGGCATTTGACCAAAAACCAACGAAATACATCGAGCCCAAGTCAACATATGTCTCCAGTACAACCTCCTCACCGAGTACTCCCGATGAGGATGATGGGCAGTATCATCCTGAACTCTACGAAAACGATTACTCATCCAACAATGTGGTTCCAAGTAAAAAACCTTCCAGCCAGACCACATCATATTCCGAACCAACTTTATTCAGTACATCACCACAACAACGAGTCACACCCAATTTCCAACCGACCAATTCGCCGCAAATCCATCTCCAATCACAACAACAAACCGCATTCCAAAAACAACCCCAGCATCCGCAAAATAATTTCCAACAACAGTCTCAACAAAAACATTCAATTGCAACCCCAACCGATCTCAGCGATGAGGAGGAACTCTTCAAAACCGCCCATTCTCTAAATTTAGGTGCTGCCAGTATAAACAAACTTCGTGCAGATACCATTAAAACTGCCGACAAAACCCAACAACAATCTAGTCTGAATTTTGGTTTCGATAGGTCTATCCACACATCCACAACATTTGCAACAGCACCGGTGACTTTAACTTCCACATCAACAACATGGAGACCGACAATTACCAGTACGACAACATCTCGAAAAACCGTATTGCCATCTGAAAAACCAAAAAAGTTTTCTTCATCCAAGAGGCCGCCACATGCGGATGCCGACACAAGTTATGATTACGCCTACTATGATTCACTTAGTGAAACGCCACAGGAATACCCTGAATACGATGTCATAGCAGAATTTACTAAAACGAAGAAGCATTAGCATGGTCAGACTTGATAAAGTCCAATTGTAGGTTAGAGTATGTGTATCTGTATTTTATATTTTTTAGGTTAGGAAATTGTACCTTCATTTCCTTGTTTCAAAATGAAATTTACTCGAAAACGGTTATCTTCATCTGTAAAAAACAAATCAAAAACTCAAAAACATCACGTTTCTGACCTTTCGAAAATAATGAAAACTGAAGTTTTTAAATATTTTAACTATTTATTTATGAACATTAATGTGTAGATGATTGTTTGGAATTCAAACATATCATAGAAGTAATGAATATTAAAAACTATGAGCTCTGAAAAGTATATATCACTGATGTTTTAGTTTTTTTTGGTAGCACTTAAAGATTTGTCTCATTCTATTAAAAGCGAATGCATTTTCAATAAGCATTTATCCTCAAGCTTTGTCCAGTGTAGTTTGTTGTACTTTCTTTCAATAATTTCGAAATATTGCGTTTCTGACCTTTCGAAAACGGTAAAAAGTGAATTTTTGAAATAATTTAACGATAGTATGTATATGATTTATTTCTGATTTTAAGCATTCTCTAGTATTTTTAAAAGACTGCTCACTCTCGAATGATATGGTCAGACTTTAAGCTGTACATATTGAAGTAGAAGCAGTGCCCAAATTTTGATACGAGTATAAATTGGGATTATGTGAAAGTGTTGCAATGAATTACTTTACGTTAACGTTTTGACATTTTTTTCAAGTGCTACTTCGGCTGAAAGGCCCTCGAATTGAAACTTAAATACTTCTTTGGGCAATTTTTAAATTTAAATTTAACATGTTTCATGAACGCTAAACAATGAAGTCTGTCTTCGAAATTATCTATTTTTCATTACAGAGACTAGTTATTCTTTTGAAAAACAAAAATTTTATGTATCAGTGTTTACTTTTTTCCTATTTAATATAGATAAAAAGATTCAATAAATTGCTATCTGATATGGTATTCCATAGTACTTGGTTTGTGCTAACTGTAGTAATATTATTTCTTTGACATGTACCACTATTGTATTTGTAAATAATTATTTAATAAATAAATTTATAGAAATATGAAACTCACTTGTTTATCTGAAATATATTAGAGGTTCAGACTTTATCTCCAGCTATGCTACTAAGCACCTGAGATTCACCACGTGAAGGTGAGAGTATGAGTTGATATACTAAGGTTGCTTTGGGTTAACCGGTGAGCGCTATTGCCCTCTCGAATGCACATGTCCGTCTTTTAATCACCCAGAATATCACAATCGACAGCTATAACTTTATGGTATTTAACAACTTTGTTTACCTAGGGTCTGGTATTAAATTAGATAATGAAAAAGTGCTCGAAAGATGGACAGTTAAATTTAGCTTTATTCTATTTAGTCGCAGCGACATTATGGCCGAAACAATTTTTGTTACCTTCAAAGAATTTAAGAGGTTATACGCAATTGCAAGCAATAAAAAATACTATTTTTATGATTTTTTTTTTTTGAAAAGGTATTTTGTTTTACAAAAACAAAAAGTATAGGTACACTGGCAACATCTAAATTTATAATGGCTTGTTAATAATGAGTTTTCAAAAATATCTTGTGTGCTCCTGCAGACAATCTCCTGAAGGTCCTCCAAAAAATTGTTCGGCAGTGATCACGATATCTCGGTATAGTTCATCTGAAATAAAAAAAAACCCAAAAGATTCTTTTAGTGGATTCATAAAACTAGGTTTTAATCGAAGGAATAATCGAAATTCTGATTTTTGACTAAATGGCGGCTTTATAAAAAAAATTAAATTTTCGAATAAAATTGCCACGTACATTTGTTTAAAAAAATATAAATAATTATCCGAAATATTATTCCTTCGATCGATACCTCAGGAATATATTTGAACCGTTTTTAAAAAGACTTGATCGCCGGCTTCGAAAACATAGTTTTGAGAAAAACGCGTTTAAAGTTTCGCAAAAAGTTTACACATAGTCCGAGACGTCGCATAGTGCGTTGAATGTATGGGGATGGTGGACAAAAATCTGAATTTCAACAGATTTGGTTTTTTTTTGGTTTAAAAGTTTTATTATTTGAAAGATATATGATACTTACAAGGCGGTTTAATGAGGGCAAACAGCTCAAAGAAGGCGTATCAAGTAAAAACAAATATAAGTGTTTACTTGTGTTTCAATTTTTAACTTTTATTGACATATAAAGAAACATATTTTGCATGATTAGTTTTCTTTTTCAAAGCATAAAAAAATTCAATGTTCTAAAAAAAAAAATTAACATAATTGATAAATGGTAAATTATTAGATACATCTAGTCAGACCAATCGGAGTCTTCACTGTCTATATTACTACGTATTCGCAATAATGATTCCATATTTTCTGGTAATGTTAGGGATTGTTTGAGATCATCATCGACTTCCCTTAACCTTTTTTTCGAAATTGTATTCCTATATCCAGAAATTACAGGATCAGATCTAAGTAGTAACACGGTTATAAGGTCTTCGTTTGTATATTTTCGTGAGGATTTCCTAGTGTGTGACTTGCTTCTCAGGCTTCTTCTGAGAGCTGACCAATAGGCATTTCAAAAAATGAAATAATATCTGTTCCGTGAATTAGGAGATTATGAACACTGCTTGGCATATAATACCAACTATAAAGTTCCAGGTATCTCTACAGTTATTTTTGGATTAGCAAAAAATCGTCTTGCAGTGTTTCCATCATTAGTTGATATGAATCCTGGCTTTTGTCTGTCCACAATAAGGCCCATCATAGTTTTAAAAGAGTTTTGAACTCCTTTTTTTCTATTTGTAAACGTTATTTTGTTCTCCGATTGACGCACTTGCCAACTTTTAAAAGGAAGCCAGTAGGAAATGTGTAACAAACATTCAAAGCATCTTATCCAATAATGTAGGGTGGATAAACCAAAACGGTAGTTTTCTTCATTTGGGGGCTTTTCATTGACTGCTACCCCATTCATCTCTCTAGGAGTCGTATCGCAAATGTAACACATTGATGCAGCATTTGTACTTGATAAAATGTTACAAACACACCCATCAATCATAGTAAATAGCATTTTAAAAGAAATGCTTTCGTATACAATGGTTAAAGAGTTGACCAATAACTTCATTCATTTTGGCCTCTTCATCTCGCACAAGTTTTGCTTTTTCTTTCATACATAAAATATTAATTGGCCTATAGTACATAGTTGAAGAAGAACGATGATTTTTCCACAGCTCCATAACGGTACTATCCACGACCAACTTAAGGGGACAAAACGCAATCAAAAATAAAAATTCGTCTGTGCTTTCTGAATCAGCATGACTGACTATGCCCGAACTTCCGTCATAGCCCCACTTACATACTAACGTTGCAGTTGTGTTTTGCTCTATATGAGCAATTTCAGCTATACTTTCTCCAGTCCTACTCAGCAATTCTGGGAGATCAACCGATGCCGTTGTTTCTGTTGCCTCTCTATTAATAGGAAGCATTTGTTTTTTAGGTTTTTTTTATTTTATATAAGCTCGAAAAGTAATCCTTGTGCAAAGCATTAACAACTGTTCTTAGTATGTTATACCTTCTTACTGATAGGTCTAATTCTAAATATAATGCTAAGGCTTCCTGGGTTGATAAAACTGATCTGCTTCCGAGAGTTGATGCCCCTGTACCAGATAAGTGACCAGACAGTTTTGCTGCGTATTTTAACACCTCACTTGTTTTTGAGATCAATAGATCCTCTACTCTGCGCTTTTTAGTTTTGTTGGAAGCTTCTTCAAAAGGCTTTTGGGGTCTTCCGCGACTAGTTCCTGGAAGATCAAAAGAGGTGGTTTTATTCGTTATATTAGTGATACTCTGAGGAAGTATAAACTCGCCTTTTAACCACACATCGTGACGCTTAACAAACAAAGCGCGATTTCGGGGACATTGTTTCCATCGTCTGGCAATATTGCAGTCACATTCTCTAATTTTTTTGTTCAAATCACTTTCAATCCCCTTTGAGCAATTGCTTATACATAGTAAACTCAAAACATAATCCTTTAATTCCTCAATCTTTGAACCTTTTATAATCGGAACCCATTTTTAAAAAATTTGTTTTTTTTTTTTAAATTGGAATTGGTCCTACAAAAAGTCGAATTTTTTCAAGGTTAGCAATTATTAGCAAGAAAACTTTTTACTTTTGTACAGCATAAGTATGGAGGAAGTTAATGAGATAAAAGATTTTGCTACATCTGGCTACGTTCTTATTCAAATTTACACTTTAGTGAATTTTTGGTCCTCAAAAAAAAAAAACATTTTTTGATTTATTAGTTTAAAAATGAATTTCACTCCAAAATAATTAAAAAAGTACACATACCAGCCCGAGAGGTATCCATAATTATAGTTAAAAAAAAAAAAAAAAAAAAATTTATAAAATTTTTGGAATTGTTCACACAGGCTAAATAACCACACAGCAAAAACTGCTTGCAAACCAGAACTAAAGCTAAAATTGCCCTACCTTCTGACAGGAATGCCGCTACTCCACAAAAACAAAAGTGTAAATGATGCAAAAATAGGAATTTGCTGCAATTAAATATATGCCAATTGAGTTCCGCAGCATTACATCTCTTCATAGCACATTCGATTTTTTGATTTTTGTCCACAAGTCAACGCACTGTGCGTCGTTCCAACTATGCGTATATCTCGAAAAGTACTTACCGTATAGATTTGAAATTTTTAGGAAATATAGTCAGATATACCAGATGTCTATTACGGAGATATAAAAAAAATCTATTTTTTTTTTTTAAACTCTAACTGCATATAACACCTTAAACCCAATAAAAATTGGAGAGGCACTGATTGGTGTTATTGGTTGCAACCTGACAAAATGACTAGAACTTAAAACTTAAAAAACTTTCCTAGAAATAACATTCACTAATCCATTTCACTGCAATAAAATAAACAAATTATTGGGTATATATTTTAATTCGTGCGGTTTTTTTTTCAAAATTTGAACGTTTATTTAAGAAAAACATGTACATTAGTATTATTCAAAGTATTGCCCATCTGAAGCTATCACTTTTTCCCATCTTACTTGTAATTTGTGGATCCCATCCCAAAAGAACTGCGCCGGCTTGGCAGCCAAGAATGAATCAAGCCAATTTTTGATATTTTGCTCTGATGTGAACAGTATTTCAGTGAGGGCGTTCTGCATCGACCGCAAGAAATGGTAGTCAGAAGGGGCAATGCCTGGGCTATAAGGTGGGTGGGGTAAGACTCCCATCCACTGTTTTCCAAATAGTTCTGAACCGGAATAGCAACGTGGGGCCGAGCGTTGTCATGATAGAAAATTATTGCCTCTTGTCTGGTCGCATATTCTGGGCGTTTTTCGGCTACTGCTCTCTTCAAATGGATTAATTGTGTTCGGTAGCGTTGTCCATTGATGGTTTCACCCGGTTTTAGCTTGAGTTCATATGGAACCCAATTTCCTTGCTTTTGAATATATCCAGGTGCTTTTAAACGTTTTAAATTTGCTGCTTGAGTGACACCCAAAGATTCTGCGAGCTCTTCTTGTGTTTGGCAACAATCTTCATAGAGTAATGCTTCCAGTTCTTCATCTTCAAACTTTTTTGGCTGCCCAGGACGTTCATCTTCCAAGCCAAAATCACCACTTTTAAACCGTGCAAACCACTTTTGGCACTTTCGCTCAGCTGGCGCATGTTCATCATAAACTTCCACCAAAATAAGATGACTTTCGGGAGCAGTTTTCAGTAATGAAGAACAACTCCCCGCAAAAACACTTTTTCAGGCACAAAATTCGACATATTTGAGTGAAAAAAAATTATTGTTGTTTACGCCTCAAATGAATGACGTATACTGAAATGACGTAAATGACAGCTGCCTTCCAACGCAATGGAATGGAATAATACAAGTTACGCCATCTCTTAGCAAACTGAATTAAGTTATAGACCCAATATTTGTCCTAGAAGTTTGAATATGAAGTAGTGTAACTACATAGTTAAGTTACTCACCAGCATGTAAAAATAAGGTTCGTATATTCGCTAGACTTATGCATAAACCAATTTGAAAAAAAGCTTATAACGTAAAGGGTGACCAGATAGCAACGTTCGGAAAAAAGTTTTAAACAATACAACAACGGTGTGAGGTATACAATTTATTCTGGCTTTATTTATTTATTTATTATTATTTTTTTTTTTTAATTTCTTTGTTCTCAAAATTTATTATTAAATAGTAAGTTGTTTTTACAAATTCAAAGTAGTCCAAACATAAATTTAGAGAATAGTTGTTAACATTTTATATTTAGTGAAAAAATAGAGGCAATGTCAAATTATTTAAATTAATTCAGTGGGATGAACAGTAAGTACAAATAAGTATATAGATGGCAAAGAAGAAAAGATAGAATATGACAAACAGAAGGTAAAATGAAACAATTTTCCATAGGATAATATAAATTTTAAAGTTGATTAAGTAATGAAGTGTAACGAGATACAAAAGTTACAGTTTTACTTTACATAAAAAGATTCTCAATATCGCAATGATTCGAGTGTGATAAATAATTTACGAAACACAATTGTGTAAAAGCTTCTCAAATTAGAAGTGCGAAAAGTTTAATTGCTAACCATGGAACTAAAATAGCTAAGGAGGTTAGGGTTATCAATGATGTGGCCTCTGTAATTTTCCACCTCTAATAAAAAAAAAACTTAAAACCTTAAAAAAATACAACTGTGTCTAACTGGCAGGATTCTCATTAAAAAGGGCTTTGGTGTTGGCTTAGCTCAAAGAAAAGCAAAATTTTCTGATTACATATTTTTGTGGTACAATTAGTTGTTAGATTTTATTTCGAACAGTGGTTAGCAAATATTTTTTTTTTTTAAAATGGAGATGTGATCGCACCAGCTTAGATTTTGGTCAATTATGACACCTAAATAACATATTTACCAGGTGTATCAGTATGAAGTGAGCGTCAAGATATAAATGTCTCGATAGGGAACATTTATTGTCAACGGGGCTCAATTTTTTTTTTTTGTTTGGTTGCTTGATATCTGTCAAATATATCTAGCATACATCAAGTCATTGAGCAAACAACATCATATGTTTTCATCGTGGTAAAAATGTCGAATATTGATGACTCAGACTGATGATGATCAGAAAATGATGACTTGCGGAGAGCTATAATTTTTTGTTTTCATTTGAAGAAAAGTGCTGCAGAGTCGCATCGAATGCTTGTCGAGGCATATGGCCATTATGCTGTTTCAGAAGCAATATGCAAAAGATGCTTTTAACGGTTCAGAGATAACGATTTTGATGTGAGAAATGAAGAACGTGGAAGACCACCAAAAAAGTTTGAAGACGCCGAATCGAAAACAATATTGGATGAACATGAGTCAGAAACAAATGGCTGAAATGTTAAATGTTGCACACCAAACAATTTCTGACCATTTAAAAGCTATGGGACAGATCCAAAAGTCTGGAAAATGGGTTCCACATGAATTGAATGAAAGACAGATGGAAAACCGAAAAACCACTTGTGAAATTTTGCTTCAAGGACACAATAAAAAATCAGTTTTGCATCGAATTGTTTCTGGCGATAAAAAATGGATTTATTTTCAGAATCCTAAACGGAATTGATCATTAATCCGGGGCAACCATCAACTTCGACTGTAAAACCAGATCGATTCGGCAAGAAGACAATGCTGTTTGTCTGGTGGGACCAAAAAGGTGTGGTGTACCACAAGCGCGTAAAACTCAATGAAACCATTAATACAGTTCGCTACCGACAACAAACGATCAATTTGAACCATGCAATGATCGAAAAACGACCAGAATGGGCAAGGTAATTTTGCTCCATGACAATGCACCTGCACACAAAGCAAAACTTGTTCAGGATACAACCAAAGCACTTGGCTGGGAGCTGATACCCATCCGCCGTATTTACCAGACCTAGCCCCTTCCGACTACCATTTGTTTTCATCGATGGGACACGCATTAGCTGAGCAACACTTCGAATCCTACGAGCAAGTCGAAAATTGGGTGACTTTTTGGTTCAAAAGACTTCAAAAAGCTTCAAAAGACGAACAGTTTTATTGGCTTGGAATCCATAAATTGCCTGAAAGATGGGAAAAATGTGTAGCTAGCAATGGCCAATACTTTGAATAAAATGTTTTTTTACTTTACCATTAAAAATTAGTGTTTTATTTTCACTTCATACTGGTTCACCTGATGTAGTTCTTCATTACCTCAATAGTAAAGCAGTTAGCGTTACAGTCGAAACTTTCATTGTATGTGAAACAAGCTACATGAAACACAATATTAACTGCCGGAGGTTCCTTGGCGGTAAGGCTGAAAAACATTAGTTTCGTTTTACTGCTTACTTTTATCAAGACCCTTATAAATATACTGACAAAAATCTAGTAGAGCATCTTCAGTGGACAGGTTTACTCTAAAACTAAATTGATTTTCGCTAAAAATGTTATGGAAAGTGAGGAATTTCAAAAATCTATATTTTATCTCTTTTTCAAAAAATTTTGGATATAACAGATAGTAGAGAAAACGGTCTGCAATTCAATTTATCTTTGCTATTGCCCTTTTCCAAGATAGGAATCACATTGGCTCGTTTTAACAATTCAGCGAAGGTTCACAAAGAGATGCTTAGATTGAATATGTGAGCCAGAGTATCAACCACATTGTACGCAATTTTTTTAGAGTGGAATTGGATACTCCATCTTCACGACAAGAATTAGAGTTTTTTTTAGAGAATTGATAATTTTTAATAATTCTAGGCCCGGAATGGGATTAAAAACGAAGCTGTTACTAGAAAATGTCCAATTGAAGAGCTGAGATGTTAAACAACCCCCACCAGACATTAAAAAGTCAGAAGCGGAAGACTTCTTGGACACAGAGGGAACAATTACAGGATCTGTCACGGTAACCTTATCTTTTTAAAGTGTTAAATATACGTTACGGTTTTTAGTTTTTCGACTTATTATGCAGTTTACTACTTCCAACTCTTTTTTGATGTTTCCTTGAGCACTTCTTAGCTTATTTTCAAAGTATCTGTTTCGACAAATACTGACTTCTTCATTAATTTTTTTTATATAAATGGGTGTAACGATGTTTTAAGACAAGATTTAGCGGGTGTTTACAGGTTTTACTACGCAGCTTGTGTTTCAGTTTAAGTTAAGTTTTATCGAGACGCTTGAGCCATCAATATGTTTTTTTTTTTTTTTTTAAAAGATTTCAAGAATGATTCATATGTCAGCTACGTATTTTCTTCGACATATACATATGTAATTCCAGTTTTGACTTAAAAGTTTTCCATTTAAAAAGTTAAAGTCAATTTTTGTGATTTTGCTGAAAGTAATGTTAGAAACCTTAGTGTTTTTTAAGTTATTAAAGATTAAGCTTGTCGAAAAGTGTATTAATATCACTTAAAATATTATTAGGTAATATTAAAATTTAGGTTCAGACCTGGACACTGATTAATCTCCACTTGGAAACGACCAAAAACATGGTCAAGACAAGTCTTAGAGTTTGGTCTTGTTGCTTCATTTATAAACGAGACCAAGCCATGATAAGCAAATAAGGCTTTCCAACAACAGCAGTAGAGCTCAGATTGTCAATGTTGAAGTCGCCAATGATAATGAGATTGGCCGCTTTCTCAGTGTTTAATATAACTGAAAATTCGTCCAAAAACATATGCAGAGGATTATTTTGAAGCCTGTATACACAACGAAGCAGAAAGTTATATTACAAATAGAACAAGTGATTTTTAGCGCTTTTCGCACTAATAAAAAAAATTCAGACTCATAAGTATCTTTAACAAAAATTCCAACCCCCCTCCTCCCTGCGTTGCATAGGAATCATTTGAAAAGGCATAAAAAACGCAGTTAGGTATATTATAATCTTCCTTCTCAAAAGAGTAGACCCAGATCTCTAACACAAATATCATGTCTGGTAAATACATAAATCCTTCGATATTACATACTCATGAATCGAAATTTTGTCGCAAGCTTCATACATTTTGATGCACGATGAAAATAGGATTATTATCATAAGAACTAGGAAAGAAAAAGAGATCATAGCAATTGTGTGTGTTAATATTGTCAAACATAGAATTAATCATTTATTGTTTCAAGGTCATCAAAAGATCTTATGACAACAACTTTAACACTTTCAACATTTTAGTGGTTGTTAGTGGGTTGTTAGCGTACACTAAGGACTTCACGTAGCCCAAGAGAAAATATTCGGGTGGTACCAAATCGCATGATCGCGATAGCCAGTTGATGAACGCTCGACTTGAGATGACCCAATCGCCAAATTTCTCCTTCACAATTTCGAACGTAGCGTCACTTATCGATGTTATCGAGCTCTCACCACAATTAGCGACCAATTAACATCTCTCTATACCTGAGACCATTGACGGTAACGCTGTTTTCTTCCTCATTTCGAAAGAAATAAGGTCCGATGATGCCGCCATGCTCTAAACCGCACCAAATATTCAATCTTTGTGGATGCATTGATGCTTGGCCGAACACGTGTGAAGTGTGTTTGCTCCAATAAAGGCACTTTTGCTGGTTGCCGTAGCTTTTGAGTCGAAAATGAGCCTCATCTGAGAAGATGATTTTTTGCCCAAAATCCGGATCTCCACCAACATACCCATCGCCTAATTAATAAATTCACGGCGTTGTCCATGGTCATCCAGCTTCAATTCTTGCGTCAGCACAATCTCATATGGACTTTTTGACGATGCCCAATTCAGCTGATCGGCGCCGAATCGACATTTCTGGGTCTTTTTCGATATTGGCCGATACGTTGGTTATGTTTTCTTCATTTCCCACCAATCTGGCTTGTAGCTTTTCACGGTGCTTTTCACGAATTGCCTGCCAACTGAAGCCATGAAGACGACAGACCTCTCGAACAAATTAACGTTACAACTGAGCAGGGATTTCGATTATATTTTTTAATAATTTCTATACATTCGGCAACCGTAAAACGATGCATGATGAAATGGCAAGCCTTACTGAATATTTTGACAGCTGTATGTTATTGGTAACTTTGACAGCTGCTGAAACATACAATTACAATCTGTTCACCCATCAATATTGCCAGCAAAATGGATTGTTTATTAAATCGTCATCTTTAAATGATCACTATAGCTATGCTGTAAAAAACTTCTGTATAAACTACACCGAATTTATATTCCTTAAATTAATTTATTTAATTTGTAAATAATTTGTAAAGACCTTTCACTTATTGTACACTAATACAATTGCCTACTCATTTATTCCACTGCTCAAAACACAGGCTTCAAAAATTAGAGCTCAGATAGGGTTGTGCAAGCGGGGGCCTTGTCGTGATGGAAAAACCTATCGCATGACTGCCACAGATCAGATAAAAAGCCTGGTTACCTGTCTGCCCCTGTGGAACAAACTCTGAATGGACGAATCCTCTCACATAGAAAAAACAAATCGGCATTATTTTGACATTTGATTTCACTTGACGTGTTATTTTGTGGTACAGCGAAATTAAAGTCTTCATCTGGCTTGATTGCGTATTCATTTCAGGGTCGTAGCCATATCACCATGATTCTTCATCTGTGATGACCTTGGAAAAAAAATTAATTATTTCAGTATTCCCCTTTCAAAACAGAGCATGCTTCTACGCGGTCTTGTTTTTGTGCAGCAGTCAGTAGTTCAGCACTTTATTGCTAGCCTTATATTGAACGATATACCTAACTTTACCAGTTAAGATGAATTTATACCTGTCAGCCTCATATTCTATCAGCTGAAGAGCATAGAGACAATCTAAATCGGAATCAATCAATCCAGTCTGCAATCCCAGATGCAATGGGCAGTCTTAATGGTAATGACCTCTTTTGGGAAGAGTTGATGGAAGGGTGAAATAGCCATTCTGCGCTGAATGCCCTATAGAATTATTTTGCCACTTTTAAACTTTAAGTTTGAAGAGTTAGGGCTTCCACTGACAGCTGTATTTTTTGTGAATACAATTAAAGATGGTCTGACCCTTCAGAATGCAGACGAACAAAACAAATCTTGTATGACATTTCTAAAATGCACTAATGTTGCGAAGGCTGATACTGTAATCACTTTTTCACTGAAATATTGATTTATATTTCTTCAAAAGGCTAAAAGATTGCATAAAGGCATACAATGGAATAATTCTATCATATCATACTAGTATATAACGAAATGTAGATGTACCTGCCTTCTGAGTGATCAGTAACAACCAGGTGTACCGGTATGAAGCGAAAGTTTAGAAGTTGGAAGGAGCCAAATCTGATGAAGGGTGGAGCAGAAACTCTCAGCCAAGTGCTTTGGTTGTATCCTGAACAAGTTTTGCTTTGTGTGCAGGTGCATTGTCATGGAGCAAAATTAACTTGCCGTGTCTTCTGGCCCATTTTAGTCGTTTTTCGATCAATGCATGGTTTAAATTGATCATTTGTTGTCGGTAGCGATCTGTATTAACAGTTTCACCAGGTTTCAGGAGCTCGTGGTACACCTCAAGTTTCTGGTCCCACCAGACACACAGCATTGTCTTCTTGCTGAATCGATCTGGTTTTGCGGTTGAAGTTGATGGTTGCCCCGGATTAACCCATGATTTTTTCCGTTAAGGATTCTGAAAATAAATCCATTTTTCATCGCCAGTAACAATTCGATGCAAAACTGATTATCTGTCGTGTCTTTGAAGAAAAATTTCACAAGTGGTTTTTCGGTTTTCCATCTGTCTTTCATTCAATTTATGTGGACCTTTCTCATAGCTCTTAAATGGTCAGAAATTGTTTGTTTAACATTTCTGCTACTTGTTTCTGATTCAAAGTGTTATCTTCATCCAATATTGTTTGACACTTTGATCAAAATTTTCCCGGTGACGTCACCGTGTGGTGCTCCCATTGCTCCGATTTGAGTTCTGTTTTTTTTTTTTAAAGTTTGTACATCTGTTGTTGTTGTACATCTCTTTAAATCTTAGCGTCATAGCTTGACATTTGCAAAAGTTACGTAGCTAAGAGTACAACTAACTATGTGTGTTTTTACAATTTTAGAATTGGATTTAAATTTGCAACAACGAACTTGTATTAAATTTTGCGTAAAAAACGGATTTAATGGTGCGCAAACGTTGGAAATGTTTTAAAAGAGTTTCGGCAACGATTCTCTAAAGAAAACGGTCGTTTACCAGTAGCACGAGCGGTTCAAAAGTGGTCGTGAGTCAATCGAAGATAATGAGCGCAGTGGCAGGCAATCGACATCGAAAACCGACGAAAGCATTGAGTAAAAGAAATGTTGGTCAATAACCGCAAATTAACCATCAAAGAGATAGCGGAGGACTTGAACATTGCCGTTGGATTCGTCCAAGACATATTTTGTTTAATGATTTGGGTTTCCGTCGTGTAGCAGCAACGTTGGTGCCAATAGACCTAAATTTTCTGAAAAAAAAGACCGTGTTTACGTCGCAAAAGAGATGATTTGCGAGGCTGAATCCGATCCCACATTCATCAAAAGGATCATTACTGGAGACGAGACGTGTGTTTATGAGTACGACACGTAATCCAGACATTAGGCAAGTGAATGGCGTTCGCCAAATGAGCCGAGATCAAAAATACCACGTCGTTTTCAGTCAAAAAAGAAGGCAATGCTGACGGTTTAAATTGATTACAATGGTGAGAAGATGAATTTTTGTCAGAAGGCCAGACAGTAAACAAAGAGTATTATTTGGGCGTTATGAGACGTTTGCGTGAAGCAATTCGCGGAAAGAAACCAGAATTGTGAGAAAAAATCGTGGATTTTACACCATGATAACGCACCGTTGCACAGTGCCATCATTATTCGTAATTTTTTGACGAAAAATGCAACAAATACCATCCAACAGAGATCTTATTTACCTGATTTGGCTCGCTGTGACTTCTTTCTGTTCAATCGAGTTAAAAAACCACTACGGGAAAAGCGTTGATGTTAATAGCTGCAATCACCCCGATGAATTAATAGAATGCAATTGGTGAACACTTCGTCACCCTTTTCCAGTAAAAAGCTCCCAACGAAAATAGCAAGAAATACATGTTCCTACATCCCGTACGACGACAATCATCTGACGATATCGTTTCGACGATAGTTTTGCTTCACGTAATATTGAAAATTACTATCGTTTAGAATATATGGTTTTGACGATTAAACTTTTGCTTCACGTATCCCCAAAAACTGTCAAACACTATCGGTAAGACTACATTGTTTGCACGATAGGTAAAGAGGTATCGTTGTTCTAATAAATTGTGTGAAACTTACAAGTTAAGAAAATCATAGGTGGGGTGAAAAGTAACCTCCTTGACCACCAGAATGCGCTGTTGCTGCAAAAAAGGTTATATGGCCTTAAAGTCCGTTCATATTTAATAGACATGCCAAATTTGAATACGATACTGTCTTTAGTTTTGTTTTGACAGCTGATTGTTGTTGACGTGTTTGGCATCATGTTGAGTATGGACAAAAACGATTTTCGTTTTCTCATAAAACATTATTTTTTGAGAGGCAAAACGGCGAAGGAAACAAAGGAAAAGTTAGATAAATATAATAGGGCTGACCGGAAAGTGAAGGTGTGCGAGCTAGCAGATACCACAAAGGTTAGTACTGAGCGCAAACGCCATATTTTGGGCAATATTCTGCATATGAAAAAGTTATCCTGCCGCTGGGTGCAGCGCATGCTCACTCCTGACCAAAAACACGAACGCGAGAGCACTTCGAAAGAGTGTTTGGACTTGCTGATGCGGAATCGGGCGCACTTTTGGCGTCGATTGGTAACTGTTGAACACCAGAGAACAGAATGGTTGCCCGGCAATGGACTGAAGCCGGCACGAGTGCTCCAAAGACGCCGAGGGAGGTTCGATGGGTCGGAAAGGTTATGGCGTCGGTTTTCTGGGATTGTCATGGTATACTCTTCGTGGACTACCTCTAAAAAGGAAAAACCATCAACAGCGAGTATAAAAGTGCATTGTTGGAGCGATTGAAGCCCGAAATAGCAATAGAAATGCAAAACGGCCTCACATGAAGCGAAAAAAATTTGCGAAAAAAAATGCACCGGCGCACAAGAGCATCGCAACTACGACTAAAATCAATGACTTACGGCTCCAATTGCTGTCGTATCCACCGTTTTAGCCTGATTGGCTCCCTCGGACTATTATCTCTTCCCAAACGTAAAAAGATGGTTCATCAATAAAAAATTCAGCTCACGTGAGGAAATCATCGACGCCACGGAAGAGTATTTTGCAGACCTTTTAAAAAATTACTTTTCGGACGGGATCAAGAAGTTGGAAAATCGCTGAAATAAGTGTATCAAACTAAAAGGGGACTATATTGAATAAAATAAAAAAAAACATTAAAAGAAAAAAAAATTCCATTGCCAAGGAGGTTACTTTTCACCCCAACATGTTTAGAAACAGTGTTTTGTTTTTTATTGGAAGCGAGAATGAAAACCAAGAAAAATTAGAAGTAATACGCATGCGAAGAACACTAAAAGATGCGTGGAATTCATTTTCTCTTCCAACAAAAAAGTAGGCATTATGAATAAAAGATGTAATTTATATATATCTATGGTTATTCTGTATATTTGTAATTATTTCAGTTTCATCGAATGCTTCCGTCTATCAGGCGTTTGTATTAGTATTTAACACGTTGAATTTAGATAGTGGCTGTCGGTCCACTCATATACCACCAATATTAAGACTTGTTTCTACTCTGGAAGTACTTGGTGGAAGTTGGTACCAGTGGCTATAGGGGAAAGATTTTGGTATCTCTGTCGCCTAAAGCACTCTTTTATCCACAGACTACAGCCGTACTTTGAAGGCCTTTTTTGAAAGGAAAATTAATGAGAGAGACAACACCTATTAGCTTTTGGGTAAATATTCTAAGACTGATCCTATCCTAATTGAAAAATTTAAATTAATTATTTTTTAGGATACAGTGGATATCAGTTGAAGCCTTGGTAACTTACACCATACCGCACTTCTAGTGATCAACGAAAAACCCATTTTAATGAAGTCCAAGAAATTTAATTGAAGATGTATTGGTGTCTAATATATAAAGGTTCGTATGTAACCAGCTCTTATCTTTGCTTTGATTGAAAGTTTATTATAATATTTTCTTCTATTTCTCAGTTCGATACAGGATACTAATGGAGGAAAGGAAGAGTAGGTATGATCCGAGTAAGATTGCTGCATTACACAACATTTTTATACATCATAATATGGAGAACAATATCTGTTGAGGGTAAGCAAGAATTTTTGTTTCCCTGTTGTAATTGTTTGAAGCAAGACACGATCTTACTTGATTGATGTGAATAAATTTGATTTAAAAATGAAGACACGGTCTTCTTAGTACAAAGTTTTATTACAAAAAAAAAAAAAAGAAATATGTTCAGGTTTAGACACCAAAAAAAAAAAAAAAAACTGAACCTGAGAAAGTTTGCATTAAATTGTTTTTTAAGCAAAGTAGCGAATTTACATAGAGTTATGATGGGCATTCTATGTGACAATATTTAAGATGAGCATTTACAGCCCAACATCCTCCCGCTCTTGAAGGGACTTAGGCTTCAAGGGACTTCAATAGAAAGTCGTCGAATTTTGGTGACAGCCCCTCGAGTTTCACCACTAGAAGTCTTTAGCGTAACTACCCTCACAACATTGTTTTTTCCAGGATGTATTTGAATGACTCTTCCCAGTCTCCACTTAAGCGGGGAAAGATTTTCGACCTCAATTATAACAAGGTCGTTGACAGCTACAGAACATCCAGTCTTTGTCCGCTCCAATAAGGAAGTGACCTGGATTTATAGCTTGTATATCGTTAGGATCTTCAGATAACGGAGTGATGGGCCTAGAATTGAGAACTGATTCAATTTGTATTATAATTGTATTAAGTTCGGGATAGATCAGAGAAGCATTTTGCAAGATGCGCTTCATATGAAATTTGCAACTTTTAACAATCGCCTCCCACAAACCCCCAAAGTGAGGAGATCTGGGAGGTATTGTTTTCCATTCGATTCTATCTGCCGCACATGCCTTTAATATCTCTTCCCTGTTTTCCACCCTTTGGAACATTTTGTACAGATCATGCAACTGGTTGCGAGCCCCAATAAAATATGTGGCATTGTCGCTATATATTGTCGAACATAGCCCACGTCTGAAAATAAAACGCTTTAGGGCAACCAGAAAACTATTAGCCGAGAGATCTTCAACCAATTCTAGATGTACTGCTCTAATAACAAAGCAGACGAATACTGCGACGTATGCCTTGATTGGTGATGTACCGCGACGACGAAAATGGATGCTGAAAGGGCCACAGAAATCAATCGGAACAATGTTAAAGGGCCTCGACTGCTGCACTCGCTGAGAAGGTAAGTCTCCCATAATGTGATGATTAACTGAAGGTTTTGCGCGGGTGCAGAGAACACATTTGTGTACATCCTTGCGAGCCAATATCTTACCATGTATGGGTCAAAATTTTGTCACGAACGATGCTAAGAAGTGCCTGCGGACTTACATGCAAATGACAAACTAAAGTGATAGTGAACAGATGGTCCTTTGGTAATAAAATAGGATACTTTGCGTCGTACGGAATAGCTGCATTGGAGATTCGGCCGCCTACACGAAGTATTCCATCGGAGTCTAAAAATGGCGCTAATAACTTAATTTGGGATCTTGACAAGAGTTGACTTCCATTAGATAGCGTTGAGATTTCCTGTTGAAAAAATACACGTTGAACGTATTTTACCAATCCTATAAGCGCTTCATCGAGCTCATACGCAGTCAGAGGACCGAATGACTTTATATTTTTTCTTATGCAATTATTTCTATATCTTAAGATATAGGCAATAACTCTAAGTAGAGACCGGTAATTGTTATGAAATTTAATGTTTTGAATTAGATCAGATTGTATTTGTACGCTCAAAAGAATTTTATTAATCTTTCACTCGAGTTGAGAGTCGTTACACGTCGAAGATATCCATTCGCTTTCATGCAATTTTAAAAAGGAAGACCCAATGAACCACAAGTTGTTGTTGATTAATGATAAAGGATATGCTCCTCGAGAGATTATGTCCGCCGGATTTAATTCTGTTGGAATGTACCGCCACTGAGAAATGTTGGAGTGTTGCTGAATAATGGAAACACGATTGGCCACAAACGTCTGCCAGTTACATGACTCCCCTGCAATCCAATTTAACTCAATTGACGATTCCGCCCAATACGTGATATGGTGTATAACTGATCCGAAAATGTCTTTTAGTTGCCGCACGAGCTGCACCATGAGAATTGCTGCACATAGCTCTAAGCGTGGTAAGCTAATTTTACGCACTGGTGCTACTTTTGATTTTGCACATAAAAGCTCAGTTCTTATGTTTCCAGCTTCATCTATAGAACGTATATAAATACAAGTGCCAAATGCTGCTTCTGAACTATCACAAAAACTTGATAATTTTGCACATCGGTTTATCTGCATATCATTGAGTTTATGCAAGCTGTTTCTGAACTTTAACCATAAATGTTAACATTCTTGAGGTAATGCTTCATCCCATGTAAGCTTGAGACGCCACAAATGCTACTGGGTTCCAGAATGTTTCTAACGTTTTTATTACTTCAGTACCCTTTATTTTGAAAAGCCGGTCACGATCAGGAATTTGAATATCTTCTTAAATCTCTACAGCATTTGCACACCACTTCTTGAGACGAAATCCTCCTTTGTTAAGCAATGATATTAGTTATGTTTGCAGAGCCTTTTGCTCACTGAGAGAATCACAACCGGTGATCAAGTCATCGACGTAAAATTCAGTGTTGATGGCACCTGTTGCTGCCGGAAAATTCTCTCTTTCATCAAAAGATAATTGTTTTAGGGCACGTGTTGCTAAAAAAGAGGCACAAGCTGTTTCAAATGTAACTGTGCATAAACGATAAATGCTAATCTGGCCTTCCAAACTTCTCCATAAAATGCAGTGAAATCTTCTGTCAGCTTCGTCTAATTGCACTTGGTGATACATTTAGCGATAGAGAGTAAATCAGGTTGGATAACAGGACCCACCATAAGAATGTCATTGAGTGACTTTCCAGAGCTGGTTTTTACTGTGGCATCGTACACAACTCATAATTTTGCAAATGAACTTGAAGGTTTGACCACACAGTGATGGGGAAGGAAGTAATGCGGAGCGGTGAGGTCTGTGTGTTCTGCAAGTTCCATATGAGAGCTCACCAACATTTCAGTCATAAATGCGGAGTATTGCTGAAACAACTTTGGATCCTTGCGAAATCTTCCTTCGAGAGAGAGTAGTCCTAATGAGCTTGGATTCTGCTTAAATGGCAGTCTCACATTAAAACGTCTAGAGTCTGAACGTGAAGAATTTCTTACAAAGTGATCTTCACATTCTCTCTCTTC
This sequence comes from Volucella inanis, assembly GCA_907269105.1. Classification (NCBI taxonomy): domain Eukaryota; kingdom Metazoa; phylum Arthropoda; class Insecta; order Diptera; family Syrphidae; genus Volucella; species Volucella inanis. The sequence continues at coordinate 154,089,485 of OU026153.1, forward strand.
TGATGACATAGTTGCTTATTTACTGTCGAAGCTCTCAACTTCCCAAAATGCCATTATGGAGTTATTTAGTTGATTATCAGACTCGGATAGGAGAGTAGTCTCGGTAATAGGTAAACTACAATAGGCTGAGCTTGAATTAATTGATTTTGGAAGTTGACCTGCCACTATCCATCCTAATAATGTATTTTGTAACAAAGGTAAATTCGCTCCTATTTTAATTTGTCACACGCATAGTATTGTATAAAATAAATCTACTCCAAGTAGCAAGTCTATGCGCTGAGGAATATTAAATTGTGGATCAGATAATCGAATATTCTTTGGAATATCCCAGCCTTTTATATTAATTTCTTTATCAGGCAACAAACCAGTGATTCGTGGTATAACGAGCGCTTCTATTGTGGCTGTGAATCCGTTGACGCGAGACCCGATTGTGAGCACAGCCTTGTGATTAGCTGATGTAACAGTATTATTGGCGCAAGCTAGTGAAGTATGTGATGGAATACGCGGCGTTCCTAAAAACTGCATGAGTCTTTCAGAAATCAAATGCGTTTGTGATCTTGAGTCCAAAAGTACGCAACATGGTATGATCTGCTGTAATTTATTAGGGATATTGATGATAGCTGTTCCTAAAATACTATTTTCAGTACCGCTTGAATACATCGCATATGTGGTTGCAGAGGGCCCTTCAATCGGAGTAGGAGGACTTTGAGATGCGGGTGTATGACTGCTTGAACAAAGCGAGGCTTGCGGTACAAAGGCTGTAGCGCTTTCAACAAGATGCAAAAGTGTGTGGTGTTTCTTTCCACAATTACTACAACCACTTGATAGGCAATGAGCACTGTTATGATCATTCGACTTTAGACAAATGTAGCAAAGGTTCAGACCCTATTTTATGAATACGCTCCGGAATAGAAAGAATTTGAAATCGGTGGCAGCGATAAATAAAGTGGCCAGGAACAGAACAAAAATTGCAAAGGTTTTTTGTGGAAATAAATGTTTTGACAATATTTTTTGAAGTAGATCTATGAATTTTGTGACTAAATGATTTCGTTGAAGACTCAAGATTAAATAATTGATTGCTTACATTACCTTCAAGATGTTGTGCTTTCCCTTTGAGAAAATCCGTATGTTCTCATAGACTCGGCAGGCGGTCAATCGGTGCTTCGTCATTCCATTTACTTTAAGTTGCAGGATCCAATTTGGATGTGATAATGAACATCCGATTAGTCCGATTCCGTTGACTAAGCTTCGTAAGTCTGCTGCTGTTGCCTTATGAATCCTGGGGTGGTTAAAGATTCGGTGAAGATGTTCTTGGGAACTTCTTGTTTTCGAATCGCTCCTTCAATCTTGCTAGTGCCACATCGTAGTTGTCGTCATCTATCTTTAGCCCTTCAATAATAGCTATCGCAGAGTCACTGAGCTTTGAAAGAAGATAGTGAAACTTGGCTTGTTTCGAAAGCCTAGGGTTGTCGTGCACCATGGATAAGAAGCGATTGTACCAAACCGTCCAATTAGTCAGGTCACCTGAAAATGAAGGAAGTTCAATTGTTGGCAATTTTATTGAATCGAGATGATGAGAATTTGATTGGGACATATCCATCGTGTTGTTCCATTCGATAGACAACTTGTTAATGAGCACTTTAAGCGTGGCGATGACGAAGAAGTACATTTCCTCGTACTTAGAGCGTTCGGGGTTTGAAAATTCTTCGCAATCGTTGTCCTCAATTTTTTATTGTACTGCATTAAGGCTGTTAAATGCAGTTTCCAATGCTTTTAACCGGACTTGCAGATCAGGAAGTGATACGGAAGAAGGATCTTCCTTGGCATGCTCAGCGAATAACCTCAATCTTTCAATTTGTTCGATGTTCACCAATCGCCGAAGTTTGAGAGCCTCTAGCAGCTTCAGCTTTTTCTGGTTGAATTTAAGGCTTCCAGCGTCGGCTTGCTCAGATACCCCACCTTTGTCTGAGTGGTTTGGTTTAGTTGGAACTTCATCTTGGTCGGTCCTAATTCACCAACAAATGAGCACGTGTATTGTAACCAAAGTTATTAGAAATTGTGATTTAATCACGTCGGGGTCACCAAATAATGTTGAGGGTAAGCAAGAATTTTTGTTTCAATGTTGTAATTGTTTGAAGCAAGAAACGATCTTACTTGATTGATGTGAATAAATTTGATTTAAAAATGAAGACACGGTCCTCTTAGTACAAAGTTTTATTACAAAAAAAAAAAAAGAAATAGGTTCAAAAAACTGAACCTGAGAAAGTTTACATTGAATTGTTTTTTAAGCTTATTATGTTATGATGGGCATTCTATGTGAATACATTTAAAGTGAGCATTTACAGCTCAACAATATCCTTGAAGCTGAAACAGACGATACCCATACCATAACCATAGGAAACTCAAATCAAACTTCCAACATACAACAACTTCCAATACCTGCATGAAACAGCATGCCGAGAAAATAAGAGACGAAATAAAAGAATTGCTGTTAGTTTAAAGTTTTTAAAAAAAGTGCTATTCTCTAGAAAAACAAAAAAAATCACATTACAATTAAGGCGTATTTGTACATCAGTTATTTGAAATATATATATCTATTTTTAATAGAATTATTATTCAAAAATTATTCACTCTAATACATATTTATACAGTTAAAAAAAAAAAAACAAAAACAATTCATTCTAATACATATACTATTGTATATTTATACACAATCAAAACTGTATTATTGGACAGTGCCCTTTAGTCTTTCCTTCTGATCTGATTTCTTCATCTCAACAGGGCAAGCACCTGAGAATGAAAAACTTTCTCTTGTCGATTCCGCTCCCTTAACATATTGAAAACATCCTCCTGGAACTCCTTATCCGCTGCCACTTGATCCTTTAGAATCTGCAATTTTTCAGATTCATTCGTACTTAGCCGTGCTCGTTTTAGCGTGGTAGATGACATGTACGATAATTTCCTGAAATCATTTGTACAAATTTGTTTAAGATTACAATTCTTTATTATAAAGTTGATACAATTATACAAGTTGCGATTTGACTTCTTGCTATTGTTCGCAACCTATTTTCCAGCTCGTCTGGTAGTTCGACGTCTTGTATTGCTGGTGCATCAAAGGATTTGGAATTGCTCCGCATACTGAAGTACAAAGTGAAGACATCTGAATTGCTTTTTCTTCAAGTTTCGATATTGGAACCTCTTCAGATGGCCCATCACCTGTCTTCTTAAATGATAGAAAGTTGTGACTGCATTTTTTTTTCGCCCTGTATTTGAAATTAGTCCAAGCCTTCAAGAAATGAATGTTATGAATGTTAAAATTGTTACTAGATTACGTAAAAGATGTGCTGATAATATGGTATACCTTTTTACAAGAAGTAACTAACTTGTTCGTGAGTCCAGTAGCGTTAAGAATATTGGCCAAATTGCTCCACAGCGTATTTAAAGCATGTCTTTCTTGAAGCCTGTTTGGCATATAATTCTTGCTCATCTGAGGATGCTCCTCTATGAAATTCAATAAAATTTACATTTGATTTGGCGTTGCTGACCTTAACAGTATTTATTAATACTAAATGCAGAAATTATATTGTTAAATTGTTGATTATTACTTACATTTCCTCAATTTGTTTAAAATTTAAAATAAAATTCTGCTGGAAAACATGTTAAGTCTTCATTAGAACATCTGAGCTTCGCCTTCAATGAAGATTTGAGTTGCTTATGAAAGCGTTCTACCATTTCATTTACTTGTGGATGGTAGAGCGTAATGCGGATCCTATGGAAACCAAGAACTCTCGAGAACTCATTGAAAAACTTGGGTTCCTTGGTCCGTTGTTATCCTAAGAGAAACCCCAAATTTGCAAATGTAATTTTCGATGAATACTTTTGCGACCGTTGATGCAGAAATATCTTTCACGCGAAGTGCCTCCGGCAACCTTGTAAGCTGATCGATTACCGCCAAGAGAAAGGAGAAACCGTTGGATTCAGGGAAGGAGCCTACCAGGTCGAAATGAATGTGCTCAAACCGCTCACTGGAAATATCAAATTTGCCAACAGTGGATTTTATGTGTTTGTGTACTTTAGATTTTTGACAGGCCAGGCAAGGTCTTGCACAGTGGGATACGTCATTATTCATCATTGGCTAAAAATAATGCTGTGATACTAGCTTTCTCAAGGTTCGTATACTTGGATGCGAGAGGGTGTTTTATTTTGAATTCATGCCCTTCGACGAAGTATCTGAAGTATTTAATTGATAAATTGCAAGCAGTTCGCGGCAGAAAGTGGAATATTTTGTTTCTGTTGGTGAAAGTTTATTTGAAAAGAATGAAAGAGGTTCCTCGATTTTTTTTTTTTTTTTTAGATTTTCGTGCGACATTTGTGTTTCCTGCTTGTGAGTAAAGCGGAGCTTCAATTTTTGCTAAATTGTTAATGAATCTGTGATAAAAATTTATTATTCCTAAAACCCGTTGCAATTGTTTGATGGAGGTTGGCTTAGGAAATTGGAGTATAGCCTCAATGTGATCCTTTGATGGAAAAATATCATCAGCATTGGTTCTGTGTTCAAGGAAATCTAGCTCTGGTATTCCAAAGATGTATTTGGAAGTTTTAATTGTGATTTGGTATTCCGATAAACGCTTGAATAATGTTTGAATATGCAATTTGTGTTCTTCTTCTGTTTTGCTCGAAACCAATATATCATCCAACAAACGTTAGAATGTTTGCGCAGAGTTCCTTAAGCCGAATGGCCGAAAGTCAAACAAACCGAATGATGTGATGGCTGTTCAATAAACGTCTTCCTTGCGACAGGTGTTAAATGACAGGCTCTTAACCAGTCTATTTAAGAAAATATTTCGCATCTGCGAATGTTCATTGCGAAATTCTGGATGTGAGGAATGGGATAGCAATCTGGAACGGTTCAGCCTGCGGTAATCACCGGATGTTCTCCAATCCGGATTCCTTTTCTTTTTCATAATGTGGAGGGGTGAGCTGGTGAGTGAAGAGGAGGGTTGACAAATACCTAATTTACAAATGTGTTCAAACGTCTAGGCTTCTTTGGCGCGAGAAAGATTGTGGGTCTTTTATTAAAATATTGTGGACGATTAAAGTATGGCCCGTACAGGTTGTCGATCTTGTATGGAATGGGTAATGGGATGTTTTCATTTTTGATGATACCTTTTGATTGTATGTTGGTTTTAGGGTCTATGAAACGTTTGATGTGCAGATCAATTACCAAACCAAATTTATCTAAGAATTCTGCTTCTATTATAAATATTAAGTTGAAGGCTTGAGGAAGTCGGCGCATCCACAAATTTTTTATAGCTTCCTCATTGCACGAGGTTTCTGCCAATCTTTGCCTCTCGGACCACGCACTGGAGGAACCGATTCACAGGATCTGAAGACAGTACTTTGTCTCTTGACTAGTTATTATAAAAACGCTGATTTGAACCTCGGCTTGTATGAACCAAGTTTTCGGATTAGCTGCCCAAAAAGATGGGAGCAGAACGCAAATTGGGTTTATGTTGCTTTTATCGGAAAAAGTTTGCCCTGAAGGGATCGAATGTACAGGTGTATTATTAAAATGTATTTTCGGGAGCCGCGTCGGAACTAGCTCAGACATTTTATAATTTTATAATGTATATTTTATAGGTATATGATATGTAAATGTATGATTATAATAATGATAACAATAACAATGAAAATAATAGTACTGTTCTGATATTTATAAGTGTTTAAATGAATATAAACATGAAAGCACTGAATAATTGTTTTTAGCTGGAAGTTTAGCTGACAATTATTTTTGATTGTTGTCTGTGGTGGTCGTTCGGTGGCGGCTGGAGATGTATCTTATTGGTGGTGGCAGTTTGTCGAAGTCGAGTCACCGGCCCATAGTGATTTGAGCGACGTGGAAGAGCAGGAGTACATTCAATCAGTCCTGAATATATCTAAATGGAGAGAAATTCTGGTGATACATATAGTTTGGGTAGTAAGCCCCGGAGATAAGGTTGATCCTCGAATTTATTGCTTAATGACGAAAGCGTCCACTCTTATAAAATTGACCAAGTTGTGAAAGAATTTATAACGATAGAATTTTATGAACTCCCACTTTGGTGTTCTGTACAAGATCTCTATACGTTGACCGTGTTTGTCTAAGATCGAAAATTTTAGAAAATTCCATTTAGTATCCGTTATACAGACGAAGGCAACCTATAAAGAATGATTTCCATCTTTTGAATGTTCAAGTTTCAGTCATTGCAATATTGCTTAGTATTAGTATTAGTATCAAAGTCACGTGGCAAGATTAAGGTTATGAAGTTGTTTGTTTTACTGTTGATAGCACATGGTGCACGACCATATACCAACATCACCGGGGTTTTTTGAGTTGTTGCATGAACCGCAGTTCTATATGCGAACATTAGGAGTGGTAGATGGCGGTCCCAGTCGCGCTGATAATTTTCACAAAATTTGGCCAAATAGTCCAGGATAGAGCGGATAAATCTTTCAACCATGCCATCTGATTGGGGGTGTAGTGTATATGGTATATGGCTTCCTTGAAAACATCTGCTTTAAAGTTTTTGCTCTGGTCGTTATGTAATTGCAAAGGCATGCCATGGCGGGAAAAGACTTCGGTTATTAACTTGTCAGCTCCGGTTTTAGCAGTCTGATCCAGAATAGGAAAATACTCGGGCCATGTTGAGAAATAGTCCATACATACTAGTATATATCGGTTTCCACTGTCACTTCTTGGATATGCCAGAATGTCGATAGATACCCTCTCGAATGGTTCGCCCACGGGATAGGTTTGTATAGGGTCCCTACGCATCGGAATAGCGCCCTTAGGGGCTTGATATGCCACACAACCCCTGCACCAATTTCGTACGTCTTCTGCGCAACCGATCCAGTAAATGAATTTTTAAGTTTCCGTACCGTTTTTTCAACACAAAAATGTCCCTCGGCTGGACTTGAGTGTACTTGGCTTAGAATGGACTGTCGGATCTGGTGAGGGACTAAAATTTGTAAAATTTTTGACAAGCAACGTTTTCGTTTAGACAAAGACTTTCCCACATTATCCAGTAAGCTTTAACGTTGGGCTCTTAATGTCGTATTGCCTCTTTGACAGGCCTTTCCTCAATCTCGAACCATTGGTACACCAGTCCCAAAAAGGCATCTTGTTTTTGAAAACTTGTTACATCATCAATAGTTTTTGAAAACTTTACCTGCATAGCATTCGCTTCTTCTTTCTTCACACAGTTTTGATAATTTTTAGAGACGCATGGGCGTCTAGAAAGTGCAGCTGCATTTACATGGAGGATGTTCAACCGAAAAATCAAAAGCAGACAAGAATTCCATCTATCGGCAAATTTGACCATCCGGCTCCTTAAAATTTAAGTTCGTACTCGGAAAGTTCTACCCAATAGGTAATTACTCCCGTAATAACAGCTAACAATTCTTGCCGAGTTACGCAGTAATTAAGTTCGGCTTTTTAAAATGTCTAATTGAAAAATTCAATGGATCTTGCAATTGGGCCAACACAGCTCCACACGTATAATGACTAGCATCTGAATCAACAATGAATGGGTCTTGATCATTTGGATCTTGATCTTGGTCTTGGTCAACTACGTGAGTGGCTTGGCTAACTCTGGAAAAGACTGGAAGAATCGCCTTTAGTAGGCGCAGAAGCCCAAAAGAGTTTGCGCGTGTTTTTTACAGCGAGGTGAAGGCCAATCCCTTACTGAGGAGGTTTTATCCGGGTCAGAGGCTATGCCTTGACCAGACACTATGTGTCCAAGAAATCGAACAGGCTTCCGACAGAAAGCTGATTTTGTTGGAGTTACTTTAAGTCCGTTCTCAATAATGCGTTAAAATACAAGTCGAAGATTTTCAATTAAATCGTCGAATGAAGGTGAACCAGATAGACCTGGTATGGTATGTCGCGAAAAACTTCGTCCATAAGGCGCTGGAAAGTGGCAGGGGCATTTCAAAGCCCAACAGTCATTAAATTAAACCCCCAGAGTCCCCTATCAATACTGAAAGCCGTATGTTCCTTCGACGACTCTTCCAATTCTAAATGCCAATAGCCCGATTTAAGATCGATGGTCGCAAACAAGCTAGAGCCCGCTAGAGCATCTAATAGCAAGTCGATTCGAGGAAGAGGATATGAGTCTCTTCGTTTAATCGCCTGTAGTAAGTAACATACTTGCATACCCACCTGTAAGTCGGGTTGAATGATATCTCGTTGTGAAAATAAATGTTTTGTTGAACTGCCGGGCAGCTTATAAATCGAAATCGCCGAGAAACTTTGTACCATTTTTGATTACCTTGTTAGCGTGAAGTTTTTTCATTAGGTTGTTTAGGTATGAACGGATTTTTATCGGGGCAGTGGATGATGGCCTTAAAAGCTTCTGCCTCGTTAAGCTGACATGTTTTCGTTTCCCGGTTATCCTTCCGATTTCTTCACCTGTGCTGACTCAGTCCGAGTCAGTAACACTTTCCCGAACCCGGCACTGAACCTCCAAGTCGGCTATACTGTCCAAAAATTTATGTAGACAGAGACCATCAAAAACATATGTCGTCCACAGAAAATAAGCGATTTTAGCGAGGCGCTGTAAATCTGTAGCGAATTCGACTAAACTTTCATCTGTCTTTTGAGCACGTGCTCTTGATTAGGCATGTGTCTTTCCACCGATGTTAGTTGTTACAAACCGTTTACGTAATGCTTGAACTAACAGAGTAAAATTTTCTCTCACGTGTGTGTCTAAACCCTAGTGAAGATCCGCGCAAGCTGGAGCCACGAATACTGCTACCTCCTCACCTGTCCATCCGTTTCCGGTAGAAACCATATCCAGATGAGTTGAGTACACCTCCCAGCTAAGTTTTCCATAAGTGGTAATACTGGATTAGACATTGGACTTTGAATAGGAGAAGGTCGTTGTTCTCCGTTGGTGGACTGTGGTGGATTACCAAAATAAGTTTCCGCTCTCTTTCGGCAGACGATCCAGATGGTGGATTGCAAAAGAAGGCGCTATTTATCAACCCAAATCCGCATGGTTGATTAGCTCCCGACTACCTTTTGATATGCATATCGGTGGGCCGTCGTGGTTCGCGTTTCCTGCACGTTGACGATCCAATTGGTTGCAGAGAAAGCTCTGCAGTGGGTTCAAAAACACGTTCTGCAAAGGTTGACGCACTTACCGTGCGTTCATCGATTCTATCCCCAAACGAAGTCATGAAAGCTGTCAGGCGTGCTCCGATACGAATCGCCGTATTTGGATTGCAGCGTGGTCCCTTTATTTTCAGAAAAAGATGTTCCAGAGGAAAAGAAAACACGTGTGCCTTTTCAGAAATGTCAAACACTACTATATTTTATTCTTTTCTTTTCTTCTTCATTACAATATTCTTTGCGCTCCTTTTAACTAGATCTACGTGTTGTTTTAAATATACACAATATTGATACGACCCATCATCACGTACTCATCAGTAGTACGGTGGAACAAAATCAAAGAGAAATCTGCCATATAATATATATGTTGCAGCGGCGTAATATGCATATGCCCACGGGGGCTATATAAGCCTTCATTAGTCTAACGCCAATCTATCTCTCATAAAAAAGATAGCGACTTACAGCACAGTCAAAGTACTACAAAAAGGACAGTTAAGTCACGCAGATCACATGGTTCAAGTGCATCTTTTCTTCGAAATCACTCAGCTTGACATTATCTGCACAATAAACGGGCGTCTACCCAAGACTATTATCTTTTGCAGAAAGTTCAATATAGCGATCACAAGTTGAGGAGTATGGAACTGCACATTTTACAGGTATCTAGAATACGAATAGATTAAAGATGGACGCCAGGGTGTATGTATTTGGCCCAAGCAACAGAATACCGCAACCAATGGAAAAAAGTCTCAGGGTATTTCTAACGGAAAGATCTGCCACTCAGGTGTGCGCAAATCTCATATTCGATAAAGAAAAGTAGGACATCCATTTAATAACGGACAGTGAAGCAGCATAAGGATCTAATCTAATCTAATCTCATTGACTCCAAATTAGTCTTAAACTGCTTTAATATACTGCAAGACCTCTCCAATAGGAATAAAGTAAAACTTTGGTGGGTGCCTGGTAATAACAGTTTTGTCAGAAATAAAATAGCTATCTAAACGGTTCGGCTGATTCTTTTATCGGCCCTGAGTCGTTCTCAAATATCCCGAATTAACTCAGCAATAAGGAGTTCCAAAAACGTAATGTGTATATCTCAATGGGAGAACATTGCAGGGCTTCGCCAGGCTAAACGAGCATCAAACCCTTTCACAAAAGAGTCCCTACAACTCAAATGGGATGATATCAGGAGATCGGTTGGATTTCTAACCGCACACTGCCACCTTCGATCTGATTTACACATGAAACTGAATGTTGTCTTTAGCATGAAAGACTGCTGGTGTGCGAAAAAGGACTTTTCCGGTCTGAAACCATACAGTAACAAATTCAGTTGTTAACGAACTTTTTTAGACGTTCATAATATGGCAAATAAAATATTGTATGCTATGTTGAGGAGATTTATACCTCTACAGTTGGCGCAGATGTGGGGCTCTTCTTTTGCTGAGATTCCACTCACCAGGCATGGAAGTTTTGGCTATCGTCGATCGTCTAAATTGAATGGTCTATTCTGCCTGAGGGCGGGAGATTGTGTTTCATTGCCCTTATACAGTCTGCAAAATAAGTTTTTCCGTATTCTCAGTACCGACTGTGATTATATTACAAAATTTTCTTCCTCATCTCTACAGATTTCTGTACGGGTTTTCTTTCTTTGACACGTTCCTTTTACCTTATGGTAAAATTCCCTTACGTTGTTTCTGAAGTACAAGCTCTTAGTAACTTCGATCGCACGCTTCTCGTGATCTTTATCGTTCTTTGGAGAAGTTGATGTCCTTCGCGCCTCGTTTGCCTTTTTTTCTGTAATTTACGTTTTGAGTACCCTTAAAATGCTTGTACAGAGCTTAAAACAGCGTCGCTTTGTAGCTTCTTATGTAGTTGCATGTGCTTGCCGGCATTTTTCATCAAGCGAGGAATTTCTTGGTGGTGAACGGGTGAAACCCTGCATATAAGTTATAGCGTCTCTGATGGCACTTTGGCTGCGTCGCCAATGGCCTTCGGTACTTGATGCTGGTGGCATATAAGTTGTTGAGAGATTTCGTAATACGTGTTGCAAGGAATGCAAGGAATCTTGCGGTCTCTTGCGATTGCAATTTTTCTATGTTCTATCTTCTTAGGTAGTTCTTAAGTAATCTGAGTCAATGTTGGCTGCTCGGATGATTCGGATGTTAAGAATACTGGAAGAAGTAAAGTCATATCTATAGCACAAATTAATTGAAATTATGATTATACGGTAACAACTTTTCTCTGCATGACTCATTGCACTTGACTACAGTTGACACTCTTTAATTTCTCTGTGTTTTCCAAATTAAAAGTGTAAACCTCACTTTGGATAAGGGAACACCTAAGGTTGTACATTGATACCCTCTCCGAACTAAAAATTGAGTTCGCCTTTCAAAATTATTCAAGAGAAAACGGACATCCAATTGTTCTACATTAAACAGAATAACAGAAAGCATAATAATATATAACATATAAGCACATACCATAAACTACATCGGCCTTAACCTTCAATCTATTATCGGAAAATTATCGATAGCTTACAAGATTGACGCTTCCTCCTTGAGATAAAATAATACCATCTGTTAATGAAAATTTATGATTGCTAATTAAGCGCTCTATTCGAAAACGAAATTATATAATTACATCAACTAAACCACGGCGTAATAGTCGTCAATCAATTTTGGCGATAGTTCACCAGCAATTAGAACCGCACTTCAAAATTCTCCATTGAACCGTAAAAATGTTTGGATTTTGTGTGAGCCCCTCCAATCCACCATCGAATTTGTGGTAGCTAACACTTTAAAACACTCTTTACGAAAAATCCAATTAATAACTTTTATCTAAAAATGCCATTTTCTGTATTCACCTATTCATGACCTAGAGATAGACGGACACTATGTCCAAGAGGGTGTCAAAAAAAAAAAAAACATTTATCTGTTCATCTTTAAACCTTGGTGTTCCGCATTTACCGTCATAGTACATGCAACCGTCATCCTTTTGACATGTGTTTGACAATAAGTTTTACTTGTCGTACTAATTCACACGTGACAACTTCATAGGAAAGCTCACTCATTCACTCGAAAGTAAATCCCTTTTTCTTTGGATTTTTATCGCTCTAAATGAGTACGAGTACATTGAAGACAGTGAAGAGCATTTGCAGCGCGATATTACTGTCAAGACTGCAATGACATATTTATCTTCCACCTTGTCACGCTTTACAATTAGTTCATCAATGGGGCTTTCATATATGACCGGTGGTGTGCTATGGAAACGAGTGTTTGAGTCGTATGTATGTATCCGTTTACCCACTGGACTGCTCGTTGGCACTACCCAGTATAATCCCCCCAAAGATACAAGTGGTTCGCAATTATGTGAATGGCCGACGTGCATTAGCAATTCGTGAACCACTAATTTGCATTCCTAAAGTGCAAAGTAACAGCCCTGGCAGACATTAGCATGCATATACGTATCGAGCACTAATACAAGCATGCTAATGCAAAAACTACCCCTGATTCCGATTAATATGATCATTGAGGAAGACTGTGCAGCCACAGCGCTTTTAAGTGTTACCATGATGATGTCTTTTAGACCTAAATATGTTATACCCTCTCTTATTGCACACCAATTGCCATATGGCAATACATTTGTGTAGATACTATCTCTGGATGAGTCTAGAGGAGGTTTAAAATTATGGCGAAGAAGCTGTAGTGCAGATAGCTCCAAACTAATTGGAAATGGTAGTATTTTCGAATACAATTGAATCGGTATACATGTGACACTTGTATTAAATTTCGTAGGATACAAAAGGTGACGGTTGCTTCCCTGTTTACTAAATCTGGACTATAAAGCTTCTGTAACCTCTACTTTTAATATTTCCAAAAAAAGTATTCACTATGTAACATATTAGTTCGCATGCTGCTGTGCATATCATAGCAGCGAGTGAAGATTATCGGGCCAGAATAAGGAAGGGAAAGAAAACCCTGGGTTAAAAGTAAAAGGTGCACGCAATCTCTCAGCTTAAGCGGTTAAAAGAATACACGATAAAAGCCACATGCGAATGTTTTTCAGGAAAGTTAAGCAGCTTGCTTCGAAGAACCACGCGATGGGAGCAACATCCGGATGTTTTTGAAGAGGTTTCAATCCCGGAACACAGGCTCTTCGAAATAATGTACGAAATCTAGTCACTTCTTCTCATTATATTTATATAAAAGGTATGGAGAAATGAAGGCATGTCTAATGACTGGAATATCAGCGCTATACGACCCGTCTTTAAGAAAGACAAATCCATACCTTGTTAAAGTCATAGAGGCTTATCCTGCAACTCAATAATCGGCATATGGTATACCAGTGTGACTTTCGACCCAGTAGATCGACGATCGACTGAATTTTTACATGTAATCAAATCCTAGAAATGACAAATAAATTTTAAGGTGAAACCTATCATTTCTCCATCGACTTCAAAGCTGAATATGATAGTATTCCTTGTTTTGAGCTCTACAAGGCAATGACCGAATTCTGGATCCCTCCGAAACTAATTCAGCTGCGGCTTCTGATGTAAGAAAAGACGAAATAGTTCTCCAAGGTATTCTAAACAGGACCGGATTCGAAAATGAGTTACTATCTGCTGTGATATGTATACCACCTTGACCAAAATGTTAATTTATTTGAATTAATTCAGAATATTTAAAATTCAAGTTTGTTTATCTTAATCATCGAAACATTTTTTATATTCGGTTTTCGGTATGTCCATCAGTGCTTCCTGCGATTTTTCGGCTGCTGAAACGCGTTTCTCGTAGTGGTAGTGGAGCCAAATCAGGTGAATTCGGTGGCTGTTGGATGGTATCTGTTGCATTTTTCGTCAAAAAATTACGAATAATGATGACACTGTACGACGGTGCGTTATCATGGTGCAAAATCCACGAGTTTTCTGCCCAAAATTCTGGTCCCTTTCGGCGAATTGCTTTACGCAAACGTATCATAACGCCCAAATAATACTTTTGTTTACTGTCTGGCCTTCTGGCAAAAATTCATGATGCACTACACCGATGTAATCCATGAAAACCGTGAGCATTGCCTTCTTTTTTGACTGAAAACGACGTGGTGTTTTTGGTCTCATCTCATTTGGTGAACGCCATTCACTTGTCTGATGTCTGGATTGCGTTTGTACTCATAAGCCCGCGTCTCGTCTCCAGTAATGATCCTTTTGATGAATGTGGGATCGGATTCATCCTCGCAAATCATCTCTTTTGCGACGTCAACACGGTCTCTTTTTTTTTATGAAATTGAGGTCTTTTGGCACCAACTTTGCTGCTACACGACGGAAACCCAAATTATTAACCAAAATGTCTTGGGTGGATTCATAGGTAATGTTCATGTCCTCCGCTATCTCTCTGATGGTTAATTTGCGGTTATTTACCAACATTTCTTTTACTTCATCAATGTTTTGGTCGATTTTCAATGTCGATGGTCTGCCACTGCGTTCATCATCTTCTATAGACTCACGACCAGTTTTGAACCGCTCATGCCACTTGCAGACGACCGTTTTCTTTAGAGAATCGTTGCCTAAACACTTTTCCAATATTTGCGCACCATTAAATCCGTTTTTTACGTAAAATTTAATACAAGTTCGTTGTTGCAAATTTAAATCCATTTCTAAAATTGTAAAAAATCCCAACACACACAAATGATAGATGTACTCTTGGCTATGTAACTTTTGCAAATGTCAAGCTATTACGCTAAAATTTAGACGAAGTGTCAACAACAGGTGTACCAACTTAACATCTCAAATCGGAAGAAAGGCAGCGCCACACTGTGGAACACACGGGAACTTTTTGATCAAGGTGGTAAGCCTATCGAAGTATTATAAACACCAATGAATTAAATAAATAAAGTGACACTAATACTTCATACATTCGTTGCGTTGTTTGTTCACACGGTAAGTACCAAACATAACATGGTGTCAGGTGATGTATACGGACTTTGTAAGGACCTAGAACAAAGGAACATTGTAGGCAGAGTACATCAACACACTTCGTGGTAAAGCAACCTTGTACTCATACAAAGAAGTAAATATCAGTTTCCTACCGTAGATGAAATTTTGCCTGAACTTCAAAACGCCAAAGTATTTTCTACGTTGGATGCGAAAAATGGTTTTTGGCAAATCGAATTGGATATTGAAAGCAGGTTACTTACAACTTTTTGGACAGCATATCGGGTTTCTGCTGGAATAGATTGCCCTTTGAAATATCACCAGCTACAGAAACATGGCAGATTTGACAACACGAATTGCTAAAAGGGCTAGAGGTAACCACTGATGAAATTTTATTATATTAAAGGGGAGATACAGAGGACCAAGCAAAGAATAAGCATAACAAAAATTAAAGAAGATTGCTGAGAAGACTAAGAAACAAAAATTTAAAATTAAACAAACAACGTAACGAATGTTTAAAGTATTAGTGTCACTTTATTCATTTACTTCATTGATATTTGTAACATTTCGATAAGTTTATACATGCATACATAATTCAGCTTCTACGCTCATAACAGAAAATTTTTAAGAGATGTATTTTAGTCCTGGACGTCTACAGCGAGATGAATTTCGCTGATATGCTCTCTCAAGCTTCAATAAAAAGTTCATGTGATGAGTTGCATGCATGTAAAAAAAGAAGTTTATATGTTAGGTAAAGCAAAGGCAAAAGAAACAATTTTGATTGATTTACGTGATATAAATACGATCAAAGATACACCAGTTGAAGATTGGCGCTTAGTGGAAATAAAAAAGGAAGTTAAAACGGACGATACTCTGCAGCAGATTCTGATATTTGTCAGTTTAGGATGACTCGACCACAAAAATAGTCTTCCCGAGACAGTGAAGTCTTATTGGAGTTACAGGGACCAGTTAACAACGTAGGACGGAAAAAGATATTGCAACGATTACAGTCATCAATTTATAGAATTATGTTAAAGATGAGGAAGAGACACTGTCTACTGGCATAGTAAATAGTATTCGCGACATAATAGACGTCAACAAGAGGCAAATGCTAATAACAGCAGACTATTACTCGGACTTTTTTGAAGTTGATGGGCTTGATCCAGCAACGGCAGAACAACATATTAAAATCTTCAAGAAATATTTCAGTCGATACGGAATTCCAGAGGGCATTACTACTGATGGAGGTACACCATTTATAAATAAAGATTTCGTTGAATTTTCAATCCTTCAACAGTGGGAGTTTTAGCATTCGAGCAATTCGCAATGGTAAAGCTGAAGAGTGTTTTAAATTAATAAAAAGTATTTTCTATTTTAAAAAAGGCACAGCGCAGTAATCGATGCTTTTGGAAAGCTTTACTTGAGTGGAGGAACACCGTAAATGAAATCGGATGCAGTCTGGTGCAACGTCTTATATCCCATCGTACAAGATATGGTCTTCCCGTTATTTATAAAAGGTTTTCTCCGATGATACAGAAAAATGTTAAACAAAATATCAAGATGTCGCAAGTTGCCAAGTTTCTACACATTCTACGCAATAGAATGCACAACAGGGAGCGGAAAAATGGCATCATTACCAAGCTCCCGTCCGATCGTCAAGCATTTGTCCGTGTGAAAGTTGTAGACTATACTGGTAATCGCCAAAACATACGCTTATCTACAGCCAATGAACCTGATAAAGAAGCAAAGTTAAGCGAGGTTGTTCAAGATGTTCCAGCGTCGGTACAGCCAGAAATGGCAAAACTAGTAGGTCAAGCAAATTGTGAAGCACAAATGGATCGAAGATCTAAAAAACTGCAAGAAGAAGTTTCCAGATGAATTAAACAAAAAAAAAAAAAAAAAAATAAAAATAAAAAAATTCTCTGTATGAACTCTAAAAACTGTACGTAAGCTCGTATGTTTATTTGATTCTTTGAATCTACCAAATGTTAACATTGTTATTCTTATTTGAAGTTTATTTTAATTTGAAGTTGTTCTGAATTAAATAAAATAAAGAAAGGAATATGTTATGATATTTATGTAAAAGCTGAATTATGTATGTATGTATAAGACTATCGAAATGTTATTGCGTAAACGATTTTTACATCGTACAAACTAATGTGAACCCCTAAAATCTTATATCAATAATATGAAAGATCCTTATCAGTGTGCTTCACCGCCTGATAAATCCATTATCGGACAAATATTCAAATTTTTGGCACATCTAGGGAAAAGCACAAGACCTTAACATCGATACTTTTCGCCTTTTGTGGAAGGATAATTAAGCTGTCCTAACATAGCAGGTTCAGGTTCTGAGAAAGTCTGCTTTGAGTCTCATAGGGGACTTGCATTTTCCAACTAACTTGGAAGTGGTGAGAGTATTCAGCAAGGCCTTAAATTAAGCTGGCAAAACGTAAGTTTTCCTAACGATGAATGAATCCTAACATCGTCGTCCTCCGGAAATACACCATTGATTGGTTATGGAATCACCTTTGAAGACCTTACTACATTCCATTTTGGAGTCAAAATCTGACCAAAACCATTCCTGGAAACTTGAAGACAGTTTTCTTACTTTCGCGGCAACAGAAGTTCCGGTGTCATTGCATCATTGCATATGTAAAGACCAATTCTTTTTGGAACTGAAAATGCACCCCAGAGCCAGAAAGTATAGGTAAAGCCACTATGCAGGTAAGGCAAACCATTTTTGAAATCCGGTAAAAGCAACACAAATGGATACAATATAATTGGTTTTAGAATAGCCGGGCAGAGAGATGAAAATTTACGAGCGAGTTGTAGGCAGTCGAAAACAGAATATTATTAAACTCCATGACATGATATGACAATTCGGCTTTTTAGGAGGTATATGACGCGATTCGACCTAATTGAAAGCAAAGCGAGAATAAATGCAGAATTCGAAAATAAAGTTGGACTACCACAAAGTAGTGTACAAAGTCCGCTGATTTTTAATGTCCTGCAAGAATTTCTATTGAAGTAGTACCTTAGCGCGTCCGGAACAACTACTCTTCTTTATGCAGACGATAGCGCTATTATAGGCAATGACGTGACAGCCGTTCTAGTAATTGCTAATAACTAGAGGAGGAACGAAAGGAAAGATAACGGGTTAGGTACCAATCGTACTAAGACCAAATATCTGCATTACCGATTTTCCGACGAGGAAAATCCAACCCCTGACATCTAATATATTTAGAAGAAGCCGTCATGCCAAAGTGCGAAAAATTTAAATAGTTAGGCTCTGCCGTTGATCACCAAGGAAATTGGGATAGCGATGTCGCACATAGAGTCATTGTGGGATGGCTTAAATGGCGCTGTATTTTGCGACAAAAAAAATGCCGCTGAAACAATTGCTCGTCCAGCTGTAACATTCATATGCAGCGCAATGTTGGACTATGTACGAAAAAAATAAAGCTAAAATGACAATGACAGAAACAAAAATGTTACAATTGTCAGCGGAGATACCAAATCATCTTGCGTCCGAAATGATCGCAGAGAAAATCTGCTGATTTTGTCATGTTTGCCAAAGGTCGTCGGAAAATTAAATCCAAAAAGCAATAGAGGCTCAAGTTCCGGCCCGTCACTACGGCCGATTGGATCACTCAAATGGAAAAATATCAGTTACTTCTTGGACTCATTTGATCTAAATCAAAGTAGCCTGTAGAATGGTTGTAAGGTCCGCAAATTTACCAAACCACTCAAGCGGCGTAGTAGCAATGCAGATACGTTTGAGAAATATGTTACATTCGACATAATTATACACGTTACATATTTCAACGGTTAATAAAAAAAAGGAAGAAGCCGTTCAGGCCCATGTTTTGGTAGAATCCTAAGCCGACGATGTCTTGAATGTTTTCGATGTAATATGCTTCGCCCAAACAAGTCTCTTATCTAAGTCAAACTAAACAGCTTGCTCCATCACGTGAAGAAATAGTTTCAATTTAGGAAAGATTGGCCAAAAGCCCATTTCTAATTCGAATCATCGATTACATTCAGGCTTTACATGATACATGATACAACAGAACAACTATTTCGACAAAAGATGTACGATTTGAAAGGCCTATTATTTAACAGCTGACGCACGTGACAGATGTCATCTATAAATTGAGGAAATTTACCATGGAATGCCACATACAAATAAAAAAATAAGTATTTTGGCGCCCGTGTGGGCCAAGGCCTGAGCAGGTCCTACTGTTTAACGGCTCTCCTGAGAAGCTTTTTCATAGACAGTATTTGACTTTCGAAGTTTTGTCATTGCTCCGGGAATGCTACATAGTGAAAGAAAAATTCCAATCGTTGAATTTTATTAGGAAAACCCACGTTGAATTACGGCAACGATGCGAAAAATTCGAGCTCAGTACAAGTAGCGAAGACGCCGAAAGGTGTTTACCCCGGATGTTCAATGGAAAATTCAATATCAGCGTTGTAAAGAAAAGTATCAAAAAGTCGAAAAAGACCTAAACTCGTCCATTCGTTATCGTTCTCAGAAGTTTGACCTCCCCTTGACAGCCATACTGTACCGAATTTTGATGAAAGATTTAGCTCTCTCTGCTTCGGTCATTCGGAAGATATTGAATTCAATAAATAATCGCCATGTGTCTATTTTGTAAAGCAATAACCCGACAGATATTTCTCAATAATTGCTCGTTTTATTCCAAAAAACAAATCCTATACCTCTTGTTGAAACACTCTCTAGCACAGTGAATCATTGAAAGCGTTTAACGGTGGGTGGATCCACATGCACCATAAAATTAAGATAGGACTTCACCATGCTGGTAACCACTTTTTTCCGCACTCATCATATATTGACCCCAGTCAGCATCGGCAACCAAAAATTCACCAGTATTGCTTTTATTCGCAAACTAGTGATTCGTTTTCATCGTGTTGTCTGGCCAGGTAGCACATGCAGTAAAAAGTTGAGCTGTCCGAAGTTTACTAATTTTCAATGCAAATGCCCAGCGTGTCCACTTTCTTGTCGAGTGGGCTTTCAGTTCTACGTACCAGATTTTGAAGTGTAGTCTCATAGCATCTTCTGCGTTGGTAGGCATGTTGCGTCGTCAACATAGTATGTATACGCAAAGCACTTTTCCACGCATGATGCTCAACCATTCCTTTGATGCTCTTCAAGTAAGTCAAACTGATAGGTATGGGGTTCTTGGTGAGCACGAGACTTCATTTTCGATTTCTGTTATAAAGGCTACTCTCACTGTTCGTCAGGGTTTCGGTATGTATGCCAATGTCATGATGATCTCATCTGTCATCACAAACAATGATAAATACCTACGTGTTGTGCTACTTAGCTCACTTGCAGCTTTATGAATAGGAGCTGGTTGTGAGCTGATTCTGGTTAGATTAGCTGAAAAGTATCTTAAAAAAGTCTCAAGTTTTCAATTACTCGAAATTGTGGTTCCCATCAGGTTTTTTCAGTGATTTCTGTAAAGCGTCTTTTAAGGACTTTGTGCAGCTTATTGGTTTCATGAGGTGTTTCAAACCTTTCTTTTTCAAGTTACCTTCTTATGTTCTTTATGCTTCAATGTGTGAAGATTCCAGTCTTCTTTTAAATTAGTCTTGAGAGAGTTATTCATGAATGAAACTGGCGACACGTCAGTTCGAAATATTTGGTGAGACCACAGCTTTTTTTCTTTCTCCCTGAGCTTAGGCTTAGGATTCGATGTAGATACTAATGATCTGACATGAAATCCTCGAAATTATTTCCCAATTGATTAGATCTTAAGTGAACCTGTTGAATAGCTCTAATTATTAATATTTTTTACGAAAATAGCGGCTGAGAGACCATTAATAAGTGCTTGTCGTTTCTTGCCTTCACTCATCGGAAGATGAAGTAGAAATTACCCCTTCTAATGTGCGGATAGGGACGTGAATCAGACTAGGAATTAATAGTCTCGAGAAAAACTCTGTCCAACACCTACAACGAGAGAAGAGAGTTATCTTTGGTCTCCTGATTCTTTTCCCTCCTGTAAGATTAGGTTTTTCACTTGTGAATGTCTAGTTAAGCAATCAGGTTATGAACACGCGTTAACATATTTCCCGTTCCTTGAATTGAATTTGGAAGATGTTGCCCTTTAGCATCATTGGTCTGAAACCCGCAAAACTGCACAGTCTTAATTAGCCATTCAAGAGTTTGATGGATCTCACTCCATGAGCTCCATTTTGCATATCCTAACCCTTTGCTTGAATGTAAACCTTTGTCGCTTTATTTGGGTTCCACAATTAGGTTAATCAACATTTGCTGGTCGCGACACAAATTCCAGCCGGTTTACATACGGAAAAGGCATGATTGTTTCTCAATGGGTTTAACCAATCCATCCGATTTCCTTCCACTGAAATATAACCTTTGTTCAGAGCAGCATCCGTTTTATTCTGACTTCGTAAGCAAGAAATATCGACAGAAGGAAAATGATGAAGTTTCACTTTCGAGAGCGTGATCGGTTACAATGGTTGTTATATCTGTCGATCTATATTTTTTTTTTCGTCCCTGAGGAGTGAGGTAACTCACTGTAACTTGTAACCTTTGTGCGCCGTTTATTTGTCTCACGTCTCTTTCAAATGCCCCATAGGTCGCAGTTCTTCAAAGTTTGCCTCTTTTGGAACTTGATCGACCTTTTCGGTTTTGCCGGAAAAACAGTTTATAACAGTACTTTGACCAACCACCTATCTATTTTGACTGTACTTAACCGTAACAGGCTGCATCTCTTTGGTGTTTTCTCATCGTTTCGGCCCAATCAGATTTAACGCGTCTTAGGAAGTCACCCCTGTCATATAATTAGCAACTCTAGGATCTGCGCTTAAATCATCGAATTGTCTCTTTAATTGCCTTCCAGTCGTCCTACCTGCTATGACAAACCAGTCAAAGAAAATAAGAGTTTTCATATCTTTATGCAAGAATCGGTGCAAGGGCCGCTACTGCATAATGCTTGATAGTATTTCCTGGACCCAGAGCTCTTTGGAATATCATTCACACTAACAGGCGAATGGTTTATAAGTTGTCTGCCATGATGTTTTATATGCAGAATGTTATTTCAGCTAAAGGAACAGTTTTTTTTTATGTTTTACAACATTTTTATGATAAGCCGAAGTACGAGTATCTTTAGCTTTGTGATTAATTCCAAACCTTCATGACCCACATTTGTCATACGGTTTCGTAGAATGTTTTTTTTTTTAACCCTGTGGGAATGGTGAATTCCGAAGCAAGAGTAAAAATACATCCTGACTTAGATTGTATTTTCCATGTTTTTTGATACCACAATCGTGCTAGCGTGACGACCACCTCTTATCAACATTTTCTTAAAATTGGGTTTCACCCACGCATAGAAGAATAATGAAGTGCGTTCACCTTCTCGTTAATTGCTTTCTGAATCTAAATTCAGCGAGTCATCGTTTTCTATTTAGCTGCCGCTTGTTGATCAAGTCAGCCCCACTGTGGGCAGCACAAATATTGTATAACAGAGCAGAGGGTTGCCAAGTGTCTAGTTCAAGAGCACGCTTTTTTCGGTGGATACGTAAATAATCTCATCGACAAAAAGAACCATTTCACTACAGATACATCTGTGTGGATAGACAGACTTCCCTTTTGAATAGAACAGCGTGTCGAGGAAATTTGTGTTGCAAATTAGAATTTTCTGATACTATTCGTACACTCGCTGCTGGTTAGTAGATACACTTGTAATATTATTATCTTCCGTGAGTTTATTCGTATGTAGCTGGGTTGACTGCCTGTAGAAGACGATGAGAAAGAATTTTTGAATAAAAAAAAGCACAGTAAGCGATGGTGGTCTTTAGTCGCGTTGGTCGCCTCCACCGTTGTTGACGCTAGCGATTGCAATCTAACCCCGCGCTCAAAATTCTGATGATAAGGGGAAAACTTTTTTTTTTTTTTTTGTTCGGTCGGCCAGTTCTTTTGCTATTTTTCTTATTCTTGTTTAATTTGGTTTAGTAAACGTTTAGATTTTGACCACATCGGACTCGTCATCATCCCCCTTAATGTGGATTGTGTAAGGTGTCACGAGTCTGGGTGTGCACTGTGTTGGAAACGAGCAATTTGAATTTTTTCTTTTGTTTTGAAAAGCCCTCCACTCGGCATAAGCCATCATCTTAATCGTACCTTCCGCAATCGACAACATACGAGTAGAGCGCGCGATATCAGAGTGTGTTCGAGAGGGTGTTAGTAGAGTACATATACTATCTACACCGTGCGTTCGAACATTTTAAAAGCCAACTGCCAAGGGGTAGATAATCGAATTCGCGGCAATTCTAACTTTCAGTTTCGCGTTCAAATTTGTCACAAAAAGTTCAAGTTCAGTGGTCTTGCCTGGTAGTCAGGAAGGAATTAGTGAATTGTAGTTCGTGAGTGAATCCTTTTTTTTTTTTAAATTTCAAGTTCACCGTCGATTGTTATCTATTCGTTTTGTGGTAAACTTTTTGGAAGAGTGCTGAAGAAATGGCTTTAGGATACTCGTTGATGGCCTTTTTGGGTGAGTGTTGTTTTCTTAATTCGAATTTTGATGTATCTACTACCTTTTTGGAGGGGGTTGATAGATTAAGATGTGCAATTTTGATTGTGAACATCTTTTAAAGACTGTCAAATGAAATAATCAACATTTCTGGATGAAAATAAATGTTCTAATTCAGAGCCTTAAGGTACCGAATCTTTGACTTTGATTCTGGCAAATGCGGAGAACAGAATTTTCAAAAAAGAATTGATGCAATATTAAACGGTTTAAAAAATTCTTGAAAATAAATTGTCGTTGTATTTGTATTTCTCTGAACTTTAATATTTGAGCTGAGGTGTTTTAATGCAATTGGCAATTGATTTTTCTATTGGCTCTTTGGTCTTTATTGTAAAGAAAACGGCTTCCAATTAGAGGTTTCATTTTAATTTATCAAGAAAACACGTTAAATTTTAAGAAACAAAATTTTGATGACCATTTCGAGAAATAAATCGTGTATGTGGCATAGCGCAGTCACTTTACGGACATCAGATACATCCGATTAATTTTCGAAGAAAAAATCCCTGGCAAAAAACCGCACCAAACAGTAGCACGAGGAGAACAAGGTTTCTTTAAATTTAGCTTTTTGGCAAAATAGTATAGTTTTATAGTAAAACAAAAATTTTTTGCAAAATTCAAAATTATTTATCAACATAGTTGCCTTCGAGGGCGATATACTGATTAAAACGATTTTTCAATCTTTCGATACCATTTTTGTAGTACGATTTCGGTTTATCCTCAAAATAGGCCTCTGTTTCGGCGATTACTTCTTCATCGGTCTTAAATCGCTTCCCGGCGAGCATTGTTTTGAGGTCTGCGAACAGGAAATAGTCCCTTGGGGCCAAATCTGGAGACACTGACACGGTGCATTGTCTTGATGAAACAGCACTTTCTTTTTCTTCAAATGCGGCCATTTTTCTGCGATTTCTTCCTTCAAACGCTCCAACAACGCAATGTAATAGTCGCTGCTGATAGTCTGCCCCTTTTGGAGATAGTCGATGAAAATTATTTCGTGTGTATCCCAAAATACGGATGCCATAAAATTGCCAACCGACTTTTGAGTTTTTGATCGTTTTGGACGAGGTTCATCGTCTGCTCGCCACTCAGCTGACTGCCGACCTTACTCTGGTGTGAAGTGATGAAGCCAAGCAAGTTTCATCCATTGTCACATACCGACGCAAAAAATCGGCTTTATTGTGGTTGAACAGCTTTAAACACTCCTCTGAATCATCAACACGTTGTTGCTTTTGGTCGACTGTGAGCAAACGCGGCACCCATTTTGAACAAAGCTTTCGCATGTCCAAATATTCGTGTATGATATATCCAACACGCTCTTTTGATATCTTTAAAGCCTCAGCTATCTCGATCAACTTCACTTTGCGGTCATTCGTAATCATTTGTGGACTTTTTTGATGTTTTCATCTGAAACAGCCTCTTTTGGACGTCCACTGCGTGCATCATCTTCGGTGCTTGTATGACCACTTTTAAATTTTCCAATCCACTTGCGATTGGTTCGTTCGGCTGGTGCAGAGTCCGGGTATCACTTATCAAGCCATTTCTTTGCATCGGCTGCATTTTTTCCCATCAAAAAGCAATGATAAATAAACACACGAAATTGCTTTGAATCCATTTTTTTCACAATAACAAAAGTTGCATCACTCACAACGCTATATCTCGAGAACCAATCGTCCGACAGCTGTCAAATTTATACGCGTATCTTTTGAAGGTTGGTACTAACTGGATGGTATGGAATTAATTCAAGTGGTGCCCTCTCTTTTCAGCCCATGTATTATAACTTGTTATCGGCAAATATCGGTGTTCTGTCAAGCTACTGAATGAATATTCTCAGTTGATCTTGCGCAACGGCCAAGATATTTTTTCATACTACAATATTTCATTGTTATTTTTGATGAAAATGCAACTATTCTACATATGTAGTATTATATATGCAGTATTGTGAAAAAATAGTTATAAGTGAATCATTCAGCTAGCCACAACTAGCTACAACTTTTTCCCATTTTTCTGGCACAGCTTGAATACCGTGACGGTAAAAGTGTTTGTCTTTTGAGGCTATTCACGAATCAAGACATTTTTTTATGTTTTCTTTTGAGCGGAACTTCTGATCAGCCAGACCATGTGCCATCGAACAGATCAAGTAATAATCGGACGGCGCAATATCTGGGGAATATTGCTGGTGGGGTAGAACTTCCCATTTGAGGGTTTCCAGGTAGGTTTTAACGGGTTTGCCAACGTAAGGTCGATCTTTGTCAAACTGTAGAATTGCTTTTCGTGCCTCTGCTCATATTGTGGCGTTTTTTCGCGCAGTGCTCGGCTTAATCGCATCAATTGAAGTCGATACCGTTCCCCAGTGTTTGTTTTGTTTTGTTTTCAATAGTTGATATAAAAAAACACCGACTTGGTCCCACCAAATAGACAGCATAGCCTTCGCAGTGTGAATATTTGGTCGAGCCGACGTCGTGGAAGCAGTTCCTATAACTATCTTCTCGTTGAGTTGCTGTAATGATCCACTTTTCATCACCCATCACGGTGCGATGAAGAAAACCCTTTTTGGTTTCAAATCACAAGGAACCCGAATTTCTTGTTTTTGGATCACTACCAACGAATGAAATCGCTTGAGAATGGCTTGGCGGGTAACTCCTAATGATGAACCAAGCTGTTCTTGCGGGTGGCACGGATCCTCATCGAGTAATGGCACCAATTCAGCGTCTTCGAAGGATTTTGGCCTTTCTTCACGCGGACAGTCGTCAACATCTTAATTACCGTTTTTGAAGCGATGAAACCAATCACAGTACGTTGTTTCACCTAGAGCATCACCTCCGTAAACTTTCTTGAGCTCTCAATGTGCCGCCATTTTCTTCGAATGAAGGAAGAAAATCAACACTTCACACAAATGACGATTATTTGGCACAAAATCAGATATTTTCAAACAACCAAAAATATATGACACCAAAACAAAATCACTAATGTGTCAAAATGGTTTGCTTACCATATGTCTTAACTTGATTCATGATATTTTGAATATGTCAAAATCGACCAGCACTTACTGATGGAGCCATCTATTGAGAACTTTATAGCGCACTTAATACTTATTGGTCCCAATTAGTCGAATTTTTGAACTAATGAAGCAATTTCTGGTGCAGAAAACTTTTAACTATTGGTACTGTTTCAGGGCTTACGAATTTAAGTTTTTTTATAGCATTGTTGAGCTTTGAAGACTATTCCAGTTTTAAGATGGCAGAATAGCACACAATTAAAAACGAAACCTTTTTTTTCGGGCATTTTAGTTTAGCTCTCTTTTTATGTCTTTCGTTGAAACTTTAACTTTTGATGATAAGAATCCTTATAATAGTCTCAAATTCCGCATAATGAAACTTATACAAATATGAAGTCACACCATTCAATGATGAAATAACTACATACACATACCTATGTTGTACTAAAGGAAAATCGGCTTCGCTGAAGATATGTGTTTGAAAACTGTGTTACGAGAGCTAAAGCCTATATATTATATTTGAGGCTAATACTAGCTACACTGTAAAAATACAAAACATTCCCGGAAATTATTCAGAAAATTAAAAATACAAGTTTATTCATTTAAATCTAGATTGTCCCCTTTAAAATAATTCACATCGACTGCAACACACTTATGCCAGAGCTTGATTCAATTCTCCAAATATTTTTTATATTCGATTTTCGGTATGTCCATCAGTGCTTCCTGCGATTTTTCCATTACTTTCTCTCGGTTTTTGAAACGCGTTCCCCGTAGTGGTTTTTTAACTCGATTGAACAGAAGGAAGCCACAGGAAGCCAAATCATGTGAATTCGGTAGCTGTTGGATGGTATTTATCGCTTTTTCTTCAAAAAATTTCGAATATTGATGGCATTGTGCGACGGTGCGTTATTATGGTGCAAAATCCATGAGTTTTCTGCCCACAATTCTGGTTTCTTTTGGCTAATTGCTTTAAGCAAACTTTCTTTGCTTACTGTCCGACCTTCTGGCAAAAATTCATGATGCACTACACCGTTGTAATCTATTAAAACCGTGAGCATTGCCTTTCATTGCCATTCACTTGCCTGATGTCTGGATTGCGTGTCGTACTTATAAACCCACATCTCGTGTCCAGTAATGATCTTTTTGATGAATGTGGGATCGAATTCAGCCTCGCAAATCATCTCTTTTGCGACGTCAACACGGTCAATTTTTTGGATGAAATTGAGGTCTTTTGGCACCAACTTTACTGCTAGATGACGGAAACCCAAATCATTAACCAAAATGTCTTGGACTTATCCATAGGCAATGTTCAAGTCATCTGCTATCTCTCTGATGGTTAATTTTCGATTATTGAACAACATTTCTTTTACTTCAAGAATGTTTTCGTCGGTTTTTAATGCCGATGCTCTGCCACTGCGTTCATCAACTTTGATTGACTTACGACCACTTTTGAATCGCCCGTGCTACTGGTAAACAGCCATTTTCTTTAAAGAATCATTGACGGAACACTTTTCCAACATTTCCAACGTTCGCGCAACATTAAATCCGTTTTTTACGCAAAATTTAATACAAGTTCGTTGTTGCAAATTTAAATCCATTTCTAAAATTGTAAAAAGTCGCCAAAACACACAGAGATAGATGTACTCTTGACTACGTAACTTTTGCAAATATCAAGCTATGATGCTAAGATTTAGACGAAATGTCGACAACAGATGTACCAACCTAACAAAAAAAAAAAAAAAACATAACTCAAATCGGAATAATGGGTAGCCACATGATAAGGCCACCGGGAACTTTTTGATGGTAGGTGTGTTTTTTGACATCGTATCAGTGTTTAATTTTCATAGCCCATATGGATAATTTGACAGCACTGGCAGTTTATTTGTTTGAAAAGTAACACATGTTTTCGAGTTCCCACACAAGTTATCGCTATCAAGGAAAAGTAGGTCTGGAAGCATTGTTGGTATCAGCGTTATATCCGATAAATAAATATAATCAAATCGTTAGATTAAAAATAAGCGCTGACAAAAAAATACATCTTATAATAACTACAACGCGCCGATTGGTGCCGAATGTTGGAATGTGCGTCAATTCTCTCCAACTGATTCCCAGAGACCTTGTTTTCTCCTCAACTCGCCTGCGTCAAATCTGCTTATGAAGCACTCTTTCAACTTGGGTAAAAGATTTCCACTTCAAGGAGTTTTTAAATTGGAACTTTCTTCGCGTCATAAAGTGTGTCCCCTCATATCAAACGAATAGCTTCGTTTGAACACTCGGTTCGGGCAGAATATCCTTAAGCTGCTTCTCACACATCTATTTACAAAAGTATGCAGCCTATGAGTGAAAGTGTTGAGCTTACTGCACACATAGAGTAGTACCTTCGTTCTGAATCTAATAGTATAGCTCTTCCCGGTTTTCAATGCTTTCATAATTCTGCTGACTACATCGAGTTCGTTGTCACTTGCTTCCAACGAAATATTCTAAATGTTTAATTTTTCAAACCTGCTCATCAGAAATGTTTACTTGAATGGTGGCGCTGGTGCTTGAGAAAGTTTTGGTCATATAAGTCTCAGCTCCACTCTGCTTGTTCCAGCTTCTGATGCAGGCAAGCAAACGTCATCATCGTCGATATGCCGTCGACGGTATCATCATATCATCGTCGACTGTAGAGATGATGTCTCACCTTTTTGGAGTGTTTTGTACTGTTCAAATACAGTTCGTGCTTGTATATTGTTGTCCATAATTTCTTCCCGAGCACAGGACTTTTTGATTATTCTTCAACAATCATGGATGCAAAGCATAATTATTAAGATCAGTGTTTTGTAGTGAATCATCTTTTTGCTTTTAGTTTGATGTATTGAAAGCTGTTGTTTTGTCAAACCAAAGTAGCAAACATTTTCTTAGGTCAGTCTCTGTCGGATTTCCACTACGGTATTGAGTTTGAGGTAAACATTTAGTCAGATTGAACATCTTAACCTATAGACCCTTTTACCCCTTTTGAATGTTTTTGAATTACCATAAAAATTTCTATAAAGCTATAATGAGTGCGAAAAATTAGATTAACCTGGTCAGTATAGGTTTATAGCTGGACTGTTTCATGTTAATACCTAACTCATGCATTATCTCTTCCATTATTATTGAATTGAAACCATATCCGGAAAACCTAAGCAAATGGTGTGTCTCAAATGCATTGGAATTGAGATACCTAGACGATATTTAAAGTGTATCGTGTTACAATTTTTCTTTTCAAAATACACGTTTACAAGAGTGAGCTTGTCCTGCCTCAAGTGTCCAACCTGATCAGTCAAACTTTTTTAAAGACTGATACTGAAATTTTAATAAAATTCAATGATGCTTCATTAAATATTTTTGTATTGATCACTCCAAAACTGAGTTTGGAACCTTCGACTCTAAGTTTCTGGCCATATTTGTATATATACACCTCGATTTAAGCTGCCAAAGAGTTTCTTGGAATCAATGAACCACAAGTGTAACGGAAATCTATACTCGACGTATTGTTCAGTGACGATGAAGGAGGATCCAGCTTGAAAACCTACCCATTGGATGGAGAGTGTTGATTCAAGAAGTTCTTTCATTCGATCTAGAATGGTTCAGTAGATTTTCATTCTGTCCTGTTACTTGACATAGCATTGAACTTTGACCACGAAAGAGTTCCTGAGTAATAATATGTTAATATGCAATCCTACTGTCGTGCCGCGGCTATTTGCTGCTTTTTCAGCTTCAGATTCAGTGGCTACGGCTACTGCTTTTAGCTATTGTAGTTACGCTTGTGTCGTCATAGACTACGTTTCAATTCGTTTCTCTTCATGCTGTACTTGACTTGTAGTTCAGAACGCTGTAATCTGTGCTTTATGTTCAATACGTTCGTTGTTCAGTCTCCAGGTCTCTGTTGTCAACTATGCACTTCGGCTTTTTCGTTTTATACAAACAATGGTGTATACTCCAGACATAAATATATTTTTCATAGCCTTTCAGTCGATCCTATTAGGAGACAATCTGCTGATTTTTGTTGGCGCACTTGGGAATCCTAGTGTGTGTGGGTAGTATACCATAGTAGTACTGGATAATGGATATATTCGTTGCCTTACCCTTGAAACTCGCTGCCAATATAGGTCTGTCTTTAGTGTAAGGGGTAAGTAAAAACTCTACTCCATATTCGCGAATGGTATTCATTGCTTTCCCAGAGTTGATCTGGAAGATTTTGCCAGTTTTGGAAGTCAGATGCCGTGTTCCCATCACGTGAATGTCTGGTTTGTACCACATCAATTCTTGCTCTAGTTATAGGAATCCAGAACTTTGAGGACCCACATTTTCGTTATTAAGACCCACTATTATGTTTCAGAATCAAACCATTTTCTGAATCGATAGCCAATCGTGAACAAAATATCTGTCCATCCTGTTGTCTTTTTGCAATGAAATATACTAAGGTTGTCACTCGAAAGGCCACAGGACAGCCTACAAAATGGTAATCCTATTTTGAAATGGCACCAAAAACCCTCCGGCTGATCGGAAATTTTCGAAGAAACTTCCAAGATACACCATAGTAGGAGTT
Source organism: Volucella inanis (assembly GCA_907269105.1). Classification (NCBI taxonomy): domain Eukaryota; kingdom Metazoa; phylum Arthropoda; class Insecta; order Diptera; family Syrphidae; genus Volucella; species Volucella inanis. The sequence continues at coordinate 154,120,703 of OU026153.1, forward strand.
ACTTGTAGGCATCATCTCGTTTTGAGCAAATCAGTGTCTTAATACTAGTGTTTGGCAATAAAGTGTATCCGTATGCATAAAGAATTACAGTCAAACACGTTATTAGGAATTATAGCCATTACAGGCGCGACATGAATTATATCGAAAAGGAAGTAGTATTATACCTAATTCTCTTCTGGCCATTATAGTCCAATTGTCCAACATTGCATATTTCTTTAATGTTCGCTGGTTTTCTTTACCCCGAATTTGTAAAAAATATAAAAAACTTGAGGTAAAGTCGAGAGATTAAACAATAAGATATTTGCAAAGAAAAATAATGTTTGTAAACGGGTAACATGAGGCCTTGTAGAAGTAGCATCTTCCGTTAGATGTTGGTTCGCTAAACAACGAGATAAAAGCCTCTACAGTCGAACGTCTTGTAGCTGTTAACAAGCCTTACTCCAAGTCTCTTCCTGACGCCATCTGGGAATTTCTTCGAAAATTGCGAAGTGGGGGGGGGGGGGGTGGAGAAATGGCGACCTTAATGCAACAAATAACAAAATTAGTTTCGGTTGGTCTATGCCTCAGCGAGCCGCAACCGTAAAAAAACGTATTGCTTCGAAATAGGACTGAGGCTAATACTAACAGCAAGAAGCAGCCTCATATCTTAGAAATCGTTAAGTAACTGGATATTGAAGGCTAGACTTCAAGGTAAGGTAAAAAAATTACCATTATCGAGTGCAAGGCCCTGATGAAAACCGCAACTGGGTATGAAAAGTAAAATTTTTACAGCCAATTTGGCGCCGACCATAACTTAATGCCTAACGGCGACATCATAATCGTAATGAGGGATTTTAACGGCAAGGTAGGCAACATCAACAAAATGACTGAACATGTTATGGGCGTTGACGGTCTCCGAGACTGCAATGATAATCAGAAACCTTTTGCAAATTTCTGCAATACAAATCGACTAGTGATTGGAAGCACTCTGTTCGAGCACATCTGAATAGCAATGAACGTCGAGAAGTCAACGTTTTAGAAATTGTTTCTTAAACGTCCGAAACAAACGTCTGATGTTAACCATTATGAATACGCCTTTGTACTAAAGACGTCAACAGCAACCGCTCAAGTTACCAGGTACAATACCGACAAACTTCGGGATCACCTAGTGCGCCAACAATTAAGGGACCATCTTTCCACAAAAGCAAAAACGAACACCAGCTCAACGTATGAAAACGTGGATGACTTTTGTAGGTAAGGCAGAAAAGTTACAGCATATGGTAATCAGCATATATATGGAGACGGAATGGTGAGCGCATTATGCTTAAGGCTCGGACTGTAGCGGCATTAGCAGCAAAAAAAACCCGAGTTAGAAGCCCAATATCGTGTAAAGAGGAAGGAAATGCAGTGTAGTGTCAGACATTCATACATAGAAGTAGCTAGCAGGTGCAACAGCAGGACCGCCTACAGCATATCGGATTTTCAAGATTATTCAGAATAAAGATCTACAATACATTAGTTGCTGGACTCGAACTCGTTTGCCAGGGTTAAGTCGTTTAGTAACAATCTGGGTATTTCTTTGCTGTATGTTGTTTTCGATTCAAAACCAACGTAGAGAGATTAAAAAATGTGTTTTCCTACTAAGATGAAATACCGTCAGTTAATACTTAGCTGATGCAATAGTTCCGGTCAATTTTGAGTAAACCAAGTGTCAATTACGAAAATATCCCTACTCGAAAATTGTTAAGTATAATGCCACATTTGGTGTCATATTTTCTAATTTCTAATTTCAGAATAAATTCGTTACTAACGAACTTTAACATTAGATTATACCTTCCCGAGCTGGAGAACCTTGAATTCCTTATTACGAAGGGGTCGTTAATAATCAATGATTCGACATTAGACGTTGCAGTAGAATGCATTTTCCGCTTAAAGGTTTTCATTCGAAAAACTTTTATTTTTAGCTAACCAAACCAAACAATAAATACCAGGTTTTGTTCATTTACATTTTACTATCTTCAAAAAAATTTGATGTTATGAACCGAGTCGTCAAGGAAATATCAAAATCAAATGAAACGTCCGTAGAATATATGGTAGTTCAGAAGAACTAACCCGAAAAGTCTCCACACTTTTATCTTATAACATGAAGCATAGCTTTTAAAAGCTCATTTTTAATATATCAAATTAATTCAATAAAGTATTTGAAAATTTAAATGAACGTTGCATAAGTGCGAACGGGTGTGTATGTATATAAAAAACACTCAAAATAAATAAGTGACGAACTTATAAAGAATAAAATTCACACACGACCAAAGCCCCACAAAGGGTTTTTGAAGTCTACGTCACTTATTTTTACTTGTCAACAAAGAAAATCTATATATATATGTTATAACGAACAAGCAAATAAAGAAACCTCAGCGAGCTGTCATCACTGAAATTGCTTAGAATAGCAACACAGGGCAGTTAAGGTGATTTTATTGCTCACTCATTGAAGTGTTTGCTTTTCATCAAACTAAATTCTTCTATTCTGTTGTATAATTTATTTATATTTCCGCTATATTCCTACCTACTCGTTAGATTTCGAAATGGCATATCGGAGGGGTGTTATTGACCCTGACATGAGTTTGTTAGAGATTCTTTATTTCTATTCTGAAATATCATATGGTCACACGTGTGCATACAGGTTTAGGAAATATATTTAAGATTCTTTCTCCTTTTGAGTCTTTGTATATTGTATGTAGTTCAATTCCCAGACGTGTCCGTTTAAATCAAAATCTATGAAAGACACTTCCTCCCTTGGTGTTTAAATTAAAAGTTCATCAAAATATGTGTTAATGAACGAATCGAAATCCTTTTCGTTAGGTCCATTGATACCCTTTAGATGTGAGAACTTGATTATGCATACTGACTTCGGGCAATCTCATTCGATGTTAATTGGTCACGTTTTTTTTTTGGAATTACCTTACTTGCTTAACATAAATGCTCGGCAATCACCAGTTTGAAGTCGGCCAGAGGCGTATGAATCTCAGTTGGCGCCAAAGAATCCATGAGTTGACAACACATAAATTATTCATGTGGAAAAACTTATTTTTATATCACTATTTAGATCATAAATGGATCCTGTATAAACTGTATATACGAAGCATAGAGTTAATTAAATCCACGCCAACTATGTATTTGTTATACACTTCTACGGCTTGTGGACAAGGGATTTCTTTGTATTGCCGTTCTTTTCTAAAATAGCGACGTTTAGTTTTAGCTCCTTCACTGCTATCATTAGCTGAGAGCATTTTCATAGGTTGGTTGTCAACCCATTATACCATACTCAATTCTTTCTGCAGTTCCTTTTCTGATGGCATTTTTGAATTTGAATTGGGAACTCGGTTTAATTTTACTGTATCTAAATGTAATACATTCGACTATCGTTATTTCGAAACTCGAAGGACTTTTAAAATATTACGAATTATCGAAAGTTTGAAATATCAAATGATTCGAAAGTTTCGAGAGAAATAATATGAAAATTCGAATTATTGAGTTATAATCAATTATTATTTATTAACTACTAATTTTTTAATAAAATCAAAAGGTTAAAGGTACATATATTGGGTATGTAATTTAATTCGTGCGGTTTTTTTTTTCCAAATTTGAACGTTTATTTAAAAAAAACATGTACAATAGTATTATTCAAAGTATTGCCCATCTGAAGCTATGACTTTTTGCCATCTTTCTGGCAATTTGTGGATCCCATCCCAAAAGAACTGCGCCAGCTTGGCAGCCAAGAATGAATCAAGCCAATTTTTGATATTCTGCTCTGATGTGAACCGTATTTCAGTGAGGGCGTTCTGCATCGACCAGATCAAATGGTAGTCAGAAGGGGCAAGGTATGGGCTATAAGGTGGGTGAGGTAAGACTTCCCATCCACTGTTTTCCAAATAGTTCTTAACCGGAATAGCAACGTGGGGCCGAGCGTAGTCATGATGGAAAATTATTGCCTTGTGTCTGGTCGCATATTCCGGGCGTTTTTCAGCTACTGCTCTCTTCAAATGGATTAATTGTGTTCGGTAGCGTTGTCCATTGATGGTTTCAGACGGTTCTAGCAGCTCATAATACAGCACACCCATCTGATCCCACCAAATACAGAGCATTGTCTTCGCGCCATGGATGTTGCAATGGAATAATAACAATGGAATAATACAAGTTACGACATCACTTAGCAAACCGCACGAATTTATAGACCTAATACATATACATACATGTATATATGTTTGTACATACATAGTATGCATCTATAGGGTTTTTTAATAACGACTTGACAAATTTTTTTTTAAATAAATGGCAAACCATTTCAGATATTTCAAAAACTTTATTATTGGCTTGAAGTACAATCAAAACATTTATGAATGGAACTCGACTTCGTTCATATGGCCACCGCGGGCACGTTTGCAGCGGTCGATTCTTTGGACCCAATTTTCAACGACTCGGAAAAACATTTCGGTCGAAACGGCCGCTATTTCGCGTTCAATGTTGGCTCTGAGTTCTTTCAACGTCATCGGCCTGTTCGCATAAACCAATGACTTAACGTGGCCTCACAGAAAATAGTCAAGCGGCGTTAAATTGCACGAACGAGGCGGCTAATCGACTGGTCCATGTCTTGAGATAACATGGTCACCATACTTTCTCTTCAATAAATCGATTGTAGCGTATGCTGTGTGGCTTGAGGCACCATCCTGTTAAAACCTAATGTCTTCCAAGTCCATATCTTCCAATTCGGGCCAAAAATAATCGGTGATCATGGCGCGATAACGCTGACCATACACAGTAACGTAACGATCGTTATCGTCGACGAAAAAATATGGCTCAATAACGCCACCGGCATGCAAACCGCACCAAACAGTTATTTTTTGTGGATGAAGTGGTGATTCATGAAGCACATGTGGGTTTTCACCCGACCAATAACGCATATTTTTCTTATTGACGAACCCATTGAGCCAAAAATGAGCTTCGTCACTGAAGATGATTTTGCGATGAAATTTATCATCTTGGCGCATCTTCTCCAGAACCCAATCGGAACGTACGTCGCTTCAAATGGTCCATCAGCTTCAATTCTTGAGTCAGCTTGATTTTTTATGGGTGTAAACGAAGATCCTTACGCAAAATACACCATAATGTAGTCTGAGCGATGCCCAATTCTTGAGACTCAAGTTTTTGCACTAAACTTGTTATTGCCTGTCTAATAGGGCGAGAATTACGACCGAAAATTGGAGTTAACGCTCTTAAAGTCAGTCACCGATTCTGAATATCTGTAGAAAATTTTTATTATTTGCAGACATTGCTCGTTAGTGTACTTTACCATGATGAAAATGTTGAGTTTACTGAATAAATTGACAGCGACAGTTTGATGATTAGTGACATAGTGCGTTCACAAATTAAATTCAAAGTTGTCAAGTCCCTCTTGGAAAACCGTATACATAATGTGAGTGAATTATTTGTCTTTCGGCAGAAGTCTTCAATGTAAGTTTGCTTCAAAGCACATTGCTGAGACTTATCAATAACTTTTTTTTTTAAAGAAATAGTGCCTGAAATGTGGTTTCATCAGTGTTGCTATGTAGACAGAAGCTTTGTAATGTGTCGAATGAGGCTCTTGCTTCCTTTACTGACACCTCTGATAAAGATTCTGGTGTATCTTCCTCATCTTCATCGTTGCTAGTTTTATTTGTATCTCTAGCAAATAAAATTTCGCCATCGGTTAGCGAACCCGAGACAGCAACATCTTCATCCACCTGAACAAAGTCATAAAATCTTACACCGCTGATATCAACCAGTGCTGCTTCTTCATCTTCCGTAATTATAGCCTTATTTTTCTGATCTTCTTTAATGAAACCGGTTAGGTTAGTGGTGTTACAGCTCTCCATGCCTTGTCAATCAGTAAAATAGCCGTCAGGACCGTGATATTCGCAGTTAGCTGGTTGTCGAGAGATTCTGAAAAGAGCTATACAATTCCTTTGCGATAGAACGTCTTAAAATTATGGATGATGCCTTGGTCCAGTGGTTGCAATTTGGAAGTGGTATTCGGCGGAAAGAACTAAAGTTTTACATTTATTGTGGGCAGTGCAATTGTCTAAGAAGAGTAGAATTTTTCGCTTTTGTCATTTCATCTCCACATTAATTGTTAAAAGCCAATCGTAAAAAAATTCTGTGGTCATCTAAGCTTTTTTGTAAACACGATAAGCAATGGGAAACGATTTCACTCCTTTGAAAAATCGCGGCTTCATAGCTTCTCCTATCACTAAGGGCTTCAATTTTTCCAAACTGTTGATCTCTCTTTACTATGTTTTCCCCCATTACATTTTTCATCTTTGAAAGTAAGAGTTTAGTCAGGTAAACATTTGAAAAAGAGACCAGTTTCATCAGTATTAAAAATGTCTCGGGCATCATAGTTTTCTATCAAAGTCTCAAACTTGCCATGCCAATCTAAGCAAATTCCATCATTAACACTTCCACATTCCCCACAAACTTTTTGAACACAACTCCATATCTCTTTTTGAAATTTTGTAAGCCATCCTTCACTTGCCGCAAAGTTTTTGATGCTTAGAGTAGACGCGAACTGTTTTGCTTTTTCTTTTAATAAGTTTCCGCTAATATAAGTCTTTTGTCGTCTACACTGTCTTAGCAAAATGACCAGGCTTTCTTCCAGGCGAGAAAATTCGCCTTTAGTAGTCCTTTTATTTACTCCAGTAGTTTGAGTAGAAAAAATCTTCTCCTTGTGCTTTATTATGTTGGAGAGTGAACTCAGAGGAATCTTAAATTCTTATGCGACATCACTTTTCTTCCCACGTCCACTCACTTTTTCAATTAACTACTTCTTTTCAGCAATCGTCAAGCATTTATACTTTTTAGGACTCATAAACACAAACTTTTAATCTGTAACCAACGAAAACTGAAACTATACATCAAATGGAAATGTTGTTACACAACACATAACAAATGCTGTTGCAACGATGATACAAATTTGAGCTTGCTTTAAAATGTACCTCTATGCATTCTGATAACTTTAATGTCATTTTTAACGTTGCGATGATTTTTTTTGTTCTAATTACCAAGTGCTTAAATTGTATAGATTTTTTTCGAAATATAAAGAGATTTTCTAGGGAACTCGTGATAACTTCGAATTATGGAGTTCATTTTTTAAGAGATAAACTTAAAGATTGACTTTTAGCCGTAACACCCGTCTCACTGTGAATGCTCTTCAGTACACCCTCAAGCTCACCTTCGGATGTACTCTAAAATATCATGATTGTTTCCTAAGTTACACAGCTTGCTTATGGATGCCCTGCCAAGCTCTGTTTTGCTAGAAGTTGTTTTACCTTCAAAAGTTTTTGGTATCCTGCTGTACCACAGGACTCACAGTCATCATCAATAACAGTTGTCATTAAAATGCAGGAACTTTTTTATCGTCTCCCATCTGTTGCAGGTCATTGTCCCATAAATAACACACTGGCCTACAGATTTATTCCAGAAGCCGGGAGCTTGACAAAGGCCATAAAAATTACAATGCCAATGTACTGCTTCATTTCGCTATTGCTTATATTTGCAAGTTTGTTTATGTTATCTCGAATTGTTTTTTTTTTTTCTTCAATTCTTCCATTTTAAGACCTATAAACTCATCAATGTTTTTACAAACGGTGGAAGATCAGCACTTCCTTTGAACTCTAACTTTTTTTTCGTATGGTTCCAAGGTTTCCCTTTCTCCAAATAATATTTGGTATTTTTTTTAGTTCTGTGGTTTGGAGGTCGATGCAACATTTTCATTTTGAGGCCCAGATTCTTGGTTAGATTCTGGCAGTATTACGCAGTCCTGATGGCTTACCGATTTCCTTATTGGAATCTGAAGTTAGTTCGTCATGACTCAAAAATCCATTTCCGCGAATTTACTTTTTTCAATTTAAATATTGTATATTTCTGTAACCAAAAACAAATATTTTTTTCTCTACACGAATGTAAACATACATCAACCAAATTAACGAAAAATAACCTTTAGCGCATACGAAACCATATTTGACTTCAGTTACTAAACTAATTAAAAGACTATTAGCAGTGGTTTCTTAGCAAAAGTACTATAATACATCTATATTACAGAAAATTCGGTATTTTAACCAAAAAATATTTTTAAACTGATTGTACCTACCAACTGAACACAATTATTTGAACCTACAGTCAAACTTTTTTTAAGGGACACGCGAGTTACAGTATCGAGTGGGACCAAATAAATAATAAAAAAAAAAAAAAAAATTAACACGGAGGATTCACCGTCGTTGTGGAATTAACATCCGTATATGTACTGAAGTACAAATGAGAAACTCGCAGACAGCCGTTATCTGAAATATTGTACCATTTTGTGTTGTAAAGGATAGAGACGAAGTGATCATGTTGTGTTTAAGACATTTCGAATATGATGTAGTAAAGAAAATACGTCATCATTATAGCTGCCCTCCCGTACGATGGTCTTACTCTCGAATTGTTCTACCAACGACTCGAAGCTTATTGTCAAACAATTTAAAGAAGAGGTATTATTATTTCAAAATGAATGTCTCTCCAAAATATCTCTCTCGACAACTGATCCAGATACGTTGCGAAAAGACTGCATGTTATACATGGAACAACTGAAGCTTACTTGGTCGAACCGTTTCAATAGTGCAGACAACAAAATTGTGTATATCACTGAATTAATTAAGAGAATTGAGATAAACCACAAAACTGACGCCTCTTCGATTGTTATGTCTACAAATGAGAAACTTAACTTGCTGCAACATCGACTTGTTTCAATTGAGAGACATAATAATGCTGCTGATGCTGTTTTGTTTGGTATCCCCGTGTTACTAGAAGAAAATCTTAAGCAAATGTTGAACAGACTTTGTTTTACTCTTGATGTTTCTCCACCCTCTGTGAAACAAATTCTAAACCGACAAGAGAGAAACTCAATACGAAAGCTTCTAAACACCACAACAACAACTTTGTCTAAATGACTTTAGTTTAGAGTGTCAAACATCTATAAGCAAGAGTTTATCGGATTTAAATGATGTTGCAGTGACAGAAGAAACCATGTGAAAATGTGCTTGCAATTTTTTCTTTCATTTTGTTTTTCTTATGTTATATTTTAATATAATTGTTCCTTTTAATTTAATCCTTACAACTAATTTGTACTTCACTTTTTACTTTTTAATTTGTCTATTCTTACTTTTACTTTTACTGGTGTCAACGTTTCTGTCTACTTTCTTATACTACTGCTGTTTGAATGTGCGCTTTGTTTCCACAATAATGTATGAATACTGGCTCTCTCCTTCTTGTTTATGTAACCTATGTGTTGTTCCATTAGCTACATTGTCAATGGTGCAGGCTTTAATAATGTAGGAACTGTGGTTAATATCTTGAATACATAGAGCTCATCGCGGTTTAAAATTGCTCTGATCAATGCCCGTAGTCTTAATTCCAGTAAACTAGATTACCTCAGAAACATTTTTAGGGACTCCTTAGTGGATGTTATCTACGTTGGCGAAACTTGGTTTGACCCTAATGTTGAAACCATTAGGTTCAACATTGTGGGGTACGAACTACATCGTAATGATTGAAATTTACTGTAGGTGTCTTCTCCGTTGTCTTGAAATTGCTGAATCAGTGTCTACAACTCACGGCATCGAGTGAAATAGTAAATGTATTCTCGCATTTGCGTAAAAAGCCAAATATTTTTTTTTATCTTTTACCCTTTTTTACGGCGTTCTGCTCACTAAATTTTGGCAGGTCATATATAATTTTTAATATTACAACAAAGTCCTTCAGTTATGTCAACTCACCGCAACTCTTCTTCACCAGCACCATTAGGCTATGGAACTCACAGCCAGAACACTTCAAAAGAACGTCGAGACCTTTACATTTCATAACAGCCATTTTTATATATTTTCGGTAAAGCAGTTGTTTTTTTCTATTTTTTGCATTTTTCTTCTTCTGGTGTTTTTTTCTCTCTATAATATCTTTTATTCCCCTATTTTTGGAACATATACATTTTCATATTTACTTCCTTTATTTTTTTGTTTATAACTTGAAATCACCTATATGTCTAAAATTTTTAATTTTATTAACAATTTTATATTGTTTAATTTTACTCAATAATCCTTTACCGTTAGTACTATCACATCTCTCAGATCACTCTGATCTGAAGCTACCTGGCTACGAAATAGTGTCATTATTCTTCTCTCACTGCAGTCTCGCCATATACGTGCGAAGTGATGTAGCTTACAAAAATCCAATAAATTTTTTATCAAATTTTCTACTATTACTTTAGTAGCAAAAGTACCAAACGACATAGAAAAACTGAAAAAAGGTCAAAAGAGCTAGGAATGCTGCAATCAATGCTTTTCTTAAGCGTGTGGAATTTTAACACGATGAAAAATTAGGGCAAAAAATAATTCAATATCCCAAAAGTAGTAAACATTTTTAGTCGTTCGCCAAAAATATTAGAAATTCTGCCTCATTCTCCATCCCAACGCTCATTTATAATGACATTCCACCTGTCAGCCTTTTGGAGAAGGTCAATCTGCTTACTGCACACTTTGTGGTAGCTGAACACTTCCAGATTATGCTTTATCTCTGCCCGCACTTGAGTGCGTCAAATCTTCAATGGAACGAATCCACTTTTGCACTTATGTATTGTAGTAGCAAGAATACTTAAAAATCTTAACATTCACAAATCCGCTGGTCCAGATGGTATATCTCCCCTTGTTCTGAAGAGTTGTTCTTCCTTACTGGCAAAACCACTGCGTAAGTTTTTTCATCGATCCTACTCTTTCGAACTCTTTCTGAGCAGTTGGAAAACAGCATTTATCCAGCCCGTCGCTTAAAAAAGTGAATAATTTTCTTTCTCTCCTCCTACAGACCCATTGCACTTACATCCCTTCTTTCCAAGGTCATGGAAAAGCTAATAAACTGCCAGCTCATGATATATCTCAAAACATGAAAACTTCTCTGATCTGATGGCGTGTCTCACCGAAAAGTGGAACCACAGCATACATCAATCTGGCGAAAGCGAGATAGTTGCACTTGATATTTCTAAAATATTCGACAGAGTTTGGCATTAGGCTTTTTAGTCGAAAATGGGATCGATGACTCTCTTCTTCAACGGATTAAAAATTACCTTCCGGAGAGTTCAATTCAAGTTGTTTTGCATGGTTTCAAATCGGATGTTCACAAGCGAAATGCTGGTGTGCTCCAGGGCTTCGTTCTGTGTCCGAAATTTTTTAATTTTCATTAAAAATCTCTTGTCTGCTACTTCTAATCAAATATATTCCTTTGCTGTCGACAGTATTCTCTGCTTTTCATTTTCGTTCCCTGAGTCACGTTCTTGCTCTTCGGATGTAGAACAGGAACGACAGCGTATCTTATGCTCTATAAATTCTAATTTAACAGCATAACTAATTGAGGAAACACTAACAGAGTAGAATTTAATGTTACCAAAACAAAATTTAAACACCCAATCATTATCCATGAATGGCACTTGCATTCTCGAAACCGAATATGTGGTCATTGCAACGTAAGTTGATCAAAAATGCTGCGATGTAAGAAAAAATTTTCCCTCTCTGATGCGGCTTCATTATATAAGGCATTTATCTACTCGAAATTGGAGCCCAATGCCCACATCTGGTCAAGTGCGCCCAAAATATTTCTGCACTTGCTTGATAGGGTTTAAAACCGTGCGATAAAACTCATAGGTGATAAAAATGTCACTCAGACAATGTACACCATTGAACATCGACGTAATATCTCGTATCTCACTTCGTTTTATCGCTATTTTCACCACCAGTGCTCCATAGAAATCGTCAATAGCATTCCGCCCCTTCCAACTTTTAACCATAACACCCGTCTCGCTATAAATGCTCATCATTATATCCTTAAGCTCATTTTCGAACGTACTCTAACATATTGTGATTCATTCTTAGGCCGCACAACTCGCTTATGGAATGCTCTGCTTAGCTCTTTATTTATGAACCAAAGTTCATCGACACCTCTCTTTTCATCCACCCTGATTCTTCTGCGCCCACGCTGTGTAAAAGCATTTTAAGGGTACTTAAATCCCTCGAAACAGGCCAATTTTCAATACCTTTATTTGTGGTTGAGATCTCAATATGCAGGTACGGTTAAGAGTGATATCTCTAGATAATAGTTTCTGGCGCCCAATTACGAACTCTTCCTTATCGGCTACATCACAAGTCTTCATATTCATATTTGGGTTCTGACATTGGAAAATGTCGTGTATTTCTGTTTGGTTTAACCCTAGAAGCTCCAGGGATGAAAAAGAAAATAAGTCTGTTGCGCATTTCCTGTGTAGTCGCTTTGATGCAGCACGTATCAGAATACAATCCCTATCACTGCTATAGAAACATCACTGGCTTTGACAAATTTGCCTAGATTTTCTGGGGTTCCCACATCTGCTCTAAGTGCAATATAAATGGAGACCACTCTAGACAAAATAGGTGCTGGTTCGGTTCCTTACAGGAGCTAACAATAAATATCACAGTTTTTCGTTTTATGTTTTCTGGTCAATATAGTGTTGTAAAGTTGTCGATTTATTATGTAAATGGAATCCCAAATATAGATGACTACGTCCTTAAAAAGATATAAGAAGTCGCTAGTAGCAGGAATGAAATTATCGCACACATTTACAACATTTCATCAACGAAACGTCCGCATCGTGCTAATCCTATCCAATTTTCTACATTCTGCACAGTCATTCCCTACAACCTGTGATGTTAGTTTTCGTGATCGCCTCATTCCTTCTTAACTATACGGGCTGACAAGCTCGAAAGATCTTAATTATTCTTATTTTTTGTCACTATTTATCTATCTATCACTATTAACTAACACAATGGAAAGGTCGCATCAGCTTACGTTAAATTGATTAACGACGTATTCAACAGCTAGTTTCAATAATGTCCATTATCACCTGCCAAACAATTTTAGAACATTATTTGGATTATGTTTTCAGAATATGCGAGTATAAAAATAAATAATATTTACTTAGAAAGTTACGCAAAAATTAGTGCTGGTACTTGGTCGCTTGTAATAGATTGGTTACGTGCTGGTTAATCTTTGGTTCGTTTTGAAGACCTTCTTATCTAAAGCAGTAAAATGCCATAAAAGCACTTGTACGACTATTGATATCGTTTTCTTATTTTTTTATTTTGATATTTTTGTTTGAACTATAGTTTGTTGAAAGATCAAGGGATTTATACGGATTATTTCCTGAAGCTTAAAGTGACTAATTGATATATTGTAATAAGGTTACTCTGTGTTGAGTTCCTGTTTCCAAAGATAATAGATCGACCTCGGATATTGATAAAAAGCAATAAAGCTACGACCTTGTTTAATTGTAAATACTATATAACTTATCAGGTTGAGGTGTACATCGAGAAGAAGAAAAAAAAAAAAATATTTTTAACTTGTTTCAGTATTGACGAGAAATGATGTTCAGAGATCCAACTCTCAGGCAGAAATGAAAGAATGAATGGTGGAAATGATCGACCTTTTACAATCAGGCTATTTTTCACAAGTGTATTTTACAATATGAGAAAAGCGTTACAGATGCTACAAAATATTGGTATTTATAGTGAAAGATCAGCTTAAAAGATTTCAGTATCTTTTACTTAAGCCTGTGATCAGATTTTAAAAGTGCTTAGAGAACAAAGTAGTAGTTCAATATTTCTTTGTTATTATATATATGTAGATATACAATTTGGAGAGCTAATAGATAGAGATAATATATTGGTTTCCTTATAAGCAGAATCTATATATTTCGCAATCTTTTTTCATGTTTCATAAAAGGCGAATAAGTTCTACAGCCTCGACTTAACACCTGTGATATCATGTGATAAGATTTTATCTATCACTCTAAATCTTATTACTAAAAGACGAGGACAGTGCTATTAGCCTCGAATTAACAATTAAAAATAGATAAATGATCTAAGATGGAGATGGATGGTAGTATGTAAATACGTGTATGTACACATGTAGATACATATTTTATGACATTATTTATATCTTGAATTTGAGGTAGTTTGGTGTATCTATCGCTGACATGATACTATTTTAACTGTTTTCATTTTAATTCTTGATAAGATTTTTTGAAACCATAGGTTAAACGATTTTTCGGCTTTTGACATATGTTTATGTTTAACAAAGGTAAACCAAGTTGATTAATTTTTTTTTTTTGTTAAATATTTTATTTTACAATAAACGTAAGTAATTCTGCAATAGTTACATTATAAATACAAAAAAATTATTGGAGCATTTAACGCTTACGTAAAATAGTTGGGTACATTCAAGACAATATACCAATCGACTAATTAAATAATTTTAGAAACTGTTGGTGGGATGACAGTGCCTGAAACTTATTTGCCATATATATATAATTCAAACTGCTATTATAACATTAATTAAAGAATAAAGGAAAGAATAAGTAAAATACAAATTTAATCAAAATGAAGTAAGGAACTTAGAATTGTCTAAGTAATAAGATAACACAAGGGAACAGCATATTATATATTATAACTAACATTATAGATTTTCGGGGTGCTGATTTTAGATCTCAAGTCTGATTTTTTGTATCAGCTTTAGTTTTTGAGATATAAAAAAAAACGTTTTTTTAAAGAAAAAAATATTTTTATTAAAAAAATATTTAAAAAACAACGACTACATATCAAAAAATTTTCTTTTATAAGATTTTCTTCCTTCAGTTGGTTCACAAGGGCTGTTTTTAATGCTCCAGTAGTAGTCTGCCATCATGTGGGCATTCCAGTGACCCTGGTACCGCTCCTCCATAGTTCGAATATCTTGATGGAACCGTTCCCCTCGCTCTTCACCAAGATCATCAAGATTTTCAGGGAAACGGTATAAATGGCTGTGGAGAAAGTGCACTTTGATGCTCGTTATATGACCAAGCTGCTTGAAGTGCGACAACATCTCTTCTACGTTCTCCGCATACCTATCATCCTTTTTGTTTCCAAGAAAATTTTTTACAATCCAAACGAATTCATTCCAGGCTTTTTTTTTTCGATATCAGTCATATGACTGTTAAAGTTTTCGTCCTTTATTAACCTTCTTATTTGTGGACCATTGAAAATTCCGGCTTTCAGTTTCTCTGTACTTAAATTATGGAACTTTTTAGAGATGTATTTAAAACAATCAGAGCTTTGACAAACTGTTTCATGAGCCCTAGTTTAATATGCAAAGGTGGCAGTATTAAGAGAACCCTAGATACTAGTGGTTCATTTATCACATTCAGTTGACCCGGAACCATAGTTAGCCTGGAAGGTAGTAGCATACTCCCCTTTGACTTTAGTTGAATGTGCAATCGGTAACGAACCCAGCCGTTATGCATGAGTACACATTTCAGGCTACGTTTAGAGGAATCAATAAATAAACGCTATTTATTTAGATCATAGGTTTGTACTCCCATTACTGTCAATAAACCAGGAATATCTGAACAGTAAATAAAGTCATCTTCTTCAGAAAAGAATGAAAGCAAGTCTGCCTCTCTCTTACGATAAAACAAAATTCTTGTTTTTCGGATTAAAAGATTTCTTTGGTTTAATCGAGAAGCTAGAATCTCCGATGCTTTTTTAGAAAGGCCAAGGTCTCTGACTAATGCGCTGAGCTCTCCCTGATTAAATGGCCGGGACTCAGAAGAAATATCTGGTTTAAAGTCAATTGCCACACTTTCATCACTTGAAGGGTTTTTTTTTGTTCGTGATCGTCGTAATCATTTTGTGTAGATGAAGATGCTGGTGGTACCGGCAGCGGCGCATCGCCAGAGTGCAGGACTGGTCGAGTAACGGATATCAAGTTAGGGTAAAACCATTTGCACCGGTTTTTTTTTTTTTTTTTTTTTTTTTTTTTTTTTTTTTTCTTTTGTTAATCCCTTTTATACCAACCACACAAAAATAACAATCATCCTGACGATTCGAAGGTTCCCGCCAGATCATTGGTGTTTGATACTTGAAATATGGTCTTTTCTTATTCGCCCATAACCTCAAAGACTCGACGCATGTCTTACACACCATATTAGGCACCCAGTACTTGTGGCGGGTGTCCAAAAGAAATCCAAAATAATCCAAATACACCTGTTTTGCGAACTCCGACACACTAAGTCTACAAGTTTTGAATGTATATTCATTGCAGATGTTACAAAAATAGGTGGGATCGTTTTTGCAGATATTTCTCGACGTGGACATTGTGTAAAAAAAAACTTAAAAAAAAGCAGATCGGTTTTATAAAAGTTAAGCGAAACTAGTAAGAAATATGGCCGGTAGCTGTATCTCAAAAACTGAGGCTGCTACAGAAAATTTGAGGTTATATTTGAAATCAGCGACCTCGAATTAGTAAACAACAGTTATAAAATTCTATGAAACAAAAAAAGTCTAATTTTGTTCTCTTGTGTAATTTATTGATAAATGATGAAAACAGAATAGCAAAACTAGTATCCTTAAAGATACATGATTATATATATGCATTAAATAAACGAGGTGTTAAGAAGTGTTAAAACTGAATTTTTTTTTATTGATGGGACAATTACAAGATTTCTGGTTGATACGAGTACGTACATTAAAATTTTCATTGGACCTGATTGCATAGAAGCCATGTTTTTCAAAAATAGTTTTAAAACTTAAACAAAATACAGGTGCTTTAAAAAAAGTACTTTAAGATAGATAGATAGATAGATTTTTAATTTCGTTAATAATATGTTATTACAAGGGTTTGTCATCACACAATTTACAATACAGTGATGCGATATGACATTTATATATTTCAACAGTAATAATTCAATTGGCTGTAGTAAATATGGTATATACTAAATCAATAATTTTGAGTGTTAAAGGAAAAAAAAATATTACCAAAAACAAAAAGAACAAGATTTAGGAAATGAGTAAATGCATAAATAAATAATTTAATAAATACATAAAGAACAAATGTTTAAATTAATTAGGACATAAATTAATTAAGGGATACAAAACAATAAATATGATAAGTAAATATATAATAAATGAACAAATAGGGAATTGACATTACAAGACTTTTCGTTATTGAATTGTTAAAATAAGCATTTTAAAACTAATCATGAAGTGCAACATTTAATTAATTAATAAATGATTATTAAAGAAATTACAACGTGTGGTAAACGCTTCATTAAGCCTGCGTATTCTATAGGAAATCAATTCAAGATCGAAAGTTGAGTAATGCCAAAGTAGATTCAGCATCATTTTTAATAGCTTATTTTGTTGAATTTGTAATTTTTTTTATATGGCAATTAGCACATTTATCCCACACTTGACATCCATGTAAAAAACAATTCTTTTGTTTCCTTGTGAAAAAAATAGCTTGAATCTTTTGCGCGTTTACTTTTATCTTCCATTTACTAGGTGGAGTGAAAAGTAACCTCTTTGACCACCAGAATGCGCTGCTACCGCAAAAAAGGTTATGGTGACTTGAAGTCCGTTTATATATAGACAGATATGCTAAATTTCATTGCGATACTGTCTTTAGTTGTGTTTTGACAGCTGACTGTTGTTGACGTGTTTGGCATCATGTTGAGTACGGACAAAAACGATTTTCATTCTCTTATAAAACATTATTTTTTGAGAGGCAAAACAGCGAAGGAAACAAAAGAAAAGTTGGATAAATATTATGGGGCTAATGCTCCGTCAGATTACACCGTCAAATATTGGTTTCGAGAGTTTCGTGGTGGTCGCAACTCC
This sequence comes from Volucella inanis, assembly GCA_907269105.1. Taxonomy (NCBI): domain Eukaryota; kingdom Metazoa; phylum Arthropoda; class Insecta; order Diptera; family Syrphidae; genus Volucella; species Volucella inanis. The sequence continues at coordinate 154,138,480 of OU026153.1, forward strand.
ACTACCGATCAAGTCCGCAGCGGGCCTGCGATGCGGTTACAGAGGACAATGTCAAAAAAATACATAAAATGGTGTGGACTGACCAGAAAGTGAAGGTGCGCGAGCTATCAGATACCACAAAGATTAGTACTGAGCGCACACGCCATATTTTGGGAAATATTCTTCATATGAAAAAGTTATCCATCAACGCGAGCATTGCTGTTCATTTTTGAAGCGAATGAAGGCCGAAATCGCTGCAAAACGGCCTCACATGAAGCGAAAAAAAAATTTTGTTTTTGCAAGACAATGCACCGGCGCAAAAGGGCATCGCAACCATGGCTAAAAACAATGACTTACGGCTCCAATTGCTGTCGCATCCACCGTATTAGCCCGATTGGCTCCCTCGGTCTATTATCTCTTCCCAAACCTCAAAAGATGGCTCATCAATAAAAAATTCAGCTCACGGGAGGAAATCATCGACGCCACGGAGGAGTATTTTGCGGACCTTCCGGAAAATTACAATTAAATAAAAATTATAATATGTGAATTAAATTAAATGAGGGCTATATTGAATAAAATAAAAAAAAAACATTTAAAAAAAATTTTTTTTCATTCTCAAGGTGGTTACTTTTCACCCCATCTAGTACTATAATAACAAATTATGAATTCGATCGCATTTCGAAGATTGATTTCAATGTTAAGACCAAACAAATGCGACAAAAAAATCGCTGTGTCGTCAGCATACATAGCTAGTTCACACTGAGGTAAATCTGGTACATCTGATTTATACAAATTAAATAATATAATTCTGGCTTATGGGGAAGTTTTCCGAATTTTAGTATAGGAACTTTACTCTAAGACATCTCGATAATTCGAAACGTAAGTTCTACTATTTGCCTTACAAAAATTCGAACAGCGTATTTTTGTTTGATAAGCAATAGCTCAGTTTTATTGATATGCGTACCACCCCAACAAGATATACATATTGAAGCTTAAACTTAAGCATAGCATTGTATGCAAACATCAATGTTGATTTGTCACGATGTCGTTTCAGATATGAAGTATTTTCTTCCAACTAATATGTTGAACCGATATTCAAATATCATATCCATTACTAAAATTTGTTCACTTGCTTAATGGTAATGCTGCCAGCACTGCAAATAACATTTGCATAAAAGGTGGTGGAGAACCTATCATGTCAAACTAAAGGCAATCTAAACCAATTAGAGGAATGATATTCTAGAGGGAGGTCTTCATGAAATACATTAATTTTATCAAAAAGCATAAATTTGGTTTTATCGCTTAAAATTAATCTATTCTCTATTTTTTTCCGCAAAATATCTAAATTATTATTTATATCGAACAGAATTTTAAATAATATTATTAGAGTAGGTTAATGCCGTGTCGTCAGCGAGTGCTGTAATTTTACCTTTAAGTGGTTATATGAATAAAGAATTCATAAATATAAGAAACCAGATAGTACTCAGCACTGAGTCTTGTGGAACGACAGCGTTAATAAATTTTTGGGAACTATTATATATGTAATACATATATTACGTTTTTATTTCCACCACCTGTTCCCGATTCTTTAAGGCCACTCTAGGATTTTCAAAAAATCAATTATTTTTTGTTTTCAATAGTCCTTAGGACCTCAAAAAAGATATTCCAAAAGGTTATGGCAGGGAAATATCTCAAAGTACAATACTTGTTTTTTAAAGTAAAGTACAAGGCCGCCAGGTAGGCAGCGAGCCTCTTATGAACGAAACGAGGGACATTTTAGGGGACTATACGGTAGATGTTTTTGGAGCTATTTGCTACTTGTTCAGACTATTGCGTCTTTCGGCTTTAGAAACGTCGGTTTCAGTCAGTTTCGTACATTGAAACATTCGAGAAGGACGCTATTTGAGAAACATTTTTTAACAATAATTGTGCAAACAAAGTGACAGAGTGTATTGTGGTCAAAAAGCTGCAAAAGAGACACGTAAATAAGCAAGAGACCGAAAATATCTGGAAGAAGACCGTTGAATCGACACAAATTAGAGAAACCAAGTGAAATGAATGCTAGTACATCCGCGAATAAATTGAAACAATCGGAAGAAATATACGATTTACGGAAAGTGGTAAGCGCGGTTTGGGATTCAAAATAGTAGTGTCCTATGAAAAATGTGTACAGACTGTGATACCTAATAGTCCCCATATTGAAAAAAGCTTTGAAATAAACCGTAAAATTATAGTTAGCCATTCGTAGAAACTGTGATTGTTTCTCATGGAAAACATGAGAAACAATATATGGGCTACACTTGACCATAAAATATAATATCTACTGATGCAAAACCGTTGCACGATAAATTTCCGATCAGAGACGATTCATGGTGCTCATGGAAAAAGGCTAAAGCTAAAAATAGTTTGGCTGAGTACAATCATAAGCCAGCTTTTCCAATTGAAGTATATGAAACTTTCAAGCCAACCTACAAAGAATTGACCAGAGGCTATCTTTTTAGTCGATGGATCGGTGTTCATACTCAAAACTGTAATGGAAGTTTTAGATTCGACTGTGGGGGCATTGGCTTCAAAATCCATTTCTAGTGGTTAAAATGTGTTAGATATTCGTGTATGATATATCCAACACGCTCTTTTGATACATTCAGAGCTTCAGCTATCTCAATCAACTTCACTTTACGTTCATTCGTAATCATTTTGTGGACTTTTTTGATGTTTTCATCTGAAATATCATCTGGACGTCCACTGCGTGCATCAACTTCGGTGCTTGTATGACCACTTTTAAATTTTTCAATCCACTTGCGAATGGTTTGCTCGGCTGGTGCAGAGTCCGGGTAACACTTATCAAGCCATTTCTTTGCATCGGCTGCACTTTTTCCCATCATAAAGCAATGATAAATCAACACACGAAATTGCTTTGAATCCATCTTTCACAATAACAAAAGTTGCTTCACTCACAACGCTATATCTCGAGAACTAATCGTCCGACAGGTATCAAATTTATACACGTATCTTTTGAAGGTTGGTACTAACTGAATGAATTGGCATAATTTTAATTCAAGTGGTGCCCTCTCTTACAAACGGACTTTTCAGCTCATGTATTATACTAAATGACTAGTACATACTAGGTTGAGTGAAAAGTACCCTCTTTGACCGCCTTAATGCGCTGCAACTGCAAAAAAGGGTATGATGCCTTCAAGTCCGTTCATATTTAGGCAGACATGCCTAATTTCAGCGCGATACTGTCTTTAGTTTTGTTTTGACAGCTGATTGTTGTTGGCGTGTTTGGCATCATGTTGAGTATGGACAAAAACGATTTTCGTTCTCTCATAAAACATTTGAGACTTTTTTGAGATGCAAAACGGCGAAAGAAACAAAACAAAAGTTGGATAAATATTATGGGGCTAATGGCTAAGTCAGATTACACCGACATATATTGGTTTCGAGAGTTTCGTGGTGGCCGCAACTCCACTACCGATCAAGTCCACAGCGGCAGGCCCTACGATGCGGTTACAGAGGACAATGTCAAAAAAATACGTGAAATGGTGTTGGCTGACCGGAAAGTGAAGGTGCGTGAGCTAGCAAATACCACAAAGATTAGTACTGAGCGCACATGCCATACTTTGGGCAATATTCTTCATAAAGTTATCCTGCCGCTGGGTGCCGCGCATACTCACTCCTGACCAAAAACACGAACGCGAGTCCACTTCAAAAGAGTGTTTGGACTTGCTGATGCAGAATCGAGCGGACTTTTGGCGTCGATTGGTAACTGTTGAACACCAGAGAACAGAATGAGTGCTTGGCAATGGACTGAAGCCGGCACGAGTGCTCCGAAGCGGCCTAGGGAGGCTCGATGAGTCGGAAAGGTTATGGCGTCGGTTTTCTGGGATTTTCATGGCATACTCTTCGTGGACTACCTCAAAAAATGAAAAACCATTAACAGCGAGTATTACTGTGCATTATTGGAGCGATTGAAGGCCGAAATCGCTGCAAAACAGCCTCACATGAAACGAAAAAAAATTTGTTTTCGCAAGACAATGCACCGGCGCATAAGAGCATCGTAAAAACGGCTAAAATCAATGACTTATGGCTCCAATTACATTCGCCTCCATATTCGCCTGATTTGGTTCCCTCGGACTATTATCTCTTCCCAAACCTCAAAAGATGGCTCATCAATAAAAAATTCAGCTCAAGCGAGCAAATCATCCGCGCCAAGGAGGAGTGTTTTGCGGTCATTCCGGAAAATTACTTTTCGGACGGATGCAAGAAGTTGGAAAATCGCTGGAATAAGTGTATCAAATTAAAAGTAGACTATATTGAACAAAATAAAAAAATTAAAAAATAAAAATTTTGTTTTCATTCCCAAGGAGGTTACTTTTCACCCTACCTTGTATACTAAATTTATTACATTTTGGTGCAAAGAGGGGCAGATCCAAACTTTAAAAGATCGCAGTAATTACTAATATTATTTATATAACTTAAAACTTGATTAAAAAAATCGAAAATATGCAAATTTTTCAATAGCATATCATTTTAAAACATTCTTGTAATAATAAATTTTTTAATTTTTTTTTTTTTTTTTTTTTTTTGATTTCTTATAAAAATTTAAATTTGGACTTGCCAAATTTTTTGATGCATATTTTGATGTTTTCACTAGCGATGTCTCTTAACCCTATCAACTAACGACAACCTTCACCCCCTCTTAGTCTCTCATTTTTTCATAACTTGCCTCCATAGTCCACTTCTTCCACTATTATCTTTTTTTACAACTTTCATAAATAAAGGGGGTAATGTTTTAAAGCCGAAAAGAAGGCATATTTTTATGATTTTTTTTATATATGAATAATGTTGGTTTATTTATTTCATATAAGCGCTATAGTATAACATCTAAAGTATCTTTGGAAAAATTTTCAATTAAATATATCAATAAATAAGTACATGACAGCGATTCTCGGGAGGCGCCTCGAAAAAAACTTGTTATGCGGTGATAAAGCGATAACCAAAAACTCAATTTGTTCAATCGAAAATAATTTTAAAAAAAGGGACTTTAGCAATGTAAAGACCGGTAAAACAATGTAACTAAATCTGAGAAAAGGTTCCTTCTTCCCACATCACAAAGCTAAACAAATTTTTCAAAAACTTTAACGTTAGACCCCTATACACTGACTTGATTCTCCTTCCTTAGCTTCAAATACATAGGAAATGAACATTCCTTGTCACTTCTTTCTGAGATTAAGTTGGTGGAAAGAAGGGGTTATTTGAACCCAAGACAATTCAAAGGAAATGTTCACTAAGGCTAAAAGAAACTCGGAAATTTTCCCGAAGATCTGGGTTGTGAAAAAAGTGGCAAATTTGGGTGTATGAAAGAGCGATTTACCGAAGTTCCACGACATGATTAGTTTCAGCTAAGTAGCGGAGCGTTGTACACATATACCAGACGTTGGGCCCGCTTAGAACCGATCGGGTGAAATGCATGAATGTGTTGAAATAGTTTTGCGTTGTGCAAAAAAAAAAAAAAAACGGGAAAAAACTCTCTCAAACGGAAGACAAACGGGACACGCGACCCACTAAAGAGAATTATTTTTCAACTGTTTGGGAAGACGGAACAGCCCACCCTTAAGCGGTTACGAATCCGGTATTTTTAACTGCCATTCATTTAACCTTTCTTAGTAAATTTTTCTTGATACCGCTTATTTCATTGTGCCATACGAGATTTCAATCAATAAGTCGCTGTAATTTGCATGTAAAATGACGGCTTTGCTTCAATTTTGTACATAATGAGTGCGATGGATTTAAAAATCGGCCCGAATAGATACGAAATACTATATGCTTGAAGATTGACAAGCTGTTTAAAGCTGCAGAAGAGTGGAGGACCGTATTAAAATCTAATTAACAAAAAATGGAAGAGTACGACACTAATCTAGAAGGCCAATTACATGGTGCAGGCATGGCGGATTAAGTGTATTTCAAAATTTTTCCTGACTTTCTACAACCTAAAATTTTAAACGCGAATATCTCAAAACTGCATTTTTTAAGTTGGCCGCACCCATAACTTGAATAATTTTCAACCAATTCACTTCATATTCTATTTAGTGTTTAGAAATATATTGTCTAAATAAGTACCTAGGATTGTTTTTTATATGTGATAGGTTATTTGTTATCAACAATTTTCTGCCGAATTTTCTGTCAATTGCAAGCCAAAAATCACTATATCAAAAAAGTCCTACTTACTTCTTTAGCTGTTATTATGTACACACAATAGAAAAATTTAGTGACTCATCATCATAACTCATCATATCAAAATTTACAGGAGCTTTAGAAAGAAAGAGAGATATCTAAGAAACGCTGCCCAGACGCCAGACGGCCTCTGACTTACAAAGCCTCTAAAACCAAAATTATAAAGTTCTTTCTAATAATAAATAACGGTAACGAAAGTTTTTGTAATACCAATAAAAAGGGTATCAGAAATATTAGATTCATTTATACTATTACATATTTGACCAATCAGTTTTAGTAAACCATTATCCTTGAATCGATTGCTTCTAGACCCAAAAGAAAAATCTCTAAAAAAATGTTTCTTATTTTAGAAGAATGTCATCCTAACTTTAAGACTTTTTCAACAGCCTTTAAGAAGAAAGAAATGAGTGAGATAGAGCTGTAGATTTTTAAATTTATAATGTTGTTCTTTGTACTTGTGTTGTACTTTGTAGTGGTATTGTATCATGACTGCTGTTTTTAATGAATCGAAGAAAATTCCCTTACGGACACAAAGGTTGAAAATAAAACATAAAACATCTGAAATAAAGAAAGATATTGTACATTTTTCATAACTTTACTAGAGATTCTATTATAAGACGAAGATGTCGAAATTTTCAGTGACATTATGATCTTATGAATTTTCTAAACCAGTAGAATTTTTAAACACAAAGCTTTCAGGATTGTAATGCTCGTGTAAGATAGTCTTATCGCAAATACATAACGAGTTGCAAATTTCTACTGGTCGAGAAAAGTTCGTTAGATATGGTACATTAGCAACATCACAAGGTTCAGATAGGAGTACAATTATATTATTAAAATAGTGATATCAATGTTTGATTGTTTTTTGCTTAAAATTTCATTGATTGCTTGACATTTTTATTTTTTTTTTTTTATTTTCAACTACTTTGAATTAATCTGTTCCTACAGGAAGCATCTCTGCATAGTGGAGTGTCAGTTTTTAGCTCATGACATATGCTTTTAGTCTGACATTATTAGGATGTTTCATAGTGTGTAAACAAAGCAGTCTTTTTTTTTTAATTTATTTAAAATTAGTTGTCATAATTTCAATATATTTCAAAATTTTATTTTTGAGATTCTGAGTTGTTAAGATGGAACTGGAACTTATCAAAATCAAGGGATGGTTAACATTCATAGTAAACGTCATTTCGAAATTCAAATATTAAAATAGATTTTAAGTTCTCGTAATCAATTTTTATAAATTCAAGCAGCGTTTTCCTCAGTAGATATCTTGGAATTAGATCATGATAACTTGTTAAGCACTGATCAGTAATGTGAAGGTCATATAACTCCTTAGCCTTACAAAATATAATCCATAGATACGGCATCCGTTGGCTGAGCAACTTACGATTCAAAGCCAAATAAAGTCAAAACTGACGTGAAGTACTCAAATTCATGTACATCAATAAAAGATTTTTTTCTGTTTGACTTTTAAAAATCCTGAAAATTTTTTTAAGGAAGCCTTAACCGTATCACTTTTGAAAAACACAATACTGAACCGGCGCACAGTGGGCAAAATGGCCATTCTAGGGGGAAATAACTGTCAAATTTTTTCATCACAAAGTCAAAATGTTTGTTAACAATTTTAAGCTTAGATAAACAAAGAGTCAGGTACAATTGGAATTAACGGAATTGGTTGACACAAAGCGGTCTTTCTCCTCTTCGCCACTCGTTGATCGCGTTATTTTTGTATTGATTTCAATTTCCTTTTCACCAGCAAGTGGTCACATAGCTAATTAAATTTGAGCCGAGTGCATATTTTTTCAACATATTTTGTAATTTTAAGGTATGGTTTAATTGAAATATTTTAGTACAGTGCTGATTTTCGTTTTTGTTTACAAAAATAGCGGTAAAATAGCGTTAGCGTGGTCTAAATAGAGGTTTCTCGTTCTTTTGTTGACTTTTAACTAACTCATCCGCCAACTACCGCTGAATGGTTTAAACTAAATACTTTATCACTAAGTGCACAGTAAGTTACAAAAGAAATAAATTGCAACTATCTGCTATTTTGGTTTTTTCAATAAATATAGGTAATAATGTCGATTTCCATAAGGGAGCTTTTCGAAGTTTGGCGAAGAGAAGATGCTCCAAAAAAAGGAGTGCGTCTCTTATAAGCTATGTTTTTAAGAAAACTGGGTTAGATAATAGTGAAAATGAAGAGCAGTGCAGGAAGACAAAACAAATTTTGCAAAGTTTTACCTCTAAGCTTAATGAAAGTTGGATTAGGGCTAGGCGAAGATTGGATTTTTTAAGTCTATTAATGAAAAGTGGTTAGATACTGATATTGTGCTACCGCAATTTGAATTAGCCCCTCGTAGTACAGAAGCTAAACCATCAGGACTTGGATGTCCTGCGAAAGACTTTGTAGAACTGAGCGATCGTGCGAAACGCTTAAAAGTGTTCACCCTTGTAGAAACTGAAAGTTGCGAGAAGAAAAAAAAGCATTATCTGCTCCATCTATAGCTTTTACTAAATATACGCCTGGGGAAGCACTGGCTTTATATGTAGATGAGCATTTTACGAAAAAATCGTACATTTTAATGCAAACGGGTGCTAAATATCGTAATGCAAATATCTATCCACTAAACAATGTTTTGCAAGTGGCGAAGACAAAGTGTTCCCCGAACGAAGCCTTTATAAGCGTAACCGATATTTCGGCAGAAGTCACCCTGCAAGGGCTTGTCGATGCGCAGCGACTTTCGGAGTCTCAGAAAGGGGTCCTTCCAACAGGTATTCCAAGTCAAAGTATAACGATTATATATAAGTAGGGCTGTGATAGAAGTGCAAACCATTCAACATATAAGCAAGCATTTAGAGAAGAATATACCAGCCCAGTGAAAACAGATGCTTTTTTATATGCTGTGTGTATTGTTCCACTATAGGCCAATAGGAACGGTAACATTATATGACAAAATTCACGGCCATCATCAACTAGGTTTTGCCGGCCGATCAAACTCATTTTTCAAAAAGAAAGCTCTGCATTGATCCAAAGAGAAATTGAAATGGTCAAAAATCAAATTAATTCATTAACTTCGACACAGGCTACTATTCGTGGTATATATTTTACCATTTCTCATGTTTTTAGTTTGACAATGATAGACGGAAAAACCTTTAGTGTTATTGCAGAATCCTCAACGCAAAAGTGTGGAATTTGCGAGGCTGCACCGAAAATAATGAACGATCTAGCTAAAATAACCCAGTTGAGACCCCAAAAAAGCCTATACGAATTCGGTTTGTCTACTTTACATGCTTGGATAAGGTGCTTTGAGTGCCTATTACATATTGCATATCGACTACCTACAAAAAAATGGAAAATTTTTAAGTTTAGAAGACAAGCAGTTAACAGAAAACATAAAAAAGAACATAATTGGCAGACTTAAGGCTGAAATGAATTTATTAGTCGACATACCTAAACCAGACTATGGTACCACGAACGATGGTAACACAGCAAGGAGATTTTTCCAACAGCCTTTTCTTGCTTCCTCAATAACTGGAATCGACCTTAGTCTTATTAAACGCTTAGATATTATTTTAAAAACAATGGCTTGTGGTTACGCAATAAACGTAGAAGCTTTTAGGGAGTATAGAATGGAGACCGCCAAGTTGTACGTAGAATTGTATCCATGGTACTACATGCGTTCTGGTGTTCACAAAATACTAATCCATTGTGCAGACATTATAGAATCTGCTCTGCTTCCAATTGGAATGTTCTTAGAAGAAGCTCTAGAATCGAGAAATAAAGATTTCAAGAAAAAGGTCTCGAGAGGAAACTATGCGGGACCTCCTGAATGCACTATTTGTTTCTTCCGATCCCATTATTTCTTTAATTTAAAGAGCTGTTTCTCTTAAAAAAATAACAAACATCCTCTTAGCGAAGATGTTCTTCGTTTATTGTCAGATCCGGCAATAATACCTGCAAGGCAAGGCTCTAATGAAGAAGAGGAAGAAGAAGATGGTGATGAAGAAGAGGAAGCAGGAAGTTATGATGAAGAAGAGGAAGCAGAAGATTATGATGAAGAAGATGATGGAGACGACGAATTTTTGTAAATAATTTTTGTACTATTGAAAAATATTTGAATATTTTTAATAATAGATATAAATAGATATAGCGTTGAAAATTTTGTTATTTTTTTATAAAATGTTAAACTAAGTATTAGATATTTTCAGAATCAATCGTTTAAGACAAAATATTGTCACTCAGATGCAACAAAATCAATATTGCAATCAAATCTGACTTATTTCCTCCTAGATTGACTCCACCACAGTGGGTAACTGTGCGGCGGCGTGTTAAAATTCAGTTAAATTTATAGTTTTAGTAATGAATATATTTTTTCCACTTGACTGGAAAACTGATTAAGTTTAATATTTGGTACTGACTACAGAAACCATACAGGCAAATTTGAAACGCTGAACTACTATCAATACATTACTAGGTCATGAAGAATTATATGGAAAGTTTTACTGAAATTCTTTCGAAATGATATTCAGATTTGCTTTCTTGTCAGAAAATAATTCTTAGATAAGGGGCTAGCCCAGTATTTTTGTTATAACTTTACTTTTCTCTATAATATAATTTAGGCTTGACCTGGGCCTCAACCAGATTGCGCACCAACCTTGCCCAGTTGCGCATACCAAGGCTGAGATCCCCATCTACTTAAGCGCGCAACTAAAGACAGCTCTTTCTTTATTATGTTATCTTTTGGGAATGAATTCGAAGAAATTCCGGATAAGAGCGGTGGTGTTAATTCGTTCAACATGTCCCAGCCATCGGAGCCAATGAATTGTTTTTCCGACCAGGTCAATGTCACTGTATAACCTATAAACTTCATTGTTACATCTTTCTTTTGTAAATTCCGCTTATGCGAACGGGACCGAAAATCACTCCAGAACTTTTCTCTTGAAGCAATGAAAGGTATTTTTCGTCTGCTTTAGATAAAGTTTTCGAGCCTATATAGTGGGGATGTTAATTATTATATTAGAAATATTATTACAGGAATTATTCGTTGTTCAAAAAAGGGATTTATTTCGGGAATGGTCTTTCTTATGTAAAAAAAACTGCGATTGTTAAGAGCGAGTTCTCATTGATCACAAAACTAAATTTGGCTGCTTCTGCTAATTTGCTATTCTACGAATATCGATGTTGTCAGTTTAAGCTAGCAGTTGTACACCCTTTAGGTACATTTTAGATATGGTATTGGTCTACAAAATTCTTTCAAGTAAAATGTTGATGCAATCACGTCATCTCTTCGAAATCTCTTTTTTGACATCAAATGCAACCAAATGGTGATGTCATTACCAACTTTTATGGATCAACGAGCGTACTCCCATGTTTTCCTACACAGAGTGGAGAGTTTGGCAGAAATGTCAAAAATTGAGATTGCTCTACGAGTATATAACTCATACCTACAAGTAGTTTCATATGTTGCCGTAGACAACGTTAGATCTAAAACTTCACTGGTACAGACCTATCAGATTTTTGTTGCACTGCCTTTAATAAGCTAAGATCTTTCAAGAAATGTTACTTCTTATTTCTCTATAGTTGAAGTGGCAGAAAGGGTTTCTATTCTTGAGGATCGACGATATTGAAAAGTCACTTATCGGGTTATATCTTTCTGATGGATGAAATGGGTTATGTTCCTTACTAGTCCTATTCTAACTGCGCTAAATAATGTGCCTGGTAGTCTGTTACAGCAAATTTATTGGCCTTTAGCTAAGATGTCGTTGTCATTAACTTTTCTTGTTCGGGTGGATGAAGTTGTTGTCTATCTTCATCCATCTTGGTCATCTTCGTCGTAAAACTTTCTGCAGAAGTATTCACGCTTCGATCTTATACGTTCAACAATCTGCGCAATATTTTGGTCCTTGAGAAGTTCTTGTTCACAATTTTTCTAAGCATTATTGTTGCAGAAGTATCTCTCCAAGGCTTCGATTGACTTCTCGTATTTATTATTTGCTTCCTATTTCGCATACAACCAGTTTTAATTGAACCAGGAGTTTTGTTGCGGGGGTCGAATGAAACCTAAAACATTAGATGTGTGTGTGAGAAAGTCACCGATGGTGTTTTGCGCTTCAGGATAGCATCATAAGAAAGGGCTCTAGCAGTCTCTCTGAGCTGTCGCCGTTTGACGTCAAATTTCTTTTGTGGTAAGTCGTCTGAAATATATAGGGTTATCTAATAACGACTTGACAACTTTTTTTTTTTTTTTAAATAAAAGGCAAACCATTTGAGATATTTCAAAAACTTTATTATTGGCTTGAAGTACAGTCAAAACATTTATGAATGGAACCCGACTTCGTTCATATGGCCACCGAAGGCACGTTTGCAGCGGTCGATTCCTTGGACCCAATTTTCAACGACTCGGCCACACATTTCGGCCGAAATGGCCGCTATTTCGTGTTCAATATTGGCTCTGAGCTCTTCCAATGTCGTCGGCGTGTTGGCATAAGCCAATGACTTAACGTAGCCCCACAGAAAATAGTCAAGCGGCGTTAAGTCGCACGTACGAGGCGGCCAATCGACTGGCCCATGTCTTGAGATAACACGCTAACCATACTTTCTCTTCAATAGTTGAAACCACATGTCGTCCAAGTCCATATCTTCCAATTCGAGCCAAAAATAATCGTTGATCATGGCGCGATAACGCTGACCATTCACAGTAACGTGACGATCGTTATCGACGAAAAAATGTGGCTCAATAACGCCGCCGGCATGCAAACCGCACCATTTTTTGTGGATGAAGTGGTGATTCGCGACGCACATGTGGGTTTTCACCCTACCAATAACGCATATTTTACTGAATAAATTGACAGTGGCAATTTAATGATTAGTGAAAGAATGCGTTCACAAATTAAATTCAAAGTTGTCAATTGTGTTTTGGTGATCAATCAAATAGACGATTGTTTGATCAAGGGACTGCCATATTCCTTTTTTTGTTTAGGTGTGGAAAGCGCTGAAAAGACATTTTACCTCATCAGGAAGTCGTTTGCTCTATCCTTTTAAGTTATGACAATTATGCTTACCTCCTCTTAATTCGCATTAAAGTCATAAGGGCCGATATTACATTTTAAGAGAAGTCAGGGTCACAGAGCACATAAGATTTATGTTACCAAATTTATCATGCGGATTGTAATCAAGCGTTCACTCGTGTGTCTGGAACTCAAGACTTCTTTCCTAGGTCTTCTCCAAAGAGAAATCCAAAGAGGTGCTGCTTTTATTCTCTATAGCAATTTTTCATCCGTCTACCAGATTCGATTTTACAGTGATGCGCCCGTTCTAAAGTGCTTGCCATAACATTTCAGAAAATACCATATATGGAACAGCCTGGTGATTTCAAATTAGAAAAACGCGGAGACCAATTAAATCCCTGATTTAAGGAAACTACACCTACCAAAAATGTCCATTAATAGCTTCATTGTTGCATTAGGAGACGGCAGTATCTTGTTGAAATTGGATTTTGTATGGAAACATTTGTAATTCAGTTCCTAAAACTCTTTATACTGACCAATGAGAAGCACCGAGTTAACTAGAACTGCTTTTTGTCAATGTTTCTGGACTCTCCACAACACTCGCTTCATTTTGAGCGGTGTGAGCTGTTTTTCGGCGAAGATTAGATGAAATTGACAGGCTCTTTGGGTAAAAATAATCATATAATTACAATATACCATATGTATAACAAACTTCAATTAGTTTGCTCTTCTCGAAAGTGTTGTAGTACATCACATTTACTATTTCAAATTTGCACTATATGCACCAAAAAATAAACAAATTAAGTCACAAAACAAACACAGTCAGTGACTTTTGCACTATTCCGTAAATAAATATTGTACGTTAGCGAGACTGTGTCTGACTGTCACAGCAATTTACATATAACAACATAATTGATGTAGGTCAAAAACTCAACTCTGCGAACTGGCGTATGACGCACCTTCAAAGCTTTGCGTTCCCTGTCTGATAATTATTGGTTGCCTTGTTCCATGGCATATTGTACACCCTTTTTAATATCATACATTGTAGCACTAGGGTCATTTATGTTTCCAGTGTTAAGCTCCCCTTTCGCGACTAGCACTAATTGATGAAATATTCGTTTCCGGAGATCTGTCTGGCCTAGAAGCGTTTTGTCTACCATTCACGGATAGAATATTATACTTTTTATTGTTCAAATAACATTTAGAACATTGACAGGTATATCATCTGTTTGTCAGTTTACAAACTACATATTTACAAGAATTTGCAACTTATTCATTCAATCATTATTAAATCGCTTACCAAAAGGTATTGTTGGCGAAATAGAATGTTTCATTGGTGGCTATTTTTCCTATTTAATGTGAGTACACTTTTTTGGGTGATATTGAGCCTCATGAGTCCTCGCTGGTTTTGCCTTACTCCACAAACTGTAACTTCGCTTATTCCCAACCTTATTGTAAAGGTTTACGTTAACAAACCCGATTTAAAATAAGGTTCGATTTTAAGCCGCTTAATTGCCCAATCTGAGAACTAACATCGTAACTCATGATATCGTTTTTTTTATTTAAATAGCGCGCACTCAACGGGTTAAGGTACTCCTAAAATGTTTATACACAGCGCGGGTGAAGAAAAATTAGAGAGGAAAGGAAGACGGATGCCGATGTAGGTTTTAAATGTTTGAATGTTAGAATTAGATGAAAATAGAGAGCTCATCAGGGCATTCTATAAGCAGAGTTTTACGGCTTAACAACGAACCACGATATTTCAAAGTACGTCCGGAAAGGGTATACTGAAGAGAATTCATAGCGAAATGGGTGTTATGGTTAAAGTTTTGAAGAGGCGGAATGATACTGATGAATTCAATATAGCACTGGTGGTGGAAATAGCGATGGAATAAAGTGAGAAACGAGACATTTCTTCGGTGTTCGAAAGTGTCCATTGACTGAGTGATATTAGCATCACCTATGAGTTTTATCGTAACTTAGAAAGAAGGGACGTAAGTGCAATGTTTCTGTAGGAAGATAGAGAAGAAGATTTGCCCTTTTTAGGGACAGGCTGGACGAATGCTGTTTTCCATCTGCTTGTTAAGTGTCGTAGAGGGTAGGATGGATGAAAAAGCTTGCGGAATAACACTTCTTCAGAAGGAGTGGAAATATACCATCTGCACCAGCGGTTTTTTAAATGTTAAGATCTTTAAGTACACTTGTTACTACACGAGTGCGAAAGTGAATTCGTCCCATTGAAGATTTGACGCACTCAAGTGTAGGCGGAAACAAAGCTCAATCTGAAAGCAGAATGGTCTATGCAATGGGCTGACAGGCAGAAATTCAATATTTTTGATGAATGACTAAAAATATTTATATTACCTTTGGGAGATTGTAGTATTTTTTGCCTCAATTTTTGTTCTTGCAAGACCGAAAAAATATTTCTCTGAACCTGACAGCCTCTTTACAGCTCTAGTCGCACTATTCCTTTTCTTTTGGTTTGATACTCTTCATCCGATGAGGGGTAATGATTTTATTACAAAGGGAATAGTTTTCTCTAAGTGGCATCCACGTCGTTATCGAAAAAACCTAACGACCAGCTAAAATTTATAAAAAAGCTGTTAAGTTTATTCCAATTGGCTTTTCCGTATTGCCGTACGACGCTTTAAGAAATCTATTCTCTAACTGTGTGGTCAGTGTACGAGAAATTAGCTGATATGATCCAACGCGCCTAGAGGGGATAACACATCGACTTTGTATTTGTCTAGGTGAGAAATTAAAAACATGTCCAGGGTGCTGGCGGTATGACTATCAACGTTTGGTAGTCGTATGGGCTCATCTACCAGCTGTGTTAAGTTGTTTTCGTGATCTACCTTTTTTCACTAAGTGCGGAGAAAAGTGATTACAAAAATCAAACATAATAAAAACAAACACCTGCGATGCTATGTGACAGGCGGATCTGATACAAGTATAAGCTGAACTGCAATATAACCCATATGGTGGATTGCTAAAGGCCCAACTGATATGATCGGCGTCGAATTGACAGCTTTGGATCTTCCGCCACACTTTTACATATAAAAAATCTTCTGTTCGCACATTATGTTGAAGAATTGTTGGTTAGGGGTCACATTTAGTGATTCGTTTAGCATATCTGGGTACTTCGATGTTTGGCGGTATTCCAGACAGTGCTTCTTAGAATTTTGACACCTTCGGGTACTTTGATGATTGGCAGTATTTCAGAGAGTGGGCACTGGAACTTTGACGCCTGTTTGCCCGAATAATAATAAGAATTTTATGCAAATTTTTGATCTAATCCTACTCTTATGTTTTCGTATTCCACATTTTTCCGGCTGGTTATTAGGAGATCTTTTATGTTGTGATCTGCTAATTCTAAGTCGGCAGTTCATCGTTTGTAGCCGATTCTATCTTGCAAATATTTTTTGCGACGGTTATAAAAGTGACGTTTTCAGCGAATCCGATTACTTTTACTCCTAGTAGCAGTGCAGAACTCTGTCGTTGACAATATTCCGAAGTAACGGCCTCAGTACCGATACAGTACTGCCTTTATAATACTTTTTTTCCTTCGTCGGTCTTATACCTCAAGCTTCTATTGTTAAAGTGGCTGGATACAATCTTCCTGAAGTAGTATTCTGTATCCATTCTGACTATCGACTTTCAACCTTCTTATAAATGATCATTTTTCTAAGTTAAGGGCATTTCAGCGTCATTACTTCACAATATGTCTTTGATCCCTATTGCAATCTTTCTTCTCTTATTGCTTCGGCTTCTATTTCTACCACCGCTTTTAAAGCGTCAACAGTGGAGCGCGATTTCCTAAATCCACACGGTTGATCTGGTAATGCTCCCTTTTCTTCTGTCACAGTGACCAATCTATCATATATGATCCATTCATGTATTTTGCACAGTACGTCTACTAGACATATTGGGCGATATGAGGCTCATTCTATAGGTGTGTTGTTTCTCTTTGGTAATAATACCAAATGTTGAAGCTTCCACTGTTTTGGGAAAATCCCCTCTTTTATATCGTTGTAAACATGTCTGGTCTCTTTTGAACGACAGCTATTACTGACTTATTTGGGATTCCATCTTATTGAGGCCTATCTTCTTGCAATCTTTAAAAAGTTCGTCTGGTGATATTATGGGAACATCCTCTGTTCCAGATATTTCCAGTACGAAAAGTCCGCTGGGATACCCCACTCTGTTGTCCAGGCATTAAACTTTCCGCATTTAATCACTAGAGATCTCTTTCACGTTGATACCGCTTACTTTTGCACGAACATACCCATCCGACTGGTATCTTGAAAGGGTTGTTGTCCGCATGTCCAAATTCCAGCATGCCTTAATCTATCGCAGATTCAGATATTGCTGTCGAGAATTTTATACGGCTCGGTGGTCGAAACGATTACCGCGCCCTCGTCTCTACAGTGGGTGAGGTTAATCAGTATAATCTTAATTTTTGTTTGCTGGTAGTGACTCTCCTAAAGATCACGCATTTGGTGTTATTGGCTACATTTCTAGCGTTTTCCGTATTGTCCTTCTTGCAGAAGAAGCAGAATGGAACTTTTTATAAATCTTTAACTATATGGACCAGTCTACGAGTGGTCCATCTCGTCTTTGCACTGGCGTTCAGTGTGGCAAAGTTCCAAAAATCTGAAACATGTATGTAGTTAAGGATTTTCGTTCCTGGAAGCGGCAGTTTCCATGTTTGACTCTGAATGACTTTAAAATTTTGTGTACACTGCTTACAAGTAAACTGATCGTCGTAATTTAGGTATGTTCATAGGCATTTCTTAGACTAATTATATCTAATTATATCCGCATACATCACTAAGCTACTATTGCTGTCTGATTGAACCACAGATCTAGTCCTTCGTCGTGGCCCGACGGTGTCCATTGCTTCCAGAGTAATGCGGTGTATCAGAGCTTGAATCTTCACATTGATCACAAGGGTTTGACCAATTATCTTTTTAAATTGGTATGTTTTTTCTGCTGTCTCCTTCAGTTGCATCAGAACGTCCCCTTTTCTGGGTTCGTCTGTTATTCAGGCTTTTGTCACTTATTGCCGGTTTGTCGGCCTTTGTCCGGTCGGTTTTATGAGCTATGAGGCTTTTTATTCTTATCAGCAGGTAGATTTTACCTCCGTTTCGAGACTGGGAACTCCTCTCTTGGCACCGGACTTCGTAAAAGATCCGCTACTGTTTTTAGCCTTGGCTATGTCTGTGATGCATTTTTTTGCCGAATAACTTCCTTGGCTCTGTCGTCGTACATGTCAATCTGACGGTTTGTAGAGCGCTTGAATGGATTCATGACATCATTTAACGGTTGGTAGATATAGTGCCTCCAACATTTCCTCAAGTGTTGGGCTTGTGACTGTCCCCAAGGTGACCACTGTACCCTCGAACACTTCGGAATTGGTTCAACTTGAAAGTTTCGTTCACTTTGTTTGTTTTATTTTGTTTGATTGTGTTCATTGTTGTGCCCGGATATCTATTAACTTCAGGATCTCATGGTTATCTGTGCAAGCAGTGAGGATTGGCACATGCCCTTATGTGGTGCTGCGCCAGACCCAGATCGGTTATTACAAGGAAAGTTACAACTTGACCTGCACCAACAACATTAAAACTTAAATTATAACATTTTCAGAAGAGATGCTCACGAAGAAGATAATTGAAAAAATGCAAAAACTGGAGTTGTACTTAATCGTTGTCCTAATAAGAGCATAGTCACACTGCCAGGGACCAGCATTCCGGCAAAGAGCATTGCCCAACTCCATAGGAAAAATGGATTATGACGTCTTTTTGTATGCGTTGGCGAGAAACTAGTTTTTTTTTTCATAAAAAAATAAACGTTAACATTTTGTTCGATGACTTTCGTCCATTTTTCTGGCAACTTTATTTTCCTGGCCCTTATTTGCACACAACTAGATCAAGTGTGATTTCAAGTCACCTTCATTTGTGAAAGTGAAAGTAAAAGTCTTACCAAACTTCGAATCGAGTTATAATCCGATGTGGCAAAGTCAGGGCCCTATGATAGATGCAATTAAACTTTTCAACGATGATTCAATAATTTTACACGAGTTACCAAAGATGTGAGAAATCTTGCCAACATTACTCTACCACCTTGATCAAAAAAAATATATAACCAACGTGTGGGGCTTCCATTGTTCCAAATTGAGTTCTGTTTTTTTTTTCGTTAAGTTGGTACATTTGTTTTTGACATTCCATCTAAATTTTAGCGTCATATCTTGACATTTGCAAAAGTTACGTAGCCAAGAGTACATCTATCTCTGTGTGTGTTGGCGATTTTTTACAATTACAACAACGAACTTGTATTACATTTTCCATACAAAACGAATTTATGATATAATGGTGCACGAACGTTGGTAATGTTAGAAAAGTGTTTCGGCAATGATTCTCTAAGGAAAACGGTTGTTTACCAGTGACACGAGCGGTTCAAAAGTGGTCGTGAGCCAATCGAAGATGATGAAGGCAGTGGCAGTTCATCGACATCGAAAACCGAAGAAAATATTGATGAAGTAAAAGAAATGTTGTTCAATAACCGCAAATTAACCATCAGAGAGATAGCGTTGGACTTGAACATTGGCTATGGACCCGTCCAAGATATTTTGG
Organism: Volucella inanis; assembly: GCA_907269105.1. Lineage (NCBI taxonomy): Eukaryota > Metazoa > Arthropoda > Insecta > Diptera > Syrphidae > Volucella > Volucella inanis. The sequence goes on from OU026153.1 coordinate 154,158,333, forward strand.
TTAATGATTTGGGTTTCTGTCGTATAGCAAAGTTGGTACCAAAAGACCTCAATTTCATCCAAAAAAGTGACCGTGTTGACGTCGCAAAGGAGATGATTTGCAAGGCTGAATCTGATCCCACATTCATCAAAAGGATCATTACTGAAGACGAGACGTGGGTTTATGGGTACGACACGCAATACAGACATCAGGCAAGTGAATGAAAGGCAATGCTCACGGTTTTCATAGATTACAACGGTGTAGTGCATCATGAATTTTTGCCAGAAGGCCAGATAGTAAACAAAGAGTATTATTTGGGCGTTATGAGACGTTTGCGTGAAGCAATTCCGAAAGAGAAAACCGTTTTTTGGAAAAAAACAAAAATGCAACAAATACCATCCAACAGCCACCGAATTCACCTGGTTTGGCTCCTTGTGACGCCTTTCTGTTCAATGGAGTTAAAAAACCATTACGGGGAACGCGTTTCAGCAGCCGAGAGGAAGTAATGGAAAAATCGTAGGAAGCACTGACGGACATATAGTACCGAAAACTGAATATAAAAAATGTTTCAAGGATGGAATCAAGCGTTGGCATAAGTGTGTTGCAGCCGATGGGGATTGCTTTGAAGGGGACAATATAGATTTAGATGAATAAATTTGTATTTTTAATTTTCTGAATAAATTTTTGATGGAGTTCAGCTTTCAAAGTGGATCACATTTGGATCATGATAGTTTTCAATTGATGTTGTTGTAAAGGAAACATGTTTTATCATAAGTTATAATTCGATTTAAATAGCGGATCGATTTCATCGCGTTTGAGTTCCATATCTCAAATATCGATACGAGGGGTGAATTTTTCAAAATTTTTTGAGAGCAAACGATTATTGGTTTTTTTTATTGATACTAATTTCAATATATACATACAGAAGAAACTACACTTTTTTTTTTTTTTATACCAACATTAAGAATAGTTTGGCGTATACGCCGCTTCAAAAAGAGACTCTCCAACGAAGTTGCTGCTTGGTGGTTGACAGCAATGAAGCCATGAAGAAATTGAAAAATACAAAAAAATATATTTATAGATAAATGAATGATATATTTAGAATAAAGAACAGCTCCTCAGCGCCCAGTGACTCATCATCTTTCCGTGTATTGCACGCAGACGATCCTCTTCCGTTTTATTTGGGTTTTGTTCTCGGCGCCGCACATCTGTTTCTCATCAATGTCTAGACAGTATTGGTAGATTTTTTTTTCATTATCTTCAATACATTAATGATCCCAATATTACAAAATATTGAAGCAATATTAGCGACAGTTTCAACGTTGGTCTGCAGCATCACGACGTCAAATTTTTATATTACAGAGTTCAAACACACGTTGTTATTCTGTTGAAACGCACCTAAACATCGTTCAAGAAACTCGTCTTTCAGATAATACTCATGTTGGGGACTCTCGTGTGTTGAGCAATTATGATTGAATGTAGCCCAGACAGCTTTTTTCATATCTTCCAACAAATCACTATTCAGATGAATTGCAAGACCGTAAAATGCAGTTAATTCTCCAATGAATCGACGATTAACTTCGAAAGTGTTTTCGGATAACGTGCATGATGTGATTGCAGTTTATCACAATTTTGAAACCGAGTCCTCTTCGAATAGATTCCCAAAGCTTTACATTACTCCCTCACACCTTACATTTCACGTGCGCAGTTATTGCCGTAAAAACAGCAACCAAATTTATCAGTCAGTTCCCGACAATTTGATTAACCGTAACTGAATCTAGTTGGTCACTATTCAACTTTCTTGCAGAGCTGCTCTCGGATCTTCTTCTGCACTTCATATCTATTACTTAGACCCGATTTCGAACGGCGTAAGACTGCCGAAAAACAATTTTCGTGTCACAAGGTCACCAGGTTTCTATTCAATTCAGTAACGGAAATATGCCATCTCTTCCCTCCTAGTTAATACAATATATTAACCGGAAAATATTAGGGACGAAAGGGTTTCATGACGCCCAACAAAGTATAAACAGGTAAAAAATCAGTCTAACAGCCGAACGTCTAACGATCGGAGCGTTTGTGCGCTTAAAACGGTTTCACACGAAATGTTGTATTTCTGCGATTTTACGAGTTTCTTTACGAAATTTTGTTGGAGCATTTTAACAAATGCATCTTTCAGAAAATGAAAAAAATAAACAGTTTCTTACCACGTTCTGTTACCTTAACCTCTCTGCAATCTCTCGCACCGTCATATGACGATCTGATTCAAGTACCTATGACTTGATCTGGTCATTCTCAAGTTCAGTTTGTCTACCCGAATGTTGGTCATCTTTGAATGAAAAATCTTCAGAACAGAATTTCTTGAACCAATTCTTCATGTGCGTTCTGATAATCACTCAACATATCTTTTTGTAAGAAGAGATCTTTTTGTCAAAAGAGAAAAAAATCATAAAATTAACATATCGCAATCTATTTGCAAAAACTGAAATTACTTTCTTGCCAACAAGATGTGATTGCAACAATGGTACATAGTTTTTCATGATATACACTATTTCAAAACATCGATTTATTAAAATCGCAATCTGTCGGGAAAGTGACTTAACTAGATTTTCAATTTTCAATTATCTTCTCTTTTGAGGTAGCATTAGAAAGTGGTGTAATCTGAGTTTTAGTTATGTAGCACATTCAAGTATTTCAGAAAACTGAAATAAACTATTGTGCCAACCTGTCTCTGTATGATATTATGTCATCGTCGTACTAGCATTGCGTATGTTAAATTCAGGCAGACGTTTCATCGGACATGCGACATATTTATCATGTCATCGTCGCACTGGCCTTGGCGACATGTTTTATTCTCTATCTCCATACATTTGCGGATACGCCAAGTTTGCGTTCACGAGAACGTGTGTACAGTCAGAGGCTTGACGTGGCATATGTTTTATCTTTTCATCGCTGTCTTGCACCACAATGGATCATATTAATAGGAAAACAAAAATATGTGAGAGAATCGATCCAATTTTCACTAGAATGGTCATTTCATGATGATGATTTTGTTGAACACCGTGATAGTATTCTCAATTCGTGCGGTTTTTTTTCCAAAATTTGAACGTTTATTTCGGAACGACATATACAATAGTATTATTCAAAGTGTTGCCCATCTGAAGCTATGACTTTTTCCCATCTTTCTGGCAATTTGTGGATCCCATCCCAGATGAACTGCACCGGCTTGGCAGCCAAGAATGAATCAAGCCAATTTTTGATATTCTGCTCTGATGTGAACCGTATTTCAGTGAAGGCGTTCTGCATCGACCGGAACAAATGGTAGTCAGAAGGGCCAAGGTCTGGGCTATAAGGTGGGTGGGGTAAGACTTTCTATCCACTGTTTTCCAAATAGTTTTCAACCGGAATAGCAACGTGGAGCCGAGCGTTTACATGATGGAAAATTATTGCCTCGAGTCTGGTCGCATATTCCGAGTGTTTTTCGGCTACTGCTCTCTTCAAACGGATTAATTGTATTCGGTAGCGTTATCTTTTGATGGTTTCACCCGGTCTTAGCAGCTCATAGTACAGCACACCCATCTGATCCCACCAAAGATCAGAGCATTACCTTCACGCCATGGATATTCGGTTTTGCCCTTGATTTGGCTGGTTGGCCGGGTTTCACATATGATTTTTTGCGCTTGGGATTGTCGTAATGGATCCATTTCTCACCAACAGTAACAATCCGATGCAAAAATGACTTCCTTTTGTGGCATGCCAGCAGCATTTCGGACAAGCAAAACCGCCTTTCGACGTCTCTCGGCTTAAGTTCATGTGGAACCCAATTTCGTTCCTTTTGAAACTATCTAGCTGCTTTTAAACGTTTTGAAATGGCTGCTTGAGTGACACCCAAAGATTCTGCGAGCTCTTCTTGTGTTTGGCAATAATCTTCAAAGAGTGATGCTTCCAGTTCTTCATCTTAAAACTTTTTTGGCTGCCCAGGACGTTCATCGTCTTCCAAGTCAAAATCACCACTTTTAAATCGTGCAAACCTTTTTTGGCACGTTCACTCAGCTATCGCATGTTCAATATAAACTTCTACCAAAATACGATGACTTTCGGCAGCAGTTTTCTTCATATTTAAGTAATAAAGAAGAACTCCCCGCAAAAACACTTTTTCAGGCACAAAGTTCGACATATTTGAGTGAAAAAAAATTATTGTTGTTTACGCTTCAATTGAATGACATATACCGAAATGACGTAGAATGACAGAAGCTTTCCAACGCATGTTCCAATGGAATAATACAAGTTACGCCATCTCTTAGCAAACCGCACGAATTAATAGATTATATATTAATATTATAGACCCAATATATTCTTTATTATATTTGAAAGCAAATTTATAATGGACAAAACAACCTAATGTTGATTGTTAAATTTATGTTTGAGTTCTATGTACGATGTTCATAAGCTTAGAACCTATAGGGAATCCTAAAACAAAAAGCGTTAAGCATTTTCCTATTTTTGTATATTATTATATTTATCATTATAAGTAGATATAATGTAAGTATCTCTATTTTTTCTTAAAAATAGAGGACTCTTTCGAAAATTTTGCAGTACTGATCGAAATCAATTATATATCATACATTTAACGTGCCAGAATCATCTGAGTTATGCAAGGCATATAAACAATTTAGCACCGCGAATCCGGTGCAACCGAACACAGACCTAACCTTTACTTTTTAACAAAATTGAGTTATTTTTTCTTTAAATAGAATAAGAACTACGTGCTTCATTACTAAGACATCAGACCAATTGCTAATGTACCACAATAAACTAAATTGCGTGCACCGAATACGTAATATATTAAAAAAATATGTAAAATCAGCTTAGATCATTAATTAGCTTTTGGCTAAAGATCTGTAACTTTTTTTAAATTCACTTGAAGTACTAGATGGGGTGAAAAGTAACCTCCTTGGGAATGAAAAAATTTTTTATTTATTGGGTCTATAACTCAATTAGCGGTTTGCTAAGAGATGGCGTAACTTGTATTATTCAATTTTTATTATTTCATTGGAACATGCGTTGGAAAGCTTCTGTCATTGTACGTCATTGCAGTATATGTCATTTTTTTGAAGCGTAAACAACAATAATTTTTTTTCACTCAAATATGTCGAACTTTGTGCCTGAAAAAGTGTTTTTGCGGGGAGTTCTTCTTTATTACTTGAATATGAAGAAAACTGCTGCCGAAAGTCATCGTATTTTGGTGGAAGTTTATGGTGAACATGCGCTAGCTGAGCGAACGTGCCAAAAGTGGTTTGCACGATTTGGCTTGGTGATTTTGGCTTGGAAGACGATGAACGTCCTGGGCAGCCAAAAAAGTTTGAAGATGAAGAACTGGAAGCATTACTTTATGAAGATTGTTGCTAAACACAAGAAGAGCTCGCAAAATCTTTGGATGTCACTCAAACAGCCATTTCAAAACGTTTAAAAGCAGCTGGATATATTCAAAAGCAAGGTTATTGGGTTCTACATGAACTCAAGCCGAGAGACGTCGTATTTTGTATGCCCGAAATACTGCTGGAACACCACAAAAGGAAGTCATTTTTGCATCGGATATTTACTGGTGATGAAAAATGGATCCATTATGACAACCCCAAGCGTAAAAAATCATATGTGAAAACCGGCCAACCAGCCAAATTAACGGCAAAGCCGAATATCCAAGGCGCGAAGGTAATGCTCTGTTTTTGGTGGTATCAGATGGGTGTGCTGTATTATGAGCTGCTAAAACCGGGTAAAACCATCAATGGACAACGCTACCGAACACAATTAATCCGTTTAAAGAGAGCAGTAGCCGAAAAACGCCCGGAATATGCGACCAGACACGAGGTAATAATTTTCCATCATGACAACGCTCAGCCCCGCGTTGCTATTTCGGTTAAGAACTATTTGGAAAACAGTGGATGTTAAGACTTACCCCACCCGCTTTATAGCCCAGATCTTGGCCCTTCTGACTACCATTCGTTCCGGTCGATGCAGAACGCCCTCACTGAAATACGGTTCACATCAGAGCAGAATATCAAAAATTGGCTTGAATTATTCTGCCAAGCCGGCGCAGTTCTTTTGGGATGCGATCCACAAATTGCCAGTAAGATGGGAAAAAGTCATAGCTTCAGATGGGCAATACTTTGAATAATACTATTATACATGTTTTTCTTAAATGAACGTTCAAATTTAAAAAAAAAAGCCGCACGAATTAAAATGTATACCCAATTTTAGCCATGGTTGCGATGCTCTTGTGCGCCGGTGCATTGTATTGCAAAAACAATATTTTTTTTCGCTTCATGTCAGGCCGTTTTGCAGCGATTTCGGCCTTCAATCGCTCCAATAATGAACAGTAATACTCGCGTTGATGGTTTTTCCTTTTTCGAGGTAGTCCACGAAGAGATATGCCATGACAATCCCAATAAACCGACGCCATAAACTTTCCGACCCATCGAGCCTGCCTTGGCCGCTTCGGAGTACTCGTGCCGGCTTAAGTACATTGACGGGCACTCATTCTGTTCTCTGGTGTTCAACAGTTATCGATACGCTAAAAGTCCGCCCGATTCCGAATCAGCAAGTCCAAACACTCTTTCGAAACCAATATTTAACGGTGTAATCTGACGGAGCATTAGCTTCATAATATTTATCCAACTTTTCTTTTGTTTCCTTCGACGTTTTGCCTCTCAAAAAATAATGTTTTCTGAGAGAATGCAAATCGTTTTTGTCCATTCTCAATATGATGCCAAACACGTCAACAACTATCAGCTGTCAAAACAAAACTGAAGACAGTATCGCACTGAAATTTGGCATGTCTGCCTTAATATGAACGGACTTCATTTTTGTTCTTGCTAGGTGGAAAAAGGGGAAAATTATCTCACCTGCCACACTTTTTGTTTCTTAGCCTTACCAAAATCTTTCAAGCTTAACCGGTCAGGCTTAACTTAAACAAAAAAAAAAAAAAAAAAAAAAAAACAGTGAAGAATACTACAAGTTTTCTTTATTCGGCTTGTTTGGTTTGTGGTCATAGTTGACCTACCCAAAGGACTCTGTAACTTTGAATGCAAAATCACTAGTACGTACAATTGCAAAGTGTGTGGCCTTAAATAAAGTTCTTTTGGCTACTCCTTTAACTGATATGTCAGCGATGGTACATAATTAACTCGAATAAAAGATCAAAGGGAAGTTCAATGACACCACTTAAATCTACATGGCCATCCAAAGTAAGGATATTCTACAGGAGTTATACAAACTTGCCGTACGGAGTGAATTTTTAAACTCGTTCCTTCAGAGGAGGACAAAAAGAAAAGGGTTATGCTTTCAAATTGCTTGAGATAAAAATAATCAGTAAAACATCCGACTAGATTCTTCAAGACGCTCTTTATATTTTGCCAAACAATTTCAAATTAACAATAAATGCGTGCACAGCAGACTCTCTCCTGTCCGTGCTGGCATATTAGTTTCAAATCTTAAGAGATTTTCAAGCCCGTTCATTTCCCATATATACGTGTTTCAATATCAATACTCTCAATTATTTTTGAGTACCGCTTGAAGCACCATCTTTTCCATTGGCAGACCTTATAATGGAAGAAGCAGCAACATCTAACATGCTGAATTCGTGCCAAATTAACAAATTAAATAGATTAAATTCACTAACCAGAAGTAAGTTTAATATGTATGCCCTATTGCCTAGTTATTTATTCTTTATAAGAACAGAAACCTTGTCTTCAAAAACCTCAACTCTAATCTAATCTAAACACCTTTTGACACCTATTAAAATTTCATAATTGATCACCTATTCCGACAGTTTTAAATTTTTAAATCCAACCCCGCAATATTAATTGCTACTGTGAATGAACAATTAATTACAGTTGACATGGTCCTGCTTGCCACCGATTTGTCAAATAATTACAAAAACAAATTGTTTCATCAAAAAAGTGCTGACACCTAATTTGCTACCACTTGGCCACATAATCACTCAAAATAAACAAGTTTTGCCAGTGTCAGATGTATTATATTATATTATACAGCGACCCGTTGAATCTTCGGGATGTACTCGTGTCTATCAATCAAAGATACTCGTATCTCTGCTTTTCATACTCCTGCATCTGCTGTCAATTATCCGGCAAACATTTTCATTCAGCGGATAACAAATATTTGTTCTACAGTTTTCTTTCCTCGCATTCTTGCGGAACTCTTCCATTTTACATCAAATAAATCAGCTCAAAGCTACTAAGATCACATTACATACCAAACGGTTCACGCCGAGGACAGAGTTTAATTACAGTCGACTAAGCGATGCAAACTTTAAGCACCACTCTAAGACGAAACGAAAACTCAAAAAATTAACTCAGCTCAAATAGATATGTATGTTACAATGTGATATCTGTGAACAGGGTATAATGGGAAGTGTAACATATTTGATAAAAATTACGTAAGCATCTGCGACAGAGAATCATGTTGAATTTGGGAGATGTCTATCTATTTCCGAGCGCTTTATTTTGATCAATCAAAAAGCTCAAGTTCATGTTGATATTGAATTTGCTACAATTTTAGCTTCTGACGTAGAATTTTAGTTTTGCGGCTATTTTTAGATTTAGATACTTGTGTTGTGACAAGCGATTCTTATTGAATTTTCCGGTGTCGGCATTTTTCTTTTGCTTGTGTTTTTCTTTTAGGAGTATCTACTCATTTGTTTTATTTTTTTTGTGAGTCTGTTTGCGTCTTAAAAGCACCAGGTGGGCTAGTCTTGTTCAAGTACAAGGGCAAATGATCATGCTGAGATCGGTCGTCTGAATCGTTTGTTTAGTTAACCCTCCGATGAGTGAATAATTTTTTTCGCTTTATGTGGGGGACCTACAACTGTTTTCGACTATAACACCTGCAAAAGTTGGAATTTTTCGACCTTTTCAAAAGCAAATTTTATTGTTAGGCCATAATATATTAATAAAAATCAATTTTACCATTAACTTTTAAACTTTGTAATTTATTTTTCAAAATATATTAAATTTTATATGTGTTAAGTATTATTACCACTACATTCATTACATCGCAAGCATACGGGTTTTCTGCAGTTATGACATAGAGCCCTAGTCTTTCGTTGGCGTTTGTTTAGCCTACGACAGAGGTAGCAGGATGTTCTATTTGATTTTGGTGAGAAGGCAGGTACATCTCCTTGTACTGGAATTTGAGTCATAATTACACCAAAAGCTTCCATCGCATTGCAGGAACGAACGCCGTTTGTCCGTTTGTTTGGTTGAAGCCAACTCATCATAAATTATAAATGCAACCAATGCAGTTACGTCTATCATGTTGAAAAACACAGCTAGTGGCCATCGCCTGGTGGGCCTCTTACACGTATATGTGCCCAGCATCTGGTCCATGGTATCAACACCTGACTTATTGTCATTGTAATCCAAAATGGCCAACGGTTTCAGTTTTGCATTGCTATTGTCTGTAGCACACGTATTCACTATACAATAACAATACAATAAAATGAATGCCTTATTTTTCTTTGGCAGAAACTCTTGAACAGAGTGCAACATCACCTTCGTGGAATCTAAATAACGTTCTAAGTACCGGACGGGTCCTATTTTACAAAATTCCTTTGGAATAAATCTTTTATTCGTACGTACTGTTCCTGCATATGTGGTTCTCTGCGTTAAAAGTATCTTCGTCAAATCCATCGCAGTAAAAAAAATATCTGCATAAGTTGTATGCATATATTTCTTCGTTAGTTCCAGCACAACTGTTTGCCCTTGATTCACCTCACGTTGCTGATTCTGCTGCTTCCCAGAGTAAATCATTCCTTTCAATGGAAAGTGTGATTCGAAGTCACACTTTTATGCCATGTATAGCCGGTTTTGAAGGTATATATTGTGTAAACCTCGTACGACCTCTGTACGGAAATAGTTGTTCATCGACTGTCAAAGTCGATACCATGGATACCATGGTGTGGTATGTAAACCGATTCTAGGTTTGCTTGCATCATTGTTCAGACATCATCAATTGCGCTGTCTTGCTGCTTTTTTGGCGTTCTGTGTGAGGGTTGACGTTGTCAAAGCGGATACATTTCTTCATAAACAAAAATCGGTCCAAGGGCAGAACAGCTTTATAAATAGGTACATGGGAAGCACCCCATAACTGATTGACTGGCTTATTATTTGATTGGCATAGTCCAGCATGCAAAATTATTGCCATAAATGCATTCATCTCCATCTTATTGAAAGGTTGCCACTGTTTTTCTTTCTGAGGATGAGCATCATTCCATTTCATGGTCACTTGTTGTCATTGCTTCCATGAGATAATGGACTTGAATATTTGTAGCGGATATTTTGCTGTTATCCGCAAATGATTATTTGGTTATAATTCGCAACATTATGAGCACGAACTCGTGAGCTTGGTGCCATCTTTTGCTGTGTAGGAGTCATAGCTATCAAGTTCAGAATCATCAGCCCCATCAGCCTCATTTTCCGTTTCATCGTCTTCTTCTTCGTCTTCATAATCTACGCTTATCTCGTTTTCACAATCTGAGTCTTCAATAGAAATTTGTTGGTATGTCGGATCTGCTTCTTCATCGTCATCATCATTTGCAAATGGATTGAAAAGATTTTGCTCATCTGCCTCATCAAATGTACGTGCTAAACTTTCGAATTTAATATTTTCACTCTCCTAGCGTAATTTCTAACAAATAGTACAAAAACAAGTAAAAAGCTAAATTACTTCAAACGCTATGTATAGTAATTCAGTTTTTCCAAAGCAAAGTAATATTTTCACTTTATTTTATTTGCCTGCACAAAACACAACTGGACTCTCTAAAAGATACTTCATAAATAAATCGCAGACACAGATTCTGGAGATACTTAACAAATTAACCGCTGACACAGATTCTGGAATTTCCCATAATTACGAGTGGCAAAAAACAATCATGCAAAAATTGGTTAACCCCAATAAAGTACATAAAATAAGTAAATTCCAATAAAAGAATAAAATTATGCATCGATCACTTTGATTTTTTTTTAAAACGCAGAAAACAATAGGCTTCTGGAAAATATGTTGGGTCGAAGGTATCACGCTTTACTGGAAATGGTCGTAAAATCGCTTCAAAAATCAAAAAGGTCCCCAGAGACCTATTCACTCGTCGGAGAATTAAGAATATGCAAAGAACGTAGAATCATAGACATACAGGCATCCGTGGAGATTTTAGCTAGAAATATAAGTACAAGGCTGTTTTCGGGTATTTAGTTTTTACTTTTCGCGCTATCCAAAATGGGGTCTTATTCTATTGCATTGTTCCTCCGAGTAAAATACGACCAATCTTTAACGGTCGGAATTAACAAACTGCATCCTATCAAGGAAGATATGGCCTTCCCACCATCAAAATAAAACGAAGAACCTATTAAACAGAACCCGCCCAGAAATCGGCAGAATCACGGCAATAACCACGGGATGTTGGCCAATTGGAGACCTTGCGGCCAAACTAGGTATCCCATACAACCTTTACTGCACCGACCGGACCACATCCTTAATAACCATCACAAAATAGGTTACATGAGGCGTGGTAACAAAGCGGCACATCCTAGTGCTAATTGGATTTAATGGTATGAACCGCTACTTCTATCCTACATGTCCTAGTAATCTTAGATGACAGATGCGGAGTTTTCTGACACCGTAGATGTTTCCGTACAGTTGTTTACTAAGTCCATGCTTCATTGTCAGAAAATAATACTGGGATGATCAAGGTCTCATCAACTCAATTCCCTTCTTAGCCTGTAATATTCTGTCTAATTCTTCGATGCTGTGTGTCCTTTCTGGTCGACAGCAAAAACTTCCCTTTGTTTTTAACCGGTACAACAATTTTGGCAGCTTCAAATATCAGACTAGTGAACGCACAGGTGACAGAACGCTGAGTTCTAAGCGTCATAAGCGGCCATGAAATCGATAAAAAGATGGTGGCAATCGATATGGTCCTTTTCCAAGATCTGACGAAGTGTGAAAATTTGATCGATTTTGGACTTTCTCGGCCTCGCTGATAGGGGGTTGCCGAAGCGTTTCAGAGGTTTACACAATATTGCAGATAAGATGTTAAATGTAATGTTGAGGGTACTTATACCTCTATAGTTGAAGCAGTTAAGCGGATCTTCTTTCTCGTGGAACGCGCAAGCGATGCTGAGGTTCCACTTTTCTAACCAGATCTTATAAATGAGTTGGTGAATGCTTTTCATTAAGTCATATCCAGCAGATTTAAATATTTCGGCCGGTAAGCCATCAAGTTTTGTTGGATTTAAACTTAGATATATGTATATAGATATCTGTAGTAAGTTAAAAGAAAAAATGCATGTATGTACATAAATTGGTAGCACTGAACAACGAATAAAAATTGTAAAGTGGTAACACTATATGAGAACCTGTCAGTAGACACGGGGCAGTTGTAATTTAGCTTTATATTACAAATTCATAAGACGAATGAGACTCAAAGTAAAGCGTCATTTGGAGAGTTGCTTAACGTGGGTTGCATATTCTCTAAGTATGGAAAAAAAAAGGGATTTTTACATAACATACCAAAGGGCGATGTTCCGTTCGACACGTTACATATCAATCACTTTGGCCGGATAGGATTGAAGAGATTTAAGAAGAACTATGTATTCCTAGTGGTGGATGCGTTCACGGGAGCGCGGGAGGTTCTAGGGCTCTTAAGGAAGTATTTCGTTGCATACAGTCGTCAAAGAACATAGTATCGGATAGGGGAAGTGCTTTTACGGGGTATGAGTTTAAAGTTTTTATGGAGGACATATAATACATATAAAGATAGCTACAGAGTCGCCGCAAGCCAATAGATAGGTAGAGCGAATAAATTGGAGCCTGAAACCCATGATAGCGAAAGCGGTGAGTCACGATGGAAACAGGAGTTTAGAGAACATGTTTTTGGATATACAGTTAACCATGACTAATGCGGTGCATAGAAGCATAGAAGCCCCAAGTGAATTACTATTCGGTGTGATACAGAGGGGTAGGATAATCGATCGTCTAAAAGAAAATTTTGAAGAAATAGTCAGGTTAAGGGAGGAATCGGACTTAAAGGTAAAGAGAGCAGGAGCTGTTCTCATGCGTCACGTGTGTATAAAGTAGATGACTATGTCATGGGAAGGAATTTTGTCAGTACGCTGGGTGCCCCAAGAAAATTGATACCGAGTTTAAGGGGCCATATAGGGTTAACAGAGTGTTAGGAAACGGGAGGTACGAACTGACGGACGCCGTAAAGGGGCACTTGAGAGGCAGCGAATATGAGACCGTATTTAAGAAAAAACCCGAGCCAAAACTAAGGAGTGCAATCGGGGCGAATGCAAGTCAGGATGGTCGAATTGTAGTAAGTTATAAGAGAAAAAGCCATGTACATATATAAATTGGTAGCACTGAACAACGAATAAAATTTGTAAAGTGGTAACACTATATGAGAGCCTGTCAGTAGACAGGGGGCAGTTGTAATTTAGCTTTAAAGTAAAACGGATCGTAAGTCGAATAAAGTGAGCCGTCATATTACATATCCTCATTTTATTTTGGTCAGGGGGACTGAAGTTTTGGCTATTGTCGTCTGAGTTGAATGGTCTATCCTGCCTGACGAAAAGATGTTATGTTTCATCGCCGTTATTCAGAAGAAGTTTATTTATATTTTCAGTACCGATTGTGAATCTACTGTGAATCCTGGAATAAAAATCCTCAAAATACTCGATTACTCGTACACGCTTTTCGTACGAAGCCGATATTCTTCCCATCCAATTGTTGAGATATTTCGGGAAACGCGTTCGGCAAAGATTTCGGCAGTCTCTTGAGATTGCAGACTGCATTTGTATGGAGATTGGGAAATCCGCATGCAACAAGATAGTAATCCGAGTGAATGTTCAATGATAAATTTGGTTTGTCGTTTATGAAAAAAAAAATCGCGGTACCACATTGGGTATGACCAAGGTTATGACTTATTTTAGTGACATTTCGTTCCGTCGCAAATTAAATTAGCCTAAGGCTATTATCAAACCTCTTGTCTTGTATGATGTCTTGTTGTCTTAGTATGATTTTAAAGTCATACTGAGGACAAACTAGAATCTTCGTGATTATTCGGCTGCACGTGGCCTGTAAATGTGTTAAACATTTAGTGTGCAGATCCGATTGCATTGTCAATAGTAATGTCATAATTATTTGAAACTTTTTCCAACCTGAATGGTCATCTATTTCAGGGATGCCAGTAATCTATTTCAGGGATGCGAGCACTGCCGCTCGCTCACAATATAATTTTTTAAGAACTTGTCTCACTCTTGAAAGTTAATTATTGACCTGAGCTCCGAATATATCAAAGTAGCTCTAATAAAGTTTGTACTGTGGATAACCTCGTGTTAGGCATTTGAGGGCACATATCCGTTAAGTAGCAAGAGATGCTCCCTAAGTAACATACGTGCTGAAGTTCACCCACATATATAGTCAGACTCAGGATACGCTAATGGTTGATTGACTTTAGCATTGATTCACAGATAACAATTTACGAAAATTTGGACTTTATATGAACAATATACTGAATTCAGTTTTAGCTTTCGATACAGGTACACTCCTTACAAGATATGTGTCATTGATGACCGAAACCGCTGGAGATTGCCACGCATCTCCAACACTCAAACTGCTAATAGTACTGGCGTCACTGTTGAACTAGAAAGATTCCGGATTCATAGCCACAAATAACAGGCAGCTAAGTAACGTCAATCCACCAATGTTCTACTCCCAAGAAATGACACGGTTCTAAAGTTATCTTATGTCAATAGTAGATGGGCTCATTTGGACAACAATGAGACTTCTAAACTTATATGGCCCATATCTACCCCATATTGGCACACATCAAAATGCAATCCCTTGGTAGTTACCGCTTCCGAGTTCTTAATGATCTCAGTTTTATGAGGATCTTCAACTTTGATATACATATTTACCAATAAATCTTTTTGGTTCCAAGAGCACCTATTCCATCGTCATCCTACATTCTCACAGTGTTGTTACAATCGACTTAAATCTAGTCTAAGTGCAATTCCACGAGGATCTAATTTCTCTCTTCGAAAAAAATATTAAGCCACTATTAAGCTTCCTCTATTCCCACCTTGTTAAAGGATGCCACAAAATCATTGGCATCAGTCAGAAATTAAAATACTCAAGCGAGACAAATTGAATAATGCTGCCAAATTTAATTACTCTACTTAACTAAGAATAATTCGAGCAGCCACAGATACGGTTAAAAAAGCAAAAAAAGATACAACTACATCCACTTAAAGTACCATTAGAATTAGAGAAGATATTTTTTGGCTAATTACATTTTTAAAATTGGACCACGAAGTGTTGCTGGCACATGTGAACTGACAATTCTATTGACTCTATGAAAGATTACATGACCATTTCAGATTCGTCTGCGCATTAAATACTTTAGTTCGATTCAAAAAAACACTCACCTGAAGGCATACGACTAATATTTTTATTTTTTTATTTTTTTATTTTTTTTTATACGGTCCGTTGTCTATTGTTAATATCCATTGAAAAACCGAATAATTAACAGAAATGAATGCGGTTACTGATTCCACAATGTTTTTCAAAATGCATTGTTTGGAGGCAATGTTTCTTGCCTTTCCTACTATGATAGCGACAACAATTTTTATTGGAAAAAATATACATTCTTTGAGATTTGACTATTATTTCCGAATTGCATAAAATTATCAACTTTATCCACCTGACATTTAGCAACATTTACAATATAAGGGGGTATTATGAAATCTGACAAAGACGTTACTTTTGCCGTGCACACTTAAGCCAGAATCCTGGTTGAGAGTCAGTAAAGATGATCAGCGTATTTCAGGTGTTTAAGGTACATTATTATGGTAGTTGAAAATCATGATTTTTTTTTTTCTGTCAAAACAGCGAGGATTATATTGCTGATACATGCCGTACTATGCATAGAATTTGAAAGCTATCTAACATACAATGTTGTATACCCACAACTTTCCTGTTTTTTCGGGTAGCCCGCAAATAACCTTTAGATTTCCAAACTTCATATAATTATTTTTCTTTTTCTACCTCCTATGGCTTAACTACAAGTCGTTAGTTATAACTTATATCCTAGTCGGTTTCCTTTTCTATAATACTCCGATGCAATATTAGCATTGTTTGGAGAGTCGGTATGCAGAACGTAAATATATGAATATTTGGGCGCTAGTGGACTTTATTGGCCTAAAGCCACACTGACTTTAGATGTTCACACAGCACAGGAGATAGAATCTTGTAGGCGATGTTAAGAAGCATGATGCCTCTGTAGTTCTCTGTAGTAGGTCTCCTTTCTTGAGAATTGGAAGCCAATGCTAATGTTCCATTCATCTGGCATACTTTTATGTGAGCATATCTTACAGACGAGTTGGTGTATGCTTCTTACGAACTCATCGTCTGCTGCTTTAGAGAGCTCTGCAGTAAGGTCGTCCGCTACAGCAGCTTTGTTGGACTTAAGTTTAGATAAGGCAATCTTTACCTCGTCCAAGTCCATTCTGCCTGACAGCGGTATTTGATTCGTTATAGCCGTTATACAGTCTACAGGAATGTTCTTTTCAAATCCACACCATGACACACGACTCTGCTACCATGTTTACTTGTTCGTCTTTACAGGCTTCGGTTCGGGGTTTGTGTCCGTGGCATGTTTTTTTTTCCACCTTTTGGAAAAATTTCCGACTCTTATTCTTGGAGCAGCATCTTTCAATTTCATCGACCATGTGCTTCTCATGCTCTTTTTTTTTTCTCCTCTTCTGTTCATTGAACGCATGAGCAGCTCTAGTTTTCCTATGCACCGACTCTTTGTATTGATCTTGTTTAGCTGCAGCTGCATCAAACCAGGAGTTTCGTTATGGTGGCCAAGTGAAACTCAGCATATCAAAGTGGCATCTCTGATGGTTTTCTAGCAATGTTGCAATTGGTCTTCGATACTATATGTTAACGGTATATGAGCTATTGAAATATTAAGAAAGAATCGATAGGAAAAGGATTTGGCTATTTCTTGAGATTGCAACCGTCCGAAGACAATATCCACAAACGTACCTTGGCTATAACAAGAAAGCCGAGGACAATTTTAATGTCATAGCTAGGCCCTGCTCCTATTCCTTATCGAAGAGCTCGTAGAAGCCATCTTTTCTGTCTTTATCTTTCTCCTTTGTAGGGGCGTGTACGCTTATAAGGCTAATGTCAGAAAATTTAGCTTATATACGGATTGTTGCGATGCGCTCCCTAACGTGCCTAAGCCTGCCTCTAACAACAAATCCGCATTCAAAGGACCTGATTTTGCCATTAATAATAATCGCCGTAATACAATAGATGTTACAGTTTTTCATAGTCTTTTTGTCCGCCCTATTCCATCGCATTTCTTGAATGGCGGTAATATGTGCTTTGCAGCATTCCAAGGCCTCCGCTAGTTTTTCGGTTGTACGTGGCCTATTAATAGACATAATAATTCACATGCAAATTCCGAGTTCGTTGTCCTGGTTTCGTTTGCAGAGGTTGTCAAGATCTGTCCGTATCCAAGTCTTGTTGTTGCTTCGTAACTAAGGTTTTTTTTTCATGGCCGAGTAGTTACCTTAGCGGCAGAACCTTCAGACTGGGGGTCCAGTTTCATTATAAATAACCCTGGGACAATCATTTATTAAAAACAAGGTCAGTTACAACTATGTTATGTGCATTGACTCAAAATTTTGACCGTTACAATCGTCCTGATAAGAATCAAGAGAATATTACCGTAATTCAAAATCGCATTTAATATCGTCCCTGCAGCGTATTCGGAAAATCATAGTTACTATATAAGATCATATTGACCCAAGTACTAAAGCCGAATAACCATTGAGGACATCGAAGATTTTAAGAGATCCGTTGTCTTTATTAATAGACAAAATTTCCATATTTAGGTAAGCGAACAGACAGATTCTTGTTCTTAGATTGCTTGGTTAAATTTTCATGCTGAAAGTGTCATTGGGGCGCACCTCTTCCGAGAAAAAGCCGGCAAGTCGACCATTTGCCACACAGCATATGCCACAATTAATTTATTGAAGATGAAGTTTGGTGATAGACTTTTCGTCAGAAAAAGTCCCATCAATTGGCCGTCTTGCTTATGAGTTTAAATACCTTTATAGCTTAAAGCTTGAAAGGGAGCAATTGAGGTGAAATTTCTGGAATACTGACCGAGTTACGCGAAAAAATTAATGCAAACCAATCCAGCATGCAAATCATGCAACTACTTGGTAAGGAATTTAAATAAGCTCATATTTCATAGGTTATAGCATCAATTATATATTAATCCAACATAAAAACTTCATTGACATCTCAATGTTAAAAAATAAATAAACTCTACATATTTATGTTTAGATCTCCAGATATATGAACGACGTTTGCTTACTTATCAAAGGGTTTCGATTTAATGGATTCGATGTATTCGCATTTCCAGCTCAGATTCTGCCCAATACCAATTTCTTATATTCGGGGAAGAAGGATTTTCATGGATTGTGTCAGGTGGCATCGATGTTTCGATTATAACCTCGTTCGGAGTGTATGTGTGGAGACGTCGAAAGGCAAAAGATGGAAAGCAAATCTTCTGAAAGCCTCCATTTACTAAAAGAAAACTTCCACTTTAACGTTTTCGTCAGATGATATTATGCAGTCCAGGAAATAATTTTTTTTTTTCATCTTCTTATTTTATCATACATAAAGTACAAAAGTTACGTATTTCTACGAGATATCTGCACTGCTGATGCACCCCTAGTGCTTAATCTTCTGACATCAGTACCATTCCAAAAGCGTCTCTGTTTTGGTATATCTCTTAAAGCAGACCAAGAGTTCACCGATGTTTTTGTATTTGAGTGACTCAAATACTTTTACTTCGATCATTTCATCGAACCCTCAACGACATCTGTTGAACATGGTAACACTAGTTGATGTTCTCAGAATGAAGTTTTTCCGTTAATAGAGAAAGTTCTGAGAATGCGCGCGCATCTTATTAGATCACGGGCTGACATTCGTAATATTTCCACTTACGTCGCTGTCATTTTGTCATCGTTATTCTCGTACATCGTTCGAATATTAAACTAGGAGGACCACTGTTATTTATAACAAATTTTCAAGTTTGTCACTTTTTGAACACCATTTATTTCACCTCCAGCTAGCTCTGTATGCGAAGGTAGCCATCGCAATCTTCTTGGTGTTTAAAGTTACAGCTTGAGTTTTCAAATTGTTTACACTTTGCTACGATGACTTCTATAAAATAGATATCAAGAGCTGACAATGTTGATGTTCGGCTTGAGAACGATTGATTAACAACCAGATATTTCCTCGAGCTTTTATTTAATTACTCAGAGTTGCTCCAAGGGTTCCCACGTCGCTTTCATCGGCGAAAAAAAGGAGTCGTTTTGGACCTGTCAATAGAAAATTTTCAATGCCATTAAAACCAATAGATTTTATACACTTCCTTGGTATACTCCAACTATAAATTCGGGCTCCCAGATTATTCCCGCAGTGCATTTAACTTTCGTTTTAACGTTTTATACTGTATACGCCTTGGTTACATAATGAGATATTAACTTCGTCCATGTAAGCTCTTTATGAACTTTATCGAACGCCGTCGATGAAGACGATATTGAGGTCTTTTGAACCTTCCCGATATTTCTCGACCATTATCCGTAATTACCTCCAAGACATATAAAATATAAAATACTGCAGACTTCAATTATACAAAGATTGGCCTAGGTTTTAGGTAGGCCTCACCCTCGGCCAAATGAGAAGTTTGAGTGAGGTTTCATTGTAGATCGGGATGGTGTTTGATGCATTTCAATCTTTATGAGCGTAGGGGCTTAAGCCATAAAGGCAAGTTCCCAGTAAAACAATAGAGACATTCTGCCCCTACTAATGAAGAGATATTTTTCTATTTAGCGTATTTCCTCAGTTCAATAGTTTACATTTGCATCTTTGTTTTAAAAAACTTCATTTTCATCAGTTGGCAAGCTCTCTTAATTTTCTTCCTCCAATGGAGGAGGCGAAACTTGAGATTAAACAATTTAAATCCTACACGCACGCAACATATCTCTTAGATAAAATAATTTGAAAATAATTTACGAGTGTATGAAATTGCATTTCAAAGTAAAAATTTCAAAAATATCACGAATGAGAATTTGGCACTGTTCCACAAGAACAGAAATTTTATTTAGCGAATTTTCCATACATCAAAAAAGAAAAAGTTTGTTTAAAAACTATTGTTATGGAACACCGCAACATTTTTATTCAATTTCTTCTGTTTACTTTGTCGTTTCATAAATTTTATTTAGAACAAACATCTAGCAGAGAAATGCAGTTGGCGGAAGCTGTGACGTTCATTGTTTGAAGATAACTCGTAAACTGCTTCAAAATTTAATGGTGTTGACTGTAGATTCTTGATTTTGGTATAATATCTTGGTTATAGTGATTATAACGATGATTCTTATTGTGACAGGGCTAGAGTAAAGATGCTAACAAAGTTCTTAACAAACATTGAAGAGTTCAAGGAACAACGAAAATGCAATAAACTATTCCCAAAAATGTGGTTACTCAGCACTTGCAGCTAGTGTGATCAGAACTAGTCGGGAGCACAGGCTCTGATTGGGTTACCGGCTCTGTTTGTTACCAATAACAAACTAACAACTAGCACGTACGAGATTATCAAAAAAAAAAAAAAAATAATAATAATAAATAAATAAATAAAATATTCGATTTCATGTGGTTAAAATTCTCCGTAAGCAAATTATCTATTGTACTATTGCTTTATTTACAGAAGCTCTAAACTGGACAGAAATTCGACTAAGGTCGATGCCTTATTTGACTTACTGACTTACAAAGAATTGTATCCCTGTATTCTCACACTGAAATCGTTATAACGGTCGATTTCGATAGACACAATTCTGGGTAGCTTCGAAATTTCGGACAGAAAACACCCGAAGTGTGTTGAGATCTCCGCCACGGAAAACAACTTAACCCAGATGGTAAATGAGCTCACCAACTATCTAATGTTGATAGTCATACCGCCAACATCCTGGACTTGTTTTTAACTTCTCACCTTGGCAATTACAAATTCCATAGGCTGATTTCTCGTACACTGATCACACAGTTGGAAAATAATTATTTTGAAAAATCCGTATGGAAATACGAGAAAGCCATTTGGAGTGGGCAGATTCTTTATACATTTTAGCTGGCCGTTATGAACACATACGATTACACTATTAGATCTCATTCTAATCCCTCATCGAACCAAAAGAAAAGGCATGGTACGACTCGAGCTGAAAAGAGGTTGTCAGAGTTAGAGAAATGTTTTTTCTGTTCTACTATTCAAGAGGAACCTGACAAAGGAAAACCAAAAGAGTTCAAACGAACCAGGAATGACTACATCGCCTTTCTTAAGCGTATGGAATTCCAATACGACCAAACATTGAGGGTAAAAATAATACAATGTCCCAAAGGTAGTAAACATTTTTGGTCGTTCATCCTCCACCCTAACGCTCATTTACAATAACATTCCAGCTGTCAGCTCTTTGGACAAGGCCAATCTGCTTGCTTGCTGCACGTCTACACTTGAGTGCGTCGAAACTTCAATGGGAGGAATCTACTTTTGCGCTCATGTAGTATCAAGAGTTCTTGAAGATCTAAACATTCACAAATCCGCTGGTCCAGATGGTATATCTCCCCTTCTTCTGAAGAGGTGTTCTTCCTCGCGGGAAAATTTTTTGCGCAAGATTTTTCATCCTACTCTTTAGGACTCTTATCGAGTAGATCGAAAACAGTATTTGTACAACCCGTCCTGAAATAGATGAATCTTCTTTTCTTTCCTCCTACAGACCCATTGCACTTACGTCTCTCTTCTACATGCTATACAAAATTGGTCTGGTGTCGATTTTATACGAAAAAGCGGCATATTTCCCTAACTTTGATCGCGTCTGTCGGTTCACCTTAACTTTACTCCACAATAAACGTCTTGGACCTATGAATCTGTTATAAGGAAATTCTGTTTTATTGTTTGGGATTAATTTTAATTTGCAACCCTGTTATTTATTTTTGGTATTATAATGGATTTTTAAAGTACTGTCATCTTCTTAACCTTCCCCCCCCCCTCCCACACCATACCCTACGTATGGCTAGACGCCAATTTTAAGTATCAGTTTTATGGGTACTTCATATGTGTTGTATGTGCATGGCAACTCTGTAACTATAATTAAATGAAACAATAAAGAGACGTCATTCGCAAGTGAATTGTCAAGCAAATAACACGACATAGTCGGATTAGAATTTATCAATAGAGTAACCCTCTAAACAAGAAGACAATTTGAAACAGAAAAAAATATTTCTGAAGAAAGCTCTGAAAGTATAAGGAGCGGAAGTGAAGAGACCGAAATGAATACAAGTGATGGTAATTTTGATGTGATAAAACCAGAAAAACGGGATTAGCTAAATCAATCAACAGAAAAACATGCGAATAACATGCAACAACATAATAAATATACAGCAGTGGATGCAGTTAATCTTAGAACGCGAAAATACAATGAAAGAAGAAATGACCACACTCAAGTGAACAAGTCCATAAAAAACAGACTTTCGTACAACCAGCAAGAAAGCGGTAAGAACATAGCAAGGATTACCATAAAATTTGCAACTGTTTGAGCAACGACGTTTGGTCAACAATACAATAATTGTGGTCGCATAGATCATTTTATTGTTGTCTCCTTCATATCTAAGAATTTAATACTCTTGTGCCGGTTGATGATATTGTTTTGCATAATATCTCTGAAGCGGGTATTGAGTGTATAAAGTGGTATGAGATTATTCGTGTCAATAGTTGCATGATAAAGTTTAAGTTGGATACGAGCGCTGACGCGAGTGTCTTATCATAAAGTATCTCAAGTTTTTGAAAGACGTCATATTAAAGGAAGGTGGTATACCCTCAAAAAAACGATAGAAGAAACGTTTTGCGTTGGGAATTGGGAATTGGGAATGTGTTGTCATGTTTAGAAACAAAGAAATGCTATTAAAGTTTACTATCATATCGTATCCTGATATTAACCTTAACTAGGTTTAGATGTATGCAAAAAATTAAATTTGATTAAGAGAATTAACCCAATTGAACATATTCTGTATCTAAAGAAATATATGTGCATCAAAATAAAGACGTATTCGAAGGTTTGGGATGTTTTATGAACAATCTATACATTCGATAAAGAAACGATTCTTTTCCAGTGGTGAAGCCAGCAAGAAATAGAACTTTCCCTTTAACAGCTTGCGTGAAAGAAGAACTACAGAACGTGGTTGATCGAAAAATAATTGAAAGAGTGGACAGTCCGGTCAAACGTGCATCGAATTAGGTAATTGTGAAAAATAAAACAGGTAAGCTTCGCCTGTGTATTAGGCCACAGGATGTGAAAATCATATTATCTTGTTGTTTGAATCAATATCTGCTCGTATTGCAAAAAAAAAAAAAAAAATTAACGTTCTCGTTTTAAAGTAAGACTTCTAGCAAATCGGCTTAAGTCCTAAAACAAGTGAATTGTGTACATTCAAAACTCCGCTTAGATGCTGCTGCTTTAAGCGTTTGCTTTTTGGTATAAAAATAATTTCAAAAATATAACGAACAAAATTTCGAAGACATTCAGAATGTGATTTTAGGTATAGTTTGATTCATCGTGAGGTTTGATTTTCAATAGGCTTTTTTGACAGATCACGCTTGACTTCTATCAAACTTATTCTTATTCTTTTTGTTCAGTATCGTATGGCAAGTTATCATGAAAGGACTCGCATTACAACAGTGTCTCTAATTTGTTCAACTGTATTACGAAAATCAGTGTTCTGTGAGAAATGTTTTTCATGCGATTCGAGGAACTTACCGTGCACATAATCGTCTTACTGAAACCACTATTGCCAATACCATTCGCAAATTTGAGTCCCAGTTTACATTAGTGGATGATACTTGACCGGTTTGACCACATCCAGCACGTAGTGAAGAGACTATAGCACCTGTAGCTGAGAGTGTATGCGAAGACCGTGACGAATCGATTCGTCGTCGTTCTCAGTAGTTTGGCTTGGCGTATTCGACAACTTTGCGCATTATTATTTTATTTTTAGAAGCTTGGCCTAAAAGCATACAAAATTCAACCTGTGCAAGAATTGGAGCCAGGCGACTTAAATTTCCGTCATATTTTCAGTGAATGGGGTCTGGAAAAACTCAATGAAAACCCGGTGTCTTATCGTTAAATTTTATTCAGTAAAGAAACCCAGTTCTGGGTCAATCGATACGCTTATAAACAAAATTGCTATATTTGGGCTGATGAGCAACCCGAAGAGTAAAAAAAGCTACATCCATTAAAAAAAAACGGTATGGTGTGGTTTATTTTTCTTCAAAATTAAGGCAAATCAGAATGTTACCGTCAATGGCAAACGTTATCGCGCCATGTTAACGGACTAACACATGGGCTGATAGGTCCGTGACGTTTTATAGTAAAACGCAAAATTTTTGCAAAATTCAACTTTATTTATCAATATAGTTGCCTTCGAGATCGATACAATGTTTGAAATGATTTTTCAATCTTTCGATACCAGTTTTGTAGTACGATTTCGGTTTAGCCTTAAAATAGGCCTCTGTTTCGGCGATTACTTCTTCATCGGTCTTAAATCTCTTTCCGGCGAGCATTCTTTTGAGGTCTGCGAACAGGAAATAGTCGCTGGGGGCCAAATCTGGAGAATACGGTTAGTGGGTAAGCAATTCGTAGCCGAATTTATTCAATTTTGCCATCGTTTTCATCGCGACATGCTGTGCACTGTCGTGATGAAACAGCACTTTCTTTTTCTTCAAATGCGGCCGTTTTTTTGCGATTTCGTCCGTCAAACGACCCTTTTGGAGATAGTCGATGAAAATTATTCCATGTTTATCCCAAAATACGGATGCCATAAACTTGCCAGCCGACTGTTGAGTTTTTGGTCGTTTTGGACGAGGTTCTTCGCCTGCTCGCCACTCAGCTGACTGCCGACTTGAAGTGAAGTGGTGTGAAGTGATGGACCCAAGTTTCATCCGTTGTCACATACCGACGCAAAAAATCGGCTTTATTGCGGTTGAACAGCTTTAAACACTCCTCTGAATCATCAACACGTTGTTGTTTTTGGTCGACTGTGAGCAAACGCGGCACCCACTTTAAACATTGCTTTCGCATGTCCAAATATTCGTGTATGATATATCCAACACGCTCTTTTGATATCTTTAGGGCCTCAGCTATCTCGATCAACTTCACTTTACGGTCTTTCGTAATCATTTTGTGGACTTTTTTGATGTTTTCATCTGAAACAGCCTCTTTTGGACGTCCAATGCGTGCATCATCTTCGGTGCTTGTATGACCACTTTTAAATTTTTCAATCCACTTGCGAATGGTTCGTTCGGCTGGTGCAGAGTCCGGGTAACACTTATCAAGCCATTTCTTTGCATCGGCTGCATTTTTTCCCATCAAAAAGCAATGGTAAATCAACACACGAAATTGCTTTGAATCCATTTTTTTTTCACAATAACAAAAGTTGCTTCACTCACAACGCTATATCTCAAGAACCAATCGTCCGACAGCTGTCAACTTTATACAGTTGCTATGCTCGAGACAGTCGCCCAAAACTGAACCTTCCGAATAGATATCATTTTGAAAAAGTAAAAGCCATAAATTGTTCTTTTAACTAATAATAAAAATTTGAAGTTCACTTTCAAGCTGATGTGTTTTATTTTACATTATAAATCAAACCTCACGATGAATCACCATTCAACATATTTATTGATGATATCTTGATCGCAGCAGATACAATTTATGGTTATGATTCAGTTTTGCAATAAATGGTAAGCAGAGCGAGAGAATTAAACATAAAATTTTATATAGAGAATATGCAGTTAAGATTGAAAGAAGTAAAATATTTAGGAAAAATCATATCTCACGCTGGTATCAGATGTGATTCAGATAGAGTCAAAGTTATAATGCTAATTGATAAACAAAAGGATAAAAAGGATTTACAGAAATTATTCGGCATGATTAACTACATTCGAGAATATATACAAAATTTATATTAGCGTCGATCTCCCAGCCATTCAGAGAATTCCTTAAGCATGATGTTGTTTATAATTGAAAAACAGTTCATGTCAACTGATGCGCCAACTCTGCTAACATTTAATAAGTAAAAGGAAATAACTATAGAAACGGACGCATCGAAGTATGAATAAGGTTGTTGTATCTCACAGATGGATAAGCCTACTTCATTTGCTTCTATAAGTCTCATTGATGGTGAAATTAATTACGCCCAGTTAGAAAAATAATTTTTAGTTCTATTTTTCGCATGTCGTAAATTTTTAATTAAAATATTAATGAAAAAAGATTTTTGCAAGATTCCATCAGCGAGACTACAGCCCATGAAATTTAGCTTTATTAAATATCAAATAAATTTAGTGCATGTTCCTGTTGAATTTCTATTCATTGCAGATTTATTGTCACAATACTATAATATGGAAGACCAAATGCAAGAAATATAAGACTAAAGAGTTTTTAGACTCGATCAGTATCACAGATTAACGTTTGGAAAGCTTCAGGAAAGTACTAGAGTAACCTTCCGCTAGAAGGTTAGCAAATTGATAAACGAACCTTTAGCGATGTATTGTAGAAGATGTGAAGTAGCTTCCACTAAGCTTCGTAATGATTTGTTTAACGAAAATGTTATTATATTCTTAAACGTTCGAGTCTAGTTAATTTATGCGAGCCCATATTGTCCCAACTTCACATGTCACACACCGGGGAATCGAAAAAACTAGGAAAAGAGCGCAAAGTTTAGTATACTGACCCAAAATTGACGAGACAATTGTGAAATCAATATCAAAGTACACTGTATTCCAAGAGAATCGTTTGTCGAACACAAGAGAACCAATGATATGCGCTATATACCAAAATTGCCGTTCAGCAAGCTGGGTTTGGGCATATGTGAATATTTCTCGAATAGTATCGGACTATTTTTCTCGCTATCTAGATTTTCTCAAAAACACCTAGCGAATACATAGCTAAGCTATATACATGCTTTTCCATCCACGGAATACCTATTGAAATTGTGTCGGACAATGTGCTATTCAACTCTTTTGAATTCAAGAAATTTTGTCAAAAAATTGAAACAAAATTAACAACAACAAGCCCAGGATACGTACAAGCTAATGGGCTTGCCGAAAAAGCAGTCAGAATAATCAGAAACTTACTAAGAAATTCACATGAAAGCAATGACGAGATTTGGCTTGCACTATTAGAATACCGTAACACGCTATTAAAGGAGGTCGATGTAAAATTGCTTATGAGTGTATCTGAAACAAACTTAAATGTACTTGAAGGAAAAGGTATTGTATGTGTATGGCAACTCTGTAACTATAATTAAATGAAACAATAAAGAGACGTCATAAGACGTCATTCGTAAGTATATTGTCAAACAAATAGCACAATATGAATCTACGCCCTTTTTTGTTATACTTTCGCGGTCAAATTTCACTGGGGGCCCTTAGACTATTAATATCACTTCGGACCTACTTCCTACATGTGACAGGCTTCAGCAGGTATTTTCTGCTTAATTTCGAAATAAAGATGATAGCATATGTGGCGCTATAATTTTTTGTGTTGACATTGAACAAATCATGTTTAGTAAGCATGCTTACTTTTAGCTCAATGCGCACACAGCGTGGGCGAAGAAAATTTAGAAAGGAAATGAAGATAGATATACCAATGTACGTTGGTTTTGAATGTTTGCACTTTATAATGACTGCGAAATGAGTGAATATTGAATGAAATTAACTCTACGACTTAAGAAAGATTCACAGTATTTAAGAGTTTGCATTTCTAACAAGACTGGTGTTAAGTTTAATGGTGCGCAGCGACGGAATACTACAAGCAATATCGATGGAACTTTGATGGTAAAAATAACTATAGAACAAGCTCAGGAAGGAATGAATTGAATGAACAATATCTTCGTCAGCTATGAGTTTTAGGCTTGGTTCTAAATTCTATTTTACATGTGGGGATTCGTTTTTGGAACACCTGACCAGATTTGGATATTTTACTTCAATTTAGGGTAATACATTGAGTACAGATCAAACGGGTTAAATTATTTTAATCATCATTTCAGGGAACCTAGACATTTCGAAGCATTTTGAAGATGATGATAATATCATTATCTCACATATTGGTGTCGGCGACGTAAATCGACATTCATGGATATTGGCTAGGTGTTCAGGTTTGGTTTCGCAACAGCTGCAAGCATTATGTTTTAGAAGCATTAAGATTTACTCTTTTGGAGGTTTCTAAATATACTATACTGTATTAAAATATTAAAAATTAATGAAATTAACAAATGCTAAAGCCTAAGTGTAAGACTTTAGTCCAAAACTGATTTGAAAATGTGAGTTCAATATCGTCAGTAAAAAAATGGAGTAGGCAAAGCAAATAAGAAATCATTAAAAAAACGAAAAAGGTTGTCGGAGACAGAACGGAGTCCTGGAGCACATCAGCATTTATTTTATCCACAGCTTCACAACTTCAATTAAACGGTTCAACAGATAACTTCTAATCCATTGAAGAGGAAATTCGACAACTTCAAATGAATGCATTTTGAACAAAATAAATATTAAATATCAGTATCCTGCTTTCACCAGTTGGTGTAGGCTTTTTTTCCCACGGTGAGGCATGCTATCAAACCACGAGTAAAGTACCGCCGGTTCACTATGTAATGTCCTTGATATATGCTGATAAACTTTGCATTATTGGTGATTTATATGATCAAACAGATGGCCCAAAATTGTGCCTGAAGTCTTGCTATTGTTAAAAAAAAATTCTACTAATCTTACGAAAACATTCTTAATAAAGAACAGAAATATTTGTCACCAATCCAGTGAACTAACGACCTATGAAGGCCTGACACAGCATTCCTAAAAGGAAGCTATTTCTTCACTTAAATCGATAAAATCAAAGTGATCAGTGCAGACTAGTTGCAAGCCCCACTATAGAGATTTTTCCCCAAAAAAAAAGAAAACAAGATTGAGTCTAGTTCTAATTTATAAGTTAAATCATCATTACCATGCCTTACTAATATTTTTAGCATACACGTAGTTGCCAAGTCTCTCAGAACTAAATGCAGCATTTGTTTTAGAAGAGATTTTTTCGTACGCCCGCATATACACGTAAACACTTCTCGGTAATTTATGGCTATGAAGAAAAAATATCTCAAAATATCTACTTCGCATCTCTGTTGTATCTTATAGTATCTTTTTTTATTTTGAGACAAATACTTGATTAAAATAAACTATAATAGCATTATCCAGGCAAAATGTTTATACTAGAATAAACCAAACTAAAAGAAAAACATTGCTTTTCTCCTTGTTTTGAAAAGAACCATGTTCTGACGCATGTGATAAGAAAATTTTTTTTTTGAACAAATCATAATTTATGTCACGCGCTTAATAGTCAGATTGAAATACCATATTGATAGATTGGCAGTGAAAGTTGGCCTGGTTTTGTCATATATTTTTATTTTTTTTTTTTTTTGTTGAGGATTACGTTAAATTTACAATCCGTCTCTATATATTTTTTGTTTGCTTTATTGATTGGTTTCTATTTTTCTAAAAAAAGATTTATAGTCCCATTAGCCAACAGCTACTTTATTTTGGAAATTTGTTAAGGCTGTCAGTTAATCAACTTTATTAAACCGAAATGATTTCTAATGATAGACTTCGTGGAAATGACGAACTATAGGGTGATTCATCGTGAAGTTTGATTTTAAATAGGCTTTTTTTGACAGATCACGAGTGACTACTATCAAACTGCTTTGTCGTTTTTGTTCACCTGTATTAAGAAAATCAACCTTCTGTGAGAAATGTTTTTTGTGCTATTCGAGAAAATTACGGTGCGCATAATCGACCTACTGAAACCACTATTGCAATTACCATTCGCAAATTTGAGTCCCAGTTTATTAGGTGGGGTGAAAAGTAACCTCCTTGGGAATGAAAAAAAAAATTTTTAAATGTTCTTTTATTTTATTCAATATAGTCCCCTTTTAGTTTGATACACCTATTCCACCGATTTTCCAACTTCTTGATCCCGTCCGAAAAGCAATTTTCCGGAAGGTCTGCAAAATACTCCTCCGTGGCGTCGATGATTTCCTCGTGTGAGCTGAATTTTTTTTTGATGAGCAATTGGAGCCGTAAGTCATTGATTTTAGCCATGGTTTTGATGTTCCTGTGCGCCGGTGCATTATCTTGCACAAACAAAATTTTTTTTCGCTTCATGTGAGGCCGTTTTGCACCGATTTCGGCCTTCAATCGCTTCAATAATACACAGTAATGGTTTTTCTGTTGTTGATGGTTTTTCCTTTTTCGAGGTAGTCCACGAAGAGTATGCTATGACAATCCCAGAAAACCGACGCAATAACCTTTCCGACTCATCGAGCCTCCCTCGGCCGCTTCGGAGCACTAGTGCTGGCTTCAGTCCATTACCGTGCACTAATTATGTTCACTCTTTCGAAGTTCTCTCGCGTTCATGTTTTTGGTCAGTGGTAGGTATGCGCCGCACCCAGAGGCAGGATAATTTTTTCATATGCAGA
This sequence comes from Volucella inanis, assembly GCA_907269105.1. Classification (NCBI taxonomy): domain Eukaryota; kingdom Metazoa; phylum Arthropoda; class Insecta; order Diptera; family Syrphidae; genus Volucella; species Volucella inanis. Next base: position 154,189,029 of record OU026153.1, read on the forward strand.
ATATTGCCCAAAACATGGCGTGTGCGCTCAGTACTAATCTTTGCGGTATCTGCTAGCTCGCGCACCTTCACTTTCCGGTCAGGCAACACCATTTCATGTATTTTTTTGGCATTGTCCTCTGTAACCGCATCGGAGGGCCTGCCACTGTGGACTTGATCGGTAGTAGAGTTGCGGCCACCACGAAACTCTCGAATCCAATATTTGACGGTGTAATCTGACGGAGCATTAGCTCCGTAATATTTATCCAACTTTTCTTTTGTTTTCTTCGCCGTTTTATGAGAGAACGAAAATGGTTTTTGTCCGTACTCAACATGATGCAAAACACGTCAACAATAATCAGCTGTTAAAACAAAACTAAAGACAGTATCAACTTTGGCATGTCTGCCTATGTATGACGCACTTCAAGGCACCATAACCATAACTTGGCGTATTCGACAACTTGACGTATTTTCTCGGTCTAAAAGAGTACAAAATTCAATTTGTGAATTTGCGTTATATTTTCAGTAAATGGGCTTTCAATGAAAATCCGGTGTTTTATTGTGAAATTTTGTTCAGTGATGAAGCCCATTTCTGGCTCAATGGATACGTTAATAAACAAAATTTTCACATTTGGGCTGATGAGCAACCCAAAGAGCTACCATGTTAACGGACTATGTGCATGGTCTCGGTGAGCTCTGGTTTCAACAAGACGGTGCTACGAGCCATACAGAGCGTGAAGCAATGGACTTGTTGAAAAATCATTTTGATGAGCACTTAACTTCACGTTTTGATACGTTAAATTGGCCGCCTAGATCGTGCGATATCACACCTTTGGACTATTTTCTCTGGGAATATGGAAAGTGTCAGGTCTTAATGAATAAGCCAGCTACGATTGACGCTTTGGAAGCCAACACCTATGTTCGAACGAGTCGCCTAAAATTGGACCTTCCGAATGGACTACCTCATACGTAGTCGTGGCCAATATTTACATGATATCATTTTCAAAACGTAAATGCCATGAATTGTTCTTTTGACCGATAATAAAATTTTAAGTTCACTTTCAAATGTTCAAAAGTTGCATTATAAATCAAACCTCACGATGTATCACCCTATATACATAAATATTTACGCTTAGTATTTATAAGTGTTTTTTTTTTTTTTTTTGAAACCTCCTTTTCGGTGGCATTTAAAATATAAGAGCAGATAAAATGTTTTTTTATCACAGGTAACCTATTTTTGCTAAGTTAAGACATCAGCGGCTGATTAGAGTAAATTTCGGAGACTAAATTGTTGTTGCAAATTGACTTGTTTTAGTGTTCTTAGCAACAACTTATCTAACATGATTGTAGTTGACTGAGAAAAAAACAGAGAGTGCCTTTACGGGCCCGGTGAGGATTAAAACACCAAACCGTCTGATTTCGAAGCCAAATGAGGTACTTTCGCGATGACTTAGGCTTGGAACCCTGACAAAGCTTTTAGAGAAGCATAGCTTTCTTGAATTTGTTTGAAGGTGACTAAAGATTACACAAGTATTTAGGCGCAGCAGATACTAATCATGCCCACCTAGCTCTTCCAGTGATGCCGTTTTTATTACTTTAATCGTTGAAAATCTCCGTCCTTTCATAGGTCTCTTCAGTTTTGGAACAGGAAAAAGTCGCATGTGGCCAAACGCGGTGAATATGGTGGCTGAGGCATAATTGTCGTTGCGCAAAACTTGAATGTTATTATCCTTGTTGACCGTACGAACTTAAGAAAAAAACTCCTAATGCACTATGCGACGGTAGTGTATTTCAATCTTGACTCTCCTGGGTGCTTCCATTGGGACGATTCTGCTTTCATGTTGACGTCATAACGATATATCCATGATTCGCCACCAGTTATGACCCTTTTATGCAAGTCAGGGTCATCATTGACGTCATTCAAGAGCTTCTGAGTTATGCTTATGTGACAGTTCTTCTGATCAAAGTTAAGAAATTTCGGAATAAATTTCGCTGACACACGTCTCATGTCCAAAACATCCGAAAATTTGCATTACACAAGCCGACCGATATATTAACATCCTCAACAACTTCTCTTTTGGTAATTCGACGGTTTTCCGAAACAATTTTCTTCACGTTATTATTTCTTGTTGATGTGCTGGGGTGTCCAGAGCGAGGTTCGTCATTGACATCTTCTAGGCCATCTTGGAAGAGCCTGTACTACATGTAAACAATTTTTTTTACTTGCACGTACTCACTATATGGTATACCACTGTCCAAATTTCCATTTTTAATAAAATTAATTAAAATTTGATGCAAATTATTTGCTCCATTTTTTCTAATAATTGAAAACCGCCGAGCACACCAAAATAGATATACCTAACCTTTCTATCTGTCAAAAAGCAACTAAGCTCGTACGCTATATATACTATGTACTTGAAACTGTGAACATATGTTCGGGTATATGTACTAACACAGCAAAAAAAAAAAAAATCGATAATCGAATGTACGTTGCCCGCGAATTTTCAAAATTCACCTTACTTTTGAACACACCTTGTATAGTCTCATGCTCTGCCGGAAGCATCCATACTCTATAAGTAATCCGACACGTACTTCTCAGTTATCAGCTATAAAATGCAAAGAAGTTTCCTCTCATTGCGAGTAAATAATATTCTCTGAACCAGTCACAAACTACGCTTAAATTTGATTTGAGGCCCGGGTCAACCTTGGACAGATTTATTTAAGCTAAAGGGTGGGAAGCTAAGGTGATAGTCGAAGAGAGGCAGATCATCGTTAATACCAGGTATACCGGTATAAGGTGAGCGTTTTTTTCTGAAAATAAAACACTTGTTTTTAATGCGAAGGGAAAAAACATTTTATTAAAAGTATTGGCCATTGCTAGCTACACATTTTCCCATTTTTCAGGCGGTTTATAGATTCCACGCCAATAAAACTGTTCGTCTTATGAACCAAACTAAAAAGTCACCCAATATTCGACTTCCTCGTAGAATTCGCAGTGCTGCTCAGCTAATACATGAAAACAAACGGTAGTCGAAAGGCGTTAAGTGTGGTGAATACGGAGGGTGAAGTGGCAGCTCAAAGCCAAGTGCTGTGGCACTTTGTGTGCAGGTGCCATGACAAAGCAAAATTACCTTGCAGTGTCTTCTGGCCTATTCTGTTCGTTTTTCGATAATGCATGGTTCAAATTCATCATTTGTTGTCGGTAGCGATCTGTATAAGCGGTTTCACTAGGTTTTAGAAGCTCGTGGTACATCACACCTTTCTGGTCCCACCAGACACTCAGCATTGTCTTCTCGCCGAATCGATCTGGTTTTCCATTCGAAGTTGATGGTTGTCCCGGACTAACCCATGATTTTTTCGATTTAGGATTCTGAAAAAAAATCCATTTTTCATCGCCAGTAACAATTCGATGCAAAACTGATTTTTTATCGTGTGTTTGAAGGAAAATTTTACAAGTGGTTTTTCGGTTTTCCATCTGTCTTTCATTCAAATCATGTGGCACCCATTTTCCAGACTTTTAGATCTTTTCCATAGCTTTTTGTTTCTGACTCATTCGGCGTCTTCAAACTTTTTTGGTTGTCTTCCACGTTCTTCATTTCTCACATCAAAATAGTTATCTCTGAACCATTGAAACCACCTTTTGCATGTTGCTTCTGATTGAGCATGATCACTATATGGTATGCCTCGACGAGTATTCGATGATGCTTTCCGCAAGTCATCATTTTTTGGTACAAAATTCGACATTTTGAACACGATGAAAAAATATGATATTGTTTGCTCAATGACTTGATGTATACTAAGTATGTTTGACAGGTGTCATAGCAAGCAGACAAAGAAAAAGTAAGGCCCGTTCACAATAAATGTTTCCTATCGAGACATTTGTATCTTGACGCTCACTTCATACCGGTCTTACAAAGGTTATAAAAATATATTTGGTAACATAAAAATTGGAAAATTCCTTAGACCAGCGCTTGATGAAGCTAAAGGCAAAGTTAGCTTTAGAGGGCAATGTAGTCGAAGATAGACATGAATCTCAAAACCAGAATCTCCTTCCAATTACAGAAATATACTTTAAGCTTGCTGGAGGTCACCTTCATTTGAATCTTTTCAAGAAGAAGAGCTGGTGTATTGTTACGTACAAATCACGCCTCAAAAAACCTCCACTTCCATTGGTCGTTTTGTCATCTTTTTCACCCCTCTGCACTTTTACCTTTTCTTGTTTCGTCCCTATTATTTTCTTCCCGTCATGCTCTATACGCCACAGTACAGGTGGGATTTATTGGATTCGTTGGATCCAGTTCCTTCTCTTTGCCTACCGCTTCATGTATGACCATATAGGTACCCCGGATAGAACCAGGCGGACGGCCTGAAGACCCTAATAGACGGCCCTCCCACCACTTGTAAAACTTTCCTACGACCACAAAAGTTAATTACAAAATTGTAATGGAAAGCACACAATTCCTTGCGGTGTAACGTGGGAGTTCCGTTTCTAACGAAAAATCAGTAAAATCAACTTAAAATTTTGAAGCCACTTGGTCCTTCGAGTCTTTCGGCCTACCCTATGATCTCCACCAACAAGCAACAAAACAAAATACATCATTTTGAATTCCCCATTAGGGAAATGATTATTTTTAATTTTTTTTTCTCATCTGGTTTTTATGCAAAAATTGGGTGGCGCTACTTTCTGTGTGTTATCTTGCTGAATAGCCGTTGTGCACAGCTATTTCTTTGCGATTCCCTCTTGGGCTTACATTCCCTTTGGTGCAGTCCTCTTTACTCGCTCATTAACCACCACCTGTATGGTTGCGGTTCGTTTTGCGTCCTTCCTTGAAAGTTAGCCGGACACTCACAAATGTAGTGCTCTGTGGTATCATCATCGCTCTCACCCCAAGCCTCGTAGGATGCTGTGTCGCTTATAATAACTGCTTACCAAAAGCGACGCCAGCAAGTAATGTGTAGTTTCTCCTACTGAGGGACAGCAGGAAAGACGCTGACCTCTTCAAGACGTCGTTTATCATTTGCTTTGCTGGTAACTCATTTAAAACTCATTTGCCTTTAGAACCCCTAACCGAGAACTCACGCAGTCCCAACGCAGATTCGATTCCTAAAAAACTGCTCCCTGAGTTCTGCTTATCAAATTCATCGGCAGTTTCATTTCTCGTGATCTCATGGTGATCTGGGACCCAAATAGAACTCAATAAATTCAGCATTTCAACTTCATTTAGGGAAAACTTGCATTCTTGATAAAGGTTTAGGGCGTAGCTTTGCTTTCACAGCAGATGCAGATGACTCGCCACCTCTGCCGATTTTTAACTGTCATCAAAATTGCGTGTACCATATCTCTGCCTGGAAGACAGAAGCAAGTTTTTTAACAAGCAGTGAAATCCAAAGTGGTTATCCAGAAAAAGACATTTGCACTGGATCCTAACGCCCCAAAACCATTACTGGGCACATTGTTATACAGCCACTCAAGAGTTTGCTGCGTAAATCATTTTATCCGGAAGGATAAATTGAATGTCCTGAAATTGAATGCAAATATTATCTTTTTTATTGTATTCTGTAGGTCATCACCGCACTGATCACATTCTGCGTCGTACAAACTATTGTTATGATCAGCCTTTCCGATCTATCATAGTTCAAGTCTCATCGTTTTTCAATCTTTTCCTCCTTGGATCTGTTAAAAATATTAAAACCGATTCAACAGCGTCTGCTGATACACCTACAATACTAATTTCGTTTTTAGTTAATTCGCCAAAGAAATACGAATTTTGTCTTCGATTGAACTTAACATTCTTTTATAAATGTTAGCAAGGAATTGCACTCTCACTATCGGGGCCATACTGAAAATCCTTTAGGAGATCGGTTGTTTCTTTATTCCAACTTATAAATGCGACACAAGAAACTGTAAACAACCACCGATTGGTGAAGTTAGATTCGACATTATACCATATAATACGAACGGTGGCTAAACAGCCGAAAGGCCATATTTTACATAGTCAGTGTGTACGCGGTGTGTTAAAAAAAGGTGACTTTTGAAATTTTGCGGGCAACGTAAATTCTTGTACATGTACAAGCTTTACCAAGATTGCCGAGAAGACCAATGATGAACCTCACGTCGAAAATGTGAAGAAAAATGTTTCAGAAAATAGTCGAATTATCGAATTACCATAAGAAAAGTTGCTGAGGATGTTGGCATATCGATCAGCTCATGTTTTGGATGTTTTGGGCACGTGTGTCAGCGAAGTTTGTTCCGAAGCTTCTTAATTTTAATGAGAAAAACCATCGCATGAGCATTGCTCAGTAGATCTGTAATGACGTCAATGATGATCCAGACTTACTCAAAAGCGTCATAACTGATGACGAATCATGGGTATATAATACGTGATGTGTGTGATGACAATCCGGTCTTTTAGAAAGCTAAGTTGTAGTATGACAGAGCAGTATTTGGGGTACTTTACGTTAACGTGAGGTGACGTGACAAATTTCCAGACGCTACCGTTTTTATACTTTTATATTATACTCAATATATCTGTGGCTTTAAATTAATAGTCTCATCTCTGATATTTTGTATGTCCATAAGATCTTTGACATTTAAGATATTTTGCCACGATAACGTAGCTAAATCGGGAAAGTAATAAAGCATAGCAAAAACACTGCTTTCTAAACATCATATAAGTGGAACAATGGGCAAGATGAGCACAACATTTAGCCAAATAATGTTGATTGTATAGCTTTCTTTTCATTCTCAAGAATCCAAAATGGTAATGTAGTAATGTCCACCGATAAATGTCATATCTTTTATATCAAGTATTATAGTTAGGTAACACGGGCAATAAAACTCTTAACCTTCATCTCATCCTCAAAAAAAATTACGTTCTCTACCCTCGTGTGTAGATTTCTATACATATGGAATTTTAATGTATTTCTAAATTCTTTTTTAAATTAAACCGAAAAATTGCTTTTATAATTTAGAGAAAGTAGGTAGGTTGAAATTAATTTTTCTTGAATGCATTTTACACATACATTCCGGTTATATTGATTTTTACATGCAGTTTTTGTACAAAAACAACAAATCGTCTCATAGACATTATTTTTTTTTTCTTCATAGTAAACGTGACATCTTGCTCTGCCTTTAATTTGTGGTGGAACGCTTCTTGACCGTTTTGGTGGATTTGTTGAAGTTGATGCAGAAACATCCTCTAAAGGTGACGATGGTGAAGTTTCTTTCAAAACAGTTGCAAGCAATAAAGCAGATGATGCTGATCTTGGCTTCGCACTTCTAACTCCCATAAGTGGTTTTGCAAGGGATATTCCAAGTTCACGTAGAAAATACTTTCTTACTGTTGTTTTTTGTGTTGCTTGAAAATTCGGATTCACTTCTTTGAAAATAATTAATGCATTCAAAGCAGAAATATCAATCATGTTTGCAAATACAGCCATTGGCCATCTGTTAGATTTTCTTTTACAGCTGTAACAAGTGAGCATTTTGTCAACCGTATCCACATCGCATATATTGAATGAAAAAAAAAAAAAAAAACATTAGAGGATCTTCAAATTTCAAAAAGTTGTATATAAACAAACCTTTTGTTTTATTGTAATAGGCTTTAATCGCTGGTAACTTTTTTTCAGTCGATTCGATTTCAATTGAGTTATGCAAAGTATTTTGAAACACGGTACACATATTTTTCCGTCCAATGTACGAAACAAGTGCTGTGTTTTCGGTAAACGCAAAAGTAGATTCATTAAACGGTCTATTTTTGCATTCAAGAAGCTTTGGTGGGATGCTTCTTTTATTTTTTCTCATCGTGCCAACCATTGTAATTCCGTTTGACAACAATTTTGGCCCAAGCTCAGATGAGGAAAAGAAGTTATCCATTGTTATGTTATGACCTTTCAAGCCATCAACGAGATCCAAAATCACTCGTTCGCCTTGTCTTTTTTCACTCGAACTGGCTCCAATCGCCTTTCCCAAATATGGCTGGATTTTCCAAACATAGCGTGTATAAGAATAAACCAGCAACCAGAATTTTAGTCCGTATTTTACTGGTTTTGATGGCATATATTGACGAAATTTACATCTTCCACGAAAACCAAGTAGGTGCTCGTTAATTGTCACATATTCATGTGCATTGTTGTAGTCACTTAATAAATTGGACCATTTATCAAATATATCCCGAATCGGTGCAAATTTATCTGTACATCGTTGCTGTCTTCTGCTAATGACATCATCAAAACGAATAACTCGATTCAAATACTCAAATGTTTTCTTCGACATAATTGCCCTAAACACCGGACAACCGTTAATATCGTTTCGTTTTTCTATCTTAAAGTAAAAAAGTCAAAAATCAGTTGAAATAAGAAACAAAGCAACTACGACTTACCTATAAACACCAGCTAACATCAAAACACCAATATATGCTTGCAACATATTCGAATCGATTTGTTTGAAACCCTTACCATATGTTGCTTGTGCATGCGGATTTGAATGCTTCAATATGGTATTTTCAATTTGTGGTGGGAAGAAAAGCATAAAAGCATCTTTGATGCCATCAACACGAGCTTTGGCATATCTTGTTGTTCCAGGATGAAGAGAAATTATATTTTCATTCCGCAATCTACCACTTTGATGCTGAAATGGTTGTAGTTGCCAAACAATATCATCTTTACAAACAAGCAGTGGAATAACATTTTCAACTTCAGTAATTGATTCGTTGGTTTCGTTTCAGCCACTTGTCAGAATCGCTATAAGTTATCGTCATAATCAATATTCTCTTCTGGCACAAATTCGTCATCACTGTCTCCAGAAACATCACTGATATCGCCATCGCCTTCATTCAAAAATGCTTCCGTTTCTTCCTCTGTCAGATATCTTGCTTTTGACATTGTTATCTTTTATTATTTTTATAAATTTCACTAAATATACCAACGACATTCAATTGCTAGAACACTTAACACAAATGGCTTTTTATATGACATGCACTTACTGTCCATATGTGTAGAAATCTACACATTATTAACCGCCATAAACATTTTTATTATGGGGAGGTAAGTTTTATTTTTGGTAATCAAGGATATAAACAAAGTCTGAAAATTCCGGAAGTTTGCAAAAAAAATTTTTGTGTAGTTTTCTACACAAGGATGAGATGAAGGTTAAGTCATAGTACCACACTACAGTAGTATGTGCCATCCAGCGGTACTAATCTTCCAATTTAACTACGTTGCATAGCCTTCATCTCGATGTTGCAAGATCAACAGATCAGTGGTATTCTATAAAAATAGAAATTATATCCGAATTGAGAGATAGTAAATACCGCATTCCCCATGACCTAGCGATCGCTAAACATGAGATTTATGACATCTTTTCTCGTTTAATATACGTATTTCGTGTTATTTTTCCCCCTAAAATACAATAAATAAGGTATTTTAACGACCATCAGTCTTTTTGTTTGTGTTAGAGCACTATCAGCTCAGCAGCACTAGCAGTTTTATTATCTCGAGGCGTTCAAATCTGCTGACAAGGTTCTTCTTTTTTATTTATTATTTCTATATTCAACTCTCAATTTAGTTATTCAAATAACGTTTGTAAATACTTTCTGGCTAATGAATTTCTCTAATTTTTTTTTGTGACTTGCTGTTTCTATTTCTGACTCTTTTTGTTTTGATTAATGAACAACCATATAGATAACACTAATGGGAGAGTCATGGTTGTGGGTAGGAATGAGAACTTGATAATAGTATGATTCGTGTGCTCTGTGCACAGAAGAATGGGTTAAAAATTTGTCATCTGAATGCACAAAGTTTGCACAATGCATTGAAACTAGAGGAGTTCAAATATCTATGTGTAGGATCTCAGGTTGATGTTTTTGTGTGTCTGAGACTTGGTTTCATTCGGATGTCGAAAACAAATTCTATTAAGTGTCTGGTTATAATGTTTTCCGTGGTGATCGAGTGGGTCGAGTAGGTGGAGGATCTGCTATTACACCTGTTTGTAATTCTATGCAGGACACAGGGCTAGACTATTGCTTCGTTAAAATTGTATGTGAGAGTCAAAGAATTCTATTAGGTACTGCTTACAGGGCAAATCAATCTGTAAACAATATGCCGTAAGTAACCATTCTAGAGCAACTTTCCTATAGTATTTCCCATATTGTTCTATGCGGTGACCTTAACTGCAATTCGTTGGATGTGAATGTTTCTTCTCATTTGCTAAATAACTTTAAAGCGCTGAACTTATTCCCTGTAAATATAGAAAGTCCTACTCATTTCCAAGGTGATTCAAGTACTCTGATTGACCAATTTTTTGTTAGTGATATTAGTAAGATCCTACTTTATAGTCAGGTTCAAGCTTCTGGTTCCTCGAGACATGAACTCATTTATTTAACCTCAGATTATAAAAACAGGCCAAAAGAGATCATCTTCCAGTTTCGAGACTTTAAGAATGCGAACTACAGTGAGTTGCTGTATGACATTGTATGTATGTACTGATTGGAATAGTCTGAGGTGCATGCAGTTTGTTAACGATAAAGTTGTGTTTTTTTAAGAGTAGATTAGATACCTATTTAATAAACATATAGCACTAAAAACAGAAGTTATCCGTAGAACGTCGCCAGCCTGGCTCAGCAGCGAAATTAAGAAGCTGATGCTGCAACGTAATACAGCCTATAGTCTATAGAGACGATATAGAGTCGAACCGCTATACGAGAAGGTTGTGGAAGCGGTTCTATCAATTAAGTCAAACGCAACCGGCATCGATGGTGTTGATCCCCGGTTTCTAAAAATTCTCATTCCTTACATTCTTAGTTCCATTACCCACATTTTCAACAGCATAATAACAGCTTCTGAGTATCCACGTGAATGGAAGAGGGCAAAAGTTATCCCAATCCCTAAAAAAAGTAATGAAGATTATAGACCCATAGCGATTCTCCCATTTTTAAGTAAAGTGTTGGAAAAAATAATTTTGAAGCAAGCATATTTGTCTATACATAAGTTAGTAAGCAGTTGTCAGTCCGATTTCCGTACCAAACACAGCTGCAAAACAGCATTATTGTCAGTAGTCGATGACATTAGGAAATCGTTCGACAAAAAAATGTTACTTTTCTAATTCTCTTAGACTTTTCAAAAGCATTTGATACTGTTAGCCATGTTCTTCTTTGCCAAAAACTTCAGACCATGTATAATTTCTCCAAAGAATCGGCAAAGCTTATTTATTCCTACCTAGTAGATAGGCAGCAATGTGTTGTGGTTAACAATAAAACTTCGAGCTTTCTTAGTGTACCGAGTGGAGTTCCTCAAGGATCAATACTTGGACCTGTCCTTTTTTCTATGTATATCAACGACTTGTCGCAAATTGTCCAACGGTGTCTAATCCACATGTATGCCGATGATGTCCAATTGGCTTTGAGTGGAAATATCAATGTCTTAGATCAAGTTGTTGCTTTGATAAATGAAGAATTGGACAATATATTTCTCTGGGCTCAACATAACTTTTTCTGTTTGAATCCGGCAAAATCGAAAGCTCTCGTTATTCATAGGAAAACACAGAACCTATCTACCTTTCCACCGATAAAACTTGGTGAAGAAATCGTCCCCATTGTTCACACTGTAAGAAATCTCGGACTTATTTTTAACGACTCCCTAACATGGACTGACCATATAAACTCTGCTATTGGCAAGGTTTATGGAGGGCTTCGTATGCTTTGGTCAACTCAGATGCTTACACTTACAGCTATAAGAACCATGCTGGCGAAAACGCTCATACTGCCAATTTTGCTGTATGGGTGTGAGGTCTATGGCAAAGTTGATTCAATTTCTAAGAGGAAGCTTAATATTGTATAAAACAATATTGCTCGGTGTATCTATGGCCTCCGAAATTATGATCACGTGTCAGCTTACTCAATGTGTATTGTCGGCTGCTCGGTCGATAACCTCCTAGAACTACGATCCTTATCTTGCCTGTATGACATCATACAGACACATCAACCTTAGTATCTCTATACCAGATTAGTTTTCCCTCGGTCGCAAAGGACTCTGACCTTAATGCAAACTTCACATTCTTGCCTGACATCGGAGTGGCAATTTTTCGTTCATGCCATTCGCCTATGGAACTCCTTGCCCCGTGAACTATGAGGAGTCAGAAACACAAAAAGATTTAGGAATTTACTTTTGAGGTACTTGTCCAGTGAGTATGATTAATTAGCATATTCAATTTGAATTGTTGGTATTTATTTATTATTTGTTTTGTTTCGATTAAATTTTTAGTTAATGATATTTTGTTAAATTCACATGTTTGTTATTTGAATCTTGTTTTCTTTTCTTATTTTTTGTTTATTTTTATGTTTTTTATTCGAATATAATTTTAAGGCTTTCATTATTTTATAAGATTTATCTTACTGTGATAATCAATTCCATATTCAATAAATACAAATACAAATACAACGTAACAAACGAAATACGACAAATACAAGTAACATGAAGGGATTTTCCCTCTTGATTTCAAATTTCAATCTAATCCAGACAATTTTGATCAAAATAATCTCGGTCCTTCCGAATTTCCAAGGACATACTCCCAGATATTTTAACTACCATATATCATTTAAACATCTATGGAAACTCACAATAAAAACAACCAAAAACCGCTATGTTTAAGCTAGGCCTATGTAAATCGTTAATAGCTGTTAAGGTAAAGATAAATATAAATAAATATGACAGAAGCAAACCACATAAATACGAGTACCCACAAATATAGGCTGATTCATCGTGAGGTTTGATTTACTATATAATCTAAAATAAATCACAAATCATGACATTTATTTTTTGAAAATGATATTGTAAATATCATAATAGGAGATGATTAATTGTAGAGAGTACGACATTAATGTTAGCTATGACACTAACAAGGTTGTTTGCAGCTTTCAATAATAAAATAAATTTTTGGAAAATTTTCAAATTTTTTTTGAAATTGCATTAAACATGTGTTAAACCATATATCAAGATATGACCTTTAGCAACTTGTTGTATGTGTTCGCTCCATTCTTAACCTGATGGTGTCCACATTAGCATTGCCTAAGCGAAGGTGATGACTGATGGTAAGAATGAAAACATGCCAGAAATAGTTTGTAGAGAAAACTAATAGCCTGTCTGTATTGTGACGTATCTTGGTTAAATTAGTTAGCAAGTATTTAGAGACGTCACCCCTCTTGTGATGTCATTTAAATTTCATTTCAAATGCATTTTTATTTATTTTAGTTCAACAACAATTTAAGGAACATAACTAATTTATTCTAACTTAGTGGTTATTTGCCTCTAAAATGGTCTTAGCTAAACCTAAAATCTAACATACATAAATCTTATAATGTAAAACAATCACTGCCCTAATCCCATCTTCATCGTTTACTGTCTTCATCTGTCTAATCTACTCCACTATCGTGTTTTTAGCTAATGACATCAATCCGAGGTTGATCCTGAGACTGTACCCAGTTGCGTCCACCAATTATTCCACTTGACCGCGCCACCTAAGGTAAGGTCTTGCTCTACTGCGTTGTCTATGGATATGGATTCGAAAACTATCCGGCCCGAAGCGTTGGTGTGCATTTATTCCACATCACAAAGTCATCTAGATCGACAAATTCGGACGCTTCAATTTCAATGGCATTCATTCGTTGTATCTTCCTCTCCAATTAGCTCGTGCTCCAGGTATTTGTGTACCCTTAAAGTTTTTGTACACAGCGCAGGCGAAGGAAACTTAAGGACGGAAAGAGGCTTACGAGGTACTGATGTATATTGGTACTCTATAAGCGAGTTGTGTGGCTTAGGAATGAATCACGATATTTTAGAATATGTCCGGAATTAGGCTTAAGGGTATCCTAATGATTTTCCTAGCGAAACAAGAGTTAAGGTTAAAAGTTTAATACGGCGAAAACTACTGCAAATTCAGCGGAGCACGACGACAGATGTGAGCTTTGTAATCAACTTTTGGGCGGATAAATGCCTTATATATAGGGTTTTCTAATAACGACTTGAACAATTTTTTTTTAAATAAAAGGCAAACCATTTGAGATATTTCAAAAACTTTATTATTGGCTTGAAGTACAGTCAAAACATTTATGAATGGAACTCGACTTCGTTCATATGGCCACCGCGGGCACGTTTGCAGCGGTCGATTCGTTGAATCCAATTTTCTATGACTCGGCCACACATTTCGACCGAAACGGCCGCTATTTTGCGTTCAATGTTGGCTCTCAGCTCTTCCAACCTCGTCGGCGTGTTGGCATAAACCAATGACTAAACGTAGCCCCATAGAAAATAGTCAAACGGCGTTAAATCGTACGAACGAGACGGCCAATCGACAGGCCCATGTCTTGAGATTACACGCTCACCATACTTACTCTTCAATAAAGTGATTGTAGCGTGTGCTGTGTGGCTTGTGGCACCATTCTGTTGAAACCACATGTCATCCAAGTCCATATCTTACAATTCGGGCCAAAAATAATCGGTGATCATGGCGCGATAACGCTGACCATTCACAGTAACGTGACGATCTTTATCGTCGACGAAAAAATATGGCCCAATAACGCCGCTGGCATGCAAACCGCACCAAACAGTTATTTTTTGTGGATGAAGTGGTGATTCATGAAGCACATGTGGGTTTTCAACCGACCAATAACGCATATTTGGGGAAAAGAGCTTCGTCACTGAAGATGATTTTGCGATGAAATTCATAATCTTGGCGCATCTTCTACAGAACCCAATCGGAGAACGTATCTTGTTAGTGTACTTTGCCATGATGAAAATGTTGAGTTTACTGAATAAATTGATTAGTGACAGAGTGCGTTTACAAATTAAATTCAAAGTTGTCAAGTCCCTATTGGGAAACCCTATATAACATATATCGAAACTGGATCAGAAAGAGTGAAATATTGAGGAATTTTTGACATTTTGCAGCATTTTTGATAGCATCAAATACTTGGACATTCCAACGTAGGTTGTCATGGACATACATGCTGTGTTTTTTTTCGGTTTGAACGTTGCAGTGCCATTCATTGGTATCATTGATGTTTCCTTGTTTGAACTTACAGCGCAGACCAGGAAATTATAATTTCCTGTTGAGGTTTGTTTTACCTTCATTTACCACTAAACCCAGTTTGACTTGACGCAAACGCGCCAGTGAAAGCTGACTGTTTTCTACCCATAAAGTCGGCGACATTAAGGTATACTAACAGGTGTACAGATTTTTGAAATGTTAGTGACTCTGATATTCGTGCAAGTATGCTGTTGTCAAATCAAATCAAATGTTTCGGTGTCATTCCCGGCTTTTATTGAGTGCTGAGCTTTCTTCGCTGTCATTGTAGTGCATACAATAGTATGCAGCATAAGCATAAAGTTTAAAATTTGTAAAGGTTGATTCATCGTGAGGTTTGATTTTCAATAGGCTTTCTTTGACAGATCACGAGTGAATCCTATCAAACTGCTTCATCAATTTTTTTCACTATGGTTTGGCAAATCACCATTTAAAGACTTACACCACAAAAGCATCTCCAAATTGTTCAGCTGTATTACGAAAATCAGCGATCTATGAGAGATGTTTTTCGTGCGATTTGAGAAACTTACGGTGCGCATAATCGACCTACTGAAACCACTTTTGCCAATACCATTCGCAAATTTGAATCCCAGTTTACATAAGTGGATAATACTCAACTAGTTAGACCACATCTAGCAGGTAGTAAAGAGACTATAACATCTGTAGCTGAGAGTGTACGCGAAGACCGTGACGAATCGATTCGTCGTCGTTCTTAGCAGCTTAACTTGTTGTATTCGAAAACTTGACGTATTTTACGTGAGGATCTCAGCCTAAAAGCGTACAAAATTCAACTTGAGCAAGAATTGAAGCCAGGTGACTTGAATTTGCGTCATATTTTCAATAATTGGGCTCTGGAAAAACTCAATGAAAATCCGATGTTTTATCGTGAAATTTTTTTCAGTGATGATGCCCACTTCTGGCTCAATGGATACGTTAATAAACAAAATTGCCATATTTTTACTGATGAGCAACCCGAAGAGTACCAAGAGCTACTATTACATCCATTAAAAACAACGGTAGGGTGTGGTTTATGGGCTTGTGAAATCATTGGTTCATATTTCTTCAAAAATGAGGCAAACCACAATATTACCGTCAATCGTAACCGTTATCGCGCAATATTAACGAACTATGTGCTCTTTGAAATTCAAGCACATGCTTTCGGTGCGTGAAACAATGAACGTGTAGAGAAATCATTTTGGTGAGCACTTAATTTCACGTTTTGCTACGGTAAATTGGCCGCCTAGATCGTGCGATATCACACCTTTGCACTATTTTCTCTGGGGATATGTAAAGTTTTGGGTCTGCAGGAATAAGCCAACTACGATTGATTGTATGAATTGGTTAAGTAGATTCAATAAAAACTAATTCTAATTCTATCTTCACAAGTGGAGGAACTCTTCTATATGATAAAATATGGATTTTGGACCTACTAAAGATCGGCTTATTAGTCAAACATATCTTTGGCTTGGAGCAGCCTTTAAAAATATCTCCTCTTCTCCGGGTTAGGTAAGAAATTTTTCTCTTACTGCGTACTAACATGACGCATAACAGTCACCTTGCACAAACGAATAAATTTGGCAGGCATGTCAAAAGACATGACACTATATAGCTCGCTTCTATTAAAGCTGTGTGCAGCCTTAAACCTATGAATAGATGATGGCTTTCGATCTGAAATTCCTATGATTTTTCCAAGATCTACAATAAAAATTGTATCTATTGTGGAGTTACCATGCCGTAAGCCGTACTAATACGGACTTATTAGATTGTTTGTATTAATCTTGTACGAGATGTTAAGGTGCTGATTAATTTGTAGTTGGCGGAGTTCAGGCTCTCCCTTCTTAAGATACTTTCGTGGTATTGAATATTTTAGATGAGCGAATTTATAAGTTTACTATCCAAAACTCTTCTTTATCGGGTAGACTGAGTTGTTGTCATCGTGCAAGTTGAATGGCTCATTGTCATTCTGCATGATTTGACTTTACTATTACGTTACCAATTTTATCTCTGCATGCATTTGTTCGGAAATTTGTATCATTTGTATCATTGGCAATTTAAAAGAACTTCTGATCAATGTTCCTGCTGGGTCAGAAGCGTTGACAATAGTACCAGGTTGACTTCCAACAATCTCTTGCGATTGTAGCCGTTTGGCGCCAAATTTTCTTACATTACTGCTTCCATGCTTTGTCATTTGGGTTATCCACATTCACACCTTAGCTTAAGCAAAATGGTTCACGTCGATGACAACTCCCTTGAAAGTACAGATTTACGGAGTATTGAAACTATGTAATGCATCAATCGCAATGTAATCAATTTGTTTGAAAGTGTATTGATCAGAAGGTAATTAGGTCAATTATATAGCTCAAAATGTCCCATGTATGCTATGATTTTCAATTGTGTGGCCAATAATTCTCCGAGGAGCTCATAGAAAATTTTTTTGACCAAGCAGTTTTTGTTCTGTGTTGGGGCGTGAGCTCGTATCAGGCTTATCTTTGCATATTTGGACCGACAGTTTTCAGTTGTTTGCTCACAGACTAGATTTTCTATCCATCTATTTCTATTTTTAGTAATTCCCATACTTGATGTCGTAGTTTCTCATTCCTCTTTAGGCCGGTCCATACCAACTAGTTGTTTTGTTGCACGTTTCTTGTAACTTTTGTAAAGAGTACGCATATTCCACGTGTATAGCCAAAAGTAGTTGTATCTGAGTCTACTTATCACTTCGCAACATTAAGTGATTAACTTGGGCACCGAGTTAAACCGACGGCATAACCCACAAGCAACATCCTTTTGAAGAAAGTGCCGGTATCTCATTAAGGGAGTATGAGCGCCGAAACACTTCTGCTACCATCTAAATGTCTTAATGACAAAAATAAATCCTCAAACGACCTTAAATGAAACTTTCGCTGGATCTGCGTCCGACGTCACTGCTAACCCCATCTTTCTTCGCTGAAACGTCAATTAACATTCTCCTACATTGAAGTATTGTCTCATATTGCATTAGGTTAGGTTAAATTAAGCAGGGGTATGATGAATATGCCATTACAGAAACACCAGGCACTAAAACAGACTCATTGCGATCCCTGTGAAACCAGTTGAATCTGTTTTAAGCTGGCAATAACTTAAACAATCTCTCTGGTAAAACATCCAATTTCTTTTTAAAAGTTTGGTTGGTTGAATGGTTGACTGAAACACAACAACAAGTCAATTGACACTAATAAATAAGTTTGTGCGGATGTAACTATACTCGTACAAATATACGCTCCGTAAGTAGTATAATTGAAAAAATAGCGTTCCTCCCGTAAGAGCAGTTGGCGATAAAGACAAGACAATGCAAATATTTGTATAGATTATTACCATAGCATTTAGTGTAATACCCTCTGTCTTAAAAGATAAGCTTTTCGTTGAAAGTGATAAGACACTAGTGAAAGACTGTCAGTGATTTATTTCCGAAAAAAAAATTACTATCTATAATTTGCTCGTTGATAATTTAAGGTCAACATTTATTTGTTAAATTTTAATGTTACAATGAATATCAGCTGATTTCTTGGAATAATTGAATTTGAGATTTCGATAAGAGTAAAATTGATTTAAAAGAGTGCAATTTGATGCCACGGTTGACTATCCGAAAGAAATGAATAGACTCTTAGCTTGTTAGCATATTAGGTAATCAACTTGCCTGAAAAATCATTTTCTTTAAAATGGCTCGAAAAGATCCTTCAAAATTCTCATTACGCTGGAGACGTACGTTAGTGTCATCTAGCAAGAACTTCCCAGTAATACCAAGTTTGGATGTTTGGGTATAAAAGTTGTCTTTAATTATACTGTCGAATACAGTTTTATAATCGACGAATTGGCAGTACTTTCCCGTAAGGTTTTGGCGCAATGTGAATATTTGGTAAATGGTATATTTACCAGCTCCATTTAGATTTATTTTTGTTGCCAAGCAGCGTCTACATCCACAGCGTAAGTTTTCATCGGAAGGGCTTTCGAAGCCACGGCTTCTTTTATTTTCTACAGGGCTTTCTTTTATTTTCTATTTTGAAAACATTACATATTACGGTCGTCTTATCTGTTAATAGAATCTCCACCGGAAATCTCAATATTTAAAAACCTTATTCCTTTTCTTGCTTTTCTTTTCTGAGTGTCGTTCTTTACAAGCTCGTGTTACAACTAATTAGCTCCTGATTCATACGGTTGTTGCATCTTCGACAGTAGTTGACAAAGTTGCAGACTTGTCATCTAAATCTTTGAGTTAAAGAAGCTTGGTTCAAGCAGGAGTAAGACTTGAGTGTCTAAGGATTGGAACAAATGTGTTGCGACTGTCTCTGCAACAATGTAGGGATCCGATTGGGACCTCGGATTGGACGTATGTACGTCCAAGAAACCGGGAACTTTCAACCAAACTATGGCCAACCTGTTTGAATATTCGACTAAGAGGGAACATTCATGTAGCTTTATGTATACAGGGTGAATTTTTTAATTTGAGACATCCAAATTATTTGAAAAATACGCGATATCGCGAAAAATGTTTCAGACAAAAGTCACAATGTTCTGAAGGGGACATAAGATGGTGACCACGAGTTTGACCTTGAGCCCCATTTTCAAGGTCAAACGAAGGTCACTTTTGATCTTTTAATAAAAACCCCTATTTGACAGATTCGTAATCTGCGTGAAAAATTACAATTTTTTTACATGAAACACTTTTTTCAAAAATGCGGTCTTTTCATCAAGATTACTCGAAAAGTACGAAATATCGCGAAAAATGTTTCAACCAAAAGTCACAAGGTTCTGGTGGGGACATAAGATGGTGACCACGAGTTTGACCTTGAGACCCATTTTCAAGGTCAAACGAAGGTCACTTTTGATTTTTCAAATGATAATTCTTGATTTTCATTGCTTAGTCGTATTGCTTGTAGGCCTATCATTTGTTTTTACATTCTGCGTTTAGCATAACCCAGAAACAACGATATGGACGTAGCAGTATTTTGTGTCCTTTGGGTGATTAATTAGAGTTTATTTCGACGTTTATTTCAACAAATGCTCGAAAATGTGACCATTCACTTCAATACACTTGTCTATTCGTGCTCTAAATGAACCAACAGAACTAAGAAGTATTTCTGGCGTAATCTTCCAGCAAGCTTCAGTTATTCGTCTTTTCATGTCCTCACGTGTTGTTGGCTTTTTTCTGTAAACCACACATTTTAAGTAGCCCCACAAGAAAAAATCAAGTGACGTAAGATCAGGTGATCTAGCAGGCCATTGCCTCGGACCCCCTTGTCCGATCCATCGTTGATGGTAAACATTGTTTAATACGCCCCGGGCTACTTGGGAATAATGGGCTGGACAACCATTATGTTGAAACCGCATTGTTTGTCGCAACTCCAATGGCAGTTCTTCTAGTAATACTGGAAGATGGTTCCGCAAGAAGTTTGCATACTTTTCGCCATTCAAGTTGCCTTCAATAAAATATGGACCTATTAATTTATCCCCAACAATTCCCTTCCAAACATTAACATTACAAGGGTGCTGGCGTTCAACTTGTCGCAACCAAAAAGGGTTTTCGGTAGCCCAGTAATGCATATTATGTCGATTGACCGTACCGTGATTGGTGAAAGTCGACTCATCAGAGAATAACACCTTGGAGAAGAAAAGGGAGTCTCGTTCAATTTGCTGAAGTGTCCATTGACAAAAGGAAACCCGGTTGACAAAATCCTCACTAGAAATTTCTTAATGCATTGAAACATGGTAAGGATGATATTTATGCCGATGTAATATCTTACAGACAGTCGTTTGAGAGATTCCTGATTCACGAACGGCAGCTAACACTGCTATTTCATTGTCCTCAACAGCCACGCTATCTGATTGATTTATTTTCTTTGGTTGCACACTTCCTTCACCAGTGAATTGTTTGATAACCCGATAAAAGGAAGCGCACAATCTTATCTGGTCTGGGAAACGTTGGGCGTAAAGAGCAACAGCACCATCGATGTTCCTTCCACTTTCTCCATAAATCAATATTATTTGAATTTTCTCTTGAATTGAAATAGCCTGCAGGATTAATCTGGAAAACGTTACTAATAATAATCAGTTCCTCAAAATAAATATCGAACTTCTAAATGAAGTATAGTTCCGTTGAAGTAGAAAAAAAGGGCAGAGTGCACATCATACACTCTCAGATAAGTTTAGGACAATTTGTCTCTATCTGAAATTTTTTTGAGTTTTAACTTCACTCGAGGCAATAATGACTTGTTCAAAACAAATTTCGACCTCTAACACCCTCACAACGTTGGAAACCGATTAATGATTTAGGCGTGCAGTGGTATCTAGCACTGAATGAATAAGACCTTTGAGACAATGTTGTGTGCCCCATTGAGGAATATGACTGACCAATGAAAATCAGGAATTATCATTTGAAAAATCAAAAGTGACATTCGTTTGACCTTGAAAATGGGTCTCAAGATCAAACTCGTGGTCACCATCTTATGTCCCCTTGTGACTTTTGTCTGAAACATTTTTTGCGATATCGCGTATTTTTCGAGTAATTTGGATGTCTCAAGGTAAAAACACCCTGTATACAGTTCTTAGAACATAGTGTCTCCAACTACCATTTTTCAAGCTTCCACAAAGTTGATTATTATAATTCTATTGGCGTCTATCTTAGCGTTGAACTACCTTCTGCCTGGTATGATTTTAATATCAATCGGAAGTATTACACGTATATATGCTACTCTTAGTCACGTTGTCCTTTTAATCTGGAGAAGCGTTAGTACAGATAAGACTAATATGAAATTGGTAATAGTAGCATACATCGGTGTTAATCTATATACAAAATACCATAGTTTATTTCTGATCACAAGTCTAACACCAACGTCGTTTCTATTTACATTATATCTACTAGAATAGGACCCTTATGTCCATCATATCTCTTGTTGCGCTATGTCGGGGAATATTTCACGATGATGTCTCCAAGTTCAATAAAACCACCTTCTCTTTTAATTGTCTAGAAATTCTAGAGACATATCGTTGAATTGTTGTCCGTTAGATAATACTCGTAATATGTTACAAGAGATTATCATCGGAAATCGAGGTCCTTGTCCTATGGATTTTTGAAGTATTCTCCGAAAGTTTTTTTACGTACGTTACTGAGAAATAAGTTTCCCTCGCTCAGTATTTCACTATTAAATGGATATTGCTGTGATTAAGATCTTTCTGCCAACTACCAGTAGGCAGCTTCCACTTCTCCTGTTGACAAGTGGAAAGATGGCAGGCTCTAGAATTATTATAACACGCTGTTTCAGGAGAATATACCTTTTTCTAAGTCCAGTTGTCGGCTTAAATTCGACCCTAAGTCTACTATCCATTATTATGGCTTTTTTTTATTGATATCCTTTCTACTCATTAAATGAAAGATGAGTTACTCTGAGAAATGTTACAAATCAACAGAGAAAAGGAGTCTGCTCATGCTTTATATCATATATCATCATATATCTTATTATTTATGAATAAGACATATGTCCCCAGATATGGTTTATAATCGGAAGATTTCTTATCAAGGCCTCACAAACCCTTTCAGGAAAAAGAACTCCATACACACGTACGAGACCTAGAAGGACATTGTGTTGTATTTCGAAATCACCGGAGGCAATTTGACCCATAGTCAAATTTATAACCTTCTTATGTCTAGAGGTACCAGCAGGCTAACCTCGATATTAGTTCGAATTTTCAGACCCAATCTCACTTGGCTTCACTTGACTTGACAGCGAGAGTAATGTTCATGCCTAAGAAATGCAAGAAATCCCTAGAATGTCCGAAATCCTATCGTCCTTCATTTTAAATACTTCGAAAAGGCTGATTATCCTTTACAAAAGGTGTATAATCGTGAGGTTTGAAAAATAATGTAAAATAAAATACATAAATTTGAAAGTGAACTTAAAATTTTTTATTATCAATTAAAAGAACAATTCATGGCATTTACTTTTTGAAAATGATATCATGTAAATGTTGACCACGACTACTCTGAGGTGGTCCATTCCGAAGGTCCAATTTTGCGCGAATCGTTCGAACATAGCAACTGGTATCTCGCGGATAACATGAGTAATGTTGGCTTCCAAAGCGTCAGTCGTAGCTGGCTTATTCCTGAAGACGTGAGACTTTATATATCCCCAGAGAAAATATTCCAAAGGTGTGATATCGCATGATGTAGGCGGCCAATTTACCGTTGCAAAACCAAAATGATTTCTCAACAAGTCCATCGTTTCACGCGCTATATGGCTCGTAGCGCCGTCTTGTTAAAACCAGAGCTCACCGAGACCATGTCCTGGAATTTCATAGTCCGTTAACATTGCGCGATAACCATACCATTGATGGTAATATTCTGATTTGCCTCATTTCTGAAGAAATATGGACCAATGATTCCACGAGCCCATAAAAAACACCATACCGTTGTTTTTAATGAATGTTATAGTAGATCTCGGTACTCTTCGAGTTGCTCATCAGCCCAAATGAAGTAATTTTGTTTATTAACGTATCCATTGGGCCAGACATGGGCTTCATCACTGAACAAAATTTCTCGAAAAAACACCGGATTTTCATTGAGTTTTTCCAGAGCCCATTCACTGAAAATATGACGCAAATTCAAGTCGCCCGGCTTCAATTCTTGCACAAGTTGAATTTTGTCTTCGTGTACCCTCTCATCTACAGCTGCTATAGTCTCTTCACTACGTGCTAGATGTAGTCTAACTGGTCGAGTATCATCCACTAATGTAAACTGGGACTCAAATTTGCGAATGGTATTGGCAATAGTGGTCTCAGCCTGTTTAAAATCAAATCTCACGATGAATCACCCTATATAAGGGAGGATATATTTTCAAAAACTCCGCTTCACAACCTACAATTTACGTACCAAAAAGGTTTATTCACATATGCAGCACTAGGCACACTATTCTAGGACATGGAAAGAGTGTTAAACTTTAAAAGCCTCCTGCACATTTATTAACTTTGAGGATCCTTTTGATAACTCGAACTTTCTCTGGTCATACCGTGTAAGCTCTATGCTAGAGTGCATAGAATTGTTGTATTATTAATTCGTACCGAAAGGTGCCTGAAAAATATTCTGATTCTTTTTAGGTATCATCAGTGTTGACATTACTCAGCGTTTAATATTTTTAAGCAGTCACTTACCTATATTGTAAAACAAAAGGTTTTTCTGAGAGCAAAGATGAAGATTTTTCGGCGATCCTATGTGGCAAGTATTATATGGTACATGATGAATCAACTCTCTGACCGTTATTCAATGATTCTGCCTACTAAATGTAATGTAATTTTATTACATAATTAAAAAAAAAATTTGCCTCCTCCGGCGTTGTTGTCCATTGATCTCAAAACCTCGACTCGGTCTTTTGTGGTCTCTCAATTCGAATTCTTAGTTTGACGATTGCGGTATTTGAAAATCACAGCCAATAGACAAATTATTAAAATAGCGGTTGTAGAAATTGAAAAAAATCCAAATGCCCAATACTGATGTTTTTTGATGGTCTTCCAGTTGTAGTCATGTAGCCGCTTTAGCGCCTCCACTGCTTCTTGATAGTTAAAAGTTGAAACTTTGATTATATCCTTTTTCAGAGGTATGAAGGTTTCATTTGTAAAATAAACCGGAACCTGTTGGAACCGGATATGCTTACAGTGGCAACTGATTTGCTGAAGTGCATTACTATTCTCATGTCTTTGATTAATTTTGCTTCTAATCGTAAGAATTTGGATTGGATGACGCATTCCGGAGTAAAGCGTATAATACCCGTGTCATTTTAGGGAACATTCATTTATTGTGCGTTCAGAATTCTTTTCACATAATCTTAGTGTGTGTGAGACCTAGCGTCCTGGTTTTACATCGCTTAGAATATAGCTTCTTACACAGTTGATGGATAATGCAATCCGCACTCTGCTCAATATTGTGAAATATTGATGGCCGGAGAATATATGTTGTTTCGTCGAGAGCTGGTGCCTTGTGTGTATTACCAATTCGGAATACTTATCGTTCCGGGTAAAAAAATCATAGCCGCTTTTTAAATTGAATCATTTGACGATGACATATATAGGGTTTTCTAATAACGACTTGACAACTTTTTTTAAAATAAAAGGCAAACCATTCGAGATATTTCAAAAATTTTATTATTGGCTTGCAATACAATCAAAACATTTATGAATGGAACTTGACTTCGTTCATATGGCCACCGCGGGCACGTTTGCAGCGGTCGATTCGTCGGACCCAATTTTCAACGACTCGACCACACATTTTGGCCGAAACCGCTACTTCGCGTTCAATGTTGACTCTGAGCTCTTCCAACGTCGTCGGCGTGTTGGCATAAACCAATGACTTAACTTAGCCCCACAGAAAATAGTCAAGCGGCGTTAAATCGCACGAACGAGGCGGCCAATCGACTAGTTCATGTCTTGAGATAACACGCTCACCATACTTACTCTTCAATAAATCGATTGTAGCGTATGCTGTGTGGCTTGTGGCACCATCCTGTTGGAACCACATGTCGTCCAAGTCCATATCTTCCAATTTGGGCCAAAAATAATCGGTGATTATGGCGCCATAACGCTGACCATGACCATAACGCGACGATCGTCACGGCCCAATAACGCCGCCGCCATGCAAACCGCACCAATTAGTTATTTTTTGTGGATGAAGTGGTGATTCATGAAGCACATGTGGGTTTTCACCAGACCAATAACGCATATTTGACTTATTGACGAATCCATTGAGCCAAAAATGAGCTTCGTCACTGAAGATGATTTTGCGATGAAATTCATCATCTTGGCGCATCTTCTCCAGAACCCAATCGGAGAACGTACGTCGCTTCAAATGGTCCATCGGCTTCAATTCTTGAGTCAGCTTGATCTTGTATGGGTGTAAACCAAGATCCTTACACAAAATACGCCATATTGTGGTCTGAGCGATGCCCAATTCTTGAGAACGCCGTGAAATTGACTGATTTGGATCGTTTGCTACTGATGTCTCAACGGCAGCGATATTTTCTACACTTCGACCAACCCGTTGTCTCACTGACAGGGCAACATCACAAAACGAATACGTAGATTCAAATGTTTGCACTAAACTTGTTATTGCCTGTCTGCTAGGGCGAGAATTACGATCGAAAATTGGAGTTAACGCTCTTAAAGTTGCACTCACCGACTCCGAATATCTGTAGAAAATTTTTATAATTTGCAGACGTTGCTCGTTAGTGTACTTTACCATGATGAAAATGTTGAGTTGACAGTGACAAATTGATGATTAGTGAAAGAGTGCGTTCACAAGTTAAATTCAAAGTTGTCAAGTCCCTTTTGGAAAACCCTATACCTTAATTGCGGTGGACATGGTTAGAAGTACCATCCTGTTACTCACCTCGAGGGAAATTAAGTAAGAAATTATGCTGTTGTGTGCATATTTTGCAACCCTCTTAATCGCACATTCCCTTGCGGTATGTCAATCTCGCAAAGAGCTTAAGCTAGTCTTTGACCTTTGAACTACGTCCAATCGATTTTTCGTCTTCATACTTAAAAAATTTTTGAAGTTATTCAATTGATGAGACTCGTTGCACACAACGCATTTCGACTCTGTGACTGTAGTGAAATGATTTGTTGTGGGTGTTACTTGTACTTGTGATAGGTGCTCACGTTTGAATTCGATTTCTAATCCTCTGAATCTAGCCTGGATGAACTCAAAAAATTCCCGAGGTTTAGGAATTTCTGTTGAAGTTTCTCTGGATTGTTGATATTGGTAATTTCATTGATACGGGATCAAGTTTCGAACATAACAACTGAATTACTAATGGATCCCAGAAGCTTACGTCGACTTCTAAACTTTGTAATACTGTAAAAGATTTCTCTTGACATATTCATTATAGTTTTCAAATTGAACATATTTTCATGTCGAACTGATCTTAAAGTAAGCACTTTTTGAATGTGGTTCTTGATCAATGCTACTGAATTTTGAAACCGGTTCATTAGCTATTCTATAGCGTTTGCATAATTGCTTGATGTCGGTGCCAAATGGTTAACAATCCTTGCTGCTTCTCCTTTTAAAATGCTTTCAAAATATTGAATTCATTCAACATCGCTTAAGGTTCCATTCT
The DNA here is from genome assembly GCA_907269105.1 of Volucella inanis. Classification (NCBI taxonomy): domain Eukaryota; kingdom Metazoa; phylum Arthropoda; class Insecta; order Diptera; family Syrphidae; genus Volucella; species Volucella inanis. The sequence goes on from OU026153.1 coordinate 154,216,220, forward strand.
GGTGAATAAAGCGATCAAACAGTTCCCAAAGTGGTGTTCGCTCTTCATACTTGTCGCTGAATGATGATATGCCTCATGGTGGAAGTTTGATTTCCCGATGTGTTGCAGCTTGTAGAGCTACTGCCTCTGGTTGGTGTTGTCGTTGTTCTACTTCTTTAATTTGGATGATCTTGATATATCTGCTCCAACTCAATGAGTTCGTTTTTGAACGCGTACTCCTGCTCGTAATTGGCTTCTTCCAATGAAAACATGATCTTGTCGTTCATTGTGACCTGCTTTGTCCAGTATTCCCCAATCTGATCCAATTTAAATGTAAGGTAAACTGTATTCTGAGTTAGCTCCAAGTTCTCAATAAGGCGTATAAAGTTGTTCTTAAACAGATCCAACTTTTTAAATCTTGCTGGACACTTCCTGATGTTAGTTGACTCTTTAGTTCTTCCTGGATCGAATGTTGATTGTTTACTTAGATAACCGTGCAGCTGCATCGCTTGGTAATGGCATTGGCGTTTGCATGTTTTTCTTAATTAACTCCAATTTTGCCTTGAAGGTACCCTTAATATCGAGACACCTCCTTTTAAATTGGCTAAAATACTTTTTCACACAGTACTCATGTTGCGAATTTGTCTTTCGTAGATCTTTCAAATACCCGCTATTTATTCGGAAGTTAGTCCAGTACTGATCTAACTGATCGAGTCTCCTTGCGAAATACTCTACAGGGTATCGAGATTCTTCATCTTTCTTTAAATCAGTTCACAATCTATGCACTTCTTCCGTGATTCTCATCTGCTCCAATGCAATATCTATTTCACTCATTTTTACATAACTGAGTAAGGGAATGCGGTGCTTATATCACGTTCTTAAACTGTTCACATTTCTCTGTTTCAGCTAATCCGGACCATGTAAATTCTTCTATTTAAAATTTTCATTCAATCGCTTAATGCAGCCTCGCAGTAGGTAGTAAAAAGACTGAACTCAAGTCACTTTATTCCAACTTAATTTATACAAAAATTTTGCTAGCCTTAGCCCGACAAGGTGCAAATTTAAGGAACAACAAAAAAATGTTGACCTTAATATTGAAATAATAATATCGTTTACCTAAGCAGTGAAAGCGAATAATAAGAGAAAAGAAATATTTTTTGTTAATGTCATCAACAAATTGACACATTGATATTGTTATTGTGACAGTAATTAAGTAAACCGTTTTACAATTTACAACTTATGTAATTGTAATATAATTTATGATTGTTTATAATTTACTGTTGTATAGTTAAGTGTGGATTTACTCATAATAACTTGAAGTTTTTGAAGTTTAATCCTTAATTAAATCGGAAGATATTACGCAATAGTCTCTGAAACAATCTAAGCTATCCTTCGTCAAATAAAGTAGTTTAGATCTCTGAGTGTTATGTTCTTAAGAGCTTACATGCAAACTGTTTTTGAAGTTTCTGATAGTCTAATGAATGCAGGGATAATGGAAGTATTTTGATGACGTGAACTTTTCAGAATATGTACGCATTGCCAGATGCTGGAAATTTTGAGGTCCATTGTCTCGAACCCATGTCATCAAACAATCGATGTGTATCGGTGGTTCACTTTATACGCAATACGGTAGCTGTACCATTACCTTTCCATTGCCGAGCGACTTCTTCGCCTAGGAGAGTAAAGGAGGAACTCTCGTCGAATAATGCGCAAACCTCTAGTTAAGAACTATTATACTGTAGAATCATCATCATATCATTCTAAAAACTAACAATTTAGACCTCTGGTGACGGGACAGGTGTTCTTCGTGATAATCGTATATATGGTATATTCAGGTTTTTCGTCTTTCTGATCGCTGTTCTGCATATGATTATAACTGTTGCAATGGGCCGTATCGAGATGACTCGAGATGAAATGACCTGACATTATTTATTTTTTTTGTAAATTTAGGTACACGGTTCAATGTTGTAAAAAGTGGAGGTTAATAAGATATTTTTCCGAAAAAAATTCTAGACATGCTTGCCTAGAATGTCACAAGAACACGATTCTTGTGAATGCGAAATCTTATACTGAGATATCCGAAGATTGGCAAGATGTACTGATGAACCGTTGTATCTAGTCAGCACTAATCAAGGTAAAAAATTATGCTGAAAAAATTTATTTTCAGACATGGACTGAATGTTTGTCCCATTTTTACAAATCAGTGACGACTAGGCCCATCAGGTTGATTTTTTACAATACGTTTTACACATATTTAACTATTTCGATAGTTATCTTAAAGTGATGGTTCCCTCGCTAAGCCAGACACGTAACAGAAAAGTGAAAATCAAAGACCATTCCACATTATTTTTTTTTTTTTATTTTTAAAATGAACGCACGCTCAAGGGATTCTTGTACCCTTAAAATGTTTGTATACAGCGCAGGCGAGGGAAATTTAAGAAGAAATAAATGAAAGGTACGGATGTTCATTGCTCCTAAATCTTTGCAAGTTATAACAACAAAGGAATTGAGATCTTGGCAAGGTATTCCATTAACGAGGTGTGTGGCTTAGGGACGAATTATGCTGTGGGCCAGATGTGGGCATTGTGTATTGCATTGGAAGTAGCAGACAATGGATCACTAAGGAAAATTAAAAAGAATGTCGGAGACAGAACGGAGCTCTGGGGCACACCAATATTTATTTTGTGAATATCAGACTCGAAACCATCCAATACAACTTGAATTTATTGTCATCAATTTTAAAAACACGCATTTTCAACTAAAGAGCCTGATGTCAAACTCTGTCAAATGCCTTAGAAATATCAAGTATAACTACTTTGCTTTCGCCAGATTAATGTATGCCTCGATTCGACGTTTTGGTGAGACATGAGATCAAATCATTTCTAATGTGTTTGATGAATGAAATAAAATTGTTACTACCTTTTGGTTGTAGTTGTTTGTAGTATTTTTTGCATAATTTTTTGGTTGTATTGGAATTGGACGATCCTAGAAGGGAGAGCACATTAACGGTGTACTTATCAGGATGAGAGGTTAAAAACAAGTCCAAGGAGTTGGCGGTATGTTGGCCAACGTCTAGTATTCGCGTGGGCTTATTTACACGTTGCGTCCAGTTGTTTTCCGCAGATAAGATCTCACGACATCGTCCTTCGCGTCCTTCGTATTTGCTACGTCCATCCTGAATTCCCTAGTCATAACCACAAACAAATACAGAAAACACAAACACCGTTTTTGGTAAATACTGATACTTAGTTCTTCTACCAAAGGCTAGTTCATGACACTGGTACGAGTAGGGACAATGATGTGGAATTTGTAGACGATGCACTCATCGACTGAGACATTTCGTGCGAAAAAAGGATAGGCATTCAGCGGCGCTTTGATAATTTGTAAAAAAAAACTTATCTTCGATTTTCTTTTAAAAAGGTATTGTACTGGTTAACTGATCATTGAAGGTATTTTTTTTTTAATTTTATGAATATGGGATATTAATGTTTGTATCGCATTATCCATTAGTTTTTTTCCATGTCTACGGAGTCACACTTGAAACGAGAAATACCTACGATACCTTCTTGCTACTATACACGCACAAATTTCGAAGATGTTATTTTCGATAGGAGTCAAAACCGAACAGTCGAGGGTTTTACTTAAAACTTCTATATCTTGCAGTGAATGCATTTTCGACCACCCACCCACACTGCCCCCATCCATACGATTTTTTTCTTTAAAGATATCTAGGCATCTCTCCTTAAAGTCTTCGATAATTTATCCGGAACACCCTGTATATGCATCGCAGATCAAGACATGTTTCTAATACGGACAACTACTTCAGATTTTATGAACAAACAAGACATGTCACACATGCCTCGCTAAGGATTTTGGCCAAAAATTTGTAATTACATACGCTTCAGCGAAGATGGGTAGTTCCCTCACTTTATTCCTAACTCTTTAGAGATTGAAAAAAATGCACAAATCTGATTATTTGTTGGTTGTAGCTAAAAAAGTTGTATCGCATAACATAAGAGTTTGTTTATTTAATTTCGAAGTGAATGAAGCTCTTTATGAGTACCATAATATGGTGCAGAAGATAAGGTTTTTTTTTAGAAAAACTACATCGATTTTGCGAGACAATTAAACCTTTAAAAATACCACTCCCAGTCTGGTAGCACCTCATAACGGTGAAGTATGAATTTAACACCCCAAAACCGACAATGACCAAATCGTTCAAAGAAAGAGCAACTGCATATTATTGTTCGTTTTCTATGAGTACTTCTCCCCTTAATATTGATCTAAAAAAGATCCCCATTTGGTGACTCAAGTACGTTTGAACAGACGGTCGGTTTTTACCTCATTTATTTACCTTTCGCTTGTTGCAGTATTTACAACTTCAGTTTGTTTACATATATCTGATTTAATTTACAAATTTGTTGACTATTTGTCATACACAATATGTTACAAGAGGAGAATGAAATCCCGGACATCTGGGTAACTGACGTAAGCTTCCGTTAAGGTAGCTATCCCAGAAAAAAAAGTATCACGTTTCTTAGGTATCATTATAAATCAATTGCAATCACTCGCGGTTTGTTTAGGTATTCTAATGCCCTAAGACCTTAAGAACTTCTATTTTCAATGTTGCTTACCGACGTTTGATGTTAATATTATTTTAAGAGGTGTCAAATCTTTAGATATTGCTCAAAGTTGTGATCTATCTAATTTAAAATTTTGCAAATAAAAATGAGTATCTGCAGTTATGTAAAGAATTTCACTGATGTTGTGGAGTGGTACGGAGTGCACCTGTTATATCTACGGAAACCGTTCTTTGAACCGCCGCTAATTTTCCGAAAATCGCTTTCGTGTTTGTTGCTTTTCACCATACTAATGCGCCGTATGTATATATGGATCTTATCACCACCGTGTTAAGCCCCAAATTTTGCAGATAAAAAGAGCATTATATGCCATTTTGACTGTTTTCGCTACATTAAGATTCTAATTCAGTTTCTTGTCTAGAATCACGCCCAGATACTTCGCGCTATCCGAAAGGGACATTTCCAGTACATTCAGTTCTGGTTGTTTGAATTCCTGTACCTTTTATTTTTCTGAACCAGAACCAGTTCCATTCATTTATTCTGGTAGCGTCTATTAGAGCATTTTTAATGGCGGTGCACTCCACGTTATTGAAGGCCGTCATCGCAAACTCACCGAAATGTAGACTCTTCTCTATTTTCTTCACCACTTTGCGCAAGGCGGTTTGTACAGATTTGTTTTCATATATGCATGCTGTGAATTAATCAAAAAGCCATTACTGCATCTATGTTTAGTGTTTCTAATATGAATCTCCAATAATCGAATGATGACCGACTTGTTGGTCTGAAATCTTTTGCTGTTAAGCATCCTTGTTTGCTAGCTTTAGGTATAAAAACCACCTTAACTTCCCTTCAAGCTAGTGGTATCTAACCTACTTTTAAACTATTATTAAGTATTTTCATAATATTTTGGATTGCTACCTCCGTGGCCTTCTGTAGCATAATTGGTAGAATAACATCCGGACCAGGAGATTTGTACGGTTTAAAGAACTGAATTGCCCACCGGAATTTTTTCCTATTAATAAAAACACCTATTTCCTCTTCGGAGAGCGAAAGATAAATATTCTCAGTGTGCCGTAGTAAGCCGGGGTCATCTGATACTGTGGATCCCGAAAACTGGATTTGCACCAGAGTTGCCAGAACCTCTTGGCAACTTTCAGCCAGGTTCCGTAATTTTTCCTGAAGTAGCTTCGAAAACATTTTGCGTTTGACGGAAAAACCAACAGGTGGATCTAGTCTGGTTAACGTCAGCGAGGAACTCAGCTGACCGTTGCCGAAATCGGTATAGAAGTAAGATTTCCTTCCGGCAAAATCGATGGAATACACGGAATCTCACATGCCATCATTTTCAACTACTCCTCCCGAAGCCCTAGCAATGGAAACCGAAATCATACTGCCTTTACCAATAAGTATCCCGCCCGCCGCCGCCCCACGTAAACTGCCGAAATAATTTGGAGCTTAATGGACCTCCCTCCGAATGGAAAAGAAGACTCGAAGAGGATAAAATGTTCAACTGAGGACTTTTCTACAAGCTAAATATTTTGATACATAACACCGTTGCCCTTGAATTAATAAAAACACCTTTGATATCGTACTATAATTGGACTTGTTCCTCTTCTGCGAATTTTTTGATTATATATGTAAATATTTTCCCGATATGTCGTAAACTCAATATCATAAACTATACATGGTGCAACAATCCAGAGTGGACTTATGCCTCAATCAATGTCTCCAGTTTCGAGCGATCTCTGGCCAACTAACTGAATTTAAACCTTGAAAGATTGCCTACAAAACTACCAAAGATATCTCTACCCGCCTTTTATGTAACTGCGCTATAGATCGGAATGATCATATTTAGAGTCTCCTTAGTTTTTTTGACAAAGCATTATTATTCAAAAAAAGGTTTTTTAGGCCAAAGAAAGAGCGATTGATAAATATAGTTTAAAGCTTCATTTCAATAAGGTATCTTTACAAAAATTTATAGCGGAATTGAGGTAGATAAAGTCGCTAACTGCCTCCAAGTTATAGCTATCTATTGGGACATTCTGTCTGATTTTGCACTATTATGCAGGCGTGGTCATTGTCATATGGCTTCTCAGCACTTCGAAGCAAATAGCCTCCTGTTTTTTTTGACACCATTAGAGCAACATATAACTATCAATTCTGAATGGTACACCACTTTTTTTTTTGTAAGAAGTCTTTGAAGAAATAACGAGAAGCAACCGGCGAACATAGATTATTTTCCACCACGACAATGCGAGCTCTTACAGGTTGGATCAAACAAGTGACTTTTTGAGAACTCAAAACATCGACGAATTGATGGGTAATCGGCTGTATAGACTTGATTTGACACCTATTCAAAAAATTGCTAGTTCAACGTTCTTTGACTCCTGAAGAAGCGGTTAATGCATTTAATACGCATGTTTTTGAAGAGTTACTTCGTTCGGAATGGAAAAAGTGCTTCAAAAATTGCTTTCAGCAGACTCGACATCTTTAAGTCCCCACTTGAACTATAATTTTATCTCTCTCAAGTTAGTTAAAATTCACAAGTGACTATTACTGCCGCTTTTGGTTTACTAGAGTGATTTACAATTCGTCTCTAAATCCTTTTCTGAATGACATGGCTGAATGTAACCTGACCTTTCTTCCAAGAAAAAGTGACTCCTTTATGGAATTTGTTCAGTTTAATATATTGTACGAGTTATTATTTTTTGAGCTTTTTATTAATTATTGTGCTTAATGGACTACAGCGTGTAGATACCTGAAAATTCTTTGCTGATAACTAAGAGAAAACAGGATGAAGAAAAACTAAGGCAATTTTGTGATTGTAACGAAGTATTTGACTCCTATATCAAAGATATAATCCGAATTGAATGATGATAATACATTTGTTAAAGATTTATATTCTTGTAAGCTGTGTCCTCAATATCCTAAATAACATCATAAATGGACACTGGCGTAGCTGTGAATATTCCCTATGAATAAGTCTAACAAATCAGTCTAAGTCTAAGCATCTTTTTTCAATCGAATCTCTTCTTTAACTTACATCGTTGTTTTCTTCTTGCTAAAAACATAGTACCTTTTGGTAGTGAAGATCAACCTCTGCCTAAATATTATATATCCATGCCAAAATGAGATCCATTAGTATACAAAAAAAAAAAAAAAAAAATGGATACAAAAAATAGTGTGGAACCTTGGGAACTCTATGTATCGATCTTAAACTGAAATATTATCTCCTACTTTACCTTGTTCATCACCAATGTTTCACTAAAATTTCGCATTAATTTACCTTCAAATCCACTTTCGGATGTACTCTGAAATATCTTGATTCTTCAAGCCGTACAACTTGACAATGGAATGCTTTTCCGAACTTTTTTTTCCCTTGTCATTATAGCCCGAAAACATTCAAAACTAACGTACATCGGTTATCAATCTTTCTTTCCTTACTTTTCTTTATCCGTGCTATGTGAAAACATTTTAAGGGAACCCTGAGTCCCCAGAAGGCGCGCAAATAATAAAAAACTAGTTTGTGAATTCAAGGGAAAGCCTTCGAGATAGCTAGCTTAGAGGCTTTTGCCATGATGTACACATTATTATAAGAATCTCAACTGGCGAGTGTAGCTTCAACTGTTTGGTTGCATGCCTTAACCATTTTCCAGATGGGTTGGACAAATAGGATAAATTCATAGTCTCACATTAATGGCCAATATTTATATGCGTTCAAAAAAAGTACATCAGTAGACCTTATTGGAGTAAAGAGTGATGATAGACAATTGGATGCCTACTCCGAAAAAATACACGGAGTACTAATAAACAGTGTTCATATAAAGGGTAAAGCGATACGCAATGATAATAATAATAATAATAATGTTACAATAACTGATCGTTTTGAGCAAATTCAAGACTCTTGAAATATAATATCTATGAGTGTTTGTAGCATACATATTAATATATCCATCAGAACTCATGGATTACGGTGGAAAAATATCACGACGATATGAATTATTTACACATCATCTTCGTTGGAGAAAACGTTTCTCATCGTTAATAGCTGGAAAACTCGAAATTTTGTTTGCAGTACACTATACGTGTATATGTAAGTGTTGAAAGTATGGTGCTCTTTGATGTGTTGTAAAATTGCTTACTAAAGGAGCACATTAGCATACTTAGACTATCTTCTTTTCCAACCATTAAGATGGTCTTCTCGGACACTCATCGTTGATCGCCTCCACGGGTTATGATACTATGCTATGCTTTGGTTTCTATGTAGGCTACAAACAAGCGTTCTCTCGCATGCTTAAAACTTATCTATATCTGTTCCTCTCCTGAATACAGAAGTACACCTTTATAACTCCTGACTCTGCTTTTGAAAGCCTTTGGCGAAGTAATTGAAAAAAATTTTTATCTTTTTTAAGTTTGCAGTCTTCGTCAAGTGTGGTGCTCACACTTTTTTACATTTTTCTACATGACATACATACAACGAGTATACTTTATAACTTACAAAATAATTGACCATGTCTCTACAGCTGACATAATAAAAATATTTATTTATTGTCTTTCAGGCTTATATCTCTTACAATCTGTACTCGCAGCTGAACACTGGGGCTATCCTGATCCCGAAACAACTGATGGTAAGTTTATCCTAAGTTAAAAACAATTAAGAAAACGTTCCATTCAATTTACACGTTGATCATTTAGCCTATTTAGTTAAAGATACGTCCGTGCATACAAATCACGACAATTTACTAATAAACCACACAAATGTGTATCATACAAGTATCTAGTATCTAGTACACTACCATTATTCTAAATCCTAAATAATTTATGAGTACGGATAAATTATGAATGTACTCTCACTCTCGGATAGAATAGAAGACTCGTCTTGTGTGAGATAAAAATGCAAATTTGCCAGAACGAACTATTCTAACAAGTGCCAGAACTCAAACTGTTATCAGCGATTGAATAATATCAGTGTGCTATCAGAACAGATAAATTGTTTAAATTATTCAATTGACCACTTGAATGTGAGTCGTGAGCCCCAAACAATTGTAAAGACTTTATAGACCTGCTGAGCTTCCACACTTCAGAAATGGATGGTAAAAGTAAAATGCCAGACCGACACGTTGTTAGAATTTGAGTGGGTAATGTTGTAGACTGAAGAACCTATTAAGCACAATGGGGATTTACTTTTATACAACAGACAGTGTTTCAGTTGAAGTTTAGAAATACTCATACCGAAGCACTATTCAATCTCGTTGTATTAATTATGATATTCGCTGGAGCTAGAAGGGATTAGTCCATTGACAAAGATCTAGACATAGTTAGTGTTTGTTTTGATTTGAAGACTTTAGCGAGAATATATCGAGAGAATATATTCTGAAATATGTACGCGATATCTTAATTATTTTTTCGACTCTGTCCAAAGTGCTGATATATTGCAATACTATTCATTTCCTCTTTTCTAAGAGAGATGGTAATTAGCCTTGTTGAAACTATAAAAGCACATCCGAACTTAAGAACAAATACAATACGAGTACTATCTAACAGCGCTCTACATCACACATAACAATCTATTCCATGAAGCAATGCTTTTAAATTAGAATAGGATATGTTACAGTTGCTGTTGGAAAATCATAAGGAAAGATAATAGACTTATAGGTCTGATATAATGAAAAATAAATTATTCTCTCTCCATGACAAGCGAATGTATACCAATTATACGCAGCTTCTCATGATATTCATCAGCATTGACAGAATGATATCTGAGGACATTTGTATCTCGCCATGTATTATACCGTACAATCTAACAGAGAGAGCAGGTTGTCTCTTCCAATCAGATCGTGAATTTTAGTCGCTGCTGTAGTAGTCCTAGTAAAGGTTTTTGTTGGCATGAAGAGGGCGCTACCTGGAAAATGGGTGTTCAGTGACAGGCTATTTTTCAAACAGCTAGGTATCGTAGGATCGGTGGAGAGGATTTTTCATAACCGCGATGCCTTGGAGATTTCTATTACTTTACTACAGAATGACCTCCAGAATTGTCGCTTCCGCAAATCTTTTTTTTTTTTATATTTTTTGGGATTCCTTATATGAGTTTAAGTCTGTCACTTTTCTTGTGCTTTTTGCTTGATTGAAAAGCTCCCTGTATGGATTTCTAAGCAGTCGCAGTGCTAATGTCCATCGGCGCGGCTTTTTATGTCCTTGACTTTCATGTCGAGCTCATTAGTATTATACAGTTGTGGCCACGATTTTAGCACACTCCATTGAATGATGACGTCGTTATCATTTTCTTTATTATTTTACATCAATTAACTGTAAATTACTGCAAATAGTTGTTGATACCCATTACACAGTAAAATGCCGTTATTTTATTTTTTACCAATTGGTAGTTTAGATCAGATTTCTTAAATTAAATTCAACATTTTAAGGTAAATATACATTTTCTAGATGAGGTAAAATTAAGTGTATGTGTATAAAAAATGTTTCGTTAGACGAGGTAAAAGGATGTTGGTGTTCAGAGGAAAAAAGATCGCTGAAAACAAAAGATCAAACGGTTGCAGAGATTTGTGAAATGATGGAATGTTCTAGGTAGCTGGTCTACAATGGCTTGAAACATCACGACACATATGGTACTCCAAAAAACGTCAAGCAAGCCCCGCAAAACAACAGCAAAATAAGACCATTTAATAAAAGTAATCACTTCGATTAGTGATCCTTTTAAGACATCCAGTGTTATATAACAGGAGGTATCGTCGACGTATCTCATCAACGTATCGTCAAGAACCATCAGACGTCGGTAAAACGAAAACTAATTTGCATAGGTGCATATCCTAAAGAAAGCCTCTTGTGTCAAAAAAAAAAAAAAAAAAAACTTAAAGGCTAGGTTGGTCTTTGCAAAATAGCATTTAAACAAACCGCCTTCTTTTTGAAAAAACGTACTTTGGTCCGATGAATTCAAGTTTTGTAGGTTCGGGTCAGATGGGGAAAAATATGTATGGTGTCCACAAAACATGCAACATGACCCAGAGTACACAATCAAAATGGTAAAGCATGGTGGCGGAAGGTTCATGGTCTGGGCTGCCTTTTCCTGGCATGGTATCGGTCCGATAGTGAGAGTGGAGGGCAGAATGGACCAATTTGTTTATAAAAGTATTATCACTGATCATATGATACCATTTGCGGATGATAATTTGCCAGTGTTGTGGTGCTTCGTCCATGACAATGATTCTAAGCACACTTCTCGGCTGGTTAAGAGTTGCTTAGAGGTCAATGGGATCATTTTTTTAAAGTGGCCTGCACAATCCCCCGATCTAAACCGGATTGAGAATTTATGGAATATAGAACACCACATTGAGCTGGCAATACCAAAGAATTTAAATGAACTCTATCAGGAAATCAAAAAATTCCAAAGGAACGTTGTGAAGCTTTGGTAGAAAGTTTACTGAGAAGATGTGCGGCTGTCATAAAAAATAAAGGATATCCAACTACATACTAGGTGGAGTAAAAAGTAACCTCCTTGGGAATTAAAAAAAAAAAAATTTAAATGTTTTTTTTATTTTATTCAATATAGCCCCCTATTCTATCGATTTTCCAACTTCTTGATCCCGTCCGAAAAGTAATTTTCCGGAAGGTCTACATAATACTCCTCCTCTGAATTTTTTATTGATGAGCCATCTTTTGAGGTTTGGGAAGAGCTAATAGTCCGAGGGAGCCAAATCGGGCGAATACGATGGATGCGACAGCATTTGGAGCCGTAAGTCATTGATTTTAGCCATGGTTGCTAAAGTTGCTTCGAAGTGCTCTCGCATTCGTGTTTTTGGTCAGGATTGAGTATGTGCGGCACCTAGCGGCAGGATAACTTTTTCATATGCAGAATATTGCCCAAAATATGGCGTGTGCGCTCAGTACTAATCTTTGTGGTATCTGCATCATTTCATGTATATTTTTGATATTGTCCTCTGTAACCGCATCGGAGGGCCTGACGCTGCGGACTTGATCGGTAGTGGAATTGCGGCCACCACGAAACTCTCGAAACCAATATTTGACAGTGTAATCTGACGGAGCATTAGCCCCATAATATTTATCCAACTTTTCTTTTAAAAATTCAAATGAAGGTTTTTTTTAAAAGTGTTCCTCTTTAATTTGGCCAATCAGTTTTCCGATAACTCCTGAATGCTATTTGGCGGGGAGGAGTATCATTTAGACTGAAATCGATGTATCTGTGTATCGGTGATCTGAAAAAGAGAAAAGACGGTACCATCCATGTTGGAGGCAAGAGTGATATCTTTTTTTTTTTTTTTTTTTTGTTTTATAATTCCGCGCTCGCACCAAGGGGATATGAATACCCTTTTACTGTCTTTTCACCAGGGCTAGCACTAGCACTTTTTGTAGGTTTTTAGTTATATACATAGGTGGGCTCATTTCAAACAATGCACAGAATGAGAGGAATACTTACATATAATGTACTTATAATGTGTATAATGTACTTATAATGTTATACCTCCATCGTTAATGTCAATACTGCTCCATACCATGTGATGGAACTTATGTTGGCATTGTAAAAGATAATGAGGCCAGTTTTCTGCCGTCCACTTTTTCTAAGTTGTCAACAGGTATATGGCTCAAGTAGACGTAGCCAAGAAATGCCGATGCCAGCCAGTGAATGAATACCTTTGAGAGTCTCAACTCTAGCAACTGCTTTGTCGGGTTCACTGAGATAAGAAGTAAGGGTACATCACATATATATAAGTTCTGATCTTACCTTTTTCTTTAGTATAGAGCGGAGCGTATCTTGGATTCTTTAAGGGGTTATACACAGTTAAAATCTTCAAAAAATAAACTTTTTGTTTGTTTTTTCGTAATGTACATATATCTGACTATATTCCGTGAAAATCGAAATCAATCCGGTAAGTACTTTTGGAGATATACGCATATTTATTAGGACGTCTCTGACTATGAGTAAACTTCTTTCAAACTTTAAGCGCGTTCTTCAAAAAACCGCCTTAAAAATAGTTTTACCAACTTAATATTCTCTAAAATTAACTTAACTATGGGTGATAGTAAAGTATTGACCTTATTAGAGAGATCATTCTTATGCTGTCGCGAATAAATCGCAAACTGTAATTTTAATTTTTTGAACACTTTTTCGAACAGCTAGAGCCATATATCTATATTGACGGTATGCTGGTTTTCAAGTCGTCTAATATGTCTTCTTTATTTGGCGTACCCCGACACCGTGAAGTACTACCTCTGTAAAAGTGCGGCTTACGCTTCCATCAGGCTGCAGCTACCCAACGTTGACGTAGTGGGTGCTGAAACTGTAGGCACTTAGTCACTTTATCACCGAAATGCTTACACATCTTTCTTCGAAAGACTAGAAGATTCCACGAGAAGGAAGTTACAAGGAGTACAAAGGAGTAGGTCTTTGAGTGCTCTGTCCTAGCAGAAAAAAAAAAAATGCTCTTGAAAAATTAAAACCTTTGTTTAATGGCGAGTTGGACTGTCTTTTGTTAAATTATATCTTATGATTTACCATATTTTTCACTTTTCACTTTGGTTTGTCAGTACACTTTGTCACAAACTCTTATAATATATATACATATATCTTTTTATATATATTTTTTAGAAACACTTCTGGTAATTCCTTACTTTCACGGTCTGAATTTTTGGTCATAAAAAATTTAAAAATCAACTTTTAAAAAATTTTCTCCTTCAAATCTAACTTTGACTGCGAATTTATGATAGAATTTAATATTTTCGGTTTTTTATGGCCAAAGTGACGGCGAAAGTAAATAATTACAATAATACCAAAACTTGAATTCTCTAGATAAATGCGTATGCGTTGTGTTTCGTTAAAATTGGCCCATGCATACAGGGTGAGTTTTTTAACTTGAGACAACCAAATTACTCGAAAAATACGCGATATCGCGAAAAATGTTTCAGACAAAAGTCAGAAGGTTCTGACATAAGATGGTGACCACGAGTTTGATCTTGAGACCCATTTTCAAGGTCAAACGAAGGTCACTTTTGATTTTTCAAATGATAATTCCTGATTTTCATTGCTCAGTCGTATTCCTCAATGGGGCACACGACTTTGTCTCAAAGGTCTTATTCATTCAGTGCTAGATACCACTGCACTGGCACGCCTAAATCATTAATCGGTTTCCAACGTTTCACTGGTGAAGGAAGTGTGCAACCAAAGAAAAGGAATCGGTCAGATAGGGTGGGTGTTGAGGACAATGAAAAAGCAGTGTTAGCTGCCGTTGCACAAGATCCTCACATTAGCACTCGTCGAATAAGTCGTGAATCAGGAAATTCTCAAACGACTTTCTGTAAGATATTAAATCGGCATAAATACCATCCTTATCATATTTCAATGCACTTCAGCAAATTGAACGAGACCCCCTTTTCTTTGCCAAGGTGTTATTCTCTGATGAGTCGACTTTCACCATTCACAGTACGGTCAATCGACATAATATGCATTACTGGGCTACCGAAAACCCTTTTTGGTTGCGACAAGGTGAACGCCAGAACCCTTGGAATGTTAATGTTTGATAGGGAATTATTGGGGACAAATTAATATTTTATTGAAGGCAACTTGAATGGCGAAAAGTATGCAAACTTCTTGCGGCACCACAAGCTGCGACGAACAATGTGGTTTCAACATGATGGTTGTCCAGCCCAGGGCGTATTAAACAATGTTTACCATCAACGATGGATCGGACAAGGGGGTCCGAGGCAATGGCCTGCTAGATCACCTGATCTTACGTCACTTGATTTCTTCTTGTGGGGCTACTTAAAAAGTGAGGCTTACAGAAAAAAGCCAACAACATCACGTGAGGACATGAAAAGACGAATAACTGAAGCTTGTCGGAAGATTTCGACAGAAATACTTCTCAGTTCTTTTGGTTCATTTAGAGCGCGGATAGACAAGTGTTTTGAAGTGAATGGTCACATTTTCGAGCATTTGTTGAAATAGTCTCGGGAAATAAACGTCGGAATGGGAAGAATTCAATGATTCAACAGTGGAAGGCAAGGGGACTCACTCTAGTTAATCACCCCGAAGGAAACAAAATACTTCTACGTTCACGTCGTTGTTTCTGGGTTATGCTAATACGACTGAGCAATAAAAATCAGGAATTATCATTTGAAAAATCAAAAGTGATCACCATCTTATGTCCCCTTCAGAACCTTGTGACTTTTGTCTGAAACATTTTTGGCGATATCGCGTATTTTTCGAGTAATTTGGATGTCTCAAGTTAAAAAACTCACTCTGTATATCATACATATGCACACTTTTTGTATAGAAGGTACCGAAACACGTAACGCATTAACGAACATCAAATTGCGGTACGAAGTGTCGTTTGGTACAGTAGAGAAAAAAAGAATTAAATGCGTACATACTCGTATATGCTTAAAGAAACTAAAAAACTTTTTTTGATTCCTTTTGCTGGAGGAGTGCGCTTGCGTCGCCATGATGAGATGCCAAATGGCAATTACCTCGCACTTATTGAATTGAAATACAAAAAACTAAGGGAATTTTTTATTAAAAATAAAATATATATTTAGAAAAAAAAAAATAAATTAAAATTGTAAAACAAGGGTGAAGGAAGTACTCGTATGTATTGTGTTCTGAGCTTAGATCCTAATTCACTAACTAGCCAATAGATCTACGAATATAATGCACAAAATTTTTGGTTAATCAAACCATTAGTCCCTGGGAAATCTTGTTTAATGATTCAGAAAAGGTAATTTTGAGTAAAACACGTTTGGAATTCTTTTTCGTGAAAAAACATAATTTTCCTTAGTAAGTTCATTCTTTAAACTTCCTACCTTCATCAAAAAGTTCAGAAAATTCAAAATACAAGTTTATTCATCTAAATCTATATTGTCCCCAACAAAGTAATCCCCATCGACCGCAACACACTTATGCCAGCGCTTGATCCAATCCTCGAAACATTTTTTATATTTTTTCATTACTTCCTCTCGGCTGCTGAAACACGTTCCCCGTATAGTTTTTTTTAACTCGATTGAACAGAAAGAAGTCACAGTGAGCCAAATCTGGTGAATTCCGTCGCTGTTGGATGATATTTGTTGCATTTTTCTTCAAAAAATTACGAATAATGATGGGACTGTGCGACGGTGCGTTATTTTGGCCCACAATTCTGGTCTCTTTCGGCGAATTGCTTCATGCAAACGTCTCATAACGCCCAAATAATACTCTTTGTTTACTGTCTGACCTTCTGGCAAAAATTCATTATGCACTACACCGTTGTAATCCATGAAAACCGTGAGCATTGCCATCTTTTTTGACTAAAAACGACGTGTTTTTTTTGGTTTCGGCTCAACGCCATTCACTTGTTTGATGTCTGGATTGTGTGTCGTACTCATAAGCCAACGTCTCGTCTCCAGTAATGAACCTTTTGACGAATGTGGGATCGGATTCAGCCTCGCAAATCAACTCTATTGCGACGCCAACACGGTCTCTTTTTTGCATGAAATTGAGGTCTGTTGGCAAAACCCAAATCATTTACCAAAATGTCTTGGACGAATCCATAGGCAATGTTCAAGTCCTCCGCTTTCTCTCTGATGGTTAATTTGCGGTTAATGACCAACATATCTTTTACTTCATCAATGTTTTCGTCGGTTTTTGATGTCGATGGTCTGCTACTGCGTTCATCATCTTCGATTGACTCAAAACCACGTTTGAGCCTCTCGTGCCACTGGTAAACGATCGTTTTCTTTAGGGAATCGTTGCCGAAACACTTTTTCAACATTTTCAATGTTCGCGTACCATTAAATCCCTTTTTTAAGCAAAATTTAATACAAGTTCGTTGTAAATTTAAATCCATTTCTGAAATTGTAAAGAATCGCCAACACACGTAACTTTTGCAAATGTCAAGCTGTGACGCTTAAATTTAGAGGTATGTACAACAACAGATGTGCTAATTCAATAAAGAAAACAGAACTTAAATCGGAACAATGGGAGCGTCACACGGTGGTTATTCCGTTTTTTTTTATTTTTTTTTTTTTTAATCAAGGTGGTATATTTAGTTAATTATCGATACCATCGATTTTTTTGGCAATACGAGCTTTTTTGGTCACTTGTTAATTTTTTTTCTCTGCCATGGTTGCCATTTTTAAATTTTTACTTCATCCATAATTTTCAATAAGGTATGAGAACCTTCATTAAAAGTGCAAGCGGCGATCCATGATGAAATTTCAACAATAGTCTTGGAACAGAGAGTGTGCGTGGGACCGAGAGACCAAGTGAGGTTGCTTAACTTTCGCTGTTGTATTGGGTATTTTTTCCAAGACACCATTCTACCATTAAACCTTCAAAAACTGGTTTCAGAAGATGTTGTTCCTTCTGCAAAAGGACTGGTTTGTGTGCGTAAAGTTTTTTTTTTTTTTTTTTTGACTGCGCTTTCCGGTACTGCACCATCGCGCGTGTGAATATACTGTTTTCGACTGTTGTACATATAGTCGTGCGTATAACATTTCAATGAGGAGGAATTTCGGTTTGAAATTGTAAAAGAATTTTTTTTATGTAGGTTTTTTTTTTTAAAGGACTCAATTCACCAATTGCGGGAGCACTGCCACATAAAAATTATTTCGTACCACAAAATCAGTATTACGAAACCAAAAGAAGCTTAAATATTTTGATGAAATTCAAAATCTCTGATGAAGATTTTGAGAATTTCTCCAGGGAATAACATTTATTTAAGGAAGCATCGTCTCCCTAAGGCCCTTAGAGTCATGCATTCATATAAAATCTGTTTCGTAGTTTCTTCGTCTTCCATACAAAGGCGAAATTCAGTCTTGTGAACAAGATATACTATATTTTGTGTAGGTGATGTGATATCGAAGGTGAAAGTGCGCGGCTGGTAATCGAACCGGTCTTCTGATATAATTCTTTTTGAATTGTAGAGATTATTTAGATTTTTTGTGGAAGGGTTTAATTAATCCTTTGGTCTGGCGAAACCCTCGGATGTTTTCCCAATAGGATATACACATTTTGTTTCCCAAACTTTTTATTGTTGAGTTAATTTCTGAATTCGGTATATTACAGAAAAGCTCAGTCCCGATGAAAGAATCTGTCGAACCATATCTTATCAGTTCATCGACTATTTCATTTCTGACAATACTCACCAAAGATTTACTTTATTCTTATTGGAGAAGTCGTGTATTGTATTGAAGTAGTGCAAGATTTGGAGTCAATGAGGTTAGAGCCTAATGCTTTAATGGCTGCTTGACTGTCCGTGAATATATGGACATCATTCCTTTATCGATGATGAGATTGGCGCATACATAAATTTGATGTATTTTCGCTTGAAATGCTCTAAAAAAAAGAGATAATCCAAAAGTGTTAAATATCGATATTGAAGGCTAGCTCACTGCTCTTATTGCGCTTACATCTCTTCTACATTGATGTCATTCAATTGGAGAACGAAAATTCCAGTTTTCATGCAACTATAGTGATCTCCATTAGCTGTAACATTCTGTGCCGGCATCATATTTGAAAAATATGCACCAATTATTTAGCCAGCAAATAAAGCAGACCAAATAGTGTGGATTCTTCACTCTAAATACTGCTTGTTGATGTAGAAAATCTACCTAAAATGAGCCTCATAGCTGAAAAATATTTTGTAGTGCAAAAAAGTATATTTTTCGTCCCATTCACCGAACGTATGAACCTCACTGTGGTGAAGCAGCTCTAATTCTTTCTGGATTCTTTAGATCGTTAACTAAGACCTTTCAACAAAATCTTTCAGAAGGTGGATAGGCACAGCTGAATTTTCTGTGCACGATGGCGAATCGACTGATTCGAATCCTCCTCAATACTATGCTGCACAGCAGCAACAGCTTCTTCGGTGCAACGTCTTTCCGTAAGAATCCGCAACTAAAACACCATTCAGGGTTACTCGAATTACTAACTTAAATGGACGATTATGTAGGCCGTAAAGTGAATGCAGTATATGGTATTTTTCACGAATTTAACTATGATATTCAAAATTCTAAGGTGAGTCCATTAATGAGAATAGACTGAGCACATCAGCTGTCAGCTGCCACACCGGATGTTGTGGTCTAAGACCACATCCATCCCATAAAATATACGAACTGCCTTAAAATAGTCTAGATTTATTTAAACTACTTTAACCAAGTATGTTATATATGAGTGTATATGAGTTTTTGTATTTCTAGGAATTATCATCACATTTCCTTCTTACACTACCTTAATCCAGTAATTTTTTAAAAATTAAACATACCCGTATTGATCCCTAATAGAAATTTTCCTTATTAGAACGAGACGACATGATACCGCTCAACTGAACCGGGTGTGCTTTACACTGCCATAAGTGACATATCTGTCGAATTTGAATCTCTTGTTCGTAGCTATCAAAGCGAGTTAAAAATTAGCGACAATACTCGACAATACAATACACGATTACATTTTCATGTTACATACGTATGTATGTATATTTAAGCTATTTAACCAAGTTATTTTTCGAGATTTCCAGTCAGCTTAATGACAAAATGGTTCACTGTTACTAGGTTCGCCCTATTGTACAGGACCTCCTTAGAATAACATTTTATGATCACCGACTCTGGTATTCTGTACAAACAAAAAAAAAGTTCTAAGACAAGCCCTCTTCACTACCAGAAACCAAGTTTATAACTTGTTCTTACATGAAACCACACAAAACATCAAAATACAAGAATATGCAATATGAGGGCATTTAACGGTTTACCTTCACCCTCGAATTGAATTGACCCCAGACCACCTTTAGCCTCAGTCAGAGTATTATCTATATATTTTGCTAAAATACAGATATCGATTTAGCCAGATCCTAAGGTACATTTTGATAGCCAAATAGTTGCTCGAGTCCGTAGAGACTATTGAGAAAAGCATCCTAAAAATATGGTTTCTGACTTCCACAAGTTGAGCTTCAACTTCCAGTACTCGCAATATCGCTTAACCTTATTAAAATCACGAGAAACTACCATCTTTGAATTTGATTTACAATATCAAGCAAGACAGCTCGGACCGAATTTTTTTTAACCTAATACCACCTTGATCAAAATGTTCCCGGTGGCGGCACCGTGTGGCGCTCCCATTGTTCCGATTTGAGTTCTGTTTTTTTTTTTTTTATTAAGTTGGAACATCTGTTGTTGACATTCTTAGCTTCATAGATTGACATTTGCAAAAGTTACGTAGCCAAGAGTACATCTATCTATCTGTGTGTTGGAGATTTTTTACAATTTTAGAAATGGATTTAAATTCACAACTTCGAACTTGTATTAAATTTTACGTAAAAACCGGATTTAATGGTTCGCAAACTTTGGAAAAGTGTTTCGGCAACGATTCTCTAAAGAAAACGGTCGTTTACCAGTGGCACGAGCGGTTGAAAAGTGGTCGTGAGTCAATCGAAGATGATGTGTAGCAGCAAAGTTGGTGCCAAAAGACCTCAATTTCATGCAAAAAAGAGACCGTGTTGACGTCGCAACAGACGAAGCTGACTCCGATCCCACGTTCACCAAAAGGATCATTACTGGACACGAGACGTGTGATTATGAGTACGACATGCAATCCAGACATCATGCAAGTGAATCGTTCATCAAATGAGCTGAAACCAAAAAAAAAAAAAAAACGTCGTTTTCAGTCAAAAAAAGGCAATGCTCACGGTTTTTATGGATTACAACGGTGTAGTTCATCATGAATTTTTTTCAAAAGGCCAGATAGTAAACAAAGAGTATTATTTGGGCGTTATGAGACTGAAGCAGAAAGCACTGATGGACATACCGAAAACCGAATATAAAAAATGTTTCGAGGATTTGATCAAGTGCTGGCATAAGTGTGTGTTGCAGTCGATAGGGATTACTTTGAAGGAATTACATTATATCCATCTAGGACGTATTTTATTCCAGGTTTAATATGCATTTGCAAACGCTCGTTGTAACAAATTGCATATTTTTTAATCAATTTGGAAATCATAATGCAACTCATTATTTCTAATATACCGTGGGTATTTACTATTCCCCGAAGGACTTTGTTATGAAATGTCCTAGAAAACTTTCCTGCTTGTATTTATTTTAGTTCAGAATTGGGTGAGACATAGTGAACTCTATTGTTATATGAGACTTAGGTCGCGGGTTCGAATCCCGTGCGAGGCAATTCTTTGAAAAAGTCTTTTCATAGAATTTGTATGTAGTTTAATGAAAATTCCGTCGGCGTCAACTCTGACATGAAGGCATAACACTGATGTTGGAGTGGTTGCTGGATGGGCTAAATGTAACAAACTAACAACTAGCACGCACTTAAGACCCACTGGTTGAGAATGCACTTGCTCCAGTTTGACAACCACCTCTGGAAAAATATGGAAACCTAATACACCTGAGTTTCAAACTACTACACCACACGCCCGCGCCCTGGTGAAAAGCCAGTAAAAGTGTATTCATATCCCCTTGGTGCGCGCGCGGGATTATAAAAAAAAAAATTGTTTTTCTTCTAATGCCTTTTCTATAACTTTAAGCATACGATACACTTGGTCTTTTGTCGAGTGTTTATTTCTAAACCCAATCTGATAGGTGGAAATAAGCCTTTTGCTCTATGATTCTATCTAGTCTTTTGAGAAGTAGATTCTCAAAAAGTTATTATAATAATACCGGTTAAAGTGAGATTGTCCTGTTCGAGGCAACTTCTGATAGAGGCTTACATTTGTTAGGTAAGATAATCATTTCTGCTACCTTCCATTGATGTGAAATAATATACATCTTTGTGAAAATCAAGCACTAATTACCTTGAAACATTTAAAACCAATGCACATTAGTATCTCCTTTTCTTTTCCCCCTAATTGTGCTTCGATTTGCATGCACTTTAATGGTTTTCAAAATCCTTTGAGTGTACTCAGACTATAAAAAATTAGAGCAGTTGTTACAACTAGGTACTTCTCTTTTCATAGATATATAGGGATTCATCGTAAGGTTTAATTTATAATGTAAAATTAAACACATAAATCTAAAAGTAAACTTAAAATTTTTATTATTAAATAAAAGAACAATTCATGGCATTAACTTTTAAAATGTAAATGTTGGCCACAACTACTTCTGAGGTGATCCATTCGGAAGGTGCAATTTTGAGCGACCCCTTCGAGTATAGCAACTGGTATCTCTCGGATAACACGAGTAATGTTGGCTTTCAAAGTGTCAAACGTAGCTGGCTTCTTCTTCTTAAAGACCTGAGACTTTACATATCCTCAGAGAAAATAGTCCAAAGGTGTGATATTGCACGCCCAATTTGACGTAGCAAAACGTGAAATTAAGTGCTCACCAAAATGATACCTCAACAAGTCCAATTTTGTTTATTAACTTATTCATTAAGACAGAAATGGGCTTCATCACTGAATAAAATTTCACTATAAAACACCGGATTTTCATTGAGTTTTTCCAGAGCCCATTTACTGAAAATATGACGCAAATTTAAGTCTCCTGACTTCATTTCTTGCACAAGTTGAATTTTGTAGGCTTTTAGGCCGAGATTCTCATGTAAAATACGCCAAATTGTCGAATACGTCAAGCCAAGCTACTGAGAAACACGACGAATCAATTCGTCACGGTCTCCGCGTACACTCTCAGCTTCAGCTGCTAAAATCTCTTCACTACGTGCTGGATGTGGTCTAACCTGTCGAGTATCATCCACTAATTTAAACTGGGAATTTTAATTTGCGAATAGTATTGGGAATAGTGGTTTCAGTAGGTCGATTAAGCGCACCTTAAGTTCCTTGAATCTCATGAAAAACATTACTCACAGAATGCTGATTTTAATAATGCAGCTAAACAATTTCGAGACGCTGTTCTAGTAGCATGGGTCTTTCTATGATAACTTGCCAAACGATATTGAACAAAAATGATAAAGGAGTTTGATAGAATTCATGCGTGTTCTGCCAAAAGAGCCTATTGAAAATCAAACCTCACGATGAATCACCCTATATATTTAAGAATAATTTTATTTTTGGTAAAGAAATATCAAATCTCGTCAGCCATTAGTGCTACAAGCCTTCTATCCCTTATCGATGATTCAATTGCCAGATTTAAAGCTGATAGAACATAATTGGAAAGTATCTAGCTTATTTGGCTCACCAGTTCTTTAAGAGTTAAAAACTAACCTTAACACTGTTAAGCGGAATGTAAAAAAAGTCAGTACGCATATTAGACTCAATGATCGCTGAAGAAAGATATAATTTTTGGAGAGCACCACAGACTGTTATTAGAACGATAAAAGTTGCCTTGTATTGACTTATTTTATTTTATCTAGGTTGCCTTGGTTACTACAAAGTTAATGACAAAGTAAGATATCATTTCTATATATTTAAGGCATCATTTGAAGTGATGACAGGATCTTAAAGATCTGGGGGATTTGTCAAGCCTCAGATAGGATAAACAAATTATTTGACATTTTTTTCATTATTTTCAGTATTTCCTAAATGGGGTGGAATCTGTGATAATGGACGACTTCAAAGTCCCATTGACCTAACCATTGCTGGTTCTCTGAAGGGAAGTTTTCCAGATTTGGATTTCCATAACTATGACAAGACTCTCAGCTCACCATTATTACTCAACAATGGTCACACTGGTAACGTTTACTAAATACAATAAATCTAATATCTAATCTAATTAGCAATATGTACTCGTCTTATCTTTAGTAAAACTATCAAAATTCTCTGTTGCTATGACATTAAGTGGCGGTCCGTTATCACATAAGTACAATGTCGAAGAAGTTCATTTACACTGGTGGTCTGAGCACACTATTGACAAAATAAGGTGAGTTGTAGTCACAAGTAGCCCTTATCGTTAGAAATATTTAAAAAAAACTTTCCTCAATATTACATAGATACCCGATGGAAGCCCACATTGTCCATAGAAATAAGAAGTATCCAAACATCACCGAGGCAGCTAATCACAAAGATGGTATTGCAGTAGTTGGTGTACTATTTCATGTTTCGAACAAAGCCAATACTGGAATTGGGAAAATAGTAGAAAACATCGAATTCATCGACGGTGCTGATGAAATTAGTAAACCAGTTATTTTGGAGCAAAAATTGAACCTACGTGAGTTGTTCCCAACTATTTCCAGCGGTTACCTGACCTACGAAGGATCTCTGACTACTCCGTCGTGTGCTGAATCAGTAACATGGATTGTTTTACTCGACACATTCCCAGTCACTTTGGAACAAGTAATTGAAACATACTCATTTCTAATGAATTTTTCTAATGTCCTATTACAGGTTAACCAATTTAAATCCATCGAAACCACTGAAGGCAAGAAATTGAGCAATAATTACCGTGAGGTTCAGAAGAAAAACAATCGGGCTGTAGTTGTCATTCAAGAATTCAGGTCCTTGGCTGCACCATCAACAAAAGTTTCGATTCTAGCCCTGATTGGATCTTTACTATTTATGTTCCTGCGGTCAACTTTCCAACACTGATGTCCTGGTCTGAACCCTAAGAAAAAGAGCCTTTTAAAAAACAATCACAACTCGATCCACTGTTCAAGAAACCGCTAATTTTAATTTAATCATATCTTTGCTGCAGAACAAAAATTGTTGCCATAACGTTATTTGACTCATATGTAATCTATGTCAATTTTATATATATTTGTAAGTTATTTTTTTATTTTAGAAATTCGAGACGATCCTTGTAAGTGTACCATATAGTGCTAATATTTAGGAAATATTTTCTATTTATTGTGAATTGACTCTTAAATGCCTAGTCAATAATTTTAAACAAATAAAACTCGCTTTATGTATTGCATTTATTAATTGCTCAAATAGCTACTATACTTTAAGCATTTGTTTTACTTCCCATAAGTATAGGATGGCAGCCAATAGTCAGTAAGAAACCTCAAATCAATTATGGTCGACGTGATCCTCTATCTGAGCGTACTATAAGCAAAACTGTGAAAACAAATTCGAAGAGACTGCCTCTGTTACAGATGTCTTAAGGTCTATCCATCAAAGAAATTCAAGCTCTACCGAAAATATGGCTGCCGTTAGTGAAAGTCTTGAAGAAGATCCAAATCTATCAATTTCAGCTGTATGTTGAGCTGTATTACGAAAATCAGCGTTCTGTGAGAAATGTTTTTCGTGCGATTCGAGGAACTTACGGTGCGCATAATCGCCCTACTGAAATCACTATTACCAATACCATTCGCAAATTTGAGTCCCAGTTTACATTAGTGGATGATACTCGACCGGTTACACCACATGCTGGCACGTAGTGAAGAGACTATAGCAGCTGTAGCTGAGAGTGTACGCGAAGATCGTGGCGAATCGATTCGTCGTCGTTGTCAGCAGCTTAGCTTAGCGTATTTTACGTGAGGTTCTCGGCCCAAAAGTGTACAAAATTCAACTTGTGCAAGAAGCCAGGCGACTTGAATTTCGCGTCATATTTTCAGTAAATGGGCTCTTGAAAAACTCAATGAAAATCCAGTGTTTTATCGTGAAATTTTGTTCAGTGATGAAGCCCATTTCTGTCTTAATGGATACGTTAATAAACAAATTTACCGTATTTGGGCTGATAAGCAACCCGAAGAGTACTAAGAGCTACCATTACATCTATTAAAAGCAACGGTATGGTGTGGTTTATGGGCTGGTGTAATCATTGGTCCATATTTCTTCAAAAATGAGGCAAATCAGAATGTTACCGTCAATGGCAACAGTTATCGCGCCATGTTAACAGACTATGTAACAGAGCCTCGTTCAGTTCTGGTTTCAACAAGACGGAACTACGAGCTATACAGCGCTTGAAACAACTTGTTGAGGAATCATTTTGGTGAGCACTTAGTTTCACGTTTTGCTACGGTAAATTAGCCGCCTAGATCGTGCGATATCATACCTTTGGACTATTTTCTCTGGGGATATGTAAAGTCTCAGGTCTTAAGGAATAAGCCTGCTACGACTGATGCTTTGGAAGCCAACATTACTCGTGTTATCCGCGAGATACCAGTCGCTATGCTCGAACGAGTCGCCCAAAATTGGACCTTCCCAATGGGCCACATCAGATGTAGTAGTGGCCAAAATTTACATGATATCGTTTTCAAGAAGTAAATTCCATGAATTGTTTTTTTTAAACCGATAATAAAAATTTTAAGTTCACTTTCAAATTTACCATTTTGATCAAAGTGAATACAAGTTTATTCATTTAAATCTATATTGTCCCCTTCAAAGTAATCCTCATCGACTGCAACACACTTATGCCAGCGCTTCATCCAATCCTCGAAACATTTTTTATATTCGGTTTTCTGTATGCCCATCAGAGCTTTCTGTGGTTTTACCATTACTTTCTCTCGGCTGCCATTACGCGTTCCCCGTAGTGGGTTTTTGATTCGATTTAACAGAAAGAAGTCAGAGGGAGCCAAATCAGGTGAATTCGGTGGCTATTGGATAGTATTTGTCACATTTTTCGTCAAAAAATTTCGAATAATGATGACACTGTGTGACGGTGCCTTATCATGGTGCAAAATCCATAAGTTTTCTGCCCACAATTCTAGTCTCTTTCGGCGAATTGCCTCACGCAAACGTCTCATAATACTCTTTGTTTACTCTCATGATGCACTACACCGTTGTAATCTATTAAAACCGTGAGCATTGCCTTTCATTTTTATTCACTTGCCTGATGTCTGGATTGCGTGTCGTACTCATAAACCCACATCTCGTCTCCAGTAATGATCCTTTTGATGAATGTGGGATCGGATTCAGACTCGCAAATCATCTCTTTTGCGACGTCAACACGGTCACTTTTTTGGATGAAATTGAGGTCTTTTGGTACCAACTTTGCTATACGACAGAAACCCAAATCATTAACCAAAATGTCTTGGACGGATCCATAAGCAATGTTCAAGTCCTCCGCTATATCTCTGATGGTTAATTTGCGGTTATTGACCAACGTTTCCTTTGCTTCATCAATGTTTTCGTCGGTTTTCGATGTCAATTGTCTGCCACTACGTTCATCATCTTCGATTTGCTCACGACCACTTTTGAACCGCTCGTGCCACTGGTAAACGACCGTTTTCTTTAGAGAATCGTTGCCGTAACACTTTTCCAATATTTTCAACGTTCGCTCACCATTAAATCCGTTTTTTACGCAAAATTTAATACAAGTTTGTTGTTGCAAATTTAAATCCATTTCTTAAATTGTAAAAAATCGCCAACACACAGATAGATAGATGTACTCTTGGCTAGGTAAGTTTTGCAAATGTCAAGTTATGATGCTAAGATTCAGAGGAAATGTCAACAACAGATGTGCCAACTTAACAAAAAAATCAGAACTCAAATCGGAACGATGGGAGCGCCACACGGTGGTTATTATTATTATTATTATTATTATTATTATTATTATTATTTTAAAGGTAGTATGGGTTTGGTTTAAATTATAAATCAAAGCCTACGATGAATCGTCCCATATATGGTCGACAGTGAAAAGTAGAGCTTAAAATAGTTTACGTTCGAGAAAATTCTTTAAAAGCATTGCGTAACAAGTCCTTTGTGTGGATTAATTACATCAATCCAGATCAATCAATAACTGCATAGGAAAAGGACTCGATGAATTTATTAATGCTGGTGGATTATACAGGAGTGCAAGTGGATACTATTTTGGACGTCGCTATTTGGTGAACTTGTGTTGGTGCTGTTGGACACAAGTAGATATACTTACGCTGCTTTAGAAAATTGTATTGGTCATATAAAAAGTCTCTCCAGATTTTTTTTTGATTTTTTTTTACCCCATAAATGTTGTTGGTGTCCATTTACATGGAAACACTAATCTGATTATGTCAAACGAACACGTGTTTGAAAGGTGACATATCAGGCTAAATTTCTTGTGCAGACAGACGCTATGTGATGCTTTTTTACTATAAAAAAGGGAAAAACACTGCAAAAACATGCTGAAAAATTTGTGAGAATGCTGTAAGTGAACGCCGGACCTAGGGGTGGTTTGTTCAATTCATTTCATGAAATTTTGATGTAAAAGATGCACCTCGCACTGGTCGGCCTGACACTGAAAAAGTCGATGTAATTTTGCAACTAATGGAACAAAACCGACACGGAAGCTGTCTGGAGATAGCGGAGGCACTAAACATCAACAGTATGACAGTTTAAAATCATCTAAAATGAGCAGGGTACTCAAAAAAGCTCAATGTTTGGGTACCACATGAAATAACGCAAAGAAATTTAATTGACCGAATAACTATGTATTACTGAAACATAACGAAATGGAACCATTATTGAAGCGATTCATTACGGGCGATGAGAAATGGATTAAATACCAGAATATTCAACGCAAGCGACCATGGTCAAAGGCCGGTGACCGACCACAAACGAATTCAAAGCCTGGATTGACGGCAAACGAGATTATGTTGAGTTTTTGGTGGGATAATTGTCTATTATGAGCTGCTAGAACGTGGCGAAACGGTGTTGGTTAAATGAAGCCTTCAAGAAAGGGCGATCAGAATTTGCTAACAGAAAGGGAGTTGTCTTCCATCATGACAATACTAGGCCACACTTATCTTTGATTACCCGGAACAAATTGACGGAGCTTGGTTGGGAAGTTTTGATGTATTCACCGTATAGCCCGAACGTTGCACCCTCTGATTACCATTTGTTTCGGTCTTTGCAAAACTCTGTTGATAGTTAAAAATTGGCGGACCGAAGAGCCGCTAAAAATCAATTGGCCACGTTTTTCGCTTTTAAACCACAGAAGTTCTACACCGATGGAATTATGAAGCTACCCGGAAAATGGCAAAAGGTCATAGATAATAATGTAAAATATGTACTTGATTGAATTTGATTTTGAATAAAGATTTTTTTTTTTCAACAATGTACCAAAACACAGCGGAGACTTTTTATATTTTATATATGGAAAATGCTTGATCAAGTATAATTATACTTTATCTAAAAGATGGACGAATTGAAACGCAAGAAGACTACAATAAAAGGGCAAAAAACATGGGCTTGGGGATGACTGAGGCTGCCAGAGCATTTCAAAGAGTTCAATAACGTTTAGTTTGGGATAGAAGGTTTAATAACGAAATTGGAAAAACTTAAAACAAAGAGTGAACGTTAACGGAATTAGGTAGAGCAGAAATATTATCATGCTAGGACAAAGCGAAAGTCTTTGTTAAAAGAATTATTCACACATTTAGGGTCAGATAATAGTATTGAAACATCTGTTCATGAAAGTTCGATTGTGCTGATGTTGAATAATATACTAGGTTCGGTGAAAATAGCCTCCCTGGGAATGAATTTTTTTTTTTTAATGTTTTTTTTATTTTATTCAGTATAGTCCCCGTTTAGTTTGATACACTTATAGTATTCCAGCGATTTTCCAACTTCTTCATCCCGCCCGAAAAGTAATTTTCCGGAAGATCTGCGAGTTACACCTCAGTGGCGTCGATGATTTCCTCGAGTGAGCTGAATTTTTTATTGATGAGCCATATTTTGAGGTTTGGGAAGAGATAATAGTCCGAGGGACCTAAATCGGGCGAATACGGTGGAGCGACAGCAATTGGAGCCGTAAGTCATTGATTTTAGCCGTTGTTGCGACACTCTTGTGCGCCGGTGCACTGTGTTGCAAAATAAAAATTTTTTTTCGCTTTATGCGAGGCCGTTTTGCAGCGATTTCGGCCTTCAATCGCTCAAATAAAACACAGTAATACTCGCTGTTGATGGTTTTTCTTTTTTCGAGGTAGTCCACGAAGAGTATGCCAGAAAACCGACGCCATAACCTTTCGGACCCTTCGAGCCTCATTCGGCCGCTTCGGAGCACTTGTGCCGGCTTCAGTCCATTGCCGGGCACTCATTCTGTTCTCTGGTTTTCAACATCAAGTTGCATCAGCAAGTAGAAACACCCTTTCAAAGTGCTCTCGCGTTCATGTTTTTGGTCAGGAGTAAGTATGCGCGGCACCCAGCGGCAGGATAATTTTTTGACAATGTCCTATGTAACCGCATCGGAGGGCCTGCCGCTGCGGACTTGATCGGTAGTGGAGTTGCGGCCACCACGAAACTCTCAAAACCAATATTTGACAGTGTAATCTGACGGAGCATTAGCCCCATAATATTTATCCAACTTTTCTTTTGTTTCCTTCGCCGTTTCGCCTCTCAAAAAATAATGTTTTATAAGAAAGATCGTTTTTGTCCATACTCAACATGATGCCAAACACGTCAACAACAATCAGCTGTCAAAACGAAACTAAAGACAGTATTGCACTGAAATTTGGCATGTCTACCTAAATATGAACGGACTTCAAGGCACCATAACCCTTTTTGCAGTAGCAGCGCAGTCTGGCGGTCAAGGAGGTTACTTTTCACTCCACCTAGTATACTAGTCACCTCATTATGTTTTTAAATCAAAAATCAAAGTATACTCTGAGGTGCAACATATTTTGTATCTTCGCCAGCCTGGGGCTATACTACAAACATATTTACATCTTATATTCTAAACAACGTAAAATGTTTGTATAGATACAAATAAATTCAATCCAGTTACAATTCACAATTCAATCGTTTATTTCAACCCTTTTACTTTTCTTTATCTTTTACTTTAACCACTTAATCATTACTTGTAATTCACTTTTTAAATTTTATTTTACAACTAACTTGCATACCTTAGGGGATGCTGATTTTTATACTCTAGTGACGTATTAGAGAACAATCTGTGTCATCCAGTGTTTGGATTTTGCTAGAACATTCGGTTACTTTCTCCTATGGTTAAGGCTTATCATATTCAAATATCGAAGTGTTTTCCTAATCAAATATAGATAACGTTATCACACTGCTCTTTACCTAAAGTTGTTCGTCCCTAACAACTTCGTCGTTCATCGTTCCTTTAAAATGACACATTCCATCTAAATGGACCACCTAGATTTTTCTTGATCCCCACGCTGGATCCTGTAGCCGACGTCATTAACGGGGGTTATCACCGTGTATGGACCTTCGCAATCCTGTAGCAATTTTGGTGATACCAGAACTCCTTTGTCAGAAGATTTTGCTTTGGTATCGTATCTAGTATTCAAGCAGTTGCTTGCTAGCTTCATTTTTTTTGGGTGCTTTCAATTTACGAATCCTCTTGCGCAAGTTATCCACGTAGACCGTAGATCCCAATTTCGTTTCACTTAGAAACTGCACTGTTGAAGCAAATAAGATCTCAGATGATGTATGTCCCGTTGAACTATGGACCGAGTTTCCATAGGCCATTAAGAAGAGGGGTATATGTCAATCCCAGTCCCTCTGGCAGTTGCTGACAACCTTAGACAGATGCTTATTCAAGGTCTGATTGAGTCGCCCGACCATTCCATCAGTTTGAGGGCGTAGTGGCGTAGATATTGTTCCGTACTGGGATAAGTGGGAAATATATATTTGATTTTAAGTGGGAATTCAAAGTCGGGAATTCAAGACGAGAATTCACTGCTGCTTATAATTGACGATTCACAAGCTGTATCTCAATTCAGTTCGGTAAGCTGATAGTGGCGCAAAGGAATAAAAAAAAACTTGGTTACCTCGGTTGCTCCTAACCTTTATTCCTGATGGCTAATTGACGAGTGAGTTTTACATTTTGGCTAAAACCTCCCTTGAAGCTGCTGTTGGCTTATGTACAAATCAGCTGTGTCTTTAGGGGTTAATGACCCTTGTCATATACATACATTTTGTAACATTGCCTTAGTTTTGTGCCATTTTTATAACACTACTACCATACACAATAAATTGTCCATGCGCACTCCTTCCCTTTTTTAACAATGCCCCATATTTTCGGAGTGGGTGTTAGAGTGCACTTAAGTTATACTGTGCATCTTATTCACATCGTATTCGGCCATTATGATTTTTGTTGAGTGTTGGTCAGAAGTACTAACCACATTCTTAAAATGGACTCAGCCTATGTATGTTGAAGCAAGACGATTATGACAGTTCTCGGATTTCAGTCATGGCGGTGTGTTGTAAAGTGAAGAGTTTTGTGTGGTTTTTGTGAACTTGCGATCGGCTTTGCCATTTTATGTGTTGTGTGCATTCGGGATAGTTACTCGCAGTGTTGATATACCTTTGATATTTTATTTATTGCATTCGAGTGACTAGTCTTCTAGAAGAACACATTCTTATCGCGTTGCTTGAATATTGTTGGACGCAACAGATATTGACACACTTCTTGGAAGACTTTTGATTCAAAGTTTTGCCATTGACCTAAGTGTCAATCAATTGACATCTGATTGATCTGTCAAAGCAGTTATGTAAGATTTGGGCTCCTATGCAAGAAGTGAACAATAAAATAGAAAACACATAAGATTCTGCTTTGAAATTATTTATTAAAAGATATAATTGCCAATAATATATTAAACTGAGTAAGTCTTATTATTTAAGTAGTCCAATCGCGATTTCCGAATACCGTCTTGAAGTTAACCTTATACGATCAAACGAGGACTAGGCGAAACTTCACCGGACATCCTAACAACGAAAAACGTCGACCTCTATAGGCACAAACGTAATGGCGTCGAATATTATTACGGGTATTACCATCGACACAATAAAAGTAATACTCGATGAAAAGAATGAAGAATTGTTAAAGTAATTAGCGTCAATAGCCGACTTTGAAGTACTGTACTCTGAGATAGCTGACTTGAGGGCTAATAACGATGAAGTCTCGGCAAAAATAATTCATCTGGAAAACCGTAATAAATTCCTTATGTCTCAATTGGATAAACTTATGCAAAAAAAACTTGTAAGCTAACATCATCGTACATCGGCTTATAGAAACAAATGTCGATTCAGAGAAAAAAGCGAAATCCGAAGCAACACACACGAAACATCAACGTAAAATGGAGCTGTTGACATTCAGACAACGTGTCAAACACGTAGTGCAATGTAATCCTGGAGGCATACGTACTTACATAACAACAGTAGAAGCAGCAACGAGTGTCAGGTGGAACTACAATTGACTTTCGTCAATTTTTGTTCCGGGTCATCAAAGATGTGTGTGGCCGAGCATTGCCATGATGGAAGACAACTCCCTTTCTGTTGTCCAATTCTGGTCGCTCTTTCCTGAAAGCTTCATTTAAACGGTCGAGTTGTGCACAGTAGAGGGGATCGAATTGATCGTTTCGTCACTTTCTAGCAGCTCATAATAGACAATTCCCATCCAATCTCACCAAACACTCAACATAACCTTGTTTGCCGTCACCGGCCTTTGACCATAATCGCTTGCGTTGAATATTCTCGTATTTAATTAATTTTTCATAGTCCGTAATGAACCATTTCAAAAATGGTTCTATTTCGTTACGTTTCAGCAGCGTTTTTCCCTTTTTTTATAGTAAAAAATCTTCACATAGCGTATTTTTTCCGATATTTCACTCATACTCAAATCAGTATAACTTTTAACACGAGGAACGAATTACACAGCTGTCTACACAAAAAATGTGGGCTGTCATGTCTCCTTTCAAACACGTGTTCGTTTGACACAATCAGATAAGTGTTTTCAGATAAATGGACACCAACACCATCTAGTGACAAAAAACCGCGGAGACTTTTTATATAACCCATAAATAAGTAAAGTTTAACACACTTAATGCTGATAGGAGACTTAAATGGAAAGATTGGCGAACACAGAATAGTTCTATAAGCGGAGTTAATAGAGCAGCCAGCATGATTGCAACTCGGAACACCAAAGATGAAGTTTCCGACAGAAAAGGCACAAAAATTCTCGAAATCGCAGATGCATTTGATTGTCAAATTCTAAATGAAAGCTTTGAAGGGGATCCTAGAGCTTATATCTTTTCGAGGAACGGCCTGTTCAGTTATTGACTACTGCCTTATCTCAGATAACTGGCATCTTTTCCTGGACGATTGCCGGGTAGTAATGAAATTCTATACAGATCATATGCCACTGGAAGTTATGTGTACATAGCGTATGATGTGCTATACCAAAAGTGAGAAAAATGTGAAGAAAATAGGACTTCCACCAAAAATAAAATAGAGCGACGGAATCCGCGTTTCATTTCGGAACAATCTCAACATATAGTAGAACTCAACAAACTTTACGTCTCATACACACATCTAACTGGCGAGAAACTAACAGAAAGAATCAAAAAAGCTATTCCACAAAACAACAGACCAATGAGGAAAAAAGTAACTGGTAGCCAAAAATGGTTCGATAGACAGTATTTTCTGGCTAGAGAAAAACCGTTGGCGTTTTTGAGGTTCTTGAGGTCTTTCAACACTAGGACTTTCAACACTTCTCCAAGTCCGTTTATTTAGAAGCAAACAAAAATGTCTGTATTAAATATGTCGAGATCATCCGCCGATTTTTGGAAAGCCGCAAAGCTTTTAAATGGTCAGTCAGTTACCACAGCCCGATCGTTAAAGGTACAGGAATTAAAACACCACTTTAATAAGCTACTCAATACCAAACAAACCTCACAAAGTTTTCAATATGCGGCACCCATGTTTTTTGACGAGTTCTTAGATGCACCATTCTCTTTGTATGAAGTGCAGCAGGTTATCAGAAATTTGAAAGTAAAATTTGAAGTATATAAAAATTGTTCGACAGAATTCTTGGTTGCACTTATAGTATAGCAGAGTTTAACCGTATATTTGAAACAATCGAGATTCCCGTGCGCTTCAAGAAGTCGTTCATTCATCCGCTAAAATAAAAATCTCTTTCTGGAATACATCGGCTAAGACAAAATAGTTCTAAATAAATTCCAAGCTGGATTTAGAAAGAATTACTCAACAGTGGACCAAATCTTTTCACTTGTCAACATCGCTGAGATTTATAAGCGAACATATAAGGAACTGTATGCCTTTTTTGTGGACCTCTTTGCGAAGTCTGACTACATGGTCCTTAAAGCGCTCTTCTATAAGGTGTACAAATTCGGAATGTAAAACAAAGTCATTAATATACTGAAAGCGATGTACGCTGACAATGTTGCCTATGTTTGGGATAGGGAACTTATATCAGAAGAATTTGAAACGACTATGGGAGTAAAACAAGGGTGCATTTTAAGTGCGCTACTATTCATCATGTTTGTTAACGACATAATGGATGCTATTGGAGGTGGTATCGAAATCGGTCAGAAAAAGATTCCAGGCCTAAAGTACCCAGATGACATGGTCTTTCTGGCAGACTCTGTGAAATGAATGCAACTAATGATAAACTGTAGAACTTGGAATCTTGAAAAATTAAAAATGGTCATTTTTAGAAGTGGTGGCGGCATGTATTCGAGGAATGAAAGGTGGAATTATCAGGGAGATGGTGTTGAAAATTAAATTTTATACTTAAGTATATACTTGTACATGATATTCGTATACATTTACCTACTTTTATATATACATTAGACTCTTTTACATGAATTGCTAATTTTGTTTCTCGATACGCTCGACCCGATAACATCGGTTTAGATTTTAATTTAGTAAATAAAGTTATAAAGTATAGAAATTCAGTCTTTTTTTTACATTCTTCCTCGTGTTATTTTTTTAAAATTGGTGACAAAACCCGGGACCTTCGGTTTGAGACTGTTATTTATTTGATACTTTTTTTGTTGAATTTCTGTATCGTGGTTTCTCTTTGGCTTACTTTCACGATCGTTGCTATGAACTTACAAAAACCACGTGATGGTTATCGCAGCCAGATAACTAAGATTGTCAAAGAGACAACTAAATATTTATAACCATTAAATATTAGAGCGACCAAAGGCTTGTCCGAATTGGATACGGTGGAGGAAGAGTTGGCATCCTATCTTCAACAACTAACCATCGTCAACGAAAATCTAAACGCAATAAATGAAGACATGCGGGGTGGCTGAGTATGATGACACCACCATAGCTAGACTTCAATTGCTTTTGCCAAAGGTGCAACAGTTAATCAATCCTTTTTCGTCTGACATTACTTCTCAACGTGCAGCTACATCTTCGTCAAAAGCTCCGTGTACCAGGCTACCCAAGGTAGAGCTGAAAAGATTTTCAGGGGAGCATGAGCATAACGCTCTTATCGGTGTAGACAAGTTTAATTTTTTGCAGTCTGTATATTGCCGCAAAAACTATTGCTGGATTCACGCCAACAGATACATGCTATAATAAAGCGATCTCCTTCTTACAAGAGAAATATGGAGACACAGAAAAAATAATAGACAAGTTAATGCAATAGTCTCTTCCAACGGTTCACCACAAAACGGATGCGATTGCTTTGAGACAGTTTTATAATACGGTCATATCGTGTAGCCGCTCACTCACAGTACTAAGCATACCATCATCACAATACTATATTATGTTGAAAGGAATTTTACTTAAATGTATGCCCAGTGAACTACGAATTGACTATAACCGCCTATCAAAAGACGCGCCACTAAAAGGAGAATGTCGTCATGATGCGGCATCGGATAAATGTTCAACTCTGAACTTTGATGGTGATAAGCAAGTAAAGCACATATTGCGATTCTTAAAACATGAAGTAGAGTCGATAGATAAAGCGACCGTTGGAAGAGCAGTGAAATCCAATGCTAAGCAATCTAATCCGTCAACGGCAGCCGGCCTTTTTACTCCTACGCGTAGTGTACCATTACCATGCTTTTTCTGCAAATCGAATGAGCATGTAACAAAAGAATGAAATAATTCACGCACCATAGAGGAAAAGATACAAGTGCTGAAAGCAGATGGCAGGTGCTTTCGTGGCACATATCGTGGACACACATCATCTGTAAAGGAAAAGTATTGTTTTGAAAAAACTGCAAAGGAAAACACGCGACGGTTATGTGTGAAAAAGGAATGAGTAAAACGTCATTCAAGAAGGTCGGCGAAATAAAGCAAAGTGAAGAAGGAAGTAGTTCTGTTATGCTAAATCCAAATGTGTCAAATAAAGTGCGAGGTATGGCTAATATTTTCTTGCAAACTGTTCGAGTTTTTGTGTCAGAAGCTTCAGCTTCTCCGCGGGTAAAAAAGGAGTTATTTATTCGTACCTTAATTGATGGGGGAAGCCAGCGGACTTATGTGCGTGAGGCAGTCGTCAAGAAGCTTAAACTGCCAGTAACACGAATAAACTTATCAGTTAAACCATTCAGAAAAGCCGAAATTTCCAGATTTGAGGAAATGAACATCGTTAAAATTTGTGTTAAAAGTCAACTTGACAATCGAAGAATAGAACTTCTCGCTGTGGCAGTGCCTGGTGTTATATTTTTAGCGGACGTAAGCTTACGAGCACACGAAAAAAAAGAATGCCTTAGTCTTATTATAGGAGCAGACTATTTTTTGCAGGTCGTTACTGGAGAGTATCGCCAACTAACTGATCGTTTGACAGCAGTGTATAGAATTTTTGGATGGACAGTCCAAGGCCCTTGCGAAACAGGTGAGACTTTTTCATTTGAAAGTGTATCTAATCTTTGCAGTTTATCATATGCGGAGCAAATTTGCAGTCTAGAAATGCTAGGGATTAGAAGTTACGAGCAAGAAATGAAAGAGTGCAAGCCAAGTGCATTCGAAAAACAGCTACTCGGTATGAGGCATTATTACCATGGAAAAATTTAAATGGGGATCTGGGAACTAACAGGGAATATGCTATGTCAAGATTATATTCGCTTAGCAGAAGATTGACAAGAGAGCCGATAAAACTTCATGAGTACGATAAAACTTTACGTGAGTTAATTGCAGCTGGTATCGCCGAACCAGCTCCCTCCTGCTCTGATGAGAAGTTATACTTCATGCCGCACTCGCCAGTATATCGGCCAGAGAAGACAACCACTAGAATCCGTATCGTTTTCGACGCTTCATTACATGTGCCAGGTAAGCTTTCACTAAATGATTGCCTGCGAAAGAGAACCAATCTACTTCCTGACATACTCAAAATACTTTTATTTTTTCGTATGAGAAAAATTATTTTAGTTGCCGATATTGAAAAGGTTTTTCTCCAAATCGCGTTGGCAAAAGAAGAGCGTAACTGTCACCGATCCGATTTTTCTGATTCTCTAACTGACTCTTACACTAAATTTCCACCTCTGCAAGAGTTTCGTATGACCCGTGTAACCTTTGGCGTCACCTGCAGCCCATTTTTGCTTTCTGCCACCATAGCACTACATATAGACTCATTGTCGAACGAGTTTCCAGAGACCTGTGCCTTGTTACGAAAATCATTTTATATGGATGATCTGGTCACTAGTGTTCATAGTCAGAGCGAATATCCATCGATATTCAACTCAAGTACAATATTAAGCGGAGCCTGTATGAACCTACGTAAGTGGTTAAGTAATGATTCAGATGTTCGTCGTTACCTTAGAATCGAAGATGGTACGATGGAATATCTATAGCGATGAAATAACGATAAATATTGGGTATGTTATTTAATTCGTGCGTTTTTTTTTCAAAATTCGAACGTTTATTTAAGAAAAACACGACAATAGTATTATTCAAAGTATTGCCCATCTGAAGCCATGACTTTTTCCCATCTTTTTGGCAATTTGTGGATCCCATCCCAAAAGAACTGTGCCGGCTTGGCAACCAAGAATGAATCGAGCCAATTATTGATATTCTGCTCTGATGTGAACCGTATTTCAGTGAGGGCGTTCTGCATCGACCGGAACAAATGGTAGTCAGAAAGGGCAAGGTTTGCGATATAAGGCGGGTGGGATAAGACTTCCCATCCACTGCTTTCCAAACAGTTCTTAACCGAAATAGCAACGTTGGGCCGAGCGTTGTCATAATTTAAAATTATTGCCTCGTGTCTGATCGCATATTACGGGCATTTTTCGGCTACTGCTCTCTTCAAACGGATTAATTCTGTTCGGTAGCGTTGTCCATTGATGGTTTTACCCGGTTTTAGCAGCTCATAATACAGTACACCCATCTGATCCCACCAAATACAGAGAAATACCTTCGCGCCATGGATATTCGGCTTTGCCGTTGATTTGGCTGGTTGGCCGGGTTTCACATATGATTTTTGCGCTTGGGGTTGTTGTAATGGATCCATTTTTCATCACAAGTAACAATCCGATGCAAAAATGACTTCCTTTTTTGGCGTTCCAGCAGCATTTCGGACATGCAAAACCGCCTTTCGACGTCTCTCGGCTTGAGTTCATGTGGAATCCAATTTCCTTGCTTTTGAATATATCCAGCTTGAAATGGCTGCTTGAGTGACACCCAAAGATGCTGCGAGCTCTTCTTGTGTTTGGCAACAATCTTCATAGAGTAATGCTTCCAGCTCTTCATCTTCAAACTTTTTTGACTGCCCAGGACGTTCATCGTCTTCCAAGCCAAAATCACCACTTTTAAATCGTGCTAAACCACTTTTGGAAAAACTCTCCGCAAGAACACTTTTTCAGGCACAAAGTTCGGCATATTTGAGTGAAAAAAAACTATTGTTGTTTACGCTTCAAATGAATGACATATACTGAAATGACGTAGAATGACAGTAGCTTTTCAACGCATGTTCCAATGGAGCAATAAAATCGGAATAATACAAGTTACGCCATCTAAAATAGTAACGAAAGGTACTATACTTAAAGTTATAGGAAGAATTTATGAACCTTTAGGATATCTTCACCCCATTGTAATAAAACTCAAAATTCGTTTTCAATAATTATGGCGAAACAAGCTCAACTGGGATGAAACTTTAGATGTGGATTCAACCAAGGAGTGGACTTCATGTGTCAAAGCTTTGGGGCTCATAAGAGAGTGTGCCGTACCTAGATGGCTTGGAAACAAGGAAGATGATAAAACTGAAATGCACATATTTGCCGACGCCAGCCATAAGGCTTTTGGTGCTGTGGCTTTTGTACGGATCCAAGTTTCTGAATGCGAAACTCAAGTAAGGTTTCTATGTGCCAAGGCTCGCGTGGCTCCTTTGAAGGGAAGTGATGCAGATAATCTCAGTTTGGTCAAGTTAGAATTGACTGCTGCGTTGGTTGCTGCTAGACTTTGTTCATACTTTCGAGAATTAGAAATGCCCTTTGGCGAATAGAGTGAAGGAGATACAAGAACTGACAGATATTGAGTGCTGGCGTCATTGTTCCGGAAAATAAGAGGGATATCGGCTGAAAAATTTGCTGCAGCTTTGTTCCGGGCTAACGGCCCTGAATGGTTAAAAACATACAGTAATGAAAGCACGGCTATGCCAGAGCTGGACGAATATGCTGCTTTGCTAAACACGCTTGCTTTATGCGAGTCACCAAGATCTCACAAACTTTTAGACCCACTACTACCTTGCTGTGAGATAAGTACCTGGAAGAAACTTTTACGGGTCACTGCCTTTGTAATGGGAACTGTGAGGATATTTAAACGCAACGACAATGAAGTTTCTCAATAATGAATTTTTTTCTTTACAGGAGAGAAAACCAATTCATCGGTCTTCAATCCTTGTAACATTTAATCCATTAATTGACGGGCATGGCTTGCTTCGTGATGGCACTAGGCTAGCTCAACTAGATGGCCCACGAGATGTTGTTAACCCAATTAGTCTTCCGAAGGCAGGTTGTGTTACGAAGCTGCTGGTATACTACTTGCACGGGGCAACGTTACACGGAGGAGTAACGAGAGTTTTAGTGCGGTTACGCAAGAAATTTTAGTTTTCCGGGGGTCGCCAGCTCATAAAAAGGTTTATTTGTGGTTGCAGGATATGCAGCCTGCTCAGAGGAAAGTCAGCTTCACAGCCATTTTCCCCATTACCGAGGGAGCGCTTGCAAGCCTCTAGGCCATATGAAATGGTCGGAGGTCAATGCGGCCATTTTTCTGCGATTTCGTCCTTCAAACGCTCCAACAACGCAATGTAATATTCGCTGTTGATAGTTTGCCCCTTTTGGAGATAGTCGATGAAAATTATTCCATGTGTATCCCAAAATACGGATGCCATAGCTCGCCACTCAGCTGACTGCCGACTTGACTCTGGTGTGAAGTGATGGAGCCAAGTTTCATCCTTTGTCACATACCGACGCAAAAATTCGGCTTTATTGCGGTTGAACAGCTTTAAACACTCCTCTGAATCATCAACACGTTGTTGTTTTTGGTCGACTGTGAGCAAACGCGGCACCAACTTTGAACAGAGCTTTCGCATGTCCAAATATTCGTGTATGATACATCCAACACGCTCTTTTGATATCTTTAGAGCCTCAGCTATCTCGATCAACTTCACTTTACGGTCATTCGTAATCATTTTGTGGACTTTTTTGATGTTTTCATCTGAAACAGCCGCTTTTGGACGTCCACTGTGTGCATCAATTTCGGTGCTTGTATGACTACTTTTAAATTTTTCAATCCACTTGCGAATGGTTCATTCGGCTGGTGCAGAGTCCGAGTAACCATTTCTTTGCATCGGCTGCATTTTTTCCCATAAAAAATCAATGATAAATCAACACACGAAATTGCTTTGAATCCATTTTTTTCACAATAACAAAAGTTACTTCACTCACAACGCTATATCTCGAGAACTAATCGTCCGACAGCTGTCAAATTTATACACGTATCTTTTGAAGTTTGGTACTAACTGAAAATGGTATGAAATTAATTCAAGTGGTGCCCTCTCTTTTCAGCCCATGTATTATAGTGTAAAGTGTACGTGTATCCCATCAGGATGAGCGCCCATTGTTGAAGGCGCTGTATGGTCATATGTGGAAGGTTCTTGGAGGGACTGAAAATTGTGACAAGCGGTTGGTGGTCTGTAACTAACTCAAACTGGCGACCACTAATATACTGGTGAAACTTCTTGACACCATAAATGATGGTGAGATACTCTCTCAATCTAGCTGTGTTTCTTCTGCGCTTCGTTCAGCGTCTTCGATGCGAAAGCGATTAGTCTCTCCCTTTTGTCGGGTTAGATGTGGGAAAAGACGGTACCAATACCGTGGGAGGATGGGTCGGTGGCTAAAGTTATTGGGACCTCAATGGTACACGGAAGTGTACCAGTTGGGAAATCTTTCGGATGTGGTCCTTGAATTAGTCGAATGCGCGCTGTTGATCTATACCTCATAAGAATGGCACCTGGGAAAAATCTTTAATAAACTGATTGTAACAATTCAACTTGCTTATGAATGCTTCCAATTCCTTTAGATACTTCGGTTCCGGTAAATCACGAATAGCTGCAAGCCGTGGTTCTGATGGACGAATACCTGAGGGTTCCATGATGTGACCCATGTGGTCACAATTGGCATCTCTCCATACCACATCGCAATACATGATTTTCGAGCCGCTCCAATAGGTTTGGAGATTCTGCAAGTGCTCAGCATTGGTCGAGGTCAGATGTCAGCTGTTCCATATATCATTGAAAGATTCCAGTTGAATTAAAAGTTCCAAAGGGTAAACACTGATATTCAACGAGTCCTAATTCCATGCTTATGACGAAAAGCTTCTTTGGCTCTTCATCTAAAGAGACTTGGAGGTAGGAGTCGGACAAGTCAACCTTTGTAAAATATTGTCCACCTTGAAATTTGTGGAATAATTCCTGTAATCTTGGGACAGGATGGCGGTCAATCTTCAATTGTGGATTGATAGTAATTCTAAAATCGCCACAAATGCGTAAACTGCTGTTGGCTTTCTTCACGATGACAATGGGTGCTGCCCATTGACTGGTCGGAGAATATATAATCGTCGTAAGCGCTAAATTTCAGATCGGACGCCTTCTTTCAAGCCAAAAGGGACCGCACGGCTGACTATTTGGCTTGAGAGTTAGATGAGCGACAAAAACTTTACTGCAACCCAGTTCTAAAAATAGTTTTGTGCCTCTTGCAGATAATTTTTGCCTCAGCGGCAAGAATCTCCTTCGATACGGTTACCATTTGCATAATTGATTCCTTCTTCGAGAAATTTATTGTAAGCCCAAACGCCTCGAACCAATCTAACCCCATACCTGTTGCTTACTAAGAGTGACAGGTTGCAAATTCTGTTTTTCCAGTAAACCGATACTTCCATCTCCCCCTTAATTAGTAAGTTGAACTCGCCATATGCTTTTAGAGAGCGGTGAGTGGGTTCGCAGTGAGGATTCCTAAGAGCCTGGTACCAATGCAAGTCCAATAAGTTAACAAGTTGCTCCGGTGTCTATCTGAAAGACAATTGGTTGCTGATTTACGTGAAGTGACACGAAAATATGACGAAACTTCGTCGTTACCACTTTCGACGACCCCATTAATTGAGTGAGTCGTGCTTGTGGGTTTTCGGCAATGGTATGACTTGGTGTGATTCTCATTTTTAGGCCTTGTGTGAATTCCTTGGAGCACCTGTTTCTACGCGCTGTGTTAACATACACACACTACTTATATGCCCTCGCCGCTGACAGTTGTTGCATATGGAGTGCAAGTGATTACATTGATCACCATCATGGTGAATTAAACATGTCGGGCAAGACTTTCTAGTAAGAAAATGTTCATTAGACTTATCCTGTGTATGTTGTCCACGTTTATTAAGTAGTTGATTGACCTCCACTGTAGCTGATGCTGTCGAAACACCATTTGCCTTTAAAATTTCCGTCGCCATCTGGGTTGACTCATACGCTGTTACGAGCTCCTCAATTTCTTCCAGAGAGGGGTCTTTTTTCTGGGTTGCTGTCATATGAACGGATTCGTGTGGGGTGTAGTAGACAATCACATCCGTATGATGTGTCACAGCCTTGATTTACACACACGAAATTACAGTCTCTGGCTATTCCTCTTAAATCGGCTATCCAGTCAGCGTACATTTGACCCGGGGACATTTTCTGTTTCAGAAATTTGCATCTCGATGCGAGAGCATGCAGTTGGGTTTGGAAATGACGTGCCAGTTTGGTTGTTAGTTCATTAAATGTGTGTATACTCACATCGGTGGTTTCGAATAGTTTTCGGAGAACTTCGTTGATATAGTTTTCACAAGTTGACAGGAAGTGTGCCTTCTTAAGGGTGTCATCTTCTATAGCGTTGGCTTAAAAATGTTGCTGTAGCTGGAAAAGGTAATTATCCCATGTCTTTTTCTCGAGCGGAAACGGCCGAAACTGTGGTATGGAACTGGGTGACTTGGACGTATTGGAAGCGGAGGAACTTCCTAAAATTCTTTCCATGTGCTCTGCATTCGACTTCAGAATATTTTCCAACAATATCATTTGCTGGTCGAAACTTCATTCCACTATTTCTGGGTCTATAGTGAGTTTCGCTACCTCGTTGCTAGATGTTAATGAAAAAGAATTTATTACTATCTAACTTAATTACAATTTCAAAAGAGTACGTGCTGTTTTGCCGATTATAAGCGCGGGAATTATCTCAAATAGGCGGGATAACCATTAGGTGGCCTAACAGTAACAGCTGGCTGTCATTATCATTGGGAAGCTGTGGTCAGAAAGTTACGTCAGTGGTTGGTAGATTAAACAAATG
Organism: Volucella inanis; assembly: GCA_907269105.1. Classification (NCBI taxonomy): domain Eukaryota; kingdom Metazoa; phylum Arthropoda; class Insecta; order Diptera; family Syrphidae; genus Volucella; species Volucella inanis. Next base: position 154,261,118 of record OU026153.1, read on the forward strand.
CTGACAGATCACATCAGTCGTAGAAATTTTTTGAAGGTTTACCTCTTTGTGCGATGAATCGTTTTAATGCAGCAATGAATGCCGCAGTGGAGTCTACCACTAACTTTAAATGTGTAGTCTTTGTGGTTAAACATACGAAGATTGTGATGTACGACTTCAGTAATGCTCGGCCTCGAATCCGTTGTGACACATGTACTGGTCTACAGTAGTCCACGCCGGTTATATAGAATGGCTGTGCTGGAGTAACTCGGTCCCTCGGAGGTGAACTCACGATTTGTTGTGCGAATTTGGGCTGCGCACGAAAACACAAAAGACAGCGATGAATGACCTTGCGTAAAGCTCTTCAACTCACTCTGCAACTTTCCAGAATCACTCGCTCATTATATTAGTTAAGGTTTGACAGCCAGTATGTAAGCTTTTGCGATGCAGATAATAAATTAATGTGGACACGAATGGATGCGACAGTGGCAACAAAATTGGGTGAGCAGCATCATGCGATAATTATGAGCGATGAATTCTACCGCCTACGCGAATAAGACCTTCTGCAATTATTGGTACGAGGTTGAACTTGATCGATGAACAGATTTACCGTGCTTAATGTCTTTGTATTCCCGCTTTTAATAAATTGTTTGTATGAAGCGAATAATGGCAACCAATGTGGATTCAATTTCTTGGAATGAAAATTATGAAGTTATGAATAAACCTGAGAATGAAGCAGAAAACTCTGAGTAATTTTAGGTAATTCTTGTGATATTTGCAGGAGGCAACAAGGTGATCTTTAATCGAAGTGATAAGTGTTAGCCTTTGTTTTGTTTACGTTGTTCTGGAAGTTCCATGTCCAATATTAGTGGTGAATTTTGCAAAGTGTCCTTGGAAAATGACAAAAAGGCGAGTCCATGAAACCACAATGAGTTCTCAGCGAGTTTGTTTGGATAAATACACCTAGACACCAGATCGGCTGGATTGTGGTCAGTGGCAACATGTTGCCAAGTGGTTGAGTGCAAAAACTGTCTTCTGATGGAATCCAGCCAAGCTCCAATGCCTTTATGACATCGTTGTCTCCAATGTTGATGAATGGTTTCAGATCGATCCTGGCTATATTTGCAAATAATTTCTTTTCGTTTGATGAAATCTTACGCAGGGGCATTGAGGCAATGCTCAGTGATTGAATTACTTCCTCCTTGATAGCATTAATCTCCTGGATGGTACCAGCCCCTGTCATGAGGTTACCAACATAGAAATCTCTCATGTAAATACTTGATCCGCGTGGATGTCTGTCAGAATTGTCAACTGCTATTTGCCTAAGACATCAAACAACTAACGGGCGCACGACATGCCGTTGGTAACGGTTTGAAGTTGGAACGTTGTGACTTTGTTATTGGTTGCTTTTCGTCAGAGAATATTTTGATATGTTGCATCCCTTGGGCACACCTCGAGCACATCATTCAGAGAGAAAGTCTTACAGGAAGCGCCAAACACCACCCTTAATTTAGTAGATGAACTACTCAAATGTTTAACGCTATGGTGTGGAATGTAGAGACGACCTTTTGGCCCTACATCTGTATCAGTCACTTTTTTCATGCTTTTTTTTTTTTTTTTATAATTCCTCGCGCGCACCAAGGGGATATGAATACCCTTTTACTGGTTTTCTCCAGGTCGCGGACGGGTGGTGTATTATAGTTTGAAACTCAGGTGTATTAGGTTTCGATATTTTTCCCAGAGGTGGTTGTCAAACTGGACGGGACGAGCAAGTGCATCCTCAACCAGTGAGTCTCAATACGTGCTAGTTGTTAGTTCGTTACATTTCGCCCAGCCAGCAACCACTCCAACATTAGTGTTATGCCTTCATGTCAGGTTAACGCCGACGGGATTTACATATAACTCATACAAATTCCGTGAAAAGATTTTTTCAGAGAATTACCTCGCACGGGATTCGAACCTGCGACCCACTGCTTGAGGAGTCTATGTATATACCACTATACCACGGCCACCCCAATGTGTCCGAGTTCTTCATATTCTGTCATAAACTTGCCATATCCACACACTACCGCTTTTCTTCTAAGGATATCGATGTAGTGACCTTTAGATGTTCTTCGACTACCTAGCACCGTTTAAGCAAGTCGTCGGTGCTTAGCTCAGCACTAATGACAAACGAATGATGAGTGGATTGGTCAGTTGCTCTTGGCGATTGGTGAGTTGTTGCAAAATTTTCTGCGACGACCCAACCTAGCAGTGTTTTTTTCCAACATGGTAAACCGTCACGCAAGCTTAATTGTCCCACGGTGAGAAGATCGAAGAATACACCAGCCTCCATAAGAATGTCGATGACCTTAGGTTGATTAAATTGAGGATAGGCGAGGCGAACCTTGGTTGGAATCTTACAATTGCAAGTTGAAAAATAGCGATGTGGCTGGTACGTAGAGATTTCGGGAAGTATTACGACATTTAGCGATGTTGTAAAATTGGTATGTAATGATTGCAGTGTGTCATGGCGTTGATGACGAACCTTTGTTTAGACAGCTGCGACACTGTTGATACTAAGATTGACCTCTTTTACCTGTTTCTTTTTACGTTGAGTGATGTGTTCCGTTATAAAGTTAAGTTGCGATGCTGAGTCGAGAATGACAATGTGTGTTGGTTTATAGAGGGGCTAAAGAGGATTTTATACAAGAAGGAGAAAGGCACTTACGATTTCTATGAAGCAATGTGTAGTGAGCAATACCACACAACTGACACTTGTTTTTCGAAGTACAATGTTGTACAGAGTGACTGCGGCGAAGGTAATTACTACAAAGTTTGAGATCCTTGACTAATTTGAATCGCACTGTCGCATCGAGTTCCATAAACCGGGGACATTGAAATGAAGAATGTGCAGTGCTAGATTTGCAGAATGTACACTGTCTTGACGATTCCATTACAATGGATGGTGGTCTGCTCTGACTTGGGACCTTGATGAATCTTTGATAAAGGACCAGGTTGTGATGACGATGAGTTGTTTGTTTTTATGCTGATTATGTTAAGCGTCTTGCAGCGGCGTTTTAAGAATGTGATAAGTCCTCCCACGTGGGATAATGAAAATTAAAATTGGTCGAACGTTCGGCTTTCTATTCAAAAATGTTTGTGACTTGAAGATTTCCTTTATGCCTCATTGTAATTTTGTGATGTTACTTTCAAAGATTGTATTACCTTTTTTTCGATATCAGTGAGCTATTGTACTTGGTTTTCATCTATCAATGTGGAGACTGTATTATAGAAATCCATCCACTTAATGAGATCTCCAGAGTTTTTGGTGGTTGAAACGGCATTGGGGAGGGATGTGCGAACTCTGAGTTATGTTTAGCAAGGAAGTGTTGAGCGAATGTAATCGTAAGTGCCATTGTTGTTATCGCATTTGAGCCTACAATAGGTTTCTTCTAATAGATCACGCTTTCCTGAATCAATTTGGGATTGTGTCTGATTAAAGTTGCTAAACTGGGTTTCCAGCAAATCCAATTTCGTCTCTAGCGCAAACTAATTTTATTCTTGAATTTTGCTGGCGATATTATTCTTGAGCTTAATTAACTGGCCGAGGAGTACTGCACATTGAGAGCGAATTTGTTTACGTTCCAGTGTAACTGATGGAGTTGGGATTGATGGATTCGGTTTGGAACGGCCGCTTTCCTCCATTATGTGAAATTTAAATTGAAAGATTGAGTTGCTAAAATTAGTTTTAATTTGCGATATGGAAGCGATGTTTTTTTTTTTTTTATTAAACGCTGGTCAAAAGAATTTTCCAACCCTTACGTTACAAGGTCAGTCTACATTAATTTTGTTAATTCTTTTTTATTTGTTATTTATTTATTCATACGTTTAACAATTTGTATAATTTGCTGCGAAGCTATAACTTTTCTGCAGAAGATTGTGTACACAATAATTCAATGTTAATTGCATGAAGTTAATTACAAAATAATGACCTTTCTTTTTAAATTGGTTCACAGTGTTTCACAGTTATTTTATTGACCATAGACAACTTTAAGTTTAAGCGGAAATTAAGAAGAATTCTCTAATTAATTTTTTTCTAATTTTAAAATTTGTTATATGTTTTGAATGTATTATTGGTTGCGGGCACCTGCAGCTACATTTACACACGTTGTCTGGTTTTGAAGTCGTGAGTTATTGGTTGAATAAATCTGTTGTCGTGATTTTGAAAATATTTTCAACAGTGAGGACACAAAGTTCTCTTTCATACCCATAAAAAGTACTATTTACTTTTTTTACAGTCGGGTTTTGGAACCTTTGCAGGTTTTGGAGCTGCATTTCCATAAGTAAGCACATCATACCTTAACTTTGAATCAACCGGAGCTTAATATATTTCTTTTATAACGGGAAATGGCATGGTATTTAAAGTGAGCCGGTACATAAAGAGCTTTCTTTAGGTCCATGAGCAGCTTGTCAGCTTCTTTATCCCATAGAAAGTGTTGGTCAATGATAACTCCAAGACATTTAAATTTGTGCACTATGACGTGGTTTGTAGAGATAATGCATCCTTTATTTCTTAAATATATAGAATTTTGCAGTTGTTTGAAGTTAGGATTTCAGATAAGCATGATTTTTGCTTTTGTTGTTTTAATCACCAGCCCGTTATCTTGACACCAATTCATTGCAGAATCAAACCCATCTTGCAAAATGGATGATTTCCAAAGACCTGTGGCGTAGGTACTACAATGGCTATATCGTCGGCAAAATCAAAAGATATGCTGTTTTTGTACACTTGGAGAAGTTCGTTGGTGAATAATACCACTTTGATCAAAAAAATTTATTCAGAAAATTATAAATACAAGTTTATTCATCTAAATCTATGTTGTCACCTTTAAGGTAATCCCCATCGACTGCAACACGTTTATGACAGCACTTGATCTAATCCTCGAAACATTTTTCTATATTCGGTTTTCGGTATGTCCATCAGTGCTTCCTGTGATTTTTCCATTACTTCATCTCGGCTGCTGAAACGCGTTCCCCGTAGTGGTTTTTTAAATTCGATTGAACAGAAAGAAGTCACAGGGAGTTAAATTAGGTGAATTCGAATATTGATGACACTGTGCGACAATGCGTTATCATGGTGCAAAATCCACGAGTTTTCTGCCCACAATTCCCTTTCATTTCTTTCGGCGAATTGCATCATGCAAACGTCTCATAATTCCCAAATAATACTCTTTGTTTACTGTCTGGCCTCCTGGCAAAAATTCATGATGCACTACGCCGTAGTAATTCATGAAAACCTTGAGCATTGCCTTCTTTTTTGACTGAAAACGACGTGTTTTTCTTTTTTTGTCTCGGCTCATTTGGTGAACGCCATTCACTTGTCTGATGTCTGGATTGCGTGTCGTACTAATAAATCCACGTCTTGTTTCCAGTAATGATCCTTTTAATGAATGTGGGACCGGATTCAGCTTTGCAAATCATCTTTTTTGCGACGTCAACATGGTCTCTTTTTTGCATGAAATTGAGGTCTTTTGGCACCAACTTTGCTGCTTCATGACAGATACCCAAATCATTAATCATAATGTCTTGGTTCCATAGGCAATGTTCAAGTCCTCCGCTATCTCTCTGATAGTTAATTTGAGGTTATTGACTAATATTTCTTTTACTTCATCAATGTTTTCGTCGGTTTTCGATGTCGATGGACTGCCACTGCATTCATCTTCTTCGATTGGCTCACGACCACTTTTGAACCACTCGTGCCACTGGTAAACGACCGTTTTCTTCAGAGAATCGTTGTCGAAACACTTTTCCAACACTTTTAACGTTCGCGCAACTATTAAATCCATTTTTTACGCAAAATTTAATACAAGTTCGTTGTTGCAAATTTAAATCTATTTCTAAAATTGTCTAAAGATTAAGAGAGAATGTCAACAACAGATGTACCAAAAAAACTCAAATCGGAACAATACTAGCGCCACACGGTGGTTATGCCGGGAATCAAGGTGAAATAGCCTGCTATGTAGATATTAACTTAGCCACTTTGCCATCATTTCACTTATTCTAATATGTTGCAGTGCATCTAGTAGTGTGTTGTGATTTATGGTATCGAAAAAAATTTACTAAAATCCATGAACAGAACAAGAACATGTTGACTCCTATTTAGGCCTTCATTGACGTAGTTCTCAAATTCACCAAGCAGTTTTCCTGTACTTTTATCCTTTTGGAAACCATATTGATTTGGGTGTATTAATTTATGTTGATGAATGAATCCTTGCAATATTTTCATGATTTCTCCTTTCATACATTTTTCGATAACGGGTAAGATTGATATAGGCCTGTAGTTATTGATTTGGTTTTTAACTTCTCCTTTATAAATAGGTCGAACAACAGCGGTCTTAAGTTCTACAGGAATTGTCATTTGTGTAAAACTAAGGTTTACTAATTTGTATATCATGGGGGCAAAGATGTCAGAATGTTTTTCAATATCTTTCACGCGGATGTCGATTCCTGGTGATTTATTTTCTCCTAACGTGCTAATAATTTTTCGTATTTTGGTAACATTGGTTAGATAAATAAAGATTGAATTACCCAAATTACGATTTATGTATATGATTCAAAGTTTTTGAATTGCAAAAAATGAATTTCGTCTTTGATTTGGGTTCAGAATGCTTTTGCAGATTCATTGGATAATAATGTAGTTACTTCCGTTGATAAGTTTTTAAGCAAGATTTCGTTTATGTTCGAATTTGGTTTAGCAAGATCCATGTTTTGCGAGATTCACGATTAAATTCATTAAACTGGTTTTTTATAGAAGTTAAATTTTTGCACTGAAATTATTTTGTTAAGTACGTTTCGAAGCTTTTATATTCAACTTCATAACTTCTATTCGTTCTATTGTTTTTCCACTTTCGGTATAATTCGTCCGTTCTTTTTCATTCTTCAATTAAACAGGAGTAATCCATGGGTTTTGTTTTCTTTTGCCTGTCGCTTTTTGTTTTATATTATTTATATATGGTCCTTATTTTATGGACTAATGTCTGAAAAAGGCGTCGGCATTGTTTTGATTTTTTACTTCTGTCCAGTCCGTTTCTTCTATTGTATTAATTGATTAGCTTTCCTGTTACAAATTTGTTGGCAATTTGTGATGTTTTCAACTGCAGCTAATTTCTCATACCACTTTCTTTCACAGCAGAATGGCTTGGCATATTCGTTTTGCTAAGCAGGATAAGATCGATTTATTCCGTTTATCGAGTCTTTTCTTGTATACTCTGGTATAACTTTAATGAGTCTCAATGACGTTTCGAGGTAATTTTTTACATAGTTCGATTTCGGATCACATGCATTTATATTTATATCGCCCATTACAATTATCTCAATTTTCTTTTCTAATAGATCCAGGTTATCTGCAAGTTTTTTACTATACTCTCCTTTATTTAATTCTGGTGGTCTATAGATTCCTAAATCATATGATGTAATCTTATTTTCAGTATATTTTATTTTTATACTTTTATATGAAGTGGTTTAAGAGGGTAAGATTTAGTTCCTTACGTACAACTATGAGTACTAACCCCTTTGTTTGTTTCTGTTAGAAAATTCGTACACAAAACCTTCTTAACCGTATAGGGTTTTCTAATAACGACTTGACAACTTTTTTTTAAATAAAAGGCAAACCATTTGAGATATTTCAAAAACTTTATTATTGGCTTGAAGTACAATCAAAACATTTATGAATGGAACTCGACTTCGTTCATATGGCCACCGCGGTCACGTTTGCAGCGGTCGATTCGTTGGACTCAATTTTTAACGACTCGGCCACATATTTCAGCCGAAACGGCCGCTATTTCGTGTTCAATGTTGGCTCTGAGCTCTTCCAACGTCGTCGGCGTGTTGGCAGAAACCAATAACTTAACGTAGCCCCACAGAAAATAGTCAAGCGGCGTTAAATCGCACGAACGAGGTGGCCAATCGACTGGCCCATGTCTTGAGATAACACGCTCACCATACTTACTCTTCAATAAATCGATTGTAGCGTGTGGCTTGTGGCACCATCCTGTTGAAACCACATAACGCCGCCGACATGCAAACCGCACCAAACAGTTATTTTTTGTGGATGAAGTGGTGATTCGTGAAGCACATGTGGGTTTTCACCCGACCAATAACGCATATTTAGCTTATTGACGAATCCATTGAGCCAAAAATGAGCCTCGTCACTAAAGATGATTTTGCGATGAAATTCATCATCTTTTCGCATCTTCTCCAGAACCCAATCGAAGAACGTAGCTCGTTTGTGTACTTTACCATGATAAAAATGTTAAGTTTACTGAATTAATTGACAGTGACAGTTTGATGATTAGTGAAAAAGTGCTTTCACAAATTAAATTCAAAATTGTCAAGTCCCTATTGAAAACCCTATATAAAAGTCTTTTTCGTTATAATTTATGTTTGTTTCGACCAGGACTATTATTTTTAACATTCCTACGAAATTCCGTATACTAAGACAAAAACTATTCCATAAAATACCTTTACTATTTTTTAATTCATTCGAATCTAAGCCGCTAAAATCCTGACGATAATGATGCCGGAATGTTATCACGTTATAAAAATTCGGCTCAAAGGACCTTGGTGAATCCTTGATCTTTTTCAAGAAATTGAAAAAATCACTTTAATCTGTTGAAAGCAAGTGGCGTGGTGACAAATGCCGCTTCTCTATGTAATGCAAGACCAACGAGTCTTGCAATTTATATATATCTACGTATGAGTATATCAGTATTTTTCTTCTTTTTGATTGTTTAAAAGCGATTTGCCGCAACACCTTTGATGCTGAAGGTTTATTTCCTTCCGGCACAAACCGTTCATAATTTCTTCGCCTTTGTAATGGTTTACATAGTCAGATGATCCTCCCCTTTTACGAAGTTTTGAAGCAAAACTGCTGCCTTCACAATTTTTCTACCAATTCGGGACTCATGTTTAGCATATTCAATAAAATTCAAAAACTCATTTATAAAAAATATTATCGAAATTCTGGCTCAGTTGTAAATACGTAACGTGAAGAGTGCATGTAATTCGTCGCACAGTGGAAAAGTTTTAGCGTAAGTACACTCCTTTGGATCTTAAGCCACCAACCGGACAGAGATTGGAGCCAAAAGAAGAAAACATAGCCACCGTAGCAGCGAGTGTTAAAGAAAACGCAGATACTCGTATATAAATTCAGTGTCGATTAGCTGAATTGGGCATCGCCAGAGTGTGAACTCGGCTTATTTTGAGGTTAGATTTGGGCCTACATCCGTATAATGTTGTGCTTATGCAATAATTGAAGCCAAACGACCAAAGAAAACGATGTGAATTTTCTAATTGGGTGCTAAAAATGTTGGCCGGAAATGCTGGTTCTTGGCCAAAAAATCATCTTGGCATGGCGTCATTAAAGTACCTTATTTCTTTCGAAATGAGGAAGGAGGCAACGCTAACGTCAATGGTCTCAAATATAGAGCGATGTTAACCGACGATCTGTAGTCAGAGCTCGACAACATCGATATATAGGAGCTGTAATTTCAACAAGACAGCGCTATATGCCTGTCCTATGTCAACGCTAACAAGCCAACCACTTTGAGCGAGCTTGAGGCCAACATTCGACACTCTATTGCCAGAATATCGCCGCCCATATTGAAACAAGTCATCAAAAATTGGACCGACCTCATGAAGCACTGCCAGCGAAGCCGAGGTGGCCTTTTGAATGATGTGCTTTTTCACACATAATGGAATGAACGTAGCCTCAAAATAAGGCCAGAATCAATTTTATTGTTTATCTCATACTCATACTCATACTGTTGTTGTTTTATTTAAATATTTTTTCCTATCGTTTTTATTGTATACAGAAATGTAGAGTCGCCTACAAAATAATTTGACAGACTGACGCTAGAATTCGGAAGGGTGTTGTTTTCTGATAAATCCAGGCGGCTTTCTAACAGCTTTTGATCAAAATAAAATACGACCGCAATATGCACTAATATCGATGTCAGTAGAAGTAGAGCTGGCGTCGAAGACTCCCAAAAGCACAATCGAATAATGCCGCATATCCCGAATTCAGTGAACAAGTAATGTTAATATGTTTCCCATTATTTGCACCCACACAGTTTGGCAAATTTTACATCGAGTAAAAATCGCTTGAAATTCATTTCCATTCGCTTTGGTTTAGGACTGACGAGTAAATGTGGCCGAGGGAATTCCAAATTATATCGTTAGTTACAATCACGAATCTCTTTACATTTTTCAGCCCCATTTTAAAAGTGAAATAAGGCATTTGCTGGTATGATGGGTCTGTTGGGGTATTTGGTTAGGTCTTCTTTAATCAAATTAAAAAGTGCATCAAGAACTTCTGCACTGCCAGTTTAAATTGTTCCAAATCATTGTTATACAATTCATCAAAGTTAAGGGCAAATAAGCTGTGAGTATCCCGATCTTGATATAATGCCTAAGCCCAAAACATGCGTCTTTCACTCATAATTCTTTTTTTTTTATCAAAATCCGTAAACTGTGAAAAATTTTGTTGGCGCACTGAGAAAAGAAATTCAAGCAATAGTCGCCAAATTTCGTATCAATTTCATTCTATTGGACATCAAGCTGCCTACCTGCATGCGTAGACAAGGCAAATCTTCTTCCTGCACACTTTGCGACCAGCTCAATACTTCCAGATTGTGCTTTGTCTCCGACTACTTTTGAGTGCGTTGAATCTTGGATAGCACTTTCGCACTCATATAGTAGAGTACTTAAAGATCTCAATATACACAAATTCGCTAGTCCATATATTACATATCCTTATTGCTCTTGTGAACCCTTTCCGATCAGATAGAAAACAGTATTTGTCCAGCCTAGCATTGTTTTCTCTCTCGTCCTACTGACCCATTGCACTTATGTCCCTTTGCTTCCAAGGAAAAACACAAGAAAATATTCCTGCTGTATGCCAGTGTTAATGAGGACCGTGATTTGTCCATTCGTCGTCGTTCGTAATAATTGGAATTGTGTTACTCGAGTACGTGGAATATTTAACGCTAGGATCTTGGTCTTAAGCCCTAGATCGTGCGATTTGACGCCCTTTGATTATTTTCAATGGAGATACGTCAAATCACTTGTCTTTGTCTATAAACCAGCGTCAAGTGCTAACTTAAAAGACAACATTACACATGCAATTAGCGATGTTCGAAAAAGTGATTCAAAATTGGTAAAAATTGTATACACTTTTGCAATCCACAAAGTGTCAAAGTAAGTGACGGATTCTATGGGACTGTAATATCCGTCAAATAGGTCAACATCAATCTATCCGGAAACGTAATTAATGCAACAAATTCTGTCAAACATATAAGAGGATCCTCGAGGCTCATTAGCTTTGTTGCTAAAGAACAGTAAAGCTGCTGGACCGGCCATCTTACTGGTGAAATACAATTAACCAAATATTCACACTATGCAAATCCAGGAAAAAGCTGCAAGTCCAAATCGATACGAAATTTAATGATTTACAGGCCGCATATAACAGCATCTATAGAGACAAAATATATAGAGCCATGTCTAGCTTTGGTTTCTCGCAAAACTCGTGAGATTGCGCAGAATGACAATGGGGAACTCCTGCTGCTCAGTAGAAGTCGGAAGCAATCTTTCCGAGTCCTTCGATATCAAAAAAGGATTTAGCCAAAGTGATACGCTGTCCTGCAACTTCGTCAAAATAGTTTTTGAAACAAAATGTACAAAATCCCCAATTCAAGACTAGAGGCAGAATTTTCCAAAATTCTATACAATTCAATTCAGGGAGCTGACACGGGTGCACTCAAAGGTATTAAACAAAAGCAAAACAAAGTACAATATATGTTGTCAACGAGCAGAGTCACAAATTATAGATGAAGCGGACAGAACATCAAAATATGCAGCTTTAATTTTTAGGTGTTCATTGACTTCGTACACTCTTTCCCCGCTATCAAATCTGATAAGGATATCTCTTCAGAAATCAAACTACTGCCCACTTCTGGTTTATGGTGAAGAGGCATGGACGTTAGCAAAGGTGGTTTCAGATATCCTTAGCAATTTCGAACGCAACATTTTTCGAGTGATTTTTGGTCCCATTTCAGTTGACAGGAGTGCACATTAGTCGCCTAAGATTGCTAGGACATACAAAGCGAATCAGCATCAACCTTTAAGCCCAATGAATTAAAGATTCCAAGCCGGAGGGACAACGCGATTGATGAAGACCTCGCCTTAGGTGGCGTGCACAAGGGCTTAACTGATTTATAGTGCGCAACTGGAGGTAGATAGCTTCGGGCTGCGCTAACTGAGGAGATATATTGGTTGAGGTCCAAATTCACTGCGGAATGTAGCGTCACCTATATTATCTCCACCTAGTACCAATATATTTTAACAGTAGCTAATGGATGAGGGATTCAAGCAGACTTAGTGACCTAATGAATAATATTGGATCAGCAGATCTAATGCTAATTGGAGATTTTAGTGGAAGAGTTGGTTTATCACAAAATAACTTCTTAAGTAAGTTACTCAGAATCTGTACATCCAAATCGTAAATCCAAGGACGAAATCGAAGACATAAAAAGTTCTAAAATCTTAGAAACAGCAGAAGCTTTGGACTGCAGATTTTGAAATAGAAGCTGTGGAGAAGACTTTTAAGGTGGATACACTAATAATAGACTACTGCCTTTAGAGGTTTCCTTTAAAGTTTCCGTTACCCTAAATGCAGCAAATATCAGGTGGCGTCATCATCCTATCGGAAAAAGCTATAAATTACTTTGTTTAGTAAACAGATATAAACTATACGTCAATAAAGACATAAATCGCTATACTCCTAAACAACGCGGAATAATTGTTACGATTGTTTTTGCGGAATAATTCGACGGTGTTGACGCAGCGGGAATTTCGACGCAGATTTCTCGGTCGTCCGTTACCAACTGGGTTAACACTTCGACCAGCCCCTGAGCAGCCGTTATGCTGAGAATATCAAAGCTATTAATGTAGATGTCACAGAGGACCCCAAGCGCCTGTAATCTACGCTCAAGCCATCCTAAATCTCGACCACGAGTGAGACAAATTTTCATCGAAAATCATCATGAGCGACGAGGCCCATTTCCATTTCTGTGGATATGTGAATAAGCAAAATTATCGTTTCTGAGGTACTGAAAATCCGCGTATATCCCACGAAGAGCCATTACACTCTTTCGAAAATCCCACGGGCCAAACGACTACTGTGGACGGCGAGCGCTACAGAGCCATGCTCAACGACTTTTTTCTTCTTCAATTAGATGAATTGAAACTAGAGAACATGTGGTTCCAACAGGATAAGGCAACGGGGCATACTGCACGAGCCACAACCGCAGTTCTAAGGGCTGCATTCCCGGATCACCTAATTTAAACATTCTAGACTTCTTTTTGTGGGTCAAGATATCATCACAAGAGAACATCCTTCAAAAATGTGAGAACCACAAATCGGGCCCGAATGGAAAGCGGAGGCCACTTAGCCGATATAATTTTTTCGACTTAATGAAAGAAAATTTAAGACATCAAGTAAATATAGTGCAAAAGCAGAACCAACGTTTTTCATTTGTAAATAAAATTACAGCAAATTACAGCTGCTTAAATTGGAAGCCATGAATATTTCACCGGATATCGATGGAAATAGGGAAAAAATCTGCCTCTCAACAAAGTCAGAAGGACTCAAGAGGAAAATTAGCAAACAAAAATGGCTTGATAATAAAAGCATACGAGCTACAGTTACGTCCTTTGCATTGCTCAAGTTATTAAAAAGTGAAAGTTGACATCGACAACGCCAAAAAGAAAACAAAGCTCCAGAAAATGATCGTATCCCATTTGAATGCTATAAAAACTGTAGTCAGGAATTCCTATCTGCTCTCACAAGAGAATTTAACCGAATGTTTGAAATTGCAGAAGCCCCAGAATGTTTCCAGAAGGCGACAATATTCATATTGCATAAGAAAAGCGACCACAATAATTCAGAAAATTATAGGGGTAATTCTTTTCTAATTATATCCACTAAGCTGTGTGCAGAAGTAATCTGCAATCAAATGACACAGGGGGTGGAAAATAAGAACATTCTATTAGAATGTCAAGCTGGTTTTAGAAGAAATTATTCGACTATTTATCATATATTCCCGGTTGTTAACATTGCTGAGTTGTATAAGAAGAAACTACTAAGTATTGAAGGAATTTGACGGCGACGCATCCTCTTCTTCAAAAAGCCACCAAAATTGTTGGTGCTGTTGAGCAACATCTCTCATGTTACGACTCCCTACCGACCTAGTGAACAAGAGACGCTCCGCACTTCCATGTGTGACGTCTCTGTCGTAGTTGAGTCGCCTGTCCGCAACTGTTCGAGCACCGTGGAAGATTAGCGTCTCCGCCAATTTGTCCTGGATCAGACCTATACTATGTGGGTAGAGGAAAGCTTCTGAAGGAATAAGGCCGTCAAATCGAACTCTCTCATGATACATATAATTAGGGAAGTAAGCCCCGGAGATCAGGTTGTCCAATGAAGCCTATCTGTTAGCATATTGAAAAGAATATACAGAAGTGGTTTACTAAGGCCCAGCCTATCCAACTCAATCAGGCAGGCACCAGTGCACTGGTTCACTGCTTCCAGTGAGAGATGTCGAAGCACAATGTTCGGTATTTCATAGGTCCCCACTGATTTATTACTTCTCACCGATTCGAAGATCGTTTGGAGCTCTTCTTTCGAAATGAACGGGTGTAATACCCTATAGTCGGCGATGACATTATTTGCCATATTCTCGTCACTGAACTGTGTAAAACACGAGCTCTCGAATCGCCAGTTCACTATTTAATTTCGAAGTTAGAAATTGTACATAAGGACTCAAATCTTCAGATCGTGGTACGGGCCAATGATAACATTCGCCTTGTACACTTCCTGAAAAGTGGTTCCTATAGCCCCTACCTTCTCCTGCGGATCCTCTATCACAAAGAACTTGTCATCATCAATAGCCTCATTTGGATCTATGCCTGCTGCTACAAGTATTTGTTCGTTGTTCGTCGTTTGGACGATTTTAAGACATGGAAAGTCGTTTTGATTATTTCTCCGAAATATTTTATTTATTTGCGGGGACATATTCGGGTTGCTGGTGTTTGAACCAGGTTTTGGAGGTTTTTAGGCGACGAATTCAGTGTCATGATCTCCGGGTTATGTCTGTCAGTAAACTGTCTGTAAAAGGTTTTTAGTCTTGACTAAACCTTTGTCTTTGTCGTCAGTGTGTTGATACCGAGGTATCGTTTTGTCAATTGTTCGTTTGATTGTTTCGTCCATTAGTTTTAGATACCTGTCAACTTGTTTGACAGATTTCTGTAGGACATTGGGTATAGCAAATTCGAGGAGAGTGCTCTTGTCAGTATTCTTGAGAAGTGTGTCCAGCGCACCCTACTATAATTGTAGGAATGCCTTTAAACAAACTCTTCCAATTCTGCAGTTTCGCTGGGAACAGTTATTTTTATCCTGAGACCACAATGGTCACTGTCATACACGAAAGTGCGTAAACAGTTTGTAGGTTGTTGGTTCCAAATAGGATCCGTGTCTGGGAAACGACGGACTATCAGTCGCCTTAAGGCCGAGTCAATATCTTATTCTGTGCTGACCCCACCAATTGAATAGTAGGTTCCCTCTAGTATTTAGTGTAATATTTCCCCAATCACTTTGTTTGGCGTTGAGATATCAACCGATACTAAAATAGTTCTCTTTCAATTCCAGCCTCAGGAAACGAAAAAGTGTCTCGACCTCTGAGTTGAATAAGGTAGATTGGGAAGCCTCAGGTGCATAGACAGACACCATGTACAGCCGCTTTCCACTACGGAGGGATATACACGATATATGCTTCCAGCACCTAGAACCTACGTACTACATGACTGTATGCTTTTTTAAAGTGTATTCATATTCTTACAAAGATCGCAACGCCTGCTCCCCTAATGGAGTTGGGTCGGTTTCTTCTGTGCTTCATTTTGTATCTTTTGGTAAGCTTTGTTTCGCTAACCAAAAGCTCATCAGGAGCTTGGTTTTTAAGAAGCTTAAGTAGTGCAGCTCGTCGGTTGAAACTAATCAGTGAATTAACATTCACTGCAAGGATCTTCAGGGTTTGCTCCGGTACGTACGTACCCATTACCAAAAAAGGTGCTTTAGGCCAGGCAGAAGCGCGTATATTTGATCCACTCGCATTGTCTGTTCAGTTAAATGGCACTGGAGCTGAGACAACTGCACTTGAATAGAGAGCAAGATACTCGTAGCTAGCAAGTCAGGTACAGGTTCCGGTGCTCTAGGCACTGGGGCCTGAGGAGCAACCTTCGCTTGTTGTACCGTATTTCTCTTACCTGCCCCAATTTGGGCATAGGTAACTTGGGAAGTAATGATTGGAGTTTGTGTATGCATGGGTGGACGTTTAACTTCATCCTTCTGCTGTCGAGTCAGATTTACTCTTTTGATGTATTGGAATTTGGGACAACCCCGATAATTTGCGGTATGTCTCGTGTTCCTACATAAGGCACAAGAGAGTTGGCTTTTTTCCGATGCTCCGTCCTTACTTAAAGCGCAATCCTCTGACTTGTGGTTCTTTTTACTTTTCACGCATCGGGGTTGCATTTCGCAGCATGCCCGAACACATTGTAAAGTGTTTTCGCTTCTCTTTAATTTTTCCCAGTGCACAACCTGGTAGTCTAGGACTTTAACGCTCCTTAGACCATTCAATTTGCTGTTGGGACTTAGCTGGACCTGGAAAAACGGTAGTTTCCGATTCTCCCTTTTGGCTTTAGGCATGACAAATAGCTTGACCCCCACGAATTTGAGCCTTTCGCACTCTTTCCTTTCAGCAGTGCAATTAGCTCCTCCGGATCATCAGCACTGTTTGCAGCTTCTGTCCTTTCGGGGTGTAGGAGAAGGACTCCGTCGTTCCACTGGTAGCGCTCCACTGTGTTACAGTGGATCATGTGCCTATCTAAGTTAAGTCTTTTAATATAAAAATTATTGCTTATGGCCGACTTACATAGTTTTGTTATTTCCTTTAGTTCCATCTGCTTTTGTTTGTGCTGTAGCTGTTTGTGTTTCTACTGCTGTTTTTGCTGTTGAAGTTTTTGTGGCTGCCGCTGGTGTTTATTCAGTTTTTGTTGGTGTTGTAGCACTTGTGCTATTGTATTTGTTTGGTATTGTTGGGTGGGATTTTGAGCTGGCTGCGTCTGCTGCTGCTGATGGGATTGCCCTTGCTCTTCCCTTTTCCTTCTTACCATTTGCTTTTCTTTTATGGCCTGTACTCTTTGCTGTAGCATTTTGATGCTGCTGCTTATTGACTCAATTTCTTCCTCTTCATCTTCCGATTCGGTTGGCGTTAAGGAAGCAAACCTGTTCTCTATAGGATGGTGGTGAACATCTGAGAAAAATGGGTTGTCGTCAGTAACTTACCTGGGACGATTCATTGCTGCTATTAATGACGTTAAGTGCGCGCGTTCCCTCACTCCACCAATTAGCTTTATAGTGGAAGTTGGTAGGGTGGGACGTTGTACCAAGATAGAGTTGGCCTTAGTTTCCTCCTTCACTTCGTCTTTTTTTTCTATCACTACTAGAGTTTGGCTTGAACCACCTGATGTCTTGCCTGTTTTATCTGCTGATCCCGCTATTTATATAGCGGACCGCTCGAAACAATCCATCCAATGATGTTGTTGTACACCACACTAGCAACATTTTAATTTTTTTTTTTTTAAATAATTAAAAAAAAAAAATTGTGTCTGTTCGACTTGTAGTCGAACCCAAAACCTTTGAAGTTCTAAGCGAACACACTGCCACTATGCTGATAGCCTATATAGATTCTGTCAAATGTCTTACTAAAGCGGATAACTTCTCAATTACTAGCCGAAACTTGTTAATCTCCACGGAGGTCTATGAACGAATGAAAGGGTGCGTCCAAAGCACACTACTATTGATATTATATTGGGTCTATAACTTAATTAGCTAAGAGGTGGTGTAACTTGTATTATTCCATTGTTATTATTCCATTGGAACATGCGTTGGAAAGCTACTGTCATTGTACGTCAATTCAGTAGCACATTTCACACACATCATGTCATTCATTTGAAGCGTAAACAACAATAATTTTTTTCACTCAAATCGACATATTTGTGTCTGAAAAAGTGTTTTTGCAGGGAGTTCTTCTTCATTACTTTAATATGAAGAAAACTGCTACAGAAAGTCATCGTATTTTGGTGGAAGTTTATGCTGAACATTCGCTAGCTGAGCGAACGTGCCAAAAGTGGTGATTTTGGCTTGGAAGACGATGAACGTCCTGGGCAGACAAAAAAGTTTGAAGATAAAGAACTGGAAGCATTACTCTATGAAGATTGTTGCCAAACACAAGAAGAGCTCGCAGAATCTTTGGATATCACTCAAGCAGTCATTTCAAAACGTTTAAAGGCAACTAGATGTATTCAAAAGCAAGGAAATTGGGATCCACAAGAACTCAAGCCGAGAGACGTCGAAAGGCTGTTTTGCATGTCCGAAATGCTGCTGGAACGCCACAAAAGGAAGTCATTTTTGCATCGGATTGTTACTGGTGATGAAAAATGGATCCATTACGACAACCCCAAGCGCAAAAAATCATATGTGAAACCCGGCCAAACAGCCAAATCAACGGCAAAGCCGAATATCCATGGCGCGAAGGTAATGCTCTGTATTAGGTTTGATCAGATGGGTGTGCTGTATTATGAGCTGCTAAAACCGGGTAAAACCATCAATTGACAACGCTACCGAACACAATTTATCCATTTGAAGAGGGCAGTAGCCGAAAAACGCCCGGAATATGCGACCAGACACAAGGCAATAATTTTCCATCATGACAACGCTCGGCCCCACGTTGCTATTCCGGTTAAGAACTATTTGGAAAACAGTGGATGGGAAGTCTTACCTCACCCGCCTTATAGCCCAGACCTTGCCCCATCTGACTACCATTTTTTCCGGTCTATGCAGAACGCTCTCACTGAAATACGGTTCACATCAGGTTCACAATATCAAAAATTGGCTTGATTCATTCTTGGCTGCAAATCCGGCGCAGTTCTTTTGGGATGGTATCCACAAATTGCCAGAAAGAAGGGAAAAATCATAGCTTCAGATGGGCAATACTTTGAATAGTACTATTGTACATGTTTTTCTTAAATAAACGTTCAAATTTTGAAAAATAAAAAAATAAAAAATACATAACATACCACATACATAACAACATCAACATCATCTCCGTTTTCACACAGCCCAAGTATGGGAAAAGTTCATAAAACAAGTTTTTAAGCTTCCGAGCAATACACTCAGCTATGTGCTCCACTTAGAGACAGGAGTAGCACCTCAGTTCCTGGATACACAAAAACTCCACTTTGATATAATTGCATATTATACTCCATGGAGGTAAATGTGTACAAGAATGGAATAACTAAGCATTGGATTGCGATTGTGTACTTGATAGTTACACAAAATGAACAACCCGCTTCTTAAAACAAAAATTGAACACCTTGCTGGTTAAAACTGGTCAAGGTCAGGTTAGGTTAGGCAAAAGTGGATGGTGTAATGACCAACTAAGTTAGGCCTATTTGCCCATTTTGATAACACGTGAATTTGTAATCCTTCTACTCTTGGAACCAATTTGAGCTTATGATGAAGCGAAGTAGATTTTTTACGTCTATATTCTTTAGATGATCGCTTAAGTCAAGCTCCTAAGTGAAGTTTTCTTCTTTGCTAGATAGCTGGGCATATACAGAGTAGGCTTAGGATTATCTCTTCCTCCATGCAGATTCTGCAGAAATCATTTGTAAAGACGCCAAGCCTTCTTGCATTCTTACCTATAAGGCAGTGTCCAGTGATGACACCTATGATGCAGCTGATATGTTTCATATTTATAAAGATCAAGCTCAATTCAAATCCAGCTATGGCTAGATCTGTTTGGTCGCTAGACATGTTGATCCAACGGTCCACCTAAGGTCTGTTCTTTTGATAGCATCCATCTTTAATACTAATTTGCACGTAGCGATTGGTATACTGATGTTATCAATTTATGATAGATTCGTCGGTCCTACAAATCCCTGGAATCTCTTTGTGGCTCAGCAGCCAACTGGTCAAAGTATGAACCAAACATTTACAAATGAAGCCCGGTCATCGCAATACCAACAATATTACAGAAAAATGAACTATAATTTGGACGACAAAACATCTTTTTTGTCTAGAGACTTAACGCATGTGTTAAGCACCATCTCCAAAATAAGAGGAGAACTAACTAATTTGAACTACATACTGCCAATTTTGTGAAGCCTTTGTAACCTCAAGTCGAGAGAAGATGTGCTCTATTTCGTCGCAATATGTCCCATTCTAAAGTAATCCCGCCTAAATTTCATTGAATTGCAGGTACATGAACCTAAAGAAGCGTTAAGCACACTAAGCAGAGACCGAGGTTGGGATATATTGTATATTATAACTACGCGGTAATTGCACTAATGAATCGCTACTAAAATCGAATTATCGAAGAAAATCTCTAAAGGATGAAACCTAAATTTTATTTTATAACTTAAAAGAAGCCCTATAACTTTAGAATGTCAACCTGGTAGACGGCCTTCAATGGTTTAGCTAAGACTAAGAAACTAAGCTGATTGTAAACAATAAACTTTTTATGAATTAAATAGTCACTGACTACTACAACTACTACTACAGTGCCCGACCGTGACCGTCTTAACAATTTCTTAACCCCTGAATGCATTTTTAAAATTGTATGCAAATAGAGATCGCAAAAGCTGAATTGATAACCAAATATCATACTTCGATTTCCATTGGTTGACTGAACCTTTTCCTTTCGAATCTGTAGCGCAATAAATTAAAAAAAAAAGAAAGACACTAAACTAAGTCGACTTCTTCAACGCCCTTCCCGATGTGGACAACCAAAATATGACGCTTATGTCGCACACAAAGGTGCACACATCATACTTAAAAGTTAGTTTACATAGTTTGACACTCTGATTTTTCTTGCTATTGCATGAAATTATTGCCTCAAATAGCTCGTTATGGTCAATAAATTGATGACAATATCAATTGGTACTTAAAAAGTTAGTTTTTTTTTTTTCATTTTATTCCAAGCCAGAGAAGATGACGGATCTGCCACGTTACGTTCTCATTGCAAAGATTGATTTATGCCAGGATTATAGCACAATTATTTATTTCCGTGTCTTTAACGATTCAAATTTCATTTATAGATCTGTCCATTTGCCTCATAAGATGGTCTATATCGAATTAATAAGTTTAGAGTATGTCAAATGGCTTTCTACTGAAATATCTTATAACGGCGAATGTGAAACCGAATGCGAGTTGATCGATTTTTAGTTCCCTTCTCATTTCACTTATTTTTTGCTTTTTTCATCAAAATTTCTCGCTTCTCTGTAGTAAGTAAGCTTTCAAACCCAAGATTATGTAAATGTAAATCGATTGAATTAATCGATTTATTTATTTTCAACATTATATGGTTGATTAACTGATAAATGTCTAGGTGTAACCCGAGATATTTTCTACTCAAAGTTATTCAAGCGCACTTGCTCCATGCATTTGAATAAATTAACATCAACTACCGTGAGAATGATCCAAACCAGATTCGGATGACAATTGAAGTCGAATCGATCCATCAATTTCTCTATTAATAGATCAAGTTTAAGGTCGCTAAGACATGCAATTGGCTGGCATAAAGGGCAGCTCTAAAATTATCTCAACTTCGGTCGTCGTCAAGTCAGTTGGATTACGTGTCGCAAGTGTCGTAAATTAACTAGTTATGAAGTTTCTCGGTTCTTTGAATTTTAATGTATGTCAGACAATCCCAAGAGATATATTGGTAACTCTGCTTAAATGATTAGTAGATGATCAGGAACAAATGTAGGCTAAACTAATATATGTATTTGCTGGGAAACATTCAATTTAATTTGATATTGATTTGGCGATTTTAATTACGAAAAGTTAGATTTATGACAAAGCATGAGTGTGTCGTGGGAAGATCAACTTTACTTTTGCCGTCAATATTGACCCATTTTTGTGGTGATAGTTTGGATATACGAACGGAAATGGAATTTGTTTAAAGCCTTCCATATTATTAGACCTTGCCAATCTCACGATATTTACATCTCTGCAAGCCACAGTAACAAACCGAATTAAATCAGCATTTTGCCTTTAGTTTTTGATTTGGAAACTAATTTAATTGGATTTGCATATGTATCTGAATATAATTTTTGTTTCGCTTTCCACATCGATTAGCATTCTGGTGGAAGTGACCCTCCTGATGTTATACAACATCGTAGCCAGTTATGTATTGTGATTAAGCATGAATCGGCCCTTGAAAGGAACATCAGAAAAATAACTCCTTATTCCATATGTCAGGATAATAACCATGAAAATTAAGCTTATTGCTTCGAGATATGTTATAGTCAAATGTATTCTCATCAACTTGTCTATACATAGAAAAAAGAATAATTGGGCTTATGCACCTATAACATCTATGGTAAATATGGATGCTGTTTTCACTAATTATGTACTTTCTTGGGTGGGGTAAACGTTGGCTTCAATCAGCAATCCTCTCAAGATAGGCCGATTTTTAGCTAGCTGCCTCTAATTGCGCACTCAAAGTTAGTTGAAGTCCCCCTTTACATGTGCGCGCCGCCTTACGTGAGGTCTACTGCGATTCGAAGACTCTACGGGCCAGAGCATTGGTTTTCAATCGCTCTGTATGTTCTAGCCATTTTTGCCAACTGATGTGCAGTTTTCTGACTCGGTCCATGTCGCGGTACAGTTCGTATAATTTATCATTCAATCTTCTACTCCACAGCCAGTCAACGAAAACGGGGCCGAGTATTTTCCGAAGGAAAATTCAACGTCATAGAGCAGGACTGAGATGATGAAGAGTTTCTTTAGTTTTTCGAAATAAGGCTCAATTGCCCTCTTAGCCCAAAGTAACAGCGATTAACAAGAGGGATTCTTCGTTTTATTTCTGCTGACATGTTATTGGATGAATTCATACCAGAGCCGAGGTAGGCAAAGTCCTTTACTATCTTAAAATAGTCCTGTCCAATTCGTCGATGTTGTGTGTCTCTTTTTATTGACAACATATACTTGCTTTTGTCCTCATTTAACCCTAAGCCCATCTTACAATTCGTTTCAGTACTAGTGAACGCACTGGTAACAGCCCGTTGAGTTCTCCCAATTATGTCGATATCGTTGGCGTGCGGTAGTAGTTGCACAAACTTTTGAAAGGGGGTCTCTCAAGTGTTTACATAATTTTTTCGAATATGATGTTTGAGAAGTCACATGATAGCGCATCACCTTGTCTAAAACATTTTTTGGACATTAATGGAGTCGGTTAGGTCATTACCGACTTTGACGAAGCAACGATGGTTCTCAATCGGCATTCTGCACAGAGATGTCAAAACTAGACATGGCCCTATAAAGCTCGTTAAATAAATATTGTCATATGCGGCCTTAAAATTGATAGAAAAATGCTGGGTACTGATTTGAGCTTTTCCCAGGATCTGCCGGTATGTAAAATTTTCGATTGGGAACTGATAGGTGCCAATAAGGTTGTTGACGACTTGAGGGCGCCTCTATACAAAAAGTAGAAAAAGTTTTTCCATATTCTCAGCACCGACTTCGACTCTTCTACAATTTCTCCTTCTTCATCCAACGGTTTTCTATTTTTTTACCTAATATTGAAACTTTCGAAAGTTATTCCTGGAGTACAACCTTTCAATATTTTTTTTTTCTTCTTCTTGAGAAGCCGATATTCTTTTTTTGCTCGTCTAGCTCACAAGCGGCTACCGGCTTTCATCGCAGCGGCTCTTTCTGCGCTCCTTGTTTAGCTGCGTGTGTTTGCTGGCATTCTTCATCCTACCATGGATTTCATGGCGGAAGTCGAGTGAAAACCAGCACATTAGCTGCGGTGTCTCTGATGGCACGTTAGTTGCGTTTTCAATGGCCTTTGGGATACGAAGTCTCCAAAGATTCTAGTGGTCTCTTGCAATTGCAGATTTTCTACGTTAAATCTTTTCACAGTAATTTTTCCTTGTTGTGTCACTTGGAAAATTCGCATTTGCACCTTGGCTGCAACAGGGTGGTGATCTGAGTCAACTTTAGTTGCCCGGAACGTTCAGTTATTCAGGATCCTGGAAGCATGCTTTACGTCTATCGCAATATGATCAATTTGATTTAATAATTCATAATCCGGATACCGCCATTTCCCTTTGTGTATATTGAGATTAGGAAACCGTGTCCGTTGTATAGCGATATTTCGTCCTGGCGCAAAATTAATAAGCTCGAGTTCCCAGACATGGTGTTGTGTAAGTATGGTTACCAACTTTTCCGCTAAAGCGTCCCCCTTTCATATTCTCATATGTCTTGTAGAGGAGGTTGTAAAAACTTTCTTTGGTGGTACCGTCCTTGTCCCTGTAGGGATATGGGGGGTATATTAGGCTTATGTTAGCGAATTTAGCCTTAATGCGGATTATAATAAGAAGCTCGATCACATGTGGGAAGCTCAAGATTACTACAAATCTACATCCGAATAAGAGCTGTTTCTTTTACCTGTAGCAATCACCATAGCATATGGTATACCACAGTTTTTCACCCTCCGTATTTCCGGTCCTCCCCTTCACACTTCCTGGATGGTGGTGATATCTGCGTAATAGCAGTCAAGAGCTTCTGCTAGTTGCTCGGCTACACGTAACCGTTTAAGTGTCCGACCAAAATACGTGCAGATCCGAAGGTCGTTGTTCTTAAAACATTTGCAAGTTCCGTCAGCTGTGAATCCGTTCCTATCCGAGGCTATGAGTTGGTCTGTCACATCTTTTTAATCTATTCCGTATAAGGTTGAAAGCGCTATGATTGGGTAGCCCAATCATGCCCTTGCGATGTTAGACTGAGTTTACTCAAGCAGTTGTAAGAAAATTGAACAACGACATGGAACGGTTTCCGATTCATTTAAATATAGTACCGGGCTCGCCAGCTATGGTGCACTCGCATTCGGAATCGACCACCTGTGATAAAACTGGCTGTCACTGTTCACAGCTCTGGCAAACATAACATGAGGCGCTATAAAGGAGGAACGAAAAAAAACTGCACAAGACCGTGAAGAACGTGTTTAATTCAGCCTACTAGGAACGAATTACGAACTATCTTTATCGGATTGAAATTCAGGATTATCTCCGTAAAATGATAATAAGCTATTTCTTTAATATACTTTTCCTGTAGTACCCTAACAATTAAGTAAAAGTGAACGAAGTTACTGGTGATATGCCACAAGCCTCGGTTTTAGGCTCACTACTGTGAAATTTTACGTAGAATGATAGATTCCATACGAAAAGTCGATTTTCGAATTTGCTGATAGCATAGCTGTGTAGCAAAAATGCTAGTTACTCCACAACAACGAAATAATTTTAACCATACGATCATGAAACTATTGCAGGGCTTATTACGAACAGGAAAATTGTCGAAACAATAGTGATTAGACTGGAATTGCATATTTCTCGACAGTTTCTCAAGTATTTCGGAGTTGTGATTGACAGTCATCTATGTTTTAAACATCACCTAGAGCGAATATATATGTGAGAAGTCATTGAAAACGGGAGGTGCACTTACAGGGCTGATGCGTAAGATCGGAAATTCAAAATAAAATTTAAGATTCCTTTTTGCTAGTGCGCAGCGGAAATATGTATGTCAGCGCGTTTCTCCATATTGTGAAGCTGTCACAATATGCACAACTCCGACACAATTATTGGGCGTCGGCCATGTGGTGACTCATACAAGGTTTCCAACTTAGAGCGTTAATAGCAGGAAAAATAGAACTTGAACTTTGGAGGAAATGTAATAATGAAGAGTAGAACAAGTTCCTGAAGAAGGTATTCAATTGCTTAAAAGATACACTGCCAAAATATTGGGTATGTAATTTAATTCGTGCGGTTTTTTTTTTCAAAATTTGAATGTTTATTTAAGAAAAACATGCACAATAGTATTATTCAATGTATTTCCCATCTGAAGCTATGACTTTTTCCCATCTTTCTGGCAGTTTGTGGATCCCATCCCAAAAGAACTGCGCCGGCTTGGCAGCCAAGAATGAATCAAGGCAATTTTTGATATTCTGCTTTGATGTGAACCGTATTTCTGTGAGAACGTTCTGCATCGACCGGAACAGATGGTAGTCAGAAGGGGCAAGGTCTGAGCTATAAGGCGGGTGGGGTAAGACTTCCCATTCACTGTTTTCCAAATAGTTCTTAACCGGAATAGCAACGTGGGGCCGAGCGTTGTCATGATGGAAAATTATTGCCTTGTGTCTGGTCGGATATTCCGGGCGTTTTTCGGCTACTGCTCTCTTCAAACGGATTAATTGTTTTCGGTAGCGTTGTCCATTGATGGTTTCACCCGGTTTTAGCAGCTCATAATACAGCACACCCATCTGATCCCACCACATACAGAGCATTACCTTCGCGCAATGGATATTCGGCTTTGCCGTTGATTTGGCTGGTTGGCCGGGTTTCACATATGATTTTTTGCGCTTGGGGTTGTCGTAATGGATCCATTTTTCATCACCAGTAACAATTCGATGCAAAAATGACTTCCTTTTTTCCAGCAGCATTTCGTACATGCAAACCGCTTTTCGACGTCTCTCGGCTTGAGTTCTTGTGGATCCCAATTTCCTTGCTTTTGAATATATCTAGTTGCCTTTAAACATTTTGAAATGGCTGCTTGAGTGACACCCAAAGATTCTGCGAGCTTTTCTTGTGTTTGCCAACAATCTTCATAGAATAATGTTTCCAGTTCATCATCTTCAAACTTTTTTGGCTGCCCAGGACGTTCATCGTCTTCGAAGCCAAAATCACCACTTTTAAATCGTGCAAACCACTTTTGGCACGTTCGCTCAGCTAGCGCATGTTCACCATAAACTTCCACCAAAATACGATGACTTTAGGTAGCAGTTTTCTTCATATTAAAGTAATGAAGAAGAACTCCCCGCAAAAACACTTTTTCAGGCACAAAGTTCGACATATTTGAGTGAAAAAAAATATTGTTGTTTACACTTCAAATGAATGACATATACTGAAATGACGTGCAATGATAGTAGCTTTCTAACGCATGTTCCAATGGAATAATAACAATGAAATAATACAAGTTACGCCATCTCTTAGCAAACCGCACGAATAAGTTATAGACCCAATATTTAGAAAATTTAGGCAAAATTTTCAACACTTTCTTGGGGACTTCACAGACATATTTGAAAATTCTTCGGTGAACAAATTTGCTATAGAAATATAGTTAATATAATGTAATATAGAAAATAAAGTTAAAAAGCAATCAATTGTCTTGACTTTCTGTAAAGTCAATGCCAGTTTTGCTGTAACTTAAAAATCTGGTAGACTTTCCAGACATGAACCAAATTAATATGGACCAACCGGTCTTCAGGACAAAGGATCTCTTTGGCAGAGACAGGAAGGGCTAAGACCCAAAGATCCTAAGGTTTTGCAAACAATTCGAGTGAAATGTTGAATTAAGTGATAAAGACGTCCTAACTGGATGTTAAACTGTTAAAGTATGGAAGTGAACCTAAAGAATTATTACTCTAAGTGGTACTCGTAAATGAGACAATCCACCTTTGGTCTCCTCGACTGTGGCCGGGGTACAGATTCTGGAGGCCACAGTCAACATACTACCAACTGCCTAGCGAATCCCTGCGCTAAGGCTTACGCCTGCCTCCCTCTTCTTGATTTTCATATCATGGTCTCATATCGCGGTCTCAAAGCCATCTTTTGATTAAAAAGAAGAGCCAGAAAAAAATGGAGTCGGGTTTTCACTGGTAATTCCAAAACTGATCTACCATGCGACGATGGTGTCTCTCGGGGGGACGACAATATTAGATTTAACTCTTTGCAGCTGTATTCCAAGCGGCGATATAATCAATACTAAGGGCAACAAACTATAGTTAAGTGAAATGAAGTGAACCGGTGGAGGAGGCGAGGCATTTGTATCTATAGCAGTATTCAAATCGCGCTTAGAGCCATGCTGAACCCTACGACTTCCAAGCTAGTTTGAGAATTCAAATCTTCACTGAACGCATTTGGAGATCTAAATTTACTGAATATTGTCTGGGTCTCAGGTCACAATGGGATCACACAAAATTAAAAAGCCAAACTTAGCCGAAATAAAGAACATGAACCTACCTTAGGTCTGCCTGAGTTCTCTGTTAGGGTTTCAATTGACAGTTGGGTTTCTTATAAGCAGAACGGCAGACCATGCAAATTCTTCCGTACGTATATAAGAGGTTAGCGTCTTGCCATCCCTCAACAGGAAGGACTGCAGGCTGCTAACTGACGTCATGATGGGGCACTGCACTTTTGTTTAGCTCGATAATGTGTTGGGTATAAGTGATACATCCTGCGATGCTTGTTCTGAAAGTTAACAGGGTGAAGGTACTGAGCGTTGGCGTGGTGGGCGCTGATATTATAGGCACTCTATAATTAAAGAGCTTATTCGTCCCTTTTCAAAAAGTTAAAAGGTGATAATAAAAAGAATTTACAAGGAGAACAATGAACTAGTTCTCTTTCTGAGTCCTCTGTCCCGACAGAAAAAAAAAAAAAAGTTTGGCAGATAAGATTTAATAGGCGAGATTGAGGACCCTTTAAAGTTGACGCAGACTATGGGGTCTTCTTTCCTCGGGCTTAGAATGGTGAGTTTCCATTTAACAGAGTTCCCTTCGTCTGATCAGATTTCAAAGATGATTTTATGCATGATCTTTATTAAGTCACCTCCAGTCAGTACCAGCAACCCTGCAGTACTCTAGTTCGTATATTGCTGTCCATACTTCATCGAGGTCTAGTGGACTTATTCCCCATCATAGTCCAGTTTGAATGGTTCATTATTTCTGACACAGCTGAATGTTGATCTTTACCGCCGTTAAACTACTAGGTAGAGTGAAAAGTAACCTCCTTGAACGCCAGACTGTGCTGCTACTGCAAACAAGGTTATGGCGCCTTGAAGTTCGTTCATATTTAGGCAGACATGCCAAATTTCAGTGCGATACTGTCTTTAGTTTTGTTTTGACAGCTGATTGCTGTTGACGTGTTTGGCATCATGTTGAGTATGGACAAAAACGATTTTCGTTCTCTCATAAAACATAATTTTTTGAGAGGCAAAACGGCTAAGGAAACAAAAGAAAAATTGGATAAATATTATGTGGCTAATGCTCCGTCAGATTACACAGTCAATTATTGGTTTCGAGAGTTTCGTGGTGGCGGCAACTCCACTACCGATCAAGTCCGCTGTATCAGGCCCTCTAATGCGGTTACAGAGGACAATGTAAAAAAAAATTCATGATCGGAAAGTGAAGATGCGCGAGCTAGCAGATAACACAAAGATTCGTACTGAGCGCACACGCCATATTTTGGGCAATATTCTGCCTATGAAAAAGTTATCCTGCCGCTGGGTGTCGCGGATACTCACTCCCGACCAAAAACACGAACGCTAGAGCACTTCGAAAGAGTGTTTGGACTTGATGATGCGGAATCGGGCGAACTTTTGGCATCGATTGGTAACTGTTGAACACCAGAGAATGAGTGCCCGGCAATGGACTGAAGCCGGCACGAGTGCTCCGAAGCGATCGAGGGAGGCTCGATGGGTCGGAAAGGTTATGATGTCGGTTTTCTGGGATTGTCATGGCATAATCCTCACGGACTACCTCGAAAAAGGAAAAACCATCGACAGCGAGTATTACTGTGCATTATTGGAGCGATTGAAAGCCGAAATCGCTGCAAAATGGCCTCACATAAAGCGAATAATTTTTTTGTTTTTGCAAGACAATGCACCGGCGCACAAGAGAATCGCAACTACGGCTAAAATCAAATCAGTTCACGCGAGGAAATCATCGACGCCACGGAGGAGAATTTTGCAGACCTTCCGGAAAATTACTTTTCGGACGGGAGCAAGAAGTTAGAAAATCGCTGGAATAAGTGTATCAAACTAAAAGGGGCCTATATTGAATAAAATAAAAAAAAAAACATTTAAAAAAAAGTTTTTTTCATTACCAAGGAGGTTATTTTTCACCCCACCTAGTATTAAGATGTTATCATATATTGCACATACTTTCTGTTCAACGTCATTAAAATTTAGGCTCCATATATAATATGTAGTTGTTCGAGTCAATGTTAGCCACTCAGAATGGTTACACATTCAGAATTCCGGACCAACGCCTTGCAACGATCGCAATTTGTTTGGTTTTAAGTTGATCAGTAGACCACCAAAACCCCTCATGTATGACCAGATGTAGGAACGGCGTACTTGCTGCTATGACTTTTTGCACCGAAGCGAAACCAATAAGCCCTTATTTTTTTTAAAGATACGAGTACCTCCGTACACAAATTATGGAAATTAGTTAAGAATTCAATAAATTTTTACTTTGCTTTAGATTTGTTTATTACGTATGTAAGTCACACCGTATGCAGATATAATGTACACAATGAGAAACAAATTAGCAAAACAAAAGATTGGCAATCAGATTTTCTATCACCTTTTGCTTTCGTAGGCATGTTTAAATATTTAACATCTACTCTGCGCTAATGTTTTTTGCTTTTGAAAAATCTGCTTTCAAAAATAAGATAACAAGCATAAATTAAAATGCTAAGTTATGCACATAGCAAATTGTTTTATTCCAAATGGATTGGTGTGTATAATTGTATAGAGTCTCCTTAAATATGAAATAAATCTATTGTCCGAAGTCTGATTTATGTCTTTATATATACATCTGTTCATACAGTATCATTGACGTTTATTAAAAGGTATCCGATAACCCTGTAAAAAAATCACCGAATTTAATTATTTGTAAATAATTATCATTTTCAAATTGTAGCGCGGCATAGTCATAGCTGACAATTTACTTCAATTATAAGAAGGTTTTTCCTACTGACACCAAATCAGATCAAGTGAAGGATCTGGTTTTGTAGTCGAGACTTGATAGATTGTATTATGTACCGCTAAACTAAAGATCTTCAAATACTTTCAATATACGTAGTCTAAGAGGTTAGCAAATCAAATCAAATGTTAAACATTTAACTAAAATACTTGTATTCAAGGAATACTTAAGCCAGGAATTTAAATAACTATAAAAGGTAAACTATAAAAAAAACCAGCAGTTAAAAGCCACTGCTTTGAGTGGTTCGTGGATTTAATGAATGATCTCAATAAAAACGTTTTAGGGTGTTTCAAGGAAACCAAACGAAAAATGTTGGCAAATACTTGACCAATTAATGCGATAAGATTTAATAGTACACTTTACAAAATACCATTGAATATATACATATACACACTCGATTGTACGTGTTAAGAAATAAATTTTAATTCCGCTATAAAACCAAACCTTTCTCCCTTCGCAATCTATAAAGAATTTTACAATTTGAATATCTTAATTAAGTTTGGCCAGGAGTGATACTCTAGTAGAATTTCAGAACGCTACCGTAAATACTTACTAATGAATATAAACCATCAAAATGCGTGTTAACCTTCTGTCATTGAGTTTAAGCTTTTGTCCATTTCGTATTAAGTACAATGAATTCACTCAGATTAACCTTCAACATTCCAAATCTGCTGCTATGAAGGAGGCTTTCAATGTTATATACAAAACCACAAATTGTATCTTTACAGAATCAAAAGCGACATCTCAGTTTTGCTAATAACACCGAATTCGCGTAAAACCAACTGGACACCCTGCAAATTCAGAACAAATTAGAGGGTAGAGGAAAGAGTTCAGACGTCCCCTGAACTGGCATGTCTAGCTCAAGTTGTGGTGGAATGCAGATCTACAGCGACTACGTAAGCGAACCAGAAAACTTCTAAACAGTCCACTTAAGGCTAGTTTGGATGCAAACTGGAGTCTTACAGATCGAAACAAATGAATCACCGATTCATCGTAAGGTTGGATTTTCAATATGCTTTTTCTGACAGATCACGCGTGACACCTATCAAGCTCCTTTATTACTTTTATTTAGTATTGTCTGGCAAAGCATTATAAAAAGACCCACATTACAATAGTGTCTCCAAATTGTTCAGCTGTATTGCGAACATCAGCGTTCTGTGAGAAATGTTTTTCGTGCGATTCGAGGAACTTACGGTGCGCATTATCGGCCTGCTGAAACCACTTTCGCCAATACCTTTCGCAAATTTGAGTCCTAGTTTACATTAGTGGATGATACTCGACCGGTTAGATCACATCCAGCACGAAGTGAAGAGACTAAGGCAGCTGTAGCTGAGAGTGTACCGTGACAAATCGATTCGTCGTCGTTCTCAGCAGCTTAGCCTGGCGTATTCGACAATTTGGTGTATTTTACGTGAGGATTTCGATCTAGAAGCGTACAAAATTTAACTTTTGCAAGAGTTGAAGCCAGGCGACTTGAATCGGCGTTATATTTTTAGTGAATAGGCTTTGGAAATACTCAATGAAAATCCGGTGTTTTATCGTAAAGTTTTGTTCAGTGATGAAGCCCATTTGCCGTATTTGGGCTGATGAGCAGCCTGAAGAATACCAAGAGCTACCATTACATCCATTAAAAAAACGATATGGTGTGTTTTATGGGCTGGTGAATTATTGGTCCGTATTTCTTCAAAAATGAGGCAAATCAGAATGTTACCGTCAAGGGTAACCGTTATCGCGCCATGTTAGCGGACTGTGTGCTTCCTGAAATTCAAAAACATGGTCTCGGTGAGCTCTGGTTTCAATAAGACGTCGCTACGACGCTATGGCCAACATTACTTGTGTTATCCGCGAGATAATAGTCGCTATGCTCGAACGAGTCGCCCAATGCACCACGTCAGACGTAGTCGTGGTCAACATTTACTTTCTTAAAAAGTAAATGTCATGAATTGTTCTTGTAATCGATAATAAAAATTTTAAGTTCGCTTTCAAATTTATGTATTTCATTTTATACTGTAAATCAAACGTCTCGATGAATCACCCTATAGTTAAAGAATTTTTGTTTTGTTTTTTATAATTAGCTTACACTTAAGGTATTTATGTACCCTTAAAATGTTTATACACAAACACAGTATCGGCGAAGCAAAATTAGGGAGTAATACCGTTATACGTTTCTCTCAAACGTTTGCAAGTTATAATGAATAGGAAATGAAGTGCTCAGTAGGGCATTCCATAAGCGAGTTGTTCGGCTAAAAAAAAAATCATGAGATTTCAATGTATGCCCGAAAAAGGGCTTTTTTTTATAATCCCACGGGCGCGCTAAGGGGAAATGAATACCTTTTTACTGGGTTTTCTTCAGGGCGCTGGCGGGTATTGTAGTGGTTTGAAACTCAGGTGTATTAGGTTTCGATATTTTTCCCAGTGGTGGTTGTGAAACTGGAGCCAGTGCATCCTCAACCAGTGGGTCTTAGTAAGTGCTAGTTGTTAGTTCGTTACATTTATCCCAGCCAGCAAACACTCCAACATCAGTGTTACGCCTTCATGTCAGAGTTGACGCCGACGGGATTTTCATATAACTACATACAAATTCTATGAAAAGACTTTTTCAGAGAATTCGCTTGCATGGGATTCGAACCCGCGACCCTCTGTTTGAGGAGTCTATGCATATACCACTATACCATGGCCACATTTTTGACAATGGAAGATTTTTCCGGGAACGAATATGAAAAATAGACAGTACTGTCATCGGAAAGGGAATATATTGGATTAGAAGTAGCATACAAGAGACCATTAATGAAAATTAAAAAGATTGTAGGAGACAGAACGGACATGGGGCACACCAGTATTTATTTTGTGAATATTATACTTGAAACCATCCAAGACAACTTGAATTGAACGTTCGAAAGGTAATTTTTAATCCATTGAAGAAGAATGTAATCGATCTCAAATGAACGAATTTGCGACAAAATAGCCTGATGCCAAACTCTGTCAAATGCCTTAGAAATATCAAGTGCAACTATCTTGCTTCTGCCAGATTGATGTACGATTTGGTTCCAATTTTCGTTATGACTGGTGACAACGAAAACCGTGATGCATGTCATTGCATGAGTTATAGCATTATTTTTCCATGAACTTGCAAAGAAAGGTCGTAAGTGCAATGGGTCTGTAGGAAGAGAGAGAAGAAGATTCGCCTTTTTTATGGACGGGCTGGACAAATGCTGTTTTCCATCTTCTCGGAAAGAGTCCTAAAGAGTCAGATCGAAGGTAAATTTTACCTAGTAGTTTTGCCAGCGTGGAAGGACATCTCTTCTGGGCAAATGGATTTATGTATGTTAAGATCTTTAAGTTCTCTTGCTGCTACAGATGTGCGAGAGTGAAGTCACTTGTGGATTGTGTCCGCTTCAATAACGACAATTTTGCTTGTTCACATAGCCGCTGATCCAAAAATGGGCCTCATCCGAGATGATTTTTTGACTAAAATCTGGACGTCCGGCCAATATTTCCAGAGTCCATTTAGCGAACTCACGGTACTGTCTATAATCGTTCAGCTTCAATCCCATCACAATATCATAGGGATGTAGGCCCAAACTCAAGCGTAATTTAAGCCGGGTTGACTCTCTGGCGATGCCCGATTCAGCTGTTCGACAAAGAATCGACATTTCTGGATTTTCTTCGATACTAAGTTTTCTTCATTTCGCACCAATCTCTGTCTAGTTGATGTCTCAAGAAGTCACGAGTATATGCCAACAAGCCTCAAACTCTTAAAGCCAGTAAAAAGAATATCCGCCAAGAATGCAGGGAAGTTTTGACAAGAGTGTTAGGAAATGTCACAAATTAAGCCCAAATGAGCCAGCAAAATTAAAATTACGCGTCAAATACAGGTAATGTGCAAACCTAGAAAGTACTTGCAGTGAATGTTAATTCACTGATTAGGTTCGGATGAAGAGTCACACTATTTAAGTTGCTTTAAGACCAAGCCTCTGATTTGCTTTTAGTTAGCGAAACTAAGTTTACCATAAGACATAAAATAGTACAAATAAACTGACCCATCTCCATTCAAAGAGGAGGCTTTGTGACCATTGTAAGAAAAGACTGGGTTTTAAAAGAGTATACAGTCGTGTAGTACATAGATTCCAAGTTCTGGAACCTATGTATCCCTCTCCGTAGTATTGTTTATGCACCTAAGGCTACTCAATCCACCTTATTCATCTCAGAGCTCGAAAAACTTTTTTCAATCCTAAGGCTCGAATTGGAGGAGAATTTTTTTTTTTTTATCGGCGTAGATTTCAACGCCAAACATAGAAATTGGGAAAATAGAAGATAAAACACAAGTGGGAACCTACTTCTCAGTTGGTGGGATCAGCACTGTTTAATGCACTGATTTGGATCTCCTGCTGTTCGACACACCAATAGAACTAACGTTTACTAACAAACATTCACTCTATCCACCGACGAATTGGGCAATGCCCAATTCAGCTAGTCAGCGCTGAGTAGACATTCGAGGGTTTTCTTGGATACTGGCCGCTACGGCCAGTTTCTATGACCGTTTTCTTTATTTCTTACCAATCTATATCTGGTTGATGGCTTACGATCCAAAAGAGTGTACTCATGCTCAAACTTTTCCACGTTGCCAAGAATTGTATGCACTTTTTACGTTGCGTTTTTACAACTGAGCCAGAATTTCGATAATATTTTTAATAATTTTCGCACGTCCGGCCAGCGTAATACAATGCATGATCAAATAGCAAACCTTATTAAATACTTTGACGGCTGGATGTCACCGATAACTTTGGCAGCTGCTGAAACATAACAGTTGGAAAAACTATAATTGCTATCTGCACATTGCACGCTTAATAATCACGATATCTAAGAGTGTGTCCGAAAGTGGGCTCGAGTTTTATCGCACGGTTTTAAATCTTGTTTTCGGCAAGATATGGTTTCTGATCACTGAGAAAAATCTTTTGGGTATTACGACTATGATATAACCTCAAAAAAAAAAAAAAAAAAACTGTCTGTCTGGGCTGCATGAGAGCTTTCTCAAAGCACGACTGTCTCTGCTCTGGACACATCTATATTATCAATCTCTCTCTGTACTCTGAAACCAACTTTCCATTTAAAAAGAATTGCTCTTTGCCCGATTTTTCACTCTGGTATTATGGGCTTGCCGGCTGCTGCAATGGCACCAGATCTCCTATTGCTGCGAAAAGACAAAGTCGACCTCCCTATGCGACTGTCTTCTAAGCGGAGATTTAAACAACCCTGATGAAAATGAACAATATTGTGAACAATCGGTCGAAACCATGAAGTATAATATTTGTGTCTATAGTGATAGCCAAAATGCGCTTTCTAAACGCAGTCAGAAAGGTGAATTCACTAAGCTTTTTTTGAGTCTCAGGTCACACCCTCAGTTATGGTTATGGGTGAGTTTGCAGGTGGCATAACTCTGAAAAATATCAGATGCCCGCAGAATAAACGGATGCTTCTCAATTATTCTAAAAGGTCGGCGCCCTTCTTACTGTCAATCGTTTAGAAAGACTGCGGTCTTCTTACTGGTGTCGTGAGGAAGCACCACGCTTTTGCTGAACATATAAGTGTGCTAAACCTATCGGTTCATCCGCTTTTCGTTTTTTCTTAATAAGCAATTTGTATTGGATGTATGACAAGTAATGAAGATGTCTAAATAGATGATTTGAGTTAGAAAATTTCTGAAATAGTCCCGATGCAGCAACGCAGGTATTGCCAAGAGCACTGACTGTAATTTGTTAATTTTTGTGGAGTTTGTCTTAACTTCATAAGTTTTATTCTCCGACAAAGCCATTTAAACTCATCACAACTATTTCATATTAAAATGAGAGCTGTCCTTAAAAATGGAATTAAATGATGAAGCTTAAGTTCCCGAAGAAGGGCAATCTAACCGAGTGCGAAAACTGGTGCAATCCGGGATAAGAGAACACATGGGCTTAACTCTCAAAGTGGAACTAGCTGACTTTCATTCTGCGCCTTGTTCATCCTGCGGTTTGTTTTAGAGCAATGTGTTCGAGCATAACTTTGTTGTTATGAAACTACCACCTAAAGGCAGCATAAGTTTCATGTGAGCAGTCGAATCGGAAATGCGAGAGTAACTTTCAAAATGCTATTCAGGTGTCTG
This sequence comes from Volucella inanis, assembly GCA_907269105.1. Taxonomy (NCBI): domain Eukaryota; kingdom Metazoa; phylum Arthropoda; class Insecta; order Diptera; family Syrphidae; genus Volucella; species Volucella inanis. Next base: position 154,298,222 of record OU026153.1, read on the forward strand.
CTAATGAGGTGTCGGAGGTAACCGTTCATACCTGTCTTTCGGTAATTAGAACCGACGAATGTTCAACCGTCTCTTAGATTTGATGAGATCCATGAGTTCTTTCTTTTCGTCAATACAAAGTTCAGCTACTGGCTATGGAGAATTCGTATTGCCGACGAACTCCGCCATCAATTCCAGCATCCTTTTAGAGTACTGTCCGAAGAGCGGAATATTCCTAGCCCATTTCATGATAGTATCATTGCCCTTCCCCAGATTTCTTAGTTCAAGCAGCGGCTAGAACTGGGTTACCAAAGTCAACCGCGGCGGAATTCTTTGTTTGCCTTTTGGCATCCCTGTCTATCATGGGAGAGGTTGAGTCATTTGACGGTCTCCTTTTTGAGCTAACACCTATCTATTTGCTTTCGTCATGCCGCGGCATTTTCTTTGACCTCTACATGAGCCTTACTTTTCGTAGTCGCTTGATTTTCCATTACTTTAATGGAAATTGCGAGGTTCGACGAGACATTGAAGATCCCGTCGACTTCTCTTTCTCCTTGTCTTTTTGCGTTAGTTTCGAAGATGTACGAGCAATAGGCTCATTCAAACTTGTAGCTATCACTTTAAAGGAAGTGTGAAGTGACACTATGTTTTGTGTCCTGAATGCTTTCTGCTACTTTGGTCGTTTTCTTAGAGGTATTAGCAATAGGCAGTTCAAAGCTAGTTGTTCCCTTTCTGGTGGTTTTTGCTGCCCGCATCTTCTTCTAGCAATAGGCTCGTTCACCCTGTGAATATGACGCCATCAGCTCTCTTTCACCAGCGATTTCTGAGTTTAATTATTTTAAGGTGCGAAAAATTGGCTTGCTCTTCCCTAAGTCAATTTTCTGATTAAGCCGTAAGCTCGCTGCAAACATTCAGGCTCGAATACTCTGAGCTCCTTTTTCTTGCTGAGTCTTTTTATCGTCAACTTGCTATTCATTATCGTGTTCCGAAAAGATGCAGTAGACGATGGATAGCATCTCCATATCAATGTCGGTTGTTTCGACACGAAACGACTTTAGGTTTGATTCGCATAGAGTAACGTCAGGGGTGCCATATTCATTTGCACATGTCTTTATTGTTGTTATTGTTTTTGTTTTTAGATTTACGATCTTCATGTTTTTGTCCCCCCCGTACGGTAGAAGAGATGACGTCCTGTAGTCACTCCCTGTATGTAGATAAGGGGATTTTAATTAAAACTAGACGTCCCCATGGGTTTGGAGTTTTGCGCTAGCGACTGAGCTCTGCATCAGCCATGAAGGCTCCGGGCGCACCTTGCTTTGGAAGACCATCCCTTAGTTTTTATTCTCTAGCTCTCGACCTTACCGATATATGTAACTCTGCTGTTAGATGCGATTGCTTGTCATTTAGTACCGCGCACATAACTCCTGTTTTGCTCTTTGGTTTGCTGAAGATTGTTTTCACAACGTCAAGGTGTATGATCAGGAAAGGGACTGTTGTTAAATCAGTCCACGTTGAATTTTTTTTTTTTTTTTTTAAACTTAAGTGTGTAAGACTACTTTGAAAGTGTATGAGCACGTGTTAAGTTTTTGGCTCAGTGATTATTTCACTCCATAGGTGGCATCCAATATTTAATGGGAAGACTAAATTACGAGTATTAATATATGGTATTGGACTTGTTGTTGTATTCTAGGCAATGGCTCATCTTACGTGAATTTAGTTGCCTGGAAAAAAGAATGCCTTTCGGGTGCGGGTTATATTGAACCCCGAACCGTCCGATTGAGAAGCCAATGCACTACCACTTGAGCCATGGCCATCCATGGCGCGAAAATGTTCACGATTTAACTCCATTTTTAGACATACGTTCTAAGCATGTGTACTACTAAAATTTTACGATGATTGTGTTAGATTTGACGTATGTACACCGGTATTGCCGGTGTAGCGTCAACAATCTCGTTGAGAGATCTGAGATGTGATTGCTGCTTGACTGCCTATATAAGTATATTGTAATATTCGATACGAGTATTGGATTCAAGCTGAGTAAAGCAGCGGTCTGATGAATAACCAAAACTTCGACTTGAAGAACGATACAATATGTGGGTAGACTGAAGGATTTATGTAAAAAGATGTTTTCAGTTAAGACCTTTGCACCAACACTTTCGGCTACTTTAAGACTGTCTGTAAAAATAAAAATTGAATCATCGGGAAACACTTCGTTTTGTCAAATTTTTTTTAATTCTGGAATCAGATGTTTACAAGTCAAAGCGGAAGTCAAGTTCAGTGAACCTCGAAAGCCGCAATCCAGTATCAGTGTGTTCTTATAATTATTAATTTATTTCAATGGCTAATGGACTCATCCTGACATCAGAATTATGTAGTTGCAATCTGCAAAAACGATTTGCCAAAAAGATCTTTATTGTAGTCAAAATTTGGGACCCTCCGTTGCATACCTTCTTAGAGCGTCAGTGGTGATTAAACAGGCAGCTCATTGCGTTCCAACAGGTTGATCTTAACCCATCTTCCCAGATCAGACCACCACATGGCTATAGCATAAGGAAAAATTGGTCTCACAAGTGTGGTACAGACTTAGTGCATATCCCCCGGTAACAGTACCCTCTTCTGCAGTGCTTTTTTATTTCGAAACATTTTCTATTGTTTTCTGAAAGTTAAGCACCTGACATTCTTCGAGAAATTTGGAATTTTGGAATTACACTATGGTACTGCTATGTATTAATGAATATAGTATGTTCAAAGTAAAGTTTACAAGTAATGGAGAATACTGAGTGAAAAGTGTTTTGAGCCTGGTTCAAATTTAATCAATCGAATAGCCTTTATTTGTCTGCTAGATTTAAGTAGCAAAGATCATCATCTCAAACTTTAGGAAATGTTTCACAGTTCACTCCACTCATCGCTTGGCTTAAATTAGCATCTTATGACGGCTGTATATTGTCTGTACCCGGATTAAAAAAAGTGCCTTATGAACCACTGGCATCTACATATATAATAAAGATAACAAACATCTTCGACAAATTATTAAGAGCTCTGATCTACAAGATTTTTCAAACTTTCAACAGGAGTAGGGATGCATCGAGCAAATAAACCTACCGCGCCAAAATATTGTAGGTTTGAAAGAGACACAAACCGCAATAAACAATTCCCAATGTCAGAATCTTCATTTTTATTAAGATCATGGACTTAAAGCCACTAATTGCTCTACTGTAGGACCCATTATTTGACATGATACTGTGGTAGACTTTGTTGAAGATCCTTTCAAGTTAAACTCCTACAAACAGATCCTACGGTCTCTATCCGCAATACGAATTTAGAATAGCATTCAGTCTTTCAATTGTAATAAAACCGATCGATAGAAAATATACCTTCAGTATGCCGTGATAATCGTAGGTTTCAGACCCATTCCAATCAAATACCGAGGGCGGCTGACACTGTAAGAAGTTGGACGCTTCATCTTACTTGAAATAGCAAAGTGACCCGAAACTGGAACATGATCATCATTTTATGGTAGCTATCATTCTCATTTTGAAGTCCAAGCGTCCAGACAAGCAAAACTACTGTATTTAGGGAAAGCAGATTTGAAAGAGCAAATGATCCCATAGTCTGCCATGAACTAAGGGACAATCTTGTATAAAAAGTTCACGAAAGCAGAGTAGAAGGTCTTGTCAGAAAGTCATATTACATAATTATTTTATAATATATGAGGGAGGGGGATCGAGAATTGTACTATTATACTTAAGACAAAAAGATACGAGAGGAGGACTATGTTGTACGTCGTGGTAAATGAAACACCATCAACGTTCTAGTTTAAATCAAAGGAGTAGTAAAGCTCGTAGAAGAGACAGAAAAATCATGAAGTCAGTCGAAGTATACGTTTATTCAGACATTCATATATTTTTCAACTTCAATTCTTACTTTAAGATTAATTTGTACTTTTAATAATTTCTAAATTCGTCTGTATTCAACAATATTCAATGTATCATATCCATAAACAAATATACACTCTCACACTCATATTATGATGTATAAAACTTAAGTTAATTGTTGCTTTGAAGTGTATCTAAAACTCTTTCACTTTTGATTCTAACACTAAAACATACCACCTCAAATAATGCGTATATCTTTTACTTTTTCATTTCATCGCTTATTAGCATACTCTACAAAATTGCTGGTCCAAATTGAGCCGAGTTGGGTTTTCGCCAATTCGAACTTTCGTTTATCATCAATATTCATAGAATCGATATAAAATTTGTCATCAAAATTTATCAATCGGAGTACTTTATACAATCTTTGAGGATGATCGGGACATCCGTTATTTAATTAATTTTTTTTCGGACGATTGATAATTGTCGTTGCTGCGGCATTGAACAATTGTCGAACTCAGAATGCTCAGAAAATGCACAAGCGATAAACTTCATTACATACCTACATATGTATCTATGAACTTAACATATCTTATCAATTTAATTTAATTATTGTATTTGCATATCAATTTAAAGTGAAGTAAATCGAGGATTTTGAATTTGCAATTTATTGTTATAAAAATTTGAATGTTATTTGAAAATAAACACGGTTGTGTTTACTGTGTGAGGCTGTAAAACAAAAACCACCAGAAGAATTTTCCTCTCAAAGCCGCCAAGACCATCCTCATCCAAGTATAGGGTTTTTTCAATAGAGACTTGACAATTTTGAATTCAATTTGTGAACGCACTCTTTCACTAATCATCAACGTGTCACTGTCAATTTATTCAGTAAGCTCAACATTTTCATCATGGTAAAGTACACTAACGAGCAACGTCTGCAAATTATAAAAATTTTCTACAGATATTCGGAGTCGCAAAATCATCGTCAATGACGAAGCTCATTTTTGGCTCAATGGGTTCGTCAATAAGCAAAATATGCGTTATTGATCGGTTGAAAATCCACATGTGCTTCATAAATCACCACTTTATCCACAAAAAACAACTGTTTGGTTCGGTTTGCATGCCGGCGGCATTATTGGGCCATATTTTTTCGTCGAAGATAGCGATCGCCGCAGCATTATCGCGCCATGATCACCTATTAGTTTTGGCCCGAATTGGAAGATATGGACTTGAACGACATGTGGTTTCAACAGGATGCTGCCACAAGCCACACAGCACACGCTACAATTGATTTATTAAAGAGTAAGTATGATGAGCGTGTTATCTCAAGACATGGGCCAGTCGATTGGCCGCTGTGCTGTACAAAAGAAAAGAATAGAAATTAAATAAACCGCGTGCCTAAAAAAAAAACAACAAAACTACCGCGTGAGTTACGAACCTCACCTCAGCTTCCAACCTTCGAGAGGAACTTACCTCAGCACTCCACCGGTAATCATAAGCTTAAGGATATGCATTGTTACGAGTCATGACCCGACAACAACATCAGTAGTAAGTAGTAACAAAACATAGGCCCACGCAGTCATGTGGTAATGCTATGAAGTTTGTAGCCACGCAGTCATCACATGCCAATAAGAATACGTTGCTTAGCAATAATTGAATAATTGTGATCGATTTGATTGGAGAAGAGCAGCCCATCAAACTCAGCATGTGACGCCGCTCTATGTGCCACTTCTTTTTTTATCGCGGTCTCGCCATTTACGTTCGTAGTGATGTAGCTTATCGAAGTTAACCACAATGTAATCCCTGTTTCAATCCGGAATTCAATTTACTGTGGTTAAAATTCCATCTCCGTGAGCAAATTATGCACAACTGCTTTGTTTACAGAAGTCTCAAACTGGACAGCAATTCGACCTTTAACGAGTCTAATGCTCTGTCTGACTCCATTCAAAGAATTGAATACTTGTAACGGTCGATTTCTATATACAAAATTTTGGTTGGCTTTGACATTCTGGACAAACTTGATAGTCATAGATAGACAATTTGATAGTTATACCGGTAATATCCTGAACTTCTTTTTAACATCTCACTCTGATAATCACATCGTTGATGTGCTCTCCCTCTAGGCTCGTCGGACCATTGTGTCATTTTTGGTCGCTCCTTAAAAACATTAGAAATTCTATCTCATCCTTCATTCCAGCGAACATTTATAATGGCTTTTAGCTTCGAACAAGACCAGTCTGCCCGCTACATATTTTGCGGCAAGCTCAAACATTCAGATTGTGCTTTGTCCCCGCCTACAGTTGAGTGCGTCGAATCTTCAATGGGACGAATCCACTTTCGCACTAGTGTAGTAGCAAGAATATTTAAGATCTTAGCGCACACAAATCCGGTCCAGATGGTATTTATCTCCTTCTTCTGGAGAGGTGTTCTTCGTCGCTGGCAAAACCACTGCGTAAGCTTTTCTATCAATCCTACTCTTGAGGACACATTCCTAGCAGTTAGAAACATCATTTGTCCAGCCCGTCCCTAACAAAGACTAATCTTCTTCTCCCTCTTTATACAGATCTAACGCACTTACGTCCCTTCTTTCCAATGTCATAGAAACGCGAAAACTTCTCAGTGACCACACAGTATGGTTTTCGTAGCAACGGATCAAGTATTTATATGATGACATGTCACACCGAAAAGTGGTACCAAAGCGTACATCACTTTGGCGAAAACAAGATAGTTGCCCTTGATATTTCTATGGCATTTGACAGAGTTTGGCATCAGGCTATTTTGTCGAAAATGCGTGATTTTTGCATAAATGCCTCTCTTCTTCTATGGATTAGATTCAAGTTGTCTTAAACGGTTTCAAGTTTGATATTCCCAAAATTAATGCTGGTATGCTCCAGGGCTCCGTTCTATCTACGACACTTTTTTTAATTTTCATCAATGAGGTTAATAAAAGAGAATTACAGAATTTCTGTACGTTTGTATTGGAACAACAAGGTTCGGGCTGTAAACACCAGTAACCCGAATATGTTCCCGCAAATAAATAAACTATTTCGAAGAAAAAATCAAAACGACCTTCAGTGTACTAAAATAGCCCGGACATCAGACAACGAACGGTTACTGACAATAGCAGGTATTGACCCAAATGAAGCCGCTGATGATGACGACGTCTTTGCGATCGAGGATCCACAGGAGAAGGTTGAGGCCATAGGGGCGACTTTCCAGGAAGTATACAGGGCCAATGATAAGATTGACCCTAATTATGACCTGGAAAATCGCGTCTTGGTGCACGACTTCTACATTCGAAATGAAGTAGAGAACTGGCGATCCGAGGGCTCTGGTTTCACCAAGTTCAGCGACGAAAACGACGGATAATCAATTCGGTTTTAAGGCGAGACATGGTATCTCACATGCCGCGTCTAAACTGGTGTCCGATATACAATGGAATAAAGGCAAAAACCAATGTACTCGTGCCTGCCTTGTTCACTTGGAGAAGGCCTTTGACACCGTATGGTAGGAGGGTCTTTTCTATCAGCTGACTAGGCTGGGGATCAGTAAACCACTCTTGTACATTCTTTATAATATGCTAACCAACAGAAGAAGAATGGTGATGTGACTTCTGTTGGAATATTTCAAATTAAAAATGGTCTTCAGCAAGGCGCGGTCAATTCGCCGATCCTGTTCAACATTTATACAAGCGACTTGATAGGTTCACTTCCCCATACTATTGCGTACGCAGACGATTTCATAGCGTACAGCACAGGTCCAAAAATCGAGGTCATTAATACTCTCTTGCAGCGTGACTTCGATAAGATAAGACGATTTTGCGATAACTGGAAGTTGAAAATCAACTTTCAGAAGTCGGAAACCATTCTCTTTAGGACGCGTTGTCTAGAGCCTCTAGGGATACCAGAAAATATTGGCGAAAGTTCTAGATCATTGGACAAGGCGCTTTTCCCCTTACAAAGAGACTGTTTTATAGCAGCCAACTCGATGCGAGTGTAAAGGTCATCTGCTACATGGCTCTTATCAGGCCCATGCTGGTATTTGTGTGTCCCGTGTGGTTCAATGTACGAGCAAGCTTTATGGAAAAGATTCGGGTGTTTGAGAGGGGTTGCCTTAGAGCTTGTCTTCTCTTGTACAGAACACCAGAGTCGGAGTACAAGAAATATTATCCTAATGAGGTCCTTTACAACAAGGCGAACCTAATACGAGTGGACAACTTCGTAATTAAGCTGACTCGAAGGCACATTGCAAGAGCAATGACCTCGACGAATAACCTGATATCTGGGGCTTACTACCCCAATTACCTTTACCACGAGAGTGTGCGCACTGAGGGCTTCGTTCCACCGGAAGCATTCCTCAGATCAGATAGGGTTGATCCAGGATAGATCAACGGTTCCGTAAATCTTCCATGTCGCTCGGACAGCTGGGGACAGGCGACTCAACTACAACAGAGACGTCGCACATAGAAGTGTGGATCATGTCAGGTTCAGTAGGGCGGTGGGAAATCGCGATAAGAGGGATGTCGTTCGACAACACCAGCATTTCTGGTGGTTGAAGGATGGAGAAGATGTTTCGTCGTCGTTTCCGTCAAGTACGGACCAGCCTCACTAATGAGGCAGAGCTGACCAATCTATTTGCTCTGTAAATAGCGATGGCCAGCTTGCATAGGTTTAGGTTAGCACTTAAGAAATATATACATATATTGGTATATACAAAGTTATACACCAATATATGTATATAATTGTGTAATATCTATATATGTGTATGTGTGTATTGTGTATGTAGAATTAGGTAGACTAAGGTTTATTTTAAGTTAGATATTAAGTTTTTATAAAAAATAAAAAATTTCATCCATAGGCTAAGTTTTCTGTTAACAATTTTTTCTTAACCCTAAGTATATAAAATAAAATTTGTTAAATAAAATGTAAATGAAGTCGAAAGACATAGATATAAGAATTTAGAGTAGCTTAGAGTGCCTGTGTGGGGCCAGTAAATTAGTATAAGATTGTTAAGTAATTGTAAGCTAGCATTTAAGCATTTTTTTGTTAGTATGTTAGAGCGAATGTTGAGCTCTAATTAATAATATTTAGTAACAAAATGTTAATATTTAACAGGAAAGTGAAAAAGTATAACAAACAAATTAAAAAGATATTTTCTCAAAATACAGTCAAGAAACTGACATGAGAATTCCGAGATTATATCGTATCGTTGCCTTGCATAAACATACCGAACAGCATCATTATAAGCAACCTGGAGCTTGCGAAAAGATAGTGAGTCAAGGTCACTGTAGACAGCTGCGGCATATGAAATAATGGGAATTATGAGAGTGAGCACTAGTCTCCGGCGAGTATTCCAGGGGGTAGAGCTGGCTGAAATCCAAAGTTTACGCAAGCATCCGTACACGCGACGAACAACGATATTAACATGGTTATACCCAGAAAGCTTTCGGTTTATGGTGATAACAAGACTTGTAGCCGGCTCAACTAACCTAATCTTACTACCGGCTAAGCAAACATCAGGAACTAGGCTTATCTGAAAGGACTTGTTTGATATCGGAAGTACTTGGCTTTTTATTGGATTCAAAGCTCGCCCATTCAACAAAAGAAGCGAGATCCTCATTTAGTAGTGACACTAATTCACACATTTCTTTAACCGGATGAGATAAGTAAAGTTGTACATCGTCAGCTTAGAAATGAATAAGCGCGTGCTTACAAATCGATGCTAAGTGTACATGCAGAACAAAATTGGGCCCAATATTGATCCCTGCGGAACCCCTTGAGAAACTGACCGGAGACTTGAGCGGTTGTTACCAACAACGACTATTTGTGACCGTCCACATAAAAAGCTCCGAATGAGCCTTACAGCTCTTTCACTAAAACCATAGTAATGGTACAGTTTCCTACAAAGAATAGAATGATTCACTCTGTCAAAAGCCTTAGAGAAATCAAGCAGGCAAAGCAGCATCACAAATCCTTTGTCAAAATCTTGTCTGATATCATCCAAGATTTTTACCATGGCGGAAGAACAGCTATGATTCTTCCTAAAGCCCGATTGGAATGGGCTCAATAGGGAATTTTCAGCCAAGTGTTTCTGAATTTGTGACTTATTACCTTTTCAAAGACCTTGGACAGGCAAAGTAAGATACTAACAGGTCTGTAATCAGAAGCATCGGAAGCAGTGGTCTTTTTAGGAACAGGTACAACCTTAGCACATTTCCATGCCAGAGGTGTAGTAGATGTTGCTATACAAGAATTGACCACATGTGTTAGATGGCCTACGACGTGTGGTAAAATAAGTTTTATGAAGCGTAGTTTCAAGCCGTCTTCACCAATAGCATTTGATTTTAATAATACAAAGGACATCAACCTTTGTAACTACTTCAAAATCAATTTACTGTTCGAAGCCTCTGCTGGAGACACCGTCATACTCGAAGCAATCGGCAGCAACATCATTTGAAACAAAATAGTCATTCATTTCATCTATATCAATAGTGCAGCTCCTGTCACTACTAACCCAAATGCCAACTTGGCGTAGATTTCTCCACAGTACCTTGGAGGGTAAGGAAGTGCTCAGTTTAGATGAATATTTGTGTCGCTTAGATGCACGAACAGCATCGGTTGCAGCGTTATGAGCAGCTTTGTACCTGTCCCAATTAATCGAGCTTTGGATACACTTCCACTTACTGTACAGTCTGTTTCGCTTCTTTAGAACACCAACTACCCCTTCCGTGAACCAGGGACAGGCTCTGTTTCATGATCATTAAATAATTGCATTACAAGCGTCTGAAAAATAAGGAAAAATTCGGATAGAGAAGAGAAAAAAGGTTCAGTTGAAAAGGCACGATTTGGATTGTAGCAGCAAGCAACCAAAATATGCATAATCCAAGTTTATGCAAGTTAATGCCATAATCCACTTATGGCTCTACTTCACTTCACTTCAAATGAGAAAATGTGCTTGGATCTCATTTGAATGTGAATTAAATTCACTCTTAGTAATTTCAATATTTGAATTTATATACGAGTATCTGGTCTTAAGAAATAAGGATGAACGATATTAACTCAAAGATCGATTAAAAAAAAAAAAATATTCAACACGAATTGTACTTTTTAAATTAATTGATAAACCAATAGTCATAAATTTGCCTTAACCTACATTTGTTTCATCGCCCCTAAATCATGTACCTTGTAGCAAAAAAAATTCCCCAAATTATACACGAACAAAATTATATTCATAATTTTGAAAACATAAACTTCATTATCAAATTCAATATCCAATAATGATAAGAACTATAACGCATTTTAAATTTAGTTGATTAAATAAAATAAAATGTTGAATTATTTCAGAAAGAAACTACTAAAATTACCATAATTCAAAAAAATTTAACAAAAGATTGTTGTTGACTCAAGAACAATTTGCTTGCAAAATGGACAGAGTACCACAACATTTGAAATGTTTGCGAGGTAAAAGAAGAATTGATTTTAAGTTTAGACAACATATTTCACAAAAAAGTGTTGATGTTTGATACGGATTAATTGCTTGGATATTGCAATTCGATAAGTCGTCAGCATTTTCTTTGTTGTTTCCATTTCTAGCTAATTTTGAGGATAGTCGGCTGTTGAATCCTTCTAGCGCACTTTTTTTTTCAACGACTCACCTTATTTACAGATAGGGCTTGTGGAATAATCTTAAATAAGAAAATTACAAAATATCTTTCTTTAAAATATCCTCAAAATAAACGAAAATAAAAAAAAGTAAAACCTGAAATAATGGCTAATCTCATAATATAAATTAAAACTATTGAAAGTATATTCAAAATTTTTATCAATTACAAAGTTAGGGTAGGTAGGTAAAAGTGGCTGTTGGAAAGACCAATCCAATTAGGCATATTGCTTAATTGTGATATTACGTGGATCTGTGATCATCTTACTCATGGAACCAGTTTGAGCTTAGAAGACTGTTAACGTCTATATTCATTAGATCGTTTAAGTCATTGTAGAGGAAAGCTCCTATGTGGAGTTATCTCCTTTGAGAGAGAGCTAGACATGTACAGAGTAGGTGGATGATTGACTTCTTTTCCTTCTCGTCCATACAGCTTCGGTAGAAATCGTTTGTAAAGGCGCCAAGCTTTCTTGCATGCTTGCCTATAAGGAAGTCTCCAATGATGACACCTATGATGGCGCTTAGATGTTTCCTATTTAGAAGAATCAGACTCTTGGAGTGATTGACATCCAGCTTTGGCTAAATCTGTTTGGTCGCTAGACATGTTAGTCCAACAGCTCACCTAAGGTCTGTTCTTGTATGAGCATCCAGCTTTAATATTGATTTGCAGGTAATTGGTATACCTATGCTGCCCTTTTCCGGATGAGTAGGTACAGTGGTTCCAATTTTGTCGAATTTGTCAGAACTACAATTTGCTCGGTACCCAACAAAGGTAAATGTTAAGCTGCTATGCCATCTTCATAAGAGATGATCTGCATTTAAGGGCGGTCTTAGAATTTAATCGGACTGAGTCCAGGGACTTCATAGCGGCCTGACTATCCAAAAAAAAATATCACGTTTTTCTTCAGCCAGGACAGAGCTTCTTTAATCGCCAAAATTTCCGCCTGCAACACGCTACAGTGATTTGGAAGACGGAAGGAGAGGCTTAGATTTGGATTATCCGAAAAAATACTGCCACAATCCCTGCTATCGATTTTAGATCCATCTCTGAAAAAGTGGATTGACTTGCTTTCCATGAAGAATCTAGAAGGGAAGCTAGCACGAAAGTCTTTGTCACATTAAAGTTCAGGTATGGTGTAATCGATGTTCCATGTGAAGATTCCTAATTTACTAGGAAACTTAGCTTGATCAAATAAATTATTTGTCCTTTACAGTTGCTTTAAGGTGACTAGCTGCAGTCGCAACTATGTACTTGCGTGCTGATAATATCAAGGGGTGTCAAGTGAAACAGAATACCTAATGCCGCGGAGAAAGTAGAAGGTAGGACTTCGCTTATACACAGACATGCTGTGTTTTATGAGTCTGCTAAGTTTGCTGCAGTTGAGGTTGAAGGCACTATTTGCTCCCAATGGCTTTTTTGCAAGGCAATAAAGCTACTGTAGCTTTGTTGACTCTTTCTTAAATGTTAGGTTTCCAGTTCGTTTCCGTAAGAATGAGATCGAGATATTTTGCTGTACCGGAAAATACTAAGCTAGTACTTACTAGGGAGAGTCCATGATTTGAATTTTATATTTCCTGGAGCAAGTTCAGTTTTGTGGGGGTTAACTCCCAATCCACAGCGATCTGCCCAACGGGTTAATATCTTAAGATTTAATGGTATAAAGATACTTACCTGAGATGACTATAAAAACGTTATCCGCATAGGCAATCACCCTACTACCATCCCCTTCCAGGTATATCAGCAGTTCAATAGTTACTAAGTTTCAAAAAAGGGGAGAAATGACACCACCTTTTAGCACAAACCCTATCCAGTTTGGAGTTGATTATCCTGTTACACTTGCGGTCATAAAAACCGCACCATATCAAAGTGATTGAAAAATTGTTAATAACTACGATAATAATTTTTATAATGAAATGAAATTTTTGTTGAGTACTCCGCAGTAGTTTATAAGTATTTCTATCTAATTTCCATCTGTTTATTGAGTGTTTGAAAAAAGATATTAACAAAGAAAGAAAAACCAGTTAATTTTTTATATTTTTTTAAAATATTTTAATACAGTCATTGGTTAACAAAATCAAACGATACATACACATTATGTATGTGTATATAAGATGTTTAGATATGCCACTTTTACCAAAAAATTATCAATACCGAGTTGCTCCTCCTTTGGCAGTTATAACCGCTTTTATTTTAGAAGGCATCGAATTTACTAGAAGTTCAGTAATATCACTTGAAATTTCAGTATTCCATACATGTTCCAGAACTTCATTTAGCTTTTTTTTATTTCTGATTTTTGTTCAGCCACCTTACGTTTCAATACATGCTACAAGTGTTCGATTGGGTTTAAATCGGGCGAATTAGCTGGCCAGTCTAGTCAGGTAATTCCGAGGTCATCAAACGTTGTCTTGAGCTGAAAGTTATTGAAAGACTGTAGCTACTTGTTTGTTTATTATTTATAAAGTAGACATCTAGAAGTTGATTTTTAACACTTACGGATTTGGCGCTGTGGCAAGGTGCAGAATCATCTCTAAAAGCGCAAAACATCCCCAAACCATCTGGTTTTGAGGAAACTTCACTGTTTTGACTATGCACTCATCTTTAAACCTTTCACCTGCTGACCGACGTACGTATGGCAAATTGTCGGCACAAAAAAAAAAATTAAATTTCTTTCATCGGACCATATCACACATCGCTAATCATCCTGCGTCCAATCTTCGTACTTTTTTGCCCACGTCAAGCGAGCTTTTTTCATTTTTGTGGTTAGGAGAGGTTTTTTCGCTGGTCGTCTTCCATATAAACCTATCTCCCGTAGCCGTCGGCGTATGGTTTCGGCGCTTAGATCAACTTGATGAAATTCACTCAGTTCTGCTCTTATACGGACAGCACTTTTAAAACGATTTTTCATGCTAATTCATTGTAATACATTGTCCGTCTTCTGGGTTGTTTTACGTTTTCGTCCCGAGCCTTTTTTCCTTTAAAGTGGATCCAAATTTTCTTTTTTCTTTATCAGTCGTACGATATTTGAATGACATCATCCTATTTTAACGGCAATCTCACGATAGCCAAGCCCTTTTTCGACTAAGGTCAATATTTGAACTTTTTCGTCCCGAGTCAGTTGATGATATTTACCAGACATTTCACCTTTTGTTTTACTTGTCACCGTCACAACACAATTCAAACTGATTTTTTTTTTTTGCACTGAATACGAGGCCGAACTCCGCTATGGGGAATACCCTTTATTAGTATGGGAAAAACCCTTACGATCTGATGATTTTTTTGAGAGCTGATTAGGTGTTGCGGTTTTTATGACTGCAAGTGTATATAGCATAAGACTGATTAAATTCCCGAAGTGAGTCGTTCCTGCTGATTTGACAGCGCAGTCGTGATTGCCTTGTGTTGAAGTTGTTAAGGGCGCTCTCTATGTCCAGGAAAGCAACCATTGCGTACTCTCTAAATTGTAGAGATCGTTCGATGTGGCTAGTTAGTGAATGCAGGGCTGTTTTCACCGACTTTCCTTTATAGTAGGCATGTTGAGCCGTTGAGAAAAGTCTTGGATCAATTTTAGCTGGTGTTTGGATATCAATCAGTCGTTCTAGAGTTTTCCCAAGGAAATAGACTTATAGTTCTGAGGACTTTTTGGACAACATCTTCAATAACATTTTCCAGCTTTGGGAATGAAAACCACATTGATTTCTTTCCATGACATTGGAATGTGGATCAGTTCTATACAGTGAAAATTTTTGTTATCATCTTTTAAGTTGAATGGTCTATTCTGCTTGAAGGAGGCATATTGGGTTTCTTCGATTTCTTGGTTTGCACATTAATTGGTCATCGGTACATGGTGCTGGCGTTATAAGAACTGTTCAAAGATTTTGGGATACGCATTCGGCGAAAAAACTGCCGTTCTGGTGATCTCTTACAATGTTTTTCTTTTTTGTGGCGCTTGGGAGTTTCGTATTCGTACCTTCGCTGCAATGAGGTGGTGGATCATTGTCAGTCTTGCT
This sequence comes from Volucella inanis, assembly GCA_907269105.1. Lineage (NCBI taxonomy): Eukaryota > Metazoa > Arthropoda > Insecta > Diptera > Syrphidae > Volucella > Volucella inanis. The sequence goes on from OU026153.1 coordinate 154,313,737, forward strand.
TGCCCTTAACATTCGGACGTCCATAATACTGGTGACATGTCTTATGTTTTACTTAGCATTTCATGATCCGGAGACCGTCATGTCCTCTTGTGTAAATATTGAGATGAGCCTAAGTCGATTGCCAGACGTTGTATGCGTGTAGGCTATGCTTTTCAACTGTCATAACAAAAATGTTATATGCTAGCTTTAAAATCGCCTACTACGATTTGAATGTTATACTTTGGGTATTGCTCTTATGACTTATCGATGAGCTGGTAGAAACATATTTTAGCTTCGTCATCCTTCTCTTCCGTATCGGCATGGCGTAGATTTAACCTTGCTATGGATTGTCATAAGACGTTCGCTTACCAGTCGGAAGCTCAAGACTTCTAACCTAAGTATGCCGCTTATGACAAATCCGCCTCCGAATAAGCACTTTTTTTTTCTTTATAACAATCACCATAGTATATGTATATCATAGTCTTTCATACTATCTTTGTCAACACCATCGAACTTTACAGCGGTAATATCTGTATTATAGTAGTCAAGGGCCTCTGCTTATTGTTCGCCTGTACGTTGCCTGTTAAGGGTCTGAACATTCCACTTGCAGATCCGAAGGTCGTTTTCCTTTAAACGTTCGTAAGGGTCGTCATTAGTGAATCCATTTTTATCCGAGGCCATTAGTTGGTTCTTCACATATTTTAATCTCTGGTACATAATAGTGGACAAGCATGCCCTATGCGTTTTATTCTGAATAAGTAAGGTTTGGAGGTAAAATGAACAACTCGGTACAAACTTGATTGATATTTACTGGCCCAATCCAAATTATAGGACACTCAATAGCTTCCCAGTCGAACGCTTCGTAGGCCCTCACTATCAATTCCATCTGAGAAAAGTGTCATCGGTAGAGAAATCAGTACGTGTAAACTAAAACTAAAGCATCTAAGCGCTATCACAGATGTCATTACTGGACATTGTTTAAGATTGCAAAAAGGCTTGGCGTTTTTACAAATGGCTTCTGTAGAAGCTGTATTGACGAAAAGGAGGAGAAGACAAACTTCCACCCACTCTATACATGCCCAGATCTCTCAAACTCGAGTTTCGAGCTCTCTTCTACGATGATTTGAACGATGTTAATAATGTAGACATCAACAATGTCCTACGCTTCAGAAAAAGATCAAGTTGTTTTCAGGAGTAGAAAAATCACAGATCCCCGTAGCATCGCAATGGCCAATAGGCATAAATGAGATGGTTTTCCAATAGCCTAACAAACTCAGGTGTTTCCGAGCCGTTAATTGCTTACTTACTCCATGCTCCAACGACCTCATAGTTGACCTCATTTCAACAAGCCCAATACGATATTCAACTCAACGATTTGGTCGTCATCAACAATTCACACCTATTACCGAGCAAATGGTCGAGTTATTGACATCCATACGGGTAGAGGTTGCTATGTTTATTTAGTGATCTTAAAATCTGTAAAGGGCAATTACTAGGGCCAATATAAGAGCTAAAAATACTACGTTTATGTAGAAAACTCCTTCCAGGCCCGGTTGAATGTCGGATGTCAGGCTTAATTCTAAATAAGTCTTGTGTCTACAAAACGTGTTCATCTACTCCAAGCGGTCATATTTCGATTAACGTTCAGTTTCTGCTTTTGCCCAGCATCCCGTTCGTGTACGCTTGGACGCCTTTGTCCACTTGTAACACTTGTTTCAACAAAAAATTTGACAAAAAAAAAAAAAAAACTGATGTTGTTCAGCAAGATCTTAGTGTTGATATGAAAAATTCAATGACTTTGATGTGCACAGGTACTATTCAAGTCAACATAAATTCTACCATATTTTCTAGTTATGTCTGCATACGAGAGAATAACATTTAGCAGGATACCTAGCCTTGAAAATACTGTCAAAATCCAGGGCCAAATTACATTGAGACCAAAAAAATTATACGCACCTGTTTGATGGCTATCGGCAGATATATTCCACACGTAACTGTCCAACACATAACTAATAGTAGCATTTTCTATATATTTTGCACATAATTGATTTGCCAATTTGTTAACCAATCTCATCCTCAATCAAGTGCAAAAAAATCAGCTCCAAAGATAAACCTCTCACTTTACAAAAAATCGAACAAAAACAAAAATCACATTCAGATACACATACAACATTGACAATTTATTATACCGATTACCATACCAATCAGCTAAAAACAAATGATCCGGAGTTGAGAATCGTAACAGTATACAGATTGAGATAACATATACAATAATATTTGCGACCACGCATCTAAGCCCAGTCGTTTTCTTTTTCATTCGAAAACGATATTTTTATTTTTATTTTATTTTTTTTTTTTTGGAAAGAATAAGGGAGCGGGTACTTTTCGTCAGCTAATGAATGTCATGTTTACCTTACAATAATATGTGCTCATCAATAGAATTCAATGGTCAAAAAAAATTTACATATCCTTTAGATGACGATGCCGATGATGGTGGTAACTGTCGCAGACATCTTCGTGATAGATTTCCAGCCATACGAGCTCTCTTTATAGGCGAACACTATTCGAATTAATTCACATCAATTGCATTAATGTATGCAAAATTAAATTATGAAAATTTGTTGTTACCATTCTTTCTCTGTCTCCCATATCGCAGCTTCGTTGTGCTGTTGAATATTCCAAACCAAATTTCGTGTTATCAAACCGAATTTTGATGCCACATGAAGAGATATATAAATCGAGTTTCATCCAACAAATGACATCAGTAAAACTCCACAGCTTCAAGAAGAAACAGCATAACTTTCCCAAGCTAAAACATGAAGATATTTCTGGTAGGCGACATTTGGATACACATCATCATCAGTCTTGACTTTTTGGATTACTAGACTGATTGATAATTAAATACCCCTTAAATGGATTTTATTAATCGACACTTTTATTTTTTGTTTCCTTCACTTTAGAGTGTGTTCTTGGCATCGGTAGCCATGGTAGCGTCACAAGGATACAACTACCCTCAGTTACAGCATCAACAATTGTTGCAACAACAGCAATTGTCGCATCAATTGTCCCAACAATTGCCATCATCTGTGTCGCAACAATTAACACAACAACAATTGTCACCTCAGCAGAATCAATATTACCCCCAGCAACAATCTCAACCTCTTGTGATGCAAATTTCACCATCAATCCAGTTGCCTTCTCAATCAGTAATTCCACCACCAATTTCAATGCCGTCATTCCTAGCTCATCCTCAAGTTAAGGCACAACCATCCTATCGTGGAAGATCCTATGCTCGCCCAAAGAAACCAATCGTAACCAAGAGTTTCTTTATTCACTCAGCTCCTGAGGAAACCGAGGAAGACATTCAAGAAGAGCTCTCCCATTTATCACAACAACCTCGCAAGCACTACAATGTTTTGTTCATTAAATCGCCAGTTCAAACCAACAAGGCCACCGCAGTGAATTTCGCTAAGGCACTGAATGAAGAGAAGACTGTCGTCTACGTGTTGAGCAAGAAGACAACTGCCTCTGATTTACATGATGCTATCCGTGACGCACCACAAAAAACTAACAAACCTGAGGTATTCTTCATCAAGTATCGCACTCCAGAGGAAGCAATCAATGCTCAGAGACAAATCCAATCGCAATACGATAGTTTGGGAGGTACTTCAACCATCTCCGATGAAGGTTTGGCTCCAATCACATCTGTTATTGGTTCCTTAGATCCCCCAGTTCAGGATGAGGAGGCTTCACAAAGTCAAAGTTACGACGATGTTGCCGACAATTTGGTACCTGAAAACAAAGGCTACCTGCCACCACAGTATTAGATACATCTTCGGTGTAGAAAAATGAAAAGTTAAAGCTGCATACATCGGATGAATCCTCCATGTTTGCTAGTTCCGTTCCTGTTTGTTGTTAAGTTTTCTTTATATGTAAATATGTGTACATGTATGTACATATGCGCATATGCACAAATGCATATATTTTTATTTAATTTAAGTTGTGAAATACATAGAAAATTTTGAATATTTTTAAAAAAAAAGAGCCAACAAAAATTTTTTGGAAAAGCTGCTCTCCATTCTTTAGTTTTATTACAGCTGCAACAGTTGGGCGACGAGCACTGATTGCCTCTTGCTCTGAGTGGACACCACTTCGATCACTTTTCTAGGTGCTTAGCATTCATCAACATGATGCATACGCGCCGCCGAGACTTGAGTAAACTTGTAATGCGCCAGTTTCCTGTCGATGGTATCCCTTCATGTCCATAAACTAGTTTAGCCTTTCTGCGAAAACCCTCCATATATCTTTTATCTAGCTTAAAACTAAGAGAAATAAGTTACATAGTGCACGCAACGACCTATCCAATTCGCAATCGCCGTACAAAGATGTTAAAACTGCAGAGTATCGACGACATATCCGTCTTAGATGAGACGCTTACGCTTCGCATACTGATGGCGGTAGTATAACATACCATATTACCAGAATACCATCCCTACTATACACTTACACTATTTGGTCAATATGGAAAAATGTCTCTAACGGAAAAACGTCACATTGGAGTATACTCTTGGGAACCATAAAATTGGAGTAATAAGCCCTGAAGGTTAGACTGTGCTAGCTGATCCTCCTTCCTGTGACGCTCCTTCGAATTGCCTTTCTAACGAAATTGTCAGTCGTGTCTAATCGAGCTCGGTATTAAAGGGCTATGCTGGGATAGTTTTTAATGTACTCATCCTCTGGTTTCTGTATAGCCAAAATCAGATCCTGAAACACTGTTTTTATGTTAAGACAGCCAAATAATTTAAATGTACACTGAACCACGTGAAGCAACTAAAAGCAATGATTGGCCGGATTAAAGCCACCTAGCACATGACTTTCAACTGAAGTACAGATGACAGCTATGAAACAGTTTATAGCCAGAGCTAAAGCCCTCCTGGCCACTGAAAATTTGTCAAAAGGTGAATGCTTATCGATCGGATCGATTGGTTGATTTCGAGGTAACATATTTAACTACACTTCTCACCACCAAGAGCACTCCGTTCTGTCCAATGATGGCCAAATTTCAACCGTTATTTTCGATATCCCTATAAGCCCATCTCAACGGAGTTCGAAGAAAATTTGAAAATTACATCAAAAGTCATCCGTTCTCAAATATATCGTTGCAGGTACAGTAAAGGGTGAATACTTGGAGATGTGCCAAGCATCACTTGCACTAATGATCCAGGAGCTGGTTGACTGAGTCCGCTGGATTTGAGGATTGAAATCGAATCCAAGAAGTGTTGAGAATCTAACAATTCAAACTGCGGCAAAAGGTATTCAGTGCCAACAAACTAGACATTATCAGCAGTCCAAGCAAGTGGATCGCAGTGGTGCAATTTCTAGTTCAGAGTCTGGAAGAGACGGGCAAACACAATTGGTCGTAAACAAGGACAGCAGCAAATAGTTGAAGATAGCAATCACAGCATTGCCGATTGCCCAAATTGGATACAGAGACGAAAAATTTTAAGTGAAATTCGTATTAAACAGGGTAGGTAGACCGTCTAACATTTTAAAGTGCTAGTGGTTCCGAATAATAGCTAGCCATACCCAACGAAAATTGAGTGGACCCTCCTTGATCTGACACAGGTCCAGATGGAGAAGCTTTTCATGGAGATATAAGTTAGCGACGGTATGCAGGAAAAGCACATGAAATACCATTGGTTGAAAAGAAACACTCGAATATAGAGAAAAAGAAGTTTTTTTAGGCATACGTAGATATGGGAGATGTTGAAGAAGTAAATTTGCTTAATCTACAAGATATAATTGAAAGTGAATGTGGCTGTGTCGCCATTCGAACCGAAGAGTTAAGGGAGTCGGAGCTGGTTGAGTGTACAATTCAGCTGAATACCTCTCAACCCGTCTGTATACAACAATTTGGCTTCCCTTTGCAGCTGTTGTTAATGAAAAAGTCAGTAAATTCTTTGACATTCGTGTGGTTCGTACATCGCCATCGCCAGAAAAAAGATGGCTCAGATAGGTTCCACATCGACTTCCGAGCACTCAACGAAGGTACCGGAAAGCGAAAGTTCCCCAGGCTCGGCATGGAAATTCCGGCAAAGTTTGTAAATATACCCTTACCTTAGCATCTAACTTTTCGAGTTGTAGGGGTTGAGTAAGGTCAATAAATCTTAAGAAGTTTCTCCAGACGAGTCCTGAAACCAAAGGGTGCTTAGCACCTTCTTTTTCCAGCCATTCTCCGGAACAATCCCTTTTCCCTGGGCTGGATAAAGGTATCATACGAATTGTGCCGATGATAAACCTCGCTGAGGGCCCAGCATCTATAAAAATAGCTCAGTCGTTTACGGAGTATCCGAATATATGGCGTCCTCCAGATTAACTAACCTTATCTGTATACAGCAGATCTCTGCACAGATGGACAACCCTTTCTCCGCTACTTGTGGGATATACAATGGACACATCCTAAAAAAAACCCGAGGCTGGTACTCCTTCGGTGACTGCACCGACTACCGACAAGGCTCCTGCATTGTCCAAAGGAGATAATACTGTGGCAGGCCGTGGTTCTATCTCTTCCTCCACCCATACCCGCTGCTACAAAAACCCTTCCCCCTAAGGAGGAATCAGGGTCTCAGCCGCATCGGCAAGCCCTATCTAAGGAGCTCTTCTCAAGACGCCAAAATGCATCACACATTATTAAAACCTTCGGATATATTCCGGAGGTGGAAAGAAGTGTGGAAATCACGAGCAAGATTAAGTTGGCCAACAAAATTCTAAACTCTAAAGGACTGTTTTAAGCGCCAGAGATCGTTGGAGGAACCCGTGACAGTTCCTAAAGGCTCAAAACCGTAAATACCCGTTTGCCATCCAACACCACATCTTTGAGGTCCCTCAGCGAAGTTCTAAAAGATGCTATGACGATCGCGGTAATCGATAGAAGCGACACCGACGAATTGATCACACCTAAACGGGGGAAATTGGTCAAGTTGACCAAGACCAAGACCCAGACCACCTCTCATCACAATCGACGCTGGCTGGCACCAAGGCCATGTCAAGCTCATCGTTTGTGCCGACCAGAGATTTCTTGATCTTTTCAAAAAAGCCATAGGTAGTTTAGGAGGGATTTGGCCAGGTGCAAGGCTACGGAGGATATCACTAGCAGACCTAGAACCCGCACTTGGATTCCAGCCGAGCTCTCCTCTCCAGAAAACATAATGGAGATCATCAGGCTAACCCGAACTTCCCGACTCATGACTAGAAAGTGGCGAAACTGGAGGAGCTAAGGGGCTCTTATAGATGCGCGTTGATCTTGATCAATAAGAAATCCCTTAACTCTCCAGCGCAGACTAAAGGCATGATCCGATTCGGATTCGAGGCAATACACCTTAGGACTTATAAAAGGGATGAGCTGGATGCTGATAAGCAACCTTCTCCTCCTTTAAACGAAACTAAAAATTCAGTCTTAGATCTGGGAGCGTCGATATCATTTCCTGTAATAAACAGGGACGACTCCAATTCATCCGAGGCGACTATAAATCCGTCGATCTTCTCTTCTGACACTCTGTCGGAAATGGAAACCGAATGACGAAATAAAAAAAGATCCTACACGATCAGAGAAATAAGATGAGGTCTTGAGTTAATTTTTGGAATCGGAGGGAATCTGGGAAATTGTAGCAATGAAACGGTTTCTCTAGATAAATCTCCACGACGCACTTATTCTGCGTCTCTCCTAAAACGTAGAAGATATCATCCTAATCCAGGAAACATTCATCGTGGAAGGCGTGGTTCGTGGACTTGAGACAACTTTATGCGCTACACTCTATACAAAAGACAAAGGTAAGATTAGAACTTGTATACTAGTGAAACGTAGCCTTAATGTATTTTTACTTCATAATCTCAGCGGCCCCGACTTATCCGTTGTCAGGCTAGAGACTGCCAAAGCCTCCTACTGGTTGGTATCGGCGTATCTTGGCCACGACCAGATGGGCCCTCTCCCTAGAAAGGATGGTACTGGAAGCTGAAAGGCAAAAAACGCCCATAGGCAGCTCCGACATCTAAGTCACTTTTTCATTACATTTTAAGTCTACGGTGATTCATCGTGAGGTTTGATTTTCTTTGTCATTTTTGTTCAATATCATATGGCAAGTCATCATGGAAAGACTCAAAGTTCTGTAAGAAATGTTTTACGTGCAATTTGAGGAACTTACGATTCTGAACTGAGGAACTTCGATACTGAAACCACTATTGCCAATACCATTCGCAAATTTGAGTCCCAGTTTAGGTTCATTAGTTAATGATACTCGACCGGTTAGACCACATCCAGCACGTAGTGAAGAGACTACTATATAGCAGCTGTAGCTGAGAGTGTGCGCGAAGACCGTGACAAATCGATTCGTTGTCGTTCTCAGCAGCTTGGCTTGGCGTATTCGACAACTTGGCGTAATTTACGTGAAGATCTTATCTTCGCAGTATGGTATAGTTAATGGGCTGGTAGAATCATTGGTACATATTTCTTCAAAAATGAGGCAAATCAGAATGTTACCGTCAATGGTAACCGTTATCGCGCCATGTTAACGGATTATGTGTTTCCTGAAATTCAAGCACATGGTGTTGGTGAGCTCTGGTTTCAACAAGGTGGCGCTACAAACCATACAGCGCGTGAAACAATGGACTTGTTGAGAAATCATTTTAGTAAGCATATTTTCTCTGGAGATATGTAAAGTCTCAGGTCTTCAGGAATAAGCCAGTTACGATGGACACTTTGAAAGCGAACATTACTCGTGTTATCCACGAGACACCAGTAGCTATGCTCGACCGAGTCGCCCAAAATTGGTCCTTCCGAATAGACCACCTCAGACGTAGCCATGGTAAACATTAACATGATATCATTATTTCAAAAAATAAATGCCATGAATTGTTCTTTTAACTGATAATAGAAAAATTTTAAGTTCACTTTCAAATTTATGTATTTTATTTTATATTAAAAATCCAACCTCACGATAAATCGCCCTATATAATATTAACTTCATTGTTTGCAATATTGGAAATAAACCCACTTTTATGACAAGAAACCGACAGGAAGTGCTAGATATCATTTTTGTCTCAGACAACATCCCTCAAATGCTAAAGAACTGGATGGTATCGACTGAACACTCATTTTCAGACCACAGATACATCCGATTTAACCTAGGTGATACTCCCCCAGTCAAACAGCATTCCGAAACTATTGGAAAACTGATTGGCTAAAATACAGGGGAATACTGTCAGAAACTCTATCCTCTGAACTCTTAAGTCACCCCCGAGACACCAATGAGCTTGACATGTCTCTCAATCAGGTTACGGCTTCTTCCTGCCACCTGAATCAACCTTTGGGGCAAGAAACAGCCGCACTGGTGGACTTCAGAACTAGGATTGCTTGGAAACACCTGCAAAAAAAATCTTTCAACCTTAAAAAAAGCACAAGAAAAGTGACTGAATGCGATTCATATAAAGAATCCCACAAAATATATAAAAAAAACTGAGGAAAGCAAAGCCTCAATCTTGGAGATAATTTTGTGACAAAATCATAGAAACCTCTGAGACATCGCGGCTAAGAGAAATCCTGTCTATAAACCCTGTGTTGCCTAGTTTTTTGAAAAAAACCGATGGCTCCTGGACAACCTCAAGTGATGAATCACTAAACTTGCTACTAGATAGCTACGTTCCAGGTAGCTCCTCATTCGCTGCAAACGAAAACCAAAACAGGACTACTGCAACCGTGAACAAAATTCATGGTCTGATTACAGGAGATAAACTGCTTTGAGCGCTGCATAGCTTCAAAGCATACAAGTCTGAGGGTCCGGACGGTATAACACCGGGCGAACTACAAAGGTCCTCAGATATTATCTTGCTAACGCTAGAAAATGTCTTGAGGAACTGTGTAGAATTGATCCACATTCCACTGTCATGGAGAGAAGTTAATGTAGTTTTCATTCCCAGGGCCGGAAAATGCTCTCATGATGTCCCAAAGGAGCTCAGACCTATAAGTCTATCATCTTTCCTTTTAAAAACTGTAGAACGACTGATTTATATCCGTATTCGAGCTAAAATCTGCTCTGCATTCGCCGATTAGCTACATCGAACGATCCCTGCAATACAGAAAGAACACAATGGTCGCTAGAGAGCGACCTTAACAACGTCGATACATCCCCAATCACGTCTACCCCATCAGATCTCCAGGTAAACGACTCAGTTAGGGAGTTGATCAGTCTTTTGAAAAATAGAAGGTTAATGAACTCCAAAGAACTCCTTCAGCAAAATTTTAACAGACTAATCCGTTGGATGGATCGCTGTGGATCCTCTTTTCAGGAAATATAAAATTCCAACTATAGACCCTCCCTCAATAAACAGTACCAGTTTAGTGTCTTAACTAAACTGGAAACCTAACTTTCAAGAAAGAGTCAAGAAAGCTATAGTAGTTTTATCCTCTTGCAAGAATAACCTCGAATAATCCACTGGCTATACATCTCGGTTATAAGGCCGATACTCACTTACGGTGTAAATACCAAAAGTCAACTGCAAAAAACTAAGCCGAATCCGACTTAACGACTTAGCCTTAAAGCGACTACGCAGTGTACAAATAATTTATCGATACAATCGATATAATCGATACAACATACCTAAACTTCGGTTTGACAAAAACTTTCATGCGAGCTTTCGCTCTAGATCCTTCTGGGGGAAGATGATTTCATAAAGTCTATCCATTCCCATACATATGGATCTAAAACCATATGGTTTTATTATTATTATTATATTAGTATGATTCTTCTAAATAGGAAACATCTCAGCGCCATTATAGGTGTCATCACTGGACACTGCCTTATAGGCAAGCATGCAAGAAGGCTTGGCGCTTTTACAAACGATTTCTGTAGAAGCTGCATGGACGAGCAATGGAAGGAGACAATTCCCCACTTTCTTTATACGTGTCCAGTTTTCTCCCAGAAAAAAACTACACCTAAGACCCTTCTTCTACAACGACAGACGTTAACAGTCTCCTGCGCTTCATCATAAACTCTAATTGGTTCCATGAGTAAGAGGATCATAGATTCACGTGGCAGTACAACGGGCCAATAGGCCTGAGTGGGTTGGTTTTCTAACCTCAACTCTCACCTAACCCAACCTAAGTAAGTCTGAAGCTAAGGCATCGAAAAACCATAGCGTGTGGAGTTCCCGACGCTAAAAACATTTATGAAATTCTGCAGTTTCTGGCTTACCGGCTTTTTCTGAAAATTTGTCCGCAAAAGTGACAAAAGTGCAGTGACAGGATATATGGCTACTCAAAGCGATGCGGCTTTACCAACTAATTATATCACAATAACCAGTGCAAAATGTGCATTAGTTTATATATAGTTTTATAGAGGACTCTTTGAGCAAATGATGTAAGCAATAAAATTATGTATTTATTTAAAATAATAACTACCCTGTATATATTCTCATTTACTTACTTAAGGTAGTACTACAGTACGGGATGGACCTGAGCCTGAAGCAACAAGCGTCTCCAGTCATCTCCATTTTTAGATAAATTGGTTGATACCATATTCATTTCCACTGAAAAGTCCGTTTCCAAGAGAGGGCATTACTTGAAATAAATCCATACCATTTTCAGTTAGTACCAACCTTCAAAAGATACATGTATAAATTTGACAGCTGTCAGACAACAACAACTTTTGTTGTTGTGAAAAAATATATATATACAAAGCAATTTCGTGTGTTGATTTATCATTGCTTTTAGATGGGAAAAAATGCAGCCGATGCAAAGAAATGGCTTGATAAGTGATACCCGGACTCTGCACCAGCCGAACGAACTAATCGCAAGTGGATTGAAAAATTGAAAAGTGGTCATACAAGCACCGAAGATGATGCACGCAATGGACGTCCAAAAGAGGCTGTTTCAGATGAAAACATCAAAAAAGTCCACAAAATGATTACGAATGACCGTAAAGTGAAGTTGATCAAGATAGCTGAGGCTCTGAAGATATCAAAAGAGCGTGTTGGATATATCATACATGAATATTTGGACATGTGAAAGCTCTGTTCAAAGAGGGTGCCGCGTTTGCTCACAGTCGACCAAAAACAAAAACGTGTTGATGATTCAGAGGAGTGTTTAAAGCTCTTCAACCGCAATAAAGCCGAATTTTTGCGTCGATATGTGACAATGGATGAAACTTGGCTCCATCACTTCACACCAGAGTCAAGTCGGCAGTCAGCTGAGTGGCGAGCAGGCGACGAACCTCGTACAAAACGCCCAAAAACTCAACAGTCGGCTGGCAAGGTTATGGCATCCGTATTTTGAGATACACATGGCAAAAGAGGCAGACTATCAACAGCGACTATTACATTGCGTTGTTTGAAGAACGAAATCGCAGAAAAACGGCCGCATTTGAAGAAAAAGAAAGTGCTGTTTCATCAATACAATGCACCGTGTCACAAGTCGATGAAAACAATGGCAAAATTGAATGAATTCGGCTACGAATTGCTTCCCCACCCACCGTATTCTCCAGATTTGGCCCCCAACGACCTCAAAAGAATGCTCGACGGAAAGAGATTTAAGACCGATGAAGAAGTAATCGCCGAAACACAGGCCTATTTCGAGGCTAAACCGAAATCGTACCACAAAACGGTATCGAAAAATTGAAAAATCGTTTCAATCAGTGTGTCGCCCTCGAAGGCAGCTATATTGATAAATAAAGTTGAATTTTGCAAAAATTTTGTGTTTTACTATATAACTGGCTTTTCAGTCCATGTGTTACATACCTGTCTAGGGTAACGTTCTGTCCGATTCGTCGGTGTTGGCTGTCCTTTCTTGTTGACAACATATAATATACTTGATGTTGCCCTCATTGACCGTTAGGCCCATTTTCGCCACTTCCATCTCAATACTCGGAAAAGCGCCACTAATATCACGTTGCTTTCTTCCGATTATGTCAATATTATCGACGGGGTAGATGAGTAAAGCGAGTTCTTTACCGACCTTGATGGAGCAGCGTATGTTCTCCATAGTTGTCCTGCTTAAAAGAAAAAAAAAAAAAAAATACACCGGAAAAATAAAAAAAGTCAATTAATAACGACAAGTTTGTTTTGGCGAGAGATCCAGTAACCCTAGAAAGTGCAGGAGTCACCAAGTGCACCGACCCTTCAGTGTCAAGCAAAAAAAAAAAAAAACCCAAAGGAACAAGTCAACAGAATTGTTGACAAATCACATCAATACGTTGAATAAGAAGGAGTACGCATCATCTCTTAACAAGTCCGGAGAGTTAAAAAATAATTATTCTTATTATTATCATTGATTTTTAATCCGAAATCGATTCATCAAATTTATGAAGAAGCGAGTTAATCAAACTTGAAAATAAAAATTGGTTTTGAGGTCACTTTTCTCCAGAAAATGCTTAATGGACATAATGTTTTACAATTTTTTTTATGAACGTAACTATAGTAAAAAAAAAAAAGAAAATATCAACAAGTTTGCAGAAAAACCCTTGAATTTTATGATACTTGTAAAAATTTTTTTTTTAGAATATACCCAAGAATCATTTCCCAAATTATTCTTGACGAATTAGGAAACACCCTGTATATGTAGGAGAAAGCCATGTTTATTATAAAAAGATTACAAGTTTACAATAGCATACGATTAAATTTAATTACAGACAGCCGACCGAGCCCGTTCGACGTTAAAAATGAATTGTCGTTCGCTGTTCCATCGCCCATTCATCAGCTTGCTTCACCACAGTGACCATACACGTATGCTGAGTCCCTTCAGTATTTCGTACAATGCCCATGCTTTGGCATTTTTTTTTTTTTTTTCACTGAATACGGTGAATCCGTGATTGTCGGATCGCGAGTTTCAAAGTTCGTTACGCAGATACTCGTAATTTACGTAGGCCCTTTTGTCAATGTCGTGATTACGGTGAAGCGAATTTTTCACCGCATATGGTGGATCTTCGACCGCGAAAAGACCATCGTGTGAGTCGCCACTTTCTGGACTTATGCCAACGGTCAGTAGTATCTATCTGTTTTCTATCTTTTGTGGAATTCGAACACAATGAATGTCATTGCGATCTTTTCGCCTGAACAGTTTATTTATCTGCGGGAATATATTCGCACTAGTACAATTTATAGCCCGATTCTTATTTCCGCAGTGCTGACTTACTTTAATTTTCTTTAATTAATTTTATTATATTTTTGATCGGTGACTTTAGTTTTGCTTTTTTGAGTCGTTTCTGTCAGTAAACTATCTGTATAGTTGCTTAAGCCTCGAGAGCAGTATATGTACTTTTGTTTCCCTACAGTGCGTTCATTGTTGGAGGTCTGTACTTTTCGATCTGGCATTTGTCGGAGTATTCTACCCAAGAAATAGTCTCATCCGTAGTTCGTTTAACAACGTCTTGCATCGTGAGTTTGATTAAGTCGGGGGATTAATTCCACTCTACGTTTTACCTTTTTGGAGAAGAATAACCACCTGCTCTACGGTGTTTTGCTGCGTTTGATCGTTTGGGATCCGTATTGTTTCGTAGTGATCAATGTCGTACTCAAAACCCACAAACAGTTCTATGCTAATCAGTTCTAGTCTGTTGTCTAATAATGCACAATTGACGAAAGAAGCAGCTCATGGGAAGGATGGGATATTCGTTGCGTATAACCTCAGTTTGTACTCAAAGTGTTTGACAGATTATTTTTTTCAGATCGAATGTCAAGCGTTAAGGTCTGCTATCAAAAAGTAATAACTGTTTCTTCGACTGAAGCTGAATGTAACAAAATAATGAGCTCAGTTATAATTGAAAGGGATTAGGTTGTTCAGATGCATAAAGCGACACCACATACACTTTCCTCCGACTATGAAGTACCTATAATGCATACGATTCAGTCTTCCAATACCCGGAACCAGTAAATCCCCGCTATATGTGACCCTGTGGCGCATATCCTTACGTAATAAGATACCAACTGCACCTCTTCGTGAAGAGTGTGAATGGTCTCTTCTATTGGTATACTGCAACCACGGTAGCCAATTTTGTGATTCTGGTTAAGGTTAGTTTCGCTTACCAAAAGCATATTTTGGCGTTCATTTAACAACAGATTTCACAGGTTGGTTTTCCTCTCGATCCTGATAAGTGTGCTAAAATTTAACACAAGGATCTTCGGATTAACCCCATTCGAAGTATCAGACGTTCTATCGGCGTGTCAGCCTGGTCAAACAGAGTTCAATAGATGACGTCAATTCAAGCCTCTTGTTCATTTAATTGTTTCTGAAAAAGATCGATTTTTTCGTGTAGAGACGGATGGATCGCTTTCAAATCCAGATTAACTTCCGTCGCTTTTAGGCTCCTTTTGCGGTATTCTTTGCTGTCATTGTGGCCTTACTAGATTCAAATACCATATAAGTAAAGGATTCACTGCGTGTCACAAAATTAAAGAAAGCACGACTTTTTTAGACGCTTCTCTTCTTTGGTTGACTTTTTTCGAGCCTGAACTTTTTTCAATTCCTGGAACCTAGGACAAACTTTGAAATTAGCATAATGCCTCGAGTTCCTGCGGAGAACGCTAATGAGTTGACTCCTTTCCACTACTCTATTGTTGCCTTAAGGATATTCTCCACATTTGTGGTCTTTGTCGTACTTAGCGCACCTAAATTGCATATTGGAATTAGTCGCGGCATGCCAGTGCCTACACGATCTGCCCTCTTTAATTTTTTAATTAATGATACAATTTCTGCGGTATTTTTTCCAGTCGTTGTTCTTTTTGTTACTGCTGTTAGCTCTATTTTTACTGCATCAGTAATTTGTTCATAGTTTGTGCCTTTGTTGTTCCTTTTGCTGCCGCAATTTCTCCCTCTTCTCCAGGAGCTCTTTTATAAGCTTGTCAAGCTAAACCTCAACTACTTTCTCTTCTGTTGAGGTATACGTGTCTGTAATGTAATGGCTCTCACCCCCTTCAGGTTCATTAGAATACTCCTTTCCGTTTGATTTAATATCTTCATCTTCTTTGATTTTCGAAAGGATTAAGACACAATACAGGTGTTCAGGTGTATTTACTTAATAATAACGGATTGCCTTTAAAATCTTCTAATAAATTTAAAAGTTGTTCGTTGTCATCGCATCTATTACTTTCGTTTCGTACAAAATAATCAATTTAACAATTTTTCTGTTGCTCCATTTTAATATCATAAACTTGATGTTTACATTGTCTGCATTCTTGAACTCAGTACGTTTTCGTTAATTTAAAATAAAACAAACTAAAATTCAGTAAGTTTTCACAAGAAACAGCGTAAGTACGCGCGTAAGTACAAAATAACTTAATTATAGATTGTGATTTTTTTATGAGTGCACTCGCACGTAAGTGCAACACAAAACCTTCTATCTTGAATGATCTATCAATGTACGGCTGATAAAAAGTTAGGGTTTTTTATTTTAAAAACATTTGACCCCATGAAAATTTAAATCAACCAAGAAAGACAAATAATTCTAGTTCTTCCCCGGCAATAGATAATTTGATAGAAGCAATCATAAGCTGCGACTTCTTATCACTTGACTAGGCGAAGTGCTCAATATATAAGGTCTGGTTATTTTACTGGACATTTCAGATATTTTCAACAATTCAGAAGCACCATTTATTTATTCAAAATGAATCTGGTATTTTTCGTCCTTTTAATATTCATTAGTGCCACTTCAATTATTCAAGGATGGCAGCATCATATTAGAAGAGGAGGAATTTTTGGTAACTCCGAATGGCCACCTATGCCACCTATGCAACCGTTTCCACAACCTCCAGTTCCTGGACCCTTTAATCCACAGTCGCCGTTTCCGTTTCCTCAAGTTCCTGGACCTTACAATCCGAATCCACCTCAGCTACCAAATTATTAAGTTAAACTTAAATTTTAATTTATTTTAATAATAAAGGCTAATCGAAACATGTTCATACATACATTATTATTGCTTACTTTTGTTATTGATTTTATTTATTTTTTTATTTCCTGACGGAAAATTTAAGGCTACTTTTTTCGTTGTTTATTTGTAAACGCTAGCCATAGGCACTGATCGGTGTCCACCTGGCGATAAAAATCTAGACACACTACATAATATAGGGTTTTCTTATAACGACTTGACATAGTTTTTTTTTTTTTTTTTAAATAAAAGGCAAACCATTTGAGATATTTCATAAACTTTATTTATTGGCTTGAAGTACAATCAAAGCATTTATGAATGGAACTCGACTTCGTTCATATGGCCACCGCGGGCACGTTTGCAGCGGTCGATTCGTTGGACCCAATTTTCAACGCTCACCATATTTACTCTTCAATAAATCGATTGTAGCGTGTGCTGTGTGGCTTGTGACACCATCCTGTTGAAACCACATGTCGTCCAAGTCCATATCTTCTAATTCGGGCCAAAAATAATCGGTGATCATGGCGCGATAACGCTGACCATTCACAGACGATGAAGAAATATGGCCCAATAACGCCGCCGGCATGTAAATCGCACCAAACAGTTATTTTTTGTAGATGAAGTGGTGATTCATGAAGCACATGTGGGTTTTCACCCGACCAATAACGCATATTTTGCTTATTGACGAACCCATTGTGCCAAAAATGAGCTTCGTCACTGAAGATGATTTTGCTATGAAATTCATCATCTTGGCGCATCTTCTCCAGAACCCAATCGGAGAAGGTACGTCGCTTCAAATGGTCCAACGGCTTCAATTCTTGAGTCAGCTTGATCTTGTATGGGTGTTAACCAAGATCCTTACGCAAAATACGCCATAATGTGGTCTGAGCGATGCCCAATTTTGTAATTGAGAACAAAAGACAATATCAGACATTCGGGATGGCAAGTCTTACTGTGGGCCTTCCTAGTATTCCAGTCGCAGTCTTAATGTACTTCAGCGGAAGGAACCTGTCCATCTGTGCCTTGAAATATCTGAATGAACTTATTTCGAGTCGATTCTTAGAGAATCGACATTGCATGCTAAAACAAAGTTTACGATATCCAGCGTCTGCACTCTCTTAAACTATTTGCATATTTTGTTTAGAACAGGGAGACACTCGTACGTAACGATTGTTCAGCTGCTGGCTAGCGCTCCACTGTTCGTAGTTTATCTGGAGGAGGTATTTGAGTTGATTGTGGGACTCCTAAGAGGAGTCTGCCAACTGCAAGTGGCAGATGAGTCAATTATAGTCAATCAATAGTCAATAGTCAACTATTAATGATAATCTCCGGCTCTATTAGGGTTGTCTGCAGAATATATTTTAGTGTAGCTGGTAAAGCTCATTTGACAGATTGACCGTTCTACTTCTATCATCATCCGGCCTGTGGTTTGAGGGCCAGTTAAATAAACATTTAATCCTAGCTAAAGAGAGTTGTTGAGCAACAAATCCTTGTTGCCCGGTTGTAACTCTGCAATGGGATCCCTTATCGGTTGATGAAGTTGCGGATAAATATAAAACACGAATCCGTTAACAAAACCGCGACATGGCTCTTACCATCAGGCAAGTAATGAACTCAATCCAGCATTTCTTCCTACGACGACGGATTGCGGAATTTACGGGTTCGAAGTAGTGAAAGCTAATATTTGAAAGGGGCCTAACAAAATGCTTAAATCGATCTTCTAACAGCTGACCTGTCAATGAAATAGAAATTGTGGCGGATACCCAACGAAAAAAAAAAACAAGCCGAACAATTTACCAATGATCTAGACTATTATAAAGCGGAGACCCTCTCGTCCTGAAAGTATAGTATATAATGTGATACACAGAAGGGGCGTGAAAACTGTGACATATAGTACAGTAACTTCACCGTCTATTTGGGCTTGAATTTTTTGTCAGCGGCAGACAACAGCAAGAAGGCTGAGAGCTTGAATCAGACATCAGTCAACCTATGAAATGGCGTGGCACGGGAAGAACACTATAAGGTCTCGTGATCAAATAAGGAATGAAAATCTTTTCGACCGGGACGCTGGTGGCCGCGCATTCAATGCGAGATACCGAATTTCTCCTTCGTAAAAAATGATGGAATTCAAAAAGATTGCATTGCCTGCTTCGTATGTTTCTTTTAAGGCATACCATACTTTGGTTTCTTTGCTTTCTCCCTACTTAACTGTAAAGAATTTTTCGATTTTTTTGATTATTTCAAAAGATCCTTGATAATGATAATTTAAACGATCTTTATTTAATTTTTCACGAATGAAAATAAATCTAGTCTTTTAGGCACGTAAAAGTATCTCTGTGGTGTTACATATATATATACAATTACATAGATATTGATACAAATTAAACAATAGTTTCTCAGAAGCATCACCATTAAGCTCACCTAGGAGTCTAAGGGTGTGGCAGCGTAAAATAATTCGGCAGCCAAAATGCCCAGATCTCTAATGATAGTAAAACGGTGTAGATGTACGTACGGAAGATTATGGTATTAATTGTCTTTGCTGTCATAATATCGTAAAGATTACTTTAACTGCCTTTGGAATCGCTCTACTAACTCGTTTGACGGTGAGGTGGTTGGTCTAATTCTTGTTAACACGAATATTTTTGAGATTTCTTTAAAGTGTGATGACATGAACTGAGTTCTTGATCGGTTGTGATTCTTTGAGGCAATCCTTAACGAGAGACTCAGTTATAAATGAAAGCCGAAACTATTTAATATGTATTAATGGTCTTTATTTAGATGGCTTCAGATCATGACGTAAACCAGTCCTTGATAGTAGGTGTATCCGTTAGATAGTGGTAAGGGCCTTACGATATCTTTGTGGACATGGAAAAGTTGTCCTTCTGGTAGGTGAAATTTACCATGTTTGGACTTGGTATGCTGTATAGCTTTTGAATATTGGCATGTAACGCAGTTCTGAGTCCACCTTTTTCGTGTCTCGATTCATATTTCACCAAAATACTTGATGTAATAATCTTACTTGTAGCCCTGATGCTTGGATGGGATAGTCCGTTAGGAGAGTTTTCACAACGCCAACTCGAGATTTCTATCTTTGATTGATAGATTAATCTTAGTTGATACGACTTTAATTATAGTTAATTAATTATAATATAGGCGATCTTCTTCAGGCAACTAACTTTATTACGAAATGTGACACGATAAGTAAGCGGTGTTCTCTACATAATCTTAACATCGAATATAACAAATATGGTTTTCAAAATTTCTATGTTTTCTACAAAGTGTTATAATTATAAAATAAAAACTACAGTTTACAATTTTTATAAATATATGTAACATTCCACTCCCTTTGGAAACTACGTTCTTCACAAGGCTAAGGGGGTAATGGTGCAAGCTTGCGCATGTTTTAACATCTGTCACTCTAAATTGACCATTAGGACCTTTGATACCTGCTGCTACTCTTACCATTTACCACCTTTGCGTTGGGACATTGTGTATATGGATGACAACTAAGTCGCCCATCTTAAGGTTGTTGCTAAGTGATCACCACTTTTCTCTTCACTGTAGTTTGTGAAGATATTCCAGGGACCCTCTGCTCCAGAAATGAGTCTTCGCTGCGTTGACTCGCTGCCCTCTCTCGATATAACTTATTTCGGAAACTGGTTCGATGATGGTTTTAAGTGACGAACCAATCAATAAAGGTGCGACCGCTAGGGCTTTCAGGTCATTGGGGTCAGACGACATCGATGTAATGGGTCGAGAATTCATCATCGCTTCTATCTTGATCAGTGCTGTAGAGAGCTCCTCCTAAGCTTCGATATAAATGATCCTTCGCGATTTTCACAGCCTCCACTCAGACCCCTCCGGGTATAAAATTAAAATTGATACCAAGATTAGGACAAACATTTTGCAAGATTTCTTGCGTACGCTTTTTAAAGAACATATTGCGTAGCTGCTTGGGTTTTGAATGTGATCCAATAAAATTGGTTGCATTGTCGGAATAGATGGAACTTGGCAGTCCTCTACGACCAATCATCCGTTTCAAAGCTGCAATGAATGCTTCGGCTGATAAATCAGACACTGCTTCTAAATGAACGGCCTTTGACGAAAAACATATAAAAACTGCTACATAACTTGTATAAGGTATTGTACCTTGCCTCTAATCTTAAGGTACGGGAAGATGGAGCAGCAGAAAGACGGGAGGGAGTGACTCTCTGTTGAGGCAGGTCACCCATAGTTTGGGCCGATATCTAACGCAGTGAATGCATTGCCTTACAATCTGCCTTGCCAACTGTAGAGTGTTTATTATCCAAAACCGTTGTCTAATCAGGGCCACCAAAGCCTTAGAACCAGCATGGTAAATGGGGAGGTGTATATGACGAACTAATATTTTTGCAAAAATTTAGTTTTTTGGTAACAACAATGGATATTTGCACGCCTCAGTAATATCCGTCCTCCTACTTTTAACAACGATAGACCACTTGTTTCCTGCAGGCATTGATTCAACCAATCGGCTTCAACCACTTTAAAGGTCGATTGGTTTTGATTGCATCAATTTCCTCAGGAAATGAATCCTTTTGTATAGCATACATGATATGCAAAAGTGCATGTTCTAATTCGGGGTCCTCTGACAAATCGTTCATGTTGAATAGCTTCTTCATATTTCGAGACCAGTTCTCCTCAAATCGACGACGAAATCGTATTACGTACGCTATAATTCGAAGCATTTTGGAATAGGAACTACAACACTCGACTATTCTGTGTATTAAATTCGGTATTGTTCTTTTGCAGGTGATGACTGTTTTCCGTTTTTCCAGTGAAAACGGAATCTCTATCCTTGAGGGCCAATTTCCTTCACTCAAAATCTTTGTCCATCGAACCAGACTGATCTCGTGAATATCGCAGCCCCTCAAAACGATTACAGCTGGATTCTCTTGTGTAGGAACATGGCGCCATAAGACTGCTGCGTTTTCGTCTAAATTTCAACAATTTAATTGCCGACGAAAGTGGTCAACTTCGAGGAATGAGCAGCAATCCGATGTACAATAGAATAATGGCGGCATCCATCCAAAAGTAAACTTTTGGCTGATGGTCCTTGAAAATGGTCTCAATCTTTTCCCACAATTTGGACAACAGATAAGCTACACACAACTCCAAGCGAGGTAGTGATTTTCTATTTATAGATGCAACCAGGGGTTTTGATGCCAAAAGCCTAACCTGAGTGGATCAAAATTCATCCACCGATCTAAGATTATGCAGCAACCTTATGAGTGCATAGTTGCATGAGCAAACCCATGTATCTGATAGCTACGCCGGCTTCCTATCAAGAAAAATCAAGGAACCGATACATTTTGTACAGAGTGCAAATCGGTTAGGAACCGTGGTGCTCATTCTGCTTCGATGCTTTGTGTCAATGATACGTCCCATTCAACCCTTTCGATATATAATTGTTGAAGGATTATTTTGCCCTTAATGATGATCGGACTAAGCAGGCCTAATGGGTCGAAGAGTGACGACAAAATTGATAAAACCGATTTTTTTTTTCTGCTTAGAAAATGTTTTGGTAGATTCGTAGGAAAAGATAAAATGGTCACTAACGGAGTTCCACGAAATTCTCAAAGTTCTGTTTAGACCTGACTAACTCAACTTAATCTTTGGGATAGTTGCTGTTCCATTTGCACAACTCTAACCCCGTTGATTTCAAAATTGATTTAAGACAACAGATGGCTAAGAACGGAGCTAAAGTAGTTCCATATGTGACAGTATTCAGTTCGTATGTTTATATTAATCCTGTTTCCCTTGTCCTCCACAAGATGTATTGAAATTTACGATGAGCAGGGTAAACCAGGAACTGTCTGTACATTTTCACAATATCGGCTGGCTAATACATGGGCTGTTTGTGCCGTTTCTAAGAGAGGGCACCACTTGAATTAAATCCATACCATTTTTAGTTAGTACCAACCTTCAAAAGATACGTGTATAAATTTGACATCTGTCGGACGATTAGTTCTCGAGATATAGCGTTGTGAGTGAAGCAACTTTTGTTATTGTGAAAGATGGATTCAAAGCAATTTCGTGTGTTGATTTATCATTGCTTTTTGATGGGAAAAAGTGCAGCCGATGCAAAGAAATGGCTTGATAAGTGTTACCCGGACTCTGCACCAGCCAAATGAACCATTCGCAAGAGGATTGAAAAATTTAAAAGTGGTCATACAAGCACCGAAAATGATGCACGCAGTGGACGCCCAAAAGAGGCTGTTTCAGATGAAAACATCAAAAAAGTCCACAAAATTATTACGAATGACCGTAAAGTGAAGTTGATCGAGATAGTTGAGGCTCTGAAGATATCAAAAGAGCGTGTTGGATATATCATACACGAATATTTGGACATGCGAAAGCTCTGTTTAAAGTGGGTGCCGCGTTTGCTCACAGTCGACCAAAAACAACAACGTGTTGATGATTCAGAGGAGTGTTTAAAGCTGTTCAACCGCAATAAAGCCGAATTTTTGCGTTGGTATGTGACAATGGATGAAACTTGGCTCCATCACTTCACACCAGAGTGAAGTCTGCAGTCAGCTGAGTGGCAAGCAGGCGACGAACCTCGTCCAAAGCGACGAAAAACTCGACAGTCGGCTGGCAAGGCTATGCCATTCGTATTTTGGGATACACATGGAACAATTTTAATCGACTATCTCCAAAAGGGGCAGACTATCAACAGCGATAGATAGATACATTGCGTTGTTGGAGCGTTTGAAGGACGAAATCGCAGAAAAACGGCCGCATTTGAAGAAAAAGAAAGTGCTGTTTTATCAAGACAATGCACCGTGTCACAAGTCGATGAAAACGATGGGAAAATTTAATGAATTCGGCTACGAATTGTTTCCCCACCCACCGTATTCTCCAGATTTGGCCCCCAGCGACTATTTCCTGTTCGCAGACCTCAAAAGAATGCTCGCCGGAAAGAGATTTAAGACCGATGAAGATGTAATCGCCGAAACAGAGGTTTATTTTGAGGCTACACCGAAATCGTACTACAAAACTGGTATCGAAAGATTGAAAAATCGTTTCAATCAGTGTATCGCCCTTGAAGGCAACTATATTGATAAATAAAGTTGAATTTTGCAAAAAATTTGTGTTTTACTATAAAACTGACTTTTCAGCCCATGTGTTATGTAAACAACGGAAGGAGAATAGTAAATAGCTCATGCTGGATTGTTGGGCCTACCATGAGAATATCGTTGAATGAAATTTGTGAGGAGATAAGGCAAGACGCATTAAACACCACCCTTAGTTTCGTGGATAAGTTCCTTGGCTTAAGAACATCGTTATAGGGCAAGTAGTAGTGTGGTCCGTTTATCTTTAGGTCCTTGACAAGCGACATATTTCCTAATTCCTTGTATTCCTCTAGAAACGATGCGTACTGTTATTTTATAAATTCATTATTTGCCAACCTACACTCAAGTGTTAAAAATAGACGAAATGCTATATTGTATAGAGCTCCTAAGCAACGTTGTTCCTTTTTGGATTAGAAGAAATTTCCAGGATTTCATTGTGTGCCTCACATGTTAGATTACGCCCTGTCTACCGTGCTTTCCGCGTTCAAAATGTGGAGAAGAGTATACGAGCGGAGAGAAAGACTTCAGTTTAACCGTTATAATGTTCTTTATTACATTTGTATAGTTAGAGGCCCGCTATGTGACCAAGGCTGCGACCTTTACTATTTCAGTAGATTTAAATAATTTTATAATACAATAAGGGCCCGCTTTGTAACCAAGGGCTGCGACCTTATTGTTTAGAGTAATTGTCAATCTCTGATTTTGACCTTCCCAACCACTGCCTTTTATAATAAATTTTATCCAAAATTTTGTTTGTCTACTTACGCAATAACTTCAGTACAAAATAATTCCCACGATGCATTTTTCATTTATTGATAAGATTTCCATTTAGTTGTTCCAAAGTGTCCCAGTTAGTTAGCATTTCGTGTCACCGCCCATGATCGTTCGTACGATCGGTCGGTAATTTGATCCCGTTGGCATACAACGACTTGCTGCCGACACTTAATGCCTGCACTATGTTGTTACTGTTGAGTTGGCATTTTGCCTTTGACCCATATATCGCACTTCGGGGTGAATGCATTGGATTGTTTACAAGTGTTTCGCTTGTGGCAGCGTAAAGTGGATTCTCCACTGGGTTATGACGTTGGTATGGGAATCATTTATTCTGGACTCTGTGTCACGATTATGGGTATGAATTATAATGTACTAGTTGCTATTGGAAGATCCGAGCTCTGCTCTGGGGTGGGAATATAGTAGTGTAGCGGAGTACTACACACATTTCTTTTGCTCTTATGTCCACTTTGATTTGAATTCCTGGAGTTCTTCCAATTCCCAGAACCTTTTAGCATATTGATCCAATGAATCATCGCCTATAGTCAGAAGACATTGTTTCCTATCCTTATCTGATTGTGCCTGGTACCTTCCTGAAATGATCCAGCCCAACGTAGTGCTCTACAAGGAAAAAAGTCCTTCGCCTAATTTGATCTTACTCATTTTGGGCAAATCAAAGAATATTTCGGCACGTAACAACGCATTTTTATTAAGTTAATTCAATAATTCTTACATGCTAGACAAAAAAAATGCTTAAAAATTAGCTTAATTAACTTAATATTATCTTATTCTAACTTACTGGCCCCATTGGGGCACTCTAAGTTAAACCTAATTCTTAAACTATGTCTTCCCGTTAATATTTATGTTTTTGTATTTATTTAAACTAAAACTAAGAAAACAATATCTGTTATGTGAAAAAAACTTAGTATATGGACTTCTTTTATAAAAATTAAAACTAATACTTACAAACTATCTACATATAAAATAATACTTATCCTACTTAAGCTACTTATGCTACCTTATTGTATTGTAAAAATTATACAATTTTTTTTTTGTTTGGTGAATTACCCCTTCTTTTAGAGAAGCTGTTTTTTTTTTAATTTTTTGTAAATATTTTTTTTTACTTTTTATTTATTTTTTTTTCAATCTACCCTAAACCTACCTAAAACTACATAAGCCGGTCACGGCTAATTAGGTAGACTGACGACTGACTTTGTTTCCTGGTGAAGCTATACTGTATTGGAGGAATTTGACGAAAGAGCTTCCTCTCCTTCAAAAAGGTACCAAAATTGTTGGTGTTGCCGAGCAACATCTCTCACGTCGCGACTCCCTACCACCCTACTGAACCGCAGACGCTCCGCACTGCCGTGTGCGACGTCTCTGTCGTAGTTGAGTCGCTTGTTCGCAGCTGTTTGATCAACGTGGAAGATAAGCGGCACCGCCAGTTTGTCCTGGATCAGAACTTTCATATCAAGATAGAAGAACGCTTCTGGAGGAACAAAACCGTCAAAGCGTACTCTCTCATGATATCTTTAATTGGGGTAGTAAGCTCCGGAGATCAGGTTAATCGACGAGGTCATTGCTCTTGCAATGTGCCTTCGAGGCAACTTAATGACGAAATTGGCCACTCGTACTAGGTTCGGCCTATTGTACAAGACCTCATTAGGATAGAATTTTATGTACTTAGACTCTGGTGTTCTGTATAAGCGAAGACAAGCCCTCTCAAACACCCGAATCTTTTCCAATAAACTTGGGAAACACGGGAAATCCAAATACAAGCATGGGCCTGACGAGGGCCATGTAGCAGATTACCTTTACCCTCGCATCGAGTTGGCTGCTATAAAACAGTCTCTTTGTAAGGGCAAAAGCCCCTTTGGCTATGGCCAGAGCAACATCTATATGTTGCAGACCGTTCTTAATGTGAAATGTACCAGCTGAAGTCACATCGCCATGTTTCACGATGAACTGTCTATCTGTGAGCTTATTGAAAAGAATATACAGAAGTGGTTTACTAAGGCCCAGCCTGTCCAACTTGAAGAAAAGCCCTTCTAACCATACGGTATCAAGGGCTTTTTCCAAGTTAATCAGGCAGGCACCAGTGCACAGGTTCTTGTCTTTGTTCCATTGGATATCAGAAACTAGTTTAGACACAGCATGAATAATATCATGCCCCGCCTTGAAATCAAACCGATTATCCAGAACTATATGTTTGTCCTCAAACCCATTTAGTCAGGACTCTATTGATCACCTTTTCGAAAACCTTACTGTTGTTTGGAAGAAGACTGATCGACCGGAGATTCGCCGGATTGAATGTGTCTTTATCCCTTTTGGGAAT
Organism: Volucella inanis; assembly: GCA_907269105.1. Classification (NCBI taxonomy): domain Eukaryota; kingdom Metazoa; phylum Arthropoda; class Insecta; order Diptera; family Syrphidae; genus Volucella; species Volucella inanis. The sequence goes on from OU026153.1 coordinate 154,340,841, forward strand.
TGGATGTACCACTGCAGTTTTCCAATGCGCTGGATAATTTGCATTATTTATTGCATTATTAAACAGGGTGGTATAAATGTTCATCGCTTCTAGTGGGAGATGTCGAAGTACAATGTTCGAAATTTCATCGGTTCCCACTGATTTCTTACTTCTTAGTGATTCAAAGTTCGTCGGCAATCTCGTCACTAAACTGGGTAAAACCCGAGTTCTCGAATGGCCGGTTCCCTATTTCATTTTGAAGGTAGAAATTGTGCACAAGTACTCGATTTTCCAGGTCGTGGTTCAGGCCAATAGTTTCGCTCGACTTGTACACTTCCTGCAAAGTCGCTCCGATTGCCTCTACCTTCTCCTGCAGATCCTCGATCACAAAGAAATTGTCATCATCAGCGGCCTCATTTGGATCGATGGCTGCTGCTAAAAGTATGTATTTGTTGTCCGTCGTTCGGGCGATTTTAAGACACGGAAGGTCGTTTTGATCTTTCCTCCGAAATATTTTATTTATATGCGGGAACATATACGAATTTTATTGTTTCAATACAAACTTACAGAAGCTCTGTAACTTTCTTTTATCAATGTTTGGAGGTTTTTGATCGACGACTTTAATGTCATGATCTCCGGGTTATTTCTGTCAGTAAACTATCCGTACAAGGTTTTAAGACTTGACAGCAATCTACTTTTATGTTAGTGCAGTGTTACACTATCAGTGTGTTGATACCGAGGTATCGTTTTGTCCATTGTTCGTTTGATTGTCTCGTCCATTAGTTTTAGATACTTGTCAATCTCCTTGTTTGAGGACACTACTCTCATTGGTGTTCTTGAGAAGTGTGTCCAGCGCACCCTACTATAATTGTAGAAATGCCTTTGCACAAACTCTTCCAATTCCACAGTTTCGTTGGGAGTAGTTATTTCAGTGCTGAGACCGCAATGGTCACTGTCATACACGAAAGTGCTTAGACAGTTTGTTGTTTGTTGGTTAGTGCACGTCAGTTGTATTCGTGAGTCGAACAGTAGGAGATCCAAATAGGACCCGTGTCTGGGAAATAACGGACTATCCGTCGCCTTAAAGCCGAGTCGATACATTATTCTATACTGATCCCACCAATTGAATAGTAGGTTCCCTCTAGTATTTGGTGTATTATTTCCCCAATCACTTTCTTTGGCGTTGCAATCTCCACCGACAATAAAATAGTTGTTTTCCGATTCCAGGCTTAGGAAACGAGAGTGTTTCGAGCTCTGAGATGAATAAGGTGGATTGAGTAGCCTTAGGTGCATAGACAGACACCATGTACAGCCGCTTTCCACTACGGAGGGATATACACGATGTATGCTTCCAGCACCTGGAACCTACGTACTAAACGACTGTATACTCTTTTAAAGCGTATTCGTTTCTTATAAAGATCGCAACTCCTTCTCCCTTAATGGAGTTGGGTTGGTTTCTTCGTACTATTTTGTATTTTTTGTACCTCATTTTGTGTCTTTTGGTTAACTTTGCTTCGCTAACCAAAAGCACATCAGGAGCTTGGTCTTTAAGCAACTTAAGTAATGCGGCTCTTCGATCGAGCCTTATCAGTGACTTAACATTTACTGCAAGGACCTACAGGGTTTGCTCCGCCATGGACGGACCCATTACAGCTGAAGGTGTGTTAGGTCAGGCAGCAGCGCGTATATTTGATCTATGCGTGTAGCCTGTTCTGTTATCTGACGTTGAATCTGAAGCCTCTGCCCCTGAATTGAGAGTAACATAGCCAGCATGTCAGGTACAAATTCCGATGCTCTAGGCGCTGAGGCCTAAGAAGCAACCTTTGCTCGTGGTGTTTCCCCTATCTGCCGCCATTTGGGCGAAGGTAACATGAGGAGTAACGGGTAGTGTTTGTATCTGCACGAGTTGACGTTTAACTTCCACTTTCTGCTATCGAGCCAGACTTACTCTTTGTTATGTATTGGAATTTGGGACAATCCCGATAGTTAGCGGTGTGTCCCGTATTTTTACATAAATCACAAGTGAGCTGGCTTTTTTCTGGCGCTCCGTCCTTACCTAGAGTGCATTCCTCGGACTTGTGGTTCTTTCCGCACTTCACGCACCGAGGCTGCATTTTGCAGTTCGACGCGGCGTGCCCGAATCTTTGGCAGCGAACACATTGTAAATTGTAAAACCTGGTAGCTTAGGACTTTGATACTATTTAGACCATCCAGTTTGCTGTTGGGACTTAGCTGGACCAGGAAAAACGGTAGTTTCCGCTTCTCTCTATTGGCTCTAGCCGTGACAAATGGCTTAACCCCTACGAAATTGAGCTCTTCACACTCCTTCTCTTTCAGCAATGCAAGGAACTCCTCCGGACCCTTCGGGGTGTAGGAGAAGAACTTCGTCGTCGTATCCTTCAGTAAACTTTTAATTTTCTGATAGCGCTCCCTGTGTTACAGTGGATCGCGTGCCTATTTAAACTAAGTCTTTTAATAAAGAAATTTTTGCCTATGGCCGACTTACATAGCTCAATGGTGTCTTTTAATTAAATGTTGAGGGTGTTGATTGGTGGTACCCTTTGCTGATGTTGTTGTTGCTTCTGTTGTTTCTGCTGCTGTTGTTGTTGTTGGTGTTTCTGTTGTAATTGCTTTTGTTTTTGTTGGTTTCCTTGTAGTTGCTGATTAGCTATTTTTTTTTGTTTTTTGCTTTACTTGTTGTTGCTGTTGCCGATATTTTTGAGTTTGAATTTTGGGTTGCTGCTGTGGTTGCTGTTGAACTCTCAACAGCTTTTGGCTCTTGCTGTTTCCTCACTCTTCTCGCTATTTGCTTTGCTTTAATGGAAAGAACTCGTTGTTGCAGCTGCTTTATGCTGCTGTTTAGGTTCTTTAACTCTTCTTGTTGGCACCCATGTAATGGCCATCACCTCCGTCGGAGACGTAAGAGTATTCAGCGTCTACAGGTGTGTCCTTCCCTCTAGCTGCTGTAGTTGATATTCTCGCCCCTCTCCTAGCTTCAACCGGTGTCTTTTCGGTTGAGGCTGATGGGGAAAGGCTTTCTTAGAGTTGGCCTTAGCTTCCTCCTTCTTTTTACTGCCCCTTCACTCTCTGAAGCTCAGTTGGTTAGTATTACAAGTTTCGAGATATTGACATCGTTTACTTAGAACAGCGTCCAATTTTGACAGAGTTTCTGGGTTTACCTTCGACATTGCAATGTGAATAATCATTGCATTGCAAATGTTTTCAAACGATCCCATGGACTTTAGCGAAGTAAATACTGCAGACACATTATCTATCAAGGTTTGTAAGCCTACAGCCGAAGCTTTTGTAATAATCGGCAGCTCAAACACCTCTGAAATATACTGTGCAAAAATAAGAAAATCGTAATGGTAGTGTTCTTTGAGTAAGTGGTAAGTGTTTTTGGATATATTTCGTCCGAAACTTGAAAGGCCTTAACTGTGGTGAGATCCTGCTCACTCAAACAAGATAGCAAATGGTTGAACGAACTGTTTCGTTACAAAATTCTAACCCTCCGTCTGATCGCAACTCTTAAATGCTCATCAGCTTCAACTTCAATCAAAAATTTCCCTAAATTTTTAAGCACACCGGTTTTACTTCTAAAAAAATAAACAAAACAAAATCTACAATAGTCCTCCTTTAGAAGCATGGAATAATTCGCACCACCACATAAATCAAGATGAAAAATCTCACCAGCTTTATGCTCTCTTTGCACAAGAACTCGGAAAACTAAGACGATGCTACTTACCGTACGTACTATACACCCCTGACAGAAATTGTTTTTCTAGTTTTCGAACAGAAATTCATGTATTTTTTGTTCAGAAAATACCGCTTAATGACTTGGTTGACGTCTTATTTGCCTTTAAACCATTAACGAACTGCCCCAATGTTGTCGATTTTCATTTAATTTCTCGTTCTGTTGTCCTCTTTGTCGTTTTACACATTCCCTAGCCCAATGACCTGTTTTCTGACTGTCTGTCGTTTTTTGCCGTTTAGTTACTTTGTGCCTTATTTTGCTAATGCTTGCAGTATATTTTTTTTTCTAGGAACTGCGTACCATGCCGTCCTTATATTGTAATATTTAGCTGGTAAGCCGATGAGAACCTTTGCAATAACTATTGGCCCTTTCTACTTAAGGTTCATATCTTTCAGCAAGGAACTTTCCATTTGACATCTCCATAACAAGTAGTTTTAACTATTAAAACGATAATGCACTCTTGTTTCAGACATTCTGGAAATTAATGGTGTTGATTCTTCTGATTGGATATCAATATTTTCCGTAATTGTCGTACGTAGTAATGTTCTTTCTGCGAGTCCTGAGTTATAAGCAATATTTTCTTTTGTTGTAGAAATGTTTTTGCTCATTTGCTGTTACAGAAAGGATGATAATTTATAAAGAAAAAGAGCACATGTCTGGGTCCATACCTGTTGCAAAAAGTCCAAAACGAAAGATATTCCACAGACGATGCCGAAGTTTTCTGCGAACTATTTATCCTTTGATTTATTTAATGAAAAAAAATTAAAGATCGAACAATTAATATAGTTGAAGATAGTTATGTAATATATAAGCATTTATATTACATAATGACATAATGGAATTACAATATAGCGCAGACTTAAAGGACAGTTTTCATGATAAGAAAGCGCAATATTTAACAGTGGCCATAGGAGCATTTCTCGAAATTACTCGATTACCGAAATTTTCCTGTGTGAGACGTGGTTTCTTGTTGAAACCACATAGCACTGATGTAAAGTTCATCTAAGTCTGGCCAATAATAGCATTCCAACATGGCACGATAACGAACTCCATTGACGGTAACATGACGATCACTTTCATCGACGAAAAAATACGGTATAACTACACTTTCGGCAAGAAATCCACACCCCACGGTCTTTTTTTGTGGATACAATGGAGTCTCTTGAAGCAAATGTGGGTTTTTCGCTGTGCAGTAAAGCATATTTTGTTTATTGACAAAGCCATTAAGCTAAAATTGAGCTTCATTGCTGACGACGATTTTTCTATGAAATTTAGGATTTTCTTCAAACATTTGCAGATGCCATTCGGAGAAGTTTCGGAGCTGCGAATGATCAAGCGGCTTCAGTTCTTGATTTAAATTGATTAATCTTTGAGATTCCCAAATTTGAACGGCATGAAACCAACTGATTTGTCTCATTTTGAACTGAGGCACTTACGGCTGCGTTATTTTCAATACTCCGACCGGTGCGTTGTCTCACTGGTACAGGAACATTCAATAGTAAACATGTTGACTTGAATTTATTCACTATAGCACGCACAGTCTGTCTGGTGGGAAGATTATTACGTTCGAAAATAGGATAATTTTAGATGGTTTATTACCTTGCTCACCATGATAAAGATATAAGCCATGACTAAAGTTTTGACATTGACAGATAATTTAAAAAAAATTAAGGTTTCGTTTGTATTAAAATAAAAAATTGTTATGTCTTTATTGAAAAACCCTTATGTATTGTATATACAAAGACGGCTTGACTTAAAGTTAACTCGATACCTTCGGTTTATTTTGATTCCCTCCGTCAAGCAGAGGTGTGAATTCACCTAACTCCCAGTGTCTCTGTTCATTGCGCAATGTAACCTTGCTGTTACCAACGTGAAACCTGGAACAAGCGAATTAAAAATACAAGTTTAAATTCAGTAAAAATTATTTAAAAGTTTTTATTAAATTTAACTTTTGTAAAACATGACATTAATTTTTTATTGTTTTTATATTAATTTTTTTTAATTGTATTTTTTAATTTAATTTTTAATTTTATGCCTAACTTTTAAGAGGATATGCGAACTCTAATACTAAACATCTTACACGATTTTAGTTGCCTGCAACTAATTTAATTTAATTTAATTTATTCTTCGGGCGTCTGTAGGAATTGAACGCAGGACCATCAAATACACTACCGCTTGTGGCACCCACTAAGATTCTTATTCATTAAAGGCGTATTTAATTTTCGCCTTCTTGTTGGTCAATCGTCAAGGATTTTTATTAAATGGTATAAGCCAATTTTAGACAAAGCCATTGTGTATATAATTATTTTCGTGCGGTTTTGTTTTTCAAAACTTGAACGTTTATTTAAGAAAAACATGTACAATAGTATTAGTCCAAGTTTTTTCCATCTGAAGCTATGACTTTTTTCCATCTCTCTCGCATTTTGTGGATTCCAGCCCAAAAGAACTGAGCCGGCTTGGCAGAAAAGAATTAATCAAGCCAATTTTTGATATTCTACTCTGATGTGAACCGTATTTCAGTGAGGGCGTTCTGCACCTAACGGAACAAATGGTATGAAAGGTCAGAAGAAACAAGGCCTGGGCTATAAGGCGGATGGGGTAAGACTTCCCATCACCTGTTTTCCAAATAGATCTTAACCGGAATAGCAACGTGGAGCCGAGCGTTGTTATGATGGAAAATTATTGCCTCCTTTTGTGGCGTTCCAGCAGCATTTCGGACATGCACAACCGCCTTTCGACGTCTCTCGGCTTGAGTTCATGTGGAACCCAATTTCCTTGCTTTTGAATATATCCAGATGCTTTTAAACGTTTTGAAATGGCTGCTTGAGAGACACTCAAAGATTCTGCGAGCTCTTCTTGTGTTTGGCAACAATCTTCATAGAGTAATGCTTCCAGTTCTTCGTCTTCAAACTTTTTTGGCTGCCCAGGACGTTCATCGTCATTCAAGCCAAAATCACCACTTTTAAATCGTGCAAACCACTTTTGGCACGTTCGCTCAGCTGGCGCATGTTCACCATAAACTTTCACCAAAATAAGATGACTTTCGGCAGCAGTTTTGTTCATATTAAAGTAATGAAGAAGAACTCCCCGCAAAAATACTTTTTCAGGCACAAAGTTCGACATATTTGAGTGAAAAAAAATTATTGTTGTTTATGCTTCAAATGAATGACATATACTGAAATGACGTACAATGACAGTAGCTTTCCAACGCATGTTCCAATGGAATAATACAAGTTACGCCATCTCTTATAACGAATTAAGTTATAGACCCAATATATAAGTTAATAGAAAAAAATAACTGTTTATTGAGAAGAACAAATGTATACCGTTCTATTGAATGTCATGGGAGCCCTATATATCAGCAGATATCAGGTCTTTCTTTTAGATTGCTAAGCGGTGGTATGCTCAGTGGAATTCTGTGGAAATTTTCTTAAATTGACATTGCTTTTGTATCGTTACTATCGTCATGATAATTTTGTGTTGCTATGAGGTGATGTTGCAAGTTTTTTTACTGTTCGATTATTTGACATTGGTTCACTCCGTTAATTTTTCTACATTATGTATATCACTAATTGCACCCATTGTACTGAAAAGAACTTGAACCACTCTCGTTTGTTGTTGGCAAGCAACTCACTTGTGCTTTATCAAATTTGTTTTCTATTGCAAACTTACGATTTAAATTACAAATTCAGAAAGCAAAAAAGGAGATAGAGGATGATCTCAAACAAGGTAACTACACAGTTGAAGGTTGCTTTCATTCTGCATTGATGCAAACGGGTCCGAAAATTACCCAAATAACTTTTCTGTCGAAGCTCCCGAGAGTGTTTTCATCTGCTTTCATCAGTATGCAAAGTCCTGCGTCGTAAAGCGGGATTGGGATAATCAGTTTCTTGTATTTGTTATTTTGGTTGCTCGAGTAAGCCTTTTACATTTAGAAGAAACAGCGATTAGCAAAACTGATTCCTCGCAAGATTTCTACTCTGGTGCCGTTGTTGTTAAAGGAAGCGACATACATAGATAAAATCCCTTACTATCGCAAAGTTGTAGACGCTATGTTCTTCCCAAGTTTTCAATGTCGACTGCGTATGCGAATAACTTTTGGTACCTCTGGAGTTTAGCTGCAATTTCTTTTAAGAATAACGTTGAAAATCACATCGCATTGTTGCAGTCCCTTTTTGATATTGTCGGTTTTGTCATTACTGAACTTGACGGTGAAAACTCCTTCATCATTCTGCTTTGTCGAAAGAGCTGGACAGGGATGCCAAACTAGACATGGCTTTGTACAGTTCGTCCCCCTCGATGAAGGGGTGGTGTACATCGATTTAAAACATTTGGTCTGTGGTGGACTTGTCCTAGGTAAAAGTAAACTTATAGGTGTCGATTAGACTGTTGGGGAAAGCGTTCAGATAGTATGGCGGACGATGTTGAAAAGACTTCTTTTTTTGTAGACGGACGAACAATGGTGAAGTTTTATTTGTAGAGGATATTTTCGTCGCACTTGCTCCTTTAAACATCTCTGCCGATAAACTTTTGGGTCCAGCAGTTTTGTTTTACTTTAGCTTGGAAATTATTATCCTGATCTAGCGCTTCTCGTACTCTTTCTTATGATTTTCTAAGGAGTCTATGTTCGTCCCATCTTTTCTTCTCATTAATTTCGCGAGCTACTCTCGTTTTTTCCTAGAGGGTCGCTTTATAAGTCCGTTGTTTTTCCTGGCTTATCAGTTTGCAATTGTCTTCAAACCAGGGACTTCTTTGTTCATCAAAGGATGCTATTGTGATGGCTCATTGCTAGTGCTGGGACTGGTGTTCTAAGCTCGATGTTTGCGGCGTCGGACTCGTCGAGAGGTTAACCGACAATCGATTGGTAAAGACACTGACGGAAACCGATAAAGGGGTAGTGCGTATCAATTTGCATTTCTTGGGTTTTTTTGTTTCCAGGATCTGCGGTAGTGTGAATATTTGGTCGATTTTGGAGCAATCAGATCGTTTTTAAATGACTTCAAGCGTTTCCACATGACGGCAGATACGATCTTATATGCGATGTTAGGGACGGTAATGTCTCTATGGGAAGGTCTCCTTTCTTGTAAATCGGGCAAACGAAGCTTAGAATACAGGAATGCTTTCAGCCGAACAAATCTTTAAAATCAGTTGGTGCAAGCTCTGTACCTGCCTTAAAGAGTTCAGCAGTTAGGAGTCTGGTACAGCAACCTTATTGGATATTGCTATCCTTTTGGTTTTAAAATTCACCTTCCGGGTTGAATGGTTTTGAAACGGTTTTTCCATATCCTCAGTATTGGCTGTGACTTAATAACTACATTGCCTTGTTTATCTCTATTTCCTCGATTGCGCGCTGCTCTTTATTTTTTCCGCGAAGAAACCGATGTTCTTGTTTCTTTTTTTACTCGTAGAACTTACAAGCCGCTTTCTATGCAGTGCCGCTTTGTTGGTGAGTTGTTTTGTCGCATGAGCTCGTCTGTATTGTTCATTAGATCATGGGTTTTGGGAGATGGTCGGGTGAAATCCATTGCTTCTTGGCATCAATGTCACTGCTCTTGAACATTTGATGTTGATTAGGTAGAACATGTCGAAAGGTTAGTACGTAATAGGCAAAGACATTATGGGTTTGTTGCGATTTTAGCCGTTCAGCGATACTTATTTTCAGAGTTTGTTTGAGATATCCGTAGACGTACTCCGGCTGCAACGTAGTGATAGTTCTAGTCTTTGTCTTCCACTCGGAAAGTTCGGACACAGATAAAATCGGACCAGTGTCTTGCGTCGACAGCTACGTGATCAATTTGGCCGACGGTTTGAGGACTTAGTTACCGTCATGCCCTTTTGTGAGGAAACCGTATGCTAGCTGTAATGATGTTCCACTCCTAAACAAAGGCAATTAGCTTAGTCTATTTCTAACTGAGGTGTCATGCAGGCTGGGCTTCCTATTTTGGCGCTGAGCTTAACGTTATTGTTATTAGGAGTGTGCGTAAGTGTCGAAAACTTTAGGCTTCTTGCCCTAGTCTGGCGCTTACAACGCATCAACACCCAAATAAACGCTGTTTGTTTTCTCTCTAGCAATGAACGTAGTATATGAAACAGTTTTTCTTTCTTATGTCGCCTGTACAACTCGACCGTACTCCTTAAATTGTGGCAACATATTTTATATAGCAGTCGAGGGCATTAGCTGGTTGTTCGGCCCCACATGGTCTGTTCAGTGTTCGAACATTCCAAGTGCATATTCAAACGTCAGACTTCTTTTTTCGTTTTGCAGAATTATCCGATGCTTTTGGTTGCTTCGTAATAGTAAACTTTTTGGGTGGAGGGGTATTTAAGCTCACGGTCAACTCACAACCTAAATAGCCAGCTCTTTTATAAGGCTGTTGGCGAAAAGGTTCTTCCACCGTCATCTTTGCTGCAGCAGCCTGACTAGTACTGAAAAACTTTACTGACCTCAGCTCTATATACGTTGAAGTAGCCCATATAAGGTATCTGTCGTAAGTATTAGGTCACATACCAACTCACTTGTTCCTCCGAATGTTGCCTGACAAATGGTAAAGACAGTCCTGGACAGAATTAAAGAGCATATTGAATGAGGTTGTAAGATGTCCATTTAAATATAAACTTTGGATCTTCACGAGGAATGTGAGGAAAGCAGCGTTGGATTTAAGATCAAAACGCGCAGAACAAAAGCTCCTACTTTTGAAGCAAATCCACTCAACTTATCACTTCTGAACTGGTATAGAAAAAGTTATTTAATAAAGCATGTGTGTCAGCAGAATTACAAGGACAAAAACTGCAATACTTTTGTTATCCAAAAGAACGTACACAGTATGAGACCAAATTACAGTTTTGTCGGTATTCTGGTTGAAAACTTGAATTCTGAACGTGTCGAAGTAGATCAAATGAGATTGTATTATTATTGTACTTTTTACAGTTAAATGATACTATATCGTCCTCTTTAATGCGAATCAGAGTTCAAAGAAATATTCTAAGATCATCGCAAATGCAATTCCAACAAGACTGCCCCAATCTTTACCAATCCAGGTCATCCAGAACAAATGTATTTTATTCAAAACTGTCAAACATCATTTTAAGAACCGCCGAACATTCGAACTTATCCACCCGTAGAATTGGATACCATATCATTAAACCAGCAGGATACCTTACAACGAGGTATAAATAAATTTCCATGCAATACGACGTGACCGCACTGACAATGATTCCTTCAAGTACAGTACTCGTATAAAAGAAATGAAACGCGGAAGAAATCGCTTAGTACCGCGATGTCGCTTGTCGTTGTAAAAATGCAGTCGGCAATTTATTCACTCTTATCGTTTGCTATACTTAATACGGTGATGGCAGCAAAGCCTGAAATTCTTTATCCACCGCAGTTCACAACCGAACGGATTGTTGGCGGTGAAGAGGCTTCACTGGGATTGGCACCGTATCAGGTGTCTCTACAAACCAATTCTGGGCGTCATTTCTGTGGTGGAGCAATCATTGACGAGAAGTGGATTATCACAGCATCCCACTGTGTTGTGTCTCAAATGCCAAAAAAGATGAAAATCCTCACTGGAACGCAAGATCTTGAAGATGCCGCAAGTGGCGTATACTACTATCCGGATAAGATCATGATGCACTGCAACTATAACCACCCTTCTTATGCCAATGACATTGCACTAATTCGGGTCAATGAGTCGATTGCTTTTAATAACGCAACTTCAAAAGTGGAATATGACTATGTGCCGTTGAAAGACGACGATGAACTGGTTCTGACTGGATGGGGAACCCTCTCGCTGGGCGGAATGGTGCCGTCCAAGTTGCAGACACTGAAGGTGAGGTATGTTCCGTATGACACGTGTAAAGCAAAACATGACAACAGTTCATGGGTTGACATTGGACATGTTTGTACATTTAACGACAAAGGAAAGGGTGCATGTCATGGTGATTCAGGAGGACCTTTGGTACATAATGGTAAACTTGTTGCTCTAGTGAATTGGGGAAGACCATGTGCGCAGGGTTTCCCCGATGCACATGCTAGAATTTCGTACTATCATGATTTTATCCGTACCAGCATCAGTGGATGTGATAAGGAAAGTGAAACCAAGCAAAAGAAATCATGTTAGGTTATAGATTAGACTTAAAATTTTCTGAGAGCTAAATAAAAGCGATGGTTGGATATGTAATTGTTTTGTTTAAGTAAGATTTCATTCCACAGAGGAAGGTGTCTGCGCAACAAATGGGAGCTTTGTCATTATTGTCACTTCGTTTATCGTAAGGATAAACAAGAATTCCTTGAAGTAGTTTTAACTATATTCTAGTTGGTCAATCTCTGTTGTAAAACGAAAAAAAAAAAAAAAAACAATAAGCACAAGCTCGCCAATTACCTAAGGCACTAGTTAATCAGGACCAGACAGAAAGATATAATGTATATGCTAGTATATCATTGGTAGTAAAAAGATATGTTCGGTTTCCAGTGTTCTAAGTCCTTAAACAAGATCTCCTTGATAAAGCAATCTTCATTGGAAAAGAGTCAAGCATGATAGTATGAAGAATTTTTAAATATTTTAAAATACTTTTAATTAGTCTTGACATCTTTTATCGATGTGATTTTGATTGAAATGGGATGACTAGTGTCGCTCAATTGCTCCTAAGAGGTTCCTAGTGAAAAAGAACAAGTTTCGAAAACTCTTCATAAAAGTTCAATTCAGTTCAAATCCTTTGTTGTCCAAACTATGTTGGTTAACACTCGTTTTTTATCTTCTGTTACAGAAAGCTAAAACACAAAATTGAAGTATGTTTGGCGTCGTAATCTGGTTGAAAAATTAGACCTCTAATAAACCGAGGACCATTTGGGATAGCAGAATGATCTGGAATAGTTCTCTATCACTCTTTCTTCAAAATACCTTCGCTTTGTATAAAATCAATAGAATTCGTCGAAAGAAAAGGCCTCCCAGTCTGAAATCTATCAAGGTGCATGGGTTGGTAAGCACAATTCATTGCAGTAATGTAGTTAGGTAGTTTTGCTGAATTTTGATCAAAAACCCAACGCTTAATGTGAAGAAAGGGTTTGAACTTGAATTCACGAGTCCAAAGGACAATTTTCGGATTTTAATGTCTCAATTTTGATACGCTCTAAACATTGGCTTCTTATTTTGGTAATATGTTTAAACAATCTTACCTTCAAAAGACGCCTTTTGGTTATTGTATCTGGGGTTAGAATTTTTCCATTCCTGTTCATTTCTCGCCGCAGGTCTTTGACTACAAGCTAACAATCACAATAAAGTCATCCTACTGATTACTGATATATCGTGGATATTAAGTCTTCGTTTGGCATCAATGCTGAGAGATGTCATCCGTGTGTTAAAAATAGAAGTATAATGCAGAACTCTTTCGGAATTCTGTCGGACGCTTTTTCCAGTAGAACTTGAGATAAGTAATTGTTGTAGCTTAGCGTGTTATCTTTGTGCTTTTTCTCTCTTAGCAACCAAGAACTTTTTCGCCCACCTTAGATTTAGTGCAGAAGGATGCGTCATACACTAGCCTAAGACGGTATTGGTCTTTTATAATGTTTTATTCGCTGTTCATGAGAGAGTATTACTAGTATGTATCAATTGCTTTTTAGAAATTTAACGATTGAAACAATCTACAAAGGAACCCAGGTTGATAAAATTTTATGCCGTTTTTTCGTGCTGTCCGAGTGGTCGACAGAATGTACTGTGTTTAACCCTCATCTAACAATAATCCCACCGGAGCCGCTTTAGGTCGAGTGAAAAGTAGCCTCCTTGACTGCCAGAATGTGCTGCAGACATGCCAAATTTCAGTGCGATACTGTGTTCAGTTTTGTTTTGACAGCTGATTGTTGTTGACGTGCTTGGCATCATGTTGAGTATGGACAAAAACGATTTTCGTTCTCTCATAAAACGGCGAAGGAAACAAAAGAAAAGTTAGATTAATATTATGGGGCTAATGCTCTGTCAGATTACATCGTCAAATAGTTTTGTGGTGGCCGCAACTCACTACCGATCAAGTCCACAGCGGCAGGCCCTCCGATGCGGTTACAGAGGACAATGCCAAAAAAATACATGAAATGGTGTTGGCTGACCGAAAAGTGAAGATGCGCGAGCTAGAAGATACCACAAAGGTTGGTACTGAGTGCACACGCTATATTTTGGGCAACATTCTGCATATGAAAAAGTTATCCTGCCGCTGAGTGCCGCGCATACTCACTCTTGACCAAAAACACGAACGCGAGAGCACTTCGAAAGAGTGTTTCGACTTGCTGATGCGGAATCGGGCGGACTTTTGGCGTCGATTGGTAACTGTTGAACACCAGAGAACAGAATGAGTGTCCGGAAATGGACTGAAACCGGCACGATCGCTCCGAAGCGGCCGAGGGAGTCTCGATGGGTCGGAAAGTTTATGCGTCGGTTTTCTGGGATTGTCATGGCATACTCTTCGTGGAATACCTCGAAAAAGGAAAAATCATCAACAGCGAGTATTACTGTTCATTAGTAGAGCGATTTAATGCGAAAATTACTGCAAAACGGCCTCACATGAAGCGAAAAAAAAATTCTGTTTTTGCAAGACAATACACCGGCACACAAGAGCATCGCAACCACGGCTATAATCAATGACTTACGGCTCCAATTGCTGTCGAATCCACCGTATTCGACCGATTTATCTCCGTCGGACTATTATCTCTTCCCAAACCTCAAAAGATGGCTCATCAATAAAAAATTCAGATCACGCGAGGAAATCTTCGACGCCATGGAATTCCGTATAATTAGTTTTCGGATGGAATCAAGAAGTTGGAAAATCGCTAAAATAAGTGTATCAAACTAAAAGGGGACTATATTGAATAAAATATAAAAAACATTTAAAAAAATATTTTTTCCATTCCCAAGGAGGTTACTTTTCACCCCATCTAGTAAAAGTGCAAACTTGCTGATTTCCTCCCATGATGTCAATGCCGTAAGTATATGCTATCAGTTGTTGCCTCTATTATTGACCTGCAAATTTTGCGAATTGCTTTTGAGTGTGATGCTGGGAAAATTACTGCACAGCCTTATTCAAATATTTTTTGTCACCAAGTGCCTCAGTTATGTCATTACCGACTTTTGTCGAGCAGTTAGCTCAGGATTCTGTACATGTGGATTTTCAATTGGACAGGGATTCTAAGATTTGAGATACAGGTAGTAAGTATCGATTTGAAGTTCCTCGGTTGGTTCTTAGGTCTTCCGTGAAATAAATGTCTGGTCATTGGTCGACTTACAATGACATTACATTGGTCGACTGATTTCTCGATAGTTGGTGTAGTCTAAATAGTCGCCTTTTTTGAAAATTGAGTAGACTTTATTGAGATTGCATTTGCTGGCATACTTTCATATGACCTTAGCTTACTGATGAGTTGCGGTCAGCAGCCTTATTGGTCTTTTGTACACATCTTTTCTTGGTCAAGTTGAAGGGATTATTGTTAAACACCATTCACCTTGAATGGTTCATTCTGCTTGGTGGTATTGGAGGTCTTCGCCGTTCAAGAGCCGGCAGAAAAACTCTTTCCACCCCTGGAATTCAATAACAAAAGTATTTCAAAAACAAAAACGAGGGGTATTAAGTTAAACTAAGCCTTCTCGCTCAATACGATTTTTTGACAAAAAAAGAGGTCGTGGTCATGCTGACTAAGATTCCAGTCTGCCAACAGTCATAGCAAATTAGCAATATGGTTTCGTGGCTTTATTTCCTGTACCAGCTGAATCCTATACGGATAAAGGCCAATGACTTTTTGCATAGTGTGAGGACAAAGATCAAATTGTTGTGACTAACGGCTCGCTAAGAATGATAGGTATTTGTTCCTCTTTGATATGATCTGTCGTACAATTACTTACTTACATGCTAGTGCGATCTTTTGTTAGCTGTCTCCAGTTATTCATACAATGTTGCTGAGGTCACCATATACTTATATATAATATGTTCACTACTTAAGATGAGTGTGTCACTTACTTCACTATCACCCTGAGTTGGAGTCAAAACCTTTCCGGGCTGAAACGATGACATCCATGCGTTCAAGCTGACCAAGGTATATAAGCCGGGCTAGCCTGATAAGGTCGGTATTGTTGTACAGCCCATATAGTTCGCCGTTGAAAAGTCTGTTCCATGCAAACTTTACCCAAAATTACCCAAAGAATTTTTTTCTAGAAGCGCCCGAGGGCATTTTCATCGGCTTTTGACCTGAGAAGCAATTTGGAAGGTGATTCTTCACATGATATCTCAACCGGTGTCTTTATTGGAATTGACAGCGGACCATATGAAGAGAAAGTCAAAGGTTTAACTGCCTATCGTGACGTTTTGTCCTGGGCGTCGGTGTTGGGTGTCTCTCTTGTTGACATCATAAAATCTTTTTTTTTCATAGAATTGCCTGCTTAGCGCATTTTTGTGGCTTCTGCTTTGATAGTCACAAACGCCCTACTGATAGCTCGCTATGTTCTTCCTATTGTTAATAGAGTAAGCTTACGCTAGTAACTAACCAGACTTTGTTGACTTAACTTGCGAATTACGTAAGAGCCACAAGATAATGCATCACCTTGTTAAAGTCCTTTTCTGGAATTTAAGGTTTCGGTTTTGTTATTATCCACGTTTACGGAGAAGCGTTATCTGCAGAGTCAAATAAGGTTGGCAGATTGCCAAAACTTCACATGGCTCTGTTTGACACTATAGATGCTGTCATATGCGATTTTGTTGTCAATGAAAAGTTGATGACAATCGGAAGTTTGGCCGATCAGTCTTTTGTCGAAACGTCTTAGCCAGACGAGATTTTATGGTAAATGAAATACTGAAGTGACTTTATCTCAAATTTGGGTACTTCCCTTATTTAGGATCGGACAAACAACGCGACGGTCGACATATTTTAGAGATAAATTGATGTATGTTCCGCATCTAATCATCACCTGCTGCTTCAAACAACTCGACAGTTAGCTCGTCGGGCTTAACAGCTTTGTAAGGCTTATGCTTCGAAATTTGCATCTAGACATAATTTTGGTCGGGTGGACGGGTAGACATAGCATGTGTTGGTCCTAATTGAATGGTTCATTCTGGCTGACGGCCTTAATGTTCATTATCAACATTTTGAAGTCTGTAATAAATTTTTCAGATTCTGTCCGAACATCATTCTTCTGGTAGCACATCGTTAAGGCCTTGATATCGCGGTTTTTTTTTTCTGAGGAATTTACGTTATTTCCTTCTTTTCCGTTGTTTGAGCTCGTGAGGCCTTCTCGTTCTTTTCTAAAGGACCGCCCGAATCATGGGTTTGTTAATTGAGTCGTTTTGAAACCCAGTGTATCAAATTCGCCATCTCTGACTGCTTTTTGGCAGTAATGCCTCTGGTCGTCTACGTTCGATACTGGTGACATCGGACTCTTTGACACGTTAGGGGACTCGATGGGAAAAGACCCTGGCAATCTTTTGCAATTGTATTTGCATTTTCTTACAATAGTTCCATGTCTTTGGGCGCAACAACAAAATAATGGTCCGAGTCGATGAACTAATCTGAACGTTCGGACATCCAAAAAACTAACGGAGTTTTCTGCGCCGATTGCAGTATGTTCAATCTGGTTATCTATTTGGTGATCAGCAATCAGCCAGGTCCCCGGTCTGTATCAGTCTTCAAATTAGAGATCACAGTTTTTCAACCTTTTTTCCTTGGGTCTATACCATTGCACCACGGCTGATAACTAGTTCACCATATTTTTATGGCGTGGTATTGGACCAATATTATGTGGGCCAATATTATGTTATTAATCGAGCATGTACTTAATATTTTAGCCTACCACGGCGACGACTGTGAAAAATAACCAAATGTACACCTATTGTAAGATTTATCAGTTAAAACAAATAAACTTCAATAATTTGGTACTCGTGTTGCCGACTTAACTTTCAAAATCTACCCTGATCGCTGCGTATATGTGCCTAGGTAGCTAGATGAGGTCCAACATGTGCCCTACACTAGTTTGCGCATATATTTACTGTATCGCTGATGATGATGACCCACCTAAGCATCTTAACGCTGCGGCCCTCATAAACTCGTTATAAATATAAAATATGTTGTACTTATTTGTTATCATTTTAATTTTAATTTTGTCTTGCTGTTTCTGTTTGGCATTAAATGTTTTCGTACGATTTCTACCCAATCCAACGAATTAGAAAGCGCTGCCTGGCCACTAGGCGTTTGAGATATTCATATATACATAGTATGTATGTAAATCACACATTTCGTGAAGAAGAGAGAGACTGAAAGAGCACAAGAGCGATTGAAATACATTTCAGCCAATAAGTATGTAAAGAAAGATCTTTCGTATTTTGCGGATAGTTGGCAATCGCTTAATATAAAATGTTTGTGTGGGTACAAATGATAGAACTTATTATTCTCAATCCAATCCCTTCATTCAATCTAATTAAAATTTACAATTTAATTGCTTATCTAAACCGTTTTACTTTTCCTTATCTTTTACTTAAATAACTTAATCACTGTCTCAATCCACAGTTTAAATTCAACTGATGAACTGATTTGCATATCTTGGGGTTGCTGATATTTATACTCCAATGACTTATTTCGAGAAGAATCTGCGCCATGCACTCCAATCCTTTACTAGATAATTCAATTCTACTCTCCACCAAACCAAATTGTTCAACGTCATCCAATCATTTCAATAAACACACTTAGGCAATACTTTTGTTAATATTGGGTTGACGAATAAGTTCCGCTTGTTTTCACAGTAGCAATTAAAGATTAAAGATTTATTGTTATGAAAAACTTAAATCATTTATATATGTATGTACTATTATTTGCTAGCAATATTCTGCTAGCTTTCTGGAAATTTCATAATGCCCATTTCGTAGAATATTTGATTTTTCAAGCGAAGAAATGCTTCAAGTGGATTTTACAAGCTTCAGGCTAGATGAAATTGTTTCCATTAAGTGAGTTCTGCAGGGACCGGAATAAATGGCAATCAAAAGGTGCAAGATCAGGTGAATACGGTAGGTGAGGTAAAATATTCCATTGAAACTGCACCAACTTTTACCGGAAGACATGCGGTCTAGTGTTGTCTTGATGGAGCACGATGTCCATCCGATTAACCAGTTCCGGGCGTTTTTCGCTTATTGCGCCCTTTTGTCTAACCAATTGGGAGCAGTACTTATCGGAATCAATATTTTGGTTTTGCGAAAGAAGCTCATACCACACAATTCAGTTCTAATTCCACTAGTTACTGAGTAAAACCTTCTTAGTGTGTAGACCTGCTTTTGGAAGGTCTTTTCATGATCTTTTCCTAAAGAATCCGCTTTTCAACGCCCTTTATCATCCGTAGTAAATTGGTTTACTGTCGTAGGGTTTCTAAAGGGAATCGCTGAAGGAGACACGATTGCTCACTGTACGTATTGCAGTTTGCGCAAGTGATTTCGATATTATCCAGTATTCCTGCTACACTCCTGGTTGTGTGGCCTTTCTTAAATAATAAAAATCTAATTGAAACCATTAAAGCTTTAATTTGGTCCGCATTTTTCAAACTGCTCATCCAGAACGAGGCAAGTCATAACGAGGCATGTGGAATCACCACCACGAAACCACTCATCACTACATGCACTGACAGTGCTACCCGGCTCACAGCGCAAGTCTTTCTATGTGTTTATACAGCTTCGAAAATACTCCTCATTTGTCACCATTCACAACCGAACGCGATTAACTTTCTTTCGCATAAAAACTGTAAGTTTTGTGTACGCATTGGCCAACTTATAAAAGACAAGCCAGTTGCATACGTTTGGGTACACGTTCAAACATGTACAGTTCGCAGACGCAATAAAGCAAAATTCCAGTTACAACATAAAATTGTATCGTGTGGGTGCAAGACATATGCTCACGTTATTGTGCTTGTTGCTGTTCATGTTACACAGTACTCTATATAAAAAAAGATTGAGTTCACGCTACCCAAACTTTACGGTATAGATGTACTATACATTGGTTTTGAGTATTTGCATGTTATAATGACTTGGAAAAAAGGGCTCGGCAGAGCATTCTATAAGCGAGTTGGACGGCTTAGAAGAGAATCACGATTTTTCACAATATGTGTACCATAAACTGATAAGCATTAATATTGAGACAGCCGACGATTTGTAGGGGCAAAATGCTACTAGCAATTTAATTAGAGCGCTGGTGGTGAAAATATCTGTAGAAAAAGGAAGACAAGAGTCATTATCGAAAACGTGCAGACAGGTCTTAGGTAGAAGCATCTGACCAGATGTGAACATTGTACTTTAATTTTGGGCGGATGAATGCCGTTATGTACAAATGTATATTGAGTCTAGATCAGAGAGCGCGAGTAAATCTAGACATTTGGCAGCATTTTTGGCAACATCGAATGTATGGTTATTCTAATTCCAACGAAAGTTTTCATTGACACACTTGCCAAGAGCGAAAATTTTTTCGATGTCGACGATGCAAGTGACATTAGTGTATTATATTAGTGTGTAAATTTCGTTTAAACTACAGCAAGCAATATTGAGTCTTGGAAGCATTCAAATCCATTCTATTCATGATTTCCCAATTAATTAATACGAGTTACTACTGTCAGAAAAATAATATTGTTGGGGAGTCTAAAAAACTAGAAGAGAAAATGATTATTCAAAGAATAATTTAGGTAACTACGATCCCATGCTGACAAATGAAAATGACGAAGTAAAACCCAACAAATGTTTGGAGGGCAGAAATTTTCCTGAGTGAATAAGAGGTACCGGAGACGCAGAAGACTCTAGTTGCAAAGATTTAAAAAAAAAAAATAAATCTTATGGTCTGGATATACCAAAATTACATTTATATAGGGTTTTCTAATAACGACTTGACAACTTTTTTTTTTAAATAAAAGGTAAACCATTTGAGATATTGGGTATATAATTATTTTCGTTCGGTTTTTTTTTCAAAATTTGAACGTTTATTTAAGAAAAACATGTACAATAGTATTATTCAATGTATTGTATTACGTTCGCGCCATGGATATTCGGCTTTGCCGTTGATTTGGTTGGTTGGTCGGGTTTCACATATGATTTTTTGCAATTGAGGTTGTCGTAATGGATCCATTTTTCATCACCAGTAACAATCTGATGCAAAAATAACTTCCTTTTGTGGCGTTCCAGCAGCATTTCGGACATGCAAAACCGCATTTCGACGTCTCTCGGCTTGAGTTCATGTGAAACCCAATTTCCTTGCTTTTGAATATATCCAGATGCTTTTAAACGTTTTGAAATGGCTGCTTGAGTGACACCCAAAGATTCTGCGAGCTCTTCTTGTGTTTGGCAACAATCTTCATAGAGTAATGCTTCCAGTTTTTCATCTTCAAACTTTTTTGGCTGCCCAGGACGTTCATCGTCTTCCAAGCCGAAATCACCACTTTTAAATCGTGCAAACCACTTTTGGCACATTCGCTCAGCTGGCGCTTGTTCACCATAAACTTCCACCAAAATACGATGACTTTCGGCAGCAGTTTTCTTCGTATTAAAGTAATGAAGAAGAACTCACAGCAAAAACACTTTTTTGTAGCGGTCGATTCGTTGGACCCACTTTTCAACGACTCGGGCGCACCTTTCGGCCGAAACGACAGCTATTTCGCGTTCAATGTTAGCTCTGAGCTCTTTCAACGTCGTCGCCGTGTTGGCATTAACCAATGACTTAACGTAGCCCCACAGAAAATAGTCAAGCGGCGTTAAATCGCACGAACCAGGCGGCCAATCGACTGGCCCATGTCTTGAGATAACACGCTCACCATACTTACTCTTCAATAAATCGATTCTAGCGTGTGGCTTGTGGCACCATCCTGTCGAAACTACATGTCGTGCAAGTCCATATCTTCCAATTTGGGCAAAAAATAATCGGTGATCATTGCGCGATAACGCTGACCATTCACAGTAACGTGACGATTGTTATCGTCAACGAAAAAGTATAGCCCAATAACGCCGCCGGCATGCAAACCGCACCAAACAGTTATTTTTTGTACATGAAGTGGTGATTCATGAAGCACATGTGGGTTTTCACGCGACCAATAACACATATTTTGCTTATTGACGAACCCATTGAGCCAAAAATGAAGATGTTGTAGCGATAAAATTCATCATCTTTCATCATCAAATGTTGAGTTTACTGAATAAATTGACAGTGACAGTTTGATGATTAGTGAAAGAGTGCGTTTACAAATTAAGTTCAGAGTTGTCAAGTCCCTATTGGAAAAACGTATACAATTGCAAGCCGTTAGAGCGAGTCTATGCAGAAGAAAACGAAGTTATATCATGGATAAATCATCCTGAATATTGGGTCCTGCCATAAGGATATCATTAAGTGAAATGTTTGATGTGTTATGACACAAGACGTTAAGCACTACATGCAATTAATTTGGTTGACAAACTATTCGGTCGTAACACGCATTGGTGAGGTAAGTAATAGTGTGATTCACTTAGATCTTAATTGTTTACCAATGACATGTGACCTACTGTTTTGTATTCCTAACTTTTGTATTCCACATATGACGATTTCAAAGCCATATCCTTCGCCAACATATTACGTTGATCAAAAAGTTCCTGGTGGCGTCATGGTGTGGCGCTCCCATTGCACGCTGGTCCCGCTTGTATAGGACAGCGGCCATAAATACTTCCCGTTGAAATATCGTTGCGAAATTTTCATCAAAATTCTTTCATAATGTTGTGAACATAGTCTAAAAAAATTAGAGCACTCGGTAACTTGTAAGGGGAATAGCAAAAAGGTGACGTGTGATTAATTTGTCAAAAAAGCATTACAAATGAAGTAATTAAATAAATAAGAGAAAATACAATTTCTGAAATATATTTTTGTAATTATGTGCATCAAATAATTAAAACTGTAAATGTCTTAATTTTTAATAAGCCATTAAAAAATAACAATAAGTTGGAAGAAGTTAATAAAAATAAAAAAATGTACATGTAATTGACAAAGATTATATTGTGTCATCTAGAAGGTCATAAATTGATTCCAATAACTTTGATATATCGCTCTTTCCAAGTTTTCTTTCTCCTGTTATAAGTGGATCTGAACGTTAAAGTAGAGTGTTCATAATGTCGACGTTTGTCAACATGCGTGACATTTTTCGGTTATGCTGTAGTCTACATTTTTTGAATTCTTTATTGTTTGACTCTGCAGCTTCCTCCGAGAGCTCTCCACGGATACTCATTGATCAGGTCCTTGGCAGTATCGAGGGCATATTCATTAAATTTGTTCACATTGATTTTATATCCCGATGCCAACGCTTGAAGTAAAGTGGCACAGCGATGAATCAGACTTTCATTAACTCCTGTGATTTTGTGAAGCCAATGTTGAGTTAGAAACAAATTTTCTTGCAACATTTCCATCGTTGGACGATCCTTTTCCCCCATTTCTAGGCTTGTCTACTATTAAGCCCATTTTTACACGAAATTCCTTTTAAATTTGTTGCTTTCTTTCCAATACTTGTAATTTATTTCCAGGACCTCTAGCCTGCCACATTTTGACAACGGGCTTATAAGAAAGATGTAAAAAGTATTCAAAGAATCGTATTTTCGCATAAAGTGGAGATAGACCAAATTCAAAATATTTCGCTTTTACGTCTTTGCCAAATTATTCATATCTGTGGGATTTGCACCACATATATAACATTTGGCAGAGGATGACTCACTTAAAGCGTTACATACTTTTCCGTCTACCATAGTGAGCTGTAAGCTATGCTCAACGCTTATCTTTCTATTGCAAATCAAACGTTCTGTCGGCCCCAGATTATTTATTTTCTTCTTAAAATATTTTTCCTCTTCCATTGAAAGTTCGATTATCTCCTTTTTGAACAGAAATCGAACTGGCCTGCAGTATTGCGTTGACGACGGCCGAGGATTTTTTCTTATTATTTTACGATCAGTTTTAGAAAGTAGTTAGAGAGGCATGTAGGATGTTACAAATAAGTTCTTGTCTGCCAAATCATTATTAGAAAACGTTTGCTTGTACTCAATATGACCCGTACTTCCATCAAATCCTCATTTTCCGATTAATACTTAATTTGTAACATAATCATCAGGGACTGTTTCGACCACATTAGCTTGTAGCTCTAATAAGCTCGACGTTGTATTATCTAACATACTTTGCTGCTCTACTTCAGCGTGAGATTCGTCTACAGATATATTATTATATTGTCTGGGTATCTCTCTTTTTTTTGAGCTTAGTATACTTTGATAGCTTGGAAATAAATCAAAAGATATTTTGCTATTCACAAAGTTTCTTATCAGCAAATATTGGTTTTTGGACATGCCGGTCTCCACTTTAAGTGAAATTACTTCAATGGGATCTTCCTGCAATGCATTTTGCATATAATGGTCATTACGTAATGCAGAAACATCAGACTCGTCAATCTCAATCAGCTGAGCTATACGCCTACGCTTTGTTCTTGCTGAAGACACCGCAAAATCAAAATTCAGGCGCCCACGATGAGCACTTTCCACCATTTGCTGAGATATATAACATATTAATACAATTGATAAGGCGTCCAGAAAACAATGATTAACAATTTTACATATGTAGCTAATAGATTTTTCAAGTTCGGTTAGTTCAACTATGTAGCCGTTATTCTCAATATTATGTTGTATATCAGTGGTCACATCTGGAGTTTTTCCCGCTCTGCTACCCATTTTTGTGCAGCATAAATTGAAAATATGTAGAACATTGGAAATGTTCGAAAAGTATTTCGGCATTGAAGTTCCGAAGTGGTCGTGAGTCAATCGAAGAAGATGAAAGCAGTAGCAGACCGACGAAAATATTGATGAAATAAAAGAAATGTTGGTCAATAACTGCAAATTAACCATCAGAGAGATAGCGGAGGACTTGAACATTGCCTATGGATCTCTCCAAGACATTTTGGTTAATGATTTGGGTTTACGTCGTGTAGCAGCAAAATTGGTGCCAAAAAACTTCAATTTCATGCAAAAAAAGAAACCGTGTTAATGTCGCAAAAGAGATGATTTGCGAGGCTGAATCCGATCCCACATTTATCAAAAGGCTCATTACTGGAGACGAGGCGTGGGCATATGAGTACGACATGCAATCCAGACATTAGACAATTGAATGGCGTTCCCCAAATGAGCCGAGACAAAAAAAAAAAAAAAAAACACGTCGTTTTCAATCAAAAAAGGAGGCAATTCTCACGGTTTTCATGGATTACAACGGTGTAGTGCATCATGAATTTTTGCCAGAAGGCCAGACAATAAACAAGGAGTATTATTTGGGCGTTATGTGACGTTTGCGTGAAAAAATTCGCCGAAAGGGACCACAATTGTGGGCAGATGGTGGATTTTGCACCATGATAACGTACCGTCGCACAGTGATATAATTATTCGTAATTTTTTGACGAAAAATGCAACAAATACCATCCAACAGCTACCGAATTCACCTGATTTGGCTCCATGTGACATCTTTCTGTTCAATCAAGTTAAAAAAACACTATGGGGAACGCATTTCAGCAGCCGAGAGGAAGCAATGGAAAATCGTTGGAAGCACTGATGGACATACCGAAAACCGAATATAAAAAATGTTTCGAGGATTGGATCAGTTAAGGACTGGCATAAGTGTGTTGCAGTCGATGGGGATTACTTTAAAGGAGACAACATAGATTTAGATGAATTAATCTGTATTTTTAATTTTCTGAATAAATTCCCTGAACTTTTTGATCAAGTGGTATGTCCTCCGGAACTGATAAGCAATATCGTAGGACTCGCCAAGAAGATATATATCTCGTTTGAATGGATAGTTCAGCATGATTCCGCTGCTAATTTCCTCTACCCATTCGTTCCAGAGTTTCTAGGAATTCGTTTGTTTGTTAGTCCCACAAACTCATAGAGACGATTATCAGTAGAAATAATACAGCATGTATTTGATTGCTGCTTAGGAACTTATACTTCCCTTTGACAATACAACCGAAACCAGTATTTTGAAGTGACGGTAATTCAAACCCAAGTTTGGTTTGGTCTACTAGCAACAAATCAAAAAAATTTTCTGCTCTCAAAAGCATATCTATGGCCGCCGTTCGATTAAATTGCTTATTATTAAGTTCAATTTTGCTGGCAACGTTCCAATCGTCGATGTTCAGGTTAGTAACCCGTAATTGCCTCCAAGAAATTGCCACTAGAAATTCTAAAGATAGCTCACATGGTGAATATCTGGATCTCATTGTAGTTTTTTTAATGCTGCCAATCTTAGTTCCTGTCATGCCGATTTCTGGAATATCTATGTTTTTTCTTTGGGTTGGCAGGGTTAGGTCCTAGCAAATTGTTCTTTGACCATATTAACCTGGGAACCAGAATCTAAAAGAATTCATTCTAATTAGAAACATCTTGATGCATCTTTTACCAGAACAATGGTGAAAAGCCAATATTACTTGAGCCAATTCCCTTACAACCACAGAATTCAATACAACTGTCGATTGAGAAGAAAACGACGATGGCTCCTGTGATCTTGAAATGCTTGCAAATTGGTTTTGCCGAAGAATCGTCGTTTGGTGTAATTGTAATTGTAATGAATTGTTGTGTAATTGTAAGTGGAGCTCTTTTGCCGTGTTCGTATTGTAACACTTTAGGGCTGTTAAATGATTTCTTACTCGTGTTGAACTACATTGTTTTACTTTCACGAGCCTCTAAATATTGACAGCATCGACTCAAAACTTGCAATTCAGGATTTGTTTTTGCCGTTGCAATATGAATTACTATGGCATTACATATTACAGATTCTGATCCTTTACATTATAGCGAATTAGATATTGCAGAAATATTGACAATAAGGTTTCGTAAATGCACAGCAGATAACACAAAAAATTCTGAAATATATTCCAGGGATATGACAGTCAGTCGTTATCTTAGTGATCCTCTAATCTACCCGAATGATTAAATTTTTCTCTTTTGGAACACGTTTTTTGAATATATTAATGAACTTTTTGTACTCCGAGTACTTCCTACTGAATTTTGACAGTTTTACAAAAGATAAATGATTACCTGACTGAAGTATAGATATTGTAATTTCTAACGCAGCATTTGCGATAGTATTTTGGTTTTAGTGGAAACATAAGCCACTTCTAACTCACTACGGCCTGTATCAGATTGTTCTAAGCTGTCAATTCGATTTTGTTAAGCAATTCCCAGCTTAAAATAAGATTCCACAATTCCTAAACGGCATTCACGTTCTGTCGGTGATAATGTTTTTGTTTCGATAGGACTTTTTATTCGCAAAGTACTTCCTTTAGTAGAAGCACAAAATGTTTTGAAACCATCGACATGGCGACGAAATATCTTATTACTTTTGATGTTTGACCAAGTTAAATAGCGCTTTTGATTAGTATGACGATGTTATTTTGCTCTATTACGGAACTTGTTTCGACCAATCTGCTTTTCTCGACTTAAATGGTTTTCTCCAGCGAAAATTTTTGAAAGAGAAAGTGGATTTTTTTTTTATACTTAATCAAAGGATTTGAGTATTCTTAAAATAGTTGTACACAGCGTGGCGAAGGAGAATCAGAGAGGAAGAAAAGAGAAATACCCGATTGGTATGCTGTTGTGTCCAGTGCATACCGGGTGAGTTTCTTAACTTGCGACATCCAAATTACTCGAAAAATACGCGATATCGCGAAAATTTTTTTTAGACAAAAGTCAAAAGGTTCTGAAGGGGACGTAAGGTGGTGACCACGAGTTTCACCTTAAGACCTATTTTCAAGGTCAAACGAAGGTCACTTTTGAATTTTCAAATGATAATTCCTGATTTTCATTGCTCTGTCGTATTCCTCAATGGGGCACAAGACTTTGTCTCAAAGTGCTAGATACCACTGCACCGGCACGCCTAAATCATTAATCGGTTTCCAACGTTGTTAGGGTGTTAGAAGGTCGAGATTTGTTTTGAGGAAGTTATTATTGCCTTGAGTGAAGTTAAAACTCAAAGAAATTTCAGATAGAGACAAATTGTCCTAAACTTATCTGAGAGTGTATGATGTGCACTCTGCCCTTTTTTTCTACTTGAACGGAACTGTACTTCATTTAGAAGTTCGATATTTGTTTTGAAGAACTGGTTATTATTAGTAACGTTTTCCAGATTAATAATGCAGGCTATTTCAATTAAAGAGAAAATTGAAATGATATTGATTTATGGAGAAAGTGGAAGGAACATCGATGATGCTGTTGCTCTCCACGCCCAACGTTTCCCAGACCAGATACGTTCGCGCGCTTCGTATCCTTCACTGGTGAAGGAAGTGTGCAACCAAAGAAAAGGAATCGGTCAGATAGGGTGGTTGTTGTGGACAATGAAATAACATTAGCACTCGCCAAATAAGTCGTGAATCAGGAATTTCTCAAACGACTGTCTGTAAGATATTACATCGGCATAAATACCATCCTTATCATGTTTCAATGCATCAAGAAATTTCTAGTGAGGATTTTCGCAACCGGGTTTCCTTTTGTCAATGGGCACTTCAGCAAATTGAACGAAACCCCCTTTTCTTCGCCAAGGTGTTATTCACTGATGAGTCAACTTTCACCAATCACAGTACGGTCAATCGACATAATATGCATTACTGGGCTACAGAAAACCCTTTTTGGTTGCGACAAGTTGAAAGCCAGCACCCTTGGAATGTTAATGTTAAGGCGGGAATTATTGGGGATAAATTGTTATTTTATAGAAGGCAACTTGAATGGCGAAAAGTATGCAAACTTCTTGCGGGTCCATCTTCCAGTATTACTAGAAGAACTGCCATTGGAGTTGCAACAAACAATGTGGTTTCAACATGATGGTTGTGCAGCCCATTATTCCCAAGTAGCCCGGGGCGTATTAATCAGTGTTTACCATCAACGATGGATCGGACGAGGAGGTCCGCGGCAATGGCCTGCTAGGTCATTTGATCTTACGTCACTTGATTTCTTCTTGTGGGGTTACTTAAAAAGTGAGGTTTACAGAAAACAAAAAACAACATCACGTGAGGACATGAAAAGACGAATAACTGAAGCTTGCCAGAAGATTACGAGAGAAATATTTCTCAGTTCTGTTGGTTCATTTAAAGCGCGGATAGACAAGTGTATTGAAGTGAATGGTCAAATTTTCGAGCATTTGTTGAAATAGTCTCGGGAAATAAACGTCGAAATGGGAAGAATTCAATTATTCAACAGTGGGAGGCAAGGGGACCCACTCTAATTAATCACCCCGAAGGAAACAAAATACTGCTACGTCCACGTCGTTGTTTCTGGGTTATGCTAAACGCAGTATGTAAAAACAAATGACAAGCTTACTAGCAATACGACTGAGCTATGAAAATCAAGAATTATCATTTAAAAAATCAAAAGTGATCTTCGTTTGACCTTGAAAATGGGTCTCAAGGTCAAACTCTTGGTCACCATCTTATGTCCCCTTCAGAGCCTTGCGACTTTTGTCGCGATATTTCGTACTTTTCGAGTAATCTTGATGTCTTCAGTTTTATGGCGACCTCTGACGGGAAAAGACCGAATTTTTGAAAAAAGTGCTTCATGTAAAAGAATTGTAATTTTTCACGCAGAATACGAATCTTAGGGGTTCCCATTAAAAGATCAAAAGTGACCTTCGTTTGACCTTGAAAATGGGGCTCAAGGTCAAACTCGTGGTCACCATCTTATGTACACTTCAGAACCCTGTGACTTTTGTCTGAAACATTTTTCGCGATATCGCGTATTTTTCGAGTAATTTGGATGTCTCAAGTTAAAAATCACACCCTGTATATTGAGTCCAGATCAGAGAGCGCGAGTTAATTTAGACATTTGGCAACACCGAATGTGCGGTCATTCTAACTATAACGTAAGTTGTCATTGACACACTTGCTAAGAGCGGAAACTTTTTCGATATCGACTATGCAAGTGGCATTAATGTATTATATAGGGTTTTCCAATACGGGCTTGACAACTGTCACTGTCAATTTATACAGTAAACTCAACATTTTCATCAGAGTAAAGTACACTAATGAGATACGTTCTCCGATTGGGTTCTGGAGAAGATGCGCCAAAATGATGAATTTCATCGCAAAGTCATCTTCAGTGACGAAGCTTATTTTTGGCTCAATGGGTTCGTCAATAAGCAAAATATGCCTTGTTGGTCGGGTGAAAACCCACAAGTGCTTCATGAATCACCACTTCATCCACAAAATATAACTGTTTGGTGCGGTTTGAATGCCGGCGGCGTTATTGGGCCATATTTTTTCGTCGACGGTAACAATCGTCACGTTACTGTGAATGGTCAGCGTTATCGCGCCATGATCACCGATTATTTCTGGCCCGAGTTGTAAGATATGGACTTGGACGACATGTAGTTTCAACAGGATGGTGCCACAAGCCACACAGCCCACGCTACAATCGATTTATTGAAGGTGAGCGTGTTATCTCAAGACATGGGCCAGTCGATAAGCCGCCTCGTTCGTGCGATTTAACGCCACTTGACTATTTTCTGTGGGGCTACGTTAAGTCATTGGTTTATGCCAACACGAAGACGATGTTGGAAGAGCTCAGAGCCAACATTGAACGCGAAATAGCGGCCGTTTCGGCAGAAATGTGTGGCCGAGCCGTTGAAAATAGGGTCCAACGAATCGACCGCTGCAAACGAGTTCCAGTCGAGTTCCATTCATAAATGTTTTGATTGTACTTCAAACCAATAATAAAGTTTCTGAAATATCTCAAATGGTTTGCCTTTTATTTAAAAAAAAAAAAAAAAAATTGTCAAGTCGTTATTAGAAAACCCTATATATTCGCTGGGTGTTTAAATTTCGCTTAAACGACAGCGGAC
This sequence comes from Volucella inanis, assembly GCA_907269105.1. NCBI lineage: Eukaryota > Metazoa > Arthropoda > Insecta > Diptera > Syrphidae > Volucella > Volucella inanis. The sequence continues at coordinate 154,371,428 of OU026153.1, forward strand.
AGCATTGTGTTTAGAAGCATTTAATTCCTCTCTATTGATGATTTTCCAATTAATTAATACGAGTATGAAAAGCGGAGATTGCTACCGTCAGAAAAATAATATTGTTTGGGGGTCTAGAAAACTAGAATAGAAAATGGTTATTTAAAGAATAATTTTTAACCAATTTGTATACCAGCAGAATTCCGGTCACTACGATCCCATGTTAACAAATCAAAATGACAGTGAGGGAAGAAAACTTTCCTGGGTGAGCAAGAAATAGTAGAGATGCAGAAGACTCAAGTAAAATTCAGAAAATATAACGTGTGAATTATACCAAAAGAAAATTTATTAAAAAAAAAAAAAAAATCAAAGGAAATCTCTTGGGAATCAGAGATACAAACATTGTGTTTTTTTTTTTATGCGATTCTATATTAGATAACTTTCGAATCTGTTGGAAAAAGTTTCTACAGCGATAGAGGAAGTCATTTGGACAAGAAGTAGCAGATAAGAGATCATTAACAAAAATTAAAAAGCGTGTCGGAGACGGAACGGAAACGTGGGGCACACTAGCTTTTATGTTGTGAATACATATCCAACTTAAAATCACCCAACATAGTTTTAAAGGTAATTTCTAACCCATTAAAGAAGAGAGTCGTCGATTCCAAGTGCAAGCATTGGCCTGATGCCAAATTCTGTCGAATACCTCAGAAATATCAAGCGCAACTATCCACATTCATCGGATTGATGTACAGTTTGGTTTTGCTTTTCGTGTGACAATTGCTATCAAATCACCAGTGGACCCGTTGCTACGAAAACCGTACTGCCAGTCGTTGAGAAGTTTTTGTGTATCGAGATATTTCATGAGCTGACGGCTTATCAACGTCTTAAAGAACTTTGAAAGAAGGGACGTAAGTACAATGGTTATGTAGGAGGAGAGGAGGAAATTTCGTCTTTTTCTTGCGACTACATAAGTGAAAACGTGGATTTGTCATATTGGAGATTCGAAGCACGTAAGTGTAGCGGGACAGGTGAGTATTGAGCTGGATGAAAATTGTGCACAGAACAGATTTGCCTTGTCCAAGGAGTTGACACCTGAAATGTCGTTAGGAATGAGCGCTGGGATGAAGGATTAGGCAAAATTTCTAAAACTTTTGACTAAGGGCCAAATGTTTTTACTACCTTTGGGACATTGCAGTAATTTTCTCCTAAGTTTTTGGTCGAATTGCAATTTTACATGAACAATTAATTTAGATGATAGGACACAGTGTTCCGACGAGACTAGAAAGGAGAGCACAATAACAGTGTACTTGTTTTGTTATCACTGTGTTAGGGTTTGACTATTACGTCAGGTATTTAAGTGGGTTAAGTTAGATTGTTTTCTGCTGCGGAGATATTAAAATAACTTCCTTCGGCTGTTGTTTGTCTAAAATGCCTAAGCCACAAAGAATTGGTAAATTGCAATCGGTTGTAGCAACGATTTCAGTATGAAAATGCAGGTAAACTACTCCCTCTTTGAAGTCGGAGAGCTCACCAAGCTCGATAAATGTCGTTTGGGGGTTCTGTAAATGAAGCTTTTGGAGATGGATTTTTAACCAAATGAAGTTGAATTCAGGATTGGAATAGGGATAACATTGTTTCAAATTATAGCAACTATAAAGAGCACCTTGTGTGATGGCCAAATCTCCGAAGAACATAACGCTCAATACTTTGAATATGCTAAAGCATATCTTGAAAATTTTTTTCAAAATTAGGTAGTCGAAGAAAGATTTTTGATCTCAATGGATATTTTGCTTTTATAGATAGTGGTAGCGATGTCCTGATGGTAGGCTCACTAGCTGTAGCGCAAACCAAACTGGGATCGAATCCCGGTAGGAGTTCAACAGCAAATTTTCAAATCGTCATCACTCTTCCGGCGGGCAATGGCAAACCTCCGAAAGTCATATTCTGCCTATGAAAAAGCTTCTCAGGAGAGCTGTTCGAAACCGACAATAAACAGTTAGCCCTGCTCAGGAGTGTAAAAAATTCACAAAATGAGAAACACAAATGAATGCGAAAAGCTAGGCCTTGGCTCACACCGGGCTATCACGCCAAAGTTTTTATTTATTTATCTTTAGATGGCATCACTGTTTAAAAAAAAAAATTAAATTGTGATACTTGTGTAATTGTTCTCTAGCCAATCGCATTGATTTCTGAAATTTCTGCAATGTGGATAAGATACCTCTTTTGCTGGAAAATCTATCAGCATGAATTGTTCTATGAAGTTCATCAGTCTAACTTAACCTCACAACCGAATCGCTTGGCGGACAGCAAATAACTATAGAGTGGATGAAATTACATGGAGGACTTAGTTAAAAAAAGGACAACCCAAAACAATAACAAAAAATTAGTTTATTTCAAAAATGAAAACAAAAAAAAAAAAAAAAAAAAAATTCAAAAAAACTTCATTAGGCCCAGTTGTACGTACACCCTTGTATAGTTCTCTGTATCCATTCATAGTAAAACGGCACACTGGCATGTACATCTGGATACCCCTTAGCACAGGGTGTACCCCAATTAGAAATTCCAATCAATTTTCCATCACTCACCACCGGTGCCCCAGAATCGCCATGACAAGTGCCAGCATTTTGACCCAGAGAACAAAGATGACCAATATCTACCCCATTATCACCATTATACCTAGACTTGCAATCTGCATATGCCACATAGTCTGTTTCCACTTTATACTTATACCGTGAGATATCGCCATGTAAATCAGTTTTTCCCCATCCGCTAATTGACACCTTACTTCCAGCGGGTGGCAGTTCTGTTGCAATCTCAATAGGTTGTGTCAGTTCGTCCCATTCAATCACCGAATCAATATGAATCAGCGCAATATCATTGTGATACAATGGATTGTCATAATTACAATGAATTACAACTCTGTCGGGGTAGTAGTAAGCTCGGGGCTGCCAATTGTCGTTCGACGCAGACGAAATCAAAAACTTTTCCACATTCCATCCAATCACACAGTGTCCAGCAGTGAGGATCCAACGCTCATCGATTATTACTCCCGAACAGAAATGACTGCCAATACATGTTTGAATAGATACTTGATATGGTGTAGACCCATCAGGAGCTAGTTCTCCTCCAATTATGTAGTTTTCCTTGTTAACACTAAATGACGACACATTGGCATATCGCCGATCAATTGGACTCCTTACCCGGATGCCTTGGACGGCATACAACAAGAGTGAGCAAACCGAAGCAATGATAATCAACTTCATAACTACAACCGTCCGGAAAGACGCTGAATTTTCTTTTATACACTGACTCTCAGTCTTAAGATTGTGATAAGCGATTGTATTGAAGGCTTTAAATTGGTTTATTGTTTTACTGTCATCGATGTTATAAAACCTTTGGATAAATTACTCTCATAAATGTGAACATAAAAGTGGTTTTTCTGGAAAAGGAAGAAGCAGTCCTATTGTTAAAATTTACCAGATTATAGCTGCAATCAATTCGAATGACGTCTTAAGGGTTATTTAGTGCTTATGGGAAAAATAAAATGATTGCAGTTAAGTTTAGATATCAAAATTGGATACCGATTCGTGTGTGGATGTTTTTAATGAAGGGAGTCGTTTTAGCATTCGCAGCGCTATACTGAATTAAGTGGAAGGTAGAGTGCCATAGTCTGAAGTATAGTTTATGGTTCTAAGCATTAGATATAATTAATATAATAACCTCAAGCATTAGATATAATTTACATTTGTCATCTAAGCTGTTGAAAGCGCAGTATTTGTCAACATTTGTCATCTGTCAGCATTGTTTACTTTAACCTCGTATTTTTTGTCAGATAAAGTGTTCTTATACCCATCTGGTTATCATCTAACGCAATCTATGATATGAAAATCTACGACTATCTGCGGTCATTTTCTGTCATCTTCTGCCACTTACGGCTACATACGGAATCTAGGACAATCTGTGAGCATTTATGGTAGTCTATGACTTTTTATCATTTTTCAGAAATCAAGGAAGAGCAAACCAATACTAATTTCTTACCGATGTCCTTCTATGAGCAAGTTTATACTATAATTGGCGAACTCGAGGGATTTTGAATACCCTTAATATGTTTGCATACACATCGGCGAAGGAACATTAAGAATAGAGGAGAGACACCGACGTACGTTGGTTTTGAACGTTTGCAGGTTATAATGATTAGAAAATACAGCGCTCGGTAGACTATTCAATAAGCGAGTTGTACGGCTTAAAAAAGATAACAATATTTCGCACTACGTCGGATTGGGCTTGAGAGTAAGGTTATAAGCATTCATAGTGAGTCGGGTGATACAGTTGAAGTAATTTCCAAGGAGTACTGATGGTGAGAAACGCAGAACTCATAGCCAGCATTTCGAAACAAAATATGCATCTTCAATGAGTGATGGAATACGTGCAGAACGGTTAGCCGAACCGCTATCTATTGTCGTAAGTTATTAGTTCCCAAGAATTATTAAAATAAAGTTGGATTAAAATTGTAATAAGTAGAGACGAGAAATAAGACGAAGTCAGGCAATTCTGGCCGCATAGAATCAGCAGGAATACAACAAACCAACATTGGAATATATGTTGGGGTAAGGCTCATCGCACACAAACGCCAGAATCACCATACCACAATTAAGCTCATTCGACATGGAAAAGGAATGGGCAGTTTTTTATTTCAACTTCAGTAGCTTTCACGGCGAATTCCTTGGTGGAGAACAATTTATCAAATTAATGATCTACTCCAGAAGCTGGTAAGATCGAAAGAGGTAAGTAGACTCACTTTCAAAAACCTTTCTGCCAAACTGACAAATCACTTTCAGTCTAAAATGCACGTTCTCGCATCGAGATGCAATTTCTTAAAGCAAAAAATGATTCCTGGTCAATTATGTGCCTTCTTCTTTCCTTTCTTTCTTAAGCTAGCTTGTCGTGGCAGGAAGGCCAGGTTAAAAGTATGGAGGTGACTCCAAAGGATTATACTCCAGGTTGTGCTCGCAATAACGACAATCCACATGTGGTCTTTTTGACTGCGGCTCGGGGCACTTATTCTGGAGGTCTCAAATAACATATTGTACTTCCAAAACGCCCCACCGATTTCGACGCTGATCCAGGAACCAGCTGCTGGATCATTTGACTCATGCCAATCTTTTTACTACATATTCGGTAGATGGAGGGAGTACCGGAGAGGCCTTTGCCTGTTACGGTTAAACTAAATCAAAATAGACTAGTGGTTTGTCAGGGTTCTGTTTCTGACATCTTATCTAGGAAAACTGACACCTTTTCAACGGCCTCCAGAAACCTGGCAAACGCACGGTGGAAAGACACGGTAAGTGCTGTTGAAGGTGTGAGTGCCAAAAGTATCACTCCTTCAACGGCGAAAGAGAAGAGAAACAGGTCGGTGGAAGTGACACCCACTGAAACCAATCATCCTTTTGGATCCAAAACTGCGTCCTTGCCTTCTGTTCCGAACAGGGCAAAGATGAAGAAAGTATGTGACACTCCCCCGAAAAACAAAAGCTGCAGTTCCGGTGAGCAAAAACAGCGGTGGTTACACATGCACACGACGTCTGGACAAAGCTAGTGCTACAACAAACAAGGCCGTAGTTCTGGTCGACGAAAGTCGACTAATGAGGTAAAATTTCTGCTGAAAAACGACTCCGATGGTAGCTTTCCCAGACCATAATATCTGGCTGAAACCAGCACAAGTTGCAGTTCTGGTGCCGCTATCTCATCTCTGGCGATTTGAAATAGGAGAGTTAGCAATGACAAGAGTTTGAATGACGCAGAGTGCTGGCACTGTGTCAAACCACTGTAGGAGCTAGGCAATGTAGAGAATGTTTGGATACAAGCAGAGGGTTACGATATGGAGAATGGAAATCTTAGAGAGAAGTGCTTCACTTTAACACTTCGGTTAAACAAGTGTGTGCCGAAAATCTTACCCCAGAAAACTAAGACTTTCGAGGTCTTCAGAAAACCCAAACTAACGCGCGCCAAGTTCTGGGTTCCCGGGCAGCTCAGGGAAACAGGGAATGGTCTTATGCGTCTTCATACCCAGAACCCTGAACTCGACGCTTTCACAGGAAGAGAAAGAATCGGGAATACAATGTTGAGATCACTAAGTCGAGGTATGACTAACTTCCCTATCTGCACCTTGAAAGGGTTAAATTCCACTTTGTTTCCAAACACAGCCCTGTGGGACATCGGCATTTATTTCGTTTATATCTGACTTGAAAACGTCCAAGACTACATATATTGAACGTTTTGAACAGTAATTTCTAATCAATTGAAGAAAAGATTCGTCGGTTTCAAATGTTTTGACAAAAGAGCCTGGTTCAAACTGGTGTTCCACTTTTCGATGAGACATGCTATCAAATCGCCAGTGGAACTGTTCCTACGAAAACAGTACCGCTGGTTATTGCGAAGTTGTCGTTTTTCAAGGCACTTTACGATGCGATGGCTTATCAGCCCTTCCATGGCCTTAGAAAAAGCCATTAAAAACGACATTTACGAGTACATGAAAACAATGGAACAACGGACAGCAAATAAGAAGGGAATTACTATAAATGACTGATTTTGATTGTTATTTCCTGACCAGACGCATTTCTAAAAAGAATGATCCGAATTGGACGAATTTATTTCTCAGTCATCACTTGTTTGTTTGAAAAATCAGCATCCACTTGTTGATATTTCATAATCCATTCAGTGAACTTTCTTCGCTGTGCATGATTCTACAGTCAATAGTATTTTGTATGCATGAAGATTCAAATCTTTTTGAGAATACGTTCGCGCTTCTCGAAATATCCAATTCTTGACCACAGTGCCGAGTTAATTAATTAACTCACAGCAATACTGCTGAACGAATTTCTATAATGATTTGTGCTGAACGAGTTTTGAAGGACGGCCCGAGTGTCTAAGTTACTACAGTCTCCCTGATTTTTTTTAAATTAACGTCCTCATAGTTGATGAAGTTAAATCACTATTCTGAGCCCATTTCTTGTACTTAAATTGCGAATGGGGTCCAAAGTTCCACTTTTTTTTTTTTTAAATATTGCTTAGCAATATAACAGCAGTGACGCAGTTGTATTCCCCATATTGAAGGAAGACGCATTTGGTTAAGGGCTTATTGTTGCCAACCTCATATAACATTTTCTTCTGGTTCATGTTCTCCTAAAAAAAAAAATTCGGTCTAGAAGCTATGAAGTAATCTAATTCATTGATGAATCCAAACCATTTAATGTTCACTAGTTTTAACCAGTTATAGCTAAGAATGTGAATAAGAACAAAATCTGCATAAAGAAAATACTTTGGTGGAAATAATCTATTAAGTTGGTGAGGTTTGGGTGCCCATCTTTTATTTTCACTCGGAGCCACAGATAAGGAACCATCCGGGTTAGAAAACGAATCTCAGAGGATTCGTTCGCTTGTCGAAGAAGTAACTATAGAGAGTTCTTAATTTTTTGCCGGTAAAGAGTTCTCTTAAGTATTAATGGAGACACCCATATAGGGAATCGCCCCTTTTAAAAGCATTTTTTTTTTATACAGAGTGTCCCCTAATTTGGGAAATGATTTTTGGGTATATTTGAAGACAAAAATCGTTCTATAGTCAGGGTATATCTGCAATATTGACATAATTTATTTATAATAGACTTTTTTATCGGAAAAGGAGTAAACGATAGTTACATCAAAATTGAAGAAATATTCGATCTCTCCTCCGATCATTCCTCCATTATCCTTTCATTGCGCGAATCCTTGGTTAAAAAACAAAGACCACCCAGATTATCCAACAAAAAAACTCACTGGGAAGATTTCCTAATATGTAGAGGTTGTCGAAAATACTGAGTTAAAAGTTCCGCTTAGAACGCCATATCACCTTGAAAAAAAAAATTTGAATGGTTTGTTGAAGTCATACAGCAGGCGGCAGGGAAAAACACTTCACATGAATCGAACAAAGTTGCCAGTATCGGCATAAGATACCTGGCAGAAATCAGGGAAATCATAAGGAAGAAACGAAGAGCGTGGAAAAAGTAGCATGAAACTCGGGCTCAACAAGATGAAACGTCTTTTAATAGCCTCTGCAACATTTTGAAAAGATCGATCAAGGACTTCAATAACCAAGGTATTATTAACTACCTAGAAAGTCTCACAGCGACAAAAGATACCAGTAACTCCATAGGGAGAGCCGTTAAATGCCTTCGAAAGCCCCGAATACACGTGGTGCCAATAAGAAGAAACTAGGATGACTGGGCGAAAGAAGATAAACGTTCAAACTATTCGACGGGGAAGTGCTTCCAGTGAATATTAATACGCTAGACGTGACGACGAACTTCCCAATAGAAAAGGCTGAACCTAGGGAACTTAGACAAGTTATAGACACGCTTAAGCCCAATAAAACCACCAGATATGACTTAATTACGGCAGAGATACTTAAAGCGCTACCGACAAAAGGTTTGCTACAGCTGCTCTATCTTATAAATGCTACCGTAAGACTACAGCATGTACCGCATCAGTGGAAATTTGCCGAAGTTATTTAGTTCCGAAACCCGGTAAACTGCTGACTGAAGTGAAGTTATACAGACCAATAACGCTCCTCCCGATTATATCGAAGTTCTTCAAGCGAATCTTACTTAATCATCTTTAACCGATTATTGACACAAATCGCATCTTGCCTGATTACCTATTTGGCTTTAGAAGCCAATACCGTTGACCAAGTGCATTCAATAATCGATGTTATTGAACGAACAATCGAGTGCAACTTAGCCTGTTCAAGCGCTTTCCTTGACGTTTAGCAGGCTTTTGATAAGGTATGGCACGAGGGTCTGAAATATAAACTTCGACAAGTCCTACCCGAGAAATTGTACTTGGCCGTCTGCTTTATTTGCTTTTTACCCGCGACATACCGCAAACGGATGATACCGTACTAGCCACATTTGCTGATGACACTGCCATTTTTGCAACAGCTAAGCCCGTGGAAGAAGCAGCTGCTAAGTTACAACGCGCCTTTACACGGATTAACAACTAGACAAAGACTTGGCGAATCGCGCTTAATTAAAAGAATTCTGTCCATGTGATCTTCACTCTACAAAAAAACTGACAATCTACCTGTGTTTATCAACGAAGTACAAATTTCTTTCGAGAACGAGGCCAAATATCTTGGTATAACACTCAAAGCTAAACTTGAATGGAGAGCACACTTTAAGAAAAAACGTGAGGAGCTTGAAATTAAGTAAAGAGACATGTACTGGTTTCTGTGAAAGTAGTACAAACTAAGTTTAGAAAACACATTGCTGCTATTTGAGCAAGTGGACATATGGTATACAGCTTTGGGGTTGTACCAAAATTAGTAACGTTAACGCTTACAGATATTCCAAAACAAAGTTCTCCAAGAGTTTGTTACAGCACCGTGGTACATTAGAAATGATGATATCCACAGAGACCTAGGAGTCGAAAACGTTCAAAATGAAATTAAAATATTTGCGCGAAAACACAGAAATCGACTACAAGGACATACGAATATTTCTGTTCAACAGATCCTTGACGAGACAAATTTATTGCGCCGTCTGAAAAGGACTAAGCCTCTCGATCTAGTGCGGTGATCAGCAGCGCTTAATTTTTAAAGTACGTAGGAAACTACAATGGAAAATCGCTAATTAAAGCAAAATAAAACCCTAAAGAAGAACTGGTTGTTGAGTGCGAACTCAGTCTTAGCCTGCATAAGGGAAGTGTTTTTTAGTAAGTAAGAATCTTACACTACTATAAGCACCGATCTTGGGTTATAGTATAATATTTATGATAATTTCTCACCTGCACAAAAAAAAAAAAAAAAACGAAAAACAAAAACAAAAAAATATATAGAGTATTTAAGAAATGATTTACTTTGGTGTACCCTGACACATCTTAACAAAAATTGATTTGTTAACACAAATAGTAGAAACTTGGTTAAAAAACTTGATTTTTAGAAGAAATACTATTCTTTGTAAATGCGTTTAAATAAAGTTGATGTTTTGTTTGAGTCTTCAGATATCCAATTTCTTAGTTTATTCCATTTTTCTTGTCTACGCTAATTTTTTACTTTGAGGTCACTTTTCCACAGAAAATGCTTCATTAACATAACATTTTTCTAATGAATGTAACAATAAAAAAAAATCAACAATCAAATTGGATTTGATTTGGATTTATGGATTTTTACAAAGAATTAATAATTTTGCAACAATTTTTTAAGTTTGCATAGCTATTAAAAAGTTTTAAAGCGTGTTCGTTTGTTTAATTACCTATCAAAGCCCTCATTTCCTTACCGTGTTCCTTAATGATTTCATTTCACCGAATGAGTTAAGTTTGGTTTATGAACACCCATTTGTAAAATTTCCCAAGAAAAATATTACAAAATATTAGAAAAAAAAATTAATTTATCAGTTTATATAGCCAAGGCTATAGTTACTTAGAAACGCTATTGGAAATGCCTGCATTGAAAGTTCAACTAGAGCGCCTCAAAGATACTACGAACTTTATCCTAACTGATGACTTTCTACTGAAGTGGAAATACGTATCGAATGCATCGAGAAACGGGATCAGTTTCAAATACACGACCTAACGCGAGAACTCCATAAATAAGAAGAATTTCGGCAGATGAAAAAATATTGCACGCTTTTACAACTCATCCATAAATCAGCATCAGACCCTTAGCTTTGCAATTCAAGCACTGCTTGAAGAAAATCTTTATACGTACCACTTGTGCAAAAACTACTTTTCGATCATTTGGAAAAGAGACGTGCGTTTTCTAACTGGTTGCTTGAGCTTGGCTAAAATGAAAACAACTTTATTAGCAGAATTATTTAGTCGGACGAATCTCAATTTACAAGAAATGGGATCACAAAATTTTCATAATCTTCATACATGGGCTGTGGAAAATTTACATACATTTAGGCAGATAAAAATGGGCCGATGTAATTGAAAACAAGCTAATCTGCTCATTCATTCCTTTTATCCTCAAATTGTTTTCTACTCGCAGCAACTTCAAAATAATAACTATAGATCACAACCCACAAACAGTTTTGGCAATCCTCATACAGCTCAATATCAAGTTAGAAAAAACCTCAGATTCCACCACCTCAAAGCCCTGTGTCTATGGAAACCTTAACAATACGCACGCAAGAAATTTTCCACCTGCACTAAAAAGACCTATGGAAATCCATATGACCCAAAGAAATGTACCCCAAATAAGATGCAGAGAATCTTCCATCTAACCACCTCACCGGAAGAACCTGGACAATATGATATTGCCATGAGTACAGAAGACTCCCTTTACGACCAATCCAAGCAAAATACATTCAATCCCAACCACAAGAACTTGTAAAAGAAAATACCATTTCGCTGCCACAGCAACAAACAATTCAAGAATGTGAAAACATTTTTCCTACATATGCCCCTCTATTCACTGATATTCATTTTTTAGGTTAACGAGCTCATTGTTTTCCTTTTTTGAATGGGGTGCAATAGCTTAAAACAATTATCCGCCGTTATATAAACATAACATAATTACAGAACAATCAAAGACAAAATTAAGGTACAAAAAAAGCAACATAGAATCCGAATCAGTAAATTTTATCAACATTAGAACAGAACATACGAGTATGACTGTTGATAAAAGAGGTTCCATACGATCGATGACGAACCCGAAGAAAATCTGACTTATACGACTGTTGTCCAAGGGGAAATATGAACTTTATCCGAAAATTCAGTTATCCTTATGAATGTTATACTTAAAGATAAAATTGAGCAATAAAGCTTCCTTCTGATGGTATAATCAGGCCCTCAAGATCATCCTAAAATCCATCTGTGTGGATTATCCTCAAAAAATCTGACGCTTGAAGAGAAAAGAAGTATAGATTGGTGATCGACAACACCGTCACTGTTCCAGATAGATATCCTATTCCCAAAATTAATGAGGTTCTATCACAATTAGGGCAGAATTCCATTTTTACAGTACTTGATTTCAAAAGTGAATTTCACCAAATTCCTCTAAAGGAATCCGATATTGGAAAAACCGCCTTCTCGGTGAACAATGGAAAATACGAATTCACAAGGCTGCTATTTGGGTTAAAAAATGCAACCCCGATTTTCCAAAGAACACTGGACGACATACAATACTTAGAGATCACCTAGGAAAACTAAGTTTCGTGTACATAGACGACATGGTTATATTAAGCAAAGGCGAAAAAGCCCACGTAGACAATATACAAAAGGTTTTGCAAAAACTCGAGACTACAAATATTGAAGTGTAGTTACACAAGTGTGAATTTTTCAAAATAAAAATTATATTCGTCATATGTCCCAAAACTCTTAAAGATCTACAATCCTTCCTTTTTAATAGAATAATAATAAGAGACTATGCCAAACTACTGAAAACTTTTACTCCATTCTTTAGATGAGAACACGATCGGATTTCCAAGAACGTTTTAAGTAAAAAACTCATAATCCTTAACAACGACGCAATAGAAGCATTCAACAAAATTAAAAACTCTTTAGCTGGGAAGATACAATTTTATATTATTTTGACTTTACAAAAGATTTCCAACTCACATCAGATACCTCCAACTATGAGCTATCCCGCGAAATAAAAAGAAATGCTAGCAATTATATGGGCTCTTAACTGTTTTCGAAATATTATAACATATATTTATGCAACAGTCAAAATCTACACAGATCATCGATACCTTACTAATGCATTGAGTAACAAGAACAATAATACAAAGATGAAACTTTGGATTATAATTACGACCTAACTACAAGGAAAAACTTACGTTGTCGCTGATACCCTTTCTAGACCACTTGTTCACATAGAATCCCATATCAATTTAATGACTGTTTCGCGATGAGAGCTCCTCACGTGGCTTAATTCCCTCTGTGGAAGTCCCAATAAACGAATTTAAAAATCAGCTTCTAATTTGTGAAGGAAGTAATATTCTCAATAAACTAAAGTTACACATTATGCCTATTCCACACTATCTAGGACAAATTTTACGTCTTGATATTTATTTGACTGAAAAAAATTTAGTACTCACAAGCGCTAAATAAATTCTCCATATGCCCACTTTAAAATCAAAATCCGTTGAAAACGTAAAGCAACCCCTAAGAGAAACACTCTTTTCTTTCGTCATACCTGAAATAGTAGTCATAGATAGTGAAAAATCTCTCAATAGTCCATCAATAACCTTTATGGTCGAAAACCAATTAGGCACCATAGTCTATAAGACACCTCCTTACAAAAGTTCAGTTAATGGTCAAGTGGAACGCTTCCACTCAACATTAAGCAAGCCAAAACCGATCAAACCTTTTGATCCTTCTCTGAGTTTTAGAAAGATCGGTTTATGAATATAATTGTATCATTCACTCTACAACGGGATGAAAAGCTATCAAAATCTTCTTTGGAATACATATCACAACAAACCCATAACTTTTCGAGAAAACAAGACAAAACGCGACTAAAAGGCAAACAAGAATATGACCTTAAGAACCATAAGAAGAACAGACACCGAAACAAAACCTATTCACCGTGATATATTATTTATGTAAAAATTAATAAACGATTAGGATCAAAGTTATCATCCAAATATAAGAAAGAAATAATAAAAGAAAACCAGTCATCAACTTTTATCACTAAATCAGGGAAGATAGTTCGCAAGCCCAACATAAAAAGCTAAACTATACTCCCCATCTCTTTCAGGTATCTCGTTACTGTCACATGTGCAGATGTAAGAATTTTCGGCAACGATAAATGCCAAATAACATAATAGCCTTACACACGGGAACTGCGAAAATACAAAATGAAAACCTTAAGTTGGTCCACGCTATCGAAATTACCCCATAGCAAACCTTCCTATTAGAGGCATCATCCTTACCCAAAACAACATATCCCCGAAAGTATCCCATTTTCTCCATTCCTAGAATACTGACTAAACCAAATAAGCAATTTTGTCCAGAACCTTAAAACCGACAGATCCAAAGGATCATTGAACTTCATTTGTTCCGCATGGAAGCGGATCGCGGGAAACCCCGACCACTAAACTCAGGTATATTAGGTTTCGATATCTTTCCCAGAAATGGTTGTGAAACTGGAGCCAGTGCATCCTCAACCAGTGGGTCTTAGTACGTGCTAGTTGTTAGTTCGTTACATTTAGCCCAACCAACAACCACTCTAACATCAGTGTTATGCCTTCTTGTCAGAGTTGACGCCGACGGGATTTTCATATAATATAACTACATACAAATTCTATGAAAAGACTTTTTTAGAGAATTGCCTCGCATGGCATTCGAACCCGCGACCCTCTACTTGAGGAGTCTATGCATGTACTACACCTCGATCACCCCAATAATGCAAAATAGAATATAAATTGTAAACAATGTTACAGACAATAGTTATAAACAAGTGTATATAGATAAGCAATACAATGAGGAAATAAATAAATTACCAAAAGTTACCAATAAAATAATTAATATTAAGTCAAATTAAAATTCTCCACGGTTTTTTTTCCATCGGTGTAGAACTTCTGTGGTTTATCAGCGAAAAACTTGGCCAAGTGATTTTCAGCAGCTCTTCGGTCGGCCAATTTTTTTTTACCATCAAAAGTGTTTTGCAAACACCGAAACAAATGGTAATCAGAGGGTGCAACGTCCGGGCTATACGGTGGATGCATCAAAACTTCCCAACCAAGCTCCGTCAATTTGTTCCGTGTCAGCAAAAATGATGACCTGGCATTGTAATGATGGAAGACAACTCCCTTTCTGTTGGAAAATTCTTGTCGCTCGTTCTCGAAAGCTTCATTCAAGCACAGAAGAGGATCGCCACGTTCTAGCAGCTCATAATAAACAATTCCCTTCCAATCCCACCAAACACCCAACATAACCTTGTTTGCCGTCAATTTAGGCTTTGAAGTCGTTTGTGGTCGGTCACCCGGCCTTTTACCATGATCGCTTCCATTCGATATTCTCGTATTTAATCCTTTTTCATCTCCGGTAATAAATCGCTTCAAAAATGGTTTCATTCGGTCAATTAAATTTCTTTGCGTTAATTCATGTGGTACCCAAACATCGAGATTCTTTGAGTAGCCTGCTCATTTTATATAATTGCAAACAGTCATGTGCATCTTTTATATCGAAATTTCCGGGACGGAATCGAACAAACCACTGTTGGGTTCGACGTTTACTCACATCATTCTCACCATAAACTGCACACGTTTTTCGGCATGCTTTTCCAGCGTTTTTTCCCTTTTTTTTAAGGACAAAAGCTTTATATAGCGTATTTCTTCCGATATTTCACTCATATTCAAATCAGTACAACTTTTAACACGAGCAACGAATAACACATCTGTCTTCACAAAAAATGTAGCCTGACATGTCACCTTTCAAACACGTGTTCAACTTTTTATAAAACTACTTAAAATGAAGAATAATCTAATAAATAAAACTGTTTACGAAAATATACTAAGAAAAAACCAAACAATATGTGGAATAACCGGAAATTGTAAAAAGAGTCATTATTCAAAGAAAAAGATGTTACTAATACAAGGTAGGGCAAAATTAATCATCCAATTTTGTTTTTAAATTACCTTTTTACTAAATAAAAAAAAAACGAAAATCTTTATTTGGACCTTAACCATTGTTTCTGTTAAATGGAAAAGACGATATCCACCAAGTGGCTACCGCCAGTGTTGATACACATTTGTGCCCGTTTTGTAGACTTTCCGCAAGATTTAATATTCTGCGATTGTCTGAGGCTTGTTGGCATAAACCCGCGACTTCAAGTAGCCCCAAAGAAAGAAGTGTGGTAACGCTTCCTTCACAATATCAATTGTGGCTCTTGCTGTGTTTGCGGTTGCACCGTCTTGTTGAAACCACATATTCACCAAGCCCCGCTTATCCAATTCCGGCAGTAAGAAATCGTTTATCATGGCCCTGTTGCTTTCGCCAGTAACAGTGACCGTATTGCCGATGGCGTCCTTAAAAAAATACGGCCCAATCACCCCTCCTGCTGGAACGCTGCACCAGACAGTTACTTTGAGTGAATATAATGGCTCTTCGTGCATCATACGCAGATTCTCAGTGCCCCAGAAACGTAGATTTTGCTAATTGACGTAAACGCTTAAGTGGAAATGTGCCTCGTCGCTCATGGTGATTTTCGACACAAAATCGTCCACTTCGTTGTTGAGATTGAGGATGGCTTTACAGTAATTCACACACGACTGACGGTCAGGAGGCATTAACTGATGCACTGTTTGCACTTTGTATGAGAACATGTATAAGTCTTTCACTAAAAAATGCGTGGCCCATCGTCTGGTTGATATTTATTCCTTCTCAGCGACATCGACAGCCGTGGGATTCTCGGAACGACCAGTCCGATGGTGGCCATGCCCTGCGTAGTCTCCTGTGATTCCACTCTGTTCAAATCGAGCAGCGTAGCGCTGGAATTTTTGCCCAGTTGGCGCGACACGATTAGGAAATGGACGTCAAAATTCACGCTGCGCTAACACCATCGACCGATTATTGGTCAAAATCATCGATACCATTATTCCACGTTCCTGCGGAGTAAAGCGCGCCATTGCTTGTCTGTTTGTAAACTGCAGCTGTTAGTTCATAAATGTCAAATATAATTGACATACGCGTCGTATTTGCAAAAACTATACAATCTTCCGGAAGGGTGATTAGTTTTACGCCACCTTGAATCGGGTTTTCCAATAACGACTTGACAAATTTTTTTTTAAATAAAAGGCAAACCATTTGGGATATTTCAAAAAATTTATTATTGGCTTGAAGTACAATCAAAACATTTATGAATGGAAATCGACTTCGTTCATATGGCCACCGCGGGCACGTGTGCAGCGGTCGATTCGTTTGACCCAATTTTCAACGACTCGACCACACATTTCGCGTTCAATGTTGGCTCTGAGCTCTTCCAACGTCGTCGGCATAAACCAATGACTTAACGTAGCCCCACAGAAAAAAGTCAAGCGGCGTTAAATTGCACAAGCGAAGCGGGTACTCGACTGGCCCATATCTTGAGATAACACGCTCACCATACTTACTCTTAAATAAATCGATTGTAGCGTTTGCTGTGTAGCTTGTGGCACCATCCTGTTAAAACCAGATGTCATCCAAGTCCATATCTTATAATTCGGGCCATGGCGTGATCATGGCGCGATAACGCTGACCATTCACAGTAACGTGACGATCGTTATCGTCGGCGAAAAATATGGCCCAATAACGCCGCCGGCATGCAAACCGCACCAAGCAGTTATTTTTTGTGGATGAAGTGGTGATTCATGAAGAACATGTGGGTTTTCACCCGACCAATAACGCATATTTTGCTTATTGACGAACCCATTGAGCCAAAAATGAGCTTCGCAACTGAAGATGATTTTGCGATGAAATTCATCATCTTGGCGCATCTTCTCCAGAACCCTATCGGAGAACGTACGTAGCTTCAAATGGTCCATCGGCTTCAATTCTTGAGTCAGCTTGATCTTGTATGGGTCTAAACCAAGATCCTTACGCAAAATACGCCATAATGTGGTCTGAGCGATGCCCAATTCTTGAGAATGCCGTGGAATTGACTGATTTGGATCGTTTGCTACGGACGTCTGAACGGCAGCGATATTTTTGACACTTCGACCAACAAATTTACAGATTACAGACATTCCAAAACAAAGTTCTTCGAGGTATTGTTAATGCGCCGTGGTACATTAGAAACAATGATATCCACAGAGACTTAGGAGTCGAAAACTTTCAGAACGTAATTAAATTGTTTGCGCGAAAACACAATAATCGATTACAAGGTCATACAAATATTTCTGTTCAACAGATCCTCGACGAGACAAATTTATTGCGCCGTCTGAAAAGGACTAAGCCTCCCGATCTAGCGCGGTGATTAGCAGCGCAAAATTTTCCTAAAGTACACAGGAATTTTCAATGGAAAATCGCCTGCAGGAAATCTTATAAAAACAAAATAAAATGCGATAGAAGAACTGCTTGTTATGTGGGTTGCATAAGGGAGGTGTTTTTTAGTGAGTAAGAATCTCACACTACTATAGGCTCTGGGCCTATAGTGTCTATGAAGATTTCTCACCTTCCCATGAAAAAAAAAAAAAAAATAAGAAAAAAAAAAAACTTCGACCAAGCCGTTGTCTCACTGACGTTGTCTAGACTCAAATTTTTGCACTAAACTTGGTATTGCCTGTCTACTAGGGCGAGAATCACGGCCGAAAATTGGAGTTAACGCTCTTAAAGTGGCAGTCACCGACTAAGAATATCTGTAGAAAATTTTTATAATTTGCAGACGTTGCTCGTTAGTGTACTTTATCATGATGAAAATGTTGAGTTTACTGAATAAATTGACAGTGACAGTTTGATGATTATTGAAAAAGTGCGTTCACAAATTAAATTCAAAGTTGTCAAATCCCTATTGGAAAACCCTTTATAATTAAAAAAAAGTGTGCACAAAATTTGTTAGAAAGTAAGAATGCAACTTGTAATATGGCAAATAGCCAGCATATAGTACAAGTAGAAGAGAATTATACTAGGTGGGATGAAAAGTAACCTCCTTGAGAATGAAAAAAAAAAAAAAAAAATCAAATGTTTTTTTATTTTTTATTCAACGTAGTACTCTTTTAGTTTGATACACTTGTTCTATTTTTGCAACTTCTTGATCTCGTCCGAAAAGCAATTTTTCGGAAAGTCTGCAAAATACTCCTCCGTGGCGTCGATGATTTCCTCGCGTAAGCTGAATGTTTTATTGATGAGCCATCTTTTGAGGTTCGGGAAGAGATAATAGTCCGAAGGAGCCAAATCGGGCGAATACGGTGGATGCGACAGCAATCAGAGCCGTAAATCATTGATTTTAGCCGTGGTTGCGATGCTCTTGTCCGCCGGTGCATTGCCTTGCAAAAACAAAATTTTTTTCGCTTCATGTGAGGCCATCTTGCAGCGATTTCGGCCTTCAACCGCTCCAATAATGCACAGTAATACTCGCGTTAATAGTTTTTCCTTTTTCGATGTATTCCACGAAGATTATGCCATGACAATTCCAGAAAACCGACGCCATAACCTTTCCGACTCATCAGCCTCCCTCGGCCGCTTCCGAGCACTCGTGCCGACTTCAGTCCATTGCCGGGCACTCATTCTGTTCTCTGGTGTGTAATAGTGGATCCAAGTTTCATCAACAGTTACCAATTGACGCCAAAAGTCCGCCCGATTACATTAGCTTTACCTGGTTTGTAGTGTATCTTGTAATTACATTCTTCCAGATAGGCCTTCTATGGTTTCATTTTTCCATTATTCTTTTTATTGCTGAGCGATTAAGTTAACGGTTGATGGTCTGTATAAATTTTTACTCTGGCAGAACAGTAAAGGTAGTTTCGCAGTAAATTCAGTGCCCAAATTATCGCCAATATTTCTTTCTCATTCGTGGCGTAATGTTCCACTGTTTGGTTATGTGTTCTTAAGATGACCATAATTGGTTTTCCTTCCTTAGCCAGCACTGCTCGAATTGCATAATTTAATGTGTCGGGTTTTAACTCGAAATCTTTCTTAAAGACTAGGTATGTAAGACTGATTTCGTTTGACACTAGAGCACTTTTAATTATAAAAACTAAAGATATATTTAAAAAACACCTTCGGAACAGAAAACTTAAAAAGAGTTACAAAAGGTTGTGTTCTGAATTGAAAGAATAAATTCCTTTGTACAGAGATAAATATTACAAAAACCAATTCAATTTAACAAAAGGTATTACTTAACGTGAATGGCGGGTTGAAAATAATATTTTGAACAAGCCAAAGCTTTCTAAAAAGCCGATCTCACTTCGCTGTAATGGTGCAGTAATATCGGATAAACGTGAGATCGCAGATAATTTTAATTGTTACTTTGCTACAATAGCTGAAACCTTCAAACATAATCACTTCCTTTGGTATCTACACTCTGCAATTGCAATGAAACTGGACTTCTCCAAAGTAACATTAAAAAAATCTAATTCTTTTGGAAAAGATGGAGTTTAAAAAAATATTGCATGGATTGTGGTTGATGTACTGACTCTTGTATTCAATAAAAGCATTCTCACTGGAAATTTTCCTGTTGCTCTTAAATATGCGGATATATTACCACTTTTTAAAAGCGGTGAAACAGATTGCGTTTGAAGCTACAGAACTATCTCATTCCTTCCATCAGTGAGCAAAATTTTTGAAAAAGCTGTACAAAATAGGGTTAGTAAGTTTTTGAAGAAAACAAGCTTTTTTAATTCGGCTTAGTTTGAAGTTCAACAAGGTAAGTCTACGGAAGATACTCTATTAAAATATTGTTCCCAAATATACACTAATCTGGACAACAAAATGAATACAGCAGGCTTATTTGTGGATATAGGTAACAAAAGCCTTTGACATGTTGTATTATGAAATTTTGTTAAGGAAAAAGCAGGTTTTTGGGGCTTTATTTTCGAGTGATTTAAATCTTACATGAAGAGTATATCTCAAGATGAAACCAGGAGTGGAATTAAATATTTTAACATAGGTGTACCATGAAGAGCGGTTTTAGGACCTTTACATTTCCTCATACTATGCTGACTTGTACATAACTTGCGCGCCAGGATTAATTTAAAAAAATCACATGGCAATGCATCTGCTTACTGAAATGCGAGATACTTTCGTAGTTCGTAGTTCGGAGGAACTATTTCCACACCCCAAACATGTTTTTACAGCTGAATCAATTTCAGAATCGATTTTCACAGAATCTTGGATTGAGCCACTCCCTTGTAGAGCGCAAGACGATGAATGTTATCATATTCGGCTTTGAAGATAAGGAGATAGTGAATTTCGACTTGGAATACGTTGTGATTTTCAAAAATTTGTATCATATATGCGACATCAAGCAGGAATATGTCTCGGTAGTTTTACAAGATCGCATTTACCGAGCTGATAGTCCAGTCTTCGTGCACGCTATCATCCATATCTGGTTGATGAATTGTCAGCATTCTTGTTCTTCAGCGTCCATCTAGTTAAGCCAACTTCTTTTATACTGGGTTATCCCTTTACACAAAGGGTCCTGATGTTTCTTTAATGCCCTTCTGCTGGCGGACTGTTAGGCGATTATGAATTTCTACACCCCGTTATTAATTGTTTAAAAAGTTTAAAACTTCATCCATTTTTATGAGATTCCATGCTTCCGGTTCTCATCATAGTCGTACGAATTAAGATTCTTTTTGGCCTTTGGAACATGTTTATACTACTTTTTGGTTTTGTTTTTGAGCGATTCAATTTTTTTATTTTATTAACAGTATGGATTCTGAATTCCAACGTTATTCCGTTGTGCAAAAGTTTTATCTTATCTATAAACATACCTTAATGTCACTAATAACATCTAAGCAAGTCATTGACTCACAAGGCTACATTTTATTGCTTTCGTACGAAAGGTGTTATTTACTTTTTTAGCTGATTAGATAGTTCAAACTACTCTAGGTGGGTCAATTGATGGCCAGTAATCTGAATTTTTTTTCCATTTTTCAGCTAGAATATAGCACTTAAGCAAAAGACTAGTCTATTGTATATCTCTGCAGAACCTTTTACTTCAATTTTTCAGCCTGATGTGAGCGTAGTCTCCGGAGTGATATCATACCTCTCACAGTAATCATTTAAAGCTTCTAAGGCAACACAACACAACTTTCTTTAAGAATTTGTATGCAGCAGCAAATAAAAATTTTAAACAACTCTGTTGGTTTAAAAGGAAACGGCTTGAGCAACAAAATATAGCCATTTTGAGCTCATCAAGATCGTCAGCAGATTTCTAGAAAGCAGCTAAAATTATAAAGAGAAGTACCAATCAAATTTCGTTGCAAGCATTTGAACTTCGAGACTATTTTTATAACCTACTTAATGCCCCACAATTTTCACCGGTTCCAAACTACGCAACACTACTTTTTACTAACGACTTTTTAGATGCATCATATACAATTTACGAAGTTCAGAATGTAATACAGAAAGCAAAAGTGGGAAAAGCTCCACGACGCGGTAGTCGTTCCAGCTGAATTCTACAAAAATTATTCTATAGAATTTCTTGAAGCACTAACAAGAGAATATAATAGAATATTTGAGACGGCAAATGTTCCTGCATGCTTCAAAAAAGCGATCATCTATCCCCTACATAAAAAAGGATGATATGATAGTCCTGAAAATTACAGAGGAATCTCCTTCTTGAACACATCAGTCAAGTTGTTTACCACTCTGACTTTTAATAGACTTACGGAGTCAATGAAAAAAAAAATACTGAGCGAATTTCAAGCTGAGTTCAGGAGAAGTTATTCTACTTTGGATTAATTATTCACACTGATAAATATTGCCGATAATTTAAAAAAAAGGAAAAAAAAACTGTTTGCATTTTTCGTCGATTTTCGTGCTGCTTTTGACACAATAGCACGTGAAGCTCTTTTTTACAAGTTGTACAAGTTAGGAATTTCAATCAAAATTGCATGTATATGATTTTATAATAATTGACAAATTTTTTTTAAATAAAAGGTAAACCATTTGAGATAATTCAAAAACTTTATTATTTACTTGAAGTACAACCATAACATTTATGAATGGAAGTCGACTTCGTTCATATGGCCACCGCGGGCACGTTTGCAGCGGTCGATTCGTTTGACCCGATTTTCAACGACTCGGTCACACATTTCGGCCGAAACGGCCGCTATTTCGCGTTCAATGTTGACTCTGAGCTCGTCCAACGTCTTTGGCATGTTGGCATAAGCCAATGACTTAACGTAGCCACACAGAAAATAGTCAAGTGGCGTTAAATCGCACGAACGACGCGGCCAATCGCATAGCCCATGTCTTGAGATAACACGCTCATCATACTCACTCTTCAATAAATCGATTGAAGCATGTGCTGTGTGGCTTGTGGCACCATCCTGTTGAAACCACATATCGTCCAAGTCCATATCTTCCAATTCGGGCCAAAAATAATCGGTGATCATGGCGCGATAACACTGACTATTCACAGTAACGTAACGATCGTTATCGTCGACGAAAAAATATGGCCCAATTACGCCGCCGGCATGCAAACCGCACCAAACAGTTATTTTTTGTGGATGAAGTGGTGATTCATGAAGAACATGTGGGTTTTCACCCGACAAATAACGCATATTTTGCTTATTGACGAACCCATTGAGCCAAAAATAAGCTTCGTCACTGAAGATGATTTTGCAATGAAATTCATCATCTTGGCGCATCTTCTCCAGAATCCAATCGGAGAACGTACGTCGCTTCAAATGGTCCATCGGCTTCAATTCTTGAGTCAGCTTGATCTTGTATGGGTGTAAGCCAAGATCCCTACGCAAAATACGCCATATTGTGGTCTGAGCGATGCCCAATTCTTGAGCACGCCGTGGAATTGACTGAATTGGGTCGTTTGCTACGGACGTCTGAACGGCAGCGATATTTTCGACACTTCAACCAACCCGTTGTCTCACTGACACGGCAACATCACACAACGAATATATAGACTCAAATTTTTGCACTAAACTTGTTATTGCTTGGTACTAGGGCGAGAATTACGACCGAAAATTGGATTTAAAGCTCTTAAGGTTGCAGTCACCGACTCCGAATATCTGTAAATAAATTTTATAATTTGCATACGTTGCTCGTTAATGTAGTTTAGCATGATGAAAATGTTGAGTTTATTGAATAAATTGACGGTGACAGTTTGATGATTAGTGAAAGAGTGCGTACATAAATTAAATTCAAAGTTGTCAAGTCCCTATTGGAAAGCCCTATACTTAGGGGTTTTAATCACGGCAAACCTTAATATGAGAAGACACTTTCAATGCAAACTGGCATTGATCCACTTCTTCCGTCTGGAGCCGCTGCATAAATAACATGTTTATCGAATATAGTTCAAAAATGAAAATTTTTCGTACAACTGCTGCATCAATATTGCTCTACTGTGCTCAAGTCTGGGGATATTGCTTATTTGAAGAAGTGAAAAAATTTCTGAGGTATCTCTTAAAACGAGCTTTTCGGTTGCCAGCCTGTACGCCCAACTATATGCTACATTCATAAACAACAGTACTACCATTGTTCCTAGACACCATCAAGATGCACTTTGAATATGTCGTAAAAGTAATGGAAATTGATGAAGCAAGGCTGCCTAAACAATTACTGAAGCACACACTTGCGACCAGAGAAAACCTTGTTGCAAAGTGAGAAGAGCTGGGATTTGAACCCGGTGAAAACTTCCGTATCCCATCCGATACAAATACCATGAACTTGAAGAACATGTTTAGTACTATTCTTAAAAGGGTAATCCGCATTTCTTATGAAAAATTTAAAATAGAAGCACAGTCCTCACAACATCGAATGGTATACAGTCAACTGAACTTTGACCTTAAGGAAAATACGTACTTCCAAAACAGTTTTCCACTAAAAATGATAAACGTAATATTTAAATTAAAGGGTGAAATTATCAACCTAAATTACATTCCACATCGACCGGATCTACCAATTCTATGTGACCTTTGTAACCGAAGAGAAGAATATACCACTTCATTGCCAGATGTCCTATCCTAAATGAGATACGAATGAGTTGTTTTGGAGTAACCTTGACGGAAATGAATGAAGTCCTGGACATTTTGAATGGAAAATTAGGTTGGGAAATATTATATAAATATGCGTCAACTGCACTGAAATACAGAAAGAGGATAATAGATGGTGACCAACAAGCATATTAAGTAGTTAAATTTATAAATTGTCTATCTGGTAGACGGCCTTTGGGCAAACCATATTAAACTTAGTTATCCAATTATGTAAAATTACATTTTGATCAATAAAGTTTACGACTACTACTACTACAGTAATCATTTATGCATAGCAAATTTAGAAGGAGATTTAGAAGTTTACAAGAAAGTCGTTAAAAAACGACCCTAAGAGTTCCTTTATCTTGTGGCATCCTGAAGAGTCACGCCATCTGCAATAATGCTGATTGTTTCTTGAATCAGCGTTGACTTGCATGTTCATCAGCAATCTCATTTCAGCGATCCTATTGCGGTTTTTAACCCATCGCACTATCGTTGTAGTGGTGATTGCGCAGTTGTCACTACAGATGCAGTAAATTATCCCGATTTATTACATTGTAGTTTTATGTCATTAGGATTGTATATATTTCCGCTTAAAATGAACAGCGAAATCTAACACCAGCGCAGTGTATGCTGTAAACAAAATCCATTTTTTTTTTTAACGGAGGTTTTAAGAGTGGTTATAACTGTTCCTCTCATAGCTATGTAGATCCAGCTGCCGTCTTTGTAGGCATGTCCCATGCCTTGTCAAAAATCGAGTATACCTTGCAGTATTTAGTGCAAAGAAGTTTGCAATCACGTCAATTTCAATTAACTTGGTGCCTCTCATTAATAGAACAAAAAAGAGTCGATTTACTGAAATTCTAATTCTAGTGCACAAATCACTTGTTCTCGTCTAGGGCTACCTGCATTTTAAAATAGACGGTAACTACGTATAATCGAACAGACAGTACAGCTACCTCATTTGCATATGCCTAATCGTATATGTTAGAATCATTTAGAGCATCAAACAGTGACACACCAGCATGGACCATTGCTGCGGAGATAGTACGTTAACCTGCAGGCAACTTCTGCTAACCAATACAATGAAATATTGGTCGCAGTCGGCATCTGGCATCAGGGTCCATTCATCAGCATTACTCTTAAACAAAGAGCTAGTAAATTAATTTTTGCTGTGTTTTCTGGCTAAATTACACATGCAGTCCAGTTGTGTTGTCGAAAGCACCCTGTGCTTAAAATGCCGGTTCGTATTCATTGTTGCCGAGTGTGCCTTGAGTTCTGGCCACCAGATTCTTCCGCGTTTGTAGGCGTATTACATCTTGGACGGATGATGCGTTTATAAAGCAGCTTTGTGGATCTCATCCATTCTCCCGTCCTTTTCAGCACGGTAGCCTTACTTCGACAAATACCATCTACAGCGGGTTGAGTTATTTAGACTCACTCGCAGCTCCAGTGATAAAAACAAATTGTGAGTTCATACTTAACAGAATGCCTAAGAAAAAGGTCTCAAACTTCTAAGACTTCTGGAAAGTCATGATATTGCTCATGTTAATGCAGTGTGGATTAGGTATCAACCCGAATAAAATTTGATTCTCTTCACCAAGAAATATGAAATCCATGAAAACTGTCGTTTACCTCTCAACGTATAGATCAAACGGTTTGCTGGTTTATTCAATGAGCTATTTGCGGAAAGTATTAAGCTGATGTAGTTCCCAAAAATGTGAAAAACCTAGTCATTCATTTGATCTCTAGGCACACAGAGTGTCAGAGATTGGAGGTCTTATAAAACAATCTGCAGTTTAACGAGATAGTTCAGACCAAAGTTGGATCGAAGACGTACAAAAAGTCTGTCAGCATTGCTGCATTATTGCTTAGCACACTGACCGATTCAATCTCACTTACATTATGTTTTGCAGGATTTAATGCTGAAGGAAAAGCGAAATCACTGTGTGAAATCC
The DNA here is from genome assembly GCA_907269105.1 of Volucella inanis. NCBI lineage: Eukaryota > Metazoa > Arthropoda > Insecta > Diptera > Syrphidae > Volucella > Volucella inanis. Next base: position 154,397,979 of record OU026153.1, read on the forward strand.
ACTTATTACGGTCACTTCTTAAGAATTTTGGCTTTTACAGATGTAACGACTCATAACTTTGAAGCAACCTAAGCAGTTCTTCAATATATTAAGCTATCACAAATGGCTTCCCTTGATTCAAGTAAGCCTGCCTGATACGAACTGCTACTTCAACTTGATCTTAGCCAGGTTTTACTGTTCCAAGACCAAGTCGAGCTACTTGTGAGCCCAGAATTCGGAAGGCCATATAGTATCTAAGCATTGAAAAAAGTAAACAATATGTTATATTCGCTAACATATATTTTATATATATTTTTCATTTACAAAATTGTACTTATATTACCAACCCTTGCATCCCTTCATAGTCATACGAATCCAATCCAAAAAATAATAAACATTCGCATGCATATCGGGATAACCCAGAGCACAAGGATTTCCCCAATTCACAAGTCCGACCAATGAATTATTGTGCCTCAAAGGACCACCAGAATCACCATGACAAGCACCTTCGCCTGCTTTTGAAAATGAACAAATGTGACTCAAACCAACTCCATCATCACCGCCTAAAGCATCTTTGCATTTTGCATAGGGCACATACTTTAAAGTCACCGTTTGTAAATCATCGCGCACATCACCTCCTACAACAGTTGAACCCCATCCGGTCAGAATAAGCTCATCATCTTCTACCAAGGCCTTTTCTGGCAAATTAATTTTTGCAGTCTTTTGATCAAACACAATCGATGAGTTGAGCTTTATAAGTGCAATGTCATTATTATAGTTCGGAGTATCATAATTACAATTCATGTAGAGTTTCTCAACATAATATATTCCGCCAGGTTCTTGGTGCTTATTCGTCCCGGTTACCACTTTGAGTTGATGCTCCAAGCCATAGTAGAGATAGTTAAAGATGCAATGCGCCGCTGTTAGGACCCACCTTTCATCAATAATAGCACCACCGCACATGTGACTTCCACTAATAGATTGAAGTGATATTTGGTATGGTGCTGCACCATCTAAAGCTGGAACTCCGCCAACGATACGTGTCTCAATTTCAGGTAATCCACCTTTGCTGGATTTAATCCGTATCCCGAAGGTGGATGTCACTGCCAGCAACACTAGAAACGATACAATTTTCATAGCAAACTTATTTATCTAACCATTCACATCAAGTGGACTCAGTTTTGTCAATCGGTTTTTATACTGTCATAAGACGTACACTTCACGCTCCGACATGGCAGTTTATATCGTTGCGATCCGAAGATATTGATCCACTAAAATTTTAGTTTACTTTCGATAAGATTACGACTACAATAACGGTCGTTTTCTAAGTCGTAATTATTTATTGCACATATGGTATAATGATGTTTGTAATAAAATATTAATGCTGTGCTTTATAACAATTGAGTTATGGGTTTTTTTTTCAATAAAAGAAAATAAACCATTTTATAGACTCATACACGTATACTGAGCTTATTTTATAAAGCCCATTGGCGAAAAACTGTTTGTAGGGCTTAGGAACTAGTGTACATTTTTTCATTTTTATTGGCTGTTAAAATATGTGCACATAACATCCAATGCTTCATATATCCTTTACGTATCTACGATTACATTGTACTCACAGCTACATGCGAGGCTGATCTATTTTAGATCTTTTGTAGTACATAAAAAAACATGGAAAAAAATCGTGGAAAAACATTTAGATTTCAAATAAAATTTAGTTAAATGAGCACAATTAAGAAAAATTAATTAATTCAATACAAATTAAAATATTATAATAAAAATACATTATAATTGTAAAAATAATAAAAACTAAGCAAAGAAGGAAAAAGAGGGGATAAAAAGAGAAAAGCAGAATAAGGAAGATCAAACTATAGAAATTAGAACTTTGAAGAACATACATACATAGACTTATAGCTGTCCGAAATGTTGGTAGAGTGTTCCAGAGTCTAGTGGTGTGGACCAACATCTCAATTCCCAAAAATTTTGAAATGTACACCCCAGGATTAACTTATGAAAATGGGATATGTGAGCATGTCTTCTTATTCCAAAGGCATACCTTACCATATCATTGAAAGCAACGAGTAGTTTGTGTTGAGAATATGTATCTAGTTTACAGTAGACAGGGATGGCATATTCAGAGATTGGCACAAGCAGAGTTTTAATCAATCTCAATTTGGTATCAGCTGGAGTAAAAGAGGAAAATAAACAGAGTTTTCGCAAACCAGAATAAATACGTGACACAGTATAGTTTATATGATCAGATGCTGAAAGGAAACGGTTTATCTTCTAACCAAGATTTGTCACTATATCGGAAAAAGTAAGCCTAGTTGAATTAAGGAAAATAGACGGAATCTGTTCAGTGCAATATGCTATTTTCGAAAATATGTTACAATTAATTGACTTTTTCTAGGATTTAAAATTAAATCATTATTTTCAGCCCAATTGATTATTGCTGATAAGTCTAAATTAAATCTAGCCACAAGATCTTCCATTAGGCCAATGGGACGGGATAAATAAATCTGAGCGTCGTCAGCATAAAGATGAACAGATGCGTTTTGACATACTTGTGGAAGATCATTTATAAAGAGACAAAACAAAATCGGGCCAAGGATTGAACCCTGAGGCACATCAATAAGTATTTTGATTGGTTTTGAGCATTGCTTATCCAAAATATAACTTTAATTTCAAGCACAAAATTTGATGGTTAACACTGTCAAAGGCTTTTGAGAAGTCAAGTAGGCACAACAGCGTAAGATATTTCTTATCAAAATTTAATTTTATATCATCGAGCATTTTGATCATAGCTGTAGAGCAGCTGTGATTAGCGCGAAAACCTTGCACTGGTGATAATAGATTTAAACGAGCAAGATAATTAGATATTTGCTTTCGAAGAATTTTTTCAAAAACCTTAGATAAGCAAGGTAAAGTGCTTATGGGTCGAAAATCGGTCTTCGATGTTGGGTTTGCTTTTTTGGGAACAGGAATAACCTTTGCTATTTTCCATGCATTAGGGAAAGTCGAAGATGTTATGCAAAAATTAAACAGATGTGTAGGCAATTTATAATATAAGGCAACAACATTTTCACGAAACGCAACTGCAAACCATCCTCACCCATTGCGTTTGATTTCAGACTTTGAAAAATAAGGATAACCTCGGCTTCAGAAACTACTTCGAACTCCAAGTGACGAGGTGAATGAATTTGGAGAGTGTTTTCCGGATGAAATGACGAGTTGCAACTACGATTCGATGCAAATGCATTGTTTAATTCGTCAACATTAGGTATATTTGTTGACGCTTGAGTTTTACCGATACCAATGGAGCGCAAATTGCTTCAAATTTTTTTTTAAGTTTGGTCAGCACTCAACTTCGAAAGAAAATATCGTTTTTTGCTCTTTTGGTGACGAATGAAGAAAAATTTCTGGCTCTACAGAAAATTTGCCTATTAAAACTGGTTGGCTCTAATTTCCATTTAGCATATAGTTTTCTCCTATTTTTTATTGCATTAAGTACCACAGCAGTAAACCATGGACATTTCTTATTACGAACAACAACTCCTTTAAGGGGAACATGGTTATTAAAAAGATTATTAATTAATGTCTGGACAAAGTCAACTTTTTCGTCAATATCCGCTAAAAAGTAACAAGAGTGCCATGGAAGTAAACTATCATGATAATGGAGATTGCTGAAGTTAATTGATGCATAGTCCCAAAATCGAAAAGAATTCTGTTAGGGAACACGGGAAAAATCAATGTTATATGTGCAGAAAAGCATATCATGATCAGATATTCCCTCTAGTGATAATTGTTCTTGCAGTAACACATTAGAGGGGTCGGATACAACAAACAGATCAAGAAGACTTAGATGGGATTCAGGCCCAAAACGGGTAGTATAGGAGTTAATAACCACAAGTCCTGTAGAAGCAATATCATTTAAAAGCCGACAGGATCTGCTATCATTTTTAAATAAGTCAGCGTTAAAATCATCACAAAGTATAATGTTTTCATAACATGGTGAGAACTGTTGAAGGGTAGAAAACAACAAAACAAATCAAAAAACAATTTCGGTTAGGACTATAGACGACGCCAAATAATCATTTTACATTACCATATGAGATTTCAGTAATCAAAAATTCAGTGTCATTTCCCACCGACTTCCCTAAAACTCTACAACTCAAAGCATGCTAAACGTAAATTGCTATACCGCCTCCAGTAGTGAGAGTAATTCTATTATGAGGAATCATCTTATAGCCAGGAATGCCATATATTTTTTCGGTATCATCTTTACCATCCAGAGCTTTAAACTCACGCATATAACTATCACGCATATATATTCGAGAATTTGATCGAAGGAAAACCCCACCTTCTACGCGCCATCTAATGTGACCATAATATTTCCCTCTACTGCGTTGCCCCTCCGGGTTAGATTCAAAGATTCTGCGGGCCAAAGTAATGGTGTCCATTGGGTCTACATGGAGTCCATTCACTCTACTACATATATTATACAGGTTGTATAGTTCATCGCTGAATCTTCTCCTTCAAAGACCGTTAACGCAAATGGGACCGAATATTTTTCCATATTTTTTCTCTAGAATCAACTAAGTATATCTTCATCCATAAAGTAGGACTGAGATGACCAAGGTCTTGTATAGAGTCTTCTTAGTTTTTCGGGATAGAGCCTTACCATTCAATCGTTTTCTTAGCCCAGGTTAGGTTAGGTTAGGTTAGAGTGGCGGTTGGAAAACCAACCCACTTAGTCCTATTGGCTCGTTGTGCTGCAATGTGGATCTATGATCCTCTTACTCGTGGAACCAATTTGAGCTAACCATGAAGTGCAGGAGGCCGTTAACGTCTGTATTTTTCAAATCGCTTAAGTCGTTGTAGAAGAAGGTTCCTAGATGGAGTTTTCCTCTCTGGGAGAGAGCTGAACACGTACAGAGAAGATGGAGGACTGTCTCCTCTTCCTCCTCGTCCTTGTAGCTTATACAGAAATCGTTTGTGAAAGCGCCAATCCTTCTTGCATACTTGCCTATAAAGCAATGTCCAGTGATGACACTTATAATAGCGCTGAGATGTTTTCTATTTAGAAAAATCAGACTTTTAGAGCGATTCAGATAGAGCTTTGGCCAGATCTGTTTAGTCGCTAGACATGTTGGCCCACCCACCCAAATAATAATTTGCACATAACAATTGGTATAGTTATGCTAGCGTTTGCCATTAGAATAGGTAGAGTGGTTCCAAGTTTGGCGAGTTCGTCGGCCTTCAATAATATGCTCTGCCATCTCCGTAAAAGATGATCGGCATTCAAAAGCGGTTTTAGAATTTAGTGAAACCGAGCCCAGGGACTTGATAGCGGCCTGACTATCCAAAAAGATGCGGATATCATTTGAAGATATCACGTTTTTCTCTAGTCAGGACAGAGATTTTTTAATCGCCAAAATTTATACCTGGAACACACTACAGTGATTTGGAAGACGGAATGAGTGGCTTAGATTTAGCTTATCTGAGAAAACACCTCCACCAACCCCGCTATCGGTTTTAGATCCATCTGTATAGAAATGGATAGACTTCCTCACAGAAGGATCTGAGGGAAAGCTCGCATGAAAGGCTTTGTCAAATCGAAGTTTAGGTATGGTGTAATAAATTATCTCTAAGTGGTTTCCTAATGTATTAAGAATATTAGCGTGGTCAAATAAATTATTTGTTCCCTGTGAAGTCACTTTAAGGTGAATAGCTGCAGTCGCTGAAGATGTCGATGTCGAGTTCTTTGATGGTATTGAGATGCTTACTTAAGACGGCTCCCTCTCGCTTCTAAGTATATCAGCAGTTCATTTACCACTAAGTTCAAAGAAGGGGAGAAAAGACACCGCCTTGCGGCGTGCCTCTATTAACACATCTTTTAACAGAAGTACCACCCAGTTTAGGGTTGATTATCCTGCTATTTAGCATAAGACTGATCAACTCCGCAAGTGAATCGTCTACCTATAGATTTGATAGCGCAGTCGTGATTGTGGATGTATTGACGTTGTTCAAAGCGCCGTCTATGTCTAGGAAAGCAACCATTGTATACTCTCTGTATTGTAGGGATCGTTCGATGTGGATAATCAGTGAATGCAGAGCCGTTTCCACTAATTTTTCTTTACAGTAGGCATGTTGAGCCGTTGACAAAAGTCTTGGATAGATTTTAGCTCGAATATGGATATCAATCAGCCGTTCTACAGTTTTTAGAAGGAAAGTTGATAGACTTATAGGTCTGAGGTCCTTTGGGACATCATGAGAGCATTTTCTGACCTTGGGAATGAAAGCTACATTAACTTCTCTCCATGACAGTGGAATGTGGATCAATTCTACACAGCTCCTCATGATATTCTCTAGCGTTAGCAAGATAATATCTGAGACAGTATGTTTCTTGTAATCACACCATGAATTTTGTTCACGGTTGCAGTAGTCCTGTTTTGGTTACTGTTTGCAGCAAATGTTCTCTTAGCCGCGATGTCTCAGAGGTTTCTATGATTTTTTCACAGAATTATCTCCAAGATTGAGGCTTTGTTTTGCTCAGTTCTTTTTTATATATTTTGAGGGATTCCTTGTATGAGTCCCAGTCAGTTACTTTTCTTGTACTCTTTGCAAGGTTGAACAGTTTTCTGAAGGTTTTTCTAAGCGGTCCTAGTGCTGAAGTCCACCAGTTCGGCTTTTTCTTGCCCCAAGGTTGAATCAGAGGGCAACAAGAAGACATAGCCTGATTAAGAGACATTGTTAATTCCTTGACTTTCATGTCAAGCTCATTGGTGTCTCGCGGTGGACTTGAGAGTTCAGAGGATAGTGTTTTTGACAGTATTCCTCTGTATTTAAGTCAATAAATTTTCCGATAGTTTTGGAATGCTGTGTGACTGGGGGGAGCATCACCTAGGTTGAATTGGGTATATCTGTGATCTGATCTGAAAACGAGTGTTCACTCGATACTATCCAGTTCGTTAGCTTTTGAGTGATGTCAGAGGCAAGAGTGATATCTAACACTTTTTGTCGGTTTCTTGTTATAAAGGTGGGCTCATTGCCAATATTGCAAACAATAAGGATGGTATTTAAAATTTAATCAAAAAGTGATTCACCTCTATCATTGATATCGGTACTGCCCCATACCGTGTCATGAGCGTTAGCGTCGCATCTGATGATAAGTTTCTTAGCCCAAAGAAACGATTGGATTGGAAGTAGAATTTAGAGCTTCGAAATTATAGCTGTCAACTGTGACTTACTGTCCAATTCGTCGATGTTGTGTGCATATACTTCGTTTTGTCATCATATACCTCTAAATCCATTTTGGCAGTCTCCGTTTCAATACCAGCGAACGTAATGGTGACAGTTCGCGCTAAATTCTTTCAATCATACCGATATCTTCAGCGTACGCTAGTACTTGCACCGAATTTTCAAATATCAGACCTTCATTGCTCACTTATGAGTTCTATACAATTCTTTAAAATATGGTGTTACAAAAGTCACATGACAGCGGGTTACCTTGTCTAAAATCTTTTTTTATATCAGAGATCTTGGTCAATTGGTTTGACAGTGATGTCGAAGTTAGACAAGGCTTAATATGATATAGCTCTTCTTTATATACCGCCTTAAAATCAATGAAAAGATGCTGGATATCAGTTTGAACTTCTCGAGAGTTTAATCGAGAACTTTTCTGGTCTGAAGCCGCACTGATAGGGGCCAATCAGGTTGATGTTCACACAATATGACAAATAAGGTTTTGGATGCGATGTTAAGAAGATGTACAACTTTATACTTTGCGCAGTTGAGATTGTTTCCTTTTTTGTGGATCAGGCAAGCGATGCTAAGATTCCTTTAATAAGGCATACACCCTTCTGACCAGATATGAATGAGACTGTATACTCATCACAAAGTCACTTTCATCATCTTTGAGTACTTCGGTCGGAAAGCCGTAAGGTTCACTTGCTTTGTTCGATTTCATCTTAGATATTTCTATACTTACTGCATTTTGGGAAGGTAGACGGAAATTTTTGGTTATCATCGTCTCAGTTAAGTAGTCTATTATGCCTGATGGCAGGACGAAGCTTCGCCTCCGGTACATGTACAGTCTACAGAAAAAGCTGTTCCATATAATAATCACCGACTGCGACTCTACTACAAGTTTTCATTCTTCATCTCTATAGATTTCTATACGAGTCTGCTTGCCTTGACATGTTCTTTTTGTCTGTTGGTAAAACTTTCTTTCGTTATTGCTGGAGAACCTCTCAATATCCAGGGACGCCATCTTTAATGATACATTAAGAGCGTTGCCACTGGTCTTCGGTATTTGATGCTGGCGGTATAGGAATTAAGATATTTCGGGATACGAGTTCGGCGAAAATTCTCTAGGTCTCATGCGAATGCAGCTTTTCTATGTTATATCTTCCACAGTAGTTTTTCTTTTTCGTAATGCCTGGAAAATCCGCATTCGCACCTCGGCTACAACAAGGTGCTGAGTCACCTTTGTGTATATTGAGATATACACAATGTTGGCTGTCCACAAAGTTTGGACAGAGTCAATATTGGCTGTCCACAAACTTTGGACGTCCAGAATACGAGAGGCCTGTCCTTTGTCTACCGCAATGTGATCAATTTTATTTAGCTTTTCATTATCTGGAGACCGCCATATTTTCTTGTATATATTGAGATGAGGAACCCGTTTGCTTTCTATAACGATATTTCATTCCATTGGAAAGTCAGTAAGCCGAAATCCATTGCCAGACATGGTGTCATGTAGACTACGCTTATCAATTGTCCTACCAAATATGTACTCCTTTCCTATCCTAGCGTTATGGAAGGATTTACGTAGTACGATTTAAGCGTCATATCTCGGACATTTCTCAAATGTTTTGTCGACCAGTTCGGAGAAACATTTTTTGGTCGCGTTGCTCTTGTCTACCGTAGGCCCATGGGCGCATATTAGGCCAATATAAGCGAATTCCGCCTTGATGCGGATTGTCATTAGATGTCGGAAGCTCAAGACATCTTGCCTAAATCTGCCGAATATGTCAACTCCACATTTGAATAACTTTTGTTTATTTTGCCTATAACAATCACCATATTATATTTCACAGTTTTTAACCCCCCCTATTTCCGGCGCATCCCTTCGAACTTCCTGGATGGTGGTGATATCTGCGTGATAGCAGTCAAGGGGATCTGCTTATTGCTTTGCTGCACGTGACTTGTTAAGTCTCCGACCATACCACGTGCAGATCCGAAGGTCTTTGTCCTTTAAACATTTGCAAGGGTCATCAATAGCGTATCCGTTTTTATGAGAGGTCATTATTTATTTATCAATTTACCAATTTCATCTTAAAAGACAACTTTTTCTGGACTACTTCTAGATTTACAAATAACATGTAGGAGATAAAATGCAATTCAGAGATCACAAAGAGTTTAAAATGGTTCTCTAACAAAGAATGCAAGAAGGTGCGTACAAACTGTACTAAAAATTGGTAAAATAAAAGGGGAATCAATGTGAACTGTTAATAATCCATGCGCAAAAAGTGCTGAGTAATATACATATATTTTTAGCTCGCACGCAACGCACCATGCCTGTTGACTGGAGATGCTTTAGCGATTTTATGTTCAGATGACCTATCCTTCTGTGCCACAAGTTCAAAGAACTTTGCTTAACAACGTACCGGTTATACTGTATAATTTCGCCTGGACGCCTCGGAATACAATTTTGGTGCTATAACCTGTCGCTGCGCTTACCGAGATGAGGTTTTCATTTGTAAACAGGATAAACAGTGTGCTGAATAATTTCATTTCTTTTGCCACATTGCTTATGACAATACTGCGGTTCCGATTCCTGCAATTTTTGCTTGCACATTTTTTGCACATTTTTTGCACATTTCTAGACTTTCAAACAAAACTTTGTCGAGCACATATAGGAAGTAACTCCGATATTAAGGCACCAGGTTATGCCGTCAGTAGACACCCTAACCCTTCTGGCAATGGATGTTTTAAAACCTTCCCATCAATGGGACAGGTCTGGCTGGACCTTCATACATTTGAAGTTCTTTTTTTGTTATTTTGGACATGTTATAATATTTATTTTTAATTTAAATTTTTTTTTACATAACATTAATACTAGAAAGTATTATCTTGGTTTACACATTTATGACATTTATGTAACTGGATACTGTACAGGCAGTGCACGCAAAACTGGTTTTTCTTTGTATTTTATCGTTTATTCTGCAAATTCTCCGAAGAAAGATTCGATGCCAATTCGAACAGAAAGCACTCCTATTATCCTTGGATCGTTTATCCTTGCTTCGATCTGAGAGGTCACTAACTGCTCAAACAAAGAATGCAAAAGTTGTCGACATGCATTGGTTTTATTCATTCAACTCATATTATTTACTTTTTTATAAATTATGAAAAATGCTTAAGCTACGACATCCAACATGTTGTAGAAAAAAGTCAATGACCATCTCAACATTTGATCTATGACGTCGACGCCAACTTTATGTTTGTTGTTAAACAGAAGTGATTGTGGCTTTCTTGCTGTTCCAACCAATTCGGTGCAATAGTGAACTGTTGACAGTAAAATGGCTGCCTTAGACTTTTTCGGTACGTAAGTCACTTCTGCGACATTATCCGTAAATCCAAAGATAGAGGATTGTGTTAAGCAACTACGGTCCGGAAGCATTTCTTTAGAAATGCACTTCTTTTTCCGTCGAATAGTTCCAACAAAGGCCAGTCCAGATTCCCGAAGTTTTTCCACACATTCAAAATCTGAAAAAAAATTTTTCAGGAACACAGTTCTCCCGCTGGATCGGTACTTGGTTGCTAGTTCAATCATCATCTTTTCGCCCAAATTTATAGCCATCTTCTTTGCCCGTATACAGAATATGGAATGTATAGTGTAAATTGTGTGCTTCCTCTGTTTGGAAATAGTTGTTCGTCAATGGTTATAGCTTCTGTCGGCGTATACGCAGTTTCTAAATTAAGATTAAACATTATCTAAATACTAAATTTGCACTTTGCCGTTCGACACGAGTCCTTTGATCGTCAAATCTTATAAGCCGATTTATAGCCCAGAATCGGTTTGGAGACATTGCTGCTCTGAATACGATATTCATGTTGGTTTTCCACAATTCTTCTGTGTGCAGCATGTTGGCTATTTTGAAGACCAAAATAGGCATATACAATGTGGGGTGAAAAGTAACCTTGGAAATGATTTTTTTTTTTTAATGTTTTTTTTTATTTTATTCAATATACTCCTCCGTGGCGTCGAAGATTTCCTCGCATGCGCTGATTTTTTTATTGATGAGCCATCGTTTGAGGTTTGGGAAGAGACAATAGACTGAGGGAGCCAAATTGGGCGAATACGGTGAATGCGACAGCAATTGGAGCCGTATGTAATTGATTTTAGCCGTGGTTGCGATGCAAAAATAAATTTTTTTTTTCGCTTCATATGAGGCCATTTTGCAGCGGCTTCGCTCCAATAATGCACAGTAATACTCGCTGCTCATGGTTTTTCCTTTTTCGAGGTAGTCCACGAATAGTATTCCATGACAATCCCAGAAAACCGACGCCATAACCTTTCCGACCCATCGAGCTTCCCTCGGCCGCTTCGGAGAACTCGTACCGGCTTCAGTCTGTTCTTTGGTGTTCAACAGTTGCCAATCGACGCCAAAAGTCCACCCGATTCCGCTTCAGCAAGTCCAAACACTCTTTCGAAGTGCTCTCGCGTTCGTGGTTTTGGTCAGGAGTGAGTATACGCGGCACCAAGCGGCAGGATAACTTTTTCATATGCGGAATATTGCCCAAAATATGGCTTGTGCGCTCAGTACTAATCTTTGTGGTAGCTGCTAGCTCGCGCACCTTCACTTTCCGGTCAGCCAACACCATTTCATGTATTTTTTTTTTGACATCTGTAACCGCATCGGAGGGCCTGCCGCTGCGGACTTGATCGGTTTTGGAGTTGCGGCCACCACGAAACTGTCGAAACCAATATTTGACTGTGCAATCTGACGGAGCATTAGCCCCATAATATTTATCAAACTTTTCTTTTGTTTCCTTCGCCGTTTTGCATCTCAAAAAATAATGTTTTATGAGAGAACGAAAATCGTTTTTGTCCATATTCAACATGATACCAAATACGTCAAAAATAATCAGCTGTCAAAACAAAACTAAAACAGTGTCGCACTGAAATTTGGCATGTCTGTCTACTGTTGGGCCCTTTTATTAGTTTCTTGCATGAAGATAACCATCATATCTTCTGATATCATTGTTTTGATGATACCAAGATGATGAAGATACCTCGTTTTACGCAGCCACCGACTTCTCAAATGACCTTGTGTGCTCTTAAACGACCTGTTGCTGGGGGTTGTTGGTACCATTTTGTTTCAAATTTGACCAAATGGTATTTCTTGAAGAATTTACCTTCTTGCGCTTGGCGAACTCGATCGTTTTCTGCTTGTAGCTCCTCCAGCATCTCGTCATCACCAATATCTTCTATATCCTATATTCCCCCTACTACTAAGTCTGTCTCCGCATCAGAATTATCCCCATCGGGAACATAGTCCACCGTCATCGCCACTAGAACTTTATACTTCAGAGCAACTCTCTGGTACTTCTTCGACCATAATATGATAATTTACTTTCGTAGAAGTATATTGTTCCTACCAGGTGTACCGGTATGAAGTGAGCGTCAAGATACAAATGTCTCGATAGGGAACATTCATTGTCAACGGGTCTTAATTTTTTTTTTTTTTTTTGTTTGGTTGCTATGACACCTGTCAAACATATTTATAGTAGTATACATCAAGTCATTGAGCAAACAACATCATATTTTTTCATCGTGTTAAAAATGTCGAATTTTGTACCAGAAAATGATGACTTGCGGAAAGCATTAATTTTTTGTTTTCATTTGACATGCAAAAGATGGTTTCAACGGTTCTGAGATAACGATTTTGATGTGAAAAATGAAGAATGTGGAAGACCACCAAGAAAGTTTGAAGACGCCGAATCGAAAACAATATTGGATGAAGATGACACTTTGAGTCACAAACGAATGGCAGAAATGTTAAATGTTGCACAGCAAACGACTTCTGACCGTTTAAAAGTAATGGGAAAGATCCAAGAGTCTGGAAAATGGGAGGCGATGCAAAACCGAAAAACTACTTATGAAGTTTTGCATAGAAAAATTATGAAAATAGGATTTATTTTCAGAATCCTAAACGGGCAAATATCATGGGTTAATCCGGGACAACCATCAACTTCGACTGCAAAACCAGATCGATTCGGCAAGATGGCAATGCTGTGTTTTTGGTCTGACTAGAAAGGTGCGGTGTACCACGAGCTTCTTAAACCTGGTGCAACCGTTAATACAGACAGCTACCGATAACAAATAATCAATTTCAACCAAGCATTGATCGAAAAACGACCAGAAGACACGGCAAGGTAATTTTGCTCCATGACAATTCACCTGCACACAAAGCAAAACTGGTTCAGGATACAACCAAATCACTTGGCTAAAAGGTGCTACCCCAACCGCCCTATTCACCAGACTTGGCTCCTACCGACTACCATTTGTTTTCATCTTTAGGACACGCATTAGCTGAGCACCACTTCGAATCAATCCTACGAGGAAGTCGAAAATTGGGTGACTTTTTTGTTTGCTTCAAAAGACGAACAGTTTTATTGGCGTGGAATCCATAAATTGTCTGAAAGATGGCAAAAATGTGTAGCTAGCAATGGCCAATACTTTGAATAAAATGGGTTTTACTTTCCCATTAAAATTTTGTGTTTTATTTTCACTTCATACCGGTACACCTGGTTATACTGATCGATAATATATCATATATATATATATACTCTCATATATACGCACAAACTGAAAAAAAAAAAACTAACTGTAAAATTCATTAAAGATCTAATTATCTGGAAGTCGTAGACAATCCACGATTTACAATCAAATACGAAATGTTCAAGTGACTCAATGGCCTGAATATGTCATAAACACGAGTAATTAGTGGAAAACTTCAGTGATTACCTTAATTATTTAGTTTATATATTGGGTATATAATTAAATTCGTGCGTTTTTTTCCAAAATTTGAACGTTTATTTATGAAAAACATGTACAATAGTATTATTCAAAGTATTGCCCATCTGAACCTATGACTTTTTCCCATCTTTCTGGCAATTTGTGGATCCCATCCCAAAAGAACTGCGCTGGCTTGGCAGCCAAGAATGAATCAAACCAGTTTTTGATATTCTGCTCGGATGTGAACCGGATTTCAGTGAGGGCGTCCTGCACCGACTGAAACAAATGGTAGTCAGAAGGGGCAAGGTCTGGGCTATAAAACGGGTGGGGTAACACTTCCCATCCACTGTTTTCCAAATAGTTCTTAACCGGAATAGCAACGTGGGGCCGAGCGTTGTCATGATGGAATATTATTGCCTCGTGTCTGGTCGCATATTCCGGGCGTTTTTCGGCTACTGCTCTCTTCAAACGGATTAATTGTGTTCGGTAGCATTGTCCATTGATATTTTCACCCGGTTTTAGCATCTGATAATACAGCACACCCATCTGATCCCACCAATACTGAGCATTACGTTCGCGCCATGGATATTCGGCTTTGTCGTTGATTTGGCTGGTTGGCCGGGTTTCACATATGATTTTTTGCGCTTGGGATTGTCGTAATGAATCCATTTTTCATAACTAGTAACAATTCGATGCAAAAATGACTTCCTTTTGTGGCGTTCCAGCAGCATTTCGAACATGCAAAACCGCCTTTCGACGTCTCTCGGCTTGAGTTCATGTGGAACCCAATTTCCTTGCTTTTGAAAATATCCAGCTGCTTGAGTGACACCCAAAGATTCTGCGAGCTCTTCTTGTGTTTGGCAACAATCTTCATAGAGTAATGCTTCCAGTTCTTCATCTTCAAACTTTTTTGGCTGCCCAGGACGTTCAACATCTTCCAAGCCAAAATCACCACTTTTAAATCGTGCAAACCACTTTTGGCACGTTCGCTCAGCTAGCGCATGTTCACCATAAACTTCCACCAAAATACGATGACTTTCGGTATCAGTTTTCTTCATATTAAAGTAATGAAGAAGAACTCCCCGCAAAAACACTTTTCCAGGCACCAGGTTCGACATATTTGAGTGAAAAAAAATTATTGTTGTTTACGCTTCAAATGAATGACATATACTGAAATGAGGTACAATGACAGTAACTTTCCAATGCATGTTCCAACGGAATAATAACAATGGAACAATACAAGTTACGCCATCTCTTAGTAAACCGCACAAATTAAGTTATAGACCCAATATAATGCACTGAGCAAAACTAACAAAATTAAAACGGACTTAGGTAAAAAAAGTTAATATTCTCTTATGGAATGATAAATAAATACATTTCTCCTCATGGTACAATATGTTTCAAGATTTAGTCAGACCTATTCAGTTGATTCTAGAGGTTGTTGTAGAAAAACGTTTTTTTTTTTCTCACCCATTTAGATTTACAATTTATTGTCCACGCTAAAACATTAAAAATATGTACACTGACAATGTCAGGAAATTTGGTAAAGATAGCTACACAATCAATTAGGAAGAAATGATTTCAAAAGTGGAAAAGGTCTGGCCAGACCTACTCAAGAGCAGACTTTTTTGTTGTTGTGAAGCCATAATTCGCTCCGTCTGTGGTACTTAACTGTGTTGTTTTTGTCTTTACTTTACTTCAGTTTCAGTCTTTCGCCATATGAAATTTTTTCCTGTAAGAGTTATTTATGGTTTGCCTACGGTGAAATCAGAGAAAAGAAAAACGAGATGTTTTCTGTGAGACGTCTTTATTGCAAGTAATTTAATTTTAACAGTTGGCCTGCTACAACAGGTTCAGAGTCAAGTACAATAATATGCACTTGATCATAATAGTTCGAGAGTACAGTAACATTAGTACATTATTTGATTACATTAGCATATGTACATAACAAAGTACTAAAATCAATATACATAGAGTCACAACATATCAATATTTGTTTTTTTTTACAAATTTATTGTACTATGCTTCTTACAGATCGATCATCCTGACAGAAAAGCGTTCTCAATTTCTTTAAATACCAATATTTTACCGAAAGCCCAAAATAGCACATTATTATCGAACTTGTTAAATACATACAACAATATATCATAATAATACAGAATATAAAAGTTAACACATCATTTCGATTGAACATAATCAAAAATTCTAATGTATACATACACTGAAGCTTATAATAAATGAGATACATTTAAATTAACATATGGCTTAATATTTTCGGGCGAAGCTACACCCTCATAAGGTATTCTTGGAATTTGCATGATTTTGATATCTTTTACTAAATAACGATCATTTTTTAATATTTGAACAACTTCAAAAGGTCTCTTGTATTAGCAATAAGTTTTTTTTTATTAATTCCTGGAGTGTTGACAACATTCTTTAACATAACAAAATCACTGATTTAATATACATGCGGCTTTTTATGCCTTTTATCAAAATTACACTTTTTCTTTTTTTTTTTTTGAATATTAACAATTTTTTGTTTAGCTTTCCGTCTCAAAACTTCAAAGTTCTTTATATGATTGGATAAAATATTTTGTTGGAGAAAGTCTCGCATTTTATAATTAACAACACCCCTTTGCGTAACTGCGAACAACAACATGCTTGGACAGAGACCTGTAATTATTTTTAACATTGTTAAGAGCAAATTAGACTTTGTGAAGATAATTTGTCCATTCGCCAGAATTTTCTTCAGTTTCCTTTGCTAACATGGCTGTTATACTTCTATTTATTCGTTCAACTTGTCCATTGAACTGATACATTGGATTAAATATCGTTATCCATACAAAAGTTAGCAAAATTCTCTGAAGCGAAACAGCTGCCTCTATCTGATATAATTCGGATTGATTTGCTGTAATTTGAAAAGTAAGAATTCAGACAGTCTACCACTTCTTTTGTAGTAGTGTTTTTGACTGAATAAAGTTTTGTAAACTTTAAAAATGCATCTACGATAACAAGTAGATAGAGAACATAATAATCGATATGAATTGTCTCGAAAGGTGACTCACCTTTTGGGATATTATGGAGAACACCTTCCTTCTTTCCGGCAGATGGAGAGAAATGGATACATTTTTTATATAATTTTTAATTTTTTGTTTCATACAAGGAAACCAGTATGTCTTACTAATAAAATTGTAGATTATCATGGTGCATCTGTATTACATTTATCTCCATCTGCGATGGAACATAAAAGAATACATTGCCTTCAAGTTAACGATAAATAAGTCTTTTATTCATAAAAAGGGCTTTATTTCTTTTCTAATTCACTTATAAGATTTTTTATGGTAGGGTCTTTCTGTTCACCGGCCGCAAGAAGCTGCTTCAACAAGTAAAACTTTGTGGCATCTGCTTAGTGCATCTCTATGTTCTATCACAAAGTCATAATCTTGGAGCACTAACGCCCATATATAGATTCTAGTATTCAAAACTTTTTTATTAAGAGTAAGTGTCAATGCTTTGCAGTCCGTAACCACTTTAAATTTGATTCAAATAAGATAGATTCCAAATCTGCGTATGGCATAGATGACCGCAAGCGTTTCTAGCTCGTAGAAATGATATTTATATTCCGGAGGAGTGGCACGTTTAGAGAAGTAAAATATTGGATGAAATAATCTATTATCTTGCCATTGTAAAAGAGCCCCACCGAATTATAATTCCACAATGCAACTCTGCATCTGAAGTCGTAAATATTTTTAATATAGAAGCGTTCAATAATTTTTGTTTTAATAATTCAAAAACAGAAAATTCGTTTTTACCAATTTCAAATGAAGCATCTTTTTTTATTAGGTCGTGCAAGGGTTTGGATATTATTGAAAAATCTTTTATAAATTTTCTAAAATATGAACATAATCCTAGAGAAGAATGAATATTTTTTGAATCGGTTGGTATAGGAAAGTCAGATACAGCACGCAAACCTTCTGCATTGGGATAAATTCCATTTTGAGATACTTCATAGCCTAAGTAAGTGATTTTTTCGTAAAGAAACAAACATTTATCATAACATCATAATCAGCTGCAAATTTTTTTTCTTTACTGTATCTTAAATGCTCGTCTTTAGTTTCCGTTGCAATAAGCAAATCGTCTATCTATATCAACAGTTTTCCTTCAATAATAACATCCTTAAATATTAAGTCAATCATTGAAATACTCCGGGGGCATTCTTAAACCCAAAAGGCATGCGGAGATACTCAAATTCTCCTACACGTGTAACAAATGAGGTATTTTTACTGAATCTTCAGATATTTTGACATGATGGAAACCGCTTTTTAAGTCTAGCAAAGTGAAAAATCTTTTGTTACGTAATCTGTCAAGGTGGTCTTCAATAAGGGGAATCGGAAAATTATCTTTGACTGTTATTCTGTTAAACTGATGGTAATCGAAACATAGACGAAGCTCTCCTGTTTATTGTACAATGGGAGATGCAAACGGAAAATTACTCTTTTCATTAAATCGTCTAATATGTTACGTAGTTCTTGTGTATGGGCATAAGGTAAACGTCGAGGTGTACAATTAAAAATAGTTTTGGAATGATTTAAAATAATCTTCATTTTGATTTGGAAAGTCACTTTTAAAAACACTTCTGTCAACAAGGGTATTGACTTGACATTTTTCCTTATAACTTCAATTTTTATTAATTTTCATATTCAATTTATCATCGTCTTCACTATCAATATCAATACTTAAAATTTCATTTACGACGCTGTCAATACTTTTCATTTAAATTTCTTTTTTTTTAAATTATTTAAACTCACATTTTCGTCTTTTATTGTTAATTTAATATTCTTTTTCTCTAAAGAGTGTCTCACAACTATCTCTAATCTTAATTTTACAATACGTCTTACCTAAAATAGGTAATTTGCTGTTGTTTATTCCTACATAGTCATGCAGATCAGATTCTAAAGATGTCATCAGGTAGGATGGTACGTACTTCTCCTGAATGAATCTTATTGGACTTCCTGTATCTATCATCGACCAGGCAGTCATATTGGTGTCAACATCGGATTCATCACACATAAAACTGAACTCAATTTAACTTTGGAAATCTTCAGAAATGAAGAGTTGTCCCGTGGAATGTGGTCTTCCACTAATAATACTGATGACGATTGTGTACAGTACTGGAGCAATATGTCCATAGCGATGGCAGGTTCCTCTTTCTCTGTGGGGCTTGGGACAATTTTTTGCTTTGTGCCCATTCATGGCACTCTTAGTTTTACCGTTTGCATCTGATGTCGTCGGATAAACTTCAAGGGCCATTTTTGTATGTTTCCGGAAAACAGTTTTCAGCTCCGTTAAATTGTTAGCTGTGAATAAAAGCTGTTTTTAAAAAACTGATTCCGGGATACCTCTTATTATATATTCTATAAGATCCGATTCTTCGATGTCAGCGACATTTTCGATTTCTTGCATAATTAAAACTTATTATTATTATTTGATTACATTAGCATATGTACATAAGAAATTACTAAAATAAATTTAGGGTGACAGCATATTATTATTTTTTTTACAAGTTTATTGTACTATGACTCTTACACTCCTACGTGCGCACCAATTGAATGGAAAAGATGTACTTATGTTGTTGTAGTTTGTCGGGTTTTTCGATTTATTTTACCTCCAGAAGCCTTGAGCAAACAACGTGTGCTTGGAATGTAGCTTGGACAGCTTTGTACTAACAAATCCTTATCTGGCGTGAATTTGTCCATATTCTAGTTGAGAGACGTTTGAACTCCTCCGCCTTTGTGGCTTCCAAAAAGCAAGCTCCATTGAAGAGATGAATGCTCATTGTTTGAGGTTATGGGGTTACTCGTGGATTCGCTAAACAACTGGTAAATATTTTCTTCCGAAAATTTTATAAAATATCAAATCCTTTATATTCTGGATATATAACTTAATTCGTGGATGTACAATAGTATTATTTAAAGTATTATCAATCTGAAGCTATGACTTTTTCCCATCTTTCTGGCAATTTGTGGATCCCATCCCAAAAGAACTGCGCCGACTTGGCAGCCAAGAATGAATCAAGCCAATTTTTGATATTCTGCTCTGATGTGAACCGTATTTTAGTGAGCGCGTTTTGCATAGACCGGAACAAATGGTAGTCAGAAGGGGCAAGGTCTGGGCTATAAGACGGGTGGGGTAAGACTTCTCATCCACTGTTTTCCAAATAGTTCTTAACCGGAATAGCAACGTGGGGCCGAGCGTTGTCATGATGGAAAATTATTGCCTCGTGTCTGGTAGCATATTCCGGGCGTTTTTCGGCTACTGCTCCCTTTCAAATGGATTAATTGTGTTCGGTAGCGTTGTCCATTGATGATTTCACCCGGTTTTAGAAGCTCATAATACAGCACACCCACCTGATCCCACCAAATACAGAGCATTACCTTTGCGCCATGGATATTGGGCTTTGTCTTTGATTTGGCCGGTTGGCCGGGTTTCACATATGATTTTTTGCGCTTGGGGTTGTCGTAATGGATCCATTTTTCATCACCAGTAACAATCTGATGCAAAAATGACTTCCTTTTCTGGCGTTCCAGCAGCATTTCGGACATGCAAAACCGCCTTTTGACGTCTCTCGGTTTGAGTTCATGTGGAACCCGATTTCCTTGCTTTTGAATATATCCAGCTGCTTTTAAATGTTTTGAAATGGCTGCTTGAGAGCTATTTTTGTGTTTGGCAACAATCTTCATAGAGTAATGCTTCCAGTTCTTCATCTTCAAACTTTTTTGGCTGCACAGGACGTTCATCGTCTTCCAAGCCAAAATCACCACTTTTAAATCGTGCAAACCACTTTTGGCACGTTCGCTCGGCTAGCGCATATTCACCATAAACTTCCACCAAAATACGATGACTTTCGGCAGCAGTTTTCTTCATATTAAAGTAATGAAGAAGAACTCCCCGCAAAAACACTTTTTCAGGCACAAAGTTCGACATATATGAGTGAAAAAAAATATTGTTGTTTACGCTTCAAATGAATGACATATACTGAAATGATACAATGACAGTAGCTTTCCAACGCATGTTCCAATGGAATAATACAAGTTACGCCATCTCTTAGCAAACCGCCCGAGTTAAGTCATAGACCCAATAATAAATAGGCATCGCCATTAGAGGCAAATAATGCCCTTTTAGTTAGCACAGTTAAACAATATATTTTCCTGAATTTGAAACAATAAATTAATAGAAGACATGAAAAAACACTAGGAAATATGCCACTTAGTTACTTACTGATACTTACGCTACAATATGGTGTTGAACATCTATTTCAAGCAAACAGTTTACCCAGCTAGTGTGATCCTTAGTCAGCTGCCTTGAGGACCGCTCTCCAAGTCGCCTTCGACATGCTTCCGCGCGATCGTCTTCTGCTGCAATGCCCTTCAGTGATGGAATCGAAGACTTAGGCCACAGCTGTGTTGCTCATTAGCTCAACATGGCCCAGCTTACTCAGAGGCCGGATCTACGTATATACGCTTAGCCCGTACAGTACTTCAATCTCCTCTTATATTCCCCTTCAATAATGGAATGGAAATCAAAATCACACGCAGTATCTTTCTCTCGAAACGACCAAGTGTTTCACCATCCACTTTTGACGAGGTCAAAGCTTGTGCACCATAGAGCAAAATGAAGGTGGATGGCTCTGTTGTTCAATTCCAAGATTTGCAAGACTAATTCTGCGTCTGATTTCTGCACTGTTGACGTTGTTGTTTGTAACTGCAGACCCAAGGTAGATGAAGACATACTCCGATATTTTAATTGCCAAAGTTGATATTCTGACCAAACTATCGATTGTGTGCGTCCTTTTCCGCTGAAAGCATATACTTTTACTCTCCTTAACAGTTAGACTCATTTTGACTACTTTCACCTCAATATACTAGGTGGAGTGAAAAGTAACCACCTTAAACGCCAGAATGCGCTGCTACTGCAAAAAAGCTTACGATGCCTTGAAGTCCGTTCAATACTGTCTTTATTTTTGTTTGACAGCTGATTGTTGTTGGCGTGTTTGGCATCATGTTTAGTATGGATAAAAACGATTTTCGTTCTCTCATAAAACATTATTTTATGAGAGACAAAACGGCGAAGGAAACAAAAGAAAAGTTGAATAAATATTATGGGGCTAATGCTTCCTCAGATTACACCGCCAAATATTGATTTCGAGAGTTACGTGGTGGCCGCAACTCCACTACCGATCAAGTCCGCAGCGGCAGGCCCTCCGATGCGGTTACAGAGGACAATGTCAAAAAAATACAGATACCACAAAGACTAGTACTGAGCGCACACGCCATATTTTGGGCAATATTCTGCATATGAAAAAGTTATCCTGCCGCTGGGTGCCGCGCATACTCACTCTTGACCAGAAACACGAACGCGAGAGCATTTCGAAAGAGTGTTTGTACTTACTGATTCGGAATCGGGCGGGCTTTTGGCGTCTATTTTTAACTGTTGAACATCAAAGAACAGAATGAGTGCCCGGCATCGGACTAAAGCCGGTACGAGTGCTCCGAAGCGGCCGAAGGAGGCTCGTTGGGTCGGAAAGGTTATGGCGTCGGTTTTCTGGGATTGTCATGGCATACTCTTCGTGGACTACCTCGAAAAAAGGAAAAATCATTAATAGCGAGTATTACCTCACATGAAGCGAAAAAAAAATTCTGTTTTTGCAAGACAATGCACCTGCACACAAGAGCATCGCAACCACGGCTATAATCAATGACTTACGGCTCCAATTGCTGTCGCATCCACCGTATTCGCCCGGTTTGGCTCCCTCGGACTATTATTTCTTACCAAACCTCAAAAGACGGCTCATCAATAAAAAATTCAGCTCACGCGAGGAAATCATCGACGCCACGGAGGAGTATTTTGCAGACCTTCCGGAAAATTACTTTTCGGACGGGATCAAGAAGTTGGAAAATCGCTGGAATAAGTGTATCAAACTAAAAGGGAACTATATTGAATTAAACAAAAAAAAACATTTAAGAAAAAAATTTTTTTTCATTCCCAAGGAGGTTACTTTTCACCCCACCTAGTACTCGGAAGCTTCATTAATGGCTAGCTGTGTTCGTTCAATCATGTCATGTCATTCATTTTTCTGTCTAAGCTGTGGTATTTTCTATGTGTTCAGTTTAAGAGGCCATATAATTTGTGTATGATGCTGATAATGATGGTCTTTAGGAGCTTATATTCCCATATTTACGTGACGAAAATAAAAGAATTTTTGCCTGAGTTTCTCCCGAATAGCAAATCTAAATATAAATAGGTAATCGTTGTTTTCCATCCGTTTTTTTTTTTTTTTTCTAGTCCTATCCTATCGCACTTGATTGCTTTATAGCAATCTTCTGCGAGTTCTTCGCAACATGTGGTCTGTTAAGAGTCGTAACATTCCATGTGTACAACCGAAATTCCTTAAAAGCTTTGCAATGGTTGCCAACATTATATCCATCCGTGTACGAGTCTTTTCGATGTCTATAAGCCTTGCTAAGATTATGAGCCACCCCTGACTTATACAAGCACCACTATCTCTAACCCTGTTCCCGACACAATGGAACTCCTAAGATCTGAACTATCGAGCTAGTTGATCAAACTCTCTACCACCTTGACTATCGACACATGTGGTAAGACATAATAAATTACTATTGCTATTCAGAAGGAATCAAGCGAAGTGATAACTGTGCCCACCAAAGTAGTAGTAGGAAACAAATCCGCAGTCATGTTGAACAGGAGATAAAAAAAAAAAAACAAATATGGCAATGGGAAGCTGTGGGAATTAACAAAATCTAACAAGGTTTTGTTGAAAAATGCAGTGAAGTTTAAACTTAGTGACGGCGAGCTCTATGGAGGCTGAAAGTAAATAAAAAGACTAATGGCAGGATACCCTTTATTTTTTATGTCATTAGCTTTGCATTAAAAATCTGAAGCAGGGAACCTTAAGAAGAGTTACCTGAAATTTTATTATTCTTTCCTTTCAATTCGTAGCAACAGAATTGTACAGTCAATATTCACATCTCACATCTTGGGACTTATGTAGATTTTCTTCAATAAGAAGGGGAAGCACATCAGTACCGAGCATCCTCATCGACTCCTTTGTTTTAAAATTGGGATTTGTACCTATCAGATCGTTTGATAAAAAAATTGACGCAATGGCCTCCCAATTATCACAACTCGACATGCAGCAATTTAAAGTGCGATCGCCGATTGTTGCAACTAAGAAGAGTTACCATATCTCCCAGATTAATAAATCTTTCAAAGGGAATTACAATCATTTGAGTAAAAATTGAATAAAAACTCATTTATTAATAACAATATTGTCTAAAGAATTAGTATTATATAATAAAACACAGGCATATTTACAAACAATACATACATCATAGCAAAATTGGCTAAATAATCGTTTCTTTCAATCTATTCGCATCTACACATAAATAAAACCTCCTAGTGAAAGTTTGGTGGTAAATATCCATTGTTCGCATTACCGTTCTGTTGGATTTGACCAAAGTTAGCTGATGATTCAGCGTGGTGGTTGGTTTCAAGTGATCCAACAACGGATGAAACTGGGGCAATACCTTCATCTGATACCTGACTAGATCCACCCAAAGCATCGTATTGAGCTTGAATTTGTTCCTGAGCATGAGCAGCTTCCTCTGGAGTTTTGTACTTAATGAAGAACACCTCTGGTTTAGTGGTGACAGCAGCTTGTTCTTGAACTTCAGCGTGAATATCAGCTGCATCAGTCTTCTTGCTCAATACATAAATGACTGTCTTCTCCTCATTCAAAGCAGGGGTGATCTTGACCGAAGTCTTCTTGACAGACTTGGATGGAGCCTTAATGAAGACCACATTGTAGTTCTTCTTTGGTACACCAACAGTGATGTGCTTCTCCTTGTATTCTTCATCATTCTCCTCTGGAGCAGAGTGGAGGTAGAATCTCTTTGAGATCAAAGTCTCCTGATGTGGTCCTTGTTGTTGAAGGTATTGATTGGACGACGAACCATGGTTGAAGACATGTGGCTGTTGCATCTGTTGGTGTTGGTTGTTACTATTGAAGTAATTCGATGAGGAGGAAGTAAAGGAAGTCAATGGTACTGAGGCGAATTGTTGATAACTTCCGCCTAAGCCCGTGGCTGCAGCCGATAATTGCTGCTGATTGTAGTTGTATCCTTGAGGTGCAGCCACGGCTACAGCTGATAGACAAAGAACCTGAAAATTACACCAAAAATTATCAAAATTGTCCTTGAACTTGTATGTATGCCCTAGTTGGAATACTAACAATGAACCCACGCATCTTCCTGCTTAGTTGAAGTTAACCTTAGTGTTAGGGTGTAGTGTTGGACAAACTATCAAATGAACCTCTGTGTTGAGACTGATGGTGATTAAGACTTTACACTCGGTTTATATACACCAAAACGAAAATAGCTCCAAGCAATCGAATTGCGTGATAATTTCCAGCCTTCAAGATGTTATTTTCTGAACGATGTTTTTTTTTCTGAGAGAAACGTTGTGTGTTTCTGCCAAAAATATTATTTCCCCTAATTTAACCCACCTTAACCAAATTTTGATTGTGTGTTAAATTTTTATTTTTTTTTTTTTTTGGTTGCATACAGCTTTGTAGATACTTTCGTAATGAAAGAGAGTATCTATTTCTTTTTTTTATAATTTTTTCTTTGAAGATACATTCGAATTTAAAAAGAAATGATGAACATCCATCATAATCACTTGAAGCTGAGGGAAAAGAGGCACAGATAAGCGCTTACAGGGAAAAACCCCAAAAAGCTTAGAGGTTATGCTCATCGATGAATAGAAATGGAAAAAGAGTACCATAATTGTGGGACTTACTGGAAAGTAAAGTTGATCGGAGATGATGCTTACTAATCGTAATGAAAGTGAAATGTACCTCAATCGGTCTTTGAGGGCCTCTTTTCTATTTATTTATTTTTTTTTTTCGATTTCCCAACAAACAATCAATTATTTGGTGTAATTACAATAGCCATTGCAGTCGGTATTGCCGGTAGATCGGCAAATAAACAAATGCTAATGACACAATACTCTCGAAACAGGCAAACAATTGTCCATTTCTTGTAAGAAAAAATATGTCACCGAAGCGGTTTAAGGCTCACAATGTCCATGTTCATTTAATGCAACAGTTTAATGTATACTACTTGTAAGGAAAGACCTTAAATCGTACAACTAATACTTTTGTTACTGCTTTGAATTCAAAAGAACACACATAGATCACCCTATCCAGTTTGCAGCTACTAATCGAAAATTCCTGGCCAATGGTTTGTAGGCGTATAAAAGTATTGCGTTAAGCAATCAATTTTAAACCTATTTACTCGTGGTTACTTATAAAGTATTTATTCATGTGAATATGCAACAAAGATGTTTTGTAATTATATATTTTTCATACAAGAGAGTTATATAATATTTCGGTTATATCAAGCATCAGGTTTGTATACAAAAAAATTAATTTACCATATAAAAACTAACGAAGTTGATCAAGTTACCTTTCTATAGTTAAACTAGCAATTCTACGCCATTCAATCAGTAAATTGATTTCATAGTAATCTGGGAATGAAAGTACGATAAAACATATCTTAAATCTTCGGACCATCGGACTATCTTATCATCGGGCCGTAAGATCATTGGACCATCGGACCATCGGATAATGGAACCATCAGACCATCAGACCATTGGACGATCGGAGCATGGGACCTTTGGACCATTGGAGATCGGACCATCCGACCATCGGATTATCGGACCATCGGGCCATCGGACCATCGGACCATTGGACCATCGGACCATTGGACCATCGGACCATAGGATTTCATTGGAATGCACTTGATCTCTGCATTTTTATCTAGTTGCTTCTGTTCAAGTATGTTTATTTTTGTTTGTAAATTTTGTTAATTTTTTTTTTGTATTTTTGGATTTTATTCATCAAGGTTTGTATAGAGTTTTCCAATAGGGACTCGAAAATTTTAAATTTAAATTATAAACGCACTCTTTCACTAATCATCAAACTGTCACTGTTAATTAATTCAGTAAACTCAACATTTTTATCATGGTAAAGTACACTAACGAGCTACTTTCTCCGAAGATGCGCCAAGATGATGAATTTCATTCCAAAATCATATTCAGTGACAAAGCTCATTTTTGGCTCAATGGGTTCGTCAAAAAGCAAAATATATGTTATTGGTCAGGTGAAAACCCACGTGTGCTTTATGAATCACCAATTCATCCACAAAAAATAACTGTTTGGTGCGGTTTGCATGCCGGCGGTGTTATTGGGCCATATTTTTTCGTCGACGATAACGATCGTCACGTTACTGTGAATGGTCAGAATTAGAAGATATGGACTTTTACGACATGTGGTTTCAACAGGATGGTGCCACAAGCCACACACCACACGCTACAATCGATTTATTGAAGAGTAAGTATGGTGAGCGTGTTATCTGAAGACATGGGCCAGTCGATTGGCCGCCTCGTTCGTGCGATTTCACGCCGCTTGACTATTTTCTATTTTCGAAATGTGTGGCCAAGTACTTGAAAATTGGATCCAACGAATCGACCGCTGCAAACGTGCCCGCGGTGGCCGTATGAACGAAGTCGAGTTCCATTCATAAATGTTTTGATTGTACTTTAAGCCAATAATAAAGTTTTTGAAATATCTCAAATGGTTTGCCTTTTATTTAAAAAAAAAAAAAAAAGTTGCCAAGTCGTTATTAGAAAACCCTATATAAGTTGAGTATATTTTGTAAGAGCGAAATTTAATTCATCATATTTGGCACTTGTAAATTCTACCGTTTTCGAGTACTCGTTTAAAAAATGTTTGATTCTTGTAGGAGTCTTGCGGTGTAAATCATCGTCGATGGGGAGAATGGCGGGTTTTTTACTTTTCGGTAATTCCGCTGACCGGCTCCGCTTTACTAGTTGGTTTTCACCTTGTACAGCTGGAAGTTTTTCCTTTCCCCTGCATACAGAGCATTCCACGTTTTTTTTGAGGCTGCTGATAGTTTCCTCCATTTATTGTGGGCGAGAGGTGTACATTCGAAGTCGTAACACCCCTTGGATTTCCCGCAGGTTACATAATCTCCATCCCTTTGCGTAAAATATAAAGAAAGGATGCTAGAAGATACATTATTTATCAGAGGTTTAGAAACCAAATTGACTAATTGATGAAAGTAATTTATGATAGTTTACAACGACTTTATTGACTTTAAGAAGAGAGCAGTGTAAGTATACCTTACATACCGAAAACCGAATATAAAAAATGTTTCAAGGGATTGGATCAAACCCTGACATAAGTGTGTTGCACTCAATGGGCATTACTTTGAAGAGGACAATATAGATTAAGATGAATAAACTTGTATTTCTAATTTTCTGAATAAATTCCGGAAACTTTTTTTCAGAAATAATTACTTTTACATGTTTTTTCTGCAAGGCCAAGTGGCTTGTCTGCAGAAGACTGATCATTTAAATTAGTCGCATTGTTTAAGTTCAAAATACAATACAATTCATTTTTTTTCTACGAGTAAATAACTTTAACAGAAACAAGAATTTAACATTTTTTCATTTTGAAACTTAGCAATAATTCATTGAAGAGATTGGTTTAAAAACATTTTTTTCGGAAGGTTATTTAAATTCGTTGGAACCCCATTGAATGTTGCCGGAATAGCTAATAAATATTTTCTTCGAACATATTCGTCCCAATATCCAGGAACTTGTAATTAATTTGGCTGTTGTATGCGCGTGTTTATTGATTGTTGTGTTGGCATCTTATAGGAATTGTCATTTTTGAAGATTGACATTATCTCCATTTTGTATAGTTGCTCTATTGTTAAAAACTCTGGATGCTTGTTGGAAGAGAGTTTAACCTTTGGAGCTGTGGCATGCTTCCCGATGCAAGAATGCCATACCTTAAGAGGGACTCCACAAGACTAAAAAAGTATTGTTGTAGTACATCTGGTGGACATCGATAGCTCAGATGGAAAAAAAAATGCAGTGCCTCTACATTATTGCACCATTTAAAGTTGTAATCGACGACTCCCAGGTATCTGTACGTAGACACGTTATCCAGGATAGTTAAACAGTCGTCATCAGAAGAAGTTGATGGCTATTAGCTCTAGGCAGACAGTCATAGTTATGCATTTTAATTGTGAGATTATATTTTAAGATATGGGGTGGGCGTATATGCATAACATTGATATTGTTGGCGTCCATGACCAGGCCGTTGTCATGATGCCATGTTGTTATAACATCGAACTCCTTCTGCAAGATTTTTTCGTATCGTCAGCATATGCGTAAATTGTACTATTGCTTAGAACTGCAAGCATTTTGTTCATATACGTGATGAAAATTTGCTATACTAATTTTGATCCCTGTGGAACTCCAAATGATGCTTAGATGATGTCCTGTTTTAACTATACAGGGTGTCCCAGTTTAGGTTTTCGTCCTGATAGCTGAAAATTCCTGAAGTTATGGCGAACAAAAAATTGTATTGCTGGTGAGGTCTATTTTCACCCCCCCCCCCCCCCCCCCCAAATAAAAGGCCGTTCAAGTGAGAAACCTCTGATTTCCAGGTAAAACTTCTTAAAAAGCTGTAGCTTCGTAACGGATTCAGCTTAAGAATCCGTTGTGCATATTTTTGAAAGAGAATTTATGTGTGCACAAAATACTACGATTAACGATTTTTTTATCAAAACTTCTGTCTTCTCTTATTTATCTTTTTGTATGACTTTTCTACCTACAAACAACGGAAATTATTGCATACTACTATTAGAGATTTCAACACGCTTTTATAGTAAATTTTCGAAATGTTACTCGTGTCTTTGTATGCACGTTCTATTGTGTTTGATGATTTCAGACTGCAAATTATTGTTTGTTAAAATGCTTTTTAGCTCCTCTGCTACTGTATTTATTCTCTCTTGGAGCTCTTCAGTCAAATAAACCCTTTCTTTTATGGCTCCCCAGAAAAAAAATCCATTAGCGTTAGGTCAGGAGATCTAGTCGGTCAAGAAAAAGGACCAAATCGACCAATCCATCGTCCATTAAATTTTTGATTTAAGTAAGGAGCTCCATCGTGTTGGAAAACATTCTTTGCTTGTAAACAAGAGGAACATTTTCCAGGAGTTCCGGCAACTGGTCTCTCAAAAATTCTAAATAGAATGTTGAATTTAGGACATATGGAAGTATGAATGGCTCGATTAAAAATGTACAATTGGCTCAATTCTCCAACTTTATTTTACTTGTTAACTAACGGCTTTTAGTCAATTTTTTTTTTACACTCTATTTATTTTGTGATCCATTAACCTGAATGAAATAGTGGTTTGCAATAACTTTCCTTAGAAAAAATTTTTGATAAAAAAAGTAAACCTAAAAGTAAAAATTTCGAGAAAAGTGCATTTTTCTGATGAAATTTGTCCAAACGATTTTTTAAAACGTTAGCTTTAAAAAGCCATAATTTTGTCTGGCGTTAATCGTAGTATTTTGTGCATACACAAATTCTCTTTCAAATATGTGTTAAAGGGTTTTTAAGCTGAATCCGTTAGGAAGCTACGGCTTTTTAAGAAGTTTTTCCTTGGAATAAGAGGTTCCTCACTTGAACGGCCTATAACTTGGAGGGGGGTGAAAATAGACGTCACCTGCTATACAATTTTTTGTTCGCCATAACTTCAGAAATCTTCAGCTATCAGGACGAAAACCTAAATTGGGACACACTATACAGTGTGTTTTTTAACTTGAGACACCCAAATTACTCGAAAAATACGCGATATCGCGAAAAATGTTTCAGACAAAACTCACAAGGTTCTGAAGGGGACATAAGATGGTGACCACGAGTTTGACCTTCAGCCCCATTTTCAAGGTCAAACGAAGGTCACTTTTGACAGACTAGTAATCTGAGTGAAAAATTACAATTCATTTACATGAAACAAGAGACCCATTTTAAAGGTCAAACGAAGGTCACTTTTGATTTTTCAAATGATAATTCCTGATTTTCATTGCTCAGTCGTATTCCTCAATGGGGCACACGACTTTGTCTTAAAGGTCTTATTCATTTAGTGCTAGATACCACTGCACTGGAACGCCTAAATCATTAATCGGTATCCAACGTTGTTAGGGTGTTAGAAGGTCGAGATTTGTTTTGAGGAAGTCATTATTGCCTCGAGTGAACTTAAAACTCAAAGAAATTTCAGATAGAGACAAATTGTCCTAAACTTATCTGAGAGTGTATGATGTGCACTCTGCCCTTTTTTTTCTACTTGAACGAAACTGTTCTTCATTTAGAAGTTCGGTATTTGTTTTGAAGAACTGATTATTATTAGTAACGTTTTCCAGATTAACAATGCAGGCTATTTCAATTCAAGGGAAATTGAAATGATATTGATTTATGGAGATTTATGTGGAAGGAACATCGATGGTGTTGTTGCTCTTTACGCCCAACGTTTCCCAGAGCAGACACGATCGCGAGCTTCCTTTTATCGCGTCATCCAACAATTCATTGGTGAAGGAAGTGTGCAACCAAAGAAAAGAAATCGGTCAGATAGGGTGGCTGTTGAGGACAATGAAATAATAGTGTTAGCTGCCGTTGCACACGATCCTCACATTTGCACTCGCCAAATAAGTCGTGAATTAGGAATTTCTCAAACGACTTTCTGTAAGATATTACATCGGCATAAATACCATCCTTATCATGTTTCAATGCATCAAGAACTTTCTAGTGAGGATTTTCGCAACCGGGTTTCCTTTTGTCAATGGGCACTTCAGCAAATTGAACGAGACCCCCTTGTCTTCGCCAAGGTGTTATTCTCTGATGAGTCAACTTTCACCAATCACAGTACGATCAATCGACATAATATGCATTACTGGGCTACCGAAAACCCTTTTTGGTTGCGACAAGTTGAACGCCAACACCCTTAAAATGTTAATGTTAAGGCGGGAATTATTGGGGATAAATTATTAGGTCCATATTTTATTGAAGGCAACTTGAATGGCGAAAAGTATGCAAATTTCTTCTCGTGGTCATCGTCTTATGTCCCCTTCAGAACCTTGTGACTTTTGTCTGAAACATTTTTCGCGATATCACGTATTTTTCGAGTAATTTGTATATCTACAAGTTAAAAAACTCACCCTGTATACATATTTACGATTTGTCAGACAACACTCAAACCATGCCAGAAGTTGTCCTCTTACACCAATTTTTTACATTTGTCTCAATATGTTTTTATGACATAATGTTTCAAAAACTTTTTTAAAGTCGATAAATAGTATGACGGTATCATGATTGTTTTCTTTATTTTGATTGATTTGGTTTGTAAAGTCTCCGAGTAACTAACTAACGCTTTTGTTTTTTCTGTAACCGAATTAATTTTTAGCTAGAATACCATATTTTTTTTAAATATATAGTAAGCCTTTTGGCGACAGCCTCCTCGAGTATCTTATCTATTGCGTAGTTCACAATAATATGGTATTTTTTGTGCCTTCTTTGTGTATAGGTCGAATAATGGATATCTTCAGCCTTTCTGGAATCTTTGATTGTTCAAAACTCTTTTTTATAAACTTTGCTAAAACTGGGACCAGAACTTCAACGTTATCCTTTAAGTCTTTGGGTTATATTTCATCTTCCCCTGTATTTAGTGATTGGAGAATATTTTGCACTTCTCCAACACTTATATCATCTAAGAACATTGATCGACTTACACTGTTCGATGGACCTGAATAAAATTTATGTTCGCATATGTGCACCGAGTTGAATTGTTTTGCAAACCGATTTGCCAGATGACCAGGCTGTGCTGTAACAAATTTTTTAACCAGAATATCGTCCAAGTGTGTGGACTCCTTTCCTAGGATTTTCTTAACAATCTCCCATACTTCCTTTGGATTATTTTTTGTTTTTGAGAACTGCTGTTTGTAGAAATTATTTTTTTCCAGTTTAATTTTTTCTTAAGGTGGTTTCGAAATGTTTTTTATTCTTTCTCGTAGTTCTGATTTCTACCATTGCTTTTATATCTTCTGTACAGGCGATCTCTTTCCCAACGTGCTCTCTCCTTAGACCAGTAGTCATCCAGTTATGCTCATTTTACCTTCTCCTGTATTCTGTGATATGTGTTACAGATTGAACCAGTCTATTGAAGTGGTGTATAAATTTATTGTAAAACTCATCTGCATCGCTTAGATGTCCAATTTGTGGTGAAAGCACATTCTAGGCATATTTACCTCCCGTTCTTCGTTGGATGATATTGTAGCGCAGTACAGCATATACTATAGTGATCTGAAAAATTTAGTTCGATCACTGCGAATATAATATTTGAAGATTTGGTGCGAATCAAACAATGATCAATTAGGGTTTCAGTGTTTCGTGAAAGGTCAACTCTACTAGCGGATTTAATTAAGTTAACCAGTCCTTTTGACGATATCAGTGAAAGATATTTGCTTACATTGGGATGATAAACGTCATTTGCGTCAATATTGTCATGACCAATTATTACCAATGTTTATTTTTTGTCAATTTCATCAATGTTTAAGCTCAGTTCTTTAATGAATTCATTGTAAAAATTGTAGCTTCTTTTTTCTCTTTTAATTGTCATTGTAATACTTTCTTAGTATTCGTAATTTAATTCACTTTCACATCTCCCTCACTCTTTCTTGCAAGAACTTTGTTGTTTCTCATCCACTTCCAGTTAACCGTTTTTGTATTCGTTTTGGTTAAATCGGATCGGAGATCGGACCATCGTTTCATTGGATATCATACGTATTTACAGTCCTGGGACCTCAGTCAATAGGCAATTCCAGTATTTAATGCGAGATTTCCCTCTACTACGTTGTCGTGGTTTAAAACGAAAATTCTTCTGGCTGGATTATTCGTGCTCATTCACTCTACATGCCCTAGCCATCTTAGGCGACTAAAGTACACTTTTTGACCAGCTTAAAGTCACTGTACCACTGGTAGAGTTTGTCGCGAAACTTCCTCTTTCAAACTTCGTCAATGTAAATGGAACCAAAAATCACCCAAAAAAATATGCGATAGAAATGGCCAATGATATTTTCATTCAACTTCTCTAACGTCCATGCCTCTGCAACGTAAAGCAGTTAGGGTCTCCATTTGCTATTTTAGGACGAAGAAACAGCGTTGGGCAAAAGAACTTTTCATTTGACTTCTGACGAGATTACACTATCAGGTTTAAAAGTGGATCCAAAGTATACAAAAAATGATTTAGCTATCTCTTGCGATTGCAGCCGTTCGACGTCAAACTTTCTCACACTATTAGTTTGCTATTGCGATGTTTGGGATATCCGCTACGGTACCTTGGCTACAACAAGGTAATGGTCCAAGTCGACGTTGGCCCCCTTGGAAAGTTCGGACATTCAAAATACTGGAGGAGTGCGTTGCGTCGATCCCAATTTGGTGAATTTGGTTGACGGTTGATTGATCAGAGGATCTCTAATTCCCTTTGTAATATCTACGACAATATTTCGCCCCTTCTTGCCTATGTTTTCCCCTAGCAACAAATTTGCACCGAGATATAACCTGCTTTTCCCGTCGATAACAATCGCCGTAGAGATGTCGCAGTTTTTCATCCTCATTTTGTCCGGCCCATCCAAACGCATTTCTTGGATTGCGGTAACATCTGTTTTGCAACAGTTCTGCTGGTTTTTCTGCTGCAGGGTGTCTGTTTACTATACAAATATTACATGTTCAGACTCAGCCGTCGCTATCCTTTTTTTTCGCTTGGGAGTGTCATCAAAAGCAGATTCTTTCTTATCCACAGTTTTTATTATTTGCATCCAAATATAAAGATTTTTATGTGACCGAGTAGATAACCACACCGACGACCTCCAAACTCCATTTCAGTACACTGACTAATTGTGAAAAACTTACTGACCTTGGCAGTAAACGCGGAACAACTGACATAACAATTTTGCCAGTTACACACTTTCGTGGTCTGACACGATACAATAAATCGGATTATTTAGTAAACCACCGGAACGACTTAATCAATTTTAATTCAATTTTAATTTTTTTTTTTTTTTAACTTTGGTGGGGGCTAACGCCCCCATTTATTTTGCTTAATACAAGCTTAAAAACTATGACTTAAAACTAATAATAAAATACAGATTAGAGATAGATAGATAGTGGAACTTATCACTAGGGCTTAAAGCTAGGGATGGTGGAGATCGAATTTGAGGGAAAGTGTGCTGCGATTAAAATCGAAAACGGAGAGGTTTTAGTTTACCTTAAGCAGAATATAGGATATTGGTTCGTTAGAGCCATATGTGGTGCGGTGGATAGGTAGATAAAAGAGACGGGGCAACGTAGATTTCGAGGATTTGTGTTAAAGAAAATGGAGTTGCAAAGAGACATGAAATCGACGGAGCCTGAGAGGAGTCGGTGAATGAAAAAAATGTCAGCTGCGTCCCTTCGTTCCTCAAGGGTATTCAGGTTAATGAGTTTGAGATGGTCTCGGTAGGGAGGTAAGATAAGAAGATCGTTCCAAGGTAGACCTCGAAGAGCAAATCAAAGAAAACGACGCTGGATGCTCTCAATACGGGATACATGAACTCATTGAAAGGAACACCAAGCTTGGTTAGCGTACTCGAGAAGAGGGCGAACGTAAGTGATGTATAGTGATCTGGTCACGTACGGGTTGCAGAATTCTTTGGACCATCTTTTAACAAAGCCAAGTGATGAGTTTGCTTTAGTAATTATCTCATCAATATCCGAGCGGAAATTAAGCTCCCTGTCGCATAATATGCCAAGGTCGCGGATAGTGTGAACTAGGGATATAGGTTGACCGTGGAGAACGTAAATTCTGGGAGTAGACATATTGTACTTACGTGAAAAGGTAATCGATTGACATTTGGTGACATTGAGTTCTAAGCAGTTCTTGATGCACCAGGTGGAAAAACTATTTAGATCTATTTAAAGGAGGTTGGAGTCATGTTGTGAGGAAATGGTTTAAAAAAATTTGGTATCGTCAGCATAGAGAGAAAGTGCTGAGTGTTGAATGAAACTTTCAAGATCGTTAATAGTTAAGATGAAGAGAAGTGGACCTAGGTGACTACCCTGAGGAGCACCTGAAGTTGCCAAGAAAGGGGCCGATAGGACAGACCTGAAAAAAACGATGATCCAGGTAAGAAGATATCCATTTAAGCAAAATGGGTTCAAAGCCCAGCACGGACAATTTGGACAGGATAAGTTTATGAGATATCTTATCAAAAGCCTTACTGAAATCAGTTGTTACAACGTTAACTTCTTTACCACTTTCTAAGGCTGAGAGAACAGAGGATACGAATTCTACGAGGTTAGTGATAGTTGATCTACCCTTCAGAAAGTCGTGTTAGCTAGGGGAAATAAAAGAATTTGCACTGGAAGCTTAAGGGTTTATACAAAATGCTCTCGAGAAGTTTGGGTATATGAGAAAGTTTAGCTATAGGCCGATAATTAGTGTAATTTATAACCAAAATTTTGTGCCACTTAGTCCAGGTGTCATGTCATTTTAATGGCCAGTACTGCATCTACGATCTTGCACCTTCAGCACATGTATCGAGTTCAGAGGAATATAATTCGCAAATACAAGCTACAGCGGATATTGTGTGGTGAAAATGACGCTTGGCAAATATGAATCTGTTTCACTGGCTGTTCAAACGCCTTCAGTCTCTTCAAGGTTAGTTTACTCGTATGTGTTATAATCAGATTTTCGAAGGTCTTGGCAGACGAACACGATGTCATTATTTAGGAATACTTGTAAGAGGTGATTCATCTTGAGGTTTGATTTTCAATAGGCTTTTTTGACAGATCATGCATGACTCCTAACAAACTGATTAGTTATTTTTGTTCAGAATAATTTGGCAAATCATCACTCAAAGACTCAAACCACAACAGCGTTTCTACTTTGTTTAGCTATATTACGTAAATCAGCGTTCTGTGAGAAATGTTTTTGTGCGATTCAAGGAACTTACGTAGTCAAGTAGCTGAGAGTGTACGCAAAGACCGTGACGAATCGATTACTCGTCGTTCTCAGCAGCTTGTCTTTGCGTATTCGACAACTTGGCGTATTTTACGTGAGAATCTCGGCCTTAAAGCGTACAAAATCAGTGAATGAGCTCTAAAAAAACACAATGAAAATCCGGTGTTTTATCGTGAAATTTTGTTCAGTGATAAAGCCCATATCTGGCTCAATGAATACGTTAATAAACAAAATTGCCGTATTCGAGCTGATGAACAACCCAAAGAGTACCAAGAGCTACCACAACATCCATTCAAAACAACGGTATGATGTAGTTTATGGGCTGGTGGAATCATTGGTCCATATTTCTTCAAAAATGAAGCAAATCAGAATGTTACCGTCAATGGTAACACTTATTTATTTATTTATTATTATTGTCTGGAGTTATGTAGTAACAATCTGTAAAGTAATGCAAATTTCCTTAACTAAGCGACTATTTGAAATTAAAAACTTTGTTAACGTACACTGTTCTAATTTTGCCCATTTATGCTTTACATTTGTTTATCACGAGTCACTTTATTTTGTTCAAACGTTATACTCGTACCTTTTACCATTCATATCGCTTTACTCCATGAAAGATCTCTAATAAAATTATCTAGTTCACTTGGATATCGAACAGCGGAAAGTGAGATAGCATTTTCATTATTCAATTCGCCCTGAAAGTGCTGGTCTATCAAATAAAATTTCTCGATTAAAAAACATAATTTTGGTCCGTATCCAGCCGGACTCTGGACTTTCTTTTATGCATCTTACACATTCTTACATTGTCGCTGGTCATCATTCAATCTTGAAAATAAAAAAAAAAATTAATTGATAGTAAGTTGGATTTACGAATATTGCGTTAATCAAATACTCTGGAGTAGATAATTCAACAGTCTCATTTTCATCTGGGAACAGTTCAATAAAAATTTATCGGTGGAACAGTTTTTTATTAATCACTTGATGGGTCTGTTTTTTTTCGTGCAAGACTTTGCACGCGGTAAGCAATTTACTAGGTGGGGTGAAAAGTAACCTCCTTGGTAATTAAAAAATTTTTTTAAATGTTTTTTTATTTAATTCAATTTAATCGCCTTTTAGTTTGATACATTTATTTTACCGATTTTCCAACTTCTTGATCCCGCCAGAAAAGTAATTTTCCAGAAGGTCTGCGTCGAAGGTGGCGTCGTTGATTTCCTCGCGTGACCTGAATTTTTTATTGATGAGCCATCTTTTGAGGTTTGCGAAGAGATAATAGTTCGAAGGAGCCAAATCGGTGGATGCGACAGCAATTGGAGCCGTAAGTCATTGATTTTAGCCGTGCTTGCGATACTCTTGTGCGCGGGTGCATTGTCTTGTAAAAACAAAATTTTTTTTCGCTTCATGTGAAAATTTCGGCCTTCAATTGCTCCAATAATGAACAGTAATACTCGCTGTTGATGGATTTTCCTTCTTCGAGGTAGTCAACGAAAAGTATGCTATGACAATCCCAGAAAACCGACGCCATAACCTTTCCGACCCATCGAGCCCCCCTTGGCCGCTTCGGAGCACTCGTACCGGCTTTAATCCGATGCCGGGCACTCATTCTGTTCTTTGGTGTTCAACAGTTACCAATCCGCATCAGCAAGTCCACAAGGACATTCGAAGTGCTCTCGCGTTCGTGTTTTTGATCAGAAGTGAGTATGCGCGGCACCCAGCGGCAGGATAACTTTTTCATGTGCAGAATATTGCCAAAAATATGGTGTGTGCACTCATTACTAATCTTTGTGGTATCTGCCAACTCATGCACCTTCACATTCCGGTCAGCCAACACCATTTCATGTATTTTTTTGACATTGTCCTCTGTAACCGCATAGAAGGGCCTGCCGCTGCGGACTTGATGGTAGTGGAGTTGCAGCCACCACGAAACTCTCGAAACCAATATTTGATGGTGTAATCTGACGGAGCATTAGCCCCATAATATTTATCCAACTTTTCTTTTGTTTCCTACGCCGTTTTGCCTCAAAAAATAATATTTTATGAGAGAACAAAAATCGTTGTTGTCCATACTCAACATGATGCAAAACACGTCAACAACAATCAGCTGTCAAAACAAAACTAAG
The DNA here is from genome assembly GCA_907269105.1 of Volucella inanis. Classification (NCBI taxonomy): domain Eukaryota; kingdom Metazoa; phylum Arthropoda; class Insecta; order Diptera; family Syrphidae; genus Volucella; species Volucella inanis. The sequence continues at coordinate 154,437,104 of OU026153.1, forward strand.
AACAGTATCGCACTGAAATTTGGCATGTCTACCTAAATATGAACGGACTTCAAGGCACCAAAAGCTTTTTTGCAGTAGCAGCGCATTCTTTCGGTCAAGGAGGTTATTTTTCACTCCGCCTAGAAACTCTTTCACATGTAGTTACATATTTTTAATCAAACATCAAATAAAATCATCAATAAAAATAAATCAATTGTAAAATAGACTTCTATTCTCGTGTATTCTGTGAGAAAATTATTAAACCTGGACGGTGCGCGGTTTGAATGACAAATTGTAGTAACACGTGGCCATTAATACGTTTTGATATCAAGATAACCATAGTCCTAGTGCGCGAAATCCTTAGGTTCATATTCACTTTAATTAAAATGACCGCTTTTGGTAGCCTAGCAGCTTTGCGTGCCTATCGCGGTAATCTTAAAGATTCGCTGACGAGAATAGCTTATTTCGTGTACCAGATTGTAGAAGTCTAAGTTGTAAAAACAATTCAAATGGGGTTGCAAAAATAAGAAGAGTTCTGAGAGAAATTAAGTACATCTCAGGGACAAATGTATGAGTACGTGGATGGCGAAAATTACATTAATCCAAGAGTTCGAGTATTTTGAGACATAATATCTCATGATAAATCTGCTTTGCTTTCAGTTATTCTGGAGCGACAAACTTATGAAATAGGCTCTTTAGAATCTAGTCAGACTGATGGTACACAACCTTCTGCTGAGCAGAAGCGTACTAATTCAATTTAGCACGGTCATGGCTAACTTCCAAAAATCCATATTAAACCATTAAAATTATTAGAACACGATCCGTGGATGATTTATAGTACGTGCCTTCGAACAAGGTAAATCCAGAAACGCGACAAGATTGGTCAACTGAATGTGTCGAATTCGAATAACCTACGATAAATCAATTTCTGAAATTCTTAGAATTCCGTTGTGGGGTTCTTAAGTCATGTCGCGGAATTATCCGGGAAGGTAACAGGTCAAAGCATCCGACATTGAATAGTATGCATGTGTCGTCATCGAACAACAGCCCCAAGTGTAATGCAATTCACATTGTAACGCATGGTACTGAATTTCTTGCAATGAGTTTTGAAAATAAGATAGACTTAGTAAAATTTAAGAAGCTTTGCCTTAATTGCTTACGTGGTGGACATGATGCGGTTCTGGTGCAAGAACTCTAATTCGCATCATCATACATTGGTTCATCTTAGTTCGACCAGTTCATTTGTAAACATTCCTTCACATCACATACAATACCTCAAAGTTATTCAGAAATCGCTACAACATCGATAAACTCTTTTCAATACGTTACAAATCATTTGTTAAATTCCATTCACTTCTTACCATAGACATTATTGCCTACAGCTGTTGGAAAGGTATTCGGCAGCAGTGGACATTATCATCATGTTCGTATGTTAATTTATTCGGGCTCGCAGGTTTTTTTCATAACGAAATCTTGCGCTCAAAAACTTGGCCTTAAACGAAGGAATGCTCGCATTCAATTCAGGGGAATTGGTACAAATGTGAGTGGGGAAATTCAGTGGCCTAATATTAACGTTGATTTCGCCTCGTTTTGATGCAGTTAGCATTTCAGTTAACGCCAACAATTTTAGCGACTGTTACGTCAAAATTACCAACTACTTCGTTTAACTGCAGAGATTGGGGTCCCGTCTGAAAGCTTCATCTTAATTTAGCAGATCCATTATTCAACAGCGCGGTTGATATTTTACTCGGGGCAGATGTAGCTTGGGAAAATAATTCGCAATACTAATGATTATTTAGTTGTCCAAAAACCATCTTTGGTTGGGTGCTGGCTGGAAAGTAATTGTTGAGAAAGTGTGAAATAGCTCAGCCAAACCACGAAGTTTGGGATATAGACTTAATGTTGCAATCCTTTTAGAATATCGAAGAAATCGGCGCAAAGTCAATGGTGACTGAGGATGATCGGGATATTGAAAAACACTTCCTTGAGACTCACAAGAGAGATAAACACGGAAGGTATGTCGTCCGCCTTCCCTTCAAGACAAAACCTGATTTCGCTGACGCCCTCACTGATGAAATTTCGATTTAGTAAGAATGGGTTACTGCAAAAAAACTATTCAAAATTTTTGGATGATTATTGGAATTTAGAGCACATGCGTAAAATTCCTCTTTCTATGGTGCTTAAGCCCAATGTATTTTATTTGCCTCACCACGCGATTTTCAAATCCGACAATGGTTCGCGTCGTCTTAAATGGTTGTTTGCAAATAGTAATGGAAATTCCCTAAATAAATTTTTAATGATAGGCCCACCCATTCAAAGAAATATCTTTTCCGTGCGCACTTGGTTTCGCGCCATCACCAAATCGTTTTTATTGCAGACGTCGTAAAATTTTTTCGACAGATACGGGTGGTTGTTGAAGATTGCGACTTTCAAAGAATAGTTAGGCGAAAATCGCCGTATATACCGATTGAACATTATTGCTTGACCACAGTTGCATATGATACGTCGTGCGCTCCCTATGAAGCGGTATGTGCTTTGAAGTAAATCGCACTCAATTATCACGATATTGTTTCGGGCGGAACATCAATCAGTTATGCGGCTTGGAGCATAGCAAATGGCAAAGCAATAACCCAGAACTTCTTCTGGAAGGAGATCGTGGACAGTGTGAAATAGTTTTTCTGAATAGTGAACTTAATTCGTGAGGGAAAATGTTATGTATTGGAACTCAAAACAAGACTGCTTTTCGTTTCTTATACACCTGACGCCAGATGAAACTCTTACAAAACGCCAGATCTTAAAAGACGTTGCACCCATTTACGATCCTCTCGAGTTTCTTGCTCCTTCGGTTGTCCAGCTTAAGATTCTATTACAAGAATTATGGCATCAAAAACTTGACTGGGATAATCAACTTCCTGATTGCATCGCTGCGAAATGGAGTAAAATTCGAAAGGATCTACCTGTACTTAAATCTATAAACGTATCCCATCGGTACCATGGATCCTACCTTTCAATTACATGGCTATTCCAATGAGCTGCTTCCGTTTATTCTGCCGTCATTTATTCGAGATACCACCTTGATCAAAAAACCATTGCGGAATAACCACCGTGTGGCGCTCCCATTGTTCCGATTTGAGTTCCGCTCTTTTTTTGTTAAGTTGGTACATCTGTTATTGATATTCTCTCTAAATCTTAGCATCATAGCTTGACATTTGCAAAAGTAACGTAGCTAAAAGTACATCTATCTGTGTTGGCGATTTTTTACAATTTTAGAAATGGATTTAAATTTGCAACAACGAACTTGTATTAAATTTTGCGTAAAAAACGGATTTAATGGTTTGCGAACGTTGAAAATGTTGGAAAAGTGTTTCGGCAACGATTCTCCAAAGAAAACTGTCGTTTACCAGTGGAATAAGCGGTTCAAAAGTGGTCGTGAGTCAATCGAAGATGATGAACGTAGTGGCAGACCATCGACATCGAAAACCTACGAAAACATTGGCGAAGTAAAAGAAATGTTGGTCAATAATCAGAAATTAACTATCAGAGAGATAGCAGAGGACTTGAGCATTGCCTATGGATCTATCCAAGACATTTTGGTTAATGATTTGGATTTCCGTCGTTTCCAAAGTTGCTGCCAATAGACCTCAATTTCATGCAAAAAAGAGACTGTGCTGGCGTCGCAATAGAGATGATTTGCGAGGCTGAATCCGATCCCACATTCATCAAAAGGATCATTACTGGAGACGAGACGTGGTCTTATGAGTACGACACGCAATCCAGTCATCAGGCAAGTGGATGGCGTTCACCAAATGAGACTTTTCAGTCAAAAAAGAAAGCAATGCTCACCGTTTTCATGGATTACAGCGGTGTAGTGCATCATGAATTTTCGCTTTAACGCCAGACAGCAGGCAAAGAGTATTATTTTGGCGTTATGAGACGTTTGCGTGAAGCAATTCGCCGAAAGAGACTAGAATTGTAGGCAGAAAACTCGTGGATTTTGCACCATGATAACGCACCGTCGAACAGTGTCATTATTATTGGTAATTTTTTGAAGAAGAATCCAACAAATACCATCTAAAAGCCACCGAATTCACCTGATTTGGCTCCCTGCGACTTTTTTCTGTTCAATCGAGTTAAAAAAACCACTACGGAGAACGCATTTCAGCAGCCGAGAGGAAGTAATGGAAAAATCGCAGGAAGCACTGATGGACACACCGAAAACCGAATATAAAAAATGTTTAGGGGATTGGATCAAGCGCTGGCATAAGTGTGTTGAATGTCGATGGGGATTACTTTAAAGGGGACAATATAGATTTAGATGAATGAATTTGTATTTTTAATTTTTTTGAGGTATATTCTTACAAACAGAAAAATTCAAACCAATATCGTTGCGGCGAAGAACTCGTGTCACTCCGATTAAACAACTTACAATTCCACGTTAAGAATTGTGCGGAGCTTTACTACTCGCTCAGTTGCTTGCTGCAGATCAAAAGTCTTTGAATACAATCAAATGTTTATGCATGTTGTGACTCGCAAGTAGTACTTTTTTGGCTCTCATGGCCTTCATATCGGTGGGACATATTTGTCGGTAATCTAACCTCGGAAATTTTGAACACCATTCCGAGAAACAGGTGGTTCCACATCCGGTGTGATGTGCGTAGCGGGGAATAGCCCCTTCTGCCTTGATAGAACATTCTATATAAACATCCAATAATCATTCCTAAAGGACACGCCTCGTCGTTACGCAACTTATCGTCAAAGACGCACACGAACGATTTCTTCATCCTGGTATAAAGGATTATATCCCTTTGTTTGCCTGTCTTGCTACGAAAGCCATTTATTTGGAACTTGTCAGCTTTCTGACAACCGAAACATTTCTCACATGCTTACATCGTTTTACCGCCCGTCCTGGTAAGCTCGCTCACATATACTCGGATAATAGGACAAGCTTTTGTAGGTGTGATTTATCTAAGATGCATAAGCTAATATTATGTGAGCAACATAACGCCATAATAAGATCCAGGGTTACTGGAAGCTATGGAGCATGGAATATTTGACCTCACTCCAGTACAATCAACGTTGGGCTCATTCTCAGATTATTCTTCAATTAAATAACTTGGTGGTCATCAAAGAAAGTGGAAAATGGGCCATGGGCCGTATTATACCTCTTTATCCGTGTAAAGATGGACAAGTTCGCGCTGTGAAACTTAAGTCTGCAGCCGGAGGGCTACTTCGTCCAATACACAAGCTATCCTTACTCCCAACGTGCGGAACTATGTTCCACTGGAAGGGAAATGTTTGGGAATAGTTGTATATCCAAATCATCTTAACTTTCAAAAATTGTTAATTGCTCCCAACTTAAGTTCACCTGTTTTGATAGTCTATTATTATTATTAAGTAGTAACAAGATGTAAAGTAATGCAATCCTCCTTTATTAAGTGACTATATGAAATTTAAAACTCTGTTACCAAACACTGTTCTAATTTTGCCCATTTATGCTTTACATTCGTTTATCACGAGTCACTTTATTTTGTTCAAATGTTATACTCGTACCTCTTATCATTCATATCACTAATTTGTATGACACTTTACACTATGAAAGATCTCTAATTAAATTGTCTAGTTCACTTGGATATCGAACAGCGGAAAGATAAGTAGCATTTTCATTACTCTCTTATTGTATAGGGTTTTCCAATAGGGACTTGACAACTTTAAATTTAATTTGTGAACGCACTCTTTCACTAATCATCAAACTGTCACTATCAATTAATTCAGTAAACTCAACATTTTCATCATGGTAAAGTACATTAACGAGCAACGTCCGCAAATTATAAAAATTTTCTACAGATATGCAACTTTAAGAGCGTTAACTCCAATTTTCGATCGTAATTCTCGCCCTAGTAGACAGGCAATAACAAGTTTAGTGCAAAAATTTGGGTCTACATATTCGTTGTGTGATGTTGCCGTGTCAGTGAGACAACGGGTTGGTCGAAGTGTCGAAAATATCGCTGCCGTTCAGACATCCGTAGCAAACGATCCAAATCAGTCAATTCCACGGCGTTCTCAAGAATTGGGCATCGCTCAGACCACATTATGACATATTTTGCGTAGGGATCTTGGTTTACACCCATACAAGATCAAACTGACTCAAGAATTGAAGCCGATGGACCATTTGAAGCGACGTACGTTCTCCAGTTGGGTTTTGGAGAAGATGCGCCAAGATGATGAATTTCATCGCAAAATCACCTTCAGTGACAAAATATATTTTTTCGTCGACGATTACGTTACTGTGTATGGTCAGCGTTATCGCGTCATGATTACCGATTAATTTTGGCCCGAATTGGAAGAAATGGACTTGGACCACATGTGGTTTCAACAGGATGGTGCCACAAGCCACACAGCACACGCTACAATCGATTTATTGAAAAGTAAGTATGGTGGGCGTGTTATCTTAAGACATGGGCCAATCGCACGATTTAACGCCGCTTGACTATTTTCTGTGGGACTACGTTAAGTCATTGGCTTATTCCAACACGCCGACCACGTTGAAAAAGCTCAGAGCCAACATTGAACGCGAAATAGCGGCCGTTTCGGCCGAAATGTGTGGCCATGTCGTTGAAAATTGGGTCCAACGAACCGACCGCTGCAAACGTGCCCGCGGTAGCCATATTAACGAAGTTGAGTTCCATTCATAAATGTTTTGATTGTACTCCAAGCCAATAATAAAGTTTTTGAAATATCTCAAATGGTTTGTCTTTTATTTAAAAAAAAAAAAAAAACATTTGTCAAGTCGTTATTAGAAAACCTTATATATAGTAATACAAGTATATTGGCTATCTATCAATCGTATTGCTAATATCTGCCCTGCAAATGCTAATACTTCATATTAAATATACATTTGTTAGTTTGTTCGATTATTCCAAAACAGTTACCCTCACTGTACTGGGTCGGGATGACACATTAATTTAATTCGGTACACGCTCTTCGTGAGATTATTGCATATATGTACATAGAAATCCAAGAGTCACCTCGTGAAAGTAATATTGTAATGCGAATTATATGATAATGTGTGTTGAATCAATTGGCAAACAACCTAGAGAAAGAAACCTAACACTCATCACCAGAGACATGTCTGATGAGAAAATTGACAAATTGCACATTCTAAACCTCAAAAGCCTATAGTATGGCTCTGAGTTCAGTTTAACTTTCACTATCGCCAAAGGTGCTTAGATGCGAGCAAATTCAAAATTTATAAACATTGTCGAAAAAGAAAGGTGATGATGACGATGATACTCTATGGATTATATGTATTTCTTCAATTATTTCTTCAGTCTGGGGATGTTGCATGGAGAGTAGTCTTGTGGACCATAGGACCAAGATAGAGATATTTTGTGCCACTGCTTCCTTCATTATGTTTTATGGTGTTCAAGTGTGGGGTTACTAGCAGTTCGATGTTGTAGAGCAGTTTCTAAGATACTTCCTTAAGCGAATTTTTCGATTGCCGACCTGTACTCCTCATTACATGCTTCACCTGGAAACTTCTATACCACCGCTATTCTAAGATACATTGAAGATCCACTTCGAATAAATATTGAAGCAGCTAAAGATGGACGAAGGAAGACTCCTCAATATGGTCCTCAGTTCAATAATCACTTTAAGAGGCAACCTCGTCAAAAAGTGGGAAGAAATGGCGGTTGAATATGATGAAAGAGTGCAGATTCAACCAGTCATCAGTCCCGCTGTTCTAAAAAACGTGTTTCAAAACATATTGGATGGTGTAAATAGAGGTCTTACTTCTTGAATCGACTGCCGCCTTCAATGATAAGTGTGATTTTTAAAACAAGAGGCTAAATGATCAACCTTAACTACATTCCACATCGCCCTGACCAACGTATTTTATGTGATATTTGCAACCTCAAGGAAAAAGAAGATGTTTACAGCTTTATTGGCAGATGCCCGATACTAAGAGAGTTTCGTATTAGATTCTTCGGTAGGCCCATAATGGGAGAAGTTATATAAGAACATGACGTTGGCGTTGAGTTATAGAACCCGAATAATTGATGGCGGTTTTTATATCTTAACATAATTAATAAAAGAAATAAAATGTATAAAATTATTATAATATCTTTCTGGTAGACGGCCATAGGCCTAACCATATTTTACTAATGCTAGTTTAATCGATTTATTTATTATATATTTTGAACTTTTGGATTATAAATAAAGTATTTGTAACTAACTAACTAACTAACTACTATGTGGAATAGGGTTTTGACTTCGATCTAATAGAAGTGATTTGAATAAAATAAATAGAGATAAAGACCACTGACATAAAAGAACTATCAAGTTACTTCAAAAGAAATTACTCATTTAATTAACAATAGAACCAACAATCAACAAACTTAAACAAACTATAACTTTTTTAGTAGAAAAAAAACTGGTTGCGAATAGCTATTATTAACCGGAAGTGCCGTAAGTTCCTCCTCTGCTTTATTTTCCGACAAAGCTATAGCTCCACTTTGCTTCGCTTGATCAAGACCACCTATAACTGAAGAAATTGGAGAGACACCTTCATGGGAGATGAAAGTTGATCCACCCAAGCGATCGAATTCGGCCTGAATCTTTTCTTGCGCGTGCTTAGCTTCCTCCTGAGTCTTGTACTTAATGAAGTGTACCTCTGGTTTGCTGGTAGTTGTTGAAACATGTTCAATATGTGTATCAACATCAGCGAGTTCCTGTTTCTTACTAAGGACATAGACGATGGTTTTGTCTTCTTTGACAGCTGGAATGATCCTTAAAGAAACTGGTTTTTGATCTTTTACAGGTGCTTGAATGAAGACGACGTTGTAATTCCGGCGAGGTCTGCCGATTGTTAAATGCTTGATTGGTACATCGTTGTCTTCTTCCTCTGAAGCGGAATGAAGGTAAAACTGTTTGGATATAACCGCATCGTTTTGGTAAAATTGAGGAACTCCAAAGGAACTATGTGGTGTAGGAACTATCGTCTCCGGGAGGAATTCTTTTGATTCTTCTAAAGTTGAAAGAAATTTATCAGCTGGTGGAAGAGGAGAGAATTCTTGTTTTCGGTCGACTTCTGGGAGTTCTTGAATGGATTTGGGTTCTTCAACTTCAGGCTGCGGGGTTATTGTTTCTTGAAGGTCCAGTACTGCTGGAAGTTTTTGGTCTGATTGATTATCAATATAGGAATAACTTTGTGGTGTCGCAATGGCCAAAGTTGAAAGGCAAAATATCTAAAAAAAATTATTCATAATACGATTATATATGAAATGAAAGGATTCCAGTTTTATAGTTATGATTCCGTTACTTACAATAAATCCACGCATGCTCCTGCTTATGTGATCGGATAAGTGAACAAGTGTATAATGGTGTTACCCACAAATCAATCACCAATTTATATATGACTCCAGTGAAGTTAAAAATTCCACCTGGTTAAGCATTAACCATGTAATTAAAATTAATTTTTAAAAGAAAATTGACTGTTTACCATCAATTCACCAGAATATAACCACACACCATTCGCATTCATTGCAGCATTGTTTAAATGGTTAAGTGTTACGAATACTCGTGTATTAGTTGGTCGATAAATACATCATTAACCACCATTTGAAAAATTTTCCAAATTGGATTATATTCAATAATAAGAATAAATGAAGGTAGCGGGTGTGTCACTGGAATTCTGTACGAGTGCCTTAAAGGTTTTTCATCTGCAGAGAAAGCGTCTCTACGTGAGATGTGCACCAGCAGGTGATTGTGTGATTTTTGTGGCATTAGACTTTGTGAATTTTGAGATTTCAGTATTTGACACAGATACTTGCCTATTCTGATTATGCCTTTTAGCTCTGGCCTGTTAATACTACACAAACGAACGAAGCCTGATTGGAAATTAATGAAGTCGCCAATATTACTAGAGAATGAATGCTTTTTCATTTTCTGTTGAATATAACCTTAGAAGGTAAACCCCAAGAGTCTTCCACAACAAGACCATTTTCACAACAAATCTGGATGTCAGGCTTGCGAATATTATCAATGTCAACTTCAGTGGACATTATTTCGGTGAAGTCTACAAGAAGAAATTATGTTGATTGACTTCAACAGTAGGTTACGTCAAGTGGCTTTTAGCATGATGTTGGTTTTGAAGTCAAGTTTTCTTACACATTTGATAGGTGCTATTGATATGTGCAAAATCTGTCTTTTATAATGCATAGATATCTATCAAACTTTAGTTAGTTTTCTTTTTTACATAACAAGATTCGGCTCAATCTTCAGAGGTTTCAGAGATTGTGGTTGTCAAAACCATTAGTCTTCTCAACTCAGTTGATAAACACTTACATTGTATATTTTTTTCCATGGTCGAGCAGGTACCTCGGTGGCACAAACCTCAACGTGGAAGATCAGTTCCATTATACGATAGTATCTCTAGAACACCTTCGGGGATGTGAGCGCTGCCGTTAGTCTATTAAGACTCGGAAATTCTCACCGGCCTGAGCCCAAAAATGTTGAGTTAGCCCGGATTAGGCCTGATTTTTTTAGTTCCGGGATTTAATTTCATCTATCTGAGGAACTCATCAGCTGTCCCGTTTATAGTGCTGCTATTTTTGTCTGCTGTTCAGCACTGGCGCTTTTAAGTTTGACAGGTCGGGTCCTGTCCTTTTCGCCAACACTAGGTTTTTTCCTTTATAAGGCTCCATGTTTTGTGAAGATCTGATTTTATCTAGTTGAAGTTGTTTCGAAAAGTCTTATATTCCAGTCCATAAGTCCTGCTCAATCTGTTATTTTTTTTACATTTTGTACAGTTTGGTCTCGCCCTGCTAGACAGGCAATAACAAGTTTAGTGCAAAAATTTAAGTGTCAGTGAGACACTGCCTTTCAGACTTCCATAGCAAACGATCCAAATCAGTCAATTCCACGGCGTTCTCAAGAATTGGGCATCGCTCAGACCACATTATGACATATTTTGCGTAAGGATCTTGGTTTACACCCATACAAGATCAAGCTGACTCAAGAATTGAAGCCGATGGACCATTTGAAGCGACGTATATTCTCCGATTGGGTTCTGGAGAAGATGCGCCAAGATGAAGAATTTCATGAAGCTCATTTTTGGCTTAATGGGTTCGTCAATAAACAAAATATGTGTTATTGGTCGGGTGGAAACCCACATGTGCTCCATGAATAACCACTTCATCCACAAAATATAACTGTTTGGTGCGGTTTGCATGCAAGCGGCGTTATTGGGCCATATTTTTTCGTCGACGATAACGATCGTCACGTTACTGTGAATGGTCAGCGTTATAGCGCCATGATGACCGATTATTTTTGGCCCGAATTGGAAGATATGAACTTGGACGACATGTGGTTTCAACAGGATGGTGCCACAAGCCACACAGCACAAGCTACAATCGATTTATTGAAGAGTAAGTATGGTGAGCGTGTTATCTCAAGACATGAACTAGTCGATTGGCCGCCTCGTTCGTGCGATTTAACGCCGCTTGACTATTTTCTGTGGGGCTAAGTTAAGTCATTGGTTTATGCCAATACGCCGACGACGCTGGAAGAGCTCAGAGCCAACATTGAACGCGAAATAGCGGCCGTACATATTTGTTTTTATCGTTTTTCACAAGTCGAATTTGAATGTTTTCGTATGACATGCTTTCAGATGTTAGTCGTTTGTATTCCAAGCCAAGCGTTTTTCTTTATTAAGAAATTCAGTTTGAAAGCCATCTAGACTATAAAACCATTTTCCTTCTTTTTCTATATTTTTTTCAACTATAATTTTTAATATATTAACAATGCTGACAAAGGGAGAGTACGATAATTTTGGCGCCAAAAATTGATAAGAATTCATTAAGCCTTACCCAGAATGCACCGCGAGGAGGTAGGCTTACATTGTATTCCATGTCCTAGTCGGTCAGGTAGTCAGTTAGGTCAAGTTAATTCAATGTTCAGATGTCTTAAAAATGTATGTCAGTCTTGTCAGAGAAGTCATCGTCTGTATTTTCGTTTCCGCCGAGTTCGTTAAGTTCGTTGTTGAAGTTGAGGAGTCTGGACTACTTTGAACATTATTGAATATTATATAGGTATGTTAGCACAAACATACATTATAATAAATTATACAAATTTGCTGCAGTCGTACAGTAGTATCTAGGCAATGTGAATTTTTTATAATGCATTACATTTTCATGTTTGAAAACTTTAACACGGCAACTTTGGGCCACATACATATATTTATATAGGGTGATTCATCGTGAAGTTTGATTTTCAATAGACTTTGTTGACAGATGACGCATGACTCCTATCAAAGTGCTTTGTTATTTTCATTCAGTATCGTTTGGGAAGTCATTCTGAAATGACTCACACTACAACAGCATCTCCAAATTGTTTAGATGTATTACGAAAATCAGAGTTTTGTTAGAAATGTTTTTCGTGTGATTCGAGGAACTTACAGTGCGCATAATCGACCTACTGAAACCACTATTTTCAATACCATTTGAAAATGTTAGTCTAATTTTACATAAGTGGATAATACTCGACCGATTAGACCACATCCAGTACGTAGTGAAGAGATTATAGTATAACAGCTGTAGTTGAGAGTGTACGCGTAGTCGTTCTCAGCAGATTGGTTTGGAATCATTGGAATCCATATTTCTTTAAAAATGAGGCAAATCAGAATGTTGCCGTCAATGGTACCTGTTATCGCTCCATGTTAACGGACTATGTGCTTCTTGAAATTCAAGCAGATGGTCTCGGTGAGCTCTGGTTTCAACAAGACGGCGTTACGGGCTATACAGAGCGTGAAGCAATGGACTTGTTGAGAAATCATTTTGGTGAGCACTTAATTTCACGTTTTGCTACCTCAAATTGGCCCCCTAGATCGTACGATATTACACCTTTAAACTATTTTTTTTTTTGGGATATGTAATGTCTCAGGTCTTCAGGAATAAGCCAGATACGATTAACGCTTTGGACGCCAACATTACTCGTGTTATCCGCGAGATACCAGTCGCTATGCTCGAAATTGGACCTTCCGAATGGACCACCTCAGACCTAATTGTGGCCAATATTTACATAATATCATTTTTAAAGAGTAAATGCTATGAATTGTTCTTTTAACCGATAATAAAATTTTTATGTTCACTTTCAAATTTGTTTTATTTTACATAATAATATAAACCTCACGAATCACCCTATAAAACCATCCGGTTTTTTGTGTTAGATAAAGCATTGACCACAAAAATCCAGTTGAGCACAATTTTGAAAAAAAATTGGTCTAAATTTTTTGTTTTCGTTTTTTTTATCAAAGTTTTGAATTTAATAAAATTTTTCAGGAACTATTGATATAAATAAATTAATTAAAATTAAGGATTGAAGAACATGTTTCTGGCTTTCAAAAGCGGTATAGTACTTCATTGTAAGTGTTGCCGTTATGAGATAGATCCCCACTCCCACAGTAAAAAATGCTTGTTTATGACCCCACTACAAAATAAAAAAACGTTATAAATTATTGGCGCCTCGTGACGCTGTTTATATTCAAACAAAAGTCTTTCCAGCTCTAAAGCAAAGATCTAATGTTAAAGCTCAAGCAACAACTTTTATTTTTTTCTAATTCATTTATGTTGATGTCGCTAAAACCATTCATTACCCTACAATATTCAAATCAACTATAATCCATTGTTTATACTCGTATTTGTGTTCTCGCTTTTGACATTAAAAGTTTTTGTGTTTCTTTTTGTTTACAAACACTGTAATTGTGATCAATTCGCCAATGGAACTTATTGTATCAGCTGCATAATATCATTTTTTCTGGCCAATATTCTTCCTGCACTCTCCCAAACAAATCCCTAGTTTTCTAGTCTCGCTTTCTCCTTTGCCATCCACATCAAGTGCTTGTTATGTCTGGTCAGCTGATTGTTGACATATGGTACACCGTAGCATCGGGCAGAGCTGCACTTGCATTTTAGCAGCTGTTGAATTTTTACATTATAATTTTAAGCTTGATGGAGCGAGTGGAGTGAGTTTGTTTGAGGAATTGCAGTTTCGTAATAGGTACTGGATGCAAATGTTGCAATTATTGTGGATTTATCCGGGTTTTTTGTTTTCGTTTGATATTTATACCAGTTGTTTAACTCGCAGTTAATATAGGGTTTTCAAATAACGACTTGACAACTTTTTTAAATAAAAGGCAAACCATTTGAGATATTTCAAAAACTTTATAATTGGCTTGAAGTAGAATCAAAACGACTCGTTCACACATTTCGGCCGAAACGGCCGCTATTTCGCGTTCAATATTGGCTCTGAGCTCTTCCAAAGTCGTCGGCGTGTTGGCATAAACCAATGACTTAACATAGCCTCACAGAAAATAGTCAAGCGGCGTTAAATCGTGCGACTGGCCCATGTCTTGAGATAACACGCTCACCATACTTACTCTTCAATAAATCGATTGTAGCGTGTGGCTGGTGGCACCATCCTGTTGAAACCACATGTCGTCCAAGTCTATATCTTCCAATTCGGGCCAAAAAATATATTTTCGGTCGACGAAAAAATATGGCCCAATAACGCCGCCGGCATGCAAACCTCACCAAACAGTTATTTTTTGTGGATGAAGTGGTGAATCATGAAGCACATGTACATGTACAGGTACATCATCTTGGCGCATCTTCTCCAGAACGCAGTCGAAGAACGTAGCTCGTTTGTGTACTTTACCATGATAAAAATGTTAAGTTTACTGAATAAATTGACAGTGACAGTTTGATGATTAGTGAAAGAGTGCGTTCACAAATTAAATTCAAAGTTGTCAAGTCCCTATTGGAAAACCCTATATTTTCCCTATTCCTTTACAATTTCCATTTGGTTTTCCTGTGGGGTTTGGGGGATATTTTTTATATCAATATTGTTTTTAATAATTTGTTGCTATAGTCTGTTGATCTGTGATTGCATGTTTTCTATTATTATATCCTTTGTTTTATTGCTTTCTCTGAGGTCATTCAATTCTTTGTTTATGTTTACCATAAGGTCATTATTTTTCTTTATGTGTGTGTTGAGATGTTGTTAGCTGTTTTTCCGGGGCTGCCGAGCTTTCTCATCTTTTTTGATAGTTGTTTCTGTTGGGGTAAGGGGACAGATACCATCACATTGCTGACTGCAGCTATAGTTTGGGCATCTTCACTACTTCTGCATAATTGACACTTCCACACGTCTCTTCGAATGGTTCCCCACGATTTCTCTGTGACTGTGATCCTCGACGGGGATATTATCACTGCATTCTCCAGACGTATACATGTTAAGGGGTGGTGTACAGGAATATACGAGTAAGTATCTTGTAGTTTTGTTCACCTTCAACGGCAATGGCATAAGTACTAGTAAAATAACATGGGCGAAGCTAAACGAGAAATCTGTTCAGTTTGGGGTTAAATCCATCAAGCATAAGACATTTAAGCAACTGCAGCTTCGATTCATTTATATAGAACATAAGTGTGGGGCTACACTTCTTACTCAAAAGTTGAAACATTTCTTGGATATTTTCTCAGCCAAGTATTTGGATTGCCGAGGGTTACGCACAGTTATATGCTGGACTTAGAATGGGGAAAACCACCTTTAGTTTATGAACACACTTAAGTTTGACTTTATTTACAAAATATTGTAAAAATGTTTGTTACAGAGGAAGAAAACCTACTAAAAAAAGTTATTACGCACATTATTAGGACAGGAAGGAATCTTGTAAGCGAATGGGAGTGTCTTGCGGCAGAATGTGAAGTTATCCTTAAAATCACACCAGACTTACAGCAAAAAATCAGCAATGGAACATACCAGAAATATGTAAATGAAGCGTAGTTTTCCAAATATATGATAGATTTGATTAGCAAAATGAAATACCAACTAGCTGAAAGAACATAGTTTCACGTTTGTCACATAACGGATAAAATAAACGGAAATTTTAAGATAAAAGGAGAAAATGAGATAAATTCAAACAAGAGAAGGTGTGCTATATTTTTTTGGCAATATGTCCACTTTAAGTGACCTCCGCAAAAGTTCTTTGAATCATACGTTGAAAATATCACTGTATTGGAAAGAACGCAGACTATAAAGCATATGTTTCAAGTGTGAAAGCGCCACGTTGTTTAGTATTTGTTTGGCAGCCATCAATAGCGAACGTTGTCAGTGAATTTGTGAAAATGGAGAAAATTGGTCATCGTTATGTGATACAATACTTTTATTTGAAAGGCCTCAACCCAACCAATATAAAAGCTGAACTGGATTCTACTCTGGGTGAGTCTGCTCCTTTGTTTAAAACAGTAAAATTTTGGGTTGCTGAATTTAAATGAGGCCGCACGAGCTGCCAAGACGAGCAGTGGTCGACCAAATAAGGTGACGACTCCAGAAATGGTGAAGAAAATCCACAAAGCGGTACTGGATGATCGTCGACTGAAAATGCGCGAACTAGCAGACATTGTAGGTATTTCAAAAAGTTCGGTACAGCGCATATTATTTGGAAATTTGGACATGAGAAAGCTGTGTGCAAGATGGGTGCCGCGTTTGCTCACACTCGAGCAAAAACAGTATCGTGAAGGTTTTTTTAATTGAGTGTTTAGCGAAGTTACACAGGAACAAAGCAAAATTTTTGCGCCGTTTCATAACAATGGATGAAACATGCGTCTATCACTTTACAAGAGAACAATCAAAACAATGCATCAAAAGGAAGAACCGGCTCCAAAGAAGGCGAAGACAGTTTCATCTGCAGATAAGGTCATGGCGTCGATTTTTTGTGATGCGCGTGGCATAATTTTCATCGACTATCTTGAAAAAGAAAAAAACTATCAACGGCCAGTATTATGCGAACTTATTGCAACGTTTGAGCAAAGAAATTAAGCAAAATTGGTCGCATTTGGCTAAGAAGAAAGTGTTGTTTCATCAAGACAATGCACCAGCTCACGAACTCGTTATTGCAATTGCCAAAATTATTGAATTAAAGTTTGAACTGCAACCTCATGCACATTATTAGCCAGATTTAGCCCCCTCGGATTCTGTTCTGTTCCCAAACTTGAAAAAATGGCTCAGTGGTCAAAGATTTTCTAACGATGAAAAAGTGATGTCGGCAGTTAATGGCTATTCTAAGGAGCAAGACAGTTCTTATTATAAAAAGAGTATCGAACTTTTTGAACATCGCTGGGAAAAGTGTACAGACCTGAAAGACGATTATGTTAAAAAAATTTAGCTGTTAGTCTTATCGCGAATAAAACAAACACAATCCTTTAAAAAAAAATAATTTACGCTCTTTATTTGGTTGCTTAATAGACGTCTGTATTCTACAGTGTTTGACTTACGACTAATCTCCTACCTAACGCCAGACTCTTTTCCAAGTGTGGCCACTTTACAATCAATAGTTAGTGTTGCCACTTTATATTTCTTACATTCTTATCAGTTTCTCTCCTATGGCCTGCCTTATTGAGTGTTCTGGAAATGTAAGTTATTGGCTTGCGAAAATACCGCTCCCATGGAATAGTCTGACGCATATGTTGTCAGATGGAACTACCTATTGGAATCCGGATAAGTAAATATAATGTCTTCGGAGATGAGAGAATTTTTGACTTTATTAAATGCCTCTCTTGCTGCTTCAGTCAAATGAATTGGCTTTTTACCTGACGTTCGTCTATCCTCCCCTCTTAAAAGAGCTGTTAAGAGGTTTGCCAACTAAGCATAGTCTTTAATGAATCTGCGGTAAAACCCGGACAGACCAAGAAAATATCGCAAATCTTTAAGGGTTCTTGGGTACGGAAACTTGGTAATAGCTTGGTAATAGGATTCGCTTGCACTCTAAGGTTAGCTTGTTGAAGAGTCTTAACATTTTTTTCTAGATTTTGAAGTGATTATCGACTTCTGTACATAAGACAATAATGTCATCGATATATGGTATACGTAACAAATGTTACCAATATGTTCTCGCAGTATATCGTCTATAGCTCGAAGAAAAATTGACGGAGCGTTTTTTAAACCGAAATGGAGTATTACGAATTCATACCTTCCATTATTGACAGAGAATAAGGTTTTTTCAATGCCACAATCGTAAAGAGGAATTCGGTGAAAGCCACTTTTTAGGACGATCACTGAAAAAATTTATTTCGTCCTAATTGAGCAAGGACCTCATTTGTTTCAAGTATTAACTCGGAAATCATTATAGAATTAAGTTTCCTGTAGTCCACAACCATGCGGTATTATTTATCTATTTCCGTTTTTAATGACATGGTATGTGGGTAGTGCTTAGATTATATGGGATCTTCTGTAAAAATGCGAATTCTTCCCTTAACATTTCTTGAATAGGTCAGTTTTTCATTTGTTTCGCAAAAAAAACTGAAGTGATCAGCAATTAAGACGTTTAACATGGAGTTAACGAGCATGTAATTTTCTTTCGCTAAATTCCAAGAATCACGTGGAACGATTTAAGGGATGGTAGAATGAAAAATTTAAGTTTTGTGTCAAGACTGAAGAGATTTATAAGGGTACGTTCCATGAAAGTTATTATTATTGAGAGTGGGACTTAGGACAAGGTTAGGTTGTACGTAGTTTTTATTGGATACGGTGTCTACTAGGAATTTTACAGTTGTGTTATCTCTCGTCCTACACTTAAAATATGATAGAGACGAATTTGTTAGCACGTAATTTCATTTCCACTTTGTTAGTCAACATAGTCAGGAAATGTTTGATCGTTACATGGCTGATCTATCATTGATGAGATCATAGCGTTGTAATTGTTAACTTCACTTTTCGATTCAACCGTGGTATGACTATCTGGGGCTTGGGAGTTGGTCTGCGATGCATCGGTAGAGGTTTCAATATGAAAATTCCGTTGTACTTTATTTGGGATTAAATGGTGTTGCGAAAGAATCATTTTTCGCTTTGGAGCTGGTGGCCAGTGCTTTCTCTGTGGCCTACTGACGTAGTTTACATCATTTGTCCTAATGGTTGAAGCATCTATAGGTTCTGGTCCTGTTTTTTGGTCTTGGTGTAAAGGTATTGGGTTACTGAATATTTTGATGGGGATAAGGTATCTAGGGCTTTTTTTTTGTATGAAGCTGTCAGATGGTATAACGCTTCAAGCGGTAAATCCATGCTTGAAACTTTATTAAAAATCAGTGATAGATGGTTATACACTGACTGGTGTACGTCGCGATTGAGTTATTCCCCTGGACAAAAGTCGTCGTCTGGTACTCTAACGTTCCTGGATCACGTCTGTCTACGTAGTGAAGTGTCAAACACTTCGAAATGCACTCCCAATCTAATGGAGAGTTATAAGATTCAGGAACCGCATCCGCATTTCCAACTATTTTGTTCCTCACAACATTCAAAATACCAAAGTATCTTGGCTTTCCTTTAAAAAGATTGTAAATTGCTAAAATCCTGTCGACGCTTTTGCGCCAGGAACTAAACTCGCCAGGTATTCCGGAGAAGTCTCTTAGACAGCGAACCACGTTCGGTGTCTTATCTAGACCGTTTAAATCGGAGCTGTGTCAGGGATCAATGGTTTGGAACGAGGTATCGGGATTTATTATAGAATGCACAATATTTCTGCATTCCTGAATTACATGCAACTTTACTAAATATACAGGTTATGAGAGGTTCGAGCTCTGGGGTCGCGTTGATTTTAACCATAGCACTATCGTTAGAGCGAGATGGTTGGTGGTCTGGATTGGTTGTAAGGACAGGTGGATGTAGAATTGGATTCCACATGATAATTCATTTGTTAAATTTTGTTTAAAATTCTTATATTAAGTTATTTTTATTAATTTTAAATTAAATATTTATTTTAGAATTTTATACTTAGTGACTTTCCTTAATTTATAATTTTATTTTAAAATCTTGTACTTAATCACTTAATTAATATTTACTTAATAATCACTTAAACTATGTTACATAAAAATGATGACTCTGTGCTACATCTTCCAACGCTGGTGAAGGGGCTAATTCCTCGGGCTCCTTTCTTTACACTCACTCGTTGGTGGCAATATCTACAGATTCTTGCCTGGATTGTTATTAGTTTGACCCTAGATTGCCACAATTCTCACTACACTGCACTTTTTTTCTTCGTGACGAGCTAATTTAGTTCGACTTAAACGATTTTGTAAGCGAGCTTCTTGAGGTCGGTTTTGTACAAATAACAGTTTTGAGACGTTTACTGCGGTTTCACATACGCCAAACACAGATTTATCATCTGAGGTTTATTAAAAAATAAATTTTTATTTGAACGTTCTCTATGAGATCTAACTTAGAATTTTTGCAACTTAACATTTTTAATTATACCTAACTCATAGCATTCCCATGCACTCGTCGCTTGCTTGGTCAGCAGCGGATTTTATCTGGAGTTTCAGGTGTCGCCCTGGAATTCTCTCTGTGACTCCTTGCATACGCTTGATGTTTCTTGCTTGTGGGAACGATGACACGAAATACCTGCATGTTCAGGTAAATGCAAGCGTTGTATGTTGGCTCGTGATGATGAAATCTTTATGGCGTTAACTTGTGTCATATCTTTTATCTAATGTCGAATGGAAATTGGAATTCTATAATCAACTCTACTTGTTATGACACGCACGAAACGAAATATCGCTTTTTGTATTTGCTGTACAATATTTAATTCAACTGAATACAGATATGAAATACAACCATTTGTTTAAAAACTTACCGAAGTTTTGCCTTTCTTTGATCTAACTAAAGAAGAAGATCAGACTCTCACATCAAAGTTATTACAAATCAATCACTTTATGATTTAGTTATTTTTCTATTGTGCCTCCCGCTGCTCTTAACTTAACCCCACTTTGGTCTAGCTAATAAAATACATCCATCGACGTTATTCAGTAGATATGAGTACTATCACAAATTTAATTTTTTTTTTTTTTTTTTTAAGTAGACGAAAGACGCGTGTTGTGGCGCGAGATGCATTCATTCATAACTCAGATTCCTCTGATCATCAATCAATTTGAGTTATGAATATACGAATAGCACATCTATAGAGAACATTCATCGGAACCCATGACTAGGTTGCCCAAATAAGAGGTCTATGCGTATGGGCAATATGTTGATTTTGATGGAAAACAAGCAGCAATTAATCATCGTATTGTGAACTAATAGCTAGATTAATAGTTTTAAACAAGATAACGTGCATGATTTGTGTTGCAACAGAGGAAGGGGAGGCAGAAAGTTGAACAACACCATAGCAAACTCGGCATTGCTTCCCTTTCTAAACTGATAAAATTTTATTTGACGTAAAATTGTACAAGTTTTTATGCAATCAATATATGTTCTCCGCTGTTTTGGATTATCTGATGGATGGTTTTGAAATTTACTTGACAACTTTAGCAATGGTAAGTCTTTCTTTAACACTTCGAATTGGATTCTCGTACAAAAGACAGTTTTTGTTGCATATACATATTTCTAAATATTTAAAGATTCTTTAATTCGTCTTGAGGTTTCATAAAATAAACCAGTAATCTTGCAACCATTGTTATATATCAAATGTTTTCGTAGCAACTGGTCCACTGGTGATTTGATGGCATGTCTCACCGAAAAGTGGAACCAAAGCGTACATCAAAGTTTCCATTCTCGGCATGTGATGTCGCCAAAAATGCTTGTGAAATGTCTAGGTTTCCTCAAGCGATGTAAAAAATATTTCACCTCCTATGAACTGGCCTCAATATATAAAGCATTAATATGCCCAAATATGTACAAAGTTCAGGTGCCGCCAAAACCCCTTTGCATTTGCTACATAACATTCAAAACCGTTCGATAAACCTCATAGGTGACGACGATGTTGCATAATCAACTGGCAAGCTTAGACAATAGCCTCACCTTAATCTTTCACCATTTTCACTACCAGTGCTCCAATGAAATTGCGCTCCATCCCTTCAAGCCTTAAACCGTAACGACTGTCTTGCTATGAGTGCTCATCAGTATGACATTGCGCCCACTTTCGGTGGGCTGCTGCTCTTTATTTCCTAGCTCTTGTAACTTGCAAACATTTAAAACCAACGTATATCGTCGCAGGTTGCCGTATCACTTATGCCCAGAACATTTGAGGACTTAGGAAAAGTTTAGCACTTCGTCACGATGCCAGTAAGCAGCCTGCAATCGTTGATAGTGCTTCACAGCAGTTTCCCCACAACGTGGGAAAATATGTCATCAACATCTGCGCTTATATGAAACCCAACTGAATATGACGTAACGTAGATATGTGTGCTGAAAAACTCTCCTCTGTTCCTTACCAGCCAAGTTAATCGGCAATTTAACTTTCCGTTAGCCCATTGTGGCATAAGACCCAGCAAAGACTCAGTGAATTTAGAATCCTGACTGTATTCAGACATTACCTGTTCGGAAGTCGCTACAGGCACAAATTCCTCGCCTCCTCAACCAGTTCTTCACAATAGAGTTCGTTCTCATCACGGTTGTTTATATATCCTCTTGGAAAATAAACGCATGTGTTTCTATTAGGGAGTGGAATCTTACGTTGTTGCTCTAAACAAAGCCATCAGCACCGGATTCTTTATATGTTTTGGAGCCATTCGTAAAGACCTCAAAACATTCCTCTCCTAGTTCAGATTCCGTCCGAAAACTGACTTGATCAAAAGTAAAGTCGATTTCGTAGTTTCTCTGTAGTAGGACTTCTGGTGACATCATCATCAAAACTCAATTGAGTGGTGTACCAAAGACCACTTCGCACCCATGATATAAATACTAAAAAGAGAGAGATTCATTAATGTATCTAGAATGGACCAAGGCGTACTAGGGAAAGCCCGCATGCAGCCAAAATACACCGTTCTTTGGATTGAGGCAAGAGTAGCAATGACGTTCTTTCGCGAAAGCTTATCATAGCCTTCTCGATAACAGGCCCCATGTTTAGCCGACAGCTCCTTCGCACTGCCAGTAGGCCGACATCGAAAAACAAGCTTTCGACGTAGCATGACTAAACATGCATAGAATTTTGTTATCCAGGATGGCATCCTAAAACTAAGCTTTTTGAGAATTGGATGGTGATGAACTTAAGCTTTAGATGAGCTTACTCCTTCTCAAAAAGAGAACAACTATTGAGAGGGTTGCCTGAAAGTGCATTTCAGTGCACCAGTCGTTGGTCACGTCTAGGGCTTCCTGCGCTTTAGAGCAGGAGCTGCCTTGAGGACAACCCCTATTTACCACCGCCAATATATATTGGCACAGTCAGTATTCGAAATCAGTACCCAATTTACCAGCATTATGTTTATCCACCCGCCTGTCCCGTATTCTCCTCCGAAATACCTTGGCCTACATCTTCCACCCACTGTCAAACTCACTAAAAAAATTTCTGATATAAATGGTGATAGTTGCTATGTAGTAACTCGTTTAAGATAGTTGCTATGTAGTAACTCGTTTAAGAGACCACCGTATTTATGAAAATGCCAATCCCAACTCCGTTTGCATTGGTGGCATAACTAAAACCATTATAATAGTCTCAATCCGAAGAGAAGGTCGTCCTATCCACCCAAAGGAATGGATGCAAATTTTCGATCGCTACCATCGTGCAACGCTGGTCATAATTTATCAAGTGTAACAAAAATCCAGTATTAATAAAGGAATCGCTAGAATTTTTGTAAGACTGATGTCAGAAGTGGAATTTGGAAACATTCACGAATCTAGCGATGTTTATTTCGCTAAACTGCTAACCGAGACAGTCAAAAACTAGAGCATAGACTTGGACTCCCTCCGTGAAATGCACAAGCAGACAGCAGATGAAGTTTGAACACTAAGTGTCACTACCTTTGCTGAGAAAGTAACGGAGACTTCAACTTCTCGGGCACCAAGTTCCAGCAACACATGACAATGCAGGGGAGACTCTGATAAAGTTGAAACCACAGCAGTTCGATGGAAATACTACTTACTGGGAGAGCTATAAAATCCAATTTGAAATCGTTACTTCTACTAATTAGTTTACCGGCCGGCAGAAGGCACATATTTTGGGCTCTATGCTGCGGGAAGTTGCCGTGGCCGTACTATCTGATCTTAGCGAAACAGATCGGGAACATTATTCAGCGCTGGTAGATGCTTTAAATCTTCGATTTCTTGGTCAGGTAAAACAAATATCCCATGCACAACTGCGTCAAAGGAGGAGCTCGCAGCTTTTGCAACGGAGATAGAGCAATTAGCTCGCACAGTCTTCAGAGAATGTCCCAGAGCAGCGCCGCCAAAACTAAGGAATAGACTGTTTGGCACCCACTAATCCAATGGACCAGACGTATATGGAGATGCAGAGGGAATTATCATGACCGCGGAAATGGTGAGTGCTCGCAACACCCTTCTGCTTCAGGAAACGAGGAGATGTTAGCGGAAAGGGCAGCCACTGACAGAACAACCAGGCCTATGTTTTCTATTTACGCATCCAAAAGTAACCGCCCCTGTGGACTTAAAGTTTCAGCCACAGTTGGTGGAAGAAGGTGCCATCTTCTAGCGGATACGGGGTCGTTTTTAACTTTGTTACAAAGAATATTACCGTTTGCAACCCACAAATGTTAGAATCAGCACCCTTAATGGGGAAACTAATGTAATTGGTGAGTTGAATACAAGTGTTCAATTGGATAAGCTTCGTCACCGACTCACGTTTATGGTGGTATATTTCCAGTTCCCAGGTAATGGCTTTGACATTTCTTCCAACGAAGTTCATGATGATCTTTCTACGCTGTTTTCGTTTGTCAGCTCTAAACGTCTTTCCTACTTACAAAGAACTCGTACACATTTCAAAAAACTATTACAATTTTGTGTCCTCCAGTCCAAAATGCCTGTCCATGTTCTACCGAAATGTAAGGGGTTTGCGCTCTAAAATCTCCGCCGTATATCTCAAGTCTCAATTCTCAATTCTCCCCTATGACCTAATTGGCCTTACTGAAACAAATCTAATTCCTCACATTAAAAACCATGAGCTGTTTCCCTCAAACTTCGACGTTTTTCGAAAAGATGGATTTGAAAGAGCTGATAATCTCCATGGCAGAGGTGTTTTACTAGCAATCCGGAAATATTTTCATGCAACTCATTCCTCACACTAACAACTTTGAGTTAGTATGTGTCAACATTAAGCTCTCCAAACGCTGCCTTTACATACTTTTTTATTATATTTACCCATCTCAACCAATTGAGTCTTCTGGACCTATAATTCACGCAGTGGATTTTTTGATTGATGCACAACCTGAAGATAGTATTATTCTAGTAGGTGATTTCAACCTCCCTCACCTAAAATGGGCGCTTTACGATGATTCGTCTCATTTCGTCTCTCTTAATTCGACCTCTAAAATAGAAATATCGATGATGGACTGCCTAACCAACTCAAGTCTATATCAGATTAGTGGAACACCTAATATAATTAACAAATAACTCGATCTTGTCTTCACATCCGATTCGGATAACTGTGTCATTTATAGAAGTGATCATCTTCTTTCCATTCTAAACCGCCTTCAACCCCCCTTGTCGCAAATTCCTAAGAACTCGACCTGATTTCGACTATAGTAACTAACGATTTGTATGCAATGGTTATTCAGAGCTTTGTGAGTCTCTTTACCTCGAGTACCTCCACCGCATGCAATTTATCTTGATTTAGGACCCTAAACGGTTCTACCAGTTTGTTAATAACAAAATAAAGTCAGACGGGTACCCATCTACTCTCAAATTTCTTAGTGAATCTTCTACCGACTCAAAAACAATTGCAAATTTCTTTGCCTGTCATTTTAACAAACCCTTTTTTAATCAAACTGATGAACCCGATCCCAGCGACTTTAGCTTTATGAGAAACTATCCTGAGCTGTTATCCATCTCGCTAAACATAGCATTACCAAATTAAAAGATGATTTTTTGTCCGGCTCTGCCGGCCCCCTGACAATTGTAATGAAGGTGTGTGTAACCCATTTCGGTCCTCCTCTCTCTGTCCTATTGCTGTCCTATTAACTTGTCTGTTTTAACAGGTACTTTCATTCCTATTCATAAAAAAGGAACTAAGGCCTAAGTTAATTATTATTGGCCCATAGCAATACTGTCTTGCAAACTCAAACTTTTCGAAAACATAGTCTACATATCAACAACTGCTTCCGTACTGTAAGTATCTGCACTAATCAGCACGGTTTCATGAAAAGCAAATGAACTGCCACCTACCTAACTGAGTTCGTCTTTAGGACGGCTTATGCGTTAGTAGAAGGTGATGAAGTCGCTTCAATTTCCACAGATTTTAGCAAGGCATTCGATAAAATTTCTCACCAACTTATAATTTTTAAACTAAACAAAACTTTGTTTTTCCCCTCATTTTGTGAAATGTACCAAATCCTATTTAGAAGACCGAAAATACAGAGCCATCTTTAGATCTTCAATATCCAATCCCATTAAAGCAACATCTGAAGTCCCTCAGGGTAGTCACCTTGGACCAATTATCTGTATCCTTACGATTGACGATATAAATTTCGTATTAACGAATTCTAATCTTTCTAAGTCATTTCATTGCCTGTTGACTCTCATTGCCTGCAAGATGACTTAAATAAGTTTTCGGTGTGATGTAAGCAAAACTTTTTGGAGCTAAATATCAACAAATGACAAGCGATAACCTATTCCCGCAAACGTCTAGCCCCCTCTCCAAGAAATTGCTTCATCTATGAAGAGACCGGGAATTTAGTTTCGAATCACATTTGTAGCCAAGTTTGGTCACTTTATAAACAAATCCACATTGAAGCAGTCCAACGTTTCGCACTAAGTAGTCTACCTTGGATCGATCCATATGTATTACCTCTCTATGAAAATAAGCTTAAACTTATTAGAAAAAAAACCAATTATTCATCTATGTACGCCGTGTTGTCTAGTCGGGTTACTTACCACCTTGATCAAAAAAAATAACCACAGTGTGGCGCTCCCATTGTTCCGATTGGAGTTCTTTTTTTTTTTTTTTTTTTGTTAAGTTGGTACATCTGTTATTGAAATTCACTCTAAGTCTTAGCAATAAGCTTGACATTTGCAAAAGTTACGTAGCAAAGAGTACATTTATCTCTGATCCGTCCAAGACATTTTGTTTAATGATTTGTGTTTCCGTCGTGTAGCAGCAAAGTTGGTGCCAAAAGACCTCAAATTCATGCAAAAAAGGAACCGTGTTGACATCGAAGAAGAGATGATTTGCTAGGCTGAATCCGATTCCACAATAATCATAAGGCTCATTACTGGAGACGAGACGTCGGTTTATGAGTACGACATGCAATCCAGACATCAGGCAAGTGAATGGCGAATAAGCCGAGACCAGAAAAACCACGGTTTTCAGGATTACAACGGTGAAGTGCATCATGAATTTTTGCCAGAAGCCCAGACAGTAAACAAAAAGTATTATTTGGTTGTTATGAGACGTTTGCTTGAAGCAATTCGCCGAAAAACACTAGAATTGTGGGCAGAAAACTCGTGGATTTTGCACCATGCGATCATTTTTCGTAGTTTTTTGATGAAAAATGCAACAAATACCATCCAACAGCCACGAAATTCAACGGATTTAGCTCTCTGTGACTTCTTTCGGTTCAATTGAGTTAAAAAACCACTACGGGGAACGCGTTTCAGCAGCCGAGAGTAAGTAATGGAAAAATCGCTGGCATAAGTATTTTGCAGTCAAGTTGCAGTGATGATCAAAGTAGTATGCCGTCAAAATTTGTGTCGTCAAATTCACACTCAATGTCTATGAAAGGCTCAGCGCGTTTTCCTTCCTGTCAAGTGGATGGAATGGATCTTGACCTTTCCTTCCATGCTCTTCAATATAACGGAAGCTAAATTGATAGGTCTGAAGCAAGCGGGTAGTCCTATTTTTTCGAATTTCGATATAAACGCTACTCCCATTGTTCGTCGGGGTTTTGGTATCAGTCAGTGCCAGGCTAGCGGTGAGAATTCTCCTTAGAGCTACCAGCAACTGGACTATACCTTTTTTGTATGATAATATATATAACTGTGTGCATGCTATCGGTACAAGGCGACTTGAAGATATTAAGGGAAGCAACAGAATGTGTAATAACCTCATCGGTCACCAACAACCAAGTTGTTGATTTATTCAGCTCACTAGCAGCTTCATTAATAAGAGTTTGATGTGAGCTGTTTCTGATTAGGTTACTGGGAAGTGAACCTGAAGCATTAGATGGAGGATCTCTGCTTCCGACTCAGTGTAGGTGCCACCAGATTTTCTAAGTGACCCCAGCCTGGTCGATTTTCCGCTTTTAAGGAATTTAACTAGCCTACTAGTTTTATCTTTATCCGAATTAGCTTCTTGTATTATTTTTGCTTTCATCTGTAAAGGTATCAGTCCAAGCAATTACAAGGGACATGGCCACCATGTGAAAAAAAAATCTTTTTGTACCACTGAGGAGACCGCAAATAGATTCTATAATAACCCAGCATGGAGTCAAGTAAATCGACTCCTTCCATATGCTGGTTATAAACATTGACAGTTTGGGGAGAATGTATGCAAACATATATTTATCCTGTCGAACATAACGTCGTTTTGTTGTTGTTGGGTCGCTTCCAACGTAGGTTGAAAGAAGGTTCACATTCTTGTTATCAAACCAGGAAACCAGGCCTAACTTTACTTCATCTATGACTGCTACCCTATCTTCTCTGAAGAAACTTCCTCTTCTAAGGGAAGTAAACCGTTTTTGTAAAGATATAAGTTAACAACAAAAATATTTAGAAGCACCTAATAACAGCTTCAATTCTCAAACCTGAGAATATCTCACGATATTTGCTGAAAATTGCAACTGGAGCACAGTGCAAAAACGACATTCCATCACGTTTGTGGGAGCATCAGGTAACATCAGAACAAACATGAAAGCAACATGACGACCAACGATTTCCACTTGTCTCAGCACATATGTAATTAGTATTTCAGCTATGAATATTATTAAGATTTTATTCAGTCTTTATTCGAAAACAGAAGCGCTTGAAGATTTAGGCTGTTGAACAAGTTATCAAAACAAATCTTGAAGTTTCGATGTCTTGGAACTGTGGATGTCAATGGAGTGACCACATTTGAGCTAACGGCAAGATCTGGGGCGTCTGAAGGGTACGAACTGCTTTGGTCTCCTGCAAAGATGTCGAAGTCATAGCTAAAGCCACTAACGCCGCTCAGGACTTAGTTTTTGTAACCCCATTTGTGAGGTTTAGCTAGATTATTTTGTTTTAATTTATGACGACAATTGGTAGGAATTATTTGTTCGTTTACGGCTAAATATTCTTCTTTAGGGACTAACATCAAAAGTCCACGAACTATATCTAATAAAGGCCGAATTTTAAATGATTTGTTATGGCCATCTTCTCCACGGGGTACAAAAGTCTCATTATTATTAAAATGTAAAATTATTTGGAGCTTCGAATCTGTTACACGTTAGTCTTTCATAAACTTGCGACATCCCTATTTCTTTTGACCAA
This sequence comes from Volucella inanis, assembly GCA_907269105.1. Taxonomy (NCBI): domain Eukaryota; kingdom Metazoa; phylum Arthropoda; class Insecta; order Diptera; family Syrphidae; genus Volucella; species Volucella inanis. The sequence goes on from OU026153.1 coordinate 154,466,522, forward strand.
TACTTCGTCACTGCCGGTAACTTCACACAGGACATAAAGATGACAATTCCTATAGATTTTTCCATTTCGTCTTTCGTGATCATTGCTGGTTTTTTGATATTGTTTTGAACAGATTTGAGGTTAGATTGCTCAGTAATGAAATCAATCATATCAGCTGTAAGCAAGAACTTGAAAATGTCTACAGGAGAATTCAGTTGTTCTATACTATCCGGTAAATCTGTGTTACTCAATAACCTTAAAAATATTTGACAGATCACAATTACAATGTACGAATTATTAACGGTCCGCTTTACGACGAAACTCTTGTTTTGATCTTATTTAGTTTTTTGTGATGATTCATACATCAAAAAAATCATAAACTTCGGAGTGCAAATATGGCTTCGTATGCGGTAAGGGGTTAAATGATTATGATAAGTGGTCATGACAGTTAAGAACTCATAATGGTGGGTAACGTTCAGGTTCTGAACAGCTTTTTCTCTCTTTTGTTTTTTCCAGAGCTTAGGGGGAGCACTATTGGACTTGTCGAGCTCCTCTTTCAATCGTGTCAAGTTGGTTTTCTGTGGATTCTTCATTTTCATCAAGTTCAGTTGTGACTTCTTACCCGATTCTTAATTCGGTGCCCCTATTATCTGACATTGACACTCTCTATATCACTTTCCAGCCTGCGATCTCCTTAGCATATATGTTGGATTAACGTTTAGTCGATTACTTGCTTTGTTATTCTGGTAACAAAATTCACCTGAGTGCCAACGTTTTTGACAACTAGGTCAGACTGGCCCAAAAAAAATTCTGAGCATAGGCATTGCAGCATATGATAAGTCCCACTTTCCTAGAATCACTGTATTCAATGGGTTCGATTATCGCCTTCGCTAGTGGTGGTGGTAACAACGAATCGTTGTGAAAATAAGCAGACGTAACGACGAATTTCGTAGCTTATCTTTGCAGCAACTAAATTTTGGTTGAAAATTCCCCAAGTTTAGATAATTTAAGTCAGTTCGGCACATAAAAACAAGTTCTTGCTCTTTCCCATCGCACGCCGTACAGCGGTGTGAAACATCCCAAATCACAGATTCGTCTATTCTGCACTCATGGTTACTGTATGGATATGGATACATAGGGATGCGATGTGATCCCACAGGTGATAGCGAAATAATTATAAGTGCGCCAATTTCGTCCCTTTTGATGTTTTGGGATTTTCTTAGAGGTACATTTACCGGCGACATCTAAGTAGTTCCGCTCATCCGAATTCCAACTTTTGCTAGTTGCAGCACCGGTTTCAAACAGATCTTGTGCAAGGCGAAAGCCACCGCTAGTTTTGTTTTTGCCGATGATTTTGACCGCTTCAAGCGATTTCTATCCACTGGAACGGGTGGCTTTGTTGACTGCAGCACCTGTTTCATCCAGGCATCGTGCGCTGAATAATCGACTAGGACTGCGCCAGATATTTTCTGTCAAAGCTCTGTTCCTGACAAAAGAAAAGGGCGTAGATTCAGTTTGTGTCGGATTCAGTAGGTGTCACTTCACCGAACTTTTTCTCTTTTCCGTCACCGCTGGCGAAGTTAGACTTTTAGACATCACTTTACGTCTCTTTGCGGAATAATAATAGGGGGTGGCCGTGGTGTAGTGGTATATGCATAGACTCCTCAAGCAGAGAGTCGCGGATTCGAATCCCGTGCCAGGCAATTCTGTGAAAAAGTCTTTTCATGGGATTTGTATGTAGTTATATGAAGATCCCGTCGGCGTCAACTCTGACATGAAGGCATAACACTGATGTTGGAGTGGTTGTTGGCTGGGCTAAATATAACGAACTCACAACTAGCACGTATTTAAGACCCACTGGTTGAGGAGGATGTACTAGCTCATCCCGTCCAGTTTGACGGGAATTTTTGGGAAAAATATCGAAACCTAATACACCTGAGTTTCAAACTACTACACCACCCGCCCGCGCCCTGGAGAAAAAGCCAGTAAAAGGGTATTCATAACCCCTTGGTGCGCGCGCGGTATTAAAAAAAAAAAAAAATCAACTGGGATTGTGACTGGGATTGATTCAGTTTCGTGACGTTGTTCGGTTTCAGTAAGTGTCACTTCCTCGGGCTTTTCCTCTTTTCCGTCGCCGTTACGTTTACGTTTCATCTGCTGGTCCTACAGACTATGCCTCTTCTGGAGCCCTTTCCACGTTTTCGGTTTCCAGAAACATGCCGTTAAAAACAATGCTCTCACAAATCAGTGGGCTATTCTGATGGAATTTAACCCTCACAGGCCTCCGGTACACCCTCCACCGTTCCAGCCTCATTTACTGAGCGTTTCGCAGCAGTGATTATTGGGTCAGTGCGTAGTCAGCGGTGAGTTTTTTTAGTATGCTATTTTTTGTTGTTATTACGAGTACCACCTAGAGTGTAATTCTCTGGGGTCATCTCCATATTTTGAATAGTTTTCCATCTAGTTTGAACATCGTTGGCGCTTAGTTCGACGTCTCACCTGCGTTCTTTTCAGAACCATAGGATCACTTACCCTTAATACTTCCCGCCAGGTCGATTTTTATTTACTATAAGGCTCCAAAATATTCATATTAATGTTACTATTAAATAAAATATTCGTCCAGGCCAGCGACCAGTTCAGAAATTCATTCTTACTTCGCTTCGGCAAAACGACTGTAGGATGGCCACATTGCATGGCCATATTGCATGGCCATTAATCAGAATGAATAGTGATTAATCAGAATGAATAGTGACAGAGCATGATTTGCCATCTTATGCTCTGATTACAAAGAGCATCATTATTATTATTATCAAGGGAACGATGCAAATTAATTTGTAGGATCCGGGATTTAACGCCGGGGTACTATGCCCATGTGGCGCGTTTTTGTCAACAGCACGCGGTGATCTAGTGGGAACCGATGCTTTCAGTGTGGCAAGGCCGTTGACAAGGATCATCATATGAGAACGCATATGGGATTGATGGTTATAGGCTATTTTAGATTGTTTGTACAGTAAATACGGCTTTGAAGTTTCAATTAAAGTGCTTTGGAGACGGACGAATCAAATGAGCTTTATGTCAGTTTTCTTTTGTTTTATGGTAAGGATTTGCATTTGTAGATAGCATGAACAAAAAATTAACGCACAGGGTAGGTTTTTATACCAGTGTGTTCAGAAAATAATATGTTAGTTGGTGTACATGCCCCTGGAGTATGATAATATTTTCAGCTTTCTTCTTTGTTTACTTTGTCTGTGGCAGCCGATAAGTTTAGACGTGTATTTAAGGGCTCGGCGATTTTTGTTTGTTAAAAGAAATTGATCAAAGAATTTGTATCAAATTTTGTGTAAAAAATGGAATAAAGTGCTCTAAAATATATGGAATGTTGACAGTGGCATACGGTGAGTCTGCTCTAAGTAAAAAAAAAAAAAAAAAAAACATTTACAAGCCCGACCACAAAAGAGAAGCTTCTGAGGATGTTGGCATATCGTATCATGCAATTTTTTGGATGTTTTGGGCATGAGACGTGTGTCAGCTAAGCTTGTTCCGAAACTTAATTTTGATCAGAAGAACCATCGCATGAGCATCGCTCAGGAGCCCTCGAATAGCGTCAATGATGATTCTGACTTGCTTAAAAGAGTCATAACTGGTGACGAATAATTCCCCAAACTAAAGAGACCTATAAAAGGACGGAGATTTGCAACGATTGAGGAAATAAGAACTGAAGCGCTGAAAGGCAATCCCAAAGATCGAGTTTGTGATTGGAAGAAACGCTGGCACAAGTATATCATATCTAATGGGGACTATTTTAAAGGCGACAACAGTAATGTAGACGAATAATAAATATTTTTTTCAAAAAAACTAAAATTCCACCTATTTTCTGAACACACGGGTATATGCCTAAAGTGACGTCGGTTACAAACATCTGGATTGAATGTTTCGTTTTGTAGACAGAATGTGATCTACAGCAGTATTGTAGACACACACAGATTTTTTAGTTTACAGAAACTTGAGTTTCTATCAATTGTGTCAAAGGCCACTTTAAAATCTACAAAGAATGAGTATAGTTTCCCCTCCCCCTCAATATAGTTTTTTACGCTGCAAGACAATCTAAAAACATTATCCATTATAAGGTAATTCTTTTTTATTTCAATTTATAAAATTTAAAAAAATAAATAAAATTAAAAAAAGTCTAATATTTCTCCTTTGAAGATTTTTATTATAGATTACAGGATGGCTACGCCCTTATACTTTTGGAAAATTCCAAAAGTATATGTATACTTTTATATAATTTTGTATAATTTTTATTGAGTCAATAAATTATCTAATGCTAGTATTTTATTTTTTAAAGATTATTTCATTAAAATTGTTACGTGCAAAACACGCCAAAAAAATCCTCCACTCCCTTTTCCATCTATTGTCTGCTGACCTCTTTATTTCTCCTTCCCCTTCTTGTGTTGTCCCTTCTTTTCTTTCTTCCCGCCAAGCTCTGGATGCCACGGCACAGGTGGGATTCACTGGATCCTCTGAATTCAGTTCCCTCCCCCGACCTACCGCTACAGAGATGACCACATAGGTACCCCTGATAGAGCCAGGCGGACGGCCTGAAGACTCTAGCGGATGGACGGTCCGTCCTTGATGCCACCATCAACAATGGCCACGAGCCCACCATATCTGAGACTGTTTGCCACAGCGCTACAAATTTGTATAAGCCCCTACCCCCACAACAGTTAAAAACAATATTGTAAAGGAAATCCCACAATTTCCCACGGTCGTTCTTTTGCCCCCCATGTCTGCAAGAATATTTACTGACCCCCATGGTATCCCTAATAAATTAAATTAAAGCCGGCGGTGTCAATCAAAGCTCTCAACCATAGCTTCGGTTTCGGGTCAGAGGGCTGGCTTCGAACCAAAGCAATCACTTGGACGACCAAAAAAACGGAACGAACAAACATGACCCACAAACATAGAACATTGACGTGTGTGATTAGCTGGGGATTCGTGAGAAGCTGTTGGAGCTCTGGATGTGATTCCATTTGCTCTTACAGCTGAATTAGCAGAACCACATGTATGTGTGTGTGTGTGTGGACGAATGACGGCGATGGCCAAAAAGCGCGGTAAATTCATTCCATAGCTTATCGTCTTACTGGCAAGAGCCTCAAAAGAAAAAAAAAAAAAAAAAAACGAAGAAGAAAACCATAAAAATAACAAGAACAAGAACGAGAACAAGAACAAGGACAAGAACAACAAAATTAAACAAACTGAGGACGAGAAACACACCAAAGGACAAACTTAAAAGGGAAACGGCAGCACCCAAAACGACCAAAGTCGGTGATTGTGGCGGAGACGGCTACCCTCCTCCACTAGCAGAAACCCTGCCGCATAGGCAGGAAAACCCATAAAACCAGATAAGTACCCCCCCTCTTTTCAAATAACATATTTGTGCAACAGTTGCAATAAAACCGCGTCCGTAAGCCTTCTTTTCGTTTTACGTTGAAACCGTTCGTAAAACGGTTAGATTTATATAGTTGCGCGACCCACTAGCCGTAACGGTACGACAACGCGGAACCGTGGGCCTTCCGTTAGCCGAACTAATTCAAAATTTAAAACAACGTTGTTTAAAAAAAAAAACTTCGGCATACCCTGTGATTCCCCCTCAAAAGAAACAAACAAAATCAAATATACCAGCCTTGATTCCCCATCAGGGAAAAGATAATTTGTGCGTTTTTTTTTTCTCATTTGTTTTCCCAATTTTGCATTAAAAATTGGGTGGCGCCTATCTGTTGTGTTTGTTATCAGCTTTTGCGCTGAGTGATCTTCCCGAACCCCCCCTTGCTGAGCAGCCGGTGTGTGCGACTAACCAACAGCTGCTTGTTGCAAATCCGGTTTTTTTTTGTGATTCCTTCCTGGTCTGCACATTCGTTTTTGTGCAGTCCTTTCCATTCGCTCATCAACCAACACCTGTGTCGTTGCGGTTCGTTCTTCTCCCTCGTTGTTAAGTTTGTTGTTGGCCGGCAGCCCGGCATTTGATATTATTAACAAATTTAAATCTTTTCCCCCCCGGGATTTGCAATAAAATGTTAACCGCGACTACATTTTAAGTGATCGATACGGAGAGTCTCGCTAATAACATGTATAAAGTTGTCTTCCAAGGCTACAACTGATGCTGGTTTAAAGAAGAGTGATTTGACGTATCGCCATAAAGAAATGGTCTAAAAGTGTCATATCGCACGATCTTCAGTCCAAAATTAGAGATAAGTTGCTCACCGAACTTATTTCTCAATTGTAGCATCGATTCGCATTCTGTGTGGCACATAGCGCCACCTTTGAGAAATCGCATTTCGACCGAGTTCATCTCGTGCATTTTGAGCAAAAAAAAAAAAATAAAAAATCCAAATCATTGAAAGATAGCGGGCGCCATTGACGGTAGCATTGTTCTCACGGTCATCTTTGAAAAAATAAAGGCCATAAACCGCGCCAAAAACAATGCAGTTTTCCGGGTGCATTGGCAGGTCTGCTATTCCTTGAAATTTCTCATCGGACCTTATATGGCAGTTTTGTTTATTAACCCATTTAGGACGAGAACAAATTGCTGGAAATTTTTCGTAAAAATTTTCAGGAGTTCATACAAATATCCTTAACAAACAATTGTGAAATTTTCTTTTATTTGGCCCGCTGATCATTTAGTCGAACGAACTTGTTACCATATGGTCAGCGTCGTCCTTACCGCATATAAATGCGATTTTTCATAAATAAAAAATAAAAAATCCAATTTGGGAAGTAAAATCTTTATTGGTTCGCTGAAATTAGATGATAATGCTCAAAACATGGTAGGCACAGGCCTACATTACACTTTCTAAAAGCTAAGCGAGTTGTGACCTTGCAAAATCTTACGTCAGCATCAGAAATGTTGTATTTTTTCTTAGCCATACTTGTTGCAGTAGCACGTTACGATATTTTACCGAAATTGTTTATGAGAAAGATTTCCTCCACGAAGCATTCTGCATATCTACATTAATGAAATAAGTTAAAATGGACCACCACCTTTTCTTCTTTCTGAGATGTCAATCAGCAGACAAAACGATTGACGATGAAATTTCTTTCTTTCTTTCTTTCTTTCTTTCTTTAACCTTTTCTTCATAATTTTAAATCTCTTTCGTTTTTCTTTATTCCTTCTTTTTATATTATATTATTCTTAAAACTTAAATCTACATCTTTAATTAAATCTCTTGTTATGTTTTCCGAAAGTTTTGCTGTTGGTCTCGTTGTCGGTGCTAGGTGACCTGTTTCATGGTCGAATGCAATATCCTGGTTGATATATATAGGGTGATTCATCGTGAGGTTTTATTTATAATGTAAAACAAAACACATAAATTTAAAAGCAATTTTTATTATCGGTTAAAAGAACAATTTATGGCATTTACTTTTTGGAAATGTCATTATATAAATATTGGCTACAACTACATCTGAGGTGGTCCATTCAGAAAGTCCAATTTTGGACGACTCGTTCGAGCATAGCGACTGGTATCTCGCGGACAATACGAAAGATGTTGGCATCCAAAGGGTCAATTGTAACTGTCTTATTCCTGAAGACCTGAGATTTTACATACCCCCAGAGAAAATAGTCCAAAGGTGTGATATCGCACGATCTAGGCGGCCAATTTACCGAAACAAACCGTGAAATTAAGTGCTCACCAAAATGATTTTTTAACAAGTCCATTTTTTCTCGCGCTGTATGGGTCATAGCGCTGTCTTGTTGAAACCAGAGCTCACCGAGATCATGTGCTTGAATTTCAGGAAGCACATAGTCCGTTAACAGTGCGCGATAGCGGTCACCATTGACATTCTCATTTGCCTTATTTTTGAAGAAATATGGGCCAATGATTCCATCAGCCCATAAACTACATCATACCGCTGTTTTTAATGGTTGTAATAGTAGCTCTTGGTACTTTTCGGGTTGCTCATCAGCCCAAATACGGAAATTTTGTTTATTAACGTACTCATTGAGCCAGAAATGGGCTTCATCACTGAGCAAAATTTCACGATAAAACACCGAAATGTCATTGAGTTTTTCTAGAGCCTTTTCACTGAAAATAGGACGCAAATTCAAGTCGCCTGGCTTCAATTCTTGCACAAGTTTAATTTGTATGCCTTTAGGCCGAGACCCTCACATAAAATACGCCAAGCTGTCGAATACGCCAACTAAGTTGCAGAGAACGACGATGAATCGATTCGTCACGGTATTCGACCGAATTTTCAACGACTCGGCCAAACCTTTCGGCCGAAACAGCCGCCATTTCGCGTTCAATGTTGGCTTTGAGCTCTTCCAACGACGTCGGCGTGTTGGCATAAGCCAATGAATTAACGTGGCCCCACAGAAAATAGTCAAGCGGCGTTAAATCGCACGAAGGAGGCGGCCAATCGACTGGCCCATGTCTTGAAATAACACGCTCACCACACTTACTCTTCAATAAATCGATTGTAGCGTGTGCTGTGTGGCTTGTGGCACCATCCTGTTGAAACCAAATGTCGTCCAAGTCCATATCTTCCAATCCGGGCCACATTTAATCGGTGATCATGGTGCGATAACGCTGACCATTCACAGTAACGTGACGATCGTTATTGTCCACGAAAAAATATGGCCCAATAACGCCGCCGGTATGCAAACCACACCAAACAGTTATTTTTTGTGGATGAAGTGGTGATTCATGAAGCACATGTGGTTTTTCACCCAACCAATAACGCATATTTTGCTTATTGACGAACCCATTGAGCCAAAAATAAGCTTCGTCACTGAAGATGATTTTGCGATGAAATTCATCATTTTGGCGCATCTTCTCCAGAACCCAATCGGAGAACGTATGTCACTTCAAATGATTCATTCTTGAGTCAGATTGATCTTGTTTGGATGTAAACCAAGATCCTTACGAAAAATGTGCCATAATGTGGTCTGAGCGATGCTCAATTCCTGAGAACGCCGTGGAATTGACTGATTTGGATCGTTTGCTAAGGACGTCTGAATGGCAGCGATATTTTCGACACTTCGACCAACCTGACCTGAATAAATTGACAGTGACTATTTGATGATAAGTGAAAGAGTGCGTTCACAAATTAAATTCAAAGTTGTCAAGTCCCTATTAGAAAACCCTATACATTGTCGTCAACAACCGTATTCACCATCTCCTCTAAGTACTCTAGAGCTTCATCGGTAGTTTTAAATCTATTATATATATTAAGAATTACAACCTTTATTATTTTGTGATTCTCACACTAAAACGAAGATAAATATTTCATACAAGCCAACGATAAGAAAATATATTTAAAAAACAATTGCTGAACAAAATGTTATTTGCATGCGGTATGTACGACTGTGACCATATGGTAACGGCTACATATATCCGACTCATCAAAAAAAGTTATAAAATATGCTTTTTTATATTTTGATGTTGTATGCAAATGACCAAAGTCACGGATCGCAAACAAAACCGTTATTCTCGTACAGACATTCTTACCTAAAAGAACTCCATTTGACTTTTTTTAATGCTTCTGAAAAGTACAAAATTATGCGACGTGCTACTATGACTAATAACATTCGAATCAGTTTTAAATTGTATCTCAGCAGACTCAGAATACTCAGATGCACTAGTACTATGAATGAGCTTAGTCGACGAAGACAATTTTTCGATGAAAAAGTGGATCTTCCTTCAGCTTTGCTAAGGCCAATTTACCGAAAATTTGACGCTGTAACAGCTCGTTCGACTTCAGCTCTTGTACGAGCTGTATTTTGTAAGGTTTTAGAACTTCCATGTAGTCGAGTAAAACAATCCCAATTGATGCACATACGGGTATGTGGCTTGACTTCCAATGGCGTAAAAATGGTGCGAAAATTGTTTACTATGGCTTGAAATGCTCGCTTAGTAGGTCAATTATGACAACCGTAAAATGGTCGAAGGGCGCGAAAAACATTTTTCACAGAGCATGAGGTTTGATAATAAAATTGAATTATTTATGAAATGGTAATGCTAACTGAGCATGTTTGACTCAGACACATCTCACGTATAAGCTGTCAAAAATAAAACACTGAAAACCCAAACAGCAAAAAAATCACTGCGGTTGCCTTTTTTTTATATAAAGGGAATATTATATATACATTTTCACTAAAGCTGGACGGGACTGGGTTTCGAATATGAAATTGTATAGAGTAGTAAGCTTTTTCATGTATTTATCCATTTCACGAGTCTATCCACTCTCTAGTATGGAAGTGCATAATGAATTTGGTTTCTCCTGAATGGTGAGCCAGACTCAGTTAAACTTGCCTTAAATTGAGTACTTTCTGCGAAAGTTTTCCCGTTGATTGTTCTTTCAATTTCTGAAAAAAATTGGCCGTTTTTGACTTCTGTAAGTTCTGACATAAGTTGTTTTACACTCGAGTCACTTCCCACGCAAAAAACAATAGTCCATTGTCGAGCGTGCAATACATCTGTCGAATGTTAGGTTTCCTTTTGTGTCACTTACCGAGCAGCCATTTAAAATAGTAATCCCACTGGATTCGGAAATTTCAACTTGCTCTAAGCCGTCATTACTGATTTAGGTATCCTCTGAATATATGAGCACGTTTCTCTTTATAGCTCAGCTCGCTAAATGCTGTCATATGTGATCTCAAAATAGATAAAAATGTGGTAGGAATCTATTTAAAATTCATGAATTTTACTTAAGCGCTATAGTGAAAATTATTACACTAAAACTACACTGCAGCCATTTAATATAGTAATCCCACTGGATTCGGAAATTTCAACTTGCTCTAAGCCGTCATTACTGATTTAGGTATCCTCTGAATATATGAGCACGTTTCTCTTTATAGCTCAGCTCGCTAAATGCTGTCATATGTGATCTCAAAATAGATAAAAATGTGGTAGGAATCTTTTTAAAATTCATGAATTTTACTCAAGCGCTATAGTGAAAATTAATACACTAAAACTACACTGGTATGGATCAATCGGGTTTTTGATATGTTAATATCTATCCTGTAAAACTTCTTCTAATTGTTTCCCTGCACGCGATCTTTTAAGAAATCTTACAATTGCAAAATTGTCATTTATTCGTTTTTCAGGCTCGTCAACAGAGAATCTGTTATCATCACCGAGTGATGTGATGTGTGATTCTTACATCACCGAGTAGTTAACATGACGAACAACCTTCAACTTGGACAGCTAGTCCTACTAATATGGTCACTCGGACGAAATCGGCCAGATATTCCGGAACGTGCAACTCACTTTGAGAAGGTCAACTACCACATTTTTCGTTAAAACAAGATTGAGTAAAATCAAGCAGATAGATACTTTGATTTTTTGTGGTGATTTAGCTCTTTTGTGGTTACGTACTTTTATCACAGGATTATTGCGAACATAAAAATAAATAAGTGGTGCGATAGCCCAGTGCGGGCCAAGGCCTAACCTTCTCACAGTCATTTTTGTGTGGCCTACAGGACCGGATGTACTGTTTATTGCCTATTCCGAAAGGCTCTTCTGAAAAGCTCCTTCACAGGCAGAATTTGACTTTCGGAGGTTTGCCATTGCCCGAAGACAGGGTGATGACGACTTTTGAAAAATTTCCTGTTGTGCTCCTACTGGGATTCGAACCAAGGTAGGTGGCATGACAGCTAGTGAGTCAACCAACACGCCATCGCCACCACGGACATATAATGGTAAAACCCAAACCTAAAACTTCTAGTCTGGTCAAGGAAGGGTAAACCAAATTCAGAGATAAAACAGACAACTATCTCTAATGAATGTTTGCTAAATGTGCCTTGTGGATGTAAAATCCCCTTAGCCAGTCTACTAAGTGGAGTGAAAAGTAACCTCCTTGACCGCCAGAATGCGCTGCTACTGCAAAAAAGGTTATGTTGCCTTGAAGCTGATTATTGTTGACGTGTTTGGCATCATGTTGAGTATGGACAAAAACGATTTTCTCTCTCTCATAAAACATTATTTTTTGAGAGGCAAAACCGCGAAGGAAACAAAAGAAAAGTTGGATAAATATTATGGGGCTAATGTTCCGTCAGATTAAATGGTCAAATATCTTGGTGGCCGCAACTCCACTACCGATTAAGTCCGCAACGGCTGGCCTTCCGATGCGGTTACAGAGGACAATGTTAAAAAAAATACATGAAATGGTGTTGGCTGACCGGAAAGTGAAGGTGCACGAGCTAGCAGATACCACAAAGATTAGTACTGAGCGCACATGCCATATTTTGGGCAATATTCTGCATATGAAAAAGTTTTCCTGCCTCTGGGTGCATAATCACTCCTGACCAAGAAAACGCTCGCGAGAACACTTCAAAAGAGTGTTTTGACTTGCTGATGCGGAATCGGGCAGACTTTTGGCGTCGATTGGTAACTGTTGAACACCAGAGAACAGAATAAGTGCCCGGCAATGAACTGAAGCCGGCGCGAGTGCTCCGAAGCGGCCGAGGGAGGCTCGATGGGTCGGAAAGGTTATGGCGTCGGTTTTCTGGGATTGCCATGGCATACTCTTCGTGGACTACCTCAAAGAAGGTAATAGCGAGTAATACTGTGCTATTATTGGAGCGATTAAAGGCCGAAATCGCTGCATAACGGCCCCACATGAAGCGAAAAAAATTTTGTTTTTGCAAGACAATGCACCGGCGCACGTCTAAAATCAATGACTTACGGCTCCAATCGCTGTCGCATACACCGTATTCGCTGGATTTGGTTCCCTTGGACTATTATCTCTTCCCATACCTCAAAAGATGGCTCATCAATAAAAAATTCAGCTCACGCGAGGAAATCATCGACGCCACGGAGGATTATTTTGCAGACCTTCCGGAAAATTGCTTTTCGGACGGGATCAAGAAGTTGGAAAATCGCTAGAGTAAGTGTATCAAACTAAAAGGGAACTATATATTGAAAAAAATTAAAAAAAAAACATTTAAAATTTTTTTTTTTTTTCATTCCCAAGGAGGTTATTTTTTACTCCACCCAGTAGAGTCCAGGTTGAGAAAGGAGAGAGGAGTCGCTGGTGATAACCACTACCAACATTCTGCAGTATGTGCACACGCATTTTCCATACAAAGCATAATGCACCGAAAACAACGACTTTCGACTACGCATATGAAAAGCCTGGACCCTTAACAGTTTACATGAAGGGGATGCCTTAAACCGCTACAAACCGGATATGACGTCTACTATGGAAATTGCTACATTGTGCGTTACTGTATCCATTTTGTTATGGATTTGTCCTAAGAGGAAGGCTCAGGGACAAAGACTGCAGCTTAATTGCACGTTTATTACAATCGGCATCGAAGCTATATTTGTCAACATTAGCTTCATACGCGTTCATCCCTCCACAGAGGAAGAGCACCACTTTGCCAATGATTTCTTTTATGAGCTTCTCAGCGATAGTTATGAGCTGTCATAAGCATGATGTTATGACCATCCTTGGTAATTTTAGCGCCAGGCTACAAGGAGAGCTTCCGTGGTAGCACAGTAGCAAAACATATTGTAGATTAAATATAGGGTGATACATCGTGAGGTTTGAATTTCAATAGCCTTTTTGACAGATTACGCTTAACTCCTATCAAACTGCTTTATTATTTTTGTTCAGTATCGTTTGGCAACTCATCATGGAAAGACTCACACTACAACAGCGTCTCCAAATTTTTCAGCGTTCTGTGAGAAATATTTTTCGTGCGCATAATTGACCTACTAAAACCACTATTGCCAATACCAATCAAAAATTTAAGTCCTAATTTACATTAGTGGATCATACTCGACCGGTTAGCAACTGTAGCTGAGAATGTACGCGAAGACCGTGACGAATCGATTTTTCGTTGTTCTCAGTAGCTTGGCTTGGCGTATTAGATAACTTGGCGTGATTGGCGTGGAGATCTCGGTCTGAAAGCGTACAAAATTCAACTTGTGCTAGAATTGAAGCCAGGCGACTTGAATTTGTGTCATATTTTCAGTGAATGGGCTTTGGAAAAACTCAATGAAAATCCGGTGTTTTATCGTGAAATTTTGTTCAGTGATGAGACCCATTTCTGGCTCAATGGATACGTTAATAAACAAAATTGCCATATATGGGCAAACCGAAGAGTACCAAGAGCTACCATTACATCCATTAAAAACAACGGTATGGTGTGGTTTATGGGCTGGTGAAATCATTGGTCCATATTTGTTCAAAAATGGGGCAAATCAGAATGTTATTGTCACTGGTAACCGTTATCGCGCCATGATATGAAATTCAAGCACAAGGTCTCGGTGAGCTCTGGTTTCAATAAGACGGCACTATGAGCCCTACAGCGCGTGAAACAATTGACTTGTTGAGAAATCATTTTGGTGGGCACTTAATTTCACGTTTTGGCCGCCTAGATCGTACAATATCACACCTTTCTCGTATTTCCTCTGTTGATATGTAAAGTCCCAGGTCTTCAGGAATAAGCCAGCTACGATTGACGATTTGGAAGCCAACATTACTCGCGTTATCCGCGAGATACCAGTCGCTATGTTTGAACGAGTCGCTCGAAATTGGATTTTGCGAAGAGACCACCTCAAATCTAGTTGTAGCCAACATTTACATGATATCATTTTAAAGAAAATAAATGCCATGAATGGTTCTTTTAGCCGATAATAAAAATTTTGAGTTCGCCTTCAAATTTACGTTCTTTATACATCAGGCTAATCGGTTTCGCCTTATGCCAGCACATGTTTTTCACAATTCAAACATCCACAAAAGGATCTGATCAAAAAACCTTAAAGCCTTGAGATTGATCACATTGCGATCGACGCCAGATACAGACCTTGTATTCTTTATGTCCGAAAGTTTCGAAAAGTCAACATCGATTCAGGCCACCAGAATAAACTACTCGATGTGAATGATAATCGACAACAATTTCGGCTACTCGACAAGGATGAATCTGAATATCCATATTATATAAATATGAAGATAAGGATACCGAATTATTTAAAGCAGCGAGAATTGCGTTCTCAAAAAGGATAAGCCAACATATCTGTATAATATGGGCATTGGAAGGTATCCTCAGGAAAAAAAGCAAAATATGCCGAAAATGCACCTCCTTGACCTTCATATAAAAAAAAAATATATATATATTGAGCACATAAAACACGTCTGATCAAAACAAATTCGTGCAACAATTTAAATGATAACCCTCTCTATTGGAATAAAGAAAAAATCTTAATTATGGTAAAAGTAAAAAGACCATCACTCTTCCAGGACTGCTTTTTGGTGCAGAAGCATAGACGTTAGCATAGATGGATGAGGATATCCGCAGCCATTTCGAACTCAAATTTTATCAATTAATTTTCGCTCCTTTTATCATCCAGTCTGCCAAAACTTTTCAAAAAGTCCAATGCTGAAGACATTAACCACAGAAAATCACTGGCGACATTTTCAGCAACCAATAAAAGAGGGCGATAAGCACTGACGTGCTTATATCACGTCACCATTACAACTAACATAAAACTTTGGTTTTACGAATACTGCCAGAAAGTGCTTGTTGGGAAGCAAGAGACATACAGGGAAGCGCTCCTAACAAAACGACCTTGTGAGCAAAAGAAACTTGAGGAACCTTGGAATCGATCAAGGACATGGAGAGGTTGACCTGCAGAACTATTCAGTGACAACTTCATCTATCCGGACTAGAAGAGGTCTAAACACCGATATCAAAATCAAAAACCAATAAAGAGGCCTCTTTGCCGAATAAGAGTAACAAAAATTAATTTTGTAGATCACAAACTCACAAACTAGATCACAAACTATCAACTTGTAGAAAAGGATAAGCTTGTCTTGGACTAATTTCCTAGAAAAGCTAAACAAATTTTACGAATCTGGTGTAAAGTTAGGATTATTTAAGGAAACCAAAGATGGCTTAGTGAAAAAAAACTTTTCATATTAAAAAAATTATCTTATCAGATATCATATAGTCAATAACAGCAAATATTAACAAAGGACTAAATGAGTAACAGAAAGCTTAAAAACATCTTTCAACAACACTGTAACATTTTTTAAATTTTAACAATCGCAACTGTGGCATTCTAACGATAGTGGTTTGGTGGAAGGTATGAGTTACTGCCATTCAAAATCAAATTAGAACTGCTGGATCCTGTTGGGTGTCTGCCTTGAACTTGATTGAAGCCAACTGGTCCTACAGAGGATTGCTGTGCAACCAAATGTTGCTGTTGTGTGGTTTTGTCTCCAAGAATACCAATAACAGATGAGACGGGGGCAATACCTTCATTTACCACCTGAGTGCTTCCACCCAATCTATCGTACTCAGCTGAAAGGAGAAAATTTATATTTTACCAAGGATTAATTTTTTGTTTTAAACTCACCTTGAATCTTTTCTTGAGCATGGGCAGCCTCCTCTGGAGTCTTGTACTTGATGAAGTACACCTCCGGTTTGGTTGTAGTGGATTGAACTTCCTGGACATGAGCTTCAATGTCAGTAGGGTCGGTCTTCTTGCTGAGAACATAGATGACAGTCTTTTCTTCATTTTGCACAGGAGTGATCTTGATTGAAGTCTTTTTGCTCGATTTAGATGGAGCACGAATGAAGACAACATTGTAGTTCTTGCGTGGTGTTCCGACAGTTAGGATCTTTTCTTTAAATTCCTCATCGTGTTCTTCTGGGGCCGAGTGGATAAAAAATCGCTTAGAGATAATGGCTTCCTGCCTCTGGGCATGAGTAGCTACATGATTGTGGCTTACTCCGAATGATGGCAATTGAGCTGCAGAGATTTGTTGTGGTTGAGAAAGGATGAACATTTGAGGGATATAGTGCTGCTGTTGTTGGTGACTGGTGGAGGCTTCAAACTGTTGTTGTGGAGCAACATATTGATTTTGAGCGGAAATTTGTTGCTGCTGATGTTGCAAGTGTTGGAGATTTTGTTGAATACTTTGCGCAGTATATCCTAGTTGTTGACTGGCACTTGTGTGAACTTGAGGGTAGTTGTATCCTTGTGGTGCGGCAACAGCCAAAGCTGAGAAGCATAAAACCTAAAAGTATAATATTTTATTTTGAGTTTGATCCTGTACACTTGTAACGAGTAGAGTTTGCTTACGATAAATGCACGCATGTTCCGGCCTAATGTGTTTGAATTAGCGAACAGGTTAGTTGTACTGCAAGCTAAATTTTGGGCGGCAATTTATATAGCAAACTGCTACTCCAGCAAATGGTATTGAAGAGGAGTGTAACCTTCGTATTCTGCCTCACTGTGTCTATATATCTATGTAACGTGAAGAAATTATAATTTTTTCATCTTCTTTCCATTTTGGTGGGAGATCTTGACAAGTATCTGATTCCCCTTAAAGAAACCGAAAATAAAAATAAACTGAACAATCTCTTGCTGTATAATAGAGGTGGTGATTAATCAAGACTTAATATTTTGAGCTGCCATGCGTTGCATAGTCCAGGTTGAAAATTGTGAACAATTCGTCAACCTCTTGCTTCTGTCAAAGGGTTCACTCATCAGTCATGCTGATTTTGTACTGGAAGTACCGCTTATGGCCAAACGATTGACGTGGTGATTTAATAATCCGAACGAATCTACTCGCCTCAGTTCATCATCATCACTCGTGTGAGTAGTTCTTCAGTGGGTTACATGATTGACTGTTGCGTGTAGCAGTGCTTTGTGCGACGCACAATGGGACCTATGTAGAAACTGGTGCGAATAACGACACATGGGGCAGCTCGTTTTGAATTTGACGGAAATACGGAAATTAGAGCTGTTTATGTGGCATTAGGTTAAAAGAGCTGTCTTTGAAAGTGGCTGCTGCAACCGATGCGGTGTAGAAATGCAATTCAAATGCAGAAAGCATGAGATGGGGCTTGGGAAATAAATTTAATTTGAAATTAAATTTATTGTTGGTATTTAGATGGATATAAGTATTAAGGTTAACATTATAGTGCCCAATACTATCAAAAGTTTGTGGTGTTTATTTTTTTCCTATATGCATGCCTAATCAACTTTCATAAGGAACCAATATCTACTTATACCTCCTTGATAACTAGAATTTTAAATATTACGCGCGGTTGGGTTATTGGTCCGAGTGTGATCATAGGTTCTCAGAGTTACAACTTCCTTAATGTTTCGTGTTTATAGACCATAGCCCTAAATCTTGTAGACTTGTAGATTATTATTCACATTTAATTGATCGAATAATAAAACCTATGAGTCTTTCATCCCTTTAACTGGACTTAAACTCTCTCGTTTTGAAGGTTTCGTTAGTAGTCAAGCATAGACCCTGAAAACCTGCCCATCAACTTTCTGCCTGGTATTTTTGAACGAATGTTAGATACTAAACTTTTCCTTCATCAGGACAACGGCGGAGGGATCTCATATTCGAATCAACGACGCTGTCCACGGATTTAGTCCGTTTGAGCTACTAAGTGCACACTCCTCTTTAGAATACTTCATTCCGTCGGGACTCTAGTGTAGAAATAGTGGCGCAAGAAACCTAAATAGGCCAACAAAAATCCATTTTATTGGAAGAGGTTCAAAGTCGAGAGCAGACAATTTAAAGAGGATCAGTTGATGAGATATCTTATCAAACACTTTAGTGAAATCGGTTACGATAACATCGATTTCTTTGCCATTTTTTAAGGCTGCGAGAGAAAATGATACAAATTCAACAAGGTTTGTGGTAGTTAATCTGTCTTTTAGAAAACCATGTTGTCTGGGTGATATAAAAGACTTGCATTAGAAGATTAAGGTTTTGAATGAAAAGCTTTCAAAGAGTTTGGGTGTATGAGAGAGTTAAGTAATGGGACGATAATTGGTAACTTCATGCTTAGATCCCTTTTTATTTATTGGGATTATGGAAGATGTTTTTCAAATTTGGGAAATTCTCCCTGTGTACGGGATAGACGAAATAGTTAAGAAAGGGGAGAGACAGGTTGGAACAAATTTTTTTGAGAAAACCGGTTGGGAAGCCATCTGGGGCAGGTAGAAATTCATTTTGAAGTCTTAGTAACTTTTCTTCAATAACTATAAGATCAAAATTTTGAGTGAGAAAGGGAACAATGGAGAAATTTGGTAGATTAAGTTTCGAAACCGAGGGATGTAAAATAACAATCAGTCTTACTTTTGGAACTGACAAATTGAAAAAATTACCAGGAATAACTCCTGGTTTTTATGTTGGGTATACGATAAGTTTCAGTCAGACCGTAGATATCATATGGCAGAGCATGAGATTGTCCTCTTGCGTTCTGGTAATGGAAGGTGAGAGAAAGGTTTTTGTTTGACTTTTTAGGTTTCAAAATATTGTCGTGGTCAGGTCCTCTGCGTTGGAGGTACGAGACTGTACTGTACGTGTACATAGTGGCGAAGAGAGGCTAGATCATCTGCAACTTTTTGGGGAGGTGTATTGAAAATCTTATTATTGGGTCTATAATTCGTGCGGTTTGTTAAGAGATGGCTTAACCTGAATTATTCCATTGTTATTATTCCATTGGAACATGTTTTGGAAAGTTACTGTCATTGTACGTCATTTCAGTATATTTCATTCATTTAAAGCGTAAACAACATTTTTTTTTCACTCAAATATGTCGAACTTTGTGCCTGAAAAAGTGTTTTTGCATGGAGTGCTTCTTCATTACTTTAATATGAAGAAAACTGCTGCCGAAAGTCATCGTATTTTGGTGGAAGTTTGTGGTGAACATGCGCTAGCTGAGCGAACGTGCGAAAAGTGGTTTGCACGATTTAAAAGTGGTGATTTTGGCTTGGAAGACGATGAGATTTTTTGGGCAGCCAAAAAAGTTTGAAGATGAAGAACTGGAAGCATTACTCTATGAAGATTGTTGCCAAACACGAGAAGAGCTCGCAGAATTCTTGGGTGCCACTCAAGCAGCTATTTCAAAACGTTTAAAAGCAGCTGGATATATTCAAAAGCAAGGAAATTGGGTTCCACATGAACTCAAGCCGAGAGACGTCGAAAGGCGGTTTTGCATGTCCGAAATGCTGCTGGAACGCCACAAAAGGAAGTCATTTTTGCATCGGATTGTTACTGGTAATAAAAAATGGATCCATTACGACAACCCCAAGCGCAAAAAATCATATGTGAAACCCGGCCAACCAGCCAAATCAACGGCAAAAGCCGAATATCCATGGCATGGAGGTAATGCTCTGTATTTGGTGTGATCAGATGGGTGTGCCGTATTATGAGCTGCTAAAATCGGGTGAGACCATCAATGGACAACGCTACCGAATACAATTAATCCGTTTGAAGAGAGCAGTAGCCAAAAAACGCCCGGAATATGCGACCAGACGCGAGGCAATAATTTTCCGTCATGACAACGCTCGGCCCCACCCGCCTTATAGCCCAGACCTTGCCCCTTCTGACTACTATTTGTTCCAGTCGATGCAGAACGCCCTCACTGAAATACGGTTCACATCAGAGCAGAATATCAAAAATTGGCTTGATTCATTCTTTGCTGCCAAGCCGGCGCAGTTCTTTTGGGATGGGATCCACAAATTGACAGAAAGATGGGAAAAAGTCATAGCTTCAGATGGGCAATACTTTAAATAATACTATTGTACATGTTTTTCTTAAATAAACGTTCAAATTTTGAAAAAAAAACCGCACCGTATAAGTTATATATCCAATATAATTTCTACAAAGTTTACTGATGGAAAGGGGTTAAATCTTAATCGAAAGAGACGCGTTGACGTTGGGATTTGGTTTGGGGTGGAATAGAGGGGGTTGGAGTTTTGTGTGGAAGGCTTGAAATTAAGAAAAATGTTAGTTTTGAAACTTCAATTGGAGCTAGGTTTGTTATTACGATGAAAAGATGGGTCTTCGAAATTGAAATTAACTTGCTAACATCTTTCCAAGGTTGAAATTGCTGCTAACCACTCTTATTTAGCTGGAAGATTGAGCTTGCAGCTGCGCTTGCTTAGTGCTGAGACGTTGGAGGAAAATATTGATGCGATATCTCTTTCCGAGAAAATAGAAATTCAATCAACATTAGCATTTGGGGGGCCGCTTTTGATAAGAAGTATTATTATATTGTACATATACTCGTATTATAGTGGACATTCTGTGGCTGTGGCTATGGCTGACACCGTGTGTCATCGATTTTCCTCTTTATTGTTGCGATATGATATTCAATATCGGACACAAGGGATCGAGTCACAGTTAGTTTATCACCGACATCAGACACTTTGAGAGAGCGTTGTTTGCTCAACGAGGAATTGAAATGGATGTTAATGTCATCACACACAGTGCTTATCAACTCACAGGTTTTTTAAATGGAAATAACCTGCGCAGAACAAATAAGTTTTATGCCACCCAACACTTTATCCAGGTGATGTAAGAAAGTTTTTTCATTACTCATTCTCACGGAGTCTAACTCGATTAGATCTGAAATTTGCTTATCCATGCACAATATTTTTGATTTTATAAGGTCGACTTATTTCTGGACCGAGTTACGTAACTCTTCAATACTTTGAACACTGATTTCAATGATCGAGATTTTGTCCGTAATCATTTTGGTGAGAATGTCTTAGTTGAAGTCATTGGACTCGCTAAGGCATTTTATTACCAAAAGTTCATGCAAGAGTGAAATTCTAGAGGTTATGGAGAATTCTTTGATAAACGCCTTAGTTCTTTCGTTTAATCTGACACAGTTTTGTTTAACCATACAGTTCGAAAAGCTAAGCCACAAATGCCCTTGCAAAGTACACAGTCAGCATTTCTATCATCGATTGAAGTGTTAGTAACTCCGCAAGATATGACTAAAACTGGATGCTGCACACACACACAGTTGCATAAAGGAACAACTTGCAAGTAATGTGGTTCGCAGGTTATAGAAAAAAAAAGACAATAGTGCATCGGCAAATATGGGACACTATATATTTCTTTTAGATTATATTCAAAAGGATCCAAAGGAGTTATACAGCTAATTTGACGTCTTTCAAAATCTCCATAGTTTTGTGAAAAGTTGATGTCAATGTTGATGGGGGTCAAAGCCCCTATTTATTAGGCTCAATACAAGTTATAACTGTGAAAGCCGATGGCGATAAGGTTTGAATTGATTTTTTGTAACATACGAGAGATTGGTTCATTCGCGCCATAGGAGGTGTGGTAGATCGGTAGAAAAAAGAGACGAGTGCTCCGTAGATTGCAAGGGTTAGTGTTGAGTAAAATAGATTTGTGAAGAGACACGCATTCAGTATGACCTGAAAGGAGTCGATGAATGAAGAGAAGGTCGACTGCATCTCTGCGTTCCTCAAGGGTGTTTAACTTAATAAGGTTGAGACAGTTTTGACAGAGGGGCATAATAAAATGATCATTTTAGGGCATACCTCAAGGGCAAATCGAATAAAACGGTGCTGGATGCTTTTGATTCTCAAAATACAAGCACGATGGTATGGGAACTACCACTTGACTGGCGTATTCCTGGAGGGGGCGAATAAAGTAAATATAGAGAGACCTGGTCACGTATGAATTAGTGAATTCTTTGGACCAGCGTCTTACAAACCTTAGTGCAGAATTGGCTTTTAGGATTATCTCATCCATATATGGTATAAACGGAAGTTGATCTCCCTACCACACAAAATACCTAGGTCGCGAGGAGATTGAACAAAGGTGTTAGGTTGATTGTGAAGAAGGTAGAGTCGGGGAGCAGATTGGTACCGCTTATGTGAAAAAGTGATGGATTGGCATTTGGCTATATTAACTTCCAAACAATTTTTGAGGCACTAGATCGAAAAATTATCAAAAAACTTGTTGAAGCAGTAAAGATTCATAGGGTGAAGAAATGGTTTTGAAATATTTTGACTCGTCGGCATAAACGGAAAGAAGCAAGTGTTTGATGATCCTGCCGAGATTATCGAGATCGGTACCGAGTCGACCACAGACGAGTGCACATGTCAACCAGTGCATCTTTTTTTCGTGTGCTGTTCAAAGAAAAGAAAAGAAAAAAAAAAAAAAAAACTCGCGCAGCATAAGAAATCAAAAATAAAACAAAACCACCGCGCTGTGTGGACATACCAGCTGTTTTGCTACTTAGTGAAACATAGGTAGATCCCCGCCCACACCTCTCAGATCGCTCTGATCTGAAGCTACCTGTCTACGAACTAGCGCATCAACTCTTTTCTCATCGCGGTCTTGCTATTTACGTGCGTACTGATGTAGCTTACCAAACTCCACATACGTGAACTACTACTGTCTTGAAGGCCTAATTTCACGGGAAGCAAGGATACGCCTTGCCATCGCTCACCGTCATTCCTCTGATACCAAAGCGTACTGATGTAGCTAACCAAACTCCACATACGTGAACTACTACTGTCTTGAAGGCCTAATTTCACGGGAAGCAAGGATACGCCTTGCCATCGCTCACCGTCATTCCTCTGATACCAAAGCGGAACTCATATTGGGGGCAAGAAGTTCTCCCCTTTGTAAGGGTCGAGGCCGACCTAAGACTTCTTACTGCTCTTAGGGTCGCTGCACCCAGTATCTTGCAACTCTACATTGGGTAAAGACCTTTCCCGCGACTTTGGGTTTAAACCACAGCCACCATGACGCTCGCACAAGGGGGCATTCCTCAACAAGTTAGGCCCGGACCGAAATCCGGGGCGCTCCTGACTCCCATGGTACCGTGTTTTAAGTCCTGGTATGGACTACCGGTGGTCCTGCCACCCAACAGGACCTCTGACCGGTCGCTTGTAACTGGTCAAATCCTACTAGCATTCGAAGGCGTAGGTATCGAAAACCTTTACGATAAGACCAGTACATTTGCTCTGCCCCCGTTTTTTATTAGACAACGTCATTGATGGGCGAAGCCTTGATAATTGGGCGGGGGCCCGCACCTGAAAGAGAGTGTGTTAAAATCTTCGCCGCGGAAAACAACTTGACGCAGCTTATAAATGATCCCACTGGAATGCCAGACGTTTACAGGCATATCGCCAACACTCTGGACTTATTTTAACCTCTCACCCTAATAAGTACATCGTTGATGAGCTCTGTCCTCTACGCTCGTGAAACCATTGTGTCATAATAGCTGATTTCTCGTGCCCTTACCAAACAGTTCGAGAAAAGATTCCTAAAAGAACCATAGGGCGATACGAGAAAGCCAATTGGAGCGGACTTAACGGCTTCTATAGGAATTTTAAGTGTTTGTTGTTTCCTTGATAACGACATGGATGTCGCTGCTGATATAATCACAGTTGCTATTTCTTTTCTCATCGGATGAAGAGTATTAAACTAAAAAAGAGCGTAGTACGATTCTAGTTTTAAAGAGGCTGTCAGGGGTGGAGAAATGTTTTTTCGGTTCTACAAGGCCAACCCACTAGAAGAAAAAAAAAAAATACTACAAGGTAGTACTGCAAAGGCAGTAAAATTCTTGATCGTTCGTCAAAAACATTAGAAATTCTGCTTCATTCTCCAACTCAACGCTCTTTGTTGTTGCAGGCTAGAATTCTATCCAAAATTTAAAGACTGGACTCCCAAGTCCTGATGAAGGCTAGTCCGACTAAAACTAAACAGAAACAGGAGAACTTCTTGGAATCAAATCCAACTTTACTTTCTGCGAAATGTAAGGTTTGTTAATTTTTTAATTTATTTAAGAATTATTGGGATTTTCGCTCAGTCGGAAATAAGAAGTTTTCATCTGAACATCTGTGCCAGAACTTTAAATTTTCTTTTTTTATAAAATAAAGTAGTACGTATGCTTGACGTGTGAGAATTTTGAAGTTCGTTACAAGTACCGTTATTTTTGTTCTAGAAATTCTTTATCATGCTTTCGACAGTTCAAGTTCGAACCCTCTTCCTTTACGAACTTAAAATGGGACATAATGCGTCATTGGCAATGTAAAACTTTAATGATGCATTTGAGGATGTAGCAGTTAACGAACGCACTATACGACGTTGGTTCAGAAAGTTCCGTTCGGGAGACTTAAGCCTCGAAAATGAAACACGTGGAAAGCTGAAGGCGTTAGTTGACGACGATGTTTTAAGAGCAAAGATGGATGCGGATCCAATGAAATCGGTGCGGGAGATTGCATAAAGCATGGGAGTATCCCCAAAGACAAAAAGTCGATACCTTTGTCTTATAGGAAAGGTAAAGAAACTCGATATATGGGTACCCCATGAACTGAAAAAATACTAAAAACTACGGCACCTGTAAATCTGCTCATCGCTTGCATTAGTAAACCAAACTGAACCGTTTAGTCATCTGTGATGAAAAGTGGATATTGTATGATAATCGTCAAAGATCTGGCACTTGTTTTTTTTTATAATCCCGCCCGCGCACCAAGGGGATATGAATACCCTTTTATTGGATTTTTACCAGGGCGCGGGCGGGTGGTGTAGTAGTGTGAAATTCAGGTTTATTAGGTTTCGATATTTTTTCCCAGAGGAGGTTGTCAAACTGGACGGGACGAGCCAGTATATCCTCAACCAATCGATATACCAACTAGCACTAATAACGTGCTAGTTATTAGTTTGTTACATTTAGCCCAGCCACCAACCACTCCAACATTAGTGTTATGCCTTGATGTCAGAGTTGACATCCTGTATCACTATTTTCACCAAAAGTACTCGTACTTCACTGAAATCGCCAGTAGCATTCCGTATCTAAACCTTCAACCGTCAAGCTCACTTTCAGTCGTACTCTAAAATATTGTGATTCGTTCCTAAGCCGTACAACTCGCTTATGGAATGCCCTGATGAGCGTTGTTTTTTTTAGTCGTTATAACATTAATAAATTTAAAAACAATGTACATCGATACTTCTCTTTTCTATCTCCTTAGATTTCCTTCGTCCGTGTTGAGTAAAAACATTTTAAGAGTACACAAATCTCTTGAAAGCGCGCTTATGTAAAAAAAAAAGTTAATATTAAAATAAAAGGACCAAGATGGCTGCC
Organism: Volucella inanis; assembly: GCA_907269105.1. Taxonomy (NCBI): domain Eukaryota; kingdom Metazoa; phylum Arthropoda; class Insecta; order Diptera; family Syrphidae; genus Volucella; species Volucella inanis. The sequence goes on from OU026153.1 coordinate 154,492,398, forward strand.
TTGTGGAACTCCAGGGGTGGTTAAAAGTGGATTCCAGTGAACTGACCTAAAACGGACACTGTAAAACAGAGTTCCAGGTATAAGGATTTCTACATATTTTAACAGAATGGGTTCAAAGTCGAGGGAAGACAATTTGAAGAGTATTAACCGTTGAGAGATTTTATCGAAGTTCTTGCCAAAATGGCTTACAACTGCATCGACTACGTTACCATTATCCAGGGCAGAGAGGGTACAGGATATCAATTTAACGAGATTTGTGGTGGTTGACCTACACTTCAGGAAGTCATGTTGCTTAGGGGAAATAAATGATTTGCATTAGAGCTTTATACAAAATACTTTCGAAGAGTTTGGGTATATGGGAGAATTTAGCGAAGGTGATGCTTTTTTGCCTGAGGAAATTCTCCTTGTGAAAGAGACGAAAGTGATTAGAAAGGGCAAGGGGAAGAGAGATATTTTAAGAAATATGGGAGGATGGACATCTGGGTCGGGTGTGAATTCATCATTCAGTTGGTGTGCCTTATATTTGATATAAGACGGGTCCAAGGTCTGAGAGAGAAGTGGGCCATTAGAGCCCTAGGTAATTAGAATAGGATTGATCTGGTATAAAGGAGTCGTTAGTGAAGAATTGTTACAAAATATGATAAATAGGTTGGCAATGGTGAGTGGATCTGTTGATGACTTGTTGAAAGAGGGGAAAGGGAAATAACCATCTGAATTTATTTTGTAGTTAACAATTGTTGCAATTATTGAGAGAGATAAGGGAGAGGAGTAAATTGAATTTCTTGTGAAAATAAGGTCTAATTGCTGGCCCATGTATATACCTGTGACTTGGCATAGAATTGAGTCTTTTGATCGATCTAAGAAGAGACATTCCTTAGCTGGGTTGACATTTGAAGCGATGACAAACGATTGATTATCTGATGGAGTCCACTGTAACTGGACTTATGTCGCCGAAAATAAAGATATCGTCAATAAAGGCAGACAGGTCAATTGCATCGATAGTAAGTTGGTAGGATTCGATAGATTAAGCTGATAGGATGTAGAAACATATAACGTAAAGGGACTTGAAGGTGATAATTCGCTATGTTTGACTTCTATTTTGGGATGAGTACTATTTTTACTTCACGAAACTGAATCATATATGATATAAGAAACCACCGTGGATAAAGAACACATCTCTCTCTATACTTATTCCAATTTTTAGGTTACCTGTTGTCAAGTTGACTAAGGTCTTTTTTCTCTTGCATGGATTAAATAAATTGGCACTTCTGTTGCCCCCTGTACTACACGAAATTTGGAATGAACTCATGGGCAGTGATCCTTTTGTATTTCGTGCTACTTTCTACTCTTTCTTTTAAAAGTTAATAAGAAAAATTTTCCCCCAAATTAGTACTTTCATCCATCAGAGTAACTGATAACCTCGATTTTAAAATTTCTTTTCATTTCGAATTTCGTGGCTTGTTTGCAATTAAAAAAATCAAAACCATCGAGAAAGTAACAATTAAGATCTAATCATGTTTATAGGGAATATTACCAAAGTTGAAGGCTTACCAATACCATTTAGTTACTGAAAGCCTTGAAAATGGAAAGACTCGCGGCAGTGTGTCGTATAAGTAGAGATGACAGCAAAGGTTAAATCAACCACGACTCTTCTTAAAAATTAAGTTCATCCTAAGCATCATTTGGCAATGTCAGATTGTTAGCTTACATCTTGGCTTTTGGCTACGACAATGCTTAAATTTTATTCTCTTTTACCCGCACCGGGCTTTAATTTAATAACAATATATTCTCCCCATATGTCAAGATAATGAATGAGTATCTATGATTTTGCGAAACAACGAGTATTCACTTGTATCTCTATGCTCTGCTGAGGCATCCGATTGTCCATATATCCGTACCTTCTGGCAATGTAGAGGAAGAAGTGATCAATTTAATAAATACTAAAACCTGTACCTTAGATGGCTTGTTAGATGCTGCCACTGGAAAGTATAGCCTAGTTCACTGAATGATCGATGGTATCGGCGGTTAAGTTTCGCATTAATTTTGGATAAAATATTGATTTCATGTCGAGTATGTCATGTGGTATGTCGACATGGTGTCTGATTTAATTCGTATTGTTGATAGCGTAACTCGAGAAGGTAGTAACTGGTATTGTTGCGCAGAGCTACCTCCAGTCTAGAGGCATTTGATTGTACAGGGAGGTAGATCCCATAATCGCAAATATTTCAGCCAATAAAAGAATCTAGAAATAAAAATTTACATTAACTAACTGCCGATTAAACTGTTGATACATATATCGCAGTTGAGACATAATTCGAATCTGGAAAGTAGCATCATTAGAAAAAAAGATAGTTAGGAAAAAACAAGATAATCTTGAAGTGTCTGGCGAAATTTTTTAATAGGATTTTCAGATATTACAGCACCAATAGAAAATTAACAGTAGAAGTATTGTAGTACTACAAAAAGAATTTAAAATCAGTCAGGAAGTGCTATCAAATGGAGGGGCTATTAATTATCTGTTATAAATCGAACGCGTTGTCCTTTCCTTTCCCTGGAACAAAGTTAATGCAGATGGAACTAAACCAAATTGCTCCTACAAGGAACGATCGATGATTTAATCTGCAGGACTTTTGAGTAAGATTACTCCCAACGCAAGTCTTAATTTGGTAATACCACAACGGCAAGATCTTTAGATAGGGGGCTTACACTGACGTATAATCGTTTCATTGTTAATTTAATTCATCGTCTATTCGTGATGAGGAGTTTGGTGCAAAGTGTGTCTTTGTATATTAAATGCTGCAATTTCAAGGAACAATTGGCGCTACAGTACTAGATGTACCAGGGGCTATGCTTATATGCCTCTACACCTAGAGGGGAGAGAAGCTGGCTAAAATCTCATTAAAATCGTGTGTGCCACTTAAGATGAGGTCGACCTCTTTAGTATAGTTTCCTGTCGAAACTTTTCCTCCATTCTCTATTGATGCAAACAGGATTGCCTAAATTAAGTTCTTTTTTTATATTGAAAACCGAGGCTTGTTATTGTCGACCTTGCGGGATAGCTTGCATTCTCCACCTTCATATTGCATAGTCGAATAAGATTGATAGAGATGAAAAAACTAGACATGGCTCTTTATAGTTTGTCTCTGTAAATGTTGTCGGCAGATAGGTTTTTATTTAATAATATATGTTGAGGAGACCTATTCCCCGTAGTTGGCACAGTTTAGGGATCTTCCTTCTTTAGGATCGGGCATACAATGCGAAATTCTATTCGTCGGGCCTACTTTCGTCGATCTAGACTTTGGAGATAAATTGATGTATTGGGTCTATAACTTGCGGTTTGATGTTTCATTGGAACATGCGTTGGAAAGCTACTGTCATTGTACTTCATTTCAGTATATGTCATTCATTTGAAACATAAACAACAATTTTTGTTTTTTTTTCACTCAAATATGTCGAACTTTGTGCCTGAAAAAGTGTTTTTACGGGGAGTTCTTCTTCATTACTTTAATATGAAGAAAACTGCTGCCGAAAGTCATCGTATTTTGGTGGAAGTTTATGGTGAACATGCGCTAGCTGAGCGAACGTGCCAAAAGTGGTTTGCACGATTTAAAAGTGGTGATTTTGGCTTGGAAGACGATGAACGTCCTGGGCAGCCAGAAAAGTTTGAAGATGAAGAACTGGAAGCATTACTCTATGAAGATTGTTGCCAAACACAAGAAGAGCGCGCAGAATCCTTGGGTGTCACTCAAGCAGACATTTCAAAACGTTTAAGAGCAGGGAAATTGGGTTCCACATGAACTCAAGCCGAGAGACGTCGAAAGGCGGTTTTGCATGTTCGAAATGCTGCTGGAACGCCAGAAAAGGAAGTAATTTTTGCATCGGATTGTTACTGGTGGTGAAAAATCTGGCAAAGCCGAATATCCATGGCGCGAGGGTAATGCTCCGTATTTGGTGGGAGCAGATGTGTGTGCTGTATTATGAGCTGCTAAAACCGGGTGAAACCATCAATGGATAATGCCACCGAAGACAATTAATCCGTTTGAAGAGAGCAGTAGCCGAAAAATGCCCGGAATATGCGACCAGACATGAGGCAATAATTTTAAATCATGACAACGCTCAGCCCCACGTTGCTATTCCGGTTAGGAACTATTTGGAAAACAGTGGATGGGAAGTCTTACCCCACTCGCCTTATAGCCCAGACTTTGCCCCTTCTGACTACCATTTGTTCCGGTCGATGCAGAACGCCCTCACTGAAATACGGTTCACATCAGAGCAGAATATCAAAAATTGGCTTGATTCATTCTTGGCTGCCAAGCCGACACAGTTCTTTTGGGATGGGATCCACAAATCGCCAGAAAGATGGGAAAAAGTCATAGCTTCAGATGGGCAATACTTTAAATAATACTATTGTACATGTTTTTCTTAAATAAACGTTCAAATTTTGGAAAAAAACCGCACGAATTAAAATATGTACCCAATATGATCCGTAAACAAACATCACCTGCTACTGTAAACAGATCCAGGTTTGTTAGACTGAAGATCGGAAATTTCGATTCCAATTAAATCTTGGTTATGTTGGCGGAAATGTTGTCTGCATACGTACAGGTTGGATGATTCGTCATCGCCGTTTAAGAGTCTGCAGAAGCAATATTTCCATATTCTTCTCTCTCAGGACATGAATAAATTTATCTTTTGTGCGTATTATTATCAGGCGTTCGCTTACATGCTTCAAGTCTAAGTATCGCCTAAGTCTTCCGTTCATGGCGAATCTGCATCCTAAAAAAAACTATGACTACTGATAAGGACTATCATGCCTTTTGTCTGTAACATTCGTTCTAGTAGATATCACAGTTTTTAATTCTCTTTTTTCCGGTCTATGCCATAGCATTTTCTTGATTGTGGTTATGTCTGTTTTATAGCCGTTGAGGATATCTGCTAGTTCAGGGCTCGAACATTCTACATACAGATCAGAGGATTGTATTTTAATCACTTGCCGGACTCGCCAACAGAATCCGTTTTTTTTTTCCTACAGCTTATAACTGGCTTGTGACTTCCTTTTTTTTCGAATAAGGTCGTGAGTCCTATTGCGAAGTAGGCCGTTATTATGCTAGTGGTCGAGGAGGCACTTATAATTTTAGGTTACATAAGTAAGAAGTTTTCCGTTCAATCGTCGTGCAGATCTCCTACTGCGGTATTAAATGTGAATACCATGGTATGAAGTATTCTGTCACCAATGACATAACGTCTCCTTAGGACAAACAACAATAAAAAAAAATTTAGTCCAGCTATTACCGCCAGCAGCTTCAAACCCAAGTAATGAGTGGACTAGAATTGGTAGAAATTTTCGCTCTCCAATATGTTTTTCATTTGCTTACTTAGAAAACGCTATAGTCCCTGATGGATTGAGGCCGCAATCAAAATATTGCCGTTCTAAAAGTTCCCGTACCAAAAAATTAAAAATACAAGTTTATTCATCTAAATCTACATATATTGTCCCTTCAAAGTAGTCCCCATAGACTGCAACACATTTATGCCAGCGCTTGATCCAATCCTCGAAACATTTTTATATTCGGTTTTCAGTATGTAAAACAGTGCTTCTTGCGATTTTTCCATTACTTCCTCTTTTTAACTCGATTGAACAGAAAGAAGTCACAGGGAGCCAAATCAGGTGAATTCGGAGGCTTTTGGATGGTATTTGTTGCATTTTTCGTCAAAAAATTATGAATAATTATGGCACTCTGCGACGGTACGTTATCATGGTGTAAAATCCACGAGTTTTCTGCCCACAATTCTGGTCTCTTTCGGCGAATTGCTTCACGTAAACGTCTCATAACGTCCAAATAATGCTCTTGATTTACAGGTAGGTCTTCTAGCAAAAATTCATGATGCACTACAGCGTTCTAATCTATGAAAACCGTGAGCATTGCCTTTTTTTTGACTGAAAACGACGTAGTTATTTTGGTCTCGGCTGATTTGGTAAAAGCCATTCACTTACCTGATGTCTGGATTGCGTGTTGTTATGAGCACAACAGCCCACGTCTCTCTCCAGTAATGATCCTTTTGATGAATGTGGAATTGGATTCAGCCTCTCAAATCATCTCTTTTGCGACGTCAACTAAAATGTCCTGGACGGATCCATAGGCAATGTTCAAGTCCTCCGCTATCTCTCTGATGGTTAATTTGCGGTTATTGACCAACATTTCTTTTACTTCATCAATGTTTTCACCGGTTTTCGATGTCGATGGTCTGCCACTGCGTTCATCATCTTTGATTGATTCACGGCCGCTTTTGAACAGTTCGTTCCACTGGTTAACAACCGTTTTCTTTAGAGAATCGTTGCCGAAACACTTTTCCAACATTTCCAACGTTTGCGCACCATTAAATCTGTTTTTTACGCCAAATTTAATACAAGCTCGTTGTTGCAAATTTAAATCCATTTCTAAAATTGTAAAAAATCGCCAACTCACACAGAGATAAATGTTTCTTGGCCACGTAACTTTTGCAAATGTTAAGCTATAGCGCTAAGATTTATAGGGACTGTCAACAACAGATGTATCAACTTGATAAAAAGAAAAACAGAACTCAAATCGAAAAAATGGGAGCTCCACACGGTGGTTATTCCGTTAACTGGTGGTATATGGTACATAGTACATAGTTAGGCACTTGATATGTATAAGAAAAAATGTATATGTATAAAATAAAAGATTCTGAGAATATACATTCAAAAGAAACTCAGTCCCTTTGCCAGTCTCTTCTACTTGCATGGCCTTGATCAACATATTTTGACTGAAGGTAAAACTGTTAGTGTTAGTCGTGGAATGAAAACTTTGATCGATGCAAATATCGAAAGAAAAGTGAAAAGTCTGTAATAATGCACGTGGATTTCCGAAAATCATACACCCGGAAAAGTTCAATTGCTGCTATCAAAATACAACATGAGGATGAACAACCCGGCCATCAAAAGCAAATTTACCTCGAGTAAGTGAATCCGACTTTTGTTTTGAAAAATATTGGTTATTTTCTGGCGATAAAGCTGATAAAGAGGCTGAGAAAGAAGAGCGCAGCATCGAAAAAGAAAAATTTTTAATGTTACAACACTTTCATTCAGAGAGTCCGTTTTGAAAGTAGCTCAAGATCGTTCTGATGAAATATCAAAAGCTGTTATTGCACGTATTAATTTCGAGTATGATTCAGTTGCTGCTGAGGCTAAGTATCATGACAATTGTTACAAATCTTTTCTGAGAACTAATACTAGGGGTAGTCGGGAAAATTAATATTAATTTGTTTCGTCGGCAATAACCAAGACTGGTCAAGCCTGGTCTGATAAAAAAAATGGAAAAGAAAAACGGTTAAAAATTTTGAAAGCTGCGTCGGCAATTGTTCGTGATGATATTCAATCTTGTGTGTTTGATAATATTGTACCTAGTACCTCCCCACCGAGTAGAATATTCGAGAATTATTGTCATATTTTTTGAAGCAAGTACAACTATCTTGTCTTCCTCCATCATCGGCTTCTGCTCATCAACACTTGTATCGAGTATATGTACTATCTAGTTCAGATATGCCTGGACAATCAAATCCCAATCAATCAATCAAATCAATCAAAACCCCGTAGATTGGGGTTGGATATTAACAGATAATAATTTGGAACCAATTCAAACTATACTCCTACCTGCTCGGAAAAAACTCCTAAACACTAATTTTTGTATATGCAAAAAGAGGTTGCAGTGCTTAGTGTGGCTGTAGAAGAGTAGAGTTTTATGCTCAGCAGCGTGCACTAATTGCCAAGGACTGTCTTGCTTGAATATTCAATTAAATCCAATAGAAGGATTCATGTAATATCGATGAAGAGACAGCTGATTCATCTTTAGTTGAACAATTTATGAACATCCAGCAAGAAGAAGAGAAAGAAGAAGAAGACATGACAGTAGAAGTTGAATTTGAAGAGTATGAATCATATTTACATCATCCTGTAAATGCAGTATTTTCCCAAAAAATTTCGTCATAACAGAGCGTGGAGTATGCTTACCGGGGAAACCATGTTAAAAAAAACGCTCCAAGTACACTGCATCCCAGGTGGAAATGTGTGGATATAATGTAGAATGTAACTCCTTCAACTCTTAGAATTGCGGTATCTTAGTGATTCTTAGGAAAAAAATGTATGAGGATGATTTTTGTAGATAACTTTATGATCTACAATTTTTATCTAGGAAAATTGAGGAAAAAAGAAAGAACTAAAGCATTAAGAATCAATACTTTGAAGGAACAACTTTCATTTGCTCTTGCTTCATTTGGAATCATTTATTAACAAGCCTAAACCAACTGTTGTTTCTGAAATATGGATGTATGATCATAAAGCGGTTTTCTATGTATATATATATCTTGTGCTGCAGGTGGTGTAGCTGTTTTTATCTGTGAAAACTTGAATCCTGAGTGCTGTGGATTAAATCTTGTAAATCGTGATATACCTACTTAAACTTTCTGTCACTATTGATGCACAAAAATTTATTATTATGTGTTTCTATAGACTACATGATGTAAGTAGAGATGTCTTTGTCGATGACTTATCTTCCATATTAAGTAAAGAGCGTTAAAAAATTTTTATTATTTTAGGTGATATAAATATCGACATCCTATGTAATTGTAGAAAGATAAGTTATGAAAGATACTGTCAGGGAATTCTCAAACTTGTATTGATCATATTTACCATATGTAAGACTCAGTCGCAATGCTAAATTATCTTTTATTAGTACTATAGGGTGATTTATCAAGAGGTTAGATATTCAATAGGCTTTTTTTGACAGATCACGCGTGACTCCTATCAAACTGCCTTGTCTATTTTGTTCAGTATCATTTGGCAAGTCATCGTGGAAAGACTCACACCACAACAGCGTCTCCAAATTGTTCAGCTGTATTACGTGAATCAGCATAATCGACCTACTAAAACCATATTGCCAATACCATTCGCAAATTTGAGTAACAGTTTACATTCGTGGATGATACTCGACCGGTTAGATCACATCCAGTATGCAGTGAAGAGACTATAGCAGCTGTAGCTGTGTGTGTACGCGAAGACCGTGACTAATCGATTTGTCGTCATTCTCAGCAGCTTGGCTTGACGTATTTTACAGCTGGAACTACAGCAAGAACTAAGCCAAACGACTTCAATTTGCGATATATATTCATTGAATGGGCTCTGGATAAACTCCATGAAAATCCAGTGTCTTATAGTGAAATTTTGTTCAGTGATGAAGCCCATTTCTGGCTCAATAGATACGTTAATAAACAAATTTTCTGTATTTGGGCTGATGAGCAACCCGAAGAATACCAAGAGCTACCATTGCATCCATTCAAAAAACTTTATGGTGTGGTTTATGGGATGGTGGAATCATTGGTCCATATTTCTTCAAAAATGAAGCGAATCAGAATGTTACCGTCAATGGTAACCGTTATTGCGCCATGTTAATGGACTATGTGCTTCCTAAAATTCAAGCACATGGTCTCGGTGAGCTCTGGTTTCAACAAGACAGCGCTATGACCCATACAGCGCGTGAAACAATAGACTTGTTGAAAAATCATTTTGGTGAGCACTTAATTTCACGTTTTGCTAGGTAAATTGGCCACCTAGATCGTGCAATATCACACCTTTGGGCTATTTTCTCGGGAGATATGTAAAGTCTCAGGTCTCTAGGAAAAAGCCAGCTTTAGAAGCCAATATTACTCGTGTTATCCGCGAGACACCGTTCGCTATGCTCGAACGAGTCGCCCAAAATTAAACCTTCCGAATGGATTACCTCAGACATAGTTGTGACCAACATTTACATAACATCATTTTTAAAAAAGTAAATGCCATGAATTGTTTTTTTTTATCACTGTATGGCATGTTTCTATTTTAAATCTAGATGTACTCATACTCGACCTAGCAATAGCTGTAGTCAGTCTAAACTAATAAATAAAATAAATTTTGAAGGACTAAATACCCGCTTGCTATATGAAAATTGGGTAGATATTTACGGTTATCAGATCCCTCTATAGCCTTTGATTTGATTTATTTCTATCTGTTGTGAAAGGTCACGTTGATTTGTGTTCATTTCCCTTAGGGAGTAGTAGAACCATACTCAAGGGACTAAAGGCATGGATGTTGAACCACTTACTTAAAAAAATTAAAATCAAAAACTAGTTCCGTTTAAAATATAAGGAACGTCCTAATGACATATATTACATGTTAGAGAAGCTTATGCAAAGAATTCCAATGAAGTTAAAATGGAAACTCTTTTATATAAAGTACTATGTCAATAAATTCCATAGGGCTAATGGAAATTTGAAACAGGAATGGGTTTTAATAAATCAGCTCTTCAATAAAAATGCATCTTCAGGTGCATCATCTAGTATAAGATTTAATGATACAGTCATTGAAAAATTCTTCTGAAATAGCTAATGCTTTTAATGTATTTTTTACGAGTGTTGCCACCATTACCTTGGCTTATGCCGGCTTTAAAAATACTCCCAACTCTTACTCACAGTGATGTTTTGACATAGAAAAAAGATATGAAACTAGTTCTTTGAAACTATTTCATCTCTTAAATTGTATAAAACTATTATGTTATGTTGCTGAATAATCTACTCGTAAAAGTTATTCGAATGCATTTATTAAGAAGACTGCGTTAAATATTGTCGACGTTTTAGCTCACATTTATAACGGAAGTATGTGGTATTCCACGGAATCTTTCACGGCAACCTAAAAGCGTTAACGTGGCTTTAGACGAGGACGCGCTTTTAAATTTTTGCAGTCTAGTTTATAATAGTTTTGATAGCAAAAAAGAAAAAAAACCGTTTCGCTATTTATATATAGACATTACAAGGCATTTGACACTGCGGACCACGAGCTCTTACTAATAAAGTTATAAAAGGCAGGTTATTGGTTTGGATCATATATCAAGGATACTAGGCAAATGGTTAAGATAAGAGAAAATTTTATTGAATGCCTTGATATTCAGGTTGGTTTCCTACAGGGATCCGTTCTTGTCCCCATCTTATTCCTAATATTTATTAATTCTACATATAGAGTTTTCCAATGGGGACTTGACAACTTTGAATATAATTTGTGAACGCACTCTTTCACTAATCATCAAACAGTCACTGTCAAATTATTCAAATTATAATTTATGCAAATTATAAAAATTTTCTACAGATATTCGGAGTCGGTGTTAACTACAATTTTCGGTCGTAATTCTCGCCCTAGTAGACAGGCAATTACAAGTTTAGTACAAAAATTTGAGTCTACATATTCGTCGAAAATATCGCTGCCATTCAGACGTCCGTAGCAAACGATCCAAATCAGTCAATTCCACGGCGTTCTCAAGAATTGGGCATCGCTCAGACCACATAATGGCGTATTTTGCGTAAGGATCTTGGTTTACACCCATACAAGATCAAGCTGACTCAAGGATTGAAGCGACATACATTCTCCGATTGGGTTCTGGAGAAGATACGCCAAGATGATGAATTTCATCGCAAAATCATCTTGAGTGACGAAGCTCGTTTTTGGCTCAATGGGTTCGTTAATAAGCAAATGAATCAGCACTAAATAACTGTTTGGTGCGGTTTGCATGCCGGCGGCGTTATTGGGCCATATTTTTTCGTCGACGATAACGATCGGCACGTTAATGTGAATGGTCAGCGTTATCGCGCCATGATCACCGATTATTTTTGGCCCCAATTGGAAGATATAGACTTGAAGGACATGAGGTTTCAACAGGATGATGCCACAAGCCGCACAGCACACGCTACAATCGATTTATTGAAGAGTAAGTATGGTGAGCGTGTTATCTCAAGACATGGGCCAGTCGATTGGCCGCCTCGTTCGTGCGATTTAACGCCGCTTGACTATTTTCTTGACTATACGTTGAGTCATTGGTTTATGCCAATACGCCGACGACGTTGGGAGAGCTCAGAGCCAACATTGAACGCGAAATAGCGGCCGTTTCGGCCGAAATGTGTGGCCGACTCGTTGAAAATTTGGTCCAACGAATCGCCCGCTGCAAACGTGCCCGCGGTGGCCATATAAACGAAGTCGAGATCCATTCATAAATGTTTTGATTGTACTTTAAGCCAATAATAAAGTTTTTGAAATATCTCAAACGGTTTGCCTTTTATTTAAAAAAAAAGTTGTCCAGTCGTTATTAGAAAACTCTATACGTTCTGTTAAATTTCCAAACCTTATTGCTACAATAGTTTCTCTCGATTATTTTACCTTTTTATCCGATATATTTGTGTTTGATTTTTCTTCTCTGTCGACAGCAGCCTTCAATTCGGCTCTTATCCTCAAATTTCGTGTTCCATAGGATACTTCCTATTTGGCCGGAAGAGTGCGTCGTCATCCATCGTCGACGAATGAAATTATTGCTTCTGTCGCCATGCGAAGCCTATAATTACATAGGCGGCATTTCTGATGGCATCCCTGCAGCATTGCTACTGGTCCTTCGCACTTGATGTTGTTGAAGAATTATTATAAGAGGGTTTAAAGAAGATCCAACCGCAAAGACTCTCTCTTGCGATTGTAGCTGTCCGACGTAAAAGCATACAATACATAGTATTCAGTTTCTTATTTGTAGTCTAAAGACAATATAAAGTCTGGTCACAGCTTCTCTCAAGGAGCTTTTGGAAGCCCCTTTTTGATATCGTCGTAATTTTCCTTAATAGGGCGTGGATCTGGTGGATATTGAAAGATCGGTTGAGTTAATTGAACCCCGTCTTTCGAAAGTTTATGAAGCTTCAGACTATAATTTGAAGAGCGATCGGAAAGACCGAGAATACGAAGTAGCAAGTGCAACGTGATCATCATCAAGATTTCACAATATCGTCTGACCTGGTCGCCAACAATGTTGTATTTCAGTCAACATTTCTTATGAAAGAAAGATAACAAGTAATTCAACTTATATTCCAAAAAGATTACCGTCTGCAAAAAACTATGGGATTCTAAACCAGACAACAGGTACCTCATGTTCAAAACCGGATGTGAGATCTCGATCTTATGGAAGAGGGAAAATCCGTAAAAAACCAGCTGGAAAATCTATACGAAGGAGATGGATAAATCCGTCAATTCTCGCTGTAAACAAGTAACCCGAGACTAAGACACACATAACTAGCTGCCTGAGTTTTACCTGGAATTCCTTATCAGTTTTGATGATGGACGAGGCTATCATGTACTCTGTTAATGGCCTCCATCCGTTTGGAATCAGTTATATATAACCAGCTATGCCACAAAAAGGTAGGTAGTGGCAACTCTGAAGGGAATGTTCACTCCTACTCTTGCGTTGGCATACTTCCCCAACCTTTGGGGAACAGTAAGAACAGAAAAGCCTTTAATTGAGAACCAGAAAAAATCCTTACCCACTCGCCAGTCGAATCAGTATAACTTTCTTCATGTTAAAAAAACATGAAGAGAATGGTACGGCCTTATGTACCTACTGAAAATTACTTTACGAATGAATCTTCTGTCCAATGCGGTACTACGTGTGAGACTGCACTTTAAAACCTGGTTTGCAGGTTTTACATTGTGGTTGCTTTTTACAACTCAACATAACAAGACGTCATAGACAAATAGCTAGTTTTTTGGATAAAAGCAATGCTGGTGAATAGAACCCTGAATTCAAATGCGGATTACTCCAATATATGATAGTGCGGGTAAACGGATATTGCAAGACTGCACACATGCATGGTTTGACTCATATATTGCTTGATTACATCACCATAACATTTTCCGTCGAACTTAAGTATTTGAGTGTCATCCTGGTTAGAAAACTTCTTTTGACTAAACATGACATATTGAAATCCTCCAAGGCGCTTTCGACTTTCTGGCAGTGTAAAGGAGCTTCCGGTAAGGCATGGGATTTGTCACTGAGGGAGGTTTTCTGGAAGAAGTCCTTGCGGCAATACGTCATTTAGTTTTGATGAACTTGTGCTCTAGTTATTTTTAACTCTGGACTCGTGGATATGCTGTCAAATGCAATGACACTAGAGCTCCTGCTGCAGCGAATGTAAGAAGCAGAAGTGGTTAGGAGTGAAGTATCTGCGTCTTAAGGCCTTGTTGCATCCGAATCTAGGATATGACTATTTAAGTCCGCAGATAAGTAAATTGCATTCTTGTTTACATGTGATCATAATTGCGGATGACATGATCCTCCAGGATTCTGGTAGATCAGTCGAATTCTTCCACGCCACGCATCTCTAAGAGATCAGCGGCTTTAAGCATTAGGTGACGGCTTAAGAATTATACTTAAATGTGCTAGAAATAGGGAGTATGTATCGACACCGTGGAGCACTATCTCTGTGAATGTATGGCATATGTATGGATCAGGCTGCGAGAACTCACCACTGAAACGTCGACACATCTTTCTACAAAAGACTACGAAAATCCAGTAAGAAGAACATATAATGAGTAAAATGGACCAGTTCTTTGTTTAAGGGCTCTCTTACGACAGAAAAAACCACTATGCGAGCAAAACTCACATTTGTGAACTCTTGTTTTTCTATAAGATACAAACTGCGTATCAAATTCTGCATAATCGATTTTTCCCATCGTAATGTGTACAATAGATACTTTCAGAGCATGCTCTTATGATGAAATTATAGATTTAACACCTCCCACCCAACATGGCTCCAATAACAAATTGAATGTTTAAGATGCACCAGCAAGAGCTCACCAATTTCCACACTCTTATCGAAATGCCTTTTGAAATCTCAAATATCTAACACTCAATAAAAGTTAGGAATGAAACTATTATTAATTTAGTTACCCACTTCCTGGGTGTTTTTTGCGGAATTATTTCCATTGTTTCAGCTGACTCCAGAGTTGTTTAATGTTTACGATGCAACAAATTGGAAATGAATATTTACATATTTGGAACACAAAAAACAAAAGGGAAAGGAACATTATCTTTTGGAAATTGGTGTGGATTAGGGTATAAAGTACTTTCGCACGTTTCCGATTATTGTTATAGATTACGTAATGATCTCTTCGAATGGTTTCTCCATGCTGGTCTACCGTAAAGTTAATGTACCTTGCTGTTTTAGAAGATCTCTGATAGATTAATTCCCTAGAGGCCTGTGTTCATTTAAATGCGTTACATTGTGAGTTTGTGGATCGTAGTCTGTGGAGCATTGAAGTTGGCGTACACCCATCATGTTTTCGTAGAAATAGACATTAATTTGATGTCGTCCAAGAGATGTACAAGTCTTTCTCTGCGGATTTAAGTTATGAATTCAAGCTGGGGGCCCCTCACTGGACTGGAATGTGTTACTTAATGCTGGGGTGTTTAATTATGTGAATTAATATTTTTACTGTGGGATACCAGATGAGAGATAATTAGTTCTGTTGCAACAAATTTGAATTTCAGAAATTGTATTCTTATATTGAATTTTATTTTCATTTTTCTGTTGTTGCTAATTGTATAGTGACCACTTAAATCAGCTTTGTGCAAATCAAATTGCACAAAAATGTGTATACAGCTTCGTGTTTTTATTGGAGTGATGAAAATGTCCAAGGTGAGTGAATTATCTTGAGAGCCGAAATCTAATCATGGAACTTTTAACATGAAGTGTATTTAAAATCGAAATTTGGCCAGTTTTCCGGAATTCTGAGTTCCTGCATGCACATTTGTAGAACTCTTTGTGATGAGTACTTTAATACGCTTTTAGGGTTCATTTCATTTTGAGATAATTTTCCGCGAAGGTAACTATATTGTTACTTATTGAATAGTGAATTGGAAGAATGACCAGAATAGAACTATAATTCGTGAAACAAATTTCATACAGCCTACTATTCGTACGAATTAACTTGCCCTTGGAAATCAAAAATCGTTTAGTAATGCAGTGTATACATTATCAGCACCCACCACATTATTAGCCAGGTATTATTCCCCCGTAGTTTCGATACTTTCGAGACGACAACCTTACCCTTTCAAAAGATGATTCTCCTTGTCGAGGTGTTCTACTGGCTGTCCACAATGTCCTAAATTCTTCTTCAATCGCTGTCTCTACTTCATCTTAGATCGACTACATTTCTATAAGGGACCTGCAGGTCCTTGTACATTATGTGTTTTATATCCTACCGGCACGACTTATCGAATCCTACTAACTCGCTTTCGATACAATTGATCAAATAATTATTGATCATGATATCATTTTATTCGGCGATTTCAATCTACCTCAACTGTTCTAGACTCAATCAGATGATGAATCTTTTTTTATCGCGAACCCTAACTTTAGTAAAGAATGCCTCTTCTTGGATGAGCTAACAGACTTTGGATTATGCCAAGTTACTGGGGTCTCCAACTATGGTATATGTGTAGGCAATTAGACCTCATCTTCACCACTGACCCCATAAACTCCTCAGTCTCGCTCACTAGCGACCATTAATAACTTTCACCCACCATTTCTTCTTTTTCTTTTCACCGAACGCCTATTCAGCCCACCCAATCTGTAGCTTCCTCTTCTTACGACTTTCATAAAGCAAATTTCCGCAAAATTAACACATAGCCTATTAAGTGTTCTTTTGATTTCTCCAATATTTCCCTTAACATCGCTTTCTCCATTCTCTACAGAGAATTATTCAGAATTATTTTCTCTATAACCCCTTTTCCTGCAATAAGGCACCTTCTATGAGCCCCCGTGGTATACCACCTTGATCAAAAAAATAACCACCGTGTGGCGCTTCCATTATTCCGATTTAAGTTCAGTTTTTTTGTTAAGTTGGTACATCTGTTGTTGACATTCCCTCTAAATCTTAGCATCATAGCTTGTCATTTGCAAAAGTTACATAGCCAAGAGTACATCTATCTCTGTATGTATTGGCGATTTTTTGCAGTTTTAGAAATGGACTTAAATTTGCAACATCGAACTTATATTAAATTTTGCGTAAATAACGGATTTAATAGTACGCAAACGTTGAAAATATTATAAAAGTGTTTCGGCAACGATTCTCTAAAGATAACGGCCGTTTACCAGTGGCACGTGAGTTAATGAACGCAGTGGCAGACCATCGACATCGAAAACCGACGAAAACATTGATGAAGTAAAAGAAATGTTGGCCAATAACTGCAAATCCATCAGAGAGATAGTGGAGGACTTGAACATTGCCCATGGATCCGTCCAAGACATTTTGGTTAATGACTTGGGTTTCCGTTGTGTAGCAGCAAAGTTAGTGCCAAAACGCCTCAATTTTATGCAAAAAAGAGACCGTTCTGACGTCGAAATAGAGACGATTTGCAAGGCTGAATCCGATCCCACATTCATCAAAAGGATCATTACTGGAGACAAGACGTTTATGAGTACGACACACAATTCAGATATCAGGCAAGCGTTTACCAATTGAGCCGAGACCAAAAAAACAATGTTTCGTGGATTGGATCAAGCGCTGGCATAAGTGTGTTGCAGATTACGGGGATTACTTTGAATGAGACAATATAGATTTAGATGAATAAACTTGTATTTTTAATTTTCTGGATAAATTTCGGAACTTGGTAACAACGCAACAAGAGAAACAAATTATGGGCAGTTTTTTTTTCGATCCAATTCTCTAGCTGACTATTCCACGTATTTCAGGTCACCCCTAAAATTCACCCAGCTGTATAACGTTCTCTACCAGCGATACCTTGATAATGCACAATCTGGGCTTATAAACGATCCTTAGCCTCTCTACAAATTCGTTAACTACGAAAAAAAAAAAAAAAAAAAATCACAGCACGGTCACAGCAACTTAATGATGAATACTTACCCGGCCCAGAAAGCCTTTCATTCATATTTCTTAAAAAGCGTTCCTCAACACTTTCCCACTTACTTTCAAATCTCTTCCGGTTATTGCTATCTCAAGGTGAATTTCCACAGATATGGAAGTCTTGTTTCATAACGCCGATATACAAAAAAGGATTAAGGAGCGAAGTCACGAATTATCGCCCCATAGTTAAACTTTCACATATACCGAAACTCCTCGAAAACATTCCAGTGCAAATTTCTTATTTACCCTAATCAGCATGGCTTTCTAAAGGGTAGCTCAACTACCACGAACCTCGTCGAATTATTGTCCTCTGTTGTCCTCGGATAATTGTTTTTATGGTGTTCGTTTCAGGTCTGTCCTCTTGGCCCCATTCTTGGCCACGTCAGGTGTTTCTCAAAGTAGTCACCTAGGTCCACTTCTCTTCATCCTAACTATTAACGATCTCAAAAGGGTCATTTAATACTCAGTATTTTCTCTCTATGCTGACGATACCAAATTTTTTAAACCCATTTAAACACAGTTTTTCCACCTGGTACATCAAGAACTGCTAAAACTCAATCTAACCAAATGTCCATCGAGTACCTTCTCACTTAAGTGCACCAAATCTACTCGCCAAATATACCTTCTCCACGGCTAATTGTTCGCCCTCTTCTCGAGTATGCTAGTTAGTGGTGTCCCTTTCAACGAGTTTATGTATCCCGAATTGGGAGCATCCTGCGTCATTTTCTTCGATTTGCTTTTCGGGGTCTACCTTGGGACTATCCTCTAATCTTTCCTCCCTATCCAGACCGTTTCAAACTCATTAACCTTAATACCCTTCAGGAAGGAAGGGACGCAGTAGGCATTATTTTCATTCACCGACTCCTCTCAGGCTCTGTTGATTACATTTCTCTTCACAGCTATATTTTCTTTAACACTAACCCTCGAAACCTACATTGCCCCCGTCTCTTTTATCTACCAATCCCGTAGGCCACGTAAGGTAAACTCGAATCCTTCCGTTTTCCGATTTTAATCGCATCCTTCAAATTCGATCTCCTTCACAATGTCTAGATTTGAGCCCTAGTGATAGGGCTAGTGATAGCCCTAGGGATAGTAAGTTTAGAGTCATAGTTCCTGGGTTAGTTTGAGCTTGTATTAAGCAAAATAAATAAGGGCGTTAGCACACACCAAAATTATTACAGGTAACCGAAGCGAACTTAAGACAAATGTTCACAAAATAAACGGCCTTGCCACCATCATATATTAAGGTGATTAACAAAGGCGTAGTGCCCTATGGCATCTTTCGCAAGTAAAACGTTCACAGAAAAACCGTTGACTTGAGGGACTTTTAATTTTTTTTTATTATTATTATTTTTCCATGAATTATTTCAGAACATATATGTAAATATTTTATAAATGAAGTTTTTAGAAATAAAATAATAGATGCCATTAAAATTATATTATACAAAAATAAATACTCAGTAAATATAAACAAATAAAAATTAAAAATTAAAAATGCATTAACATACAATTAAATTCAAAAAGCTTCATAATAAAAGTAAATAAAACTAAATGAGAACGAACAATTGTAAAGGAGAAAATTAAGATAGTAACATACTAACAGTTTTCAAAAACAAATTTTTGAGATAAAAAATATTCATATCAATACTTTAATTATTTTATAAACCTACAGATGCGTTATAGGCAGACTGCAAAAAAAGTACCAACGGCTAATTAAGTTAATCTTCTCTTTTTAGAAACTATTCTGACAATATGCTTTTGCGTTATATGCAAAGGTTCAATGGTATTGCTATAGTAAATCACAGAAATACGTGTTTTAGAAGAGTGAGGTTGTAACGAAAAAGGTTAGCGCATCGCGCATAGCATGTACTTTTTTAGGAAAGCTGTATGGATTTTACAATTCAAATTTGTATTTAATAATACACCTGGATATTTGAAATATTCAGCAGATTCTTTCTTAAAACATTAATAGCAGCATGCGACATCTCTACAAAAGTTCACCATACCACAGCTATGAGCAGACATTGATTGTTTTAGACATGCAGCTGAATGAAATATAACATCAATGGCAACCATATGTACAATTTTAAGATTGTACTGTAAATCATGACCTTCTTGCTTACAATAATCCCACGCTTTGTAAATCATTGACCAAGACATGGCGGTAGCTGTTTGAGAATATCAGTTTTTTAGAAAGTACGCAATCTATAAAGCATATGTTTCAAGTTTGAAAGCGCCACGTTGTTTAGTGTTTGTTTGGCAGCCATCAATATTGAACGTTGTCAGCGAATTTGTGAAAATGGAGAAAATTGGTCATCGTTATGTGATACAATACTTTTATTTGAAAGGCCTCAGCCCAACCAATATAAAAGCTGAGCTGGATTCTACTCTGGATGAGTCTGCTCCTTCGTTTACAACAGTAAAATTTTGGGTTACTGAGTTTAAACCAGGCCCCACGAGCTGCCAAGACGAACATAGAAGTGGTCGAAGAAATGAGGTGACGACTCCAGAAATGGTGAAGAAAATACACAAAGCGGTACTGGATGATCATCGACTGTAGGCATTTCAAAAAGTGCGGTACATCACATGTTATTTGAAAATTTGGACATGAGAAAGCTGTGTGCAAGATGGTGCTCCAAAGAAGTCGAAGACCGTTTTATCTGCAGATAATGTCATGGCGTCGATATTTTTTGAGGCGCGTGGGATAATTTTCATTGGCTATCTTGAGAAAAAAAAAATGCACCAGCTCACAAATCCGTTATTGCAATGGCCAAAATTAATGAATTAAAGTTTGAATTGCTACCTCATGCACCCTATTTGCTAGATTTAGCTCCCTCGGACTATTTTTTGTTCCTAAGCTTGAAAAAATGGCTCAGTGGTCAAAGATTTTCTAGCGATAAAGAAGTGATGTCTGCAGTTAATGGCTATTTTGAGGAACAAACAGTTCTTATTATAAAAAGGGTATCGAACTTTTTGAACATCGTCGGGAAAAGTGTATAGAGCTGAAGACGATTATGTTGAAAAATAAATAAATTTTTTTCAAAAATTTACTTCCGAGTACTTCTGGGACCGCCATTGTAAGTCCATCTAATTTTATCACCGAATCGAATATATTTGAGTAAGTAAAAGCGAAGTCATCGGCAAAAAATGTGACATTATTATTCAGATTTTGTTTGAAGGTGGAATTAATATAGATTAGGAATAGGAAAGACTCTTAGGTACTCTAATCCGCATTTCCAACTCTTTTCAACAAATACGATCGAAACCAATTCCAAACTAAGCTCCTGAATCCTGATATATAGAGTTGGCCAGTCAGTTTATTTTTCTTGCGGCACTACAGGATGGTCCAGAGAGTCGTACCGTATTTCTGTCTCCAAGTACGTAACTGTAAAATTTAACCTAACTTCATTGTTAGCAAACTTCAAGTTGCTAACGTAATTGTTGATAATTTTGAATACCTTAAAACTACCCTAACCTATGCAAGTCGGCCATCATCAACCGTCATCGCAAAATCGCCTAATGTGTTCGAAATCACGTTGCAAAAGCCTGTTAATGACCTCGACTTTTGGACCTAGTCTGCTTACGCTATACTATGGGGTAATGAACCTACCAAATCGCTTGTGTAAATGTTGAATAAAGTTACGGAATTAACCGGACCTTGTTGGAGATCGCCTTTAATGTGAAACGTTCCAATAGAGCATATTAAAAGAATAAACAAAAGTGGTTTACTGAAGCCTAGCCTGGTCAGCCTGAAGGAAAGCCCTTATAATCATACAGTGTCGAAGGCCTTTCCCACATCTGTCAGACAGGCTCCAATACACTGGTTCTGTCCTCAACCCACTAAATCAAAAACCTATTGATTACCTTTTCGAACACCTTCCTGATATTAGAAAGAAAACTGATCGACGGAGATTCGAATGATTGGATGTGCCTTTATTCCTTTTTTCCTTTTGGGAATGGGATGTACTACCGCAGTTTTCCACTGCTCTGGATAATGTTCAATATTCATTACATTGTTGAACAGGGTGGTGTAAATGTCTACCGCTTCAAGAGGGAGATGTCGAAGCACAATGTTCGGTATTCCATCGATTTTTTACTTCTTATTGTGTCGAAGATCTCATAAAGGATATGTCCTCTTCATTGGAGATGATATTATGTATTTGCAATATGGTATTATCGTCACTGAACTGGGCGAAAGCCGAGCTCTTGAATCGCCTATTCTGTATGTTATTTCGCAGGAAGAAATTGAGCAGAATAACTCGATTCTCCAGGTGGTGATTTGAACCAATGACGTCATTAGTTTTATTCACTTCCTGTTTAGTTGCTCCTATGGCCTCAAACTTCTCCAGAGGATGTTTCTTTCACAATTATTATTATCTGCGGCTTAACTTAGATCTATGCCTGCAGTAGTCATTGTTCGTTCGTTGTCCATCGTCGGAATTTTAAAACACAATATTCTGTTACTGCATAAAAATCGGGTACGGATTACAATGTTTTCGATTTTGTTCTAGCAAGAGCTCCTCTAAAATTTAGCTGATCAAGGATTCCACCTTGTTCGCGGTGAAGATGCCAAGAATTCTATTGCCACGGCAATACAGTGCATCAGTAATGAAATGTAGAGGCTTATGTTCTGATCCGAGTGATCGACTTCTTCTATATATCTTCTCAATATTTGTATATTGGTTTTTTGCTTCTGCGAATAGTGCTTCACCGAATGGGAAGGTGCAATGTCCGCAAAACTAGATATAATGCAAACCATATTATTATAATTCCATTGGCGCACCCTCCTAGTATCTTGAAGAATCAACCACAGCAGGTAGGGTGTAACTATTTGGAGTAACTATTTGGAGGGAGGCGAGAGACCAGCGACCAACGTTTTAATGAACAAGAGCCATTCACAAAGTTGTCGGCTCTTGCGCTTGTGTGGTGTTGGTATTTCTATCGGGTAGTTTCCTTAGCCTGAGAAAGCATTTCCGCTCTATCACGGTCTCTCCCGCCGATCTGCCACACCCGTTCACTTTGTCTGTTGTCTTCTTTTAAAAGTTTATTAGCGGGTAGAATTGATAGGATCTTGAAATCTGTCTTTCTGATTTTATGCTTGTCGGAAGGAACAATCAATAGTTCCACGAGAAGAAGAGTCAGGAGACTCGGTGGCGCGACGGACGGTCACCAACGCTGTACGTCTAGAGCCAGATGGACGGTCTGGATCCCTCTGTATATAATAAATACACAACGCTACAGAATCAGGCGGACTGCCACAGACGTCCTATTCGGTGACGAACGGCCACCTTAAAAATAATAATAACAATAAAATAGTTACAAAAAAAAAAAAAATGTTGTAAAGAATGGACCCCTAGTTGCGCACCCCTCATTTAAGTAATTCTTGACAAGAGGATTCTCCGGGATGTCTTTGTTTAGTTTTTCATTTGACAGCAGTTCAGTTATAGAATTCCTTCCCCGGTGCCGTCTCATGATAAGTTCCTTGTTTCGTTCTCACTGTACGCTACACGATCGTTATCAGAAATGGATAATGATTAGGATGTACCATGTAAAAGTGAGTAGGCTATATATTGTTGGTAAATAATCTCACTTTTTAAGTAGCCCCACAAGAAGAAATCAAGTGACAAGATCAGGTGATCTAGCAGGCCATTGCCTCAGACCCCCTCGACCGATCCATCGTTGATGGTAAATATTGTTTAATACGCCCCGGGCTACTTGGGAATAATGGGCTATACAACCATCATGTTGAAACCACAGCTCGATAAATTTGTTTGTCGCAACTCCAATGGCAGTTCTTCTAGTAATACTTGAAGATGGTCCCGCAAGAAGTTTGCATACTTTTCGCCATTCAAGTTGCCTTCAATAAAATATGGACCTATTAATTTATACCCAATAGTTCCCGCTTAAACATTAACATTCCAAGGGAGCTGGCGTTCAACTTGTCGCAACCAAAAAGGGTTTTCGGTAGCCCAGTAATGCATATTATGTCGATTGACCGTACCGTGATTGGTGAAAGTCAACTCATCAGAGAATAACACCTTGGCGAAGAAAAGGGGGTCTCGTTCAATTTGCTGAAGTGCCCATTGACAAAAGGAAACCCGGTTGCGAAAATCCTCACTCGAAAGTTCTTGATGCATTGAAACATGATAAGGATGGTAATTATGCCGATGTAATATCTTACAGATAGTCGTTTGAGAAATTCCTGATTCACGACTTATTTGGCGAGTGCTAATGTGAGGATCGTGTGCAACGGCAGCTAACACTGATATTTCATTGTCCTCAACAGCCACCCTATCTGACCGATTCCTTTTCTTTGGTTCCACACTTCCTTCACCAGTGAATTGTTCGATGACGCGATAAAAGGAAGCGCGCGATCGTATCTGGTCTGGGAAACGTTGGGCGTAAAGAGCAACAGCACCATCGTTGTTCCTTCCACTTTCTCCATTGAGGAATACGATTGAGCAATGAAAATCAGGAATTATCATTTGAAAAATCAAAAGTGACCTTCGTTTGACCTTGAAAATGGGGCTCGGATTACTCATCAGCCCAGATACGGAAATTTTGTTTATTAACATATCCATTGAGCCAGAAATGGGCTTCTTAACTGAACAAAATTTCACTATAAAACACCGGATTTTCATTGAGTTTTTCCAGAGTCCACTCACTGAAAATATGACGCAAATTCAAGTCGCCTGGCTTCAATTCTTGCACAAGTTAAATTTTGTACGCTTTTAGGCAAAGATTTTCACGTAAAATATGTTAGTTGTCGAAAACGCCAAGCCAAGCTGCTGAGAACGACGATGAATCGATTCTCCATGGTCTTCGCGTACACTCTCAGCTACAGCTGCTATAGTCTCTTCACTACGTGCTAGATGTGGTCTAACCGGTCGAGTATCATCCACTAATGTAAATTAAGACTCAAATTTGCGAATAGTATTGGAAAAAGTGGTTACAGTAGGTCGATTATGCGCGCCGTAATTTTCTCGAATTGCAAGGAAAACATTTCTCAAAATACGATGATTTTCGTAGTACAGCTGAAAAATTTGGAGACGTTCTTGTCGTGTGATTCTTTCTATGGTGACTTGCCAAACGATATTGAACAAAAACGACAAAGCACTTTGATAGGAGTCATACGTGATCTGTCAAAAAAAGTCTATTGAAAATCAAACCTCACGATGAATCACCCTATATGAGGGAAATAATTTTATTTCTACGGTTCTTGTAGCGATTTCTTTATCTTCCTCCAAAATTGCAATTGCTTCATGAAACAAAGGTCCTCTGTGATATTTTAATTAATTGGTATGAATGTGTAGTGTAGTACACCAATGTTTATGGTAATTCGTCAAAAGCAAACAAAAATAAAAAATTCCACAAACTAATGTACCATATACATAGGTATTAAAACATTTTTATTTCTTACAAGTTTTGAAATAATTAGAAAATCTGCTGTATCTTTAATATTTGTAAATATACATACCTTTCAAGGCGTGTGCCGTAATTGTCCATTTCTTGAATTTCACAACTTTCTAATTGCGGCCCAAAAACTTTGACAGCAGAACATACATCCTTTCTTGCACGGTTACACCATCTGTGCTCACTTGAACAATGCTTTTGCTGCGCCTGAAAGCAATCGCGTGCCTGCATAATCGAGCATAATATTAGTTTTCTACATGCAGCTCTTATCTGGTTTAATGCAGTGAATCTGCCAAAATTACAACAACTACCAGAGCTTACATGGAAAGATGGATTTCGGAATCTGTACCAGCAAAACTTTAATGCAGAGCTCATTGGCTTAAGCGGAATTAATACTCCTCTCAGCACAGAAGTATTAATGGATGTTATGAAGAAAGCTGCACCACATAGGACACTATTCAGGAACAATAATAGGATTAAAAAGCAAAAGTGGTTTGAAAGTGAATACATGAGATTCATGTATGAGATTCTGAGATTACTGCGATTTAGTGATTCTACTTGATTTTAAATCGTCTACGCAGTGACTAATAAACATTACAAACATCTTTGCCTTCCGAAAAAACAGGCCTACAATTAGCGAAGTATAGATACATTAAATGCAATAAAAACCCCAGCATAAACACAAGAAAAAAATTTATAGCCCCAGGTTTGCAACAAAATATGCTTAGAGATCATTTTAACAAATTCCTCAATGCACCGCAAATCGCCCACCATTCTAGTACGCAGCCCCTTTGATTGTAGATGAATTCTTTTATGGTCCGAACATATATTACTATACGGAGTCCAATGTGCAATTAGGAATGAAAAAAGGAGTAAAGCTCCAGGAGAGGACCGTGTGCCATTCGAATTCTACAAAAACTGTACCTTGGAATACCTAACAGCGCTAACATCTGTATTCAATCAAATCTTCGATACTGCGTATGTTATAAAAAGCTTTCGAAAAGCAATAATATACCCGTTGCACAAGAGAGGAGACCACGAGGACCCAGCGAATTATAGGGGAATATCGTTTATGAATGCCTCGCTATTTGCCGCAGGAATTTTCGGTAGGTTTTGGAATCAGTGGGACATCCGTGTTTAAAGATATTGTACGCCCACTTAATATTTCTTTTTATGTCCGCAATTCTCTCGAACTCCGAAAGTGATCTGAAAGTTTTTATAATGCGTAAAGCATTTCGGTGTCTGATATAGGGTGATTCATCAATAGGCTTTTTTTTGACAGATCACGTGTGACTCCTATCAAACTGCTTTGTCATTTTTGTTCAGTATAGTTTGCAAGTCATCATAGAAAGACTCACACAACAACAGCGTCTTCAAATTGTTCAGCTGTATTACGAAAATCAGCTTTCTGTGAGAAATGTTTTTCGTACGATTCGAGAAACTTACGGTTCGCATAATCTAGCTATTGAAACCACTATTCCCAATACCATTCGCAAATTTTGGTCCCAGTTTACATATGTTGATGATATTCGACTGGTTAGACCACATCCAGTACGTAATGAAGATACTATAGCTATAAAAACTATATATCAGGATCGTGACGAATCGATTCGTCGTCATTCTCAGCAGCTTGGCTTGGCGTCTTCGACAACTTGGTGTAATCAGAATATTACCGTCAATGGTAACCGGTTTTGCGCTATGTTAACGGACTATGTGCTTCCTGAAATTCAAGTACATGGTCTCGGTGAGCTCTGGTTTCAATGGACTTGTTGAGGGAGGGAGTGTGAGCATCTTTTAGTTTCGGGTCTCATTTGGACAACTTCTCGATTTTCTTTGACTTTACTCAGCCTTTACAACTCGGCAAGTTTGATGCTCAGCTAGAGGTTTAAGACCCCTAGTTCTACTAGCTTTCTGATTTTGAATTCGCATTGAATTCAAGTAGTGTTCCGTCAAAAAGTGAACCACATTTTTAAATAATTTCCTTAACCTATTTGCTGTTGGCATTTTCAACAAAACTTAAATTTTCAAAAGGAATCCCAAATAACGTTAAAATGCGCATAAATGCTCCGAGCATCAATCATTTTTTAATAATTGAGAGCACATTCAGTAAACTTTTCGGCTCCGATTTTACTATTTTTACGCGTGTCGTGTCTTGATATTCGTACTAGGTTTCTGTTCTGAAGCATGTCGTGTCGTACTGTGTCTAAAAGTTTACTAAATGTGCTCTCAATCATTAATTAATGATACAATTTTGACCCAGTAAAGGTGGTCACCGTATTCCACAAAAACAACTTCATCATCTTCGCACCTATAACACCTTTATGACATACACTCTAACCGATTTATTTCGATAGCCGTTATAGTTATTCAAAGCCATATCTATTTTATGGAAATTGAAAAAGGTTTGGTAAGTTACTACAAAAATCGCGGAAATCCACGCACCCGTATCTATTTCCATAACAATAGATAATTATAGAAATGCTACTCATCACAACCTTTATCTAAATTAGTTCATTTTACATAACTTCCAAAACACATTATATAAACTTAAATCAAAATTGTTAAAATATTATAATTTAAATCATTTTGAAACGTGTTAATATTTTTTTTTTTTTTTATTGTGAAAACAAGCTGCATATGATCACGAATTTTACATAGATTACATCTATATATTTTAACAAAGAGCAAATCTTGCACTTAATGTTGCTGCACCCGCTTCCTTCATTCTGTAACTTTTATTGTTGTTGCTGCTACTGATGCTGCTTTTGTCTCCTCGTTATTTGTTCCATATATTGCTCTTCTTTTACAACTGCATCGACCTCATATTGTTCTTTTACAAACTATACAATTTTGACGCGCTCTTCAGAGAGATTTTTTCTTTTGCCACACCCTGCTCTAGTCACATCACAAATTTGCTTTTGAGCATAAAGTCAAAGTAAATTGCCAGTGTCTCATGACGATCTTTAATCGCTGAATAAAATTTATGCTGCTCGCCGAAACCAGAGACCGTTGGTTTAAAATGTCTGTTAAAAACTCCATTCAGCTGCTCATACGTTGCTGCCTGGAATTTAATGTGATAGATCAAATTGTCTAGCAATTTATTAGACCCCTCTGATAAAGTATATATTTAACGAGATTGCCTTATTTGTTTCATTGATTACATCATTTGCAATACAAAATTGCGCTTATTGTGACTTGAACACATTCCAGTCATTATGATTAAAATCGAACATAGTCGGTGGTATTTTTTTTTTTTTTTTTTTTTAAATACCGTTTTAAGTTTTCGGTGTAATCCTCGTCGTTAGTGTAATAGTACGATATGCAAATGAAACGTACGTTAAGCTCATTTTTTACTTTTATTCACTTAGAGCTAGAGATTGACAGGAGTGTTTGTTCAATGGTGGAGAACAAACAACTAACAGACTCGTTTTTATTCAGATAGTATAGGGTTTTCCAATAGGGACTTGACAACTTGTTACTCTTTGTGAACGCACTCTTTCACTAATCATCAAACTATCACTGTCAATTTATTCAGTAAGCTTAACATTTTCATGATGGTAAAGTACACTAACGAGCTACGTTCCCCGATTGGGTTCTGGAGAAGATGCGCCAAGATGATGAATTTCATCGCAAAATCATCTTCAGTGACGAAACTCATTTTTGGCTCAATGGGTTCGTCAATAAGCAAAATATGCGTTATTGGTCGGGTGAAAACCCACATAAACCTTCATAAATCACCACTTCATCCACAAAAAATAACTGTTTGGTGCGGTTTGCATGCCGGGGGCGTTATTGGGCCTTATTTTTTCGTCGACGATAACGATCGTCACGTTACTGTGAATGGTCAGCGTTACCGCGCCATGATCACCGATTATGTTTGGCCTGAATCGGAAGATATGGACTTGGACGACATTTGGTTTCAACAGGATGGTGCTACAAGCCACACAGCACACGCTACAATCGATTTATTGAAGAGTAAGTATGGTGAGCGTGTTATCTCAAGACATGGGCCAGTCGATTGGCCGCCTCGTTCGCGCGATTTAACTCCGCTTGACTATTTTCTGTGGGGCTACGTTAAGTCATTGGTTTATGCCAACACGCCGATGACGTTGGAAGAGCTCAGAGCCAACATTGAATGCGAAATAGCGGCCGTTTCGACCGAAATGTGTAGCCGAGTCGTTGAAAATTGGGGCTATCGAATCGACCGCTGCAAACGTGCACGCGGTGGCCATACGAACGAAGTCGAGTTTCATTCATAAATGTTTTGATTGTACTTCAAGTTAATAATAAAATTTTTGAAATATCTTAAATGGTTTGCCTTTTATTTAAAAAAAAGTTGTCAAGTCGTTATTAGAAAACCCTATATATACCATACTGCAGTGTGCAATAAAGTACAGTGAGTCACGATCACTATAAACTTAAACTAAGTCTCTCCTTCCACCTTCCAAATCACAGTAATGTGTCCTAGGTGAAAATATTGGTGGTTAGCCCATTGCTTACTAGTGGTTTCACCGTGAAACCACACGCTTAATATGTTTTCTTTATACTCTTAGTGGTTTCATGGTAAAACTAAAGGTATTTCTACGAACTGTTGTTTGTTTTATAACAGTAAAACAATTTTTTGGGGTAATTTTCAGTGCGTTGTAAGTGATTTTTTATGCATTACTTTGACGGTTCGTATCATTTCGTTATTTTTTTTTTTTTTTGACGAAATTCCATCAGACATTGAATTTGAAAACGATTGCGAAGAACCAGAAAATCCTGAAGCAAATCTTGAAGATTTATTTGACATCCTCAAGAAGAACATGACGAGGGATGGATTAGCGATGATGATATTCATTTGTCTGTTCTTCAACAAAAAGAGAGTTCTAAGCGAACCATCTGGACAACGTTAAGAAATTATTTGTAAAGTACGAAAAAATTTGAAGAAGAAATAAATCGCGTTATTCTTGAAGGCTTAGAAACACTTACCAATGTATTTCTTCATTTATTTCCAATAAAATTAATTGAACACATTGCGTTCCAAACAAATTTGTATGCCGTGTAAAAAGCTAGAGGAAATAGTGAAAGCTGCATTCCAACCAATCAAGAAGAAATCAAGGTGTTTCTGTCAATAAACTTATGGATCAGCGTTAAAAAGCTTCCAAGTTATTGCGATTTTTGTTCATCTATGCCTCAACTCAAAGATAATTACATTTGTTCACTCATGTCAAGCGATTGTTTTGCCTGTCTTCTTGGGCATATTCATTTGAATGACAGTTTACGACAACCAGAAAGAACATCTCAAGATTTTGATAAGCTTTAAAAGTTGCGCCCCCTCATTACGAAGCTATCGGAAACATTTTTATCGTCACTGAAGCCATATAAATTCCAATCTATAGATGAATCAATGATAAAGTTCAACGGACGGAGCTGTTTTCGACAATATATGTCCCTGAAACCTATAAATCGGGGATACAAAGTTTGGAGCAGAACTGACGAAAAAGGATATGCGTGCGAGTTTCAGACCTACAACAGGAAAACTACTACAGATACCGAAGATGTGTTACGTGCGATGAAGGACCTTTCTAGGACGTAAGTAGAAAAAGGACATTGTATCTTTTTCGATAATTATTTCAATTCGATACACCTTACAAAAGATTTACAAGCAGATATGATTTACTCCTGTTGAACTTTTTGGAAAGGAAAAAAAATGCACCCACTGATCTGCTAGATGACACTGCGCGTAAATAGGGACGGTATTTTTAAGCTGATTAAGATATCAGTGCATTTTCTGAGTAACCTTCATGCAAAAAGATGGCCTTAATAAGGAGTTCTTATGTCCGTAATATGTAAGTGATTATAACAAACCCATGGTCTATGTTGATAAGGTGGATATGCTGAAATCCATTTATGAAATAGACCTTAAATCAAAGAAATGGTGGTATCGGATTTTTTGATATTTATTAGATATGTGCCTTTTGAATACATACATATTAGAGTATTCAATTAAAAAGATAATTCGACAACATTATCGCTCAAAGCGTTCAGATTAGCTGCTGGCTCAGGACTTGTTGGGTGCGAGACAGTTAAAATAACAATAAGAAAATCAGGCCCAATTTCTCCAAGACCAAGTTCTTCTGTTAGTCATTTCAAGATCAAAGTGCCGTTTGAAAAAAGGTGTGTACAAATGTGATCATTTTCCGAAACATGGCTCATCGCGGCGGTGTGCACATTGCAGTACAGCATCTGAGTCTCACCGTACAAGGTGGTCCTATTCTTGCTGCGAAACAAGGTTCGACCTTGCTTGAATGACAAAAAAAAAAATTGTTTTGAATCATATTATAACGTTTAAAAAAATTCTTAAAAAAAGTTTTTTTTTCATAGTGTCCTACTGGTTACGTGGCGAAACCACTTCTAAAAAGATTTATAAAAGATTTAAAAAAGTTAAATTTTTTTTTATTTAAATCCATTATTAATAAAACAGATTTTACCTATTCCATATATCCAGAGAATTATAGAAATTATATAAAACACTAAAATTGAGATCTTTTTGCACCACTTTGCTGCTACCAGAAAGAAACCCAAATCATTAACCAAACCAAAATATCTTGGACGGATCCATAGGCAATGTTCAAGTCTTCCGCTATCTTTCTGATGGTAATTTTCGGATATTGACCAACATTTCTTTTACTTCATCAATGTTTTCGTCGGTTTTCGATGTCGATGGTCTGCCACTGCGTTCATCATCTTCGATTGACTCACGACCACTTTTGAACCGCTCGTGCCACTGAAAACGACCGTTTTCTTTAGAGAATCATTAAATTCGTTATTTACGCAAAATTTAATACAAGTTCGTTGTTTCAAATTTAAATCCATTTCTAAAACTGTAAAAAAATTGCCAACAGAGATAGATGTACTCTTCGCTACGTAACTTTTGCTAAGATTATGCAAAACTATGCTAACTATGATGCTAAGTTTTAGAGGAAATATCAACAACAGATGTATCAACTTAACAAAAAAAAAAAAAAAAGAAACAGAACTGCATATATAAGGTTATGGTAGCGAATTTGTCCTTAAGGCGGATTGCCATACGACACTCGCTCACGTGTCGGAAGCTCAAGACTTCTTGCCTGAGTCTCCCGCATATGGAAATTCCGTATCCGAATAAGTGCTGATTTTTTTTCTTATATCGCTTCCTGGATAGTGATAAAAATATGCATTCATAGCAGTTCTAGGGCATCTGCTAATTGCTCGGCTGCACGTAGCTTGTTAAGGGTCTGCAAATTCTACGTTCAGATTCTGATGTCGCTGTCCTTTAAACGTTTGCAAGGGTTGTCAACCATTAATCCATTTTTTCTGAGGCCATCAGTTGGTTCGTCACATATTTTAATATCTTCCGTATAGGTTTGTGAGATCTTTGACAGCTTAGGCTAGTATAATATTACTAACTGGGCGTATACTTGCCATTTTAGCCTGTATGAGTAATCTCTTATAGAGCTTATGTTTATTTCTGATAAGAAGACAGACTGTAATCCAAGATTTAAGTTTTAAAACACCAAAAAATATAATTGATTTACACTCTTTATTTGATTTTATTTGTCAAACGTCTTTTTGCTTTGTCTTCTCGCTTTCAACTGTCCACTAGCTAAAAGTGACACATTTCTTTTTGACGCGAATCTACTTCAATAGAATAAGCGATCTGATTGGACGATAGAACGAGCGACCTCATTAGTTTGTTTTTTGACAGCTCGACTCGATCGTCCAAAGTAATAGAATGTCCAACTGAGCAGCTATATGTGTCGCTTTATTACACTTTTTTATTGCATAACAATGTAGAAATGTTTAAATTTAGAAAAGGAAAATCAAAAACTAAATTAATTTGTACTGGTGGGGTGAAAAGTAACCTCCTTAACCGCCAGAATGTGCTGTTACTGCAAAAGAAGCTATGGTGCCTTAAAGTCCTTTCATATCTAGGCAGACATGCCAAATTTCAGTGCGATAGTGTCTGTAGTTTTGTTTTGACAGTTGATTGTTGTTGACGTGTTTGGCATCATGTTGAGTATGGACAAAAACGATTTTCGTTCTCTCATAAAACATAATTTTTTGAGAGGCAAAACGGCGAAGGAAACAAAAAACAAGTTGGATGCATATTACAGATTACAGGCCCTCCGATGCGGTTACAGAGGACAATGTCAAAAAAATACATGAAATGGTGTTGGCTGACCGGAAAGTGAAGGTGCGCGAGCTAGCAGATACCACAAAGATTGTACTGAGGGCAACCGCCATATTTTGGGTAATATTCTGCATATGGAAAAGTTATCCTGCCGAAGGTTTGGACTTTCTGATGCGGAATCGGGCGGACTGTTGGTGCCGATTGGTAACTTTTGATAAAACTTGGATCCACTATTAAACACCAGAGAACAGAATGAGTGCCCGGCAACGGACTGAAGCCGGCACAAATACTGCGAAGCAGCCGAGGGAGGCTCGATGTGTCAGAAAGGTTATGGGGTCGAAAAAGGAAAAACCATCAACATAACGCTGCAAAATGGCCTCACATGAAGCGAAAAAAATGTTGCTTTTGCAAGACAATGCACCGGCGCACAAGAGCATCGCAACCACGGCTAAAATTAATGACTTACGGATTCAATTGCTGTTCCATCCACCGCATTCGCCCGATTTGGCTCAATCGGACTATTATCTCTTCCCAAACCTCAAAGGGTAGCTCATCAATCAAAAATTAAGCTCACACGAGAAAATCATTGACACCACGGAGGAGTATTTGGATCAAGAAGTTGGAAAATCGCTGAAATAAGTTTATCAAACTAAAAGCGTAGTCCCCTTTGAATAAAATAGAGAACATTTAAAAAAAAATTTTTTTTCATTCCCAAGGAAGTTAGTTTTCACCACATCAGTATGGTTTCAGGGAAGGTTGCAAATTTAAGATTTGGTATTAAGCAGAAATTAAACGATGGAAGCGGATTTTATTAGCGACAGGAGAAAAAAATCAGATCTTTGGAGAAAACTTTACTAGGGAATAGAGAAGGTCTCTTGTAGGTTTACACGCGATCGGCCGGAAATCTTCAAAAAATATACGAATTTAAGGTTCACATATAAAAGGACAAAAAAACGAAATACTGAAGGTGACTGGGAAGCTTCGTCTTGGAGTCTTGCGAAGATTTTGATCAGTAATCAGTAATCGCTATAGTATTCAACTACAAGATAAAATTGTAGGTGAAATAATTGGGGTAATGATGAGGAAATAGTAGAGATTCTGAAGAAAAAAAGAACTACCCCAAGCGATGCGACTTGGAAATTCATGAAAAAAGAAGCTGCGAAACGAAAAGTTTTTTAATCCTTTTTTTTCGAAATATTTTCTTTTAATTGTGTCTATTTTAAAGGAAATACTACTAGTTCTAGTTCCGTTAGTCGGTTAAAAGACATTCAATTCATTATCATTAGAAGATATCATCGTTGTTAGGTAAAATTGTTTGTGTTTACCCCTTCCAAAATGCAAAACTTTAATTTGAAGCTCCTAAAAGCTTATTCTATGCACACTCTTGGTGAACTGTATACTTAGTTAAACTTTTTTGCGATAACACAAATTATCACTAAATGAAATCATTAAAAATGTATCTAGTGGGTACGTTGAATCACCCAAAATATGACCCTTTTGAGTGATTCACCTGGAACCAGTCTGCAATGTAATTCCAATCGATTTGAGTCTCAAAAAAGACGCATAATGAATGCTGCCAGGATAACCAAGCAATAATCTGTAAAATAAATAAATAAAAAAAAAAAAAAAAAAATGATTTAAAAATACCGACAAACATAATCGAAAATTAAAAACCAAGAATAATGGGGAATAGATTTTTCCTCAGACTTCCGAAACCCCCCATAATTCATTTTTGTTCATCAAATGGGTCTGTCCATTTGACACATTTTTTTCTTAATAAAAGCAAATAATTTGTTACTCTTATAGTAAGTAACTAAACGCTCAAACGTTACACCTTTTCCCACGTTAAAAAAAATTCCAATTTGTCTGAACGAGCAATTATTTCCAAGATTCAAATAGTTAAATAGAGCGCTAATTTGAGGTTCAGCCAAAAGTATATCTTACAAACGATTTTGATCTCATTTTTAATAAACAGAAAATATAAATGCACCACTAGGTTTTACCCGCAGCCTCGCTCGCTTATCAGTAATTTTGTTATGATGCGTGATGATGAGTAAGTAAGCTACTAATTTCATAAGTGCTGTGTTTAATGTGGTGTAGACATGCGTCTACACATGCGTTTTTTAAAAAGATATTTATTTTTTCGTCTACAAACCGACAGCCTTTTAAGGTTCTCTTTGTTTTTTGAAATACGAAAAGTCACACGAAGTGGCATCGTTACGGTATTGTTTTTGGCCAACAACTCATAAACAAGAAATAAATTTGAACAACAATTTTAGGACAAAACATTCGAAAAAATTTCATGGCATGAGTCAATCGATATGCCAACATCATCAGTGACTTCTCTGATTATGATTCGGCGATCGCTCATATCGGTTGTTGATGTGATGTGCCGCCCGGGGCGTTCGTCATCTTCAACGTCTTCACGTACACGTATGTGTGTTTATTTAAAAAAAAATAAAAATATTTGTTGCTGTCAATTATGTATTGCAACATCTTAACTCAACACAGTCTAATAAACACCGATTTTGGTCTGGCATTCTTGCAAGGACATACAGATTCTGTGGGTTGGATATGTTAAAAGTGCTTTTTTGTAACTAAAGCTTCTATTAATACTGATAAAAAAAAAAATATGTGGATATCTCTAGATAATCTTTCCTTAAAACCTATTACACTTTTTCAGATGCTTTTGCAATAACGAAGCATAGAGCTTGAAATTTAATAATTGTTGAAAATTTCAAAATTTCATAATCCCCCTGATAATAAATCGGATCAAACTCTCATATGCGAGCTTAGTAATCCTTATATCCGTCGCTTTTTTTCATTTTAAATCATCGCTCAAGTTGAAACTGTTAGTATTAGCTGATATCGCGAAGCAGTCTTACAAAACGAATGGGTCAAGATATTTCTTAATATTTCTTAAGTTTTTTTTTTTTTTTAATATACACAGAAGTTGAGTTGACTGCCTGTCTAAGCAGATGATAACGAAATAACTGTCTCGTATTCGTCTAACTAATTCTCTGAGTACCCTTCATCAAAACCAACTCATCGATTATGAGATCATGACATTGAATCATTTTTGATTGAAGTCATAATAGATCTACGTGAGGAGAAATCTTTTGTCGATGTTGATCCTTGAAAATTGCCAATACCTTGTTTGATCTTATCTACGTGGCCATTCCGATAGACCAATCGATAAATGAATGTCAAGTTTCTTCAAATTCAAAACACTTAATAGATTTAAGTTAAAAAAAAAATTATATTACATCTTATTGGCTAATATAAAGGTAAGTCATTGTTAGTAGTCCACTTTGTCGTTTCCTCTATTAACGAATACCTTCTCCCACAAAAAACAAATTAACGTCAACATATATAAATGGCTTCATCTTCTTGTTCGAGAAACCTTAACACACTACAAAAGGAAACAAAAAAATATTTCGAAGAAAAATAAAATTAACAAAGAAATGTCCATCAACCGCACGTTAAACCAAAGAGAAACACAGAGACTATAAGTAAAAGTTTTGAGTAATTCACTGAAGATGCCACAGCTAGACCAACCAGTTCGTGCACATCACCTAATAACATCGAACCAATCCGACAATCTAACAACTTAGCATCTACATTAGACAACGCAACCACATCACGTCAGATGTACACAACTTGCGGGGGCTTCTTAATTACTCGTGGCTTGAAAACTTTTAATAGAACTATTATTCAATCTTCAACCGTTACAAATCTATTAGATTGCTCACAATACCAATGCGTGTGAAAAGTGGAAAGGCATCTCACAATCGTTGTTAGTGATGAAGTACGAATATCTAAGAGGAATAGCTCGTGCATAATTACAGACGGCCTGGGATATTTCATTGTTTTTGTGACTTGGTCAATTATGACACGAGAACTGGCATGTGCCACAAAGTTGGCAAAAATGCAACTGAAATGATACTTTGATGGGTGAAAATTTGTTGTGACTGTTTGGTGGATACTCGAGAAAGGGGACTTGGTGTGGTTACATATTAGTGGAAGTGGCACCTCTTATTCTTCTTCAAACCAACTTATATGAACTGTGTTTAACTGCATTGGTCAACGTGATTAGCTTTCTGAAGATCACTTCGTTCCACTGCGTTAATTTGGAAAGGTGGCGGTTTCGGATTGACGTAACTAAGAAAACAGTTTGTTAAAATTTGCGATTTTCAGTAAATATGATCTTTAGACTTCCGGCCCGCAGTGTTTTCGGAAGCTTGCAGAAGTTGCCTACTTTATACGCCAAAAATCCAAATCCAATCCAAAAATCCACTGCTGCTGTGATTGTGCCCATCACCATAGTTGGTTTAAAAAAAATAAAAAATAAAAAAATATTATTAAACTAGAAGGTTTCGCTTATAACGGTCGGGCCTATTACAAAGCATATAGGCCTAATCCCCAATAATGCGCTGAATATTGGCTTTCAGGTCCTGAGTAATTTAAAGTTTCTCAGTATACACAAAATAGTCTCCCACGACATAATCGAGTGGTATCAAAACGCACGGTCTCGGTGGTGAATTCATTTATTGATACGAGTATAATGTTTGTCATTCAATTGATTCGTTAGTAAGTCAATGGTACATAATATCCAAAAAGAAACTATGGTACGAAATAAATATACCTGTGGTTTCCGATGTTTAAGGCTCCGATGAAAAGCGATTGGAAAAGACCAAGAATTTTTCTTTGTACGAGATGCGTTCAAAAAGTGAGGTGACTTTTGAAATTTCGCGGGCAAGGTACATTTGATTTTCGATTTTTTTTTTTTTTTTTACTGTGTCTCGAAGATACACATGTTCAAAGTTTGAAGTATATAGCATACTTGGTTAGATTTTGACAGATAGAAAGGTTAGACGTGAATTGGTGTTCTTGGCGATTTTTAATTATTATAAAAATTGGAGCAAAATATTTCCACCAAATTTTGTGTAAAAAATGGAATCAAGTGCTCTAAAACACTTAAAATGTTGACGGTGGTATACGGTGAGCCTGCTTTGAGTCAAACAGATAGTTGCAAGCTCTTCCAAAATGGCCGAGAAGATAACAACGACGAACCTCGCTCTGAAAGCCCCAGCACATCAACAAAAGATGATAACGTTGCAATTGTCAAGAAAATTGTTTTGGAAAATCGTCGAAATACTATAAGAGATGTTGCTGAGAACCAATATCCCAATGGTCAAATCGTGTCATGCAATGTTTTTTGACATTTTTTGCATGTTTGTCAGCGAAGTTTATTCCCAAACTTTTTAATTGTGGTCAAAAGAAGAAGATCATCGCTCAGGAGCTCTTGCATGATGTCAATGATGATCCTGACATCCTCAAAAGAGTCAAAGCGCTTTTTTGCTCCTGTATCTCTTCCCAACACTAAAAAGACCTATGAAAGGAAGGAAAGGAAATAAAAAATATCTTCACTGCAAGACCTCAAGGCTATACCAAAAAGTGCTTATGAGAGTTGCTCCGAGTATTGAAAAAATCGTTGGCACAAGTGTATTATATCAGAAGGGGATAACATTAATATTGATGAATAAATAAATATTTTTTTATGAAAATATAAAGTCATTTTACCTTTTAAACACACCTTATATACTTAACTCACTCTAAATATCTGAACTTGGCCAATTTTGCTAGTTGCTGCAGACATAAGCCACGAAATGAACGTAAAATTGCACAAATTCGTCGATACGTCTGCTTATTTTCCCTATGATTCGCTTTCGCCATCCCTATCACAGGTGGTAACCGAACTCAATGAATACATATGGTAGAATATTTTTTGGGGCAGTAGCAGATGCAATGTGAGAGGCAATCATCTCCTAGATTTTAGTTTATCGTCTGCCCTGGTTGTCAACAAAGTTGGCCGTCAGCATTTGTGACGAGAGCATCGATTCGCGTTAACGAATAGATCGAAAGTGTCCGTGAAACGAGTAGCCTCGTCAAAGTCCTTAAAAAATGAAGATCAACCAGGCTGGAATCACCCAGAAAATTTGGTGGCAATTACACTATGTCGAAAGCAGAGATTTTCTACTTAATGCTTGAGGCTCACTTCTAAGGTACCCTTACCAGATCCAGCTCATAATGAGCTCATATTAAAGAAACTGCTAGTGAGCTGAATAAATAAACATGATCTAGATGGTATATTTCTTATGTTGCAGTGACGGATGAGGCAATTAAACATGTTGCTTCCTTTTATGGCTTCAAGTCGCCTGACATCGATGTCATATATCTAGTTATGTTACAAACAGGTATAAATAAGCTGGCGGTAGCTCTAAAAATGCAAAACTGCTTTGCGAATGCATTCTCTGCAGCACGCCTTCCAACGTGGAAGATCTGGTAGCAGAATTACGCTTAGTATTTTAATCGACTTCAAGAGGATAAACAGGAGTTGTCCGCGAGATGGCGTTCTGTTTCCATGCTATGGTGTATGTTGGTTGACGCTCTGCCCAACGCGTTCAATAGTTCTGACGACTACACTTAGGAATATGCAGATGATGCATCTGTATTTTTTATTGGATCGTATCTAGGGACTGCCTGATCTTAAGCCCCGGAAGCCATAAACCTGATCGACAATTGGTGCACTAGAAATGGGATTTCAGTCAACCCTCTAACTGAGGTTGTTCTTCTTAAGAGTAGGACTAAATATAAAATGGTGTCTGTTCGAATAAGACCCTAAAGAACGCTCTCTCCCGGTTGCACGCCTGGCTTCGCTCTAGACACATTGATGAATCTTCCTTCCCTAGCTGTACCGTCAATGTTATTTCCGCTAAAAAAAAGTGATGTTATCTGCAACTGGAACAGGAACTTTGAAAGACGGCTGCCTTTTGATGTTGGTCTTATGAACACGCCGTTTAATGCAATGACATAAAAACTCCTACTGAAGAAAAAATACGAAATCTTCTTTTACTATGTTGGATCATTTATTAAGGCGAAATAACGACTCGGCTGCGCTGCTCTGCCGGTTATGACAAGAATAACGTTTATTGGGCTATTTAACATGGTAAATGTATATAAATAAGAGATTATGTTCAGTGTTACCACTTATATAATAAAATTAACTAATTCTACTATACAACACCCTGTGCCCTAGATTGGCTTCGGCCAGAATCTGAGTTGGGAAAGAAATGTAGTCGGGTCTTAACGGATAGCTCCAAAACCAATGTAGGATGCGGTACTGATACCTTTCTGGAAAAAGACAATGTAAGATTTCACTCCTCGTGACTGCCATCACATTATTTATATTCATTCATTTATACTTATGACTCATACATCTCATTAAATAGAACACCATCATAGCTCGAATATCAAAAAATTTTATATTATGACACAGTTAAGGCACCAGACCATATTTTTTTATTTTTGTAATTTTTTCGGGCAAACGATTAATGTTTTTTTTTTTATTGATACTAATATCAAATATATATGTTTCATTATGAAGACACAACAATTTTTTTTTTTATTCGAATTTTATTTTGTGGTGTATGCCACTTCCAAAAGGACCCTCCGACGCAGTTGATGCTTGGTGGTTAACAGCAATTAAACCATACGGTTCATCTGAGCAATACAAAAAAATATATTTATAAACAAGATATATAGGTTTATAGAATCACGTAGGGAAATTTCGATATCTAAAACAAACAAAAAAATGGCCGCCAAGCGAATTTTATTTCCCATTCTCACAGAAAATTTTTATCGTTTATGAAAACCAAAAAAGAATCAGGCCCTTTATAAAACATAAAACTCCCTACGTGGTACTATGGAGACTGCACTTTTAAATATTTTAAGCATTCGTGCATGCAAATCAGATGAATACTTTATTTAATACGTTGTCAAACAAGTTGAAAAACGTTGTTTCGAGAAAAACGCGTTCAAAGTTTTGCGTTAATTTTATATCTGTATTTTGTTTTTGTTTATAACAATTATTCAGCTGTTCAGCTTCTAGGCATCATCATTTTTTCCGTGTTTTGCACGCATACGACCTTCATGCGTTTTGTTTTTTCAGCTTCGCGCTCGCCATCGCATATCCGCTTCTCATCAATGTTTAGAAAATATTTGTAGAGTGCCTCACTAATTTTTATTTTCAATATCTCAAATATATTAATGAGGCCAATATACTAGATAGGGTGACCGCCAGAATGCGCTGCTACTGCAAAAATAGTTATGGTGCCTTGAGGTCCGTTCATATTTAGGCAGACATGCTAAATTTCAGTGCGATACTGTCTTTAGTTTTGTTTTGACAGCTGATTGTTGTTGACGTGTTTGGCATCATGTTGAGTATGGACAAAAACGATTTTCGTTCTCTCATAAAACATTATTTTTTGAGATAGAAAAATTGGATAAATATTACGGAGCTAATGCTCCGTCACGCTACCGATCAAGTCCGCAGCGGCCGGCCCTCCGATGCGGTTACAGAGGTCAATGTCAAAAAAATTCATGAAATGGTGTTGGCCGACCGGAAAATGAAGGTCCGCGAGCCAGCAGATACCACAAAGATTAGTACTGAGCACACACGCCATATTTTGGGCAGTATTCTGGGCAATATTCTGCATATGAAAAAGTTATCCTCTTGACCAAAAACTGGAACGCGAGAGCACTTCGAAAGGTTGTTTGGACTTGCTGATGCGGAATCGGGCGGACTTTTGGCATCGATTGGTAACTGTTAATGAAACTTGGATTCACTATTACACACCAGAGAATGAGTGCCCGGCAATGGACCGAAGCCGGCATGAGTGCTCCGAAGCGGCCGAGGGAGGCTCAATGGGTCGGAAAGGTTATGGCGTCGGTTTTCTGGGATTGTCATGATATACTCTTCATGATATACCTCGAAAAAAGAAAAACTATCAACAGCGAGTATGACTGTGCATCAATAAAGCGATTGAAGGCTGGAATTGCTGCAAAACTGCCTCACATGAAGCGAAAAAATTTTTGTTTTTGCAAGACAATGCACCGGCGTACAAGAGCATCGCAACCATGGCTAAAATCAATGACTTACGGCTCCAATTGCCCGATTTGGCTCCCTCGGACTACTATCTCTTCCCAAACCTCAGAAGATGGCTCATCAATAAGAAATTCAGCTTACGCGAGGAGTATTTTGCAGACCTTCCGGAAAATTACTTTTCGGACTTGATTAAGAAGTTGGAAAATAGCTAGAATAGGTGCATCAAACTAAAAGGAGACTTTATTGAATAAAATAAAAAAAAAACATTAAAAAAAAAAAAATCATTCCCAAGGAGGTTACTTTTCACCTCACCTAGTAACCATTGTTGAAAAGTATGGAAGCAATATTAACAGCAGTTTCAACTGTGGGTATGCCGCTCCACGACATCTTTGGAGCAAATTTCCATATAACAGAGTTCAAACACTCGTTGTTATTTTGGTGAAACACTTCTTAACATCATTCAAGAAGCTCATTTTTACAAGGGTCCACGTTTATGGGTTTAATTGCCCTAATGACATTTCCAATTACTGCAGGAGTATGTGTAAAATCGAACAAAGTTCCTTTGGCATTCACCTACTGCCACGAATACCACGAGTCTTCTCTTTCCGGGCAATTCTCATGTTGAAGACTCTTGTCTGTGAAACATTTGTGATAGAATCTAGCCCAGACAGCTTTTTTCATATCTTTCAACGAATCAATATTCCGACGAATTTCAAGACGCAGTTAATTCTCCAATGACGTTTTCAGTCAGCTGTCTTTCCACTGAGGCCTTTATTATTCTTTTTCAATTTCGCAGTCTTGTTCCCATCCATTTTTGGACATGGTTGACATATTTTTTTTTCTTCACATCATATGGAAGACTTTGTACGATTTGGTTTTCGAATCACGGTCCCCGATATAATTGACGTATTTCGTTTCATGTAATTCCTCCGCTGTTTGAAACATCTCAAGCCTCAAGTGAGCCATATTGCCTCACAATCGACGTGATTTGTGTACCAGGATTTAGCATGGCCAATTTTGATATTCATCTGAATCAGTTTTGCCTTTCCACAGAGCACATGCCTTACAGTATGCAGATTTCACACAAATATCGGACTAAATATCACGGACTAAACCGCGTTTACGCCAAGAACTATCACCAGAAACTAGCAATCCATCTACTTTTCCACACTTTC
This sequence comes from Volucella inanis, assembly GCA_907269105.1. Taxonomy (NCBI): domain Eukaryota; kingdom Metazoa; phylum Arthropoda; class Insecta; order Diptera; family Syrphidae; genus Volucella; species Volucella inanis. Next base: position 154,535,864 of record OU026153.1, read on the forward strand.
CGGCACGGCGGTTAATTTCTTTTCTTCTTCACCTGCTAGTTTGAATGCTATTATTTTTATAGATTCTCTAGCATCACGAATTTATCCCACAATAGTATCGTAGGAAGATTTAAAAATGAGGCACAAAATTGTTTTGTTCCAGATAAATGAAATTCCAAGCAATCGCATCGCCAAAATTAATCGACGATTAAGTAACATTGTATGCATTTTGGAGAAATGGACATGACGTGGTTTCTTTTGATGAACAGGACAAGTTCTACATTACTCCCATACACTTTACTTTGAGAAAATTAAAAAAAAAAAAAAAAAAAAAATGACCGTGGTCTGGTGCCTTAAAACTCATTTTCTAGGAACTTAATTATGGAAGAATGTTTACGGTGACTGCCATTTTTGATTTCTTGTTCGTGTGGAAATAATATTTTATTTTCCGTTACATATTGATCTTCGATGTGTAACCGTTTAAATAATTATTTCAAAAGTGTCATATATTTTGAGTTATGACGACACAGAAGAAAAAACATAATATATTAGTAAATGTAATACATCGATATACCATATGGCAGCCTTCAGTTAAAAAAAAGCTTTTAAACGTATCTTTCTGTTTTATGACATTATTGATAGAAAACTATTTGTGATTGGCTGAACTCTTTCTTGGACTATCTCGCGATATGACGATCCTTGGAACTATTTAACAATTTAACAAAACAATATATTGTGTCATTTTTTCCACAATAAGGTGCAACATTTTATCAAATAATACCAATGCATTCTCGTGGAACACAACTTGTCGATCTTGCACAAGCTCAATTTTCAACATCAAATAATCAAAGAATGTCTTCCTCTGAAAATAGTCTTCAAAAAGCTTTATATATAGTACATATGTTATGACATTACATTTTTTAGAGCATATACTTAAAAACGCAACAATTTTTAGTCATCATATCCCTACTTCTAAGTCACAGCAATTCATGCCATCTTCCTCTAATTCTTTGTTCTTTGAGAGTAGCGAATTTTCAACTGAAGACTGTGAGGACATACTTAATGACAAGCCATATAGCCCTTATGGAAATGTAGAGAGTAATACTTCGTCTGAAAGCACTGTTAGTGTTATTAGCCCTTTATCTAACAAAAATTATTCAAATCCTTAAAGAGGTATCACATACACATCGAATCAGCTAAACTTTTTATTTTTTTGTTAGCCCTCTCAAGAAAGGTATTAAAAAAAAAATATGGGCCAAATTGAAAAAAATATGTTTCAAAAACTAGTAGTATTAGCCACTTACCGCATACGAAGCCATATTTGGACTCCGAAGTCTATGATTTTTTTAAAGGCTTATTTCATACTACGTGAGGTGAAAAGTAACCCTCTTGGGAATGAAAAATTTTTTAAATGTTTTTTTATTTTATTCAATATTGTTCCCTTTTAGTTTGATACACTTATTCTAGCGATTTTCCAACTTTTTAATCCCGTCCGAGGAGTAATTTTCCGGAAGGTCTGCAAAATACTCCTTCGTGGCGTCGATGATTTCCTCGCGTCAGCTGAATTTTTTATTGATGAGCCATCTTTTGAGGTATGGGAAGAGATGGTCCAAGGGAACCAAATCGGGCGAATACGGTGGATGCGACAGCGATTGGAGCCGTAAGTCATTGATTTTAGCCGTGCGCCGGTGCATTGTCTTGCAAAAACAAAATTTTTTTCGCTTCAAGTGAGGCCGTTTTGCAGCGATTCCAGCCTTCAATCGCTTTAATGATGCACATTCATACTCGCTGTTGATGGTTTTTCTTTTTTCGAGGTATTCCACGAAGAGTATGTCATGAGAATCCCAGAAAACCGACGCCATAACCTTTCCGACCCATTGAGCCTCCCTTGGTCGCTTCGGAGCACTCGTGTCGGCTTCAATCCATTGCCGGGCACTCATTCTCTAGTGTGTAATAGTGGATCCAAGTTTCATCAAAAGTTACCAATCGACGCCAAAAGTCCGCCCGATTCCGCATCAGCAAGTCCAAACACCCTTTCGAAGCGCCCTCGCGTTCGTGTTTTTCGTCAGGAGTGAGTATGCGCGGCCTCCAGCGGCAGGTTAACTTTTTCATATGCAGAATATTGCACAAGATATAACGTGTGCGCTCAGTACTTATATTTGTGGTATCTGCTAACTCGGGCACCTTCACTTTCCGGTCAACCAACACCATTTCATGTATTTTTTTGACATTGTCGTCTATAACCGCATCGGAGTGCCTAACACTGCGGATATGATCGGTAGTGGAGTTGCGGCCACCACGAAACTCTTGAAGCCAATATTTGACGGTGTAATCTGACATAGCATTAGCCCCATAATATAGAGTTTTCCAATAGGGACTTGACAACTTTGAATTTAATTTGTGAACGCACTCTTTCACTAAACTGTCATTGTCAATTTATTCAGTAAACTCAACATTCTCATCAAAATAAAGTATACTAACGAGCAACGTCTGCAAGTTATAAAAATTTTCTACAGATATTCGGAGTCGGTGACTGGAACTTTAAGAGCGTTAACTCCAATTTTCGGTCGTAATTCTCGCCCTAGTAGACAGGCAATAACAAGTTTAGTGCAAAAATTTGAGTCTACATATGCGTTGTGTGATGTTGCCGTATCAGAAAGACAACGTTCAACCGTAACCGATTGGGTTCTGGAGAAGATGCGCCAAGATGATGAATTTCATCGCAAAATCGTCTTCAGTGACAAAGCTCATTTTTGGCTCAATGGGTTCGTCAATAAACAAAATATGCCTTATTGGTCGGGTTTAAACCCAAATGTGCTTCATAAACCACCATTTCATCCACAAAAAATAACTGTTTGGTGCGGTTTGCATGCCGGCGGCTTTATTGGGCCATATTTTTTCGTCGACGATAAAGATCGTCACGTTACTGTGAATGATCAGAGTTATCGCGCCATGATCACCGATTACTTTTGGTCAAAATTGGAAGATATAGACTTGGATGACATGTGGTTTCAACAGGATGGTGCCACAACAAAGAGTAAGTATGGTGAGCATGTTATCTCAAGACATGGGCCAGTCGATTGGCCGCCTCGTTCGTGCGATTTAACGTCGCTTGACTATTTTCTGTGGCGCTACGTTAAGTCATTGGCTTATGTCAACACGCCGAAGACGTTGGAAGAGCTCAGAGCCAACATTGAACGTGAAATAGCGGCCGTTTCGGCCGAAATGTGTGTACGAGTCGTTGAATATTGGGTCCAATGAATCGCCCGCTGCAAACGTGCCCGCGGTGGCCATATGAGCGAAGTCGAGTTCCATTCATAAATGTTTTGATTGTACTTCAATCCAATAATAGAGGTTTTGAAATATCTCAAATGGTTTGCCTTTTATTTAAAAAAAAAGTTGTCAAGTCGTTTTTAGAAAACCCTATATTTATCTAACTTTTCCTTTTGTTCCTTCGCCGTTTTGCCTTATAATGTTTTATAAGAGAACGGAAATCGTTTTTGTCCATACTCAACATGATGCCAAACACGTCAACAACAATCAGCTGTCAAAACAAAACTAAAAACAGTTTCGCACTGAATTTTGGCATGTCTACCTAGATATGAACGGTCTTCAAGGCACCATAATCTATTTTGCAGTAGCAGCGCATTCTGGCGGTCAAGGAACCTACTTTTCTCTCCACCTAATACATCATCACAAAAAACTAAATTTGATCAAAACAAGAGTTTCGTCGTAAAACAGACCGTTAAAAATTCGTAGATTGTAATTGTGATCTGTCAAATATTTTGAAGGCTATGTTCAGCGCGTGCGACGGTCAGGGTGCATTGAAAATAGTGTGAGTTGTACTTAATAAATAAATATCAAAAAGATGAGGAAAGTGGGTAAAAAAAAACTACATTCTCTGGACTTTCTTACTTTCTCTTACTAACTTTAAAATGCGGGAAAACATTAAATTTTGCCTTATTTTGCTTTTTGTGTTTTTTTTTTCTCACTTTTACAAATATATGTTGCTTGGTATGTATTTAAGGTTATTTTTATTACGTATAAACTTATTCCAGAAATGCAACCAACACGCTTCTACGGCTCTGCTAATAATGTTAATACAATACTCTACCTAATGATGGAAACGATAGTGATGATGATCTTAGTTCAGTTCCAAAAAGAAAAAAAAAAAAAAAAAACACATTATCATACACTAATCTGACTCTGATTTTTCTGAAGAAGACGACGCACCTTTGATAAATTTACAGTCTGCAACTTCGACTACATACAAGTCCAGAGGAAAAACTGCTAAAAGAGTTATTTGGAAAAAAGGGAAAATGCCAGCTTACGATGTTAAGAATTTTTAATTCTTGAGTAACACAGATTTACCGTATACCATAGAACAACTGAATTCTCTTGCAGACGTTTTCAAGTTCTTGTTTATAGCTGATATTAATAATTTTATAACTGAGGAATGTAATCAGAAAGCTGTTCAAGACAATATCAACAAACGAGCAATGAACACAAAAGACGAAATGGAAAAATCTATAGGAATTGTCATCTTTATGTCCTGTGTTTCCAGCAGCGAGGAAGTATTGTTCAAAAGAAATAGGGGTGTCGCAAGTTTATGAAAGAATAACGTGTAACAGATTCGAAGCTCAAAATAATTTTACGGGGACTTTTGTACCCCGTGGAGAAGATGGCCATGACAAATTATTTAGAATTCGGCCTTTATTAGATATAGTTCTTGGACTTTTGATGTTAGTCCCTAAAGAAGAATATTTAGCCGTAAACGAACAAATAATTCCTACCAATTGTCATCATAAATTAAAACAAAATAACCTAGCTAAACCTCACAAATGGGGTTACAAAAACTAAGTCCTGAGCGGCGTTAGTGGCTTTAGCTATGACTTCGACATCTTTGCAGGAGACCAAAGCAGTTCGTACCCTTCAGACCCGCCAGATCTTGGCGTAAGTTCAAATGTGGTCACTCAATTGACATTCACAGTTCGAAGACATCAAGATTTGTTTTGATGACTGGTTCAACAGCCCAAATCTTCAAGTATATCTTTACAAAAATGGTTAACTTCTATTAGGAACAGTGCAACTCAATCGTGAGCCAAACTCAAATATGCCTACAGAGAAGAAACTGAAGAACCGAGGTCGCGGAAGCATGGAAGAAAGGGTAGCAGTCATCGATGAAGTAAAGTTAAGATGAAGTAAAGTTAGGCCTGGTTTCCTGGTTTGATAACAAGGATGTGAATCTTCTTTTAACCTACTTTGGAAGCGAGCCAACGGCAACAAAACGACGTTATGTTCGACAGGATAAAAAATATGTTTGCATACCATCTCCGTAAGCTGTCGATGTTTATAACTAGCATATGGAAGAAGTCGATTTACTTGACTCCATGCTGGGTTATTATAGAATCTATTTGCGGTCTCCTCAGTGGTAGAAAAGGATTTTTTTTTTACATGGTGGATATGTCCCTTGTAAATGCTTATGGCGTCGAATCAATGCAGACGCAGGCATCTACATGTCTTTGTATGATTTTAAGCTCGCTGTTTCCGAGCATATGCGAAAGTCAGGGATATCTGTTATTACAAAAAAACGTGGTCGTCCATTAAGTAGTCTCGGAACACCGACATTCAGACGAAGCAGCACTCCCTCCGGTTTGCCTGGCTTTCCAGTACCCGCAAAAAAACCACGACAAACTCCTACTAGACATCAAGGTATGCCTTTGGATGCGGTACGTTCTGATGGGATAAGCCATTATCCGATTTGAAAGAAGAACGTCTGACAATTATGCCAATATAATTCCAAATTTCGCTTTCTTATGGTTTTTTTTTTTTTTTTCGTTTTCGATGGATGGTGCAAACACATACGGAATGAGTTCCTGATGCTAAATCGAAGGAATGTCGTTCAGAGCTCCCCATATAGCTTCGGCGATTTATCGTGGAATGACCCCTATCTTTTTATACCGAGATATAATTACCTGATATCTGAAAGACAGTTCTTTATCAGTTCAATACCTAACCATATAAAAGCACTAAGCGATATACACAATTTTAGAAAATAATTACAGCATCTTCTGTCATGTCAAAACAACGGATTTTTGTCTATAGTATTTATTTTATATATTTTTTTTTTGTTATTTTTCATAGCTTTCGTAATCATATTCTACTTGTCTTTAATTGTTTTCAAATTTTTGTTTGTATTACTCATTTATAGTTTACTCATTCTGTAATAACTAATTTGTTATTAGCTATTACAAAGTTATAAGATTCATTTTTGCTGTTCTAGCTTTCCTAAATTCAATAAATAAACCAAACTTAACTAAACTGTCTTTCCATGGGTACAGCAATTTGCACCCGATAAAGCGCAGTAATCTATAGTCCTGCATGAAAGAACATTACTATCACACGGATTAAGAATGTGATTTTTGAAAGTCATTCTGCTCTGGCGCCAGTTAAAGATATCCTTTACTGAGGATATAAGAAAAAACCGAACTTGCAGTTGGCGGACCTTGTTCGTACCTTCCAATAAAAACAATAGGTACAACGTAATAATTAATATTCTATTCCGTCTTTCGCACTGCGATTTCAAATTAAAATTAAAATTATTCTAAGCCATCTTACAGTGGTTTACCGCATGTCCCATGATCAACACGCTAAGTCTACAAATCCATACGGGGCGTAGTCGGTCGTTGTATTGTCATAAACTGCATATCGTGGGAAATTGCCGATGCAGCTTAAATTGTCCGTCTGAGCTTTATAATGCTCGTGTCCGATGGTGTTAACTTTGAGAATGCGCCTGTCCGATCGTATTAACTCATTTAAATATTTATTAATTCGTATTTTAGAGTTTTAGAATACATTTTTTAATCATCTACAACTAATATTTGATAGCCTATAATTCAATTTATACTTATAATACTATAAATAATAGGAAAGGGAAAAATACAAACAAAAACCCTTATGTAACGCTTAACTCTAGTATTCCAATCATCGCGTAAAATTATAAAATTAACCTCTTTAAGAATACCATATACAAATTCAAATCAAAATGTTAGTTGCTTTACAAGCTCACTTTCAGAACGAGAACATTTTAGTTTAGGTCGATTGATAAAAATATGTAAAAAGTTGACATGGGCTTTTACATGAAGTTTACTTGTCGCATTGGCAGATAAAGCATCATTTCAAATAATTTATTTTAACATCTTTATAGCTTCAATTTGTAAGAATCTGCGTTATCGTATCAGAGAGATAATGGCATGTAAAATAGTTCTGTAGATTATTTGTTGATTGTTTGTTGTCTAGGCTGAGATATGAGTTTCTATAGATTAACTTTCTGACCAGTCTATGTCTACGAAACATAAGCTAAGTTTAGTATTATTTGGAAGAAAACATGGTTTCCTACGCTATGAGAACCAGATTGTTTTTGTTTTTTAAGCATTAACCTTGATGTTCAATCTGAAAAATTATTCTTCAAGTTAAGTGAGAGAAGTTTGCAGTACATAAAAAACGACAACAAACAGCGAAAACAGCGGGGTTATCTGTGAACATGACTAACTTTACCTTATTACACAAACGTTGAACAAAGTAGGGCCAAGAGGTACACCATGTTTAATATTTCTAATCAATGCTTTGCAATTTTGAATATTGACCACAAACTTTCTATCACTGAAAAAACTTTGAATTATTTTAATGATCATGATTAGAAAACCAAGTTTGAAGAGCTTGTGAATCAGTGCATCGTGCTAAAGTGTAACAAAAGCTTGTCCAATACCCAGTCATTCGAGTCATGTAGATTTTTTGTACTCATGATTTTTAGACCATCTGATGGTTTGTGTTTTGTCCACTTCTAAAACCAAATTGAAAGTTTGGTAGTATATTTTTCTCGATGAGTGTCTGTCTATTTTTTCTTTAATTATTTTTTTCGAATAACTTGCTTATACAACTAAGCAAACTAATCGGTCTATAGCTTTCAGGATTTTCTTTGGACTTAACAGGCTTCGCAATAAAGATAACCATCGCCGTCTTCCATGGCACTGGAAAATACCACAGTTTGAAGCATAGATTAAATATAAATATTAAATAATTGATATTGTAACAACTTCGCGTCTCATGTGAACGTTCACCTTACTAAATGGAGATATAGATCGGAGCTGTCAAATTCTAGAAGGTTCGACAAAGATTGAAAAAAAAAGGCGGCAGACACAGAAAAACGTGGTTTTCGAATGTTCACCCTATTTTTTGTACTTTTTCCTTTCTTGCGTTTTTATTAATAGAGGGCTAAAAGTGTAACAATTGATGTCAGGTGTGGGGTTTGGCGATCGACTTCGTAACCGAGTCTTTACCACGCATGAACTTAAACCCAGTACAACAATGGCCTGAACATGGAATGAACTTCAGGACAAACTCCAGCAAATGCTTTGTAAATTAGAAGACCTATCGAAAATGTTGGCGGAGCAATCAACCTTGATGGCTTACTTACAGCAGTCATTGGAGGATGTAAACTCGGTGGTACAAGTCGAAGTCACTCAGCAAGAATTTGTTAACACTCGATTAAAAAATGTTGCTACTCCCAGTGATCCCAGTACTAAAACAGCTTCTGCATCCGCAATTGATCACGGTGACAATTCCACCACAGCACGAGCATCCGCTAGTGTGTGGAATAGTAAACCAATTGCCACCTGAAGCACAAGCGAACAAACAGTCAACCCTGGCAAGGCAGCCACATCGAATTCCAGTACAACCATGCGAATTTTAGAGAAAAATGCTCTGGCGCACATATCACCTTCATTTAGAGACCGTAGCGAGGGGAAATAGTTGGGCAGCCGAAATGAAGACACTATATCTTGTTCCATATCTACGGGGAAATGCTCTAACATTTTTTGAAACTCTTCCCCGCTTCTTTCAGACAGCGATTTGGCACTAAATATGAGCAAGCAACAGCTCACTCGAAACTCCGCGGAGAAATGCAGAAGTTTAAAGAATCTCTAAGTAAACTTGCCACCGACATCCAACGCCTCATGTACCTAGAATTCCCAGACTGCCCTGAATAGGCAAAGAGCCGCATCGGTCTCGGACAGTTCATTGATGGAATTTCTGATGCTGATGTTCAACAGAAAGTGCGATATTCTGCCCCTGACACGCTAGAAAAAGCATAGTCCTTTACGGTACTCGTAGAAGCAAGTCGTGCCGCTACCTGGCATAGCCACAGACATATCCGAGTTGCTGAAGTTAACATTCGCGAGCCAGAAAATCAAGATCCTACCACTTTTTCGGGAAACGGCTGTCACGCAGCTCAATGGAGCGCAAACTGCTGCGTCGACACAATAATGCTCCTAATAGCCGTAAAATTACTGGCGAAGACAGGAAAGTGCTTGAGATGAGTGTCCGTGGAAGAATTAAATACATCCACCGAAAAGAATACGGTTTCGTTCGGCACGATGACAGCGAGGAGATTGCCTACATACCGCGCAGCGAACTAAACTAAAACCCTAATTTGCGACACGAAGGGTTAGCTGTGATCTTTAAAATCAATGAAATCCCCATTCCATCGATTACTTTTGCTGACCAACTTTGCCATCCAGCGGAAAATCAACACCCACTAACTCTCAAGGGGCAGATAGCAGATAGCGGAATCTTGCTATCCAGATCAAAATTAACAATGTCACCTGCCTAGGAATTCTGGATACAGGTCGTCGAGTAGATGGTCACCCGCCCGGCGATGGAAACATCGCACGCTATTATGTCCCCGAGAGTAAAACCGTGCTCATCAGTATCGTGTCAATAATTCCACAGCTACAAGTAGTCCAGTCATTGTGCGAAGTTTCGTAAGGGGAAATATCTGTTCGCGCAACAAATTTTTCAACGGAAAACATTTGCATCGTCCGAAATACCATCATAGTCCATCTTGATTTGCGACAAGTAACATTTAGCTGTCGACGGATTACGAGTACTACCGTAAATCTTAATTTGCATCCAGATTTGGAAGCGCTGTCAGCTTAAAAGAAGAGGAAGAGACCAGGTTAAGATCTGTAGTTTTTAATAATCGTTGTCTCTTTGCCGTTGTCTCTCTTTAACAACCAGGGGCGAACTTCTATAACTAAGCGCAGAATTGACACGGCACACACGAGCCCAATAAAAAACCCCCCACAGGCTACCTCTTAGCCGAATAACAGAAGCCGAATGAATATTGGAGGACATGAAGACTCAGAAAGTTGTGCAACCGTCTGGAAATCCTTGGTGTTCCCCTGTAGTATTTGTGCGTAAGAAGGATGGGTCCCTCCGGTTCTGTGTGGACTATCGAAAAGTTAATAGTGCCACCAAAAAGGATTCATACCCCTTGCCACCTATTGACCTTACGCTGGAAGCACTCGGAGGATCATCTTGGCTTGCAACTTTGAATCTCCACTCCCGCTACTTGCAGGCCGAAATGGACGACGCAGATAAAGAGAAAACTGCGTTTTCCATCGGTACAGGTCTTTACAAATTTAACGTGATGTCATTTGGCCTGACCAATGCCCCATACTGTGTGCCTTGTCTATCTTTACAATGTAATCGTTCATGGCAAAAATGTTGATGAGCTGCTACAAAATATGGAGGTTGTGTTGCTGCGCCTGCGAGACACCGGGCTTCGCCTGTCCCCGAAAAAGTTTTGGCTGGGAAAAAAAGACGTCCGTTTTTTGGGCCATATCGTATCCGGTTCTAGAATAGGTATAGATCCAGAGAAAATTGAAGCTGTTCAGAAGCGGCCGCATCCAAAAAGTAAATCAGAGATTTAGTCATTTCTGGGCCTATGTGCGTACTATCGCCGTTTCATTCATGAATTTTCTGCGCTCGCTAAACCTTTGACTGCTCTTACCGAAAAAGGAGATAAATTCGATTGGAGTTCTGCTTGTGAGGATTCTTTTAACTCATTGAAGGAAAAACTGGTTAACGCTCTATTGTCTGAAACCGACAAGTTCATTTTGGACACATACGCCAGTCAACTATCGTGTGGATCTGTTTTGTCCCAATTACAGAACGAGGAAGAAAAAGTCATCGAGTTTCATAGCAAGACAAGAGAAAAATTTCTGAAATTACTGGGAGCTGTTGGCCATGGTTAAAACAGTTATTCACTGCCAGCAGTATTTGTTGGGGAGGCATTTCTTGTTGCAAACAGACCATAGTTCGTTACGTTGGTCGATCAACTTCCGGGAGCCGAAAAGACAGATGGCTCGTTGGCTAGAGCATTTGCAGCAGTTCGACTTTTCGGTAGAACAACGTCTGGGAAGAAAACACCAGAATGCCGATGCATGTTGATAATGTGAGAGACTCGACGAAAAACGATGTTTGTTAGTTCGAACAATAGCCTTAAGCGAAGAAATGGCAGACACAAAATGACGAGTTATCTGTCGTTAGACAGTGGGTAGAGCAGCAGCGACGACCTACAGTCGAAGAAGTAAGAGGTCTAAGCTCGAAGTTAAAGGCATACTGGGGAACGTTTGATGCTCTTGAGTGTCGAAATGGGATATTATGTCTTAGGCTGAACACGGCCAATGGTGAGTATTTCCAAGTTGTAGTACCTATTTCTTTACAGAAAAAAATTATGAAGGCGATGCATGACATTCCCACTGGAGGCCATTTCAGAGTGCATAAAACTTTGGCGAAAACCAAGAGGCACTATTACTGGATTGGATGTTCTCAGGACATTTCGCAGTATTGTAAGAGTTGCGTTATATGTCAGAAACGTAAAGGTTCGATAACAAAGAGGCGAGACCCTATCAGTAACCAGCCATGGCAACAGATACGTTTTAGTTTTCTGCGATGATTTCACAAAGTGGTCACAGACTCTCCTTTTTCCAGACCAGACTGCGGAGAGGTCTGGTACATGTGTTCTCTCGATTCAGTGTCCCCATCCAGTTGCATTCGGACTAGGGAAGGAATTTTGAATCCAGAGTGCTTACACTCGTTTTAGAAAAGTTTGGTATAGACAAGACGTAGACGACAGCCCTCCACCCGCAGTCTGATGGAATGGTGGAGCGCTTTTATTGTTTTTATTAACAGCCGGCTAAAAGTGTAACAATATCAACAAGAGGAATAACCTTAAGTAACTTGTTGTTGATTTTATCCAGTCCTGCAGATTTTTTGAATTTAGATGTTTTAATCAGTTCCTTAACTATGGTGGCATATACTAGATAAGTTTCTTCTAAGATAACTGGTGAATGCAATAATTCAGATTGAGTATTTGATACATCCACAGCAGTGTTAGTATCAAAAATATGCGCTGATGCTGTGTGGTATTTGGAAAAGGTTGTAACCTTGAGGTTATCCTTTTTTTTACCTCTTTTTCAGTATTTTAGACACTTTCCGGAAGGGTTTGCTAAATTTTTCAAATGAGGAAAGAAGGGCTTTCCAGCGGAAGTTTTTATATGCTGAGATCTCGTCTCAAATGGCTTTGTTTAGAAACTTCGTATTTTCGAAAAAGGAATCTATTCGGTAATGCAGCCATTTTTTCCGTTCGGAATTTTCTAAGCGGGTCAGATAAAAATATTTTCCGGAAGTGAAGTCATTTAGCTCTTAAAGGGATATTTATGTATTGCACGGTTCGCGACACTGGTTATAATAGACACGAAGTTGCTGCACGACCTATCCACCTCGTCGGTCTTCCAGACAGAATTTAACGTAATATCGTTGAAATCCCCCGCCTGCGTATTGCAACCCACCTCCTGATAAGACCTGTAAGGATAATTTCAAGTACAAGAACCAAAAAAATGATTATAATTATATGTTTTCGCATATATTTCGCATCATATTTCACATTATATTTAGTTCGTGTATCGAATTTTACACTTGTTCATCAAAAATAAAACAGCTGTTTCTAAAGTTCGATTGGGTTAATTTGCGAACACACAAAAAAAAAAAATAAAAATAAAAATAAAATAAAATAAATAAATAAGTAAATGGATTCTTTTTTAAAGAGAGAGTCGCTGTCCTGGCAATAGAAAAAGACACGAGGACAGTTTACTGAGAGAAAAAGGTTCTAAGCGTTCATGCCATAATAGACAAGTGAAAAAATGCTAAAGCAATAAAATAAAAAAAATAAAAATAAGGAGAAAATCTTAAACTGACATCCGAGAAAAATAAAGCTAACAAATATAAACGAAATCCACGAAAATAATTACGCTAAAAAGTTTGAAAAGTGATTAACAAAACGTGACTGAAAATAAAACGAAAAAAAAGAAAAGAAGAATGACGTACCTCAGTCAAACGGTTTTAATTTGCTGATGTCAATAGCTCGCACAAAATATCGCCACCAGCGGAGACAACTTTTCACTTTTGGCCAGCAACTATAAATTGATTGAAAATCTCCCATCTTAAAAACACGGACGAGAAAGCAGCTTGAAATACATCCAACTTACCTACTCCCATTCCATCCATTTTATCCCAGCAAAGACTTAAGGCGGTGCTAGGCTAAATACTTAAGTAATTTTGATAAAATTTTACTTCTAACCAAATTTTATTATATTCATAATAGCTCGTACGATCGAACCAACAATAAAAGGGACAGCAACCCCTACAAAAATCACCATTTGTTTCTGAATTGTTTCCTCCTCCTTTTTTATGAACTAAATAAAATTGTAGCAAGAAATTTTATATCTACAAATCTTTTCTTTTCCTATGATCTTACATTTTTGTTCTTACGCGAATAGTTATGTATATTCAGGCACCTGCTGTTAAACTTGAAGGAAAACTTCATGAGAAGCATTGATGAGTTGGATCTTTAGAATTTGGTGCTGAATTTTAGAAATATTGTGGTGTGAAAGGATCTTTGGGTAGCGAGAGATGAAAAGGTTATAAGGACATTACAAAGGGGTAGCTACTATTATATCGATGGACCATGTAGCTACCAAGGTGTGTTATAACATCCTACTGTTATACACAAAAAGAGAGGGCTTACTCTGTAGGGGAGCATACCATCTAGCTTCCTTCTCTTTATTTTTGGATTTGAAATTTAGAGATCATCTGCAGTGTATACCGAAGGGGTTAGAAATTAGATAGAGGACTGGAATTCGCTAGCTGCAATTCGGGTTTCCACATTTTTTGAATTTTTAGCTCAAACAATAACTAAAATCAGGCATAAAAATAATAGTAACTGCGGTTGACCATTATTAGCAGCAAGATATTCCCCATTCCGACGATCTTAGGAAGAAGCAAATACTTGCATGTATACCGCTGCTGATTGGTCACATTACCTGCTACTCTTTGCCCGGAATGGCCTCTCGAGTTAATCGTGCTCGGCGGTTATAACGGTAAAGGAAAGGTAGTAGAAAGGGTCCTTTTTTCAGTTTTGATAAGAGCGAGGCTATACTACTCTATTTTTCTCCAGTTTCTTGTGTTTGGAACTTGATTAAAGGGCCCTGGGTTAAGTGCGAATCATCTAGGCGCTATCATTATTGCCTTGTTCGGATGATTATTAATAGAAATATCGTTACAACATTACTTGCAGATCTCTTTTAAGCCATTTTCCAACGCTTCTATTTCTATCAGGGAAATAATCGGAAAAAAAACGCTCATTTTAGAGTTATCTACTACAGTAATGTAAACACCGATTACTTCGACCAATTAATGATGCTCATTTGGACGGACCGAATATACAATACTTTCCCTAACATTGACGGCAACACCACCACCTCTTGTATTTTGCCTATCTTAAGGGTAGCACTTAAAGTTAGAATGTGAAAACTATGTCCCATGTAGTAGTTCCATACAAGTAGTACTTGTTTTGCAACTTTGAACTAGAGTTAGAAGTAATAATCTTAACATTTGTAAAGGGTGATTCATCGTGAGGTTTGATTTATAATGTAAAATAAAGCACATAAATTTGAACAATTATGAATTAATAAGAACAATTTATTTCATTTTTTTTTTTAAAACGATATAATGTAAATGTTGGCGACTGAGGAGGTCCATTCGGAAACTCCAATTTTAGGCGACTCGTTCGAGCATAGCGATTGGTATATCGCAGATAACACAAGTAATGTTGGCATCCAAAGTGTCAATCGTAGCTAGCTTATTCCTGAAGGCCTGAGACTTTACGTGTTCCCAGAGAAAATAGTCCAAAGGTGTGATATCGCACGATTTAGGCGGCCAATTTACAGTAGCAGAACGTGAAATTAAGTTCCAACCAAAATGATTTCTCAACAAGTCCATTGTTTCACGCGCTGTATGACTCTAAGCGCCGAATTGTTTAAACCAGAGCTCACCGAGACCATATGCTTGAATTTCAGGGAGCACATAGTCCGTTAACATGGCACGACAACGGTTACCATTAACGGTAACATTCTGATTTGCCTCATTTTTAAAGAAATGTGGAACAATGATTCCACCAGCCCATAAAGCACAACATACCGTTGTATGTTGATTTTTAATTGATGTAATAGTAGATCTTGGTACTCTTCGGGTTGTTCATCAGTCCAAATATGACAATTTTGTTTTGTTGGTTTCAGTAGGTCGATCATGCGCACCGTAATTTCCTCGAATTGCAGGAAAAACATTTCTCACAGAATGCTGAATTTCGTAATACAGCTGAACAATTTAGAGACGCTGTTGTAGTGTGAGTCTTTTCATGGTAACTTGCCAAATGATACTGAACAAAAATGACAAAGCAGTTTGATAGGAGTCATGCGTGATATGTCAAAAAATCCTATTGAAAACGAGACCTCACGATTGATCGCCCTATATTTGATATCGAATTCATTTATTATTAAATTCGTATTGAATGAAGTTTAGGTAAAACTTTTGGTCTGCATATTTTCTGCAGCATTTATATACCTTCGTACTCATATTCGTCACGGTTTCCTTCCTTAGCCTTTTCAAACATGGCCTTTTCTTCTGCAAACGATTCTGATTGACGCAATCCGTATAAATACTTTTCCGCTGTAGTGATCTTATCTGGTTCTGAAACTTGTAAAAGGCTGGTATTTCGAAACTCGCGTTTAGATTTTAGTAAAATCGAATCACATACGAGGTGTGTTCAAAAAGTAAGGTCACTTTATATTTTTATAAAAAATTCAATTCATCAATGTTGTCTCTTTCAAGGTATTCCCGCTCAGATAGACAACACTTGTGCCAACCCTTTTTCCAATCCTTGAAGCACTTCTCATAAGAACTTTTTGGTATAGCCTCTAACTCTTCCAGCGATGCCATTTTTATTTACTCAATCGTTGTAAGTCTCCGTCCTTTCATAGGTCTTTTCAGGTTTGGAAACAGGAAAAATGGGCCAAATCCGGTGAATATGGTTGCTGAGGCATGATTTTCGTATTGGTTTTAGCCAAACAATCTCTCATACCCAACGATTAAAGAACAGGTGCATTATCGTGATGCAAAAGCCATGAATAGTATTTCCAGAATTTCGAACGGTTTTTTTGTGTACGACCTTGAGGTAAGAACCCCTAATGCACTATGCCACAGTAATTGAAAAAAACAGTCTTGGTCTTGGCTCTCCTGAGTGCTTCCATTGGGACGATTGGGCTGTGATATCGACGTCATAACCATATACCCAAGATTCGTCACCAGTTATGACCCTTTTAAGTAAGTCAGGATCATCATTGACGTCATTCAAGTGCTCCTGAGCGATGCTCATGCGACGGTTCTTTTGATCAAATTTAAGAAGTTTCGGAAAAAACTTCGCTGACACACGTCTCATACACAAACATCCGAAAAAAATTGCATTACAGTAGAGTACATTGAGTAGAAAGGTTTTCTGTTGAAAGTTTTGGCCGATTAGATTCGTGTTGGCCAAGGAACGGTGAGCCGCAGAACCATTTTGAAGAATTTTTAAAGTCCGGGTTAGCTTTTCATTTCTTAGCGTAGTCGACTACATTTTGTTACCTCGGCTTCCGCTTTCAGTATCGTTCTTTTGTTGAACGTTCATCTCTTGATCCAACACATTGCTTATATTTCCACTCCATGGAATTGATCTATGCCAAAACTGTTTCAGAATCGTACCACAAAGGTATTTGCAACTTTTATGTATGTAGTGACCTTTTACTAAAGCGTGATCATGCTATAATGTTTAAAATATCATATCATTTAACGTAGATTAAGGACGTAGCCCCAGAGAAAATATCCCAGTGGTGTCAAATCGCATGATAGCGGCAGCCAATTAATGAACGCTCGCCGTGAGATCATCCATCGCCGTCTTGTTGGAACGACAGCTCGGATATATCGACATTGTCGAGCTCATATCACATAAAGTCGGGTAACGTCACTCTATACCTGAAACCATTGACGGAAACGGTATCTCCTTCCTCATTTCGGAAGAGACCCATGCTTAGCCAAACACTTCAGGATTCTGTTCGCTCCAATAATGGCAATTTTGCTTGATGACGTAGCCACTGAGGGAAAAGTGGACCTCGTCCAATTGCTTTTGGCCAAAATCCGAATTTCCGACCAATACTTCCAGCGCGCAATTAGCGATCTCTCTGACGATGCCCAATTCAGCTGATCGGTGCCTAATCGACATTTCTGAGTCTTCTTTGATAATGGCCGCTACGGCGGTATGTTTTCTTCATTTCGCACTAATTTCTGTCTAATTGGTGCCTTAAAATCCAAAAGAGCGTTCTCATGCTCAAACTTTTCCACGGTTCTACGAATTGCCCATAATGAAGCAATGATGACGACCGATCTCACGATGAAATTCACTTGCGTGTTTCAACAGAGCCTGAGTTTTAATAATGTTTTTACGACAAGCGTAAAAGGATGCATGGCGAATTGGCAAACCTTACTGAATATTTTGACAGGTTCTGAAATATAACAATTGGAATAACTATCATTGCTGTCTGGTCACCTGTTATTAATCGCGATAATCTCGCACCTAAAATTGCTGCCTCTAATTCATTCTTGGTATAGACATTCCTTGCAAAGATGCTACTTTATTTTGTGCCCCAGTTAAAGAAACTTCAATTTAATTGTTTGATATGACACAGAAACGCCTACAGTAGCACATGCAGCCTCACCACTGTATACAAAACCATGTAGTTGTACGAAGAAAATGCGCATTCGTTTAAGTAGCACCATACACTGGACTGAAATATTCCTGACGGTTGGTAAGTAGTCATAGTTTTTTTCCATTCTGTGTACTCGTACGGCTCATTTTTAATGTTGTTGGTTCCAATCAACGCCTTATTACTACACTTCTTGTAGAAGCATTTTTAGTAGAACTGTTAAATTTGCAATTAGACCGAGAGGGTCAAATAATGACTTTGAAGTTTTCAATAGTTTTTACTGAGTCGCATCAGAAATTTTCTTATCCTTTAAGGCAAAAAACAGTTGTATGCTGGGGACTACAACATAAGATAAGATAAGATAGGATAAGATTCTTTCTACACACTTTCTGTAATGCTGTCATCACTTAATTGCTGTTGCTGAGAAGTGTACAAATTTGAAACTCCGCGTTGCTATGTACGAATTTAACGTCTTTTGCTAATTTAATTGTTTCGTCTATTGTATTAACGGTGTGAAGTCAATCGTTAACGTAATGTTTAATGATAATTGCATCAACTGCTGTTGGAAATCGTTGGCTGTATCTTCTGGCATTATGATTTTTCATGTTATGCGAACAATGAATATCAACACCTGCATAGCAAAGATTTCAACTCTGTTTGTGTCGGGATTTCTCCATAAAAAACGTTGAGGTGATTGATCTTCTTTTTTAATGCGAATTTGGTGAAACATCTCTTTGATGTCTTCACACAATGCCAACTTTCGTTCATGCAATTTGTATAACACCAAGGTGAGTGCGGGTATTGTGTCCAATCCACGCATAAGAATCGAATTTAGACACCCTATTGCGTTAACATTCTCACCTTTTTTGGGTTGTTGGAATTCACAACTGAAAATATGGGGAGGTACCAAGTCAAATAATTTTTTATTAACTCTTCCTTTAATGAGAGTTTGCGTGAGTAACCTTTTGTTTCATAATTTATTATTTGTTTGTATAATTTTTACAATAATTTAGGATTTCTGAGTAATTTTTTTATTTTTTTTTCTAATCATTCAAGTCGTCGGTCGGCATATGGTAGTGGTTTCCAGTATGTTGAGTGCTACCTCGTCTTGTTTCGGGAGCATTTTCTGTTGTCTTTTAATGTTCATAATGTCATAAATCTTACCGTCTAAGTCACTTAAGACACTTGCACAAATCACAGCAATGCACAAACTCTGTGGAAACTTTGAAATTCGCTATTTGGAACGTCTGAGTCCATTTTCATCACATTTTCTATCGACGGAATATAGAAATAGGTCAAATAGCAGTTGCATGAGAGGCTGTTATTTTTCACTAAACTCCACTTTCCATTTAAATACATTTCGACAAATCGCTTACAGAGTTACAAAGATCGACATTCTCCAGAACACGCTTTGTATTTGCCTGATCGGTGAGAGTGTTTAGCTTCCTATCTGTGCACATTTACGAATCCTTTTTGTTTTATCTCAAATCGCCTTTATATAGGGTGATTCATCGTGAGGTTTGATTTTCAATAGACTTTTTTTGACAGATCACGCGTGACTCCTATCAAACTGCTTTGTCATTTTTGTTCAATATCGATTGTCAAGTCTTCATTCAAGGACTTACACCACAACAGCTTCTCCAAATTGTTCAGCTGTATTACGGAAATCAGCGTTCTGTGAGAAATGTTTTTCGTGCGATTCGAGGAACTTACGGTGCTCATAATCGACATACTGAAACCACTACGGCCAATACCATTTGAGTCCCAGTTTACATTAGTGAATGATATTCGACAAGTTAGACCACATACAGCATGTAGTGAAGAGACTCTAACAGCTGTAGCTGAGAGTGTACGCGAAGACCGTGACGAATCGATTCGTCGTCGTTCTTAGCAGCTTGGCTTTGCGTTTTCGATTGGCGAATTTTACGAGAAAATCTCGGCCTAAAAGCGTACAAAATTCAACTTATGCAAGAGTTGAAGCCAGGCGACTTGAATTTACGTCATATTTTCAGTGAATGGGCTTTGGAAAAACAATGAAAATCCGGTGTTTTATCGTGAAATTTTGTTCTGTGATGAAGCCCATTTCTGACTCAATGGATATGTTAATAAAAAAAATTGCCATATTTGGGCTGATGAGCAACCCGAAGAGTACTAATAGCTTCCATTACATCCACTGAAAACAACGAAATGGGCAAAATAGAATGCTACCGTCAATGGTAACCGTTATCGCGACATGTTAAAGGACTATGTGCTTCCAGAAATTCAAGCACATGGGGGTGGCCGTGGTGTAGTGGTATATGCATAGACTCCTCAAGCAATTAAATTCTGTGAAAAAGTCTTTTCATAGAATTTGTATGTAGTTATATGAACTAACAACTTGCACGTACTTTAGTCCCACTGGTTGAGGATGTATTAGCTTGTCCCGTCCAGTTTGACAACCACCTCTGGGAAAAATATCGAAACCTGATACAGCTGAATTTCAAACTACTACACCACCTGCCCGCGCCCTGGAGAAAAAAGCCAGTAAAAGGGTATTCATATCCACTTGGTGCACATTCGTTATTATTAAAAGAAAGAAAAAAAATTGTCTTTGTGAGCTCTGGTTTCAACAAGACGGCGCTACGCCATACACCGCGTGAAACAATGGACTTGTTGAGAAATCATTTTGGTGAGCACTTCATTTCACGTTTTGCTACGGTAAATTAGCCGCCTAGATCGTGCGATATCATACCTTTGGATTATTTTCTCAGGAATAAGCTAGCTACGATTGGCGCTTTAGAAGCCAACATTACTCATGTTATCCGGGATATACCAGTCGCTATGCTCGAACGTGTCGCCCAAAATTGAACTTTCCGAATGGACCACCTCAGACGTAGTTGCGACCAACATTTACATAATATAATTTTTAAAATATAAATGCCATGAATTGTTCTTTTAACTGATAAAAAAAATTTAAGTTTACTTTCAAATTTATGTGTCTTATTTTACATTAGAAATCTAACCTAATGATGAACCACCCTATATTTGTGAACTTGGTGACTCCAGTTAAGCTGAATAGACGCGGGTAATTTATCGACAAGCTCTTGGAGTAGACACGAATTATTGAACTGGTTATCCAGCTCGTTTGCTTCCGTTATTGCGCGGGTGTTTTGCACTGATAAGGCAAAGGTCACAATAGTTTCTAATTTGTCAGATTTGAATGTTGGGTTATTTCTGATCTGATTGGGCGTAATATCACGGGCTGCTACTTGTCTCGCATTTGGCGTTTTGGCATATGCAATTATATTTATGAATTGTTATATTTCTGAATTACGTTTCGTCAGTTTTTCGCCTAGTTTTAGTCGGAATAGGTCTAGCAAACGTGTTGCTGAGTATGACATTTTCTGCTTTTTCTTTCGAATTCTTATTGCACGAGTCAACATCTTTAAGCCAGCTCTTAACATTATCCCTAGAATTCAAGCGCATACTGGAAAACTGAGTTGATTTTGATATGCCTTTTTCAAGTATTTCAGGTAAGTTATTCTTAATCGCATTGTTTTCTTAAATTTTGTTCTTCTTCCAGCCGTTATAACTTCAGTGATAATAAATAATAATATAAAGTCTCCACGGTTTTTTGATGCATTTTTACAAAAAATTTTTTTATTCAAAATCAATTTCAATTAACTACATATTGGCCATTATTATCTATGACCTTTTGTCATTTTCGAGGTAGCTTCATAATTTCATCGGTGTAGAACTTCTGTGGTTTAACATCGAAAAGCTTGAACAAGAGATTTTCAGCTGCTCTTCGGTCGGCCAATTTTATACCATCAAAAGAGTTTTGCAAAGACCGAAAAATATTATATACAGAGGGTGCAAGATCCGGCTATACGTTGGATGCATCAAAACTTCCCAATCAGTTCCCTCAATTTGTTCTGGGTCATCAAAGATGTGTGTGGCCTAGCATTGTCATGATGGAAGACAACTCCCTTTCTGTTGGCTTTATTCAAACGGTCGAGTTGTGCACAGTAGAGGACAAATTGACCGTTTAGCTGCGTTCTAGCAGCTCATACTAGACAATTCCCTTCCAATCCCACAAAACACTCAACATAACCTTGTTTGCCGTCAATCCAGGCTTTGAAGTCGTTTGTGGTCAGTAACCGGCCTTTGACCATGATCGCTTGCGTTGGATATTTTCGTATTTAATCCATTTTTCGTCGCCCGTAATGAATCGATTCAAAAATGGTTCGATTTCGTTGCGTTTCAGCAGCGTTTCACTGATGGTTATTCGGTTAATTAATTTTAACACGAACAAAGAATTACATACACAGCTGTCTTCAGAAAAAATGTAGCCTGACATGTCATCTTTCAAACACGTGTTAGTTTGACACAAGCAGATTAGTGTTTCCAGATAAATAGACACCAACACCATCTAGCGACAAAAAACCGTGAACACTTTTTATATGACCAATATTTTGGCTGAAGATAACGGAGACACTACTTCTGATGTGGTTTTTTCTTTTTCTTATTTCTCGTTGGTTGTTCTGGTCCCAATTGGGACCAAAGGTGTCTCTGTTGTTTATGCTCGCTCTCTACTTCCTGTATTTGGTTTCATAATGGCTGCTTTTTTAAAGATTTAGAATTCCTGCAAGTGTAATACATAATTTTTTTTAACCTTATGTCGCTGGTTATGTAAAGAAAAAAAATTCAAAAAGTTGCTTTAATTCTTATCTAACGGCAATGATCTTCTTCGCTTAACCTTCAAGTACAAAAGGAGAGAATGGAAATGTGGAAAGTCATGTTGCTTGAAACATTCTTTAAGTATTTTTCGCCATGGATGTTAGACTTTAGTAATGTCTCGATGGATAGGACATCAGGTCGTTTTCTTTTTGTTGAGGAGACATATTAACATCTTATTGGCGCAGTTCAGGGTGTCTCACTTCTTTAGGATCGGACATACAATGCTGAGATTCTATTCGTTGGGCATACTTTCGTCTACCTAAATTTAAGAGATAAATTGATGTATGCTCTGTAAACAATCATCACATGCTGTTTTACACAGCTCGTTAGCTCCATCAGCTTTGTTAGACTTTAGATAAAAAATCGCTGTCCTGACTTCATCTGTTTCCGTCCAGGTTTAATGGTTCGTCTACCGTTTAACAGTCCTCAAGAATAATCTTTCCAGATTTCAGCACCGATTGTTGTTGTACTAATAGGTTTCTTTTTCCATACTTGCAGATTTCTTTCACGGCCTAACAGCTTTTAAAAGTTGGTCTTATTTTTTGCCTAAACTTCGGAACTTCATTTTTCACGTAGCACCTTTTTATGGCCTTGATCGAGCGTTTTTCGTTCTCTTTCACCTCCTTTCTGCTCGTAGAGTTCAAGATCCCCTTTCGTTCTTTTCTGTAGAGCCGCATTTACATTTTTAGGTATATTTCTAGATTTGGTTGCCTGCATTCGTTATCAATTCAGGGGCTACTTTATTTTTACGGGTTGAGATCCAGTATATCAGGGTTGTGATGTCACTGATTTTTTATGTTACGTTCGATGCTGTCTGCATCAGATTCTTTGAGAGGTAGTCTATTATAATAAGAGATAGGTGCAATAGCATAAATCGATTCAAAAATCCAGAATTGGAAAAACTTGAGGCTGAGTAAATCAGCTGACTTTGCCAAGTTCAACGAAGGTCGTCGGAAAATTAGTAAACTCTTGGCCTCAATAACGAGACTATTCTTTATAGAGCGGCCTGTAGAATGTAAGGTCCGCAAATTAAGCCAACCCAACAAGCGGCGCAGAAGTAATGCAGTTAAGTGGGAGAAATATATAGCGTTAGATATTATGCATGTTTCATATTCTAGCTGTAAATATAAGAAGAGGAAGAGCATTATAGCTGAACTGTATGGCATATATTGTAAGATTGATCTGATCGAACGTTTCCGAGTAAATTGGCCCATGCGACTAGGACATTACAGGCAAAGGAACAATGATGCTGCCGCATATATTCTTCAATCGAAGACATCGCAGTTGAGGGTCGTTAGAAAACATAAATTAAGTATCAAGCCCAGAAAACGAGAGTTGTACTGACCTAATAGAGTCATGGAACATGAAGAGGAACGAAGACTTTACTGCTTTTTTTTCTCCCCAAGTATGTAGATACAAAACAAGAAATCGTAAGGTGATGTTTAGGAGATAATACAATACATATTTGAAGGTAAACGAATCTCTGAATTTAATTGATTTCCTGACATATTATCATATATTAGTAAGCTCACCCGCTTCTTTGTAGATGTTTATGGACTATAACAGTCACAAAAGATATAGTCTATATAAATTCACCATCAACACAAAATACGAACCATTAACCTTAAATTTGCGACATAATACGAACAAGAAAAAAAAAAAAGAAAAAACAAAACAAAAAAACATTAAACGTGTTGTGAGTATTTACTTTCCACACGTGTATTCTGTATTTTCAGAACAGTCTCTTCGTCAAAAATATCGACTCTGTTTTGGTGTAAAAAAACCGGTCAGTGTTTTTATTAATTTCTCATGCTTTGAAATGTGTTTTGAAAGATAAGGTAATATTTGCACAATATAATATTTTACCCGAATTCATAAGGATATAAATCTGAAATATTGAAGACGGGGACAAAAGTTTCGACATTCGTTCGGGATGATTTATTTATTGAGTGAGCCACTATCAATCACCTGTTGCTCTGGTTTTAACGAATATGTACGTTAGATCATACCCAACCCTAGACATGGTCGACTTTTAGTGCCCCACGAATGGGTTTCAGTCAATCGTCTCAAAACAGAGGTTGTTTTTTTACGACAAGGAGGAATCAACCTCCACGGCAAGACATGAAGATATGAAGCTTGTTCCCAAGGAAATTTTTTTTTTTGGATCTTCACGGTTTATATAATATAAGACCAATAATATCCTATATGTTACATCAGTTGTTGGGTGAAACAAACTACTTTTACCAGTCTTCAAACAGCAATCTGTCTAAGCTGCATGAAGACCTCCTTTACCACTCCTGACTCTGCGTGCTCTGCTCTAGATGCAGTGATTAATTTACCTTCCCTTGATCGCTGCACTCTCAAAGCCATTTTCTGTTGAAAAATAAGTGGTCTTCCGTACGCCACGCCCTGGAGTTTTGATGATCTTGCCCGCTAAGTGTATTGTTATCTAAATCATTTGCACCAGGACTGCTGCTGCAGAAAAAATACGAAATGTACTTTCCTTATGCACAGGAATAATTTCGGCCGAAATTTGAGCCAGAGATGGAATAAAGTCAGGTCTTCAAGGATGGCCCAAAAGCCAATCTATTATGCTGCGCCTTTTTGGAGGACGATATCGGCATATTTCACTTCTCGTTTGGGCAAGTTGGAGATCTCTGGCAAGCGAAGATACATATACACAATCCTGAGGGCAACGAACAATATTGTGGAAAATCAGTAAATGAGGAGAAGTATAAGTGTGTATATTCTTAAGGCCTAAGACCTTTTTGAATGCTCTGACCATCATTGCCAGGCATGTTCGGGATCGCAAATCTTCTCTTGACTGTGAGAAGGCCAAACTTATTGATTTTTGTTTGGATCGCACGTCACAGTAAAAGACCGGTGCAAGGCTACTTACCTGATGTTCGTGTGAGCATACTATCATATAGATAGTATTAGAGAACGATTACTGGCCATTAAAACTCAAAAGCAAGTCCACCATGTCAAAGAAATGAGAAAAATGTGCGAGATTGGTACGTCACCATCAGGAGTTTCTGCCAAAAGATGTATACTTTAGTTTACGTAGTATACCTACTTATACCTCTACTCATAGCATTGAACTGGTTGAGTTGTAGAGACTGAGGTCTATGACTTTCGAGAAGTTTTCCAGGTGAGTCCTGAAACTATAGGATGCTCATCTCCATTCCTCCTCTCCATTCCTACCCACATTTTTTTTTCTTACCGTTCCTTTTTCTCCTGGGCTAGTTCAAGGTGTCATACGACCCGTGCCGAAGATCAGTCTGGCAGAGAGCCTAGTACTTTTTAAAATAGTTTAGTCTTAAACGGATTATCTGTTTATCTGGCGACATTGAGATTAGCTAGTTTTATCTGTATACAGCGGATCTCCATAGAGATTAACTATCCTTTCTCCACTGCTCCTTGGATACCATATGGAATATGAAAGTTCGAGACCAGTACACTTTCAAAACCGAAAGGGAATTCGGGCACTACACCGACTTCCAGCAAAGGCAAAATTGTGGCAGCACATGGTGCCCCTTCTAAAGGCAAGCTTAATCAGCTAAACCCCACAATACCCTCAAGGAGTGACAAAACTGTGGCAAGCCATGATCCTATCACTCCCTCCACCAATAGTAGCGTAAGTTTGTGACAATCCATGGTCTTCCTACTGCTCAGTACTAAAACTCAATAGAGGAATCGGGGGACCAGTGGCGTCGGAAAGCCCCAAGTCTACAATATACACTGACATTCGACACGCATTAGCAAAACACTCGTATCCGTTTCGGAGGTTGAGAAAACTGCGGACAATGTCACATCTATGAGGTCTTTTATGACTTAGTTCTAAAAGATGCAAATCGCGGTTTTATCTGAGTGGTATTAACTTTCGGGAAACTTTTTGGTTATAATGCGGGAAAACCCTGGATCACCTCCCATAACAAGTGATGATGGCTAATACCAAGGCCACATCAAGCTGAGCTTTTGTGTGAATTTTCTAGTAAAGAGAACTTGTAAAATTCTCCAATAGTTAATGATATTTCATATCGTTTTAGAACTTAAGAAACCTTTCACCCATTAAAGTTTGAATGATCCAATGTGAGTCTTCCTGTATTTACGAAATCTTAATTACTACTAAATTGGCGGTTTTAAAATGCTTGCTATTCCTTGAATAACTCAGATAATTCTGACCCGATTTTCAAATTTTCATTCAATGTGTTCTATGTTAATGGATTTCGATTAGTACTGCAAAAATTTCGAAAGAGTCCTGTATTTTTAAGAAAAATTTAATTGAATTCTGTGTATGTTTTTTTTTAAATAATTTAAAAAATCATCGGCGGATTTTTGTCAAATTGACGGATTTTGGACTATATTAATAATCACGAGTTATAGTGGACCAAAAAATTGACACACGTGAATACATACGTACACAGCCATGGATATTTTTTAACAAAAAAAAAAAAAAAAAACTGCCTAGAAACATTGTGTCACCATATCTTCATTGTCGATTTTCGGGGCGAATGCAAGAACTTTTCTATAAGAAAGATTAAAAGTTGAAAGCATAGTTTTTTTTAGCGTCATCAGTGTTTTTCTTAAATTCCAATGTACTACCTTGATGATACAAGTTTATTTATCTAAATCTATACTGTCAACTTTAAAGTGATCCCCATCGACTGCAACACACTTATGCCAGCATTTGATCCAATCCTCGAAACATTTTTTATATTCGGTTTTCGGTATGTCCATCAGTGCTTCCTGTGATTTTTCCATTACCTCCTCTCGGCTGCTGAAACGCGTTCCCCGTAGTGGTTTTTTAACTCGATTGAACAGAAAGAAGTCACAGGGAGCCAAATCAGATGAATTCGGTGGCTGTTGGATGGTATTTGTTGCAAAAAATTTGTCAAAAAATTACGAATACTGATGGCACTGTGCGTTATGAACGGTGCGTTATCATCGTGCAATATCCACGAGTTTTCTGTCCACAATTTTGGTCTCCTTCGGCGAATTGCCTCACGCAAACATCTCATAACGCCCAAATAATACTCTTTGTTTACTGTCTGGAATTCTGGCAAAAATTCGTAATGCACTACACCGTTGTAATACATGAAAACCGTGAGCATTGCCTTCTTTTTTGAGTGAAAACGACGTTTATTATTTTTTTGGGCTCGGCTCATTTGGTGAACGCCTTTCACTTGCCTGATGTCTGGATTGCGTGTCATACTCATAAGCCCACGTCCCGTCTCCAGTAATGATCCTTTTGATGAAAGTGGGATCGGATTCAGCCTCGTAAATCATTTCTTTTGCGACGTCAGCACGGTCTCGTTTTTTCATGAAGTTGAGGTCTTTTGGCACCAACTTTATTGCTACACGACGAAAACCCAAATTATTAAACAAAATATTTTGGACGAATCCATAGGCAATATTCAAGCCCTCCGCTATCTCTCTAATTGTTAATTTGCCATTATTGACCAACATTTCTTTTACTTCATCAATATTTTCGTCGTTTTTCGATTTCGATGATCTGCCACTGCGTTTATTGGCTCACTTTTGAACCGCTCGTGCCACTGTTAACTAGACCTTTATCTTTAGAGAATCGTTGCCGAAACACTTATCCACCATTTCCAACGTTCGCGCACCATTTAATCCGTTTTTTAAGCAAAATTTAAAACAAATTCGTTGTTGCAAATTTAAATTCATTTCTAAAATTTGTAAAAAATCGCCAACATACACAAAGATAGATGTACTCTTGGCTAAGTAACTTTTGCAAATGTCGAGCTATGGCGCTAAGATTTACGATTTGATTTACTATCAACAACAGATGTACCAACTTAACAAAAAAAACAAAACTCAAATCCAAACAATGGGAGCGCAACACGGTGACGCCACCGGGAACTTTTTGATCAAGCTGGTATACCTGAAAAATAAATACTGCAGATATTCGGGCGAAGTCAAACTTAACGGCCTTATAAATTTAATAGCTGGTCATGAAATCTTCAAGAAGATCCGTTGTTTTCGACCAAAATTTTGTTAAGCGACGAGATCCATTTCTGGCTTAATGGCTACGTCAATAAGGAAAGTAGCCATATTTTGGGTACGGAGCAACCCAAAGAGGTTCAAGAGTTGCCATGATACCCAGACATAACAAAGGTTTAGTGTAGTTTATGGGCTGGTAGAATCATCAGTCCATATTTCTTCAAAACATTGGCCGACCGGAACTAGGAATGGCATCCTTTATTGCGCCATGATAATTGACTATTTATCGCCTGAAATTGAAGCCCAACTGCATCACTTTTCACACAGCTCATGAAACCATGGCATTATTAGGAGAACGATTGGCCGCCTAGATCATGTGACATCACACCCCTAGACTTTTACGAGGTCTACATAGATAAGCTTGTTGCGATTGAGAAATTGGAGAAATAACTCGATTCATGGGTCATACACCACTCATAATGTTTGAACGCGTAATCAAAAATTGTAACTTCAGAATGGACCATGATAGCCGCAGTTACAGCCAACATTTGAAAAATATAATCTTCAAAAAGTGTAAATAAAGATTCTTACCGAATAGTATTAAATTTTTTAAAAGTTTTTTATTATTGAAAAAAGTACTTCTTAAAGTATCGCGCTTCTTTTGCACTTTTCCTTCTGAAAAAAACTTGTAAAATATTCTTCTAGATTCTTTATCTGTGTACAGTTGAACTTCGTCAACTTGTTTACTGTAGGGATACACACAGTATGTCAAGCCTTTCTTTGTACTGCAGCAATTGTTTCATAGAGTCGTGCAATGAATTCCAGTGAGTTGCAGTTTGTGTTTTTAACGAAATATTAGGCAGATATTTGATAATTTAATATTATTTAATAATATAATACCAAATATCTGCCATTGTACAAATGTTAGGAATACCATATTTTTCAAGGTCCCCTGTATTAAAGTCACTTGCACTATTTGCTTAGCCTCTTAGAGATTTGTAATAGGTATGTTTTCCAAGTCAGACTTTGTTCCTTCAAACAAATCGATGAACGACTGGTTTTAAACAATTGAAAATGTTAAAAAAGTGTTGAGATCGAACTTTTATCATTTTTACTTTTTTGTAGGTTTTCCCATTGTTTTGTTCAATTCTACCACGTACTCATTGTAATGTGATCGATGCTTTGCCTTCAGATGTTTAAAATTGAAAGTTATTTATAAAGATCCCCTTATTGGGCTATTGTAAGGGCATAACCGGCAAACAGCGATAATACCCTATGTTTCCCTTTGGTAATCCGTATTTCCAATATCGGCGGATTGAAGTAGGAGAGTATTCATTAAAGTGAATCCAACAATGAGTAGTTACTCTTATCTCTATTAACGTGAAACGTGGGTATCCATAATTGTGTTGCACAAAAGCTTAATCTCATTTACTATATTATTTTCCAAATCAAAGTCATTATCAGTCATCATATTGATAAATATATTTTCTTTTTTAATAACAATTTCACACTGGTACTAGTACTTTATATCACACTGTTTAGACTTTGTTTACTCAACACTTGATTAACGACTGCCGACTAAATAATACTGAAAGCCCATGAGAAGACGAAACAGTGACTATAACTACCGTTAAGATTTGCATTTACTTACCTTCCTCCCAGTAAAATAACCTACTCAGTTATTGTACTGTACATTTGCAGCCTAAAATGTGTGAACATTTAGTCTAGTTAGTAGTTACACACACGGAGCATTTTATCGCCGAGGCAAATGCCACGAAACACTTATTTTCGTCATTAATGTGGCTCTCCACAATTTTGACAATTAAATAAGCCCTGTCCTAGTCATGGCGCTATCAAGTCCCTGGACTCGATCTCCTTAAATTCTTGTTCTCTGTACAAGTCCAGCTCTTTGCCAAAGAAGAAAACTCGACTTAAGAGCTTTGTTCTGCAATGACTGAAGCAACCGAAGCAATATAGACATTAACAGTGTCCTACGCTTCGTCAGAAGTTCAAATTAGTTCTAAGAGTAGGAGGATCACAGATCCACGTGGCATCTCAGTGGGCCAATAGATCTAAGTAAATTGATTTTCCAACAGCCACTCTAACCTTACCTAACCTACGTGGTACGCCCAAGTGGAAAGCAATATACTTGAAGAAGACGTCGTGTACCTTCGGATAAGTTATAAATTTGGTTTTGTATGAAAGCAATGTTTTGGATCAGGGTCAATGGCTCCGTTTTATTTCAAAATTTGTTATTTTCTCATCCTTAACACTGACTGTGACTTCACCAATAAATTTACATGCTCTTTTCTACAGTTTTTCTTCGGTACGTGTGTGTCTGTCATGTTTCTTCTTACCTTTCCATAAAACTTCCGAATATCATCCCTCGAAAAGCATGTTTTTTATTGCTCGCTCGCTTCACGTGATCTTTTTTAACCGGGGTAGACAACGTTTTAAGCTTCCCCTCGTAGAGCACACCAACTTACATATTTCGTTATATGTGTTATTCGTGCTTGCCTACGCTTTTCATTAAACAAAGAGATTATTGTGTGTAATTCAAACATATCGCCATTTCTGACGATTTCTTGGCATCGATGCCACCGATCTTCAGGACTCAATGCTTGTTGTAAGGCAAAGTTTTGAGCGATACACGGTCGGCATTGATTGATGATTGTTACGGTTTGATAGTGTCCGTTGTTGCCGTGTCTGATACATCCGTAGACGTTCCTTGACTGCAACTACCATATATAATTGTAGTAGGAATGTTCGCACATGGGACATCTCGTACAATACTAGATACGTTCTTTGCCTCAATCAGAGAATGATAAATTTGGTTGACGGTCAGATGATTGTCATTTGAGGCGCAAGCCGCATGCTAGCTACTATGGTATTGAATCCCGTAGTAAGTTAAATTCTACTCCTCGTTAGAAAAACCAATATGGTAACTAACTATATTGTAAAGAAACGGTGGAGGGGGCAAATCATTTGCATCTGTAGCGACAGCCAAGCTGTGCTTAAAGCATTACATCACAGAACGCAGTCGGAAGGCTAAATTCAAATAAACTTGCTGGGCAAGGCTCAAAAAGAATTTTAGGACCCGTTTAATGACTACATTATAGTAAGTCCGCCTGTATTCTCAATTAGTGTTTTCATTGGCAGTTGGGTTTTATATGAGCATGACTATAAATTCTATCCAGGTTGCCGGCAGACCAAACGAATGCTTCCCGATATCTCTAAGAGATCAGCGGGCTTCATTCTGTCTCTCAGCAGGAACGACCGCAGACTCTTATTGATGTCATAACGGAGCACAGAGTCGGTCTTCTCCCCTGACACTCTGTCGAAAATGGAAACCGATGACGAACTAAAAATAAATTCTATACGATCAGAGGAAGAAGATGAGCTCTTGGGTGCATGTTCAGTGCACAGTAGCGTGGTGGAGGCTAGTCTGGTAAGTTCTAGCAATAATACGGTTTCTCTAGATTAATCTCCATCACTCAAAAAAGGCTTCAGCCGCATTTATTATGCGTCTTTCCAAAAATGCAGAAGACATCATCTTTATCAAGGAACTATGGACAAAGGTTAGTTTCGAACTTGTAAATCACTTCCTAACCACAGCAACTTCGACTTAATCGTTGCCAGACTCGAGACTCCCAAAGGCTCCTACTGGCTGGCATCGGCATATCTTGGGCACAATCATTTGGGCCCTCTTTCTGTTGATAACCTAGAAATTGTAGCACTGGATCCTGGAAGGCTAAAAACGGGCCTCAATATCGGGTGCAACGCTAACGGTATGGAACAGTTGCGACATCAACGAAAGAGGTGAGTCCTTTTTGATTTATATATTATAATGACTAAGCTTATTGTTTGCAAAATTGGCAATAACCCACTGTTATAACAAGAAACCGACAGAAATTGCTAGATATCCCTCTTGTTTTCGATAATATTTATCAAATACTAACTAACTGGATGGGTTTCGTCTGAACACTCATTTTCAGACCATAAATACCTCCAATTCAGATGCTTCTTCCAGCCAGCCAGCATTCCGGAATTAAGGAAAAACTGATTGGCCAAAACACAGAGTCCCCCGCGTAACATCAATGAGCTTGACATGAAAATCAAGAATTTCGTTCTGGCTCTCAATTAGGCAATGACTGCTTCTTGCCCTCTTTTTTAACCTAAAAGCAAGAAAAAGTCGTACTGGTGGGCTTCAGCATTGGGACTGCTTAGAAACGCTTGCAAAAACTTTTTAACCTAGCAAAAACTACAAGACAAGTAACTGACTCGTTCTCATACAAGGAATCCCTCAAAATAAATAAAAAAGACCTAAGGAAGGCAAAGCGACACTCCAGAATTCTGTGACAAAATAACAGAAACCTCTGATACTTCGCGGCTATAAAAAATTATCTCTACAAGTCCTATGATGGCTAGCTAATTGAAAAAAACCGATGACTCTTAGACAAACTCAAATGCTAAATCACTCAACCTGCTACTGGACACCTATTTTGCAGGTAAACAGTAGCAACCACAACAGAACCAGTGCATCCGTGAATAAAATTCACAGTCTGATTATAAGATTCCATTTCTTACGAGTATCTTTTCATATAACTCTCCTCTGTCTTACTTCGACCCTATCAAAAAGCAAAATAGTATCTTTGCGTACATGTCAGACGGTCCCTACTTAAAAGGATTTCACAAACATAAAAAAAAAAGTTTTAATGAGTCCTGTCGCTGTATACTTTGGTCAGACACCTTAAATTACCATTAAAGCAGTCAACGGCAGACTTAAAACGGCCTATTGAGTGAAAAGATCTTCCCTTTACCTAAAACTTTCAAACATCTTCTAATGATTTTGGCGCGAAGTATGCGTACGTATACGGAAACTCGGTAGTGTCAGTAACTTACACTGCCACTAACACTAACGCTACATTTAATTTAAAAATATGCTAAATAATTTAACAAGGACCGAGGCGCTAAAATATTCGTACGAAGTGATACTGGCCGGAGGACATTCGGACGGGTTTGGCAATCTCCCAGGACAATTGAGGCTTCTGGTACGTAGTATGGTGTGGTATATAGTGTAGCGTGGTGGAAACGAAATTTAATTTTTCACCGCAATTAACTTTTAATGTAAATTAGTGTTGAAATGGATACAGTTTGCCGTAGACGTGATGCCAGAGGTGTTGAAGTAGCTCGTGTTGGACTCGGAGCAGGATGATGTCATTGCATGAGTCTATATGGAATGTAATTATATCCGTGCACGGGTTAAATTACTATTTGGTGAAAATAAAATAAATGAGGTGACATGGTCTACTATATGCAGGCAGACTGTTCGACAAATCGCCGCATGGTGACTGAAAAGTGTTTCCCTTAAATTTGTTTACGTACTCCGCATAGCTTCATAACATACAAGTCTGCTAGTGCAGATGGTATAATACCTGCTAAGCTACAAGGTTCTTCAGATGATAAACTAGAGAATATCATAAGTAGCTGTGGAGAAGTGATCCACATTCCACTGCCATGGAGGGAAGTTAATGTAGTTTTCGTCGAAAAATGACCTTATGTTGTCCCAAAGGACTGAAAGCTCTAAAACGACTGATTGATATACATATATGAGCTAAAGTTTATCCAAGGCTCAACATGCTTCCTGTAACGAAGGACTGATATTCACCTATGAGGTTGTTCTCTGGTGAACGGACTTAGGCAATGCAGTCAACTGAAGGAAACTAAGCAGTTTCCAAAAACAGCATGTTACGTTCTACTTCCTCCGCGGCATTATATTTTCTGTTTCTCTTGACACCCCTCCATATCTTCAGCAGGGAAATAGCTGCGAATGCAGCTTTTCGCCTTAATGCGACTACAGAGTGGACAATTTATTTATTTGGCCACGCCAATACTGATTACACTATACCCGAACTTTGGTCTGACAAACACTTTCATGTAAGCTGTCCCTCTAAATCTATTTCTAAGAAAGATGCTTTCATGGAGGACAATTCAATTCAATTCATAATTGGCGGTGTTAAGTGTATTGTTGTCTAATTCATTTGCACCAGGACTGCTGCTGCAGAAAAAATACGAAATGGACTTTCCTTATGCACAGGAATAATTTCGGCCGAAATTAGAGCCAGAGATGGAATAAAGTCAGGTCTTCAAGGATGGCCCAAAAGCCAATCTATTATGCTGCGCCTTTTTGGAGGACGATATCGGCATATTTCACTTCTCGTTTGGGCAAGTTTGAGATCTCTGGCAAGCGAAGATACATATACACAATCCTGAGGGCAACGAACAATACGAAGTATAAGTGTGTATATTCTTAAGGCCTAAGACCTTTTTGAATGCTCTGACCATCATTGCCAGGCATGTTCGGGATCGCAAATCTTCTCTTGACTGTGAGAAGGCCAAACTTATTGATTTTTGTTTGGATCGCACGTCACAGTAAAAGACCGGTGCAAGGCTACTTACCTGATGTTCGTGTGAGCATACTATCATATAGGTAGTATTAGAGAACGATTACTGGCCATTAAAACTCAAAAGCAAGTCCACCATGTCAAAGAAATGAGAAAAATGTGCGAGATTGGTACGTCACCATCAGGAGTTTCTGCCAAAAGATGTATACTTTAGTTTACGTAGTATACCTACTTATACCTCTACTCATAGCATTGAACTGGTTGAGTTGTAGAGACTGAGGTCTATGACTTTCGAGAAGTTTTCCAGGTGAGTCCTGAAACTATAGGATGCTCATCTCCATTCCTCCTCTCCATTCCTACCCACATTTTTTTTTCTTACCGTTCCTTTTTCTCCTGGGCTAGTTCAAGGTGTCATACGACCCGTGCCGAAGATCAGTCTGGCAGAGAGCCTAGTACTTTTTAAAATAGTTTAGTCTTAAACGGATTATCTGTTTATCTGGCGACATTGAGATTAGCTAGTTTTATCTGTATACAGCGGATCTCCATAGAGATTGACTATCCTTTCTCCACTGCTCCTTGGATACCATATGGAATATGAAAGTTCGAGACCAGTACACTTTCAAAACCGAAAGGGAATTCGGGCACTACACCGACTTCCAGCAAAGGCAAAATTGTGGCAGCACATGGTGCCCCTTCTAAAGGCAAGCTTAATCAGCTAAACCCCACAATACCCTCAAGGAGTGACAAAACTGTGGCAAGCCATGATCCTATCACTCCCTCCACCAATAGTAGCGTAAGTTTGTGACAATCCATGGTCTTCCTACTGCTCAGTACTAAAACTCAATAGAGGAATCGGGGGACCAGTGGCGTCGGAAAGCCCCAAGTCTACAATATACACTGACATTCGACACGCATTAGCAAAACACTCGTATCCGTTTCGGAGGTTAAGAAAACTGCGGACAATGTCACATCTATGAGGTCTTTTATGACTTAGTTCTAAAAGATGCAAATCGCGGTTTCATCTGAGTGGTATTAACTTTCGGGAAACTTTTTGGTTATAATGCGGGAAAACCCTGGATCACCTCCCATAACAAGTGATGATGGCTAATACCAAGGCCACATCAAGCTGAGCTTTTGTGTGAATTTTCTAGTAAAGAGAACTTGTAAAATTCTCCAATAGTTAATGATATTTCATATCGTTTTAGAACTTAAGAAACCTTTCACCCATTAAAGTTTGAATGATCCAATGTGAGTCTTCCTGTATTTACGAAATCTTAATTACTACTAAATTGGCGGTTTTAAAATGCTTGCTATTCCTTGAATAACTCAGATAATTCTGACCCGATTTTCAAATTTTCATTCAATGTGTTCTATGTTAATGGATTTCGATTAGTACTGCAAAAATTTCGAAAGAGTCCTGTATTTTTAAGAAAAATTTAATTGAATTCTGTGTATGTTTTTTTTTAAATAATTTAAAAAATCATCGGCGGATTTTTGTCAAATTGACGGATTTTGGACTATATTAATAATCACGAGTTATAGTGGACCAAAAAATTGACACACGTGAATACATACGTACACAGCCATGGATATTTTTTAACAAAAAAAAAAAAAAAAAAACTGCCTAGAAACATTGTGTCACCATATCTTCATTGTCGATTTTCGGGGCGAATGCAAGAACTTTTCTATAAGAAAGATTAAAAGTTGAAAGCATAGTTTTTTTTAGCGTCATCAGTGTTTTTCTTAAATTCCAATGTACTACCTTGATGATACAAGTTTATTTATCTAAATCTATACTGTCAACTTTAAAGTGATCCCCATCGACTGCAACACACTTATGCCAGCATTTGATCCAATCCTCGAAACATTTTTTATATTCGGTTTTCGGTATGTCCATCAGTGCTTCCTGTGATTTTTCCATTACCTCCTCTCGGCTGCTGAAACGCGTTCCCCGTAGTGGTTTTTTAACTCGATTGAACAGAAAGAAGTCACAGGGAGCCAAATCAGATGAATTCGGTGGCTGTTGGATGGTATTTGTTGCAAAAAATTTGTCAAAAAATTACGAATACTGATGGCACTGTGCGTTATGAACGGTGCGTTATCATCGTGCAATATCCACGAGTTTTCTGTCCACAATTTTGGTCTCCTTCGGCGAATTGCCTCACGCAAACATCTCATAACGCCCAAATAATACTCTTTGTTTACTGTCTGGAATTCTGGCAAAAATTCGTAATGCACTACACCGTTGTAATACATGAAAACCGTGAGCATTGCCTTCTTTTTTGAGTGAAAACGACGTTTATTATTTTTTTGGGCTCGGCTCATTTGGTGAACGCCTTTCACTTGCCTGATGTCTGGATTGCGTGTCATACTCATAAGCCCACGTCCCGTCTCCAGTAATGATCCTTTTGATGAAAGTGGGATCGGATTCAGCCTCGTAAATCATTTCTTTTGCGACGTCAGCACGGTCTCGTTTTTTCATGAAGTTGAGGTCTTTTGGCACCAACTTTATTGCTACACGACGAAAACCCAAATTATTAAACAAAATATTTTGGACGAATCCATAGGCAATATTCAAGCCCTCCGCTATCTCTCTAATTGTTAATTTGCCATTATTGACCAACATTTCTTTTACTTCATCAATATTTTCGTCGTTTTTCGATTTCGATGATCTGCCACTGCGTTTATTGGCTCACTTTTGAACCGCTCGTGCCACTGTTAACTAGACCTTTATCTTTAGAGAATCGTTGCCGAAACACTTATCCACCATTTCCAACGTTCGCGCACCATTTAATCCGTTTTTTAAGCAAAATTTAAAACAAATTCGTTGTTGCAAATTTAAATTCATTTCTAAAATTTGTAAAAAATCGCCAACATACACAAAGATAGATGTACTCTTGGCTAAGTAACTTTTGCAAATGTCGAGCTATGGCGCTAAGATTTACGATTTGATTTACTATCAACAACAGATGTACCAACTTAACAAAAAAAACAAAACTCAAATCCAAACAATGGGAGCGCAACACGGTGACGCCACCGGGAACTTTTTGATCAAGCTGGTATACCTGAAAAATAAATACTGCAGATATTCGGGCGAAGTCAAACTTAACGGCCTTATAAATTTAATAGCTGGTCATGAAATCTTCAAGAAGATCCGTTGTTTTCGACCAAAATTTTGTTAAGCGACGAGATCCATTTCTGGCTTAATGGCTACGTCAATAAGGAAAGTAGCCATATTTTGGGTACGGAGCAACCCAAAGAGGTTCAAGAGTTGCCATGATACCCAGACATAACAAAGGTTTAGTGTAGTTTATGGGCTGGTAGAATCATCAGTCCATATTTCTTCAAAACATTGGCCGACCGGAACTAGGAATGGCATCCTTTATTGCGCCATGATAATTGACTATTTATCGCCTGAAATTGAAGCCCAACTGCATCACTTTTCACACAGCTCATGAAACCATGGCATTATTAGGAGAACGATTGGCCGCCTAGATCATGTGACATCACACCCCTAGACTTTTACGAGGTCTACATAGATAAGCTTGTTGCGATTGAGAAATTGGAGAAATAACTCGATTCATGGGTCATACACCACTCATAATGTTTGAACGCGTAATCAAAAATTGTAACTTCAGAATGGACCATGATAGCCGCAGTTACAGCCAACATTTGAAAAATATAATCTTCAAAAAGTGTAAATAAAGATTCTTACCGAATAGTATTAAATTTTTTAAAAGTTTTTTATTATTGAAAAAAGTACTTCTTAAAGTATCGCGCTTCTTTTGCACTTTTCCTTCTGAAAAAAACTTGTAAAATATTCTTCTAGATTCTTTATCTGTGTACAGTTGAACTTCGTCAACTTGTTTACTGTAGGGATACACACAGTATGTCAAGCCTTTCTTTGTACTGCAGCAATTGTTTCATAGAGTCGTGCAATGAATTCCAGTGAGTTGCAGTTTGTGTTTTTAACGAAATATTAGGCAGATATTTGATAATTTAATATTATTTAATAATATAATACCAAATATCTGCCATTGTACAAATGTTAGGAATACCATATTTTTCAAGGTCCCCTGTATTAAAGTCACTTGCACTATTTGCTTAGCCTCTTAGAGATTTGTAATAGGTATGTTTTCCAAGTCAGACTTTGTTCCTTCAAACAAATCGATGAACGACTGGTTTTAAACAATTGAAAATGTTAAAAAAGTGTTGAGATCGAACTTTTATCATTTTTACTTTTTTGTAGGTTTTCCCATTGTTTTGTTCAATTCTACCACGTACTCATTGTAATGTGATCGATGCTTTGCCTTCAGATGTTTAAAATTGAAAGTTATTTATAAAGATCCCCTTATTGGGCTATTGTAAGGGCATAACCGGCAAACAGCGATAATACCCTATGTTTCCCTTTGGTAATCCGTATTTCCAATATCGGCGGATTGAAGTAGGAGAGTATTCATTAAAGTGAATCCAACAATGAGTAGTTACTCTTATCTCTATTAACGTGAAACGTGGGTATCCATAATTGTGTTGCACAAAAGCTTAATCTCATTTACTATATTATTTTCCAAATCAAAGTCATTATCAGTCATCATATTGATAAATATATTTTCTTTTTTAATAACAATTTCACACTGGTACTAGTACTTTATATCACACTGTTTAGACTTTGTTTACTCAACACTTGATTAACGACTGCCGACTAAATAATACTGAAAGCCCATGAGAAGACGAAACAGTGACTATAACTACCGTTAAGATTTGCATTTACTTACCTTCCTCCCAGTAAAATAACCTACTCAGTTATT
Source organism: Volucella inanis (assembly GCA_907269105.1). Taxonomy (NCBI): domain Eukaryota; kingdom Metazoa; phylum Arthropoda; class Insecta; order Diptera; family Syrphidae; genus Volucella; species Volucella inanis. The sequence continues at coordinate 154,575,719 of OU026153.1, forward strand.
GTACTGTACATTTGCAGCCTAAAATGTGTGAACATTTAGTCTAGTTAGTAGTTACACACACGGAGCATTTTATCGCCGAGGCAAATGCCACGAAACACTTATTTTCGTCATTAATGTGGCTCTCCACAATTTTGACAATTAAATAAGCCCTGTCCTAGTCATGGCGCTATCAAGTCCCTGGACTCGATCTCCTTAAATTCTTGTTCTCTGTACAAGTCCAGCTCTTTGCCAAAGAAGAAAACTCGACTTAAGAGCTTTGTTCTGCAATGACTGAAGCAACCGAAGCAATATAGACATTAACAGTGTCCTACGCTTCGTCAGAAGTTCAAATTAGTTCTAAGAGTAGGAGGATCACAGATCCACGTGGCATCTCAGTGGGCCAATAGATCTAAGTAAATTGATTTTCCAACAGCCACTCTAACCTTACCTAACCTACGTGGTACGCCCAAGTGGAAAGCAATATACTTGAAGAAGACGTCGTGTACCTTCGGATAAGTTATAAATTTGGTTTTGTATGAAAGCAATGTTTTGGATCAGGGTCAATGGCTCCGTTTTATTTCAAAATTTGTTATTTTCTCATCCTTAACACTGACTGTGACTTCACCAATAAATTTACATGCTCTTTTCTACAGTTTTTCTTCGGTACGTGTGTGTCTGTCATGTTTCTTCTTACCTTTCCATAAAACTTCCGAATATCATCCCTCGAAAAGCATGTTTTTTATTGCTCGCTCGCTTCACGTGATCTTTTTTAACCGGGGTAGACAACGTTTTAAGCTTCCCCTCGTAGAGCACACCAACTTACATATTTCGTTATATGTGTTATTCGTGCTTGCCTACGCTTTTCATTAAACAAAGAGATTATTGTGTGTAATTCAAACATATCGCCATTTCTGACGATTTCTTGGCATCGATGCCACCGATCTTCAGGACTCAATGCTTGTTGTAAGGCAAAGTTTTGAGCGATACACGGTCGGCATTGATTGATGATTGTTACGGTTTGATAGTGTCCGTTGTTGCCGTGTCTGATACATCCGTAGACGTTCCTTGACTGCAACTACCATATATAATTGTAGTAGGAATGTTCGCACATGGGACATCTCGTACAATACTAGATACGTTCTTTGCCTCAATCAGAGAATGATAAATTTGGTTGACGGTCAGATGATTGTCATTTGAGGCGCAAGCCGCATGCTAGCTACTATGGTATTGAATCCCGTAGTAAGTTAAATTCTACTCCTCGTTAGAAAAACCAATATGGTAACTAACTATATTGTAAAGAAACGGTGGAGGGGGCAAATCATTTGCATCTGTAGCGACAGCCAAGCTGTGCTTAAAGCATTACATCACAGAACGCAGTCGGAAGGCTAAATTCAAATAAACTTGCTGGGCAAGGCTCAAAAAGAATTTTAGGACCCGTTTAATGACTACATTATAGTAAGTCCGCCTGTATTCTCAATTAGTGTTTTCATTGGCAGTTGGGTTTTATATGAGCATGACTATAAATTCTATCCAGGTTGCCGGCAGACCAAACGAATGCTTCCCGATATCTCTAAGAGATCAGCGGGCTTCATTCTGTCTCTCAGCAGGAACGACCGCAGACTCTTATTGATGTCATAACGGAGCACAGAGTCGGTCTTCTCCCCTGACACTCTGTCGAAAATGGAAACCGATGACGAACTAAAAATAAATTCTATACGATCAGAGGAAGAAGATGAGCTCTTGGGTGCATGTTCAGTGCACAGTAGCGTGGTGGAGGCTAGTCTGGTAAGTTCTAGCAATAATACGGTTTCTCTAGATTAATCTCCATCACTCAAAAAAGGCTTCAGCCGCATTTATTATGCGTCTTTCCAAAAATGCAGAAGACATCATCTTTATCAAGGAACTATGGACAAAGGTTAGTTTCGAACTTGTAAATCACTTCCTAACCACAGCAACTTCGACTTAATCGTTGCCAGACTCGAGACTCCCAAAGGCTCCTACTGGCTGGCATCGGCATATCTTGGGCACAATCATTTGGGCCCTCTTTCTGTTGATAACCTAGAAATTGTAGCACTGGATCCTGGAAGGCTAAAAACGGGCCTCAATATCGGGTGCAACGCTAACGGTATGGAACAGTTGCGACATCAACGAAAGAGGTGAGTCCTTTTTGATTTATATATTATAATGACTAAGCTTATTGTTTGCAAAATTGGCAATAACCCACTGTTATAACAAGAAACCGACAGAAATTGCTAGATATCCCTCTTGTTTTCGATAATATTTATCAAATACTAACTAACTGGATGGGTTTCGTCTGAACACTCATTTTCAGACCATAAATACCTCCAATTCAGATGCTTCTTCCAGCCAGCCAGCATTCCGGAATTAAGGAAAAACTGATTGGCCAAAACACAGAGTCCCCCGCGTAACATCAATGAGCTTGACATGAAAATCAAGAATTTCGTTCTGGCTCTCAATTAGGCAATGACTGCTTCTTGCCCTCTTTTTTAACCTAAAAGCAAGAAAAAGTCGTACTGGTGGGCTTCAGCATTGGGACTGCTTAGAAACGCTTGCAAAAACTTTTTAACCTAGCAAAAACTACAAGACAAGTAACTGACTCGTTCTCATACAAGGAATCCCTCAAAATAAATAAAAAAGACCTAAGGAAGGCAAAGCGACACTCCAGAATTCTGTGACAAAATAACAGAAACCTCTGATACTTCGCGGCTATAAAAAATTATCTCTACAAGTCCTATGATGGCTAGCTAATTGAAAAAAACCGATGACTCTTAGACAAACTCAAATGCTAAATCACTCAACCTGCTACTGGACACCTATTTTGCAGGTAAACAGTAGCAACCACAACAGGTCTGATTATAAGATTATAAGATTCCATTTCTTACGAGTATCTTTTCATATAACTCTCCTCTGTCTTACTTCGACCCTATCAAAAAGCAAAATAGTATCTTTGCGTACATGTCAGACGGTCCCTACTTAAAAGGATTTCACAAACATAAAAAAAAAAGTTTTAATGAGTCCTGTCGCTGTATACTTTGGTCAGACACCTTAAATTACCATTAAAGCAGTCAACGGCAGACTTAAAACGGCCTATTGAGTGAAAAGATCTTCCCTTTACCTAAAACTTTCAAACATCTTCTAATGATTTTGGCGCGAAGTATGCGTACGTATACGGAAACTCGGTAGTGTCAGTAACTTACACTGCCACTAACACTAACGCTACATTTAATTTAAAAATATGCTAAATAATTTAACCAGGGACCGAGGCGCTAAAATATTCGTACGAAGTGATACTGGCCGGAGGACATTCGGACGGGTTTGGCAATCTCCCAGGACAATTGAGGCTTCTGGTACGTAGTATGGTGTGGTATATAGTGTAGTGTGGTGGAAACGAAATTTAATTTTTCACCGCAATTAACTTTTAATGTAAATTAGTGTTGAAATGGATACAGTTTGCCGTACACGTGATGCCAGAGGTGTTGAAGTAGCTCGTGTTGGACTCGGAGCAGGATGATGTCATTGCATGAGTCTATATGGAATGTAATTATATCCGTGCACGGGTTAAATTACTATTTGGTGAAAATAAAATAAATGAGGTGACATGGTCTACTATATGCAGGCAGACTGTTCGACAAATCGCCGCATGGTGACTGAAAAGTGTTTCCCTTAAATTTGTTTACGTACTCCGCATAGCTTCATAACATACAAGTCTGCTAGTGCAGATGGTATAATACCTGCTAAGCTACAAGGTTCTTCAGATGATAAACTAGAGAATATCATGAGTAGCTGTGGAGAAGTGATCCACATTCCACTGCCATGGAGGGAAGTTAATGTAGTTTTCGTCGAAAAATGACCTTATGTTGTCCCAAAGGACTGAAAGCTCTAAAACGACTGATTGATATACATATATGAGCTAAAGTTTATCCAAGGCTCAACATGCTTCCTGTAACGAAGGACTGATATTCACCTATGAGGTTGTTCTCTGGTGAACGGACTTAGGCAATGCAGTCAACTGAAGGAAACTAAGCAGTTTCCAAAAACAGCATGTTACGTTCTACTTCCTCCGCGGCATTATATTTTCTGTTTCTCTTGACACCCCTCCATATCTTCAGCAGGGAAATAGCTGCGAATGCAGCTTTTCGCCTTAATGCGACTACAGAGTGGACAATTTATTTATTTGGCCACGCCAATACTGATTACACTATACCCGAACTTTGGTCTGACAAACACTTTCATGTAAGCTGTCCCTCTAAATCTATCTCTAAGAAAGATGCTTTCATGGAGGACAATTCAATTCAATTCATAATTGGCGGTGTTTTCTCAGATAAGCTACATTTAAGCCTCTCCTTCCCTCTTCCAAATCACTGTAGCGTGTTCCAGGTGGATATCTACGTGATATCTACGAAGAATATCCCCATCTTTTCGGATAATCAGGCCGCTATCAAGTCCCTGGACTCAGTTTGATTGCCTGCTTGAATGCCTATCATCTCTTATGGAGATGGCAGAGCAATTCAACCTTCACTTTTGTTGGGTGCAGGGTCACAGAGACATTCTAGGAAATTGTAGGGCCGACGAATTCGCGAAAATTGGAACCACTCTACTTATTCTACCAGAAAAGGATGGCATAGGTATACCAATCGCTACGTGCAAATCAATATTAAAGCTGAATGTTACTAAAAGAACAGACCTTAAATGAACTGTCTAACGGCCAAATAAATCTGGCAAAAGCTGGATTTTAATCACTCTAACAGTTTGAACCTTCTAAATAGGAATAATCTCAGCGCCATCATAGGCATCATCACTGGACACTGCCTTATAGGCAAGCATGCAAAATCATCCATACCACCTACTCTGTACTCTGCCAAAGAAGAAAACTTTACTTAGGAGCTTTCTTCTATAATTACTTAAACGATCTAAAGATTTAAGACGTTGACTGTCTCTAACGCTTCATCATAAGCCCAATTGTTTGTAAATAAGTAGAAAGATCACAGAACACATTGTGGCATCACAATGGGTCAATAAGCCTATGTCTGAATGACATAAGCTTAATACGGATTAGTGTAATCTATCTCCGTGTGAAACAATATTTTTGTATGGCAGAGGTAACCTTTCTGATTTGCCAACTTAGTCTTAAACGGATTTGAATTGCTATTGTCGTACAAAATCCAAGCCAAAAAGATAATTACAATATTTCTATCAGCCAGTTCAAAATTCAATTGATTTGCTTATAGATCCGTAACCTCAGGACATATGCTCATGTCGAATTAATCGATTAAATTAGTCCCGCGGGGCTACTATTAAGACTGATTTGTTCGTTAAATAATTTTGAGAACTTCGAACTTTAAAAAAAGAGTGATAAATTATGTGTAGACTTCATAATAATACGCTCGGCGCTGTGATGTATATTACCTTACCTATTGGTAATATTTCCAATATTTGCACTGCACTACAACTTTCCGGCACAAGTTACTCAATCACAATCACAATTACTCCGGAGTTTTGGTACATTTTTGGCGAAAGTGATCTTCGAAAGAAAAAAAATAATAATAATAGCGCGTATCAAAATGTGTGAAATAGTAAAATAATAAAACGAAAGTCATAATTACAAGAAAACGAATTAGCTCATCAGCACACTAATCCAATTATAGCCGCATCTGAAATGAAACCGAAATTCATTTCCACAAAAAAAAAAAGAAATATAACAACAAATCTCAACCAAAATCGGTCTGTTCAATGACGGGTTTGAGTATGCTTTCAGAAGTACTCTGGTTTTGGAATTTCCCTACGTCACGACATAAAGAAAGAAAAAATTTAACCAAGTAACTCTTCGAAGAGGGCAGAGGTAGTCAATTCTGTTGATCATCATCTTGAGATGCCGGTCTAAACATCTTATATAACCGGTGGGGCATTCGAGCTTCATTGGACTAGGTCTTTCCAAGAGCTCTCACTTCACTACCTCTGAGATAATAAGTTAGTTCCCTCAAACAAATTTTGACACATCCATCGACTATGATAGTGAGAGTAAGTCGATGATGACTCGAGTTTTTTGTTATATTATTTCTGTGTCTAATACGCACTAAGCTTCTTCTTTTTTCTTCTCTCTTAATTGTATCTTCGAAACGAAAGAGAAAAAATAACGAAACCATGAAAAAAATTTTGCTTACGAATCAAAGATACTATGTATTATCATGAAATTTGTATCTCGATATAAAAGTTAAGGTCTTTTGCCAAAAGGTATTTAGTTTGAATTAAGGTGTCAACTGGTGCAGTGAGTGCGATTTGTATTTGTGACTTGTGACAGTGTTTTAATAAAAATCATGCGTGCTTATCTTGTAAGACAAACTTATCTTAACTTCCTTTAGCTAGTGTGACAGATTCTCTAAGGTTTAAGCTTCATTTTAGATAACCACTATCCTAGTGGTAGCATCTGCGGCTCCACAATATAACTATAAAGGTCCGAATTCGAATGTCCCGCTTGGATTTTCAAAATTCAATGGAAACTTGGGTGGCGGCAGTGCTCCAATGGAACAGACTTTACTTCAGGAAGCAATACAAAACGGACAACTAGTCCAAGCCATTCTAGGACCTAATTCATCTGCCCGTCAATCAGTTGGTTACCAACAACAAATATCATATGGTCAGCATCTTCCCAATAATGGCATTTCTCTTCAGCAACAAGCCGTTCCCCAGGTGCAACACGTCCAACAGGCCTCTGGTTTACAACCTCAACAGCAGCAGTTTAACTATCAGTCGTTAGGCCCCATCGTCACAAAGGATATCTACGTTCATGTTGCTCCAGAGGAGCGCGAAGAAAAACACAATACGTTACCACAACAGATTGTTCGTCCAAGGAAACACTACCGTATTGTCTTCATTAAGGCTCCAACACAACGCATCAGTCCAGCAACACTTCGATTAACTCAAGCTCCTACCGAAGAGAAGACCATCATCTATGTACTAAGCAAGAAGCAAGATCCACTCGATTTGCAAACTGTACTACAGGAAGTTACCCCGAAACAACCCAGTAAGCCAGAAGTTTACTTCATTAAGTACAAAACCCAGGAGGAGGCTGCACATGCTCAACGGACGATTCAAGGTATGTTACGTATGACAATAGTGTTCGATTGACTGATACTTAGTAAGTAGATGCTTAAGAGTATGTCCGATTATCAATTTGCAATTCTAAGTCATTTGCTTTCACCGAGCAATTGAGATACACTTTCACCACTCCAGTGAGACGTCAATGGGCAACGTGGGTTTGATCAGAAGAAAGGTGTACTATAAATTAAATATTTTTTTTTTTTGAATCAAGTGATGATGAAATGGAATTGCGCAGGAGATTGTGTAATTTAGATTTTTAAATTTTGATTAGAAAATTCGTAATATAAAAATCCGTGAAAAGATGTATTTTTTTTTTCTCATATTAATTAGAGAAGGGATCGGGCAAGATTTTCAAACATATTAATATTGCTACGCGAATTTGATTTGATTGCTAATCCTCACCTGACCTCCTAAGTTATACAGACCGTGAGACAATATATATATATATTACCTCTGTTATTTTATTATTTTAAATAATAAAGCATTAGTAGATCCAACGAATTAATTTGATTTCTCATTAGCAAGTGTCTGATGAGTCGATGTTGTGATCAACACTAACACTTGTCATTTAAGTAATTATCGTAACTCCCAGACTCTTGGGTTCCATCATTTATTTGCATAATGAAATTGTGGAAGTAGATACCTGATTCTATGCCGAATTCTATCGTCAATAGGTTAGTTACTGATAGGATTTTATTTTCACAAATATAGTAGTTCTTTTTTTCACTTTGTAAAATCAGTTGAATTGAAATCTATAGGGTTTTCTAATAAGGCAGACTATTTGAGATATTTTAAAACTTTATTATTGGCTTGAAGTACAATCAAAACATTTATGAATGGAACTCGACTTCGTTCATATGGCCACCGCGGGCACGTTTGCAGCGGTCAATTCGTTGGACCCAATTTTCAAAGACTTGGCCACACATTTTGGTCGAAACGGCCGCTATTTCTCGTTCAACGTTGGTTCTGAGCTTTTCTAACGTCGTCGGCGTGTTGGCATAAACCAATGACTTAACGTAGCCCCACAGAAAATAGTCAAGCGGTGTTAAATCGCACGAACGAGGCGGCCAATCGACTGGCCCATGTCTTGAGATAACACCCTCACCATACTTACTCTTCAATAAATCGATTGTAGCGTGTGCCTGTTGAAACCACATGTCGTCCAAGTCCATATCTTCCAATTCGGGCCAAAAATAATCGGTGATCATGGCGCGATGACGCTGACCATTCACAGTAACGTGACGATCTTTATCGTCGACGAAAAAATATGGCCCAATAACGCCGCCGGCATGCAAACCACACCAAACAGTTATTTTTTTGTGGATGAAGTATTGATTCATGTGGGTTTTCACCCGATCAATAACGCATATTTTGCTTATTGACGAACCCATTGAGCCAAAAATGAGTTTCGTCACTGAAGATGATTTTGCGATGAAATTCATCATATTGGCGCATCTTCTCCAGAACTAAATCGGAGAACGTACGTCGCTTCAAATGGTCCATCGGCTTTAATTCTTGAGTCAGCTTGATCTTGTATGGGTGTAAACCAAGATCCTTACGCAAAATACGCCATAATGTGATCTGAGCGATGCCCAATTGATGATGAACGATGCCGTGGAATTGACTGATTTGGATTGTTTGCTACGCACGTCTGAACTGCAGCGATATTTTCAACACTTCGACCAACCCGTTGTCTCACTGACACGGCAACATCACAAAACGAATATGTAGACCCAAATTTTTGTACTAAACTTGTTATTGCCTGTCTACTAGGGCGAGAATTACGATCGAAAATTGGAGTTAATGCTCTTAAAGTTGCATATCTGTAGAAAATTTTTATAATTTGCAGACGTTGTTCGTTAGTGTACTTTACCACGATAAAAATGTTGAGTTTACTGAATAAATTGACAGTGACAGTTTGATGATTAGTGAAAGAGTGCGTTCACAAATTAAATTCAAAGTTGTCAAGTCCCTATTGGAAAACCCTATAGATCGATATACAGGAAAATCTCCTTTCGAGTATCTAAAGGCTGCTGGCACGTGTTCATAGTGGTGAGTGACTGTTACTCCCTAGAATAACTAACCTCGACATAAATTTATTAGTTAATGCAGTTAAGTTAAGATTTCGGCACAATAGATTAGGATTTGTAGCAGTATAAACAATTGGCAAACGTTTTCTTTGTAAAATCCAGAGTTGTATATTATATCACCACGCTGCCTTAAGCATTTGATAATATCGGGCGACGTAACAGATGGTGTAAAAGTTCTTCTTAAATAAATCACACGTTATTTATAAGAAATTGCCGTAAATCATCATTGAATATTAAGACTGGGTTTACGGTTATTAAGTACGAAATAAACGTGACCAATTAACATTTTCGCTATTTGTTAAAATAGCCGATCAACGGCCTCGATCTTAGTTCGATTGTTGTGCTTGCGGTATTGAGTTATTCTCGAATTTTTGGAGTAAATCTTACTTTTCAAAAAACAACGCAAGCCTATGGAGTTGAATCGCGTGATCAACTTATTTAATCACATGAGGGCTCTCCGTTTGTTTACGTGCTCGTCTATCCAAAAATGTCATTCATTAAAAAAGATAACTTTTGATGAAAAATTGTTTTAATACACATTGAGCAGAATGTGGACGTCGTGTGTTATCCAATGGCTGTCATTCTTGTATCGTTTTGGTCTTACACGGATGTTATTGCCGATCAGTGGTAAAAATCCTGCGTAAGGAGGTGTAAGGAGCAATGCCCAAATCGAGGTGCTTGACTGATTTCGAATACTTCGGCTTACAGTAATTTGGCTTGTATGCGCCTTAATTTGCTATAATTTGTACTTAACATAGTAAAGATTTGCCATGATGAATTCAGTAAATGTAATAAACAGATACCAAATACCCACAGAGTTAACAGACCTATACATATATGTACAACTTATTCTTAGAGTTGGGTTTGGAATATTTATCAAACTTTTCTTCCTGTATTTGTTTTTGAATCTTTAAATTTTTTGTCGAGCTGCATTCCGATGCAATTAGTTTAGCTTGGAGGACTAAACGCACCGGACTTACAACGACATGTAACCTGTTTATTTTTTTAACAGTTTTAGATTTGTTAAGGGCGATCCATAGATCTCTACTCATTCAATTACATTATTCAGAGTGCTTCGAAGTCTTAGTATTGTTACTTCAATTGTTTTAAAATATAACTAAAAGGGTCCTAAAATCGTTAATCCTCCAGTACATCATGGATATATAAATTGTACAGAAGTGCACCAACTACGCCTCCTTCCGGTAATCCACCATAAATTACTTTAGGTTACGAGCAGTCATACCCATGTCTAACTCAGAATAATCTGTTTCCGAATTCATTCATCATTGCAGTTGCAGTTTATAGCTGTATAAATAAAACAGTACTTTAAATTTCCAGAATCTATAAAACACCATAAGAAATGAGCAAGTCCTTTTTCTTTAAGAATTTTCTGAACTAATTTTAAGATTCCGGAATGAAAACTGATTCATTTAATGTTTTGTTGCTAAGACTATTTTCTTCAATAACCGGCTGTAAGTGCGAATAATGATCCTAGGCCTTAGAATAATTGCGATTTCCTCAAATTTCCATTGATTAGAGACGTATTCCAGTCTAAGTGTTGCGTTTATATAATAAAGAAGTTTTACTAATATCTTTCTAGAAAATATTTTAGGAAATTTTCTGATAATTGAAGCGTAATGAAGGCCTTTCCTACGTCTTAATTTATTGGTAGGTTTTTGAATAACTCAAGCTTAAGAGTTTTGCTCTTTTTTTAAATCAGTAAACACAAGAATTGAGTTTGATTAAAAAATCGTTATTTATTATGTACAGTCTATAGCATTAAGTTTTCAATATAAAAACAGCGCTTTCTGTCGCTCCTATTTTGGGCAACCGTTTCGAGCATTTGGGGCTCCATTTGAGCAATATAAGCTTTCGATGTCTGAATAGTCTAGGGCTTGTCAGCGAATACCAAATACTTTACATACACAAAAAGTAATCGAGTGCCGTCAAGTCGCGCAATTCCGGCGGCCAGTTCTCTTGTCCAATTCGCGATAAAATGTTGTTGATGAGTCCAGTGGACACTATGGCACAAAGCGAGATAAATAATCACTGAACATTGTCCGGTAAGGTTGACCATTGGCTGTAATACGAGCTTCTGCTTCATTTGTGAAAGAAATAAGGACCGATGATCTCAACAGTATGAAGGTGATTCTAACAGTTCACTTTTGTGGATGTTTTTGAGTCTCATGAGTTTCTTCCAGATTTGCCTAACTCCAAAATGCCAAAGAGCCAAAATGTGTCTCGCCATCAAACATGTTATTATGGTGCACCAGCTGATTTTTTGGGGGTATAAGTCAAGACCTATTAGCAAAATTTTCCACATAGTATCATACATAAATGGACAGAGGTCAGAATGTTGCTTTCTACGCTGAATTTCGGACCTACCGACATACTTCATTCAAACACATCAGCCACAGTTTACTCTTTAAAGTTACATTCATAACTTTGTCAAATTGTTGACAATATCGGTTTGTAGATTACAACGACCGAAAAAAACCATGTAAGGCCGATTTTCAAAATAAGTTTGAACAATTCTTCTGGTGTTAGTCTATTCATGATGATTTTTCAGACAATGGTGTTCAATCAAATGTCATGGAAGTATTAAAAATGGCAAGAGGGCTTGAAAATTATACCTTTTAGAAGATCTGTTAGAGAAAAAATAAACCATTGACCTGTGGTAAAGTATTCCCTTTGCCCTTGTCAGTCAAGCTTTGTCCATTTGTCATGATTTTTCTTGAATCCCGGACCCGAAATATTAATTTCTCAACTGCCTTTTACAACATTTCAAAGCGATAATTAGTTTTGATGGTGGTTTCATTTTGAAGATATTAATAGTCTGATTCAGAAGGTTGCTCAAGTGCTTCAAATTCGATTTAGTCTTGTCGGTTCTTGGTTTTAATAAGTTGTTCACATATTGACAATAAGCTTTTGTATCTTATTCACGTTCTCGTTGCAGTTTGCGTGTTATGCAGATAATTTTCAATCTCAATTATCCTCATAAAAATAAGTTTTTTGCTCCCAGAATTTCTTCAAAATAACAGAGAAAATGCTACAAACAGTGTCCGGTTAACTTTCGACTCCTTCATTCCGCCATGTTTATCGTCCCCAGTCAGATGTTGTTTCTTCTAATGTTTCTGAGATAGTTCGTTACTGTTTCGTTACTTTCTTTTCTTGTAATGAGTAATTGAGTAATGGTTTCGTAGCTTTAGGAGATTGTATCACCTTTTATGGAATTTCGATTATTAGACAGCTGTTTTCCTTATGGTCCAGCTCGTTGATAACATGTCGCTGGTGAAGTATCTAGTGTAAGATTATAGTTCTTTAATACCGCATGCAGCCTAAAGTAAAGATATGCTTTCAGTTTTCATTTAACTATCTAGACTTAGTATCTAGGATCATAACACATAGGCCGAAAAGTCCGTTTTATAGCAAAACACAAAATTTTTGCAAAATTCAACTTTATTTATCAATATAGTTGCCTTCGAGGGCAATACACTGATTGAAACGATTTTTCAATCTTTCAATACAAGTTTTGTACTACGATTTCGGTCTAGCCTCAAAATAGTCCTCTGTTTCGGCGATTACTTCTTCATCGATCCTAAATCTCTTTCCAGCGAGCATTCTTTTGAGGTCTGCGAACAGGAAATAGTCGCTGGGGCCAAATCTGGAGGATAAGGTGGGTGGGGAAGCAATTCGTCGCCGAATTCAGTCAATTTTGCCATCGTTTTCATCGACTTGTGACACGGTGCATTGTCTTGATGAAACAGCACTTTCTTTTTCTTTAAATGCGGCCGTTTTTCTGCGATTTCGTCCTTCTTACGCTCCAACAACGCAATGTAATAGTCGCTGTTGATAGTCTGCCCCTTTTGGAGATAGTCGATGAAAATTATTCCATGTGTATCCCAAAATACGGATGCCATAACCTTGCCAGCCGACTGTTGAGTTCTTCGTCGTTTTGGACGGGGTTCGTCGCCTGCTCGCCACTCAGCTGACTGCCGACTTGACTCTGGTGTGAAGTGATGGAGCCAAGTTTCATCCATTGTCACATATCGACGCAAAAATTCGGACAGAGCTTTCGCATGTCCAAATATTCGTGTATGATATATCCAACACGCTCTTTTGATATCTTCAGAGCCTCAGCTATCTCGATCAACTTCACTTTACGGTCATTCGTAATCATTTTGTGGACTTTTTTGATGTTTTCATCCGAAATAGCCTCTTTTGGACGTCCACTGCGTGCATCATCTTCGGTGCTTGTATGACCACTTTTAAAATATTTTAATCCACTTGCGAATGGTTCGTTCGGCTGGTGCAGAGTCTGGGTAACACTTATCAAGCCATTTCTTTGCATCGGCTGCATTTTTTCCACGAAATTGCTTTGAATCCATTTTTTTTCACAATAACAAAAGTTGCTTCACTCACAACGCTATATCTCGAAAACGAATCGTCCAACAGCTGTCAAATTTATATTTTTTGAAGATTGGTACTAACTGAAAATGGTTTGGATTTAATTCAAGTGGTGCCCTCTCTTAGAAACGGCTTTTCAGCCCATGTATTAGATCCTAGTATATATATAATATTAACGTGGGACAATTTGAGTTCCAATTTTGTATTTTGAACAATTTGAGAAAGCTTTTTCGAAGAGAGTTTACTCCGAAGAAGGTAATGGGGTTAGTTAAGTGGGATTGGATTGGATTGGAGGCAACTTTCATTAGGGACAAAAGACAGGGACAAAAAACATTACGTCGGTGTTCGAGTAATGAGTTTTATCGTACGGTTTTGAATCCTATCTCACTGGTCGAAAGATTTTTTAAGAGCAACTTACCAGATATGCGCATTGTACTGCAATTGTGGGCATCGGAATGCCTTATATACTTAGGCCCGATCAGAGAGGGGAAATATTTCTAGCATCGCTTGAGGAAAACTACACATTTCGCAGCATTTTTGGCGACATCGAATGTGTGGTCATTCGAACGTAAGTTGTTACTAACACACATACCGAGAATGGAAAGTTTTTTCGGTTTTGAATATGTAAGTTGTCGTCCTTAAAAAAGACACCAGCGTCGCATCCTAAATCAGTTTTGGAGCGATCCTTTGGCTGCATACCTTTCCTGGTTTAGACTCTTGTTGAAACAAATCTGTCATTGCATTAGACTGCATGTTCATATTCCCAGACAAAAAAAGAGTCCATGTCATTTAAGTTGAATTGTGAGTTGTTCCACAGACCAATTGTATTTAAACGGAAGATGGTTTTGAGAGTACAGCCCAAAGTATGAATGTCAAGGGGAGGGAAATTTATCTTTGCGTCTATAGCGGAACCAGGCATGCTAGCGAAAGCAACATGCAGAGCCTTGTAAAAGAAGCAATGACAGAAACTGATGACCGATGGATAGGATGTAATTGGTCTTATCATAGCTATGTAGACCTACATCACTTTCTCCGGTGACAAATCCCCTTCTTTGAACTAACAGCACCTTAGAGGCTTTCATGTTTAACATGTTTCGCTTGTTATCCAGAATGATACCCAAATACATTGATACTAAAATCCCATTTCTAGTGCACCAATCTTCGATCATGTTTAGAGCTACTTCCACCTTTAATTCTACTTACACAGATTTTGAAGCAAGATCTTCCTCGTTGGTGAGCATGTTGCATATCATATGAAGGATGTTTTCGCAAAGCAGCTTTGCGCACATGAAACTCGAGCATTCTCTTCAAGCTCTTAAACGTGCCGGAGTCAGATTGATAGGTCTGAAGCTATTGGCGGGCATGTAGTCCTCTTTCACAGACTTTGGTATAAAGTCTACTCTCACAGTTCGCCAGTGTTTCGGTAGGTATTCAGTAAAGCTCCTCTTCACAGTTACCAGCAGCTGGTCTATAACTTTTTGTAACATAACTTGGTATATGCCGTTGGTTCCAGGTAACTTCAAACTATCAAAGGAAGCAATAGCACGTTTAATAGTCGTTTGAGGGTGGCCGTGGCTCAAGTGGTAGTATATTATCGTTCTCTCATAAAACATTATTTTTTGAGAGGCAAAACGGCGAAGGAAACAAAAGAAAAGTTGGATAAATATTATGGGGCTAATGCTCCGTGAGATTACACCGTCAAATATTGGTTTCGAGAGTTTCGTGGTGGCCGCAACTCCACTACCGATCAAGTCCGCAGCGGCATGCCCTCCGATGCGGTTACAGAGGACAATGTCAAAAAAATACATGAAATGGTGATGGCTGACCAGAAAGTGAAGGTGCGCGTGCTAGTAGATACCACAAAGATTAGAACTGAGCACACACGCCATATTTGGGCAATATTCTGTATATGAAAAAGTTATCCTGCCGCTGGATGCCGCGCATACTCATTCCTGACCAAAAACACGAACGCGAGAGCATTTCGAAAGAGTGCTTGGACTTGCTGATGCGGAATCGGTCGGACTTTTGGCGTCGATTGGTAACTTTTGAACACCAGAGAACAGAATAAGTGCCCAGTAATGGACTGAAGCCGACACGAGTGTTTCGAAGCGGCCGAGGGAGACTCGATGGGTCGAAAAGGCTATGGCGTCGGTTTTCTAGGATTGTCATGGCATACTCTTCGTGGACTACCTCGAAAAAGGAAAAACCATCAACAGCGAGTATTACTGTGCATTATTGGAGCGATTGATGGCCGAAATCGCTGTGCAAAACCTATAATAAAACAAACATAACAAACATATAAAAAAACATTTGAAAGAAAGAAAATTTTTCATTCCCAAGGAGGTTACTAGTAGTCAAGCTTTTTACTTATAGTCATTTATCCTGTCTACAGCGTGCCTTCATAGATGGTTACTTTTCTTATTTTGCAGATAGTTTTTTAGTACCTTAATTGAAGGTACTCACTAACATTATCAAAAGCAATTTTTTATTCCTAATGATCTAATCTAAAAACAAAACCAATCCTTTTATCTTTTACGTTTTATTTAATAGAAGCTCAAGAGTACGAGTATTATAATCTGCATAAGTATGTCGTACATTATGCACACAAAGACTCGAATATTATGTCATCTTTGGCCGTGATTTTTTATTAACAAAAATCCCTCTCCAATTTTCTATTGCATAAGTAATCTCTCCCAAAGATCAGGCATACTTTGAGATGCGTGAATCTAATCAGCCGAAGAGCTTATAAAAAATGTAATAGTTCAATCGGTTGAACAGGTAGCCTAAAAGCCAAATAAATGTGTGTAATTCTCATCTTAGAGAAAAAAGAGAGGATTTATCGACTCGAATTATGTAAATCAGCGAAGAAATCAATTTTATTAATTATTTACGAAACGGTCAATGACATTGTCAATTTTTTATGTATTCATGCTTACAATTAAGCCAGAGTTGGCCTGGTAGGTTTATTAACCTTGATCTGCAATTTTCAATGACAAACTTAGACCACAAAAATGATCTGCATAATGGTGAGAGAAGAAACGTGTCATATTGATGGCAAATGCAACTCAAAACCGTTTTAAGTTGAATCAAAAATAGCCCTATTCGTAAGCTATTAAGGTCGAACTTAGTGCTTCGCTGTTTCTGCATTTACTTATAGAGACATATGGTGTATGGTATGTATTTATTTAAAAGTTTTTAAATTTTTTTTGACTTTCAAATTGACGATATATTAAGAGTGTAGTAAATATTCATGGAATTTGCTAAAAAGTTTCGCAATTTATCTGTAGCTTTTCATTCCGTATTCCGCATTCTCTGGAGCTAGCGCGTGACTTTTAAAATGAGATGAATACTATATTACTGCGAGGTAGTTGACTTTGAAAATATTTCATGTTACTTTTACTTCTGATCATATTCTGTATCTTTTTGTGCACCCTGAGGCTTACGCAATGCCTTTGTGTGCGGTTGTTGAAAAGTTCTTTAATCTGTTTACTCTTATTTTTCAATTTCCATAATTTCACTTTGACTTGTTTACGACCAACATATTTCCATTCAATCATTCCATCACAAACCTCTCAACGCTCCACGTCAATCACCAACCTATGTCATCAGGTTACAACAGCCGATTACCTTGCCTTTGTTGTAAATTCTTTTGTCCAAGACATTAATCAACATTGTTAAATTATCTCAGCGAAAAACTTGTACAAACAGTTTTCGTTAAACACCGCCATCACTCTCACAGTCAGATTCGCAGGAAACTCTGTCACTTATGCCTAGCACGCTAAGGTGCTTAGAAAATATATGATAAACAGTCTACCATCGCTAAACTGTTAGTGACATCAAGATCACTTACTCTCTCGGGGTCCTGAAAACTCACGATGTATGTCGTTATGATCACATGAAGCTTAACTGAGAAGCGGTAGTCCTAAAGTAGATTTCGACACCAAGAAAATTTTCTCTGACTCTTGACCAGCAAGTTCATAAGCGAACCAGCTTGGAATAGATCGGTTTCAGAGCCATCCATGATCTCACGATTATATACCTTTCCTGGCTCAGGTTCTGGTCGAAAGAATACGTTGGGGTTGGGAAAGTCAATTTCGTGTCTCTCTAGCGTGTCTTTCGCGTCGTTGCATCAGACTAGGGTCGAAAGTTGATCGGTCCGCAAGATCATCAAAATTATAGTACGTGTTGTACCCGTTTTTCTTAAATGGAAGATGACTTTGAGAGTGGAGCTTATCATATAAATATCAAAAGGTGGGATATTCATCAGAGAGAGTAACTTCTACAGAAAGCTATCTCACAACCAAGGCAAACCAGATCTTTCTTTGGAGTCTGGTAAAAGCAGCGAAAGCGTATTACACCCGATACCTAGCGCATATACATATAATTTTTCTTATCATTATCATGTGGATCCAAAGGATTCTCCTCGGTAAGAAAACCTATATCATTCCAAAAGCTATATTACACCGCCAGAAAAACCAAAGAGCTTTGGTAGCTCTCGAGGTGCCATTTTTAGTCCAAAGAAGTTTGTTTTCCACGATGGCACCCAAATACTTAGCTTCGTTAGAAAAGCTGATATTAGTGCCTTTAGCACTAGATGAGTCAGACCAGTCAGCTTCCTTCTCCTTCCTCCTTTTCAAAAACACAACAACCTTTGTCTTGAATAGATTGACTGAAAGTCCGTTTCTACTGCAACAATCATCAATCAAAAAAGATGCCTGCACTTTAGAACATAAGTCACTATGTAGGTATGATCCAACATACCAGTATAAAAAAAAAAAAAAAAAACAGAATAACCACCGTGTTGCGCTTCCATTACTCCGATTTGAGTTCCGTTTTCCTTTTTGTTAAATTAATACATCTGTTGTTGACAGTCCCTATAAATCTTAGCGCTATAGTTTGACATTTGCAAAAGTTACGTAGCCAAGAGTACATCTATCTCTGTGTGATTTTACTATTTTAGAAATGGATTTAAATTTGCAACAACGAACTTGTTTTAAATTTTGCGTAAATAACGAATTTAATGGTGCGCGAGCGTTGGAAATGGTGGAAAAGTTTTTTGGCAACGATTCTCTAAAGAAAACGGTCGTTTACTAGTGGCACGAGCCGTTCAAAAGTGGTCGTGAGTCAATCGAAGATGATGAATGCAATGGCAGACCATCGGCATCGAAAATCGACGAAAACATTGATGAAGTAAAGGAAATGTTTGTCAATAACCGCAAATTAACCATCAAAGAGAGGGGAGGACTGGAACATGTCCTATGTATCCGTTCAAGACATTTTGGTTAATGATTTATATTTCCGTCGTATAGCAGCAAAGTTGGTGTTAAAATACCTCAATTTAGTGCGAAAGAGTCCATTCTAATAACGACTTGACAACTTTTTCTTTTTTTTTTTTTTAATTAAAGGCAAACCATTTGAGATATTTCAAAAACTTTATTATTGGCTTGAAGTACAATCAAAACATTTATGCGGTCGATTCTTTGCACCCAATATTCAACGACTTGGCCACACATTTCGGCCTACACGGCCGCTATTTCGCGTTCAATGTTGGCTCTGAGCTCTTTCAACGCCGTCGGCGTGTTGGCATAAACCAATGACTTTACGTAGCTTCGTCACTGAAGATGATTTTACGATGAATTTCATCATCTTGGCGCATCTTCTCCAGAGCTCAATCGGAGAACGTACGTTGCTTCAAATGGTCCATCGGCTTCAATTCTTGAGTCAGTCTGATCTTCTGTGGGTGTATACCAAGATCCTTACGCAAAATACGCTATAATGTGGTCTGAGCTATGCCCAATTCTTGAGAACACTGTGGAATTGACTGATTTGGATCGTTTGCTACGGACGTCTGAACGGCACCGATATTTTCGACACTTCGACCAACCCGTTGTCTCACTGACACGGCAACATTACACAAAGAATATGTAGACAAATGTTTGCACTAAACTTGTTATTGCCTGTCTACTAGGGCGAAAATTACGAACGAAAATTGGAGTTAACGCTCTTAAAGTTGCAGTCACCGACTCCAAATATCTGTAGAAAATTTTTATAATTTTTATACAAGAAAGCTTATAATTTTTTTATTTTTTATTTTTGTTTTTATACTTAAACGTACTTGAATCAGGTGTTAATATTTTAAAGTTTACTTTATTGAGAAAAGAATTGTAATTTTAGTTTGATCTTAAATCACTTATTAATTGCATCACATTTATAGCGTAAAGATTTGAATGGTGTATTATAAATGTCGTTGTTATACTGCAATAAAAATACTGAAATACTGAAATACTTCCTGATTTGCAAGGAATAATATAATGCCTATATTTTCGGGCTGGTGACCGACAACGCTGTTAAATATATGTGTTCTTAACAAAAACTCTGACTTAATTCACGTTACATGCAGCAGCCATACGGCAAATCTTTTGACAAAAGATATTACAATTAGCATAATAAAAGAAAGCGTTTTACAATTTTCGAAATGCTTCAAAAATCATCCCTGTCTGGAGAATAAACTAGTAGGCAGTGGCCGAAAAAGAATTGCGTCACCGTTTGACATTCGTTGGTGCGTTTTCCGAAAATCATTCGAAAATTTTCTACACAATTTAAAGTTCATGAGAATTTTGGTAGCCGAGGACAACAGAAAAGTCATTAACATCGAGATTAAACAGCTTCTTTTTGATGACGAATTTATACTGTCAGTTAATGAGAAAATCTAAATTTATGATCCTGTATGCAAAATAATTAATAAGTTTCACAAAGATTCCACAAATATTTCAGAATATTATTGCTCCTTACCTAGGAGCAAAAAAATTATAAAAAAAAGTCTTTTTTCGTCCTTGTATCTGCGTATAACCCCTTAACCTTTGCCTTTGATGTCAAAATAGTTATAAAACAAGGTGATGCGCTGCCCTGTGACTTATTTTACATCATACTTGAACGAATTTTGCGGATCTCATAAGCGAACACAGAAGGCACAATCTTTCAAAAGTCTGTGCAAATACTAGCATGTGCCTATGATACCGACATAATTCGGAAAACATAGCAGGCTGTCACCGGTACGTTCCCGAGTATTAAAACTGAGGCTGCGAAAATGGGCTAAGCGATAAATAAGCGCAAAACCAAGTATTTCCTGTTAACAATGAGACATACACAACATCACAAATTGAACAAAACTTTACAATCGACAGTATATGAAAATCAGTTTCGTCAGAATCCACGGCATGTACCACATTACACCGATTATTCATTGCCTTCTGCCTACGGCCTATAGCAGCGGTTAACGAATCTAATGTGGCAGCGGTTCCAGCAACGTAGCAGCGCCTTAGTGCATCAACATGTCCTATATTCACACCACTGCGGTGTTGAATAATATAGTCGTAATTTTCTAACTCTAGGGCCCATCTAGCTATTCTTGGATTAAGTTGTTTTTTACTCAATGTTAGAGGCAACGAGTTGCCATCGGTTACAATCTTAAACGGTATGCTCTAAATCGACGCAATACATATATAATGGATAGGGTCTCTAACTCGAAACTATGGTATCGCATTTCGACTGAAGTTGTTACCCTATAGAAAGAGATTACGGAATGCAATTTGCCATCTGACTGGAGTTGTAAAATGACGGAACCAAAACCAGCTAAACTAGCAACGTAATGCAGTTCAGTCGGTGCCTTCAGATTACAGAAAAATTGGATAAATATTACGTGGCTAATGCTACTTCAGATTACACCGTCAAATATTGGTTTCGAGAGTTTCATGATGGCCGAAACTCCACTACCGATCAGGTCCGTAGCGGCAGGCCCTCCGGTGCGGTTACAGAGGACAATGTCAAAAATATACATGAAATGGTATTGGCTGACCGGAAAGGTATATTAATATACCTGCAGCCGAGTTGAATAGCTACAACGATTTTCAAAGTGGAGAAGCAATTTTTGGTGTCTTAAACCAAAAAATTATCCAAGCCCAGGAGACAGTAGAAGCTAACACCAAATCTTGCTTAATGCTAAGAACGTATTTAAGTTTTGCATCCAGAGAACATCTAGGTGTAGAAAGGTATGCAACTCGTCTGCTAAGTATTTCGACGTCTTCAGCATGTATTAAAAGATTTTTCTCCCGCTGGTCTTTGTTCACACCAAAACCACGAACAGACTTTCGCAAGAGAAGTCAATAAAAACTTGTTCACATCCACTACTCACTTAAAATGAACGATTCAAATAAAACAAATGAATATTTAACTTAATATTTGATTTTTATTGATCTTAACACACTTTTCGTCGATTGTTAAATTTTTATTTTTTTATTTACTACCTGTGTAGCAAAAGTAATAAACTGTAGATAATAACGTGTGTAGTTTATGAAATTTACTACGTAGTTAATGATGTAGAAAATGTAGTGTAATTAATTCAGCCAACTCTGCTTGCAAGTCACCTGTTATGCGGCTGTAGCAAGGAGGGGAATTCAGCTAAGGAGGTGAGGGGAACTTCTTTTTGAACTTGGTACGCAGATGTACCGAAAGAAGATGTTGTGTTGACAAGTTTTCCATAACCCGAGCGTTGCGAAAGCGCTTTTGACTTAATAGCTGTTTCTCTTAACTCCACATATTTCTGTCTGCTTACGTAAGTAAGATCATTCAATTTGTACTTACTGTTGCAGTTATCACATCTCACGGCAGTGACGTTGACACACTCAGTTGTTGCATGTGGGCCAGCGCAAATACCACAGAATTCTTGGACGTGCTAATTACTTTGTCCATTGTCCATGCCCAAACATTTGGCCATTATGGTATTATGTGAGTTTGCCTTTAAGCTTTTTTTTGGAAATTCCATTTTACCTGTGTGAATTATTGACCGAAAGCGCTTTTTAAATCAGAGTTTAACTGATCCATTTTCTAATGACACGAGATAAATAGTATCAGTGAAATGTTCATATTTTTTAAGAATTTTTTTCGGATCTATACATTTAATGCTATTGGTGGTATAAGTTCACTTTTAAGTTCTTCACAATCTATTGTACATCTTCCATGGCATATAGTACAACTTTAAACGATTTAACTGGCTTGAGATAATTGAAAAAGAACTGGCACTTTAATTCTTAAGTTTTTCTTTTACTAAATTAACATATAAGATTGAGTTGTTCCGTACGAGATTCTTATTTTAATTGTGATTTTCTTAATACCATAGAGTAATCAGATATATAAATGGACTTAATAAGATCATGAACATATTCAATTCATTTTTAAAGCAAATTAATTGGTGGTACAAACGTATTAAAGGTTTGCATGAATGGCATTTATTTGAATACTCTCAACGACTAGCAGTCATATAAACTAGTGTACCCTGAAAATGGGTACCACTGTTTAGGAGTCAAGCACTGCACAACGTTACATCACAATATAACGAAACGAATACACTACTTGATACCTTTACAGCAAGTGAGCACGGTTGACTGTTAATTTTACACCAAGTACACCGAATGTCTTGAATGAAACGAATGCAGTGAGTGGGTAGTGTGACTCTAACATTGGGTGGTATGCATAAAACCGAAGTACTTACTTCAAGTAAAAAGCTTAAGTGAATACTAAAATTTAAGTAGGTGCTCCGATTTTTACTCCTTGACCGCCAGAATGCGCTGCTACTGCAACAAAGGTTATGGTGCCTTGAAGTCCGTTTATATTTAGGCAGACATTCCAAATTTCAGTGCGATACTATCTTTAGTTTTGTTTTGACAGCTGATTGTTGTTGACGTGTTTGGCATCATGTTGAGTATGGACAAAAACGATTTTCGTTCCCTCATAAAACATTATTTTTTGAGAGGCAAAACGGCGAAAGAAACAAAAGAAAAGTTGGATAAATATTATAAGGCTAATGCTCCGTCAGATTGCACCGTCAGATTGCACCGTCAGATTGCACCGTCAGATTGCACCGTCAGATTGCACCGTCAAATATTGGTTTCGAGAGTCCGCAGCGGCGGGTCCTCCGATGCGGTTACAGAGGACAATGTCAAAAAAAATATATGAAATGGTGTTGGCTGACCGGAAATTGAAGGTGCGCGATCTAGCAGATACCACAAAGATTAGTACTGAGCACACACGCCATATTTTGGGCAGTATTCTGCATATGAAAAAGTTATCCTGCCGCTGGTTGCCGCGCATACTCACTCCTGACCAAAAACAGGAATGCGAGAGCACTTCGAAAGAGTGTTTGGACTTGCTGAAGCGGAATCGGGTTGACTTTTGGTGTCGATTGGTAACTGTTGAACACCAGAGAATGTGTGCCCGGCAATGGACTGAAGCCGGCAAGAGTACTCAGAAGCGGCCGGAGGAGGATCGATGGATCGGAAAGGTTATGGCATCGGTTTTCTGAGAATGTCATGGCATACTCTTCGTGGACTACCTTGAAAAAGGAAAAACCATCAACAGCGAGTATTGTTGTGCATTATTGGAGCGATTGAAGGCCGAAATTGCTGCAATACGGCAAGACAATGCACCGGCGCATGATGCTGTCGCATCTACCGTATTCGCCCGATTTGGCTCCCTTGGACTATTATCTTTTCCCAAACCTCAAAAGATGGCTCATCAATGAAAAATTCAGCTCACGCTAGGAAATCATCCACGCCACGGAGGAGTATTTTGCAGACCTTCCAGAAATTACTTTTCGGACGGGATTAAGAAGTTGGAAAATCTCTGGAATAAGTGTATCAAACTGAAAGGGGATAACCTAGGAGGTTACTCTTCACACAACGTTGTAGTGAAGGAAAATTTATCTGTTAACCAAATGCACCTCGAATTTGTGCAAATCTTAACAGTGCATTATGTTTTACTGAACAAATCTCAACAACCATGCTAAGGTAGAAGCAGTAGAGCTATTCATTAATGAATATTATAACAAATATGAAGAAAACTGAAAACAAGCCCATTAAGCTTAAAGAATGGGACATTATCTTTCTTGATACTCTCAACGTTGGTGAAAATCTAACGATCGCTTGTATTCCCGGTAAGTATTGAAATAAAAAATATACACGACTTTAAATAATGTGCGTTTTATAAAGGTGGCTTATCTGTCGGGGCAGATTATGCCAACCAAGGTCTGGCGGAAGAAGATGCATCGAACAGCACAATAATATCTAAAAACGCTGCATCAACAGAAGAGGCAGAAGAAGTTACAGCAAAAGAAAAAAGACGGAAGTTCAACGAAACAGAAGAAACAAGTAGTCTTACAAATGGTGAGCTTCAGCTTTTGGTTTGGTTGGAGCAATTAAAACTCATTCGGATGCAGAAAGAGGAGATTGAAAGAAGGACACATAGCGATAATGAAGAACGAGGATCTCACTCTTATCATACCTCCACCAACACTGTAAGCGACAGTGGATCAACATATTTTAATTTGTAAAAAAAAAAAAAAAAAACTGCCCGAAACATCTTTCAATAACAACTCTCTCTTTAGTGTGGAGCTTATAAAATGCTTTTTCTTGATTTATCGTTGCACTATTAAAAGGTGTCATAAGCCACGGTATAATTCCATAGCCCTCATATCCGAGCAAAACAACGTCAGTTGAACTTCGCATAGTGGATTCCATGGCGCTATTTCTCCAAATTCTGGAATCATGGACTGACCCTGGTCACCGACAATCAACACTGATAAAATATTGAATCCCATTGCACGTACCTTGAATATTTATGGAAGCATAACCTTTTCGGTTTATGTATTCTTCTACACTCTTCCCACATGAGTACAGTCTAAGGCTCCTATGCTTGTAGGGAAACGATATGTGCCACTCCATTCTTGCTTCGCTCTTAACTGCTCCTCATAGTTCGATGGAAATTTTATCCAATTTGATGTCTTTTCTTTAATGAGTCCTGCAACATCGTTAGCTTACCTTACCAACACCAGTTTGAAATCCAGGATCTAAAATGTACTGCAAAAAAATCCGCATCTCTTCGAGATGGGTAGTAGCACCTCCCCTTGTTTCAATTTGAAAACCTTTGAAAATAATATTGTAATAATAATAAAAACAATTATAATAAATATAACTATTGTATAATAAATCAAATTAATGCTAAGATTTACCTATGAAATGTTCACTTAACCACTTTACATTTTCTCGTTCAAAGCGATAAAGTTGCTTGAAATTTGAGTCAGTCCCCGATCTTCTTTCCTTATAAACTTTTGTGGAGTTAACACATATATACTCTGCCATTCTTTTACGACCTTACTCGCTTTAAACTCGATCTGTGACTAAAGTCTCTTGGTATTGCACCTTACAAAAGCAAAAACAAATGCTATAGAGCTTTTAAGTTGGTCGATAGCAATTTCAAAAATATGTAGTATTTACTGCAGAAAAAAAGTTCTTACTAGCTTTTATGCATTCCAAAAAAAGGATTTACTACAAAAATTCTTCCAAAAAAAGTATATGCTTTTACATGAAGCAAATACTTAATTCTTAGTATTTACTTCATTTTTATGCATACAAAAATAAGTATTTACTATGAAAATCTGAAGTAAAAGCATTTACTGCCTTTAATGCATACCACTAATTGATTCAGTGTTGATGCAAATCATTTTGTTAACCATTGAAACTATTCATTATAATTTAGAAAAATGTATTTTCACGAACTGAGTAAATTTGCATATGTAGATTAAGTAATATTTGTTTTGACCGTGCCAATGTACTATATAACTTTATTTTATGATTCAACAAACGATTCAGATTTTTCAATGGTAGATGCAACTGGTTTGTTAGGTAATTTGGCTATTAAAGCAAAATTAATAAGCGGTGATCTAAAAATAAACAATAAAAGAGGCCGAAGTAAGGTTTGGGATGTATTTGGTGTGATTGAAAAAAGAAATAGTCAACCAATTGAAAACTTAGTAGAGTGCAGAAATTGTGTGCGTGTGTATACATTTATGATAAAAAAAGTGTACGTGTCATAAAACAGTGGACAATCGAAAATTGCCGTCCTTTTAAAATTGTAGAAATTTCCTAATACTCATATCGATCGGTGAAAAAAAACGTTGATATTGAAAAGCAGTTCCCGCTCCAAACAACAGTTTCGCGAAACATCAAAAGTTTAAGTAATAAATAATATAACTGTAAAAAGAAATGGATATGGACTTACTTGTGATATTTGGACCGAAAGCTTTTTAAGATATCATCAATTCACTACGTCAAGGAGGGAAAACTAAATACGAGACTTCTAGTTCCTTCTTAAAGTCAATGAATGGCTAACCATGTTCAGGTTATTTGTTGGTTAATTTCTTTCTTTAAGTGTTTAGAAAATGTGTTGCTAAATTTTTAGCTTAAAGCATCATAAAGTCCAAAATTAATAATATCCGAAATGAATTTGAATGAAATCTATATGAAATGCCAACCATTGTAACAGACAGATGTGCAAACATGATCCCCGCTTTCTGTTCATATGAAAATATATTTTGTAAAAATTACAACGCCATCGAAAAAATAATTAAGGTAAGTCCGCAAATATTTGACTTGTGTAATCTGCGCACAAAACTTCTAAAATATTTCGAAGATCAAGCATAAATTTCCTTAAAATAAGTATATGCACTGCAAACATTGGAACACAATGTATAGGGTTTTCCAATAAGGACTTGACAATTTTGAATTTAATTTGTGAACGCACTCTTTCACTAATCATCAAACTGTCACTGCCAATTTATTCAGTAAGCTCAACATTTTCATCATGGTAAAGTACACTAACGAGCAATATCTGCAAATTTTAAAAATTTTCTATAGATATTCGGTGTCGGTGACTGCAACTTTAAAAGCGTTAACTCCAATTTTCGGTCGTAATTCTCGCCCTTGTAGACAGGCAATAACAAGGTTAGTGCAAAAATTTGAGTCTACATATTCGTTGCGTCATGATGCCGTGTCACTGAGACAACGGGTTGGTCGAAGTGTCGAAAATATCGCTGCCGTTCAGACGTCCGTAGCAAACGATCCAAATCAGTCAATTCAACGGCGTTCTCAAGAATTCAGCATCGCTCAGACCACATTATGGCGTATTTTGCGTAAGGATCTTGGCATATACGCATACAAGACCAAGCTGACTCAAGAATTGAAGCCGATGGATCAGTGACGTACGTTCTCCGATTGGGTTTTGGAGAAGATGCGCCAAGATGATGAATTTCATCGCAAAATCATCTTCAGTGACGAAGCTCATTTTTGGTCCAATGGGTTCGTCAATAAGCAAAATATGCGTTATTGGTCGGGTGAAACCCCGCATGTGCTTCATGAATCACCACTTCATCCACAAGAAATAACTGTTTGGTGCGGTTTGCATGCCGGCGGCGTTATTGGGCCATATTTTTTTGGTCGATGATAACGATCGTCACGTTACTGTGAATGGTCAGCGTTATGTGGTTTCAACAGGATGGTGCCACATTTATTTATTTATTTATTTATTGAAGAGTAAGTATGGTGAGCGTGTTATCTCAAGACATGGGCCAGTCGATTATCCAAGAACGATTTAACGCCGCTTGACTATTTTCTGCGGGGCTACGTTAAGTCATTGTTTTATGCCAACACGCCGACGACGTTGGAAGAGCTCAGAGCCACATTGAACTCGAAAGAGCAGCCGTTTCGGCCGAAATGTGTGACCGAGTCGTTGAAAATTGGGCCCAACGAATTGACCGCTGCAAACGTACCCGCAGTGGCCATATAAAAGAAGTCGAGTTCCATTCATAAATGTTTTGATTGTACTTCAAGCCAATAATAAATTTTTTGAAATATCTCAAATGGTTTGCCTTCTATTTAAAAAAAAGTTGTCAAGTTGTTATTAGAAAACCCTATATTATTTACTAGGTGGGGTGAAAAGAAACCTCCTTGGGAATGAAAAAAAGATTTTTTAATTTTTTTTTTATTTTATTCAATATAGTCCCTTGTAGTTTGATAAACTTATTCTAGCGATTATCCAACTTCTTGATCCCGTCCGAAAAGTAATTTTCTGGAAGGTCTGCAAATTACTCCTCCGTGGCGTCGATGATTTACTCGCGTGAGCTGAACTTTCCATTGATGAGTCATCTTTTGAGGTTTGGGAAGAGATAATAGTCCGAGGGAGTCAAATCGGGCGAATACGGTGTTTGCGACGGCAATTGGAGCCGTAAGTCATTGATTTTAGCCGTGGTTGCGATGCTCTTGTGCGCCGGTGCATTGTCTTGAAAAAACAACATTTTTTTTCGCTTCATGTGAGGCCGTTTTGCAGCGATTTCGGCCTTCAATCGCTAGAATAATGCACAGTAATACTCGTTGTTGATGGTTTTTTCTTCTTCGAGGTAGTCCACAAAGAGTATGCCATGATAATCCCAGAAAACCGACGCCATAACCTTTCCGACCCATCGAGCCTCCCTTGGCCGCTTCGGAGCACTAGTGCCGGCTTCAGTCCATTGCCGGGCACTCGTTATGTTTTCTGGTATTCAACGGTTACCAATCGATGGCAAAAGTCCGCCCGATTCCGCATCAGCAAGTCCAAACACTCTTTCGAAGTGCTCTCGCGTTCGTGTTTTTGGTCAGGAGTGAGTATGCGCGGCACCCAGCGGCAGGATAACTTTTTCAT
The DNA here is from genome assembly GCA_907269105.1 of Volucella inanis. NCBI lineage: Eukaryota > Metazoa > Arthropoda > Insecta > Diptera > Syrphidae > Volucella > Volucella inanis. The sequence continues at coordinate 154,604,878 of OU026153.1, forward strand.
ATGCAAAATATTGCCCAAAATATGGCGTGTGTGCTCAGTACTAATATTTGTGGTATTTGCTAGCTCGCGGACCTTCACTTTCCGGTCAGCCAACACCATTTCATGTATTTTTTTTTGACATCTGTAACCGCATCGGAGGGCCTGCCGCTGCGGACTTGATCGGTAGTGGAGTTGCGGCTACCACGAAACTCTCAAAACCAATATTTGACGGTGTAATCTGACGGAGCATTAGCCTTATGATATTTATCCAATTTATTTATTTATCCATCATTTAGTAATTTTTCATCGTACATCGCTTACCAAAAAAAAGGTTTTTGATTAAAAAAGTCTACAAATTTGAGTTTGACAAATTAAATTTTGTAATAGATTAATAGTTTAACGTTCATAACAAAGTATAAGCAAAATTGAAAGTAGTAGTTTATATTAAGGTGGGTGTTAAAGTAGAAATTTAAAATATTTCAAATGTTAATTTCAACACCCCTCGTTGACATTTTTATCAAAGTTTCATTCCAGATCATTCGAAAAAAAATAAATGTTTGCCCCTTGGGACCGCTTTCGTTAGCCCATGTGCTGCCATTAAACCAGTTTGTAGATAATCAATTTTGACTACCTTTTTGTCAATCGCTTCTCTAATAAAATGATACTTGTATTCAATATGCTTTGTTCGTGACTGATTGCCTTCATATATAGTAGTGCTATACGTTGTGCACTTTGACTATCGCATAAGACTAATGTTGGGTCTGCTAAATTGACTGCAGTTTTGGCTCGCCAATGCACGCACTCCGCTGCGAGACAACATAGGTAAGTTCTCATTGCTAGTGGTACTCAGTGCAAGTGGAGACTGTTTGGAGACAACTCGCTCACCTCGTTAGTGTACTTACCCATATATGTAATTGTGTCCGAATGCAGTATTTATGATAAGCAGAATGCTGCTCTCTTTCGTATTATATATACATATATATTTTTTTTTTTTTGTTTTTATTAAAGTAAATATATAAATTCAATAATATACACCCTGACTGACTAGAACTGCAACCAACTTCAGACTGCTATAAATTCCAAACCGTTCATTACTGTGAGCTCAAATTTTGACACATGACAGATGATTTTATTATTTGCAAGCCTTTTAAATGATTTGCGTCTCAGTTGTGTTGAAAATAGTATGTATGTATAGTATAGTATGATTGCTTTATATTTGGCTGGAAAGCCACAAGTAGGTATCGTTAGAGCCCTCCAGCACCTCAACGTGAATAAATCATTTGTGTCTCGAACCATAGCTCGTTACCGTGATACTGGCAGTGTTGCAAAACGACATGAAGGTGGTCATAAAAAAACAGCAGCATCGGCAGAAATGGTTCGGAAAGTGAAGGCTCGAATTGAGCGAAATCCGCGTCGAAGTGGAAGAAAAATGGCTCGTGAGCTCAACATGTCGTAGGAATGGATGCAACACATATTAAAAAATGAGCTTGGTCTCAAGCCATTGAAGTTCCAAAAAAACGCACGATTTTACACCGCAACAGAAAAAAGTTAGAGTGCTTCGTGCAAGCGTGGTAGTTGCCGAATTTGGTTTTTTCCGATGAGTCGCCATTTGTTATAGAGAAATATGTCAACAAACAAAATGACTGAGTTTACTTGCCATACTACTTCGAAAATGTACACCTTCGGACGGCCACCATAAAGCAGGCAGCACGGATGGTGATGGCTTGGGCCGCCATAGCTGCCGATGGTCGCTCTTCGCTCGTATTTTTGGATCGTGGCGTCAAAATTTATTGCGATCGTATACCGTGAAACTGTCTTAGAGACAGTATTAAAGCGTTAAGCAAACAATCATTATGGTCTGAGACCGTTGACATTTCAGCAAGACTCGGCACAGTCTCACAAAGCGCGCGTCAACCAAGATTGGTTAAAAAACAATGTTCCACACTTCATTTCTTCGACATTATGTATTGCAAATTCTCCGGATGCAAATCCGTTGGATTTCTCTGTCTGGGGTATTTTGAAGGCGAAGGTTGGCACTAAAAAATACCAAAGTTTGGACCACCTCAAGCAAGCACTTCGCCGGGAATGGGCCAAAATACCGCAGAGCCACTTGCGTGCAGCGTGCGATGCTTTCTTCGGCCGTCTCAAGGCCATTATTCACGCCAAAGATGGACACTTTAAAAACTACTGATACAATTTGAAAATTAATCTATTTTCCTACATTTTTTGCTTTGGCATAATAAAATTTATCAAAAAATAAAAAAATTATAGCATTTTAAGAAGTTTCAGTTCGAGTCAGTCACCCTGTAATATATATTTATACAATTCTTTAATCAATTATTTACTTTAGTACAAATCAAATTAAACATTTATATTCAATTTCAAACTAATACAAATTGCATAGTTCTAATCAATTTAAATACAATTTCTCTTTAAACCTGCAACGATCTCGACTCCCCTTCTATCTTTTTAAGGTGTACAATATTCCTTCTAAATTTCTGATTTGTTTAATCATTTTTTACAATTATATCCCCATAACGTGAACTTTCTACTGTGTGCGGAGTAGGGCTAAATTCTGCAGTAAGTTTGTTTTGTTTGACCAAATTTTTCACGTATACCTTGTTCCCTATATCAATATCTGAACTTAAAGCTTTTCGTTTCCTATCGGTATATTCATTTCCTTTTTCGTTTTGCTGTTTATCTCTATCCCTTATTTCTGAATCGGTAATTCGCTTATCTATGAATTCAAGTGATGGTAATTTGTCTCTGTTTAGTCTGTTAAAAAATAGCTCAGAGGGGGCTTTTCCGGGTTGTTGAGTATGGTGTACTATTATACATCATTAAATACTCCACAAACATTTTTTTAGGTCCTTTCCTTCAATCTTTCCTATTTTCAACCTTTTTTAAAATGTCTCGATTTTGTCTTTCAACCTCTCCATTTTGTTGAGGCCAGTATGGAATGCTGTTGAAAAGTACTATATTGCACTGTCCGCAAAATGCCTTAAGTTCTTCGCTAGTAAATTGCTTTCGATTATCTGCTGTGACTGATAATGGAAATTCAAGCCTACTGAAAACCTCTTTTAACACCTTTATGATGTAAGAGATAGCATAGAGGTGATTTTGCATATCTTAGTTTCCTTGTATCGACTGTAATAATCTACTACAATGAACAGGTACTCATTATTTGAAAGTGGATCGACTGAAGTGACCGGAAGATCACCATTGTACATCCCTTACAAGTTTTTATAAGACGATGTTGAGATCTTTGTCTATTCCAGGCCACCACACTTTTGTCCTTAGACGGCTTTTCATGGCAACAAAACCGGGATGGCCCTCATCTGCCGCATCCAAAACGCTTTTCCTAAGCTTTTGGGGAACTACTATTTTATTTCCTCGAAGTAAAATGTTTTCATAGAAACATAACTCATTTGCAAAAATTTTAAAAATCTTTACAGACTCATCCCAGATATTTTTGTACACGCCTTTTTCAACCTTATTTATTTCCAAATCAGTTTCTGAACATTCTTTGATTTCCTGAATAGGTACAGCTTTTGGTGTCGAACTATCGACTATTTGTTGTATATAGGTTTCTTTTTCTGTCGGTGGTAAACTGTAAACGCAGCACCCGTCTTTCAATGCGAACACAGGGTTTCGATTTTGGGCCAAAAATAATTTCCAGCGGCTTATGATCCGTTATCAAATCTAACTCTTTTCCGAACAGGTAAATGTTAAAATGTTATATAGCCCAAACTAATGCAAGCTCTTGTTTATCCGTCTGACTATACCTGCGCTCACACTCTGTTAGCGGTTTATTACCATAAGCAATGATTCTTGGGCTCTTCGAGTTGATTTGGATTAAAATTGCTCCAAGTCCAACAGGACTTGCGTCTGCAATAACCTGCGTACGATCCTTGACGTAATACCCCATAGATTTAATATTTGCAAGGACCTCCTTTAACTTAACGAATGCTTTGTCTTGTTCGTCAGTCAACTTACTATTCTTCGTAATTATTTTCTTTAAAATATTTTTTAGTCGTTCTGTAGTTGTAGCCAAGCTCGGTATCCATTTTCCAATGAAATTAATTAATCTCAAAAACCCTAAATGTTTTAATGCTTTTGAGATATTTTTTCCAAACGCTTTATACCATCAGGACTTAGTTCATGTCCTAAAAACTGTATCTTACGAACTGCAATCAGACACTTGTCTCTATTTAGAAGTACGTTTTTTTCCGTTAGGGTTTTAAGTACTATTTTTGAACGTTTATCGTGTTCTTCATTTGAGCTTCCGAAAATTAATCAATCATCGATAAAGTTTATTACCCCTTCGCAACCTATTATGACTTTTTCTATTATTTTTTGGAAAAGTTCCAGGGCGCACGTTATTCCAAACATTAGCCGTTTGTACTGGTACAAGCCCTTACTGATTATGAATGTCGTTATCGGGATGAATCCCAATCTGGTGGAAGGCATTCTTAACATCGAGTTTGCTAAACACATTGGTATTACTAACTTTTGGTAAGAACTGATTAAATGTAGGTAGCGGATGGTTTTCTTGAAGAACTGCCGCATTCGCTCACCTCTTCTGTACGGTTGCGAAATGGGCTTTATTGATTCGTCAATTGGGATCTCAACCACTACATCTTTAAATTTTGGAAATGGTGAAATGTTTACCTGGTTGTCGCAATTTCCAATTTTGAGAACTTTAAGTGCTATCGCTGTGTCTATTCCCAATTAATTGTTTGTTCCCCCCGCAATAAAGTAAAATGTAACTTTCCCTTTCTCCTTGCCAAACGTTATAGCTGCGTCAAAGCATCTAAACACATCTAATGGCTGGTTACTACCGTAAGCTGAAAATGTCTTGTTTGGGTTTTTAACTTGGTTCAATGCATGTACTTTACAATTTTTTAGATATTTCCATGACATATCCGTCAAAAGATTATGTTTGCAACCTGAATCAATAATCATTATTATGTTTACTCCTCCAATTGTATGTGCAATCGACGTCTCATTGTCTATGTGAAAGATGTAGTTTGATTCCTTTTTTTTCTATAGGGTATATAATTTAATTCGTGCGCTTTTTTTTCAAAATTTTAACGTTTATTTAAGAAAAACATGTACAATAGTATTATTCAAAGTATTGCCCATCTGAAGCTATGACTTTTTCCCATCTTTCTGATGATTTGTGGATCCCATCCCAAAAGAACTGCGCCGGCTTGGCATTTTTGATATCCTGCTCTGATGTGAACCGTATTTCAGTGAGGGCGTTCTGCACCGACCGGAACAAATGGTATGAAAGGTCAGAAGAAACAAGGCCTATAAGGCGGATGGGGTAAGACTTCCCATCAACTGTTTTCCAAATAGATCTTAACCGGAATAGCAACGTGGAGCCGAGCGTTGTTATGATGGAAAATTATTGCCTCGTGTCTGGTCGCATATTCCGGACGTTTTTCGGTTACTTCTCTCTGCAAATGGATTAATTGTGCTCGGTAGCATTGTCCATTGATGGTTTCACCCGGTTTTAGTAGCTCATAATACAGCACACCCATCTGATCCCACCAAATACAGAGCATTACCTTCGCGCCTTGGATATTCGACTTTGCCGTTGATTTGGCTGGTTGGCCGGGTTTCACATATGATTTTTTGCGCTTGGGGTTGTCGTAATGGATCCATTTTTCATCACCAGTAACAATCTGATGCAAAAATGACCTCTTTTCGTGGCGTTCCAGCAGCATTTCGGACATACAAAACCGACTTTCGACGTCTCTCGGCTTGAGTTCATGTGGAACCCAATTTCCTTGATTTTGAATATATCCAGCTGCTTTTAAACGTTTTGAAATGGCTGCTTGAGTGACACCCAAAGATTCTGGGAGCTTTTCTTGTTTTTGGCAACAATCTTCATAGAGTAATGCTTCCAGTTCTTCATCTTCAAACATTTTGGCTGTCCAGGACGTTCATCGTCTTCCAAGCCAAAATCACCACTCTTAAATCTTAAATCGTTCAAACCACTTTTGGTACGTTCGCTCAGCTAGCGCATATTCACCATAAACTTCCACCAAAATACGATGATGTTCGGCAGCAGTTTTCTTTATATTAAAGTAATGAAGAAGAACTTCGCGCAAAAACACTTTTTCAGGCACAAAGTTCGACATATTTGAGTGAAAAAAAAATTATTGTTGTTTACGCTTCAAATGAATGACATATACTGAAATGACAGCAGCTTTCCAGCGCATGTTCCAATGGAATAATAACAATGGAATAATACAAGTTACGCCATCTTTAGCAAACCGCAATTAAGTTATAGACTCAATATAAAGTCGACCTCTTTTCTTTGTCTCTTTAATTTTTTCTTGTTGTCAAAGTTGTCCCATGAATCGGGGAGTTTTCTTTTTTGAACAGACTTGGTTTTGCAAAATTGCCGAAAATGCTCCAAACGACCACAGCCAAAACATTTCTTTCCCCTAGCCGGACACTTTGCTTCTTGTGAAGCAATAACTATTTTCTAGGCCCATTTCTAATTTTGTTAATATCCTGACCTATAGACTTATCTTCATATCTCCAGCTGTTGTTTCACTATCTCCTGCGTATTAGCCTCTTTTGTTATTACATCAAGTGTAATACTATCACCTATTGTCAAAATTTTTTCCCCAAATCCTCTGAATTTCCCTTTTCTGCTATTTGGTCAATCAAATTGTCTTCAATTTTATCAAAACCACACTTTTCCGCCTGATTCCTTAACCTTATTAAAAATTTTTCGAATTTTTCGTTTACTTCCTGTTTCGTTAGCCAAAAAACATGCCTCTCTAAGATCTTACTTTGTTTTGGTAGAAAATATTCATCGAATTTCTTGAGAGCTATATTAAACACATTGTTTTCATTTGTGGGATCTATGTTTGCGCCCGGAAAACTATAGAAAATCTCTTGTAGCCCCAATCCGCCATAATTCAGCAGCACCGCTCTTTTCTTCGATGGAATGGAACGGCTTACAAATTTCAATATAACACATGGGCTGAAAAGTCAGTTTTATAGTTAAACACAAAATTTTTGTAAAATTCAACTTTATTTATCAATATAGTTGCCTTCGAGGGCGATACACTGATTGAAACGATTTTCCAATCTTTCGATACCAGTTTTGTTTCTGTTTCGGCGATTACTTCTTCATCGGTTTTAAATCTCTTTCCAGCGAGCATTCTTTTGAGGTTTGCGAACAGGAAATAGTCGCTGTGGGCCAAATAGGGAGAATACGGTGGGTGGGGAAGCAATTCGTAGCCGAATTCATTCAATTTTGCCATTGTTTTCATCGACTTGTGACACGGTGCATTGCCTTGATGAAACAGCACTTTCTTTTTCTTCAAATGCGGCTGTTTTTCTGCGATTTTGTCCTTCAAACGCTCCAACAGCACAATGTAATAGTCGCTGTTGATAGTCTGCCCCTCTTGCAGATAGACGATAAAAATTATTCCATGTATATACCAAAATACGGATGCCATAATCTTGCCAGCCGACTGTTGAGTTTTTGGTCGTTTTGGACAAGGTTCGTCGCCTGCTCGCCACTCAGCTGACTGCCGACTTGACTCTGGAGTGAAGTGATGGAGCTAAGTTTCGTCCATTGTCATATACCGACGCAAAAATTCGGCTTTAAACACTCCTCTGAATCATCAACATGTTGTTGTTTCTGGTCGACTGTGAGCAAACGCGGCACCCACTTTGAACACAGCTTTCGCATGTCCAAATATTCGTGTATGGTGTATCCAACCCGCTCATTTGATATCTTCGGAGCCTCAGCTATCTCGATCAACTTCACTTTACGGTCATTCGTAATCATTTTGTGAACTTTTTTGATGTTTTCATCTGAAACAGCCTCTTTTGGACGTAACATATAATGCGTGCATCATCTTCGGTGCTTGTATGACCACTTTTAAATTTTTCAATCGACTTGCGAATGGTTCGTTCGACTGGGCGGGGTCCAAGTAACACTGATCAAAAAGCAATGATAAATCAACACACGCAATTGCTTTGAATCCAATTTTTTTCACAATAACAAAAGTTGCTTCACTCATAACGCTATCTCTCGAGAACTAATCGTCCGACAGCTGTCAAATTTATACACGTATCTTTTGAGGGTTGGTACTAAGCGAAAATGGTATGGATTTAATTCAAGTGGTGCCCTCTCTTAGAAACGGCCCATGTATTAAACCTCAGTTTCTTCTCTTTTCCAACTAAATGGAACCATCCACCTTTCAAATTGCCCTCCAATTTAATGGAACGACTTAGAAACTTTATGTGAAACTACATTTGCAGTCTTAATCTTCATTATCATAAAATTAAATAATCTACATTTTAATAGACCATCCAAACCAATTACTTACAAATTGTAAGTCAAACTTCATTTGAAGCCTTAGTCTCTTTCCGATTTAATGGGGAAAAAAAATCCACATATAACTAGGTGGAGTGAAAAGTAACCTCTTTGACTGCCAGGATGCGCTGCTACTGCAAAAAAGGTTATGGTGCCTTGAAGTCTGTTCATATTAAGGCAGACATGCAAAATTTCAATGCGATACTGTCTTTAGTTTTGTTTTGACAGCTGATTGTTGTTTACGTCTTTGGCATTATGTTGAGTATGGACAAAAACGATTTTCGTTCTCTCATAAAACATTATATTTTGAGAGGCAATACGGCGAAGGAAACAAAATAAATATTATGGGGCTAATGCTCCGTCAGATTACACCGTCAAATATTGGTTTCGAGAGTTTCGTCGTGGCCGCAACTCCACTACCGATCAAGTCCGCAGCGGCGGTTGAGGAGGACAATGTCAAAAAAAATACATGAAATGGTGTTGGCTGGCCGGAAATTGAAGGTACGCGAGCTAGCAGATACCACAAAGATTGTACTGAGCGCACACGCCATATTTTGGACAGTATTCTGCATATGAAAAAACACGAACGCGAGAGCACTTCGAAAGAGTGTTTGAACTTGCTGATGCGGAATTGGTCGGACTTTTGGTGTCGATTGGTAACTGTTGAACACCAGAGAACAGAATGTGTGCCCGGCAATAGACTAAAGCCGGCACGAGTGCCCCGAAGCGGCCGAGGGAGGCTCGATGGGTCGGAAAGGTTATGGCGTCGGTTTTCTGGGATTGTCATCGCATACTCTTCGTGGACTACCTCAAAAAAGAAAAACCATCAACAGCGAGTATTCCTGTGCATTATTAGAGGGATTGAAGGTCGAAATCACCGTAAAACGACCTCACATGAAGCGAAAAAAATTTTGTTTTTGCAAGACAATGCACCGACGCACAAGAGCATCGTAACCACGGCTTAAATCAATGACTTACGGCTCCAATCGCTGTCGCATACACCGTATTCGCTGGATTTGGTTCCCTTGGACTATTATCTCTTCCCAAACCTCAAAAGATGACTCATCATTAAAAAATTCAGCTGAAGCGAGGAAACCATCGACGACACTGATGAGTATTTTGCAGACATTCCGAAAAATTACTCTTAGGACGGGATCAAGAAGTTGAAAAATCGCTGGAATAAGTGTAACAAATTAAAAGGGGACTATATTGAATAAAATAAAAAAACATTTAAATTTTTTTTTTTTTTTTTTTTTTCATTTCCAAGGAGGTTACTTTTCACCCCACCTAGTATTTATGATATGCAGAATGTTGCCAATACACTACATTGACAATAAGCTCCTCCATTAAAAAACGAAGTTAATTTACTTCTTTTGCAGCTTCGGAGAGTGCAATATACTCGGCCTCTGCACTAGATGTTGCAACTGTCTGTTGCAAAAACAGACAAAAACCAGTCTGTGATTTTCTTTTGTTTATGATCTCTTCTCAGCTTGCATCGACATAGCCCATCAGAGGCAAACCAGTTTTTTTTATATATTCATTTCTTGTGTTTTTCAAAATTAAGGTATTTAATACAGAGCAGCATTCCAGTGTTATTTTTTAGGGTTTTGAGCGAATTCTGCTAAACCGCTTACGCTGTGTTTCAACAGCAATACGTTCTCCAGTTATAGATTGTTTTTTTTTTTTTTACCAGCTTAAGCTTAATTTGCATGGGAACATAGTTTGGTTTAGCACTTTGCAAATTATGTTTGATGCAAAGATTATTTATATATCGCGTTTGTGAAATTGATAAAGTTTGGTTGTTTCTTTCAATTTCAAGACCGATGCAAAGAGTAGGATGTCCAAGATCTCTAATATCAAAACATTCAGAAAGCTTTTGTTTTATCAACTTTATCCTTACTTTAGAATTAGAAGCTATTATTATATCATCTACATATATTCTAATAAACGTTCTTTCATTGTCATTGAATTTAAAATATACACAATGATCGTAGTTTGATTGTGATAGGGACAATCCTTCGAGTTGTTCATGTAAAGAAGCGTGCCAGAAGAGATTTATTATGACGACATACCTTTTTTTAGTGAACACAATCAACAAAACCTTCAAGTTGATTCATAAAAATCTCCTCGTCGAGTTTACCATCCATTTAAAAAAGCAGTTGATACATCTAAGTGATGGAGTTTCATATCGTGTTCTACAGACAACGCATAAATAATTCGAAGCGAATGTGTCGTATAACCGGCGAATAAGTTTCAACATAGTCAACTCCGAATCCTTAAGTGTAACCTTTAGCTACGAGTCTCGCTTTTCGTCTCTCGATTGTTTCATCTGACTTATCTGACGACAGCCAATAGCTTTCTGATCCGACGGAAACTCGCTGAAAGTCCAGACCTTATTTTCCTTATTCTCTTACCGCCTGGTGCCAATATTGTTTCAGCGGCTTTAACACACTGACGTCAGCTGGTTGAAGGATATGGGTGTTGTTTGGTGGCAGAGCATAAAGAGTAATATTTTTTGTATGGCAAAGTTGGCTTGTTTGTCATTGTCGACAAATGAGACTTATGACCGTCTACAAACAGCAGTAATGGTTTCGGGACTTCTTTCTCTTCAATCCATTTGTCGACGCAGTTAGCTATATACTCATAAAAGGCCTCACTCCGCACCAATCCTTTGGAACGCTTCTGACAATATCGGCAGGTGGTCGAATATATGGAAAAATTAGTAATGGCGGCAGAAGCTCCTCGCTAGCAATCATCATAGCTAACACTGTAATAATATGTTTTTCTTTAGCCATTTAAATTTGGAAAACGTTTCGGTGACCCTTTGGAGATATGACTTTTCCTGTTTTCGGGCATAAGCAAAAACTAGTTTCGTCTCCGTTCATAAGTTAAGTAGCACATCTTCATTTCCTCTTTCTTTCAAAAAATTCTGGAGATCTTTAAACCATTTTCTAATGTTATTTTCTGTTACAATTGCTCTGCCTTTCGAAATGGTCTCAGCTTCTCTAAGGCTTAGGAAGAGATTTCTTTTAAAAAACAATTTTAACCATGTTCTATCCGGGCGATTATTTTTAAATGGATTTTTACGTTTTTCTGCTTTAAGAATTCTTTGAACTGTGTCAATAAGGTCCGTTTTCTTAAGGGGAAAGCCACATTTTGCCACATCTATGCACCAGTCTGTCATCGCCTTTTCCTCTTCAGGATACAAAACAGATTCTGGTCCTTTTTTCTTGCATTCCTCATCTACTTTCCCATGCAACCTATCTTATAAAGTAGTCTTTGGAATATTGTATTTGGAAGCAGCTTTTCTGTGACTCAATTCGTTTTACCGAATATCCTCCAAGGCAAGCTTGATTTTATCACTTCGCGATAAGCTTTTCGAATCGTTTTCTCCAGTTTCTGCGTTCATTTCCTATGAAAATAGGAAAATAAACCAAATTATTTCTATGGCCGGATACTAAAACAGGATGTATCAAAAACTGGCCAGTGTGATCTTTGGTGGCCGCTTACTGAAACCTTAAATATTAAACACACAAGATTTATAAGGACTGAAAGAGAAAAGCATTTGGCTTCATATGAACCAAAAAGAAATAAAAAAATTTAACCAAAGATCTAGTGACCGGCCAGATTGGCCGGAAATAAAAAAGTTCTAGTAACCGGCCACCGTCTAATAATAATGTAAAAATGAAAACTCGTAGTTTTTTTACGTTTTATGATTAATAATTTTTATAACATAACAGAAAAATAAAAGATAAGTTTGAAAACATTTAAAAAAACATAGAAACTCACGTTTTTTGTTTGGTACTTCCACAAACACTAGCGAACTCTAAAACGCACTTCTCACTTTCTCGACGAACTACGCAGACTGCGATTTTTTTTTTTTTTGCGATTTATATTTCAAATGTTGTTAATTTCAACATTATTCCCTCCAGCAAATAAACTAAATCAGTTTAGTGAAGTTGAAAAACTAGAGACTAGAGATGAATGAAAGCGTATCATGCAAATGTACCCTTACGAAATATCTGAACCGACTGTCTAACCTACCGAGCAATTGCTAAATGAAGAGTTGCATAGTTTATTATCAGATGGTAAGGAGTTGTTCAAGGACTTTATTCCACCTGCAACAGTTGTAAACTCTGCAGACAAAGTAAGCAATGAACTTCGTGACTATGAAAGCATAAATGTAACTTTTCACTAAGATTTTAATGTTTTTCAGTGTTGGCATCTACACCAAGTAGAACCAAGTAGAAGTATTTTATTTAAAGTAAGTTGCAAAATATTAGCTACACCAGCAAGTAGTGCTGCTTCTGAGCGAGTTTTTTCTTCAGCCAGACAATTACAGTCAGAAAAAATGTATCTTAATTGTGTTTGATCCAGTTTTAGTCAACAGGAACATAATATAAATTATAATGTAAAAAATCTGAGATTCGAATTGACTTAGAGGAAGATGAAGAAGCATTGAAAAAAAATAGTAATACATATCTTAAAAAAAACAATACCTAATTCTTTTATTTAATTTTATTTATAAACTTCCAGATATGTAGGGGAAAGTTATTGTAATGGGGCATAAAACTAAAAGTAGGATTTTCATCTTATTTCATTGTATTATTGTAAGTAGACTCATTTGGATACACTTACAACGAAAATGTGCATGAACATTTGACAGCTGCACAGCTTGTATTCATAAGACGGCAAATGTGCACGGAATATTCAGTGCATGCAAAGTGCACTGGTGCACACCGAGTATTGATGAATTTGACTCACCAATCGAATATCAAGTGATTCATTCATTTGATTTTTCAAGATGTGAGTACAATGAATGAAGTACCATAAAGAAAGGGATGTCTTGAAAGAGGTTTTAAGACATTCATTGCAGACCTCTAATACATATTCTCTTTTCGACGACCCATTTTGCGAGAGAATTTCATCGTCTTTTACGTCACTGTCAGGCAAGCACTGCAAAAGACTCCAATAATTCGAATTGGGGTTCTTGCTACACGCATTTTTACTATTCATGTTAACTTTTAGTCTTTAAAATAAGGACAACCGGTCCTCGGAATCTGGTGGTCTTACTCTTTTCGCTATTTTGCTAGTTTCTTTCGTATAAGCGGGAGTTTAGAGTATACGTCATGCTGAAACAACTGTCAACAACTGAAAGTCAACACTGTTGACTACCTTAACCAGAAGATGGTTGAAATTCACGTTGCATTTGATACTGGCCCAGAAAATGTTCTGGCCTCTAACATCGCTGGATATGATGAGTTTTTCTACAGGTTCATATATAGAGGGCAAACGACTCGGTAGATAGTGACACAAAAAATCTCCATTAGATGGCAGTGTAATTAAAATAATAAAAAAAAAAGACAATCCTAAAGGTTGGTAGAAGTGGAGTAAGAGAACAACTGGAGAAAAGGGTTAGAACATTGGTAACGATCAAGACGCTCAATTGTGCGTTGGCCCCACGTTAAGTAAAAAAATAAAAAACAAAAAATTGTAATTCAAATATATTTATATTTTTCTCGTGTAATAGAAAAAAGGTTAATAAATATTTAAAATAGTTAAAACAAAATCGAACATTTACTGTGCCAAACGCAAGAAACAATAAGTTCAATCTTCACAGCTTTTGGCAGAGGTGCTAATACCGAATTATGCCGGTTCTGGAGACCAAGCAATTTTTTCGCTAGGCGAGCCCCGCGTTTATGGCGTTTAGCCATAATAAGCTGACCCTCAGTGGTACTCTCTTCTTCGTTCCAGCTAAATTTACTGAACATGCGTAAGTAAGTCTAGGGAGCCATTAAATTAAATGATTTCGTAACCCTTAGGTCAGAACTTAAATAGGCAGTCGGTAGGTTATTTGCGCCTATAGAATCTATATCCAGGCTTCAGTCAAAACCATGTGTGAATTGTCTCTGCTATTAGTGCCAATTGGAGTAGGTAAACCTATTGATATCAGCTCCATACTATATCTGTCTACTTAGTGCGCTTAGTGGGTTCCTCCCAAAACTTTAGAACCTTTGAAGAAGAGGAAGAATTTGCCTTAGTTCCAGGGATTTCAATTTTTTCAGGCAATTTTCTCAAGTCAAAGCATTCAACAATATCTGTCGAGATGATTGCCTGTAGCTCATCTCTACATGCGGTTTTAAAATCGGTAAGCAAATGGTAAGCATGGATCCAAGTGTCCTAAGTTTTTCTGTCGTGGTATGAATATTTAGTTACTCATTATTTTAGGAGGGATAAAACGTAATTCATCGCTTCCAATCAGATTATTTTCTGGAAATAGTGTCAAGAGTTCAGAAAATTGGCGGAGAAGAAATTTTAAGAAGACTGGATGCTCTGTAGGTGATGCTCTTTAGAGCTTTTTCCTTTGTATGGATCCCTCAAATGTTGGATGAATTCCGTTCACCAAGCATAGTTCTTTCCTACCAAATCTTGGAAATACGTTGGCACATGCTTTGTACTTAGTCTTCTTCCGTTGCCTCGGAAGGTTGGACGTCTGGACATCCCTTTTAAACTCTCTTCGGTTGCCCTGTTTGTTAAACAGTCTGCCTTAGTCTTGTTGTTCTGACACATTATTTTAATCTCAGCGACTTTTCGCATATTGTTGCTTTAGATTTTCACTTTTGTAAAGTTGTGAAACGTAGTTCAATAACTGTAGTATTTCTGACGACTGTTTGCTCTCGATACCATTAATCCTCAGCACTCAATGGAGGTTGCAATAGACTTGCCAAAATATTGAGAGCTACGTGATCGGCAAGCGTTCTGGATGATTCTTGTTGAATCATTTTTATATAAAATAGGCATTCAGAATGTACTACCAAAGACGTCCAACTTATTAAATCTTCGATAGAATCACCTAAATCTTCACACTTAGACATTGCTCGAAGGTTTTCCCAATAAACTCTACGAGTACTTCGTCTTTTGGTGAACGAGCGCATATCAGATTTAAATATTGATATGTCTTCATACAAGGTGGTCTTTCATGAATCCCAACTGCTAAGAATATCTTTCCCATTACTGTCACTTATTGTAGCAACCACTTTAGTATTAGGTCTATAACTTTGCTAAGAGATGGAGTAACTTGTATTATTCCATTGGAACATGCGTTGGAAAGGTACTATCATTGTACGTCATTTCAGTATGAATCGTAAACAACAGTAATTTTTTTCACTCAAATTTGTCGAGCTCTGTGCCTGAAAAAGTGTTTTTGCGGGGAGTTCTTCTTCATTACTTTAATATGAAGAAAATTGCTGCCGGAAGTCATCGTGTTTTGGTGGAAGTTTATGGTGAACATGCGCTAGCTGAGCGAACGTGCCAAAAGTGGTTTGCACGATTTAAAAGTGGTGATTTTGGCTTGGAAGATGATGAACGTCCTGGGCAGCCAAAAAAGTTTGAAGATGAAGAACTGAAAGCATTTCTCTATGAAGACTGTTGCCAAACACAAAAAGAGCTCGCAGAATTTTTGGGTGTCACTCAAGCAGCCATTTCAAAACTGCTGGAACGCCTCAAAAGGAAGTCATTTTTGCATCGGATTATTACTGGTGGGATCAGATGGGTGTGCTGTATTATGAGCTGTTAGAACCGGATGGAGCCATCAATGGACAACGCTACCGAACACAGTTAATCCGTTCGAAGAGAGCAGTATCAGAAAAACGCCCGGAATATACGACCAGACACGAGGCAATAATTTTCCATTATGACAACGCTCGGCCCCACGTTGCTATTCCGGTTAAGAACTATTTGGAAGATAGTGGATGGGAAGTCTTACCCCACCCACCTTATAGCCCAGACCCTTCTGACTACCATTTGTTCCGGTCGATGCAGAACGCCCTCACTGAAATACGGTTCACATCAGGGCAGAATATCAAAAATTGTCTCGTTTCATTCTTGGCTGCCAAGCTGGCGCAGTTCTTTTGGGATGGGATCCACAAATTGCCAGAAAGATGGGAAAAAGTCATAGCTTCAGATGGGCAATACTTTGAATAATACTATTGTACATGTTTTTCTTAAATAAATTTTGAAAAAAAAAAAAACCGCATCGTATAAGTTATATACCGTGCATATTTTTTATTATTTTTTTTTTTACTCAGATATTATTATTGATCAACATTTGACGAAGGCTCCATACCATCTGACTGACCTATGGTTTGTCTTCTTTGAGAACTGTTGGCAAAAATACAGCATTGAAGGGATTCAAAAGTCGCTCTCTTCCATACGTTTTCCAAGAAGTAAGCCGCGTTAAGGTTATGGAGTTGAGTTCTTAGCGAGAGTCATCGATGATCCGTGATTCGTAGGCTTTATTAAATTATTTTGAGCATAACGTATTTTATCAATAAATTTAAAAGTTAAGTTAGACAAGGCTCTGTGAATTCCGCTTTCCGCATTTATTTAGCGAAAACTTGTACTAATAAGGTAGCTTAGGAATTTTCAAGGATTCAAGACTACAAGTCTTCGTTTTCAAATACCTACACTTTTCATGGCTAATAGAATTTCTTCATTTGGATGACAGATGCTAGTTTATGCCGATGTGTATAGTCTCAAGTTGTTGCTCACAATAAAGATGAAAATGTTGGATCCTTAATGTGTTCTAAAGTCATAAGTATATAGAATTCGGCTAAATCTCAGCACACCAACGTATATTTCATGCATTTGCAATTATCGAAATTTGACCATCATTGGGCTAGACGAAATAAAAATTAAAATTCAAGATTTGATGACCATGAGCACTTCAGGTCATTAAATCTTTTTTAACACAAAAGATGGCTTCCACGACGCAGCCTATGTTTGATCCGACAATCAAGAGGATGAGGTTTTTAAGGGCATCTACGCAATAGACAAATATCGAAAAGTCTTAAAAAAAAAAATAATTTGTAACTCCTGAAATGTAGGATTCTTGCCAAAGTATTTTTGTTATATTTCTATATATAATCAGCTCCCGAAATGTTTTATTTTTACCCTTTAAAATGTCCTTACGTCTTTTTTAATTGACATAAATCCTCTCATATATTTTCTATAACTTTTTCTTTGTATTTAAGCTCAATTCGACTCTCTTGGTGGAACATCACAAATATCTGATGAAGGAATTTCTCCAGTTACATCTGTAATTGGTTCATTGCAAAATCAACAACAACTTAATTTGCCTGGAGTGCAACAAGAACCTTCTGGACAAGATGGATCTGGAAATAACCTTAGCAGTAATGAAGGACCAATTTATTTACCACCAAGCCATTAATATCACATAATTGCCAGAGAAAGAGGACTGTGATTTGTTGTTAATTGTTTATAACTTCGCATTCTATTGCATGTATCTATTTATCTCATCGAAAAGTGTGAGCAATGTGTTTTTATTTCGTTAATTGTTAATAGCTATTTTATTATTTTTTTTTTATTATATGTTTTCACTTATAAATTCATTAAATAAATTATATTTTCTTTTTTAAAAACAGAATAGACCTCTTTTTTTAGACTGTTTCACAAAGATCAAGGATATTACAAGTGTGTATCACTTGTATTTTGTTGAGTGATGGCGCAATTCAGACTATAGAAGCACTAGCTCGAATATTTTCAAAACATATCGCCGAAGTTGGCTGTTTGATGCAAAGCAGGGACACCAGGGCCCTGGGCGAGGTAGATTTCCGTTTGCATACGCCACCTGAATATAGATCTTGCTATATTACACTGTCACTTCAAATTCGAATATTCTACTACTTGGTGCTTATTATTACTACAGTCCTAACCATCAACGTCGAATTCAAGAAATACTGACCAGGTCGACGTCGCTATACACCGCAGATTCTCTCTATCCGAGAGAGAAATTTTCTGTACAATAAGCTGCTACTATACATTTAGAATAGGTTAGATTGGAGTGGCTGTTGCTTAGGCCTATTGGCTCATTGTGATGTTACTTCTATCACACGCACTTATGTATTTACTTAAGGTAACGGCACAGTTCGGGGCAGAACCTGGACCTCAACCAACAAGCCAGCTCGATCTGAGTCACCGTCTTTCTGTGCTGCACTGGCACTCATGGCGCATTCGAAGATTTTTCTGATGATTTTAACATGAAAGGCATACATGTATTCAATGCACTAATTTGGAAAGGAGAATCTTTGGTTAGAGGGGAAACTGTCGCGTCGACACTGGCGATGTACGAGTAAATATAAACACTAATCGATTTTGTTTATTTGACCTACATTTAACAGCCATCGTATACTGGCCTAGTTAAGCTCGGCTTGTCTTGATAAACTTATTAGCGTGAGTATTGAGCAAAAAGAAAACGGCAACACTATAAAAACCTGTTATAAATGACTTAGCCTCTTAATTCAGCCACAGAAATTCACTCGATTGCATTAACTGTGATGTCAAGAGTTAGCAGGCACTATACATAAACTTGTTCGATGCGTTTGGCCTTGAGTTTATTAAGGATTTTAAGTCGGGTTGCTGAAATAGTGACAATGGCAGACGAGCCCTAAAAAAGAATGTTAGAATCTTAAAAATGCAATAAGACAGACTGAATAAAAAACCGATGGTAACTACCAGCATTGACTTTGATTACTTCCTTGCTGTTTCTAGGATTCGTTATGGATATCCCAATCAGTCTGAGGTTTAGAAAAAACTTAAACTAATGGATTCAATTCCAAACAATTGGAATTGAATTTAAAGATCGAGTATTCCTTAATCTGTGAAGAAGTCTTATGCCGCGAGAAAATATGATTGGATATCATCTGGGGTTTGAAAAGCCTTACCAAAAGGTAAAGGGAACATGTCAAGGCAACAATCTTAAGCATGCAAAGATGAACAAGGGAGCATGATATTGAATCGGAGTCGTTACTTAGGACAATTTCGATAAGCTTTAGTTTATATATAATGGCAACGATGATCAAGATTCTGTATAAAGTTGAATAGGTCACTTCATTTCGAAGATGGTAACCAAAAACATCGTCCATATGCTTTAGATAAAGTAAGTAGGGCCATGTTTTAATTTCGAAAAAACTTTGCTTACCTTCCAAGCTAATGAAAAATAGCTTGGTACCGAGCATTTATCAAAATGTTTTCAAATGTTCGCGCGTTCAGTTCAGTTCAGAAGATGCTGTAAGTTGCATCACTAGTTGAAGTTTTAAGTCTTCCCGACATGTGAAGAATATGCTTTGTGATGGCCTTAGTTCTCTTGCTCAAAAGCTAGCTGGTTTGTGTTGCTGTAATCCAAGAAAGTCATTCGTACACCGTTTCGCCTTTTTTTTATCGATTTTGAGACCGCGTATGAAAGCATATATAGAGACGATCTATACAGAGCAATGTGTAGTTTTGCCACCACTGCCAAACTTGTCCTCTCAAAAATCCGCTCAATTACTCACATACGCCGAATGATACTGACATAAAGGAAGAAACCGACATAATGTCAGTAGCATTTTCGCCGGTAATGTGATGGTGACGGCGAAGATGGGTTTAACCGTCAAGGAGGGCAAGACCAAGTGCATGCTATTAACAAGAAAGGAAACACAACATAGACATCTTAGACAAAACGTCACGCTCAATAGACATAACGTTGAGGTAGTTAAGGACTTTGTCTACCTTGACACCGCTATCAATTCAAACAAAGTCCCCATCGCTGAGATCAAACGAAGAATCATTCTTGCCAATCGCTGCTTTTTTGTACTAAAAAGGCAATTGATTAGCAAATCCCTCTCTGAACAACAAAAGTGACCCTATATAAAACTTTTATAATCCCGGTCCTGCTCTTTGATGCAGAGACATGATCTTTATCAAAAGTGAGATGAAAATTCTTCGGGTGGTTTTCGGTCCCGTCTGCAGTGAGTGAGTGAGATAGGAGATGCGAGTACAACGATGGCCAAAAGAGTAAAGGTCCAATCGCTGAGGTGGCTGTGTAATATGCCGCTCCAGGTGGTGCATGCAAGTAGAAGGGAACCTCATCCAACTTAGCCTGCAAAACTGCTAAAGACGCTTGCTGGTTGAGGCTCAGATCCACCCCGGATTGTAACACCACATTAAGTAAGTATATAAACAAGTATGATAGTGGAGATATTACATTGGATCAATAGGCCTAAGCAACATACATTCTAACCTAACCTAACCTAAGTATGATAACAGCTTATGGACTAGAAAATCTCTCTCCCGGACAACTTAATTTTCATTATGGATTTTTATCATCTCTATATCAGAACCATAATCTTTGACAAAAATGGATCTGGTCTATACACCGATGTCGACCTGACCAGAACATTTCGAATTTAACGGCAATGGTTAGAGCATGTGGAACTATTAAGCACCAAGGCTCTGGCAAGTAGAATAACAAGATCTTGGCCAGAGCTCTGGTACCCATTTGCATATTACAGTCTACTTAGGCAATAGATCTAAACTCTGTTAGCTAAGTCTGCGAAGCCCGTACAGGTCTTGATTAAATCTGCTCAAACAACACGCGGTAAATGACATTTGAAATTACAAGTCAATAAGCCTGAATTTGTTGTCGGAGGAGGTGAGGTTCAGGCTTATTTACAAACTGTACTACCACAGAGGGGAAGTCCTTTTTTAGTTTTAGGTTTAAATCGCTTAGGACAATTTTAACTTTATTGTTTTGTTGAGGAACTTATTAAAACAGTTATTGGTGCAATCGTCTTAATTTATCTAATACTGACAAACTTAGCTGTAATGCGAATTATCGCGAGGCATTCACTCACATGTGTGAAACCCGAGATTGCTTCAATTTGGATGCAATTCGCATGCAAATAGCCACTTCTTATCTCCTTGGTAGCAATCACTATATTATGTTCTTCCTTTACGCGGCCCATTGTCCATTTCATGGCAATTCTTGCCTTATAGTAGTATAGGCCCTCCGCGAGCTGTTCGCGTGAATTTTACAACACTCCACCTGCAGTACCGAAAATTGATTACCCGGCTTTTAATGGAACAATTTTATATGCGTTATTAGTACCGTATCAGGTTAACCGTGAAATCTGGCATTCAAGACATAGTTTTGAAGTTGCCCAAGTAACCCTGAAAGTGGCTGACCGTAGACAACTTCGTTGGTTTTGTAGGGAAATCTTTTTCTTTATTCAACGTCGAGACATAGCTTGCGCTTACAATTCTAGCCTGTAAATGTATAGTTTATAGTTTTAGGGGGTGGCCGTGGTGTAGTGGTATATGCATAGACTCCTCAAACAGAGGGTCGCGGGCTTGAATCCCGTGCGAGGCAATTATCTGAAAAAGTCTTTTCATAGAATTTGTATGTAGTTTTATGAAAATCCCGTCGGCGTCAACTCTGACATGAAGGCATAACACTGATGTTGGAGTGGTTGCTGGCTGGGCTAAGTGTAACGAAATAACAACTAGCACGTACAAAGACCCACTCGTTGAGGATGCACTGGCTCGTCCCGTCTAGTTTGACAACCACCTCTGGGAAAAATATCGAAACCTAATACACCTGAGTTTACTACTACACCACCCGCCCGAGCCCTAGAGAAAAGCCAGTAAAACGGTATTCATGTCCGCGGACACCACGAGGAGATAAGTCAAGCATTTGACACGGCTTGAAAGAATACACTGTTAGCCTTAGACATGTCACCCCATTTTATGGAATTGAAATCAACTACTTTGTTCATTTCCGCATGAATCACGTCATCTAGAACATCAGAAACAGCAGTAGTGAGAATATCGACTTAACCAAATTTCACTTTCTCGGAATGCAGATTATTTCTATTCAGACCGTGCAAAACTTTCTAAACCGTAGATAGAGCGAAAGCCTGTATTCGATGCATTGTTCTGTAATTGTCTCTTATTTGTTTATACAGTCTATGTAAGGGGCTCTTGCCATATAGTTGGTTGCTTCAAAATTCATGCTGAGGTCAAAAATTGCCCAAATGGTTAAGAATTTGTTCGAAGTATCGCATTTGTCTCTGTTCAGCTTGACGCTAATTTGGATGAACAGGTCACTGTCTGATCCTTCCACAACATTAACGGTTTTGTGGTGGACGGAGTTTTTAAAGTACTTTATTTTGTCGCTAGAAGCGTATAGAGGTACCATTTCCAAGTAAGTAGGGCAAGCATCGTCAGAAAGAAAATCTCCGTTTGGCTTATGTGCATTTTTTAGTTACAGTTGATTGATGTGTTCGACAGCTCTGAGCGGTCATAAAGTTTTGCTTCTTGCGCGGAAAAGCTGGCACAGAAACACTTGAAATGTTGTAAATGTCAAACAAGGATGGTTTTTAAGTAGTTTTCTTATTTTGAAAGAGGTGAAATGTTAATTAATGAAAAACCTTACTTTGGTCGTCCTTTCACGGTCCGAACCAATGAAAATGTTGAAAAAATTCGTGAATTCAACCTGGAATATCGACAATGGACGAAATTGCGGAGCTGTCTGGAGTGACTTGAAGTTCAAGAGCTCTTTTTTATTGATTACAGATAATAACTTTTAAACCTTTAACTGTAGGTCAAAGCCGGCTTTGTGTCTTCAGCAAATACCATAAGCGTGTCCAGTTATATTGTTTTCTTTATCCTGAAACATTTCTGGTGAGTAGGCTCGTTTCAAATCCCAACGAAATCTATCTTTGTTCATTAAAAAAACTCATCCCGAAACCAGTTGGTCTTAAATATGAATTAAGTCTTTTAATACATGAAAGTAATAATAGAGCTGATAATAAAAGTTTTAATTTTACGGTTTTTGTTCAATTAATCAGTCAATTAACGCTTATATTGAGTAATAAAATTTATTGGGTATTACTCTTTCCGAGTGCTGTGTCATTACCACAAGCTTATTACTTATGGAAGAGCGATTATGATTTTAAATATTTAAGTGAAATTGAAAACGCCCGTTGCGTGTAATACTATACAATATACTGATGAGAAGAGAACTCCTCTGTGATTCACAAATGAACAGATAAAGAAGTCAATATGAAAATACCTATCTACATATAGATACGTCTCATCTGGCAACAGATGTTGTTTTCATGACATTTTGGTGATTAACCTTGGCATATTGGATGCAATGCTGTAGTAACCTACCTTGACATTGAGAGGTTGTATAAAGAAGATCGTGCATCAAAGTTGGGCTGAATATTTAGAAAAGCATTGTTTTAATTTACGCTTCACATAATAATACAGTCAATGTTACTAGCTGACGTATTCATGGAAACACGTCTAAGATATGCGAAAATTACTTTGTGTAATTACTTTATTCAAAGGGATGGAATCGGGAAACTACCGGTTGCCCAAATATGGTTTAAATCAGTCAATAACCAATTTCATTTAAAATTGCTAATTTGTTGCCGCTTTCCTTTTTTTGGCAGATTTGACGTGGAAGAAAGATATGTAAGTATCTAAATTTTCAAGATTTTAAATAGGACTCAGGCGACCCTTGACGTTAAATAGTTAAATAGTATGGAGTTAACTCCGCGGCCGTATTCTGGAGGCCTCAACTAATATTCCTAAACAACCTCCTGCCGACTTTGGTACCTACTCATCAGAATAGGTAGTCAGAATAGGTGAATAGGCAGAATGATCTTTTTGACGGCTTATCCAGAGAGACCGAGAAGGCCGAACCGACTCTTAAAGAGTCATACTGTAAAAACTATCGTCTAAAAGGCAGTTACGGAGGAGAAGATGATGAGAGGCAAACGCACGGTTAACAGATGCGTAAGCAAAGACAGGTTACCGGAAGTGACACCCACTGAACCCGATCGGGCTCTAGGGACTGAAACTGTATCCTCGTTTTTTGTCTCAAATACTACCAAGAGGAAAAAAGTTTCTGACAATTTGTGGTGGTACAACAGCAAAGTTTGTTGTTCTGGTCGGCGGAAGGGCTGCATTCTTAGAGACTGGATGAAGTGGCCAAACCTATCGACAAAATCAAAGACAGCTATCTTTTAGCCCACATACAATATGCGGATAAGGCTGGTGCTACCACAACCAAGTCTTAGTTTTGGTCGAAATTTACCCTGAGAAAAATCTCCGGTGATGTCTTCCACGCGCACAAAAACCGACTTAAACCAGTGTAGTTGCAGTTCGGGGGAATGAAATTTGGATATTGTGGGAAAATCCATATATCTAGGAGAATACAGAAATACTACAGAAGAGAAACCCGCAGATCTATAAGGATACTGCTATCACCTCTGATGACGATTTGAATTCGGTGACTTATTAAGATGGCACCGCAGTTCGAAGTGTAGCTGAGCCTCAACTAATATTCCTCTCCATTTAGTCCAATCTTCAGCTAACTGCCCCCAGTTACGCACTCCAAGTCGGTTGAGTTTTCTTTCTAATTGTGGGCGTAATATAATTTGAGATCGTTCTCTATCGCGTTTTTCCAACGGGTTAGATTCGAAGACTCTGCCGGAGGGAGCATTGGTGTCCATTCGTTCTACATGTCCTAGCCATCAGGCGATACATAGGTTTTTGATAAGGTTTATGTACAGTTCGTATAGTCATTAAATCTCCTCCACTAAAGCCCGTCAACGCAAAGGGGATCGGATATTTTCCGAAAGATTCTTCTCTCAAAACGATTGAAGATACCTTCATCCGCCTTCGATAGGGTCCATACGTCTGCGCCATAAAGAAGAACTGGATCAAAGTCTTATATAGAGTCACCTTAGTTTTTTGAGATAGGTCCTAACTTCCTTCTTAGCCCAATAGATTCTTCGTTTTCTTTCTACTTAGGTGTTGTTGGCAGAATTCAAAGCAGAGTTCAGGCAGACAAAGTCCCTTACTACCTTGAAATTATAGGTGTCGACTTCGAAATTATGTTCAATTCGTCGGAGTTGTGTATTTAGTTTTCTTGACAGCATATATGTGTTTGGTTTTGCCCTTATTTACTCATTTTTGGTAACGTCTGTTTTAATACTAGCGAATGCAATGGTAACATCGGCATACGCTAGTAGTTGCACAGACTTTTAAAAGGTTGTGCGTCCAGTGTTCGCTTGTAAGTTCCACACATTTCTTTCAAAAGTTACATGACAGCGCGTCACCTTATCTGAAACCTTTTTTGATTTAGTTTTGGTTTATTCGTTACTCATTCTGCACAGACTAACGAGTTTGGCAGGGATGCCAAAACTTAAAACCAAACCCTCTTCTGAACAGATCTGAGAAATGAGTTGACACGTTCTTTTTATCCGTTTGGTTAAATTTTCGTTTGCTATTACTGGAGTACAACGTCTCAATATCTTCGTTCGTGTACTTTTTGCGCTCCATTTTTTCTCTTCTGGAGAAGCCGATATTCTTCCCAACTTTTCTGCTCGTAAAATTCACGAACCACTCTCATCCTTTGTTGCAGCGCCGCTTTGTCTAGGATAAGCATATGCATTCCCGGCATTCTTCATCAAACCAGGCATTTCTTGGTGGAAGTTTGATGAAACCCAGCACATCAGTTGAGGTATCTCTGATGGTACATTGGTAGCATTGGCACTGGTCTTGAGTACGTGATGCTGGGTGCATACCAGTTTGTGTTCGCGTTCGGCGAAGAGGCTGGCGATCTCTTGCGATGCAGCTTTTATACGTTATATATTCCCACAGTGATTTTTCTTTTAGTGGCGCTTTTTGATGGCGCGGATTCTAAGCACTCGCATCTAAACTGTAACAAAGTGGTCTGTGAATCAATATTTGTTGCCCGGAACGTTTGGACATCCGGAATACTGGAGGCATGCCTTACGTCTATCGCAAAATGATCAATTTTATTTAACATTTGATAATCCAGAGACCACCCTCTTGTGGTTGCTATAGTAATATTTCGTCCCACCACAAAGTCAGTAAGCCTAAGTCCGTTACGAGACGTGGCGTAGCGTAGGCTATCTTTACCAAAAACTGCGCATCCTTATTTCCTATAGCCTAGTGTGGTTTCGGACATTGCTCGTATGTTTTATCGAGGCGCTCGTTAAAACTTTCTTTGATGGCGTCGACCTTGTCTTCCGTAGGGGCGTGAGCTCATATTAGGCTTATGTTT
Organism: Volucella inanis; assembly: GCA_907269105.1. Lineage (NCBI taxonomy): Eukaryota > Metazoa > Arthropoda > Insecta > Diptera > Syrphidae > Volucella > Volucella inanis. The sequence continues at coordinate 154,631,151 of OU026153.1, forward strand.
TCGAGTTTAGCCACGATTCGGATTGTTAAAATACTCTGGTTCATGTGTCGAAAGCTCAAGAATTCTTGCCTAATATAACAAATCCGAATAATCCGAATAAGCGCTCTTTCTTTTCCATTATAGAATTCACCATAGTACTCATATGTATATATATTGTCGGATGACTGGAACCAATAAGATAAAAACAAGAACCTTAGACTGTACGTCGATTTTATTAGATTTTTAAAAGGGGGAACAAAAGGAAGTGACCGTCAAACAGGTAAAATGATGACAGCTGAAAAGTTTTCATGCTGTATTTGATGGTGGACGTGTTCAGTCGGTAACAGCTCTACCTTCTTGAGGATCAAATTCGTCCCGGATCTCACTGTCTTCATCGAAGGTCCAGAAGTCTTTGTCCAGGTTCTGACACCATGGCTTCATCTTATTTACAGAATAAACGGGTTTAAACTTACTCTGTGTTCGTAGCGCTACTGGGATGTCTTCTGTAACGTATCTGTGATGGTCCAATAGAGACGTTACAATATATGTTACGGCTCCTTATACCAAATATCAAGTTTTCTGGAATCTCCCGTTGATATTGCTGGTCGTTCGATGAATACTAAGTCGCCATCTTTATAAAGATGCGGTGGCTTGTGAAGCTGGTTATACCTTTGTTTTTGCAGAGCTTGCGATTTCGAAATAGCCTCGCGCGCAGCTTGTCGTACGTTCTCAATATTAAGACGTTCTGGTTCATTTCCGTTGCCATGTAATGTCAATAAAACCTGATGATGAGGTTTAAATCCCAGGAGTAAACTATGTGGAGTCTGTTTTGTAGTTTCATTCCTATACGAATTTATACCCCATCGAATAGCTCGTTCCAATGAGAAGAATCGTTCGCCATAGTCGAAAGTGCATTCAGCAAGGTCCTATTGCAACGTTCTATTTGGCCATTTGCCGTTGAGTCCTTGCACCAGTCATTATGTGTTCATTGCAGTATTACTGTCAATTTATTCAGTAAGCTCAACGTTTTCATCATGGTAAAGTACACTAACGAGCAAAGTCTGCAAATTATAAAAATTTTCTACAGATATTCGGAGTCGGTGACTGCAACTTTAAGAGCGTTAACTCCAATTTTCGGTCGTAATTCTCGCCCTAGTAGACAGGCAATAACAAGTTTAGTGCAAAAATTTGAGTCTACATATTCGTTGTGTCATGTTGCTGTGTCAGTGAGCCAACGGGTTGGTCGAAGTGTCGAAAATATCGCTGCCGTTCAGACGTTCGTAGAAAACGATCCAAATCAGTCAATTCCACGGCGTTCTAAAGAATTGGGCATCGCTCAGACCACATTATGGGGTATTTTGCGTAAGGATCTTGGTTTACACCCATTCAAGATCAAGCTGACTCAAGAATTGAAGCCGATGGACCATTTGAAGCGACGTACGTTCTCCGATTGGGTTCTGGAGAAGATGCGCCAAGATGATGAATTTCATCGCAAAATCATCTTCAGTGACGAAGCTCATTTTTGGCTCAATGGGTTCGTCATTTAGCAAAATATGAGTTATTGGTCGGGTGAAAACCCACATGTGCCTTATGAGACACCACTTCATCCACAAAAAATAACCGTTTGGTTCGGTTTGCATGCCGGCGGCGTTATTGGGCCATATATTTTCGTTGACGATAATGATCGTCACGTTACTGTGAATGGTCAGCATTATCGCGCCATGATAACTGATTAGTTTTGGCCCGAATTGGAAGATATGGACTTGGACCACATGTGGTTTCAACATTACAGAAGTGAATAATCAAAATACTGAGCTATTCCGAGAGACTTCTTACGACATCGATGGTCTCACTCGGTACATTATGGAAAATGAGCCAAATTTGTTACCAAACCAAAGACATATATATTCTACTGTATTTAATAAAGTTGCTAATTAAATGGCTGGCGTATTTTTTCTTGACGCTCCAGGGAGCATAGGGAAAACGTTTGTCAAAAAGCTTTTACTCACTAAAGTACGATTAGAGAAAGGAATAGCTTTAGGTGTGGCTTCATCCAGCATTGCTGCTACGCTACTTCCTGGTGGTCGAACAGTTCACTCCCTTTCTTAACTTCCATTCAATCAAGCCGCTAATGATTCACCTGTTTGTCATATCAGCAAATCGTCTGGAATGGCTCAGGTTCTTAAAAGGTGTAAACTTATATTTTGGGATGCATGTACAATGACCCATACAAAAGCGTTTGAAGTAATTAACAGAACACTGCAAAACATATTAGATTGCAAGTCTGTGATGGGGGGTATAACCATTGTATTGTCGAGAGACTTTAGACAAACGCTTCCAGTCATCCGAAAAGGAACCAACACAGATAAAATCAAAGCTTGCCTTAAGTCTTCTTTCCTGTGGTACCATGTGCAAACAATGAAACTTTCCACAAATATGAGAGTACATATTTATGGGGATCAACTATCAGGCCACTTTGCTCAAAAAGTAATTCAACTTGGAGAAGGAAAGATGACCCTTGACAGAGATGGTAATTTAAGTCCTGATCAAGTCAGTACTGTGGTGCAGTCAGTTGATTAACTAGTGGAAAGAGTGACAATCAAAGATGGCTTTGCGAAAGAGCTATTCTTACACCAAGAAATATCACTGTTAATAACATTAATAGTTAACTCCTGAATATGATACCTGGAAGCTCCCATACTTACAGATCGATTGACACTGTGGTCGACCTATCGGAATCTGTTAGCTATCCAACTGAATTTCTAAATTCATTAGAGCCACCAGGCTTACCCCACCCCTCATCGACTGCAGTTAAAAGTTGGAGTTCCAATCATGCTTTTTCGAAACCTAGATCAACCTCGCCTTTGTAATGGGACAAGACTTGTGGTTTAAAAACTATTGCACCATGTTATCGAAGCAACTATTCTTACTGGCTGTGGCGAAGTAGAAGACGTTGTTGTACCACGTATTCCTCTGATACCATCAGACACACCATTTACAACTAGAGGAGCTTTGCTTTTCCCAAGGCCAACTTTATGTAGGATGTTCAAGAGTTGGTAGTCCAGATAATTTGTTCATTTATACCCAAACCGGAAAAACACAAAACATTGTATAGACGGAAGTTTTTGAAATGTTGTAAATTACTTCAACATTAATTACAGAATTGTCTTATCTTATTGACAGTAAATATATACTGTATACTTCTATGTTTACCTCAAACAAATGAGATGTCTATGCACGTGAATTACTGTTGCACAATTCTGCAATTTTTAAGTAAAAAAAAAATTGAAGAAGTTGCAGATAAAAAGTTGTAATCAACGGGAAACGAATTATAGTTTCGGGTGTGGATGAATGTGGGCGGGTTACATGTCTTATAGTGAAGCGGCTAGAACCAGCTAATTATATATAAATATATATAATTGTATATAATACAATAAATTATATATTTAATTTAGATTTAAATAAACAACATTTTTTTTCTTTGATCTCATATAAAAAATGCAATCTTCCATACTTATTTTATAGGGCACTGAGTGCCCAGGTCCCCGATAACTTCAAATTTTACAGTACACTGGTCGAGGGTTAAAGTCCGTGCTCTATTTCATCTAGGTTCTCAAAAAATATTTCGCTTGAAATTTCCTTCGATTACGCGATATTGACCCGCATTCACACAGTATCTGCGAATGCAGATCTTTGCGTGTTTTCGCAGGAGGCAGTGTTCTGTCAGGATTCCTATAGCTGTTTAATTTTATTTTCTTTAATTTTATTAATTTTCTAGATCTTTTGGCATCAAAAAGCGGCCAGAGAGACTTGGATATCCTGTGTGCTTCAAGACTTGACCACCCCAGTTTGGCAGTCTTTGTTTTTTTTTTTTTTTTCTCGACACTAACCTTCACTATGCAGGGGGTTGGTTTAATGTTCGCAACCACACTATTTTCGAGTAGCCCCCCTTTTCTTACAATCTCATCCGCTTGTTCATTTCATTTAATACCGTAGTGTCTTGGCATTCAGTACAGTCTTACCTGGTTCTGACTGTTTCAGAGTTGATGTTGGTTGATTCCATTGCCTTGAGTGCGGCCTGGCTATCGATCTAGATACCGATATTTGAACCACTGCTAATTTTCCGTAATTTTTTTTCTTGTTTGTTGCTTACCAGCACACTTGTGCGACGTATGTAATTATGGGTTACCATACCAACACCGTATACAGCCAGTACACCATAGCAGGTTTTAAGCCACAAATTTTTTCTACTGTTCTTTTGCAGATAAAAAGAGCATTATCTGCCTTTTTGATTCTTTCCGCCACGTAAAGATTCAAATTCAGTTTTTTGTCTAGAATCTAGCGCAGATACTTTGCATTGCCCCGAAGGGACAATTCCAATCCGTTGAGTTTTGGGAGTTTGAATTGCAAGTTGACATTGAGACCACAGCTGTTTGCCCGAGTGTTGATCGTCTTCAGGGCAACCCGAATAATATTGCTTAAAATATTTAAGTATTCCTTGCACTATTATGGCCATCACTTTTTAAAACTTAAAATTTTCATATTTTTTTTGGATTGCTACCTCCGGCGATTCCTGTAGCATAATTTGAAGAATACCATCCGGACTGGGAGATTTGTACGCCTTAAAGGACTGAATAGCCCATCGTAATTTATTCCTATTAATAAGAACACCTATTCCCTCTTCGAAGAGAGAGAGAGAGAGATCGTTGAGCCAACTTAAAGTTCTGAAGTTGAATCGTCAGAAGCCAGTCTTCACTGTTAATATCTACGGCAAAAATGTTTAAAAAAGCGATCTCGCTGTTCGTTGGTTTATCGAGTTGTGACCTACTAGGGCATCTACGTGCTGGATACTTCGAAATTGTGTTCCAATAAACGAAACAGCCAACGTGCGATTCTCGGGATAATATTCTTTTGACTGATTGTTGCTGCAAGAGAATTAAAATCTGTTACCACTTTAAAGTGCTTACCCACAATATAACTCCGAAATTTTGTTAATTAACTAAGGCTGGAAGCCTGTAGCTGTGGTAATGCTTTTCGCACTCGTTCGTTTGTCTACTGAAGTATCCAATAGATTGTTACTCTCAATCCTTTACCCTTTGCAATCCCAAGTGCCCTTGCATCAGTATGTAGTTTTCCTGAAGGTTCCTTAAATATGACCTTCCTAAGTCTGGCAAACTCTGTTGTGCTAAAAATGTTGGCGCAAAGCTTTCTCCATGGTTTTTTTTTTAGCGCTGTAATTTTGCTCTTGTATTTCATCAGACAGGTCTTATAATCATTTCAGTCGAAACACAGCTTTGAGCTTTTGGTTGCAATAAAATGTTTCCTTGCCTCTTTCCTAAAGCACTGTAGCTCTTTGGTCTATCAATATGAGGAGTTCTTGGATTTCTTGATCTTCGTAGGATATGCTTTGTTGAAGGTCTGAATGAAGATCATTCCCGATTTTCTCGGTGTATTATCCATTTCGGAGAGGATTTCTCTGCTGCAAAATATTCCCAGTTAGTATTTTTGCGATTGTATTGGTATGTCTTTGACCAGAGAACGAAATGTAGTGTAACAATGCAAGCACAAGACAATTATGCTAAACCTTATCGGAATTAATCGTCCCATTAACTGTATGCAAATGTCATATAGTATGAACCCGATGCCGGCAGTGAGTCACGTAACAGAGAAATACTTGTGTTATGCTTAACAAGTGACGACACTAAAATTAACGTAGTTAGCAAATAAAATTATAAATAAATGTGTAATTATTTGTAAACATTTGGGGTTGATGACCAAAGTTAAAATTGTTAAAAATAAACCAATAGACAAATCAATCGTAGCCTAACCGAGATCTTTGATTCACCTCATTGCGGCAATCTTGCCAACTTTTTTTTAGTGGGCTGTGCTTTGTACAGCAACGATTGAGATATTGAAAAGACTTTACAAATATATCCAAAGATACCTCCCAGTTATTTACGGCAAATGTGTCAGAGTTACGAAGCACTACAAACGTTAGTTACTTTCACTTCAAACGTTAGTTCATTACCGACATTAGCGATTAAAAGATTATGGTCAATTATGTAACAAAATATGAACTCACCTTTTGTCCGTACTACTCCAATATGTGTGATGGGATTTAGCGTCACATCCACTAATCGCATTTGACATTTCTTGTCCTACCTCATTCCCAAGTGAGTATTGCTGGAGATCCATCAGTCGATCTATGTATGTCGAGGCAAGCTTAAGCAGCGGTTACTTCGGCCGCTCATAGCTGAATACTGCCAGTGGCTTATTTCACCAAATTGCAACCACAAATCTATACTTGTGAATTGCAGCTACAAATTTTTAATCTGACTTAGTTTTTTGTTTCACAAACTACAAATACTCGTATATACTCGTATGTATACGTATGTATAGTAATCCAAAGATTGTGGGAAAACCAGTTTTGATCACAAGTGCTATAAACTTCCGTTGCCTGGATTTGTGATTGGCTCCTAATCTACAAGTGTTTTCTCACAGGTTTGTTGCAGATAAAAATTACATTTTGTTTGAAATGTTTTCAGATACTTTGAGCCAGTCTTTGAAATAAAAATAACCCAGTGAAAAAATATTTTAAGGACCCTAATGTCATGAAGACATTTTAAGTGACATCATCATGCATGGAAACATTTGAAGCGGAGAACCGTGATGCGTATCTTGAGTATTGTGCAAAACATAAGCAACCGTGTCAACTTAACATCTCAGGTAAAGTTTTAACCATTATTTCTGTCACCAAATACAAAAATTAAAGACCGTGTTTTTTTGGTATTTTTATATTTCAATTCAAATCTAAAAATGTTATTTTTGAATTGAATACAAAAAAAATGGCAATGAAACTTCAAAATAGACAAACAAACAGCTTTTACTGATACTTACTGTAGCATTCCCTATTTTTGATTACCTCGGTACTTCGACGAGGCATAGAATCAGTAAGCTTTGTAATTACGACCACAGTCAATTTTTCCCACTCATATTTTATGTTTTAATGAGGCAAACAGGTTTATTATGGGACTATATAAGGCTGGCGATTGTGCTGCCCAATCAAGGACTTAAATTCCATTATCCTGAATTCAATTTTTGACAAATTTCGATGTGTTTTTCGACGTGACATCTCCCACTCGGAAAAATGGAAGCACACCACGAACCAAAAATCCTCCAATACATTTGTTCCTTTTGTTGTCTATTTCACTCCTCTGTCCTCGTACCTTTTTTTGTATCTACGTTCTTTTCTTCCCATTTTGCTCTAGATGGCACGGTACAGGTGGGATTTACTGGATTCTTTTTATCCAGTTCCCTCTCTTTACCTACTGCTGCAGAGATGACCATCTGACTTTAGCGGACGGACGGTCTGGACGTTGATGCCCTTGAAGACCTAAGATGTCCACACCCCCAGGATTGGTCGGGATTCCAACGAAATTTCTGTATTTTTTTACTTCCATCAATCAAGATTTTTAAACCCCCAAAATCCGCAAATTGAAAAATTCAAAATTGTAAAGAAAACTTAAGATTCTCCACTTATTCTTGTCTGGAAGGAGGTTTATGGCCCCCTAGTATTATTTATGGGAGAGGTTTCCTATCTACTTGGTGGTCACTTTCGTAACTCCCCTTTAATTGTCCACCAAAAGTATCCCAGGTCCAAGAACACAAGCAGCCACTTGACAGACAGAACGAACATAACAAACACCACAAAACATCGGCTGGTGTGATTGGGTGGTTCCACCAGGAGACTGTCAGAACCCTGCGAATCCCTTTGCTCCGGCAACTGAATTAGTGGAACCGCTGGTGTGTGGATGGCAAGTACCCGAAATGTGCGGCTAGTTCATTTGATTATCAGCCGTTTCTAGATAAGTAGCTATCCTCTTACATTTTCTGTTTGTATGATCCTCCCTCAGTTGCGATATATGCATTTGCGTTTGCTGTGATCCCATAAGGTTCCTTATCGTCCTCTTGGTAAACCCCGTAACACTGTAGCGGTTCCTATATATTAAAACGTTTCGCCACCTCGTTGGCTCCGAAAAGAGTCCAACAAGTTTGTTTGATCGTATGCAATCGTGGTCCATCCATTGGCCGCTAAAATTAAGCGTTCCTCGTGCCACACGATTTTGGTTTGCGTTTTTATATGTACACGCCACACGGCATTTGTCATCCCCCTTTCTAAAATAGCATCAAATACATCATAGAAATTAAACTCCTTATCAGGGAGAAATTAATCTATGAAAGTTTTGTTTTCCCAATTTTGCATAAAAATTGGTGTGTGCAGGTGCTGGCTGGACTTTTGGGCCTGCACTCGTTTTTTTTTTGCTAACAGAGTATATCGGTTTAACTGCAGGTTATTTCTCCTGCCCAATTCTGTAGTTTTTAAAATTAAGTTTCGTTGCTGTAGGCCGGCACGTTTTTAAATAAGTGATTAATTAAAATGTCAACCATGGAATTATGCAACAAGTTTCGTACTCAAACCTATCCGTAAATCCTTCGATTTCATAAAATGGGCCTACGCAACTTGCCGAAAAATAAGTCCGAACCATTAAACAACATTGTGTCCTGAGCTAAGATCCTAGTTCACTAACTAGCCAATCCATGTACGAAAATAATGATCAACACTTTAACGCTTTAGCTTTAGGCCTCAAGTTCAACTATAGGAATTCGATGCTTTCTATCACAATAGCCATATAGATCGTTGGTTTGTAGGCAATAAAATAACAACCTACTTTTAATTCTGCTTTTAATCAGGATCAATTTTCCTGATCCAAAAATTAGTTCGCAGTTTTATTTTTAAATGTTGACATATCTGCCGATGATTGTCTAGTCTTTGTTGTTGCCAGCTTAGAATATGAAATAACTTTTGCAACCAAATGCAGTTCAATCATATTAACCCAGATAACACTGACAGTCTTCTAAAAGGATCGGATACTATTGTGACTTGTGGCCACTAGATCATTCGTTTTGACATATCAATGGTTTGTCATCTAGGTTAAAACATCAAAGAAGGTATTCACGTGGTTATTTGTGTTATTTTTGATTCTTGTATTTTTTTGTAATAAAAATTGTGTGATTTGTGCAAAGCTATGGAAAAACCTACAGATCGCACTTATAAAGGGTAAATACAACTTTTATTATATTGTTCTGGGGAGTCTTAAACTCATTTGATGGGTTACTAGTTATGCCTACCTCATTGCTATTTGAGAAGAATTTATTTGGGTTATTGTCAGCCACGGTAAACATTTCCAAAACCTTCTAGAAGGACGTTAGGGGTAACCATTGTTTTTATTTGTTTTAGGAAAAGCTTGACCCAGAATGATATTCTTTGTTGTCTTGAAGAAGATGATGAAGCAGATCTCGTAAATATTGACATTTTAGCTTTGCCTCCTGTGAATGCCCATGGAAATGTCACGGATGAAGACTCTGGTGCTGATGAGTTCCCAACTTTTGAACGTCTCCCAGGGTCGCAACTGCATGCATAGCTTCATTTTACAGATCCAAACAATGCTTCTATGGGTGTCCAAATATCTGTACAAAAACAGTCAAATTAAAAAAGTTGTAAAAAAAGGTCTATAGGCGAAAAATAAGCAATCTGGCTGATTTCAACTGGACAAATGCAAAACTCAGTATTCCTTTTACTTCCTGGAATCCACTTCACACTGCCAAAAACGAATTAAAAACACCTCTCGAATATGTCGTTGTTCCCGAAAAAAAATTTATTGGCAAAATTCAACAGATACTCACATCGAATTAGTGGCACAGATTTTGTCTCGAGACCTTTTTGACTTTATAAGGAAGACTAAATAAGGAAGACAAATTTGCCAAAGTGAGAATCCTAGTCAACATGAATGAATCCTAGTCAAAAATTTTGCTCCACATAAAGAATGCCATTCAGTTGACGAACAGATGGTCAATTATTTTTGAAGATATGGTTGCAAGTAGTTTATTAAGGGTAGGTACACATACATTCTACTTATAACAAAATATTGTTCAATAATATATAGGGTGATTCATCGTGAGGTTTGATTTTCAATAGGGTTTTTTTGACAGACTACGCTTGACTCCTATCAAACTGATTTATCATTTTTATTCAGCTTTGTTTGGCAAGTTATCTTAAAAAGACTCACACCACAATAGCGTCTCCAAATTGTTCAGCGGTATTACGAAAATCAGCGTTCTGTGAAAAATGTTTTTCGTCCGATTCGAGGAACTTACGGTGCGCATAATCGACCTACTGACACCACTATTGCCAATACCATTCGCAAATTAGCTGAGAGTGTACGCGAAGACCGTGACGAATCGATTCATCTTCCTTCTCAGCAGCTTGGCTTGGCGTATTTGACAACTTGGCGTATTTATCGTGAGGATCTCGGCCTAAAAGCGTACAAAATTTAACTTGTGCAAGAATTGAAGCTAGACGACTTGAATTTGCGTCATATTTTCAGTAAATGGGCTCTGGAAAAATTCAATGAAAATACGGTGCTTAATAGTGAAATTTTGTTCAGTGATGAAGTCTATTTCTAGCTTAGTGGATACGTCAGTAAACAAAATTGCCGTATTCGGGCTGATGAGCAACCCGAAGAGTACCAAGAGTTACCATTACATCCATTAAAAACAACGGAATGGTGGTTTATGGGCTGGTGGTGGTTTATCATTGGTCTATATTTCTTCAAAAATGAAGCAAATCAGAAAGTTACCGTGAATGGTAGCCGTTATCGCGCCATGATAACAGACTATGTGCTTAATGAAATTCAACACATGGTCTCGCTGAGCTCTGGTTTCAACAAGACGGTGCTACGAGCCATATAGCGCGTGAAACAATGGACTTGTTGAGAAATCATTTTGGTGAGCACTTAATTTCACGCACTTTACTGTAAATTGGACGCCTAGATCGTGCGATATCACCACTTTTGACTACTTTCATTGAGGATGTGTAAAGTCTCAGGTCTTCAGGAATAAGCCAGCTGCGATTGACGCTTTGGAACCCAACATTACTCGTGTTATCCGTGAGATACTAGTCGCTATGCTCAAACAAGTCATCCAAAATTGGATTTTATTTTTAAGAAGCAAAAATAGTCATGAATTGTTCTTTGAACCGATAATAAAAATTTTAAGTTCACTTTCAAATTTATGTCCTCTATTTTACATTATAAATCAAACCTTACGATGAATCACCCTATATTTATTTGGTTAATCAATATACTTTATAGATTCTTTTTTTTTACATTTTACTATTTTTTTTAAAACCCATCAGATTTGGTAACATGTTCTGGTTTCTCGGCACAAGTGATGGCTACATTGTGTGGATAAAGCTATACCAGGGTGCTGTTACTTGTAACTATAAGTACAAAGAAGAGACGCTTGGATACAGTGTTGTTATGACATATGCCGAAGAATTACCATTGGCTGATATTCCATATAAAATATTTTTTGTCAATTTATTCACAAATGTGATATTATTGAAAGATTTCAAAAAGCGAAATTTGCTCACCACAGGAACAATCAGGGCTACATCTGTTCACCAAAGCTGCCCACTTATGTCTATAGAAGAATAAAAAAAAATAAATAAATAAAAATAGTGGACACTACGTCATTGTCACAGATGAGAATTCAGGTATGTCGATTAAAAATGTTGAATAAATATTATTAAAATTATTAAAATCTCAATTTATTGTTTTTAGGTGTAATGATTATTCAGTAACATGAAAACAGCGTCGTGACTGAAATTGAAAAAAAAAATATCTGTGACATAACCGAAGCTTTTCGTCGGTTACAACAGTGGTATGGGAGGAGTAGATCGTGCAGATCAGAATATTTCTCTTTATCAAGTTTCTATCCGGGGTAAAAAGTGATACTTTCCTCTTATAACATACATGGTATGTAGATCACTTGGGTAGAAGAAGCATAGCTACGTTTGTTTTAGAGATAAACAAGAGGATGGTCACTGGAGTCTAAAGGAAGGCCTGTGGAAGGCAACATATTCCCGGTATGATGGAATTGATCACAACGTAAATGATTTGCCAGTTGAACTATTGACAAAAAAAAGAACAACTGAAATGCAGAAACTATTCAAATAAGTGCACAACAATATGTGTCAAGTGTGACTGCACTCTCCATGTTTCTTTTTTTATTTTAACTATGTTATCATACCAAAAAACTGTACTAAATTTTTTGAAGCAATTTTTTTTTTATTATTTTACGTGGAATCCTAATAGGGATAGCTTGATAGCGGATAACCCTAATGTCCTTCTGGAAGGATCTTCGAATCCGGCGTAACTATTCAAGGGAATTCGAAAATATGAATTTATTTTCTTCATTTAGAAGCCAAACATAAGATATACCATACGTAGTTAAAAAAAGTTGAAAATATTTCTGAAAAATAATCCAGGGTTACCTGGGTTAATGCTATAAATTAACATACTACTTAAAGTAATAACAAATTTGAATAATTTGAATTTCCGGAATCAAATGAGTGAATTCATTTGATATCCGCAAGGAAAACGAAGGCATAGGATTATAATGCACACAAAATATTCGTTGGCATGGTAACTTCGTGCTTAAACGTCAAAAGGTATTATAATTCAGCTGTGCAATAACATGAACCCGAAATTGAATAAAGTTTAAGTGTTTATACTTGAAACTCATTTGGATTAAATTTGTTTTAGATGCATAAGAAGAAGTTGGTAACTGGGGAAAAAACTTCTTTCTTAGAGGCGTACAGCAATAGGAAAGTAGAATTGCAGCACGCAAAGCAAAAAAAAAAATTGCTATAGACAATGCTCTGGCAAATCTTTAGACACAGGAAGCTCTGTGACATACATATTTTTAGACTGAAAATTGAACTCTGCTTATTTCTTAAAATTTTGTTTAATTTCCAGAGTCAGCCGACTACCTTAGAAATACTGAACGGTTTGTTAAAAAATATAAAGTTATTTAAAAAAATCTTATTATTTATTTCATTTAATAAACAACACTAAGTTTTATACATTTATTATATTACTGTTAACCAAATCGTCCAGGTGATGCTTTTTTTGTTAGCTTCGGCCACTGAGCAGTTGTCAGGATCATGTTATCCATCAATTTCATCACTGTCGTCAGTACACATGGTGTGCAATACACCCACAGATCAGTGAATTTATGTTCAGTTAATAGATTTCAGTAGGCCAAACGTATGTTCCACAATGAGCTGTCTAAAAGAATGGAGCACATTCGATCTTCTTTGGGCATCAACCAGCGGAGTCCTAGACCTAAAATATGTTTGGGAAAAGTCCCTTCATGTTCTGGCAAGCATCCTCATAGAAAACAGATCTTTGCAGAATCCGCGGATTATGCAAGCTGCCTGGTTCATCACAGAAGATGTCGATAATCCTTTTCTTAACAACGACTACAGCTTGTATAGAAATACTATAAAAGGGCTTTCTATTTAATAGAATTTTCATGAAGATATTGTGTACTTTGATCAGGAGTCTTTGTTTTTGTTTCCAGTAAAACTGCATTTCGTACCGTTTTATTGGCATTTGGACATTTGACGAATTCGTCGACTATGGATATAACCCAAGATGTTACCCTTTTGATAACATTTGTATTTGTGGAAACAAAAGAAAAAAATTTCACGTTTCGTTCTTTCTCCTTAGTTCTCGGAGCAGTTTTGAAAATTTTAACTGATTAATTTTAAATGGAGATATGCTTGCAATAGAACACAACACAAAACGAATAAAATGTAACGTTGGCAAAGCATAATCGCTATTGTATTTTAGGCATAAGTATCTGATAACCTAGTTTATCAAATAATTTAATGTTTTAAAATAATTAAGGTATATTTCGTCAGTTATCAATTTCAGGCCCAAAAATTTCTTCTTCTTTTTGCTTCTTTGGTCGCTTGTTAATTTATGTTTTTTTCTATCAAATGTATTTGTTTCTCATCGCATCTCATAGTGTAAGCATATGTAAAGTGACCATATTTACAATAATTTCACAACTCTGTCAGGATCTAGCATTTAGCAGTTTTTTTTTTTTAAGCCAAATCCTGCCACAAAAAATGGTGAATATTTAAATTTATTTAAAAAAAAAATCTTAAATTAAATTAGCAATCTTTTACATGCATTTATTTATTTTTGTGAAGAAAAATTAACAAAAATAAATAGGTACACTTCAAAACGTATTATTTAATGCAATTGTTTTGTTAAGAAATATGCAATTGCACATTTTGTAAAATATAAAAACATAAAACTTAAAACAAATATAGGTACTTGAGTACGAAAAACTTATATAAGATAATGATTTGCATATCATTAAAATGTTACATCACATATTTTCATAAGCAAAAAGGTAATGTAATGTAAATGAACATTTTATAAAATATTTATTTTTATCACATTAATAATATTGTAGATCATTAAGAACTTCTTCAAGAGGATCACTTTTACTTAATTGATTTTCATTATTGCTTTCTTTATAATCGTAAATTAATTCAGATCTCAATTGTTTTATAATATAGCGTGATTCATCGTGAGGTTTGATATTGAATAGGCTTTCCTTGGCAGATCTCGTGTGATTCCTATCGAACTGCTTTGCTATTTTTGTTCAATATTGTTTGGAAAGCTATCATGAAAAGACTCACACCACAACAGTGTCTCCAAATTGTTCAGCTGTATTACGAAAATCAGCGTTATGTGACAAATGTTTTTCGTGCGATTCGAGGAATTTACGGTGAGCATAATACAGCCACTCAAACCACTATTGCCTATACCATTCACAAATTTGAGTCCCAGTTTACATTAGTGGATAATACTCGACCGGTTAGACCACATCCAGCACGTAGTGCAGAGACTATTGCAGCTGTAGCTGAGAGTGTACGCGAAAACCGTGACGAGTGAAGACCTGCTGTTTTTTCGTGAAATTTTGTTCAGAGATGAAGCCCATTTCTGGCTTAATGGATACGTTAATAAACAAAATTACCGTATTTGGTCTGATGAGCAACCCGAAGAGTACCAAAAGCTACCATTACATCCATTAAAAACAATGGTATGGTGTGTTTTATGGGCCGGTGGAATCATTGGTCCATATTTCTTCAAAAATGAGGTAAATCAAAATGTTACCGTCAATGGTAACTGTTATCGCGCCATGTTAACGGACTATGTGCTTCCTGAAATTCAAGCACATGGTCTCGGTAAGCTCTGGTTTCAAAAAGACGGCGGTACGAGCCATACAGCGCGTGAAACAATGGACTTGTTGAGAAATCATATTGATTAGCAGCTCAGATCGTGCGAGGTCACACCTTTAGACTCTTTTCTTTGAGGATATGTAAAGTCTCAGGTCTTCAGGAATAATCCAGCTACGATTGACGCTTTGGAACCCAACATTACTCTTCTTAATCGCGAGATACCAGTCGCTATGCTCGATCGAGTCTCCCAAAACAAGACTTTCCGAATAGACTATATCAGACGTAGTGTTGGTCAACATTTACATAATATAATTTTCAAAAATTAAATGCCATGAATCGTTCTTTTAACCGATAATAAAATTTTAATTTCAATTTAAAATTTATGTATTTTGTTTTACATTATAAATCATTATATATATTATATTATTATAAACCAAACCTTTACAAGAAGGAAACAAAAATTAATCACAACATTTGCGTCCTATTCCTTCTTTGATCTTTTCGTGACGCTGAAGAATCATTCGACAGCAGCATTCGAAACGAGAAAAAAAAAATAGCAAAATCTGCAAGTTCTTTATACCGGGTGAGTTTTTTAACTTGAGACATCCAAATGTTTCAGACAAAAGTCGCAAGGTTCTGAATGGGATTTAAGATGGTTAATGATAACGGTCATTTTTGTTTTTTTTACAGGGACCCCTATTTTTTTGACAGATTCATAATCTGCGTGAAAAATTACAATTCTTTTACATGAAACACTTTTTTCAAAAATGCGTTCTTTTTCCATCAGAGACCGTCATACAATTTAAGACATCTGACATGTTCTGAAGGGGACATAAGATGGTGACCACGAGTTTGACCTTTCATTGCTCAGTCGTATTCCTCAATGGGGCACACGACTTTGTCTCATAGTTCTTATTCATTCAGTGCTAGATACCACTGCACTGGCACGCCTAAATCATTAAGATCATAGAAGGTCGAGATTTGTTTTGAATAAGTCATTTTTGCCTCGAGTGAAGTTAAAACTCAAAGAAATTTCAGATGGGGACAAATTGTCCTAAACTTATCTGAGAGTGTATGATGTGCACTCTGCCCTTTTTTTTACTTGAACGGAACTGTACTTCATTTAGAATTTCGATATTTGTTTTGAGGAAGGAACTTCGATGGTGCTGTTGCTCTTTACGCCCAACGTTTCCCAGACCAGATATGATCGCGCGCTTCCTTTTATCGGGTCATTCAACAATTCACTGGTGAAGGAAGTGTGCAACCAAAGAAAAGGAATCGGTCAGATAGGGTGGCTGTTGAGAACAATGAAATAGCAGTGTTAGCTGCCGTTGCACACGAACCTCACATTAGCACTCGCCAAATAAGTCGTGAATCAGGAATTTCTCAAACGACTGTCTGTAAGATATAACATCGGCATAAATACCATCCTTATCATGTTTCAATGCATCAAGAACTTTCTAGTGGAGATTTTCGCAACCGGGTTTCCTTTTGTCAATGGGCCCTTCAGCAAATTCAGCAAGGGGGTCTCCTTTTCTTCGCCAAGGTGAATTCTCTGATGAGTCGACTTTCACCAATCACGGTACGGTCAATCGACTTAATATGCATTACTGGGCTACCAAAAACCCTTTTTGGTAGCGACAAGTTGAACACCAGCACTATTGGAATGTTAATGTTAGGGCGGGAATTATCGGGATAAATTAATAGGTCCATATTTTATTGAAGGCAACTTGAATGGCGAAAAGTATGCAAACTTCTTGAGGGACCATCTTCCAGTATTACTAGAAGAACTGCCATTGGAGTTTCGACAAGCAATGTGGTTTCAACATGATGGTTGTCCAGCCAATTATTCCCAAGTAGACCGGAGCGTATTAAACAATGTTTACCATCAACGATGGATCGGACGAGGGGATCCGAGGGATCATCTGATCTTACTTAACTTGATTTCTTCTTGTGGGACTACTTAAAAAGTGAGGTTTGCAGAAAAAAGCCAACAACACGTGAGGACATGAAAAGACGAATAACTGAGGCTTGCCGGAAGATTACGCCAGAAATACTTTTCAGTTCTTTTGGTTCATTTAGAGCGCGGATAGACAAGTGTATGGAAGTGAATGGTCACATTTTCGAGCATTTGTTGAAATAGTCTCGGGAAATTAACGTTGAAATGGGAAGAATTCAATGATTCAACAGTGGAAGGCAAGGGGACCTACTCTAATTAATCACACCGAAGGAAACAAAATACTGCTACGTCCACGTCGTTGTTTCTCACAAGCCTACGAGCAATACAACTAAGCAATGAAAATCAGAAATTATCATTTGAAAAATCAAAAGTGATCTTCGTGTCAAACTCGTGTTCACCATCTTATGTCCCCTTCAGAACCTAATGACTTTTGTCTGAAACATTTTTCGCGATATCGCGTATTTTTCGAGTAATTTGGATGTCTCAAGTTAAAAAACTCACCCTGTATACAAACTAGTTGCAGGCATCTATATAGTTACTACTTCACACCGAAATTCAACGATACTATTTTGATTAGTCCGAGAGTTTCAATGGAAGTTATTGCATTGTGTTGTAATTATGTTAATGTGGTAATAATTTATAATTTTCCACCCCACATTGAAGTACGGGCGTAACTTTTTTAATAAGAGATAAAAGACAAGATAAATCAATAAACAGTTTAACAAAATCAGCATTTTTACTTTCGAAAACTTTATTCACGCTCTGTACTGAAACAATAAATATAATAAATTTATTTCATTTTCATACAATTCATTTAAGAAATTTGCTTTATAACATTCTGCTATATTTTCCTGCCATATCGTCAAATCATAATAAAAAATTTGCTGGCAGAATTTGTTTTTTTTTTCTTGCTAAAAAAAATATTTTACTGCTATAGTAGATATGGCAGGAAAAATGCCAGATTGGTCACATTGTATGCAAGGTTTAAAATTTCAGTTAGTAGTACCTCTATAATTTTTAATACGATGTGACGACCTTATTATATAACTATGTGTTTTGATAGATTGAGAAAACCGTACCATATCAAACAAAAAAGCAGGGAATTTATTTTTGATAATTTTCTGCTTGAACACGCAACGTCTTAGGTCGAGGAGTTGTTTAAGAGAACAACCAAGAACAGAGTTATGGTAGTGTGAGGAATGATTGCATAGGGGAAGTCTGTAGACATACAATGTCTATTTATTACAGGCCTCAAGGAACGTAGACAATTATATACTGAAATAATGTTTTCACAAGTCTGAGCTTTGTACCTATAGCCGTTAGGTTAAAAGAGAGCCAGAGTTTACGCAGTTCAGAATAGATTCGCTCAATAACTTAATTTATGGGACAGCGGAAAGTGATCTATAAAATTTTAAAGCCAAATTAGTAACCACGTCAACAAAATTGAGGTGATTGTCAAAGTGTTTTTTGGATATAAAAATCACTTGTGATTTCTTTCCATTGAGATGCAGGCACTTGCATCGTCGAAACAGAAAAACTTTTCATTCTTGGTATGTGTGTTAATGACAACTTACGTTGGGACGACTACATATTCAATCTCGCCAAAAATACTGCGAAATCTCTGGGATTTCTCAAGCGATGTAAGAAATTCTTTACCTCCTCTGATCTGTCCTCAATGTATAATGCATTTATCCGACAAAAATTGGAGCAATTGAAAAAATTGTCTACATTTGGTTGGGTGCGCCTACAACAGCTTTGCACCTGTTAGATAGGATAAACAACATGCCATAAAACTCATAGGTGATACTAATATCACTCTGACAATGGACAGTCTTGAAAATCGACAGAATATCTCGTGTTGCAAGCTGTTTTATCTCTACTCTGACCAGCAGTGCTTCATAGAAATCGCCAGTAGCACTCTGTCCCTTCAAATTTTTAACAGTAATACTCTAAAATATCGTGATTCGTTTCTAAGCCGTACAACTCGCTTATAGAATGCCCTGCCTAACTCTTTATTTTCTAGTCATTATAACCTTCAAACATTTAAAATCAACGTTCATCAGTACCCCTTTTTCTTTCCTACCTGATTTTACTTTGACCGCGTTGAGCAAGCATATTAAAGGTACCTAAATCACTTGAGCGCGCGCAAATTATAAAAAAGATTACGAACATTTAGGTTGCATACTTTTAGGCCATTTTTTGCGGCAGATAAGATTTTAATTATCGACCGCTTCGCGACACCACCCACATTATAGTTTATATTCACAGACGGCTCAAAAACCACTGATAGCACGTCGCTCGCAGTCACAACATACAATGGATCGATTATTATACGAGGCATCCTTTCAAACCAAACACACTCAAGCCGTATATGAACCTGTTAAAAAGTTCTCGCACAATGCCGGCAAATAGACTATCTGCTCTGACAGTCTTTCTGTGGTTAAAGCTGTCCTCAACATAAAACACGATTACCTCTTAATTGCCAAGATTCAAGACATGCTCATAAAAACACCTTCTAAAATGTGGCTAATGTGGTTGCCAAGTCACGTTAAGATTGTAGGCAACGAACCCGATAACCATGCTGTAAACCTAACTCATATCTCTCATGTTCGCATCCTTTACCAGAGAACGGATTAGCAATGCGTATAATCAAGGAATATTAAGGACAGAAGTGAACTGTCAATAAAATCAGTCCTTTCTACCCTCACATGTCTAAGCCGAATATACTCAACTTTACTCGTGCTTACCCACCAACATCTTTTAAATAAAGAAGCACCCTCGATACGCCCAAAATGTAACGGCATCATAACAGTATCTCACCTTTTATCACCATGCTATCATTCAGCCAATTATCAACTTTAACCTAACAAAAAAAAAAAAGCAAACAATAGTGAAACTACTTCAAGATCAAAATTACAAAAATGTTAATAAAGCTACTCTATCTTCACAAATTAAAACCTAATAAAAAAAATAAGTAAATGTTATATATGACAAAAGTGTAACGTATATTAAATCTATCACATACATACCATATGTACTACTTACTCTTATGTCTCCTTCTGCAGAGCTGAAAACCTTTGGTGCTAGTGCTCTTGAAAACTGTATTAATTTTTCAAGATTATTGTTAAATAATTGTAAGATTTAATTTTAAAATGTTAACAACTTCACTTGTACTAAAAAAGGGCTCTCTTTTGAACAATAAACAAATTTTTCTATCTATTTTTCTTGATGTCTTTTGTGGCCTTGAGACAAAGTTTACATTTACAGCACTGCTCGTTATGATATCTATTAATCAGCCGAAAAATAACTGACTAGTTTATTTTATACTTCTTAGCTTATAATATTTGGGACTTTCCGGCAACAAATTCTTTTATTTATTAGGTACCCAACTAAGTTATCGCTGTTTTTTTTTTATGAAAATGCAACTTTATTACATTGTGAAAAAAATGTTTGCAAGTGAATCATTCAAAGTATTGCCCATCGCTAGCCACAACTTTTTTCCATCTTTCTGGAAGAGCTCGAGTACCGTTACGGTAAAAGTGTTTATCTTTTGAGGCTATCCACGAATCAAGCCCATTTTATCTATGACGTTTTCGTACAACATTTCAAAACCTCTTTGCTTTGCATACGTCTATAGCCTTAATTTTTGAAGAGCTAACTTCTCCTAATTAAACAATATTCTTTCTAAAGCTAATTTCAATTTTCTCTTCAACTTTAGTATTTCCATTGATGATGCACTTGCCTATTTTTACAATATCATCTTCGAATGCTTTTCCCAGTCTGTTGCTTTTCTACCGCAAAAAATCCATCGTTATCCCCACCTTGGTATAACAAGGACCGAAATCAATACGAAATAAGAAAAACAAACTTTGGCACGCCTATCTTTGTACACATTCTGAAGCGGATTTTTATAATTACCACCTTGCTTATGCCCAATTTTCACAACTATGTGAATCACTGTATTAGAATTATTTAAGCTGCATGCATAATAGTCTTATTTCTGATCCCAAACGCTTTTTCCAGTTCATTAACTCTAAAAGAAAGTCGGACAGTTATGCTTCTTCTCTAAAGTTCAACAATTTATCGTCTGGTGATCCACAAAAAAATAGCAATCGAATTCTTTAGCCAATCGTTTGTTTGCCACATCCAAAACCTGGATCTATCTTATTTCTCGTACATGAACAGCTGTCCACACACATCCTTTACTTCGGTAAACCAGTGATTTCAAGAAACCAACATGGATTTCTTTAGGACAAGTCAACTACCACTAATCTCACTGAATTTGTATCAAGTATTCTATAGGCGTTAGAATATGGCAAAGAAGTAGATGTAATAACCACCGACTTCAACAGAGCTTTCGATAACATCTCGCATAAGGAATTCTGTGAAAACTTAGCGCCCTTGGCTTTCGATCAGATTTCGTTACGTGGATTTGCTCCTACTTAAATGATAGACATTACAGTGTCCTATTTAGGTCTACATTATCTAAACCCCTTTCAAAGCCATCTCGGGTGTTCCCCAATTAAGTCATCTCGGTACCCTGTTATTTATATTAGCAATTAATAAAGTTGATGCCATCGTTAACAATTCTTTTATTTTTATCTATGCTGACGACATCAAAATCTTCCGTCACATATCGTGTCCCTCTGACTATTCTCTGTTGCAAGATGATCTCAATCGATTTACAACTTTTTTTTTTTTTTTTTTTTTTTATAATACCGCGCTCGCACCAAGGGGATATGAATACCCTTTTTCTGGCTTTTTCTCCAGGGCTCGGGCGGATGGTGTAGTAGTTTGAAATTCAGGTGTATTATTTTTCCAGAGGTGGTTGTCAAACTGGACGGGACGAGCTAGTACATCCTCCTCAACCAGTGGGTCTTAAGTATATGCTAGTTGTTAGTTCGTTACATTTAGCCCAGCCAGCAGCCACTCCAACATTAGTGTTATGCCTTTATGTCAGAGTTGACGCCGAGGGGATTTTCATATAACTACATACAAATTCTATGAAAAGACTTTTTCACAGAATTGCTTGGCACGGGATTCGAACCCGCAACCCTCTGCCTGAGGAGTATATGCATATACCACTACACCACGTCCACCCCGTAGAAGATAACTTGGGGTCTTCAGAATTTCCTTGAACTAAATGTTAACAAATGTTAATCTCTTACTTTCACTAGAAATCGTCACACAATTCCATCTCGTGCATATTTCATAAACAACGAACCTGTTCCTACTGTGACCGAAATGCGTGATTTAGGCATTATCTATGATAGCGAACTGAACTTTCGCCCCCATATAAATAGTATTATTAGTAAAGCCAATTCGACTCTTGGCTTCATTAAGTGCTGGTCTAAGGAATTTGACGACCCTTATGTGACTAAAGCTCTCCACACTATATTTGTTCCGTCCTTCCTTGAGTATGCAAGTCCAGTCTGGTCACCATATTATTCTGCTCAAATTGCACTTATAAAATCGGTACAGCGTAGGTTCTTACGGTTTGCGTTAAGGAGTCTTCCCTCGTCTGACCCTTTCAATTTGCCCTCCTATTATAATCGACTGAAACTTATTACACGTCGAGAAGCTTGTGATATAGTTTTTGTCCATCAGCTCTTAAATTTTAACATTGGCTCTCCTTGAACGCATCTCCTTAAATGTTAATCTAAGAACTGTATCTCTCTTCCGAATCAATTCCTAGCGAACCAATTACGAATACCATGAGCCGTTTTCTCGAATGCTTCGCGAAGTGAACAAATTCCAGTCAATCTTTGACTATCATCTGGACGAAAACTTCCTTAAGATCGCCCTATATTCCCCTCGCTACTCCCTACTCCCTTCTGCACCCACTTCACAGCTCTGGGAATCAAATTTTTATTAGTTTTATAAGTATAGTATTATAGCAATAATTAGATGACATGTAGATAATAGTACATATGTAGCCACTGTGATAATGTTTGTCACTAGTCGGCATAAGTATTTTGACGAAATAAAAATCGTGCATATATATGTTTAATTTTTGAACGGTTTTGTAAAGAATTATTCTTTATTTTTTCGTTTTTATATATAACTAATACAAACTTAAAAATAACCAACCAAATATAGAAAAGTAAAAGGATATAAATTAATTAGTAATTACATGTGTTGGCATAAGTATTTTGACAAGAATGTAATACTAAAAAAAAAACAAATTTTAAACGTAACAAAAGATAAAAAATGAAGAAGATATTAGTGAAATGTATATTGTCCTTTGGCATCAATAACTTTTTGAAGGCGCCTTGGTACTGAATCCACTAAATTTTTAAGAATATCTGGAGATATCTCTTCCCAAAGAGAAGTGACCTCAGAAATTGTCTCTGGTTTTATTTAGCGAAACTGTTCTTTTGCGTTTCAAAGAGACCAGACGTTTTCTATAATATTTAAGTCTGGACTTTGAAGTGGTCAGTCCAAAGTTTCAACACCAATATTTTTCAACAATTTGGTAATTATCCGGGCTTTGTGGCAGGGGGCATTATCCTGTTGCAGGATTAATGATTCTCTAATAAGCTTATTTGCAGAAGTAAAGGCATTTTCATTTAGGGTGATGAACTATTGATGTTGGTTCATCGAGCCGGTGACAGGAACCAATTCACCCAGCCCATTATACGCAACACATTCCCAGAACATGACAGAGCCTCCACCATGATTCACTTTTTGGCAAACGGGTCGTTTCTTTTGCCTTACTACCTTTGGCAATCTTACAAAAAATGTGTTTTTTGATGAATTATACTCAAAGGAGCTTTCATCTGTCCATAAAACGTTTCTCAAGAACTCCTTTGCCTTGTGCAAGTGTTCATTCGTAAAGGCCAATCTTTTAAGCTTATTTGCTTTAGATTGGGTTCTTGGTCGTCAAATTCCATTGATCTGCAGCAGATTGAGGCTTCAGAAAAATATTTTTTTTTAATTCCCGTAGAAGGACTCGGTCTTGAGTTGGCGTTGTTTCCAGCTTAGCACATGATCTCGCTAAGTTACTGATGTCGATATGCTTTTTAAACTTATTAATTTGATGGTGCACAATTCGACGCGACACATTAAACTCTTCTGCAGTGTCTTTTACTGCCGTTCCAGCGTTAAACTTTGCTACCATACAAGATCTGGTAACCAAACTCAACTCTGCCTTTTTACCCATGGTTTATAGTATAACAAATTTTAATCAATTTTTATTTGTTAATTAACGTGTAATGTCAGTCAAACTTAAATAAAAAAGTTGTTCGACTCTAGCGTGCTGAAAAGTGCAAGCGTATTTACACAAAGCTTCCGTCAAAAATTTACACAAAGCCACACAAAAATTTCTTTTTTCCATGCGTTTAGCAGAAAGAGAATGTAAAAGGTAGACAATATAAAATATTTGTTTAGCGTATCATTTTTGCACCGTTATTTAACGGTACTAAGCTAAGCTAGCTTCAATGCGCATTCGTTTTAAGATATTTGTGTGAGTGGATTACGTTCCAGAAAGGCACACGAAGTTGCAAATAAATAATAAAGAAGTCTTGTTACGACATCCGAGGAAGTGTTTCTTTTAATAAATAACCGCTACTATAGTATTTAAGTTCAATGCTTGAATTAAGCACAATACAGATGTCCGGGGTTGTCAATCGAACTTGAAATTTTATTCTTACTCATGGTAAAGGATGAACGTTGATACTTAAAAAATTGAAAACACACACCCACACAATAAACTGTCGTTTAGATCAACAAAAATCGATAAATTAAGTATGGGTAAACTATTATAAAAAATAAAAAAATCAAGTGCCACACATCTGATGGAATGCGTTGCCTCCTCGATGCACCAGCTCCTCCAGATCCGACGCACACGTTTTATTTATTTAAGTTGCACGCACTCAAGTACTATGGGGTTTTCCATTAGGGACTTGACAACTTTGAATTTAATTTGTGAACGCACTCTTTCAATAATCATCAAACTGTCACTGTCAATTTATTCAGTAAACTCAACAACGAGGAGAACGAGCTACGTTCTCCGATTGGGTTCTGGAGAAGATGCGCCAAGGTGATGAATTTCATCGCAAAATCATCTTCAATGACGAAGCTCATTTTTGGCTCAATAGGTTCGTCAATAATCAAAATATGCGTTATTGTTCGGGTGAAAACCCACATGTGCTTCATGAATCACCACTTCATCCACAAAAAATAACTGTTTGGTGCGGTTTACATGCCGGCGGCGTTATTAGGCCATATATTTACGTCGACGATAACGATCGTCACGTTACTGTGAATAATCAGCGTTATCACACCATGATCACCGATTATTTTTGGCCCGAATTGGAAGATATGGACTTGGACGACAGGTGGTTTCAACAGGGTGGTTCCACAAGCCACACAGCACACGCTACAATCGATTAATTGAAGAGTAAGTATAGTGAGCGTGTTATCTCAAGACATGGGCCAGTCGATTGGCCGCCTCGTTCGTGAGATTTAACGTCGCTTTTTTTTCTGTGGGGCTACGTTAAGTTATTGGCTTATGCCAACTCGCCGACGACGTTGGAATAGCTCAGAGCCAACATTGAACGCGAAATAGCGGCCGTTTCGATTGTTTTGATTTGATTCAAGCCAATAACAAAGTTTTGAAATATCTCAAATGGTTTGCCTTTTATTTAAAAAAAAAAAAGTTGTCAAGTCGTTATAAGAAAACCCTATATTTGCTAGTACGGACTATGTCTTTTTATTGTGAATTGTTCTAGATCCGTTCTAGAAGGACCAATATGTATCGTCAGGATACTTCGTAAAAATAACAAAAAATAAACTGCATTCGTTTGTCTCCGGTGCCGATTCAAATTTATGCGGACAGAACCGAAATCAATCCAAGTGACGTTAAAAGGAAAACAAGTGATGCAAACTTAATACAACAAACAAATTTTTTGCGTTTGGAGTACAACCACTCAATGTATTCGATCTAACTCTTCGTGTTCGTTTTTCGTCTTCTTGAAAAGCAGATGTTTTTCCCATCTCTTTTTAACGTAGTGCCCATAAGCGATTCTCGTCCTTCGTTGCAGTGCCGCATTGTACGCTTCTTTTTTAGCTTAGCTGCATGTGCTTGCCGGCCTTCTTCATCAAACCAGGGTACTGGTTGTTGAAGGAGTTATTCGGAGTTGTTCGGAGATTGCGATTGAAAAATTTTTACGTTATACATACCTTTTCGCAGCAGTAATCATTTGTTGTTGTTGGAATTCCACATACTCATCTTGCCTGCCACAATGTAGTGATCCAATTCACCAAACCTACCATGAACGTTCGAACGTCCAGATTCCAGAGTACTGAAGTACGGCTATCGCAATGTGATCACTTTGATCTAGCGTTTCATAATCCTAAGTTCGCCATGTCCCCTTAGGTATATTGAAATGAGGAAGAAACCGTGTGCTTGTTATAGTGAAATTCCGCTACGCCTCAAAGTCAGTAAGCCCAAGTCCGTTTTCAGACCAGGTGTCGTGTAAGCTATGATTATCAACTGTCCTACCAAAGAAAGTAATCAAATCTCTTTTGATTACTTCGGACATTGCCCATAATTTTTAGCGAGCTGTTTGTAGAAACATACTTTGGTGGTCCAAAGTCTTTTGTAGAAGCGTGACCGCATATTGGGCTTATGTTTGCGAGTTTAGCTTTGATGTGGGTTGCCATCATGTGTCGGTAGTTAGGGGCTTCTTGCCTTAATCTGCCAAATATGATAAATCCGAATCCGAATAACCACTGATTTCATTCCCTGTAGCAATCTCGGCAGTGTATGGTATATTACAGTTTCTCATCCCATTTTTGTCCGATCTATCTCATCGAATTTGCTTAGGTGATGCCAGGAGTAGTAGTATTCTCTTCAGTGTTAAATTTTCGGAAAAAAAAGTCTTTTCAAATTTGAGTTTATACCTAGCAAATTGCAACTAAAGACAACCCTAAAGAAACTATTTCACATTCAGCAAAGAAACAAGTCACCAATTTTCAGTTCAACATCTTGAGAATTTGGTATACAATGCACTACCTACTACCTCCTACCTCCACTTCCACAACTCCTTATGCTTTTGTCTCCATGACGGGTCAGCAAACTGAAAAAAATTTTGAAAACTATTTCACAAACAACATACATAAATCAATAAAGAAATTTATTTCCCATTTCTGATCTTTTTCTTTTACTTTCAGTTTCATCGGCGTTTAAATTCCAACGATTAATTAGCAAATAAAGGGATAAACGATTTCGTACATTTCATTATGGAGTCAAATATGCACACCCAACCAAGAGATTTGAAATCACCGAAAGTCTCCATGAATAGCGGTATAGTTAATCAACTAGCGCCCCTCTCAATAATCTAGCTCAAGCCTATCATTTTTACTGATCAATATGCGCATTAATAATAATGACAACAAGACGACCCAAGTTCGAAAATATTCAAATTCGATAAGCATAACTTTTTGATGGTTTCATGAAGCTTAGATGCGTGTCTCGAAACAGAGACGAAGCCATTTCGGAAACTTTAATCTTCTTCTTACGGAGATATTTTGCAAGCATTATTGTGGTTACAGCAACGCATTGTATAACAGTAGATTTTATTATCAATTTCTGATCTAAGCGCATAATACGTAACAAATCAATGGACTCATATAAAAACAGTTTGACGGTCAGGGATATGCATCAGTTGTAGTCTTGAACTTGCAGAGGCAGCTGTATTCATTTCAAGTTTTCAAGTAGAAAATGGAGTCTCGCTTAGTTTGGAAAGGATCAATGGTAAGGATACACATATACTTTACATACAAGAAGTATTGAGTTACAAAACTGTTTTACCTTTCTAGTTCTGTCTCATGATTTGGTTAGCGGCATGTCACCCCCAGTATAAATATCAAGTTGGATCTTCATATAAACCAGGATTGACTCAGAGTTCGAGTAGAAGCAATGGCCAAGTTCAAATAGTCCCGTCTCAGTCTTTATCACAATCATATATTCCACCAGCTTCTTCCTACATTCCGCCAACATCCTCAGGACGGATCTACAATGATATATCTCAACTACCTCTGCAAACTCAAAATTCTTTCAACCCAATCTCTTCCCTAAATCGACCATTGCAAAGCTTCTCCAGTCACTCTAGCAACTTTAACCCTCAAGCGTCCTCGCCAACGAAAAAGACCATCATCACCAAGGACATCTATGTACATACTGCTCCTCAAGAGGCCGATGATGAATACGATCTCAGTAGGCAGTTGGAATCGATTCCAATTCGTAAAAACTATCGCATCATCTTCATCAAGGCACCATCACTGAACGTGCGAGTGGCAGCTGAAGCATTGAAACGAGCTCAAGGACTTAGCGAAGAGCGAACAATCATTTACGTCCTCTCCAAGAAGGGTGATGCAAGTGACTTACAAAACCAGCTCAATCAAGTTCAAGGAACGCAAACAGTAAGCCGCAAGCCCGAAGTCTACTTCATCAAGTACAAGACAAACGAAGAAGCCTTGAGGGCTCAACAACAAATTCAAGCTCAATATGATGCTCTTGGTGGGTCTACCAACATCTCCGATGAAGGACTTGCGCCGGTAGCATCTGTGATTGGTTCATTGGGTAGGGATAATCTTTCGACAAGTGGCAGCTCGCTGCCTGGGGCGGTTAATAGTCCAAGCCAGACGTACTTGCCACCATCAAATAAGTAGGATTAGGTCGTAAATGTAACTCATAATCACAGCTATTTAAATGTTCATTAAAAGCACAATATGATATAATAAAAAAGAAAACATTGTTTCAATTAGACCATAAACTACGAGTACATAATATAGGTAGATGCAAAAGCATCATGTCTTTCTTTCCATCAAGATATTCTCAGAATATTCAAGGCTGCCTTGAAGTCGCACATTAGCGCAGTATAGTGGTTATTTCCAGCTAACACCCACGTGGAGGGTTATGATGAGAATTTCTATTGTACCAGCCATTGATACTTTAAATTCATCTACGTCAGGAAGACGGTATTCTCAATTGTCTTCATTCAGGTTGAATGACTCATTCTGCTTGAAAGTGGTATCTTGACGACCATCGTCGCTTTATATGGGGTTTTCTAATAACGACTTGACAACTTTTTTTTTAAATAAAAGGCAAACCATTTGAGATATTTCAAAAACTTTATTATTGGCTTGGAGTACAATCAAAACATTTATGAATTGAACTCACCTTCGTTCATATGGCCACCGCGGGCACGTTTGCAGCGGTCGATTCATTTAACCCAATTTTCAAAGACACGACCACACATTTCAGTCGAAACGGCCTCTATTTCGTGTTCAGTATTGGCTCTTCTGAGTTAACGTAGCCCCATAGAAAATAGTCAAGCGGCGTTAAATCGAACGAACGAGGCGGCCAATCGACTGGCCCATGTCTTGAGATAACACGCTCACCATACTTACTCTTCAATAAATCGATTGTAGCGTGTGCTGTGTGGCTTGTGGCACCATCCTATTGAAACCGCATGTCGTCCAAGTCCATATCTTCCAATTCGGGTCAAAAATAATCGGTGATCATGGCGCGATAACGCTGACCATTCACAGTATCGTCGACGAAAAAATATAGCCCAAAAACGCCGCCGGCATGCAAACCGCACAAAACAGTTATTTTTTGCGGATGAAGTGGTGATTCATGAACCACATGTGGGTTTTCACCCGACCAATAACTCATATTTTGCTTATTGACGAACCCATTGAGCCAAAAATGAGCTTCGTCACTGAAGATGATTTTGCAATGAAAATCATCATCTTGGCACATCTTCTCCAGAACTCAATCGGAGAACGTACGACGCTTCAAATGGTCCATCGTCTTCAATTCTTGAGTCAGCTTGATCTTGTATGGGTGTAAATCAAGATTCTAACGCAAAATACGCCATAATGTGGTCTGAGCGATGCCCAATTCTTAAGAACGCCGTGGAATTGACTGATTTGGATCGTTTTTTACGGACGTCTGAACGGCAGCGATATTTTCGACACTTCGGCCAACCCGTTGTCTCACTGACACGGCAACATGACACAACGAATATGTAGACTCAAATTTTTGCACTAAACTTGTTATTGCCTGTCTACTAGGGCGAGAATTACGACCGAAAATTGAAGTTAACGCTCTTAAAGTTGCAGTCACCGACTCCGAATATCTGTAGAAAATTTTTATAATTTGCAGACGTTGCTCGTTAGTGTACTTTACCATGATGAAAATGTTGAGTTTACTGAATAAATTGATTGTGACAGTTTGAGGATTGGTGAAAGAGTGCGTTCACAAATTAAATTCAAAGTTGTCAAGTCCCTATTTGAATACCCTATATTTAGTTTGCAGAAGTAGTCTTTCCATATTCTCAGCACCGACTGCGACTTTACTTTGCAGGTCTCCATGTCCTGACATGTTTGTTTTATTCTTGCGCTTCTCCGACTCTTTTTCTTTCCTCGGGTCTTTGCTCTTCCCTTCTTTTTTGTATGTATGTAGAGCTCACAAGAAGCTCTCGTTCTTCGATACAGCGCAGCATCTTGTACATCCCTTGTCAAATCAGAAGTTTCTTTGTGGCAACGCTTAGAAACAAATAACATCAGAATTAGTTCGTTGGATGGCTCGTTCATGACATTCCTATTAGTGTTCTACGAGAGCTATTTAATGAGCCAAAATAAGTCAAATTCTTTTAGTCCTCCTGTCAAAAATACCATCCGACGATTAGTTTTGTTTTGACACCCATTTCAAAATATCGTTTTAGTGTTTTTTTGCGACCATTGGAAGTAAAAAGCAGTATCGGCCCGTAATCCAATTCTTGTTTTTGAGTGGAAAAACCTGCGAGGAAATCAAGCCCATTCTCAATGGTGTCTATGGGACCTATTCACGTTCCCGTACAACCGTAAACTATTGGTTTCGCCGTGACTGCACATCGGCTTTTCATGAACAGCTCCCAATTGGCCTAAAAACGGTTATCACAGAAGAAACCGTGGACAAAATTCATGATCTCGTATTGGCGGACCGCCAAGCGAAAATTTGTAAGTTTACTGAGATAGTAGGCATCTCAACCGAACGCGTAAGCCATATCCCGCACGAGATTTTTGGCATGAGACCGATTCAACGGCTTACTTGATCCTGTTTAATCGAAATCCGGAGGAGTTTCTTACTCGTTTCATGACCGTCGAAGAGAGATGGATTCATTGGTAAACACTAGAAACCAAAGAAGAATCGAAACAATGGGTTTTACCCAGTGAAAGTGCTCCAAAGAAGGCGAAGACCGTGCGGAAAGGTGATGGCCACCGTTTTTTGGACTATTTGGAGAAAGGAAAAACAATCACAGAGCATAATACGTCGATTTATTGATCCGATTCAACCCCGATTTGAAGACAAAAAGACCATATTTTGCGAAGAAAAACAACATAACAGAAAAACACGATAACGCAGCAGCTCATACCTCCGCAGTCGCCACAACCAAATTGTTCGAATTGCACTACGAATTGCTCCCCATCCTCTGTATTCCCCGGAATCGGCTCTTTGGGCCTTTTTGTGTTCCGAAACCTTAAAAGATCGCTCTCCGGAAAAGAGTGTGGATCGAACGACAAAATTTATTTTGCAGACCAACAAAAGTCATATTATACAGAAGGGTGTATCGGGTTGAAAGGGGATTATATTGAAAAATAAATTTTCACCTAAACGTTGCGCTGTCATTTCTAATCCGGTTGATAAATACAACCCTCGTATGCTTTGTGTATGAGCGGTAGGATTTTCTGAGAGCTTGAGGGAGATGGTGGTTTTATTTGACTCCGTTGTGAAGGTGATATTCGTATTCATACTCTAAATTGATGTTGGCTCCTCGGAAAGTTTGGGCATCTAGAATGTTCGCGTAGTACGAGTAGTGTCTGGTGTCGATCGCAAAGTGATTAATCTGGTTGACGGTATATGTATGTAAAATCTCAAAACCGCCTGCTGTTTAAGCCACGTCAAAAATTCCAGAAACCTGAAGCTTTTGTCATGCGCGGTGTTATGCAGACTTTGTTTTTCACGGATGACTCAAATATGGCTTCCTTAACCAGTCCTGCATTAAGATCTCATAGCATATTGGTGTTATAACCGGGGTACTTACTGGGTACTAAGATTACGTATGCATACTCGTATATGCAGCCATAGAATTCATCTTTGGTGACGTTTTAAATTTGATCTTGATGCGAATGTCTATAAATGTTCACTTACATGGCGAAAGCTTAAGTCTTTAAGCCGTCCTCTGAATTTAGTCGTGAAGGCATCAATCGAAGTTATCAATACACTTTTGCAGCGTAATTTCGATCGTATTACGTATTCGGAAGTCGGAGGTAGGAAACAATCTTTTTTAGAACCCCATTGAGATGGACTTCTAGGGATTCCAGATATAACTAGCGAAATTTGGCCATTATTGGACAACACGGACTGCCATTAATAGTGAGAAGCATAGTGAGGTAG
The DNA here is from genome assembly GCA_907269105.1 of Volucella inanis. NCBI lineage: Eukaryota > Metazoa > Arthropoda > Insecta > Diptera > Syrphidae > Volucella > Volucella inanis. Next base: position 154,663,704 of record OU026153.1, read on the forward strand.
CCTGATGTCTGGCTTGATAAGTATTTGTAATTTGACAAACATACAGATGCTTGTTTTGGTGAGGCCAAGAAGGTTTTAGCTTTGATAAGATGCCTGTTTCACAGCAGACAACTTATCACCAGGGTTAAGGTCATCTGCTAAGTGGCCCTAATAAGGTCACTCCTAACGTATTGTTGTTTCGCGTGGTTCAATGAAAGGCTGTATCCTAGGAACTCTCTCGACTTGAACCAGAACACTAGAACCAGAGTACAAAAAATATTATCCCAACAAAGTCCTTTACGATGGGGCTAATCTGAATAGGATTGATAATTTCCTGAGGAGCGACGGACACGGGAGGCAAAAGCACGGCGCAAAGAGATGGCGAGTGCCGTCGTAGGCGCGAATACTAAAAGTAACACTATCCCAGCTGCGACAGAGAAGAGAAACAGGTCAGTGGAAGTGACACCCACTGAAACCGATCAACCTATCAGATCTGAAGCTACGTCCTCTTCTTCTGTCCCGAACAGGGTCAAGAGGAAGAAAGTTTCCGACATTCCCATCGATGGTCTCTCCCTGCACGGTGGCCGAATGAAACTGATTGCTACAGGTTGTACCTCTGATCGACGGAAGTCGGCCGGTGCGGTAAGATTTCCCCTGAATAACAACCCTGGTGATTGCTTTCCCAGCGCATAAGATCCGTTTGAAACCGGTGCTGCAAAAAACACAAGTTCCAGCTCTGGTTGACTGTACTTGGATGTCGCTGTTATCTCCAATAAGACCCCAAAACGCTGCTATCTCCTCTCTGGTGCTTCGAACCAGGAAGGCTGACAATGACAACAGTTTAAACGATGCTGAGTGCAAACACTGTGCCGATCAACTGTGGAAAATAGCCAAAGCAGAGAATGTTTGCATTCAAGCAGAGGTCTACGGTATGGAGAATGGAACTTTTAGTGTGAAGTGCTCCACACAGTAAACTCTTGAATGGCTGAGCAAATCTGTGCTGAAAATCTCACCCCTGAACACCAAGACTTTCGAGGTTTTCAGAGAACCCAAACTGATGCGCACCATCTTCTGGATCCCGGTGCAACTCAGAGAAACGAGAGATGTTCTGATGCGTCTTCATACCCAGAACCCTGGACTTGACACTAAAAATTGGAAAATCTACTCTCACAGGGAGAGAAATTATTGGGAAAACAAGGACGGCTCTTTTCTTGTTGTGGGCTTAGACAAAGCTTCTGTCGATACTATTAAGTCTACGTATGACTCACTCATGGAAGGGCTAATTTCTACTTTGTTTCCAAATGAGTTCGGGTAGAAGACGACCACCCCAGTACACATCTATTCTGTGTACTCAGATCAGCTTCAAAATTCCAAGTCTGCTACTGCATCCCTATGTAAGAGGCTTTCGGTATTGAATACAAAACCCATATAATATCCATATAGGAACCATGGGTGTATAATAAACGCGTCTGTGGTTTCGGATGTTTAAAGTGTTTCACACCACTTAATGACGAGCGATCGGTAAGCAAAAGAGTTTGGTTAGCAACTAAACTTGTGTAATTTTGTAATCAAGATTTACTTGCTGTAGACATAAGCTGAAGTAATGGCACAAACTCTTTGTTGCGTCTGCTTATTTTTCCTATGATTCACTACTGCCACAACCACCGAAGGCGATAGTAGAACTCATTAAATATTGTGATTCCAGTGTGCTCAGAATACTTTCTGGGGCAGTAGCAAATGCAACGTGAGAGATAATCATCTCCTAGATTTCATACTATTGTCTGACCTGGCTGTCAACAACGTTGGCTCACAGCCAACTTTTGTTACGAGAGTAAGGTAGCAAGTAATCGACTTAACTTTATCCAACAGGTATGCTTAGGGGATTACTCGCTGGAAAGTATTATTGGAGATCTCCATGTCAGATCAGAGGAGCAATCCGCATAAAACCAACTGGACACGATTTATGGAAGAGCTCGACAAATACAATAGTGCTACCCCTAAGCTCAGGACAAAACAAAAGCTTGAGGAAGCTGTTCAAAGGCACTCTCACTAAGAGTTTCGAAATGGCATGTTCAGTTAGTAAGCAATCCTACAGATCGCCGGTTCCTTGGTGGAACGCTGACCTCAGCATCTTCGTAAATAATCCAGAAAACTTCTAAACAGGCCCCTTAAGACAAATTTAGAGGAAGATTGGAATCTTTACAGATCAAAGCAAACAAATTTAAAGAGGTTTATTCGAACTTCGAAAAGCGCCTCCTACAAATCTTTTTGTGAAAAAATTGAAACTATCGGTGAAACTAGTAGGGGAAGATCAACTAAGCTGGAAACGAGTCGAAAGCTCGAATCTCACTTCCCAGGTAACCTGATCGAAACCAGTTCACAAGTAGCTCCTATCAAAGAAGCTGGTAGTGAGCTGAACAACACAACACGTCGTAGCTGGTATTTCTCACTGGTTGTGGTGATGGATGAGGACATCAAACATTCTGTTACTTCTTTTGATTGTTTCAAGTCGCCTGGCACTGATGGCATTTATCCAGATATGCTACAAAAAGGTATAGACCAGCTTCTGGCACTACTAGCCTGTCACTGACCTATATACTGAATCCCTGGAGAACAGTGAGAGTGGCCTTTGTACCGAAAATTGTAAAGGAGGACTACTCACTCGCCAAGAAGTTCAGACCTATAAGTCTCACCTTGTTCATGCTGAAAAGCATTGAAAGAATGGTCGAGATCCATGTGCGCAAAACCGCCTTGCGAATGCATCCTCTGTCGGCGATGCAACACGCCTGGTGGGCAGAATTGAAGACGCACTCGACAAGAAGGAATACGCCTTGGGCATTTTCATAGACGTTGAGGGTGGTTTTGATGGCATGGGGCTTCCCACAAGGCGGCGTTCTGTCTCCAATGCTATCGTACTTGTTGGTCGACTTACTGCTCAATGCACTAAATAGTTTTGACGTATACGCATATGATGTGGTTGTACTGTCTATTGGATCATGTCTAGCGACCGTCTGCTCCAAAGCGCAGCAGACAGCCCTATACGAATGGTGCACTAGTAATGGGCCTTCAGTTAATCCTCTCAAAACTTCTCTTTACGAGAAGGAGAAAGCTGCCTGGACTGACTTATCTAGCGTTTAATATATCACTATTCAATTCACCAAAGAAGCTACTATAAGTATTTGGGTGCTATCCTGGATAAGAAACTTCTCTGAGCTAAACATGTTACGATTAAAGCATCTAAGGCGCTGTCGGCCTTCTGGCAGTGCAGAGGAGCTATCGGCAAGGGGAGCAAGGGAAGCAAAGTGTCTGTCACCGGAAAGGTTCCTTGGGATCTAGACTCCAGATCACCAGACTCCATAGAACTGTTTGTCTCGGATGCATAGGGGCTTTTTTTTAGCACTCCTGGCTTCGCTCTAAACGCATTCATGAATCTTCCTCCCCTTGATATTCATATCATTCGCTGCATCAAAGCCCTCAGAGCCATCTTCCGATTAAAAAAAAGTGGTCTTTGGTATAACACGCACTGGAGCACGCACTTTCCGTGTGCCCAGGACTGGCTTCGACCAGAATCTGATCTAGGAAAAGAATGCAGTCGTTCCTTCACGGACGGCTCCAAAACCTATATAAGATGTGGCGCTGGTGTCTTTCTGGAGGACGACAACGTTAGTATTCACTATACGTTAGGAAAGCTAGCATCTGTCTTCCAAGCAGAGGTTTACGCAATAGGCAGCGAACTATATTGCGGAGAAACAGTGGAGGCGGGGAAGCATTTGCATCTGCAGCGACACCCAATTTGCACTTAGAGCCTTGATGAATCCTCTTGTGACTTCCATGCGAGTTCGTGAACGCAAGAGATCACTGAACGCAGTCGGAAGAAAAAATTCAGTGGGGCTTGTCTGGGTCCCAGGTCACAATGGAATCACGGGAAATGAAATCGCCGACTAACTTGCCAGGCACGGCTTCGACGAGAGTATTTCAGGACCCGAACCTACGTTGGGTCTGGTTGCGTTCTCGGTTAAGGTTGACATTGACAGTTGAGTCTCATACGAGCACAACTTCAGACGGCACAGCTCCGCGGGATGTAGGCAGACCAAACGAATACTTCCCGACGTCTCTAGGGGATTTTTTTTGTCTCTCAGGAGGAAAGACTGCAGGTCGCTCAATGGCGTAGTGACGGAACATTACACCTTTCCAAAGCATTTAAATGTGTTGGGTATAAGTAAAGAAATATCCTGAGATGCTTGCTGCGAAAGTGATGACGACACCGCGGAGCACTATCTCTGTGAATGTCCGGCTTACGTTCGTATTAGGCTGCAGGTACTTGGATCTTGGATAATTGATAGTTATGATTAATCGTATAATAGTTTTTAAGGCCAAAAGATAAAAGATGAATGAATGTATTAACTTATAGCATTCGGTAAGAGCCAGTAAGATAGAATAAGTAACTGTTGCTCTCAAATAAGATTTAATTATTTTTATCAAGAACATATGTTGAAGAAACAATGAAAATGAATTTAAAAGTACAAAAAAGGTAAGTGCCGTCTTCTTTATTTGTTAGCAGTCGCCATAACAGATGATGTTTTTGACGCTGTTTTCATTTTGCCCGTCCCGTGATAGTTATGGTGGTCTAGGGCTTTCGTGAGTTGTTCAACCACACATAGCCTGTTAAGGGTCCAAACTTTCTATGTGCAAAGCCGTAATTCTTTCATCATTACATACACACAGTCCGGTGCCAATAACTTGCCGAGGCTATCAGAGCATCTCCTGGTAGAATCAAAGACCTCCTTCTAGACTTGAGCACCGAATACATCGAAATAGCTCTAAAGGCGGTATGCACCAAGTAGCTTAAGCTGACTAGGGTCATGTATACTGTAGTTGATAAGTATATAAGATTTCGTCCTGATTAAGCAAGAAGAAGCATCCTACTGCGAACAAAGATTGAATAAAGATATCAATAAGTTTCAGCCTGTTATAGTAAGTTTCTTATAGTACTGAATAGCTTCAATGATCATCAATTTTCGGAGTCAACGAAATAATTCATAGGTATATATGTAGATTAGTATAAGATAAGTGTGGAAGAATAAAGTCCTAAGCTAAAACCTAGATAGCCCGTATTTTATTCACTCCAAAATAGATACAGTAGTCTACAGTCGCCAAGAACAAAAACCGGTTTAAGAGTGTGTCACCTAAATGCTCAAAGTCTATTTCTAAAATTGATGAACTTAGAGACTTGTTTGTAGGTTTTAAGGTTGATGTCGTTTGCGTCAGTGAATCCTGGCTCAACAAAAACGTTGGGAATGATAAAAGTAGACAGCTATAGGCTTTTTCGAATTATGTTAAAGCTGAACTAAGAATTACTCTCAAGTTCCAGTCGAGTAGAGGGAGTGAAATTGACTATGTCTACATAGAATTGAAGTCTCTAACAGGTGATCTAACAGAATCTATTTAGAGACCTAACAAGCGTATTGATGTTTCCCCTGCCTTCAATATCATGGAATCTGTCTTAGCACAGATCATCGTCGGTGGTAATTTAAACAGTAATCTTTTGGCTGAAAGGAATATCACTGATGAGATCGCATGATCACATGAGATCTTTAAATTTATTTTCTGTCAATACCAGAGACGTTACACACTTTACCGCTGAGACGAGTACCCTTATAGATGTCTTTTATATAAGCGACCCCAACGATGCCCTTTTATATGATCAGTTGTCCGCACCCGCTTTCTCCAAATATGACCTGCTATTTTTAACTTTTAATTTTTAATAACACATTCGAACACAAGCTATGAATAAAGTGACTTCCATAGTATCGACTATGGATAACAGGAGCTAGATACCCGACAAATTGAATGGGACCGCGTGTATTTTATGTCATTTAGTTGTGACCAAATTGATTTTCTCAATCACCACTTTTTATTTAATTACCATCTTTCAAATAAAGAAAAACATATTAAAAGTGATCAATGTGCCTGGATTATCCATGAAATAAGGACTGTAATCGATCAACGTAACAAAGCATATAAAATATGGAAGCTATACAAACTAGATTGTCATTTTCAAATCTATCGTAGGCTGCAAAATTAAGTTGTCGGTAAAATAAGGGCAGCTAAAAAGAGTTTTTATCAAACAAAAATAAACCCGATTATGAAAGGACACCAGCTTTGGAAAAACATCCGAGAGATTGCAATTGGCAAGCTAATATGTAAACTAAGTCCTGAGGATGTCGTAGATATAAATGAACTGAATAAACGTTTTATATCGTTTCCTTTACCAACCTTGAATGTGGTTCCCTTCTCATACCATTGATATTCTCCTTGAATTTACTTGTGTTGATGATACTGAAGTTCTTGCGTCCGCTTTAGCCATCAAATCCAATGCTGTTGGGTTTGACAGAATTCAATTCAAATTCGTTTATAAAATTCTTCCAGTCATTCTTCCCTCATTAGTGCACATCTTCAACTTTATCCTGACCACGGGTTGCAAGCCCCCGCTATGGAAAAATGCAAAAATGTTACCTGGTCCAAAAAGTATAAGTAGTAAAGACTTTATCCCATTATTACCTTTTTTCTCTAAAGTATTTGAGAGGGTACTGCAGATACAAATCAATGCAAACATCTACTCTAACAACCTACTCTCGCCGAAACAATCAGGAAAGAAGCACCACAGCTAAACTGGTCGACGACATCAGGGAATCTCTGGACGAAGTTATAGTTACTTTCCTAGTGCTCCTGGCCTTCGATACCATTAATCATACAAAGCTCTGCAATTAATTATCATCTCAGTTTGGATTCTCAAATTCGGCTGTGATCTTTATGTCGCTATATCTAATGTACAGGAAACACGTTGTCTCTGTTGGACTTGATACGTCCGACTTCCTTCACAACAGTAGAGTTTTTCCACAAGGCTCTATTTTGGGCCCTCTTTTATTTTAGCTATACGTAGACGAAATCCCTTCAATCGCTACGCCCTCCATTCACATGTTTGCCGATGACGTTTAACTTTATCGAAGTTGCTGACTAGGGTTGACCGAAGACTGCTCAAATGCCAATAATTTCGATTTAGAAAGAATATGCTCATGGTCTAACAAGAATGGACTCTCTCTAAATCCTTCTAAAACAAAATGTACACTTATAAGCAAGAAACGGTGGGGCCTTCATATTTTCCTGACATTTTGTTAAACGGTTAAAAATAGACTACGTGGATACTGTAAGTAATTTAGGTTTGCCTTTTAATAGGACATTAACTTGGAACAATCATATTAACTCAACCGCTGGCAAAGTGTATGGCATGTTACGCCAGCTCTGGATGACACATAACTTTACTCACCTAAGTTATGAGCAAAAACGCTCATAATCCCTATCCTAGGCTACGGCTGTGAACTTTTATGTAAATCCGTCCAACAAGCAGAATAAAGCTTAACGTTGCATTTAACAATACTGCGTGTTATGTTTTCAGCCTTCGACGGTTCGATAGGATCTCTATGTACTCAAAATCACTCAGTAACATGACACTCGATCATATTTTCCGCTACAGAAGTCTCATTTTGCTCTCAAATGTGATTTTAACCAACCAGCCCAGCTACCTATTTCTTAAGTTGCGTCTCATAATCTCAAACAGATCACACCAAATAATTCGCCTTCGTTTTTCGTGCCTTGCATTTTGATTTTACTTCCAGCATACACACAGCGTATTGGTGTCTCGTTTTCACTAATACACTCTCACATACTTCATGAGATTTTGACCAGTGTATACGCCGCTTTAAAAAAAAATAGAGAATCGTTTGAAAGCAATCGTGCGATATGACAGAAAGCGTTTCAAACTGAAGGAGTAAACAATTATTGAATATGATAAACGAGAAATGGATAGGAACGAAAAACAAAGACTGGAAGACATTAAAAGGATAAAGGATAAAGAAATAAGGAAACGACAAATTGAAATTGAGGAACACAAATTTAACCTCTTAGATAATAAAGAAAATATACCAAACAACGAAACCAAGGAAGAGTGAATTTCTTTTTTTTATATTTAACTTTATTTTCATACTCTGTGCATCATTACATAGAAAATAATTTATTTTAAATTTAAAATGAAGTGATATAACATAAGAATATGCGTTATATATTAATAGATAAAGTGATATTACTTTTAATGTAATTAAACATGAATTATGTATTAAATAAAGTTTATTTTCCTCATGAATAAATAAGTGCGTTCGCTTCCATATTTTGCTTTGTAAAAGATCCGAAAATTGTGCAAAGCTGAACATACGTTGGTAATCTTGGTTGCTTTCTTTGGTCCATAAAGTAGATGTCGAGCACCAAGCAGACAACGGAAGCCGCTTTTCAGCACACCAAACGTTCTTTCAATAATATTTATGGCCCGGGTATGCGTCGAATTGAAAATATTTTCTGAATATGCTTCTTGTTTGGGTCTAAATGGTGTCAGAAAGAAAGGATCTAGTGAATATCCTGTATCACCTATAATTTTGGAAATCAGTCTAAAAATTATATTTTTTATTTAATATTAAAAATCATTATTTAGTAGCCATGTATTTCGCTCACCGTTATCAAACTTGTCTTTCAGATTGTTTCGCAGCTCGCTCGAGTTTCAGGCAAATGCATCATGGCTTGACCCAGGCTGTCTGGCATCAATGTATCTGATATACATGTTGTGATCGCAAACCCGTAATAGGAACAACTAATTAGATATATTGTGGATACTTTTTTAACATCATTGCATTTAAACTGACGAAACTTTTTCCTTTAAAATACAAATGTTGTATTGGGTCTAAGCGATTTGCTAAGAAATGGTGTAACTTGTGTAATTCCATTGGAACATGCGTTGGAAAGCTACTGTTATTGTACGTCATTTCAGTATATATCATTCATTTGCAGCGTAAACAACAATAATTTTTTTTCACTCAAATATGTCGAACTTTGTGCCTGAAAAAGGGTTTTTGCGGGGAGTTCTTCTTCATTACTTTAATATGAAGAAAACTGCTGTCGAAAGTCATCGTTGAAGTATATAGTGAACATGCGCTAGCTAAGCGAACGTGCCAAAAGTGGTGTGCATGATTTAAAAGTGGTGATTTTGTCTTGGAAGACGATGAACGTCCTGGGCAGCCAAAAAAGTTTGAAGATGAAGAACTGGAAGCATTACTCTATGAAGATTGTTGCCAAATACAAGAAGAGCTCGCAGAATCTTTGGGTGTCACTCAAGCAGCCATTTCAAAACGTTTAAAAGCAGCTGTATATATTCAAAAGCAATGAAATTGGGTTCCACATGAACTGAAGCCGAGAGACGTCGAAAGACGGTTTTGCATGTCCGAAATGCTGCTAGAACGCCACAAAAGGAAGTCATGTTTGCATCGGATTGTTACTGGTGATGAAAACTGGATCCATTACAACAACCTCAAGCGCAAAAAATCATATTTGAAACCCGGCCAACCAGCCAAATCAACGGCAAAGCCGAATTTCCATTGCGCGAAGGTAATGCTCTGTATTTGGTGGGATCAGATGGGTGTGCTGTATTATGAGCTGCTAAAACCGTGTGAAACCATCAACGGACAACGCTACCGAACACAATTAATCTGTTTGAAGAGAGCAGTAGCCGAAAAACGCCCGGAATATGCGACCAGACACGAGGCAATAATTTTCCATCATGACAACGCTCGGCCCCACGTTGCTATTCCGGTTAAGAACTATTTGGAAAACAGTGGATGGGAAGTCTTACCCCACTCGCCTTATAGCCGAGACCTTTCCCCTTCTGACTACCATTTGTCCCGGTCGATGCAGAACGCTCTCACTGAAACACGGTTCACATCAGAGCAGAATATCAAAAATTGGCTTGATTCATTCTTGGCTGCCAAGCCGGCGCAGTTCTTTTGAAATGGGATCCACAAATTGACAGAAAGATGGGAAAAGTCATAGCTTCAGATGGGCAATACTTTGAATAATACTATTGTGCATGTTTTTCTTAAATAAACGTTCAAATTTTGGAAAAAAAACCGCACGAGTTAAAATATATACCCAATACTTCCTCTTTTGGCGTCAATATTTTTATGTGGGTACCATCCACGCAGCCAAAAACACCAGAAAATCCTGACTTTTCCGTTACTTTTAGAAGAAGTAACGCTTTGCCTGTATTTTGTCTTCTTCCGACATGTTTAACTGAATCCAATTTTTGCAAATATTGACTTCCAGAATGTCTTGTGCTTACAGTGGGTTGAGCTAATCCCAAATTAAAGTAATTTCCGGTACCGTATTGGCAACCGCCTTCCGCAAGTATTCTTAGAGTAACTGCTAGCTTTAAGATTGTCAGCACTGATCACTGACCAAATGGATTCGATTGCTGCCTAGTTTTTTGTGCGCTATAATACTTCGGATTTGTGATAATCTTCCTCTTCATCGCTACTATAAAACATATCAACGATATGTTATTGTCAACAATTTCTTTTTCAATATTCTCCTCCAAACGATTTAAAAGTATATTTTTCTTTTGACACACAAATGAACTTTCATCATAGATTTTATTACCTTTTTGTCGTTTGGAATTCTACTACAAATTTTTGTGTCGCAAAAGTTATGGAATACCGATTTGAAAACGGTACGGCAATAAGAGCGACAGCAGTCGTTTGCGACAGACGATACTCGGAATTGAGGAATGAATCGTCAAAACAAGACGTTTGTTTTGGAGCAATAACTGCATCTGTAATATCAACGTTATCAATTTTAAGCGTAATGGCTTTACCGCAATATATATTCAATATAAGGTTAACTCAGCAGTTAACAACATCCCATTCTTTTTTTAAGATTTCATTGTGCACTTCTTTTTTAAATAGTTGATATCTACGAGTGTAGCGTACTTTCAAAATTAATGTTTCAAGATCTACTACGTAGTTAGGTAGTTTACTTAGTTAGTTTTGTATGGCCTATATTTCAAGATTGTGGTTTGGCCGTCTACCAGACTAACAATAATTTACATACAAATTTGTACAAAAGATATATTTTTTTTAAATCTTAAAAATCTCTTCTTTAACTATACATTCCACCCACGATCTCCATTCAAAATTTTAATTGCTTTATCTGGTCCTACAGTATGCGAATTAAAGAATCTTTTTCTTATCCCTTTTCTGTTTGACAAATGAACTGGAAATATTGAAGGAAAGTGAATTATATTCTCTCGAATCTTCATATTGCAAATATTGCATAAAATAGGTACCATAGATCTGGAAATTCAAATTCAGTAGTTCTCCTCGCATTTTAAATATAAAATTAATCTCCTGCATTGAATTGCAGTTAAGAAAGTACGTTTTTTCTGATAGATTGTACTTTAATTTCTTGTAGTTGATTCTAAATTGAGAGGACTGTGCTTCAATTACAAATCGATTATATAGGGTTTTTCAATAGGAACTTGACAACCTTGAATTTAATTTGTGAACGCACGCTTTCACTAATCATCAAACTGCCACCGTCGATTTATTCAGTAAGCTTAACATTTTTATCATGGTAAAGAACACTAACGAGCTACGTTCTCAGATTGGGTTCTGGAGAAGATGCGCCAGGAAGATGAATTTCATCGCAAAATCATCTTCAGTGACGAAGCTCATTTTTGGCTAAATGGGTTCGTCAGTAATCAAAATATGCGTTATTGATCTGGTGAAAACCCACATGTGCTTCATGAATCACCACTTCATCCACAAAAAATAACTGTTTGGTGCGTTTTGCATGCCGGCGGCTTTATTGGGCCACATTTTTTCGTCGATCATAACGATCCTCAAGTTACTGTGAATGGTCAGTATTTTTGGCCCGAATTGGAAGATATGGACTTGGACGACATGTGGTTTCAACAGGATGGTGCCACAAGCCACACAGCACACGCTACAATCGATATATTGAAGAGTAAGTATGGTGAGCGTGTTATCTCAAGACATATGCCAGTCGATCGGGCGCCTCCTTCGTGCGATTTAACGCCGCTTGACTATTTTCTGTGGGGCTACGATAAGTCATTGGCTAATGCCAATGTGTTGGATATATCATACACGAATATTTGGACATGCGAAAGCGCTGTTCAAAGTGGGTGCCGCGTTTGCTCACAGTCGACCAAAAACAACAAGGTTTGATGATTCAGAGGAGTGTTTAAAGCTGTTCAACCGCAAAGAAGGCGAATTTTTGCGTTGGTATGTGACAGTGGATGAAACTTGGCTCCATCACTTCACACCAGAGTCAAGTCGGCAGTCAGCTGAGTGGCGGGCAGGCGACGAACCTCGTCCAAAACGACCAAAAACTCAACAGTCTGCTAGCAAGGTTATGGCATCCGTATTTTGGGATACACATGGAGTAATTTTCATCGACTATCTCTAAAAGGGGCAGACTATCAACAGCGACTATTACATTGCGTTGTTGGAGCGTTTGAAGGACGAAATCGCAGAAAAACGGCCGCTTTTGAAGAAAAAGAAAGTGCTGTTTCATCAAGACAATGCACCGTGTCATAAGTCGATAAAAACGATGGAAAAATTGAATGAATTCGGCTACGAATTGCCTCACCCACCCACCGTACTCTCAAGATTTGGCCTCAGCGACTATTTCCTGTTCGCCGACCTCAAAAGAATGCTCGCCGGAAAGAGATTTAAGACCGATGAAGAAGTAATCGCCGAAACATAAGCCTATTTTGAGGCTAAACCGAAATCGTACTACAAAACTGGTATCGAAATATTGAAAAATCGTTTCAATCAGTGTATCGCCCTCGAAGGCAACTATATTGATAAATAAAATTGAATTTTGCAGAAATTTTGTGTTTTTACTACAATATAAAACGGACTTTTCAGCCCATGTGTTACAAAGTCATCGTCTGCCGATGACCGTCCATTTCAGCATCTTCACTCACTCCAGGTCGGTTGGACGGAGTTGTAAATCCGTATTGTCTAGGTTGAAATATTCATACGCCTCGCAATGGTATGTGGTTCGTTATCAACTTTTAAAGTCTACAGAAGTGCCCTTCCAAATTCTCAGCATCGACTACGAATACACATACTACTATCTCTGTTCAATAGTTCGTCTCTTCAGGCTTCGGTACGGGGATTGTATCCGTAACATTTTTATTTTATATTTTGGTGAGACTTCCAAATCCCATTAATGGAGTAGCATCTTTCGATTTTCGCGCACTTTTCGTGCTCCTTCTTTTTCCTCCTAAGAAGTCGTCTGTCCTCTTCTTCTCGTAGAGCTTTCGAGTAGTTCTAGCCCTTGTATGCACCGCCGCTTTGTATGAAGCTGCATGTGCTTACCGGCACTCGTCGTCAAATCAGCGATTTCATTATGGTGGTCTAGTGAAACCCAACATATTAGAACCGGCATCTCTTTTGGCTTTTTATCAAAGTTGTTATTAATCTTCGATAGTTGATGCTAGCGACATAGAACCTCATAAGATAAAGGAAAACTCGTTCGGAAAAAGATTTGGCGATCTCTTGCGATTGCAGCCGTCCGACTTCAAACTTCCTCACAGATTTTGTTCGTCTTTGCGATGTTCATGATATCCGCAACTGTACTTTGGATATGAGAAGGTAATGGTCCGAGCCGATGTTGGCCCTCGAGTCGCAATGTAGTCAATTGGTTGATTAATCACTAGTTTTTCAAGTCTCCTTATGAAAATCGAGATGCGGGAAATTGATGCTAGCTACTCGTACGACACTGTTCCATCCCACGTCAAAGTTGATTACCCTGAATACATTATCGAGAGTATTTCCGTGCAGGCTATACTTTCCAATAGTACTACCTTTGCATTAAGAACGCGAGGACAATTTAAATATTATACTTAGCGCACTGCTCGTAGGTCTTTTTTACAAGCTCGTAGAACCTATCTTTGGTGTCGTCATCCTTTTCCTCTGTGGGGGCGTTGGCGCATGCGAGTAAACGGCTATTGTTTGCAAATTTGGCCTTAGTACGGAATGTAACGAGGCGCTCGTTGACGTGCCGGAAACTCAAGACTTCTTGCCTAAGTCTGACTCTAACAACAAATGCGCATACCATATAAATACTCGCTGCTTTTGCCGTCGATAAATATCGCCGTAGTAGATGTTCCGGTGACATCCGCTGTCCATGGCCTCCGCTTTTTATTCGGCAATGTGGCCTATTAAGGAACTTAACATTTCACCTGCAGATCCGAAGTATCTGTAGGGACAGCCAAGCTTCCTTTAGAGTCTTACTGAGACCTTGCCACACTTATAAGTATATAAACTTTTATGTCTATAAATGGCAATGCATTTTTTTTGTTTTCCAGTACAATTGCCAAAAGGACAGAGAACGGGGAAGAGAGAAAAGAGAACCAAAAGTGCAACCTAAATCGATTTAGGTCAATCGGCAATTGGCTTAAGAAAAGTTTTGCCTAGCAGAAGGTCTACCCATATATTTTTAATGATTTTCTTCGTTTCCTATGGTTAAACTTAAAAGCCACAAAAATTAGTTAAATATGAAACTCGAGGTGCATACTTTCTTATTATTCAGAAAGCGCGTAAATTTATTTAAATGCGATGATAAAAAAACATCATTAGCTATTTTTAAATCAAAAGATTTGCACCAATTATGAATAACAATTAATAAATGCTATCGATCATCGGTATCGATTTGCAATTCAGCGGCCTTCACATAGATAGGCACAACAGGTTTGGTCCTCATGAAGTCACCAATGTCAGTACAAATCGATAAACAATATGCAATTTCAATGGAAATATATACAATAAATTCCTTAGGATATGACACGATTTGATAGTGTGCGGATGTTTTACGGTAATTTGATCATCAACACCTACAACACAGTATTGAATGAATTAATTATTGTTATGATTAAGATTGGTGAGTATTAATGAGGAAGTATGGTCGATTATTGTATTGTTGAATACAATTTATTAATGCTTGAGGTGTAATTAGTTTACACTTTATTAGAAATTATTGCAGAAAAAGTACATATTATGAAACTCCATCCAGCCGAGCAGATCACAATAAACACATCTCCAGTAAATCAGAAAGAAATGCGCGCTTTTGTGGTGAGACTTAGCAGTAGTACTTCTTCCTTGTGGATATTGAAAAATTTGTTTTCTCTTGCAGATTCTGAGTTTTATTGCAGCCGCATCTGCAGGACGACTGGGATATGACTACCAACGTGGTGTATCGGAATACGCTGGATGACTTTTTTCATCAGGATCAGTTCCTTTGTCGTCAGTTTCGTCGCAACTAGTTGGCTCTGGAGTTAATGGTTGATCAGGTTTTTCGTATGCTAGCTCATCGAATCCTTTTGGTCTATTTGCCCCAGCTATTGATGGCGGACTCAACAAAGAGTTCTGTCACTATTCTGCTCCCCAAGAGGATTTCAACCACCCTGCTTACTCTCAAGGGGCTCTATCATCTCTAAAGAAGAATTTGCGTGTTGTCTTTTTAAAGGCTCCGGAAAATAATGCACTTAATAATGCCGCCCTGCAGTTGACTAAACAGGCAGCTGAAGATAGGACCGGCATTTATGTCCTCAGCAAGCAACCTGATATATCTGAAATGACTCAACAACTGCAGAAACCAGAGGTACATTTCGTTAAGTACAGGACTCCTGAGATGCTCTTTATGCTCAACGAAGCATTCAACAGCAGTACGATGCTTTGGGTGGAACATCTAAAAGTTCAAACGAAGGAGTAGCGCCAGTCCTCAATTATGCTTCTGCAGCCCATCCAATTGGAGCCTCATTGAGCCCTATTAAGCATAAGGTTTCATCTTTCAACTTAAGTCTGGGTGGTATTAATAGTACCGGCTTAAGAAGGGAATACTTGCCTCCAGTGGTTTACTAAGAAAGTCATGGAAGAATGCATTAAGCGGAGCTACATACCTACCTTTTATGGTTTTCATGTTTTATACAAATTTTTTGTTACCGATTTTTGTTTTCCGTTTTTGAATAACCTGATTAATTTTTGAAGCAAAATGATTTCTTTATAAATTTGTCTAGACGGTAATTTTCAAGGAACAATGATTATTTGGATCTCCGGACGGCCTATTGATTTTATTCTAATGTATGTCCAAGCATGTTCCTTTTATCCCTGCAGCGGAGATTCTTGTGAGGAATACTCAATCGCTGGACATATCTTCATCATGGAGGCAGTTCCTCGGGATATTTACTAGGTATGACTCTGTAGGTAGATATCTAGTCGTTTTCTGGAAGGTCCACAAGTAGCGCAGATGTGCATTTTTTATAAAGCAACTCACGTGACCTGGACGTTAAAAAGTGTTGCTAAGAGCGTAGTTTTAGATCGATCCTGTGGTGTTTAGAAAATTAATAATGATGCAGTATTTTAAGCCAGAAATCTTTGATAATTCTTTAAAAAAGGGTTTGCCAAATGTGTAATGCCCAGTTCTGGCTAGTTGCCGAGCAGTTACAGAGAAAGTGGAATAGGGTTTTCTTTTCGTGTGAATTGTTACAGCTACAGCAGTAGGGGTTAAAACAAATGCCTAATTTGTCAGTGTGTAAGCCATTGACCCGTGATAATTGCTATGATTCTTACTGTCTCGTTGTGAGTTCTGTTAACTAAGTCATACGTTTTTAGTGTAGACGGTCATATATGTCTGGATATGGTACATGTTTGTAGGCTGTTCAACCTAGAGTTTCCAATAAAGAGAAAGTTTTGGAGAATTCTACACTTCATTAGTCCCATCGGTTAGCTAATTGACTGACTGATTGACTGACTCAAGGTTGAGCAACATCTAGTTAGTCAAAGGCCTCGCTACACTGAAAGCATCGGTTTCCACTAGATCACCGAAATCAAGCAGTGTTGGGCGCAATAAGTACCTAGATGGAGGACCGCATGGGACTTCAGTACCAATCCCACCTGCTGTTGGTAGTCAGAATTCAACTTCTTGTGGCTAAAATTCCATCTTCGAAAGCAAATTATCTACTATTGCATTATCTACAGAAGCCCCAAACTGGACAGCAATTCTACTTTTTATGAGTTTGATGCACTATTTGACTCAATACAAACAATTTTATCTCTGCATTTTCACACTGAAATCGCTATTACGGGCTGTAATACAAGAAAGCCAATTGGAGCAATCTTAACACCTTCTTTAGGAGTTTTAACTGATCGTTAAGTTTCCTCGATAGCAACATGGATGCCGCTGCTGATATGATCACTGACACTATTTTCTTTGGAATGAGATCCTTTATCCCTCATCAGATGAAGATATTCAAACAAAAAAAAAAAAAAAAAAAACATGGTACGACTCGAGCTGTAAAATGGCTGTCAGCTTTAGCCATTTTATTATTTTATTTATTTTATTTTATTACATATACATTTAACATTTTATTATCTGCTAAGCCTTAGGGGAATGACTGCAGAAGATTGTTCAAAATAAGTAAATATTTTGAGTTCCATTTTTACAAGTCATTTGTTATATATTTTGAAAAGGAAGGTCGTACCTGAACCTTTGAGAGGAACCTTTGTGAGGAATTGATACATTACAATTTGAATACATTTTTTTAACATTTCTTAAGAAAACATATGTACTGTAGGATGATTTGTCAAGTTTATTAGAATGTCGTTGAAAATTTCTGGCACAGCCTAGTTTTGAAGGCTGACAATATCTCCAGCTTATTCAGTTTGTCAATTCTGATTCCATCGCCATGATGTCCTTCTTCTCTTTTTACCATATTTTTTATGCTTTTATGAATGCAATTTAGCATTTGTAACTGGAGCGCGATACCCCAGGCTAGTATTCCATACCTCAGACGTAATTGCACTAAGCTGTAGTTGCATTAGCTTATATGGATAAAAGCACAGACAGATTTCCCTTAGTTTTTTGTTGGTGATTCTACATAGTAGCTCCATTTAAAATTTCATCGCACAATTACAAACAGATATTTGCACGTTGGGACATTAGCTAAAATTTTTGAGCGTACGTTCCCGGTTTCCAATAATTAATGCGCCTGTGCTTTGTGTAAACATTCTGAACTATGCATTTTAATACCAACCAAATATGCATGACTTTTATTTTTCTTGCATTTATTATGATGCCATTTCATTGTAGCTCCAAGCTCATATTTACCATATTTGATATGGTAGAAGCTAAAGCCGTCGCGGTATATCTGACATCTCTTGGTCGTACACCGTTTTCTCCTGACGGTTTATTTTTATTTTATTTTTTTTTTTTTTCAATGAGCAAAGAATTTTATACATTTCACTTTTGCTGACCTCTTCGAAAAACATTGAGCGCTGTATAGTGCTGGAGGTTCCGGCGTAAGACTTATGATCGCATATGTGAACTATGTTTTTGATTTCTGATGAAAATAATTGTGCAAAACGATTTGCTAGATTTTTAAAATCATTTGTATCGTCAACATCTACTGATTTTCTACCAAGTATTGAATTATTAATTTTCAATTTTCCTCTGGGATTATTTTTTGACATAATAACTAGCCGGGATTTCTTTTATTGTTCCTGTATCTTCGATATAATCGATCGAACATGAAGAATTTAACCAATTTAACCGAAGATTTAACCATTTGTGTAAAGTATTGTCTGAAACTCGTTAACTTCATCAAACGCGTTTAATTGTTCCCAATTGAAATTTGTTATTTTGCTCGACAATTCACTGCTGCGAATATAATGGTATTTTTTAGGCTCATTTACATTAGTCAAATTTTTTTGTAATTGTCGCACAGTATATGGCGTAATGATCATAGAAATTGAGTTCTACCATTGCCAGTGAAGTATTTATAAATTTTGTTCGGACACAATTATCACTTAGCGTTTTAATATAGTATATCTAACTAAATCGACTCGTATTGCTGATTTGGTCATGTTAATAAGTTCTCTCACAGCAATCATTGAGAGGTATCAACTAGTAACATGATGAAACACAAGATTTGTGTTTATGTTAACACCTCAAATTACAATTAACACTTGTTTTTTGTCAATGTTTTCGATGATTTGGCTTAGTTCATTTATAAATTCATTGGCGTTCAGTTTTGGTGATCAATAATTTGCAAAAGTCGTTGCTTTAAACTCTCTTCTTTCAATGTTTAACGTAATGCATTCATAGGAAACGTAGTTGATACCTATTTTTGAATAACCCGTATCATCTTTAATGTAAACTATTAAACCCAAACTCCTTGTTCTTTTGTCTTTTGTGGTTCTTTCTGATAGCCATCAAAAGAATATTTCTTATTTTCATATACTTTGGATTAATTTTAGACAGTATTTCTGTAGAAACTATTCCAATTCGTTCTTATTGAACGTATATTTCAAAAAGAAAATCCATTAATTCCTTTTATAAAATCATTCAATTCCTTTCGGTTTTCCCAGTTTTTATGATGAAGTTTAATAATTTTATTTTCATCTGATTCATCCATTTAAGTATGTTGACTTTTTGTCGCTAATGTTGTCTAAAATATATTGGACTAAACGATTTTTTCAATGTCAATAGCTGAATTTATTTCTACCTTTTCATCTCCTTCGTGTTTTCTAGCGAGAACTTTGTTGTTTTCAGTCATACAAACTTCCAGTTTACCCTTTTTGCTTTTGTTTAAGCAAAATAATTGATAATAAGGTTAACTCACTATTAATGCAAATATTTTGTTTTGCATGGACAGAGTTTGTTTTTTTGTTTATGTATGTACATAATATATTTCTTGGTATGTCAATGACCTCTTTGTTTTTGTTTTTTCGCATATAGCGATTTTTTTTTTTTTTGCTTCCGCGTGAAGCAAATTGAGAGATGTTTAAGTTCCCTATTCTTCCTACCAGTGAAGGTAGAAATTTCTTTAATGTCGCTTTCAGTGATCTGCACATCCAGTGTTTTGCATTTGCATTGACCACATCATAAGAATTTTTATTTCTTTTCAATGGAACGCTTTTAATATCTACATTTATGTTTAAATGGTTTTGACTCTAATTTGAAATGTTTGTATATATAAGCTCTGTGTTTTTTTATTTTTCTTATTGAGAGTATTGTTTAGTCTTAGCATATTTTATAACTTTTATCTCCACATGCATTTGTTGATGAAGATCATTGTTAATCGGTGCAATTATGTAAGAATTGTGGGAATCTTTCACTTTAGGGACTCCGCTGATCCAGTTCGATTAGCTTGCAGGACTTCTACCTGTTGTAGCGAGAATACTTTCTCTTTTCAACTGCAGAATAAACATTCCCACGTCAGAAATGCTGCCTCATCCTCCATCTCTACGGCCCAGTATAAAGATGCTCTAGCTGTCAGCTCTCAAGACAAGGCCAATCTGCTTGCTACACACTTTCCGGCGAACTTAACACTTCGAAATTGTGCATCCTTTTTCGCTCTCAATATACATATAATATATATAATATATCTCCTCCTTCTGCCTAAGAGGTGTTCTTCCTCGCTGGCAAAACTACCATCAATCCTATTCTTTAGGATACTTTCCAAGCAAATGGAAAACAGCATTTTTTCAGCCCGTCCCTAAAAAAGGCGAATCTTTTTCTCTCTGAAATATCTCAAAACACGAATATTTTTTAGTACTGGCAGTACGATTTTCGTAGCAACAGGTCCCTGGTGATTTGATGCCATGTCTCACCGACAAGTGGAACCAAAGTCTATACCAATCTGGCGAAAAAAAGATAATTGCATTTGATATTTTTATATTTTGTCGAAAGTGCATGCATTTGGGATCGACGACTCTCTTCTTCACTGGATTAGAAACTACCTTTTGGAACGTCCAATTCAAGTTGTCTTGAATGGTTTGAAGTCTGATATCCATAAAATAAATGCTGGTGTGCATCGTTCTGTCTTCGATACTCTTTTTAATTTCCATTAATTATCTTTTGCCTGCAACTTCTAATCCAATATATTCCTTTGCTGCTGACAGTACCCTCTGATTTTCACATTCGTTTCCGGACTCACGTCCCTGCTCTTCGGCTATAGAACGGGAACGGCATCGTATGTTGAGCTTATTAAATCCGAAAACAGCATAACCAATTAAAGAACTATCATCACAGTCGAATTTTATGCTTCCAAAACACAATGCTGTCCTTAAAGCGAAACCTAAACAACAAGCTATTATCCAATGAATGGTACTTCCATCGTCGAAACCGAAAAACTTTTCAATCTCGGTATGTTTGTCAATGACAACTTACTATGGAATGACCACATATTCGATGCCGCCAAAATGGTTTCCTAAATCTATGTAAGAAAAACTTTTCTCATTTTGATCCAGCCTCATGATCCGGTCGTTTATGTGCTCAAAATTGGATACGCCTAAAACATCTCTGCACCAGCTTAATAGGATTCAAACCCGTGTCAGTCATTCGAAAATCTTGAACACCGACGGAATGTCTCGTGTCTCACTTTGTCCTGTCGCTATTTCCACCACCACTGCTCCATAGAAATCGCCAGTAGCATTCTAACTCTTCAAGCCTTTAACTGTAAGACTCGTCTCGCTAGGAAGTACTCAGAAATATCGTAGTTCGTTCCTAGGCCGAACAACTCGCTTGTGGAATGCCCTTAGTCATGGCAACACTCAAACACTTAAAACAAACGTACATCGGTACTTATCTTTCTTTAATTTCTAATTTTCCTTCACCAGCGGTATGTGCAAACATTTTAAAGGTACCGTAACCACTTAAGCGAGCGCTATTAAAAAAAAAAAAAAAAAAACTAGACACTAGACTAGACACTGAGCCACTGTTTCTGCCTTAAGGTCCTCCATAGAGAATACCTCTAGCCAGAGAGTACAACGATCTATGATTGTAAGAAGATATCTCTTTCATTTCTATGTATATCCATATTTATTTGAGAAAAACGTTGAAGTGGTAAGCTGTATGGAAGAAATTCAGCTTTATTTATTATTGTGACGCCTGACCTTTGATCGTTGATATTGCACGCAGCTGTTTTGATCTTAGGCCAATCGATTACTAACAGTTTGTAAGTAGCTCTTACAGTGGGGTGGCGTAGGTTGTGAAGCTTTCTGATGACGATTTCTTTAGTGGACTCAGGAATATACGGCCGGATTCTCGGTACTAATATGTGGCAATACACTAAGTGTGTCGTTTCTCTAAAAGTACAAAGCTTTAATTCCAATGAAATAGACGTTGTACCTTGTGCAAGTAAGGTTTTCAACTCTTCATCTAGCAGTTGTACCTTTGTTATTCATTCGAAATCGACTGGTTTCGACGCATGAATAACATTTATTTTTGAGAGAAAATCGGCTGCTTGGTTTTGTGGGTCAGGAATATGGAATATAGTAGTAAAGAATTAACTGACGTAGTCCAACTGTCGCAATTGCCTCGGCGAAACCTTATCAGAGTTTTGACGGTATGCATAAATTAATTTCTTATGATCTGAGGAAATAACACACGACTGGATGAGCAAGCAGTGAAGCGAAAGCTAAATCAGATTTGCATCTTTCAAAAGCGTCGATTGCTTCCGGAGGTCAATTGATGGGTGTTGTGTCATTCTATTTGTTTCCATTTTAAAGTGCATGCAAGGGGGCTTAATGGCGTGTGGTATAAACCTCCTGTAAAAGTTAGTCATGGCAAATAATGTCTTCAAATCTTTGGCTATATATGGCTGTTCTAAATTAAGGATGTGATTGACTTTCTCTGGGATAGGTTTGATATCATATTGATAAATTAGATGACCCAAGAACCGAACTTTTGTTTAACCAAAGCAATATTTAGCAGTGTTATTTCTAAGATTGTATTCACGCAGTCGTTAAAGAACCTGTTGTTAGTGATTTATTTCGCTTGAAGATGTTACGATTATATCGTCGATATACAAAAAGGCAAATCCCAGTGCAGTGCATTTCGCAATCCGAAAGTTATGTATTTAAATTCATATAAACCGAAAGGCATTGTGATGGCCGTTTTTGATATATCTTCTGGCTCGACAGGTATTTGTTGAAAAGCTCTTTGAAGGTCTGTTTTAAAAATTGTTTATTTTTTTTTTTTTTTTGTGCAGCATATTTGTGAAATCATTGATATAAAGATGGGATATCCGTTGAATAATTGCATTCAAGTTTTTTAAGTAAAAAGCTATAATACTGTATTTACCCGTCGTTGGCTGGGAAATAGCTGAAAGTTTCGGTGTCTCGTCAATAGGGCGACTTTTTTATATATCGATTAGATGGCCGTAGTATTGAAGGTAGTCTGATCCAATTATTGGTGTGTTTACATCCGCTATAATGAACGTTCACACGAATACTTTTCATATAACGAGAATAAATTTTCAACGTTGGCTTCCAAAAGTTTTAATTTTTAATCTATTTGCAGCGAACAGTAAGAATTTAAAATACAGCATCGATATCATTGTCTATAAGATATTTATTCTGTGTAGTCATATCCGAGACTATAAAAATGAGTGATAGGAAACCATCTAGTTTTTCGGTATAGCAGAGTTGATATAATTGCTGGGTTGTCTATAGTAAATAGCTTTGAATTTGTATTTGTAATCATACCAGAAAATATCACTGCGCTTTTCAGTATTTTTTTGTTTTGATTGTTTCGAATCACGGCTTGATGGGGTTGAGTTTCGATGACTTAATGGAATTAAGTTTCGATGGCTTGAAAGAGCTTGAGGACGTTTATGGTTAGATGAAAATTCCCAGTTATCAAATCGTAGGCTCAGTACTTTAGGTCTTCGTGGTTAAATAGTATTATGCGGTGATCTATTTTGGATCAGTTGTTTCCATGCGAAATGGCTGGCAGAAAAGTGTCCACAACTTGGTATGTTTTTTTTTGTTACAAGCATTCGCATTTTCTTCTGCTCGAGTATGAAAAACAATCCGTTTAGGCTTTATTTAACTTTTCATTCTTTCCGCTAGGTGGGCCCTGCAAGACGGCATCCCTGACTTGTGCCAAAATCTTTGTATTCATGGATGCCACAATATATCAAATTTGGAGTAGTGGGAAGTAATGTGGTTTTTACTGAAATACGCATAAACTCTCAGGTTGAGAATTGAAGGAACTTTCTTTAGTATTTTCATCGATCATAATTATTTTACGCGAAATAATTTTCTAAAAAAAAAAAATGGTAAATTGCGATATAAAGGGAATTCACGTCAGAGTCACCAGTGTTTCAATGATGGAGATTGGGGAAACACCTAAATTCTAAAAACAAAACAAAACTTCTAATGAATATTCCTTTACTCTTAATGTCAAGCCCATAAAACAATTGTGTACTAGATTAAAAGAATTGAATTTACATATGTATGTTAGAAGTAACAGGGTGGTAAGTATATATAGACTCCATAGCTTGTAGAGCTTTCTAAGCATTCCCACTATTATGGCTTTTACACAGATTGAATCTTCCTTCCCTTTGGTTTAATGTCTAATCTTAAAAAATTGCGGATTTTCAGGCAAGAAATTCGGAGAATAGAACTAAAAATTCATTTCATCGGCTAACTCCTACCTATAGATCTCAATTCGCCTTTAACTAAATAAGTGTATTTACAGCGAAGAGTTCCATCGCTGAGCTGAGAAGCTGAGTTCAGTAAATTTTTGTAAATTTTTTGTAAATCCGCTTGTTTCGCTTAATTCCTCCTCGATATGCCTAGTGTTTTGAAAATTTCCAATGAGATTTGCAAATTCAATGCTTTGTTGGAATCAATCGTAACTCGGTCGGTACCTTAGGCCAATTGTTTACGATAACCAAGCATTTTTTTGAATTTTTTTTGTGATGACCATTCACAAATTACCAGAAACCCATCTTTACTTGTCATCATTGCCAATATATGTACTAACTGTGTCCAGTGTTAAGACCCGAACACGGGTCGAAGAGAATTTTCATTTTGCAAATAATAAAGAGCAGCCAGGTCGAACTAACCCAACGTATGATCGTGCCTACAAGATTCGTCCTGTCATTGACCATTTGAATGATGCATTCAAAAATGCCATAAGCGAAAGCAAATGTCAGTCTATCGACGAACACATGGTGAAATTCAACGGCCACAACGTAATGAAGCAATATATGAAGGATAAACCGATACCATGGGGATTCAAACTATGGTGCCGATGCGACGCTCAGATAGGCTATTTGCATGAGCTCGATACTTACGTAGGAAAAAAAGAAATTGGCATCGGTGAATCGGTTTTATTGAATCTGTCCTGTAGTTTGGACAACATGGGAATCGAACCCTATTTTGATTCGCATTATTTGCAGCAATAGAATTCAAATGCCAAGAGAATTACCGATTGATCGAGCATTGAAATGTGGCGATTACATAAGTTCGGTTTCAGATGGAGTGTCGGTTATTAAATTAATGGATAATCGTGCTGTTTATATTGCTAAAAATTTTAAAATCTAAATGAAAGGGGTGGCCGTGGTGTAGTGGTATATGCATAGACTCCTCAAGCAGAGAGTCGCGGCTTCGAATCCCGTGCCAGGCAATTCTGTATGTAGTTATATGAAAATCCCGTCGGCGTCAACTCTGACATGAAGGCATAACACTGATGTTGGAGTGGTTGCTGACTGGGCTAAATGTAACGAACTAACAACTAGCACGTACTTAAGACCCACTGGTTGAGGAGGATGTACTAGCTCGTCCCGTCCAGTTTGACAAATGTTAGCATAAATACAAATCTTGTGTTTCGTCATGTTACTTATTGATACCTCTCAATGATTGCTGTGAGAGGACTTATTAACATGATCAAATCAGTAATACGAGTCGATTTAGTAAGATGCACTAAAACACTTAGTGATTATTGTGCCCGCAAAATACTTCATGTAGAACTGGTAGAAATGGTAGAACTCAATTTCTATGATCATTACGCTATATACTGCGCGACAATTACAAAAAAAATTGACTAATGTAAATGAGCCTAAAAAATACCATTATATTCGCAGCAGAGAGTTGTCGAGCAAAATAACAAATTTCAATTGGGAACAAATAAACGCGTTTGATGAAGTTAACGAGTTTCAGACAATACTTTACACAAATGGTTAAATATTCGGTTAAATTGGTTAAATTCTTCGTGTTCGATCGATTATATCGAAGATATAGGAACAATAAAAGAAATCCCGGCTAGTTATTATAAACATAAATTTTTTTATGTCAAAAAATAATCCCAGAGGAAAATTGAAAATTAATAATTCAATACTTGGTAGAAAATCAGTAGATGTTGACGATACAAATGATTTTAAAAATCTAGCAAATCGTTTTGCACAATTATTTTCATCAGAAATCAAAAACATAGTTCACATATGCGATCATAAGTCTTACGCCGGAACCTCCAGCACTATACAGCGCTCAATGTTTTTCGAAGAGGTCAGCAAAAGTGAAATGTATAAAATTCTTTGCTCATTGAAAAAAAAAAAAAATAAAATAAAAATAAACCGTCAGGAGAAAACGGTGTACGACCAAGAGATGTCAGATATACCGCGACGGCTTTAGCTTCTACCATATCAAATATGGTAAATATGAGCTTGGAGCTACAATGAAATGGCATCATAATAAATGCAAGAAAAATAAAAGTCATGCATATTTGGTTGGTATTAAAATGCATAGTTCAGAATGTTTACACAAAGCACAGGCGCATTAATTATTGGAAACCGGGAACGTACGCTCAAAAATTTTAGCTAATGTCCCAACGTGCAAATATCTGTTTGTAATTGTGCGATGAAATTTTAAATGGAGCTACTATGTAGAATCACCAACAAAAAACTAAGGGAAATCTGTCTGTGCTTTTATCCATATAAGCTAATGCAACTACTAGCCTGGGGTATCGCGCTCCAGTTACAAATGCTAAATTGCATTCATAAAAGCATAAAAAATATGGTAAAAAGAGAAGAAGGACATCATGGCGATGGAATCAGAATTGACAAACTGAATAAGCTGGAGATATTGTCAGCCTTCAAAACTAGGCTGTGCCAGAAATTTTCAACGACATTCTAATAAACTTGACAAATCATCCTACAGTACATATGTTTTCTTAAGAAATGTTAAAAAAATGTATTCAAATTGTAATGTATCAATTCCTCACAAAGGTTCCTCTCAAAGGTTCAGGTACGACCTTCCTTTTCAAAATATATAACAAATGACTTGTAAAAATGGAACTCAAAATATTTACTTATTTTGAACAATCTTCTGCAGTCATTCCCCTAAGGCTTAGCAGATAATAAAATGTTAAATGTATATGTAATAAAATAAAATAAATAAAATAATAAAATGGCTAAAGCTGACAGCCATTTTACAGCTCGAGTCGTACCATGTTTTTTTTTTTTTTTTTTTGTTTGAATATCTTCATCTGATGAGGGATAAAGGATCTCATTCCAAAGAAAATAGTGTCAGTGATCATATCAGCAGCGGCATCCATGTTGCTATCGAGGAAACTTAACGATCAGTTAAAACTCCTTAAGAAGGTGTTAAGATTGCTCCAATTGGCTTTCTTGTATTGTAGCCCGTAATAGCGATTTCAGTGTGAAAATGCAGAGATAAAATTGTTTTTATTGAGTCAAACAGTGCATCAAATTCATAAAAAGTAGAATTGCTGTCCAGTTTGGGGCTTCTGTATATAACGCAATAGTGGATAATTTGGAATTAGTGGAATTTTAGCCACAAGAAGTTCAATTCT
This sequence comes from Volucella inanis, assembly GCA_907269105.1. NCBI lineage: Eukaryota > Metazoa > Arthropoda > Insecta > Diptera > Syrphidae > Volucella > Volucella inanis. The sequence goes on from OU026153.1 coordinate 154,691,250, forward strand.
GACTGCCAATAGCACGTGGGATTGGTACTGAAGTCCCATGCGGTCCTCCATCTAGGTACTTATTGCGCCCAACACTGCTTGATTTCGGTGATCTAGTGGAAACCGATGCTTTCAGTGTAGCGAGGCGTTTGACTAAATAGATGTTGCTCAACCTTCAGTCAGTCAAACAGTCAGTCTGCTACCCGATGGGACTAATCAAGTGTAGAATTCTCCAAAACTTTATTGCCAACTCTAGGTTGAACAGCCTACAAACATGTACCATATCCAGACATATATGACCGTCTACACTAAAAACGTATGACTTAGTTAACAGAACTCACAACGAGACAGTAAGAATCATAGCAATTATCACGGGTCAATGGCTTACACACTGACAAATTAGGCATTTGTTTTAACCCCTACTGCTGTAGCTGTAACAATTCACACGAAAAGAAAACCCTATTCCACTTTCTCTGTAATTGCTCGGCCAATAGCCAGAACTGGGCATTACACATTTGGCAAACCCTTTTTAAAGAATTATCAAAGATTTCTGGCTTAAAATACTGCATCATTATTAATTTTCTAAACACCACAGGATCGATCTAAAACTACGCTCTTAGCAACACTTTTTAACGTCTAGGTCACGTGAGTTGCGGTATAAAAAATGCACATCTGCGCACAAATGCACCTTCCAGAAAACGACTAGATATCTACCTACAGAGTCATACCTAGTAAATATCCCGAGGAACTGCCTTCATGATGAAGATATGTCCAGCGATTGAGTATTCCTCACAAGGATCTCCGCTGGAGGGATAAAAGGAACATGCTTGGACATACATTAGAAAAAAATAAATAGGCCGTTCCGAGATCCAAATAATCATTGTTCCTTGAAAATTACCGTCTAGACAAATTTATAAAGAAATTTGTTTTTTTGCTTCAAAAATTAATCAGGTTATTCAAAAACGGAAAACAAAAATCGGTAACAAAAAATTTGTATAAAACATGAAAACCATAAAAGGTAGGTATGTAGCTCCGCTTAATGCATTCTTCCATGACTTTCTTAATAAACCACTGGAGGCAAGTATTCCCATCTTAAGCCGGTACTATTAATACCACCCAGACTTAAGTTGAAAGATGAAACCTTAAGCTTAATAGGGCTCAATGTGGCTCCAATTGGATGGGCTGCAGAAGCATAATTGAGGACTGGCGCTACTCCTTCGTTTGAACTTTTAGATGTTCCACCCAAAGCCTCGTACTGCTGTTGAATGCTTCGTTAAGCATAAAGAGCATCTCAGGAGTCCTGTACTTAACGAAATGCACCTCTGGTTTCTGCAGTTGTTGAGTGATTTCAGACATATCAGGTTGCTTGCTGAGGACATAAATGCCGGTCCTATCTTCAGCTGCCTGTTTAGTCAACTGCAGGGCGGCATTATTAAGTGCATTACTTTCCGGAGCCTTTAAAAAGACAACACGCAAATTTTTCTTTAGAGATGATAGAGCCCCTTGAGAGTAATCAGGGTGGTTGAAATCCTCTTGTGGAGCAGAATAGTGACAGAACTCTTTGTTGAGTCCGTCATCAATAGCTGGGCCAAATACACCAAAAGGATTCGATGAACTAGCATACGAAAAACCTGATCAACCATTAACTCCAGAGCCAACTAGTTGCGACGAAACTGACGACAAAGGAACTGATCCTGATGAAAAAAGTCATCCAGCGTATTCCGATACACCACGTTGGTAGTCATATCCCAGTCGTCCTGCAGATGCGGCTGCAATAAAACTCATAATCTGCAAGAGAAAACAAATTTTTCAATATCCACAAGGAAGAAGTACCACTGCTAAGTCTCACCACAAAAGCGCGCACTTCTTTCATAATATGTACTTTTTCTGCAATAATTTCTAATAAAGTGTAAACTAGTTACACCTCTAGCATTAATAAATTGTATTCAACAATACAATAATCGACCATACTTCCTCATTAATACTCATCAATCATAATCATAACAATAATTAATTAATTCATTACCGTGTTGTAGGTGTTGATGATCAAATTACCGTAAAACATCCGCACACTATCAAATCGTGTCATATCCTAAGGAATTTATTGTATATATTTCCATTGAAATTGCATATTGTTTATCGATTTGTACTGACATTGGTGACTTCATGAGGACCAAACCTGTTGTGCCTATCTGTGTGAAGGCCGCTGAATTTCAAATCGATACCGATGATCGATAGCATTTATTAATTGTTATTCATAATTGGTGCAAATCTTTTGATTTAAAAATAGCTAATGATGTTTTTTTATCATGGAATTTAAATAAATTTACGCGCTTTCTGAATAATAAAAAAGTATGCACCTCGAGTTTCATATTTAACTAATTTTTGTGGCTTTTAAGTTTAACCATCGGAAACGAAGAAAATCAATTCGAATATATGGGTAGACATTCTGCTAGGCAACGTCTCAGTAACACACTAAACGAAGCTTGGCTGTCGCTACAGATACTTCGGATCTGCAGGTGAAATGTTAAGTTCCTTAATAGGCCACGTTGCCGAATAAAAAGCGGAGGCCATGGGCAGCAGATGTCGCCGCAACATCTACTACGGCGATATTTATCGACGGAAAAAGCAGCGAGTATTTACATGGTATGCGGATTTGTTGTTAGAGGCAGACTTAGGCAAGAAGTCTTGAGTTTCCGGCACGTTAACGAGCGCCTCGTAACAATCCGTACTAAGGCTAAATTTCCAAACAGTGGCCTTATACTCGCATGCGCCAGCGCCACCACACAGGGAAAGGATGACGACGCCAAAGATAGATTCTACGAGCTTCTAAAAAAGACCTACGAGCAGTGCCCTAAGTATAATATTTAAATTGTCCTCGCGTTCTTAATGCAAAGGTAGTACTATCGGAAGGTATAGCCTGCACGGCAACACTCTCGATAATGTATTCAGGGTAATCAACTTTGACGTGGGATGGAACAGTGTCGTACGAGTAGCTAGCATCAATTTCCCGCATCTCGATTTTCATAAGGAGACTTGAAAACTAGTGATTAATCAACCGTCAACCAGATTGACTACATTGCGACTCGAGGGCCAACATCGGCTAGGACCATTACCTTCTTATATCCAAGGTACAGTTGCGGATATCATGAATATCGCAAAGACGAGCAAATTCTGTGAGGAAGTTTGAAGTCGGACGGCTACAATCGCAAGAGATCGCCAAATGTTTTTCCGATCGAGTTTTCCTTTATTTTATGAAGTTCTATGTCGTCAGCATCAACTATCGAAGACTATAGTCGGTTCTGATATGCTGGGTTTCACTAGACCACCATAACGAAATCGCTGATTTGAAGACGAGTGCCGGTAAGCACATGCAGCTTCATACAAAGCGGCGGTGCATACAAGGGCTAGAACTGCTCACGAGCTCTACGAGAAGAAGAGGAGAGACGACTTTAACAGGAAAAGGAAGTAGCACGAAAAGCGCGCGAAAATCGAAAGATGCTACGCCGCTAATGAGACCTGGAAGTTTCACCAAAATATAAAATAGAAATGTTACGGATACAATCCTCGTACCGAAGCCTGAAGAGACGAACTATTGAACAGAGATAGTCGTACACCCTGACTGACTCGAACTGCAACCGAATTCAGACTGCTATAATTTCCAAACCGTTCATTACTGTGAGCTCAAATTTTGAGACATAACAGATAATTTTATTATTTACAATCCCTTTAAACGATTTGCGTCTCAGTGGTGTTTATAATTTTTTATCCGCGATGGAATTCAAACGTGATAATGTGATTGCTTTATATTTGGCTGGAAAACTACAAGTAGCTATCGTTAGAGCCCTCCAGCACCTCAACGTGAATAAACCCTTTGTGTCTCGAAACATAGCTCGTTACCGTGATATTGGCATCGTTGCAAAACGCCATGGAGGTGGTCATGACAGAAATGGTTCGGAAAGTGAAGGCTCGAATTGAGAGAAACCCGCGTCGAAGTTGAAGAAAAATGGCTCGTGAGCACAACATATCGTTGGAACGGATGCAACACGTACTGAAGAATGAGCTTGGGCTCAAGCCATTGAAGTTCTAAAAAGCGCACGATCTTACACCACAACAGAAAAAAGTTAGAGTCGAAAGAGCAAAGGAGTTGTTACGCTTACACGAAAGTGGTAATTTGCCGAATTTGGTTTTTTCCGATGAGTCGCCATTTGTTATAGAGAAATATGTCAACAAACAAAATAACCGAATTTACTTGCACCTTCGGATGGTCACCAGAAAGCAGGCAGCACCGACGGTGATAGTTTGAGCCGCCACAACCGGCGATGGCCGCTCTCCGCTCGTATTTTGGACCGTGGCGTCCAATTAATGCGATCGTATACCGTGAAATTGTCTTAGAGACAGTATTGAAGCCTTGGGCAAACAATCATTTCGGTCGGAGGCCATGGACATTTCAACAAGACTCGGCACTCTCTCACAAAGCGCGTGTCAACCAAGATTGGTTAAAAAAAATTGTTCCACACTTCATTTCTTCGACATAATGGATTGCAAATTCTCCGGATGCAAATCCGTTGGATTTCTCTGTCTGGGGTATTTCGAAGGCGAAGGTTGGCACTTAAAAATACCAAAGCTTGGACCACCTCAAACAAGCCCTTGGAATGGGCCAAAATACCGCAGAGCCACATGCGTTCAGCGTGCGATGCTTTCTTCGTCCGTCTCAAGGCCATTATTCGCGCCAAAGGTGGACATATTAAAAACCGAGCTTTTTAAAGCGGCAGACGATGACTTTGTAACACTGCTGCTGAAAAGTCCGTTTTATAGTAAAAACATAAAATTTTTGCAAAATTCAACTTTATTTATCAATATAGTTGCCTTCGAGGGCGATACACTGATTGAAACGATTTTTTAATCGTTCGATACCAGTTTTGTAGTACGATTTCGGTTTAGCCTCAAAACATTCCTCTGTTTCGGCGATTACTTCTTCATCGGTCTTAAATCTCTTTCCGGCGAGCATTCTTTGAGGTCTGCGAACAGAAAATAGTCGCTGGGGGCCAAATCTGGAGAACACGGTTGGTGGCGAAGCAATTCGTAGCCGAATTCTGCCGACTTGACTCTGGTGTAAAGTGATGGAGCCAAGTTTCATCCATTGTCACATCCCGATGCAAAAATTCGGCTTTATTGCGGTTGAACAGCTTTAAACACTCCTCTGAATCATCAACACGTTGTTGTTTTTGGTCGACTGTGAGCAAACGCGGCACCCACTTTGAACAGAGCTTTAACATGTCCAAATATTCGTGTATGATATCTTTATACCGCATTTTTTCCCATCAAAAAGCAATGATAAATCAACACACGAAATTGCTTTAAATCCATTTTTTTTTCACAATACAAAAGTTGCTTCACTCACAACGCTATATCTCGAGAAGTAATCGTCCGAAAGCTGTCAAATTTATACACGTATCTTTTGAAGATACTAACCGAAAATGGTATGGACTTAATTCAAGTGGTGCCCTCTTTTAGAAACGACATGGATTGTATTATGTAGTTTTTCGGCCCTTCCATTTTGATATTGATGAAAGCTTCATTTATGGCTTTCTGTGTTTGTCCAATCACAAAAATATCATTCGCGTACGCAAGAACCGGCAATTGAGCTCTCATTGTAGGTCAGTGAATTTCGCAACGATTCCGTTTAGAGTGACAGGCGACGCCCTATCTGTCTAAAACCTTCTTCGTATTGAAATTCTCCTTAGTCATCCTGCACAACCTGACAAGTTTAACAAGGATATCAAAACTAGATATAACACTGAACAGCTTACCCCAATGCATGCTGTCATATCCGGCTGTCAGGTATAAAAGGAGATCTTGAGTGTCATTCTCATGTTGAATATAGATGGTGGGCTTTTCTGGCTTGAAACTGCAATGATATGGATAAACCAGTTTGTTCATGAATGGTTTTAGACGATCACATAATACGGCCGATAAAATCATACATATATGTGATTTTTAGGACACCTATTCGTCTATAGTTGGCCTAACCAAACGGGTCTCCTTACTTGTGAATTTGATAATGCTGAGATTCTATGCCTCTAGCATGTTTTTCTGCGACCATATCCTACAGATGAGCTAATGCATGGCTCAACGACAATAAATCATCTGCAGCTTCTTCAAGAGGGCTATGAAAAAGCAGCCTTCTTATAGTTTACCTTTAATATTGTTACCTTAACCTTAACCTTAGGTCAGGAAGCCGTAATTCTCTATTGCCTTCGTTTGCCTAAAATCGTGATTTTAATACGTTGTTAAACAGTCTGCATACGTTTAATTTCTATATTCTTAGCACCGACGGTGACCCTTTTACTATTTGTCCATGTTCATCATTACAGACATCAATTGTTACTTTATAGTTAGTTTTGTTGTCTGCTAAATCGATCCATTTCCTTGACCGCCCACTGCCCTTGCTCATGCTAAGCTTTTGATCTTCCTTTCTTGTCTGCTCGTAGAACACACGAGTAGCTCGCGTTCCTCGATGCATAGCAGCATACCTCCCAACATTCATCCCCAAACTAAAGGTCCCTTGTTGTTTCACATTTGTAACTAATCACATCAGAATCCGTTTCTATGATGGCTCATTGGCGGCATTCCCATTGATCTGTGCGTGGGGACTGAGATTTTAAGAGAAACGCTTGAAGGAAGCGCGTTCAGAAAAGATTCTAGCGGTCTTTTGTGATTGGAGCTTTTCGACACTTTGGTGGTCGTATTTGACTGCATTTTACCTATGTTGATTGATCAGGTGTCAAGTCCTTTTATGGATATAGAGATGGAGAAATCGCATGCTAGCTGCCGCGTCACAATATCTTAAAGCAATGGATTTTCATTTCATTCTGCACATTTGAAACGTTGTGATATGCAAGCGGTGTTTTTCGCTTACCCGGCTTAAGACGGCATCCTTACCTAGTCTTGGGCAGATCTTCTTGAACAATTTTGATGTCGTAGTTCAGCCTCTGAGCATATGTCCGGTCTAGGAGGTCCAAGAATTCTTCTTTCAAGCTGTCATGTTTACCCTCTGTGGAGGCATGAACGCAAATCAGATTAATGTTTACTAATTTGGTCTTGAAGCGGATTTTTATAAGGCGTTCGTTCACATGCCGTAAGCTTAAGAGTTTTTGCTTGAGTTATTCTCAAATATCAAACCCACTTCGAAATATTAGATACGCAACTAAGCTCTCACTGATGGTATGCTAAAACTGCTTTCTTCTTTTGTTATTTCATTAGGAAGGTGGCCGAATTTTGTCAAGTCAGTGATGTGAATCAGGCTAAAATATTCGTTGATGATATGGCCTTGTCCGTCCTTACTCGAGACTAAAGGTTCATCTAGTTAAACAGCTAGAATGAACGTTTGGGAGTTGATAAAAATATGCTGTGAGGACGAGTGCGAATATTCCGTACATTCTTAAAATCTTTGTAAATGCATAAAGTTATTTGACAATGATTTCAAACTACCCAATTATGCCAAAGTAAAGTATAAATGATATAAAAGTAAACATTGTAAAGTTTTTATGTACTAAATATTGATAACACGTAAGAAAAATGTGCAAAGCTTACATTAGGTGTGCTAATGTGCTACCCCAGTCGATGGACCTTCATTCTTCCACATAAATCGACGCTGCTATAAAGTTCGTCGTTGTATCTCCTCCTCCACTCAGTGTCTATCCACACGGGACTGAAAATCACCCGAACAATATTCCCCTCAAAGCAGCCAAAAGTACCCTCATAAATTTTTGTTAAAGCCCATGCTTCTATGCCATAGAGCAAGACTGAGATTTTTAAGGTCTTATGTAGTGTCGTATTTATTTTTCGAGAGAGGGCTTTGCTTTCTTAGCTTTCTTACCCCTAAGACGCAGCAATTGGCAAGAGTTATTCTTCGTTGAATCTCAGACCTGTTGTCGTTGTCTGAATTGATAGCAGACCTTAGGTAGATAAAGTCCTCAAGTACCTCAATGATATATCAGTAGAAATTGATTTTCTGCCCAAGATGTTGGTGTTGCGTGTTCTTTCGGTTGACAGCATACTACCTTGATCAAAAAGTTCCCGGCGGCGTCACCGTGTGGAGCTCTTATTGTTCCGATTTGAGTTCTGTTTTTTTTTTTTTTGTTAACATGGTACATCTGTTTTCGACATTCCCTCTAAGTCTTAGCATCATAGCTTGACATTTGCAAAAGTTACGTAGCCAAGAGTACATCTATCTCTGTGTGCGTTGGCGATTTTTTTACAATTTTAGAAATGGATTTAAATTTGCAACAACTAAATTGTATAAAATTTTGCGTAAAAACGGATTTAATAGTGCGCGAACGTTGGAAATGTTGAAAAAGTGTTTCGGCAACGATTCTCTAAAGAAAACGGCTGTTAACCAGTGGAACGAACTATTCAAAAGCGGTCGTGAGTCAATCAAAGATGAAGAACGCAGTGGCAGACCATCAACATCGAAAACCGGCGAAAACATTGATGAAGTAAAAGAAATGTTGATCAATAACCGCAAATTAACCATCAGAGAGATAGCGGAGTACTTGAACATTGCCTATGGATCCGTCCAAGACATTTTGGTTAATGATTTGGGTTTCCGTAGCAGCAAAGTTGGTGCCATAAGACCTCAATTTCATGCAAAAAAGAGACCGTGTTGACGTCGCAAAAGAGATGATTTGCGAGGCTGAATCCGATCCCACATTCACCAAAAGGATCATTACTGGTGATTGACGTTCACCAAATAAACCGAGACCAAAAAAACCACGTCGTTTTCAGTCAAAAAAGAAGGCAATGCTCATGGTTTTCATGGATTACAACGGTGTAGTACATCATTAATTTTTGCCAGAAGGTCAGACAGTAAACAGAGAGTATTATTTGGGCGTTATGAGACGTTTGCGTGAAGCAATTCGCCAATAGAGACCAGAACTATGGGTAGATTGTGGATTTTGCACCATGATAACGCACCGTCGCACAGTGCGATTTTTATTCGTGGAATTCGTGGAAAACACGAATGTAAAACATTTTTCGAAGATTGGATCAAGCGCTGGCATAAGTGTGTTGCGGTCGATGGGGATTACTTTGAAGGGGACAGTATACATGTACGAGTTCTGATATTTTATATGTATATTTATATAGTCGAAGAAATGCTGATATTTGCATTTTGTAATCAAAGAATAATCCACGATCGACGACCACCGACTGCTCGGTATAGTGTGTCAGCATGAGTAGTCTTCGTCGTCGTATGTTCGTCTGTTAACCTATATTAGGAAGCATTAGATGATTGGAGTTTATTTACAATCAGAGTTTGTTTTCAGTGCATTGAGTTACGAAAAGAACATTGGGGCATTCGTCATGAATTGATTCTGCGCTGACCCATATTAGGAAGCATAAAAGCCAGAGTGATAAGAGCAATGTTGTCTTTGTAATAAAATGTTGTCACGGAGGTCAATAATTAATTATTTTGATGGATCTTGTTTACGATTGCCCTGAAGGTATGGACGTGGTATAAGCTACTGAATGCGGTAGGCATCTGGAATTGACGACGAATATAAAAAGAAGAACTGACAACAGAATGGGATGAGTTGACGGTACGAACTTCAGCAGCTCGGTGGTCAGCGGTCGTGGACTTGTTAATAAATTGCAACTAGTTTTTTGTACTCTATGTCTAATGTAATAATTGTACTTAAGAAAAAGTGAATAAATATTATAGTTCGTATACATGGGGGCTCATCCGGGATAACCGGAAAAACAGAGAATTATAATATTTAAGCGTAAGGAGGCTACGACGCTTAAGACGGTTAAGGCGGTGAAGAAGGTTAAGACGGTGAAGAACTTTAAGACGGTGAAAAAGGTTAAGACGGTTAAGACTGTTAAGAAGACGGTAAAAACAGTTGAGACGGTTAAGTCGATGGAAGTCAAGTTGAGAAAGGTCAAGTCGCGTTGTGAAAATTGAGGTGCGACAAAGAGTGTAGTGCGTTGGATGGAAGACCTGACAGTGAAGCAGCTACAACAATTTCTGAGGAAAAAGGGACTGTCGTACAGATACAATATTAAGAACGACCTCCTGAAACGTATCAAGGAGAATTTCGGAGAGAAAATTACTGTGGAAGACATACTAAACGAAGACAGGGAAGACGAGTTAAGAAAAGAAGAAGTACAAAGTAAAACGATGAAAATAGCAAAGACGAAAACGGGGAAGCAATGTCGAACGAAACAAATAACTTCGTCTTCAGAGACGTAAAAGACTCACTAGAGCATTTCTCTGGAGAAGCTGGAAAAAGCATAACGGTATGGCTAAAAGACTTCGAAGAAATCGCAGCTATGTGTAATTGGAATGACATTCAGAAGTTTTTATACGAAAAACGGCTACTGAAATTCCCTCTTTAGCTCGCCACGGAAGCAAGAGAGGGAATTTCGAGTTATGTAGCATTGAATCCGCTTCTACCAGGGGAATTCAGCGAAAGGCGTAGCAGCAACGAGATTCACCGTGCCCTAGAATCTCAGAAAAGGAAGTCCACGGTGGAGTACAATAAAAATGGAATCCCAGACTCGGTACAAAACAAAACAATACTATACGAAGCCACAACAATAGAGGAGCTAAAACGGAAACTAGAGTGTTATCGTCAGATAAAACTATTTATGCCAGCCCAGCACACGACCAGTAAAGGTCCAAACGACGCCCATATGCAACTGAAGCCGGTAGGGAATTGCGGAAGTGTGTCGCACATATCTACGACCTCTCCAGATAAGGAGAAAGGAACGCGTTGTTTCAAATGCAACCAGTTTGGCCACATTTCGACGAACTGTCCGACAAAAGAGGAGCGACCATCAACGTCAAGGGGCATTACTCACGTAAAACGAATCGAATCGGGTGAGCGACATGTTCCAATAAAGGTCAAAGATAAGCCATTTTACGCTTTCATTGATAATGGCAGTGACGTTTCCATCATCAACAAGTCATTTACAATGAAGGTGGGGGAGGTTAGACTAAAGTTACCAGGAATGACGCTGAAGGGGTTTGGGGATCAACCACGAAGAACGTTGGGCTCTTGTCTGTTAGAAGTGGAAGTTGGAGTAGAGAAGCATTGGATCCGATTTCAAGTGGTACCTGATCTTTGGCTGCCAGACGAAGTACTTTTAGGGAGAGATTTTTTGAAAAACATCGAGCTGACCATCAGTCATGAGAATCGGTAAGAGCGGGATTACGTCATGTGGAGAAGTCACTGAGTACGAGATACCAGAAAATGATGTCTGTCAAATCAAGTGGGTCCAAGAGAAGAACAAAAAGCTGGAGTTGAAGGTGGGCAACGAGAAATACAGAGAGGCAGTGAGTGAAATAGTGGATGAATATAAAACAGAGAGTCCGGCTAAGTCATGTGTGGAAATGAGTATTGTACTTACCGACGAGATTTCAGTATATCGCAATGTAAGAAGGCTCACGCCACCAGAAAGAGACGCCGTGAACAAACAGGTGAACAAATGGTTAGCCGAAGGAGTAATAGTGCCGAGTAGGTCATAATACGCCAGTCCGATAGTCATGGTGAAAAAGAAGGACGGGACGTACAGGTTATGCATCGATTACCGGGAGCTGAACAGAAAAATGGTCAAAGGTAGATTTCCAATGGCAGTGCTGGAAGAAGTTTTCGAACCGTTATACGATGCAAAGGTATTTATAACCTTAGACTTAAGAGATTGATTTTTTCATGTAGATGTGGCTGAGAACAGCAAGAGGTATACGGCATTCGTAACACCGCACGGACAGTATGAATTCTTGGAGGTGCCGTTCGGCTTGTGCAATTCTTCGGCCGCATTTCAAAGATTCATCAACAAAATCTTCCGAGAGTTGATACTGCAGAAATATCTATTGATATACGTGGACGACATCATTATTTTCGCCAAGAGTGGAGACGAAGCACTTCAGAAACTTAAAGTTGTTCTTAGCGTCCGAAAAGTATGGACTGAAGATCAAGTGGGAAAAGTGCCAGTTTCTATCGCGCACAGTCGAATTTCTGGGGCACATTGTAGGCGATGGAAACATAAGGCCGTCGGAGGAGAAAGTAAATGAAACACGTACACGTACAAATTTTACCTTTCCAGTGAGCCCATACTAAAACTCTTTAAACCCAGATCTAGTCTGGAAGTCTGTTAGTCTGGAAGGGTACGGAGGTGTGCTGCTACAAAAACACGAAGATCGGAACTTTCATCCAAATTTCTTCTTGAGCTTGAAGATCAGTCAATTGGAAATTTTGGCGATTGTAAAATGCCTGGCGAAGTTGAGAGTTTACCTGTTAGGGAAGGAGCTTACAATTGTGACAGACTGTAAGGCATTCCACTGCGATGAGACATGTGGACTCATTATCATTATCCGATAATGAGGATCGAGGATGGGCTTATCCACAGGATAAAGACAAATCAGGCCAAAGATGAATATTGTCAACTTATTCTTTATCTAATTGCAGCCACAGGTGCATACGAAAACTATGAAACGAGAGCCGGGTTACTATACAAGTTCGAGGAGGGCGCACACTTGCTGGTGGTACCAAAACCTATGCAGAAGGAGATCGTCCGGAGGGTTCATAAGCAAGGACATGTGAACGCTAGAAAGGTAAAGACGAACAAATGTAAAGAAGTAATCAAGAAGCTGGAGATGCAAAGCGAAACATTTGGAAAGCCAACGCGATTGATCTCAGACAGAGGCACGGCATTTACAGCGAATGCCGTCAAGAACTATTGTGGTCAAAGAGGTATTCAACACGTGATGACGACAACCGGAGTACCACGCGGTAAGCGCCAAGTCGAAAGGATGAATAGGATCATAATCGGGATGTTATCGAGGATATCAGCAGATGATCCAACCAAATGGTTGGATTGACGATATCGAGGTCAACGAAAAGGAGTCCATTCCAACTTATGTTCGGAACCGTCATGCGAACAAAAGAAGACTTGGAGATGAAAAACTTACTGGAAAAGCATAAAAGCCAGAGTGATATGAGCAATGTTGTCTTTGTCACGGAGGTCAATTATTATTTTGATTGGGATAGGCGGCGGATGGATATTGTTTACGATTGAACTGAAGGTATAGACGTGGCATAAGCTACTGAATGCGGTAGGCATCTGGAATTGGATAGACTAGCAATGACGACAAATATAAAAAGAAGAACTGACAACGGAATGGGATGAGTTGAAGGTACGAACTTCAGCAGCACGGTGGTCACCGGTCGTGGACTTGTTAATAAATTGTAACTAGTTGTTTGTACTCTATATCTAATGTAACAATTGTACTTAAGAAAAAGTGAATAAATATTATAGTTCCTATATACATAGATTTAGTTGAATAAACTTGTATTTTTAATTTTCTAAATAAATTCCGAAATATTTTTGATCAAGGTGGTATTTGTCATTAGCCCAACTAACTTCCACAATCAGATCTATGGTAATTGTTGAATTAGATATGAGTACAACAGCTTATAAATTTATAAGTGAAATTGAATATATTGTCAAAGGACAATTTATAAAAAAAATTACTATATATTTATTAAATAATTTTATTTTATCCAATGATGTTGTTGTACGTTTATTGCTATCGATTGAAATAGAAAAAAAAGAAAACAAATGAGCTGAATAAATTTTTATATATCATAAATATATAAATATATTACATGTACGATTATACATGGAAAGTGAGCTGAATTGTAGAGAGCAGAAACAGTTGGAGAATTTCGTCGAGATTGTAGGTGTGCCAGGTGTGAATAATTCCAGCGCAAAGGAGAGTGTACACAATTTTTTTAATGATGCTTTGAACGTTCTTCCACCTTCCGAGAAGATCAGAAATTGCTACGTGAAACGAATTAAGAAAAAAAAAATGTTTCATCTCCCAACTCCACTGCAACGCAAAATGACGTCATATGGTTCATCTGTTCATCTGTTCATCTGAAATTGATGAGTATAAACTCCTAATTATAACATTTTTGCACATCCTTATGGTTCCTAATCTGCAGGTGGACTGAGAGTTTTTGTAAGAGGTTCATTTTATGGCGATATTACATATACATATTAAACTTTTAAGTGCAGATATCCTACAAGTTTCTTACGCTATATTTAATTATACAATAAATTTTTTCTGTGTTGATAAACTTCATTCTCAACCTGTAAACATATTTATTGATGAATTTTCTAGTCATTCTAGGTGACTTTAACTTACATATTCCAAATATTTTTACCTTGCAATTTTTGCAGAGCATTCTCATTTTTCATGTCTCGACCATGTATTTGGTCGATTTTACTTTCTTCATTCTAATAATGTTTTTAGTGTTAACCTTGATCTTGGCATAACTGACCATTGTATGACTGGCCTTCTTTTTAAAGGATTCTCAATCAAAAAACTAAAAATTGTACTTCTCTTCTAAATGTGCCAACAATTGATTTCCCTGATTTGAATAATAAACTGCGTTTTGAAGATTGGACTGAAGTTTATAGTATAGATAATGCTTCTTTAGCTTATGATGCATTTCTAAAAAAATTCCAAAAGGATATTAACTCTTCTAGCATTACTTTTGTTTAGAAAAAATCGAATACTAGACTTAAACCTTGGATCAATTACTCGCTACTTAAGAAAATAAATGTGCTAAAAATACATTAAATTGAAACCTAAAAACTCGTCTCGTTCGTATGAGCAAACAAGTTAACAGAAGAATTTGAAGTTGCCGTGAGAGCTGTTTTCAAAACAGGATAAGTATGGCAAATGGAAATCGGAATAAAGAATGGCAAGTAATTAATAACATTACCGATCTTAATACTCTTGATACCTGTAAACCGATCACGTTAAAAAGTGAAAGTTAAACTATTTCAGATCACAGCCGTAGCTAATATATTTAGTTCTTATTTTGCAACAGTTAGTCACTCATTTTCTCTATGTTACTTTTCCTCTTCTTGTACCTCCTGCACAGAGTTCGATGATTTGGAGAATTTCGTCAGAAATAGCTTCTTTTTTATGACAATATCGGGCTATGAACTTCTCAAAATAATAAACTCATTAGGGAATTTGGGTTCCTCTGGCAGCGTACTAAAAAGAACTGGGTTAAACTTTGTAGATATTTTAGCTCATCTATGTATTTTACTTAAGTACCATTTCTGGGACATTGCCTGATAGATTAAAATGTACAATAGGGATACCTCCATTCAAAAATGGCGACAGG
Organism: Volucella inanis; assembly: GCA_907269105.1. Classification (NCBI taxonomy): domain Eukaryota; kingdom Metazoa; phylum Arthropoda; class Insecta; order Diptera; family Syrphidae; genus Volucella; species Volucella inanis. The sequence continues at coordinate 154,706,438 of OU026153.1, forward strand.
AGGGAAAAAAACGAATTATAGGCCCGTATCATTATTATCTTCTACTAGGTGGGGTGAAAAGTAACCTCCTTAGGACCTTAGGAATGAAAAAAAAAATTTTAAAGGTTTTTTTATTTTATTCAATATAGTCATCTTTTAGTTTTATACAGTTATTCTAGCGACCGTTTTCCGTCGATGTTTTCCTCGCGTGAGCTGAATTTTTTATTGATGAGCCATCTCTTGAGGTTTGGAAAGAGATAATAGTCCGAGAGAGCTAAGCCGTGAGAATATGGTGAATGCGATGGTGTGCGCCGGTGCATTGTCTTGCAAAAACAAAAAAATTTTTTCGCTTCATGTGAAGCAGTTTTTCAGCGATTTCGGCCTTCAATCGCTCCAATAATGCACAGTAATACTAGCTGTTGATGGGTTTTCCTTTTCCGAGATAATCCACGAAGAGTATGCCATGACAATCCCAGAAAACCGACTCCATAACCTTTCCGACCCATCAAGCCCCCCTCATTCTGTTCTCTGGTAATCAACAGTTACCAATCGGTGCCAAAAGTCCGCCCGATTCCGCATCAGCAAGTCCAAACACTCTTTCGAAGTACTCTCGCGTTCCTGTTTTTGCTCAGGAGTGAAAATGCGCGGCACCCAACGGCAGGATAACTTTTTCATATACAGAATATTGCCCAAAATATGGCGTGTGCGCTCAGTACTAATCTTTGTGGTATCTACTAGCTCGCGCACCTTCATTTTCCGGTCAGCCATCACCATTTCATGTATTTTTTTGACATTGTCCTCTGTAACCGCATAGAAGGGCCTGCCGCTGCGGACTTGATGGTAGTGGAGTTGCAGCCACCACGAAACTCTCGAAACCAATATTTGATGGTGTAATCTGACGGAGCATTAGCCCCATAATATTTATCCAACTTTTCTTTTGTTTCCTACGCCGTTTTGCCTCAAAAAATAATATTTTATGAGAGAACAAAAATCGTTGTTGTCCATACTCAACTTGATTAGAAGCACGTTAACTACAATCAGCTATCAAAACAAAACTAATGACAGTATCGCACTAAAATTTTTTATGTCTGCCTAAATATGAACGGACTTCAACGTATCTATCTAAAGGATAAAACTCAAATACTCAAAATTGGAAACTGTGTAAGTAATTCCAGTGTAACTAATCTAGGTGTGCCTCAAAGATCTGTACTTGGCCCAATACTGTTTTTATTTTATCTTAATTCTTTATTTGCGCAACCGTTTGATGGTGAAATCACAGAATTTGCAGATGATATTGGAATTGATTACACTTCGGCCAGCACATTGAATTTAATTTCAAATATACCATAAACAATGATGTCCAATTATTGAGGTATTGGTTTTTTACACATAAATAAGTGATTAGCAATAAATTTAGGTTTATGTACTTTAACCTAGGTACTCAAGTACCGCCTGACCTGGATGTGATATTTCATGCACCTGATTGCGCTTGGTTTTTGTTAATTAATGATACGTGGTCTGAGCAAAGGTTTAAACACTACAATTCCGAAGCTGGGTGTAGTGGAGATTCTTTTAAAATTGAGAGTGTTGTGAAATTAAAATATCTAGGAGTTATTATTGACCAAAATATGAGTTGGTCTAATCGCATTATCAAATAAAGACAGTACCTTCTATCATCTATTCGTTGTTTGTTTACATTGAAAATTATTTACTACGGTCTATTTTAAATGTGTACGAACATTTTAAGGGTACTCAAATCACTTGAGAGCGGGCTTATTATAAAAAAAAAGATTCCTATTAGGTTTTATTTTTTCTTAGTGTACCTTGGCTCTGAAACAACAAGAAGCAACGACATTATCGCTAAAATCATACACCAAATTTACTCTTGCCAATTGGTGTTTCTCTGGGCTCAGGAGAAAAGTGGGTGGCTTTATATATGACCCTTATCATTACGGTCCTGCTCTATAGCGCAGAGACTTGGATTTCATCGAAAACGGATAAATAAGCTTTAGCCATTTAGGGAAAAAATGCTAAAGCTCCAGCCCGAAGAGTTTTTCACTCTAACTGCGGTGTTATGCTTCAGGGAATCGAGGCCGTTCCTGTAGTTACTTGTGAGAGCATAATTCTGATATCAAGAAAGAAACCTCCATATTCCTGACCACAGCGATAAGACTCGGAACACCTTACTACCGTTAAAAATACTGATAGTGATAAGTCCTTTAAGGAAGAGCAACCTAAACATGTCTGTTGAAAAATCCTCTTCCACCAAATTATGAAATGATTTCTGATCGCGTCATAACAAGCGCTTTAGAATCTGTCATCCTCAAGGAAACTTACTGGCATAAGAGGTGGGCCCTCGCCCAAATATCAAGGTTTCTCCCATCAATGGAGTTGTCTAATAAAAAGACAGAGCAAAGTGCTGTGTTGTACCATAGATTGTACATAAGAAGAAAGAGCCTTTTAGGCTTATAATCTTGCAGTTCAGAGAGTGTATTTTGATCTTGTCATGCTTCGAAATTGATTAAATTGTAATGAGTGTTTTTTTTGGCTATAAAATAGCTTGCCAAAGCGAGGTGAAACGATTTTGTCAATTAGGGGTCGGAAATACATGAAATTTATTACGAATTTAATTAAACAATCATTCTGAGCGATGGGGTATATTTGCATCTTCAAGGTTTCTTCATAAGCAGATTGAATGATTGCCGATTCTGCAGATTTTGGGGCATTGTCGAAGTACTATAAGAGAAGTTGCTGAGGATGTTGGCATATCGGTTGGATCATGTCATGCAATTTCTTCGGATGTTTTGGGCATGAGACATATTTCAGCGAAATTTGTTCTGAAACTTCTTAATTTTGGTCAGAGAAACGTCGCATGAGCTTCGCTCAGAAGCTCTTAAATGACGTCAATGAAGATAACTGGTGACGAATCATGGGTCATTCAGGAGAGTGCTTTTAATAAAAATACAAAGTCACCTAAACTTTTGAACACATCTCTTATATTTCTTCTTTCAGCCGCTTCTTCGAATCTCTTTTTATTAGATCACGTTTTGCTGCACTCGCTGACATTCGTAACATTTACATGGCAGTTATCTTTCCTTTATATTTCGAACATCGTCCAATGTTGCGTCTCGTACATATGGATGTACATGAAGGTTAACATTTTTTCTTATTTTGTCGAAACGTACTTCTTTTATTAGGTGTGCAACTAAGTTCAATAAATCAATAGATGGCTCCAGCAATAAGTGCTGGTCGATTTTGACGTATCGAAAAGGTCATGAAATAAGCTTTGACATATGGTTAATGAACCATTTTGACACATAAGTTATTTTGTTATGGCGTCATAGACTTTTAGTTGTGTAAAAATGTCTGATTTTGTGCTAAATAATCGTCATTTGTGTACAGTGTAGATTCTCTTCTTTCATTCGAATAAAACGGTGGCTGAATCGTTTTGAGAGCTCCAAAAATTTTACAGAGTTTCTAAGTAAAACAACATGCCGTGATTGATTCCGTCGCTTCAAAAACGGGGATTTCGATGTTGACGAACGTCTGCGTGAAGGAAGGCCGAAATCCTTTGAATACGCTGAATTGCTCGATGAGGATCCGTGCCAAGCGCAAGAACAGTTACCTCAGCATTAAGAGTTACCCGCTAAGAGTTCCACGCAATTGCTTGCGTTAAGAAAGATTTAAAAACAAGGACCTTGGGTTCCTTGTGACTTGAAGCCAAAGGACGTTGATCGTTGTTTTTTCGCCTGTGAAGAACTGCTCCAGCGGCAAAAAAGTAAAGGTTTTTCCATCGCATTGTAACGGGTGAGTAAAAATAGATTCACTACAGCAACTCAAAGAAAAGAAAATCATGGGGACTGTCCGATCAGGCTTCTACGTCTTCGACTCAGCCGAAAATTCACGCTGCAAAGGTTGTGATTTGTATTTGGTGGGACTAGGTCGATGTTATTTATTATGAATTGGCTTGATTTGTAGATAGCCCAAAAGATAAACACTTTTACCGTAACAGTATTCGAGCTCTGCCAAAAAGATGGGCAAAAAAGAAAAAACGATAGCTTAGTTGCACATATAATACATTCCTCCAATAGGATCTTTTCACTATTTTGTAACGCTTCACTGGTAAAGCGTCTACCATATTCACGGTGAATATCTGGTCCCTTATGCGACAGTCGCCCGGACTTATAGATGGATAGTGCTCCACAGTGCCGTCATCACTTTTATTGTGAAGAGCCGGGTACTTCACAACTCTGCTCTGAGACTTGGCTCGCGTTACAAACTCTTCATAATATAGATTATTGCCATAAGGATCGTAATGAGAATAACCCAAGTGTTGAGAAGACAAACTGAAATCTACCATATTTCAATCGCACCAATGGTCGATCGCGCTTAGGGCTGCCAGCGCTTTAGAGCAAATAATCACTAGACACGTTCCAACAAAGAGGACAGCTACAATACAACATCTGAATATGCGTGAGCAAAGACGTCAGAACTATAGAGACTGAGCATCGCCTTAGGGGAACACTTGTTTACCCCCAGCCATTACATATTGGCCACAGTCAGCATCCGTAATTAGGGCCCTATTCACCAGTTTTAGTAGTATCCACGAAACTAAAGGGTCTACTACGCCATCTGGCATCTGGCAGACTTACACATACTGTGAAAAGTTGCATTGTCGATAGCACCTTCTATATGTGTCGATGAAAATGCCTAGAACGAACTCCTTCTCGTCGAGTGCGCCTTCAGTTCTGCTCATAAGATTTTGAAGTGCACTTTCGCAGGATTTTCCACGTTGCAATGCTTCTTGCATCTTACACAGAGGATACATACGTTGACTGTTTTCTCCATTCTTTTCAACATGAAGGAAGTCAGACTGATAGGTTTGAGGCGAGCGAGCGGTATAGAGGATACTCTCACTGTTCGCTAACGGTTTCGGATTGTATTTTTTTTGCATAATTTGGTATACTCGTATCCGTATGTCATCGTGTCAGGTGACTTGAAGCCAAAAAAGCTAATAAGAACGTGCTGAGCCTCTCCGGTTGGAACGTGTCGTCATGGGAACCAAGAGATATAATAACTTTTGGGGTGCACCTTAGTTTAATTTAGACGCCTTTGGGATTTGGTTCGATATTTCACCTGGGTTATTTCTAGAATCTTAGGATCTTCGACTCTTAGGCCTTCTTGCCACTACAAGGCAGTCAGAAAACAAAAAGAGGATATTCACATATCACATATCACACTTGGAAAAGTAAATCACTTGCATTGATAAGCAACAATCTATCCAGAAGAATATTTCTTTTAATCGAGTTGCCTGGTGGATTTCAATGTATTGCCAGAAGTCTAATACACGCCACCTTGTTTTTTCCAATTTTGATATTTTGAAATATGCCTCTCATATCTTAAGGATGTTTAACTTTCGAAGCTGCTCAAGGAGAGAAAATCTTAAAAAAGTGCACTTTTAAGCCTGCAGGTTAGGTGGCGAACATTTCAAAAATTACTTTATATGAATACCATATTGAAGGGGCATCTCTGCTTACTGCCTTCTACTATTACAGAGATGCAAGTACCTTGACAAATTTTAGAGGTTTTTCCTCAATGATTCCTGAAATTTTCAAAACTAAATGCGGAAACCAGTTCAAATAAAACTAAAAACAAAATTTATTTTTCAATAAATCCAATAACAAATAAAACCTATTTCGAAATATTAATAACCTGACTAGTAAACTATTGGTGGAAGGTATTCCCCTCTATCGATGGATCCACCTGTGACGATACTTGTGGCTGAACCACTGCTTAAATCGCCAATTGATCCGCCGCTGCCACTACTAACATCAGAAACAATGTTGCTACCCCCATGGCTTCCACCGCCAAGACTTCCACCGCCAATGCTTACACTACCAAGGCTTCCACCACCAAGACTTCCATCGCCAAGGTTTCCACCAACACCAATGCTGCCGCCGCCAAGATTACCACCACCGATAGAACCAATGTTACTACTGCCAGAGGGTACACGAACAACATTTGATTCAGAAGCAAAGTTAAGAACTGGAGCAACTCCTTCATTTGAGCTGTGTGTGGATCCACCCAAGGAGTCATATTGAGCTTGAATGGCTTGTTGAGCCTGGATAGCATCTTGTGGGGTCTTGTACTTAACAAAATGTACCTCTGGCTTATGTCTAACTGATTGTTGAATGTCTTGAACTTGGTGCGCCAATTCGGATGCATCGGGTTCCTTGGTCAATACATAGATGGCAGTCCTATCCTCAGATACCTGTTTAGCTAAGTTGAGAACGGTGTTCTTAATGGCATTGTTTTCTGGTGCTCTAATGAATAAAACGCGAATGTTTCTTCTCACTGTTGTAACAGCATTTTGAGAAGAATCTCCACTAACATTCTCTTCAGGAGCTGAGTAAGTGTAGTATTCCTTGCTCACACCGCCATCAATAACATGCTCTCCACCATGTCCAGAAGTACCAATTGAGCCGCCGCCGGATAATCCAAGAGATCCTGAACCGAAACCTGGTCCCAGACCGATACTGGAACCACCTCCGATTCCTGAACCGCTTGCTATCAATGAGCCACCACCAATTCCTGAGACACCACCAATACCAGATCCAATACCATTGCCTGAGATTCCAGAAACGACTGATCCTGAGTGTCCAGGTTGATAATTGTATCCCAATCGTCCTGCCGATGCAACTGCTATCAAACTAAGAACCTTAAAAAGATCATAATAACAATAAAGTGTTATAAAATATGTTGAACTAAACATGATTTCATTGTTGTACTTACAACAAAAGCGCGCATGGTGTATGTATTCCTTGATTAACCTTTCTTACTGAATCCTCTGTAGGCTGTAACAAAAGATTCGAAAACGTTGACTATTTATACCGCTGAATTTTTGTCATTTCGATCTTGTATAACAAAATTTTGGCAAGCTGAAGACCTTGCAATAAGAGAAAACTAGGTAGTCTCCTTCAACTTAATTGTTATCTCTAATCTGAAGGCCGTTCTCTTTGATGGGATTCGTAACCTAGTAGAGAGGCATTTAATGTCGGAATATGCAGATTCTTCCATATCAGTTAATTCAAATTGAGGGTGTTGAAGTTGTGAGGTTATTTCGATGCCGTCTATTCGAAGTGTCTGTGGTTTCCTACTTTGACGTATATTAATGAGAATTTAATTAATTTATTTAAACCAGATGAGCAGATGAAATGAATCTCCATTTAAATTCCAAACTTTTTTTTTAATTACTTGACTTAGTTAGACTTAAAAAAAAAAAAAATAAAAAAAAAACAAATCACGATGCCGTTCACATGATGAAGACAACGTTTTTACTACACCAACATTGGAAATAGACTTGTTTTAATAGAGAGCTGTTTGGCCGGAAATCGCATAACAAAGTTTTTTGTGAATCATTTTGGCAACATCAGAAGCTAAGCATGTACTCGTATGTGGCTATAAGATTGACACACTATGAAAGAAATATCGTCGAGTCTACTGTGACTAAGTTTTGCACATACCAAGTATTTCCCGTAATCTAGAAGTGAATATCGGTTTATTTCTTGTCGACGACACTCACTTGGATTAAGGGTATATACTGGCTTGAAAACTTCATTTACAACCTCATGTTGGCCTATAGAAATGTAATATAATTTTTTAGCTCTAGCCATTTTCGGAGTTTGTATACTGGCAGAAAATTTATACCTAAAGTCATAATGTAGATAAAATGTCTTTACTTATGGGGCCTTAATAAAATCCTAAATTTCTGAAAAGAACCAGGATAGATCGTCGATCTACGCATCAAATACATACGTCTCGTCTGAACAGTTAAATAGCATAGAGGAACCCCACATGATTATTCTCGAAGTGGCACTTCTTAAAGATATGTATAGGGTTTTCCAATAGGGACTTGACAAATTTGAATTTATTTTGTGAACGCACTCTTTCACTAATCATCAAACTGTCACTGTCAATTTATTCAGTAAACTCAACATTTTCATCATAATAAAGTACACTAACGAGCAACGTCTGCAAATTATGAAAATTTTCTACAGATATTCGGAGTCGGTTACTGCAACTAAACTTAACAACTTTAGTGCAAAAATTTGAGTCTACATATTCGTTGTGTTATGTTGCCGTGTCAGTGAGACAATGGGTTGGTCGAAGTGTCAAAAATATTGCCGCCGTTCAGACGCCCGTAGCAAACGATCCAAATCAGTCAATTGTCGTTCGTAAAAATTGGGCATCGCTCAGACCACATTATGGCGTATTTTGCGTAAGGATCTTGGTTTACACCCATACAAGATCAAGCTGAGTCAAGAATTGAAGCCAATTTACCATTTGAAGCGACGTACGTTCTCCGATTGGGTTCTGGAGAAAATGCGCCAAGATGATGAATTTCATCGCAAAATCATCTTCAATGACGAAGTTCATTTTTGGCTCAATGGGTTCGTCAATAAGCAAAATATGCATTATTGGCCGGGTGAAAACCCACATGTGCTTCATGAATCACCACTTTATACACAAAAAATAACTGTTTGGGGCGGTTTGCATGCCGGCGGCGTTATTGGGCCATATTTTTTCGTCGGCGATAACGATCGTCACGTTACTGTGAATGGTCAGCGTTATCGCGCCATGATCACCGATTATTTTTGACCCGAATTGGAAGATATGGACTTGGACGACATGTAGTTTTAACAGGATGGTGTCACAAGCCACACAGTACACGCTACAATCGATTTATTGAAGAGTAAGTATGGTGAGCGTGTTATCTCAAGACATGGACCAGTCGATTGGCCGCCTTGTTCGTGCGACTTGACTATTTTTTGTGGTGCTACGCTAAGTCATTGGCAACACGCCGACGACTTTGGAAGAGCTCAGAGCCAACATTGAACGGGAAATAGCGGCCGAAATGTGTGTCCGGGTCGTTGAAAATTGGGTCCAACGAATCGACCACTACAAACGTGTCCGCGGAGGCCATATGAACGAAGTCGAATCATTCATAAATGTTTTGATCGTACTTCAAGCCAATAATAAAGTTTTTAAAATATCTCAAATGGTTTGCTTTTTATTTAAAAAAAAAATTGTCAAGTCGTTATTAGAAAACCCTATACTTGAGCCACGTCCACCCTCCTGATGGCGAACAGGAAAACCAAAGTAATTCGAATAACATTTTGTTACCAATAGTGTGCAATTCCAGCGCTGAGACGTAAAGGTTTATTCTCCATATTAATAAGAAAACCTTTATGGATAATCTAAATGCTTTCGTTGCATGTTTACAACCAATATCAATTAATTTAAATTTGCAGAAATATAAACATTAATGTGAGGTAAAAAATTAATATTTTTAGCTGTCACAAAAAATAAACTGAGGGTGACGGAAAATAAAACTTTTTTTTTAGAATTCGTGTGACGAAAACAGTGTTTATTAGTATTATCGACTTCTTGTACTACTAAATATATGTAAGTTTGTATATATAGTAAATCAATATGTTCACAGCATACTTAGTGTTTAAATTGTAAGTGATCTCGACTTTAAAGGTTTTCCAATTTTTCCGCGTTGTGGCTTCATTGTTGAACAATGGAATATATTATTAGAATCAAAGTCTATGCTGAAAATATGGATGATCAATTCTGCAGACTTTACTATGGTGCTGACAGTAGAAATACTGCTGTAAAGAAGAATAAAGCATTCAATTGTGAGGATAAAAACCAACTATTTCATTCATAAGGCCTGGATGAAATAAAGATAGCCATATATATACTCAAGCCCAGCGAAAGCTACTCGACCTGATAAACTACCAGTCTATTCTAGTAATTAGGAAACGAATTGATAAGGAACATGTACTGGCTCATTCTCATGGAAAAAAAGTACGATATATCTGTTGAATAGGTGAAATGGTTGCCCTTTCCTCAAGTAAAGAGATTCTTTAAGCCTCGCCTATTATCGCTGTATATGTCTCTTCAACGTTTCTTACAAGATCTTATCTATTGCAATGTTGAGGGGCTTAAAAAACAGGTCCACATCAACGAAAACCTTTTCATTCTCGGTACATGTGTCAATGACAACTTGCGTGTCACATATTTCATGTCGTCAAAAATACCGAGATATCTCTAGGTTTCTTTAAAAGATGTAAGAAATAATTCACCCCCTCTTATCTTGGCTATAATATTCTAGCCATTTTTTTTAAATGTTTTTTTTTTCATTTTTTTCAACATAGTCCCCTTTTAGTTTGAGACACTTATTCCCACGATTTTCCAACTTCTTGATCCCGTCCGTAAAGTAATTTTCCGGAAGGTCTGCAAAATACTCCTCCGTGGCGTCGATGATTTCCTCGCGTGAGCTGAATTCTTTATTGATGAGCCATCTTTTGAGGTTTGGGAAGAGATAATAGTAAAAGGGAACCAAATCGGTCCATTGCCGGGCACTCATTCTGTTCTCTGGTGTGTAATAGTGGATCCATGTTTCATCAACAGTTACCAATCGACACCAAAAGTCCGCTCGATTCCGCATCAGCAAGTCCAAACACTCTTTCGAAGTGCAAGGAATGAGTATGCGCGGCATCCAGCGGCAGGATAACTTTTTCATCTGCAGAATATTGCCCAAAATATGGCGTGTGGCTCAGTTCTAATCTTTGTGGTATCTGCTACCTTGCGCACCTTTTACTTTTCGGTCAGCCAACACCATTTCATGTATTTTTTTGACATTGTCCTCTTTAACCGCATTGGAGGGCCTGCCGCTGCGGATTTGATCGGTAGTGGAGTTGCGGCCACCACGAATCTCTCGAAACTAATATTTGACGGTGTAATCTAACGGAGCATTAGCCCCATAATATTTATCCAACTTTTCTTTTGTTTCCTCCGCCGTTTTGCCTCTCAAAAAATAAAGTTTTATGAGAGAACGAAAATCGTTTTTGTCCATACTCAACATGATGCCAAACACGTCAACAACAATCAGCTGTCAAAACAAATCTAAAGACAGTATCGCACTGAAATTTGGTATGTCTGCTTAAATATGAACCGACTTCAAGGCACCATAACCTTTTTTGCAGTAGCAGCACATTCTGGCGGTCAAGGAGGTTACTTTTCACTCCACATAGTATAAGACATTCATCCGCCCAAAATTTGAGTACAATTCCCACATCTGGTCAGGTGCTACTAAAACATCTCTGTACCTGCTAAATAGGATTCAAAATCGTTCCGATAAAACTCATAGGTGGTACTTACGCATCAAACAATGGACACCCTTGAACACCAACATAATGGCTCGTGGCTCACTCTGTTTTATCACTATTTCCACCACCAGTGCTCCATAGATATCGCCAGTAGCATTCCGCCCGTAACATCCGCTTCGCTATGAATACTCATCAGTATACCCTTAAACCCACCTTCGGACATACTCTGAAGTATCGTGATTCATTCCAAAGCCGTACAACTCGCTTATGGAATGCCCTACCTAGCTCTTTATTTTCTAGTCATTATAATCTTCAAACATTTAAGATTAACTTTTATTCAGTACTTCTCTTTCTTTTCGCCTTATTCTTTTCTTTATTTTACACGCTGTGTACGAATATTTTAAACCTACTTACTATACATCCTTTGAGCGTGCACAAATTAAAAAAAAGGTTTTCTTAAAAGAAATGTGTCAATGCTCCGATGACAAATTGCTTATAGTACCAGCTCCCACTCCATCAGGACCGCTAAGCTGTCAATCGACTTTCCTACTGAGAGACAGTAGGAAGGTTTTCGTCCTTCCTAGTTCAGACTTTATTGATCTGATATCTCAGGTTTTGGCCGAAATCATTTCTGAGCACAGAAAGAACAGAAGTTCTGGTATCAACGTGTCAGACGGCATGTCCATGAGACAAGGCTCAAAATTTAGTCGGCCGTTTTTATGACAAAACTACAGTGCATGTTGAAACTTGTATAACTCTCAAGCTTGAAAGAAACCGAAAAATCACTGCGAATCGACTATCTAACTACAGCAGTTTGGAAAGCCGCTTAGCCAAATAATCCACTTAAATCCAACAGTAAAATGACCAAACAAAAATGGTTTGTTAATAATAAATTCATGCGAGCCAATGACACGTCCTTGGCTTTTCGCAGGTTATTAAAAGGGAACAGTAGAAAGTTACTTAAAGTTGTCTACGCAATATATATATATATATATATATATATATATATACAAGAACCTTTTCCATGCAAAATGCTATCCTTCGACCAACTAAATATTACATTGTTGAATAGATCGCAATCATCAGCAGATTTTTGGAAACCCGTTAGACTTGTTAACGAGAAATGAAAAACAGTCGCTTTAGGTCTACAACCAAAGCAGCTAAAAGAATACTTTCAGATCCTTATTAATACAGCGCAAATATTGCTACCTTTGAAATACGCATCCCCTATGTGCTTCGATATATTTCTATATCCCCCAGTCACAGTACCTGAAATAAAAGTTATCATCAAAAAATGTAAGAAAAACAAAGCCGCAAGAATTATCCGTATTTCGTTCGAGTTTTGTAAAAATTGTACCCCCGAATTTCGTCTGGTATCACCCAGGCATTCAACAAGATATTCAAAACTGCAGACGTTCCTGAAAGTTGTCAAAATTCGATCATTTTCTTTCTCCACTCAGTGGGTGGAGAACAAGAAAATGCTTCACGCATTCCAAGCCGGATATTGAAAAAATTATTCCATTATAGATCAAATATTCTCACTTGTACAATTAGCAGACATTTATAAGAGGAAATACAAAAAGTTATATGCATTCTTTATTAATTTTCGTGTGGCTTTTGACTCTATAGCATGTGAAGCTCTCTTAATATTTAAAGATACGGCTTCTCAACTGAGATCATAAAAATATTAAGAGTTGTACACGAAAACAACGTATCCTGTGTCTGGGATGGAAGCAACCTATCAGAGAAATTTAATTTACATTAACTAAATACCTGCAAAGTAAATTAGCCGAAGCGCAAAGGCAATTTGGTCCGTTTGTGTTTGCTGTATCAGCATAAATCAAAGCAAAAATGTTCCATGCTACTGCAGCATCTTTTTTGTCTTACGCTGCTCAATTATGAGAATATTGTTCATTTGAAACCTTAGAAATAGTTCTTCGCTATTTCATCATTTGAGTTTTTAAATTACCAAGTATTTCACCCAACTACATCCTTCATTTGCAGACAGTAGTAAGACCCCTATTTCTGGATACCTTTAAACTCCAATTCGACTCTGTGGTAACAGTCATAGAAATGAAGAATAATTAAGATAAAGCTCAATCAAATGCTGCTTAATGGGGGAAAATGCATTCAAAGTTGGGAGAACCATCACAATGCGTCTTCAATCTCCTAGTTATACCAGATGAATAATTGGTCTCCCTAAAACTTTTGCAAAATTTGTGAATGAAGTCCAGTCATAATATGACAGAGCATATTAAACCAAATTGAATTATCATTTGCAGTATGGTATACCAAGTGCAACGGTATTTTTTTTGTGAAAATAAATAACAAATTTTTAATGGGAAAGAAAAAACGTTTTATTCAAAGTACTGGCCATTTCCAGCTACACATTTTCCCATCTCTCAGGCAGTTTAGGGATTTCACGCCAATAAAACTGTTCGTCTTTAGAAGCAAACCAAAAAGTCACACAATTTTCGATTTCTTCGTAGGGTTCGAAGTGCTGCTACTTTAATGCGTGCCTCGTCGATGAAACCAAATGGTAGTCAGAAGGAGCCATGTCTGGTGAATACGGCGGGTGGGGTAGCAGCTCCCAGCCAAATGCTTTGGTTGTATCCTGAACCAGTTTTGCTTTGTGTGCAGGTGCATTGTCATGGAGCAAAATTACTTTGCCGTGTCTTCTGGCCCATTCTGGTCGTTTTTCGATCACTGCATAGTTCAAATTGATCATTTGTTGTCGGTAGCGATCTGTATTAAAGGTTTCACCAGGTTTTTGGAGCTCGTGGTACACCACATCTTTCTGGTTCCACCAGACACACAGCATTGTCTTCTTGCCGAAACGATCTAGTTTTGTAGTCGAAGTTGATGATTGTCCTGGATTAACCGATGATTTTTTCCGTTTTGGATTCTGAAAATAGATCCATTTTTCATCGCCAGTAACAATTTGATGCAAAATTGTTTTTTTATCGTGTCTTTGAAGCAGAATTTCACAAGTGGTTTTTCGGTTTTCCATTAGTCTTCCATTCAATTCATGTGGCACCTATTTGCCAGACTTTTGGATCCTTCCCATAGCTTTAAAACGGTCAGAAATTGTTTGTTGTTCATTTGTTTCTGACTCAAATTATAATCGTCATCCAATATTGTTTGCAATTCGGCTTCTTCAAACTTTCCACGTTCTTCATTTCAAACATCAAAATCGTTATCTCTGAACCAATGAAACCATCTTTTGTATGTTGCTTCTGATAGAACATAATCACCATATGCCTCGAAAAGCATTCGATGCGACTCTGCAGGACTTTTCTTCAAATGAAAACAACAAACTAATGCTTTCTGCAAATCATCATTTTCTGGTACAAAATTCGACATTTTTAACACGATGAAAAAATATGATTGAATTAATGTATACTAAATAGATTTGACAGGTATCATAGCAACCAAACAACTCATGATGAGCACTATCTTCAAAATAAGAGGTGGACTGTTAAGTTTAAATTATATAAATTTTATGTAACCTCTTAACGAGAGAACGTGTTTTCTTTCATCTCTCTAAGCCCATTCCTAAAGGAATTTTAAAGCACAGGTAGTCACAGTTGAAGAATTGGTGAATGTCTTAAATAGTAACAGTGGGAGGAATTCAAGGTACAACTACGTAACCAAAGCACTACGATACAATATCTGAACGATACAAAATTTGTTAAAATTATATAAACTACTTTAGAAGGTTAATTAAACAGAAAATTTATATTATCTGGTAGACGGCCTTAAACCAAACCATATAGACTTTTTTTTTTCAATTTTATGTTTTTTTAAGAGATATGATCAGCTAATTATGGGGGCACTGTACCACAAAATCAGAACTTCGGCTCAACTTTTTTTAAGAAATTGAGAATCACTCTGAGGAAGTGTCAACTCCTTAAGGCGCTTAGAGCCATGCATTCACAAAAAAAACAATATGTTCGGCAATTGCGTCATCTCCATGCAAAGATGATATTCAGTTTCCTGAATAAGACCTATTTTGTGTCGGAGAAATCGAAGGTAGCAGTGCCCGGTAAGGAATCCAACCGATCGTCTGATATTATCCCTTTTGGATTGTAGGGATTCTCTAAATTTGTTGTGAAAGGATTCTGCCGAAGCACATAGTCTAAGGTAGGAGCTTGTTTGCCGCGCAGATTATGTCATTCTCGGGGATTTCGGAGAGGAGATTCATTTGATCCATGTAATTTGAGTGGTTAATTTCTCAATTTTTAGTAATCTGCGAATTGCCATCTTTTTTATAAAGAGATGGAGTGGCGTTAAACCAATGATGGCTTGAATAGCTACTGTGGGGCATGTGCGCATTCTGCTGGCGATGCCGAGGCATACAGATCTTTCTAACCGCTGCAGCTTTTGTTTTGTTTCACCATACTTCTGATGAGTATTTGAAGATGGGTCGTATCATCATTGTATATATCCAATGGGTGGCCTTTGGTGTTAATCTCTATAGCTTAGTATACATGATGGCAAACCTACATGACTTTCTCCGCTTTGGTAATCTTATTATTAATAAATGCATTCCAACTTTTTTTTTATTTACAAATATTTTAAAATTTTTTTTACTTCGTTGGAGTACACAATTACTGTACCGTTAAATTAGATCTGAACAAGGTTCAGATTTCTTTTACGAGTGAAGGAAACAAGTACAGCTTTACTGCCAGATATTATCCTAAGAGCAGTCTGCATCTTTATGGAGTTTATTCTTCACTATTATCAGTAAGTCGTCAACATATCATATCAACATAACCCGTATTATTAAGTTTTATTAGTAGGTCATCTTAGCGACCAGTGACCACAACATCGGTGAAAGAATATCTCCTTGTAGACAATCTTTAACGCCTAAAAGAGAGAGATTGTAGTCTCTCTGGAAGATGTGGAGATTTTCCGGCTTACGAGGATCACTCTAGTTCCATAGTTAATGGGATAGACAATATCCTTTTTGGATGTGGTATCTGAAATGGATTCAAATCCGATATTATTGGAGCCACCTTCAATATCTAGGAAGGCAGTTATTGCAATCTCCTTTTATCGGTAGGCCTCTGTAATCTGTGTTACCAGATTAAGTAGAGCACGTTCCGTGGATCTTTCTTTCCTTTATAGGTTTTGGTGAGGATGCAGTGGTGAATTTCTGCTGAGAATTTCTCTAATGTGTAAATCAATAAATATTTCCATCGTCTTCAGAAAAAACGAATTAAGACCTATGGGCTGATAAGATTTAAGTAGTTATGTAGTAGGCTTGGGAATGAAGGCTACGTTTGTACTCGCATCTCTCCCGTATTGTTGAATGTATCACCAGTTAAATCTCTACCTAAATAAGGCGGTTAAGGTGGAAAGAATTTAGGTCAGACCTAAATCAGTGCGGGAAAATTCCGTCTGATCCGTGTTCCTTATATGGTTTAAACATAATGTATGCTCAAAATATTTCCAGATAGACTGCTATCTGAATTATTGTAGGATTAGCTTGTGGCTTCAGAATTGATATATTGTACGTTGTTTAAAGAGATTGAGTCTGGGAAATGTGCCTTTAGAAGTATTTTCAGAGTTTACTCTAAATTAGCTGTAAAATTATCCTATTACATGGAAGTAGATTTCTACTAAGACTATAATTTGAATGTAACTCACCCTCTTTGGGTGAGTCGTCGCTGCTACCCCGATGTTTTGGAGGGCGTAAGCAGCACATAGAAAAACGATATACCAATTGCGACGATGGTACAGTTCGATCTAGTCCTATATCAGAACAGGAGGAATCATATCTATGTTTCCATGGAAGTATTCTGTGGCACCAACGAACCTCCAACTCGCCCGAATGAAATGAGTTAAGGCGGATCCCAAGTTATACAATTTTGGTGAATCAGTAAAGAAGATCAGACGAAAGCAGAAAGGCAACCTGTTATTCCAACTTAATGAAACCGGTGGAAAAACAGAGCAATTCATGGAATAAAAACCGAAACTCGTGGCGCGGATGAAGGTCTGTACGCTAACACACCGAACTACTGTAGAAGTATAAGTCAAACCACTGCAAATTGCGAAGATAGGCTTACCTGCAAAAAGCGCGAGCATTATGCTGAAGGCTAGTAGAATCAAAATTGGCTAGGTTAATTGCCGTATACGAGTTCGCACAGAGCTAACAAAATGCTTCAGTTGCCTAAAATTTGGCCACATGACCCGTCAGTGCAAGAACGAGAAAGATCGCCAAGAACTGTACAAAGGACCCAACATTTTGGTGCAAAACGACCGACTCGAAGAACGCTGGGCACGTAGCTGGTAGTAACAGATATCCGATTTTTCGGAAAGTCCTAAGTAGCAAACAATGATGAAGGATATACAGATAAATATTAACCATTGTGCAGCCGCACAGGATCTACTGGCCCAAATGATCTGAGCTGGCCAGTCGATATTGCCTTATCAGCGAACCATACAAAGCCTTGGATGGTTGAAGCTGGCTGGATGACAACTCTAAAAAAGCAGCGGTATTGACCTGTGTACACCACACTACTTGAAGTTGTTGGGGGAAATTGTAACTGATGCAAAAGGAAAACACCCAGTCGTTATTGGCGGTGACTTCAATGCATGGACTCTAAAATGGGACAGCAGTACTACGGAAACAAGGGGCAGAGCCCTAGTCGAAGCATTTGCATCACTCAACATTAATCTAGCGAACAACGGCGCAAAAAATACGTTTCTTAAAGCAGGAAAGTGGTCCATCATAGATGACGATAATATTTAACGTTGACAACGAGAAGCCTAGGCAGCGCACCAAACTAATAGGACCAAAAGGGAAGAAAGCATCCTTCGACAAAGGCGTTTCCGAAGAAATGATGAACATCGACCTTTCAGGTAGTTATGGATCAACAGAAGCCCTATCGCGTCATCTGACCCAAGCAATCACTACCACGTGTGATGCAGGACAGAGAACAGAAGGGGTGGACCTTGTTACTGGTGGAATAACGAAATCAGAGCACATAGGGCAAACTGCCTTTGAGCCCGGCGCAGATGGCAACATTTAAGGGGTAGGCCGGAGTTCCAAAAACATTCATCTTCGTTTAGACTGGCATGCCATGGCGAGACGCGATCTCAAAAAGGCCATCAAGGAGAGCAAGGCAAGATGATTCAACCAACTATGTAACGAAACAGATCTTGATTCCTGGGAAGTGGTGTATAAGATAGTGACAGAGATACTAAAGTGTAGTAAGTCTCCACAAATATCCTATCCGACAATGCTGAAGACAATAGTTAAGCATCTATTCCTCCACAGACCAACTACGCAACGCATCCCCATGCGGACAACATACCCTTAACATATACCAGAAATCACAACAGATGAGCTATATGAAGCATGCAAAAAAATTTGTCCTCCGCGATGCAAGCTAGAAAAGAATGACTTTAAAGGTATCTTTGATTCATTCGGACCGAATTTTATAATTGGTGGTGACTTTAATTCGAAACATACCTTCTGGGGCTCAAGATGTAATACAACGAAAGGCAGACAACTCTATGAAGCCGGTATGAAATGTAAAGTTGACTTTTTCTCGACAGGAAAACCAACATATTGGCCTTCGGATATAACAAAAACCCCCAATCTTGTAGCCTTCTTTGTCACAAAGGGAGCATCCAATCACTCACTCACCAGTCATTTTAACACTAAGCATACTCTTAATTAAGAAAGAAGTGGCGCCTAGATTAACTAATAACAAGACTCACTGGGACGGTTTTAGAAACTACTGCAATGAACATATTGTTCTAAACGTGTCGCTAAAAACACAAAACGAAATAGAAGACAAAGTCGACAAATTCATCAAAGTCATAGAGAACGTTGCCTGGAACAACACTCCGACTCCAACAAGAAGAGAGAAAGCAAGTAGTGAAATAAAATATCCGCCAGAAATAATAGAACTGGTAAGAGAAAAGAGGAGAGCGCGAAAAAGATGGCAACAATTACGTGCTCCCCAGCATAAAGCATACTTAAACTACTTATGCAACAAATTGAAAGAAGCAATACGAGATTACAAAGATCGGAATATCTCTACATATCTCGAAGGTTTGACTGCTGAAAGAAGTTCAAATTACTCCCTCTGGAAAGCCATAAAGGGAATCAAAAAGCCTCAAATGCAATTTCCTCTCATAAGAAAAAATAATGGCGAATAGGCAAAAGGAGATAAAGGGAAGGCGGATCTATTTGCAGAGCACCTAGAAGAAACGTTTAAGCCTTTTTTTGGACAGGCGTTAACAGTAGGTTCGGAGGAAGAGGTCCGGCACCGGACAATTTTAGAATAAAAACAGTGTCGCTACGAGAACTTAATCAAACAATTAAAAAATATAAAAATAACAAAGCCCCGGGTTATGATTTAATAACTGCTCAAATTCTCAAGGAGCTGCCAAAGAAAGCCCTGAGCAAACTGCTCCAACTTATAAATGCCTTGCTAAGACTATTAAACATTCCAAGCCAATTGAAAGTTTCCGAAGTTATAATGGTCCCGAAACTAGGCAAATCTCTAAATGAAAAAAAGTCCTATAGACCCATATCGCTTCTGCCGATAATATCTAAAATATTTGAAAAACTCCTATTGAAGCGCTTGCATTGAAGAGAGGCGCCTAATTCCTGAACATCAATTCGGTTTTAGAACTAAGCACTCCACAATTGACCAGGTTTTTAGAATTACGAATGAAACTGAGAAAGCATTAGAGGGGAAAAAGATATGTTCTAGCGTGTTTCTTGACGTGTCTCAAGCCTTTGGTAAGGTATGGCACGAAGGCTTAAATTTTAAGCTAAGCCAGGTTCTTCCGAGAGAGCTGCATACGATTCTAAAATCGTACCTGGAAAACAGAATTTTTCGTGTTAAACATGGCACCGAATACTCGGAATTTAAAGAGATAGCTGCTGGAGTTCCGCAAGGAAGTGTACTTGGACCGGTATTGTTTTTACTCTATACTCGAGACATACCGGAAGAATCAGGTACCATAGTAGCCACGTTCGCGGACGAAACGGCGATACTATTGTAGCTACAGATACTTCAGTCGAGTTAGCTACTGGAAAGCTACAAACGGCTTTGGATAAAATCTACGAATGGACAAAGATATGGCGAATTGTTCTCAATGAGACAAAATCTATTCATGAGATAACCTTCTCATTTTCATTAACTCGGTACAAATACCATATGCAAATGAAGCAAAGTATCTAGGAATGACACTAGATGTAAAACTGAAATGGAAGCCGCATGTTAAGAGGAAACGTGATGAACTTGAAAATAAATTCAGACAAATGTACTGGCTACTAGGAAAACATTCCAAGTTGCTCATCTATAAGCAAGTGCTTAAACCTGTTTGGACGTACGGTATACTGGGGGCTGTACTTAACCAAGCAACCGAAATATTCTCCAAACCTATCAAAACAAAGCTCTAAGACAAATCGTGAACGCCCCAGTGATATCCACAGAGACTTAGGAATAGTTACCGTCGAGGACGAAATAATGAACTTTGCCCGCAAACTCCGTATTCGTCTTCATGGTCATTGTAATAATAAAATACTTCAAATTCTGGACTAGACAAACTTAGTGCGTCGATTACAAAGAATGAGACCATTCGATCTGAAGCGATAAGGACTATCCGCATATAATAGCAGTACTAGCAGATGCTTTTGTTGGAAGGCTACCTGCCCCACGAGGACGTTATTTGAAATGGAAACTACTTGATAAGATAACTTCGTTGTAGTCGATAAGAAGGGAAACGTGTTTTTAGTGAGTAAGAATCTCAAACTACTATGAGCAACGGGTTCATAGTGTCTATGAAGATATTCACACCTACCAACCAAAAAAAATATATATATAGTCATCGGACGATCAAACTGCAAAACCCAAGATGAGTACGACGTCGACAAGAACAACAGTAGCTACAACAAAAAGGAGGAGAAAGCTAAGGCCAACTCTAAACCTTGTAAAGCGCCGTTCCCTTTCTACTTCTACCGAAAAGCTACCTGGTAATGTAAGGGAAGACAAGCAAGACTAAACAACAACAAAATGTACAACAACCAATAATACGAAAAATAGAACAAGTTCTAACGAACAAACGACTGCAGCAGAAGCAGAAACAACAACAATATCAGCAAAAACAGCAACAACAACAGTAACAGCAGAAATATATTAGCAACAACAACAGCAGCAGCAGCAGCAGAAACAACAGCAAAAACAAAGGGTTCCACATATAAATACTTTTAGGATGGAACTAAAGGACACAATTGAACTGTGTAAGTCGGCCATAGGATCCAATTTTTTTATTAAGAGGCTTAGCTTAGATAGGCATGCGATCCACTGCAATAAAGTGGAGCGCTATAATAAAATTAAAACCTTGTTAAAGGATTCAACGACGGAATACTTCTCCTTCACCCCGAAGGGGGAAAAGCGGCAAACAATGCTGGTGAAGGGGTTAGAACCGTCTACTGATTCGGAGGAGCTCTTAAAGCTGCTCAAAGAGAAAGAGAGTCAAGCCGTTCACTACAGCCAGAGCCAAAAGCGAGAAACGGAAACTACTGTTCTTCCTGGTTCAGCTAACTTCCGATAGCAAAGTCCTATCCGATCCTATCCTATCTAGACCAGATTGTACACTGGGAAGAAGTAAAACGGAGCGATAACATGTTTCAATGTGTTCGCTGCCAAAGGTTCGGGCACGCTGCGTCGAACTGCGAAATGCGCTCTAGGTAAGGACGGAGCGTCAGAAGAAAGTCAACTCTCTTGCGTTTTACGTTAGCATACGGGGCACAAGGCAAACTATCGGGGTTGTCCCAAATTCCAGTACATAAAAAGAGTAAATTTGGGTCGGCAGCAAAAGGTGGAAGTTAAGCGGTTCAAATATAAACACCAGCCGTTACTCCACGGCACAGCAAGCGAAAGCTGCTTCTCAGGCCCCAGCGTATAAAGCACCGGAACCTGGAACTGACATGCTAGTTATCTTGCTCTCCATCCAGGGGCAGATGGCTCAGCTTCAACCGAAAAAGCTACGCGCTTGGATCAAATCTACGCACTGCTGGCGGGACTAACGCACTTCCAGTCGTAATGGGTACGTACATGGCGGAGCAAACCCTGAAGGTCCTTACAGTGAATGTTAATTCACTGATTAGGATTGAGCGAAGAGTTTCACTATTCAAGTTTATTAAAGACCAAGCCCCTGGTTGTCCTTTGTGGTTTAACGTGAGAGCAAGTCTTTTGGAAAAGATTCGGGTGTTTGAGAGGGCTTGATTTAGGGCTTGTCTTCGCCTATACAAAACAACAGAGTCTGAGTACATAAAATTCTATCCTAACGAGGTCTTGTACTATAGGGCGAACCTAATATTAGTGGACAATTTTGTTATTAAGTTTATTCGAAGGCACATTGCAAGAGCAATGACTTCGTCGAATAACCTGATCTGTGGGGGTTTATAACCCCTATTATGTGTATCACGAAAAAGTACGCTTTAACAGCTTTATTCCTAAAGAAGCGTTCCTCTACCTAGATAAAAAAGGTCTGATCCAGGATAGATTAGCGGTGCCGTTAATCTTCCACGTCGCTTGAACAGCTGCGGACAGGCGACTCAACTACGACAGAGACGTCGCAGGATAGCAGGATAGTGCAGGATAGCTCCATGAAGGAGCAGAGTTGACCTATTTTTTTTAGCCATGGCCGGCTTACATAGCTTAAGGTATGTTTTAGGAACAAAGAATTATAAAAAAAAAACAGAAAATAAAAAAAAATACTTAGAGTGTCCGCATTAGGACAGTAAGTTCGAATAAGATAGTCGTTTAAGTAATCTAAGCTAATTTTAAAGCGTTTTTTTGTCTAGCATGTAAGAATTAATGAATTAATCAAATAAAAATGCGTTTAAACTGAAAAACAAATTGACCCTATAGTACCATCCGATGACGATACAGTAACTCTTCTTCTTCTCAACTCACTCGCTGAAAGATGACAATGAAAAACTTCGATCGAGAGTTGCATCGTTGGATAGCAGACTGAATTAGCGAGAGCAGCAAAATATTGAGAACGTCATTGAAATTTCTAATGTACCTGATGTAAGCAACAACAATGCCGAAGAATGTGTACAAACAATCTCCACAAGGGTTTTGGGAGTTTCTGTCCCTTCTAATGACATCCACAAACTATACGCCAAACGTGTTATGAGGAAAAATCTAAACAAAAAGGAACACAGGCGTGTAATTTGTGTGCAGGTTTCAAACGCACAAAAAATCAGCTAAAAAAGACTTAAACTCGTCATTATTTGTCGCAGGAAGTAAGAGTGCAATTTTCATAAAAGATAGTTTTACTAACTACACTAGGGCTTTGTTTCTGGAAGCAGAAAAGGTCAAATTAGATAAAAACTACAAATACCATATGTATGGTTCCAAAAATCAAGAATACTTATGAGGAAAGTTGAGAAAGGTAGGGTTGTTTTTATTAACCCCTTGCCGCATGAATTGTTAAAGAGATGAAACAAAAATTTTTATTTTTTTTTTTTTTGCAAAAATGTTTATTTAACCTTAAATGATGAGATCAAACTGAGAAAAATAATTATTTACTTTTATTTTATAATTTACATATATAAGCCATATATGGCTTCGTATGCACTGTAGCTAGAATTCAGTCAGTAATATATGGCTTCATATGCAATTACTTATACAATTGCGTTTGTCATTATAACACAAAAAAAAACATAACATAATAAGAAAAAAAGAAATTTGGAACAATATTCGCATAGTTGTCAGAGGTTCTTCCTCCGAATCGGATAATGGTTAATCCCATCAGAATGTACCGAATCCAAAGGCATAAATTGATGTCTAGTAAGAGTTTGTCGTGGATTTTTCGCGGGTACTGGAGAGTCAAGTAAGCCGGAGGAAGTGCCGGTCCGTCTGAATGTCGGTGTTCCGAGACTACTTGATGGACGACCACGTTTTCTTTGTAATAACAGGTTTGCCTGACTTTCGCATATGCTCGGAAACAGCGAGTTTAAAGACATGTAGGTGTCTGCGTCTGCATTGATTCAGTGCCATAACAACCAAGCATTTACAAGGGACATGTCCACCATATGTAAAAAAATCCTTTTGTACCACTGGCGAGACCGCAAATAGATTTTATAATTACCCAGCATGGAGTCAAGTAAATCGACTCCTCCCATATGCTGGTTATAAACATCGACAGCCTGCGGACAAGGTATGCAAACATATTTTTAATCCTATCGAACAAAACGTCGTTTTGTTGTCGTTGGGTCGCTTCAAACGTAGGCTGAAAGAAGGTTCACATTCTTGTTATCAAACTAGGAAACTAGGCTTAACTTTACTTCATCTATGACTGCTACCTTTTCTTCCCTGCTTCCGAGACCTCGATTCTTCAGTTTCTTCTCTGCAGAGTTGCATAGTTCCTAAGGAAATTTAACCGTTTTTGTAAAGATATACTTTAAAGATTTGGGCTGTTGAACCAGTTATTAAAACAAATCTTGACGTCATGGAACTGTGGAGTGACCACATTTGAGCTTACGCCAAGATCTGGCGCGTCTGACGGGTACAAACTGCTTTGGTCTCCTGCAAAGATGTCGAAGTCACAGCTAAAGCCAATAACGCAGCTCAGGACTTAGTTTTTGTAACCCCATTTGTGAGGTTTAGCTAGGTTATCTTGTTTTAATTCATGACGACAATTGGTAGGGACTATTTGTTCGTTTACGGCTAAAAATTCTTAGTTTTTGTAACCCCATTTGTGAGGTTTAGCTAGGTTATCTTGTTTTAATTCATGACGACAATTGGTAGGGACTATTTGTTCGTTTACGGCTAAAAATTCTTAGTTTTTGTAACCCCATTTGTGAGGTTTAGCTAGGTTATCTTGTTTTAATTCATGACGACAATTGGTAGGGACTATTTGTTCGTTTACGGCTAAAAATTCTTAGTTTTTGTAACCCCATTTGTGAGGTTTAGCTAGGTTATCTTGTTTTAATTCATGACGACAATTGGTAGGGACTATTTGTTCGTTTACGGCTAAAAATTCTTAGTTTTTGTAACCCCATTTGTGAGGTTTAGCTAGGTTATCTTGTTTTAATTCATGACGACAATTTGTAGGGACTATTTTTGTTTACGGCTTAATATTCTTCTTTAGGGACTAACATCAAAAGTCCACGAACCATATCTATAAAAGGCCGAATTTTAAATAATTTGTCATGGCCATCTTCTCCACGGGGTACAAAAGTCTCATTATTATTAAAATGTAAAAATCGTTTGGTAGCTTCGAATTTGTTACACGTTATTATTTCATAAACTTGCGACATCCCTATTTCTTTTGACCAATACTTTCTCGCTGCCGGTTCACACAGGACATAAAATAACAATTCCTATAGATTTTTCCATTTCGTCTTTCCTGATCATTGGCGGTTTGTCGATATTGCTTTGAACAGATTTGAGGTTAGATTGCTCAGTAATAAAATTAATCATATCAGCTGTAAACAAGAATTTGAAAACGTCTACAGAAGAATTCAGTTGTTCTATATAATCCGGTAAATCTGTGTTACTCAATAATGTGGAAATTG
Organism: Volucella inanis; assembly: GCA_907269105.1. Taxonomy (NCBI): domain Eukaryota; kingdom Metazoa; phylum Arthropoda; class Insecta; order Diptera; family Syrphidae; genus Volucella; species Volucella inanis. The sequence goes on from OU026153.1 coordinate 154,732,157, forward strand.
TTGACATCGTAAGCTGGTATTTTACCTTCTTTCCAAATAACACTTTTATTAAATTTTTCCTCTGGATTTGGATGCAGTTACAGACTGTAAATTTATAAAAGGTGCGTCGTCTTCTTCAGAAAAATCAGAGTCAGACTCGGCTTTTTTTGGAACTGAACTTAGATCATCATCACAATCGTTTCCATCATCATAAACAGTATTAACATACTTTGCAGAGCCGTAGAAGCGTGCTGGTTGCATTTCTAGAATAAGTGTTTATATAGTAAAAGTAAACCTAAATGTATACCAAGCCACATATGGCAAATTTGGAAAACTGAGAAAGAAAAAAAAAACAAAAAAAAATGCTCAACTTAATGGCCCTTAGAAATAACAAAAGCTAAAGTCTTCTTTAGTTAGTTCACTCTAAGCCTAAATTTAGTGATTCGTAGAAATAAACCAACTTTATCTAAAGTCGACTTTAGCTATCTATTGTGACCTACACCTACAATTGTGAATGACAGTTCGGAAATAAAAATGACATTCGACATTTCCGGAAAATCAATTCCGGATAGCTTTTTTATGTGAATTAGTTTTAACAAATTAAAAAAAAAAATCTCAATACGAAAAAATGGAAAAAGTAAGTTTATTCGGTTTGAGTGTACATTCAAAGAGTAAAGAACAGAAATTAGAAAGTAATTTATTGATTTTCTAGAGACGGGAAAGAGAGCGGAACTGGACACTGGAGGAAAAGGAGATTTTGAAGGATAGTGGAGACGGATGAAAACTAATGCCCGCTCACATATTTCTACCTTCCGAAGAGAACAATGCGCAACTGGTGGTGGAAATGAGCCCAATGAACCTGATGAGCTTAACTTCGCGATTAAGGAACTGATTCCAGATGATTTTACAGATGATGTAGCCGAATTCGACAGCGATGCACATTTTATCAAGGAAAAACTTCAAAAAGAAAATGTAAATCCCGAACCGAGCACTTCAGTTAAAATAACTTTATAGACACCAAAAAATAAAAGGCAAGAATTATGCCTTAGTGAGCAAGTGCTTCAAAAGAGTATTGAACAAATTCAGTTGGAAAAATCTTAGTTTGCTAAGAGATGGCGTAACATGTTTTATTCCATTGGAACATGCGTTGGAAAGCTACTGTCATTGTACGTCATTTCAGTATATATCATTCATTTGAAGCGTAAACAACAATAATTTTTTTTTCTACTCAAATATATCGAACATTGTGCCTGAAAAAGTGTTTTTGCAGGTTCTTCTTCATTACATTATGGAAGTTTATGGTGAACATACGCTAGCTCAGCGAACGTGCTAAAAGTGGTTTGCGCTATTTAAAAGTGGTGATTTTGGCTTGGAAGACGATGAACGTCCTGGGCAGCCAAAAAAGTTTGAAGATGAAGAACCGGAAGCATTACTCTATGAAGATTGTTGATAAACACAAGAAAAGCTCGCAGAATCTTTGGGTGTTACTCAAGCAGCCATTTCAAAACTTGAAAAGCAGCTGGATATATTCAAAAGCAAGGAAATTGTGTTCTACATGAACTCAAGCCGAGAAACGTAGAAAGGCGGTTTTGCATGTCCGAAATGCTGCTGGAACGCCACAAAAGGAAGTCATTTTTGCATCGGATTGTTACTGGTGATGAAAAATGGATCCATTACGATAACCCCAAAGGCAAAAAATATTATGTGAAACCCGGTCAACCAGTCAAATCAACGGCAAAACCGAATACACATGGCGTGAAGGTAATGCTCTGTATTTGGTGGGATCAGATGGGTGTGCTGTATTATGAGCTGCTAAAACCGTGTGAAACCATCAACGGACAACGCTACCGAATACAATTAATCCGTTTGAAGAGAGCAGTAGCCGAAAAACGCCCGGAATATGCGACCAAACACGAGGCAATAGTTTTCCATCATGACAACGCTCGGCCCCACGTTGCTATTCTGGTTAAGAACTATTTGGAAAACAGTGGATTGGAAGTCTTACCCCACCCTCCTTATAGCCAAGACCTTGCCCCTTCTGACTACTATTTGTTCCGGTCGATGCAGAACGCCCTCACTGAAATACGGTTCACATCAGAGCAGAATATCAAAAATTGGCTTGATTCATTCTTGGCTGCCAAGCCGGCGCATTTCTTTTGGGATGGGATCCACAAATTGCCAGAAAGATGGGAAAAAGTCATAGCTTCAGATGGGCAATACTTTGAATAATACTATTGTACATGTTTTTCTTAAATAAACGTTCAAATTTTGAAAAAAAAAACCGCACGAAATTGAAGAATATAAACTAATGCTCATTAATTTAAAAATAAAGAAAGAGGAATGTTGTAATTCAACAAATTGAATTGAATTCGGTTTCACAACATGAGTGTTAATTTCTTTATTTGCTCACTAAGTTTTAATTTTTACCTTTTAATATGTTTTGTTTTATTTGTTTTTAAACGATATATTTATTGAATGAATTAGGTAATACGTTTTTAAATGAACTATGTAAGTACTGTTGTACAAGTTTATGTAAAATTTTATAAAATGAATTATGTTAATACTGTAAATATTTTAAATATGAACTATAATTAAATATGTGAACTGTGAAAAAATGAATAAAGCAACTATATGTACTTCAATTAGAAGTTAAGAATTATATTTCTGTTTCAAAAGTAGCTTGAAATAAAATAATTTCTAAGTTGACTCCCCGCATTCAAATTCGTCTCTATAGCTTCATGGTATTCATTTGAACTAGCTTCGGAATCTGAAAAAAGTAAATAAAATGAGTTGATCACTGGATATTATATTCTCTTTATTTTCAGATATTAGATGAATCTTCTATGATGGCACAATTTCTTAGCTTTGCGATGTTCCATAGCACTGCAAGAGCTGTAATCGCATTTTTAGCCTAATCTAAATCGCAATGAAACCAAATAAAGCAGCATCGAAAGTAGTTTTTCAGCTGACCAAAAGTTCGTTCAACGACATTCCTTGCTAATGTGTGATGGCACTGATGACGTTGCTCTGCAGGGTTAAGCTACAATCCTATACGGAAAGGAGTCATTACTATATTTGTTTGCTTATAGCCACCATCTCCAAGTATGACTCCCCTCATATGACATCTGAACATTAAGTGAGTAAAGTCCCTTCCTGAATCGATATCGGGATCCAACCTCATCTCCTGGGTCCTTTATCTTAATATGAGTGCAGTCTATGGCACCCGAGCATAGGGGAAATAAAAATTTATCAAAAAATGGACGAATTAATGCTAATGCACTTACGACCTTTTTTATTACAGTGCTTACTGTTCTTTGACATACGCCATGTATGCCCGCTAAGGATTTATTGTTTAGTTAAACAATTTCCGGAGTTAACGTGATTCGAGTTGATAACTGCATTTGGCTAGATAGTTATCATAGGTATCAGTACCATGATGTGTGTTGGAACAGGACAACCTTGGGTGCATTTTGGTCTGATGTCACTCTCAATCAAGTCGCAAATAAACATAGTAGTGTCTTTATAAAATTTGTAAAAGAAAAAATGTTATTTTTGAGCATTTTCTTTTGTAACTTCTGTTGAATTGATTAGTACATTCTTTTTCTAATTTGGTCCACATTCTTTAAAATATTAAAATCACGAAAAAAACGTTCGTCTGACATTTTTTTTTTCCAAATAAGTTTTCTTGAACTGTCACTATAGATTGGACTTAGATAGCGGTGGGTCAAATCTTAACTTTTTCCTAAGATAAAGTCGACTTTAGTGAAAATTGCTTGTTATTTCTACGAGTCGCTACACTAAAGTCGACTCCAAATATTGTTATTTCTAAGGACCAATTTTTTCCGTATTTAAGAAAATCCAGAGAATGTAGTTTTATTTATTTTTTACCACTTTACTCACCTTTTTGATGTTTTTTTTTTAATTATTACTCACACTTTTTTCAATGCACCCTGCCCGTCGCACGCGCTGAACATTACCTTACGATGTTTAACGATGAAACTCTGGTTTTGATCTTATTTAGTTTTTTTTGTGATGATGTATGAAACAAGCTTTTAAAAAAATCATAAAATACGGAATCCAAATATGGCTTCGTATGCGGTAAGGGGTTAAGTCTTTTGATAATCTTTTAACAGTTGAAAACTAATTTCATTTAAAAATAATGCATTTTTAGAATATACATAAATGATAATATTACTTAAAACAATCCTAAGTTTATAACAGATGTAGATGATGTTGTTGTTCGGTACTTAGTTTTTTTTTTATCAAGTGTTTTTGGCAGAATTCTCAATGCTCTTAGAAATCGAACGCTCGTCTAATGTAGTGTTCTTGGCTGACTTTAATATCGATATATTATCCTCTAGCCATAATACAGGCACATACCTCTCAATGTTATCCAAAAATAGTCTCTTCTTTCTGGTAGATACTGTTACCAGGTCTTACTCATCTACTTGACTAGATCATGTTTTTGGGCGCTTAAAACTTTCAATGAATCAGTGTTCTGGTATAACATTTGACTTAATATTACTGATCATTACATGAAAGTCATCTTATTTCAAAATCTTTTAAATAGAAAAAATTCAAAAGTCTTTCCATTTTCTAAATATACAAAAACCAATTTTGAACTATTAAATATTTAGCTACGCTCTGAAACCTGGGAGGAAGTTTATCTGCAGGATAATGTCACAGAGGCTCATGATACTTTCTTAGCTTTTTTTCAAAACTATGTGAGTAACTTCTTATATACGATAACGCACAATCAAACGAAACAAAGTCTGAAGCGCTGGATTAATGGTCTATTTTTAAATTAAAGGTAAAATGACTAAAACATCCACTTAATATGCCTCTTAAAAGTCGTTTTAAGGAGCTGAGTAAACAGATAAATCGTTGCATAAGAATGGCCCGTTTTAATTTTCTTTTAAAGTAAAGTACAAAGTGCACTTGGTAATCCTCGAAGAGAATGGAATTCAAGCATGACTAGAACCATTCTGCTGTGCAATGATGGCATCACCACTGATGATCCAATCATAGTTTGTAATATATATTCAGTAGACATTTCTCTACAATTGGTATAATGCCTCTTACTAATATTAACACTTCGTACTTTTGTCATTGCATTAAATCTAACTTAATCAACAACAGTGTCCTTAGAACAAGCTTTTTCTTAAAAAAATTTACTGGCTTAGAAGTTAACAAAGTTATCAACTCCTTAAATTACTCCCATGCATGTGGTCATGACGGTATTTCAAATCGTGCCCTCAAAAACATTGCACTTAATATTGCTGAGGTACTAGCCTATATTTTCAACCAAAGTGTTTTCAGTGGAGTTTTTCCTGAAAAAACTTAAGCGTGCTAATGTGCTAAAAAAGGTAATAAAAGTGACAAAAATAATTATACTCATTTCGCTACCACCTCCAATTTTAAAAGTCTTTGAAAAACTATGAAAAACAGAGTACTGGCGTATCTAAAAAAAATAATTTTTTTAGTAAAGCACAATATGGATTTAGGGAAGGTCTGTTAACAGAAGATGCTCTGATGATGAACTTTGATGTATAATGTAAAATAAAACACATAAATTTGAAAGTGAATTTACAATTTTAATTAACAGTTAAAAGAACAATTCATGGCATTTACCACTTAAAAATAATATCATGCATGGTCAGGCCAAAATTTTAATCGTAGCTGGCTTATTCCTGAAGACCTGAGACTTTACATATCCCAGGAGAAAATAGCCCAAAGGAGTGACATCGCACGATCTAGGCGGCCAATTCAATGTAGCAAAACGTGAAATTAAGTGCTCACCAAAATTATTTCTCAACGAGTACATTGTTTTCTCGCTGTATGGCTCGTAGCGACGTCTTGTTGAAACTAGAGCTCACCGAGACCATATGGTTGAATTTAAGGAAGCACATAGTCCGTTAACATGGCTCGATAACAGTTACCATTGACGGTAATATTCTGATTTGCCTCAGTTCTGAAGAAATATGGACCTATGATTCCACCAGCCCATAAACCACACCATACCATTGTTTTTAATGGATGTAATGGTAGCTCTTGGTACTCTTTTGGTTGCTCATCAGCCCAAATATGGCAATTTTGTTTATTAACGTATTCATTGAAATAGAATAGAATAGCAATAGGCTTCATCACTGACCAAATTTCACGATAAAACATTGGATTTTCATTGAGTTCTTCCAGAGCCCATTCACTGGAAATATGACGCAAATTCAAGTCGCCTGGCTTCAATTTTTGCACAAGTTAAATTTTGTACGCTTTTAGGCCGAGATCCTAAGTCAAGTTGCTGAGAACGACGAATCGATTCGTCACGGTCTTCGCGTAAATTCTCAGCTACAGCTGCTATAGTCTCTTCACTACGTGCTGGATGTGTTCGAACCGAGCTAGTATTATCCACTTATGTAAACTGGGACTAAAATTTGCCAATGGTATTGGCAACAGTGGTATCACCTCGAATCGCACGAAAAACATTTCTCACAGAACGCTAATTTTCGTAATATAGCTGAACAACTTGGAGACGCTGTTCTTATATGAGTCTTTTTATGATGACTTGCAAAACGATACTAAATAAAAATCATAAAGCTGTTTGATAGGAGTCACGCATAATCTGTCAAGAAAAGCCTATTGAAAATCAAACCTCACGATGAATCACCCTATACGTACAGCAGCCCATCAAACATTAACATTGGTAAGCCTCAAGGTTCAGTTGTGGGCCCAATATTATTCCCCATTTACACAAATTCCTTATTTAGTCAACAAGGAAATCTCACAGCTTTTGCGGATGATCTTGGCATCGCTTATAACACACATAGTCTCCTTAATCTCTCTGCTGACATAATCGACAATCTGTATTTTTTTAAGAATTTGGTTTGCTGAGCACGTGCTAGTGGTTAGCTTAAAAACTAAAGTTAAGCAATTCAGTCTCGGTCGCAATATATCTCAAGGTTGTAACTTTAACTTCCATTCAAAAGACTGCGGCAAACTCAGAGTATCTAACTGTAAGTGCAGGCTTACCTTAACAAATGAAATTTTTAATGCTGAAAATCCCTGCGACACTCATTGCTTCAAAGTTGAATCTGTTAAAGAGTACAAATATCTAGGTGTTATTATTGATCAAAATATGAGCTGGTCTTATCATATCCTAGCTTTAAAGCAATGGCTGCGTTATATAGTTCGATGTTTTTATCGTTTCAGAAACTTTCTTAAAGATAATTAGGAAAGTATATTTCGCTCTATTCCCGTGCGAGGCGAGGCGACTCTGAAAGAGTCTTTTAATGGAATTCGTATGTAGTTATATGTAAATTTCGTCGGCATCAACTCTGACATGAAGGCATAACACTTACGTTGGAGTGGTTGCTGGCTGGGCTAAATGTAACGAACTAACAATTAGCACGTACTAAGACCCACTGGTTGAGGATACACTGGCTCCAGTTTGACAACCACCTCTGGAAAAATACCGAAACCTAATACACCTGAGTTTCAAAGCCAGTAAGAGGGTATTTATATTCCCTTGGTGCGCGCGCGGGATTATAAAAAAAAGTCTGCATTAAAAAGTATCTACATATCAAATTGTTTTGTCCATTCACTGGCTATGTTTAGAACAATGAGAATTCTACCTCTAAAACGTTTGTATTTTTATAAAGTTTTGAAAATATTCTTATAAGAGGAGGCTACTTCCAAAGTCGTATTTCTTAAAACCATAATTTGCGATGCAATTTAATGAACATTATTAGTTTGCTTATGTCGTTGCCCGTTAAACGATATGTTTAAAATAGGCTTGAAATTAAATGAAAAAGATATTGAGATATAGAAGGAAATTGGGACGCCGGGTAAACTGAATCTGAAGGAATCTGGAAATTGTAAAGAGGTAAAACTGAACTGCGGGACCAAGAGAAATAACACTAATCTTTAAAACGAACATTACGAAAGATATTAGTCAGCCCCAAAACCAATTGTATTGTAAATTGATAGGACACCCCTGTGAAAAATGTCAACCGAACACGAGCCGTAAAACCTTTTATAATTCTTTATTAAAATACGACCGAATCTGATGAAGGTATAAAACACACTGGTTTATAGAAAAAATACAAGAACATTTAATTAATGTTAAGAGTGAAAGGTAAGAGAAATTACGACTGCAGTCTATTTATTCTTAATGTTTAAGGGTAAGTTACATAACCTAATACTGACAAAGGTTTTGTTTCTAAATGGCTAATTCAAATAAACGTAAAATAATTCAAGACCAATTAATTTAATTTAATAATAAGTATGCTATACTATTCTTTAATGTATTTTTAACAATCTTATTGTTGTGTTTAAGTGTGATTCCGATTTAATTTAATTAAACACAATCCGCAGACAGATGCTAAAAGATCGTTATCTCGGCGCCAATATTCGGTACCATAATAGCCTTTTAAATCATCATAAGTGACTTATTCACATAAACCTATACAAAACCTTCATCGATGACATAATTGAAACACATCCCTGACACGAGACATAAATTTCGTAAAAAGATTTATTAACAACTACTCACCCTAAGAATGATAATTCAGCGAAACAAGGTTTTGGTAACATGAGTGGTGATATGTATAACTGTTTTATTACAGTTACTTAAAATAATAATGGAAAGCAAAACTGTTTCATCACTTCGGCTTCTCATGTCATTGACGCATGTTATGTGTTACGTGTTACGTGCACCAATAATTCAATTTAGTTGCCTTGCTCGGTCGGTCGGTCGGTTGGCAATCGGAATAAGTTGAGATACTTTTAGGTGAAAGTACAATACACTCTATAAAGTAAATATGGAAAAAATCGGTCGTCACATCTGTGAACATTGCCCCAATAAATTTTGTTATGTGTGTGGCCAATATAATATATGTATTGTAAAGACCCAAGTAAGGGCTGTAACTGAAAATTTTAAGCAGGCTTATCAGAATTTTCTGCGTCCACGCCAAAAACACGAGAACCATGTGCAAAGTCAAGTGGAAATATCCGAATATGTAGCTCCTAGAAGTTCGTTGATTCAGCAGCAAAAGTTTAGTGATTTGTTCCGTGACTTATATTTATCGATCAGAAATTTTCGGTTCTAGACTACAAGAATGAAATCTATTATCACTAATATATCAAGGAAAAGAAACAAACATTTAGCTACTGTCTTCACATAGTACAATTGATGGTTCGACAACATGTTTAAATGCAGTTTTTTTAAATAGTGTTAGTGAATATCCCTCCACACCTGTATCATATTCAATCACTTTAAAAAAAACATACGATACTCTGCAATTTATATTAAACTTAATAAAGTATAGAGACTCAGGTTGACTTAAAAGTGTTAGCCCTGCTACTAGGATTACATAGGATTACATTACATTTTACAAAAAATTACTGCTTCTTGTGTATGTGGGACTACTTGGGCAAAGTTTGGCTAATGATATCGGAATTTGTTGCTTGATTGTCATATGTCAAATACAAAGGAACTAGCAGATTGGACAACTTTGAAAGCTGCAATAAACAGGTTTTTTAGGCAACCACCGAGCCGACAATTCTGAAATGTTAGCCGCAAAGTTGTTAAAAACTTATAAGGATCTAGGTTGAAAAAATGTCATTGAAAACATATTTCTTGCATTCACAAGGAAAACGCTTTCACCAGGCCATAAACATTATCGAAGAACGTCATCATGGGATGCAGCCATGTTAGGGGATTTCTGTTGGTCTGTAATGCGAAAAGTTTAACAAGTTACAAATGTAAAAGCTGAGTCATTATACACTGTTTTTGTAATAAATAAGTCAGTTATGTTTTAGAATGAATTAAATGAAAGGTTGACCTTTTGAGTTTTTTTTTTAATTTTAATGCCAATAAACGTTTTGATACAAATTCTCGTATCCATAACACGGAAACAGTACGTTTTACAAGATAATCATAGCTATATCCTTAAGTAGAATTCCCAATTGATAAAGGAATACCTTATTTTCCTAATGATACACCAAAAAAAAATTTAAACTTGTCACGCAGTGTATTTAATTTACATATTGTACATAACAAGTTCTTATAAGATTGGAATCTCCAGTCGCGAGCTCTGACGGTTTACGGCTACTTAAAATAGCATAACTTGATTTCCAATCTAAATATAGGGAAACTTAAAAAATTAGCAAAACTATAGCAAATTAGATAGTCAATTATTGTGATGAGCTTATATATGATGTCAAAATATTTGGGGGCAGGAGAATTTAATGACTTTTTAGATAATCAATTTCTATGAGGTCTTCAACGTTTTATTTTTAAGATCAATGTATCTATTTATTTCTGGATTTGAAATTCAATTATTTATTTAAAATATATTTTTGGCTTTCGTGTTAAAGAGAAACCTCAGGAATATTGTGAGAAAATTAAGATTCTTATAACTTTTCCCGCTGCTGTGTAAATCACATGTGATTTATCTCTCTTCCGTTTATTTGGCATATTTATGTATTCAAATTTATAAACTCTATTTCAAATCAATTAAATCTTTTAATCACAATTTCAACAAGCGTAGATATGATCAGTTAAGGAGAGGATACTAGGTGGGGTGAAAAGTAACCTCCTTGGGAATGAAAAAAAAATTTTTTTTTCAAATGTTTTTTTTATTTTATTCAATATAGTCCCCTTTTAGTTTGATAAACTTATTCCAGCGATTTTCCAACTTCTTGATCCCGTCCGTAAAGTAATTTTCCGGAATGTCTGCAAAATACTCCTCCGTGGCGTCGATGATTTCCTCTCGAGAGCTGAATTTTTTACTGATGAGCCATCTTTTGAGGTTTGGGAAGAGATAATAGTGCGAAAGAGCCAAATCGGTCCATTGCCGGGCACTCATTTTGCTTTGGTGTGTAATAGTGGATCTAAGTTTCATCAACAGTTACCAATCGACCAAAAGTAAGCCTGATTCCGCATCAGCGAATCCAAACTCTCTTTCGAAGTGCTCTCGCGTGTTTTTGGTCAGGAGTGAGTATGCGCGGCACCCAGCGGCAGGATAACTTTTTTATATGCAAAATATTGCCTAAAATATGGCGTGTGCGCTCAGTACTTATTTTTCACTTTCCGGTCAGCCAACACCATTTCATGTATTTTTTTGCCATTGTCCTCTGTAACCGCATCGGAGGGCCTGCCGCTGCATAATAATATTTATCCAACTTTTCTTTTGTTTCCTTTGCCGTTATACCTCTCAAAATATAATGTTTTATGAGAGAACGAAAATCGTTTTTGTCCATACTCAACATGATGCCAAACACGTCAACAATCAGCTGTCAAATCAAAACTAAAGACAATATCGCACTGAAATTTGGCATGTCTGCCTAAATATGAACGGGCTTCAAGGCACTTCTAGGCTTGCGGTAGCAGCGCATTCTGGCGATCAAGGAGGTTATTTTTCACTCCAGCTAGTATAGAACCCATATCGCTCTGATAGCATCTGTGCCTTTTAGGGTGGCTTGCTTTATAAAGGCGGTTATATTATAATGTTCTGGTTGGACAGCTTTTCAACAGGTTTCAAAATCTTATCGAAAAAGCTTCTTCTCATTTAGATGGCTCTACAGTCTGGTGTGTACTGGAGCCTCAGCTAATATGCGTCCCTAACCTAGCGTGGTCTTTTGCCAGCTGCGTACGGTTGCACACACAAAGTTGACTGAGTCCCTTTCCCCTAGCTTGGGCCACCTAGGTTGAGGTCGCCATTTTCTGTATCGTACCTCTGGGTTGAAGTCGAAGACTTTCCGAGCTAGATCGCCAGGTTATCAGATCTTTTGTGATGAGGTTGGCATCGCTATACAGGCCGTAAAATTCGCTATTGAAACGTCTCCTCCATTCTTCATAGATTCAAACGGGAACGAAAACTATCAGCAGAACTTTTCTCTCGAAGCGCCCGAGAGACTTTTCATTGGAATGATAAATGTCTTATATAATGTATTTTTGGTTACTCAGGAGAGGACATTACTACTTCATTCTAAGCCAAATGTTCGGCTTGATAGCGGAGCCAAGATACATTATTTCCCTTACTACCTAAAATTAATAGTTGCCTATTGTGATGTTTAGTGACAGCCAGTACGTTTAGTACTGGCAGCCTGTACAAGGTGGGGCAAAGTAGTGTCATAATATAATGTGAAAGTGCAATAGTTTTTGCAATTGGCGTCAGGTGTCTTTGTGGTATGACTTAAGTGGTTATGTGAATAAACAAAATTTTGCTCTTGCGGGACACGGAGAACCCACATAAAATGCACATTGTATCCCCTCAAATCACGGCATTTGGAGTAAAAAAGAAAATAGCTCTTTGACGAGCACTACAAACAGATGTTAAATGATTAACTTTGCCACGAGTTGCTTAATTGAGTCTCGAGCATTGTTAGTTCTAGCAGGATAGAGCAACCGCTCACATAGCTCGAGCAAAAATGGAGATTTTGAATCACCAATTTCCAGACCGTGGGATCTCCCGTTTTTGGTGATTTGAACAAGCCGGCCCGATCGCCAGACCTTACGGCGCCAGACTTCTTCCTTTGTGTTTTTTTTTTTTAATCTCGCCTGAACCACAACAAACCACAAATCTTACAAGTCTTGAAAGCCAACATTAAAGAAAAAACAGCAATTCGGAGCCAAATGTTTTGCAAGCAACATTTTCAAACTTAACGTCATCAATTTATCACCTTCACAGTCGACAGTTTTAATAGTCGCAAACACTTCAATGACAGCTCGCTTACTAAATCTACTTACGGAAGTAACTGAACAGACTTTCGAAGATGGTGCCTCTAGAACCGTCTTGCTATTTTCGCACAACACTTTCAAAATTATGTTTGAAAAACTCTCATGACAATACATTACCTCACTGAAGCAGCATGTACTCTCCAACATCATCCTGAAGTTCAATGTGCTTCGCAAAGATGCCAGATTAAATAAAGAAGTGGTGTGAGCATATTTGAAACTCGTGGATTTTTTCCAAGAACTACCGTCTTAAATTTCTGCATAATATGCCAGATAAGATTTCATATACGATATTGACGAGATTTATTTCCAGGTAGTTAGCACAGTTCAAGAATTCCCCCTTCTGTATCAGACAAATAATGCCGAATTTCCATTCGTGGGGCATTCTTTCGTTAATCAGGTTATATATGCTTTAAGCAGCTCGGCAGTTAAACTATCAGTTCCATTAGATTTGCTCTACTTAAACATTGAACTTGCTGTCCTGACTTCAGCGGTGTCCCAGATAATCTAATCAAATACTCAAAACCGACTGTGATTCTTTTATTAAGTTTCCTTTTCCATTCTTGCAGATTTCTCTTCGTGCCTTAAAGTTTAGGATATTCGCCTAATTTTTTCATATCAAATTTAGGGCTGAGCTTAAAGAGCTCGCAGAAGTCGTTTTTTATAAGGTCGCCCTTCCCTTTTGTTGGAAAGTAGAAGTTTATGAAACATATGCTATCGTTGTCGTCAGACGTTTACTTACATATCTGAAATTCGGCTTGTACCTTTAGTCTTTTCCCGACAGCGAACTTGCGCCAGTCCTCTTTACCATTTTCCATAGAAGATATTGCAGCTTTTCGTGCTTTGTGTCCTGTCCACTACATCGTGCCTCCTTCCTTTCGTATAGAGTTGTGAGACACATGTATGACGACAAACTTCTACTACCATCTAAATTCACAACTAGTTACAGTATGTATATCTACATATACATATTCACCACTAAAGAAGGTTTAAAGACATCTTATTTACTTACTGAGATGACGCTAGAGTTTGAGGTGAACCAGCGTCTCAACTAACAAGCCCATCCAATTAGTACGTCCTTTAGCTAGCTGCCTCCAGTTGCGCACTCCAAGTCGATTGAGGTCCCCTTCTACTTGTGCGTGTCACCTTAAATGAGGTCTTCCTCTACTGCGTTGTCCCTCTGGGTTAGATTCAAAGACTCTGGGGGCGGAAGCATTGGCATCCATTCGCTCTACATGTCCCAGTTTTCTGACTATATTGATGTCGCTGTACAGCTAGTTCGTCGTTGAATCTTCTTTTCCAAAGCTCTTCAACGCAAAAAAGAGCGTTTAATTTTAAGAAAGATTTGTCTCTCGAAATGACTGAGGATATCTTAATCCGCTTTGGGATGATCAGGTGTGAATATTTGGTCGATTTGTGAACTTTCCTGGTCTGAAACCGCACTGATAGGGACCAATCAGGTTCTTGGCGAAGGGTTTCGGATTTCAGACGTTTACATAATATGACAGATAAGATGTTATATGCTTTATTGATGAGACTTATACTCAATATTTGGTGCAATTAAGAGGCTCTACTTTTTTGTGGATCTGGATCGGGCATACGGTGCTGAGATTCCATTCATCAGGAATACACTCTTCTGAATAGTTCTTATAAATGAGTTAGTAAATGCCCTCCACAAAGTCATTTCCAGCAGCTTTGAATACCTCGGTCGGTAAGCCATCAGGTTCTTTGATAACTGATGGAAAAGGCATGCCTTACGTCTATCGCAAAATAATCAAATCAAATCCGCATGCCCCATGTGTATGGTCGCTATAGTAATATTTAATCGCGTCTCAAAATAATAAGCCTAGCTCAGTTGTTGTCTTGTTCGCCATGCTTACCAACTGTCCTACCAAAAATGTCCACATATCCTATCAATATCATACTGCGGATATTACTTATACGTCTCTCATATTACTCGTAGAAACATGAGCATGGGCACATATTATGTTTAGGATAGCGCATTTAGCCTTGATATGGATTGGTATAAGACGCTCGCTCACATATCGGAAGGTAAAGACTTAAGAATGAAGTCGCATATGGCAAATCCACATCCGAATAAGCGCTGTTTCTTCTCCCTATAGCAGTTTCCATTGTATATATCACAGTTTTTCATGCTTCTTATATCAGGCTCATCATACGCAATTCTGGATGGCTGTGTTATCTGCGTGATAGTAGCCAGGGGCCTCTGGTAATTGTTCGACTACACGCGGTTTGTTAAGGGATTGAACATTCCACATGCAAATCCGTAGGTCGTTGTTCTTTAAACTTTTGCTAGGGTCATCAGCAATGAGTCCATTTCTATCCGAGGCCGTTATTGATTCGTCACATACATATTTTAATCAGTACAATACTACTGGCCGAACGTGGATTTACTATTTAAGCCTGCATGATTAAGGGTTTACTCCGGGGTTCACCACTGGGTAGTAAGGCGCTTCGTTACGAACTTGATGGTTGCACTGCTGTTATGGGACATAACAACTGGAAGTTATGGGACACTCAGTATTTTCCCGACTCATCGCCACATGGTCCCTGTAGGCTTAAAGACGACGCCCAACAAAATTCAATAGGGCCGTAGTCCGCATAGGCTGATACTTAACTACTGAGTACAGTTCCGGGTAGGGCTGGACCTGTTAAACCAGCTCAGTTATTTCCTCTTCATTAAGAAGGGCCACCTGAGATGTATGTTGACGTACAGCCCGTACAGTTCTCCCGAAACGACCAAGTGTCTCCTCATCCCATACAGTAGGACTGGCTCAATCAATGCGCTATTGTGGTTGCACGAAAGAAAGTTCTGCTGCTCAGTTTAATTTTTTTTATTTTCATTTCATTTCATTTATTTTACAACTGAGCTGTACGTACATTAAGAACTACATTCTTATGAATTTTATTTAAAAACACAAATTTAATTGCAAGATATTTTTAAACATGGATATAATGAAAAACAAAAATAATAGTATAATATAACATAATAATAAAAATATTAATGAAAAGGTAGTTATTTAAAGTTTAAAATTACTCGACAAAAAGTATAACTAATGGTATAAACGTTGACTATTTAAGAAATTGATATAACGGGCGTTAATATTTTGGGTGAGATTTAAACGAAACAAGCTTTGTTTCTAAAAGAGATATGTGGTTGTTTACTTTTTAAGAATTTATACATGAAGGTGCAGTTCAGAATATTTATATATTATCTAAGGGTACATCCGGAGAATTATTGAGACAATTTGTAAGTGTGGTCATATTTGGACGATATACAGGGTGAGTTTTTTAACTTGAGACATCCATCCATACTCGAAAAATACGCGTATCGCGAAAAATGTTTCAGACAAAAGTCACAAGGTTCTGAAGGGGACATAAGATGGAGACCACGAGTTTGACCTTGAGATCCATTATCAAGGTCAAACGAAGGTCACTTTTGATTTTTCAAATGATAATTCCTGAATTTCTTTGCTCAGTCGTATTTCTCGTAGGCCTGAAATTTGTTTTTACATACTGCGTTTAGCATAGCGCAGAAACAACGACGTGAACGTAGCAGTATTTTGTTTTCTTCGGGGTGATTAATCAGAGTGGGTCCCCTTGCTTCCCACTGTTGAATCATTGAATTCTTCCCATTTCGACGTTTATTTCCCGAGACTATTTCAACAAATGCTAGAAAATGTGACCATTCACTTCAATACACTTGTCTATCCGCGCTCTAGATGAACCAACAGAACTGAGAAGTATTTCTGGCGTAATCTTTTGGCAAGCTTCAGTTATTCGTCTTTTGTTGTTGGCTTTTTTCTGTAAACCTCACTTTTCAAGTAGCCCCATAAGAAGAAATCAAGTGACGTAAGATCAGGTGATCTAGCAGGCCATTGCCTCGGACCCCCTCATCCGATCCATCGTTGATGGTAAACATTGCTTAATACGCCCCGGGCTACTTGAGAATAATGGGCTACAACCATCATGTTGATACCACATTGTTTGTCGCAACTCCAATGACAGTTCTTCCAGTGATACTGGAAGATGGTCCTGCAAGAAGTTTGCATACTTTTCTCCATTCAAGTTGCCTTCAATAAAATATGAACCTATTAATTCATCCAAAATAATTCCCACCCAAACATTAACATTCCAAGGGTGCTAGCTGTTTAACTTGTCGCAACCAAAAAGGGTTTTCGGTAGCCCAGTAATGCATATTATGTCGATTGACTGTACCGTGATTGGTGAAAGTCGACTCATCAGAGAATAACACCTTGGCGAAGAAAAGGGGGTCACGTTCAATCTGCTGAAGTGCCTATTGACAAAAGGAAACCCGGTTGCGAAAATCCTCACTAGAAAGTTCTTGATGCATTGAAACATGATAAGGATGGTATTTATGCCGGTGTAATATCTTACAGACAGTTGTTTGAAAAATTCCTGATTCACGACTTATTTGGCGAGTGCTAATGTGAGGATCGTGTGCAACGGCAGCTAACACTGCTATTTCATTGTTCTCAACAGCCACCCTATCTGACCGATTCCTTTTCTTTGGTTGCACACTTCCATCACCAGTGAATTGTTGGATGACCCGATAAAAGGAGGCGCGCGATCGTATTTGGTCTGGGAAACGTTGGGCGTAAAGAGGAACAGCACCATCGATGTTCCTTCCACTTTCTCCATAAATCAATATCACTTGAATTTTCTCTTGAATTGAAATAGCCTGTATTATTAATCTGGAAAACGTTACTAATAATAATCAGTTCTTCAAAACAAATATCGAACTTCTAAATGAAGTACAGCTCCGTTTAAGTAGAAAAAAAGGGCAGAGTGCACATCATACACTCTCAGATAAGTTTAGGACAATTTGTCTCTAACTGAAATTTCTTTGAGTTTTAACTTCACTCGAGGCAATAATGACATCCTCAAAACAGATCTCGACCTTCTAACACCCTAACAACGTTGGAAACCGATTAGTGATTTAGGCATGCCAGTGCAGTTTTATCTAGCACTGAATGAATAAGACCTTTGAGACAAAGTCGTGTGCCCCATTGAGGAATACGACTGAGCAATGAAAATCAGGAATTATCATTTGAAAAATCAAAAGTGACCTTCGTTTGACCTTGAAAATGGGTCTCACGGTCAAACTCGTGGTCACCATCTTATGTCCCCTTCAGAACCTTGTGACTTTTATCTGAAACATTTTTCGCGATATCGCGTATTTTTCAAGTAATTTGGATGCCTCAAGTTAAATAACTTACCCGGTATGTACAGTCATGTAACATCACTATACCATAAGCTACTGAGCAGTAGTTTGTTATGGATATAAACAGAGTTCTAACGAGCCTAAGCTTTACCAAAGTCAGAATATAAACAGACGATTTATAGAGCTGACGTAAGTTACCATATATTCTTTTAATTTATGATTTAAATATAATTTATATATTTTTTTTATTTAAGATATGGCTTGCAGGAGACAATTTGCAATTAATATATATCCCTAAATTCTCCGCCTGTCTTTCGTATGGAATCAGTTTTCCCATTAAATTTATTTATAGCAAAGAAGTGTTATCAATTTTGTCGTTGCAATTAAAAATTCCTTTAGATTTAGAAGGGTTTATTAAGAGTTTATTGAGAATGGACCAGTTATAGATTCCATCTTAGTCCTCATTGAATATTGCTGCACAATCTTTCATTAAGCCAATAGGTCTGGAAAGGTAAAGCTGCGCATCGTCTACATACAAATGCACAGAGACGCCAAGGCAGACATTAGGAAAGTCATTAACAAATAATGACAACAATGGCGATGATCCTTGCGGTACATCTGAATGCACACGTAATAAAATAAAGCTTCCAAGGCTAGTTTGCATTTGTTGAAGCATACCGTTGAAATAATTAAATATGAGAGCTGCAGCATTTTTTCTAAGACGTCATTTCAACTTCTCAATCAAGCTTTAGAAAAATCCATTAAGCACATAATAGATACATTTTTTTTTATTGTACTCTCTTCTCAAATCATCTAGAATTGTAATTAAGGCTGTGGTGCAGCTTCGGTTTTTCTAAAACCTGATTAAGAAGGAAGTAACATTTTGTATGAATTTGTTATATGTTCTTTGATTTGTATTATTACCAAAATCTTCAACATTTTAGATAAACACTGCAGTGTGTTAATAAGTCTGTAATCTTCAGGTTAGTTCTTCGTCATATTTTAAGGTACTACAATAACCTTACCATATTTCCAAGCTGTGGAAATCTCTGATCTCATGGTGCATGAATTTACAATATAAAGTTTAGGAACTTTATGGATATACAGTCCACTCCTACTGCGTTCGATTTTATAATAGATACCACCTTGATTATATCACTGTCTAACACATACTAAAACTCAAAGTAATTCGTTCTTGGAAAGTCAGAAAAGCAGCTATTAATCGTTATCGAACTGTCAGCTATTTTGGGAAAGAATTTGTTTGAATGGTCATGATGACATCCTATAGAGGACTGATCAACCGCTCTCAAAAATTGAAGGTTTTTCAACGTTTAGATGTAGGCTGAGCCCCAACATAAAACGTAAAAAAAAACAATGATATCTAGGCTGTTATACTTGCCTATATAGATGTTTGTGATGTTTTTCACGATGTTGTGTATCCTCTCCTGATGCCAGCATGTACATCGTTTTTGCCTCGATTGTCGCAAGATCCGTCTTCGCTACCCTTGCTCAGTACTTGTAAATTACTCACAACAGTCCGCTGTGTTCTGCCAATAATAAAATCATTACCGAGTCACTGGAGCAGCAACGTTTTTCCAGTGCTTTGGCACTGAAACGGAACATGGCTTTCTATGAATTTAATTCTCCCTATACACGATATCACAGGTGGTCTTTGAATCGGCAAATAGGTAGTAGGTATCGATTTGAAATTCAAGGCTACTTTTCAAAATTTTTCTTAATATACAGATCAAGTCAATGATGGACTTTCCAGGCAGGCCACTACATTGATGAGGACCAGTTCAGTTTAGTTTAAGATGAGTAGGTGCGGGAAACTGATGTCTCTTCATCAGCTTGACCAATTGACAAAAAGACATTCAAATAGCCACTACTTGTATTGTCAGAAGTAACCACCGAAGTAAATGTCACAGTTTCACATCCTTCTTTCGTCCTGTTTAATCTAAAGCACTTCGTGGAGGGTTTGATCGATTTGTTCTTAGGACGGAGGATGGATCTTCCTTCTCATTCCGAACCTAAACGCTTTTTGGTTGCAGTATGTTGTACACTTGTTCGATGTGATCAAGTCTGACCAGCAGAGTAAGTGATCTCACGGGTATTGAAATCTCCACCACCTAGAGCTCAAAATCTCGTGAAACGGACTGGATACTACAGGAAACTGAAAGCCGGTTCCTCACCCGAAATTAATGCTCAACAAGAAGTAAAGGGAAATAAACTAGAAAAAAAAAAGACGTAATAAATACTCATTGCAAAGAAAACAGAAAATGACTATCCAGTCAACGTGATCGGAGTTGCGAATTACAACACACTTCAAAATACCTTGAAGACGTTGTTGATCTGATTATACCGCCACACCGTGTATAAACAACAACAATTCTGAAAGCTTTCGCTTACAGTCTCGAGAAAATTAATTGGTACACTAACAAGAATAAATCAGAAATACCAATACTTGTAGCTAGAGGGCTTCATCCATCGTGCAAAAATAGGCATTTTAAGATTGTTGATGCCGTAAACACAGAAAAATGAGAGAAACAAAAATCGAAAGGGAAGAAAACTGCAGTAAAACGCAGCCTTCCTTTTTTTATAATCACGCGCGGGCACCAAGGGGATATGAATACCCTTTTACAGGCTTTTTCTCCAGGGCGCGGGCAGGTGGTGTCATAGTTTAAAACTCAGGTGTATTAGGTTTCGATATTTTTTCCCGAGGTGGTTGTCAAACTGGACGGGACGGTCTTAAGTACGTGCTAGTTGTGAGTTCGTTATATTTAGCCCAGCCAGCAACCACTCAAACATCAGTGTTATGCTTTCATGTCAGAGTTGACGCCGACGGGATTTTCATATAACTACATACAAATTCTATGAAAAGACTTTTTCAGAGAATTGCCTCACACGGGATTCGAACCCGCGACCCTCTGTTTGAGGAGTCTATGCACACCTCTTTTCATGCCTACTTTCGACAAAGCCGAGAATTTTCAAAAAAATTATGAAATAAAAGCGTTCCTCGACATAATTACCAACGTCGAACCTTTGCATGATAACATAAAGCTCATCCCTCAAGCTTTCAATTACGCGCAAAACTTATTGCTAGAAAGAGCCACGTTATGCTAAACTGTGAAACCACAAAAACTGCTATGTAGGCAAGCAAACCTCTGAGAACACACAGCTAATTATCCAGGTTAGAAAGTAGCTAGGGAGTTGCAAAAAAGGCGAGATAAATTCCTAGAGCCTAAGCCATCGCGTTCCAGTCAGAAAAATATAAAAGAATTTATTCAACGGGCAAACCAACTAACTGGCCGAATGATACCACAGATATCCAATCTTATAGATTTCATAAAAGTTGATGAAAGCTTTGACTTTTCATTTGATCATTCTCCAATCATTTTGACAATGAGTTAAACTCTAAATAAAAAATTAAAAAAACAATCGAAATTAAATAAGAAGTAGAACTGAACGCATCAGTTAAGACATTCTATAAGCTAGAATCGAAGTCGGTCACTTCGTTATGGAGATTAAAGAAATGGTAAGGAAATAAAGAAAAGCCCGTAAGTAATGGCAATGAAGTCGTGTTTGACAGCATAAAATTTGTTTGACCTACTGTTATAGACTATTACAAACTTCAAAAATTGTGCAGTATATACTTATCTTGAAAGCTTATCAGCAAATAGGGCATCTAACAACGTAAAGTACAATAACAATGAACCGACGAAGGGAGATAAGAAGAAAGCGGAAACATTCACTTCCCATCTCGAAGAGACTTTTATGCGCTGACAAATGCAACACTAACGGAACTTAGCACTAAAATAAAGAAATTGAAACCAAAGACAGCTCCCGCTAACAACTTTGTAAGCGGAGAACTCCTTAAAATGCTGCTAAAATTAGTATATACTAAGCTTCTTTATATAATTAACCCTGCACTGATGTTAGAATACGCACCAAGTCATAATGGTCCCAAAAACTAGGAAAATTTCCGAATGGCAAGAAGTCTTATAGACCGATTCAATTTTTGAAATTCTCTCAATTTTATAGAAGATCTTTGAGACTATAGCCCTGAGACATGTAGTGCCAATTTATTGACGGAAAAAAACTGAATTCCTAATACGCATTTAATCACCATTTGGGGTTCAGGAGTAAGACTTCAGCTATTGATTGGGTGCATAGAATCACCAGCGTGCTTTATTGGTTACTACTAGTGACTACTTGGTAAACAAAATAAGCTTAGTATTGAATTCAAGCTGCACTTATATATGTAAACAAGTGTTAAGGCCAATATATGGTAATGGTATACAACTTTGGGGTTGTAATAACAAATAATATTATTGAAAACAAGTCTATGAGCAGAAATATCTGTCTGACTTACTAAAAACTAATCGTATTATCAGTTCCAAACTATTTCAAATCATAATAGATTCTCGAATGTCCACCATACGTTTCCATCAGGTTACATATGCCAAGCACTAATACGGTAACTTCTGATTCAATGATTGAGGTTATTCATCTGTGTTAGAAGGTTTTGGACAACAAAAACCTTGTTATCGAACAATAATGAATTCTGACGCAAAAAAATTGGAAAGATGACCCCTTTCCCTTTCATCAGTCTCCACCTCTAGTGCTCTTCCACTTCACTAGCATGTAAAATAAAAATAAAAGCTTAGCATAATTACTTAATTGTTAATAACGGGTAAATTCAAAATATAAATTACGGGACCAATCCACGTATTACTATCCGATTTAAGAAAGAAAAATAAGTTATAAAAGTTTGTCTTATAGAATATATTCAATTTTTCTTGTTGGACATCTCCTGGCTGTCGTTTGTATTAGGAAGCAGCTATTTAGTACTTTTAACTAAAACGTTGGTGGTCGATGAAATGCTTACATCATCAGGTAACATTTCTGTTGTTGGCTCATCTGAGGTACTAACAACTGCATCTGTAGTCTGTGATGATTTAGTTATGGGTAAATTGTCATTTTCTTTCTGTGTATTTACTGACTCATCAGAATCGTCTGACACATCTCGTATGTTAATCAAATCATCCTCATTTGACGATTCTGTTGGTTGTTTCAAAGAAACAGGACTTTCGGATTTATTCTCTCTTCCAATACCCTCATTTCCTTCAATAAAGCTGTGTAGTATACCTGCCTCTTCTTTGTTGACTTTGGTTGAACCCTTTAATGATTTATATTCCGATTGAATACTGATCTTCGCAAGTTCTGCTTCTTCATCTGTTTTATATTTGATAAAGTGAACTTCTGGTTTTTCTATATTCCTCTGCTCAATTAGTTTCGTTATTTGAGAAGTCAATTCATCTAGATCGGGTTCTTTACTCAGGACATAGATAGCCGTTTTTCCTTGGGCAAAGGTTTTCATTATCCGACTTATAGCAGATGTTATTCTATTATTTTCCGGTGCCTTAATGACAACAACACGAATATTTGGTCTAAGTAGATCTTCTGGAGGGACTTCATCGTATCTTTCGCTCTCTTCTGGCGGTGCGAAGAACTGAAAGTGTTTATTGTAGGCGACAGCTCGTTGATCAAATTGACGATAGTCTTGGGCAATACCAAAGAGAGGAGGACTTAAAATTTGTGGATTGTGATATGGAAGTGAGTTGACAATGGTGATGACTAACCCAGTCACTAGAATCTGAAATTGGCAAATGTACCATAATTCACTATCGATTTATTAGTGAACATAGTTGAACATACCTTCAAACTCAGCATTGTGTGGGCAGCAATTTATTCGACACTACTAGTGCATTGTGAATGTAGAAACTCATTTATATTGGATTTTTTATGGTGCAATTTTATTAGCTTTTAAGTAATGACTTCAAAAAACATTTTAAATTATTTATTTTCTGTGTGGGAGATAAATCTACTGTGCCTTTCTATTCATTCTAACTTTTGTCTTCCGCATGTGGCAGTAAAACTAGTTTGGACCAAAAGACATTAAAGCCGTTGAGTACACATCACACATCAAGGTCAAGTACAAACATACACATAAATTAAAATATGTCCAACTTTTTAAAAGTAGAATTACATTCAGTTTGATTGAGATTTATTACCAGTTCGCAACTCAACTCTTTTGTTTTTCATTTCGTTGAAGACATCCTGTTGACGCAATTTTTTTTTTTGTGTTCACGTAGTTAGCTCAAAAGTTGTAGAGGTTGGGCCGACAAGAAATAAATTTCGAAATCTTTCAATAAATTTCAGGAAAAAGGAGTCGAATTGAAACGTATTTTTTGGTGAAAGCAAGAAGTTGTATTTCTGATGGCTAAAATCACTTAGACATGACATACAAATGATGATTTTAACATATATAGTACCAAATAGCAACTTGAATAATTCACTAGTTTTCAGAGTTACGGGTAAACTTTTCCGAGTCGGAAAAAAAACACCAGAAACTATGTATAGGGACTTGACAACGTTGAATTTAATTTGTGAACGCAGTCTTTCACTAATCATCAAGCTGTCACTGTCAATTTATTCAGTAAACTCAACATTTTCATCTTGGTAAAGTACACTAACGAGCTACGTTTTCCGATTGGGTTTTGAGGAAGATGCGCTAAGATGATGAATTTCATCGCAAAATCATCTTAAGTGACGAAGCTCATTTTTGGCTCAATGGGTTCGTCAATGAGTATAATATGCGTTATTGGTCGGATTTAATCCCACATGTGCTTCATGAATTACCAATTCATACACAACTATTTGGTGCGGTTTGCATGTCGGCGGCATTATTGGACCATATTTTTTCGTCGACGATAACGATCGTCACGTTACTGTGAATGGTCAGCGTTATCGCGCCATGATCACCGATTATTTTTGGCCCGAATTGGAAATTTGGACTTGGACGACATGTGGTTTCAACAGAATGGTGCCACAAGCCACACAGCACACGCTACAATAGATTTATTGAAGAGTAAGTATGGTGAACGTGTTATCTCAAGACATATACCAGTCAATTGGCCGCCTCATTCGTGCGATTTAACGCCGCTTGACTATTTTCTGTGGGCTACGTTAAGTCATTGATTTATGCCAACATGCCGACGACGTTGGAAGAGCTCAGAGCCAACATTTAACGGGAAATAGCGGCCGTTTCGGCCGAAATGTGTGGCCGAGTCTTTGAAAATTGGGTCCAACGAATCGACCGCTGCGAACGTGCCCGCGGTGGCCATATGAATGAAGTCGAGTTCTATTCATAAATGTTTTGATTGTAATTCAAGCCAATAATAAAGTTTTTGAAATATCTCAAATGGTTTGCCTTTTATTTAAAAAAAAAAAAAATTGTCAAGTCATTATTAGAAAACCCTATATTATACCTTACCACAAGAAACTCAAGACACAGTAGTAGCTGCAACAAATTATCATGTTGTTAATAAAACCGCATATAAAGCTTATTGAGCACAACTAAAATTATGCAGCAATTTATTTGGAATAGTAAAACTATCAGTCAGTCAAAAATACCAATGTTCCGGATAATGTGTCGAAGGCTTTAAGGGGAGAGTCCTTGACATAATTTGAGAAAATAATCGTATGGGTGAAGATGGGGTCGGAAATCCATCTCAACCTCAAGATACAGAGGTTTTAAGCAAAGTCCTACTCTGCACTACTAATACTATTTTGACTCTTATTGAAAACAATATCTTTCAGTTTTATGCGTGAATGCGTAAACGGCGTATAATTGATTCATAATTATATTAATTATATATAGCTCATAATTATATTTATGAGTACTTTAATTGTTTCAAAGTTGTCCTTAAATGAATGTGTCAACAGTTATAGAAGATCAAAAGTGACTTTTTTTCTCTTAAGCTTTAAATGTTGACTCTGTACTTTGTTTGTCATCTCATGTCAGTAGTTTTCAAGATACAACCCAACTTGTTCACAGTTCAGTTAAAAAATTGGGTATACTTGAAAAATATTACTATAAAATTGACTAGTAAACAACTGTTTCGGATTTTTTTTTTTAGTAAAATAACATACGAGTACTTATAATATGATTGCTGATTCATCGTGAGGTTTGATTTTCAGTAGGCTTTTTTGGATAGATCACATGTGACTCCTATCAAATTGCGTTGTTATTTTGGTTCAGTATCGTTCGGCAAGTTATTATGGAAGGACTCACACGACATCAACGTCTCTAAATTGTTCTGCTGTATTACGAAAATTAGCGTTCTGTGAGAAATGTTTTTCGTGCGATTCGAGGAATTTACGGTGCGCATAATCGACCTACTGAAACCACTATTGCCAATAGCATTGGCAAATTTGAGTCCCAGATTACATTAGTGGATAATACGAAAATCATGACGAATTGTACAAAATTCAACTTGTGCAAGAATTTAAGCCATTCGGCTTGAATTTGAGTCATATTTTCAGTATATTTTCATCCGGTGTTTTAACGTGAAATTTTGTTCAGTGATGAATCCCATTACTGGCTCAATGGATACGTTAATAAACAAAATTGTCCTACTTGGGCTGATGAGCAACATCCATTAAAAACAACGGTATGGTGTTGTTTATGGGCTGGTGTTCAAAAATGAGTTAAATTAGAATGTTACCGTAAATGGTAACCGTTATCTCGCCATGTCAATGGACTGTGTGCTTCCTGAAATTCAAGCACATGGTCTCGGTGAGTTCTGGTTTTAACAAGACGGCGCTACGGGTCACGAGCGCGTGAAACAATGGACTTGTTAAGAAATCATTTTGGTGAGCACTTAATTTCACCTTTTGCTACGGTAAATTCGAGTCGAGTCGCACGAGACGCCCAAATTTTTTTTTTTTCAAAAAGTTTCAAAAGTTACCACCCATGTGTTCAGGTTAAAATGAAATTATAGGTTCTTTTCTCTAAAAAAAAAAGACAAGCTGATATCTTGTAAAATAACATAGAAGAACGAAAAATTGTTTGCATTACCAGTTTGTAGTTTTTAACCGAGATATTGACCTTTAATTCATAATATCCTTGATGATGGAATTCTTAACACAAGAGAACGCAGACTTTGTTTATATCTATGATTTCTTTCATAGTAACGGTGAACAAGTGAGGTTTAAATATCTGAGACGATACCCTGATAGGGCTGCCCCAGATGGCAGGACATTTGAACACAGGAACAACACGAAAATCGTTGAATGTCACATTTTGCTTTAGGGGTGGCAAAAGTAAAGAAGATACAGCGTTTTTTGGGCCTTTGTAAGTATGTAGACTGACCTTGTTTATATTATATATATTCGGTATATCGTATACAAATTAGTTTACAGGCACATTTTCTGCTGAGCAGTTGTATACAGAGACGCGTGTACTAAACTAAATGTGTACTTTCAATGAAGGTTATTTTGCTTTGTTGTCCTTTTTAAATGATATGGATCTTAACTAGCCCAAGTGCACACCAATGGGAGCGGGCATCTGAACTACGAATAACCAGAGCGGAACGTACAATGAAAGAGGGTATAATCCAACGTGTGCTAGAGCAAAAATATGCATTGGACATCCTGAATGACAGTGTTTATCCGTACGGAGCTGACATTAATGATTCTTTGTTAGTATAAAAAAATTATACCCTTATATTGATGCTTAATTTTGGATGTTCGAGTGTAAATACTTTTAAATCGATTTTCTCACCAACTTAATTTTTGAAGTTCGTGAACATTGTAACTCAAAATCTACTTAACCCATCTTTTTAAAATTTAAAATCCTATTTTCACATATAAATCAACAGGTAATTACAGAAGGCATTCGCAACTACGAAGACGTCTAATATTACGTCAGAAACCATCCAAGTACCAGTCTTAGACAACTAAGCAGACATTTTAATCCAAGTAGGGCTTATATCTGGAAAATCATATATTCAAAAAGCATGCAAACATTTCAGCTATAATGTCACCAATACCAACTACAAACCGTCTATTCAGAAAAACGTTTGGAATTCTGCAATTAAATTTTAGAAAGACACTTTGTGGAAGACAACTTTATTGGTAGAATTCTATGGACGAATGAGTGTCTATTCACCAGGGATCTAATCACTAATCACTGGGCAGAAAGTTGCCCTCACACCATAAGAACGGAACTTTTCGGCATAAGTTAAATGCCAATGTGTGGGCAGAAATAATGGGTACCAAGCTGATTGGAGGCTATCGGCTTCTTTCACGGCTTAATTCAAATCTCTGCCTGGAATTTTTGTGAAACAAACAGGTGATATCCTACTTCGAATAAGAATAGCCATTGTGTACCATAAGTAGTTAGATCTCGTGTATAAATAGCGCGGGATGGGATGAATAGTGCTGTGGTCTCCAAGCCCTCCGGAATTAACACAAATAGACTTTTATTTATGTAAATGGATGAAGGATATAATTAACCTATCAAAAATAATAACATTGGATTATTTGAACTATAGGATTGACGGGACAGCAGAGAAAGTGCGAAAAAAATCGGAGAGAACGGACATTGTTAGAGCCTTTCAAAGACAAGCTGGACACAAAACAGTGATTTTCATTTTGAATAATTGACATGATACAACATTTGATAGAAAAAATATGCAGTCAATATTTGTAAATTTTTTCCAAAAAAAGATTAACAAATTTTTAATTAATGTTTTACCTATTTCAATAAGTTGGGTCATATCTTAAAAACTACTGACTTGAAATAAAATGACCTGATGAGTTTTGCTTAGGTAAACGTTTTAAACTTACAAAAAGTGAGCATTCAAAAGATTTTTTTTTGAAAAAAATGATGACGTATTTTAAATAAAAAAAAATCACTTTGGATCTTTAATAACTTTTGACACATTAATTTTAAACAAATAAAGTAGCCATAATTACAAGTGAAAAGACACATCACTTGTTACCATATTTGCATTAATTTGAAAGATGCTATTCTTAATAGCAATCAAATTAGGATAACGTAAAGCTTTGTACAGGTTCAAGAAACTTCTTTGCATTTACAAAAAAAAAAAAAAAAATATTTTATTTTCCTTATCCATATCGGTAATAGAAGTTAGCGTCAGACCAGAAAAAAAAAATGGGTTCAGATGGCGGTAGGCTATTCTCGGAGCTGGGTAACCTGAAACAAAAAAATCAATGGCATTGTAAAACATTAATCTTCTCATGTGACAATAATTACACCTCAGTTAGTTAAAACCCTGTTGACAAAACATAAACAAAATTATCCGCTCAAAAATAAAAATAATAAAAAAAACCCGTTTTTTCGCACTATGTATGTGAATTTTTTAATAGCATGCTAGATCGAGGCTTAACGTTACATCCGACCCAATAACAAATTTATGCTGATCGGAAAATCCAATCCGAAGATTAACTGTCCGCCGTGCGAAAAATTTATTTCCATGAAAATGTAAAGGGTTAGTTCAATGGGTGATTTTGTAAGCGTTTGTTTTTTAATTGTCAAAAAAAGGACAGAAAATTGTAAAAGTGTATAATGTTTTTATTTAAGTTAGTTGGTATTTACTATTTAAAGATTATTTCATATAAGCGTTGACAACAACTACGTTTCAAGTGGTCCATACATAGAGTCCAATTTTGAATCACTTTTTCGAGCATACTAAAATGTTCCCTCTGTATGCCGAATGCGTGGGCATACAAAAAATACAATGGACAAAACAAACGAAAGTAATACGAAAGAAAAGCAAATCCACCCTCTTCGGACGTAGGCTCTACGGATTCTGGGGAGAGCCAATTATTGCTATCAAATTCCGTTGCAAAAACATCAAAGGTACTTCGATCTCCACCATCTAGATCACATATTTCCGCCGGTTAATCAGGA
Organism: Volucella inanis; assembly: GCA_907269105.1. Classification (NCBI taxonomy): domain Eukaryota; kingdom Metazoa; phylum Arthropoda; class Insecta; order Diptera; family Syrphidae; genus Volucella; species Volucella inanis. Next base: position 154,761,860 of record OU026153.1, read on the forward strand.
CTCAGTGAAAAGTAAATGCTTCGAACAGGAGAACAATGAACTCCGAGCTTAATTCAATGAAATGTAACGACTCTTACGAGCTCAAAAATGAAGTAGATTCACTTCGAAAAGAAAACGAAGTTCTAAAAAACTCTCACTTATCTATTATATATATTGCATATTGTCAGGAATACCTGACGGACGAAGAAGAACTTGCTCTCGTGAAAAGGCCTAACAAAAAACGTAAGGCATGCTCATCTCCCGAAGTTTTACAACCAAGAGATGAAAATAAGCCCACCAACCAATACAAAACCGCAAACAAAACCTCGCCCTCCACACGCAATAAATATGATCGGGATTGCAGACTACGAAAAGTTACGGGACCATCTCCAAAGAACACTAAAAGGAAAATTCTATATAATTTCACTCCGTAATAACGTTTGGAAAATTAATGTCGATGACTCCGATTCTTACCGCACATTGTCGCTGAAACTTAACACCGATAAAATTCAATGGTATACTTATGAAAATAAGTTTGAAAAACCGTTACGAGTAATAGAAGACGTTCAAGCACAAGATTTTAAGATTACTGGCGCCGAGAACATAATCAAAAAGGTAAAGCAACAAACGGATAGCGACGAAGATAGCGTAGTCAAACACGGTCTTCCTATTTTCATACTTACTTTTGATCGAAACGAGAAAGTCGACTATATTTATAAAATTAAATCTATCTTAAATATCAGAGTCAAAATTGGCCCATGCCTAAGGGCAAACAAACTATAATCCAATGCAAACGTTGTCAAGATTTTAACCACACGTGGGCATATTGTCAAAAAGATCCACAATGCGTAAAATGTGTAGGCAAACACTTCTCGGAAGAGTGCAAAACAAATAAGCAAATCCCAGATGTTTGTGCCAATTGCACGGGAAATCGCCCAGCTAATTACCGAGGTTGCGAAATCGCCAAAGAAATAAAAGAGGCGAAAAAGTCCCACGAAATTCATTAATCCGGACCTAAAGGTGCAATATCCTAAAACCGATGAGCCCAAGACAGCTAAGAGAGTCACAATGAAGAAACCGGTAACGCAAAAGCATAAATCTGCTCAAAAAAACCTTGCCGAACCAAGCGCAATTAAAAAACCTGTACCGGTCCGCGCAAATTCATACGCTGAGGTCGCGTCAAAAGCCAACAAAATAGGGTGGCCGTGATGTAGTGGTATATGCATAGACTCCTCAAGCAGTGGGTCGTTGGTTCGAGCCCCGTGCGAGGCAATTCTCTGAAAAAGTCTTTTCATGGAATCATGACATGACTTCATGACATAAAGGTATAACACTGATGTTGGAGTGGTTGCTGGCTGGGCTAAATGTAACGAACTAACAACTAGCACGTACTTAAGACCCACTGGTTGAGGATGCACTGGCTCCAGTTTTGACAACCACCTCTTTGAAAAATATTGAAACCTAATACACCTGAGTTTCAAAATACTACACCACCCGCCCGCACCCTGGAGAAAAGCCAGTAAAATGGTATTCATATCCCCTTGGTGCGCGCAAGGGATTAAAAAAAAAATAATAAATAAAGATCCGCTGTCTCAAATTCAGTCATCTTAGAAAAACTAGATGAACAAATAAAAATAAATAAGCTCATGTTTGAAAAACTAAGCAAGCTCGAAACAGTTGACTAAGATTTTAACATGGAACTCAAACGGCATTCTGAAAAAAATCAACGATTTAGAATCTTTTCTATGGAAAGACCGTATTGACATAATCCTGATTTCGGAAACACACTTAAAAAAGAGAGTTAAACCCAAGATAAGAGGTTACTCTGGTTATCACGCACATAATCCCTCAGAAGACGAGAGGGGTGGGTCCTCACTTTATGCTAAAGACTGCATTAAGCATACCGAGAACGTGACAATAGAACTTGAATTTATGTTATGCAAATAAGTTCAGTTTCCGTAAACATAAATCCGAGTTTTTGGCAGACGACGACCTCGATCGCCTTTTTTACCAACTTGGGTCAAATTTTATTCTCGGTGGTGATTTCAACGTAAAGCATATGTACATTTTGGAGTTCAAGATTCATTTCGACGAAGGGCATACTGTACCAAGCAAGTATGAAACGTGACTTGGACTTTTTTACGACGGGCAAGCCAACCTACTGGCCCACCGACACAAATAAAATACCTGACCTGGTCAATTTTTTTATTACAAAAGAGGTACCCAAATATCTCACGGCTTTAGAAGAGTCCTATGATCATCCTGATCCTCTGCTCAGATCACTCGGCAGTAATCTTTAAAATCGGCAGGAGCATAGCAAAAACCGAAAGAACGCCCAGATTGACGAATAAAGAAACAAACTGGGATGGCTTCAGAAGAAATTGCAAGGAAAATATTGCTTTAAGAGTTCCACTTACGACGCCGTTGCAAATAGAAGACGAAGTTGACAAGTTCGTGGAAATTATCCAAAGAACTGCGTGGAACAACACTTCCTTTCGAACAAGAGGAATAAAACACGGAAAGCAAATATACGCGCCCGATATAGGAGGCCTCCTACGAGAAAAAAAGAAAGCGCGGAGGAGATGGCAACAATCACGTGCACCCCCACATAAATCCTATTTGAACCGCCTATCAAATAAGCTAAAACAAATGCTGGAAGAATATAAAAACCGTGAGACTTCTTATTACATCGAAGGCTTGACTGCTGACAAGAATTCCAATTATTCGCCGTGAAAGTCAACATTATAAATCGCAGAAGTCATAATGGTTCCAAAACGGGGGAAAAGTCCAAACGACAAAAAATCATACAGACCTATTTCGCTCCTGCCGACAATTTCAAAAGTCTTCGAAATTCTTCTGATTAAACGTTTAAAACCGATAACTGAAGAAAGACGATTGATCCCTTATTACCAGTTCGGCTTTAGGGTCAAACATTCCAGAATCGATCAGATCTATCGGATAACAAATGCAATTGAAAACGCGCTTGAGGGAAAAAAGAAATGTTCAAGTATTTTTTTCGATGTATCGCAAGACTTCGACAAGGCATGGCACGAGGGCTTGAAGTATAAGCTACAACAAATTTTACCGAGAGAAATGAATTTCTTATCTTGAAAATAGACTGTTTCGGGTTAGAAATGGGATTGAATACTCTGAATTCAAGGAAATTCATACTGGCGTTCCACAAGGAAGCGTTCTAGGGCCATATCTATTCTTGCTATACACTAGAAACATACCTCCAGATGAAGAGACTGTGGTAGCCACGTTCGCGGATGACACGGCGATCCTCGCCACAGGACAAACTTCAACGAGATCTGAACAAAATATTTGAGTGACGAAGTAGTCAACACACGTCAATTTCACATCAACTATTCATCAACTTGGTACAAATACCGTATGCAAACGAGGCAAAATATTTGGGATTGACAGTAGATGCAAAACTGAAGTGGAAATCACACGTAAAAAAGAAACGTGAAGAGCTCGAAATCAGGCTAATAGAAATGAATTGGCTTATCGGAAGATATGAAGCATAAATGCTCCATGGTATATAAGGAATAGCGATATTCACCGTGATCTGGGAATTGCAACCGTGAAAGACGAAGTAACAAGCTTTGCTCGTAAACTTCGCACTCGTCTTGTGCATCATTGCAACCACTAAATAATCCGGAGGTTGGACGAGACAAATCTTGTGCGGCGACTTCAAGAAACAAGACCAATTGACTTAGCGCCTTAAGGAGAAACCTTATAAAATAACGGTAATAGTAGGTGCTTTCGCTTGAAAACTTGTTAAGGAAACCTAGTCGTAGTCTTATAGAAAATGGGAGGTTTTTAAGTAAGTAAGAATCTCACGCTACCATGAGCGTGTGCTTATGGTGGGCGCTGCTATGCCACTGTGGTAGGCAGTAGGCGCTCGTGCTTATGGTATCTGCTGTAGTGGGGTAGTGGTGCTCTTCTGAGCGCGTGCTTATGGTGCCTATGAAGGTTTTTACCTACCCACGGAGAAAAAAAAAAAAAAAAACCTCAATAGGTCCTGGACGTGCAATTTGGGCAAAAAACCACCATTAACGTTAACGTTGTTCTCATGGTCAGCTCTGAAAAAATACAGGCCAATGATCCCGCCGGACCATAAATTGCACCAAACAGTGCATTTTGCCGAGTGCATTGGCAGTTCTTGTAACCACGGTTGGCCGTGGTATAGTGGTATGTTATATGCATAGACTCCTCAAGCAGAGGGCCGCGGGTTCAAATCCTTCACTTCTTGCATGAACTGTATTTTGTAAATTCTTAGATCAAAATTCCTACTTAAAATCTTCAACGTAGTCGGGTAATACAATCACAATTGCTACGAACGGCTGCGAGTGGACAAATATCGGTCTTCATTAACACTTGTGGATACAGGAGCAATATTTGCCTCTGTACGCACTCTATACATACGGATAGGTAGCCTGATGTCTAATAGCGTGAAATTGGTGCTAAATTTGTTCACTATGCCTTGAGTTGCTTGCTCAGCAAATCGAATTTTTAATTGTTGTTCCAGTATAAGTCTTTCCATGATGAAATGGCAATTAGAACTGAGCATGGTTGACTTTGACACATATCACAAGTCATGCGTGAGCTGTCAGAATTAGAACACTAAAAAAAAAAACCAAACAGCTAATAGGACTATTCTAGCTATCATGTTACAATAAAAAATAACTCATAGATAGAAAATACTAATCGGTCTGAGAAAGACCGTATACATTGAGATAGATACAGTATAGAATGTAAATTTGTCGAGAAAATTGTGGGTGTATATTCATTATATGTGTATTTCTTGTATGTGCTGTAGGATCTTGTTTAAAAAATCAATCTTTTTTTTTTTTGAGTAGCCAAACTTAATTGTACTAGTACCTTACGGATGATTTTGTTTTGTCGGTTTTTTTTTTTCTTTTATTTTCAAAGATTAGTTCAATTTGTGTATTTGGTAATTTGAAAATAACCAGATATTTTCGATCACCTCTTTACTGAGGAAGGAAGTTTGCTCACTGTGAAGTATTAAATCGTCAACGAAGGGTTAAAGTTGGTCCTTAAGAAGCAATCCATTCGTCATCAGACTACAATTCCTTACACCCCGAGCAAAATGGTGGTGCTAAAAGGGAGAACCGAACAATTGTTGTGACAGCTCGGACGATGTTGTATGCAGTGAAATTGCCTAAGAAATTTTGAACTGAGGCGGTGAATACTGCTGTGCATGTGATGAATATGACTAGTACAATTTCAATTAAAAGCAAAAATCCATGCGAGCTATGGTGTGGCAAGGATCCCACGGTTAACGACTTGAAGATTTTTGGTGTGGGAGTATTTATTCATGTGCTTAACAAAAGCGTAGAAAATGGGATCGGAAAGCGGTGTTTTCGTGGGGTATCCGGACAATACAAAGGGCTACAAGATATGAGTACCTTAATCTAGAAAAATGGATATGTTTTGTCAGATACAAACAGGGACGATGATTGTGAGGTTTTCAGAAGATGCAGAAGAGGATCACGAAGTAGTGAGCAAGGTGTTTTAGCCAGCAGACAAGGGATTTTGTGAGGATAGTCAGGCTCGGAGACTACGTATTAGCAATTAATTTTCCGACAATCCATTGGGAAATTCATTGCGTAGCGCTAAAAACAAAAATGAATCAGGTACTTGGGTTTATGAACAAAAACATATTTTTTTGTGTAGGGCGAGCCGGAAACATACAAAGAGGTGATACGTTGTACTTATGCTACTCACTAGAAGAGAGCCATCGAAGATGAAATGGAGAGTCTACATCTCCTGAGAATCAAAATTTATTGACAACAAATGTGTCTACAAACTGAAGGACTTGAATATAAACGGACACCAAAAGTGCAAAGTTAGGTAAGTCATTCGTTGTTTCAACCAAGAGTATTGTACATATTATAAGGAAACATTCAGTCCCGTGGCGAAATTCAGCTCCATACGTGCAATACTCGGCATTTTGGCTAATGAGGGACTCTGTCTATATTGTCCCCTTTTAATAATCTTGATTAAATCCTCGAAACATTTTTTTATATTCGGTTTTCGGTGTGTCTATCAGTGCTTCCTGCGATTTTTCCATTACTTCCTCTCGGCTGCTAAAACGCGTTCCCCGTAGTAGTTTTTTAACTCGGTTGAATAGAAAGAAGTCACACTGAGCCAAATAAGGTGAATTCGGTGGCCGTTGGATGGTATTTGTTGCATTTTTCCCCAAAAAATTACGAATAATGATCGCACTGTGCGATCTGGTGTCTTTAGGCGAATTGCTTCACGGAAACATCTCATAACGCCCAAAAAATACTCCATGCTTACTGTATGGCCTTCTGGTAAAAATTCATGATGCACTACCCCGTTGTAATCCATTAAAATCGTGAGCATTGCCTTTTTTTTGGTCTCGGCTCATCATGTGAACGCCATTCACTTGCCTGATGTCTGGATTGCGTGTCATACTCATAAACTCACGTCTCGTCTCAAGTAATGACCCTTCTGATAAATGTGGGATCGGATTCAATCTCGCAAATCATCTCTTTTGCGACGTCAACACGGTCTCCTTTTTGCATGAAATTGAGGTCTTTTGGCACCAACTTTGCTGCTACGGAAACCCAAATCATTGACCAAAATGTCTTGGACGGATCCATAGGCAATGTTGAAGTCCTCCTCTATCTCTCTGTTGGTTAATTTCCGGTTATTGACCAACGTTTCTTTTACTTCATCAATGTTTTCGTTATCGATGGTCTGCCACTGCGTTCATCATCTTTGATTGACTCACGACTACTTTTGAACTGTTCGTGCCACTGGTAAACGACCGTTGCGTTGCCGAAACACTTTTCCAACATTTCCAACGTTCGCGCACCATTAAATCTTTTTTTACGCAAAATTTAAAAGAAGTTTGTTGTTGCAATTTTAAATTCATTTCTAAAATTTTAAAAAAATCGCCAACACACACAGAGATAGATGTACTCATGGCTACGTTACTTTTGAAAATGTCAAGCTATGACGCTAACATTTAGAGAGAATGTCAACAAAAGATGTGCCAACTTAACACAAAAATAAAAACAAATCGGAACACTGGGAGCGCCACACGGTGACGTCACCGGGAACTTTTTGATCAATGTGGTATAGCTAACCAGAAGATTATGATGATAGCAGGTTCTGTAAACTCCGAAAAATGATAGAGGAGCTAATACCATCATATTAGGTGATTTTAATATCAATATTTTAAATTTGAACATGGCTTCTTTTCGTTTATAAATACGCCAAGTAGGCCTATCGCAGCTAGATGCCTCGATCATGTTTCCGGCAGGATTTCTCAGAATTGTGTAGGCATAAATTTTGATCGAGGCATTATGGATCACTCTATGACAGGCCTTCTGTTTTGTAATGCAAAAAATGAAAATCAGTATCGATTTGTAAATCTGGCAAAAGTTTAATATGACCAATTAAATAATACACTTTTGCAATTAGACTGGTACTCTGTATACTTAGAAGAAAATAAAGAAATATCTTTTGACTCATTCCTTACTATTTTAGAAGATTATATCAAACACTACTCCTACACTTATATTAAAAATAATTCAACTTTTACGTTGAAACCTTGAATTGGTGGACACATATTAAAACAAATACGTCTTAAAAATAGATTAGCAAGAAAGTGTTATACACATCCCCTTAATCTTAATTTTAGAAGACGTCTTGAAAAGATGTTTATAAGTTTAAGTAAAGAAATAAAGTTATGCCTCACCAATTATTACCAGACTCAAATTCAAAGTTCCTTGGGGAACCATAGAAATGAAGACATTATCAATAGAAATATCAATAACTCAACTTCTTTAATTTCACTTAATACTGAAGAAGATGTTATAGATGACCCATCTTTAGTTGCAAATATATTTAAAAAAAATTTTACTCCGATTAGTCTACTTTCTTCCTTTAGTGCATATGAGAATATCTGTAGCCATTGTTCGAACATATATCTTGCAAACAATCATAGTTCCAGCCCCAGTTTGTACTTTGAAGATATAAATGGTCATGAACTTTACATCCTTGCTAGTTCATTGAAAAATAAATCCTCATCTGGAAATGATGAAGTCTCCAACATCACTTTAAAAAAAAAATCGTTCTGAATATTACTGATGTTTTAGCCCGTTTATTTAATCTTAGCGTTAAAACTGGAAATTTTATTAACTCACTTAAATATGCTATTGTGTTGCCCTTTTTCAAATTGGTATAGACCAATTTCATTATTGTCTTCTTTTTTCAAGATTTTTGGAAAAGCTATTAAAAGTATGATGTTAAACTTTCTCAATGAAATTAATTTTTTTAAACAGCAGAAATTTGGCTTTAGAAAGGGACTCTCGACAAAAGATGCTCTTTTCCTTTTTTCTTCTTTTATTAACAAAGGTTTGGATGAAAAGAAATATTTCGCTGGTCTGTCGATATTACTAAATCGTTCGATATGGTTAACCACACCATTTCTTTTGGAAAAAGTGCATAATGCAGGCTTTCGTAGTTTTATGTCTAGTTGGCTGACTTCCTACCTCAAAAATAGAACAATGGCAGTTAAAGTCGGACAATCCTTAAGTGACACGAATGAAATGAATCTAGGAATTTCTCAAGGATAAGTCCTTGGCAGTACACTATTTCTTATCACTCCTTAACACTCCTTGTTTAAACTACCATTTAAAGGAAAAATCACGGCTTTGACAGATGATCTAGGCATTTCTTATACTTCATCTAGCCTATTGGATATAGTTTCTGACATAAACAATGACATCAGCTTGCTTAGAAATTGGTTTTACTTACATAAATTAGTTGTTAGTAACAAAACAAAATTAATGTTTTTTAACTTAAACTCAATGGAGTATCCCAATGTGAATGTCTTCTCTCACTCCTTTGATTATCCGCGTTTTTGCAACTGCAATAAAATCAGTACATAATTTGCTTTCAATTAAAATTTAAAATGTTGTGCGGGCTGTTTCAAAATGTAAATAGTAAGGAAATTTAAATACCTAGGGATATTTTTCGATCCCTAATTTTTAAAGGAAAAACTTAGATCCGCTTTTCGCTGTTTTTACCACCTAAAAAAGTTTTTGAATACTAAAAAATTAAACAGTGTTTACTTTGCCTTTTTCACTCTAGATTAGAATACGGAGAGGCACCCATTTGTCGTAGCTTCAACCACATATAATATTACAAAAGTGTGTCATAAGGAAAATATGTGGTACAAATCGTGTAACGAATGCCATGCCATTGTTCAGAAGGTTAAGAATTCTTTCGGTTAGACATACGTATTATTTTAAAGTTTCAAGAGTTTTTTTTATGAAAAGTGGACACTTACAGAGTCCAATATCGGATTCACTTAATTTGGGCAGTAACAGTGTATTATTAATTAAAATCCCGTCTTTCCGTACAACTTATTACAGAAACTTTTACTCATTTGTCTCCTGCAAAGTTTATAACAGCCTTTCGGTAAATATTAGACTCATAACAATTCAGTCGAATTTTTTGAAAATTGAATTTCTCTTGCCCTATTGCGTGTTATTATTTTCTTTTGCAAAACTTTTGTGATGTACTTTATTATATTTTTTAATTATCTAGAAACGAATGAAATAAAATAATAATAATGTCACTTACTATTCTTAGCTGAAATAGGTGGTTTAGTTTATATAGGGTTTTCTAATAACGACTTGACAACTTTTTTTTTTAAATAAAAGGCAAACCATTTGAGATATTTCAAAAACTTTGTTATTGGCTTGAAGTACAATCAAAACATTTATGAATGGAACTCGACCTTGTTCATATGGCCACAGCGGGCACGCTTGCAGCGATCGATTACTTGGACCCAATTTTCAATGTTGGCTTTGAGCTCTTCCAACGTCGTCGGCGTGTTGGCATAAACCAATGACTTAACGTACCCCCACAGAAAATAGTCAAGCGGCGTTAAATCGAACAAACGAGGCGGCCAATCGACTGGCCCATGTCTTGAGATAACATGCTCACCATACTTACTCTTCAATAAATCGATTGTAGCGTGTGCTGTGTGACTTGTGGCAGCATCCTGTTGAAACCACATGTCGTCCAAGTCCATATCTTCCAATTCAGGTCAAAAATAATAAGTGATCATGGCGCGATAACGCTGACCATTCACAGTAACGTGACGATCGTTATCGTCGACGAAAAAATATGGCCCAAAAACTCCGCCGGCACGCAAACCGCACCAAACAATTATTTTTTATGGATGAAGTGGTGATTCATGAAGCACATGTGGGTTTTCACCCGACCAATAACGCATATTTTGCTTATTGACGAATCCATTGAGCCAAAAATGAGCTTCGTCACTGAAGATGATTTTGCAACTCCGAATATCTTTAGAAAATTTTTATAATTTGCAGACGTTGCTCGTTAGTGTACTTTAACATGATGAAAATGTTGAGCTTACTAAATAAATTGACAGTGACACTTTGATGATTAGTGAAAGAGTGCGTTTACAAATTAAATTCAAAGTTGTCAACTCCCTATACTTGAAATAAAATTTATCTTAGTCTGGGAATAATGAATTAAATAAATAAAAAAAAAAAAAAACAGTTTATATGGACTTAAGCAGGCATCTCGTTGTTGGAAGCGACAATATACAAAGATTTTGAAAGGTTTTTACTTGGAACCATGTAAGATGGATCCCTTCGTTTTTGTGACAAAAGGTAGAATTCTAAAAATTCTAAAATACTATACATCAGTGGTAATTCGTATAAAAGAAAAAAAAAATAAATAAATAAAAATTTTGTTTGATTTGTTTCAGTGATGCTGATTACGCTGGTGATACAACAACTCGGCGGTACACTACAAGATACATTTTCATGTTGCGAGATGGACCAGTTTCTTGGCCATCATAAAGGCAGAGACGTGTGTCACTATTCACTGCGTAGTTTGAATACGTGGCAACTTCGCAGACAGTGAAGGAAATGCTTTTGTCTGAAACACGCGCAGGTGGTTTTGATGCTTTAACATTGAATATGGACAACCAAGGTACAATACGGCTAATAAAAAATCAGGAGTTTCATAACAGGTCAAAGCACATTAATGTACGCTACCATTTTATTAGAGAGAAAAACGAATGCGAAGATCTTAAATTCATTCATCCGAATCTCAACTTGCAGATATTTTTACTCCAGCCTTAAGAAAAGATAAGTTTTAAAGGTTTATAGTAGATACTTGATTGTAGTTTTTGGATCTATATTGGGTCGTGCGGTTTGCTAAAAGATGGCGTAACTTGTATTATTCCATTGTTATTATTATGCGTTGGAAAGCTACTGTCATTGTACGTCATTTCAGTATATGTCATTCAATTGAAGCGTAAACAACAATCATTTATTTTTTTACTCAAATATGTCGAACTTTGTGCCTGAAAAAGTGTTTTTGCGGGGAGTTCTTCTTCATTACTTTAATATGAAGAAAACTGCTGCCATATTTTGGTGGAAGTTTATGGTGAACATGCGCTAGCTGAGCGAACGTGCCAAAAGTGGTTTGCACGATTTAAAAGTGGTGATTTTGGCTTGGAAGACGATGAACGTCCTGGGCAGCCAAAAAAGTTTGAAGATGAAGAACTGGAAGCATTACTTTATGAAGACTATTACCAAACACAAAAAGAGCTCGCAGAGTTTTTGGGTGTCACTCAAGCAGCCATTTCAAAACTTTTAAAAGCAGCTGGATATATTCAAAAGCAAGGAAATTGGGTTTCACATGAACTCAAGCTGAGAGACGTTGAAAAGCAGTTTTGCATGTCCGAAATGCTGCTGGAACGCCACAAAAGGAAGTCATTTTTGCATCGGATTGTTACTGGTGATGAAAAATGGTGATGAATGGAAAAATCTCAAGCGCAAAAAATCGTATGTGAAACCCGGCTAACCAACCAAATCAACGGCAAAGCCGAATATCCATAGCGCGAAGGTAATGCTCTGTATTTGGTGGGATCAGATGGGTGTACTGTATTATGAGCTGCTAAAACCGGGTGAAACCATCAATGGCCAACACTACCGAACACAAATAATCCGTTTGAAGAGAGCAGTAGCCGAAAAACGCCCGGAATATGCACCCAGACACGAGGCAATAATTTTCCATCATGACAACGCTCGGCCCCACGTTGCTATTCCGGTTAAGAACTATCTAGAAAACAGTGGATGGGAAGCCTTACCCCACCCGCCTTATAGCCCAGCCCTTGCCTCTTCTGACTACCATTTGTTGAGGTCGATGCAGAACGCCCTCACTGAAATACTGTTCACATCAAAGCAGAATATCAAAAATTGGCTTGATTCATTCTTGGCTGCCAAGCCGGCGCAGTTCTTTTGGGATGGGATCCACAAATTGCCAGAAAGATGGGAAAAATTTATAGTTTCAGATGGGCAATACTTTGAATAATACTATTGTACATTTTTTTCTTAAATAAACGTTCAAATTTTGAAAAAAAAAAATCGAATGAATTAAAATATATACTCAATGGATTATTGAATTGATTGTATCTAACAAAACGCCTGTACTTTACTGTTCGTTTAACAGGATTCAATTTAAATTGATCTACATTTTCCAAAAGTGTGACTGTAAAGTATCATTTGAAATATTTACATGAATGGCTACTTTTTCGCAATTGCATATTTGTTCTAAAGTACCCACTTATTTATGTTACCACATTAAATTTATTATTTTGGATTGAATTTTTTGACTAGCCCCATTTAATATGGCAAAACCAGCTTATTTATTTGTCCTGAAGATTCTTCACTATTGTTTTCCTAATATTCAATAAATCTATTTAAGAGTGTGCTGTGTGGCTTGTGGCACCATCCTGTTGAAACCACATGTCGCCCAAGTCCATATCTTCAAATTCGGGCCAAAAATAATCGGTAATCATGGCGCGATAGCGCTGACCAAATATAGTAATGTGACGATCGTTGCCGTCGACGAAAAAATATGGTCCAATAACGCCGCCGGCATGCAAACCGCACCAAACAGTTATTTTTTGTGGATGAAGCGGTGATTCATGAAACACATGTGAGTTTTCACCCGACCAATAACGCATATTTTGATTATTGACGAACCTATTGAGCCAAAAATGAGCTTCGTCATTGAAGATGATTTTGCGATGAAATTTATCATCTTGGCGCATATTCTCCAGAACCCAATTTGAGAACGTATCTCGTTAGTGTACCTTACCATGATGAAAATTGAGTTTACTGAATAAATTGACAGTGACAGTTTGATGATTAGTGAAAGAGTGCGATCATAAATTAAATTCAAAGTTGTCAAGTCCCTATTGGAAAACCCTATATATTGAGCAGAGTTATTACAAACTCAATTAGATGTAATAACAAAAAGTTTGAAAGTTGAAGAGCATTATATAAGTTATATGCTCGAAGTAACAGCAAGATTTAAAGCCATCAAAGTTTTTCGTGTACCATATACTTATTGGATTAAAAATTTAAGTTGGTCACTGATTACAAGGCCTTCACACAACCGATACAAAAAAGCAAGAGCATTGGTATGAAAGTAGCAAGGTGGGAAATGGGAAGAAGTGGGAAGAAATTGGCTATACAGGCGAACATCGATCAGGTAATCAGATGAAACATGTCTACGCTTTGAGCATTAATCTTATGGTAAAACAGATGAGCAGAGATGGCAACGTACTTTGCTGACTACGAGAGCACAAATGAGCGACGAGGGACACCAGTCGCAATCATCGAAATATTGAAGAATAGTAACTACAAAGGCTTGTGATGAAAATTGGTATTTAGTGCAAGGTTGTTGAAGTGATCGATCTTTTATTGACCATTTCCATTACAAGAAAATGATCAAAATAATCTACAAGGACATCTACATCACCAATGTTAAACATTTAATCGACAAATGAATAAGTAATTCCATAAACTGTATATAAGTGAGGCGAAAGGTGGGAAAGATCCAAGGATGGCTGTATCCTATTCCAAAAGAAGAAATATCAACAGGAAAGCAATAAAAATACGTTTTGACGACAGTTATTATTTATAAACCCCAGGCGAAAGAACTAGAGCTTTTACATCTACGCAGTTTAAGAATTTTTGTGACGCAAACGGAGTTTTTCTTTATCTTGTGATAACAGGAACACTTTACCAATAGCACATACCACCAATGCATTTTGAACTCACTAGACATTATGCATTTCGTCGAAGAAGACACAAGATCAAATACGACGAATTCAAGAGTAAAATAAACCTGATTACGAAAAGAAACGAAAGAAACCTACTCGATATCGAAAAGGAGATCTTGTTGCGATTGAAAGGATCTAATTTGACAGTCCATGATTCGATAAACATATTTTAACCCTGATCAAGACGTTCAATCCCAACGAACGCTACGGAGTAATGAAAGTTGACGACGATGGCCATGAGAAAACTTCCACCGTTGTAGACCAAATGGAAAAGTAAAACAATACATCATCTGAAGTAGAAGATAGCCAGATAGTCAGCCAGTGTGGGAACAAAAGGGACGAGAAATAACGAACAAAAACTGAAACGAAGGCGAAGGTAGAGGCCAGTGAAGGACGATCTCCAATGACGAGTAAACGTGTTTATTTGGAACATTTTGTTTTTTTTTTTATCTTTTAAGATACTTAGTCTTTTTTAAACAAAACAATAAGACGTAACTAAAAACTTTAAAAAACTTTTGTTTAAGATTTCGTCATATATACTCTTATATGTATTTTAATTTATCTGTTTTTCTGTGTTTTCTTTCACTAATACTTAGCGAAAAATTGATATTTAATAATGATGTGCACTTCCTCGCTGATTCAATGCATTTTTTTTTTGTATGCTGTATTGGGAATTCCTTTCTATTTTTTGGGGATTTGTCAATAAAAGCTAGCATGATTAACATTACAACCTCAAATCCTTGCTGGGAGGAGGAGAAAAAAGGGAAAGCAGAATAGATGTTTTAATCCCGGCTCGGTGGTCTTCATTGTAATGGCTATCTGGATACTTTGGGTAAATTCGCCTTCGCTTCGGGAGTACTCGGATGATTGGTTTACATTTCCTCTTGTATGCTACCCCACCGTTGCGTGTTCTTCAGCTTTTGGATTTTATTGTTCTCAACGAGGGTGGAAAGAGGGCGGTTCTTATCGTGGATGAGCTATGTCAGAGGCCAGCAGTTTAATTTGGAATTGTGAACAGATTCGAATAGATAAGAAATGAAGCTCCTTATGCCTCATTGGGCATAAACGATGAAACGAAAAAGCGACATGAAGTAATTCCGAACTCCGATAAAACGAATCCTTTTCCACCCACTAGATGGCTTTCAAAACTGTGTGATAATACTTAAATACTTGTGAACGACGCTAATATTATCCAACAAGTATGAAGTGTTTCTTGCTTCACAGTGTTGTATCGCTATTTCCACCAGCATGTGTTCAATAAAGTTTTTCCATTTCAAACTCTCCTTAACACCTTTCTCGTTGTCGATGCTAAACAAGAAAGGGTAAGGTACGTGGTGAGGCAGCGCGGACAGAATGAGACAGGGGAGAGGTACTAAAAGGCGACAGACTCAGACTGGGGAACAAAATTAGAGCAGGTAAAGCGCGTGGTGGGACACTCAATCGGAAGGAATGAGCCATGACCTATAAAGGCTACACTTGACCATTCTTTTCCGCTAGAGTTTCGTCTCCAACTTTAAGCAATATAGTAGAAAATTCTTGAAAATGTGAGGTTCCGCCAATTTTTTCTCTGATGTTAACAGTAGTCGGTTGACCTTGGACTGAAGAAAGGATCGTTTCAGTGACGCATTTACGAGAACGTTTGTCGAAATCACTATCAAAGAGGACTATGAGCTTGCAATTTTCGATCTACATTTCCACTGCTTCCCTCTTTGACATCGTATACTCATCTCTTACAATTATAGAGCAATCCTGAAACACTTTTGCCTTATCACTATTACGATAGATCACGTACACGGGAGTTTCATTGCTGTCTAGGTCTATTTTGGAAATTGGAACATGGTATGCACCGTTTTGCAACTAGAAAATAGTATGGCAGGGATCTCAGAAGATGTTGCCGCCAGTGCTTTCTCTCCCCGTATTTTCAGCTCCTCCAGGATGGTTTTTAAGGAAATCCAAAAAAAATATGTTGCCTTCATTTAAATTTATGTTTTAGAATGCAGCCATCAACGATGTTAGGTATCGTGCTGGACTGCAATTCATTTCGGTGGAATACTCTTGATTTACGTGCTGTTGATCCGGCAGTCATTGAGGAGACGGAATTCCGTAATCACTCAATAGTTTACCACCGATGAAAAAGACAATATTTTGTTGTTGCATTTACAATGCGCTCGTTTTTTTCCAGAATCTCTTCTTCTGTATTATGCTTTAAGTTCCACAGGAAATCTTCTGACACTTGATACCGATATTTGTCCCACAACTCTACTGGATTTAAAAGTCCACATAACACGAACATGACATCTAGTAAATGTTACATGCTACTGGGAAGTAAACAAACTGCGAGGGTATCGTCCCAGTGTTGGTCGCAGTCAAGTAAATAATTTGCCCAACAAGCTACATGAAACGTTGGGTACGCTACGTCATGAAATGTCTTCAGAAAGAAAAATGATGTGTGCAGGAATATATTAGGCGCAAATAAAAGCACTCACTGTTAAGAGAATACACCGAGCTTACTCTACTCAGTGTACTGTTCTTAAAAATCCCAGGAAAGCCTTCCACTATGCCGCCACGTTTATGTCGACTAAATTCTCCTCTTAGATGATACTTCTTCAGTGCGTCAGGGTTTTGCTGAAAATATCTCTATTTTATTTTACTTTTTTGTTTGTCAGGGATTTTCAAAACGCTCTCTCACGTTAGTGGATCCAATCAAATCCGTTGGCAATTTTCCAAACGAACATCCGAATAGGCGAAAGTTGGACGCCACTTATGTATTGAGAAGGACAGAACTCTCCACACTGCTTCTGATGTACATATAGTATATAGCGACCATATTGGTATTGGGTCATTATAACAAATGTATTCAATCGAGTGAACGCTGGTGGAGGAGATGCAGAAAAAATATTAATTTGCTATATGGTAAATCTGCTTGTTAAATCTTAAAGTTAACACTCGTGCGATGTGCCTGCGTCACTTAACATTAATCCAATCCACGAAATAACCTAAATAACAAATGTAAATTATAATATACAATATGTATATGTAATAATTCAAACGCTCGTAGATATTGGAATCACCATGGTGACCAACTAAGCAAGCACTACTCAAATGCGCCACTGAATTAATCTTGACAACGTAACATCTTCAAAACTTATAGGATCAACTTTTTAACACGGTTATTATAAAATTTCAAGTCCATTGAATATTC
The DNA here is from genome assembly GCA_907269105.1 of Volucella inanis. Taxonomy (NCBI): domain Eukaryota; kingdom Metazoa; phylum Arthropoda; class Insecta; order Diptera; family Syrphidae; genus Volucella; species Volucella inanis. Next base: position 154,779,229 of record OU026153.1, read on the forward strand.
ATGAAATCACGTGGTCTATTTTCGTTTTATCTATTTTCATTGTGCCTACGCCGAAGCAAATCAATTCATCTTTACCATTAGACCAAAACAATTGAACTTTTAACTTCAAGATCACGCAATTGATGTCAATTGCGGTGATGTTCAAGCTAGCATCCCTCGGATGTCGTATTGGAAGATACTTCGAATTTAAATGTTTTGTACGGTTAATTAACAAGAAATAATTTTTTTTTAAGATTTGAGATTCACTCATCGCCATTTTTGGCACAATGATTAGATAAACATTTTATTTTTTTAATTTTGTTAGAATTGTTGATTGTTTGGTTATAGATACACTTAAAGTGCGTGAGTAGATAGACAGAGAAAATTGATGTAGGTTAGCAACATTCCTGAAAATGTTTTATTATGTGCACAAAACGATACAACATACTGACTTGACGAAATGCTTCGTTGTTTTGTATACTTTTTTCTAAATAAGAGGAACTGAACATTATTTGAATTAAGGCAAGAAATTAAACTTATTATGTACGCAACCACACTTTTTTTTTCTAAATCACATTAGTGTTTACGCCTCCTTGTATGCAAAACTCGTTTCCTGCAACATTATGTTTCAGACTTGCCGAAAAGATTTTAAATAAAATAATGAATATATTTTTTATTTTAATAGATTTATTTTTGAACGAGTTTGACAATCCGCTATGCTCTTAAGATATTTGAAATATTTGTTAAGATAATTTTGTAGATCATAACTAAGTAACTGCAGATTTTTTTGCTAATCTCATAGACCTTTGAAGCAACGCAAATGCAACATTTTCATACTGTGTCATTTCAGCTCATGTCTCGTAAAACGACAACACAGTTAGAGAAAAAATTCTTTAAAAACCGTATGGAAATACGAAAAAGTCATTTGGAACGGACTTAACAGCTTCTTTAGGAATTTTAAATCGTCTTTAGAAGGAAGAAGGTTTAAACGAGCTAGGAATGGCTACTATGACTTTCTTAAATGTGTGAAATTCCAACACAACCGACCAATTTTTGGTCGTTCGTCAAAAATATTAGTAATTTTGTCTCATCCTCCATCCCAACGCTTATGTGCAATGACATTCCAGCCGTCAGCTCTTTGGACAAGGGCAATCTGCTTGCTGCACACTTTGCGGCCAGCTCAATACTTCCAGATTGTGCTTTGTCCCTGCCTACACTTAAGTGCGTCGAATCTTAAATGGGACGAATCCACTTTCGCACTCATAAAGTAGCAAAAGTACTTAAAGATCTTAATATACACAAATCCATTGGTCCAGATGGTATATCTCTCCTTCTTCTTATAGCGGTGTTCTTCCTCGCTGGGGAAACCACTGCGTAAGCTTTTTTATTGATCCTACTCTTAAGGACTACTTCCGAGCAGATGATAAACAGCATTTGTCCAGCCCGTCACTTAAGAGAGGCAAATCTTTCCTCTCTTCCCACAGACCCATTGCACTTACGTCCCTTCTTTCCACGGTCATGGAAACGCTGATATACCGCCAGCTCATGAAATAACTTGAAACGCGTAAGCTTTTCAATGACTGGCAGAATGGTTTTCGGCATGTCTCACCGAAAAGTGCAACCACAGCGTACATCAATCTAGCAAAAGCAAAATATTTGCATGTGATATTTCCAAGACATTGGTAAGACTTTCGCATCAGGTTCTTTTGCCGAAAATGCGTGCTTTTGGGATCGACGACTCTTTTCTACAATCCATTGAAGAACCTTTCGAAACGTTTAATTCAAATTGTCTTGCATGGTTTTACGTCTGATATTCACAAAATAAATGCTAGTGTGCCCAAGGGCTACGTTCTGTTTCCACGAGTCTTTTAAATTTTCATTAATGATCTCTTATCTACTACTGATGACAGTAATCTCTGCATATAATATTCGTTCCCGGATTCACTTTCCTGCTTCGTCTGTACAACGGAAACGACAGCGTATGTAAAGCTCATTATATTCTGATATAAACTGCATGACTAATTGAGAAACCACATGTAGAGTAGAATTTAATGCTTTCAAAACACAATGCTGTCTGCTGTCGGTAAAGCGAAACTTAAAAACGCAGCTCTTGTCCATGAATGACACTTGGATCGTCGAAATCAAAAACTTTCAATTCTCGATATGTATATTATGTCAATGGCAACTTACGTTGGAATGACCATATTCGGTGTCGCCAAAAGGCTGCTAAATGTCTCGGTTTCCTCAAGCGATAAAAAAATATTGCGCCTCCTCCGATCAAGCCTTAACATACGAGTATAAGATCTGTTCAGGTACTTCTAAAATATCTCTGCAACTGTTAATAGAATTCAGAACCCAAGGTGATACTTATAATATCAGTCAGTCGAACAGTCACCCTCGAACACCCTCCTTTCCAAACTTCAACCGTAACACCCGTAACGTTGAATGTTGGTCAGTATACCCTCAAACACATTTTCGGACGTGCCACTCGATTATGAAATGCCCTGCTGACCTCTTTATTTCATATTTCATTATAACTTGCAAACATTTAAAACCAATGTACATGTACCTCGGTATCTTTCTTTTCTTTCTCTCTTATTTTCCTCCGCCTAGGCTATGTGAAAACATGTGTGGTAATTTAAAAAAAAAAATATATATATACATTTTATTTTCCAATTTAATAATAAGAGTTTTGTGAAGTTGCAACACCCTCTTTAGCGACAGCTAATTTGGCAACTGAAAGAGTGACTAAGCTCAAACCAACCAAACCAACACTTGCAAGGTGTACCAATTTATTTCAAAATTGATTTCACCATACGGTGCGCTCCGTCCATTTTACGGTTAACATAATCGTTCATCAGAAAGTAATTCGAACAATTATGGATCGTTTTCGTACCACGCATGCTCTAATTAATAATACGCATCTGTATTGAGGTCGTATCGTGCACAGCGAATATGTTGCTGCTGTAGAGCGGAGCTTTGAGGAGCAGATGATGCTCTGTTGAAGGTTTTGCGGGAAAGTAATGGATTACGAGCTCACAAGAGGTAACTCGTAGAAAACACGTAGCCACTTGACCATTGCGTGCATCGAATGTTCGATTAATTGGTCGAAAACGAGTTGGCGCCTGGTTTTCTTTTTTACCATAACATATTTCTCAACGACGAGATCTGGTTGTAGTCGAATGGCTCGTTAACAAGCAACATTTTCGCACTTGAAATCATCGATTTTTTTTATTTCTCGATTAGCATTTATTAGCCACCTTAGGCGACTCATTGGCAGTTCACTAATATCCCGATGCTATGCAGTTCGTAGAGTTCGCTGTTTAATTTTCAGTTTCAAAGCCCGTCAACGCAAAAGGGAACGAATATAGATTTATTTATTTATTTATAGATACAATTTTATTTTTTTCTATGGCAACTAAAACTAGAATAACAATTTTAAATGAAGATAAGGAATGGAAAAATTGTTGACGTTCTATAACTTAAGGAACAATTTTTCCTAAATAAGTGGCGAATGACACTTGACTACTAATAACACACATTTAAAAATTCTGATGCGGGGTGACAAATGACAATCAGTAACTAAAAGAAAAGTTCTAAGTTAATACATATATTCAAACATTTTAAGATCAGATTCTTAATAAAGATTTGAAAGTAAAATAACCTTTTTTTATTTATTTAATGTATACATTCAAAGTAGTAGTAGTAGTAAATTTTAGACAACATTTTATTTGGGCAATAATAAATAAATAATATTAGTCTCTACTGTTTGGACACGATCCTTCCAGTTTAGGTTACAATCAATTAAGACAGCCAGATATTTAAAGTTTTTTATTACTCCGATTTTAAAACATATATTAGTATAGGGTTTTCCAATAGCGACATGACAACTTTGAATTTAATTTGTGAACGCACTCTTTCACTAATCATCCAACTGTCACTGTCAATTTATTCAGTAAACTCAACATCATGGTAAAGTACACTAACAAGCAACGTCTGCAAATTATAAAAATTTTCTACAGATATTCGGAGCCGATGACTGCAAATTTAAGAGCGTTAACTCCAATTTTCGGTCGTAATTCTCGCCCTAGTAGACAGGCAATAACAAGTTTAGTGCAAAAATTTGAGTCTACATATTCGTTCTGTGATGTTGCCGTGTCAATGAGACAACGGGTTGGTCGAAGTGTCGAAAATATCGCTGCCGTTCAGACGTCAGTAGCAAACGATCCAAATCAGTCAATTCCACGGCGTTCTCAAGAACTGATCATCGCTCAGAACACATTATGGTCTATTTTGCGTAAAGATCTTATTTTACACCCATACAAGATCAAGCTGACTCAAGAATTGAAGCCGATGGACCATTTGATGCGACGTACGTTCTCCGATTGGGTTCTGGAGAAGATGCGCCAAGATGATGAATTTCATCGCAAAATCATCTTCAGTGACGAACCTCATTTTTGGCTCAATGGGTTCGTCAATAAGCAAAATATGCGTTTTTTGTCAGGTGAAAACCCATATGTGCTTCATGAATCAGCACTTCATCCACAAAAAATAACTGTTTGGTGCGGTTTGCAAGCCGGCGGCGTTATTGGGCCATATTTTTTCGTCGACGATAACGATCGTCACGTTACTGTGAATGGTCATCGTTATCGCGCCATGATCACCGAATTGGAAGATATGGACTTGGACGACATGGAGTTTCAACAGGATGGTGCCACGAGCCACACAGCACACGCTACAATCGATTTATTGAAGAGTAAGTATGGTGAGCCATGGGCCAGTCAATTGGCAGCCTCGTTCGTGCGATTTAACGCCGCTTGAGTATTTTTTGTGGGGCTACGTTAAGTCATTGGTTTATGCCAACACGCCGACAACGTTGGAAGTTGTGTTGCCGAGTCGTTGAAAATTGGGTCCAACGAATCGAGCGTTGCAAACGTGCCCGAGTTCCATTCATAAATGTTTTGATTGTACTTCAAGCCAATAATAAAGTTTTTGAAATATCTGAAATCTTTTGCCTTTTATTTAAAAAAAAAAAGTTGTGAAGTCATTATTAGATAAACATTATACAAAGGTTGTTGTGATGAAAATTGTTTATATTACAAGTATGAAGCGGTAAGCTTAACCTACTATAGTCATGGACATGAAAACAAAGATTAAAATCGGATGCGATACAACTTGATATTTTAAAGCTAAATAGTTTTATTTTTTCGCTAACAATTAACCTGTAAGCGACAAATCACAGCCTTAACTTCTCTTAGTCTTCACTCAACTTAACAACACACTCAAATAAATTTTTAAATGCAAAAGTTAATGTTATGTCATCAGCGAACACAGCTATAAGCCCATTAAACTTCTGGTTAAAAAAAAAAGATTTGATATATATCAAAAACAGAAGAGGGTCAAGTACAGAACCTTATGGGACGCCATTTTTTAAAGTATGAAGCTTACTAAAGTGCCATTTACTTTGACTTTTTAAGTTCTATCTTTTAATTAAGTTCTAAACCAATTACAAATTACTCCTATAAATCCAGCATTGTACAACATGTTAATTATTATCTGATGATACACTATGTCAAAGGCTTTGGTCGTATCTAAAATTAAAGCTATTGTCGTTTGATTATTATTCAAAATCTCATGTTACTGATAGCACACTCTTAAAACAGTGTCCTCAGTCGATCAACCAGACCGAAGACAAAACTGAAAAGAAGAAAAGGAAATTTTAGCATTCTGACTTTAATGAGCTTCTCAAAAAGTTTCGTTGATAAAAGAGAAATTTGCCCATAGTTAATATAGTTACGTTGCTTCTACTTCCTTTTTTGACAAGTGGAATTACTTCAGCACATTACAAAGAATTTTCTTCTCGAAACGACAGGATATCTTCATGCGCTTCATGCTTCATTACCATAAAGTAGATTTGGGGTGACGAGGATCTTACATAAAGTCTCCTTAGTTGTTCGTGATAAGTAGATCTGCCTACTTATCTTCTTAGCACAAAGAAACAGCGGTTGACAATAGTGATTCTCCATTTTATTTTTACTGACATGTTTTTGGCAGAATTTATAACAGAGCCAAGATAGACAAAGTACTATAATACAAAAGTGGGGCAAAAGTAATGTAATAATGAGAATTGGTTGTCATTTTGTGGGAAATAAAAAAAATTGGACTCAGTTTTCACGAAAAGTTTGTTCAAAGGAGTAAAATGGAGGACGTTAAGTTGAAAAAATGTTATCGGCCTAATGACCACCTCCTAAGTTGATGCCAATTTGCGAATTTACATCTTGCTCTAAATTGCTAATTCCTCTTTCAATGTTGGCGTTCAAGAATTGCAAGGTTTGTGTTTTCAGAAAGATTTCAAAAAGCTGCAAAGAAAGAAATCTGTCGTCGTCAGTTCTGCGGATCTAGCCGACCGACAGGCTATCATACGGCCTAGAAGTTGGTGATTCAAAATCTTCATCCTTTCCAGAGCTGTGTAAGCAGTTCCTCCGTCCTGCTGAGACCAACAATGTCGAGACCCAATTCAGTATCTTGCGGCAAAAATAATTCGTTTAACATCTGACTGTATCGCTCACCAGTTACCGTTACGGTGCTAGCGGCGTTCTCAAAACAAAAAAGTAAAATCCCTTTTTCACTGCAAATACTGCCCTAAAAAGTCACTTTGAGGGAATGCCTCTTTGCATCTCAATCGCAAATTTTGTTTATTCACATAACCACTTCAGTGGGATGGGCTTCATCGCTCATTTTGATTTTAGATTCAAAATCATCCTCTTCTTGCACCAGGTTGCACGACCACAGAAGTAAATTATCCTGAATTGACGATCAGCAGGCAGCAATTAAGAATAAGGCAACATGTTCTCTGCTGATGCCAAATTTTGTGCATCGTTGACACGTCGATGTTTGTGGATTCTCTCGAACTCATCCTTGGCCACAGCAGTGATATTCTCTGACGAACGAGTAGTATAGGGTCAGCCACTTCTTGCGACATCTCTGGTGGATCTGGTTTGCATGAGACGTTTACTATAATTGTCCACGCACATGGTGCAGAACGAACGCTGCGTTAAAACAATAGACTGGAAATTGGTAAAATAGGCAGTAGTACAATACTAATTCCGCATTATTCAAGTCCTCCGCTCCATTTCTTGTTGTGAACTAAGTATCTATCTGTCTACGACATAAATGTCGAATCACAATAGTACTTGACGCCATTTGCAAAAAATTTGCAAAAGTATTCCCAATATGAAATTACATTCATAAATGTACCTCAGTTCTCCCAATTATATCGATATCGTAGACGTTCGCTAGAAGTTGCACAAACTTTCGAAAGATTGTGGCTCCAGTGTTCGCTTGTTAGCTCATCACAATTCTTTCAAGTATGATGTTAAAAGAAGTCACATGACAGCGCATCACCTTGTCTAAAACCTTTTTTGACATCTCAGTTGGGTCATTACCGACTTTGACGGAGCAGCGAGTGTCCTCAGTCATCATTTTGCACAAACGGATGAGTGCGATAGCAATGCCAATTGTAGACATTGCTCCATAAATGCTGTCATATGAGGCCTTAACATTGATGGAAAGATGGTAGGTATAGATTTGGACCTCTGGAGTTTTTTTCCAGGATATGCCAAAATTTGCAGATTTGGTCGATTGTTGAATTTCCTGGTCTGAAACCGTTGTTGAGGAATGGTTTCAGATGTTCATACTATTGTATGTGGCAGATAAGATCTTATATGTGATGTAAAGGAGACTTATAATTCTATAGTTGGCGCAGTTGACGGGCCTTCTACTTTGTGGATCGGACAAATGATGCTGAGATTCCTTTCATCGGCCATACATTGTTCTAGCCAGATCTGTGAAATGCATTAGTGTATGCTCTCCACAAAGTCATTTCCTGCAGCTTTGATTACCTCATCTGGTAAGAATTCAGGTCTGATAGATTTCAGCTTAGATATTGCTGTCGTTACTTCATTTTGATCAAGCAGACGGAAGTTTTGACTGTTGTCATCTAAGTTGAATGGTCTATTTTGCCTGATTGCTGGATGCTGAGCATCTTCACCATTATACGTTCTACAGAACAAATTTTTCAAATTATCAGCACCGACTATGACATTAGTCTCCATATTCATACGTTCGCTGCAACATAGTAGTGAAAGATTCAATAATGTCCGGAAGGTTTGTACGTCAAGTATAATGAAGACAATACTTACATAAGTCGATCGCAAAATGATTAATTTAATTTAGTGTTTAATGGTCCGAAGACGAACTGTGCTAGTTAAAGTTAAATTTCGTCCCGTCGGAAAGTCAAGACGTCCATTTCCAGATGTGTTTTCTTTTAGGCTATGCTTTCTTAATGTCCAATTTACCCAAAGTATCAAAACTGACCTCCTCCCGTATTATTAGATTTTAACGTCATATTTAGGATATTGCTTATATGTTTTGTAGAGGGGCGCCTGACAAACCCGCATCCTAGTAAGCGTGGTTTCCTTTCCCTATAGGAATCACCATAGTTGACATCTTAGTTTTCCATCCTCCTTATGATCACCCTATTCCATCGCACTTCCCGGACGGCGGTGATATCTGCATGATAGTATTCAACAGCAGAAAATTCTTCGGCTGCAAAGGCCCGAACATTTCATCTCCGGATCCGAAGTTCGTTGTTCTTGTTTTGTTTGCTGGAATCGTGAACAGTATGGTCATCAATATCCGAGGCTTGCTTTTGTTTCGGAACGTTTTTGGGTTGTATGTGTCAGGTAAATTACACTGTTACACAGTCCCCAAATTGAAGAGCCGGGTTCTTATGAAGGATGCTTCGATGACAGTGACCCACTGTTATTGGCTTATCAAGGGCTCCTCCACAACCAAATCACTTATAAGGCTCTACCTCATTCTTCAATTTTCTTTTTTGACCTGAGCTCAGAATATGTCGTACTAACTTAAATAAAGTTTCCGCTTACCTGGCTCCGCACGTCGCCGTTGATTCTATCTGACCTCTTGTTAGATACCTAAGGCACTTTCTCGTTAGGTCAGTAAGAGATGATCGCCTGGCGCATGCGTGCTGAATTTCACTAGGCTGAGCTTGTGCTGTTCACGTCAACATACATATAAAGACATGTACATGTCCGAAAAGCCGCAGAGACCCAAGTTGCAGCAGTAGTTTGAAGAAGAGACCGAAAGATAAATCATTGGATCTATTGAATAGAAAAACTTTAAAAAATAAACTCTTGGCCTCATTTATGGAAGATAACACATGGGCTGAAAAGTCAGTGCCGTTTTATAGTAAAACACAAAATTTTTGCAAAATTCAACTTTATTTATCAATATAGTTGCCTTCGAGGGCGATACACTGATTGAAACGGCTTTTCAATCTTTCGATATCAGTTTTGTAGTACGATTTCGGTTTATCCTTAAAATAGGCCTCTGTTTCGGCGATTACTTCTTCATCGGTCTTAAATCTTTTTCCGGCGAACATTCTTTTGAGGTCTGCGAACAGGAAATAGTCACTGGAGGCCAAAACTGGAGAATACGGCGGGTGGGGAAGCAATTCGTAGCCAAATTCATTCAATTTTGCCATCGTTTTTATCGACTTGTGACACGGTGCATTGTCTTGATGAAACAGCACTTTATTTTTCTTCAAATGCGGCCGTTTTTCTGCGATTTCGTCCTTCAAACGCAACAACAACGCAATGTAATAGTCGCTGTTGATAGTATGCCCCTTTTGGAGATAGTCGATGAAAATTATTCCATGTGTATCCCAAAATACGGATGCCATAACCTTGCCAGCCGACTGTTGAACTTTTGGTCGTTTTGGATGAGGTTCGTCGCCTGCTCGCTACTCAGCTAACTGCCGACTTGACTCTGGTGTGATGTGATGGAGCCAAGTTTCATCCATTGTCACATACCGACGCAAAAATTCGGCTTTATTGCGGTTGAACAGCTTTAATCACTCCTCTGAATCATCAACACGTTGTTGTTTTTGATTGACTGTGAGCAAATGCAGCACCCAGAGCCTCAGCTATCTCGATCAACTTCACTTTACGGTCATTCGTAATCATTTTGTGGACTTTTTTGATATTTTCATCTGAAACAGCCTCTTTTGGACGTCCACTGCTTGCATCATCTTCGGTGCTTGTATGACCACTTTTAAATTTTTGAATCCACTTGCGAATGGTTCGTTCGGCTGGTGCAGAGTCTGGGTAACACTTATCAAGCCATTTCTTTGCATCGGCTGCATTTTTTCCCATCAAAAAGCAATGATAAATCAACACACGAAATTGCTTTGAATCCATTTTTTTCACAATAACAAAAGCTGCTTCACTCACAACACTATATCTCTCTTACAAACGGCACGGAATTTTCAGCCCACGTATTATAGTAAGATGTATAAAGATTCTAACATCGCAAATTTAACCAACCCCGCAAGCGAAGGTTGCAAGTCTTGACTTACTTGTACCTACCCTAATATTCCTATTTAGGTTTAGCTTTAACGTGACCTATATACCACACACTTAGAGGGCAGTCTACGTGGTTGTTATCCAAAAACCAGACAACAAGTCCAGGAGACTACTTAGATCATACCGTCCTTCTAAGAAAGCTTAGAAAATAGTTTGCCTCTGCATCCGTATCAGTATGGCTATCAAAAAGGAAAATCAACGGAAGGTACCCTAATGAAGCTGACAGATGAAATAAAAAGGTCTTTCCGCTGTAAAGAAATTGCACTTTGCGCTTTTTTAACATAGAGGGTGCTTTCGGCAATACTGGATATGATTCCATATCAAATGTATTACTCCATAGAAACATCGATCAATATACCGTTAATTGATCGGATGATTACCACTTCATCAGGGCCGACTTCGGTATCAGCATCAGCAGTAAGGAGCTTCCCACAGAGAGGCGTATTATCGCCCTGTTGTCTGGTCATGATAATGATGATCTGATGATTTGCTTAACAAATTAAGCAACTTAAGCTACTGGTTGCTTTGAATTTTTGAACTGTTGAATTTTTCCATAACTCCAAATAAGGCGGTCGTAGTCATAAGAAACATAAACTTAGGTATAGTTACAATTAACTATGTAATCGTTGAGTACTCCGAAGTGGTCAAATACCTAGGAGCAATCCTAGACAAAAGGCCCTCTTAACAGGTGCTTCTATAGTATGGTAGACTAGAGTCATTTAAAAGACCGCCATTTTAAAGCTCACTAGATTACAGCGTTTTGCATGTCTGGGCATTTCCGGAGTCATGCGGACCTACCTCACAGCTGCGCTAGAATCCATATTAGGACTAACTACAGCACTAAGCACAACAAGTTTGGTACAAATTAAAGACTTGAGTCATCTTGACCTAAGGACCCTGATCTCCAAAATACCGGAACTAAATATTATCTGCGCAGTAACGGACTACCTTCAAAAAATATTATGATTCAATAAACGCTTGTGCAAGAGATTTCCAGCAAAGAAGAATAAACCAGCAATAACTCACCAAACAGCCAAAATGGCATGAAGTGGTCTACAGATGGTTCTTAAATGGAATCGGAACTGGGAGCTGGAACACACGGACCTAACCTTAATATAAATATAGCAATGGGCAAAAGTCCCAGTGTATTTCAGGCAGAATTCTACGCCATTCAATTATATGCCAACCATACCTACAACCCTGGTATCAAATTCATATATTAACGGACAGTGAAGCAGATACAATTGCTCTTAGCTCGGACACCACTGACTCTAAATCAGTCATGTACTGCTTTGAAACCCTCCAAAAATTAAGCTCTAGTAACAAAACCAAACTGTGGTGCGTTCCCGGTCATCAGGGCTTTGAGGGAATGAAAAGGCGAACTGGACTTACAGAAACTCAATGTAATAGACCTGGATCCTTCCGCTTAACTCCTATATTAGCAGTCAATTTGTGATAGCTAATAATAGCTGAAAGCAGTTGAGATGCATCTCATTTTCAAAAAAATTAATCTAATTGACTCTTTGGAGTGCCAACTTTGTGTTGAAGAAGAGGAAACAGCTGAACACATCTTATGTGAACGTCCAGCCCCCAACGGAATCAATTACAGTTCTGACTAAATGTACAAAGACCTTTAAGGTCAAAATTGCTCTACTTCGCAATAGGCAAGTTAGAAAATTAAAAAAAAAAAGCGAATAAACGAGGGCCATGAAAGGAAATAAATAAGAGCGAAATATATAGTATTGGACATATAAAAAGTCTCCACGGTTTCTTGGTACATTTAAAAAAAAAAAAAAATTATTCAAAATCAATTTCAATCAAGTACATATTGGCCATTATTATATATGACCTTTTGCCATCTTCCGGGTAGCTTCATAATTCCATCGGTATAGAACTTCTGTGGCTTATCAGCGAAAAGCTTGGCCAAGTGATTTTCAGCGGCTCTTCGGTCGGCCAATTTTTTACCATCAAGAGAGTTTTGTAAAGACCGAAACAAATAGTAATCAGAGGGTGCAAGGTCCGGGCTATACGGTGGATGTATCCCAACTAACCTACGTCAATTTGTTTCGGGTCATCAAAGATGTGTATGTCCTAACATTGTCATGATGGAAGACAACACCCTTTTGGTCGCATTTTCTTGATAGCTTCATTCAAATGGTCAAGTTGTACACAATAAAGGATGGTCATGCCCTTTAACCACGATTACTTGCATTGGATGTTCTCGTAATCCATTTTTGAATGAATCAGCGTTTCACTGATGGTTATTCGGTCAATTAAATTTCTTTGCGTTAATTCTTGTGGCACCCAAACATCGAGCTTCTTTGAGTAGCCTGCTCATTTTAGATGATTCCAAACTGCCATACAGTTGATGTTTAGTCGATCTGTTATCTCCAGACAGCTTCCGTGCCGGTTTTGCTCTATCAGTCTTTCATCGACTTTTTCAGTGACAGGCCGACCAGCGCGCGGTGCATCTTTTACATCGAAGTTTCTGTAAAGGAGTCTAACAAACCACTCCTGGGTCCGGCGTCCACTCACAGCGTTCTTACCGTAAACTGCATAAATTTTTCTTCATGTTTTTGCAGCGTTATTCCCTTTTTTATAATAAAAAAGTATTTCATAGCGTATATCTTCAGATATTGCACTCAGTATAACTTTTTACACGAGCAACGAATTACACAGCTGTCTCCACAAAAAATGAAGCCTGGTATGACACCTTTTGTGTTTCCAGATAAATTGACACCAACAACATCTAGCGACAAAAAACTGCGAAGACTTTTTACATGACCTATTATTATTTGTACAATTTGTTTATTTAACTTAAAATTGCAAACCGATTGTAGGTTGATACATATACAATAATATGTATGAATGTCTTGTTACCTCGATGACTATGATCCAAGTGAAAAATAAACAAAATATATCATCGTGTTGCGGTAAATTTTCCCGCTCTTTTTTCCCTTGCAAGTCCTTTCGGTCCCTCTTTTTACTGAGTGAAAACACCGAGCTCTGGCGGAGGTGAAAGGCAGCCATGGTCCCATTAGCCAGTGGTCCACTAACCCCAAAACACGGAAAATAACCTACATATATAGGTTATACGGGTAGTTTTCTCTACAGAGAAGGACGAGGGAGTTCGGTCGGTGAGGCCCTAACGACAGTAGGGTGACTCACTACGAACCAGAAACACAGTTGTCGGAGGTCGTAGGATAAACGGGAGCCTGGCAATGGTCTACATCAGACATCTGAAAGTCACTAACGGATGGAGACGGACGATCCCTGGAGCCTACACTCCAACGAAAGCCAAGTAACTGAGGCTTAAGGAACACACCCTCTACTACAACCGATGTGGGAACGAACATCGACATCACATCCTACAACTGATATGGATACAGATAGCTAGAGTGCTATCAATCGATCGTTGGGTTGGAGGGATCAACAGTGGTGTGCAGGCAGACGGCATGGCATGGCATGCATGACGACCTCTTTTTAAACTGTCACCCCACCGATGTAGCATTGAAGAAGCAGCAGAGGCATGTAGGCGGACGGCCAAGAAGTAAGACGGCCTTCAACGAGAGAACACATGAACATGTTGACACACAAATAAAAACGTACAAAACACAATCATATAACATACAACCCACAAACAACAACAAGTAACAACAACAAACAACTACAACTAACGAAATTACAAATCACGAAAACGGCCGTAACCGTAGCAGAGAACCCAGGGTGCAGAAGGCCCAATAACAACAAATAAATAGATATAGGGAGTAACACACTATTGGTTGGTCCCCCATCCTCTCAAATATGAACACGAATCCATCGGAGTAGCTAGCAACCCGCGATAAAATTACGAAAATTTGCACAAGCATTTTATATATCGGGTTTTCCAATAACGACTTGACAACTTTTTTTTTTAAATAAAAGGCAAACCATTTAAGATATTTAAAAAACTTTATTATTAGCTTGAAGTACAATCAAAACATTTATGAATGTAACTCGACTTCGTTCATATGGCCACCGCGGGCACGTTTGCAGCGGTCGATTCGTTGGACTTAATTTTCAAAGACTCGGTCACACATTTCGGCCGAAACGGCCGCTATTTCCCGTCTGAGCTCTTCCAACGTCGTCGGCGTGTTGGCATAAACCAATTACTTAACGTAGCCCCACAGAAAATAGTCAAGCGGCGTTAAATCGCACGAACGAGGCTGCCAATCGACTGGCCCATGGCTCACCATACTTACTCTTCAATAAATCGATTGTAACGTGTGCTGTGTGGCTTTTGGCACGATCCTGTTGAAACCACATGTCGTCCAAGTCCAAGTCCATATCTTCCAATTCGGGCTAAAAATAATCGGTGATCATGGCGCGATAACGCTAACCATTCAAAGTTACGTGACGATCGTTATCATCGACGAAAAAATATGGCACAATAACGCCGCCGGCATGCAAACCGCACCAAACAGTTATTTTTTGTGGATGAAGTGGTTATTCATGAAACACATGTGGGTGGCTTCGTCACTGAAGATGATTTTGCGATGAAATTCATCATCTTGGGGCATCTTCTCCAGAATCCAATCGGAGAACGTACGTCGCTTCAATTGGTCCATCGGCTTCAATTCTTCAGTCAGCTTGATCTTGTACGGGTGTAAGCCAAGATCCCTACGCAAAATACGCCATAATGTGGTCTGAGCGATGCCCAATTCTTGAGAACGCCGTGGAATTGACTGATTTGGATCGTTTGCTACGGACGTCTGAACGGCAGCGATATTTTCCTGATTTGGTGACACTTCGACCAACCTGTTGTTTCACTGACACGGCAACATCACACAACGAATATGTAGACTCAAATTTTTGCACTAAACTTGTTATTGCCTGTCTACTAGGGCTAGAATTACGACCGAAAATTGGAGTTAAAGCTCCTAAAGTTGCAGTCACCGACTCCGAATATCTGTAGAAAATTTTTATAATTTGCAGACGTTGCTCGTTAGTGTACTTTACCATGATGAAAATGTTGAGTTTACTGAATAAATTAACAGTGACAGTTTGATGATTAGTGAAAGAGTGCGTTCACAAATTAAATTCAAAGTTGTCAAGTCCCTATATACTATACTTGACCTTCATTAGAGGCAGCTATCCTTTGGATCGAGATCAGTGGCTTTTATTTGCAAAAAATTTACTAACGTAATTCTATGGGGGAAATGTACCCGGTTGGTCGTCAGGAAAGAAATAATCGATCATAGTTTTAGGGGAAATATATTGTTAGGCATAGCTTGAGTCCATAACTTCCATAAACTCTCTCAGCGAAGTTTCCAGTTATTAATGGAAGTGGGAGCCAACTCCGAGACTGAGAAGCTTAGTGTGATTGCGTAAAATGGAATGATTCAGAATCATAACTAGTAACCCCGTCCACTAGAGCCAAATGAATGTATGAGTGAACGTGTGTGTGAATGGGTGTATGTGTCGGTGGCGACCAGCTATCAGTGAGGGTCAAGCGAAGTTTTTGTAGTCTGTGCGATTTTTATATTGCGAAAAACAAGTTGTTTTCTCTTTACTTGAAGTTTTTTTTTTTTGTAGTAAAGTAAAGAAGAAGAAGAAGAAGGAAGGGTGGGAAGCGCAAAAGGAGAAAGGACGGGAATTAGGATACAGGAGCGGGAGTAGCATGACAATAGATTGTGGCAAAAACGGGCACAGGATCAGTGTAGTGCAGTGTAGCGTAGTGTTAATAAATAGTTTTCTTTTAATTTTGAAATTGAGACTAAAGTGGGCCGCGCGTGCGCAAAGTTCTCGGGAAAAGGTGAGACACGCGGCTGGTTAATAAGTCGTTTTTTCTCCTCGGGACTGTAGGAATAGCGGGATCAACAATAGTACAATTCGACCAATAATAAACCGTCGAGCTATTATAACTTGGTGTTATTTCGTTTTTTTTTTTTTCACCTTTTTTTTGCTATTCAGGGAAGATTTTCCTTTCTATTTATGCAAAGGTTTCCTGATTCCTGGGGAAAATCATGTGGCGCCCTTTTTGTTTTACCCAAGTTTAGCTGCCCTTAAACGCTACCTGGACGAACCCTTAGCTGGGATAGGCTAAGTCCATAGTCTTATCTTTGTTTCAAGGCATCATTCTATCGGTGCCTCAAATCAAACTTAACAATATACGTAGAACTCGCACCCATGATAACGCAGTTATTTAAGTTCAAATAGATCATTCGAGAGAATTAAAATGTAATTAGATAGCAAAATCAGATAATAAAAAATTGGTGTTCAGTGTGTGACAATATAATTGATACGATTAAAAATGGATACGATTTAGATAATAAAATGAACAATGGATATCAATATCAATGAATTTAACAAGAAAATAAATTTGCATAAATGAAATAAGTGATTATTATTTTTTTGTTTTTATTTTTTATTTATTTTTTGTACATTTTAAATTTACATCAATTCACATCAATTTACCTGGAAAGCAAAGTGCTTATCTGCAGGTGGTTTTTAGCATTGGTATCATTAGTTTTATTACTTTATGTAGATATACAATTAACTAAATTCATTATCGGTGACTATTCTACTTTACAAAGTACATCGAAATAAATAATTTTTTTAATTCTTTTTTTTCGTTTTCTATGGTTAGGAATGTATTTTAAAGATTGAGGAAGCTTTACGTATGACGTATAGGTTGCAGAAATCTCTGATCATCCATATAGTGTCTGAGTGTTGTCATTTGAAATATTGCGTTGGCATCTAAGACTTTAAAAGGTGTGTAAGCAGGTCTAAGGGCTTTATATAGACAATGTTGAAAATTCAATATCTTATCAATATGGGTTTTTGCCGCGTTTCCCCAAGTCATAATCCCAAATCTGATTCTTGATTCTGCTAACAAGTAGTACACTTGTTTCTTTACTTCAAAATAGGAATATCTATCGCAAAGACTACGCTCTTAAGTTTAAGACGTAGGGAATTTATATGCTCTCGCCATAATAGGTGTTCGTCTATAATTATCCCGAGGTATTTCATGCTTTTAACTACTTCAATTTCTTTATTGTTGGCTAACAATGGGCAGTGTTCGTTTCGGTGATATATTTGAACAATATCTTCTCGCTTAGAGGGGGTGCGTATGTACTTTTGTCTGTGTCGCATTTATAAGAATCCTGACATTATTTGGAGACGGTGTTAAATTCTTCTTGAAATATTTCCACCGCAGAGTTTAAATATTTGTGTTTTACTACAATTGCTATGTCATCAGCGTAGTCATAGGCAGTACTTTTTTTGAAT
Source organism: Volucella inanis (assembly GCA_907269105.1). NCBI lineage: Eukaryota > Metazoa > Arthropoda > Insecta > Diptera > Syrphidae > Volucella > Volucella inanis. Next base: position 154,796,922 of record OU026153.1, read on the forward strand.
AAGCGCAATTCGTTCGTTTGTATAGAGGATAAATAACAACGGGCCCAGTTTGGAGCCTTGTAGTATACCGTATTCACTTGGTTTTTCCTCGCTCATTTTGTCTGAGATCTTAACTCTTAAGCCAGTTTGCCATTATTCCTCTCAAACTTATTTTACTGAGGCTTTCGATTAGCTTTTCATGCATTAGTGTATCGAACGCTTTACTGAAATCGATAAATAGCACGAGAACATGAGTGATTTCTGTTCAGGACGGCATTAACAATATTTATAAACTCGCCTAGTAACATTCCAGTACTTTTATTTTTTTTTGAAAACCGTATTGGTTTGGATGTATTATAGTATTTGGTGCTTGGTTATAAAACTGTTAAGTCGATTAACAACTACCTCCTCCATATACTTTTTAACAACTGACAAAATTGCGATTGGCCTATAATTTTCAGTGTTAGTTTTAGTTCCTCCTTTGTATATTGGTCGAATAATCGATGTTTTCATCAGCCTTGCAACAATGCATTGATTTATACTTTGGTTAACGATTGTCTTTATAACAGGAGCTAGATACGCTGCATTTATTTTTAAATCAATTGGTCCAATGTTATCGGCTCCAGGACATTTATTGCAGTTCAATTGATACATCATTTAATAAATTTCCGCTTCGGTTGCTTCTTCTACGTAAATACTTTGCTGTAGTTCCCAGTTTTCATAGTTTGATGTTCTTACATTACACACATGCATACTCTTTGTAGCCTGGTTTGAGAATTGCTCCGCAAATTTCTTGGCCGTTTCATTGAAGTCTTCGTCGTTACCCCCGAAATTGTTTGTAATAGTATCATCTGTAGAACATTTTTTCCTTCCTAAAAGTTCATTAACGATATTCCATATTTTTTCTTAGGTCATTTTTAGCGTTTACGAATTGTTGCTTATAAAAAGTAGCTTTTATATTTTGTATATTTTTATTAACAATATTTCAGAAGTTCTTGTTCTGGATTTCATAGCTTTGACTTCTTGGGCTGTTTTTGCATCTTCTATAGCGTTTATCTCTCTTTTTGCACATTGAAATTATTTCTTTCGTAATCCATGGTTTTTGCTTTCGGAGACATTTGTTTGTTTTTTTCTACTTGCTTCATAGTATATATTATTCATTACTTTTACGAAGTTATTATAGAGTTTTTCAACATCCCTCTCTTCTAGTATGTTTTGCCAATTCGTTTGCTCTATTAGCTCATTAACTTTTTGTTGGCTGATATGTTTAATGTCAGTTTGATCATTCGTTTGGTTTTGGCTTACACTTTTTGTTGCATACAGAGTTATGTAGTGATCGGAAAGGTCCGTTTCAATGATTGCTGAGAATATATTAAGTTTTGTGATGGTAACATATATGTGATCAATGAGTGTTGAGGTGTTCCTCTTGTAAGTCCTTTCGAGTCCATCATCTCTATGTATTTCAAAACTAGTGAGTTATTCTCATATTGTATATTTATATAAGTATCACCTTACATAATGTTGTCTTTTTCTTCTTTGATATTTTCATTTAATTCGTCAATGAATTTCGTAATACTTAGTTTTGGTGGCCTGTAAATTGCGTGTATGTATGTTTTCTTACTATTATGGTTTATTTCGATGTGTATGCCTTCATAGTTTATTGTGTTATAATATCGTATTTTATATTCTTTTCAATAAATATTGCAACACCTCCGCCTTTTCTTTCATTTCGATTTATGAATTCAGGTTCAAATCCATCAATGTTATATATTCCATTTTTCTGCTTTGATAGTCTTTAATGTGTATGTAATCAAACAAACAATCGAAAATAAATTATTTGGGTCCGGAACAGTACGTAATCAAAGAGTTTTCCTATTCATTAAGCTGATATGTTCTGGGTTTTCTCACAAGGTCAGTATTCCTGTATAACTTTCAAAGGTTGTTTATGTAGACAACACGGAAATCTATTCGAAGATTTTTCTTTCAAAGATAACAAAATGCATTTTTGTCTTACTATGACAAAAACCATGCTTCATCGCCATATAGTAAGATTCTTACAATAAAATCCTTATACAAGTTTATTGTCTTCTTTTTTGATATCTATGTTACATAAACCAAATAAAAAACGATTAAAAAGTGTAATTCGTGTGGTGTCCGCGCCAATAACATTCAAGAATTGATAGCATACAAGTTTACTTACCACAAATTCCATATTTTTTGCTTCTGCTTTGATGAACGCAAACTCTCCTTTAACAGCTGGCTAATATCGTTCCATAAAGTCATTGTCGTCACCGTAAGATAGCAGTTGCAGACTTTTGAAATATTGTGCGTTTGTGAGGTTCATAAAATTCTTTCTATAATAAATTAGATGTTAGGTACTTATATGACAGCGTCTGAACTTGTCGAAATCCATGTTTTATATTATGAAAAAATGATACCATTATCAAATTGACGACCAAATTCAACAAAAATTTCAAAGCAGACTTGTCTTTATATTAGCTTACCCCTATAGATACTGTCATCCTGGGTTCCAAAGTTTTCTCAATATCAACTGTTGATGGGCTTACTTAACCTAAAATTACTGATAGGGTTCTATGAAATTGTTGGTAGATGTCAGGTGTTCCTCAGGTCTTTATTTTTTTAAATTGGTTAAACGATGCCGAGATCCTGTTCGTCGGTCTTTACCAATGCCAGTTAAAAAAGTTGTCTGTTTGACTTCATGTCATTTCTGATGTTATTTAAATGACGGATTTCAAAACCAATACTTCTTCCAACTAAGTGTGAACTACTCCTAGAATAGAGGTGTTCCAAACTTCAAACACACTGCGATGTTCTTTATGTACTTTATGCCCTTCTTTCACCGTTTGCTGGTTCGACATTGTGTACAGTATTTACTGTTCTTAGTTGTTTTAGAGATGCCGTCTGGGTTTGATTTTCATTAATGCTCTCTCTGAATTTTTCCAACCGTCGAAGTTCCTTCATTATTTTTGCCGTAGCCTGTTTCACTGCATTCCATATTATACATGATGTTAGCATATGGTTAACGAGCTTTTCTCCCAGCTTGATATCTTTCACTGAAACTCCGGGTTCCCGAATTTTGGCATCGTAGGTCCTTTGTAGCTCAGTAGCCAATATGTCTGCTGGTAGCATTCCCGTAATGACATAAATAGCATTATCTGATACTATCCGATATGCACAGCAAACTCTCAGAGCACATAGTCTGTTGACAGAATTAGTCTTTCTTGTGTATGACTTAATTTTCAATTTTTTCGCCCATATTGGTGCCGCATATATTGTGATTGACTGCACCACCCTTGACAGAACTAGTATCATTTGTTGTCTGGGTCCTCCTATGTTTGTCATTATTCTGGATAAGGCAGCACTCACCTTTGTCGCACGTTCTTTCAAGGTGTTCCTTGTAAGTGAGCCTAGCATCGATCATTATACCTAGCCGGTTTTGATATTATACCGTGATCGCCCACCCTGATGGTGATTGTTTCCCTTTCCTTGCGACTAGTTACCAGAACTGCTTCCGTTTTACGTTCTGCCAGCTCTAAGCCAACTGTTGCCATCCACAGTCTAACTTTTCGAATACCTTCATTGCCAATGTCTTCTATCTCCTCCAGGTGTTTCGCCGCCACAACGATTGCAATATCATCTGCAAAGCCAATGATTTTAACCTCAATCGGGATTTCAAGTCTTAGAACCCTGTAGTGCATAATGTTTCATAAGAGAGGAACTCCGCCAGTTATGTTGTACTGCCTTACCCCATCGTCAGTATCGTAGAGTAGGAACTTAGCATAATTTTTATTAAAAACCATTGCAGCATCATTGACCTCAGAGAGTGTTCTATAAGCCCCCAGTTTGCACAGTTGAACGCATTTTTGACGTCCAACGTTAATACGGCACCGTATTTTTTGGTACCCCCTTTCTAAATCCATGCTGCTGGTTTAAGAGTCTGGAAAAATCCCTTCTGTTAAACACTTGTTATACATTTCCATGAATGCTTCTGTATTTATTTTGACGGCTAGCTTAAGGACCTTATTTGGTATGCCGTCCAATCCAGGCGATTTATTATTGCTAAATCGTTTGCATACATCTAGAAGTTCCGCTTGTGTAACTGGTGGGATCACACCTACTTCCAGCGGTTTTTCTATATGCTCTGTTGATGCTTGCTGTGGAAATAATCCCGACACTATTTTTTGCATTAACAAAGGGCACGAGGGTGGGGGTGCCCTAGAGCCCTTTAGTTTTGCCATGACCGTCCTGTATTAATCCTGTCCAGGGATTAATATATGCTTCCTCGCAGAGCTCTCTAAAGCTGTTGTTTTTGCTTCTCAAAATGGCTAATTTAAAAGGGCTGACCTCTGGATCGCTGGCATAGTCTTCTAGTTCTATGGCACTTGCTGCGTAGTCTGCTATCTCTTGGTTCCACCAGTATACTAGTTGCCGGCGGTTAGTTGACGTTTTTCCTACCATAGATGCGTCGTAAGCCCTAGATACTGTTTTAGTAACCTCCGCTGCTATCGTGTTTGCTGCCCCTAGGTTTATTGTGGATTCTCCAAAAATCAGGAAGAATGTGTTTTTGTCCAGTGTGCTTGTTTTCCACCCCATTCGATGTGCTTTCTTTTGAAGGCGCTTCTGGGTTGCTCTTCTTGCTTGTATTTCAAATAGGATGGCTTGGTGGTCACTGTGAGTATAGTCCTTACTGATTTTATGTACTCTGGATTTTCTGTATTGTGAAGGTTCCTCTTATTTTTCTGGGAAATATTCTTGATTCTTCATTTGTTGTAACTTCTTTAAAAGCTTTCTACGTAGTTGATCTATATGTCTTCGATTTAGTACAATCTACAAATCATATAAAACTATGCTGTTTAGAAAAATCCTAGGAAAAAGTGTGTTTGATGTTGGTTTGTATGGATCGTCAACCTTATTTTCTTAAATAAAATTATAAAATTTGTTTTAAACAACTATGAATGTTTCTCTATCAATTTGAACATAGTTTATATCTCCTGACAACTTACCACCAGGTGTGTAATACTTTAACACAACCGCGTTTCTTTATGGACAATCATTGCAAACGAAATTACCAACTTTTCGCTGAAGCTAATGAGAATATTTCCTTACAGAGGTTAATCCTTTAACGCGGCAGAATATTTGATGTTCAACAGTCACCTTCCATTTTGGTCCAGCAAGCTGTAAAGCGGCTTTCTGTTTATTTTTTAACGAATGTTAGAGCCTCAATAGCCTAAGAAATATAGCAATTCTTGTTGTATTCATGATATTGCAAACCTTTTACTCTAGTATGTGCAGTGTGGATATGTTACAATATCCAAAGAGCTCGATAAGGTATTCCATAGGAAAGATACATGGACAAAGAAAGAACATTATCATCGCGTATGAACGGATCTGAATTATGGTATATCTGAGAGTATAGAAAGGTTTAAATTTAATTGTACTACAATTTAAAATAGATAAGTGAATTATATATTGAGTTTAGATCAGATGAGGTAAGATATTTTCAGGAACTAACAAGAAAAACACGAAGTACTGTGATCAGAAAAGGAAAAAATTGGATAAGAAGTGGCAGACAGGAGATCATAAATTAAGATTAAAAAAAGAGGATGGAGCATTGTTGACACTCCAGGATTCATTTTCTGTGGTATTAAACTTGAAACCGTACAAATCGCCTTGAATTGAAAATTATAAGGAAATGCACCCATTTCGGTGAGACATGCTATCAATTCAACAGTGAATGTGCCACAGCACAGAAAACCTAAACTGACCCGAACCACCTTCTTGGTTCTTCTTCAGGGAAACGGCGAGCAATCACAAAGACCGAGAACTTGTGCTTATGTGCCGAATTCTAAATTGTGCGACCAAGATTTAGTTGCTGCAGACATAAGCTACCTACGAAAAGAACGGAGAATGACGCAAATTGTGTCTGCTTATTTTCCCTATGTTTCATTATCACCACCAATAACGAAGGCGTTAGACGAACTGATTCCAGATGTCGCTTATCATATGCTGCGAGGCTAATGTCAAGAATACCTTTTGGAGCAGTAGCAAGATTTCATACTATCGTCCGTTCTGGTTGTCAACAATGTTGGTTGGCAGTCAACTTTTGTTTCTAGGGTAAAACAGCAAGAAATCGACTTTATGTTATCAAACAGGTATGCTAAGGAGATTACTAGCTGGAAAGTAAAATCTCCATGTCGGACATAAGGCACATCGAATTCAAAACCGGATGCGGGGTCTCGACTTTGTTGAAGAGGAGGAATTTGCAAAAAACTAACTGGACATGATTTAAGGAGGAGCTCGGCAAATCCAACAGTGCTGCCCCTAGGTGCGGGATAAAACAATAGTTAGAGGCAGCTGTTCAGAATCTGAATGATACTCTCACCAAGTGTTTTGAAATGACGTTTCCAGCTAGTAAGCATTCGTGCAGACCATTCGTTCCGTGGTGGAACGTAGATCTACACCGACTTCGTAAAGCAACATGCCACTTTAAATTAATTTGGAGGAAGACTTACAGACTGCTTACAGATCGAAGCAAAAAGAATATAGGAAGCTTATTCAGATTTCGAAAAGTACCTTTAAAAAGGAATATTGTGAAAAGACCGAACCTGTCGGTGAAACCAGACTCTCTATCTCACGCTTGAGGCTTACTTCCCTGGTAACCTTTTCAAAACCAGCTCAAAACCAGCTCAAAACCAGCTCCTATTAACGAAGCTCCTAATGAGCTGAATAACACAATACGTCATAGCTGGTATATATAATCGATTGTGGTGACGAATGAGGCCATTAAACAAACTGTTGTTTCCTTTGATGGCTTCTAGTCGCTTCGCACTGACGGCATATACCGACTTATCTTACAAAAAGCTATAGATCATGTATATATAGTTGCTGCTGACACTAGTATACATACCGAAGCCTAGTGAGAGCAGCCTTTATACCGAAAATTGGAAAAGAGAACTACACGCTCGCCAAGTGATTCAGGCCTACATGGCTATGATAACACCAATTTTATCCTATGCGTCGGTTGTCTGGAGGAATAAGCTTTCGCAAAAATATGTAATTACTATTTTTACCAGACGGCAAAAAAACGGTCTGTTTCTTTTTTCGTTTCTTTCAACTGGCAGCTGACGCATCACACCACTCATCAGTGTTTCATCCACACATGTTCACATGGATTGGGTAAGAAGGCAAACATACTGTATAAAGTTGAATCTATGCAGGTTACCACAACACGTTCTTGTCAATCTAGATTGTGCTGTTCTCTTTTCACATAACTCGCACTGGCTGTCTTTTGACTCTGGTCTTATACCATAGACATCCCATCTACTGCAATGACACCAGAACTCCTGCTACAGAAAAAATAGGAAATTGACTTTCCCTGTGCCAAAGACTGGTTTTGGCCAGAATTCAAGTCAGAAAAGCAATGCAGTCGGGTATTCACGGATTGCTCCAAAACCGTTTTAGGATTCGGCGCTGATATCTTTCTGAAGGACGTCATCATTAGATTTCACTCCTCGTTAGGAAAATTGAGTCTGTCTATTAAGCGGAGATGTACGCAATTCTGATGGCAGCGAACTTTATTATGATGAATGGGTGAAGGGACGAAGCATTTGTATCTGCAAGAAGTCAGCGGCCTTCTTGCTGTTCCTCAGCAAGAAAGACTATAGATTGCTCACTGGCTCACTATGAAAGTGATGACACCACTACTTTTACTACTACTACATCTTTATTCCCCATTAAAAGGGACCTTCAAAGAGTACAATGGACTAACTCTGTGTCTGTGCCTGTAAAGTGCAAGTGGATTGAATTTTTTTATCGTATTGTAATTTCACGCGTTTTAGGAAAGCATTGGCTCGTTTGAACTTCTTTTTCCCTCACAGCTTTCTAGTGTTAGAGTCGTGCCAATCCTTTTTTTTATGATTTAATACTCTTTACCCGATGAGGGATAAAGGGATGTCACTTCAAAGAAGGAAGTGTTAATGGTCATCACAATGGCGCCATCCACTTCATTATGGGAGAAACATTACAACAGTTTTAATAAATAACTTTTGGTTATGATTGATAACCAGAATGTATAATAATTGTCTCCAGTACCTTGAAAACGTATTGCCTCTAATGTTTTTTTCCAGTCCACTTGGATTTTAGTAAAGTGTAATGATCGAAGCCTGAAGTATCTTAGTGCCAATGAACTACTCTGAATTTACTGAATTTACGATACTTCATGATATTTTGGATTTCGATACCATGTTCAGTACTCTATCCTGTGATTCGTGGGTTGGACTCGCATTAAAGAGTCAGCCTCGTTTTAGCGTCCAAGAGAGCTTCTGGGATGTCTCTGTTTGTTGTGATGGATTGATGGTGAACCCTCCCTCGTGAATATTTATAATTAACACAATTGTGTTTCACTTTCCTGTTAATTCTGCGTCATCTCAAACTTGGTACCGTCATTGCTGTGCTCCCTCTGAAACTTGCGTGTCGTTTATGTACAGATGTCTCTAGGATTTTAGGTGAACTCCTCCCTGTGAAAACTTAACTTCACAGGATGCTGTTATATCCATTGAAGCAAGGATACCATTACATCGCCTGCTCCCTTTCAGAGTACCAAATTGGAACTGTGTTTTAATGACTAGTTCCACTGTTGGTATGAGTTGAGGCCAATCTAAAACGTCTTACTGACAAAAACCTCTTAGGGACACAGAACGCAGTACTTATTGTAACCCTACAAGGGGCTTCCTCATCAAGTCAAGCCCATGCAAAGATTCGGGGGGCACCTGACTCCCATGGTATAGTGATTTAAGTCTTGTTTGGACTACGGGCAGCTGATAACTGGTCAAATCGAAGAAACGTTCAGAGGCTCTAAGTTCAGAAAATCGTTATGATAAGGTATTTGCCCTACCCTCTCCTTGTATTAGATAATTTAATCGATATAAGAAGTCTGGATAATTGACCGAGGGCCCTGTGGCTTGAGAACAGTAATCTCTGTGATGGAGTCAAATTGAAATTTTTTGTTAAGTTGATTAGAGCGTCTGCCTCCGGGTTAGGATCAGTTAGGATCATCCTCTTTTATTAGTTCGAGGGAACGTTTCACCATGAACTCCTTAATTTTAAAAAATATGGGTTTTGTTGCCTCAAACTTTGACAGAAAATTGTCAGCGGTTGTTCCATTTAGGCCCATCAAAGTGGTGCAGCCGCGATGGATGTCCAGAGGCTCTTGCTTGCCCTACTTCCTTGTAAACGTTTATGGGGTACGCTTATCTAATCTAATATATTTAAGTTGGCTTAAAGGACCATTTTTAGAAAGAAATAACACTTTCTTTAGAGTCTTAATAAATAAACAACTTGCATTTGGTAGGGGGTCAAGCATATATCTGCGCTGCAAATGCTGATACTTCAACTTAAATACATTTTTTTGTTTGCTCGATTATTCCAAAACGGATTTAATGGTGCGCGAACGTTGGAAATGTTGGAAAAGTGTTTCGGCAACAATTCTCTTAAGAAAAAAGTCGTTAACCAGTGGCACGAGCGGCTCAAAAGTGGTCGTGAGTCAACCGAAGATGATAAACGCAGTGGCAGACCATCGACATTGAAAACCGACGGAAACATTGATCAAGTAAAAGAAATTTTGGTCAACAACCGCAAAATAACATTCAGAGAGATAGCAGAGGACTTGAACATTGCCTATGGATCCGTCCAAGATATTTTGGATAATGATTTGGGTTTTCGTCGTGTAGCAGCAAAGTTGGTGCCAAAAGACCTTAATTTCATGCAAAAAAGAGACCGTGTTGACGTCGCAAAAGAGATGATTTGCAAGGCTGAGTCCGATCCCACATTCATCAAAAGGATCATTACTTGAGACGAGACTTGAGTTTATGAATACAACACGCAATCCAGACATCAGGCAAGTGAATGGCGTTCACCAAATGAGCCGAGACAAAAAAAAACCACATCATTTTCAGTCAAAAAAGAAGGCAATGCTCACGGTTTTCATGGATTACAACGGTGTAGTGCATCATGAATTTTTGCCAGAAGCTCAGACAGTAAACAAACGTAATTAATTGGCCGTTATGAGACGTTTGCGTGAAGCAATTCCCTGAAAGAAACCAGAATTGTGGGCAGAAAACTCGTGGATTTTGCACCATGATAACGCACCGTCGCACAGTGCCATCATTATTCGTTATTTTTTAAAGTGAAGTGCATTCAAAAAATGGAACAAATACCATCCAACAGCCACAGAATTCACCTGTGAATCCTCCCTGTGACTTCTTTGTATTTAATCGAGTTAAAAAATCACTACCGGGAACGATTTTTAAGAGCCGAAAGGAAGTAATGAAAAAATCGCAGGAAGCACTGATGGACAACTGAATATAAAAAATGTTTCGAGGATTGAATCAAGCGCTGGCACGAGTGTTTTGCAGACGATGGGGATTACTTTAAAATGGACGATATGGATTTAGATGAATAAAAATAAAAAATATAAAAAAAATCAAATTTTGATCAAGCTGGTATGTAACGGGGACAACGAATTCAAAAAAAAAAAACTGTTGGCCATAAATGTGGTTCTGGCGATGGCGTGATGGTTGACTCATTGGCTATCACAATAGTCATCACTCTTTCGGCGGACAATGGCAAACCTCAGAAAGTCAAATTCTGCCTATGAGAAAGCTTCTCAGGAGAGCCGTTCGTAACCGGCAATAAACATTAGGCCCTGCTCAGGAGTGTAAAAATGCACAAAAAAAAATCACAAATGAGTTCGAGAAACTAGGTCTTGGCCCTCACCAGGCTGTCGTCCATTTATATTATTTTTTTATACATTTTTTTATTTACTATTGTTATTACATTTACTGTTACGTATATGCCGAACATATCTAATGCCTCATGATAAGAGCCGTTGTACGTCAACAACAGATACTGCCAAAACGGTTGCGTATTAAAGCACAATAGCCTATTACATAGGTTTGAAACGGTTGATAGTACAAGCTTAGCTCTTAGCTTCCAAATTCAGAACAACACAAGTGAAAATTAATTTAATTTCCATTTCCACAAATCAAAAAATCGCCTAACAACATTAAGAATCATTCCAGTTACACTACACAGGGTATATATTTTTTTAAGGGCATATTGCTGAAATTCCTGCGTACAAAAAATTGTGTGGCACGGGGGGCTGGTGGTCGATTCTCATTCCATTTCAAGTTACAGCCTCTCAAAGTGGGTGGTGGAGGAGGTGTAACCACTTTAAACGCTAAAACTTCTAAACCAGTACAGATTCAAAAATAGTTTTAGATATTTCAAAAAGATAATTTAGTAGTGCATATAAGTCTTAAGTTCTTTGGGTGTATCTGTGCAGAAACAAAAAATTTATCTCTCGTTAAACTCAAAATTCCATTTTTTAAATTAAAATATACTTTTCTTAAAATTTTTACTTAATAAATTAGGATAAATCGCGTGAAATTGTTACTATAAATGAAGTCAGAGTGCAGTTCGTTTATCACATGAAAACCAACGAAAGTATTATAAACTACACATGCTTTCCCAGATGGAATATACTCCTGCGTTCGCTTGCGTCCGTCTTCAAATTCATTGACATTAAGGGGGATACTTTTATCACTAAATGATTTGAGTTGCTCACAGATTTACTTATGTTGACAATGCCACTTAGAGTCGTATCGAGAAGAATTTGTTTCTTTGAGAAGTAATCCAATTTTTTTGGTTTTGGAAAAGACGCATCCACTATACGTATACATAAACTGCCTCCATGTATGCACACAAGTAATGTCTGTAGAAATGTTTTATTCGATAAAAAGCTACCTGTGATATTGCCCAGGCAACATGATATCACTCGGCTAATAATTTACGAATATCATTCACGATTTTATCACCAACATAGCGAAACCGTAATTAATGAACTTAAACAAAATTGCAAACAACTACTGTCAAGACTGTAAAGACAACCAAGCAAAGCCTATACCTCTGCTAATGAGAGAGCTACCACCAAGCAGATTAAAGTCATTTACCCGTCCGTTTTCTTACATGGGGATATATTACTTTGGGATAATTAACGTAAGAGTTGGAAGGCACTCAGAGAAGAGATGGGGAGTCCTTATCACTTGTCTTACAATTTAAAGAATCCACATCAAAATTGCTCACAGCTCTTGGGGAGATTCATGTATCCTAACACCGTTGGAAATAACTAGTGATAATGGCACTAATTTTCATGGTGCATGTAAGGAACTTAAAGATGCAGTTGATTAGACATATTGTGGAAAAATCATTAATTAGTTCGTAGGATCGAATCTAAAATGGAGGTTTATACCACCAGCATCGTCATATATGGGGGGGAGTGTATGGAGGGGATCGAATGGTACGTTCTGTGAAGAAAGTTTTAAGGGGAATGCATCGTTCTCGAAATCCTTCAGACGAAATTCTCTTAAGTATGATGGCTGAAGCTGAGAATATTATCAATTCGAGGCCATTAACCAATATTCCCTTAGATGTTGACTAGACGAACTATGTAAGTAGTACAAGCAGACAAGGCCGATCAGTATCGGCGATGTTGTTATCGTAGTAGATCCACAGTTTCCGAGAAACCAGTGGCCGAAAGGAATTCGTCATCATGCTACACTAGGCCAGACACCAAACATGCACCTTTAGATGTCAACAGACCAGGTTTGGTTCAAGATGGTAACCTGGCACAGAGCTCCAGCTTACGAGGGGGGATGTTAATAAACATAGCAACACCATATATATTGAAAGACCGAAGCGAAACTTGACATAACCATGGAAATGCATTGTCAAAAACAGCGTGTAGATGAAAATAACTTACTTGAATTCTTTTCAACAACCTAACCCTTAAACAAAAATTTTAGTTTCTCTTTTTTTTTCTTTACTTCTAAGCATTTAAAATAAAATTTATAAAACAGAATTTTAAAATTTTCGTCTCTTATTGATGGAAAGATTCTCTATCCACAACGATGATAGATAGATTGCGGTGAACCTACAAAGATGTACGAAGTGAACTATTTTACCGAATAGGAAAATTAGAGTGGTAGTATAAATTGCATTAATAAAAAGAATTTAATTTGCATTTCCAATGAAATATTGACCAGGTGTACCGTTAATAACAGGTGTGAAAATAAAACACCAATTTTTAATGGGAAAATAAAAACCATTTTATTCAGGGTATTGGCCATTGCTAGCTATACATTTTTCACATCTTTTAGGTAATTTGTGGATTCCACGCGAATAAAACTGTTCGCCTTTTGAAGCAAACCAAAAAGTCACCCAATTTTCGACTTCCTCGTAGCTGCTCAGCTAATGCGTGTCACATCGATGAAAATAATTGTTAGTCGAAGGGAATCAAGTCTGGTGAATACGGCGGGTGGGGTAGCAGCTCCCAGCTAAGTGCTTTGGGTGTATCCAGTTTTGCTTTGTGTGCAGGTGCAACGTCATGGGGCAAAATTTTCCAGCCGTGCCTTCTGGCCCATTCTGGTCATTTTTCGATCAACACATGGTTCAAATTGATCATTTGTTGTCGGTAGCGATCAGTATTAATGGTTTCACCAGGTTTAGAAGCTCGTGGTACATCACACCTTTCTGGTCCCAGCAGACGCACAGCATTGTCTTCTTGCGGAATCGATCGGGTTTTGCAGTCGAAGTCCATCTGTCTTTCATTCAATTTATGTGACACCCATTTTCCAGACTCTTTAATCTTTTCCATAGCTTTTAAACGGTCAGAAATTGTTTGTTGTGCAACATTTCACATTTCATTATGACTCGACAAGCATTCGATGCGGCTCTGCAACACTTTTCCTCAAATGAAAACAAAAAATGAATGCTTTCCGCAAGTCATCATTTTCTGGTACAAAATTCGACATTTTTAGCACGACGAAAAAATATTATGTTGTTTGCTCAATGACTGGATGTATAAGGTTTTCTAATAACGACTTGACAACTTTTTTTTTAAATAAAAGGCAAATCATCTGAGACATTTCAAAAACTTTATTATTGGCTTGAAGTACAATCAAAACAATTATGAATGGAACTCGACTTAGTTCATATGGCCAACGCGGGCACGTTTGCAGCGATCGATTCGTTGGACCCAATTTTCAACGACTCGGTCACATATTTCCGCCGTTACTTCGCGTTCAATGTTGGCTCTGAGTTCTTCCAACGTCGTCGGCGTCTTGGCATAAATCAATGACTTAATGTAGCCCCACAGAAAATAGTCAAGCGGCGTTAAATCGACTGGCTCATGTCTTGAGATAACACGCCCACCATACTTACTTTTCAATAAATCGATTATAGCGTGTGCTGTGTGGCTTGTGGCACCTGTTGAAACCACATGTCGTCCAAGTCCATATCCTCCAATTCGGGCGCGATAACGCTGACCATTCACAGTAACGTGACGATCGTTATCGTTGACGACAAAATATGGCCCAATAACGCCGCCGGCATGCAAACAGCATCAAACAGTTATTTTTTGTGGATGAAGTGGTGATTCACTGAAGATGATTTTGCGACTCCGAATATCTGTAGAAAATTCTTAAAATTTGCAGACGTTTCTCGTTAGTGTACTTTAACATGATGAAAATATTGAGTTTACTGAATAAATTGACAGTGACAGTTTAATGATTAGTGAAAGAGTGCATTCACAAATTAAATTCAAAGCTGTCAAGCCCCTATTGGAAAACCTTATATTTACAGATGTAGACGTAAGCAGAGAAATGATAATTTTGTAGCGTGAGTATATTTGCTATATCTGCTCTAGATTCCAGAGAAGTATGCCTCTTCGCAACATCCATCCAGATAAATCATATATCCAGATACATCATCTGGACAATGATATGGTTTTCAATAATTCAGTGGTTCAATTTTCATTCTTGCCAGCAGGCAAAGCCATCCAAACTAACCAAGTCAGATCTTGCTAATGATATTCACCCTACGCCTATTTAATCATTAAGGAAACTGACATTGGTTTTCATTTTTACAGTGAGATGATACACTTTCAATTCGACCAAAAAATAACCATTACCATTCTTCAATCGGTTACGCAGCAAATCTGAAAAAATAAGGGGGGGGGGGCCTTAAATCCATGACTTTAGGCCAAACATTTTAATTCGAATTTGTAGGCCAAACATATGCGCGGTTCCCAATAATTTAAATAAATGAATACATAACCATGAAGCAATTAAAAAATTACCCATCATTGATGAGTGGACTATCGAAAGTGAGAGCAAACTTCCTCTGTTTTATCATAAAAAAAAAGTTAATAATAAAAAAATCTAATTTTTTGCAAAATCTTTTCTTTTTTATTAAAAATAAATAAAACAAACAATTTTTTTTATACAAATGAAAAAATTAACAAACTATAACAATTTACAATTTAAACCAATTTGTTTAGGAAATTGATGCGTTCGGGTTTTATGATGAAAATGAACTGATTGATAGTATAGGCTTTGTCCAGCTTATCACGCATATTGTATAACTCTTGTATGGTCTTTGGATTTGTACCATCTGCAAAAGAAATTCAAAAAATTCAAATAAAACTAAACATTTATTAATGCATCTGTGTCATCGAGATTGAGATACAAATCTAAGCGAATCGAAACCGAATAATTTCTGCCACAACTTGTGAAAAGTGAATGGGATTTTGGAGGCGGACGTGACGGTGCATATATAGGTCCAATAAAGTCCAATAAAGACGACAAAACCATTTGCAAAAATTACCCATTGTGTAAGACAGTATGGGTTTAGTTTCCAACATAAGTGGCCAAAATATTTTAAATATGAAGGCGGTTTATGCAAAATATTTGCATACCAATTAGTGATTGCTACTATAGTTATGGTGTGTTAGTTAAGTCACATAACACGGGTTCAATACTTTCACAATGTGAGTTATAGATATTTATTCAATTTAAATGATATGTTGTGATAAAAACATATGGAAAGAAGGCTGTCAGATATGATTAGTAGACGAAGTCATTCGACCCATTATAAGTTACTGTCAAATTTTATGTCCCGGATTTTAGGTTGTATCATTCGTCGAGCGTCTAAAATATGAATCTTGTTCAACTCAGTAGAAAATAATTTCAAACCTGAAATTTTTGCATGATGGTTAGCACCCCATTATACTCGTAGATATTGTATTTTTAGGATTCGCGACATTCTGAAAAAGTAAAACCTCAGATATTAATAGGAGCATTGATTATTTATATTCTGACAAGTTTACTCCTTATGAGACTTTCCAGGGATTTGCTGGAATTTTTCAATTGTCAGTATTGGTAACGAAATACAATATATAAAAAATCTATGAAAGTCAGAACTTAATTTTGTGTACTTTTAATTTGTTCATACCCTTTATGGACCCATTCGCTATATTGCTTTTTACGGATTTTCCATTAGAAACTATACTATAGTGCAGCCTTAAGTTTTTTTTATGAACTGTCATTGCTATGTTATTGACATGGCTCAGTACATGAACCAGCAACGTTTACAAATTATGAAAATGTATTACCAAAACTCGGAGTCTATGGCCTCAACTTTAAGAGCGTTAACGTGCCAGTGTGAGAAAGATTTGCAAGAAGTGTTGAACACATTGAGGTGGTAAATGCATATGTTAACAGCGACCCAAATTAATTCATCAATCAACATTGTGGTGAATTTTGCGAAAGAATCTCAGCCTATTCCGGCATAAGATCAAATTGGCTCAAGAACTAAAATATGAGTGAGATGTAGGGTTTATGTTGAAAGATAAAGATTTTCTACCTTGAATCGAAAAAAGATAAGAAGAGATATAGAAATTTTTCGCAAAATTAATAAGAAACCTAAATTGTTTTCCTTTGCGTTGCAACCATTCAATATTTCAATATTTTGATAATTTTCTCGATTCCATTTTGGTCAACTTTGGTGTCAATGTTTTTTAGTTTTCAGAACTAAATCTGTCCTCCAAATTTATAGATCACTCTCTCACCACACCAAAAGGTAAGCTAGCATTAGATACAGACGTATTTCTTTTTATAAGATCAAGGCTTAAGACGTCCACGCACTATGACCAATAAGATTGCACTTGCCGAGAAAAATTACAATATCTATTACAGATGTGACATTGGGCTCCACATTTTAAAATATGGATTCAGTTCTTCACCTGGCCTTGATCCACAGCCATATTATAAACACCTTAGACCTGCGCACGCTAATATCGCCGACTGAGTACACTATCCATTCCGGCATTTAATCAAATTCGTGTTCGAAGACCTCATATTGATAATATTGATCTAAAACGCCATCCGCAAAAAAAAAGTCTAACAACATCGTCAAGACGGCTGAAAACACGATTATCGAAAATCTGTTGTTTGATGAGCTGTGAGGCATGAGAGCCATCATATTCAAATCAAAGATCGTCCAAGTCTATGTCTCCAATTTCAGCCTAAAAAAATTCGGTAAAAATGACTCTGTAGCTCTCGCCGCTGACCAGAGAAGCACTTCCAGTAGCATTTTTGAAACAAGGTGGGCCAATAACGCCACCGCTCTGAAATCCGCACCAAACTGTAGCTCTCTGTGGATGCATTAGCATCTCGATAAAACATATATTTTGTTTGTTAACATAGCCGCCGAGATAAAAATGCACCTTGTCAGAAAAAATGATTTTGCTGCCGAATTCGACGTCCAATTCGAGCTGCTGTAAGGAACAAATACAAAAGCGTATTTTTAAGCCAATTGGACTTTGAAAAGGAGTAATCTGATTTCTTATCAGACTGGTGCGTGAAATGTTGAATAACGCACCGTTTGGGCAACACAGCGCTCTCTTTTGAAATAACTTTGCAATGTATACCAACGTTGTTCAAGCGTAAAGCGATTCATAACATAACATAGAGATAACAGTCAAGATTTCTAGCTGGAAAGAGGAAAGATCTGTCACAAATAACATATGTATACAAGAAAACTTGTATTTGCACCATCCGTTATACCACCTTGATCAAAAAAGAAAGAACAGAATAACCACAGTGTTCCGATTTGATTTTTTTGTTTTGTTACGTTGGTACATCTGTTGTTAATATTGCCTCTAAATCCTAGCGTCATAGCTTAACATTTGCCAAATGCAACAAATCATTTGAACCTGATTGATTACCACCGGGGTATTCAAAGCTGCTGGAAATGACTTTGTGGAGGGCATGTACTAGCTCATTTATAAGGACTATTCAGAAGAGTGTAACCCTGATGAATGGAATCTCAGCACCGTATGCCCGATCCACAAAAAACAAGACCCTCTTAACTGCACCAAATATTGAGGTAAACTGTTGTTGATATTCCCTCTAAATCTTAGCGTCATAGCTTGACATTTTCATAAGTTACGTAGTCAAGAGTACATCTATCTCTGTGTGTGTTGGCGATTTTTTTATAATTTTAGAAATTGCAACAACGAACTTGTATTAAATTTTGCGTAAAAAACGGATTTAATGGTGCGCGAACATTGGAAATACTGAAAGTGTTTCGGCAACGATTCTCTAAAGAATCGCACGACCGGTTGAAAAGTGGTCATGAATCAATCGAAGATGATGAACGCAGTGGCAGACCATCGACATCGAAAACCGACGAAAACATTGATGAAGTAAAAGAATTGTTGGTCAATATCCGCAAATTAATCATCAGAGAGATAACGGAGGACTTAAACATTGCCTATGGATCCATCCAAGATATTTTGGTTAATTGGTGCTAAGAGACCTCAATTTCATGAAAAAGAGAGACCGATACCACATTCATCAAAAGGATCATTACTGGAGACGAGACGTGTGACGTGAAAACCACGTCGTTTTCAGTCAAAAAAGAAGGCAATTCTCACGGTTTTCATGGATTACAACGGTGTAGTGCATCATGAATTTTTGCCAGAAGGCCAGACAGTAAGCAAAGGGTATTATTTGGGCGTTTAGAGACGTTTGCGTGAAGAAATTCACCGAAAGAAACCAGAATTGTGGGCAAAAACTTTGCACCATGATAACGCACCGTCGCACAGTGCTATCATTATTCGTAACTTTTTGACAGCCACCGAATTCACCTGATTTGGCTCCATGTGACTTCTTTCTTTTCAGTCGAGTTAGAAAACCACTACGGGGAACGCGTTTCAGCAGCCAAGAGGAAGTAATGGAAAAATCCCAGGAAGTACTGACGGACATACCGAAAACCGAATATAAAAAATGTTTTAAGGATTGGAGCGCTGGCATAAGTGTGTTGCAGTCGATGGGGATTACTTTGAAAGGGACACTATAGATTTAGATGAATAAACTTGTATTTTTAATTTTCTGAATAAATTCCGGTAAACAGTCAATGACGGTCGCAGTCAATATCAGAGTCCTACTGTCCAATGAAAGAAACTCCGAATGCTCCAAAAAGTTTGACTTATCGTTGAGTGCTTGAGAATGCCTTAATATGAAAAGACTACTACCGGCAGCTAAGCAAAAGACTCTTAACTGTGCCTTCATTCCTTACTGACACTAAGGCATTATGAATTCAGTACCACAACATCATTAACGTACAATAGTACCCGAAAATATTTTGAACAAATAGAGTGCATGGAAAGTGGTAACAATGTAGCATCAATTCAACAAATCTATCCGATTGCTGAGATATACAGGAAAGAAAGCCACTTTTAACAGATCCTTACTATTGACAACAGTAATATAGAGGTCGTAGAGGAGTTTATTTACCTTTTTATCAAAATGATCTCCATGGATGAAACCCTGACGGCGATTCCACGAAAATTTCTCTAGGAAACCGCCGCCACTTGTCGTGGTAAAACTAATGGCTGCAAGAATGAAATATTTGCTCTACAATATTGCTGGTTCTACTAATCGACGCCGAATGAAGAATGACAACCAAGAAGGCAAAGTTGATATTGATCACCTTTGATAGAAAAGTTATTCGTCGGATAAAAACAATTACAAAACGTTTGTAAAAAAGATGGAAAAATTAAAGTGAATATAAGACCATGAAACTTTATGAGTTGTTTTATCCATTGTTGGATAAGTTCAAAAAGTTTAAATACATTTTCTTCGATTCAGACTCAAAATGAAAAGAAAAACTGAACCTCCAGCTTAGAGGACAAGCGATTAGATCTGGATCAAAGAGGACTTTCAATAAGAAGTGTCTTACTTGAACTTAGGAGCCTATTACCTATTTTACATACCTTATATGGCAAAACTTTATTCAAAAAGAAACAAGTCAATTGCAAGAACATAATGAGATATTGACATTGAGAGATTTTACTATTTTTATCCTGAATAAAGGTGACAGCATTTGCCACAATAAAGTAAAAGTACTCGTATGTTGTACTATATAATTGTTGCTGGGGTTCCAAGCTAAGCTTTTGAAAATTATATGCGAAGATATTTTGGGGCCGAAACTTTGAGTCTGACATACGATAAGATAGTTGTAGTATCAGCAAAACACCATCATAGATTGATAAAATAGACTATGACAACTTTTACGCAATGACAAGAACTAAAGAGACTCTCGTTGACAGCGCTTTCGACGAATCACAGACAAATAGTGAATTTCAATGATAAGTGTGGAACATCACAGATACCTAAAAACTTTTCAATATCTTGAAAATGTCCAATGTATTTGACAATCTAATATATGCTGTCAAATTTCAGATAACCACCAAGGAGTGGAAAATTTCTGCCAGGTATTTCATATAGTTGTGAAAAGCAATGAAATGTCCAGAATAAAAGGTATGATACATTAAAATCAAATATCTATCTACGAGTAATTGAAAAACAAACAAAAAAAAAAAACTGTACTCACCTGTCGGTAATTTCATTGGGATGATATAGGCATTCTTCTGTGCCTTCACTATGAGCACATCTGTGGAATTTAAGTCTTTCTCCTGAATGTTGTTTGCATCAAGAACATTGAAACCATTCAACGTTTCAATTGGTGTATCACCAGTTGCTTGCAGTAATGAGGTAGCCAACAATTTAGCAGCTTGAATTGTTTCATTTTGTGAAGGTGTCAACACCGCTGTCGGACTATCAAACATTATAAGTGATGGTGTACGTGATGGTGGTTGACCTAAACTATCGCCACTATAAACAGGTTCAACTACTGATGCTGATGCTGATGATGATAATTGTGGTATTGACAATAAAGGAATCAATGTTCTTGATGGTGATTCAATGGAGTTGCCTTTCCCTGATGGGAATGTCGATGATGATGTCGATGTGAATTGTTCAATAACAGACTTTGGTATAAGTGATGGTAATGGTGCTGGAGTAGGTGGTGGTGGAAGGTGTTTACCTAACAAGAGAATAGTTCTGATTAAGATTTTTATTGACATATTGATGTAAAACGAAAAAGTGAACGAGATATGTATTTAATTAGCTGTTGCATTTATGTCAATTGAGAATTTCTTTGTATTTTACTAGACTAAACTGTCTTTGAACGTCACTGATCAAATGATATATCTATTGAGATTGATTAACAAAAATATATTAGGATACATAGATGCTGATTTATGCACTGTAATCATAATAATCAAAATAAACCTTATGCACTTATCATTTACAGATATACATATGTTACTGTGACTGCTTACCAATTCCCGATGGTTGTGGCGCATATGAGTTATGATATGTGCGACTATAGCTAGATACCGACTTGTGTCCGGATAGTTGAGGACTTGTCTGGAATGCTTCAGGTGAAATGTGATTTGTGTTATATGTGGTGGTGGTGTATGAATTTTGGAGCGGCAACAGATTTTTCGGTTCAAGTATCGATGAACTTTGCTGCTGGTCGGATATTTCTGGTATGGGGGGTAAATATCCAGGATTTCGCCTTGATGCGAGTCCCGCATGTGAGCTAACTATGCACCATGCGATTGGAAGTATCCAATAAGCCTACAACACAAAAAAAAGAAGAAAACAATGACACATCACAGAAGCCACAACTCATAATTTATATTTTTATTTCTTTTTTTTTTTAGAAAGGATATCTCGAGGGTAGTTACCAATCGATTCATCACGCCATAAGCCATTAGATTACACGAATATACAAAACAAAATCACAAACTGACGTCTCGATCGCGCTGACAATATAAACTAAACACAGTTCGAATCTATCATTACCATTTATAACCTAAATTCAATTATTATTAGTTGCGTCTTTTGCCATCAGATACTCTAGTTGATATCTGTGTGAGTGTCGAAAAATGAAAGCTCTTAGAGTTTAACTTGTATGAGTAGAGAGTAAAGTGTTTGTAATTTGGTAGCGCTAAGTTTTTGTCTTACGACCATGGCATCTATTTGAAGGATGTAACTTACCGCGCGTCACAAGATGATGCCTATCGTAAAAAGATTGATACACGTACTTAAAGTTACAGATGGCGATCATAGTTGTATTTTGTTTTTGGTTTTTGAAACATTTCATAACTCTTTGGCAGATGTCTGAGTACATTTGAATAAAGAGACGATTTTTACAGTGGGCAGAATGAAAGAATACACAAGTATAAGGGCGATCGAACTTCGCTTATGTGAGACTCCATCTATGGCGTGAAAGTATGCTAATATACATACTTAACATTATCAGATGTATCTTTAAGTGAGTATTCAACATAAGGTCGCACTTTTGGTGGCGCATATAAACATCGTTTAGTGTTTTAAGGGTTACCACTTGTCAAAGTCATTATTAAGTGTGTAAAATTCGAGCAGTGTTGAATAGATAATTATCTTTTAATGTATGGTATAGAAAGCGAAAATGCATTTGGGTATATAAGTCAGTTGATTTACATATTGTTTTACGCTTTCTATTTCCATATAAGATCACATTTGTCTATTTACTCGATATTCATAGAGAATTAAATTCACCTAAACTAACACTGGCTTTACGTTCTATCAAAAGAATGTAAAGATATCCAATATTCATCGATGTTTTTTTTTTGTTTTGTTCGGAGGGTGAAGCATGATGACTGCACACTATGTAGTTGACAATGTAAGAGTCTTATCCAATTAAACTCCATAAACCGCCAGAACCGTCATAAAGCGTAAATACCTGGGGTTGGGAAGCAGGCTTAAGCTAGAAATCAGGAACTTGTTTGTTCAACTTGTCATTTTATTGACATATTTTCTTTGTTTCAAGAGAGATACCGTTTGGCTTCGATTGTTCTTCCTGACTCTTTCCAGTTCTTTCCATGATTAACACTGCAATCTGTTTCACAGCATCCCATATTGCGCTCTGTGGTTACATATGGTTCACAATTTTATAAGAAATCGATTTTTCTCCAATATACATACGCTCTCTATAGGAACACGTGGACACCTTGAAAAATCCAATTGTGCATTCTCTATGGCCTCTCTGCAATTTAAACAGATAGGAGATTCATCAAGCCAAAATCTATTTAGTACGCTCGGAAGCAGCCATGTCCGGTTAAGAGCTAGCTGATATAGAAATTCACTTCTACGTGGTGTCAGTCAGTCTTATTTTGGATAAAAAAAAATTGTGTATAAGCTCATGAGTCCATCTTCGTTTTGAAGACTGATTTCATCTCTCTTACCATTTTCTCATCCTTTGCTGTCTTTCCCAATAAGATATCTTTTTCTGAAGCTAGCTGTTCCTGAATTTTGGCATCATAGGTACTTCACTAACCAAGATATCCGCTGATAAAATTCCCGCAATAACACATATAGCATCGTCTGACACCGTTCAATAATATAAGCATACTTTCAGCGCACATAGACCGTTGACAGAGTTATTCCTCCTACTACATTTCCAAAATAACATACGACCATGTGAATTTAAAATTGTTTTTTTTTTTTTCATGGGAAAGTGAGAAGTCTTCATAGACACTATAGGCCCGGAGCCTATAGTAGTGTGAGATTCTTACTCACTAAAAAACACCTCCCTTATGGAAGCCACGACAGAGTTCACACTCAACAAGCAGTTCTTCTATCGCATTTTATTTTGTTTTTATAAGATATCCTGCAGGCGATTTTCCATTGAAAATTACTGTGTACTTTAGAAAAATTTTGCGCTGCTAATCACCGCGCTAGATCGAGAGGCTTAGTCCTTTTCAGACAGCGCAATAAATTTATCTCCTCGAGGATCTGTTGAACAGAAATATTCGTATGACCTTGTAATCGATTAGTGGATATCATCGTTTCTAATGTACCACGGCGCATTAACAATACACCGAAGAACTTTGTTTTGGAATGTCTGTAATACATTAATGTTACTATTTTTAGTATAACCCCAAAATTGTACACCATATGTCCAGATCGGATTTAGCACTTGCTTATATAACAGCAGTTTGTTCTTTAAGCTAAGCTTGGAATACTTTCCAATAAGCCAGTAAATATCTCTATATTTGATTTCAAGCTCTTCACGTTTTTTTTTGACGTGTGCTCTCCATTTTAGTTTAGCGTCGAGTGTCATACCAAGATATTTGGCCCCGTTCACGTAAGGAATTCGTACTGCGTTGATAAACACCGGTGGATTCTCAATTTTCTTGAGAGTGAAGTTCACGTGGACAGACTTGTTTTCATTAAGCGCGATTCGCCAAGTCTTTGTCCAATTGTTAATCCGTGTAAGAGCACGTTGCAACTTGTCAGTTGCTTCTTCGACTGTTTTAGCCGTTGCCAAAATGGCAGTGTCATCAGCAAATGTGGCTAGGACAGTGTCGTCCGTTTGCGGTATATAGAGCAGCTTTTAAAAACCTTTTTTCGGCAACGCTTTAAGTATCGCTCCCGTTACTAAGTCATATCCCGGGGCTTAAGCGTGTCTATAACTTGTCTAAGTTCCCTAAGTGTAGCCTTTTCTACTGGAAAGTTTGTCGTCACGTCTAGCGTATTGACATTCTCAGGAAGCACCCCCCCATCGAATGGTTTAAACGTTTCTGCAAGATGGTCGACTAAAACATTAGCTTTTTCCTTATTTTTTTCGCCCAGTCATCCTGGTTTCTTCTTATTGGCGCCACGTGTATTTGGGGCTTTCGAACACTTTTAACGGCTCTCTATATGGAGTAGTTGGTATCCTTTGTTGCTGTGAGTCTTTCAAGGTAGTTATTAATACCTTGATTATTGAAGTCCCTGATCGATTTTTTCAACAAGTTGCAGAGCCTACTGCAGGACGTTTTATCTTGTGGTGCCCGGGTTTCATGCCACTTTTCCGCGCTTTTCGTTTCTTCCTTATCATTTCTCTGATTTCCGGTGGATATCTTATGCCGACTTTGGGAACTTTGTTCGATTCCCAAGGAGTGTTTTTCCAGGCCGCTTGCTGTATGACTTCAACGAAACGTTCAACTTCTTTTTCAAGTTGATACGGCGTTCTAAGTGCTACTTTCAACTCAGTATTGTCTACAACGTCTATTCGGAAATTTTCCCAGTTAGTTTTGCTGTTAGGTAATCTGGGTGGTCCTTGTGTCTTAACCAAGGATTCGCACAGTGAGAGGATAACTGGAGAATGATCGGAGGAAAGATCGAAGCCCTCTTCAACTTTGACGTAACTAGCGTTTACTCCTTTTCCGATAAAGAAGTCTATTAGATCGGGTCTTTTGGCGACATCCGAGGGCCAATATGTCGGCTTGCCTGTTGAGTAAAAATAGCAACCACATTCCATACCAGCCCTGTAAAGAGCCCATACCAGAGCCTTTTTGAGAGATACATCTTGAGCCCCAAAAGGTGTGCTTCGCGTTAAATTCGCCACCAATAATGAAGATTGGTCCAAGAGAGTTGAATAGGTCAATAAATTCTTGTTTTTTTATTTTGCAGCGCGATTGGCAATAGATTGAGGATATATTAAAAGAGTAATTTTTATTTTTAGCGCGCACCACGGTCATTTGAAATTTGTCAAGTTCAATTATTGCTTCCAAAGCCTCTTGCGTTTCCCGATGGATGATGAGCGTGGTAGTCGCGGTAACCTTTTAGTTCCACGCGCGATTCTGTTGCAAGGTGAGTTTCGGAAATTAAACATATGTTAATTACTTTTTCCTGCATGAAAATATTTAGTTCATCAAGCCTTTTCTGTAGCCCGTTGGCATTCCACGCAAGTAAATTGAGCTTCTTTGCCATAATTAGTTACAGAAATTGGCTTCGAACTTAAGAAGCCGTTCGACTATTATCTTATTTATTTTAGTCTGTTCTTCTAGTCTCTTCTAGTCTATCTTACTGATAACACATTTGAGGCAGCATCCGGTGATGTACAGTTAGTCATATTAACTCACGCCGTTATTTCCGCGTAAGTTTTTTCACTTTCCACTTGCGCATTGTTATTTTTGACGTTGTTGTTATTGGTGGTTTTAGCGTTTGTCACCATTACCTTCTTTAAAGGTTTTGGAGTAGGACCGCTGTTGTCATTTCTCATTCTAGCTGTCCCTGCGTTTTAATTGATCTCGTAGCCTATGCAACTCCTTCGCGACTTCGCAGCCTCGATAATTACCTGGATGTTTCCCTTGCAGTTAATACATATCGCTGGGGACTCGTTCGCGGCATTGCACTCTCGAGTCAGATATTTGCCAGCGCATTTTACACAGCGATTTTCCTTCTGGCAGTAGGCCTGAGTATGGCTGAATCCCTGGCAAAGTGTACTTTGGGGAATCAGCCTAGAGTTTTTCCGCGGAGGTTCAATTTTGACAACAAGTCCCAAAATTGAATTTACGGCATAAATCCTTTCTAGGCTTTCGGTTTTGTCGAAAGTTAGCCTAAAGAGGGGAGACCGCGTCTTGGGGTCGTCCTCTCGATTTCAACATTGCGCTGTTTTTGAGCAAGTATATTAGCTGCGTCGATTATCTTAAAATCTTTATTTTAAAGGTCATTTACGATGTTTTCTTTAAGGCAAGAGGGATGCAATCCTCTAGCTACAACGCGTATGGGTCTTTCCGTTTTATTTTCGTAGGTATGCATTGAATCTTCTCGTCATTTAATTTTTGCGAAAGCGAACGATAGTTGTCTGGATTAAGGACATTAATAGTCCATGTATCATTATTGCGAGATCTTACTTTATAATCGGTTAAGCACAGTGATTTCAGCATTATGTGCAACTTGTTGTAGTCCGAGATTCCAAAAACGTTTATTGGCGGCGGCCAAAGGTTGCTTTGTTGCCTTATCGACTTCAGCAGTTTTAAAGCTGGCTTGCTTCTTTGTTTGTTCAATATTAGGCGGGGAAGTAGCTTTGCGCTTCTTACCTGGCTTTTTTTTAAGTATCCAGTCCGTTTCGCGGACTAGCTCTTCTTCGTCCGTGTGAAAACTCGAGTTTTTGGGGCGGTCAAGTAGCGAAACAGACTCAGACTCAGATTTGGATTGCGGCTTAATGGCATCTGGTTGCTTTTTTAGTTTGGCACATAGCAATTCCATATTTTGGAGTCTTGCGCGGAGATCAGAATTTTCGCGTTCGAGATTTTGTAGCTTATTTGGTGTAATGCTATTGCCTTGAGCTACCGACTGTATTTGGTCTTGGCTTTCGCATGATTTTCCTAGCGATCCGCGTGCTGGAGATCTCGTGACCCTTGAGCATTTTTTAAAGGGGTCCTGGTTTATATTTGTATTATTTTGAATATTATTTGAACTCATTTTAGTTCCCACGAGTAGCGGAGAAAGGGTAGTCCGTCTGTCCAGAGATCCGCATTAGATAGATAAGGCTGATCCGGATGTCGCCAAGTATCCGGATGCTCCGTTAGAGATTGAGCTATTTTTATACTGGGCCCCCACCCTGGTCGATTCTGGCACGGGTCGCTTAACACCTTAATTCGGCCCAGTGGATTTTAGTCGCCTCTTACGACATGCATGCCTTACCTCGGGTATATTCTAACCCCTAACCCGAAGAGAGACTTTAAATTGTGTCTGACAATATTGTCATGAAAATCTTTGTCAGGGCATTGTCAGACGGCTATCTAACAATAAAATTGTCAAGTATCTGACAATCCTCTGAACAGGTCTAAATAAACAATTTTTATTATTTTTTGATGCTTGGAGCATTGTCAGACTCATTTGATATTGTCAGATGTCGTTGTTTATGGCAATAGCGAACTATCTTACAGTGATAAATTGTCAGTTCACACCATTGGCAGACGTTTGTTTACAAACTAATTGGCAGATCCGTTGACAGGCATTGTCAGATAAATTAAAAATTGGTTTTTAATGCTGCACTAAATGAAGTGAGAAATGTGAAGTAATACAAAAAAATTAAATAGTAATTGAACAAAAAGATGCACTGCTATTGTTTTGGCCGCGTGCGTATTGGAAAGCAGCGAGGAGGATAAATTGCCACATAAACGTCGACATGTTGAGACGCAGGATTGGGTGGCCCGCCCGCTCGTCGAATTTAGAACTGAGGAGCTAAAATTTTATCGAAATTTTCTGCGTGCGAGCATTTTAGCGGCTTGTGTTGAGTTTTCGATACCTAACTAGCAGCCGCTTAACACAAATCTGACAAATGTATTGGGCAGTACAACGATAAGAAAAAAACGACTTTAGTGAAACAACTATCGAAATCATAACCAAAAGGACCACCATCAATTCATTCAAAGCAAGTACTATCGTCCTTGAAGTCCGTACAACTAATGCTAAAGTGATTGTATTTGTATTTGCAAAGAAAATACAAACTGCTCGAACAACTTGAAGTTGATGATTATGAAGAAAAAAAAAGATACCGGTTTTCACAACGCCGCAGTAGAAGAAAGAATGTCAAAATGGGTGGAAACAGTGAAAAATACTGTAGGTGATGTGTCTACGAGACAGGTTGGAGAAAAAATTTCCTCTCAGGCTAAAGTTTCTCCATACATTCAGGAAGAAAATTTACGTGCGACCCGTACACCTATGGTCCCTTTGCTTGCCCAGGAACAACAAATTGATAGCCCCAATATGCTGAACATATCCCAAATCAATATCAATAACGCTCAACAGCTCAATTGTTCTAACAAAGTCAATAACTTACCTGGCCCCATATTTAATCTGCCAAAAATGAATTTAAATGAATAGCAGTGAGGCATGTAATGCCTAGAGAGCTACATAGCTTCAGCGGCAATCCAGAAGACTGGCCGCTTTTCATAAGTTGTTTCGAAAACTCAACACGTTCTTCCGGCTATATACATGATGAGAATCTTATGCACCTTCAGCTCAGCTTGAAATGTAAGGCTTTAAAAGCAGTGCTCTATAGATAAGCAACTTTCAAACCCTTGTCTACTTCAAGAGTTGACCGATAAGCTACCGGCAGAATTACACTTCATTGGGGTATAAATATAAGGTGGGGTGAAAGGTAACCTTGGGAATGAAAAAACAATTTTTTTTAAATGTTTTTTTTATTTTATTCAATATAGTCCCCTTTTAGTTTGATACACTTATTCCAGTGATTTTCCAACTTCTTGATCCCCTCCGAAAAGTAATTTTCAGGAAGGTCTGCAAAATACTCCTCCGTGGCGTCGATGATTTCTTCGCGTGACCTGAATTTTTTATTGATGAGCCATCTTTTGAGATTTGGGAAGAAATAATAGTCCGAGGGATTTAAGGGCGAATCGGGCAATTGGAGCCGTAAGTCATTGGTTTAGCTGTGGTTGCGATGCTCTTGTGCGTCGGTGCATTGTCTTGCAAAACCAAAATTTTTTTTCGCTTTATGTGAGGCCGTTTTGCAGCGATTTCGGCCTTCAATCGCTCCAATAATGCATACTTGCTGTTGATGGTTTTTCCTTTTTGAGGTAGCCCACGAAGAGTATGACATGACAATCCCAGAAAACCGACGCTATAACCTTTCCGACCCATCGAGGCTCTCTCGACCGCTTCGGAGCACTCATGCCGGCTTCAGTCCATTGCCGGGCACATATTCTGTTCTCATGCCAGAGCAATGGTTGAAGTCTCACCCAAGATTTCTCTTAAAAGCGTAGAAAAGAAATTTGAAAGACATTCTTCCAGTTAAAGAACATATCTAAATACGTATTACGAGATAGGATCGCCTGTTACTACTAAATCACATTGATCAAAAAGTTCCCGGTGGCGCCACTGTGTTTCGCTCCCTTTGTTCCGATTTGAGTTCTATTATTTTTTTTTTTAGGTTGGTACATCTGTTGTTGATATTCCCTCTAAATCCTAGCGTAATAGCTTAACATTTGCTAAATATAACAAATCATTTGAACCTGATGGCTTACCGACCGAGGTACTCAAAGCTGCTCGAAATGATTTTGTGGAGGGCATGCACCAACTCATTTATAAGAACTATTCAGAAGAGCGTATTCTTGATGAATGGAATCTCAGCACAGTATGCCCGATCCAGAAAGAAGACCCTCTTAACTGCACCAAATATTGAAGATGATGAACGCAGTTGCAGACCATCGACATCGAAAACCGACGGAAGCATTGATGAAGTAAAAGAAATGTTTCCAATAACCGCAAATTAACCATCAGAGAAATAGTAGAGGACTTGAACATTTCCTATGGATCCGTCCAAGACATTTTGGTTTATGATTTGGGTTTTCGTCGTGTAGCAGAAAGTTGGTGCCAAAAGACCTTAATTTCATGCAAAAAAGAGACCGTGTTGACGTCGCAAAAGAGATGATTTGCGAGGCTGAATCCGATCCCACATTGATCAAAAGGATCATTACTGGAGACAAGACGTGAGTTTATGAATACGACACGCAATCTAGACATCAGGTAAGTGAATGGCGTCCACCAAATGAGCCGAGATCAAAAAACAAAAAAACAACACGTCGTTTTCAGTCAAAAAAGAAGGCAATGCTCACGGTTTTTATGGATTACAACGGTGTAGTGCATCATGAATTTTTGCCAGAAGGCCATACAGTGAACAAAGAGTATTATTTGGGCGTTATGAGACGTTTTTTTTAGGTTGGTACATCTGTTGTTGATATTCCCTCTAAATCCTAGCGTAATAGCTTAACATTTGCTAAATATAACAAATCATTTGAACCTGATGGCTTACCGACCGAGGTACTCAAAGCTGCTCGAAATGATTTTGTGGAGGGCATGCACCAAATCATTTATAAGAACTATTCAGAAGAGCGTATTCTTGATGAATGGAATCTCAGCACAGTATGCCCGATCCAGAAAGAAGACCCTCTTAACTGCACCAAATATTGAAGATGATGAACGCAGTTGCAGACTATCGACATCGAAAACCGACGGAAGCCTTGATGAAGTAAAAGAAATGTTTCCAATAACCGCAAATTAACCATCAGAGAAATAGTAGAGGACTTGAACATTTCCTATGGATCCGTCCAAGAAATTTTGGTTTATGATTTAGGTTTTCGTCGTGTAGCAGAAAGTTGGTGCCAAAAGACCTTAATTTCATGCAAAAAAGAGACCGTGTTGACGTCGCAAAAGAGATGATTTGCGAGGCTGAATCCGATCCCACATTGATCAAAAGGATCATTACTGGAGACAAGACGTGAGTTTATGAATACGACACGCAATCTAGACATCAGGTAAGTGAATGGCGTTCACCAAATGAGCCGAGATCAAAAAACAAAAAAACAACACGTCGTTTTCAGTCAAAAAAGAAGGCAATGCTCACGGTTTTTATGGATTACAACGGTGTAGTGCATCATGAATTTTTGCCAGAAGGCCATACAGTGAACAAAGAGTATTATTTGGGCGTTATGAGACGTTTTTTTTAGGTTGGTACATCTGTTGTTGATATTCCCTCTAAATCCTAGCGTAATAGCTTAACATTTGCTAAATATAACAAATCATTTGAACCTGATGGCTTACCGACCGAGGTACTCAAAGCTGCTCGAAATGATTTTGTGGAGGGCATGCACCAAATCATTTATAAGAACTATTCAGAAGAGCGTATTCTTGATGAATGGAATCTCAGCACAGTATGCCCGATCCAGAAAGAAGACCCTCTTAACTGCACCAAATATTAAAGATGATGAACGCAGTTGCAGACCATCGACATCGAAAACCGACGGAAGCATTGATGAAGTAAAAGAAATGTTTCCAATAACCGCAAATTAACCATCAGAGAAATAGTAGAGGACTTGAACATTTCCTATGGATCCGTCCAAGACATTTTGGTTTATGATTTAGGTTTTCGTCGTGTAGCAGAAAGTTGGTGCCAAAAGACCTTAATTTCATGCAAAAAAGAGACCGTGTTGACGTCGCAAAAGAGATGATTTGCGAGGCTGAATCCGATCCCACATTGATCAAAAGGATCATTACTGGAGACAAGACGTGAGTTTATGAATACGACACGCAATCTAGACATCAGGTAAGTGAATGGCGTTCACCAAATGAGCCGAGATCAAAAAACAAAAAAACAACACGTCGTTTTCAGTCAAAAAAGAAGGCAATGCTCACGGTTTTTATGGATTACAACGGTGTAGTGCATCATGAATTTTTGCCAGAAGGCCAGACAGTGAACAAAGAGTATTATTTGGGCAGTATGAGACGTTTGCGTGAAGCAATTCGCCGAAAGAAACCAGAATTATGGGCAGAAAATTCGTGGATTTTGCCCATGATAACTCACCGTCGCACAGTGCCATCATTATTCGTAATTCTTTGAAGTAAACTGCATTCCAAAAATGCAACAGATACCATTGTGAATTCTTTGTATTCAATCGAGTTAAAAAACTACTACCGGGAACGCCTTTTAGCAGCAGCGTGGTATATGTGTGTTGCAGTCGATGGGGATTACTTTAATGGGGACAATATGGATTTAGATGAATAAAAATAAAAAATATAAAAATATAAATATATAAAAAAAATCAACTTTTTGATCAAGCTGGTATGTAACGGGGACAACGCCTTCAAAAAACAAACGGTTGGCCGTAAATGTGGTGCTGGCGATGGCGTGATGGTTGACTCACTGGCTATCACGCCAGTCATCACTCTTTCGGCGGACAATGGCAAACCTCAGAAAGTCAAATTCTGCCTATGAGAAAGCTTCTCAGGAAAGCCGTTCGTAACCGGCAATAAACATTAGGCCCTGCTCAGGAGTGTAAAAATGCACAAAAAAAAATCACAAATGAGTTCGAGAAACTAGGTCTTGGCCCTCACCAGGCTGTCGTACATTTATTTATTTTTTTATTTACTATTGTTATTACATTTACTGTTACGTATATGCCGAACATATCTAATGCCTCATGATAAGAGCCGTTGTACGTCAACAAACAGATACTGCCAAAACGGTTGCGTATTAAAGCACCATAGCCTATTACATAGGTTTGAAACGGTTGATAGTACAAGCTTAGCTCTTAGCTTCCAAATTCAGAACAACACAAGTGAAAATTAATTTAATTTCCATTTCCACAAATCAAAAAATCGCCTAACAACATTAAGAATCATTCCAGTTACACTAAACAGGGTATATATTTATTTTAAGGGAATATTGCTGAAGTTCCTGCGTACAAGAAATTGTGTGGCACTTGGGATTGGTGATCGATTCTCACTCCATTTCAAGTTACAGCCTATCAAAGTTGGTGACCTCCAATTTGGAGGTGTAACCACTTTAAACGCTATAACTTCGAAACCAGTACAGATCCAAATATAGTTTTAGATGTTTCGAAAAGATAATTTAGTAGTGCATATAAATCTTTAGTTCTTTGGGTACATCTGTGCAGCAGCAGAAAAGTTATCTCTCGTTAAACTCAAAATTCCATTTTTTAAATTAAAATGTACTTTTCTTAAAATTTTTACTTAATAAATTGGGATGAATCGCGTGAGATTGTTACTATAGAGGAAGTCAGAGTGCAGTTCGTTTATCACATGAAAACTAACGAAAGTATTATAGACTACACATGCTTTCCCAGATGAAATATACTCCTGCGTTCGCTTGCCTCCGTCTTCAAATTCATTGACATTAAAGGAGATACTTTTATCTCCAAATGATTGGAGTTGCTCACAGATTTACTTATGTTGACAATGCCACTTAGAGACGTATCGAGAAGAAGTTGTTTCTTTGAGAACTAATCCAATTTTTTTGGTTTAGGAAAAGACACATTCACTATACGTATACATAAACTGCCTTCATGTATGGACACCAGTAACGTCCTCCGCGTAAATGGTCGTATTAATGTCGGTAAAAATGTTTTATTCGATACAAAGCTACCTGTGATATTGCCCAAGCAACATGATATCACACGGCTAATAATTTACGAATATCATTTACGATTTTATCACCAACATAGCGAAACCGTAATTAATGAACTTAAACAATTCTACTATATTCCATCACTCAGAGCCACATTAAACAAAACTGCAAACAACTACTGTCAAGACTGTAAAAACAACAAAGCAAAACTTATACCTCCGCTAATGAGAGAGCTATAACCAAGCAGATTAAAGTCATTTACCCGTCCATTTTCCTACATAAGGATATATTATTTTGGGATAATTAACGTAAGAGTTGGAAGGCACTCAGAGAAGAGATGGGGAGTCCTTATCACTTGTCTTACAATTTAAAGAATCCACATCAAAATTGCTCACAGCTCTTGGGGAGATTCATGTATCCTAACACCGTTGGAAATAACTAGTGATAATGGCACTAATTTTCATGGTGCATGTAAGGAACTTAAAGATGCAGTTGATTATACATATTGTGGAAAAATCATTAATTAGTTCGTAGGATCGAATCTTAAATGGAGGTTTATACCACCAGCATCGTCATATATGGGGGGGAGTGTATGGAGGGGAGCGAATGGTATGTTCTGTGTTTTAAGGGGAATGCATCGTTCTCGAAATCCTTCAGACGAAATTCTCTTAAGTATGATGGCTGAAGCTGAGAATATTATCAATTCGAGGCCATTAACCAATATTCCCTTAGATGTTGACTAGGCGAACTATGTAAGTAGTACAAGCAGACAAGGCCGATCAGTATCGGCGATGTTGTTATCGTAGTAGATCCACAGTTTCCGAGAAACCAGTGGCCGAAAGGAATTCGTCATGATGCTACACTAGGCCAGACACCAAACTCGCACCTTTAGATGTCAACAGACCAGGTTTGGTTCAAGATGGTTCAACCTGGCACAGGGCTCCAGCTTACTTATGGCTTCAAAGACCGAAGCGAAACTCGACATAACCATGGAAATGCATTGTCAAAAACATGAAAATTACTTACTTGAATTTTTTTCAACAACCTAACCATTAAACGAAAATTTTAGTTTTTCCTTTTTCTTTTCTTTACTTCTAAGCATTTAAAATAAAATTTGTAAAACGGAATTCTAAAATGTTGGTCTCTTATTGATGGAAAGATACTCTATCCACAATGGTGATTTCGGTGAACTTATCTTGGGTGACTGGCGATGTGATGTGGATGTGGAAGGCAATACATTGTAATCAATAGAAGGACCACGTACTGATACTGTACTTGAACCCAAAGATGTACGAAATGAACTACTTCACTACTTTATTTGCATTTAAAATGAAATATTTACCAGATGTACCGGTATGAAGTGAGCATTTTTTTGTGAAAATAAAACACTAGATTTTAATGGGAAAGTAAAAACCATTTTATTCAGAGTATTGGCCCTTGCTAGCTATACATTTTTCCCATCTTTCAGGCAATTTGCGGATTCCACGCCAATGAAACTGTTCGCCTTTTGAATCAAACCAAAAAGTCACCCAATTTTCGACTTCCTCGTAGGATTCGAAGTGCTGCTCAGCTAATGCGTGTCCTATCGATGAAAACAAATGTTAGCCGAAAGGAATCAGTCGAAGTCGAAGTCATGGTTGTCCCGGAATAACCCATGATTTTTTCCGTTTAAGATTCTAAAATTTAATCCATTTTTCATCGCCAGTAACAATTCGATGCAAAACTGATTTTTTATCGTGTCTTTGAAGGAAAATTTCGCAATTGGTTTTTCGGTTTTCCATCTGTCTTTCATTTAATTTATGTGACACCCATTTTCCCGACTCTTAAATCTTTTCCATAGCTTTTAAGGGGTCAGAAATTGTTTGTTGTGCAACATTTCACATTTCTGCCATTTGTTTCTGACTCAAAGTTTCATTTTTACCCAATATTGTTTGCAATTCGGCGTCTTCAAACATTTTCGTTGGTCTTGGACGTTCTTCATTTCTCACATCAAAATCGTTATCTCTGAACCGTTGAAACCATCTTTTGCATGTTGCTTCTGATAGATGATCTTCTTTGAAGATCACCATATGCCTCGACAGCATCCGATGCGACTATGCAGCCCTTTTCTTCAAATGAAAATATTTTTAACACGATGAAAAAATATGATGTTGTTTGCTCAATGACTTGATGTACAATATATATGTATCATAGCAACCAAAAAAAAAAAATTAAGGCCCGTTCACAATAAATTTTTCCTATCGAGACATTTGTATCTTTACGCTCACTTCATACCGGTACACCTGGTATATTAAAAAATACTTTGTGAACAAAAGGTGATTTGTTTTTAATATTTATTACGTTGGCGTTAATGCGCTCTTACTGGCGCATCTTATTTTTTTTTTTGCAATATTTGTCAAGGTTTCTGTTGAGTGTAATGCGGAGATTTGACCATTTGCCCTTATAGTAGTTGAGGATCCTATGGATTTTCTCGATAGAATTTTTATTGAATATTTCTTGGAATTTTAACCAGCCGAAATGTTGGATAGTTTTCTACGTCGACCTATTCATAATTAAATTCACTCATTTTCACAAAAAAAAATAAAAAATCAGCTCGAAAACGAAAAAAAAAAAAAAAAACCCGAAACTTCGTTTTGCTCATTCAAATGTAAAAAATAATTATCTGATAATGAAGAAATTGTCAGACGTTATAAGTACAGCACCACTATCCACTGCTCCAATGCAATTTAAAAATTGAAACAGTTCGTTGAATTTGCTGGAAAAAGCATTGCAAATTTCTGGTATTCTCGGCAGCTAGAATTAAAAACAAGTTTTTGTATAAAAGTGCGTAAATTACAGATTTATCATCTGTGGTTTTTAAAATAATAAATTTTTATTTGAACTTTCTCTATGAGATCTAACTTAGGACTTAACATACTTAACATTTTTCATTATAGCTTACTCGTAGCATTCCCATGCACTCGTCGCTTGTTTGGCCAGCAACGGATGTTTTCTGGAGTTTCAGGTGCCGCCCTGGAATTCTGTCTGTGACACCTTGCACTCGCTTGACGTTTCTTTCTTGTGGGAACGATGACACGAGATACCTGCATGCTCAGGTAAATGCAAGCGTTGGATGTTACGCGTTGTTTGCATGATGAAATCTTTGTGGCGTTTACTTGTACACTGAATGCGGTCATGAGCACTTTATAGATCGCATCAGGAACATCTAGAATGTTAGAGGAAATTGTTAACACAGGAATGCGGAACAGCTTTTGTATGGACCGAAATAATCGCCGGTAGCTAAGTATCGTAGAGTCAACACAGGCAGATCGCTCGCATACGTATTCGTGTCGAGCTTCTGAATATATTGTATCACCAAAGCTAGAAGATTATCAAATTGTTTAAAATCCACTCTCAAAAAATTGCAATAGATTTTTGGCTCCTAAGCTGGAAATTTGACGAGTAATCGTAAGCGTAAAATCCTTCCTGCTGACGACGTTTAACAATGCCTTCTGACAGATCAGCAAACAAAGATCTACCAATCGTATCAACTAACGTTGCCAGGAAAAATATTATCAGGAGATTGTTACGTTAACTATCTGACAATGAAATTTTCAGACCCTGTAGAAGGTCGTTGGTGTCAGCTGAAGAGAGAGACGGGCGGCAGGAAGGAGGGAGAGGCAGCAGACGATTTCTAAAGATGGAATCAACGGAAGCGTCCACAGCTCCAGTTAGGTTGAACTAGTGCTATTGCTTCAATGTATTTGAATACAAAGTCTTTAGAGATCTTCAACACCAAAATGTTGGAAAAGAGTTGGCGGTGGGTAATCCCTAAATAAATAAAGCGGGTTACTGGCTCCGGTCTCTAGGAATCCAAAGTCGGAACAGACTTAATCTAATCGATCGCTATGGAACGTAACGTTACAATAGCAAGTACACGGTTTTCTCACCTCAATATTCACAAGGCACACACTAGATCAGCAAACTGTCAACTAAATTTATCATGTTGCATTTGACGTAAGGCACCCCTCAAGTATTTTAGATGTCCGAACATGCCGGGCGGCCAATATAGACTCGGACCACTACCTAGTTGCAGCTAAGGTACGTCTATATGTATATATCCAAACTCCAAAAAAAAGGGAAAATACTATGAGGAGACTTAACGTTAAACGGTTGCAATCATAACAAACTGCCAGAACCTTTGCCGATTGTGTGTCCCTCAACCTATTGAGAAGTCTTACGCAGCCAGCATCAATTGCTGAATACCAGTGGCTTAGATGCCGAGAAGCCATCAGAAGTTCCGCAACTGACTTGATAAGTTTCACCCGTCCACCACGACGGGTGCCGGCAAGCACATGTAGCAAAACAACAAGCCTACAAAGTGACGCTGCACAAAAGGACGAGAGCGACTCGTCAGCTCTAGGAGTACAAGAGGAGGGAAGAACATCGGCTTCTCCGGAGAAAAACCAAAGATCATGAGAAGCGCGCGATCGAGGAAATAGAGAGATACTTTTCCAGGAATAATGTTCGAAAATTTTACCAAAGGGTGAAAACAATGTGTCAAGGTAATAAGACCCGAACGGAAACCTGTAGAAAAAAACAAGGAAACCTTGTAGTAGAGTCACAGTTGGTGCTGAGGATATGGAAAAAATCTTTCTGCACACTGCTAAAGAGCGAAGACGACACAAATTCCGCTGTCAGACAGAGTGAACCATTCAATATTGACGTTGCAAGTCAAGAACTCCGTTCCCCTGACCAAAATGAAGTAGGGATAGCAATATTTAAATTAAGGTCGAGCAAGCGGAACTATTTAAAGCATCAGGAGATGATTTTGTAGAGAGAATACACAAACTTATTTCCAAGATTTTGTAAGAATAATGTATGTCTGATGAATGGAACCTCAGCATCGTTTTCTCGGTTCACAAGAAAGGAAACCCCCTAAATTGCGCTAACTATAGTGTATCAGTCTCCTAAACATGGTGCCTGAAACTTTTTATCAATGACCTGATTGAACCCTATCAGTAGCGGTTTTAGGCTCGGTCAGTCCACAATTGACCAAATATTCACACTACGGAAAATCCTAGAGAAAACTCAATAAGTTCAGATCGATATTCACCAAGTTTTTACCGATTTTAAAGTCGCATATGACAGAATACACAGAGACGAGCTATAAAGAGCCATGTCTAGTTTTGGCATCCTTGCCAAACTCTTCCGCTGGACGACGATTGAGAAAAGCTTGCTGCTGCAAGACCTTTGATGGTTTGAAGATTTAAGTAAGGCGATGCGCTCTCATATGACTTCTTTAACATTATACTTGAAAGGAATGTGTAAAACTCATAAGCCAACACACAAGGTACGATCTTTCAAAAGTCTGTTTAATTGTATGCATATACCGAAGATATTGATATCATTGGTAGAACACAGCGAGCTGTGTTTACAAGAAGGTGCAACCAACTTCAACGAATCGGCCAGAATGTCACAATCGACAGCAATAACTTTGAGGTAGTAACGGACTTTGTCTATCTCGGTTCTGCTATCACATCCGAAAAAGATATCCCTTCAGAAATCAAATGAAGAATAACGCTTGCCAATCGCTGTTTCTTTGGGCTGAGAAGGCAGCTGTAAGACCCTCTCCCGAAAAATCAAAAAAATTATAAATAAGACCCTTATAATCTCAATCCTGCTCTATGCTTCCAAAACATGGTGTCTTTCTAAAGCGGATGAAGATATCCCTTTTTTTTGAGAGAAAAATTCTTCGTAAGGTATTTGGTTCCGTACTCGTTGACGGGTTCTGAGGAGACGATTCAATGAGGAATTTTATAGTGACATCGACCTGGTCAAAAAACTGCGGATTGGACATTTGAGATGGCTGGACTTATAAAGCGTATGAGCAGCAACGCTCCAGTCCGCAGAATTTTCAACTTTTATCCGGACTCAATTTTGTTTAACGCATTAGAGGAAGGCCTTGCGGTGGGCGCAAGCGGAAGGAGACTTCAACCATATTAAAGTGCGCAACTAGAAGCAGTAAGCCAAACACCGTGCTAATTGGAGAGGCTAATTGGATTATAGATAGAGGATTATTCTTCTTTCTTATCTTGGTCCTCCATTTTTCGTTATCATTCTGGATAAGGCCGCATTCACCCGAGTAGGCACGTTATTTCAAGGTGCTCCTTGTTAGCCAGTCCAGCGTCGATCATCACATAAAGCTATCTGATTACTGGTTTTGACGTTATATTTTGATCACCTACTATGATGGTGATTGTTTCTCTCTTCCTGTAACTTCTTACTTCTAATGCTTCCGTTAAAATGGTAAATATTTGTACTTATGCAAAGAGAAAGCATAAAAAAGCAGGCTCACAATACCTGTGAGCATTTACAACAATAGTTGCAGATATGCTGGTTTAATTGCGAGGTTAATATTGGGCTAAACCTAGAATAACAAAGATATCTAATGAAATCTATTAAATACAATAGATAGCACCGTTGTATAGAATGAACTCCAAATTGCTTTTTGAGCAAAGGATACAAACAATGCGCAATCCCCGATAATAGTCAATTGAGTCCAAATAAGTTTCTCCTAATTAATCAGACGGACATGGACTCTTTAAAAATGCTTCTACCCTCGCCACATTTCGACAAACAGCATACCCTAAATACACTTGTGACTTCTGCAGTGAATTTAACAGAATTTTAGCGGTTTAATTTTACACTGTTTCTCCAATCATTATAACTTATAGGTCACTGTATACATGGTGTATTTTTATGTTTCGAAAAGGCACTGGGTTATCTGAAAGTTAAGCGATTTATGGAGAGCAGCTCCCTTGATTCTATGGTTACTTCCGACTGTTGGTATGCGCAACAACAAATTTGTTGGCGACGCCTTTACTATCATATGCAACTTATTAATTTTGCTTTTGCATGCATGGCGTTACAGTGGACCTGTACCTCAACCAACAAGCGTCTCCAGCCAGCTCGATGTTTAGCTAGCTGCCTCCAGTTTCGCACACTAACTTAGCTGAAGTCCGCTTCCAGTCGAGCTCTTCCTCTACTGCTTTGTCCCTCGGAACGGAGAATTGGTATCCATCCGCTCTACATGACTCAGACATCGGACCGTTGGACCTTCACTCTTCTGACTAAATCAATCTCGCTGTACAACGCTATCTGATATCTCCCCCCCCCCCAAAAAAGTCTGCACGGCAGTCCACTTCGTCCACCCTTTATAAGTCCACTTAATTTGAGAAAAGCTTCCTTCTTCCTTCGTCACTTTTCAAAAGTTTTAATTTGAGCCTTCAAGATCCTGACTTGATTCCCCTTAAATGGAAAGTCAAAGGAAAAGGGGACACCGAGAGATAGAAGATAAAGGGAAAAGGGGACAGGATCAGGGAACAACAGAGAGACCCAGGAAGACGAAGGAAAAAAGATACCAAGCAACAGCTAAGTATTGTGTTGTGAAACTTTGAAGTGAGATTCCGGTAGGCTTTCGCTCGCGTATTAAAAAAAAGAAACCCCCGTAAAAAAAAAGAAGAAAAACGGGACACGCGACCCGCTAGAGAAAAAAATGTTCAACCGATCAATAAATCGCGATTTATAAAGTGACTTTTGTTGTTTTTTTTTCATCTTTTTAAGGTCTTGCAATTTCTTTTTAAAAAGATTACGTTGGGCCTAGGACACATATGTGTATTTTCCATGAAGATTTGCTACTGTCGTATATTCTTTTCTTTCAAAGAAAAACCCACCCAAGCTGAGCAGACAAAAGTGGCAGCACTAAGCCCGCTGCCTGTTGCAAATTTCCCTTGGTTTTTTTTTTTTTTTGTTGACATCTTAATCCGCCATTATCGATCAAACCTTTCTAAAAAAAAAAATAATAATAATATTGGATTATTGGATTCCTGCCGGCAAACCGTTAAATTTAATCCGAGGAAAATAGAATAAAATAAACTGCAAGACGATTAGAATAAGATAATCAATTTAAATTGCTCTTCGGATGAATTAAAACTGCTCTTGGATACAAGAAATGCGTCAAAGCAGTCGTTAGAAAATCTTGGGGTAAGTATCGACTTGAGGGAAGTTGTTTTGATATTTCACGTAGTACAAAAGCTATTGCTTATAACTCCAGATGTTTGGGAGACTCATATTGCAACTTATGGTGACTATCCAACCTATACCGTATTAGAATATTTCCTGTTGATGAGGTCTAGAAAGTAAGAAAATATTAGACAATCGTTGGCGATAGATCCCCAGTCTAAGTCCAAAATGAGCTCACTACTTACAGTTCGTTCGCACAACTAAACAACTTTAAAATGCGTAGTATATCTTGGTTTGCACTCAATTCGAAACTGTTTTAAATTTCAGGCATTAAATCCTAGAAAACAACAGGATCTGGTAAGAAAATGTAAGCTTTATTTTAACTACTTTTCAAACGCTCATTCTACTCAAGCTTGCACAAGCACCTTTACCTGTTTTAGTTACAAGCGAAACCATAATTCGCTACTGCATTTTAATGTTTCAACTCAACCTATGCATGCTAGTGAAATCAATCCAGTAGTTGTTACCCAGACACCTGCGGAACCAACCCCTTTTTTTCCAAAATCAACAAGCAAAATCAACAACTATCCTTCAAGCTACGGCACTCATTAAAGCCTTTTGAACACGTTGGCAAACCATGTGTGCTGCGAGCACTAATCGATTCTGGATAAGAGGCATCGCTGATCTCTGAGTCTGCTGCACGGTTCT
This sequence comes from Volucella inanis, assembly GCA_907269105.1. Lineage (NCBI taxonomy): Eukaryota > Metazoa > Arthropoda > Insecta > Diptera > Syrphidae > Volucella > Volucella inanis. Next base: position 154,839,645 of record OU026153.1, read on the forward strand.
TACATCTCAAGAGGGAAGGAAGCTCCATCAATATAATATACCACCTTGATCAAAACGTTCCCGGTGGCGTCACTGTGTGGAGCTCCCGATTTGAGTTCTGTTTTTTTTTTTTTTTTTTTTTTTTTTTTTTTTTTTTTTTTTTTTGTTAAGTTGGTACATCTGTTGTTGATATTCCCTCTAAATCCTAGCATCATATCTTGACATTTGCAAATGGTTAATGATTTGGGTTTCTGTCGTGTAGCAGCAAAGTTGGTGCCACAAGACCTCAATTCATGCAAAACAGGGACCGTGTTGACGTCGCAAAAGAGATGATTTGCGAGGCTGAATCCGATCCCACATTCATCAAAAAGCTCATTACTGGAGATGAGACGTGAGTTTATGAATTTTTTGACGAAAAATGCAACAAATACCATCCAACAGCCACCGAATTCACGTGATTTGGCTCCCTGTTTCTTCTTTGTGTTCAATCGAATTAAAAAACCACTCCAGGAACGCGTTTCAGCAGCCGAGAGGAAGTAATGGAAAAATCGCAGGAAGCACTGATGGATATACCAAAAACCGAATATAAAAAATGTTTCGAGGATTGCATTAAGTACTGGCATAAGTGTGTTGCTATCGATGGGGATTATTTTAAAGGGGACAATATAGATTAAGTTGAATTAACCTGTATTTTTAATGTTTTGAATAAATTCCCGGTGGTATTTGAAATTGGAGAAACCAATACGGGTTTTTCAAAGCATAAGGATTTTTTTACTGTATGTTCAAATGTAAATGACAACTTCAAGCAACAGCTTAGCGCTCTGTTTCTACAGAAAGTTACAGCTAATCTTCTGGCGCATAATACTTCCAATTCAAATTGGCATCACCTGCAAGGCCTTCAACTAGCCGATCCAATTTACAAAAAACGAGTTTAAACGATGTTCTACTTGGCGCCGACAGATACGCGTCGACCTTTCTTGCTGGAAAGTGAACTCAGATAGATCTTATTGGGCGGCACCGCTACTTAAAATCTACCGTCCGTCAATCTCTCCATGTAACTGCTAATCTTGAACGAATCCTGCAAAAATTTTGGGGGAAAATTTGAGAGAACAGTGTGAAAATCACTTTTGTACAATACAACAGATCAACGACAACCAATTGGACAATACATAGTTCAACTTTCATTCAAAGAAGGATCACACCTTAGAAATAAAATTCAAAACTTATATAAGCTTTCACAAGGACTATAATAAAGTCGTTGAGAAATACAAGGAGCTGGTTCATATGAAAAAAGTAGACCCCACTATACTAAAGTACAGTCTATATTTTATTCCACACCATGGAGTAATAAAGAAGTATAGTTCCACGACTAAGCAAAACGTCCGAGGACACGATACTCAACGACCATCTGTTAGTCGGTCCACGTTTAAAAGATGATATATATAGGTATATATATACCCGACGTATAGGTCGGGTTCATAGCAGATATCAACAAAATTTACAGGTGGTTTGCGGTTCCTGCAGAAGAGGAAGGAGTAAAGGTCAAAACTTATCGCCTTAACGCGGTCACATTTGGTACCGCTGCTGCACCATTTTTAGCGGTAAGGACGCTTCAACAACTTACGACCAATGCAAGGGACGATTTCCCAATTGCATCTAAAATAACGAAGAAACATTTTTATGTGGACGATGTCATCCATGGAGCTGATTCAGAAGGCGAAGCTGTGGAAATGCAATACCAGCTTTTTGCAATCCCGAGATTTGAGGGGCTCCCGTTGCGAAAATGGACTACAAATAGCGATAAGGTGTCGGATGAAGTCCCAGAAAGGAATAAAGAGATAAGGTTGCCACTTTTTCGACAAAGTGAAGCCATCAAAATAATGGGAATACAATGGCATCCTGCCAAGGACGTCCTTAAATTTATTTACACTATAAACGACCCAAACGGGACTATCAAACGAATGATCCTTTCAAATATAACCCGTTTGTACGATCCAATAGGTTGGATTTCACCTTGTGTAGTCATTTTGAAAATCTTAATTCAAGACATTTAGAAAGAACAACAAGAGTGGGACGACGAACTTCCCTCTACCATTAGCTCTAAGTGGCAAATCTTCAAGTAGGAGCTAAATACCATCAGTGATATTGTTGAAATTTTTTTCCGTATTACCGTAATTATTGTAGCTATTATAATTATTCAGTGGCCGGTCTGCCGGCAGGAATCAAACTTTAAAATAAAATAAAAAAAAACCCAAAAGCGATCGCGAACCACACAGGTGGTAGTTATTTCGGTAATGGCGGATTACAGGACCAACAATGAAAAAAAGACCAAAAGGGGAAATTTGCAACAGGCAGCAAGTTGAGTGCTACCACTTTCGGCTGCTCAGCTTGGGGTGGGTTTGTGGTTAAAAAAAAAAAATAATATACGAAGGTAGCAAATCGCAAAATACGAATACACAAATATGTCCGCGCTACGCAATCTTCTTTTTTTTTCCGTCTTTCCGAACGATGGAAAATTATTTTTGTTTCTCTAGCGGGTCGCGTGTCCCGTTTGCCTTTCTTTGCACTAATAATTTTTTTTTTCACGTCGGCGAAAGCCTACCTGGATCTCACTATAATTCTCACTACACAATTATTAACTTTGCCTGGTATCCTTCTTTCCTCGTCTTCCCAGTTCTCCCTGTTGTTCACTGATCCTGTCCTATTTTCCTTTGACCTTCCACTTCAATTTTTTTCTTTTGTTTCACTTTTTAATTTCCCCTTTCTCTATTCCTTCTTTTTTTTATCACTTTGACCTAGACCTCTTTTTTTTATAAATCTCTGTATGGCGTTGTGGTCAACCAAGAAGTGGCTTCCCCGATTCGATTTATGTTCACTCAGACCATTGGTCACTCACCCACACATTCGTGCATTACATCTACCATGGCTTGGAGCACCGCTATACCGCTCTGTCATACACTCAAGTGTTCCACTTTGACTACCCAGATCCTCGGGGAAATTTCCGAATTCTGGGAATTTCCTTTGGCCTGAGTGAACATTTCCCCTGAATTGCCTTGGGTTCCAATAACCCCTTTTTTCCGAATTTGATCCCTGAAGTAAGTCGAAGTGACAAAGAAAGTTCATTTTCTATTCTTTCACGATTGCCAAAGGAGAATCAAGTCAGGATCTAGAGATCTTAGGTTAAACTTTTGAAAAATTATGAAGGAAGAAGGAAGCTTTTTTTCAAATTAAACTCACTTAATAAAGGTGGACCCGGTGGACTATCGTGCAGATTTGTGGGGAGGGGGGGGGGGGGGGTTAAGGGAATATCGGATAGCGTCCCACTCCTTACACTAATTTTAATTTTAGTAATTTAGTTAGCTTTATTTTTGATTTTACAATTTGCTGTTGTTTGTTTTTTTTTTCTTGTTTCTGTCTTCTGTTTCGGTTGCTGTGTTTTTATGGATGTGTTGTGTGGGGTGTGTTGCAGAGAGTTGCAGACAGTCCGCCTGGCTCTAGGCAACTTGTGCGGGTGGTAGATGTTTTATTTACACAGAGGGTTCCAGACCGTCCATCTAGCTCTAGGTGTGTAGTCCAAATAATATGGCCGTCCGCCATATGTTCTGAGCGTTCCAGGCCGTCCGCCTGGCTCTGTCTTTCCCGGGTGAACTTATTTGTTGTCACGCAGAGGCAGAAGTCCGGGATTGGAAGAATCTACAGGTGCCTTCCACAAATAGGTTCCTCCGAAGCGACAACAGACACCACAGAAAAGGCGGGTCAAAAGTGAAGGGGTTAGGAGCTGGAAGGATGGAGCGGATGCCTTAACTCTTTTTAAGGCTGGAGACTACCCATTAGGGGAGACAAAACAACATTTGGGACAAGGGTCGGCTATTTTGTGTTGGACCCTTGCACAGTAACAAAACCTATAGCGCTTTCCCTGCGCTCTTGTAGCAAGCCTTCCGCCTGCTCTGCGGGGTTCTTCCTAGGGTTTTGACCGTCCGTCGTTAATATTTATGTTGTTCTTTCAAGATGCTGAGAAAGTGCACCGATGGCTGATGCGCCCATGGCTGCCCATCACTCTCTCAGAATTTTGGACGAACAACTGTCTAAAGTGGAAGGTTCGAAGGAGTGAAACTATGGTTTCAAGGAAACAGAGTCCAGCTTGTTTTGGTTAATTTTACCGCAACAATATAAGGATTCCACGTTGGATAAAAACACTTCCTTATATGAGAACCACATTTGTTGCCAATAGGATAGAATAAATTCGGGAGCTTACGGATATCAAGCCGACAAATCTCCACAAGAATAATAAATGGTGGGATAGTCTGGATTCTCTATTCTGTTCATTGAGATTTAACCAACTAAATCTGAATGGAAAGCCTCCAGGTTGCAGGGGCCAATAATTAGTTTATCGCATCTGGGTACCTCATCCCAAACATTTTTCAGTTCTGGGTTTATCTCCCTAACTTTAAATTGAATTAACTTCTTAATAGATTCTCAACATTTCAACGTTTACTACGAGCGACAGCGGATTGACTTCGTATTATATAGATTTCCTGTACCGCACAACAAATGATTTTTTTCTAACTGCAGCGTCAAGACAGTCCATCTTTCTTTTATTGCCTATGTGTTCTGGCGATACAATACCAATAGGTCTAGGATAGCCTAAAGAAACTATCAAACCCTTGCAAAATAAATCCAAATTATCTCTAAGTTTCAAAATGAATTACATTAGAAAACTGGTCAGCTTGCTTAGGGTACACTGGCAGCTTCGTTATATAAATTTATAATCAGACAGCAAACTTTTATAGGGTCCCCAGCAAGAGGGGCCATCCCAAATCAATAGAAAAATGTAATACTTTTATGAAAAGTAGTGATATTTTTATCATAATCTATAGCGATGATAATCTGCTTTTAGCGATGAAATACAATGCCTGTGATCTCTCCGCTTTGGCTCTGCCAACAAATAGTCATACTTTTTTATAAAATTTACATCACGTTTTGTGACCGTATTTCGCGACCAACAGTTCCGATATTTGCTTTTAGTACATGAATCGTACAAAAAAGTGTAATGGTGAATGACATGTAGCATTCTATGAAAATTGCTTGTAGGGACCACAAATAGTATTCTATGAAAAATTGTGACTTGTTATTCTACCTATTTTTTGAAAGGGGTTATTCTATAGTTATGTTATCTAAATAATAAAAATCACAACTTTAATCTTAATAATAACAATTACAAATCTTGTTCGAATTGCTTGCCCTTGCCCAGACAGGATGCACAAACATTAGTTTTTATGGTTTCGTTGTTGTCGTCGCGTCGGGTCGGAAGAATGACATACTAATACTAATTGCTTTGGCAATTAAGAAGAAAAAGAGAAATCAAAGAAAAAAAAAGAATTTGGACTTAGGAATGGTACAAAAAAAGATGTGAATTTGGTATTACAAAATTATTAGAAGAGCTGGAGGTTAATTTGCCTGCCAACTTCTTTGATTGTTGCCGTTTGGATAAAGAACATTTTTTGAAGCTGCTACAGGAAATAAGTCCTTTAATAACTAAACAAAAAAGCGTAATGACGGAACCGATTCCTTCAAGAGGCTTGCAATTACTTTACGTTTTCTGTCAGCAATTGCTCCTCAAACTATAGAAAAAATAGTAATGGAAACTTGCGACGCAATTATATCAGCTTTAAAGGAAAACATAAAAGGGAGTTGAATAAGGATATTATTTTTATATTTTGGTAAATTTTAATTAATATTTTGCGAAAAATCATCAAACAGCTCCTGAGTGCTATTATATCTTCTCGATTCATTATTAACCATTTGATTTGGTGGCTGTTCAATGAAGGTGAAGAGAACGATGTTACACTCCACGATGGAGTGGAAGATCTATTTGAAGATTCTAATATGCTGTGGAATCCATGTATGACTCTTTCATTAAGTTTTTCAAGGCATCTAGCAAAGAGAACATCTGAAAAAAGTTTTCTTGCAAAAACTTTTTGAGTACTCGAAAGCTCCGAATATTGTGTTGCCCATCCTTTGGCTAGTGTTGTAGCATCGTAGCTCCTTTAAATGCTCACAAGCCATTTTAAGTAATTTGTTCTCGTCATTCAAAGCCGCTTTCATTTAAATGTTCCTTGCTTTGAAGCACTTTTATCAATCTGGAATTAAAGCAACATAATAATTATTTCACTTATATACTCTTCACTGAATTTAATATATATTTTTTTTCAGCTTCCTTAAAATGAAGATGAATGGAAAAAAGAAGCTAATCCCTTTGAAAAGATGTGGAATTTTCCTCACTGTGTCGGTGCCATAGATGGAAAGCACGTTAACATAATGAAGAATCCTGTCTCTGGATCGTTTTATTTTAACTATAGGGTTTTCTAATAACGACTTGACAAATTTTTTTCAACAAAAAGCAAACCATTTGAGATATTTCAAAAACTTTATTATTGGCTTGAAGTACAATTAAAACATTAATGAATGGAACTCGACTTCATTCATATGGCCACCGCGGGTACATTTGCAGCGGCGGATTCGTTGGACCCAATTTTAAACGACTCGGCCACACATTTCAACCGAAACGCCCGCTATTTCGCGTTTAATATTACCTCTGGGCTCTTATAACGTCGTCGGCGTGTTGGCATAAGCCAATGACTTAACTTAACGAGGCGGCCAATCGTGTTATCGGCCCATGTCTTGAGATAACACGCTCACCATACTTACTCTTCAATAAATCGATTGTAGTGTGTGCTGTGTGGCTTGTGGCACCATCCTGTTGAAAACACATGTCTTCCAAGTCCATATCTCCCAATTCAAGCCAAAAATAATCGGTGATCATGGCGCGATAACGCTGACCATTGACAGTAACGTGACGATCGTTATCGTAGACGAAAAAATATGGCCCAATAACGCCACCGGCATGCAAACCGCACCAAACAGTTCTTTTTTCTGGATAAAGTGGTGATTCATGAAGCACATGTGGGTTTTCATCTGACCAATAATGCATATTTTGCTTATTGACGCACCCATTGAGCCAAAAATGAGCTCAATCCCAACCCAATCGGAGAACGTACGTCGCTTCAAATGGTCCATCGGCTTCAATTCTTGAGTCAGCTTGATCTTGTATGGGTGTAAACCAAAATCCTTATGCAAAATACGCCATAATGTCGTCTGAGCGACGCGTAATTCTTGAGAACGCCCTGGAATTAACTGATTTGGATCGTTTGCTACAGACGTCTGAACGGCAGCGATATTTTCAACACTTCGACCAACCCGTTATCTCAATAACACGGCAACATCACTCAACGAATATGTAGACTCCAATTTTTGTACTAAACTGGTTATTGCCTGTCTACTTGGGCGAGAATTACGACCGAAAATTGGAGTTAACGCTCTTAAAGTTGCAGTCACCGACTCCGAATATCTGTAGAAAATTTTTATAATTTGCATACGTTGCTCGTTAGTGTACTTTACCATGATGAAAATGTTGAGTTTACTGAATAAATTGACAGTGAAAGTTTGATGATTAGTGAAACTGTGCGTTCACAAATTAAATTCAAAGTTGTCAAATCCCTATTGGAAAACCCTATATAAACGAAATTTTTCAATTATTCTTATGGCGCTTACAAATTCAAATTATGAGTTACTGATGGTGACCGTTGGTATTAATGGAAGAGCATCGGATGCGGGGATTTTCAATGAATCAAAATTATATGAAAAGATTTTGAATAAAACGTTAGGTTTGCCCAATCCTGAACCTGTATCTAATTCTAATGATATTTTACCATACACTTTTGTGGCCGACGACGCCTTTCCATTGACAGAAAATATTATGAAACCTTTTAGCCACAAAACTCTTAAAAAAGAAGAAATCATTTTCAACTACCGCCTTTCGGACGTACTCTAAAATATCGTGATTCTTTCCTAAGCCGTACAACTCGCTTATGGAATGCCCTGCCGACCTTTGTGTTTCCTGATCGTTATAACTTGCAAACATTTAAAAACAATGTACATCGGTACCTGTCTTTTCTTCCTCCCTAAATTTCCTTCGCCCGCGCTATGTACGAACTTTTTGAGTTCGTTCTTTTGATTTTCTTGGGTTTTTACCTCTAGGGGCCCAAAAATGCAGGTTGTGATAATTCCTGATTCCATCACGGTCGAAGTTGGGTTCATCTGTCCACAAGATTTTCTTTAGGTACTCCGGGTTTTAATGTCAGCATTTACTAAAAATCTGCAGAGATCTATCTTTCTAGCAGGATCTCCCTCCTCGATGACGTGTACCAGAGTCTAGTGGTATGCATACTGCCGTGCTGAGTGCAATTTGAACCAAACCTTCCATTGAAACACACAGAGCAAGGCTTCGTGCTTGCATACGGAACGAGGGAAAGTAATTTGATCAAGATTTGTAATTGTTACTATTAATATTTTATTTTGATTATTTATTTGAAGATAAAAGTTGTGATTGTTATAATTAAGATTTTTTTATGATTATTTGTTTAGGATTGGCACAAACAATTCGATTTCGGGTCAGGTACGCTTCCAGCACACCAGCTATCTGCTCTATTATTATCATTATTATTTTCAATAATTTATTAAAAGATGTCAACATTTGTACTTTTTTTTGAAAGGTTATAAATTGGGAAATTTAATTCTGTAATTTTTACGGGAAGTGTTTTACACTTTTTTTGAGTAACAATCTTTAATTAAAAAAAAAAATGTAAAAAAAATTATTCTGTTTTGACATTTATTAACCTTCTATTTCTAAAACCTTAATAATTTGATTTTTTTTAAGTAATCTTCTGTTCACTGGCTATCAGAAAAAGAAAATCTACCATCCTAATGCATGTACTCATTTTAAAATTGACACCTTAAAGTCAGAGGACGGTGCTTTTTTCTGAATTTCGACCCGTGGTTGTCGTAGCTAGAAACACTGTTAACTCATTAAAGATCAAGCACCTTTACAATAGAGATAATTGAAAAAACTTTGGGATTCTGTTTAATAAGTGTTAAAATTGACCAAAAATGAAAGTTTAAAAAATAAATTATATCATGGTTAATTTTTATTAGGGTGTACTCAAGCGAGTACACTGGCCAGGTATGTGCACTTCTAAGCGTTGCAATAATAATTCTTGAAACATTCTTTTTCAATGTAGTAACTGCATCGTAACTGATTTTTGGGAAATGTCCACCTTCACTGCGCATCACAAAAATCGGTGAATTTGGTTTGTACGGTGCTTTAGTTGATAATGATGAGCGTAAATAAGTCTGTGCTACTGTTCTGACAAATGAAAGAAGATTACAGTTTTTATCGTTTCGTAAACATCGCAGCCGCCCAGCATTAACCATCATTAAATTTATTATATGTGTAAAAATTGGCCACCAACACTTTTTCCCTTTATTTTTATCCGGTAATTGTTCACAAATTGATCATGAAGATTAACACCGCCCATGCCCTTATTGTATGAGGCCAAAGGTTTTGGCTGAGGAATCAATACTTTTTCTTTTGCTGTGGTTGACCATCTCTTAACTTTTCCTAATGGCTCCAAAGTATCGTAATTTGTTGCGACTGTAACAACTACATTGTCTTTCCATCGGGCAAATAATATGTTGTTGTTCTTATCAAATTTGTGACTAACTCTAACTGCAACAAACTTCAGACTGCTATAATTTCCAAACCGTTCATTACTGTGAGCTCAAATTTTGACACATGACAGATAATTTTATTATTTGTAAGGCTTTCACACGATTTGCGTCTCAGTTGTGTTGAAAAAAATTTTATCCGCGATGGAATTCTATCGTGATAGTGTGATTAATTTATATTTGGCTGGAAAACCACAAGTAGCTATGGATCGAGCCCTCCAGCTTCTCAACGTGAATAAATAATTTGTGTCTGGAAACAATTTTATTTTTGGAAAAAAAAACTTTATTGAAACTTCTTTATCTACATTTAGAATTTAAGATAAAAGGAAAATATTCATTTCATATTGTATTATACGGTGCAAAACGAGATTTCCATAAAGGAATAGCGCATTCCTGGCAAATTATTTTTGTGCGCGTTTGTTTTTGTTTTCGGGCGCAATTTGAGCACCGTCTTCGGGTCGCTACGGCAACAGGCAAATGCATTGAAACATTGCCCATATTTTTTTGTATCTCAGACACTCTTCCTCTACTTTTTGCCCTTCGAATTTGTGTGGTTTTAACACCTTCAGCAATAAGACTCCTTTATAGTTATAAGGTATTCGATGAAAGGAGTCTTCTTCCTGTTTAGCTCAGAACGTATGATCCAAGCGTTGACAGCGGACATTATAATAAGACGATAGATTGGCTGACTTCCGATTATGGCTGATCTCCCATTATTTCTCTGTGTAAACAAAGAATTCATTCCTTCTGCCCATTTTTCATTGTTTTCATAACCGTAGTCATAGTTGGCTTGTAACAATTGCTCAAAACCATAACTTCTTTTGTGTCTTGCTATTTGACACATGTTAACCCTGAAGATCTGGTGTTAAAAATTGCCTCTCCTCGCTCGAGTTTATCGCCTATTTTTAGCAAATTTTTTCTTTGGGTCATGCATGTTCCCACAGCTGGAAAGTTAAGGCTTTCCAGTAAGTTTACAGATGTAAAAAATCTGTCAAAGCAAACCATTACATCGGGTTCAGTTATTTTCCGACTCTTTCACCTAAAGTTCCCTCCGTAGCTTCCTGTTTACTTAAAGTGTAAATATTGAAATTATAAGTATACCCCGTTAAGGAGCCACACCGCAACCACATTTCTATTCCACGTTTTATAGGTTTTAGGGGCATATATTGCTTCAGGGAAGATCGACCCTTAAAACTTTGTCAGTGCTTTGACTTTAGCTATTTTGTCGCAATTTCTTGAATGTGCCCTTCAGGAGGAGCAAAATAAATTTTTGAAGATATTAACTTGTATCTATCCCTTGAAATATAGAGTTTCCTAATAACGACTTGACAACTTTTTTTTTAAATAAAAGGCAAACCATTTGAGATATTTCAAAAACTTTATTATTGGCTTGAAGTACAATCAAAACATTTATAAATTAAACTCGACTTCGTTCATATGGCCACCGTGGGCAAGTTTGCAGCGGTCGATTCGTTGGACCCAATTTTCAACGACTTGGCCACACATTTCGGCCGCTATTTCGCGTTCAATTTTGGCTCTGAGCTCTTCCAACGTCGTCGGCATTTTGGCATAAACCAATGACTTAACGTAGCCCCACAGAAAATAGTCAAGCGGCGTTAAATCGCACGAACGAGACGGCCAATCGACTGGCCCACGTCTTGAGATAACACGCTCACCATACTTACTCTTCAATAAATGGATTGTAGCGTTTGCTGTGTGGCTTGTGGCACCATCCTCTTGAAACCACATGTCGTCCAAATCCATATCTTCCAATTCGGGCCACAAATAATCGGTGTTCATGGCGCGATAACGCTGACTATTCACAGTAACGTGACGATCGTTATCGTCGACCAATAATGCATATTTTGCTTATTGACGAACCCATTGATCCAAAAATGAGCATCGTCACTGAAGATGATTTTGCGATGAAATTCATCAAAAGAACCCAATCGGAGAACGTACGTCGCTTCAAATGGTCCATCGGCTTCAATTCTTGAGTCAGCTTGATCTTGTATCTGTGCAAACCAAGATCCTTATGCAAAATATGCCATAATGTGGTCTGAGCGATGCCCAATTCTTAAGAACGCCGTGGAATTGACTGATTTGGATCGTTTGCTACGGACGTCTGAACGGCAGCAATATTTTCGACACTTCGACCAACCCGTTGTCTGACTGACATGGCAACATCACACAACGAATATGTAGACTTAAAATTTTGCACTAAACTTGTTATTGCCTGTTTACTAGGGCGAGATTACGACCGAAAATTGGAGTTAACGCTCTTTAAGTTGCAGTCACCGACTCCGAACATCTGTAGAAAATTTTTATAATTTGCAGACGTTGCTCATTAGTTTACTTTACCATAAGGAAAGTGTTGAGTTTACTGAATAAATTGTCAGTGACAGTTTGATGATTAGTAATAGAGTCCGTTCACAAATTAAATTTAAAGTTGTCAAGTCCCTATTGGAATACCCTATAGCTGATTTGACAGCATTGTTCCCAAGCGATGGATGTGTTGACCAGTAACCTTTCAAAGCTGGTACTCTGTTATAGCTCATGATGAACATACAACCTACAACAACCTTGATTTCAACTGCATCTGTTAGCTTCTACTTCCTCCGTTTGCTGCTGGAAGGCAACATTTTAATTCTTTCGTTGGTGCATTGAGCTATGTACATGTACATGTACATGTACACTTTGTAACAAACTTCGATGGGTGTCGACTTATGCAAAATACTTGAATTTACTGTACATTCTCGGGGTACTGGTGCTGTCGCTCGTGGAACAAAGCTATACCCAGGATCATTCCAAATCCGTGTAAAACTTTCCGTGGCATTACCTCCGCCCTCAAAATGCGTAACCTCTTGTTGGGACTCACTTGAACTCGTTGAATGTCTCGTTGCTTCCTCTGCTTCTTCATCTGAAGATTCTGCATTTTCCGCGCTGACATTATCTTCTGGCTCGTAGTCGCTACTACTATCGAACGAAAAATCACTTCCTGAGGTCTCATCCAAGTTCCAAGAATCGTCCAATACCAATAAGAAATAGTAAAAGCCGCAAAGGAATATTGGTACACATAATTACCACCAAAAAGTACCACTGGTACAAATGTGTACCAATCATTAAAAAAGGAGTAAATAAACAATTGTGGAGTAATTTCACTACTTACGTTTTATACAACAATAAAACAGTTTTGAATTAATAGTTTTACACACTTTTAATAAGTTTTGAATAGCGAAATGTTGTTTTTTTTTTTAGCAAAAGTTTACGACAACACGTTACAAAAACACTGGTACAGATAGTGACACGACTGCAAAGTTAACCGTTGGGAGATAAAAATTTATTGTTTATGCTTCAGGATATGGAATGGTACTCTTTACATTTGATTTATACATACATTTCAGAAGTTAGAATTTTTTGAACACTTGCTGGTACAAGCTGGTACATACCTTGTACCAGTAGGTTCGAAAGGGTTAAGCCAAACTTGTGACCATAGAAATATAAAGGTTAAAGGAAATCATCTCATAAAATTTTTTATCATTTTGGACCAGAAATATTCTAATATAAAGTAAATTCATGCACAAAGATTTAATTATCCTAATAACGATAAAAACAAAATTATATTAGGTCTACAACTTAATATATAGCGGTTTGCTAAGAGATGGCGTAACTTGTATTATTTCATTGATATTATTCTGTTGGAACATGCGTTGGAAAGCTACTATCATTGTACGTCATTTCAGTATATATCATTCATTTGAAGCGTATACAACAATAATTTTTTTTCACTCAAATATGTCGAACTTTGTGCCTGAAAAAGTGTTTTTGCGGGGAGTTCTTCTTCATTACTTTAATATGAAGAAAACTGCTGCCGAAAGTCATCGTATTTTGGTGGAAGCTTATGGTGAACATGCGCTAGTTGAGCGAACGTGCCAAAAGTGGTTTGCACGATTTAAAAGTGGTGATTTTGGCTTGGAAGACGATGAACGTCCTGGGCAGCCAAAAAAGTTTGAAGATGAAGAACTCGAAGCATTACTCTATGAAGATTGTTGCCAAACACAAGAAGAGATCGCAGAATCTTTAGGTGTCACTCAAGCAGCCATTTCAAAACGTTTAAATGCAGCCGGATATATTCAAAAGCAAGGAAATTGGATTCCACATGAACTCAAGCTGAGAGACGTCGAAAGGCGGTTTTGCATGTCCGAAATGCTGCTGGAACGCCACAAAAGGAAGTCATTTTTGCATCGGATTGTTACTGGTGATGAAAAATGGATCCATAACGACAACCTCAAGTGCTAACCGGCTAACCAGCCAAATCAACGGCAAAGCCGAATATCCATGGCGCGAAGGTAATGCTCTGTATTTGATGGGATCAGATGGGAGTGCTGTATCAATGGACAACGCTTCCGAACACAATTAATCCATTTGAAGAGAGCAGTATCCGAAAAACGCCCGGAATATGCGACCAGACACGAGGCAATAGTTTTCCATCATGACGAAGCTCGGCCCCACGTTGCCGTGGACGGGAAATCTTACCCCACCCGCCTTATAGCCCAGACCTTGCCCCTTCTGACTACCATTTGTTCCGGTCGATGCAGAACGCCCTCACTGAAATACGGTTCACATCAGAGCAGAATATCAAAAATTGGCTTGATTCATTCTTGGCTGCCAAGCCGGCGCAGTTCTTTTGGGATGGGATCCACAAATTGCCAGAAAGATGGGAAAAAGTCATAGCTTCAGATGGGTAATACCTTGAATAATACTATTGTACATGTTTTTTTTTTTAAGTAAACGTTCAAATTTTGAAGAAAAAATAACCCGAAAAACAAATTAAGTTATATACCCAATAATTTTTCAGAATCATTGAAGCTTGGAAATATTATTGTAAATAACGTTGACAAATTGAAAGAAATTCACGAAATAGAACTTAAAAAAAAAATTAAATCATATAAAACAAATATAATTGCCTTATTTTAGTTTTCCATATTATCAACAAAAAAGAATACATTTAAAATTTACAAATAGAATTCAGGAGAATTCTTATCTGCAGACAGGATTGACTCATTTGAGTTAACATTGTGAATTCGGCTAAATAGGCAAATGCACCTTTCCTTTTTAATTTTTTTTTCAATAACCAATTACATTGAACTCACCAATAACTAAACTTACCTTAAGGCATTTAGCTGAGCTAATGTCTATGAGCACTTTTTATTCTATAAATTTTGTTTAATCGAATGTTAATTAAAGTACAAACATAGACAATAAAGAAGATGCTTGGCATTTCTTTTCAGATCACCTCTCCTAACAGCAATATTATGCATCAAGTTTAGTTTGTCCAATAAAAGTTTTAGTTTAAGTTGAACAAGAGTATGTTTTTTTCAGAAAATTGAATAAAAAAATATTGAACATTTATGTTTTATTATTTTTTTTTTTTTTGCCACTTTGTGCTTTTCTTTTTCTACGCGAAGAGCGAATTCTATACTCGTCGATGGTCAGGCGGTATATGTTTATGCAAAATAATCGTTTCTGCTTTCGATCCTAGTTCCTCGAAAACTATACATAGATTGCAGCTTATTCAATAACAATATGAATAATTATACTATCGAAATCTTACTATATAAATTTTAATGAATAAATAATATATAGGGTTTTCCCATAGGGACTTGACAACTTTGAATTAAATTTGTGAACGCACTCTTTCACTAATCATCAAACTGTCACTGTCAATTAATTCAGTAAACTCAACATTTTCATCATGGTAAAGTTCACTAACGTCTACAAATTATAAAAATTTTCTACAAATATTCGGAGTCGGTAACTGGAACTTTAAGAGCGTTATCTCTAATGTTCGGTCGTAATTCTTGCCCTAGTAGACAGGCAATAACAAGTTTAGTGCAAAAATTTTGAGTCTACATATTTGTTGTGTAATTTTGAGGTGTCAGTGTGACAACGGGTTGGTCGAAAATATCGCTGCCGTTCAGACGTCCGTAGCAAACGATCCAAATCAGTCAATTCCACGGCGTTCTTAAGAATTGGGCATCGCTCAGACCACATTATGGCGTATTTTGCGTAAGTATCTTGGCTAACACCCATACAAGATCAAGCTGACTCAAGAATTGAAGCCGATGGACCATTTGAAGCGACGTACGTTCTCCGATTGGGTTCTGGAGAAGATGCGCCATGATGATGAATTTCATCGCAAAATCATCTTCAGTGGCGAAGCTCATTTTTAGCTCAATGGGTTCGTCAATTAGCAAAATATGCGTTATTGGTCGGGTAAAAACCCACATGTGCTTCATGAGTCACCACTTCATCCACAAAAAATATGGTGAGTATGGTGAGCGTGTTATCTCAAGACATGGGCCAGTCGATTGGCCGCCTCGTTCGTGCGATTTAACACCGCTTGACTATTTTCTGTGGGGCTACGTTAAGTCATTGGTTTATGCCAACACGCCGACGACGTTGGAAGAGCTCAGAGCCAACATTGAACACGAAATAGCGGCCGTTTCGGCCGAAATATGTGGCCGAGTCGTTAAAAATTGGGTCCAACGAATCGACCGCTGCAAACGTGACCGCGGTGGCCATATGAACGAAGTCGAGTTCCATTCATAAAATGTTTAGATTGCACTTTAAGCCAATAATAAAGTTTTTGAAATATCTCGAATGGTTTGATTTTTATTTAAAAAAAAAGTTGTCAAGTCGTTATTAGAAAACCCTATATAAGAACGCTATATAAGAAAAAGAAAGAAAGAGCCTGAGATAAGAGAACACAATTCTACATAGACGGAATTGAGCACGGGCAATCCTTAAAATCGATTTCAAGTAAGGAATATGTAAGTAGCCGTATCTGCAAAATATAAACAATATGGAAATTATATTACACATCTACTGTATGTGTCTGTACCCTGTACCCTGTCTAGTCAAGACTAGACATCATACACATTTCTTCGACGATTTCATACAATTTTGTCTCACAGGACTGTGTACCCCAAAATCAAACACAAAGCAATAATTAGATTTTCTGAATATGATATCTAACTTTACTTCGAAAAAAGTTAATTTTGGACTTTTTCCATTATACGTGAGTAAATTGAAAAACAGATAAAGATTCTACAGGAAATTCTTTTTGGTTTCAGGGAAGCCCAAACATTTCATAGAAGTATCTTTGGTGTGGGGATGGCCATCTGTTGAAGCTTTTATAATTTGTAGTACGACATTTAATGGTAGCGTTTATATAATTAAAGATTAAAAATTTACCAATCATAATGCATTTTTCCCGTCATTTCTCTTTGATTGCGCGCAATTATTTTTCTTTGAAAATATTTCCTAATGGCTATCTAATGAAACAATTCGAATAGTTCAAACAGTGGTAGTTTATTCGTATAGTCAAGTAGGTGATTTCACAAAGGTTGCTAATATAACTCAATATGGATCCAATAGTTCCAAAAGGAATATACAACTTCGATGAATATTTCCTGACTTTCTATGGAATTCAATTTTTGCGGCGGAGATCTTCGAATTCCCCATACGAAATTTACTACACTAAGCGAATATATATAGCAGCTGCAGGGTTAACAATTCATATTCTAACTCTCTTAGCAACTCTGGTACAACTATTGAACAGTTCAGATGCAGAACTCTCAAAATATATTGAAGTCGGAGCCCTTACCAGTGGTACTTTCATTTGTTTCTCTCGAGGATGTGGTTTGCTTTTTAAATACAAAGAATTGAATAAAGTGTTGAGAAATTTAGAGAAACTCTTTCCTACTTCAAATTTGGATCAGATGAAATATAATTACGAGAACTTCTGTAATGTGATCACTCTTAGAAACAGAACAATTAGGACTCTTTTGCAAGCTACTTGTACTATGTTCTCTATGTTTCCAATGTTGAGATCTATTTTTGACTGGGCCTTTGGCAGCCGAAAGTATCGGTATCAGTACGCTTTCTTCATCTTGTATCCCTTCGATACAAATCAATTAATTGTGTATGTTTGTTTGTATATTTTGCACTTCGCGATGGCAGTTGTGTGTGGTTTGTTTGCGTTTAATGACGATTTGCTTTTCACAATATCTGTGGCACAGTTGTGCATGCACTACAAATTTTTGTGCAAATCCTTTTGTGAAATGGATGCTCGAAAAGATTCTAAAAATTACCAGAAATTAAGGACACTGATTCGATATCAATATGCTTTACAGGGGTAAATATATAGCAAGACCTCTCCAACACAGGCTAACTATTAATATTCCGAGAATATTTTACTTTTTAGTTTGCGGACAGACATTAGCGAAATATTTAGTTTTACAACATTTATAAGCTTCACCATTATAAAAATAACAGTCAGCACTTTTGTATTTACAATGTATCATGAAGACGATTATTTTAATATGATTCCATACGTATTTTCATGCTTTGCCTTACTGTCGGGTGTTTTCATGAAATGTTACTATGGACTGGCTTTATACAATTCTGTAAGCTCAGTATGTGGATCCCTTATGCGAATTTTTCAATTAAAAAATTTTTTATTTAGAGCTTAGATTTGTTGCATGCGATTTACGATCATAACTGGTATGAGGGTACCCCAAAATATCGAAGGATGATAGCAATAATGATGACGAGAGCAAATCGACCCGAGGAACTAGAAGCATCTACATTAAATCGTATTTCAATGGAGTTTTTCAAAGAGGTGTACCTGCAAAAATTAATAATAATTTACGATTCTAATATATTTTCAATTTAAGGTGGTCATTCAAACCTATCAGATCTTTATGTTACTACATAACTTTACAAGAAAAAACACATAATCATTGCAAAACCAGATCGTTATACATGTACCAATAACTTTTAAGGTACATTCGACCTCTGACCACTCAACTAGATCACTACCTTATTTCCTAAAAAGCACAATTCTCATTTATAAAAATCGCATGGGGCTGCATTTATTAAACTTATTGAAAAAAAAAAAACAGTCTAAAATAGAAAGACTATTGTCTTGTAGAGCTTTGTTCTTACATTGTAGTTATACAGGATGAGTTTTTTAACTTGAGACATCAAATTACTCGAAAAATACGAGATATCGCGAAAAATATTTCAGACAAAAGTCATAAGGTTCTGAAGGGGACAAAAGAGGGTGAACACTAGTTTGACCTTGAGACCCATTTTCAAGGTCAAACGATGGTCACTTTTGATTTTTCAAATGATAGTTCCTGATTTTCATTGCTCAGTCGTATTGCTCGTAGGCTTGTCATACATACTGCGTTCAGCATTACCCAAAAACAACGACGTGGGCGTAGCAGTATTTTGTTTCCTTCGGGATGATTAATTAGAATGGGTCACCTTGCCTCCCACTGTTGAATCATTGAATTCTTCCCATTTCGACGTTTATTTCCCGAGACTATTTCAACAAATGCTCGAAAATGTGACCATTCACTTCAATACACTTGTTTATCCGCACTCTAAATGAACCAACAGAACTGAGAAGTATTTCTGGCGTAATCTTCCGGCAAGCTTTAGTTATTCGTCTTTTCATGTCCTCACGTGTTGTTGGCTTTTTTTTGTATACCTCACTTTTTAAGTAGCCTCACAAGAAGAAATCAAGTGACGTAAGATGAATTGATCTAGCAGGCCATTGCCTCGGACCCCCTCGTCCGATCCATCGTTGATGGTAAACATTGTTTAATACGCCTCGGGCTATTTGGGAATAATGGACTGGAAAAATATCATGTTGAAACCACATTGTTTGTCGCAACTTCAATAGCAGTTCTTCTAGTAATACTGGAAGATGGTCCCGCAAGAAGTTTGCATATTTTTCGCCATTTAAGTTGCCTTCAATAAAATATGGACCTATTAATTTATCCCAAATAATTCCCACCCAAACATTAACATTCCAAGGTGCTGGTATTCAACTTGTCGCAACCAAAAAGGGTTTTCGGTAGCCCAGTAATGCATATTATGTCGATTGACTGTACCGTGATTGGTGAAAGTCGACTTATCAGAGAATAACACCTTGGTAAAGAAAAGGGGGTCTCGTTCAATTTGCTGAAGTGCCCATTGACAAAAGGAAACCCGGTTGCGAAAATCCTCACTAGAAAGTTCCTGATGCATTGAAACATGATAAGGATGGTATTTATGCCGATGTTATATCTTACAGACAGTCGTTTGAGAAATTCCTGATTCACGACTTATTTGCTAATGTGAGGATCGTGTGCAACGGCAGCTAACACTGCTATTTCATTGTCCTCAACAGCCACCTTTCTGACCGATTCCTTTTCTTTGGTTGCACACTTCCTTCACCAGTGAATTGTTGGATGAACCGATAAAAAGAAGCACGCGATCGTATTTGGTCTGGGAAACGTTGGGCGTAAAGAGCAACAGCACCATCGATGTTTCTTCCACTTTCTCCATAAATCAATATCATTTCAATTTTCTCTTAAATTGAAATAGCCTGCATTATTAATCTGGAAAACGTTACTAATAATAATCAGTTCCTCGAAACAAATATCGAACTTCTAAATGAAGTACAGTTCCGTTCAAGTAGAAAAAAAAGGGCAGAGTGCACATCATACAATCATAAGTTTAGGACGATTTGTCTCTATCTGGAATTTCTTTGAGTTTTAACTGCACTTGAGGCAATAATGATTTCCTCAAAACAAATCTCGACCTTTTAACACCCTAACAACGTTGGAAACCGATTAATAATTTAGGCATGGCAGTGCAGTGGTATCTAGCACTGAATGAATAAGATCTTTGAGACAAAGTCGTGTGCCCCATTGAGGAATACGACTGAGCAATGAAAATCAGGAATTATTATTTGAAAAATCAAAAGTGATCTTCGGTTGGCCTTGAAAATGGGTCTCACGGTCAAACTCGTGGTCACCATCTTATGTCCCCTTCAGAACCTTGTGACTTTTTTAAGAAACATTTTTCGCGATATGGCGTATTTTTCGAGTAATTTTAAATGTCTCAAGTTAAAAAACTCACCCGGTATAGTTATACAGGTAAAATTACTTCATTTGCATAAATATAAAATATGTTTTTGTATTTGTTTTTTGTACATTACATAATACAAATAATCTCAAATTAGTTGTACTTTACATACATACATAACAAAAGTCCTGACTCACTTACTAACTCATCAGCTCAGCACAACGATTTGACCTAGAAACTTAAATTTTGCACAGAGGTTACCTTTATGATGTACAAACATACAAGGAATAATGAAGGATATTTTGAAATTCAACCCCTCAAGCAGCAGGTGGGGACTCAAATTTTGTATGGAAAAATAACAGCAAGTAGACATTTCAATATCTAGCATTGTAGGAGTACTCCTAAAAACAAATAAGCAAACAGGTATTTCGTTATTTAAAAAAAAAAAAAAGAAAAAGAAAAAAAACACTTGATGTACTCCAGTAAAAAAAATTAGTAATGATTTTTTCCTAAAACTTAGAATAGGGAATAAAGGAGATAATTATATATTTTCGATTTAAAATTAACTTAGGTAAGTTGATAATTGTTATCACTAAGCCATTGCTTCAAAGTTATATGGTCATTATCGTCCACCAGAGTCGTACGCGTCGCTTCCCGGACAGTAAATAAGCAGCGGGAGAAGACGGGCCTGCTCATTATGTAGTAAAAAGAACACGTTTAGCGCAAACGCTACGTTCATTTATTCTTCAATTGGACAGTACTTTGGGGTCCAAAACTATATTGTATTTCTAATATTTTCGACCATTTTTTACTTATGTGGCCATGCTGAATGCAGATTTATCTGCATATAATAGTTATTTCTTAGTTCCATTCCTCGTGATCCGTTGTATCTTTCGTTTTGAAGTGTATTTTAGTGGAAAAAAGTGCTCCATAAAATTGGATACCAATACAAAGTTAGGTTCCACATTCCTGCTGAAATCCTTGTAGTACTGGTCTAAGTAATTAGCTATTTTAAAAAGAAAGGAAAGATTACTTTTCCGTTTCGCGGTACCAATGTAGTGAAGAGAACCCATGAACCACTCAACTGACTGTTATTTTTATTTGACAAAACCCATTAAAAAAGTTAGGTATATCTAAACAAAAGAAAATTACAAAAATACATCCAAACATACCATCGGCTCAATGACCTCTGCAACACAACGACAAATACCCTATTTTCGAACGCCATAAGTGAGGAGGAATATGAAGATGCTGAAACATTTTGCTCTGTCAATACCTAGTCAATCTTTTTAAAAGCCACATAAAATACTACAAAGTGAATAAACTGATCTCGTAAGGGAGTTAGAATTCCCAAAGATTAAAGATTAAACTTCTTTCCGTTACAGATAAACAACACTGATGAAATATTTTGAAATGGCTGATTGTTTAGTTTTTTTTTGGAATCACGTAATTGGACTATATTATGTCATTAGTATTGAATACAAATCGGTTGAATGAAGACTATTTAAAAATAGCTCTGAGTTAAGCTGGCAAGTCGTCTTTCTATATAATGGCAATACTTTACCTACGATTTCTGTCGAATACGATTATATACTATACTATATACTATATATACTATACTATACTAAAGCTATGTTCAGATGATTGCCAGATCTGACAATATTGTCAGATATGTCACTTTAAAAATTGTCCCAAATGTCTTACAACCGTCTGAACTTACAATTTTGTCGTACAATATTTGCAGAAAACACATTGTCAGGTCATTGTCAGATCCTTGCTTGACATTGAAATTTTCAAGTATCTGGCAATCAGATACACACAACTGTGCCATTGTCAGGTGTTTAGGATATTTGCAAGCACATTTGCTATTGTCAGATGTGCTATGTTTATAAGGTCTGACAATTTTTTCATTGTCAGATAATTTTTTTATATTTGAAAAAGCAAAAGGAAGTGTTTCAGAACGCAAGTTTCGGTGCTTTTTTACGCTGTCTTTTTTTGTAACAATGAGTGAAATAAACTGTGTCATCGATGTCGAAAACGATACAACGTTTCGGCCGATTGAGGTTCTACCACTTGCTACCAGTTGCAAAATAAACCCAAAATTGCAAGAATCTTATCGAAAGAAAGTTGAGAGTGAATGGTCCCAGGACCAAATTTTGAAAATCATTCAAGAAATTGAGACGCGATGCAGTTTGTGGGATGCTGGATACACACTATACAAAATGCCGAAGGAAGCCTTATGGTAGGAGGTCGCTGACAGCATCCATATGAGCCTCAACGACCGTAAGCGCAAATGATCGAATCTCCGCATAACTTTTAATAGCAAGTTACTTGACAAGTATCGGAAAAAAAATCAGGTTAATGTACTAGCGAATTAGTTCCTATTACCGGAAGAATTTTAAACCAATGTTGTTCTTGAAAGCAAATAAAATTCTACAGTCTAATCAATCGACGTCGTCTATGGAATTGGTAATTATTTCTTCGCCTTTGTTGGTTTCATGTTTCAGAATTATTCATTCTTTGTGTTCGTTTTTCAGAATTTTGCTGTCAACGACGAAACAATTTTGCTGGATGTCAGCGAGCGTAATACGCTGGAATTTTTGTCACCGTCACCATTGACATATGGACAAGGACGCAAACGTAGTATTACTACGTCAACACCATCGCCATCTCCGTTAGATGGCAGTCGTTTAAAGCAAATGGCGGTAGAAGCACTGCAATCCATTCGTTAATAACCGAAAGATGCATCCACTACCTTATGCGACTATATGGCTCCCAAGTTGCAAAACTTAACCCCAGAATAAGCTGCGTTAGCAAGGTCTAAGCTGAAACATGCATTCAATGATATAATGGATGAAGTTGCTCTGATAATGAGTGCATTTTCAGTTTCATTATTTTTTACAATTTTGTTCATATTATAGCCTTCGTCTAAGAAGGAGTAGCCGCAGGAACAGCCTTTGGAACAACATTAACTAATGTCCATTACTAGGCAGCCAGCAACAGAAATTATTAACAATGGCGAGATTGCCAGTGAGAGGGCACAACCACCAAGGTAGACAATATTAAAAAACATATAATTTTTTTCATAAATAAAAATGTTATCGAAAATAGAAATTCTTTTTTTTTTTTTTTATTGAAGCAATTAATATTGCCATTCTTATTCAACCTCTTCGACGAAGTACGTCTTGAACTCATTTCGTACATCTTTTTCTTCGAGTAGAGTTTCAGTACAGGTTCTTTCAAATGAATACAATGTACTGCTTTCCACACCCACATCACGTCGCCAATCACCCAAGATAATGGTCGAATGAATTATTTGGAGTATACTTCTTTTTATTTGTTGTAATCAAGTAGTTGTGGAGCACGCAACACGCAAGCTTTACTTTCTTTGACTTCTCGGCATCCAAATGTATGGGCTTCCGCAGCACTCAGAAACGTACCGACATAATACCGAAAACATTTTCAATAATACGGCGCGCGCGACTCAATCGATAATTAAATACTCGTTGCGCCATTGAGAGACCTCGTTGGCTGTATGGTTTCAATATGTTCGACCGTAAGGCGAACGCATCGTCTGCAACGACTACATATGGAACAGGCAATTCTCTACCGGGTAGTGATTTGTCTCCTGGCAAGCCCAGCTGATTAGTGTCCAGCGCTTGGCCAAATGTGCATCGGTTTCCCATCAAAACAATGCTATGTGTGCTTTTATAGTTGTAGAATATGCTGTCAGCATTGGGTGGTGCGATCATTACTACATGCTTTCCTAACACTGCTCTAAATCAGTTTGGGAATTGCCACAGTTCGCTGAATTTGCTGGCAACAACATCTCAGGCCTCGGGTGCTCTCAACGTCTGCAATTAAACACCGTTTTGTGTGCATTTGTGTGTACATTGCATAAGGTAATGAAATTAATTTACCTGAAGACATATTTTTTTTTGTAATCCCGCGCGCGCACCAAAGGGATATGAATACCCTTTTACTGGTTTTTCTCCTAGGCGCGGGCGGGTGGTGTAGTAGTTTGAAACTCAGGTGTATTAAGTTCCGATATTTTTCCCAGAGGTGGTTGTGAAACTTCATGAGATGAGCAAGTGCATCCTCAACCAGTGGGTCTCAGTACGTGCTAGTTGTTAGTTCGTTACATTTAGCCCAGTCAGCAACCACTCCAATATCAGTGTTATGCCTTCATGTAAGAGTTGACGCCGACGGGATTCTCATATAACTACATGCAAATTCTACGAAAAGACTTTTTCAGAGAATTGCCTCGCACGGGATTCGAACCCGCGACCCTCTGCTTGAGGAGTGTATGTATATACCACTACATCACGGCCACCCCCTTATTTATCGACGAGCAGTTTGTAGATTGCATTCACAACTTCTGGAATGATGATATTTAAAATGTTGCCGCTCTATTGCTTAGACTCAAATAAGTTTACACGAAGTTCTAACGTTTCACATGTGAATAGAACAGTAGTACTAGAAAAGATCATTTTAAAAAGAAGGTGTTAAGATTTATATAACTTAAAAATCCTATAGTATGTCCGAACTTACTTGCACACCGCATTTCCACTCGATCCACAGCGAAAGACCCCTGAGTACCGAGATGAAAGATTGTGACGCATCGACGTATGGGCAGAATTTTCAACCAATCATCAGATACGCCTTACATACAAGGCGATACCGTTGGAAAAGTCAAGAAGCTGTTCCTTGAGGTGAAGGCTGTATTAAAAGCGATTGCTCCAGAAGATGTGAAAAAGGGGGTTGATGACTCGACAGAAGCAGGGCCATAAACACAAGAGCCAATAGATGCAAAGCCGAAACCGATAAAACGAACTCCACAAGAAGCTGCAAGTTATACGCCTGCTGAAGAAGCAGATGGTTCTATTGAAGATGCTGATGCCTTGACAGAAGCAGGTCCATCAACACAAGGGTCAACAGACACAAGCTTCACAAGAAGCTACAAGAAATACGTCGACTGAAGCGACAAGGCTCATAAGAAAACAAAAGCTAATATCTGATTCAGAATCGCCATTGTCGATGCAACAGATACAACAGCCCAATCAAAATCATTCTTTGAACTAAAAATTCAAGGAATCAACAAATATTGGACTCAAATATAACAACTTCATCAAGATCTTGGAGAGCTCACTTAAGACTACAGCTCATTAGGCTACGACATAAAGGCGTACATTGAATTAGAGGAACAAGTTCAAGAAGTACTAGTGTGACTGACTTCCAAACTGGAAGCTTCCATGAACACTCATCAACAAGTTTAGCAAGCCACTTCATCCAAGCTACAGCTGCCAAAAATCACCAGAATTTGATGGAGACTATGAAAAGTGACGTCAATTTTCTGATCTCTACATGAAGATGGTTCATAAGCAGCCATTGAGTAACTGCCAAAAAATGTGGTATTTTAAGACTAACTTAAGGGGAGAGGCCGAAAAGCTTTTGAGACATTTAGCATTGTCAGGTGACAACTACAACGCGGCGTGGAAGATGCTTCAAGATAGGTACGAGAACCCGAGGCTTCTTGTTGCGTCACTTGTTAACAAGTTGCTCAACCAACCAGGGCATGTTTCCGACCAACCATCAATGGCCCATATTAAGACCGTGCATGATACCACAAGGAAATACCTGATGGGATTAGAAAATTTGAAGGTCTCCACATCAACATGGGACCCGATCATTCTTCCAATCCTTTACAAGAAAATTGATCGAAGCACGCATGCTCTTTATGAACAAAGTTTGGTTAGTCCTAGGGAATTGCAGTCTGTGACGGAGTTTCTTAATTTCCTCGAAACACGTTTTCAATCTCTTGGAGCCTTAGGGAATAAAGAAAAAAAGATTAAGGAGTTCAAAAACCAGACAAGATCTTCGGCTACATTAACCACAACGAACAAAGGGCAGCAATCGCCCATGGAATGCATTGCATGCAACAAAAGTCATGCTTTATACCATTGCAACAAATTCTTACAAATGAGTCCAGCTAATCTTAACAAGTTTGTTTCTCAAGAAAAACTTTACCAGAACTGTCTTAAGAAGGGACATTTCGCATCTAATTGCACACTGAAGGGATGCAAGATATGCTCTAACAAACAACTCATTACTACATATTGATGACATTCAAGCACATCGTTCAACGGCCCAAGCAAAAAGGAATACACTTCAACAGACAGCACATTCTAGCTCATCCGCAAGCGCGCAGAAACATGCAGAGCCAACATCTGCACTGACCACAACGAGTCATACAAAGGAAAAAACCGTAATCCTGGGAACTGCGAGAGTGAGATTCACTAATAACAATGGAACCGAAATCGAATGCCGAGCACTTCTGGATTCCGGATCCCAGATAAACATAATCAGCGATCGTGCTATAAAGAGGCTAGGTTTAGCGCCATCGTCTACCAACATTCGCATTCGAGGTATTGGTCAAAGCTACCTAAAGTCTCAAAAAAGAGTGAGTGACCAGCAGCCTTCGTATTACATACTATTTTATCTCCACAACCTAGTAAAAAGTTGGATATCTCGTACTGGAACATGCCACACAATATTCAGCTGGCAGATCCTACTTTTCATGAATCTGAATGTATTGATGTAATTCTAGGAACTGAAGTGTTTTTCCAACTCCTCTCAATTGGGCAAATAAGTCTAGGAAATAAATTACCCACGTTGCAGAATACAGTCTGGTGGGAAAGAAAGAAAATGGATTGTGTGGTAATTTATAATGGGGTGTGCAAGTAAGTTCGGGCATACTATAGGATTTTTAAGTTATATAAATCTTTACAGAAGGAATGGCCTTTTCATCAGCGACTCGAACCAGGGCAAAAAAAAGTTCAATTGGTTTTTTAGTCTTTTATTTTTTGTTTACCATGACTTAATTTATAATACAATTTGATTATTGCTTTTCGTCTTCGGGCCATCTCTTATATATTGTATGACACACAGGTGATCTGGTTTGGCAACTGAGAAGAGTTTGCCATTATGTCTCACTACATTAACGACGACAATTACTCCAGTGCCGCTGAATATTGCATTGCCATGTTACGCCCTCTTACTTATGGAAGTTTGTGTGAGATGGAAGCAAGCAGAGCATTTCTACGCAATTCCTTATGATACTCTTTGGCGTAAGCAGGATAATATCTGAGGACCATTGTACCTCGGCTGGTATTATTTCGTCCGGACCAGTAGATTGTTTCTTGTAATCAGTTGAAATTTTTCCGCCGCGATGCCTCAGAGGTTTCTGTAATATTGTCACAGAATGACCTACAGGATTGTCGCTTTGCCTTCCCCAGTTGTTTTTTTTTATATGTATTGAGAAATTCATTGTATGAGTCCCAGTCAGTCGCTTTTCTTGTTCTTTTTGCTGGGATTAAAAAGTTTTCTGCAATAGTTTCTACGCAGTCACAATGCTGATATTCACCAGTGCGCGCAGGAAGCCTGACTGAAAACAAGGACGAAATCAGTTCAGAGGATAGTATTTTTAACAGTATTCCTCTGTATTTTGACCAATCAGTTTTCCGATAATAATTAGATAATAACGACTTGACAACTTTTTTTTAAATATAAGGCAAGCCATTTGCGATATTTTAAAAACTTTATTATTGGATTGAAGTACAATCAAAACATTTATGAATGGAACTCGACTTCGTTCATATGGCCACCGCGGGCACGTTTGCAGCGGTCGATTCGTTGGACCCAATTTTCAACGACTCGGCCACACATTTCGGCCGCTATTTCGCGTTCAATGTTGGCTCTGAGCTCTTCCAACGTCATCGGCGTGTTGGCATAAATCAATGACTTAACGTAGCCCCACCGAAAATAGTCAAGCGGCGTTATATTGCACGAACGAGGCGGCCATTCGACTGGCCCATGTCTTGCGAACCACTTGAGAACTTGGCACCATCCTGTTGAAACCACATGTCGTCCAAGTCCATATCTTCCAATTCGGGCCAAAAATAGTCGGTGATCATGACGCGATAACGCTGACCATTCACAGTAACGTGACGATCGTTATCGTCGACGAAAAAATATGGCCCAAAAACGCCGCCGGCATGAAAACCGCACCAAACAGTTATTTTTTGTGGATGAAGTGGTAATTCATGAAGCATATGTGGGTTTTCACCCGACCAATAACGCATATTTTGCTTATTGACGAATCCATTGAGCCAAAAATGAGTTTCGTCACTGAAGATGATTTTGCGATGAAATTCATCATCTTGGCGCATCTTCTCCAGAACCCAGTCGGAGAACGTACGTCGCTTCAAATGGTCCATCGGCTTCAATTCTTGAGTCAGCTTGATCTTGTATGGGTGTAAACCAAGATTCTTACGCAAAATACGCCATAATGTGGTCTGAACGATGCCCAACTCTTGAAAACACCGTAGAATTGACTGATTTGGATCGTTTGCTACGGACGTCTGAACGGCAGCGATATTTTCGACACTTCGACTAACCCGTTGTCTCACTGACACGGCAGCATTACACAACGAATATGTAGACTCAAATTTTTGCACTAAGCTTGTTATTGCCTGTCTACTAGGGCTAGAATTACGACCGAAAATTGGAGTTAACGCTCTTAAATTTGCAGTCACTGACTCCGAATATCTGTGGAAATTTTTTTTTAATTTGCACACTTTGCTCGTTAGCGTACTTTACCATGATGAAAATTTTGAGTTTACTGAATAACTTGACAGTAACAATTTGATGATTAGTGGAAGAGTGCGTTCACAAATTAAATTCAAAGTTGTCAAGTCCCTATTGGAAAACCCTATATAAGAGTGTCTAGTTCTTCCAGTTTCGCGACTTTCCAGTCATGAGTCCGAAGGGTCAAGTTGCTGATCCTGATAATCAATAGAATCCTCTCTGCGAACCTTAGCCACGATCTCAGGCTTTGCATCCAGCCAAACTTCTGCTAATTCAGCTATGTATGTTTTTAGTGTAAAGATCGGGAGATCTTTGATCAGCACAAGCGATACGTTTGACGTGGCCTTGGTACGTAGCCAGGGAAGGGAGGTGGTCCTGAGTTTTTCCGCATGATGACCAAGATGTAGCCCGAAATCTTTTGCTTGACCAATTGCCACCTTTCGTTTTTATTGATTACAGATAGAATTCGCTAAAATACCTAAGAGATATTTGCTGGGGGGCCCAGGAGGGGCGGGTTTTTTTTTTTTTTTTTTTTGGCTTCTTGGGAAACGGCATGATTTCCTCCAACGATCTCTGGCACATGGTGGAGCCCTTCAGCGTTGTGAGATTGGTGGCTTATCTGTCTTAAAGGATGTTGTTACCCTATCCAATCTCAACCTCCGGGAAGTATCTGAAGGTTTTGATAAATCGTAAGGCATTTCAGTGTCTGATATAAAGCGCCTTGGATGAGGTTTACCAACGCGGCTAAGCCTCTGTTTTCTTATTTGAGGGAGGAATTTTAGTAGAAGTGGTAGGACTATGGCTTGCCACAATCTAACCAAAGGTTATTTTTGTTTCGTTGCATTTGTCTTTAAAAGATGGTGTACCACGGCCTGCTACGATTTCATATCAGCTCGGCAATGCAGGGGCCTTGCCGGTAGTCGGTGCAGTTACTGTTCTACAGCCTGCTATTAAAAAGTGCAGGTCTCTTGTTCCGTTTTTTTTTTTTTTTTTTTTTTTTTTTGAGAGAGAGAGAGAGTTTATCTATTGATATCCGAAGAATAGCGGTCCATCGGTTCAGAGATCCGCTATATACAGATAAGGCTAGCTAATTTAGAAGTCGCCAAGTAACTGGATACTTCGTTCAAGACTGAGATATTTTTGTAGATACTGTACTCTCAGCCAGGCCAATCCTCGGCACGTGTCGTTTTACAGTTTTATCCAGCCCGGCGGTGAAAGGAGCATTCTTTAGTTTCGGGACTAATCCGGAGAACTTCTCGAGATTTATTGACCTTACTTAGCTTATACAATTCGACATGTTCGAGGCACAGGTAGAGGTTTAAAAGGTGCAAAAGCAAAGTTTTTCAAAAACAGTCGATGAGTTTAGTTATTTTTCGGTAAAAAGAATTAGAAAATATTTATTGAAGTTCAGTTTTGTTTTGCTGACCTGTGTTATTCACTTAACCAACGCGAATGAAGTCGCTTGTATAAACTAGTGAAATGATATAAATTAATTAAGTTAAGTGGATTAAGTACCTATTAGGTGAAGCTAAGAGTGCCCGCATAGGGCCAGTTAGAGAGAATAAGAAGATGATGGTTAGATAAGCTAGTTTTCATCGTTTTTTATATAGCTTGAAAGAGTAGATGAATTAAAGTTAATAAAAATAAGTTGAAATGAATATAGTAAATAACAGTCGTTCATCCAGGTTTAACATACGCATAGCAGTCTTGGACGATGTATAAGAAATATATGCTAAATGGAAAATGGAAACGAAGCGAAAATGTACAAATGATAACGTAGAATGCTTGAAACTTTTGTAAAATCTTGCAACCTTTTAAGCGGCGCTATAATAATGTACAATAGATACATGAGCGAAGTATGTTGAATAAGATGCAATTATTTATACGCGTTATATGAAAGAAATATATTTTAATTGCAAGCCGTTTCGAGGCAAACTTGCGGAAACTCATGATTTTATCTGCAATGTATCTGAATATAAATCGAAGTTTTATCAAAGTAGGGAATACTATAAGGTACCTCAAAGCTTTAACGTTACCTCACAGGGGAATCGTCATCGAAGTATAAATCAATGTTGGCGTCAATTTGAAGTTTCATTGTACATTTAAACATTTACATGAAGATTCACTTACAGTTATTTGAAAGGCTAAACAAGCAAACAAATAAAAGTACGATCAGAAGACCTTTCACTCATCAGAATTAAATATGTATGCACATATATAAGTCGTCACTTAATTGCTTTGGTTTACAGACTCCTAATCACAATTAGCTTTGATCAACTTTTAGGCCAAACCGCTGCTTACTCCTCTCAGTTGGAGAGAATATAATAAGTTTATGTATCTATACATACGAGTATGTATGCGATTAATTTTAGATGTCAATCTCTCGCACTCACCAAAGAGATATACGCTTGTTTTTTTCAATCTCCTTGATCACCATCACAAGCACAAGTATGTAACATAATTATTCCTTTCATTTTGTTTATGTAAACTGGTTTGGAAATTCCTCGCCAAATTATGACATTTCAAACGGCATTTTTTTCATATTGGCGTAAAGATAATTATCGATAACTAGCCAGAAACTTCAATAGGCACCCATATGACGTAGTAATCCCTTAACCTTCTCAGAGTTCATAGATTAATGATCTTCAAATCGATTACGAGAAACAATGCCAAATGGAGATTCCCTTCAGTCACATGTTATCAATTTATGTTAATGAGGCGCCGCGGTTGCGTCACACTCTTCTCGATTATGGTCATCACTATTGCAAATGAGTTATCGAGATGTGCTTGATATATTTGCATATACAACTGTAGATACTCGTGCTCTTTGTTTTGTTTCATTAAATTTTCAACTACTATTTCGTTTTTTGGTTTTTCTGTCTTTGATTTTATAACTCTCAGCCTATTTTAAATGTCAAATATGTATAGATAGGTACGAGTATTCGTTCGCATATCGATGAGTTAGCTGGCGGCATCTGTCTTTCACAAACTATGCGTGTGTGGTCAATATTAAATTTAATCCAAATTTGAAGTAGCGGTAAGAGATATGGCCATCTACCCACTGGTAAACTGATGATTGACAGTAAGTGGATTGAAGAAACAACACATTTTGCACCAACAGATTGCATTCCTCGACGAGGGCTCAACTAACAATTGTGAGTAATTAACCTCCGTGTAAATTAAATAACGAGGGAGTCAAAAAAAAGGCAATACAAATTGTGCTTTTAAATGGTATTACTGTTAATATGCCGTTAAGAGAAAACACAGAACTACGAATACCTACTGTGAGGCGGCACTTTTTTACCATGAAGTGCACTAAACATTCCATGAATTTTCATAAAGCCGTGTCATTTATTACTAAGGCAATCACAATGTGGGTATTGCTGTCAAAAATGTATGCCTTTGGGGCCAGAATGGCTATAGGTACACATTAAGTTTTAAAGATTCATTAAATCAAACAAAGATTTTTGTGTAACCAGCATCGATTTGAGTTTTCCGTGGCTGCAAGATAAGGTCTGTGATAAAAGATAAATGAGGAACAGACGGTAACGTACTTATTTTTGGTCATTTAGTTTAACTGAAACCGAAATTGATAAAACAATTCGTATGTTCTGGCCTGAGGTTAGTTCGAATGTCTTGTTTTGAAGTAAGATTCTCGCAAAATTAAAACTTTCCATGATGTAGCAGATATCATTGATCTTTAACTTGGGAACTGAAGGTTACAGGTGAACTAGTAATTAAATGCATGAAAACGCGTAAAGTTTACATAAAAAATATGTTATTTAACTTTTCCGTTGTAAAAATGAGGTAAGCCTGAGCCTCAACTAACAAACCTCTTCATTCGCACTTCAAGTTGTCTGAGGTCCCCTGAGCTGTGGCGTTCATTCGCTCAATATGGCCTTGACATCTCAGGCGTTGGATGTAGCAACCGCTTCACAGCCCATACAGTTCGTGGTTGAATCTCTTTCTCTATTTCCCGTCAATACAAATGGGATCGGAATGGCCAATTGTTCATACTTTCTTCAAGATCAATGATATAATGACCGATATATAAGGACCGGGTTCATAAAGCCAGTTTGGCCTTACGAGAGAGGACTCTGTTACTTAATTGAACCCAAGGAAACAGTTATATCGTTGCTGCTGATAATTGCGAAGCCAAGTCCGACGAAATCCTTAACTTAACTTAACTTAAATTAACTACATCGAAGTTAAAACTGTCGATTGTGATTTTCTGGCGAAGCAGTCGGTGGTGTGCGTCCATTTCTGATGACAGTATGTATACATTTCATTTTGCCCACGTTTTCCGTCAGACACATTTTGTCGCCTTCGCGTTAATGCTTAGTTCACGGTTCGCTGTGCTCGTCCAAATACACCAATGTCATGGCATATGCAAGTAATTATTCGAACGCGTGCTCTTTTGTTGGTTAGTGAGTATTGCATACACGACAGCTCGAAGCCTTGTCTAAGGCCTTGTATGCCTTCGGATACAATTCATTACCAACCTTCATAGAGCAGCGATAATTCTCCATTTTCACTCCGGACAATCTGTTGAAATTACACATGGCATTCCATATATTGTTAAGTTATAAGTCGTCATAACATCTGGCTTTGGAACCGACAAATATATAGTGAGTGTCAATTTGATATTCTCTTGTATTTTCTTAGATCTACAATGGTGTTAATATTTGGTCGATGATGGACGTACCTGGTCATAAGGACTAACCAGACCAGATTGTTCACCAATGGTTTTGGATGCTTGCATAATACGGCAGAAATGATTGGATAAGGGATAATTTGGAGACTTTACTCCTCTATAATTGGCGCAGTCAAAAAACAAAATAAGTTGATTTTTAATGCATCAGGCACAGTTAGCTAAGATCATAGCCTTCAGACTTGCCAATCCATTTTCCCAATCATTTGCTTTATATATAAAGGGTTTTCTAATAACGACTTGAAAACTTTTTTTTTTAAATAAAAGGCAAACCATTTGAGATATTTCAAAAACTTTATTATTAGCTTGAAGTACAATCAAAACATTTATAAATGAAACTCGACTTCGTTCATATGACCACCGTGGGCAAGTTTGCAGCGGTCGATTCATTGGACCCAATTTTCAACGACTTGGCCACACATTTCGGCCGCTATTTCGCGTTCAATTTTGGCTCTGAGCTCTTCCAACGTCGTCGGCATTTTGGCATAAACCAATGACTTAACGTAGCCCCACAGAAAATAGTCAAGCGGCGTTAAGTCGCACGAACGAGGCGGCCAATCGACTGGCCCATGTCTTGAGATAACACGCTCACCATACTTCCTCTTCAATAAATCGATTGTAGTGTGTGCTGTTAAAACCACATGTCGTCCAAGTCCATATCTTCTAATTCCGGCCAAAAATAATCGGTGATCATGGCGCGATAACGCATCGTTGACGAAAAAATATGGCCCAATAACGCCGCCGGCATGCAAACAGTTACTTTTTGTGGATGAAGTGGTGATTCATGAAGCACATGTGGGTTTTCACCCGACCAAGAACGCATATTTTGCTTATTGACGAACCCATTGAGCCAAAAATGAGCTTCGTCACTGAAGATGGTTTTGCGACTCCGAATATCTGTAGAAAATTTTTATAATTCGCAGACGTTGCTCGTCAGTGTACTTTACCATAATGAAAATGTTGAGTTTACTGAATAAATTGACAGTGACAGTTTGATGATTAGTGAAAGAGTGCGTTCACAAATTAAATTCAAAGTTGTCAAGTCCCTATTGGAAAACCCTATAGTAGGAACTCTGTTTGTCCCAGAAGCTTCATTTAATAATAATTTAGCTTTTATATTGCTATGCTAATATCGACTAAACCAGGGAGACAGTTTTCTCTTGTCTCTTTGTCCAGGTTGAATAGTTTATTTTGCGTGGAAGCAAAATTTTGACCATCATCGCAATAACATAGTCTGCAAAAGTAGTTATTCTAAGCACCGACTGCGACTTAACTGTTAGTAGTCTACGTTTATTGTTGTAGCCCTCCATTCTGACTTCTTAATCACGGCATGTTCGTTTTGTTATCTCATAAGTATTTTGGAAGTTAATCCTTTAACCTTTAACCCTCCTCTAATTTTCTCGTTTAAAACTTTATCGGTTTTAACTAAAATTTTGCGTTTTTGTCCATCCATGTATCTGAAAATCATCACCCAACTTGAATTGACTGTACTGACCAAAAAATGTACTATGCCATTTTGGCGAGTAACCTTAAAAGATGGCCTATTTGGTCTGAATTCCAAAGTAGTATGACACTTGCTAGACTAAAGCTTAATTGAGGACAAGATAAATATTTTATTAAAGAAACTCGTGTTGATTTCGTGCTTACAACTTTGGCTTTCTTTATTGGACTTCATTGCGTTTCGACTTTAATTTGCTGTCTGACCGTATCTGTCGAACCTGGATTTTTTCTGGACTAGTGTTGATCGTTGATGCCATCATACTATCTCGATACACTGCTCAGGAATATGCTAACATGCATCTTATTTATGGGGAATGCAGGTGTAATGCTTGTGCTACAGCCAAACTTTATCATGAGGGATACCCAAATGCTCCGGGTCTTACCAATAAACAAACCAGAGAGTGAAATTTCGGAATCAATTTTAACTTGTCAAATCAACCTCAAGGTTAATTGCATTCACAAGCGGATGCTTTTACGAAAGATTAAATTGAGAATAACCAGTATACCAGATAAATACTTTGGCAAATAATTTAACCGTATTGAGCTATAATATGTATATCAGGCCTGAGGAATAAAATGTTATTCATAGATTCTTTTGATTATGTAAATGAGTTTGATGTATTGTGCTTGTATAATTTGAAACACATGTAATAGATTACAAAAAAACAAGATGTAAGAATCCTTTTAAAAACCATGAACTTAAATCAACACTTGCCGTTAAATCAAATTTATTTGGAGGAGCAAGCGGAGGCGAGCTTTTTGGTTATAGGAAGCAGGTTAAGTGGGCAACGGTCACCATTAAAAAAATCGAAGAGAAATATATTTTGTAAATAAAAATGGGGAACACAGCAGTTACTTTAGTACCAGTAAATACAATATAAATTGTAGCAATTGGCTGTGTGAATTTAATAAATTAAGTGAGGGGTTAGACCACTCTAGAGGCCCCAAAAATAGGGCTTTTTGTATTTTTTTGTTTCAGGTAAAATATAAAACAAATCTTATATCATATATATATATCTTATATTATATCAATTATATAGGTAAATGTATGGATGTATGGTTTAGAATAATTTAATTAGAAATTTTGGCTGTACCTCATTTTTCAGATGACCTCTCTTTTTGGAAGGATCTACAGAAGGATTTGAATTCTAGAGTGACCTATCCCCTTATATAAACTTAGCTTAACTGAGCTCATACTCATAGGAGGCTTTAATGGAAAATTCGGTTTAGCGCATAACAGTTTTGTAGATGGCATGGACCCAACACCTATTAACTTAAAGCGCAATTCCAATGATGCATTTTACGATTCAAAAGGCGAAAAAATATTAGAACTAGCAACTTTGAGACTGCAAAGTTCTTAAGCAGAAGTTATTTCGTACTTGTGGATCACAAAATTCTTTTATGGTAAACCTGGTAATATAAGAATGCAAAGCTTTATATATAAATGGCTGACTTCTTACTTATGTGACATAAAACAAAAAAAACCGTACGGTTTTTTATTTACATAAACCCTATCTTTGATCAGAAATTTAAGGGCAAACCAACTGCTTTTGAGGACGATATAACTTTTTCGTTATAGTTATAGAAGTGTCTTCCCGACTTGATTGCTGACATTAATTTCGATTTAAAACAATTTTAAGAAGCTGATTTCTTTCTCATAAAATGATTTTCAGCAAAAAAAGCCAAAACGATGTATCTATTTAAGTCTTACGGGTTCTTTGGCTCAGCCTGACTGTGAAATATTTTACCATTCTGCTAATTGTCCGAAATTCATATAATAACAAGATATCTGTTAGGTGTGCTGATGATTGTTTTCAGGTGAATTTTGTGCAATATTTTAAAAACCTTAGAGTTATATTGGACTATAACGTGAACTGGTTCGACCACACGAATAGTATAAAAAAATATCTAATGTCATGCTCCAGACAAATTTATAACTTATATTTATATTCCACGCAAAGGTTATTATGTGCATGGTAAATTATGGTTCAATCAAATATTCAATATGGTCTAACTTGTCGGGGTAGAACTTTTCTCTTAATAAAACTAGCCCGTTGCTTGTATAACAAAAACATATTGTACGTATTATATATTGAACAAATCGTTTCCATTTCGCTAAAACATCTCTATAACTACAAAGTCTTAAACGTATTTTATGCTCACCATGATTTAAATATTAACTCTGGTAACTTTGTTGATATCCTTTTACATAACAAAACAGATTTTAGGAGTTTTTTTTACAACAGTAGCCCCTATGCTTTTTTAACAAATTCCCGCTTTTTATAAGAAGGTTAAAAAATTTACCAATAATATCTTGGCTATTAAACCATAACTATAATCAGATTGAAAATATTTTAAAAATAATAAAACTAATAATATTTATAAACACAACTTTATTTTTTTTAAAGATAAATTCATTTACAAAATTAATATCAAACTATAAGTTGTCTTTACAACGTATTAAACAAGAAGAAACAAAGAAACAAAAGAACCAACTCCGTCTTATATGACAGTGACAAAAATAAATGGAAAAAAGATTTAAAGATGTAACAGATCAATGAAGATGTGATAGATCATTCCTCTAGCCTCAGGTCGCATTCACAATATCCGTAGAAAACCGAATCCCAATCTCAAACATCCGGCCCGGTTGGACAGTCAGGTTCAAAAGCCTCCACCAGCTGACACAGTTTCTGCACTGCCCGTGTACAAACTCCATTTGCCGTTTTCAATGTTGCGTTACGAATCAGTCTATCACTGTCCGGATGAATGTTCGTGATACGGCCGATAGTTGGTTTGGTGGCAGATTCTCCTGCCGAATCAGGACGATGTCACCCACTCTGATGTCCTCTGAGCGCCGATGCTATTTGCTCCTCGTTTGCAAAGTTGACAAGTACTCCTCACTCCAGCGTTTCCAAAAGTGTTGATGGACCTGGCGCAACCATTGCTTGAGACAATTGAGGAGCACCTTAGAGAGGCTGGGCTCTGGAACCACGATTAGTGTTTGCAGCTGGCTGTACCACAGGTGCTTTCCTACAACTAACCGGACCAAGCATCGCTTTGCAGACTTTACCTCAGCTTCCCATAGTCCGTCCTGATGAGGAGCGCTGGGTGTGATGAAATGCCACCTCGTACCGTTGTTCGCCAGAGCCTGTTAATTCTGCTCACAATTCTACGCCGCCAAGCCTTCTCGAAGCATCTGTTTAGGACCCACAAAAGCTGTGCCATTGTCGCTGTATAGATCTGCTCAAGGTCCCCGTCGGCCAGTAAATCGGGTAAAGGCGTCAAAAAAATCCCGCGCCGAAAGATCATCTACCAACTCAATGTGTATGGCCTTCGTGACCATACATATGAGGATTGCCATATAAGTTTTCACGGTCGCCTGGGATCGCTTCGCTCCAATGCGAAGGGTAAACCGACCACAATAACCAACTCCTGAAGCCGAAAACGGTCGAGCGGAAACAACCTTGTGCCTTGGGAAACACTGCTGCGAAAGTGTGGCTCCGCGATGGCGCCGACAAACGACACAATTGTGCCTATAACTTCTCACAGCTTGTCTACCAAGTAAAATCCAAAAACGATTGTGGAGAGTCTAAAGCATGAGCTGCGTATCACCATGGGGAGTGCGATCATGAACATTTTTGATGAGCAGCCAAGTTAGAGCACCAGCCTTCGGTAAGATGACGGGAAAGCGATAGTCATAAGGTTCCGATGCTTTGTTGGATCGACCGCCAATGCGCAAGAGGCCATCTTCGTCCAGGTAAGGGTTCAGTGGTAACATTCTGCTGGAACTGAGTAAGCTTGTTTTGTTGTTAAGTTTATGAACATCTGTCGAAAATGCTTTGTGTTGCTCGCAGGAGGACCCGCATTGCGTTGTTTATTTCATTAGCAGTTTTACGTAGATGGCGAAGGCTCGGCAACCAACGTAAGGTGACAGCCAACGTGTGAAGCAGGCGCTGAATAGAGCTGAAACGCTCGTTAAGAGAAATGAGTTGACCATATCACCTTTTCGTTGTAAGTTTAAGTGTCACCAAAGCGACCATTACTCGCACGGATATCTTTTCTTTGCCAAACGCGGTATCTTCTTCTTCCTTTGTAAGATTGTTGCTATCCTCTGTTGTGAATGAACCATTTGCCAATCTTCCGCTTCAATGCCGCTACTGGCGCATGATGCCATCGGTCGGGTGAAGTAAGTTCTTGTAATTGTCGAACTCGATTTCCTACGTATGGCTTAAGCGTAGCTGGCTGCTTACGTAATCAACACAGCACGATGTTTGAGTCCGACTACAGATAGTAAGATGCTTCCTGTAGTCCCAGTGCAACACGGACGTTCTTAAGTGTTTATGCCAAAAGGTGCACTGCGCACAGCTCCATTCGAGGTATGGAAGCGCCCTTGAGCAATAAGGTAACGAGCAATAAGTAACGAAATATGAACTGGCTCGTTTGGACTAATCGTCCTCATATACAAGGACGGCCTGACCAAGACATGGCGGTAGTTGTTTGAAAATATCACTGTATTGGAAAGTCTATAAAAAATGCGGTACATCGCATATTATTTAAAAAATTTAGACATGAGAAAGCTGTGTGCAAGATGGGTGCCGCGTTTGCTCACACTCGAGTAAAAACAGTGTCGTGAAGATGTTTTAATTGAGGGTTTAGCGAAGTTTCACAGCAGCAAAGCAGAATTTTTGCGCCGTTTCATAATAATAGATGAAACATGTGTCCATCAGTTTACACGCGAGACTAAAGAACAATCAAAACAATGGATTTTAAAGGGAGAACCGGCTCCAAAGAAGGCGAAGACCGTTTCATCTGCAGGCAAGGTCATTGTGTCGATTTTTTGGGATGCGCGTGGGATAATTTTAATTGACTATCTTGAAAAAGGAAAAACTATCAACGTCCAGTATTATGCGAACTTATTGCAACGTTTGAGCGATGAAATCAGCAAAAACGCCCACATTTGGCTAAGAAGAAAGTGTTGTTTCATCAAGACAATGCACCAGCTCACAAATCCGTTATTGCTACCTCATGCACCGTATTCGCCAGATTTATACCCCTCGGATTATTTTCTGTTCCCAAACTTGAAAAAATGACTCAGTGGTCAAATATTTTCCAACGATGAAGAAATGATGTCGGCAGTTAGTGGCTATTTTGAAGAACAAGATAGTTCTTAATATAAAAAGGGTATCGAACTTTTTGAACATCGCTGGGAATAGTGTATAGATCTGAAAGGCGATTATGTTGAAAAATAAATAAATTTTTTTTCCAAAATTTTAGTGTTTTCTTTGTTGGATCGGGTACTTCTGGGACCAACATGGCAGATGATAGCTGCGTTAGCTCGTAGGCTGGCCTCACAAAAACCGTGGATTAACGTTACTTCTCCGGTGAACATACCTAGCCATCTAGCTCCTGCTGTTCACTGCGAAACATAAGCCAAGTTTCAGCAGTTCTGATGGTAGGAGGGCGTCCCAGGTAAGACCCGCTGACCAAAGCGTCTGAATAAGAATCTCGCCAGTAATAATGACCGGTGCGAGCAATCCGGTTGGATCTAAGAGCCGCGCCACCTCGCTGAGTACACGTCTCTTCGTAGGGGATTCACCAAGCTGATCGATCTCCATGCAAAAGAACAATTCGTCGCTTGTTGGATACCATTTTAGTCCAAGCACTAAAGATGTGGAGTAGATGAAGTGCTCAGAGCCCAAAGCAGTTTCACTCGTTATGTCAGAAATCACCTGTAGACTATTCGAATTCCATTTCCGAATTTTAAAATGTCCAGCCGAAAGAGATTTGTTAACATTGGTAGCCAATAACACTGCATCGTGAATAGAGATACAACTTGTCAAGAAGTCGTCTACATAAAATGAAGTTAATATTGAGTCCCGCGCTGCTTATAATTGGTCAACATCGACCACCACACCATAATTGTCATAAGCACATTGCTTTAGAGTCAACACTGCATTGAATGGGCTACAAGCCATCCCATAAGTGACTGTAGTCAGCTGATTAACGCCTAAGTCCCTCTTCGGCAGCTTCCTCGACAAAATGCACTGGAACAGCCGACGTTCTGGCTCCACCAGAATCTGGCGAAACATTTTCTCGAAGTCTGCCGTGAGAGCGATGAGAAAGCGACGCAAGCGAAAAAGAATGTTGAGCAAAGAGTCTTGTTTCGTAGGACCCATCAATTGCATTTCATTTAAAGGACACCAGTACTTGTGCGAGCTGATGCGTTGAACACCACTCTGAACTTAGATGTTAAGGCGTGGTGTGGAATATTATAACCGCTAGTATGGTCACCAGGTTGACCAACATATTCCATATGGCCAAGATTAGCATACTCACGCATAAATGCATTTTATTTCTCCTTTAATTCACCGTCTGTAGCCAATCGACGCTCAAGTTAGTGAAACTGTCGCATTGCATACCGATACGAATCTCCCAGCTGCGATGCTTTACTAGAAAATGGAATGTGCACAACGTATCGGCCCTCGCTGGTTCTAGAGTGAGTCGTTGAAGTTATTATTTTGTTCAGCATCATCTTTGGGCCCTTTCTCTAGTATCCAAAATTTGCGGACGAGCTCCGAAATAACTCGAAATAACAAATGCATTGATGTCCAACAAAAATTCATCATAAGTCGATATAAGTCTGAGCGCAACGCTGCCTTTAGTGCTTGTACAACCACAGCTGCTTCACACTTGCTTCTGCAAAGACATAAAGATTTGGCCAAACGGTCTGAAATTAAACTTACCTGCGAACCATGATAGCAGAGGATTCGAGCTAGGCCCGTCGTTCGAGCATAGCGACTAGTATCTCGCGGATAACACGAGTAATGTTGGCTCCCAAAGTAAATTTTGTTTATCAAAGTATCTATTGAGCCAGAAATGGACTTCATCACTGAACAAAATTTCACTATAAAATAGCGCATTTTCATTGAGCTTGTCCAGAGCCCATTTACTGAAAATATGACGCAAATTCAAGTCGCCTGGCTTCAATTCTGCAACAAATTGAATTTTGTACGGTTTTAGGTCGAGATTCCAACGCAAAAAACGCAAAGTTGTCAAATACGCCAAGCCAAGCTGCTGGGAACGACGTGAATCGATTCATCACGGTATTCGCGTACACTCTCAGTTAACACATGGGCTCAGTGCCGTTTTATAGTAAAACACAAAATTTTTGCAAAATTCAACTTTATTTATCAATATAGTTGCCTTCGAGGGCGATACACTGATTGAAACGATTTTTCAATCTGTCGATACCAGTTTTGTGGTACGATTTCGGTTAAGCCTCAAAATAGGCCTCTGTTTCGGCGAATATTTCTTCATCGGTCTTAAGCCTCTTTCCGGCGAGCATTCTTTTGAGGTATGCGAACAGGAAATAGTTGCTGGGGGCCAAATCTGGTGAATACGGTGGGTGGGGAAGCAATTCGTAGCCGAATTCATTCAATTTTGCCATCGTTTTTATCGACTTCTGACACGGTGCATTGTCTTGATGAAACAGCACTTTCTTTAAACGCTCCAACAGCACAATGTAATAGTCGCTGTTGATAGTCTGCCCCTCTTGGAGATAGACGATAAAAATTATTCCATGTGTATCGTAAAATACGGATGCCATAATCTTGACAGCCGACTGTTGAGTTTTTGGTCGTTTTGGACGAGGTTCGTCGCCTGCTCGCCATTCAGCTGACTGCCGACTTGACTCTGGTGTGAAGTGATGGAGCTAAGTTTCATCCATTGTCACATACCGACGCAAAAATTCGGCTTTAAACACTCCTCTGAATAATCAACACGTTGTTGTTTTTGGTCGACTGTGAGCAAACGCGACACCCACTTTGAACACAGCTTTCGCATGTCCAAATATTCGTGTATGGTGTATCCAACCCGCTCATTTGATATCTTTGGAGCCTCAGCTATCTTGATCAACTTCACTTTACGGTCATTCGTAATCATTTTGTGAACTTTTTTGATGTTTTCATCTGAAACAGCCTCTTTTGGACGTAACATATACTGCGTGCATCATCTTCGGTGCTTGTATGACCACTTTTAAATTTTGCAATCCACTTGCGAATTGTTCGTTCGACTGGGCAGAGTCCGGGTAAAACTTACCAAGCCATTTCTTTGCATCGGCTGCATTTTTTCCCATCAAAAAACAATGATAAATCAACACACGAAATTGCTTTGAATCCATTTTTTTTCACAATAACAAAAGTTGCTTCACTCACAACGCTATATCTCGAGAACTAATCGCCCAACAGCTGCCAAATTTACACACGTATCTTTTGAAGGTTGGTACTAACTGAAAATAGTATGGACTTTATTCAAGTGGTGCCCTCTCTTAGACTTTTCAGCCCATGTATTACAGCTGTTATAGTTTCTTCACTACGTACTGGATGTGATCTAATCGGTCGAGTATCATCCACTAACGTTAATTAGGACTCAATATTGTGAATGGTATTGGCAATAGTGGTTTCAGAAGGTCAATTATGCGCACCGAAAGTTTGGATAAGATAAGTACTTTCTTCAAATTTAATAGTGAATTTTTGAGGCTGAATCTCATGCCCCACCGACCGGAACTACCAATTTTAATTGATCTATGCAACCTTAGGGAACGAGATAATGTGTTCCATTTCATAGCAAAATGTCCAATACTCAGAAAGTCCCGGAACAGCTTTTTCAGATCTCCGATTCTTGAGCTAGATGAAGCATAACACATCTTAAATTGTCGCAGAGGTTGGGACTGATTATATAAATACGCAGTGAACGCACTTCGCTACAGGATCTGTAACATTGAAGTAAACAAAACTTCTGAAGAAAATAATTGCAATATCTTTTAACTACATTTGTAATTTATATGCATTTAAATACATCCATATAAAAATGTAAATTTTAAAGATAAAGAAAAGGATAATTCCCCCAAATGACAATCTGGTAGACGGCTTATAGCCCAAACCATGTAGACTAAGTACTAGGTGGAATGAAAATTAGCCTCCCTGACCGCCAGAATGCACTGCTACTGCAAAAAAGGTTATGGTGCCTTGAAGTCCGTTCATATTTAGGCAGACTTGCCAAATTTCAGTGCGATACTGTCTTTAATTTTGTTTTGACAGCTTATTGTTGTTGACGTGTTTGGCATCATGTTGAGTGTGGACAAAAACGATTTTCGTTCTCTC
The DNA here is from genome assembly GCA_907269105.1 of Volucella inanis. Classification (NCBI taxonomy): domain Eukaryota; kingdom Metazoa; phylum Arthropoda; class Insecta; order Diptera; family Syrphidae; genus Volucella; species Volucella inanis. Next base: position 154,884,192 of record OU026153.1, read on the forward strand.
ATAAAACATTATTTTTTGAAAGCCAAACGTTAAAGGAAACAAAGAAAAGTTGGATAAATAGTATAGGGTTAATGCTCCGTCAGATTACACCGTCAAATATTGGTTTCGAGAGTTTCGTGCTGGCCGCAACCCCATTACCGATCAAGTCCACAGCGACAGGCCCTCCGATGCGGTTACAGATGACAATGTCAAAAAAATACATGAAATGGTGTTGGCTGACCGGAAAGCAGAAAGATTAGTACTGAGCGCACATGCCATATTTTAGGCAAAACTCTGCATATGAAAAAGTTATCCTGGGTGCAGCGCATACTTACTCCTGACCAAAAACACAAAGTGAGAGCACTTCGAATGAGTGTTTGGACTTGCTGATGCGTAATCGGACAGACTTTTGGCGTCTCTTGGTAACTGTTACACACCAGAAAACAGAATGAGTGCCCGACAATGGACTGAAGCTGGCAGATTATATTGAATAAAATAACGTGCTTATTATTGAAACTGAAAATTGTAATCGAAAACAAATAAAAGTTTAAAAGAATTCTGCGAAACAATTTCTTTCTGACGTAAAACAAAAGTGAACGTTACACGTCGAACTGGTATTATATGTCAGATTTTCAACACGAGATTTGGCACATTGTACACATTTCTTTCTTATGATTGCCTTTACCATAATATGAGAAAGAGTTTCCTATTTTTGTGTGTAACTTTTTCGCATTTACTACAGATACAAGCACTTTCTGATGAGAAATCGGCAATGAGGTACGACCCAAAACTTGGCAAAATTCTAGGCACTAAAGCAATGTTCTTTTTATTTGTTTTTTCTCATACAATTTACTGTACACTATTTAATAACATTGTTCATAGCAACACCAGGTAAATCAATTAATAGTCGGTCAACCCCACAGGTAACTTTTCCTTAGTCCACCAAATCAAGGTCTCCCATGTTTTTGATATCCTCGTACAATACAATATTTCACAATGACTTCTGGAGATGTGACATTGATTTTCTCATCACTGTCTTGCATTCTCCTCTTCATACATTTGTTTATACATTTTATGAAAGAAATCCCTTGTCCCTTTGCCCGTTTTGCATAGTTTAATCGGCACATTTTTGGTTATATTGTTTCTGTTGGAACGAACTGTTTCACAAATCCTAATATTCATGTGTGCCAATTTATTTTGCGGGTTTTGAGAATTGAAGAAGTTGCCAAAATAAAGATTAAAACCTTAATCTTAACCTTAACCGCTTGGTTTGTTTACAAAACCCTAATCCAATTTCAGTACCATTTTGTTTCTCCCAGCATACAAGTCAATTTGAAATAAACAGCCAGTGCTTGAATTGGTTCTACACCACATTTTGAATCCCCACTTAAGTGGTTTATATTTGACATACTGCCTCATTATAATTTGCGTGCTGTTGACAAAACGCGCCGCATGGGCATAGTACCCCGGCGTTAAATCCCGGACCCTACAAATTATTTTGTATCATTCCCTTGATAATAATAATAATAATTTGCCCTTTAAACTTTATCATATGCTCCTCTATTGCTCGAGTTTTTATGTTAATTCCTGGCGTTGTGGAAACTCTCATAGAAATGATCTAAAGCTAGTTGTATCTTATACATCTTATCGCATAAAAATAGAGTTCTAGGTGGTTCGTCATTATTATCACTGAAAGTTCAGCTTCGGCTGTAGTTTTTATTTTATTTATTTAATTTAATTTCCTTCATTAAGTTTAGCACTTATTATTGTTCTTATATCTTTCTCTTAAACAGTGCTCTCGGCCTCAGACGAAAGAAACAACTTTTTTCTGTCTACATAATGTTTATATAAAGAAATTGGCGAATGGAAAAAGCTTTCTCATCGAAAGCACTGAAGATCTGCTTGCAGCTGCTAAGACAACAAATCATAATTTTTGTTCTTGGACCTGCTACCAACTATTCATTACATAAGCTTTAGCTATTTATGTATCTTATAATTCTTTTGTCTTTTCATTTGTTTTTGCCACTCTCTCTCATCCTCTCCATACCTTAGTTAGTTTGATTGCATTTCTCTTTTTGTTGTTCAAAAATTATTACTAATACCATGATGTTGGGACACCAAAACAGTATGAATGAAAAATCAACATACACTATGGTAAATATTCTTTCAAAATATTGCGATGGACTTAAAGTCTGTTATTTAAATGAGCGGAGCTTAAACAATCAAAAATTAGATTATTTTAAAGTAAAGGAATTGTTTTCCAATTCCTGTGTTGATATTATATGTGTATGTGAAACTTGGTTTAAGCCAGATATAAGTGACTTGCTCTATAAGATTCCTAACTATGAACTTTTTCTTAACGATCGAGTTACTGATACTACGGGTGGTGGGGTTGCTATTTATTGTAAATTAAATATTAAATGTGATATTGTTACCAAGTCTACTGGAATCGGATACATTCCATACATACATTGAATTACGCGACTGTAATACCAAATGTGTAGTGGCTTGTGCTTATAATAATCATAGAAGTAGCTCCGTTATCCCCTCTTTCTCAGCTATTTCCGAATATTGAGCCCTCTATGAACCCTTAATCATTTGTGGGGATTTTAATGTGGATCTTTTAAAATACACCCTGAATGACTTCAGATTGCTATATTTTCCAAACCGTTACTGTGAGCTCAAATTTTGACACATGACAGATAATTTGATTATTTACAAAACTTTTAAACGCGGAAAAATTTTTATCCGCGATGGAATTCAAACGTGATACTGTGATTGCTTTATATTTGGCTGGAAAACCACAAGTAGATATCATTAGAGCCCTCCAGCACCTCAACGTGAATAAATCATTTGTGTCTCGAACCATAGCTCGTTACCGTGATACTGGCAGCGTTGCAAAACGCCATGGAGGTGGTCATAAAAGAACAGCAGCATCGGCAGAAATGGTTCGGAAAGTAAAGGCTCGAATTGAGCGAAATCCGCGTCCAAGTGGAAGAAAAATGGCTCGTGAGCTCAACATATCGTTGGAACGGATGCAACACATAATGAAAAATGAGCTTGGGCTCAAGCCATTGAAGTTCCAAGAAATACACGATCTTACACCGCAACAGAAAAAAGTTAGATTCGAAAGAGCGAAGGAGTTGCTACGCTTACACGAAAGTCGTGAGTTGCCGAATTTGGTTTTTTTCGATGAGTCGCCATTTGTTATCGAGCAATATGTCAACAAACAAAATGACCGAGTTTACCTGCCAGAGAGGTCCAGGCAGCACCGACGGTGATGGTTTGGGCCGCCATAACCGCCGATGGTCACTCACCGCTCGTGTTTTTGGACCGTGGCGTCAAAATTAATGGACATTTCAACAAGACTCGGCAACGTCTCACAAAGCGCGCGTCAACCAAGATTGGTTAAAAAACAATGTTCCACACTTCATTTCTTCGACACAATGGATTGCAAATTCTCAGGATGCAAATCCGTTGGATTTCTCTGTCTGGGGTATTTTGAAGGCGAAGGTTGGCACTAAAAAATACCAAAGTTTGCGATGCTTTATTCGGCCGTCGCAAGGCCATTATCCGCGCCAAAGGTGGACATATTGAAAACAACTGACAGAATTTTAAAATTGATGTATTATCCAGCATTTTTTGTTTTGGCACAATAAAATTTATCAAAAAATAAAAAAATTATAGCATTTTAAAAAGTTGCAGTTCGAGTCAGTCACCCTGTATAATTTGCTGGCCTTTCAATTGAAAGACTCAATTTCTTCAGTAGGAATGCATCTAGTAAACACAACTTACCCTACATGATAAAGTATCCAGTCTTCTTGATCTTATAATCGTTTCGTGTTCGTCGCTCGTTCTCTTGTTTGACCAACTTTCATTTGATGTTTCAGACCATGATCTACTTTTTTTGTTGTTATGATATCAATTTTTCGAAAACCGCCATCCCTGATACTTTTTCTTTTAAAGACTTCTATTGATGCTAACGTCCTTCAAGCTGCGACTTTTTCTGCTCCTTGGGAGCAATGCCGATTGACTGGTGATCCAAATGAAAAAGTAGGGCTGTTTCAGTCAATATTACCAAAATTGTTTGATGAATGTGTGCCTATGAAAACAGTGAAAGTTCAGAATAAAGCATGTCCTTGGTTTACTTCGGAGGTGGTCTGGTCTATTAAGACGAGAAACAAATTATACAGTAAATGGAAGGGTAGGCCATCTGATGTAAATTGGTCCGCATACAAAGTGGCTCGTAATTACTCAACCAACGTCTTGCTTCTAAACCAAATTCTTCCCTTCCTGCTAAGAAACTTTGGAGCAACCTAAGGACAATCGGTATGTCTGTTGGAAGGAATAACTCTCAGTGTGCTCTGGATCCAGATGACTTGAATAATTTTTTCATGGGTGATGACCCCACTACTGGGGTTGCCAATAGCAAAGAAAACAAATGCATCTTCTCTTGTTGATTTTAGACCGGTTAGAATTCTACCTTGTCTATCAAAGGTTTTTGAAAAGGTTTTGGCAAAGCAGATAACGAAGCACTTGTCACTGAATCATTTGTTGTATGTTCAGCAATCTGGCTTAAGAGCTAGGCACAGTTGTGCTACAGCTATGGTGAACCTTTTTGAAGAATTAAGGCAGAAGTATGACAGGGGTTATGTTTCGTTGCTGTGTTTGCTAGACTTTTCTAGACATTTGATAAAGTTAATCATAAAGTTCTGTGTAGGAAGCTTAAGAATCACTTTGGTTTCAGCGAAAGAGCAGTCAAATTGATCAGTAGTTTTCTCTCTGGCAGACCACAATGGTCTGAAATTTGTCTGGTTACAATCACACAAATGTTGTCGTGGGTCGTATCTACGGATGTCTTCCCAAATTGTGGATCAGTGCTTATTTTACAGCTCAGGAAACAAGACGAAAGCTGGTACAGTCTCTAGTTCTATTGCTGTCTTTACTATTCATCCAAGCAAAAACTGCAGGTTGCCTTCAATGACGCGGTGCGTTATATCTATGCCATACGTAGATATGACCATATTTCTGTGTTTGCCAGGGGTTTGCTTGGTTGTAGCTTGTAACAATATATCAATGCCAGGAACGGTATGCTTTTGCATAAAATTATTATAACTCAAAGTCCGTCTTACTTGTTTAAAAGACTCAATTTTACTCGCTCCTCAAGAACCATCAACCTCATTCCCTATCGCTACAATAACCTTAACGTTTATTTTTTATCCATACAAAAACGCTTTGGAACTCTTTCCCCTCTCAATTGAAGAATATTTCAAATCCAACTAATTTTAAAAGTGCAATCTTTCAACATTTCTCCAACTTATCAATTTAAATTCTTTCCATCGTTATCCACTCCCTTTCTTTATTCATTCTTTAAGCCTTGCTTCTATCCTATCTCACACTTAGATTAAGATAAATATTGTTATTAGAGTTAAGTATTTTGAATTATTTTAACTGATGTATATTACTATAGTACTATAAAAGATCATATCTTAATGTACAAACCATTTAATAAATGTATTGAAATGTAGAAAATGTAGAAATGCGGTAATTATATATTACAATATACATAATATTCAACACTTTTATTTATGATAGATTTAGGAAGGTGATTCAAAACCGATAACATTTGAATGTTCAAATGCCTTCGGTCTCTCCAGCCTTACTTGCAACGGCACGTGGTTAGAAAGATCGATTTATATGAAAAAAAAAAACCCAAAACTATCCGCTCATGGGATAGGGTAGCACATTAGGATATATGTGACAATATCGATATTTTGATATTTATAATCCTCTATGAAAAAGCTTAACTTGTTAAAGTTCCGTATAATTCAAAGTTTTTACCACAACTTACATTCATTGTAATGTAAAGACGCCTCAAGCTATTTTAAAACACATTATCAGCAAGTATTAGTATTGTTTCCGTATTGACTATAGACGAAGTTTTCACGCCAAGACACATCTGAAAAGAAAACGAATTTGATATAAGAACTCCACAAAAACAAAGCCACTTATAAAACTAAACATCATATTAAGCTCCTTGCATTGGTGGACTTGGGAAACCCACCAGAACTAATTTATGGTAGCTATGCGGCATAGCTAAGTGGTGATTCGTCGTGAGGTATGACTTTCAATTACGGTGCGCATAATCGACCTACTGAAACCACTATTGCCAATACCATTCGCAAATTTGATTTCCAGTTTACATTAGTGGATGACACTCGACCGGTTAGATCACATCCAGCACGTAGTAAAGAGACTATAGCAGCTGTAGCTGAAAGTGTAAGCGAAGACCGTGACGAATCGATTCGTCGTCGTTTGCAGCAGCTTGGATTGGCGTATTTTACTTGAGGATCTCGTCTAAAAGCTTACAAAATTCAACTTGTGCAAGAATTGAAGCCAGGTAACTTGAATTTGCATCATATTTTCAGTGATTGGGCTCTGGAAAACTCAATGAAAATCCAGTGTTTAATCGTGAAATTTTGTTTAGTGATGAAGCCCACTTCCGGATTAATGGATACGCTGATACCCAAAAAGTATCAAGAGCTACCATTACATCCATTAAAAAAAAAACGATATGGTGTGGTTTATGGGCTAGCGGAATCATTGGTCCATATTTCTTCAAAAATAAGGCAAATCAAAATGTTACTGTCAATGGTAACCGTTATCGTGCCGTGTTAAGGGACTATGTGCTTCCTGAAATTCAAGCACATGGTCTTGGTGAGCTCCGGTTTCAACAAGATGGCGCTACGAGCCATACAGCGCGTGAAACAATGGATTTGTTGAGAAATCGTTCTGGGTAGCACTTAATTTCACGTTTTGCTACGGTAAATTGGCCGCCTAGATCGTGCGATATCACACCTTTGAGCGATTTTTTCTGGAGGTATATAGAGTCTCAGGTCTTCAGAAAAAGCCAGCAACGATTGACGCTTTGGAAGCCAACATTACTCGTGTTATCTGCAAAAATTGGATTTCCGAATGGACCACCTCAGACATAGTCGTGGCCAACATTTACATGATATCATTTTCAAAAAGTAAATATCATGAATTGTTATTTTAACTTATGTTAAAAATTTGACGTTCACTTTCAAATTTATGTGTTTTATTTTACATTATAAGTCAAGCCTCAGGATGAATCACCCTTTATTATGTGAGTTCTTCAAACTAGTGTTGGAATGGGTAGTGTGCAACGAAGGTCTGAATATGAAGAAAACTGTCTTTAACAAATCAACTGTCGTACAACTGCCGTAATACGTAAAAAATATTGACTTTATAGCTAGCTCAGCCCTCATCGACTCTTAATAAGCCTTTTTAGGACATTTAAAGAATAAGCGAAGGGAGTTGATTTTAAAGTAAATAGGGTAAAAAGTAGATACGTGTCAATAAATAAAGCATCATCTGAGCAAGCTAGGAGTGGGGAAAAAACTCCCATTACGCTGGGGTTGGACGTTTATCTTTTAGTTCTCCATCGCGCACCATTACAATTTTACATCAAACAGTTAAACTTCAAGAAATTCACGAAAAATTGTCTGCAATTATTGTCTAGACACATCACAGAAAAATAAAAGAAGAGTCTTTTTTATTCATCAACTTCAGACAACTGTGGCCAGACATAATTAACTTACCATCCTCTTTTCCCATATGATCTGTGACCGAAGGTATCGGTTAAAGTTAAATTTTCCTGACACTGGCAAGTATCGAATTGGAGCTTGTCATCTCCACCATCACAGAAAAGTGTCCATGCTAGGCGGAACGGCTGCTGTCCGTGCCCATGCCCAATATTCCTTCTGTCAGAAGAAGACCGGTCGCAACTTTTAAAACGGCTAAATAATCTTTTCACTTTGGAGCCGTTGTTTGATTGATTTGTATCCAGTCCTTTTCCAATTGACAGGATCCCTATTACAGGAGTCAGGTTGGGTAATAGACGCACAGACGACTCAACTAACGTGGTGTTTGCTCCCTCTACCTCTATCGCCGAGTTCGAGTCATCTACGTCTTCTATAGTGAATTTAGCGAGGTACGACAAGACCTTTGTGGATTCTGTCGACTTTTCTTTGTCCTTATACTTTTTCGATGACTTCGAAGAGATACTAATAAGATACGACAATATTAACCTCTCCTAACTCTATTTCCTTGAGATAGTCATGGGCACTCCGCCGCTATGCAGCCCTCCGCACGTACCTCGCCATGGGAGTCCATCCCTCTTTTCATCCCGTAGCCTGGGCTAGCTATTTAGCACCATACATTTAAATCCGGTTTTGTTCTTCGATTCGTTGGAGAATACTTAGAATCATAATTGCTTGCAGCTATTTCTATGGACTAAAAAACCAGTTAAGTAGTAATCCCGAAAAAACAAGAAGATGTTGTACAAGAATCTCATGTCCTATAATACGATGCAGAGACATAAACTCTGTTCAGGGTTGTAAGTCAAATATTACATGGGTAACTGCACCCTGTCAATGAAGGATTATGTTATATTAGCTTTAGGCAATGACACAAGTCTTGTCGGAAAGATTACAGCGACAGATATGGCTTGATCAGGTATAACCTCTGGACACCATTGATGCAGTACAAAAAGTCGTTGGATCTTTCACAGGAATAAAGCAATACGTTATTCAGTTAGCTAAAGAATCATGCTGTTAAAGTCCAAGGACGGTATCGGTCTACAAAATATCACAAAACTTTAAAATAAAAAACTCAGATTTTGCCATGATCCATTATCATTATTACAATTATCAAAAACTGTATGACGGCATTAGCTCGACCCAGATTCAGAATTAGTCCAACAAACTCTTCTACGCAAACTACATTGAGTGGGCAAGGTCTTGCGAATGAAAACGCCCCAGTGAAAAGGAAATTTAAATCCCAAACCGCTTATGAGACAAAAGGAACACAGTCTCGACCGAACTGACACGTTTTTCATCCGAGATCCCTGAGGTGTATTTCTCCTTTCGATGATATTCACTCGTATATACATACATATATGCATATTGTCGTTGGTGCTGCTTCTATGTATAATAATGTTTCCACTATAATATTCAAAGTTGGATAGATTTTTTTTTTTTTTTTTATAAAAACATCTTAACATTTACTAGTGTATGTCAATAGTCTTAGAACTCTACATCACCCACAAAATTATATGTTTACTGATATCCAACACCAAAATGTTTCCTTTTCACAACACTTTCATAATCTTTCCAGCTCACTTTTTTGAAACGAGTTAATTTTAAAAATATCTTTGGGAAAAACCAACAGGGAAGATTGATTTAAACATTTCTTCTTTTTTTGGCTTTAAAATTATCATAATTTATTTAACTGAAATAACTTAAAACGAAACCGGAAGACTAAGATTCACTTTATTTTTGTACATTTTCATTCACTGGAAAGTTCGCACTTGATTTGGTTGAACAAACGAAGCTGGGAGACTGTGGTATTCAGAGGTGCCACCTAACTGTTCATATTGAGCTGGAAATACAAATATATCAATTATGACATTCTTCGCTTCATAATAGTTCGATTTCCAGCTAATAAACCTACCAATAACACTTTGAATTATCGCATTAGCTTCAGCATCACTCTTGTATCGAAGCAATTGAACCTCTGGTGCTGGAAGTTGAGGTCTGGCTGCAGAAAGACAGAATAAGCTGACTAGGAGGACAATGAAACACTATTTTTTAAAAATACAAATCGATATTGTTATTATTTTTTTTTTTTTTTTAATTGATGATTATCGAAAATATATATTTACCATAATTCCCTTCATACTAAAAATGTATCTAGCTTGTGTCAGTCAAAGAATTCGTAAGCAAATGAGCAGCATAATAAGCTTGCTGGTACTCTTATACATTCAAGCAAAAGTTGCTTCAAGGTTACACAAGATAATTATAACATCTTCATCAATATATATAACGTGAAGATGAAGAAAAAAATAAAAAATAACAACTGGAACGTGTTACTTTTTTCGTATATGCACAAGATGAAGAAATTGATTAAAGCAGAAAAGCTAATCCAGCTTACCATGTGAGCATCTTAAAAACCAGATAAAGCTTTTCTATTTATCAGGTTTGACTACATGTCCGGGGTTCTTAGTTGAGAACTATCTTAATCCCAAGAACCTGTTGGGTTCGGATATTAAAAAAAATCCGATTTGATGTTATAAGTTGTCACTGTCATGATAATTAGAAGAAGACGGGGTCTAAATAGTGTGACTGATATCAAACCTAAGACTATAGTCTCTTAATGAATTCATTAAGCAGGCTTATGAAACTATACGAAAGCGTGCACCTCACATGTAGTTAAATAATTCAAAGAAAAACTAAATTGAATAAATTGGATACTAAATAGATTCTAAATATTTAAATCATTTAAATCTAAGTTTAAAAAACAAGTCGGTACAGGGTGTATACAATATTTACCCCCTAATCTATTGGGTCTATACCCTATTCGTGCGGTTTGCTAACAGATGGCGTAACCTGTATTATTTCATTGTTATTATTCCATAGGAACATGCGTTGGAAAGCTACTCTTATTGTTCGTCATTTCAATATATGTCATTCATTTGAAGCGTAAACAACAATAATGTTTTTTTACTCAAATATGTCGAACTTTGTGCCTAAAAAAGTGTTTTTGCGGGGAGTTTTTCTTCATTACTTTAATATGCAGAAAACTGCTGCCGAAAGTCATCGTATTTTGGTGGAAGTTTATGGTAAACATGCGCTAGCTGAACGAACGTGCTAAAAGTGGTTTTCACGATTTAAAAGTGGTGATTTTGGCTTGGAAGACGATGAACGTCCTGGGCAGCCAAAAATGTTTGAAGATGAACTGGAAGCATTACTCTATGAAGATTGTTGCCAAACACAAGAAGAGCTCACAGAATCTTTGGGTGTCACTCAAGCAGCTGGATATATTCAAAAGCAAGGAAATTGGTTTCCACATGAACTCAAGCCGAGAGGCGTCGAAAGGCGTCAAAAAGCGCAAAAAATCATATGTGAAACCCGGCCAACCAGTCAAATCAATGGCGAAGCCGAATATTCATGGAGCGAAGGTAATGCTCTGTATTTGGTGGGATCAGATGGGTGTGCTGTATTATGAGCTGCTAAAACCAGGTGAAACCATCAAAGGACAACGCTACCGAACACAGTTAATCCGTTTGAAGAGAGCAGTAGCCGAAAAACGCCCGGAATATGCGACCAGACACGAGGCAATAATTTTCCATCATGACAATGCTCTGCCCCACGTTGCTATTCCGGTTAAGAACTATTTGGAAAATAGTCTGAAAACAGCTGGGAAGTCTTACCCTACCCGCCTTATAGCCCAGATCTTGCCCCTTCTGACTACCATTTGTTCCGGTCAATTCAGAACGCCCTCACTGCCAAGCCGGCAAAGTTCTTTTGGGATGGGATCCACAAACTGCTAGTAAGATGGGAAAAAGTCATAGCTTCAGATGGGCAATACTTTGAATAATATTATTGTACAAGTTTTTCTTAAATAAACGTTCAAATTTTGAAAAAAAAAAAACCGCACGAATTAAAATATATACCCAATATATAAGTAAGTAGCATTAAATCGAATTTTTAAATGAGTTTTGAAGATTAATTTTTGAAAACGAAAGGAACAAGTAAATAAAAATAATGTTAACATGATGCTTGAAAGAGTTAGAATTACAAAGAAGGAATCTTAGAAATATTTACTGGTCTTTCAGTTTTTTAACAAATCTTTCATAAAGTGATGTTAGTATTTAGTTGCTCACACATTAAGTCATTTAGCAGAAGTGTGACAGATGCACCTTTTGAATAATTGGAATGTGGAAAGAAAGTGGTCTTAGAGCATTGCCAGATTCTCTCTGTTGTGACTAAATATAGATTAACCCCAAGGAGGAGGACCTAATATCCACTTCGTGTGAGCACCAAAAATGAACAAAACAAAACTAATGCGTTTACAATCGGATGCCTCCCTAATACACAGACTGTAAGGAAAATCACTCACATATACTTAACCTGCACTCGAAAAGAAGAAATACGAGCTAGGCATTTTCTATAGACCTTAAGGGTAACTTCGCAAGCGCAACTTCTGACAGGGAACACGCCAGAGAATACGCGATAAACGAATCAATAGTTTTGAGGATAAAAGCAATGCTGGTGAACAGGACATTGATTGCGAATGCTGACTGCGATCAAAATGTGGTGGCGGGGTAAACTGGAGTTGCCCGCAAGCCGGCGTCCTGTCTCCACTGCTATGTTTCATGCTGGTCGACTCACCGCTTAACGCCCTTAATAGCTCTGTCGTCTACGCACATGTTGAGTCTAAAGCGCAAGCATCTATAGACGTGATCGACGTCGGCTTTCAGTCAATTCTATCAAAACTAAGCTAACTAAGCATTCTCCAAAGAAGCTTCATTAGTATATGGCTGTCATCCTGGATAACAAACCTCTCTGAAATTACGTCAAAAACCCTTAAGATGCTGTCGACCTTCTGGCATTGCAAAGTACTTGTCGATCAGGCCTGTCACCGAAAAGGGTGCTTTAGGTCCAAAGTGTATAATAAGGCCAAATATACATATCCTATGCGTCGATAGTCTGGTAGAATAAGCTATAATGAAAATATGTTATTGCCTTTTACTAAACTCTAATGAACGGTCTGTATCGGTCACGTAAGGAACTTCTCGTGTTCTACGCCTGGCTCTGCTCATGACTTATTGATAAATCTCTCTGCCCTTGATATTCATATCATTTTCTATACTCCCAAAGCCATCTTACGTTTAAAAGGAAGTGGTCTTTGATACAACATGCACTGGAACTTTCATTAGCTTGCGCGCCGACAGTCGTTTTACTCTGGTCTTCTAGACATGCCTTCTAATGCAATGACACCAAAACGCCTGGTGCAGAAAAACTACGAAAACATGAGTGGCTCTAGAGATAGACGCAATCCTGATATCAACTAAATGTATTGTGAAGACCCGCTGGAGAGGGCAAAGCATTTGCATCTGTAACCACAGCCAAACTGTGCTTAGAGCTTCTTACGACTTCCAAGCTAGTTTGAAAAAGCAAAACTTTACTGGACGCATTCGGATGTCTAACTTCACTGTGCCTTGTCTGGGTTCGCTGAAGAACTTGTTAGGTAGTAATGTACGTAAGGTGTGTCTGTCTCATCGGTTAGGGCTTCCATGGCAACCGTATCAAGCTGTATTTACTCAGCTCTGACAAAGTGGGTCCTGGTTCTATAAGCACTTTATCACTCAAGCGCTTACTTATTTCTTTTTGAAATTCTGAGAAATTTCATTGAAAGGATTTCCCCAGATTAATATCCATCACTTCAAGAAAGATGCAGAAAACTACATCCAAGAACCATGGACTGTAGAAGGCGTCGTTCATGGACTTGCGATATCTTAATAAGTTCCGTTCTATATAAAAAATGTGGTTAAGGTAAGATCAAAACTTGTATATTAGTGAAACGTCACATTAATATGCTCTTACTTTCTTATCTCAGCGACCCTGATAAAACCGTTGGTAAACTGGAGACTGCAAGCATCAGCCATCTCCCTGGTGACAACCTAGAAATGGTGGTCTTTGAAGTTGAAAGGCAAGAAACTGACCTCATCATTAAACGAAATGTTAACGCACATCACACGGTATATGGAAGCACTGACACTAACGTTTTAGGTGAGTCCCTTTTCAATTAAACGAGTATTTTAAGAACCAACTTCATTGTTTGCAGTATTGGCAATGAGCCTACCTTTACATTGTAATTAAAACCGACAAGAAGCGCGAAATATTACTCTTGTTTTCCTCAAAATCACTCATATGATGATGAATTGGGTGATATCGTCTGATCACTCATTTTCAGATCACAGATAAATTTAATTCAAAAAACGATGCTCCTCCCAGCCAACCAGAGGAACACTTTTAAAATCCGCACTAGTGGACGTTAGTACCTGGACCGCTTAGAAACGCTTACAGAACCCTTTTAAACATAAAAAAAGGACAATAAAAGTGATTGACCTTCAAAATATATAAAAAAAGATTTGAGGAGGACGTATCGAAAATTCTTTAAATAATTTTTCGGAAAAATAACAGAAACTTTCGAGGTATCGCGTCTAAGAAAACTCCTTTCTATCAATCTTTTTATACTGGGCTCATGGAAGACGACCTCAAGTGATGAATCACACAACCTGTTCCTCGACACCCATTTTCTAGGTAGCTCCCTATTTACGACCAGTAGCAACCATAACCGGACTTTTGCAACCGTAACTAAAATGCACGGTTTGATTACAAGAGACAAGCTATTTTAGACACTGAAAAGCTTCAAACTTTTCTAGTCTGCTGGTCTGGATGGTATAATACCATCCGAGGTACAGATGTCCTTAGATACTATCCTGCCTATGCTAGAGAATATCATAAGGAGCTGCCTAAAAATGATCCACATTTCACTGTTAGGGAGAGGAGTTAATATAACACATGGGCTGAAAAGTCCGTCTGTTTCGGCGATTACTTCTTCATCGGTCTTAAATCTCTTTCCGGCGAGCATTCTTTTGAGGTCTGCGAACAGGAAATAGTCGCTGGGGGCCAAATCTGGATCGTTTTCATCGACTTCTGACACGGTGCATTGTCTTGCTGAAACGTTTTTCTGCGATTCGTCCTTCAAACGCTCCAACAACGCAATGTAATAGTCGCTGTTGATAGTCTGCAATTGCAATCCACTTGCGAATGGTTCGTTCGACTGGGCAGAGTCCGGGTAACACTTACCAAGCCATTTCTTTGCATCGGCTTAATTTTTTCTCATTAAAAAGCAATGATAAATCAACACACGAAATTGCTTTGAATCCATTTTCTTTTCACAATAACAAAAGTTGCTTCACTCACAACGCTATATCTCGACAACTATTCGTCCGACAGCTGTCAAATTTATACACGTATCTTTTGAAAGTTGGTACTAACTGAAAATGGTATAGATTTAGTTCCAGCCCATGTATTGTAATAGTTTTCAATTCCAAGGCTTTTATGTTGTCCCTCGGACCCTAACGTCTCTTCTGAAAACTCTGGAGCAAAACATTGGCTAACTACATCGAACGATCGCTAAATTATAGAGAGTCGCATTTCTGGAGATAGAAGGTGCCATTAGAAATTTCAATACATCCGCAATCAACTGCGCTGTCAACTGGGGTGTTGATCAGTCTTATGCTTCATAGCAGAACTATCAACTAAAACCTTTGTAGGGTGCCTGGTACGCTGCGAGGCGGTGTCCTTTTACCCTTTCTCTGGAATTAAGCGGTTAATGAACTGCTAATATATGAATGCACCTGGAAGCGGATGAGAGCAACGTCGATGGCAGATGGATTTGACATGCAGATGACATTTCTTTAGCTATCAAAAGAAAACATCTTAACACTTTTAAACAAATCTTACAACAAAATCTTAACAGACTAACCCGTTGGGCGGATCGCTGTGGATTGAGTGTAAACCCCCATCAAATCTTATTTGAAGGAAATATAAAATTCCAGTCACAGACCCTCACTCAATCAACGGCACCAGCTTTCTGATACAGCGAACTATCTGGGTATTATTTTTGACAGGAAACTAAACTGGAAACCTAATATTTATGAAAGAGAAAAGAAAGTTAACGTACAGCAGATTGTCTTGTAAAAAAGCCAGCTATTCGCTTTAAAGCGACTTTTCGCCATGTTAATATTTTTAATAGACTAGGAATCCTTTTTGAGAATATCGATTTCAACATGCCCCAACATTGGTTTAACAAAAACTTTCATGTAGGCACCTCCTCTATATCGTTCTGTAAGGAAGATGTTCTCATGGACGACAAGTCAATCCATTTGTTCTAGCGGAGTTGGTGGCCGTGTTTTCTCAAAAACACTTTTAACCTAAGCCTCTCACTGTAGCGTGTTCCAGGAGGTGACTCTGCGTTTTGATGAAACGATTTTTGAGTATTTATTCGTGACTATCATATTGCATATACGAGTACATGATGTTTTTGTAATTGCTCCTGTCTCACTGTCTATCACTCAGAGTGTGGAGATTGATAAATGACAGCCTAGGAAAAGCCCTCATGTAGCGGTGATAGGCTTTTATTTGAAGTCTTACATCGTCGCTATCCGCCTTTTGTTAGATACGCTCAGTCGGTGCTGCCATAGGACGTGTATAATACAGCAGCAGTAGTGACCGAGTGAAGGCAAAAGTACTATGAGCAGGAGGGAGAGAGGTTGTATAAACGCACTATGTCACATTTTTTTGGTATTCTTCACTGCGTTCCACTGTACTGATTTCTTTCTTATTAATATGTTTTTTTTTTTTTGTGCAGAACACACTTCTATGCACCTTTTGGAAACCTACATGCACAACAGTATTGGAGACAGGACGCCAGCTTGCTGCCAACCTATGTTTATTCCTACTATCACATATTGAATGCAGTTAACATCCGCAATCAGGGTGTTCTTCACCAGCATCGCTTTTATCCACAAAACGCCATGTTGTCTCGCCGAGTAGCGCTTCCTGTCAAAAGGTTTGTTGTCGCCCATATGGCGGTCCCAGAAAAAGAAAACACAAAAGTTTTGGAAAAAATCTATTTATTTTTCAACATAATCGTCTTTCAGCTCTATACACTTTACCCAGCGATGTTCAAAAAGTTCGATACCCTTTTTATAATAAGAACAGTCTTGCTCCTCAAAAATAGTCATTAACTGCCGACATCACTTCTTCATCGTTGGAAAATCTTTGACCACTAAGTCATTTCAAGTTTGGGAACAGAAAATAATCCGAGGGGGCTAAATCTGGTGCATGAGGTAGCAATTCAAACTTTAATTCATTAATTTTGGCCATTGCATTGCCCACACTGTTTTTACTCGAGTGTGAGCAAACACGGCACCCATCTTGCACATAGCTTTCTCATGTTAAAGTTTTCAAATAATATGTGATGTACCGCACTTTTTGAAATGCCTACAATGTCTGCTATTTCGCGCACTTTTAGTCGACGCTCATCCAGTACCGCTTTGTGGATTTTCTTCACCATTTCTGGAGTCGTCACCTCATTTAGTCGAAAATTGCAATGCTAGTAGTAAGCAGCAACCCAAAACTTTACTGTTATAAACGAAGGAGCAGACTCACCCAGAGTAGAATCCAGTTCTGCTTTTATATTGGTTGGGCTGAGGCCTTTCAAATAAAAGTATTGTATCACATAACGATGACCAATTTTCTCCATTTTCACAAATTCACTGACAACGTTCACTATTGATGGCTGCCATACAAATACTAAACAACGTGGCGCTTTCAAACTTGAAACATATGCTTTATATAGGTAGACTGCGTACGTTCCAATACAGTGATATTTCCAAACGACTACCGCCATGTCTTGGTCAGGCCGAGTACCTTCGGCCTCGTAGATCTAAAACTCTTAATCGGTAATCATCTTTTCCTATATAATCATCTTATTGTTACTGTTCTGCAGTGCTTCGATATGCATAGCGCTGCCAGACTAGCAGTGAAGACTCTGTTCAGAGTTATCAACTATTCGTTTTTATATTATAACTGGCTACATGATATGAAGCAAGTTGAGCCCATCAAACGAAGTAACACTATGTTTTATGGCCACACCCGTCACCACAACGCATGAAAGATACTAGCTGAGGTGTGTTTTATTACTCAGCTTATTTGCAGTTTCGTTAATACTCCTAGGAGCTGGTTTTGAGTTGATTCTGATTAAAGGTTCATTCAAACAGAATGTGTTTTTAATGCAGCGGTTAGATTATTTAACCGCCCTGTTAGAAGGCGTCAAACAAAGGAAAAAAATTATTTTAAAATCTTCATTTTTTCGTTCATTTTCGTTTCCTTTACCAGATTACGGGGTTAGAAAAAGTGTTCTTATAATGGGTTCTTATGACGTACCCCTGTAAAAATAGTCTAAAGGCGTTAAGTCCCAAGATTTAGCCGATCAATTCACTAATGCAAAACGAAAGATAAAATGCTCACCGAGCTCATTTCTCATCTTCTATCGATATACTGTGTGAAATGTAGCGCCATCCTGCTGGAACCACACTTCCACTAGGTTGAGCTCTTGCTATTTGAGCAAAAAAAAAATCGAAATCATTGAACAATAGCCCGTGCCATTGACGGTAACGCTATTCTCACGATCATCTTTACAAAAATATGGGTCAATGATTCCGCCGGACCATAAACCGCACCAAACAGTTCATTTTTTCCGGGCTCATTGGCAGTTCTTGTAAATATAATCTTGAGTTGCTCATCTGTAAAAATACGGCAGTTTTGTTTACTAACATGCCCGCTCAACCAGAAGTGAACTTCATCGCTGTAGAAAATTTTTCTATAAAAAAGCGGATCCTCCTCCAGCTTTTCAAAAGCTCATTCACCAAAAGGCTTTAGACCAAGATCTTTGTGTAAAATCGTCCCCATAGTCAAGTAACACAATCGCAATTGCTACGTACAAAGAATTGACAAATCACGGTCTTCATTAATATAGGGTTTTCTAATAACGACTTGACA
Source organism: Volucella inanis (assembly GCA_907269105.1). Taxonomy (NCBI): domain Eukaryota; kingdom Metazoa; phylum Arthropoda; class Insecta; order Diptera; family Syrphidae; genus Volucella; species Volucella inanis. Next base: position 154,902,671 of record OU026153.1, read on the forward strand.
ACTTTTTTTTTAAATAAAAGGCAAACTATTTAAGATATTTCAAAAAATTTATTATTGACTTGAAGTACAATCAAAACATTTATGAATGGCACTCGACTTCGTTCATATGGCCACCGCAGACCCAATTTTCAACGACTCGGCCACACATTTCGACAGAAACTTTCGCTATTTCGCGTTCAATATTGGCTCTGAGCTCTTCCAACGTCGTCGGCGTGTTGGCATAAATTAATGTCTTAACGTAGTCCCACAGAAAATAGTCAAGCGGCGTTAAATCGCACGAACGAGGCAGCCAATCGACTGGCCCATGTCTTGAGATAACACGCTCACCATACTTACTCTTCAATAAATCGATTGTAGCGTGTGTTGTGTGGCTTGTCGTCCACATGTCGTCCAAGTCCATATCTTCCAATTCGGGCCAAAAATAATCGGTGATCACGGCCAAAATACCAAACAGGTATTTTTTGTGGATGAAGTGGTGATTTATGAAACACATGTGGGTTTTCACCCGACCAATAACGCATACTTTGGTAATTGACGAACCCATTAAGCCAAAAATGAGCTCCGTCACTGAAGATGATTTTGCTATGAAATCACCGACTCTCTGTAGAATATCTGTAGAAAATTTTTATAATTTGCAGACGTTGCTCGTTAGCGTACTTTACTTTCAGTTTACTGATTAAATTGACAGTGACAGTTTGATGATTAGTGAAAGAGCGCGTTCACAAATTAAATTCAAAGTTGTCAAGTCTCTATTGGAAAACCCTATATATTTTCATTAATACTTTCCTCCGTACTTACTCTATTCATACGGTCCCTTTGGATGGAATTTCTTGCTCAGTAGGTCGACTATGATTTCCGTAAAATGGTCGAAGTGTGCGTTCTGTGTGACAGTTTCTACAATTTTAATATATTACCACCTTGATCAAAAAGGAATTTATTCAGAAAATTAAAAATACAAGTTTATTCATCTAAATCTGTACTGTCCTTTTTAAAGTAATCCCCATCGACTGCAACACACTTCTGCCAGCGCTTGATCCAATCCTCGAAACATTTTTTATATTCGATTTTCGGTATGTCCATCAGTGCTTCCTGCGATTTTTCCCGTTCCCCATAGTGGTTGTTTAACTCGATTGAACAGAAAGAAGTCACAGGGAGCCAAATCAGGAGAATTCGGTGGCTGTTGGATGTTATTTGTTACATTTTTCCAAAAAAATACGAATAATGATGGCACAAGGCGATGGTGCGTCATCATGGCGTAAAATACACGAGTTTTCTGCCCACAATTTTGGTCTCTTTTAGCAAAAATTTGGCTTTCTGGAAAAAACTCCTGATGCACTATACCGTTGTAATCCATGAAAACCGTGAACATTGCCTTCTTTTTTGACTGAAAACGACGTGGTTTTTTTTATCTCGGCTCATTTGTTGAACGCCATTCACTTGCCTGATGTCTGGATTGCGTGTTGTACTCATAAATCCACGTCTCGTCTCCAGTAATGATCCTTTTAATGAATGTGGAATCGGATTCAGCTGGTTGCTATCAAGTTCTCTGCTATCTCTCTGATGATTAATTCGCGATTATTGACCAACATTTCTTTTACTTCATCGATGTTTTCGTCCGTTTTCGATGTTGATGGTCTGCCACTACGTTCATCATCTTGGATTGACTCACGATCACTTTTGAACCGCTCGTGCCACTGGTAAACGACCGTTTTCTTTAGAGAATCGTTGCCTAAACACTTTTCAACGTTCGCGTACAATTAAATCCGTTTTTGACGCAAAATTTAATACAAGTTCGTTGTTGCAAATTGAACTACATTTCTAAAATTGTAAAAAATCGTCAACACACAGAGATAGATATACTCTTGGCTACGTAACTTTTGAAAATGTCAAGCTATGACGCTAAGATTTAGAGGGAATGTCAACAACAGATGTATCAACTTAACGAAAAACCAGCAAAAACAAAAAAAAAAACATAACTCAAATCGGGACAATGGGAGCGCCACACGGGGACGCCACCTTGGTCAAGGTGGTATAATGCGGCGTTGGAAAATGCGGGTGTGAAACACGGCGCTAAAACGCGCTCTGTTTGACGGAACCTTAAGTTAGCTGGGGAGTTTGTCGTAAAAATTAAACAGAGAGTCCCTGCTTTCGGCTTAATATAGGTGCTTAACACCGTACTCCTATATGAGGTTTTAAAATTCCATTTTCCGGTTTCTTCCTAAGCAGAGAAGAATGAATCTGGTGGCGCATGAGTGATGCATGACTTTTCTAGTGTTTTATAATTCGAGATATTGGGTGCAGTAGATGACCAAAAGAGCGACAATACGGGGACAAACTCGCAGAGTCCTTTAATGGGACCAATCCTCTTTTCCAATCATGTAGTAGCAAAAGTACTTAAAGATTTTAACATACACAAATCATCTGGACCATGTGGTATATCTCTCCTTCTTCTGAAGACGTGTTCTTCCTTACTGGCAAAACCACTGTTTTATCTTTTTTATTGATCCTGCTCTTTAGGACTCTTTCAAAGAAGATGGAAAACAGCATTTGTCCAGTCTGTCCCTAAAAAAATGCGAATCTTCTTCTCTCTCCTCCTACAGACCAATTGCACTTACGACCCTTCTTTCCAAGGTCGTCGAAACGCTGATAAGCCGTCAGCTCATGAAATATCTCGAAACACGAAGACTTCTTAATGACCGGTAGTACGGTTTTCACACCAACAGGTCCACTGGTGATTTCCTCTCATGTCCTAACGAAAAGTGGAACTAAAGCGTACATCAATATGGCGAAAACAACATAACTGCATTTGATATTACTAAGGCATTTGACACAGTTTGGCACTAAGCTATTTTGTCGAAAGTGCATACATTTGGGATCGATCTATCTATCGGAACGCTCAATTCAAGCTGTCATGGATGGTTTCAAATCTGATATTCACAAAATAAATGCTGGTATGCCCCACGGCTCATGGTACCAAAGTTCATGAATCATGTGTTGTACTTTGACGATTTTTATACAAGTTTACCTTAGAGCTCGTGAAATTTTTTATCTTGGTACTGTCAGACCAAATCGCTTTTCAAATAGAAAATTACCATAAAAAAAAAAGCGAAGAATTCAAAAAATCCGGAAGAGGGTATACAACCATAGATATATATACATAGATACCATACATATAGATATTGACTGTTTACAAATTATTCGTGAGTATAATGCCCGCATTGGTGAGGTTAATCTCATGAACTCTTATATGGGTCGCATTGGACTTAAAATTAAGACAAAAGATATGGCTACTAGAATTTCTTAATATCTTCTTGACATGGCAATAACGAATGCATTTATCCTGTATCGGAGACTCAACGTGATAAAAAATCGAAATGCCGATGATCAAACAGCATAAGATATGACGATGAATGAATTTCGCACAAGTTTTGCAAAAGAAATCTGTGCATCCGTTGTAAAACGGCCTCTTGGCCGTCCATCATCGAGAATAAGCGAAGAGGCAAGCACCAGCAGCACTGATAGTTATTATAACTTAAATGAATTACTAACCAAAGACCACTTTTTCTGAAAACTCAGTAAAACAAATTTTTTTTTTTTCTGCTAGCTAACTCGAAAATGTCTCCTAGATACATACAATGCACATATGTTTGTCAACAGTCTTTTTACCAACAGCAGTGTCAATAGTATTAGCGAAGGCAGTTCAGGTCGCAATGAAAATACAAAGTAGCCTGAAAATATGCAATATAGTAGTTATGATATAATATACAGGGTGTTCCGGATAATGTATCGAAAACTTAAAGGGGACATACAGAGATTTTAAGCAAAAATTTACCTACATGTTTTGACTATTATTGAGAATAACATTTTCCAAATTTATGCGGTGGGTATCGTTGATCTCATAATTATGAGTACTTTAATTGTTTCGAAGTAAATTTTGCTCCAAAATTAATTTGTGAAAGGTTATCGAAGATAACAAAAAATGCATAAACAATGACCGTGCAGATTTCCCGCTCTACGATATTAAGTAGTTCATTTACTACCAAGTTAAAGAGAAAAGGAGACACTCTGAGGAGTGCCCCTGTGAGCAAATCTTTTGGCCAAGGTGATTCCCAGTTCAGTGACATATCTGCCTACCATGCGAGGTCTCGACTCCAAGATTTGAAAGTGCAACCTTGGCTAATTCAATTCAAGAAAAGCTACCAGGCAATGTTCCTTGCAAGCAATAGATTTTTCAATAGAGCATACTAATGAGTGTAATGAAGTCTCAAAAAAATTTTAATTTGCAGTATGCTGACTGTAGATTTATGTTAATGCTGCAGCGAGGATGAATATCAATCAGTCTTTCGGAGATTTTTAGAGGGAAAAACAATAAGCTGATAGGTCTAAAGTCTATTACTCAAAGTGATGACAGTGCATAATGCTTATTGTTAACCTTTTCCGTTTGTTTAATTTTTATAAAATTGCCATGTCTTGCGGAATCACTAACCTCCATCGCCGCGTCATGCAAGCTCATATTTTGGGACAACATGGCCCTTTTCGAATGGAGGCGTAGGCTGAATAAAATTAAAAGCCAGATGTTTATATATTTCATCAAAGGCACCCACCAAAACGCTGATATTTATTGAACCACAAAATTCTTCACAAATAAATACAGTATCACTACCAGCCAATATAAAATGTGCCCGATGTCTCACCACAAAGGTAATCGAAACTTTAAATTCGACCTGCCTGCTAGATGCGAATGGTTATTTAAAAATCTTGCTGGTGCTAATTCCAACATTGGAAAGATGCGTATATGCAAATGGATCGACACACCTACAGGATAAAACTAACTTAGCATTAAATCTTATTCTTAATTACCAAAGCCCATTTCCAACTTCCGTCTCAAACCGGCCTCTAATTTTATTAATAAGAATTTTCCTCACTCTTTCTCCGTTTTGCTGCATGTATAATATAAAACACACCAGAGCCACGACATCAGATCCTCTCCCTCCTAACACCAAACCTTTAAAGTTGTTTCAAGATAAAATTTAATTTAAACTTGCTCCTCCACATTCTGACCAGGTTCCAACTAACGTTGCCACATCGGACAAATATCCTAATTCTATGAGCTCCCATATACTAAACCCAACCACCTCTTCCTCATCTTCATCTACCAGTATCCCTGATCAAACTCCTCTCAGTGTTTCTTCTTCATTCGCTCGTCCTCTTAATTCACTTGCCTCCGATTCTCACCCGAAATACTTTGACCCACTGTTAAACTCACTAAAAGATTTTCCGATATAAATGATGACAGTCCTTATGTAGTATCTCGTTTGAAAATGTTCGGCTCTACTTTGCCTACTTGCACGACAATCCCAACTCCGTTTGCATTGGTGGCATAACCAAAGCCAATGTTATGGTTTCAATCCAACGAGAAGGTCTTCCTATCAAGCAAAAGGAACTGATGCAAATTTTCGTTCGCTGCCATGAGAGTTTCGACATCTATACAACGAAGCTCATAATAATCATTCTACGCTATCTTCGCATGTCAACTCTAAGCCCCTTTCTCACTTACAAAGAACTAATACAAATCGTAAAAACTATTACAGCTCCTAACTAACTGAATTTTGTATCCTCCATTCCAAAATGCTTGTCCATTTACCACCAGAATGTGAGAGGTTTGCACTTTAAAATCTCCACCTTATATCTCAATTCTCAAAACCTTCCCTATGACCTAATTGGCTTAACTAAAACAAATCTAATTCCTTACATTAAAAACCACGAGTTGTTTCCCCCAAACCTCGACGTTTTTCGAAAAAATGGATTTGAAACAGCTGATAATGAAGTGTTTTACTAGCAATTCAGAACTGTTGTAATGCAACTCCTGTTGGCATTTCTCACACTAACAACTTTGAGTTAGAATGTGTCAAAATTAAGCTCCCCAAATACTGCATTTACGTACTTTGTTGTTAAATTCACCCATCTCAACCAATTGAGTCTTATCGACCTGTAGTTCACGTTGTGGATTTTTTGATTGATGGTGCACAACCTGAAGGTAGTATTATTCTAGTAGGTGATTTCAACCTCCCTCACCTTAATTGGGCGCCATCCGACGAATTGTCTCTTAATTCGTCCTCTGAAATAGAAATATTGATGGTGGACTGTCTAACCAACTCAAGTCTTTATCAGATTCGTGAAATACGTAATAAAATTAACAGACATTCGATCTTGTCTTCATATCCGATTCGAATAACTGTGTAATTTATAGAAGTGATCATCTTCTTTCCACCCTAAACCGCCCTCATCCCTCCTTGTCAATTATATACTCATGTGAGAACGGCAACACATGCGTCGGTTCGGAAAAATTGACCTTAACAAACTTAAAAGCCTCATCAGCAACATTAACTTTGATTTTATTGCTGAGACAACTTACATTGATTTTGCCCTATCAACTTTCTACTCATTAATTTTCTCCTGCTTTGCCCAATCGATTACAATCGACTGCATGTCAGCTCCTCCCTACTGCAACAAGGAGTTACGACCTCTCCGTAATAACAGAAACAAGTTGTGACACAAATTCCTAAGAACTCGATCTGATTCCGACTATAGTAACTATCAATTTGTATACAATCGTTTATCTAAACTTTGTGAGTCTCTTGAACGCTTCTACCAGTTTATTAATACCATGAAGTGGATTCAATTTCCACAGATTTCAGCAAGACATTCGATAAAATTTCTCACCAACTTATCATTTTTAAACTAAACAAAACTTGGTTTTTCCCCTCATTTTGAAGCATGGACCAAATTCTATTTATAAAACCAAGAATACAGAGTCATCTTCAAATCTTCAATATCTGACCCCATTGAAGTAACATCTGGAGTCCCTCAGGGTAGCCAACTTAGACAAATCATCTTTGTTCTAGCGAATAACCATATAAATCTCATATTATTTGCTTTCACTTTCACTACATTCTGACTCTCATTGCATGCAAGATGACTTAAATAAGTTTTCGGTATAGTGCAAGCAAAACGTTTTGGAGCTCAATAGCGATGACCTATTCCCTCAAACGTCTAGCCAGCTCTGCAAGAAACTACTTTATCTGTGATGAGCCTATTACTTCCACTAGCGAAATACTAGATGAAGGAATAATTTGTGACAGAGAATTGAATTTCGGCTCACATTTTGATAGCATTATAAATAAAGGTAACTCTGTAGTTGGCATTATCAAATGCCCTCTTCAGTACTTTTGTAAAGCGAACATTGTAGAAAAGACCACATTCAAAGAATTTAAGAGGTTTATTCGTTTCGCACTTCGTGGTCTACCTTGGGCAGATCCATAGATCCATAGCAGCAAATTCGAAATTAAAAAAGCACTGCTCAATACGCCACTTCCTCATCATCTCTCTCGACCACCATTTCTCCATGCCCCATTAGGTTAAGAATATCTTTGTTAGTTCTTTAAGCTTTGCTTTAAGTTTTTGCTTTTTAATAAGCTAAATTAAGTTGTTCGGGGTAGACCCGGGCCAATGATAATAATAATCATAGAGTATACGTGCGTGCTTCTTCCCGCTTTGGGTATGAGAACGACCCTTGATTCGTTCCAAGACCTAGGAATTTAGTCGAGTTTCATATAGGCACTAAAGATGGTTAACAACCGTGGGAGAATGTGGTTGAAGCGTTTCTGTATTTCGGCCGGGGTAATGACATCCGGTTCAAAAACTTTAAAAATTTTGAAGCTGTGTATGGATGATGATCTAAGGTGCGCCTATGATCCTATCGGTATTACGAGAAGCTATCTGTGCATCTATTGTAATCTTATATCAGAGGTATCTCCTTCCTTTATACCACAAGAATCACCTCAAACCCAAGAGCTTCCTTACGCTCGCTTAAGTAACAGATAGCAACTTTGACGAAACCAGTATCATTTAAAAGAAACCATTCTCTCTTTCAATGACAAAATCGTAATAATCGGGTTTTCAGGAAAGTGGGCGTTGAGTAGAAGCGGTTTTTGTAAGTAGCTAGGAATGTTTGGGTAAGCGAAGATACATTTCCTGACCCTAGACGCCACCGAACGTTCTTCTATTTTGGTGCAGAAGAGCTGCTTTGTTTTCTTGAGTTCCTTCTTGAATGAATTTAGGGGTTCTCTATACAAATCCCAATCAAGGGGATTTCTTTTAGGTTCATTTTGGATTTGTTAAAAATATGCCTGGAACTAGTGTAAAGTGCAACGATGCCGCTCCAGCGTGGGGTCATTCATTGCCTCTGTTCCTACTTACGGTGTGAAGGCTGACATTGCGTCGTTATAAGCCTCGGTTGGTTAATTAACCAATCAATCAAACGAGGTAATAAACACTTTTAAGAAGGGAGGATGGAGCAGAGGGGGTTCTCTTTCAAGAGCATCACTGTAAATAAACCACTCAGCTCACTTTCAGTTGTCTATAGCTAGTGATGAAGTGTATTTACAACTGACATTACAAATGAGGAGTTGAGTATTGAGAATGTACTAGAAACGTGATCTACATCTTTCGATGATATCCGATCTGCCTCAGACGGAGTGATGTACATTTGTGTCACAACCCAAAATGAGTTGTTCGGAGGAGGGCCCTGATGATCATGGGCCAGGTAAGCCGATGCTATCTAAGAGCACTTGGATCTGAGCTCTAGTTGTGCCGCGACTGTATCTCGATCAGATCAGTTCAGGGTGGCGTGTAATTGGAGTTCGTAAGTCCAAATACGAGAACATCAAGTACCCAAGGCTCTTGAATTGGTATATATCCTTATCGCTATTGTAGAGGCGAAGGAGAAGAGTCGTGGATGACGTTTTGGATGGTTAGTTTTTAATACGCAGCATCAGAGGTATTGCATAAATGCATCAACCTCTATCACTACTGTATTTCCGTCCTCCTTTCCGTCCTTAGAAGCTAAAAGTTCATGCTCATCCAAAGAGTAGAAGGTGGGTTAACTCCAATTTTCGGTCGTAATTCTCGCCCTAGTAGACAGGTAATAACAAGTTTAGTGCAAAAATTTGAGTCTACATATTCGTTGTGTGATGTTATCGTGTTAGTGAGACAACGGGTTGCTCGAAGTGTCGAAAATATCGCTGCCGTTTAGACGTCCGTAGCAAATGATCCAAATAAGTCAATTCCATGGCGTTCTCAAGAATTGGGCATAGTTCAGACCACATTATGGCGTATTTTGCATAAGGATCTTGGTTTGCACAGATACAAGATCAAGCTGACTCAAGAATTGAAGCCGATGGACCATTTGAAGCCACGTACGTTCTCCGATTGGGTTCTGGAGAAGATGCGCCAAGATGATGAATTTCATCGCACAATCATCTTCAGTGACGAAGCTTAATTTTGGCTCAATGGGTTCGTCAATAAGCAAAATATAATTCATGTGCTTCATGAATCACCACTTCATCTACAAAAAATAAGTGTTTGGTGCGGTTTGCATGCCGGCGGCGTTATTGTCCCATATTTTTTCGTCAACGATAACGATCGTTCAGCGTTATGGTCATGGTCAGCGTTATCGCGCCATGATCACCGATTATTTTTGGCCCGAATTTGAAGATATGGACTTGGACGACATGTGGTTTCAACAGGATGGTGCCACAAGCCACATAGCGCACGGTACAATCGATTTATTGAAGAGTAAGTATGGTGAGCGTGTTATATCAAGACATGGGCCAGTCGATTGGCCGCCTTGTTCGTGTGATTTAACACCGCTTGACTATTTTCTGTGGAACTACGTTAATTCATTGGTTTATGCCAAGACGCCGAAGACCTTGGAAGAGCCCAGAGCTAATATTGAATGCGAAATAGCGGGCGTTTCGGCCGAAATATGTAGCCGAGTCGTTGAAAATTGGGTCCTATGAATCGACCGCTGCAAACGTGCCCGCGGTGGCCATATGAACGAAGTTGAGTTTCATTCATAAATGTTTTGATTGTACTTCAAGCTAATAATAAAATTTTTGAAATATCTCAAATGGTTTGCCTTTTATTTAAAAAAAAAAAAAAAATGTCAAATCGTTATAAGAAAACCCTATACAACGTGAAGGCTAAAGGTACATTCATATCGGACCCAGATTAAACCTGCTTTTGTATATTTTGTGTATAAATTGGGAGTAATGGCTCGGCCTTTATTATTCTTGCACAGTTTCTTATTCGATTATAACCCTTCTCCCATCGAACAAGTTACTCCACAGATTTATATAAGTTTATTATGTCAACATTTATTTGTTTGATTTACTAAACAAATGTATTCCTTAATTGTAACCCTTGATTATAAGCGAACATTTTCAGTATCTCGATTTCCAGAAAGATTTGAAGTAGGGAAATTCCTCAAGTTTTATTAGATTGGCAACATTTAATAATTTGAAGTCTGAAATTGAACTGTGCAGGCAACTGGAAAACCTACATAGTGGACATAATTTCCCTATGAGATACTCATAGTAACCACCTGCATAGGTACTCTGCAAGTGCGGACTTGTCATTCTCGCCTTACTCGTCGGACAACACATAAATAAAAATAAGAACAAAAATAACAAAAAACAATAACGGAGCCAAAAGAAGAACACTTACTTTTGAGATGGACACAGAAGAAACGACTCTTATTTCATCTCAAAATAATGCTACACGGCACCCATCTGAAATCTTGGACAGGACAGATGTTAAGGAGCAAAATTTATCAAGTAGTATCGATATATTAGTACCGATGAAAAGAAACCTCAGGAGAAATGCGAGCGCTTCACTGGAGCCCAAAAGCATAGAAGCGTTGCCCTCATTACTGGTTGAAACGAACCCAATAAAACCAAACGGCTGAAATGAGCCAAATTTGCCAGAAGCCAGGTAAAAAAAGTAGATCCAGCACCAGAAAACATGGCAGGTCCGTAGATAGCTCTCCAATGACAGGAACGACATAAAAAGTCACATGTGCAGGTACGTCTTAAGGGAACGCTAAGCACCAAAAGTCTGCTCATAAATCCCACTCGGAAGCAGTCAAAAGCGTAAGTTTAAACTTAAAAAAAAAATATTGGTGTAAAAGGTCCCGTGGCACGGAGACTGCGCAGGGGCGACCTAGTACATTAGCACACCAGGGTTATCTTACAGGGATTCTATGTTCCATCATGCACTCAGTGCTGATCCTTACGGACCAGGAAATCAAGCTAGCGAGGAAGAGTCTACTGGAAGAGATGGATAAATCCGTTAAAAACTGTCCCGTCCTAGGGTTTGTAGCCACCTCAGCTAGTTACGCATAGTTGTGAATCACCTGTCATCCACAGTAACCAAAAACTTGCTCATGTCTGCGATAGGCAGAAGTAAACCATTAAAAAACGCAAATTTGTGTATAACTCGGGAACACGAGGTTCCCAAGTTATTCACCTGCGTTGTATTCTTTTCTGAAGTAGATGACCTTACCAAAGACGTTTTTCTATTCTCGCTTAACAAGACTCCTTTCTCACATTCACTTAGTAAAAAGCGAAAACCGAACCATGTAAACTTTTCTTTAGCTTCTCATTAATAATTAATAAAAGTATCATCGAGACCAGTCCGGAAGCCAAAAATGAAGACAGAGCGTCAGCTCATCCAGCAGAAGGGGAGTACACTTGGGGCTGATCAGACTGTTCTCAAAGTCTAAGATCTCAGTAGCCAGCCAGTCTGCTTGAGAATCTAAAAATGCTTTCAGTTCTACTAACAGATCCCTACAATTGGTTTTATAATAGGATAAAGGTGTATCCAAGTTAATCTACAGCATGCAAAAGCCGCCTCTGCGGCATTAAATCATAGATGTAATACGGATCACCTAAATGTAGCCTTATTCAGGAGCCGTACACATACAAGGACAGGATAAAGGGGCTCTCAGTTGAGTTACGCAATGATTATGTAAATGAAGGAAGACCTAGAGCTTGTTTTATGTTAAATTTGAATATAACAGTTATCCCAATTCCAGAGCATGATAAACACATGGTGACGGCATTAATTGAGCTACCATTAAGACAGATGCAGTAATATGATCAACCTACTTGGTAGGTTACTCCTTTAATTTTCCATTTCAGGGACTCATAAACTACTGTGGCAAAAGAAGACTCCAGCTGATAATTGGATGCGATGCGGACTCCCACCATACAAACTCGGGTAGTTCAAATATCGAAAAAAGAGATGAGTCTCTTTTAGAATTTATTATCAAAAATAATCGCGGAATTCAAAACTACCGAAATAGGGAAGAAGCCGTTGACCTATGCATCCCATTTAGAAAAAAATGTCATTAGGAACCGGCATGTTTTAATTGAAACATCGATGTCTGATCATCGATAAATGTGCTTTGATATGCTATTAGGCTCCAAAATTTCCGAATCTTATAGACAGCCTAGTTACACAGATTCTGATAAACATATTCTAGAACTCAAGAAATCCTCGGGTAGTTGCTTCAAAAGCATAAGAGAATTTCACAGCCGAGAACTTGTTTGCAAAGTCTCAACACTGTCTATCATCAGACTTGCCTTCTGCTCTGCTCTATTTAGGGAATGGGCAAAACACAGTGGAGAATGGACTTAGTATTTTGGAATACTCACAAAGTATAACCGAGAAATTAGAAGAGCTAAAAGGGAATTATGGAAAAAGTTCTACTAAGATCTCTCTTACATTTGAAGCAGCGCTCGTATCCACAGAATTCTATCCAAACCGAAAAAACCAAATGACGCCTCTGTGGAAAATATTTTACAGCGACTAGAGCTCTTAGCCGAAACTCATTTTCCAAATTCCATCACCACATCCATTACTCCCGATAATCCTTTCCAGAGAAAGATCAATAAAAGACAAAGAAGACTTCACAGCTCCTGGTGAAGATGGAGTTTTCCCCAGCACTACTCTAAAAATGTATTACACAAATAATCCTATTTCCTGGGGTAACGCAACAAAAAGTTTGAAAAAGGTAACGGTTAAGTATATACGAAAAGCAGGTAGTAGGGCAACTGATTGATGGGCGTATCAGGGATGGTCCACTATATAGGATTCCGCTTCACAGAAACCAATGTGCCTATCAATCACCACAAATATTAAGAAATCCTTCAGGAGATGCGAAAGGTTGTTCCCAGACTGGTATTCTCTCCCCCTGCTATGGTCAATGGTAGTAAATGAAACGCTTAATATACTCTGTAATGACTGTCAAGGATACGCTGAAGAAATTACGATCTTTATCAGATGCAAATTAGAATAAACTTTCTGAGAACTCCTTCAGAGAGCACTCAAATTTACTGGTGACTAGTGCAAGAAAGTTGGCCTAACGTCAAAAAAAAAAAAAAAAAAACCTAAAACTAAACAAAAATCTACCCGGTCTGGACTAAACAAACTTCAAAGACTTATCTGTGTGTGTATGTTACGGGTACAATAAGAACAGCACCCACCGCAGCATTAGCGGTTTGGTTACCGGCTTTACGCTTCTACTTGAACTCACGAGAAATGAAATATTAGGAATTACACTTACTCTTACAGAAAAAGTACATACAACTTGAACCATAATTTCAAAGTTACATTCCTTGATCTGCAGAACTGGACACAGAATAAGCCCTTCCCTGATATGGTATACTGATGGATCCAAAATAGATGAAGGAGTTGGAGATATGGATAATAGAATCTCTATATTTTAAGACAATTTTCTAAGGAGCCCTACTTGCTATTAATACTTTTGAGATACATGTAAGCTCAAAAGTTATCTGGAATTACTTTAAACTTCTCATAAAACTAGCCAGCACCAATACAGTTCATTTAATCTAGGTGCCAGCTCATAGTGGTTATAAGCGTAATGAAAGAGTAGTTGAAGTAGTAAAAGACTTGGCTTCAACATTCATTTTGCCATGATGATTCTGCGGGTTACTAATTAGCTCCATTAAAATCTTTATAAACAAATGGGTAAAAACAAAGACATTCCAATATGCATTTGAAAATGCAGCTTATGACTGTGGAAAAAGCATAAGACAACAACTGTTGCAAGGGCAATGAGGACTTTGTCTTTCCACTGTAGCCGTATAAGCAGAACACGTCTACATTTTCCAGGTAAATCACACTTTGAAGCTTCGATTTTATTAAAATTTCTGGCATCATGGGTGAACTTTAACTTGACCAAATCACAATAGACCTAACCTGGCTGCAGTGATAGTTCCAACCCCCCCCCCCCCCCCCCCCCTAAATGTAACCTAATCTTACCTGTCTGCAGGTGCATCAAAGTATTTATCATACAAATATAATTCATTTTGTTACTAATTATGTACACTTTCGCACACCTGTGATGCATTTAAAAATTTCCTTACCACTTAAGTGTTTAAATATTTAAATAACTACGTTTCCTTTATATGTTAATTGAATAATTCATCCTCCAGAATTGCACTGAGTGCCAGTACTTAGTCTTGTTACAACAATTGTATAAATAGGCTGCAAAGTTACTGCAGCGATACAAACAGTACTACGTTAACCTCTTTAAATATAAGCTGGCTATATAAACTCAGAACTTATGTCACGCATTTATAAATTCGAAGAGCATTTTTGCTCATTATACAAAGTAGGCATAATACGACGAAAGTCACCAAAATCTCCATTTCAGCTCGAAACTCATCGTGTGATTTTCATGACAATTGGGGTCTTTCTCCAATTGTTGTGTACCCTGGCAGGACTTATAGATCTTCTTGGAAGTCAATTTTTGGATATAAACGAAATTTGTGGAAACGCAGCTGTAGCTAGTGGTTATTTGATGTGTTTTTGTCGTGGCTTTGTTCTAATACTAAAAAATAAAGAATTAAAAATATTACTGGAAGATTTAGAACATCTTTATGCTGCCGCCCCCGGAGGTCATCAATTGAGGTGTCACCTTAAAAGTTACTCCAAGGTTCTAATTCAAAGAAATAGAATGTTGAGAAATTTATACACATTTGCTAGTAGCTTGTTTTTCTTTGTGCCAATATTGCAATCCCTTTTCTGTTGGGTTATCAAAAATCAAAGATATGAGTTCCGGTATCCTCTTCGTGGCCTGTACCTGCTTGATATGAACCGATTATCCACGTATCTATTTCTACTTGGTTTTCAATATAGCACAGCTATATGTGGAGCTTTGTTGCTTTATAATGAAGATATGATTTTCTCTACATCAGTATCCCACTTGTGCATGTACTATCGGTACCTTGGCAAGCTACTTAGTCAATTAGATGCTCATAGAGAGAATGAAATTTATGAGACCCTGAAACCACTGATTCAATACCAATATACTCTACAAAGGTAAGTTTCGATCACTGAAGAGCAAAGAATCAGTCTAACTTTCTAATTTCAGGTTGCGGGATGCTATTAATGAAATATTTAGCTTGAGCACATTTATAAACTTCACCATAGTGAAGATTTTACTCTGCGCTTCTACCTTTGCCATGTTTCAAGGAACAGAGGGTGGAAATTTTCTGACTTACATTTTCGGTTCTTTTCTGTTTTTATCTTCCGTTTTTATGAGATGTTTTTATGGGATGTCCTTGCATGAAGCTGTAAATTGACACTATCTGTAGTAAGAATAATTGAAGTTAACTCTTTTATTGTATTCTAGAGTTCTGATTTGCTATTTGCAATTTACGATCACAGTTGGTATGAGGGATCTCCAAAATATCGGAAATTGATAACAATAATGATGATCCGGGCGAATGTACCTGAAGAACTAGAAGCATCCAAATTTAATCATATTTCTATGGAATATTTCAAAGAGGTAATCTCTGAGGGATTTGACTATCCTTGATAAATCTATCCTTAGTAACATTTAACACTTTTAGGTGGTGATGCAAACATATCAGATATTCATGTTCTTACATAGTTTTTCAAATTAATTTCCCGTAGTAATGTTTCATGTTACAAGTAATGAGCGCGAGTGATTTTGTTGAAGACAATTTCGAACAACAGCATTTCAGAAAACTTATTTTAGCAAAACTTAATAATATATTACATTTCAAATAAATTCATGCTTTACTTTTTTATGGGTGTTATAGGACAGCAAAAATCTGGGTTCTTTTCTAGATCTACCCGGTCTTTCGTAGAAAGATTATTAATGGCTTCAGCTTTAAATTACGACCACACTGGGATGCATCAAGTAGTAATTTTTCAGAGACCTTGGAATTTGTGAGATAGTGTATTGGGGACATAAGTGGAGTTTTGTGTTGCTAGAAGCGCAGGTTCTTGGTTCCCTCCACCTGTTTCTCACAATCTTGCATACCGGGTGATTTTTTTAACTTGAGACATCCAAATTATTTGAAAAATACGCGATATCGCGAAAAAAGTTTCAGACAAAAATCACAAAGTTCTGAAGGAGGCATGAGATAGTGACCACGAGTTTGACCTTGAGACCCATTTTCAAGGTCAAACAAAGGTCACTTTTGATTTTTCAAATGATAATTCCTGATTTTCATTGCTCAGTCGTATTCCTCAATGGGGCATACGACTTTGTCTCAAAGGTCTTATTCATTCAGTGTTAGAAACCACTAGCACGTCTAAATCATAAATCGGTTTCCAACGTTGTTAGAGTATTAGAAGGTAGAGATTTGTTTTGAGTAAGTCATTATTGCCTCGAGTGAAGTTAAAACTCAAAGAAATTTCAGATAGAGACAAATTGTCCTAAACTTATCTGAGAGTGTATGATGTGCACTCTGCCCTTTTTTTCTACTTAATCGGAACTGTACTTCATTTAGAAGTTCGATATTTGTTTTGAGGAACTGATTATTGTTAGTAACGTTTTCCATATTAATAGTGCAGGCTATTTCAATTCAAGAGAAAATTGAAACGATATGGATTTATGGAAAAAGTGGAAGGAACATCGATGGTGCTGTTGCTCTTTACGCCCAACGTTTCCCAGACCATTCAACAATTCACTGGTGAAGGAAGTGTGCAACCAGAGAAGAGGAATCGGTGGCTGTTGAGGACAATGAAATAACAGTATTAGCTGCCGTTGCACACGATCCTCACATTAGCACTCGCCAAATAAGTCGTGAATCAGGAATTTCTCAAACGACTGTCTGTAAGATATTACATCGGCATAAATACCATCCTTATCATGTTTTTAGTGAGGATTTTCGCAACCGGGTTTCCTTTTGTCAATGGGCACTTCAGCAAGTTGAACGAGATCCTTTTCTTCGTCAAAGTGTTATTCTCTGATGAGTCGACTTTCACTAATCACGGTACGGTCAATCGACATAATATGCATTACTGGACTACCGAAAACCCTTTTTGGTTGCGACAAGTTGAACACCAGCACCCTTAAAATGTTAATGTTAGGGCGGGAATTATTGGGGATAAATTAATAGGTCCATATTTTATTGAAGGCAACTTGAATAGCGAAAAGTATGCAAACTTCCTGCGGGACCATCTTCCAGTACTACTAGAAGAACTGCCATTGGAGTTGCGACAAACAATGTGGTTTCAACATGATGGTTGTCCAGCCCATTATTCCCAAGTAGACCGGGGCG
Organism: Volucella inanis; assembly: GCA_907269105.1. NCBI lineage: Eukaryota > Metazoa > Arthropoda > Insecta > Diptera > Syrphidae > Volucella > Volucella inanis. The sequence continues at coordinate 154,920,136 of OU026153.1, forward strand.
TATTAAGCAATGTTTACCATCAACGGTGGATCGGACGAGGGGGTCCGATGCAATGGCCTGCTAGATCACCTGATCTTACGTCATTTGATTTCTTCTGGTGGAGCGACTTAAAAAGTGAGGTTTACAGAAAAAGCCAACAACACGTAAGTACATGAAAAGACGAATAACTGAAGCTTGCCAGAAGATTACGCCAGAAATACTTCTCAGTTCTGTTGGTTCATTTAGAGCGTAGATAGACAAGTGTATTGAAGTGAATGGTCACATTTTCGAGCATTTGTTGAAATAGTCTCGGGAAATAAACGTCGAATTGGGAAGAATTCAATGATTCAACAGTGGAAGGCAAGGGGACCCACTCTAATTAATCACCCCGAAGGAAATAAAATACTGCTACGTCCACGTCGTTGTTTCTATATAAAAACAAATGACAAGCGTACGAGCAATACGACTGAGCAAGGAAAGTCAGGAATTATCATTTGAAAAATCAAAAGTGACCTTCGTTTTATCTTGAAAATGTTGCTCAAGGTCAAACTCGTGGTCACCATCTTATGTCCCCTTCAGAACCTTGTCACTTTTGTTTGAAACATTTTTCGCGTTATCGCGTATTTTTGGAGTAATTTGGATGTCTCTAGTTAAAAAACTTACCCTGTATAACAGCTTGAAAGGCAGACACAAGCTTGTCTGACGAGTAGTAAAAAATTGTAAGAAAAGTAATCGTCCCCCACGAAGACGCAAGTGCCATATCATACATAGATCTATTTTGGGGTCACTGTTAAACAATGAAGATCCGACTACATTCCTGCATCCCTAATTACAAGAAATTGACTTTGTTTTTTTTTTTGCTGCAGCCAGAGTTAGTCGTATAGTGTAATTAGGTCCATAAGTTTTAGGTTCAATGAAACTTCATTGCGAGTTGTACCAAAGACCGTAAATTTACTTTACTTTTGATGGCATCGTACAAACTGAGGTGGTCCTGGGTTTCAAATAAGATGCTTCTCCAGCCAATTACATCAATGGCTAGCTGCCGGCAATTATGCACATCAAGTTAGTTGATGTCCCTGTACAAACTTACATACATTAAGTTTTATTTGTAATGATACCATAGCTACCGTGCGACCAAAATATACTTATAAGCCGATATCTTGCGGCCACTGAATCTTGTCTGTTTCCAAGATTGCGTAAGAAAATTCTATACCTCATCTTTGGTCACACGGTAGCTTCTTAAAAGTAATTTATGTAAAATAAATCTGTGATTTTCAATTCAAAAGTTACCACGAATTTGTTTAATTATTTTAAAAACAGAGCACACTAGAAGATGTAAGTATCCTGTGATCAATATTACCTATACCAAAATTAAACCAAATTCGATATTTTGATCTATAACTCACCTTTTGTGTTGTCCTCAAAAAAAAAAAAGAACAAAAATGATGCAATCATTTGAAGAACTTACCAACCTACAAGAACAGATTGGAAAAGAAATATGTCCGCTTGCAGGTAATTACGTAAAGGTTGAGCTTAAGACAAAAATTACAATTACGGAACTATTTTGTTTCCACTAATTGCGGGGAAAAGGTCACTCGTGAATATTTCGTTAAGTTATGCCCTTTCGAACAAATTTAAAACATATACGAACACATTTTCAGAAGAAGAAGCAGACCAAGAGCGAGAGGAGCCACCAGCAGCCCCGCTTTCAGCATCACGTTATCATCGCCACACAAAATCATAACTATTAAGGGGGAAATAGGGTTAAACGGTTCAAAAAATAATTTTTTTTTTTATTTCATAAATTGTTAGTAAAACTACTGAAAAATATGTTTCGACTCGTTTTATTGTTATAAGACAGATTCTACGTCAAATGCCAGCAAATGTCCTTTTATATTTTTTCACAATACAAATCTCATTGTAACTTGGCATCTGTTGAAAACGAAATTTTGGTTTTCATCAGTTTTGTACAGACTTTATGGTGCTGGAATAGCAGATTAACATGTAAATAATTTTAAAAAAAATGTAACTGCCTTGACTTTGTTTTTCTTGGTACTATTTTTTCAAACATGTTTTTCTCAAAACGACTTTGTTTGAAATTGTTTAAAAATTTTTTAACCAATCGTTTTGAAAGTTGGCAGTTACTTACTTCATAGTATTGCGCTGTATATAAAATAATTATTTTCTTGCAAAAATAATTTGAAAAAATTGCTAAAAATCTTTGCTTTTCTGTTTTAATCTCTGTAAAAAATTCAATTTTCTATTTTTTTGATAGCATTTAGGTTCATATAGAAGAGAGACATATAATAAACGTAAATTCCAATCTCGTTTGATTTCAGATGAAAATTGCGGCTTCCAGAATGTATGCAAAATGCTGAGTCTGATTGTGATCTGCAATATGAGGTCGCTAATATGGGGTTTTCTAATAACGACTTGACAATTTTTTATTTTAAATAAAAGGCAAACCATTCGAGATATTCCAAAAACTTTATTATTGGCTTGAAGTACAATCAAAACATTTATGAATGGAACTCGACTTCGTTCATATGGCCACAGCGGGCACGTTTGCAGCGGTCGATTCGTTGGACCCAATTTTCAACGACTTGGCCACACATTTCGGCCGAAAGAGCAGCTATTTCGCGTTCAATGTTGGCTCTGAGCTCTTCCAACCTCGTCGGCGTGTTGACATAAACCAATGACTCAACGTAGCCCCACAGAAAATAGTCAAGTGGCGTTAAATCGCATGAACGATGCGGCCAATCGACTGGCCCATGTCTTGAGATAACACGTTCACCATACTTACTCTTCAATAAATCGACTGTAGCGTGTACTGTGTGGTTTGTGATACTATCCTGTTGAAACCACATGTCGTCCAAGTCCATATCTTCCAATTCGGGCCAAAAATAATCAGTGATCATGGCGCGATAGCGCTGACTATTCACAGTAACGTGACGATCGTTATCGTCGACGAAAAAATATGGCCCAATAACGCCGCCGGCATGCAAACCGCACCAAACAGTTATTTTTTGTAGACCCGACCAATAACGCTTATACACGAACCCATTGAGCCAAAAATGAGCTTCGTCACTGAAGATAATTTTGCGATGAAATTCATCATCTTGGCGCATCTTCTCCAGAACACAATCGGAGAACGTACGTCGCTTCAAATGTTCCATTGGCTTCAATTCTTGAGTCAGCTTGATCTTGTATGGGTGTAAACCAAGATCCTTACGCAAAATACGACATAATGTGGTCTGAGCGATGCCCAATTCTTGAGAACGCCGTGGAATTGACTGATTTGGATCGTTTGCTATGGACGTCTGAACGGCAGCGATATTTTCGACACTTCGACCAACCCATTGTCTTACTGACACGGCAACATCACACAACGAATATGTAGACTCAAATTTTTGCACTAAATTTGTTATTTCCTGTCTACTAGGGCGAGAATTACGACCGAAAATTGGAGTTAACGCTCTTAAAGTTGCAGTCACCGACTCCGAATATCTGTAGAAAATTTTTATAATTTGCAGACGTTGCTCGTTAGTGTGCTTTACCATGATAAAAATGTTAAGTTTACTGAATAAATTGACAGTGACAGTTTGATGATTAGTAATAGAGTCCGTTCACAAATTAAATTCAAAGTTGTCAAGTCTCTATTGGAAAACCCTATATCTTCGGAGTTTTTTAAAGAAATCCGTAGTATATACATAGAAGTATGTATAAAATGTTCTCAAAGTTTCAATAAATTATACTTATTTTTTATACTGTAAAAAAATTCATGAAAATCATTGAGAAAATGCTATCCTAACCCTATTTCCCTCCTTAAACGAATCGTTCTCCTTTTTTGGTTAAAGAAAATTCTCAGTGCTATGAAGTAAGTAAGTTCTGAGAAAAATGCTTTAGAGAGTGTTTCCGAATCTTCTTTTGAAATAGAATTACCTCACCGTAGGGGATACACATAATATTTTACTTAAAAAAAATAAATAAACGGATCAACAATTTATAAAAAAAAAAAAATCAGATTTTTTGGAAGCCTTCGTCAACATCTGGGGTTATGTCTAATAAACTTATCTTTCTCTGAAGTATTGTGATTTGAGAATAGGTCTAATAAGGCTGCAAGCATATTGAAGAAGTCCTCAATTCACAACATCCTTGACACATTTTACGAATTTTGATATCTACATATATTTATTGTAATCTTTATTTTTTGATTCGTGAACTTATTCTGACAATAATAATAATACCAAGTGGTAACGATTGATACTAGATTATATTTTGTTTTCTTACCATACTCACCACATTTGGCAGTGTTAACCTTTTTCCTGTAATTCAAAACATTATATATTACTTCAAGTCTAGTTATTATATCTCTATTGACCACAATTATACGAGCTGTTGTCCCTCTTTCTGGAAAGTACCTCCCCAAAGTATTCCCATCAGTTATATTTTCGAATTCTTGTTTTGATCTATCCACAATCTCATCCCGAAAACTCTGTTTTCATCATCTCCTGTTTTCTTCTTTTTTCGGCCTGGATTCCAATAGATTCATCAGTATCTTGTCCCTCTTGTCGAAGAGTATACTCAAGTTTCAAAATAAATTCCATGCACCTGATTTTTGCTTGTAACGGAGAGATTCCATATTCGTAGATATGTTCGTCATCAATTAAACCATCTTCATTGTTGAAATTATTTTTTTTTTTGTGTTCTTTGTCTATAGGACACGACCACATTGACTTTGAATTTGTTATTTTATTCAGAAATTTTCTGTCAATCATAGTTAAAATTCGTGGTTAACAACTGCCTCTATTTCATCATTCACTTTATACCATAAACAGTGGGGCTAGCAGAGTTCAAAGACTCCCAATTTGACTTTTGAGATCGTTGACTGTACTATGTATTATGGGTAGGAAAAATTGAACTCAAAATAAATGAGACTTCCTTTGATATTAATATTTTGAATTATTAAGCCTTAGTAGAACAATTGGGACCATAAACATGTTTGCATCTGCTTTACCATCTTGTGTATTTATTTTTGCTTGTAGATACCTTGTCCAGATTATCCATCACAGCCATACTTACTTTAAAATGTAATAATTCTAGGAAATACAATTAAGTACACTTCACTTTTCCCTTCTTAAAGCCGCCTTGCAGTATGATCCATTATGTCTTGAAGTTTCACTCAAGCTGATATTTCCAGGAACTGACTCCTTTTTTGTCAGTCGTTATTATTCTATATATTATATTCTTTTGCAGACCCAAATTTATGAACAAATCCAATGCAATATCACTATTATATATGAAAGGATCCTTTAGTGGTGTAGAGACTGCCGTGGTTATATCGCTTTCAGAACTCAGTTATTCGTTTCCTTGGCCTTCTTCTTGACATCTGTGATGTACTTGGTAAACCATACGTTACTTCTGTTCTTTCAGTATCAATAGAATCTAGAGACTGCAACTCATTTTAATTGAAGATGCGCATAAATTGATAATTATAGTAGTTCTTTCAATTTCTGACAAATTCCCCCTGACAGATTTTCAGCAGACAGTTGGTAATCAAGTTTCCGCACCTGAATTTTTAAGAATACATTTACAAATATATAGAAATTCATTTTCTCTTAAGTTTTAGTCCCTTAAGACCCCTTTGGACCTTTTTTGGACAAGTTAATAGATATATCACACAAAATGCAAAATAAATGATTTTCTGAAACACTGCCTTGTTTTTTCACTCAATTCAAAGAATAAAAAAAATTTGTTGCTAGGTGACCTTTAAATTAATCAATTTTGACTGGCTCTACAAGCAAAACTATTGATATAAATGAAATAACTCTTTTTGCGTTACCAAAAGCTCCAAACATTGTAAACTTACGCGTTATTGTAGATTTCGCAAGCACTGTTGCCTAAATGGGCTATCAAAAGGTCATAAAAGTCATTTGACACAAATGCACACCCAGGGCAAAAAGCTTTCAAATTGCTTACAAGAATTTTTCAGACGTCACTGGAGAAATACAGGCTTAGTCTAAGGCTATCTAATGCAAAAATGTTCAGGGTGGTCTTCAGCAAATGTTTGAGGATATACAATATCAAATAGATTTCGAAAGGTAGAGGACAAAGCGGCAGAAATTGATATCGATATCAACCAAAAATATCAACTGGATTTAAGATTGACAGATGCCAACAGATAAGGGGTAATTCATCGAGAAATACGATCTTCAATAGACTATTTTGAAAGATCACGGACTACTCCTATCAAACTGTTTTGTCATTTTTGTTCAGTGTCGTTTGGCAAGTCATCATGGAAAAACTTACACTACAATAGCGTCTTCAAATTGTTTAGATGAATTATGAAAATCAGCGTTCTGTGAGAAATGTTTTTCGTGCGATTCGGTGTCCATAATCGACCTAAGGAAACCACTATTGACAATACCATTCGCAAATTTGAGTCCCAGTTTATATCAGTGGATGATACTCGACCAGTTAGACCACATCCAGCACATAGTTAAGAGACTATAGCAGCTGTAGCTGAAGGTCTACGAGAAGACCATGACTGATTCGATTCGTTGTAGTTCTCAGCAGCTTGGCTTGGAATATTCGACAGCTTGGCTCATTTTACGTAAGGATCTCGGCCTAGAAGTGTACAAAATTTAACTTGTGCAAGAATTGAAGCCAGGCAACTTGAATTTGCGTCATATTTTTAGTGAATGCGCTCTGGAAAAACTTAATGAAAATTCTGTATTTTATTGTGAAACTTTGTTCAGTGATGAATCCCATTTCTGGCTCAATGGATACGTTAATAAACAAAATTGCCGTATTTGGCTGATGAGCAACCCGAAGAGTACTAAGAGCTATTACATCCATTAAAAGCAACGGTATGGTGTGGTTTATGGACTGGTGGAATCTTTGGTCCATATTTCTTCAAAAATGAAGCAAATCAGAATGTTACCACCAATGGTAACTGTTATCGCGCCATGTTAAGAAACTATGTGCTTCCTGAAATTCAAACACAGGATTTTAATTAACTGTCTATTATTGAAGAAAATTAAACAAATATACAATAAGACCACACAGTTCGAAGCAATCGGTTAATAAATTGTCATCCTACCTACTATTTAAAAAGTCTTTATAATAAAAGGACGACGATTCCGCGATTTTAAATATGAGTCAACATTTAACATACCATAGTTGAATTGCCTGCCTAGTACGAAAACAAAATCGGTTAATTGCTTTCAAATTAATAAATGTTTATCATATATAGGGTTTTCCAAAAGGGACTTGACAACTTTGAATTTAACTTGTGAACACATTCTTTCACTAATCATCAAACTATCACTGTCAATTTATTCAGTAAGCTCAACATTTTCATCATGGTAAAGTACACTAACGAGCAACGTTTGCAAATTATAAAAATTTTCTACAGATATTCGGAGTCGGTGACTGCAACCTTAAGAGCGTTAACCCCAATTTTCGGTCGTAATTCTCGCCCTAGTAGACCGGCAATAACATGTTTAGTGCAAAAATTTGAGTCTACATATTCGTTGTGTGATGATGCCGTGACAACCCGTTGAGACAACGGGTTGGTCGAAGTGTCGAAAATATCCACGGCGTTCTCAAGAATTGGGTATCGCTCAGACCACATTATGGCGTATTTTTCGTAAGGATCTTAGTTTACACCCATACAAGATCAAGCTGACTCAAGAATTGAAGCCGATGGACCATTTGAAGCGTACGTTCTCCGATTTTTTTCTGGAGAAGATGCGCCAAGATAATGAATTTCATTGCAAAATCATCTTCAGTGACGAAGCTCATTTTTGGCTCAATGCAATGCAAGCAAAATATGCGTTATTGGTCGGGTGAAAACCCACATGTGCTTCATGACTCACCACTTCATTAACAAATAATAACTGTTTGGTTCGGTTTGCATGCCGGCGGCGTTATTGGGCCATATTTTTTCGTCGACGATAACGATCGGCACGTTACTGTGAATGGTCAGCGTTATCGCGCCATGATCACCGATTATTTTTGGCCCGAATTGGAAGATATGGACCTGGGCGACATGTGGTTTCAACAGGATGGTGCCACAAGCCACACAGCACACGCTGCAGTCGATTTATTGAAGAGTAAGTATGGTGAGCGTGTTATCTCAAGACATGGGCCAGTCGATTGGCTGCCTCGTTCATGCGATTTAACGCCTCTTGACTATTTTCTGTGGGGCTACGTTGAGTCATTGGTTTATGTCAACACGCCGGCGACCTTGGAAGAGCTCAGAGCCAACATTGAAGGTGAAATAGTGGCCGTTTCGGCCGAAATGTGTGGCCGAGTCGTTGAAAATTGGGTCCAACGAATCGACCGCTGCAAACGTGCCCGCGGTGGCCATATGAACGAAGTCGAGTTCTGTTCATAAAATGTTTTGATTGTACTTCAAGCCAATAATAAAGTTTTTGAAATATCTCAAATGGTTTGCCTCTTATTTAAAAAAAAAGTTGTCAAGTCGTTATTAGAAAACCCTATATATACAAGTATACAACGGCCAGATGTTGTCCATAGGCAATAATAAATGTTATCCTATTGTATCATATAAATTAGTTTTGTCAGTAAAAATTTTCTTGAGTACGAGTATGTAACCTCAATTTTCTTTTCATATGCACCTAAATACATAATACACTGTTCTCTAAATCGTTCTTACTTTAAATTTATTGGTCATCTATGTTACATAAATGTACATAACTAAATTGATACATAAGCAAATGTTGATCAGATTCTCTTAATATGTATTTTGCTCCTGGCAATAGAACGAGTAAGTTCCTCTATTCATTAAAATGTCGTTCAATTTATCATTTTTGACTTATTCTTAGCAATTCAGTACTTTATAGTACGGAAGTTGATTGAAAATTGTATTTTGTAGACAAAAATTTGTTCTGCGTCAGGAAAATGCATCCCCACAACAATAAATAATATATCATTTGCAGTTACAAGGCAAATTAGAGCGGGACTGAATAACTTTAGCAATTTCTTGCTTAAGTTTAATTTGAAACCACGATAAGAAAAATTGTTTTTTGTTTATGTGCATAGGTAAAAAAATTCTCGGTAAAAACCGATTATTGCTTTGTTTTTTTATTTGTGTAAAAAATTGAGTGTTTTATAATACTTTATCATAAACATGCGTGCGCATAAGTTGATTACAGCAGCAATCTCCTCATATATCAATTATCCATATAAGGCAATTTTGGAGATAATATTTGTTGCTTCTACGCACGAGTATGTAAATACTTATAAGTTCAGTGAACGGTGCAAACAAATAACTTGAGGGTTATCACATTTTTTTTAATATAATTTTGTATTTTTAGAAGATTATGGGTGACCTTCTTGCACCAATGCGCACTTTACTTTGTTTACGATGAATACTTTTCATCCGCACTCTTGAAGTTGTATTTCGTGATATTTTAAAATTATACGTTTTGAATTGGCTATGACTTGATTTTTAGAACAAGATGGCACAAAATGACGGAAATATTAAAACAAACAGATCCATCTAAGTAAAGGTTGAGCCAACAGCTAATGTGGAAGTTTTTATTAAATTCAATACACATCTGTTATGAAATAAATGTAAAGTTTTATTACTTTATAAGGCTCAGTATATAGCAATTATGAAAAAAATACAACATTGTTCATATGACCACCATATGAATGACGACAATCCAAAGTTCAAAATTATCAATGACTTTTTGAAGAATAAATGGGTCAATGGCCGCAATTTCAGTTTGAATGTTATGTTTGAGATCCTGCATTGTCCCTACAGGAAGAAGTCTAAAAGTGTGAAATCCCATGACCTTTGAGGCCAATCAACTTCTCCTTAACCGAAATAATGCGATCTCCAAATTGTGTACGCAATAACTTGATTGATTCATTACTTATGTGGACGATAGCATAATCCTGTTGATACCAGAGATTATCCAGACCCAATTATAGCCGGTCTACATGTTGCGGTAACGTTTTCCGTTCACTGTAAATGTCTCTACAGCCTAATCTACGAAAACGACGGGCCAATGATGTCGCCAATTCATAATTCGCACCACATAGTGATTTTTTGGGATGCATTGGTTTTTCGTAAATCTCGTATGGGTTCTCCGATCTCCAGAAATGACAATTTTGTTTATTTACGTACCCATCCATCCAAAATTGGCTTCATCGGAAAAGTTCAAATTCGACGACAAATCGTTCTGGCAATCCAACATGGTCCATAGGTTTTAATTGTGGTGTAATTTGGATTTTATAGGCGTGCAAATGAAGATAAGCTTTTTCATTATTTCTGAAAATCATGGAAAGACTTATCGATTTACACATCAGAGACTTTCTAAACAGAAAATAACCTGCAAGCTCACCAATATGCATACAAAAAAAAAAATCCATGGAGAGGCTCTACTAAATTTGGTAACATAAATTATAGAGGCCTACCGACAAAAGGAGAAACAATATGTAACTTCTTAGATATTGAAGGTGCCTTTGATAATATCAGATATGAATCCATTTACGAAACTATGTCCAAAAAGGGTTGGGTTAGAGAGATGCTCGTAAACCGGAATTTGTCCACATCTTCAGGTGAGACTACAATCTCGGTGGGGTGGAAAGTAACCTCATTGGAAATGAAAAAGAAAATTTTTTTTTTTTATTCAATATAGTCCCCTTTTAGTTGATACACTTATTCTAGCGATTTTCCAACTTCCTGATCCCGTCCGAAAAGCAATTTTCCGGAAGGTCTGCAAAATACTCCTATGTGGCTTCGATGATTTACTCGCATGAGCTGCTTTTTTATTGATGAGCCATCTTTTGAGGTTTGGGAAGAGATAATGGTCCGAGAAAGCCAAATCGGGTGAATACGGTGGATGCGAAAGCTATTGGAGCCGTATGTCATTGATTTTAGCCATGGTTGTGATGCTCTTGTGAGAGGGTGCATTGTTTTGCAAAAACAAAATTTTTTTCGCTTCGTGTGAGGCCGTTTTGCAGCGAATTCGGCCTATAATCTCTCCAATAATGCACAGTAATACTCGCTGTTGATGGTTTTTCTTTTTTCGAGGTAGTCCACGAAGAGTATACTATGACAATCCCAGAAAACCGACGCCATAACCTTTCCGACCCATCGAGCCTCTGTCGGCCGCTTCGGAGCACTCGTGACGGCTTCAGTCTATTGCCGGGCACTCATTCTGTTCTCTGGTGTTCAACATTTACCAATCGATGCAAAAAGTTTGTCTGATTCCGCATCAGTAAGTCCAAACATTTTTTTGAAGTGCTCTCGCGTTCGTGTTTTTGGTCAGGAGTGAGTATGCGCCGCACCCAGCGGCAGGATAACTTTTTCATATGCAGAATATTGCCCAAAATATGGCGTGTGCGCTCAGTACTAATCTTTGTGGTATCTGCTAGCTCGCGCACCTTCACTTTCCGGTCAGCCAACACCATTTCACGTATTTTTTTGACATTGTCCTCTGTAACCGCATCGGAGGGCTTGCCCTCCGCGAGCTTGATCGGTAGTGGAGTTGCGGCCACCACGAAACTATCGAAACCAATATTTGACGGTGTAATCTGACGGAGCATTAGATCCATAATATTTATCCAATTTTTCTTTTGTTTCCTTCGCCGTTTTGACTCTCAAAAAATAATGTTTTATAAGAGAACGAAAATCGTTTTTGTCCATACTCAACATGATGCCAAACACGTCAACAACAATTAGCTGTCAAAACAAAACTAAAGACAGTATCGCACTGAATTTTAGCAAGTCTGCCTAAATATGAACGGACTTCAAGGCACCATAACCTTTTTTGCAGTAGCAGCGCATTCTGGCGGTCAAGGGGGTTACTTTTCAATAGTAATATCTCAGCCATCAAAGGTTGTTCACAAGGAGGTGTTATCTAACTGCTTTATATTCACTGGTCATTGATGACCTGCTAGTAAATATTGTGCTATTAAACAAAGGGATACTCCTCCGACTAAGTCATAAATAGTGAAGAGTAAACACCCTAAAGACGTTTGCTATAAGATACAGCGGTATAGTAATTTTGTATTCGAATGAAGTAAAATATCTTGGGATGGTTCCCGATTAAAAAAAACTAAATTAGAATTCACATTTTAATAATAAAATTACCAAAGCAACTAGAGCCATTCGGGCTTGCCATCGTATGCATGGTAAAATCTTGAGATTGACTCCAAAGGTCACCCATTGGATATATCAAATGATGATATGACCCATCGTCACTTGCTCATCAATTGTACGGTGGAACCCTTTAAAACATCTCTGATAAATAGCTTTTGATTAGTTTGACGGCCCTGTCACTGACACCAAAGAAGATTTTAAGTTGCAAACGTAGAATATAATGATCTACCCTATCAAAAGTCTTAGAAAAGTCAAGCAAACAAAGTAGAGTAATGTGACATTTTTTCGTAGTCCTGTCTTATAAGTTATAATAAGTTCACCATCGCTGAAAAACAACTATGATTAGTTCTGAAACCAGATTGCTTCGGGTGGAGAAGGTTATTGTTTTTTAAATAGTCGAAAATTTGTTTCTCTAAGATCTTTTCGAGACTTTCAATAAACAAGGAAGTATGCTAATGGGTCTGAAATCAGCAGGCGGATTAGCTTTTGCTCTTTTGCAATTGGAATGACATTTGCGATTTTGCAAAACTGGGGGAACGTAGAACTCACAAAGCAGAAATTAATAATGTGAGTCAGGTGGCATAAGATCAGTGGTAAGATAAGTTTTACACATGCAATGGGTATATCATCTTGATTAACATCACACATTTAGAAACTTCTTCTTCACTTACGACTACAAAATCTTTTAACAAAGGAATCGTGTCGTTTGTACTAAAATATAAAGATTTATCATTATTTTTATTTTTAGTAGGTTGTTCACCTAAAAATTAGTCATTTAGTGTATCTGGGTCATGATCGCAAGCCGGATTAATTCCTTTGGAGACATCTATCATTTTAAGATTACTCTAAATTTTTTTGGCAGATAAGACGGTATTCAAATTTGAAGCATAATAGTTCTTTTTGTATGAACGTATTATTTTAGTAGCAAAATTTAACGCCTTTTTAAATGCTTTCCAATCAATGTTTTTTAATATAAAATTCTATTTATTATGCAATTTACTATGAGCTTTAAAGTAAACCAAGGACACTTTTGATTTCTTATTCTTATTGTTTTAGTCGGGATATGATTATCAATCAGTTGGGTTACAATAGATTGAAATCAGCTTTGTCATTTGGGTCAGAGAATATTCTACATTGTAACCAGGGGACTATTAAAGTTGCTAGCTTTAGCGCATCAATGTTAATAGATCTAAAATCCTTGTAAGTAAAGTAGTTAGCTTTAGTTAGTATGAATAAATTTACATTATAGGTCGAAAAAGTAAGCCATGATCAGAAATTTCGAAAGACATTTGGTCAAAAGGAAGAACAAGTGCAGGATCGGAGACTATGGTAAGATCTAAAAGACTGGGGAAACGATTAGGGACGAAACGTGTGGGGTAATTTTTGTTCATAATACTTAGACCGACAGATGAGACTAAATGTTTCATCTGATATGCACGTGAGTCATATCTATCAAGTCAGCATTAAAATCTCCACAAATAATTATGTTAACATAAAGTACACAATAGTCCGAAAGAGCTGGAAAAAGAAAACGGTAAGGGAGAACAACAACGGTTTTTAATATACCTTAGTACAGGACAAAAATACAATAATAGCATGGAAATATAATTGGTATATATTTTAATTCGTGCGATTTTTTTTTCAAAATTTGAACGTTTATTTAAGAAAAACATGTACTATAGTATTATTCAAAGTTCTGCCCATCTGAAGCTATGACTTTTTCCCATCTTTCTGGCAATTTTTGGATCCCATCCCATGCGCCGGCTTGGTAGCCAAGAATGAATCAAGCCAATTTTTGATATTCTGCTCTGATGTGAACCGTATTTCATTCTGCATCGACCGGAACAAATGGTAGTCAGAAGGGGCAAGTTCTGGGCTAAAAGGCTGGTGGGGTAAGACTTCCCATCCACTGTTTTCCAAATAGTTCTTAACCGGAATAGCAACGTTAGGCCGAGCGTTGTCATGATGGAAAATTATTGCCTCGTGTCTGGTCGCATATTCCAGGCGTTTTTCAGCTACTGCTCTCTTCAAATGGATTAATTGTGTTCGGTAGCGTTGTATATTGATGGTTTCACCCGATTTTAGCAGCTCATAATATAGCACACCCATCTGATCCCACCAAATACAGAGCATTACCTTCGCGCCATGGATATTCGGCTTTGCCGTTGATTTGGCTGGTTGACCGGGTGTCACATATGATTTTTTACGGTTGGGGTTGTCGTAATGGATCCATTTTTTATCACCAGTAACAATCCGATGCAAAAATGACTTCTTTTGTGGCGTTCCAGCAGCATTTCGGACATGCAAAACCGCCTTTCGACGTCTCTCGGCTTGAGTTCATGTGGAACCCAATTTCTTTACTTTTGAGTATATCCAGCTGCCTTTAAAGGTTTTGAAAGGGCTGCTTGAGTGACACCCAAAGATTCTGCGAGCTCTTCTTGTGCTTGGCAACAATCTTCATAGAGTAATGCTTCCAGCTCTTCATCTTCAAACTTTTTTGGCTGCCCAGGACGTTCATCGTCTTCCAAGTCAAAATCACCACTTTTAAATCGTGCAAACCACTTTTGGCACGTTCGCTCAGCTAGCAGATATTCACCATAAACTTCCACCAAAATACGATGACTTTCTTCAGCAGTTTTCTTCATATTAAAGTAATGAAGAAGAACTCCCCGCAAAACACTTTTTCAGGCACAAAGTTCGACATATTTGGGTGAAAAAAAAAATTATACTGAAATGACGTACAATGACAGTAGCTTTCCAACGCATGTTTCAATGTAATAATAACAATGGAATAATACAAGTTACGCCATCTCTTAACAAACCGGATTAAGTTATAAGAATTAAGTTATAGACCCAATATTTTAACATTTCCTTCGTTTCCGATCGCTAGTTATACAGTGGTATGAAGCCCAATTAACATCTGAAACGACAAATAGGTTTTGTCCACACCGATGATCCTGGTTTGGATATAATGTGAGGTTTTGTATTTAACACGGTAGGATTCTAATACTTCTCTCTAAAACACTAGTCCCGTCTCACCTCTCACGCTGTATAGCGATAGAAATTCAATTGATGGTTCCTTGTACCACGAGATGTCTTGTAAAGACGTCTTTAGAATCGTTTATCTTTACAATCAGTTGACTATCACCTAATAATAATTTGGTTCTATTAGGCACCTTAAGATTTGGAAAAATATGCGAGGATACTTGAAGCAAAATCTAACCCTTAGAATCTTAGTACATATCGAAGACTGTAAGCCTTACCAATCTAGCCTTATGAGACCGAAATAAAATTGAGTTAGGTAATATTATAAAAAACCACAGATCAACATAAATCTTTGTTTTTTGTTTGATTGCGTCTTTCTTCAAGTTGAACCTACAAAACCGGAATTTGTTGAAATCTTCGCCATATCTACGTATGGTGATATTGCATATCACTAAACAATCAAGAACAACTTCTCTAGATTTTTTTTTTGTATTCGATTTTATTCGGGGATTTCTTTTTCCTGGTACTGACCATTCACCACTCGCTCTCACTCACCACTCACCCGAAACTACAATAGTCACTTCATGTCAAACCTCCCTATGGATGACTTGTTAATATTCTTTACCTGAATCAAACGACTCCTTATTTTACATACGCGAAGAATTTTTTTTTTCAAAGTATAACATACACCGAAGTGAACTAGTAAACCACTCTGTTTAGGCTCTCTATTAATGTTCACTTTAAAAACCGATAACAGTCTCATTTGATATTTAAATAATCTCGGAAAATTTTAACAACTACAACTACTTTCTATGTTGCCCGTCAGTGTTGCTAAAGACATTGTGTGGTCAACTTCATGTCTATGATGCACGGTAGCATTCAGGTAGTATTTTTCGGGTTAGTTTTTATTGCGGGTGTGAGTTTACGGCCACAGCAACCTAATTTCGATTTAAATGATTTTCCCAATAATGTAAGACCTCCACCACGACCATCATTCGATATGGGTTCTTTGGGGAGTACCGATGTTTCTACTGTATTAAATGGAAACTCCTTTTATAGCAGCAGTAGTGGTAGTGGCAGTATAGTGTTTAGTGATAAATCATTTAATTTGCCAAATTTTCCACAATTTAACAATCTGAATGTCCTTTTTGATAACAGTGATCTTGTGAATAGTGAAAATGTAAATAGTGGAAACAGAAAGCCTAACAAAAGCCCGAATAAAGATGAAAAAGGTCTGGCAAGGTCTAAGCCGATCAGTTATCCAAATAACGATAGTCGTGAGGATGATGATATCTCAAATAGGAGTGGAAATAATATCGAATACTCAAAAAAACCAATCCTGCCAAATACGATAACGTCTAAACCATCTCAGCAAACTAAATCGCTACAAAACTCAAAGCCGCGTTTAACTACAAATTCACCTAAGCCACGAACAACTAAAACACCAAACAAGACACCTTCCGCAGGAAATCAGGGCAACAAGATAAATAAGAAGCCAGCTGCGGAAGCATCAACGTCTAACAACAAAAATAAAAATAAGAAAAGCAAAGCCGGAAATGTTCAAAAATCTCAGAACAAAAACAAGTCCATGGTCGAGAAGAGAGTCGGTGAAATAAGTAAGAAAACAATCCACCATTTTAAAACCAAACTAATCTGATTTACGTTTAGGATACGAGCAGTATCTATCGAGTATCTTTCCCGATTCTGAAGACGTCGTTCAAGACATTGATTTGAACGGCAGAGAACTGGCACGGCCAGGCCAATATCCCCACATGGTACGTACATATGTCAGATACAAATGCGTTCGATTTATTATGATTTTGTAATTTAAATTCTATTTGCACTCTTGGTGATAATTTGTTTTCAATTATGAAAGTTGTGTGGTTTACTACACTAGTGAAAGCCAAGAGTATTTTTTTTTTTTTTTTTTTTTTTTTGTGTGTATTTTCAGAATTTAAGAAATTTAATAAGTGTTTGAAAACTAAGCATTCGACGACGAGGTATGTTGATGGCATCGAATCGTCATAGCAATTTAGTAAGTCATGATATTTTGACGATGACTAATAGCCCTCGAAGAGCAATGACGTGGGACATATGTGATATCATGTTATATGGTGTTAGAATCCGCAGTGACGCATTGTATACTTGTGTTACAGAAAAAGACCTTGCCATACGTCGTTTTAATTTCTTGTCGTTAAATTTTGTTCAGTGGTGAGGCTCACTTCTGTATCAGTGGCTTTGTAACATAAATAAGCAAAATGATCAGAATTTGTAAAGAGGTAAATCTGAAGCCTCCGATGCACATTTTCCTGGATGGGGGATTATCGGACCGATTTTCTTCAAAAATTAAAAAGATCGAAATGTTAATAAGGCCTAGTACAGAGCCATGATTAACGATTTTTTGTTTTTAAAAATGCGCCAACACTGTTTCCGTGCTATTTGTTGTCGTCAGGGTGCTACATATCATACCTAGTGCTGGTGAAACCATCGAATTATTGAAGGAAGTATTCGATGACAACATTATCGCCAGTATTGACTTCCAAAATCTTGTCAATACGAAATATTATCATTCGTTACTATGTCGTTGTCCCCAATACACCTTTGCCAGCACTCTACTGATCACATTTTGGAATAAATTGTTGATATTCGGAAGCAGACCTATAGGCCTAAGATTAGTTTGATTGAATGTGTTTGTATCCCATTTGAGAATTGGATTTATCACCGTTGACTTTCACTGTAATCTGAATGAGAGGTGCTCAGTTCAGCGCCTCCCGTGGGTGATGTCGATGAATCGACGTGGTAACTCTCTAACTTTCGTCGGCATTAGCCGTATTTGTCATATTCTTGTCTTCATGTTCCTTTCCCGAAAGGTCGATCTTATGACCTTTATCTTCTCTTGAGGATCTTCGACTACAAAAAATTGTCATTATCGACGATCGGATTAGAACTTTACACCGTTCTTGCGGTGTTTTTTCACGGAATATCGTTTTGATATTTCCTCCGAAATATCTTCTTTATTGAGAAAACATATTCGGAATTTAAGGTTTTTGTTTTGTTGTTCTTGACAACAGTGATAGTGCGTCAATTGTTTCGTTGCGGAATGTGTCGTCATTTGCGGCCAGTTGACACAGAGAACAGTATGATATCCTTGGCTCGTTTTATGGTCTCGTTTATTTGTACATATAATATACAATATCTCTCAATCTGCTCGTTTGATAGGTTCATATTAGATCGTCGAGTGAGTTCGAGAAAATAGCTTTTGTTAGTATTTTGGAGAAATAGGTCGATCGTGCCCTGTTTTATTGGCTGAAATACCTTAGACCAAACTCTGTCAATTCCGAAATTTCATTGGGAACAGTTATCTCGGTGGTGATGCCGTAATTATGACTATGAACCAGTGAAGACAGTTTACTATATATTGGGTCATGTTTGTTAGTTGTATCCGTGAATCGAATAACATACGAGGAAGATCCAGATTTGGGAAACGGCGGACTATGTATTTATGAATTGAGTACTAAGTTTCATTTAGTGTAGTACAGGGTACCAGTAGTAGGCGTATAGACAAAAACTATGCACAACCGTTTTCCCTTACCGGGAGGCATCTATACATGCTTCCAACTACTAGAACCTATGCACTACATGTACAGCCTACATTCTTTTAAATCTCAAAACTTTTCCTGTAAAGATCGCAATAAGGCTTCCCTACATGGAATTGGGTGAGTTTCTTAGACTATACTCGTATTGTACCTTTTTTGACTCATTTTTTGTTTTTTGCTGGATCCCATTCTTCCTTTTTGTGCTGTGTTATCCTTTTTTGTGGCCATATATGTATGTGGTATGTAATTTGGGAAGTGCCGGCTGATATTTGATTTAGGACTACTGGCTGTCATCTTTTCCTTTTATTCTGTCGGAACAGAGCACTAAGTCAAACAACCAGTACTCCTGGCGGTCATCTTACCTGCACCTACTACAAAGTATGTCGCAATAGTAAAAGAATACAATGGCTTCCGTTATTTCCTCTGACATTCGTTTTGAAATTTAACACCTACAACAACTTGACTACAACCAACTTCAGAATTTTTACTTCGCAGCATTACTTTAAATCGTTTGCAAGACGGTGTGTTGCGATCTTCACTGCGATAAGCCACTTGACGCAGCTTGTAAATGAGATCACACGGATACTAGATGTTGAAGGTCATATCGCCAATACCATGGACTTGTATACCGCTCTAAGCTCGTCAGCGTATTGTGTCATTTCAGCTAATTTATCGTATACTGACCACACAGTTAGAGCAAAAATTATTTAAAGAACCGTATGGATATACGAGAAAGCCAATTGGAGCGGACTTAACACCTTCTTTAAGGGTTTTAACTGATCTTTAAGCTTCCTCGATAGCTACATGGATGCCGCTGCTGATATAATCACTGACACTATTCTTTTTGGAATGAGATCCTTTACACTTCATCGGATGAAGAATATCAAACAAAGAGAAGAGCATAGATAGAGAAAGGTTTTTTCGTTCCTACAAGATCAACTCGACAGAGAAAAATCGAAAAAAATGTAAGCGAGCCAAAAATGACAACACGATCAAGAACTGAGGCAAAAAATACTAAAATGTCCCAAATGTAGTAAAGATTGTTGGCCATTCGTCAAATATATTATAAATTCTGCCTGATCCTCTATCCCTACGCTCATTTGCAATAACATTGCAGCTGTCAGCTCTTTGGACAAGACCAGTCTGCTTGCTACACACTCTGGGGCCAGCTCAACACTCCCAGATTTTGCTTTGTCTCCGCCTACACTTAAGTGCGTCGAATCCTCAATAGAACAAATCCACATTCGTACTGGTGTAGAAGTAAGAGTTCTTAAACATCTTAACATTCACTAATTCGCTGGTCCATTCTTCCGGAGAGTTGTTCTCTGGTCAGGCGCCTAAAACATCTCTACATCTGCTACCATAGTTAGGATTCAAAACCGTGCGACAAAACTCATAAGCGATTCTAATACCACTAAAACATTCTCGAAATCTGTGTTCCATAGAAATCGACGGTAGCATTCAGCACCTTCAAATTTTTAACCGTAACAACAAGTCTCGCTATAAAAGCTCATCAATATACCCTCCAGCCCACTTTTGGACATACTCTAAAATATCGTTCGACGCTTCGAGAATACCCTCTTCTAATTCATTTAAAGTTGCTATTTCGATTGAATAAACAAGTTCTTTCATTCTTGCCCATACAAAAAAATCCAATACTGTAAGGTCAGGAGATCTTGCAGGCCAGTGAACTGGTACACTTCTTTCTATCCAACGATTACCGTATTCTTCAACTAGCCAATTATTTGCCTCACGACCATATAGAGCTGAAGTACCATTCATTTGGAAATATGATAAAGATATAAAGATGGTTGAATCAGTAGAATAGCCTCTAATGGTTCTGGTAAATCATTTCATAAAAATTCCGAATAGTTTGTAGAATTCAGCCCAGGTGGATGTTTGAAGCGGCCAGTAAACTTGTTTCCAATTACACCTGCCAACATTTTTAAACTGAATTTGTGTTGAAATGATCTATGTCTCCTTGTGGGTGGATTGTCCGTAACCCATCTATGATTATTATGAAAATTTGTGATCCAGTCCAAGGAATTTTGCTAATAAACTCGTTATCCAAGCTTCGCTTCAGCGAGCAGTTACAAAACTCAAGTCTCTTTTGAGTGGTTGGTGCTTTAGATATACTATAGGTTTTCTTCTGCAGTACATTAGAAATGTTATGTCTGAAAACATTGAATTACAAAGCTAAGCTTCCAATGCTGATTGATAGATCAGCTACAATAGCTTCCAGTATTCTTTCATACTTTTTTTCATACTTTCTTTCTAAATTCTTCTTAGGCTGGATCTCCCCCGTTAGGTCGTGTATTTGAAACTGATCCCGTTACCAGAAGCCTTCGATACTTATTTCCAAATATTCTTTTACTAGAAAGTAGTCGCTAACGATAAAGTTCATACTATAGAATCAAACGGATATCAAATTTGCTAAAAACAAAGTTCCAAACCAAGTTTCTACCATCAGTATTAACAGAGCGATTTTCGCTAACATGGTACAGGGTACATCAGATTAGTCTTTCCTTAAATCCTCGATAAATGGTGTCAATATTGGAGATATACCATTACTGCGGAACGGTTTTGTTCTTAGAATATACCCAACAATCATTTCCCAAATTATCCTAGACGAATTAGGGGACACCTTAACACATGGGCTGAAAACTCAGTGTCGTTTTATAGTAAAACACAAAATTTTTGCAATCAATATAGGTGCCTTTGAGGGCGATACACTGATTGAAACAATTTTTTAATCTTTCGATACCAGTTTTGTAGTACGATTTCGGTTTAACCTTAAAATAGGTCTCTTTTTCGGCGATTACTCCTTCATCCGTCTTAAATCTCTTTCTGGCTAGCATTTTTTTGAGGTCTGCGAACAGGAAATAGCCGCTGGGGGCCAAATCTGGAGAATACGGTGGGTGCCGTATTCGTAGCCGAATTCATTAAATCTTGCCATCGTTTTCATAGGCTTGTGACACGGTGCATTGTCTTGATAAAACAGCACTTTTTTTTCTTCAAATGCGGCCGTTTTTGTGGACTTTTTTAATGTTTTCATCTGAAACAGCCTCTTTTGGACGTCCATTGCGTGCATCAGCTTCGGTGTTTGTATGACCATTTTTAAATTTTTCAATCCACTTGAGAATGGTTCGTTCGGCTGGTGCAGAGTCCGGGTAACACTTATCAAGCCATTTCTTTGCATCGGCTGCATTTTTTCCCATCAAAAAGCAATGATAAATCAACACACGAAATTGGTTTGAATCCATTTTTTTCACAATAGCAAAAGTTGCTCACTCACAACGCAATGCCAAGTTGATCTGTGATCCTCTTACTCATGGTACCAATTTGAGCTTATGATAAAGCGTAGGGACTGCTAGCGTTTATAATCGCTTAAGTCATTAAGTCTGGAAGAGAGCTGAACATGTACAGAGTAGGTAAAGGTTTGTCTTCTCTTCCGCCTCTTCCATGAAGCTTCTGTCCAATAGTCCACCTAAGGTCAGTTTTTTTTTTTTTTAATATTCAGCTTTAATATTGATTTGCACGTGACGATTGGTATACCTGTGCTACTCTTTTCCGGTAGAATAGGTATTTGATGAGTTTGGCCCTAAAATCCCTTAAACTTCTCTGTGGCCCGGCACCCAACAGAGATAAAGGTTGAAATGCTGTGCCATCTCGGGCGGTTTTAGATTTTAATGAGACAGTCCAGAGACTTGATAGCAGCCTGACTATCCATTAAGATATTGATATCCTTTGAAAATATCGCATTTTTCTTCAACCAAGACAGAGCTCCTTTAATCGCTAAAATTTTTGCCTGGAACAGTGATTTGGAAGACGGAAAGAGAGGCTTAGATTATGCTTATCTGACAAACTACCATCACTAACCCCGCTAGAGGCTTTAGATCCATCTGTATAAAAGTGGATTGACTTGTCCTCCATGAAAGTATCTTCCTCTCAGAAGGATCTAGAGGGGAAGCTTACATGAAAGTCTTTGTCAAACCAACGTTAAGGTATGGTATAATCGATGTTCTCTGTGATGATTTCTAATATATTATTTGTCCACTGTGTAATCGCTTTAAGGCGAATAGCTGCAGTCGCAACTACTTAAGATGTCGAGAGTAGTCAAGTGAAACAGAACATCTAATGAAGCGGTAGTAGTAGAACGTAGGGCTCCGCTTATGCATAGACATGCTGTTCTTTGGACTCTTCTTAGTTTACAGCAGTTAACTGCATTGTCTAAGGTCGTCCACCAGGCAACAACCCCGTAGGTGTGTTCAGGTTATAATGGCTAAGATATATAACCAGTTTGAAGGCTCCATTTGTTCCCAATGGCTTATTTGCGAGAGAAGAAAGCTACTGTTGCTTGACTCTTTCTTGAATGTTTAGTTTCCTATCAAATATTAAATTCAGATATTTTACTGTATCGGAAAACACTAAATTGGTGCCATTTATTAAGGGAGGGTCTTTGAAGGAATTTTATATTTCCTAGAAAAGAGGACAAGATTAGTTTTATAGGGGGTATACTCCCAATCCATAGCGATCTGCCCAACGAGTTAATCTATTAAGATTTAGCTAAAGAAGTTCTTTTATGGTATTAAGATACATGCCTGAGATGGCCATAGCAACGTCATCCGCATAGGCAATCACCCTGTTACCACCCGCCTTCAGGTATATCTGCAGTTCAATAACCACTAAGTTCCAGAGAAGTGGAGAAAGGACACCTCTGTTGACAAATCTTTTCGCAGAAACCCCATCCAGTTTGGAGTTGATTATCCTGCTATTTAGTATAAGACTAATCAATTTCCAAAGTGAGACATCTACTTGCAGATTTTACAGCGTAGTCGTAATTGCGGATGTGTTGACGTTGTTAAAGGCGCCATCTACATATGTCCAGAAAAGTAACCATTGTGTACTCTCTATATTATAAGGATCGTTCGATGTGGCTAGTCAGTGAATGTAGAGCCGTTTCCACCGACTTTTCTTTACAGTAGATATGTTGAGTCATTGACAAAAGACTTGGATCAGTTTTAGCTCTTATATTTATATCAATCAGTCGTTCTAGAGTTTCAGAAGGAAAGATGAAAGACTTTTAGGTCTGAGGTCCTTTGGTACAACATGAGAGTATTTTCCAGCTTTGAAAATGAAAGCTACATTGATTTCTCACCATGACAGTGGAATGTGAATCAGTTCTACACAGCTCCTCATGATATTCTCTAGCGAAGGCAGGATATCTGATAATATACTATCTGGGCCAGCAGTCTTGTATGGTTTGAAACTGCTCAGCGCCAAAAGCAGTTTATTTCTTGTAATCAGACCATGAATTTTGGTCACGATTCCAGTAGTCCTGTTTGGGTAACTACTGGTCACGTGGGTTGAGTGAGGTTGTCCAAAAGCCGTTTTTTTTTCCAAAAACTAGGCATCATAGGGTTTGTAGAGAGGATTTTTCTTAGCTGCGATGCCTCAAAGTTTTCTGTCATTTTGTCATAGAATGATCTCCAGGATTTTCACTTTGCTTCCCTCAGTTATTTTTTATTATTTTGAGAGATTCTTTGTATGAGTTCCAGTTAGTCACTTTTTTGTCCACCAGTGCGGCTTTTTCTTGCCTCTAGGTTGAATAAGAAGCCAGAAAGCAGCTATAGCCTGATTGAAAGCCAGGGTGGATTATTTGACTTATGTCAAGCTCGTTGGTAAAACGCGGGGGACTTAAAAGTTAAGAGGATAGTGTTTCTGACAGTATTCCTCTGTATTGTGGGCAATCAGTTTTCTGATAGTTCTGGAATGCTGGTTGGCTGGGTGAAGCATCACTCACCCTATATTGGATGTATCTGTAGTCTGAAAATGAGTATTCAGATGATATTATCCAGTTCGTTAGAATTTGAGTGATGCTGTCGGAGACAAGAGTGATATCTAGAACTTCCTGTCGGTTTGTTGTTACAAAAGTGGGCTCATTGCCTATGTTGCAAACAATGAGGTAAGTAATTATAATATAATCAAAAAGAGCTGACCTCTATCGTTGATGTCAATACTGTCCCATACCGTGTGTATGCTTCTCACGGGACGATGAGGCCAGTTTGTATGACAACTTGATCCAGCCCAGTGGAAAAAGGATTGGTTGGGTTGATTGGGAGAAAGGAGGGGAGAATCCTTTAGTTTCAGAACTCCCTTTGAAAAGTACTGGAGATTTATAAATCTTACTCAGGCTCTACAACTCGACAAGTTCGATGCTCAGGGTAGAGGTAATAACCATGGAAGGAAATTTGTCATCGGTAAGGTTGACTTGTTTGTCTGACAAATGAGATTTCCATTGGTGTCGAAAAATCTATTGCGAGATTATCAGCACGTCGGCCCCAATTTTTTCCCTCTTTGGGATGGAATGTACCACTGCTATTTTCCAATGTGTTGGATAATATGCTTTACTTAGTTTATATCATGTAGTAAAAATATTCACTGCTCCCAGAATAGATGTTTCAATATGACGTTTAGGTATAGTGACCATACGTCCCGTATTGTGCGGGACAGTCCCGCATTTCCCCCCGAACATGCTGTCCCGCAAAATGTCTCGTATTTACAAGTTTGACACGCAAAGTCCCGCAAAACTAAAATAAGCTCGATTAATGCAAAGTAGCACATCTCTATTCTCTGTTACAAATGCTTTTTATTAATACAAACAAACAGCACATGCTGCAGGTAGGAGAATGATATTGTTCGTCACATTAAATCCGACAAACACAAACAAAAATTCGAAGCATCGGAACGAGAAAGCTGGACAAAAAAAATTGCCATTTTCGAAGCTTTTCACACTGTTTGCCATAATCAGAAAGGTCGATGGATTGTACATTAAAAATGTTACAAAAGCTTTTTGATTCAAAATTTACTTGCGCCCGAACCAAATCCGAGATCATCATAACAAATATATAATGTCCATTCGCCACAAAAAAAACAGCAAGAGGAATTACGAGACGTCAGATTCGTTTCTATCTTTTCGGATACATCAAATAAAAAAGACATCAGGCTTTTTCCCACACTTGTACGATATATTGATCGCAAAGAGGGCCTCAGACTACGCCTTTTAGATTTAATTTCATTATCTGAGGAGACTTCGCAAATGATAAGTGAGTCCATTTTGCAAATTTTAAAAAGATTCAATTCGTTGGATAAGTTGGTAGGAGTAACATATGTGCAGACAATGCAAATACGACCTTTGGTGGCTTATCACGAAGTGGAAGTAAAAACGTTTCTAACAGGTTAAATACGGAATTGAAACAGTCCATAATCGGTGTAGAGAGAACATTATATTGAAAATTTACTCTCATTTTTATATATACACAGTTAGAGTTGAGAAATTGAAACAATTCTGCTGTGATGTACACGTTGAGTACAATAAATTACTTGGACTTTGTAAAAGAAGATGGCTAGCCTTGCTTCCCGTCATCGAACGTGTTTTGAACTTATATGAAGCATTGAAATCTTATTTTTTATCCCTTGATAAATGTCCATATGTATTGGAAAATTTTTTGAAGATCAGAAATCTGAGTTGTGGTTAATGTTTTTACATCATCTTTTACGTCATCTTCGTTTTATAGTGCCATTTTGCAAGAGGAAGGGGATAAAATGTCCGGTTCATTTCAATAACAATGAGACAATTTTTAAACAATGTAGAAGAGTGCAGTGTCATAAATAGGGCATAGTTGAATTCTCATATTCAGTGCTCCTATAAAAATTGTTTGAGGTACTCAAAGTATTTCAGTATGCTGAATACTTTGAGTGGTCATGTCTCAAAAAACCTATTGATTGGCAAGATGTTCAAAAAGGCTTTTCATTTATATTGGGAAATGTAGAAGTTTGCATTGATGAGAGTGATTTTTTGACGAAATTTCGTATTTAAAAAAATATGTTAGCGAACATTCTAAATCAATTTATTTAAGATGGGTGAAAATATTTAAAAACTTTTCCGTAAATACTTAAAAAAATCTTCTCCTGGGTGTGGAGTATATTTTGAGACTTCCGGGAACTAATGCTTCCTTTGAAAGAATTTCCTCGATAATTATTCATTTATGAACGGAAGAAAAAACAAGACTACAAATTGAAACAGTTAGGTATATTGTTTTGCATAAAATTTTGTTTTTGTTTTGTATATTGTTGTTAAAAAATTGTGTCCCTCATTGTTTTAAAAAAATATATAGTCACTAAACGTTTAGGGTATCGTCTACTCCTGCTTACTTGTTTTTTTTTTTTTCAGTGACTCATCGAGTCATCCTTTCGTAAGTACAAGTGATCGGCAGCTTATCCGTAGGCGACGAAGACGTTTGCCGTATTTGCTTTATAGAACACAATGAAACCGTGGCTCTCAGATCACCAATTATGGATTTTGTTGGGCAGATAGGAGTAATTTACGTTCGTGGTTTGCACAATTTTGAACTTAGGGCCTACAAAATCTCCTGTGAGTCTTCAACCACGAAAAAATTTTCTGGACTTATACCAGCGATTAGTAATATCTTTTTGTTTTCTGTTGTCTGTGGGATTTAAACACATTGAAAGTCATTGTAATTTTCACGTCTGAACAATTTATTTATCTGCGGAAACATATTCGGACTACTGGATTTTTTAGCCCGGATTTCACTGCTCCAATTCACGCTTACGTATTAACTAAAACTTTATTTTATTAATTGTTTCAGGTTTTTAATCACTGGCTTAAATTTTATCATTTTAGTGTCGTATCTGTACACCGTCAACCTCGAAACCGATCAACTGATCTGAGAGTTCGATACTCTTCAGTCTGATTATCTTCTAAGTGTTGTATCCAAGCGATAGTTCCCTGAACAAAGAAGCATTATACTTCAGCCAAAGTATCCGTTACAAGGTAGATTCCGGAGCAGGATAGCAATCTTTTTTGCTTTCTAAAGTGTGATGTAGAAAGAAAATATTATTATAATATTATTTTGTTAATTGTAGTTATTATCTGATACTGCTTTCCCAATAAGCTTGTTTGAACAGAAATTGGAAAAGGTTTCAACGTTGGTATTTTTTCTCGTTTGCTACATTTGAGTAGCGAAAATAAGCTCTTCTGTTTTAAAATTGTAAGGTACCTACTCTTTTTTTTTTTCCCCAAGTTTTCAGTTTTTCTTCTTTTGCTACGAACGACCAACTCTTCAAACGATTTTTTGGTCGCCCTGGTCGCCTTTACGTGACACGTATTTTAAAGGTTCCCTAAAGCCAAGCCTTATAATTTTGTTGAAATAACTGCATTACTTTGTGCTTAAAATCGTTAAGATCATACGGTTTACAGAAAGCTCTATTTATCAAATATTTTTCTACGTAGTCCAGTTTTGCTGTGAAACCGTTCCTTCTACGATCTTCCACATTATACAAATAGTTATTGGTTAAAACTCTCACCACAAATGTAGCGTTATATCATCAAAGTAGTATACTATATACCATATAACACATGGGCTGAAAAGTCCGTTTTATAAATTTTATAAATTTTTGCAAAATTCAACTTTGTCAATATAGTTGCCTTCGAGAGCGATTTTTCAATCTTTCGATACCAGTTTTGTAGTACGATTTCGGTTTAGCCTCAAAATAGGCCTCTTTTTCGGCGATTACTTCTTC
Organism: Volucella inanis; assembly: GCA_907269105.1. Taxonomy (NCBI): domain Eukaryota; kingdom Metazoa; phylum Arthropoda; class Insecta; order Diptera; family Syrphidae; genus Volucella; species Volucella inanis. The sequence continues at coordinate 154,948,441 of OU026153.1, forward strand.
ATCGGTTTTAAATCTCTTTTCGGCGAGCATTCTTTTGAGGTCTGCGAATAGGAAATAGTCGCTGGGGGCCAAATCTGGAGAATACGGTGGGTGAGGGAGCAATTCATAGCCGAATTCATTCAATTTTGCCATCGTTTTCATCGACTTGTGACACGGTGCATTGTGTTGATGAAACAGCACTTTCTTTTTCTTCAAATGCGGCCGTTTTTCCGCGATTTCGTCCTTCAAACGCTCCAACAACGCAATATAATAGTCACTGTTGATAGTCTGCCCCTTTTGGAGATAGTCGATGAAAATTATTCCATGTGTATGCCAAAATACGAATGCCATAACTTTGCCAGCCGACTGTTGAGTTTTTGGTCGTTTTGGACGAGGTTCGTCGCCAGCTCGCCACTCAGCTGTCTGCTGACTTGACTCTGGTGTGAAGTGATGGAGCCAAGTTTCATCCATTGTCACATACCGACGCAAAAATTCGGCTTTATTGCTATTTTGTTGTAGCTTTAAACACTCATCTGAATCATCAACACGTTGTTTTTGGTCGACTGTGAGCAAACGCGGCACCAACTTTGAACAGAGCTTCCTCATGTGCAAATATTCGTGTATGATATATCCAACACGCTCTTTTGATATCTTCAGAGCCTCAGCTATCTCGATCAACTTCACTTTACGGTCATTCGTAATCATTTTGTGGACTTTTTTGATGTTTTCATCTGAAACAGCCTCTTTTGGACGTCCACTGCGTGCATCATCTTCGGTGCTTGTATGACCACTTTTAAATTTTTCAATCCACTTGCGAATGGTTCGTTCGGCTGGTGCAGAGTCCGGGTAACACTTATCAAGCCATTTCTTTGCATCGGCTGCATTTTTTCCCATCAAAAAGCAATGATAAATCAAGACACGAAATTGCTTTGAATCCATTTTTTTTCACAATAACATAAGTTGCTTTACTCACAACGCTATATCTCGAGAACTAATCGTCCGACAGCTGTCAAATTTTCACACGTATCTTTTGAAGGTTGGAACTAACTGAAAATGGCATGGATTTAATTCAAGTGGTTCTCTCTCTTAGAAACGGCTTTGCAGCCCATGTAATATATAGGGCTTTCTAATAACGACTTGACAACTTTTTTTTTAAATAAAAGGCAAACCATTTGAGATATTTCAAAAATGTTATTACTGGCTTGAAGTACAATCAAAACATTTATGAATGGAATTCGACTTCGTTCATATGGCCACCGCGGGCACGTTTTCAGCGGTCGATTCGTTGGACCCAATTTTCAACGACTCTGCCACACATTTCGGCCAAAGCGGCCGCTATTTCGCGTTCAATTTTGGCTCTGAGCTCTTCCAACGTCATCGGCGTGTTGGCATAAACCGATTACTTAACGTAGCCCCACAGAAAATAGTCAAGCGGCGTTATCTCAATCGACTGGCCCATGTCTTGAGCTAACACTCTCACCATACTTACTCTTCAATAAATCGATTGTAGCGTGTGCTGTGTGGCTTGTGGCACCATCCTGTTGAAACCACATGTCGTTCAAGTCTATACCTTCTAATTCGGGCCAAAAATAATCGGTGATCATGGCGCGATAACGCTGACCATTCACAGTAACGTGACGATCGTTATCGTCGACGAAAAAATATGGCCCAATAACGCCGCCGGCATGCAAACCACACCAAACATTTATTTTTTATGGATGAAGTGATGATTCATGAAGCACGTGTGGGCTTTCACCCTACCAATAACGCATATTTTGCTTATTGACGAACCCATTAAGCCAAAAATGAGCTTCGTCACTGAAGATGATTTTGCGACTCCGATTATCTGTACTTTACCATGATGAAAATGTTGAGTTTACTGAATAAATTGACAGTGACAGTTTGATGATTAGTGAAAGAGTGCGTTCACAAATTATATTCAAAGTTGTCAAGTCCCTATTGGAAAACTCTATATATAAATAATATAAATTTGTACCGTTTGCTATCTATTTTTCGATACATGTTGAAATTTGACCTATCAAAGCTTTCAGAGAATTCTGTTGACAATAATTAGTATAATATGCTACAAAGCGGGTATAGGAATATGATTGGGTTGACTGTAACTATACATGCGTTCTGACCGATGAGATCGAAGATAGCAAATATTTGGCATTATATTTCTTTTCTGATTATCTTCAAATTATTACCAAATAACGCCGACTTATAACATATAACAAAATGGTTCGTAAATTAAAAACGTCGGAAAGCAAATAGTCAATTCGTATATATAACATGTTAATAAACATTACATAATTCAACATCAAGATAATGTTAAATACGGCTTCATACCAGCAGCAAATTTTCACATGCAAATACTCCTCTCTATACTAGCTCTCAGCTAGTTGTTGTTAAGGAGCAGTGATATCGGATTACCGAATTAATAAATATAAAATCATTTAACAAAAATATTTCACTATCTATTGCAGGGGGCGATTGGATTCAGAAACACAGTTCTTAACAAGACTGAATACAAATGTGGAGCAAGTCTGATTAGTTATGACTTTGTGGTTACCTCAGCACACTGCACCAAATTTAACGGGTGTGTTAGTTAACTTTTAAATATTTAGCAGTCATAATAGAATATTGTCTAATTTTAGACTAACACCAACTTTTATCCGGTTTGGGGACTTGAATCTCAAAGCAGCTGAAGAAGATATCGATCCACAAACGAGAAGAGTAGCTCGAATACTCAATCACCCAAACTACAGGGATGAATCACTCTACAATGACATTGCTTTGATTCAACTGACAAAACCCGTAATGTAAGTTATTATTCTTTGATAACTTGTCGATATTAATAGTGCGAAAATGTCTAGCAACACTTTGCAAAAATCCCCTTTCGATTGGAAATAAAAATGTCTCTTTTCAGATTCACAGAATTCGTCCGACCGATTCGTCTTTGGTATGATAAAGAGATACCATTTAAGTATGCGTTCGCTATGGGATTCGGAGCTGTGAAGTTTGCTGGAGCTGCTACAAATCGTTTGACTGAATTCAATTTGACGATTATTCCAAACGACATTTGTAACATGCTTTTGCCAAGGCAACCAAATATCAAAGACGGAATTATCAGTAGTCAGATATGTGCTACCGATTATAAGAAGAACGCAAGTGATACATTTCAGGTATATAGTTATATGATATACCATATGCATACAATAACACTCACTTCTTATGTATTTTCAAATAAAATTGTCATATTTTCCAGGGCGATTCAGGTGGGCCTTTGCAAGTGAGCTTCGTTGGACCTAAACACCAAAGTTATTTGATCGGAATAACTTCGTTTGGAGTTATCGGTGCTACTCGATATCCAGGGGTATACACAAAGATTTCTTCCTATGTCGATTGGATAGAGCAGAATGTATGGAGTCCTGGATATTATGACTAAAATAAATTTTTTCTCCGAAATTTTGCAATTCAAATTATAATTTTATTTATTTATTTTTTTTTTAATTGATTACACCCTATTTCTATGCAAACATTAAATAGTTCGTTTCTCTGTGTAGACTAAGAAAGCTCTTACTTTTGATTCTTTCGACGACTAATAATGTACTGAGGCATGCAAGTAGAAACTAGTCGAAATGGGTGTGACCGATGAGTCACGTCAAGAACTACCCGATAAAAAAAAAACTTGTAGTATTTTTCAATATAATGATAATAATGATCTTACCTTAACACTGTAATATATGGTATTCTAAATCTTGCATATCGCCACTATAGCTATATTGGCTATTGTTTGTACACTTAACGTTGAGACTGCATTGAGTGAGCTATGCTCATCTTGGCTCTCTCCATTCACCTAGTTTTGTAGAAGATAGAGTTTGTGATCTCGCAGAGCCTAGGGATCTGCCGCAGTAGATAATTGAGACTTACTCAAGACGTGCATAAGAATTATAAGAAGATACTAAAGCATAAATCCAATTTTTTTGATACAACTAAAGGGAGATATACACCTAGCATGGTCAAAAAAATCTTTTTTTTTTTACATTTTCTTGAAACTTGTGGTCTGAAGAATATCTGGTGAACACGCCAAGTCAATACTTCGATAAATAAGCCAGTTACAGCTGAGAGAGTGAAACGCGTTTTGCGGCATCGAACCGAGAGGCAGGTAGAGTCAAGCGATTCTTCGAACAGAGCGTCCCTAGACCTATTGTGTTTCTGAGACGTGCTCGGCTCCAGGTATAACGGACATATCATATCAGTTGATTGCCGTTCGTTCAACTGTGGGTTACAGTAAATTTTCGTTTGTGAATAAATATTTTGAAGAAAGTGGATATCAGGAATAAAGGTTCTCGAAAGGCTCATCGATCCGGATCTTTTTGCAAAGATCGACAAACTGTCAAAAAGCTTTCCGACGAGAATATTAGTTCCAAAGCCAAAAACTTGAAGACTGATCACGATACATCCGCACTAGAAGATCCAAAATCGGGTATCAAATTTTGAATTTTCTGACCGTATTTTCTGTCTTATCGGAATGTGCAAAATGTTAAAAGTGTGAAAGTGATGTTCGATTCTTTTTTTTCGTTTTTTTTTATTGTCATTATTCTTATTGTAACAAAATATTTTGCTTAATAATTTTTTTAATCTATCATTACAAGCCAAGAAATAGTTATAATAAGAACAGTTAGTAGTATTTTTTATTTGAAAATTCAAAAAGTACTACATGCTACTTCATAAATAAAATAAAATTCAAGAATTATGTGGGGCTAGCAATATTTACATGATTTTTTTGAAATTTAGCTAAGTATTAATACATGGGCTGAAAAGTCAGTGCCGTTTCTAAGAGAGGGCACCACTTGAAATAAATACATACATATTAGTTAGTACCAACCTTCAAAAGATAAGTGTCTAAATTTGACAGCTGTCGGACGATTAGTTCTCGAGATATAGCGTTGTGAGTGAAGCAACTTTTGTTATTGTGAAAAAAAAAATGGATTCAAAGCAATTTCGTGTGTTGATTTATCATTGCTTTTTGATGGACAAAAATGCAGCCGATGCAAAGAAATGGCTTGATAAGTGTTACCCGGACTCTGCATCAGCCGAACGAACCATTCGCAAGTGGATTGAAAAATTTAAAAGTGGTCATACAAGCACCGAAGATGATGCACACAGTGGACGTCCAAAAGAGGCTGTTTCAGATGAAAACATCAATGATTACGAATCACCGTAAAGTGAAGTTGATCGAGATAGCTTAGGCTCTAAAGATATCAAAAGAGCGTGTTGGATATATCATACACGAATATTTGGACATGCGAAAGCTCTGTTCAAAGTGAGTGATGCGTTTGCTCACAGTCGACCAAAAACAACAACGTGTTGATGATTCAGAGGAGTGTTTAAATCTGTTCAACAGCAATAAAGCCGAATTTTTGCGTCGGTATGTGACAATGGATGAAACTTAGCTTAACCTCGTCCAAAACGACCAAAAACTCAACAGTCGGCTGGCAAGGTTATGGCATCCGTATTTTGGGATACACATGTAATAATTTTCATCGACTATCTCCAAAAGGGGCAGACTATCAACAGCGACTATTACATTGCGTTGTTGGAGCATTTGAAGGACGAAATCGCAGAAGAAAAAGAAAGTGCTGTTTCATCAAGACAATGCACTGTATCACAAGTCGATGAAAACGATGGCAAAATTGAACTTCCCTACCCACCGTATGCTCCAGATTTGGCCCCCAGCGACTATTTCCTGTTCGCAGACCTCAAAAGAATGCTCGCCGGAAAGAGATTTAAGACCGATGAAAAAGTAGTCGCCAACAGAGGCTTATTTTGAGGCTGAATCGAAATCGTACTACAAAACTGGTATCGAAAGAAAATCGTTTCTATCAGTATATCGCCCTCGAAGGCAACTATATTGATAAATAAAGTTGAATTTTGCGAAAATGTTGTGTTTTACAAAAAAACGGCACTGACTTTTAAGCCCATGTGTTATATTACACAAAACGAAAAAAAAGATGGAAAATAATTTGGAAAAACAAACATTAAGTGGGTATTTAATAAATTATTGTTAAATTTAGCAATAAAAAAAGCCAGCAAAACTTTCTGTGATCGAAATCCAGAAACCATAATTTGACTCTTTAAAAACATTGATAAGGATCTAATACATCAAAAAGCCGAAGGACACAATGGAGTAGAAGTTTCTTAAATGCGTGATACGGAAAAATGGACCAGTAACATAATTTTTCAGATTATTTCGCAGAGTACGGGACTCAGAAATGGGACTCTGCATGTAGCCATCTCTCATAAAAAAATAGCTTGGAAACTTTGAAGTAGTATAAATGTCTGACCGGTAGGATATTTAAGGATTTAAAGAGCGGCATAGAGCAAGTTAAAGTGTTTGCACCGTTGAGTTTCTCTAATAACACACTTTTGTGCAGAGCGACAAGAAGGAGAAGTTTAACTAGGTAGGCTTCCTCCCTCCCCCAAAAAAAATCGATAACCATTGAGATAGTCCAACATCCTAAATTTAAATTTTACGAATTTTTCAAAAATTTAAGACACAGTAGATAACAAGGAAATCGGGCTGTATTTGTTAATCTCTTTCCGACTTCCCTTTTTGTATATAACATATAATATATCACAGGTATAACATTAGCAGATTTGAGTTTGGTATTGATATATAGGAATCAGCGATATTCAAGGCGATGTTCTTTAATGTAAGGTTGGTGATATCATCCTCACCGCAAGCGTGTGAGTTTTCTAGCGAGTTGATTAAACCGTTAACTTCAGATCCAGTGATTGGGCTAAAAAAGAAGCTTTCACTACGTGGTACACCGATCACAGAAATCATTTGACGAAGACTTTATTTCAATTTGTTTGAATTAATTATATTATTAACAGTTTTCCACTTTTTTCGGGTTGCCTTGCGATCTACGCATGATAGAATCATAGTTAAGGGTGACTCATCGTGAAATTTGATTTATAATGTGAAATAAGATACATAAATTTAAAAGTGAACTTGATATTTTTATTACTGATTAAAAGAAAAATGCATGGCATTTACTTTTTAAAAATGATATCATGTCAATGTTGGCCATAACTACGTCTGAGGTGGTCCGTTCGGAAGGTCCAATTTTAGGCAAATCGTTCGAGCATAGCGATTGGTATCTCGCGGATAACACGAGTAATGTTGGCTTCCAAAGCGTCAATCGTAGCTGGCTTATACCTGAAGACCTGAGACTTTACATACCCCCAGAGAAAATAGTCCAAAGGTGTGCTATCGCACGATCTAGGCGGCCAATTTAACGTCAGTTAACATTCTGATTTGCCTCATTTTTGAAGAAATATGGACCAATGATTCCATCAGCAAATAAATCACACCATACCGTTGTTTTGAATAGATGTAATGGTAGCTCTTGGTACTCTTCGGGTTACTCATCAGCTCAAATATGGAAACTTTGTTCATTAACTTATCCACTGAGCCAGAAATGGGCCTCAACACTGAACAAAGTTTCACGATAAAATACTGGATTTTCATTGAGTTTTTCCAGAGCCTATTCACTGAAAATATGACACAAATTCAAGTCGCCTGACTTCAGTTCTTGTACAAGTTAAATTTTGTATGCTCTTAGGCTGAGATCTTTACATAAAATACGCCAAGACAAGCTGTTGAGAACGACGACGAATCGACTCGTCATGTTCTTCGCGTACATCTTCAGCTACAGCTGCTATAGTCTCTTCACTACGTACTGGATGTAGTCTAACTGACTGAGTAGTATTGACAATAGTGGTTTCAATGAGTCGATTATGCGCACCGTAAATTCCTCGAATCACACGAAAAATATTTCCCACAGAACGCTGATTTTCGAAATACAGCTGAACAATTTGGTGACGCTGTTGTAGTGTGAGTCTTTCCACGATAACTTGCCAAATAATATTGAACGAAAATAACAAAGAAGTTTGATAGGAGTCGCACGTGATCTGTCAAGAAGAGCCTATTGAAAATCAAACTTCACGATGAATCACCTTTATATAAATTGCGGGTGATTTCGCGATTTACTTCCTGATACACTTTTTGAAGCGATTTTTTAATCATCCACTCAGATGCTTACGACATTTTTAACAAAGCATATTTTTAACTTTTATTTTATGGAAAATACCGCGATTGATCCAATCTGAATAGGAAGCATTCGAGAACTCAGTTTTAAAATTGCAGTTTCGTGTTCATCGTGCAAATTAACTTTCATTCCTTCTTGCCTGTACAGCAACACAAGTTACGAAATAAATACTCCAAGGATGATATAAAAAAAACGGTATGGGCAACATTCTATCAGCTCAACAGACAGCAACCCTCAACATAATTTCTGTCCCGAAAGCCCCGAATCGTGGTTCAAGTGGCAGCAAGCGAAAGGAAATGAAAAATTTGCGTCACGATTATTCAGCATTGCCAAAACTGGTGTTAGATACCATCTAACCAATATTCGAAGACCTCAGCAATGATAAATTGTTGGAGCACTGTGTTGTCGGATTTACCGAAAACAGCAATGAAAGCTTCAACCAACTTATTTGGAAGATATTTTCAAAAACGATGAACAGGGCCACAAGCGTCAAATTGCTTTTTTTCATTCGCATCATGCACGTTCTACAATGGTTTCACCTCAAATTTAAAAGCTATGCACATTCCGTCGACCGTAGAAGACTTACATGATTCCATGTAAGTTGATAAATTTCATTCCCAAATTTTCAAACGTGGTTCTGAAAACCACGTTTTCAAATCGACATTTCTCGAAAATCAATCAACCGATTTTCGTTACTGACCTTTTGTTTTATAGACAAAATAATAATCAATTTTTTGCCAAAAATTTTTGTACAATAGTTCAAAAACAACATAACAATAACACAATCGAACTTAATCCATCATGATTCCAAGCTATTTTGTGCGTGGTTCTGAGGTTCTAACCACACCCTCATTATGAACTTTTTTTAACAAACGGAAAACCTAAAACACCACGTGCCAACAGCAATAACAACAAAATACAAAAGAAGACAAACACTGTAGAAGCGGAGTACCGGTGAGCTGCTATACAATGGACTCTGTGCATAGTATTGAAAAATTTAGATTAGCATTAGATTTAATTAATAAGATAAAATAACGATAATTTTAATTGAATTCCTCCAAACTTCGAACGCGATTCCAATTGGATATATTAAGGATGGGATAGTTGGTAGAGCTTCAAAAACATCATCGATTAGATATATGGAAACTAGTAAAGGAAGTGATAAAAAACAGTTTTGGGCAAACAATTTTAAAACAATTTTTAATAATAGGAAATTACTACGAAGAGATAAATAGTTTGCTGATTAGAATTAACATTTTAAATAATGACAGAGATGATCCACATATGATAGCATAAGAGAATTGCATTCGAATCTTTCAAAAATTGTCTTCCGAACTAAAAAACATATTTTGAGTAGAAGTCCTTAGAGCCTTGTTGAGGCATATAAAATTATTATTGAGAAAGTAGAGAACATAAGGACATTTAAAATTCGGGAAAATTCGGAAAAATTCGGAATTTTTTCGCACGGATCTGAATCCTATCTAGCAGATACAGAGATGGTTTGCGCGCACCTGACCAGATGTGGGCATTGTGCTCCAAATTGGACTAATGAATGCCCTATATACAATAAATATTTAAGCCAGATCAGAGAGGTGGAATATTTCTTACATCGCTTGAATAAACTTTGACATATTTCGCAACATTTTTAAAGACATTGAATATGTAGGTAATTTCTAATCCATTGAAGAAGGGAGTCATCGATCCCAAAAGTAAGTATTTTCGACAAAAGGGTTGGATGCCAAACTCTGTCAAACACCTTACAAAAATCAAGTGCAACTATCTTTCTTTCGACATATATAGGGCGATTCATCATGAGGTTTGATTTTCGATAGGCTTTATGTGACAGATCACACGTAACTTCTATAAAACTGCTTTTGCATTTTTGTTCAGTATCGTTTGGCAAATGATCATAGAAAGACTTACAACACAATAGTGTCTCTAAATTGTTCAACTATAATACGAAAATCAGCGTTCTGTGAGAAATGTTTTTCGTGCGATTCGAGGAACTTATGGTGCACATAATCGACCTACTGAAACCACTATTACCAATACCATTCGCAAATTTGAGTCCCAGTTTATATTAGTGGATGATACTCGACCGGTTAGACCACATCCAGCACATAGTTAAGAGACTATAGCAGCTGTAGCTGAAGGTGTACGTGAAGACCATGACCGATTCGATTCGTTGTCGTTCTCAGCAGCTTGGCTTGGAGTATTCGACAACTTGGCGCATTTTACGTGAGGATCTCGGCCTAAAAGCGTACAAAATTCAACTTGTGCAAGAATTGAAGCCAGGCGACTTCAATTTGCGTCATATTTTCAGTGAATGGGCTCTGGAAAAACTCAATGAAAATCCGGTGTTTTATCGTAAAATTTTGTCAATGGAAACCATTATCGCGCTACGTTAACGGACTTTGTGCTTCCTGGAATTCAATCACATGGTCTCGATGAGCTCTGGTTTCAACAAGACGGCGCTACGAGCCATACAGTGTGTGAAACAATGGACTTTGTGAGCACTTAATTTCACGTTTTGCTACGGTAAATTGGCCGCCTAGATCGTGCGATATCACACCTTAGGACTATTTTCTCTGGGGATATTTAGTCCTAGGTCTTCAGGAATAAGCCAGCTACGATTAACGCTTTGAAAGCCAACATTACTCGTGTTATCTGAGAGATACCAGTCGCTTTGCTCCAACGAGTAGCTCATAATTGAATCTTCCGAATGACACACGTAGTCATATCCAATATTTACATGATATCATTTTTAAAGGGTAAATGCCATGAGTTGTTCTTTTAACTCGTAATAAAAATGTTAAGTTTACTTTCAAATTTATGTATTTTATTTCACATTATAAATCAAATCCCACGATGCATCACACTATAGATGTACGCTTCAATTCCACTTATTGGTGAAACATGCTATCAGTGGACCTCTGACGCAGATCACAGTATCATCAATAAAAATATTTCTTATTTGAGGTGGAAAATACTAACTGGTACACATTACTTGAGAGTTTTTGGGTGCTTCACTCAATCAGATATTATACACAGAATCCCCCTGTTTAGTGAATTTAAAAAAACTAGCCATGCGGAGTCCATAAAATTCCAGTGTCACAATTTCTTTGGCGGTGTCATAGGCAATAACATTCTATGGCAACTTAACCCATTTATATATTAAAAAAAAAACAGATTGCTTACCACAGACGATTAGCATTTTACAATATTTTAATCAAGATGAAGATAAGTACTGAAAAAAGTATTTTATCGGTAAACGTTTTGACATTTGTTTTGCAGAAGAAAATAAAATAAATGAATAAAAAAATATTTACAACCCATTTGAGCAATGTTGATCCTTTCAGGTTAAGATCCTTGCTCAATTCTACCTTTTACAAACAAGGCGATCATCTGACCTTTACAAACGCAATAACCTATCAAGTAAAAACAAAAACGGATGTTCCAGTTCAGGAAATAACTACTCCTAGTTTCAGCCCTTCAATTCGCCCGTTCCCAAGTTCCCAAGAAATATGACAGAAATTGGTAAACACAGTAACGAATCGTAATCGATTACGACAAAGAAAAGATTTCAGGATGCTGATGATTGTTCGATAAACTGGGGACTTGCAGTTATTTTTCAACGATTGTCCTAGTAATGGGCAGCCGATCGAGAATTTTTTAATTTTGGTGGGGGCGAAAGCCTCCATTTATTCGGCTTAATACAAGCTATAACTTAAAATTAAACTTAAACTAATACTTAAAACTAAGGTTGGTTGTTGTGGTGAAGGAGAACCGATTTGAGGTAGGAAGTGGTGCGGTGGAAGTCAAAGACGCTAGGGTTTGAATTAATTTTTCGTAACATACGGGAGATTGGTTCGTTCGCGCCATAGGTGGTGTGGTGGGTTGGGAGATAGAAGAGACGAGGGGTACGTAGATTGCGAGGGTTAGTGTTGAGGAAAATAGAATTGTGAAGGGACATGCATTCAACCTGACCTGAAAGAAGTCGATGAATGAAGAGAAAGTCGGCTGCGTCTCTGCGTTCCTCAAGGGTGTTTAGGTTAATAAGGTTGAGACGGTTTTGATAGGGGGGCAGAGTAAAAGAATCATCCCAGGGCAAACCTCGAAGAGCAAATCGAAGAAAACGGCGCTGGATGCTTTCGATTCTCGAGATATGAACGCGATGATATGGGGACCATACTTGACTAGCGTACTCTAGAAGGGGACGAACAAAGGTAATATAGAGGGACCTGGTCACGTATGGGTTGGTGAATTCTTTGGACCATCGTTTTACAAAACCTAGTGCAGAGTTGGCTTTAAGGATTATCCCATCCATATGCAAACGGAAATTGAGCTCCCTATCACACAAAATGCCGAGGTCGCGAAGAGATTCAACGGAGGAGATCGGTTGGTTGTGGAGACGGTAGAATCGGGGAGGAGATTTGAGCCGCTTATGTGAAAAGGTGGTGGACTGGCATTTGGTGATATTAAGTTCCAAACAATTTTTGAGGCACCAGATCGAAAAACTATCAAGGTCTTGTTGAAGAAGGAAGGAGTCATGGGGAGAGGAAATGGTTTTGAAAAATTTGGTATCGTCGGCGTAAAGGGAGACGGAGGAGTATTTGATGATCCTATCGAGATCATTTATGGTTAATATAAAGAGAAGGGGGCCGAGATGGCTACCTTGAGGAACTCCAGAGGTGGCCAAAAATGGAGTGGAGTGGGCTGACCTAAAACGAACACTGTAAAAACGGTTTTCGAGGTAAGAAGATATCCATTTTAACAGTATGGGTTCAAAGCCGAGGGCAGACAATTTGAAGAGTATTAATCGATGAGAGATTTTATCGAAGGCTTTTCTAAAATCGGTTGCAACTACATCGACTTCGTTGCCGTTCTCTAGGGCAGAGATGGCAAAGGATACGAATTCAACAAGATTTGTGGTGGTTGACCTACCCTTTAGGAAGCCATGTTGTCTAGGGGAAATAAGTGATTTGCATTGGAAACTTAGAGCTTCATACAAAATACTTTCGAGGAGTTTGGGAATATGGGAGAGTTTAGCGATTGGACGATAGTTTGTTATTTCGTTCTTTGATCCCTTTTTGTGGATCGGGGTTATAAAGGAGGTTTTCCAAACCTGAGGAAATTCTCTTTGTGAAAGGGATAGACGAAAGAGAGAGAACAAGAATAGTCACTTTAAGTTTCGTAGAATGTCATTCGGGCTGAAAAATACCACTGCTACTTTTCAGAGTCGAATGAATTCTGTCCTAAAAGATTGTGTTAACAAAATCTTTGTCATGTATTTAGACGACATTCTGATGCTCTCTATTAGTTTTGAGGAACACTAAGACTGAGAAAAATTCTGCAAAAGCTAAAAAATCCAAAATTCATATAAATAAATGCAGGTTTGCTAGACTATCTACAAACTATTTATGACACACTATTGTAAATAATGCAATAGCATCGGACAATAACAAAATATAAGCAATTATTTCTATGAAAATTCATAGAGATAAAAAAGGCATCAAGCAATTCTTACCTATAATGGAATATATAATATATAATAATATATTGTTCCAGATCTCAACAAACAATTTGTCTTAACGGCGGTTGCTTCCAACCTTTAGGTAATTTACTTAGCCAAAGCAACCATCCTATTTGTTATGCCTCCCTCAGTCTCAATTGTCATGAAAAAAACTATTCGACAATCGAGAAAGAAATTACTTGAAGTTATTTGGGCGATTAAATATCTGTGGTGCGCACCGATCATAAGCTGCATCATTGAGGCCAACATGAAGCTCCAAGGGTAGACATTTTTTTTATCTGAATACGATTTCTTTATCGAATACCTGAAAGGTAAGGAAAATAATGATGCATATGGCCTCAGTAGATAGAATGATAGCAATGATATTAAAGACCTTTCAGATGTTGACGTTATTAGATTGCAAAATATTTCCGTTAATGAAAATGTCAGGGATGATGTTGACGGACCGATTCCCAAGAAACAACATTACATTGAGTAGCACAACTCTATATAGACCACACAGCAGAAGATCCGAGAGCGAGGGATATTTACAAGCAAATAGACGTGTCTTATGGAACCAAAAATTTTTTTTTATAAGAAGCGTCTATAAAAAGATTCTAAACTACAATACATTGAACTTGTTGAAGGCAAAAGTAAGTTAGTATAAAAATAAATTATAAAAATAGTTCTTCTATAAAAAAAGGAAATTTCTAATCATATTGTAACGACTTACCTTTGTTTGTTACTATTCAAAACTTATATCTCACATCTTTCTATTTGAACAAAAGTGTAAATATTGTCCAATAAATAAAGTCCAATATTAAACTCATGGATAAGCGTAGATTAAGAAGACGAAGAAGAAGACAATGAATCGGAAAATGAGTCTGATGATGCTGTACTTGATAGTAATGATTTCTACACAGCAAAAGATGGCACCATTTGGATGCAAACTTAGCCATCAAGCTCACAAGTTCGTGCTCATAATGTAGTGAATTATAACCAAAGAAAACTGGGCCCATTGATAACAGCAAATGATCCGCTACAAATATTCAAGTCCATTATCACGGAGCCGATAGCATTGCTTATTTTACGAGAAACAGACCGAAAAGGATTACAAGTGACCAAGAAATCTTCAATATGATGAAGATGGATGCATTTTTGGCAATAATTTTGCATGCTGGACTGTGCCAATCAAGTAATGGCATAAAAGCATTGTGGTTGTGTGACTGCAAATCACACTTTCCAAAGGAAAGGAATGATTTACTCTGGCAAGCAGCAGGATCAGGAACGTGAGGTAAATCAAAGGCAGAAAGTTGTGTTGGAACAAACGAAGAAATATATGCATACGGGCCGCACAATTTATGCAGATAATGTTTTTACTACGATGCATTAGGCGAAGACACTTTTAACGCAGAGAACCGCATATGTCCCTACATACGTGCGAATAAAAGGTTTATTCCAAAGGAATTTTGTAAAAATAGCACCCGTCCGGTACTTAGCACGTTATTTAGATTCAACAAAGGTGATGTTGCACTCTGTTAATTTTTTTTTTTTTTTTTTTCGTGGGCAGGTGAGAAATCTTTATAGACACTATAGGCTCGGAGCCTATAGTAGTGTGAGATTCTTACTCACTAAAAAACACCACGACTCAATCCACACTCAACAAGCATTTCTTCTATAGCATTTTATTTTATTTTTATAAGATTTCCTGCAGGCGATATTCCATTGAAAATTCCCGTGTACTTTAGAAAAATTACGCGCTGCTAATCACCACGCTAGATTGAGAGGCTTAGTCCTTTTCAGACGGTGCAATAAATTTGTCTCGTCGAGGATCTGTTGAACAGAAATATTCGTATGACCTTGTAATCGATTATTATGTTTTCGCGCAAACATTTTAATTACGTTCTGAACGTTTTCGACTCCTAAGTCTCTGTTGATATCATCGTTTCTAATGTACCACGCGCATTAACAATACCTAGAAGAACTTTGTTTTGGAATGTCCATAATACATTAATGTTACTATTTTTAGTACAACCCCAAAGTTGTACACCATATGTCCAGATCGGTTTTAGCACTTGCTTGTATAACAGCAGTTTTTTCTCTAAGCTAAGCTTTGAATACTTTCCAATAAGCCAGTAAATATCTCTATATTTGATTTCAAGCTCTTCACGATATTTGGCCTCGTTCGCGTAAGGAACTCGTACTGCGTTGATAAACACCGGTGTATTCTCAATTTTCTTGAGAGTGAAGTTCACGTGGACAGACTTGTTTTCATTAAGCGCGATTCGCCAAGTCTGTGTCTAATTGTGGCTAGGACAGTGTCGTCCGTTTGCGGTTTATCGCGGGTAAAAATCAAATATAACAGAGGGCCAAGTACACAAGTGGAATATTCGTTTCCGTGTCTTCCAGGTGTGAACCTAAAATACAAGACAATTGCTGGGGTAGGGCTTGTCGGAGTCTATATTTTAGGCCTTCGTGCCATACCTTATCAAAGGCTTGCTTCTAAAGCCAAATTGATGATTAGGCAAGAGAGAATTTGTGTCGGTAATTGGTTTAAGACGATTAAGAAGGATTCGCTCAAAGACCTTCGATGTAATCGGAAGAAGAGATATTGGTCTATATGACTTGATTTCAGTCAGCGGTTTACCGAGTTTCGGAACCATAATAACTTCAGCTACTTTCCACTGGTGCGGTACATACTCTATTTTAATGCTGGCATTTATAATATAGAGCAGCCTTAGCAAACCTTTTTTCGGCAACGCTTTAAGTATCTGTCCCGTTATGAAGTCATATCCCGGGGCTTTGTTGGGCTTAAGCGTGTCTATAGCTTGTCTAAGTTCCCTAAGTGTAGCCTTTGTTTGCGTCACGTCTAGCGTATTGACATTCTCTGGAAGCACTTCCCCGTCGAATGGTTTAAACGTTTCTGCAAGATGTTCGGCGAAAACATTAGCTTTTTCCTTACCTTCTTTCGCCCAGTCATTCTGGTTTCTTCTTCCACTCTGGCAAAACCACTGCTAAAACTTTTCCACTAATCCTATCCTTTAGGATTTTTTCCGAGTAGACGGAAAACAGCATTTGTCCAACTCATCCCAAAAAAAAACGAATCTTCTTCTCTCTTCTTCTACAGACCCATTGCACTCAGGTTCCTTCTGCCCAATGTCATGGAAACGCTTATAAAGCGTCAACTAATAAAATATCTCGAAACGTGAAAACTTCTCAATGACCGGCAGTACGGTTTTCGTAGCCACAGGTGATTTTATGGCGTGTGTCACTGAAAAGTGGAACCAAAGCCTACACAAATGTGGTGGAAGCAAGAAAGTTGCACTTAATACTTTTAAGGCATTTGACAAAGTTTGGTAACAGGCTCTTTTGTTGAAAATTCGTTTATTGGAGATCGATAAATCTCTTCTGCAATGCATTAGAAACTATTTTCGGAACGTTCAATTCAAGTTGTCTTAGATGGTTTCAAGTCTGATATCCTCAAAATAAATGCTTGTGTGCCCCAGAGCTCCGTTCTGTCTCCTACGTTTTTTCTAATCTTCATCAGTTACTTCTTGGCTGCTATTTACAATCCAATATATTCCTTTGCTGACAACAGTACTCTCTGATTTTCATATCCGTTTCCGAACTTATACTCCTTTTCTTCGACTGTAGAACGAGAAGGGCGGCGTATGCTAAGGTCACTAAATTCCGATATTAACAACATAAACAAATGGCGAATTATCAGCAGAGTGGAATTCAATCCTTTTAAAACACAATGCTGCCTGCTGTTGTTAAAGCGAAATTTCAATACCCAGCAATTCTTTGATTATTCGATGTCCTTAAAATTACTACGAAATGTCTAGGTTTTCTCAAGCGATGTAAGAAATATTTCACTTCCTCTGATCTAGCCTCTTGTCAACCTTTGGTCAGTTATCTCTAAGACCTCCTTGCACTTATAAAATATGATCCAAAACCGTACGATAAAACTCATAGGTTATGTCAATATTACACATCGGCGTGTAATTCGACGTTTCCATGTTTTGTTGATGTGCTGGGGCGTTCAGAGCGGGGTTTATCATTGGCATCTTCTCAGCCATCTTGGAAGAACTTGTATCACTTATAAACATTTTTTTTTACGTCCTGGAGTACTTGATTCCATTTTTTACATACAATTTGATGCAAATACTTCGCTCCATTTTCTATAATAATTAAAAATCGCCGAGCACGCCAAAACCTTTTTATCTGTTAAAAACAAACTAAGTATGCTTTATACTTAAAACTGTGAACATATGCTTGGAACATGTGTATAAACACAGCAAAAAAATCGATAAATTTCAAAAGCCACCTTACATTTTGAACACACATTAAATGTCGCCACCATAGTTCTATGTATAGCTGAGGAAAGCATACGGCGGATCACAAGCTGTAACTTGTACAGAAGTTCACCAAAATTAAAATGTGACAAGGAACCATTTTGCACATTCTGATAGAAAGACAATCCAGACAATAAAAAGACGTAGCTGGCGGCAGCATATATCCAGTCTTCCGGGGACCTATAACAAACAAGAGATCATGAAGAAAATACAAATAAACCTGAACCACTGTTGAATAGCACAAAATATCTTTGTACAAAAGGCAAAGGACCAAATGGCGGACGTTATCATAATAAGCGTCAGTCAGTTTTTCAAACAGCGGTGGAGGAGGCGAATTATTTGTATATGAAGAACCCTTTTACGACTTCCGAGATAGTACGAAAATGCAAGACTGCACTAAAAGCAGTCGGAAGTCTAAGTTTACTGATTCTTGTTTCAGGCCATAATAGTATCACGGGAAATGAAATCGGCGGAGAGAGTTTTTCATTAAAATAGGTCTGCTTACGTCCTCGGTTGCTGTTGTTGTTCTGCTGCTGTCCCTCAGGATGAATGCTGCAGGCTGCTTACAGGCGACGTGATGGGGTGTTGCACTTTTCATAAACACTTAGTTGTACTGCAGGGCGCCACCTCTGAGAACTAAAGTACTTACTCATCTTTATTCGAAAGACTGGAAGATTTCAATAAAAGGAACTTAAGGGGAATACAATGGACTAGTTCTTTGTCTGCGTGCTGTGTCCCGATAGATAAAAACAGGAGATGATAAAGACTCGCGTTGTAACATCTATAAGCATCTAGTATATACATTTGCGAAGTATACTGAAGCTAAGCAGTCAAGACTGTCAACGAAGCAAACCACATCTAGAGCGTACAAAACAATAAACGATTTTTTGTCTTAATTTCACTCTTATTCTACACAAATAGCTTATTCTCTCGCCTTTATAAAATACTTAAGTTCTCATATTGTGTGACTTCAGTTTCGACGACCTTGCCCTTTAACAGTTGAACCAGAAAGCTCTCCCTCCATTGGTTAGATTTAAAATCGCCTCTAATTATAATATTGAACATAATAGCTAACCAATAACTCAGAGGTTATGTTTTCCGGCCCTACCACAACGGGTTCATTTTTAACATTGCTTCGCCTTATCTGTCTTTACTAGACATGAGTATCTGCGGAATAGTATTTGGGATTTCTTCGTAAAAAAAAATTGTCCAACTATTGCATATCTCATTGTTTCTCATTTGCAGGCAACCCTGGTCATCTGACTAATTTAAATCTATGAAAATTCACCATTAAATATTTCAATATATGTAAAATTTAGCATCCTGATACGCAGATGACTCTCGGAAAGTAAACAGAAACACCTATCTGCGTCTGTTCACATGTAAAGTCAAAAACAAGCAGAAGCATAAGCAAATATACTTCAAACAAGATCGAAGCACTCGTTCATCTTATAATACAAACTTGACTAATCTTACCCAACCGGATACGAATTCGGTTTTTAACGACCACCTACACCATTAATTTAATCGAGGCCGCAATTGTTTTTCTTTATTATTTGATTACATCTGTTTGTGCGCAGAACGTTCAAAACCGGAATCGGTCGACATATTCATCAATGCTAATCAATATATATTACTACACAATCAAGAAATACTTCTTTCTGTTATTATTCGATTTTTTGTTTTAATTTTAGGGGTTTTTATTTTCGTAGCTCCATCACTGATCGCTCATTCCAGACCATTATAGTCAAACTTTTCGACGACCTTGGCGACCTAAATCTTTTTGTTAGGGCTTTCGGTTAATATTTACTTGAATAACAATAAGAGTTCCAATAAAGAAAGAGTTTTTGAAAATTTTTACCAATTTTTGATTCAGCTGGTCAGTGTCGCTAAAGTTTTTGTATACTCAACATCAACTCTATGATGTGCGGTTGTATTCAGATAGTCTTTCTAGCTTTAACTTTTATTGGGAGTGTAAATTTGCGTCCCAAGGATCATAACTTCGGTTTTAATAATTTTTTTAAAAATGATAAAAGACAACCATCGCCTTCGTTCGAAGGTGCTAACATTGAATCCTTTTCCAATAGAAACCCCGTCTCCAGTAGCATAAGTAATCCTAGTGATTTTAGTGATCTATCATTTGATTTGCCAAATTCCCCCCAATTCGATACTTTTCATGGCCCGTACAAGAACAGAGGTCAGATGGTAAGTGAAAAAGTTAGAAGTGAACACAGTCGCGGGAAAAACTATCAAAGTCTGGTAAGTGATCGCAATAAGCCGGCTGTAGCAGCATTGATTTCTAGCAACAGGAAAAAAAATAAAAATAACAAAGGAAATGGTCAAAAATCTCATGGTAAAAACGGGCCCAAGGGCAAAAAGAGAGTTGGTGAATTAAGTAAGAAAAAAAACCTCTATTTTACATGGACCTATGTAACTTGAATTATGTTTAGAATACGAACAGTATGTGTCTAGTATATTCCCCGAGACGGAAGACGTTATTGAGGTTATGGATCTTAATGGCAGAGAACTGGCACGACCGGCCGAATATCCACACATGGTAAGTAGATTCTATCACTATAGATCCGTGTAAATGGCTCTACATTTTGAGTTTCAAAATAAAGCATAAAGTATTTCGATAGTTTGTCTAGTGTCCAATTATAAATGTAGTCCATGTGATTAATGACTTGGGAATTAAGATATAAGAAATATTTTTTAACTGTGTTAGCTTAAGTTAGAGTGATCGTCTTTGAGGTTGAGAATAGCACTTAAGCTAGTTGTTATTCCATTGTGATACCACTGGAAGGGCGTAAGAGAGTGATGTTGTAGCTAATCACAGATGCAAAAAGATTTTTCTTCATAGATAAAAGCCCATTTAATTTTCGGTATTCAATGTCCAACCCTTTAATAGCCGTTTGTGAAAGTGAAAATTCCCTAACTGAGGAAGAATTCGCGTTATATCTATTCATCCATTTTTCGAAAAAATAATTAAAATTACTTTCAAATGATCGAACGTCATTTGAGAGGACGCGCGAGTGTGAATAGACCAGCGTGTCGAACATTAAGCCTTTTTCTATTCCTGAGCGTCTAAACCTGTGGGTGAAATTTATTTCAGTCGAACAAATTTGTAGGGGTTCCTATCACACCAAATATACTCATAAAGCCAGCTTACTGCGTTTTTTCGTATTCGATTTTTTGTATTCGTATTTTTAGTGCAAGCCAACAAACTATAAGATAATTGGTGTACGGAGGTCTTACACGAATAGATAGCATATATTAAAGAACGTTGCCATTTCGTTCTGCAGTTTTTTCAGAAAAGTGATATTCGTATTAAACTTAGGTAGCATAATGCAGAGTTTTTTTTATTTTTATTGTGACGAAGACTCGATGCATTTTATCTAGATCTAACTAATTTCTTAACTACGTGTCGAAGAAGAGAATATGCCTATGGTGTACTAAGAAAGAGTGACTTCGTCTGCTTCGGCTTACACCCCACATCCCGCATGCTCTCACTCTTTAAGCAGCCAACTAATAAATAAATTAATTCGTAAAACATAACTCAAACCACCCAGATGTGTTTTTCTTTTTCTTCCCATTCACCTGCAAAATTTTCAGTTTCAATTTCAATTTATTTATTTTTTTGTCTGTTTACAGTTTTTAGTGCACCCTCCCTACCTCTCGAAAGTTGCAACCGAAAAATACGAAAAAAATTTCATACAATAACAACGGCTTACAATTATACCCCCACTGGTCTACGTTACTAATATGTCGAAATCTTGTGGTAAGTTAAATTATTCGTCAGATTTCAGTGGTGATTTAGTGTATTGTAATAGTAATTATACATCTTCTTTGTATCGGTTTAAGTAAACTCGCTTTTGTTTACTTAAAAGATTACTTAATCAATATTTAGTTTTATTGCGACGAATGTAAAAATATTTCCCTCCCCCATATTTTGTTCGCTATAAAATGCCTAAGTGATTCTGATGCCTTTAGGGTAATGAACAAAAAAATAACAACTCAATAAATGCTTTGAAAATTTCTGAAGTAGTACTGAATCGTCATTAACTCCTTTTAAATCAAATTCCAACGAAAAGAACATTGCAAGCATTAATTATTTTTTTTTAAATAAAACGCTTAGTGACTCTCAAATCTGCATGCCCACGGCTCCCAAAAATGACTTCAAATCTGCCCTTGATTTGTTTACACCAACACTTAACGACAATGTTAAATCTTATGTAAGTTACGCTATAGACTCTCACACATTGTTGTATTTAATGATATGATCTAGAATTTTACTTCCAAAATGCTAGTGTTGATGAATTTAACTCGCAGAATCAATGATATTAATAATGAAGTAGGAGCAAGCAAAATTATAATAAGAGTTATTGTTAAGAAAATTCGTATTGCTTCGATGACATTGATATTGATGACATACCTCAATCGCAGTCTGCATCCACTGACAATACATCAATCCTGGCCGAGATGCTTGAATCTGCGTATGCTTCTCCTTCATCTTTACTCCATCACGAAGTTTTGAAAACTGAGTGCGCCTCACTAACCATCTCCCAGCCTGACCTAAAACCCATTTTACAATCTGCCTCAGATCCTGTACAACAACATGCCATGCTTGCTGTTCCTAAAACTGCTCCTATATGTTTTAGAATATCGTCGACACTTCCTGAATGGAATCAATGGCGTAAAAACCTTGATTCCAATATCAGAAATCCAAGGATTTTACGACTTTATTATCAAATACTATACGTCCCTCGTGAAGCTGATTAGACTTGGATAATTAATTTTTTCCATAAAAAGTTTAGTTTTGTGATTAAAACCCGCAGATGAAACTCCCCTGCAAATGTCAAAAATGTTTCCTCATTCAAGAATAGCATCCCTAAAACATACGAATGGCTTTTCATCAACCCATCTGGATCTCGTTATGGCATTTACATCAACAGTATGCTAAATTCTAAGAAAAATAAGGTTTCTAGAAATAATAATAAAAAGAATTTCTAATTCTAAGCCCAGCTTCTCTTTTCTTTCCATAGATTCATTATTGTCATCCTCTAAACCCCAAAATGTTCTAAATACCCCATTTTCATAGAACCCAACTCTAATAAATCGAAAACTGGCAAATCAACTCCTCCTTGTCCCCCTCCAACGTCTTAGTCTATCTTTATATGTCCTTATACTTTAAATTTTCTCCGGGACCTAATTAACCTCCAAATAACGCATAATAACACAGAAGGAACTACATCACTATCTTCCTTTCTAGACCCGATGCTTCTTCCTAAAGTAAAGATAACTAGCGTCTAGTTGGTTCTGGAGATGACTTGCGTATTTGCATAATAAGCTCGATTTACAATCAAAACACAATAGTTTCAATCCAACAGGAGGTCTACCTACTAATTTAAAAGAAACTCTTTATTCGGCGATGTCGCAAAAGACCACTCAACTTTCGCGTATAAAGTAAACTCTAAACATCTGTAGTACTTTGAAAGAACCCGCTTTATCCTAAAAATCTATTACTGTTCTTAAACGTCCTCAAAATTCTCTGCATACGTCTTTCGTTTCCAAATGGCTTTCAATGAATTATCAAAATGTTAGAGGGCTTCCAACAAACTGCACAAACTAGACTAGGGCTCTAGATAAAGTATCTGCAATTTGCACAAGTTTCTCTGATTTATAGATGACTTTGAGTCATAAATTTGAACGCACAGCATCATTCTTTGAAGGCGCAGAAGTACTTTAGAAATATTATTGTAATCTGGATCCGCCGTTCTACTGATTCACGACGCCACACCTGCCACCATGTTATATCACGAGCTCTCCGCAGTATCACCGATTCATTTCAAGCACAGACAGTAAATAAATACATTGGCGTCTACAACTTGGTCGGATTGCGATTTCTCAATAGCATCACTGGAGCTCTCATTTTAATAATAAGTGTGTGAGGCGATAGACCAGATGGGTTAAACGTATTTAAGACCTCCACAAGATAGTGTATAGCGTCATCCATATGCACTACCGTGTCCACAGATTTGTGCTGGTATACTGCACCTGCAGGCCGTCGTCAGCCCGAGTTCCCCGCGGCATGATCGGCTGAGTCTGGGAGAAGTCTCCAGCTAAAAATACGGTAACTCCGTATTGCTCTCACTCAGCATCAGGTATTTCAGCTCTAATAAAATTGTTGGTCTTATCCGGGGTATCACGCTGCTCTAACTATAGTAAGATATAAAAATGGGGAAGACTCCTTTTTAACATTCATCCGAGTACCTACATATATAAAGGAACCTTTTGCTCAGAAGAGCCATAATTTTCTTCAACTTAACATCATGTCAATCATGTGACTTTTGGCCAAGTAAGAGCATATCTGTGATGTCCTTCCGTCGGGATAGTATACGTTAATGTGATAAAAATATCAGGACGATCGTATTGGCGCACATACAGCATGTCGTTTTGTTTACCCTCGTGGTTCCCCTGTAAAAGATGACGAGAGCATAACCTTTTGACCCAACTGCTCATCATCAGCGTCCTACCTCCCTATCCCATCTCGCACGTGTATGTAACTGTCAGCTCTCAACCGGGCCTGGTTATTATTGATATACCATAGTTCAACCTCTCCGTTTCTATTGTGGCGTACATGTCCAATAAAATGGACTAAAAGAAAACAGAAACACACCAGGTAATTATCTTCTCCTTATCTGATCATTGTACGAGAAGAATAGGAACTCGGAAACAGTCTTCTTTATAGGGAGTACCCATCCCCGCCACAGGAAAAAAAAGCGGTTACTGCAGGGCATCGAACGAACGGTGGAGCTCACTAATGAGCTGCAATAAACTATCATGGCTCTTAAGGATAATATCTCGTTGCTCAAATTGCCAATCAACCATTACTAAGGCCACTTCATTTGACGTAGATGTAGTGAAGCGATCTCTATGGCTTTCTCTCAGCGTTAATGACTACAATGTTTTAGATATTTCAGGCACCTTGTGTAGGGCAACCATCAAGTCTCTTACATAGGCATTAAATGTATGTTACATTCCCTTTAGTTGTTTGGTTAAGCCAGGTTTCACATAGGGATAGTTATTGCACCTCAATTGTACTTCTTTGTCTTCTTCGCCAATAAAATATATTTATAAGAATTGTGGTTCTCTTTTACATGCTTGCAACAAACTTTCAACTAAGTGGTATATCTGAACTTTAAAAGTAATCATAAATCCGTCCTTTATTATCTATTTAGCTCTAAATGAAATCACTTGAAAGGAAATATTAAATTTACGAATACCGTTCACGGGAGAGGCAGCTGTTGGTAGAGTGCTATGAGTGCTACCCGAGCCTCTCTGGTGTGGTACAGCACAAGCCGGGTGCCTCCTCTTTTCACTTGAGAGCGTTGCATCACCGACACTTGTTGGTCATGGAACCCAAGGCCACGGTGCTATCTCTTTCATACTATGTATCGATATCATGTGTCATGCCGGAGTGAGCCTTGATCTCTCAAAAACACTGGTCTCTTTTAACTCGTTTACCAGGATTATTTTGCTCATACCGAGACTGTGACACCCTATGCACCTCAGGATAAGGTTGCCTGTACTTTTTACCCACTACTTCTCTATTAATATTAATATTCATTTTAAATTTGGACACAGGAGCACTGTGAATTGCTGACCGTTTTTGCACATTCTCGTACTTTTTAGAAGGTTTTTAAAGTTGTTTTTTTCCGAATAGCGTCGGTGCTGATCTTTATCGGTTGCCGTATATGCTATTTCTTCATTCATATGGTTCAAAAGATCAATTTCTTGTTCCTCAACCCCCCATGTAAGCATTAGATGTTAAATTATAATTCATCTTTGTCCTCGAAATTTTCAATCGTGTCTTCTTCAAACAGAAGAATGCTTTTCCAACATTTCGCCCTGACTGAAACATCTAAATTGTTCCATGCTACTGCCAAGTTAAAAACAACGTCTTTTATTGATACTTCCTTAATAGGTTCACAAATATTGTCTGAAAAAATAAAAAAATCTAATTTGCATTGAGATCGAAGAAAATCTTGAGACATCTGTGACACAACCTACCTTTATAAGAAGCAACAATTAATATCATCAAATTTTTTCTTTAAAAGAGTTTAGTCAGGCAGATAGCATTTCGATTCATAGGCTGAGTTAGTGGTGATACATTAGGATGCATGTACATTGTACATGACTGAAATGCTACCATGCTCAAAATTAAAATAGCCCTAACTGGTAAGCCGTTTTGGCGAAGAAATCGTTGTACTTCCGGAACAAACGGAGTATAAAACCAGTTTGTATTGCTGATGTCATCCAAGTCGATTTAGAACTCCTGTAATGTACAGGTAAGGACACATTTTTTAAAGGAACGATGTCTCTGAGATTTTTCAAATGACAAGTGATTTAACTTTGTGGTGGCCTGTAGCATAAGCACATGCTAAAAACATCATCCTTTGTTTCTCAGTTTTTTGCCCAAGAGAAATTTTTTCACTGGATGCAACATAAGTGTTTTCCGGCAGAAGCTTCCAGTACAGTCCTGTTTCATCAGCTTTATAATATTGCTCCGTTGTTAGTTGGAGCTTTGAAATTTTTTCGCTGAGTTTTTTTTTTAATAGGAGAGACCAGTTCTGGTTGTGATGACAATTTTTCGCCAGATTTCTTTAGGTAGAGAACACCATACCTTTTCTTGGATTTGTTCAACCAAACATCACTTGCGACAAAACCAGATCTATTTTTATTTACATCTGTGATAATAGCAATGGCTTTTTGCTTTAACGCTGATCTACACATACATAGGTACATGTTTTTAACGCAGCTCCAAAAAATATTAGGAAGTTCAGATGCCCTCAATGTTTTTCTTTTGCTAGATCCGTATCAAGTATCGCTCAGCTTTTCTGATGTAGCCCCCTTTTTTTATTGCTATTGTAAACAGTATATTTAGCTACTCCATATATCTTAGACAGAAATGTTCTAGCTACTCCATATTCTTACTTACCGTCAGATAATTGCTTCTAGATTTCAGATTTTTTCCGTTAAAGTTAATTGCTTACGGGACATGTTCACAAAAAGAAAAATTTATAAAAAACAAAATTGTTACAGACAAGCAACAGACTATTTAAACTTCTACTGAACCTCTACAGTTCGCGTTTAACTACAAACCAGAGTATATGCATTCACATTTAATTTATCAGTGCTTATACACAATGACAATTTATTAATCAAACTGAGACGCCTTTAAAAAACGTTTGTGAAAAAAAACCCATAATAATTCGTCCTACACATCACGCCGCATGTGGTGGCATATGTAAAATGTGTTTTTACGCGACAGCGTAAATTTCCGTTTTTGTGCCAATGGATGTGGTAATCTTCTAAAGATGCTTTAGCCCGTGCCACCAACATGCACGATTCGCAACACCCGAATATTCGATGCCAGGTGTGCGCCTACGTACTAATCCACACCACTACGTCCTTCAACCACTCTCCCCGCGGGACTGCCGTTAGGTATTAATTCGCGGTGCTGGTTAGCAGATCATGCTAGTCTTTTTTTACATATTTGCTTCTTCAGCTCTTCTAATTTTTTCTATTCTTCTTAACTCGTTCTGCACAATTATCACAAATGTGCCGATTTCCATCCAATTTTCCTCCGACTGCAACATTTGGTCTATGAGTAGTATTGGACTGGGCGGATTTATTCTCCACTGCGAAAAACTCCGGCGATGAAATATGGCGTGCTCCGTATCTTTCTCCTCGTTTGAGCATTCTTGGCACAAAGGGGAGCTATCGTGTCCGAATCGGTGCAAGTATTTGCGATAGCCGCCGTGACCAGATAGAAACTGCGTAAGGTGGTAGTTGTTATCCCCATGTGCTCATTTTGTCCAGGTCTCGATCAAGTTGTAGTTCCATCTGCCTAGAATATCGATCGGAACCATTCCTGCTATCACGAAGGCTGCTTCATCCGAGATTGTTCGGAATTCACAGATCGCCCTTAATGCACTGAGCCTGTATGCGGACAACAGTTTTCTCTTGTTTGCTTTTATGGCGAGTGCCCCCGTGTGTAAGAGGACTGAGCTGATTACTCTAGATAGGAGAATCCTCCTAGCATATCCAGGTTCACCAATGTTTGGTAGTATTCTAGAAAGTGTTCCTTGCAGCAGTAAAGACTTGTTACTGGAGTACTCTACATGTGCTTTGAACTGTAATCTGTTATCAAGTATTACTCCCAGGTATTTGATTGATTCTTTCGATCGGATAATTTGATGTCCCACCCGTATATTGGCGTATTCTACAATTCTTCTACTGGTAATTAAGACGGCTTCCGTTTTATAGTCCGCTAATTCTAGACTGCCGGATATTAGCAAGTCTTTGATGCGAGTAATCGCTACATTTGTGGCTGACTCTATCTCCTTTATTTCTTTTGCCACCATAACGACGGCAATGTCGTCTGCAAATCCGATTACTGAACTCATCTAGGCAACATAAGCCTTAGCACTCCGTCATACATAATGTTCCATAGGAGTGGACCGAGTACTGATCCTTGTGGAACCCCAGCTGAAACACTGTAGTATTTCAACCCTTCATCAGTTTCATACCTCAGTTTTCTGTTGGTAAGATAGTTTTCTACTATCCTCAGCAAGTAATATGGCGTATTCATACTGGCTAGTGATTTTCGCCCAGTTTGCCGAGTTAAAGGCATTTTTGATGTCTAAAGTCACCACTACACAGTATTTTTTTGTACCATACCGCCATTTTTCTCCTTGTATCGCTTCGGCCACAATGTCGACCACAGTTTTTACGACTTGAACAGTATACCGCGATTTTCTGAACCCAAACTCAAAGTCTGGTAGTGCTCCTTTCTCTTCTGCTACCGCGAGCAGTCTAGCATATATTATCCGTTCCAGTATATTTCCCATTGGGTCTAGAAGGCATATTGGACGATACGAGGACGGTTCCCCAGGTGGCTTGTTTCCATTTGGAAGCAGGACTAGGTCTTGTAGTTTCCAAGCATCCGGGAAAACTTCTTCTTCACGACATTTTTGTATTGTTTCCATAAACATGGCAGATTTAGACTACATGTATCTGCATCTACATATTGGGGATTGCACGGCGCTTATTAGTTTTAACTTTTTTACTTAGTGAAAGATTCTAAAAAAATAAAAACATAATTTCACTATATTGAAACATTTTTTGTTTACTTTTTGAATTCTTTGTATTTTTGTATTCTCTATATCGAATGGTCACTTTATCGAGCTGTAATTACTTATTTTTTTACTGGGGTACACCTACGAGGGTTCAAATTGAAAAGTCTGTGTAGTATTGTTTCTTAATACAAACTCTGAAACCCCGTTTCACCACTATAGGGTTTTAATTTTATGACATGTTCACTGTCACAGACAAAACGGCGAAGGAAACAAAACTAAAGTTGGATAAATGTTATGGGGCTAATGCTCCGTCAGATTACACCGGCAAATATTGGTTTGGAAAGTTTCGTGGTGGCCGCAACTCCACTACCGCTCAAGTCCGCAGCTGCAGGCCCTCCGATGCAGTTACAGAGGGCAATGTCAAAAAATACATGAAATGGTGTTGGCTGACCGGAAAGTGAAGGTGCGTGAGCTAGCAGATACACAAAGATTAGTACTGAGTGCACACGCCACATGCTAACTCCTGACCGAAAACACGAACGAGAGAGCACTTCGAAAGAGTGTTTGGAGTTGCTGATGCGGAATCGGGCGGACTTTTGGCGTCGATTGGTAACTGTTGAACACCAGAGAACAGAATGAGTACCTGGCAACGGACTGAAGTCGGCACGAGTGCTCCGAAGCGGCCGAGGGAGGCTCGATGGGTCGGAAAGGTTATGGCGTGGGTTTTCTGGGATTGTCATGGCACAATTTTCGTGGACTACATCGAAAAAGGAAAAACCATCAACAGCGAGTATTACTGTGCATTATTGGAGCGATTAAAGGCCGAAATCGCTGAAAAAAGGCCTCACATGAAGCGAAAAAAAAATTTTGCTTTTGCAAGACAATGCACCGACGTACAAGAGCATCGCAACCATGGCTTAAATCAATGATTTACGGCTCCAATTGCTGTAGCATCCACCGTATTCGCGCGATTTGGCTCCCTTGGACTATTATCTTTTCCCAAACCTCAAAAGATGGCTCATCAACAAAAAATTCAGCTCACGCGAGGAAACCATCGACGCCACGGAGGAGTATTTTGCAGACCTTCCGGAAAATTACTTTTCGGACGGGATCAAGAAGTTAGAAAATCGCTAGAATAAGTTTATCAAAATAAAGGGACTATATTGAATAAAATAAAAACACATTAAAAAC
This sequence comes from Volucella inanis, assembly GCA_907269105.1. Classification (NCBI taxonomy): domain Eukaryota; kingdom Metazoa; phylum Arthropoda; class Insecta; order Diptera; family Syrphidae; genus Volucella; species Volucella inanis. The sequence continues at coordinate 154,978,739 of OU026153.1, forward strand.
ACAATTTTTTTTTTTTCATTCCCAAGGAGGTTACTTTTCACCCCACCTAGTACAGTGATGCAAAGGCCATGAATTGTTATTCCACAATCCGGACGTTTTTTCGCATTACTTCTCGTAAATGGCGCATAACTTCAAGGTAATACTTTTTATTGAACGTACGACCTTGAGGTAAAAACTTTGACATTTGATCGAACTTGGCGTGCCTTTTTTGGTTTTGGCTCCCCTGGGTGCTTCCATTGGGACGATTAGGCTTTGGTTTCGACGTCATAACCATATATCCAAGATTTGTCACTAGTTATGACCCTATTGATGAAGTCAGGATCATCATTGATGTCATTCAAGAGCTCCAAATTTGATTTGATGAAAATTCTTAACTCTTTTTTTTATAATATTTGAAAATCAGCGAACTCACCAAAACACGTCAAACTAGGTATGCTATATATGTACTTGAAACTTTGAACATATGTTTGGGACATGTGTACCAACACAGCAAAAAAATGTCGAATATCGAATGTACATTGCCCGCGAAATTTCAAAAGGCACTTTACTTTACTTAACGTTTTACTCCCTTAAGAGTTAAATATTCTTCCTTATTTCTTATATACATCATAAAGCGAACCTTTGTGCAAAATATCAGCTTTCTGTAATAGGTCCAAGGCCTTAGGCGGGGCGTTAATGAGTCAGTGAATGAGTCAGAACTTTTCTTTATATTGTATTTGTTGGATATCATAAACTCACCATATTTATCGATGTCACAAAACATAAAATCATTGTAATTCACATTTTAGCTTATATATCTTTAAAATTAACGAACTAAACAAATTTAAATCAAATAGTATATTTAAATCTAACGCCAAAAACCAATGTTCGCCATCAAGTTACATTTAACCCTAGAAGGCTAACTCAGTCACCGATGCGTTCTTGCGAAAGACGATTGTTGCCACCAGGTAAAAAGGGTATTTCTATTTTTATTTATTTTTTTAGTCTCACATGTTCGTCGTTTCGAAGAATACTTAGCTTTTGTGGTAGTTTTGGTGATGTTGAATGCCGTGTTTTTTTTTGTTTTTTTTTGTAGGTTTTTATAATGGCTTCCTTGAAACACGTAACAGTTTCGGAAATTGTTAAGTTATTACTTGCTGATGATGATTTGAGCGATGTTGGTGATTGTTCTGAAAGTGAAGAAGTGATAATTTGGAAGAGGATGATGTGAAAAGCGATACACACGACGATCCATCCGATATAGAGGTGGAGAAAGAATTACCCAGCCACCATTCAAGCTCACCACATATATTATGCTTAACGCAAGGAAATATTTGTGGTAAAAATCGTCATGTATGGTCTACAGCTAAGGGTCAAACGTCAGGCAGAACACCGGCTATAAATATCTTGCGTATTGCAAGAGGCACTACTAGATCTTGCAGGGGCGTTTTTTTTTTTTACATTTTATTGGATTTTTTATCTTCTAACTTCAAACTAAGAGAGAAAATGCTTAAATCTATCTTAACACTAACAATTATTTGACTTAACTTAACTTAAGTAGCAGCTTGATGAATAGCATAGACTTCGGCTTGGAAGATGGTTCATGAAGCGGATATACTGAAGAATTTGTGTAGGCATAGGTCCACAGTCTCTGACAGTCTTAGAGCCATCTGTGAAGATCACGTCTCAGTACAAACCATCAAAAACATCACTCTGACTAACCACCCGTCCATTCTGATGGAATATGTCTTCGAAAAATGCAAAGGTCATTAAAATCGAATGATCTAGCTTAAATAAACGCCTAAGTTGCCTTTTTATGTTGATTGGGACCTGTAGAATATGTACCCGTTCACCTGAGATCTTTTTAGTACCTTAGGATCACTAACTTTTAAGCCTTCCTGCCACATCAACGCAGCCAAAAAGAGGAAGGACGTAAATAAATTAATACGAGCCGCACCCACCATGTCTAAAAGTTGTACTCTCTGTCTTTTAGAAAAACGTATGGCAATTTATTTTTCATGTTACGGATTCCAAAGATACGTGCAAAGATCATTAGTTTTTAGAGTTATTAGATATTACGATGTAATAACATTTTCATTTTGAATTAAGACAACTTGCGTATATATAGTTACTTGAATTTATTTGCTCTTGTCAAATTAACGTGGGTTCCTTACCCCAATATTCGAATGTCATAAAACGAACGACTATTACCTTACGCATTACATACTGTGTATAAGGTTTACCGACAAATTAAATTTACTTACTACAAAATATATTTACCTACTATAAGAAATCAATGCGAACGAAAATAATAATAATATGTAATAATCTTGTGAAACAATCTTGTTCACAAGAAATTCTAATTAATGAGGTCTTTGCATACAACTTCGCAAGTTGACTTTCCGGCTCTAAACTCTTCCAAGCCTTCCTTTGTTACACCACATCCAGTTACGTCCAAATAAACTAGATTCGATGAACATTGCACTAAATGTCTTAATGAATTGTCCGTGATGCGCTTATAATGCCGAACACTCAATCGTTCAAAATTATTGTTATTTGGTCGATGACCAATACGAATCCAAATGACATTTCGATAGATGGGATTTTCCATCATGCCACGATTCGAAATAGGGCATATTTGAGGTTTTGTAGCTACACATGGACCGCAATCAGGACCTGTCTGACGATCGGTCATATCCCAAAAATGCAAATGTCTAAGCAAAATACTGAATTGGCCCTGTGGATTGTCAGGATGTGGTATTCTTTTAAATTCTGATTCTTGAATCTCACACACTCTACCATGGAGAACGACAGTTCTTGTTTGGTTTTGTCTATCAGATTTCGATGGCTCTTGACCATCAGCTTGTTGTGAGGTACTCGATTCTGCACCATATTTGGCATTTGTTGCATTTGAATCTGCGGAATCGGATTCGGATCCATGGGATTGTGAACTAGATTGAGATGTGGATTGTGGAGCCGATGATGATGCATGTCGAGCAGACGATCCAGATTCTCTGTAGTATGGGATTGATGATAAAATTCTTACCACACGACGCTGGTATGAAAGTGTACATGAACGTTCCCGGTGGTATATAGTATTTTTCGCCTCCAGATTTGATTCGCAAATAATTTGGACATTGTAAGAGTAATTCTTTTAGTGTAAGTATGGCATTGAAACACTGTAAGTCGAAATCGGTAATAGGTGTGTCCCTGACGTCTAAATGCTGGAAAAAATACACAAGGTGTAAGTAATTTTGATACATCAATTTTTTTCTAATGTTTTGAAACCAAAACGTGAAGCCATACTGCCATATGAGACAAAGTCAGATAAATTCTGACATCCATGCATGGTAAGTGTTTTCAATGACGGACATTTGGAGAATAGCATTATGTCGTATGGATGAAACCAAGTGCATGACTCAACACGGAGTTCCTGTAAGAAATATTTATGAATTGATTTTAAAAGCCAATGAATAGCCGAGTAAAAAATTATCACAATGAGCGAGTGGTGGGAGATGAGAAAGACTGCAAAAAAAAAAAAAAAAAAAACCTAAGGAAACCTAGTTTAATGACGCTCTTATTAAGGCAAATAACTTTTAATGCTTAATCTGTGTATTCTAAATGACATGCTCAGAGGCCAATGATGGATTATAAAACATCTTCTTATTCATCATAATGGCTCAACAAAAACACGCCTAATTGCCCCATTTAAGCATACCCAACTTGGAATTGGAATTTGTCACTATCATGGTATATCACTGAAAAAAATTGGACAGCCCATCGCCGATATGTCGAAACGGTTAATAAAGGCAGAGAATTCTCCAGACTCCAGTTAGATGATAACACACAGAATTAGCTTTGCAAAATCACTAAGTCGTTAAGAAAGGTTAGACTCGGTGTCCGAAGTCGCTTTATACATTCAGAGTATACGCTTTCAACAATAGAGATGCATGAATAGACAATAAACATAACACTAGCTTACTAATCTACACATATTTTCTAAGCTACTTAATATTACTTAAAACTATGCCTTTCGGCTTAAATTTATCTTAAGCATAAACTGTAATTTACATTTGTTCACGAGAAAACTCGATTCAGCTATTATTATTGTTTTTTTTTTTTTTTTTTTTTTTTTTGTCTGAAAATAAAAACTTACATACTAACTTATACCACTTAAAGGTAACCTATCTATAATCAGGGCGATAAACGCTCTTTGCAAATATATTCGAGCGGTTACCATCCTGATTGCGTCTCTTGTGGCTCAGCAGTCATCACTATATCAATCCTGTCTCCGAGATATAAACGAGGTTGTACATCGTCATTACGTCATTTATACTTCCGAGGCGTACTCGCATAATGACAAGGCTGACTCCGAGAAACCACCCAAGCTACTTGGCCTACAAACCATTATAATCAGGATGGTAAGCTCTTGCACGATCGGTCACTATCTTGATTACATCTTCCGGCATCTGGCTTTATTCAACATTTCAGGATCACAAAATCGAGATCTGAGCAAGGTTGTACTGCGTCGTTCACACCTCGAAGGCATACTCGTATGGCAAAGATACCATACTTCACGAAGACCCCCTAGCTAAACTTAATCTAAAATAAAACCGTTGAATGCCCCAAGTCATGCACTACCCGGGGAATGTTAACTACACTTCCCTTGGTTTAGCCACGAAAACTCGGTGCATTGTTTTTCGAAGTCCCTTATGTCTCGGTCCGACACTGCGGTACTGAGCTTCTGAGCTTCGGCGACATACCCGCCGTGTGTGAGCCGGGATACCGTTCCTGTTTTGTACTTATCCTTTACCGTCGGCAAGGAGAAATGCCTCTGGTGAAATGAATCCAAATAAAAACGTATCTTCATGGTACATATTATTAGGGTAGTAAGCCCCAAAAGTCAGGCTGTTTTCGCTGGTCATTGCTCTTGCAATGTGCCTTCGTGTCACCTTAATCAGGGAATTGTCAATCCTGTTTAAATTTGCCCCATCATATAAGACCTTGTTGGGACAGTATTTCCTGTACTGCGACTCTAGTGTTCAGTGGAGTCCAAGACAGGTCCTCAGGTACTGCCTCTCAAACACCCGAATCTTTTCCATTTATGATGGCGTTAGATTGAACCACATGGGGCAACCACAGGCAATGATTGGCATTATGAGAGCCGTGTAGCAAATGACTTTAACCCTAGAATCAAGTTGGCAGCTGTGAAACAGCTTCCTTGTCTGAGCGTAAGCTCCCTTTGCTGCAGCAAGACAAGCATCTATATGTCTGTTGAAATACAGATACTGGCCAAGCCTCATACCCAGGTACTTTGCCACAATTCGTACTGCCAGTGGCTGACCATGCTGTCCAATGATGGCTAATTTATTCCAGTTAATTCTGGTATCCCTAGAAGCCTTGTATAAAGGAGTTCTAAACAGGATTCTTTGTAGTTGATTTTCAACTTCTAATCGTCGCAATATCCTTAAATATGATCGAAATCACGTTGCAAGAGGATATTAATGAGCTCGATTTTAGGAGCTAATCTGTACGCCACCAAATCGTCTGCGTACGCTATAGCATATTTGAGGGAACCTACGGGATCACTTGTATAAATGTTAACAGGATCGGAGAAGTTACCGCTCCCTGTTGCAAACCATTTTTAATGTTAAAGACTTTATCAGAAATTACGTTGCTACATTTGACTACGAGTTTTCTGTTCATCATCGTTTCATAAGTCATGTAAAGCAAGGGTTCCTGTCAACTTATAGAGAAGGCCCTCTAACCATATAGTGTCGAAAGCCTTTTCAAAGTCAACCAGACAGGCACCCGTGCATTGTTTCTTGCTATTGCTCCATTAATGAATGGTGTCATGACCCGCCTTGAAACCGAACTGATTCCGGAATTATATTCTTTTCCTCAACCTACTTTAACAAGGCTCTATTGATCACTTTATCAAATCTTACAGGGGCATTACTGACCCATTGTTGCTGTTTGAAAAATGTGTGACAAATGAAATATTGGAAGAGATTGTAAAGTAGACAAACGTTGAAATATCAGTAAAAACTACGAAATGATATCAGTTACACAATTTGAAACCAATAAAGAAGAAGTCAAAGCACTTATGGGTGTTCTGATATTATCTGCGACCCTAAAAGACAACCATCTAAACTGCGATGAACTATTTGATACAAAATGGTCAGGGACAAGTTATACATATAGCTTGTTTGAGCAAGGATAGATTTAAATTTTTGTTGCGATGCCCTCGTTTCGATGATAAAATGTTAAGATTACATCACCAGCAATCAGATCCTCTTCTACCAATCAGAAAAATATGGGAAATGCTAATGGTTCAGTGTCGAATTAAATATGAGCCTGGGGCTAATGTCACCGTTGACAAACAGCTATTAGCATTCAGAGGTAGGTGTAAGCTTAAGATGTATATACCTAATAAACCAGCAAAATATGGAATAAAATTGTAAATGATGTGTGGCAGTGGCACAAAGTATATGGACAATGCTATACCATACCTCGGAAAAGGAAATGATACTGGCTTCTTACGTTTAGGTGAGTCTTTTGTAAAAGAGGTTACTCGAAGTACATATGGATCAAACAGAAACATCTCCACCGATAATTGGTTCACTTCTATACCATTGGCTAAACAATTTAACAACAGTTGGAACATTTCGCGCAAATAAAATAGAAATACCGAAAGAAATGAGAAACCATCAAAAACAGCTGATCTATTATCTTCTCATGAAAAGACTTAAGGACACAATCTCCAATGTTTTAGTTATCACTCCTGAGGAACAAAGTGTCGATCAATCTACCACTAGTCAAGAGGAACCAGGACCATCTTCAAGGACACATAGTTCAAAAAGAAAAATGTATGGTGAGTGTTCTTACAAAAAAAGACGGATGACAAAGATTGTTTGCTCAAATGTAGTATTGGAATTTGTGGTGAACATCGAGTTGATTTCTGCGGATCTTGCGCAAAGAAAAACTATTTAGTTCCTTTATTATTTTTTTTTTTCAATTGTTATTGTTATTTTTATTTTATCAAAGAAGAAATGGTTATTGTTTTTATTATCATTTCTTTAATTTTGTTAAAACACATTTTAGACTGAAAAATGCTGTGTTTTGTAAAAAGACTTCTAAATGATAAAAAAAATATAAAATTTAGTTAGTTAAAATTACGTTTTTTTATTGCAGAACACTTTCGTAATGCTTTAGAGAATAAAAGTAAAATTATATGCATCATAGAAAATTACAAAAAAAGTGTTTTAGTACAGGTCGTCGAATCGACGAATAATTAGCTTATTAGGAGTAATCAAAAACCTAAGCTTTCTAGGGTTAAAATTACTCTTTGTACTAAAATGTACATTGTCTGTACTAAACAGCTCACATTATACAATTAATATGAATAAAAGTTCATTCTTGTAGTTGACAACAACTGACTAACAAAGCTTTTGGATTTTCCCCCAAGTTTCGTTGTTTATTTGCTATATTTTGGAAGTTGTCTATGGTTTTACATATAGTCAAATCTAGTTTTCGCGTAAATCTTTAGCAAGGACACGAGTTTTTTCGGGTTTTTTTTTCAAGTATTGAACGTTAAGAAAAATATTCATCTGAGGGAATTTTATTGCAACAAATCAGAAGCAAATTTTTTCCAAAGAGCAGATGAAAAATCATTCGAGAGTTTGTTCTTAATATGTACGGTTCTTTGGTGTATTTTAAATTCGATGATAAATAGTTCGAAGCTGTATTTTATTTTAAATATGAACATCAAAACATTAAAAAAAAAAAAAAAATTCTCTGTTAGATATTCATCCATATCAGACGTCCATTTCAGAAAGAGATAAATAAAAAGTTTTAATCCACAACTGTTCCACAGTACTTGGAAATATAGGGTGGCATCTAATTTTTAACATAGATATGCAAGCAAACCACTTTGTTTATACAAGCTCTATCGAATAATAGTGGGTATATAACGGTGTTTTTTTCAAAATTTGAATGTATATTTAAGAAAAACATGTACAATAGTATTATTCAAAGTATTGCCCATCTGAAGCTATGACTTTTTCCCATCTTTCTGGCAATTTGTGGATCCCATCCCAAAAGAACTGCGCCGCCTTGGCAGCCAAGAATGAATCAAGATAATTTTTGAAATTCTGCTCTGATGTGAGCCTTATTTCAGTGAGGGCGTTCTGCATCGACCGGAACAAATGGTAGTCAGAAGGGGCAAGGTCTGGGCTATAAGGCGGGTGGGGTAAGACTTCCCATCCACTGTTTTCCAAATAGTTCTTAGCCGGAATAGCAACGTGGGGCTGAGCGTTGTCATGATGGGAAATTATTGCCTCATGTCTGGTCTCATGTTACGGGCGTTTTTCGGCTACTGCTCTCTTCAAACGGATTAATTGTGTTTTGTAGCGTTTTCCATTGATGTTTTCACCCGGTTTTAGCAGCTCATAATACAGCACACCCATCAGAGCATTACTTTCGTGCCATGGATATTCGGTTTTGCCGCTGATTTGGCTGGTTGGCCGGGTTTCACATATGATTTTTTGCGCTTGGGGTTGTTGTAATTGATCCATTTTTCATCACCTTCTTCCTTTTGTGGCGTTCCAGTAGCATTTCGGACATGCAAAACCGCCTTTCGACGTCTCTCGGCTTGAGTTCATGTCGAACCCAATTTTCTTGCTTTTGAATATATCCAACTGCTTTTGAACGTTTTAAAATGGCTGCTTGAGTGACACCCAAAGATTCTGCGAGCTTTTCTTGTGTTTGACAACAATCTTCATTGAGTAATGCTTTCAGTACTTCATCTTCAAACTTTTTTGGCTGCCCAGGACGTTCATCGTCTTCCAAGCCAAAATCACCACTTTTAAATCTTGCAAACCACTTTTGGCACGTTCTCTCAGCTAGCGTGTGTTCACCATAAACTTCCACCAAAATCGATGACTTTCGGCAGCAGTTTTTTCATATTAAAGTAATGAAGAAGAACTCCCCGCAAAAACACTTTTTCAGGCACAAAGTTCGACATATTTGAGTGAAAAAAAATTATTGTTGTTTACGCTTCAAATGAATGACATATACTGCAATGACGTACAATGACAGTAGCTTTCCAACGCATGTTCCAATGGAATAATAACAATGAAATAATAGAAGTTACGCCATCTCTTAGCAAACCGCACGTTATGTTAAGTTAAGTTATAGACCCAATAATTCTTATGGCCTTAACGCTTAACGCCACCTAATGTGTTCGTTGTTGTCATTGAACAAAATCCTTAAGCAGAATTCGGAATGGGGTTTTATTATGGTATTATATATATTTATGGCGCGCGATGCAGTAATGTTTTAAAGAATCATTTTGAAAAAAACCTCTCGTTTTAGATATGTTTTTTGATATAAATGTTATATGGCTATTGAAGTTCATGGTCGAGGACTACACTTAGATATTTTATTTCTTATACTTACCTTTTCAATACTTTCAGCACTTATTTCTATATGAATGCAATCAATATTGTTTTAAATTGTTTAAGTCTATTGGACTTAAGTTAGATAAGTTTACTAAATCTAACCCTGTATAATTTTTAGGAGCATTAAGATTTTTGCCACCTGTAAGCTTTAATGCATCATCGGCGTTAGAGACATTTAACAGTTTCTTACCACTGTATATATATACTCGTATATCATTTACGTAAATAAAGACCTGAGAATAAATCTATCTATAAATAAATGCATGCACTTTCGACAAAGCAACTTAGTGCCAAACTGTGTCAAATGCCTTAGTAATATCAAGTGCAGCTATCTTGTTTTTGCCAGATTGATGTACGCTTTAGTTCCACTTTTCGTTAAGACATGCGATGAAATCACCAGTGGACCTGTTGGTGTGAAAACCGTACTACTGGTCAGTAAAAAGTCTTCGTATTTCGAGATATTTCATGAGATGACGGCTTGTCAGCGTTTGGACGACCTTGGAAGGAAGGGTCGTAAGTCTGTAGGAGGAGAGAGAAGAAGATTCGCATTTTTCAAGGGACAGAATGGACAAATACTGTTTTCCATCTTCTCGGAAAGAGTTCTTAAGAGCAGGATCAATAAAAAAAGCTAACACAGTGATTTTGCCAGTAAGGAAGAACACCTCTCCAAAATAAGGAGAGATATACCGTATGGTCCAGCGGATTTGTGTATGTTAGAATCTTTAAGATTTTTGCTACTACATGATTGCAAAAGAGGATTGGTTTCATTAAAGGACTCAGCGAGCTTGTGCCCGGATTTTCGCTTTTTTGGTCGCCTTCTACGCTCAATACCTCGAATTAGAAAACACTAGAAAAGTCATGCATCATCACTCATGCGCCATCAGATTCATTTTTCTCTTCTTGGGAAGAAACCGGAAAATGGTATTACAAAGCTTCATATGTCAGACACCTATATTGAGCCGAAAGCAGGCACTCTGTGTTTCATTTTTACGACAAACTCCCCAGCTAACTCAAGGTTCCGTCAAACAGAGCGCGTTTTAGCGCCGCTTTTCACACCCGCGTGTTCCAACGCCGCATTATAATATACCACCTTCATCACGGTGGCGTCACAGTGTGGCGCTCCCATTGTTCCGATTTGAGTTCTGTTTTTTTTTTTTTTTGTTAAGTTGGTACATCTGTTGTTGACATTCCAAGCGTCATAGCTTGACATTTGCAAAAGTTACGTAGATAAGAGTACATCTATCTCTGTGTGTGTTGGCGATTTTTTACAATTTTAGAAATGTATTTCAATTTGCAACAACGAACTTGTATTAAATTCCCGTAAAAAACGGATTAATTGGTACGCGAACGTTGGAAATGTTGGAAAATTGTTTCAGTAACGATTCGCTAAGGAAAACGGTCATTTACCAATGGTCATGAGTCAATCGAAGACGATGAACGCAGTGGCAGGCCATCGACATCGAAACCGACAAAAACATTGATGAAGTAAAGGAAATGTTGGTAAATAACCGCAAATTAACCATCAGAGAGATAGCGGAGGACTTGATCATTGCCTATGGATTTGTCCAAGACATTTTGGTTAATGATTTGGGTTTCCGTCGTGTAGCAGCAAAGGTGGTGCTAAAAGACCTCAATTTCATGCAAAAAAGAGACCGTGTTTCGCAAAAGAGATGATTTGCGAGGCTGAATCCGATCCCATATTTGTCAAAATGATCATTACTAGAGACGAGGCGTGGGTTTATGAGTACGACACGCAATCCAGACATCAGGCAAGTGGCGTTCATGGTGTTCAATAAATGAGCCGAGACCAAAAAAACCAAGTCTTTTTCAGTCAAAAAAGAAGGCAATGCTCAGGGTTTTCATGGGTTTCAATGGTGTAGTGCATCATAAATTTTTGCCAGAAAGAGATCAGAATTGTGGGCAGAAAAGTCGTAGATTTTGCACCATGATAACGCACCATGATAACGCACCATCATCATTTTTCGTAATTTTTTGACGAAGTATTTGCAACAAATACCATCCAACAGCCGAATTCACCTGATTTTGCTCCCTTTGACTACTTTCTGTTCAATCAAGTTAAAAAAACCAGTACGAGGAACGCGTTTCAGCAGCCAAGAGGAAATAATGGAAAAATCGCAGGAAGCACTGATAGACATACCGAAAACCGAATATAAAAAATATTTCGAGGGTTGGATCAAGCACCGGCATGTGTGTGTTGCAGTCGATTGGGATGACTTTGAAGGGGACAATATAGATTTAGATGAATAAACTTGTAATTTTAATTTTCTGAATAAATTCCTTTGTATATGGAAATTATACGTTTTTAAAACAAATTACATGAAAAAATCTATAATTTTTTTCTGACTGAGCAGCTGCAAACGAGCTCGGTCCAAGATTTTTTTCGATTGTGTTTAAAGCTGAAAAAACGTTTTCATCAACATCTGTCCTTTATTGACGTAGCTTTTCAAGTGATTACTTCGCTTTCTTTGAAGTTACGGACAGAACTAGTTCCCCGTCCTCATCTTATTTATTTATTTATTTTTTTTTTTACTTCTTTATGGTAAGAATACACTTATAATTCTGTGATAGTTAATATAAAAATATAATTACATATTTATTGTATACTGTTGAAAATAAAAATTAAAATTTAAAATTAAGTTTTACGATTAAACTTTAAAGTTTAAATTAGAATTCTTAAATAAGAAATAGAAAGTGAATAATAAACTAACTTAGAGAATAATAAACTGTACTAATTTTTACATGTTCGTAATAAGTTCAATTTAAACTTGAAATTAAAGAAAAGAATTAATGAATTTGCTTAAAAGAAGGCAAAAATAAAAATAAAAAGAAGAACTAGTTCCTCTGATTTGACAGAAAAAGCATTAAATCGCTTCTAAATCGACGTGCATCATTCAGCTCTCTCAGGTTAAGGGGAAGTGAATTCCAAGGGCTGATGGAAGCAATAAAAAATTGTCTCTCAGATGTTATGAAAGAGAAACGCGGGAAAATTAAGCAAACAGATCTGTTGGACGTTGGAAACTGGATTTTGTTGTACAGATACGTTGAATGCCTTGCTTTGATTATGGTGAAAAGAAAAATCAGTGTACAAAACTTGCCATAGTCCTGAGAAGACATATTTAACAGGTTTTTAGCCAAATGCTAGACATGGTCATATCTTCTGAGAGTATAGACATATCGAATAGTGCTATGTAGCTACTTGTAGCTTTCTTATACTACCAGCCATAAAAAGTCATAAAAAAGTTCACAGCCATATATAAGAATAGGAATAACCAGTGCTTTAGCCATTACTAGCCTTGTCCTCAGGGGTGTAGTTTCTGAGCGATCCACAGAGTTCGAAGAACGCCATTAGCCTTCCCCAATATCAAGTTTATATGATTATTCCATGAAAGTGTTCTGTTGAATACCACACCAAGATTTTTTGAAGAGTCCACGAATTGAATAGGTGAGCTATTTAGAATAATAGAGGGAAAATATGGGACAACTACCATTTTTTTTTTTTTTTTTTTAAATAACTAAACATTCGCACTTATTTGGATAAAGAAGCAAGCAATTTTCTAACGACTTATTCGCAATTCGTTTAAGATCCCCCTTCACATCATTGGCGCAACTTTCGATAAGACCTAGGGGATAACTTTGATAGATTTGAATGTCATCAGCACAAAAGTGTTTCGACAAATGCAAGATTACGGAAGCTATATTATTAATATAAAGTGAGAATAGGAGACCATGTGGCATGCCTCGTGGTAAGGGAAGCAATTCTGATAGAACACTGTTGAGAGACACAGCCTGCTTTCTTTCACTTAGATACGATGCGATTAACTTTATAGCGAAGGGAGATATGTTAAAGTAGTGGCGTAATTTATGAATGAGAATGGAAAGATGAACCATATCAAAAGCTTTCGAAAAGTCTAAAAGGATCAGGAATGTAATATAATCTTTATCCAGTTGTTCCCTTATGTCTGCTACTACGCTTATTAAAGCAGTTGTACAGCTGTGTTTGACACGGAATCCAGATTGAACTGAAACCAGCAAATTTTTACTCCCTAGGTACTCATTCAATTGTGTATGCATAGTCCGTTCACAAACTTAAGAGAGAAAAGGTAGGATTAATATAGGTCTGAATTCATCACCTGCCGAGTTTTTAGGCATTGGTATTATTTTAGTCATTTTCCAATGATGAGGAAAGATGCCGGTCATAAAAATTGTAAATCCCACTGCATTCGATTTCACAGACAAAAAAATTTTAAATTATATATCCACATTGTAAAAGCAAAGGATGCATTTGTATGGACAACGAGACCACCACAAGAAGTTTCATCATGTGCCGCTGAGGTTCTAGGTTGGGGAAGCGATAAAAACTTTTGATTGAGTTCATCGCAATAGATATTGATTGAACAAGTAAATTTTTGCTTACCAAACCAATTCCTGGAGATTACTCTATAGTTTGCGGCCATCTGCGTTCATAATTAAGCGACTGGAATAAAATTGTGCCTTAGCAGCTCGTATTTCACGAACAACACTATTTCGTACATATTTATAAACATGGTGGAGTTGGATAAGTTTGGTCACGACGCAACATTAGCGCTCGAATCTCCTTTATTTACCAGGGTTTTGTTTTTTCTTTTACCATTCTAGTTTTGATTGGAACATGCGTATAAAATAGATGATTTGTGTTCCTTTGAATAAAATCGATTTGGTCATCGGGTGAGGGTATAACGTAAAAATGTTCCCAAGGAACACAACTTACGTATTGGTCAAGAGCTGATCTATATATTTAAATTTTTAAATTCTCTTAAAGTGTAGTCCGATATGCTGGTGTGGTCATCAATATTAAAGTCATATATAAGAAAGATAAGATCATGTTAAGAAAACGCTAGAGCAGAAATTTAGTCAAACAGTATCATTTAAAAAGATTAAGTCCAAAAGAGTACTTGAGGTGCTCGTAAAATGAGTAGACACCTGCGTATTCACTAAGATGACCTTCAACAAAAGGTCACAATCAATATTTCTATTTGGTCTATGCACAGTACCTAGACGAACACTATTTTCGCAACAGATTATGTAGATCAGATGAAAATGTAATCAAAGGCAGAACCAGTAGGCGAACGCAATAAAAAATCACTCCACCGCCAACACGATCCCTTCTGTCACTGCGAAAAAGCCGGTAGCCGCTCAAATCATATGGTGGGTTTTTTACACCTTTTCAAAACCAAGTTTCCGAGACACAGATTGCATCAACCTTAGAATTTACGAAAATATCTCTAAACTCATCATTACCACCACCAGTGGAACTCAATCCGCTCTCATTCAAATCAATTTTTTAAGGAAATTCCTACAAGAGCCGAACGATACACACGAATCAAAAACAAAAACAGAGGCCTAATCTCCTTTCTCAAAGCAACAACAGTGACTTATTGACAATTTTTTACAAATTGAATTATTAAATACGTTTTACATAGTTGAGATAAGTAGCCGACGATTAACATTATGTCTGGCTAGGTCTATTTGCATAACTACATACATATATGTAAATGTTAGTAACTAACAACTAATGATGTTACGCTTGCTCTCGGCGTACCACAGATTGAGACCTAAACTAATGACTACAACATAGTAAGAACATGAAAATAAACAAACACAATAATAGATATAATATACTTAACGTTTCACTCACTAATTATTTATATACATAGATATATACAATAATATAATAGTCAGCGGCCGCATACAATTGCCCTTTAGAACTATGCACAGTTATTATTACAGTATGTATATTAAATACTTTATTCTTATGAATCTACATAATATCAAAATGATGTGAATGCTTATTCTGTAAACCAGATAATAGCAATATCAATGCTAACCCCTTAGGTTGTAAGAAGAGGCTTTTTCATAAAAGGGTATAAGTACGTTTTCTCCTTCCACAGGTAGGGTCAAGGGGTTAGATCTATCGTTAAGTAAATTAAAAGGAGAGAGGTAGTAATTATCTTCAATCGCATTAAGCCTGTGGGAGTCAATTAAAGATCTGACAAGGCTGGAGTCTTATGAGAGTAAGTCTTATAAGGTAGAGCAATAAAGGTGTTATTTTGCATTCCTCGTATAGCACTTTGTTGGAAAACCATTTTTTGTTTACCTTTCTGTACTTTCCGCAACAGAATTTCAACATTTTGCTCTCGAAAGTCTCAAGTTCTTTGGCCACTGTAGGGGAAATAGTGATCCAAACGCAGAATCCGTATGCGAGGACGGGTTTGATGAGCATTTTGTAGAGAAGAGTTTTGTTTTTTTTTTTTTTTTTTTTTTTTTGATAAAGCTTTCGATTGCAATAAAGGTTTCAAAGTTGCTGTTATAGCTTTTGCTTTGAATAACATCTTTCTTGCGTGTTTGTTAAATAAGAATCTGTTTTGAAATTGAATCCCTATGTATTTCAATTCGTCACGAGGAGATAATATAACATTGTTAGCAATTGGTAATGTTAGTTTCTTAATCTCCTTCACCGCTAGTCGATGTCCTTTTTCACTTGCGTTTCTAAAGCAGGTAATGCCACATTTATTTGCGTTTATAGTAAAAACCAGATTTTTTGAAGTATCTTTCTAGCAGAAGAATTTTATCTTTTATTTTATTTAGGGCATTTTGTGGTATTGTATCACTCGCAAGGATAATCGTATCATCTGCATATAAAATAGCGCCTGGTTCAGAGTTCATGGGATCCTGAAATGGGAAATCCGAGAGAAAAATATTGAATAGCTTTGGGCCAATTATTGATCCTTGTGGAATTCCTGATTTAACGGGAAACATATTTGATTTCTCTGCCTTAATAGACACAGACGAAAAACGATTTTTTAGAAAGTCTTGAATTATTTCGTTAGCCAGACCGGAAAATTTAATTGAATTAATTTGAATATGAGACCACTGTGCCACAGCGAATCGAATCCTTTTTTCTAAGTCAATATCAAGACTGACAGTGCATTTTTTAGCTCTTAAGTTTTGGATTATGTTGTCGGATAGAAAAAGTATCGCATGCTCTGTGGAGTGTTCTTTTCGAAAACCAAATTGTATATTTGGTATTAAGTTTCCTTCTTCCCTTCTTCACAGAATGTGGCTATATTTTCTGCCAAAACTTTTTCAAAAGGTTTTCCAATATTCGATAACTGAAATGGGACGAAATTGATTTATTTAATTACCTGCTCTTTTTTTTTGACACTGGTATAATTCTTGCCTTTTTCCAGATAGCGGGAAAGTAACCATTGCTTATACAGTGATTGAAGATGTAGGACAGTATTTGGTCGAGAGAACAACAACTTTTCCTTAGTATGTAATTCGAAAATTTATTTATACCGGAAGAATGTTTTTTGTTGAGGCCTGTGCGTAGAAGTTGAATTTTTTTCAGTAGAAGTAAACGGAAGTCTGCCAGAATTGATCGCATGTAAGGTTGAGGAAAATGTAGTCAATTAGGATGAGTTTTGGTCATTAAACTGTGATACGACTGTGTAAACTTCATTCGTCAAATCGGGGTCAAAAGAAGGTATCTTTTCTGTGTAAAGGGAACGCTCTTTGAACGCATTTAACTATGCCTGGCTATCAACTACTAAAAAATTTTCTACCTGTGATTCTATCGATTTCCTTAAATGCATAAGAGGAAGGCTTTATGTTTCGCAGCCTTGCGTAAAAAGCGTTGTTGGTTTCTATATTGATATTTTGATTGATAATTTTGCTTAAGCATTTAATTCTAGAAGATAGTTCTACATATTCCTGATTAACTCTATTAAGGTGTCTGCGAAAAATTCCTTTATATTTTCTTAACCATTGGCTACGAACTTTAATTAGTTCTATTGTGAATTCTGATATGTAATTGTATTTGGACTGTTTGTGTTCGATAACAGTGGAGTTAAAGTTTATAGTATGAGTCATTTTCGAATTCAATTCATTTATGAGTAAGTCTATTTCATTTTTTGAGATGTTTCTACAATCAGGTAAATTGATTGTTGAGAGTTTGTTGTTTAAACTTATTCTAAAACAGTCCCAGTTGGTATTTTTGAATGACCTGAAAGTGGGTGGAGGTAATAAAATTGGTAAGATATTAGAAAGCCTTAATTTTATTGAGATTCCAAAATGATCTGAAGGGGTAGCAAAAGTATGACATGGTGTAGACGAGCTATTTAAACTAGCAGATACAATGAAATTATCTATTTTATTACGGATGAAGATCGCGGGAAGGTAGGGCTATTAGGGGTGATTAAGTCAAAGCTTAAGTTAAGTTCAGTTATAAAATGAATTTTCGTTGCTGTTCCAACAGTTCCATCGAATGAGCTGAAAAGGGAAAAAAGTCTGTCTAGTTCTCTTGGTAAATTTCTTCCAGAATTGGATGGAATATAGATACTGCCAAGCAATAAACGAAAAGATAATTCATCGGCGTTGTGAGAAGAGATTGAAGCTAGACTAACTGAGAAAAGACTATAAATGAATGGCACTTCCTTGTATTCATACTTATTGTCTAATACTATTGCTGTTCCTCTTCCTGAGTCATTTTTAATGATATTGTAGCCTTCAAGTTTAGGTTTGTGCCTTTTTTGTAATCCCGTCTCGGAGACAAAGCATATTTGTGGTTTTTTATTTTTAAGGATGCTTAATAGAGATAATCTCCTTTCATGCGAAATAATTGAATTAAAATTCATTCATATAATGTTCATATTTGAAAAAACCATTATACAACAAAAGAAGCTGCAAACTTTAAATACGTGAACATTTTGTCTTCTATGGATTGAATTTGGTTGTATTTTGGCCAGAATTCTCTAAATTTTTTTTTAAGAGATCTTAGAATGGAATATCGAACAAATTCTGAGATTCCTTAAGGAAGTCATTAAGATATCCTGTTGCCTTTTTATCAGTTTGTGTTACAATATTAGGTGATTTCAATATGGATGCATATGATCTGTTTGGATTGTTTGAGCTGTGTTAAAGACAACTTGCTTGTTATTGCTAACAACTGTTCTTTCTCTGCGGTTAATTGTCTCTCTTTTTTTGTATTCAATATACGCTGGACAATCTATGGAGTTAGCTGCGTGACCTACTTTATTGCAATTTATGCATTTGGGTTTGTGATGCTCAGCATTTTTTTCTTTTAAACTCTTGAACGATTCAATGCAAGTCTCAGAACAGAGCGGCTACCGTAAGAACAACAGGCACCCGTATGGCCAAACCTTTGGCACATGTAGCACCTAATTATAGGCGAATTGTGCTTTCTCTCCCAAAAAACCCTTTGATAAAGTAAACTCCTGATGCTCGCCAGATCCTTAATGGACTCCCATACTTCGAGTTGAACAAGAAACATGTTTAATTTAATTTGTTGTTGCTTTGTTCTTGCGATGAAGAAAGGCTTTATTTTGCTTATTTTAATATTTGGACATGTCTCTTTCAATGCATGATGAATGGCATCTATAGGTGTGTCACTATCTAATCGCTTAAGAGTTACAGATTGCTTTATGGTATCTTTAGGAGGAAATGAATAAGCCCCTACACCTGTATCGCGCAGTTTATCTATAATTATTTTATGAACATCCACATCATTTATGTACACTTTTGTTTTAAGATATTCTAGGTTTACAAATTCATAATTTATTTAACTAGTACTGCATTCTGAAGCAGATAACTTAATTAACTCCGAAATGGTATTGCAATTAGCATCAAAAATAAATATAGGTGGACAGAATATGTTAGCATTTTGTTAATGTTCTTAACTGGGTTGAGATTGGATTTTTCCCTTCGAGAATGTGTTATGTTAGAGCTGTTTACTTGCGTTTCTGTGTCACGACCTGTCAATGGGAAGAAAGGATTGTTTTCCAGGTAAGGCTATTTGTGATGATTATGGTCATCCTCTTCTGCTGATGGTTGTCTCTTTCTCTTTCTAATAGACTCATTGTAGTTGTTAGCTGAATGTCTTAGATTGCTGATAACTAGGGTCCATTCAGTTGAATTGGGAGCTTGTGGGCTCTCTGTGTTTGCAGAGAGAGGAGAACGTTTTTCTAAGCTCATGTCCACTGGTTGGTTGACAGCTTCGCGGATTTTATCACTAGTCTCATTGCTTTGTCTATTTTCACTGTTTATTGTCTCGATAATTGGATTTATTTTGGAATAACAATATGTCTTTATTCACTTTTGAGTCTCTATCTCACTAATGAATCGAATTGATTTTTTGTATTCTTGCTGTAGGCAAACCACTTTATATATTTATGTCTCTGCAAGTGCACTCTAACCACTTCTATATACTTCTGCTTTTAGAGTCGAACTCCCGGAATAGTATTTATTTTCAAGCAAAAACAGTACATAAAAACATGAGAATATAGAAAGAAATTAAAGAGAAAATAAAATAAAAATAATTTGAAATAAATAAATAAATTGAAAATAAAATAAATTGATAAATAAAAAAGAGAAAAACTAAAATAGAAATAAAATATATCAAGAAAGAAATTACGGTACTTAGTGTAAGTTGAATTCATTGATGTTTATGTTGCTCTGTTGAGGTTATCTATGGCTACGCTTTTCCCGTTCTCACTGAATTTGACGAACGAATTTCTTTCAAGCGTACTGCATGCTGGAGAAGAGTGCGATTTTTTAGTGACAAGCTCTCGTTTATAAACACATTGCAACTTGAATCAAACCCAAGGTCGCCTAATGAGATCGGTCTCTTCTCTTCTCTTCTCATTGCACTTCTCAATCCCACAGTGTTGAATTGGAGAATAACAGGGGGCTCGTCTACATTATTACGATGTGTGGTGCTAACTCGATGGTAGTGCAGAGCTTGTTGAAGATAGTGCTCAAGTTTTCGTCATTGAGTTAAGGGATTCCAAAAATAATAGTGTCAGTCAGACGCATTGTTCGCATTGCATTCAATATGATCAGTCCGCTGCGTCAAGTTGGACATGGCCAAACTGATATTATTAACATGTTCAGTTAGCTGCTGTTCCATGCCATGAACTTTAAGCAAGAGTTCATTCCCCAATTTTTTCCATCTCTTCTTTGAAGGTTGCAATCAAAGATGCAGTGTGTTTAGCTAATTCTAAATGAAGAGTTTTCACAGAGAGCCAAGAGTTAGCGGTGACGGTTGGTGTTGGTGGGCTCGTTTGTAGCGCGGTTGCAGTGTCTGCCCTTTGTCTGCCCTTTATCCGAAACTTCCGCTTTAACATCGATGGATGTATTGGTTATAGGCGAGTTCTGTTTCAGTGACACTGAAAGTTGCTGTTGGTCTCGAACTTGGTTTGACCTGGTGTTGCATGATAGCAGACCAAGATGGCATCGTGAGGGTTTTGCATATAATATGTGTGTGAGCAAATTTGTATAATTGTTCGGATTTATTTATGTAGAAAGCGGAAATTTAAGCTATTTGAACAATATATTAGCACTACTGTTTGTACCTGCACGGTGTAATTCTAGTAAACGGATAAATGCACGACTTTAAACTACCTTTGCCGGAGAAAATCAAAAAGATCCGAGATCATCATGATCCGAGTTTTCTTTCCCAGATGATAGTATGTCGCATTCGTTAGAGCTGCAGTGACTGCTTAGTTATCATCAAAGTGGAAAAACTCTTGGATCGAGATTGAAATTTCTCCGAAATGAGATAGGAGATTCCATCCGATCTGTATAAAATCGATTTACTGTTCTTCTTCAACTTGAGCTTCTTGTGATTTTCCCTGGAGAAAGCCACAAGTTCTAAAACAATTACGATTTGTACTTTTGGTAATATTCTTCCAAGCTTTATGAGCCATTTTCATTGCAAGCAGCACTGTTATGTTGGACTTATTCCTTCTAACATTCTTGTGACCACTTTCTTAAGGAACAGCGTCTTGATGTTGATAATGCCTTGGTTAAGTGGTTGAAGTTCGGAAGTCGTTATTGCTGGCATAAATTGTATTTTGACGTTGGTAAGAGATAACATTTTCCGCTTCTGATTTTTCATTTTTACATCGAGACTAGTTAGCCATTCCCTAAATATGTAGATCAGCCGTCATCCACGCTTGTTTATGTATATCTTATCATCGGAAATGATTTTATGTTCTGAAAACATCGAAGTTTTGCATATTTTCCTATCATCAGGGGTTTCAATTCTTGGCACCCATCCATATTCGTAACTAACAATAGTGTGATTCGCTTTTTGCTGTTTTTTCCCTCTTGACATTTTTTTCATTTTTAAACTACATTGGTTGATCTGGAAGACATTTAAAAAATTTTCCTGTCTCATCAGCGTTAAAAATATTTTTATTTTGCGATTCATAACCTTCCAACAGTCCTTCTAGTTAATTTCTCCAATCATCATCACCAACGCTTGCATTCTCACACGATTTTCCAAAACACGATGTTGTGACTTTTTTTTTTTTTAATTTTTCCAACCATCCCTCACTAGCTTCAAAATCCATAAACCCAAACGAAGTGAAAAAGACCTCCGACAGAAGTATTTTTATGTCTATAATAAATTGCGTAAGCCTGAGGGAACTCACCTGGCCTACTTCTTTTTCTTGCCAAATGTGATCTGTCTGCGACAATTCTATCTTTCTGGTTTGAAATCGTTGACAAAGTAGAGAATGAAATTCCGTAACTTGCCGCTACGTCTTTTTTCTTCTGTATTCTTCTACGGCCTGGACAGATAGAAAGAAAGAAATGAAGACTTGAAAAGGGATTAAAATACCGTTAAGGTACTGCTAGTCCAATTTGATTGCGTCTTTTAAAATGAAAAAATTGCAAAATCTTCTGCCAACTATCTGCACACATTTCCGTTCAATGATAAGAGGGCACAGGCATTTCTCAAGCATTTCTTTTCATGGCCTTATTTTCCCAATGTTACAAATTTTCGGTTCCTTTAATTTATTAATTGTTGTCAATTACAAGATTATACATATGGTATATGTTATGTATAGGGTTTCTCAATAGGGACTTGACAACTTTGAATTTAATTCATGAACGCACTCTTTCACTTATCATGAAATTGTTACTGTCAAATTATTCAGTAAATTCAGTAAACAATTTCATCATGGTAAAGTACACTAACGAGCAACGTCTGCAAATCAGAAAAACTTTTTATAGATATTCGGAGTCGGTGACTGCAACTTTAAGAGCGTTAACTCCAATTTTCGGTCATAATTCTCGCCCTGGTAGGCAGGCAATAACAAGTTTAGTGCATAAATTTGAGTCTACATATTCGTTGTTTCAGTAGGACAACGGGTTGGTCGAAGTGTCGAAAATATCGCTGCAGTTCAGACGTCCGTAGCAAATGATCCAAATCAGTCAATTCCACGGCGTTCTTAAGAATTGGGTATCGCTCAGACCACATTATGGCGTATTTTGCTTAAGGATCTTGGTTTGCATTCATAAAAGATCAAGCTGACTAAAGAATTGAAGCCGATGGACCATTTGAAGCGACGTACGTTCTCCGATTGGGTTTTGAAGAAAATGTGCCAAGATGTTGAATTTCATCGCAAAATCATCTTCAGTGACGAAGCTCATTTTTGGCCCAATGGGTTCGTCAATAAGCAAAATATGCGTTATTGGTCGGGTGAAAACCCACATGTGCTTCATGAATCACCACTTCATCCACAAAAAATAACTGTTTGGTGCGGTTTGCATGCCAGCGGCGTTATTGTGCCGTATATTTTCGTTGACGATAACGATCGATTTGTTTAATTGTAAGTATGGTGAGCGTGTTATCTCAAGACATGGGCCAGTCGATTGGGCGACGTTAAGTCATTGGTTTATGCCAACACGCCCATGACGTTGGAAAAGCTCAGAGCCAACAATGAGCGCGAAATAGCTGCCGTTTCGGCCGAAATGTGTGGCCGAGTCGTTGAAAATTTGGTCCAACGAATCAACTGCTGCAAACGTGCCCGCGGTGGCCATATGAACGAAGTTGAGTTCCATTCATAAATGTTTTGATTGTACTTTAAGCCAATAATAAAGTTTTTGACATATCTCAAATGGTTTGCCTCTTATTTAAAAAATTTCTAATGTCAAGTCGTTATTAGAAAACGCTTTATATAAAACAAAGTAAGCCTATTTGTTTTCTATCGTCCTCTTATCTATTTTCTTATCGTCCCGATCCTCCTGACTCCAGTCGTTCGTGTCTAAACCCAAGCACCAAAGTGATGTTGCTCACAACTCCGGAAAAACGGGTAAAGAAAACGGATTATTAAGCGATATCCAGTCCCAAGGGAAAATTAATTTATAGTCTCTGTCTATTCTACGAGTACTTAATTCTTTTCTTTACCTCTTTCTCAATTTCTTTTCTTTTCTTCTTCTTAGAACTCCAAGTTTCCTTTAGGATCGACCTCCTTGAATAACGCTTCCCAACTGACTTTTTCTTTTAAAACTCACCCACCAAATATATCTTCAAATAATTTCACCTTACACTGC
Organism: Volucella inanis; assembly: GCA_907269105.1. NCBI lineage: Eukaryota > Metazoa > Arthropoda > Insecta > Diptera > Syrphidae > Volucella > Volucella inanis. The sequence goes on from OU026153.1 coordinate 155,002,597, forward strand.
CAGTTGCCTCTTGGCTCTTTCACTTAACTCTATATGGTAGGTTCTTTTCTTTCTAAACAGGTTCATCTGCCCACATCTCCTGATCTTCCCATTCGATAATCCCAAAAGTGAGTCCTAATACGATAGTATGACGTAGCGTGATGTAGAAATATGGCGAAAAGACTGCTTGCTGAATTCGCAACTTGTGGAGCTAACTTTGGCAAGTGCCCAATACCAGTTGGTACTAGTATAAATGAAAACGATAAATAAGTTATGTTAGTCTACGCTTATTCAAAAGAAGTGGACAAAAATCTATTAACAAAGTCCGCAATAGCTCTTTGAAAAACCAAGAACACTGTTAGTATAGGTTGATTCATCGCAAAGTTTGATTTATAATGTAAAATAAAAGACATAAATTTGAAAGTGAGCTTTCAACTTGGTTAAAGAACAATTCATGGCAGTTACTTTTCAAAAATGATATCATGTAAATGTTGGCCACGACTACGTCTGAGGTGGTCCGTTCGGAAGGTGACTCGTTCGAGCACAGCGACTGGTATCTCGCTGATAACACAAGTAATGTTGGCTTCCAAAGCGTCAATCGTAGATGTCTTATTCCTGAAGACCTGAGATTTTACATATCCCCAGACAAAATAGGCCAAGGGTTTGATATCGCACGCTATTACCGTAGCAAAACGTGAAATAAATGATTTCTCGACAAGTCCATTGTTTCACGCGCTGTATGACTCGTAGCGCCGTCTTGTTGAAACTAGAGCACAGAGATCATGTGCTTGAATTTCAGGAAGCACATAGTCCGTTAACATGGCGCGATAACGGTTTCCATTGTCGTTAACATTTTGATTTGCCGAATTTTTGAAGAAATATAAACCAATGACTCCACCAGCCCATAAACCACGCTATACCGTTGTTTTAAATGGATTTAACGGTAGCTCTTGATACTCTTCGGGTTGCTCATCAGCCCAAATACAGAAATTTTGTTTATTAAAGTATCCATTGAGCCACAAATGATACACCGGATTTTCATTGAGTTTTTCCACAAACCATTCACTGAAAATATGACGCAAATTCATGTCGTCTGGCTTCAATTCTTGCACTAGTTGAATTTTGTATACTTTTAGGCCGAGATCCTCACGTTATATCAAATGCCTCAGTGACTTAAATGAATCCAATCATAACTCACTTGTCGGACTGATAACGGACAAATTATCAATCTTTGAACAAAGTGTAAGATGTGCGGAAGACTTTAGTCATAGCAAGAACTAGAACATGAAAGCGCCACCTTGATAGAGCATTAAGTGAATTTATTTCAATCGGTTTCGCAATGATGGATTCCAACAATAAAATATGTAATTCCATCAACTCTCTATGGGAAGACATCGGTATCTATCTGCAGTCATCCACATCCAATCTCCATCTCGAATCTACAACAATCACCAACTCTCAAATCATTACGGGTCGATACTTGATATCATATTCGATAAAATCAATGAGCTTAATGATGAACTCACCACGAATAGAATAGTGTTGAATGATTTAGAAAATCTCATTGGAACAATATGCCACAAAATAGATTGTTTTCCAAACCTTCCCCCACCGCACAACAGTTACAATACTTCAATTTTAACAGAATTGTTACAAACTGAAGCCGAATCATTGCCACACCCAGTGCCGAAAACCCAACCTCCAAACTCTCGCACCAGCCCATCGATCCAAAAATCTTATGGTGATGTAACTGCTCCAAAGACCAACCACTCCTGTAGCGCCCCACGGAAACTTGTTACACAATTTAACGCGACTTGGACACAAATCAGATGTTAACCACCCTACTCATCAAAAGTGCTCCAAATTATGCAGTTGTTGCTTGGATTTCCAAATTTTTCAAAAAGAGGTATGGCATCATCATCAGCCAATGTACAATACTCCCAAGATCCCACCACAAAAACAAATGGAATTTCAAAATTAATTGACCGGCTAAATACGAATGGTTATTTGTTAACTCATCCAACACCAACCTCAACCTAGAAAAGATGCGGGTCTCCAAATAGACGGATCAACCAATCAACAAAAATATAGAAAAAAAACGAAGCATCGTCTCATCAAAGGATAATTATAAATCGCTCGGACCATTCCCCATCCACATCCTAAACTCGACCCCAACTGGAGCCTTAAAACCAAAATATTTTATTTTCCCAATTTTTTCCCTCTCGTTTATATCCCTAAGCAACCCCCTTTACGTATCTCCTCAAAAGCACCAACTGCCTCTATTTCATCCAAGCCCCAACGCGTCTCATTTAATTTAACCCCTGCCCCTGATACTGTCACTGCTCAACCACCCATATCCCCTCCCACGAATACTAACAACTGCTTTCCCAATTTTGATCTTACAACAGGAGCCAAATACCCTAACTTTATCAGCTCGCATATCCTAAATCCCGCTGCTAGCTCCATCCAACAGGAAGGCCTTCCTACGGATATAACTAGTCTCAGAAAGCTTTAAAACAGGTAAAATGAAACCTTCAAAACACCTCCTCAAAAGCTTGCGGATGACCTCGCTGCTTTCCGCAGCTATGTTCACTCTAAAAGAGTTTCTCACCTTCAGCGCAGCCGAGCTGACCATGATAATTTTTTTAGTTCCTAATGCAACCCTTATGTGACGAGGTCACTTTATATTACGCTTGTCCGCCCCTTCTTGAATACGCTAGCCAAGTGTGGTCCCCCTTTCAGCGAACTCATATATCCCGATTCGAGAACATTCAACGTCATTTTCTTCGTTTTACTCTTCGTAGACTACCCTGGAGTGATCCATTTATCTTACCTCCCTATAGCGACTGCCTCAAACTTCTTAACTTGAGTACGCTCGAAAAACGCAGAGACGTAGCTGAGATTCTCTTCATTCATCGACTGCTCTCCTGTTCTGTGGACTGCGCTTCCCTTTACAACTCTATTTCCTTCAACTCTAATTCTCGTAATTTATGCTGTCCTCGTCTCTTCTATATCCCACACCATCGCACCTCTTATAGCTCTAACGAACCAATCTCCCGCATGCTACGTAAGGTCAATTCAAACCTCCCCCTTTTTGATTTTAACCTGAGCACTTCTCGCCTTAAACTTGATCTCCTCCACCACTCCCTTACTCTCTAACCCTTAAGTTAGTCCTAGTTTTTAAGTTAGCTTTTTAAGTCCCAGTTTTTTAAGTTAGTTTAAGCTTGCATTAAGCGAAATAAATGGGAGCGTTAGCCTCCACCAAAATCAAAAAAATACGCCAAGTTGTTGAATACGCCAAGTTGTTGAATACGCCAAGTTGTTGAATACGCCAAGCCAAGCTGCTGAGAACGATGACGAATCGATTCGTCACGGTCTTTGCTTACACTCTCAGCTACAGCTGCTATAGTGTCTTCACTACGTGCTGGATGTGGTATAACCGGTCGAGTATCATCCACTAATCTAACCTGGGACTCAAATTTGCGAATGGTATTGGCAGTAGTGGTTTCAGTAGGTCGATTGGTGCGCATAATCGAATCGCACGAAAAACATTTCTCACAGAACGCTGATTTACGTAATACAGCTGAACAATTTGGAGACGCTGTTGTGATGTAAGTCTTTCCATGATGACTTGCCAAACGATACTGAACAAAAATGATGAAGCAATTTGATAGAAGTCATGCGTGATCTGTTAAAAAAAAAGCCTATTGTATGTGAAAGCCCACTATGAATCAAGCCTTACTTAATTTTGCTATATCATTGTTCAAGTTCATCACTAACAAGTTAAGGAACATTTCACAGAAGTGGTCTGATTTGAGGTTAACATGTTATTATCACAAATGTCTTTATAAAATTGTAAATATCACACTTTTCCACTACAGTTTTTGTTTACACACTTTAGTGCACGACTCTCTAGAATAAGGAATAACCATAGGCTCCTTTATTTTTTTGAAAACTCATTGCTTTAAAACGATTTGTTTACAATTTGAAGAATTATCTTAATTAACTTTTACAGTAGCACTTTTAGTATTTGTCGTTTTAAACGTAGACTGAGGTCCAGGCAAATCAAAATGGCATAATGAATTAATTACGAGATTTGGTGGTGTAGTGGTATATGCATACACTCCTCAAGCAGAGGGTCGCGGGGCGGAATCCCGTGCCAGGCAATTCTCTGAAAAAGTCTTTTCGTAGAATTTGCATGTAGTTATATGAGAATCCCGTCGGCGTCAACTCTGACATGAAGGCATAACATTGATGTTGGAGTGTTTGCTGGCTGGGCTTAATGTAACGGCACGTAATGAGACCCACTGGTTAAGGATGCACTTGCTTGTTCCGTCCAGTTTGACAACCATCTCTGGGAAACATATCGAAACCTAAACCAATTAAAAAAAATTGTATACACTCGAAATGACTGCCTTTGGATTTAACACAAGCTTCCAAATAGCCATTGAGCCAGTGAGCTATAGCGGCACGTACGGTTTCCATGGAGATCGTGGACGCTGTTCTAGTTAATTCTGCTTCAAATGAATGACATATACTGAAATGACGTACAATGACAGTAGCTTTTCAACGCATGTTCCAATGGAATAATAAAAGTTACGCCATCTCTTAGCAAACCGCACGAAGTTATAGACCCAATATTTTAAAAAAAAAAGTTAACTGTTCTATTCCCGTAGCTTTGAACGAAAAACGCTGGAAATTGTGTAACAGAACTTTTGGTAAGACTAGATAGGCGTTTCTTGTAGACTTATAATTTTTCCAATCTTCCTTTGTATTAAAAAAACCTACTTTCTTGAAAAATTTGTTTGCACTTTATGTTGCAAAGTTCCATACCAAACCATTTATTGTACTATTGCCTGAAGTGATTTTTATTTTCACATTATTACGTCTTGTAGCATTATTGACAACTCATTAGATTGCAACTAACAAGGAGTTTGGGAACACTTTTGTTGCACCAGAATTCAGAACTTTTAACTTTCATATGCATTTGAATTTACTTGTTTCACAAGCAACACTCGTATGACCTTCTTATTCACTTCGCTATTCGATACAACTTGTATTTTTACAGCTTCTATAACCTAAAATATAAGTACGTACTTACTTACTTAGGCAGCGCTACGGTCCCGGGTAGACTGGGCCTCAACCTATAAGTCTCTCCAATTAGTCTTTGTCTAACGTCCTCCAGTTGTGCATTCCAAGTTGGTTGAGGTCACTTTCCACTTGCGCGCGTCACCTAAAGCGAGGCCTTTCTCTACTGCGTTGTACCTCGAACTAGATTCGAAGATTTTGCAGGCTGAAGCGTTTGTGCTCATTTGCTCTACATTTCCCAGCTATCTCAAACGCCCGATGCGCAGTTTTTTGATTAGGTCGATGGTCGGGACCAAATATCTTACGAAGAATTTTTCTCTCAAAACGACCAAGGATATCTTCAACCGCCTTAGAAGGGGTCCATGCCTTGGAACCAAAGAGCAGGACTGGGATTACAAGGGTCTTATATAGAGCTTTCTTGGTAGTTCGGAAGAGGGCCTTACTACATAGTTGCCTTCTCAGCGCAAAAAAACAGGGGTTATACATAGCTCTGTATAGCTCGTCTCTGTATACCATATGCTGTCATATGCGGCTTTAAAATCGGCTAAAAAATAAAAAAGGTGGTGAGTATCGAACTGAACTTCTTGGGATTTCTCCCAATTTGGTCAATTGTGGACTTACAGGGTCTAAAACCGGGATCTAATCAGATCATTGACAAATGGTTTTAGGCACTCGCACGATACGGCAGACAAGATTTTATATGCGATGTTTAGGAGACTGATACTGCCGCAGTTTAGAGGGTCTCCTTTCTTGTGAAACGGGCAAACGATGCTGAGGTTCCGTTTATCTGGCATATATTCATCCGAACAAATCTTGGAAATAAGTTAGTGTATGCTCTCTAACAAGCCATCTCCTGTTGCCTTAAAAAGTTCGGCCCAGTTTAGATATTGTTATCCTCACATCACTTCGGTCAGGTGGATTTAATTCTGGACTTATATCGGCAATATTGAATGAATGAATCTGCCTGACAGCGGAATTTGCGACGTCTTCGTTTAGCAGTGACAGTGACTGACGAATGTGACTCTACTACAAGGTTTCCTTGTTCTTATCTACAGGTTTTCGTTCGGGTCTTATTACACTGACACGTTTTTTTTTTTTTACTTTTTGGTAAAACTTCCAAACATTATTTATGAAATGGCACCCCTTTATTTCTTCGATATTGCGCTTCTCATGCTACTCGTTTTTTCTCCGGAGAAGCCGATGTTCTTCTCTCCCCTTTTGCTCGTAGAGCTTACGATCCACTCTCGTTCTTTTGTGGAGCTTCGCTTTGTAGGCATGTTGCTTTGCTGCAGGTGCTTGTCGGCCCTCTTCATCAAATCAGGGTTTCGTGGTGATTGGAGGGTGAAGCCTAGCATGCCAGTTACGACATATCTGATGGCTTCTTTTCATCTAAGCTACTAGTCTTCAGCACTTAATGCTGGCTGCAAAGGACTTCTCAAGAGGTTGAGGGATACGCGATCAGAAAAGGTTTTGGCGGATTGTTGCGATTGCAATCGTTCAACTTTTAATCTTCTCATAGTATTTCCCCGTTGTTGTAGCGTCTGAGATATCCATAAACGTAGTTTGGCTGTAACTAGGTAGTGGTCCGAGTCTATGCTGGCCGCTCGGAATGTGTGGACATCTAAAATACTGGAAGAATACCTTGCGTTGATCGATGTAGTCAATCTGGTTGACAGTTTGCTGATCTGGTGTCCGTCATGTTCCCTTGTGAATATTAAGGTGAGAAAACCGTGTGCTTGTTGTGTAACATTACGTCTCGCAGCGAAATCGATTAGTCTAAGTCTGTTGCCAGACGTGGTGTCGTATAGGCTATGTCTTCCGATTGTGCTACCAAAGATTTCCTCTTTTCCAATTTTGGTATTAAAAAACGATTTTAACATCATACATCGAACATTGCTCGTAAGTTTTGTCGAGGAGCTCGTAGGTGTTACCAAATTTACCTCTGATACGGATTCTTATAAGGTGTTCACTCACGTGGCAAGGTCTGAACATTTCACGTGCAGATCCGAAAATCGTCAACAGTAAATCCCTTCTTATCCGAGGCTATTGGTCGCTTCGTAACAATTACTTTTTTAAGTGGTTGGGCAATTCACACCACGCACAACCTCCAACCTGTAGGGTCAAACTCTTTTTGGGACCCTTAGAAAAAAAGGGACTGGAGCAAATTCCGGAGCTAGTAACCCGCTCCGAGGATGTGAGTGCTGCCCTTGGCCCTTATTAAAGGCGTCACCAAGTCTTTACCAACGCACTGACTTAGTGTTAGAGATCCCTATAGACCTGGTATTCAAATGCGTTGAAGCAGCTCATATAGATTCCATCATTAGAATTCGTCCGCTGCAATCAGGAAACAGGAGAAAGGGCTTAGTGAGATGGCACTCCTCCCCTCTCTCGCCAGCTGCCACCAACGACCTTCCACAAAGGTTGGTTGCCCCATCTTCAATCGAAGTACTAGGCACCTAGCAGTCGCCACGTGGAGGTGAGTAGTAAGAGTGTAAGGCTAAAGTGAGAACACTTGTGTTCTCATATAATCTCATTCACCACCCTTTTGACCACCAAGACATATAAGTTAGACTTCTAATATGGGCCTAATTTTATCAGGGTCACGCAGTCATGTGCTTTAAAGATTACAAAACTTCTTAAATACTTAACAAACACGTTTATAAGCAGTGGTATCTAGTCACTTTCAGCCAGGTAGCCAAATGGCAGCCAAAAACTTCCTAACCTTAACATTTTTTAAGCAAAAAACTGTTTCTCAATCAATCGTTAAATAGCTATATTTACTAATTTATCTTACTGTCATTTACAGGGTGTAATTGGATTCAGAAACACAGTTCTCAACAAGACCGAGTACAAATGTGGAGCAAGTCTGATTAGTAATGACTTTGTAGTTACTTCAGCCCACTGCACCAGTTCTAACGGGTTTGTAAATTTAGTTTTCATTATCTACCAGTCAAATTAAAAGAATCTCTCTATGCAGTCTTTCACCAACCCTTATCCGGTTTGGGGACCTAAATCTCAGTGCCATTGAAGAAGATATCGATCCACAAACGAGAAGAGTAGCTAGAATTATCAACCATCCAGATTACAAAGATGATTTCCTCTACAATGACATTGCTTTGATTCAGCTGGCAAAACCGGTCGTGTAAGTTCTTATAGCTTGTAACTCTTACTAAGAAATTCTTTTTATTAATAATTATTTCTTTTTACAGATTCACGGAATTCGTTCGCCCAATCCGTCTGTGGTACGAAGATGAGATACCTTTCACGCATGCTTTCGCTATGGGATTCGGAGCTGTGGAATTTGCCGGGGTGCCCACAAATCGTTTGACAGAATTCAATCTGACTATAATTCCAAATGACATCTGCAATATGTTATTACCTAGGGAACCAAATGCAGAAAACGGAATTGTCAATAGCCAGATGTGTGCTTTAGATTTGAAAGAAAACGGAAGCGATACGTTTCAAGTAAAAATTAGAAGGATATATTCATTGGTTATTTCAGGATACAATTTTCGAATTTTCCAGGGCGATTCAGGAGGACCTTTACAAGTGAGCATCACTGGGCCGAAATGGGGGCGACAGCACAATTATTTAATTGGAATAACTTCGTTTGGAGTTGTCGGTGAGACCCGATATCCAGGCGTATATACAAAGGCATCGCACTATGTAGATTGGATAGAACAGAATGTATGGGCTGATTAATAAATGTTAATTTGGAATGTAGAAAAAACTGTATTCATCTTTTTTAAATGTGAATTTAAAAAAATCTCAGTTGATGCCATTATACCTTTATTTTGAAAAACGAACATTCCTATTAGTCATGGAACACGATTTCCTTCATGTAGCTGCCTCGACTGGCTTCAAGATAGCGCATCCTGTAAACCCGATTTTTGGCTCTATCTCACGAATGGCGCGGTGATACTTCCTTAAGAGGCTTAAATTATTTCTGGATTATCCACATAAGATTTATCCTTAAGGACACACCATAAAAAAAAAAACCAAATGGGGTTAAATCGCAGCTCCGATTCTACAAATTAACATCGGCCTTACACCCTGTTTTCCAAGTTCATTTCTGTTTTGTGTATTAGAAAAAGCTCAGTTTGGTTCATGTCATGAGTAGTTATTTACTGTTATATACGAGTATAACTGAGACTCTCTAAAGGAGAAACTACTAATGTAGCCATGCTGCTAGGATAAACTGCAACAAATTACAGCAACTTAAGTGGACCAAAGCTACTTGAGTAGAATAATACTGCATAGTTTGAGATACACTTTTTTTGGAAACAGTCTTTCATGCGATGTTTCACGAACCAGTTGTCCTGGCCTATGAGCAATATTATAGAGAAGATATTGTATTGTACATACGACTACATTTGTTTATTTTCTTTTTTCCACTTCTCCTTTTGTAATATGCAAAATGTATTACAGAAGCTACTAAAGGGAAATAACCATATTTTAAATAAATTTAATTAGTATTTTAATGCATTATTTAACGAAAAACTCGACTGCGACGCATGAACGAATGATATTACGAAATCTGAAGTAAGACCAGCGGAAATATGGGATAGAAATGGTTCGCAATTTTATTTAATGATATGATGCGAGTCAATTTGAACCCTTACCAATGTGTTCAGAATCTTCTTGTTCGGTAGGAACTTTTAGAATATTGCAGGGGTCCGTTCCCCTCTTTATGCAGACATATTAACATCTTATGAATCTACCTGAAGTCATATGCATGATCGGGTTCCCATATCTGAAGTGGGGGTAGGCTTATTATTGTACACGAAACGTAGAATATTGTAAGCTTCTTATGCACCACAAAGAGAAGTTAGCAAGTAAGGTAAAACAACATTTTTGCTAGACTCGTGAGTATCTGAATGGGATGTTAATGAGGAAAATGGTTTCATCACGTAGACTGTCATTGAGGAAATCTTATTATATTTAATATTTTTTCATTAAGCAAGAAGGACACTTGATTACATATGGCATGGGTGGGGACTTAACATAAATACAATAGATGTTTTGGATTTGGGGCCCGGGTCAACCCCGGACCTTTATTAAACCTTATGGCGAGCATATTTTTAAAACCAACAATTTCACTTTAAACTAAAGATAAAAACCGCTCCGTTTAAAGAAAATTAGGACATGAGGCATATGTGGAAATAAGAATGTTCTTGTGGGAGAGTTTGCTCAGGTGGTAGTCAAAGAGAGGCAGAATATTGTTAGCTTCACGAAACATTCTAGATATTGACACCAGGTGTCTGTAAATCTTTCTATGAGGATTAAATTGGAAATTGGCACAGACCTAAAATTTTGTGGATTGGCGTTAAAAGAAATAAGTTGAAGTAAATAAGGCAATCAATGTTACCAACTATAATCTGATGAATAAAGAGAATATCGGAGACTTTTCGAGGTATGGAAAGGGGCTGTAAGTTAAAAAATTTTGGCTATCATCCCAAGGAAGACTACGTAAAGCAAATCGTAAAAGCCTGCGTTGAACAGCTTCTATTCGGAAGATGTAAGTTCTTTAGTAGGTTGACCAAATTTGACTTGCATATTTAAGAAGAGGCTTAACAAGGATTATGCAAAAAGATTTGGTAACATAAGGATTGGAAAACTCCTTGGACCATCTCTTGATAAAGGCAAGAGCAGAGTTGGCTTTTTTTATTATATTGAGATGTGAGAACGAAACAAATGGTTTGGCCTTCTTGCAGAATGGGAACCATGCATTGGTTTTCGTTATACCGTTGATACAAACAGAATCTGGCGAGACATAAACGAACATTATCATATAACCAGCGGTCTCTTGATTATCCCCTCAATCCAAGAGCTGCTTCTTTAACTTTATCTTTGGAGGAAGTATGAGGTCTAAAAAAGAAGATGGTGTGTTATTAGAGTGGAAGTCTCGTGTAGAAGATGAAGAGAGATTTAAAATATGGGAGCAAGTAAAGTTGAGTAGCTTGAGTAGAATAAGAAGACGTGGTTTTTTAGAGGACCGGGAGGACGATCAAGATTGAAAAATATCAATGTTGGGCAAAAATTAACTCCAATTAATTTTTGACAATTAACAATTAATCTAAATGCATTTTTAATTGTTAATATCAATTAAAATCCACGGCTAGACCAGTCGTTTGTGATCATACAGACATGGGTAATAGCTTTCAATTTATTCTTATTACCTGCCATCTGATTCACATAAAAATTATTCAGTCTGCAGCCCAAAGTTCTTCAACTATTTAATTAAAATCAAAAGTTTTCAATTTTTATCCCATATTAAATATATTTTTGAAGTAAGGGTTCTCAATTGCACTTAAAGAAATCATGGTATGTATGTAGATTTTCTAAATATTAGTTCCAAAACTGTCTTAGTTTAGAATATTTCTTAATTTTGGTTCGGTTTTTGTTTTTGCGCAAATAATTCCTATACTCAGCTACATATATGGCTCCATGCATTCTTTTTAAATGGCTTATAAAGTTTTATGTACAATTTTTGTACCCCTTAAGTTGGACAATTTTTGAGAAACTTTTAATGCATGTGACAAAATTTATATTGGATAAGAATGCAGAAGCATCAAGTGCTTAAAAAACATTCCATTTAGTAAAGTCAAAGTTCTTATAAACAAGATGCATCAGTCGCGCCAGTGTCAGGCACTTTATAAAGATGCACTGCTGCTTTCCATTGAAGTATCTTCATTGATTGAAATGCTGTTTTACCATGTTCCTTATAAAAATTAAATATTTTTGTATTAATTTGAAAATACTATGCACTCTATGCTTCCACATTAAAGAATTAAGAAAATTAAGAAAAAAGCATAAACCTTTATATCAGCTGTACTACGATTGACCAAGGATTTCTACAGACTGAGTAACAATAATGCATAGTACGGTTTCATATTCCTGTTAAACTTGATTATCCGACAAAGGTTCGGACATCCGACGGGGTTTCGGGTCCTGAAAAACTCTCCTCTTAACCATGCAAGTTCATCGGCGATTTAATTTCGTGTGATCCCATTGTGACCTGGTACCCAGACAAGTTTATTTGAATTTAGCTTCCGACTGCGTTCAGTGATCTCTTGCATTCTTTAACTGGCTTAGAAGTCGTAAGAGAGTTCAGCAAGGCTCCAAGCTCAGCTTGACTATCAGTACAGATGGAAATGTCTTGCTCTCTCCACCGGTTCTCCTTTCCTGGTTCAGATTCTGGCCAAAGGCAGTCCTGGGTACAAGAAAAGTCGATTTTGTATTTTTTTCGCAACAGAAGTTACGGTGTCATTACATCGGATGACATGTCCATAAGACAGCCGACGCGCAAGGTCAGCAAAGCTCCAGTGCGTGCTGTGTTTAAGGGGTTTCACACCACTTTATGACGAGCGATCGGAAAGACCGAAAGCTTGTTTTTATTTGCCGAAGTCACTTTCACTAAGCTTGTGCAATTTTGGAACTAGGATTTAGTTGCTGCAGGCATAAGCTACGAAACAAACAGAGAATGGCAAAACTTCGTCGTTGCATCTGCTTATTTTCTCTATAATTCGTTACTGCCGCCACCACCTGAGGCGGTAGTAGAACTCATTGAATATTGTGATTCAAGAAAGATGGGACTTTCATATGCTGCGATCCTAATGATAAGAATTTTGGGGCAGTAGTAAATGCAACACGAGAGGTAATCATCTCCTGGATTTCATACTATCGCCTGAACCGTCTGTCATCAGAGTAAGACGGCAAGTAATCGACTTAACTTTATCCAACAGATATACTTAGGAGATTACTGGCTGGAAAGTTCTATCGGAGACCTCCATGTCAGACTATAGATGCATCGAATTCAGAATTGGATGCGAGGTCTCGACCGATCCGCACAAAGCCAACTGGACACGATTTAAGGAGAAGTTTGAAATGTCATGTCCAGTTAGTAAGCAATTCTGCAGATCGCTCATTCCTTGATGGAACGCAGATCTACAGTGTCTTCGTAAAAAATCCATAAAATTTCTAAACAGGTCAGTTAAACTAATTTGGAGGAGAATTAGAGTCTTTAAAAATCAAAGCAAAAAGATTTTAAGAAGCTTTTTCGGACTTTAAGAGTGCCTCTTACAAAGCTTTTTGCGAAAAGATCAAAACTGTTTGTGAAGCCAGTAAACAGGTCAAAGTACTCAAAAGGGGAAAATCTACCAGGCTGGAGCCACTCAGAAAATCTGACAGTACCTATACCGAGTCGAAGGCAGAGACTCTTCGCCTCATGCTTGAGTCTCACTTCACAAGTAACCTAGTCGAAACCAGCTCACAACTAGCTCCTATCAACGAAGCTGGTAGTGAGCTAAAGAACACAACACGCTGAAACTGGTGTACCTCATAGGTTGTGGTGAAGGATGAGGCCATTAAACATGCTATTGCTTTCTTCTATGGCTTCAAGTCGCCTGGTACTAATGGCATTTACCCAATAATGTTACAAACAATTATAGACCAGCTGCTGATAACTCTGAAAAGAATTTCCACTGCTACCCTGGCACTGGCATACATACCAAATCCCTAACGAACAGTAAGAGTGACCTTTATACCGAAAATCGGAAAGAAGTACTACTCGCTCACCAAGAATTTCAAACTTATAAGTCTGAGTTCTTAAGTGCTGAAAACCGTCGAAAGAATGGTCGAGATCCGTGTGCGCAAAACCGCTTTGAGAATGCATCCTCTTGCGGACATGGAAAATCCTTCAAGAGTGCACTTCAGAATCTGGTAGGCAATGTAATTCGGCCAGACATTACGGCGTAGATGAATAACTAGTTTTGTAGATAAAAGCAAGCTGGTGAATAGGACATTAGTTGCGGATGCTGGCCGCGGTCAATATTTAGTGGCGGGTGTAACATAATCACTGCTCAACGCGCGCAATAGTTCTAACGTCTATGCACAAGCATACGCGGATGATGTAACAGCGCAGGCAGCTCTAGACCTGATCGATGACTGGTGCACCTAATATGGGCTTTCAGTCAATTCTCTCCCAACTGAGGTTATTCTCTTTACGAGAAGGAGGAAGCTGCCTGATCTGACTCATATAGTGCATAAGAGCATCACCATACAACTCTCCAAGTAATTGTTTGGAAATTAACCCTTCCAAGGTGCAGATATTGACGTAAGTCACACCTAGACTTATTGGACAGAAACTTTATCCAAGCCCACAATAAGAGAAGAGCCGATTCTCGGTTCTCAAGTCCAGGGTTCTGGGTGGAAAACGTATCAGAACATCTGCCATTTCACTGAGATTACCCGAAACCTAGAAGATGGCGCGCGTCAGTTTGGGTTCTCTGAAAACGTCAAAAGTTTTAATTTCCAGGGGTGGAATTTTCGACACAGATTTGCTCAACCATTCAAGAGTTTGCTGCGTGGAGCACTACACTCTAAGACTCCTCTGCTTGAATATATTCTGCATTGGCTAGCTACCACAGTTTATCAACCAAGCATTTGCACTCAGCATTGTTCAGACTGTTATCATTGCCAGCATCCCTTATTCGAAACACCAGAGAGATGATAACAGCATCCTTGTAAGTGCGCGCACCCAGTCTCGTTTCCTTTGGTGTTTCGGGTTTTTTTTTGAATATTACTTTTTCAGCGACGTCCAAGTTGCGTCCGTCAGAGCTGTAACTTATGTTGTTTGCAGCACCAGTTTCAACCGGAAACGCTACCACCAGAATTTTTTCCAATTTTGGTGACTTCCGTCTATCAGAGCTACGACCTTTGCTGGTTGTAGCATTGGCCTAGTCCAGACGTCGCGTGCGTGTAAAACCACTGCTGGTTTTATTTTTGGCAATTAGTTTGACCGCTTCATGTGATTTCTGTCCATCAGACCCATCGACAGCTCGGGGGGTTGTGTAGTATGTCGGGTGGTGCGTTCAAAATCCTGTTGGGTCACCTCCATATTGTTAACTATTTTACGTCTAGTTAAGATATCCTTAGTGCTCCGTTCGTCGTCTCACTTGGGTTCTTTTTAGAACTTCGAGGCAGCCAAGGAAAGGAAGGTACGATTACAATGCTTTGAAAATATAAATGTACAATACATATCAAAGAATTTGCAAATAAAATATTTTATGGCCACGAGCGATGCCGGGTGGATCAGGTAGTACTAAATATTTACTTGTGAAAAAGAGTGAAGACGTGTATTCAAAATTTCAACTGCGAATGCGATTAGAAACTAACAATTAACAATTAACTTGCAATTAAATTAATTATTGACTAATTTAATCGTAATTAAAGTATTAAAATCAATCTCAATTGAAACTTATTACAATTAATTTTTTTCATCAATTTATTAATTGCAATTAATATTAATTGATTGGAAACCTGCTGTGAAAGATACACGTTTGAGTTGGATCAGGAGGTTGTTTGTTAGGAATTGTTTTTTTTTTTTTTTTAAGAGATTTTTATTCTTAGAACTTGTCATATGAATCAGTATAAGGTTAGACTCGATATTAACATGGATCTGTTTTCTATGTTAAGTGGATTTTGGGTTTAAAGGTAGTATCCTTGCGATGTTTTTTGAATCCTGTATTTGGTTTTAATCTTTCCATAGTTATTTCACACAGCTTGATGACGTCGGAAACAAGGTTGGTGAACATCCATTAATATAGGGTTTTCTAATAACGACTTGACATAGTTTTTTTTTAAATAAAAGGCAAACCATTTGAGATATTTCAAAAACTTTATTATTGGCTTGAAATACAATCAAAACATTTATGAATGGAACTCGACTTCGTTCACATAACCACCGCGGGCACGTTTGCAGCGGTCGATTCATTGGACCCAATTTTCAACGACTCGGCCACACATTTCGGCCGAAACGGCCGCTATTTCTGAGCTCTTCTAATCTCGTCGGCGTGTTGGTATAAGCAAATGACTTAACGTAGCCCCACAGAAAATAGTCAAGCGGTGTTAAATCGCACGAACGAAGCGGCCTATCGACTGACCCATGTCTTGAGATGACACGCTCACCATACTTACTCTTCAATAAATCGATTGCAGCGTGTGCTATGTGGCGTGTGGCACCATCCTGTTGAAACCACATGTCGTCCAAGTCCATA
Source organism: Volucella inanis (assembly GCA_907269105.1). NCBI lineage: Eukaryota > Metazoa > Arthropoda > Insecta > Diptera > Syrphidae > Volucella > Volucella inanis. The sequence continues at coordinate 155,018,721 of OU026153.1, forward strand.
TCTTCCAATTCAGGCCAAAAATAATCGGTGATCATGGCGCGATAACGCTGACCATTCACAGTAACGTGACGATCGTTATCGTCGACGAAAAAATATGGCCCAATAACACCGCCGGCATGCAAACCACACCAAACAGTTATTTTTTGTAGATGAAGTGGTGATTAATGAAACACATGTAGGTTTTCACCCGACCAATAACGCATATTTTGCTTATTGACGAACCCATTGAGCCAAAAATGAGCTCCGTTACTGAAGATGATTTTGCGATGAAATTCATCGTCTTGGCGCATCTTCTCCAGAACCCAGTTCAATTTACTGAATTAATTGGCAGTGACAGTTTGATGATTAGTGAAAAAGTGCGTTCACAAATTAAATTCAAAGGAAAACCTTATATTTTAATGGTATGTTTACTTTGAAGGGGTTGGTGGAGATTTTACGGCAGTTGCTGACATTACGAGTATTTTAAACTTTGATTTAAAAAAAAAACTAGGTAGCCTGGTACGACCGAGATTCATACTTCGTAATTGATTCAGCTTTGTTGAAATTGTTCAACTTTTTTATTCTCCGATTCCAAATCGTGAGTTTGTGGCTACAGGTGTAGTAGCATCAATATCCGAAAAGGGTTGTGGTGGATCAGAAGATGACATAGGAGTTATTGGCGCTTCAATAACTGGATATTCAAGCATCTCAGTAAAAATCGAGGTGTTGTAAAAGTCAGGCGATAGGGGCTGGTATCATCAATTTTAGTTGAAATTTACCGAATACGATCAACAAATTCGTGATTCGGTTATCTTGTTGTTTAAATCACTCATCTGACACATTATAAACAACTGATCATTATTTAGTGGAGAGGTAACGCTGGTTTTAGAAGAAACTTGAAAGTGAAAATCGAGGGAAAACCGTAGAGAACAAGAGTCAGTTATTAAGGGGATATAAGATTGTATTATTGATTTAACACTATTGGATAGAAAATTATTTAAATCTTCACTAATGTCGTGTCTATCGTTTTGTGTAATAAATTACTATTGGAGTCAACTGCAGAGATAAGTTTCTATATTGACTTTTATAATAGATCGCAGATTGCTCGAGGGAAATTGACAAACCTTCAACAGATTTTAAAACGTCATCGTATTTGGTAAATTGACTTTGAATTGTTTTAAATGTATTTATTTTGTGCCGCAAAATTACTGACCGAATTACTGAGACATTTAATTGCAAGTAAAATATAAGACTCATCACTCATCACACTCATCACAATAAAACGAAAGTTTTTAAAATCTTTTAGGTACATAATGGATCTCTTACTCAAGCCAATACAAAAAGCATGGAACGACGTCCAACAAATTCCACTGCAGATCATCATAACAGCATATGGATCATTTGTTAAGGAAAAATTCGCATTTCAACATAACTCCGACAAACACAAAAGTCGTTGAATGAGAAATGGGTTAGTTGATAATTTCACTTTAAGATTATTATGCACTTTTATCGGATATACCAGGGGTACCGGTATGAACGGGCCTTAATATATATATATTTTTTTTTTTTTTTTGTTTGGTTGCTATGACACCTGTCAAACATAGTTAGTATACATCAAATCATTGCGCAAACAACATCATATCCTTTCATAGTATTAAAAATGTCGAATTTTGTACCAGAAAATGATGACTTGCGGAAAGCATTAATTTTTTGTTTTCATTTGAAGAAAAGTGCTGCAGAGTCGAAAAACGACCAGAATGGGACACGGCAGGATAATTTTGCTCCATGACAATGCACCTGCACACAAGTGAAACTGGTTCAGAATACAACCAAAGCCCTTGGCTGGGAGCTGCTACCACACCCGCCGTGTTCACCAGACTTGGGTCTTTCCGACTACCATTTGTTTTCATCGATAGGACACGCATTAGCTGAGCAGCACTTCGAGTTCTACGAGGAAGTCGAAAATTGGGTGACTTTTTGGTTTTCTTCAAAAAAAGAACAGTTTTATTGACGTGGAATCCATTAATTGCCTGAAAGATGGGAAAAATGTGTAGCTAGCAATGGCCAATACTTAGAATAAAATGTTTTTTAATTTCCCATTAAAAATTTGTGTTTTATTTTCACAAAAATACGCTCACTTCATACTGGTACACCTGGTAAAGGGAATAAACAGATCGGATCAGCAATACAAAACCGAAAAATTTCTTGTGCGAATTATTGTAAATTAGGCAAGAAAAATTAATTGGAAATATGCGAGAAATAAATAAGCGGACAGGAGTGTAAAATAAAAAGATGAATATAGATTACTATATATGCTGGAATAGCGCGAGACCACGAGTAAAAGATTTTTAAATGGTTATGGGGAAACCACTAGCAAGTCATCACAGAATTTTTAGTGAACAGCCGATGAAAATCAGCGTCAGTCAAAACAAATAAACTGGCACAAAAATGGGTAAACAGAGCACATGCGATACCAGTAGAGGCATTGTATCGGGAATTATAAGAGGTACGTATCCGAACAACTAAGTTAAGTTAACTAAGAAGTAAATAAAATGTGTAGTCGAACCGAACCACATTCCGATGTATGGGTGATCATTGGAAATCTTTTGTTGAATTGCCACCCGATTTTACTTATTAAAATGATGATCGTTGCTTCAAATAGTCTGATATCCTCTTCATCGACTTTGAAAAAGCAAGCAGAGACATTATTTGGACGGAACTACGATCTCAATATATTTCCGAGATAAATACAAGATTGAAACGCGATATGTACGATGATGTTAAAACGAAAATTAAATGCACAGCGAAAATAAACAGAGAATTTGCAGTTAAAATTTGAGTACGCCAAGGCAGTGTAAAAGGTTCGTTTCTTTTTGATTATTACAAGATTTTCTTTTGATGCAGCATATTGGCGAGTAAGAAACCACTTATCTTCTCTCCGTCGATGATGGATATTACGAATGACAGCAGATGTAAAAAAACATAATCAAATAACAAGTCCCCGTATTCACGGAAGCCTCCACACAAGGAAACCAATACTGGAATATTTTCAACTGGTTCAACGAAAGTTGTCGGCAAAACTCAAATTCAAGTTAAAGTTTGAATAAAGAGCCATAAGAAAAATAATCGGATATCTAAAATGCAAAAACATTAGCCGAGCTTTGTTCCCACTAACGAAGTGATCAAAAAATTGGTTGGGCTGTACGATGGCTCATAAGGGCGCAAATTCAATGATTCAAAATCAATGGAGATATTTGGGAGAAATATGGTATGAAAGATCAAATGTAACTATGCGGACATTGACATTCAGATCTGCAAATGAAATGTTTGGATCCGTAACACGTCACGCGCATTAGAACAATTAGCAGAAGCCGTAAACTGCTATCATGCAGATATCACCACAAACACATACAGCAGGGAATACACACAGCGCTTAATCTGGTGTGAATTTATCACACTCGGCACACTTAGGCAGAAAGTCTTGAATATCTATATCCACACTGTGGAGCTGTATCAAGCAAAGTCTGGAAATATGGATGAAAACTTCTTCCCTCTCGTTTGATGCTAGATTTTCTGCACTGGATAATAGATTAAATACTCAGGTTAGAGACACGAAATTTCTTTTCCAACAACTGAACCAAATTTGTCAAGATCTAAAACGATCTACAACCCATATATTACAAAGTATGCTCCACAAGTAATATTCGGCCGCCAGGTATACAAAATATCTTTCTCGCCAAATCATGCACTTCAAATTCTTACAACAAATTCTTCCCCTGCGATGGCACCATAGCTCTGAGCTGAGATGCTAAGTGCAATCAGAAGAAGGGACACTCTATACCGAAGATGGAATTGATATGGATACGCAGACATGCATAGAGACTTAAAAATATCGCAAAATCTTGTTACAAGATTGATTCCGTCGACTAAATATGACTTCTAAACCAGTACATTTAACACCAATCGATCCTTAAAATTTTTCTGGAGTCAAGTTCGTAGAATTGGCCTTGCCAACAAGACTACTCACACTTTTGATGGAAGTATTGGCGTTGAAAAATATAACCATAGACTTACAGTCCTGAGTATACCTTAGTTGCCAATCTATGTATACACCACTAATGTTTAGGTAGAAAGACAGAATTGGTAGCTTTTCTATGTCTGTAGTTGATGACTACACAGTTGGCTGTGCTATTTCCGCTTTAATGGGCAAATTTGTGGGCCTTAACAAAATTCATCCGGATTTCTTAAAAAAGTAATGTTTCTTTTAATATGTACTTCCTTACATCACTCACATCTTCAATACAATTATAATAACTTCAACTTACCGTAAAGACTGGAAAAAAACAAAGATTATCCCAATCCTTAAAAAAGGTAAATTCTCTGAACTTAGACCTATTTCTATCCTTCCTTTCCTGTCTAAAGGCTTTAAATCCGGTCTGAGCTCCCAAATTAATGAATGTACATATTTAAAAGCAAAAACTATTAAATGGTCTTTAGTCAGGCTTTCAACCTGGATACAGCTGTGTGTCAGCTCTTTAAAAGTTTCTGATGACATATGATAGGCAATTGATGTCAATCAAACAACTGTTTTAACTTATTTCAACCTTTCCAAAGCGTTTGACTCAACTCTTCCCCGTGATAAACTGACTTCAACTTTGAATTTTAATGATACATCATGTAAACTGATTTTTTCATGTTTGTCTAACCGTACTCAAGCTGTTTTTCTGTGATAATAAATTATCCTCCTTTTCCACTTATCCACTACTCTTTTCAATAGTATCAATGACCCCCCCTCATGTTAACCCATTGTCGTCATCACATGTATACCAAAACTAGACATTGATTCGTATAGCTCGTCGCTATAGATACTGTCATACGCGGACCTTTAATCGATGACTGGCAGTGGACTTTCCTGACCTGAAGTCACACTGATATGGACCAACTAGGTTATTAAAGAACGGCTTTAGGCAAGCTGCAGTAGAGTAGCATCTCTGAATTTTCTCGACCGCGCGCTTCTCATGCTTCTTCTTTTTCCTCCTGAGAAGTCGGTGTTCGTTTTTCCACTTCTGTTCGAAGAGCTCATGAGCAGCTCTGGTCCTTTTATGCAACTCCGCTTTGATTGCCTCTTGCAAAGCTGCATGTGTTTGAACGCACTCATCATCAAACTAGGGGTTTCATTGTGATGGCAAGGAACACTCCACCTGAAAAGGATTTAGCGATCTTTTGCGTTAGTAGGCGTCCGACGTCGAAAGTATTAGTTTGCCTTTGCGATGTTCGAAATATCCGCAACTGTGCCTTAGCCGCAACATGATAATGGTTCGGACATAGAGTTTAGTATAGAGTATATAGTATATAGTATAGAGTATAGCTAGGACACAACAAGTCTTGTCCAAGAGCTCGTAGAAGCCATCTTTAGTGTCGTCATCTTTCGGCTCTGTTGAGGCGTATGCCCATATCAGGCCAATATTGGCAAATATAGCCTTAATATGGATTATTACGAGGGGTTCGTTTACTATCGAAAACTCAAGACTTCTTGCCTAAGCCTCTAACAACGAATCCACATCCAAATAAAAGCTGCTTTTGCCGTCGATAACAATCGGTGTAGGAGATGTCGCAGTTTTTCATCCTCTTTTTGTCAGGCCCATCCCATTGCTTTTCGTGGATGGTGGTGATATCTATTTTGCAGGTGTCCAGAGACTCTACTAGATATTCGGGCTTAACGCGACCTATAAAAGGACCTTATACTCTACTTGGAGATACGGAGTTAGTTGCCATTATTTCGTTTACAGGGGTTGTCAACAGTAGATCCGTCCCTATTAAAGGCTTGTTAATACTTCGTAACAACATATTTTTTCCATAGCCGGGCAGATCCTGGAATTTACAACTTAGAGGACCAGTTTCATTATAATATTCCGTCGTTGGTTTATTAAGAGTTCATCCGCCACCATGTCCTTTCCAAGACCCTGAATTAGTCTTGGAATTCCTTACCGGATTGTAGTTGATTCCATCTTTTGAATCCATCGCTGTCCCGTATTAAAAAATAGTATTGTGGTTGTAGCTTTACATAAATGTAAAGTGCCAAATTGTGATATTTTTAAAGCGCCCCAGCCACTCGGTATCAGCCTAATGATCGTTTATTAAATTATTTGAAAAACTGGGAATATAAAAGACCTCCCACGTTCTGGGCAACCACGAATGGTACCCACACAGGAGAAGTTCAATAGGCAGAATGACAGAATTTGTACCCGATCATCTGGTTAGGCTTCACAACTGATTTCACGAGTCGGGAAAGATCACCACCTAACGGCAGTCATAATGTGGTGGAAGCGAATCCTACGACGGGGTAACAGACCCCCATTTGTATGAAAAGGGGGTGAAAACATAGGCTTAAATTTATCACGAAACCATTCTGGAACAGATCGTTGCTCCACTTGATTGCAATTTTTTGAAAAACCTTTAGTGGACCTCTATGCGCGGGGCATAAAGCAAAAACTACCAAACTATGGCTTAAAAACAATGTTCCAGACTTTAAAGGGACTCAAGACTGGCCATCTGTAAGTCCAAATTTAAATCCTTCAGACTACAAGCTGTAGAGGACATGGAATGCTTTGAAAGATACCCTAAGATTGAGTCCTTAATGATCGCGTTGGTCCTAGCTATAACCAATTTTACCGTGAAGAAGGTACGTGCGGAATACCAAAGCGAAACTACCTAAAACTTCTATCTGATCTTTAAAGCATAGCACCCAACAGTTTTTGTAACTTTAAGGGTCAACATCAAATGGAAGACTCAACCAGGGTATTAGGCTTAAGCCACAGCCAGAACTATGCTCCCACGGGCCTGTGCAAGTCAGGCCGGATAAAAGTCCTTGGGCTCTGACACTCACGGTACCATATTTTAAGTTCTGGTTTGGACTTATGCCAATTCTGCCACTCAACAGGAACTATGATTGGCAGACTATTATTGATCAAACCGGTACAATAAGACCGGTATTTGCTCTATCCCCGTTTTTTTTATTACACAACTTAATGGATGGAAGAAGCCTTGATAATTGGACTAAGGCTCAACGTTGTCAAACATTTGACCTTATATCAGTCCTCCAGGTGAAATAGTATATCCAGTATGGTCATGCCATTGAACTGCAAAGGTCAACAAACCGTTAGCCGTTGTTGTTCCATTACATGTTTTAATAGACTTCCATCATTGCCTACATTTGTGTTTGGATCTCTTATACACATCACAATATCTCTCGGCGTAGTTTTGAGGAGCGTTATGTTCCAGACTTTAGCGCCTAGAACCATGCCGTGCTCTCACCTTTTATTCCTGGAGACTTTATCGTATTATACCACATGAATTGCCGCTCTAGTTGTAGAAACTTAGAATTGTGGACACCATAATTTCTTGACGTTTCATAAATCTCATCCTTTGTTTGGTAGATAGCCAACAGCCATCAAATGTATCTTGTATCCATACAAGACTCATGTGCCTGTTTGGGAGCAATAAAATATTTTACGATTGCTGGTGGCTAGGCTCCAGACCAACAAACATTTGTCCTGTTTAATAGTAACACAGGAGACTTGTCATTCACCCGCGATAATTTCGAGAACCACAACTTGGATGCTTTGAACTAATATCTTCTAGTAGTGCTGCTGTTCTTCGCCTTCAGAGGTATCAGTTCTGTTTAAGGGAGCCAACATTTCCTGAATGCTTCTACCTATTAGGTCCATTACTAAACGTTTGCCATATAATTTTAACAAATCTGGAATAAAACTTCTACAGATGCTCTTGAAACACAGTGAAAAATCCTTGGGTGCACTAACATATTCTTACCGGAATGTTAACCTTAGCATTGATATCATTTGCCATTTAAGGGGTATTTCGGAGTTTCCTGCACATCTCCTTATTTTAAGTTTCACAAAATTACCGCTGGTTGGTAGAATTGTCGCCACTTCCACTAGACCTGTTGCTGCCCCTACTTTAACGTAAACAAAAACTTTTACAATCGTTCGGCTTACTCAAATCGAGGGGAATGAACTGTTGCAGCCTTCTACAAGGACATCTTTAAAGTATCACTCCCTTCCACCCATTCGAATGGAATCCAATTTCTCAAAAATCATGCGCTCTACCAATTTCATCCCCTTTCGTTGAATTCTCGCAAAAGAGCACAGTGTACGGATTTTTATTTTCCACAAATTCCGATGAATTATACCACTGCAGTCAGTGTAGCAGTAGGGCATTAACATTCTACAGGTTGTGCAGGAACTACCACCAATAAACGGTGGGAGTAAGGAGTGATGCACTATCCCATCGATCGCATGGAAACCTCAACGCAGGAGAAAGGTCATGAGCTCTTTAATGCACCGCATGCAAGTACCCTTGCCTCCAATGGCACTGTATTAATTTTGTATGATTTTGCTACGTCTTCAAAGCGACCACGTTAACAATTGAACAAAAGAATGACTTTAAGGAGATTACGGGCATTTCAACAATGAAAGACTGACTCTATACGCACGTATACATGATTCATGCGCTGTCTTATGTATACGTATTCATATCTGCATGTACCACTTCTGGTGATACTTGTATTTCTACGTTTGAGGATGGGCAAATCAAAAGCGAATTATAACATCTAATGAACTTTGATGGAAGTTAATTAGATTTTAAGAATGCAGGTACAGTTGTTATACGAGTATACTAGGAGTTAATTGACAGTCTCGAATTTCTATATTCACACTTCTTTCCTCCTTTTTCACGTTGAAAAAATCCATCCCTTAAAATGGAAATCATTCATCATATGGAACATTTTCCTTTTCATAAGCATGCGAAAGGTTCGAATGGCCCAATAAGTCTCCAAGCCATTCAAATTAATCCAACTATTGGATGTCCAAGCCAGGGACTGGTTTAGAAATACTTGCGTGCTCCGTGTGTACCATGGATCGTGTTTCAGTAAAGCGCCTGCAGGATGGCCACGTCGCATAGCCATTTATCGGAATAGATTGTAACACTGCATGACTGGCAATCTGCTAAATTGACATACTGCCAAACTAGCCGTATGCGGAGGTCGATAATTGACTTTTGACAAATGAACCGGCAACCTCCCGACCTGTTAAAAAAGGGCAGTGTACCTGTTTGCATTTAGGATTGATGGTTGTATCCTCTTTAAGATTGTTTCAATAGTAAATACATGGCCCTTGTAATTTCAGGTTATAGTAACTTGGTAACGAAGGACTCAAATGAGCTTCCAGGAAACAGAAATATATAAATACCTATTTTAAGTCACATTTGAATTCTTTAAAATATGTTACATTCACCGGCACCGGTTAATTAGGAACGTGGATTATATGCAGTAGCAGAGATAAACAATTAAATTAACAATTTTGAAGATCAAATAGATGAAAAATATCTAACTACTTCAAATGCAACACACTTTAGATCTATGTGTAAGGGGCTTCTAATACCATTAGTCAGGCCAACATGGCTTATTAGTTCACCCTTTTACATTTGTGGATTTGATAGAATTTCAGTCAATGATAAGGAGGAAATTAACAAATATTAAATTAACGAAATGCTGTCGAAAACTGGATAAAAAAATAAAAAGTGGTAAGGGGTGACTCCTATCAAACTGCTTTGCCATTTTTGTTCAGTATCGTATGGCAAGTCATCATGGAAAGACTCACACCACAACAGCTTCTCCAAATTGTTCAGCTGTATGACGAAAATCAGCGTTCTGTGAGAAATGTTTTTCGTGCGATTCGAGGAACTTACGGTGCTCATAATCGACCTACTGAAACCACTATTACCAATACCATTCGCAAATTTGAGTCCAGAATATATTAGTGGATGATACTCGACCGGTTAGACCACATCCAGCACGTATTAAAGAGACTATAGCAGCTGTAGCTGAAGATGTACACGAAGACCGTGACGAATCGATTCGTCGTCGTTCGCAGCAGCTTGGCGTACTTTACGTGAGGATCTCGGCCTCAAAGAGTACGAAATTCAAGTTGTGCAAGAATTGAAGCCAGGCGACTTGAATTTGCGTCATATTTTCAGTGAATAGACTCTGGAAAAACTGAATGAAAATCCAGTGTTTTATCGTGAAATTTTGTTCAGTGATGAATCCCATTTCTGGCTCAATGGATACGTTAATAAACAAAATTGCCGTATTTGGGCAGATGAGAAACCCGAAGAATACCAAGAGCTACCGTTACATTCATTAAAAACAACGGTATGGTGTGGTGTATGGGCTGGTGGAATCATTGGTCCACATTTCTTCAAAAATGAGGCAAATCAGAATGTTAGCGTCAACGGTAACCGTTATCGCGCCATGTGAACGGACTATGTGCCTCCTGAAATTCAAGCACATGGTCTCCGTGAGCTCTGGTTTCAACAAGACGGCGCTACGAGTCATACAGTGCGTGAAACAATGAACTTGTTGAGAAATCATTTTGGTAAGCACTTAATTTCATGATTTGCGACGTGCGATATCACACCTTTTCTCTGAGGATGTACAAAGTCTCAGGTCTTCAGGAATAATCCAGCTACAATTAACGCTTTGGAAGCCAACATTACTCGTGTTATCCGCGAGTTACCAGTCGCTATGCTGGTATCTGTTACCTTTCGAATGAACCACCTCAAAGGTAGTCGAGAAGTAAATGCCATGTATTGGGTATATATTTTAGTTCGTGTGGTTTTTTTTTCAAAATTTGAACGTTTATTTAAGAAAAACATGTACAATAGTATTATTTAAAGTATTGCCTATCTGAAGCTATGACTTTTTCCCATCTTTCTGGCAATTTGTGGATCCCATTCCAAAAGATGGCAGCCAAGAATGAATCAAGCCAATTTTTGATATTCTGCTCTGATGTGAACCGTACTTCAGTGAGGGCGTTCTGCAACGACCGGAACAAATGGTAGTCAGAAGGGGCAAGGTCTGGGCTATAAGGCGGGTGGGTTAAGACTTCCCATCCACTGTTTTCCAAATAGTTCTTAACCGGAATAGCAACGTGGGGCCGAGTGTTGTCATGATGGAAAATTATTGCCTCGTGTCTGGTCGCATATTCCGGGCGTTTTTCGGCTACTGCTCTCTTCAAATGGATTAATTGTGTTCGGTAGCGTTGTTCATTGATGATTTCACTCGGTTTTAGCAGCTCATAATACAGCCCACCCATCTGATCCCACCAAATACAGAGCATTACCTCCGCGCCATGGATATTCGGCTTTGCCGTTGATTTGGCTGGTTGGCCGGGTTTCACATATGATTTTTTGCGCTTGGGGTTGTCGTAATTGATCCATTTTTTATCACCAGTAACAATCCGATGCAAAAATGGCTTCCTTTTGTGGCGTTCCAGCAGCATTTCGGACATGCAAAACCGCCTTTCGATGTCTCTCGGCTTGAGTTCATGTGGAACCCAATTTTCTTGCTTTTGAATATATCCAGCTGCTTTTAAACGTTTTGAAATGGCTGCTTGAGTGACACCCAAAGATTCTGCGAGCTCTTCTTGTATTTGGCAACAATCTTCATAGAGTAATGCTTCCAGTTCTTCATCTTCAAACTTTTTTGGCTGCCCAGGACGTTCATCGTCTTCCAAGCCAAAATCACCACTTTGAAATCGTGCAAACCACTTTTGGCATGTTCGCTCAGCTAGCGCATGTTCACCATAAACCTCCACCAAAATACGATGACTTTCGGCAGCAGTTTTCTTCATATTAAAGTAACGAAGAAGAACTCCCCGCAAAAACACTTTTTCAAGCAGAAAGTTCGACATATTTGAGTGAAATAAATTGTTATTGTTCACGCTTCAAATGAATGACATATACCGAAATGAAGTACAATGACAGTAGCTTTCCAACGCATGTTCCAATGGAATAATAACAATGGAATAATACAAGTAACGCCATCTCTTAGCAAACCGCACGAAAGTTATAGACCCAATATTATTCTTTTAACCGATAATAAAAATTTTAAGTTCACTTTCAATATTGCTGAGTTTCGATGATAGTAACCAGTTTATCGTTTTTCCTAATGAAGGATAGTTGAAATGTCATCAACTTCTTAGAATCGAGAAGCATTTTCTTGCTTTTTCGGCATCCTAGGAAAATATGCCACTTACAGTTATACTCACATCAAACCCAGCTGTCAATGGAAGCTCTACTCAATAACAGAGATAGTTTTTGTGCAGGTTCGGGTCCTTTAGGATTCTCTTCTAAACTTTGCCTTGCAATTTCATCGGCGACACCATTTTCCGCAATTCGAATGTCTTCTGAGACTTCAATAAGACCCAATGAGCATTGAATTCCCGAACGAGCTTGTAAATGATCTTTCTGAGCCTTCCTATGTACCTGGGCTGTAACTATAAAGGCAAATAATTCGCCAACTACACATATTTTCCACAATATGCCTGGGTAACCTATATCTCCGCTTGAAATACAGACTCAAGTTTTCCCAACGGGGATTGAAACCTAACGTTGTAGTCCTTCAATTCCTTTTATTTAAATAACTGAACACTCAAGAGGGCATAACTACTCTTAATATGCCGGAGCACGTGTCAAGCTTTTCGGAAAATTTGGTGGAGAGAGAGCAAGATGTTTGGGTTCAGTAGTTATTTCGATTTCGAAATAAGGGTGCAGACCAACCTTTTCAGATGTCTGCTCTACGAGTTTTGGGTAGTGCCATTTATTGAATTTAATAAACTAGTTCGTAAAAAGCTCATGGGTATCGAGATCTTTACCACCTAGATCTCAAATAACTACGCGTGAACACCAAAAATGTCGGCAAATACGGAAAATATGGAACTTCGGTCCAGGTATCTAAATTGGAATGCTCTGCGAAAAACTTAAAAAAGACCTTTTAATATTAAATGCCAAAGACGAAACTAATAGAGGTAGAACCTCTAGTAAATTGTAACCCGTCAGGCAAAGCATCTTGTGAAACGGAAACGGACTGAATACTGCACAAATGACCAGGCAAGAAAAAAAAACCTGTTCCTTACCTAAAATAGTCTCTAAACAAAAGGTAATGAAAAATAGGCCAAAAACAAAAATTACGTAATAAATACTCATCCCCAAGCATCGACACCGCTGCCAATCAACGTGGTTGGGATTGCGGATTAAAACAAACTTTAGAACATCTTGAAGACGTTGCTGTAGATCTAGAAAATTAATGTCAGAGACGATGACAGCTACTTTTTACTGTCCACAAATAGGGAAAAGCCTAAGCCCGGTAAATTGAAAATAGCTAAAGAAAGAAAAGCCATCGGGAGTTCAAATAATATAAAAGAAAACGTGATGGGAAAAAACCTATTAGGTCTTAAACGACGACTAACAAGCAAACTGACATATGCCCAAGCCGTAAGATTATATAACGAAAAGACCGAAAACTTAGCGGACCTTCTCATACTATATTTTCTCTATTGTACTTGAGAAACTTGAAGAGAAAGCGAAAAAAATAAACTTATTTTCGAGAAGTTAGTTAAGATCGAAAATAACAGCCACAATAAGCAAACTAAATCCAAAACATGAAGTTGGAACGCTTGCTCAATTTACTTACCTGAAATGCTTGAGGGCTTTTACAAAACATTGACAAATTAAAAGTGTTCTTTCAAGTGAAGAATATTGACGTTGGCTTCATTTTTGAAACCCATATGTATAGGAGATCGTGTGCAAAAAAATATTCTTTAGGGACTATCATGCCTTCCCATGCTCTAAAATGGCAAAAGGTAGATCCTCATTGTACAATAAGGTAAAATGCGCTATGAAGCTGGTATGATGCACAATTGTGATTTCCATTCAACGGGCAAATCAACATTCTCGCCGACTGATACCAAAAATATATCCGATCTTATCGATTTTTTCGTTTCAAAAGGAATATCTAACAATTTCATAAAAACGTTGTCATTTTGACAACGAGTTAAACTTTAATTTAAAAACAATGTATATAGTTATCGTATCCCAGACTCAGTCTTCCTTTAGTACGCCTAACGCCTACTTTAGTTCAAGTATCTGCGATTCAAGTATAGGATTTTCCAAAAGGGACTTGACAACTTTGAATTTAATTTGTGAACGCACTCGTTCACTAATTATCAAACCGTCACTGTCAATTTATTCAGTAAAATCAACATTTTTATCATAGTGAAGTACACTAACGAGCTAGGTCTGCAAATTATAAAAATTTTCTACAGATATTCGGAGTCGGTGACTGCAACTTTAAGAGCGTTACCTCCAATTCTCGGTCGTAATTCTCGCCTTAGTAGACAGGCTATAACAAGTTTAGTGCAAAAATTTGAGTCTACATATTCGTTGTGTGATGTTGCCGTATCAGTGAGACAACGGGTTGGTCGAAGTGTCGAAAATATCGCTGCCGTTCAGACGTCCGTAGCAAACGATCCAAATCAGTCAATTCCACGGCGTTTTCAAGAGTTGGGCATCGTTCAGACCACATTATGGCGTATTTTGCGTAAGGATCTTGGTTTACACCCATACAAGATCAAGCTGACTCAAGAATTGAAGGCTATGGACCATTTGAAGCGACGTACGTTCTCCGATTGGGTTCTGGAGAAGATGCGCCAAGATGATGAATTTCATCGCAAAGTCATCTTCAGTGACTAAGCTCATTTTTGGCTCAATGGTTTCGTCAATAAGCAAAATATGCATTATTGGTCGGGTGAAAACCCACATGTGCTTCATAAATCACCACTTCATCCACAAAAAATAACTGTTTGGTGCGGTTTGCATGCTGGCGGCGTTGTTGGGCCATATTTTTTCGTCGACGATAACGATCGTCACGTTACTGCTAATTGTCAGCGTTATCGCGCCATGATCACCGATTATTTTTGGTCCGAATTGGAAGATATGGACTTAAACGACATGTGGTTTCAACAGGATGGCGCCACAAGCCACACAGCATACGCTACAATCGATTTATTGAAGAGTAAGTATGGTGAGCGTGTTATGTAATTGATTTATACCAACACGCCGACGACGTTGGAAGAGCTCAGAGCCAACAAATGTGTGGCGGAATCGTTGAAAATTGGGTTCAACGAATTGACCGCTGCAAACGTGACCGCGGTGGCCATATGAACGAAGTCGAGTTCCATTCATAAATGTTTTGATTGTACAATAATAAAGTTTTTGAAATATCTTAAATGGTTTGCTTTTTATTTAAAAAAAAAAAGGTGTCAAGTCGTTATTAGAAAACCCTATATATGTAAGCGGAATTCTTTTAGAAAGGGACATATCCATGGATGGATGGAGCACATCTTCTCTCACCTTGAGGTTACAAAGGCTACAAAATTTTGGCAGTTCCGGATGGTACGATATGTAGTTGAAATTAGTTAGTTTTCCTCTTATTTTGAAGACTTTGCTCAACACATGTGTTGAGTTTCTAGTCAAAAAAAAAAAGAAAAAAACGTCTTGTCGTCCAAATTATGGTTCACTTTGCTGTTATATTGTCGGTATTGCGATGACTGGGCTCCATTTCTAAATTTTTCTTAGCTACTTTGACCAATTTTAACAAGCAAGGTGCGGCATGTTCATTTGGCGTACACATTTGCCCCCATGGAGTAGAATTTGCGGAAGCACTAATTTGGAATCCTTCATTTATTGTCATGACTCCTACATAATCAAGGTTGAGCTTGGGGGTATCCAGGAACTGAGGTTCAACTCCAGTCTCCAAGTGGAGTTGGGTGTACTCGGAATTTTAAAAACTCGCCTTATGAAGGCAGGAACTTTTCCACGATTTCAAAGCAACAGTATCCCCATACTTGTGCTGCGTAAAAAAGGATAGATGTTACTGTTACACAGAATATTTTCTGTGAGAAGATATATCTTTTTCATATATAAATTAGATGTTTACCAAACTCCAAAATACTGACAAAAACGATTTTCGTTCTCCCATAAAACATTATTTTTTGAGAAGCAAAACGGTGAAGGAAACTAGAGAAAAGTTGGATAAATATTATGGGACTAATTCGTCAGATTACACCGTCAAATATTGGTTTCGAAAGGTCCGTGGTGGCCGCAAGTCCACTTACGATCAAGTCCGCAGCGGGAGGCCCTCCGATGCGGTTACAGAGGACAAAGTCAAAAAAATACATGAAATGGTGTTGGCTGACCGGAAAGTGAAGGTGCGTGAGCTAGCAGATACCACAAAGATTAGTACTGAGCGCACATGCCATATTTTGGACAATATTCTGCATATGAAAAAGTTATCCTGTCGCTGGGTGCCGCGCATACTCACTACTGACCAAAAACACGAACGCGAGAGCACTTCGAAAGAGTGTTTGGATTTGCTGATGCGGAATCGGGCGGACTTTTGGCGTCGATTGGTAAATGGGTCGAAAAGGTTATGGCTTCGGTTTTCTGCGATTGTCATGATATACTCTTCGTGGTCTACCTCGAAAAAGGAAAAACCATCAACAGCGAGTATTACTGTGCATTATTGGAGCGCATTTTTGGCATTCCCAAACCTCAAAAGATGACTCATCAATTAAAAATTCAGCTCACGCGAGGAAATTATCAACGCCACGGAGGAGTATTTTCCAGACCTTCCGAAAAATTACATTTCGGACGGGATCAAGAAGTTGGAAAATCGCTAGAATAAGTGTATCAAACTAAAAGAGGACTATATTGAATAAAATGTTTTTCATTCCCAAAGAGGTTACTTCTCACACCATCTAGTAGTATTTCCAAAGTTCATTTTTCCTGTTTCGTCATCGAAAAGACGATGAACTTAGTGGACAATGTCCTAGGGTCCATTTCACCTATGGAAAAAAGGTGATAATGTGCACCTATCCATGTAATTCACCACTGTTAAGACCAAAAGTGCCACTCCAAAATTGCTGAGCAAGTAGCCCACACACAAATATTACATATAAAAAAAAAATTAAGTCCAATGAACAGCAAGTCTCATCAAATATACGTCAAATTTAACATAAATCAAGAAACTAGACCTACTCGTATACCTACATTTATTCCTTCATACATGTAATATACATATATGGATATGTATTTATATATTTAACCAAATCTTTTGGGTAAATAACATACCTGCGGTGCTTGTTTTAAATTCGTAGGTTAAGTGTTCAATGGTATAAATGGTATAAAATAGCAACTTAGTTATTGTTTGCCGAATTTGTTGTTGAATCTTGGAGTTTCCAAAAAGCCTTGTAGCCGTCTTTTATTGTTTAGGGTATAAGGTATTGATTGCTGAAACCTTTGATATTCATAATAATCTAAGGGGCAGTTTTTCAGTGCGAGATCATCCGAGTCTCAGGGTTAAACTCGAATAAACTCCAAACCATGTTTTTCAGTCAATTTTAATCTTGAGCTAACACCGAGTCAACCCAGCAAATTTGCGGAGTTAACTCTGGATTAACTGATTTGACAAATACTGAAAATAGAAAGGAAAAAAGCTGATTTCGCTGCTTCTTTTGCTCATTGTTATTGTTATGCACCAAACAAAAAAAAAAAAAAATGAAACAAAAAAATAAACAATGAGCAGATGATAATGACAGATGTTGATTGAGTTTTGACAACTGAACTATACAATGGCAGTGATGCCAAATCAAACCATCACTCATGGAGTTAAAATTAATCCTTTACTGAAAAACTGTTACTATGGATTAATTTTAGGCCCAAATTAGTAAACACTAACTTAACTCGAAGTTAACTCAGCACTGAAAAACTGGGTCTAAGATAGCTGCCATTTAAATACACCTCTCAGGTCTATAACTTTAAGTCAAGCATTATTTTTATTTATTAGCTTGATAACACGATGTTGAAGACATATCAATTTGTATATGTGGGTCTTATGGTAGATTCATGTTCCTAAGTTAGTATGCCGTATCTCAATAATACACCTGCTTCTGGACCTCCAGCGTTTAGTGTCGTTTAAGATACGCCATGGCAAATATTACGCTCCTTAAGTTTGATACCAAATGTGTTTGTTGATATGATCTTGCCATTGGAAGTGCTTGTCGATTAAAACTCCTAGGTACTTAATGCTAGGAATGCTAGGAACAATGTCCACATGATTATTTTCTGGCGTTATGGGACAATCTTTATTTCGAAGGTATATATTTATAGCAATTCTTGATTGAGTTGGAGTGCGAACATGCATCAATTTGGTTTCTTCGTCTCGTTAACAACCAAACCATTATCATGGCACTATCTCGAAAGACTATCAAATTCTTGTTGCGCGATATTTGTTGCTGTTGAAGGAATTTGTGTTTTACAACAATTGATATATCGACCGCATATGCAAACACCGTTCTTCATTCAAAAGAGCCTTTAATTTAATCCTTCACTTATTGTATTCAATATTTTTACCTTCGCTGTTCTTCCGGACAAATAACTCTCCATCCGCTTCCAAAGAGGTCCTCTTATACCGGTTCTAGCTAAAGCTGCAATGAGCCTCTTAGGATTAAGCGTATCAAAAGCTTTAATAAAATCCACAAACAAAATCAGTTCGTGACTATTTGCATTTAAGCTCTTAGTGACCAAAAAGCTCTCCCAGTCCCAGTGCTTTTTTCATTTTTGAAACCCATACTGATTTTCTTACAGTTTTTTTTTTTTTTTTGATTGCTTATGAAACTGTTTAATCGTCGCACCACAATTTCATCCAAACATTTGTCAGAATAGCGATGGGCATACTATAGGGTTTTCCAATAGGGACTTGACAACTTTGAATTTAATTTGTGAACGCACTCCTTTACTAATCATCAAACTGTCACTGTCAATTTATTTAGTAAACTCAACATTTTCATCATGGTAAAGTACATTAACGAGACAACGGGTTGGTCGAAGTGTCGAAAATATCGCTGCCGTTCACACGTCCGTAGCAAACGACCCAAATCAGTCAATTCCACGGCGTGCTCAAGAATTGGGCATCGCTCAGACTACATTATGGCGTATTTTGCGTAAGGATTTTGGTTTACACCCATATAAGATCAAGCTGACTCAAGAATTGAAACCGATGATAGATTTGAAGCGACGTACGTTCTGGAGAAGATGCGCTAAGATGATGAATTTCATCGCAAAATCATCTTCAGTGCCGAAGCTCATTTTTGGCTCAATGGGTTCGTCAATAAGCAAAATATGCGTTATTGGTCGGGTGGAAAAGCACATGTGCTTCATGAATCACCACTTCATCCACAAAAAATAACTGTTTGGTGCGGTTTGCATGCCGGCGGCGTAATTGGGCCATATTTTTTCGTGGACGATAACGGTCGTCACGTTACTGTTAATGGTCAGCGTTATCGCGCCATGATCACCGATTATTTTTGGCCCGAATTGGAAGATATGGACTTGGACAACATGTGGTTTCAACAGGATGGCGCCACAAGCCACGAAGCACACTCTACAATCGATTTATTGAAGAGTAAGTATGGTGAGCGTGTTATCTCAAGACATGCGCCAGTCAATTGGCCGCCTCGTTCGTGCGATTTAACGCAGCTTGACTATTTTCTGTGGGGCTACGTTAAGTCATTAGTTTATGCCAACACGTCGACGATGTTGGAAGAGCTCAGAGCCAACATTGAACGCGAAATAGCATCCGTTTCGGCCGAAAATTGGGTCCAACGAATCGACCGCTGCAAACGTGCCCGCGGTGGCCATATGAACGAAGTCGAATTCCATTCATAAATGTTTTGATTGTACTTCAAGCTAGTAATAAAGTTTTTGAAATATCTCAAATGGTTTGCCTTTTATTTAAAAAAAATTATGTCAAGTCGTTATTGGAAGACGCTATATATAGTTCTCGTAGTTGTTTTTAACACAATTTTTAAAAATTGGGCGTATGAGTGATGTTTTAAATATGTTAACATGGGTAAAAGTCCATGCTCAAGATTTCTATTAATTATGGTTTGTATGATAAAAGCTTACAAAGCCGCGTTTAGTTTCAGGTCAATGGCTCTTACGTTATCGGTTCCTGCACTCTGGCTCGCATATAATATTTCCATTTCACGGGCTTGCTATACAAAGATTGTTTTGTACGACATTAGATTTTGGAGGCTAGTTGTTGTTTTATTGCAATCATGAATAATTTTAGAGGTCTGGTTAAAAAACTGTTCAGCAAATTCGTTGCGTTGTAGTTTTTCAAAAAGTTCTTTGCAATCACTTCGTCCATTGATTTTATTTTATTTATTTTTATCTTTATTTCATAACAAAACAAAACTTATACTAAATTGCATCATGAAATAATTAAATACAATTTGTGAGCGTACCTGTCATTTCTTGTTTTGATTATTTAAACAATTTATTGATGGGGAAATGCAATAAAATAAACTCATTAAAAGAATTAAAGAGAGTTGGTAAAAGAAAGAAAGAAAGAAAATATACTATAGTAATAGTACCAAAAGTTGTGAACATGAACAAATATCAGGAATAGAGCAAAATTGTGTTTATTATACATTAATTTATATTAAATTATGTATGGTAGATTAGTCAAAAATGAATAACCACTTCTTTGCATTTTTAAGAAAAACTACTTTCAATCTCTCACATCTAAGGTTTGCCGGTAATGCATTAAACAGACGGGGTGCAGTTACTGAATAAAAACGCGTATAATGTATTTTATGGATTGTCGGAATGGTTGGTTGGTTGGTTTCTGGTATTGACTCGTAAATTATAATTTACATCGAGTCGAACAGCATAAAACCCGGGCTTTAAAAAAATATATTTTTAAAACTTTGTAAGAGTAAGGATGCCTTATTGGAAGGATTTCGAGACTTTTAAATAAATTGAAGCTAGGAGTTTTACGATTCACTTTACACATTATTCTGATTGCATGGTTTTGCTTTAATAGTAAAGGTTGTATTTTGTTGAGATGTGTACCACCCCAACATGATACACCGTACTGCAGCTTAGACTTTAAAAGACCATAATATACCAACTTTAAAGTAGGCAGTCGACAATACAAACTAAGGTGATAACATAAACTTGCCTTACAACGCAATTAAGGTACTTTTTAAGGTACAAAGTATGGTCTTTCCAATAAAGTTTCTTGTCCAATATTACTCGTAAATACTTAAAGTTGTGAACGCATTCTATTTTAAAACATGTATTAATGACTACTGTTAAATGGAAAAGAATTGCGACCATTATCTAAGCAAAGGCTGGGTGCATGGTAGTATAAAGGAAAATCCTCACAGGTGACACCCAAAATATTTATAATCATAAATTTAGTTATATTTAGAGATAATTATTATTGGAATACGAAAATGCTGTATAATCACCAAATGCTGTGATTTTGCCATTAAAAGGTTGATTAAAAAGGGAATTGAAACATATCAAAAATAGAATGGGCCTCAAAACAGAACCTTGTGGTACACCAGTATTGATTACTTTCGGAGAACTAAGCTTATTTTGGATCTTTACCATTTGTTTACGATTTGAAAGATATGATGAGAACCAAGAATAAATAAAACCATTAAAACTCGTTTGTGTAGTTTGTCTAATAATATTGTGTGATCCACCATATCAAACGCCTTCGTAATATCTATAAACAGGGCGCTGGTATTTCAAATTTGTTTAAACTGTTAAATAATTCAGTAGTAAGTTTATGAAATGCTAAAAAAAATGAACCCCATTCAAGTACTTCGCTTATTATATTCCAGGTTTTCCTATTATCCTTTTTGGCTCTTAGGAATTGCATCTTATAATATTGTGATTTTCTTGTTTGCTAATTTTTGTTTACAGTGTTGCGAAACTTTTTATACTCTACTTCATATGTTTTGCACTTCGAACTTTTTCATCTACTGTACACCTCGTATATTCTTCTGCATAACATAATTAATTCAGGTGTTATCAAAGGTTTTTTTCACGGTTGTTTTATTTTTTCCATACACAGAGGCTCAACTTCTGGTTCATTACAGAATTCTTGCCAATTTGTTTGCTGTATAAGTTCGTTAATTTTACACTGATTGAGACCTACTAGCATATGTTGGGCAATCACAAGATTCGTCCTTGTAAGAGTGACATACATTGATGCAAAGTGGTCGGACAAGTCAGATTCTATCACGGCTGATTTTATGACATTTTTGGATATCTCCACAAATACATGGTTGTTTAGGGTGGACGAACCCTCACTTATGTCAGTACGGGTACATTGGTTAGTCATTTAAACGCTGTCAACAAACAAAATGACCAGAGAGGTCCTACGAAAATTTACACCTTCGACGACCACCAGATAGCAGGCAGCACCGATGGTGATGGTTTGGGCCGCCATAACCGCCGATGGTCGCTCTCCGCTCGTATTTTTAGACCGTGACGTCAAATTTAATGCGATCGTACACCGTGAAACTGTCTAAGAGGCAGTATTGAAGCCTTGGGCAAACAATTATTTCGGTCGGACACCGTAGACATTTCAACAAGACTCGGCACCGTCTCACAAAGTGCGCGTCAACGAAGATTGGTGAAAAAACAATGTTCCACACTTCATTTTTTCGACACAATGGATTGCAAATTCTTCGGATGCAAATCCGTTGGATTTTACTGTATGGGGTGTTTTGAAGGCGATGGTTGGCACTAAAAAATACCAAAGTTTGGACCACCTCAAACAAGCACTTCGCCGGGAATGGGCCAAAATACCGCAAAGCCACTTGCGTGCAGTGTGCGATGCTTTCTTCGGCCGTCTCAAGGCCATTATTCGTGCCAAAGGTGGCATATTTCAAACTACTGATACAATTTGAAAATTGATGTATTTTGCAACATTTTTTGCTCTGGCACAATAAAATTTATCAAAAAATAAAAAAATTATAGCATTTTAAAAAGTCGCAGTTCGAGTCAGGCAGGGTGTATATTCATGTCACCAATAACGACTACTTATCTTTCATTTTTTAAAATTTCTGTCAATTTTTTCAATAAATTGTGATATATTCAACTTCGGTGATCTGTATACTGTATGAATATATTTGATTACCTCTCCTTTTTATGGTTTAAACGTTCATATGAAACAGCGCTTGTAAAGATTCTATTGTAACTTATGTTATCTTTGATGAATATCGCTATTCCTCTTCCTTTGGTGTCTTATCTATTGGGAAATTCAGAAAAAAAGGAAATCATTTTCCTTTTCTTTTATGTTAATTTCCACAAGACAAATAACATTGATGTACATTAAAGCTGGTTGAATTTCTGCTTGAAAAGTATTCCAATTTTTCCGCAGCGATCTTATATATACTAAAACATACACAACAGAAATTCATGTTTTTTTTTTTTTTTTTTTTTTTTTTAAAAATATAAGTCGATGCCAGTAAAGTTATGCATTATCCTAGAGTCGACATCAGCTTCACTATTTTGGTTCTGCATCATCATATTCATTGTTTTGTTTGGTTCTTCTTCTTAAATTGCATTTTGTATTAGATCGATACTCTGTCAATGTCACAGATCGTGTCTATGTGATGGGCCTCACCCTTTTCAGGTTTTCGGGCTTCCCAGAGGATTCCCACACAAATCATCAGTTACATTCTCTAGCCTCATTTTTGGCGAATTAATGTACACAAACACATTTTTTTCTGATTTTACTTGTTTTTGCTCTCTATTTTGGTTGGTGCATATATTTTTTCTGATTGTGCTAAGCTCTACTCTTCGGAGAATTCTGGCATTTCTTAGAAAATTGTTTTTGACGATCGTTAAGGTTCTTTGATTCTTGTGCGATATATGTATATCAGTGACGTCATTTGTGTTTAATTCAGATTTTATTGTTTTTCTGACAGCTTTTAAAACTTCAATAAGCTCTTTGTTTGTTATTTTTGGGATGTTTCTAATTTCTAGATTATTTCTTAAAAATTGCTGTAATATTTTATTGATTTTTTTATATCCATTAAAAGAATTTGTTCATCTTTCTTTGTATTTTTTTCGTTTAAATCTTTGATTTCAATCCATAGTTTGTTGTAAACTTCATTCATTGTTCTCTTTCATGTGTTGTCACAGCTGGTTAACTAGATCATCGGCTGAAATTTTGTGCATAAAATTCTTTAAATTTTTTCGAGTCTTATTATACATATATACAATACATCAAACGCGCTTTATATACATAAATCTCAAAACATAATTACTACATACATACAATATCTAAATTTGAAATATATTTGGTCGTTCAAAATATAATTTCGGTTCTTATGATACTTATTTAATTGTGGTTGTTTTGAAGTAAAATTTTTATTGTTTATATGCATACATATTATACTATATATCATTTTAAACTGCATTTTTTGCTCTGTATTCCTATAACTGTACTTAGTTATTTCACTTCACATAACGTTGTGAATCTTCATAGGTATTTATATGGAAAAGAAGCAATTGCGTGCTAAAAAAATAAAAAAACACTAATTTTCAAGGGGAAAGTAATAAACTTTTTATTCAAAGTATTAGCCATTGCTAGCTACACATTTTTCCCATCTTTCAGGCAATTCATGGATTCCACGTCAATAAAACTGTTCGTCTTTTGAAGCAAACCAAAAAGTCACCCAATTTTCGACTTCCTCGTAGGATTCGAAGTGCTGCTAAGCTAATGCGTGCCAGATCGATGAAAACAAATGATAGTCGGAAGGAGCCAAGTCTGGTGAATACGGCGGGTGCTTTGATTGTATCCTGAACCAGTTTTGCTTTGTGTGTAGGTGCATTGTCATGGAGCAAAATTACTTTGCCGTGTTTTCTGGCCCATTCTGGTCGTTTTTCGATCAATGCATGTTTTAAGTTGATCATTTGTTGTCGGTAACGATCTGTATTAGCGGCTTTACTAGGTTTTAGAAGTTCGGGGTATACCACACCTTTCTGGTTCCATCAGACACACAGCATTGTCTTCTGCCGAATCGATCTGGTTTTGCAGTCGAAGTTGATGGTTGTCCCGGTTTAACCCATGCTTTTTTCCGTTTAGGATTCTGAAAATAAATCCATTTTTCATCGCCAGCAAAATTTCGCAAGTGGCTTTTCGGTTTTCCATCTGTCTTTTATTTAATTCATGTGGCACCCATTTTCCAGACTTTTGGATGTTTCCCATAGTTTTTAAATGTTTGTTGTGCAACATTTCACATTTCTGCCATTAGTTTCTGACTCAGAGTGTCATCTTCATCCAATATTGTTTGCAATTCGACGTCTTCAAACGTTTTCGGTGGTCTTGCACTTTCTTCATTTCTCACATCAAAATCGTTATCTCTGAACCGTTGAAACCATCTTTTGCATGTTGCTTCTGATAGATGATCTCCGTCTTTGATAATCTGCAACCCTTTTCTTCAAATGAAAATATTTTTAACAACGTGAAAAAATATGATGTTTGTGCAATGACTTGATATATACTAAATATGTTTGACAGGTGTCATAGCAACCAAACAAAAAAAAAAAAATTAAGGCCCGCTCACAATAAATGTTCCCTATCGAGACATTTGTATCTTGACGCTCACTTCATACCGGTACACCTGGTAAGTTCAAACTTACCAGGCGAGGCTATCCGTAAAATTATTAGTGGAACTACTAACGGACGTATGCTGCAACTCTGGTTCCAAAAATTTCGAAATGAAGATAAGTCGCTCCAATATGAGGAAGGGCGTGGAAGTAAGACACTCATAGACAATGATCAATTAAAAGTTCTGGTTGAGGCAAATCCACGTACAACAGTAAGAGAACATGCAGGAGAACTAGGCGTGGCAATTGGAATGGTTTCTATCTGCCTGCGAGAATTTGGGAAATTAAAAATCCCGACAAGTGGGTTCAGCACGAATTGAACAAGACCCAAAAAACGTTTTGAAATTGCGGCTTCGCTCATTTTGCGTAAAAACAATAATCCATTTCTTGATTGGATTGTGACGTGCGAGGAAAATATTATCCTATACGACAACCGGCGTCAATCAGCTCAATGCTTGGATCAAGATCAAGCGACGCTTCCCAAAGTCGGCATTACACAAAAAAAAAAAAAAAAAAAAAAATGGTGACTGTTTGGTGATCAGCTGGTTTGATCCATTACAGCTTTCTGAATCCTGGCAAAACCATCAGGGCTAAGAAATATTGTCAGCAAATCGATGAAATGCACGAAAAACTTAAATGCATGCCCCTGACTTATGTCAACAGGAAAGGACCAATCCTTCTTCATGACAACTCCCGACCACACGTCGCACAGCCGACAGAAGTTGAATGAGCCGGGCTACGAAAAGTTGTCCCATCCACCATACTCGCCAGACCTTTCTCCAACCGAGTGCCATTTGTTTAAGCATCTCGACAATTTCTTACTTGAGAAATGCGTCAAGAGCCAACGAGACACCAAAACTGCCTTCGCCGATTTCATGGCCTACAAACCTCAAGAGTTTTATGCTAAAGGAATAAATAAACATTCTTCCCGTTAGTAAAAGTGTGTTGATCGCAACAGTTGCTATATTAATTAATAAAGTTTTGTTTCACTTAAGATCTATGGTCTAAGGTCAAAGGTAAAAACCGACATTTCCAAGCTAATCAGCTTAGATGTTTTAGAACATGTAGATTACTTGAAGATTAGAGAAGCTGGATCAATCAGGCCATAGATTTTTTTAAATGAAAAATCTAAGTATTTGACAACAATTTCAACCATGTAGGCCTGTTGAGGTATACGCGTCTGGTTTATGGCGTTGATTCTGCACCGGCCATTTTCCAGTCAACAATGGAAAACCAACATGGACCATCTTTTAATATCAGTCAAGATTAAAGTTTTGAGTGTTTGGGAAAGTTGAAGGTAGCAAGAGATAAATTTGAGTTTCTGACCTACTTAGGTAACGTAATTGGCAGTAAAGGCTTACACCCATGTACAGAAAAGATTGATGCGGTTGTTAAAATTGGAAATCCGTTGAATGTAGTTAAACTTCAATCATTCTTAGGAGTATTTAAATACTATAGGAAGTTTTGTTCTAATGTTTCCAAACTCTGTGCACCTCTGTACAATCTATTAAAAAAGACAGAAAATTTGTGTGGGGATCGACAGCGTATGGGATCTTTGTTGAGGTAAAAAGTCTTTTGACATCAAATAAAACGCAAGCAAAAAACACAATAGACGAAAGTCTCGGTAGTCTTGGAAGACTGTTAGCTCACATTTATCAAAACGGTGTTGAACGTCTAATTTGTTATCTATAGTTCTTGCGATTTTATTTACGGTAAAGAAAATTTCACCATTATATTTTTGGCAGAAAATTTGTTTTTGTCTCCGACAACAAACCACTTATCTCCATATTTGGTCCGAAAAAAGGAATACTTACCACGACTGTCAGCGATATGCTTTATTGTTATCAGGGTACGATTTTCGAATAGAATAGGCAATTCGGAAGCCAAGTTCGTTGAAATAGAAAACATGAATATGAATAACATAACTGAATCGGGTGCTTTATTTATAACTTTTGATTTTGTTAAAAAAGAGACGAAACAAGATGTTGCTTTAAAATTAAATACATCAGTACACTTTAAGTGGATGTGGATGGATTGTGTATTTTGAGGCTATTGTATAAATATACCATGTGCTTTAAAATCAGCTGTTTTAAGTGAAACTCATAAGTCTGATATTGTAATCGTGAAAATAAATCTTATGGCTCCCTTATATTTGTGATGGCCAAGCTTAAATTCAGACAATAAACGTTCTTCCGCTCAATGGAAACGTTCTTCCAAATCATGTAAACAATATTTTCCATATAAGGCATCACAGTCGAAAACTAATTAAATTAATTTGGACTGGCCAGAAAAGCCTTTGGATAAAGAATCCACTTAGACTTCATAGTCCCTATATTTATTCAAAAGTTTTCAATTATTTTAGTTTTTAGTTAGTTAAGGCTAGAGTGTATAGCCATGTGGAAAACAGTATACCTAGCAGTGCGTTGACGTTGATAATGTACTTTCCAAAGATTACAGCGTGGCGGGCAAAGTTAGTTGGTTAAAAGCAAAAGTCATAGAGGTCCTAGGTAAGAAGTGTTATTTAGTCAAATCTTGTAAAACTAATATCATTTGGAAAAGGCATATTAATCAATTGCAATCCAATGTCGAAGATAAACATTTTGAATCTACTAAGTGTTAAGATATATATATATATTTTTTTCAAGTGAACAAGCGGTTTTTTCAAATCCTCAAAACGAAGAACCTAGAGTAAACCCAAATTTAATTGCAAGTTCCCCTTTTGTGAATTTAGCCTTCTTCTTCTTATAGAGATAAATTTGGAGAAGGAAATTGTAAAATTAATTACAAATATCAACGAACTGTTATCTTTGCACAATGTCATGTATACAAGTTTGCTTGTGACATTTCTCTGAGTTGAGTTCGCTTCGTTACTGAGATTACATCTAGAAGCTTAAGAGTTTCTTTCCCCCTGAAGATATAGTACCTTGCCAAGGTGGGGCGGCTTAAGTAGAGGAACATGAAGCTGCGCCAGGGGAGCGACCGAAACTTTTCTGGTGGATCCAAAGTGACTAAGATCCAATTAAAGGCTGGATTACAGTGTTATTCGTGCCGTTCTATCAATCAACCTGACTTAGGGCCCAGAAATAGCTCAATTACTAATGGTAGTTCCATATATCGGGCGCCCTCTGGTACTAAATAGCCTTACATCAAAATAGCAGCTCTGCGGGTGCGGACCAACCTTTCTCACTTTACTCGTGAGATACATTTGAAAGACCTTGTAAAAACAAAACAAAAACACAATTAAGGAGTCATATGAAGAAGCTCTACCCCGTCCTCCTGAAACACATATAGAGATGGAGACTGAGGATCTCATCTCCAGCGAACCCACTAAGAATCACACCCACATTGGTGGACGCGCAAAACGTTCAGGTTATCAAAATGCCAAGCGATGCAAGTTTAGAAAGACATAGAAACTAGAAGAAACAAATAATAAATTCTTCTGTTTTACCGAAGCGCAAAAAAGACGATTTGGAGCCCGAATCAGGGAAGGCATGACACCGGAAGACGCCAGAAGATCTATTCAGGAAGAGATAATGCTTGAAATAGCTCAGAAACAAGCTAAAGATAACGACAAAGCCCTGCACGTATGAAAGATGCCGATCAACCAACTACTCCCCGAGGGTACAACAACCCAAAAAATACAGACCACATCCAGACCCACAAAAGCGCACAGATGTGGTTACGATGATAGCAGTTCCTGGAAAACCAAGCGCACCGAGACAAGGTAAGAAATACACCTCTCATACTAAACCGCGTTCAGGTTCTAATAAAGGACCCAGAGAGGAAGTTAGTAGTAGCAGGAACCCAAACGAACCCTCAGCCAGCCACACAACAGCAGCACCTTCGACATAAGGGCTATCCTATAAGGGCGCATTAACCCAATGCAAGGTTGCTATAATGCATGAAATGCATCCTGAAGAGTGCCTGTCAGTAATTCAGCAGATAAAAAAATGCCTATTGATTGAGGTGGACAAAGCCGACAACAACTGTCCCCTCAAATTTGTTGTATACACAAAAAGGGATGGTTGGCTGTCCATCACTTACCACGACACAGATACTTATGTCAACGATAAAGAAGAAAAATACAAGGCCAGAAGCAAAATTTCGTACAATCCAGTGAGGTGAAATCCTTAAATTGTACACTTGTATTATCTTCCTCCCAAGGAAGTTTTCTGTCAAGGATCGCCAAGCAGAATCCCGGCATTTCCACAACAGGGTGACGTGTTCTCAGGGTCATTAAGACAGTGTCTTTTTCTATTGACGAAAAATCTAAGAAATACCTGATTGAGCAAAAGTGCAAGTAATTTCTTAGCTTCTTGCAGATACATATCCGCATCAAAGGTTTAAAACAAGCAGAAAAACAGACTGCCATTCCAAAGACTACAACCCCTCAAATTAGGACGAAAATTGGCACCGACAGCTCAATGGATGTAGACAATAGCTCTAATGCCGGAACGTCAGAAGACATTATCTTTACACCCGGACCACTAGATGCCATCCCAAAACTTGAGCTGTCTTCAAATACTGAAAACTCTGCCAGTTACACCCAGCAATAGCTAAAATGGGACTAAGATGAATCCAAGTTAATCTACAGAATGCTAAGGCCGCCATATATTTAACAGGCTTTATCCAGGAACCATACATCTTCAAAAACCAATTAAAGGGCTCTCAGGTGAGATTCCACAACCCTGGGAAACCCAGAGCATGTATCTTAACTAATAAGAAAACAAAACTTTTTCCAATTTCAGAACATACCAACAAGTATCTGGTAGCCGCAAAAGCTGAGCTGCATACCAAGAAAGAAGCTGTTATTTGCTCAGCTTACCTACACGGTTACTCCAGCGACTCGAACTTCTTGCCATTGAAGGGACTGCTGGACTACAAACGGGTGATTCTCTACTAGAATCTCTTAATTCTAAATTTTGAATGGAGGTCTCGTATGGGAGAAGTTATATAAGTACATGACGTTGGCGTTGAACTATAGAACCCGAATAATTGATGACGATTTTTAAATCCTAACATAATTAATAAAAGAAATAAAATGTTTTAAGCTATAAAAATTTCTTTCTGGTAGACGGCCATAAGCCTATCCATATTATACCTATTATTTAAATATTGTAGATTTTGAACTTTTGGATTATGAATAAAGTATTTGTATTGTAACTAAACTAAAAACTATCTCTTAATTCAAATAATTTACAAATTTTAAACCAGGGAAACAACTCCATTTTTATAAACGGCATTAGGACAGAGCTCCGAAATCTAATTTTATAAAAGATTTCGTAAAGAACTGGCGTGTCTCATCCGAAGCCTCAATGTCGGACTATCGCCACATCCTATTTGAACTAGGAATTATAATGTATCTGAAAAATAAAGACAACCTAAATCCACAGACTGGGATACATACTGCCAGCAACTCATGGAAAACCTGGGTGAATGTAGACGAAATTGATCTAACTCGTGATGATCTCAATATGGCAAGCACTACTGCCGTTTATCAAGCTTGCCCAGAAAAAAAAACAGGCAATCGACCTCCTGATAAAACAATAACTAGCCAAATTCAGAACAGAAACTAGAAAGCTCTTCAACCGGGCTAAACTTAATGGTGAATGGGAAATATACAGAAGAAAACTCACCATGGACAACCCTGAAATTAGAAGAGCAAAGAGAGAATCGTTGAGAAACACCAATCGATGACACCAGAAGTTGTGCCCGCATTCCTAAAATACTCCCTAAGCGGCACACTAATCTTATCGGGTCAATGAAAAAAGCTGATGGCACATACTCCGAAAATGGGCTACAAACTCTTCCGATCTTAGCCGAAATACACTTCCCAGACTCAAATATAGTTACAAAAGCCCAAAAAAATTCTCCTCAGAGAAGAATAAATAGAAGGATCAGAGAGAACTGGAATAGAGCAAAGGAAATCTTTCACGAAGGCAAAATAATTTGAGCAATCAACTCTTTTCAACACTTCAATGACCCTGGTGAGAATGGAATATTCCCAGCTTTACTACAAAAGGGCATCCCCCAACTGCTACATGTACTAATTAAGTTATTCAAAGCTAGCTACGCGTGAGGATATTTAACAAAAAAGTACAGGAGGTTGCTGTCAGATATATATATAAATCTAAGGTAAGACGCAGACCGTCTGAACTACCAAAGTCATACAAGCCAATCAGTCTCCTCGACAGATATATCAGAGAAGGGGTACTTCAAATGAACCCCTTTCACAAATATCAATATGCCTATCAACCTGGAAAATCTTGCCACAAGAATTGAAAAATCTCTCAGAAATAAAGAGGTAGCGGTCGGTTGTTTCCTTGATATTGAAGGAGCAATTGACAACATAGAATTCTTCTAGATATGCAGAGGCATTCAAAACATAAGAATTAACGACACCACATGTAAATGGATGAAAGGTACGCTAAAGGATAAAACAATAAAAATCTTATTAGGCAGCGATAAACTCAGTGTGATAGCAACGAAAAGATGCCCTCAGGAAGGAGTGCTATCACACTTATTATGGTCCATCGTAGTTAAAGAACTACTGATTATACTCAGCAATGATGGCTTCTATTTCCAAGGATCTGCAGAAGACTTTACTATCCTAATCAGAGGTAAATTTGAGGACACCATCTCGAATCGCCTCCAGAGGGCTTTAAACCTAGTTGCTGAATGGTGCACCAAAATTGGCTTCAAAAGCAATCCTAAGAAAGGCACTATTATGAAATTCACCAATAGAAAGAGGAGTTCTCAACGGAAATCAAATATCCAGGCATCACACTTGATGAAAAGCTTACGTGGAACACTCATCTTTATAAGCCTATTGACAAGGCCAAGACCTCACTTTGGACTAGAAAAAGTCTAGCTGGAAAAAATTGGAGACTTAATCCCAAAAAGATACTAAAGATGTACACGGCAAAAACGAGACCTATCATCACGTATGCAGCAACCGTTTGGCGGCATAAAGCAACGCAGAGGTCTACATAGGCAAAAATCAAAAAATAACAGAAACTTTCCCGTGTCTGTGCAACTGGTGGAATGAAAACCGCAACAACAACTGCGCTTGAAGTTATTCTAAGCGAGAAGCAATGGTAAATGCGTACCTGCTCATCAAATAAGATGAATACAATTCCAAACTACAATAGTTCATGCTGTAATTCTTCATGAATAAAAAAAAAAACGAACTACTTAGAATACACTTAATAGGCAAATGTCTACCACGGTATAATTTTCGGCACAACTTTTAGGTCACATTTCCAGACCGTCTTAATTGGGAACATGAAAAACCAACATTTGCCAAAGACTCACATGTATGGCACACAGACGGATCTAAAACAAATAAGGGAGTTGGAGCCGGAGTATACGGTCCTCGCAAAAATCCATCTAAGAGAGGGCACCACTTGAATTAAATCCATACCATTTTCAGTTAGTACCAACATTCAAAGGATACATGTATAAATTTGACAGCTGTCGGACGATTAGTTCTCGAGAAGTAAGTAAGTGAAGCAACTTTTGTTATTGTGAAAAAAAATGGATTCAAAGCAATTTCGTGTGTTGATCTATCATTACTTTTTGATGGGAAAAAATGCAGCCGATGCAAAGAAATGGCTTGATAAATGTTACCCGGACTCTGCACCAGCCGAACGAACCATTCGCAAGTGGATTGACAAATTTAAAAGTGGTTATACAAGCACCGAAGATGATGCACGCAGTGGACGTCCAAAAGAGGCTGTTTCAGATGAAAACATCAAAAAAGTCCACAAAATGATTACGAATGAACGTAAAGTGAAGTTGATCGAGATAGCTGAGGCTCTGAAGATATCAAAAGAGCGTGTTGGATATATCATACACAAATATTTGGACATGCGAAAGCTCTGTTCAAAGTGGGTGCCGCGTTTGCTCACAGTCGACCAAAAAACAACAACGTGTTGATGATTCAGAGGAGTGTTTAAAGCTGTTCAACCGCAAAAAAGCCGAATTTTTGCGTCGGTATGTGACCATCACTTCACACCAAAGTCAAGTCGGCAGTCAGCTGAGTGGCGAGCAGGCGACGAACCTCGCAAAAAACGACCAAAAACTCAACAGTCTGTTGGCAAGGTTATGGCAAGGTTTGCAAAAAATTTTTATTTTACTATGAAACGGCACACTTTTCAGCCCATGTGATAAGTATGGATATAAGCAGCTTTCCTTGAAGTGGCGGGCATAGCCGCCAGCTATGTATGGAGGATATCATTATATTCCCATCTGTGGCCGCAGGGATCTGGGATTCCTTATACCACCTCCCACAACAATCTAACAATCTAAGAGTTTCTTTTAAATAAATTGTATTAATAAAGATTGTAAAAATAAAGAACGAATTTTATTTATTTGATTGTGCAAGCGAACCTCACAGTGGCAAACCTATTCTTCCCTTAAAATCTCCAATTAGCATTAAATCGAAAATTCTACATTATAAACTAGGTCACTAAGCCTGCTTAAATCTCGCATCCATTGACTACCGTTGACAAAAATTGGCACCATTCCATTTTTAGTTCAAAAACTTGCGCTTCTTCTATCCTCTTGAATTCAACGACAACACCCTCCAACTTCTTACGATACCTCATACTATAAATTCTCTTCCACTTACTCCTCCAAACAGGTTTGGTTTCGTAGAAGGTATGCATTTCAGTTTGTAGTTCTTTAAAAAGGTCTTATATCTATCTTCTTCATATTCTATTATATTATTTGTGTTCATTAAATAATTAAAAAAAAAAAAACATAAATTTTGATTTGTTTTTTAGGCCTGCTATTATATGTTAAACTTAATAAATTTTTTAATTTTTTTAATTTAACATTGATCTGGTGGACAGATTTTCCTCAATTTTCTGTCTCGTGTGAACGTTCACTTTTGTGTACACTCGAATGGCCTATAACTTTTCTTGTGTATGCACCTTTAGCGCGCTTCTGATTTCTGGAGCTTATAGCTTCAGATGATATCAATCAGTTCATAAGTATTTTTTTAAGTTTATCTTTTTTTGCAAAAAGTTATAAAGTTTGTTACACGAGCGGAAAAATCCCCATCCTTCGTTCCATCCTTGATGCCACATTTAAGCCCTTCTGATAAGTTTCACGTGATTAGCTTATCTGCAACGTACAGTTTGTAATCTTTCAGAGCAATTTTCATATCTTATCTTTTCACGCGAATGAAGTTCATAAGTGGAAGTAACTTGGCCTTTCTCTGTCGTACATTTCGCGGAATGTCTTTGTGTGCCTTTGAATTTGTTTGCGGAGCTTCGGGATTTCATTTTAACTATAACTGTAGCAGTACGAAAGTCTCGGCCTATAATTTTATAAGCTGACTCGATATTGTTGTTTCCATCGATTATGTCCAGCAGCCCCAAACATACGGGCTTCGCCTTTTTAATTTGCCCTATGTTAGTCTCTACATACGTGACAACATTCGCTTCCGTAATTCTCTGCATGAGTTTATCTAATTGTTTATCGTCTTTTGCAGAAATCTTGTTGTGCTTCTCCCTTAACCCTGCCAGTCCCTGCAAGACTTTGCTTGCCGTAAGAAATGGCAATAAAAAAGTAGTCCATAGCATAAAACACGTTTAAATAACCGGTGTAACCTGCTGAGAAAGAATATTTTACAAACTTCTAAAACTTTGGAAAGCATTAAAAGTTTCTAAAAGACCTAAA
Source organism: Volucella inanis (assembly GCA_907269105.1). Lineage (NCBI taxonomy): Eukaryota > Metazoa > Arthropoda > Insecta > Diptera > Syrphidae > Volucella > Volucella inanis. The sequence continues at coordinate 155,053,785 of OU026153.1, forward strand.
GCCTCTGCCTCATCAATCCTCGCTTCCCATCTGGAGGAGATCTAAATACCCTTCGACGATCAAGTCCTCGTCAACAATAAAATTGAATCGGAAAAACAAAGAAATGACAAATACACGATGAAAGAAGGCTTCCGATTTCGATTTCATAAATAGACAAGTCTTTAAAATGGTGCCTAGAAAAGCATTAGCTAAGCTTCTTTATATTATTAAATCCGCAGCGTATTGATGTCAGTGGAAAATTGGCGAAGTCATAATAGCCCTAAAATCAGGAAAACCTCAGAATGGCAAGAAGTCTTCTTAACCGATTTCAATTCTCCCAATTTTATCGAAGATCTTTGAGGGGATAATTCTGAGACGTATACTGCCAATTACTGACGTAAAAAATGTCATCTCTAATCACCAGTTTGGATTCAGGAGGAAGCATTCAACAATTTGAAGGAAAAAAAAATTGCTCCAGCGTATTCCTTGATCTCTCGGAAGCCTTTGATAAGGTATGGCATGAAGACTTAAAGTTCAAATTACGGCAGGTCTCGCAACTGAGACAACATTGAGAAAATATAATTTTCCGTGTCAGACCGGAAATCTCATCACAATTCAATGAGATTGTAACCGTCGTACTGCAGGAAATACTTTTCGGCCCACTTATGTATCTCTTATATACCTGAGACATACTCTAAGAAGAGGAGACCGTTCTAGCTATGTTTTCCGATGACACTGCTATACTAGCAATAGGTAAAACGATTGAAGAAACAACGATAACACTGCAAAGCGCTCTCGATTAAATATATGAATGGACAAAAGTCTGGTGGAGAACCCTCAATGAGATCATATATAAAAACCAGTCGGTTGACTATCCTCATTACCTGGGTCTGTATTCCATTTGCAAACGAGGCTAAATTCCTTGGAACGACATTCGAAGCTAAGTTAAAATGGAAGTTGCACGTTAAAGAAAACGCAAAGAGCTCGAAAACAAAAACAGAGAAATATATTGCTTACTTGGTAGACCTTCCAAGCAAACAAGCTGCTTGACGAGAAAAATCTGTTGGATCGTCTCCAAAGGACCAAACTTAAGGACCCAACACGATAAAATGAAGCCGCGTTTAAAAGCGGAACATACAGCAAGTTTAATTCAAAAGTCACCTGCCAAACGAGTCTATTTTATGATAAAAAGCTGTTTCATAAGTCAAAACTTAGTTGGGGAGGTATTTTTAGTGAGTGAGAACATCACACCACTATAAGCATGCGCTTGTGATCACCATACTGCCTATTGGAAGATTTTCACCTCTGAAAAAAAAAAAAAAATGTGGTTGCATATTTTTAGTTAATCAGTATGTACATCAATTACGAAGGCTGCAACATTTATTAAAGCACGCAAAATCCTTGTAGACATTTTTAATGCATGTGGGGATCAGTAAAATGAATAAGTGCTGAAAAGGATTTTTTAATATGACAGCAACATAATATAGCCTGCCTTTGAATATGCCAGGCGATACCCGAATACAGTGTTCACTCATGATATAGCAACAATTTCTACTCATACAAATATCATTCAATACTTTTGGTGAATTTGCTCAAGTTGGCATACCGAATTTATCACGTCATAGACAGGTCAAGACCAAACTGCCAATCATCAAAATCCCCCCAGTAAATTATCTCCATCGTTGGCCAGATTCCAATTGCCTGCTGCGTACCAACGCGTATTTCTATCGATTTTTCATCACCATAACTTAATTTAGGTGACGGGATGGGGAGAAAAAATAGGCATAAATCCTTGAGAACAATAATTATAACTCCACAAGTCGGTAGTTGGTAGTCGATAGTCGGCATTTAGCTTTTATGTATTCCTCGCCTCGACGTGCTCTTATATGATTTGTTATATGAAATGATTATATGCCACTCAACGATGCGAGAACTGATTGCTTACTTTATCAGCGCCATCATTTTTGTGCTGCTCTGGTCGGTCCGTAGGCTGCTGTCATAAGGCAATCGAACTGTACTGACAACATCCCAACTTCCAACGTTGTTAGACGAAATTTTTGATAATGATCCCTAACAGGATTTCCCGCAATAATATCAAACCCAATGAAGTGGAAAAGCAGGATATACGAGTATAAACGCAATAACTTCCTGATGTGGCAGAAAATGTAAGTCATCCCTTCGCATTGTCTCAGATCCACACTCGTACACAGGCATTCATTTTATACTCTCATATATACTCGTAGTACATAGGACCTTATCCTATAACGTCTTCATCAGTTCTTTGTATCTGTGAAGTTAACGTTCCCTAGTTGTTTGTGCTTCTTTCAGTCCTGGTTAATCGGCACAAGACAAGAGGATGAGAATATCACAATGCAATAGGATTTCAAATATGAAAGTTCCTTTCTTTATTCCCCATCTAAAATGATGGCATTTCATTCGACATCTCGAAGCCACAGGAATCCCTTCTCTCGTTCACGCTATCGTTGTCGCCCAGTTCATCGTATGCTGAACGCTTATCATCTTACATATATCCTGTAGAATTGATGCTCTCTCTGTTCGAGAACACGATAGAAACTACGACTACCGACTACGAGCTGAAATGAATTTGTAAATGCAATTTAGGAAGAAACTTGAAATTGAAGATGTCGCCCGCTACGTTAACCAGGAAGCAGTCGATGGAGGCATGAATTCTCGTATTTTCAGTTTTAATGAAAAAATATTATATCCTTGCTGGATTACAGTGAAGGGAAGAAGTTTTCTAGAAAAAATTCAATTCGTTAAGACAATCATAAATAAACCAAATTATAATAAGTGTGCACTACTTTTTGTATGGTTTGTGTCCTCAAAAGATTATAGGAATGAAAGATATGTAGACAACCTGTCAAGGCTGTCTGAAGATGTCTTCATTAATATTCCGTCCTCCTTTCAATTCAAAGATAGGAATTAGTTTTTCATTTTCAAAAAGTTGTCAATCCATTCTGTTGTCTTTTATTTTTAAATAAATATATCTCGACTCGTTCCGATGACTCTGGAGCTTTTGGATATATTTTTCACTCAAACCGTGTCAAGAAATTATCAATTAATAGGTAAGTCGTATGCATTGTATCTGAAAACTCAGCTTGACTGCAATTCTAATGTAAACGTAAATTCCTATTAATAGTTGAATGGTATTCATCAGTCAAAATCACCTTAAGTCGTTGATGGTAAAGATTGCTGGATCAGCGTTTTGCAATCTCCTACAGATTTCGGCAGCATCGAGGAAGCTCTAATTCAAATATTCTGATTCTCTTCTTCGAGATGCCTTTTATAGTAGAAACATTTTCTATTGCATGATGTCGGTGAGTAGATGATAGAAATTCAAAGACCCGTTTTACCCTCAATAGTCTACGCCTACGTTAGAAAGTTAAAGACGAAGCTTCCGTTCTCTATCTCTTAACTAATGCTTGGGCTGTTTTAGATGAGCTGTTCCACCATAAAGTTGAATGCCTTTACACTGATAGTAAAATCAAGTCAACTGGGACATTCTATTTAAGTTAGGAATGTGAGCCAACAGATAGTGTGGATGTAAGTACATCTATGCTACCTTTTTCCGTTATAATAGGTAGAGTGGTTCCAATTTGGCGAGTTCTTTAGCCCTACAATGCCTGGGAATGCCTCTATTGCCCGGCGCCCAACAAAGGTGAGGGTCGAACTGTTCTGATATCTCCGCAAGAGATGATCGGCATTCAAGGGTGGTTTCAGAATTTAATAAGACTGAGTCCAGGGACTTAATAGCCGCCAGACTATCCGAAAAGATGCGGTTATTACGTTTTTCTTCAGAGCTTCTTAATTCGCCAAAATCTACGCCTGGAACACGCTATAGTGATTTGGAAGACAAAACGAGAGGCTTACACCACCACCAAACCCTCTATCAGTTTTAAATCCATCTGTGTAAAAGTGTATTGACTTGTCCTCCATTAAAGCATCTTTCACCCATAAGGATTTAGAGGGGAAGTTTACACGAAAGTCTTTGTCAAACCAAAGCTTGGGTATAGTATAATCGATGTTAGTATATTTCACTGTGTAGTCGCTTTAATGAGACTTGGCTACTTGGCTGTTAAAGATATCGAGGGGTGTCAAGTGAAACAGAATATCCAATGCCGCAAATGGAGTATATATATCATAGGCATGCTGTTCTTTGGACTCTGCTTAGTTTGCCAAAGTTGATTGCATTCTCTATAGTCAGTGGTTATAGTTATGCTAGGTTGAAGGCCCCATTTGTTCCCAATGGCCTTTTTGCAAGAGAATAAAGCTACTACAGGTTCCTTGACTCTTTCGTGAATGTTAGGTTTCCAGTTCAGTTAAGACTAAACTAGAACCGTTTACTGAGGAATTGTCTATGATTGGAATCTTATATTTCCTGGAAAAGAAGACGAGATCAGTTTTATCTGGGCTTATTCCCAATCCACAGCAATCTGTCCAAAGGGTTAATCTGTTCAGATTTAGCTGAAGAAGTTCTTTAATGGTATTAAAATGCTTACCTGAGACGGCTATAGCAACATCATCCGCTTCCATCTATATCAGCAGTTCATTAACCACTAAGTTTCAGAGAAGAGGACAAACGACATCGCTTTGCGAAGTACCTCTGCTGGCAAATCTTTTAGCAGTATCCGCACCGAGTTTGGAGTTGATTATCCTGCTATTTAATACGAAAGTGATCAACTCTCCAAATGAGTGGTCAACCTGCAGAGTTGGCGGCGCTGTCGTGATTGCGGATGTGTTGACGTTGTTAAAGGCACCGTTTATGTCCAGGAAAGCGACCATTGTGTACTCTCTGTATTGTAGGGATCGTTCGATGTGTTCGGGCAGTGAATACAGAGTCGCTTCTGTGAAAACAGAATTTCGTAAAACACGTGCATTTTTCGGTCAACATAATCGCCTTAATGAGTCCGGAATTCATGCCATGGTTAAGCGTATTGAATAAACTAGTTCGGTATAAGGTCAAACTCCATATAAGTATGCTCGGCCAGCATGCACACGCCAAAATATCATATATGTGGGCGAAAGTGTTCAAAACCAGTCAGACATTCGTCACCGAAGTCAACAATTGGACCTTGCTTATGGCACTTTACGGCAAATTTTAAAAGTTAATCTTTATTTTCACACCTATAAAACCAATATAACACAATAATTGTATACGTCGTCGATTTTTTAAATGGATTTTTGATATCAATTTGTCACCGAATTCGATCTTTTCCGAAGAAGCCCATTTTGGATAGATGCTTACGTAAATAAACAAAATTTTCGTTTCTGGGAACCAGAATACATAACATAACATTAAATCAAAATTGAAATTGCTTCCCACTTATTCTCCAAAAAGTCATCGATAATTTTGACCTTCGTACGGTCGCTTGTAACATAAGCCCTCAGAAGAAAAAAAGTCCCCCATCGAGGCGTTAGAGAAATACTGTCAGAAGAATGAAGTTCGGAAGTTTTACCAAATAAATAAAACGAGAAACAGAAATCTGCAAAGATGGAAAAGGAAACCACCACAAAGGTTATTTCTGCAGACTGTTTAAAGGTGAAGGCGAAGTACACCTCACCGTCAGAACCATTCGACATGGACGAAGATAGATAACAATCCTGCTCATCCGACGAAGATGAACTAAGGACAGAAATTTCTAAACTTAAGTCTGAAAAAGCTGCTGGAACCGAAGGCTTAACTCCCAAGCCATTTAAGAAGGAAAGTGAAGATTACGATATGGAGCATACATGAACTCACATCTAAAATCTGGGTTAATGAGAATATCCCCAAGAAATATGGTTTATCCAGTCCTGAAGAAGAGAGATTTCCTGAACCGTTCCAATTACAGCGGAGTAAGTATCCTCAGCATGGCATACCAAATTCTATTTAACGTATTATGTGAACGTCTAATACCCTCCGTCAAAGGTGCACATTTGAACTTGGTTTTAAGCCTGTCAAGACCGCGGTAGTTCTTGGAACAAGCTGAGGGGTCCCAAATGGATAAACAACACCACTTCTAAAGCTGAATATAACAGCAACTACGGCGGCGAACTACACAGAGCCATGTAGACTTTTTATATCCCTGCCAAGCTCACTATGCAAGATGACGGTGGAGACTCCACGATACTCTGACAAAGCAAGGAATTCAAGGTCAGAAAGGTAATGCGTTACCATGTGATTGTTTCCACAACATTCTTGAAAGAAAAGATATGAAACTTAGTGATCAACAAAGAAAAAATAAAATATTTGCTGTCAACAAAGAGGATAGAGATGCATGTTACCTGGAGCCTAGGTCCACCCCGGATAGTAGTTCTGTCTAAATAAGTAAATAAGTAGGTAAACTTTATCCAGGGAAAATTATTTCCGTTATAACGCTCCTGTAATTTGATGTACTAAAAAAAGCACGTACTTCCCCTTTTGCCACCAGATGACCCCACATGTCAGGGTATTCTTTGATAGAGGTAGATATTGAAACCACATTTTCGTATTCTTGGGTTTCTTTGCTTTTTTTTTAGGTAACTCTTGCTTTTCTCGTCGTAGATCTATTACGAGTATATTGCTTGCAATAATGGTATTGGATATTTCCATGTCCCCGTCCAAGAGAAGTGGCTAGACTGCTTATCTTTTTCTCGCCAGCATTACTTACTTAGGTTCGGAGCAAACTTGGTCTTCCACTAACCAGCCTTTCCAGTTAGTCCTGCCTTGAGCAAATTGCCTGCAGCTGCGCACTCCAACCCGGTTAAGGTCCCCTTTTAAAGGTGCGCCTCCTAAGATGATCACTTTTTCTAATGCGTTATCCCTTCGGGTTAGTTTCGGAGACTTTGCGGACCGGAGCATTTGTGTCCCTTCACTCTATATGTCCTAGCCATCTCAAGTGACTGAGGCACATTTTTCTGAATAGATCGATGCCACTGTGTACTACAGTTTGTCGTTTAATATTCTCCAAAATATATGAATATATTCCAAAACGCGTTAACACAAAATTGACAAAATATTTTTCGAAAAATTTTTTTCTCGAAACGACTGAGGATATCTTTATCCGCGTTCTATAGATTCCATGGCACAGAGCCATTAAGTACGACTGAGATGGTGATCAGCATGATTATGTAAGGACTCCTTTGTTTTTCTGGATAATGCCTTCTTACTGAATTGCCTTCTTAGCATAAAGAAACAGCGATTGGCAAAAGCGATTCTTCGTTTTATCTCTACAGGCATTCATACCGATCTTCTTGCCTTGAGACGTTATTTTTACCTGTTGGTTAAACTTCCGTATGTTATTCCTGCAGCATAACCTCTCAATATCTTCGATCGCACACTTCTTATGTTTTTTTTTCTTCTTCTTCTTCTTGAGAAGCCGATGTTCTTCCCGCCTCTTCTACTCTTAGAGCTTACGAGCAGATAGCTGCATGTGCTTGCTTGCATTCCTCATCAAATCAGATGTTTGAAACCCAGCATATTAGTTGCGGCATCTCAGATGGCATGTTGCCAGCGCTGCCACTTGTCTTCGGTAATTGAGCTGGCGGCATAGGAATTCTTGAGAGATTTTGGGGTCCTCTTGACATTGCAGCTTCTCTACGTTATATTTGGCTATCTGGAGACCGTCATGTCCCCTTATGAACATATATTGAAATCACATGACAGCGCATTGCTTTGTCTAAATCCTTTTTTGACATCAAATGTCTCAGTACACGCTTTACGGAGCAGCCTGCATTCTCTATCGTCATCCTGCATAAACAGCCGCATTCAGCAGTGATGCCAAAACTTGATTCGTATAGTTCATCTCTATAGATGCTGTCTTAAAATCGATGATTTTAGGTGGACTTTCCTAACTTGAAACCACACTGATAAGGACCGATCAGGTTGTTCACGAACGGCTTCAGGTGTTCACACGACACGACAGATAGGATCACTCTGTAGTCAGCACTGAGGTTTCATTCATCAAGCATACTTTCGTCCGATCATATTATATAGATGAATTGGTATATGGTCCTTCCCATATCATCGCCTGCTCAACTGTCAAGCCGTCCGCTGCAGTAGCTTTGATCGACTTAAGCCTAGATATTTATATCTGCATTTAATCGTAGTCGGGTGGACGGAATTGTTGGTCTACATCGCCTAGTTTGAAAGGGTCACTCTGCCTGATTGCTAAAACTAGGCAATGGTTTGAGTCTATGTTGGTCCTTTAGGAACGTTCGGATATCCATAATACTGGTGCCCTACGTCGATCGCAATGTATTCAATCTGGTTGACAACACGGTCCACGTGTTAGCTTCAACAATGTTTCGCCCCATCGCAAAACCGATAAGGCTGAATCCGTTATTGGACAATACAATCAAAGATGCCTTCTCGTTATAGCCTTGCATTTAAATCGCCGAGAACAACTTCACTGTCAAAGATAGGGCACTTCTCGTAGGTCTTGTATGTTCTTGTCCAAGAGCAATTTTCGGTGTTGTAATCTTTCTCCTCTGCGAGGTTATGCGCGGATGTAAGGCTAATGTTGGCGAATTTGGCCTTAATAATTTCGTCTCTTACAACAAATCCGCATCTAACTAAGCGATGCTTTTGCTGTCAATAACGATCGCTTTAGTAAATGTCGCGGTTTTGTCCAACCCATCGGACTTGTTGAATGGCTTGTTGCTGCTTTGTTACTGGATTATTTTTCATAGGTGGTTCAATACCAGCCGTGACCCAAAGACTTTTTTTCAAGCAACTAAAAACAGTGAGATGATTGGTTGCATAAATAGAAGATCAAGTCAATTTACACTAAAAATGTAGTCTCCCCATTAATTGTTGGATGCCACCCAGGGAGCGGAACAACCACTGAGTGGTTATTCGTGATCAGGCATTTTAAGTGTAGTCATACCCATTTGAGTGTTGAGTTCTTTAAAAAAAAAAAATAAATAAATGTCCGGGTACTTACCCCGGCTGCACAACCCCAACCTCAGGAATGTGAGGGCTGCCGTTGGTCCATTAGGGCTCATCCGGCACCATCTCTCTTCCAAGACTCTGACTTAGTCTCGGAAATCGTTACCGGCCTGAGTTTCAAATATGTTGGAGCACCTCGGATAAGGCCTTGATTACTTTTTTCCGCAATTTTACTTCACCGTTGCCTGCATCTGGGAAATTTATCCGCTGTTCCGTTTATATTACTGTTATTTTTGTTTGCTAATCAGCTCAGTTGGCTAAGTCGAGTCCGGAAGGGTTCGACCAGTACCCAATGTCTACCAATTGGAGGTAAAGTAAGCACAATGTATGTGTAGTAACCGTTGCACTGGGTATCGCCATTTTCACACCTCTCAGTGCCTACCGTTCAGTCACACCCCACTAGCATCTGCGAGTAGATTGTCGAGTACACTCCGATATATTTTTCGGTTTCCTTTGTACTAATTGTCTCTTAGTACTTTAACTCCTTCGGACAGTGTACTTCGCAAAACTCCATCGTAGCATAGGTCTGTGTGATCAGATCCCGTAATGAACGGCATTCTTAAATACAAGTTATATTACTTCACAATACGTTATAGTGTTTAATCTCCACCTTTCTCTCTGTATGGTAGGTATTGCATCTATTGCCAACTTTATGGCAAGGACGGTAGATCGCAATTTTTTAAAGTCGTACTGATGGTGTGAAAAAGAACCATTTTCCTCCGCCACTGCTAGCACATTCTCTATATGCAGTATTACAGAATCTTTTTTTAAGATACTCTTATCAAGCGATTCGACGAAATTTCTCCAAATGCTTACCTTCTTTTTGGTAGCAGTCCTTAATATTGGAGCTTCCACAATGTGGGGAATATCACCTCCCCTGTGTACTTTTGCTTCGAAGGCATCTGCCTCCAGCTTAGTTGCCGCCTTGATTGCCTTGTTCGGAATGCGATTGAGTCCAGATGCGTTGTTTTCTTCTATTCAACTGCATGTTTCGCATAGTTCCTCCGTCGTAGTTGTCAGAGTGTGCATAATAATTGCTCATTGGAGGAATAGCTACTCCACTATCGTTACCGTGGGGGTTAATTGATGGGTTATAAGTTTCTTCGTCATATAATTGATGAAAATAACTACGGATATTACCTATGGAATTCTATTAATGCAAACGAACATCTCTGATATATTGCGTATCACAACTTCGATGGTAAATATAACATAATGGTTCGCAAACGGAATTAGATTTACCTACTTTTACTCAGGAGGATATGATGACTATCTGTGAAGCGGCAACCTGATTCTTGTTGCCGTCAATATGTAGATAAAAACACTTTTGTTAAATATGGAGGTGCCAACGATAGGAGAAAGTAGGCTATGCGGAATCCTTTATAAAATATGAGTTAGCAAGACACACAATATATTTCCATTCACTTCACTAAGCAATTAAGAATACTCAATTGCTAAAGGCTAAAATGATCTAGGTAGATCTGGTCCGGTAAATCATGAGCCCCATACGTGTAATACATGTTAAATACAATATGTTCTTAAAAGGGCAATCACTCAATCTAACATACGTGAAATTTTGAAATTATTCCCAATTCGAAAACTGTATTGCAACTTTCATCTGCTATTGTATTTTTTACTTTGAATCAATATAATTGCTTCGCTTGGTCTTCTTTTAGGTAGCTACAATAAACCGCCCCTTGTCGTCCTCGAAGACGCGTAATAGCTCGCTTCACTCTACAAGACATAGTCATTTTTTCTCGTTTTGCATTTGCGTAGATTTTTGTATTTTCGCAAAGCTGGCAATTTCTTTCTCTCGCCAACCGGGAATAAGGACTCGAAGATAAAAGGATTTTCAAGGACTTAAACCTTCGTACACTTTATTCCAAATAAGATTTCCTTCACCTTCTTAGAATCCATTGCATCAGCCATCCGGCTGCAGTGGGTGGTTATCGTGGGATCGCGGTCGTCGCACTATCACATTTCCAGCATCTTCACTGTCATTGTAGTAGTTCTTGTAGTCACCCTCATCCCGATTCCCTTCGTTGTCGCTGTCGTTGTCGTTGTCCTCGTCATTGCCGTTCATGCCAAAGTGTATCGTCCAGGCTATGCATTTTTAATTACACCATTTTTGGTTAGTCGTCGTTGCGGTTTCGAAATGCAAATGAGAACTGCAGAAATGCATTTAATTTGCATGATGACGACGTTCTAGATAGTTCGGGTGGTCAGGCATTCAGACGTGCCAGTATCCATGGTGTGCGATAGCTATGAAAACCAATTGCAACTGGATTCGCGAATTTTTTTTTTTTTATTTATTTTTTTTATTTTTTTCATTTTCTGTCTTATTTGCCTGCATTTTTATGTCTGGACTATTCGGAATCTCATTCCTCTGGAAATACGAACGGGACACACTAATCGGCTTACGATTCGAATGCAAAAGGAGACGAATATACTGGACAGTGCTCTGTTGAGAAGTGATATTGCGCCTCTGTAAAGAAATACTTCATTATTCCTAAGGTAAACACTGGCAGTAATTTTGTCGTTATGCGTGAAATGACTTTTTAATTTAGTCATTCGTCGTTTTCATTTTGGTTTAAGTTCCCTCTTTCTTTTTACAAATGGCGGCTCAATTAAATAATTCTGGACTTAGGACTTTAGAAGATAAATTCAGCAAGGTGGAAATGTTTTTTTAAAGTGTGCAATCTTTACAGAACTTCTCGCCAATGTTTGATAGAAGTAAGAAAAGATTTCTCTGTTGAAGCAAAAAACCACATTAAGCTGAGTCTTTTCTATGTGTAAGAAATGCTCCATTTATATGTGTATGTTTGTTGGATGTATTTTTGTATATTCCGTATGGATTAAGAAAATTACGAGCTGTTTTTGGGAAAATGTTTTTCATAATCCGGAGGGGGTCTTAAACTATTTAAATCCTCCATATGACGAATACCAAGAAAGTCTCAAAAATAAATAATGCTAGAAAAGGTATCGAGAGTAACGTTATATAAACACAAAAATAATGGATGACATCAGGCTGTTTTTAAGCAGGTAATCAACGTACTGATCAACGAAATTGCGGTAACATCTGTAATTCACTCAAAAAGTGTTTGCATTCCATGTTTGATGAAAGGAAGGAGTGGAAAGCGAGTTTTGCGCCGTTGAATGAGCCATTAGAGCTTTTCTAAGTTATCTTTCTAGCATCACTCAAATTTCAAAAACTCATTGAACTTGTGTACTGTACTCCTTGTAAGTTATTTTTAATAGAATCTTTCAGTTTTTGGAAGAAAGATGAGTAGGCTTTTCAGTGTAGTCTTACATTTTCGAACTAGCTTGGAAGTGGTAAGAGGTTTTAGCAAGGTTCTAAGAGCAGCTTGGCTGTCGCTACAGATACAAATGCTTCGCCCCTCAACTGATTCTTCACAATACAGATTGTTGCCATCAGGATTGCGTATATCTCCTCTTGGAAGATAGACGTAAGTTTTCCTAACGAAGAGTGAGATCTATTGTTGTCATTTTCCAGAAAGACACCAGCGCACCATCCAAATTGGCTCTGGAGCCATCCGTGAAGACCCGACTACACTCCTTCCTGGCCCAGATTCTGGCCGAAAACAGTATTGAGCACAGTGAAAGTCGATTTTCTATTATTTTTTTTCGGCAGCAGTACTTCTGGTGTCATTGCATCAGACAGCATATTCATTAGACCAGACTCGAAAAACAGTTGACGCTTTAGACTACATGGTCGCTATACTGTCCAACAGACAATAGAGCTGCATAATGCTCATATGCTTATGCATAGATGTTAGAACTATTGTAGCGTCGAAAACTGAATTGACCAACATACACAAAGTAATGGAGACAGAACGCAGTTTTGCAGGCGACCCCCATTTACACCCACCATCACATATTGGCGACAGTCAGCTTTCGCAATCAGCATCCCGTATACCAGCTTTGTTTTTATCCACAAAACTAGTGATTCGTCTACCCCGTGTTGTCTGGCCGAGTTACACATACCGTCAAAAGTTGTGTTGCAGAAGGCACCCTCAATGTCGATGAAAATGCCCCGTGTTGGTATGTGTGTTGCATCGCAGACAGAGGATACATTCGCAAAGCTGTTTTACGAACATGGGTTTCGACCATTCTCTCCTCGCTTTTTCAAACATGAAGGAAGGCACACTTATAGGGCTGAAGCTTGTAGTCATCTATTATGATTTTCCGTATAAAAGCTACTCTCACTGTTTGCAAGGGTTTCATGTATGCCAACACCAGGCTTGCAGTAAGATTCTCTTAAGATTTAATATACATACTAGCGACTGGTAGCAAAACTGATTATATCGGTTCCAGCCGACATAAAGCACTCATCACCACTCCATCATCACAATCCATGAAATATACTAGCTATGGCGTATTGTATTATTCAACTCACTAGCAGCTTAGTTAATAGGAGCTGGTTGTGATGTGATTCTGTTTAGGTTATCTGGGAGTTGAGACTTAAGCGTGAGACAGAGAGTCTCTGCTTTCGACACAGTGTATGTGCCACAAGATTTTCTGAGTGATTCTAGGTTTGTTGTTATTCCCCTTTTGACGAAGAGGAAAGCCTCCTACATAGGGATGCAGTAGCAGACTTGGTTGAAGGTTGATCTGATTACACAAATAGGTGAGTACGAACTGTATTTTATCTGCACTCATTCAGAAACATTGGAAATTAACCCTTAAAAGGTGAATCGTACTAAGACTTGATGGCTGTCAAGACCATGGTGGACAAGTCAATCCATTTCTACACAGATGGATCTAAAACCGATAGCGGGATTGGTGGCGGTGTTTTCTCAAATAAGCGCAATTTAAGCCTCTCTTCCGTCTTCCAACCACAGTGAGCGTGTTCCAGCCAGAAATTTTGGCGATTGAAGAATTTCTATTCTGGCTGAAAAAAAGTGATCTCTGCAAAGGATATCCGCATCCTTTCGGATGATCATGCCGCTATCAAGTCCTTGGGCTCAGTCTCATTAAATTCTAAAACCGCCCTTTAGTGCCAAGCATCTCTTACGGAGATGGTAGAGAAGTTCAACCTTCAACTTTGCTGGGTGCCGGGTCACAGAGACATTACAAGGAATTGTAGGGCCGAAGAACTCGCCAAAATTGGAACCACTCTATCTATTCAACCGGAAAAGGTAAGCATAGATATACCAATCGTTATTTGCAAATCAATATTAAAGCTGGATGCTAATGAAAGAACAGACCTTTGGTGGACCTGTGGGCCAACATTTCTAACAACTAATCAGATCTGACCAAAGCTTGATCAGAATCGCTCTAACAGTCTGATACTTCTAAACAGGAAACATCCTAGCGTCATAATAGGAGTCAGCACTGGAGACTGCTTTAAAGGCAAGCATGCAAGAAGGCTTGGCGCCTTTACAAATGATTTCTGTAGAAGCTGCATGGACGAGGCGGAAGAAGAAACAATCCTACACCTGTTTTATACATGTCCAGCTCTCTTTTAGAGAATAAAACTTCACTTAGTAGCTTTTTTCTACAATGACTTAAACGATCTAAAGAATATAGACGTTAAAAGTCTCTTGCGCTTCATCATAAGCTCAAACTGGTTTCCTAAATAAGACGATCATAAATCTACATTTCATCACAATGGGTTGGTCTTCTCCAACCGCCACTATTACCTACCTAACAACCTACCTACCTTCCATAAATAACGCTATCGAACTTTTCTACACCCTAATTTTCAAAATCTTCAAAAAAAAAAAAAACCTTTCCTTTCGTTCCCGAAAAAAAAAAAAAAACTTTTTCACCATTCTCAAGCAAGCTACGCGCACGTATCTCAAATCTCGGTCTATCTCTGACTTCTTCGCTTTCCAGTAGGTTTATATCAATTTTTCAAAGCCCTGTAAATCACTCTGCCCCGATTAATTAAGCCGAGTGCAATCTGAACTCCATAAACACCAAACAAAAATCTGATAACTACCCACCTACCCTTAGATACTCAAAGGAATCCTCGAAAAACCTTGAATAAATCTCAAACTTATTCGCTAAATACGTTAGCCAATCGCATGTTAAAGTACCTGATATCAACTATTTTACTCACATAAGCTGTACCCAAACTTCACTTACATCAGTTAGTATTAAAATTGAACATGCAATCGAGATAATAACTTTGCTCAAAAACCAGTACTCTTCGGGTCATGACGGGCTGTCTATCACTGTTTTGAAAAAATGTACAAACTTCTTGGCCAAACCTCTATCCATTATCTTTCAGGTCTCTATATCGAAAAATAATTTTTCATTCATTCTGGAGGTGATCGTACATAGTTTCATTGCATAAAAAAGTCCCAAAATGTAAATCTCTAATTACCGTCCCATCGCTAAACTCTCTTGTATACCCAAGCTATTTTAGAGCGTTGCTTACGACCTGATATTATTTTATTGCAAACCTATATTCTCTCTTTATCAGCACGGTTTCTACTACTCTTTGTGAATTAGAAAACGGAAACGAAATCGATGTAATTGCTATTTTAACAAGATTTCACAATAAATAATCCTTCTCAAGCTTGAAGTTTTAGGGCTCCAACCTGGGTTCATCTTGTGGTAAAAATCTTAATTGACAAATCGTCAATATAATATGCTTTTCAGATCTTCTGTTTCTGATCCTATTGTAGCTACATCTGATGTACCTCAAAGAAGTCACCTCGGTCCTCTAATATTTATCATGACAATGAGTGGCATTTCCATCTATGCAGATGATATGAAAATTCTAACAAATGCCAAACTATAACTTATTCACGTAAATATGTGCCATCACCACCAAGTTCCTATTTCATCGGCAATAATTTAATAACCCCTGTCACCTAACTTTAACTTTGTGTTATTTGCGATGAAGAACCTAATTCCCGGGCGTATATTGATGATATTAAACTGAGTTAATTCTTCATTGGGATTCATAAAGCGCGATCGAAGGAATTCTCCAATCATTACGTCACTAAATCCTTTACCTTTCATTCATTAGGTCCATACTGGAATATGAAATATGGCTAGCCAAATTTGGTCCCCTTACAACGCAAGCCACTCTAGGCGAATCAAAACAATTCAATGCAGATTCATTCGATTTTTATTACGTGGTCTACCTTCAACAGATACTATATCTATAACTTGCCTCTTGTTCCTCTTGTTCATCAGCCACTCACTGGTAGTATTGACTGCCCTACACTGCTCCATATGATATCCATTAATACCATTCCATAATCTACCCCTTTTCCACATCAACTTTCACCGAAATCACTACGGCTGTATGGTAACGAACTGCGAACAACATGGGTTCAAATTTAACATCAGCAAAACCCGTCCTCGAAATTCCTTTGCTTTAGTCGTAGTTTTTATGACATATTAATCTTAGTTTTAAGTTTAATTTTAAAGTTATATGTTTGTAGTAAGCATTAAATAAACTGTCCGGAATTGACCCGGGCCTCAATCATTCAATCAATAAATAATTAAATCTCTTGAGACCAAAAAATTATTCTATAAATGTCAAAACATAAAACATATGCGGTCTATTGACACACACAAATACAAATACTTTGTGGTTAATTTTTTTTGGAAATTTTAGAACACCTTTTGGGGGAGAAGCCTTCACCAGCAATTAATGGGGAATTTTTAACTCTCTAAAATTTAATTTCGAAGACCAAAAATGAGTAAAAGCAAACAAATAACATCAATAAATTCACTGAAAGAATAAACCTGCCTTTCCATGTTTAAAAATCTATCCCCAAAAATAAACCTGTCCCCGAGTTATTTTTCTTATTAATTAAATTGGCGGTTTGTTCTTAGCTGGGGTCCTGTACTTTTTTCCTTTGATCGGTAAAAATAAAGAAATTAAATTTACCATATACGAGTTCGTTTTTGATGGGTTGAAAGTGAGATTTCAAGCAAAATGTTGATGAGAAATTCCTATTGTGTTATATTAATTTACGAGTATGGCATGTGAATATGCCAAGAATATTTTGTCGTAAAATCGTATTGTCATATGGAATTTCCGACAGATGTCTGATGAGGGAACAATTTTTTTTTAATCCTTAACCTAACACGTTCAGCGCTGGTGACATATCAGTGGAACCACTGACACACATGGTGTCTCAGATATTTGACTGAATAGTTCCTCTGACAACCAATAAAAGAATTGTCATTGGTTTGTTCTTATCTCATGTAGGACGCGTCACCTCGTGTTGGACATTGTTAGTCTTCACAGTCCTCAGTTTTGATCAGCACACTTGTGCACTACAGTCTTTATTGATATTGAATTTACGGATAGCTTTAGGGCAGAAACTGGAGAAAATGATGTGATTGAATAAAATGAAACTAATTTCGATATTGAAAATACGGAAATATTTGTAATTGTAATTGTTGCGCCCTTAATTCCAGATTTATTATCTCATTCTAATGATCTAACAAACCTGAAATAATATTCTCTAAGCAGCAAATGCTGCCAGTGGATGTTCCAGATATAAAATTAGGGTTTTTCAACGTTATACTGATTTCAAAATTTTTGGATTTTATGGTGGAAAGAATAAATGCCTATGCTGCTGAAATAATGAAACAACCCAGGACAGCGGTATTCTGTAGACAGTGAAAGGATGTCATTGAAAATGAACTCAAAATTTATGGGAGTCTTGTACCATATGGGAAACATTCGAATAACTTATGTGAGAAGCTATTTGAGAACTAACTTCCTATTGAAGCAAGACATGCTATATTTTCAATACACAACAGTTGAAAGAGATTTTTAGCTCTGATGAGAAGTATGAATTTCAGCTTTGTAAAAATACGACCAATAATTGACCATTTCAACAGCAGAATAGAACAAATATTTTATCCAGGAAAGGAATATTCTATCAACGAGTCAATGGATCACTGGAGAGGTAGACTTCGCTTCAGACAGTATATTAAGAATAAGCGACATAAGTATGGAGTAAAGTTCTATACTCTGAGCAACCCAACTGATTTCGCTTAACACGTTGGCTGCCAATGTATCACTTATGATCGCAGCAAAAGTCGTCCCCCAGAGGCCAGTGTATCACTGGTGATCACATCAAATATCTTTCCCCAGGTGCCAATGTATCACGGGTGATACACTCATAGAACTCTAGATTTTTGGTTGTACCACAGAAGCAAAAAGAAATTAAATAAATTTCTAAACTTATTCCAAAAGTAAACATATTTTATTGCATGAAAAAAGAATTTTCAGAATTTTCACTTCGCAGCCTTGCTTAGTATCATCGGTGTTTGTGTTTACTGTATTTGTTTTTAATTATGACTAGGGAATTCAGGGTGGACGTAGCCAATATACGCGTGATAAAAAGTAATCACTTTTCTGCGTTCGTCCACGTCTGTAAGTACCGACCAGCTGTTTTGGCACTTAGTGATATACAGGTAGATCCCCGCCCACACCTCTCAGATCACTCCGATCTTAAGCTACCTGACTACGAACTAATGCCACTATTCTTTCCCCATCGCGGTCTCGCCATTTATGGCGAGTTTGATGCGCTGCCTGACTCCATTCAAAAAATTGTATCCCTGTATCCTCATACTGAAATCGTGATTACGGGCGATTTCAATATACACGATTCTGGTTGGCTTCGACATTCTGGACAGACAATACCCGTAGGACGGTTTGTTGAGACCTTCGCTGCGGATAATAACTTAACCCAGCTTGTAAATGAGCCCACACGCATACCAGAAGTTGATAGTCATACCGCCAACACCCTGGACTTGTTTTTAACTTCTCACCCTGACAAGTACTGCGTTGATGTGCTCTCCCCTCTAGGCTCGTCGGACCATTGTGTCATATCAGCTAAATTCTCGTACACCCACCACACAGTTAGAGAAAAGATTCCTAAAAGAACCGTATGGCAATATGAGAAAGGCACTTCGAGCGGACCTAACAACTTCCTTAGGAATTTTAACTGGTCGTTATGTTTCCTCGATAACGACGTGGATGCCGCTGCTGACAATGATCACAGAAACTATTCTTTTTGGAATGAGATGCTTTATCCCTCATCGGATAAAGAGAATCAAACCAAAACAAAAGGCATGGTACGACTCGAGCTGTAAAGAAGCTGTCAGGGTCAGAGAATTGTTTTTTCGGTCCTACAAGACCAACCCGACAGAGGAAAACCGAAAAAAAGTTTAAACGAGCCAGAAATAACTGCAACGTCTTTCTCAAGCATGTGAAATTCCAATACGACCAAAACATGAGGCAAAAAATATTGCAATGTCCCAAAGGCAGTAAACGTTTTTGGACATTCGTCAAAAACATTAGAAATTCTGCCTCATACTCCATTCCAACGATCATCAATCTGGCGAAAGCAAGATAGTTGCACTTGACAGAGTTTGGCATCAGGCTCTCTTGTCGAAAATGCGTGCTCTTGGGATCGATGACTCTCTTCTTCAATGAATTAGAAATTACCTTTCGGAACGTTCAATTCAAGTTGTCTTGGAAGGTTTTAAGTTTGATATTCACAAAATAATTCTGGTGTGCCCCAGGGCGCCGTTCTGTCTCCGACGTTCTTTTTAATTTTCATTATTGATCTCTTGTCTGCTACTTCTAGTCCAATTTATTCCTTTGCTGGTGACAGCACTCTGCTTCTCATATTCGTTCCCGGACTCACGCCCCTGCTCTTCGGCTGTAGAACGGAAACGGCAGCGTATGCTAAGCTCATTAAATTCCGATATTAAAAGCATAACCAATTGGGGAACTATCAACCGAGTGGAATTTAAAGCTTCCAAAACTCAATGCTGTCTGCTGTCATTAAAGCGAAATTCAAATACCCAGCCATTATCCATGAATGGCACTTGCATCGTCGAAACCGATAAACTTTCCATTCTCGGTATATGTATCACTAACAACTTATGTTGAAATGACCACATATTCGATGTCGCCAAAAATGCTGCGAAATGTCTAGATTTCCTCAAGCGATGTACGAAATATTTTACCCCCTCTGATCTGGCCACAATATATAAGGCATTTATCCGCCCGAAACTGGAGTACAATGTTCATAACTGGTCAGGTGCTTATAAAACATTTCTGCACCAGCTAGATAGGATTGAAAACCGTGCGATAAAACTAATTGGTGATACTAATACCAGTCAATCAATTGACGCCCTCGAACACCGATGTAATGTCTCCTTTCTCACTTTGTTTTATCGCTATTTCCACCACCAGTGCTCCATTGAAATCGACAGTAGCATTCCGCCCATTCAAACTTTCAACCGTAACACCCGTCTCCCTATGAATGCTCATCAGTATACCCTCAAGCCCATTTTCGGACGTACTCTAAAATATCGTGATTCTTTCCTAAGCCGTACAACTCGCTTATGGAATGCCCTGCCGACCTCTGTGTTTCCTGGTCGTTATAACTTGCAAACATTTAAAAACAATGTACATCGGTACCTGTCTTTTCTTCCTCCCTAAATTTCCTTCGCCCGCGCTGTGTACGAACATTTTAAGGGTACAAAAACCCTTGAGCGCGTGCCGATCATAAAAAAAAAAATATTGCACTACACAATATAAGAATAAAAATATAAAAAAAATAATGAAAATCAATAAAAAAAAAATCTGGCCTAATGATCCTTAATGGATGTCATAAAAATGATTCTGAGGATATTCTGAACAATATATGTCTATATACAAGCTTTGCCTTCTTCCTCGCAATTTCTGTCGACTTTGTAACCTTTAACACGGAATAGGATTTTTCGTATAGTTGTCTTTTTCGCCTTTTATATTTTGTGCGTAACGTTGATTTTGTTCAAATAGGTTTTGTTTTCCGGTCTTCCGGTAATAAATAAATCATCTTGACACTTAAATACAGAATCATGTTTTGACGAAAGTCAGCTATTTTCATATTCAGAATGTTTTGATTGTATAGTATATATAGGGTTTTCCAATAGGGACTTGACAACTTTCAATTTAATTTGTGAACGTACTCTTTCAATCATCAATCAATCAAACTGTCACTGTCAATTTATTCAGTAAAATAATTAAAATATAAATGTAAAAACATTTTCATCATGGTAAAGCACACTAACGAATAACGTCTGCAAACGTTCTCCGATTGGGTTCCGGAAAAGATGCGCCAAGATGATGAATTTCATAGCAAGATCATCTTCAGTGACGAAGCTCATTTTTGGCTCAATGGTTTCGTCAATAAACAAAACCCACATGTGCTTCATGAATCACCACTTCATCCACAAAAAATAACTGTTTGGTGCGTTTTGCATGCCGGCGGCGTTATTGGACCATATTTTTTTCGTCGACGATAACGATCGTCACATTACTGTGAATGGTCAGCGTTTTCGCGCCATGATCACCGATTATTTTTGAACCGAATTGAAAGATATGGACTTGGACAACATGTGGTTTCAACAGAATGGTGCCACAAGTCACACAGCACACGCTACAATTGATTTATTGAAGAGTAAGTATGGTGAGCGTGTTATCTCAAGACATGGGCCAGTCGATTGGCCGCCTCGTTTGTGGATTTAACACCGCTTGACTATTTTCTTACGTTAAATCATTGGTTTATGTCAACACGCTGACGACGTTGGAAGAGCTCAGAGCCAACATTGAACGCGAAATAGCGGCCGTTTCGGCCGAAATGTGTGGCCTAGTCGTTGAAAATTGGGTCCAATTAATCGACCGCTGCAAACGTGCCCACGGTGGCCATATGAACGAAGTCGAGTTTCATTCATAAATGTTTTGATTGTAGTTCAAGCCAATAATAAAGTTTTTGAAATATCTCAAATGGTTTGCCTTTTATTTAAAAAAAAAAGGTGTCAAGTCGTTATTAGAAAACCCTATACTAGGTGGGGTGAAAAGTAATCTCCTTGACCGCCAGAATGCGCTGCTACTGCGACAACAGATTATGATGCCTTGAAGTCCGTTCATATTTAGGCAGACATGTTCAGTGCGATACTGTCTTTAGTTTTGTTTTGACAGCTGATTGTTGTTGACGTGACAAAAACGATTTTCGTTCTCTCATAAAACACTATTTTTTGAGAGCAAAACGGCGAAGGAAATAAAAGAAAAGTTGGATAAATATTATCGGGCTAATGCTCCGTCAGATTATACCGTCAAATATTGGTTTCATAGTAGCCGCAACTCCACTACCGATGAAGTCTGCAGCGACAGGCCCTCCGATGCGGTTACAGAGGTCAATGTCAAAAAAATACATGAAATGGTGTTGGCTGACCGGAAAGTGAAGGTGCGCGAGCTAGCAGATACCACAAAGATTAGTACTAAGCACACACGACATATTTTTGGCAATATTCTGCATATGAAAAAGATACCCTGCCGCTGGGTGACGCGGCACTCCTGACCAAAAACACGAACGCGAGAGCACTTCGGAAGAGTGTTTGGACTTTTGGCGTCGATTGGTAACTGTTGATGAAACTTGGATCCAGTATTACACACCAGAGAACAGAATGAATGCCCGGCAATTGAAGGCCGAAATCGCTGCAAAACGGCCTCACATGAAGCGAAAAAAAAAATTTGTTATTGCAAGACAATGCACCGGCGCACAAGAGCATCGCAACTTACGGCTCCAATTGCTCCAATCCACCGTATTCACCTGATTTGGCTCCCTTGGACTATTATCTCTTCCCAAACCTCAAAAGATGGCACATCAATAAAAAAAATCAGCTCACGCGAGGAAATCATCGATGCCGCGTAGGAGTATTTTGCAGACTTTCCGGAAAATTGCTTTTCGGACGGGATCAAGAAGTTGGAAAATCGCTGGAATAAGTGTATCAAACTAGAAGGGGACCATATTGAATAAAATAAAAAAAAACATTTAAAAAAAAAATAAATTTTTCATTCCCAAGGAGGTTACTTTTCACATTTACAAGCGCCGTAATTAATAGTGAATCAAAAGCAACTTTGTGGAACCAACGGATAGTTTTACGGAAAGGACTAAAGTAACATGCTAATTGATCAGCTAAGGTTTACATCAATTAACAAAACTTATGAAATGTGTACTTTACTTGCATATATTGTATTCCAAGATTATGTCTGGTTTGAGAATAACCTCACCAATCTTGTTCTTTTTTCCAGAACACAGTGCATCAGTATTTGTTGTGAATAAAAAGCGTTCTTCTCTTTTATCTCGTCAGTGTCCAACAACTATACCAGACTTTTCATAAGAAATACATTCTTTTTTATCAACTTTTGAGTCAATTTAGGCAAGTCTTTTTTATTATTTCGTAATGTTCCCTGTAGATGCGTCTTTCTATTTAGTCAAACGTTAGCCAATTCCATAGAAGTATAAAAATTGTCTACTGTTAGAGTTCAGTTTTCTCCAAAGTAACCTTCCATTAGGTGAATGCAAACATTGGTTAAAAAGGATAGACCTGTTGTTCTATCTGACTTTCCAGTGTTTAATCTTAAATTATAAATATAGACATCAGTATTCGCCAGTTTGAACATTCAAACACCATACTTGTTTGCTTTCCCTGGAAGGTATTGTCGAAATCCTAATCGACCACGGAAAGGGATCTGTCTTTAGTTATCAAGTTTTTGCCAGCTGGCCTGATGGGCTGCCAGTTTTATATGATGTTTCAAATGCTTTTGTTTGTTTTACTGGCTTTTCTACAGGGCGCGGGAGGGTGGTGTAGTAGTTTGAAACTCATGTGTATAAGTTTTCGATATTTTTCCCAGAGGATGTTGTGAAACTAAGACGGGACGAGCCAGTGCATCCTTAAGCAGTGGGTGTTAGTACGTGCTAGTTGTAAGTTAGTTACATTTAGCAAAGCCAGCAACCAATCCAACATCAGTGTTATGCCTTTATGTCAGAGTTAACGCCGACGCGATTTTCATAGAACTACATACAAATTCTTTGAAAAGACTTTTTCAGAGAATGAGATTCGAACCCGCGACCATCTGCTTGAGGAGTCTACGCATATATCACTACACCACAGCCACTTAGTTGCTTGGTCGCTACTTTTGAAGTGTATGAATCTCAACAAAATCTGAAACCGGTTGAGTGGAATAACGTATGGTACGAAAGAATTCGAAAATAATTTTGTCAGCTTCGAATAATCTATGATAGAAGGATATTTTACTACATCCACATACATGATTATGGCCAAAAACTCCATTATCTCCTTACGATCAGTATCCTTCCACTGATTGATGCTACCAATCTTTCGATTTCTGCACAGATATATGTAATTGTTCGCACTTTTATTTGTTCCTTTAACAATGATATATTGTATATAATCGTATCACTTATTACTGAAGAATTTTCTGTACTATTCAGATGATAAGCCCGGTTGATGTTGCATTATTTGCTGTAATGTAAAAACTTCTAAGAACTGCTTTAAACTATTTCCAGTTACAGGAGAATCACAAATGACCGGAATTTCTATCCAAATTCCCTCTGTTTTGTAATATCACTTTTTGCTGTTCGGTCTTTCCGATTTTTTTTTTTTTTTCTACAGAAATGCTAACACTTGTATCACAATCGTAAGCCGGGATGTAAAGGTCGTCCTCATCCGCACACAAATCGCCCGAACTATAAATAATATAATTTTTTCTGGCACTTCCAAAATTTCAACAATTTTCTCGGGGTCCATTTCTTTAACTAATTCTTAAAATTTAACCAGAAAATATAAAAGCAGGTCCACTCCGAACTCTTACTTCGTTCTTATAACTTCCGCCTTCTTTAGATCATGGGTGATACACGCGCAAAAAAAAGAAAAATATTAGCAAATGTGTCACCGATTATGACTATGAAACAACATGATCAAAAATATCTTAATATGTCTACTATTACTGGTGCAAAAGATTCTAGCCGTTAATACATCCTAACATGTATAGGATGATTCATCGTGAGGTTTGATTCTCAATAGGCCTTTTTTGACAGATCACATGTGACTCCTATCAAACTGCTTTGTCATTTTTGTTCAGTATCGTTTGATAAGTCATCATGGAAAGACTTACACTTCAATAGCGTCTTCAAATTGTTCAGATGAATAATGAAAACAGCGTTCTGTGAGAAATGTTTTTCGTGCGATTCGAGGAACTTACGGTGCGCATAATCGACCTACTCAAACCACTATTGCCAATACCATTCGCAAATTTGAGTTCCAGTTTACATCAGTGAATGATACTCGACCGATTAGACCACATCCAGCACGTAGTGAAGAGACTATAGCAGCTGTAGCTGAAAGTATAAGCGAAGACCGTGACGAATCGATTCGTCATCGTTCTCAGCAGCTTGGCTTGGCGTATTCGACAACTTGACGTATTTTACGTGAGAGTCTCGGCCTAAAAGAGTACAAAATTCAACTTCTGCAAAAATTTAATCCAGGCGACTTGAATTTGCTTCATATTTTCAGTGAATGAGCTCTGGAAATACTCAAGGAAAATCAATGTCATATTTGGGCTGATGAGCAACCCGAAGAGAACCAATAGCTTTCATTACATCCATTAAAACAACGGTATGATGTTGGTTTATGGGCTGGTTTAATCATTGGTCCATATCAGAATGTTGCCGTCAATAGTAACCGTTATCGCGCCATGTTAACGGACTATGTGCTTTCTGAATTTCAAGCACATGGTCTCGGTGAGCTCTGGTTTCAACAAGACGGCGCTGCAAGCCATACAGCGCGTGAAACAATGAACTTCTTCAGAAATCATTTTGGTGAGAACCTAATTTCACGTTTTGCTACGGTAAATTGGCCGCCTTAATAGTGCGATATCACGCCTTTGGACTATTTTCTTTGGGGATATGTAAAGTCTCAGGTCTCCAGGAATCAGCCAGCTACGATTGACGCTTTGGAAGCCAACATAACTCGTGTTATCTGCGAGATTCCAGTCGCTATGGTCGAACGAGTCGCCCAAAATTGGACGTTCAGAATGGACCACCTCAGACGTAGTCGTAGCTAACATTTACATAATATCTTTTTAAAAAAGTAAATGCCATGAATTGTTATTTTAATTATTGTAAAAAAATTTATTTTCACTTTCAAATTTGTGTACTTTATTTTACATTATAAATCAAACTTTACTATGAATCACCCTATATATTCCTGATTGGCACCAGGGGAAAGATTTTTGTTGTGATCACCGGTGATACACTGACCTCCGGGGAATGATTTTTGTTGTGATCACCAGTAATACACTGGCAGCCAACGTGTTAAAAACTAACGGCTTAGGAAGCAAATCACATAAATGCAGGGAGAAGGGGTAGTAAACAGTTTGTTAAAAAAAAATACTTAGGCGTACGTCATTCTGTTTACATGGATAACTTCTGCAATTATCTTTGTGTATCTTTGTGCAGAGAACTTGAAAAATTGGAAAAAGGTAAAGTTATAAGTAGATTTACAAAATAAGGGATCTGCGTATCTAAATAGTTAGACAAAAGAGAAGTTTTCATGAGTTTAAGCATATTTGACACCATAATAGTGCTAAGCTTAGTGCTAAGCGGAAAAGAACTACTGGAAGTTATAAAAGAACTCCCACAATATAAAGAAGTTCCACCTATTGCTCCCCAAATGAAATTAAAAGAAAAACTGCATGTTCCAGAATTAGTTGGGCGCGACAAAAATAACAAAATGATGAGAAGACATTGTTTTCTTTGTTTAAAAGAAAAGAAAAAAACAGTCAACCAATTATTATGGCCCTGATTGTCAAGGTCACGTGTTTTGTTAGACTCCGTGCTTTAGAAACCAAGAGGATCCAAAAAAATTTAAGATATCCAAGAGTCATGAGGCGCCAGAAAATTTGTAGAATTCTGAGGAAAATTTGTTGTAATGTAATCTAATTATTTTTAACAGTTGAACCAATAACACAACCAATGTCACTTCTTTTAGAGGACTATATGGTATGTGGTTCCAATGGATAAAGAAATCGTCATATTGTGGGGTCTGATCGTGTTAAGGCTTAACATAGCTGATCTTTATCCTAGAAACACATTTCAAATATAAGCTTACTTCAGAAAAGACGTTTCAAGTGCATATATCATAGCATAGACATTCAAGTTTCAGAAAACGTGACGGGGTTAATAGAGTTACTTTTCGACATCATATTATTTTTAAATCTTACGATATTCTGATTGTGTATGCGCAAAGCTATACTTTTTCATCTGTAGGGATTTAAACAAAAATACTAGAGAATTTAACTTGAAATACAAGTTGTTTTAAATCCTCGAAACATTTTTTATATTCAGTTTTCGGTATGTCCATCACTGCTTCCTGCGATTTTTCCATTACTTCCTCTCGGCTGCTGGATCGCGTTCCGCGTAGTGGTTTTTTAACTCGATTGGACAAAAAGAAGTCCCAGAACCAAATCAGGTGAATTCGGTGACTGTTGGATGATATTTGTTGCATTTTTCGTCAAAAAATTACGAATAATGATGGCACTGTGCGGCGGTGCGTTATCATAGTGCAAAATCCATGAGCTCACAATTCTGGTCTCTTTCGGCGAATTGCTTCACACAAACGTCTCATAACGCCCAAATAATACTCTTTGTTTACTGTCTGGCCTTCTGGCAAAAATTCATGATGCACTATACCATTGTAATCCATGAAAACCGTGAGCATTGCCTTCTTTTTTGACTGAAAACGACATGGTTTTTTGGTCTCGGCTCGTTCGGTGAACGTCTTTCACTTGCCTGATGTCTGGATCGCGTGTCATACTCATAAAACCACGTCTCGTCTCCAGTAATGATCCTTTTGATGAATGTGGGATCGGATTCAGTCTCGCAAATCATCTCTTTTGCAACGTCAACACCGTCTCTTTTTTGCATGAAATTGAGGTCTTTTGGCATCAAATTTGCTGCTACAGGACGGAAAGCCAAATCATTAACCAAAATATCTTTCACGGATCCATAGGCGATGTTCAAGTTCTCATGTATCTCTCTGATGATATTTTCGTCGGCTTTCGATGTCGATGGTCTGACAGTGCGATCATCATCTTCGATTGACTCACGACCACTTTTGAACCGCTCGTGACACTGATAAGCGACCGTTTTCTTAAGAGAATCGTTGCCCAAACACTTTCCAACATTTTCAACGTTCGCGTACCATTTAATCCGTTTTTTACGCAAAATTTAACACAAGTTCTTTGTTGCAAATTGAAATCCATTTCTAAAATTGTAAAAAATCGCCAACACACACGGAGATAGATGTAATCTTGGCTACGTAACTTGCAAATGTCAAGCTATGACGCTAAGACTTCGATGGAATGTCAACAACAGATGTACTAACTTAACAAAAAAACAACTCAAATCAGAACAATAAGAGCGCCACACGGTGGTTATATTTTGAACAAGGTGGTAGAAAACCGCATAGAAAGCGATTACGGGACGTGAAACTTTGCGAAAACAGATACCATATAAGCAATTCATTGGAACCACTTGGTTTAAGTGGTTTATGCAGTATAAACTTATTTACTTACTTTGGTTATGCTAGAGTACGAGATCAACCTAGGAATCAACCTAGATTGAGGTCTTTTTCTACTTGCGTGCGACATATTAGAT
Organism: Volucella inanis; assembly: GCA_907269105.1. Taxonomy (NCBI): domain Eukaryota; kingdom Metazoa; phylum Arthropoda; class Insecta; order Diptera; family Syrphidae; genus Volucella; species Volucella inanis. The sequence continues at coordinate 155,082,219 of OU026153.1, forward strand.
GCGGTTGTTTTCTGTTGCTCCGATCTTCGAGATTAGACTCGATGGGCATAGGCGCGTTCAATATAGCCTCCTCTATTCCCTGTCAACATAAACGGGACTGAAAATCACCCGCGTTGTCTTTCTCTTGAAACGCCCAAGTACTTCTTTATCCACTATTCTAAGCCTTTGCTTTATAGAGCGGGATAAGATAATAAGGTTCTTGGATAAAGACATTTTGGTCTTACTAAAGACGGATCTGTTATTCAATCACTCCATCAGCCGAATAAAACAGCGGCGACACAAGAGTAATTCTGCGTCAGATTTCTACACTGGTAAAGTTCCAGCGTAGTATGCGGCCTTTTCTGATTTCTGATAATGGAGTGTACTTTGTTTTGCCCTCGCTTGCTTACACTCATTTTTGCGACTTTCGTCTCAATACTCACAAAAAGTTTATTGACGTCTCACTGTATCAATGTCAACACTGATTATTTAATTTAGCAGAATAGATCTTATAAGCAATGCTTAGGAGACTTATTCATCTATAGTTGGCGCAGTCAATAGAGGTTCTATTCACATGGCATGCTTTCCGCTGACATATCATACAGATGAGCTGGTCCATGTTCCTATCGAGGACATTTCAAGCTGCTTTAAATATCTTAACGGACTGCGCAAGTAACCTTCTTAGACTTAAGCTTCGATATCGCGACTTTAGCTTCGTCTAGGATAGGAGGACGGAATTCTCCGTCGCCTTCTTCAAGGATGGATGGTTTATTCTGCCTGTCAAAGGTATTTGAAATATCATTGCTGTTGTACAGTCAACAGAAATAGTCTTTCTATATTATACTTTCATCTGCGACTCTAGTTTCCCCTGTTCATGTTTTCAGGTTTCCCTAATGGATTTGTAATACCGGCAGATTCGTCGGTTCACCGTATAAACATTTGAACGTCATTCCCGTGGCAACAACTCCCCTTTCACCCCTCGTGCACTTCTCCTTTTTTTTCTGTCTTTTGTTTTCCGAGAAGTATGCGCTCTTCCTTTTTCTTCTGCTCGTTAGCACACCTATATACATCGTTGCAGCACAGCCTTATGTACTCGTATACCATATATTATATATCTTGTTTGATTGCATGTTTAGTCCTATTCAAATTAGTTGGACAACGGCAACATGCATAGATAAAGTAAGAGAATGAAATCTATTTCAACAATCAATTTCCTATATTTGTTTTTGTAAAGTTCCCTTTTTTTGAATAGCCCTACACCTGCAACCTGTCTATACTAAGGTCATACAAATGAAATATCTTTTAGTAAAGAGAAATCCAACATCATAAGAAGTACATGCTTGAAGTCCAGTCAAACGTGCCAACATAAGTTTCATACATGAAAAAGATTCAATCGTCGAAATATACATTTAGAAGATGAGCATTCTCTCCGAAATATGGGCCACAGTTGGAAGTCCTGAATTTTAGTGGCACTCGATTAAACAGTCAGATACCAGATTTTCGTTCCACTTGCATTGTATAAAGGCGACACGTAAAATTGCAACGACAACCGATTGGTGAAGCTAATGTCGCATACCTAGTACTAAAATATGCGGCAGAGTTCTAGATAGTCGACAGTACTATAATAGTCATCTCTATAGCGGTCAAAGTGGTACTTTGGAAGGCGGGCCAACGTAATTCGTATGACGTACAACATAATTCAAAATTTGGAGATAATGATAAGGAAACATCGTGATGCTTTGAAAGATCTCGCTTTAATCAACAATTGGACGGCACTTAAATCTCAAAAGGTACATGAGAATAGTCGTGTTTTTTTGTACGCATGTTAGCGATTGTTACAAAAAAAACACTCAACTCAGCTTAAGAACTCCTGGCATTAAAATCGCGAAGGACGATTTGCACGTCATATTTAGGGCTCGTAGGTTTTACCCCTTTGTCGGGGCTAAGGAGTGTATAAGGCTTACGTTGGAGGATTTAGACTTTATGCGAATCGTTGACAGGCGTTGGCTTGCATATCTGGAGCTTAAGACTTGTTATCTATGTCTTGCTCTGAAGGAGAATCCGCACCCGAATAAACGCTGCGACTGCTGTCCATGTCTCGTCGGTTGCCTGTAATATTCTCCACAGTGGGTATCAGAGTTTTGATTCCTCTTATTGCCCGGCTTATTCTGCTCGGTTGCATTTCAACATTCTATGTGCGCACTCAAAGATCGTTGTCCTTTAGTCATTTAGCAGGGTTGGCAATATTAAATCCGTTGCTATCCGAAACTGTTAACTGGTTCGTACCATTTTTATTATTTCTTACGAATAGGGTTGTGAACCATATGACGGCGTAGGCCAGGCATGCGCTCTCCAGTTCACCCTTTATGAGTAAGGATTTACTTATGCTGTTACCGCAACTGAGAACTAAGGCAAGAACTACTTGATTGTTGCGCTGCTAGGAGCTTCAAATTTATATTTCAATCAGCAGTTTCCCAATTATTCACCGCTCAGATCCCCATTGCCAGGTAGGCTACAAATGAAGACTATTTTCAGAGGCGGCCTAGATCGCCTTAGGATGGCGTTTATTATTTGCCGAGAAGATGTCAAGTTCTTTAAAATGACCGAATATTTCCAAAATTCGACGAGGATATGTTTGTTTTCAGTTGAGTGACCTTATTGGGTGCAAAGCATTATTATCCCCATCGTCAATGCAAATCACACTACATGGAATAACCACAGTGTTTCCATTACCGGCACAAGCACCTGTCCATGAATTGGTCCTTGCCAATTTCCCTAAACCTTTTTTTTTTGTGTGAATTTTATTCCAAAACATCCTTTCATATCGCGTATCCTTTTCATCATCGACAACGAAAACTATCAAATAAAAAATTAAAAATCACTTTAAAGGAAAGCAACTGCTACTTCGCGTTGATGACAATGGTGGTGAATGTAATAGGGATGGAGATGATGACGTTGACTTTGGTTATGGTAAGGACGCTAAGCAAACTCTTGTAGTGTTCTTCAATATAACAACATCCGCTAAGCGACCGATGAACGCGACGTTCTACAAGGCTACAAGGACAACAACGATAAAAGCTTTGAATGAAAGTAGAGAATATAACTTATAAGGAGTTAACTTTCATTTTGCATAACATCACGGAATATTACTTTTCCCTGATGCAGGTGGCCGAGGTTACTCTTGTATAATTTGACTGCAACACCGGGTGACACCAATATCCGATGGCGTGGACAGAAACTTAATTAAAAACTTTCTTTTTAGCACTGCATCCGTGAAGTTTAGTCATAAAGTTATTGGTATGATTGTGTGTGCCTTGACTACAAGAGATTGAGTATTGTACTTCTACATCGAGATATAATTTTGCTTTTGCGAAAAAAAAGCACCAGGACCCGGACTAGAACAAGGACCAGGACATTGAAGTCTTTCTTCTATTGAGTAACAAAGTACTCAACTATACATGTTTGTAGGTATATTGGAAAAAAAAATTGTGCTTAAGTGAAAGTTGAAACGTTACCAGGACTTGCATGACGTTGGCCATAAGGAAGCCTTCATTTCGAAAGTGTGATTTTCTTTTAAGAGTTCAATGAGGTAGAATATTTTCCTTTTTTCCTGGAACAAATGAAACGATTAATATCAGTGATATTGGTTTCTGGGTGGTACCTGCAATCGAAGAGATGTTGCTTTTGATGAAAGTGCACTCTTGTGTATGGCTTAACGCCTCCGCTTGTCAGAAGTGCAAAGTGAGATGGAAAGTGATAATTAGTATGAGCAAAGATGCAAATTGTCCAGACACTGAGGTAAAAGAAACAAGCGCAATATTATGGGAGTCGTAATTAAATGTAATTGAAATGTATTTCGAACATGGAACGAGTGTCATGGTCATATTCGTATTTTTGCTGTATACAAAGACAGGCTTGTTGGGTGCCTTTACACTCAACGACAGTCCAAGAACCTCACAAAGTTTGATCTTATGCTGCTTGGCTATCAACAGCCAAATTGGGATGCAGTTAACTATCTATAAGAGACATAGGTGTCAGTCACTTTTTAGGAAATTCAGAAGGTGTCTAAGAATGGAATGATGCACGCGATCAAGATTCTTTTTATGAAGATGACCAGGTCTGCTTGGTCAAATTGACGCTTAGCCCACAGTTGTTTAAACAAAATTAGTGTATTAAAGAGATTAATGGAATATCTGTAAGAGTTTAAGATGGAAGAGACGAGGACACCGTGAATTATGAAGTTTGGAATTCAAGGAAGTTGAAAACTAACACGTCCAATTCTGATTTTTTTTTTTTTTTCTACACAACATTCTCTGGTATCTAGAAATTTTACTTATCTTATCTTCTAAATACCTACATATGTGTATGTTGCTTAGAAATTCTATCGCTATTGTAGTTTTATGACCGTGGGACGCCCATGTTGCTAAAAACAAACAAAGAAATCGATTACATACATTCTGCGGGGCCGAAAGATTTCTATGATGATATCCGCATTAAAAATGACAACGCCTTTTTTAGGTTTTGAAAATTTATTTTTCAATATAACCGCCTTTGAACTCGATACTTTTTCAACCCCTCCGTGTAGTACGACTTTTGTTGGTCTGCAAACCACTCCTCCTCATTCGACCCCTATTTCTTTCCGGCGAGCGATCTTTTAAGGTTTGAGAACAATAAGAATTCCCAAAGAGCCAAATCCGGAAAATACGGAGGATAGGGGAGCAATTTGGCTGTGGCAACTGGATAGGTGTGAGCGTTACGTTGTGGAAGAGCAAATGTGGTCGTTTGAATCGGCCCAATAAATCGACGTAGTATGCTCCTGTGAATTTTTTCCCTTCTTCAAATAGTGAACGTGGATCACACCTCGCACTTCAAAAAAAACAGTGGCCATCACCTTTCCGACCAACGGTTCGGTCTTCGCCTTCTTTGATGCACGTTCATCGGGTAAAACCTATTGTTTCGATTTTTTTTGGTCTCTGGTGTGTATCAATGAATCCATGTCTCATAGACGGTCACGAAATGACGCAGAAACTCATCCGGATTTCGATTAAACAGGGCCAAGCACGTCTTTTAAGTGTACTTACAATTGCACTTGTTCTCCGGTGTGAGCAAAACACGCTACCCATCGCGCGGACAGGATATAGCTAACGCGTTCAATTGAGATGACAGCTATCTAAGCTAACTCGCGAATTTTCAATCGGTAGTCCGCCAATACAAGATCATGGATTTTGTCCACGGTTTCCTCTGTGGTAACCGTATTTGGGCCACCTGGGCGCGGTTCATCAAAAACCTACATGCGGCCACTACGAAACTCTGTATGGGAAAGTGAATGGCCCCCTCACACTCCATCGAGAAAGGGCTTGATTTCCTCACAGATTTTGCTACTCAAAACCAAAAATCGGATCACGGATCGCAAAAAACACTAAAACGGTGTTTGAAAATGGGTGTCAAAACAAAACTAACTAAGCGTCGGATTGTCACCAAATTTTGAGAGGCAGGCTAGAAGAGATTATACTAAATGATGGTAAACCTTCAACTGGGGTAACTTTGACCGATGGTATAACTTTGACCGAAAATTAGAAAGAAATGATTAATAGATTTTATCGCCATCTTTCTAGTACGAAATGCATCAATCCTGACAATGAGGCAATACCAAAATATCAAGACTTTCAAGGCCCAAATTAAATCGGAAAACATAAAGAAGTACTTTAGTAACTTAGAAGTTACTTTGGAATCGATAGATGGCGAATGGCTTTGTGCAGAGAGGTAAATTAATTTAAGTTTAATAATGACGAAAAGTATTGTAATTTAAAATATTAAAATTCTTGATATCACTTTCAATAAAGAATTTTTAACTTTGATGAAACAGATTTATGCGATGACCCTGGGACAAGAAAATGTGTTTTTAAAAAGGGTACAAAGTACCCAGAACGTGTGATGGATAGCGCTAAAACGAACTTATCCGCTATGTTTTGTGGATCAGCAAATGGAAAGCTGTTGTCACCATATGTTGTGTACAAGACTACACACTTATGGGAATCGTGGATTCAAGGTGTACCTCCAAGAACTCGCTTCAACCGCAGTAAGTCAGGATGGTTTGATGTTATATTTAAGAACGGGTTCCTTAATTTTTTTATTCCCGAGACAAGACACTTAGGGCAAGAGATTGTCATAATAGGCAATAATTTGGTAAGCCATTTTTCTGTTGAGGTAGTGGAAGCAGCGGCATCTAATATCATAAGGTTTGTGTGCTTATCAAAAAACTCAACACAAATTTGTCAGCCTTTAGATGTGGCATTTTTCGCCACATTTCATTTTGAAAAGCTGGAATAACTCTCAAGGGAAAAACGCACAAAATTTATCGAAAGAGATTTTTCCATATTTATTGAGGCAATTAATCAATTCATTTGCCAATGAGGGTGGAACATTTGACAATCTTTCTGCTGGCTTCAAAAAATGCGGTATTTTCCCGTTAAACCCTTTAGAAGTCCTTAACAGATTGCCATCGAATGATGATAGTGGTGAAGCCAATGCTGGGTAAGCACTTTCATCTGCAGTATTGTCGGTACTGAAATCAATGCTTCACAGTGATAGTAACGAGGTTCGTCCTCGTAAAAAGAGGTCAAAACTAATGGTTGAACCTTGAAAAAGTATTGAAGTTGTTGCCGATGAAGCTGCTTCCCATTTAACACACGACGAAGCGAAAAGTTTTAAAAAAGGTAGACTATTTAGACGACCCTGAAGAGAAGCAAAAAGATGTCAATTGACCAAATGCGGACGAGGACGATCTATCAGTGGATCAAATATATGCCATTTTATGCGCACATAAATAACAACTGATTTTTTTTTTTCTTAATAATAAAAAGTGTGAATGTGTTCCTTTTTTAGTTTAAGTTTTTTGTACATCTTAATATAACAAAACGGTTAGGTAATGTTATTCAAATATATTTTTTATAAAAGAAATTAAGCTATCAAAGTAAGACTTAGGGCAGGACAACATTGACCACGCAGTTTTTTGCCAAAAAATAGCCTTAATTATACTTTTTGTTTTATTTATTCACATGAACATGAACATTAAAACAATTAATACAGCCCCTAATAGGAAGAAGTTAAGACTAAATATAATTTGGTAAACTGCTGCTTTTGTTTAAAATTTGAAATCGATCAATGCTTGCCAATTAAACAGTCCTCGTGTACACAATTATTATTACAAAGATAATTATTGAATATAGTTTAATTATAATTAATAGTTATAGATAGTTTAAATCATTTAAATTGAGTTCACTGTTACTTCTGATTTCCGTTAAATTGAAGTGGTGTTACTTTGTCTTCGGGTACCTCGTGGATAGTTGTTGCTATTGCGTACTGAACAGCATTGATTTTATTTTGTAAAGTTTAAGACCTGATAGTGTGATGCTTTCATGCCTCGCTGTGTAACCTGCCATTTGAAATACCAACACTGTAATTTTATCTTTGAGCCGCTATCTCTGCGAGCTTAAGTTAAGTAACATTCACATTGAATTATTAGAAGTCAAGCAATAAAGACCACATTTTTCGATTTTAGTTTTTTGTGGCATTGTTTTTAATAATCCAATAAATCATAAGAGGACTCATAAGATAATTTGACATCGTCGATTAAGTAAAATTAATAAACTGCAACTCTGGTCTAATTTTGTGTTTCGCATAACAAAAGTGTTCCCACAAAGTTTTTGGTGAACATCCAAGATTCTTATTTGCTGTTGCCGTTGTGCTGTAATGTGATGTCTTCTTACAAAAATAAAAGAGCTTCAGCCACATTACAACTTACGAAACTCCGGAAATATCTCGATTCAGCTAATACTAGTGTTTCTTTGCGCAAATGGGAAGTTAAGTTAGGCCTGTTAGAAACATATTTTAAAAAGTTCGAAGATGCACAAACTAATATCGAGATCATAGATAAAGCCGAGTTGGAAAATGACAAAAGAGTTAATTTCGAAGAAATGTATACTGAAATCAAAACAAAAATTCTCACGCTGATGGATGGTAAAAGGAAGTCTACAATTGGAGTTAATATTACATATGATTCAACTTTCCTGAGTATAAAGCCTAAAAGTGCTCGATTGCCTAAATTGGAACTAACGAAGTTCTCTGGAAAATACACCGACTGTCCAGATTTCCTATCTATTATGTTTGAGACATTAGTGGATGGAGACGATGAACTTTCGGCTATTGAAAAGTTCCAACACTTACGTTCATGTTTGTCGAATTTCGACTTCAAGACCATCCAATCCCTCGAAGTTACCAGTGAAAACTACACCAAAGCTATTGATCTTTTAAAGTCCCGATTCAATAATAAACGTTTAATATTTCAGGCACATATTAAAGACATTTTCAAGTTACCAAGCGTGAATGGAGGATCGATATCTAAGCTACGTGATCTAAGTGACAGCATTAACTCCCATCTCAGAGCACTAAACACTCTCAGAAGTAAGGAAGAAATTCTGGATGGATTATTAGTTCATCCTGTCGTCAGCAAACTTGATTCAAGGAATCGTACAAAGTGGGAAGAAGAAGCAACTATCAACGCCTTGCCCAAATGGAATCAACTTGCGGAATTCATAGAAAAACGATGTCAACTTCTTGAAATTATGGAAAATGCGTCAAGTTCTGGCACCAGGCATCAACAACCAACATCAAGCAATGCACGTAAGTCTTTCAAACGATCATAACATTTACGTATGTAAGGCTTTCGCTAATCTGTCACCTGAAAAACGTTATTAAGAAGCCAAAATTAGGAAATTATGCATGAATTGCCTTCGAACTGGCCACCAAGTTCGTAATTGTAGTTCGCATCCCTGCAAACATTGCTCCCAACGGCATAATACGATGCTTCACATGAGTCCTGTTTTCAATGAAACATCAATCGTACCTGATTGACATTCAAAACCAAATCTTTTATCGAGCAGTAACTCAAACACATCTCTCCTCTCCAAATCATATTCAATTAATCAATTTCCTATCGAAGGAAAGAAACAGAAATCATTCACATTTCTTGCAACAGCCTTGATTTTAGTGCGAGACTGCAATGGTTCCTACGTTACGTGCAGGACCCTGCTGGACTCAGGGTCCCAAATTCATTTTGCTACTGATCGTCTTATTCAGCAGCTTGGTGTCAAACGTCTAAGATCTACTCATCCCATAGGCGGTATTGGAGAAACAAGCACAATATCGAAATATAAAACAAATCTTAAATTGAGATCTCGTTTAAATAACTATACGACGAATATTGAGGTACACATTCTACCATCATTTACCTGTAACCAGCCAGAAAAATCCCTTAAAAATATTGATTACATTCAAACATCGAACTAGCTGACCCTCACTTCTACAAATCAATAGAAAGTCTTCTTAAATCCTTCTGGGAAATAGAATCCCATGAAACTTTCTCGAAAGTGCTTAGCGCAGAGAGAAACATATCAACGTCTCTCCTCTGGAAAATTTTCAGTTCGTTTCCCATTCAAAAAATCTCCCAATGAACTAGGCGAGTCACTTAAGCTTGCTCAAAGGCGCTTTTACAATCTCGAGGCCAAATTGGACCGAAATAACGACCTAAAGCAGCAGTATACGAGTTTCATCAACGAGTACATTCAGCTTCATCACATGACTAGGGTACATACCAATGTTCTTAAAACTAATTATTTTTGCCTTCCTCATTACTGCGTCACAAAGGCGGATAGTACCACGGCCAAATTACGCGTAGTGTTCGATTCCTCAGCGATATCATCATCGGGTCTATCACTTAATGACATCCTTATGTTGGGGCCTACTATCCAGGACGATTTATTTACAATTCTTCTTCGCTTTCTAATATACAGATTCGGTATTACGGCTGATATCTCGAAAATGTACAGGGGTGTACAGGTTCAGCCGCCTGATGTTGAGCAAGGGTGGCTTTTATCTGCGCAAGTGGTTCTCAAACAATTCCGAATTTATACAAAAGATTCCCGAAAGTGACAAAGAAACATTTTTAGATTTCAACGACAAGCAGGTTACAAAAACACTTGGCTTAATATGGCAGCCTGATTCATGATGAGTTTCGATTTTTTTGCTCACCAGTTGAGCCTTCTCAAGTTGCGACAAAAAGAGAAATACTTTCCAGCATTGCTAAGTTGTATGATCCGCTCGGTCTCATCAGCCCAATTGTGATGAAGGCAAAAATATTCATGCGAGCGCTATGGAAAGAATCTATGGGATGAATCGCTTCCACAACATCTACATACAAATTGGTTGGAGTTTCGCAAAGAATTAGTACACATAAGTCTTATAAAATTCCCTCGTTATACGCTACGGCCAAATTCAACGATTCAACTGCACGGATTTGCCGATGCTAGTCAAAAGGCTTGTGGAGCGTGTAATTATTTACGTTGTCATGATACGATCCACTCAATTGGCACAATACTTCTCTGTGCGAAATCTCGAGTAGCACCCTTAAAATCCATTTCCATACCTTGATTAGAGTTATGTGCCGCACTCCTTCTGGCGGAATTAATGCAACGTATTCGGCAGCTTTTGCGTCTATAGAATTGTTAAATATTTTTTTGGAGTGATTCAACTGTTGTTCTATCATGGATACATTCCGATGCATGGAGGTGGAATACATTTATCTCGAACAGGGTAGCAAAAATAAAGGGTTTGTCAGAAAGCATTGCTTGGTGACATGTGAATTCAAATTTTAATCCGGCTGATATTCTATCGAGGGGAGCATTTCCTGCTAAATTGACACAAAGTACCCTTTGGATGTCCGGTCCGGAATTCTTACTGGATGACGAAGATATGTGGCCACTGTTAGACCCAAGGAAATTTGAAGAAAATCCTCCAGAGAAACGGAAAACAAAATCAATCGCCCTAGTGATTACCGGAAATGAAGATTGCAAATATCTTAATACGTACACCAAGATGGTACACCTATGTCTATCGTTTTTTTATCAACGCGTCGTCAAATATTGAAAATCGCAAAGGAGGTACATTAACCACCCTAGAGCTGGAACGAGGATTAAAGTACATAGTACGAATGGCACAAGTTAGTGAACTTTCCGATGAATACAGCAGCTTTCAAATCATAAAGAAGTTCATAGAACGAGCAAGTTAAAGACATTAACACCTTTTTTGGATGAACATGGTGTCATGTGAGTTTTCTGCCGCCTCCATAATTCCTCTTTGCCCTATTCAATCAAGCATCCCATTATTAATCATTTTCATCTTCGGAATATACATGCTGGACCTCAAAGTTTACTTGTTGCCCTTAGAACGAAATTTATTCCAATTGGGGGCAAACATACTGTAAGGAAAGTAATAAATAAATATATTCGCTGCTTTAGAACTAGTCCACTAGTTATGCAACAACTTCAAGGGAAACTCCCGCTAGATAGGGTGCAACCATCACGACCATTTACTACGACAGGTGTAGATTATTGTGGACCCTTTTATATTCAATCAGGAATTTAAGGCCGAGCACCTAATAAAGTTTACATCTGCCTGTTTATATGTTTCGGAGTTAAGGCTGTACATTTAGAAGTCGCGACTGATCTTTCGTCCTCTGCATTTCTGGCCGCTCTAAAAAAGATTTATCGCCAGACGCGGCAAACCAAAAGCAATTTACTCGGACAATGCAACAAATTTTGTAGGAGCGAACAAAGAATTAAATGAGCTGAAGTCATTATTCTACTCGCAACAGCACATTGATTTGGTTCAGCAAACCTGCTTAAGCGATGGTATACAATGGAAGTTTATACCGCCTCGCTCCCCTCACTTCGGAGGACTTTGGGAGTCCTCAATAAAGATAGCCAAAAACCATTTGCGTCGTGTTGTCGGCTACGTAACTTTGTCCTATGAAGAATTGCATACGTTAGTCTGTCAAATTGAAGCTATTATTTACTCTCGCCCATTGAGTCCAATTTCAGATGATTCTTCTGACCTTGGTGTTTTAACGCCAGGTCATTTTTTAATTGGAGGTCCGCTTACTGCTATTTTAGAGCCGGACACCGATGACTTAAACATAAGCAGACTATCAAGATGGCAAATAGTTAGATACATGATGCAGAGTTTTTGGTAAAGGTGGACCAGAGAATATTTAACTTCTCTTCAGAAACGATGCAAATGGAATCGAGAGACAGCTAATAAAGCTGTTGTAAGTATGGTGCTCTTGAAGGACGACAATCTACCTCCCCTGCAATGGTTATTAGGCAGAGTGACTCAAGTCATTCCTGGAGCTGACGGGTTCATCCGAGTCATTTGCGTTAAAACGGCTAGAGGACTGGTAAAAAGAGCAATCACAATTATCTCAAAGCTTCCTACGGACAACGGCCAAAATTCGTCATAAGAATGTATTTGTACATATGTACATACATTGATCATGTCATTTGAAATACCAACACTGTAATTTTATCTTTGAGCTGTTATCTCTGCGAGCATCAGTTAAGTAACATTCACATTGAATTATTAGAAGTCAAGCAATAAAGACCACATTTTTCGATTTCGTGTTTGCTTCTTCTTTAGCTAGTTTTTCGTTGCATTGGTTTTAATAATCCAATAAATCTTGGATTAACTTTTACTTTGAGCAGAGCCGAAAGCTCACAAATTTGATTCAGGGCCGACTGTCAAGGCGATTTTCCCTTGCAAATAAAGTGTTTATGTAGACTTTTTGTACACTTGTTCAGTTGCGCTTGGGACATTAGAAAACATGAGTTTAGCCCAAAATTCACTAAGTAGTTTTACTTTAATGATTTTCTCCCTCTGCTGGAATGGTATCACTATCAATCTGAATACTTCTAATGATTCGCTTTGAGTAAGTGGTTTCTCTGCCTTGATTTCCAGCTTGTTGTCTATAATAAATCCCTGTGCTTCTTTGAGATTGTGAGTATAAACGCTAAGCAATTGAATTTCGCTTTGTTTTCTCGGTTCCTTCAACTTGCCTGGAGGCCTTTCTTTGAAAAGCATCAACTCTGTACTGAGTTCTAATGGCGTGATGAGGGCTGAGTTTATTTGTCCATTATTCAAGTCAATTAGAAACTCCATTATGAACCTTTGTACCATTTCGCACTCATTCATCAAAATGGTGATTTGCGTAACTAACATTTGAAATTGAATCGCCATTTTTTCTCGATTTATATCTTTTATTATTTCCGAGTGGTATTTGTTGATTTCGTTTGACTTCAATTATATTTCACATTTTTATGTTATCGCTAACTGGTTCATTATTCATCTGGTTTGCAATCCCCTTTAAAATGTATTGCTGCAGTAGTCGAAAAATCGTTACTGATATAGAATAGATTGGTTGTATGATAATTTTTCTGCCTTTACCAAACCTCATTAACGTAAGCTACCACTCTCTGTAGCTAAACATCACACATGCAGCTTGAACATCGATTTATTAAATTTTCAACGAATTTGTGTTGTCCTTTTTAGTCCGCTAAAGTTTTTCTGACAAGGGGAGCCATTTTGGCCAATTCCACTTAATGTCTTAATGGTCAATAACTTTGAATCTGCAATACCCGTAGAAGCCACGTCTGCTGGATTGTCCTTATTGCTGGATTAAAGTTATCTTTATTTTTGTTGTTTTCATACCATCCATCCATCCATCAATTGTTAAATCACTCCATGCATTCGTTTTATGATTCTACTCTTTATTATTACTTTTTTTTTTCAATCAATTTTGGTAGCAAGTGGGCGGCACAGATTTACAGCTTTGGAAACGTTTTTCGATTCTTATATTCCAGACAATGTATATGACAGCAACATATGCCTTTTCTGAGACATCTCCAAATCCATGAATTTCTATATAAGATTACTAATTTGTCTTCACCCAACGTTGTATACTAACTTTTTCCAGGGCATCAATATTCGAAAGAAATTGACCTGCCTCATAGTTATTCACCACATGAGGAATTCTGAATCCAAAGTTGTTGCATACCATATACACTTGCGGTCATAAAAACCGCACCATATCAAAATGATTGAAAAATTGTTAATAACTACGATAATAATTTTTATAATGAAATGAAATTTTTGTTGAGTACTTCACAGTAGTTTATAAGTATATCTATCTAATTTCCATCTGTTTATTGAATGTTTGAAAAAAAGATATTAACAAAGAAAGAAACACCAGTTAATTTTCTTAACTTCTTTCGTATGTGTATATAAGATGTTTAGATATGCCAATTTTACCAAAAAATTATCCATACCAAGTTGCTCCTCCTTTGGCGGTTATAACCGCTTTTATTCTAGAAGGCATCGAGTTTACTAGAAGTTCAGTAATATCTCTTGAAATTTCAGTATTCCATACATGTTCCAGAACTTCGTTTAGCTTTTTTTTTACTCTCTGGTTTATGTTCAGCCACCTTACGTTTCATTACATGCCACAAGGGTTCAATTGGGTTTAAATCGGGCGAATTAGCTAGCCAGTCTAGTCTGGTAATTTCGAGGTCATCAAACGTTGTCTTGAGCTGAAAATTATTGAAAGACTCTAGTTACTTGTCTGTTTATTATTTATAAAGTAGACATCTAGGTGTTGATTTACAACACTTTACTTACGGATTTGGCGCTGTGGCAAGCTGCAGAATCATCTTCAAAAATGCACTTTTTAGTATACGAATGATGCTGTTCAATTGCTGGTACCAAAAACTCAGTTACTACTTCTCCATACTTTTGAGCGTTCATAGTTCCATTAACAAAGTGCAAGGGGCCCAAAACGTAAAAAGAAAAGCATCCCCAAACCATCTGGCTTTGAGAAAACTTTACTGTTTTGACTATGCACTCTTCCTTGAGACTTTCACCTGCTGGCGAATTGTCGGCACACAACAAATTAAACTTACTTTCATCGGACCATATCACACATCGCCAATCATCCTGCGTCCAATCTTTATACTTTTTTGCCCACGTCAAGCGAGCTTTTTTCATTTTTGTGGTTAGGAGAGGTTTTTCGCTGGTCTTCTTCCATATAAACCTATCTCCCGTAGCCGTCGGCGTATGGTTTCGGGGCTTAGATCAACTTGATGAAATTCACTCAGCTCTGCTCTTATACGGACATCACTTTTAAAGCGATCTTTCATGCTAATTCGTTGTAATACATTGTCCATCTTCTGAGTTGTTTTACGTTTTCGTCCCGAGCCTTTTTTCCTTTCCAGTGGATCCAAATTTTCTTTTTTCTTTATCAGTCGTACGATATTTGAATGACATCATCCTATTTTAACCAATCTCACGATAGCCAAGCGCTTCTTCGACTAAAGTCAATATTTGAACTTTTTCGTCCCGAGTCAGTTGATGATATTTACCAGACATTTCACTTTTTTTTACTCGTCACCGTCACAACTCAATTTAAGCTGATTTTTTTTTTTGCACTGAATACGAGGCCGAACTCCGCCATGGGGAATACCCTTCATTAGTATGGGAAAAACCCTTACGATCTGATGTAATTAGGCATTTTTTGAGAACTCATTAGGTGGTGCGGTTTTTATGACCGCAAGTGTATATATAATTTTTCAACTATTGTAGTCGGTGAAAGTCATCCCATTGAATAAAAGATTCGAGCGATTTGTGATGAAACACTTCTCTTTGTCATTGTCTTTGAAGCGGTTAGATTTATTTTGAACTTCAATATTTATCTTGCCTTGGATGCTACTGCATTTTGAGATCCATTCTCTTAACTGAAAACCGATCACTTGAAGATGGTTGCTGATATCATCATCATCATAAGTCTTCCTTTATTACTTTTTGTAATCCTTTTTGAATATGTATATGGTGCTGAAGCTGTTCCATAGGTCACGGTTGCCATCTCTTCTTTGCCTTTTTTGTTTAAAGGATTTTCTCGTCACAAAATTCATTGAAAAATTCGATCTGTAATTTTAATTTGCCTAAACATTTTCTCAATGTCAGCTGTGATGACATATCGAAAATATTTTTTTTTTGTATTGTAGTTTGGCTCCAATGGACGATTTGTCGTTAAGACGTCGTTAAGGCTCATGCCGTTAGATGATTTGGCCGATGCATCAAAGGCAACTAGGAGTTTTGTTGTCAAATTGTTCTCGAGTACAACCGCTTTATGTGGTATATAGAATTTTCTACGTAAGCCTTCGTTTGCTTTCACCATGTTTCCAAGATTTATGTATTCTTGAATAAACGGCTTGTGAGTCTTCCCAAAGTTTGTTTCTGGCGTGCCACTGCTTATTTACATGATTCGCCTGGATTCGTATCATCTCTAAAAGGAATTTCAACTATAAATCTTCTGTCAAAATCCTTCTTAATAGCTTCTCCAAATTTTCTAAGGCAAATTGTATCTTCTCCGTTCGGTTTTCATCTTTGAAGTGTATTTCCTCTAGTATAATTCCCAAAAGCGTTCAAGTTTGTTATTGCTGAGTTTATTTTGTTGTTTAGACAAAATCCAACCGAATTTAATTGCTTGCCCCTTTTCTGCTTTCTATGATTGTGTTAGTCAAAATTTTGCAATAGGTGCACACCACTTAATTGATTGCTGACTTTGTATTAGCCGTCGCTCGTGTGGTTAGCCTTGTATATTGGCTGTCTTCTCTTCTTAAAACATTGCTCTTTCTCCGCTACGGCTTCCAATGTTCGGTATTGTTAGTCCAAGAAATCCATTATATCAAATAAAGTCTGAATTTCTTTGAACAGTGAACATATTTCGTTTGTTGTCATATCGTTGCTTAACCAAGGACCATACTGGTTCGTAACTTTCTGTTGAAATAACATTGGAGGCTTCACCTTTTAAACGAAGACGCAGCATTTGTTCTGCTTTTAATATTTTTGTCAGACTTTTTGGGGCTGTTGCTTGATTAAGCCTTTTTTTTTAAATTTTGGAATCTCTTCGAAATATTCATGTATTATTTCTGTATACATCATTATGATCCTTTTAATCATATAGCTTTGTTAGCTAGTTATCATAGAAATTCTTTATTTTTTTAAAAAATAATTTCCAAATATCTTATCTCGTCGCTATCACTTGTCCTTTCAATGCTGAATTCGTTAATCTCCTTGAGCACCCAATTTTTTATGTTGTATATTAGCAGAATTTTTTCTGCAAAGTCAAGTTAGTTTTCCAATAACTTTCCATTGTTAATGACTACAATATTTTGCTAATTTTTTTTTTCCAACTAAACCGTTCGAGATATTTTAAAAAAAAGTCACCTTTTGCTTAGCTGTGCCTTGACTCACAGTTTTACGGTGTTAAGTTGAAAAAATGGTATTTTTCAATCCACGAAGCGCTTTCTAGATTATCACTTTTTTTTCCTGATTCACTAACTCCATGTCGTTTACCACTGGTAAGAATTCTTCGAAGGATCAAATGAGAATAAACAGGTCCCCGTTAAAGTAATCCCTCTCAAATATCGTATAATACACTTGTGCCAACGCTTTTTAAAATCCTCGAAGAACTTCACATAAGTACTTTTTGGTATAGTCTTGAGCTCTTCCAGCTTTGCCGTTTTTATTTCCTCAATCGCTGCAAATCTCCGTTGTCTCATGGGTCACTTCAGTTTTGGGAACAGGAAAAATTCGCATTGGGCCAAATCCGCTGAATATGGTGAAATCTCTCACAAGCAACGATGAATGAGCAGGTGCATTATCGTGATACAAAGCCATGAATAGTTTTTCCACAATTCCGTTCTCTTTTTTCGTATTAGTTCTCGTAAACGACGCATAAATTTTTGACTTATTGACTGTTGGACCTTGAGGTAAAAACTCCTGATCCACTACGCCACGGTAATAAAAAAAAAAAAACAGTGATCAAAACTTTGACATTTGATCGATTGGGCTTTGCCATATACTAGGTGGGGTGAAAAGTAACCTCCTTGGGAATGAAAAAAAATTTTTTTAAATGTTTTTTTTTTATTTTATTTAATATAGTCCCCTTTCAGTTTGATACACTAATTTCAGCGATTTTCCAACTTCCTAATCCCGTCCGAAAAGTAATTTTCCGGAAGGTCTGCAAAATACTCCCTCGTGGCGTCGATGATTTGCTCGGGTGAGCTGAATTTTTTATTGATGAGCCATCTTTTGAGGTTTGGGAAGAGATAATAGTCCGAGGGAGCCAAACGGGCTATTACGGTGGATGCGACAGCAATTGGAGCCGTAAGTCATTGATTTTAGCCGTGTTTGCGATGCTCTTGTGCGCCAGTGCATTGTCCTGCAAAAACATCTTTTTTTTTCGCTTCATGTGAGTGAATCGGTGCCGTTTTGCACCGATTTCGGCCTTCAATCGCATCAATAATGCACAGTATAACTCGCTGTTGATGGTTTTTCCTTTTTCGAGGTAGTCCACGAAGAGTATGCTATAACAATCCCAGAAAACTGACGTGCACTCGTGCCGGCTTCATTCCGTTGCCGGGCACTTTTTCTGTTCTCTGGTGTGTAAAAGTGGATCCAAGTTTCATCAACAAGTCCAAACACTCTTTCGAATGCTCTGGCATTCATGTTTTTGGTCAGGAGTGAGTATGCGGCAGGATATCTTTTTCATATGCAGAATATTGCCCAAAATATGTTATGTGCGCTCAGTACTAATCTTTGTGGTATCTGCTAGCTCGCGCAGCTACACTTTCCGGTCAGCCAACACCATTTCATGTATTTTTTTGACATTGTCCTCTGTAACGGCATCGGAGGGCCTGCCGCTGCGGACTTGATCGGTAGAGGAGTTGCGGCCACCATGAAACTCTCGAAACCAATATTTGATGGTGTAATCTGACGAAGCATTAGCTCCATAACATTTATCCAACTTTTCTTTTGTTTCCTTCGCCGTTTTGCCTCTCAAAAAATAATGTTTTATGAGAGAACGAAAATCGTTTTTGTCCATACTCAACTAGATGCCAAACACGTCAACAACAATCAGCTGTCAAAACAAAGCTAAAGACAGTATCGCACTGAAATTTGGCATATTTGCCTAAATATGAACGGACTTCAAGGCACCGTAACCTTTTTTGAAGTAGCAGCGCATTCTGGCGGTTAAAGAGGTTACTTTTCAGTCCACCTATTATCCTTGCTTTGTCAATAATTATGACCCTTTTCAGCAAGTCAGGATCATAATTGATGTCATTCAAGAGCTCCTGAACGATGCTCATGCGACGGTGCTCCTGATCAAAATAAGAAGTTTCGGAACAAGCTTCGCTGATACAGGTCTCATTCCCAAAACATCCAAAAAAAAGTGCATGACATATGACAGCAATTTCTCTAATGGTAATTCGACGATTTTCCAAAGCAATTTTCTTCACAGGTTCTACGTTATCATATTTTGTTGATGTGCTGGGGCTTACAGAGCGAGTTTCGTCATTGGCATCTTCTCGGCCATCTTGGAAGAGCTTTTACCACTTGCAAACATTTTTTTTTACTTAAAGGAGACTCACTGTATAACACTGTCAACATTTCAATTGTTTTAGAGCACTTGATTCTATTTGTTATACAAAATTTGATGCATATTCTTTGCTAAATTTTTTTATAATAATTGAAAATCTCCTAGCTCACTAAAACACGTCTATCCTTTCTATCTGTCTAAAATAAACTAAGTATGGTATATATTTAAAACTGTGAATATATGTTCTGGACATGTGTACTAAAACAGCAAAAAAAAAAACGATAATCGATTGTACGTTGTCTGCGAAATTTTATAAGTCATCTTACTTTTTGAAGATATATGCACATAAGAAAAATTGGTCATTTTAAGAAAGAAAGAGCAAATAAAGGGCGTCCCAAAATGCATGCAAGATTTGAATGAAACGAAAAAAAAAGACAGCGTGGCAGCACGAAAGAACATCACCTTTTTAATGTTGAGAAATATTTTAAAAATAATGAATGTTTAGCCGCTACAGTTCGCAATTTAACCAAAAAATTATCTTCATTAACTACGAAGAGAAGCATGTTGAAAAAGCCCAGAAACATAAATTTCCACATCAAGGTAGAGAATTGAATATTTAAAGAAGAGATAATAGTCCGAAGGACAAATCTTACGAAAAATTTGCATCTTCTTGTAGACAAAGTGCAACTGACTCAAGAACTAACGCCTACTGTCAACACACATCGAAAAGGGTTCATTGAATGGATTATGGAACAACATCTTCAACGATCAGAATGATTTTTACAAAGTGAAATAAGGCCACAGAAGGAGACCCGACTAAACCAAAAACTATAGGCCTATATCGTTACTACCTGTCTACTCAAAAGTATTTGAAAAAATAATTCTTAATGAAATGAATTGAATGGTTCACATCATTCCTGACTAGCAGAAAACAAAATCTGAAGGTAAATGAAGTGATGAGTGAAGAAGAAAAGTGTCCTTATATTGGTGTTTCACAGCGGTCGGTAATTGGACCAATACTCTTTCTAATCTACATTAACTCCATTTTTAACCTTCCTCTTAAGGGCCATTTAAAAGGCTATGCGGATGACCTTGCTCTGTCCTATTCAGGCAAGGATACTATGCATATAAAAAGCGAACTGACAGCTAATCCCCATCTGCTCGGAATGAACTATCACCAAATGGTCCTTAGTAATATGTCTAAGGCTATGTGTTTTTCATTGTGTAATTGTCGCGTACAGATTGAAGAGATCCCTTATAATCACCCCAAATGCGACAGCGTGCGTTATTCGGAACAAATTTGTTGAATAATTTAAATATGTTTGAGTTTTGGAGTCAGTAAAAAAGTGTCTGCTATTAACAATTTACTATGCACTGGTTCATTCATGCCTAGACTATGGTCTTGCTTGTTGGGGTGGAGCGTATATAACAAGCCTGGTGCCCATTGTCATAGCACAAATGAAAATTATGAGATTAATGTTCCAAAAAAAATAATTCCGAGCACTCACTGCCTTTATTTCAATCAGCAAAAATATTCCCTCTACGGTATGTACGGTATACTATGGTATATACCATATTTACAAACAACTTAAAGTGTTTTTCATTAGAAGCGGTTATATTGATTTCAGAAGAAATGAGAACTACTTGCTTAGAAATAGGAACACTGTGGTCGTTCCAACAGTCAACTAAGAGCACTGTAGGCGTTTTCTTAATTCCATTGCACCATTCATATTCAACAAACTACGTTCGGAACTATCCAGTCAAATTACACACGATCGCAGGTTTCTTAAAAAGCTCAAATTTTGGCTGTTGTCTAGATCAACAAGTAACAGTTTACTCGTAGTTAACATCTTTTCTTTCTGCTCTTAAACTTATTTCCTTGATATAAACTTATTGCTAAACAACACTCTTGGGACTGGTCTTCTATTTGACCACAAAGTGTGTCTTTAAATATTTTAAATACCTAGGATATCTTTTTTCTCTAGAAGTAAATTTTGTGAAAAATAAAATTGTAAATTGTAGGTACTTCATAATTATTGTTAAAGAATGTAAGAACTGAATAAAAAACTGAAACTGAAACTAAAATATTTGTATCTGTGAAAGTTAAATACGCCCAATTTGGAGTTACTTCACTTTTCGTTTTTAATTTAGCTTACTCGATATAAATCAATTACCATCCTTAGAAATTTGAAATGATTATAACAAATTAGAGTTTAGCTGCTCACAAGGTTTCGTCGCTCACTAGGCAGGTGCCTATGCCTGATACGAACATGTATAGGTAAAAGAACTTTTAACTCACTTTCCGGAGAATTTAGCCCTTTACGAGACTTCGTTGCTTCTCTAAAGGTACTATATGTCAACAACTGTTAGGCAGGCGGCTATGCCTACAATACACTTATGAATCAAAACTACACGGATAAATTTTTGTTTATGTACTAGGTGGAGTGAAAAGTAACCTCTTTGACCGCCAGAATGCGCTGCTACTTCAAAAAAGGTTACGGTGCCTTGAAGTCCGTTCATATTTAGGCAGACATGCCAAATTTCAATGCTGATGCATTGATTGATGTTGATGCGGAATCGGGCGGACTTTTGGCGTCGATTGGTAACTGTTGAACACCAGAGAACAGAATGAGTGCACGGCAATGGACTGAAGCTGGCACGAGTGCTCTGAAGCGGCCCAGGGAGACTTGATGGGTCGGAAAGTTTATGGTGTCGGTTTTCTGGGATTGTCATGGCATACTCTTCGTGGACTACCTCGAAAAAGAAAAAACCATCAACAGCGAGTATTACTATTACGGCATTGGAATGATTGAAGGCCGAAATCGCTGCAAAACGGCCTCACATGAAACGAAAAAAAATTTTGTTTTTGCAAGACAATGAACCGGTGCATAAGAGCATCGCAACCATGGCTAAAACCAATGAATTACGGCCCCAATTGCTGTCGCATCCACCGTATTCGCCCGATTTGGCTCCCTCGAACAATTATCTCTTCCCAAACCTCAAAAGATGGCTCATCAATAAGAAATTCAGCTGACGCGAGGAAATCATCGACGCCACGGAAGAGTATTTTGCAGACCCTCCGGAAAATTATTTTTCGGACGGGATCAAGAATTTGGAAAATCGCTAGAATAAGTGTGAATAAAATAAAAAAACATTTAAAAAAAAAATTTTTTTTCATTCCCAATTAGGTTAGTTTTCACCCCATCTAGTATATTTTTATTACATGGTCTTTAGTAATACGTAGCAGAAAATATAGCATATTTAGTACCGTTAAAAAGGTCTTGAAATGAAGTAAGCAGAAGTAATGAATGGTAAATAAAAACCTTAACCTTGATACACATTTTTCTTGATAAGTAAACATTTTGATAATTTGGCATTATTTCATTTTTACAAAGCATGATGTGAGTTCCTCGACGATTTCCGCGTTGTTCCTTTCTCCCTCGACCTAGAAAATGTTGAACTAAACGTTCTGCCATTTGAGGCAGTCCTACCAGAATATCGGATCAGATATTCCAATCTCCCGTATTGATCATGTCTGCGTGTTCTTGTGTTTTCTATCATTGAGAAAAACGTAAATATCTCGGTGAAAAACTAATACAAACGGATTATGCAAATAATTTTTTAAAAGGACCCTAAAAAATAGAACAATTCAAAAGTATTTGTTAGTTAATTTTAGAGGGCTGTTGTAAAAGAATACCTCATTTATGAGTTTTATATGTTAGTTTGGAGAAGTTGGGTCGTATCTAGAATAATATTGACTTGAGATGAAATAATCAGACTTTTTTGTATATGTTAATACTAGGCACGCGTTTCAAACTTGCAAAAAGTGGAAGTAAACAACTTGTTTTTCCGGAAAAAAAAAGTAAAATTTTAAGCTTTCAAAATTAAAAAAAAAATACTTTTAATTTTCTGTATCTTTTGGCACATTAATTTTATGACAACACCTTCTTCGAAGAGCCATTAAAATACTTATATTTATCAGCTGAACAAGACTCCACTTGCTACCATACAGGCATAAGTTTTACAGATGTTATTTTTAATAGTAGGAGTCAACTTGGATTACCGAGCCGACCACCTTGGTCAGTCACTGCCATTACTGTATTCGTCATACGGCACGGGCAGTGGTTAAGTGTTTCTATCAACCGATGGATAGCGGGTTGTGAGTGTGAATTTTTTTGGTGCACTGCTACATATTGTTGTAAGGGTATAACACCTACAGCGATTTGATTCGGTAAACCAACGTCAGAGCTTTCACTTCGCAGCCTTGCTTAGCATAGTTGGTGTTTGTTTTTTTATGCTAGTTTGTGATTATGACTCGGAAATTCAGGGTGGACGTAGCAAAAATAGGGTTTTCTAATAACGACTTGACAACTTTTTTTTTAAATAAAAGGCAAACCATTTGAGATATTTCAAAAACTTAATTATTGACTTAAAGTACAATGAAAACATTTATGAATGGAAGTCGACTACGTTCATATGGCCACCGCGGGCACGTTTGCAGCGGTCGATTCATTGGACCCAATTTTTAACGACTAGGCCACACATTTCGGCCGAAACGGCCGCAATTTCCCGTTCAATGTTGGCTCTGAGCTCTTCCAACGTCGTTGGCGTGTTGACATAAACCAATGACTTAAGGTAACCCAACAGAAAATAGTCAATCGGCGTTATATCGCACAAACGAGGCGGCCAATCGACTGGCACATGTCTTGAGATAACACGCTCACCATACTTACTCTTGAATAAATTGATTGTAGCGTGTGCTGTGTGGCACCATCCTGTTGAAACCACATGTCGTCCAAGTCCATATCTTCCAATTCGGGCCAAAAATAATCGGTGATCATGGCGCGATAACGCTGACCATTCACAGTAATGTGACGATAGTTATCGTCGACGAAAACATATAGCCCAATAACGCCGCCGGCATGCAAACCACACCAAACAGTTATTTTTTGTGGATGAAGTGGTGATTCATGAAGAACATGTGGGTTTTCACCCGACCAATAACGCATATTTTGCTTATTGACGAACCTATTGAGCCGAAAATGAGCTTCGTCACTGAAGATGATTTTGCGACTCCGAATATTGAGTTTACTGAATAAATTGACAGTGACAGTTTGATGATTAGTAAAAGAGTGCGTTCACAAATTAAATTCAAAGTTGTCAAGTCCCTATTGGAAAACCCTAAAAAGGTAAACACTTTTCTGCGTACCTTCACGTCCGTAACTACAGGCGAGTTGTTTTGATACTTAGTGAAATACAGGTAAATCTCCGCTTACACCTACCAGATCACTCTGATCAGGAGATACCTTGCTATGAACTAGTGCCATTTTTTTGTGTCACCGCGGTCTCGCTATATACTTGCGATGTAGCTTACCAAACTCCACCGCAATGTAATCCCCATTCCAATCCGGAATTCAACTTCAGGTGGTTAAAATTCCGTCTTCGAAAGCAAATTATCCACTATGGCCTTATTTACGGAAGCCCCAAACTGCGCAGCAATTCGAAACTTAATGAGTTTGATGCACTGTCTGGCTTCATACAAAAAATTGTATCCCTTTATCCTCATACTGAAATCGTTATTACGGCGATTTCAATATGCACAATTCTGAGTTGCTTCGACATTTTCGACAGACAACACCCGAAGGATGGTGTGTTGAAATGTTCGTTGTGGAAAATAACTTGACCCAGCTTGTAAGACAAATACTTAACGTTAATAGTCATACCGCCAACACACTGGACTTGTTTTAAACTTCTTAGGGAGGAAAGTGGATGCGAAAGATTGTAGGCACACTTTTTAGTCCAAGAAAAAATTCATCACTGAGAATTGTAACTTTTCTTCGATAAAGGTAAGGCATCAAACGATTAAAAGAGTGAGAGAGAGGACAATAGAGAGATGTTGAAGTTGTCTTCAAATGATTGTTTAAAAAAGGTTGTACAATAGGTGACAATAGTTTAGTATGTGAGTTGATAGAAGATATACATATAATCGAACGAGAAAGTTGGGCTTACCGTCAGATTTTCCTTTAAAGCTGACTAATTGATAAAACAACTTAGGATCATTGATAAGGTTGGTCTTCGCAGTGTCGAGAAAGTGCTGATCGAAGCAGTTATACCATAGAACTGGATGTATTGGAGGTAAGTTCCAAACTAGTTAAGGTAATCAGAATAAGGAATAATGCAAAGATGAATTTATCTCCAGGAAAGGGAAGTAGATGATGTTTTATGCCGCGAAAAGGGGTCGTAAGAGAAACAAATTTAAATATTTCACTGTACAAAATGGAGATAGCATATGTTAAAGATATTGTAAATCAGTGAAATCGAAAAAAGATTTGCTGAGATAGCTATTAATTTTGCGAAAATTAGCTTTATGGAAGTTGTAAGAAGAGAGACTCAGAAAAGTGGACTTGAGTGGAGAGTCACAGATCCGTAAGTAATTGATTTTAGCCATGGTTGCGATGCTCTTGTGAGCCAGTGCATTTTCTTGCAAAAATAAATTTTTTTCACTTTATGTGAGGCCTTTTTGCACCGATTTCGGCTTTCAATCGCAACAATAATGCATAGTAATACTCCCTGTTGATGGTTTTTCCTTTTTCGAGGTAGACCACGAAGAGTATGCCATGACAATCCCAGAAAACTGACGCCACAACCTTTCCGAACCATCGAGCCTCCCTCGGCCGCTTCAGAACACTCGTGCCAGCTTCAGTCCGTTGCCGGGCACTCTTTCTGTTTTCTGATGTGTAATAGTGGATCCAAGTTTCATCAATAGCTACAAATCGGCGCCAAAAGTCCCCCCGATTCCGCATCAGCAAGTCCAAACACTCTTTCGAAGTGCTCTCGCATTCGTGTTTTTGGTCAGGAGTGAGTATGCCGCCAGCGGCAGGATAACTTTTTCATATGCAGAATAGAAATTGCCCAAAATATGGCGTGTACGCTCAGTACTAATCTTTGTGGTATCTGCTAGCTCGCGCACCTTCACTTTCCGGTCAACTAACACCATTTCATGTATTTTTTTGAAATTGTCCTCTGTAACCGCATCGGAGGGCCTGCCGCTGCGGACTTGATCGGTAGTGGAGTTGCGGCCACCATGAAACTCTCGAAACCAATATTTGACGGTGTAATCTGACGGAACATACTCAACATGACGCCAAACACGTTAACAACAATCAGCTGTCAAAACAAAACTAAAGACAGTATCGCACTGAAATTTGGCATGTCTGCCTAAATATGAACAGACTTCAAGGCACCATAACCTTTTTTTCAGTAGCAGTGCATTCTGGCGGATGTTATTTTTCACCCCACCTAGTATATGCACTCCTTGGATAAACTTGTATTTGGCGCAGTAAAAAAGCTAAGATTGTTGTGAATGGCTGGTAGTAAGTCTCGGAATGGCGAATCAACAAAACACGATCATCAGCCGTAGAAACAGAATGACCGTCATCTCGGAAACCATAATAAGGAAATGGGAAGAACCATGATCTATATGCTTGGAAATTAGATTGGTTTCTGTAAGAAGCAATCAGATTTAGACAAAATATCTCGAGTTTTAGAGCGCAAGCCTCTTACGTTTTAGTGGTTCAATGTAAGAGGAAGTTCATTGCGTTGAGGAGTAGGGGAATTTAGTTGAGATGCAGACAAAGAAGGCAAACTAAAAATGAAAAAAATTATGGTGAAGGTGAGAGACTATTTTAGAGTGAACATATTTACAGAAAGCAGAGCGCTCATCCGCAAACTTCTGAAGAGGTGTTTTGAAAATGTTCAGGTACCTGCTGTAAGGATTCCTGAGACTAGTTACGTATATCAGTAGCAAGGCTTACTCCTATTGGATGGAGGCCATGACGCTTGTTTTTATTTTTCCCTCAAAGCAAACAGATTTAGATTTATTGTGAAGATATACGAGAAAGAGACATATATTTTCGTATATCTTATTACCCTTTAGTCCAGAGAGCGCATAACGGCATGGTGTCTATTTTCTGGTCTCTTGCTTAAACACGAACATGACAGTGGATTCCTTTCACTGAAGGTTTGACGCGCTTAATTGTTTGTGAAAACATATCATATTGTAATTTGGAAACGTTGACCTAGTAGCGAAAGGCGCAGCAAACAAAATAAATTTGTCCAATGAGCTGACAGCTGGAATGTAAATGAATAGTAAATGATGGTTTGGATAGGGAAAAAGACAGAATTTCTAAAGCTTTTAATAACTTCTACTAAATTTAGAAAACTGTCATATTTGTTGTCACTAACTTTGGTGGTATTTAAATCTCACGCGCTTGTGAAAGGCGTTGTAGTCGTTTCCGGTTCTTTTGAACCTGTTTCGGTTTTCCTCTGTCGAATGTATATGTATATAAGAATATTGTGAAAGCCCTCTAAAGGTACTAGTTAACTGTTCGGCTAGCATGGACGAATCGTATTATGAAAAACACCGGTCAACACAAATTTTGAGTTAAGGCTGTGCTTATATGGTTCTTAAGCCTGCCACCCTACTAATTAAAAAAAGAAAAACTTACCTAAAATGTGGCGAATTTTAAGAAAAATTTTTGTTGTATCTTTATTGTACAAGGTATGACCCAATCGGAAATTGCAACCAAATGGGAGTTCGGTTAAGATAATTGTGAAGCAAGCAAAATTAGAATTTTTTTTGCATAAGCAATGGAACGCTATACCTCTGAAGAACGTGGTCACGATGTTTTTGATAAAAAGATCGCATTGCACTTTGTGCCTGATTTCCCAGCCCCCGGTTCCCACTAGACGTTTAATGCAGCGTTTTGCCGTACGACTCTTGAAGACTGGAACAACACGAGAACAAGCAAGTTTTTAAAGGCCTCGTACCTCTCGTTCGACAGAGAATATCGCTGCCGTGACTGAAGATCACGTAGAGGCTTCGTTGACATTGACAAAATGATATGCCCCGCAATTGGCAATTCCACGAAGGTCTCTGCGGCGCATGTTGGTGAAAGACTTATGGTAAAGATGTTTCCTTACAAAGTACAGACAGTACATCAGTAGGTGAGTGTTGACCGTGAATTGCGTATAACCTACGCCCTCCTGAATCTAAACAACGAAGTGGAAGATTTTGCGTTAAAAATACTCATGAGTGACGAGGCCCATTTCCACCTATGTAAAATCTGCGAGTAATGCACGAAAAACCAAAGTCGCTGCTTGGTGTGCTGTTTTCACTGCAGGAGTCTTTGGACCATTATTAATGAATTTTCCTTCACTTAATTGGATGAATTGCGATTATAGGACATTTGGTTCAAGCAAGGCGGAATAACAGCGCTTATGTCACAGCCTACAACCGACATTCTAAAGCAGGTTCATCTTGTACTTAAAAATAAACTTTTGCATCGAATTTGATTTTTTTTTATATAAAAAATACAAAAAATTGTACAGACTGTCCAAATATAATCTCCTATCAGTTTCTCCATTATATTGTCTTCCGAATATTGTCTTTAAATTGGTCCAAGTGAGCATGGAACTTATGCACTTTACGGGACATTCTGCAACCCATGGGCTTAAAGTCCACAAGAATATTTAAAATCAGCTTTTTTAAGTATGTTTCCGAGAAAACCATGGACTAATAATTTAAGGTTGTCCAATGCTCGCCTTTTATGAGTATTAAGTAGGTGTAAAAATTGTTTGCTGGCTATTATTTTCCTTATTTGTGATCCGACGAAAATAACAACTAGCACGTACTGAGACCCACTGGTTGAGGATGCACTTGCTCGTCCCGTCCAGTTTGACAACCACCTCTGGAAAAAATATCGAAACCTAAAACACCTGAGTTTCAAACTACTACACCACCCGCCCGCACCCTGGAGAAAAGCCAGTAAGAGGGTATTCATATCCCCATGGTGCGCGCGGTATTATATATATAAAAAAAAAAAAAAAAAAAACCGACTGGAAGGTAGGTGGTGCTACTAAGTCAAAATGCCATCATTTATTATAACCTCTTTTAGCCCGCCTGAGAACCATTTCGAAATTTGGTTGTAGTGTTTTTTGCGACCATGGAAAAACAACAGTATCGCACCGTGATCCGATTCTTGTTTTTGAGTGGCAAAACCTGCGAGATCCTGCACACCGTTCTCGATGGTGTGTATGGGACCCATTCAAAGAGTTTCACTGTAGCCGCAAGTCGGTTTTTGATGAACCGCCCAGGTGGCCCAAAAACCGATACCACAGAGGAAAACGTGGACAAAGATCTGGAATTGGCGGACCGCCGAGTGAAAATTCACGAACTGACTGAGATAGCCGGCATTTCCACTTAACGCGTTAGCCATATCCTGCACGAAATTTCGGACACGATGTCCGCTCATCGGGTGTCGCGTTTGTTCACGCCAGTGAACAAGCACAATCGTGTGACCACTTCAAAGACGTGCTTGGCCCTGTTTAATAGAAATCCGAAGGAGTTTTTGCGTCGTTTTGTGACCATCGATGAAACATGGATTAATTGGTACACACCAGAGACTAAAGAGCAATTGAAATAGTGGGTTTTACACGGTGAACGTGCTCCAAAGAAAGCGAAGACCGTGCCTTCGGCCGGGACGGAGACAGCCACCGTGTATTGGGACGCACGAGGTGTGATCCACGTTGATTATCTAGAGAAAAAAAAAAGCAATCACACGAGAATACTACGTTGATTTATTAGGCCGATTTAACGCCGATTTGAAGAAAAAACGACCACATTTGAAGAAAAAAAAGTGCTCTTCCACCACGATAACACATCGGATCAAACCTTTGCAGTTGCCACAGCCAAATTGCTGTGTATATAGCACTAAGCATTGCTCCCCCATCCTCCGTTTTTTCCCGATTTGGCTCCTTGCGACCTTTTGTTCCCAAATCTTAAAAAATCGCTAGCCGGAAAGAAGTACGGGTTGAAAGAAAAGTCTTCGTCGCCACGGAGAAATATTTTACAGGCCAAAAAAAGTCGTTGTATACGGAGGGGTAAAAAGTTGAAAGGGGATTATATTGAAAGATAAATTGTCAAAACCCAAAAAAGTTTTGTTCTCATTTTTAATCCGGTTAATCATCAAACAGCCCTCGTAAGTCTACGTCTGTAAATACAGACCAGCTATTTTAGCACTTAGTGAAACACAGGTTGATCCTTGCCCACACCTCTAAGATCACTCTGATCTGAAGCTACCTGGCTACAATGTAGTGCCATTATTTCTCTCGACTCCGGTCCCGCCAATTACGTGCGAAGTAATGTAGCTTATCACAATCCACCACAATGTAGTCCCTATTCCAATCCGGAATTCATGTGGAATTTCATGTGGTTAAAATTCCATCGCCCTAAGCAAATTATCCACTTTTGCTTTATTTACAGAAGTTCCAAACTGGACATTACTTCGACCTTTAACGAATTTCATGCGCTGTCTGACTCCATACAAAAATAAATATCCCTGTATCTTCATACTAAAATCGTTATTACGGTTGATTTTAATACGCACTTCGAAATTCTTCCGCACTTCGCTGTGGAAAACAACTTGACCCAGTATGTAAATAAGCCCATTCAAATACCGAATTTTGATACTCATACCGCCAACACCCTGAGCCCTCACTTTGATAAGTACAACGTTGATATGATCTCCCCTCTAGGCTCATCAGACCATTGTGTCATATCAGCTGATTTCTCATACACTGACCACACAGTTAGAGAAAAGATTTCTGAAAGAACCGTATGGCAATACGAGTAACCCAATTGAAGCGGTCTTAACAGCTTCTTTAGGAATTTAAATTGTACACAGGTTTTCTGTATAAGCCTGAGAACCTATTCTCTTCCTCTCCATCCCATGAATTATAAAGGATCTAATTCCATTGAGAATAAGATACTCCTTAACTGGTATAGAATTACGAACGATCTGCCAAATCAAGGACAATAGTCAGTGGCAGTTCCGAGAAAGTTTTTGAAAGATAGTAGGTCCTTATTCCAATATGAAGTACGAACGTCACAAAAGTCCAAGAGGCTCAGCAACTTGAAAACCATGAAAAGTAAAGCTAAGAAATGTTTTTCTATGCCTGGCACAAGGTTTTATTTTTCAATTACTCTGCGACTTTAAGGCCATTTCGGCGACTTTAAAATAAACCAAAATCCCACATTTCATTGTGAAAAACTAAGAAATGCAACAAACCAAAGAACCCACACTCAGCGCTATTAAAATTAATCCATTTTAAAAGATAATCTTTATGTTAACGTTACACCAACAATATCCGGCGATTTTTCCCCCATTAGACACAACATACACAACAATTCCTTCCTTGACTGCAAAATAAACAGACAACAACGACCTTAACAACGAGTACGACATGAACCCAACGAAAGGGCCGATAAAGGCGATGAAGACTATGGAAACGATGAAGACTATAGAAACGATGAAGACTATGGAACGATGAAAAAAGGCGAAGCGAAAAAAAAAAAGTTAATAACATTTTCAAATTCCCACGCGACAACAAACCACAAACAAGGACGTAAACGGAGTCGAAGGCAGCCAAAATATCCCTCGAAAATATCGTATCTTGAAAATACCACATCTCGACGTTATCATAAAAGTTGGCGACATCATCTTATTTTTCGACATTGCCAACATGGACGAGTGGCAAGAGAGCGCGCAAAATGTCGCCGAGCTGAAATGAAAATGAGAAAATTGCTGTTTCACAAAGGTCGGGAAAACATCATTAGTGGTGATTTTCGCCCGCTCCTTTCAGACAAATAACCTAACATGGAGCAGAGTTGTTGTTCGTCTTCCATAATAGATCAAGGAGTATGCTGTTTCAATATACGAGTACCTACTCTGAGTCCTGCTAAATCCTCACTCGACCGATGCTGGTGCTGGTGAAATGAGTGAAGTGAGTGAAGTGAAAGTGCGGTAGAATATGTATGTGGCATCGGCCCTCAAGACAAGAAAAGAATACACTACCTCACCTCACCATTCTTCGAGCCCACATCGGCAAAGACTTTTTATCCATTTCGTCCCCAGCATCAAAATGAATATTTATGAGGTTTAAGGAACATTTTCTTCTATTCTAGTTGTTTTATGATTTGCACTTCCTCTAGTCGGACTCTTCATCATCTTTGGTAGTTGGCGGCCGGAGCGGCATGGCGCGTTCTTCATCGCGCTTACATATTTCTGGCTATTGGCAAGCGAGCATACGAAGGGCAGGATAGAGAAGACAAGTACAAAAGTGCCTCTGGAATGGTTTTGTCGCTTTAAATAAGCATTTTTTTAGCCGAGTGATTTTATTGGGTTTTGACTTTTTATTTTTTATTTTGATTTGACTTTTAGTCGTGTTGTTTATGGGGTGTTTTTGAGACTTTGTTTCTTGTTTCTTTGTTACTTTGAGCCGATGGTGGTGGATAGAGGGTGAGTTGGAGTTGTTTTTACTCATGGTCCTTCTAACGATTCTTTTTATCAGTAGCAATTGTTTTGTTAATGATTTTATTGGCTTGTTTTTGAGGGCAGGAAAACATTTTGATGTCGCCTAGCAAAGTGGGCTAGTTTTGTTTGGAAGTTGAAGATTTCTACCGAGGTTGAATGGAATGGGAGTTGATGGTGATGGACGTTGTTTTGTGGGGGAATTAGTTGTTATGTAGGGTTGGACGACATTGAAACATCCTTGGACTTCTGAAAAAGTTTAATTATGCAGAGAGCATTCTGCATCATGTCATTTTGTTTTATTTCTTTTTGTGCACTTGGAATTTGATGATAATTGCATCGCTTCGGGATCTTTTAATTATGCAAACTGAGATGAAGAGGAAGTTTGTTAAGAGTCATCATGGAGTCATCTTTCGTGACTTTGATTTTTAATCGAATTCTTTGCTAATGAATATTTCATTTGCTTGAAACGGAAATTGGATAGAATGATGAACAATTAAAATTATTACGAGAAATTGATAGAAATGAGTTTTGATGTGATAAGCTACTCACCAGATATGATAATTGCCTAGTATATTCATCACGTTTCGCTGCATACTCATAGAACTAAAAAATCTTATATTTGGAAAGGTCGCGAAGTTCCTAATTTTCTTTTGCCGGAACAGAGCCGGTACAATTTGACTTGAATTTTCAATTATAAAGTGCTTATAGATAACTGCTGACACTGATAGAGATAGTGCTTCATCACTACGAAAGTAAGCAGTCTACACTTTTACCCATCGCGGTGGTATTCGTTTGGTCTTCTGTAACTTAGAGAATTATGCTACCTGCATTTATGCTTATATAAAACAGAACCATGGAAGAAGACAGTCCTGAAATAGGTTCAGGTCCTCCGAGCTCATCGGCGATTTCATTTCACATCGTCCAATTGGTCCCAAATAATACTCAGTGAATTTAACCTTCTGAATTTATTCATAGAAGTCTTGCCCGTTAGCTATAAGTAAGGTCAGGGGGGCCTTAGACGCAGACTAGTTGTCGCTACAGGCGTAGATACCAAACCCCTTCACCAATTCTTCACAATATAAATGTCTTCTTTTATAGTAGATACGCAAGCTTTCCAAACAAGGAATTAAATCTAACTCTGTCGTCTTCCAAACAAACTCCAACGTCACATCCTAGATCAGTCTAAAAATGCATCCATGAAAACCTGACTTTACGAGTATCCCTTTTCTATTCCTTTCCAAATTTAGATTCTGGCCATAAGTATTTCTAGGCTCAGAAAAAGTTCTTATAACGCTGCATGTCCATAAGCGCAGAAGGATAAGAGATATGTTTCGCAAAATAATTAGAACTCTTGTACATATTGCACGTTTCTTCTGACCACTTCTCTTCAAACGGAAGATAGCTTTGCGGGTGCAACAAATGATATGAATACTAACTTACTTACTTAGGTATCGCTATAGTCCGAGGTAAACCTGGGCCTCCAGCAACAAGATTTCCAGGCAGCACGATCTATGGCCAGCAGCAGTTAGTGCCGCACTTCTAGTCGGTTAAGGCGATCCTAGATTTTGCCATCCTTTGCTGCGTCTAAGGCTTTTTGGGCAAGGGCTGTCACGTGGATTCACTCAACGTGGCCTGGCCATCTCAATCCTAGACAACCCACTACAGCGATGTTGATGTATAGTTCGTGGTTGAATCTCTTCCATTTTCTGAAAATCATGCACAGTATTTCTCTATCGAAACGACCAAGTACTTCTTCATCCACTTTCGATAAGATCTAAGCTTTTGCGCCTGGAGTTTGGTCTTACAAGAAACATCCCTAATACTTAGTTGCTTTCTAGAATGAAGTCTTTAACTACCTCGAAATTATAAGTGCCTGTGGTGACTTTTAGACTATCCTGTCGACGATGTGCGTCCATTATAATGACAACATGTACTGCTCTTATTAACTGTTTTGGCCGCTTCTCCGTCAAAACTTACGAAAACTCCATCGACTCCTCATTGTGTTCGCCCAAACACATCGATATCACTTTTTTGTGGGCCAGCGATTTTTTTTTTTTTTTTTTTGACAGCGCATCGTCTTGTCTTGAGCCTTTCTTGACATTCAACATGTCGATTAATTCATAACTAACTTTGATAAATCTGCGACAATTCCTTATAATCACCTTAGGCAACCTGACGAGTTTGGCAGGATGTCAAAACTACACATGGCACTGTATAGCACATCATATACGGCTTTAAAGTCAACAAATTTCCGACCTTTTCTAAGATCTGCGTTTTTTGATTATTTCTTCGATTGTTAACTTTCCAACCAGATTATTCTTGAATGTTTCAGATGCTTACGGCAGAAAAGATTACTTGACTACGATTCCATGCTCAAGCACGCTTTGCTCTGACCATATCTTACAGATAAATAAGTGTATGTTCTTAACCAACTCATCTCTAGTTTCTGCTGTATGGAAGATTTATGTAACAGCGGAACCAGACCTTTATTTGTTTTTGAGTATAGCAAAGGCAACAGTGATATATTTTTGTGGAAACCCACTCTACCATGGATAAGATAATATTATATTATATTTGGTCTTATCAAAGCCGGGTAGATCCGGAGGTGGCTAGCCCTATAAAAGCCATGGTGGTTATCGTCGTGAGTTGCATTACATGCAAACTAAGTTAGACCAGTCGGTAAGTTATGGGCTTAGAGTGACCCTTAAAAGAATACTGTAGTGTCTTGTTTTTGAAGTAAAACTAAAGCATAATAAAATCAGGCTAAAATTGCAAGAGCTTACGAGTAATTGAGTAGAATCTGCAGTCATGGGCTGAGTATAAATATACTGTAAAATTACGTCTTCTTTTTGTACAGCCTCGCTAACAAAATGATATCTGATATCAATGTGTTTAGTTCGTGAATGTTAAACTGGATTCTTGACGATTGTTTAGGCGCTTTTACTATCGTTGTAAATGATGGCTCCTTATACTTCAGCAAGATTAAGCACATATCTGGTATAAGATCTTCTGTCATCCGATTTCGCACCCCAGTCTGTATCCTTGTAACCGATAAAATCATTTCCAGTCTTTCGGCACAATGGCCCATAGTCTTTCGTCCCCTTTAATATCTAAGCATCCTTTTCGCTATACATACGAGATATCAGGCCTAGACATTTCTGCTAAATAATGTAAAGCAACAATTAGTTTTTGATAAAATAGTTTACTCAAAAAATCTTCCTATGTGTGAAATTCAAAACACATTTGCTTTGAAAGTTTGGTGATTGTATCTAAAGCTATATTAATGGGCTTGAATCTTCCATTTTGAACCATTTTAAGAGTTCGACGATGTATTTGCGTTGACTCATAGCAATATCTATATCGATCTGTTCTAGACTATTTGATCCCACAATGATATCGTCGACATAAATCGCAACAATATTTATATAATTATTTTTACTATTGCTTAAGTAAATAGATAGCCTTTTGAATTTTACCAGGTGTACCGGTATGAAGTAAGTGTCAAGATATAAATGTCTCGATAGGGAACATTTATTGTGAACGGGCCTTAATTTTTCTTTGTTTGGTTGCTATGACACCTGTCATATATGTCATTGAGCAAACAACATTATATTTTTTCATCGGGTTAAAAATGTCGAATTTTGTACCCGAAAATGATGACCTGCGGAAAGCATTATTTTTTTGTTTTTATCTAAAGAAACATGCTGCAGAGTCGCTCTACCAGATCATGCTCTACCAGAAGCAACGTGCAAGAGATGATTTCAATGTGGAAGACCACCAAAAAAGTTTGAATACGCCGAATTGCAAACAATATTGGATGAAGATGACATTTTGAATCAGAAACAAATGGCAGAAATGTTAAATGTTGCACAACAAACAATTTCTGACCATTTAAAAGCTATGGGAAAAATCCAAAAGTCTGAAAAATGGGTGCCACATGAATTTAATGAAAGGCAGATGGAAAACCGAAAAACCACTTGTGAAATTTTGCTTCAAAGACACTATAAAAAATCAGCTTTGCATCGAATTGTTACTGGCGATGAGAAATGGATTTATTTTCAGAATCCTAAACGGAAAAAATCATGGGTTAACAATCCATGGTTTTCAA
This sequence comes from Volucella inanis, assembly GCA_907269105.1. NCBI lineage: Eukaryota > Metazoa > Arthropoda > Insecta > Diptera > Syrphidae > Volucella > Volucella inanis. Next base: position 155,119,006 of record OU026153.1, read on the forward strand.
TGGGATTTTTCATTATTTATGTGCTAATAATTCTTCCTTCATTGCCCTTTTCTATTCAACTACATTCGCAGCATTTAAAATATCCTCAGTATTTTGAGAATCCGCAGTTAGCATACATGCGGCATCGAAATATGATTGCCACTCCTCCGAGTCGCCAGTGAGTTCATTCTGTTGATCGTTTTTGTTCTGGTCTATGATCGTCTTCTCACACCGATTCCTTCTTTTGGCAAGCTACTCCCCTCTCCAATTTCTCTTAGTACTACATCAGTCTTTTTAAAAAATCCGTTTTCAATATTGTAACCTCCATCATCTTCAAATACCTCATCATCATCGGTATCTTTATTTACTGTTTCATTTTACATTTTAAACCGATCAACAAATATCTCAGTTTTATCTCTGTTTAGTGACTCTCTCAGAAAAACAATATCCTTTTTTTGTTGTTAATTAGACAATAAGCTTTACTACCAAAAACCAGGAGGTGGCTCACTGCAGGCGGCCTTTCTGCCCATAACTTGTAGGGTACTTCTCCATTGATACTAGTTAAAGCGAATCTATTTCTGATGTATAGGGTGATTCATCGTGAAGTTTGATTTTCTCCTCCTAGCAAACTGCTTTGTCACTTTTGTTCAGTATCGTTTGACAAGTCATAATAAAAAAAAACTCACACCACACAAGCGTCTCCAAATTATTTAGCTGTATTTTGAAAATCAGCGTTCTGTGAGAAATGTTTTTCGTGCGATTCGAGGAACTTACGACCTTACGCATAATCGACCTACTGAAACCACTCTTGCTAATACTTTTCGCAAATTTGAGTCAAAGTTTACGTCAGTGGATGATACTCGACCGATTAGACCACATCCAACGCGTAGTAAAAAGACTATAGCAGCTGTAGCTGAAAGTGTACGCGAAGACCGTGACGAATCGATTCGTCGTCGTTATCAGTAGCTTGGCTTGGCGTATTTGACAACTTGGCGTATTTCACGTGAGGATCTCGGCCTAAAAGCGTACAAAATTTAAACTTGAATTTGCGTCATATTTTTAGTGAATGGGCTCTGAACAAACTCAAAGAAAATCCGGTGTTTTATCGTGAAATTTTGTTCAGTGATGAAGCCCATTTCTGGCTCAATTAATACGTTAATAAATAAAATTGCCAACTTGGGCTAATGAGCAACCCGAAGAGTACCAAGAGCTACTATACATTCATTAAAAGCAACGGCATGGTGTGGTTTATGGGCTGGTGGAATCATTGGTCTATATTTCTTCAAAAATGAGGCAAATCAGAATGTTACCCTCAATAGTAACCGTTATCGCGCCATCTTAACGGACTATGTGCTTCCTGAAATTTAAGCACATGGTCTCGGTGAGCTCTATTTTCAACAAGAAGTCGCTACGAACCGTACAGCGTGTGAAACAATGGATTTGTTGAGAAATCATTAACTTCACGTTTTGCTACGGTAAATTGGCCGCCTCGATCGTGCGATATCACACCTTTGGACTAGTTTGTCTGAGGATATGTAAAATCTCAGGTCTTCAGGAATAAGCTAGCTACGATTGAAGCTTTGGAAGCCAACATTACTCGTGTTATCCGCGAGATACCAGTCGCTATGCTCGAACAAAAAGGGACCACCTCAGATGTAGTTGGGATCAACATTTACATAATATTATTTATAAAACTTAAATGCCACGAAATTTTCTTTTAAATGATAATAAAAATTTTAAGTTGGTTTTTAAATTTATGTGCTTTATTTTACATTGCAAATCAAACCTCACGATGAATCAACCTATACACATGCTATTGCTTTTGCCCGAAATAATAAGGGTAGGATTGTTTGAAATAATATGCAACGACTCATTTCTACCATTTTGCCATTTTGTTGTGGGTATGTTTGACAGTCATCTGATGTTTAATTCTATACTGAGACAAAACACTTTATTCATTTTGCAGTATTCTCCTCCGTTATCCAATCTGATAGATTTAACTTCTTTTCCTAGAAAATTTTTAGAATGTGATTTAAAATTTTTGAAAGCATTGTAAATTTAATTTATTTTCTTTAAGAAAATAAACCTCATACCTCCCTTTGATCTACGTCGGATCGGACCACTATGTACATCACTATGGATCAGATCCAATGGAAGACTGCTGTGGGGAGTGCCCGCCGTTGGGTCTCTTCGATTGTTTTTCTTGGATGCAAATTTCACACCGAAATTCAGGATTTTCACCATCTCGCTCTATGTATTGACTACCTGTATTCCAAACCAAAACATTTCACATAATGTTTTATAACTTAAATTACCAAATTTCTCGTACCACAGATGTTATTTCCAGACTTTCCTAGATGATCGGCATCGACGTTCTCTGCATCTTTTGCCAGCAACGTTGTTGTGGCAACGTCAAACAACTTTATGCAATTTTTAATCAGTGCACGATCCTTATCTGTCATTCTAGGTATCGATATTAAATTTGTCCTTAGAACAGACACATAAAGTGTTCTCTCAAGTTTTGTATAATTCCCGTATAAAGTCGAAACTCTCATTACACCGCGAACTTTAATATAAGTTGACGGGGTTCCGTTATATTAAAATGTGTGAACTTGTGAACAGTGACAAAATTGCACATGTGAGAGTTTGCCCCACTATCCAAACACCATACACTATTTTTCGAATTGATTTATGTCGCTCTCACTTGCGCTATGGATTCTTCTGTGACTGCCGCATTTTTTGTTATTATACATTAAATGTGCTTCTACATGCTGCTGCTTTATGACCACTGCAACCGCACCGAAAACATTTGAAACATTTGGGTTTTGCTGAAAAATTTCCTTTCGGTTTATACTTTTGATATCTTTTTGATTCGAATAAAGCATCGTTTTTATCGCTTTCTTTGGTTTTCTTAACTTCGTATTCTTCTATGATTTTAATTTTTAAAATTTCAAGTCTCAGCAATTTATCTCTATATTCAATAGCGATCCGGAAATTCTCGAATGATTCTGGTAGGCTATACTAGGTGGGATGAAAAGTAACCTCCTTGGGAATGAAAAAAATTTTTTTAAATGTTATTTTTTTATTTTACTCAATATAGTCCTGTTTTAGTTTGATACACTTACTCCACCGATTTTCCAACTTCTTCATCCCGTCCGAAAAGTAATTTTCCGGAAGGTCTACAAAATACTCCTCCGTGGCGTCGATGATTTCCTCGCGTGAGCTGAATTTCTTATTGATGAGCCATCTTTTGAGGTTTGAGAAGAGATAATAGTCCAAGGGAGCCAAATCGGGTGAATACGGTGGATGCGACAGCGATTGGGGCTGTAATTCATTGATTGTAGCCATGGTTGCGATGCTCTTGTGCACCGGTGCAATTGTTTTGCAGCGATTTCGGCCTTCAATCGCTCCAATAATGCACAGTAAAACTCGCTGTTGATGGTTTTTCCTTTTTCGAGGTAGTCCACGAAAAGTATGCCATGACAATCCCAGAAAACCGACACCATAGACTTTCCGACCCATCAAGCCTCCCTCGGCCCTGAATGAGTGCCTTGCACTCATTCTGTTAACTGGTGTTCAACAGTTACCAATCGACGCCAAAAGTCCGCCCGATTCCGCATCAACAAGTCCAAACACTCTTTTGAAGTGCTCTGGCGTTCATGTTTTTGGTCAGGAATGAGTATGCGCGGCACCCAGCGGCAGGATATCTTTTTCATATGCAGAATATTGCCAAAAATATGGCGTGTGCGCTTAGTACTAATCTTTGTGGTATCTGCTAGTTCGCGCACCTTCACTTTCCAGTCAGCCAACACCATTTCATGTATTTTTTTTTTACATTGACCTCTGTAACCGCATCAGAGGGCCTGCCGCTGCGGACTTGATGGGTAGTGGAGTTGTGGCCACCACGAAACTCTCGAAACCAATATTTGACGGTGTAATCTGACGGAGGATTAGCACTATACTATTTATCCAACTTTTCTTTTGTTTCCTTTGCCGTTTTGCCTTTAAAAAATGTTTTATGAGAGAACGAAAATCGTTTTTGTCCATACTCAACATGATGCCAAACACGTCAACAACAATTAGCTTTCAAAACAAAACTAAAGACAGTATCGCACTCATATTTAGGCATGTCTGCCTAAATATGAACGGACTTCAAGGCACCATAGCCTCTTTTGCAGTAACAGCGCATTCTGGTGGTCAAGGAGGTTACTTTATAATATACAAGTATTGTATATTAATAAAATTGAAAGCAAATCTTCATTAACATCTAATTGCACATCTGGTAACATGTCTACTGCGGAACAAAACGGACGTAAATATCTGCATCCCCGCACATTTTAAAACGAACTGTTTAAACAATGTTTCCTTTCTTGCAGGTTCTTGTGATTCATATACTTTATGCAATTTCACCCAAATATCATGCGAAATAATGCAGCACTTACCTCCTTAAACGCTGATGAACTAATTGACAACATTAAGTTGGATCTCGCCTTTTGGTCCTTTTTGTCGCAAACTGCTGCATCGATCAAATCCTTTGCCTCTATTTTAGTGGGTCTTGTCTTCAGCCCAGACACATAATGCCATGTCACGCTTCTTATCAGCAAGGCTTCCACGTGCAGCTTCCAAGTATCTAAATTGTCTCTAGATAATGGTTAAATTTTTGTTAACTATTGATTCGCCATGACAACTTAATTTCACACAAAATTTAAAATTCTATAATGATTAGTTTGATTTTTGAGGATTTTACTTTTCTGCTGGGCCCATAACCCTGTTAAAGAAAACGCGGTCCTTCACAGTTCAAACCAGAATGATAAGTATTTAAAGTTTTATTTAATTGGGTTATGTGACATAGAAAATAATGAAGCTGAATAATCAATTCATGTAAGTGTTATACGTTTAGTGGAATGAAAAATGTGTAATAGTTAATTCAATATACATATATATGTATAATACGAGAGTGGTCCCAGAAGTACCCGTCCTGACAAAAACACGGCGGTAGTTGTTTGAAAATATCACTGTATGGAAAAGTACGCAATTTATAAAGCATATGTTTAGTATTTGTTTGGCAGCCATCAATAGTGAACTTTGTCGGTGAATTTGTAAAAATGGAGAAAATTGGTCATCGTTATGTGATACAATACTTTTATTTGAAAGGCCAACCAAAATAAAAGCTGAACTGGATTCTACTCTGGGTGAGCCTGTTCCTTCATTTATTGTACAACAGTAAAATTTTGGGTTGCTGAGTTTAAACAAGGCCGTACGAGCTACCAAGACGAGAATCGCAGTGGTCGACCAAATGAGTTTTTTTCGAAGTGGTTAGCCTAGAATTTGTTAAATATTTCAGCAAACAGCTCTTCGATTATTTAAGGATCTTCGATGGACCTGATGATACCTATACTAATTCGAAAGTAGATAATATTCTCTCAAGTTTAAAACTTATTTCCCAGGTAACCTTATCAAAACCAGCTCACAACCAACTCGTATTAATGAAGCGCTATAGCTGGTATATCTCACCGGTTGTGGTGATGTATGAAGCCACACAAGTCGCCTGTCAAAGATGGTATATACCTAGTTATGTTACAAAAATGTATAGATCAGCAGCTGGAAACTTTGAAAAGAATCTTCACTGCTGCCCTGGTACTTTAAACTGGCGTACAGTATGAATAACCTTTTTAACGAATATCAGAAAGTCTCGCCAAGAGTTTGAGACCTATGAGTCTGTCTTTGCTCATGTTGATAGGAGTAAGAATATACCCGCGGTAGGAATGCCTTTCGCAACAGGCGACTAAGATCCATCTGGGCCGGATTCCCATATCCGTGAGGGATCAAAGAATTTACCGCAGTCGTTTGATCCATTCTTTAAAAGTTTAAGAGTATCACAATATCCACCACCAAGATCGAAGATGTCCGGGAAAAGAAGTTCGCCCGAGGCGCCTATGCCAGAAAAAACGGACTCAGAGAGTAACAAAAGCTTGGAGGAGGCAAACAACGCGAATACCTCACAGATGAAGAATAGCTTGCACTAGAGGTAGAAGCACCTCCAAAGAAAAACAAAAGGCCAACAAAAAAACGCAAGGCAGAATAAAGCTCAGAAACATCTGCATGAAATCGTGAAATTGTAGCAAAATACGCGAACTCACAGGCTAATACAAATAATAAGACTTGAAAAGAATATTACTTGAAGAAAAAGGCAATAATTACTACCACTAATAATGATCTCTGGAGTAGACAAATTTGATGAGGTAAAGAAAATAATCAACGAAAAAACAAAAAAATACGTGCAAGCTCAGATCCTATACCAACAATAATTGGAAAATAACTTTTAATGACAGGTATACTTAGAGAGAAATCACTGATCAGCTATCGAAAACAATTGCAATGTCACTCATACGAAAATAAGGCTACTCAACCATTAGGAGTAGTCGCTAGGGGTCTTCACTCCTTGTGTGATGAATATGATATTGTTGAAGACTTGACTTATAGAAAATTTAAAATCTTAGAAGCCAAAAATTTAAAAATTTAAGAAATATAAAACTACCTCAAGAAGGTATCGAAAAGGTATACGCTATTGAAACGATATTGGGTATTATTGTTAAGATTGAACCACTTCGGAGAAATCCCAAGTCAATACCACAATGCCAACGATGTCAAACCTCTGGGCATATGCTAAGCTACTATAAAAAAGACTTTGCATGCGTCAAATATGAAGAAAAACATTCAACAGATAGTTATCCACTAAAGAACGATGAAAAAGCGAAATGTATCAACTGTTATGGAAACCACCCAGCTAGTTACAGAAGTTGTCCAGCTGCAAAAGAGAATGTAAAAAGAAAAAACAAAGTTACAATTGAACATCAACAAAACATAAGTAAAAATAGAAATAAAAACACGCAACAAACACTAAAACAAACACACCCATCGTATTCTTCTATTCTTAAAAATACTCGTAAAGAAGAGGAATTATCAGTAAAAGAAATACTTCTAACTATTTTTCAAAGACTGGACAAACAAGATAAGGAAATAAAACTTCTAAGTAAAGAAGTATTTACAGGGAAAAAGCCGCAAAATAATAATGATCAACAATCTGAAAGTCGCAATCCGGAATGCAAACGGTCTACGCCAACACATCTCAGAATTTCAGGTTTCCCTATGCAATGAGAAAATTGATGTTTGTTTGATTTCTGAAACCCACTTTAAACAGGGAACAAAGATTAGAATTCCCGGGTACCTCTGCTACCACTGTCCTCTTCCAGCTGACAGTGCCAAGGGAGGAAGAGCTGTCAAAAGCATTTTAGAGTCGTATGAATTGCTGAAAATAGCTAAGCATAGCGACTGATATCTCGCGGATAACACGAGTAACGTTGGCTTCCAAAGCATCAATCGTAAGTGGCTTATTCCTGAAGGCTTGAGACTTTACACATCCCCAGAGAAAATAGTCCAAAGGTGTGATATCGTACGACTTAGGCGGCCAATTTACCGTAGCAAAACGTGAAATTAAGTGTCCACCAAAATAATTTCTCAAAAAGTCCATTGCTTCACGCCTTGTATGACTTGTAGCGCCGTTTTGTTGAAATCAGAAGTCACAAAGACCATTTGCTTAGATTTCAGGAAGCACATAGTCCGTTAAGATGGCGCGATAACGGTTACCATTGCCGGTAACATTCTGATTTGCCTCATTTTTGAAGAAATATGGACAAATTATTCCACCAGCCCATAAACCACACCATACCGTTGTTTTTAATGTATCAAATGATAGCTCTTGGTATTCTTTGGTTTGCTCATCAGCCCAAATATGGCAATTTTGTTTATTAACGTATCCATTGAGCCAGAAATGGGCTTCATCAGTGAACAAAATTTCACGATAAAACATAGAATTTTCATTGTGTTTTTCCAGAGCCCATTCATTGAAAATATGACGCAAATTCAAGTCGCCTGACTTCAATTCTTGTACGCTCTCATTCCGAGATCCTCACGTCAAATACGCCATGTTGTCGAATACGCCAAGCCAATATGTTTAGAACGACGACGAATCGATTCGTCACGGCCTTCGTGTACACTCTCAGCTACACTACGTGCTGGATGTGGTCTAATCGGTCGAGTATCATCCAATAATGTAAACTGGGACTCAAGTTTTCCAATGGTATTGGCAATAGTAGATTCAGTAGGTCGATTATGCGCACCATAAGTTCCTCGAATCGCACGAAAAACATTTCTCACAGAACGCTGATTTTCGCAATACAGCTGAACAATTTAGAGATGCTGTTGTAGTGTGAGTCTTTTTACATAAACTTGCCAAATAATACTGAATAAAAATAATAAAGCAGTTTGACAGGAGTCGCACGTGATCTGTCAAGAAAAGCCTATTGAAAATCAAACCTCACGATGAATCACCTATTATAAGAAAAGAGAAAAGCTCGCAAGAAATAGCTAATGACAAGATATCCTGGCGATAGGGCTATATTTGATAGAATAAATAACCAACTTAAGAAATGTATGGGTGTTTTTAAAAACAGATCACTTAGCAAATACCACCGTAACTTATCTGCTGACAAAGCCACAGACTTCTCCCTTTGGAAGGCTGCTAAATATTTAAAAAGATCCTCCATTAAAACCATCTGATGGGAAATGAATCGGTAACCCAAAAGATAAGGTCCAACTTTTTTCGGAGCACTTAACAAATATCTTTAAACATTTCCTACCTAGCGTGGCAGATGAACGTCTTGAATACTTACATAAAGTAGATGAAGACATAATCCCTTATGTTTCGCTAGAAGAGATCAAAACATCTATTCATAAACTTTCTACCAGAAAATTACTAGGTTATGATCTGATAACTTCCCAAGGTTAGATGAGGTTAGAGTGGCGGTTGGAAAACCAACCCACTTAGGCCTATTGGCCGGTTTTGCTGCCACGTGGATTTATGATCCCCTCACTCATGGAACCAATTTGAGCTTACGATGAAGCGCAGGAGACTGTTAACGTTGGTATTTTGTAGATCGTTTAAGTCGTTTTAGAAGAAGGTTCCTAGGTGGAGTTGTCTTCTCTGGGAGAGAGCTGGACATGTACAGAGAAGGGGGAGAATTGTCTCTTCTTCCTCCTCGTCCATGCAGCTTCTACAAAAATCATTTGTAAAAGCGCCAAGCCTTCTTGCATGCAAGCCTTAAAGGCAGTGCCCAGCGATGACACCTGTAATGGCGCTGAGATGTTTCCTATTTAAAAGAATCAGACTCTTAGATCTGTTAAGTCGCTAGACATGTTGGCCCACCGGTCAATCTAAGGTCTGTTCTCTCTTATTAGCATCTAGCTTAAATAATAATTGACACGTAGCGATTGGTATAACTATGCTGTTATTTTCCGTTAGTATAAGTAAAGTGATTCCAATTTTGGCGAGTTCGTGCGGTTTTCGAATTGAGTGAGACCGAGTCCAGGGACTTGATAGCGGCCTGACTCTCCGTTTATCACGTTTTCCTTCAGCCAAGACAGAGCTTCTTTAATTGCCAAAATTTCTGCCTTGACCACGCTACAGTGATTTGGAAGACGGAAGGAGAGGCTTAAATTTAGCTTATCTGAGAAAATACCACCACCAACCCCGCTATCGGTTTTAGACCCATCTGTATAGAACTGAATAGACTTGTCCTCCATGCAAGCGTCTTCCTCCCAGAATGATCTAGAAGGCAAGCTCGCATGAAAAGCTTTGTCAAACCGAAGTTTAGGTATGGTGTAATCGATGTTCTCTAAGTGGATTCCTAATATGTTAATAATTTTAGCGTGGTTATTCGACGTTGGAGGCCCCATTTGTTTCCAATGGCTTTCTTGCAAAAAATAAAGCCACTGTAGCTTTCTTAACCCTTTCTTGAATGTTAGTTTTTCAGTTTAGTTTCCTATCGAAAATAAGACCTAGGTACCCTGGTACCGTTTATTGAAGGAGGGTCTATAGTTGGAATTGTATATTTCCTAAAAAAGAGTACAAGATCAGTTTCATGGGGGTTAATTCTTAATCCACAGCGATCCGCCCAACGGGTTAATCTGTTAAGATTTAGCTGAAAGAGTTCTTTAATGGTATTGAGATGATTCCCTGAAACGGCTATAGCAACGTCGTCTGCATAGGCAATCACCCTGCTCCCTCCCGCTTCCAAGTATAGGGTGATTCATTGTGAGGATTGATTTTCAATAGAGTTTTTTTGACAGATTACGTGTGACTCCTATCAAGCTGCTTTAACATTTTTGTTCAAAATCATTTGGCAAGTAATCTGGAAAGACTCACACCACAAAAGTGTCTTCAAATTGTTCAGCTGTATTACGAAAATCAGCGCTCTGTGAGAAATGTTTTTCGTGCGATTCGAGGAACTTATGGTGTGCATAATCGACCTACTGAAACCACTCTTGCCAATACCATTCGCAAATTTGAGTCCCAGTTTACATTAGTGGATAATACTAGACCAGTTAGACCACATCAAGCACGTAGTGAAGAGACTATAGCAGCTGTAGCTGAGAGTGTACCCAAACACCATGACGAATCGATTCTTCGTCGTTCTCAGGAGCTTGGCTTGGCTATTCGACAACTTGGCATCTTTTACGTGAGGATCTCGGCCTAAAGCATACAAAATTTAAATTGTGCAAGAATTGAAGCCAGGTGACTTGAATTAGGGTTATATTTTCAGTGAATGGGCTCTGGAAAAACTCAATAAAAATCTGGTGTTTTATCATGAAATTTTGTTCAGTGATTAAGCCCATTTCTGGCTCAATGGATACGTTAATAAACAAAATTGCCAAATTTAGGCTGATAAGCAACCCGAAGAGTACCAATATCTACCATTACATCCATTAAAATCAACGGTATGGTGTGGTTTATGAGCTGGTGAAATCATTGGACCATAATTCTTCAAAAATGAAGCAACTCAGAATGCTACTGTCAATAGTAGTATGTGCTTTCTGAAATTCAAACACATGGTCTCGGTGAGCTCTAATTTCAACAAAACGGCGCTACGAGCCATATAGCGCTTGAAACAATGGATTTGTTGAGAAATCATTTTGGTGAGCACTTAATTTCACGTTTTGCTGTGGTAAATGGGCCGCCTAGATCGTGCGATATCCCACCTTTGGACTATTTTCTCTGGGAATATGTAAAGTCTCAGGTCTTTCGGAATAAGCCAGCTACGATTGACGCTTTGGAAGCCAACATTACTCGTGTTATCCGGGAGATACCAGTCGCTATGCTCGAACGAGTCGCCCAAAATTAGACCTTCCGAATGGACCACCTCAGATGTAGTTGTGGCCAGCATTTACATAATGTTATTTTTGAAAAGTAAATGCCATCTATTGTTTTTTTTAAAAGAAAATAAAAATTTTAAGTTCACTTTTAAAATAATGTGTTTCATTTTACATTGTAATTCAAACCTCACGATGAATCACTCTATATATAAGCAGTTTATTTACCACTAAGTTCCAAAGAACGGGAGAAAGGACATCTTTTTGCCGAAGTCTAACCCAGTTTGATTATCCTGCTATTAAGCATAAGACTGTTCAACTCCCCAAGGTAGTTGTCTACTTGCAGATGTGACAGAACAGTTGTGATTGCGGATTTGTCGACGTTGTTTAAAGCGCCGTCTATGTCTAAGAAAGTAACCACTGTGTACTCTTTTTAGTATAGGGATCGTTCGATGTGACTTGTCAGCGAATGCAGAGCCGTTTCCATCGATTTTCCTTTACCGTAGGCATATTGAGCCGTTGATAACTGTCCAAATCCTGAAAGAGTAACCCTACAAAGCACTGTTAAAGCTTAAGCTTATAATAAGTGCTTGCTTTCAACAAAGATATTGGGTACTGCGCCGGCTTGGCAGACAAGAATGAATCAAGCCAATTTTTAATATTCTGCTCTGATGTGAACCGTATTTCAGTGAAGGCGTTCTGCATCGACCGGAACAAATGGTAGTCAGAAGGGGCAAGGTCTGGGCTATAAGGCGGGTGGGGTAAGACTTCCCATCCACTGTTTTCCAAGTAGTTCTTAGCCGGAATAGCAACGTGGGGCTGAGCGTTGTCATGATGGAAAATTATTGCCTCATGTCTGGTCTCATGTTACGGGCGTTTTTCGGCTCTCTTCAAACGGATTAATTGTGTTCAGTAGCCTTTTCCATTGATGGTTTCACCCGGTTTTAGCAGCTCATAATACAGCACGCTCATCTGATCCCACCAAATACAGAGCATTACCTTCGCGCCATGGATATTCGGCTTTGCCGTTAATTTGGCTGGTTTGCCGGCTTTCACATATGATTTTTTGCGCTTGCGGTTGTCTTAATGGATCCATTTTTCATCACCAGTAACAATCCGATGCAAAAATGACTTCCTTTTGTGGCGTTCCAGCAGCATTTCGGACATGCAAAACCGCCTTTCGACGTCTCTCGGCTTGAGTTCATGTGAAGCTCAATTTCCTTGCTTTTGAATATATCCAGCTGCTTTTAAACGTTTTGAAATGGCTGCTTGAGTGACACCCAAAGATTCTGCGAGCTCTACTTGTGTTGTGCAATAATCTTCATAGAGTAATGCTTCCAGTTCTTCATCTTCAAACTTTTTTGGCCGCCCAGTACGTTCATCGTCTTCCAAGCCAAAATCACCACTTTTAAATCGTGCAAACCACTTTTGGCACATTCGCTCAGCTAGCGCATGTTCACCATAAACTTCCACCAAAATACGATGGCTTTCGGCGGCAGTTTTCGTCATATTAAAGTAATGAAGAAGAACTCCCCGCAAAAACACTTTTTCAGGAAGAAAGTTCGACATTTTTAAGTGAAAAAAAATTATTGTTGTTAACGCTTCAAATGAATGACATATACTGAAATGGCGTACAATGACAGTAACTTTCCAACGCATGTTCCAATGGAATAATACAAGTTAGGCCATCTCTTAGCAAACGAATTAAGTTATAGACCCAACAAAGTTACCTAAACAAGGTAAGCCTCTTCTTCTTACAGACCAATCTCACTCTTACTGGTGTTATCAAAAATATTTGAAAAACTGCCCCTTAAAAGACTAGATGGAATCATAGAGTAAAGAAAGCTTATTTACACCCATCAGTTTTGGTTTAGATGTAGGTACTCGATAATAGACCAGGTTCATTGTATAACTAATGTTATAGAAAATACACTTGAAAAGAAACAAGTTTTTCTACAATATTTTTAGACATCGCACAAGCTTTTGACAAATTTTGGCATAAGGGCTTAAAATATGAACTACATAGGGACCTACTTAGACAGTACTTCGTCATACTAAAGCCATTTTTTAGAGTTCACTATGGCCCATCGTATTCTAAAATTAAAGAAATACAAGCAGGTGTTCCACAGGGAACATTTCTGGGACCCACCTTGTATTTATTAAATACCAGAGATATACCGAATGCGAGTGATACGATAATTGCCACATTCGCCGACGACAATGCTCTTCTATCAACTGATGGATGCGTGGCTAAAGCAACAGAAAAACTACAAAATTCAGCTGACGAGATATGTGATTGGACGCGATGTTGATGAATTAAACTTAATGTCCACTTAAAGTATACCCATATCAATTTCACAATTGATAAAATAACGAATGTTGCTTTATAGTAGTTATAAATTATAAATAACCAAGTAATTCCTTATTCTAACACAGCTTAATATATAGGTATGAATCTGGATGCAAAACTGAATTGGAAGGAACATATAATCAGATACTAAAACTTGATTGGACGTATAGCATCTAATTAAGGGGTTGTACGAAGAAAACTAATGTACAAATAATACAAACCTTCCAAAAGTTCTTCGAGGGATAGTAAATGCCCCATGGTACATAAGAAATAATGACTTGCATCGAGACTTGCAGGTTGATTCTGTAGCCGATGTTATCAAAGGGTACGCAACTCGTCATAACGAGCGTTTGCAGATGCATATCAATTCTGAGGTGGAAGACGTCTTAAATATATGAAATAATATATGAGATCCAGTATATAGTTTAAATACCTTCTCAAACACAACTTAACGTTAAAAAAAAAACAAAAATCTTTTTTCTTGGATGTGGTTTTAGTGCGGTTAGAGTCATAGACTACTATACTCTGGGTTGAAGAACCCCAGAGTGTCTTTTAAGATTTCCACCTTCAGTATGAAAAAAAAAATGTTGATAATCACGAAGAGAATGGTAGAGTATACGTCTGCAAAACTGCATTGCGAATGGATCCCTGTCAGCGATGCAACTTGCTTACGAATGTAGAAGGTCTTGCGAGAGTGTGTTTCGAAATCGGGTATGAAGAATTGAATGAGTGCGTCTTCATAAGAAGGAATATGGCATGTGTAACTCGACCAGACAAGTTAGTGTAGATAATTTACTCGTTTTGTAGATAAAAACAATACTGGTGAATAGGATGATGACTGCGGCCAATATATAATGGCGAGGGTAGACAAGGATTTCTTGCAAGTCGGAGTTCTGTCTACATTGTTATGGTTCCTTTTGATTGCTTCACTGCTCAACGCGCTCAATAGCTCTGATGTCTCTGAACAAGCATACGCGGAATATGTAGCTATAGTGTCTGTTGGATAATGCCTGTCGAACGTCTGCCCTAAAGCGTATGCAGCCCTTAATGTTATCGATCATTGGTACACTAGAAATGGGCTTTCAGTCAATCTTCTCAAAACTGAGGTTGTTCTCTTTAAGAGAAAGAAGAAGCTTACTGGTCTAACTTAAATTTCTTAAGACATCATCGTCCAATTCTTCAAGTACGGATAACATACGGATAATACGGAGAATATGGATAACAAATTTCTATGGACTGAGCAGCGTTACGTCGAAAGCTTCTAAGACGCTGTCGGACTTCTGACAGTGCAAAAGAGCTGACGACAATATATGGGGCATGGCACCAAAAAGGGTTCTTTGGGATTTTAATAAGGCCAATTACATCCTCTCATAATATCATATGTGTCGGTTGCCTAGTTGAATGAGGTCTCCCGAAAATACGTCATCTCTTTTGATAATATTGTATATGACTAAACATTTTGGAATCATCTTTTAAGCATTTTGTGGCACGAGCACGGAATTTTAAGATGTGTAAGGAAATAATAATAATACTCCCACTTTTGGGGGCTTTCCTATGTATCTTTTAAAAAAATTCTATAGAATCTAGTTTTTCGATTCTCGAATTACAATTACGTCTTCAATACGTCTTCAATACAGAGGTTTCAGGGAAAAGGTACAGGCAAACTAAGGAAGCCGTCGAAATGAGGTCCACACTCATGGTTTCTGAATCAATATGACATGTACTCTAAACAACATATCCTAAAATTATGTAAAGACAATAAAGTCTGCGTGACTGGTTAACCGCGTATTAGAAATAAATTTTAAACTGATTTGCAACTCGCTTATCCAATACCCCGTCGAGCTTTATTTCCTAGTCATTATAGCCTGCAAACATTCAAAACCAACGTACATCGGTATATCTCTTTCTTTACACCTTAACTTTGCTTGACTCTCATATATTTATGTGTTGGAATACCCATCGATTTTGGATTCAAAACAGCAGCATGATGTACACCCTATGCCTCCAACATGTAGAAGAGAAGACAATCTTCCCATGTTTAACTCATTCCATTGCTGAGTATCCTTCATTCTAAAAGCAGAGTTTGTGGTAAGCTGTTTCCAGAAAATGTCAATAAGAAGCAAATAAAGCAAAGTTTCTAGGGCAATCATTAGAGACATACTTGATGTGCAGGCAGCAAGTTTTTACTAATCCTCTTAGGATGCCATTTCAGAAGGAAATTGGAGCATGCTTTGTATAAATTTTATTTCACCTAAGTTCGCTATCTGGGATAAGACTTAGATCCCTAGAAACTTCGAGAAACGCAAAGAAATGCTATTTAGCTTGGGCGGTATGATGCATGGTAATAAGTAACAGGTAAGAACGACATTAAAAAAAATTTAAATAAAACAAGAACGGTGTGAAATATAAAATTGAATTCTGGCTTTGTTTTGAAGCTAAGTTAACGCGAACTCACGGAGTTGTCTATGGTCGTCCGGCGTAAGCACAATCTTATAGGGATGTAAACCGGGTTGACTTGCTGGCGATGCCCAATTCAGCTGATCGAAGCCGAATCGAAATTTCTTCTTCGATCTGGCTATGGCAGCTATATTTTCTTCATTTCGCACTAATCTCTATCTGGTTGGTGACTTAAAATCCAAAATAGTGTGTTCACGCTCAAATTTTTCTACTTTGCGACGAATTGCCTGCACACTGAAGCCATGATTACAACCAATCTCGCAACGAAATTCAGGTTGCATATTAACAACTGAGCTAATAACATCCTTTCGGCAAGCGTAAAATGATGCATGATGAAATAGCAAAACTTACTGAATATTTTGACAGCTAGATGTCATTGGTAACTTTAACAGCTGCTGAAACACAACAATTAGAAAAACTATCATTGCTATCTGCTCACCCGTGATTCTGATTCTTTTTTTGAAGAGGACGAGTTCTTTTTTGGTTGGATCGAGAATAAGGCCACAGCTGTATCTCCAGGAGGAAAGTATAAATTAAGTATATTAGAGTATCTTTCAAAGCATCTATGGGTCTTAACCCGACTGGAGATAGACATCATCTCCGTTAACTACCACTCAACATCGTGCTTCCATAATAGAGGAGGGAGTAGCTCTCTTGCGGTGTCTGTCTTTTTCGTTGAGCAGAGATCAAAGGTGACATTTATGATAGTACTGTTGGGAATGAATTGGATCAAGTTGCAAATAGAGGCATTTACTCAAATGTCCAATTTTTGGCGAAAGTTAATGATCGATTAGGGGCCAACGTTGTTTAAAGCCCCCTCTGTATCAGGAAATACCAACATTGTACACTCCTTGTGTAAAAATGATTTTTTTCAATCGTTCCTAAGGGATTGTGTGTTGCGATCTCAATTCGATTTCTTTTTAGAAGGGACCATGAGACATCGACAAGCTTCTGTGGTTAAGACTGAACCTGTTCTACTGAAAGGTACAACATTTTTCCAATGGGTTTGAAGAGGTTTTATAACCTTTTTCAAAGAGTAGAGCCAGAGAGGTAGTCGGTGAAATAGTTTTCTTTACCTGATAAGGATTTGGTGGCATCGAAATCAGTCTCATCATCAGACAAATACTAATTATTATCTTTGAACTCTACATCATTATTAAAAGAACTGTGCGGAACTCATAAGACAACTCCAGAGGCATCATACTTCAAAAGTCTGTTTATTTGCTCTAAGGACAAAACGTCACGAAAGTTAACTACAACTTTGAAGTATTAAGGGACTTTATCTACTTCGGCTCCGCTATCATGCAAAAAATCACTTTTGCTTAAAACTCTTTCGAACAACCAGAAAGATTTTATAATCATCGCAGTCCTGTTTAGAGATTGACGAAATCGGATGAAAATTATGGCACTTCGGGCGAAAAGTAAGTAAGCCGATCGCTAAAAAACAGAAAACCGAAAAACTAATATATCACGATTTAAATCGTAGGAGTGTTTTGTGGGCTTGTCCGAACAATTTTACAATAAGAGTCACACAGAAATATGTACGCGTTCTTAAGTAGAACCGAGTATTCATCCCCAGAGTCAACCCAACCGAATACAACCCGGGTGCCTAAGCATGCATCAGAATTGTGCTATTTTGGAAAGGACCTACAGTAGTCTTGAGGAATCACCTGTGCTGGTGATCCTATCAGAAAAACTATGTACGTCAGGTTCCACATTGCGCCTTCCTTATTTCTCGCTTTTTAAAAAGGCCTTGGAGGTTTCCCAGTCCTATTCTAATCTACTTAATTTAGCAGAATCGAAATTATTCCTTCTCTAGCAGTGAAGCGGGCGCTTATCGTTTTATCAACTTATTGTGGGACAGAGATGGCAAATAAACAAATTATAGATATTATCAAATTGTATATAATATAAACAACATTGAAGCAACATTTTTTTACCGTCACCACGTAGCTTCTTCTCCCACCGCCTTCTATAAGTAAAAGTCTATAAACTAAAGTCACTGTCGAAGGGTTCTTATGTTATTGCTTTAAGTGTCATTCTATGTTAGCTATGAGTGAAAGAGGTCTTGTTTAATTTATCCATTTCATCCCACTCATCGCACAATTACTACCTCAAGATGAAAAGAAAATCCTTTGAAATCCTTCAAATCCCTTTTATTATCCTCTTCTCTTCGCAGCACAATATCTATAATCATAATTATCAATGCATATGCTCAGCAATTCATACAAAACAACTTGTCACTACCTCAACCTTTCTTCTTTTCTGTCATTCGCACCCTCCCCTGTATAATTCGTTTCGCCATCCAAGCAATCGTCCTTACGTCAAGGATTTTTCTAATTATTGTTCCCAAATGCCATTCATCCCAAGGATATATTCATAACGAGAGTACTAAATATATCTTTGCTTTCTTCAGCCCACCTGCACCATGAACGAGAACGTGTAGCTGGAACTTAGTAGTCCTAGCGCCCCGATAATTGTGGATAACACACATCCCTAAGGCAAAGCAAGTATCTTGAGCAATTTTCCCTCATAACTGCCTACCCTCATGCTGTGACAACTCCCGCGTTCCGCCTGCGAACACATTCAAATCTGCCATAAACTAATAATTTCGTAGTGAGTACGACTTACCGCATAGTGTCTTGGATTTTTAGAATGAATCCTAATATGCTTTTGCCGCCCTCATTAGCAATCCACACCACCCCTAGGAACCCCAATCCAGAACATAGGCAGAACACAACGCGAGAACATCTAGAGCAAAAGGGGTGACAAATAAAAAGGAAGCAAAATAGACCAAAAATTAAGAGCAAATTGCGACTTTCAAAAGAAAAATGATAGCAAAACGAGAAATAAGAAAAGGTGAACAAAGGAATGTGAAACGTAAGGCAGGAGACGTGAAAATATGAAAGCAAGACGATGAAACGGAGACAAAGTTCGACAAGCAAAACCACTTTCGACAAATTACGTTACAAGCGAAATAAGCTGTTTAGGTGGATTCGGATTTATAGGGGTGGGTGCTACGGTTTTGTGTCCCATGAACTTAGTAGTTTAAAGCACCTCAAATGTGATGGAATTTATCTGATGATATGGGACTAGGAAATGGTATCTCTATTTACCTGCATAATTTAGCACCACCGACTGCTGGATTTAAGAAACTGCAATTTCCAAGATTTAGAAGATGAAGACTTAACTTCAGTTTTCCGGTTTAGTGAAGATTTGGGATGCAAAAGAAATTGTGCGATTTTCATTGCTTGGTTTCACATTCGTATCTATATCTACATGCCTATAGTTCATACATACATATTGTATCATAATATTCTTATGCACTCAACCTGTGTTGAGAAAAGATTTGTAGAACTACGAGTAGTTTGTTTTATTTGTAATGATTACGATTTCTTCAACACTATGGAGTTTCACAAGCCATATCATTGTTACTTCGAACTTCCATCGACTTATGTACGAGTATAGAGCGAAGCTTTAGCTTACAGAGATATATTCACAAAAAGGCTGACACGACTATTTTCAAATATTAGAATAACTATGACCTTCCTTCGGTTGAAGGAGCAATCCTTTTTTCTTTTTTTTGTCGATTGACGACGACATAACCTTTAAAACAAAAAAAAACGAGAATTCAACACTCAAGAGGGTATAACTACTCTTAAAATACTGGAGTACGTGTTAAGTTTTTTAGAAAAATTGGATAGAGAGAGAGAGAGAAAGATGTTTAGGCTACGTGGTTATTTCACTCCATCGGTGGCATCCAACATATAATGGAGAGACCAAATTAAAGAGTAATTCAACGTGCGGTTTGATTTATAATGTAAAATAAAATACATAAATTTGAAAGTGAACTTAAAATTTTTATTATTGACATTTGACCACGACTACGTCTGAGGTGGTCCATTCGGAAGGTCCAATTCTGGGCGACTCGTTCGAGCATAGCGACTGATATCTCGCGGATAACACGAGTAATGTTGGCTTAACAACCGTCAATCGTAGCTGGCTTATTCTCGAAGGCTTGAGATTTTACATATCCCCAGAGAAAATAGTCGAAAGGTGTGATATCGCACGATCTAGGCGGCCAATTTATCGTAGGAAAACGTGAAATTAAATGCTCACCAAAATGATTTCTCAACAAGTCCATTGTTTCACGCACTGTGTGGCTCGTAGCGCCGTCTTGTTGAAAGCAGAGCTAACCGAGACCATGTACTTTAATTTCAGGAAGCACATAACATGGCGCGATAACGGTTACCATTGACGGTAACATTTTGATTTGCCTCATTTTCAAAGAATAAATGGACCAATGATTCCACCAGCCCATAAACCACACCATTCTGTTGTTTTTAATGGATGTAATGGTAGCAATTTTGTTTATTAACGTATCCATTGAGCCAGAAATGGGATTCATCACTGAACAAAATTTCACGATAAAACACCGGATTTTCAATGAGTTTTTCCAGAGCTCATTCACTGAAAATATAACGCAAATTCAAGTCGACTGGCTTCAATTCTGGCACAACTTGAATTTTGCACTCTTTGAGGCCGAGATCCTCACGTAAAATATGCCAAGTTGTCGAATACGTAAAGCCAAGCTGCTGAGAGCGACGACTCAGCGATGTCTTCGCGTACACTCTCAGCTACAGCTGCTACAGTCTCTTAACTACGTGCTGGATGTGGTCTAACCGGTCGAGTATCATCCACTAATGTAAACTGGGACTCAAATTTGCGAATGGTATTGGTTTCAGTAGGTTGGAAAAAGTTTCTCACAAAACGCTGATTTTAGTAATACAGCTGAACAATTTGAACACACTGTGTGATGTGAGTCTTTTCATGATGACTCACCAAACGATACTGAACAAAAATGACAAATCAGTTTGATAGGAGTCACACGTGATCTGTCAAAAAAAGCCTTTTAAAAATCAAACCTCACGATGAATCGCTATATATTGCACAGTATACAAACGAACGGCTAAATATTCGTAGAAATTTGATAAAAAATAAACGTAGCAAGGCAACGTAGCCCACTAACACTAGCGAAATTAAGACTGTGCTACAACCGAGTTCCTTTCTTAAAAGATTAATGGTCATTGCACAAATTTTTGAGAAACCAAAATGCAATTACTCGTGATCAGTTTCTTATAACATCAGCAAAAATATATTTCCCTGCCCCATAAAAGCCCACAATTTGTTCGAAAACGTACTATGTAATTGATTCGGTTGAAGGTAGGCAGGACAGTGTGTATCAAAGCATTGATGAATCTGTGACAAGTTTAAAGAACGGAGTACACTGAAGCAGTACATGCCTCTTAGGCCAGAGAAACGGGGAAATGCGGCTTCGCTGTAATGCCTTCAATATTTACAGCGGAAAAGAATTAGAAGAAGTCGAAGGAACATTAGGCGAAAAAGGGGTGAATAAATTGGCCAGTACGATCACTGAGCAAGATGTGAACTTATGTTTTGGCCATTTCTAAACTTCAGTAAAATATTGAATACCACTGCATATCCAGTAGTTGGAACAATTATGTCCAAATGCAAAACTGCGTAAAATTGCAAGACAAAAAAGGAGGTACTAGTAATGAGCAGTTGCCATAGTAATGAAATGGAATTTGTCAAAAAAACACTAAAGACAGGAAAAAAAACCCAAGTTCCATGTTCACAAATTATAAAATTTTATCGTGAAATAATGGGAAGCGTTGATTTGGCAGATCAAATGAGTGGACTCTACGAATATGATCACTAATCAGAAGGATTGTGGAAAAAGACATTTTACAGAATGATAGCAGCCTTCAACGAATGGGTTATTCACTCTGAAATAAACCGGAAAAAGAGGCAATTCACAACATGTTTAGTAGATTTATCAGAGAGCTTGATCGCTCACGGATTGGAAAAAACCGCAGATCGAACCACCGAGGTCGTCAATAAGTCACAGAATCGATAATTAGCATTGATGAATTCTTGTTGTGAGATGACCCAGTCGCCAAATTACTACTACATAACTTCAAGCGTTTCGTCGCTTGTATTGCATGTATCGATGTTGTGAAGCTCTGATTACAAAAAGTCGGATAACATCGCTCTATACCGAATACCACTGACGGTAACGGCGTCTTCTTCCTCATTTCGAAAGAAATATTGTCCGATGATGCCCCCATACCATTAACTGTACTAAACAGTCAGTCTTTGTGGATGCATTGATGCTTGGTCGAACACTTATGGATTCTGTTATCTCCCGTCCGAGAAGATGATTTTTTGCGCAAAATCCAAAACTTAGGCCAACATTTCGAACGCCCAATTAGCAAGCTCACGGCGTTGTCTATGGTTGTCTGGCTTCAATTCTTGCTTCAGCACAATGTAATGTGGATCTTGGCCTAAATCCAAATCTCTGTCTAGTTAATGACTTAAGATCAAAAACAATGTACTCACGCTCAAATTTTTTTGCGGTGCGATGAATTGCCTGCATACTGAAGCCATGATGATGACCGACCTCGAGTCGAAATTTCAATGATATTTTTTAATAACATCCTTTCGGTAAGCATGATGAAATAGCAAAACTTACTGCATATTTTGACAGCTGGATATTATTTTTAACCTTGACATCTGCTGAAGCATAACAATTGAAAAAACTGTAATTGCTACCTGGTCATCCATTATTAAAAAGGTCCTAAGCAAATCCATCCATTCCATCCGTTCCAATATCTATGTATGATTCCGTCAGAAATCACCTTATAAGCCTTAGAAACACAAATTTCATATTATTTTTTTAGGAAAAAAAAAACAACATCGATTGGAAAAGGATATTTCAGGTCGGTTTAAAAAAAAAAGGGGAAAAAAGGAATGCGGGTTGTTGTAGTTGCTAGTTTCAGGATCTGCCCTACATATGGCGAAGGAGTCCCCTCATAGTCTCTCTGCCTTACAGATTCATTTTGGTGGGTCGATCCATAACCAAACTTGGTATTAAGACTGACATATTGACAAAATGCGGACAACTGCAACATAAATGATAAATGACGAACAGTGATAGAGAATCTAAAAGTTGGCAAACTGGTAACAGTTCGAGACAAACACCCTGCTATCACACAGTAGGCTTTAGGTCAGGTAAAAATTCATACTGCTGGCGACGAACTGATTTTAAATACATTGATTCGTCAGCAGTCCGCAACTTCCGATAAGCGAAGCATTATGTATGTAACCTTATTCTAATTCAATTTGTAAACGGAAATTTTTTTTAAAATCATGCCAATAACCACCCAATGACATCCAGTACTAAACGCTAAAATCACATCAATTTCAGCATCCGAACCATGAATGTTACCAGGCCTAGGTATGGTATACATCCAGCAGCTAGTATCCACTTATCGTAAAAGAAATTATCGTTACAGCCCTCTGTAAGAAAACTAAAAAAAAAAAAAAAAACCAAGATTAAGGACACAAAATTACTTCGCTACTTACCAATCATGTCAAAGTTTGTCCAACAAAAATGTAGCCCGTTCGTTTTATATTTACTTCTGTACCGGTACCAGGCCTGTATATCTACCTATACCAGACGACGAAGAAATTTTAGGTGAAAATTAGATTTGAAATTTAAATTAGCACTCCTCATTTCTTGTGCCGTTGCATAGGTTGGGACTGTGTTGAAATTGATTGTACAAGAGTAGATACACTTCCTTAAGGTAAGGCACATACGAGTACTCGTACACTATGATTCGGATTTTACGTGGCTATAGTGGTGGCATGGGATCTTTCGAAAACCAGTTCATGCCTACGAGCACAATCCTATAATTACATCGTCTTATATCGCCTACGTAAGGTTTAAAGCGTTCCACAAGTACACGATGGATGGAAAGATGAGCTTACGGGTAAGGCACACGATACAGTTTTTGATTTTTTTTTTTTTTTTCTCAGTTCGTTCCTTTCCTTTTCCTTTTCCACAAGCTTTTGCTTTATTTTGTTGTACACGTACTAATTGCATTGTGGGGTGTGAGCTGCTGAGCTTGGATACACTTCAACCTGGAGCACATCTTGTTCATTGCATTCGTCTTGTGCTGTTGTTGGCGTTAAAGACGATGACGACAACAAGAACGACAACGACGACGGCAACGCCAACAACTCTACAAACAAACGACACAACAACGACGCCGACGATGAGGACAAAATTTGACGATACTGTACTATAGAGGTGTGGATGTGGATCTAACTCATGAGATGACGCTGGTAAAACCTTGCAAAAAGGGAAACGGATTTATTTTCAATTATGTTGCACTATTGGTAAATACATGGTATTATGTACATATAAACGTATTTATATGTACATATGTACATATAAGGTGAATCTAAGCAGTAGGCAAGAATTGCACCTGTATCGGTTGCTAGTTTCCTACAAGCCTAAGTATTAACACAGTGGGGTGGAAATAGTTGGTTGAGTTGAGCTGATTTGCTTATCTTGGCGGTAGGCTTGAGGCTTGTAACCTTATGTCGTTGGTGGTTAGGCCTCTTCTAAGGCAGATCTTTATAAATGATTAGAAAATCATTTTATATTACATTGGATTCACAATCATGATCAAGTGCATGCAAATACGAGCAACTGCTTGTGCATGCAAACTTTGCAAGAAGTTTATGTTGAGTGTAGCCGCAAATGAACCTGGCAAGGAGTAAACTACATACATATGTATTTGGATTTTTTTTTTTTGCGGTTTGATGAAGAAAAGTGAGATGCCTCAGTCAGCCCGTTAGTAAGAACCCAATTTGAGAAATGCAAGAAAAAATGAGACCGAGGTGATTCATTTCGGTTTATACGCCGTTCACGGCCTCCTAATTCCATATGAAAGATACTATATATGCTGCAGTTAATGTGGTTAGTTTAAATATTGATGACTTTGCGTAATGAAATAGGTTTAACAATTTTCGGATGTGCCCGTCGTAAATTGGGCTCCAACTTAACCTATAAACTCCTCGACAAGACATATAAACCATGTCTTACATACAACGGTTTTATCATTGAAAGAATAAAGAGAAAAAAAATAGAATAGTGTCAATGATAGCATTGTCGAACTACGCGATACCACTTAGTCTGATCGACTTTGCTGTGGGACACGAAAAACCTACGAAGAATCAATCTAACAACAAGCAATCGAAGAGTTTAGAACTGTTGCGGATAGAAAAAGAACAATGAATCAACGTAAATTTTGTTCGGTTTACAATATCGATAGCTGCACAGCTAGATTTTTCACTTGTCAGTTACACGTCGTTTGCTGTAATCAAGCGCTTGCATGTTTTCGCTGCACTCCTCCAAGCCAATACACCATATCTTAGTCCTAACTTTATTATGGCACTTGTTTTCGTACATAAACCACATTAAATTGTTATTGCATACAGGCCAACATAAACAGGGACCCCTCAGCTTATCACTCAGATATGAGCATCCAATAGCAAGTATCTGAGAATGGTAATGCCTAGACATTTTATAACACATATTATCTCCTCTATTAGATAGGTTGGCACATCCAAAAGCCTTTTGCATAATTGACGACGCACGTCGTCAATCATGGCACGATTTTCAGACGTCGTACAATAAATTCTGCATTATCTTCGTAACTGCTTTCATCGACTGATGACAAATAATAATCGCTTTCTCAACATCGTAGCCGTATGGAGTGTGAAGAGGACCAGGTATTGAACCTTGTGGAACCCCGTACTGCCTTACTGCAGCAATACTTGGTATTTACGCGAAAGGTTTTTCGTTCTCGATAATTATTATAGTTACCCAGTACAAACTTTTTTCCCTTATTCCAGAACTTTGGGCAGCTTTGATCAGTCTGTATATTGAAAGTTTTGCTGAATTCAGTGTACAAAACTAACACCAGCTCAAGCTCATGTCGATTGATTACTTACCTGGTTACGCAGTTACTTGTACTCGATTTCGTATGCAATATTTCCACGATCACTGTAAAATCTCTTACTTACCATTAAGAGTTTTTCCAGCATTTCCAGCAGGTCTTTGATGTGTCTTTTTCTTGCCTAAAAATACACGGATAAAGGCCCGTCAGGCCTCAAGGTGTTCCCATAATATGACAGGTAGGATTTTATAACCGATTCCTAGGAGACTTATTTCAGTGAGGTACCATTCGTTGGACATATACTTTTGTCCATTAAGGTTTTAGTCATGAGATGATGTTTGCTTCCTTTCACGAATGAACGGGAATGTTGTCTCCCTTCTTCCAGATTTAATGGTCCTTTCCGCCCATATTATTCGTCATTGTGATTTAATAGTCTGCAGAAATATTCTACATCGGCTGTGGTTCTGCTATGAGCTTTCCATGACCAGCTTTGCAGATTTTTTATCAAGCTTTACTAACTAAAATAATTTTTTATGAGAGAACGAAAATCGTTCTTGTCCATACTCAACATGATGCCAAGCACATCAACAACAATCAGCTGTCAAAACAAAACTAAAGACAGTATCGCACTCACATGTCTGCCTAAATATGAACGGACTTTAAGGCACCATTCAGTGCTCGGAACTTTCGGATCGGATCATTGCATTGATCGCAATATGATAAATTTTGGTGACAGTTTGTTGATCAGTTGTTGATCCCGTCGCAAAATCAATAAGCATGCGATCGTCTCTGGATTTGATGTTATGGAGGCTGTACTTTCCGACCGTATTGTCAGAGATGACGTACTTGCCTAGCTAGAAGCTTGCTCATTGGTTTTGTCAATGAGCTAGTTGAAGAAGGCGTTGATTAGGTCGTCCTTCTCTTTTGTCGGGATGTGAGCGTTTATAAGGCAAATGTTAACAATTTGCCTTTTATGCGTATTTACTGACGTTCGCTAACATGCCTGAAGCTCATAATTTGCAGCGAATCGCCATATAATTGTCCGCAATACTCTCCATATTCGATTTCACAGTTTTTCATTTTCATTTTGTCCGGTTCATCCTATTGCACTTCTTGGATGGGGATTGTGTCTGCTTTGTAGCAGGGTCCAAACACTTCACATGCAGATCCGTAGATGTTTGTTCTTTAATCGTTTTCTAAGTTCGTCAATATAGAATCCATCATTATCCGAGGCTATTGGCAGTCTCTTCACATTAACTCTTCCGCATAAGGTTGTGGGTCCTATTAGGCCAGTAATATGCTACAAGTCGATCACGCACTGCAATTTAAGCCTGCTTAAGTAAAAAATTCATCAAACTATTACCAGGGACCAACTCTGGGAAAAACGAACTTGATTGATGCGTTACTGACCCAATTCATATTTATATACCTTGTCCATTTCCGTTCTTAGGATTAGCAGTCACCATAGTCTATTCATTTTCTATTTGACTTTAGATGATTTTATTAATATTATAAAGGACTCCAACTTACATATCTATCTAAACCGACTTTCTGATTTGTCTGGCTCTCAACATTTGCCAGAAGATGTTAATAGGCTCTCAATATGGTGCCACAAAAACTTCTTTGAGCTCCCAGGATAAAATGCCAAACCATCTCATCGAAAAGTATTTAAAACTTCCTGATTGAACATACTACATATGAAGCAAAGCTATAGGTTCAGTCACCGTATTGCTTGACTTGGGGATGATTTGCGGTACAGAACACATTTTCCATTAAAAGAAACTCTACAACAAGTACTTAGTCTTGGCCCAAACGCTCTGTTCCGAATAGAACGCCTCTTGTGTTTTGCGTGAACACCTGTCAAGAAGACTTAATTTCACAGGATGAACATACTTCCATTGGAACAAGGATACGCCTTGCAGTCGCTAACGTACATTAATAGTATAATACCAAAGCAGAACCTCTTGCTGATCTTAGGGTTACAGCTCCCAGTACAATTTGCTACTCTTCAAGGGGTCAAGGACCCTTCCCGCCATATGGGTTTAAACAACAGCCACCATGACGCTCCCACAAGGGGGCTTACTTCAATAAGTCAGACCCATACCGAGATCCGGGGGTTTCCTGACTCCCTGGTACCGTGAAAGGGACTACTTGTGGTCCTAACGCCAGAAAGACTTATGACCGGTTGCTTGTATCTGGTGAAATCCTAGCAACCTTCGATGCCGTCATTTGATAACCGTTACGATGTAAACAGTGCTTTGCTCTGGCCCCGCTTTTTATTAGATAGGCGAAGCCTTGATAATTGGGCGGAGGCCCCGGGTGCTCGAACAGTACGAAAAACTTGTTGTAGTTTCTGGAGAAGCTATAGATAGATCATACATTGACCCAAATCAGTGCCATACTCATGTATTAGTTTGCCCCTTGTGGGATACAATAACCCCACAGTTTCATAGCTACTTCAAATTTTTCATTGCTATTATTCCAGGAGCTGGAAATTTCTGGTTTGTTATTTTGTAAATAAAGGTCCAACAAGATTGGATGAAAGTAATGGCATCACCTCACCTTCTAAACTCTGCAAAAGCAATTAAGTTTAGAGAACTTATCCCTTTCCCCCATGTCACCCCTGTGTTGCTTTCTGGACGACGGAGTATGAGTAAATTGTTGTAGCAAAACAGAACAGAAATCGGCGGTCCTATGCTTAATTGGAAATTTTCATTTAGGTTACAGGTGACAATCACCCGAGAGTTGCTGAGCAATGCACTCGAAATCACCATCATTATCGTCAACATCAGCATTGGCATTAGCGTCAGAGTCAGGATCAGAGACAGAGTTTGAAGCAGACACAAAATCAGAGTCGAAAATCCATCTCAGAAATACGTATCTATAAGAGGTTATGACAATTTAGAGATTGCATAATGGTATTGCAAATAGATTTCTACCGGCGGCAGCGGCAGCGCCACTTGTTTTGCTGTTGTTTGCTTAACATATTATTGCATCACTTCCATTTTAATGTCCCTCTGCCCTAATGGAGAACAACTTAATTTCCACGTTTAAAGGATTCATCGTCCCTTGGCATTTGTATTGTGTTAAACTTTTTTATGGGAAATTAATTTTTTTCCGGCAGCGTGAAACCACCGCTACTACCACCACCGTCTGTCAGGATGATAATTTCTTTTGCTTATCATCGTTTTCATTGGCTTTCGTTTGATTCTTCGCTTTTTTTCCAAAGAGTTGACAACGGATGGAGCTGGAAGTTGGTAAATATTTCCCTATTACAACCGCAAATAAAATCAAATAAAAAAAAACACAACCCTTACTCGCATATATTGTAGTATGAATCGTAATAGGAGTTACATTTATAGCAGATCCATGAGCAAAATTGGCTTGTGTTTGTGTGCGTCTTTATCTTCATATCTATGTACGAGTATACGTACGTCTTTATATGATGAAAGCACGATATAAAGGCTGCCAACACTACCACCGCAAGTTTGTCGCGGCGGTCGACGACGTCAGGACTCTAATACTTTTGGAAATAGAATTAATTTCCATAACTTTGGCAATTAAACGAATGATGATGGGGGTTGGCGCCCCTTGCTTTTTTGTGATTCTTTATAATTGTGTTATCATAGAGAGCGAAGAGAAAGTGGCATCTTTGAAATGTGACTACAAAAAGGAAGTTGAAAGGAAGTCGTTTAATAAATCAGCGAAAAAGACATTAAAATGTTAATTTTAAAGTAGACATGAGAAGATTTTTTTGGCTTTTAGGTTTGATTTTTTTATAATTTTAGATTTGAGATTTGCTTTAATTTTAGATTAATAAGCAGTCTGCTGCTGGCAAATGTAGCAATAATTTGCGGTATGACGAGATGCATGCAACATACAGGAGAGTTGACTTGCTTTGCACGTGCACTTCGAAAGAAAATACTTTCTATTCAGCATAATCTTGAACAGTATCTAGTTGCCGGATTAAGGTCGTTCTTTACAGTGTTCATCATGGATGGATTGCAGAAGCTTCTGTGCTTGTGTACTGACTTCCATTTGTTAAACCTGAGCCAATTGACAACAACTTTTCCTGAACTTTGAAAGTAAATAAACATGATAATTATGTCACAAAATCCAACACTTCAACTGTTGACATTCCAATCATTCAAACTTTCTTGAGATCTTGCAGAGAGGAATCTTACCAATATAACACAGATGGTAATATGGAATTAACTACTTCACAAAGTTAAAGAAAGTAAGATAATAGACGTCAGAAAATTTTTTGTTATACGTTAAGAGTTCTTTCGGTATACGAAGCTACAATATATTGTCTTTTACTTAGCCTAACAAACGCAGGCTTATAGTTACTTTAGTTACTCGAACCTCTCGGTGCGCATAGGGCGTCCACAGCACTTGCGCGCCATCGTAATCTGTGTTCTGCAATGCACTTAATTTCCCTCCAGCTTAACTCCAGTGTTCGTGATTTCTCTTCAATTGTTTTTCGCCACATTTTGCCTGGAATAGCCCGCTTGTCTGTTTGATTGATTAATATAAAGGCCTTCGCGCCGCAAGTTTTAAGCAATCCACTGCCATTTTCTCCTTCATATTTGGATGTCTATAGGTTCCTGGGCCGCAATCGCATGATCTTGGTCGTTATAAATACAGTTCAGCCAGAAGATCTTGCATAGACATCTATTATTGTTAGTTTTTAGCATATTTGTGACAGTTTTAATAATCTTTCACCTATATATGGTATATGGGTGTATATATGTTATGTTGCAGTACGGATTCTATTGTTAGTATTACTTTTCGAGAATTAAGAATTAATATCGAACACAACTTTTGCTTTATTGATATGGCTGTCCACTTCCAGATCTGTGAGTTCATCCTTTGAGATCATACTTTTAAGGAAAATTTGATTTCCCTCTCGACTTGTTGTCCGACAATGAGAAGTTTAGCGATTGGCAAGAGTGATTCTTCGTTTTATTTCTGCGGAGGTGTTGTTGGCAGAATTTGTAGATGACCCAAAGTAGACCAAAGTCCTTCACTACCCCTTAATTATAACTGTCGATTATAACGTTCTGTTTAATTCTACGATGTTGTGTACCTTCCGCCGCTTCCGTCTCAATACTCGCAAACGCACTGGTGACAGCCCGCTAAGCTTTCTCGATTACGAAATCGTTGGCGTAAGCTAGACACAGACTTTTGAAAGATACTTTCTCCAGTGTTCACTTATGAGTTCCGCACTATTCTTTAAAGTATGATGTTAAAGAAGTCGCGCGTCACCTTGTTAAAATCTTTTTAACATCAAAAGCTTCGGTTAAGTCATTATTAATTTTGAAGGAGCAGCGAGCGTTCTCAATCGTCATTCTCCACACACGGGTGAGTTTGGCAGGGATGACAAAACTAGACATGGCTCTAAATAGCTCATCTCTAGAAATGGTGTGGCCTTAAAATCGATGAAGTATCGATTTGGACTTCTTGAGTTTTTTCCAGGATCTGCTGAAGACCAAAGATGTGGTCGATTCTCGATTTTCCTGTTCCGAAACTGCAGGAACTGATAGGAACTAATCAGGTTACTAGCGACCAGTTGTAGACTTTCACACAAGTTAGCAGATATATGCCTATACTCGATGTCGAGGAGACTTATATCTCTATAATATATGCAGTTGGCGCAGTTCAAGAAGTTTACTTTTTTGTTGATCGGGCGAACGGTTCTGAGATTTCACTCATCAGGGATACACTGACACTGATTGACAAATAAGTTAAGATTGAGTTGAGTTAATTACCTCGGTTTGACGGATTTTAGCTTAGATATTGCTATCCTTACTTCGTTTTTGTCAGGGGGACGGAAGTTTAAACTGTCTTAGTTTAAGTTTAATGGTCTATGTTATTTTGCTTGACGGCTGCATGTTGGCCTTCTTTGCCATTACACAGTCCGCAGAAAAAGTTTCTACATTCCAACTACTACAAGGTTTCCTTCTTTCTGTGTGTGTCTTCTTCACTCGGATTAGTCTGTATTTCCTGAACTAAAAAGTGTAAAAAAAAACGCTTTCATAAAGGTTTTACTATTAAAAAA
Organism: Volucella inanis; assembly: GCA_907269105.1. Classification (NCBI taxonomy): domain Eukaryota; kingdom Metazoa; phylum Arthropoda; class Insecta; order Diptera; family Syrphidae; genus Volucella; species Volucella inanis. The sequence goes on from OU026153.1 coordinate 155,150,891, forward strand.
TGTTTTCTTAGCTTTTAAATCTTTTTAAAAATAGATATTTATTGCAAGTATCGTCAAAAGATATAGTTTAAGTATTGGGATTAATTTAGAGTGCGGACGAAAAAAAAAAGATAGGTACCGATGTACATTGGTTTTAAATGTCTGAATGTTACAATGTGAAGGAAACACAGAGCTCGGCAGGGCATTCCAAAAGCGAGTTTTTCGGCTTAGGAACGAATCACGTAATTTCAAAATACTTCCGAAAATGGGCTTAAGGATATCGTGATGAGGAATTATAGCTGGACGAGTTTCACGGGTGAAGGTTTGACGGATTGAAATACTACTGCCGATTTCTATGTAGCACTGGTTGTGGAAACGAGACAATTCGTCGGTGTTTGAGGGTGTCCAATATCCATTGACTGAGAGATATTCGCATCACCTATGAGTTTTATAGCACGGTTTTGAATCCTATCTAGCAGGTGCAGAGATGTTTTAGGAGCACCTGAACAGATGTGTGCATTATATTCCAATTTTGAGTGGATAAATGCCTGAAATATTGAAGCCAGATCTGAAAAGGTTGAAGTATTTCTTTCATCCTTTGAGAGATTCTAGACATTTCGCAGCATTTCTGACGACACCAAATATGTGATCATTTCACACACCCGAGAATGGAAAATTTTTCGGTTTAGATGATGCAAGTGACATTCATGGACGGTAGAGAGCAATATGTTTTAGAAGCATTATATTCTACTCTGTTAGTGGCTCCCTAATTAGTTTTGGTGTTAATATCAAAATTTGATGTGCTTAACATACGCTGCCGTATCCGTGTACAGCCAAAGAACAGCCAATCTCGTGTTTCGAGATATTTCATAAGCTGACGGCTTATCACCATTTCCATGACCTTCGAATGATGAGACGTAAGTATATACAATTGGTATGTAGGAGGAGAGAGAATGTTCACCTTTATTAGAGACGGGCTGGACATATTCTTATTTCCATATGCTCGAATAATGTCTTAAATAGAAGAATCGATGGGAAAGCTAACGTAGTGGATTTGCACTGAAGAACAGCTCTTTAGAAAAAGGGAAAATATACCATCTGGACCAGCGGATTTATGTATGTCGAGATTTTTGTACTCTTGCTATTACATGAGTGCGAAAGTGGATTTGTCCCACTGAAGGCTTGACGCACTTGAGTGTAGGCAGAGACAAAGCACAATCTGAGAGTGTTGAGCTAGCCGCAAAGTGCGCAGCAAGCAGATTGGCCTTGTCCAAAGAGCTGACAGCTGGAATGTCATTGTAAATGAGCGATGGGATGGAGGATGAGGCAGAATTTCTAATGTTTTTGACGAATGACCAAAAATTTTTTACTGCCTTTGGGACGTTGCAGTATTTTTTGCCTCAGGTTTTGGTCGTATTGGAATTTCACACGCTTGAGAAAAACGTTGCAGTCATTTCTGGCTCGTTTACATTTTTTTTCGATTTTCCTCTGTCGGTTTGGTCTTGTAAAATCGAAAATACAATTCTCTAACCCTGACAGCCTCTTTACAGCTCGAGTCGTACCATGGCTTTTCTTTTGGTTTTATACTCTTCATCCGATGAGGGATAAAGCATCTCATTCTAAAGAGAATAGTTCCTGTGATCATGTCAGCAGCGGCATCCACGTCGTTATCGAGGAAACATAACGACCAGTTAAAATTCCTAAAGAAGTTGTTAAATCCGCTCCAATTGGCTTTTTCGTATTGCTATACGGTTCTTGTTGTGTACGTGGTTGTGTTAAACGAAATTTTGGGTTTTCGATGGTAAATATCGAAAAGGAGACAGTCAGTTAGCGATAGATACCCTAGTAATCCGGAGTTCAATTTGAAATTTATGGAGATTAAAATTAAAAATTTATTAAGTCGCAAAAAAGATTTAAGAAAGAAAGAATAGAAAAGAAACAACTGAGCCAGGAGTTCGGAAGCCTCTCAAGTCTAAAAAGTGTTTGAAAGAAAAATTAATAAAAAGGAACCGAGTATCATAAAGAAATTGATAAAATGCTTTGTAGCATTGAAGGAAAAGTGTTGCGCAATAGAGTAATTATTTTATATTTATTAAAAGTAATGAGTGGAATTGTTTAGTTGAGACCTATTTGTAAGTAAGTTTTTTAAATTGTTAATTTGAGGTGAGTTAAAAAAAAAACAATTTGTAACGATTTGTAAATCTTGTAATCACCTGTATAAAGGTGAGTTTTTTAACTTGAGACATCCAAATTACTCGAAAACTACGCGATATCGCGAAAAATGTTTCAGACAAAAGTCACAAGGTTCTGAAGGGGACATAAGATGGTACCCACGAGTTTGACCCTGAGACCCATTTTGAAACGTCAGGTCACTTTTGATTTTTGAAATGATAATTCTTGATTTTCATTGCTCAGTCGTATTGCTCGTAGGCTTATCATTTGTTTTTACATACTGCGTTTAGCATAACCCAGAAACAATGACGTGGACGTAACAGTATTTTGTTTCCTTCGGGGTGATTAATTAGAGTGGGTCCTCTTGCCTCCCACTGTTGAATCATTGAATTCTTCCCATTTCGACGTTTATATCCCGAGACTATTTCAACATATGTTCGAAAATGTGAACATTCACTTCAACATTGTCTATCTAGTATGAGAAGTATTTCTGGCGTAATCTTCCAAGCTTCAGTTATTCGTCTTTTTATGTCCTCACGTGTTGTTGGCATTTTTCTGTAAACCTCACTTTTTAAGTAGCCCCACGAGAAGAAATCAAATGACGTAAGATCAGATGATCTAGCAAACCATTGCCTCGGACACCCTCGTCCGATCCATCGTTGATGGTAAACATTGTTTAATACGCCCCGGGCTACCTGGGAAGAATGGGCTGGACAACCATCATGTTGAAACCACATTGTTTGTCGCAACTTTAGTGGCAGTTCTTCTAGTAATACTGGAAGATGGTCCCGCAAGAAGTTTGCATACTTTTCGCTATTCAAATTGCCTTCAATAAAATATGGACCTATTAATTTATCCCCAATAATTACCGCCCAAACATTAACATTCCAAGAGTGCTGGCGTTCAACTTGTCGCAACCAAGAAGGGTTTTCGGTAGTCCAGTAATGCATATTATGTCGATTGACCGTACCGTGATTGGTGAAAGTCGACTCAATGGAGAATAACACATTGGCGAAGAAAAGGGGGTTTCGTTCAATTTGCTGAAGTGCCCATTGACAAAATTAAACCCGGTTGCGTAAATCCTCACTAAAAAGTTCTTGATGCATTGAAGCATGATAAGGATGGTATTTATGCCGATGTAATATCTTACAGACAGTCGTTTGAGAAATTCCTGATTCACGACTTATTTGGCGAGTGCTAATGTGAGGATCGTGTGCAACGGCAGCTAACACTGTTATTTCATTGTCCTCAACAGCCACCCTATCTAACCGATTCCTTTTCTTTGGTTGCACATTCATTTACCAGTGAATTGTTGGATGACCCGATAAAAGGAAGCGCGCGATCGTATCTGGTCTGGGAAACGTTGGGCGTAAAGAGCAACAGCACCATCGATGTTCCTTCCACTTTCCCTATAAATCAATATCATTTCAATTTTCTCTTGAATTGAAATAACCTGCACCATTAATCTGGAAAACGTTACTTATTATAATCAGTTCCTCAAAACAAATCTCGACCTTCTAACACCCTAACAACGTTGGAAGCCGATGAATGATTTAGGCGTGCCAGTGCAGTAGTATCTAGCACTGAATGAATAAGACCTTTGAAACAAAGTCGTGTGCCCCATTGAGGAATACGACTGAGCAATGAAAATCAGGAATTATCATTCAAAAAATCAAAAGTGACCTAACGTTTCAAAATGGGTCTCAGGGTCAAACTCGTGGTCACCATCTTATGTCCCCTTCAGAACCTTGTGACTTTTGTCTGACACATTTTTCGCGATATTTCGTACTTTTCGAGTAATTTTGATGTCTAAAGTTTTATGGCGACCTCCGACGGGAAAAGAACGCATTTTTGAAAAAAGTGTTTCATGTAAAAGAATTGTAATTTTCCACGCAGATTACGAATCTGTGAATGGGGTTCCCATTAAAAAATCAAAAGTGACCTTCGTTTGACCTTGAAATGGGGTTCAAAGTTAAACTCGTGGTCACCATCTTATGTCCCCTTCAGAACCTTGTGACTTTTGTCTGAAACATTTTTCGCGATGTCGCGTATTTTTCGAGTAATTTGGATGTCTCAAGTTAAAAAACTCACCCTGTATATTTAAATTTTCTTTATTTAGTCGCATTTCTAGATGTCGGTAGTGAAGCCTAAAAGTAATCGCGTGAGGCCCATATTAAACACCTTTACCCACGACCATCTTTTGGTGTTCTCATCTACATATTTGGAGCCTGCCATCAGGTAACGATGGGTTTACGTTTGACGACTCTGAAAGTGCTTCGGACTTGAACCCAACAAACGAAGGATTAAGAGGCAGCATCTATGAGTTCTTAGTTACTTTTTCTAGGCCGAAAAATAGCCATTGGCAAGTATAATTCTTTGTTTTATTTTTGTTTTGTTTTTCTACTTAAGGCATGGTATGACCTCTTTTATTGGTACTATTTGCCTCCAATATACTACAGTACTCAGGAAGACAGCAGAAGAGACTAAGTCTTAGGGTCTAAGAAAATACCTCGACCAACCACTTCATTAGTTTTTGATCCCTGAGTGTAAAAGTAAATCATCTTGGTCCCTAAGTAAGGAAGTACTATTTCATTTAACTGGGGTAAAATTTAGTCTAAGTTTTATGGAATAGTCTTAGGTGTATTCAGAATGACATCGTCACCAGTTGCTTTACTGATCACAGTGAGGTGATGAGGAAATTTCCAAAGGTGTTGTGTGAAGCAAAAAACCCAGTGTTGTTGGAAAGTATTATAGTTCGAAGTACTTCACCAATATGCAAATACAATGAACAAAAGTGACGTTTATGAAAAATACAAGCTATACGGTGATATCAGAGTTTTGATATTTTCTACAAATTCGGTCCCCTAGGCTTCCGACTATGCCCTGCTTTCATGTGCTCAACTCGATTCCGCATGAAGCCCCATTCGTATCCAGCCGGTGGAGGGTTATAGCTATATCATAAAACTAGACATCGCCAGATTCATACCTGTCAATTTTCAATCGATTTCGATTGTCATCAAAAAATGATCATACTGAAGTTTAATAGCTGAGATCTGAGAAGACACTCCCGTGCTCAATAAAATTTGAGGCCAAAAGACAAATTGTGTTGGCGGAAAGTCCAAAACGACCACGGTATTTTATACGATATGCACGCTGAGGTAACAAAACTGACCGATTATTTTCAAAATAAAGCGTCACTATATCGTCAATAGCTCAACAGCTCCAAGGCTTCAGCCTTTAAGAGTTTCCATTGTCCATAAGAAAGACAAAAGGTACCTATAATAGAACCAAGCAGGATAGCACGATAGCAGATAATAATTGTAAAGGTCATGTGCATGATGATTCTGAGATTCGGGAACCAATAGTCGGACCAATCTTATGTTGACCTTCAGACTTCAAAAGCTTCTTCTCATAACAGTCTAATGAACCTTTTTTCTCATAATTTGATTGCTAAGATTTTCACCTCGGGATACATAACACGATTCCTTAATTGTGGAAGTTGATATCTCAATAACTATAACTGGTATCATTGCCGACTTGTCCTACGCAAAACCTCCGACAAAGTAGCTTTGAAATAACTTGAACCAATAGGCAAATAGTTTGTGTTGTTTTATCTTTTTTCTTTCAACAATTTAACGACAAAAGTCGAAGATTTGGGATTGAAAAGGAGAAGGGAAAAAAATATTGCTTCAACTACATCTAACCAAACTGTAAACATATTTTAAATTTTCATATATTTTTATTTTCATCGAAATGAAAAACAAATTTCAAATAATCAATGAACTTCGATAAAAGTTAATATCGAAAGAACTTGAGTATCGTCTAAGGCATGAGAAAGTCGCTCAAGAAAGTCCTCGAGTACCAAAGCAAAAGAGCTAACAAAATACGACGACAAGGAAAGCGACGTCGACGACACCTACTATACCAACGACTCCAAAGACGATGTTAAAGGCGACGTTGACGAAGAAGTGCTACGCGTGTAAGGTATTTGAAAACTTAAAAGTTTTCAGCTAGAGGAGCAATGCTCTATACTACTCTATACTACTCAACATATCCCCGAGGTTGGGGTATACAACCTACTCGAACTCATTGCCCGCATCTCTTTTTTGAGTTATGTGCATGCGGGACTTCGCATTCCAGTACGCAGCTACATATATATACACACAACTGTATCTGTTAGCTAAAAATCCGGATACATGTCCTTGAACGATGAAAGGAAACAACAATCACATGCATTGACTCGAGTTACTGAAGTAAATCTTAGAATACAGCCAAAATTGTATGCCAGTATATATCTTCATCTGTATACATACATATATAAATGCATATCCCTATCTGGCTTGTCTTCCTATACGAATAGAATCCATATCCCTGTTCTTGCAATAAAATAAGTAAGCGTATCTCGAAGGGTAACCACTCAAAGTTGCATCCTGGAACAAAGCACTAGAAAGTGTAAACATGTGCTCCATGTTCTCTAAGGGCAAGATAAAAGCGCAGTTTCTAAAAAGTCACAACGTGATGAAAAAAAAGGAGGGGAACTTCCTATTTTAAATCGAACTGGGATTCAATATTATTCTATTTCGTCCTTCTTCCATTTTTCAGATAATCACAAATAGTAGCGAGTTAAATTTTAAATTTTGGACGTGGTGCGAGTAAGAAATAGAGGTTTTCTTCTGCGAAACAAGATATAATTGAGAACGAAAAAGAATATTTAAATTGTACTAGAATGAAATAATTATTTACTTTCCCTTTTAGTTGAATTGAAAATCGTTTTAAATTTTTCGGAACTGAACTATGCATGTACGAGTATTGCATTAGAAGCCACAATCAGATGATTTGAGTGAGTTCCCAATTTCCAATTTTTTATTTCTTTTAATCTAATGACGAGTTCAAACTTTTAATAGACCGCCACTTGCAGCAACGGGAGAGCAATCTTTGGCCAATTGCCTCCAGCACACTCCAAGATACCTAAGGTCTCTCCCACTTACACACGACACCTAAGCTGATTTCTTCCTCTATTTCATTGTCCCTGTTAATAGGAATCGAAGTATCTTTGAAACTTTGAATCTTTGTTAATATTCGTTTGATCTACATGTCATACCTACAATAATATATGTATACGTACGACTTTTATTGACGCTAAAAGCTTGATAGCCATCATTAAATATGTACTCGTATTTGATAATACTGATATATACATAATAATTGATAAACTCGTACATCAATACCCGTTTCAGACGACAGATTAGCGTTTCTCTGACCAAGTCGATGTCGACATAAAGCTAACAAAGATAGTTGTTTTGTGAATCTTTTTCCGCCCGTCAAAAAACACTACCAACAAACACAGCAAGGATCTTCCACTCAAGGACATTTTCATTCACTTTCGTTCATACAAGGCAAAACTGGGAGGAAGGTAAAACCCAATTCCCAAATTTGTGTCTTTTAATCTTGATCCTCCTTCCCGTCCTTTAAAAAACCTTACAACATCTTCTTATTCCACTAAAACAAAAACGGCTTACCCTTACCTTATTCGCTCCCATATTTTAAATCCATCTCCATCTTCTATGCCAGACACCACCTTCTTTTTTAGACCTCATACTTTCTCCAGGGGTGGATGGTGGATGGGATGATAAGCCGAACTCTGTTTCGACGGTATAACGAAAATCATTGCATTAATGATTTCCATTCTGCTTTTTAGATGAGTCATGAGCAATTAGATATGATTCCTAATGGCGTGGTTAATGATCTCTCTGCTTTTGCATCTCACGTAAGTTCCAAACGTATACTACATCTTAAGGGAACACGGTCTATTTTCAAAAACTGTCATCGCTCTTAACCTCCGAAATGCCTGTCCCTTTATACCTAAATATCTTAATTCGCAGATTCTGTCTTACGACATTTTTGCAATAACAGAAACCAAGCTCACCCGTAATATTAAGAATAGTGAATTAATTGCCCAAGACTTCGATCTACACCGTGACGATGGTCTAGATAAAGAGGAGAACTTACATGACCGTGGTGTACTTCTAGCTATACACTCTCGTCTCGAGTCTAGCAAGATATGTGTGGAAGCAATTTTAAAGATACAGTCTCGACGTCGTAATAAGTAATGTCCTTATGACGACCAAAGCCTCATTGCTTTGATCGATTCCTTTAATATTCAACAGAACTCTCGTCCTAAAACACTCCATGGATAGATCAATATTTTTCGGATCGGAGTCTTGAAACATTGGCGCAATAATCTTGCACTACATCTTGCTAAAATAGAATCCACCATTATCAATGTCTGCTTTCGAATAAGCGCCGTTGATTCATCGACAAGACTACATGCCGCCTGAACGAAATTTGTGTTGAATATGTTCAGTGGGTTCACTTTTACGATAGCCTCTGTAAGCATAATTGCAGCTCGCCACAATAGGTTCACAGGATTGCAAAACAATGCATAGATCTGCTCTGACATATGTAGAAAACTCAGTAAAACTATCTCCACTTATTTTTTTTAGGTGATTTACCTTTTATGAACTCAGACTAACTAGTCCTTCTTTTCATAGATTGCCTTACTAACTCTGGTCTGTGTCAATTAAGTGGGGTCACCAATAATACATATTGGAGGACAACTCAACCTAGTCTTCGCAACTGATACAGATAACTGCGTCGTTTCAGAAAGTAGACATCTTCTTTCTTAGTTAGATTGTAGCCACCACCCTTACCTCATTCAGTACCTTTTACCCAAAAAGAATCCCTCATCTTCCCCACCCTGCTATAATACAGAGCTGTAATCTCTTCGTAACAAAAGAAATAAGCTTTGGTACACTCATTTAAAATCACATTCCGACGCCGATTTCTTCTACTACATTGTATAGTCCGTACCAATTCAGTTTGCCAACGCCCAACGGTCGATTGCGCAGAGAGACAATTTAAGAGAACAAAAATGGTACGAAAGAGTAAATGTTTTCGCCTGAAGTTTACAATGCCTAACCCAACTATACCAATGCACATAAATGATGGATTTGCTATTTGGAATCCAGTTTTACGAAAACAATAGCACTGCTCGAACAAAAGCTTGTACAAATACAGGAAATTGTTATGGAAAACCAATAGAGAGTCCGGCCCGTAAGATCGTTGTTAACATGTGTAACAAAAAATTGGAAGGAGCTATGAGTTTATGTTTGAATAATCCCATAACGTACCCAGACTGAAGAGTTCACTGGAATTTTGGCCCAATCAATACGAATGATTATCAAGGAATACGAGGAGAAAGGTGTTATTACATAACCAAATAAAAAAATACCACACACAAAATGGAAAACTGCATTAAACGACTTTGACATCACAGCTTTTCAGCGAATTATATACAACTTTCACCTTAAAGAAAAAATGATGATTACCTTAAAAATTTTGAGACAACGGGACCAGGAAGATTTGGAGCTTAATTTAAGCATTATGTCGCTACACAGGATTCTAAGAAATAATGGATTTTCCTATATAAAAACGGGAAACAATCGTAAAATTCTGTGCGAAAAAAATGAAGTTAAACTCTTACGAGTGAAATATCTGAGAATGGTGCGGGAATTGTAGATTAAAAGGATATGAGATAATTTATTTGGACGAGAGATATATTCACAGGTCACACACAAGACCAAGGGCATGAACTGATGGTACCAGACCCCAATTTCAGAGGGTCAGATTTTGATAATGGCGCATACAGGTTCCGAGAAAGACTTCATAAATAATGCCTTGCTTTTATTTTAATCTGGAACTATAGTAAAAGAAGAGATTATCACGATTAGATTAGTTTTGAAAATTTATCCAAATGGATGACATATCAAGTTTTGAATAACAAAGAAGAATTTTCAGTTATTGTAATGGACAACGCATCATATCACAACAAATGGAAAGACAAGCGAATCGGTTTTGGTTCCGAAAAATATGAAATGTTACAATGGCTTGCCCACTACAATATACCACATAGTTCACAGATACTCAAACTCAAACTTTATGAGCTTATAAAAGAACATCGAACTATACACCATCCATGATTGCCATCCTATCATCCAGATCTCATTTATTGAAAATACTTGGCCAACTATCCAGGCAAGAGTTGGAAACCAAAACACAACATTTAAATTATCGGATGTCCAGAAACTAGCTGAAGAAAAATGTTCAAAAATTACAGTTGAAGATTGGCCCAAAGTTTATACAAAATATTTTTCTCATGAGCTTATGTGGGACACAATATCGGATGCAATAGTTATCAATCCAGCAGATGATTCTTCAACCGATTACTATATGAAACTGACAGTTCTTCAAATTGAATTTAATATATAGGGTTTTCCAATAGGGATTTGACAACTTTGAATTTAATTTGTGAACGCACTCTTTCACTAATCATCAAAATGTTACTGTCAATTTATTCGGTAAACTCAACATTTTCATCATGGTAAAGAACACTAACGAGCAACGTCGGCAAATTATAAAAATTTTCTACAGATATCCGGAGTCGGTGACTGCAACTTTAAGAGCGTTAACTCCAATTTTCGGTCGTAATTCTCGCCCTAGTAGACAGCCAATAACAAGTTTAGTGCAAAAATTTGAGTCCACATATTCGTTGTGTGATGTTGCCGTGTCAGTGAGATAACGGGTAGGTCGAAGTGTCGAAAATATCGCCGCCGTTCAGACGTCCGTAACAAACGAGTCAAATCAGTAAATTTACGGCGTTCTCAAGAATTGGGCATCGCTCAGACCACATTATGGCGTATTTTGCGTAACGATCTTGGTTTACACACATACAAGATCAAGCTGACTCAAGAATTGAATCCGATGGACCATTTGAAGCGACGTACGTTCTCCGATTGGGTTTTGGAGAAGATGCGCCAAGATGATGAATTTCATCGCAAAATCATCTTCAGTGACGAAACTCATTTTTGGCTCAATGGATTCGTCAATAAGCAAAATATGCGTTATTGGTCGGGTGAAAACCCACATATGCTTCATGAATCACCACTTCATCCACAAAAAATAACTGTTTGGTGCGGTTTTCATGCCGGCGGCGTTTTTGGGCCATATTTTTTCGTCGACTATAACGATCGTCACGTTACTGTGAATGGTCAGCGTTATCGCGCCATTATCACCGATTATTTTTGACCCAAATTGGACGATTTGGACTTGGACGACATGTGGTTTCAACAGGATGGTGCCACAAGCCACACAGCACACGCTACAATCGATTTATTGAAGAGTAAGTATGTGAGCGTGTTTTCTCAAGATATGGGCCAGTCGATTGACCGCCTCGTTCGTGCGATTAAACGCCGCTTGACTATTTTCTGTGGGGCTACGTTAAGTCATTGGTTTATGCCAACACGCCGACGACGTTGGAAGAGCTTAGAGCCAACACTGAACGCGAAATAGTGACCGTTTCGGCCGAAATGTGTTGCCGAGTCGTTGAAAATTGGGTCAAACGAATCGACGGCTACAAACGTGCCCGCGGTGGCCATATGAACGAAGTCGAGTTCCATTCATAAATGTTTTGATTATACTTTAAGCCAATAATAAAGCTTTTGATATATCTCAAATGGTTTGCCTTTTATTTAAAAAAAAAAGCTGTCAAGTCGTTATTAGAAAACCCTATATAACAACAAATATAGTTTAATAAATAAATATTAATTTTTACCTACAATTAATATATGTATATGTATGTTTTTATTTCTTTACTTCAAACCAAAAAAACACATTCGGTATGCTGTTGTTCCGCAGCTTTATCATGTGTTTCATTATCAGTTTTATCTCACTATAATTAATAGCAAAACTAAACAAGTAAGAAAGTGCAACAGTTCATCTGTAACGAACCGTTTAATACCCTACCCTCTTTCTTTTGTGACAAGACATCATGCTTTCAGTTACTAAGTAGGGTATAAAAACCGTATTCGTTCACAAAAAAAAAAACATTTACGTGTCTTGCGCAAATCAAATCAGTTAAACAAAAAACGTTTGCTGTGATACTGGACTAGATGGGGTGAAAGGTAACCTCCTTGGGAATGAAAAAAATTTTTTTAAATGTTTTTTTTTTTTTTTATTTTATTCAATATAGTCCTATTTTAGTTTGATACAATTATTCCAGCGATTTTTCAACTTCTTGATCCCGTCCGAAAAGTAATTTTCCGAAAGGTCTGCAAAATACTCCTCCGTGGCGTCGATGATTTCCTCGCGTAAGCTGAATTTCTTATTGATGAGCCATCTTCTGAGGTTTGGGAAGAGATAATAGTCAGAGGGAGCCAAATCGGGCGAATACGGTGGATGCGACAGCAATTGGAGCCGTAAGTCATTGATTTTAGCCATGGTTGCGATGCTCTTGTGCGCCGGTGCATTGTCTTGCAAAAACAAAATTTTTTTTCGCTTCATGTGAGGCCGTTTTGCAGCGATTTTGGCTGCAATAATACACAGTAATACTCGCTGTTGATGTTTTTTCCTTTTTCGAGGTAGTCTACGAAGAGTATGCCATGACAATCCCAGAAAACCGACGCCATAACCTTTACGACCCATCGAGCCTCCCTCGGACGCTTCGGAGCACTCGTGCCACTCCATTGCCAGGCACTCATTCTGTTCTCTGGTGTTCAACAGTTACTAATCGACGCCAAAATTCCGCCCGATTCCGCATCAGCAAGTCCAAACACTCTTTCGAAGTGCTCTCGGTTTCGCGTTTTTGGTCAGGAGTGAGTATGCGCGGCACCCAGCGGCAGGATAAATTTTTCATATGTAGAATATCTTTGTGGTATCTGCTAGCTCACGCACCTTCACTTTCCGGTCAGGCAACAACATTTCATGTATCTTTTTGACATTGTCCTCTGTAACTGCATCGGAGGGCCTGCCGCTGCGAACTTGATCGGTAGTGGAGTTGCGGACACCACGAAACTCTCGAAACCAATATTTGACGGTGTAATCTGACGGAGCATTACACCCATAAGATTTATCCTACTTTTCTTTTGTTTCCTTTGCCGTTTTGCCTCTAAAAAAAATAACGTTTTATGAGAGAACGAAAATCGTTTTTGTCCATACTCAACATGATGCTCAACACGTCAACAACAATCAGCTGTCAAAACAAAACTAAAGACAGTATCGCACTGAAATTTGGCATGTCGGTATGAACGGACTTCAAGGCACCATAACCTTTTTTGCGGTAGCAGCGCATTCTGGCGGTCAAAGGGATTACTTTTCACTTCAGCTAGTATAAGGTGAATGATATGTCCGGGGAATTGTGGAATAGGTGTAGCGTTAAGCACTTTTTTATTTGGGTGGCGATCGTATTTATGTTTGTTGATCTTAAAACTCATTTGAGGTAAATAAAATTTTTGTAAGATTTGGGCTTTGTTTTCCTTGGGGTTTCGATGTGCTCCTGCATGGGTATCTTAAATAACTTCTTCCCGTTTTGATATGTCAGTAAGGTCGTCTATTCTAATTTGAGTATGACGAACTCTGTAGTTTGAAAAGTAAATCTTATATAACACATGGGCTGGAAAGTCAGTGCCGTTTCTAAGAGAGGGCACCGCTTGAATTAAATCCATTTTTAGTTAGTACCAACCTTCAAATGATACGTGTATAAATTTGACAGCTGTCGAACGATTAGTTCTCGCCCATGTGTTAATTCTTGAATTTTTCCTAGAGTTTCTTCGTTAGTCAAAAGCCCGTTTATAACTGAAAGTTTAAGAAAACGCTTAAATATAGAAATATAGAAATTATGACTGAAACGAATTCGGCGAATATTGGGAAAGGGGTATTCAATTCTATGGGGAATTTCTTCTCCAACTAGAAGAATAAGTTTATTCCTAAAAACATTGATGGGTTCTTCTACGGATTGGATTAGTCCATGGGATGAGCTATCGTCACTGTGTTGGGAGGCTGAGATAGAGTTTACTTGTGGGATTCTTGAGAGCGCGTCGGCGACAACGTTCGTTTTGCCCGGCTTATACTTGAGCTCGTAGTTGTACTGCTCAAGTATTGATTTCCACCATTTCATCTTACCATTGTGGTTTTGTGACTAAGAGCGAAAGTAAGCGGTTGGTGATCGGTAAATATTGTAACTTTTGCGGAACCGTAAAGGTAATTTCTCAAGGAAGTGAGTGACTAAATTATCGCAAGCATTTCTTTTTCATTTGCTTCATATCCTTCTTCGGTTTTATATAATGTCCTTGAGATAAAAGTTATGGGTTTTCCAATACAGCGCCAATCGCATAATTGGAAGCGTCTGTAGTAAATTCTTAATTTTCGAGAACGCCTCCATGGCTTCGTCATCTAGGGTGATGATTTTATTGCTTGAAAAATTCTTCGAAATTCACCCGTCCTCTCCTCTCAACAAAGATGTTAGTGGCTTCGCTATTTTTGCGTATTCCTTTATAAATCGTCGGTAATAACCAGACAATCCAAGGAAAGATCTTAAATCTTTGAGGGTTTTTGGAGGTGGAAAATTAGCAATTGCTAGAACTTTTTCTGGATTCGTTTTTATGCCTTCCGAGGAAATGACAAATCAAAGGAATTCAACTTCATTCCGTAAGAATTCGCATTTATCTATTTGTACCTTCATATTCGCTTTTTCAAGAGTATGAAAAACTGTTTGGATGTTTTTGAGGTGCGTCTGTTCGTCCTCGCTAAATATTACAATATCGTCGATATATACATAGCATATTTTCCCAATATGCTCCCTAAGTATATCATCTAATGTTCTTTGAAAGATAGATGGTGAATTTCTTCTTTTAAAAGAATCTGATGAAATCCGCTTTTGAGGTCTAACATACCTCGTTAATCTCTGGTATAGGATAACGGTCAGAGATGGGAACTTGGTTTATAAACCGGGCCATCGGTTGTAGTTCGTATCTCGCCCCTGACGTTTGTGGCGTATGTCAGTTTTGTATCTGGGTCAGCAAAAAGAGTAGGAAACTTACTTTTTATTGATTTCAGAGCAAATTGTTGTTCTTGATTTTGGTGATTATTTCTTATGGATATTGAATTGACACTTTGAGAGGTTTGTTGTTTTATATGGACTTTAACTTTGTTTTGGATTAACATGAAATTGTCTTTCGTGTGGATTATAGCCGATAGCTCCTTAAGGCTATCGTTCCCTAGAATTCCATGAAAAGAAGTGAGACAAGGCAAAAGGAAAAATTTAATTTCTGTGTCATTCAGACAAAACAGATTGACGAATGTGTGGTGTGAAACTCTTACGTTTCCACCTATTGAATTTACATAAAAAGGTTTTTGGTTTGTTATTGGATTTTTTACCAGTAAGGGTTGTTTATAATTCTTATTGGAACCTGTGTCAATAAAAATCTTTAAAACTTCGTCGCACTTTGTGACTTCGAAATAGGGAAGCAACGAGTCGGCTAACCTAAATATGAATATCACTTAATTGTGGTTTAATTTCGGTTGGAACTTGAGGAGGGTTTTCTGTACTTTCTTGAGCTTGTGAATTTATGTAATCCATTAGATTTTGTCCACAAGATATGTCATTTTTTACAATCTCAGTATTGTGTTGGGTAGGTTCATTTTGAAAAGACGTTAAAATTTCCTTACATCTCAGATGGGTAAAAGTCTTGTTGAGGATTATTCGCGATCTCAATACTGTATTGATTAGATGGATTTTGGGAATACGTATCTAAATGGAAGTTCCTTTGCATTTTTTGTGAGATATTTTGTTGAGATGGTATGTATGGCCTTTTTGTGCTACTGGCCCATTTCCTTGAGGTCTGGTTATGTAGCTTACTCTCATGGTAGATGTTTCCATAGGTTCTCCTTTGGTGGTGCTTGAGGAAAATTTCCGTGATTCTGACTTACTTGGTGTCTGGGTTGGTTCGGGTTATAATTTTGACGTTGGACATTAAAATTAGTTGACTTTTGGTTATAATTCTTGGGTTGTTGATTGAAACCTGAGTTTGAATGTACGCGATTTGAGGGTAAAATGGCATATGTGTCTGGGCATTGAAGGATATCGGTTATCCTAACGAGGAGGAAGAGGTTTAGGGTAGTTCGGATTTACTTTTTTACATTGGTTGCTTGCGTAATTGGTTCGGTAATTTTGATTTTCTAGCCTAAAGCATAGATAAAGTGCTTGGGGTTGGTTGGCTTTTTTCACGTATGCCGAGCAATCTGGGCAGATCCCCCTTGAATCCAGGGCTTTATCCCTGTAGGTCTGCGTCAAGAGTGAAAGCGCTTCAGGGCCAACATTAATGCACGATATTTTATTCAGGATTAAGGATAAGTGAGAGTATACTTGCTGGTACTCGAACTCGAACGAGGTGTACACGAGAATCCTCGGTGGACTTTTTTTCGGATTTTCTCCTTTTTTTGGAAGTTAATTTGGCATATAAGGATCTACATTTCCTCTCCCACCAGGAATGTAATATTTTTTTTGGAAAACTGGATATACACAAAACAAATATACCTCAGGTAGAAAATGGTCGCCCCATCAGTGCGCTCTTAACTTCAGTTTAATAGAAGGAAAATAAAAAAACCACCCTCAGTCAAATCGCAACTACAATTTTGACAGCAATTTTGAGATGTAGATTCTTAGGTCATATTTGCCAATTAAAGAGATTATAAAAGAAATTTGAAGAGACTTGCGCAGTGTGGTAGAATGGCAAACTCAGTTGGTACTTAAGGTGCGATCAGACGGTCATCCAAACTCGTCATCCGGATGACATCGTGACATCACTATGAAGTAGAATTTGTCCTTAATTGGTCATCCCGTGTGATCGCCTGTCATCCGGCATGTCAGTGAACGTGTCAACCGGATGGCACACGAGATGACACAATTTTTATGTCATCCAGATGACTGATTTGGTTGTTCGTGTGATCGCTTGTCATAGCTATTGGGACTGGATGACCAAATTTTTTTAAACAGCGTGTCATGCGAATGACAAGGTACCATGGATGACATTACTTGATTTTCCTCATTGTCATCTAATATCGGATGACACATTTCCATAATTGAAAAAGTTAAATTAATTTCGTTTCTGTGAGTGACAACTGCAGTCTATATTGAGGATTAGAAATAACCCATCCACGGTTTCAGGAAAAAAAGGTTCAGAAAAATATTATTTTCCTGGGACCGTGAAGCAGAGTCTGCTTTAATTGCAGCTGTGCAAATAAATCCTGTCCTTTGGGATAGTGGGCGGAAGAATTATAAAAACCCGAACTCCAAAATTGATTCCTGGAAACAGATGGCGGTCAATTTGAATATTGAGGGTGTTGACGATGTCGAGATGCGTCTTAGATGGCAATTACTTCGCAGCCATTGTAAAGCCCATTTGGGCAAATTTCGAGCCAGAAAATCAGTCCAAGGGACAAGCAAAATTGCGAAAACATCGTGGCCTCATCTGAATGAAATGATGTTTTTTGAGACATAATCGTTTCCATCGACGTCCACATTAGAATTGGTAAATACTCGTTCTTCAATTGATCTGCTTTCATGTATGTATACATTCACACATTACTATGTATATTCGTTTGTTGTTTTTCAGGAGGATGCGTACGATGTTTGCTCAATTTTAATTAAGTTGACACAGTTGTCAAGCGCTGAGCCGTCCCTCGAAGGCAAAAGAGAGAAACAGCGAAAACGCCGTCGTCAACAGCAATGCCATCACCATCGTTGTCCTCGAATTCCAATTCTGGTAGCTTTCGGAATTTAGCGGCTGAAGTGTTAGGAAATATTGCACGCATGCAAGATGATCGGCATGGTGTGTTCGGTGAACTGGTCGCATCACATTTGCGAAGGCTTCCAGAAGACGCCGCCTTCTATTTAGAGGGTCGAATCATCTAATTGATTTAATCTCACGCACAAATGTCACCGACCGAAACACCATGACAACTTCTTCTATTAAACCACCGCAGATTGACTCCGTACCGAATCAGCAGCGGGCCGTCCATCGACCAATATCCCGCCGATTGGGATTAGATCCTCCACTACCACGTAATGAAATCCAGATAAGAGTGATTACTTGTTTTTCTTTTTCTTCTATTCATTCCGTTTGAAGACGTTGATTATTTTTCTATTATTACAGGGATCGCATGATATATTGAAAGATGACGATTATGACTATGGCCAGGAAATCATCAATCCTGTCGATATGAGTCAAAGCGATACACAATAATATCAAAACGTTAATTATATCATCGCCTTACTTCTTCAACTTCGTATCTACTTCATACCTGTTGTCTACTATCGCAGGTATGAAGTAAATATGCATTAGAAATAAATAAAAACATGAATTTAATGGAGCAAATTTTATTTTAGTAAATGAGTTACATTAGTAAAATTAAACGTAAGTATACTGCCAAGACAATTCGCCTTCGCCGGTGAAATAATACATAAATTCTTTTTGTATTTGTTTTGCGTCTTTTGAGTTATCTCGCACTGGTTCAAGAGGATGCAATGTCGATGTAATTGGTTCGGAACGCCACTCACCCCGGGTGGTCTCATTGCCCTCATCATCCACTTGGTCTAACGAATTAGGGGGGGCGTAATGTATCTTATTATTCGTCATTAGGTAATTGTGCAGCACACAGCAAGCGCGCTCCACTTTCTTTATTTGAACTGCATTCAAATAAATAGGCTTGCGAAGAACACATTTTCAATAATGCGACCGGCACGACTGAGCCGATAATTGAGTACCCGCTCCGGCAACGTTAGACCTCTTTGTGCATACGCTTTCATTATGTTTGGCCTCATCGCTAATGCGTCGTCTGCGACGAGTACGTATGGAACGGCTACATCCCTGCCAGATAATGGTTTCGGTGCAGGCTAGTGCAGCGATTGTTATCTAATGTCTGGCTGAAAGTGCATCTATTGAACACCCCACCGTCTGACAATCTCCCATTACGGCCGACGTCAACGTACAACAATTTGTAATCGGCATCCGCGTCTGCCATCAAAACCATGATGTGCGTGCCTATCGAAATAATTTGCGTTTAATATTGCAGTTGTAGTCCATTCTATTCAACTATTTCATACCTTTATAACTATAATATATGCTACCGGCATTAGGTGGTGCGACCATCACAACGTGTTTGCCATCTACAGCACCGATAAAATTAAGAAATTGCCACGCCTCATCGAATCGCTTCGATACTACCTCCCATTGCTTCATCCTTCGGAATCTATGCACAAAAACGATTTCAAGTTATCCATTTCCACTATACATGTACACACACTTACCTAAATAAAGTCCTTGAACAGAACCGTGTAAATAGCTTCGAAAACTTCTAAAACGATTGCCGAGATGGTTGGCTGAGGAATTCGGAAGAGGTATTGCAGTGAACGAAAATTTTCACCAGTGGCCAGGTAGCGCAGAATGAGCACCATTCGATCCTCTGCCGAAATACTCTCCCGCATATTGGTGTCTTCTTTTTGTATGATCGGCTTCACTAAAGCCAGCAATTAGTAAAATTGAGTAGATGACATATATTACGTAGGAAATTTGTATGAAAATATGGCTCCTCAGTACGAAGCTCGAGCAGCAACTTTTAGCAAAAACCTTACTTCTCATGACGCATCAACCACTTTTTTGTCCACACAGCACGGCGCTTTCGTGGTGTGATCGAACTATTGTCAAACTCGTCGTCGGTGTATTATAAAATGACACTTTCGAAATCTCTTTTCGATATTTTTTATAAGGGGATAGGGATTTCACGACAGTCAGTTTCAACTGAGAAAAAAAAAAAAAAAAAAAAAAAATGTCATCAGTGTCATTAGTGTCACCCGTGCAATTAGTGCCATCTCGTGGGATCGCCTGTCATCCAGCTATGTCATCCCGCCATGTCATCCATTTTGGGACAAGCTGACACTTGGATGACCGGACGGATGACATTGTGTGATCGGGTGTAATCTAGCGGATGACACGCTCGCAGATGACATACAGATGGCAACCAAATTACAAAAGTTCTCTGAATTCAGCATGTCATCCGGATGACAAGTTTGGATGACCTTCAGATCGGACCTTTAGTACGGAATATACACATCTTTTCCTCTGATCTTTTTTGATTATGATATGGTAACTTCCATAGTGAGCACATGAAGTGTTAAACAGCCTCTTTGTTATGCAGATAGTAGATGAGATGGATCTCTTTCTCGAGGAATATCCAGCTATCAGGGATCAGGGAGAGGTCCTTCCACTGGTTTTTCTTCATGCATTTTGGTGTACATAATGTTGATAGCTTTATCAAGGATATCAAAGAAGTATCGAAGGTAGAATTTGATTTTTGATTTCCTGTCTACCTCATAACACACTTTCCTTTCGTCCATAAGATCCACACCACACCCATGTACTTATTATAATGTTTGATAACATTGGGACATGTGACAGTGATTCTCTCAGAACTCCCTGATTGTCTCCTAGTGGCAGTTGATATCGGAATTAGAGATACGAAATTAGTGAGCATGTGCACAGCCTTGTTATCCATCCATTTTATGAAAGATATTCCTTCGTAGCTGATATAAAAGATGTCTCTTCTTTTTATATCCTTGTCAGCAGGTATAATTTTAAGATAATTCTTTCTGTTGGTTTCAACAGTCGCACATGCTTTTATATTACTTTCCATCAAATTATATTGCAACAGGGGGAATTGAAAAGATAATCAAAATATAGGGTTTTCTAATGACGACTTGACAACCCGTTGGCTCACTGACACGGCAACATCAGACAACGAATATGTAGACTCAAATTTTTGCACTAAACTTGTTATTGCCTGTCTACTAGGGCGAGAATTACGACCGAAAATTGGAGTTAACGCTCTTAAAGTTGCAGTCACCGACTCCGAATATCTGTAGAAAATTTTTATAATTTGCAGACGTTGCTCGTTAATGTACTTCATCATGATGAAAATTTTGAGTTTACTGAATAAATTGACAGTAACAGTTTGATGATTAGTGAAAGAGTGCGTTCACAAATTAAATTCAAAGTTGTCAAGTCGCTATTGGAAAACCCTATACTTCACATCTTAACTCTTCCATATCTCTTTTAAATTGAACAATAACAGATTCACCAAGTTTATACTCTGTTGTAATACCTTTTTTTCCTATGTGTAGGTCGAAGTTATACCTCTAGATACCTCTAGTCAATGAGTCCGCTCTACACCACATGTACACTACTGTTTCATTATGTTATGGCCGTTGAATTATACCAAGTGTTTATCGATTGACTGGTATTGCGTATTATTCATTATATATTTGAAGGATGAATTAACCCATTTATGATCACTGTTGCGTTAACTCAACAAAAAAGTGAGTAAGCCTTTCCGAATTTTAAATTTTTGAATTTATCAAGAAATTGCATTTGGAAAGTGCTGTTACACATTTAAGTTACACTTTAAAGTTTTCAATTTATGAAAAAGTTGGTTTTCTGTGACTTTATGTTAGATTGTGAAAATAAATTTCAAAGAAAAAAAAGTAAAGTGGTTTTATAAAATGGAATGGTAAGTACAAAAATACAAAAAATTAACAAAATCTGATACAGGGTTATTGTATAAGTGTGATAAAATAAAAACGTAATCAGAAAAGCATATTTACCATATTATTACAATATATCAAGCTGAATAACAGTGTTGCGTTAACGCATCAATGGGATATACAAGTGTTTGATATATTTTTTTTTATGTATGAATAAATGTCTTACTGTTGGAGAAATTTTGGAGTTTCTAGAAAACTTGACTCAAGATGATGATGTTCCAGATGCGATTTTTATAACTCCTCCAGAAAATGGAAACTTAACAAATGAAGAGTTGGAATAAAGATGCAAATCGACTGGGAAGTAGGCAACTTATGTTCAGTGGAGAAATGATATTTCATAGAGACCTCCTACACAAGTGAGGTTTAGAATTCCCCAAAAGTGGAAACGTGGTACAGAGGAAAAACTTAAATTGAAAACTATGGCTTACAACAATAAGATAAAAATGAAATATATACATTTATTGGAATACTTATTGTATAATAAGCTTATATATTCATATACCAAGAAGGCGAATGTTTTGGGAGTCCTGGGAAGACGCTCATAACGCTTTAGTTGTTGAAGCTATAAGAAGAAATAAATTTGAAGACATTTTTTCCAATTTTTACTTTGTTCAACCAACACTACTCCCCTCTTCAACGGACAGGATGTGTAAGGTAAGCGCAATTCAAGGTAGCATTAGTTTTTACAAACACTTGTTTATTAGCACACTATCTTCCAATAGATTCGACATCTGCTTAATTACCTAAATAAAATTTTTTTGCAATATTGTCCTATGGAAAGCAATATATGTATTGACGAATTCATGATTCCATATCCATACATAGTTGCAAGCAGTTTCTTCGGAATAAGCCCGTAAGATTCGGATATATAGCTTGGGTAGCGGCTTTGAAGTTTGGATACTGTCTTTAGTTTGATTTTTATCAACAAAAGAGACAAGATAGAGATCGTCTTTTAGTATTAGGAGAATCAGTGGTTCTGGACTTTAGCAAAACGATCACCAACGAGTTCCCTTTGTTTAAAAAATACGGTTACTGACCTGTGCGAAGTGGAAGACCGAAAACGCATGATCCAGATGAAAGAGTCAATGGACAACATGTAATCGTCAGAGGAGGTAACTAAATACATACATACTTGTTTAATAATTTGCGTGATAAAATTGAAATTTTTTTCCAGGACTTAGGCGAAAACGTTGCCGGTTATGCAAATCCCAGACCAACAAAAATTTGTAGTCTATTCAACATTGCATTACAACATTAATGTTTTGTGCATTTCCATTCATTAAAATAGACATTCCTGTACAAACACATTTGAAAATTAAAAATAAAGTTTTTAAAAAAATTTCACTGATGCTGTTTGTTGCCCATTGGTGCGTTAACGCAACATTTCTAAAAAGCTAAAATCTCGAGTTTTTCACGATGGAAAAAAAAATTGATTACGTATTTGCTTAAGTTAAGTGTTTTTCCGCATAAATTTAATGAATTTAAATAAAATATTGAAAATAAATTAACTCGGGCATAAATGGGTTAAAGCGATCAATGATGGGCCTTATTTTGAAAGTTCGTTCGTAAGCTTGATTTGACCTTGGAAGTTTACGTTCATTGTCATGGAAATGAAAATTTCTCCTTATATCTTTTAATCTGTTTACTGTCATTATTTGTGAAATTTATGGTACAGCCATATCAAGATCAGTAGACCAATGAATTTTAACCCATTTCAAAGTGCATGTTTATGTAAGCTGACATTTCATCATCATAGGTACCGTTGAAAATTTGTATAGGAATTACTGTTCTTCTTCTGAAAAGGTTTTTACATATGTTCAAAAATATGTAAGTCTCATCTGTTTCAAAATTATTTGCTACATACCGATTACTTCTCCAAGCAAAGTTTGACGTTAATCTGGCGTGTGTGGGTGGTACAACCTCAGGGATTGCAGCTGTAGCAGGAACATTCTCAGAAGGTTCTATTTTTGCAATATCAACCACTGCTTCAATATCTTACACCATAAATTGTCTATCTTTTTCATCAAGGGTTAAAGTGTCTTCATCACCACTGTCTTCTACTGCCAGTATTTCCTGGCTTGCATCTTCCATGAATAAAAAATCTCTGTGACGTTTAATACGTCATAGATTTAGTTTTTAGGTATAATTGTATTATAGTGAAGTAAATATTCGAGTAAATACTTTTAATTTGGCCATATAATACACGATTTTAACAACTTGTATGTTATACAATTGATAACAAAATTCTGAGATGTATTGTCAAATGCGTAAAACATTAGGTACCGTTAACGCATACAGGGATACCGGTGTCCCATTACCAGTCAATGCTGTTTAATTATTGAATGGTCCAACAAAAAACAATTTAAAGTGGTCTTCTTTTATCTTTAAATTGCACATTCTGTCTCTTTTAAAATCAAACACTCAAATAAAGATTTTGTTTGTTTACTTTTGGTTTACACTGTTGCCATAAGAATCAAATTAAAACCGATGTATTTAAAAATCTAACAAGCTTTTATTTTTCAAGATCATGCTCATAGGAGCATAAGTATGATGATTTTAATTTTGGGGACATATAACATATGTCCCGTACACGGTATTGTCAACGGTAGGGCGCCAATTACCTGTTCCGTCTTCTTACCTTTGCCCGGTCTCAAAGATCGATCGGAAATATGCAAATAATTCCGCCCAGGCACAGAAATCTTGAAGATTCTCGCCAATTTTTCATACGAATATGAAAACTTTCAATAAACACCAACATATTGATGGTTGTTCATTCTTAAGATAGTCTTATTATTTTATTGGGTCTATAACTTAATTCGTTTGCTAAGAGATGACGTAACTTGCACTATTCCATTGGAATATGCGTTGGGAGGCTACTGTCATTGTACGTCATTTCAGTATATGTCATTCATTTGAAGCGTAAACAACAATAAATTTTTTTCACTCAAATATGTCGAACTTTGTGCCTGAAAAAGTGCTTTTGCGGGGAGTTCTTCTTCATTACTTTAATATGAATCGTATTTCGGTGGAAGTTCAGCGCTAGTTAAGCGAACGTGCCAAAAGTGGTTTGCACGATTTAAAAGTGGTGATTTTGGCTTGGAAGACGATGATCGTCCTGGGCAGCCGAAAAAGCATTACTCTATGAAGATTGTTGCCAAACACAAGAAGAGCTCGCAGAATCTTTGAGTGTCACTCAAGCAGCCAAAACGTTTAAAAGAAGCTGGATATATTCAAAAGCAAGGAAATTAGATTTCACAGGAACTCAAGCCGAGAGACGTCGAAAGGCGGTTTTGCATGTCCGAAATGCTGCTGGAACGCCACAAAATGAAGTCATTTTTGCTTCGGATTGTTACTAGTGATGAAAAATGGATCGATAACGACAACCCTAAGCGCAAAAAATCATATGTGTGCTGTATTATGAGCTACTAAAACCGTGTGAAACTATTAATGGACAACGCTACCGAACACAATTAATCCGTTTGAAGAGAGCAATAGCCGAAAAACGCCCGGAATATGCGACCAGACACGAGGCAATAATTTTCATGACAACACTCGGCCCCACGTTGCTTTTCCGGTTAAGAACTATTTGGAAAACAGTTTATGGGAAGTCTTACCCCATCCGCCTTATAGCCCAGACCTTGCCCCTTCTGACTACCATTTGTTCCGGTCGATGCAGAACGCCCTCACTGAAATACGGTTCACATCAGAGCGGAATATCAAAAATTAGCTCATTGATTCATTCTTGGCTGCCAAGCTGCCGCAGTTCTTTTGGGATGGGATCCACAAATTGCCAGAAAGATGAGAAAAAGTCATAGCTTCAGATGGGCAATACTTTGTGTAATACTATTGTACATGTTTTTCTTAAATAAACGTTCAAATTTTGAAAAAAAAAAGCACGAATTAAATTATATACCCAATATATTTTTTTTTTTATATTTACAATAGTTTTATGATTACTTTTTAATGAGTTTAAATTAACGTTTTGTTTAAGTTATTTTATATATGTAATGTTTATATCTTATCAGAGCAGACATAATGAGTTACAAATAAGCTTATCGGTATAGCAAAACATTAAATAAGCAAGTAAAAATACAAAAACAAAACATCTTCTAATTTTGTCTACAGCCACAATTGGAATGCCTCATGTTGACGTTTATACGTTTGACTAAGTTAGATCTTCAGAAAATCTGCATTATTGACAACAATTCTTAGATTTTATGATAATCTAAGAGTATGCTAACAATCCTTTGAGCTCAAGGTAATTTTTAAAAAAAATTTGTCGACGAATAGAGCCTTGATATAAGGCATTCGCTTGCGTGTCAAGTAGACCCGTTCTTATTTTAAACTCTTAGTTGATTCGCAACAGTGATCTTATTACATGGCCGTGTAGTTAAGCGCACGCACAAACCCAAATCCAGATTGAATAAATGATGTGTGTTAATCCGAAATCACGCTCGTCTTTACAGATGTAGTTAAAAGCGGTCTTAGAGATGTTGAGTATCAATAAGAATTTGATAAGGAAACTGATGTGGGGGTGGCCGTCGTGTAGTAGTATATGCATAGACTCATCAAGCAGAGGGTCGTGGGTTCAAATCCCGTGCGAGGCAATTCTGTGAAAAAGTCTTTTCATAGAAATTGTATGAGTTATTGTATATGAAAAACCCGTCGGCGTCAACTCTGACATGAAGGCATAACACTGATGTTGGAGTGGTTGCTGGCTGGGCTAAATGTAACAAACTAACCACTTGCACGTATGATACTTAAGACCCACTGGTTCAGGATGTACTAGCTCGGCCCGTCCAATTTGACAACCACCTCTGGGAAAAATATCGAAACCTAATACACCTGAGTTTCAAACTACTACACCACCCGCCCGCGCCCGGGAGAAAAAGCCAGTAAAAGGGTATTCATATACCCTTAATGCGCGCGCTGTATTATAAAAAAAAAATGTGCAATTTGGAAGGTCTAATTTCTTGTGGATCAGGAAAAACATTGCTGCGATTTCTATTCATCTGCATATTTTCTTCTTGAAAATGAGATAATGTATCTCTCTATTTGTGAGTTATGACTTGTTTTCGTTACAGAGGAATACTGACACTATCCTCTGAACTCTTAAGTCCCCCGCTTAATACTATCGAGCTTAATTCAACCCGACACTCAATCAAGCTATGTCTGCTTTCGCTCTCTTAGTCATACTAGTGGACATCAGCACTGTGATCGTTTAGAAACATTTGCAGAAAACGTTTCAACCTAACATAGAGCACAAAAAAAATGACTGACTGGGTCTCATATAAAAAATACCTCAAAATATCAAAAAATGAACTGAGTAAGGCAAAGTAACAATCCTGGCATTGTGGGCTCTCATGCTGGCCTAGCTGTTTGAAAAAATAAACGATGGCACTTGGACAACCTCAAATAATGAACCACTCAACACTCACTTTCTAAGTAGCTCCTTATTCATAGTCTTCATTTTGCAAAGACTTTCATGCAAGCTTCCGCTCTAGATCCTTCTGGGAGGAAGATGCTTTCATGGAGGAAAAGTCTATCCACTTCTACACAGATCTACACTATCTAAAACCGATAGCGCAGTTGGTGGCGTTGTTTTCTCAGGAAAGCTAAATCTAAGCCTTCATTTTCATCTTCGAAATTACTGTAGCGTGTTCCAGGCGAAAATATTCAGCTCTATCATAGCTGAATAAAAATGTGATATCTACAAAGTCCATATCCAACTCTCTCTCCAGCTCTTTTAAAAGGCCGAAGGTGTAAAACGCCACCACCATCACCACTTTGAACGTTTTAATGGTGTTTCAGAGGCATTCTTAAACATAAGATTATGAGCGTGGTAACCGCCAGAAGCAACATGGTTGGCAGGATAGGGATAATTAGGTCTGGCCGCGAAGACATTTCAAGCAGACCGAAAACTCGCATTCAGATGCAACAGCTCTGAACGAAAAATATCAGCCTTTTTAAACGAATCAAAAAGGGCCATTGGAAGAAAAGCTTCTGGAACTCCTTTCATTGAGGAATTGAATTCAAGTATTTCAATGGCTGTATGTTTAAATCTCG
This sequence comes from Volucella inanis, assembly GCA_907269105.1. NCBI lineage: Eukaryota > Metazoa > Arthropoda > Insecta > Diptera > Syrphidae > Volucella > Volucella inanis. The sequence continues at coordinate 155,178,597 of OU026153.1, forward strand.
CTTTAACGACAGCAGATAGCATTGTGTTGTGCACTATCGTCAGCAAATTAACATACTGAATTAGAAGTAGCAGACGAAAGATCATTGATGAAAATAAGGAAGAATGTGGGAGACAGAACGAAGCCCTGGGGTACACTAGCATTTAATTTGTGAATATCAGACTTGGAACCATCTAAGGCGACTTGAGTTTAACTTTCAGAAAAGTAATTTATAATTCTTATCCATAAAGAATATAATAAGTTGCTATAAACCTAAGATCCGAAATGAACGCAGACTGATACTTATAATATTGCAAAATCTGGATACTCTCCAAGACGTAACATGGCTACCGACGCGGAAAATGCTACGAGACTGCACTCCATAATTTGTGCTGCTGAACTATAGCCATATTCGAAAATATAGGTTTTCCAATAGCGACTTGACAACTTTGAATTTAATTTGTGAACGCACTCTTTCACTAATCATCAAACGGTTACTGTCAATTTATTCAGTAAACTCAACATTTTCATCATGGTAAAGCACACTAACGAGCAACGTCTGCAAATTATAAAAATTTTCTACAGATATTCGGAGTCGGTGACTGCAACTTTAAGAGCGTTAACTCCAATTTTCGGTCGTAATTCTCGCCCTAGTAGACAGCCAATAACAAGTTTAGTGCAAAAATTTGAGGCTATATATTCGTTGTGTGATGTTGCCGTGTCAGTGAGACAACGGGTTGGTCGAAATGTCGAAAATATCGCCGCCGTTCAGACGTCCGTAGCAAACGATCCAAATCAGTCAATTCCACGGCGTTCTCAAGAATTGGGCATCGCTCAGACCACATTATGGCGTATTTTGCATAAGGATCTTGGCTTACACCCATACAAGATCAAGCTGACTCAAGAATTTAAGCCGATGGACCGTTTGAAGCGACGTACGTTCTCCGATTAGGTTCTGGAGAAGATGCGCCAAGATGATGAATTTCATCGCAAAATCATCTTCAGTGACGAAGCTCATTTTTGGCTCAATGGGTTCGTCAATAAGCAAAATATGCGTTATTGGTCGGATGAAAACCCACACGTGCTTCATGAATCACCACTTCATCCACAAAAAATAACTCTTTGGTGCGGTTTGCATGCCGGCGGCGTTATTGGGCCATATTTTTTCGTCGACGATAACGATCGTCACGTTATTGTGAATGGTCAGCATTATCGCGCCATGATAACCGATTATTTTTGGCCCGAATTAGAAGATATGGACTTGGAAGACATGTGGTGTCAACAGGATGGTGCCACAAGCCACACAGCATATGCTACAATCGATTTATGGAAGAGTAAGTATGGTGAGCGTGTTATCTCAAGACATGCGCCAGTCGATTGGCCACCTAGTTCGTTCGATTAAACGCCGCTTGACTATTTTCTGTGGGGCTACGTTAAGTCATTGGTTTATGCCAACCGCTGTAAACGTGCCCGCGGTGGCCATATGAACGAAGTCGAGTTCCATTCATAAATGTTTTGATTGTACTTCAAGCCAATAATAAAGTTTTTGAAATATCTTAAATGGTTTGCCTTTTATTAAAAAAAAGGTTGTCAAGTCGTTATTAGAAAACCCTATATTATAAGTAGTACGTTCTGGACATGTTCATCGACATTGAGAGGCTTTCAGCAGCGCCACTTTAACAGATAATACGACGAAGGCGAATCAATAGTCTTGTGGATAACAGCAATACTGGTGAGTAGGATCCTCACTACAGCGAATATATGTAAATACATGTAATGGTGGAGGCGAACAAGGGTTACCCGCAGGCCTAACTCCGGTAAATATGTAGCCCTTAAGTGTAACGACTGTCTGCTCTTAAGCACAGGTAGCCCCAGACGTGATCAACGATTTTTGCCCTAGAAATGCGGTTTCAGTCAATCCTCCCAAAACTGAAATTATCAACTACACGAAAAGTGGGAATCTAACTGGTCTGGATCATCTAATGCCTGAAGGCATCATTATGTCATTCTCCTACGAAGTTAAGTAATTGGGTGTCGTTCTGGAAAACAAATCTCTTTAAACAGAACATGCCAGTTCGAAAACCTTCAAGTCGCTGTCGGACTTTCTGGCACTGTAAAGATGCTGTCAGCAAGGCATGATCCTGTGGAGAAAAAAACTTAATATCTACATGGCTATTATAGGACCATTTATACACTGTGACTCGCCTGTATAGTTACACAAGCTTTCACGAATATCATGGGCTGCTTAGAGAGAATTGATCTTAGAATTGTTTTGTTGACCCCAGTCTGTGCTTAGAATTAATTTCGGCCAAAATCTGAGCCAAGTAAGTGATGTTTGCAATTAATATTATCTTCAAAGTTGGCTGCATGGGATCTATACCTTTTTGTAGTTTAGCTGAATATATGGCTTCGGTATCAAGGGTATTTAATGGCCTCATTTGTTACCACAAATTATCGATCGCAGATACCAGTATGGGTCAGTTCAGGTCAAGTAACTTGGGGAATGAACTTCTTATATGAGGCGAAGCATTTTTGCTTTCTTCTCCGTATGGGTTCTCTTAGATTTCGCAATTCGACCCAACTGCTCTTCTTGAACACTTTAAACAGTTTTCTGGCTTCATTTCACAAAAGTCTTTATAAAATGCACTCTTACCAATATAACTGAAGGCTTCGCTTGTTGGAGCACTTACTACATCCGGTAAAAAAGCCATCTTCTTCTTGACCTGTTTGACACGGAAGAAAATAAGGCGATTTCATCGGTTTTATGATGTCACTTCCACCGATTTGGTTCACTTTACCATCTTCGTAAGATGAGTTCCGGCTTCGTCACTTGCTGTTTTCTTTTTCTGTTAAATAACACCCTTTACAGTAGTCCTTCAAAGTGTCCGTCCTTCTTCTGGAGTCACTCAACTATTTCGGATTCCGAGCTCAAATCGTCAAAAAGACCATTATCTGCTGATCTGCTTCTGAAGCCTATTCGTTTCGAGTGGTCATTCTGTACTAGCGAATTAAGCATTGGTGATGAAACCGCCCCGCTAAAAAAAGCGGATAAGAAGAGACTTCTTTAAATCTTCTAGTTCATCACGAATTGAAAGCTGCGGCAAGTTAGACGGAGAATGTGGCTGATTTCTCTTTTGAGTATTTAGGACGATTTTATCGGTACACAGAATCTATTTTACATTTTCGGCTTGTCGATTTTCATGACTCATTTAATCCAAAAGGCAAAAAGAGCTATATAGCCATCGTCTAGTTAAATCCAAGGCCAAACAAAAACATCTCGCTAATTGGTACTCGCATTAGCGGTGTCTCTAAAAGTTTCTCTCTTAAATTGCTGAAACATTGTCATGCATCTAATAATGAACACGTTTTTTGTTTTACTCCCCTCACCGACGATCCACTTACGAATCATCATCGCAATTCAGCTTGTTTTCATAAATTAGTCAGAGCTATAGTAAAACAATAAACCATGAAATGCAGAGCATCACACAGTGACACGAACAAGGGTAAAAACTCGATTTGAAGGGTGGCAACAGCAGCGGTAGCGGCAGGTTTCCGGCGCTGGAATACTGACAGCGGTAGCGGCTAATACTCGATTCAGTCTATCCTTCCTGCTATCAGCGCTGTGGCGCCTGAACTCAACATGCAATTCATAATTTAAAGGACACACCAACTGAGTTGGAAAAATTCAACAACAGGATAAGAAGCACAGCACCCGGATAGTGGGTGGTAGGTGAAGGCTGGTCCTACGAGTAAGAAACATCTCGCGAGCAATGCAAATTCAACTCCTCAACCATCATCATCACGATAGCCAACACCATGTCCATAATTATTATGATTATTGCTATTCGAAACCTTGTGTTCGTTTCTGGGTATGGATCTGGGGTCTTTTATCGGATCTGGGTTTCCATTTAATTAAAGCATTTCTCTTCGCTCGGGGAAATTTGCAAAGCGAACGAATGTTTTGGATCCTGGTCCGCCATGTCCAATGGGTCAATGTTTATGGATCGCGAAAATTTATTGTCTTTTCTTGTTGTGCTTAGTTTTAGGATACATGACACGTGGAATGGGATTGGTCGTGCTCATTAGCACCTAACTCTAGGGTATTGAAATTCGACATGGATGTTAGATGCAAATCATGTTGTTGTTCAGCTGCAACTGAGCGCTTTGTTTGGTTTATGGACGACTGCTTGGTGGGTTAGTAAACGCGATTTGCTTTGGTAGGAAGGATATGGTAGGGTTGCGGGACTGATGGAGGTAATTATTCTACTATTAACCACTGAAAGTAATGGGGATATTTTTTTAGTACTGCGATTTGTAATGTTATTTCGATGAGATAAAATTTAGTTCTTGTTGTTTTTTATCACAATTGTTTGTTTGACATGGTTTAGGTTACGTATGTGCTGCAAAAACCACAATTTAAGCTGGATTGTGATTTTAGAGATTTTTAATTTAATGAAACACATGCGGTTGGGAAGTCTATTAAAGGTTTTTCAGGGCTTTTTCTGTAATTAATTAAATAACATGAGTCATAAGGTTTAAGTCAAGAGTTTCGAGTAAGTTCCACACCAAGTTTCTCTTTAAGTTTACGTAGCCCTTCATATTCGTAGAGATTTCTTGATAATATACCACAGAGTATTTAGTAGAGTCAAACTTAGCAATTTCAATTCTGTAGTCCTCTGAGGAAACGTAGGCCGTGAACAACGCCTGCATAACACTATTTTGTTTGAATTCCTGCAGTGTGTTTTAGTTTGTTTCAGCTTCAGCTCTCGAACATTTTGGACTCTTCTCCACTTGGCTCTCTATAGTTTGACCTACTCTGCCTGCGGATCTTGAAAGAAAATTCCAGTATAAATAAATGCTCAAAACATTTTCTTCTGTCAATAAAATTCGACACCTTGCCATTGTGCAGAACAAATTAATAACCAGCTTCGTATGTAGGCTTAAATGTAGCCATGATACTTTCGGATACCCTATCTACCTAAAGTTGTCCAAATAGATTTTTCTTAAGACTTTGAAGCTTTGCTTCAAAATGATATGTAAGGTGCTCATATCCATGACTTGACCGCTCTTTTAATAACAACTGTTATTGGTGGTAATTTGGCTTTCGTTTTGGTCATGGTCTAAGAATCAAAGAGCCGATACCTATGGCTGCTCCCAGGAGTGAGATTAAATAAAATGTCAAATACACTCGAAATGGACCTTAAACGACTACAAATGACAAACGAATTGATTTATGTAATGTGGTGATACCCTTAACAGCATGTAAGTGCTATTTTTAACTAGAGCGCTAATAAGCAGAGATCCCGAACAATATACTCTAGCGATTTTCAATCGCATCAAATTAAGACTGTTAAACTGATATTTCGCTATGGAGCGTATCTAAAGTGTAATTAAGAAATCTGGAACGGATGGTTTCAGAATACGGAAATACAGATTTATTATCTCTTCTTTTTTGGACTCTCTGTGTTGTCGGCTGTCAAAAAATATCTCCCGCCATCATTCTTTTTTTTCCATCATGGCCATCGATCAGTCCGCTTTGGGTTTACCAATGCTCAAATAAAGAGGGCGCACTGCTTACACCAACCTCACATTACATTAAATTTAAACTACCCTTACAAAAGGGAGCACAAGGTGCCATGGGATTCCACTACATAATCGCAACCATAATACGTCAATGAACGTTATGGCGCGTTTTAAATAAGGAATTCTATGACGATAACTAACATTTAGCGACTGCAATCACAAAACACCGTCAGAATTTCTGCCCATCGCGTATTCCTTACCACATCGAGAGTTCCTATGCAACCTGCTTAAAGTATAGGGTGATTCATCGTAAGGTTTAATTTATAATGTAAAATAAAATACATAAATTTGAAAGTGAACTTTAAATTTTAATTACTGGTTAAAAGAACAATTCATGGCATTTACTTTTTAAAATGTTAGCCACGATTATGTCTGAGGTGGTCTATTCGTAAGGTATCTCGAGGATAATACGTCAATCGTAGCTGGCTTATTCCTGAAGACCTGAAATTTTACAGATCCCCAGAGAAAATAGTCCAAAGGTGTGATATCGCATGATCTAGGCGGCCAATTTACCTTAACAAAACCTGAAATTAAGTGCTCACCAAAACGATTTCTCAACAAGTCCATTGTTTTACGCGCTCTATGGTTCTTAGCGCCGTCTTGTTGAAACCAGAGCTCACCGAGACCATGTGCTTGAATTTCAGGAAGCACATAGTCCGTTAACATGTCGCGATAATTGTAACCATTGACGATAACATTCTGATTTGCCTCATACCGTTGTTTCTAATGGATATAATGGTAGCTCTTGGTACTCTTCGGGTTGCTCATCAGCCCAAATACGACAATTTTTTTTATTAACGTATCCATTAAGCCAAAAATGTGCTTCATCACTAAACAAAATTTCACGATAAAACACCGGATTTTCATTGAGTATTTCCAGAGCCCATTCACTGAAAATATGCCGCAAATTCAAGTCGTTTGGCTTCAATCCGTGCACAAGTTGAATTTTGTACGCAATTAGGCAGAGATCCTCACGTAAAATACCCCAAGTTGTCGAATACGGCATAGCCATACCTATGAGAACGACGACGAATCGATTCGTCACGGTCTTCGCTGGGACTCAAATTTGCGAAAAGTATTGGCAATAGTGGTTTCAGTAGGTCCGTAGGTAGTTCCTCGAATCGCACGAAAAACATTTCTCAAAGAACGCTGATTTCCATAATACAGCTGAACAATTTGAAGACGCTGTTGTAGTGTGAGTCTTTCTATGATGGTTTGCCAAACTATATTGAACAAAGATGACAAAGCAGTTTGATAGGAGTAACGCGTGATCTGTCAAAAAGAATCTATTGAAAATCAAACCTTACTATGAATCACCCCTAACTTAAGATAAGTTGCAAATATGCTATATTAAGAAGCCGACAATAACGTCGCAACTAACATGCACTCTCTATTTTGGCGACGAGCACAGACAAGAACATGTAGGAAAATAACCTGCCTGTTAACCGGCGCTTCACAGAATTAAAATAATTTTATGCCCTTCCCTGAGAAGGATTAAAAGGAAAGCGCATGAAAAACGAGGGATCCTGAAAATGAAAACATGCTCCTTCAGGAACCATATCCAGAAGTTTTACCAGAAAGTAAAGGGAAGGCAACAAGACCGGAACCAAAGCGTGTAAGGATTACCAAAGAAATTTTGTAATTGCTTTCAGTCAATGATGGGATATAAAAAAAAACAACTTCTGAAAAATGTTAAACGTGGGAGACGACCAAAGTGCTGCAGAAAGCAGGATGAACCATTCGACCTGAGCGACGAAAGTCAAAATTTCTCTTCCTGCCGGGATATTTAAGACAGTGAAAAATGAATGGGCATGCTTGGTGACCTACGAGGGTTGTTTGATGACTACACGAATAAGAAAAAACAATGCAACTTTTTTAGGTTTGACAATTTATTTATATAATCCCCTCTCAACTCGATACATTTTTATTAACGGCGCTACAACCTTTTCAGCCCCTCCGTATAGTATGAACTTTGTTGGCCTGTAAAATACTCCTCCGCCAACCCATTCTTCTTTCCGCAGGGTGATCTTTTAAAGTTTGGAAAAAAAAAACAAGTCACAGAGTGTCAAATCCAGAGAATACGGCACAACAAATCGACGTTGTATGTTCCTATTATCTTTTTTCCCTTCTTCAAATAGTCAACGTGGATCAGAGCTTGCACACCTTCAACTTTTCGGCCGAAGGCACAGCCTTCGACTTCTTTAGAGCACGTTTACCGGGTAAAACCATTGTGTCCATTATTATTTGGTCTCTGGTGAGTACCAATGAATCCATGTCTCATCGATAGTCAAGCGGTGCAGAAACTCCTTCGGGTTTTGATTAAACAGCGCCAAGAACGCTTCACCCATCTCATGCGCAAAATCTCGTGCAGAATATGGTGCAGTTGAGATGCCTGCTATCTCAGCCAACACGCGAATTTTTAGTCGGCGGTCCACCAATACAAGATCATGGATTTTGTCCACAGTTTCCTCTGTGGTAACCATTTTTACGAACCAATAGTAAATGGTTACATGGGAAGTTGAATGGGTTCCATACACCCTATCGAGAATGGGCTTGATTTCGCAAGTTTTGCCACCCAAAAATAAGAATGGGATCACGGAGCGATACTGCTCTTTTTCCACGGTCGCAAAAGAAACTACATATAACGATGTTTGGATATGGGTGTCTCAGTAACGCTAGCTATCTTCCAACCCGGGTACACATCAAACAGCCCTCGTATTCGTATTTTTACAATATTTAGTCGCAAGAAAAAATATCATGAATTACAGGGAATGTGTGACGTGAATAAACGACTACGTTCTCTAAATTTAATATAAAATGTCTTTTCGCGTCGGCAGTTACACGTAGAATGCTAGAATAACCACGTTGCTTGTCATATATATTATGTGTGACGTGTGTAACCAGCTCGAAATATGCAATATAAACTCCACATTACTCCCCCCTTATAGTATCTTGTGTGTTGTTGGTTTATCCAGTAAAGAATCCTCATTCGTAGTAAGGGCTGCTTTTAACCGATCAATGCTAATATGCAAACTGCATCATAACACACAAATACTACCTTTGTCGTGGCTAAATCGATCGGTTTTTGGCTTCCGTGGTTTGAAGTTTGACTCGGTCTCAAGCTTTGCATGAGGCTCCGCAACTTACCTGGAAAACGAAGTGTTTCACCAAACACCTTTTCTGCCGGTGTGGCCTGGATGTTCTCTTTGTATGAAGAGCGGTAGCCCAAAAGTATGATCGCAAAAACATCAACCCACTTTTCCGTTTCAAAGCATTTGATAGAGGCCTCCAACGACCTGTGGTGGTAGGCGGTTGTCCTTAGATGTTTCGCACCCAAAAGCCTTGTCAGGTCGCGAAAGAATATAGTAATGACTAAAATTGTCGTCCCTGGTGTGTTGTTGTAACCGGTATTCTCTGCAAACAGGAAGCGATCGATATCGACGTTCACGTGCTCAAATCTGTGCTGCGGTAGCTTAAAACTTCCTGTTGGTGATTTTTTGTGGTGCTGAACCTTAGCTTTCTGACAGGAATTGCACCTTTTGGTCCATAGACGGCAATCTTTCCTCAGAGTAGGCCATACGAACTTTTCAGCTACTAACACTGTTGTTTTGGCCGCGCCGGTGTAACACAGATTGTGAAACAGGTTGAATCCTATTTGGCGAAATTCGTCGGTTAAATATGAACGAATGTTTCCAATAGACGCATTGCTTTGGTGACTGGAATGAGAAAATTTTAATTGTAAATTTGATTTGGACCTCTGCAAGTTTTTCGTAATCAATGGTTTCCGGAATGTGAATAGCGTTGATTCGTGACAAGGCATCAGCTATGGTGTTTAATTTCCCAGGAATGTAACGAATATCTGATGTAAATTGGGCTAGTAAATTCAAGTGTCCTTACCAGTTTTTGCTGGAAGGCGAATTGTAACGGCCTGTGGTCGGAGAAAATACTGAATTCTTTTTCCCTCAAGCATATGCTGAAAGTGTTTTATGGCCAAGCAAGGAGTTCGCGGTCGTAAGTGCCGTACCTTTACTGACCTTTTGGAACACGAGAAGCGTTGCCTTGCATGGGCTATCTTTGCAGCGTTGAAACGCTTGCTTCTTTTCATCTGTCCACTCTATGGAAGCCTTATCCTTCTTTTTGTTTCCTTTAATTTCATTCGCCAAAAGTAATTGGTCATCAGCGGCGTAATGAAGAAATCTGTGAAAAAAATGAATTATACCCAGAAATCGTCTAAAGTCGCAAACTCGTTCGGCCAGCTTATATTTTTATAACGCGATAATCGTCTCTGGCGGTGGTCATACTCCTTCCTTGCTAACCAGGTATCCCAAAAATCTCACTTCTGATCTACCTAGTACACATTTTGATGCATTGTTAACCATGCCATACTCTAGCAATTTCCCGAAAACAAGGCGAAGATGGCGGCGGTGTTTGCTCATACTTTTAAAGGCAGTCATTACATCGCCGATGTATGGCCACGCAAAATCCTGGAGAAGATGATACATAAATGATGAAACGTTTGCCCTTCTTTTCGTAGTTCAAAGCACGTGTATTTAAGTTCGAACATGCCGAATGGAATCGTGATGGCGGTCGTTAGAATATCGTTTGTCTCCACTGGTATCTGATGGTACGCGTCACAGGTTAATGATTGAGAAAATTACACATCAAGTGCATAGCTGAAGTCGTAAACGTACCGCAGGGTGTTTCGATCTAGTTCGGTGGTGGTGTTCAGACCTCTGAAGTCGCCACACGGTTTCCATTCCCCGTTTTTCTTTTTCACCATGTGCAGTGGACTTGCCCATGGACATCGTGAAAGTTGACATATGCCTGAGTCGAGGAGAGAATGTATTTCGGCCTGCGCTGCCGTTAGTTTCTCCGAAGCCAGTAGACGGGGTTTGACGAATACTGGTGGGCCCATCATAATAATGTAGTGCGTTATGTCGTGTAAAGGCGTAGCGGCGTACAAGAAGTATAGTAGTTGTTTTCTGGACGGTATCGTTGTATTTTTTTCAGAGGGATCAAGCTAACATCTGCACCACTGTCGACGAGAAATTGGAGTTGGTACCGTGCACAAGGAGACGTTGATTTTTTACTTGGTGGTTGTGCGAATTTCGCTTGTCACTATCCACCACTGGTGACAGACTTTCTAATTTTAATCTTGTTTACATGGCTTTCGGCAATTTTTTGCGTAGCTACCGAATTAACGGTGATACCGGCACGTCTCGTGATCGTTCTCTGAGGAATAGCTTTGAGAGCACCTCTAGAGCGCTGGTTAATGGCAGCTTTTGTTGTTGCGATTTCCCATGTGATGTCTACCAGTTGTCTCTCTAAAGACGATCGCCCTGTCGAAGATTCTGCTGTTGACAGCTCGTTGAGTGTTAGAGAGTCGGTAACCTCTAATACTTTTTCTAATGCGTAGACTAGCTTCTGATGCGTAGATTCTGATCGACTTCAACATGGTTTCGTTCATCTGATTACCAGCGAGGTTGCGCATTTCTCACAGCAGGTGGGAAGGTCGCATGTCTTCCAGGTCTAAATCCTGAAGCAAATTCCTAACACTTTGCTTAGAATCGGCAAATTGCTCGATCAAGCGATTTTTTAGTGTATTGTACACTTCTTTTGTTGTTTGTTGAAGTATGCAATGTAAACGCCACAAGTGGCGCCTTAGCATTGTTTGGTCGGCCTACAAGAAAGAAAACTCTCCAAGCTGCACCAACTTTAGAAGCAACAGTTTTTTTTCATATTAAGACAAGTGTTGGAACCCCGATGACTGTATTAAAATTTCTCAGTTTTTGCCATGAGGTTTTTATTATTCTAAATAAATTAGTGAATACATAGAAATATAGTGAAATAAAAATTTATTTTCTACAAACAAATTTGTGTCATTTACGGTCGGCGTGCTTCATCAAAATGAATGCATTGCGTTGTTATTTGTAACGATGCAATCGCAATGCTCTCATATTGATGGGCGCTTTCATCGATTTTTTAGGTTTATAATTCTATGCAAAATTCAAGTTTTATTTTCGTCATTATGTGAACGCCTGAAATCATTTGCGGAAGATCTGATCAATGCGGTTGTAGGCCAGATATTTCCGAAATTGGACAAATACCCTACTGCAGATCACAGACAGAACCGAAGAACTCCAGAAATAAATCTAGTTTTGGCATTCCAATCAATTCGATATTGCTACTTTAACTTTATCTAGGTCAAGTGTGAATAATTTATTCTGCCTGCTAGCGCTATTTTGACCATCCTCGCCTTTATATACTCTGCAAAAGTAGCCTTTCCATATCCTCAGCACTTACTGCCACTTTATTGCTAGCTGTTCATGTTGACATCTTCAAGTTTCTATTCTGGTTTTATACCTCTGGCTTGTTCATTTTATTCTCTGATAGAATTTTCGAACGTTATTGCTACAGAAACATCTCTCCATTTCCTTGATCGTGTTCTGCTCGTGCTTATTATTCTTTTTCTTCCTCTTATTCTCTCCGACAAGGTATTCATTTTTTTTTAACCGTAAAACTCACAATAAGCTGACTTATATGCTTCTTGTTTGACTGCATATGCTTAGCGATATTAATTTTTTCGTGACGGCACTTTGAATCCAGTCACATCAGAAGCAGCTTCTCGGAAGACTCGTTGATAATTTTTTTTTTTAATTCTTATTACTTCTATCCATATATTATTATTATTTATTAAGCTGCATTTTAATGTACAGATAATATTTTAAAATCTACAGCACTAGCTACTAGAGCTTACGGCTGGGAATTTTCTCCATATACGGCGGACAATAATTTAGCTTACCTGCTATTACCAAGCATTCTAGGCTTAACAGAAAGTGAGAGTTTAGGTGAAGGAACCCAGTTTTTCCGCGAAACTAATCTAAATAACTCATGGGCTGAAAAGACAGTGCCATTTTATAATAAAACACAAAATTTTTGCAAAATTCAACTTTATTTATCAATATAGTTGCCTCTGAGGGTGATACACTGATTGAAACGATTTTTCAATCTTTCGATACCAATTTTGTAGTACGATTTCAGTTTAGCCTCAAAATAGGCCTCTGTTTTGGCGACTACTTCTTCATCGGTCTTAAATCTCTTTCCGGCGAGCATTCTTTTGAGGTCTGCGAACAGGAAATAGTCGCTGGGGGCCAAATCTGAAGAATACGGTGGGTGGGGAAGCGATTCGTAGCCGAATTCATTCAATTTTGCCATTGTTTTCATCGACTTGTGACACGGTGCATTGTCTTGATGAAACAGCACTTTCTTTTTCTTCAAATGCGGCCGTTTTTCTGCGAATTCGTCCTTTAAACGCTTCAACAACGCAATGTAATAGTAGCTGTTGACAGTCTGCCCCTTTTGGAGATAGTCGATGGAAATTATTCCATGTGTATCCCAAAATACGGATGCCAAAACCTTGCCAGCCGACTGTAGAATTTTTGGTCGTTTAGGACGAGGTTCGTCGACTGCTCGCCACTCAGCTGACTACCGACTTGACTCTGGTGTGAAGTGATGGAGCCAAGTTTCATCCATTGTCAGTTACCGACGCAAAGTTTCAACCTTATTGCGGTTGAACAGCTTAAACACTCCTCTCCTCATCAACACGTTATTGTTTTTGGTTGACTGTGAGCAAACGCGGCACCCACTTTGAACAGAGCTTTCGCATGTCCAAATATTTGTGTATGATATATCCAACACGCTCTTTTGATATCTTCAGAGCCTCAGCTATCTCGATCAACTTCACGTTCATTCGTAATCATTTTGTGGACTTTTTTGATGTTTTCATCTGAAACAGCCTCTTTTGGACGTCCACTGCGTGCATCATCTTCGGTGCTTGTATAACCACTTTTAAATTTGTCAATCCACTTGCGAATGGTTCGTTCGGCTGGTGCAGAGTCCGGGTAACATTTATCAAGCCATTTCTTTGCATCGGCTGCATTTTTTCCCATCAAAAATCAATGATAAATCAACACACGAAATTGCTTTGAATCCATTTTTTTTTTTTTCACAATAACAAAAGTTGATTCACTCACAACACTATATCTCGAGAACTAATCGTCCGACAGCTGTCAAATTTATACACGTATCTTTTAAAGGTCGGTACTAACTGAAAATAGTATGGATTTAATTCAAGTTGTGCCCTCTCTTAGAAACGGCACGGCCCATGTATTATAGCACTGCATTGGCCTTTGAGAGAATATGGATCCACTCCTCTTCTCTAAGCCACAAAAAATCAGCTTGGTGTATATCAATATCGACCCAGTCTCTGTCCGTTATTGCGGAACTACATCAAAAGAGCTCCTGAGCATTGAATTCGTATCCATCGTAGATGAGCTACTTGGCACCGCGGTGGAAGTTTTATGTATATTACCAGTATACCGTCCCAACTCCACACTAACCTTTTAGTATAGAGGAATGCCTCCAGCGGCATAAAGCCAGACATTGGGGAAATAAATCCCACAGATCAGGTTATTTTCACAAGGCACTCTTGCAACGTGCCTTCGAATAACTTTGAGTAGGAAAATTCCAAACCTATTTAGTCGGGTCGTTGTCGGGAAAATATTTTATGAGTTCAGATTCTGGTGTTCTGTACAATCAGACAGTGGCATATTACCTTCACACTCGAGTCAAGTTGACTGCTCTGAAATATTGTAGTTATCTTGTTAGGCCTAAGGCCGTCAAGCTAAAAAAGCATTTATATGTTTGTCAAAATATAAATACTGATCGAGTCAGATACCAAGCTAACTATATACGCTGCTCACTGCCAATGGCAGTACGTGCTGTCCAATGATGACCACACTTCGCCACTGATTTTTGGTATCCGATGCAGCCCATATCAATAGAATTCTAAACAATATTGATTCTGATTTTTAAAAAAATTTTTTTAATTTCCAATCAACGCAATACGCCTTAATATGATCGAAGTCACGCTAAATCTTCTGTATACGCAGTATCGGGGAAATAAGCGCTCCTTGTTATAAGCCATTTTTAATGTCAAATATTTCCAACATTTGACAACGAACTTCTTTCCCATTCTGATGTTGTAAATTATATGCATAAAGCAGTGGTATAACATTCTGGTCAACCAGGCAGGTAGTCAACAGTGCTTCTTGCATTGGTTCTACTTTATGTTTCGAAACGGCATGAAGAGTGAAAACTAAACTGATTGTTCGGGATTATATTAATATCTAAACTCACTTCAACAGAGGCCTATTTAGTTAATATTTCTCAAATACCTTACTAATGTTAGAGAATAAACAATTTTACCGGAGATTTGCAGCGTTAGTCGTAACTTTATCCCATTTCGGAATAGGGTGTAACACTGCTATTTTCCAATCCGCCGAATAGTACACGTTAATCAACGTTTTGTCAAATAGCGAAGTAAAAGTTTCCACCGCTTCCAAATGCGACATTTGGTACTCCGTCTATTCCATACAAGTTTTTGTTTCTCAATACGCCCAAGATATGGTACACAGGAGTTCACCTTTTTGCACGAAGAAATAAGCAGTAGCTCGTTACCATCGGCGACGGTAACATTTGCCGCATTTACTTCATTAAATACGGTGAATTCGTTATTCTCAGATCGCCAATTTTAAAGTTTATTGCACAGATAAATATGGTTAACAAGGCGTCTAATCGTCATTGTTGAGATGAGCTGGATCGTTCACCGTATACACTGCCTCGAAAAAATCTCCCGTCAAATTCGTTTTTTTCCTGTGGATCTTCGACCTCAAAAAATCATCACCATCGTCGTCATTTTCTGGATTTATACCAATCGTCAGTAATGTCTGTTTGTTTTCTGTAGTTTGCGGAATTTGGAAACACTGAATGTTATTGTGATCTTTCCTCTCGAACAATTTATTTATAATTTTGATCAGTGACGTCAATGTCCTAATTTCCAAGTTTTTTTGTGAGTAATCCGCCTGTACAACTGCCTAGAGAGCTTGTTTAAGATTCACATTCGCGTCTTACACAGACCTTCGTAGAGTTTAGACGTGTTTCGGCTTTTGTTTTGAGTAGTGATACCAATAAAAACAAAGTCTGAATAGTTTGTTATAGGGCTCCAATAAGCCCACAAATTACACCAGTGGTAGTGTTCCCGGTTGACAATCCAAAGGTTGTGGGTTCGACTCCGACCCGCATAGACAGGTTTTCTTTTCTTTCTTCTTTTTTTCCATTTAAAAATTAAAGAAAATAAATAAATAGTTAAAAGTGCCGAATCAATATCACCTGATGGATTCTGGAGAGCGGTGCGCTGTGCCTATAGCGGGACCAGCTGACAAATCAGGCATCAGTACATCAAGTACATCAAGCCAATGAGCAAAAATTAGCCGAACCAATAATGAAGAGAAGGAGGATACTAAGGCAAACTCCTATTTTAGTAAAGCGTCCCTTCCTTTCTACTTTCACTGAGAAGCTGCCCGGTGGAGCGAAATTAACAGTAGCTATGAAACGTCCAGAAAAAGATGACGACTACCCATTTGTTTCAGACGGCAACGAAGGTTGCTACATGGGAGCAAAAAATAGATTCGCATCCCTAGCTTCTTCTGAGTCAGATGACGAAGAGTACGAGGTCGAAGCTCTTAACAACAACATCAACCAGCTACAGAAAAAAGTGCTTGCTATAAAAGCAAAGCAATTCGCTAGGAGGGAGATGGAGAAACAGCAACAACATAGTTCAAACGTGGATCTACCACACCAAAAAAAAGGACTGTCACTTAAACAACAACAAGTACAGAAACCCGTACATGAATTAACAAGGAAAAATGCGCAATCACAGCAAAAGTATACGCAGCAAAAACAACAATAGCAACAAAAATCGCAACAGCAAAAGTAGCAACATCAGCAGCAGCAGCAACAACATCAACAACAATATCAGCAGCAACAGCAGAAACAACAGCAACAACAACAAGATCAATAGCAAAAACAACAATAGCAACAAAAATCGCAACAGCAAAAGTAGCAACATCAGCAGCAGCAGCAACAACATCAACAACAATATCAGCAGCAACAGCAGAAACAACAGCAACAACAACAGCAACAGCAAAACATCAGAAACCAAATAAGCTACGGGTACCACCAATCAACACAATAGAATTAGGTAAGTCGGCCATAGACAATAAAAATATAAAGTTTATTGAAGGATACGACGACGGAGTTCTTCTCCTATACCCCGAAGGGGGAGAAGCTGCAAACAATGCTGCTGAGGGGATAAGAATCGTCGACTAATCCGGAGGAGCTACTTGCACTGCTGAAAGAGAGGGAGTGCGAAGAGCTCAAATTCGTAGGAGTTGAGCCATTCGTCACGGCTAGAGTTAAAAGGAAGAAGCGGAAACTACCGTTTTTCTTGGTTGAGCTAAGTCCCAACAGCAAACTAGTTGGTTTAAGGAGTATAAAAGTCCTAGACTTCCATGTTGTACACTGGGAAAAATTAAAGAGAAGCGAAAATATTTTACGAAATGCAATCATCAATCATTTCGATCTACGAAATGCAGCATCGATGCGTGAACTGCGGAAAGAACCACAAGTAAGGACGGAGAGTCAGACAAAAGCTTACTCTCTTGTGCGTTATGTAGTAACACGGGACACACCGCAAACTATCGGGGTTGTCCCAAATTTAAACACTTAAAAAGAGTTAACTTGGCTCGGCAGCAGAAAGTGAAAATTAAACGTCCACCCATGCATACACAAACTCCAGCCGTTACTCCCCAAGTTGACTAGCAGCAGGTAGGAGAAATACGGTACAACAAGCAAAGGTTGCTCCTCAGGCCCCAGCGCCTAGAGCACCGGAACCTGTACCTGCCATGCTAGCTATCTTGCTCTCGATTCAGGGGAAGACGGCTCGGCTCCAAGGTCAGATAGCAGAACAGGCTACGAGCGCGGTCCTAACGTACCTTCAGTCGTAATGGGTACGTACATGTCAGAGAAAACCCTGAAGATCCTTGCAGTGAATGTTAGTTCACTGATTAGGCTCGAACAAAGAGCCGCATTATTTAAGTTGCTTAAAGACCAAGCCAAACTAAGCTTACCAAAAGACACAAAATGAAACATAGAAGATATAAAATATTACGAAGAAACCAAACCAAAAAGGACTACGTTTTAAAAGAGTATACAGTCGTGTAGTACGTAGGTTACAGGTACCAGAAGCATGCGTCTTGTACATCCCTCTCCGTAGTGGAAAGCGGCTGTACATGGTGTCTGTCTATGCACCTAAGTCTACTCAATCCTCCTTATTTATATCAGAGCTCGAGACACTTTTTCGATTCCTGAGGCTGGAATTGGAAGACAACTATTTTATTATCGGCGGAGATTTCAACGCCAAACATAGTGATTGAGGAAATAATACACCAAATACTAGAGGGAACCTACTATTCTATTGGTGGGGTCAACACAGTAAAAGGGATTCCTTCAATTATAGTAGAGTGCATTGGACACACAAAAACACTAACGAGAGCACTCTCCTCGAATTCGCTCCACCCACCGTCCAACAGAAATCTGTCAAACGAGGAGATTGACAGGTAATGGACGAGACAATTAAACGAACAATGGACAAAACGATACCTCGATATCAATACACTGACAACGAAGACTTATTCCGCAACGCAACTATCGACGCACTGCACCGACATAAAAGTAGACTGCTTGTTCCGGATAACCAATTCGGTTTCAAGTCAGGCCATGATGTCATTCATGATCCAGTGGAACAAAGGCCTGCCTGATTTACTTGAAGAAAGCCGAAAAAACCGTACGGTTAGAGCTAACATTTGGATACCCCGTGTGGTTCAAAATGAGAGCAAGTTTATTGGAAAAGATTAGATTCTATCCTAATGATGTATTGTACAATAGGGCGAACCTAATAAGAGTGGACAATTTCGTCATTAAGTTGACCCGAAGGCACATTGCAAGAGCAATGACACCATAGAACAACCTGCTCTCCGGGGCTTACTACCGCGATCATATAGATCATGAGAGAGTACGCTCTGGCGACTTTGTCCCTTCAGAAACGTTCCTCTACCTTGATATGAAAGGTTTGATCCAGGACAGATTAGCGATGCCGCTAATCTTCCATGTTGCTCGAACACCTGCGGACAAGCGACTCAACTACGATGGAGACGTCAGTGCGGAGCGTCTCCGGTTTAGTAGGCCAGTAGAGAGTCGCGACATGGAGAAAAAACCTGGTCGTCTAATTTCTCCAGCACTATGTAGCTCCATAGGAAGCAAGTTCGGTAGCCATTCGTGTTTATTATCCGTGGCCGGCTTACATAGTTTTAGATAAGATAGTGTGGGCTTAAGAAAAGATAAATAAAAAACAATAAAAAAAATATAAAAGAACAAAGGAATGGGTGACTTCCTCTAAAATGAGGAATAAACCATAAAAAAAATTTAAAATTTATTTTTCATGTATATTTAGGTAGGTTAAGTAGATTAAGATTTATTTTTAGATTGTCTATAGGTTTAATTTTAAGTTTTATATTATAACAAAATAAACTGCATATACTAAATTTTTTACTTCAAATTTATTTTCTTAGTTTTAGTTTTAATAAATGTTAAACTAAAAATAAAAATAGACTGTTAAGATACGTCGAAAAACATAGTTTAAATGTTAGAATGCTCGCGTGTGCCAATAAGTTAGAATAAGATAATTTTAAGTTAATTAATCTAATTTTTAAGCTTTTTTTTTTGTCTAGCATATAAGAATTAATGAAGTAACTTAACGAAAAATGCATTCATATTTTGCTGCAACGATTTGGGAGTAAATTTTGTTTATTTGTGTGGTCACTCACAGGTTTCATGTTCCATTAACAATTACTTTGTCCACTTGGATCTAAACCACACCAAGAAAACATATGTATCCATTCAATAATACACAAGTGAAAAAATATATCTTCAATTAATCTATTAGTTTTGTGTGAATATTTTCTAAAACGATCTTCTTAGACCATAAGTTCGGTTTTTAGAACATTTTAATCTAAAAAGACAAAGTGTGAAATGCGGTGTTTGTAATTATCCAAATTTACTCGTCCATTTCGCTTCGCTAGGGGTTCCATTAAATCGAATTTAATCCTTTGGAATCTGATCAATAACCAATGGATCGATGTTTAAATAATTAGTTCCCTTGAACTTAAATGCGGAAATATATACAAAAGGTCGGATTACTCGCGCAGAAACCTTTATACTTAAGATAAATACCGAAACGCCGATAGAAATGCTTGAAATTCGTGTACAAAAATTAGATGAATCGTGGACAGACTTTTCTTCGTTGCACCATGAACTATTTCAGTAAATAACTCTCCTTCTACTACTGTTCTTCTATTAAAGAGCTTGAAAATGAGTTTAGTGATTATGAAGATCGGTATTTTAAAGTGCATTCGAGTCTTATATAGTCTATTTATGAAAGTCGGTAGTTTAAATCGATCCGAATAAATCTATAGTTGATCGTCTGACAAATCAGCAAGCTGCCTTCTTAGAAATACTGAATGCTATTGGGTATGTAATTTAATTCGTGCGGTTTTTTTTTTCAAAATTTGAAAGTTTATTTAAGAAAAGCATGTACAATAGTATTATTCAAAGTATCGCCCATCTGAAGCTAATACTTTTTCCCATCTTTCTGGCAATTTGTGGATCCCATCTCAAAAGAACTGCGCCGGCTTGGCAGCCAAGAATGAATCAAGTTCATTTTTGAAATTGAGGGAGCTCTGCATCGACCGGAACAAATGGTAGTCAGAAGGGGCAAGGTCTGGGCTATAAGGCATGTGGAACCCAATTTCCTTGCTTTTGAATATATCCAGCTTTGAAATGGCTGCTTGAGTGACGTCAAAAGATTCTGCGAGCTCTTCTTGTGTTTGGTAACAATTTTCATAGAGTAATGCTTCCAGTTCTTCATCTTCAAACTTTTTTCGCTGCCCAGGACGTTCATCGTCTCCCAAACCAAAATCACAACTTTTAAATCGTGCAAACCACTTTTGGCACGTTCACTCAGCTAGCGCATGTTCACCATAAACTTCCACCAAAATACGATGACTTTCGGCAGCAGTTTTCTTCATATTAAAGTAATGAAGAAGAATTCCCCGCAAAAACACTTTTTCAGGCACAAAGTTCGACATATTTGAGTGAAAAAAAATTATTGTTGTTTACGCTGAAATGACGTACAATGACATTAGTTTTCCAACGCATGTTCCAATGGAATAATAACAATATAATAATAAAAGTTACGCCATCTCTTAGCAAACCGCACGAGACCCAATATAGACCCAATAATAAAATCTTCCAAAAATTATTGTGCCACCCTTTTCAGAAAGCTACAAAGATTGGCCGTCCTTCCGAGATTTATTTACGGATTCTATTGATAATAGAAGTAATCTCTCGATGCGGCGACACAAAAGTTTCATTACCTGAAATCGTTTATGCGGTATGAAGTGACTAAATTAATAAAACACTTTCCGATTTCAAACACAAACTATATATTATAGCTTGGGAGCGATTGCGTGCATTTGATAGTTTCACCGTATATGCAATCTTTTTTTTCATTGCCGTCGGTTCAGACAAGTAACACGGAAGGGCTTCGTAAATTGACTGATGGTGCAGATGAAGTTATCCGAGGACTTTATGCATTTCATCAATTGGGTCGGGATCCGTGGTTAATATACTTATTGCTCAACAAAGTAGACGGCGATACGAAGCAAGCATGGGCTGAGCATATTGGTTCGCGTGACGACTGCAGTATTTCAGACTTTCTCACCTTTTTTAAATCAAGATGTAATGCCCTAGAGTCATGAGCCATGACCCTAGGTCAACCTTTCGTCGCCAAGTGCGCCAATCGCATCATCAATCGTTGGTACACCCATTAGAGTCGGAGGAAATACTTGTAACTAATGATTCTAGTGATTCAAAATCTGTCGCTACCATGCATAACTATACTCCATACAATCAAAACCACTCCATTATTAACAATCTTTCGCTTAAAGCTTGTCATTGAAAAGAAACTATCCTTCCAACTATTTTGGCAAAAATTTAAGACAACCAAGGAAATTTCGTAAATTGTAGGATTCTGTTGGACTCGGGATCACATGCGTCATTCATTGTAGAATCATTTGCTCAAAGATTAGGCTTTCGTCTGAAAAACCCTGACATTCCTGTTCTTGGTCTGTCCACAGCAGACGCAGGCTACACCAAGGGATGCATTTCGTTACAAATCTACTTACGATATACTTCAGCTAGCTTAATTTTCAATGCATTGACCCTTAACAAATCGACTTCGAACCTTCCTTCTCAACAGATTGATATTTGTTCTTGGTCGCAATTTTCAACATTTAAGTGGGCAGATCCCAATTTCAATGTGCCTAGTCCTATTGATGAATTATGGGATATTTTGAAATGAGAACAAATTTAATGTCCTATAAGTACACCCATAGCGCAAAGCTCAACATTTGGATAGGTTATAACTGGAGACTAAAATCTATCAAGATCCGTGCCTCTTTCTTTGTTTCAGTCGACCTTAGATATTGATGTATTGTTACGAAAATTTTGGAAACATGAGGAAATCAGCCCGTCGAAATATGAACATACCGATCCAACGGAACATCACTTTCAAAAAACATTTTTTCGGACATTAGATGGAGGAAATATAGTTCGGTTACCATTTAAGACTTTATCACCAACTATCGGAGAAACCCTTCAACCTGTAGTTTTTGACAGATCACGCGTAACTCCTATCAAACCGTTTTATCATTTTTGTTCAGTATCATTTGGCAAATTACTATGGAAAGACTCACACCACAACAGCGTCTCCAAATTGTTCAGCTGTATTACGAAAATTAGCGTTCTGTGAGAAATGTTATCGTCTGATTCGAGGAACTTACTGATACCGAGGAACTGAAACCACTATTGCCAATACCATTCGCAAATTTGAGTCCCAGTTTACATTAGTGGATGACACTCGACCGGTTAGACCACATCCAGGACGTAGTGAAGAGACTATATTAGCTGTAGCTGAGAGTGTACGCGAAGATCGTGACGAATCGATTCGTCGTCGTTCGCAGCAGCTTTGCTTGGCGTATTCGACAACTTGGCGTATTCGACAACTTGGCGTATTCGACAACTTGGCGTATTCGACAACTTGGCGTATTTTACGTGAGGATCTGGGCCTAAAGCGTACAAAATTCAACTTGTGCAAGAATTGAAGCGAGGCGACTTGAATTTTCGTCATATTTTCAGTAAATGGGTTCTGGAAAAACTCAATGAATGTCCGGTGTTTTATCGTGAAATTTTTTTCAGTGATGAAGCCCATATCTGGGTTAATGGATACGTTAATAAATAAAATTGCCAAACTTGGGCTAATGAGCAATCCGAAGAGTACCAAGAGCTACCATTACATCCATTAAAAACAACTGTATCGTGAGCTTTATGAGCTGGTGGAATCATTGGTCCATATTTCTTCAAAAATGAGGCAAATCAGAGTCTTACCGTCAATGGTAACCTTTATCGCACCATTTTAACAATGTGCTTCCTCAAATTCAAGCACATTGTCTCGGTGAGCTCTGGTTTCAACAAGACGGCGCTAAGAGCCATACAGCGCGTGAAACAATGGACTAGTTGAGAAATCATTTTGGTGAGCACTTAATTTCCCGTTTTGCTACGGTAAATTGGCCGCCCAGATCGTGCGATATCACACCTTTGGACTATTTTCTCTGGGGATATGTAAATTCTCAGGTCTGCAGATATAAGCCAGCTACGATTGACGCTTTGGAAGCCAACATGACGCGTGTTATTCGCGAGATACCAGTCACTATGCTCGAACGATTCGCACAAGATAAAACCTTCCGACTTGATCACCTCAGACGTAGTCGTGGCCAATATTTACACAATATCTTTTTTAAAAAGTAAATGCCAGTAATTTTTCTTTTAACCAATAATAACAATTTTAAGTTCACTGTCAAATTTATGTGTTTTATTTTACATTATAAATCAAACCTTATGATGAATCTCCCTATACATCCTGAGTGACTCGAAATGCAACTTTTTAAAATGCTATAATTTTTTTATTTTTTGATAAATTTTATTGTGCCAAAGCAAAAAATGTTGGAAAATACATCAATTTTCAAAATATATCAGTAGTTTTTAATATGTCCACCTTTGGCTTGAATAATGGCCTTGAGACGGCCGAAGAAAGCATCACATACTGCACGCAAGTGGCTCTGCGGTATTTCGGCCCATTCCCAGCGAAGTGCTTGTTTGAGGTGGTTCAAACTTTGGTATTTTTTAGTGCCAACCTTTGCCTTCAAAATACCCCAGACAGAGAAATCCAACAGATTTTCATCCGGGGAATTTGCAATCCATTTTGTCGAAGAAATGAAGTGTGGAACATTGTTTTTTAACCAATCTTGGTTGACGCGCGCTTTCTGAGACGGTGCCGAGTCTTGTTGAAATGTCCACGGTCTTCGACCGAAGTGATTGTTTGCCCAAGGCTTCAATACTGCCACTAAGACGGTTTCACGGTATACGATCGCATTAAATTTTGACGCCACGGTCAAAAAATACAAGCGGAGAGCGACAATCTTTCTGCTTTCTGGTGGCCGTCCGAAGGTGTAAATTTTCGAATGAACACTCTGGCAAGTAAACTCTCGGCGACTCATCCGAAAAAAACAAATTCAGCAACTCACCGCTTTCGTGCAAGCGTAGCAACTCCTTCGCTCTTTCGACTCTAACTTTTTTCTGTTGTGGTGTAAGATCGTGTGCTTTTTGGAACTTGAATGGCTTGAGCCCAAGCTCATTTTTCAATATGTGTTGCATCCGTTTCAACGATATGTTCCACCTTCGATGCGGATTTTTTATGACCACCTCTATCACTATCACGTGTGATAGTTTAAAAGGCTTGTAAAAAATAAAATTATCTGTCATGTGTCAAAATTTGAGCTCACTGTCATGAACGGTTTGGAAATTATAGCAGTCTGATGTTTGGTATATAATCGCAGGATATCGAATCAGTTTTATTTACCACACCTTGCAGTCTTCAAGCCCGATACGTCATCGACCAAATTAAGAGTTGTATTTGATGGGTCAGCAAAGGATTCGGTGGGTCAGAATCAGAATGGTTAAATAGCCAATTATTAGTCGGTCCACCAATTCAAAGCGATTTGTTAGGTGTTTGTCTATGTTTCCATTATTATCGGTTTGTTTCACGGCAGATATAGTAAAGATGTTCCATCAAATTTGAATTGCTGACGAGGATATCAATTATTAAAGGATCGTGTCGCGAGAAAACTCTTCTGATGAGATTCAAATTTATTAGCTGCTCAAGGTAACGTCTGACACTGCATCTGCTCCTTTTTTATCGGAAAGGGTTTTGAAGCAACTCGCAGATGATTACCAAATCCAATATCCAACCTCTCCTCGCGTTCTACTTAAAGCTGTTTACGTTGACGATATAATGACTGGTGCTGATACAGTAGAAGACTTAATTAAATTACAGCTATTATCAAAAGCTAAATTTCAGCTCTGCGAATGGACATCGAATTGTTAGACTTTATTATCCCGCCTCCCAAAGAAAAAATGTGAGTTCTCCTAGATTGATCCAGAACATTCATAAATCATAAAAGTTCTCGGAATGTTTTGGAATGGGTAAATTAATTCAAACTTATTTACCAACGAGTCCAAGATATCCCGATTTTCCATCGATCGCGATTTTTGTCTTCATCCGTTGTTCTGTTTGAAATTCATTCTATTTCAGGAGCCTTGGTCGTCAGAACAAATGTTAAGCTGGAATGATGCGCTGCCTTCCAGCATTGCTAAAATATGGAGCAAATATAGAGAAAAACTTCTACTTCCAGGACTAACTAAAATGTCAGGTATGGGAAGAATTGGCGAGAATTATGTTCTCCACTGCCGAGGTTCAGTGAATTGTCAGCTGAGCTAACATTATTGCCACCCATGCCGCCTGTGATGTGATGGGATGAGAGGGTATACGAGTTTAAAAAGGAACTATGATGTGGTTTTTTTTTTATGGGAAGGTGAGAAATCTTCATAGACACTATATGCCCGGAGCCTATAGTAGTGCGAGATTCTTACTCACTAAAAAACACCTCCCTTATGCAAACCACGACTGAGTTCACACTCAACAAGCAGTTCTTCTATCGCATTTTATTTTGTTTTTATAAGATATCCTGCAGGTGATTTTCCATTGAAAATTCCTGTGTACTTTAGAAAAATTACGGGCTGCTAATCACCGCGCTAGATCGAGAGGCTTAGTTCTTTTCAGACGGCGCAATAAATTTGTCTCGTCGAGGATCTGTTAAACAGAAATATTCGTATGACCTTGTAATCGATTAGTGGATATCATCGTTTCTAATGTACCACGGCTCATTAACAATACCTCGAAGAACTTTGTTTTGGAATGTCTGTAATACGTTAATATTACTATTTTTAGTACAACCCCAAAGTTGTACACCATATGTCCAGATCGGTTTTAGCACTTGCTTGTATAACAGCAGTTTGTTCTCTAAGCTAAGCTTGGAATACTTTTCAATAAGCCAGTAAATATCTCTATATTTGATTTCAAGCTCTTTACGTTTTTTCTTGACGTGTGCTATCCATTTTAGTTTAGCGTCGAGTGTCATACCGAGATATTTGGCCTCGTTCGCGTAAGGAATTCGTACTGCGTTGATGAACACCGGTGGATTCTCAATTTTCTTGAGAGTGAAGTTCACGTGGATAGACTTGTTTTCATTAAGCGCGATTCGCCAAGTCTTTGTCCAATTGTTAATCCGTGTAAGGGCACGTTGCAACTTGGCAGTTGCTTCTTCGACTGTTTTAGCCGTTGCCAAAATGGCAGTGTCATCAGCAAATGTGGCTAGGACAGTGTCGTCCGTTTGCGGTATATCACGGGTAAAAAGCAAATATAGCAGAGGGCCAAGTACACTTCCTTGCGGCACCACCCCTTTTATTGTCTTAAAAGTGGAATATTCGTTTCCGTGTCTCACACGGAAGCCGTGTCTCACACGGAAGAGTCGGTCTTCCAGATATGAACCTAAAATACAAGACAATTGCTGGGGTAAGGCTTGTCGGAGTTTATATTTAAGGCCTTCATGCCATAACTTATTAAAGGCTTGCGAAACGTCAAGGAATGCGCTTGAACAGACTAACTTACACTCGATTGCTCGTTCAATTACATCGGTTATTCGATGCACTTGGTCAACTGTAGAGTGTTGCCTTCTAAAGCCAAATTGATGTTCAGGCAAGAGGGAATTTGTGTCGGTAATTGGTTTAAGACGATTAAGAAGGATTCGCTCGAAGACCTTCGATGTAATCAGGAGAAGCGTTATTGGTCTATATGACTTGACTTCAGTCAGCGGTTTACCGGGTTTCGGAACCATAATAACTTCGGCTACTTTCCACTGGTGCGGTACGTGCTCTAATCTAATGCTGGCATTTATAAGATAGAGCAGCTTTAGCAAACCTTTTTTCGGCAACGCTTTAGGTATCTCTCCCGTTATTAAGTCATATCCCGGGGCTTTATTGGGCTTAAGCGTGTCTATAACTTGTCTAAGTTCCCTAAGTGTAGCCTTTTCTACTGGAAAGTTTGTCGTCACGTCTAGCGTATTGACATTCTCAGGAAGCACCCCCCTTTGAATGGTTTAAACGTTTCTGCAAGATGGTCGGCGAAAACATTAGCTTTTTCCTTATCTTCTTTCGCCCAGTCATCCTGGTTTCTTCTCATTGGTGCCACGCGATTTGGGGCTTTCGAACACTTTTAACGGCTCTCCATATGGAGTAGTTGGTATCCTTTGTCGCTGTGAGTCTTTCAAGGTAGTTATTAATACCTTGATTATTGAAGTCCTTGATCGATTTTTTCAACAAGTTGCAGAGCCTATTGAAGGACGTTTTATCTTGTGGTGCCCGGGTTTCATGCCACTTTTTCTGCGCTCTTCGTTTCTTCCTTATCAGGCCGCTTGCTGTATGACTTCAACGAAACGTTCAACTTCTTTTTCAAGTTGATACGGCGTTCTGAGTGCTACTTTCAACTCAGTATTGTCTACAACGTCTATTCGGAAATCTTCCCAGTGAGTTTTGCTGTTAGTTAATCTGGGTGGTCTTTGTTTCTTAACCAAGGATTCGCACAGTGAGAGAATAACTGGAGAATGATCGGAGGAAAGATCGAAGCCCTCTTCAACTTTGACGTAACTAGCGTTTACTCTTTTTCCGATAAAGAAGTCTATTAGATCGGGTGTTTTGGCGACATCCGAGGGCCAATATGTCGGCTTGCCTGTTGAGTAAAAATAGCAACCACATTCCATACCAGCCCTGTAAAGAGTTTTGCCTTTTTGAGAGATACACCTTGAGCCCCAAAAGGTGTGCTTCGCGTTAAAGTCGCCACCAATAGATTGAGGATATATTAAAAGAGTAATTTTTATTTTTAGCGCGCACCACGGTCATTTGAAATTTGTCAAGTTTAATTATTGCTTCCAAAGTGAGTTTCAAAAATTAAACATATGTCAATTACTTTTTCCTGCATGGGCGGTTTGTTATTATTATAATTATTATTATTGAACTTTGCTATAGGGTTTGAATAATACGTTCCTTTTTCCGTTCCGTTTTTAGCACTACCACTTACATTATTTTGATTATTAGCATTTCCGCTATTATTATTGCTACTTGATGAATTGAGATTCGAACTAGAACTTGCGGATCCTACACCACCACTTTTGCGTTTTGAACTATTCAAAGAATTCGATTAAACGAAACCTGTGCTCTGGAATTAGGCAGATTAATTTTGAAAGGAACTTCCTCTCTCATAAAAATGTGGGATATCGTGTTTGACGACATATATAGTGCCTTCAGCAAGTCAAATTGTACTGATGTAAATTTAGGATACGGCCCACCATAACTATGGATGGGGTCCCAAGTCCCCTAATTTTAAAAAGGCTACCGCGACGAGGGCATCAATAAATTAAAGTGAGAGTGCCATTACTTAACTCGATTCACACTTAAAAAGGGGACGATTCTAGTGGCTAACAACTGTGCCATCAGTGATCAGTGATTTTATTGATCTAAGAGACTGTAGTAATTTGTTAAATAAGCGACAGGCAGACACGATATAAAATTTACGAAAGGAAGTAGTACGAAATACATGTAGTGCTTCTAGATACCGTCAAGGACTCTTAAATTAAGATTGCCAGATCTATTAAAAAATATCAGTACAGATGACAAAAGGAAAGGATTTTCAAATCACGAAACAATGTAAAACTAGGACGAAGGCGATGCTTAAAACTAATCTTTCTCTCAACATATTTTTGCAGCGTACAAAGAGGCAGTATTTTGTTGAAATTAGATCAATTCCAGCAACTAATACCGTATTGCAGTTTAGAATAGAATGTTACATGGTAAATTTAAGTTAATAGCTTTGTAGAACAAACTCTCTTCAAGTAAAAGAAATATCTAAACGACCAGAAAAAGACATCTTGAAATCAATGATTAGCTCCTATTACTTGCATTCATCGACTTTCTTAATCCGGAAACAATTCTAACTGCAGTTAAGCTCTCTGTAGAAGGAGTTGGCAGGATTAAGAGTAAAGGTTTCGACTTTGACTTTTGGACAATTTTCTGATTGAAAAAAAAAACAAATCTGCATCAAACTAATTAGCAAAATGTGTTCAGCAATCTGACATATACATATCCGCCGAATCCTCAGCAGAAGCTCTTACATTCCGTTTAAAATCGAGTGTAAATAGTGAATTTTAGATCAAAAAAAGTATTGGTCCAAGGACTGAACCTTGTAGCACACCATTTTAATATAATTTTTCCCATATCTTGTTTCTTCTATTTTTACCCTTTATGATCTATTTTCTAGATATGGTGTGAGCCAATCAAGCATAAAGCCCCAAAAACCTGTTCTATTTGTGTTCCTCAGTTAAATATTAAAGTTAACCATATCGAAGGCTTTCGTTATATCCACAAACAAGGTTATGGTACTCTCTTCAG
The DNA here is from genome assembly GCA_907269105.1 of Volucella inanis. Classification (NCBI taxonomy): domain Eukaryota; kingdom Metazoa; phylum Arthropoda; class Insecta; order Diptera; family Syrphidae; genus Volucella; species Volucella inanis. The sequence goes on from OU026153.1 coordinate 155,208,131, forward strand.
TCTAAATTTGAGTATAATTGTGAGGAAACATCTAAAAAGTAGATTTCCCTTCTTTAAAAGCAAATTGAATAGAATTTAAGAATTTATTTTTATTTAAAATATTTAAAACTCTATTTTGGTTGAACTACTCAGAAACTTTACTCATAGATGGCGGAAGCAAAATAGCCCTCAATTATATTTATGTTATCTATAAAAAATGAAATACCTAATCAGAAAACGTTCAAAGTGGTTTCGTTTTAACATAGCTCTTCACAGTATCAGCAACATTTCGTCTTGCATGACCAAGTAAAGAACACACAGCGACAACTGTTAGAGAATTAATATTTCACATAATCACGTCCTCATGAATTATCAAAAGTTAGCATCAAAATAAGGACACGTGACCATTTAAATTCAACTCTGTTTCCACATCACGTGTTTTAAGTCAAATCACAGAAACAAATCAATTACCATGTACATGCAGAAATGCATATCCTCACCGAAAAAGAAGTAAATCCTCCTAGCACCAGATTTAAGGTATCTCCTCAAATTGCCACCAAATTGGAACACTACTTTGACTGACTGAGTGCTAAGATATCAGCTGTACATTAGTAAAGTCCCAGGAAACCCCTTTACCCTACGAGTTGGTGGTTCTTAAGAAATGTGACTACATGTATCCGTATTCGAACAAGTATCTAATGGATAAATGAGTACTTTGCACTTGGTCGCCATTACACAGAGATGACAGTGAGACAAGAAGACCACCAGAAGCGCGCGTTAAATATAAGGCCATTCTGCATCAGGGGAAGTTTCTTTGACTTTTCCGATAGTTTTTCCGGTATTTTCAGTTTTCCCGGACGCTTTTTGTTCATTTTCTTCGTCTTTACTTGGAAAGTTTCATTTTTTTTTTTTTTTTTTTTTGTTTTTGTATTTTTCTCTAGAACTGCAAGGACTCTACAGTCCCTACAGTGGCTGGCTGGATTTGAAACTGGGATTCCTAGTGGCATTGGGAATGAAAGTAGTCCTCAGATTCTCGTAGCTGTTTTGTTCCCTTTTGGTTTTTTTTTTTTTTGCCTGTTTTTTGCTAGTTTAAAATTTAACACGAAACTGCTTTTAGGATAGTTTAACAATTTATTATTTTCCGTTGTAGAATAGTTGCCTTATTCCTTGGCAGTAGGGAGAAACAATTGGGTACAGTTTGGTATGTGGGTTGACCAGGCTGGGTAATGAGTTCTTTTGCAGTAATGTTCGCCCAATTTGTTCCTTTAATTGGAAATGCAGTCGCAAGGGATTCAACATAACGTCTGTTGTTCGGGATGCACATGCACAGGACACAGAGCACAGAGAGCCCAGAGTCGCAATGCAACAATTTTGGTTGAGAGATTATGTGGTGTATGAGGCTTCTCTTGGGTATATGAGTATAGTGGTGGGTAGAACTTGAGCTGGATAAATTTCATTGTAGAGAGGTCCTTTCTGACCGAATTTCGAGGGCGAATTAAGGAGAACACCTCGAGGGTAAGGTTGAGTGAATGAAATCTTGAAATCTGTGTCAAATGTAATCTGTGTGCACCAACGGAGGTCAACAGCTATTGTGTGGCAATTCTTTGCACTTGTGCACACCAAAAAGTGTATTTTCTATTAGTCAGACGAAGAAAACTAAAAAGCTTAGCTACCCTGGGGTAATTAAATGCATATTTAATAGAAACTTGTTGATATAGATACATACAAGTATGTTTGTGTTAAGAGTGTTAAATGGGATAATGAGGGTCCGATAGAATAGGAAGTCCGTATCGAGATTTGTATAAATTGCTTCCACAATTCTAGCTAAAATTCTTCATCTAATGAAATATAAACATATTTTATATTGACTGTTTCTTCTTAGATAACGCCCTCAACTATTTTGTCTTTCCTACTAGCTTTTTTGTCTACTAAGTGCTTCCAATTTCATACGCTAAGTTCAAGCCCCCCTTCACTTATTCACTAGAAGTGGAGTTTTTCTTTGCTGCGTTTACTTTTCCCAGCCATTTAAGCTTATTAATTCTGACTCTTAGCTAAGTCTAGCATATGTCTATGTATAGCTCGTTCTTGATTAAATCCTCTGCTTTCCATTTATGCAAACAGGGTCGTTGAACACTCGAAGCACCTTTCAATTAAAGCTTCTAAGCACCTCCTTACCTTACTTAAGTAAAGTCCATAATACGATATTTTAAAGAGAGTTAAAGACTGCCAAGAGTTAACCTTCGAATGGTATCTGAGGTGGTTTCTTTGTTTGTATGATATTGTCTGGCGAATAATGATAGACAAAATCCTTGTCAATCTGTAAGTAATTTCTGTCTACTATGTTTAAGTGGTTTATGTTGTATGTCCTTTTGATATACTTCAATTTTACCGTCATACTCATACCCATGCATGCGCAAATAACTGCGCAGACTTTTGAAAGTTGTGCCTCTGTTTTTACCTTGCGAGCTTCGCAAAATACTCTCAGGTATAATGATGAAAAAACCGCATGGCAGTTGATCGTTGAAGCCTTTTTTAGTATCAAATCGCTACCGTCCCTCACGGATCAATAAACTATCCCGACATGGCTTTGTACATTTCACCCAATATGCGCTACCATAGGTGTCTGGAGTATTTACTAAAATATGCGCTAATGTAAACCTAATCATTAGTGGACTTAGCAAGCCTGAAACCAAGCGGATAAGGACTGGTCATTTAGCAGAAAAGATCTTACAGGTGATGATGAGAAGATGGATACCTCTTTAGCTGGCGCGGATTAATTGTTCCATTCGTTTGAAATGCTTTCTTTGGAACATATTTTAGAGATAATTTTTGGCACGATATGAACATGGCTACTATCATGACTTTAAAGTCGGATGTAAGGGTACGTTGCCCATCATCGCCCAGGGTGAGTAGATCGTTTTTCCCGGTAGCACAAAATTGATCATCATCGCCATTATCGTTGTCTTCGATATTTTGTGCTATGAGCTTAATGTCTTCTTAATGTCTTTGTCTTTCTTCTCCGTTGGAGCATGCACTGATGTTTGCGGACGTAGTCTTGATGCGCATTGTCACGACGCACCCGTTTAAATGTCTGCAACAGAAACCCTCTTGTCCAAGAGTGCGTCTTGTCTCCAATCTGCATCTTAAGAGCCGCTGCTTGTCTTCCCGGTAGTAATCACCGCAGTATATATACGAGTATATCCGTCCATTCTATTGCACTCCTTGGATGGTGGTAAGATCTGCTTTAAGGTAGTCTACGATCTCCAGAAATCCTTTGCCTTACGCGAGCAGCAAATGAAGTCAACAGTTTGGTTATTTTTTAGCCCCATACATAAGTATATATATCTTTTTGTGCCACCAATAAGTTGATTTGACGAATAACGCACAACATGAAAGACCATTTTTGGCCTACCTTGGATAGAAGGGGTCCGTTACAACAACTTTAGTGGCCCCAAATGAGGTTATAAGTGCTGCGATTGATTCAATTCAATTGTAAAGCCCTTAAGGCCTGGTCTTAGGATATGTCCAAGTTTGCAACTTTAACATTTAATATGAAGGGTAACATTTGCTGTTACCACGGCCCACCAGGAGGATGTAAAGCATGCATTTGCCCTGATCTTGAAACTTTGCATTACTATTCTAATCCGTGCTTAAGATAGTTCTTTTTTTTTTAATTTTAATGCTCATAAACTTATATTATAATGCCTCAGCATGTGTTACGTTTTTTTTTTAAATAGAATAGAGAGAGAAAGAAAGATGTTTGTCCTCAGTGGTTATTTCGTCCATGGGTGACATCCAACATTTAATGGGGAGACTAAATTCTTAATAGAAGTTGATGTCTTTCGAGCGCGGTTGGGATTCACACGCCGAACCTTCCACGGTCACGGCCACCCACAAAATAGTAGTAGTGATGTTTAGCCTGAAAACTCAATTCTTATAGCAAACAATCGAAACCAGGTGGCCTGGAAAAGCGAATATGTTCACGGAGTAGAAGATTTGTGAAGAAAAACACGAAAGTAAATGTGATTGACTTTAATCAACCTTATGACGATCTTTTGTAAAGGGACAGTTATGAGTTTGAACCCAGCCCAGGGGCATTTCCATTTTTTTAAAATTCAACCCGAACCTGAAAGTATCAGCAAGAACGGAAATACCAAGCGATGAATAAAACCGATACGATTGCCTTATACCGAAAAGGGATGACATCAACAAATGAGACAATCAGACAACATTAGCTGTAGCGCCAGTGAAACGATTTCCAAGACGCCTCTTTGTATTCGCTTCAATTTAAAACTGACGCTTGGAGGCTTTGGATCCCTCTAATCAAGGCGAAGGCTTCTGAATCAAGAAAAAGTGCCATAAGGATCAACAACCTACGATTCACCTAAAATTCACTGTATCTTTTTGTTGTAAGGATAGGGAACCTACGACAATTTGATCCAATAAACCAACGTTAAAATGTTCACAACACAACTTTGCTTAGTTTCAACCGTGTTTATATTTTTCTTCCTATATTCAAGCATACGGGGGCTAAGAGGTAATCATTTCACTGCTTACGTCTGTAAATACAACGCATCTCTTAAATGTTTGAAAATTTAAATCCCAAAAAAAAAAAAAAAAAACTATTGGAAACTTTGTCTCATTATCCAGCCCAACACTTCATTATAATAACACATTCCAACTGTCAGCTCTTGGGACAAGGCCAATCTGCTTGCTCCGCACTTCGAAGCTTCTTTATGACATTTCTCCGCCTGCACGAATTTTCAATTGGACCTATGTACAATAGTCAGAGTACTTAAGGATCTTTAGTTCGCTGGTGTAAATGTTTTATTCTCCTTTCTTCTGAAGAGATATTCTCTTCAGATTATTTTTGAGAATACGCTAAACAGAATTTGTTCAGCCATTCATTAAGGAACGCGATCTCTAAATCATCATCTCATCTTCAGTATCTCTCTCTCACATATAGTATGCTCCTTGCAATTAAGTGCCTCAGTAACCCTAATGAATGCAGTCATAACTCACTCGTCAGACTGATAATGGACAAATTATTAATATTTGAACAAAGTGTAAGATGTGCGGATGACTTTGGTTATAGTATCCAAAAACAAATTGCGCGTTTAATTGAATTAGAAAGTGAAAATTTCAGATGTTGTCCTCTTCAAAGTCATCCCCTTCAAAAATAATACACCTATGCTAACGCGTTTTCCAATCGTCGAAGCACTTCCTATAAGCATTTTTTGGTATAGCCGTAAGCTCTTTCATCAATTTCGGTTTTGGCTCTCCTGGGTGCTTCCATTGGGACGATTGAGCTTCGGTTTTGACGTCATAACCAAGTACCCTATTATGACCCTTCTGAGCAAGTCAGAATCATCATTGACGTCATTCAAGAGCTCCTGAGCGATGCTCATCAGACGGTTCTTCTATTCAAAATTAAGAATGGGCATGTCTCATGCCCAAAACATTCGAAAAATTACATGACACGAGCCGACCGATATACTAGCACTCTCAGCAGCTTCTCTTATGGTAATTTGATGATTTTCCAAAACAATTTTCTTCACAACTTCGACGTTTTCATCTTTTTTTGATGTTCAGGGCCTTCCAGAGCGACGTTCCACATTGGCATTTTCTCGGCCATCTTGCAAGAGCTTGTACCACTTATAAATACTTTATTTTACCTAGAGCAAACTCCCCATATATTACTATTAACAATTCAATCATTTTAGAGCACTTGATTCCATTTGTTACAGAAAATTTGATGCAAATTCTTTGCTCCATTTTTTTAATATTTGAAAATCGCCGAGCACACCACAACATGTCTAACCTTTCTATCTGTCAAGAACAAACTAAGTGTCCTATATACTTGAGACTGTAAGAATATATTCGGCACATGTATACCGACACAGCAAAAAAACAAATCGATAATCAAATGTACGTTGCCCGCGAAATTTCAAAAGTCACCTTACTTTTGGAACATATATGCTTGACGTTATATTCGATAAAATCGATGAGTTTAATGATGAACTCACTACTAATAGATTAATGTTGAATGATTTGGAAAACTTCATTGAAACACAAAATTGATGGTCTTCCATTCTATCCACCATCCTCCGCCGTACAACAGTTACAATACTTCAATTTTGGCTGAATTGTTACAAACTGAAGCCGAATCATTTCAACATCTAGTGCCAACCTCCAAATACTCCCACCATCCCTTTGATCCAAAAAGAACTGATGGTGATATAACTCCTCCTGTCGCGGCCCCATGGAAATTTGTTAAACAATTTAACACGATGTAGATACCTTCAGAGTGGCAAAGCAGGCTAGACCGACTCAGCACAACAAATCAGATGTTCAACGCCCTATTCATCAAAGTTGCCAAAATAACGCAAATATTGCTTGGGTTTCTGAATTCTTCAAAAAAAACGTAACTTCAACCTCAACCTCGGAAAGATGAGGGTATCCTAATAAAAAAACAAAACGAAGCAACGTCTCATCTAAAGCTAATTATAAATCACCCCGATCTATGAACCCAACTGGAACCTTGAAACTTAAATATATCCCAATTTTCCTCTCCTATCTATATGTATATGTTTATTAGCATCTTCGCATCTCCCCTCAAAAAAATCAATTGCCTCTCTTCCATCCAAGTCCCACACGAATACTAACAACTGCTTTCCCATTTTCGATCTCACAACTGGAGCCAAATATCTAAATTTTTTTTAGCTCGCATATCTTAAATCTCGCTTCAAGCTCGCCTTCTTCCTCGGTTTCACGAGTTTCTCATAAATTTTTTCGTTCCGAACTTGCCTTTTTTGCCTGCATCTCATCTACACTCCCCTACTCCTCCACTCAACAACTACTACTTACATTTTACTACCAAAACGTAAGAGGCGTTATTTCCGGATCTATCAACCTCTTCTTCACCTCTCGGAACTTTCATTTCAAATTGTTTTGGACAGTTTCAAGAGTGATATCTATTGTACAAAATAAATGTATGTGTCTCCAGTCCTCTCTCCAACTTTTTGCTCCGCTTTTTAATTCCTACCGATGATCTTTTGTTTTTGTCATAATATTATTTTGCTTAGGACCCAGGTCTTTGCTCTTTGGCTCATTAAATTCCAATATAAAGCCATGATTTCTCGGGCAATCATCAACGAGGAATTTATTCCTATCAATCATTACCCATGAAAGGCACTTGCGACGTAGAAAACGAAAAACTTTCCATTCTAGGTATACCATATACGTGTGAACGACAATGTAACATACGTTGGAATGATCAGATTTTCGATTTCCGCAAAGGATGTAAGAAATGATTTTCGCTCTATGAACACGTCTCAATATTTGCAAGTAAGACTCACCCGCCTACAATTGGAATACAGTGCCCACAACTAAACAGGTGCCCCCAATGCTTATCGGACTTGAAAACAGCGCGATAAAACACAACGGTGATATACATAAGTAATGAAAATAGTGGTTAATGTCACCTCATCGGGCTTTTCTACTAAACATAACAAATGTGGGAGGGTGACTCAAAATATAAATTTAAAGTAAAGAGAAAGAAAGATAATGTTATCAAGTACTATACAAACAATCCAATAAATGAAACAAAACAGGAAAATGAGATACATTTTTACAATTAATATAACAAGTCATAAAAAAATCTCCGCGGTTTTTTGGTACATTTTTGAAGAAAAAAATCAGAGGGTGCAGTTTCCGAGCTATATGGTGGATGCATCAAAACTTCCCAACCAAGCTCCGTCAATTTGTTCCGGGTCATCAAAGATGTGTGTGGTCTAGCATTGTCATGATGGAAAACAACTCCCTTTCTGTTGGCCAATTCTGGTCTCTTTTTCTTGATAGCTTCATTCAAACTTTCGAGTTGTGCAAAGTGGTGGATCGAATTGATCGTTTCGCAACGTTCTAGCAGTTCATAATAGACAATTCCCTTCCAATCCCACTCAACAATCGAGTCTGTAGAGTCGTTTGTGGTTGGTCACTGGCCTTTGACCATGATCGCTTGTGTTGGATATTTTTGTATTAAATCCATTTTTCATCGTCCGTAATGAATCGCTTCAAAAATGGTTTCGTTTGGTTACGTTTCAGTAGCTTTATTCGGTCAAATAAATGTATTTGTGTTAATTCATGTAGCACCCAAACACCGAGCTTCTTTGAGTAGCCTGCTCGTTTTAGATGATTCCAAACTGTCATACGGTTGATGTTTAGTGCCTGCGATATCTCCAGACAGCTTTCGCGCTAATCTTGCTCCATTAGTTGCAAAATTTCATCGACTTTTTCAGTGACAGGCCGATCAGTGCGAGGTGAATCTTTTACATTGAAATTTCCGGATCGAACCACTCCTGGGTCCGGCGTTCACTCACAGCATTCTCACCGTAAGCCGCACAATTTTTTTCACATATTTTTGCAGCGTTTCTCCCTTTTTTATAGTAAAAAAGCATCACATAGCGTATTTCTTCAGAGCAACAAATTACACAGCTGTCTTAACAAAAAATGTAGCCTAATATGTCATCTTTCAAACACGTGTTCATCCGGTACAATCAGATTAGTGTTTCCAGTTAAATAGACACCAACACCATCTAGTGATAAAAAACCGCGGAGACTTTTTGTATGACCATTATTATGTCAATTTTTCGTTTATAAGATAATTTACATCAGAATATTAGAAAAGAAGAATTCTAAGCTGAATTTTCACAGAAACAACAAATGAATAGTTAGTTCGTAGATTATAGTTAGAAATTAGCCTGAAATTGCAGTGACCAGATTTCGAGAAAAAAAAAAACTTTTTTTACTCTAAAGCAGTATAGATGTCTAACTGGCAAAATTTTCAAGTCACCAAACAATGAAGAACAGAGATGACGATAATGTTTATTTAAAATTTTTCTCAATACTCTTTTTTATAGGATTTATAAAGGCTGTATTTTATTCGCAAAAGTTTCTCCCCAACATTCAATGCCATATTGAAGTCTTGAATTAAATATTCCAAAGTAAATTATTTGAAAAAACTCATTTGAGCAAATCTTTCTTAGATAAAAAAAAAAAAATTTCGAAGAGTACTACGAAAAAAGTTACTTTACTCAGCATGACCAGGAAATGACATCGTTAAGTCAATAATAAGCCCCAAATACTTAAATTATTTTACTTCCTCAATCAAAAAACAATTGTCACTGCAGTTGAGCGCACTACTGAAAGTATGTATTGATGAATTGATGAGCTTGTGGCGCAAATGCGGCAAATAATTTTGTACATTAAACAGTCTGGTGAATGATAGTTAATCGTCGCGTTCATAAGATGTTGGTTTGTTAAGCTAAAAAACATTATTTTAGTTTTGGAACCAATGGAACAAACCATAATCGTATTAAGCTAAGATCCCAATTAATATTGAAAATGAGTTGAAAATAACTTTAAGATCCATACACGTCACCTACGTCATCAGCAAAAGCAGTTAATTTACCCCTTAAAATTTATATAGGGTTTTCTAATAACGACTTGACAACTTTTTTTTTAATAAAAGGCAAACCATTTGAGATATTTCAAAAACTTTATTATTGGCTTGAAGTACAATCAAAACATTTATGAATAGAACTCGACTTCGTTCATATGGAGATTTCAATGACTCGGCCACACATTTCTGCCGAAACCACCGCTATTTCGCGTTCAATGTTGGCTCTGAGCTCTTCCAACGTCGTCGGCGTGTTGGCATAAACCAATGAATTAACGTAGCCCCACAAAAAATAATCAAGCGGTGTTAAATCGCACGAACGAGGCAGCCAATCGACTGGCCCCTGTCTAGAGATAACACGCGCACCATACTTACTCTTCAATAAATCGATTGTAGCGTGTGCTGTGTCCCTTGTGGCACCATCCTGTTGATACCACATGTCTTCCAAGTCCATATCTTTTAATTCGGGCCAAATGTAATCAGTAACGTGACGATCGTTATCGTCGACGAAAAAATATGGCCCAATAACGCCGCCTGAATGCAAACCGCACCAAACAGTTATTTTTTGTGGATGAAGTGGAGATTCATGAAGCACATGTGGGTTTTCACTTGACAAGTAACGCATATTTTGCTTATTGACGAACCCATTGAGCCAAAAATGAGCTTCGTCCCGGAAGATGATTTTGCGATGAAATCACCGACTCTGAATATCTGTAGAAAATTTTTATAATCTGCAGACGTTGCTCGTTAGTGTACTTTACCATGATGAAAATGTTGAGTTTACTGAATAAATTGACAGTGACAGTTTGATGATTAGTGAAAGAGTGCGTTCACAAATTTAATTCAAAGTTGTCAAGTCCCTATGGGAAAATCCTATAGAAAAAATGGAGCTTATATAAATAAGAACAACAACACCACCAGTGCCGTATCGAAATTTCCAGTAGCATTATGCCCCTCGAAACCTTCAACCTCCAAGACTTTCTACGGATGTACTTTGAATCATCGTTTTGCACTTAGTGCAACTCGCTTATAGAATGTCCTGTCGAAATCTTTGTTTCTTAGTCATTATAACCTGCAAGCATTCAAAAGCAGCATACAACGACGGCATTCTTGCTTTCCTCCCCGTTTTTCCTTTGCTCACTTGTGTGCAAATATGTGTGAGGAAACGGTGAGGAAGAGCTTCAGAACTCTCAACAGGGAAAACAGAAGCAGCAACTAGTTTAAAAGCAATGCCACCAACCGCAATAACAAAAACACACACCAAGCTATGTTCGAACTGCAGCGATAAAAACTCAAGTTATAGCTGTATTAACAGCAAGAGAAGCATACATATGTACACGTATTCAAAAAAAGCAAAAGCCCCAGAAATTACTCTACTTGGCATGCTAGCTATCATTTTTTCTTCCCAGGGGCAAAAGTCTCAGCTTTAGCTTCAGGTACAAGAACAGGCTATACGGGTGGATCAGATCCAAGCAATTCTCTCGGGGCTCCGATATAAAATTGGAAGAAGGAACTGACCCCAGTCCATACACAGGAAGTGCCGCAACCTTCATTAAAAATGAGGTTTACGGTTCAAGGAGTGTACAAACATGTAGTGCGAAGTTTTTTAAGCTCCAGAGAAGTGTATTGCGTACATCATTTTCTTGAACATGGTCTTAATATATGCATCCGTGTTATGGTATTTATCTCAAAACACTTTTTGGATTCCGAATATCATTTCGTAATTAGCGAAAAACCATTCCCAATGACATCACATCGTATAATTAGATGAAATACTCTCCATGCTGGGCATATATAAAAAATGTGCTGTACATTCGTTCTAATATACTCACAAATAAAAATTTCATCTGGAAAGTACATAGCAATATGACTTGTGCTGAAATATTTAAAATTAAAAACGGTCTGCAACAAGGTGCAGTTAATTTTTATTTTATTTATATTATTCACTATTCTTAATTTAAAAAAATCCATTTACTTAATTTACTTTAACAATATTAAAATTAAGAATACGTAGTGGCATTGTTATTTAAAGATTATAAAATAGTGTCAATGTCACTTCATGGAATAATATAATATTTGGGGTGAACAATATTCAGTTCATATTGGTAAACAAAAAACTTTTCTTTTAGCAATAACAGGAAAAAAATAATAAAAAAGGAAAGGTGACAAGAAAAGCCATATTTAAAAAGTCGGACAAAGATCTAGTGACTCGAATAGCATATTCATAGCAACAGCCTACAAAACAATGGAGTAAAAGTTTTTGAAAAGAGTGATACAAAAAGTGGGTATGGCCACAATATTAATTGAATTCCATCGCAAATTGCAGATGTTAGATATGGGGCTTCGCATATAGCCACCTCCTATAAAAAAAAAAATTAAAAACTTTAAAATACAAATGTTTCAGTGGTAGATTTTTCAGTGTTCTAAACAAAGTCATAGAACGAGCTAAACGACTTGCTCCACATAATGTGCACTTTTGTAAAACGACTAATGGCTGAGGCTTGGTATGCTAGGCACCTCCCCAGAAACTTATATCGTACTGTAATTTAGATTGGAATATTCCAAAATCTACAGTTTTTAGGGTTTTGTTATCATACAATTTTCTGAGATGATAGAAGCTTCGGGCTGCAGGCCGTACATATACAGATATTGTTTCAAAATTAAAATATGTTCAGGCCAACTCATATTTTGGTCAAAAGTATTACCCAAATATTTGAATTGCTTTACTTATTCAAACACAATTTGACATCGTGAGGTTTGATTTTTAATAGACTTTTCTTGACAGATCACGTGTGACTACTATCAAACTGCTTTGTCATTTTTATTCAGTAACGTTTGGAAAGTCTACATGGAGAAACTCACATCACAACACAACAAATTGTTAAGCTATATTACGAAAATCAGCGTTCGCATAATCGTCCTACTGAAACCACTATTGCCAATATCATTCGCAAATTTGAGTCCCAGTTTGCATAAGTGGATGATAATTGACCGGTTAGACCACATCCAGCACGTAGGGAAGAGACTATAGCAGATGTAGCTGAGAGTGTACGCGAAGACCGGGACGCAGCTTGGCTTGGCGTATTCGAAAACTTAGCGTATTTAACGTGAGGATCTCGGCCTAAGAGCGTAAAAGAATTGAGGCCAGGCGACTTGAATTTGCGTCATATTTTCAGTGAATGACCTCTGGAAAATCTCAATGAAAATCCGGTGTTTTATCGTGAAATTTTCTTCAGTGATGAAGCCCATTTCTTGCTCAATGGATACGTTAATAAACAAAATTGCCGTATTTGGGCTGATGAGCAACCCGAAGAGTGCCAAGAGCTACCATTACATCCATTAAAAACAACGGTATGTTGTAGTTATGGGCTGCTGGAATCATTGGTCCATATTTCTTCAAAAATGAGGCAAATCAGAATGTTACAGTCAATTGTAAACATTATCACGCCATGTTAACAGACTATGTGCTTCCTAAAATTCAAGCACATGGTCTCGATGAGCTCTGATTTGAATAAGACGGTACTACGAGGCATACAGCGCGTGAAACAATGGACTTGTTGAGAAATCATTTTGGTGAACACTTAATTTCACGTTTTGCTTCGATAAATTGGCCGCCTGGATCATGCGATATCACACATGTGATATGTAAAATTGAAGGTCTTCAGGAATAAGCCAGCTACGATTGACGTATTATCCTCGAGATACCAGTCGCTAGCTCGAACGAGTCGCCTAAAATTGGACCTTACGAATAGACCACCTCAAACATAACCGTGGCCAACATTTTAAAAAGTAAATGCCATGAATTGTTATTTTAACCAGTAATAAAAATTTTAAGTTCACTTTCAAATTTATGTGTTTTATTTAACAAAATAAATCAAACCTTATGATGAATCACCATTTAGATTTCAAAATCAGAAAACTCTTCATAATCTCAGTAGGTGAACATCATGATTTGTATCAGAACTTAAGTTCGGAGTATTATCTGAGCGATACGCAATACCAAGATCATCAGCAAAGGCTGTAACTTTTTCTGTAAATGGCTGACTAAATAATGAATTTATATAGATAAGAAACAGTATGGGATCAAGAACTGATCTTTGGGGCACACTTAGGTTTAAAGTTTTCGAACTACTAACAAAATCGTCTATTTTTACTTGTTTGGTTCTATTTTTCAAGTACGACTCAAACCAATTATGTACAAAGCCATGAAAGCCGTCACAATATAACTTATTAAGAAGAATGCTGTGGTTAATTATGTCAAAAGCTTAAGTGATGTCCACAAAGAGTCCGGCATCCAGTGCTTTATATATAAAAGAGCAAACTCCAAGAGGACATCTTCTGTAGAAAGGCCTTTTCTAAATCCAAACTGAACAGGACTAAAAAAATTTATTATTGCAAAATAAGCCAGCACTCTACTCTTAACAGCTTTTTCAAAGACTTTTCAAGCGGAAGACAGTAAGGAAATTGGCCTGTAATTGTTGTTGTCTCTTTTACTCCCCTTTTTGAAAAGAGGTATTACATTAGTAGACCTTAACTTTTCAGAGAAAATCCCGGAAATAATACTTAAGTTAAAAATGTAGGCAAGAATGTAAACTATATTCAGTTCAATTTTTTAAGGATAAGATTTAAAATACCATCATTTTCACAAGACCTTAAGTTGTTAAGTTGACTATTAATTTTGAAAACCTCTATGCCTGTAATTTTAACAAAAAAGAAGCTACTATTCCTAACATTGTCTTCAATTAAAAGAGACCTAGCACAATGGTTACTATATAATTTCGTAGAAAAGTTAAAAATAAACTATAGAGTGTCAATATTAAAATCACCTAATAAGACAAGATTAGGCCATTTTCGTTTCTAAAAAACAATGAAAAATCATTTAAAAACACCTGGATACAATTGCCATAAAAGTGTAACCTGTACACACAAATAAATTTGGAGACTTCATTACATTTATTGCAAGACCGTTCAATTACACCCACACTCAAAAAAATGAGACAATTTACTTTATAGTAAATCTCCCCTTAGAGATGTTCGGCAAACAGCAATAGTCATGTATCCACACAAAGCACTTCATAATCTTAGATAACCTAGAACAAATCTCAGGAGAAACCGACTACACCACTACTAAATACTACTACGATACGTGCTTCAAAGCACATTATAGTACCTGAAAAACACTAAATCCATGTTTAACTAGAAGGCTCAAAAACCTCTGAGAGAAATTAAATTCTAATCTCTCCTTTTGCCTCCCAAACCACTACAATGTCTATCATTTCATGGCTGAAATGAAATGTGATATCGGCCAAAAATATCTGGATTTACACTGGGAGCCAGACAGCTTTTATCAGCCTGGAATCAGTCACTTTTAAATCAAGAACCGCCTTCAATTGCCCCCCGCTCTTAACGAAATGACTGAGAAATTGAATATACCATATACCTTAAATTAAATATGTGCCAGGCCAAAAATCTGTAGAGCAGATAAACTTACTAAGCATGGTACAACACTACAAATTTTAAAAAATGAGATCTGGCTAGTTGTAAAAATATATTGTAGTTCTACAGCATACGATTGATAGTACGAACCGCAGTTGCGCATCCGATGCATAGTGCAATGTCATCAGACAGATCTGTCATAAGTTAGATCAAAATGCTGCCTTAGCCTAATCATGTTGTGTGCATTTGAACCACAAGTTGATCCATTGAGTTGTTGGATTGTGTAAGGAATCTGTCAAAGGTTGCGCCTAAGCATTTAGGGTTTCGGCTGTTAAACTGGACGTTCAATCTATAATTTGCTAGTAGGCTGGTAAAACGGAAGCAGCCGATTTCTGTTTAAGACATACTAGAACACAGACTCCATTGTATAAAATCTTCATTGAGTTGCTTGGGGTCTAGGGTTAGGGTTATTTCTGTACTCCGTATGGTCTTATCCTGAGTGGCAATTGCCAAGTAATCTGCATATCCAAATTTTAAAGAGCAAAGGGTCGAGGACGGAGCCTTGAGGCAAACCGTTGTTAAGCTTTCTTACTTTGCTTTCGTTGTTATTGATAAAGACTTGGAACATAGGTTGTTAATAAGACATGATGTTCTCAGGCACGGGATTGCTTTCAGTAATTTAAAAATAGCCCCCATTCTTCCAGGCAGTATCGTACGCTGAGGTTAAGTCAACAAAAGCAAAGAAACCTGTTTCGTACAATTTGTACCTGCACGAAATCCCCCTTTTTCGATAGTCAGGAGCTCGTTGATGGTAGGGTTTATTCGATTAATTATAGATAAGGTACTTGAGTAGTTTGTAGCAAGGGCTTAAGAGTGCTGTTTGAGGTTCTACGTCTACGTTCACCGTTCTCCCAAACGCCGTTAGGTTTATGCCTGATTCAATTATGTTGCTGTAGAACTTGCCTAGCCATTACCTTGTATTTTTTCCGCCTCCGATCTGCCGCCGAAACTGCATGTTTCTCATAGTGGATCTATGCAGCTACGGAGCTCAGACGTAGGTATAGGCTCATTGCTCTACCTTTTGCGTCGGAAGTTAGGTACAGGTGATTTTAGTTTGCCCATTCCATTAGCATATAACCATTTCCGTCATTTATTTCATACCTCCACATGTGGCTGTGGCTGGAAATCAGCAGTGAATGCTGTGGGTTGATCCGGAACTTCGAAGGCAGGCCACTGTGTTTTGTACTATAAATGTATATTTGCAAGGTAAATGCCTCCAATTTGGTTCGTTATTGTAAAGATATTGTTGCTGGAGCCTACGGTTATCACATCTGTGCCCAATATCCCGTTTCTGGCGTAGGTTGCTGTCCAGTATGATTGATGGGAAGTGAATCCGATCCGATAGTAGCCAGCGACAGTTCCCCTAGCCTGTTAGTCGCTCTTGGATTTGCTTAAATCCTTCGATCTTAAGTTGGCATGTTCGAACAGAAGGTCAATACGCCTTGTCAGTTGGCGCTGAAGAGTGCGGGTTGTGCTGGCAATGGTGAAAGTTATAATATTAGCGTTGGTATAAGCATTACTGTTGTTTTGTGTGCAATTCATTAATTTGCAGTATGGCCAGGCTAGTTATCTTCTGGTCTGGGTTCCTTAAGGGGTAGACCAGTTTATCCAGAGTGTACTACGAAATACCCTCGTAATACGTTGATTAGTAGTACTACTTTTCCAAGAAAAAAGGAATGCACACATCTGGTGCTCACCAGATGTCGAAACGCCAAATAAATGGGCAACAAGTCACGCATCCTGCATTCTGAATATGTGAGTACTCAGATAGGCAAACGTCTCTTCTCACAACTTCCTTTTGGCGGCCAAATTTAGAGTTCGACTGCACTTATCTAACAACAAAAAGCTCCAAATCTCCCAGAAGGAGAAACTTAACGTCTTCGCACGACTATAACCAGAGTAACCAGAGACATTCATAGACCCCAACAGCAGTACCATAACATCATCATAGTTAGACAAGACCACCGTGGATTACAAGCCACCGCTGAAGAAGAGAACTTTTTACGATGATTTGTGCGTATGACGAAAAAGTATGACAAAATTACGGCAACCCAAAAACATAGTAGCGAGGGAAGAGTTTGGAATCAAAAAAAAAAAAAAAAAAACTCGAAGAGAACCCGCTTCTAGTCAAGAAAGAAAGCATCCCCGCGTATAAAAAAAGTTGAGCTTTTTAAGCATAGAGGTTATATCTTGGTAGCTTGCAAGCGCCAGATAGCCAACCAGATATAGTATATGTACAAGTATATGACAGTTCTTCGAGAAAGGTTATCCTATGTCTTGTAAGAACTATCAAGGCATATCGCAGCTTAATGGCGTATATAATATCCTTACCCACATATTGCTTGAAACATAGTTATTGGCTCTTACAAATGTGGCTTCCACCTGGGCAGACCAAAATCGAGCAAATTTTCACACTAAAGCAAATCCTGGAAACGACCAACGAACTTCAAATTAAGACTTACTACCACTTCATCGACTTCAAAGCCACATCATGTTGAGATCTACAAGATGATAGCCGAATTCAGGACCCTGGCTTAATCAGCCATAATATGCTAGAAAACACGCAGTCCAATTTGCAATTTGAAAAAGTTGCTCCGAAATGAAACAGATACTCGTAGTGCAAGGCAAGTGTTAATACCAAGTGCAAAATTCTTTGCCGAATATTTGGTCCCGAGAATGAATGGTGAAGAGAATACAACCCCGACATTAAATCATAGCTCGCAGATTCTAGACGACAGATTCCTGAGTGTTTTCTTTTTTCTTTAGGATACTTTTAAAATGTTTACACACACCGCGGGCGAAGAAAAACTAGAGAGCCTAAAAAGAGAGGTACCGATAGACATTCATTTTGAATGTTTGAAGGTTATGATGGTCAGGAAATAAAGAGCTCGGCAGGGCATTCCATTCAAGCCCACTTTCGGACGTATTGATGAGAATTCATCAGTAAGGGGTAACGTTACGGGAACCGGGTGTAGCGTGAGAGACATGAGACATTTTGTCGGTGTTCGAGATTGACAATTGACTGAGTGCTATTAGCATCACTTATGAGTCTTATCACACAGTTTTGGATCCTACCTAGCAAGTGCAGAGAGGTTTTAGGAGCACCCGACCAGATGTGGGCATTATATCCCCATTTTTGGGGGCATGAATTCCTTATATAGGGTTTTCCAATAGGGACTTGACAACTTTGAATTTAATTTGTGAACGCACTCTTTCACTAATCAGCAAACTGTCACTGTCAATTTAATTAATTATGGTAAAGTACACTAACGAGACAACGGGTTGGTAGAAGTGTCGAAAATATCGCTGCCGTTCAGACGTCCGTAGCAAACGATCCAAATCAGTCAATTCCACGGCGTTCTCAAGAATTGGGCATCGCTCAGACCACATTATGGCGTATTTTGCATAAGGATCTTGGCTTACACCCATACAAGATCAAGCTGACTCAAGAATTTAAGCCGATGGACCGTTTGAAGCGACGTACGTTCACCGATTAGGTTCTGGAGAAGATGCGTCAAGATGATGAATTTCATCGCAAAAACATCTCCAGTGACGAAGCTCATTTTTGGCTCAATGGGTTCGTCAATAAGCAAAATATGCGTTATATGCGTCGAGTGAAAACCCACATGTGCTTCATGAATCACCAGTTCATCCACAAAAAATAACTGTTTGGTGTGGTTTGCATGCCGGCGGCATTATTGGGCCATATTTTTTCGTACACGATAACGATCGTCACGTTACTGTGAATGGTCAGCTTTATCGCGCCATGATCACCGATTATTTTTGGCCCGAATTGGAAGATATGGGCTTGGACGACATGTGGTTTAAACAGGATGGTGCCACAAGCCACACAGCACACGCTACAATCGATTTATTGAAGAGTAAGTATTGTGAGCGTGTTATGTCATTCATTTATACCAACACGCCGACGACGTTGGAAGAGCTCAAAGCCAACATTGAACGCGAAATAGCGGCCGTTTCGGCCGAAATGTGTAGCCGAGTCATTGAAAATTGGGTCCAACGAATCGACCGTTGCAAGCGTGCCCGCGGTGGCCAGATGAACGAAGTCGAGTTCCATTCATAAATGTTTTGATTGTACTTGAAGCCAATAATAAAGTTTTTGAAATATCTCAAATGGTTTGCCTTTTATTTAAAAAAAAATTGTCAAGTCGTTATTAGAAAACCCTATACTATATATGGACGCAAGATCAGAGGGAGAAAAGTATTTCTTTCACCGCTTAAGGAAACCTAGACATTTCGCAGCATGTTCAGCGACATCGAATATGTTGTTCTTTCAACGTAAATTTCCATTGACTCACATACCGAATATAAAAAGTTTCTCGGTTTCAAAGATGCAAGTGCCATTCAGGGATAATGGCTGGGTGCTTGGATTTCTCTTTAACTACAGCAGACAGCATTGTGTTTAGGAAGTCATAAATTGTACTCTGTTGGTTGCTCCCCAATTTGTGATGCTTTTTATATTGGAATTTAATGAGCTTAGCATACGCTGCTTTTCCCGTTCTACTACCGAAGAGCAGGGACATGAGTCCGGGAGCAAATATGAAAAGCAGAGTGTACTGTCGTCGGCAAAGGAATATATTGAATTAGAAGAGATCATTGATGAAAATTAAAAAAAGTGTCGGAAACAGAACGGAGCTCTGATGCATACTAGCATTTATTTTCTGCATATGAAATTTGAAACCGTCCGAGACAACGTTTCAGTAGATTCATCGATCCTACATACACGCATTGTCGACAAAAGAACCTGACGCCAAACTCTGTCAAATGCCTTGCAATATCAAGTGCAACTATCTTGCTTTTGCCAGATTAATGTACCCTTTGCTTTTCCATCTGCTCGAAAAGAGTCTTAAAGATTCTTAAAGAACACCTCTTCAGAAAAGAAGAGATACATATATATATATTTTGAACTTAACACTCAAATGGGTATAAATACATTTAAAATGCCTGAGCAGGTGTTTAGTTTTTTGGAAAATGTGATGTAGAGAGATAAAAAGATGTTTGGGCTTAGTGGTTAATTTCGCTTCGTCGGTGGCTTCTAACATTTGATGGGGAGACTAAATTCTTAGTGGAAATTGTCTTGTTTCTAGAGTCAACTACTCATCTTCCTTGACTTTCGTTATCTGAAAAAATTATTGTCCTTCGGGCGAGGTTGGGATTCGAATATCGAACCTTCCGATTTAGAAGCCAGTCCACTATCACTTGAGCCACGGCCACCCAACTGGATCAGCAGCGGCTTTATGTAAGTATGTTAAGATCATTGAGTATTCTTGCCACTACACGGTGCAAAGGTATATTCGCCCCATTGAAGATTCGACGCACTTGAGTGAGGGGCAAAGTATGCAGCAAGCAGATTGGCCTTGTCTAAAGAGCTGACAGCAAGAATGTAATTTGAGATGAACGTTGGGATTTAGTAGGAGTCTGTTACTACCTTTGGGACATTGTAATACTTTTTGCTTCAGTTTTTTGTCATTGGCATTGCAGTCATTCCTGTTTTTCTTTAATGTTTTTCGGTTTTCATTGGTTGGGTTTTTGAATTCCAAATTGAAACAGGGACTGGGTAGAGTTTGGTAAGCTACATCACCACGCTCGCAAATGGCGAGACTAGGGTGACAGAATAATAGTGACATTAGTTCGTAGCTAGTTCGTAGCTAGTTCGTAGCTTCAGATTAGAGTGATCTGACAGGTATGGGAGGGGATCTACCTGCGTTTTCACTAAGTGCCCAAACAGCTGGCCTGCATTAATAGACGTGGACATATGGAGAGAAGTACTTAGTGTTGACAACTGGAAATAGCGTGACACATTCACAAAAAAATAGCAAAATAGACACTTGTTCATCGCTGTTACTTTGGCATAAGAATGCAATATAAGGCCTTGCAAAGCAACACTGAAGAGACTCATCTTTATCATCCAGTTTTGCTCTATAGCTCCTCTTATCGGACGCCTAGATTGGAAACTTACGCATTCGGGTCGAAGCATTTTTGGTTCCAATCCGAACCCACACGCGGAAGAGTGAAAGAGGAATCCACAACTTTTAGCATTTTTACAGTTTATTATTTATTAGTTACATATGGATAATCATGGTATTCCTTGGTCCCTAATGTTCTTTAGCAGTTATGAAGAGGAGACTGTGTCATTTCTTTCAGTAATTATGCTGATAATACGGTCTAGTATCAATGCTTCTTCTATGGTACTGAGAAACTTTAATGTGCAGAAATGGCAGTACATTTTTCAATAATGGAGTATGGAGTAATAAACACAAAGCACGAGCCGCATCCTAAAGGAAGTGTCAGCAACACTGACATCTTGAGAAGAACGTATTCACATGCAACTGGAATACAATTAAATATGCCCTTTTCGGTTACCATGCACCACATACCGAAGCGTAACGTCGCAGAATCCTTTATGAAGCATGTTCATGAGTTATCGCCTTAGCAATAGCTCAATAATCTCTTTATCGCCTCCAGGCGAAACTCTTTTTCCAGGAATGCCTTTCATATTTGGAATATGGTATGCTTAATATGTATGATTTTTTTTTGTTTGGCCAGACTATCTTGAAATGTCTATAGATGACTTGCTTTACCGGTGGGTGAGAAAGGGAATGGTATCGAAAAAATAGAAAATTTAAAATACCAGAGTTAAACTCTCCAGCCCAGTCAAGAAGAGGTTTATTTGTGCGGATGAATAAGCACTCAAATCAGAACCAGACATTCTGAAGTTATTCTCTGGTTTGGAAACTAAACGTGATTTTTGCGAATGAGTGTCCTAAAAGTGCACAAAACTCACTCCTTCTTTCTATTCTTTGGGTGTTTGGTTAAGTTTTTTTGTTATGTTCTTTTTATGGATGAGGCAACTTTTCTAGGGGGCATTTATTTATCATTCTATTTAGCATTTAACTATGTCAATAGATGGCACTGGGTGGCTTTTTGTATTTCTGTGGAGTTTGACGAGATTGCTTTTCAGACGGGTCAGGAGTGATTAAATACGAAAATCAACAGAAAAGTTTTGAATTTCATGTTTTTCTCTTTCTTTTTTTTTCTCTTTAGGAACATTGAACTGAGAAGACTCCTTCGAAAAGGTTAGAATGATTCGTGTTTGTGGGTTGTTTTCAAATGCATTGCAGTGTATACTGTTTACACTCAAGCGTACTAAAAATGATGCTTAATAAAAGTCATGCAACTTTTTTTCATTTTGAATAATGTATCCCGGGGGACAGAACATGGGGCAAAAGAAAACAGAAGGAACTGCCAGAGTAACGTGCAAGCGGTTAATGCAATGGGGATTATCGATTCTGTTGAGGAGAAAAACTTATCACGGGCACCGTTTTGTTCTTCTGACACGGTTTATTCATCCGGGATTGAGATTATGATGTTGTTCAGTTTCAGTTTCAACCATCAGCTTACTTAATCCCGCTTTCTTTTTTCTTCACAAATTAAAATTCTACTTAAAAAATTTGGGAATTGCCACCACCAGAGCCTCCTTATATAGCATCCAGCAAACCATAGTTATCGTAATGGAAGCTCAAAACTTTTTGAATTTCCACACAATTGGAAGTTATCGCATATGCTGTAGAAGAAAAAAAAAAGAATGCCTACGGTTCGAAATACTGCTTAAAGAGCTATGATCAGTGGAGTCGCCTGTCGACACCCTGTGCATTTTTATAAACATAACAGCTCCTTGCAATATCAATGCCCTCTCTTCGTACGCGTCGTATATAAGCACATGTGTTTCTCTGGCAACAGCCTGCCTCACCGTCACAATGCTTCTTCCATCTAACTTCAACAAAATTCACAGTCGCTACGAGGACCTTAATTATAACGTTCCTCCCACTGCTAAGCAGCATACTACCCTGCGAACATGAGCGCTTCATTCCGCATCTAGTTTTACTGAAAGTTTCATACTCTTCTTAGGTTGAGCATGGAATTTATCATACATTACACGACCTTTCGAAATTCGTAGAAGAGCCGAATAATGGGTAATAATTTGCACGGTTTCTTTGAATTCTACAGGAATGTCTGAGTATAGCCGAGTGGCGAGCATGCAGAAAATCGTCAATGATGAAGCGAGACATGTCATCGAATCGCTACTCAAACATTCCGATAATATCGATATTAGAGTTTCGTTTAAGTCACCTGAGGTTTGTGGATCAGAACATATAAAAACAGATAAAGAGTACCACCTTGCATTGGACCTGCGTTGCTTCGACTTTCTCACACACACACATATATTCATGTTTCTTTTTCATTTGTCAAATCTGGGGAAATTTCTTCCAGGATTCGTATTTCCCTTTGGCCTGAGCTAATATTTGATTTTACGATCACTCATTAGGGTTGCATTCAGTCTTAATGCAACACCAGTCCTTCAAGAAAGTTAAAAAAAAGGAAAAAGATAATTTTAATACAATATATGGCCTACTTCGTTTCCGTTTCTGATAATGATCGAATGGTGAACAGTGAGGGCAAATCTAGAAACTAATCATGAGACGAGCACAGGAGAAGGAATTCTATATCTGGAGTGCTACCCAATGAAAAACTAAATGACGACATCCTGGCGAATCCTTTTGTTAAGAATTAATTTAAGAAGGGGTGCGCAACTTGGGTCCATTCTTTACAACAACTTTTTTTGTTACAATTTTATTCTTTTTCTTTATTTAAGGTGGGTGACCGTCTGTCACCAAATAGAACTTCTGTTGCAGTTCGCCTGCATTTATTATACGCAGAGCATTCCAGACTTTTCAACTGACTCTAGACGTACCCACCCGCTAATATGCTTCTCCAATGAGACAGATCCTCTTTCTGTTTTTTAACTGACCGTCCGTCTGTTTCAGACAGAAAAGGACAAAGGACGAAGGCTGTGGACAAAGAAGTCAACTGCCAACACCATCTGTAGTGCTGCCACGGTTCACCATCAGCGTAGAATCACGTTAGATTCAAATAATCGGAGAAGCACAAGAAAAAGTGAAAAAAAGTCGCTTTCGATGACCAGAGCGCTTCTAGGAAATTGTCACAGGACTCGAACGGCTTCTGGTTAAAATCACAAGTAAACTGCGAGTAGATGTGGTCATCATCAGCGAACAATACATGAACAAAAAAGGCCCAAACTGGACTGCGGACTCGTTTGGAATAGCTGCTATCTAGACTCCAGGCGTAAAGGAATTCTCTATCAAAATCCAAAATCCACAAAGAGGCTTTGTTTGAACGAAAAGCGATAGAATCACGGTAATAAGCATCTATCTCATGCCAAACGAAATGATCGACGAGTTCCGGAAAAAAACTGGAGGTATTCCAGCAAAAATCATAGCAAAAATCCATGGTTAGAAGGTAGAGTGGGGGTTGCCAACCACAGACTCACGAGGAAGGAAAATACTTGAGATGTAGTAAACTTAGAAAACTCATCCAAGTTCAGGAGGCCTGGATACGAAGGAACCACTCCGGACGTCATCTTCCCGACAGAGTCGACATCCGCAAAAATAGAGAACTGGAGAGTCAAGACTATACGGACAGCGACCAGCGACAGTGACGAGGGACCAACGATTTCCAAAGGACCCAACAAACTGCTTTTCACGTCTTTGACAGAAGAAAAAAAAAGTGTTATACTCCGACTTGGGAGTGCTGCAGAACCAAAAGCTGAAGAAACAATGTAACTTACATGACTTCCATGTGATGCTCCGATGCTCCGAGCGAGTACGTCCAACAGAAACAGGCCCCCAGTGCCCTGTGGACGAAGCAGATAGCCGCGCTTCAGAGAAAATGCGTGCAGCTGAGACGCATAGTCACCAGGAGAAAAAAAGAAGAGCTAGGGCGACAAACCCCGAAGAAAAGATGGAGTGCATTGTAGACATGCTTTTCACAACTCACCTTGTCAGACCCCTCTTACTAAGAGGGCCACTGGTTGAGGATGCACTGGCTCCAGTTTGACTACCACCTCTGGGAAAAATATCGAAACCTAATACACCTAAGTTTCAAACTACTACACCCCCCGCCCGCGCCTTGGTGAAAAGCCAGTAAAAGGGTATTCATATTCCCTTGGTGCGCGCGCGGAATTATAAAAAAAAAATACCGGCGGAAGTGCTGAAAGCAATTGCCCAAACACGCCCACAACTACTGCTAAACATTTTCAACAGCTGCTTTGAGGAAGCGGTCTTTCTCAAGGGCTTGGAAGACAAAATGATTGGTGCTGATCAGTAACGGCAAAGGAGACTAAATATAGACCACTTTGCATGCTGGACACATAAGAGAAACTCCTAGAAAAAATACTGAAGCCACGATTCACAAATGCAGTACAAAAGTCAGGTGAGCTGTCAACGAGACTGTTTGGCTTTAGAAAGGGCTACTCTACGATCAGAGATATCGGAGAAATGGTAAAGTCTGCCCAAGCTGTCCACCAGGGTAACCACTTATCGAAGAATATCGTACATTTTGCAACTCTGGATGTGCGATATGCCTTTAATTCAACCTGGTATGGCGATATACTTTATGCGCTTCAACATACTTTCAACATTTCAATTTACCTTTTACGGATGTTGAAGAACTACCTCAAAGACCGCGCACTGATCTACGACACCACGGAAGGCCCTCGAAGAAGGCAACACAGTGATCTGACCTTTTAAACATCTTATATATGATGGCATACTTCGCATGGAGATGCCTGAAGATGCCTGCAGATGCCTTCGTGGTACGCAGACTATATCGAAACAAGCGCCGAAAGTCGCAATGTCATTAAGCAGACCGATGATAAACGTGGACCAGGCAAGAAACGAGGGCTACTAATGTCAATCACACAGTAATAGCATATCAGCATGTATTAAGTTTTTTCGAAAATTGGATAGATGAGGAAGTAAAGATTTTTGGACCCAGTGGTTATTTCGCCCCATGGGTGGCACCCAACATGTGGTGTTGTATGAAAGTAAAGAAGGCAGATGGCAGCAGTGTATAGACGCAGAGCTCTGCGCCTGGCAACCACATACCGAATTAAGTCGGATATACGAATGATCTCCTAGCGGTAGAGAAGAAGAACGTCTACGACAAAAAGGCTGAAATTGGAGTGAAAGCGCCAATCAAGGTGGAAAAGGAGCTCACGAAATAGCAGTGTCAATTGGAACTCGGAAAGCAGAGGACGATGGATTGCGAAGCTGATCAATAACATGAAAAAACGGAATGGACTGAAACATGGCGAAGAAAACTACTACGCAACCCAGTTTCTCACCGGACACTTATACCTCAACGCCTTTCTTCACAAAATCAGTAAGGAAACACTCCAGCGTCCACACATTTTTCGTTTGCGGGAAGTGGGAAGCTCAACAACATGAGCTGGAAAACGGAGTCGGCGTAATCAGCACAGAAAACATGGTCGAAAAGATGCCGAGGACCAATCAGACCTGAAGTAAATTTTGTTCCTTCGTGGAAGTCACACTCAGGACAAAAAGGGGAGAGCAAGACGCAAATATACCTGTAATAGACTAATGGAACCCTCACCAGTAATAAAGAACAAACTAGCATAAGAATATGAATATGAAAAATCCCACACCAAAAGGGGAAAAAAATAACACCACACTGAAATATTGCGAATGCCGAAGGCTTCATGGTCAAGGGGGTTAAGGTGATTTTTAGTGGGTGAAAGTCGTTCAGTACTTGAAGCAGACTAAGACTGCTTCTCGTCGATATTATCTGTCCCATCATCCCCTGGAAAAAAAAAAAAACTATTTACCACCCCATCACATCGCACGTCCCAGATGACGGTGATATCTGGCAATTGATCAGCTGCAGGTGGTCTGTTGAGGGTTGGAACATTATACGTGCAGATCAGGAAAAACGTTGTCCTTTGATTTTTTTTTCAGGATCGTCAACAGTGAATCCGTTATGATCCGAGGGTATTAACCAGTTCATCACTTTATTTTATCTCTTCCGTATAGGGTTATGAGCTCCATGACGGGGGAGGCCAGTATTATGCCATTAATCGAGCAAGCACTTGCAATTTTAGCCGGAGTAAAGATTTATGAATGCGTTAATCGGGGACCGCTACCGTGAGGTAATGAAGGCATTACACTACAAACTTGATTGCTACGCGGTTGGCCCAATTCAAATTATAGAACAGTCAGTTCAGAAAATCTACCCAACTTCAGATTAACCTGGTAACGATCTGTTCGAAAGCCTAAAATGGACAGTTAGCAGCTTCTACTTTTACAAGGCACCAGGAACCGATGGTAATTGCCCTGGTGTAAAAAAACAACAAAATGATTTTTAAGTTGTCAGAGCCATGTTGTTAGCATTCTAAAAGCCTATTTAGTTCTTTATACAACATCCAGCTCCTAATCGCATTTTTCATACTCAAAGAATGTACAACCTTTTATTTGCTATCACTCTGTCACGATCCCCAAAAGTACCCGAGGTAGCAATTCAAATTTTAATTCATAAATTTTGCCATTGCAATAACGGATTTGTGAGCTGGTGCATTGTCTTGATGAAACAACACTTTCTTCTTAGACAAATGCAGCCGTTTTTGCTTGATTTCTTCGCTCAAACGTTGCAATAAGTTTGCATAATACTGGCCGTTGATAGTTTTTCTTTTTCAAGATAGACAATGAAAAAGATAGCAATGACCTTGCCTGCAGAAGAAACGGTCTTCGCCTTCTTTGGAGTCGGTTCTACCTTTTGAATCCATTTTTTTGATTGTTCTTTTGTCTCGGGTGTAAAGTGATGGACCCATGTTTCATCCATTGCTATGAAACGGCTCAAAAATTCTGCTTTGTTGCTGTGAAACTTCGCTAAACACTCAATTGAAACATCTTCACGATACTGTTTTTGCTCAAATGTGAGCTTTCTCATGTCCAAATTTTCAAATAATATGCGATGTACTGCACTTTTTGAAATGCATATAATGTCTGCTAGCTCGCGCACTTTCAGTCGACGATCATCCAGTACCGCTTTGTGGATTTTCTTCACCATTTCTGGAATCGTCACCTCATTTGGTCGACCACTGCGATGCTCGTCTTGTCAGCTCGTACGGCCTCGTTTAAACTCAGCAACCTAAAATTTCAATGTTGTAAACGGAGGAGCAGATTAACCCAGAGTAGAATCCAGTTCAGCTTTTATATTGGTTGGGCTGAGCCTTTTAAATAAAAGTATTGTACAATATCACATGACGATGATTGATTTCCTCCATTTTCACAAATTCACTGACAACATTCACTATTAATGGCTGCCAAACAAATAATAAACAACGTGGCGCTTTCAAACTTGAAACATGTGCTTTATATAGGTAGATTGCGAACGTTCCAATACAGTGATATTTCCAAACAACTATCGCCATGTCTTAGTCAGGCCAGGTACTTCTGGGTTGCCCTCGTATAATATATGGTATATAGGACTGGACATCCGCTTTATCCACTCTACTGTCAAAAGTAGACTTCCTAATCACATAGCTCGCAAGAGAGCTTATAAGCTATGGAACCTTGTCCTCAATGGAGTGCTTTCCAACCTAAACGGCGCAGGATGTGGTGTGGTATCGTAAACCGTCAAACACTATCTAATATTCTCTAATACGCTTTAGATAAGAGTATGCCTTTTGTATACGTAATTATGGCCTTGGAGTAAATACGCCCAATAGAGCTTGGTCCTCTAAAGAAAAATCAAGATACGATGCCTTATTTCAACACTATAAATATCGTTGTTAATGCTTGCACACAGCGCGGGCAAAGGAAAGTTAGGGAGAAAAGAAAGAGACATCCCGATGTACTTTGGTTTAAAATGTTTGCAAGTTATAATGGCTGAGAAATAAAAAATAAAGGCAGGCTATTCCATAAGCGAATTGTTCGGCTTAGGAACGAATCTCGATATTTCAGAGTCTGAAAGTGGGCTTGATGAATGAGGGTATACAGATGAGCACTCTTAGCGACATGGGTGTTACGGTTGAATGTTTGAAGGGGCGGAATTTTATTACCAATTTCGAGGGAGCACTAGTGGTGAAAAGTATTTCTTTCATCACTTAAGGAAACCTTAATATTTCGTTGCATTTTTTGCGATATCAAATATGTTGTCATTCCCATGTAAGTTAACTCACATACCGTTTTTCGGTTTCGACGATGCAAGTGCCATTTGCGAATGAAGGCTGGCTATTTCAATTTCAGTTTAACGAAAGCAAAAAGCATTCTGTTTTAGAAGGACTAAATACCACTCTGTTGATATTTTCTATATTGGTAATGCGGGACTTAATGAGCTTAGCATACGCTGCTGTTTTCGCTCTACTGCCGACGAGCAAGGACCTGAGTTCGGGGAACAAATATAAAAAGCAGAGAGCACTGTCGTCGGCAAAGGAATATATTGTATTAGAAGTAACAGACAAAAGATCATTGATGAAGATTAAAAAGAGCGTTGGAGACAAAACGCACCCCTAAGGCACACCAGCATTTATCATGTGGATATCAGACTTGAATGCATCCAAGGCAATTCGGCGTTCTGAAAGGTAACTTCTAATCCATTAAAGAAGAACCCAAATTCACGCATTTCCGACTAAAGAGCCTGATGCCAAACTCTTTTAAATGCCTTAAAAATATCAAGTGAACCTGCCTTGCTTTTGTCGATGTGATGTAGCGTTTGATTTCATTTTTCCGTGAGACTTCAAATCAACTGTGGATCTGTTGGTATGAAAATCGTATTGAACTTTTCCTGTTTCGAGATTTTTCATGAGCTGACGCTTTATCAACGTTTCCATAACCTTGGAAAGAAAGGAACGTAAGTGCAATGGACTTAAAGATGGGGAGAGAAGAATATTCGGCCTTTTTTGGGGACGGGCTGGACAAATGTTGTTTTTCATCTGCTCGGAAAGAGTCCTAAAGAGTAGGATTGATTAAAAAGTTTACGCAGTAGTTTGCGGATTTGTGAATGTTAAAACATCTAAGTAGGTTTTGCTACTACACGAGTGGCAAAGTGGATTCGTCGCATTGAAGATTCGACGAACTCAAGTGTAGGGGGAACACAGGGGGAGGTTTTGAGCTGACCAAAAAGTATGATATGACATAATGGTCAGACGAGCCTAGAGAGGATAGCACGTCAACGTTCCTTATCAGAGTGAGAAGTTAAAAACAATTCCAGGGTGTTGGCAGTATGACTATCAACGTCTAGTACTGCGTGAGCTCATTTACAAGCTGCGTCAAGATGTTTTTCCCAGCGAACGTCCAATATATCGTTCTTCGGACGTTTTATGTCCAAAATATCGAAGCCACCCAGAACTGTGTTTATTGAAAAAGCTTTTAATAGCAATATCAGAGTGAGGATGCAGGTATACAATTATTTGAATTGAGTCAGACAATGCATTAAACTCTTTAAAGGTCGAATTGCTATCCAGTTTTTGGCTTCTGTGAATAATTTGTTACGGAGATGGAATTTTAACCACATGATTGGAACATCAGTTTTATTATAATGGAGTTTGGTAAACTACATCACTACGCACGTAAATGGCAAGACGGCGTTGAGAAAAGAATACTGATCGAGAAAAGAATCTTGCCTTTATGCTGAATGACACTCTGCGATTGAAGGATCTATATCTAAGACAAGCCAGCCTACTCACACTGCATCGTATCCTCCCCCTATCAACTGACCTGCAATTGTATGAAAGTGACTTAATCATCCGATTTCAAAAAGAAACAAATGAAGGCAATTGCACAATGAAATCATTGTACACTTCCATTTGCACAGACTGGTCTAAGAGAGCCAAATCGTTGGTGCAGTGGACTTTCCTGAATACGATACACAAATCCTTGAGTCAACCCGCATATTATACAGTCTTTAACGATGAAGTCTCAGCAATTCCTAAAGTCAAACCCGTGTCGGAAATTTATTAAAATATGCGATCAAGCAGCGATTAGATCCCTAACTTCGAACACTATTCAATGGTGCCTAGAGACTGGTGCGCATCTCTCAATAAGATGGCTAACCAGTATAATATCATACTACTGCGTCCTTAATTAATTGGCTACACTCGGGTTCCTAGGAACAAAAAGTAAGCAGCTTCACAACTTCAAGTCATCAAAATCCTACGTCGACTAAATGACGCACTTTCAAGAGCTCTCTGAACCTAGTTATAGGTGGATTTATCGGTATGTGAGACGTGTAGATTAATATGACCAATACTTTATCCCAAACGATCAATAACATGATGATTATAAGCATCCAACCATCTACAAGCTGGCAAACATACTGTGCCATTGGATTACAAGTGCAGAGATTAAGTATTTATCACAAAGTTTTCTGTAGGAGCTGCAGAGGTGAAGAAAAATGTTAACTGTAGCCTACGTCCTTTGCAACCGTTCTACTTTAACACCTATCGGAATAAAAATCCTAAACAGTTACCACTTCTAAGATCTTAATGATTTCTGCTGCAAGAAGATAGATAACCTATTGCATCGGCCTCCCACAATCTCCTTGTGGTTGCGCAATGGGCTTACAAACTAAAGTTTATCTGACTAAAAAAAAAAAAAAAACTTAAGATGAGTTTTCTTCCCAATTGGTAATATTTTGCGAACCCTATGTGTTTTCTTAAGGAAAATTTTCTTTTGAAATCCTTAACACACCCACGAATTCATTAGTGCCATTAATAGATTTGTAATTTCAACTATAACAACTTTAAATTCTTTGGTTATCCATTTGGATAGTGTGCCTTAGAAGGAACTCCTCCAATTTGAAGTTTTCAATTTGTCGTACATGGGTTTAAGATCGTAAACAAACCAAGGACCAAAACTTTGCAGAATTTCTATTCCATAAATCACTTTAGCAAACTCGTTGGCAAAACTTTAAATGCAAAGCCGTTCTCAGATCTAATATACTTACCCCCTTCTCCAGCACCAGTTCCTGTCAACTTTGAACATGCTTATAATTATTCGCAAATAACGCTGATTCATCCGTAATACAAAATTTCATTTCACAAAGGAAAACGTGAAAGGCAGTAGAGGTTTTTCAAGAGTACAGCAAAACAAAGCCCATGAAGAAACGTGTGTGTAGAAACGTCTTTTAGAAAATATCTTAATTTTTGTGAGAAATTTTGAGACGGTTCACATATTTATTCACACAATACAAAGCTCCAGAATCAGGATAAGGACCAAAAGGGTGAGATAAATATACAAGTGCTGATTTCAGTGGAAATTATTTATTGCATTCATATGTTAATGATGAGCGCATTTCCCTTAGGATTATGTACATACATAGATCTGACAACGACGCCATTTTAATTCACACATATGAACAACGCTATCTTAGTGGATACATTCGTCCTGACATAAGATTTGGAAGCGAAGTTTCATCTGTCTATGAGTCTTTTATACATAGAAACTCATTTATTTGATATATATACTTGTATGTATATACTTGTATATATATTTGAAGAAATGTTTCAAAAGCATGAATGACATGATGTGCGTCTAGTGGTGTTGAATCCCTCGGCTTAAGCTTTGGAATTTCAATAAGAAATCGTTTGGAAAGGTTCGTCATATTCCTATTTTGATAATTTTCAAAGTAATAGAAAATGCCATGCAATCAGTAAGTCTCCTGGATGGAGTATCTATATTTTGCACCTTACTCGTAATTTGATGTGCATAAATCAAGGCAGTCTCGTTCAGTTCTAATGCAATTAGCGACTATTCTCGGAGTGTTGTTAATTTGTTTTTCATTTAAGGTACTCACACATGAAAGGATTTAGAGCTTATATAACTGTTAATAATGTATATCTGCACACTCCTGTCCATGAGCATTCGTTTGGAATGTTAACAGATAATATATAGATATTTAAATCACAATGGTTTTCTGTCACTAGATGGTGTTGGTGTCCATTAATCTGGAAACACTAATCTGATTGCATTAAAAAAACACGTGTTTGAAAGGTGACATATCAGGCTACATTTTTTGTTATGACAGCTGTGTAATCTATTGCTCGTGTTAAAAGTTATACTGATTTAAATATGAGTGAAATATTTAATAAAATACGCTATGTGATACTTTTTTACGATAAAAAAGGGAAAAATGCTGCAAAAATATACCGAAAAATTTGTGCAGTTTAGGTTGAGAATACTGTAAGTAAACGCGGGACTCAATAGTAGTCTGTTCGATTCCGTATCGGGAATTTCGATGTAAAATATGCATCTCGCACTTTTCTGCTTGTCATTGAAAAAGTCGATGAAATTTTGCAACTAATGGAGCAAGACCGGCACGGAAGCTGTCTGGATATAGCGGAGGAACTAAATATCAATGACAGTTTGGAATCATCTAAAACGAACAGGCTACTCGAAGAAGCTTGATGTTTGGGTGCCACATGAATTAACACAAAGTAATTTAATTGACCGAATAACCATCAGTGAAACGAAATGGAACCATTTCTGAATTGATTCATTACGGGTCATGAAAAATATATTAAATACGAGAATATCTATCACAAGCCATCACTGTCAAAGGCCAGTGACCGACCACAAACGACTTCAAAGCCTCGATTGACGGCAAACGAGGTTATGTTGAGTATTTGGTGGGATTGGAAAGGAATTGACTAATATGAGCTGCTAGAACGTGGTGAAACGGTCAATTCGATTCAATTTCAATTCGTTATCAAGAAAGAGCGACCGGAATTGGCCAACAAAAATGGAGTTGTCTTCAATCATGACAATACTAGGCCACACACAATTTTGATGACCCGGAACAAGTTGACGGAGTTTGGTTGGACAGTTTTGATGTATCTAGCGTATAACCCGGACCTTACACCCTCTGATTACCATTTGTTTTGATCTTTGCAAAACACTCTTGATGGTAAAAAATTAGGCGACCGAAGAGCTGCTGAAAATCACTTGGATTATGAAGCTACTCGGAAAATGGCAAAAAGGTCATAGATAATGGGTATATATTTTAATTCATGCGGTTTTTTTTTTCAAAATTTGAACGTTTATTAAGAAAAACATGCACAAGAGTATTATTCACAGTATTGCCCATATGAAGCTATGACTTTTTCCCATCTTTCTGGCATTTTGTGGATCCCATCCCAAAAGAACTGCGCCGGCTTGGCAGCTAAGAATGAATCAAGCCAATTTTTGATATTCTACTCTGATGTGAACCGTATTTCAGTGAGGGCGTTCTGCATCGACCAGAACAAATGGTAGTCAGAAGGGGTAAGGTCTGGGCTATAAGGCGGGTGGGGCAAGACTTCCCATCCACTGTTTTCCAAATAGTTCTTAACCGGGATAGCAACGTGGGGCCGAGCGTTGTCATGATGGAAAATTATTGCCTCGTGTCTGGTCGCATATTACGGGCAATATTCGGCTACTGCTCTCTTCAAACGGATAAAAGACACCCAAAGATTCTGCGAGCTCTTCTTGTGTTTGGCAACAATTTTCATAGAGTAATGCTTCCAGTTCTTCATCTTTAAACTTTTTTGGCTGCCCAGGACGTTCATCGTCTTCCAAGCCAAAATCACTAAACCACATTTGGCACGTTCGCACAGCTAGCGCATGTTCACCATAATTTTCCACCAAAATACGATGAATTTCGGCAGCAGTTTTCTTCATATCAAAGTAATGAAGAAGAACTTCCCGCAAAAACACTTTTTCAGGCACAAAAAAAGTGAGTGAAAAAAAATTATTGTTGTTTAAGGTTCAAATGAATGACATATACTGAAATGACGTACAATGACAGTAGCTTTCCAATGCAATAATAATACAATGGAATAATACAAAATACGCCATCTCTTAACAAACCGCACGTTATAGACCCAATAGTAATGGCCCATATGTACTTAATTGAAATTGACTTTGAATAAAGAAATTTTTTTTTTCAAAAATGTACCAAAAAATCGTGGAGACTTTTTATATGGTCAATTATAATGTGTCAGGATTAGAAAATAAAAGTTTATGGATTTCTGTAAGTATCATAAATATTATTCAATTTGAATTTGTTTTCTTATATGAAACAATTGTTGTATTGTAGAAAGCAATAGTAGGAATTTTCCAACAATTGTTCGTTATCCTTTAAACCTTTGATAGGGTCGTTAGCAGTCTATTAATATCCGGAGCCATAAGTTGTCTCGTCACATATTTGAATGTGTTCAATGTAGGGTTATGAACACTATAACGGCGTAGGCCAGTACAATACTACTGAGCGAGCATGGCCTTGCCATTTAAGCCTGCATGATTAAGGGGATACCCATGCAGTTTCCAGGGACTACAACTAGGAAGTAAGGCAAGCACTTCCCTTCGAATTTGATTATTGCGCTGCTGGCCCAATCCATGTTATACAGGGATCGGGGTTTTACCATTCACAACGAGATAGGAATTAAGGAGGGCTTGAAGTGGAAGAACTTTATTGGCTACGTAGAAGCAAGAAAGTAAATGGAAAAGCAATACAACATCGTGAAGCAAGAAACACTTCATCATTATTGTATAAGGTTAGTGTTATTTACAAGTATATACAAGTAAAAGCGTCTAAGGTTTAATTTTATAAAAGTTCAGAATCACTTCGTGTTGTTTTTTCATTTCAACCGAGATCAAAATCATTTCTTGTCGCTGTTTCGTTTCATTGGATGTGGGAATTACTTCGGTGTTCACATGACACAAAAAATACTTAGGTAACGCGTGATCCAAATACAAGTTCCACTGCCTGCTCCTACCTGCTCTAAATCTTGACTATCAATCATTATCATACCTCCGCAGAACGAAATAATTCGCTTTATGCTTAAGCAGCGTTGATAAATATTGCAAACTTATTTGAAAAGTGAGTGTTGTGTTGCCCCAACAGGCATTTATTGGAAAAAAAAAGGTTGGGCGAAATGAAGCACAGACCGCACCTACTTTGGCGCAAGTTTGTGAAAAAATTTTGCGAGACTGTACCTACCGACAAGAATGTAGCTGCTGTGGCCGAGAGTGTTTGACTCCATTCAGAAACATCGTCTCAATTCAGGAACATCGACTCAATCCAGGAGCATGGACTCACATCGACAACATTTCAGCTTCTTTATGGCTTTTCAGTTTGGGTCTCAAATTAGACTTCGAGTTTGGCCGAAAAATCATTTTTTCTAACGAGGCGCGTTTTCATCTCGGCAACTATGCTAACAAATTGTTGCATCTCTAAATCGGAAAACTCGCACGTGATTATCGAGTAGCCGATTCATCTGCAGAGAGTGACAATTAAGTGCGGATTTTAGATTGGTTATATCAATGGCCGATTTTATTTCGAAAATGCTGCTGAAAATTGATTATCAAATTTTTAGGCCTGAATTTGAAGACATGGACTTGGAGTTAAGTGCGGTAATCGTGCTATCACTCGTCTTTGCGATGTCAATTGGATTCCTCATAGCTGCAATTTGACTCCGTAAGACATTTTTTGTAAGATACTCTTAAAGATCGATGTTTCACTTTGTATTTACTGTGTTTGTTTTTAATTATGACTAGGGAATTCAGGGTGGACGTAGCCAATATACGCGTGATAAAAAGTAATCACTTTTCTGCGTACGTCCACGTCTGTAAGTACCGACCAGCTGTTTTGGCACTTAGTGATATACCGGTAGATCCCCGCCCACACCTCTCAGATCACTCTGATCTTAAGCTACCTGGCTACGAACTAATGCCACTATTCTTTCCCCATCGCGGTCTCGCCATTTATAGCGAGTTTGATGCGCTGCCTGACTCCATTCAAAAAATTGTATCCCTGTATCCTCATACTGGACAGACAATACCCGTAGTACGGTTTGTTGAGACCTTCGCTGCGGATAATAACTTAACCCAGCTTGTAAATGAGCCCACACGCACACCAGAAGTTGATAGTCATACCGCCAACACCCTGGACTTGTCTTTAACTTCTCACCCTGACAAGTACTGCGTTGATGTGCTCTCCCCTCTAGGCTCGTCGGACCATTGTGTCATATCAGCTAAATTCTCGTACACCCACCACAAAGTTAGAGAAAAGATTCCTAAAAGAACCGTATGGCAATATGAGAAAGGCACTTCGAGCGGACCTAACAACTTCCTTAGGAATTTTAACTGGTCGTTATGTTTCCTCGATAACGACGTGGATGCCGCTGCTGATATGATCACAGAAACTATTCTCTTTGGAATGAGATGCCTTATCCCCCATCGGTTGAAGAGTATCAAACCAAAAGAAAAGGCATGGTATGACTCGAGTTGTAAAGAAGCTGTCAGGGTAAGAGAATTGTTTTTTCGGTCCTACAAGACCAACCCGACAGAGGAAAACCGAAAAAAGTTTAAACGAGCCAGAAATGGCTGCAACGTCTTTCTCAAGCGTGTGAAATTCAAATTCGACCAAAAACTGAGGCAAGAAATACTGCAATGTCCCAAAGGCATTAAAAATTTTTGGTCGTTCTTCAAAAACGTTAGAAATTCTGTCTCATCCTCCATTCCAACGCTCATTTACAATGACATTTCAGCTGTCAGCTCTTTGGACAAGGCCAATCTGCTTGCTACACACTTTGCGGCTAGCTCAACACTCCCAGATTGTGCTTTGTCCCCCCTACACTTGAGTGCGTCGAATCTACAATATACTTTCGCACTCGTGTAGTAGCAAGAGTACTCGAAGATCTTAACATGCATAAATCTGCTGGTCCAGATGGTATATCGCCCCTTCTTCTGAAGAGGTGTTCTTCCACGCTGGCAAAACGACTGCGTAAGCTTTTTCACCAATCCTACTCTTGAGGACTCTTTCCGAGCAGATGGAAAACAGCATTTGTCCAGCCCATCCCTAAAAAAGGCGAATCTTCTTCTCTCTCCTCCTACAGTACCCATTGCACTTACGTTCCTTCTTTCCAATTTCATGGAAACGCTAATAAGCCGTCAGCTCATGAAATATCTCGAAACACGAATACTTCTCAATGACCGGCAATATGGTTTTCGTAGCAACAGGTTCCCCTGGCATGTCTCACCGAAAAGTGGAACCAAAGTATAATACATTTGCTGAAAAGTCAGCGCCGTTTGCAAGAGAGGGCACCACTTGAAATAAATCAATACCATTTTCAGTTAGTACCAACCTTCAAAAGATAAGTGTATAAATTTGACAGCTGTCGGACGATTAGTTCTCGAGATATAGCTTTGTGAGTGAAGCAACTTTTGTTATTGTGAAAGATGGATTCAAAGCAATTTCGTGTGTTGATTTATCATTGCTTTTTGATGGGAAAAAATGCAGCCGATGCAAAGAAATGGCTTGAGAAGTGGATTGAAAAATTTAAAAGTGGTCATACAAGAACCGAAGATGATGCACGCAGTGGCCGTCCAAAAGAGGCTGTATCAGATGAAAACGTCAAAAAAGTCCACAAAATGATTACGAATGACCGTAAAGTGAAGTTGATCGAGATAGCTGAGGCTCTGAAGATATCAAAAGAGCGTGTTGGATATATCATACACGAATATTTGGAAATGCGAAAGCTCTGTTCAAAACGGGTGCCGCATTTGCTCACAGTCGACCATAAACAACAACGTGTAGATGAGTCAGAGGAGTGTTTAAAGCTGTTCAACCGCAATAAATTCGAATTTTTTCGTCGGTATGTGACTATGGATGAAACTTGGCTCCATCACTTAACACCAGAGTCAAGTCGGCAGTCAGCTGAGTGGCGAGCAGGCGACGAACCTCGCCCAAAACGACCAAAAACTCAACAGTCGGCTGGCAAGGTTATGGCATCCGTATTTTGGGATACATATGGAATAATTTTCATCGACTATCTCCAAAAGGGGCAGATTTTCAACAGCGACTATCACATTGCGTTTTTGGAGCGTTTGAAGGACGAAATCGCAGAAAAATGAAGAAAAAAAAAGTGCTGTTTCATCAAGACAATGCACCGTGTCACAAGTCGATGAAAACGATGGCAAAATTTAATGAATTTGGCTACGAATTACTTCCCCACCCACCGTATTCTCCAGATTTGGCCCCCAGCGACTATTTCCTGTTCGCAGACCTCAAAAGAATGCTCGCCGGAAAGAAATTTAAGACCGATGAAGAAGTAATCGCCGGAACAGAGACCTATTTTGAGGTTAAACCGAAATCGTACTACAAAACTGATATCGAAAGATTGAAAAATCGTTTCAATCAGTGTATCGCCCTCGAAGGCAACTATATTGATAAATAAAGCTGAATTTTGCAAAAATTTTGTGTTTTACTATAAAACGGCACCGAATTTTCAGCCCATGTGTTACATCAATCTGGTGAAAGCAAGATAGTTACACTTGATATTTCTAAGGCATTTGACAGAGTTTCGCATCAGGCTCTTTTGTCGAAAATGCGTACTTTTGGGATCGATGACTCTCTTCTTCAATGGATTCGAAATTATCTTTCGGAACGTTCATTTCAAGTTGTCTTGGACGGTTTCAAGACTGATAGTCACAAAATAAATGCTGGTGTGCCCCAGGGCTCCGTTCTGTCTCCGACATTCCTTTAAATTTTCATAAATGATCTCTTGTCTGCTACTTCTAATCCAATATGTTTCTTTGCTGATGACAGTTCTCTCTGCTTTTTATATTCGTTCCCGGACTCACGCCCCTGATCTTCGGTTGTAAGACGAGAACGGCAGCGTATGTTAGCTCATTAAATTCCAATATTAACAACATAACCAACTGGGGAACTATCAACCGAGTGGAATTTAATGCTTCCAAAGCTCAATGCTGTCTACTGTCATTAAAGCGAAATTCAAATACCCAGCCATTATCTATGAATGACACTTTCATCGTCGAAACCGATAAACTTGCCATTTTCGGTATGTGTGTAAGCAACAACTTACGTTGGAATGACCACATATTCGATGTCGCCAAAAACGCTGCGAAATGTCTATGTTTCTTCAAGCGATGTTAGAAAACCATCGACAAACCAGTCGACACAGCCACATTAATGAAATCGTTTTCCATTACTAATGAGAATGTTACCTCTTTCTAACTTTATTTAATTTTTAAAAAGGAACTTATATTTGCATCACCCTGTATAAGATTTTTATCACCTAAAAGATTGAACGCAAGATTCTTTGAGTGATTTTTTTGTTCTGGTTGGGTTCGTGGCGTCTCGAGAAAAGGATATAACATCGAACTGTACGGATTGTACATTAACATCGACCTTGTCGGAAAAGTCTACATCAACCATCTGAGATGGCAAGGTCATGTAGAGCGAATTCATATCCGAAGGAACAACGCCAATAATTAAGACTTAACCATTTCAATGGAGTACTGTGTAAATGTCAACATGCCATGAGATGAGAAGAAGAATCTTATCCCAACTTCCACACACAACACATCCATCGTGCATCCTATTAAATTCAATTAACAAACGCAAAACTCAATTCCAAGTTTTGAATCACTCCTAAGTTCATTTAAAATTAATGCACACTCCTTGTATACGAATGTTTGTGAGGCTGGAGCTGGATTTTAGGGTGCGCAACATCTCAGCCATATTCTACGTATCCTTTTGGAATAAGTGAAAAGAATTTGTTTGATTTAAGGGTTAGAGAAGGAAGAAACGAAATATCAACCATACATAATAATAATAGCCCAACATGGTATACGAGTTTACCGTACTCGTAAATGTAGTGGTGCACTTGGTCTCAGATGATGGTTGCGCCGGATGAAGACAGACGTACCAGACGGAAGAAGCAATCCATTGTTGCGGAAAGTAAAGAAATATGTTCGGCCATTATTCTTCCACTTATAAACTAAATGAAAACTTTTTGATTTCACCCTCTCACAACAAACTCTCCGACATCATGCGACTGGCAAATGCACAGGGTGCATTTTACAAAAAGAATCGGACTTTAGCTGCATTGAAGGACACAATGAAAGTGACTTTTTCCTTGGGGTGGTGTAGGGTTGGATCTACTGTTTCCGGCTTCCTTTCCATTTTTCGTTTTTATTTCTTTTTGCTTGTGTGAATTATTTCATTGTGAAAGGAAAAATTAATTAGCGTTTGGATAAACCTACAGAGGTTTCAGAATATGAGCGAGCTAATCCGTCAAAATCTGGTCCATGAGCAGAATTTCGTTTTTTTTTATTTTTTTATTTCTTAACTTAAAACAAAATTGTCGCTTCTTGAAGAGGGTTCTCGGTTCCTTGTTGGGTTTTTAACTAATTCTTGGATTTTATTTTTCTCGCTTGAAATAACACGCTGAGAGAAAATGGAGCAATTTAATTAAAATATGAATCGCACATTATTATTTTTATTAGGTCGTCAACTATAGTGCACTAACATAAGCAGAAGAATTCGTTGGAAGCAATCTTTCTCCAACGTGAAAACGGAGACATTAGGATAGATCCGTAAGGGAAAAATTTTCCCTTTTTTTCCTCTAAATTGTTAATAATTTGAACTGAACTTTTTCTTTCGATTTAGTTCCAGGCAGCTCCAATGATAGTATTGAAGAGCGCGGAAATCAGAAAGGACAGTCTTTGAACCATCAGAGCTATAGTCCAAAGTGAGACAAATGAATCAGGAAGCATGAGATTTTAAGGTAATTTAAGGTAAATCAGGACTTAATTGCCTTTTTACTTAAAGGAATTTCTTCCAGCCTTCTCGATTCCACGAAATCGGTTAGTAAAGGGTGAGCCCACAGCTAGTGTGGAAGCTTTTTTTAAATTAAGTACACATTTGTGATGAAATAAATATAAAGTTTTATTGACTTATAAAGTTCAGTCCATGGCAATGATTTATGGAACACAATATTATACATTTAATCACCACGGCTTCTGTTACAAGCTACCATGCGAAGGTCAAAATTATCGATAACTTTTTGTAGAATAAGTGGGTCAATGGCCGATTGATGGGCGGATTGTGTGGGCGGTAGCACCATTTTATTGAAACCAGAGGTCGTCCAGACTCAATTCAATCAGTTTTGGAAAAAAAAAATAACTGGCCAACATATTTCGGTAACGTTTTCCATTCACTTCAACTATCTCTCCAGCCTCATCTTCGAAAAAGTACGGAACAATGATGTTTGTTGAGCTTATGGCAACTATGTGTTAAGGACATCATTCGCAGCATCCGAAGATTTAAATTTTTAATAATTTTTGGCGGATGATGGATTGTTGTCACAGATAAATCTTTTCAAATAACCCCATTCAAAGAACTCTTACGGAGATATATCTCAGGATTTCCATGCCCAATCAACTTCTTCTTTAAACGAAATGATAGGATCTTTGAAGTTCGTTCGCAATAAATTGATCGTTTGATAGGATGTGTATCTCCTTTTTTTCTCTTCTTTGTGAGCTAAAAAAAAGAAGTAAGGGTTTCATTGATCAATTGTCAACAAATGTCAACCTACCTGAAGTCTGATGTAAGCATGGAATAGACACTCGGTGCAGTGGCTTCGTCACTTTGACTTATGTCACTTATGCTTTGAACACTTAAGTGGTCTTCAGTCTTTTCTAGCTGGGAACAGCAGAAATGTCTCTTAACCTGTAGAGACGTCGAAAAGCATTCGTTTGGACTGCCAGCAATCTGGAAAGTTATGCCATTTGCAGTGATGGCAACTATCAATGGGAGAACTCACTACTGAGCATTACCTAGTAAGTTTATCGGCAATCTCATTTCCCGTGGTCCCATTGTGACCCAGGACCCAAACCAGAATCAGTGAATCTAGCTTTCACAACGCGTTCAATGCATTCTCAAACTAATTTGAGGTCATGAGAGGGTTACGCAAGACTTTAAACACAGCCAAATACTTAACCTCTTCCACTTATTGCTCACAATGTAGTTTTTTGGAATCAGGATTGTGCATATCTTTGTTTAGAAGGCATACACGAGCTTACCTATCTTACTTCGTCGTCCTCCATTCCTGCATCCTAATTCCGAAGGTATTCGTGAAAACCGAAATATGTTCCTTTCGTCATTCGTCATTACATTGCGATTATGCCCATTAGACCAGATTCAAAAGACAGTTGGCGCGCAATATCATCAAAACTCAAGAGCGTTTTGCAACGAAGATCATTCACTTTAGACGGAAGATGGCTTTGAGAGTGCATCCAATGT
Source organism: Volucella inanis (assembly GCA_907269105.1). NCBI lineage: Eukaryota > Metazoa > Arthropoda > Insecta > Diptera > Syrphidae > Volucella > Volucella inanis. The sequence goes on from OU026153.1 coordinate 155,251,047, forward strand.
TATCAATGATATGAATACCGCGGAGGAGAGACTCATCAGTGAGTCTAGAGCAATACTAGGAGTGCTAAGTTAACTCCCTATGTAGCCGAGAGAGACCGTTATTTGACAACCAACGCGTGGGATATAATTAGCCATATCACAGCCGTGTAGATTCAGAAGGCCCTGTTGGTGACTGGAGACGCCTTATTATAATTGCGAAAAAGTTTATTATCCCGGATGGCACCTAAATATTAAGCTTTTTTGGAGACATATGGTGATGCCTTTAAACACTAGATCACAATCACAAAACTAGTGATTCGTTTACGCCGTGTTGTCTAGCCAAGTTACACATGCCGTCAAAAGTTGCATTGTCGAAGGCACCCTCAATGCCGATGAAAATCTATATCGCGTATTCTTTTTACCAGATTTTGCACACTAAGAGCTCGGCCATCCTATCGATGCTCTTCAACATGAACGAAATCAAAGTGATAGGTCTAAAAATAAATTCTTGTCTATCTTCTCCAATTTTCAATATACGTGTTACTCTCGCTGTTTGCAACGGTTTCGGTGAGTATGCCAGTGCCAGATTGGCAGTAAGAATTCTCTTCAGAATTACCAGCAGCTGGTCTATACCTTTTTGTAGCATAATTGGATATATGCATTGGTGCCAGGCGGTCGTAACCCATCAAAGGAACAAAGGAATTGTTACTCAGTTCACTTGCAATTCCGGCAATTTTAGGTGAGAGAAAGCATTCTTAAAAATTCAAATGAGACATTTACAATACCATATATCCATTTTGTTTTACACTTTAAAGTTTCCAGTCATTCTTCAAAATTGTTTTCAACCAAGGGTCTATGGAAAGAGCTTCCGGGAATGATTAAGTTATTCCAAGTGCCAAAGCAGCGGGCTCAAGGTCGAGCTCGATTTTTAAAAGTGGAAGACTATGTCTTGGTTCAACTTATCTACTTCGATGACGTATGTCTCTGGAAACGTCAGGCCCTTTCCGTACATACAAACCAACGGTTAGTTGAAAAGAAGAAGCTTTCAAAATTGTGCAGATCCTTCCGTTACAAATTTAATACGAATAACCGTTGCTGAATAGACAAAATATTAATAAATATTTCAACCAAACTACATGGACAACGACAGCGACAAATAAACGACATGCGATTTCTTTAAGTGGAGGAGACGGAAATTACACCAACCACCGGAAGATGATAGAAACACGTCTTCACAGAGTTGGGAATCTCTGAAGGAGGTCAACTCATGACGAAAGTTGAAGTGTATTCCCACCGCAATGGTCGACGATGATGAAAACATCCAGCTAACGCGTCAACATGACTAACAGGAAAAATTATTGTCTAGAATATTGTTTCAAGTAATTTCCCAAAGGTGATTATGAAGGGAATATAAACCACAGGCACACACAAAGCCAGGATAAACCCCCTGGATAATAGAGCGGAGAGGTGGACTGGGCTTAAACCTGGTTCGGGTCAAGCTCAACACAACGAGGCCAATGAGGGCAGTTCTATTTTTCTGGAAACCCTCACCGTCATTTTCACATTGTGTTGTATTTACGCTTTCCTTTGTCCCCCCTATTTATTCCATTTGTTATGTTTATCAAGTATTCTCGGTACTTTGGGTATTCTGGAGGCTGAGAGTTACAATTTATTTGTTCTCCCATTGAATAAGGACAAGTAAGAAAACTCGTTGTTCTTCAAGAAGGACAAACGAATGCGACGACAGGCGATTGGACGACTACTAGTTAGTAAACGCGTGTAAGATTTCACAGGCTGCATAGTGGAAGGATATAATAAAAATTATAATTTAGAATAAATTAACCGGGGAAAACTCTGGGGTGAATGTCATCCAGATTGAAGGATGTCTGTTGAATTCTTTGTAGTTCCTTCAAAGTGGAAGCTAGTTCCATTTTCTGAAATTTTTCTTTTCCTTTTTTTTTTTTTTTTTTTCTACAAGAATATTGTCCTTTCTTATATACACATCTATTCCTTTTTAGATGGCGCTGTATATTAGGTATTTGGGTATACCTCTGAATGATGTATGTCAAAAGATTCGGTGGTGATTCGAGCATAGTCATTTAGTTAGGTGTAGGTCCAATCTGTTAGTTCTTCATATTTCGTCGTTATTTATATTTTGTCCAACCGAAGATACACTCGAAAGGTGTACGGAAGATTGTTCGGAAAATTTTTCGATCCTATACTTAATTATACTGCGTGACAAGGTTTTGGTAACATGAGCGATAATATGTAAAACTGTTTCTTATCAGATACTTAAAATAATAATGGAAAGCAGAACTGTCCCCTCAAATCAACTTCTCATGTTATTGATGCATTTATGAAAGCTACCCTCATATGTTAAATTCACAAATAATCAGTTGGCAATCGGAATAATTTAAAAAAATGGATTTAAGTTGAACTGAGATAGATTTGAATGGAATTACAACACAATATATGTATAAACTAAATAAATAAATTTTGTTATATACTGTAATGGACCAAGGAAGGACTGTAACTAAAAAAGTAAAGCAAGCTTATCAACTTTATTTTAATCGTTCTATAAAACAAGACAAAGAATGATTTCCGAAATTGTTTTGTATCTCGTAATACGTTACACTTATCGAATGGGTTAATGGGAAAAAAAGTCGATGCCGCTCGCTTTTCCAATGATTTGGCGTAAACAAATGATTCATTATGATGAATGTTTAGTTAACAAAACTAAAGTCAAAGGGATTTCAAAAAAATATACAAAATTGAATACCTTAAAGTAGCTTCTGTGTTTATGCCAATAGCTCAAAGTAAAGAATTTCTTGTGCCAACGCCAAGAACACAAGAACTATATGCAAAGTCAAGCGATGAGACCTAGAAATTCATTGAAAGAACCACACATGATTCAGAAGCAATAGTTGGATGATCTTGAAGAGGAACAAACATGCACACATTCTTCTTCACACAGAACAAATCCATAGGCTACTAGGTGGGGTGATGAAATAAAATGGGAATGGGAATGAAAAAAAAATTTTTTTTTTAATTGTTTTTTTTATTTTATTCAATATAGTTCCCTTTTAGTTTGATACACTTATTCTAGAGATTTTCCAACTTCGTGATCCCGTCCAAAAAGTAATTTTCCGGAAGGTGTGCAAAATACTCCTCCGTGGCGTCGATGATTTTCTCGCGTGAGCTGAATTTTTTATTGATGAGCCATATTTTGATACGGTGGATGCGACAGTAATTGGAGCCGTAAGTCATTGATTTTAGCCGTGGTTGCGATGCTCTTGTGCGCCAGTGCATTGTCTTGCAAAAACAAAATTTTTTTTCGCTTCATGTGAGGCCGTTTTGCAGCGATTTCGGCCTTCAATCGATCCAATAATGCACACTTATGCACGCTGTTGATGGTTTTTTCCTTTTTAGAGGTAGTCCACAAAGAGTATGCCATGATAATCAGAGAAAACCTACTTTATTACCTTTCCGACCCATCGAGCCTCCCTCAGCCGCTTCGGAACACTCGTGCCGGCTTCAGTCCATTGCCGGGCACTCATTCTGTTCTCTATGCTTATCGAGGCATATGGTGATCATCAAAGAAAGAGATCATCTATCAGAAGCAATATGCATAAAATGGTTTCAACGGTTCAGAAATAACGATTTTGATGTGAAAAATGAAGAACGTGCAAGACCACCAAAAAAGTATGAAGACACTTTGAATCAGAAACAAATGGCAAAAATGTTAAATGTTGCACAACAAACAATTTCTGACTATTTAAAAGCTGTGGAAATGATCCAAAAGTCTGGAAAACCAAAAAACTATTTGTGAAATATTACTTCAAAGACACGATAAAAAATAAGTTTTGCATCGAATTATTACTAGCGATGAAAAATGGATTAATTTTCAGAAAAAATCATAGGTTAATCCGGGACAACCATAAACTTCGACTGAAAAACCATATCGATTCAGCAAGAAGTCAATGCTGTATGCCTGGTGGGATCAGAAAGGTGTGGTATACCACGAGCTCCTAAAACCTAGTGAAGCCGTTAATACAGATTGCTACCGACAACAAGTGATCAATTTGAACCATGCATTGATCGAAAAACGACCAGAATGGGCCACAAGACACCTTGCTTGCTTACCTTGCTCCATAGCAATGCACCTGCACACAAAGCAAAACTGGTTCAGGATACAACCAAAGCACTTGGCTGGGAGCTGCTACCCCACCCGCAGTATTCACCAGATTTGGCTTCTTCCGACTGTCATTTGTTTTCATCGATGGGATACGCATTAGCTTAGCAGCACCTCGGATCCTACGAGGAAGTCGAAAATTGGGTGACTTTTTGATTTGCTTCGAAAGACAAACGGATTTATTGGCGTTTAATCTATAAATTGCCTGAAAGATGGGAAAAATGTGTAGCTATCAATGCCAATACTTTGATTAAAATGTTTTTTTTTTCTTTCTTTTTTTTAATTTTCACAAAAAAACGCTCACTTCATACCGATACACCTGCTATATCTAAAGATTTTCATATCATCTGCGTAAACAGACATGTATGAATTCTTAATGATCCAATCAACATCATTAATGATCAGAATAAATAATATGGACCAAGGTGGCCATGGACCTAAATAGAACATAGTAATGTCGTTCATATTTAACTCATGTTACAGAACTTATTTAGAAACCCAGAGCCTTTAAATTTAGAAAGATTATGTTATGAGAATTTCAATTTCATGCTGAAATCGGTGGCAAACACGTCAGTGCACATAAAGTGCTTAATACAAATGCCTTTAGGTTAGTGATTCTAGATCTACCTTTGAAAAAAAACCATGCTGATTTTGGGAAACAATAGATTTAAAATGGAAAACAATATGTTATAATTAATGCTCTCAAAAGGTTTATGTATGCAGGACAACTTGGCAATTAGTCGATTGTTGAAAATATCGTCTTTCGAACTTCTTTATGTAGAGGAATAATAAAAGGCCTGTTCAGCCTAGAACATGTTCCAAATCGACCAAAACAAACAAACCTGCTGTTAACGCCCACACATGAATTGTCAATATCAAAATATAAGAGTCAAATCACATATACATGTTTATATATATATATATATGTATATATATGTATATATATATATATATATGTATATATATGTATATATATATATAGGAGGCAGGCTTCAGAAGGCAAATTTGCCATACGAACAACAACATCCAATAATCCTTACGCCGAATCATCACTTCACACAACTCCTGCTCAAGGATTCTCACGAAAGGACATTACATTACAAAAAATGATTGCGTATTTACAATGCAGATACTTGATACTCCGAATAAAGAGTTGCGTAAAGAAATACATATATTCACGGCTGCAATATTTATTTTCGTTTTAGAGCACGACCAGTGCAACCGATAATGGGAAAGTTACTCACGTCAAGGGTCCGTATTCCGCAATCAATTTCAAACACCGATTTGGATTACGCGGAACCCATTGATGTCATGACCTTGAAGGGAAGAGGGGATAAGAGAATTAAGGGTTATTTTGCTATTTTTATCTGCCTAGCAACCAAGGCAATACATATCGAATTTGTGAGCGATATGACTACCCAGCCTTAAGGAGATTCACATCGCGAAGAGGTATTTGCACTCAATTATTTAGCGACTCTTCTTCTTCTTCTTCTTAGGCGGCTCTACAGTTCGGTGTGAACCGAGGCGTCAGCTAACAAGCCCCCCAGTTGGCCCGGTCCTTAGCTAACTGCCTCCAGTTGCGCTCTCTTAGTCGGTTGAGGTCCCTCTTCAACTTGCGCTCCCCACTTAAAGCGAGGTCTTCCTCTACTGCGTTGTCCCTCCGGGTTACACTCGAAGACTCTACAGAGCATTTGTTCCCATCCGCTCAACATGTCCTAGCCAGCTTAAACGACTGACTCGTAGTTTTTTTACCAGGTCGATGTCGCTGTACAGCCCGTATAAATCGTCGTTGAATCTCCTTCTCCAAGGCCCGTTAATGCAGACGGGACCAAAAATTGTACGAACAATTTTTCTTTCGAAGCGACCGAGGAAATCTTTATCCGGTTTAGATAGAGTCCAAGCTTTAGCACCATAAAGCACGACTGGAATGATCAAGGACTTATACAGAATCCCCTTAGTTATTCGGGATAGGGCCCTACTACTCAATTGCCTTCTTAGCCCAAAGAAACAGCGGTTGGAAAGAGTTATTCTTCGTTTAATTTCTTCTGAGATGTTGTTGTCAGAATTTATAGTAGAGCCGAGGTAGATAAAGTCCCTCACTACCTGAAAGTTATAGCTGTCGATCGTGACGTTTTGTCTGATTCTACGATGTTGGGTGTATACTCGTCGACCGCTAGACCCATTTTAGCCGCTTACTTTTCTTTACTAGCAAACGTACCAGTGATAGCTCTCTGTATTCTACCAATTATGTCAATATCAACGGCGTATGAAAGTTGTATTTAGCGACTGCGTAACAAATTTCGTAGAAGCCAATACCGAGCTGAAAAGGCTGTTACGCGAAGCAAGGTTTGATTGGAAGGAAGCAGCTGACAGAATGGCGAATGATGGTACCAAGTTTAATTTTATTCCTCTTGCTTCTCCGCATTTCGACGGGTTATGGGAAGCAGATCTCTGAACTCCGTCAAATTCCATTTTAGATGGATCATCGGCAACGAGGTTCTTACCTTTAAGAAGCTCACTACGTTCCTGATGCCAGTTGAAGCGTGTTAAAGCTCGAGACTGATCTGCCCGATGACCAACGACACAGGGGATTTCACACCACTTACACTAGGACACTTACAAGTAATAGTATACCTTACCAAGACTAGGTTAAGGGAAATAATCCCTGGGTGATAGAAAGCTGAAAGAGAGCTGTAAGAGGTTGAGCTACGCGCATTTCAAATTTCTTATATAGCAGAAAGATCATCAGGGACAGCAGAATAATCATCTTTGAGGTTAAGTATTTTATTTTGAACTTCCTCTAAAGTTGTAGGCACAGATTCCAAAGTTGTTTGTGGGCAGCTTTTTAACCCTCTAATGCACGAATCTGAACCGCTGCAAATTGAGAGTCCATAATTATATTTCTGGATTCGAGAAACACGAATATGAAATCAGATTTGCGATATCTGTTATAGTTTATCTGTAAAGTGAGATAATATCAAGGAGGCCTGTGGGCACTCTTGTGCAAATGGGTATGTATATTAAAAGTGAAATAGGCAAGTTGAATATGAATTCAATAGATACCGGTTTTATATTGAAAATAACCATAGACTAAAAGGTAAAAACAGGTAGATATAGGTTAATAATAACTATGGCTTAGTATGGTATGCTAGAAAACAATTTTTAGCTGCACTGCAACACAAGTGAAGGCCACATTTACTGCAAACACATTGAGTTTGTGAAATCTTGCAATGTTTACATTTCCTTTTGCCATCTTTCTTTGGTAGCCATATTGGCATATGGCCGGATTGGTCATAACGTACTTCTTCCACTGGATGTTGAGCTCGTTGACCAGATGAACTTGGTTGCGATGGTTCTTCTGATGCAGTTGATGGTCTTCCAACAGGTCGTTTTGTGGTATATGCACAAAGTGCAGCAGCTTAATATATACGAAATTCAGGCAATGATAACAAGTTTTCTTTTATTGGTGGTCGTGTTGGATCCCTGTTTTTCTCGAATCGTGCTCTTTTGTACAATATATAGGCATTTGTAATGGTCATGTCAACAAGGGGATAGAAAATACGTGTAACAACATCACGAGTTTTCACTGAAATTTTGTACCTTCCCATCAAAACGTCCATGAGAACAACATCACCTATGTGTACGTTATATTTTCTGATAATATGTGGACAATCTATTTCGATGTATTTCTTTTCCTGTCTGTGATAGCTTGCAATTTTTGCTAGTTTTGCGTTTGCAGAGCTTCGTGCAAATGGAGCTATTCCTACGTAAGTAGATGCTAAACGAACACATCTTATATCTTTCCACAGCACAGTCGATAAATCGATGCCATAAGCTGTGCCAACATATTCAGTAGAATAACCTCTAGGCACTTTTGTAACTTCTCGATCTTTGTCTGAAGGCAGTTTCCAATAAGGCACTCTATTTGGATGAATGGTACCTAATGCATAAATTCCACGCGCACGAAGATATACTAGCAGAGGCAATGTGGTGTAGAAGTTGTCAAAATATATAACATGATGAACATAGTCAGGTATTGTCTGAGACAAACGCACAACTACATTAGCTGTAGCGCCGAGATCTGGAGCACCAGGTACAATAATATTATCACCTGCACCATTTAAAATTTCGAACCGATATGAATAGCCATGTGAATCACAAAGTGCGAACAATTTAACGTCCCATTTATAAGGTTTATTTGGCATATATTGTCTCAGGTGATGTTTTACTTTGGTGCTGCACATTTGCTCATCGACACACAACCGAACTGTTTTTGGAATCGAGTCGAAACGTTCGTTTTCTGATACGAAACAGAGGATCATAGCCTTCTTCACCTCTTTTTATTCTATCTCCTTCATTGAAGAAGCATATGTACCTTTTAATCTGCTCAAACTTTCTAAAAGGCATGCCGTTTTTTATTTTATCCACTGGAAATTTTCCCCAGTACCAGCGTGTGTTAGGAATAGTAACAATTGTAACATGTACAGCAGCAAACCAAGAAAGTGATGAATAGTTTCCGAGTCCAAATTTATTCAAATTTGTCTGCTCTACAATAAAATCAATTACTTCTTCCGTGAAGAAGTATTTGAAAAACTGATAGGGTGATTCAAACCCAACTACTTTATCCGGTAGCTTATCACTCCCCCTGAATGTCATTTCATTTACATGATGCTGCAGCCTTTTTTTTCGCCATAATATATTTTTGAATTCATGGGACTGCTTTTCAATATCTAACAAATCTGAAAAAGATCAAAACGTTATTCATTCCACTCTTGGAAGGAATGACTAACATATTTGATGACTTACTTTGGGCTATAAAACCACCTGAACCTAAATGCACTGATGGACCATCTTCTTCGTGTTCAGGTAGTGGTGAACGTGGTCTTTTTCTTTGAATAGTTGCTGCCACAACCGTCGTTGTTGATGTTGATGTTGTTACTGACTCTCCAAGCGAAATGTGAACTGTTTGGACAAATGCATCAGATAAATCTGCTGAGTTCATGGTGTTCAAACATTCATCTATCATTTCACTATATTCTGGAGCTATCTCGTCTGGCTTGTAATCCGGATCATTATCAACATCATCGTCATCAAAATCGCTATCATCCGGTCCAATCACCGATTCCATAACATCAATTATTTGCTCGTCACTCATTGAGCTCCAATCATTTTTTTTTTTGTCTTTCTTCTGGCGACCAGTCTTCAATTTTCCTCCTTTTTCCCTCTTGTACGAGTCGTTTACGTCGTTCAGATATAGCTTTAGAATTATCTGACATGATTCTACAGCACAGGTAAAAATTAAACGCAAACAAAAGAAAACCCAGGAAAAATCAATGTACGGGCACTGCAAAAGAAGGGAATTTTTTTTATCCTTTGTTGAACAAGGCTGCCCACAACACGATCAGAAAACGGTAGCCAAACCACACAATTTCTTTTTTATTTAGCTAACGGACATGAAAATATCAAAATTTATACTTACGTAAACCTATCAAAAAACTATGGACTTAGTACGGCTAAAAAATAACTTCTTTTGACTACCGAAAAAAAAAAAATTATTCTATAATTTTTCTTGTTTTTTCGATGACTCGTTGTCAAGTCCCTGTTGGAAAACCCTTTATTTGGGTAAAAAAGGTACTGAATGGGAGCGACATTTGAAAATTTTGGTCCGAGAGCATTGTCAACCGTCAGATCAGGATTATCATAGAAAAAGTTAAAATTGGCCATACTGAAGAGATTGTTCAGTTTGGCGTAGTCAATTCTAAGAAAATTAAATTTGTAAGAATACTCATAATAAACGAGATTAAGCCCATTGTCATATGACAAGGTAAGAGAAAGGGGACATGGAGTGCTAACTATCTAACTTAGAAAGAAGATTTTTACTTTCTGAAACGTATCAGTTACGAACACTAGATTGAATTGTTTGCCAATGTTATTAGTGATCCCTCTTACTTTATTCAGACCGGAGTCAGTAAGGCATTCTATTAAAAGTTTTTTTTGTTATCAGAGGTGGGATTTGTTGCGAAAAAGAAGGACTAGTCAGTCTGAGTCCATAGAAGTTTAGGTAGATTAAAATCACCTACAAAAATAACAACGTCTTTTGGATCAGAAGCATTAAAAATACAATCGATTGCATCTTGTTATTGCTACCTGGTACCCTTGAATTGGTTGAGAGGGGCGAATATAACTGCAACAAATATAGGGTTATTCATCGTGAGGTTTGATTTTAAATAGGTTTTCTTTGACAGATCACGAGTGATTCCTAACAAACTGGTTTGTCATTTCTATTCAGTATCGTTTGGCAAGTCTTTCCATGATGACTCACACCACAACAGCGTCTTCAAATTATTCAGCTGTATTACAAAAATCAGCGTTCTGTGAGAAATGTTTTCGTGCGATTCAGGGAAGTTACGGTGCGCATAATCGACCTACTGAAACCACTATTGCCAATACCATTCGCAAATTTGAGTCCCAGTTTACAATAGTGGATGATACTCGACCGGTTAGACTATAGCAGCTGTAGCCAAGAGAGTGTACGCCAAGACCGTGATGAATCGATTCGTCGTCGTTCTCAGCAGCTTGGCTTGGCGTATTCGACAACTTGGCGTATTTTACGTGAGGATCTCAGCCTAAAAGCGTACAAAATTCAACTTATGCAAGAATTGAAGCCATACGACTTGATTCTGTCATATTTTCAGTAAATGGGTTCTGGAAAAACTCAATGAAAATCCGGTGTTTTATCGTGGAATTTTGTTCAGTGATGAAGCCCATTTCTGGCTCAATGGATACGTTAATAAACAAAATTTCCGTGTTTGAATTGAAGAGCAACCCGAAGAGTATCAAGAGCTACCAATACATCATTTTGGTGAGCACTTAATTTTACGTTTTGCTGCGATAAATTGGCCGCCTAGATCGTGCGATATCACATCTTTGGACTTATTTCTCTTGGGATATGTAAAGTCTGAGGACTTCAGGAATAAGTCAGCCAAGACTGACGCTTTGGAAGCTAAAATTAGTAGTGTTATCCGCGAGATACCAATCGCTATACTCGAACGAGTCGCCCAAAATTGTACCTTCCGAATGGCCCACCACAGACCTAGTCGTGGCCAACATTTACATGATATTATTTTAAAAAAAAAATACCATGAATTGTTCTTTTAATCGATAATAAAAATTTGAAGTTCACTTTTAAATTTATGTATTTTATTTTTCATTATAAATCAAACCGCACGATGAATCACCCTTTAGCAGAAATCTTTGTTCCTCATACTCTTACGTTTTGATAATACAGATATTTGAGAGACTTCAGCAAAGAATTGAGTGGTGAATTAGGAACGATTGTAGTTTTTAAAATTAAACCGTGCTCTCTAAAGGTGTAGTAAGAGTTTAGAACTTTCGTGGGACGCAAAAGAAGAGAGATCATTAGCCACATCATCAGGAGTCGTATCTAATTGCTCCTGAAAACGTATAAAAATTTGCTGCAGATCATTATGATTAGTGGGGAGGCCTTCTTGCAGAATGGAAACCATTGCATTGGTTTTCGTTATAGGTACTGTTGATACAGTACAGACAGAGTCTGGCTTATCTTGTAGACAGGCAAGATATAAACGAAAATTATCATATAATCTGCAGTCTCTGAATCGAGAGATAACATACCAGTCATCCTCATCTGATTCGGTAAGGTGTTGGTTAACTTTGCCTTCGGAGTAAGTATGGGGTCTAAAAAAGAAGGTGGGAGCGAATAAAGTAAGGGTAAGCCGTTTTTGTTTGAGTGGAATGAGGCAGATGTTGTTGGGTTTTTTGAAGGACTGGAAGGAGGATCAAGATTAAAAGATAGAGAGAATTGGGTTGGACGGGGTGGAATAACGTTTTGTATATAAGCGACTGCCAGTATGAAGTGAAAAAGAAGTTAAGAAAAGAAATATGCCAACTTTAAAACTCCAATTTGGTGGAGATCTTACGGCAGTCGCTGACATCACTGCATTCATATTTTGATTTATTTTTTTCAAGAAACCTTGGAGTGCTAATTGCCGAACAAAGTGAAAGCTTTCGCCAGAACATAAAGAAGATTGAAGAACGTTATCAATATGCAGTCATGCTATAGAATTACTATTGGTTTTTATGTGAGAAGATTAAATAAGTCATAAACGTAAAAGCTGAATCAAAGAATACAAGTTTTATAATAAATAAGAATTAAAAATATTTATGTTTAAGAAGGAATTTGAATGAGTTTATATTTTTGAATTTTTAAGTTTCAATGCCATAAAACGTTTTTTCACTTCTAATTTTGTATGTATTTTGATATTAATCCATAACACGGAAACGATACTTGTTACAACGTAGTCATTGCCATATCCTTAAATAGAATTTCCAATTGATAAAGGAATACCTTATTTTACTATTGTTACACAAAGAAAATTAATACTTATCACGCAGTGTTATCTGTCGAACCGCATCCATCCACGATGAATGGGAACCGCTCAACTTTTCTTTCTTTGGCTGGCTTGCCGTGGAAAGAGACTTAAGAGTTAAAAATCGTAAGTTACTGAGACGTCGAACTAAGCGCCAAGGACCTCCAATTTGACACCGCAGGGTTAAATCCTGCGACCGCGACACGTATTCTAGAGGCAACAACCAACATATTAAATAATCCCCCATCGACTCTGCTGACTCCTACTGATTTTTCTACAATACATTCAATAGATTGGACTGGAATGACGGCTATAAAAAACATTACTCATTCCTGATCTACGCTCCTCAATTTTACTACTGGAACCTCTGGGATCTTCTGCTACTAATATACGAAATCGATATTCCAAAAAAGGTGGCAGACAATTGATAACAATTCCTTACTCGAACCTAGCTTTTCTTCCCATAACTGCTGTATATTATTCGAAAGCTTTTGCAAAATAAAAAAAAATAAAAAATGATCTGCTTCACCGATGACTCTAACCGATGACTTTAAATAGTGAAGCGTCTGGACAATGCTTAAAGATTGGCTGTTGTTAATCAATGCCACAAAAATGTCTTGAAAAGACCTCCATATTTCATTTCTGTTAGAAAACTTTAGAATATTGATGACCGGTAATCGCAGATCGTTGTGGCCTCGTTTCTTTGTATCTGCCGTTAATTGAGATGTACTTGAACCATTCGTAGCAACTTTAAGAATTGAAATTTTGTCTAATGAATTTAATAAATCTGCTTGATAATCCGTAAACAACTAGACGGTTTTATCGAATGTCTTCACTAACACACAAACCTGCTCAGAATCAATTTTGCCATCATATACCATAATAAGTTCATGGTATTTATTTGCCTGAACCATTTGCTCATCTAATATGGAAATACGAGTTTGAATATAATTCGCCCTTTTCAAACACGCACTGCTTGCCTTCCCAAATTCTCATAGTCCTTTTTGATATGTTCAAGGACGTTAATTTGTAATTTTCCGAGGGACAAGATGAGGAGAATTGTTACACAAAACCACTACTATGATATTATGTAAACATATATATATTTGTTTTTAAATTTATAATGATGTAGATAAATCTGTGTATTATATATATATATATACATAAATCTATCACATATATGTACGTAATTTTTTGTGTATAGAGAAAGTAATTACAAGGGAAAGGACTTACTTGAGCTTCCGACTAATGATTTCTTTTGAATTTCTTCCAGATACACACTTCTCTGGATGATTTTTCTTCTGCAAACACACACGCACACACACACAGTTTTGGAGATTCCTTTAACTTTTCTTAAAGGCTGCAAACTTCTTGTTGATAATGTCGTTTTAATATGTGTGCGAGTATATATACAGACCTTCTATACGCTGTTGTGTTTAAGAAATCACTGGCCTAGAACTCTACAAAATCATTAGCTCGCTAAATAATTCAAACTCATGTGGACATGATGGTATCACCAATCATTTACCCAAGTTCAACATAGTTGATATATTAGGAATTTACTCTGAACAACTAAAGTTTGCCAATGTGCTAGCTCTTTTTAAAAAAGAAACTAAGAATGAAGTAAACAATTATAGGCCTATATCAGTACTAACATCAATCTCAAAAGTGTTTGAAAAGGCTGTTAAAAACAGAGTTTTGTCATATCTCACTAAAATTAACTTCCTTAATTCTGCTCAATTTGGTTTCAGAGAAGGTCTTTCAACTGAAGATTCTTTATTGGAATTCTAAAGCTTTTGACATGGGTAATCAATACATTCTTCTGAATAAACTACATTGCATTGGATTTCGTGGTTTTATTTATGACTGGCTTGAGTTGTATCTAAAAGATAGGACCCAACGAGTCAAAATAGGAGAAGTTTACAGCAATCCAGCAACTATAAGCTTTGGTGCTCTTCAAGGTTCAGTTTTGGGTCTATTATTGCTTTTAGTGTACATAAATTCTCCATTTAGACAAAATTTTGCGGATTACATTGGTATTGCATACAAGTCAGATAGTCCTCTTATATTATCTGCTGACATGAACCATGTTGTCTGTCCACACGTTCATTGGGCAAATTTACATCCGCACCGGATCCAGTCAAACTTCATTTGTTAATCATAATATTGAAGAACTTTGAAATAATGTCGGGACAGACGTCAACAATGTTATTCATTATGAAAATCGTTATTAATAATTTTTGTATTTACAAATTTTCTTTTATTTTGGTTTCATATATTTTTAACTTTTTCTTCTTTTCGCACCAAGAGTCCTCACTTAACTTGTTTCTTTTAACTTCATTTATTAATGTTAAAGTTATCTCAGTTCACATTGGTTTTTCTGTTCTTTGTCGCTTGTATATAAAATAAATGCTGACAAATTGTTTGCTTTAGATTGCGACTTCGTTGTGTGTTGTAAGTATTACCATGATCAACAGCAATTACACTAGTTCTGGCAGCATAAATGAAAAAAATTATTTTTTGTTAAACACTCTTTGCAAAAGTCAAAATGGCCTTCATATCTGTCACATTAATTTTTTTTTAAGTGATGTGAGGCTTGTTAAATGTTCTAGGCAATTATCTGTCCCCGTTTTTTCGTATCATGATCTCGTCTTTGCAACCTTTGACTTACACTTTCCTAAATACATGTCTCAGTCCATCCAGTATCGTGACTTTCGCAATGTCAACGTTGAAAGTCTTTTTGTCGATTGTTCGTCCATTGATTGGTACTCAATTTACTTGACACCTGACGTCAGTAAACAAATTGAATTCCCAACCAATGCTATTGACTACCTCTTTAACAAACATGTTCCAATTAAAACCCGTGTTATAAAGCCGCACAGCTGCCCTTGGCTTTCGTATGATATTCTTAGGGCAATCAAAAAGATAGATGTATCATATCGCCGTTGGAAACGTTTCGATGTCTTAAATTTAATCGTAACATTGTAACTAACCTTATTAAATCCGCTAAACTGAGGTACTACAATAATAGATTTAATTCCAATCGTTCCTCAAAATTTCTGTGAAGTGAAATTCGGAATATTGGTGTGAATAAGCAACACTCCATAGTCTCAGATGACAATATTGATTTAGAAGAGTTGAATCGAAAGTTCTCTACCCCAAGGGCACCGCCTGACACTAACCTAACGTCATCACAGGATGATAGAGAAAATGAATTTTCCTTGACAGCAGTTAACATATATAATGAGCGAAAAGCAATCTTCTCTATCAAAAGCAGGTCAGTTGGACTAGATAATATTCATACTAACCTCATAAAAATTTTCCTTTCCCTTATACTTCCTTACATCACCCATATTTTTAACACCATTATTATGACATCTACCTACCCGTTAGCCTGGAAAAAGTCTAAAATCATACCGATTCCTAAAAAAGGTACAAACTCTGAATACCGACCTATAGCTATCCTCCCTTTTGTATCCAAAGCTTTTGAATCGATTGTAAGCCACCAAATAAAAGTGTTAATTAAAGACAAACAGCTTCTTAATCCTCTGCAGTCAGGGATCCGGTGCGGACATAGCTGTACATCAGCTTTACTTAAAGTTATAAAGTTGTATCATGACTGATCGCTTGCAAGCTGTTTCGTGTAATAGTAAACTGTCTTCGTTTCTTCCTGTTCATCGTTAATCCCCAAGGATCTTTTCTTGGTCTCTTCTTATAAATAATCTACCGTGCATTTTATTTCATTGTCAATATCATATATATGCTGAAGATGTTCAATTGTACTTTAAATTCCCTATTGACATGATTGAAGATGCAGTTGCAAAAATAAACGACGACCTATGTTCTATTCTCGAGTGATCAACACGCAATGGTCTAAAGCTAAATCCTGACAAAACTAAAGCCATACCAATATCCAAACATCAACAGTATCTCCCTGATTTCCCCCTATCCTTTTAAATTCCTTGCAAGCTGAGTACGTTAACCAGGTAAAAAACCTTGGAATAACCTTTAACAATAAGCTTAAGTCTTTACGTGGATTATCCATTACAAAAACAATTTTACCTACTCAAGTCAAACTCGAATTGGTAAAGGCACTAATAATACCCATAATATCATACGGCTGTGAACTGTTTGCGGATTCTGACTCGTACTCGCTTCAAAAACTAAAAGTTGCTTTCAACTCAATTGCGCGGTATGTTTTCAATGTTCATAGATTTGATCGTATTTCTTCTGAAGCTCGTCAACTCCTTGGATGTTACTTAGAGACTTTTTTAAAATATCGTTGTTGTGCCTCACTCTTCAAAACTATTCACGTGAAGGAACCCATCTGCCTGTTTAACAAAATTCATTTATGTTCATCTAATCGCTTCATAGTCTTGCGTCCTGCCACATTCACCTGCTTAACATCACGCAAGCAATTTTTCATTTATGCTGTTAAGCTTTCGAATGATCTACTCATTCGTGTAAATTCCTAACAGCTTGTTTCAAATACCTCTCCAGTTTGAACTGATTTAACTTCTTGTTTTAATGAGTCCTTTATCTTGGTTGCGCTTAATTTTTCTTTAACTCAAAATTTTGTTTTCTCTTTTTTATTACATATATTTTCTTATTGTTCTCTTAAATTTTAAATAAGCATTCTTTTCTTTAAATGTTATATTGTATTATGTTATTTTATATCCTGTACTAATTATAAGTTTACCTTGATGTACAGTGTTGTTTTTGAACTAATAAACTAAACCATGACGTTGCTATTTTAAGAATCTGCTATGCTGAGCACGAGCTTGCGGTTAGTTGTAAAATTTAAGCTATGCATTTTTTTTTCTTAAACAGGGAAATTCGCCTGATTTTAATATTTTCTTTCACTCAAAAGACTGTGACGAATTCGCAGTATCAAATTTCCATTCCTGTTTAAATTCGAGTAGTGTTCAAAACTATAAGTTCAAAACTATAGGTTCAAAACTATAAGTATCTAGGTATCATCATTGCTAGAAATATGAGGTGGTCGCTTAAAATAGTATTTATGTTCCACTGTTCGAAGCATTTACCGTCTAAAAAAAAGTGCACTATGGTCTATTCGAGTCGAAACTGCAATAGGGCATTACTTGTTGGGGGGGGGTGCTTACCATAGCAATCTTCAGCCACTTCTTGTCTTACAAAAGTGTGCTGTAAAGAAAGTCTATAATACAAGATGTTTTACTCGTTCTCTGGTTTTGTGAATTCTTCCTATGAAACATTTGTACCTATATAAAGTATCAAAAATATTTTTTATTTGCAGAGTCCAAACACTAGTACCCAAAATTTACGTAGCTTTTCAATGAATCTTGTAAATCTTCCTCCTTTTCGCGCCACATTTTACAAAAAATTCTACTCTATTCTTATTTTCTAAACTACCTGTATATATTCGCAGTACAAGGTATCTAAGTAGTTATCTGAAACAAGACAAGATATGGCTTCTTGGTTTCAATCACGATGGAATTAAAGATTTGTTGTCAAACACAGTTTAACATCAACATAATACAATATAAACTCTCCTAGCATACCTACAGCTCTAATACAATAAAGTTTTGTTTATTAAAATTTTCCTATTTTAATATATTTTCTCTTTTATATCATCCCACACACTCAACACTTAAAACCTTCCGTTATATTGCGTTTCATATAGTAAATATGTCACTGCGTATTCTTATTTCGACATTTTTTATCAATTTTTGTTAACGATATCAATGAATTTACAATATAATAAATTTATGTATTGTACATACATATGTACATATAAGTAAGAACACTGAAAATAAAAAAAAATATAAATTTTGTGTTGATTTACCATATATAGTATAATACATGATCTGAAAAGTCCGTGCAGTTTGATAGTAAATCACAAAATTTTTGCAAAATTCAATTTTATTTATCAATATAGTTGCCTTCGAGGGCGATACACTGATTGAAACGATTTTTCAATCTTTCGGTACCAGTTTTGTAGTACGATTTCGGTTTAACCTCAAAATAGGTCTCTGTTTCGGCGATTGCTTCTTCATCGGTCTTAAATTTCTTTCCGGCGAGCATTCTTTTGAGGTCTGCGAACAGGAAATAGTCGCTGGGGGCCAAATCTGGAGAATACGGTGGGTGGGGAAGCAATTCGTAGCCAAATTCATTAAATTTTGCCATCGTTTTCATCGACTTGTGACACGGTGCATTGTCTTGATGAAACAGCACTTTCTTTTTATTCATTTTTCTGTGATTTCGTCCTTCAAACGCTCCAACAACGCAATGTAATAGTCGCTGTTGATAGTCTGCCCTTTTGGAGATAGTCGATGAAAATTATTCCATATGTATCCCAAAATACGGATGCCATAACCTTGCCAGCCGACTGTTGAGTTTTTGGTCAGCTGACTGCCGACTTGACTCTGGTGTGAAGTGATAGAGCCAAGTTTCATCCATAGTCACATACCGACGCAAAAATTCGGATTTATTGCGGTTGAAAAGCTTTTAACACTCCTCTGACTCATCAACACGTTTTTGTTTATGGTCGACTGTGAGCAAAGGCGGCACCCACTTTGAACAGAGCTTTCGCATGTCCAAATATTTGTGTATGATATATCCAACACGCTCTTTTGATATCTTCAGAGCCTCAGCTATCTCGATCAACTTCACTTTACGGTCATTCGTAATCATTTTGTGGACTCTTTTGGACGTCCACTGCGTGCATCAACTTCGGTGCTTGTATGACCACTTTTAAATTTTTCAATCACTTGCGAATGGTTCGTTCGGCTGGTGCAGAGTCCGGGTAACACTTATCAAGCCATTTCTTTGCATCGGCTGCATTTTTTCCCATCAAAAAGCAATGATAAATCAACACACAAAATTGCTTTGAATCCATTTTTTTTACAATAACATAAGTTGCTTCACTCACAACGCTATATCTCGAGAACTAATCGTCCGACAGCTGTCAAATTTATACACGTATCTTTGAAAGTTGGTACTAACTGAAAATGGTATGGATTTAATTCAAGTGGTGTACTCTCTTAGAAACGGCAGCCCATGTAATAGAGTGATTCATCGTGAGATTTGATTCATAATGTAAAATAGAACACACAAATTTGAAATTGAACTTAAAATTTTTATTATTGGTTAAAAGAACAACTCAAGAAATTTACTCTTTAGAAATGATATCATATAAATGTTGGCTACGACTACGTCTGAGGTGGTCAATCCGGAAGGTCCAATTTTAGACGACTCGTTCAAGCATAGCGACTGGTATCTCGCGGATAACACAAGTAATGTTGGCTTACTATACAAAGCGTCAATCGTAGCTGGCTTATTCCTGAAGACCCGAAACTTTACATATCCCCAGAGAAAATAGTCCAAAGGTGAAATATCACACGATCTAGGCGGCCTGTTTAAAAAGCAAATCGTGAAATTAAGTGCTCACCAAAATGATTTCTCAATAAGTCCATTGTTTCACTCGCTGTGTGGCTCGTAGAGCCGTCTTGTTGAAACCAGAGCTCACCGAGACCACGTGCTTGATTTTAGGAAGCACATAGTCTATTAACATGGCGCAATAACGGTTACCATTGACGGTAACATTTTGATTTGCATCATTTTTGAAGAATAATGGACCAATGATTCCACCAGCTCATAAACCACGCCATACCCTTGTTTTTAATGGATGAAATAGTAGCTCTTGGTACTCTTCGGGTTGCTTATTAGTCCAAATACGGCAATTTTGTTTATTAAAGTATCCATTGAGCCAAAAATGGGCTTCGTCACTGAAGAAAATTTCACGATAAAACACCGGATTTTTATTGACTTTTCCCAGAGACCATTCACTGAAAATATGGCACAAATTCAACTCACCTGGCTTCAATTCTTACACAGATTGAATTTTGTATGCTTTTAGGCAGAGATCTTGAAGTAAAATACGCCAAGTTGTCAAATACGCCAAGCCAAGCTACTGATAACGACGACGAATCGATTCGTCACGTTCTTCGTGTACACTCTCAGCTACAGCTGCTATAGTCTATTCACTAAGTGCTGGATGTGGTCTAACCGGTCGAGTGTCATCCACTAATGTAAACTGGGACTCAAATTTGCGAATAGTATTGGCAATAGTTGTTTCAGTAGGTTAATTATGCGCACCGTAAGTTATTCGAATCACACAAAAAAATAATTCTCACAGAACGCTGATTTTCGTAATACAGCTGAACAATTTGGAGACTCCGTTATGGTTTTAGTCTTTTTATGATAATTTGCCAAACAAAACTGAACAAAAATAATACAGCAGTTTGACAGGAATCACACGTCATCTGTCAAAAGAAGCCTAATGCAAATCAAACCTCACGATGAATCACCCTATATTAAGATTTGATTTGATTTGGCTCGAATAGACCAAATGTTGTTTTGCCAAACAGGAACTTTGAAAATGTTCAGTGTTGAAAAAAGGCGAAATAACCTTCCTAAATAAAATCAATATCTTGTTCGTAACTTCAGTATATTATAAAAATTAAAACAGAAATCTTTATCAACTGATTACAGAAATATGTTATTTTTGTAAATGACGTTTGTGTCGTGACATACTACCTTGATCCCGGAATTTATTCAGAAAATTAAAAATACAAGTTTATTCATCTAAATCTATATTGTCCCCTTCAAAGTAATCCAAATCGACTGAAACACACTTATGCCGGCGCTTGATCCAATCCTCGAAACATTTTTCATATTCGGTTTTCGGTATGTCCATCAGTGCTTCCTGCGATTTTTCCATTACTTCCTCTCGGCTGCTGAAACGCATTCCCCGTAGTGTTTTTTTTTTTTACCTCGATTGAATAGAAAGAAGTCACAGGTGGATGTTGGATGGTATTTGTTGCATTTGTCGTCAAAAAATTACGAATAATGATAGCACTGTGCGACGGTGCGTTATCATGGTGCAAAATCCATGAGTTTTCTGCCTCCAATTCTGGTCTCATTCGGCGAATTGCTTCACGCAAACGTCTCATAACGCCCAAATAATACTTTTTGGTTACTGTCTGGTCTTCTGAAAAAAATTCATGATGCACTACACCGTTGTAATCCATGAAAACCGTGGCACCAACTTTGCTGCTACATGACGAAAACCCAAATCATTAACTAAAATGTCTTGAACGAATCCATAGGCAATGTTCAAGTCCGCTATCTCTCTGATGGCTAATTTGCGGTTATTGACCAACATTTCTTTTACTTCATCAATGTTTTCGTCGGTTTTCGATGTCGATAGTCTGCCACTGCGTTCATCATCTTCGATTGACTCACGACCACTTTTGAACCACTCGTGCAACTGGTAAACGACCGTTTTCTTTAGAGAATCGTTGCCGAAACACTTTTATTTATTATTTCCAACGTTCGCGCACTATTAAAATTCATTTTTTACGCAAAATTTAATACAGGTTCGTTGTTGCAAATTTAAATCCATTTCTAAAATTGTAAAAAATTGCCAACACACACAGAGATAGATGTACTCTTGGCTTCGTAACTTTTGCAAATGTCAAGCTATGACGCTAAGATGTAGAGGGAATATCAACAACAGATGTATCAACTTAACAAAAAAAAAAAACTCAAATCGGAACAATGGGAGCGCCACACAATGACGCCACCGCGAACTTTTTGATCAAGGTGGTATGTTTTTTTTTTTTTTTTTTTTTTTTTTTTGGTTTATGAATTATGTGTTGACGTTTGTGTTTTTTGTTCAATACATTTAATTTTCAAATTCAAATATTTATAACTAAATAAGTATGTACATCTGTGTTGACCATAAAAATAAAAAGGACAAACGGGTTTCAGTAGATGCACATTCTGAACAACTACCATCTAGGTACGAATTGAATAGGAGAAGATGTGAGTCCCACTCCTCCAAGGGCAACAGAAAAGAAAAACAAATCAACGGGTGTCTGGTGTCACCACAACCAGAATTGAACCGGAACCGTTTGAACTGAAATCATCTAATTCTTCTGTCTTGAGCAGTGCCAAGAGCAAGAAAGTTTCTGGCACTCCTTCTGTAGATAATTTTTTTCGTGTACGTTGGCCAGGTGAAACCAACAAAGATTGCAGTACCAAAAGTGAACAAAATGGCCAAACCTATTGAGAAAAACAAAATCTGCACAAGATGTCTGGATTATGCTACACTACACCCAACAAAGTGAACGAAGGATACTCCTCTGATGTTACGAATTGGAAATGCTAGAAATGACAACAGTCTGAACGAGAGTGCAAAATTTCTTTTATAATACCAGAGAATGTTTCGCATCAAATTCTTGAATGGCAACTCAAATACTTCAAAGAAGATGAGACTTCTCATATGCACTAATGCTGTAGGATACGCTTTGGGACAGTAACAAACGTAAGTGAGACGCAACCGTCTCCTGGCCTTATTTTTGACAATATTGCCTCTCATTTAATATTTGTTATGAAGGTAAGACAGCAAGTAATCGGTTTAGTGCTATCCAACAGGTACGCTAGAAGAATTGTTGGATGAAAAGTACTTTTGAAGGCCTGGCAGCGGCCAAAAATATATCGAATTCAGAAATGGATGCGAGATTCTAGTCTTACTGAAAAGGAAAAATTTGCGGAAAACTAACGGAAAACACACGCTTTACGAAAGATCTCAATCGGTCAATACTCCGTATTAAATCAGAACCTGAACGATTTGAACTGACGTGCACAGCTAGGAAAAACTCCCCTGCAGATTGCCCGTTCCATCGTGGAAGCCAGATTTTCCGTGACTACCTAAGAAAACCTGAAAACTGAGGAGTTATTAAGACGGGGTCTGGAATGTTTACAGAAAGAAGCAAACAAAAAAAACAAGCTTACTTTGATTTCGAAGAGTGTCTCCTAAGAAGACCTTTAAGAAAATATCGAAACAGTCAGTGTAACCAGCGGGCTAGTCAAAGTTCTCAAACGAGGAAAATCAGATCAGGAAATCTCATAGCATCTATGCTGAGCCAAAATCAAAGACTCTTAGTCTCATGCTTGAGACTGAGGATCTTCGCTGTTAGCCTAGCACTGGTACACATACCGAACCTCTCTTGGGGAAAATTTTAAAAATTCTTTCAAAATTGAAGTGATTCTCTTTACGAGAAGAAGGAAGCTGGTGTTCTGACTCACCACCTCCATCCGTTTCTTTAACGAAGTTAAGCATTTGCGTATCATACTGTATAACACACTTCGAAAACTAATAAAGCGATCTCACTTGGCATTGTCAAGGAACTTTACGAAAGACATGTGATTTATCCCCAAGGACAGTATTCTGGATTTTCGCGGGTATGATAAGACCAATTTTATCACATGCGCCGGTTGTTCGGTTCAAAAAAATATGCCCCCACTGCTTTTATGATACTTCAAGAGACGGTCTGAATCGTCTTGACATTTATTTCATAGGCAGTACTCTCAAACCCACCTTTCGTTTAAGAAAAAGTGGTCTTTGGTACAACACGCACTGGAGCTTCGATGACTTTGCGCCCCGACTGTCATTTGATTCTGAGCTTATGGACATGTCGTCCGATGCAATAAAACCAAAAGTCCTGTTGTTGCGACAATACGTGATCGATTTTGACTGTGCCCAGGAATGGCACAATCTGAGCCAGGAAAGGAATATACTCCAAAACCGATCTAAGATGCGACGCTGGTTTCTTTCAAGCAAAGAAAACTTGCTTATGTGTGTCTTTTAAGCAGATGTGACTTTTGAAATTTTTTTTACTGTGTTAGTACACATGTTAGTACACAATTATATGGTATAGAATATTTAGTTTGTTTTTGATAGATAGAAAGGTTAGATGTGTTTTGCTGGGCTAGGCGACTTTCAATTATTATAAAAAAATGGAATAAAGAATTTGCATTAAATTTTGTGTAAAAAAATGGAATGAAGTGCTCTAGAATACTTGAAATGTTGACAGTGGTATACGGTGAGTCTGCTCTAAGTAAAAAAATATGTTTACAGGTGCTATCAGCTCTTCCAAGTCGACCGATAAGATGCCAATGACGAACCTCGCTCTAGACGCACAGCACATCAACAAAAGATAATAACGTCGAAGCTGTGAAGAAAATTGTTTTAGAAAATCGTCGAATCACCATAAGAGAAGTTGCCAAGGATGTTGACATATCGATTGGCTAGTGTCATGCAATATTTCGGATGTTATGGGCATGAGACGTGTGTCGGCGAAATTTGTTCTGAAACTTATTAAACCAGGGTCATAACTGGTAACGAATTATGGGTATATGCTTATGACGTCGAAATTAAAAAGCCCAATATCGTTCCAATGGAAGCACCCAGAAGGGCCAAGACCGAAAAAAGCACGTCAAGTTCGATCAAATGTTAAAGTTGTGATCAATGTTTTTTTATGATTACCGTGGAATTTTTACCTCCACCTCTTAAATTGTGGAAAAACAATTTCTGGCTTTTGCATCACGATAATGCACCTGTTCATTTATCGTCGCTTATTCGAGATTTTTTGGTCAAAAATAACGCGACAATCATGCCTCATAACCACCATATTCATGCGACTTTTTCTTCTTCCCAAAACTAAAGAGACCTATGAAAGGACATAGATTTGCAACGATTAAGGAAATAAAAACGGCATCGCTGAGAATTGGGAAAAGCGTTGGCAAAATTATACTTCATCTGAAGGGGATTACTTTGAAGGGGATAACATTAATATTGATGAATAAAAATAAAACTGCTCATAAAGCCGTTCTAAGCCCTTTTACCACTTTCAAGCTATTTGTAAAATGCAAAAGGTATCTAAACGTAGTCGAAAGGCGGAATTCTCCAAGCTCTTTTGGTCACAATGGGATTATGGAAAATGAAATCGTCGATAAAATAGCTTGGCAAGCCTTTTTTCAGGATCAGTAACTTCGATTGGGTTTGGTCTTCAGTTGCGTTTCATATGAGCAGAGCATGACTGCTGATGGTATGAGTCTCCAGGTTGCTGGTAGACCAAGTGATTGCTTACCGATGTCTCCAAGAGGTCAACTGCAGTGGCGTCGTTGGCGCTGTGTCGGTACCTTGCTGTGAAACCGATGATGACACCGCAGAGCAGTATAACCTCTGAGTATTCGGCTTACGTTCGCAAAGCTGAGGGTATTTGACATTGATCTCATAAATGCTGATACTGATGCCATTTTACCACTGAATGGCAATGCATTGGTTCTTCTTCTGAGTGCTCACTTTGTACAGAAAAAACAATAAATTAAAAAGGTGTGATGGAAAGATACTAAAGTACTTCTTCCAACCCAAATTTTCTAGAAGCGATAGAGTTAGGCAAGATGTTTTCAACTTTAAATACACAAATAAAATCTTGTTAATGATCACATTAAGAGCTGCCTCGCTTACTTAAGCTTAAAAAACATACAGACACCTTCACGTAGAAAATAAAAGATTTTTAAGAAAAGAAAAAAAAATTAAGTAAAATGCAAATAATCGTCCATTTTAGTGAATAATTTGAATAACTATGGATCTTTGCACTTCACATAATCCAAACGCAGAGACGATGTACAGTGCTCAATGAAAAAGTTGCTGCTAGTGAGAGCATAGTATTTGGTAAAAAAAGCGATTGAATTAATTAGCCCTCACTCCAGAAATTGCTGTGTCCATCCACTTTATGAAAGATTTTTCGGAAATTTCTCCTGTTCTGCTCGTAGAGCTCGTGAGCAGATCTAGTCCTTCTATGCAGGGCCGTTTTGAATGCATCTTGTTTAGCTGTATGTGTTTGCCGGCACTCTTCTTCGAACCGTGGGTTTCGTTGTGGTGGCCGAGCGGAACCTAGTGCGTCAGAACCGGCATCCCTGATGGGTTTTTAGCAATGTTGCCACTGGTATTTAATACTTGATTCTATCTGCGATTTGGCGATCTCTTGTAATTCTAACTTCCAACATCACAGTATAAGCTTGTCTTTGCGATGTCCTTGCGTCAATCATAATGTGATCAATCTGGCTGATGATTGATTATTCTTGAGATCTCCAAGTACCCTTATGAATATCGAGATGCAGGAACCGCGTGATAGCTATGACATGGTTTCGCTACGCCGCAAAATTGATTAGCTCTCCTTTCAGCTAGGACAATGCTCGTAGGTCTTTTTCAAGAGCTCGTAGAAGCTGTTTTTGGTGTCGTCATCTTTCTCCTCTGCGGCTGCGTGGTCGCATATAAGGATGATGTTGGCAAATTTAGCCTTAAAACGGATTGTTACGAGGCGCTCATTAACATGACGTAAACACAAGACTTTTCATTTCCTTTCTTTCCACCCTTTCTTGGATGGCGGTAACATCTGCTTTGCAGCAGTCCACAGCCTCCGCTAATTGATCGGCTGCCTTTGGCCTATTGAAGAACCTATATTAACATTCCACGTCGAGTTCCGAAGTTCGTTGTCTGAGGCTTGTTGTTGTTTCGTAACTCAATTTTTAACTGCGACGGCGCAACCCTCAATCTGGAGAGCAAGTCCCATTATAGATACCTCTAAGACGAGAGATTGGTTATACCGAAGCCCGTAACCCGTTTTGGGATGTGAGCACTGCCGTTGGTCTATTAAGGGCTTATCCTTTACCATCACTTTCCAAGATCTTGACAGACTGGGACAGACGGTCCGGAAGGCGCAGTATAACTGCACGCGTACAGTTAACTGAGCTAACTACTTTCGACAGTAATAATCTGCGAGTGCATCTGGGTGCACCGATGTTCGCCATTAATCTCGGCAGCGTGGATTGGATGACCGATGCTTCTTTATCAACGTAGTGGTGGCCGTGGTGTAGTTTTATATGCATAGACTCCTCAAGCAGAGGGTCGCGGGTTCGAATCCCGTGTAAGGTAATTCTCTGAAAAACTCTTTTCATAGAATTTTATGTTGTTATATGAAAATCCCATTGGCGTCAACTCTACATGAAGGCATAACACTGATGTTGAAGTGGTTGCTGGCTGAGCTTATTGTAACGCACTAACAACTAGCACGTACTAAGACCCACTGGTTGAGGATGCACTGGCTCGTCCCGTCCAGTTTGACAACCACCTCTGGGGAAAATATCGAAACCAAGCACACCTGAGTTTCAAAGTACTACACCGACCGCCCGCGCCCTGGATAAAAGCCAATAAAAGGGTTTTCATATCCCCTAAGTACTTTAATGCCGGTTCTGATTTTAATACTTGATCTCCTGCACTTACCTGTATGTATTTAAGACCCTTGCAGCTATTGATAAGAACTGCTTTTGTTCTATGTTCTGCTAAATTCCGACTAACTTTCTCAAGCCAAGTTTTGCCTCGGGATATCGCTTCGCTTGTATTCGATTCTACCTAGTGAATATGTTTGATCAGCGTTACAATGTCGTTTGGAGGCTTTGGGAGAATAACATCATACCGGAAAAAACCGTCATACATAATATTTCTTAGGAAAGAAGACAGACCTGCTGTAACGTTGAATTGTTTGATACCGTCGTGGGTATTACATACAGCTTGACTTTCTGTTCCGGAGGATGTAGTTTGGTACGCCCATCCTAGTAAAAGTATTCATTATAAACACCCAGTTTGCCGAATTGAAATCATTTCTGGTGTCTAATGTGATACTTCGTTCCTTATCGCCATCGGCGTTCTTCGATGGCTGTGGTTGCTATATCAGAACTGTTTTGATTGCGTCACTCTGGAGCAGGATTATCGGAACCCAAGTTGATGTTCTGAGAATTTAATGCTATCTTCTACTATAGTCATCAATCTAATGAGCTTTTCTACAATTTTTGCTATGGTATTTCGACAACAAATGGGGCGATACGACAAGGGAACTCTTAAATTATTTCCAATTCAGCTGTAAGTTACTTCTATAAAGATATCTGATTTCGATATAATTGCTGCTTTAAGGGCTCTGTTTGGTATTCAATCCGAGTCTGGTGTTTTCCTGTCGCTAATCTTTTATATCTTCTTTAACAGGTGGGATACCTTTGCAATTCCTATGACTGAAACGTTTCGGTGATTGTTCTGGAAATTGTGTCTTGAACATGTTCGTTGAGATGCTCTATGTCATTTGACCTTTGTCATGACGATCCTGTAGGTCGTTCCTCAAGGGTTAATATCGGCTTCTTCGTCCATTAGCTTTCAGAAGCTGTTTGTTTTTGCCGTCCTTAAAGGCCCATTTTAATGATCTACTCGATTGCTTAAGAATAACACAGAGTCTGATTAAAATCCAAGCTTCCCCTTTATCATTTGGCCTTTTGTCTCGCTCTCAGACAGCTAGATTTAATTTCGTCGTTCCACCAGTAGAAGGGTGAGGTGGATAGCCTGGATAGCCTGGATAGCCTGGGCCTTCTTTTTGACATAGAAGCATGACATGCAACTGGAGCGCTAGGTTTTTCACCGTCCCGGGTCTCTGTTGGTAAGTACTATTGACTTCCTTTCGGAATCTTCCGGCAATTCTCTGAAATCGCTAGAATGGAAGGGTTTGTTTGCTCATGTCCATATTGTCGATTTTATTGTCGGATCACTTACCAAGAAAAGAAAGAGAATAAATAAATGCAAAGTGATTCCATTTTGTAGTTATTGGCTTTGTGGTCCTATTCTTCGCATTTCAGTTATTGGCTTTGTGGTCCTCTTCTTCGCATTTCATGCATAGCTTTGAGCGTTCTAGCTCGCTTTTGGAGTGGCGTACTGACCGAATTCAAGGTACATGAAGCACTTTGTATGCTCCATTCGTTAGCGGTCCGATTTTGATTCTGAATGATTTTTTTAATAGAACTACATACAATAACGTTACCTGCAGGCAGGCAATTTGAATGTGTACGTAAGCATTTCTTAAGCTAAGTCAATCACTATCGCACACTTTGTAGTGTAAATTTATTGGCGACTCACAGATGTCCTCTATTGTTGTAAATTCGTCAATATCCTCTATCTGTAGAGTAATGCGGTGCGTTAGTGCTCCAATTTCTACTTCGTTACAGAGGGTTTCACTGATAACATTCTTAAATTGGCCGGTACATATCGTACATACATTCACTTCTAATTTTCCCCTAAACCAAATTTCAACCACCATTTGGAGGAATTTGAAATTTAGCGATCCCTTTCTACTTTTGAAGAAGAAAGCTCCAAAGTTCCAAAAATTAAGTAACTCTCTGAATCGAAATCATCACTGATCTTCAATATTCTACCAGTCCTTGTACTCTAAGGCTACAAAGCAGTAATTTTCTAAGAAAACCCCAGGGGACATTTTACTACTCAGGAGACTAGCAGATCATAGGCGGCATCCGAAGGGTTGCCTTTTTTATGTACCGGCATACATCGCAAACTGGTGCGCCTTCGAGATTAAAACTAGTCTTTTGCCATCCCAATGGATGTAGGTTGTTCAATGAAATATAAATGAATCTACGAGTACCTATAGTGATTACTTACGAATAATTATCCAGCGAATTCTCCCTTGGATTATACTTAAGATGCAGCAGCAAATTTATTATACTCCTATAATAGCTTATTAAGAAGCAATGTAATGAAGTACTCGAGTAATTAACTTATCTCATCTCGCTTAAAGCAAATTATAGCAAAAACATCTCAAGATGGCCTCAATGCCTAAAGTCCATTACTTGTCCCCAATATTTTTTTTTCTCCCATTTAAGTTTACGAGTATTTTTCTCAAGTTGAGATTAAAATGAAATTTAATTATGCAGTCGATGCGCTCAAGCCATAGATACACCACCGACCTATCACCTGGCAGCTGGCAACCGATATCTAACAGCGACTGCAAAAACTATAAGAACTTCCCTTACTACTATCTCATGCTAAACTAGAGCACAGTAAAAGTTCAGCAAGAGCAAGAGTTTATCTGATTAACACTGAAGGGTTTCAATTTTAAAGTAATTTTGACCTAAATAGTGAAGCCCGCTACAGCTTCAGGCTGCAGAGCGGAATATCCTGCAGACATGCACTCCGAACTTTTCGAGGTTAATTAAATTCATATCATGATGAAAGACTTGAACTTCTAACATGAAGTTAGAAGACACCACCCAGCATAGGAACCAAAACCAACACCAGCACCAGTACTAACGCCAGCACCAGCTCATAGTGCAGTACTCTTTTGCATGTTGTGCATCCGTGTGCGGCACCTACCTGCAAAATTTAGACGCGGCTACTTTTTTCATTGTCTACCATATCCTTTGGCATTTGAATACTCTATTTAAGAGATGTGCAGAGGGTAGGGTCTCCGAGCCATATACCAATATAAGGGTGGAAATTCCAAGCAATTTTCAGGCTCAGTCTTGCAAAAAATCTTTGGTAATTAAAATTTTTCTCTTTAGTTGATTGCTTTCAAAACAAGAACCTTCATCACTTCAACCATAAGAAGATTAAGATACCAAATTAAGTCGCATGGCAAAGTGGAACACTTTGGTGATAAAAAGAAATTAGATATAAGGACTTAGATGAGGTGTCCAACACACTCGCACATGAGCGGGTTTCAAAAACTTTTCCATGTACGAGTGCTATACATAAGTATCTGGGATACTTTTCCTTTACTTGATACTTGAGGAAAAAGCATCTTTATCATGAACTCCACACCAGTATTTCGAGGTGTTGTGTGCTGGAGTTTTGCCGGAAGATTGAGTGCTTTGAATATCCTTTTTAGTGCAAAAGTATACCAGGAGTTGTGAAGAAGATTTGTTGATATTCACCTTGACGTTAATGTGTAGTTGATGTTGTATGAGTATGTTTGTTGTTTTGAAAGGATTTCCTTCTGCTTTATGTTTCCTGAATTTAATGAGCTTGTGCACACATATATCCTGGTTGATAAGCAGAGGTTCTTTTCACATGAAGGCGCCTTAACCAAACTTAGCAAAATTAACTCTCAGCAGAGCAATCATTTGTATGTCTTGAATTTTCTGGAAATAGTGTTGGCAGCCTAATGTCAATGGAGTAAGCAATGTGAAGTCTTGTATTCTAGTTATGATCATAATTTTATTGAAAGTCACTTGAACAATAAACAAAGCTTTTATAAACGATACTAAAAATTCATACACAGAGGAATGGTATGTTAGAAACTTCAAGGCCTTCAGATGGTCTGACACAAATTGACCAAGCTACTGTCGATTAATAAACAACACTGAAGGATAGAGCGTTAGTAATGCATAAGAGAGCGCATCCTGCGACAACAACAAAAAGAATATTGTCCTTACCATATCTAACTTAACATGGAAAAAAACTAAATGAGGAAATATCATTTTGTTTTCATACACTTTGTTTCCACACACCAAAGTAGAACCGTCCAAAGTCCTATGCTGCAAAATAAAATCATGCAAATCACAGGCTTGAACACCTGCTAACTGCCAAGTTCGTAGCTAAGTACTTGACTTACCATCTAGTGGTGGTACCGGTTGTGGCTCTTGCAGTTTGTGCCATTGCTCCATTCTGTTGGCACCACATGTCCTCCCAATTCTTCTAATTAAGGAATGAAAATTCATTGATCATAGCTCTGCAGCACTACAATCCACGTTGGCCGTCGTCGTTCTAAGAAAAACTGCTTCAGCATAAGCCGTACACCATGCACTGACTTTGAGTGGCTGTAATTGCTCTTCGTACAATACTCGCGGAATTTCAACGCCCCAGAACCAAAAATTTTGTTTGTTTACGGCATTTAACCACTATGTAAGCGAACACAAAAAGTTACATTTGTACAAACAAAATTTTTCTGTTACAACTAATCCAGCTGACCACACAGGAGTCGCATCCATTTCGGCTAGTTATTTTCTATTGTACAACACTCGCGCTTATAAGTTTCCCAAGTCACTTCTAAGTGGACGAGACCAGTACCCAGCGGCTACCACGGAGAGGTATGATAATAACGAGTAATGCGTAGTCATAGTTGCAACACTGGGTATCGTCAGAGTACCTACCCTAATCGTTCACATCTAACCGCCAAAGATCATGTGAGGTTGCGAGGAAACGTAAGGGTAGTCCCTTCCTCTTCCTCTTCCTCTTCCTCTTCCTCTTCCTCTTCCTCTTCCTCTTCCTCTTCATCTTCCTCTTCCTCTTCCTCTTCCTCTTCCTCTTCCTCTTCCTCTTCCTCTTCCTCTTCCTCTTCCTCTTCCTCTTCCTCTTCCTCTTCCTCTTCCTCTTCCTCTTCCTCTTCCTCTTCCTCTTCCTCTTCCTCTTCCTCTTCCTCTTCCTCTTCCTCTTCCTCTTCCTCTTCCTCTTCCTCTTCCTCTTCCTCTTCCTCTTCCTCTTCCTCTTCCTCTTCCTCTTCCTCTTCCTCTTCCTCTTCCTCTTCCTCTTCCTCTTCCTCTTCCTCTTCCTCTTCCTCTTCCTCTTCCTCTTCCTCTTCCTCTTCCTCTTCCTCTTCCTCTTCCTCTTCCTCTTCCTCTTCCTCTTCCTCTTCCTCTTCCTCTTCCTCTTCCTCTTCCTCTTCCTCTTCCTCTTCCTCTTCCTCTTCCTCTTCCTCTTCCTCTTCCTCTTCCTCTTCCTCTTCCTCTTCCTCTTCCTCTTCCTCTTCCTCTTCCTCTTCCTCTTCCTCTTCCTCTTCCTCTTCCTCTTCCTCTTCCTCTTCCTCTTCCTCTTCCTCTTCCTCTTCCTCTTCCTCTTCCTCTTCCTCTTCCTCTTCCGTAACTTATATTATTTCATTATTATTATTCTATTGGAACATGCGTTGGAAAGCTACTGTCATTGAACGTCATTTCAGTATATGTCATTCATTTGAAGCGTGAACAACAACAATTTTTTTCACTCA
This sequence comes from Volucella inanis, assembly GCA_907269105.1. Taxonomy (NCBI): domain Eukaryota; kingdom Metazoa; phylum Arthropoda; class Insecta; order Diptera; family Syrphidae; genus Volucella; species Volucella inanis. Next base: position 155,284,328 of record OU026153.1, read on the forward strand.
AATATGTCGAACTTTCTGTCAGAAAAAGTGTTTTTGCGGTGAGTTCTTCTTCATTACTTTAATATGAAGGAAACTGCTGCCGAAAATCATCGTATTTTGGTGGAAGTTTATACTGAACATGCGCTAGCTGAGCGAACATGCCAAAAGTGGTTTGCACGAATTAAAAGTGGTGATTTTGGCTTGGAAGACGATGAACGTCCTGGGCAGCCAAAAAAGTTTGAAGATGAAGAACTGGAAGCATCACTCTATGAAGATTGTTGCCAAACACAAGAAGAGCTCGCAGAATCTTTGGGTGTCACTCAAGCAGCCATTTCGAAACGTATAAAAGCAGCTGGATATATTCAAAAGCAAGGAAATTGGGTTCCACATGAACTTAAGCCGAGAGACATGCGGTTTTGCATGTCCGAAATGCTGCTGGAACGCCAAAAAAGGAAGTCATTTTTACATCGGATTGTTACTGGTGATGAAAAATGGATCCATAACGACAACCACAAGCGCAAAAAATCATATGTGAAACCCGGCCAACCAGCCGAATCAACGGCAAAGCCGAATATCCATGGCGCGAAGGTAGTGCTCTGTATTTGGTGGGATCAGATGGATGTGCTGTATTATGAGCTGCTAAAACCGGAAGCTACCAACACAATTAATCCGTTTGAAGAGATCAGTAGCCGAAAATTACCCGGAATATGCGACCAGACACGAGGCAATAATTTTCCATCATGACAACGCTCAGAACCACGTTGCTATTCCGGTTAAGAACTATTTGGAAAACAGTGAATGGGAAGTCTTACCCCACCCGCCTTATAGCCCAGACCTTGCCCCTTCTGACTACCATTTGTTCCGGTCGATACAGAACGCCCTCACTGCAATATGGTTCACATCAGAGCAGAATATCAAAAATTGGCTTGATTCATTCTTGGCTGCCAAGCAGTTCTTTTGGGATGGGATCAACAAATTGCCAGAAAGATGCGAAAAAGTCATAGCTTCAGATGGGCAATACTTTAAATAATACTATTGTACATTTTTTTCTTAAATAAACGTTCAAATTTTGAAAAAAAAAACCGCACGAATTAAATTACATACCCAATAGATACCGGTATATTATGTGGTATCGGTCCGACCTATGGAATCCTACCAACTTGGTATTCATGCAACTGACAATTTGATCGACTTATCGACTTATGAATATCATATCATTGGTATTCGGCACTTTTAGTCTGCCTCAGCTGAAATGAACTCCATCTGAAGACCTATCCTTTTCATTGCCTCTAATCCCATTCTCATGCCCCTTCTTAGAATTGTTAATAGACTCTGGTATGTGGGCTGAACCTCCTTGGGAATGAAAAAAATTTTTTTTAAATGTTTTTTTATTTTATTCAAAACAGTCCCCTTTTAGTTTGATACACTTATTCCAGCGATTTTCCAACTTCTTGATCCCGTCCGAAAAGTAATTTTCCGGAAGGTCTGCTAAATAATCCTTCGTGGCGTCAATGATTTCCTCGCGTGAGCTGAATTTTTATTGATGAGCCATCTTTTGAGGTTTGGAAAGAGATAACAGTCCGAGGGATCCAAATCGGGCGAATACGGTGGATGCGACAGCAATTGGAGCCGTAAAGCCTTCAATCGCTCCAATAATGCACAGTTATACTCGCTGTTGATGGTTTTTTCTTTTTCGAGCTAGTCCACGAAGAGTATGCCATGAAAGTCCCAGAAAACCGACGCCATAATCTTTGCGACCCATAGTGCCTCCCTCAGTCACTTCGGAGCACTCGTGCCGGCTTCAGTCCATTGCCGGACACTCATTTTGTTCTCTGGTGTGAAATAGTGGATCCAAGTTTCATCAACAGTTACCAATAGACACCAAAAGTCCGCCCGATTCCGCATCAGCAAGTCCAAACACTCTTTCGAAGTATTCTCGCGTTCGTGTTTTTGGTCACCCAGCGGCAGGATAACTTTTTCATATGCAGAATATTGCCCAAAATATGGCATGTGCACTCAGTACTAATCTTTGTGGTATCTGCCAACTCGCGCACCTTCACTTTCCGTCAGCCAACTCCATTTCACGAACTCTCGGAACCAATATCTGACGGACCACTAGCCCCATAATTTTTATCCAACTTTTCTTTTGTTTCCTTCGCCGTTTTGCCTCTCAAAAAATAATGTTTTATGAGAGAATGAAAATCGTTTTTGTCCATACTCAACATGATGCCAAACACGTCAACAACAATCAGCTGTCAAAACAAAATTAAAGACAGTATCGCACCGAAATTTGGCATGTCGGTATGAACGGACTTCAAGGCACCATAACCTTTTTTGCAGTAGCAGCGCATTCTGGCGGTCAAGGAGGCTACTTTTCGCAAGTTAGTGGCGTTTGCAACTATATGGAAAGCAATTAGACCTCATCTTCACAACTGATCTCATCAACTCCTTAATATTCACATCCATCTGCTTTTATGTGCCATAAGACATCTTCTACATCCTCTCCTTGGTATAATCGTAGACTCCGTTTTTATGAAACAAAAGAAACAAGTTATGAGCGGTATTCCTTTGCTCCCGCTCTTCTTCCGACTACTCAAACTATCTAATATAAGTACACATCTTCATTTCATTGAACTCTTCAACTCTCTTTATCAACACTACCTGAAAAGCTCGCAAACCAATCTTCAAGTGATCCTCCTACTATCGCCATTTGCAAACAACTCTTTCGTACCAGCTCCTTTTTAACCTACCAAATTTCACCAAAATTTCGATCCTGCAGTTATTGAAGAAAAGTTATTAAAACTTAAGGACGAATTTCTACCTAGCCCAGAATTTCCTCAGATTTTGAAGACCTCTTTTATAATTCCGATATACAAATCGGAATCTAAGCGTGAAGTTACGAATTACTGTTTCATTGTTAAACTATCTTATATACCCAAACTGTTTGAAAGCATCTTATACCAAGCTTAAAGCTTCAAATACAAGCCTTTTATTTCACCCCGACAACATGGCTTTTTATAAGGCAGATTGACTTTCACAAACCTAGTTAAATTTGTGTCCTTTGCTCTCACAGCCTTAGAAAATGCCAAATAAATCGATGTTATTGCATCTGATTTCACTAAAGAGTTTCATAAGGTATTTCATCAACTGATCCTCTTCAAATTGTAAGCCTTCTTCTTTGAACCTTTTTAATTAAAATAGATTTCTACTTACCGACATTATATGTAGAGTTCGGTTTAGATCCGCACTTTTTATTCCATCGTTAGCCTCATTTGGAGTTCCTCAAGGCAGCCGTCTTGGCCCTCTTGTCTTCATTCCTTTTATTCACGATCTTGAGAGGATCACTGAACACTTTTCCCCCTTCCTTTACGCCGACGACACAAACTACCATATTTCTTCTCCCCATGACTCTGCCAATCTATAACCTTCTCAGCTAAATATAACCCGTTTCCTCCGTGACCTTATTTTCAAGACCTTGATATATTTTTCAATTGTGAGCTTTATTTCCATTCGCATATCGATAAAATGATCCTGAAGGCCAACTCATCATTTTATTTGCCTCCTGCTCGAGTATGCCGATCAGGCTTGGTCCTTCTTTCACCGAATCCATGTTTCCTTTCATGGTCTGCCCTAGAAAGACGCTTTCATAGTATCTCCCTATCAAGACCGACACAAACTTATCAATATGAATTCGTTAGAAGAACGTAGGAATATTGCTAGATTTTTTTTTTTTTTTTTTTTTTTTTTTTTTTTTTTTTTTATAGACTGTTCTCATCTACGTCATCCTCGTCTCTTCTATCTACCGGTCCACTGCTCCAAAAGGTTAACTCAAAACTTTCGGTTTTTGACTTCAATCTGAGCACTCATCGTCTCAAATAAGATCTTCTCCGTCATTCCCTTGGTTACTAATTCTTAAGCTTTCTTGTTAGTTTTTAAGTTATATTAAGGTTGTATTAAGCCAAATGTGGGCCTCAGCCGCTACCAAAATTCAAGCTAAGCAGCCTGATGCGAGCACAGGTCAGACGTTCAAAACGATAGTGCTACGCGGTATCGTCATCACAGATCATCAGATGCCCAGCACACTGAAGTGTTTTCCAAAAGCTTACTGCTCCGTCACGACACCAGTAAGCATCCTGCAGTGTTCCCTGATAAGAGACCTCAGCTATCTATTCCTTTTCTGGCTCAGATTTTGGCCGGAACCAGTCCTTGGCACAGGCAAAGTCGATTTCTTACTTTTTACTTTTTTTACAGAAGGAAATCTGGTGCCATTGCGTCAAACAGCATGTCCATAAGACCAGAGCAAAAAGACACCAAGGTCATCAAGGGTCCAGCGCGTGCTATATCAAAGAATATCAAGAGGAGGGAGGTTCATCTATGCATCTTGAGCGAAGCCAGGCGTGCTAGGGAAGTCCCCCAAACAGCTGAGACAGACCAGAGGCAGAAATGCATTCTCAAACCAGTTTTACGGACATTGATCTCGACCATTCTCTGCAACATGAAGTTAGTCAGACTTACGCTACTCTGACTGTTCGCTAGGGTATTGCTATGTATACCAGTGCCAAGCTGGCAGTGAAGATAGGTTCCTATTAAGTTGCCTGCGAACTTCGCCTCAGTGTAGCCATCAAGTTTTCAAAGTGATTCCAGCTATCCATCAGACAGCCGACAAATAGGATATAATTGGCTTAATCAAAAACGCGTAGATTCCAAAGACCATTCTCAGTGACAGGACCATGTCTCAGCTATTAGGCACTTCCAGAAGGCCGACAGCGCCTTACAGGCTTTCAACGTAACATTTTCTGTCCATAGAAGTTTTGTGTTTAGGATCACACCTTTATTGGAGAATCGGATGGTAATCCCTTTAAGCACTAGATGAGTCAGACCAGACAGCTCGTAAAGAGAGCGACCTCGGTTTTGAGAAGATTGACTGAAAGCGCTTCAGAGCAGACAGTCACTAGACACGAGCCAATAGACAGTGCAGCATATTTACCCGATTGTGCTTGTGAATAGACTCTAGAACTATCGAACGCGTTTACCAGTGAATCGACCAACATGCCATCATTTTTTGACCACAAATCAACATCCGCAATCAGTGTCCTATTCACCAGCATTCGTTTTTTGCACAAAACTAGTTATTTGACTACGCCGTGTTATCTGGCCGAGTTACACATGCCGTCAAAAGCTGCGTTGTCGAAAGTACCCTCAATGTCGTTGGACATGCCTAGCACGTATTACTTCTTGTCGAGCGCGCCTTCAGTTCTGCCTACTAGATTTTGAATCGCACGCTCGTAATATTTTCCGCGTTGGTAGGCGTGTTGCATCGCAGAGTCAGACTTAGGCTACTCTGGCTCTTCGCTAGGGTTTGAAGATTTTCTCCCGAACTACTAGCAGCTGATCTATGTATAATTTTTTGTAACATAAATGGGTATACGAGTATGCCATCGGTGACAGGCGACTTGAAGCCATCGAGCGAAGCAACAGCATTTTTAATGACCTCATCTGTCACCACAACCGAAAAAATATACCAGCTACGGCGTAGTGTGCTATTTAGCTCGCTTGCAGCTTCGGTAATAGGATCTGGTTGTGAGCTTTTTCTAATTAGTTTCTGATTTGGTTACCTACGAACGTCGACTCAGTGTAGGTGCCATCAGATTTTCTAATTGATTCCAGTCTGGTTGATATTCCTCTTTTGAATACTTTGTCTTTATAACAGGTACTTCTGGACAGCCTCAGGATAAGCCTCTTATATTCTTTTTGCTTCAGTCTGAAAAGCCTTCAGTCTTCCTCCAAATTAGATATGTTAGACGTTTTGTTTAGACGTTTTCTGTTTTCTTTCCGAAGACGCTGTAGATCTGTTGGACTTATCCAGTTGGTTTTCTGTGGATTCCTCCTCTTCAATAAGGTCGAGATCTCGCATACGATTCTGAATTCAATGTACGTATGGTCTGACATACAGATCTCCGGTAGTACTTTCCTTCCGGTGATCTCATTAACTTACCTGTTGTATAACGTTAAGTCGAATATCTGCTATCTTATTGTCATAACAAGAGTTAGCTGATGACCAATATTATTGACCAGCAGATCAAGCGATAGTATGAAATGCAGGAGATTGTTGCCTGTCATGTTGCATTTACTACTGCCCCAAAAAGTACTCTGAGCATTAGCACCGCAGCATGCAATAACTCCTATCTTCCTAGGAATATTGTATGGGGCCGGCTACCGCCTTCGGTGGTGGTGGTAGTAACGAACCATAGGGAAAAAAAAACCGACGCAACGACGAATTTATGCTATTCTCCATTCGTTTTGTAGTTTACATCTGTACCAACAAAATCTTGGTGCCAAAATTGCACAAGTTTAGATGGGTTTTTTGTTTTCCCGATTGTTCATTATATAGTGGTGTGAAACCCCTTAAACCCATGGCTTGTGCATGCTCTGTCTAACCCACAACAAAAGAATAGCTATCTTTGTTTTCCCGATTCTTTCTCTCCTTATGATAATAGATTTTTTTATCATGGATTTGAGTACAGCAATTTCATTCTGATTTCCTAATACCATTTCAGCGGCCTTGCGGTTTAAATAAAACTTCATCCCTCTCCATTGGATGATAGAATTGCACATACTTTTCTTGTAACGAATCACAAAATCCAGCTGATATCAAAGGTTTTATTTATGACGCTTCAAATTGGTATATGAAAAGTGAAAACTCTATAAATTTCCTACATAACATCTCCACAAATCAGTTAACAGTATACCTGCCTGAGACCAGATAGACTTGTGAACCTGTCCACATACTCATATAAACCCCTACACCCCATAAATATTTTAAAGCCTCTTAACTATGTAACTTGTATCCTGCTCTAACGAGGAACCCACGTAAAATCCTCACATTCCATCCAGGTTTCATCCTTTTAATTTCCCTCTTAGCTTTTCATGCTGCACGGCAACATCATAAGCTCTATTCAAATTTCCTAATTACCGTTTAAAAAAAAAATTAAAAAAAGAAGAACAAATAAAACAGAACTGAAAATGGTAACACAAAGAACCACCGACCGATAACAAATGAAACAGATTTTCCCAGAAACAACCGCCTTCGGTCCCCAGAGTCGCTCTTTGCATGGCTCAAAACTAAAGTGATAATAACTTCACAACGCCCTGAATCTCAACTAGAAAATAATTAACTAATTCCTATTCTGGGCTACAATCAAATCGGCGCCCATAATTCCAATTACGTACAATTAGTACGAGTGTACAACTGTGAACATTACTACATTACAGGGAGGAGGACATTTTCGGGGGGTGGCTCTTGTATAGTGGTAGTGACGATGATACTCGTAGCAGGCGACTTGGACAATACCTGCTAACAATGGTGCAGGGGTAAGGGCAAACAATGGCCTTAGGAACTGGAGAATTCCAGATGGTCGGGCTCTGGAGTTGTGGAGAAAAATTTAAATTAATGCTGCTCGTACTTATCTTATTGTTCCAATTTCGGTGGGGGCTCACGAAGAGGGGTTCGCAAAATCAAAAGGACACACACCATTTCTATGGCTCATTTCATTTTGGGCTCGCTTGCTTGCCTGTCTGCCTACTTCCCCCTGGGAAACTCTAACGTTTTTCCCCTTGTAATGGACTTAAGGAGATTGTTAAGTAGAACAGCCTTAAGTACAGTTTAAGACTAATTTATAGAGCCAGGTATTTAATTTCTATTTTTTATATTCTTAATTAAATTAAAAGTAAAGGTAGTATATCTTTCAGAAACAAAGATACACCATAGCCGGTTTATGAGTCAGTACATGTTTTCTCACTCAGTTACCTGGATATAGTCGATTGAACAGCGACCACCAGCTGATTTTCTGCGAAATTCTAGTTATAGTTTCTCAGTTTCCACCTCTGCACACCCACAATAAATACATGGCACCCTTACTGTCGTATCGTAGTTAACCAGTCTTCAAACATGTCACTCATCCGAACTTAAATCAATATATCATGATAGGAAATTGGCCAAAAGCACTGATTTTATCGTATCTTCTTCCATTTTTAAAAGAAGTTTTGAGAAAGGATAATCCACTGATCTTTCAAAAACGTATAAACGGATATGTTTAATATAATAAGCTAACGCTTGGGAATCCGCGTTGCGATTTATCGGAAACTGCTGGCAGTAACAACTAATTTCGTAGCGTAGTGCTTGCCTTAACTCTCAGCGGTGATCCTTATTAACAGCATGATGCTAAGATGACGTCACGTCACGAACCAGCTAATAGCGTCAGATGAAGACTGATTCACTTTTGCCGGCCTTGGCAAACAAGTTAAAATCGGACAAAAAGAGAATGGAAACTTCAGCTAACAATGCAGCTAACATCAACTCGAACCAGTATCTTGTCGAAGGCAAGAAAGTGAGAAAGTTTAAAGTCGAACAGCTCCAATCGCAAGAAACCCCTTGGGACTTTTCCGATCGAGTCTCCCTTAACTTCTCGAAAGTTCCAGTGACACCACCATAGAAGTAGAAGACCAATAACATCCCATCGAAAGAACAATCAAAGAAACTGTTGGTTCGATGACGAATTCAGACAAGCAAATCTAGAAATCTAGAAAAAAAACGGACGTAATATACAGAGCAACATTTTGCCTCACAGTGAAGCTCATTCGACTATTTTGAATAACGATGGAGAATAGACACTATTACGTCAAGGTCGGCAATGCCAAAACCGAAACCTTCAATGTCAAAGGAGGACTTGCATCATTCTTGAAAGAATTGTATGGAACTCACAAGTCAACTCCTGAATCACTTTCATTCAAAAATCTGTTCAGTTAGTCGAAGACGACTTTTACGTATTGGGAATAATACCACGAGCTATTAATGGAGCATTTGCGACTATACTCGTAAAAGCAAAATCGGCAAAAAATGGGTTAAGCGGTCAGCAAAGATTAAACCAAATAATTGCTGACAATAAAGAAGACGCATCGTTACGATAGACAACTTCAAATTTGAGGCAGTAAGGGACTTTATCTACCTCGGCTCTGCTATAAATTACGACAGCGACACCAACGCGAAAAATGTGCCGAAGATTCATAGTTCTTCTTTGGGCATAGAAGGCAATTAAGTGGAAAGCCCTCTCTATAACAACTTGAAGGGGCAATTCCGGTGAAGCACTGGTGGTAAAAAAAGCAGTAGAACAAGATATAGCAGAAGATTCTACGCCGGTGTTCAGCAATGTCAGTTGGCTGTGCAATATTGGTATAATATATCTATTAGTCTTATCGTACGATTTTGAATTTTATCGTATAGAAAGTGCAGAGAGGTTTTAAAAGACTAACTGCTCTAATTTGAGGAAGATTAGTGTCTAATGTAGGCCAGATAAGATGGGGTAAGGAGGTAAATCTTTACATCGGTTAAGGAGGCGTACAGTCGAATCAAATCCTACACCCTCCGAAGTATGGGGGGCAATCGAAAATCTTGGGTAAGTTTTCTTACTCTATTGTATCTGCATAAAGGCAAAGACAACACCAAAATTTTCAACAACTACTGATCGGTTAAATGGGTATCGCAAACTAAAAAAATATACGAAAGAACTGGCAAGAGTGATTCTTCATTTGATCCCTATGGAGATCAGGATGACAAAGCCTTTCACCCCACAAAATTTTTTTCTGTCGGTTCAGAGCAGGAAAGGTAGTGCTCCGCGGTGCCGTCATCACTTTTACATCAAGCATAGCAGTGCTAAGCAAAACTCTCGTACCCCATCCAAATGCCACCAAGCAAACTTCAGTCTTTCCTGCTAAAAAACAGCAGAAAGGCCGCTGTCTTCTTAGAAACGTTAGAAAGAATTCATTTGGTCTGCATGCCACCTGGAGTCATACCATCTGTGCTGTGTTTATACGACAGCCAACTGCCAACGGAAACCATAATCGAGGACGCAGGTAGACCTAACGTTGGCTCGTGTCCTGTAAAACTCTCCTCTGAGCCTTGTCCGGGGTTTCCACATCCCTTGGCACAGGCAAGACTCACATCATTCAGCCTTTCGACAGCGTTCAGTGACGTCATGCATTCTCGAACTAGCCTGGGAGTCGTAAGAGAGTCTAAGCGCAATTAGACTGTCGCTACACTGCAAATGCATGAGAATATAGTTCGTTGTCATCAGGATAACGTATATCTCCGCTTGAAAACAGACGCAAGTTTGTCGTCCTCTAGATCGGTTTTGGAGTCATTACAAGCCGACTACATTCCTTTCCTGGATCAATTTTTTTTTTTTTTTTTTTTTTTTGTCGGCAGCAAAATTTTGAATGTCATTGTGCCAGATGACGTATTCATAAGACCAAAGTCAAAGGTAGCCGGCACACAAGGTCATCAAAGCTCCAGTGGGTATTGTACCAAAGACCATTTCTTTTTAAAAAGAATATGGCTTTGATGCGTCTAGATCGGAGCCAGGCGTGCTAAGGAAAGCCCCCATGGAACCGAGACAGGTATGGTAAAATGAACACTGACCCCTTTTTGTGAGAGCTTATTTCACCACACAACCGACGCATAAAATATAGGGTGATTCATCGTGAGGTTTAATTTTTGACAGATCACGCATGACTCCTATCAAACTGCTTTCTCATTTCTGTTCAGTATCGTTCGACAAGTGATCACAGAAATACTCACACCACAACAGCGTATAACGAAAATCAGCGTTCTGTGATAAATGCTTTTCGTGCGATTCGAGGAACTTACGGTGCGCATAATCGACCTACTGAAACTACTGTTGCCAGTACCATTCGGAAATTTAAGTCACAGCTTACGTAAGTAGATGATACTAGATAGGTTAGACCACATCCAGCACGGTACACGATTCGTCGCCATTCTCAGCAGCTTGGCTTGGCGTATTCGACAACTTGGCGTGAGGATCTCAGCCTAAAAGTGTACAAAAATTGAAGCCAGGCGACTTGAATTTTCAGTAAATGGGCCTCGGAAAAACTCAATGAAAATCCGGTGTTTTATTGTCAAATTTTGTTCAGTGATGAAGACAATTTCTGGCTCAATGGATACGTTAATAAGCAAAATTGCCGTATTTCGGCTGATGAGCAACCCGAAAAGTACGAAGAGCTACCATTGCATCCATTAATAACATCGGTATGGTGTGGTTTATGGACTGGTGGAATCATTGGTCCATATTTCTTCAAAAATGAGACAAATTAAAATGTTATCGTCAACGGTAACCGCTATCGCTATATGTGCTTCCTGAAATTCAAGCACATAGTCTCGGTGAGCTCTGGTTTCAACAAGACGGCACTACGAGCCATACAGCGCGTGAAACAATTTCACGTTTTGCTACAGTTAATTGGCCGCCTAGATCGTGCGATATCACACCTTTGAAATATTTTCTTTGAGGATATGTATAGTCTCAGGTCTTCAGGAATAAGCCAGCTTCGATTGACACTTTGGAAGCCAACATTACTCCTTGAAGGAGTTGCCCAAGATTGGACTTACCGAACGGAAAGACGTAGCCGTGGCCAATATTTACATAAAATCATTTTTAAAAAATAAATGATATGAATTGACTTTTAACCGATAATAAAAATTTTAAGTTCACTTTCAAATGTATGTGTTTTATTTTACATTATAAATCAAACTTCACGGTGAATCACACTATATAATTCACTTATCATAGCCCTTCTCGATGACAGGCCCCATGTCTTGCTGACAGCTCCTTTGCACTGCCAGAAAGACAATAGGGCCCAATATTAGAGCCTTTCGACGCAACATATTTGTTATCCAGGATGACACCCAAATGCTTTGCATAGCTGAAAGTCGTTGTTCGTTTTTTATTTGCTGGGTGAGATCGTTTAGACGATAGTGCAAGTAGCCCACTGCGGCGGCTTGAGCGTTTTGCTTGAAATCCAAATGCCAAAATATCGTCATATGATCTAAGTCCCAAATATGTCAAAGTAGCTCGATTTGAATTTGCCTTTGTTGTTGTCGTTGGATTGAGTCATCTAGTCTAGCACAGATCCGAGTGTTCAGTTTTATTTGGTTAGCTATACTACAGCATACTACAGAAAGTTCGTACTGGCTATGTTCAATGAGTCCCCATCTCCTTTCCCAACCTGTGTTTGGGGCCGGCATTAGCAGAGTTGAAGTCTTTCATCTGCCGACCATATTTTGCTGTGCGCTATGCATCTGCTCCCATCTTTCAGCTTTGAATAGCCCTAGTAACGTTGACCTGTAAGATTACAAAGTCAAGCAGTTACACTAGACTTTTCTGTACAACAGAACTTTCCTTTCACTTTAAACATGCAGAAGTGCATATATTTGGCCAAGGGCTAGGTTGTTTCGGTTGAAGTGATAATCACACTTTCGATAAGCGGGCTCTTCCGATGAAAGATCCAATAGCAACCATCAGCACTTTTATCTATGTCTTTTGTAGATTAGCCACGAAAATAATATAATATTTGAAAACGTCAAGTGCCACGAGTCTTCGTTTAAGACAAAGTGTCTCATGCCATATGTTTCTCAAATTGGAGTTGTAATTTCATTAGTTATGCCACTTAACTAATCGTCCGAAAGGCCAGCTCAGCTCATCAGAAGGACCTATCATACCACTTTTACAAATTCTAATATTCGCTCTTGGCAATTAGAAGTTCAACTCATCCGTCTTATAATATATAATTAATCTGCTTGAATCAATAAATACGTCGCTGGCTTTAATCGCACAAATTCTCCTTTATGAGTATGCAACATAGTTCGAGTGGAAAAATGTTGGTCTTAAAGACCATTAGGAGTACAGTTAAGGGCTGACATTACATGGTCAGGAGAAGGAGAAGGAAGCGGTACGGAATGCTATGGGTTAAGGGGTTGATACAATCGCGAACTCGCACACACAAAAGTAAAATCCTACTTTAGATGCAAAGAACGTGCCAGTAATTTCAAAAAGTCAGCCAACTGTTACTTTGACTCGTTTTCTTTGCCGATACCAACACAACGAGAGCGGGAACGAGCGAAAACTGTATTGCCGCAGAGACTGCTGCTGGTATTGGTACTAACACTAGTATTGGTTCTATAACTAGCACTAGCACTGGTAAATGGTCCTTCTTCTAAGGTGATTTCACATGTAGCATGAGGCAGTCGACAGTACTGTTAAACTCGTATGTTAGCTATGGAACGTGGAGATTTAGCAAATGGGAGGTGGGGTGGTTTTGTCGCCTTGGCGGTAAGGTTAAATAACGTCGTTGCGTATATCCTCAGAAGACTCCTTTACAGCATTTCTTGTAGCGATGAAGCGCCACCGGAAACTTTTGTCTGCAATATTTTTCATATGTTTATTAGTGTATGTGCCGGTAGGTTGGTTAGTGGGTTAATGGGTAGCCATAGCACAAGGAGGATTTTAATTTGTGGCAGCAGAATTTAGTCTTGGTAGAGAGATTCGGAATTCATTCGGAACATGGTTAATAACATCTACTGGGCTATTGTATTGTGAAATAATGTAGACGATGGTGGACGCCGATCGCTTACTAATGGTTCTAATCATTCGTCTGTTAGCAATGGGAGGCAAGACAACTAGATTAGGGTCACGACAAAATGATAGGCGGCTTAATAACAACGATGAAGGCACAGCATATGATTGAAGTTTGAAGACATTTTGTTTCGCCAGCATAGCTTTAGGCTTGGGTAATAAGGTGCCCAATAGACATCAACTAATCGCAACTAATGTGTTGCTCCATTTTATTTCAGAGTTTGTCACCGATTGGTATTTTCAAAGTGTGTTATGCGGTGTTTCGATTGCTTTAATGTATCCACTTAACCATTACGAGCAATTTGGATTTTGCTTACATTTTGAACTTATTACCAATTTGTAAGGATCAAATAACGAAGAATAAGTACAATTCCAATTTGTTGAGTTCGTATCTTTGTTAATTTCGAACTATAAAAAACTGAATCCCGTACAGAAAGCTGTAGCTTATCAATGACTACTTACTTTGTGCATGTGTATATGTAAAGTTTCTTAGCAGACTTAGGCCAGGAGAGTCTTGCTTTCGGATTTTTGCATAAATTTTGAAAGCTTGCTCCACAATACCTGCTACGACCAAGTTCACATAAGCTAGAAATTTCTTAGGCAACGTATATTCGATTACTTGAAATATTGACAGTGGTATGTGAAGTGAAGTACTCATAAACCCACGTCTCGTCTCCAGTAATGATCCTTTTGATGAATGTGGGATCGAATTCAGCCTCGCAAATCTTGTCTTTTGCGACGTCAACACGGTCTCTTTTTTGCATGAAATTAAAGTCTTTTGGCACCAACTTTTCTGCTACATGACGGAAACCCAAATGATTAACCAAAATGTCTTGGACGGATCCATAGGCAATTTTCAAGTCCTCCGCTATATCTCTGATGGTTAATTTGCTGTTATTGATTGTTAAGAAACCGTCTATTTATACAATAATTTTCTATTTTTTAATATTTGGCTACTTTTGATTTTGCCAAACAATTGTTAACCTACCCTATTTTTGTACTAAATCTCTTTGGAAAAATTTAAATTACTGTAATCTTAACTTTAACTTAACTTATGTTCTCTCAGCCAATCTTGCATTTCTTTTTGTTGCCATCTTCTTAATCCGCTGCTGCTTGGAATTTTTACTAATCTCTTTCTTTTTGCTGTCGAACAAATAGCCAAAATAGTCGCAGCAGCAGCAGCTAACCAGGAGAATCTAAGTATAATTTTTCAATTTAAGGAATATTAAATATTACCTATTAGAGAATACAAGTCCAAACAAAATTTTGTAAACAAATCCATTTTAAAAAAAAACACATAAAACGAAACCACATTTAATAATCTAATTTAATAAACCAAATATACAGTCTACATTAAAAACATTTTGGTCCTTCGAGCCGGATTAAATATGGAACAGTGAAGTGCAATTTGATGAACTTCAATTAAAAATTGCAAATGGTGGTCCTCGTATGGAAATTCTAAGCGATTTGTTGCATTAGGTGAAAACTATTTTAAATTATGTAGTGAAGATTTTCTTTGAATTAACATATGTATGTTACTTACGTATCACAGTTTATTGCCTCTTGGAACTTTTTCAAAATTTTGTGAGTGTTAGAAAACATTTATTCATTCCTTTTGGACATTTTTCCATAACTGTGTTTGGAAATGCAGTTTGTCAAAGGAAAACGTGGTCACGCAAAAGCTTCACTTATGAATCAATTAGCATTTTCGGAAACAATTGACGATTCAACTACGTTGGCTACTTTAGAAATTCATTTAGATAGGCTAAAGGAAGCATGGTCTGATTTTAATTCGTTGTCAGACCAGCTATATAAATTTGTTGAGGACGAGGGTTTCGTGGACCCAGAACCAGAATACGCTGAGTATGAAGAAAAATATTTGACCTCTCATGCTGTAATAATCGGGGCGATTCGCGCTAAAACTCCCGTTTCAAATGCACGGTGCCTACCTTGGCTTCTATTAGTTTTTCCAAAAACTTGAAGCAACAAAATCTCACAAACTGGTTCATCGTACCTTATTTAAATGGCGATTACAAAGACTGGCCTGGCTTTAAAGGCATCTTCCTTGGAACGATCGATTCAAACACTTCGCTTAGTGGTACTCAAAAGTTTCAATATCTAAAATCTTTTTTGGGAAAACAACCTGGAGATTTATTTAAAAACACTCCGTGTACAGAGAAGAATTAGAAGTTCGTTAAGATAAGACAAATTTGATAGTTCAATCCCTCATTGAAACTTTTCTTTCATAACCATCAACAAACTCGTCGAATTCTACGTTGCTTCGCAAAATATCGGACGACGCGATAAAGTAATTAGAGGTCTTAAATCATTGGAAGTTAAGATTGGGGATCCTTGTCTGATTTTAATTCAAAAGTTAGACTTTGAAACCAAACAAGTATGAGAAAATGAGGTAGTGTCTAGAACTGACTCTACTATTTAGGAATTGCTTGATTTCTTACAAGCTAGGTGTAATTGTCTCGAAGCATACTGTCCCGCACTTGAGTCTTCCTCTTTGAAACGAAATAATATTGGATATATATTTTAATTCGTGCGGTTTTTTTTTCAAAATTTGAACGTTTATTTAAGAAAAACATGTACAATAGTATTATTCAAGGTATTGCCCATCTGAAGCTATGACTTTTTCCCATCTTTCTGGCAATTTGTGGATCCCATCCTAAAAGAACTGCGCCGGCTTGGCAGCCAAGAATGAATCAAGCCAATTTTTGATATTCTGCTCTGATGTGATATACTGCTCTCTTCAAATGGATTAATTGTGTTCGGTAGCGTTGTCCATGGATGGTTTCACTCGGTTTTAGCAGCTCATAATACAGCACACTCACCAAATACAGAGCATTACCTTTGCGCCATGGATATTCGGCTTTGTAGTTGATTTGGCTGGTTGGCCGGGTTTCACATATGATTTTTTGCGCTTGGAGTTGTCGTAATCGATCCATTTTTCATCACCAATAACAATCCGATGCAAAAACGACTTCCTTTTTTGGCGTTCCAGCAGCATTTCGGACATGCAAAACCGCCTTTCGACGTCTCTCGGCTTGAGTTCATGTGGAACCAAATTTCCTTGCTTTTGAATATATCCAGCTGCTTTTAAACGTTTTGAAATGGCTGCTTGAGCGACACCCAAAGATTCTGCGAGCTCTTGTTGTGTTTGGCAACAATCTTCATAGAGTAATGCTTCCAGTTCTTCGTCTTTAAACTTTTTTGGCTGCCCAGGACGTTCATCGTCTTCCAAGCCAAAATCACCAAACCACCTTTGGCACGTTCGCTCAGCTAGCGCATGTTCACCATAAACTTTCACCGAAATACGATGACTTTCGGCAGCAGTTTTCTTCATATTAAAGTAATGAAGAAGAACTCCCCGCAAAAACACTTTTTCAGGTATAAAGTTCGACATATTTGAGTGGAAAAAAATTATTGTTGTTTACGCTTCAAATGAATGACATATAATGAAATGACGTACAATGATAGTAGCTTTCCAACCCATGTACCAATGGAATAATAACAATGGAATGATAAAAGTTACGCCATCTCTTAGCAAACACGCACCGAAGTTATAGACCCAATATCACCCAGGGCAGTTTAAATGTAGCCTCTGAGTATTGGTCGTATATTTTGTACAGAAACTCGCAGCAAATATTTTGGGCCGCTAAATATTTTTTTTCTCTGTAGGAAAACGCGCATTTATTTGGACCAGATGCCATGGGGTTCACATGTCGAAATTGGTTGTTCTTTATTCGCCCGCATGGGTCGTCAATGCATAACTCGTTTTTTCTCAAAGGTTGCGGCCCTTTGTATCTACGTAGTCGAATAGTTTTTCCACCCACAACCCCGAACCTGCTTGACTCCTCTTTTTTCTAATTAAAGCGTGCTCAAGGAATTTATGTACTCTTAAAACATTTCTATACAGCATGGGCGAATGGAACCTGATGTTCCACAGTGAGTAACCCACTTCGGGGATATGAGTACTGCTGTTAGCCAAGAAAGGACTTATCTGCCGCAGCTGATGTGTAGTCATAACTACATCACTAAGCATCTTCAGGTTGACAACGGTCCGTGTCTACTCTAATCGTAGATCCCCAAGGCAACGATAGGTAAAAAGACTCACTTACTGATGTAGAACTTTAATTAACGTCACGCTACTCCAGAATATGGGCAGAATATGGTATACAAAACAGTCATTCTAAGCTGAGAAGATGTTTTTTTTTTTTTGGGCTGAAAGTCGTGTTTTCTCAATTCATTATCGCCAAATTCTATCATACAAAATGTATGTGGTAGATATGAATATACGAAGGTTGCTCGAAAATTAAAGCAAATATATGTAAGTATATAGCAAACATAAATGTCATTTGAATCATAAACACGTGATATAAACCAACCATGAAACCATAAAGCACTTGACACACTACCCAACAATGTCCTGATGCCAGGAGAAATGCCTACGAGTACCAGTTCATGAAAATACGAATACTTAGGAATTTCTTTCTTTTTACGGCAGATGAATACTAAAATGGCATTCACGATGCACGTTTATGGTTTCAGCTTTGAATATTCATGTGCTTTGACTTTTCCACTTTGTCTTTCGTGAAATGCTCCAATTTACTGCAGATTTTCTCAGATCCTTTTTTTTCAAAAAACACCTACACGTGGCTATTCATTTTTAATTAAGAATTAAGGATTCCCAGCAAAGAAAATCCCTTTATAAGATTCCGTACCTGGCGGAGTAGCATGACGAGAACTGAATTTAGCAGAAAAAAAATATGAAAACATCGAATTAAGATTTTTTACTACACATATGATTTTATTAAAAGTTTTTTGTGGAATTTGTTTTTCCTTGACTGTATCGTATATGGTATACATATGTATGTCCTAACTATTTAGTATGCCAACTATTTAGTCCAGTTCACGCTCCAGTTAAGCCCCATGCGAAAGTCTAGGTTACATTAATCGACTCATGAGTGCATATCTATTTTAAGTTCTCTCTTATGGGGATTATAATCAAGCAATCACTTATTGACTTAAAGTTAATTTCCTTTGATTTTTATTTCTTCAATCGAATTCGTCTTCTAGAATGTACAATATCTTTTAACAACTGGACACTTCGGATGTTTTTTCTTTTGAGCTTATCCTTTGCGCAACCCTTGCTTGATTGCTGAAAGCATATTTTGAAAAGTTAAACCAACCAACCATTTATGCATTGCATTTTGTGTAAATTCTATCCCAGTTCTACGCCAATTGGTGTTCATGAAGTACAAAACCATGGAATACACATACATCTACCAAATAATAACACGCTTAAGATCTAAATATTATTTTTGCAAATCACCACTAAAAAGGTCATCCACCTGAATACAGGACCGATAAACCGCTAATTGACAAATTTTTTGGCTACATTCGACTATCTGTTAAGTACAACAATAAGTTTCACGAACATGAAGACATGAAGACTCAAGTCAGATTCCTACAGATTGAGAGAGATAGTGAACAGATGATGGACATTTTAGGTTATTATAAGGTGCCTCAACAATTTCTAGCTACCATCTTGCTCCAGTTTGCAGAAATGGCAGAGAGCACAAGTATGTTTGGTTTAGAAAAAGCCTTTTAGTGAATTTGGTTAAATTTCGTAAGCCTTCATGTGAGCTCCTGCTGGAGATGGCTTTTCGTCTCGGACGATCGGTTTTAGCTAAGTCTTTACACGCACACTTAAATCAGCCGAGATGCTTCATTAAGAAGACTGCATGACTAATAAGTAAATAAAGAGGATTTGTATCTAACGATCTCCACCGATGCTTGGGCTATGTCGATTGTATCAGTGTATCCCAGTTTTTTTTTTTTTTTTTTTTTTTTTTTTTTTTTTTTTTTTTTTTTTTTTTTTTTTTTTATGTAACACTCAACAGGGACATATGGAAATATGTTTGAGCTCAGTAGATATTTCCCTCCATAAGTGGCATCCAAAATTATTGGGGAGGCTAAATTATTAGTGTAAATTGACTTGAAACTGCCAGAAAAAATATCTTTCGAGTACGGTTGGTATGGAACTCCGAAGCATTAAAGTGAACCTTATCCATGAAGTCAAAACCAAAAAAATTTCCATTCTCAGTATGTGTGCGGGTAATAACTCATGTTGAAATGATCACATATTCGATGTCGTCAAAAATGCTGCGAAATATCTAGGATTTCTCAAGCGATGTAATTAATATTTCACCTCCTTTTTTCTGGCCTCAATATACATATAAGGCACTCATCTGCCTAAATTTGGAGTACAATTTCCACATCTGGTCCGGTGCTCCTAAAATCTCTCTGCACTTGCTAGTTAGGACTCAAAACCGTATGATAAAACTCATAGGTGATTCTAATATCAGTCAGTCAATTGACACCCTCTAACACGGACGTGATATCTCTTATCTCACTTTATTTTATCGTTATTTCCAGCATTGAAATCGCCATTAGCCTTCCGCATCTTCAAACCTTCAATCGTAACACCATAATCATATAATCAGAATACTCTCAAGCCCGAGGGATTCCAAATTCAGGCACATTATCTGAGGACGAACCACTGGCTTCGAGTCAAGAAACATAGTTTATCGCTCGGAAGTCCAAGGTGCCAGCCGCAATACCTCAAATCAACAAAATGACCAGAATTCTGCTACTAGCGATAATGTTAACAAGCTCAAAAGCCAAAGTGATCGCAAGCCATAAAAAAAGAGTAACTCCTTTGATACCATCTTAAAGAGCAGGTACACTAAGGCCGTCTTCAACCTCATCAAGATTGCTATGGCGGGTAATGTGGATAAGAAAGATTCTAAGGAGAAACTCAAACACCAAACCGTGGTGGATAGATATATCAGGCATATGCTGAACATCAAAAACCAACCTTAACGAAAGCTAGGTAAGAGAAACCATTTTCTGACGAGACCACAAATGCCTCTAAAATTGGTAAGATCACCCCAAAGCGCAAAAACCAAATCAAATCAAAGCCATGTCCTTCGCAAACGTAGCGAGAGTGAAGCATCGAAAATAGGCTCACTGAAGGAACGGCGAACCATGTACTAAACAACCAGATTGGTCCCATGCCCGGGTGTGACTCTGAGGAGGTCGTCAGATGTTACCGGGAAATCAAGTTGAGGGCCTTCAACTTAATATCATCCTGTCAGGCTCTAGAAAACGTAGAGCCCGCATCTGGTTTCCCAGGGTGAAAGTAGACAGCGAATATATTTCAGAACCCTGCCATCCCTATGGACGATTAGGCGGTCATCAAGGTTAAGGAGCCCCAAAAAAAAACAATATGTTATCTGTAAATGAGTAGTGCCTTACGCAGCTGAGAAATACGATTTCAGGTTCAGGTTCGGCGTACGATTCGTCAAGCTGAAGATGTTCCGACCAACTGAGGTCGATAAAGGCTACATGATAGTCAACGACACTTATAGTAGATGAAAGGGAATCCGGTTGATCTCTTTCAACAAAAATAACAACAATAATATGCTCAGTATCATACAATTCAATCTTCACCACTCAAAAATGCATCCAAGAATTAGGTAGTTTTTCTTATGGAGGAAATTGGTATGGATGATACATTGGTATCATCTAGGAGCCCTGAGTTAGTGGATCGACCATTCAAAAGCACCGTGATAACAAACACAACATTTTCTACAAAAACCTGTTGTGAGTGAGTTTTTATTTAATTTCATTATGGCCTCTAATCTTATTGTGTGTAATGTGGGCGTCTCTTCAACCTTTCTTCCAAGCTCGACAACTGTTCAACAGAAGAATATACATTTGGAGAGTACACGCTAGGCCTATTCATATGACCTACCTTGTTCAACAAAGCTCACAAAATTCATTCACATTTCTCACGTTTCTCCAGCGAGCATATTTCGTCACATACAAACGATTTGCGAGTAAACTTAAAATTAACAGCAACAACAATTGAAGAACATTACACGCGACAGGAATGCCGGCTATGCGAAACCACTGCCCAACCAAAATAAAGTTCACCTTAAACCCATTGTCCCAGCAAGCAGATAAGCAGATGCAGCAGTTGCAAATGACAATATGTTTCGCATAGCCGAAATCAATCCACAGTTTAATATACTAAATGTTCAGGGTTGTCGATAATAGCACACTAAGCTTTTTTGTGATTTCCCAACAGTCACATAACGAGTTTTAAAAAGCATAAACTAACATGAAGCGGTTATACCCACATCAATTAGTCAAGTTACGTGAACCTTGATTATCCTCGTTGAAGCAAAATAGTCTTACCGTAAACACTTGGTGACCCTGACGTGATTGAAGTATATATAGGGAGATTCATCGTGAGGTTTGATTTTCAATAGGCTTTTTTTGACAGATTACGCATGGCTCCTATCAAACTGTTTTATCAATTTTGTTCAGTATCCTTTGGCAAGTCATCATGGAAAGACTGACACTACAAAACCATGTCCAAATTTTTCAGCTGTATTATGAAAATCAGCGTTCTATGAGATATAATTTTCGTGCGATTCGAGGAACTTACGGTGCGCATAATCGACCTACTGAAACAACTATTGTCAATATCATTTGCAAATTTGAGTCCCAGCTTACATTAGCGGATGATAGTCGACCGGTTAGACCACATCCAGCACGTAGTGAAGAGACTATAGCAGCTGTAGCTGAGAGTGTACGCGAAGACCGTGACGAATCGATTCGTCGTCGTTCTCAGAAGCTTGGTTTGGCGTATTTGACAACTTGGCGTATTTCACGTGAGGATCTCGGCCTAAAAGCGTAAAAATTTCAACTTGTGCAAGAATTGAAGCCAAGCGACTTGAATTTGCGTCTTATTTTCAGTGAATGGGCTCTGGAAAAACTCAATGAAAATCCGGTGTTTTATCGTGAAATTTTGTTCAGTGATGAAGCCCATTTCTGGCTTAATGTATACGTTAATAAACAAACTTGCCGTATTTGAGCTGATGAGTAACCCGAAGAGTACCAAGAGCTACCATTATATCCATCAAAAACAACAGTATGGTGTGGTTTATGAGCTGCTGGAATCATTGATCCATATTTCTTCAAAAATGAGGCAAATCAGAATGTTACCGTCAATGGTAACCGTTATCGGGCCTGAAATGTGCTTATTGAAATTCAAGCTCTGGTTTCAACAAGACGGCGCTACGAGACTTGCAGCGCGTGAAACAATGGACTTATTGAGAAATTTGCTAATGTAAATTAGCCGCCTAGATCGTGCGATATCACATGTTTGGACTATTTTCTCTGGAGATGTGTAAAGTCTCAGGCCATCAGGCTAGCTACGATTGACACTCTGGCAGCCAACATTACTCGTGTTATCCGCGAGATACCAGTCGCTATGCTCGAACGAGTCGCCCAAAATTGGACCTTCCAAATGGACCACCTCAGACGTAGTTGTGGCCAATATTTACATAATATTATTTTTAAAAAGTAAATGCCATGAGTTGTTCTTTTAACTGATAATAAGTTTGCTTTCAAATTTATGTATTTTATTTTATATTATAAATCAAACCTTACGATGAATCACCTTTTATTTGTCTTCTTCACAGTCTTAAAAAACAAATAGTAAATCACAGTTTTGTAGAAACGTTACCAGAGCTAAACACGATGCGTCACGATTAAAACTTCGTAAAGAAAAGAGTGTACTAGGACACTAGCTGCGCATCAATGGGGTCTTGATTAAACGAGCAAAGAACCCACATACAGCATAGGTATCGACGACTGGGCGAAGCAACATGAAGTTAACGCCAAAGAAGTGTCAAGAATCATATGAAACTACAAAAAGGATCTGGCACTCAAAAGACAACCAAATAATATTATGAGATCAGGTTGCGTCGCTTGGAGGAGGTCTGGAGGATTTTCGAAAAAACAGGACATCATTAGGACATCACCAGTGATGACAACTGACCGCGAGTATTTTTTAAGAATCTCTACGACGTAACCCTAGAAAACTACACTATATTTAAAGAACATTTCGAGCAAAAGGATGTTTTGCTTTCCAAAAAGGCAAAAAAACATATCGACAATGGTCGATCAATAAATACAATCAATAAAAACTTAGGGATTCGGCAACAAAACCACAAGAAGGCTTTATGAAGCTGGTGACGCAAAAAAAGGGGATAGTACATAGATTTGTTACATCGAACCTTGGCCGGCATCAACTTTAACACAATCTCAAACCAGCAACATAGAACGGAGTATTTCGAATTAATTCAATTAATTCCATATGGAAATTCAGCGATGATCCGATTATCGATGTATATGACCCAGACGAATACTTGTATTTAGAAGCGTTAGTGGAAAAATACATGATACCCCTAACCACCAACTTACAATAGCATTGGAGTTGGTTCCAGT
This sequence comes from Volucella inanis, assembly GCA_907269105.1. Taxonomy (NCBI): domain Eukaryota; kingdom Metazoa; phylum Arthropoda; class Insecta; order Diptera; family Syrphidae; genus Volucella; species Volucella inanis. Next base: position 155,308,162 of record OU026153.1, read on the forward strand.
ACTTCTTTCACTATACCATCAACTAGTAATACAGCGTTGCAACTTCCAAAGATCACAGTACCAAAATTCGATGGTGATTATTTAAAGTGGCTAGAGTTCCACGATTTATTCGTGCAGATGCTCCACAATCACTCTATGACCAATTATTAAAATTTGTCAGAAAAAGCAGAAAGGCTGGCCCGACATTTTATCACCTACGACAGCAATTACGATGCCGCCTGGAAGACGTTGATGGATCGCTTTGACAATACCACAGTATTAGTATCAGCACTTATAAACAAGCGAATGAATCAGCCAACCCTTATGTCAGACAAGGAAACTGTCATAATGACTCTCTACAACACTACGCAAGAATGTCGAATGGGGTTAAAAAAAATTGGTGTTAACACTAATCAATGGGATCCAATAGTCACATTCTGCTTAAGAAGTAAGATAGGGATACTCATACCCTGTACGACCAGTCGCTGGAAAATCCGAGAAAGGAGCAACGCATCAAATAACTGCTAGACTTCTTAAAAAGGCGATTTCAATCATTGGAGGCTCTGGGCTATAAAGGTAGGTCACTAGAAGAGCAGCGATAGTGACATCCAGAAAGGACAGTAGCAGCACCATCAGCACGATCAACGTCGTGTATAATCTGCAAGGGCAGGCATGGATTGTACGAATGCCAGGAGCTCCTGCAAATGACACCCGGCGATCGACTGGACCCGCTTAAGAAAAATCATACATGCGTTAATTGCATTCGAGCAGGCCATCAAGCTGTGAAGTGCTCCCTTCGAATATGTACAAAATGATCCAAGAAGCACACGCGACCAACCCTCCGCAGTAAGCGCGGAGAATAGGGATTTTATTCAGTGCAGAGCACTTTTTGATTCCAAATCTCAAGTAAACTTCATAACAGAAAAACTAATTAAAAGGCATCGAGGGTCGCACAATATTCATTTACAATCTAGATTGAAGAGGTTCTCCACAAGAATCAAGGCGAAAGTCCTTCCAAAAATACTCTCACCACAACCGTCGCAATTAATTCATATGTCACAAAGCAACGTCAATTTAAGTGATCGAACGTTTATTTATCCGGGGTAAATCGATTTGCTGATAGGTGCAGAGATTTATCACGAACATCTGTCCATAGGGCAAATAAAACCCGATGAAGAAATGTCAACCTGACAAGACGCAGTATTTAGGTGGATCGCAGCAGGAAGATTGGACGTCCTGCAAGTTGAACAATGACTTGAATATGTGCATCGAAGATGAAAATCTCAACATTCTCAACGTTCTCAACAATCTCAAAGATTCTGGACAATTGCAGATCTTAAGGAATCACAAGGAACGTTAACTACAATAGAAAAAAATTGTGAAATACACACAAATAGTACAGCGTAACGTCAACGGCCGCTTTACAGTAAAATTACCATTCTCAGACGAAAACTAGGGTGTCGAAGAACATAGCCCTAAAAAGGCTATACACATTAAAGAGACGATTGGCCAATAACATGGAACTTAGACAACAATACCATCAATTCTTGGACAATTATATTACATCAGGACACATAAAGAAGATATCTGCCCCGCCAAACCTATCCCTGAACGATATTTTGCACGATTTTGCTGATATTAAGCTTTCACGGTTTGTGTTTACAGCCGATATTCAAAAAAGACCTAGGGTATCAGTTAATTCTATTGAGGAAGGAAGTAGCAGCACCTATTAAATACTACCAATTAAACAAAATAAGCCATCAAATGCTTACAACTTCTATCCCAGTAACCGCTTAAAAGGCATCCCGTCGGCAGTAAGGCAGTCCAGCGCGCAAGGAGTAAGGAGTAAGGCACTACTGCTGCGATAGAATGAATAGGAACGAAGGGAATGAAGATGGAACTGGACTTCAAACTAAACTCAGAAAACAACATAAAGGCAATGGGATTAACTTACCTACCAAAGATGGACAACTTCGGTATCAAGGCACTTTGGAATCACAAAATTTAAATAACGAAGAGAATACCATAGTGTCATCGGAAATAGCCCGACACTTTGGCCCAACCAGAAGCCATTTTTAATAAAAGGATTATTGTTTAATAATAAAGATAACTGTGATTATGATTATGACATTAATTCTACTAACAATATTTCTTATACATAATTACAAATTTTAAATATGTTTTAATTTATTATGTGCGGATGCCGCAAGTTTAACGCATTGAATTGATCGAATAGACGAAGGGTTAAGTGCACCTACTAAGGTGTGATTCATCGTGAGCTTTGATTTTCAATAGGCTTTTTTTGACAGATCCCGCGTGACTCCTATCAAAATGCTTCATTATTTTTGTTCAGTATCATTTAGCAAGTCATCGTGGAAAGACTTTACAAAAATCAGCGTTCTGTGAGAAATGTTATTCATGTGATTCGAGCATCTTACGGTGCGCATAATCGAACTACTGAAACAACTATTGTCAAAACCATTCGCAAATTTGAGTCCCAGTTTAAATTAGTGGATTATACTCGACCGTTTAGACCACATCCAGCACGTAGTGAAGAGTACGCGAAGACCGTGACGAATCGATTCGTAGTCGTCCTCAGCAGCTTTGCTTGGCGTATTCGACAACTTGGCGTATTTTACGTGAGGATCTCGGCCTAAAAGCGTAAAAAATTCAACTTTTGCAAGAATTGAAGCCAGGCGACTTGAATTTGCTTCATATTTTCAGTGAACGGGCTGAAATCGTGAAATTTCGTTCAGTGATGAAGCGCATTTCTGGCTCAATGCATACGTTAACAAACAAAATTTCCGTAATATATTTGGGCTGATGAGCAACCCAAAGAGTAACAAGAGCTACCATTACATCCATTAAAAACAACGGTATGGTGTGATTTATGGGCTGGTGGAATCATTGGTCCTTATTTCTGCAAAAATGAGGCAAATGTTAACAGACTATGTGCTTCCTGAAATTCAAGCACATAGTCTTGGTGAGCTCTGGTTTCAACGAGACGGCGCTACTAGCCATACAATGCGTGAAACAATTGTCTTGTTGGGAAATCATTGATCATTGGTGAGCACTTAATTTTACGTTTTGCTACGGTAAATTGGCCGCCTAGATCGTGCGATATCACACCTTTGGACTATTTTCTCTGGGGATATGTAAAGTCTCAGTTCTTCAGGAATAAGCCAGCTACGATTGCTGCTTTGGAAGCCAACATTACTCGTGTTATCCGCGAGATACCAGTCGCTATGCTCGAATGTGTCACCCAAAATTGGACCTTCCGAATGGACCACGTCAGACGTAGTCATGGCCAACATTTACATGATATCTTTTTAAAAAATAAATGCCATAAATTGTCTTTTAACTGGTAATTAAAGTTTTAAATTCACTTTCAAATTTATGTGTTTTACTTTACATTATAAACCAAAGCTCACGATGAACACCCTTTAGTTGTTGGTCCACATCTGACGACTTTTCTTGAACTTGACTGGTTAGGGGGCATTCAACAATGACATGCCAGATTGAGATCGGAACTCCACGGTTCACGGCATTCTTCTGGAGGTTGGCGGTCGAAGAAATGTCTATTGACAAAAAGAGTCTAACGCAGGAGTGTAATGCATTCTTTCCTGGTAAAAAATCTGCTGTACAGGATGCGTGCACGTTGAGGATGGTAAGTGCGAAAAAAAAGTTTGGCAGTTTTCCAAGGAACTTAAGAGTTTGGTCTTTTCTCGCTCAAGGAAGATGCGTTTCGTAACGTGTAGTGAAACTGGTATTTCAGCTACAAACGGGTATTTTATAGCTTCCTTTACGGCTGTATTTGCAGCTTCATTCCCCTTGATCTCTAAGGAACAGCACTTATTGTTTGCATTTCTTGGGCCAGAAAGGATACTCAAATTTTAAGTAAGAATTATAATACGTCCACTCAAGATTCGAGCAAAGTAGATGGCTTTATGGAATCCATCCAATTCTGCAATATATCCATTAGTTAGTTCCTAAGTAGGCCTTGGTGGATAGTTGTGGTATGTCCGTTCGATTTAAGCTTAATGACGGCATAAGTAGAAATGTTGTCCTTGTGAGAACCATCTGTGTAAAGAAAACTGTCCGCGTTGCTGGCGTTAATCGTTTCTTGATGAAGGACATAATATTAAATCTTAAAGGTATCGTCTTTTTGGTGATTGGCAAGGCCGGTATTGATATGCGATAAGTTTCGTTTAGAAGGCGGGAGAGAGTTAAGGACAAAGTGTGGAGTAACCTCTGGCAGAGAGAAAGGTTTGTTAGAAAGGCGTAGTACCATATTGTTAAGGGCGGAGGTACAAGTTTTGGGTTTAATTTTTATTTCCCCAAAATTTACGCGTATTTCTTTATGAAATGAAATAGGTAGGTGCAATCTATTAGCGCCTAACTGATTAAATTAATTGTTCTCATTGTTGCCAGATGTTCAACCGTTGTGTATCCCGCTTCCACTCCAAGTGCTTCAATTGGTGCAGGATTAATAATTTTTAAATTATTTTTCGTAGTCCACATGTACGTGCTTAAACCATGTTGTAGGGTTTCGTATAACAGGACGTGGGCTATTCGGAGGGCAGTTTCTAAGTGGGGTCCTTTCTTTTTTTGAACATATCATTTTTAGAACATAGTGTCGTAATTTTAGTTGATTAACTTTATGGTTGGTGTGTAGGTACCATTTTAAGTTTTCACAAAAGATGACCCCTAGTATTTTGAGTTCTTTTTGTAATGGGATTGTACATCCACGGAGTGTGAGAGGAGACGGAGGGCAATTCCTTTTCCGACAAAGATGGAAGGCTTAAACTTTCGATGCTGGGATAATGGCACCAATCTCCTTGGCACAGTTGTGAATTGTTCAATAGGCTGCTTCTAAAATTTCCTTGGCCTATATGGGATCACCAGATGCTACAGTACGAGTATGTATATTGTCGTCGTAGATTCCTACAAAGTCGAGGTTGCATTTCTGTGAATTAATTTTAACAATTAGCGAGTCTATGTAGACATTATAGATGACGACGGACAGAGGTGATCCTTGCGGAATTCCATTTTTCAATTTGACTAATAATAAGGATGAGAAGCCATCAACGTTGACGTTGAAAGTTCCTCCGGATAAAAAGGATTGAATAACCTTAAGGATAGACTTCGGGACGTTCCAGAGATGTAGTTGGATAATATAAGATAGGATGGATATAGGATAGGATATGCTAAAACTCTGTCAAAAGCCTTTTCTAAATCAGATGACATGACCACACTACTCGTATGTTGCGATGTTGATAGGTTGGATGTGATCATGTGTTCAAGGTGGTGTATGAGAGTGTGTGTTCCTCTATTTGGCCTAAATACATGTTGTTCGGGACTTGGTTTTTTCTCTATTACCCACGCAATTCGTCTCGCAATGATTTTCTTAAAAATCTTAGAGAGAACTGGCAACAGCGAAATATGGCGGTATCCATCGTAGGTATGGCGGCTCTTAGAGTTTTGGGAATAGGCTTCAGCTGCGCCTATTTCCAATCATGTGGAAAGATGCCTGTGATTAGGATGTTGTTGTACGAATTGCAGATTCGAATTTTTAAATTTTCAGAGCAGCATTTGATTATATTGTAGGTGATCTTATCTTATATCTGGGGTTTTGCTTTTTGTTGTCCTATCAAATTGTGATATCAAATTCAATATTTGTAATTTTTTCCAACAGGTATTCTGATTCAGATGTTAGTGTTGCAGGTTTACTACTCTAAAAGTTGTAATTCATGTCTGCACTAGAGTTTTCCCATTTATATAATCCGCAAATGTATTGGCTAATATTTCAGGATCGCTGTGGAGTAAGTCATTGAAATACAAATTCGAAAACGCTTGGGGAGTATTCGAGGAACGCAGAGATCTAACTCTATGTCATAATGTTTTTAAGTCTAACGATGGGTCCATTAATTTGATGAAATTTTCCCACGAAAATCGTTTTTCGAGAATCGATTCCCTCCGAAGTATTGCACAATATTTCCTGTAAGCTATGTAGTTTTCTACGGAGGGCCACTTGCGCGACCTTGCCCAAGCACTATTCTTTTCCTTAACAAAGTTTGCAATAGTAGGGGAGAGCCAAATGGGATTCTGTTTGGAACTCTTTTGTTTCGAGGTAGAAATGGATTTTGCCGCTGTTATTCTTATGATTTTCTTGAGTTTTAAAGCTTCTTGGTTAGTGTTGGCCGAAACGGGGATGGAGGATGAAAGGAACACCGTTGTGGATTAGAAGAGATTCCAGTTTGCTTAACTTTCTTTGAAACGAGGCTAGTAATTGTTTCTTGTATTTTCTTTCGGATGTCCGTATTAGAATGGGGAAATGGTCTCTTCTCCTAGCTAACACCTCCCAATGAAGTAGGTAGTGCAAAGTCTTCGGATGCAAAGGTGACATCAATAGCTGTGAAGGTCTTTTTAGTGCTAAGATATGTTGGAGAACCATCATTTTGACTGATAAGATTACGGTCATTTGCAAAGAGCTAAATTTTAGACCCAGTTGAGTCTAGATACCTCGGAGGTGATTTTTGTAAAATTTTTGTTGTTTATTAAGTTTGTGGTATTTGTTAAATATTTAGTATGTATTGGGTTAATTGGTAATTGATTTAGAGAGAGCAAAATATTGTTAGAATTGTCATTTTTTTGTAGTGGATGGTTTTATTGTAAGAACGATAAAACACGGAGTGTTGTTGTCATTATTTACAGTGGCAGTTTAGGAAAAAAGTCATCATCTCCCCCCGGCCATCTTGTCCGATACGATTGAGGTATTGAAGAGTTATTTAATTTAATTTGTAATGAAAAATAAAGAGAAAATTGCGTGCAATCGCCTCAAGAAAGGAACTCAACTATCACCTCTTTCAGAACAAAGGGCATCGATTTTCACTTCATACCACCTCGATCTCTTCATTTAAGAGGCTTATGGGAGGCTGCTGTGAAATCGACGAATCCTCAAATCGAATTCGACACTCTCATGATTGAAATTGAGGCAATTCTTTATTCTCGGCCTCTAACACTTTTATCTTCCGACCCAAACGATATCACAGCTCTTACACCCGGTCACTTTTTAAGAGGAGGCAACAAATAAAAGGTGATTCATCGTGAAGTTCTATTTAGAATTTAAAATAAAACACATAAATTTGAAAGTAAACTTAAAATTTTTATCATCAGTTAAAAGAACAAAATCATGGCATTTAATCAGATAACCACGCCTAAGGTGATCCATTGGGAAGGTCCAATTTTGGGCGACTTATTCGAGCATAGCGACTGGTATCTCGCGGATAACACGAGTAATGTTGGCTTCCAAAGCGTCAATCGTACCTGGCTAATTCCTAAAGACCTGAGACTTTACATATCCACAAAGATATGTAATTTACCGTAGCAAAACGTGAAATTAAGTGCTCACCAAAATTATTTCTCAACAAGTCTATTGTTTCAAGCGCTGTATAGCTCGTAAAGCCTTCTTGTTGAAACCAGAGCTCACTGAGACCATGTGCTTGAAATTCAGAAAGTACATAGTCCGTTAACATTGCGCGATGACGGTTACCATTAACGGTAACATTCTGATTTGCATCATTTTTGAAGAAATATGGACCAATGATTCCAACAGCCCATAAACCACACCATGCCGTTGTTTTTAATTGATGTAATGGTAGCTCTTGGTACTCTTTGGGTTGCTCATCAACCCAAATACGGCAATTTTGTTTATTAACTTATCCATTGAGCGAGAAATGGGCTTCATCACTGAACAAAATTTCACGATAAAACACCGGATTTTCATTGAGTTTTTCCAGATCCCATTCACTGAAAATGTAACCCAAATTCAAGTCGCCTGGCTTCAGTTCTTGCACAAGTTGAATTTTTTACGCTTTTGGGCCGAGATCCTCACGTAAAATACGACAAGTTGTAGAATACGTCAATCGATCAATACGATCGAATCGATTCGTCACGGTCTTCGCATACACTCTCAGCTACAGATGCTGGATGTGGTCTAATCGGTCGAGTATCATCCAATAATGTAAACTGGAACTCAAATTTGCATATGGTTTTGGCAATAGTGAAGGTGCGTGAGCTAGCAGATACCACAAAGATCAGTACTGAGTGCACAGGCAATATTTTGGGCAATATTTTGGGCAATAATCTGCATATAAAAAAGTTATCATGTCGCTGGGTGCCGCGCATACTCACTCCTGACCAAAAACACAAACGCGAGTCCACTTCGAAAGAGTGTTTGGACTTGCTGATGCAGAGTCGGGCTGACTTTTGGCGTCGATTGGTAACTGTTGAACACCAGAGAACAGAATAAGTGCCTGGCAATGGACTGAAGCCGGCACGAGTGCTCCGAAGCGGCCGAGTGAGGCTCGATGAGTCGGAAAGGTTATGGCGTCGGTTTTCTGGGATTTTCATGGCATACTCTTCGTGGACTACCTCGAAAAATGAAAAACCATTAACAGCGAGTATTACTGTGCATTATGGGAGCGATTGAAGGCCGAAATCGCTGCAAAACAGCCTCACACGAAACGAAAAAAAATTTGTTTTGCAAGACAATGCACCGGCGCATAAGAGCATCGCAACCACGGCTAAAATCAATGACTTACGGCTCCAATTACATTCGCATCCACCGTATTCGCCCGATCTGGTTCCTTCGGACTATTATCTTTTCCCAAACCTCAAAAGATGGCTCATCAATAAAAAATTCAGCTCACGCGAGCAAATCATCGGCGCCAAGGAGGAGTATTTTGCAGTCCTTCCGGAAAATTACTTTTCGGACGGAATTAAGAAGTTGGAAAATCGCTGGAATAAGTGTATCAAACTAAAACAGTATTATATTGAATAAAATAAAAAAAAAAACATTTAAAAAAATTTTTTCATTCCCAAGGAGGTTACTTTTCACCCCACCTAGTATACTAAATTTATTACATTTTGGTGCAAAGAGGGGCAGATCCAAACTTTAAAAGATCGCAGTAATTACTAATATTATTAATATAACTTAAAACTTGATTAAAAAAATCGAAAATATGCAAATTTTTCAATAGCATATCATTTTAAAACATTCTTGTAATGATAAATTTTTCCAAAAAAAAATTTTTTTTTTTTTGATTTCCCATAAAAATTTAAATTTGGACTTGCTAAATTTTTTAATGCATATTTTGATGTTTTCACTAGCAATCCCATTAACTCCACAGTAATGTTTTGCCATGTTTAACCCTATTAACTAACGACAACCTTCAACCCCCCCCCCCACCCCTTCGTCAATCATTTTTTCATAACCCACCACCATAGTCCACTTCTTCCACTATTATCTGTTTTTTACAACTTCCCTAAATGAGTGGGGTAATGTTTTAAATCCGAAAAAAAGGCATATTTTCATGATTTTTTTTTTTTTTTGTTTTTTTGATTAATGAATAATGTTGGTTTATTTATTTTATATAAGCGTTATAGTATAACATCTAAAGTATCTTTGGAAAAATTTTCAATTAAAAATATCAATAAATAAGTACATGACAGCGAATCTCGGGAGGCGCCTCGAAAAAAAGTTGTTATGCGGTGAACTCCACAAAAAATAAAGCGATAACCAAAAACACAATTTGTACAATCGAAAAAAAGGTATATTAACAATGTAAAGACCCGTAAAACAATGTAACTAAATCTGAGAAAAGGTTCCTTCCCACGTCACTGACTTGATTCCCCTTTCTTAGCTTCAAATGCATAGGAAATGAACATTCTTTGTCACTTCGTCTTATTTCTGAGAGGAAAGAAGGGGATATTTGAACCCAAGACAATTCAAGGGAAATGTTCACTAAGGCCAAAAGAAACTCGGAAATTTTCCCGAGCGTTGTACACATATACCAGACATTGGGCCCGCTAAGAACCGATCGGATGAAATGCATGAATGTGTATGTGAGTGGCCAACGGTTTGAGTAGAAATAGTTTTGCGTTGTGCAAAAAAAAAAAAAAAAAAAAAAAAAAACGGGAAAAAACTCTCTCAAACGGAAGACCAACGGGACATGCGACCCACTAAAGAGAATTATTTTTCAACTGTTCGGAAAGATGGAACAGCCCACTCTTAAGCGGTTACGAATCCGGTATTTTTCTTGATACCGCTTAATTCATTGTGCCTTACGAGTTTCCAATCCATAAATCGCTGGTCAAGGTCAGATTCAGATTGTTTATTGAGACTTTTATAAAACAGTTTGACATTAAATTTTCATTTCACGTTGGCTTAGTTTTTCAACTTTGTTTTACTTGTTAACTGACAGCTTTTAGTAATTTTTTTTTTTTATTTGAACACACCATTTGTTTTGTAACCCATTTGCCTGCATAAAATAGTGGTTTGCAATAACTTTCGTTTTTCGTAGGTGGAAAAGTCATACATAAAAATTGTAGATAATGAAGAGAAGACAAAAGTGTTGATAAAAAAAATTAATCTAAAAGTTGAAAAATTCGAGATAAACGCATTTTTCTGATGAAATTGGTCCAACGATTTTTCAAAATATTGGCTTCAAAAAGCCATAATTTTGGCTGGCCTTCATCGAACTCGACGTAATTTTAGTGTTTTATGTGCACTCTTTCTCTTTTAAAAATATGCACAAGATATTTTACCTCGAAATCAGAGGTTCCTCACTTTAACGGCCTATAACTTAGAGGGGGGTGAAAATAGACCACCCCCCCTGCAATACATTATTTTGTTTGCCATAACTTCAGGAATCTTCAGCTATCAGGACAAAAACCTAAACTGGCACACCCTGTATACTTACATGCTACTAAATTTGAAAGTAACAGAGGGTAAAAGAAAAACCTAAATATTCTTGACAATTTATTTACATTTACCATATCCTTCTAAGCCGAAAAGAAAATATAATAAAATTAGATTCTTCCCATATTTATTTTCAGCCAAAAACCCCAAAAATCAACGTCAAGTCTATCACAAAATTATAAAAAAAATCTAAGTCATGAGCTTTTAAAATTATTGGCACTCAAAAAAAAAATCGATATATCTGACAATCTGTGACGATCTTTCAAGTACTGTGACCGCAAATCTTTACTTTTCTTCGATTTTTTTTTATCACGTAACCCTGAGTAACTCTTCTGTAAATTACGGTCCAAAATTGAAACATAACTATATCGTTTTTAACTAAAATAATGATTTTTTTGTCCATCTATATTACATATGTATCTGAAAATCATTAATCACCAAACTTGAACTGACTGCACTGACATGGCATTTTGACAAATAACTTTAAAACGAGACAAGTTTTGTGATTAATGATTTAAAGATACATAGATGGACAAAAAAGCAACATCACCTTGATAAAAAAAAAAACGGAATAACCACCGTGTCGCGCTCCCATTATTCAGATTTGAGTTATGTTACTTTGTTAAGTTGATACATCTGTTGTTGACATTCCCTCTAAATCTTAGCGTCATAGCTTGACATTTGCAAAAGTTACGTAGCCAAAAGTACATCTATCACTGTGTGGGTTGGCGATTTTTTACAATTTTAGAAATGGATTTAAATTTGCAACAACGAAGTTGCAATAAATTTGGCGTAAAAAACGGATTTAATGGTGCGCGAAAAGTGTTGGAAAAGTGTTTCGGCAACGATTCTCTAAAGAAAACGGTCGTTTACCAATGTCGCGAGCGGTTTAAAAGTGGTCATGACTCAATCGAAGATGTTGAACGCAGTGGCAGACTATCGACATCGTAAACCGAAGAAAACATGGACGAAGTAAAAGAAATGTTTTATCAATAACCGCAAAATAACCATCAGAAAGATAGCGGAGGACTTGAACATTGCCTATGGATCCGTGCAAGACATTTTGGTTAATGATTAGGGTTTCCGTCGTCTAGCAGAAAAGTTGGTACCAAAAGACCTCAATTTCATGCAAAAAAGAGACCGTGTTGACGTTGCAAAAGATATGATTTTCGAGGCTGAATCCGATCCCATATTCATCAAAAAGATCATTACTGGAGACGAGACTCGAGTTTATGAGTACGACACGCAATCCAAACATCAGACAAGTGAATGGCGTTCAACAAATGAGCTGAGAACAAAAAAAAAACCACGTCGTTTTCAGTCAAAAAAGAAGGCAATGCTCAAGGTTTTCATGGATTTTGCCAGAAGGCCAGACAGAGAACAAAGAGTATTATTTGGGCGTTATGAGACGTTTCCGTGAAGCAATTCGCCGAAAGAGACGTGGATTTTGCATCATGATAACGCACTGTTGCACAGTGCCATCATTATACGTAGTTTTTTGACGAAAAATGCAACAAATACCATCCAACAGCCACCGAATTCACCTGATTTGGTTTCCTGTGAGTTCTTTCTGTTCAATCGAGTTAAAAAAAAAAAACACTACAGGGAAAGCGTTTCAGCACCCGAGAGGAAGTAATGGAAAAATCGCAAGAAGCACTGTTGGACATACTGAAAACCGAATATAAAAATGTTTCGAGGATTGGATCAAACGCGGGCATAAATGTGTTGCAGTCGATGGGGATTACTTTGAAGGGGACAATATATGTAGATTTAGATAAATAAACTTGAATTAATTCGGGGATTCTTTTTGATCAAGGTGGTATTTTAGTTAAAACCGATATAAGGGGTGATTCATTGTAAGGTTTGATTTTTAATTGGCTTTTTTGACAGATAACGCTTGACTCCTATCAAACTGCTTAGTCATTTTTGTTCAGTATTACTTTGCAATTAATCACGGGAAGACCTACACCACAATGGCATCTCCAAATTGTTAGTTGAGTTACGAAAATCAGCGTTATGTGAGAAATGTTTTTCGTGCGATTCGAGGAACTTACGGTGCGCATAATTGACCTACTGAAACCACTGTTGCCAATACTATTCGCAAATTTGAGTCCCAGTTTACATTAGTGAATGATACTTGACCGGTTAGACCACATCCAGCACAGAGTGAAGAGACTATAGCAGCTGACGAATCGATTTGTCGTCGTTCGCAGTAGCTTGGCTTGGCGTATTCGACAACTTGGCTTATTCGACAAAAGCGTACAGAATTCAACTTGTGCAAGAATTAAAGCCAGACGACTTGAATATGCGTCATATTTTCAATGACTGGTCTCTGGAAAAACTCAATGAAATTCCGGTGTTCAGTGATAAAGCCCATTTCTGGCTCAATGGATACGTTAATAAACAAAATTGCCGTATTTGGGCTGATGAGCAACCCAAAGAGTACCAAGAGCTACCATTACATCAATTAAAAACAACGGTATGGTGTGTTTATTGGCTGCTGTAATCATTGGTCCATATTTCTTCAAAAATGATGCAAATCAGAATGTTACCGCCAATGGTAACTGTCATCGCGCCATGTTAACGGACTATGTGCTTCCTGAAATTCAAGCACATAGTCTTGGTGAGCTCTGGTTTCAACAAGACGGGGCTACGAGCCATACAGCGCGTGAAACGATGAACTTGTTAAGAAATCATTTTGGTGAGCACTTAATTTCACGTCTTGCTACGGTAAATTGACTGCCTAGATCGTGTGATATCACACCTTTGGACTATTTTCTCTGGGGATATGTAAAGTCTCAGGTCTTTAGAAATAAGCCAGCTACGATTGACGCTTTGGAAGCCAACATTACTCATATTATCCGCGAGATACCAGTCGCTATGCTCGAACGAGTCGCTCAGAATTGGACCTTCCGAGCGGACCACCTCAGACGTAGTCGTGGCCAATATTTGCATAATATCATTTTCAAAAAATGATAATTTTATAGAAGAGTTACGTGATAAAAAAATATCAAAGAAAAGTAAAGATTTGCGGTCACAGTACTTGAAAGATCGTCACAGGGTGTCAGATTTTTAGAATTTTTTTTTTTTTTTTTTTTTTTTTTTTTTTTTTTTTTTTTTTTTTTTTTTTTTTGATTGCCAATAATTTTAAAAATTCATGACGTAGATTTTTTTTTATAGATTTGTGATACCGACACCACTTGACCTATCACCGGTTTCCGGCTTGAAGTTTGATTTTTGGGACACCCTGTATATTTCCTTTTTTTAAGAAAAGTATTCAATTTGCTTCGTTTATTGCCTTAATATTCATACACTATAAATTACAATAAATTTAAATAATAGAAGTTGCTCTCTAAAAAGTGCATTTAAAATATTAAATTTAAATTTCATCAACGGTATATTACTGTCTTTATTTATTTATTTATTTATTTATTTAGACGATTTTAACCCCTATTTTGGTTGCTAAGAGAACTTTGGTAAAAGGATTGGTGGACCACCGGGAGATATGTCGACGCTCTCTGTGTGTATGCTAAAAAGTAACAGATACGATGAGCTATTCAAATCTGTATTTATTTGTGAAGTACTTACTAATGTTATTAATTTTATCGTTGTAGGGTCCCGGTTTTGCTTTATCTTAGCCAATCAATGACGTTGTCTAATAAAAATCGAGGGCAGAGCAAAATGTACTGGTTTTATTGGAAAGGTTTTCGTTATTTAACGCCTCCGAATGCTGCTACGATTTGACCAGTTACAAGCGGCCGGTCAAAGGTCCTGTTGGCTGGCAGGACTACCAGTAGTTCTTACCAGGAGAGTTACTCTGTATTTCGATTCGAAAGTACATTTAGATTCTATTTTAAATTGGCACTTTCTAACACTTTCGAATCGAATTTATCGAGAGAAATACTCTCATTTTCGAATATTTTTTTCGAGACTTGCGGTTTGACTTGATAAATGTCAATTAAATGCCGAGTGGTTCGTTCAAAATTCAATTTTATGTGAAAAAGTGAAAAATTAAAGTTTACAAGATAAAACAAATGGATTCGGTTGCTTTATGGTTTAAGGAAGATGTATCACACTGATGTTTTTTTTGGATATGGAGATACTAAAGTTGGGTGCTGTGACCCTAAGATCAGCAAGAGGTTTTAGATCGGCCGTGACCTACACCATGTGTAGAATTTCTGCCTCAAGTTCTACTTTGGTATATTTTCGTAGCAAATAGCGATGGCAAGGCGTATCGTTGCTTCCATGGATGTACGGGCATCCCGTGATCTTAAGTTTTCAAAACCGGCAAACACTAGAGATTTATTTATATACTGAGTATTTGATCAGTAGAGTGATATTAGATTCTTTTTAAAGATCGGTCTTATCATAGTTTTGTAGAACAAAGGTTTAACTTTTCTCTTGAGAAAACTATGCTCAGTAATGGCTTAAGCATGTAAGAGCTTTTTCGCGCTTTTAGCAAGGTCAGATAAGCATGTTTGTTAAATTTGAGAAGTGTGTTGAAATTGAATTCGAGACACTTTATATTATTTTTGAAAGGTATAAGATAATTGCCTAAAGATAGAGTTAAATTTTTACTTTCTCTGACCGCAACCTCTGCCTTTGTAGCATTTCTGAAACAGATACATTCCGACTTTTGTTCGTTTATTTTGATGCCCCGTTTTTTATAATATTCTTTATTCAGGTCAAGATGTTTTCTTAAATGCCTGAGAGATTCCAACAGATAATCTGCACTAGCATAAGCTAGGGTGTCGTCTGCATATATAGGGTGATTCATCGTGAATTTTGATTTATAAAGTAAAATAAAACACACAAATTTGAAAGTGAACTTACAATTTTTTTTAAATCGGTTAAAGGAACAATTCATGGCGTTTACTTCTTGAAAATGATATCATGTAAATGTTCGCCAGGACTACGTCTGAGGTGGTCCGTTCGGAAGGTCCAATTTTGGGCGACTTATTCGAGCATAGCGACTTGTGTCTCACGGATAACACGAGTAATGTTGGCTTCCAAAGCGTCAATCGTAGCCGGCTTATCCCTGAAGTCCTGAGACTTTACATATCCCCAGAGAAAATAGTCCAAAGGTGTGATATCACACGATCTAGGCGGCCAATTTACCGTAGCAAAACGTGAAATTAAGTGGTCACCAAAATGATTTCTTAACAAGTTCATCGTTTCACGCGCTGTATGGCTCGTAGCCCCGTCTTGTTGAAACCAGAGCTCACCAAGACCATGTGCTGGAAATTCAGAGAGCACATAGTCCGTTAATATTGCGCGATAACTGTTACCATTGACGGGAACATTCTTATTTGCCTAATTTTTGAAGAAATATGGATGAATGAGTCCACCAGCCCATAAACCACACAGCACCGTTGTTTTTAATGGATGTAATTGTAGCTCTTGGTACTCTTCGGGTTGCTCATCAGCCCAAATACTGCAATTTTGTTTATTAACGTATCTATTGAGCCAGAAATGGGATTCATCACTGAACCAAATTTCACGATAAAACACCGGAATTTCATTGAGTTTTTCTAGAGCCCATTCACTGAAAATATGACGCAAATTTAAATCGCCTGGCTTCAATTCTTGCACAAGTTGAATTTTGTGCGCTTTTAAGCTAAAGCTGCTACAGTCTCTTCACTACGTGCTGGATGAGATCTAATCGGTATCATCCACTAATGCGGATGGGGCTCAAATTTGCGAATGGTATTAACATTAGTGGTTTCAGTAGGTCGATTATGCGCACCGTAAGTTCCTCGAATCGCACGAAAAACATTTCTCACAGAACGCTGATTTTCGTAATACTAGGTGGGGTGAAACGTAACCTCCTTGGGAATGAAAAAAAAAGGTTTTTTTAAATGTTTTTTTTACTTTATTCAATATAGTCTTCTTTTAGTTTGATACACTTATTTTCCAACTTCTTGCTCCCGTCCGAAAAGTAATTTTCCGGAAGGTCTGCAAAATACTCCTCCGTGGCGTCGATGATTTCCTCGCGTGAACTGAATTTTTTATTGATGAGCCATCTTTTGAGGTTTGGGAAGAGATAATAGTCCGAGGGTGCCAAATCGGGCGAATACGGTGGATGCGAGAGCAATTGAAGTCGTAAGTCATTGATTTTAGCCGTGGTTGCAATGCTCTTGTGCGCCGGTGCATCGTCTTGCAAAAAAAAAATTTTTTTTCACTTTATGTGAGGCCGTTTTGCAGTGATTTCGGCCTTTAATCGCTCCAATAATGCACAGTAATTCTCGCTGTTGATGGTTTTTCCCTTTTCGAGGTAGTATGCCATGGCAATCCCAGAAAACCGACGAAAACCTTTCCGACCCATCGAGCCTCCCACGGCCGCTTCGGAGCACTCGTGCCGGCTTCAGTCCATTGCCGGGCACTCATTCTGTTCTCTGGTGTTCAACAGTTACCAATTGTCGCCAAAAGTCCGTCCGATTCCGCATCAGCAATTCCAAACACTCTTTCGAAGTGCTCTCGCGTTCGTGTTTTTGGTCAGGAGTGAGTATGCGCGAAACCCAGCGGCAGGATAACTTTTTCATATGCAGAATATTGCCCAAAATATGACGTGTGCACTCAGTACTAATCTTTGTGGTATCTGCTAGCTCGCACACCTTCACTTTCTTTACTTTCTTCACTTTAGTTTTATGAATTTTTACGAAGAAAGACCTCTCGGAAAGGAAGCTGATTATTAAATGGGTTATAAGCAGTGAGTAGTCAAGTTGAAATGACTTGTAGATCAGCCCGTCTCTCCACATACTATCAAATGCTTTTTCCACATCTAAAGAGTATGCTACGGTGCACTTTTTATCCCAGAGGTTTCTTGTAACATCACTGTGTACTTTAAGAAGTGCATACTCTGTCGAGTTTTCCTTCTTGAAGCAAAACTAAAGGTCTGGTATAAATTCGATGTTATTTTCGACGTATCTAGTCTAGCTCTTCCAAAATTGATCAAAATTGAGGAAAAAAACCTCCCTCAAAAAGAAGACCAACGGGACACGGAGCACGCGACCCGCTTAAGAGAACTATTTTCCGACCGTTCGGGAAGACGAAATATAGCGGCCCTCTCATAAGGGGTTATCAACCCGGTAGTTTTAACTGCGTTTCATTTAACCTTGATGAGTAGATTTTTCCTGATACCACTTAATTTATTGTAACATACGAGATTCCGATCAATAAATCGCTGGTTATAACGTTACCTTTGACTTTTGTTCTTTTATTTTATTTATTTATTTTTTATTTATTTGTTTTTTTTTTTTTTTGTTTTTTTTTTTTTTTTTCTTTTTGCAGATATTTGCTACTGCGGTTAATCGCATTGTTTTACCTATAAACCCATCCATAGCTGAGCAGCTGAAAATAGCAGCAATTAAACTGCTGCCTGTTGTAAATTTTCTTTGGGTTTTTTTTGTTTTCATCGCAAACCGCAATTATTGATCTGACAATCACCTGTGCGGATCGGGCTCGTTGTTTTCCTTACAAAAAAAGTATTTTTTTTTCTTTTTTTCTTTTTTGTTGTTGCGTGCAGACTGGATAGAAGTTAGTAAATTTTAATTAATTGTTTGCTTTTAATCCGGCGAAAGGAACGAAAATAAATAAAAGTGCAACAATATAGTGTATCTCCCTTCTTCTGAAGAGGTGTTCCCCCACACTGCAAAAATCACTGTGTAAGCTTCTTCATTAATCTTAATCTTCAGAACTCTTTCCGAGCAGATGGAAAACAGCAATTGTCCAGCTCGCCCCTAAAAAATGCGAATCTTCTTCTCTCTTCTCCTACAAGCCCATTGCAGTTATTGTCACTTATTTCCAAGGCCACGATGATAAACTGTCAGCTCATAAAAATCTCGAAACACGAAAACTTCCCATTGAACGGCAGTATGTTTTTCGTAGTAATAGGTCCACAAGTGATTTGTCCTGTCTGTCTGTCACACTGGCATGTCTCACCGAAAACTCCAACCAAAGCATAAGTACATCAATCTGGTGAAAGCAAAGTAAATGCATTTGATATTTCTAAGGTATTTAACAAAGTTTGACATTGGCTACTTTTATCGAAAATGCGTGCTTTTGGAATTGACGACTCTCTTCTTGAATGTAATAGAAATTACGTTTCGGAACGTTCATTTTAAGTTGTATTGGGTAGTTTCAAGTCTGATATCCATAAAATAAATGCTGGTGTGCCCCATAGCTCCGGTCTATCTCCGGCACTCTTCAACAATGATCTCTTATCTGCTACTTCTAATCCAATATACCATATTCCCTTGCTGATGACAGTACTCCCTGGATTTCATATTCGTTTCCGGACTCACGTCCCTGCTCGTCGGCTGTAGAACGGAAACGTCAGCGCATGCTAAGTTTATTAAATTCTGATATAAACAGCGTTACCAAATGGAGAACCAAAAACAGAGTGGAATTTAACGCTTCCAAAACACAATGTTGTCTGCTGTCGTTAAAACGAAATTTAAACACCCAACCGTAATTCATGAATGACTTTTGCATTCTCGGGATATGTCAGGTCTGGCCTTAATATTTTAGGTATTTATCCGCCCAAAATTGGAGTACAATGCTATCATTTGGTCAGATGTTTTTTTTATTTATTTCTAATGCATTTTATTTCAATCTTCTTAAATTTACTATACTTACATTCTAGCAGAAAAAATGCTTAAAGGCTTGCGTAATATTACATACTTAATAAAGTTAATGTAAGTACTCTAAGTTTAGTTGTTTTTATTTTATGTCTTTTGACGTTTAATTTATCATTTTCAATAATAACTATTACTCATTAACATCTACTTAAACTAAGAAAATATTAAGTATTTAAAAAAAAGAAAAACTTGAGCATGAACATTTTTTGTATTTTTATAAAACTTATAAATCTGACTTAAACTACTTACACTAACTAAGTATGCTAGCTTATACTAAACCTTTAACTACTTAGCCTACCTATACAATCTAATCTAATCTAATTGCTAGCAAACTTTGAGTTGCTTACCTAATTGTAAGCTAACCCAACGTTTCTAACTTTAAAAACCCTAAAACTACGCTACCCTATGTAAGCCGGCTATTTGCTAAACATATAGCAAGGAAAATATGGGCCACATTCCCTTCTGACAAGGCTAACCCAGACTTGAGAAAAACGACGAAGAAATCGGGTCTTCTTCTCTCAACCACCAAACATTTTGGTGCTACAGAACAACATCTATTTTATCGCGTTTTGAAACTGCCCTGCTTAACCTATGACGTTCAAAACTACCGTGTGTGACGTCTCTGTTGTAATTGAATCGTCCCTAACCGATTGCACGAGTAACGTGGAAGATTACCGGCACCGCAAACCTATCCTGGATCAACCCTTTCATGTCAAAATAGAGGAAGGCTTCAGGGGGGACGAAGTCTATCAAGGCTACACTCTCATGGTATAAGTAGTTGGGGTAGTAGCCCCCGGATATCAAGTTGTTGGACGAGGCCATTGCTCTTCCAATATACCCTTAAGTCAACTTAATAGCAGAGTTGTCCACTCTTATTTGATTAGCCCAGTTGTATAGGAACTCATTGGGATAGAATTTTATGTGCTACAATTCTGATGTTCTGTAAATGTGAAGACAAACCCTAAGGCAAACCCTTTCAAACATCCGAATCTTCCACAGCAGCATTGTCCGGATGACAGCCATGTAGCAGATAACTTTCTCCCTCGCATCGAGTTGACTACAGTCTCTTTGTAAAAGCAAAAGCACCTTTGGCCCTGGCCAGAGAAGCATCCACATGTAGATATTGGTTTAGCCAGACAGCACCAGGCTTAACACCAGACAACGGCGTTATAAACAGAATTGTTTTAGATTTCTGAAAGTTGGTTTTCAACTTCCAGTCATCGCAAAATCGGCTCGGCAAAATCGAAATCGGCTTTTGAACCTCGTTTGTACGCTATGCTATGGGGAAGTGAACCAATCAAATCGCTTGTGTAAATGTTGAAAAAGATCGGCGAATTAACCGCAACTTGTTGCAGTCCGTTTTTAATGTGAAATGTTCCAACAGAAGTCGCATCGCCATTTTGCACGATGAACTGTCTGTTGGTGAGCATATTGTGAAGAATATACAAAAGTGGTTTACTGATGCCCAGTCTGGTCAGCCTGTTAAAAAGTCTCTCTTACCATACGGGGTCAAAAGACTCACTTATGGACGTACTCTGAAATGTCGTCATTCGATCCTAAGCCGTACAACTCTTTTATGGAATAACCTGCAGAGCTCTTTATTTCCTAGTCATTATAACTTGTAAAAACCAACATACATCGGTACCTCTCTTTCTTTTCTCCCAGCTTGTTTTCGCCTGCGCTGTGTGCAAACACAAGCGCGCAAACCTCTTGAACCGGTCTAATTAAAAAAAAAAATCGTTATCCCTGAGTTGGGCTCTTTACTTTTCCATTGAAGTTATAGTCTTCCCTTCTTCTGCTATGGGTAATCTTCTCTCGTTGGAAGGGCGATGTCCTAGCTACTGCTTTAAATCTTGATAAGTCTGCCAAGATCAGTGATCTTCATAAAACAAAAGCAGAGCAGTTACAGAGCAAGTGCGCAACTTTGTTTTGTCCCTGCAGCTCTTGAAGATATACATATGAGTTACTCAATTGCTGCGTGTAAATTCCAATAGTTCAGTGATTATGTTTATGAGTTTAGAAATATCTCTTCTCCTGAAGCTGATAAGCTCTCTCGTCTCGTGTAGGTCCGAGTGTTAGCCACACTAGTCAAGATAGTTCACAGTTGGGTGACACCACCTCTGATTGGCATTGTCGTTCAAACTGTATCATTTGTTGGGCTTAGCGACTCAGCCATTCGAGTGTCTCGAAACTCAATAAAATGTGATCTTGATCTGATCTATCCTTGAGAGATGTACAGCAATTTCTAACCGCTCTCAAATTGATGGTAAATTATATTATCGTAATTTATCGCTGCTAAGCAGACTATGCATGCATATTGCAATATCCAGTAGCAGCATAGACTTCGGCTTGGAAGATGGTGCATGGAGCGGATATACTGAAGGATTTGTGTAGGCAAACGTCCACAGTCTCTGACAGTCTTAGAGCCATCTGTGAAGATCACGTCTCAGTACAAACCATCAAAAACATCACTCTGACTAACCACCTGTCCATTCTGATGGAGTTAAACCTTTACAAACTGAGTCGTGTTTCAGTCTAAACTACCGAATGTGTCGTAGAAAGTTGCAGGGGTCATTAAAATCGAAGGATCTAGCTTGAATAAACGCCTAAGTTGCCTTTGTATGTTGGTTGCGACCTCTAGAATCTGTGCCCCGACGGCTCACCTGAGTTCTTTTTAGTACCTTAGGATCACTAACTTTTAAGCCTTCCTGCCACATCAACGCAGCCAAAGAGAGGAAGGACGTAAATAAATTATACGAGCAGCACCCACCATGTCTAAAAGTTGTATTGTCTGTCTTTTAGAAAAACGTACGGCAATTTATTTTTCTTGTTACGGATTCCAAAGATACATGCAAAGATCATTAGTTTTTAGAGTTATTAGATATTACGATGTAATAACATTTTCATTTTGAATTAAAACAACTTGCGTATATATAGTTACTTGAATTTATTTGCTCTTGTCAAATTAACGTGGGTTCCTTACCCCAATATTCGAATATCATGAAACGAACGACTATTACCTTACACATTACATACTGTGTATAAGGTTTACCGACAAATTAAATTTACTTACTACAAATTATATTTACCTACTAAAAGAAATCAATGCGAACGAAAATAATAATAATATGTAATAATCTTGTGAAACAATCTTGTTCACAAGAAATTCTAATTAATGAGGTCTTTGCATACAACTTCGCAAGTTGGCTTTCCGGCTCTAAACTCTTCCAAGCCTTCCTTTGTTACACCACATCCAGTTACATCCAAATAAACTAGATTCGGTGAACATTGCACTAAATGTCTTAATGAATCGTCCGTGATGCGCTTATAATGCCGAACACTCAATCGTTCAAAATTATTGTTATTTGGTCGATGGCCAATACGAATCCAAATGACATTTCGATCGATGGGATTTTCCGGACGGCCAAAGCACGATATGCCACGATTCGAAATAGGGCATATTTGAGGTTTTGTAGCTACACATGGACCGCAATCAGGACCTGTCTGACGATCGATCATATCCCAAAAATGCGGATGTCTAAGCAAACTACTGAACTGGCCTTGTGGATTGTCAGGATGTGGTATTCTTTTAAATTCTGATTCTTGAATCTCACACACTCGACCATGGAGAATGACAGTTCTTGTTTGGTTTTGTCTATCAGATTTTGATGGCTCTTGACCATCAGCTTGTTGTGAGGTACTCGGTTCTGCACCATCTTTGGCATTTGTTGCATTTGAATCTGCCGAATCGGATTCGGATCCATCGGATTGTGAACTAGATTGAGATGTGGATTGTGGAGCCGATGACGATGAATGTGGAGCAGACGAACCAGATTCTCTGTAGTATGGGATTGGTGATAAAATTCTTACACACGACGCTGGTGTGAAAGTGTACATGAATGTTCCCGGTGGTATATAGTTTTTTTCGCCTCCAGATTTGATTCGTAAATAATTTGGACATTGTAAGAGTAATTCTTTTAGTGTAAGTATGGCATTGAAACACTGTAAGTCGGAATCGGTAATAGGTGTGTCCCTGACGTCCAAATGCTAAAAAAAAATAGACAAGATGTTAGTAATTTTGATACACCAATTTATTTAATTGCTAACTTACTTCTAATGTTTTGAAACCAAAACGTGAAGCCATACTACCATATGGGACAAAGTCAGATAAATTCTGACATCCACGCATGCTAAGCGTTTTCAATGACGGACATTTGGAGAATAGCATTATGTCGTATGGATGAAACCAAGTGCATGACTCAACACGGAGTTCCTGTAAGAAATATTTATGAATTGGGAGATGAGAAAGACTGCGAAAAAAAAAACTAAAGAAACCTAATTTAATGATGCTCTTATTAAGGCAAATAACTTTTAATGCTTAATCTGTGTATTCTAAATGGCATGCTCAGAGACCAATGATGGATTATAAAACACCTTCTTATTCATCATAATGGCTCAACAAAAACACGCCTAATCGTCCCATTTAAGCATACCCAACTTGGAATTGGAATTTGTCACTATCATGGTCTATCACTGAAAAAAATTGGATAGCCCATCGCCGATATGTCAAAACGGTTAATAAAGGCAGAGAGTTCTCCAGACTCCAGACTCCAGATAATAACACACAGGATTAGCTTTACAAAATCACTAAGTCGTTGAGAAAGTTTTGACTTGGTCTCCGAAGTCGCTTTATACATTCAGAGTATACACTATCAACATAGAGATGCACGAATAGACAATTATAACTGGTCAAGGTAGTCAAGGATTTTATTTACCTTTTAATAGCGTATATTAGCTCTAATATGAAATCGCATCACAAATAAAAGCAGAGCAATACTTAAAAGTCGCTGTATCTTTGGCCCAAGCAAGGCAATTGAGTAATAAGGCGACTCTGTAACAACAAATACACCCTAGAATGTAAAAACACAACATCATGACCTAAAACTAGAGAATTACCTTAGATATGTTTTAAGAAATCAGAAGTCAGTCACATAGAAGAAAGGAAATAGCTAAACTGCGACTCCTTTACTAACAAAAGAAAGGAGTGAAGAGTGATTACAAAATGCTCCACAAAGGCCACGCTAAGATAAGAATTCAATCGTTGAGCTGAGGAAATCTCTGTAGCTCCATTGCAGACGTTTCACACAGGAGTCTGTGTGCATCAATTAAACGAAAAAGTTCAAGAAACTTTCACTCACAAAAATGGGCAAAAAGACACCAAACACACAAAACTCTGAACATCCGTACGTTCATCGAATAGGTTAATAAGAATAACCAGTTCACGACAGAAATATCAAGTCAGCAGTTTTTTTTCGCCTTAGTGAACATTGAATCTCAAAATTTCGAATAAAGCAGTCATGAGCATGTGAACGAAGAAAAGAGTAGAAACTGCCTCCAATCGAGCTTTGAAGGTAGGAAGATTTACACTGAAGGACATCAAAATCCGCAGCAAACCTAGATCTATAGAAGTGATTCATCATGAGATTTAATTTTCAATAAGCTTTTTTTAACAGATCACGCGTAACTGCTTGTCATTTTTATTCAGTGTCGTTTGGCAAGTCATCATGGAAAGACTCACACCACAACAGCGTCTCCAAATTGATCAGCGTTCTGTTTGCCAATACCATTCGCAAATTTGAATCCCAGTTTACATTAGTGGGCGATACTCGACCGGTTAGACTATAGCAGCTGTAGCTGAGAGTGTACGCCAAGATCGTGATGAATCGATTCGTCGTCGTATCGTATTTTACGTATTTTACGTGAGGATCTCAGCCTAAAAGCGTACAAAATTCAACTTGTGCACGAATTGAAGCCATGCGATATTTCTTCAAAAATGAGGCAAATCAGAATGTAACCGTCAATGGTAACCGTTATCGAGCCATGTTAACGAACTATGTGTTTCCTGAAATTCAAGCACATGGTCTCGGTGAACTCTGGTTTCAATAAGACGGCGCTATGAGCCATACAGCGCGTGAAACAATTGACTTGCTGAGAACTCATTTTGGTGAGCACTTAATTTGCGGTAAATTGGCTGCCTAGATCGAGCGATATCACACCTTTGGACTATTTTCTCTGGAGATATGTAAAGTCTCAGATCTTCAGGAGTAAGCCAGCTACGATTGACGCTTTGGAAGCCAACATTACTCATGTTATCCGCGAGATACCAGTCGCTATTCTTGAACGAGTCGCCCAAAATAGGATCTTCCGAATCGACCACCTCAGACGTAGTCGTGGCCAACATTTACATATCATTATCAAATAGTACAATGCCATGAATTATTCTTTTAACCGATAATAAAAAATTTAAGTTCACTTTCAAATTTATGTGTTTTATTTTACGTTATAAATCAAACCTCACAATGAATCACCCTATACAAATGACTAACCTTGGTAATGATGTACTATTAAGCACACTGATACAAGAAGGATCAAGGCCGGCAAATTTGGAAAAAAAATTCTCTTCAATATTATAATACAAACAAGACTCCAACAAATTGTGAGTCAGCACATTAATTAATCCATAGCTACTAGAATTTGAAGGAATGAGACTGAGACAGCAATCAGAAATAACTCTGAGGGGATAAGCCGTAATTTAGGGAAAAACGTGTTGAAGCCTAAGCCTTAGAAATCACTAAGGTTTTGTTGTGATATGCAAAAACTAGCAAGTGACAACTACAACACACTTTGTACAGAACGAGATTAAGACCTATTATTACCTTTGGAAAGATGGTTTGTTCTAAGATAGTTCAACCAGCAAAACCGAAGTGGATTCTGCAAAAACTCCAAACAGTAGCATGGGATTGGCAAAAATTCCATGGGAACATATTCAACTGAAAGCTGGCTGATAAAACTCGATTTTTCTGCAACTTATAACAGGAGTCCGCCAAGCGGCATTTATTAAAATTGTAAACCAAGAGGGGAAAGAAAAATGTAAAGCTTACCAAAATCCCCATCAATGAAAAAATTAAGAAGTTTTGTGGTATTATTTGGTTGTACAACATGAAATGTGGTTTTATAGTAAAAATTTAAGAGCCAATATTATTTTTCCATAAATTTTTATTCAATCAAAATGGGATCCATTGGCGTCTGACATTTTTCCAACGTGATGCAAGGTCAAATTTTCGTTTTTCGTAGAAGTGCTGATTTTTTGAGGTAATAAAATCTTCAAAGGCTGTTATGAACTCTGCTCGGTTCCGGAAGACCATCTGCCGGCAAAATGAATCCAGATTGCGGAAAAGATGGTTATCCATTGGGGAAATATCAGCAGAGCACGGTGGATGCGGAATAATTACAAATCTCAACTGCAACAGTTTTTGCACCGTTGCTTTTGTGGTATGGGGTCTAGCATTGTCATGCAAAAGGATTGGACCGTACCTATTGACCAACGCAGGTTACTTTTCAGTCAATTTGGCGTGCAGTACGGTATGTCGATTTCCTTACAATATTTGATAGCCTTTATCGTTTCTCCTGGTTGAAGAAATGAAAACTGTATCGGTCCTTTCGATGTCTACCAAATTTTCACCATAACCTTTTTTGGGTAAAGATCGGGCTTGATGGTGTGTTATGATGTTTTAGGATTATCATGCAGTATCCACTTTTCATCACAGGTGACTATCCGGTACAAAAACGGTTCAGTTTGGTTTCTTAATGTTTTTGCGATTCGTTCAGTTCATTTTGCTTTTTCACCTTTCCTATGAGAGAAAGGTGTCGACTTATTGTTATTGGGGTTACTTCAACGCTTTGTGCAGTTTCCCGCACCGATTTCGTTGGGTCAGCATCCATCGTTGCTCTTAAAACATCGTCAATTAACGTTTCCGGCTTTCCACGTGGTTAATTTTTGAGGCTGAAATCTCCCGAATGGAACTTTCCAAACCAACGTCGTATAGTGAGTTCGTTTACAGCTACATCCTCAAATGCGTCATTAATATTATTCATTGGCAATGTCCCATTATATCCCATTTAAAATTCGTAAAGGAAGAGGATTCGAATTTGAACTGCCGACAGCATGGTAAATAATTCCTAAAACTGAAAGTTTGTGCAGACGACTCGCATAAGGGCTAAATTCGCAAACATAGGCCTCATAAATGCCCACGCCTCGACAGGGGAAAGGAGAGAGACGATCTTATAAATGACTGCTTTTACGAGCTCTTAGACAAAACCTACCATTAATACCCTAAATATGACGTAAAAACCGTCCTTAGTGATTTCAATGCCAGACCAAGCAAAGTGTACATCTTTGCTAATACAGTCGAAAAGTACAACCTCAGAACACAGGCTCATTGATATTACGGAAGCACTTAATGTTACACCTCGGTTTCCACTGTCAACTAAATTGATCATATTCCGATCGATGCAAGACACTCCTCCAGTGTTTTGGATGTCCAAATGTTCTGAATAGCTAACATCGACTCGGACCATAATCTTTTTGTAGCCAGGATACAGATGGGGATAACTATAACAACCCAAAGCCAGTGAACCCATTGTGAGGAAGTTCAACGTCTAACGGCTTACAATCGCAAGACACAGGCAGAGCCTTTTTCGATCAAGTATTCCTTCACCTTTCGAGGAGTCCGATGCCGCCAGCATCGAACGAAGACGAACAGTGTCGTCACTGCTAAGGAGCAATCAGAGAGGTCACCTCTTTGTGATGGGCTTCAACCCGGCCCAACAAGAAATCCCTGGTTCGATGACCAATGTAGATATTCAAATCTAGAAAAAGAGCGAATGCGCAAAGCGGCCCTAAAAAAACCGACGATATCGCAATTCTACAAGCAGAAAAGAGGGGAAGAACATGGCTCCTCAACTGTAAAAAGGAATAGCATGAAAGGCGCTCAATGGAGACCTTAGGGCAGCTATTTCCAAGATTAAGGCTGACAAAACTGCTTGACACAATGGCTTAACTGGCTAACTGGTCCTAGGGAGATCCCTTAAACTGCGTCAACAAGGAGGGAATAAGTCTCCTCAAAATCGCAAATAAGATCCTGTCTACCGTATTATGTGAGTCTTCGTAAGCAGTCTGACCGGCCCCTATTAATGTAGCCTTAGACCAGGATAGTCCACCGTAGATCACATTTTCACATGACGACAGATCTTGAAAAAAACCCAGGAGTTCCAAATCGATACACACCACCTCTTCATGGATTTCAAAGACCCATTTAACACCATCTATAGAGATAAACTGTACAGAGCCATGTATAGTTTTGGCATTCCTAACAAAACTGAATACGATGAAAAATGCACGCTGCAAGGAGAAATTCAATGCCGGAAAAGGACTAAAGCAAAGCGATGCGTTATCATGTGATTTTTTCAAGATCGTTCTTTTATGGTAAAGAACTCCAGAGGCACCATCTTTCAAAAGTCTGTTCAGTTTCTTGCATACACAGTCGACAGACAGCGACGTACAAATTCGATGCCTAGGATAAAATTTTACGATAAGCAGCTTCAACTTTGAGGCAATGAGGCAGACTTTATCTAATTCGGCCCCGCTATCAGCTGACAACACCAGCGCGAAAATCATGTGAAAAAGCACGCTGCTCCTTTTGGCTTAGAAAGCAATAAGTAGTAAAGACCTCTGTCGAGCAAACAGGAAAATGTTATACAAAGCACTGATTATCACAGTCCTGCTTAACAGCGCAATAGTTAGCACGCAGACAAACTAGCCCCGTTTGTACTCGGATAGGCTGGTTTAGATGCTTAGGTCACCTTGAACGCATGAATACAAAAGCATTGGCCCGGATAGTTTTCGGCTTCAACCGAGATGCAGTATAGGCGAACATAAAAAGGAGACCTCACCAAACTTCCGGAAATCCTATCATACAGTCAAAGCTTTTTAACGTAAGTTCATGATGAAAATGTACATCGGTACCCCTCATTTCATTTCAACCCCCGTCCTTCTCTTTCCTTCGTCCGAGCTGCGTATAAACAATTTAAAGGATACACAAATCCCTTGAGCGGGCGCTCATTATAAAAAAAAAAAAAAAAAAAAAAAAACTAACAAGCTTGGGAAAGACATCTCAGCGTTATAAAGACCCAAGGCCTTTCTTTGAAACCTTTCTAGGAAGACCTGCAGTACATTGTTAGCAACAATATGCGAAATCTAAATAAAATTGGAAGAAACTAGAACACAAGAAAATATTCCATCCCTACCAAATGAATATGTTCAACGCAGAGTTTGAGCCTTAAAATTAAGTTTATCACCGAGAAACAGTCAATGCATGATCAAATCAAAATCGAGTCAGTTTTGATATTAGCTGTAACCGAAAATTGTTCCACAACTAAGAAAGTACCCAAATAATCTCATAGTACCAGAGTTTTACTGCCCGACCAAAGGAATGCCCGATGTTTTGCTTCCACGAAAAGTACAAGAAACGGAAGGCGGCAAAATATAAAAACAAAATTCTCAGGCAACAAAATGCTAACTATACAGAAGATAAGATGGCTAAGCCATCGAAACATACACCAAATCATGGCCAAACATGGAAAGTTCTCCAAGGCAATGACAAAAATGCATGGAAACATAATTTATTACATAACTCACCTCCAACCAGATCAAGTGTCGATCCATTTTCTGGAAAACTGTCGGTGAATTGTCAGGCCAACGCACCGAAACATCTCTAAATACCAAACGTTTCAAATTCTTTGGAAAGTCCTTGATTTGAATCTGAAAAGACAATTAAATGTTAGTTCTCTAGCCTATTTATTCTGTAACAAATTTCCTCACCTTTAAAAAATCAACAAAAACGTTCTGCAATTCCAGATCTAAAAGATTCTCACATTTAGGCACCAGACAATTTAGCAGACACATTCTTTGATCCTTTCGCTTGTCTCGATTTACATCCCCCAACAGTCCATTGATTTTGATCGTTTTCGTCCTGTTCGTAGTCCTACTCAATGTTATGGTTAGATCCTCCACAGACTTTGGAATGCTCAGCAAATTTACATCAGTCCATAGTCGATGATCCTGTACAAGACAACAAAATCGAGTGCATGTCCTGGAAAAAGGCGAAAACATGAAAGCACATAAACCTCACACACATATTCGTTTTTGTTTTACACACTTTTCTAGTGCCAGCAATCCGATTGTGTCCACATTCTTAAAGATTTCGAATAAAATTTCATCACTGAACCCATCTAGAGTGAAAATATCAGCCAATTCCAAGTATTTAGCTGCCGGCTGGTCGTCATCATCCAGTGATGAGGCTGAAAGTTTTCGTTTCTTTCCGACAGTCTTTTCAGTTGCTGGAGGGCTCATATTTGGTGATTCTTGAGGTAAATCTTCCATTGTACTTTTGTTTATCTGCTTTGTTGTGTTTTACTGACTTTAAAGAGTATTTTTGATGGTAATTTTCGAGTAGAAAAACAGAAATAATAATATTTTCGAAAAAGTAAAATAACAGAGAAAACGTATGTACGTCTGCGCCAGTCAAGATATTTGACACAACAGTGGATACGGACGATGGGAGAAAAGTAAATAAATAAAATGGCTGATGATAAGATCATATGGCTGCGTTCGGAAATTATACCTGCAAGTTGTTAATCAATCTTTTGCGTTTTCTTTCCGGCAGTCATAAGCCTTTTTTTGTGTACTTCGATTTTATTTCCAAATTAGCAGTAAAAACTTCTTCGGAATTATTATTATTATCTTTGATGATAATTTTATTTTCCAAATATAATTGCTTGCGAATATTTTGAATTAATTCGAACACTTAAGGATAATAAATTGTCCAAAAACAAAGCCGATTGCACGAGACAGAAATCATGTTTGACACACAATACTATTTGACGTTCATATATTTTGACATAAAATCCAGGAGAAACATTTTGGTTCTCATATGAAGACCCTCTAAAGTTATTAGAGGGATGTGAGTATATTTGAAAGAGGAAACCGTAATAAATGATCACATCACAAGAGCGCAATTCATTCGGAAAGTTGGGTAATGCGTGCCTGAAACTAATTAAAGTTTACGTCAGCTCCCCAACATGCAGATTTTTCAGTTTTTATTTCAGCTCTGTCTCATATTTTTTATTTTCGTTTTGTTTTGTTTCTAGTATTTCCATAGTAACACTAAAAACTTCGGAATTATTATTATTACTATCTGGAACCGGCATAACTCCCGTTTTGCCAGCAGCAGTTGGCCACCAGGCGGCAATTATGTCATGCATATTGACGTTTAGTTGTTTACACTTTTTGTGACATTTCACACGATGTTTAAATTTTGTTTGATTAAAAACTTATTCAATATATTCAAATTTTATTCAGCTGGTTCATGATGTTCTATTTCGTTTTGCAAATGAATGTGAGCTTGATTGAACATTTAAACTTTGAAATATAGTAAACATTAATCGAAACGAATTCAATGTATTTCATTGAAATCGTAGCGATTCACGTGTCGGTAATTCATCGGCTCTACTGCAGTCCTTTATGATAAATGACATTTGTGGTTTTTTTTTTTTTTTTTGAAGCAAACACAAATAAAGCAGATGGTTTGCCGAGACGTGAGTACGCTACATATTTCTATTCTCCAAATTCAGGCCACAAACACTAAAGGATCAGACTGGAAATTGCAATCTTTTGAAATTAAAAGTATGTAATATCGGTCGTTATAAACGGAATACGAGGAACGAAAACATTTCCCCCGAATATTTGCCTTTTAGAATTGTTGCTTCTATCAAATTCGGCATCAAATTCTTAACATCAAGTCTGGTACCATTGAACAGTCGGATAATTCACTAAATCATCTTGATTTGTGGTGGAATCAACTGACTTGTATGACGCTACAAGTCGTTGACATCGATATTCTTTGCGGCGAGGATTGCTCGTTCACTAAGCCAAGCGGGGTTGCGATGATTTCGATTTATTTCGGGAAACACATTGTCGATGAGAGCCGCTTGTGAATCCACGAATTGCCAGAAATCATGCCGAAACCTGTCGTCGCATGAGCTGAACTCTCATATTCGCGGTCAACGACAATATTTCCACGTGTTTCCACAACAATGATGCCTTCAGGCACGAATGAGATCATCTGGAACAGTTCCACGGAAAATCACTAACAACGTTGTTCTGAAGTCTCCTGACAACAGAATCATTACACCGCCAAAGATGTTGTTGCGACGAATATCGTGTAGTGAGATGTTTAGCGCTTCAATTGTTTTTTGCACGCCATTGTACATTCGTCCCAAACAATTAGTTTGCATTCAATCAACAGTTTTCATATTGCACTGTTACAATGCACTGTCCTCCGTCTAATAACATCGCTGCTATTCCGGATGATGCGAGAGCTAGTGCAATGTCACCTTGCGATCATAGCCAGAATCAGCAAAATAACGAGTGTCTTACCTGCTCCACATGGCGCATTCAGGAAAAAGATCCCACCAATGTTGTAGTCCACCGATTGCATCAATGTTTCATAGGCATTTTTTTGTTGATCGTTCAGCAATTGTACATTAGATTGAAATGCTTCTTGCAGCACATCACGGTCTTATTGATGCTCTCTTCAATATATTCCTTTGCTTACGACAGTACTCTCTGCTTTTCATATTAGTTCCATATGTGTCAATGACAACTTACGTCATATTCGGTGTCGTCAATAATTCTGCGAAATAACTAGGATTTCTTAAGCAATGTAAGAAATATTTTACCCCCTCTGATATATATGACACTTATCCGCAAAACATATTTGCACCTGCCAGATAGGATTTAAAACCGTGCGATGAATCTTATAGGTGATAATAATATCACACAAACAAGTGACACCCCGGAACACCGACGTAATGTCTCTTGTCTGACTCTGTTTTATTCGCTATTTCCACCACCAGTGCCCCATAGAAATCACCATTGCCTTCCGTCGCTTCAAACTTTCAACCGTAACACCCGTCGCGCTATGAATGTTCATCAGTATACCCTCAAGCCTACTTTCGAACGTACTCTAAAATATCGTGATTCGTTCCTAAGCCGCGCAGCTCGCTTGTAGAATGCCCTGCCTAGGTTTTTATTTCCTTGTCATTATAACATTCAAACATTTAAAACCAACGCTCATCGGCACCTCTCTTTCCATCCTTCTTGATTTTCCTTTACCCACGCTGTGCTTAAACATTTTAAGAGTACTCAAATCCCTTGAGCGCACGCAAATTATAAAAAAAAATACAACCCATCTCGAGTTCCACGTATTACTCAAAACGAATTTGTCTATCTACTTACAAACATGTCAAACTAATTATTTTCTTTTATGTTTGAACCATAAAACACAATTAACATTCTTGCTTGCGCACTTGTTATGTTTCGTTTTATGTTGCAATTATTCTGCTTAGTGCCAGCCACTGCTATGTTGAGCCCATGTATTGCAGACACTTTACAGTATAGGGATAGGTCTATTTCAGAGGGCGCATCTTACTTAGAGGTACTCTTAAGATAAAGTAAACTGCGGCGACAGTCATCGAGGTTGTGGTAACTCTATTTGTGGTACTTCAACATATTCCAAACTCAGCCCATGACAGCTTTTCTTGATATATATGGTATATAAGATTGTAAAATATAGGTGGTAGTACAATGATTACGCTTATACCATTGAGATTTAGGTAATAACCAGATACCGTGAAACAATATGTTTACACGGTCACAAGAAAATAATCTTGGGCATTGGAAGGATTCCCCTATTTAAAAAAAGAACTGATGAACGATGCACGTGAAATGTTAATACATTTCACGGACCGTACGTAGTCGAACAAAAAGCAGTTACTCTAAAACGTAATCAAACAAAAACTGCTGCCATCCAGAAAAGTAGGAAGAGGAATGCAAAAGAAATCACCGAACAAGGCCTTAATTCAATCATGATATGCACTTACGCTTCCAGAATGCTTTCAGAATAGGAGAATCTGCCTAGTTAGTGGACTACTCAATGACCCAACCCAGATTCGGTTCATCGTCGTTCTCAGCAGCTTGGCTTGGCGTATTCGACAACTTAGCATATTTAACGTGAGGATATCGGCCTAAAAGCTGCAAAACTTATCTTGTGCTAGAATTGAAGTCAGGCGATTTGAATTTGCGTCATATTTTCAGTGAATGGGCTCTACAGAAACTCAATGAAAATCCGGTGTTTTATCGTGAAATTTTGTTCAGTTATGAAGCAAAATTCTGGCTGATGAGCAACCCAAAGAGTACCAAGAGCTACCATTACATCCATTAAAAACAACGGTATGGTGTGGTTTATGGGCTGGTGGAATCATTGGTCCATATTTCTTCAAAAATGAGGCAAACCAGAATGTCACCGTCCATGATAACCGTTATCGTGTCATGTTAACGGACTATGTGCTTCTTAAAATTCAAGAACATGGTTTCGGTGAGCGTGAAACAATCAACTTGTTGAGAAATCATTTTGGTGAGCATTTAATTTCATGTTTTACTATGGTAAATTTGCCGCCTAGATCGTGCGATATCACACCTTTGGACTATTTTCTCTGGGAATATATAAAGTCTCAGGTCTTCAGGAATAAGCCAGCTACATTCCTCGTGTTATCCGCGAGATACCAGTCAATATGCTCGAACGAGTCGCCCAAAATTGGATCTTCCGAATGGACCACCTCAGTCGTAGTCGTGGCCAACATTTACATGATATCATTTTCAAAAGGTAAATGCCATGAATTGTTCTTTTAACCAATAATAAAAATTTTAAGTTCACTTTCAAATTTATGTGTTTTATTTTTCATTATAAATCAAATCTCACGATGAATTACCCTTTATATATATACTCAAAATGCGCTACTCCGAAGTGTAGTAGCTTCAACAATTAAGTCTTTGCAGGTTTTAACCCAGTCGTCGATTCCATGATAGTTTAAGGTCTGCTTCTACCTTCTACTTGTGTGCACTTACTAAAGTGAAATGTTCCTATACCGTATTGCCCTTGCATGTGTCAAAAATAATAACCGTAAGTTCCTCGAATAGCACGAAAAACATTTCTCACAGAACGCTGATTTTCATAATACAGCTGATCAATTTGGAGACGCTGTTGTAGTGTGAGTCTTTTTAGGATGATTTGCCATACGATAGTGAATAAAAATAATAAATCAGTTTGATAGGAGTCATGCGTGATCTGTCAAAAAAAGCCTATTGAAAATCAAACCTCACGATGAATCACCCCTTATAACATATATTGACGAGCGCTGTCGGTGCAAATGCGACTCGTATTCAGGTTAAGGTACTTGTGTATGAAAGGCCACAAATCGGCTTTACATTTGGAGTTGACTTTAAAGAAAAGTCCAATTTTATCATCTTTACAATACAACCCCAGTATTACAATTGTTGTTTGTTCAGTTATGCGGTCTCGATGGTATTTCCTTTTTGTCAAAAATGTTTCATCAATTACTCGCCTTCGCGAGTATAAGTCCAAATTTTTCTAAAAAAAACTATGGTTTTTTCGTTGGTCGATATTGATTCTTCGAATGAACAAAAAATGGAAAAATTGCTTAGATTAGGATGAAGCAGTATATGCTTAGACGCCATTGTTTATTAAAAAAAAAACTGTACTTTTTACAGTCCGGAATACTTGAATGGCCTCACACAAGAATTACTTTTAAATTAATTAAAACTTTTTTCTGACATTTTTGTTTTTTGGTATTTACGGTTGTGTTACACTTTGAGGTGTTACTGTCGAGAGCTTTAACCCTTTAATGTCATAATAAAATTGCGTGGGTCAAATAAATTGTTAAGACAAATATGTATATGTTGGGCTTAGTTCAAATATAAACTGAGCAAAAATCCAAAGTCCTTGATGTCCTAGTTTGTAAGTTACAGAATGTTGCCTACAGGCAACATTGGTCGATAGCGATAAATTTAAAAAAATATGAAAATTATTTTTGAAAGCAATTTTAATTGAAATTTAAGTATGAAATGATACAAAGCAATTGCCGCATAGGTAAACATTGCATTTGCTGCACTTTGAGCGCGGAAAATTAGAATGACATAGCCGGCAGCGGCCTTTTGCTCCCCATTCTACCCAATGACCAAGATTGTCAAATCGTACCAATTTTGCAAGCACTGCAATATATCCTCTTTTAGAGGAGATTGATTCAGGGGCAGTCGAAAGTGTTGGTGATGAATGAGCCGATGGTAAAGATGGTGATAATGGAGCTGAGTCCATGGTTGCAAGGGTACTGGTAAAACTATTTGAGATGCGTTCAAAAGCTCGATAGCAATATCGAATTAAAATTTTATTAGCGGCATATGCTTTACTCTGTCGGCGTTTGTATTTTTGAGGTCTTTTTGATGCAACAGCCAACTATTGACTACACAAGAATTTATGCACCAGTATACTATGCGCATGTACCATTTATTTGTGCGGTGGTTTATTTTGTATAATTCTAGTAGCATGTGAGCAAGATCAATTCCTCCCATATGCTTGTTGTAGCAATCGACTATGCTTGGACGTGGTATACATATAAACTTCTTGTCTTTTCGGCACCATCTCTTGTACTCACTCATGGGGTTTTTACTTGCATAGTTAGATAGCAACTGCACACTCTTATTGTCATACCAACGAAAAGCAATCAAATTGTGAGTTGACTCATATTTGAAATCGCTTGACCCACGTTCGCTTTTTTGAAGCTCCTTCTCACTGCTTAGAGCACAATTTTACAATCGATTGCTTCAGATTGTACCAACAGATAATATTTTTCTTTGTCTTAGACCATTCATCAACTTATTGAAGTGAACCAATTGTCAAAAAATAATTTGAATTTTTTTTTGGTTCTCAAAGATATTGGACGCCATGTCTAAAACAATGTCGGATGAAATTCCCAAGCCAAAGGACTTGCATGTTCCTTCTCCAATATAAAGGTGAAATCATAAATAATGCCAGATACACCAGCTCTAGTGAACACTTTGAATCCCCATTTGTGAAGCTTATTTGGAAAATATATATAAATTAATATTAGATTTTTCGTGCATATTTGAACAGAAAATAAATTACCTTTTTATGCAATCATTTGCTCATCGACGCTTTGGAATTCTTCTTGGGAAATCTCGTTGACATTTGTTTTTATAAAATTTAGCAATTTGTATAACTTATCATACCCAGATTGTCCCTTTTGAGGCTGAACAGAGTTATTGTTGAGATGAAAATATTTTCTCAAAGCGAGTTCTAGAGTTCTAGACAAAGCATTTGCTATGGATGTCAATTTGAAATTTGGCGTCCATGCCATTCTACATATATGTCGGAACTCTTATAACAGCAAGATATAGTAATATACCAACATATCTCTTTATTTCAGTCACATTACATTTTAATTCTCCTCCATCAGTTTGTACCGAATAGAGATTTGTTTCATCACAAATCATCCACCAGCTTTTATCTGCGAAGAACTGGGTGAAATATTCGATTGGTTGTTTTACCTGGTTACTACGCACTTCAGCGTATCATAACGAGTATCACATTCCATTAGCACCGCACTTCTCCATCTCAAAATTTGCAAATCAATTTTTTCCGTCGTTTTCTGTAATACCTCTTCATCATTTTCGTTTCCGTCATCAGCTTTTCCAATTAATTCCTCAATCAGACCACCATCCACATTTTCGCCGTTATCAATTACACTTTGAAATATTTCTTTGATGATAATTTCAATGTTTGCGGTTTTTTCCCGCTCCTCTTCATCATTTTCCTCATCTTCCGAGTCAAAATTAACAATTTTTTCAATATCTGTCTGTATTAGATATTTTATGAGTTTGAAGAAATGGACGTTGTTAGAAAATTACCACACTTGACCGATGTGGCCTATAGGCAATAGCACTTTCACAAAATTATTATAAAAAAACTACACTTTTTTCACATGATTATTTTATTTTAAATAATTCTCTTGCCTTTATTTATGAATACTCTTCACTTAGTTTTGAAATAAAATATTTGTTTTAGTTTTGCAACACGCTTTTTGTTTAAACACTTTTACAGCGAAAAAATTGTGACGCTTTCACTCAAGGGAGAACGGCTACTTAATGAATCCGTGCGCAGCTCACACAAAAGCAATAAGCTAGTAGTATCCACAAAATATAAGTCTGCATGTTGTAAAAAACCACAAGTCAAAAAAATTTAAATAACGGGACTTATAAGCACATGAGTACAATGTTACCTGTAGGCAACAAATGACATGAGAAGGTTAAATGCAAAAGAAACTTTGCATACACCCAACCTCGTACCTACCCCAAATCCTAAAGTGTGCACAAGCGGTGGAGTTGCAGTTTTTTTTAGTTTTCAGTTTTTGATTAAGAATTAATTAAATTAAAATTACACATTAAATTTGTTTTCCCCAAATTTTAAGTTTAAACCCCGTTTTTTTTTTTCAAAAACTATTCATAAATTTGACTTGATTTAAAAATTAGGTAATAGAACAAAATATTGGCTTTAAAAAAAGGTATAACACTTAATTGTAAGTATTACCGTTAAATTTTAATTTTTTCCCCCATTTTTAGTACTTTTTATGAAATTTCCCCTCCCGCCAAACGGGGCACGATAGACCCCCACCAACCTGGGTGAAAAATGCTTGTACTGAACTGTTCTACATTAACCGTTAATATTTCTTGCTACCTAAGTTATTGTACTATTGCCCTGCTAGCTGTAGTAAGTTTTGTATTTCCTTTCTTTCCTTTCTCGCCAAAATTGTCAATATTTGTTGCTATTGTTACTTGAATTTTATCATGCCACCGAACTAATTACGATTTATTTTTCTCTTCTTGAATGGCGTGATGTAAACCCCTTGGCTCTTTTTGAAGTCTCTTACTGGCACCCTTTCTACTCAATCGCTTTTAATTGTGCCCAAGCAATTAAAGTTATAACTTTTAAGAGATTCGAGAAATGGAATAAAATTAAAATAATTATCAATGTAGACAGTACTTGAAGGAGGAAGAAAATTTACACACAGCCGCTCCGTAACAGTTAACCCCAGCGGTTTTCCCTTTTCTTTTGTGTGTGCCGCACCAGTGTAGGGCTTAAATTTTAAAAGGTATCCGCTTGACATGTTGTGGCACCAAAATTTGAAACCATAACGGATTGGTTTTCCCCTAATAAATTGTTTGGCGTAGTGGTGACCATAGTGAGACTCCATAGCTTTGTGGAGAGAAAACTTCTCTGCCAGAGGTTTTTTTAACTCTTGAAATTTTGAATTCCAATTGCCAATAAACGGACGGACTTTGTAAACTCTGTCAATTGAATCCAGCTTATAGTTAGCATTCAGATAAAAAAAATTGATGTATTAGCTCAAATCTGTTTCTCGACATAGAAAAAGAACAAGGGAATTATGCGCATCTTCCCTCTTTTCCCAATACATTCGACAATAAGTTTTAGAGCTGTAACCAGATAGGAGTAATATTGAAAAATACTTAAATACAATATTTCATCCAGTAAGACCTTCAGCTCCTGGCCCTTTTGTTAGGCGTATAAATTGGATTCTTTACAATTTTTTTCCAAAATTTCGTCATCAAATATAAGGCGAAAAACCTCAATGGGCATAAAATTATTTTCTCGCCATTGTTTCACGCATTCGGGCTCCATCTCTGCTTCAACTGGAAATTTTGAAGTGCTATCAAACTCTTTGCTTTTCCATTTTCGGGACTTTTTTGGTTGTTTTGCATTTGTTTTTCGGCTTTTTTTGGGACTAGAAGGAAAGCAATCATTCGCATGGGAAAAACTAGGGACATTATCAAGATCCTCGATCATGTCCAAGTTTGTCCTCTCAATATACCTTGCTGCTACATTTTTCACAGCAGTTATTTCCTGTCGCAAAATACCTTTTCCAAGGTCACTTACAGTCGCTTCCCTACCCTCATTGTCGCTACCAGCATCGTCTATATCATTGCACCAGTAAGACCGACCTCCACAGAATCTGGAAATGAAATATAATACGTTAAAATTTAACAAACAATATTATTAACATACGATATTATTGAAACTCAAATTAACATCCACATATTAGTGCATTGATTTGTCAATCAAAATATATAAAAAATATTTATAAATATTACGGACAAATACAAAAACCACAGATATATTGCTTACAATCTCTTCATTTTCTTGCACAAAAAAATTACTATCACTGCACTGATAACTGCAAACCACTGAATGTAAATGAGAGGTCAATTGCATTTTTTTATCCTGTTCTTCATCTTTGGTTATTCTCTCTCGATTACATTCAAATTTTACGGCTTACTATGACTGCACAATTTAAAAAAAAAAAAAAAATATCATGCAAGGACCACTTTGCGTATGATAAAGCAGTAATGAGTTAATTTAATTTTAATTTTCTCACATGTAAATACATTCATCCACTTACTTTTGCTTAGTTTATTATGCATTCATATTCACTTGTCATGAAAAGAATTATAAGTAGGTAATACTTAATATTCGAACTTGGCATGTTTTGTAACTTTTTGACAGATCACGCGTGACTCCTAGCAAACTGCTTTGTCATTTTTGTTCAGTATCGTTTGGCAAGACATCATGAAAAGACTCACACTACAACAACGTCTCCAAATTGTTCAGCTGTATTACGTAAATCAGCGTTCTGTGAGAAATGTTTTTCGTGCGATTCGAGGAACTTACGGTGCGCATAATCGACCTATTGAAACCACTATTGCCAATACCATTCGCAAGTTTGAGTCCCAGTTTACATAGGTGGATGATACTCGACCGGTTAGACAACATTCAGCACGTAGTGAAGAGATTAAAGCAGTTGTAGCTGAGAGTATACGATAAGACCATGATGAATTGATTCGTCATCGTTCTCAGCAGCTTGGCTTGGCGTATACGACAGCTTGGCGTATTTTCAGAGAGACCTAAAAGTGTACAAAGCCAGGCGACTTGTATTTGCGTTATATTTTCAGTGAATGGACTCTGGAAAAACTCATTGATGAAGCCCATTTCTGGATCAATGGATACGTTAATAAACAAAATTGCCGTATTTGGGCTGATGAACAAACCGAAGAGTACCAAGAACTACCATCCATTAAAAACAAAAGTATGGTGTGGTTTATAAGCTGGTGGAAACATTGGTCCATATTTCTTGAAAAATGAGGCGAATGATAATGTTACCGTCAATGGAAACCATTGACGCCATGTTAACGAATTATGTGCTTTCTGAAGTTCAAGCACATGGTCTCGGTGAACTCTGGTATAAACAAGAAAGCGCTACGAGCCATACAGCG
The DNA here is from genome assembly GCA_907269105.1 of Volucella inanis. Taxonomy (NCBI): domain Eukaryota; kingdom Metazoa; phylum Arthropoda; class Insecta; order Diptera; family Syrphidae; genus Volucella; species Volucella inanis. The sequence continues at coordinate 155,349,722 of OU026153.1, forward strand.
CGTAAAACAATGGACTTGTTGAGAAATCATTTTGGTGAGCACTTAATTTCACGTTTTTCTACGGTAAATTGGCCGCCTAGATCGTGCAATATCCCACCTTTGGACTATTTTCTCTGGGGATATATAAAGTTTCAAGTCTTCGGGAATAACCCAACTACCATTGACGCTTTGGAAGCCAACATTACTCGTGTTATCTGCGAGATACCAGTCGTTATGCTCGAACGAGTCGCCCAAAATTCAACCTTCTGAATGGACCACCTTAGACGTAGTCGTGGTCAATATATACATGATATCATTATCAAATAGTACAATGCCATGAATTGCATCGATAAAAAAATGTTAAGTTCACTTTCAAATTTATGTGTTTTATTTTACATTATAAATCAAACGTCATAATGAATCACCCTGTAGTTTAGTTGTATTCTACAAAATACAAATCGACAAACGTCAAAACATTTTTTTTATTGTTCATGAGTAAGAGCAAGCTAGTCGCTATTGTAATTGTAGCCATGCGGCGTATTCGATTATTACTGTTAAAGACATACAATGCACAACCGCTGTTATCTTCTAAGAAAATATATATTGTACTCAAGTGTTGTAACTGTCATGAAGGTTCAATAAAATGAATTGAATTGAATTGATTGAGCCTTAAAGGGCTATTCACACCATCAATGTTATTTGTCAAGTATTATTGACGAGATTGTAGAGTGTACTAATTTCTATTAACAAAAGGTTGAAAATGCCGTTCCCAAAATAACTACGGTTTGGCGACTACATATGTTTTTAATTCTGATTGAGCATTTCGGTTAAGGAAGGATGTGCTGAAACCGTTTCTAAAATATATTACAATGTAATATGCGGGTTCACTTTATTCGACTTACGATCCGTTTCACTCTAAAGCTAAATTACAACTGCCCCCTGTCTTCTGACAGGCTCTCATATAGTGTTACCACTTTGAAATTTTTATTCGTTGTTCAGTGCTACCAATATGTGTATATACATGCATTTTTTCTTTAAACTTACTACAACAATTTATATCCAGTTCAGGAATACGAGCAACAAACGCAAAATAGTTGGTCTACCAAGGATAAGATACATATATTCTTAAATTCTTTTGAAAAAAAAAATATTTTTTTGTAATATCTATAAAGATTTATTCATTTTAATTAGTAAAAGAAAAGATAAATAAAGTGACTTAATAAAATAATGTTATGTTATGATCTAAAAACTCAAATGGCGTTGTATTTACAATTTTAAGACGCAAAATAGTTGGTCTATGAGTCTTAATTTTAATTTAACCACTGTGTCACGTTGCCTTTGGCCTTTATCACTGCTTCTAAGCATCTTGGCATAGTATCAACTTATTTTTGACACTCTTCCGCACCAAAAGATTTAGAAATATTTGATATTTTGGCTCTTAAGTCTTGAAGAGAGCGACCTGGCTCTTTTCAAAATGTTGCTTCATTTTATGCCAAACGGTTTCGATTGGTGAAAGATCAGGACTGCTGGAAGGCCATTCAAAAGAGGAATTGCTTCAGCAGTTAACCACACAAATGTTGACCTAGCCATGTGGCAAGAAGTAACATACTGTTGGAAAATATACTCTTCATGACTAGATTGAAGGTGTGGTATTGATAGAAGAAGCTCCTGTTCTAAAATGTCCTAGTACTTGGCAGCATTGACTATCCCATTGACAAAATGTAAATTACCTATACCACGTCCAGACATGCACCCCCAAATCATTAGAGATGCTGGGAACTTCATAGTTTGTTAAAGGCAGTCTTTGCGAACGGCTTTTTTGCATTCCTTATCACTCGTCTTCGTTCGTCACCTACACAAACTTTGAATCTGTACTCTTCACTCCAAATAACGGACCGCCATTGACTTAAAGCCCAGTTTTTGCGTTGCTTAGCCTACTCAAGGCGCCTTTCCTTCTGCTTTTGTGTCAACAGTGGTTTTTCTTTTGTCTGAGTTTTTAGAGAATTAGGTTTGTGTAATTTATGCAGAACTCAGATATTTTAAAAACAAACCTTATAAAATTTGTATCCAATTTTTTTCATAATCCGCTTTCAAGTATCAACCGAAATACTTTTTTGAATTCGTTCTCTCCATTCAACAGTTATTGAGCAGCAGTCTGGCGTCGATTTATTATTTTTTTCAATAAGCGACAATCCCGAGGTTTTGCTATTAATGGACGTCCCGTTTTTTCTTATCTCCACATTTCCAGAAATTTTGAACTTTAAAATAGTGTTCCGCACTGATGAGCGCAGTAAGTTAAAATTTTTTAGCGTTTTTGTAGCTCAAAAATCCCGTTTCCAATGCTTAGTAATTGATGCCCTTAAGTCTCGTGATAATGCAACGCCATGCGCCATGGTTGACATGAAACTGTTGCTGGCTTGCACAAAAGCATAGATTAAAACCACAAAACCGAAACTCAGTAATCATAGACCAACTACTGTGCATTCAAAAGAGAGTGGACCAACTGTTATGCTCTTATCTTTGTTTGAGTTGAAAGTAAAATTGTTGCTGTGTGCTTTCTCAAATTTTGTTTTGTTCCATCTAATTTATTTATCAAAAATATTTTATTACGTTGACAAAAACTTTGAAATAAACAACAGCTTATTACCAGTAACTTTAAGTATGTATAAAGGAAAACTATTTTAATCAAGGAATAGACGAACTATTTTGCGTTAGGGTCGTATGTTAATAACAGGCTTCCGGGTGCAGGATAAGTTGTGGAGAACGCATTTATCATACTTTCATCCCGTTTAAGGGTTTTTTTTCGTAAACGTAACCATTTGACATTGAAAAATACAGATTATATCGTTTTAGCAAGCTGGGCATTACAGACATAATAACGACTAAACAACTTTTTTTTTTTTTGAATAAAAGGCAAACCATTTGAGTATTTCAAAAACTTTATTATTGGCTTGAAGTACAATCAAAACATTTATGGATGGAACTCGACTTCGTTCATATGGTCACCGCGGGCACGTTTACAGCGGTTGATTCGTTGGAAACAATTTTCAACGACTCGGCCACACATTTCGGTCGAAACGGCCGCTATTCCGCGTTCAATGTAGGCTAACACGCTCACCAGATTTACTCTACAATAAATCAATTGTAGCGTGTGCCGTGTGGCTTGTGACACAATCCTGTTGAAACCACGTATCGTCCAAGTCCATATCTTCCAATTCGGGCCAAAAACTATCGGTGATCATGGCACGATAACGCTGACCATTCACAGTAACGTGACGATCGTTATCGTCGACAAAAAAAAAATATGGCCCAGTAACGCCGCCGGCATGCAAACCGCACATGTGATTCATGAAGCACATGTGGGTTTTCACCCGACCAATAAAGCATATTTTGCTTATTGATGAACCCATTGAGCCAAAAATGAGCTTCGTCACTGAAGATGATTTTGCGATGAAATTCATCATCTTGGCGCATCTTCTCCAGAACCCAATCAGAGAACGCAGATCGTTAGTGTACTTTACCATGATGAAAATGTTGAGTTTACTGAATAAATTGACAGTGACAGTTTGATGAATAGTGAAAGAGTGCGTTCACAAATTAAATTCAAAGTTTTAAAATTGTATTGGAAAGTATTGGAAAACCCTATATATGGATATTCCCTTCTTCACCAAAGCTGTCGCAGTTTTAATTTAATTGTTGAAACTATGCATTATAATTTAAGTTTCGTGCTGGTTTAAGATCAATGGAAACTTTCATCAGGATATATAAAATTAGGGTTAACTGATTTACACATCAACTTAGAAAATTTCAATGAAAGGTTAAAATGTAGTTAAAGTACTCATGCATTTTGAAGAGAAAAATGTATTCCAATATACACCAACAATTAACGAACATACACTGCGTTCTAGCAGTCGACACTCGAAACATCAATATTCGTTTATTCAACTAAACTTAACGAATAGTTTTGATGTTCTTGTGCACTTGTTTAGTGAAAAGCATCCAAAATATTAACATCAGTCAATTTTATTTGTTTGTATACACGCAGCCATACTAAGTGATTTTCTTTATATTTTTCTTATTTGGAAATAAAATCAAAATTAATCTTTAATAATGCCAAACACAAACTGGAACATAGACTACTACAAAACCGATTATGAAAGCGAGGAACACTGGAATCTTCGCAGGCGCTTCATGGAAGTGCACAAGAATAAGTTCTCCGAGGACGAACTGGTGTGCCTGGCTCAAGTTTTCACAAATGTCGAATTCATGGGTTGCAAATACCCCGAAGAGACAATGCGCTTAGTCGGGGAACTGTCCCAAGAAGTCGCCAAAGAATTCCGCGCCGATCGCGCCAATCGTTTGCAGAGAACATTTGTGGGAGCGTCCGTTGCCGCCGAAGCACGGGCCAAAGGTAGACGAAAGAATTAAATTTATTTATCAGTGAGTGTTTTGTTTGCCCGCTTCAGATGGTCGGCTTAATATTTTTCAATTTTTTTTTTTTTTTCGTTTTTATTGTGTGCTTGCAGGAAAAAGGACACAGCCAGTAGCAAGTGTGAACAAAGAACAAAGGTGGGAAGCGGGTAAGAGAAAGAGATTCGGAGATTCATCGGATGGTAACGGTGGTGGATCGTCCCAGGCGAGAAAGAAGGTTCAAATAGCAAATTTGATGAAGGGTATGAAATACGGCAACTTCGTTTTGTACCTCATTGGCGGTAGGAACTGCTTGCAAGTATCGGGGATCAAGAGCTCCACACATGTGTTAGAGAGGGAGGTAAACATGAATGGAAAAAGGTTAGGAGTTACAGTGAAGTGATTTTAAATCGTTAATTTCTGAGTGTTATTTGTGCTTCTGCAGGAAATTCGAGATATTGGTTGACAACAAGCTCGTAACACGGTTAGTGGCTGACACCATCAAATTGGCAAAACAACAGGCATTCGACAAGGCAATGCTGGAGCTGAGAAAGCATTGCTATGTGATAAAACCAAATCCTAATGCTGATGCCATCAACATCACTAAATCCAATGAAAAGATCGTCGCTGGCGTAAAGCAAAGCGATGTGGAAGAAAAGAAGATCGATAGCACCAACATTGGTTACAAGATGATGAAAATGATGGGTTGGTCTGGCGGTGGATTGGGTTCTAAGAAGGAGGGACGGGAAGACCCTATTGGGTAGATAGACTCACATATATATCTCTGAGTGCATTACTATCAAGTGATAAACTAATTTCAGTTATCTGCTCAAGACCAATCGCTCTGGACTGGGTAAAACATCCCCTAAAATGGATTTACAGTATTTCAAACAAATTTTAAAGAACTACTTCGACTCGGATGATATTCGGGATCTGCATTTTGAGGCTACATTCACGAAAGAAGAAAGAGCAATGCTTCACGAGTAAGTTTAAGCGTTCTTGAGATTGATATTTTGAAATTGTTTTTTTCTTTCTTTCTTTCTCAAAACTGAAAAACTGACGCTTAGGCAAGCACAAGAATTCTCCTCGTTTTGTCATATCTTAAAATGAAAGTTTTGTTTGCCGTGTGTTACACATTCGTATTGCTGCTTTATATGATACGCTACGCAAGTTTAACTTATGCGAGAATGTCTGCTATATATAGGGTGCACAGAATCACAGTAATTAATGCGTCCCTTCAGGGCTGCTTTATCGGACAACAAAGACAAGTGTAACTTCTCAGGGCTCTTTTCAAAGAATCTTCTATTTGTTTTTCGATCGCTCTGCGCTATTTTTGCTTATTGCTTTTTTTGTTTTGCATATCGTGCACATTGGTGTGGCCAATCCAATGCCGCTCCATTTTCCGGGTATTAAAGCTCTGTTCTTAGGTGAAGCTGTTCATTTAAGATGTGATTTGCAAATAAACTCTTAGACAGCGCATTGGAATTATTATCAGAGCTTGATGTCTTCAGCTTTTTTGTGACTATGTCAGCAAGTTTCACTAGGTGTGAAGACAGATTGTGATATTGATTCAAATATGGCATCGCAACTTGGTCTTAGTACTGCAAATGTATATTAGACTTTGACTGGTGATTCGAATGCAGGGTTTGCCTTCCTGAATCTGTTAAACACATCAAGTTCGGTGCTACTATCACTCGAGATGATACTTTCTTAACAGAAAAAGTTTGTAAGATTAAGGGCTTTGAGCTTGTGAGAATTTATCTTAAGTCCTTTTGCGCATATCTCGTATTTTTAGTGCTTCGCTTAGAAAATACTGCGCCCACGAAGTTCGCTGACGTGCGTGCGCCACTTAAGATGAGGTCGTCTTCTACTACTTTGGAGTCGAAAACTTTTTGTTCGGGGCACTGGTTGATTACGTTCAAGGTAGCCTTGCCATCTAAACCAAACAGTTCGCCGTTGAAACGTTTCACATCTACACGAAGAAATTTTCTCGAAGCACCGAAAATCATTTTCATCCGCTTTCGTCATGATTGGAATGATTGGGTCGGTGTCTGGTGTAATGGCTTTTTGTTGCTCGACAAAGTGGTTTAGTACTCAGTTGCCCTGTAATGCCCAAGAAACAGACAGAGTGATTTCTGTCCTTTTGAAAGATATTGCCTTTGGAATTAACTTCCGGGTTTCTCACAATTTTTTCGAGAACGATGATGAAAGAATCACGTCACCGCATAGTCTTGTTTAAGTCCTTTTCTGGAATTGAAGGTCTATTGGGCATTCTCTATCATCATCCTGTATACTTGAATGAGCTTGAAGGGTTGCCAAAATTAGACATGGCCCTATATAAAGGGTGGTTCATCGTGACGTTTGATTTATAATGTAAAATAAAACACATAAATTTGAAAGTGAACTTAAAATTTTTATTATCGGTTCAAAGAACAATTGATGGCATTTACTTTTTGAAAATTATATCATGTAAATGTTGGCCACGACTACGTCTGAGGTAGTCCATTAAGAAGGTCCAATTTTGGGCGACTCGTTCGAGCATAGCGACCGGTATCTCGGGGATAACACGAGTAATGTTGGCTTCCAAAGCGTCAATCGTAGCTGACTTATGCAGTAAGACCTGTGACTTTACATATTTCCAGAGAAAATAGTCCAAAGATGTGATATCGGACGATATAGGCTGCCAATTTACCGTAGCAAAACGTGAAATTAAGTGCTCACCAAAATGATTTCTCAACAAGTCCATTTTTTCACGCGCTGTATGGCTCGTAGCGCCGTCTCGTTGAAACCAGAGCTCACCGAGACCATGTGCTTAAATTTCAGGAAGCACATAGTCCATTAACATGGCGCGATAACGGTTACCATTGACGGTAACATTCTGATTTGCCTCATTTTTAGAGAAATATGGACCAATGATTCCACCAGCCCATAAACCACACCATACCGTTGCTTTACATGGATGTAATGGTAGCTCTTGGTACTCTTCGGGTTGTTCATCAGACCAAATACGGCAATTTTGTTTATTAATGTATCCATTGAGCTACAAATGGGTTTCATCACTGAACAAAGTTTCACGATAAAACACCGAATTTTCATTGAGTTTTTCCAGAGCCCATTCATTTAAAATATGACGCAAATTCAAGTCACCTGGCTTCAATTCTTGCGCAAGTTGAATTTTGTACGCTTTTAGGCCGAGATCCTCACGTAAAATACGCCAATTTGTCGAATACGCCAAGCCAAGCTGCTGAGAACGACGACGAATCGATTCGTCACGGCCTTTGCGTATACTCTCAGCTACAGCTGCTATAATCTCTTCACTACGTGCTGGATGTTGTCTAACCGGTCGAGTATCATCCACCTTTGTAAAGACTGACTCAAATTTGCGAATGTTATTGGCAATAGTGGTTTCAGTAGGTCGATTATGCGCACCGTAAGTTCCTCGAATCGCACGAAAAACATTTCTCACAGAACAGCTGAACAATTTGTAGACTGTTGTAGTGTGAGTCTTTTCGTGATGACGTGCCAAACGATACCGAACAAAAATGACAAAGCAGTTTGATAGGAGTCACGCGTGATCTGTCAAAAAAAGCCTATTAAATAGTTCGTCTCAATAGATGCTGTCATATGCAGCTTTTAAATTGATGATGGGCTGGTGTGTATCGATTTGGAACTCTTGAAAATTTGGGCTTCAAAGATCTGCCATCATGTAAAACTGATCTGTGGTGCACTTTCCTGGCCCAAAACCACACTGATAGGGGCCGAACAGACTGTTGACGCAGGGTTTTAGGCGTTCACGTAATAAAGTAGACAGAATCTTAAATGCGATGTTGAGGAGACTTATTTCCCTGTAGTTAGCGCAGTTCATTTCAGCAGAAATGAAATCACCTAGACGTGATAGGAATGAGTGACACCACATTCTGCGACGCCTGAAAGAGGGGACCACTTCCTATATAAATGTCAGGCTTTGGCTCGTATTAAGATGCATGGACTATACGTTGATGTGGCGGGTATTGTTATTATAAGCTCTTCAGAGAAGTTTAATTTAATGGATCAGAAGGACGTGTAATGATCAAGTTCGGTCGTTACGGTTTTGCCTTCCTAAAGCCGTGTCACGGCTCAGGGTATTTAAAGCAAAGTTTATTCCCTTACGCTAATTAGAAATCTTCTCGAATACATTCATCCTTACTCAGATCGGCACACTATAGATCTCCCCTATTTTAAATGACCGTCGCATCTGGAAGTGATGATTTTTGATTGTATGAGGCCTCCATTTTGTGCGCATTATTTTGCTTTCTTCTAGATCGCCATTAGGTTTCAAAGCACTCTGCTTGTTCGTTTTCTTCCGATAGACTGAACCGTTCACTATATAACTTCTGAACTTTACCCTCTTTTAATTTTTTTTTCTATTTTCCACAGCATTGCCGGCAAAATGGGACTCAAATCAGCCAGCTCCGGCAAAGGAAATGAACGCAGTCTAATCGTCAGCAAGAAAACCATCACACAAGAGCAGATACTGGCCGAAGTTCTGATCAATCAAACGCCTAGCTTTTGCAACAAATATCTCGTTCAAGTACCACCTAGCAAAGCAACGGAGTTTCCCCTCAATACCACCGAACTGGAACCCTAAACAAAGATCTCTTCACCTTGTTCCATTGTGCGCATACCTGCTACTGGAACGAAAACCACAACAGCAAAAAAAACAAATAAAAATCATTTTAAATAATCGTCTAAAAGTTTTCTTTATTGATTCTTCGTTTGATGTTGGTAAGCGTGTCCTTATCTACTTCTTAATCGAACCCAGACGTGAGGGATCTTGGCTGGGATAGTGCAACGGAGCACCGGGTGGCGGTGGAATGGATTCTACCGTAGAGGCACTAGTTGACGGCACAGGTATTGATGAGTAAGGTGCGGCAAATGCTGCTGCCTGAGAATACATTTGATACGATGACTGAGGTATAAGGCTGGGCGGTATCTGGTGAAGCTTCATTCCAGGAGGCAGAACCGTAACCTCTTGCTGTAGATTAAAGAAATCATTTGGATTATTCTGGACGACCGGCGGAATTGCTGGAATGTCGTAGCGGCGATCGGTCTTTGCAACGGTGTTTTGTTTTGCTTGAGAATGGGCCCATTTGATGGAAACTTTTCTCCCGTGCATGACTAATTTGTTAAAGGTTTTTTCGGCGGCTAACTCAGCAGCTCCACGTTTGGTATATTGAATGAAGGCGCACTGCTGTCGGGGTACCAATGCCACGGAGCGAATTTCACCAAATTGATAGAAGTTGTCGCGAATTTGTGGTTCGGTGATGTCCTCACTGAGATTACCAACGTAGAGCGTTGTGATATTTTTATCCTCTGGTGGTTCTAGTGTGGGCAGCGTAGCAGCGCGTTTCATAATTTTTTCAGCAACCGGATCATTGCGACCGTAGTAGCGATCCTTGATGTTCTGTTCACATAGTGGATCATCTGGTTCATTGGGCTTGTCGTGACGGTATGGACATTCTTCTCCACGTTTACATTCACCCTTCACCCAGAATGAACAAATATGAGGTCGGTTTCGTTTGTAGTATGGTGCAGTCCGTGCCAATTTGGATAGCATTTCGTTTGCGGCTAGATTCTTGCCAACTGTACCGGCTGCTTCCGTTCCATCGGTATTGGCGAGCTCTTTATCGATGTTTTGAATGTAGTACTCTTTGTTCACGTCGCTTTGAGGCATCTGGTCAACGATCTTCAGCGCAGCATCACGCACTTGAATTGGTAGACCGTACTCAAGGTCAAGCAGGCAGGTTTGGCAAACATTCTTGAGCCGTGCACAAGTCTGGCAGATTTCTGTCTTCTTAAAACGCATTCTTGCACCCGGACACCATCGGAATATCGTAAAAGGGCGCGTACAGATTTTACACTCCTTGCCGAAGCGTTCTTTGATCATACGAACGTATGGATTGTCACCCAAGCATGTCTGACAAAGAATTGGGAATTCCGAGTCCTCCCAGTTTTGTCTGTTATAGGTGTTTGTTGTTTTTGACATCGCCATGTTGAACGGTTTTTATATAAGTAAATTACGAGAAATTAATAAAATTTGAAGTGAAAACCGAAGAGAACAAGTAAATTCCACGTCCGTCTGACAACAAAATGGGTGATTGGCACAAGTTTTTGTTGAAAATTTTGACAATGATAAGGTAGAGTTTACCCAAAAGCAATGACAGTCACACAGTTCAGGGAAAGGGAAATGGGTTTTTATAAACCATACAATTGGTTTGCGCAGTAATTCTCATATAACTGCCATCGATGAATTGACTAAAACACTAGAGATTGTCAAGTAGTCAACCTTTAACGACTGTCAAGAAGTTTATTTGTTTATACTTCTCAGGTACGTTTATACTTTTCAGTAAGTAAAGAGGACTCATTTTGCTTTCATTTCGGCCTTACAGTTTATAGGACTAATGTGCGATATGACATTGAAATGAAATGCAATATGGATTTATCATAAAAGGCACATTAAGGCAAAAAGTCATGCAAAAATCAAAGTAATTTTCCATCATAAAGAATGGATTCAAACCAACTGAATTTATATGTGTCGCTCAATTTGAAAAACGATTCTGCCAACCGGATGCCCATAAGTCTTTCACAAAATTTTAAATCACTTGCGCCAAACTTCAAACCTATTAGTCTGACTTCCTTCAAATTGAAGAGATTGAAGAATGCGCAAAACTACCTCATGAATGCATCGTCTGTCTTAGATGCAACATGCCCAAAAATGCGGAGATCTGGCGAGACTGTGCTTCAAAATTTCGCGGACAGAATTATTGGGTGGACATTGAGGTGGATTTCGACAAAGCAACTTTTGACAGCATGTACAAGTATGTTATGATTCGGCCAGACAACACGGCGTAGACGAACAAGTTTTTTTGTGTGTGTGCTGTGCATAAGTGACACAACATCCATCCATAAGAGATATGATGACAACTCGGACCATTATTTAGTGAGTATCAGACATACTCATACATACTGCTATGTGGCGCTGATGTGGTGGGCGCTAGTACTGTGTTTTATCATTGAAGCGCTTACTCATTTTTCTTCTGACTGAGGCAAGGCCTATACAATGGAATATACAAAGCGCGCAATGCATTAGTTCTTGTTCCGAGAGCTATGTCCCGGTGAAAAAAATACATCTATTTCTATGAGACTTAAGAAGCGAAGTAAGACCGTTCATGGTCGAGTAGGGAAATTGGTTGAAAAGTTTTGTCAAAACTTGTTCTGAAAGAGATTATTTACTATGCCATTTTTAGCCGGAATCCACATCTTCGTATGGGTGCTCTTGGAACTTTCAAAGCGAAAGAAATACTTTTCTTTTGATGGATCCGATCACCAGAAAATATGATCTTCTCTTTTTAACTTTTTATCCAACATTAAGCGCGCAGAAGTTAACTGGCAGAATCAAGGTTTGGTAGTGCAACTTCTTGGTTTTCGGGACAGCAGTTCTAAGCTCAATTACTTCGCTAAACTATGGCACCAACGTATTGCTAGCGTCAGTAATCATCGGATTTGTGGAATAAATATTTACTCAGAGATTTACCGTAGCTATTCCCAGGTAACGGTGACATTTTATATCACACAAAAATACCCCGGTTCTTTGGTATCCATTCGTCATCCGAAATTCTATTGAGGAGTCGATGTGTACCAAGCACCATCTCAAGTTTTGGATTAATCCATGAGTAGTCCGGCGATTCTTCTACCATTTGCCTAAAATTAATATTTTCTGTAAACTTACAGCATTTCCTCAATGTCTTCCACTACATAGCGGTCGTGGATTTGGCCTTTTATATTTAGGCTACAGTTTTCTCGATAATCCCGTGAAGAATAATTAATATTTCACTACAATTAAATTGTTGTCCATATACTTCGTGGATTCGGCGAGTTTTTGTCATTTTTCTCTCATGCCAGCTATAGGATCTATCTAGTTGATGTTGTTTATCGTTCTGCTGATTCTCTATCTATCGCTCTAATCAAATGATTTTCTGTCATGTCAAGCAGATTAAAGTCTTGGGTCAACATAGTGGGCGCATTGGCCATATGGCCCACTGAATGTTTTGTTGAATTTCGTCAGACATTTGATCAGATTTGTCGAAGATGGTCTACATTCTTATCTGTTTCAAAAGGTATCATCACATCATGGGAGAAACAAAGAATTCTAAAGCATATTGCCATTAGAATTATAAACCTCACGGCTCTTGATATAAACTTGATTAGCCAAGGGTCTCAAAGTTGCGTGGTTAACAGAAAATCCACCTTCTTTGTTTTGTTGTCTTATAAATAACGTAGCAGTCCATCACTACTCGAAAAGTTTTTGCAAACACTTGTAGTCATTCCAGAGCCTCTACTATGGCTTACATTCATAACTCGGACAGTTCGGAATCGGATTCGGACAGTTCTGATCAGTATCGGTGCAGTTTTGATTTAAATTAGAAAACAGGTTTTTAGTTCTTGACATCTATATACTCCAGTGAAACTCCTCTAAGGCCTATGTTACTTGTGTCTGTATAACCTTTATGCACCGCTTATAGGGAACAAGGACAGGTTTGTTAAGCAACAAGCCTCTAAGTCCTCGAAACTTGGTCCTGTTCAGCTCCCCAATAAAGATTTGATATTTCTAGAGCCACGTTATCAATGGTTTGGTGAAGAGTGCATGATTCTTAAAAAAACTTCCTTAAAAGTCGCTCGACCGCCACCCAAAAGATTTTTTCTCAAAATATGTACAGGGATTCTTCCCTTAAAGCCTTCAACACATTATCCGGAAGACTTTTTGTTGAGTGAACTCGTATATGAGGTCGAACTCCAGAACTAGTTCCGCTTTAAGATCTATCAAGTTTTGTGCGGCTGATGACGTCAAGGATACAGCAGCTGTTTCCTTTATTAATGAAGGCGAAATCGTCACTCTCGTTTAGCGATGCGACAAAACATCCGCAGTCGGAGATCCATTTTTGTATATGGTACTGTAGATCCCTATGTTACAGTACCAGCACCCACCACGTCAGAGCCAAGTACCTGCAGCCTGATGCGAGCGTAAGCCGGACATTCAGAGAGATAAAGCTCCGCGGTGTCGTCATCACTTTCGCATCAGTGCTTTGCAAAAGTGTAGTGTCCCGTCACGACGTCAGTAAGCAACCTGCAGTCTTCCTAGAGACGCCGGGAAGGATTCGTTTGATCTGCCTACATCCCGCAGAACTGTGCCATCTGCAGTTGTGCTGAGACCCAACTGTCAATGGAAGCAGGCAGACCCAACGTAGGTTCGGTTCCTGAAAAACTGTCCTCTAAACCGAGTCTGGCAAGTTCGTTAGCGATTTCATTTCCTGTAATCCCATTGTGACCTGAAACCCAGACAAGGGTCACTCAATTTAGCCTTCCGACTTTGTTCAGTGATCTTTTGCACTCTCGAACCAGCTTGGAAGTCGTAAGGGAGTTCAGCAAGGCCCCAAGCGCAGCTTGGCTGTCGCTGCAGATGCAAATGCTTCACCCCCTCCACCGTTTCTCCTCAATATAGTTCGCTGACATCAGGATTGAATAAACTTCTGGTTGGAAGACAGATGCAAACTTCCTAACGTTGCCGTCCTCCAGAGACACCAGCGCCACATCCTATATTGGTTCTGGAGCCGTCCGTGAAGACCCGACTGTATCCTATTCTGGCTCAGATTCTGGGCGAAGTCAGTCCCGGGCATAAGGAAAGTCGATTTCGTAGTTTTTCCATAACAGGAGTTCCGGTGCCATTTCATCGGACGGCATGTCCATACGACCGTAGTCATAAGATAGCCGGCGCGCAAGGTCATCGAAGCTCCAGTGGGTGTTGTACCAAGGACCACTTCTTTTTAATCGGAAGATGGCTTTGAGGATGCAGCCCATGAGGGGAGGGAGATTCATCAATGCGCATAGAGCGGAGTCAGACGTTCTAAGGAAAGCCCTTATGCATCCTAGGCAAACCGTTGTTTGGAGTCTAGTGAAAGCAGCAATTACATATTTTCGCGAGAGCTTATTTCACCAGACAACCGACGCATAGGATATAATTGGCCTTATCATAAACGTGTAGATCCAAATGACAATTTTCGGTGACAGACCGAAGTCAGAAGCCCGACAGCGCCTTAAATTTTTTCGTCGTAACATGTTTAGTCTAGAGAAGTTTGTTATCCAGGATAGCACCCAAATGCTTAGCTTCTTTTATAGAATTGGTTAATGGTCAGACCAGAGGCAGCTTCCTCCTTCCCGTAAATAGAACAACCTTAGTTTTGAGAGGATTGACTGGTGCACCAGTCGTCGATCACGCTTAGGGCTGCCTGCGCTTTCTAGCGGAGAGTCGCTAGACTGCCTATTCGAAACCTCTCAACCGAGGTAGCATCAATGTCACAAAACCATGTCAAAATGACGCTGTTGAATTGAGCTTTAGACGAGTCACTTAACTAAAGAACAACAAGGCTACTCGATCGGAATGTAAGATTTTATCTATCGAATAAAAGAAGCGCATCATAACATTTGTCAACGCAACATAAGTGCACGATTTAATCCACATCTTTACTCCACTAGTCCACAAACTAGTCACTGCATCACACCGGCTTGCAAAGTCAAATTCTATGAATTTTTATATTTTGTGAAACATTTTTAAATGTAAATAGCTCATGGAGTGTACAGAGTATATCTCTATAAATGTATCTAGTATGCACATACTTAGTCGTTTAAAAGAGGTGCTGTCAATATCTTTATTCTATGGTTTTGAAATCTTGGGAAACCTTATATCCTGATCTCCTTCAACGCTTGCGTTACCTTGATGAGGGATGTCACTCTTTTTTTTGTCATGCAATTTCCCCGCAAGGCCTTATCTTATAAACTCCATTGCATGAACCTTTAACTGGAACACATTCAAGGCAAAAAAGTTGGTGAGACTAGACAGAGGCATGTCGAACTAGATGAAAGCCACAATTTGAAAGTAGAAACCCTTTAATGAACGCAAGCCTCAATATATTAGATGAAATTGTTTGCATCAATTGGGCGCAGTTAACATATCAAAGTTCTGGAATATGTTTCTACTTTTAATTTTTTTCCTGAACACGTTTATCAATCATCTGCTGCCCTATATTATCGACTGTCAAATGTCAATTCAGAAAACGTAAACAAAACGTATTCATTCGCGAATTTTTGTTTTTTTCTAAATAAACTGCGAGTGTAAAAATGACCGAAAAATGTACTCAAATTAAACGTTATCGCCGCGAAGAAAATAATTCCTCGGATGAGGAAGACAATTACGTGCCCTATGTTCCAGTAAAAGTGCGGAAGAAGCAACAGCTCATGAAGCTTGGTCGCATTGTCCAATTAACTACCGAGGCTAACGCTCCGAAATCATCGAGTGAAAATGAAAACGACGAAGAGAATCAAGAAGAAATCTGGGGCCGCAAATACAACATCAGTCTTCTGGATCAACACACAGAGCTGAAGAAAATCGCCGAGGCTAAGAAAGTAAGTGCTGTTGAGAAACAATTGAAGGAGGAGGAGAAAATCCTCGAGAGTGTGGCTGAGAAGAAGGCTCTGATGGGTGTTGCTGAATTGGCCAAAGGTATTCAATACGAGGACCCAATCAAAACAAGCTGGAAACCACCACGCTACATATTAGCCATGCCAGAGGAGAAGCACGAAGCCTTACGTAAGAAGCTGCGTATTTTGGTTGAAGGTACTAATGTTCCGCCGCCCATAAGGAGTTTCAAGGAGATGAAATTCCATAAGGCTATTTTGAATAGCCTGGAAAAGAAGAACATCAAGAAACCGTCACCGATTCAGGTGCAGGGTATACCCACGGTGCTGTCGGGTAGGGATTTGATTGGAATTGCGTTTACTGGATCAGGTAAAACGCTCGTATTTGTGCTACCGGTGATAATGTTTGTACTAGAGCAGGAGATACGAATGCCATTCATAAAGAATGAGGGCCCCTATGGATTGATTATATGCCCCTCTCGGGAATTGGCGAAGCAAACGCATGACATTATCGCTGTAAGTTTCTTGCTTGTTCTTGTGTACCGATGCATTTTGAATTTTCCTTCTTTTTTTTATTAGTTCTACTGTCAACAACTGCAAGGCAGTGGAATGCCTGAAATCAGAAGCTGCCTCGCCATTGGTGGACTGCCTGTATCTGAGGCGGCTGATGTCATTTCTCGAGGGGTACACATCATGGTTGCAACACCAGGTCGTCTAATGGACATGCTCGACAAGAAAATCGTCACCTTGGACATCTGCCGATATTTGTGCATGGACGAAGCCGATCGCATGATTGATATGGGCTTCGAAGAGGATGTCCGTACGATATTCTCTTTCTTCAAAGGTCAACGACAGACACTACTTTTCTCAGCTACTATGCCAAAGAAGATTCAGAACTTTGCTCGTTCCGCTCTGGTGCAGCCGGTGACAATAAATGTTGGCCGTGCTGGTGCTGCTTCCATGAATGTCACTCAAGAAGTTGAGTATGTCAAGCAAGAAGCGAAAATAGTGTACCTTCTTGAGTGCTTGCAGAAAACCGCACCACCTGTACTGATATTCGCTGAAAAGAAACAAGATGTCGACTCCATTCATGAGTATCTCCTTCTCAAAGGCGTGGAAGCCGTTGCTATTCACGGTGGCAAAGATCAAGAAGAACGTTCTCGCGCTGTTGAGGCATTCCGCAACGAAAAGAAAGACGTCCTAGTAGCTACGGATGTCGCATCAAAAGGTTTAGATTTTCCTAACGTCCAACACGTCATCAACTATGACATGCCCGATGATGTAGAAAACTACGTCCATCGTATCGGTCGTACTGGACGTTCTAATACAACTGGATTGGCAACGACTTTTGTCAACAAAACTACCGAACAATCGGTTCTCCTCGACTTGAAGCATCTTCTTATAGAAGCCAAACAAAAAGTTCCTCCATTCCTTGCCGAACTTTGCCCAGAGTCAGAGAAATATCTCGACCTGGGTGATTCCCATGGTTGCAGTTATTGTGGTGGTTTAGGTCACAGAATTACAGATTGTCCAAAATTAGAAGCTGTTCAGAGCAAACAAGCGTCGAATATTGGTCGTCGCGATTATCTATCAAACACCGCTGCAGATTATTAGGTTGTCATTGTTGTGTTGTTTTACTCTATCTATACATATATTTAATTTAAATAAAAAGTCAAAGTATGCGTCTCATGATAAGATTTGAACCAATAGTGCATTTTAATTCTAGCGAAACAGGAAACCGGAGGTTGAGACTTTTCTTGGAAAATGTTTTCGAAATTTTCATCGGATCGATTGGGAACATCTTTTTTTCATTTCAGCCGAACGCAAAACCATTAACAAAAGCTGAAGCGTCAATGCGCCTTATTTGGGGGCTTTTGAAGTATTCCTGGAAGACGAATTTGACGTCTAAAGCAAGTTGATACTTTCTCGTAATCTGGTTTACAGTAATGCAGGCAGTCGGCGAATGTGCTGATAATAACCAAAACGATTTACTTGTTGGAAATACTACGAGAGGGTTAGGAAGAATATTTTCGCCTATGCCTCGCAAGTAGGTAGCAAGCGATCGGAAAGGACACGTCGGGTAATCGAGCTACGAGTACGAAAACTGCGATAGAGGAAACATTTTCGGAACGAGAAGTTTAGCGGAGGAAGAACCCCTTAGCAAGTCAGAACCAACTTTTGATGACAGAATTTTTTTATGAAGAAACCAAGCGAAGACCGTTATCAGTCAATAAAATAAATTGGAACAATTTAAGAAAAGAAACCGATTAGCTATTGTTCAACAACTTTGATGAAATATGTTACAGTAGTGCAAAACTTTGGTCGGTGTTATGTGGAGCAAGAACGCACTTGCGACAGTAATAGGGGTACTAGAGAGTTCTACACAGCAATATATACAACTCCATAACTGTCAATGCGGCTTTGCCCGTTACTTTTCCATGTCGTACAAGATTGAAGCAGCACATTAACCAGTCTAAAACGACGACTTATCTTATTTTCACCGATAATGGCGCTATGATAGCCTTTTAGGCAAATAAAAGATAACGTGTTATGAATCAGTTCTACTAAGACTTATTGTTGCTTTTCCGAACTAACAAATCCAACTCCTGACATAAATATGTTCAGAAGAAACATTGCGTTTAAGTGCGAGTAATTGAAACACTTACGCTGTCGTAAATTACCACAGAAATTGCGATGAGGTTGTCGCACATATGTACCTATAGAGTACCGTAGGGTGGCTCTACTCTACAGAATATTTTTTTTTAAACCGTGAAACAAGATTTTCTACTGAGAGAGAAACTTTGATGAGTCCATAATGACTTTTTCTTTATTCACTGACGGCAACAGTAACATAAGACAGACCTGTAGCACATATTCAAAAATCTGAATTGAGGTTCCATTCGTCGGACATTCTTTCTTTGACTCAGGGTTTAGAGATAAGTTGATGTACTCTTATGTTCCGTATTTAATTCCTACTCGCGGTCGCAAAATCCTCCACTCCCTTCTCCATCTGTTGTTTATTAGCTTTCTCTTTTCTAATTCCCCTTTTGGTGTCATTTCTGGATGACACGGTACATGTGGGACTTACTGGATCCCTTAGATCCAGTTTCCTCTCTCTACCTACCGCTCCACAGATGACTATATAATATAGGTAACGCGGATAGAGCCAGGCGGGCGGTCAGGAAACTCTTTTGGACGGTCGGTCTGCCCTCTGTAAGGCCACGAGCCCATCCTTCACCTTATTGTTTACAGAAAGAAAAGAAGAAGATATGTAAATAAATCCCCTACCCCCACCAAAAAGTCAAAAGCAACTTTTTAGGTTCGGTTTCGGGTCAGAGGTCTGGCTTCGAATCAAAACAATCTCTTGGATGACAAATCGAACCTAACTAACAAACACGACCCACAAACGTAGAACGTCGATTGGAGTAAATGGCTGGGGATTCGGTGAGAAGCTGTTGGAGCTCTGAATGTGATTCCCTTAGTTTTAACAGCTGAATAGACGGAATCCCGTGTGTGTGTATGCATGTGGTTTTGAATAGTGATGATGGCCAAAGAGAGCGGTTAGCTCATTCGATAGCTTATCATCTTAGTGGCAAGAGCCAAAAGAGAAAAAGAAAAAGGAAGTAACGAAACTAAACCGAACAAACAAACAACAGAGAACAAAAAAAGGAAAGAAGAGAAGCGACGACGAGAACGACAACATGAACAACAAACCCTGCAACTTAACCAAAGGACGAGAAAAACTACCAAATTAAACGGATACGACAGGATGTAAGCTAATGAATTGTGACGGAGACGGCCTTTAATCCTCCACCAACAGAAATCCCAGCTAGAGAGCGACCCCGCCTAGGTAGAAAAATTCCAAAATAACCAGCCAATTATCATTTTCCAATTAGATTTATATATTTGAACATATTCAGTGTATGGTAATAACTGTAACCGCGGTTACTTTTTTAGAACCTTAGAACGGTTACTTTTAACAACGCGGAACTATAAAACTTCCATTGGCCGAAAATAGAAAGTCATGAACATTTTTGCAGTACCTTTAATCCGCGATGCTTGCGCCATATAATTGGATTTGAGTAAGAAGATTGTCTCAAGTCAATTCTTCGTAGAACTTTTTTATTCTTTTTCAAATTACGTAAGCGGGTACCCATTCGCTTTTGAACGTGATCTATAAGCTCTTTTTTGAGTTCTACAACAACTCAACAACTACTCCGTATATTCTTCGGTATTTTCTTTATTCTTCAAGTACTCACACGACTAACAGTATTTTGATTTCACTGCGCAGTCAATAGAAATAGTTGTCTCATCTTCCGCTTGGAACAATATTGGCATAATTGTCAGACGCTGTTCTTCTAAATCGGATTATGGCTAATCCCATCAGAACGTACCGAATCCAAAGGCATACCTTGATGTCTAATAAGAGTTTGTAGTATATTTTTCGCTGGTACTGGAGAGTCAGGCAAATCGGAGGGAATGCCGCTCCGTCTCAATGTCGCTGTTCCGAGACTACTTGATTTACGACCACGTTTTTTTGTAATAACTTTCGCATATGCTCGGAAACAACGAGCTTAAAATCATACAAAGACATGTAGGTGTCTGCGTCTGCATTGATTCGGCGCCATAACAACCAAGCATTTACAAGGGACATGTCCACGATGTGGAAAAAAAATTATTTTTGTACCACTGAGGAGACCGCAAATAGATTCTATAATAACCAAGCATGAAGTCAAGTAAATCGACTCCTCCCATATGCTGGTTATAAACATCGACAGCTGGCGGAGAAGGTATGCAAACATATTTTTTATCCTGTCGAACATAACGTCGTTTTGTTGTCGTTGGCTCGCTTCCAACGTCGGCTGAAAGAAGGTTCACATTCTTTTTATCAAACTAGGTAACCAGGCTTAACTTTACTTCATCTATGACTGCTACCTATTCTTCCATGCTTCCGCGACCTCACTTCTTGAGTTTGGCACACGATTGAGTCGCCCAGTTCCTAAGGGAAGTAAACTGTTTTTGTAAAGATATACATATATATATAAGATTTGGGCTATTGAACCAGTTATCAAAAAAAAAAAAAAAAAAAAAAAAAAAAAAAAAAAAAAAAAAAAAAAAAAATCTTGAAGTTTTGATGTCGTAGAACTGTGGATGTCAATGGAGTGACCACATTTCAGCTTAGGTACTAACTGCTTTGGTCTCCAGCAAAGATGTCGAAGTCATAGCTAAAGCTACTAACGCCGCTCAGGACTTAGTTTTTGTAACCCTATTTGTGAGTTATTTTGTTTTAATTCATGTCGACAGCTGGTAGAGATTATTTGTTCGTCTACGGCTAAATATTCTTCTTTAGGGACTAATATCAAAAGCCCACGAATCATATCTAATAAAGTCCGAATTTTAAATAATTTGTCATGGCCATCTTCTCCACGGTGTACAAAAGTCTCATTTTTATTAAAATGTAAAAATCGTTTGATAACTTCGAATCTGTTACACGGTATTATTTCATAAACTTGCGACAACCCTAATTCTTTTGACCAATACTTACTCGCTGAAGGTAACTTCACACAGGACCTAAAGATGACAATTCCTATAGATTTTTCCATTTCGTCTTTCGTGATTATTGCTGGTTTGTTGATATTGTTTTCAACAGATTTGAGGTTAGATTGCTCAGTAATAAAATTAATCATATCAGCTGTAAACAAGAACTTGAAAACGTCTGCAGGAGAATTCAGTTGTTGTATAGTATCCGGTAAATCTGTGTTACTCAAGAATTGGAAATTGTTGACATCTTAAGCTGGCATTTTCCCTTTTTTCCAAATAACCCTTTTAGCAGTTTTTCCTCTGGATTTGGATGTAGTTGCAGACTGTAAATTTA
The DNA here is from genome assembly GCA_907269105.1 of Volucella inanis. NCBI lineage: Eukaryota > Metazoa > Arthropoda > Insecta > Diptera > Syrphidae > Volucella > Volucella inanis. The sequence goes on from OU026153.1 coordinate 155,371,494, forward strand.
TTAAAGATGCGTCGTCTTCTTTAAAAAAATCAGAGTCAGGCTCGGGTATGATAATGCGCCTTTTTGGAAATGAACTAAGGTCATCAGCACAATCGGAATTCATGTCATCATTACTCACGTTTCCATCATCAGGAATAGTATTAACATACATTAGCAGAGCCGTAGAAACGTGCTGGTTGCATTTCTGAAATAAGTGTATATATAATAAGAGTAACCTTAAATGCATATCAGGCCATATATGGGAAATTTGGAAAAGTGAGCAAAAAAAAAAAAAAAAACCCAAAAAAAACTAAATTTAATGTTTTCCCGTATTTAAGAAAGCCCAGAGAATGTAGTTTTATTTTTTTTTTACCACCTTACTCACCTTTTTGATATGTAATTTATTTTTTAATGCGAGTAGTACATTTTGACAAATCACAATTGCAATGTATGAATTATTAACGGTCCGTTTTACGATGAAACTCTGGTTTTGATCTAATTTATTGGGTCTATAACTTAACTCGTGCGGCTTGCTAAGAGATGGCGTAACTTGTATTATTACATTGTTATTATTCCTGTTATTAGTCCTGGGCAGCCAAAAAAGTTTGAATATGAAGAACTGGAAGCATTGTTCTATGAAGATTTTTGCCAAACACAAGAAGAGCTCGCAGGATCTTTGGGTGTCACTAAAGCAGCCATTCCAAAACATTTAAAAGCAGCTGGATATATTCAAAAGCAAGGAAATCGGTTTCCACACGAACTCAAGCCGAGAGACGTCGAAAGGCGGTTTTACATGTCCGAAATGCTGCTGGAACGCCACAAAAGGAAGTCATTTTTGCATCGGATTGTTACTGGTGATGAAAAATGGATCCATTTTATATGTGAAACCCGCCCAACCAGCCAAATCAACGGCAAAGCTGAATATCCATGGCGCGAAGGTAATCCTCTGTGCTGTATTATGAGCTGCTAAAACTGGGTGAAACCATCAATGGACAATGCTACCGAACACAATTAATCCGTTTGAAGAGAGCAGTAGCCGAAAAACTCCCGGAATATGCGACGAGACACGAGGCAATAATTTTCCATAATGACAACGCTCGGCCACACGTTGCTATTCCGGTTAAGAACTATTTGGAAAACAGTGGTTGGGAAGTCTTACCCCACCCGCTTTATAGCCCAGACCTTGCCCCTTTTTATTACCATTTGTTCCGGTCGATGCAGAACGCCCTTACTGAAATACGGTTCACATCAGAGCAGAATATAAAAAATTGGCTTGATTCATTCTTGGCTGCCAAGCCGGCGCAGTTCTTTTGGGATGGGATCCACAAATTGCCAGAAAGATGGGAAAAAGTCATAGCTTCAGATGGGCAATACTTTGAATAATACTATTGTACATGTTTTTCTTAAATAAATGTTCAAATTTTGAAAAAAAAAAAACGCCCGAATTAAAATATATACCCAATAGTTTTCTGTGATGATTTATGGAATAAGCCTTCAAAAAAATCATAATCTTCGGAGTCCAAATATGGCTTCGTATGCGGTAAGGCGTTAAGGCACTTTTAACTGCTACAAATTTTTAAAGATTTTTTTTTTTTTTGTGAAATCCGGGTATTATGCAGCTAGAGCGCTTGCGAATCAACACCTGAAACTTTGTAAGTGTACCAAAAATTCAAATAATACATTTTTCACGTTTTTATTATGTTAATGCCCCTCGTTTGTTTAACAGATTACCAGAAAAACTTAGGTGTGAGTGGTTGAAAACGGTATCTCTAAATGATATAAGAAGATGGCGTTTTTCGTTTAACCATTCTAAAATTGATACTTTATGATGTAATTTATATTTTTGAATAAGTATAATTGAATCTTTTGCTTCCATATTCTACCATTTGTACTCTCATCAGTAGTTTCAAAAGTTTAAATTGGATTAAATTATATAATAATTAAATTTGTTATGAATTAAATATTATATTGAAGTTTCTTGAAATAAAATAAAGAAAAAAATATTGATAGTAAGTTTATATAGGTTGATTCATCGTGAGGTTTGATTTTCAATATGCTTTTTTTTTACAGTTCACGCATGACTCCTATCAAACTGCTTTTTTGTTTATTATCGTTTGGCAAGTTATCATGGAAAGACACACCACAACAGCGTCTCCAAATTATTCATCTGTATTACGAAAATCAGCGTACTGTGAGAAATGTTTTTCATGCGATTCAAGGAACTTACGGTGCGCATAATCGACCTACTGAAACCACTATTGCTTGTCGTATTCGACAACTTGGCGTATTTTACATGAGGATCTTGGCCTAAAAGCGTAAAAAATTCAACTTTTGCAAGAATTGAAGCCAGGCGACTTGAATTTGCTTCATATTTTCAGTGAACGGGCTGAAATCGTGAAATTTCGTTCAGTGATGAAGCGCATTTCTGGCTCAATGGATACGTTAACAAACAAAATTTCCGTAATATATTTGGGCTGATGAGCAACCCAAAGAGTAACAAGTGCTACCATTACATCCATTAAAAACAACGGTATGGTGTGATTTATGGGCTTTTGGAATTATTGGTCCTTATTTCTGCAAAAATGAGGCAAATGTTAACGGAATATGTGCTTTCTGAAATTCAAGCACACAGTCTCGGTGAGCTCTGGTTTCAACGAGACGGCGCTACGAGCCATGCAATGCGTGAAACAATGGACTTGTTGGGAAATCATTGATCATTGGTGAGCATTTAATTTCACGTTTTGCTACGGTAAATCGGCCGCCTAGATCGTGCGATATCACACCTTTGGACTATTTTCTCTGGGGATATGTAAAGTCTCAGTTCTTCAGGAATAAGCCAGCTACGATTGATGCTTTGGAAGCCAACATTACTCGTGTTATCCGCGAGACACCAGTCGCTATGCTTGAATGAGTCACCCAAACGTAGTCGTGGCCAACATTTACCACGTCTGCCATGAATTGTCTTTTAACTGGTAATTAAAGTTTTAAATTCACTTTCAAATTTATGTGTTTTATTTTACATTATAAATCAAACCTCACGATGAATCACTCTTTAGTTGTTGGTCCACATCTGGCGACTTTTCTTGAACTTGACTGGTTAGGGGGCATTCAACAATGACATGCCAGATTGAGAGCGGAACTCCACGGTTACGGCATTCTTCTGGAGGTTGGCGGTCGAAGAAATGTCTATTGACAAAAAGAGTCTTACGCAGGAGTGTAATGCATTCTTTCCTGGTAAAAAATCTGCTGTACAGGATGCGTGTACGTTGAGGATGGTAAGTGCGAAAAAAAGTTTGGCAGTTTTCCAAGGAACTTAAGAGTTTGGTCTTTTCTCGCTCAAGGAAGATGCGTTTCGTAACGTGTAGTGAAACTGGTATTTCAGCTACAAACGGGTATTTTATAGCTTCCTTTACGGCTGTATTTGCAGCTTCATTCCCCTTGATACCAACGTGGCCAGAACCCACTCCAAAGATATGTTATTATGGGAAACAAGAGAATTACTGATAATCTCTAAGGAACAGCACTTATTGTTGGCGTTGTGTGTTGGCGCGAACGTAGGAAATGTTGGTAAAGTGTTTCAGTGTGGTGTAGTAGTTTGAAACTCAGGTGTGTTCGGTTTCAATATTTTTCGCAGAGGTGGTTGTCAAACTGGACGGGACGAACCAATGCATCCTTAACCATTGGGTCTTAGTACGTGCTAGTTGTTAGTTTGTTATATTTAGCCCAGCCATCAATCACTCCAACATCAGTGTTATGCCTTCATGTCAGAGTTGGATACGTCCAAAACATTTTGGTTAATGATTTGGGTTTCCGTCGTGTAGCAGCAAAGTTGGTACCAAAAGACCTCAATTTAATGCAAAAAAGAGACCGTGTTGATGTCGCAAAAGAGATGATTTGCGAGGCTGAATCCGATCCCACATTCATCAAAAAGATCATTACTGGAGACGAGACGTGGGTTTATGAGTACGACACGCAATCCAGACATCAGGCAAGTGAATGGCGTTCACCAAATGAGCTGAGAACAAAAAAAAAAAAAAAAAAAAAAAAAAAAAAACACGTCGTTTTCAGTCAAAAAAGAAGGCAATGTTCACGGTTTTCATGGATAACAACGGTGTAGTACGTCATTAATTGTTGCCAGAAGCCCATACAGTAGGCAAAGAGAATTATATGGGCGTTATGAGACGCCGAAAGAGACCAGAATTGTGGGCAGAAAACTCGTGGATTTTTCAAATTTTTTGACGAAAAATGCAACAAATACCATCCAACAGCCACCGAATTCACCTGATTTGGCTCCCTTTGACTTCTCTCTGTTCAACCCAGTTAAAAAAAACCAATACGGGGAAAGCGTTTCAGCTGCCGAGAGGAAGTAATGGAAAAATCTCAGGAAGCACTGATGGACATACCGAAAACCGCATATAAAGGGACGATATAGATTTAGATTATTAAACTTGTATTTTTAATTTTCTGAATAATTTCTTTTTGATCAAGGTGCTATTTTCAGTGAATGGGCTCTGGAAAAACTCAACGAAAATTCGGTGTTTTATCGTGAAATTTTGTTCAGTGATGAAGCCCATTTCTGGCTCAATCGATACTTTAATAAACAAAATTGCAGTATTTGGGCTGGAGAGACCCGAAGACTACCAAGAGCTATCATTACACCCATTAAAAACAACTGGTGATTTTCAATAGGGTTGAAATGAGCTGGAGGAACCATTGGTCCATATTTCTTCAAAAATGAGGCAAATCAGAATGTTACCGTAAAAGGTAACCGTTATCGCGCAATGTTAACGGACTATGTGCCTCCTGAAATTTAAGCACGTGGTTTCGGTGAGCTCTGGTTTCAACGAGACGGCGCTACGGGCCATATAGCGTTTGAAACAATGGACTTGTTGAGAAATCATTTTGGTGAGCGCTTAATTTCATGTTTTGCTACGATAAATTTACTGCCTAGATCGTGCGATATCACACCTTTGGACTATTATCTCTGGGAATATATGTAAAGTTTCAGGTCTTCAGGAATAAGCCAGCTACGATTGACGCTTTGGAAGCCAACATTACTCGTGTTATCCGCGAGATACCAGTCGCTATGCTCGAACGACTCACTTTGTTGGATGAAGTCGTGGCCAACATTTACATAATATCATTTTCAAAAATTAAATGCCATGAATTGGTCTTTTAACTTGTAATAACAATTTTAAGTTCACTTTCAAATTTATGTGTTTTATCACCCTATATAACAAGCTGCTTTTGTATAAGCAAGTGCTGGAACCTTCTTGCACGTATTGTGTATACAACTTCGGGGTTACACTAAATAAAACAATATGTTTATACCACAGAAATTTCTAAATAAATCAAAGCAATCGTATATGCTCCATTGTATGTAAGGAACAGCGGTATTCACCGCGATCTAGAAATTGCTACCGTAAAAGACGAAGTAACAAGCTTTATTCGTAAATTTCGTACTTGTCTTGCCGATCATTGCAATCAGGAAATAATCCGTAAAATTGGTTGAGAACAACCTTGTTTGCCGAATACAAATAACAATACCGCTCGAATAAGCGCTTTAAGGAAAAACCGCATGTAATAAAAGTAGTAGTAGATGTTTTCGCTGGAAGGCTACCTACCAAACACGATAAACTAAAGAAGCTTAAACTATTGTACTTGTTAAGGAAACTAAGTGGTGGTCTGATAGATGCTGGCAGTACTATCAGCTCGCGCGGCCGTTTGACATAGTGCCTATGAAGGTTTTTACATACTCACGGAAATAAAAGAAAAACTGCAATTGGAACTGAAAAGCTTGAAGTATATGTGGTTTCAATAAGATTGTGCCACTTGCTACTAGAAAGATTTCAAGAACAAACAACAAACAACAACAAACTTTGCAAAAAAAAAAAGGTGAATGAATCAAAGCGGATTGCAACAAGCAGCTGCGAGTTAGTTGTTCACACCAGCGGCTGCTAATCAAGGAAGGAGTTCACAAAGTTCGCGGTAATTTATTTGATTTTTTCCTTTTTTGACACGAATCACGAATTTGTTTTTCAAAGTATAGTACAAGGCCACCAGTTAGGCAGCGAGCCTCTTATATAGTAACCAAAACGAATGACGGTATTTTAGGGCACTAGATAGGAATACGGCAGATGTTTTTGAAGCTATTTGCCACGTTTTCAGACTATTGCTTGTTTCGTCTTTAGAGACGTCGGTTTCGGTCAGTTTCGTACAGTGGAACATTCGAGAAGATTGCTATTTAAGGAACGTTTGTTTTTTTTTTTATCGATAATTGTGCAAACTTTTTTTTTTTTTTTTTTTTGGTAAGTGTTATTAATTCGTTTTTATAATGAATGACAAAGTTTATTGTGGTCAAAAAGGTGCAAAAGAGACACAAACGTACAGCAAGAGACCGAAAATTTCTAGAAGAAGACCACAGAATCGGCACCAGTTTAAGGCACCAAGTAAAATGAATGCTATCCGAATGAATCCGTTTGATAAGCAATCGGAAGATACCATATGTACGATATTGAAATGAATCCAGGTTTTGGTTATCGTTTGATAAACTTTATTGCAGTTTTTCAAGCTATTTCAAACGTTTTCGTTTGTAAAGTGTGCAAGTCGCAAGTGAAATTTACGGAAAGTTGTAAACGCGGCTTGGGCTTCAAAATATGTAGTAGTGTTCTGTGAAAAATGTGTACAGACTGAGATACCTAGTAGTCTATTTATTGAAAAAGGCTATAAACCGTAGAATTTCATTTTTTGTATGCTTTTGTTTCACTTTTTCTATGATAAGGTTGTTAAAGGAAGGAATTCTTATTGCTTGCTGTTGCTTTGTTAAAAAGGGTTGTATTTAATTGAAATTCCATAATTTTATTAATTTTTAGTTATAGTGTTACAAATGTGTCTCATCCTACACTTCTTTGAGATCAATAAAATTTTATTATCGCTTAAAACATCTAATTCGTCTTCTTCTGACAATATTTTAAGCTTTATATTGAAACACATTGATTTGTTTGTTTGTTTTATTTTTAATTTCTGTGCGCAAGGAGTTTTTCCTGAAGGTTTGTTAACTGCTGTTGCTTTATTACTGCACAAAAAAGGTGATACAATGTTATCAAATAATTATCGTCCTATTTCTATATTAAAGTTATTGAATAAGGTATTAAAACACGAATATTATTGTTCCTATATTAGATGATACTCATTACCTAAGTATTGTATATAATTCTCAATTTGGGCTTAGAAGTGGTAGATAGACAGAAAGGTATTTATTGACATCGTCTGCAAAAATATATAGCAGCTTAAATTCTAAATTATTAAATTCCTTCAACACTATTTATTGACATGATAAAGGGTTTTGATATGGTTAGCCATATTCAATAAACTTTATTTAGCGGAATTTAGAGGTACTTCATTTATAAATGGTTTTGCTCCTATTTAACAAATTGGAAACAAGTGTTAAAGATTAAAAATGTTTTTAGTTCTCAGAACTACTAAAATATGGATGTTCCTCAAGGATCAAACTTGGGCACGATACTATTTTTAATTTATATAAACTCCTTATTTACTAGGTGGGGTGAAAAGTATCCTCCTTGGTGCCTTGAAGTCCGTTCATATTTAGGCAGACATGCCAAATTTCAGTGCGATACTATCTTTAGTTTTGTTTTGACAGCTGATTGTTGTTGACGTGTTTGGCATCATGTTGAGTATGGACAAAAACGATTTTCGTTCTCTCATAAAACATTATTTTTTGAGAGGCAAAATGGAGAAGGAAACAAAAGAAAAATTTGGTAAATATTATGGGGCTAATGCTCCGTCAGATTACACCGTCAAATATTGGTTTCGAGAGTTTCGTGGTGGCCGCAACCCCACTACCGATCAAGTCCGCAGCGGCAGGCTCTCCGATGCAGGTACAGAGAACAATGTCAAAACTATACATGAAATGGTGTTGGCTGACCGAAAGTGAAAGTGCGCGAGCTAGCAGATACTACAAAGATTAGTCCTGAGCGCACATGCCATATTTCATTCAATATTCTTCATATGAAAACTTATCCTGCAGCTGAGTGCGGGGCATACTCACTCCTGACCAAAAACACGAACGCGATAGCACTTCGAAATCGGGCGGACTTTTGGCGTCGATTAGTAGCTGTTGATGAAACTTGGATCCACTATTACACACCGGAGAACAGAACGAGTGCACGGCAATGGACTGAAGCCGGCGCGAGAGCTCCGAAGTGGCCGAGCGAGGCTCGATGGTTCGAAAAGACTATGGTGTCGGTTTTCTGGGGTTGTCATGGCATACTCTTCGTGGACTACCTCGAAAAAGGAAAAACCATAAACAGCGAGTATTACTGTGCATTATTGGAGCGATTAAAGGCCGAAATCGCCGCGAAACGCCTCACATGAAGCGAAAAAATTTGGTTTTGCAATACAATGCACCGTCGCAACGGAGGAGTATTTTGCAGACCTTCCGGAAAATTACTTTTCGGACAGGATCAAGAAGTTGGAAAATCACTGAAATAATAAACTAAAAGGGGACTTTATTGAATAAAATAAAAAAAAAACATTTAAAAAAATTTTTTTCATTCCCATGGAGGTTATTTTTCACCCCACCTATGACCTTTAAAAGGAAAAATCACGGTATTTGCTAATGATACATCTCTATTCTATTCAAATAGTAGTTTATTTGATATGTGTGCAGATGTTAATAGCGACTTAGATATGTTAAGACGATTGTTTAATTATCATAAACGTGTTGATAGCTTTAAATATTTAGGTGTTATGCTAGATCAAAATCTTAGTTGAAAAGAAGATACGACATAATTGAAACAATATCTGGATACGTTGTAAGGTTGTAAGGCAACTATTTTACCTCAGTATGTAATGCAACCTACCTGTTTTAAATTAATTGGCAACTTCTAAAGGTTTATTTATAATCAGGTTATTATTCTGAATAAATATATTTGAAATAAATACATATGGTAATAATACTTGGGCTGAAAAGTCAGTTTCTAAGAGAGGGCACCACTTGAATTAAATCCATACAATTCTCAGTTAGTACCAACCTTCAAAAGATACGTGTATAAATTTGAAAGCTGTCGGACTATTAGTTCTCGAGATATAGCGTTGTGAGTGCAGCAAAATTTGTTATTGTGAAAAAAAAAAAAAAAATGGATTCAAAGCAATTTCATGTGTTGATTTATTATTGCTTTTTGATGGGAAAAAATGCAGCCGATGCAAAGAAATGGCTTGATAAGTGTTACCCGGACTCTGCACCAGCCGAACGAACCATTCGCAAGTGGATTGAAAAATTTAAAAGCGGTCATACAAGCACCGAAGATGATGCACGCAGCGGACGTCAAAAAGAGGCTGTTTCAGATGAAAACATCAAAAAAGTCCACAAAATGATTACGAATGATCGTAAAGTGAAGTTGATCGAGAAAGCTGAGGCTCTGAAGATATCAAAAGAACGTGTTGGATATATCATACACGAATATTTGGACATGCGAAAAATTTATTCAAAGTGGGTGCCGCGTTTGCTCACAGTCGACCAAAAACAACAACGTGTTGATGATTTAGAGGAGTGTTTAAAGCTGTTCAACCGCAATAAAGCCGAATTTTCGCGTCGGTATGTGACAATGGATGAAACTTGGCTCCATCACTTCACACCAGAGTCAAGTTGGCAGTCAGCTGAGTGGCGAGCTGGCGACGAACCTCGTCCAAAACAACCAAAAACTCATAAGTCGGCTGGCAAGGTTATGGCATTCGTATTTTGGGATACACATGGAATAATTTTCATCGACTATCTCCAAAAGGTGCAGACTATCAACAGCGATTATTACATTGCGTTGTTGGAGCGTTTGAAGGACGAAATCGCAGAAAAACGGCCGCATTTGAAGAAAAAGAAAGTGCTGTTTCATCAAGATGCACTTGTGTCACAAGTCGATGAAAACGATAGCAAAATTGAATGAATTCGGCTACGAATTGCTTCCACACACACCGTATTCTAAAGATTTGGCCCCCAACGACTATTTTCTGTGCGCAGATCTCAAAAGAATACTCGCCGGAAAGCGATTTAAAACCGATGAAGAAGTAATCGCCGAAATAGAGGCCTATTTTGAAGCTAAACCGAAATCGTAGTACAAAACTGGTATCGAAAGATTGAAAAATCATTTCAATCAGTGTATCGCCCTCGAAGGCAACTATATTGATAAATAAAGTTGAATTTTGCAAAAATTTTGTGTTTTACTATAAAACGGCACTGACTTTAGTCTGTGATTACTATGATATTTACTGATAATAAGATAAGTTTTCTTTTTCTTTTTGATTTTTCTCATTATCGAGTGAATCATCCATAGATTAAAACATTTTAGTTTATTGTGGAGCTTACATATCCTCAGGCTACAACTCTGAATATGAAATTGTAGCTTAAAGAGAAACAGATCAAATGCGATTGAAGGGTCGATCGGAGAGTAAACTTCATCCAATTTAAACTAATTAAACTCAATTTAAAAAGCGCAACTGAATAGTTACCAACATCCGGTGAATCATACAGATCTTCTAAGAAAATTATATTTTTACATTTCTGACTATCCGAAAATCAAAACATTTCATCCAAAAAGGTTTTTACTGTACTGTACGCTTATGTAATCTGTAATTTACACCAGATATTTCGCAATTAATGGTAACTATGTCAGCATATTCAAGTTTATATTTATTGACTTAACATTCCATTTAATTAGTGCTATAATAGACCGCGACGTCACCAGCAGTATAGGTATCATCACAAGCCGCTTCGAACGTAAAGTTTGGAAATACATCATATACTGGCTTCTCTTCTTTAAAACCCAAATTTCAGAAAGAAAAAATAGATCTACTTAATGATCCAGAGGTACAAGATGAGAGGGAAAATTATTAAAATTAGTTCGCATGCTGCGAATATTTTGATAAATAATAGAAAAACCGGAAATTTACACATTGTTTTGATCCTCGGCACAAAAACATTTAACATTATCAATAGCTTAAATCATTTAGATTATATTTACATAAATTAATATTATTCATGATCATAAGATAAAAAAAAATAAAAAAAAAATTAATATTAAGTTAAAATTATAAATGTCCTCAAATGATTTAATCTTTATAACTTTATCTCCTTCTCTTCTTTTACCACAATGAAAACAGATGAGTAACAAACTTACGTTTGTTATTATGTTTTGACTCATTTGCCTTCTTTAATAGCTTTTGTGTATCTGGTAAGACAATTGTTGATGTAAATGTTGCTACAGTAGTTCTTGTTGTTGGTGGTGCTGCTGCTACTAAACACCGAAGATGTTGGAAGAAATTTTGTTTTTTAACTCTCCCGCATTTAACGTTAACCGATAGAGCAATGAAATGAGGTTCACAGGTTTAAACTGAGTATAATAACTAATTAAATTTTAATTTAAAAAATATTTTTAAGTAGAGTGTTTCTCTATCCGTGTGTCCCCATCAACACTGCAACACATCTACCGTTAAGCGAATTCTTTTCTCTAAGCCTGATTTCAAGCTCATCACACTTCTGTCTAACGTGTGATTTCCATTTTAATTTTGCCTCGTATACCGAGTTAATGAATAGGGATAAATCGCTTTATGTAAAATTGACGTGTGTTGATTCGGTTTCTTTGAGGACGATTCGCGAGGTCTTTGTGCACTTCAAAGCTCGCTGGAGTTTTCCCGCCAAGATTCAACTGTTTGACTCGTCGCAAGTATAGCCGTATCATCCGCGAACCACAGTACTCGTATCCTGATCATGAGGTATTTCTCTTATATAAATAAGAAACGGTATGAACTGAGAACGCTTCCTTGTGGAGTATTCAGTCCCATACTTGACCCGAAACTGTTTGTTTTCAAAGTAAGATTGCAATATTCTATGCATATTGTCCGGTAAAATTTCTTGTAGCCTATACTTCAGACCTTCGTGCCATATCTTGTTAAAGGCTTGCGATATGACGAAAAAACCGCCAGAACATATTTGTTTCTTTTAGGGCGTCTTTTCAATTACGTTTGTTATTCTTTAGACCTGATCGATCGAGTGGGGAATCTTTGACCCTTAAGCTATAAGCTGGTGATCCGGAATCAATCCTCTTTCCTCAGTTATCGGTTTCAACAGAAGTATCTCTAACACTTTTGAAATTATCGGCAAGAGCTGTCTAGGTCTACATACGAGCCTTCGGCGACTTTTCATTGGGTTGGAACATATTAAAGTTTCATAAAAGCATTCATAATGTAGAGAAGCTTGACTAACGATTTTTTTTGGGTAATTCTTTTAGGATTTCATCTATAATTAAATTGTATCCATGAGCCTTATTATTTTTCACTTTTGCTGTTGCTCAGGCAGTGACACAAATTTAATGCTATTGGAACCTGCATTGACATTAAGTTCTTTCGCCAGTTGTCGTCCTTCGAACGATTTAAACGTTTCTTCCAAGTGCTCAACAATAAATTCGTTTTTTCTTTGTCTTATTTGCGCATGCGCCGTTGGCTTTTCGTATTGGCGACGAGTGTATAACGGTTTTTTTTATGGACTTTACTACTTTCCAGAACGAGTACATAGTTGGAATTTTTGTTGGTAGTCAAACCTTCGAGATAAGCAGAAGTCTTATGATACTTAAGTTTTTGCAGCGTTTGTTTTAGCTTTTTTGAAAGTTGGTTCAAATAGGTTTTATCCATCTCTTTCGTGCTTTCCTTTTTTTCCGTAATTCTCGATTCTCGATCTGGTTCGAACAGAAATGTTGCTCCACGCAGCTCTTTGAATGGCTTCCATGAACTTCAAGTCCTTCTTCTATTTCTAAAGACGTCGTAAGTGAGATACGTAAGGCAATATTTCTTTGTAATTTTTTCTAAAGCCGTCCCGGTTTGCTTTACCATTTGGAATGCTAGGCGTTCTTTCGATCCTTGCTATGTTCCTCCCGATTTTGAGAATCATTGATGAGTGTCACCTGAACAGAGATTATACCACTTTTCTACTTTCGTGAGGTATCTAGGGACCCCTTTTGCGATGAAAAAGTCGACGAGGTCGGGTGTAGTGTTTCTGTCGGTAGGCCAATATGTTTTGTTAAATTTTTTCGAAGTTCGAACTCGAGCTGGTTGACATTAGTTGCCTCCTTTAGTTTTTCTAAAAGTATTGCGAAGACTTGAGACACCGGGTCTGTAATGGCCGAACATAATTTATGTCCGTATGAGCCGATTTGAGCGTATGATCTCGTTTCGTTTTTTCCATTGCACTTAATCCGGCTTCGTTCTTTTGCACAATTTTTTTTATTTCCTTTACTGGGCTTATGATAAATGTCTCGGGCTCATCGTCTTGCAAATTTCATACTATTCGTCGCGGGTGAACGGGTTTCACGAGAGGATTGGCTTCTTTTAAAGTTCTTTGGCAAGAATTCGCAACCTCGGTAATTCGCTGGATGATTTCCCGTCCAAATAACGCATACCGCTGCGGTCTGCTTGCTTGTGTTGCACTCTCCAAAGAAGTGTTTGCCGGCACATTTAACGCATCGTGGTTCTTGTTGAAAATACGATTTTGTGTGGTTGAAACTTTGACAAAGTTTGCATTGAGGTATCGTTCGTTTGCCCTTACGCATGATTGTGATAATTAAGATGGATTTGATTTTATGAATATCATGGACTTTCTCGTTTTTATCGAAAGTAAGCATGAAAATATGGAGTCCACGTTTGACTACGCTATCTTTGTCACTGTCTGTTTGTTGCTTTTCTTTGTTTATGATATTGACGTCATCAAGAATCTTCAAGCCTTGTGCCTGCACGTCTTCTATTACGTCTTCTTTTTTGGATGACGAGTAAAATCCCCTATCGAACATTCGCATCAGTTTAATATTCATAAATTCCCACACGTTGTTCCGGAGGAAAGCTATTTTCTACCTGCTTTCCAGTGTATATTGGAGTGTAATCCCGATCAAGTTTATTGCGGGTGGAGAGAGAGGTTTTGCTTAAGACTTTTACCTTGTTTGTTACAGTGGACTTGCCTTCATATCTTGGTTGTAAGACTTCGGGAGAAGAACCTGCCTTACGTTTTTTCCTAGGTCTTTTATTGAGAGCCGGATTGGTTTCGCGAATAAGTTGTTCTTTGTCCGTGAAGTATTCTACTGGACGGTTCGGCGGTTCCTTGTGTTCTATTGTTACATGAGGGTTTTTAAGAGCCTCTTTTCCTTTTCGAAGAGAATGAATTTCGAAAAAAATTAAGTGATAGCGGTATTCTTTGCTATATGGTATATGGAAGCCCAAACGAGAAATAAACCAAGGCTCGACGAAGAATTGAACTTAATCTACTTCTAAGAAAGCTGAAATTTTCTAGTGACCTGCATTTGATTCTACATAAATAAATTGAGAAAATTATTGCTAACAAAGTAGGATAAGCATTATTTCAGCGATCTTAAAACGTTCAAATGAAATTTAAAATTAAAATCAATTGTTTTACTTTTCAAAGTAAATAAATTTCAACAACAAAGTGAATGTCTTAACCAGCTCAATCAAAACACTTCACAATCAGTTCCAAGTGCCTAATTTCTATCCTTTCAATCGATGTTTTGAGAAAAATACAAATCCAAAAGGCCGCCGAATACAACAACTATTCTCGGTATGATCCTCCATTGCAGTGGCTTATCAATTTTGAGAACAAATTCAAAACACTGAATTTCTTATCAATAATTCGATTGAACTTTTTCTATCAATCGGTCAAATCCGCAGCATGCCGCTTTCATCTTGTCACCTTCCCCATCCTCCTACTAACACTTGAAATTACAGATTGACGATTATAGCGGCGATCACTGAATTTCGCCAAGCTAGCGGTAATATAAGTATTTCTTCGAGTCAGTGGATTCAGTTTGTTCCAAGTGTTCGTACCCAAAGTATCTATCACAGAAATACGACCAGTGTAATACGAGTTTTATTGAATTCAATTATCGCATCTGTCTACGATCGTAACGATAATTTTGGAATCATTGATCAAACTAAAAAAAAAGCTGTAAGTACCCACGGTCGAGCGAAGGTGTGAATTTTTAATTGATGAGTGGAAGCAAGTGTGATGAGTGATAAATTGATATGGACATTGACGTCGTAGCTTTGGTTACAATTGATTATGCTAACGACTTTGTTGAATTTTTATTTTTTAAATTTTTAAAATTATATTGAGAAAGTCATTAGGTTCGCAGCTTGCAAAAGTGTGTGACGAGATTAGAAACAGACTTGAGAAGAACGACTGCTCTTCGATCAGTTATTTTAGTTCCTAACGTCTTACTAAATTTGTTTCAACTCCTAATCCGTTTCGTCTTTTTTTTTTTTTGTTGTTTTTTTTTTTTGATAAAGCTGATGTGAATATTAATTAAGATGGACAAATTCGTTCGTGCTTAAACAAACTCACCCGCGCATTTTCAGTGCGCGTTAATAACGACCAAGTGATAGGGTCTGACAAGCATAGCTAAAGTGATCTAAATGAAGTGATGATTGACCTCTATGTCGAAACCTTGAAAGTCTAAAACTACAAAATGCACATTTGACTGGAAATTGAGAGAGATTTCCTAATAAGTTCGGGCTTACATGTAGTATTTGATAATGAATGACAAATGAGTGGTGGAGGTGTGGAGGTGCATTGCTATGTGACAGTTCGACGAACGTTGTGGTATATTTTAGTGATCTTCACGAAACTAGTTTCCAACATTTTCATTGTTAAGCATTATGCAGTTAGAGGCGATTCAGTTTGATTTATTTTATGACGTTGACTACACGAAGTTGGGTCTTATGTATACGACCAGAGGGTATTTTCTGTTTTCTTTTTGTAAAGGGAAAGTGCTTTTTTGCATTTGGGGTAAATATTTGCTAGCTCTTCACTTCAATCAGCCAACCATGACAGTGTGTATAGGCTGGTTGCTAATTCTTTGCCATTAATTGAACAACTTCGACGATTTCGTAATGTGCACAATGTGTCTCCTATATAACCGGCCTGACAATGTGGAAAAAGCAAACAAATGAATAACGAGCATTAACAGAAAATTATATTACGATTTTGGCAAAGGTATGTTTATATCGAGTGCGGTAGTTTGGTTTTGTTGTTCCATATTGGAGGAATGCGCCCGATTACTCTTGAACCTAAATTTCCCAGAATTCATGCAAGAAATAATTTTGATAGAAAACACAGGTCTTTACTTGTTAAAACTTTAATTGATTCACATTTTTTCAATGTGAGGCTTTAACTTTTAATTTAAACATCTCTGATCACTGCATGGTTGGGATATTGTTCAATAAAATAATAAATAAAAATCGACTTAAAGATCGTCCAATAAAATGTAAGATAAATTATGACCAACTATGGTAAATAATGCTCTTCGTTCTGAAAACGCCTCCCTTCTTATCGACTTAAACTAAGTTACCTTATCAAGTAGTTTTCGTTTCAAATAATGTTCGCGTGAGGCAGGTAGCTTTCCAGCAAAAGCACCTGCTAGTACCGCTATTATATGCGGATAGTCCTTATCGCGCCAGATCGAATGGTCTCATTCTTTGTAATCGACGCACTAAGTTTGTCTCGTCCAGAATTTGTAGTATTTTATTATAACAATGGCCATGAAGACGAATACGGAGTTTGCGAGCAAAGTTCATTATTTCGTCCTCGACGGTAACTATTCCTAAGTCTCTGTGGATATTACTATTTCTGATATACGATGGGGCGTTCACGATTTGTCTTAGAGCTTTGTTTTTAAAGCTTTGGAGAATATTTCGGATGCCCCAAAGTTGTATATCGTACGTCCAAACAAGTTTAAGCACTTGCTTATAGATGAGCAGTTTGTTATGTATGCTTAACTTGGAATGTTTTCCTAGTAGCCAGTACATTTGTCTGAATTCATTTTCAAGTTCATCACGTTTCTTCTTAACATGCGGCTTCCATTTCAGTCTTACACCTAGTGTCATTCCTAGATACTTTGGTTCATTTGCAATGAAAATGGGTGTTTATTTTCCGGTAAGTAAAATTAACATGAGTAGATTTGGTCTCATTGAGAACAATTCGCCATATCTTTGTCCATTCGTAGACTTTATCCAAAGCCGTTTTGTAGCTTTCCAGTAGCTAACTCGACTGAAGTATCTGTAGCTAGTATCGCCGTATCGTCCGCGAACGTGGCTACTATGGTAACTGATTCTTCCGGTATGTTTTGAGTATAGAGTACACTTCCTTGCGGAACTCCAGCAGCTATCTCTTAAAATTCCGAGTATTCGGTGCTATGTTTAACACGAACAATTCTGTTTTCCAGGTACGATTTTAGAATCGTATGCAGCTCTCTCGGCTGCATAGCTTAAATTTAAGCCTTCGTACCATACCTTATCGAAGGCTTGAGACACGTAAGAAACACGCTACAACATATTATACTCCCCTCTAAGGCTTTCTCAATTTCATTCGTAATTCTAAAAACCTGATCAAATGTGGAGTGCTTAGTTCTAAAACCGAATTGATGTTCAGGAATTAGACGTCTCTCTTCAATGATCGGTTGCAAGCGCTTCAATAGGAGTTTTTCAAATATTTTAGATATTATCGGCTGAAGCGATATGGGTCTATAGGACTTTTTTTCATTTAGAGATTTGCCTGGTTTCGGGACCATTATAACTTCGGCAACTTTCCATTGGCTTGGAACGTTTAATAGCCTTAGCGCGGCATTTATAAGTTGGAGCAGTTGGATCAGGGCTTTCTTTGGCAGCTCCTTGAGAATTTGAGCAGTTATTAAATCATAACCAGGGGCTTTGTTATTTTTCAATTTTTTAATTGCTTGGTTAAGTTCTTGTAGCAACACTGTTTTTATTCCAAAATTGTCCGGTGCCTTAATTATTTAATTAGAACCTCCTGTTAACGCCTGTCCAACAAAAGGTTTAAACGTTTCTTCTAGGTGCTCGGCAAATAGATCCGCCTTCTCTTTATCTTCTTTTGTACGGGATTGTTGCTATCCATTTCTCTTCTTTTCTCTTACTAATTCTATTATTTCCAGCGGATATTTTATTTTACTACTTGCTTTCTCATTTCTTTTTGGAGTTGAAGTGTTGTTCCAGGCAGCGTTCTGCAGGACTTTGATGAATCTGTCGACTTCGTCTTCTATTTCGTTGTGTGTTTTTAGCGACACGTTTAGAACAATATGTTCATTGCAGTAGTTTCTAAAACCATCCCAGTTAGTCTTGTTATTAGTTAATCTAGGCGCCACTTCTTTCTTAATTAAGAGTATGCCTAGTGTTAAAATGACTGGTGGGTGCTCCGAGGAGAGATCATAACTTTCCTCGATGTTTGTAGAAATTTTGGCTGCTCCCTTTGTGCCAAAGAATTCTACAAGATCGGGGGTCTTTGTTATATCCGAAGGCCAATATGTTTGTTTTTCTGTCGAGAAAAAGTCAACTTTACATTGCTTACCGGCTTCATAAAGTTGTCTGCCTTTCGTTGTATTACATCTTGAGGCCCAGAAGGTATGTTTCGAATTAAATCTTTTGTTAATGTTATCATAGCTTTTGAAATGTGTCTAAAAATATAAGAAGATTATATTGGGTCTATAACCTAATTCGTGCGTTAAAAAGATGGCGTAACTTGTATTATTCCATTGTTATTATTTTATTGCAATTTGCATTTCAGTATATGTCATTCATTTGAAGCGAAAACAACAAAAAAAAATTTTTTAACTCAAATATGTCGAACTTTGTGCCTGAAAAAGTGTTTTTGCGGGGAGTTCTTCTTTATTACTTTAATACGAAGAAGCTTATGGTGAATATGCGCTAGCTGAGCGAACGTGCCAAAAGTGATTTGCACGATTTAAATGTAGTGATTTTGGCTTGGAAGACGATGAACGTCCTGGGCAGCCAAAAAAGTTTGAAGATGAAGAACTCGAAGCATTTCTCTATGAAGATTGTTGTCAAACACAAGAAGAGCTCGCAGAATCTTTGGGTGTCACTCAAGCAGCCATTTCAAAACGTTTAAAAGCAGCTGGATATATTCAAAAGCAAGGAAATCGGGTTCCACATGAACTCAAGCCGAAAGACGTCGAAGGGCGGTTTTGCATGTCTGAAATGCTGCTGGAACGCCACAAAAGGAAGTCATTTTTGCATCGAATTGTTACTGGTGATGAAAAATGGATCCATTTTATATGTGAAACCTGCCCAACCAGCCAAATCAACGGCAAAGCTGAATATCCATGGCGCGAAGGTAATCCTCTGTGCTGTATTATGAGCTGCTAAAACTGGGTGAAACCATCAATGGACAATGCTACCGAACACAATTAATCCGTTTGAAGAGAGCAGTAGCCGAAAAACTCCCGGAATATGCGACGAGACACGAGGCAATAATTTTCCATAATGACAACGCTCGGCCACACGTTGCTATTCCGGTTAAGAACTATTTGGAAAACAGTGGTTGGGAAGTCTTACCCCACCCGCTTTATAGCCCAGACCTTGCCCCTTTTTATTACCATTTGTTCCGGTCGATGCAGAACGCCCTCACTGAAATACGGTTCACATCAGAGCAGAATATAAAAAATTGGCTTGATTCATTCTTGGCTGCCAAGCCGGCGCAGTTCTTTTGGGATGGGATCCACAAATTGCCAGAAAGATGGTAAAAAGTCATAGCTTCAGATGGGCAATACTTTGAATAATACTATTGTACATGTTTTTCTTAAATAAACGTTCAAATTTTGAAAAAAAAACCACACGAATTAAAATTTAAACCCAATATAAATCATTCTTCCTACACACTCCTGCAACTCAAATAAGAATTACGGTTAAAATCTTTGATAAGTAGATCGTTACCTTAAAAAAAAACCAATTGAAAAATAAATTAATGAATTCAAAACAAGTTTGAAAAATCGCTTTAAAAAACTATGTAAGCATTCGAATAGAGAAGGAACGGTGACAATTACTCAATGCTCTTGAAGTGATCCTAAAAAGGAGTGCAAAGTGATCAATAATATCATGAATAGAAATACAGTAGAAGTCGCTTATAACGACGTGGAAGGGACCGAGGAAAAAAGGTCGATAAGCCGGCGGTAGTTATATCCGACTGCCTTTCACAAATGCTCAGGAAAAGATAAAAAATACCATTTACAAATAAAAGGAATTCATTTTATTTTTAAATTAAATTCATTCACATTACATTTTATTTTATTTTGAAGTTTCTGAGAAAAATCATCAGTTTTTGTTTGTTTTTTATAGAGGCAATTTAAATAAGTAGATTCAAAATCTACTTCTAAAAAAGAAAGGCTTTCTATTGTGTTCTCAATAAACTCATTAAAATAGACAAAAGTTCGCAATAATTGAATAGCTTTTATCGCTTCCAAAGCTGTAAGAGGAGTGAAGTTTTCTTCAAGCTCTTCATCTTCTTCTGTTGTACAATTTACCTCCTGTACAATGTCATAGTCAGTTTCCATAGGCGATGTCAATACATTGTTGTCAATCTGAATGTATTGCTTCGGTTGGTACCACACCGTTTATGATTTTGCCCACTAGTTCGCTTAAAGGAATATTGTCCTCTTCAATAAAATGAAAGGAAACTAGCATGCTTGCAGCAATTCGCAATGGTCTTCTTCGTGATATCGCTCCAAGACTTGGATATAATAAGCACTGCATCCAGTTAAGACGGATTGAACGAAACATCCGATTCAATAATTTTTAAAACAAATGATTTGCGGAAGTGTACTTTTAAGTTTTTTATTATTCCTTGGTCCAAAGGTTGTAAAATAGATGTTGTGTTTGCAGGTAGGAACATCAGTTTAATTGAAGTAGGTCAAAATAAGTTTTTTGTTTTGTAGCTTTAATTCCATATCCCATTTATGAAGGTAATCATTGAAAATGCCTGATGTCATTCATGCAGTTTTATTTGCTTCGTAGAAGACTAGTAAGGACTTAATATTTTTACAACAGGGAGGGGATTTTGATTTTTCTATCACCATGGAACCCATAATATTACAAGCTACCATAATTATTACTTTATCTTTGGACAATTTTATACTCATGCCGCGTTCGTCTCTAAACCGGAAGGACTTATCCGGAGCAAGCTTTTAAAATAGTGTAGTTTCATCAGCATTAAAGATGTCTTCATCTGTCGCAGATACGGCCAAACTTCGTCTTAAACTTACCCAAAGACAATATTATGACGTTGCCTTCAGAGCATTTGTAGTCCTTCTTTCCAAACAATTTTACAAACTTGTCAGCTTATCCTATAAGAATTGGTCCTTAGCTCTATGGTTAACCACTTCAATAACGCGTCATCAATTTCAGGTTTGGTTGACTGTCGTATTTTTTCCTTTTTATGCAGCAGTTTTTTTCAGTCTTTTCGATATTGCGATTTTTCAATATTGTAGACACAGTAGAAGACTAGTAAGGACTTAATATTTTTACAACAGGGAGGGGATTTTGATTTTTCTATCACCATGGAACCCATAATATTACAAGCTACCATAATTATTACTTTATCTTTGGACAATTTTATACTCATGCCGCGTTCGTCTCTAAACCGGAAGGACTTATCCGGAGCAAGCTTTTAAAATAGTGTAGTTTCATCAGCATTAAAGATGTCTTCATCTGTCGCAGATACGGCCAAACTTCGTCTTAAACTTACCCAAAGACAATATTATGACGTTGCCTTATGCGTCTTATCTAGGCCTCAGAGCATTTGTAGTCCTTCTTTCCAAACAATTTTACAAACTTGTCAGCTTATCCTATAAGAATTGGTCCTTAGCTCTATGGTTAACCACTTCAATAACGCGTCATCAATTTCAGGTTTGGTTGACTGTCGTATTTTTTCCTTTTTATGCAGCAGTTTTTTTCAGTCTTTTCGATATTGCGATTTTTCAATATTGTAGACACAGTTGAATGTGAAACAGTAAATTAATAATCCACTAAATCACACAACTAAATCAAAAAGCAGCTATCCCAGCGACACATCTAATAAATTGCAATAATATTCAACAGAATATTTAGGTATACAATGTAAAACGATCGTTTTATTACAATTACATTAGAATTACAAGAATGAACAAGAAATATTAAGATACAGGTGATTTTTTTTTGTTTTGTTTTTGTTTTCATTTTCTTTTATTCTGTCGTTATAACCGACAAAAATTGGTCGTTATATCCGATGGTATACTACCTTGATCAAAAAGTTTCAAAATTATTCAGAAAAATAAAAATAGAAGTTTATTCATCTAAATCTATATTGTCCCCTTTAAAGTAATCCCCATCGAATGCAACACACTTATGCCAGCGCTTGATATAATTCTCGAAACATTTTTTATATTCGGTTTTCCATCAATGCTTCCTGCGATTTTTCCATTACTTCCTCTCGGCTGCTGAAACGCGTTCCCGTAGTGGTTTTTTTTTAACTAGATTGAACAGAACGAAGTCACAGGAAGCCAAATCAGGTGAATTCGGTGGCTGTTGCATTTTTCGTAAAAAAAAGATATGAACAATTGTGCAAAATTCACGAGTTTTCTGCCCACAATTCTGGTCTCTTTCGGCGTATTGCTTCACGCAAACGTCTCATAACGTCTCTTTGTTTACTGTCTTGCCTTCTGGCAAAAATTCATGATGCACTACACCGTTGTAATCCATGAAAACCGTGAGCATTGCCTTCTTTTTTGACTAAAAACGACGTGTTTTTTTTGGTCTCGGCTCATTTGGGGAACGCCATTCACTTGCCTGGTGTCTGGATTGCGTGTTGTACTCATAAACCCACGTCTCGTCTCCAGTAATAATCCTTTTGATGAATGTGGGATCGGATTCAGCCTCGCAAATCATCTCTTTTGCGACGTCAACACGGTCTCTTTTTTGTATGAAATTGAGGTCTTTGGCACCAATTTTGCTGCTACACGACGAAAACCCAAATCATTAACCAAAATGGCTTGGACGGATCCATAGGCAATGTTCAAGTCCTCCACTATTTTTCTGATGGTTAATTTGCGGTTATTGACCAACATTTCTTTTACTTCATCAATGTTTACGTCGGTTTTGGATGTCGATGGTCTGCCACTGCCTTCATCATCTTCGATTGACTCACGACCACTTTTGAACCGCATTTCCAACGTTCGCGCACCATTAAATCCTTTTTTTACACAAAATTTAACACAAGTTCGTTGTTGCAATTTAAATCCATTCCTAAAAACACGGAGATAGATGTACCCTTGGATACGTAACTTTTGCAAATGTCAAGCTACGACGCTAAGATTTAGAGGGAATGTCAAAAACAGATGTACGAACTTAACAAAAAAAAAAAAAAAAACAGAAATTAAATCGGAACAATGGGAGCGCCAGACGATGACGTCACCGGGAACTTTTTGATCAAGAGGGTAATAGCTTAAAATATAAAGAAACCAACCAAGTTAAAGGCGAGTGGATGTTAAAAGCGACTTGTCGTTATAAGCGACTCCAATATCCCAATTTCTATTTCGCTAAGTATTGTAGGTAACGATATTAATGATCATCTTTCAGTCGATAACGTAGTTAACGATATTTTTACCAGTGGATGGTACGACTCCAGAGTTTGTGATAATTCTTGTACTCAGTTTCCAAGAGTGTTTGCCTTCTAGTAAGAGTTTCTTTTTCGAAAATGTAACAGATCATTAAATTTTTGGTCTCATCAACTCAATGCATAACTCCTATACATGCGGAAATGATAACATTTAAAACATTATCCTTAAAAAGATAATATATATAACTGATATATTAGCCTAACTATTTACATTTACAGACTGATTCCTTATTGTTTGTTTAACAACAGAACGCTGAAGTAACTTAATAAAATTAAGTTTGTTAGTCCGCGACAATTCAGTTTTAGCTAGGGGCTTTCTACAGAAGATGCCCTTTTAATGTTGTCTTTTGTTATTGACAAAGTCTAGATGAAAAAATGTTGGGCTGGTCTTTTTGTTGATATTAAAAAAGCGTTCGATAAAGATCCTGCTCTTTTTTTAGACAAAATGCACTGTGCATGCTTTCGCGGTTTTATGTTTGGATGGTTTGCTTCATATTCCATGGATAAAAGGCAAATAATTAAAATTGAACAATGACTTAGTTATACTACAATATATAAAAATCATAAACAAGGATCATACATTCTTATCTACATTAACTCTGTATTTCTTCAATCATTCAAGGGGAAAATCATGGCATTGCATATACTTGTTCTAACCTCCTGGACCTAGTTGCTAATATAAATAACGACATCAGCTTACTAAGAACTTTTTTTTCACCATAAATTATTTGTAAGTAGTAAACTAATGTTTTATAATTTAGGCTATTCGATCCTCTTAATCCTCATTAATCTGACTACTCAAGGTACTGCCTTAGTTTGTGTAATTGCAGTGGAAATGGTTTGAGGTACATTTTGTTTTAGAATTGAAATAGTCAAAGCATTCAAATGTGTGGATATTTTTGTATTATTGTTTAAAATGTGAGCTGGCTGCAACATACACCACACCTTCATGGAAAACTTCGGTGTTTTTATCATATGAAAAAATGGTCTATACGAAGAATCCAATTTTGAATAACTTTTTTGGGCATAATGGCTAGTATCTGACTGATTTGAATCCGCATAAACAATAGTCTAAAGACGTGAAATCAAACGATCTAGTTGGCCAATTTACGGTTCCAAAACGAATGATAAATTGCTCACCGAACTCACTTCTCAACCTCATATCGAACACATTTAGCTCTTGTATTTTGGACAAAAAAAAAGTTCGAAATCAATGAACAATCAATTTTACGGTCTATTTGAAAAAATATGGGTAAATGATTCCGCCGGACCATAAACCGCAACAAACAGTTCATTTCTCCGATTGCATTGGCATCTCTTGTATTGCCATAGGTTGCTCATCGGACCTAATAGGGCAGTTTTGTTTATTAACATACACACTCACCAAAAATTCGAGGCTGTGGCAGGTCGTTCGACTTCAGTTCTTGCATGAGCTATATTTTGTATGTTAAGGTTTTAGACTAAGATCCTTGAGTAAAATCTTCCACATAGTGGAGTAACACAATCTCAATTGCTGCGAACGGCGACGAATCACGTTCTTCATTAACATGACGTATACAGCAGCAATATTTTCCTCTGTACGCCTTGTACGCCAACGGGTAGGTGGCTTGATGTTCATTAGAGTGAAATTGGTGCGAAATTTGGTCTCTACGACTTGAATTAGTAGGTCGATTAGGATGACCGTAAAATGGTCAAAGTGCATGTCACAGAGCACAAATTTTGATAATAAATTTCAATAATTAGTAAGCTTTGTTCGGATGTAAGTCTTTTCACGATGAAGTGGGAATGCTAACTGTAAAACCAAACAGCAAACTAATCACCTATTATTTGTTTTAATTATTTAATTTAAAATTATTAAATGCACACAATAATGTAAAAAATCATTTTTTGCGTTGAAAGATTTGTTGGAGGACGACCAGAGAGTCTAAGATCACTAATTGATCCAGTATCTCTAAACTTTTGAATTAACCTCTTCACAGTCGATGAATCATTCCCAACATATTTTGTACGAAAATTACGAACTGTAGCTGCTAAGCCTTCATTATTTTTAAAATGTTGCTCAACAATGAAAACGCCTTGTTCATTTTTGTAGCGCTCCATTTTCAATAACACTGAGCTGTAAGCTGTCACGCCGCCTTTCATTTTTCCATTGGCAACACTCTTCCGCATAAATGGCGTGCATTTTGGGAGACCCTTTACTAGAGTGACCATATTTATTTTCACAATTCTGCCAGAATCTAGAATTTAGCAGTTTTTTTTTCAAGCCAAATTCTGCCAGAAAAAAATGCTGAACATTTTGCTTGCCGGATTCTGCTAAAATTCCTGACAAATTTATTTAAAAAAATGCATTTATTTATTTTTCTGAGAAAAAATTAACAAAAATAAATAGATACTACAAAAAACGTATTATCTAATGTGATGCCTTTGTCACCATTAACATAAAACATAATTTATGTTAATGTTAATGTAATTGCATATTTTGTAAAATATAAAAACACAAAACTTAACAAAAAACAAATATAGGTATTGTACTTCAGTACGAAAAACTTATATAAGATAATGATTTGTTTATCATCAAAATGTTACATCACATATTTTCATAAACACATGTTTCATAAGTAAAAAGGTAATGTTATGTAAATGAACATTTTATAAAATATTAACTTTTATCATGTTAATAAAACTGGACATCAATTTCACTTATAAATCAATTCAGATCCCAATTGTTTTATAATACAAGAAGGAAACAGAAATTGATCACAACATCTGCGATTTTTCTAAATGCAAACTCGTTGCAGGCATCTGTGTAGTTACTAAATTCACACCAAAATTCAACGGTACAGTTTTGATTAGTCCAAGAGTTTAAGTGCAAGTTATTCCATTGTGTTTCAATTTTACATGCTAGCTCTGTAGAAATGTAAGTCCTTACAAAGTTTTGTAAGTGGTTCTTTGTGAACGTTTTCTGAACGTTTATTTAAGAAAAACATGTACAATAGTATTGTTCAAAGTATTGCCCATCTGAAGCTATGACTTTTTCCCATCTTTCTGGCAATTTGTGGATCCTATCCCAAAAGAACTGCGCCGACTAGGCACCCAAGAATAAATCAAGCTAATTTTTGATATTCTGCTCTGATGTGAACCGTATTTCAGTGAGGGCATCGATCGGAACAAATGGTAGTCAGAAGGGGCAAGGTCTGGGCTATAAGGCGGGTGGGGTAAGACTTCCCATCCACTGTTTTCCAAATAGTCCTTAACCGGAATAGCAGCGTGGGGCCGAGCGTTGTCATGATGTAAAGTTATTGCCTCGTGTCTGGTTGCATATTCCGGGCGTTTTTCGGCTACTGCTCTCTTCAAACGGATTAATTGTGTTCGGTAGCGTTGTCCATTGATGGTTTCACCCAGTTTTAGCAGCTAAAAATACAGCACACCCATCTGATCCTACCAAATACAGAGCATTACGTTCAACGGCTTTGCCGTTGATTTGGCTCTTTGGCCGGGTTTCACATATAATTTTTTGCGCTTGGGGTTGTCGTAATGGATCCATTTTTCATCACCAGTAACAATCCGATGCAAAAATGACTTCCTTTTGTGGCGTTTCAGCAGCATTTCGGAAATGCAAAACCGCCTTCCGACGTCTCTCGGCTTGAGTTCATGTGGAACCCAATTTTCTTGCTTTTGAATATATCCAGCTGCTTTTAAATGTTTTTGAATGGTTGCTTGAGTGACATCCAAAGATTCTGCGAGCTCTTCTTGTGTTTGGCAACAATCTTCATAGAGTAATGCTTCCAGTTCTTCATCTTCAAACATTTTTGGCTGCCCAGGACATTCATCGTCTTCCAAGCCAATATCACCACTTTTAAATCGTGCAAACCACTTTTGGCACGTTCGCTCAGCTAGCACATGTTCACCATAAACTTCCACCAAAACACTATGACTTTCGGCAGCAGTTTTCTTCATATTAAAGTAATGAAAAAAAACTCCCCGCAAAAACACTTTTTCAGGCACAAAGTTCGACATATTTGAGTGAAAAAAAATTATTGTTGTTTACACTTCAAATGAATGACATATACTGAAATGACGTACAATGACAGTAGCTTTCCAACGCATGTTCCAATGGAATAATACAAGTTACGCTAAGTTACGTTAAGTTATAGAACCTATAGTTTTTCACAGTTTTCCTGATTTTAAATTTTGCAATTTTTCCTCGCATTCGTAGCCTAAATATCCATGCGGTAATATCAATTTTCACCCCGTTTTTAGGTACAGGAGCAAATTTTTTAAAAAGAAATAAAGCCAGACAAGATAAATCAATAAAAATATTTAACAATATCAGCATTGTTACTTTCGAAAACTTTATTTACGAGTTGTACTTGGTTGATAGGTTTAAGAAATAATAAATCTAATAAATTTATTAAATTTTCATACAATTCAGTTAAAATCTTTGCTTTATTTTGCTAGATTTTCCTGTCAGATCAGCAAATCATGCTCAAAATAATGCCGGCAGAATTTGATTTTTTTTTGCTAAAAAATATTTTCCTGCTAGATATGGCAGGAAAAATGCCAGATTGGTCACATTGTCGTTTACAGATCCAAATCTGTTTTATCATTTTGAGATTATGCGATAACATACAAAGCCGAAGGCGCGATCGCGACGTAGAGATAAAATTCCAAATGAATTACTCGTAAAGTACTCAAATGATAAAATATTCTCATTCAAATCCGCATATGCAGTGTTAACGGTTCCATTTCGGAAATTAAAGATCTAATTTTGTGATTTCGTTGTACCTGCGATCAATCACCGATAATTCAAACTCCGAAATATTTGACTGAGACTCAAGAGGCATTTTAGTTAAAGCGTTGTATTGTCTTTGTCATGTACTACTGGGTAGCTCCATTCCTTGCATCAGTGTTAAGGAAAGGAAGCTTGTTTTTTAGTGACAGATAATAAAATAGGGATACCGCTAAAACCCCGCTGATATTTTTAAAAGATCTTTCACGTTTAACGTATATTAATTATTGCCGATGAAGCATCATGAATATTCCTACTCTTAGAAGAACGCTTACATCATTTAAATTTATTTTTGTCAGTCGACCTTAAAACCGCGAAACCGTACAACTGAGCTCGCCTTTCGTCGAATTGTATCACAGATACATTTCGACCTACATGACGTCTTTATGACGTAAGACCAACAACCGATCAACGTCATGTACATATTTTACTTACAAAAGAAACTGAGGCCGGTGTGAGTGAAAGTGTAGTCAAAGATCAGTAAGTGTCGATTAGAGGTCAATAACAATAGTTTGGCCTTTGTCACTTTATACAAAATTTTGCGAAAAGAACTCGGTTTATACCCGCATAAGATCTAGCTGGTGCAGAAACAAAGACTACGAGACTATGGCTTGCTTAAGGGTCTTGAAGTTGATTCCTTTTGTATCGAAAAATCGTGTTTAATGACAAGGCTCACTTTTGGTTTAGCGAAAGAGTCTCAATAGTCTCCTGGGACGCAATTAAATCTTTACTTACTTGGACGGTACTACAGGCCGGGGTGGACCTAAGCCTCAACCAATAAGCCTATTGAATCAGTGCGGTCTTTGCCTAACTGCCTCCAGTTGCGCACTCCAAGTTGGTTGAGGTCCTGGCTCTGTATAGCTCGTCTCTGTAGATGCTGTCATATGCGGCTATAAAATCGATAAAAAGGTGGTGAGTATCTATCTGAGTATGAGGTGAGTATCTATTTGAGTTTTCTCCAAGGTCTTCCGTAGTGTGAATATTTGGTCAATCGTTGATTTACCGGGCCTACATCACTGATAGGGTCCTATCAGGTCGTGGACAAATGTTTTCAGGCGCTTGCACAATACGGCAGATAATATCCTATATGCGATATTTAGGAGGCTGATACCTCTATAGCTGATCATATACCTCTATAGTTTAGAGGGTCTCCTTTCTTGTGAATCGGGCAAACGATGCTCAGGTTCTATTCATTAGGCATACAGTCATCCAACCAAATCTTGGAAATAAGTTAGTGTATGCTTTCTACCAAGTCGTCTCCTGCTGCCTTAAATAGTTCCGCTGGTAGGCCTTCCAGCCCGGCAGCCTTGATCGACTTAAGATATTGCTATCCTCACGGAATTCTTGACTTCCATATTGAATGATTCGCTTTGCTTGACAGCGGAATTTGTTTCGTTACGCCATTAAGTAGTATGCAGAAATGGTTTTTCCATATTCAACTGTGAGCCTAATAAAAGGTTTCCTTGCTCATCTCTACAGATTTCCGTTCGGGTCTTATTACCCTGGCATGATCCTTTTACCTTTTGGTCAAACTTCCGAACATTATTCCTAGAGTAGCACCTCTATATTTCCTCGACCACGCGCTTCTCATGCTCTTTATATTTTCTCCGGAGAAGCCGATGTACTGCTCGTAGAGCGGTAGTGGGCGGGTGAAACTCCGCACGTCAGTTGCGGCCTTTCTGATGGCTTCTCGGCATCTAAGCCACTGGTCTTCAGCACTTGATGATGACTGCAAAGAACTTTTCGCGAGGTTGATGGATACACGATCGCAAGGCTTCTGGCGGCTTGTTGTGATTGCAGCCTTTAAACGTTTAATCTCCTCAAAGTATTTCCCCGTTGTTGGTTGCAATTAAGTAGTGGTCCATGTGTATATTGGACGCTCGGAATATTCGGACATCTAAAATTCTTGAGGAGCGCCTTACGTCGATCGCAACATAATCAATCTTGTGTCGGTTTGCTTATCTGGTGTCTACCATGTTCCTTTGTGAATATTAATGTGAGGAAACCGTGTGCTTGCTATAGTAATGTTACGTCCCGTTTCGAGACGTGGTGTCGTGTAGGCTATATCTGCCGATTTTTCTAACAAAGATGCCCTCCTTTCCAACTTTGGCATTAAAGTCGCTTAGCATAATTTTAACGTAATATAACAGGCATTGCTCGTTGAATTTTGTCGAGGAGCTCGTAAAAACTTTCTTTGGGGTGTGAGCGCATATAAGGCTAATGTTAGCGAATTTGCCTTTGATACGGATTATTGTAAGGTGTTCACTCACGTGTCGAAAGCTCAACAGTTCTTGCTTAAGTTTATCGCTTACAACGAATCTGCATCCAAATAGACGCTGCTTTCGTTCCCTACAGCATTCACCGTAGTAAACATCATTGTTTTTTCTTTTGCTCGGCCCATCCCACCGCACTTCCTGGATGGCGGTAGTATCTGCTTTAGAGCTTCCGCTAATCGTTCGGCTGCACGCGGCCTGTTTAAGGACCGAATATTCCACGTGAAGATCCGAAAGTCGTTGTCCTTTGTTAGTTTTGTAGGGTCGTCAACAGTGAATAAGTCATTATCCGAGGCTATTGGTCGCTTCGTAACAATTACTTTTTTACGTGGTTGGGCAGTTAACTCCACGCACAACCTTCAACCTGGAGGGCCAGGCCCTTTTTGGGACTCCTGCTGGAACAAATTCCAGATGTAAGTGCTGTCGCTGGCTCTTATTAAGGGCTCATGCGCCACTAATTCTGACTTAAAGTTGGGATCCCTATAGACCTAGTATTCAAATACGTTAAAGCAGCTCAAACTGGAACTGTGGATGTTGATTCAATCAGTAGAATTGGTCCGCTGCCGCCCGGATACCACAGATACCACAAACGACCTTCCACAGGGGTTAGTTTCCCCATCTGCAGTCACCACGTAGAGGTGAATAGTAGGAGTTGATGGTGTGAGGATAAAATGAGAACGCTTGTCTTCTCATACTATATAATCGCATTTACCACCCCTTTGACTACCAACAAAGGTATAAGGTATGGTATTTACTTCACGCTGGCGGCATCATCGGTCATTATTTTCAATGGATAATTTTACCGAACATTGCTCAATGACTATTTCTTCGAAAATATGGACGACATTAATCCAGATGATCTGTGGTTCCAACAGGATGAACGTACGTTCTACACTGCCCATGTATCCATTGATTTACTGAGTACTCGATTCAAGGACAACATTATATCGCAAAATGGAACAGTGATTTCAGCATTGAGATCGTCCATGCTGATAAATCACCAACCATTCAGGTCAATGGTAGTCAATATTCAATGTGTTAGTGCTGAGATATATTTCATATCCAAATTCTCGAAAAAGAGGAATTTACGAGGGTGAGTCAATAAGTCCCTGAAAATCAAAACAGATTGCCTTACCACTTCAAATCCAACATTCTGCTTGTCAAGAATCATCTTTTAGAAGAACGCACCCAGATTTTCAGACAGATCTGTCAAATAGTTTCGTTGGGACAGCCATTTCAAATAGACGCCTATGAGAATTATAGTAAAAATGGAAAATAGTAAATTTCGGGTGCTCATTGAACACTTTGCGAAAAAACTCTTCACCCAAATCAAACAAAAGCTTGAAAAGTAACAGTTGTACCAGCAAAAGTGACACCGAACGTTTTGTTCGCGCAATATTAGGTTACACAATAGTAATGGTCGATAGAATCGTATAACAGTATAATATTGGACGATCTCGAGTGATGGTGCGGGAACTCGAAGAGGTTACAGGCTTACCACAGGGATAACTGATTTCAATTTTGCAAAAATATATGAATATAAATAAGCTATCTGCTAGATGGGTGCCGCATTTGCTCACAATCGACAACAAACTCAATTGTTTGACAACTTCAAAGGACAGTTTTTGACGAGGAAAAAAGTTCTATGGTATTCCACTACGTCAACGCACGGGCGCACAAGCTCGCACTCGCAATTGCAAAATTGCATGAATGTTTCCATAAATGAGGAAATGGCTTAACGGTTAGCGATTTGGGTGGAATGAAGAGTTCATCGATAAAATAAACGCCTATTTTGAGGGCTTCGGGAAATCGTATTATTTAGAGGGCATCAACAAATTTGAAAAACGTTGTATGAAGTGTATTGAGCCAAAAGGAGATTGTCTTCAAAACTAAATCGTTTTTTTTTCAGTTTTCAGAGAAACGTAAGCGTTTCGTCAAAAGCAGCCGTATGCCTGAAGTCATATTTAGAACAACAAAATTTAATTCTTAGTCAATTCCCTTTGCACAACCCTCTACTTAACTCATATATGCCTCA
Organism: Volucella inanis; assembly: GCA_907269105.1. Classification (NCBI taxonomy): domain Eukaryota; kingdom Metazoa; phylum Arthropoda; class Insecta; order Diptera; family Syrphidae; genus Volucella; species Volucella inanis. The sequence goes on from OU026153.1 coordinate 155,404,094, forward strand.
GTAGCTTGTGATTATTAACTTCGAATACTTTCGAGTTTGGGAAAGATTTAGGTCTCAGTCTACGAGCCTATGCAGATGTGGTCTTCAACTGCTATATGTTCGTTGTTAGTCTTTATTTCTAACCATAAAGTAAGCAAATCCTAGTGTAGTGGTTTAGAATGAACACAAAAGAGCTTTTTAAGGGCTGGACTGAACGTAGTATGTCTGACAGTGAACAAAACTTGTGATTGCACAAATCGTTATGGCATTGATTGGAGCATAGATTAGGTTGGGTTAGATTGATGTGGAGAAATGTTCTCCCCATTTGTTGAAGCAGCTAGAGAATATTATAATTTTCTTATTTGTTTATAGAACTTCTAAAAAGATAGCCAAGCCAAACTTTGTTGCATGCTTGCCTATGAGACACCATCCAACTATGACACCTATTGTACAAGTTCTTAGAACGTTTTGGATCCGGTTATGGTCAAATTTGTTACACCGCTAGACATGCTGAACCATTTATATACCTAGAGTTGCATTTAGCCTTTACATGAGTTTGCATGTAGGTAGGGATCGGTGACACTAAGGTACTTTTTTTCGGTATAACTGCATGAGAAAATTCTGTAAATTTGGTTGTGTTTAAAATCATTGTAAGCATTTTTAACTGAATTTTGAAATGGATGTATCGGAAGAGCATATTTGGAATATTTTATTGTTTTTACTATTTATATTCTGGAAAAACCAGAATGGAAGTGAAGCCACTAGAGAAATTAAAAATGACAATTTTGAGCTAAAGGATGATCTTCGTACGGGCAGGCCGGAAGACGATGAAGACAATAACTTTACAGTCTAGAACAAACAACATCCCAGAGATGAACTTCACTCGCTCAAGGTGTTACTATCCGTATGATGGGGTACTAAGGGTATAATACATTTTTAGCTGTTGTCTCGTAACCATAGTATCACTGCAGAAGTCTACTGTTAGCAGCTGATTAAAGTCGGCAAAGAGCAGAAACGGCCTGGCCTGGTTAATCGAAGGAGTGCCCTATTCCATCAGGATAACGCTTGCCTTCATACAGCTAGGACCACCTGCACACATTAACAATAGCTCGGTTGGAAAAAAATAGTGCATATGCTTTATTCTACAGATTTTTATTCTCGAGTGATGTCCAAGAGGTTTTTGGGGCATTTTTTTGGTCAAAGTCAAACAGAAATGTTGGTCAATAATCGCAAATTAACCATCAGAGAGATAGCGGAGGACTTGAATATTGCCTATGGATCCATCCAAGACATTTTGTTTAATGATTTAGGTTTCGTTGTGAAGCAGCAAAGTTGGTACCAAAAGACCCCAATTTCATGCAAAAAAGAGACCGTGTTGACATCGCAAAAGAGATGATTTGCGAGGCTGAATCCGATCCCACATTCATCAAAAGGATCATTACTGGAGACGAGACGTGCGTTTATGAGTACGACACGCAATCCAGACATCAGGCAAGTGAATGGCGTTCCCCAAATGAGCAGAGACCAAAAAAACCATGTTGTTTTTAGTCAAAACAGAAGGCAATGCTCACGGTTTTCATTGATTACAACGGTGTAGTGCATCATAAAATTTTGCCAGAAGGCTAGACCGTAAACAAAGAGTATTATTTGGGCGTTATGAGACGTTTGCATGAAGCAATTCGCAGCGGATTTGGCACCATGATAACGCACCGTCGCACAATGCCATCATTATTCGTAATTTTTTGACGAAAAATGCAACAAATACCATCCAACAGCCACCGAATTCACCTGATTTGGCTCCCTGTGACTTCCTTCTGTTCAATCGATTAAAAAACTACTACGGGAAACGTGTTTCAGCAACCGAGAGGAAGTAATAGAAAAATCGCAGGAAGCACTGATGGACATACTGAAAACCGCGGCATAAGTGTGTTGCAGTCAATGGGGATTACTTTAAAGGGCACAGTATAGATTTAGTTGAATAAACTTGTATTTTTAATATTCTGAATAAATTCCGGAAACTTTTTTTTTGTGGTATACTAGTAATTGTAACAGGGAGAATGTGCATCTTTATTTCCCTACACATATTTTTAACTACGAAGCGATTCTTCTCACGGAAAAGACCTCTGCAGTCGTCCTTATTTCATTTAGCCGATATTTTTGCAAATTGAACTATTATTAAGTTTTACTTTATTTTATTGGAGCTGAAATCGATGTCTAAAAACAATAATCGAAGTAAAGCTCTTCCAACTTTTCTGACAAAAATGTTGGTATAAATGTCTTGTGGCATACCATACATAAAAGCCAGAAAATATCTTGTAATGACCCCGTCTGTACAAATGTTCGACTATATGTAGTACTCGACATTATTTTAGTACTGATGGAACTATATATACTACTATATATATACTGTGAAAGCAAAAAATGTTGGAAAATACATCAAATTTCAAATTGTGTCAGTAGTTTTCAATATGTCCACCATTGGCGCGAATAATGGCCTTGAGATGGCCGAAGAAAGCATCGCACGCTGCACGCGAGTGGCTTGTTTGAGGTGGCTCAAACTTTGGTATTTTTTAGTGCCAACATTCACCTTCAAAATACCTCAGACAGAGAAATCCAACAGATTTGCATCCGGAGAATTTGCAATCCATTGTGTCGAAGAGATGAAGTGTGGAACATTGTTTTTTAACCAATCTTGGTTGTCGCACGCCTTGTAAGACGGTGCCGAGTCTTGTCGAAATGTCCACGGTCTTCGACCGAAATGATTGTTTGCCCAAGGCTTCAATACTGTTTCTAAGACAGTTTCACGGTATACGATCGCATTAATTTTGACGCCACGGTCCAAAAATACGAGCGGAGGGCGACCATCGGCGGTTATGGCAGCCCAAACCATCACTGTCGGTGCTGCCTGCTTTCTGGTGGCCGTCTGAAGGTGTAAATTTTCGAAGAACCTTTCTGGCAAATAAACTCGGTCATTTTGTTTGTTGACATATTGCTCTATAACAAATGGCGACTCATCGGAAAAAATCAAATTTCGTGCAAGCGTAGCAACTCCTTCGCTCTTTCGACTCTAACTTTTTTCTGTTGCGGTGCAAGATCGTGTGTTTTTTGGAACTTCAATAGCTTCAGCCCAATCTCATTTTTCAGTATGTTTTGCATCCGTTCCAACGATATGTTGAGCTCACGAGCCATTTTTCTTCCACTTCAAGGCACTCAATTCGAGCCTTCGCTTTCTGAACCATTTCTGCCGATATCGCTGTTTTTTTATGACCAGCTCCATGGCGTTTTGCAACGCTGCCAGTATCACGGTAACGAGCTATGGTTCGAGACACAAATGATTTATTCACGTTGATGTGCTGGAGGGCTCTAACGATAGCTACTTGTGGTTTTCCAGTCAAATATAAAGCAATCACACTATCATGTTTGAATTCCATCGCGGATGAAAATTTTTCGAACACTACTGAGACGGAAATCGTTTAAAAGGCTTGTAAATAATAAAATTATCTGTCATGTGTCAAAATTTGTGCTCACAGTAATGAACGGTTTGGAAATTATAACAGTCTGAAGTTGGTTGCAGTTCGAGTCAGTCAGGGTGTATATATGATGATGCATTCTTCATTTTCGACAGGCGGCTCTTAAATAATTTTAAAAATGTCACTTGTGATGAAATCCAAGTTCATGTCACTGTGACACATACTGTATTAAATTGGGCACAATGCACGTCTCGGGTTATGTAATTTTCTAGTTTACTTGACGCTTAGTTTGAAAAATAGTCACAGAACGTCAAACCATTATCATTAACCTGAAAGGTGTATGGTGTCTATTAATCAAATTCATTGTTAACACAAGCAAGAGCGACTTGATAGTCTTTTCGTGTTCAATGTTTTTTCAACGAAAAAAAAAAAACAACTTGAAGTTATGGTATATTAATGATCATGTCACTTTATGATGTTTGAAATTGTTATTGAAATCTTTTTACTAAGAAATACAAAGTTTTTAGAAATCTGTTTATGTCTTATTTGTAAAGAAGAATAGTTTTCACGAGATGAAATTCAGAATGAAGACTGTTATTTTTGAAAGGTTCAGTGGGAAAGATAATAACGATAAACTTGCCTCCGGGGTTTTGTTTTCTATAAATCCAGATCCTCAGACAATCCATTCTATTTATGCGAATAGTTCAAAGTTTTCTATGTTATTTTAGTCTTTTCAACTTGCAATGTATTTTAATGAATATGAGCTCAGATGTTAAGTAGTTACCGTCTAAGCGATGGACAACTACAACTTCTACCAGTCAAATTAAAAGCCTAAAGAGCCTAGTGCCCATTACGTACAAGATCCTTCTTGCTTACTTACTCAGATGCCGCTATAGTCCGGGGTGGACTATGTCCCCAGCTAACATGCGTCTCCAACAGCGGAATCTTTTGCCAGCTGCCACCAGTTGGGCAAATTAAACTAATCGAGGTCCCCTTCCATTTGTGAGCGCTATCTAAGAGGAGGTCGTCCTCTACTGCGTTGTCGCTGTGGGTTAGGGTCGAATACTTTCCATGCCAAGATGATGGTGTCCATTGTTTTAAAGTGACTTATCTATTTAAGCTGGATTTTCTGACGAGGTCGGCATCGCTGTACAGCCCATACAGGTTGCTATTCAAACGTATCCTCCATTCATTGTTGATGTAAATTGGACCGATAATTACCCAAAAAACTTTTATTTTGAAGCGCCCGAGAACATTTTCAGCCGAATTCGTCAGTGTTCAAGCTTCTGCCTTTGGTTGTTCGAGAGAAGGGTTTACTACTCCATTTTTTTTTGTTTTTATGTTTACTAACTGTATCTGCAGGATACTTGCGCAAAAACCAAATCTGGTGTGACACCTAAAAGTGACAAATCTTATGTATTCATTTAAACTCTAAGGATATAAAGATATCACCCACTTCATGTAAATTCATGCTGAAAACGAGTATAACAGTGGTTATCTGCCAAAATAAATAAATAAATCCGGTGAAGTAAGATCTGAAATACACAAATAGCCCTCAATTTGCACTTTAGTGGGGCTCATGTTTGCTTATTGTATGATTCGTACCTTTGTTATGTGTTTTGCTGGAGCAGTATATGAGTGTGTAGTTGAATAGGTTGAAAAAACTATTCTATACCTGCTCTGCAAGCAGATGTCTCTCTATCAGAAAAAAGTTCGTAAGTTCTTCGAAAATTTTGACTCCTCAACTTTGCTTAAAACACCCAATGACTTCAATTCAATTCAATTCAATTCAATTTCAATTTTTATTTATAAATCGTAGTACAAGTAAGATCATAAGTCTTTTATAGTACATAGTACAAACAATTAGATTTCAACTTAAACTTATTTAAATGAGCACAAATAAGAAAAATTAATTAATTCAATACAAATTAAAATATTATAATAAAAATACATTATAATTGTAAAAATAATAAAAACTAAAATAGGAAAAGGTGTGATAGGAAAAGGTAATTAAAACTAAGCAAAGAAGGAAAAAAGAGGGGATAAAAAGAGAAAAGCAGAATAAGCAAGATCAAACTATAGAAATTAGAACATTGAAGAACATACATACATAGACTTATAGCTGTACGAAATGTGCACTTTTGAACTGCTACGCTCCTGCTATTTGCTTTATACTGGTTTGTAGAGTGTTCCAGAGTCTATTGGTGTGGACGAGAAAGAGACGCGACGTGTTCAAATACTGAGATGATGGTGTTAGATACAATGGTGAGTGGGTGTGTATTATCTTGTACATAAAAACACAACATCTCAATTCCCAAAAATTTTGAAATGTACACCCCAGAACTAACTTATGAAAATGGGATATGTGGGCATGTCTTCTTATTCCAAAGGCATACCTTCCCATATCATTGAAGGCAATGAGTAGTTTGTGTTGAAAATATGTATCTACTTTACAGTAGGCAGGGATGGTATATTCAAAGATTGGCACAAGCAGAGTTTTAATCAATCTCAATTTGGTGTCAGCTGGAGTAAAAGAGGAAAATAACCAGAGTTTTCGCAATCCAGAATAAATACGTGACAAAGTATAGTTTATATGATCGAATGCTGAAAGGAAACGGTTTAACTTGTAACCAATATTTGTCACTGTATCGGAAAAAGTAACCCTAGTTCAATTAAGGAAAATAGGCGGAATCTGTTCAGTGCAATATGCTTTTTTCGAAATTACAATTACAATAATTAACTTTTTCCAGGATTTAAAATTAGATCATTATTTTCAGCCCAATTGACTATTGCTGATAAGTCTAAATTAAATCTAGCCACAAGATCTTTCATTAGGCCAATAGGACGGGATAAATAAATCTGAGTGTCGTCAGCATAAATATGAACAGATGCGTTTTGACATACTTGTGGAAGATCATTTATAAAGAGACAAAACAAAGTCGGGCCAAGGATTGAACCCTGAGGCACACCAGTAAGTATTCTGATTGGTTTTGAGCATTGCTTATCGAAGACAACCCTTTGAGAGCGATTCATAGGATTAATTCCTTATTAAATTCACCGAGGATTCATTAAATCCAAAATATAACTTCAATTTCAAGCACAAAATTTGATCGTTAACACTGTCAAAGGCTTTTGAGAAGTCAAGTAGGCACAACAGCGTAAGATATTCCTTATCAAAATTGGATCTTATATCATCGAGCACTTTGATCATGGCTGTAGAGCAGCTATGATTAGCGCGAAAACCTGATTGCACTGATGATAGTAAATTTAAACGAGCAAGATAACTAGATATTTGTTTTCCAAGAATTTATTCAAAAACTTTAGATAAGCAAGGTAAAATGCTTATGGGTCGAAAATCGGTCATCGATGTTGGGTTTGTCTTTTTGGGAACAGGAATAACCTTTGCTATTTTCCATGAATTAGGGAAAGTCGAAGATGTTATGCAAAAATTAAACAGATGTGTAAGGCAATTTATAATTTAAGGCAACAACATTTTCACGAAACGAAACTGTAAACCATCCTCACCCATTGCGTTTGATTTCAGACTTTGAAAAATAAGGATAACCTCGGCTTCGAGGCTTCGGAGACTATTTTCCGGATGAAATGACGAGTTGCAACTACGATTTGATAAAAATGCATTGCTGAATTCGTCAACATTAGGTATATTTGTTGACGCTTGAGTTTTACTGATACCAATGGAGCGCAAATTGCTCCAAAGTTTTTTTGAAGGTTGGTCAGCACTCAACTTGGAAAGGAAATATCGTTTTTTTGCTATTTTGGTGACGAATGAAGAGTAGTTTCTGGCTCTAAAGAAAACTTGCCTATTAAAACTGGTTGGCTCTAATTTCCACTTAGCATATAGTTTTCTCCTATTTTTTTATTGCATTGAGTCCCTCAGCAGTAAACCATGGACATTTCTTATTACGAACAACAACTCCTTTAAGAGGAACATGGGTATTAAAAAGATTATTAATTAATGTCTGGACAAAGCTAACTTTTTCGTCAACATCGGCTAAAAAGTAACAAGAGTGCCATGGAGGTAAACTAGCATGATAATGGAGGTTGCTAAAATTAATTGATGCATAGTCCTGGAAAAATAAATGTTATATGTGCAAAAAATCATATCATGATCAGATATTCCATTTAGTGATAATTGGTCTTGCAGTAACACATTAGACGAATTGGATACAACAAACAGATCAAGAAGATTTGGATGGGATTCAGGCCCAAAACGGGTAGCATGGGAGTTAATAACCACAAATCCTGTGAAAGCAAAATCATTTAAAAGCCGACATTATTATTTTGGGTGGTTGCAAGTTCCTTCTCTTTGGATAGTCGAGCTCTGAATTTGACTGCAACTATCACTCTTTTACTGTATAACGAACTGCTGCAAAATCAATTAGCTGGAAGCAGTTGTCTGATGTCATGTCGGAGAGACTGTGCTTTCCGACTAATCCGTCGAAAATATTTTCTTTATCGATTTTGGTATTGAGGTTCGCGAGTACAATAACGACATCATATTCCGGACAGGCTCGTCAAGCCATTGTCAAGGAGATCATAGAAATTCTTCGTTATAGAGTCTTCAGCTTCATCGGTAGGAGCGTGTGCACGTATTAGGTTTGAGAACAGATTAAAATTCTTAAGCAGCACCAGGGGTGTACAGTGTACGTACGTTCCAGGTGTATACTTTCAATTCGTAGAATGTGAACGCTCCAAGGAGTCTGTTTGCACCTGAGGCTAGTGTCTGCCTCATAACTAGATGCTTTTTACATGGTAGACAAATTAATCCGATGGCACAACCCTGAACCTTGAGGGTTGTGTTTGAACCGATTTCAGTAATTCAATTCGGGGATATGAGCGCTGCCGTTTACCCATTAAGGACTCATCCGCCACCATCTTTTTTTCAGGAACCCGACTTATTATTAGAAGTCTTTATCGGCCTGAACTCCGAAAATGTCGAAAAAGCCGTTGGTTCCGTCTAGAGGATTCATTCGCTGTCGTGTTTATAGTACTGCTATTTTTGTCACTTGTTAAACATTCACGCTTATATGTTAGTTTAGCAAATTGAGTTCGAATGGACAACAACCAGTATCCGATGGGCATCACTTAGAGGTGAAATACACACAATTGATGTGTGGTAATATTTACATAATTGGACATCACCAGGTTGATTCCAGTCAGTATCTACCCTATTCCTACAGCATCCAATAATCTATGAACTCCGACTAATTCAGTTATAAAAAAATATTGAAAACTATATACAATATGGTAGACATTTAATGGTAGTTGCACTTAAAACTCAACTTACGTATACCATAAGTCATTTACATGATGTAGTTCAAATTGGCTTGGAGATGAGTTAAGATGCATCCAGACGCCAGCTGAGCTGAAATATAGTTTTGTAGACTAGACTTTACCTTTACTTTAACTTGAGTTAAAATTTGAAAGACCTACGTAAAAAAGTGTTTACACCTAATGTATGTACGAATGTACGTTTATATCTTCCAGTTAGACACAAAAGTAATCAAACTGTTTTCTCTTCGCGTAATAACACATCTCGACCAAATATCACTTTGAATATTCAATTAGTTGGGCTCAAGGACTTGAGTTGGAATTTCAGCTCGAGTTCAATTTATTGATTTAATTGATTTTAAGAGAACTAACGATAGTCCAGAAAACAATTCAATACAATATAATAATCTGAGTAACTAACTACGCTATAGCAACGCCAGGTATCGAACTAATTCCTATATAAGCACCGCATACACAGCGTTGTCAGATCTTGTTATAAGCCTTATTGTACCGGTCTCCACATTCCTCCGATGATTTTCAGCTTCCATATCAATTTAGAGTTGTCCGCATTTTTAGGTTCTTCATTATCATCGTCAGCTATGGGGGAAGAAGTGCCTGGGAGAGAAAGACAATCCGCACTCCCATAACTGGTGGCTTGCGATAACTCTGCTTCAAGAGGCTCCGGTATCTTTTTCCCGCTAACATTCCGTCTACGCTCGCATCAATACTTCGTTTGGCTGGCGTTCGATTACTGTGAACTTAGTTGGATCAAAGGTTCATGCAAGTTTCTATTGAGAGACTTCATTGCGAAGCAACACCTTATCCACAATCTGAATATCGCTGTACCTTGCACCCCGCTTCCTATCTACTACTAGTTTCCCCTTCTCTAGGGGAATCTATCTAGTGAATCTAGAATATCTTCGCTAATATCCTGAACAGAAGGGATCTTGTCTCTGATTATCCTATTTAGTAACAACTCAGATGGCGATTTACCTGTTGCGCCGTGAGGCGTGACGTTATGCATTAATGTAAACTTTTGAATTGCCTCTCTAAGACCAGCACCGCTGCATTTGTAATTTGGAGACTCTTTAAAATGGAACGATTCATGTTTTCGACTTCGCCGTTTGCCTGCGGCCAATATAGTGGTGACGTGATACATTTTATGGTCTTGTTTTCACAGTAATCTCTTAATTCAGTGCTAACAAATGACAAATGACAAATGACGGCCGTGTCAGCTTTAATGGATTTAAGATCCTAGTCTGCAAAAGTCTTCCTCCAGAACTCCTATGATCTCGGTGGAAGTGATTTTTTTCAGAAACTTGATCTCTTGATACCTGGAGTAGTAATCAATTATCACAAACACAAAGTCGTGATTTGGCAATGAGCTTAACAAGTCCATAACAAAACAAAGCTTTCCAACCTCTCCATCCGTTGCTGGCCACCAAACTTTTGCACGAAGTCTCGTAGATCTCGTAAATCCTATTTTTACTCAATGAGTTCCACTCACTCCTTTTTGTATTTTCAACCGCCACCATCAGTTTTTCATCAGCATTACTATTAAGTACAATTTCGCTTACTGTAAGTGCACGTGGAACTGTTTTCTCAATTATTGCACAAATATTTTGTTCACAAAGGCTATCAAAGGAATTACCGTCTTTAACGGTAAGTTGGAATTTTTACAAGAGCATTTTTCAATTTCTGAAATGGTTCTTCCTGTTCCTTTTCCCACTTGAATTTCACGTCTTTTTTAATTAAACTCCATAGCGGTTCAGTTACGTCTAACAAGTCAAAAATAAACTTTCCTAAATACGTGAATAAGAAAGATTCTTACTTCTTCCTTTGTTGTAGGCGGTCGAAATTGCAGTATCGTTTTGACTTTTTCTGGATTTGCAAAACTGCCAGCTGTGGATAAAATATGAACCAAGAACTTAAGTTGTTGCACTTTCCAAGTAGATTTATCTCTGCTTAGCGTTAAGTTCATGTCACGGAAAATATTGAGAACACTTTCTAATTCCTTATCATGTTCCACTAATTCCGAAGACGATAATATCATCAAGATAATTAAGGGTGTTTCAGCAAGGGGCCAAAATAGTTCCCATAACTTTTTGAAATATAGGGTTTTCTAATAACGACTTGACAATTTTGTTTTTAAATAAAAGACAAACCATTTGAGATATTTCAAAAACTTTATTATTGGCTTGAAGTACAATTAAAACATTTATGAATGGAACTCGACTTCGTTCAAATGGCCACCGCGGGCACGTTTGCAGCGGTCGATTCATTGGACCCAATTTTCAACGAATCGGCCACACATTTCTGAGCTCTTCCAACGTCGTCGGCGTGTTGGCATAAACCAATGACTTAACGTAGCCCCACAGAAAATAGTCAAGCGGCGTTAAATCGCACGAATGAGGCGGCCAATCGACTGGCCCATGTCTTGAGATAACACGCTCACCATGCTTACTCTTCAATAAATCGATTGTAGCGTGTGCTGTGTGACTTGTGGCACCATCCTGTTGAAACCACATGTGTCCAAGTCCATATCTTCCAATTCGGCCAAAAATAATCGGTAATCATGGTGCGATAACGCTGACCACTCACAGTAACGTGACGATCGTTATCGTCGACGAAAAAATATGGCCCAATAACGCCGCTGGCATGCAAACCGCACCAAACATTTATTTTTTGTGGATGTAGATGTGTGCTTCATGAATCACCACTTATTCATGAAGCACATGTGGGTTTTCACCCGACCAATAACGCATATTTTGCTTATTGTGGAACCTATTGAGCCAAAAATGAGCTTCGTCACTGAAGATGATTTTGAAATTCATCATCTTAGCGCATCTTCTCCAGAACCCAATCGGAGAACGTACGTCGCTTCAAATGGTCCATCGGCTTCAATTCTTGAGTCAGCTTGATCTTGTATGGGTGTAAACCAAGCTCCTTACGCAAAATACGCCATAATGTGGTCTGACCGATGCCCAATTCTTGAGAATGCCGTGGAATTGACTGATTTGGATCGTTTGCTACGGACGTCTGAACGGCTCAAAGTTTTGCACTAAACTTGTTATTGCCTATCTACTAGGGCGAGAATTACGACCGAAAATTGGAGTTAACGCTCTTAAAGTTGCAGCCACCGACTTCGAATATCTGTAGAAAATTTTTATAATTTGCAGACGTTGCTCGTTAGTGTACTTTACCATGATGAAAATGTTGAGTTTACTGAACAAATTGACGGTGACATTTTGATGATTAGTGAAAGAGTGCGTTCACAAATTAAATTCAAAGTTGTCAAGTTCCTATTGGAACACCCTTTATTAGAGTGTGATTTTTTTGCAAAATTGAAAACAAAAAAATTAATTTATATAAAGAAAAAAAATTTGAAGACGATGTAGAAAAATCGCCAACACCTCTATCGCCAAAAAAAATGCTAGGATTTGGTGGTGCGACCATCACCACATGTTTTCCGTTGACTGGTCCAATGCAGATACACAGATCGTAGAATTTTCTGGCAACATTATCCCAAGCATGTGGTGTTGTTGGTGCCTAGAATTAAACGGCATTTTCTGTACAATAGTGTGTTCATTGAACTATGTAGTAAAATAACTATGAACTATGTAATAAATGGCATCCAGAACTTCTGGAATGATGGACTAGGTCGTTTTGACAGGAATGCAGAACAGGTAATGCAGAGACCGAAAAGAATCATCCGTGGCTATGTAGCGTAGAGTCAATGCAAGCCGCTCACCCGCTGAAATGCTCGAGCGCATATTCGTGACTTGTTTTTTAATAATTAATTTAACCAAAGCAAGAATATCATCAAATTGTTTCGAGTTCACTCTGATAAAATGCTGGTTCCTTAGCCTGCAATTTGACGAGCAATTTAGTATAAAATCCCTTTTCCTGATTTGGATCGTTTGCTACGGACGTCTGAACGGCAGCGATAATTTCGACACTTCGAGCAACTAGTTGCCTTACTGACACGGCAACATCACACAACGAATATGTAGACTCAAATTTTTGCACTAAACTTGTTATTGCCTGTCTACTAGGGCGAGAATTATGACCGAAAATTGGAGTTAACGCTTTTAAAGTTGCAGTCACCGACTCCGAATATCTGTAGAAATTTTTTATAACTTGCAGACGTTGCTCGTTAGTGTACTTTACCATAATGGAAATTAAATTCAAAGTTGTCAAGTCCCTATTGAAAACCCTATATTTCTGGCGCTGAATTGACTCCAAACAGCAACCGCTTGTATCGAAATAACCCTCTATGGCGCTATGAATGCAGTTCTCTATCGATTTTCATCGTCCAGCTACAATTGGTGGTATGAGTTCTTAAATCCAGCCGTGAAAAAATACTTTACATACTCAAGTTTGGTTAGAAATGAATCAAACGTCGGAAGTAAAAACTTCTCTCTTAATATAGCGGCGTTAGCTCTACAAATGTCGATGCATAATCGAATGTCTCCGTTTTGTTTGTAAGTAATAACAATCGGTGATATCCAGGTCAGTGATATGCAGGGACTACATCCATACACAAGTTTTACAATGTCTTGATCTACTGTCTCATTCAATTTCCTCCAACGCAGATGGTACCCGATGCAAAGGTTGTTGTACCAGTCTCAATGTACTGTCAATAAGGAAGTGTTTGACGAAGGTTCTACCAATTTTTTACCCTATAAGCTGGGCATTACTATATTTGCTGTTTCCCAAGTGATCTAATCTTCCACATCTAAAGCATTTATCTAGGGATCTATCAATATTTGCAAATGAGATCTAATTAACACTGCTCAACCAAGTTGACGACCTCATTACATCTGTCTAGCATTTAATTTGTTAATGTATTTGACACATTTCCACAATATCATTTAATGAATGCTCCTTCTCCAGCAGGCGCTTTTTTAGTTCACCAGGAGTCCACACATCAATTAATTTGTCCTTTATATTAATATCCAATATGTCCTGCTGGGTTTTTCCGAATGAACATTTCGTTGCCTGGTTTCGTAGACGTAATAAAAATTTATTAAAAATTTTCCCCTCCTGCGGCATGAGCGATCTGAACAAGTGTTTTTCAAATGTTGAATTTCGTTTTAGCGAGAAGTATTCATTCAACTTACCAACCAATACGCTGAACACTCTCTATCAGCGGAAACATCGACCAAAGCCCTCGGGATATTGTAAAATAAATCTTGCAATTGAGGTCCCCCTGAATGAATTAATTTATTTTTCTTTTTTGTTACATCCACTATCTCTTCGGATTCCAGAAACAACGTAAAAGCCCTAAGCCATCTTTCCCATTTTTGGCGTATTAATGATTTGTCGATGGTCTCGCGGAGAAATGGTTTAATACTCATATCCGTCATTTTATTTTTTTTTTATTTACTGCCAAATAAATTGTCATTGATTTGTTATAAACTGCACCACAAATTAAATATGCAGCTTTTTCTTTTCCTCACTAGAAGTAAACAAAATGAATTACAATTTCCAGTTTTCTGTGATTTGAATAACAAACTGCTCTATAGCAACGCAAGGATTCCAACGAATATCTATCTAGGTACCGCATACACAGCGTTGCCAGATCTTGTTATAAAACTTATTGTACCGGTCTCCACATCAAAAAAAAGGTTTCCACGTTATCTTTGTAAGTATCTATGAAGAAAATCTATATTTTTTGTTCTGATTACAATTTATTGCAATTAAAATCAATTAGAGCCCATAGTTATTTTTTTTTTGACAAACAATTCAAAAAGTGGGGAACATAAGTTGAAACTTGGCAAATATTTACATATATACACACAAACATGTATATGAGTCCAGATAACAGCTGTTCTTTTGTAGCTGGAAAGTAGTTTTTCGAAATAGAAGTAATCCATTATGGACAAATGTGGTTAGAGCAATTTTTACATGGCATGCGAGCAAAAGCATGATGTTTCTTCATATTTTCCACATGCATCTAATAACGGTTAAAAAGTGATCTGACTACTCGATCAATTGCAGTTTTCGCTGTTGTCAATGAACAGTTTAAAAAAGGAAACTGAGTCAACAATGTATGTTATCTGATTGCTAAAGTATGGTCTAGTGCATGGATCTTGGAACATAAAGCTGTGGTAATTAGTATAATTAATGTTTACATTGCAAATCACTTGAGTCTACCTACGCTACTTTGGAGACTGTTAAATCGCTAGACATGTTGGCTTACCGGTCTACCTTAGGTCTGTTCTCTTATTAGCATTTGGCATAATATTAGTTTGCCCATATCGAATAATATACCTATCCTACCCTTTTCCGGTGGAATAGGTAGAGTGGTTCTAATTTTTCGCGATTTCCTCGGACCTGCAATTCCCTGAAATGTCTATGTGACCGGCACCTAACAAAGATAAAGGTTGAAGCGCTCTGCCATCGCCATAAGTGATGATCGGCATTCAAATGCGGTTTTAAAATTTAATGAGTCTGAGTCCACTATATAGCAGCCTAACTATTCGAAAAGATGCGGATACCCTGGACAGAGCTTCTTTAATCTCCAAAATTTTCGCCTGGAACACGCTGCAGTGATTTGGAAGACGTAAGTAGAGGCTTAGATTTAGTTTTTCTGAGAAAACACCGCCAATAACCTCGCTATTAGTTTGAGATCCATCTGTGTAATCCATCCATCACAGTAAAATAGAAAACGAAGCTTTCGCACTACAAATATATTAAATACAATACGAGTATATCATATGTACGTCCCGATGTTGTTGGCTTTTTTTTTAATAGCAAAGTATGTAAAATTTGAAACTAACACCGCCTCATTCAATACTGTGATCCCAGTAACATGGACTTCTCATATGCTGTGATGCTAATCCTCCGAACAATTTTTTGGGGCACTGGATTTCATATCAATGTCTGATCTGATCAAAAGTATTAGTTTTCAGTCATTGGATTGTGGCAAGCAGATAAGCAGATTTGCAGCGACTACTTCTAAACAAGTTACTTATGTAAAACCACTTTGGAGGAAGACTGAAGTCTTCACATATCGAATCAAAAAGCGATAAAAGAAGCGGGTTCGGATTTCGAAGAATGTCTCTTATAAATACTTTTACAAAAAGATCGAGACTCTCAGCCCCATGCTTGAGGCTAACTTCCCAAGTAACCCGGCAAAAACCACCTTACAATCACCTTCTATTAACGAAGATGCTAGTAAGTTATATAACACGCCATAGCTGGTGTATCTCATCGGTTATGTTAAAGATGAAGTCATCATTATACCATATATGCTGGCATATACACAGTATGCTATAAAAAGGCATAGACTAGCCGCTGGTGAGCTTGAAGACAATCTTTACTGCTAGCACTGGCTTATATAGTATACAGCAAGAGTAGCCTTTATGGTATACCGGAGGTCGCCAAGAGCATGAAGGAAATAGTTAAGCTCTACGTGTCCAAAACTGCTTTGCGAATACATTATCTGTAAAAGATGCAACATGTTCACTAATGCGGAAGAACCTGTGATCATGTCTACTAAATTTTGAAAAACATTCGACGAGGAGAAATACGAGCTGCGCATATGTGTAGCTCGACTAGAAAACACAACGTAGTCGAATCACTAGTTTTGTATTTAAAAGCAATGTTGGTGAATAGTACACTGAATGCGGGGACTAGCTGAAGTCAATATGTGATGGCAGGCGGTAAACAGGGCTTGTCCGCTAGTCGGCGTACTATCTCTACTGGCATGGGCGTGTTGTTTGACTCACTGCTTAACGCTCTAAATAGTTCTGATGTCTATGATTAAGTATATGCAGATGAAGCTGCTGTTCTGTCTGTTGGATCGTGTCTAGCAACTGTCAGCTCTAAGATGCAGGCACCCCTAGACGTGATCGACAATTGGCGTACTAGAAACTCGACCGTTTGGACTACATCCAGCACGTAGTGAAGAGACTATAGCAGCTGTAGCTGAGAGTGTACGCGAAGACCATGACGAATCGATTCGTCGTCGTTCTCAGCAGCTTGGACTGATGTATTAGACAACTTGCCGTATTTTACGTGAGAATCTCGGCCTAAAAGCGTACAAATTTCAACTTGTGCAATAATTGAAGCCAGGTGACTTGAATTTGCGTCATATTTTCAGTGAATGGGCTGGAAATACTCAATGAAAATCCGGTGTTTTATCATGAAATTTTCTTCAGTGATGATGCACTTTTATAGCTCAACGGATACGTTAATAAACAAAATTGCCGTATTTGGGCTGATGAGCAACCCGAAAAGTACCAAGAGCTAACATTATATTCATTAAAAAAATGGTATGGTGTGGTTTATTGGCTGGTGGAATCATTGGTCCATATTTCTTCAAAAATGAGGCAAACCAGAATGTTTGGTAACCGTTATCGCGCTATCTTAACGGACTATGTGCTTTCTGAATTTCAAGCACATGGTCTTGGTGAGCTCTGGTTTCAACAAGAAGGCTTTACGAGCTATACAGTGCTTGAAACAATAGACTTGTTGAGAAATCATTTTGGTGAGCACTTAATTTCACATTTTGCTACTGTAAATTGACCGCCTAGATCGTGCGATATCACACCTTTGGACTATTTTCTCTGGGAATATGGTAAGTCTCAGGTCTTCAGGAATAAGCCAGCTACGATTGAAAGCCAACATTGATCGTTTTATCCGCGAGATGCTAGTTGCTATTCTCGAACGAGTCGCTCAAAATTGGACCTTCCGAATGGACCACCTCAGACGTATGTCATGAAGTGTTCTTTTAACTAATAGTTAGATTTTAAGTTCACTTTCAAATTTGTGTGTTTTATTTTAGATTATAAATCAAACTTCACTATGAATCTCCCTATATTTGCACT
Organism: Volucella inanis; assembly: GCA_907269105.1. Lineage (NCBI taxonomy): Eukaryota > Metazoa > Arthropoda > Insecta > Diptera > Syrphidae > Volucella > Volucella inanis. Next base: position 155,421,672 of record OU026153.1, read on the forward strand.
CTCAAAGTCAAATTGACTCTCCCTGTGTTCAGAAATGGTGTCGACCTGATTCTGAGCTAGATAAGGAATGTAGTTAGGTTTTTCCAGAGGGCTCCAGAATAGATAAGCTTGAGTCTTGCTGGATAACGACAATGTTAGATTTTACTCGTTGTTACGGAAACATGCACCTGTCTTCCAAGCTGAGATATTGCAACGAACTATATTGTAAATAATCGATGGAGGGGCGAAAAATTTTCACCTGTAGCAACAGTCAAGGTTCGATTAAAGCCTTGCTAAACCTTCTTTTGAGCTAGTTCGAGAATGCCAGACTTTACTGAACGCAGCGCAAGTTTGAAATAACTGAGTCTTGACTGGTACAGGTGAGAAAAAAAAGCCGGGAAATGAAACCACCAATGAACATGCAAGACAAGGCTGAAATTAGAGTTATTCAGAACCTTGACCTACGTTAGGTCTATTTGCGAACCCGCTTGGGCTCGCATTAACAGTTGGGTCTCATATGAGCATAACTAAGCATTGCATTACTCTCCGGTAGACCAAACGAATGCTATTCGACGTCAGCTGCTTTCCTGCTACTAATACAAAGGACCACCTCTGTGACTATCTCTTAACACAAAACGCTTATTTAATTTTCTTCGAAAGACTGAGAAATTTCACTACGAGGAACTTACAAGGAATAGAGTAGAGCACAGTGGAGTTATTTCTTGTCTGAATCATCTTTTCGTAAGAAAAGCCCTAAAATTGGGAACAGGCTGGACTTGAGACTGATTTAATCTGAAGTGTTTTTACTCCAAGTCTTAGGAATAAGTACATAGTTCCACGTACAGCTTATATAGCACACCTCTAAAAGCTAAAAAAGAAAATCGATATGGAAAATGCAAGGATTATTCCTAGAAATGTGGAAAACTGTTTTTTAACAACTTGTTCTCCTCATCTGTAGAATGAGTAAGTTATACCAGCAGATGGTGATTATATTTTAGCTAGCGAGGTTTTCCCAAAAATGCCTACACTGTGTATAATTGTATAGGTTCTTGCTACTGCAAGGAAGTTTCATTCAAACAAAAGTATGATTTATATATGAAAGATGACCTCTGTCATTTGATTCTTGACCCCGCAAAACTGGAAAAACGTCAATTTTATTCTCGTTCTTATGACAATAAAAGTTTATTCGCTTTGTCAGTAAGATTTTTAGATTATCCAAAACCATTTCAAGTTCTCTATACTAATAAATAACCCTCGTCACGTAAAGTCTAATGCAGCTGTTAAAATACGATCAGTTTTTGAATGACGTTTTTCTCTCGGTAGCACAATTGACTCATTAAAGTTCAAATATGAAACGTACTGCGATAAGTTTTAACACATACATACTTAAATGAACTAGATCTCAATATGGTGAATGTTATTATTACTTTTACCTGCCTGGCGACATTCGCGTTAAGCGTGTGGGATCCTTGAGAGTTTATGAAATCATTGCAGAGATACTTGTCATTTCTGGTTACGTAATCAATGGGACAATTAACAGGGTGATTACAGCAGAATTAGTAGTGGCGTTGGCATTTACGAGTATGTTAGCAATAACTTATTGCATTCTCCTTTAATTTGGCTTCACACAGTGCACTTGATTTGTTTTCAGTGAAATGGTAATTTCTGTGTTGTGTTTGATAAAAATCACGGTAATGGCTTAGGCCATGGCCATGGAAATATAATTTCATGCCATTGGTGCTTAAATATGATTTCGGACACACGGGTCCTGCAGCTCGAAGAAAGCGCAAGGTTTGTTCAATAACATGGTCTTGGGTCCAATGCACAGGTCTATTACACGAAATTAATCACTCATCGAATGTTTTCTTCAATGAATTGATTGCAGAGCGCTCTGTGTAACATTGCGCTATCCAGTTGGAACCACATCAATTCCATTTAATTCGAAAAAGAAAAAGTCGATACTCATGGGTCTATAGTCCTCTTTGTGTAAATATGGATCAATAATTCCACCAGGATGTAATGGCAAATCAATAATGTCTTCTAGTCTGTCTTTACTCCAAATGCGTCTTGACTTGACACAGTTATTTAGTTAAAGCTGGGCCTCGACATTGCTGATCAAAATTTTACGACTTTTGGCCCATTATTCAAACGTAGGTCGCGCACGATGGTTAAATGGTTTTAATCCTTGCACGTACTGGAACTTGTAACTTCTAAGCTAAGCTAAGATCTTTCTGCAAAACCTTCCATAAAGTGGATTGTTATACTTCTAATCGTTCTGCCTGATGTCGAATCGACTCTTTCGAGTGCTCTTCAATAGCAACACCAACAGCTTCTTCGGCTCGCACTGTATGACGGCTTTGCGAATGTGTATTATCGGTTAGAGTATGCATGCTATGTGGATTACTTACTCAGATGCACGGTAAGTTTCGAGAACTAAACAAGGATTGATTTTCGAAATATGTATAATTTATTTCTACAATGGCTGTTCTGGCCTAATGCCTGAAACACATCTGCAGTCAAGCTGCAAGCAGTTTGTCGTGCATCAAAGCACTTAAAACACATGTGCAGTTGGTTGATAACAGTTCATCGAAGATTTTTTTAGATGTGAGGACCTGGTTCCCTAAAGGCATATTTTCCTTTTTTTATGTTTATAGAAGTTGTCCCTCAGGGTCCTCCACCGATCTTTCAACTTTTTGGCTGAAAAAATACTTCAACTTATACTTGTACTTGACCGCTGAGATTATTTAGATGAATAACACCTAATTGTTCGGACAAATCCTCAAAATATATATATATATATATATATATATATATATATATATATATATCTCAGCCTTTCGAAGAAAGACGAATAATTGCGGGCTTACAGTGCCAGTCAACGCCGAGTACCTGCAGCCTGATGCGAGCGTAAGCTGAACAATCACAGAGGAAGTGCTCGCGGTCCCGTCATTACTCTCACAGTAAGCACCGCAGGGTGTTGTGTTCTTTATACTCATTACATCTATGTAAGTGCTTTGCAAAAATTTGGTGCTTCGCCACTGAGGGACAGTAGGAAAGTTGGTAACCACTTAGAGACGTCCAGAGGCATTCGTTTGATCTGCCGGCAGCCTGGAGAGTCAAGCCATCAGCAGTTTTGCTCATATGAAAGCCAAATGTCAATGGAAACCCCTCTCGATAAAATCTTCTCGGACCTTTGCCTAACAAATTCATTGGCGATTTCATTTTCCGTCATCCCATGGTGACCTTGGACCCAGACAAGACCCAGTTCTAGAGTCGGGTTCTGGAGTTTTGGTGGCATTGAATCGGACGAGACCAGGATCATAAGACTTTCTGCGCAAAGATGAATTTAATCGCATGCGCAATTCATATTCCTGGTTCTGACATTCAGATATCAGCCGATATATGCATGCGTACTTAACCACACAATTAGACACAAATTTCAACCATTCCGTCCGCTCAGCATGTGTCAGCTGATATGTATGATATGTAGGGTGTAGTACACTGCGACCTTGTGGTCTATTGTGCCTCCTACTTATACCTTGGTTTCTTTTATGAATTTGGTGTTTTCTCAAATATTTAAACCTTTTTTTAGGTCAGTGCCTCACAGGATTCCAGTATGTGTTCTAGAGTTTCTGTGGACTCATTGAAGAATCTGCAGGGCCCTTCATTTAATATCCCCATCTTCCTTAGGTGTTCCCTGAGTTTGCAATGCCTCGTTAGGAAAACCAGTTAGGATAAATAGGTTATTTTTGCTTAGACTGATACATGCTTTAAATCTTTTGAGATTATAATCTCCTAAGAGTTTTTTGGCTTGTCTCCTTGGAGATCCCGAAAGGTTCTAGCCCTTTTCTTCTTTTCCGATTTCCTCAAATTTTCGCGTAGGGTGTGTTCCCCTATCCCGCAGAATATTTCAGGTCCCATAAAGGATTCTTTTTCACCTTTTCTCGATAGAGAATCCGCCGCCTCGTTACCAATAATGCCCACATGGCCAAGTATCCAGCAGACAGATAATTTATTTTTCTTGCCCAATATGTTGAGACTTTGTAGGCATTCACATACAATTTTGGATTTAATGACAAAGAAGTCAATTGCTTTGATAGCTGCTTGACTATCTGACATTATTGCTATGTTACAGTTTCTGCAATTGATTCGAACGCATCTTTCTACGGGGCATATTTCTGCTTGAAAGAAGCTGATACTCTTTCCCATGGATTCATGGTGTTTCGTTCTTAGCCCAAGCACTCCTACACCAGTTCCTTCATCAGTTCTTGAGCCGTCTGTATACCACTTTATCGTGTGGTGCGACTGCGATATATGGTCAAGGAGTAATGAAGCATCGCGGTAAAAAACGACGTACTCTATATATTTAAAGCAGATAGTAAGCTATGGTATTCAAATCGGTAGAAATACATACGGTAATCGCAGTATAATGGCAGTAATCCCACAGAGACTGCATGAGAAGCCAGTTGCAATCCCCGAGCATTCGACTTATACAGTCTTGGATTGCCAGTATCAATTTACGTCCATCTAACTTTTAATAGCCGGTCATATAGCCACTGACGCTGTTTCTTTTTGAATTTTTAACATCTACCATATACATATTCTGAGAATATTGTTTGCAAGGATGTTGACAATTGGAGTTATAACAAAGGCGTCTTAAGTGATTCGAAAGGCTGTGATTGGCGCTAGAGCACAGAGTTGATATATTGACCTTTATCTAGACTGGGGAGACATAGCAGAACAGATATTTGAAAAGTAACATAGAATTCGGATCGGATCCATCGATATTAGGCAGTATGCGTACGTTGCCTGTACTTGCAGAGCTTTTTTTTAGACAAATCTTAAAACTACTCATTGAACTGCAGTTCGTTGTCCAGAATTACTCTAAGGTGAATCTGATAGAATAACTAACGAATCTAAAATTGGCAAGTTCAACGGCTTTTCGACTGGTTTTGATCGGCTAGTTCTAGTCCAGGTTTGTCGAAGGAATTACTTAATTTCTGCCTGGTTGTGCTGCACGAATTTATGTCGTTAATCCCAGAGGTACATTTAGTTGTAGCATTTTATGTGATCTTATAAAGTGCCTTGTAGTGTTTCACCGCTTAATCGTAATTCCTTAACAAAACATAGTGACTACAAGAATATATAAAACAATGCCCTGTTAAGTGTCTAAAATTTGATTGTATATTTTAATATGGAAGATTAGCTTCACTTTATACAGTGGAACAGATAACTCATAGTCTCTTATCATTTTGTTGAAAATTGTTAGGTCTTAATAGGTGAAATAACTGAAGCATTTAAATTAGATATAAACGTATAGGATGGGACGAACGGTGATAAGGTTTCAATTAGTAGGCACGCTTTATCATATATCAATTGGTTAAATAGTTTGGCAGTAAATATGTTTTTCCAAGGTAAAAGGTTCACTCAACAGTCTGGAAGCCTTCAGTTTATGCATTTTTCTTTCGAATGTTCCTTTAACTCCATGTAAGACTGTTGATCGCGTAAGGCTGTTGTCGAACTCTTTCTCGTTTCATTTGAGGTCATCTGGTAGTCGGAAGCGTCTGGTTTATTGGATCACTTAGAAATACTAAGTGAAAAAGTGACCACACAGAGATGCCCAGTACATGACTCAATTTGTTTCTCATCTCTCCAGCTTCTGCTGTATTTGATGTGCTGCACACTGAGACGTGCATGAATGCTAATTTGATAATACCAGAGATGACTCGCTTACATTACATTCCGGCAGTTTTCTATTAAAAAAAAAGTGATTTCTTCTTCTTGTATGCTATGTTGCCAAAAGAGTTACCGGTTTTTTGTTCATATAAAGTTTGGCTTAGGATGCATTTGCTTAAATCATAGCTTCTTCTTCGGTGCCTTTGATGGTACTTTATGAAACTTTGATAAAGGGAAGAGCTTGTGAGCTATGCAGCTCTCATTGTCTAACATAGGATCACAGTATTGGCACCCGATATCTCATTGAGGCGATAAGTGCAGGTTTCTACGATCCTTGATCTGATTATAACGGAGTCGTCAAGCTTAAATGTATTAACTTTACAAAATAATATCAAAAGTTACGGTTATAAAGTCACCTCTGCTTGGTTCTATTGTATTTGGGCTGATAGCTGTAAGAGGTCCAAAATTGGTACTCTTCATGATCACCGACCGATATGAACAAATGGTCGATGAAAACGTTGTAAAACATCTTCATCCAGTATTTTCATGCCTTCTTTGTTAATTTCCTAGGGAGAAACGGCCTTTAGGACCTCCAAGAACTTTCGTAGACTGTGAGATTATAAAAGTTCAAGCGTTTTTATAGTAATGAGATAGGACCTTCGTGCCTAAAGCTGTTCGAAAAGAATTGTCCAAGTATAATGAATGTTGTAGTCTTCATAAAGGTAGATGTAAAACTTGTAGTGCTCCTGTGAAACTTTCCATTAAAATATCGAAGAAAATTTCAGAATGGGTCGCAGAAACTTACACTTATTTTCTTTTTCGTTTAATTTGGAATTTAGAATCAATCCTAGAGATCCTGTTAATCTAGAAAGTCTAATCTCAGTTGTCCTAATAGTTGGGGGCTGCAGGTGATCATTGTTTTTTGTTGGAGAGGAGAGAAATTCTATCTTTAAAGTATTGTCAATGAAGATCTTAGCTCCTCGCTTGAAATATTGCTCTTATGTTTTGGCAAGAAGCTCGTGGCGGATACTTAAATTTGTGTTATACTACCTTGATCAAAAATTTGCCGGAAATTATTCAGAAAATTAAAAATACAAGTTTATTCATCTAAATCTATATTGTCCCCTTCAAAGTAATCCTAATCGACTGAAACACACTTATGCCGGCGCTTGATCCAATCCTCGAAACATTTTTTATATTCGGTTTTCGGTATGTACATATCAGTGCTTCCTGCGATTTTTCCATTACTTCCTCTCGGCTGCTGAAACGCGTTCCCCGTAGTGGCTTTTTAACTCGATTGGAAAAAAAGAGAGCCAAAATTAGGTGAATTCGGTGGCTGTTGGATGATATTTATTGAATTTTCCGTCAAAAAATTACGAATAATGATGCCAGTATGTGATGGTGCGTTATCATGGTGCAAAATCTATGTGTTCTCTGCTCACAATTCTGGTCTCTTTCGGCGAATTGCTTCACGCAAACGTCTCTACGCCCAAATAATACTCTTTCTTTACTGTCTGGCCTTCTGGCAAAAATCCATGTAGCACTACACCGTTGTAATCCATGAAAACCTCGAGCATTGCCTTCCTTTTTGACTGAAAATGACGTGGTTTTTTTGGTCTTGGCTCATTTTGTGAACGCCATTCTTTTTCCTGATGTCTGGATTGCGTATCGTACTCATACACCTACGTTTCGTCTCCAGTAATGATCCTTTTGATGAATGTGGGATCGGTCTCTTTTTTGCATGAAATTGAGGTCTTTTGGCACCAACTTTGTTTTCGTCGGTTTTCGATGTCGAAAACGGTGGCTCGAGCCACTGGTAAACAATCGTTTTCTTTAGAGAATCGTTGCCGAAACACTTTTTCAACATTTCCAACGTTCGCGCACTATTAAATCCGTGTTTTACGTATAATTTAATGAAAGTTCGCTGTTGTAAATTTATATCCGTTTTTAAAATTGTAAAAAGTCGCCAACACACACAGAGATAGATGTATCCTTGGATAAGGTAGTATGTATTGGTGAATTTTGTCCTTTTGCTGATTGTCATTAAATAATCGTTAAAAGGCTTTTGCCATTTGCTTATTTTTGATTATTGATGGCAGTGGTTTTAGCAGATATAAGTCTACTTTCGGCCACAAAGCTCTTCATTTTCCATATAAGTTTTATAGAAAAAAGAGAGAGCAATTTATTTGATTCATCGGTTTTGAGTGTCCTGTTTGTTAACGCCAAGAATTTAGATTTCCCTCAGTTAATGATTTTTTTTTTATTTGCTGTTGACTATCCCAACTATTCAAGGTTTCATAGCTCGCTTGTGTGACAACGCAGAATTTATGATTCCGTTAATGTGAAACCCAGTCTGAAGACATAAATTCATATCATCTGTTATTAGAACGATCTCATAACTCCAGATAATGACTACAAGCGATTTTTAGCTGACCTATACCGAAAAAGGAAAACAGGGAAGCTGATGTCAACAAACGTCTCTGAAAACGAGTCTTAAATGATCTGACTGTTAGCGATCATTTCATGTATTTAAGCATTAAAACATTAGTTCCGTAGATGGATATGTCAGGCCATAAGCGTAAATGCAATTATAAAACACTTTACAACACACGCGTATTCGTTATGAGCAAACATGAGTAAACTGTTTAGTTGTGATATTTTCAAGTACAACCTGTCGGCTATTATCAATTTCCTCATCTGCATAATAGGTCATGTCGTCAGTTTAAATCTTTATGGATCTCTTAATGACATTTGCCCTGAAAAATTAATAAAAAAAAAAACTGCTCCTCAGAACCGAAACCTCCACCGAAAAAGTTTTGCTAAAGGCGAAGCCTTTTGAAAAACCAAATTTTACTCAGAAATACATCGAGTAATATCGACATCAACTTATGAGACATGTATATGCAAGTCTAGATCCACATACCTATGTAATATATGTACTCGTAGTCTTTTATGTACAATAGTACGTAGCTTATATTATATGATTGTGATGTCATTTGGTGTGTTTCGGTGTATCTCATTTATTAGATCTTGGATTGTTGTAACTCGGATTCACTGTGTGTTGAAAATTAATGGAGTTCCGAGTTTGACGAAAGAATATAAAGTATATGAAAGTTTTATTTTATTCCAGAAATAATGAGTGGCACGTTTCGGGATACATTTGCAGGTACCAGTATCTATACGTCAATCCTGTTACTCTGTCTGTTGGACACTGTGTTGTATTCTGAACAAAAGGGCACATTGTACTTGTTCTTCGAAGTAATGATGTTGATAGATGAGTTTGGTATTTATCACAACAAAAATGTAATTATAGACTTAAACAGGCTAAAAAACGCACGCCAGCAACGCCACTTAGTTTTTTTTTGTTTTAAGTTATTCCCGAGAGTTCAAGGTTATTGTGTTTTTGTTATTCAAGCTGAATGAAGGGTAGTTGTGGGGTATGATGTAATATAGCAGAGTTGAAATTGGACAAATTTCGTTTAACGATGGAGGTTATTGCGACTGATAATTGTGGAGGAGATAACAAATTGAAGGTCACGTAGAGTTTGTCTATACAACAAAACAATACTATCAGTGGTATTGAGATAAGTTAAAATACCAATTGATTCAGTAAATTGCTATTAATCTCAATCTAAGTACGGTTGATACTTAATATAAGTTTATAAGCTGCTTAGTTGTATAGTGCATTGGTAGATAAGTTGTTATTTTTCGTTTATTTTGCAAAAGTTTACAAATATTTAAATTAATTTTGAGAACAGAGAAGGTCAAGTGATAGGATTGTAAAAGTAATGGGTCTATAATTTAATTCGTGCGGTTTGCTAAGAGATAGCTAATGTTGGATAGCTAATGTCATTGTACGTCATTTCAATATATGTCAATCATTTCAAGCGTAAACAAAAATAATTTTTTTTCATTCAAATATGTCGAACTTTGTGCCTGAAAAATTGTTTTTGCGGGGAGTTCTTCTTCATGAAGAAAACTGCTGCCGAAATTCATCGTATTTTGGTGGAAGTTTATGGTGAACATGCGCTAGCTGAGCGAACGTGCCAAAAGTGGTTTGCACGATTTAAAAGTAATGATTTTGGTTTGGAAGACGATGAACGTCCTGGGCAGCCAAAAAAGTTTGAAGATGAAGAACTGGAAGCATTACTCTATGAAGATTGTTGCCAAACACAAGAGCTCGCAGAATCTTTAGCTGTCACTCAAGCAGCCATTTCAAAACGTTTAAAAGCAGCTGGATATATTCAAAAGCAAGGATATTGGGTTCCACATGAACTCAAGCAATTTGCACTTGAAGAGTAAGTTTCCTAAAAGCACCAAGGTAAGGAGTTGAAGTAGAATTTACTAGTAATGCTATAGGTGCTCAACTGAGGAGGTATTTTAGCAAACCTTTATGAATTAGCCAAGGTCTTCTACAAAATCCCATACAAGTCGTTTGCACTGCATCTAAGCAATATAAATATAAATATTTTATAATACCGTTGTCACCTTAGACCAAGAGCCGACAGCAAATTTCCCGAGTGGAGGTGTAACAAAAATACCATATATGTACATGTATGTGTACTAAGTGGAGTGAAAAGTAGCCTCCTTGACCGCCAGAATGAGCTGCTACTACAAAATAGGTTATGGTGCCTTGAAGTCCGTTCATATTAAGGCAGACATGCCAAATTTAAGTGCGATACTGTCTTTAGTTTTGTTTTGACAGCTGACTGTTGTTGACGTGTTGGGCATCATGTTGAGTATGGACAAAAACGATTTTCGTTCTCTCATAAAACATTATTTTTTGCGTGGCAAAACGGCGAAGGAAACAAAAAAAAAGTTGGATAAATATTATGGGGTTAATGCTCCGTTAGATTACATCGTCAAATATTGGTTTCGAGAGTTTCGTGGTGGCCGCAACTCCACTCCGCAGCGGCAGGCCCTCCGATGCGGTTACAGAGGACAATATCAAAAAAATACATGAAATTATGTTGGCTGACCGGAAGGTGAAGGTGCGTGAGCTAGCAGATACCACAAAGATTAGTACTGAGCGCATACGCCATATTTTGGGCAATATTCTGCATATGAAAAAGTTATCCTGCTGCTGGGTACCGCGCATACTCACACCTGACCAAAAACACGAACGCGAGAGCACTTCGAAAGAGTGTTTGGACTTGATGATGCTGAATCGGGCGGACTTTTGGTGTTGATTGGTAACTGTTGAACACCAGAGAACAGAATGAGTTCTCGGCAATGGACTGAAGCCGGCACGAATGCTCCGAAGCGGCCGAGGGAGGCTCGACGGTTCGGAAAGGTTATGGCGTCGGTTTTCTGGGATTGTCATGGCATACCTCGATTGTTGTGGACTACCTCGAAAAAGGAAAAACCTTCAAGAGCGAGTATATCTGTGCGTTATTGGAAAGATTGAAGGCCAAAACCGCTGCAGAGCGGCCTCACATGAAGCGAAAAAAATTTTGATTTTGCAAGACAATGCACCGGCGCACAAGAGCATCGCAACTATGGTTAAAATCAATGACTTACTGCTCCAATTGCTGTTGCATCCACCGTATTCGCCTGATTTAGCTCCCTATGACTATTATCTCTTTCCAAACCTCAAAAGATGGCTCTTCAATAAAAAGTCAGCTCACGCGAGGAAGTCATCGACGCCACAGAGGAGTTTTTTGCAGACCGGAAAATTACTTTTCGGACGGGATCAAGAAGTTGGAAAATCGCTAAAATAAGTGTATTAAATTAAAAGGGGACTATATTGAATAAAATAAAAAAACATTTAAAAAAATTTTTTTTTTCATTCCCAAGGAGTTTACTGGGCCCACCTAGTAGGTATTAGCCCATGTCCTTGAAATATCCTAAAAGCGTGTTTTTAAGTATAACCATAACCTAATTACAAATACAAACACAAAATTATGCAAGTTGGACAATTAGAGCTGTTGAAAATTGTAGGTTTGAATTTGTTTCATTGGTGTTTCATCCTTTACAAACTTCATAGCCGCTAGATAAAAATGGGCAAAAACTCATGCGGATAGAACTGCAAATATTTCATCTACTTAGTGCAGAAAGATGACGTAACGCGTTACTTAAAAGGCGGAGAAATTAAGAGATTTTTGGAAAACTTGAAAAGATTGACTACTGAAACTTTAACATTCAGTAACCCATTTTCAAATATAACATGTCCCGAGAGTAATAGACATTTCAACATTTATATTGTACTTGCAAATGTGTTTATAAATCCACAGAGCATTTTTTGCTGAATTTGAGCCAAGTGGGTGCACAAACACGGAACAAATTTAAATATGAGTGCTAAACCGATCCTTTTACTTTGGAGTACAAGGTTGCGAAATCTGCTGCAAGTGGAAAAGTTCGTGAAATCAAAATGAAAAGGAATTTGATTGGAAGGATACTTTTCATAGCTTCACAAAATTCATTATCCGTAGATATGAAAGAAATTTTTATGTATCCATTAACACCTATTCCTCAATTTTTTGGGCATTTAGATTGATCAATGATAAAAACAGAGAAGTCGGTTTTCCTAAGACACCTTGAAAAAATTTCATAAAGTGTTCCTCCAGTCCAAATTGATGCCGCTGTTATAGACGATAAGAAATATTGTATCTCATAGTATTTATCACTGTTTTGTTAACTACAAATTTCAAAACAAAATTACACCATGTCGATTGTGTCTCTTATTTATTTGTTGCTGAAATTTATTGAAAAACAAATACCTATAAATCTTGAGTTTTCGAAAGTTATTCTAATAAAATGAAATCAAATGTTTATGTACTTGTCCAAATGATTATCTCCCAATGTCGCTGACAATGCTTAACGTATTAACAAAAATTAATATTATTTTAGTACAATAATTTTATATATTGTTGATATTTATTTTAAAGTCAATATAATACTGCAATATACATGTATATATGTATTTAAAATAATTTTCTTAAGGTAACTTAATTCTATTAAGTGTTTGAAAATTCGAGAGCGCTGCAGGCAAAGTCAAAAGCGTCGACATAAATTAATGCAGGTTTTTGGCGACATTCCAATTTTTTTACTGTCCGCTAAGTCATTTCTTCTCAAATTTCAATATAACAAAAAATGATTGACTATAAATTGTTAGATGAAAAATGTTTATTTTTTCGAGAGGTAGCTTAAATCGTCTAAAGCAATTTTGTACAATTTTTTTTGCTAATTTTGGTGCTTCTTTATTTTATATTTTCGAGTCTCTTAGTTTTTTTTAATTAATAACAATCGTCATATACACGTATAAGTATGTGGGTGTATCAACGAATTTAAGCATTCTTAAAATAAAAATAGCTGAAGCATCAAATGCAAGGAATGACTGAAACGTTGTTCTTTTTATGAACAAAATTGTTCGTCATTCTAACGCTCACTTACAATGATATTCCAGCTGTCAGCTCTTTAGAAAAGGCAAATCTTGCTTCAAACTTTGTCGTCAGCTCAACACTTCCAGATTGTTCTTTGTCTTCGTCTACACTTGAGTGTAGAATCTTCAAAGAGATGAGTACTTAAAGATGTTAACATACACAAATCCGCTGGTACAAATGATATATCTGCCTTTCTTCTGAAGAGGCGTTCTTTTACGTTGGCAAAACTACTGCGTGAGCTTTTCTGTCGATCCTATTCCTTAGGGCTCTTTCCGAGAACAAGGAAAACAGCATTTGTCCAACCTGTCCTTAAAAGCAAATCTTCTTCTCTCTCCTCCTACAGACCCATTGCACTTACGTCCCCTATTTTCAAGATCATGGAAATGCTGATAAACTGTCAGCTCATGAAATATGGTATCTCGTCTCTCTTTATAAATCTGGCAGAAAAGATTTAATTTCAAACTATAGGCCAATTAGCAAACTTCTATTATTCCTAAACTTCTGGATAAACTTGTGAAAGGCAAACTAGTTTTTACAGTGAAACAGTATATGGTATAATTATCGATCAACATGTTTTTTGGAAGGGCAGATCTACAGTCTCAAATTTAGTTGAATTATTAAATTTTTGTGTCAATGCATTAGAGAAAACTAAACAGCTGCATGTGATTTATACAGATTTTGTTAAACCTGTTAGCAAAGTGAACTTGAAGATTCTTCTAAAAAAACTTAAAGCATATGGATTCTGTGGTACATTACTTCAATGGTTTGCATCTTATTTGCTTGGTAGGAGACAATATATTGCAATAAGTGACTATGTTTCGAAGGAAGTTTTGGTTTTATTAACGATCTTCCTAACTTTTTAAGGCACTGTCATTGACTCATGTATGCTGATGACATTACAATTTTTGCAAAAATATCAACTCTAAATGACAATGAAGCAATACTTCAAAAAGTCTTAGATTATTTTACTGAGTGGTGTACTTGGAATGATCTGATGCTAAATATTGACAAGTGTCCCTGTATTAGCTACAAGAGGAGTTTTCATCACATTTCCCCTAATTATTTTTTAAACAACTTTCGGATAAAAGTAGTTGATTTTAAAGATTAAGGTGTTATTTTTGTTTGTAAATTAATGTTTAACTCACATGGTACTTCTGTTGGTACAAAAATATCCTCACTTTTAGAACTTTTTAAAAGATACTACACAGAATTTAAAGATCTTAGTATCCTTAAAGTTCTGTTTTGTAGTATTGTTCGTCATATAGTCATACATACATAAAAAGAATTGAAACTACAATATTTAAAATTCGCCTTACGCCGCCTTTTTTTTTTATAATGATATTCAATCTCAACCTTCTTATCGCTTTTTTTTTTTTTTATAATACAGCGAGCACCCCTTTTTACTGTCTTTTCTCCAGGGCGCGGGCGGGTGGTGTAGTAGTTTGAAACTCAGGTGTATATTTCCCAGAGGTAGTTGTCAAACTGGACGGGACGAGCTAGTACATCCTCAATCAGTGGGTCTTAAATACGTGCTAGTTGTTAGTTCGTTACATTTAACCCAGCCAGCAACCAATCCAACATCAGTGTTATGCCTTCATGTCAGAGTTGTGACGCCGACGGGATTTTCATATAACTACATACAAATTCTATAAAAAGACTTTTTCACAGAATTGCCTCGCACGGGATTCGAACCCGCGACCCTCTGCTTGAGGAATCTATGCATATACCACTACACCACGGCCACCCCTAAATATGTCTGCTACTTGGTATTTTACAATATGTGCTACTATTAATAATGAGCATTTGCTTAAATGTTTGAATCTTTGTTTCGTTTAGAGTTTTGAGCCTAAGACCATTGTTGTTTGAGAGTCGCCATAATACGTTTTATGGCCAACGTGATTCTATTTCCTTGTCAAGTACAATATTTAATTTTTATTATTCAAAATTAGATATATCTTTACCCAGAAATGTTTTTAAAAGCCGACTATTCTTTGTTTTTCGCTAATGAATTTTTATTATACAATATTATTTTATTATGTTATATTTTATTTTATATTTTTATTATTTTAAAGAATTCGACATTTTTAGATTGTGAAAATCGTAGATTGAATAAAAAAATAAACACGAAAACTTTTTAATGACCGGCAGTACAGTATTCGTAGCATTAGGTCAACTGGTGATTAGATGGCATGTCTCATTGAAAAGTGGAAATGTGCAAGCAGACAAAGTTTGGCACCAGACTCTTTTGTCGAAAATGCTTGCATTTGAAATCCTTTTTCAATGAATTAGAAAATGCATTTCGGGACGTTCAATTCAAGTTGTTTTGGATGACTTCAAGTCTGATATTCATAAAAAGAATGCTGGTGTGCCCCAGAGCTACGTTCTGTCTCTGACATTCTTTTTATTTTTGTAAATGATCTCTTGTCTGCTACTTCTAATCCATTATATTCTTTTGTTGACGATAGTACACTCTGCTTTTCATATTTTTTCCTCACGTCCATGTTCTTTTGCTGTAGAACGGGAACGACACAGCATAAACAGCATCACAAATTCTGGAAGAATCAACAGAATGCATTTTAAAGCTTCCAAAACATAATGTTGTCTGTTTACGTTAAAGCTAAATCCATACACATAGCCATTGTTCATGAATGGCACTTGCAGCGTTGAAACCGAAAACCTTTCCATCCTGCGTTGGAATGTATTTGATGTCGTTAAAAATGCTGACAAATGTCTAGGTTAGCTCAAGCCATATAAGAAGTATTTCACTTCGTCTAGTCAGGCTTTAATATATAAGGCATTCATCTATCAAAATTTGGGGTGCAACGTCCATACCTGGTCGGGTGCTCCTAAGACCTTTCTGCACCTGCTAAATAGAATCCACGCCGTGCTATAATTGACAACCAGGAACACCGACGAAATGTTTTCTGTCCCACCTTGTTCTATTGCTATTTTCACCACCTCTTACTCTTAAGCCCACATCTCGCTTATGCAATGCCCTACTGAGGTCTTTATTTCCTGACGATTGTAATCTACAAACATTCAAAACGAACGTACATCGGTTCATCTCTTTCTTTCCTCCCTAGCTTTCCTTCCTGGTCTGTATGCAACATTTTAAGAGTACCTTAACCCCTTGAGCGCGCGCTAATTTATAAAAAAATGTATATAAGGAGGAGTGCGGGAAGCTATCCCTTGGCCTAGGACACGGGCTGTAGTTTCAAAGTATTTATTTATTTGTTTATATTAGAATACAAAATAGGAAACTAAAAACGCAAGATGAGGCCTCAAACATTTTCCTTTATTTTCTCGATATTAACCGGTCATCCAAAATTTCTCGAAGAATTGTCGCCCCTAATGGCAACATATGTAAGGGTTATTCTGAACTTCTTTACATAAAAAGTGCTCTATCATAATTCGGTACACTGATCCAGTGATGGTATGAAAATTTACCATCATCAGCTAAAAACTATTGACCGATGGCTCTACCGGATATAGTTCCATGTAATTGGATCTGTAATTGTTTCTTATTCGCTGCACCTCGAATTAGACAGTTCTATTTATTTACATATTCTTTTATATATGAAAATATGCTTTATCGCACATAATTGGCTTTACGAATCATTTGGCATATCCTTGGCATTGTTCTGCACCTCACTAACGTACTACGATGGCAAAAACCTTTGTTGGACCTGGGACTAAATCGATAGACCGCTTTAGTTAGCGTTGTGTCTACTAAACTCTGTAATCTCCAGTTGTGTACTTCAAGTTAGTTGACGTCCACTTCCAATTCCTCTACTGCGTTGTCCCTCCGGATTGAAATCGAAGACTGTTTCGGGTTGGAGCGTTAGCGTTTATTCGGTAAATATACCCAAGCCATCTTAGGCACTTTTCTGACCAGTTATATGTCACTGTACAGTTCGTAAGCGGAACCAAAATCACTCGAAGAAATTTTCATTCAAAAAGTATAAGGATATTTTCATCCATATTTGCTTCGTCATTACGTCGACGTAAGACTGGGAGATGATGAGGATTTTATATAGAGTCTCCTTTGACTTAATTGACAAGGCCCTATATTCCATTATAGGGAAACAGTTGGCAAGAGAAAGTCTTCGCTTGATTTCGGATAAGGTGTCATTATCAGATTAATAGGGGAACTGAGATATACAAAGTTTTTGACTACCTCAAAGTTGTAACTGTTGTCTTTTATGAAGTTCTGCACTATTCATCGATATTGTGAGTCCATTCTTTCTGACAACTAATACTTAGTTTTGCTTGCTGTTTTAGTTCTATTATTTGTGAATGCTCGCCGAGTTCTGACATTGATGTCAATTTTCTTAGCGTATGCGTTGGCTTGAATGTTCCGCTATGAGAAAAATCACATGACAGTGCATCACATCACCTTAATCCTTTTTTCACATCAAATGTTTCTGAGAGATTGTGTCCGATCTTTACGGAACAGCAAGCGTTCTCTATCGTCATTTCCCAAAATCTGACGAGTTTGACAGGCTCTGTAGATACGAAATCTACAGCTTCTGTCTTATGCTGCCTTCAAATTTATAAAGAGCACTTCTCGGATTTTTCCTGTAGTGTGAATATTTAGTCCGCTTGGGTATTGGTATCCTCACTTCGTTTTGGTTGGGTAGATTGATCTGATATTTTCGATAATCTGGAGAAATAAAACCCGAGGGACGATGCTTTAAGATCTTCGTTGTGGAAAACAACTTGACCCAGTTTGTAAATGAGTCCACGTGAATACCTGTTGTCGAAAGTCATACTACCAACACCCTGGGCTTGTTTTCAGTACACCAAATTACCGTTTCCAAGATATGAATCAGAAATCCAAAAACGAAAAATTTCGCAATTTACCATATTTTTTTTTTATAATTCCACGCGCGCACCAAGCGGATATGAATACCCTTTTACTGGCTTTTCACCAATGGCGCGGGCGGGTGGTGTAGTAGTTTTTGAAACTCAGGAGTTAGGTTTCGATATTTTTCCGGAGGTGGTTTTCAAACTGGAGCCAGTGCAACCTCAACCAGTGGGCCTTAGTACGTGCTAGTTGTTAGTTCGTTACATTTAGCCCAGCCAGCAACCACTCCAACATCAGTGTTATGCCTTCATGTCAGAGTTGACGCCGACGGGATTTTCATATAACCACATACAAATTCTATAAAAAGACTTTTTCACAGAATTGCCTCGCACGGGATTCGAGCCCGCGACCCTCTGCTTGAGGAGTCTATGCATATACCACTATACCACAGCCACCCCGTGGCCTACACCTACAGGTGTCATAACAGATTGCGATGTTAAGGCGTGGACAACCGGCTGCCCTTATTGAGTCAAAGAAAATTGACTTCAGGACATCGGCAAAGTATGTGCACACAGAATACACTGTATGTGTATACTGATCAAGATGAAGATTCTAATAAGGATCCATGATTTTCTTCCCTACGAATCTTGTCCGGAGTGTGAAATCATAATTGTACTATGGAACTTCAAGGTAAGGAAAACAGCCACCACAATACGATAATAGAAAACAGCTTCCGGCTTATCGATTTTGCGTCATCTCGTAGAACGGTGATTAGTTGCACAACGTCTCCAAGGCTACGACAACCAAATCGCCAATATGGTAATAGGTGTGAGACGTGCATCCATCATTCTGAATATGAAAAATTCAGAGTGATAAACGTCGAGTTTGACCATTTTATTTTTGCAGCCAAATTCAGAGTTCGAATTCGACTACCAACGAGAAAAAGCTGCAAACTGCCGTTGCCGTGGCTCAAGAGCTAGTGTATTGACTTCTCAATCTGACGGTTCGAAGTTCAATACCAGCCGTGACCGAAAGACTTTTTTTTCAGCAACCAAAATCTTGTGGGATGAATGGTTGCCTAAATACAACATCAAGGCAATAATAATTTAGTCTTCCCCATGGAGCGAAATAACCACTGAGCCCAAAAAATTTTCTTTCTCTCATTGTAACATATTCCTAAAAACTTAACTAGCGCTCAGGCATTTTAAGTGCATTTATACCCATTTGAGTGTTAAGTTAAAAAAAAAATAAATATTAAACGTTGGAAGCTTGAACTGATGTAGTATGAGTATATAAAAGGAGCCCAGGCGAGAGAGTCTCCCTTCTGTGCATTCACCATCCACAAACGAGAATAATATATTGAACCAGCTTCGCGACATCATCATAGAGGTAGCCGAAATAAGCGTATGGTACTAGCCACTAGCGATCCCTTCGTATGATGAATGCTCACAGGAGCTGATATGGAAACGATCAAAGAAACTCGAAGAGGAAAGGGCTAACGCAACCTCCCAGCACAAAGATAGTTCCAAGAAAGCAACAATAGTGAAACGATTTCCCTGGATGCTAACCAACATCCAGCTCACTTTAAGACTGAAATGACGAGTATAGGAAACAGTTAAGAAAACCAGTCACCGAAGTCCTTGAAATAGTAGATAGTAGTAGCAGCTTCTAAATTGTCATTAGGTAGAGACAGTGATAAAATATGAACTGAACCAGCTGTGCTGCGTGATGCGATGTAATTTGCAATTTAAAAACAGTTTCTCCAAATTATTCCAAACTTATACCGGAATTGCACGGAAGATGCACTGTCATGTGATTTCTTCAATCCTTCACACAGATAGTGAGCAAGGTAGGTGTTAACATGAAACGCACTACCTTCAACAAATCTATCCAAATGCTAGGGTATGGAGATGACATCAATATCATCTGTAGTTTCCAGAAAAATCTATCAATTGCAAAACATTGCTGTTGACAATAGTAACATCGAAGTGGTTAAGAGGTTACCTACCTCGGAGTAATCAATCACTAATAACAAAATAGCGGGGATTCAGCAAAGACTTATTCTAGAAAACCGTTGCTACTTTGGTCTGCAGACATAAATAGCCTCAAAAGTCATAACTCAGAAGACGAAATGCATGCTCTATAAAATATTAATGTGGTCGGTTCTGTTTTATCAACTCGATTGCTGGACGATAAGCAGGAAAGCAAAATAGTTTGTGCACACTTTCGAGAGAAAATTTCTCATCGAATACTTGGCCTCAAGAGGTTAGAATGAAAGATTTTTAAGCGTTTGGTTTTAATTTGTTAAAAAAACACAGGAAAATTTTAAAAGTGTAAAATTTTTTTATTTGAGTCTATAAATCAATGGTTGACATTTACTTTTATCATTATCATGTTAATGTTGAGCACGATTCTCCATACGGAGAATCCAGTTTTGAGTCACTTTTTTGAGCATATTGGCTGGTGTAATGTGTAATGTTGTCTTCCAAGGCTGCAATTGCGGTTGGTTTATCGTCATAGACGAATGATTTGACATATCCCCATAGAAAATAATCTAAAGGCGTCAAATAGCATGGTATAGCTAGTCAATCCACCGGTCCAAAACGAGAGATGAATTGCTCACCGAACTCATTTCTCAATTGGTCCGACGATTCGCGGGTGTTGTGACATTTAGCGCAGTCTTTCTGAAACCACATACCGACCAAGTTCAGCTCGTGTATTTTATGGAAAAAAAAGTCCGAAATCATTAAATGACGGTAACGTTGTTTCCGCGGTCATTTTTGAATAAATACGTGCCAATGATTTACGGGTGCATTAGTAGCTCTTGTATCGCCTGAGGTTGCTCATCGGACCAGATAGGGCAGTTTTGTTTATTAACATACCCATTCAACCAGAAAAAAACGTCGTCGCCGAAGACAATTTTTTGATAAAAAAAGTGGATCTTCCTCCAGCTTTTTTAAGGTCTACTTACCGAAAATTCGACGCTCTGTCAGGTCGTTCGGCTACACGGCTTCAGTTTACCAAGATACTTGCATAAAACCTTCCACATAGTCGAGTAGCACGATCCCAATTGCTGTGACAGGCGACGAATAGACAAATCACGCTCTCATTAACACTGGTGGATATAGCAGCAATATATTCTTATGTATGTATTACACGCATACGGGTTGCATTTCCAATAGCGTAAAATTGGTGCGAAATTATGTCATTATGGCTTGAATGGCTTGCTCAGTAGGTCGACTGTAATATGTTCTAAAAACATTTTTCACAGAGCACAAATTTTGATAATAACTTTCAATAATTTGTAAGCGCTTTTCAGGTGTAGGTCTTTCCATGATAAAATGGCAATGCTAGTTGAGCATGGCTAATTTTCACACGGGTCACCAATCAAGCATGAGCTATTAAAAATAGAATACTGAAAAACCAAAGACTAAACAAAAATTCACCCTTTAGATGAGAAGATACACGTACAATCGCGAATTCTATGAGCGATGATCCAGCAAAGAGCTTTTTCGAATTACAGCTCGAGAGTCGAGACCTATGTTCGTAAAAAGTGGAAGGTCACCATGTCTCAGGCAGGGACTCTTCACGGGTTAAGCATGCTAAGTAGCGGACAATTTGAATTCGGACCTTCACCTAGTTGCATCTAAGAAAGCTTACACGTACAACTATCCTACGATCTAAGCGATCTCGGCAGTTCCTGTATCGCTGACATAAACAGTTTCATTATGGGACTCAGTTGGCTGTAGGAGAGAAGAGAATACTTGGTTCCTTCCCAGAATTGACAAATAAATTCACTAGCCTAATTTAATCTCGGCCTTTTAGTACAACATTAAGTAACATATGTGCCCGATTTATGTAGGGCATTTGATTGCATAATCTTCCTTCTAAAATCGATTTCCTTGTTGTTGTGAGAAACAAGTTTTTCGCCAAGTTGATCCATTAAAAAATTAACATTAAGTTAGTTCAGAGCAACCTTGTGTGGATATTCTCGTTTTTTTGAGTGAAGTGATAGCAGACCAGAACTGTTAATTAAAAAATTCAACAACCGGTTCCTTGAAGATTATCAGAAGCAAACCTTTCGTAAGCGTTTATGTTGTTTGTGCAAATCTACATACAACAGTACATTATGTATGTACTATCATATGTAAAGCTTCACATTCAGTTATAACATCACGATTGTTAAATTTGTTTACCTTGGATTATTTTATCATGTTTGCATACTAAACAGTCCGTGGCGGAACAATGAAATCAACTGAAACCACTTTCTCTGAAAACGATAACCGTGAGGCGGTCGTCAGCTCTTTTACTTTAGTTGGTACGAATACCATTTCGCCAATTCAAAACTATCGCTAGAATGATTATAATTTCGTCATGTGAGGGTCTAATCATCTGCTTACAAAATTTCGAGAAATAAAATTAAATTTAATTAAAAATGAAATGGTTATCCCACGGGGCATAATATGATACTTGTTTTAATTTTTATTTTCTTTTTTCCATTTATATTTATTTCTAGCTATTTACGGATTCGTATTAATTTATTTCGTTTTTATCTTTCAGAGCTGGTGATTCATTGAAGTAGCGGCGTTCCTTCGTTGCTGGCGTACGAGTATCTCGTAACTTTTGTGATAAATTTCAGAAAAAAAAGGGGGAAAAAAAAATTCTCTCGATTTACAATGAAGCCAATGGGAAAAATGCTCTGGAGAAAGTTTCCAGTCGCAGTTCTATTCAGGTAATCAACTTAAGTTGACGTGCGTCCGTTGCTTAGTCTCACTCGACTTTAGACATTATAAAAATAATTATTAAACAAACACAGACAGTGTGGGTACCTACTCAAAGCGAATAAACTATATAATTACATTTGAAAATATGGTATTGTCAAAAAACATTTGAGAAACAGAAGAAAAAACATTTTTTCGGAGCTTAGGTAAAATGACAGAAATCCGTAAAACTAATTAATCAGTCAGTATCTATACGTACTCAAGTTGGTAGTGTGTTGTAAATATTTACTTTTGATACCGGTACCGGTATATTTGTTTTGATCTTAACAAGAATAATTTGTGTTTCTTTTTTTATTCTTATTTTCTATTTCGTGTTTATTTCCGTTCTCTTATATACTCCCAATCTCTGCGCTGGTTAATTAATGACAATTACTATAATAACAGGAAAAAGTTGTGAAATTTAATACGTAATGCCGGCTGCCTTGTTATTTAATAGAACTAAGTTTTAGATGTGTTCAGAGATTGTGTCTGGAAAGATTTTGTCTTTTGTAGACTTACGAAATCCTTGAGTTGCCTTTATGTTCTTTCAATACTTACATACTTACTTACTTATTACTTAGATGGCGTTATACTCGTAGTTTTGGCTGATTCTAGACCTCAAATAATCAACTTCTGCTTTTAGCGTGGTCTTTGGCCAACTGCTAAAGATTATATATTATATATTCTACAATATCTTGTGTAGAAACTTATAACTCTTTAGGTTGAAGATTAAATATTCAATCGCTGTACGTGTTCTGACATACTAAGAGATCGAATGTACTAAGAGACCGAACTTTTCTGACCAAGTCGTTATCGTTGTACTAACGTTGTAATAATATTGTAATAACCCAACTTCCATAGTCTAACATCACAAACGACAACTGAGAATTACTCGAAGAAATCTTGGATCCAAAACGGCCAAGGATATCTTAATCCACCATCAGTACGAGGTTAGTATCAAAACAGAGAAACCACAAGAGAGAAAACACAAAAAATTTCGGGAAAAATTCTCTACGTAGTCTCCTTTTGGTTCAATACACTTTTCCTAGTGATGTTCAATAGCTTTGATATTCAGTTTGTAGTGAGAATCGTCGTTACATCCATGTTTCTATACCTTAAGCATGACTTACAAAGTGCTCGTTAATGTTTCCCGATAAGGCTTTACTAGTCACTTTTCTTCTTTAGCTAAAGAAACAGCGACTGCGAAGTGTAATTCTCTGCTTAGGAGTAATTTCTATTGAATTGTCGTTATTTGAGTTAATAATGGAGCCGATCCAATATCCCTGAAAACGTGATCTATTGTCACGTTCTGTTTGACTTGTCGACATTAAGTGTGTTTTTTTGGCATCGCTTAACATCAGCGCTTAATTTTCAGAAACCAAAAAAAAAAAAAAAAAAAAAAAAAAAAAAAAAAAAAAAAAAAAAAAAAAAAAAAAAAAAACGGCTACCGCACTGGTATTTTATTGGTTTAAAAATGACACTTTTTTTGGTGTTTCCATGAAGTTATCGCTATCATAGAAAAAAAGTGCTCTCCATCGTCATTAGTCAAAATCTGTCAGATATGGATTTGATGAAAAAATTAAACATGGTCTTGTAAAGCTTATCTCTATAGACGAAGTCATGTGCAGCCTTGAAATTGATAAAAAATTAAAGTACCAACCTGGACTTCTTAGGATTTCTCTAAAATACGTCGTAAAGTGAATATTTAGACGATTATTGCCTTAAACAAACCTAAAACTGCACTGAAAGGAGGAAATCAGATTGTATACGGTTAACAACATCTTGTTGGTCTAAGGCTAAGGCACTAAAGTTGGCGCAGTTTAAAGGGTACATGAATCGGTGCTAATGTTTCATTCGGCAGTCATCAGTCCCTTAACTACGAAAGTGTGATGCTTTTATTGGCTCTACCTATAGGTACAATGTATTCCAGATAATGTATCGAATATTTTAAGAAAAAAAATCGTATGGGAGTAGGAAATGCACCACCTTCGCGATACAAATGTGTTAAGCAAAGCTCTACGCTCCCCTGTTTTGACTCCTACTGAAAATAACATCTTTTAAATTTATGCGTTTATGGTAACAAAAAGAGTATTGTTCAACTCGTAATTATGAGCACTTTACTTATTTCAAAATAAATGTTTCCTTACAATTAATGAGTCAAAATTTATTGAATTTTTTTTTTTTCTAAAAACAACTTTAAATTCAGTCAGTCAGTAGGTTTCAATATACGACCCAAACTATTGAAAAAGGTAAAACATTAAATTAAAGATTGTTAGCAATTTTAGAAAAAAAAAAATTACAGTGATTTCACATTTTAATTTCTTTCATCCAACCAATTTTTCAAAGTGTAAACTTTTGCACTCTAGAGCTCGGTCTTCAAAGGCTCTAACAATGTAAATTTTTTCCAATTCTTTTTGGACCAACTCAGCTGTCTCACCAATCCTATAGTTCAAGTTATCCAATGTTGTGTCATTTCTGATGAGTAAGCAATGTCCTTTATCCGTCTCCATGGAGGCCGCCAAATGGGTTCATCGCATTTTCATAAGCGCGATCTAATCACTCCCTAACTGCATGTCCATAGTGTGCTGAGGTGCTATCCTGCTGGTACACAATGGTTGTTCTCTGTTGCAGTGTTGTATCATTTTATTGTCCTGGTAATATTTCTAAAAAATTCTGAGTAGATTTTTAAGTTACATCTTGGAGAATACCGATAGGGTCCGATCAGCTTGGTACCTAATGTGCCTGTTTACACACTAACTCTGAAATTATGCTGCAAAGCTCTGTATTTCACGGAGTTCTGTGTTTATGGAAATTAGTGATTCCGTCCAATAAATTTGTCTTACGCAAAGTGTATTTCCAGAACATAATTGCAAAATTACAAACGCTTTTCTGAGTTCCCAGGTTGAAGCTCCTGTATTGGTATGTGATGGAATGAATGCATGCCTTCTGAATGCAGAATTCTGTAGATGCAAGTCCTGCTTAGATTAAAATGTCTGGTAGTTTCTTGGTTTCTGATGTAAAGCAAAGCTTCGAACGCCTACTGCTAAAGCAGAATATGAGTCTCTCGTTGAGTACCGAGTTGCTTATATTGTATTTAACTCAACCTGGAAAACTTTCTAATATATGTCCACCCATTTAGAGCAGTAATATCAAGGTATCGCCTCAGATATTCCAATCTCGCTCGTTGAGCATTGCTGTTGCATTGAAAAGTCAATCATTAAGAATATTATGATTTACACGTCAATATGGTATTTCGATCAAAAACTACAAGATAGTTATGCAAATAGTTTCGCGTTCTTTTTTATATTATTTCTTTATTTTTCTTTCAAGAAAAAGGACTTAAAAAATCACTTATTTTAGGACAACATTCATTTTGAAACAACTAAAGTACTCGAAACTACGATTTCAACGATATTCCATGTAATAGAAGTCAAAGCGAAACCGTACGAAGTTGCTTAAAACACTTTGACACATTATCTGGAACACTCTGTATATAATTTAAAATTTTAAATCAACTTATTGCCATTTGGAGCTACGTAGCACCTCCAGTAAGGTGTTGTTTCCCGTTTTCCTCACTCATCAGGTTAAAATTTTGAAAGAGCATATAGGTTACTTGTAGAAGTATAGTTTCCATCTTATACTAAAAAAAACAATATCGCTGCCTAAAAAAATAGGACCAAAAATCTCTCGAAGAACTTTGCATTTGAAATGGCCAAGGACATCTTCATTAAGCATATTTCTGCCCTCATTCATGACTAAACCCATTTTTGCCGCTTCTCTTCCTATACTTGTGAGCGGATAAGTGACGGCTCGCTTAGTTCTGTCAATGATGTGAATGTCATCAGCAAATGTAAGTTGTCGTACAGACATTTGAAAACTTGTGCCTCTAGTGTTGACTTGGGAGTTTTGGACAATTTTCAGAAATCTGAAGTTAAAAAACCTTAATTATAGCGCGTCAACTTGCCTAAACCTTTTTTTGACATCATAGCTCGGAGAAATTCCTACCGATTTTACGGAGCAGCGAGCGTTCTCTATCGTAATTTAACACATTTTGGCAGGAATACCAAGACTAAAAAGGCTGTATATAGTATACATATGTAGTTCATCTCTACAGATGAACTCTATAGATTTGGTTTTCTTGGGGCGCCAAAGTGGCGTAGTGTAAATATTGATAGGGGCCGATCAGAACACAGATAAATGGTTTTGGGTGTCCACACAAGACGGCAGATAGGATCTTACATACGATGCCTTTTGATGTTAAAATTCCATTTTTCAGGCAAGCTTTCTGTGGATAAAATGTTGGAAATGAATTGGTGCCTTAAACAGGTCGGCATGCAGGCCGTCCGGTCTAGAAGATTTGTTGTTCTTAAGCTTGGATATTGGCCTACACGGTCCATGTTGAATGGAACTTCTAACGGAATTTGGGTTACTTACTTGTTCATTTCTGCACGCCTCTGTTCGGGTACCAGCTAATAGTAGCAGCTGTAATAGGTTCTTTATCCATTTTTTTTGAATAATTTGTTTTTTTAATAATACAAAAAAAATTTACTTAGTGAGCACAGTGCCAGTTAAGCTCAATGTCATTATCACTTTCATGGAAACTAATCTTGTGTCGCGGGTTCTTTCGCATGTGCCACAGCTCGATTGGAGCTGTAAAGAGGCTGTCAGGGTTAGAGAAATGTTTTTTTTTTTTTTTTGAACTAAGAGACCAACCCGACACAGCAAAATAGAAAAAAGTTCAATAGAGCCATGAATGACTGCAACGCTTTTCTTAAGCGAAGGAAATTCCAATACCATCAACAGCTGAGGCAAAAAATACTACAATGTCCCAAAGGTAGTAAAAATTGTTGGTCGTTCGTAAAAAAATATTAGAAATTCTGGCTCATTCTCCATCCTAACGTTCATTTACAATGATATTCCAGCTGTTAGCTTTTTGGACAAAGCCAATCTGCTTGCTGCCCAGTTTGCGGCTTCCAGGTTGTGCCATGTCTCCGCATACACTTAAGTGCGTCCTTTCTTCTCAAGGTCGTAGAAACGCTGATAAGCCGTCAGCTAATGAAATATTACGCGAAAACTTCTCAACAACCGGCAGTATGGTTTTCGTAGCACAGGTACAGTGGTGATTTGATGGCATGTTTCGCCGAAAAGTGGAACCAAAACGAAAGAAAGATAATTGCACTTGATATATCTAAGGCGTGTCGAAAATGCATGCATTTGGGGTCGATGACTTTCTTCTTCAATGGATTAGAAAATACTTTTCGGAAGGTTCAATTCAAGTTGTCTTGAATGGTTTCAAATCCAATATTCACAAAATAAATGCTGGTGTGCCCCAGGACTCCGTTTTGTCTATGGCACTCTTCTTAATTTTTATTAATGATCTCTTTACTGCTTCCTCTAATCATATATATTGCTTTGCTCTCAGGCTGAAGAACGGGAATGGCAGCCTACGAGTGTATGAAGCTCATTAAATTCTGATGTTAACAATATAACCAAATATTGAACTTTCAACAGAGTGGAATATAATACTTCCAAACTCAATTCTGTCTGCTGTGATTAAAACTACATTTAAATACCTAGCTATTAACCATTAACGGTGCTTACATCGTCGAAAGAGAAAAAGTGACAACTTACGTTGTAATGATCACATATTTGATGTCTTCAAAAATGCTGCAAAATGTCTAGGTTTCTGGCCTTAATATATATATAAGGCCTTTAAACCTTCATCCGTAACACCCGTCTCGCCATGAATGCTCATCAGTAGCCCACTTTCCTACGTGCTGTGAAATATCGTGATTCGTTCCTAAGCTTAAGCTTATAGAATGTCCTGCCGATCCCTCTATTTTCTGGTCTTTATAACATAGAAACATTTAAAAACAATGAACATCGGTACCTCTCTTTTCTTCCTTCCTAAATTCTCTTCGTCCGCGCTGTGTTCAAAACTTTTAAGAGTACACAAACGTTGAAAAAAAAAAAAACAACAAAAATCCTGTTGGAACATTATTTCCTCAAAATCAAGATATCCGATTTTATTTTCAGTTAATATGCTTATAATGAGGACTCTTGACTGTACTCGTAACTATTTGATCTCCATTGTTTTAAGCAAAACTAATAACTAATCACTTTGCTTGATCACCATGGAGTGACTTTTTGAGGAGATAATTTTGGATTCTCACCTCCCATGTAAAGCAATTCTGTTTATTAACATTTGCAGGAAGAAGGAAATACGCCTCATTGCTCAGGAACAATTTCCTCGAAAAATCGGCATCAACCGATTCTTGCTGCAACCTCTTAAACTGAATATTTTTTGGATGTAAATGCAAGTTCAGATGCAAAATTTGTCAGTGGAAATTATCTGAAAAGTTTGATTACTGCAAACGCTACATTATTTTGGCCTACTTTTGTAATCTGTATAGCCATATCACTTTTAGCTGTGCTCATATGAGACATAACAGTCTATGCCCTAACCAAGGACGAAGGCAATCTCAACGAAAATTGAAGTCCTGAGAATTTCTCCTTTGAGCAGTTTCGGCGAAATATGGTATCATTTTCAGCAAACCCATTGGGACGTCGGATCTGGGCAAGCTTCAGTGAGTTCAGCCTTTCAACTGCGTTTAAATAATCTTTGCATATTTGAACCAACATAGAAATAGTGAGCGTATTTTTAAAAGACCTTAAATAAAGTTTGATTTTTGCTACAAATGCAGATACTTTGCTCTCTCCCCCATTTCATCATAAAAATTTATTGCCATCAGGATTGCATAAGTATCCGTTTGAAATATGGACCCAAGTTTGTCTTACGTCTTAAGAGAAGTAAAGTAAGAGGTTGTCGTCTTAAGAAAAGACACCACTGCCATATTCTAGATCGGTTCTAAAGCCATCGGTAGAGATCCCACTTCGATTCTTATTTCAGATTATAGCCGAACCCAAACTTGAGTAGGAAGAGGTGTCATTTTAAATCAATAGAAAAATGCAACATTTTTGTCAAGTGAGTTCAGATTTTTATTTTAATCTAAAACACAAACTTTGAGGTTAGTTATAAAATTCAATATCTACCAAATGTCCGTCTCGGCTCTACCTAAAAATAGTTATTGTTTTGATAAAATTGTTTATCACTTCTTCGGATAATTGTGGCTGTGTTTCGCGAATAACAGCTCTGATATTTTCTCTTAGTGCATGAATCGCTAGTGGAGAATAAGTCCACACTCGTTGGTGGGTGGAGAAGTTGTTCCATTATTTTTCTAAGCTTTCGAAACTACAGATAGCACTGTTTTGTTTGTTTTAATACCCAGCCAGATGGATATGAGCTTCATCACTCAGAATAATTTTGTATAAGAAATCATAATCTTGTTGATTCATTTCCAGCACCCAACCAGCGGAAGTACGGCGTAGTGAGCAGTTTGCTGGTTTCAATTCTTATGTTAATTTGACCTTATAAGGATGTAGGAAAAATGGTTGCGAATAGGCGCAATTCCTGTGATCATCATAAAATATACACGCTCTCAGCTGCGGCGGCGATATTTCCAGTTGACCTTGGCGAACAAACATGAGTTGGAGTCTTCACATCACTAACCTGTCTGGAACGTTCAAATTTAATGATTCAATTCACAATAACTTTTGGGATAAGTTGTTTAATGATAAACAAATGTGGAAGGAACTTTACGAAACGTTTCCGCGATATTTTCACCATTTTTATACTGAACTTTAACTCTTTTAGTACGTTATACGAGTAGTTATAGCGATTCGTATTCAATAACCTTCTAGTTTTACATATCAAAAGTCATCGCAATGACAGCTAATTGTTGATAGTTCAGCAATGGAGCGAAATTAAAAATGACAAATTTTATTCGATGACCCTCTACTTACTTAGTTGGGTTTTGATATTTAAAAAAATCAATTTATGCCACGGATACGATATGATACATCAGCATTCTAGCCTCTTCGATCACAGACCCGCCAGTTCTCAATTTACAAACTAAGCAATCTAACTTAGTCCGGTCTTTTATTTTGAACGCATATGACCTAACTAGGTTTCTCAGAGTTTGTGCATGAATCTGCTCTTTCATTTAACCTTCCATTTTATGCATCTGTGACATATTAGGTTTGCTAGCGGTTTGCTAAGAGATGGCGTAACTTGTATTATTCCATTGTTATTATTCCATTCGAACATGCGTTGGAAAGCTACTGTCATTGTACGTCATTTCAGTATATGGCTGAAATTTATTTGAAGTTCATTTGAAGCGTAAACAACAATAATTTTTTTCCACTCAAATATGTCGAACTTTGTGCCTGAAAAAGTGTTTTTGCGGGGAGTTCTTCTTCATTATATGAAGAACATGCGCTAGCTGAGCGAACGTGCAAAAAGTGATTTGCACGATTTAAAAGTAATGATTTTGGCTTTGAAGAGGATGAACGTCCTGAGCAGCTAAAAAAATTTGAAGATGGAGAACTGGAAGAATTACTCTATGAAGATTGTTGCCAAACAGAAGAAGAGCTCACAGAATCTTTGGGTCAAGCAGCCATTTCAACACGTTTAAAAGCAGCTGGATATATTCAAAAGCAAGGAAATTGGGTTCCACATGAACTCAAGCCGAGAGACGCCGAAAGGCGGTTTTGCATGTCCGAAATGCTGATGGAACGCCACAAAAGGAAGTCATTTTTGCATCGGATTGTTACTGGTGGTGAAAAATGGATCCATTACGACAACTCCAAGCGCAAAAAATCATATGTGAAATCCTGCCAACCAGCCAAATCAACGGCAAAGCCGAATATCCATGGCGCGAAGGTTATGCTCTGTATTTGGTGAGATCAGATGGGTGTGCTGTATTATGCGCTGTTAAAACTGGGTGAAACCATCAATGGACAACGCTACCGAACACAATTAATTCATTTGAAGAGAGCAGTAGCCGAAAAACGCCCGTAATATGCGACCAGACATGAGGTAATAGTTTTCTATCATGACAACATGAAAACAGTGGATGGGGAGTCTTACCCCACCCGCTTTATAGTCCAAACCTTGCCCCTTCTGACTACCATTTGTTCCGGTTGATGCAAACGCCCTCACTGAAATACTGTTCACATCAGAGCAGACTATCAAAAATTGGCTTGATTCATTCTTGGCTACCAAGCCGGCGCAGTTCTTTTGGGATGGGATCCACAAATTGCCAGAAAGATAGGAAAAAGTCATAGCTTCAGATGGGCAATACTTTGAATAATACTATTGTACATGTTTTTCTTAAATAAACGTTCAAATTTAAAAAAAAAACCCCACGAATTAAAATATATACCCAATATTTTGTTTCTCTATTATGAATAACTTGCCATCTACGAGTATACCATATATTTTAGGTGCTGGTTTTTTGTAGATCTGTTTGATATCCTTGAGATGGGACACTTTATAGATCTTTCCTTTACCTCCACAGACTTGTATTTCTTCTTCCTATGTTTTCCACTACAGCGCTTGTTTGCTCACATGCTATTTTTCATAGTCATCACAACATCGAAGTAACTATTTCGGTGGTAGGTCTCATAAAGGTGTCAGCTCTAGGCTATATCACTTTATTTTTGCTGAGACATCCCTTTTCTTGAGGATTGGGGACCTCCTTTTCCTTGAACTCAACTTGCTTTGAACTTAGCCGTAAAATACTAGCTGTACCGATATGAAGTGAGCGTCAAGATACAAATGTCACGATGGGGAACATTAATTGTGAATGGGCCTTATTTTTTTTTGTTGCTATGACACCTGTTAGACATAGTTAGTATACATCAAGTCATTGAGCAAACAACATTATATTTTTTCATAGTGTTAAAAGTGTCGAATTTTGCACCAGAAAAGGTACCATACTTGCGGAAAGCATTAATTTTTTGTTTTCATTTGAAGAAAAGTGCTGAAGAGTCACAACGAATGCTTGTCGAGGAATATGGTGATCATGCTCTATTAGAAGCAATATGCAAAAGATGGTTTCAACGGTTCAGAGATAACGATTTTGATGTGAGAAATGAAGAACGTGGAAAACTACCAAAAAAATTTGAAGACGCCGAATTGTAAACAATATTGGATGGAGATGACACTTTAAGTCAGAAACAAATGGCAGAATTGTTAAATGTTGCACAACAAATAATTTCTGATCGTTTAAAAGCTATAGAAAACATCCAAAAGTCTGGAAAGTAAGTGCACATGAATTCAATGGAAGACAGATGGAAAAGTAAAAGTCACTTGTGAAATTTTGCTTCAAAGACACGATAAAAAATCAGTTTTGCATCGAATTGTTACTAGCGGTGAGATCGATTCGGCAAGAAGACAATGCTGTGTGTCTGGTGGGACCAGAAAGATGTGCTATATCACGAGCTCCTAAAACCTGGTGAAACCATTAATACAGATCGCCACCGACAATAAATGATCAAATTGAACCATGCATTGATCGAAAAACGACCAGAATGGGCCAGAAGACTTGGCTCCTTCTGACTACCATTTGTTTTCATCGACGGGACACATATTAGCTGAGCAGCACTTCGAATAAAACGAATAGTTTTATTGTCGTGGAATTTATAAATTGCCTGAAAGATGGGAAAATGTGTAGCTAGCAATGGCCAATACTTTGAGTAAAATGTTTTTTACTATCCCATTAAAAATAAGTGTTTTATTTTTCACAAAAAAAAAAAAAAAAAAAACACCGGTACACCTGGTAAATTGGTCATAGTTGATTTCATATCTTCACGTTCATCAGTTGGATGGATGTCCAACTGTAGATGTAAAGGGTGATTCATCGTGCGGTTTGATTTATAATGTAAAATAGAGTACATAAATTTGAAAGTGAACTTAAAGTTTTTATTATCGGTTAAAAGAACAATTAATGGCATTTACTTTTTAAAAATGATATCATGTAAATATTGGCCACGGCCACGTTTGAAGTGGTCTATTCCGAAGGTCCAATTTTAGGCTACTAGTGCGAGAACTGTGACTGGTATCTCGTGGATAACACGAGTAACGTTGGCTTCCAAAGCGTCAATCACAGCTGGCTTATTCCGGAAGATTTAAGA
This sequence comes from Volucella inanis, assembly GCA_907269105.1. Taxonomy (NCBI): domain Eukaryota; kingdom Metazoa; phylum Arthropoda; class Insecta; order Diptera; family Syrphidae; genus Volucella; species Volucella inanis. The sequence continues at coordinate 155,455,313 of OU026153.1, forward strand.
ATTTATATATCCCCAGAGAATATAGTCCAAAAGTGTGATATTGCACGATCTAGGCCTCCAATTTACCGTAGCAAAACGTGAAATTAAGTGCTCACCGAAATGATTTCTCAACAAGTCTATTGTTTCACGCTCGTAGCGCCGTCTGGTTGAAACCAGAGCTCATCGAGACCATGTGCTTAAATTTCAGGAAGCATATAGTCCATTAACATGGCGCGATAACAATTACCATTGACGATAACGTTCTGATTTGCCTCATTTTTGAAGAAATATGGACCGATGATTCCACCAGCCCATAAGCCACACCATACCGTTTTTTTAATGGATGTAATGGTATTCTTGGTATTCTTCAGGTTGTTCATCAGCCCAATCAACAGCCAGAAATGGGCTTCATCAGTGAACAAAATTTCACGATAAAACAGCGGATTTTCATTGAGTTTCTCCAGAGCTCATTCAGTGCAAATTGCACAAGTTAAATTTTTTACGCTTTTAGGCGGAGATCCTCACGTAAAATACGCTAAGTTGTCGAATACGCCAAACCAAGCTGCTGAGAACGACGACGAATCGATTTGTTACGGTCTTCGGGTACACTCTCAGCTACAGCTGCTATAGTCTCTTCACTACGTGCTGGATGTGGTCTTACCGGTCTAGTATCATCCACTAATGTAAACTGCGACTCAAATTTGCGAATGGTATTCAAAATAGTAGTTTCAGTAGGTCGATTATGCGCACAGTAAGTTCCTCGAGTCGCACGAAAAACATTGCTCACAGAACGCTGATTTTCATATTACAGCTAAACAATTTGATTTGCCAAACAATAGTGAACAAAAATGACAAAGCAATTAGATAGGAGTCACGCGTGATCTGTCAAAAAAGGCCTACTGAAAATCAAACCCTACGATGAATCATCTTGTAGAAGCCGTTTTGTGCAGACTGCTAGAAATTTCAAAATGTAACCGCTTTTCTTTTATCTTAAGTGAGTTATACAAGTAAATATCTTGTCAGTGGTTTGCCAAGGTTTGCTAAGGTTTACCTTAGAAGCAAATCCTTTTCCATAAAATTGAGGTAAAGCCTCCGTTTGATTTAGGTGACTAGTGAAAATTGTTGTTTGTGTGAAAAGATATATAATCTAATCTTAATGTTACGAATATCTATATATGAAAATTCAACATTAGTCAGATTAAACTAACGCAAAATTGCCCGTCAGGGTCTAACTCTCAGAAGGCTTATCGTGACGACTTGGATAGAATTAAAAAAGTAAATAAATAAACGTGTGCACATGTACCCGAATATCTATCTACTCGTATACAGAGACTCGTTCTCTACCCCAGTTCTCCATCGGATTCAAGTTCATGGGAATTCGGTTAGGTTGTCCCCAAGCATGATGATATCATCATGCGATATTTTCATCAAGATGATGGGGTAGTGAACAAAAATCGATACTGCCCAAACAGTAAATACATGCCTTGACAGAAGTTCTCTTGCAGTGTTGTTACGGGTTTAGTGGCGAATGCGACCGAATTTATCTCCGTGAAGAAGAAACAAAATAAAGGCAAATTTATTTTGACAATAAAAAGATAAAAAAAAAGAAAAGAAATAATCCGAAAAAATATAATTCTCCACCGTGGGGCAAGCTTGAGTTTAAATTGAATTTTGTTTTTGTTTTTGGTCTATTCATAGTGTCCTTGCGGGTTTCCTACTAGCAACAGTTTGCTCAGCTGGTACTATACCAAATCGTCCCGTTGGAGCTGTACAAACAGGTAGCATACTTCCAAGCACCGGAAATAAACCAACATCTGGACGAGGAGTTATGCATCCAGCATTCGCAAATGCCGGCAAAACACCCGGTCTGGAAATTTGGAGAATCGAGGTGAGTTATTTTTATTTTAATTTTTACTGTAGAGTGCAGTGCAGTGCATTTGAGCATATTAATTTCATTTTATCTACAACTTTGGTAAATGTTTATATTATATGAGTCTGTGTGTGTGTGCGTGTTTATAAATAAGAGTGTGTGTATATTTTGTTTTTGTTAACAAAATAAAGCCGGTCGTTTTTGAAGTTCATAAAAATAGCTTTTAATGGACGACATCTGTTAGCAAGCATGTTGGCGAATGGTGTTTTGTATCGCACATACGAGTATGTATGCATCTATCAAGTGATGAATATCTTTTGGACACAATGATTAATAGGGAAAATTTCACGTATTCCTATAAACTCGTAATCGTAAAAAACGTTTCCAAAGCCACTCTTCCTCATATTTGTTTTGAGTAATATGATTCAAGTTACCCGGAGAACTGGTTTACTTTCAGAAATCATGATTTATCTTGTCGATGCAAAGGCAACCGCATTCAATTCGCATGATTAGAGTGATTTTCTTTTAAATTTGTAATGCACAATTTCCTCCCAGAGCCGTATGAATGCCTTCAAGTTGACTGTTACTTCATGGTTGGGTCGTTAATAATGAGCTGGTGCGAGTATAATGTACATATATTTAGAGACGGGAGGTAGATAGCCTTTCATCAATGCACCTAATTACGTAAAGTGTTTGTCATTGTACATCTGATTGATTAGTCTTTACTACATATAGGATTGTGGGCTTTGAAAAAATAGGTGAATTGCAAACTATTTTGCAGTTGGTGGTTTTATAGATTGTTGTGCAAAAACCGCAAAATACTGGATGCTCTTAGTGACGTAAGAGGTGCTTTGAGGTGTTTGGAAGTTTCCGCATCACTAACATGGGAACATTCATTTGTGACCTTGATAGTTCGAGTAACTAGCAAATCTTCTCGGAGATGAAGTACAGCTGAGATACCAAATCTAAGGTGGTACAATATGGCATTGTGATTCCATAAAGATTGTCAAAATGATCTCGTACTGTCCCTTTTGCAAAGTGTTAGTTTTAAGGACATTACTGCTTGACTTCATCGCTACTGCTTTTGGATGAAACATCGTGTGTTGATGAGTATTGCAATGTTTGCAATACGTACAATGATCATGTCATTGTCGCTCCTTTGTCCTTTTTGAAGGCAGTTAAAACATAATCTCAATCACTATCTGATTTCATTATATAGGGTGATTCATCGCGAGGTTTGATTTTCAAACATTTTGACAGATCACGCGTTTTTTGTTCAGTTTCGTTTGGCAAATCATCATGAAAAGACTCACACCACAACAACGTCTCCAAATTATTCAGCTCTATTACGAAAATCAGCGTTCTGTTTTTGTGCGATTTGAGGAACTTACGGTGTGCATAATCGAACTACTAAAACCACAAGAATTGAAGCCAGGCCACTTAAATTTGCGTCATATTTTCAGTGAGTGGGCTCTGGAAAAATTCGATGAAAATCCGGTATACCCGAAGAGTACCAAGGGCTACCATTACATCCATTAAAAACAACAGTATGGTGTGGTTTATGGGAATGTTACCGTCAATGGTAACCATTATCGCGCCATGTGAACGGACTATGTGACGCTTTCAACGTCTGATATCGTGCGGTCAGAAACTCATAAAAGTCGTATAGCGTTTGGAGTTCCTTGCTAGACTTGAATTATTGTTCATATATGGTATTCAACGACTCTCCTTCCATAGTCCTTGATTCATTAAGTGCAATACGATCACAGTTGCAAACATCGACCCTGAGGTTCGATGTATTTGTTATGCATTGCCTTGTTGTGCCTAACAATCGTATACTGAGCTAGTAGCTTCGTTGGCTATGTAGCTCTACTGACAAAGATTGTTAAACAAAGTCAAATCAGTCGTTTCTTTTTATATCGGTCTAATAGCATATCCTAGATTACTTGATATCCATGGTCCGTGGCAGTAAAATGCTGTAGAGTTTGCTGAGTTCCCCATTCAGGTAAGCCTTTAAATATTACAGTTTCTGTGCCACATTGATGGCCGTTTGTGGATCCGTTCAGTGAACAGATCTTTGAATTCAGTCCACTTGATATAGTTATATTATGCTGGTTCGGGTCGTTCTTGGAAAAGTTGCTACAGATGCTCTCGATCTGTTTACCTGCCACGTGTTTGCTTACGTTTACTTGAAAGATGTCCTAGCGTCAGGTCTACTGACAGGATCACTGAATATTAATCACTGAACTGTTAATTTCAATTGATTTATTTGTCAAAAAATCAAGTCTTTAATATGGTGGTAATTAATTGTTTTTATCAGACTACCGGCTACACCCATTTTAATTTTAGGAAAAGATAGTGATGATTATTATTGTTCGGGATCCTTGATCTGTAAGGCTACAAAAAACTACGGTAACAATTTGCTGAGCTCGGCAATCATGTGTGCAATATGAGTGTCATCGCTCTGCTAGCAACCTAGCAGAGTGCCTAGTTGGCTTGGAATTTTAAACCATTCTTTTATGAGATAGAGAGAAAGTCCAGAAAGACTTCAACGACAAGACGAACAACACAACAACAACAGAGCATGGATTACAAAAAAGAGAAGGCAAGGAAAAAAAAAAAACCACACATCTATTAAATACATATTGAGTGAACTCGGTTTCCATGCTTAATCAAAGAAATAGAAAATATGGAAGAGTTCTGATATGGTTTGGGGTATGTTATCTTCATGACTTTAGAATTGGAATTCGTGAAAATTTTCTAAAATCTGCCTGTAAAAGTTTGATCGATTTCAAGCCATAAAACCGACATGATATGGTATGCGATTCTGCGAAACTCCACTTTGAGCATCGGTTGTAACTTGAGCCTCTATTGCTTCTTGGACCGTAGTTTAATATGGGAAATTTTTTAGTCCGAAGTTTGCCCACTTCTTATTAAATCGCGCTTTGTCGTTTTTCCATTATACTTCTCGTATCTCAGTATGATAAAGCTATACGAACGACTGTCATGCATTACCGATCTCTAGGGTAAAACTGATTTTTTGATCACGAAATACTGCGAAATTTTTGTGCTACTTAGTCATCGCAATTTTAGTGTTGATAAAGGACTAAAAACGCCTTTACTGCTTTGGCGCGTGCCTTAGGAACCGCCTTTCCCTGCTATTTTTTGCCATGTTCCATTTCTAACTCAAGATGCATTTAATCGGTTTCGGCTCCGGTTTCATTCCAGCCTTCAATTAAAAGACCAATGATTATGCTACCTTTGCACAGTTAATATACTGCGGCCATTTAAAAAAATCAGTGGGCAGGTCAGACTTTACATTAAATTCTAAAAGACATGTATTCCCCTGTTCTTAGTCCAGGATTGCATTTTGTTCCTTACTATTATCGTCTCATTGTGTTACCAGTCTTCATTCCAATTTACATATTCGGACTTATGAAGCACCGAGTAAGGTTTTGCACTAAACTAACAGTTTTTGTTTATTTTCATTTTTCATTGTAGTTGTTCCACATATCTTGTACAACTGACAGACAGCAGAAAGACCTATTAGATAAATATATATATAAAGTTGCTCTGAATCTCGTAATCGATCTCCTACCTTTATCACTTAATTGGAATGTATAGGGTTTTCCAATAGGAACTTGACAACTTTGAATTTAATTTGTGAACGCACTCTTTCACTAATCATCAAACTGTCACTGCCAATTTATTCAGTAAACATTTTCATCATGATAAAGTATACTAACGATTCTACAGATATTCGGAGTCGGTGACTGCAACTTTGAAGGCGTTAACTCCAATTTTCGGTCGTAATTCTCGCCCTAGTAGACAGGCAATAACAAGTTTAGTGCAAAAATTTGAGTCTACATATTCGTTGTGTGATGTTGCCGTGTCAGTGAGACAACGGGTTGATTGAAGTGTCGAAAATATCGCTGCCGTTGAGACGTCTGTAGCAAACTGTCCAAATCAGTCAATTGCACGGCGTTCTCACTCAGACCACATTATGGCGTATTTTGCGTAAGGATCTTGGTTTAAACTAATATAAGATCAAGCTGACTCAAGAATTGAAGCCGATGGACCATTTGAAGCGACGTACGTTCTCCGATTGGGTTCTGGAGAAGATGCGCCAAGATGATGAATTTCATCATCTTCAGTAACGAAGCTCATTTTTGGCTCAATTAGTTCGTCAATAAGCAAAATATGCGTTATTGGTCGGATGAAAACCCACATGTTCTTCATGAATCACCACTTCATCCACAAAAAATAACTGTTTGGTGCGGTTTGCATGCCGGCGGCGTTATTGGGCCATATTTTTTCGTCGACGATAACAATCGTCACGTTACTGTGAATGGTCAGCGTTATCGCGCCATGATCACCGATTTTTTTTGGCCCAATTGGAAGATATGGACTTGGAAGACATGTGGTTTCAACAGGATGGTGCTACAAGCTACACAGCATATTTATTGAAGAATTTGTATGGTGAGCGTGTTATCTCAATTCATGGGCCAGTCGATTGGCCGCCTCGTTTGTGCGATTTAACACCGCTTGACTATTTTTTGTGGGGTTACGTTAAGTCATTGGAAGAGCTCAGAGCCAACATTGAACGCGAAATAGCGGCCGTTTCGGCCGAATGTGTGACCGAGTCGTTGAAAATTGGGTCCAACGAATCGACCGCTGTAAACGTGCCCACGGTGGCCATATGAACGAAGTCGAGTTTCATTCATAAATGATTTGATTGTACTTCAAGCCAATAACAAGGTTTTTAAAATATCTCAAATGGTTTGCCTTTTATTTAAAAAAAAAGTTGTCAAGTCGTTATTAGAAAACCCTATACAAATGGGGCTATCGTGGCTGGGCTGCTCGATTTGCTGACTGGTTTTTTGCACCTCAGCTACCGAAGATCCTCACTAAAAGCAGGTTGTTGCGAAACCTTCACCCAACTGTGCCGCTGAAAATCCCCTTGATGCTATGTCTACTGGGTTGTGGCCTGATGACACATGCTTCCAGATGTGACTCCTAGATAAGTCTTGGATGGCACTGACCATGTTGGCTTCTAATGTTTTAAGGAATCTTCATGATCCAAAAAAAAAAACACTATTATTAAAACGCTCTAATAATTTTTTTGATGTGCTGGACATTCAACGATCTGCTGATTTGCTCCATAAGCTCGCATAAAAGATGTGTCGCACATAACTCCAGTCTCGGTATGAAAATCGTCTTAACTTTGCAACCCCGCTACTAGGTTGCAGCTTGTCTATACGTCGTTCAATGTTGACTGCAGGTACGCACTGATTTATGCGTCAGCAAATAATAATCAATAAATCATAAGAATGCTATAAATCCTGGATAAAAATCTTAACAGATGAAAGATATCTTTTGGGATCGTACAATCTTGCAGTTACGCTAACGACAACTCGCTTTGTCAGCTGGCGACTACCAATGTCGTCGCATATCTTGAATTTGATCTCGCCTGCGGAGAAATTAGACATCCAGTCAAATATATAGGCGTGTTGGCATCCTTGATGACATATATTTGCCAAGCTTGAAGTCTGCTGCTCTTATGGTAGTGATGAAATTATTTCTTTTCCCAATGTGATGGTTTGCTTCTCGACAACTGCTCCAGTATCATGGGCTGAAAAGTCAGTGCCGTTTTATAGTAAAATACAAAATTATTGCAAAATTCAACTTTATTTATCAATATAGTTGCCTTCGAGGGCGATACACTGATTGAAACGATTTTTCAATCTTTCGATACCAGTTTTGTAGTACGATTTCGGTTTAATCTCAAAAAAGGCCTCTGTTTCGGCGATTACTTCTTCATCGGTCTTAAATCTCTTTCCGGCGAGCATTCTTTTGAGGTCTGCGAATAGGAAATAGTCGCTGGGGGCCAAATCTGTACAATACGGTGAGTGGGGAAGCAATTCGTAGCCGAATTCATTCAATTTTGCCATCGTTTTCATCGACTTGTAACACGGTGCATTGTCTTGATGAAACAGCACTTTCTTTTTCTTCAAATGCTGCCGTTTTTCTGCGATTTCGTCCTTCAAACACTCCAACAACGCAATGTAATAGTCGCTGTTGATAGTCTGCCCCTTTTGGAGGTGGTCGATGAAAATTATTCCATGTGTATCCCAAAATACGGATGCCATAACCTTGCCAGCCGACTGTTGAGTTTTTGGTCAGCTGACTGCCGACTTGACTCTGGTGTCAAGTGATGGAGCCAAGTTTCATCCATAGTCACATACCGACGCAAAAATTCGGATTTATTGCGGTTGAACAGCTTTAAACACTCCTCTGACTCATCAACACGTTGTTGCTTATGGTCGACTGTGAGCAAAGGCGGCACCAACTTTGAACAGAGTTTTCGCATGTCCAAATATTCGGGTATGATATATCCAACACGCTCTTTTGATATTTTCAGAACCTCAGCTATCTCGATCAACTTCACTTTATGGTCATTCGTAATTATTTTGTGGACTTTTTTTATGTTTTCATCTGAAACAGCCTCTTTTGGACGTCCACGCGTTCATCATCTTCGGTATGACCCGGTGCAGAGTCCGGGTAACACTTATCAAGCCATTTCTTTGCATCGGCTGCATTTTTTCCCATCAAAAAGCAATGATAATTCAACACACGAAATTGCTTTGAATCCATCTTTCACAATAACAAAAGTTGCTTCACTCAAAACGCTATATCTCTAGAACTAATCGTCCGACAGCTCTCAGATTTATACACGTATCTTTTGAAGGTTGGTACTAACTGATTTAATTCAAAGTCTCTCTCTCTTAAAAACGGACTTTTCAGTCCGATTTCATATCATACGTCACTACCGTCAGCCAAAATTTTCCAAACTCTTCATACGGATGGACCTTTCAGAATATCCTCTGCAGATCCCACTGATTTGGATTTATTCGCACTTATTCTGTGCATTTTCTGAACGCACGCAGTAATTGCAACCTTGAAGCACTAGAAACGCGTGATAATTACTGTTAGATCGCTCCTAGAAGTTGCACGTCATTTAGTGAAGCGCCACTGTCAGGTTTATGAGTCGAAGACTACTCAAAAATTTCTTGTTTCGTAATGATGAGAAATGCAGCAGGTAGTTCCGTCCAGTCTTGTATCCTTGATCACTGGAAGCATGTGATTCAATTCTAGGTACTCACGCATGAAGTTTTTATATTTCTCCTTCAGCTCTTTGTTCGCGAACAATCTCTTCTCGAGTTTAAGAAAGATTCCAATTGTTTCAAATTGTTTTACACAAAAAATTAAATCATAAACTTAAAACAAATATAAAACAAAATTGATTACTTATGGAATATTAATCAAAAGCTATTTTTTATTTTTACGGTTTTGTACCAATATTGAAGTAAGCACCCTCCTAAAGCTCACAAATATGAGTGTCTTTTCTTAAGGACAATCAAAGTTGTTGAAAAAGTTGTTGAAAAAGTTGGAAAAAAGTTGTAATCTCAAACAGATATTGTTTTAGAATAGCTCAGATGGGAAAGGGTTACGAAAAAGACTTGACGTTTCAGAAACTGCCCATGTGTGATAGTCGAAACAAATTATTCGTCCGCATCCCAGCTATTGTATTTCTATTTCTAAATTATTTTACACGTCAGCATCTTCACTATTTACTTCCATTTCATATGAATCTTTAGAACTTCAGAATTTAATAACCTGTTAAGTGAACGAATATTCTGTATGGGATTTTCAGCATCGTTTACTAATGTTTTGTATCTGTGATCATCTACAAACATCTTTTTCATCATAGTCTTACACTATCCCTCTGCATGAAAAATAACTTTTTTCTATAAAAGAATGAAATCTGTTTTTAGGATGCCTTTTCAAACACTGCTGGCACTTCAACATAAAATGTATTACATCATTCCCACTATGTGCGCTACAGACCATTGAATAAATCAATCATCACTTTCAATTAAGTGTTTCGATTTCCTAACAAAAAAAGTAACTATCTCGAAATTGAAGACCTAAAATAAAAAGGTGCGAAAATGTGAAAAAAAAACATCAGAATATTTAGTAGATAATTGGGGAGCATCTCAAAATGTTTATAAACACCAGGTTCGATGTGCTTTTATGTTAGTCCACATGAATATAAAAGCCAAAAAACATTGGACTAAATACTAGTATTTCTTTTACGACAAAATTTAAAATTATATTTCAAAAAGCTTGAGATCTTCTGATATTTAATGCATTGCAGCTGTTGGAAATGCTATGTACGTGACATTCCGACAACTGCTATAATACGAAAGCCAGTCCACTTGGTTCATTGCTAAAATAGGCCATAGGGATTTGTTCACTTTTATCTTTTATTCTAAAAAATACAAAAAATTTTTATATTCCTTTTTATTTTTTTTTGAAAAAAACAAGTGGATCTGGAATTCAATAGATTTATTTCTTGCCTTTTGTCAGATGCATTTAGTTGCGTAGTACTAAGAGGTTGAGGTAGGTATCAATATACATTTCGCCTCCATGTTAGGCAAGATGTTCATTTACTGCAGGGGTTGAATCGCATACTTCTTGGGTCGGATATGCGTAGATATACAATCGCTCTGCTATTTTTTCATCTGTCAAAAATGACAACACAGAATAGTTAAAAAATGTTTTGTCATTCTTTGACAGATGATAAGTTAAGACATTGACGTTAATAAGAATGGAAAAATGGCGCAGATGATACTTTCCCATGATGGTTTTACAGAAAACTTCCCCAGACCTAGGCAGCATAAGCCAAAGTTCAGTATAATGAGCTCCGTGACATTAAATTACAATAAAATATTGTTTCTATCTAGAGTCATCATTATTTAAACAGTCGGTAGGTTAGGTCACAAGCCTATCGAAATATGGGTAGGCAATTTTTTTTAGTGAAGATAAAAATAAGATTGTTTCGCTGTATAAAGACAAAAGTGTCACGAAAATATGGAATAATCGGTAACCGGTCGGTGAATCTAATGTTTGCTAGTGTGAGAATATATCGTACAATGGCAGATACTTGAGTCCTGCCAATAATCACCATGGAAATTGTGATGAAAATGTCGCCAGTGGAATTTGTATGGGATGCTTTAAATGGCGCACAAATCCTGCAGTGCCTTATGACAGAAAAATGCAGCTTAAACCTAGAGATTTTTTATACAGGTATACGTCCAAATTTATCAAAAGATTTAACAAAGAAAACACAGAAATAATTAAAATCAATTCTTTAATTCTCAACATAGTCTCCTTTTAGGTCGTCACACTGTTCACAACGGTGGTCAGTAGCTTCGATACACTGTTTATGTCGAGCTCCCCAAAATAACCATCCATCAATACTCCACGTCTTTATTGTTGGCAAATCTTTTTCCAATGAGCCATTTTTTCAAGTTTGGAAAGAGAAAATAATCCAAGGCGCTAAATATAGCGGATAGGCTGCAAGAGAAAGCAATTTGAACTTTATTTCATTGATTTTTGCCACAGCAATTAGGGATGTGTGATCTGGTACATTGCTTTGAAGAAATTAGACTTTCTATCTTCGGATAATACTTGCCGTTGATTGTTTTTCCTTTTTAAGGAATTTATTTCATGCGCATCCCAAAATACTGACGCCATATTGCCAGTTGAACTGTCCTCGCCTTGTTTGAAACTAATTATCCCAGGTATGAAGTAATGGACTCATATTTTATCCACGGTTAGAAACCTCGCCAAGTAATTCATTGGAATATGTTAATGAGGATGTTTTTGTTCCATTGTGAACAATCTTGCTGTCTCATATCTAAATCTTCTGTCAATATCCTGTCAATGCCCAATACGATATTTGTCTTGATAGCTTCTAGAGCGTTGTTTAAACTTTGACAAACAATATTTTATTGTTGTCAACAAGGAAGCAGCCTCCTTCACGGTAGAATCTATCTCGGTTTTGATATTGCTTGGATTGACATTCTATGTTTAAAAATTCACTGAGATCATTCACTACTGATGGCTGTCAAACAAGTAGTGTATTCAAACTTCAAACTTTGGCAGTAGGGGTAATAGTACAATAATTGTTTTCAAACAACAACTATACGTCAGCTCGTGTAGTATATACCGGGTGAGTTTTTTAACTTGAGACATCAAATTAACTCGAAAAATACGCGATATCGCGAAAAATGTTTCAGGCAGAAGTCACAAGGTTCTGAAGGGGATATAAGATAGTGACCACGAGTTTGACAGTGAACCCCATTTTCAAGGTCAAAGGAAGGTCACTTTTGATTTTTTAATGGGAACCCATATTTTTTTTTGACAGATTCGTAATGTGCGAGAAAAATTACAATTATTTTACATGAAACACTTTTTTCAAAAATGCGTTCTTTTCCCGTCAGAGGGCGCCATAAAACGTAAGACATCAAAATTACTCGAAAAGTACGAAATATCGCGAAAAATGTTTCAGGCAAAAGTCACAAGGTTCTGAAGGGGAAATAAGATGGTGACCACGAGTTTGACCTTGAGATCCATTTTCAAGGTCAACCGAAGGTCACTTTTGATTTTTCAAATGATAATTCCTGATTTTCATTACTCAGTCGTATTCCTCAATGGGGCACACGATTTTGTCTCAAAGATCTTATTCATTCAGTGCTAGATACCCCTGCACTTGTTTGGGTGTTAGAAGGTCGAGATTTGTTTTGAGGAAGTCATTAAAGTCAGTTTAAACTCAAAGAAATTTCAGATAGAGACAAATTGTCTTAAACTTATCTGAGAGTGTATAATGTGCACTCTGCCCTTTTTTTCTACTTGAACGGAACTGTACTGAAACTGATTATCATTAGTAACGTTTTCCAGATTAATAATGCAGGCTATTTCAATTCAAGAGAAAATTGAAATGATATTGATTTATGGAGGAAGTGGAAGGAACATCGATTGTGCTGTTGCTCTTTACCCCCAAAGTTTCCCATACCAGATACGATCGCACGCTTCCTTTTATCGGGTAATCCAACAATTCACTGGTGAAGGAAGCGTGCAACCAAAGAAAAGGAATCGGTCAGGGTGGTTGTGTGAGGACAATGAAATAGCAGTGTTAGCTGCCGTTGCACACGATCCTCAAATTAGCACTCACCAAATAAGTAGTGAATCATTAATTTCTCAAACGACTGTCTGTAAGATATTACATCGGCATAAATACCATCCTTATCATGTTTCTAGTGAGGATTTTCGCAACCGGGTTTCCTTTTGTCAATGGGCACTTCAGCAAAATGAACGAGACTCCCTTTTCTTCGCCAAGGTGTTATTCTCTGATGAGTCGACTTTCACCAATCACGGTACGGTCAATCGACATAATATGCATTACTGGGCTACCGAAAACCCTTTTTGGTTGCGACAAGTTGAACGTCAGCATCCTTGGAATGTTAATGTTTGGGAGGAAATTATTGGGGATAAATTAATAGGTCCATATTTTATTGAAGGCAACTTGAATGGCGAAAAGTATGCAAACTTCCAGCATTACTAGGTCCGAGGCAATGGCCTGCTAGATCACCTGATCTTACGTCACGTGATTTCTTCTTGTGGTTCTACTTAAAAAGTGAGGTTTACAGAAAAAGCCAACACCAAAAGATTACGCCAGAAATACTTCTCAGCTCTGTTGGTACATTCAGAGCGCGGATAGACAAGTGTATTGAAGTGAATGGTCACATTTTCGAGCATTTGTTGAAATAGTCTCGGAAAATAAACGTCGAAATGGGAAGAATTCAATGATTCAACAGTGGGAGGCAAGGGGACCCACTCTTATTAATCACCCCGAAGGAAACAAAATACTGCTACGTCCACGTCGTTGTTTCTGGGTTATGCTAAACGCAGCATGTAAAAACAAATGACAAGCCTACGAGCAATACGACTGAGCAATGAAAATCAGGAATTATCATTTGAAAAATCAAAAGTGACCTTCGTTTGACCTTGAAAATGGGTCTCAAGGTCAAATTCGTAGTAACCATGTTATGTCCTCTTCAGAACCTTGTGACTTTTGCCTGAAGCATTTTTCGCGATATCTCGTACTTTTCGAGTAATTTCGATGTCTTAAGTTTTATGGCGCCCTCTGACGGGAAAAGAACGCATTTTTGAAAAAAGTGTGTCATGTAAAAGAATTGTAATTTTTCACGCAGATTACGAATCTGTCAAAAAAATAGGGGTTCCCATTGAAAAATCAAAAGTGACCTTCGTTTGACCTTGAAAATGGGGCTCATGGTCAAACTCGTGGTCACCATCTTATGTCCCCTTCAGAACCTCGTGACTTTTGTCTGAAACATTTTTCGCGGTATCGCGTATTTTTCGAGTAATTTGAATGTCTTAAGTTAAAAAACTCACCCTGTATACGACTGGTAAATGATGAGCGAACAGAGGTGTGGATCTTGATTGCTATTAAATGATATTTCCTGAATTCATCATGGATAGTTTTTATGACGAATATCAAGTAGAAGTAGTAGTATTAGTAGTAGTAGTAAAGAAGATTTTAGTTCTGTATACATTATAATTAAAGCATTACCAAACAATCTTTAATGACCTAGATTGACATGAAGAAAAAGTTTAAGATATAATAGCAAAATTTATTATTATTATTAAGTTAAAGCAAAAAACATGATTAAAAGCTTTCTGTTAAAATTTCAAGAGGACACTCCAACCTCTTTCTCCGTTTAAGACGCTTTGTGTTTCTTTTTCTTCTAAAAAGTTTGTTTCGAATATATCTCTCCTGATTTTACGTAAGTTTGATCACTGGCCAAATAGGTACAACATTCAAAGCCAAGAATTCTCCTCTCGCTCGAAAGATAGTTTTAATTATTTTGGAGAAATAGTTTGCATGAAAGTAGTTTACTGCACCCAAAATGTGGTTCAGCCTGGTGATATATCGCTTATGCTGTGAAGTGAATTTATTTATTTTTTTTTGTGAAAATAGAACACTAATTTTTAATGGGAAAGTAAAAAAACATTTTATTCAAAGTATTGGCCATTGCTAGCTACACATTTTTCCCATTTTTAGGTAATTTATGGATTCCAATAAAACAGTTTTTTTCGACTTCTTCGTAGGATTCGAAGTGCTGCTCAGCTAATGCGTGCTCCATCGATGAAAACAAATGGTAGTCGGAAGGAGCCAATTTTGGTGAATACGGCGGGTGGGGTATCAGCTCCCAGCCAAGTGTTTGCCGTTGTATCTTGAACCAGCTTTGCTTTGTGTGCAGATGCATTGTTATGGAGCATGCCATGTCTTCTGGCCCATTCTGGTCGTTTTTCGCTCAATGCATGGTTCAAATTGGTCATTTGTTGTCGGTAGCGATCTGTATTAACGGTTTTACCAGGGTTTAGGAGCTCGCAGTACACCACATCTTTCTGGTCCCACCAGACTAGATTAATTCATGATTTTATTCGTTTAGGATTCTGAAAATAAATTTTTTATCGCCAGTAACAATTCGAAGCAAAACTGATTTTTTTTATCGTGTTTTGAAGCAAAATTTCAGAAGTGGTTTTTCGGTTTTTGGATCTTTCCCAGAAATTGTTTGTTGTACAACATTTAACATTTCTGTCATTTGTTTCTAACTGAAAGTACCATCTTCATCCAATATTGTTTACAATTCGGCGTCTTTTTTGTTGATCTTCCACATTTTTCATTTCTCACATCAAAATCGTTATCTCTGAACCGTAGAAACCATCTTTTGCTTCTGATAGAGCATGATCACCATATGCCTCGACAAGCATTTGATGCGACTTTGCATCACTTTTCTTCAAATGAAAACAAAAAAATTAATGCTTTCCGCAAGTCATCCTTTTCTGGTACAAAATTCGACACTTTTGACACGATGAAAGTAATTGATGTTGCTTGCTCAATGACTTGATGTATACTAAATATATTTGACAGGTGTCATAGCAACAAAAAAAAAAAAAAAAAAAAAAAAAAAAATAAATAAATAAAATTAAGGCCCGTTTATGATAAATGTTCCCTATCGAGACATTTGTATCTTGACGCTCTCTTCATACCGGTACACCTGGTAATATACTCATCTACGAAGGACATGAGCTGTGTTCACAATCCAGCCACATTGTTCACGTCTAGCCTTGCTGGTAGTGGAACTCTGTAAGACTCTGAGAGTAGTATCTATTCCTTTATAAAATCGAGTTTGTTCTTTCTCATCCTAAACCTCTTTCGCCCGCGCTGTGTACAAACATTTTAAGGATACACAAATCCCTTGAGAGCGCGTTAATTATAAAAAAAACAAGAGTCTTACAAATCTTTTAGCGAGTCTTGAAGATTTCGTTTGAAGAACCTTGAGAATAAAATCGAAATACAACTTGAGTGCGTCTAAAAACATGTTGCGCAGTACAGTCGCAGTTAATAACATATAGTTTGGGTTTGTAGATAGACGTGGAAGAAACGAAGTAATTTTTCCATTTCCTCGTGTTGTTTGTAACCCCATACTTGAGCAACATAACATCATAATAGCAAAGAATATATAATTACCAAGATGTATAATCTGCCTCAAAAAATGAAAACGATTTCAAAAAGCTCTTTTCCAAATAATAAAAAAATAAACGAAACAAAAAATATTTGAGAGAAATACTCTCTCTCTCTCTCGCTCTCTCTCTCTCGCTCTCTCTCTCTCTCTCTCATCTTGATTCTCGACGCATTGCACATATTTCATGAAAATATTTAATTTAGATTCTTACTTATTTTTTGATGATCGCATAATTCTACTTCGTAACAAATAACTTAAAATGTTCCATTTTTGTGCGTTGAATTTGAAGTGCGTATTTTTTTTTTCTTTTTTATGGGATTGCTTCATGAAAACAGGTGATGAAGTGAAAAATAAAAGAACAAAAACATTTCCTGAGCAAATGTTTTTCCTTAACTATTTACAAATTCAGTTTGGTCAAATTTTTTTTCCAATAAATTTTTCATATGATGCGACGAAAGCCTAGGTTGAGTTAAGGGAAGAAGAAATTGTATGGGAGGGTGTCTATCTCCCCCTGTTTAGGCGGGAGGGACAATTTAGTAGAAAAAGGATTTAGAATGGAAAAAAATATATAAAAAATTAACCTAGGCATATATTTGTGGCCTTTTTGCATTTTTCTCTGATATGTTTTATGTCAGGACTACCTGAATATATGGAACCAAAACCCAAAATATGTTTCTTATTTATTTTGAAAAATTGATCACATGTCACATTAAGCTTCCCAAAATCTGAGTTGCGGCTGTAATTTTTTTGAAATAAGATAAGTTCAGATGGAGCGCTTTACTTCATCTGTTTCACAGTTTATTTTCGGGCAAACTTTAAAAGCGACGTAGTCTATGAAATACCTCATTGATACCAAATCAATTCCAATGAAGAATGAAGAAATCAGAATACTTTTCAAAAATTTCAAAATCAGGCAATTTTTTGTCATATTGCTGATCATTCTGAACTGCTGAGATGGATAAAGAAACATTTTCATCGCATCTAATAATGTTAAGCATAGAATCGTTATCCTCTTCGCAACTGCTTAAAGAACAAGATCGAATTATGTTAGTAGTCATCACCTTTGCAATTATTATATTGAACTCATATAGAGATGGGTTTTGATTGTTTCTTCTTTTCTGTCTTATAACTGCGAATAATTTTTCCAATGCATCGTAGTTTAAGCGCATGGTTAGTAGGAAAAAATGTCTTCAGAACAATCGTTAAATAAATCATCAGGATTTATAGACTGTTGAATCCCTTTCAAAAAATAAACAGTTTTTGATTGCTGAACCAAGGAAATTTGAGAAATATAACTCTTAAAAATTTTTAAAAATTCCTAGTCTTTTGGTTTATTTTTGGTTTTTGAGAACCGCTCTTTGAAGAAATTATTTTTTGTCCAGTTTTTTTTTTGTTTAGGTAGTTTCGAATTGTTTTGTATTCTTTTTCGCAGTTATGATTTCTTCTTTTGCTTTTATATCTTCTGTACAAGCAATCTCTTTCCAAACATGCTCTCTTAAGATCAGTAGTCATCCAGTTATGCTCATTTGACTATCCCCTGTATTCTCTGATATGTGTTACAGATTAAACCAGTCTATTGAAGTGGTGTCTAAATTTATTGTCACGACAAACTGTCCAATTTGTCGCGAAAGCTCAATACTGTTGATGAAGTTGCACCTTCTAGGCATATTTACCTTCCGATCTTTGTTGGATAATAATGTAACACAGTTGCTATTAGAATTGCTATTATTCCAATGGAACATGCGTTGGAAAGCTACTGTCATTGTACGTCATTTCAATATATGCCATTCATTTGAAGCGTAAACAACAATAATTTTTTTTTTTCACTCAAATATGTCGAACTTTGTGCCTGAAAAAGTGTTTTTGCGGGGAAGTTTTATTTTAGTGGAAGTTTATGGTGAAAATGCGCTAGCTAAACGAACGTGCCAAAAGTGGTTTTGCACGATTTAAAAGTGGTGATTTTGGCTTCGAAGACGATGAACGTCCTGGGCAGCCAAAAAAGTTTAAAAATGAAGAACTGGAAACATTACTCTATGAAGATTGTTGGCAAACACAAGAACAGCTCGCAGAATCTTTGGGTGTCACTCAAGCAGCCATTTCAAAACATTTAAGAGCAGCTGGATATATTCAAAAGCAAGAAAATTGGGTTCCACATGAACTCAGGCCGAGAGACGTCTAAAGGCGGTTTTGCTTGTCCGAAAAGCTGCTGCTGGAATGCCACAAGGCCAGGAAGTCATTTTTGCATTGGATTGTTATTGGTAATGAAAAATGGATCCATTACGATAGCCCCAAGCGCAAAAAATCATATGTGAAACCCGGCCAACCAGCCAAATCAACGGCAAAGACGAATACCCATACCGCGAAGGTAATGTTCTGTATTTGGTGGGATGAGATGGGTGTGCTGTATTAGGAGCTGCCAAAACCGGGTGAAACCATCAATAGACAACGCTACCGAACATAATTAATCCGTTTGAAGAGAACAGTAGCCGAAAAACGCCCGGAATATGCGACTAGACACGAGGGAATAATTTTCCATCATGACAACGCTCGGCCCCAAGTTGCTATTCCGGTTAAGAACTATTTGGAAAAAAGTGGATGGGAAGTCTTACCCCACCCGCTTTTTAGCCCAGACCTTACCCCTTCTGACTACCATTTGTTCCGGTCGATGCAGAGCGCCCTCACTGAAATACGGTTCACATCAGAGCAGAATATCAAAAATTGGCTTGATTTATTCTTGGCTGCCAAGCCGGCGCATTTCTTTGGGGATGGGATCTACAAATTGCCAGAAAGATGGAAAAAAGTCATAGCTTCAGATGAGCAATACTTTGAATAATACTATTGTACATGTTTTTCTTAAATAAACGTTCAAATTTTGAAAAAAAAAACCGCACGAATTAAATTACATACCCAATATATACAATAGTAATCTGAAAAATTTAGTTCGACGACTGCGGATATAATATTTGAGCATTTGGTGCGAATCAAACAATGATCATTTCTGGTTTCAATATTTCGTGAAAGGTCAACGCGAGTATTGGATTTAATTGAGTTCACCAGTCCTTTTGACGCTATCAGTGAAAGATATTTGCTTACATTGGGTTGATAGACCTCATTTGTATCATTCGGAAGATTTTCTTTCATCCAGTTCTGCAAGAAGATCTTTCAGATGACAAAAATCTTCAATCCAGTGATTGGAATTCAAGTATACCGGAACAAGTAAACTCTTTATACTCTCCATCTGACACATAGTTATGCTATTATCTCCATTCATTTCAAATTTCATAATGCAAATGCCAAGTATAAACCAGGACCATTTTAGTTATGGAGCCGTTTACTACACAGCTATTTACAGCTATGAAAAGTTTCATTTCTCGAATTTCGTTATTTTTATGGCCGACATAATTATCTTTTTGAGTCGAAAATTGGCGGAATGGTTAAACTTTTCAAAAGAAGTGGTTTAGCCGTGAATCAAGCAATTTATCATCATGCACAACCATCACGTACACGCCAAAACATTACCACTGTGAGCTAAAACGTTCGAAATGAACGAAGGACCTCGATTAGTCGCCGAAGGTAATAATTCGAATTTTCTTACATACCCGTATAAGATATAAATGGGATGAAAATTAAAGCAATCATCCACAACCATCACTTAAACGAAACTGACAATATTTCATCAAAAGTAACCTTTTCTGACGAATTTGATGTTAAACTGGCGTATGTGGAGCCCAAAAGACCCTCATGTGATTCACGAAAAACCAATGCATCCCAAAAAAGTTACTTATTATGTGGTTTGTGGGCTGGTGCCATCATTGGACTCATTTTCTCAAAGATGACGCTGAGGAGAGCAAAACTTAAATGCTGAACCTTATATTGATAGAATTTGATTGACATCTTCTTTCACAGCTTGAACGTCTTGAATGTGGCTGAGCTCTGGCTTCAATAAGATGCCGCTACTGCACACACATCTCACCAAAGGAGGTGAACTTATTCAAAGGCCGCACTATTTAGCCTAGAGAATAAGTTGTATGACCACCGAGTTCATGCAGTTTAACTCCGTCAGACATCTTTTTATAGAGTTTTTTTGAAAATTAAGGTCAAGAATTTAGGCACAAGTCGAGACCTTAGACGCAGCATTAGAAGATTGAGGCAATTGACATAAGTGCATTCAATACGTTCTAGAAATATTGCCGTAACAAATCAAAGATACTCCAAGTAGAAGCATCGACCATCAATCTATAATGAAGATCTCTATGTTGTATTGTAGTTTGTTCTTTTTTTTCTAATCATTCAATCAGATGGCAACGAATTATACTAGGCCAGTGGAAGGTGAATCTTGCAAAAAATATGATACAAAATTTAATAAAATTAAATTTCGTTCTTCCTGTCAATCCGATAGTAATACAAGTTCATCTATGCATTTGTTGGGCATCACATAAATCAAAAACCCGCAGAATATAATCATTGTATTAAAATTTAAATTCAATGGCATACTATTAATTTTGAGAGATGCCAGAGTCCTATATAATCAAAAAAAAAAAAAATCACAAATTTATTACATTTAACACGTCGTAAACACTGCAACCGGAAGCACTAATAATCCGTCAGATAACCCGTACAAATGTATTTGACTCGAACTGAGTCGCATTGACTCACATCCGTGCTTGTATCTATAAGCACATAAGTTAAAATCAAAAACGCAATCAGCAAAGCCATAGATTTTATTAACCCCAACCATACTGGCATATGAAAATTTTGAAGCAGCCATCGTGGCTATTCAAAAACGGTCAGGTTAACATGTGTCCGTTTGATTTCGATTTAACTGAAAAGCTGGCATTGTGTAATATTTCAATAACGGGACGGGACAATTATTGCAATCGTCTACTAACTGCCGGATTACGAGTGTACGAATACAACCGCGTTACACGAAAGTGACGGAATTGAAATTTATTACTTGCAAAATGCGTTTCGTTTGTTATCCGTAACCATCCGAGTATATGTATATGTCCCGCCACCGTATCGCCGCGCAGATTCACTTGGATTCGGTACCCATGATAATGGCTATCAAGTTGTTAATGGAAATGAATTAATGCTGATGCCAAACCAAAAGTCCATAAGCTGATGGGCTTCCAAAACAATTTCAATCGAGCGAATATAATTTATTGAAATATTTCCGCGCCTAATTTATTACAAATGCCATATGTTGATGTCGGTTTGGTGATGCTGTACTTGTCAGTGTCTATTTCTGTAGCTATATGGCTTTTTTCCACTGTCCATTAGTCATTGGACCGATCTAAATGATTTGGTTAATGGACACCAAAAATAAACAACAAATCAAAAGTTAATGTATAATATCGGAAATATATGAGATTTTTGGACTCAAGTGAATGTTCAAATCGAACGCTTCTAAAATCTTGTTCAAGTTTCGAATAGTTTCTATCTGACGAATACGCATCCGACAAAATTTTTTTAATTCAGTTCACTTGGCAAAACCAGTTTCAAGTCTTTAGTCGGCTATTTTTGTTTGAACTTAATTTTATATTATATATCTCTTGATATATAATATTGAGAGACCTTGGCACTGGGGCTTACACATAAGGCTTGATGTCCCATAGTTATCCAGATGACTCGTTTGTTGTTTTTTTGTGTCATTTGTTGGGCTAAGGCATCGCTGGTTTGACATTGACAAGCAGCCTACTATTTGTCCCTAGGGACCCGAGTCTGGCTTAGTCCTGGAATAGACGAGTGTCTCGAAACGTTTGATTCTGTGGTGTTTGGGGATCTTATTACAATTTGTGTTGCACTCCTTAAGAACCTTTGGTTGCTGCTTCTTACAAACGGGTACAAATATATTGCCATTGCAGCAATTGCAGTGGTCTGATAAATGTCCGAAATCTCGGCTTAGAATAGGCCATAGTATATAAGGCTGCCCTTATTTCCGGACCTAAAGCAAGATGCCAGCTCTGTAGTTTTCCTGAAAAACATCTGGATACTGTTACTATCATGGAACTCTCCGATATCCGTGAGCTGAACATCCCAAGCCATTTTTTTTACGCAGCTTGTTCCAGGTACCATCCGAATTCTTCAGAGATTTGTGGTGTTTTGGACAGGACTTGTATTTTTCCCATTTTGACATTTAGGATAGTCGATGATGGACTTACTAATATTCGCAGTTTTTTTTTCGAACTTACAGATTTGATCTTTGCTCGACTGAGAAACAGAAATTTCCAATGAGGGTATTAGAAACCAAGCAGCGACCAGATGAGTAGCTTAAATTTCTGTTTAGAGATGCCACAGTATGGAGCTAGTTTGTTAAATTTGTGTATACAAAGGTTCTTTAAGGAAATTACCGCGTTAATATCATCGCCTGTCTTATATGTCTGTGAAGATATAAATTGACAAATGCTTAGTCTCTTAGTCTGAGGCAGATTTAATTACAATCCGAACAAGTCTATAGATAGTAGTTACAGTAAAGTTTGGGGACAAGCCGTTGGAAAAAACCTTAACGCGTTCGTTGTGCTTATTTAAGAATCTCATTGTCCTTTTTTATTTGACTTGTGTTGGTCCGTCTTAGGTAGACCTAGTAGTGCAGTTTAAGACTTAAGGTTATGGGTTTCACCACGAGCTAACCTAAGTAGAAGACAACTAGAGCTTTCTCATTTCACTCTGTAGTAACTTTTTTCCGTTTTAGTTTGCCGTCCAGAGTGAGGCCTTTTTACCTGACGTTTTGTAAGAAGCTCAGAAGGATGTTACTTAATTTAGTTGAAACGACGCAGGATATCTTGATTTTTTTTTATTAAGAGGATTAGCTCTGTTTTGGCCTGATTTACGTTAATGACGCACCAAAGTATCTATGATATAAGGGGACTATGCCTATGGCTTAGTGGAATATTTGAGAGTGTTCATCGGTGTTTCCCGAATGCTGACGAAGCTCACATTAGCTACTGCAGTACATTTCGCATTTTCTAATTTGGTAAGCAACCCAGGGATAGGTTCGATAGTATAGGAGAGTATATACCATAAGTTTCCCCCCCCCCCTATTGGAGTTTTTCCTTAGAGTACAGTGCCTAAAGTTGCATTCATGACTTTTCTGTTGAGAATGAAGTGGATCAAATAGTCACTCATGTCCTGTTCTCGAGGAGGTGCCGTCGTTGCTCAGAGTCTTTCTTGTAAAGAATTAACAGTACATCTCCAACGCCAATGGGAATGGTGAAATTCTTAGCGCGAGGCAAAAGAATGAATTTGTCTTTGAAGGAGAGGACTATGGACCATCTAATAGCCAGCGCAGAACTCTGGGAAAAGATCCAGTCGTAAACCAGGAGCTCAGTTTAAATATCCCACGATCTTCAGAGCCATTTCAAACTTTATTAGCAGCTTGTTTCCTTGCCAAATCTCACCAAGACAATCGATGACAGTCTTAATAAAGTCCACTAAGCTGAGCTGGACTCCTTTAAGATGTGAGATTGTATAGAGATATTGTGTCCTGTTCGTAAATGCAATTTAGCAGGCAACACTTAACAAGCCGCTTTTTCTCTTATGTAACTTCTCCGTCAAAATCAGACATGTCAAGAACGGCACCTACGAGACTATGTTTTATGCCTCAAAAAACGTTTTGGAGTATATTTAAGCCGTCCACATTTTTTTGAGCAGTTGGAAAACTGCGCAAAGATACTTCTTACCGTGTGAGTAAGAGCTTTGGTCTTTACGTTTCGCACGGCAAGGTTAGATGACAGATTGTGGTAGGTATAATTTGGGTTTTACCGGGGAACCAGTCCTCCTTTGCCGAATCTTATTCGCTTTCTTGATAAGACGATCCAGGATGGAAAGTCAGGAATTATTAGTCCTGAGATAGTGCGCCGATAGTATCGATCAATCTCGTTGGATTATTGCAAGCAGATTCACTTGCTGAAGATGACAGGGACGAGCAGGCTCTGATAACTGCAAGCTCATGCAAATAAAAAAAACACCAAATGCCTTAATGGAAGCTGTGCAATGAACTAACTCTTATATCTATAAGAAGTTTCCTATCTATTTGTTAGAAAAACTCTGTTTTTTAAAATACTGTTTTATGCACATATTTACTGAGAATGTTGTAGTGGAAACGCATACAGTAATGTGAAACATGTTTCCGAAAAAAACCGTCAACTAATAGAATAAATCAATTCTGCCAAGTTTATCTATTAAAGTTGGATTTTCAAAAATGCAGTTCAATGTAACCGTATTCAAATTTGCAATGCATTGGAAGAAAATTTATTCACCACACTGATCAATTTAAAATTCATTACTTCCTTCCCCTTCTCAATGGTTTTCCTTGACTTAAACCATACGCACCGTAATAAATATTGTGCATCCGTTAATTAAAATGCGTGTGCTTACAGATTTAATTTGGAAAATATTTATCGCGAACATTTTAAAATTTTTTTAATTTCCACCCTCCTCACTTCTCAACAGCATTGGCCACTCCAAAATGCAATATGAGAGATAAGGACTTAAAACCCCGTCTCCAACTGGGGTGAATTATAAACAAAAAAACTTAATTAAAGGGAAAGCGCATCGAGTCTCCACAGGGATGACGCAGATACATAATAGGTCCTACTGTAGATACGCCAGTTTTTAATTAAATATTTTTCTGTGATTCAGAGTGCGCCAGTAGTGAAGAGTCCCGTGATTTTATTTCCCTCTTTTTTGAAACCATAACTTGGTGACCAATGTCCTTTAGGGCATTATCAAGCAACCCCATTTTGCCTGGTTGCCGGTTAGTCTACACTTTAATTGGTGTTGCATTCCTCAGGGATTGAGTATACGAATACAGCATTCGGTGACATGTGGACTATATATCCGTTTTGTTCACTCGCAAATATAGGGCACACCATTCAGGACCAGCATGCAAATCTGATTCAGTTAAAAACGGCTGCTCAGACTGACTCTCCAAGTGATGTGTAATGCAGGTCGAGGCTGTGAATTTTGTAAACGGACACATATGAATATTCGTACTCGTGTGTGCCTGCAGCAGTGGCAGCAGCAGCAGGTTTGAAAGTTTTGGGTTGACTTACGGTAATAAAGTAACAATTAGCGACGTGCATTTTGTTTTAACGGTAATTAAATATAAAGCACGTGTAATTATTCTCACTGAGCTGAGCAGACTCATCCGAAATGGTGGCGGTGGGCTTTTCATTTGCACGTGAGATAAATAATATTTTCTCGGGGTGGAATAAACGCCATCACTGATCGTTTAATACGTTGAGCCAGATTGTTCATTATAATTCTCTAGGATGCATCTCTGTGTTGGATCAAAGTGTCGGTTGCATTAATTGGTTAATGGGTCTTATGTGCAAAGCCTGCTTCAACAATATGTTTTGAGATTCTGTTTTTTTACTTTTTTAATTCAAATTTCGAATTAGGTTTTAAACTACTTTGAATAACAGCTAACAGTCCTGGCCGATTCTGTGTTTTAAGTCATATCGATTTCTGGGTAGCTGCCCTGAGTTGGCATAGTTCGACAACTTAGTTAAGATTTTGTTTCACTGTGCTGCACCGCTTCAGTGGTGCATCTCATCCCCTTAAAGATCTGTCTTCTAACCAGATCTTACTATACTTAGACTCTCTGAAATACCGGACAGGACGTCAACAACTGCTGTGGGCCATCGTGTTTGGAATTCTGTAACTTGCTTGAGTACTAATTGGATTATCTTTGGACTTTGTTTTACTCAGCTCCATGTCTCCTCCAGACAGAGCTGCCAGGAGTAGTTTACTGATGACTACAAGGAATAGAAGTGGCAAAATAGTGCAACCTTGTCGTATTCCACTATGACTATCAAATTCCTCTGACAGCTGTCCGTTGTATAATAATAATTATATGGAGGGTGTAATACACTGCGACTTTGTGGTCTATTGTGCCCCTTGCTTATACCTTGGAGAGGTTTGTTCCCTCTTCCAGAGCCGCCTCATAACTTAATTCACCAGGAATTATGTTGGAGTGCTTATGCCCTAGCTTTGGACTTGGCAAGGAAAACCTACTCAGAGCACTCGTAGTTTTGATAAATGTACAGGCAATTTGGAAAATTGAACACCATCGAGTTCCTTGGTTATTATATAGACGGTCCTGTTGTTGATGACAAGTGTGTTGCGCTTCATACGGTATTAGATTTCTAGTTAAGGGTAGTCAACTGCTAATGCCAGGTACCTGCTGTCAGACATGGCTAGACAACCGTGTTGGTAAATATGCTCAGTATGTCCTTCGCTGAGCGAAGCGAAGAACTAGATAAGCGTTATGTTTTTCATCTTATTGTTGAACCTCGCCGTCAATATCATGCCACCGTAACGTAAATAGAATAAAAGGCTTTCTGTAGTTTAAAGGGTATACCAATGCTCTATTCCATATACGCGTTTACCACAGTAGACCACGAAATTTTTGTCAGTTTCGAAGGGTTTGGTATTAAAAGCCATGGCTGCACTTTCTAGGTTGGCTCGCATAAACTTCCACTCTACAGAACTAGGATTCGAGAACTTTAGGTTATATAACTTTTGTTTTCTCAACGTTTCGGAAACTAATTGTTGTCCCGGATCGATAGCTAATGTTTGTTAATAAAATATCCATGTTCATCAGTGTTGTTGTATCCAAGGAGTGACAAGTTCGACGGATGTGACTCGCTCCCTTAAAGATCAACCAGTACTTGTTTTGTTTTACAATGGCACAATCTCTAAATAGGTAAAGAGATGGTAGGTATTGGTACTGATTTGATATTTTTGGGTCTTTTCCATAACCAGAGCAATTTAAAGCTCAATTGATACAAACCATTTAGGTGTTTGACTTATTGATTTTAGGCATATGAAAGGAATGTATACGTTGTATATGCCTCTGTAGTACAGACGATGGTACTAAGATTCTATTCATCAGTCATGTATTCTTCAGATTGACAAGCTAAGCGGTAAAGTCAACGCTTATGCTAATTTGTTGAATTTGAGTTCAGATATTTCGTTCTGGTTAACCGGACGATAGTTTTCGCATTCTTTACCAAGGTTGAGTGTAAGGGGTGATTCATCGTGAGGTTTGATTTTCAATAGGCTTTCTCTGACAGATCACGCATGACTACTATCAAACTGCTTTGCCATTTTTGCTCAGTTTCGTTTGGCAATTCATCATTGAAAGACTCACACTACAACAGCGTCTCCAAATTGTTCAGCTGTATTACAAAAATCAGCGTACTATGAGAAATGTTTTTCGTGCGATTCGAGGAACTTACGGTGCGCATAATCGACCTACTGAAACCACTATTGCCAATACCATTCGCAAATTTGAATCCCAGTTTACATAAGTGGATAATACTCGACTGGTTAGACCAGATCCAGCACGTAGAGAAGAGACTATAGCAGCTGTAGCTGTAGTGTACGCGAAGACCGTGACGAATCGGTTCTCAGCAGCTTGGGTTGTTGTATTCGACAACTTCGAGTATTTTGCGTGAGGATCTCAATTTATGGTCTACGTACATTGTCTATATTCCCTTGTTCGTCCTTACAAACTTCGGTTACGGATTTGTATCCGTGGCATATTTTTTGTTTACCTTTTGGTAAGACTTTCTAATTCCTGGAATAGCACCTGTCAATTTTCTCTACAACGCCCTTCTCACAATCCTTCTTTTTCCTCCTGAGAAACTGGTGTTCGTCTCTCCCCTTCCGTTCGTAGGGTTCGTGAGCAGCCCCACCTTGTATGCACCTTGCTTAGCTGCATGTGCTTTCTAGCACTTATAGTTATACCAGGAGTTTCGTTGTGGTGACCGAGTGAAGCCCACCACTACAGAGGTGGCATCTCTGATGACTTTTTAGCCATGTTACCACAGAGGTCCTAGTCAATGTTGGTCTCGTTAACTATAGGTTTGACTATTCAGAGTCCGGATGGACATCGACCACTACCTGATGGTTAGTGATGTGCAGAAACAGTTACAGTCTTGATATTGCTTGACTTCTCCAATGCCTACCCTATTTATACAGCACCCAAGCATTGCTCTTAAGGGATACGATCTACAATACATCGACTTTCTGGAAATAAAGTGCATAATGCAGTTCGTTCGTGCTATAGGGTAGGTTCAACAATTCTTCAAAATTATCAGACAGTACAGATACTTCGATATCAACACTCCTTGCTGAAAGTGAATCATTGACGATTCCTTGATTCCTACAAGCACCATAGTCAAGTTTTAAGAGAACCTTTTCTGCTTCTCACTACAAATGGTTTAATATGTTATTTTGGCCGTGGGTACATGATTTTTGCAAAATTACTGCCTGTTTCCCTTCTAAATCACAAGTAGGCGAAAGATTTTCAAAAATCGTACAAAATTCAACTCGTGCAAGAACTGAAGCCAGGCCACTTGAATTTGCGTCGTATTTTGAGTGAATGGGCTCTGGAAAAACTCAATGAAAATCCGGTGTTTTATCGTGAAATTTTGTTAAGTGATGAACCCCATTTCTGGCTCAATGGATACGTTAGTAAATAAAATCACCATATTTGGGCTGATAATCAACCCGAAGAGTACCAAGATCTACCATTACATCCATTTAAAACAACGGTATGGTGTGATTTATGGGCTGGTGGAATTATTGGTTTATATTTCTTCAAAAACGAGGCAAATCAGAATATTACGGTCAATGTTAACCGTTATCGCACCATGTTAACGGACTATGTGCTTCCTGAAATTCAAGCATGGCGCTTCGAGCCATACAGTACGTGAAACAATGGACTTGCTAAGAAATCATTTTGGTGAGCACGTAATTTCACGTTTTGCTATGGTAAATTGGCCGCCTAGATCATGCTTTATCTCACTTTTGGACTATTTTCTCTGGGGATATGTAAAGTCTCAAGTCTTTAGGAATAAGCCAGCTCCGAATAACGCTTTGAAAGCCAACATTACTCGTGTTATCAGAGAGATACCAGTCGCTATGTTCGAACGAGTCTCCTTCTCTCGTACACCTTCCAAATGGACCACCTCAGAAGTAGTCGTGGCCTACATTTACCTGATATCATATTTGAAAAGTAGATGCCATGAATTTAGATTTTAACCAGTAATAAAAGCTTTAAGTTCACTTACAAATTTTTGTATTTTTTTTACATTATAAATAAAACCTCACGATGAATAACCCTTTAGAACTGCAGAAGCAGTTATCCATATTCTTAGCATCGACTACAGCGATTGTCCTCCAGTTTTCCTCTTACTGAAGAATCTTTCTATCACTTCGACGTTGGCTTTTGGAAGTCGTTTAGTTCGCCCCTTATCTTTTGGTGGTATAGTGTTTATAATAAGAGTGGCTCTCATCTCAGTCCTTAAAGTCGCAGTGTTACATTATACGCCTTTCGCTTCGCTGCAAGAGTCCGCTGGCATTTATCGTCACATCAAAGGTTTTTTATTTGTGGTCGTCGTCATTTTTGATGGACACTTGGTTTCGCCGAACTTGATGCGAGGTTAATATGTTAATTATAAAAAACGGTTTGGGGATACATGGACAGCAAAAGTTCTGTCGGTCTCTTGCGAGTATAGTCGTCCGGCATCAAACCTTGTCATAATTCTTGATTCCATGTCCTTGGCCACTGTTTTTACGCGATCAATGTATACCCTTAATTCTGGGAAACGTTGTTAAAAGCATGGGGGCTTATCCGATAAGCCGCAACGTTGCCACAATTATTAGATGTGATTTGTATCACAAGTTTAATCGGAGGACTCTCATCAATTTGTTACTTGACTGATTTTATTGGCTTTGAAATCTAACAAATTGTCTTCGAGCTACACAAGGTAAGGTGTCAAATACTTTGCGAACTCCCATATTTCATAAGATGATTTTTGGCGAGCAGTTGCATTTATACCTACGTACCCAAATAAAATAAAACTAAATTGCTTGCTGAGAGAAAGAGCTCCTTGAAGTGCCTTCAAGACTTGTCCTAATTTACATCGTGCTAAGAACTGCGACTGTTACCTCTACCTCCTCCTTCATAACTTTACTTGTTAAATGTTAGTGCCTCCGAACTTCACAAAGAAATCCTTTAAAGTCTTGCTCATTAAATTTGTTTTTGTATATCTCTTTCAGGACTTTGAACCAGTAGTCTATCCGAAGAACAATTATGGCAAATTTTACACTGGTGACTCATTCATCGTACTCAATGTAAGTTGAACTTTCACCTTAAAATAAACCTTAAAAAAAAAAAAAAAAAAATAAACCTCCCTTAGACAAAACAATCAAAAGACAAACGTTTCTCATGGGATGCCCACTTTTGGTTGGGTTCCGAAACTTCTGTTGATGAAGCTGGAGCTGCTGCTATTCTAACTGTACAACTTGATGACATTCTTAATGGGGATCCAGTTCAACATCGTGAGGTACAAGACCATGAGTCCCAGCTGTTCCTGAGCTACTTTAAGAACGGTAAGTACCTTCCATATCCAGACTTTAGAAAAAAAATAATGCCAAACCAAACCATAACTTCCTGTACTACTCCTGTATGTACGTGTGTATGTGTGTACTACACGTGTAACCTGAACATAATTGAATTTTTCCCCTTCATAGGTGTCCGTTATGAACAGGGTGGTGTCGGTAGCGGCTTCAGGCACGTACAAACTAATGCACAAGGTGAAAAACGACTTTTCCAAGTGAAAGGTAAACGCAACGTTCGTGTTCGTCAGGTGAATCTTTCCATATCGTCAATGAACAAAGGAGATTGCTTCATCCTGGATGCTGGCAATGAAATTTATGTTTATGTTGGTATACAGGCGAAACGTGTTGAAAAGCTTAAAGCTATTAGTGCTGCTAATCAAATCAGGGATCAGGATCACAATGGACGTGCTAGAGTTAATATTGTTGGTAAGTTGAACTATCGTATGTTAGTTGGTCTTGGGAATGGGTGCAGCATTAATTATAGTAGATGGGCTATGGGTGGTTTTACTGTTAATATGTTCATAAACTCCTACTCTCTGGCATATGAGTGTAAATACTGGTTAACATCCATATGTATATATGTGTGTGTTCTCTTTTCTAGATGAATTTAGTACAGACAACGATAGGCAGAACTTCTTTACTATCCTGGGATCTGGGTCACCAAGCGAAGTACCTGAAGAATCTACAGCCGAAGAGGATGGAGCTTTTGAAAGTGCCGATGAGAGGAGTGTTACTTTGTATAAGGTCACCGACCAGAGCGGTACTCTGAAGATTGATCCAGTTGCCTCAAAACCATTGAAACAGGAAATGTTAGACACGCGTGATTGCTTCATCTTGGACACTGGCTCTGGCATTTATGTTTGGGTTGGCAAGGGTGCTACACAAAAGGAGAAGTCCGAAGCTATGAATAAGGCAACTGATTTCTTGAAGACGAAAAAGTACCCAGCTTGGACTGAGGTGCATCGCATTGTCGAGGGCGCTGAATCGGCACCATTTAAGCAGTACTTTGCCACATGGCGTGATCAGGGAGCATCTCATACTCGTCTGATTCGTTCAGCTCTGGGCTACAGCACCGATGACTCTGATGTAGAATTCGATGATGGAGTTGTTGAGTCTCTAAAGAAGAGTGGTGGTCGTGCTTTGGGATTTATGCCAGATCAAGGTAAAGGTAATATTGTCAGACTTATTCAGTTCATCCAACTACCAGACTCTGGAGAAATTCGTCGAAATGAAATCCCACTGCCCTTGCCACAGCAGCTGTTGTTGGGTTTTGGATCATACGTCCTTCAGTATGACTATGTCAAGCCAGACGGTGCAAAGGGTTCGATTGTGTACATCTGGAGGGGCACAAAAGCTGAAGATGCACCTTATGAGGAAAGCTTGAAAGTTGGCTTAGAATTCGGAGATGAATTAGATGGGATTGTTGTGGCCACTGTTCAAGGACATGAGCCGAGACACTTTCTGAAGCTGTTCAAGGGTGAATTAATTTCTACCTACACCGGAGCACCAAGTGAAGCGATTTTGTTCCGCGTCAGCGGTACCGATGCCACCGATGTTCGTGCTAATGAAGTCATGGCTGATTCGGCTTCTTTGGCATCCGATGATGTATTCGCTTTGGTCAAGATTCCAAAGAAGAAGGTCTATATTTGGATTGGATTGGTAAGTATTGCTTTGTTAAATTAAGTCTGTTTGAGGCTTCATGTCCTTTTTCTCGATTAGGGTGCGTCTGACTTTGAAAAGTTGATGGCTCAGTCCCGTATTGGGCAGTTTTGGCCAACATATGAGAATGAGGTCATTGAGGAAGGTGCAGAGCCAGATGATTTCTGGGATGACTTGAACGGTGAGGGTATATACGATCGTGCAATAGGAAGGAGTGGAGCTCCTATTTTGGAGCCACGTCTATTCCACTGCAGGATTCTCATCAACGGAAGGGTTAAAGTTGAAGAGGTACCAGATTTCGAACAGGCGGTAGGTATCCTGCAACATTAGAAAATTAGATAATTTCTAAATAAAACCGCTCTAAAAGGATCTCGATGTTGATGATGTGATGTTGGTAGATGGTGGTGATGAGGTTTATCTGTGGGTTGGTTCCGGTACCACAGACCAAGAACAAAATGGCATTATTGATATGGCTAAGGTAAGAAGTAGTCAATTTTTCCATTAACAAATTTAATGCTCAGTTTGTCTTTCTTTTAGAAATACATCAGCATGGAACCGTCGACAAGGACCATCGATACAGCCACCATAATAAGAATTAAGCAAGGAACCGAACCAAAGAGCTTTAAGCGTATGTTCCCCGAATGGGATGATGATGCATGGAAGGTCAGTAATTGAAGGGGGGTTCTGGTTGGTGAATGGTGATCTATTATTATCTTTTCTCTGTCTAATGTCTTGATATAATGATTTCTGTTCTCCTTCTTTAAACTATTTTATTTTTCACTATTCTATATGTGTTAAGCATTTTTATGTTTCCTTTTATTTGTTAAAATAAATGAAAAATCTATTTTTTTTGTTGTACATTTATTTATTTTTTCTACTGTATTATGTATGGTTTTATTGGTTTAATGGTGATTGCCTCTTTATATGTAAGCTTAGGAATGTACTTGTTCTTTTATTGTATTTTATGAGTTTTGCTTGATATTTGGTTTAAATTAACACAACACATACAGCCACACAACCTTTTTTTTTAAAGAATTTTTTTCAAAAGTTTAAGTAGGAGCCATTCTATAGATTTGGTATTAACCAGATTTGTCTTGGATTTGTGGGCAAGCATCGAAAGGTTTTTTCAAAGCTTGAAAATCACTCTGATAGAGATGATTTGCAGTTTTACAGCTCACTTAGATATCTCTGACCAACTGATGTTTCATTTTGTCGCACAGAGCCATGCATTCACACATTATGCGTTCTGTAGCTTCTTGGCTTTCCATTTAAAGGCGACATTCAGTTTCGTGACCAATACTGAGTTTGTATACGTGATATCGAAGCTTGCAGTACCGCGTTAGGAAGTCTCCTGGCTAGATGTTCTAAAGAGATATTTTGGGTTTATTTCGGAAGGTTTTTATAGCTCTCACTCACCTTCTTAGACACACACCTTTTCTTCCAACTTTTTATAGTTGAACTTAATACGGTGACTTCTTATTTGTTTGCCTAATCCCATCTTACTACTGACGAGTAGGCATTGATCGGTTTGACCACGATTTTGTAGATCCAATGGGGTGACTTTTATGGATATCCTCCATGTCTTACCAAATATGCGTCTACCACCCCTTATGGCTTTGGTAATTTTGATAATTTTGTTATTTATATGTGAGGTAAAATTTAGTTGTATGTCTATAACTTGTTTACTAGCTAACATAAGTGGCGCTACAGTTCAGAGTAAAACTGTTCCTCAACTAACAAACCTCTTCATTTGGCCTGATCCTTTACTAACTCCCCCAAGTTCTAAGTGAGTTGAGGTCCGCTTCTACTTGTGTTATCTGCTACGTTATCTCTCCGGGCTAGATTGAGAAAATTCTGTGGGCCGCAGCATACGTGTCGATGTGTATAATTCATCGTTGAATTGAACTGATTGACCAAAGTGATTCTTCGTTTTATTTTTATTGAGAACTTGTTGCTAAAATTAGTAACAGAGCCAAGGTATGTCAAGTCCTTAACTAACTCAAAGATATGCCTGTCGACTATGACGTTCTTTTTTGTGAATCGAGAAAATGATACTGCGATTTCATTCATCAGGCATACACTCTTTTGACCAGATATTAGAATTGACTTGGTGTATGCTCTGCACAAAGTCATTTCCAGAAGGTTTCAATACCTCGGCCGGAAGTTATCGGGTCCAGCAGCTTTGTTGGGTTTAAGCTTAGATTGCTATTATTACTTAGTACTGGTGTGTTCTGAGGGACGGTGAGATGTTGGGCTCCGTTGACGTTATACAGTCTACAGAAAAAGTTTCACCACATTATCAGCACCGACTGTAACTCTCCTACAAGATTTCATTCTATTTATTGGGTCTATAATTCGTGCGGTTTGCTAAGAGAAGGCGTAACTTGTATTATTCCAGTGTTACTATTCCATTGGAACATGCATTGGAAAGCTACCGTCATTGTACGTCATTTCAGTATATGTCATTCATTTGAAGCGTAAATAACAATAATTTTTCTTCACTCAAATATGTCGACCTTTGTGCCTGAAAAAGTGTTTTTGCGGGGAGTTCTTCTTCATTACTTTAATATGAAGAAAAATGCTGCCGAAAGTCATCGTATTTTGGAAGAAGTTTATGGTAAACATGCGCTAGCTGAGCTAACGTACTAAAAGTGGTTTGCACGATTTAAAAGTGGTGATTTTGGCTTGGAAGACGATGAACATCCTGGGCAGCCAAAAAAGTTTGAAGATGAAGAACTGGAAGCATTACTCTATGAAGATTGTTGCCAAACACAAGAAGAGCTCACAGAGGCTTTCAGTGTTACTTAAGTAGCCATTTCAAAACGCTTAAAAGCAGCTGGATATATTCAAAAGCAAGGAAGTTGGGTTCCACATGAACTCAAGCCGAGAGACGTCGAAAGGTGGTTTTGCATGTCCGAAATGCTGCTGGAACGTCACAAAAGGAAGTTATTTTTGCATCGGATTGTTACTGGTGATGAAAAATGGATCCATTACGACAACCCCAAGCGCAAAAAATCATATGTGAAACCCGGCGAAGGTAATGCTTTGTATTCAGTGGGATCAGATAGGTGTGCTGTATTATGAGCTGCTAAAACCGGGTGAAACCATCAACTCACAATGCTACCAAACACAATTAATCCGTTTGAAGAGAGCAGTAACCGAAAAACGCCCGGAATATGCAACCAGACACGAGGCAATAACTTTCCATCATGACAACGCTCGGCCCCACGCTGCTATTCCGGTTAAGGACTATTTGGAAAACAGTGAATGGGAAGTCTTACCCCACCCGCCTTATAGCCCAGACCTTGCCCCTTCTGACTATCATTTGTTCCGATCGATGCAGAACGCCCCCACTGAAATACGTTTCACATCAGAGCAGAATATCAAAAATTGGCTTGATTCATTCTTGGCTGCCAAGACGGTGGAGTTTTTTTGGGAAGGGATCCACAAATTGCCAGAAAGATTAGAAAAAGTCATAGCTTCAGATGGGCAATACTTTGAATAATACTATTGTACATGTTTTTCTTAAATAAATGTTCAAATTTTGAAAAAAAAACCGCACGAATTAAAATTACATGCCCAATACATCTCTACAAGTTTCTGTATGAGCCTTATTACTTTGACAAGTTCCTTTAACCTATTCGTAAAACTTCCGTATGATATTCCTGGAGTAAACACTTTCAATATCTTTGATCGCGCACTTTTCGTGCACTTTTTTTTCCTCTTTTGTAGGAGTCGATGTTCTTTCCCTTCCCACTCACGAGTTGCTTTCGTCTTTTGTACACTTCTTCTTTTGCTACATGTGCTTGTCGGCATTCTTCATCAAACCAGGAGTTGCCTGGTAGTGGTCGGATGAAACTCAGCACGTCAGTTACGGGGTCTCTGATGGCACGTTGGATTCCTGCCATTGCCATTTCTTGCGGCATCTGAGCTGTTGAGAAATCTCGGCATACGCGTTCGGCAAAGATTCTGGCGGTCTCTTGCGATTACAACTTTTCTACGTTATATCTTCTCTAAGTGGTTTTTCTTTGTGGCAGCGTTTGAGAAATCTGTATTCGTACATTGGATGCAAAAATGTAGTGATGCCTGCCCGGAAGGTTCAGAACTTCAGAATACTGGAGACATGCAGATTCCGCCTTGTACCCTAGTGTACCATATATTAATATGTGAAAACCGTGTACTTGCTGAAGAGATATTTTGTCCAGCCGCAAAGGCAATAAGTACCGTTGTCAGACGTAGTGTCGTTTAAGCTACGTTTACCATACAAAGTGTCCTACCAAAGATGTCACCCTTTCTTACCCTATTCTCATACTTAGGCCATTGCTCCAATATTTTGCCGAAAAGTTCGTAAAAAGATTCTTTGTCTGCGTCGTGTCCCAAAAATATTGGTCAACATAATTTTTTTGGTTTTTGGTACCTAATTATTGCATAAATTTACCAGAAAAAAATTGTTGTAACTAAAAAAATTTTTTGTTTGTAAATTTACATGTTTTTTCTAATATTTTACTATATGTACTCGTATTAAAAAAATCACAACAAACGCGGAATTCCATAATTCAATAAAATAAGAAAGAAGATGAAGAAAAAAATAAAAAAAATATAATTAATAAATAAAATAAAAATTACCGCTAATAATGTATAGATGTATTGTTCCAGGCTTCTTTTTTTTCTTCAAGTTGTCCAATTGGGGGAAAAGCATACAATAAAATTTCGGTACTATGTATTAAAATTGTGTGGACTGTTGTTGGCATATTGTACTGTAAATAGTTGTACAAAATTATTCGTTGCTGTACTAATTAAATTTGCTTTATTATTGGGTTGGTACTAGATAGAGTTAAAAAAACTATTGGGAAGCGATTAATTATATCTTGAGCTATTGCATTTTGGTGTGATGAGGTTGCAGAGTAATCAAAAAATCGAAGAGCAATGTTTCCGTCATTTGTGCTGCCATAACCTGGTTTCAGTTTGTCGATTAACAAGCCTATTTGACTTTGGAAACTTCCTGAATAAATTTTTTTTCTCGTCTTTAACTTTTTTTTTTATTCTCTTCACCCTGTGCTTGCCATTGTCCTATGACCAATTTATAGAACCCACGCATGTAAGGGTGATAATAAGGGTGATGGCTTTTAACATATTCCACGACCTTCAGTTGTTACTAGAGTTTCTGATTGACAATGAGTACTCACTGGTATCTGACTATCTTATATCATTAAGCCGCAATATGTTGATATTGTACTGACAGACAGTTAAACTGTAACAAAATGCAGGTCAGAGGTTAGAGACAAAAACATTCTCAAATGATATTAATTTTTAGCTATGAAGCCCATTTTCAAACATACCTCCGTCCCTGAATAACATTTCATTATACTGGTAGGACTACAATTTTGTGGATTTGTCTAACTATTGGCTGTTTACAGAGTCACAATTCGAACATGACTGTCGCTTCCCAGGTGCACCTTTATGACTCATCCCACTGCCCATTCACCGGGTCCTAAATCCCTGAGATCCCTGTACTTC
This sequence comes from Volucella inanis, assembly GCA_907269105.1. Taxonomy (NCBI): domain Eukaryota; kingdom Metazoa; phylum Arthropoda; class Insecta; order Diptera; family Syrphidae; genus Volucella; species Volucella inanis. Next base: position 155,493,212 of record OU026153.1, read on the forward strand.
TGTTGCCAATTTAGCCGATGCTGCAATGACTTTATATGTTCCGTCTACTAACGTTTTCAGTATCAGTGAACCTTAAATCATTGCGACATCTTCTCTAGCGTAGGTTAGATCGTAAAGTTAGTACAAGGGCATATACACCCTGCCTGACTCGAACTGCAACCAACTTCAGACTGCTATAATTTTCAAACCGTTCGTAACGATTTGCGATTTTAAACGATTTGCGTTTCAGTTGTGTTGAAAAAATTTTATCTGCGATGGAATTCAAACGTGATAGTGTGATTGCTTTATATTTGGCTGGAAAACCACAAGTAGCTATCGTTAAAGCCCTCCAGCACCTTAACGTAAATAAATCATTTGTGTCTCGAACTATAGCTCGTTACCGTGATACTGGCAGCGTTGCAAAATGCAATGGAGGTGGTCATAAAAAAAAAACAGCAACATCGGCAGAAATGGTTCGAAAAGTGAAGGCTCAAATTGAGCGAAATCCGCGTCGAAGTGGAAGAAAAATGGCTCGTGAGCTCAACATATCGTTGGAACAGATGCAACACATACAGAAAAATGAGCTTGGGCTCAAGTTAGAGTGGAAAGAGCGAAAGAATTGCTACGCTTGCACGAAAGTGGTGAGTTGCCGAATTTGGTTTTTTCCGATGAGTCGCCATTTGTTATCGAGCAATATGCCAACAAACAAAATGACCGAGTTTACATGCCAGAGAGGTCCTTTGAAAATTTACACCTTCGGACGGCCACCAGAAAGCGGGCAGCACCGATGGTGATGGTTTGGGCCTCCATAACCGCCTATGGTCGCTCTCCGCTCGTATTTTTAAACCGTGGCGTCAAAATTAATGCGATCGCATAAGTTGAAACTATCTTAGAGGCAGTATTGAAGCCTTGAGCAAACAATCATTTCTGTCGGAGACCGTGGACATTTCAACAAGACTCGGCACCGTCTCACAAAGCGCGCGTCAACCAAGATTGGTTAAAAAACAATGTTCCACACTTCATTCCTTCGACACAATGGATTGCAAATTCTCCGGATGCAAATCCGTTGGATTTCTCTGTCTCGGGTATTTTGAAGGCGAAAGTAGGCACTAAAAAATACCAAAGTTTGGAACACCTTCGCCGGGAATGGGCAGAGCCACCTTCCTGCGGCGTGCGATGCTTTCTTCGTCCGTCTCAAGGCCATTTTTTGCGCCAAAGGTGAACATATTGAAAACTATTGATACAATTTTAAAATTGATGTATTTTTCAACATTTTTTGCTTTGGCACAATAAAATTTATCAAAAAAATAAAAAAATTATAGCATTTTAAAAAGTTGCAGTTCGAGTCAGGCAGAGTGTATATAGTTTAAAATTGTTTCGATCTTCGCTAGAAGCGTGTAGAATTGCTCGAAGTCTAACACGTCTGTAATGATCACTCGCCGTAGACATTGTTTTACGAATTTTATTCCAGCCTTCCACAAACCGTCGAAGTGTTGGGCTGAAAAAAGATTAAAATACCAGATTCTGTTAAGAGGGGTTTATATCTTTCCGATAGAACGAATTTATGCATTTCTGATAGCAAATGACCTGATCCGCGATAGTAAGTATCATTATCTGAATATACGATATGTACATTTGATGATTCTACTAGTTGGATTGCTTTCGTCACTAGACAAATAAATAGCCCTTCGAGAAAGAAACTTTACGACCTGGACCGGCATAGTCACAACCACACGGTCTACTGTTTTGGATTCGTTGCGGGGGAAATTTCCATTGAACTCAGCTATTGTAGCCTTTCTTTACCGAAATCATCGAATGCAATCGAGACTCTAGTACTGCTGATAAAGACGCACAAAACAATGTTTAAACCTCAGTTAAAAAAGATCGTGTGCATCTATAACGATCCACTTGATGATAATGTGTCCCTTGGGCTTAGTGATGGGATGTCTGACGACTAAGGAATGTTTGGTCTGTTGAATTCTATTCTTCCCCTGATGGGTGGAATGTCTTGGTCATCTCGAAAGGGAACTAAACTTACGATTTTAGAATTTATGTCGAAAAAGCGATCTAGAATAAATCGAATAATTTTAGTTTTTTAGTAATGTGAGGATAACTGTGATTGCTTATGACACTTGGCCACAAAGTGATATATCCGAGCGAGCAACTACACTGATTATGGTGTACCACAGGGTGTGCTTAGTAGGACACGGTGTATACTGGAGTGTATTCTTATTTTCTTCAGCTTTGCAATTGGGCTCCTCGATGGGATCATTTGCCGTTGGTCAGTGTTCAGTAGATTTTTAAAGCTATATCTGACCTGCCCACAATATAGGATGCTAAACGGGAAATACCGCGTGAGGCACAATCTGCAAGGTTGGAGGCACGATATTTCAAATCTCTGCCTACGAAGACATTCCAAAGATGAGGAAAAGATGATAACCAAGATATGGTAGGACCACCTTGAAATCAGACTAGACAAAAACATCGGTCTATCCCACACACTGGTCTTGGCAGCTACAACATTTGTCCCGAACTTCTCATTAAGTTACTGATAGTGTGAGTTAATTACTGCGGCTTACACGTAAGTCGACCGATCTGAAAACCTGTGCAATTGGTACATAAATCTTGTAAAACCGATAGTTCAGGCTCTTTCGATGTTTATAAAATACTAGAAGTTCCCACTGGATAACTCTGAAAGTTCATCATACCAGTCGAATTTTAAATGCCACAATTCTTGTCTAGCGATACGTTTTTATGAGAGGTTATTTTAAAAAATTTTAAAAGTTCGAGTTTTCCCGCAATAAGAGAGAAGTTTAATTAACGAATTTTGTTTAAATATAGCTTAATACAAAGTATCTCCCCGACGACTTCATCGAAGTGAAGTTATTAAGCAAAATGTCCGACCCGATAGGAAATTCTTTCTTATGCCATATATACCATATACTGTACTATATTTTACTATTACGCCACACTATTCGCTGATAATAGAAGTCCTTCTCTTTAACCTTAGTCATATTTCCGAACCCCAAATACTTATCGAGGAAGTAAATGTAGTTTGTGTAGAGCTCATTATTTTTAAGAAACCAAATTTTAAACGATTTTAAACACGTAATTTTCATGGTATCAGAAAATCTGGGGGAATTTTAAATGGAAGATGGAAAATGTACTTTTCGAGTGAATCGCGACGATGAGTTTTTATGAAATATTCCTCTATTTGCCGGTCTTCCATCTATATAATCGGTTTATGATCCGACTTTTTTGACGGTCCAAAACGATGGCGTCGATATTTAAGGTTACGTAGTATAAATTTCCCAGCCAGAATCCCAACCAAAAATTGTTTCCTGTGCTACAGGAAAACCTCTGCTACTATGCAACCCGTTACATCACCTAAACCTTATCTGCTCCTAGAGACGCGTCTATAGGTTTGGACTGATAAAACGGAGGGTTATACTAAATAAATCATTGCGTGAATCAATTAACAATGAAACGAGGGCTTTAGACTTACTTGCACTGGAAGATCCAATACAGCATATTGGTATACGGGCATTCCGTCATTTGAGTCCAAATTTGTGAAGGCACGACTCGGTGATGAAGGAAACGAAACGTCACTTTGATGAGACAAACAGCTACAGCAAATCTATTGTAATCTTACGAACTCACTCTCTCTCAATATCCAAGAAACTTGAACGTTGTGACAGTTCAAGAAATGAAATACATTTCGGATAATTTACAATGGACGAGACAGACATATTCTTAACACTTGCATGTCAAGATTTCTTAACTTCCCGAACGTTGACCTTGCAGCTCTCTAAAGTATCATATAATTCCTCTAAGAAGCTTAGAAACTGATCTTTCGTACGGTAGTTAGGGTAATCTTCAGTGACACATTATTCTGGCGACGGCTGACGAAGGGTCCAGCTTGTTTACTTTTATTACGATGTAAATCAGCCACGGATCTCTATTTAATGTATCAATGAAGGCTAAGACTCTCACAATTTTATCAGCTTCATCTGATCTGTGCAGAAGGCAAACCGTGGAAGTATGTGCGAAGAAAGAAATCCGATTTTCTAGGTGAGGAACTAGATTTATATAATGTTTAATTCATTAAAACCTTTTGAGGTCAGCTAAGCGAGAAATGACATCCAAGCTAATTTCAATAAATTAGATTTGAACATAAAGGTTTCCACCTCGATTTCTCCTAATTCTGAAAGCGGATCGACATAACCTAATTATATATTAAGTCTTCCAAAGCGTTACAGTCTTTCCATAAATCTTCCGCCTTTTGCAATCGCACCTCAAAATCAACTATTGAAACTGTATGATTTATTGATTCGGGAAACGTAGCTAACTTAGTCAACGAGCCTTCGAGATGCCCACGTGTTTAAGTCAAACAGTTTGACGAAGTTTTATAGAGGACGTACCTCTGACATATTGGGTCATATAAAAAGTCTCCGCGGTTTTTTGATACGTTTTTGAAAAAAAATTTTCTTTATTCAAAATCAATTTCAATATACTATATTGGCCTTTATTATCTATGACCTTTTGCCATTTTCCGGGTAGCTTCATAATTCCATCGGTGTAAAACATCTGTGGTTTATCAGCGAAAAACTTGGCCAAGTAGTTTTCAGCGGCTCTTCGGTCGGAAAATTTTTTTACCATCAAGAGTTTTGCAAAGACCGAAACAAATGTTAATCAGAGGATGCAAGGTCCGGACTATACGGTGGATGTATCAAAACTTCCCAACCAAACTCCGTCAATTTGTTCCGGGTCATCAAAGATATGTGTGGCCTAGCATTTTCATGATGGAAGACAACTCCCTTTCTGTTGGCCAATTCTGGTCCCTATTTCTTGAAAGCTTTATTCAAACGGTTGAGTTGTGCACAGTAGCGGACGTTATAGCAGCTCATAATAGACAATTCCCTTCCAATCCCACCAAATACTCAACATAACCTTGTTTGCCGTCAATCCAGGCTTTGAAGTCGTTTTCGATCGGTCACCGGTCTTTCACCATGATCACTTGCATTAGATATTCTCGTATTTAATCCATTTTTCATCGCCCGTAATGAATCGCTTTAAAAATGTTTCCATTTCGTTACGTTTCAGCAGCGTTTCATTGATGGTTATTCGGTGAATTAAATTTCTTTGCGTTAATTCATGTGTCACCCAAACATCGAGCTCTTTGAGTAGCCTGCTCGTTTTAGGTGATTCCAAACTGTCAAACCGTTGATGTTTAGAGCCTTCGCTGTATTGAGACAGGTTTCGTGCCGGTCAGTTGCAAAATTTCATCGACTTTTTCAGTGACAAGGCGACCAATGCGAGGTGCATCATTTACATCGAAATTTCTGGAACGGAATCGAACAAACCAAACTCAGTCCGGCGTTCACTCACAACATTCCCACCGTAAACTACACAATTTTTTTGGCATGTTTTTTCCTTTTTTATTGTAAGAAAGCATCACATAGCGTATTTCTTCAGATATTTCACTCATATTCAAATCAGTATAACTTTTAACAAGAGCAACGAATTACACAGCTGTTTTCATAAAAAATGTGTTTCCAGATAAATAGACACCAACACCATCTAGTGACAAAAAACCGCGGAGACTTTTTGTATGACCAAATATTATTTTATAGAGAATGCTATCTGCGAAAAATGTTATTACAGCAAAGATCACTACAGAGTTTTGATTTGGCTTATGTTAAATTAAAATACTTTCTGCCATTGAATTGACCTCATCAATTTTAGTACAATGCACAATCTTTGGTTTTTTGTCTTCCTTACATAGATAACGCGATAAATACGATATATCCGACTCAGAGATGGTCCAATTCCAAAAGCTACAAAAAAAATTAGAAAATCCCGGATTGAACTTGAACTAAGCCTACTGCGCGTTTGAATCTCCACTTACACTTTTCAGTATCCCTTGCAATTGTTTTAAAGTGTATCTTCAAAACTATTAATAAGAATTACTCTTCACTTCCACCAAGTTTAAAGTAGTTTGACTCCATTTGACCATTTTCAACTACGAGTAGGTCACGTAAGATACAACTTTAATTTCAGTTAATTAGCAAATTATCGAAACCCTTGACGAAATGTATAACAAATTTAAAGTGGCCTTCTGGAAACTACCACACACACTGCAACTCATACTGGCCACTCACAAAAGTGATATTACGCAAAAGTACGACTATCTGTACTCCTGATTTCAGGCTCTCTGGTTGTTCTCGGACGAGAATTAACGACTGCGTATAAGTGAATAAAAAGATAAAAAAAAAAAACTATCAACCCGTACGAAAAATTATTAATTCCCTGGAATTTATTCAATTAACTTAATTACATTGTCACGGTACATATTTATTAACAATTCTGCATGCATTAAGTAGCGTGCAACCAAAAAAAAAAAAAAAAGAAAAAACCAAGGATGAAGCACATACAGAGGAACGCATTGCATGCCGCTATCAAAACAAAAAAAAAAAACAACCAGTTACATGCCAGGCACATACTTAAGTACACAATTTAACTCACAATTATTGTAATTTTCATTTTGACTCTGTTAATTATGCTTCGAGATGTTTCTGTGTTTCTGTTTGTACTCGCAGTCTGTTTGTTGCAAGTTTTCAAGCTGCAATCAAATTAATTATTAATAATATTGAAATCCTTACAGTCGAGACCAACGTATGATGAGGTACTAAAAAAGGTCTTTGAAGACAATCTCCAGCTGGACGATAATGATGTATGAGTGAGGAATATCTTTTGATCCAGTTACGCTAAGGATACACTAGCTATGTGTAGTATCATATTAACTGCTCTTTTTTATTTTAGTATAAGTTATGTAAAATTATCTTAAAAATAAAGCTAATTTAATTGAAATTAAAAAAATTTGAATCATTTTGATGATGAATGGGGAAGTAGAAATATCGGATAGTGAGAAATGGTAAGTTTCCAAATTCATTTAGATACAATTCATGTCATATAAGAAAGTGTAAAAAATCCTCACAAAATTTCCACAATATCCTAAAAAAAAAACCCAAAATTAACTTAAAATTGTCTTATTCTAACTTACTTACAATTTGTCTTATTATAATTCACTTTGACGGTCCAATACGATTGCAAAATGGCGTCGATATTTGAGATCACGTAGTATGAACTTCCCAGCCAGAACCCAAGCAAAATTGTTTCCCATAATATCACCCAAACTTTATCTGCTCCTAACAACACGTCGATAGCATTGGACTGATAAAACGGAAGGTCCGCCAATATTAATTGTTGAAAATGATCCCAGTTCTCAACGGCAAACAAACTGGTTGGTAAATTGGCAGTAACGCGTGTTAAAATATAGAAATCGACCAAAATACTAAATAAATCATTTCGTGATACAATTACAAATGAAACGAGGCCTCTAGATTTACCTGCACAGGTAGATCCAATACCGAATATTGGTATACATGCATTTCGTCGTTTGAGTCCAAGTTTTTGAACGCAAGATCCAAATCTGCTGATAGTTGCCGTTGGCATCCAAAACTTTTTCAATGGCATTTGGTAATAAAGTCTGGGGTATGCAATACGAAACGTTAATTGAGTGATTGTTGACGATGTGCTATGTTGCATGCGAAGTGTAAGCGTTATTGGAAGAGACAGTTAATTCATTAATTCTTACATGCTGAACAGACCAAAAAAACGCTATAAAATTGGCTTAATTAACTTAAAATTATCTTATTCTAACTTACTGGCCCAATGCGGGCACTCCATGTTAAACATAAAACTTTAACTATGTCTTTTGACGTTGCAGTACATACTTATTTTATATTTTTATATTTAATACTATTAAAACTAAAAACGATTTTTGTTAAAAAAACTTAGAATATGGATTTTTTTCTTTTTTACTATAATATAAAAATTAAAAGTTAAAACTTACAAACTACCTAAAAAAATCTTAAAATACTCAGCCTACTTAAACAATCTTATTGTATGCATATACGATAAATCTATCATATATGTTTTTTTTTGTGGATAGTTACCTCTTATTTTAGAGAAAGAAGTTCCCATCTATTTTGTTCTTATTTTATTTATTTATTTTTATTTTTTTCCAATAAACTTGCGATCACATTGAACCCCACGGGACATCCAAAAACAAACATAGGCCTGGTAAGGGCGATGTAGCAGATCACCTTCGCTCGAGCTGGCTGTTATAAAACAGTCTCTTCGTAAGGGCAAACGGAGCTTTACTTCTGGCCAGAGCCAAAGTTTGTTAAAGTATAGATATTGATCTAGCCCAAGATCCCAAGGTAGCTGGCTACATTTCGACAAGCAAGTGGCTATCCATGTTGTCCGATGACAGAAAACTTACGCCAATTCTTTCTAATATCCCTAGAGGCCACAGATCAAGGCGTCCTAAACAGAATGGTTTCCGATTTTTGAAAATTGATTTTCAACTTCCAGTCATCGCAATATCGTTTAATTTTGTCGAAGTCACGTTGTAAAAGTATATTAATGACCTCGATCTTTGGACTCGATCTGTATGCGATTAAGTCTTCTGCGTATGCTATGGCATGGTGAAGTGATCTTCAAATCACTTGTGTAATGTTGAATGACATCGTGCACTGCCTTGAAACCGAATTGATAATCCGGAAATATATGTTTGGTCTTAACTCACTTAGTCAGGACCCTATTGATCACTTTTTCAAAAACCTTACTGATGTTTAGAAGGAGATTGATTGACCGGAGATTCGCCGGATTGGAAGAATCTTTATCCCTTTTGTAGATGGAATGTACTGCCGTAGTTTTCTAATAAGCTGGATAATAGGCATTAGTCACTGCATTCTTAAGAAGGGTGGTATAAATGTCACCCGTTTCTAGTGTGAGATGTTAAAGCACATCTCGGGTGAAACCCGAACTCTTTAATCGCCAGTTCACTATTTCATTTTGAAGGTAGAAATTGTGCACATGGACTCGTTTTTCTAGGTCGTTGTTCGGACCAATGATGTCATTCTCCTTGTACACTTACTGGAAAGTCACTCCTATAGCCTCTACTTTCTCCTGCGGATCCTCGATCACAAAGAAGTTGTCATCATCCACAATCTCATTTGGATTGATACCTGTTGCTAAAAGTATGTATTCGGTGTACTTAATTTGGGCGATTTTAAGACACGAAAGTTCGTTTTGATCTTTTCTCTTCTCTTTTTATTTATTTGCGGGAACATATTCGGGTCGCTGGTACTTGCAGCCTGAATTTTGTTGTTCCAATACAATCTTACAGAGTTTCTATAATTGAACAACAGAGTATTCATGGCACAAGAATACAAGACAATATCAATAACACAAAACAGATTGAACTGCTACAATAGGAACGCGATTGGACATTGGAATATCATCATAGCTCTGGCAGTCTGCAAAGTCCTGAAGTCAAGAACGTCGAAATTCCACCAATTCTGAAAAACGCACTTAAATCAGATGACTGCATTTAATCCAGAATAAGGTTACATGACCTTCCTTACTTTTAAGCGATCGGGGACTATCGCATTTAGATTTTTAAATTAATATTTTACATCGCAAAGCAAATATTCGTTTAACCTAATTACATCAGCCAAAATTCCAAAAACAAAAACTGCAATTCAACAACACAATAAAATTCATATTGCACCTCCATCAAATTGCATTTTACCGATCAATCAAAGTTCAATTATAAATGCGTGATAAGTAATCGGTTGACAGTCAGTTTAATTTTCATGTTAATAAAGGTCAGGCAATCTGCCTGAAGTAATTTATTTTTTTAATAAACCAACAAGATTTTCTTTAACTTATATACAGGTTAACGCCACAAAGATAACATCATGCAAATAACGCGTTTTAAGATACCCACATTCTGTTTGACACTTCATTATGCAGACAGACGTGATCTGGAAACGTTGGAGTACCAGATGACGACCCTTGTTCAAGAGAATAACTCAATTGAGATGTACTATCAGTCAGTGTAATACATGGTGCCGTTTCTAAGAGAGGGCACCACTTGAATTAAATCCATAATATTTTCAGTTAGTACCAACCTTCAAAAGATACGTGTATAAATTTGACAGCTGTCGGACGATTAGTTCTCGAGATATAGTGTTTTGAGTGAATCAACTTTTGTTATTGTGAAAAAAAAAAAAAAACGATTCAAAGCAATTTCGTGTTTTGATTTATCATTGCTTTTTGATGGGAAAAAATGGAGCAAGAAATGGCTTGATAAGTGTTACCTGGATTCTGCACCAGCCGAACGAACCATTCGCAAGTGGATTGAAAAAATTAAAAGTGGTCATACAAGCACCGAACATGATGCACGCAGTGGACGTCGAAAAGAGGCTGTTTCAGATGAAAACATCAAAAAAGTAAACAAAATGATTACGAATGAACGTAAAGTGAAGTTGATCGAGATAGCTGAGGCTCTGAAGATATCAAAAGAGCGTGTTGGATATATCAAAGTTGGTGCCGCGTTTGCTCACAGTCGACCAAAAACAACAACGTGTTGATGATTTAGAGGAGTGTTTAAAGCTGTTCAACCGCTATAAAGTCGAATTTTTGCGTCGGTATGTAACAATGAATGAAACTTGGCTCCATCACTTCACACCAGAGTCAAGTCGGCAGTCAGTTGACTGGCGAGCAGGCGACGAACCTCATCCAAAACGACTAAAAATTCAATAGTCGGCTGGCAAGGTTATGACATCCGTACTTTGGGATAAACATGGAATAATTTTCATCGACTTCAGCGACTATTACATTGCGTTGTTGGAGCGTTTAAAGGACGAAATCGCAGAAAAATGGCCGCATTTGAAGAAAAAGAAAGTGCTGTTTCATCAAGAAAATGCACCGTGTCACAAGTCGATGAAAACGATGGCAAAATTGAATGAATTCGGCTACGAATTGCTTCCTCACCCACCATATTCTCCAGATTTGGCCCCCAGCGACTATTTTCTCTTCGAAGATCTCAAAAGAATGCTCGTTGGAAAGAGATTTAAGACCGATGAAGAAGAAATCGCCGAAACAGAGCCCTATTTTGAGGCTAAACCGAAATCGTACTACAAAGCTGGTATCGAAAGATTGAAAAATCGTTTCAAACAGTGTAAAATTTTGCAAAAATTTTGTGTTTTACTATAAAACGGCACGGACTTTATAATCATCTATCACTGATTCTTAATAAAGTTTCAAGCATGGATTTGCCGCCTGGAGCGCTAGATACCTTTATTAGGGGCATAAAAGACGATCTGCCTTTTGTAGGCATAAAGGAACCAGCCGATTTACCGACTGTCCTTAATCTCTGTCAAAAGTTGGAAAACAAACGGTATAGATCAAATTATGCGCACCATAATATTGGTAATAATATTGGTCATAATAGAAAATATATATATATATATCACTTTATTATTAAGTACAATAATATAAATGACAATTAATAATAATATAAGTTTTAAAAATTAACGTTAATAATATTACTAGAGAGTTATAAGCTTAACTAATTATTATATGTCATTTTGAATGTTTAAGGTTCTTAATAGTGTGAATATTATGAGTGACTCTACTCTAACGATGTTTTTTGATGAGTTCCTGATCTTTTCGCAGTCCATTAGGTGTTGTATGGAGAGGGTTACTAGTAGGTATTCGTGAGTGATGCGTGTATGACCCATTCTGAGTCGCAGAAAACATTTTAACTTGTGTTTTGGGTAGTTTGTTGGGTATATTGCCCTTTCTGCCGTTTGGTTGATAGACGAGTAATGATGGCTGTACAGATTCTATTCGATTTTCCTTTTGTTATTCCAGAGTGTTTTAATATGGTTCTTGAGGTCTTTTTTGTTCTGTACGTTAAACATGACAAGCGGCTCAATTGTTGCCGATCGTGCAGCTTTGTCAGCTTCCTCGTTGCTTTTAATGCCCATGTGACCAGGCACCCATGCGATTTTGAGTCTGTTTGTGTGTTTGATGAGCTTGTCTCTGATGGTTTGAATGATAGGAGAGTTATGATTAATGTTTTTGATAGCATTTAATGTAGACAGACTATCAGTGCATATTAATGTTCTCTTATATTTTGTGATTTTGGTTGCTTCGGCCGAAAACGCACTTGAGGCTTGGAGTAGAATACCCTTAGTAAAAACAGTGCCATCGTTCTTATGGCATCTTTTAAGATTGGTGATTTAGAGGGAGATGTAAGTTTAGGTATGAGAAGTGACGTGAGAAAGTCGAAACGTTCATCAATTGATGGCAGACCTGCTTCTGTTAGCATATTTTTCACCGGTGTCGTTCTGAAAGCTCTAAGGCTGCACCTTACAGCTGCATGATATTGCGGTTTCAGTTTCAGGATTGCTGATTTGCTGCATTTGCCGTAAATAACTAGCCCGTAGTCTATTTTCGACAGTATTATTGCTTTAATGACTCTGTTGAGGGTGTTTTTGTGGGAAGCACCTTTCTAGCAGGAATGTATACAATGTATATAATGTACACAATGTTCATTAAAATTAAATTTACAATCAAAAATAACTCCTGGAATATTTAATTTGTTGACATTACAGATATTATTATTATTAACAGTTCAGGAAGTTGAAGGAGAAGTTGGAGTCTTTGGCATAATTTGACCAGGCTTGCGCAAAGTGCTCAGCAGTTTTATAAGGGCAGGTAAGTGTTTTCATTTCAGTTTTAATAACCTTTATTGAATTATGCGTGTAGTTTCCCGTAAGCGACTTTATGTCAGCCCAGTGTTTTTTGGATGTAAATTTTTCGAAACAGTCATTCTTAGCAAGCTTTGCCGCGCGACGAAACATTGCATTGGATTTACGGTAGGCGATCAGGTTTGTATCATTTGGATGTTTTTTGAAGTCGTACCAGGCTTTCTGCTTTCTGTTTTATTAAAAAATCTGTGCGGAATGGATCTATGAACTAGTAGTCCAGTTCCGTGTTTGGCTGATGTGATGAGCTGGAAGATTATGGAAAAAAGGGGAGTATTGCTTGGGTGAGTACGGCTTAGAATTTTTGTAGCGTAAGTGTGTTTCTTGTAAGGAAATTACGGAAGGTTTAAAGTCGTTTATTAATAACTGCAGTTCATGGTAGTTATTATAGTAACCATTCAGGTTCCGTTGCAAAGCCCTAATGATTATAATAAAGACGGGGGTCTTAGTAGCAATAGATTTTATTATATAGGACAAAGAGCCGAACTGTAGGTGATGATAAAGTAATTTTGTGCCGGCAGTTTGACTGTCCGCGCCGCATTTCACCAGCAAAGTATTTGTGAGATCGGAATGTTCTTCAGATTTACCAAAGGCTTCGCAGAAACGGGAAACGCAGTGGGAGTTGTCTGCCACCGATGAGAGCTAAAGTCAACCGATTATTATTGCTAGTTGCTTTCGTCGTCCAATTCGGGCGATTGTAGGTAATATTGTTTTGAGTTAATAAGGGATTGGGTTACGGTTGATATGGGTGAGAGGTGTGAAGTTGAGTGCGTGGTAATATTTCTAATTTTTGAGTTTACAAAGTCTGTGAGTCTTTTATGTTGATACTGTGGGGGAATGGTGAGGGGATTGGAATAGGTTGAGTAACGGATGAGTTTGAGTCGGTTTTAATGGGTTGAGTGTCCAAAGACTTATCGTTTACCGGTTTTTTAGAGGTGATGGAACGGGGATTTTCTGTAGGCGAGGTTTTGCTGTTGCCTCCTCAGAAAAACTCAAACCGACAGTTTCATTCACAAGTGACATATTTACCACGATTATTCCAATATCATTCGAGCAAACCCCCATATGGTATAATCTACTTCAGGTACCCCAAGGACAGAACTATCCACAGAATTATCAACCTTTCTAATGACCAAATCAGTAACCGAATACGTACCTCCATCAGAATATTCAGCAACCCAATACCTTTACACTAAGACTAAAAACAGGACCGGAACCTATGGATGCTTCAACCATTAGGACAAATGATGAAACTACATCAATAGGCCGCAACGAAAGAACTGGCCATCAGCTCCAAAGCGAACAATTGTTACTTCGCAACAGCATTTAATCCTAAATAAGGTGCAACGGAATTTTGTTATTGAAATTTTTACCGATGCATCTCAGACCAACTCCAAAATTCCAGATAGTCATACTACGCTATGATCTCAGCAATGATAGATCAGCTATGTAGCGGTCAAACATTTTCTAACTATGTTGACCAGCAAAGTGGAAATTAAGCTGTTACGAAACCCTCTGACTTCGTCGACGTGCATTTTTTAGGCTAACAACTTCGTCTCTACCATATTTCGAGTGTAGGACGAAAGATTACAAGCCCCTAAATTCCTAGTAGAAACCGCATCCAATAAAAATAACGTACAACCTAATCTTGTCCTAAATCCCATTTCCAATAATAAAAAATTTCATGCAAACTCTTTTTAAAGTTGAAAGTAAAGTTGAAAGAACAAATTTCCGAATCGGTACATAACACTAACATCAGAATCGATCATAAATCTCAAGAGCAAAAGTCCATGTTAAAGGTCTTAATTGCTGATCACTACAGTTTGTTTAGCGAACCAAACTGACCTATACAACAAATGTAAAGGGAAGAGTTCGCACTTTTACAGAAGATCCTTTCTATTCCATGTCATTAAAAACGGAAATAGATAAACAAATCAACCAATTACTAGATGACGGAATAATTCGACCTTCACGGTCACCTCAAAATTCTGCTGTTTGGATTGTTTCAATAAAGGCGGACGCTTCCGGCGATAAAAGATACCGCATGGTTATCGACTACAGGAAACCAAGTTCTATAACTTTTTCTGATCGCTATCCAACACCCGAAAAAAATGAGGTCCTTGTTCAATTAGAACGAAATAAATTATTTTCAGTAATTGACCTTTGGCTTTCACCAAGTTTCTCTTTAAGAGGGTGACCTTTAAAGAACCCAATTCTCTGTTAATAATGGAGACTATGAGTTCGTAAGACTCCCTTTCGGTTTAAAGAACGCTCCGTTAATTTTTCAGTGAGCTTTAGACTATATAATAGAGAACATATTGGTAACATTTGTTGCTTATATATCGATGACATTATTGTCTTTAGTACAGATATCGAAACTCACTTCTAAAACCTAGAAAACATTTTTAAGAATCTTAAGCAAGCTAGCCTCAGAGTACAATTAGATAAGTGTGCATTTTTGAATTCCTCTGTTTCACTGTATCTTCTAATGGCATAAAAGCGAATCCTATTAAGGTGCAAGCTATAACCAAGTTCCCGTACCCAAGGACTCTTAAAGATTTGCGATCTTTTCTTGGTCTGTCCGGTTTTACCAGGGATTCATTAAAGACTATGCTAAATTGGCAAAACCACTAACAGCTCTTTTAAGAGGGGAGGATGAACGAACATCCAAAACAACATCAAGTATAAAGCTAATTCATTTGACTGACGCAGTAAAAGAGGCATTTAATAAAGTCAAAAATTCTCTCATCTCTGAAGACGTTGATCTTACCTATCCGGATTTCAATAAAGAGTTCCATCTGACAACTGAAGCGTCAAACTATGTCATGGGATCGGTATTATCGCAAGATAATAAGTCAATACTTTTCATTTGCAAAACACTCAATAAGGCAGAAGAGCACCACGCCACTAATGAGAAGGAAATGCTGGCCGTAGTATGGGCCCTGAAAGCATTGAGAAATTACTTTTACGGTTCAAAAAAGCTCACAATCTTCACTGACCATCAACCATTGATTTATGCACTAAGCAATAAGAATACCAATAATAAAATGAAAGGTTGGAAGGCGATACTCGAAAAGTATACCTGTGAAATCAAATATAAACTTGGAGGATCCAATGTTGTCGCTGATGCATTGTTAAAACCTCCCAAAAATAGCGAAATCAACTTACTCATAGTTACCCAACACAGCGACGAAAGTTCTGGTCATGACCTTATACAAATTGTAGATGGACAAATAAACGCATTTAAAAATCAAATCTTCCTTCGTTTAGGAGATACTTTAGCATATGAATTTCAAATGGTTTTCCCCACTTATCACAGACACACTGTAACAGAGACCAACTACACTCAGGAAAGGTAAGTAAACATCCTTAAACAATAATCCATCGGTTACCAATGCTTTCAAAACTCAAGAACGAATTTTAGGCCTTATACAGGATATATACCCTGTATATACATTTTAGGCAATATCGAACGCGTTTAGCTAGAAAAATAGTTACTGACCTCACTGACGAAAGCCTACAGGAAGCAGAAATAACTAAAGAGCACAATCGCGCTCATCGCAATTCTCGCGAGAGCAAAATCCAAATCTTATAAAATTTTTATTTCCTCCATATAAAAAGTAAAATAGAAAAAATTACCAAAATATGAAGAATACGACAGACATCCGAACAAACTCGAGCTACAACCAACCCCCATTCCTGAATACCCTGGTCAAATCTTACACATAGATATTTATTTTACTGACAAATAAATCATTTTAACTGCCATAGACAAATTTTCGAAATATGCTCTAGTCAAAATAATAAAATCAAGAGCATCAGAGGATATCAAACTATAGTCGTGGATAACGAAAAATCCTTAGGCTCTAGATCTATCATTTTCATGATGGAAAACATGTTCAACATAAATGTCTTTAAAGCACCACCTAACACCAGTTCTGTAAATGGGCAAGTCGAAAGATTCCATTCGACATTCTCGAAATTAATGCGGCGGTGTCATTTTTCATTTGACATATTTTTCGGCAAGCAATTACTTAACGATCCAGAAGCAATTGAACGCATTAGGAAGAATTGTTCATAAAAGTCTGATAAAAACTTAAAATTTTTTATTAGGTTACTATCTGAGGCACAGATATTGGACTAAAAAGCTTTTGAGACAACAATCGAAAGACTAGAAATTACACTGGAATCATCCATTCCCCGAAGCCATATCCTGTATCCCTTCCTTTCCTATGAAATTTCCCAAATTAAAACATATATATCTAGACTAAGAGTTAATAATAGAAGTAAAAGATCATTAGGTTTCATAAGTAGCGCGTGGAAGTGGATCGCGGGTAATCTGGACCACCACCACTACGAAGTAGTTACAACCGTAGTATCTCAAAGAAAAAAAATATTTTTCTTCTGCCTGTACGCTGTCAACTGTACACCAACCAGGCCTCACTTCAAGTTGGGACCTGGCATTGTGATTTTTGGCGGCGAACAGAGCAGAACTAAAAGAGAAAGATCTAGAAAGAAAAGTTACATTGTTAATTTTTAAATAAATTTAAATAAAATATAACCTGCTACTGCAAAATAGGTTATGGTGCCTTGAAGTCCGTTCATATTTAGGCAGACATGCTAAATTTCAGTGCGATACTGTCTTTAGTTTTGTTTTGACAGCTGATTGTTTACGTGTTTGGCATCATGTTGAGTATGGACAAAAACGATTTTCGTTCTCTTAAAAAACATTATTTATTGAGAGGCTAAGGAAACAAAAGAAAAGTTGGATAAATATTATGGGGCTAATGCTCCGTCAGATTACACCGTAAAATATTGGTTTCGAGAGTTTCGTGGTGGCCGCGACTCTATTCCACAGTCCGCAGCAACAGGCCCTCCGATTCGGTTACAGAGGACAATTTCAAAAAAATACATGAAACGGTGTTGGCTGACCGGAAAGAGAAGGTGCGCGAGCTAGCAGATCCCACAAAGATTAGTATTGAGCGCACACGCCGTATTTTGGGCAATATTCTGCATATGAAAAAGTTATCCTGCTGCCGGGCGGACTTTTGGCTTCGATTGGTGACTGCTGAGCACCAGAGAACAGAATGAGTTCTCGGCAATAGACTGAAGCCGGCACGATTGCTCCGAAGCGGCCGAGGGAGGCTCGATGGGTCGGAAAGGTTATGGCGTCGGTTTTCTCTGATTATCATGACATACTCTTCGAGGACTACCTCGAAAAAGGAAAAAACCATCAACATTGTTTTTGCAAGACAATGCACCGGCGCACAAGAGCATCGCAACCACGGGTAAAATCAATGACTTACGGCTCCAATTGCTGTCGCATCCACCGTATTCGCCCGTTTTGGCTCCCTTGGACTATTATCTCTTCCCTAACCTCAAAAGATGGCTCATCAATAAAAAATTCAAGTCACACGAGGAAATCATCGACGCCACGGAGGAGTATTTTGCAGACCTTCCGGAAAATTACTTTTCGGACGGGATCAAGAAGTTGGAAAATCGCTGGAATAAGTGCATCAAACTAAAAGGGGACTATATTGAATAAAATAAAAAAAACATTAAAGAATTTTTTTTTTCATTCCCAAGGTGGTTTACTTTTCACCCCATCTAGTAAGAAACAACAATTAAAAGTTATAACTTTAACAAAATACCTATAGATAAAATTAATGAAGTAACGAATAACGTAATTAAGATCTTTAAGGAAAAAAATAAAGGTGACACTGAAACAATTATGAAATTTAATTATATACTAGATATATTAAATAAGAATTAGTAAATGTAGCGTACGTCATTCACTGGCAAAAGTAAATACATAAAGCAAACTCCTTTATCTTATCCAATACAGATATAAATATTAGTGAAACACTGTTTAAAGCGGAAAATATTCAATTTATAGGGTTTTCCAAAAGGACTTGACAATTTTGAATTTAATTTGTGAACGCACTCTTTCGCTAATCATCAAACTGTAGCTGTCACTTTATTCAGTAAACTCAACATTTTTTATCATGATAAAGTACACTAACGAGCAATGTCTGCAAATTATAAAAATTTTTTACAGATATTCGGAGTCGCAAAATCTTCTTCAGTGACGAAGCCCATTTTTAGCTCAATGGGTTCGTCAATAAGCAAAATATTGACGACCGGGTGAAAACCCACATGTGATTCATGAATCACCACTTCATCCACAAAACATAATTGTTTGGTGCGGTTTGCATGCCGAAAGCGTTATTGGGCCATATTTTTTTCGTCGACGATAACGATCGTCACGTTACTGTGAATGGTCAGCGTTATCGCGCCATGATCACCGGTTATTTTTGGCCCGAATTAGAAGATATGGACTTGGACGACGTGTGGTTTCAACAGGATGGTGCCACAAGCCACAAAGCACACGCTACAATCGATTTATTGAAGAGTAAGTATGGTTAGCGTGTTATCTCAAGACATGGGCCAGTTGATTGGCTGCCTCGTTCGGGCGATTTAACGCCACTTGACTATTTTCTCTGGGGCTACGTTAAGTCATTGGTTTATGCCAACACGCCGACGATATTGGAAGAGCTCAGAGCCAACATTGAACGCGAAATAGCGGCCGTTTCGGTCAAAATGTGTGGACGAGTCGTTGAAAATTGGGTCCAAAGAATCGACCGCTGCAAACGTGCCCGCGGTGGCCATATGAACGAAGTCGAGTTCCATTCATAAATGTTTTAATTGTACTTCAAGCCAATAATAAAATTTTTGAAATATCTCAAATGGTTTGCCTTTTATTTAAAAAAAAGTTGTCAATTCGTTATTAGAAAACCCTATATTAATGTAGAAGAGGCATTATAATTTGCCGAAGTAAAATAGCTTCAAATAATAAGAATGAAAGCTTTTCAACTATCAATGAAAAAAATTTCAACCTATCAATACTTAAACCTGTCAAAATAAATAAAGTACCTCAGATAAACTATGATTCAATATTAGAACGTAAGAACGAAATACAGTGGTGGAAAGATAATTAGAAACGGTATTTTTTTTTTCTCAAAAAGTAATTCATATTTTTTTAAATAAGTAAAAAGAGAAAAAATTATTATGAAAACCAAATAAAAGAACATGTCTGTTAATACTTAAAGTAAAAGCATATTCAAAAAAAAAAAAAAAAAAAAAAAAAAAAAAACCATAAAACATTATCCTTTCGTATGGGGAAATAAAATAAGAATCAGTAATTGAAAAAACGAATGTGGGTACCCTTTGTTAACTTTCACAGCTGAGCTACGTTTTGGTAAGCTAGCGACCAAGTTCTGGCAACGTTTGAGAAGGATATTCCTCCGATGTTTTGAAACAATTCTGCCGAACTTCTGGAAATTTTTGATTTTAAACCTCTCTAAACATCCGCCCATAGATTCTCAATAGAATTGAGGTCGGGACTTTGGGCCGGCCAGTTCAAGATGTTTTTGATGATTTTTTTCTTCCTTAAACCAACAATACACTAAGCGTGAAGTGTGTTTAGGATCGTTATCCTGCTGTAAAATTTATCAAACTGGAAAATTATCAAATGCGTACGGCTCCATATGGCCATCGATGCGCACAATAGGGCTAAAACCGTACCAGGAGAAGGCTCCCCAAACTATCACATTTCCTCCACCATGTTTGATCGTTTTGATGGTGTACTTAGGATCCAATTCTTTGTTTACAGGCCGTCTTACATAATTCTTACCATCAAACCTAAACATGTTAAATTTAGAATTGTCGCTCTAATGTGTCCTTTTCCAAAATGCAAGGGGTTTTTCTGCATGCTCCTTAGCAAATTTTAGCCGACTTTTTAAATATTTTTTCGAAACATGTGGCTTTTTGCGGGCAATGAACCCACGCAAACCTGCTTCTAACAATCTGTTTCTGATGGTCCTAGATGTTATTTTGGCGCTTAATTTTTCCGACAAAGCTGTGTGTATATTCTGCATTCGTGGTTTTATTGCATTGGTATTTGTACTGCCTGTGTCCTTATACACTTTTATAGCCCCATACAAGATTTTTTTAGAACACATTTGTTCCTTGGCAATAGCCTCATAGAAGTCTTCTCCTGATAGTACTTATGAACAATGAGTTCTCTCACTTCCGGTGAACAATGTTTTTTCTTACCCATTTTGACTAACTAGATAAAAGGGCTAAGTATTGGTATATATATTAATTCGTGCGGTTTTTTTTTCAAAATTTGAACGTTTATTTAAGAAAAACATGTACAATAGTATTATTCAAAGTATTGTCCATCTGAAGCTATGACTTTTTCCCATCTTTCTGGCAATTTGTGGATCCCATTGTTTCTATTTATATTTAGCCGAAATTCAATAATTGTTATTACAATATTATTATTTTATTATTTAATTTAACAATAACAACATAGTTATTTCAAAAACTCACCGTATTTCCCAATGCTTACAAGAAGCCAGAAAGTCAAATGCACTATCGCCAACAATGAACACGTCCCATAAATTGGAGAAATCTCACCAGGAAACTTGCTTTTGAATCCATTTAATGGTCCAGTCCTTATTAACAACGAGACTGTTTTGTTGATAAGTACTTTCATTATCAAGAACTTCAGTAGTACGATTGAGATCAACGGAAGAACGATCGTGACAAGATAGAAGAAGTTCTATCGCTTGAGATGGTTAAAGAATTATACGTCAACCGAATCAACAAAATTAACTTATTGGAAACAAAACAAGAAATCAACCTGTTAGTTAGCATCATTCTAATAATAAGCGTTTTTTAGCTATCAACATATTTGCATGCAAAAGAACACATAAAAGAAGCCATGGCACGATTACAAACACGATTTTTACAATTAAAAAGTCAGCATCAACCACCATTGACATAGAGGACATTCCTAATCTAGTAACGTCAACATCTTACGAGGACTTCGCTTTTAAGGGTGGAGGAGTTAGCGCCACAAAGATTTCATCATGCAAACAATGCGTGATAAAATACGGGCCAATATTAAACGCTTGCATTTACCTGAGCATACAGGCATCTCGTGTCATTGCTCCCACAAGCTAGAAACATTAAGCGTGCGCAAGGTGTCACAGACAGAATTCCAGGTCGACACCTGAAACTCCAGAAAATAAGCGACAATTTAATGGGAATGCTATGAGTTAGGTATAATTGAAAATGTTAAGTTAGTTCTAAGATAGATCTCATAGAGTTCACCCACCGGGATTTCTTGTACAGGGTTTTCTAATAACGACTTGACAACTTTTTTTTAAATAAAACGCAAAACTTTATTATTAACTTGAAGTACAATCAAAACCTTTATGAATGGAACTCGACTTCGTTCATATGGCCACCGCGGGCACGTTTGCAGCGGTCGATTCGTTGGACGCAATTTTCAATGACTTGGCCACACATTTCGGCCGAAACGGCCGCTATTTCACGTTCAATGTTGGCTCTGAGCTCTTCCAATGTCGGCGGCGTGTTGGCATAAACCAATGAATTAACGTAGCCCCACAGAAAATAGACGAAAAAATATGACCCAATAACGCCGCCGGCATGCAAACCGACAGTTATTTTTTGTGGATGAAGTGGTGATTCATGAAGCACATGTGGGCTGTCACCCGACCAATAACGCATATTTTGCTTATTGACGAACCCATTGAGCCAAAAATGAGCTTCGTCACTGAAGATGATTTTGCGATGAAATTCATCTTGGCGTGTCTTCTCCAGAACCCAATCGGAGAACGTACGTCTCTTCAAATGGTCCATCGGCTTCAATTCTTGAATCAACTTGATCTTGTATAGGTGTAAACTAAGATCCCTACGCAAAATACGCCATAATGTGGTCTGAGCGATGCCCAATTCTTAAGAACGGCGTGGAATTGACTGATTTGGATCGTTTGCTACGGACGTCTGAACGGCAGCGATATTTTCGACACTTCGACCAACTAGTTGTCTCACTGACACGGCAACATCACACAACGAATATGTAGACTCAAATTTTTGCACTAAACTTGTTATTGCCTGTCTACTAGGGCGAGAATTATGACCGAAAATTGGAGTTAACGCTCTTAAAGTTGCAGTCACCGACTCCAAATATCTGTAGAAAATTTTTATAATTTGCAGACGTTGCTCGTTAGTGTACTTTATCATGATAGTTTACTAAATAAATTGGCAGTGACAGTTTGATGATTAGTGAAAGAGTGCGTTCACAAATTAAATTCAATGTTGTCAAGTCCTTATTGGAAAACCCTATATAAACTACAATAAAAATAAAATTCAGAAAATTGAAAATAAAAGTTTATTCATCTAAATCTATATTGTTTCCTTCAAAGTAATCCCCATCGACTGCAACACACTTATGCCAGCGCTTGATCCAATCCTCGAATAATTTTCTATATTCGGTTTTCGGTATGTCCATCAGTGCTTCCTGCGATTTTTCCATTACATCCTCTCGTCTGCTGAAACGCGTTTCTCATAATGGTTTTTTAACTAGAGCAAAATTATGTGAATTCGGTGGCTGTTGGATGGTATTTGTTGCATTTTTAGTCAGAAAAGTACGAATAGTGATGGCACTGTGCGACGGTGCGTTATCATGGTTCAAAATCCACGAGTTTTCTACCCACAATTTTAGTTTTTTTCGGCGAATTGCTTCACGCAAACGTCTCATAACACCCAAATAATACTCTTTGTTTACTGTCTGGCCTTCTGGCAAAAATTCATGATGCACTACACCGTTGTAATCCATGAAAACCGTGAACATTGCCTTCTTTTTTGACTAAAAACGACGTGGTTTTTTTTTAGAATCGTTGCCGAAACACTTTTCAAACATTTCCAACGTTCGCGCACCATTAAATCTGACGCAAAGATTTAGATGAAATGTCAACAACAGATGTACCTACTTAACAAAAAAGCAGAACTCAAATCGGAACAATGGGAGAGCCACACGGTGGTGCGCTGGGAACTTTTTGATCAAGGTGGTATTGTTGTTGTTGTTTATTACAATCCAGTTATAATATGCTACTTGATTGCCAGGCCGATAAGTATCATTTTTGTTATGATTTAGTGGTCCATACATCCTTTTATTATTTGTCGGATCATATGTAAACATATAAAGGATTTGGTTGTTGTTTGCTTTCCTTTTCAGTGTATTATTTTATGATATCATTAGTGCACGACTGATTTTTTACGGCGACTCTTCGTCTTCATACTTTTGTACACTTGGTACCCGCTGCAACATCTGTTTCAGTTTATCAGAAGGCATTTAATGACATTTGATGAGTTATAATACTTTTTCTTTGGTTGTTTGCGTAGGGTTTGAATAGAGATTGTAGATTTGTTAGCGTTGTTCTTTTCTTCGAGAAAAATTCGGAATGGGAGACGGTATGCCAGAGCATCGTGCGTCTTCTATCCGAATGAAGTTCTTATTTAGTGGTAAGATTTTATACAGTAAAGTAATAAATTAGTTGAGAAAAACCAAAAAACGAATAAAGATTGAGACCAAAGGGAGGACAGTCCGCGAGTAATCACTGAGTATTCTTTACCTATTTATTTAAATTTGTTATTGACTTAAATTTATTTTATTTATGAATATATGTATTGAATTAATGAATGAATGTTCGGAACCTGTCGTTGTTCTTCGCTTGTCCGTCCGTTGGTTCAATCTAATGCGTTCTCCTGCTTCGACTGTACGCGATCGCCAGTCGCACGACATCCGTAATCACAATCCGATATACACCTTGACTGAATCGAACTGCATCAAACTTCAGACTGTTATAATTTCCAAACCGCTCATGACAGTGAGCTCAAATTTTTACATATAACAGATAATTTTATTAATTACAAGCTTACTTTTACTTACTTTTAAATGATGTGTGTCTCAGTTGTGTTCAAAAAATTTTATCTGCGATGGAATTCAAACGTGATAGTGTCATTGCTTTTTATATGGCTGGAAAACCACAAGTAGTTATCGTTAGAGTCCTCCAGCACCTTAACGTGAATAAATCATTTGTGTCTTGAACCATAGTTGTTTACCGTGATACTGGCAGCGTTGCAAAAATGGAGGTGGTCACAAAAAAAACAGCAACATCGACAGAAATGGTTCGGAAAGTGAAGGCTCGAATTGATCGAAATCCGCGTCGAAGTGGAAGAAAAATGGCTTACGAACTCAACATATCGTTGGAATGGATGCAGCACATACTGAATTGAAAAATGAGCTTGGGCTCAAGCTATTGAAGTTTCAAGAAGCACACGATCTTACACCGCAACAGAAAAAAGTTAGAGTCGAAAGAGCGAAGGAGTTGCTACGCTTACACGAAAGTGGTGAGTTGCCGAATTTGTTTTTTTCCGATGAGTCGCCATTTGTTATCGAGCAATATGTCAACAAACAGAACGACCGAGTTTATTACGAGGTACTATAAATTACCTTCAAATATTTACACCTTCGGACAGCCACCACAAAGCAGGGAGCACCATAACCGCCGATGGTCGCTCTCCGCTTGTATTTTTGGACCGTGGCGTCAAAACTAATGCGATCATATACCGTGAAACTGTCTTAGAGGCAGTATTGAAGCCTTGGGCAAACAATCATTCCGGTCGGAGACCGTGGACATTTCAACAAGACTCGGCACGGTCTCACAAAGCGCGCGTCAACCAAGATTCACTTCATTTTTTCGATTTCAAATCCGTTAGATTTCTCTGTCCGGGGTATTTTAAAAGCAAAGGTTGGCATTAAAAAAATACCAAAGTATGGACCACATCAAACAAACACTTCGCCGGGAATGGGCCAAAACACCACAGAGCCATTTGCGTGCAGCGTGTGATGATTTCTTCAGCCGTCTCAGGGCCATTATTCGTGGCAAAGGTGGACATATTGAAAACTACTGATACAATTTGAAAATTGATGTATTTTCCAACATTTTTTGCTTTGGCACAGTAAAATTTATCAAAAACAAAAAAATTTAGCATTTTAAAAAGTTGCAGTTCGAGTCAGTCAGGGTGTACATATGCTCCCGAAGTAAGGTTTAATTTGGCGGTAGACATAGGCAATTATTTTGTAAAATATTGATATTAACTTGTTATTTTGTAAATGTTTCTTTTGGTAAAAATCACGAAATGGTTAAGATAGATCAAGAGTGCGTGAACTTATTCGTATTTGTGCCAAATGGAGTGATATATGGGGATATCACGGGCGGTGCCTTTCATACCCACTTTTATTTAGATGAACTTGCATGCTTGCTGTTTGTTTATCCATTTTTTTCAGAAACTCGGAGTGTGCGGTGTATCCTGCACCGAGTATCGCGATTATTTTATTATTATTTTAATATAGGGTGATTCATCGTAAGGTTCGATTTTCAATAGGTTTTTTTTGACAGCTAACGCACGACTCCTATCAAATTGCTTTGTCATTTTTGTTCAGTATCGTTTGACAAGTCATCATGGAAAGACTAACACTACAACAGCGTCTCCAAATTGCTCAGCTGTATTACGAAAACCAGCGTTCTGTAAGAACGTGCGATTCTATTGACAGAACTCAAAACTATTTATATCGTCAAGCACAAAAGGACGTATACCCCGATGAGTTAGCTGCCATTGAAGCGAATCAACAACGCATACAAAATAGAAGCCCTCTTTACAAACTCTCACTGTATATTGATGAAAACCGATTTCTACGAGTCAAAGGCAGAATCGACGCTTGCAAAACACTTTGCCAATCTGATGTGAAACGACCAGTCATTCTATCAAGAAACCATCATATCACGACACTTGTAATCCGAGAGGTACACACCAGGTGTCATTACTGTTATCACGAGATAGTTGTTAACGAGCTGAAGTATTACATTTCACGACTACGAGCAGCGCTTAAAGAAGAGCTTAATAAGTGCCAGCAGTGTAAGAATCAACGGACTCAACCTCCAATAATGGGAAGATTCCCGGCCGCTCGACTCGCTGCATATTCTCGACCCTTCTCATGCGTGGGTACTGGTTACTTTGAAAAAAGATGCGGTGTTTTAATCACCTGTCTGACTGTTCGCGCAGTTCACATCGAAGTGGCCTACACGCTTACCACAGACTCGTGTATTAAAGCTATTCGCAACTTCATTGCCCGGCGAGGCATTCCGATTAAGATATTCAGCGATCAAGGAACTAACTTCAATCGAACAAGTTAAGAGCTCTGCGAAATGTTTAAGAGTATGGACCAAAATAAAATCGCCAAGGATTTTTATACCACCACTGTCTCCTCACATGGGCAGTGATCTGTGAAGAAAGTCCTCGCTCAAATCTATTTATCCAGAAATCCCATGGATGAAATTCTCCGAAATATGCTAATAGGGGTTGGATATGTGCTTATCTGTAGACTGTTAATCTACGTTCCAGTCAGTGATGACAACTGTGAAGCGATTACTCCGAATCGTATACTCCTTAGATCTTCAAACGGGTCGAAGGCACATGAGTCATTTAACGACGATGTAGTAACGATTCGGTGAAATTGGCATGTTTCGCAGAGGTATGCTGATGGGTGCAAGAGTACCTTCCTACTCTGACCAAATGTACTAAGTGGTTGGAACAAAGGAAGCCGATTAAAGTGGAACCAAGTAATCCCCGTAACTGCTGGCCTAAAGGGAAGGTGATAGTAACAAATGTCGTGAAAGATGGACGAGTTCGATAGGCTACTGTGAGAATATCTCTTGGTGTATATGAGCGACCTACGTTCAAACTGGCCGTGCTAGATGTTGGAGCGCCAGAAGAAGGAGGTAGAACCAAGACTGGTTATACCGGGGGAAGTGTTAACGCTAAAAATATCTGCATGCAACCATCAGACGTGATGCACATCAAATTGATAATTAGTCTAGGCGCGCGATAGTAAAAAAGGGCAGAAACAAAAAGTAGAACAACGCAGGCGAGCCATAACCAAAAAGGGAGACACTAAAATAATTTTTTAATACATTATTATATATTGTTGATTAGTTGAATTGAAAAACCTGAATTTTTTTAATTTGGCAGCCACAATGACAAAAAAGAAGAATTTCCATTAGTAATGAAAGACAGTATCAGCCAAATAACGTCCACGACGTACATATGTGGCTTGTCAGGGCTCCTTTGACGTTAGACGAATGTTGGCTTTGAGCTCTTAAACCAACTGTAGATGATTAGCATATAAATCTTTCTCACATGACTTCAAAGAAAGAAGTCAGACGGTGTCGAAAATCGGAGGACTAAACCTAAAGACTGATTTTCTTCATGTTCAAACGAATGGTAGAGTTCTAAAGCGCAGCCAACTTTTGGCATGATCAGTCATAAGTGCCATTGGAAAGTGCTTTTAGTCAATTTTCTCAAAACTGAGGTTGTTTACGAGAAGGAGGAAGCTAACTGGTAGGAGTTCTCTACTGCACCACCGTCTAACCTGGCAACGAACCTAAGTATTTGGGTATCATCCTGGCTAACAAACTTCTTTGTACTAAACACATTATATCGAGTGCTTCTAAGGCGCTGTCGGCATTCTAGCAATGCAAATGAGGTTCAGGCAAGACGTGTCTAAGAGGGGACTCCAAAAACGGGTTGCCTCGACTGCAGAGGGGCTTTCCCCAATGCTTGGCTCTACTGTAGACGCATTAATAAATCTTCCTCCCCATGATATTCATATCGTGGGTTACACTCTCAAAGCCATCTTTCGTTTTAAGAGAAGTGGTCCTTGGTACAACACGCACTGGAGATTTGATAATCTTGCGCAATGACACCGGAATCCTACTGCAGACAAACAATACTAAATGGACTTCTTCTTGACTGATTTCTCAGTATCTAAGCCAGCAAACGAATCTAGTAGGGTCTTCACGGATGGGTCTAAAACTGATTAAGACTGCGGAGTTGGTGTCTTTCTAAATAACGTAAATGTTAGATTTCAGGAAAACTTGCGTCTGCCTACTAAGCGGAGATACACACAATCCTGATAACAACAAAATATATTATGGAGAATCGGTGGATGGAGCGAAGCACTTTCATCAGCAGTAACAACCAAGCTGTGTTTCAAGCCTTACTACTAGACTTCCTAGTTAGCTTGAGCAGTTGAAAACCTGAATTCACTGAGTTTCACTGAGTTCACTGTTTGTGTCGCAGATCACAATTTAATCACGGGAAATGATTTCGATGAACTTGATATAATGATTTTCGGAAAGTTTTTGGGATTCAAACCTTCGTTGCGTTTGCCTTCATCCACAGTAAGGGCTTCCATTAACGCTTATGCTTAGCACTTAAATGTGATGCGGATAAGTTTAACAATATCCTGTAACGTTTAGTGTAGAGCGGAGCACTATCGCAGTGGGTGATCGGCCTACATTCACATCAGGCTGCTGGTACTTGGCACTGATGTGGCGGGTGCTGGTACTGTAGCCACTTAACGACTGAAAGAAAAGAACGAAGAAAAGAAAAGAACGCTAGTGTTCTAGGGCAAGGATCATACACGGTGTACAATGGACTTGTTCTTAGGCTAAGTGATATGTTCTGATAGAAAAGATGTAAGGGTATGGGGAGCTTCCTTTTCTGTAGAGCATAGCTCCTCCTCTCACAATATTACATTTTGATTGGCTTTTGAGAGGATTGATCGACTTCAAAATGTATAACATGAATTCAATCTTTAAAGAATCGCCCCACACTTTCTTATAACTATCCATTGTCTCGTGTTTCTAATCACATAATCCCAGCCAGCATTAATCTCTTCATAATTGTATATAAAAGTTACAGGAAAAAAAGTTAATTGATTATGGAAGTCAGACACATGTGGCTTCAAACGCAAATACCAAAGAAGCCAAGTTTATTATTGGCTCTCCAGATGCTATCTCGAATAAGGTATTCCCAATGCATAATGAACGAAACATGCTTTAATTTAACATCCAAAGTTTCAACATCCAACCAGCCACTAATATTCTGGGTTTCTCTTGCCATGGGACGATTGATACTAACGATTATGATGAGAGAAAAAATCCTTCTTAATCGCTGCGCCATTAACGTTTGTAATTCGAATTGCTTATGAAAAATGCTCGCAAATTAATTGCTTATCAAGCGATTTACATCTCGCGTCCCAGGGAATATTCTCTAACCCGATACCACCCTTAAAATAGCTCCAGTTGGTCCACTGAACCTTGAAAAATGCAACACCGTCTGCTGTTATTAAACAAATGTACTGTACTGTTCGACTTACGTCCATTTCGAGAGCACCTCGTAGATGTATGTATATCATATCGATAAAACGTTAGCAATAACGTCATGGTTCCAAAGGCGTTGCCACATGCTAAACAAATTTACAATTTATTAACTTACACTACACTGATTTAATGCGATACTCTTTGGGTTCCGGGTTCAGAGTTCTGGGTTCTTGGATGCTGGTTTCTGGTCCTGGAATCAGGATATACTTGGTGAGCTCGTTATAAAATTGCCCGTTGGCATAATTGGTTGTTTTCCGAAAGTGAGCGTCCATAACCATCACCTCGACTGCCAAATATAGCCAGGAACAACAATTCCTTAACTGTACAAGTTTGCGTACGATGGTATTTAATTGCTGCCAATAAGCCTGTTGAAATTTTATTATCCTGGCCATAAAGTGGATAATGACGATTCGAGCATGCTGTCGGTTAGACTGTCCGTGGTCGGTGAGTATATCGTCTTTGTAGAATGTACTCGTAGTCCTTTACTTGATTGTACTATGGCTCTGAAGCTAATTATATTAATTGATTTGGTTTTATTGGACGTCCACATTTTATCAGGCTTTGGATAGTCGTTTTACTCAGATTGTTCTATGGTCATAGGATCCCGAAATATTTAAAGAGAAAGTATGCTACTAAGGCGGTTATCGAAAATTGTGATGAAGTGATGAGCTTTTTTGGAATATTTAAAACTAAAAGACGCAGAAAAATGAAGAACATTTTGCAACTTTTGAGTTATTTTCCTTAGCCTGACATACTTTGTTGCTACGTCAGAGTACATCATCATCATCAAATATATTTCAGACAATTTCTACACAAAAATGTGGAACAAAATCGTCTGTACATTGCCAAAACAAATAAATTGTTTTCATTTTTTCAATTAAACGGAGCCTAATACCCTTTACTTTTGTCACAAATATCCATTTGTTTTTCACCATCGTACTTAGACCTTGAAAAGACACTTTTTTTTTTCTTTTAAAGAACTTAACACTAAAGTGGGTATAAATACACTAAATAATGCTTCAGCAGGTGTTAAGTTTTTTGGAAAATGGAATAAAAAAAGGAAGATGTTTGGGATCAGTGGTTATTTCGCTCCATGGGTGCCACCACATTTAACTGGAAAAATGAATGTCTGTCGGGCGCGGTTGGGATTCGAACACCCCATCTTCCGAATTGTCCACTACCAATTTAACCACGACCACTCATCATCTATTTGATCTAACTGCCTTTCAAATTTCGAGATGCAAAATGCTCTATTGACTTTATACTTGGTTGTGTCTGAACGCAGACGACTTCCAGTTTACTTCTGGATATTCACTTTAACCTCAGTTTAGCATCCGATTAGTAAACTAATGTATGAGCCAAACAAGTCCCCTGACTGAAATTCTAAGTAATTTTCCAAATCCACCTTGCAAACATGTCATTTGGCGATGAAAGTCCCCGCATACATATATTGGGAAATAATTTAAGAATCTTCGCTGAAGAAAAGAACATGGTTAGGGGCAAGCTATCTCGATATGTTCGTACAGTTTCTGGCTATCCCCTGGTCAAATAGTATAATACTGGCCTATGTCATCAAAGGGCTCACAACGTACACGGAAGAGATTAAAAGGATGTGACAAGCAAACTAATGGTGCTGGATAAAAATGAATTCACTATCGGTGACCCTTGCAAATGTTAGAGGACAATGACTTTCGGATCTACGAGTACGTGTGAAGTGTTCGAACTCTAGGCAGGCCTGGTGCAGCCAAGCAATTAGCAGAGGCCCTTAACCGAAAATATTGAGAGGTTGTACTCCAGGAACATCGTACGGAAGTTTTCCCAATGGGCATAACGAAAGTATCAGAGAAAGTAGAGTCACAGTCGATGCTGAGAGTCATAAAAAACTTTTTCTGCAGACAGTATTACAGTGACAGAGTCCAAAATCTCACAATCAGACAGAATAGAACATTCAATAGCCAACACTTCTATTCTTCCATTCCAGAATAGCAATATCTTAGCTTAGCCCCAACAAAGTTAATGAACCTGACGGATTACGGACTGAGGTATTCAAAGCTCCTGAAAATCACTTTGTTGTGAGCATACATCAACTCATTTCTCAGATCTGGTCAGAAGAGTATACAACTGATGAATGGAATTATAGTTTTGGTTTCCCGATCCACAAAAAAGGAGACCACATCAACTGCATCAACTATAGAGGTATAAGTCTCCTAAAAATCGCCTTATTTGCCAAATTAGTGCTGTTTCAGAGCACAATATTCTACAATTAACCCAGTCTTCACGCTGATCCTGTAAAAACCTCAAGAAGTCAAAACGATAGCCATCCTCTTTTCATAGATTTTAAGGCAGCATTTATAGAGACGAGTTACGTAAAACCAAGTCTAGCTTTGACATCCCTCCCAAGCTCGTCCGTCCGTGCAGAGTAACGATGGAGAATGTTCGGTGCTCCTTCAGGGTCCGTAATTATTTAATCGAAACCCTTTATATCAGAAAAGGCTTTAGACAAGGAGACTCGCTGTCATATGATTTCTTTAAAACCATACTTGAAAGAGTTGTGTTTAACTCATAAATGAACACCGGAAGAAAAAGATTGTGCTTACAAAACTCTGTGCAACTACAAACCAACACCGATGTTATCGACGGTATTCCTACAACTATAGTGGAGTGCGTTGGACACACTTCTCAAGAACACTGACGAGAGCACTCGCCTCGAATTCGCTCTACCCACCGTCCAACAAAAATCTGTCAAATGAAGAGATTGACAGATATCTAAATGTAATGGACGAGACAATTAAACGAACAATGGACAAAACGATAACTCGATATCAACGCACTGACAACGAAGACTTATTTTGCAACGCAACTATCGACGCACTGCACTGACATAAAAATAGACTGCTGTCAAGACTAAAAACCTTGTACAGACAGTTTACTGACGGATATAAACTGGAGATCACGACATTAAGGTCGTCGATCAAAAACTTCAAAACATTAATAAAAGAAAATTACGGAAATTCTGTAATTTTGTAATGGAACAACAAAATTCGGGCTGTAAACACCAGCAACCCGAATATGTTCCCGCAAATAAATAAAATGCTTCGGAGGAAAGATCAAAACGACCTTTCGTGTCTTAAAATCGCCCGAACGACGGACAACGAGCAAATACTTTTAGCAGCAGGCATCGATCCAAATGAGTTGTTGATGATGACAACTTTTGTGTGATCGAGGATCCGCATGAGAAGGTAGAGCCTATAGGAGAGACTTTTCAGGAAGTGTATAAAGCAAATGAAACCATTGGTATGAACCATGACCTGAAAAATTGGGTCCTTGTGCACAATTTCTGCCTTCGAAATGAAATATTGAACTGGCGATTCGAGAGCTCGGGTTTTACTCAGTTCAGTGACAAGAATAACATATCGCAAATAATGTCGTCGCCGACGTAGGGGTATTACCCCCCTTTCATTTCGAAGGAAGAGCTCCAAATGGTATTTGAATCACTAAGAAGTAAGAAATCAGTGGGAACCGATGAAATACCGAACATTGTGCTTTGACATCTCCCACTAGAAGTAATGGATATTTATACTATTTATACGACCCTGTTTAACAATGCAATAAACATTATCCAGCGCATTGGAACTCTGCGGTGGTACATCATCAATACAGGGATAAAGACATATACAACCCGGCGAATCCCCGGTCGATCAGTTTTCTTCTTAACATCAGGAAGGTTTTTGAAAAGGTGATGAATAGAGTACTGACTAAGTGGGTTGAGGACAATCACATAGTCCGGAATAATCAATTCGGTTTGAAGGCGGGGCATGATATCATTCATGCCGTTTCTAAACTAGTTTCTGATATCCAATGGAACAAAGTCAAGAACCAATACACTACCTGATTGACTTGGAAAAAGCCTTTGATACCGTATGGTTAGAAGGACTTTTCTTCAAGTTGGAGAGGCTGGACATTAGTAAACCACTTCTGTATGTCTGCAAAAAGGTGCGGTAAATTCGCCGATCCTATTCAACATTTACACAAGTGATCTGATAGGTTCACTTAGCCAAGCCATAGCGTATGCACTTAATCGCGTACAGATCAGGTCCAAAGATTGAGGTCATTAATACACTTTTGCAATGTGACTTCGACAAAATTAAGCGATATTGCGATGACTGGAAGTTGAAAATCAACTTTCAGAAGTCGGAAACTATTCTGCTTAGGATGCCTTTGCCTGTGGCCTCTAGGGATACGAGAAACAATTGGCGAACTTTTTCGATCGTGGGACAGCACAGCCATCCACTTGCTTGCTGAAATGTAGTCAGATACCTTGGGATCTGGTTAGATCAATATCTGTATTTTAACAAACATATAGATGTTGCTCTGGCCAGAGCCAGAGGTGCTTTTGCCCTTACAAAGGGACTATTTTATAACAGTCAACTCAATGCGAGGGTGAAGGTGATCTGTTACATAGCCCCTATCAGGTCCATGCTTGTATTTGGATGTCCCATGTGGTTCAACGTGAGAACAAGTTTATTAGAAAAGATTCGGGTGTTTGAGAAGGCTGGTCTCAGGACTTGACTTCGCAGAACACCTGAGTCTGAGAACATAAAATTCTATCATATTGAGGTCTTGCACAATTGGGCGAACTTACAAAAATACGAGTGGACAATTTCGTCATTTAGTTGACTCGAAGGCACATTGCAAGAGCTATGACCTTGCCGAATAACCTGATCTCCGGGGCTTACTACCCCAATTATAGGTATGATGAGAGAGTACGCTTTGACGGTTTTGTTCCTCCAGAAGCGTTCCTCTATCTCGATATGAAAGGTCTGATCCAGGACAGATTGGCGGTGCCGCTAATATTTCACGTCGCTCGAATAGCTGCGGACAGGCGGCTCAACTACGACAGAGACCACGCACAGTGCGGAGCGTTTTCGGTTTAGTAGGGAGGTAGGGAGTCGTGATATGAGTGATGTTGCTCGGCAGCACCAACAATTTTGGTGGATAGTTGAATGAGAAGAAGCTTCGTCGTCTAGTTCTTCCAGTACTAGGTAGCTCCATAGGAAGCAAAATTGGTCACTCTAATTTCATTTTAGCTGTGGCCGGCTTTTATAGACTTAAGTAGGATTAGGTTAGATTTAAGGAAAAAAAAAAATAAAATAAAAAGAAAGAAAGATTTTATGTTGTTGTAGGTAACAACTTAAAATAAGGAATAATCCATACACATAAAAATTGTAGTGTAAATATATACAATAAGATAGTGTTAGTTGGTTAAGTAAGTTAAGTTTTGTTTTTGGGTAAATTAGATATAGGTATTAGTTCTAAGTTTTATACGAAAGTCCATATACTAAGTTTTTATATAAACACAACTGTTTTCTTAGTTTTAGATTTAATAAATATAAATAATTTTGTAAGAATCGTCGAAAGACATAGAATAAATGTTAGGTTTAACTTAGAGTGCTCGCAAGGGGCCAGTAAGATAGAATAAATTAATTTTAAGTTAATTAAGCTAATTTTTAAGAATTTTTTTTTATCTAGCGTGTAAGAATTAATTAATTAAGGAAATAAAAATGCATTTAAACTGAAAACTGAACTGCCGATGATATCGACATAATTGGAAGAAAACTGACAGCAGTCACCGTTGCTTTCACTAGAATTGAACGGAGGCTACCAAAATGGATTTAAAGGTAAATGAGGACAAAACCAAGTATGTATATGCTTTGAACAAAAAGGGGCACACAACATGGACGAACAAGATAGAATGTCACAGTCGACAGCTATAATTTCAAGTTAGTAAGGGTTTTTGTGTACTTTGGCTTGTCTTAACAAATCTGTCCACAATACCTAAGAAGAAATAAAATAAAGAATTACTCTTTCTTTGAATAGCAAGGTCCTATTCTGAAAAATTAAGGAGACTCTATATAAAACATTGAAAATTCCAGACCTCGTTTCGAGAGAAAGATCCTTCGAAAAATATTCGGTTCATATGGCTTTCATGGCTTTGGAGGAGAAGATTCAGCAACGAAGTGTACGAGCTATACAGCGACTTGTCAAAACCCTGCGAATCAGTCGAATGCGATGGCTAGGAAATGTAGAGTAAATGGACTACTTCCTATAGAGTACGCCTTCAATTCTGCGTTGATTTAGAACAGTTGCATTTAGAGCGGAGGATGCATTTTCAAAGCAAATTTGTTCACATGGCGGCCGACTATCCTCTCTTTTATCCTCAATAGACAATGCTAGACTAATATGTCTGAAGATCTTGACAAGCATGAAGTCATGTTTTCCGCTTTTCGGTATAAAGGCTACTCTATGTGATACGCAAGGATATCTATCTATGTATGCCAGTCTATATCTTTTTGAATCATCGGTGTTAGGTAACATTTTTAACCAGCTGCCTCCGGGTTCGCACACATCTCAGTCGTAGGATCTCACTCTTCGGGCTAAGTTGATGTCGCTGTATAGCCCGTCGTTGTGTATCATCCCACACTCAACGTCTATATAGATGGGACTTTTTAATAAAGTCCATTCATCTGAGCCACAGAGCAGGACTGTAATTATTAAGGCCATTTGATTTCAGCTCTGATGTCGTTTTCTGAATTGATAGCGGAGCCTTGGTAAACAAAGTCCTTAACAAGTTCAAAGTTATATCTGTCGAAGGTGACAGATCCGTTGGATCTACGTTTAGATATGGCGTTTTGTGGACGCCTCGAACTTTTAGAATGCCGAATAGTGCTAAGCATCCAGTTCTTTTGTCAAATTTACATTCGTTTGTTCTTCGTTATCTACCATAAATATCTACCATTAATCACCCTATCGGAAGATGGTATAATTTTTGCAAATGGCGTCGTACGTCAATCATATTTGACATTTGTGAACTAAAGATCAATTGTTCACAATTGTGTCGATATGTTTGATCAATAATCGGTCGGTGGTCGTTGGTGGACTGGTCATTCGGTCGAGAATATCGCGTCTGTGGCTACTAAACATCAACCAGACGACGGAGTACGCAATTGAGCATCACAGCGAATTTTAGTGAAAGACACATGTTACCGTACAGAGTGCAAACAGTGCATAAGATAATGCCTCCTGACCATTAGTCGCGTGTGAATTACTGTAAAGCCATACTCAATCTCAACAATGAAGAGGACGATTTTGTGTGAACATGTGGTTTTAACAAGATGGTGCAGTCGCACACACATCACGAGCCACAATTTTTTGGTGATTTGGCATGGCCAGCAAGATCGCTCGTTTTAACCATCCCAGACTTATTTTTTTGATCTACTTGAAGTCGCGGTCTTATGCCAACAAGCCTTACGCCCTTTAGGAGAATATTCGACATAAATGCGAACAGTAAACCCGGAAATCTTGCGGAAAGTCAGATGACGGATATCATCTTTTCCAGTTAACTGAAACAATTATAAAGGTCCAAATAAAAATTTCTTTTACTCGAAATAACCTAGTAATTTACTTAGTAAAAGAGTACAATAATTCAAACACAACATTGGATGAATAATTTTGCGCAACCATGTATACTATAGGGTTTTCCAATAGGGACTTGACAGCTTTGAATTTAATTCGTGAACGCACTTTTTCACTAATCATCAAACTGTCACTGTCAATTTATTCAGTAAACTCAACATTTTCATAGTGGTAAAGTACACTAAAGAGCAACGTCTGCAAATTATTAAAATTTTCTACAGATATTCGGAGTCGCAAAATCATCTTCAGTGACGAAGCTCATTTTTGGCTCAATGGGGTCGTCAATAAGCAAAATATGCGTTATTGGTCGGGTGAAAACCCACATGTGCTTCATGAATCACCACCTCATCCACAAAAAATAACTGTTTGGTGCGGTTTGCAAGCCGGCGGCGTTATTGGGCCATATTTTTTCGTCGACGATAACGATCGTCACGTTACTGTGAATGGTCAGCGATATCGCGCCATGATCACCGATTATTTTTGGAAAAAATTGGAAGATATGGACTTGGACGACATGTGGTTTCAACAGTATGGTGCCACAAGCCACACAGCACACGCTACAATCGATTTATTGAAGAGTAAGTATGGTGAGCGTGTTATCTCAAGACATGGGCTAGTCGATTGGTCGCCTCGTTTGTGCGATTTAACTCCGTTTGACTATTTTCTGTGGGGCTGCGTTATTGGAAGAGCTCAGAGCCAACATTGAACGTGAAATAGCGGCCGTTTCGGCTGAGTATGGCCGAGTCGTTGAAAATTGGGTCCATCGAATCGGCCGTTGCAAACGTGCCCGCGGTGGCAATATGAACGAAGTCAAGTTCCATTCATAAATGTTTTGATTGTACTTCAAGCTAATAATAAAGTTTTTGAAATATCTCAAATGGTTTGCCTTTTATTTAAAAAAAAAAAATTGTCAAGTCGTTATTAGAAAACCCTAAACAATCACTGTCAAGGATCCAAACCAAATATCTTGAATCTACTCTAATTGACAGAAATCCCAGATATCAATTGCTAAAAACTTTAATATCAATTAGTCTATTATTAAATGGATTATCAAGATTATCACCTGGAACAATTGAAAAAGTGAATTCCTATTTTAACTTCGAACCGATGAATAATAACTTGCAGGTGACCGGTATGAAGTGAGCGTCTTTTTGTGAAAATGAAACACTAATTTTTAATGGGAAAGTAAAAAACATTTTATTCAAAGTATTGGCCATAGCTAGGTACACCTTTTTTCCATCTTTTAGGCAATTTATGGATTCCACGCCAATAAAACTGTTCGTCTTTTGAAGCAAATCAAAAAGTCACCCAATTTTCTACTTCCTCATTGGATTCGAAGTGCTGCTCAGCTAATGCGTGTCCCATCGATGAAAACAAATGGTAGTCTGAAGGAGCCAAGTCTGGTGAATAGGGCGGGTGGGGTAGCAGCTCCCAGTCAAGTGCTTTAGTTGTATACTGAACAAGTTTTTCTTTGTGTGCAGGTGCATTGTCATGGAGCAAAATTACCTTGCCCTGTATTCTGGCCCATTCTGGTCGTTTTTCGATCAATGTATGGTTCAAATTGGTCATTTGTTGTCGCTAGCGATCTGTATTAACGGTTTCACCACGTTTTTGGAGCTCGTGGTACACCACACCTTTCTGGTCCCACCAGACACACAGCATTGTCTTATTGCCGAATCGATCTGGTTTTGCAGTCAAAGTTGATGGTTGTCCCGGATTAACCCATGATTTTTTCCATTTAGGATTCTAAAAATAAATCCATTTTTCATCGCCAGTAACAATTCGATGCAAAACTGATTTTTTATCGTGTCTTTGATACAAAATTTCACAAGTGGTTTTTCACTTTTTCATCTGTCTTTCATTCAATTAATGTGCACTTATTTTCCAAACTTTTGGATCTTTCCCATAGCTTTTAAACCGTCAGAAATTATTTAATTTATTATGCAATATTTAACATTTCTGCTATCAACATTTGTGTTGATGCCATTTAACATTTGTGTCATCTTCATTCAATATTGTTTGCAATTCGGCGTCTTCAAATTTTTCTGTGGCCTTCCACGTTCTTCATTTCTCACATTAAAATCGTTATTTCTGAACCGTTGAACCAACATTTGAATGTTGCTTCGACAAGCATTCGATGCGACCTTGCAGCACTTTTCTTCAAATGAAAACAAAAAAATTAATGCTTTC
Organism: Volucella inanis; assembly: GCA_907269105.1. NCBI lineage: Eukaryota > Metazoa > Arthropoda > Insecta > Diptera > Syrphidae > Volucella > Volucella inanis. Next base: position 155,532,705 of record OU026153.1, read on the forward strand.
CGCAAGTCATTGTAAAGTGTTTTCCAATAGGGACTTGACAACTTTGAATTTAATTTGTGAACGCACTCTTTCACTTATTATCAAACTGTCACTGTCAATTTATTCAGTAAACTCATCGTGGTGAAGTATACTAACGAGCAACGTCTGCAAATTATAAAAATTTTCTACAGATATACGGAGTCGGTGACTGCAACTTTAAGAGCGTTAACTCCAATTTTCGGTCGTAATTCTCGCCCTAGTAGACAGGCAATAACAAGTTTAGTGCCGTGTCAGTGAGACAACGGGTTGGTCGAACTGTCGAAAATATCGCTGCCGTTGAGACGTCCGTAGCAAACGATCCAAATCAGTCAATTCCACGGCGTTCTCAAGAATCATCAGACATCACTCAGACCACATTATGGCGTATTTTGCGTAAGGATATTGGCTTATACCCATACAAGATCAAGCTGACTCAAGAATTGAAGCCGATGGACCATTTGAAGCTACGTACGTTCTCCGATTGGGTTCTGGAGAAGATGCGCCAAGATGATGAATTTCATCGCAAAATCCACTTCAGTAACGAAGCTCATTTTTGGCTCAATGGGTTCGTCAATAAGCAAACTATGCGTTATTTTTAGGGTGAAAAGATATATGGACTTGGATGACTTGTGGTTTCAACAGGATCAAGCCACACAGCACACGCTACAATCGATTTATTGAAGAGTAAGTATGGTGAGCGTGTTATATCAATTCATGGGCCAGTCGATTGGCCGCCTTCGTGCGATTTAACGCCGCTTGTCTATTTTCTGTTTAGATACGTATGGCTACGTTAAGTCATTAGTTTATGCCAACACGTTGACGACGTTGGAAGAGCTCAGGGCCAACATTGAATGCGAAATAGCGGCCGTTTCGGCCGAAATGTGTGACTGAGTCGTTGAAAATTGGGTCCAACGAATCGACCGCTGCAAACGAGCCCACGGTGGCCATATGAACGAAGTCGAGTTCCATTCATAAATGTTTTGATTGTACTTCAAGCTAATAATAAAGTTTTTGAAATATCTCAAATGGTTTGCCTTTTATTTTAAAAAAAATTTGTCAAGTCGTTATTAGAAAATCCTATATTTTTTCTGGTACAAAATTCGACATTTTTAACACGATGACAAAATATGATGTTGTCGAACACTTTGGATGAGTTCGAAGCTAACATTCGACATGCTATTGCCGGAATAATTTAGCACATATTAGACCGAGTCTTCAGAAATTGAACCGACAGTCTTAAGCACTGCCAGCGAAGTCGATTTAAATTATATGCTATTCCACACATATTGGCATAAACATTGATTCACAATAAAGCAAGAATCAATTTTATTTCTCACACCGTTGTTGTTTTATTTACATTTTTTTCCTATCGTTCTTATCTAGTCATCCTCTGTTTGTTTACAGAGGCATCTTAGATGAACGATTATTATATTGCCATACGCCGAATGAAATATGCTATTTCGATGGGTGTGTTTCAACCTGACAATGGCCCGAAACATTAATCGAAGCTAGTCAAAGAGTAGTTATCCACCAATGGATTCGACTCTAAGCTAAAGAAATTTTCAATAGGATTCGAGTCTAAAGATTGGAGGAGGAGGGAATAATCCAAGGCTTGAATCCCGTTTAAAATCTCTTCAGCATCTTAAAGCGTAGAGTTGAATCCATTGGTTAATAACTACTCTTTGACCAGCTTTGAGATTCTAAAGAGATTTTCAATATGATTCAAGTCCAGTGATTGGGTGGGGAGGGGATGCACTTGAAGACTTGAATCCCGTTGAAAATCTCTTTAGCATTTTTAAACGTAAAATTGGGAATTAATGCTTCAAAATAAGGCGGGCTTATGATGTGCTTAATAACGGAATGTTAATTGATAACAACGTTCACAATAAAAGACGTAATTAAGTGTATGCTCCGTAGATGTGCGAAGATAATAAAAAATTAAGTAGCTTTGCGTGGAATTTATAATTGATTTGTTATTTTAAGTGAAGTGATTTTTTATTTTTACGAGTACTATACTATCTAAGTGTTTACTGCAATAAATTAAAATTATCTTATTTCGATTGAAAGGAATAAATACGAGAAGATTTATAAATCCAGGTAATACTCGTATAACACGGCATTTCTATAGTAAGCATTTACTCTAAGACGGTTGGAGATTTTCTTAAAACCAATGCAGAAGGCAGAAGTAGAAAGATAAGTAGCACAAGGTATCCAAGAATTACTAGTGGAAGAAGAAATTAATGAAGCAAGTTTGATAGAAATGACTTCTGAAGGGAAAGAAGTTAAAAAGTTAACTCTGCAAAGAATAAAGAAAGGCCTAGACTTAGCCGAAGCTATAGAGAAAGATTATAATTATTATTATAATTAAGGGAAAGATTTAACGCCGGGGTACTATGCCCATGTGGCGCGTTTTGTCAACAGCACGCGGAGTACTGAGTTCCCATGTGGTCGCCCATCTACGTATTTACCGCGCCCAACACTGCTGATTTCGGTGATCTAGTGGGAACGGATGCTTTCAGTGTGGCGAAGTTGTTGACCTCCATTTCATTTATTTTTTTGACATTGTCCTCTGTAACCGCATCGGAGGGCCTGTCGCTGCGGACTTGATCGGTAGTGGAGTCGCGGCCACCACGAAACTCTCGAAACCAATTATTGACGGTGTAATCTGACGGAGCATTAGCCCCAAAATATTTATCCAACTTTTCTTTTGTTTCCTTCGCCGTTTTGCCTCTCAAAAAGTAATGTTTTAAGAGAAAACGAAAGTCGTTTTTCTCCATACTCAATCTGAATAGAGAAATATTTCTTAAATGAAGAGAAAATTTATAACTTAAGTTATAAGTAGCACTCGTACAGAATAACAGATTTTTGCAAAAGTTTGAGCATGGATCTGAAGATAATGCAGAAAAATGGTCAGAAGATACGGATATCATGACGAGATGATGACGAGAAAAACATTGCTAAGCCCATATAAATATATATATTTCTCCTCAAGAAAATTTCAATAACGATATTTATTTTAATTATAAAAATATAATAAAATGTTTTTTTTTTTTAATTTTCCACTTGTTCTTTGTTTTGTACAATATAACACGGATTCAAATAACACGGCAATTGCTTCTAGATCCTCCGTATTCTTCAGTTTTGGCTCCCTGAAATTTCTTTTCGTTCCTAAGCCTTAAAAGATAACTCACCGGAAAGAATTACGGGTCGGAAAGTCGTGCTATACGGAGGGGTTAAAAAAGTTGCAGAACATACCGCTGGGAAAAGTGTATGGAGTTGAAAGGGAATCACATTGAAAAATAAATTGTCAAAACCATAAACCGTTGCGTAGTCATTTCTCATCCGGGTATACATCAAACAGCCCTCGTAAAGTCTATTTTTTGTATTAATTTCGAAATGATTTTTTAATTATTTTTTACCATTGTTTATGGCAGACAGTTTGAATTTGTGACCGATCATAAGGAGCTTTTGACGCTATTTCATAGCGTTCCCCATAACGAACTCCCTGTTATGACCGGTCGTAGGCTGCAAGAATGGTACATCATATAAATGCGGTATACTTATACTATGCACTCAAGCCAGTCGCATGGAAATGCCGATGGACTGTCGGGACTGCCTGCAGGTTCTGTTCAGATATTTGTTAGTTCAGCAAAAGTTTATTTTAAAGTAAAGCTTGATAAGCAATTAGCAGTTTTTAACTCAATATCAAAGTAATTGCTAAGATCACTACCAAGGATCCAGTTCTTAAAAAGTTTTTCAAATATCTTGAAAATATAGAGCACCTGGAACAATTGAAAAAGTGAATTCCGATTCGAACGTCGAACCGATAAAAAACTGTCGAATACTGCACGGAACAAGTTACACAGTGACAGAGGGGAGCTCATGTTTATTGCGCAGTAATGGATTTCAATAATTGATTATGGAATAGTTGTGGGCGAATAAAATAAGTTCGTGACAGATTAAGAGATGGGTGGTTTTCCTTACTTGGACCACTTTCCGCTGGTTATTTCATTTGTCACTTCATGGAAGTCAATCAGAAGTACGAATTAAATAAAGGAATCTGTTGCTTAATTTACGATGGAGTCAATGCAACTTGCTAACATACAATGGAAACCCTATCTGTTATCAAGGAATCAAGCTGTAGACCTGAAGGTGTCGTCTAACCTGACGTATAGACATACGAGAAGAAACAATTACGTAAATCCGTGGTACGATAAAGAATACTAAAAAGCAAGACAAAAGCTGTTTACTTGGCTTAAACCATTTCATTATAGGCGTTTCCAAGCAAATGTATGTAGTTTGAATAAAAACCTAAACGCCCAAAATATTTAACAAAATTTATTATAAGGAAGATTTTTTAAGCGTTTGCTTTTTGATTGTCAGAAAAAACACAGGTAAATTGCAAAAGTGTATACAATTTTTATTTGAGTTAATAAATCAATTCTTGTCATTTTCTTTTTAAAGATTATTCATGTAAATATTGACAATGACTACGTTTTACGTGGTCCCTACGAAGAGTCCAATTTTGAATATCTATTCCGAGCATATCGGCTGGTATCTCGCTAATGTCACGTGTAATGTTGTCTTTCAAGGCTGAAAATGACGCTGGTTTATCGGCATAGACAAGTGATTTGACGTATCCTCATCAAAAGTGGTCTAAATACGTCAAATCGCACCATCTAGCCGGCCAATTCACCGGTCCAAAACGAGAGATAAATTGCTCAACGAACTCTTTTCCCAATTGGTAAATCGATTCGCGTGTTGTGTGACTTGTAGTGCCGTCTTGCTAGAACCACATTTCGACCAGGTTCAGTTCGTGCATTTTGGGTAAAAAAGAATGATAGCGGGCGCCATTAAGGGTAACGTTGTTCTCGCGGTCATGTTTGAAAAAATACGCCTCAATAATTCCCTCGGACCATAAACAGCACCAAACAGTGCATATTTTCGGGTGCATTGGCAGCTCTTGTACTGCCTGAGATTGCTTATTGAACCAAATATGGCAGTTGTGCTTACCAACATTCCTATTCAACCAGAAATAAGCTTCGTCGATGAAGCCACAGATCGGCTCTGGTGCCGAACTACCGGTTTCAGTTCTTGCACAAGATGTATTATGTTAGGTCTTAGACTAAGATCTTAGCGTAAAATCTTTCATGTAGTCAAGTAACACAATCTTATTGCGGCAGACAGTGTTGAATATACAAATCACGGTATTCATTAACACTGGCGGATGTAGCAGCAATATTTTTCTCTATACGCACTCTACTCATACTCATACTCTACTCATGCGAAACTTTGTGACTTAGATTTGAATTGCTTGCTCAGTAGGTCGACTATGACGACCGTAAAATGGTCGGAGTACGGGAAAAACATTTTTCATGAAGCACGAATTTTGATAAAAAAATTCATTAATTTGTAAGCATTGTTCGTATATAAATCTTTCTATGGTGAAATGGCAATGCGCGCTGAGTATGCTTGGTTTTGACATATGTCATGAATTACGCGTGACCTGCCAAAAATGGAACACTGAAAAACCACAGTTGATGAACTTTTATGGGTGTATACGTTTTTTTGGAAATACTAAGTGCAGTGAAGTAAACAATTTTGCCACTGCGAATGCTGGCTTTTGCGCCGGTGCGTTGTCCTGGTTTCTTCGGTTTCGATTACCAGAAGAAGTTCACTATCCAATTGAGAAATGAGCTCTGTGAGCATTTTATCTATCGTTTTGGACTGGTGAATTGGCCGATTAGATCGTGCGATTTGACGCTTTTAGACTTTTTGTATGGGGATACGTCAAATTATCAAATTGCAGCCTTGGAAGACAACAACACACGTGGCATTACCTAGATACCAGCCAATATGCTCAAAAAAGTGAGGACTCTCCGTATGGAGCACTTAAAACGTAGTCGTGGTCAACATTTACATGAAATAAGCTTTAAGAAGTAAATGGCAAGCATTAATATATTAACTTAAATAAAGCTGTTATACAGTATTGCAATATTCCTGTGTTCTAAAATCACCGATTATATTATATTAAAAAGAAATAGTTAGGTTTATACCATAAAGAGGAAAAGTAACAAATGAACTAATTAACATTAACTTGAATTTTTATGACATCGAGATGTTGCATCAAGCGCCCGAATCAATTATGTACTGCACAATCGCACTCTTGCAATTGAAGGGCCTAGCTTGCTACTCTGCTACTTAAGTCCTACTTAGCTATTTCTTTCCCGAAGACTTTGTAATAAAGATATCGATAGACGCGTAGTTGCTTTAGGGATCGAAAAACCGCTAGAACTTCAAATTCAAAATTGAAGTAGTTCTTTTCTGCAGGAAAACTGAGGATGAAGACTGAGTGAAAAAGATTACCGTTGCCTTTCTGGAGTAAAACCGCTCTACATCCATCCTTCCTGGCATCTGTATGGAATTTCGTAAGGCGAGAAAGATCAAACAAATTCAACATGGATTTCTCACACAGACTTTCCTTAAAGCGAAAAATGCTTAATTTTCATTTTGTCCCGGAGAAAACCGTACATCCTTTTTTGTCAAATCAGTGAGCGGTTTAGCTAGCAGCACTTTTTCATCAGAGAGTAGGATGATACCATTTATCATATATGCCCTAGAAGCTGCACTACCCTAGTCAAAAACTGACATTTATTCCACTCTATTTCGTGCCGGTTGCTAAGAGATGGGGTAACTTGTATTATTCCATTGGAACATGCATTGGAAAGCTACTGTCATTGTACGTCATTTCAGTATATGTCATTCATTTGAAGCGTAAACAAAAATAATTTTTTTTTTCACTCAAATATGTCGAACTTTGTACCTGAAAAAGTATTTTTGCGGGGAGTTCTTCTTCATTACTGAAAATTGCTCCCGAAAGTCATCGTATTTTGGTGGAAGTTTATGGTGAACATGCGCTAGCTGAGCGAACGTGCTGAAAGTGGTTTGCACGATTTAAAAGTGGTGATTTTGGCTTGGAAGACGATGAACGTCCTGGGCAGCCAAAAAAGTTTGAAGATGAAGAACTAGAAGCATTACTCTATGAAGATTGTTCCCAAACACAAGAAGAGTTCGCAGAATCTTTGGGTGTCACTCAAGCAGCCATTTCAAAACGTTTAAAAGCAGCTGAATATATTCAAAAGCAAGGAAATTGGGTTCCACATTAACTCAAGCCGAGAGACGTCGAAAGTCGCTTTTGCATGTCCGAATTGCTGCTGGAACGTCACAAAAGGAAGTCATTTTTGCATCGGATTGTTACTGGTGATGAAAAATGGATCCATTACGACAACCCCAAGCGCAAAAAATTATATGTGAAACCCGGCCAACTAGCCAAATTAACGGCAAAGCCGAATATCCATGGCGCGAAGGTAATGCTCTGTATTTGATAGGATCAGATGGGTGTGCTGTATTATGAGCTGCTAAAACCGGGTGAAGCCATCAATAGACAACGCTACCCAACACAATTAATCCGTTTGAAGAGAGCAGTAGCCGAAAAATGCTCGGAATATGCGACCATACACGTGGCAATAATTTTCCATCATGACAACGCTCGGCTCGACGTTGCTATAAGTTAAGAACTATTTGGAAAACAGTAGATGGGAAGTCTTACCCCACGCGCTTTATAGCCCAGACCTTGCCCTTTCTGACTACCATTTCTTTCGGTCGATGCAGAACGCCCTCACTGAAATGTGGTTCACATCAGAGCAGAATATCAAAAATTGGCTTGATTCATTCTTGGCTGCCAAGCCGGCGCAGTTCTTTTGGGATGGGATCCACAAATTGCCAGAAAGATGGGAAAAAGTCATAGCTTCAGATGCGCAATACTTTGAATAATACTATTGTACATGTTTTTCTTAAATAAACGTTCAAATTTTGAAAAAAAAAACCGCACGAATTAAATTACATAACCAATACAACTACACATTTCTAAAATTTTCCTAGAGACTATGTTTTTTGGCGATACGAGAAGGGTTTCTTCCTAAATCATCTTCTGAAAGATGTCATAAATAAATCGCGAAAACAGTGAAGGAGAGTTACAAAGCTCAAAAGGAGTTCTATTGAATTTGTATTGCCCATCGGGCCTAACGAAGACAGTATACCTTCTACTTGTTTCCTCTACGTTGACATAAGAAAGCTTTAGCTTTTTCTAAATTTTTAAAGACGGTATTAGGCAAATAAAATCCGTTCTTTATTATTTTCCAGCTCAACTTTCTGTAGTCTACGCAAAGTTAACCATTTCCGTCATTTTTTCGAGCCTAACCTATACGACTAGATTAATCCGATTTACTTTCACGAATGATTCCTTCATCTAACGATGCTGAAATTTGTTCCAGTACTACCTCCTTGCTTTTTAGGTCCTAACTATCTAGCCTCTTGGAGGATTAGTGTTTTATCCTCCAAAACGATTTCCATTTCAACTCTTACGGACTCTGGCTTGTTCCGCGGCTGGTAGCATTCTATCATCGTCCGGATATCTAGCTATGAATAAGTATTTAGGCTTATTACATTAACTTTTGTGAGAAATGTTCGATCTTTTGGCAATTTCAAAATGTTTGGTTTTCCGTTTTCGGTTGTTAACAATCATTCGCAAAGAAATTCTTCCCAATTTCTTGGGAAGTACTTGGAAAATCATTTGGCACAACTAGGCACAAAAATCGGTATGGTTCGTTGTTAATAACGGCGTCAATGGTTAAAGCACCCAAAGTTGTTTTGCTGTTCTTGCCAAGTCCAACAATTGGACTTGGACCGGATTCCTCGAATTTCCATATGAAAGGTTTATCCTTTAGAGCTTTCTTCATAATGAATATATCACTTCCAGTGTTTATAAGTCCACTGCAATTTTTCTCACCAACAGTCATTTGAACGACGAAATCTGGAACGTCTGCCTTAACAAGCCTAACAATTGGCCTTTTTGGACATTTTGGAGCAACGTGGACATGGAAACAACGCATCTTAGGACAGTTGCCATGTGTGTGGGACACATCATCAGGATACGTACGTGCTCTCGATTTATGGGAGACAGTCTCCTGCCTTCTAAGCGAGCTAGAGCTCTCCTGTTATCTATCGTACTTCTTCTTTTCATTATCTTTTTACTTCTTTATCTTCTCATACGCTTTCATGTGAGTATTTTTCTAAAGTTGGCTTAAAGTATGCGATTACTAAAGGATACTTTTATTTAAAGCACTGTCTGGAATTCTGTTAACTACATACCATATCAAATGAGAGTACTCGACTTTTCGCCTGGCAGCCAATTTTTTGAGCCTACAAAAGTATTCTATGTATTTGCTAACAACTTATGAACATTTTCCACATCCTTGCTCTCGAAGTCGTTTTTCAAAAAGTCCTTTAGCTGCTCTCAGCTATAAATACCTTACTCAGACTCCACCGCTAGTCCACCAGCCCACATCATAACCGCCTCCCATTCAGATATCTTTACATTTCCTTTCAATAATAAACGAGACACTCTTCAACGTTCTCTAATTGACAGTTATTTTAAACAGCCTCAATTTTTGGAATTATAATTAATGAATTCAAAAACAATCGCGAAGGTGACCTATCAAATTCAGACACGGAACTTTTGATTTCTTCCTAGACCACGTTTTGTTCGCTTTCTAATAACAAAAGTGGCTTTTACCATAACTTTTTACGTTTACTTCTCAGCTGGACTCTACCAGGTGTACCGATATGAAGTTTTTGAGCGTTTTTTCTGTGAAAATTAAACACTAATCTTTGATGGGAAAGTAAAAAACATTTTATTTAAATTATTTATGGATTCCACGCCAATAAAACTGTTCGCCTTTTGAAGCAAACCAAAAAGTCACCCAATTTTCGACTTCCTCGTAGGATTCGAAGTGCTGCTCAGCAAATGCGTGTCCCATCTATGAAAATAAGTCTGGTGAATATGGAGGGTGGGGTAGCAACTCCCAGCCAAGTGGTTTTCGTTGTATCCTGAACCAGTTTTGCTTTGTATGTAAGTGCATTGTCATGAGCAAAATTACCTTGCCGTGTCTTCTGACCCATTATGGTAATTTTTCGATCAATTCATAGTTCAAATTGATTATTTGTTGTCGGCAGCGATCTGTTTTAATGATTTTACCAGGTTTTAGGAGCTCTTGGTAAACCACACTTTTCTGGTCCCACCAGACACACAGCATTGTCTTCTTGAAAAATCGATCTGGTTTTGCAGTCGAAGTTGATGTTATCCCGGATTAATCCATAGTTTTTTCCGTTTAGGATTCTGAAAATAGATCCATTTTTCATCGCCAGTAACAATTCGATGCAAAACTGATTTTTTATCTTGTCTTTGAAAGATAAAAAAAAATTTCACGAGTGGTTTTTCGGTTTTTCATCTGTCTTTCATTCAATTCATGTGGCACCCATTTTCCAAATTTTTGGATCTTTCCCATAGCTTTTACACAGTCAGAAATCGTTTTTTGTGCAACATTTAACATTTCTGCCATTTGTTTCTGACTCAAAGTGTCATCTTCATCCAATTATGTTTGCTATTCGGTGTCTTCAAACTTTTTTGGTGGTCTTCCAGGTTGTTCATTTCTCACATCAAAATCGTTATCTCTGAACCATTGAAACCATCTTTTGTATGTTGCATCATAATATGCCTCGACAAGCATTCTATGCATTTTTCTACAAATGAAAACGAAAAATTGATGCTTTCCGCAAGTCAGGATTTTCTGGTAAAAAATTCGACATTTTTAACACGATGAAAAAATATGATGTTGTTTGCTCAATTTCTTGATGTATACTAAATATGTTTGACAGGTATCAAATCAACCAAAAAAAAAAAAAAATGTTCCCTATCGAGATATTTGTATCTTAACTCTCACTTCATACCGGTACACCTGGTATGTGCTTGCTGAAATTCAAGCACATGGTCTCGGTGAGCTCTGGTTTCAACAAGACGGTTTTACGAGCCATACAGCACGTGAAACAATGGACTTGTTGAAAAATTATTTTGGTGAGCACTTAATTTCACGTTTTGCTACCGTAAATTGAGATACCAGTCGCTTTGCTCGAACGGGTCGCCCAAAATTGCATTTTCTAAATGGAAAGTAAAAGCCACAAATTGTTCTTTTAACCGATAGTAAACTATCGGACCGTGCTATATGTGACTATGTTGGTTTTGTACTCGTAGGATAGTATTGGGGTTGATTCATCTATCCTCTATAGAATGTGCTGAAACATTCGATGAGTAAGATGTACCACACTTGTCGATACATTTTAACCACCTCGGCTGGCAACGCAAACCTATGCAGGCGAAAGCTAAAAAGGTTACTGAATAACTCAGTCTGGATTGCTGCACCATAAGAGAATCATTCAGGGAAATCTAAGAGGATGTGTGGCATGAAGCATTAAACACCACCCGATATGTTTCATAACGCAATGATGACGCAAGTAGTAGTGTGATTCGTTTTAGTAGGGTTCCTTGGTAGGCGACATACTACTCTATATACCCTTATTTCTTTTATTTTGCAAGGAATACTGCATATCTACTGTTGCTTCAATGACTGATTTTTTGACAACTTACGTTCAAGTGCTAAAAACCGAAGAAAAGTTATATTATATGAGGGCTCTAAACAGTTTGAATCCCGTTTGAATGGTAATTATACCAAAAGTCGACTATCAGCTAAACTTTCGAGATTTTCTTTGAAATGTGCTTGACCTTCACTCTGTCTTATTTTCCACACAACTATCCAGTGAATCCTTGTTTAAACTTAAAAAGCATTGTTGCAACTTTCTATTCAGCGGTGCCTTATATTTGCTCGAAACGATCCAGCGCAACGACGTATTTTAAAAAGACGGAAATCCTTGGCCTAAATTGATCTGACCTACTTTAAGCAATTCAAAGAAAGAACTGGCACCTAACACCCAATAGATCTGCGAGGCTTGGTAAAAATATTTCTCTGCTAACTCTAGATTTTTAGGTAGCTTCCATTATGCTACATACAAATTTAAGTCATCACTGGGTGTCAAAGTGTTTGGTGGGATGATAAAAAATTCAAGGAATACTTCTAAATTATTGTACCTAGAACGAATTGTGGTTTAGGTTTGGAAATTGATTTTCGTTTCCGCTACCTCGACCCCTAATATATCCAGATTTTTTGGTGACTTTTGCAGATTATTTGACTTGGCAAATCGTCCATTGATTATGTTGACATGAAAACCTGAGCCCAACAACGCCCTTCCCATTTGAAAACTTCCAGTCGAATCTATGATAAGAATTAACGTTGTGGTCAAAATCACCTGCGCTTTCTGAAGTTTCCAGTTATCCAATGTGGCATGCACAGCCGTTGATGGTTCGCTACCCGAAGAAACATTCTCTTCCTGTTGTGGTCGATGTAGTATATTAGGTTGTGGTGATGCTGCCTACAAATTAGTCATTTAAAAAGCGATAGACAGTTCGCGACATAATGGTGCTTTCTTAAGCAATTCACTTACTTTAAGAAAGAGTAAGTGAAACGAAAACCGTTGCATAACATTTATTTTATTAAAATTTGAAGAATTCGAAATCGAGTAATTAGTGTCTCCACAAAATAGACGGTGATTGTGAGGGAAGTCTGAGGGCGATGAGCAGTATACGATGACTTCGACTTGTTCGGCGTCTTAGGTCTTAGTTGCTTGCTGTGAGAAGACTCGAGGTATCGACATAGCTTACTTAGAGCAGCTGAACAATTTGCCCAATGCGGAAATTGTGTGTAATCCTGGCGTTCGTCCCATTTTTCTAATATTTCAGGATCCACTTTTGACATTGCGATATGTATACCATAATCATCGCATTGCAAATGTTTTCAAATGATCCAATTGATTGCAACGAATTTTAAATTGCAGAAGTAATATCGACGAAAGATCGTAGTTTGTGACGTTTGGCAACTCAAATAACTTCGAAATGTTTTCGGCAAATACGATACAATCATTATCATAGTGTTCTCTGAGCCTTGCAAGAGCACTGCAAGAGCCTTTGTAAAATCGTCTTCCGACATGTGGAAGGTCTCTACTTAAGGCTTGTGCACTCAAGTGAATGATTACATTTTTAAATTTTACTTAAAGTTTGTTCATCACATCATCCACAAGCTTTGTAAATGAATTGTAAAATTCTTATAATTCGGGTAGCTTAAGATTTGGAAAATTATTGTGTTACCGGCGGTGTTGCAAAGCTTGTTTTTACAGTACTCGGGATTCTACTGGGACCTAAAAGCGATTGAATTTTTGTTTTGACAGCTACATATATACAAATCTTGCATATGTAGCTATATCCTAATCCTACGATTAGGATCAGCAGGTACCTTTGAGTTTAATATGAAAAAACTTGTTGAGTACTAGGCCCATTTCCCGTGTTGTTAGTTAAAGTTATTAACAACGCTTGTTGTTCAGAATGAGTCTAATAGGAAAATAATAAAAAGGTTGTTACCGCGAAACTGAATTAACGATTGTGTTTAGAAAATTGCAGACGAAAGTCAAGTATAAAAAAGGTTCCGCAACATGTAATTGAAAAATATTCTTGTTTATTAAATTGAATGGTATTTGCGTATGTTGCGAAGCGATTATGTCAAGACATTAATATGTGTACAAGGGCGACAATAGAATCTGCACGATAGTGAATCTGGACCAAAAATCTGCAATCGAAAGCTTTTCTTCAATGCTTACGATCAAGGGGGTATCCACTCGGCGATGACGAGAGAAAAATAAAGCTACATTAAGGTGTACAGGTGTCTACGAAATGAAGATCTATGCAATGATTAAATTGCTGATTGCGGTTTTAAAAAAAAAATTTGTTGCTGTATGAACAAGCGAAAGAACGAATGGTAGAAGGGCTTGTGTACTATCATATAATCTGGAGATAATTCGCTTTGCAGCAATATGACAGGTAGTAATTTTATTAAGTGGTTTGAGAGATGATTGCGACCCTGATAGAATCATCTGTGGTAATGGACATACGTTATAATCTTTTAAACAAAATTTTATATATCGCAATATGTGTATGTCTTTTCTTTAACTACTGAGTTATGTGTATGTTAATTATCATCTGCATACCTTCAATTGAAACACAAATAGTGACGTACCTGGGTAGGGAGTAATACTTATCTACCCACATGTAAGTATATAATTGTCCGTTTATTTTTTTTTTTAATTTTTGTTTTAGAGCTTGCATACTTGAATCCGATAACCGATGGATATGTTCGTCAATTTGTTTTAAAGTTTTCTATATAAATGTTTTAGACAGACGTTTGGGCGCCAAAAATGTACGTTAAACCTCTATTGCAGAACTTAAGAACCAATAATGGGAAAATATAATTGATTTAAAAAAAAATGTTTATTAACATATTATATATATACAAGTTTTAAAAAATAAAAAAATAAATATCATTTCGCTTTCCAAAATTTTTTTTCGGAAGCATATTTGGCTCTGTATGTACACAGAGCATACAGGGTAATTCATTGTGAGGTTTGGTTTTCAATAGGCTTTTTTGGAGAGATCACGCATGACTTCTATCAAACTGTTTTATCATTTTTATTCAGTATCCTTTGGCAAGTCATCGTAGAAAGACTCACACCACAAAAACCTCTCCAAATTGTTCAGCTGTATTACGAATATTAGCGTTCTGTGAGAAATGTTTTTCGTGCGATTCGAGGAACCTACGGTGCACATAGTAAACTTACTGAAACCACTATTGCCAATTACATTCGCAAATTCGAGTCCCAGTTTAAGTAAGTGGCTGATACTCGACCGGTTAGACCACATCCAGCGTGGTCAGTGTAGAGATTATAGCATCTGTAGCTGAGAGTGTACGCGAAGACCATGACGAATCGATTGGTCGTCGTTCTCAGTAGCTTGGCGTATTCGACAACTTGCCGTATTTTATGTGAGGATCTCGGCCTAAAAGCGTATAAAATTCAACTTGTGCAAGAAGCCAGGCGACTGGAATTTACGTCATATTTTCAGTGAATGGGCTCTGGAAAAACTCAATGAAAATCCGGTATTTTATCGTGAAATTTTGTTCAGTGATGAAGCCCAATGGCTCAATGGATACGTTAATAAACAAAATTGCCGTATTTGTACTGGTGAGCAACCCGAAGAGTACCAAGAGCTAAAATTACATCCATTAAAAACAACGGTATGGTGTGGTTTACGGGCTGGTGGAATCATTGGTCCATATTTCTTCAAAAATGAGGCAAATGTTACCGTCAATGGTAACCGTTATCGCGCCATGTTTACGGATTATGTGCTTCCCGAAATTCAAGCACATGGTCTCGGTGAGCTCTGGTTTCAACAAGACGGCGCTACGAGCCATACAGCGCATGAAACAATGGACTTGTTGAGAAATCATTTTGGTGAGCACTTAATTTCACGTTTTGCTACGGTAAATTGGCCGCTTTGATCGTGCGATATCACACCTTTGGACTATTTCTCTGGGGATGTGTAAAGTTTTAGGTCTTTAGGAAAAACCAGCTACGATTGACGCTTTGGAAGCCAACATTACTCGTGTTATCCGCGAGATACCAGTCGCTATGCTCGAACTAGTCGCCCAAAATTGGACCTTCCGAATTTACCACCTCAGACGTAGTCGTGGCCAAAATTCACATGATGTTATTTTCAATAAAAAAATAAAAACAAATGCCATGAATAGTTCTTTTAACTGGTAATAAAAACTTTAAGTTGACTTTCAAATTTATGTATGTTATTTTACATTATAAATCAAACCCTTCGATGAATAACCCTATATTTTTGTCCAAAAAAGTTTAGAATACTGCAGACCAAATTTTTAGTCAGCGCTGCGGAATTAAGCAAAGCAATTAATTTTTTCACTGTAACAAAGATATACTTTGCATTTTTCGTAATAAGTTTACGAAGGGAAAGTGGAGTTATTTTGATGTTGCCTTTTAAGGCTTGGGAAACATGCATTGCGTGCAGATCTGCTTGACGTTGGTGTGTTGTCATAACCAGCTGTGAGTCCCATTTTTCGGATAACTTTTTCAGCTTTGCACAAGTTTTCTGCGATTGCAAGCTTAAAGTTTAGCAATGCTAGGTACCCACCAGTTTGACGACACCACAAAATATAAGCGTGAGAGACAGTTTCGGGATTTTCTTGGAAGTAGATTTTTCAGCTGCATATTTTGTTCGTTGCAGCATCGGTTTCGTCCGGGTATTTTTATTGCGTGTCCTATAAACTTTCTTCGTTTTGGCCCTGCTCGAGAGGGAATAAGAGGATTAAGTTTCAATTCCGAGGGCTTGATCAGTGTCACTTATACTGCAATAGCGCTTGGTGCCTTTTTGCGCAGTGCGTTTGGCTTACGCCTTCTTATCATCTCCAAATGTTAGTCCCATAGCATGTCTCCTCTAGAGCCCGTTTGACATTGTTAGTTTTCCGGGACAAGCCTTCAAAACACCATATCAGTCGAACAAAATCACTCCATCGTTCTAGCCTAATCTACCGAACGTGTCGTTGAAAGGGCCGCGGTAGTCATCGGAATTGAGAGAACTTGCGAGTTCTAGGTCAGCATCTAAACCGGCTGAAAGTTGCTTAATGCATATATTTTTTGGGGCTTCCAGAATTCGTTCGGGAACACTGCCGAGAAAACCAAGGGTGGATTGTGCCTAATGCGAGTAGTACCTGGAGTAAAATCCTGGTAGCCTGGACGTTTTAGGCGCGTTGTTTGAGGTCTCACCTGCATTCATCCCAGATTCTGAGGATCTTTGACTCTTAAATCTTCTTGCCATGATAAGGAAGGACCAAAATTGTTCATCTCAGGCAAGTAAATACAGATGCACTCAAGCAGCTGAGATCTCTTTAAGCAACAATGCCACTCAAGATCAACATATTGCACTTGAAATGAAGCTGAAAGTGTGTACGCTCTTAAATGCAGTGAATGGAGAGGCTGTTAGTGTTTCTGTAATTGTATCATGTTACATAAAGATTATCAAATTAAATGAAAAGGGCAGACCACATGTAAATTTCGGTATTGTATGCGTTAAATTTTCTTCTTTTATACATAAAAAAACCGTGATGAACAAAATGTGGAAGAAAAGGAACAACATTACGACAGCAGAAAAATCTACATAAACGATAGTCTGACTAGATACACACGAGCATTATTAAAAAAGGCTAATGATCTCAAGAAAATTAACAAATGCAAGTTCGTTTGGGTGAGGATTTTGCAATTTTAATAAGGAAAAGCGCAGGTGATAAGGTAATTAAAATTGATAAGTTTGAGGATTTTTTAGATTTTTAGTCTTAATCAATGTTTAATGTAAAGATAAGTAATAATTTAATTACTAATCCTCAAGATATACTAAATATGTATTAGTAATAGTTTTTCCACTTTAAGTTTTAATAATTTACAATGTTTTTGTGTAGAACATTCAGTCAGTATTCTGGTTTCTCTGTAGTTCATCTAAATATACCCTGCATTAGAAGTAATTTTGACAGATTTTTCACACATCTCCCATCTCTGAGTCATTTGCCTGATATTATTTTTCCGAAATTTGGATTTTCGATGAAGAATCATCTGAATATAAAATACCTAATCAAGGTATTTTCTATGTAGGTGTTGCAGTATTTTGTAGAAATTATCTACTTGATTTTAAAAAGTGGAATTTGGATAGTGCAGACATAATAAGTGCTTCTTGCAAAATCTCTGGCTTACACTATTGCTTTATGCGTATATATAGATTACATAAATGTACAATACGAACTTTTTTGGAAGAATTGTAGGTATTTTTGGTATCTCAAACTAGTAATACTCATTGGTGATTTGAATATCAACATCCTGTCTGAAACAGTTGATACTGATCATTACTTGTCAATTTCATCGTCTTTCGGTATGGATTCTGCTTTGGCACAACCTATGTGATCTAAATATTATGGATCACAGTTTAACTAGTATACAACTGGATCATGATATACTTAGAGCTAATAAACCCGAGTATAAAAAACTAGTTAAAATAGACTTTGCCGTTCTAAAACAACAACTATTTTTTGAACATTGGGAAGACGTTTATTATCCTTCTTGTGCTTTTAATCTATTTCTTGAAAAGCTCCAATAATATATTTCAACAAGTAGCCGGAATACTTTCAATAAAACCAACAATTTTAAACGCATTAAGCAATGGATGACCCCTACCTTATAAAATTAAAAAGAAACAAGAACTACTATATATCATAAAGTTAAAAAGCATCCTAACAACAACAGGCTCAATAGATTCTGTTTAAAGATGAAAACTGAAACCTCACGTCGTAAAGATTCTTACTTTACTAATAAACTGGCCAGAAATGTTGGTAATGCTTAAAAGGAGTGGTCAGTCGTAAATGAAATTTTTAATAGAACTACTGTTAATAGTGATATATCCATAAAAAGTAATAATTTAATGACTTCTGAGACTGTGGAAGTCGCAACGTTATTCAACAATTTTTTTACTGATACTAAATTTTCCGAAAACTTCGCATTAAGCAATAGTCCAACTTTGAATTCTTTTAAAATATGTCATTTGCATTTTCAATCAGCAAATCTTGCTTTTAAGGAATTTACTGCATTTGAAATTCAAAAAATTATAATGACACTAAAAACAACGAGTTCGCCAGGCTTTGATCAGATTTCTTGTTCTGTTTTAAAAAATATTTCATTTCAAATTTCAGACGATCTGAGTTTTATATTCAATCTCAGTGCTCAAAAGGGTATTTTGCCGAATTCACTGAAGACAGCGATAGTTATACCATTTCACAAAAAGGGTAATACTTATTAACTTGATAACTACCGCCCTATTTTACTACTATCAGTTTTTTTTTTCAAAAATTCTTAGAAAAGGTATTGAATCTAGGGTTGTCTCTTTCTTAGATAGGATTAATTTTTTTAGCATTTTCAGAAGTGGGAAATCTATAGAAGATGCTTAATTGAAACTTACTACTAAATTTTATAGGGTTTTCTAATAACGACTTGGCAATTTTTTTTTTTAAATAAAAGGCAAACCATTTGAGATATTTCAAAAACTCTATTATTGGCTTGAAGTACAATAAAAACATTTATGACCATTCACAGTAACGTGACGATCGTTATCGTCGACGAAAAAATATGGCCCAATAACGCCGCCGGCATGCAAACCGCACCAAACAGTTATTTTTTGTGGATGAAGTATTGATTCATGAAGCACATGTGGGTTTTCACCCAACCAATAATGCATATTTTGCTTATTGACTAACCCATTGAGCCAAAAATGAGCTGCGTCACTGAAGATGATTTTGCGATGAAATTCATAATCTTGGCGCATCTTCTCCAGAACGTACGTCGCTTCAAATCTATCATCGGTTTCAATTTTTGAGTCAGCTTGATCTTATATGGGTGTAAACCAAAATCCTTACGCAAAATACGCCATAATGTAGTCTGAGCGATGCCCAATTCTTGAGAACGCCGTGGAATTGACTGATTTGGATCGTTTGCTACGGACGTCTGAACGGCAGCGATATTTTCAACACTTCGACCAACCCGTTGTCTCACTGATACGGCAACATCACACAACGAATATGTAGACTCAAATTTTTGCATTAAACTTGTTATTGCCTGTCTACTAGAGCGATAATTACGACGGAAAATTGGAGTTAACGCTCTTAAAGTCTGTCGAAAATTTTTATAATTTGCAGACGTTGCTCGTTAGTATACTTTACCATGATAAAAATGTTGAGTTTACTGAATAAATTGACAGTGACAGTTTGATGATTAGTGAAAGAGTGCGTTCACAAATTAAATTCAAAATTGTCAAGTCCCTATTGGAAAACCCTCTATAACAGTTTAAGTTTTAGCCGCCCTGTTTATAGATATTACGAAGGCATTTGATATGGTGGATCACACAATATTATTAGACAAACTATTCAAAGCGGGTTTTAGAGGTTTTATTTATTCTTGGTTCTCATTATATCTTACAAATCATAAACAAATGGTAAAGATCCGAAATCAATACCGGTGTGCCATAAGGTTGTGTTTTGAGGCCCATTCTACTTTTGATATATGTCAATTTTTATTCGACTTTTTAATGAAAAATCACAGCATTTGCTGATGATACAGCGCTTTCGTATTCCAATAATAATTATCTCAATCTTGTTTTCGACGTCGATCATGATTTAGATTTATTACGAAGATGGTTTACATACCACAAATTGGTCATAAGCAAAAAAACTAAATTTATGATTTTTAATAATCTGGTTGTCACCTGTGAGGATTTTCCTTTATACTACCATGCACCCAGCTGTATGCGCTTTTGCTTAGTCGATTGTTGCAATTCTTTTCCATTTAAAAAAAGTTTAAATTGCAGTACTATAATACATGTTTTAAAATAGAATTTAATTTAGTATTTAGGAGTAATATTGGGCAAGAGACTTTATTGGAAACACCATACTTTGTACAACTTTATCACCTTAGTCTGTATTGTCGAATGCCTACTTTACAGTTGGTATATAATGGTCTTTCAAAGTCTAAGCTGCAGTACGGTGTATCCTGTAGGGGTGGTACACATCTCAACAAAATACGACCTTTACTCTTAAAGCAAAAAAATGCAATCAGAATAGTGTGTAAAGTGAATCGTAGAACTCCTTGCTTCGATTTATTCAAAAGTCTCGAAATCCTTCCAATAAGGCATCTTTATTGTTACAAAGTTTTAAGAATATTTTTTTTTTAAAGCCCGGATTCTATGCTGTTCGACTCGATTAAAATTATAATATATGAGTCAATATCAGAAATTTTGCAACCATTTCGACAATCCATAAAACACTTTATACTCGTTTTTATTCAGTAACTGCACCCCGTCTTTTTAATGCATTACCGGCAAACCTTAGATGTGAGAGAGTGAAAGTAGTTTTTCTTAAAAATACATAGAAGTGGTTATTCTCTTTTGACCAATCTACCATAAATAATTTAATATAAATTAATGTATTGGGTATATATTTTAATTCGTGTGGTTTTTTTTTTAAATTTGAACGTTTATTTAAGAAAAACATGTACAATAGTATTATTCAAAGTATTGCCCATCTGAAGCTATGACTTTTTCCCATCTTTCTGGCAATTTGTGGATCCCATCCCAAAAGAACTGCGCCGGCTTGGCAGCCAAGAATGAATCAAGCCAATTTTTCATATTCTGCTCTGATGTGAACCGTATTTAAGTGAGGGCGTTCTGCATCGACCGGAACAAATGGTAGTCAGAAGCGGCAAGGTCTGGGCTATGTTATAGGGCGGGTGGGATAAGACAGGGCGGGTGGGATAAGACAGGGCGGTTGGGATAAGACTTCCCATCCACTGTTTTTCAAATAGCAACGGAAACGGAATAGCAACGTGGGGCCGAGCGTTGTCATGATGGAAAATTATTGCCTCGTGTCTGGTCGCATATTCCGGGCGTTTTTCGGCTACTGCTCTCTTCAAACGGATTAATTGTGTTCGGTAGTGTTGTCCATGGATGGTTTCACCCGGTTTAAGCAGCTCATAATACAGCACACCCATCTGATCCCACCACCAAATACAGAGCATTACCTTCGTACAATGGATATTCGGCTTTGCCGTTGATTTGGCTGGTTGGCCGGGTTTCACATATGATTTTTTGCGCTTGGGGTTGTCGTAATGGATCCGTTTTTCAGCACCAGTAACAATCCGATGCAAAAATGACTTCCTTTCGTGGCGTTCTAGTCACATTTCGGACATGCAAAACCACCTTTGGACGTCTCTCGGCTTGAGTTCATGTGGAGCCCAATTTCCTTGCATTTGAATATATCCAGCTGCTTTTAAACGTTTTGAAATGGCTGCTTGAGTGACACCCAAAGATTCGGCGAGCTCTTCTTGTGTTTGGCAATAATCTTCATAGAGTGATGCTTCCAGTTCTTCATCTTCAACCTGCCCAGGACGTTCATCGTCTTCCAAGCCAAAATCACCACTTTTAAATCGTGCAAACCACTTTTGAAACGTTCGCTCAGCTAGCGCATGTTCACCATAAACTTATACCAAAATACGATGACTTTCGGCATCAGTTTTCTTTATACTAAAGTAATGAAGAAGAACTCCCCGCAAAAAGACTTTTTCAGGCACAAAGTTCGACATATTTCAGTGAAAAAAAATTATTGTTGTTTAAGCTTCAAATGAATGACATATACTGAAATAACGTGCAATGACAGTAGCTTTCCAATGCATGGTCCAATGGAATAATACAAGTTACGCCATCTCTTAGCAAACCGAATTAAGTTATAGACCCAGTATATAAAGGCCGGCTGGAATTCTCAGTAATTTTGAAACTATGGCTAGAAATGATCAGCTGCAGGTGCAGCTGCAGGAAGCAATAACTTTTGTTATTGTGAAAAAAAAAAATGGATTCAAAGCAATTTCGTGTATTGATTTATCATTGCTTTTCGATAAGAAAAAATGCAGCCAATGTAAAGAAATGGCTTGATAAGTGTTACCCGGACTCGCAGTCGACCAAAAACAATAACGTGTTGATGATTCAGAGGAGTGTTTAAAGCTGTTCAACTGCAATAAAGCCTAATTTTTGCATCGGTATGTGACAGTGGATGAAACTCGGCTCCATCACTTCACACCAGAGTTAAGTCTGCAGTCAGCTGAGTGGCGAGCAGGCGACGAACCTCGTCCAAAACGACCAAAAACTCAACAGTCGGCTGGCAAGGTTATGGCATCCGTATTTTGGGATACATATGGAATAATTTTCATCGACTATCTCCAAAAGGTGCAGACTATCAACAGCGACTATTAAATTGCGTTGTTGGAGCGTTTGAAGGACGAAATCGCATTTGAAGAAAGAGAAAGTGCTGTTTCATCAAGACAATGCACCGTGTCACAAGTCGATGAAAGCGATGGCAAAATTTAATGAATTCGGCTACGAATTGCTTCCCCACCCACCGTATTCTCCAGATTTGGCTCCTAGCGACTATTTCCTGTTCGCAGACCTCAAAAGAATGCTCGGCGGAAAGAGATTTAAGACCGATGAAGAAGTAATCGCCAAAATAGAGGACTATTTTGAGGCTTAACCGAAATCGTACTACAAAACTGGTATCGAAAGATTGAAAAATCGTTTCAACCAATGTATCGCAACTATACTGATAAATAAAGTTGAATTTTGCAAAAATTTTGTGTCTTACTATCAAACGGCACTGACTTTTCAGCCCATGTGTTAAATGTCATTTTATATATTGTACTTGAGATATGCCGAAGGATATTCCTTTCTAATCGCTACCACTTCGGTTTGATAAATCAGTCAGCTTCCCAGTTGCTTACTTCAAGAAATAAGGTTGTGCTCTAGAATTCTGATTCCGTCATCTATATTGGCACATATCTTAAAGAAGACTCCAACCAGCGTCATCCTAAGACTCATCGCTTCGGACTTGAGAACATCTTCAAGATATTTTTGTTAGTTAAACAAAATTTTTTCTCCCCATCTCTATCAATTAATTAGTCTTTTAATTTTTACATATAGGAGTTTAGACTAATTGCTGCCACAATAGGAACAACCACTTAAAACTTCAACACATGAACGGCAAGACACAATAAAGAACTAAAATAATTGCGTCAATCCTTCGAACAACCGCGGGAGAGTGTCTGTTCAGTGACAAGAATTGCCACTTCACTTAACTCCATGTCATCCCCTTGGGAAAAGGAAGTTTATCCCCCATATGAACTGAGGACATAATCGACCCACACTCCACACATACGAATGCGAATAACAGGGTTGGTCATGAAGCTAACACCCCAATCTTGCACTATAATCGTTGAACATATTTCACTATCTTGATGTATCCTTACAAGTTCATCGTTCCGGCTCTCGACAGTCTAAAGACGTCCCTCATCTCTTATGAGCTCATTTGAATATCGTTTTACAGTCAGGGCGACTAGAATGCCTAAGACACAAATGGAAAATAAATAAAACAAACGGTGAAAAGGCAACCAGGATGTAACAGCAGAACATCGAAGGAGCGAACATAAAAGCATCGAATAGCTTCCCAGAATGTTCTAGCTTTATTGTGGGCTTCTTTGGGGTAGAGCGATAGTGCCACTTGCTGCCTACCAATACCGCACACATCGAAAAGTACTATCTAGAGAGCAGCAACCCAGAACAGAAACAGGAAGATTGGGGTTGAAGTTAAATGCAGTTAAAAGCCCTTAAACTGCGACAATATTTGGTTTTGTGGCATGAGGTCGCTGGAGCTGCTCTTGGGATGATGGTCGTTTCTTTTTTTTTTTGTCCTCTTGGGGTTGTTTATGCTGTCGCTATTACCGTTGTCAACACCCTCGTTGTAAAGTGGTCCAAGGGCTGTTGTCGGCTCGGTGTTGTTTTTTTTTTCTTTTTTTTGGTTTGTATTCAGCTCTTTTGGAAAATGGTTCAGATCTTAGCGGGAGCGTAATGGAAAGGAGGTGCCAAACCGAGAGTGGCAATATTTGCCCACTCATAAATTTTCTTTGGTTTGGTTATTATCATGGCAGTGGCGTAGCGGGTGTAAAATGGTCTCGAAATTATCGACCCCATCCTTTATGCTCTGGAACTCATGGCCGGCTTTCATATAACGAGAACGATGCATGTGAGAGAGTAATTTTTGCGGTTTGAAATAAAACTGAGTATCCGCGTATGAATCAACCGCTAAATGATTGTGTTTTCAGTTATTTGGTGGTCGTAAATTAATTTAGTCGTACAACAGATTGCCATGGACATTGGTGTTTTTATTAAAAGCGATTTGAATGCGGTTCAGATTGTGCATCTGTTGGACTGAATTTTGCTGTGGTGTCTAATGCAAGCGATTAGAGAATAAGAAGATCTGACAATTCTAAAATGAAGCTGAAATTTTAGGTAAAAAATTGGATTGTCACACTTTCACCCATTTTAGCAATTGTGGTCGAGTATGTAAGAAGATTTTAATGTTCTGTAGCTGCACAGACTGAATCACTCTGTTATTTTGGAGCAAGAGTATCATCAAGTACCAAATTCTATAAAAGCATCCGATGTAGATTTGTAAATCAAATCAGTTGTTCTAGAAAAACTACTCTTGAGATTTGTTTCTCAGTTAAATAGATTGAAATTATCTTCCAACTCAACTAACATTGTCACTAAAATTGCAAATAGCTGTCGTAATTGGTTGCTGTTGCGACCTATTTTGTCATTAGTTTGATTAAAGTTTATCTTCGACAAGGTAGAGATCAGATGTAAGGAGATGTCTTCAAGCTGGAGCTATTTACACAGTGAGGTATATAGAGTGCCGTTAATGGTGGATCATGGATCCCTAAGAATTGAGCTGGAAATGAAGGAAGAAATCTTACTTTGCCAAATTATCTAGGCAGAATATTAAGAGGAAACCTGCAGTAGATCATAAAAAATCTACAAAGGAGAAATAAGAAAGAATCACCAGTATAACTGATTCGTCGAGACTCCGGCAAATTCTATCCGAAACACCTCGAACTTCGAATGTATGTATTTAAGCACTCGGATAGTAAACAAGTTGGTTGCGAATAAGAATTTTTAGATCTACTAATGAACACGCACAACCCTCGTCATCTTTCAGTAACTTACCTCAAACTGATTTCTATAAAAGACTTAAGTGGACAGCTAACAGCTTCAAACTTTACTTTACTACTTAACTATAGAAAGCTTGAAATGTTGGAGATATCGTTACGATACGTTACAGCTTGTTTAGCTCTCGATACAAGACATGTTGTTTTTACTGAGGTAATCATAGTTTTATACTCGAAGCAAACTAAACATTCCATTCTGCTGCAAATGAGAATCTTCTGTCTCCACATCAGGCTTCCAATCACAAAGTAGTCTTGAATCACCAGAGTCCCTGTCGTAAAGATAAACCGGTTGAGACCGCTACTACACACTCATTGACAAATTATCAAAAACTCTCTGTATGAACTGGGCAGAATTGACTCTGTCGTTAGCTTGATTCACTACAATTTTAAAAGCAGGGCCATAAATGCAAGGAGCCAAGTATCTAGATTGCATCCTAGGCAGCAAATCGATGTGGAACGAAAATGTTGCTTAGGCAAATATAACAGCCCTTGTTGTCATCTACTCGTACAAGTAATTTGGTTCAGAGCCGCATCTAGAACCTTAAGCCATGCACTAAGTGAATCTCTACAGCCGAAAAACCAATCCCTGCTTATGGAATAGGCAGTTGATAGCCTAGAAGGATGAAGTAACATGAAATTGTTAAAAAAATGCAACCAGTTATTTCTGTAAGAATAACTGGAGCGTTAAGTACATCTCTTACATCGGTTTTCCATATCGTGCTCAATTTTGTACCTATGGTCAATTAATTATACGCTCAAGCTAAGGGACACTCAGAAACAGAAGGACTTAATTGCAGCGTATGCGAGTCTATTCAAGCTGCATTACGGCCTCGCCTAAAAACGCGAAGTCAGGAGCTATTAGATCTTTTTTTTTATTTTTTTTTTTGAGGTGTTGGTAGCAGATTGGATAGCAGAGTCAAGGTAGACAAAGTCCATTACAACCTCGAAATTTTGGATGTCGACTGTGACGTTAATTCTCTAGGTTGGAGGTTGTGCCGTCGGGATAATTGCCCGGCCATTGGAAAAAAACTCAAGTTGAGAAGCAACAACAAACCTCAGATATGGAAGGATATATTGTTGACAATTCCTCCAAACAAGGATAATGAACTTCGAATCTGCACGTAGAATGTTAGGTTCCTTAATAGTCAAGGTGCAGACGAACAATTAGTTGAAGCCCTGGACTGCTGCAAAGTAGATTCTACCACCATCCAAGAAATGCGATGGGATGGGCCGGACAAAAAGAGAATGAAAAATTGTGACATCTACTACGGCGTTGGTTATCGACGGCAAACGCAGTGCCTACTCGGATGCGGATTCGTTGTTAGAGGTAGACTAATCTAAGAATTCTTGAGTTTGAGTTGACATATTACCGAGCGCCTTGTAACAATCCGTACTAAAGCTAAATTTGCCAACAACAACCCTATATGCAAGGAAGTTACATACCTAAAGCATGTAACAGAAAGCAACCGAAAACAACAGGAAATGCTGATGTGAAGTTTGCATACAAAATATCACCTCAAGAAAAACCGCTTGTTTGGTGATTTTTATTCAATGATTAACAAACAGTCGGTCGTTCACATAAACTGATGTTGATGAGTCAGCATAATGATGGCGAGTCAAGGTAATGTTAAGATAGCTCGTAAGTCAGAAGTAAGTTATGTTTAAGACGGTTCAGCTCCATCAGAGATGCTGCATCCGATGTGCTGGGTTTCATTCGGCCACCAAAATGAAACCCCTGGTTTGACGACCAGTGCCGGCAAGCACATGCAGCTACACCGGCTTATCAGGAGAAAAAAGAAGGAACATGAGAAGCGCGCGGTCATGGAAAATGCGAGATGCTTCTCTATAAATGATATTCGGAAGTTTTACCATAAGGTATTGTAGAAAAAACATGCCAAGAATACAAACCACGAAACAACGCCTATAGAGACGAATAA
The DNA here is from genome assembly GCA_907269105.1 of Volucella inanis. Taxonomy (NCBI): domain Eukaryota; kingdom Metazoa; phylum Arthropoda; class Insecta; order Diptera; family Syrphidae; genus Volucella; species Volucella inanis. Next base: position 155,560,211 of record OU026153.1, read on the forward strand.
GGAAACATACGAGTAGTAGTAGAGTTGCAGTCGATGCTGAGAATTTGGAAATAACATTTCTGTGGACTGTATAATGGCGATGATGAACCAAATATCGCTGTCAGTCAGAACGAATCCTTCAGACATCAGTCTTCGTAACATTGCCTACAAAATCCTATCTGCCGTATTTTGTGAAGGCCTGAAGCCGTTTGTCTATGGCTTCAGGACAGGAAAGTACGCCATCGACCAAATATTCACAGTATGGTAGATCTTGGAAAAAACCCATGAGATCCAAATCGATATACGCCACCTATTCATCGATTCTCCTATCCGAAATATCTTTGAATTCGTCCCCGAGGGAGAGTGCAGTAGGGGAAGCCCGACACTTATGTGGCGCACGCAAGTAGAAGGGGACCTCAATCAACAATCATTATCGCGATTATGAAAAAATTTTCTGTTTAGACGATGCAAGTGCCATTTATGGACAGTGGCTGGGTGTTTAGATTGCGTTTTAGGGACAGCAGAAAACATTGTGTTTTGGAAGCATTAAATTCCAATCTGCTAGTGATTCCCCAATTTTTTATGCTGTAAATATTAGAATTTCAGTTAAGCTCATACACACGCTGCCTTTCCCTTTCTATAGCTGAAGAGCAGGGGCGTAAATCCGGGAATGAGTATGGTTTCGCTTTTTGGTTAGACATCTTTGAGAAATTTTCGTGTTTCGGGGTATTTCATGAGCTAATAGCTTATCAGCGTTTCCATGACCTTGGAAAGAAGGGACGTAAGTGCAATGATCCTGCAGGAGTAGAGAGAAGAAGATTCGCCTTCTTAGAGACGGGCTGGATAAATGCTGTTTTCCATCTGCTCGGAAAGAGTTCTGCAGAGTAGGATTGATGGAGAAGCTTACGCAGTGGTTTTGCCAGCGTGGGAGATATACCATCTGGATTCATGAATTTGTGAATGCTAAGATCTTTAAGAGCACTTGCTACTACATGAGTGCGAAAGTGGACTCGTAGGCGGAGACAAAGCACAATCTGGAAGTATTGGGCTGGCCGCAAAGTGAGCAGCAAGCAGAGAGCTGACAGCTGGAATGTCTCTCTATATGACAATTGGGATGGAGGATGAGGCAAAATTTCTACTATTTTCGACGGAAGAGCAACAATTTTTACTACCTTTGGGAGATTGTAATATTTTTTGCCTTAACTTTTAGTTGTATTAAAATTTTACCGGCTTAAGAAAGACGTTGCAGTCATTTCTAACTCGTTTGAATTTTTTTTCGGTTTTCCTGTGCCGGGTTGGTCTTGAAGGACCGAAAAAATATTTATCTAACCCTGATAGCCTCCTTACATATTGAGTCGTACCATGTTTTTTTTTTGGTTTGATACTCCTCATCCGATGAGGGCTAAATGATCTGATTCCAAAGAGAATAGTGTCTGTGATCATCATATCAGCGGCTTTCACGTCGTTATCGAGAAAACATTACGACCTGGTGAAACTCCCAAAGAAGCTGTTAAGACCACTACAGTTGACTTTCACGTATTGCCTTACGGTATTTTTAGAAATATTTTCTCTATCTGCTCAGTATACTAGAAATTAGCTAATATAACACAGTGGTATCCTCCATGTCGAAGGGTGAATCAAGATGTTTTTATTCGATGAGGAATTATTATACTTATTAGCTTTTATATTTTTTTATATCTTTATTAGATTTTATATTCTTTGGTGAGGTTTCGGTGTGTCATACTTTCTTATTGAGTGGCGCACAAATTCATCAAATTCATCATATGCGGCTTATCACCAACGCAGGGCCTTCTACATATGTTATACACGACTATGATAAGACCAAATACATCCTATGCACTGATGAATCTTCTCAATTTTTGACTTAGTTTGAACTCTCAAAGTCATTTTCCATTTAAAAAGAAAATTGTTTTTCGTACAACATGTTGGAGCTTTCATGATCTTTCGAAATGACTGTCTTTTTCTCTGGTCTTATGGACCATCTCCATCACTGTTTTTAATTTTCATCAATGACTGCTACTTCTACTTCAATATATTTCTTTGCTGACGACGGTACCTTATGCTTTTCATATTTGTTTCCGGACTCACATCGCTGACTTTCCTCTGTAGAACGGGAATGTCAGCGTTTATTAAGCTCAACAAGTTCTGATATTAGCAACAGAACGAATTGAGAAACCACTAACAGAATAAAATTCAATGCTTTCAAAACACAATGCTGCCTGCTATCAATAAAGCAAAATTAAAACACCCAGCCATTGTCCATGAATGTCACATTCATCGTTGAAACCGAAAAACTTTCCGTTTTCGGTATGTATGTCAATGAAAATTGACGTTGGAATAACCACAAATTCGGTGTCGTCAAAAATGCTGCGAAATGTATAGGTTTCCTTTACCGATGCAAGAAATGATTCACCTTCTAGGATCTGGCCTCTATATTTAAGGCACTTATGCTCCCAAAATTGAAGTACAATGTCAATATCTGGTTGGGTGAACCCAAAACATCGCTGCATCTGCTAGGTAGGTTTCAAAACCTTGCGATAAAACTCATAGGTGAGACTTATATCAATTAGACAGTGGACACCCCCGAACACCGACGTAGTGTCTCGTATCTAACTCTGTTATATCGCTATTTTTGCCACCAATGCTCCATAGAAATCGTCAGTAATATTCCGCACCTTCAAACTTTTAACCCCAACACCCGTCTCGATATGAATGCTCATCAGTGCACCCTCAAGCCCACTTCCGGTGGTATTCTAAGATATCGTGATTCGTTCCTCAGACGTGCAACTTGCTTATGGAATGCCCTGCATAGCTCTTTATTTCCTAGTCATTATAACCTTCAAACATTTAAAACCAACGTTTATTGATACCTCTCTTACTTTTGTCCCTGATTTTCCTTCGCCTGGGTTTTGTGTGCAAGCATTTTAAGAGTACTCAAACTCCTTAAACGCGCGAAAATTATAAAAGAAATATAAATGTTGAATGATGTAATAAAACCAGAACTTTGCAAAAAATATGCGAAGTCGACTTTCCCTCTGCCCAGGTAAGGTTTTGGCTGGAATTTGAACCAGGAAGGGAATTTAATCGGGTATACATGGATTGCCTTAAGGCATGTTTTTCTAGACCAAAACAACGTTAGTTGCTAATCCTAGTAAGAAAACATTGCATCTGCGTTCTAAGTAGAGACATAAGCTTACCTCATTGCAACGAACTATTGTATCTATGTATATAATATATATCGAAGAATCGGTGGGACAAAACTTCTACATCTGCAGCACCAATCAAGCTGCACTTAAAACCTTGCTGATATGATATGACAATGTTCCAGCTTACATCAGTCAAGGACCTGGCGATGGCATAGCCCTTGTTAGCGAGGCAGTAGGATTGCGTGCCACATTCTGGGCCCTGCTGGTAAATGGTTAAAACCGAGTTGGTCAATTGCCGAAAGTTCCAATACTAAAGTGTCTACAGCATGCAAAGTGTCAATACCTGAGCTGACATCTATCACAACGGATTACAGTAGCGAATACACAGTGGAAATATTGAACAACCACAGTAATGATTTTGCAGCCGCTTCTGTAGTAGAAGGCAGTAGAATGCCTTCTGATCCACCAAGTGGTATTGCACAAAAACCCGATCGTGTTTGGTTTGGACCAACATACGATGGTCGATGCATTTTGACAGGATTTTTAACTGAAATGCAAGAAGAAAGAGAACCTTGCACCACACTCTGTTTATTGCTTATTACTTCGAGCTGAGAATATCCATGGAAGAAATGACCCAGCACTTGCTAGTGATAGAGTCGAAAGTTCCGACCCAGAAGTTTCTCGCGAAGACTTCCATAAGACAATCTCCATCAAGGCTGGTTGAAATTTCAAAAGGCGTTTTGAAATTCTCGAATGATTTGGAAAAAGTCATTTCAGAGAGGTATACAGGCTCCAGGAGGAGGACACATCTCAAATCCTTCTAGCGAAGATCATCAACTGTAATAAATGTGGTTGAGAAAAGGTTCAGGAGGAGATATTCATTATGGAGAGTTTATAGCATCCAAAGCTACTTCAGTTGCTCGAAGGAGCTGTGGCTGATGACTTTACATTGACATAGCGAAGCTGTATTTTATTTTTGCGACAAGTCTGTGAAGGTGTCGACTAAGTTAAAGCACAGCCAGCCAACAGTGCATTTAGATCTGAAGCCGAAAAATGTACTGTGTCATACCAGGACTAGTCATCAAATAAAAATTATTGATTTTGGATTTGTTCAGGGTTTGAATACAATCTCGTTGATGGTACTGTTTGGTACCCCAAAATGTATTCCTATAGAGATCATCAATTTTGATATAATTGGTTGCCAATCAGACATGTGGAGCGTTGGAGTGATGTATTATGTTCTAGTCATTGGTCTCTCATAATTCATATTGGGGATTTTGAAGTTGACACATTTGCAAACATTACACGAGCCGAAGACAAAGCATTTGATGTCGTGTCATAGGAAGCAAAACACTTTTTTTCGAATCTTCTGGTTCTTCGTAAAGAAGAGGAACTAATTGCTAGTCTATAATCAATACGGCTAACACAACACCATGATGAAAATCTAAACAATTTTCGAATATACAAACGTTAACTGAAGAAAGTCATCATCCGAAGAAAGTGGCAGAAAATCGGAAATGCAGTTCGAGCTTTAGGAAGAATAGCCACCTTAACCGTATTTTTTCGAGATGTATCCACCGCTGGATCAATACCAAGTAGTCCACGACCTTAACTTTTTACAGTATCGATATTTAATCCAAATATTTCATCGAACATGACAAGAATGAGATGATTTTACTATGTGAGGTGACCGCCAAAATGCGCTTCTACTGCAAAAAAGGTTATGGTGCCTTGAAGTCCATTCATATTTAGACAGACATGCCACATAGATTAGTACTGAGCGCACACGCATACTCTCTCCTGACCAAAAACACGAACGCGAGAGCACTTCGAAAGAGTGTTTGGCCTTTCTGATGCGGAATCGGGCGGACTTTTGGCGTCGATTGGTAACTGTTGATGAAACTTGGATTTACTATTACACACCAGAGAACAGAATGAGTGACCGGCAATAGACTGAAGCCGGCACGAGTGCTCCTAAGCTGCCGAGGGAGGCTCGATGGGTCGGAAAGGTTATGGCGTTGGTTTTCAGGGATTGTCATGGTATACTCTTCGTGCACTACCTCGAAAAAGGAAAAACCATCGACAGCGAGTATTACTAAGCATTATTGGAGCGATTGAAAGCCGAAATCTCAAACCTTCCTAAACCTCAAAACATGGTTCATAAATAAAAAATTCAGCTCACGCGAGGAAATCATCGACGCCACGGAGGAGTATTTTGCAGACCTTTCGGAAAATTATTTTTCGGACAGGATCAAGAAGTTGGAAAATCGCTGGAATAAGTGTATCAAACTAGAAGGGGACTATATTGAATAAAATAAAAAAAACATTAAAAAAAATTTTTTTCATTCCCAAGGAGGTTACTTTTCACCCTACCTAGTAAGCCTTCAACTAAGTTGAGTGTGAAAATCAAACTTTTTCGACTAATGTTCCTTTCGTCAATAAATGGCACTACAAACGAAGCCTCCTTTGGTATATTCAATATTATTTACTCTTTCTTTCTCTCTTTGTGTTGTGTTTAATTTTGTTTAAATTTTTTTGTAATTATTTATAAACAATATACTCAATTTAATGACTTAATTTTATTGTCCCATAAAGGAACATTTATCAAAGCCTTTACTGTTTACTATACGGTAGAATGTGCGAGCACTTTTAATTTTAGCTTTTCTCTCGTATGGCAGATGCAGTCAAAAAAAAAAAAAGTTATGAACAAATAAAAATAAAATAAACAAATTCCAGCATGTTGGCATTAAAATGTTAAATGGGTCAAATTCAAATCCTCTAACGGAATCGGAAAAGCTGACTTTGTTTTGGTGCCAAGTCGCAGTAGGATCACAGGATGAAATCTGCTAGACAAGGCCCAAAGGAGAACTTTTAATGACCCGAATTTCCGCTTGTTGCGCGCATGTACTCAGTTAGGGCTTCTATTCACAGTTGCACTTCGAATGGGCTTAACTGCAGAGGGCATGAATCTACAGGTTGCCGGTAGACCTAACGACTGCTTCCAAACATCTTTAAGAGGACAGGAGTAGGAAAGTCTGTGTACGGAAGTCGTGCTTAGAGAGAAAAAAAGCTTTCGTACTGTTGGAAAATGTTCCCTTCATCTGACAATATGTTCCACATCGGAAGACAGCAGATATCCGCTTTGTCCCATATCAAGATGTAGTTTGGAATTTTGACCATCAGCATGTCACTCGGTTATATTATGGACGGTACTGCTATCGCACTGCTAGTCACAAAAAAAGTATCTAATGCATGGATGTTGTTGTGGTTGTGTCGTCTTATAATACACTTCAGTTTTTTTCTCTCTTTCTCTCCATACGGTGGAGGTTTTCTACTGCCGAGGGCGCTATAATCCGTAATATGAGCTTAATACATTCGTCAGTCCGTTTTTAGGTGGCAGTCGTTTTGATCAAATAGTGTGCCTCGAATTACTATAAGGTGAGCATGATATATGACTGTCTGTATTTTTAGGAGTAGCTAAGTGCACTACACCATACTTGCAAGTGGTGTTCATTGGTTTCCTAGAGTAGACCAGGAAGCTTTCGCTTGTTTGCGAGATGTCCAGTCCAGTTTATACCGCATAAATCCACCTTCTAGTTATAGGAATCTAAAAATAATTATGTTCCCCATATCTCAACTTCTCAGTCATTGTGCTTGGCGTTCATAAGGATGGAGTTGACTGTCAAAACTAGTTGAAAAATCCGTTGTTAAAGCAAATAGTCATTAAAGTAACTTATTGAACCGGTTAAGATTTTTACGCGGAAATGGTTCTATAAAAAATGTTGAAAAATCTATTTTAGTCCTCTATCTGTTTTTTTCAACCTACTTACCTAAAAATGCAACCAGAGACCTTTCCAACTTGTTTGGAATTGTAGGCCACCTGCTGTACGCAACAATCAACAGTACATACGTCGCCAATGACTATGTAACTCCAGGTCATCTACAAGATAACCATTTGCCCTGTGAACCAAAACAGAGAGCAGAAAAAAATATAAAAAACTAAACAAACACCAATCCAATTCCAAGTCTACAACTGGGGATGAACTTTTAATTTTTAAAACTGCAATTTGAGTTGTTTGTAAATTAAATTACATTCCAACAGAACGAAACGTGACTCTTTGTATGTGACAAAATGCGGCAGGCCCACACCCAAGGGACTCGCACTAAACCAGGGTAGAACCTTTCCCTTTGTAGCTTCGCAGTAGCACGTGCATTGCATGCACTATCACGTGCCTCGCGCTCATAAATAAAATTGCAACTTATGAACATTTAACATATTTACCCAGCAAGCTACTCTCTGCTCCAATACAGTCGGTGGTTGGTCGGACGGTTAGTTGGTTGGTCGTCAGGCATCAACGTAGTCATGACCATCACGGACATCGTCATCAGGGTCGCGTCATCATCGTCAATAGGAAACAAAAGCAGTTGAATGGTACTGCTGGATAAACATATACTCGTAGAGCTTGTTGGAGTATCTACGGATATCACCCTACGTTATACGAAAGCTCTCTTTTGGACCCTTTTTGCGTTCTTCTGCGGGCGTTTGTTAACCTTTCGGTTTGGGCTTTGTTAGAAATGGTGTGCCACATACATATATACGAGTATATGCTGCTGTCATGCAAACTACCCGGTACAGTCACACTTCCTTTTTCGCCAGCCATCACAGGACTCTGCACAAGCTCGCATGTCTAAACAACATGAATGCATTCGCATTGCACCTTTTATTTATGTTTAACAAACCAAATACGACAACAATATGAGGGATGTATACAGATCTACCCTTACGTACCACCATCCCATAGAGAACACGACCACTAATTAGGGCTCAGCTGGCATTGTTGGCTAGTGATGGACGCAGTGTTAATGTTGACGCTGAAATCACAGTGGCGTCGAAATCTGATTTAAATATTTTCTAATGGGCTTATATATGATGTTCGCCAGTAGGTTAAGGGTAAGTTTAACCAGGACAAGATCAGTGGATGGCTGACTCAAAATTAAAAGTTTTAGTCAGACTTGTGAATCAGATCGAGATTGGCAGATGCTGTGAAATGACTACGATCAAAATGTGTCATCATTGAGAAATTGAGAGTAAAGCCAGACATATGTCCAGGTATTAAATTACAGTGCACACGTGATAACAATGCTGACATAAAAGTCATCAGAAAAATAACTTTTTCGACCTTTACTGGCTGCGAAGCAGGAACAACTACTTAAGAACTAATTCAAGATGTGAGATTTCCACAAAATTCAAAAAAAATGTGAATGGCGTATGAGTTGCTGTACAGTCGGAATCGAAATTTGTGGATCTCCTGCCAATTGCATCCAGTGGGGCACTACAAGTTGGTTGAGGTCCTCTTCGATTTGTATGTGTCATCTTATACCCTGTCTTCCTTTGCTGCGCTATCTCTAGTGGCAAAACATACATCTTTCTCTTGAAACTGCAAGTGCTTGTTCGATATATAAAATCCAATGTGTCATCTAGTAGGAGTGGGAAGATGATGGCCTTTATCGTACGAGTATAAAACCAATTTGTTCTCACGAGTGAAAAATAATAAACAGCTACAAGCAAGAGTAATTCTCTGTCCGATTTCCTCACTGATGTAATTCCTGCTTATAACTGAGGAGCCAGGTGATGCCAAAGATAACATTCTGGCCAAGCCGTATGCGCTCTTTTCTGGTGACAGCATTCGACTGCTTTCGCTTACATACAGTAGCGGCAAGAATTCTCCATACTCATACTTTACAACCTGACGAGTTTGAAAGGGATGTCAAAACTACAAATGGCGTTGTATAGCTTTGTCTCGTTTCTTGTGGATCGGACAAATGAGTCTGACAACATTTTGTAGATGAGCTGGCGCATGTTCCCAACCAGGTCGGGGCAGGAGGTAGTTTGTCTGCGACTGCAGCTTTATAAATTTTTTTCTGTGAGGGTGCTACCTCAACTTCGTCTAGGTCAGGAGGATGGAATTCTCTGTCATCTTCGTCCATTGTAAATGCCTTATTCTGGCTGAAAACGTCAGTCTCCGAGGTTGTTGATTACCGCCAACTTGAAATGGTAGGTCCTTAATAACATTCTTGAGCAAATGGTCCATCTAAATAGTCCGGTGCCAGTAGTCTCTCTAAGTTTAGAGAATCGTGATTGGTGTATTAAGCTTTCTTGCACTGCCATTGCTACTTTAGGGTCTTTACACAAACATGGAGTTCCCTTCAGATTTTGACTCCTAATAATTTTAAGGGGAATGTGCACATTACATCGATACAACTGATTAGAGCCTTGGATGTGACCGCTGATCCTTATATGAGATTAGTCCGCTACCGTTCTGGTGAAAAAGTGGGCCTAATGTGAACGATTTCCTTTACCTCTATCGTCTGCAGTTGGCTATGACGTCCCGCAGTGGTGGCATACACTTCCTTCAGCCAGAGGTACTAGGCTTCCAGGCTTTTACTTGTGGTACGAGTAAGAGTTGATATGCAGATGTTTAAATGTCGACACTTGTGTCTTTGACGGCTTCTAATCAGAAGGCATACTTCAAATTTTTATTTCATACCATGCTTTCGTAGATAGCATTTCAGGTAGGTCGTATGATTTTTAAGCCTGATCATGTTTAAGGTTAGGTATGTGCTACTTTTTGGTGCGCGAAAACTTTTAATTTCATCGACCAATATGAATGGTTCGTATTGTCTGGCATCGGAGTTTGGGTAGTCGCCGCTGTTGAACAGTTTGCAGATTCAGTTCTGCAATATTATCAACACAGTATTTATCCTTGGCCAGCTCTACAGGTTTGTGTTTAGTTCATTATACATTTTGGTAAAACATCCAAATGTTGTTTCTTAGACAACCACCTCTATACTTCCTTGATTGCTCGCTACACAACAAAGACGAGGGTTTCTGCTCTGTAGAAGCCGATGTTATTTCCACCTTCACCACCTCATTTGATACATGAACTTGCCTCCTATATACGCTTGCCAAACCATGATTTCGTCCTCCGTAGTCTGGTGATACCAAGCACATTAATTGTGGCATTTCTCAAGGCTTCCTGATATCGAGACTAACGCCAAGCAGCACTTAATACAGGATATAAGGGAGTTGACGGACGAAATGTTGTAGGATACGCGATTGCCAAAGATAACAACAGCATTTTGTTATAAGAGCCCTTCAACTTTAAGTCTCCTTTAAGTACTTCTTCGCTACTGTAAAGTCTGAGACATTCATGGAATTGACTGAAACTAGGTAGTCTCAAAAACGATTTTTACGTCATACTTTGGATTAGTCGACGAGCTGGTAAGAACATTCCTTAGTGTCTCTTATTTCTTCTTTGGAAGCACATATCAGACTGGTAGCAGATACAATGCCTTTGCTTTTGTGCTAAAGCTCAATGTCTCGTGCCTGCTGTGGTCACTGCTATAGAGCGACCGAAGAAACATCGTTCCTTAGTCATTTTTGGCCCTACCTTACAACACTTCTTTAAATATGGTGATATCTGCTATTGTTTTGGTATATGTTTGCGTCACTACTGTTTGTTGCGCTACACATAACTTGAACAAGGTCCAAACATTCCATGTGTAGATCCGAATTTCATTGTCATTTTTATTTTACAAGGCTTTCACATGGTCAGGTAGATAATGCCACGAATAACTCATATCCGTGAGGACTAGATCATTTTTGGGACCTCATGTACAAAAAAAGTCAGGTTTTTAAGAACAAGTTATAAGCTTCGGGGATATGAGTCTGTTGAGTCACTATAGGTTCACTCTCCAACCTCTCTATTTTAGCACCTTGACTAGTCCAAGAATATCCTTATCGATTCCAGCTCAAACTATAGAGTGATTCATCGTGAGGTTTGATTTTCAATAGGCTTTTTTGACAGATCACGTGGGACTCCTATCAAACTGCTTCGTCACTTTTATTCAGAATTGTTTGGCAAGTCATTATGGGAGGACACACATTACAATAGCGTCTCGAAATTGTTCAGCTGTATTACGAAAATCAGCGTTCTGTTTTTTCGTACGATTTGAGGAACCAATATCATTCGCAAATTTGAGTCCCAGTTTACATAAGTGGATGATACTCGACCGGTTAAACTACATCCAGCACGTAGTGAACAGACTTTAGCAGCTGTAGCAGCCGTGACGAATTGATTCGTCGTCGTTATAAGCAGCTTGGCTTGACGTATTTCACAACTTGCAGTATTTTACGTAAGGATATCGGTCTAAAAGGGTACAAAATTCAACTTGTGCAAGCATTGAAGCCAGGCGACTTGAATTTGCACCATATTTTCAGTGAATGGGCTCTGGAAAAACTCAGTGAAAATCCGGTGTTTTATCGTGAAATTTTGTTCCGTGATGAAGCCCATTTCTGGCTCAATGGATACATTAATAAACGAAATTGCCGTAACTGGGCTGATAAGCGACCCAAAGAGTTTCAAGAGCTACCATTACATCCATTAAAAACAACGATATGGTGTGGTTTATGGGCTGGTGGAATCATTGGTCCATATTTCTTCAAAAATGGGGCAAATCAGAATGTTACCGTCAATGGTAACCGTTATCGCGCTATGTTACTGAAATATGTGCTTCCTGAAATTCAAGCACATAGTCTCGGTGAGTTCTGGTCGTGCGATATCACACCTTTGGACTATTTTCTCTGGGGATATGTAAAATCTCAGGTCTTCAGAAATAAGCTAGTTACAATTGACGCTTTGGAAGCCAACATTACTCGTGTTATCCGCGAGATACCAGTCGCTATGCTCGAACGAGTCGTCCAAATTAAGATCTTCCGAATGGACCACCTCAGACGTAATTGTGACCTACATTTACATAATGTCATCTTTGAAAAGTAAATGCCATGAGTTGTTCTTTAAACTGATAGTAAAAATTTTAAGTTTTCTTTCAAATTTCTGTATTTTATTTTACATTATCAATCAAACCTTACGATGAATCACCCTATAACATATGTTGAAGTAGCTCAAGAGTCTGTCATGCTGACTGTACCACCACACTAAAACATGTCGACGAAAACGGTACTAAACTTCAATCGAAGAACCTTCAGTCTAAAAATGACCACGTCTATGTTCTTTCTTTTACGAGTAGGTTTAGCAGATTCTCCTTAGTATTTCTTGAAAATGATTTCTTACTAAATTGATTTCTTTGGGCAATAGAAACAGCGATTGGCTAGTGTGCATATTTCATTATCTTGCTTCACAATCGGACTTGCTTAGCGGGCATATCGAAACTAGTCATTTCTCCATATATGCGGCGAGGCGTTGTATATTTAAACTGTAGTTTCTGAGTTTTCTTCTAGATATATTGGTCTGTGGTGGATCTTCCCAGTATAAAGTAACACTGATGTACTGTTGAAACACATCAGCCCAAATGATATTAGGCGTCGACGTAGGACAGCAGATAAGCGACATTTAAAAAGCATACACCTCTAAAGTTGGTGCAGGTCTGGATGCCCCGATTTTTGGGAAAATGCTGCAATTCAATCCAACAGTCATACAGTAGGTCCACCATATCTTGCTAAGTTATTTCTCAACGTTCAAGCAGCTTGGTGGATAGCCCATCAGGGTAAGCGGCTATGTTGGATTTATGTCTAGATATGGCTATCTGTGCTTCACTGCGATCCAGTGAATGGAATTGTTGGGCAACATCATTCAGATTAAATGATGGATTCTACTTGAAAGTTATGATTCTTTCATATCTTCAGTAGCAATTGCAAATGCAAGCTGAAGACGCTTGGGGTTGATAAGCCACGTACATTTCATAATCCCTCTTTTTCTTTTTTTTTTCCTTCAGATATTCCCTTTGTTGCCGATCGTGAAGTTCGTAAGCATACATGTAGCTATGTACTTGAATTTTTCTTGTTTCGCTAGATGTGTTTACCAACTTTCTTTGGCAATCGAGGGGTCTTATTGTGGTGGGGGAGGGAAACTTATCAGATTAGAAGTAGCACCTAGCAGCCTCTTGGAAGCGCTGACACAGATCCTCAATATTTGCTGATGAACACATAGGACCTCTTCGGAGTTTAAGAAACACTTGCCCGACGAATGCGTCATCTTAATAGCATTCTTATGTCCTTGGTATAGCCAGAATACTCGTATACGCAATCGAACAACAAATTAATAATCCAGCTCAATGTTTGCCCATTGATTTGTTCAGATATTCGGAGGAGAATATTTTGCGTCGATGGTTGACAGTTGACTCTGAAATGTGTACCAGCCGGGACAATATTTCGCCCTTGATTATGAGGACGAAACATTTGCTTATATATTTTGTACACCTTCTTTGGTTCATGCTCTTCTTTAGGTTAATCTCATTCGAATCCCAGAACTTTCTGCCACGCATGCTTCGTCAAATAAAAGTGAATCTCTCTAACTTGTCAAGGGAAAAAAAAATGTTCACTTATGAAATATTGGACGACCCCCATGTCCTTGTTGAATTGAAAGTATTCAGTGGAATGCTAACTCAATTTGATAACAATGACCGCGATGATGTTGGCGACAATAACTACGACTAGGACGATGTCGACGTCAACTTTTTCGGCGAGTGTAATGTGAGTGGTGGGTGATATGGTAGGGGTTTCACCACCAATGGTCAAGTCAAAGAAATTGAAACGCTCTGCTGAAGAACGAGTGGCATGTGCATGAATATTCAAATGTGTGACGATGGACTGCTCTATGGCAATTGTAGGTGCGGTCAGCAAGTAGATTGTGGAATATTTCATTTCTTCATACCAACACCAGTCCAGTGCACCTTCCCACCAGAAGGACAATCCTTTCTTGATAACCCTACGATAGATTTATTCTTTATTAAATTACATGGTTCGCTTAGCTAGTGCTTTTGATGGGCGGGTAACGGTGGCTAAACACAACATTCATGCCAAGGATCGGGTTAATTGAGAAAATTCCTTATAGGTGAAGTGACGGCGGTTAACCACTACTCCCAGAGGATGATTTTGCCGAGGCTAAGGAAACTTACTACTCGTATGCACATGCAAACAGCGGTTATTAAGGTGCTTAACAGATTATTAGCCATGTACATGTGAAGAGGTTTGGATAAGAATACACATAGCGCTCAGGGTAGGAGGTTGTAGTGAATGCTGGCATGTCTACAGGTATTGGTGGTGGCATTATGCAAAACCACAGCTACCACCACAACCGACACCACTGAAATTGGCATTATTTATCACATTTTAATCTCACGGGATGCATAATTGCATAATCATTCCAGCGTGCGGAGGCCTTACGCAAAGGAGTCGTAATTGGTGATTGAACGGGCTAAGGTGAAATTGTAGGTGATGTTGTTGTTGGAGTTGCTGTCGCAACCGGAATGCATGGCATTTAATTTAACAAAATTATAATAAAAGCGGATAGAGTTTTGGTGCATTTCGATGCGTACGACTACTACTGTCGTACATGTCCACTTGTTAACTAATTTTAAAGGTAATGTAGGTCTGGTTGGAGTGAGAATTATTAACGAGATTTCGAAAATTGTAATGAGCAAGAATTATTAAATTAGACACGAGTTAACAATTTAGCAGGATATATTATGCATAAGAAATACGTGGGACGATAATACTTTGAAAAGGATGCAATTTCAACATCAACTTTTAGTTGATGAATGTTGGATTAGGCCGGTGCCACACACCTGAAACATTGATGGTTGAATTCTTATCATTTGTACAATATATATATGCGTGATCCAATCAGTCTTCATCTTAGATAAGCCAACATGGATCACTTTATTCCGAGGACACCTGTGACTCTTATTACGACATGTTCGGTAGAATGGGCTGGAACTATAGAGTGAGTACCGGAGAGGTCTCAGTAGAGAGGTGAGCTCCGCCAGTTGTTGATCAGGGTGCTGTTTTTGACGGCTTGTCTCGGGAAACAGAAAAGCGGAACGACCCCCAGAGGAGGCATACTCTGAAGAGACGGTAGTCCAAATGGAAAGGAAAATAAAACGTGGAACAAATGCACGCGCAGAGAGGCAGCAAGTGCTGCCGAAGGCGTGAATGAAACTTACTGTCTGTCCTCATCTTTGCCCCAAACAGGGCCCACTGCCCTTGTCAATGGATCTTCCCTCTTAGGCTGTTCGAATGAAATCGGTGCTGCAACCAAAAGGAGTTGAATTATTATTGGACGGAAATCGCATGTTGTCTTTAAACCTTTCGACAAAAACAAAATCAGCGGTGATTTTACCCGTAAACCATGTTCGGATGTGCCCCTTGCTACAAGCAGCAAAGGTCATGGATCTGGTCTGACAGAAGTCGGGAAATTGGGTTAAATCTCCAATAAGAAACAATCCTGACTCAGAAAATTGAATGACTCCTACACTAAGTCGAAAGCAGATACTCTCTGTCTCGTGCTTAGTGGTAAATTTATCAGAACCAGCTTACAACTAGCTTCCATTAACGAAGCTGCTAATTTTCTAAATAATACAACACGCCGTATCTGGTATAGTTCATCAGTCGTCGTTAGGTACGAGGGCATTAGAAATGCTGTTCCTTTGATGGCTTCAAGTCGCCAGCTTCAAGTTGACCAGCTACTGGCAACTCTGAAAAGAATTTTCACTGCTATCATAGCACTGGCGTATATACCGAGACTTATGAGGGGGGAAGAAGAGGATATGAATTCATTACGAAGCAAAAAGAAATTGACTTAGAATAATTTAAAATCATCGGCAGGCGGGGATAAAGCACATTATTAATCATGGAGATTGCAAGTATGGACATGGGAGCAATAAAAAAAATCAATCAACATTTGAGGTACTATAGTGCCCCAGGATTCGTGAGAACAAAAATCACAGGACCAGCCGCTGATATTCTTACCAACCAAAACACTTGGATGAGTTTTTATTCAATAATCAACCGGTTAGAATACACCTTTGCTGATCAACGCCCTATATATAATACGTTTTATTGGACGAAATGAAAAATGATCCGGAAGGCAGAAAAACACTAGCAGAATTTTATAGCGAAGTATCCAAAGCACTCAATTTAGCATTCTCTAAAAGTGAGATGTGCCTGTGACCAAAATCATGTAGCAATACACGATTATGCTAACCAAGAGGCAAGTAAAACATTCATACTTAAATTTAGTCCTAAATACACTAGCGGAACATTATACAGTAACAACCCGAATAACTTAGAATCAGCGTATGCCATAGCCTGTACAATATACTAAGTAACTTGAATCAAGAGTTTGACATCCAAGCAGTTTCCTCGAGACTTAACAACAATCAAGGATATAACCCTCGCTTCAATCAAAATCAGAATACCCACCTGGATCCACACCGAGAGGACCGACATCACTACCAATACAAAGCAAATGTTAGGATGCAGAGAAATGACTATCAATCAAGAAATTTCAACAATCAAACTTAGCAACAAAAACAACAGTCCTCATGGACGTAAACAACTCCAGGCTGTACGTACTATACAAGAAACTAGAAATAATAAAGCTGTAAATGGTAACTATTTATAACGAAGACAAAATACACCGTGCAATTCACAGGAATAGGATTTATAATCTTTTTGATAATCTCTCTCGAACGTCCCGGTAAAATTACAGACCTAACCGACAAAAAATATGTACTAACTGACACAGATGACGTGTATAATTACAACAACTCTGCCTACCTTTATCACGTATCAAACGTATCTGTAATAAAACATCTGATACCATCCAGGCATTATGCAAAATACACCCCTAACCTTGTAGGCTCAGTTCTAAAATTCATAAGGGGAGCTCCAGATCACGATGATCTAATAAAAAAAAAAAACAGGACTCAAACAACTTATTAAAAATAACAATCAACAACGAAAAATAAATACGCACAATCTGTAAGCGAAGAATTAATCGTTCCAGAAGTATATAAAGAACCACAAACAATCACAAACACAAATAACTTTGCAAAAACAGGAAACTTTTTCTCTGGAAAACTCAATCCTAAAGATATAAACGAAGTTATTCACAATGAATTGTATGGTATTCCAGTAATAAACATACTATGTAGAAAAGTCCGATACCCATGTGTGTATCTTTAACATTGCAATTGTTACAATTTACAAATATCCCATAATAATAAAAAAATGTTAAATTTACTTTTAAACAATAAACAATTTCTAAATGCAATAACAAATTTACTAATTTAGTAATAAACAAGAACTAAACAATGAATGCATAGGGTGATTCATCGTAAGTTTTGATTTTTAATAGGCTTCTTTTGACAGATCACGCGTGGCTCCTATCAAACTGCTCTGTCATATTTTTATTCAGTATCGTTTGGCAAGTCATTATGAAAAGACTCACACCACAACAGCGTTTCCAATTTTTTCAATTGTATTACGAAAACTAGCGTTGTGTGAGAAACGTTTAAAGTGCGATTCGAGGAACTTACGGTGCGCATCATCGACCTACTGAAACCACTATTGCCAATAGAATTCGCAAATTTCAGTCCCAGTTTACATTAGTGGATGATACTCGACCGGTTAGATTACATCCAGTGCGTAGTGAAAAGACAGACTATAGCAGCTGTAGCAGAGAGTGTAAGCGAAGACCGTGACGAATCGATTCGTCGTCATTCTCAGCAGCTTGGCTTGGCGTATTCGATAACTTGGCATATTTTACGTGAGGATCTCGGCCTAAGAGCATACAAAATTCAACTTGTGCAAGAATTGAAGCCAGGGGACTTGAATTTTAGTCATATTTTCAGTGAATGGGCTCTGGGAAAACTCATTGAAAATCCGGTATTTTATCGTGAAATTTTGTTCAGTGATGAAGCTCATTTCTGGCTCAAAGGATACGTTATTAAAAAAAATTGTCGTAGTTAGGCTGATGAGCAACCCGAAGAGTACCAAGAGGCTACCATAACATCCATTAAAAACAACGGTATGGTGTGGTTTATGGGCTGGAGGAATCGTTGGTCCATATTTCTTAAAAAAATGAGGCAAATCAAAATGTTACCGTCAATGGTAACCGTTATCCCACCGTGCTAATGGACTAGTGCTTGCTGAAATTCAAGCACATGGTCTCGATGAACTCTGATTTCAACAAGAAGGCGTTATAAGCTATACAGCGCGTGAAACAATGGACTTGTTGAGAAATAATTTTGGTGAGCACATAATTTCAAGTTTTGCTACGGTAAATTGGCCTAGATCGTGCGATATCACACCTTTGGACTATTTTCTCTGGGGATACGTAAAGTCTCAGACCTTCAGGAATAAGCCAGCTATGATTGACGCTTTGGAAGCCAACATTACTCGTGTTATCCGCGAAATAGCAGTTGCTATGCTCGAACGAGTCGCCCAAAATTAGACTTTTCGAATGGACCACCTCAGATGAAGTCGTGGCCAACATTTACATAATATCGTTCCTAAATAATAAATGCCATAAATCGTTCTTTTAAGTGGTAATCAAAATTTAAGGTTTGCTTTCTAATTTATGTATTTTATTTTACATTATAAATTAAACCTCAAGATGAATCACCCTATACTATTTCTTCCTTAAGAAAACAAAAAGCTCAATGTAATATTATTCAAGAAAATAATTTATTTCAAATAATTTAGATCATTATAGTGGAATGAATGAATAAATGGATAGTGAACATACATGGAACGGATAAAAAATAAATGGTCCACATCTAATCCAATCCAACTACAGTACTACTATTGAAAATAAAACATGTAAATCATGAGCAAGGAATAAAAAAATTTAATTTATGCTCATTAAAACGAACAAGTAAAAGTGTTTAAAGATCTTAAGCTCTGAATCTTATCATAAATTTATTAGCATATAAGAGATGTATAAATTTCTAATACCAATTGAGGAACATCCTTGTGAGTTCACTCTATATTTTTCTCTTACAATCATAACCTTAATTTTAATTATATTGGGTATATATTTTAATTTGTGTGGTTTTTTTCAAAATTTGAACGTTTATTTACGAAAAAAAATGTACAATAGTATTATTCAAAGTATTGCCCATCTGAAGCTATGACTTTTTCCCATCTTTCTGGCAATTTTTGGATCCTATCCCAAAAAAACTGCGCCGGCTTGGAAGCCAAGAATGAATCAAGCCAATTTTTTTTATTCTGCTCTGATGTGAACCGTATTTCAGTGAGGACGTTCTGCATCGACCGGAACAAATGGTAGTAAAGGGGCAAGGTCTGAGCTATAAGGCGGGTGGAGTAAGACTTCCCATCCACTGTTTTCCAAACAGTTCTCAACCGGAATAGCAACGTGGGGCCGAGCGTTGTCATGATGGAAAATTATTGCCACGTGTCTGGTCGCATATTCTGGGCGTTTTTCGGCTACTGCTCTCTTCAAACGGATTAACTGTTTTCGGTAGCGTTGTCCATTGATGGTTTCACCCGGTTTTAGCAGCTCATAATACAGCACACCCATCTGATCCCACCAAATACAGAGCATTACTTTCGCGCCATGGATATTCGGCTTTGCCGTTGATTTGGCTGGTTGGCCAGGTTTCACATATGATTTTTTGCGCTTGGAGTTATCGTAATGATTCCGTTTTTCATCACCAGTAACAATCCGATGCAAAAATGACTTCCTTTTGTGGCGTTCTAGCAGCATTTCGGACAAGCAAAACCGCCTTTCGACGTCTCTCGGCTTGAGCTCATGTGGCACCCAATTTTCTTGCTTTTGAATATATCCAGCTGCTCTTAAACGTTTTAAAATGGCTGCTTGAGTGACATCCAAAGATTCTGCGAGCTCTTTTTGTGTTTGGCAACAATCTTCATAGAGTAATGCTTCCAGTTCTTCATTTTCAAACTTTTGTGGCTGCCCAGGACGTTCATCGTCTTCCAAGCCAAAATCACCACTTTTAAATCATGCAAACCACTTTTGGCACGTTCGCTCAGCTAGCGCATGTTCACCATAAGCTTCCACCAAAATACGATGACTTTCGGAAGCAGTTTTCAGTAATGAAGAAGAACTCCCCGCAAAAACACTTTTTCAGGCACAAAGTTCGACATATTTGAGTGAAAAAAAAATTATTTTTGTTTACGCTTCAAATGAATGACATATACTGAAATGACGTACAATGACAGTAGCTTTCCAATGCATGTTCCAATGGAATAATAACAATGGAATAATACAAGTTATGCAATCTCTTATGAAACCGCGCGTATTAAGTGATATATCCAATACACCCTGACTTTCTCGAACTGCAACCAATTTCAGACTGCTATAATTTCCAAACTGTTCATTACTCTGAGCTCAAATTTTGACACATGACAGATAATTTTATTATTTACAAGCCCTTTAAACGATTTGCGTCTCAGTTGTGAAAGTGTGATTGGTTTATATTTGGCTGGAAAACCACAAGTAGTTATCGTTCCAGAACTTCAGCACCTTAACGTGAATAAATCAGTTGTGTCTCAAATTATAGCTAGTTACCGTGATACTAGCAGCGTTACAAAATGCCATGGAGGTGGTCATAAAAAAACAGCAACATCGGCAGTAATGGTTCGGAAAGCGAAGGTTCGAATTGAACGAAATCCGCGTCGAAGTGGAAGAAAAATGGCTCGTGAGCTAAACATATCATTGTAACGGATGCAACACATACTGAAAAATGAGCTTGTTCTCAAGCCATTGAAGTTCCAAAAAGCACACGATCTTACACGGCAACAGAAAAAAGTTAGAGTCGAAAGAGCGAAGGAGTTGCTACCCTTGCACGAAAGTGGTGAGTTGCGAATTTGGTTTTTTCCGATGAGTCGCAATTTGTTATCGAGCAATTTGTTAACAAAAAAAATGACCGAGTTTACTTGCCAGAAAGGTCCTTTGAAAATTTACACCTTCGGACGGCCACCAGAAAGCAGACAGCGCCGATGGTGATGGTTTGGGCCGCCATAACCGCCGATGGTCGCTCTCCGCTCGTATATTTGGACCGTGGCGTCAAAATTAATGCGATCGTAAACCGTCAAACTATCTTAGAGGCAATATCGAAGCCTTGGGCAAATAATCATTTCATTTCATTTCAACAAGACTCGGCATCGTCTCACAAAGCGCGCGTCAACCAAGATTGGTTAAAAAACAATGTTCCACACTTCATTTCTTCGACACAATGGATTGCAAATTCTCTGGATTCAAATCTGTTGGATTTCGAGGGTTGGCACTAAAAAAAACCAAAGTTTAGACCACCTCAAACAAGCACTTCGCTGGGAATGGGCCAAAATACCGCAGTACCATTTACGTGCAGCGTGCGATGCTTTCTTCGGCCTTCTCAAGGCTATTATTCGCTGTAGACATATTGAAAACTACTGATACAATTTGAAAATTGATGTATTTTCCAACATTTTTTGCCTTGGGACAATAAAATTTATCAAAAAATAAAAAAAATTATAGCATTTTAAAAAGTTGCAGTTCGAGTCAGTTACCCTGTATATTAATGTGTAAAAATGTATACAAACATGAACTATCCTGACTTCAAGCCTAGATACTTTTAACTGATGACATTTCAGTTTAATAGAGGGGAAAGTTAAGGAACGATTAACTTATCTCACTCACGCACCAAAACAACATTATCATGCAACAAACAAAACGCGAATGTACTCACTTGGTGATTTAAATAGCATTAAGTGAACAAAATTTAGTCAGTCATAATCATACGAGTAATAAGGAAGGAACGTATGTGCCCAAAAACTCTATTAGTTAACTTCCGCCAAGAGCTGCAGACCTGGGAGTCTGACTTCCTTCATATTGAAGAGCATGGTGTGAATAGTCGTGATCCATGTATGCAGAACTGTTTTGTAAATGTGTCCTCTGTCTGAGATGCAACATGATTACCAATGAGTAAGATCTTGCGGCAGAGCGCTTTACAATTCGGTCTGCAAAATTGAAGGCGCATTCGACAAGAAGTCGTACGCGATGGTGCATTTTAACCGAAGATGAGGGTAGTTACGACAACACAACTTTTGACGTAATGTGCTACTCGACAGCAGACAGACAGTATAGCTTAGAAGAATCACTAGTTTTGTAGATAAATCAATGCTGGTTATTAGGAAACTGACTATGTAAACTGACTGCGGCTATGTAATGGCTGGGGTAAACAGGGATAACCCGAAAGACGGCTTTCTTTCTTTCTCCACTGCTATGGTGCATGTTGGTCGACTCATTGCTCGACGTGCTCAATAGTGCTGACGTCTATACACAGGCATACGTGGATGATATAGTTATACTTTCTATTGGATCCTGTCTAGCGAATCTCTGTTCTAAAACGCAGACAGCCTAAGACTTGGTCGATGATTGGTACAGCAAAAATAAGCTTTCAGTCAATCTTAGCTTTTTTTTTGTTTATAATCCCGCGCGCTCACCAAGGGGGTATTAATTCCTTTTAGTGGCTTTTCTCCAGAGCGCGGGCAGGTGGTGTAGAAGTTTGAAACTCATTTGTATTAGGTTCCGATATTTTTCCCCAGAGGTGGCTGTCAAACTGGACGGGACGAGTTAGTGCATCCTCAACCAGTGAGTCTTATAATACGTGATTGTTTTTAGTTTGTTACATTTAGCCCAGCCAGTAACCACTCCTACATCAGTGTTATGCTTTCATGTCATAGTTGACGCCGACGGGATTTTCATATAACTACATGCAAATTCTATGAAAAGACTTTTTCAGAGAATTGCCTCACACGAGATTCGAACCCGCGACCCTCTGCTTGAGGAGTCTATGCATATACCACTACATCACGGCCACCCCACCTGAACTGAGGGTGTTCTCATTACGATAATGAGGAACCTGTCTGGTCTGACTAATCTATGGCTTAAAGACATCAACATCTGATACTTCAACGTAGCTTAGTATTTGGATGTCATCCTGGATATTAATCTTTTTTGCACTGTTACGTTGAAAGCCTTTAAGGCACTGTCGGTCTTCTGGTATTGCAAAGCAGCTGTCGGAAATATAAAAGGCTACCACCGAGAACTGTTCAATTATTCAATTATATCCTATGCGTCGGCTGTCTGGCTCTCTTATTAATATTTCACTGCAGCTTTTACCTGACTCCAAAGAACTGTCTGTCTTGGCTGCATGAAGAGATTCCCTATCATGCCTGACTCCGCTCTAGACGTATTGATGAATCTCCCTCCCAGCACTTTGTGCTGTCTCGTTCACGTTTCAATCCACTAATACAATTTTTGTTTGATTGTAACCATTACAATCCTCATGTAGTTGATTGTTTCAGAAGCCACCAGTAGGGTGGTCCCGAATCGAAATATATATCTAAAAATTTAAAAACGTTTACAGGCCAAAACTTGTGAACTCCTTTCACGCAATGAAAAATGTTATTGATTACAATGGAAGACTCAGTGACATCCAAGTTATCTGACATTTAGTATGCAAGAAAAAACAATTAAAGAAAACATAGAAAGTAATCAATTCAATTCAATTATTGTATGTCCTAATTAATCGAAATAAAACTTATAATTATGCACAACTGCACACATACTTTCTCGCCAAATTTTTTTATTTAACTACAATATAGAAATATACTAATAGTCAGTCAAAGAGTTCGTTTTTATTAACATTTATTTTACAGACATTATAAGGACATACTAAAGACATTATAAAGAAATAAATTAAAAAAATAATCACTTCTCTGCATATGTCCACGTTTGCAAATACAGATCAGCTGTTTTGGTGAAACACAGGTACATTAACGCCCACACCTCTCAGATCACTCTGATCTGAAGCTACATGGCTACGAAATAGTGCTATTACTATATTTTTCGTTCACCGCGGTCTCGTCAATCCGGAATTCAACTTTATGTGGCTAAAATTCCCTCTCCGTTAGCAAATTATCAACTATTGCTTTGTTTACAGAATTCAAACTGGACAGCAATTCGATCTTTAACGAGTTCGATGCGCTATCTGACTCCATTCAAAGGATTGTATCCCTGAATACTCAAGTCAAAACCGTTATTAAGGGCAATTTCCATATACACAACTCTGGGTGGCTTCGATATTCTGAACAGACAACATCCGAAGGATGGTGTGTTAAGATCTTCGCTGCAGAAAACAACTTGATCCAGATTGTAAATGAGCCCATACGAATACCAGAAGTTAATAGTCATATCCCCAACAGCCTGAACTTGTCGGACCACTGTGTCATAAAAGCTAACTTCTAGTACACCGACTATACAGTTAGAGTAAAAAAATCTTAAAATAATGGCAATACGAGCAAGCCAATTGCAGTGGTCTTAACAGCTTCTTTAGAAAATTTAACCGCTCGTTATGTTTCCTTGATAACGACCTGGATGAAGTTGCTGATATGATCACATACAGCATTCTTTTTGGAGTGAGATTCTTTATCGGTAGAAGAGTACGAGTATCAAATAAAAAAAGGCGTGATACGACTCGAGTTATAAAGAGGCTGTCAGAGTAAGGGAAATGTTTTTTTGGCCCTTCAAAAATAACCCGACTGAAGAAAACCGAAGAAAGTTCAAACGAGCCAGGAATGACTGTAACGCCTTTTTTAAGCGTCCCAAAGGTAGTAAAAATTATTGGTCGTTAGTCAAAAACATTAGAAATTCTGCCTCATCCTCTATCCCATGGGTCATTTACAATGACATTCCAGCTGTGAGCTCTTTGGACAATACCAATCTACTTGCTGAACACTTTGTGATCAATTTAACACTTCCAGATTATGCCTTGTCCTCGTCTACGCTTGAGGGCGTCGAAATTTCAATAAGACGAATCCACTTTCACACTTATGTAGTAGCAAGAGTAACTAAAAGACCTTAATATAAATAAATGAACTGAGCCAGTTGATTTATCTCCTCTCATTTTAAACAAGTGTTTTCCCTCGCTGGCAAAACCACAACGTAGGCTTTTTCATCAATCTTACTCCTTAAAACCTTTCTGGGCAGATTTAAAACAGCATTTATCCAGCCCGTCCCTAAAAAAGGCGTATCTTCTCTCTCCTCCTACAGACCCATTGCACTTACGTCCCTTCTTTCCAAGGTAACTGGTCCACTGGTAATTTGGTGGCATGTCTCCGGAAAAGTGGAACCAAAGCGTACATCAATCTGGCCGAAGCAAAATAGTTGCATCAGGCTCTCTTCTTCAATGGATTAGGAACTACTTTTTGGAACGTTCAATTCATGTTTTCTTGGATGGTGTCAAGTCTAATGTTCACAAAATAAATGCTGGTATGCCCCAGGGCTCCGTTCTGTCTCCTACTCTCTTTTTAATTTTCATTAATGATCTCTTGTCTGCTACTTCTAATTTAATATATTACTTTGCTGATGACAGTGCTCTCTGCTTTTCATATTAGTTCTCGGACTCACGTCCCTGCTTTTCGGATGTAGAACGGGAACGGCAGCGTATGTTTAGATCATTAAATTTTGATATTAACAGCATAACTAATTAAGAAACTTTTAACAGAGTGTAATCCAAACCACTTGCTATCTGCTGTCATTGAAACGAAAATTGAAGACCCAGCCATTATCCATGAATGGCACTTACATTGTAGAAACCGAAAAACTTTCCATTCTCTGTATGTATGTCAGTGACAAATTACTTTGAAATGACCACATATTCGATGTCGTCAAAAATACCGCGAAATGTCTAGGTTTCCTTAAGAAAGAAATACAATATTTTCCCCCCTCTGATCTGCCTTCAATATATAAGGCATTCATCCGCCCAAAATTGGAGTACAATGCCCACATCTGGTCAGGTGCTCTTAAAACATAGATAGGACTTAAAATCGTGCGATAAAACTCATACGTGATACTAATATAAGTCAGTAAATTGACACCCTCGAACACTGACGTAATGTACCCGCCTCATTTTGTTTTATCGCTATTTCCACCACCATTCCTATGGAATGCCCTGCCGAGCTCTTTATTTTCTATTCATAATAACTTGCAAACATTTAAGCACAACGTACATCGATATTTTTCTTTTATTCCTCCCTGATTTTCTTTTGCCCGTGTGCTTCTGTGTACAAACATTTTAAGGGAAGATAAATCCCATGAGTGCACGCTAATTATATCAAAAAAAAAAAAAAAAAAAAAAAGTTTAAACTGCCTGAACACTAACGCCTTAAGCCCCGATCATTTTTGTGGCCTCCGTCTCCCTGAAATTAATTAACCTGAGTTCCCATTGTCATACATTAAATGGCATGCATTTCACGATATTTTTCTCTCTCATTCATACTAAGGAGTAGCTTGGTGAGTTTCAGAAGTTTCTTTGCTTAAAGTCAGACTTTTGACTTGTGCAACACTTGTCGTTGGATCCTGGATATAACGATAATGTTTAGAAATATTTTGAGAGAAAGGTTTGACTACAAACCGTTGCCTATTTTAATTCAAGAGTCAGTAGAAGGTTTATGAACTATTTAAGATATACCTATCTACAGAAAGTCTCCACTCACTAAAGAGAAAAGGGCTTCGAGTCGATCAAAGGAATGCAATTTTAATACATATATTATTGCCAAGTCTCACGTAACAGCTTTGGGAAGAGAAGTAATGCAACAGCAAGGAGTTAGCATGGAGCCAGTTCAATGAGTTTTTAGTAGCACGTTTCCGCTCGCTCGAGTAGCAGCTCGATGTAACGCAAAATTATCATCAGAATCGGAGTCCAAAGTATTTCATGCTTCGGTACAATTGAATAAGTATTCGTACAAAGTGTGCAACAAAGAGCAACACTTTCTGAAAATGGAAAGCCATCAGTCATCAGCCATCAGAGTGTGCTGCTACTTTTGCCACTAACGCCAACATTAGTTACTTTACGTAGGTACACAAGCTCACGCATCATCACTCTACACACACGCAAACACACAACGAATTCATTTGTGAAGCAGATATAAGTGAACCCAAGCGCAACAATATTTCATCCAATGAGTGACAATCAATCCAGTTGCGTCAACTATAACATTTCATTCATCTCAAGAGGTCAACTCTAATGTTTTACTTGCAATTGTTAAAATAAGATCAAATGACGACGATATACCCAGGATCAGATGTAACGTTTATAAATAAGTTAGCTACGCAGCCAGTCAAGCTTCCTTAATATTGCACATATGTACAAGTATCCGGGCTTGGATAGATTTTATGGTTACATCTATGTCCATAGATTTGAATTTCGAGAGCTCTGCCAGAGCTTTAATTTGTAAGTCGTCAGCTGGCCTTCTTCCAACCAAATTAGTTTTATTCTACGATTGGAGGAAATATAAATGGGTTGCAGCTAGCCGATCCAAACTTTAGCACATCCGCAAAAATAGATTTGCTATTCGGCATCGAGATACACTTAGAGCTCATATTTCAGAAAATTATGAGATTGAAGTCACTAACTCAATTGTAGACCAGAAGATCAAGTTGGGATGGGTCATCATAAGTAAATTTCGCAAAGAAGTACAGTTATACGTTCCATTTAAATTTTTGAACAACTTATAAATCTTGGTACAAAACTATGAATATTTTAGGAAGTTGAAGTTGAAGTTACATCGATATATAGTGTATACCATTAGGCATGTCTTTATTTCGGTCCGGCTAAAGAGACCAATTACAGTATGTCTTCCCAACCAAATTACTAAAGTCGATGTGAAATTCTGGTAAACAATTTCTGAATTATTTCTTTGGTTAATTTGCTGTAAAAATGCTAACCCTTTTAATATATTAGCTTAAACAATTATTATTTGTTCGATTTGCCAACAATGTCTCTTCTATGGTAAACACAAGCTCAAAAACTGCCTCTTCTAAAGGCTTTTCTCGACACCCAATCACCTGAATTTCCGAACTCTCAAACTAGTCGCCGACAACGTGACTCTACCCCTAAAAGCAATAGAAGAACACCTAACCAAGCACTCGGAATTCTTGCGTCACAGTAATGCTTAAAACTGAAGAATTCAATGCAACATGGGTCTTAGCGCTAATTTCAATGGTTTGGCGGTACGCGCTGACAAAACAAATAAACTTTCTCGAGGCGAAGGAAATGGCTTTACTTTGTTTTTCAATCAATTCGCTACAATAATTTCGCATTTCTTTCTCTCCCTTTTTACTCGTTTTGCTTTTTTGGTAAAAGTGTAATGATTTGTTTAGGTCAATGTTATCTCACTAACAGTTTATTTCGAATTTTATTTTTATTAGAATCTATTGTTTTGTGGTGTGTTCATTTCGTTTTTAGTGTATGAATAAAGAACTGTGAAATACAGGGTGAGTTTTTTAACTTAAGACATCAAAATTACTCGAAAAGTACGAAATATCGCGAAAAATGTTTCAGACAAAAGTCACAAAATTCTGAAGGGGACATGAGATGGTGACCACGAGTTTGACCTTGAGACCCATTTTCAAGGTCAAACGAAGGCCACTTTTGATTCAAATGATTCAAATGATAATTCCTGATACGACGTGGACGTAGCAGTATTTTGTTTCTTTCGGGGTGATTAATTATAGTGCCTCCCACTGTTGAATCATTGAATTCTTCCCATTTCGACGTTTATTTCCCGAGACTATTTCAACAAATGCTCGAAAATGTGACCATTCACTTCAATACACTTGTCCATCCGCGCTCTAAATGAACCAACAGAGCTGAGAAGTATTTCTGGCGTAATATTTTGGTGTTGGCTTTTTTCTGTAAACCTCACTTTTTAAGTAGAACCACAAGAAGAAATCACGTGACGTAAGATCAGGTGATCTAGCAGGCCATTGCCTCGGACCTTTTAGTAATGCTGGAAGTTTGCATACTTTTCACCATTCAAGTTGCGTTCAATAAAATATGGACCTATTAATTTATCCCCAATAATTCCCGCCCAAACATTAACATTCCAAGGGTGCTGACGTTCAACTTGTCGCAACCAAAAAGGGTTTTCGGTAGCCCAGTAATGCATATTATGTCGATTGACCGTACCGTGATTGGTGAAAGTCGACTCATCAGAGAATAACACCTTGGCGAAGAAAAGGGGGTCTCGTTCAATTTGCTGAAGTGCCCATTGACAAAGGAAACCCGGTTGCGAAAATCCTCACTCGAAAGTTCTTGATGCATTGAAACATGGTAAGGATGGTATTTATGCCGATGTAATATCTTACAGACAGTCGTTTGAGAAATTTATGATTCACGACTTATTTGGCGAGTGCTAATGTGAGGATCGTGTGCAACGGCAGCTTACACTGTTACTTTCTTTGGTTGCACACTTCATTTACCAGTGAATTGTTGGATGACCCCAAAAAGGAAGTGCGCGATCGTATCTGGTCTGAGAAACGTTGGGCGTAAAGAGCAACAGCACCATCGATGTTCCTTCCACTTTCTCCATAAATCAATATCATTTCAATTTTCACTTGAATTGAAATAGCCTGCATTATTAATCTGGAAAACGTTACTAATAATAATCAGTTCCTCAAAACAAATATCGAACTTCTAAATGAATAACAGTTCCGTTCAAGTAGAAAAAAAAGGCAGAGTGCACATCATACACTCTCAGATAAGTTTAGGACAATTTGTCTCTATCTGAAATTTCTTTGAGTTTTAACTTCACTCGAGGCAATACTGACTTACTCAAAACAAATCTCGACCTTCTAATACCCTAACAACGTTGGAAACCGATTAATGATTTAGGCGTGCCAGTCCAGTGGTATCTAGCACTTAATGAATAAGACCTTTGAGACAAAGTCGTGTGCCCCATTGAGGAATACGACTGAGCAATGAAAATCAGGAATTATCATTTGAAAATCGTGGTCACCATCTTATGTCCCCTTCAGAACCTTGTGATTTTTGTCTGAAACATTTTTCGCGATATCGCGTATTTTTCGAGTAATTTGGATGTCTCAAGTTAAAAAACTCACCCGGTATGTATGTTGCAAAATATCCGATGAATGAAAACAAAATAAAACAAGAGTTCAAGTTTTCTAAATGAGAATACACGACTTCTTTATTCAGTAAAAAAAAGGGTTGAAAGCTGACACGTCCGAACTATAGAAGAAGAAAAGGAGAACTAACTCTTATATAGGGTAATTCATCGTGAGGTTTGATTTTCAATAGACTTTTTCTTGACAGATCACGCGTGACCACTACCAAACTGCTTTGTCATTTTTGTTCAGTATCGTTTGGAAAATCACCATGGAAAGACTCACACCACGACAGCGTCTCCAAATTGTTAAGCTGTATTACAAAAACCAGCGTTCTGTGAGAAATGTTTATCGTGCGATTCGAGGAACTTACGGTGCGCATAATCGACCTACTGAAACCACTATTGCCAATACTATTCGCAAATTTAAGTTTTAGTGGATGATACTCGATCGGTTAGATCACACCCAGCACGTAGTGAAGAGACTATAGCAGCTGTAGCTGAGAGTGTATGCGAATACTGTGACGAATCGATTCGTCGTCGTTCTCAGCAGCTTGCCTTGGCGTATTCGACAATATGGCATATTTTACGTTAGGATCTAGGCCTAAAAGCGTACAAAATTCAACTTGTGCAAGAATTGAAGCCAGGTGACTTGAATTTGCGTCATATATCAGTGCTCTGGAAAAACTCAATGAAAATCTGGTGTTTTATCGTGAAATTTTGTTCAGTCATAAGGCCCATTTCTGGCTCAATGGATACGTTAATAAACAAATTTTCTATGTTTGGGCTGATGAGCAACCCGTAGAGTACCAAGAGCTACCATTACATCCTTTCAAAACAACAGTATGGTGTGGTTTATGGGCTGCTGGGATCATTGGTCCATATTTTTTCACCGCGCCATGTTAACGGACTATGTGCTTCCTGAAATTCAAGCACATGGTCTCGGTGAGCTCTGTCTTCAACAAGACGGCGCTACGATCTACACAGCGAGTGAAATAATGGACTTGGTGAGAAATCATTTTGATGAGCACTTAATTTCACGTTTTGCTACTGAAAATTTGCCACCTAGATCGTTCGATATCACACCTTTCTACTATTTTCTCTGGGGATATGTAAAGTCTCAGGTCTTGAGGAATAAGCCAGCTACGATTGACGCCCTAGAAGCCAAATTGGACCTTCCGAATAGACCACCTCAGACGTAGTCGTGACCAATATTTACATATCATTTTCAAAAAGAAAAGGCCATGCATTGATCTTTTAACCGATAATAAAAATTTTAAGTTCACTTTCAAACTTTATTTTACATTATAAGTCAAACCTCACAATGAATCACTCTTTACATATGAACATACAATATGTTGCCATATAGAAGTAAGAGATCTTAAGTACGTGTAGATACGAAGAATTGTTAGACATGTAGTGTATCTATGTTGAGTATGTGTAGTTAATGTAGTTATTAATTTATTAAGAAATATAATTATATAGCTGCTACTGTGGCTTGTCACTGGAATTTTCAATATCCTGGGCCCGGGATGAAATAGTCAACTCCAATGGATATAAGAGCTGGACTGGCCTCCGATATATGTTACCATCTGCACAGCGTACCTCACAGAAACGGGTTTTGCCATCTCGTCCAAGAAAGATCTGCTTGATAATGACCATTTTTCAATAGACTTGAGGTATTGCAGGATCGAATAAAACAACAACATCGCCCCTTTCAAGTGTTGTTGTTGTATTGTTGTTGCTGTAAAAAGATCGTAAAAGTTGCAGATACTCTGCTTGCCATCTCGTGTTGTCTGATAAAATAGTTGATGGAACTCCATGCCGAGCTATAAAACGTCTTAATCCCATCAAGCAGCATTCTGTAGACATGCCATCGGTGAGCACCAAGTTAATAGCTCGATAGCAGCACAAGTAAATATTAAGATGTAAGCCTTGTGCATTGTGCTATCCCCAGGGTTCACATAATACAACGATCGAATGGTCTTACAACCATTACCCTCTCTAATGAACGAGGAGCGAAAGGCTAAGTATAAGGCGGCCCAAAGATTTTCTTGCAGACTATGCAACTTCGTTACTTCCTTTTAATCAGCTGTTGTCCAAGGATAATCCAAAAACAAGATCTTAATTTCGTAAATATTAAATTGGTTCCCCCATGACTGGTCAGTAGATGGTGATCGTCAACGATTAGAGCAATGATGTGATGAGTTGAAGTTAAAATGATGGGATGTTTAACATCAAACTCTTCATGTAGCATTTGCAACATGCCACCCACACGCAACAGTCCATCCGCATCTAAGACAGAGCTGAGCTATCCTTGATAAGGCTTTCAGTGGTTTCTTCTTCTGTAAGTAACTTAAATCATTAGCAAAATTATTGAGTTGTACATACTTAAGCCAGTAAACTTCAGCAGCATAATACTTTTCTCTAGACAAACAGCTTGTTTGTGTCCTTTGCTTTGACTCGCAACATTGTGTAAAGCGCAGAACTCAGCAAGATACTCGCAATAGTCTCTGCCAGTTGTTGAACTTCTCGCAGCTCATTACCTTTGTTCACCGAGACAAGTAGTACTGCTCTGGGAATCGACATACCCCTCAATTGTAGGACATTGTGATCACACTCATTCCATTACAACATTAAGTCCGATGGAAGTGCTTCATCTCAGGATAGGTTTCTTCTCCAAGACATCTGAAATAGATTCTTTAGCTTAATAATCGTAGGGGAGACTATGCCCAACGCATCGTAGACTCTTGCGATGGCTAGTAAAATATTTCGCTTAGTTCCTTTGAACACGTTTGATTCCACAAACTTTTGGATTGAGCCCAGGGGTACTGCTAATACGTCACTAAACGCAGACCAATTCATTCTTAAAACCTTCTGTGAGTCTGGGAAATCTCGTGTTCCTACAGCCGCCCTGACTGCCGCCCTGACTGCCGCCCTGACTGCCGCCCTGACTGCCGCACTGTTTGAATGCCACTTTCTTAAATTCATGGACGCTTCTTTCATGATATTGACAGCCTCCTTGTGAAATTGTACCCCTTGCGATTCTGAATCAACACTAATAACCAAGTCATCCACATAAAAGATTTTCTTTAAAATGCAACAAGTTTCGGGAAAGTGATGTTTTTTCTTCTGTAAGAGAAACTGAATTGTTGAGTTAGAAGGGCTACAACAATACCTGGTCAACAACCCTGGTCATTCCATAATCTTGAACTTGTTTGCCACTTTCAGAAGCCGGTGGATACCAAACAAAACGGTGAGAATCTTGATCAGCTTCGTTCAGAGCTATTTGAAGAAAAGCCTTTTCTATGTCCGCTAAAATACCGACTGGGCCAAGCAAAAATTCAATAAGATACTAAATACATCTGGTAGTAGATTGGTTCCAGTGAACAGCTGTTCTTTCAAAGACCAAATTTGGTCGATATGAGCAGAATCATCGAAAACTATGCGTAGCTTCGTTGTGGCACTCCCTTCTTTACAGATAGGCCTATGAGGATGATATATTAGATATATATGTTATACTATATGTCGAAGTGAACGCAACTGGTTCTGCTACGCCCTCGTTAATCATCTGATGCACTGCCAGGTCATATCCATTCAGTCTGCCCGGATCTCTAGATAATCGTTTTGTTAAAAGATTCCACATCTTCGCAAGTTCTCCGTCCCAAAGGTTTGCCTCCATTTGTCCCGTAGGCGTTTTATCACCAGTACCGTGGTATCCTTGAAGAGTCCAACCAAAAATTGTCTCCACAGCTTTTAAACGATTAGACACCGAACGCTGCTTGCCAGTTACTGCCCAATAGTAATCCGAACCAATGAGCAAACTCAATCCGTCGACTGGTTGAATGTTTACATGAAATTTATCAGCCAATTTAAACTTTTGAACACTCGGCACGAACTATCTGGAGATTGAAAGATATCTACATAAATTTCAGGCACAATTATCGCCTTCACTAATACGCTCCTATGATTGACTCTCAAGCATTACATTCACTTTTGAATATTCCTTGGATGGACCTCGTTCTTTTGAAACAAACGGCATGACTGAAAGTCGCACTGTTTTTTACACAGACAATTGTAATTTTTCCACAAATTTTTGGCGTATGAAGGTGTGTTGGCTTCCGCCGTCGGTAATGACTCTGATGAGACAATCATTACTGGGGCTAGTCACCACGCAACGGGCTGTTTTCAAAAAAAACATATATATTGCGCATATATATTGCAACCCGACTGTGACACCGAAGTGACTGTCTTTTTGTATCAAGGATCATACATCGAAGTAATATGTCTACCACCACAATTCACATGAATTTACCACTTTTGCACTTCCTTGAAGAATGTCCCACTTTTGCACATCGAAAACATCTATTTTATTTGAATAAAATACCACGGTTTTCTTTTATGGTCATCCCGTTCTTACGCTCTCTGGTTGTGTGGAGTCGACTAGCGTTGTTGTCGGGGATGACGCCACCTTTTTACCCACGTTGTTTTGTGTAATTCTACTTTTTTTCCAAAGCCTCTACTTTCTTTTTCAGAAATTTCATGACATTTTGCATAAACGGATCACTTACATCGTAAAGAGATGAATGTTATGATGTATGAGGAATTTACTCAGCGATTTTTTTCAAGTCTTTACCAAAGTCTTCTTCTTTGATCAGTCCCTTGACTTGAATTTACTGATCCGCACTCCTTAAATTAGTTATAGCACCGTTTAATTACAGTAACTAATATGAATTTGTGATTCTAATTCGTTTACACTTTTATCGACAACACGCGAATTCACCGAACTAAGCAACTCAGACGCAGCCTTAACGATTTTCGTTAACTGTGCCCTATAAATGCCACGATCCGATAATTCCATTTTGAACAATTTTGATATTTTTCGTTTCTTTTTTTTTTTCGTTCCGTGTTTCGGCACCAACTGTTGAAAAATATCCGATGAATAAAAACAAAATGAAACAAGAGCTCAAGTTTTCTAAATGAAAATAC
The DNA here is from genome assembly GCA_907269105.1 of Volucella inanis. Taxonomy (NCBI): domain Eukaryota; kingdom Metazoa; phylum Arthropoda; class Insecta; order Diptera; family Syrphidae; genus Volucella; species Volucella inanis. The sequence goes on from OU026153.1 coordinate 155,595,143, forward strand.
ACGTTTTCTTCATTAAATAAAAAAAAAGGGTTGAAAGCTGACATGTCCGAACTATAGAAGAGCCAAAGGAGAACTAACTCTTATATAGGGTAATTCATCGTGAGGTTTTATCTATAATGTAAAATAAAACACACAAATTTGAAAGTAAACTTAAAATTTTTATTATCGGTTAAAAAACAATTCATGGCGTTTACTTCTTGAAAATGTCATGTAAATGTTGTCCACGATTACGTCTAAGGTGGTCCTTTCGGAAGGTTCAACTTTGGGCGACTCGTGCGGGCGAGCATAACGCGGATAACACGAGTAATGTTGGCTCCAAAGCGTCAATCGTAGCTGCCTTATTCCTGAAGACCTGAGACTTAACATATCCCCAGAGAAAATAGTCCAAAGGTGTGATATCGCACGATCTAGGCAGCCAATTTATAGTAGTAAAATGTGAAATTAAGTGCTCACCGAAATGATTACTCAACAAGTTCATTGTTCCACGTCCGTAGCGCCGTCTGGTTGAAACCAGAGCTCACCGTGACCATGTGCTTGAATTTTAGGAAGCCGATAGTCCGTTAACATGGCGCGATAACGGTTACCATTGACGGTAACATTTTCATTAGCCTCATTTTTGAAGAAATATGGACCAATGACTCCACCAGCCCATAAACCACACCATACTGTTTTTTTTAATGGATGTAATGTTAACTATTGGTACTCTTCGGGTTTCTCATCAGCCTAAATACGACAATTTTCTTTATTAACGTATCCAATGAGCTAGAAATGGGTTTCATCACTGAACAAAATTTCGCGATAAAACATCGGATTTTCTCTCTCACCTGGTAAACTGGCACTCAAATTTGCGAATGGTATTGGCAATAGTGGTTTCAGTAGGTCGATTATCCGCACCGTAAGTTCCTCGAATCGCACGAAAAAAATTTCTCACAGAACGATGATTTTCGTAATACAGCTGAACAATTTGGAGACACTGTTATTGTGTGAGTTTTTTTATAATGACTTGCAAAGCGATACTGAAAAAAAAAATGACAAATCAGTTTGATAGGAGTCACGAATGATCTGTCAAAAAAAGCCTATTGAAAATCAAACCTCACGATGAATCACCCTTTATATGCATGTGGTTCCACAGCGATTGTGTTTCCAAGTAACTCTGTCGGAGTTAGTACAAAACTTGACTGCATGATGAAGGATTTAAAGTATGACTGGGCAGAAGTTCATTCTTCTCAAACGCCACCGAATATAGGGGAGCAGAAGGGACCACTGTTTTCACCACAAATTAATTGAATACTTCTTTCTTTATAATGTCTGTAAAATAAATGTTAATGAAAACTCTTTCATTAACTAATAATATAGGGTTTTCCAATAGGGACTTAACAACTTCGAATTTAATTTGTGAACGCACTCTTTCACTAATCATCAAACTGTCACTGTCAATTAATTCAGTAAACTCAACATTTTCATCATGGTAAAGTACACTAACGAGCAACGTCTGCAAATTATAAAAATTTTCCTACAGATATTCGTAGTCGGTGACTGCAACTTTAAGAGCGTTAACTCCAATTTTCGGTCGTAATTTTCGCCCTAGTAAGCAGGCAATAACAAGTTTAGTGCAAACATTTGAGTCTACATATTCGTTGTGGGATGTTGCCGTGTCAGTTAGACAACGGGTTGGTCGAAGTGTCGAAAATATCGCTGCCGTTCAGACGTCCGTAGCAAACGATCCAAATCAGTCAATTCCACGGCGTTCTCAAGAATTGGGCATCGCTCAGACCACATTATGGCGTATTTTGCGTAAGGATCTTGGCTTACACCTATACAAGATCAAGATGACTCAAGAATTGAAGTCGATGGACCATTTGAAGCGACGTACGTTCTCCGAATGGGTTCTGGAGAAGATGCGCCAAGATGATGAATTTCATCGCAAAATCATCTTCAGTGACGAATCTCATTTTTGGCTCAATGGGTTCGTCAATAAGCAATATATGCGTTATTGGACGGGTGAAAACCCACATGTGCTTCATGAATCACCATTTCATCCACAAAAAATAACTGTTTGGTGCGGCTTGCATGCCGGTGGCGTTATTGGGCCATATTTTTTCGTCGACGATAACGATCGTCACATTTCTGTGAATGGTTAGCGTTATCATGCCATGATCACCTATTATTTTTGGCCCGAATTGGAAGATATGGACTTGGACGACATGTGGTTTCAACAGGATTTATTGAAGAGTAAGTATGGTGAGCGTGTTATCTCAAGACATGGGCCAGTCGATTGGCCACCTCGTTAGTGCGATTTAACGTCGCTTGACTATTTTCTGTGGGGCTACGTTAAGTCATTCCAACGCAGACGACGTTGGAAGAGTTCAGAGCCAACATTGAACGCGAAATAGCAGCCGTTTCGGCCGAAATGTGTGGCCAATTCGTTGAAAACTGGGTCCAACGAATCGACAGCTGCAAACGTGCCCGCGGTGGCTTGGTGGCTTGATTGTACTTCAAGCCAATAATAAAGCTTTTGAAATATCTCAAATGGTTTGCTTTTTATTTAAAAAAAAGATGTCAAGTCGTTATTAGAAAACCCTATACATTTATTTTCTTTTCTTTTATTAATACAAAAGATTTTGGCGCGAAAGCATTTGTGTTGTCATAAGTCTTGTTTGGATTAATTAAGACACATGATAATTGAACGGTCTCTATGTTTTGTTTATTTGTTCTGTGTTGCGAACTAAACCTCAGATTACTTACACGTAATCTTTCATTGTAATCACCAATACAATGATATCATAGGCTGCACTATCAAAGCCATCTTCCCTTTAGAATGAAGTGATTTTTGACGCAACACGCACTGAACCTTTGATGGTTTTGCGCGTCGACTGCTTTTTGAATCTGGTCTTATGGACATGCCGTTTGATGTAATAACACCAGAACTCCTGCTTGCGGGAAAAATACACCGAAAATTCTTTTTGCCAGCGAGTAATTTTCTGGGATGTAGGTTAATGTGTTGAGTAAAAGTGATACAACATCCTGCGATGCTTGCTGTGAAAGTAATGACAATACCGTAGAGCACAACTTTTGCGAATGTGCGGCTTAGGCTCACATCAGGCTGGAGATACTCGGCCTTAACGTGGGGGGTATTGGTATTGTAACCACTTTATCACTGAAGCGCATACTCGCTTTTCTATCTTGTCGCCGTTTCTGTTGACACTCGAACTCGAACAAAGAGAACTAGAAACTACCGATGACAAATAAGATATTGAGAAGAGAAGTTTTGACAGTTCGTAAGGTGGCAATTTGGAATAAGCACTTTAAAATCTTTAAATTATGAAATGGATTTATGAAGTCGAAACTTTTATTTGTGAATAATCCAAACGGAAAATCCTTAAATTTCAGGTACAATGTAAGTCGTTGTCATTGTCAAGTATACACTCTGATGTAGTTTTTTGAAATATAATACGTTAGGTGCACTTTTCTCACTTTTCCCATTAGCATATCCCTCTGCATCCGTAAAGATACGTGGAACCTCCGTCCTACCTCCGTACATACTATGAAATTGCATCAGTGCTGTGAGACCCATAGTTGCCTTACGACTTTCAAAGAATTAAACAAACGACTGTTAATAGAGTTTAAAGGAAGTACCAAAAGGAAAAAGAGGGGGTCGAGCAGGAGGAAGACAAACGAGTTAATAGTTAATTGACCAGGGATCCTGGTCGTCCCGGTTCAGAATCCAGTTTATTTCCTGTACAATTATTTACCAGTCTAGACAAGGTATGCATTATCGATCAGATTTAATTGAAACAAAGTATGCATTAGGAGAAAATCTGTGTCTCGTAAGGCAGATCCTGTGACAATATTACACTTACACCCACAGGCGTTATACTTACACTCATCTGTTTGGGTTTTCAATTAAAGTAGATTATATATGCATTATATTGTAGATTCGCACTCTAAATATTGAGTTGATGTATGTATCTACATGGCTTTCTCAAATTTAAAGTAATTCTATTTGTTCCTCTCTTCTTAAACAAGACTTCATAGTTCCTCTTGTGAAAAGCAAAAAAAATACCTTAAGTCACCAAACAAATCACTCAAGTGTTGAATAGGGTATTGCGTGTGAGAATCATTTTCAATATTTTCAAGTACGTTTTAAGGCGTATGAATGAATTTTAGAGATTCATTTCCCAAGTATTTCTCTCAAACACAGACTAATAAGGTTATCTTCCATTCAAATTTGAAACTCGAACTGGAAAACTTGTTAACAACAAATTAAACGGAGATTTTACTTAAGACGTAGAAGTGTAAGTATCTCTTCACAATTGCGATATTGCGAAATAGCGAAAACATTGTTTAAATTCGCAATACGATAGTAGATGCTGAACACTACTACAGTCTGGATGATATTTTCTCATTCTGCCAATTTCTCATTGGCATCCGTTCTGTGGAGTAATTTCGTAAATGAACTTAATTAATAGACGAACATCCCAAATAAATTAAAATCCTTCGGTAATTCTATTTGAGAACCAACGCGGGATTAACACCATTTAAATGGGAATTCATTCGTTATAATGTCAGACATGGTGCACACAAATACGGATAGATAGATAGATTCTTCACAGCAACACACACCCGAACCCCAACGGCTAAACAGCACTTATATTTCATGAAGGTGAAAACTCATTAGAGGACTTTCTACAAGATACTCGTACTCGTACTTCCACCACTATCGTGGTGTTTCGTTCCTAATAAAATGAGGCAATCCAATTGCTGTTTTGCTTTTGCTATAAGGATAGTAAGAGTCAGTGTCGGCGGCGAGTGTAGGTTTAGATACATTGCAAAAGTAAAAAGCTTTTCGTATCTGTAACTCTGGTAATGGTACTCGCAGTTGCTAGATACTCGTTAAGTTGGTCTTGTATTTTACCTTTTATGCCCTGTCTGAAGATTTTAATTTTGTGCACGACTCTACAGCTCTGTACAGATATAGGTCTGAGTCTATTTAGATGTTTATTTCGATTTAGTTGACTATTGGTTTGTGAAATTGTACTAAATCTTTTTAGCGGCCTTGTGCTGTATCTTGTATCATGGATAATTCTATTTTTAAGACTTTTTAATTGTTTGATGAAAATGAAAATGTAGGTCTTTTGCTAAAGTTAAGGATTTTTCCGCGCATCCAACAGGCTAGTCCAAAGAAAAAGAACAAAAATATATATGTACATGAAGGAGGATAAGGTGACATGTAGACATATATAGCCGACTTCTCGGTTCTGCCTAGGAGTTCTGGACTCAAATTATAAGGACAACTTTTCGTCTCTATTTATGGGAAGTTAACCTAAACAGATTTTTCTCAAGACTTATCTCCAGATATGTGAATGTCATATGTTTTTAAGTGATAAATTGTCAATAGTGCCAGAATCCAACATATCAGCACCTGGTACCTGCAAGTACCAAGTTTGTCATATACAGACGAAATATTTCACCGTGTCGTCATCACTTTCATAACAAACATCGCAAGAGGTGGTGCCACTATTTGCTAACACGTTTAGGTTCATAAATGTAGTGCTTTGCAAAGACGAAACAATCTTTTTAGGGTTTGACGAGGGAACCTGCTATGGTGAGTTTAAGCCCACGGAGTGCCTACTCTCATATCAAGATTAATAACATATAATGCGTCAATCAGCGTTCTTCATACGGTATTAATACCACTTCCAGTATCTATTAAAAAGTCTTGTATAAGGCACGATCTTCTCCCTTGGTAAAGGGGTGAGGCCTATATAAAAGCTCTGCCATTCTGTGGGTCATGGCAACCGGTTGCAGTGCAAATCCACACCGAACCATCCGAAAATCTGCAGCCAGCCAACCAAAAACCAACACAAGCCAATCCATAAGATAGGCTTTAACAGAAGTGTCAGGTACCACCCGTGGTGCCAGAATATAGCCCACAGTCGGGCTTCGTGACCTTTCGGTTTATACCATTGGAGTACCTTATTGCCCAGTTCTGGCGACTTTTTAAATAACTGCTAGTTTAGTATCTTCGTGTTAAAGTTGCCAAAGTCAACACCTAGAGAAAGCTATGTTTACATAGTCATGAGTCCGGGGTGTTTGTGTGGCATTGGTGAATACTGTCTTCGAAAATTACTCCCACATTATAATTACAAAGCATGCAACCAGTCCTCAACTGCAGTTGCATTAAAGGAACTATGTCGAGTGAGAAGAAAGCCCAAGCTAAAGTTAAACCTTAGCGTAGGCTGCTCCCGCATGAAGAAGACATTCTTCAGCATGAGCTAAGTTATCCTACCATAATTGCTAATGTCGCATCTAGATTGCCATCTATTGTATATAAGACGTATTCCTCAACCAAGAACTTACACTCTCGTAAGGACGTCCAGAATGTCGGACATCCAATCACTACACATTAGGGGCACACCACTCCTCATCCTGGATGCGATTCCACGTCGAATCACCTTTAAACCAAGAGGGGGTCTTCCCATCAACACCTGCAGTGCATCCGTAAAGACAGTGAGGCAAACAAACAAGAAAAACGATTCCAAAGACATGATCTTCCGATACTCCAAACGTTGCAGATGCAATTAAAACGCCACTGCACATGGTAAGCACAGCATACCTGCTGAATGCGCCTTACCTATCCCAAAAGAGAAATCAGTGGTAACTTTAACCAAATGAGGTAATATGTTGAGCCTTTAACTCATTGTTATTCCCAGATACTTGACCTCGGTCACATATCTGAGGCTAACACTATTCAAGCTGACCTTGGGAGGTCAACTTGTTGACAACTTACCCTTGAGCAACATTCTCCCGTGACAAATTGACACACACACACTGAGACTTCAATCTGCAATAATTGGAAGTACATTGCACCCCATTATTTTCAAACCAGCTCGAGACTGTCTTTCAAGAATGAGAAGCATGTCATCCACATACTTGCACCCTTCATTCATCTTCCTCAGAAGGGATTCCATAATTTGGTTCCAGATAAATGGATCACAGATGGAACCATGGAGAATACTCACACACTATTAAATCCATCATTCATGAAACACACACTTCTTGTAGAAACGTACTTTTTCCAAAGACGTATTCAACGGATACAGTTTTTAATGTAAAATCATGCACTTGCTTTTTTTTAACCCGAATGGGACAAGAGACATAGGTTCATTCATATTCTCTAAAAGTCTTTCCACGACAACTCTTTCCTGCACTTCTCCAAGTAACAGAAGTATACAGATGTCCCGATAATATTCAGGGTCTGATTTTATCGATGAGAAATAATTCTCCTCAATGCATAAGTCTAGATATTCTAGAACGACTTTCCAAATGGTTTTTACAATTTTACAAGTCATTCCACCAAGCTTAGGAGACCTTCTTTAACGAAGGAGTGAAAAATTATGTTTTACTTCTGGAGTTCGTAGTTCTAAGGGTGCTGCTGCATGAGCTCGGTCTTTTCTTAGCAAGAATGCATTGAGTAAGACACTCATGCAGTCACTCCGCTCTGAGGGTATGGTAATACCAACACGTTAAGCACCTGCCTCGGCTGGCCATAAGAATCCGCAGAAGTCTTCCAATCGTCTTCTTTTACTCGAGCGATCATCTTCTTGTACTCAGCAAGGCATTGCCGGAATGCAGAGTCCAACTGAAACAAGGTTTCAGCGTTGGTAGACGGAGCCCTTTGGAATTTCTTTCTTAGTTTTCTGATTTCTACTCCACGCAATTCCACTCTTTTATGACCTTAGGGCTCTTTTTAAGGAGATAATTGTTGACACGCCATGCATATTAATTAATGTACTTGATCTACTGATCGATGCTCAGGTTACGCGCCCTAAAAGTCTGCCTATAAGTAACCTCAGCCTGAATTCAGTTGTATCCACTTTGCTAATTTCCAAATAGAAAAAACACCTTAAATGTGGATTCATTTGCTACTTCGTCGACTTAGGCCGACCGAAAACCCCTTGCCGATCACGACGCCCAGTACTTTTCGCACTTTTACATCGTATCACAACCAACTAGAAAACCCCTACCCTTAATCCTGTTGTGGGTTACCGATGATCCTGCTACTCAAAAGGACCCATGTCCAGCAACTTGTAGCTGGACAAACTGTAGTAACTTTCAGCGCCGTTAAAATCTGAAAACACCTTTATGTGTTCGTCGATGCGAGCGAAAAGGATTTGCAGCAGCTGCATGCATACGATCGATGGATAGGGAATTAGTCGAATATGCATTAGTAGGGGCAAAAACGAGAGTAGCCCCCCTAAGGAGTCTTTCCGTTCCCAGACTGAAGTTGCAAGCAGCTGTATTTGGTGCTGGTCTCGTAAAAAGAATTATATGTAGATTCTCACTCTATAAAATTCCAAAAGCAAGTCTTTTGGACGGATTTTAAGACCGTTTTCTGCTGGCTGCGTTCAGATCTTAGACGATATTGCCAATTCGTTACCTTCAGAGTAAGTAAAATCCTAGACATCGAAAACCTAGCTGACTGGCACTGGATCCCCAGTGAACTAAACGTGGAGAACGAGGCGACGAAATGGAAGAAAAATCAAGACCTTAGCGCTTCAAGCCGAAGGTACAGAGCCTCATCCTTTCTGACATTGCCTCCGGAAAGTTGGCCATCAACAGAACAGCCGGAAACAGCAACATCTGAGAAAATAAGGTCACAATTTATCGCAGTTCATCGTGTGCATCATATCCGTGTGTTCCAACCAGAAAGGTTTTCTAACTGGAACAGGCTAGTCCGCAGTTCTTCTTATGTCCTCCATTTTCTGCACAACGTACAGTCAAGGAGGATGGTAAATTTAGCCAAGTTGAGTTGGAGGCAGCAGAAATGATATTGTTTAGAGAAGCCTAACGAGAGAGATTCCCAAAAGAGACCGCGTCAATATCAGGAAAACAATGCATTCACCGGTCATGTCCATTAGTATCCCTTTGTCCCAGCTTAGACGAGAATGGCGATTTGATCATTGTCAACAAGCCAACGTAGAATTGAAACGACCAGTAATTCTCCCTAAGGACTATGCGACAACAAACTTGCTCGTTCAAGACAATCATCGTCGATACCATCATCAAAACCATGAGATAGTGATCAATGAAATCCGCCAGAGATACAGATTAAGAGTCGTTCTTCGTACAGTCAGAAGGTCATGTCAAATTTGCAAAATTCTGACAGCACAGCCACAGCCTCTGCTCATGGGTCAACTGGCAGTTGCTAGACTAGCGTTTTCATATGTGGGTATTGACTATTTTGGCCCTATTTACATTACCAATTTAAGAAAAAAGGAAAAGAGGTGGGGGCTCTGCTTACTTGTCTAATAACGCGAGCTGTACATATCGAGATTGCACACACATTGTTGATAGACTCTTGCATACTTGCTATTCGAAATTTCATCAATCGAATTTTATAGTGACAACGGTAACAATTTTAAGTGTGCGGAACAGAAACTGAAAGAGGCATATCAGAATGTTGATAAGCAAAGACTTACAGAAGTTTTAACCACAGCACATATGAAATGAAGTCTTATACCTCCTGCATCGCCACATATGGGGAGTTGCTGGGAACGACTGGTACGCTCGATCAAACCGTCCAATATAAGATAATGCCAAATCGCTACCCGTCAGATGAATTGTTGCGTATCATACTAATGGAAGTAGAGAGCACCGTCAACTCTCGTTCTTTAACATACGTTTCTCTTGATGATGAAAATAAAGAATCGCTAACCCCTAATCACTTTCTTCTAGGTTCTTCCAGTGGATCAAAACCGATTGCAAAACTCAATGATGACAAAGCAACACTTAAAAAGAATTGGTTGATATCTCAACTGTATGCTGAATCTTACAATCACCCGCCGCACTAAGTGGTTCCCGCCGGTTTAGCCGATAGGAGACATCCTACTTGTTGTGGACTCCAACAGTCCTCGAAATTGTTGGCCCAAGGGACGTGTAATCGAAACTCGTATATCTAAGGATGGCCAAGTGCTAAGAGCTGCTGTTTTAACACTGGCGGGAATCCTGTTTGTAAGGGTAAATCCTTTAGCGGATACACCGGGGGAGAGTGTTAACAACCCTGGAATATGTAGTTCTAACGTTGGTATCTCTGCCGCTGATACTGATTGACAAGTCATGTCAAACGAAAAACCTAAAAGCCACGAACCCGAAAAAGGTCGCCTTAGGAACACGTTTCTTTTTTTTATATAATTAGAATTATTTGGTTAAATTTCTTTAAAGCTAACTTCACCTTAACACTAAAGTAAGCCATCTTAAAATTGTACTATATTTGAATTACATATATATTTATCTAAATAGGATTTTATAATGCTTCACAATAAAAAAGAACAAACTAATTTAAACAAGGCTTTTTTTATTTATGTTCACAAAAATTAGTGCTGTTGTCGCAAGTTCGCCAACAATACGAGTTCAGTGGATCTTTGTTAGGCGTGTATATGCGGGCAAAAAATTGGTGTTACAATTCATCTAGTACCACTATGTCGATAACATACCACCCCCGTGAATCATTCAAAGGATTCAATCACAATGTCTAATTAATTTAGCGAACTTGGATGCTGGTCTTCTTAAAGTGCCCGTTGTAGTCTTTACTGCCGCGGGTCGCACTTGCACATCTGGTGCAGCAAAGACTTCTATTACCTTGCCACGTTTTCACTCGCCTCGTCTCTCATTGTCATCGTACAAAGTCTCTCACTTGAAGCGGTTTTGTCGTTTGATGGCACTTTGTCCGTCGAGTTAACATCGGAAGATGCTCAAAACTCACCTTCTCCTAAATATTTGCTTCAATTGTTGGAGTATATGCCATTGCTGTTGCCACACTGTTGACCTTCGAATGTAATTAGAACACCCTAGTAGAAAGTGGTTAGGTGTTTTGAAAATTGACTTTATTAATATGCTTTATTTTCTTATAATTTGAAAAAACTTCCATTAGACTCGTCGAGTTTGTAGATCTCTGCATTCGGTTCTTCAACTATTTTCTGCATAATCACGCATGTCTCAATCGCTTTTTCCAAGGTTAGGTTATGCAGTTTGAGAGCCTGCTTTTGTACATCCTAGTTGTTGTTTATAATGACTATCCTATCGTGCAAAATGCGATTTTTTTGTTATCCGAAGTCAAAATTCTCCAGCTGCTTCGCTATGTCCATTAAAAAGTGTTCGAATGGCTCCCTCTCCTTTTGAGACCTGGTATAAAACAAGTATCGCTCATACACAATATTGACACGAGGTTTGCAATATTTTTCAAACTCTTCTACGACTTTTGCAAGAATTTTCTTGACTTCATCGTTTAAGTTGAACGTTTGAAACAGTTCGATTGCTTCCGCTCCAGCTATCTGAATTGCTGATTTCTCTGTATTAGTTTTTGTGACTGTCGCATAAACGTCGAATTGAGTCTTGAATTTTTAAATTCCTCCAAATGCAAAGGTCCTGGTCTTGTAAAATCCATTATTTTTTTGTTTCCAAAATTTCCGACTGCTTCTTTATTCCAATATTGCGACTGCTCTTTATTTTATTTAATTCCAAATTTCCAAATTCAACTTCGCCATGTTGTATAAATTGAAGCACGTTTAAGGATCAAGTGTCACTTCAGATTTTATTAATTCATTGCTTAACCTAACTTAACTTAGTGTTAAGTTATGTCGTATGGACATGTTTGTGCCCAAATCAATGCTTTTTAAAATTGTTATTGGTATATCTGTTTGTCTGAGCATAACAAAAAAACTACTGAACACATTCTAATGTCGTTTTCACTCCTCAATTGCCCATTTATAAACTTAGAAACTGCGATATATTTAATTACGATCTATACTCAACTAGACGGAGCTACAATTAAAGCAATAGTTGAAAATACGAATATTTTAAAAATTTGAACTACTACTACATCTGCTGTAAATATGTATAGATTTATGTCATAATTATATTTTTTTTATTTTTTTATATATCAATTCATAATTCCAGTAATAATTACAAATACAAAATAGATTATTTACATTACAACGAGTAGTTTGAGTAAAGGATTAATATGTCATTGATAGCATTGATATCCTGCCAATAAGCCGATTTATTTTTCTCAGTTTGATGTCAAGTTTATTTTTTTTTCTCTTTGGCATGTTCCTACTATCTTAATTTTGCGTCGATTACCATACATGGTATTTAGTAGTATGCGGGACCTGTTTGTTATCGGTAAGTATAGGGATACGCCGAAGTTTTTATTGATGAAGTCAACGTGCGATGATTTCCAATCGTTAATTTAAATACGCCAATTCTTGGACCTTTTTTGTGGACTTTTATTCTGTGTCTCCAGTGGCTAGTAAAGCAGTATCATCTGTAAATGTAGCGACATAATTGTTCTGTGATATCGATAGATCATTGTTGAATAGCAGGTACAATATTGCGCCGAAAATACTACCCCGTGGAACAATTCCTTTAATTTTTCTTAACTCTTGTTCGCTTTACTCGGAAAAAACATTGTGTTGGATAGGATTTTGGTATGTATGTATATACTATGTATTGGTATGTAGGTTAGGTAGACTAAAGTTTATTTTAAGTTAGATATTATGTTTTTATAAAAAATAAAGAATTATGTCTATATGCTAAGTTTTTTCTTAACATTTTTTTTTTTCTTTGCCTTAAGTATAGATAATAGATATTTATATAAAATGTTAATAAAGCCGAAAGACATAGATATAAGAATTTAGAGTAGCTTAGGCAGCTTGGGGAGAGTAAGTTAGTATAAAATTGTTAAGTACTTTTAAGCTAGCATATAAACATTTTTTGTTAGTATGTAAGAGTTAATGATTAATGAAATAAAATGCATTTAAAACTAAGCTAGGGTCTAGGTATTTAAAGACCGGGGAGTAGCTTTTGGAGTTTATGAAGTAACCCTTTATGCCATACCTTGTCAAAAGCTTGTGCAACGTCAAGAAAAACAGTTGAGCAAACTTTTTTTCTGTATAATATCTGTAATTCTATGCGACAGATCTATGGTTAATATTTCTAATTAAATCATACCCAGGTTTTATATTACGCTCGCTCCCAAAGCTTTTTCGCAGGGGTTCGGAAATGGAATCGTCAACTTTTAGTTCTCCATTTCGAGCTTTACCTTAAGTCTAGCGTCTGGCATTCGTTGCATTTTGGCTCCACGTTTTGTATCTGTCTGTTATTTAAACGATTCACGTTTACGGTTTGCAGCATTTATTCAGTCGTAAAGGCATTTAGCTGACACAAAGAACACGAATAAAACATTACGAACTAACTCACACATTAATCTGAAAGACAATAACAAATAAGTACTAGCCCCTGAAGGATATGGTATAAGAAAATGCAAAAACGATGGACAGAAAAAAATATTGATTCCAGCCCAAAGACATATTCATGTCAAAACTTTCCTCATCAGTTTGCTGCAACTCAGTACACTCAGTACAGAGTGAATGCAAAATCACTCTAGATGTGGAGTTATCGGGTACTGAGACTGTCCGGTGGCAAAATGGCATTTTCCTCAATTTAAACATAAGTGAAGGTCTCGTGTGCAATATCTCCAAAGATAGCTATAAAGCATCTGTTATCAGAGCCTGCGTTTTTATCGCTTGCGACTGATTTAAAATGGCGCGCAAAAAGTGGGTTGAGGCTGTTGATCAGATCCTTCGTAATGACAGTAGAGTGATGGGTTGCATCGCATTTTTATTCTCTGGGGATTATCGTCAGACACTTCCCGTTATTCCTAGATGAACGCGGGCAGATGAAATAAACGCGTGCCTCAAGTGTTCCCTCCTCTGGTTTCATGTAAGAAACTTTTCACTGCATCAAAATATGCACGCCATTCTGAGAGCCGATTCAAAAGCTCAAGAATATTCGGGCGTTTTACTGTCGGTCCTCGAAGGTACTATTACCGAACCCAACGGAAGAATCCCGCTACCCTCTACATTATATAACACTGTAGCGAGAGTAGATATTTAAAGTTTATCCAAACTTTGCAGATATAAAAGGGAAGGAAGATTCTTACGACTAAAAATGTAAGTCATTATTCATTCCATCCTGAATATGTTTTAGGCGGAAACAATGACGTAATTTTCCCCCAACTCCGTGGAAGATACTGACTGGTCTGGCCTACTTGTGCATGAGCTGAAATTAAAAGTAAGACCACCTATAATACCCAGGCGCAACATGGATCCCCGAAATTATGCAATCGGAGCAGACTACGCGTCAAAAAAAAAAAAAACTACTAAGGAACTTCATAGAAGCCACAATCTTAACGGGATGTGGGGCGAGGGGAGAGGGTTTGTTCTGGTGATTTGTTCTATCTTCCCTTTTCAGTTCACATGACCCCAATTCCCTAACGCCTTCTGGTTTGTCATGACTGTTAACAAGCCGCAGGACCAGACGCTAAAGACAATCGGCGTTGACCTTAGAATGTCGTTTCTTCTCCCACCGCCAACTGTACGTCACCTGTTCGAGAATTCTGAGCTCCTCGAATCTCTACATTTACGGTTTCGAAAGTAAATAAATATTTTCCTTGGATTTGCCTGGTGCCTGGAATCGCATCACATGGCTGATCAACTAGCACATCATCATCGCCATTAAGCGTTTTTTTTTTTTCAAAAATTGTGACCCTACGCAAAGATATGTTATCCCTTGTATTTTGAAAGTTATTCTTGGAATACTTTATCGGCTCTAAAAGATATTATCCTGAAACGCCGAATTGTATTTGCGAATATTTTCAATTTTTACTTATTATTATTAACATGCAGGTTACATATCCCACACTACCATAGATCTAATTTTCGGATCAATTTTTTTTTTTTTTTTTTATAATATCTTAATTTTTCTTTCCTCCCTTTCCTTTGTTTTTCTTTGCTTTCGTTTGCAATTCGGATAAGTGCAACAAATCTTATATTTATTGCACTTGCAAAGGAAAAATTGGTTGACATAACAAAAAGCGACTCTCATCGGTATCTTTGTAAACTACACCCAATGACCTTCAAATAGATGAGTTTGTAACCCATTAAGCAGATACAAGGGAATCGGAATATGTTCGGAATCGCAAAAACGGACATTGTAAAGATTTAAAAAAAATTGTAACCAGTTGAAAGGTTTAAATAAAAATGACTTTTTCTTTATTATTGTATAGAAGTTGCATACTCGTCTGTATAAATTCGATTATCCCTCTGTTTGGTGAACCCTTTCTAACTTCATTAATCTACCGCTGCCTTGAGATGGACCCAACATCATTTGTTTTCTTTCTTTTTCAAATGCTGCTCTGCTACAACTAAACTGCACAATCAAAAGATACAAACTAATACAAGTATTCTATTTGTTTAACCAGTAACCGTACACACGGCCAAGTGTAACAGAAAAAGAGATTGAAAAGAGTTTTACACAAAAATGTTAATAGCTTAACACATTCCACTTTAGCTCCCTTGGATACAACATCGATTTCTGAGCACGCTTCCCAGTTTGCATTGCCAGATGCACAGGACATAAAATCATTTCCAACGTTCTCCTGTTAGTTCCTCTCTCTTTAAAGGACAAAGCAAGGATTCCTTTATTTTCCCTCATATTCATTTCTTTTTTTTCTTTTTCCGCCATTTCAAAATATCGCTCTTGTAACATGTTTTCATTTTTCACTTTCATGAAATTTATTTTTTAAATATCCACTCAATCGATTATCCTTGCGCTGCATAATTGGGTGCCATACCCATGCATGCTGGTTCTGCATACTTCGTACAATGAACTTAAAAGGAAAACACAAGTGAGTGTAACATATTCGTACTCTCTGCACTCGCCTTTGAATGTCACAACAGTCATCGTACCCCTTTCAATCGTAGTTACAACTTATTTGAATTCAGAGGAAAAAATTTGCACACAACGGATAAATTCGATGCGCCATGCATTCAGAAAAATCCACCCACTTGTGGATGAAATCAATTATTGCCAATCAGTGTGACCATAGTTTTTCATTAACATATTCAACGGTTGTGAAGAAGAGATGAAAACAATTATGAGGCATGAAGAGTACTGGCACTGGTTACCACTGGCTCCATTCGTATAAGGAGTTGGAATGAAGTATAGGGCTTTCTAATAACGACTTGACAAGTTTTTTTTTTTTTTTAAATAAAAGGCAAACAATTTGAGATATTTCAAAAACTTTATTATTGGGTTGAAGTACAATCAAAACATTTATGAATGGAACTCGACTTTGGTCATATGGCCGCCGCGGGCACGTTTGCAGCGGTCGATTCGTTGGACCCAATTTTCAACGACTCAGCCACACATTTCAATGTTGGCTCTGAGCTCTTCCCACGTCGTCGGCGTGTTGGTATAAACCAATGACCTAACGTAGCCCCACAGAAAATAGTCAAGCGGCGTTAAATCGCACGAACGAGGCGGCCAATCGACTGGCCCATGTCTTGAGATAACACGCTCACCATACTTACTCTTCAATAAATCGATTGTAGAGTGTGCTGTGTGGCTTGTTCCACCATCTTGTTGAAACCACATATCGTCCAAGTCCATATCTTCCAATTCGGGCCTAAAATAATCGGTGATCATGGCGCGGTAACGCTGACCATTCATAGTAACGTGGCGATCGTTATCGTCGACGAAAAAATATAGCCCAATAACGCCGCCGGCATGCAAACCGCACCACCAACAGTTATTTTTTGTGGAGGAAGTGGTGATTCATGAAGCACATATGGGTTTTCACCTGAATAATAACGCATATTTTGCTTATTGACGAAACCATTGAGCCAAAAATGAGCTTCGTCACTGAAGATGATTTTTAGATAAAGTTCATTATCTTGGCGCATCTGCTCCAGAATCCAATCCGAGAACGTAGCTCATTAATGTACTTTACCATGATGAAAACGTTGAGTTTACTGAAATTGACGATGACAGTTTAATGATTAGTAAAAGAGTGCGTTCAAAAATTAAATTCAAAGTTGTCAAGTCCCTATTGCAAAACCCTATATTACTGATATGAGATCAATGAAACGTTGAGCCTAAAGATTAGGCCAGTAGTGCAGTTTGTCAAGTGATTGCTTCACATAATCGTAGTGGCTTTCAGAACTGGATGCCCTTACCCTTTTACTCATATATGCAGACTAAAATTGTAAGCGAGAGCGAAGCTTAACGTTGATCCTCTTTCAAGACTACTTTGACATACCACCGTGTGGCGCTCCCATTGTTCCGATTTATTTCGTTTTTTTTTTTTTGTTTAGTTGGCACATCTGTTTTTGACATTCCTTCTAAATCTTAACGTCATAGCTTGACATTTGCAAAAGTTACATAGCTAAGAGTACATCTATCTCTGTGTGTGTGTGTTTTACAATTTTAGAAATGCATTTAAATTTGCAACAACGAACTTGTATTCAATTTTAAGTAAAAAACGGATTTAATGGTGCGCGAAAGTTGGAAAAGTGAAAATTGCCTATGGATCCGATTAAGATATTTACGTTATTCATTTGGGTTTCCGTCGTGTAGCAGCAAAGTTGGTGCCAAAAGACCTCAATTTCATGCATCATAAATCTTTGCCAGAAGGCCAGACAGTAAATAAAGAGTATTATTTTGGCATTATGAGACGTTTGCGTGAAGAAATTCTCCGAAAGAGACTAGAATTGTTGGATTTAGCACCATGATAACGCACCGTCGCACAGTGCCATCATTATTCGTAACTTTTTGACGAAAAATGCAACAATTACCATCCAACAGCCACCGAATTCACCTGATTTGGCTCCCTGTGACTTCTTTCTGTTCAAGCGAGTATGGAAGTAATGGAAAAATCGCAGGAATCGTTTACTTCGACAACGGACTTAGACTTATCAATTTCGCTTCGGGACGGAAAGTCAGCCTAGCATGCGGAGGGGAAATTGATGGCCTCATAATCGATCTACCGCCAACCAGACTGATCACATAGCGGTCAAAGTAAGGTAAACCTGCGCTATTCTGTATGCTTCAGTATTAAGAACTTAACACTCAACTGGATATGAATACACTAATACACTTATATGTCTTAAGATGTGTTAAATTTTTTGGGAAATGGTATAGAAAGAGAAGAACTCAGGAGATATTTCGCTGCATTGGTGGCATCCAACATTTAATTAGGAGACTAAATTGTTAGTGTTGTTGTTGTTTTCCAGTCAACTACTCATTTTTCTTGATTTTAGTTAACTGAACAAAATTAATGTTGGGATTCGAACACCTAGTCTTTCAATTTGGAAGCCAGTTCACTATCACTTGACGATAGATGCATACAATTACAGGAAATTCAGCATCTTGTCCCAAAAACCAGCGATTAAACTGTTAGCAAACCATCATAGATACGGTTTCCAAAATGTTAGGTTTTGTCCGAGGACCGCAACGAAAAACCTGGTTACATGATAGATGCCAACTGACGCATGCAGGAAAAAAAAAAACATATAGAGCGGCGCTGCAAAGCCATATCATACCGTGCGAGGGGCTAGACGTTCAACATCAGCTCTATTTGTCGAAAAATTATGTTTTGAAATCAGTCGATGAGAGTCGGTACTGATTTAAATGGTACCAATAAAATGCTTTCGACAAGACGATCCACTGTCATTCGATTTCTTCAACATCCTACCTTAAAGCATTGCCCGAAACTCGCAAGCCCACACTAGAGATTTAAAAATCTGTGACACTACTTGTATGGTACATAGCGTTTGCTCGCAACGAAGCATTAGCGGCGTCACAATACATATGCTCCCTAATTTATAAACAACGACATCAAATTAGAGGTCATCCGAAGAGTAACTCTTTTAAAGGCAAACGCAACAAGTCAAATCCCGAAAACCTTTCAAGGAGTGGCAAGACTGGCTTGTCATGATCTTACTATTGTCTCCAACCCTAGTAGTAGCAACTCTGTGGCAACACCATGCATTTCCTTCTGCTACTAAAACTCCGTCTCCGAAAGGAGATATCAGAGGCTCAGGCGCGACGGCAAGTCCCATCGGAGATGTGCTATATCAGAAGTCGAAATGCTGAACGTTATATCAAAATATTTGGATCCATTCTGGAGGTCAAGAGAACTGTGGACACAACATCCTAGAAGATTTACCATGTCTAAAATATCTCGACAAATCACTCACCCTAGTTACTCATGCCTAACATTTGAGCGACAATTTTTCATAATGACCACGGTGTGTCCGAAGGTCTTGTGGCACCAGTAGGCTTAGAAATGAACTTAGGTCCTTCTACATAAACAATAACACCTATTTCTTTGATTTTTTTTCTCTCTCTTTTAGTTTTATACTTATATTTAGAAAATTGTACAATTGTATCTGCAGATGTATCTGTATACATGTACACAGCTGTGATTAACACAATGTTTATGCGTATATTATAAATATCTATTATCATATTCCTTCAAAATAATATTACATTAATCTTTTTTATTAGCTTGAATCTGAATTTGTTATGAACATATTAAAGCTTCACTAGTTTATAAGATAATTGTATGTCTTAAGGTGATTGCAAAATAAAAAACCTAAAACTAAAAAAAAAGACAGACGATTACCCACCGTTCATTTAGAAAAGGTTGAAAGACTCATTGGGGGAAAAAATGCCGGTGCTCATAAGGTCCAATTTTTAAAACGAAAAAACCCCACTGGGCCTTTTCACTAGAACGGAGGCAGTTGGTTAAATTAAAACTTTCGGGCAGCTTACTAACCATCTTGCGGAAAAACCTAGAACCATCTCCCGTCATAAGCCATGCTAGCTGGTACTAGGGAGACGTCAAAGATATCTCAATTTTTACAAAAAAGCCCTAATTGGATTAGAAGAGGACTAGCCGGGTTCAAAACTCGAGGCTGCGGCTAAGGAGACCTGATCTGGAGATCATTTTCCTAGTCGTTACAACTTTCAAAAATTTAAAACCAACGTCCATCGTTCCCTTTCTTTCTTTTCTACTTGATTTCCCTTCGTTCATGCTGAGCAAGTATTTTTAGGGTACTTTCCATAAGAACACATGGAAAGTCACGAAACTAGAGAAACTCAGGGTCTCTTATAGACGCATGTTAATTGTGATCAATAAGGAATCCCTTAACCCTCTAGCAAAGACTAAAAGTATGATACGGTTTGTATTCGATCAGAGTATAACCCTAAAAGTTTACAAAATAGATGAGCTGAATGCTGATAAGGAACCTCTTCCCGTCGTTATACAGCCACAGATCCTGAAGTTGTCGATCTCCTTTCCTGAAATGGATAATTTCGAATCTAATCTTTCCGAGGTGACAACCAAGTCAACGGTGTCCATCTCTGACATTTACATATACAAAAGTCAAAGGTAAGATTAGAATATTGGTCAAACATAGCCTTAATGTATTCTCACTTACTAACCTCAGCGGCCTCGACATAACCTCATCGTTTCCAGCATTGGAAATCACCCCATTTTCATTGCTAAAAATCGACAAGAAGTGCTAGATGTCACAATATCACTCAAATGCTAACGATTTGGAAGGTATCGTCTGAGTGATTTTATTTATTCCTCGGCAACTACCATTACGGAATTAACGGAAACTGTTTGCCCAAAATACAGAGGAACACTTTTAAAATTTTTTTCCTCTGAACTTCCACGTAACTTCAATTAGCTCGACATGAAAATGAAGGATTTTATCCTGACTCTCAATCAGGCAATAGCTATATAGAAACCCCCATTGATTGATTGATGAAATCGTTATTACGGGCGATTTTAATACACATTATTCTGTGTGGCTTTGACATTCTGGAAAGTCAACACCCGAAGGACGATGTGCTGAGATCTTCGTTAGCAAAATAACTTGACCCAAATTTTAAATGAGCCGAATACCAGACGTTGATAGTTAGACTGCCAACACTCTGGACTTGTTTTTAACTTCTCACCCTGATGAGTACCTATATAAAGCCAATGTGCTATCCACTCTAGGCTCGTCGAGCCAATGCTTCATATTAGCTCATTTCTCGTACACTGACCTCACACCACATAAGCCAGTTGGAGCGGACTTGACAACTTCTTTAGTAATTTCAGCTGATTGTTATGTTTCCTCGATACATACATTGATCACAAACACTTTTTGAAATTAGATTCTTTATCACTCATCGAATGAAGAGAATTAAACCAAAAGAAAAGGCATGGTATGGCTGGAGTTGTAAAGAAGCTGTCAGGGTCAGAGAAATGTTTTTTTTGGTCCTTTAAGACCAACCAGACGGAGGAAAACCGAAAAAAGTTAAAACGAGCCAGGAATGACTACAATGTCTTACTTAAGTATGTGAAATATCAATAGACCAAAACCTAATGCAAAAAGTTCTACAATGTCCTAAAGGTACCAAAACTTTTGCTCGTTCGTCTAAAATATGAGAAAGCCTTATCCTTCTTTCCAACACTCAATTATCATGACATGTCAGCTGTCAGTTCTTTGCACTTTCTTTCCAAGGTCATGGAAACGTTTTTCAATGACCCGCTGTAAGGTTTCCGCAGCAGAAGGTCCACTGGTAATTTGATGGCATGTCTCACCGAAAAGTGGAACCAAAGCTTAATATTTCAAAGGCATTTCACAGAGTTTGGCATAAGGCTATTTTGTCGAAAATGCGTGTTTTTGAGATCGACGACTCTCTTCTTCAATATATTACAAATTACCTTTCGGAACGTTCAATTCAAGTTGCCTTGGATGGTTTCAAGTCTGATATTTACAAAACTAATGCTGGCGTGCCCCAAGGCTCCATTTTGTCTCCGACACTAGTTTTAATTTAATTAACTTGGAGCTGTTGAAGTTAATTTCGATGTTGTTTATGTTCATTGTCGACTTCATATTGATCAGTTGTGTGTGAGAATAGATGCTGTTAGAGGAGGTTTGCTGCCATCCGTAATCTTCCACATAGAAATTAGTTGGCTATTTACTAGGTGCGGTGAAAAGTAACTTCCGAGGCCGAGCCTCCATTGCCGGGCACTCATTCGGTTCTCTGGTGTTCAACAGTTACCAATCGACGCCAAACGTTTGACCGATTCTTTCGAAGTGCTCTCGCGTTCGTGTTTTTGGTCAGGAGTGAATATGCGCGACATCCAGCGGCAGGATAACTTCTTCATATGCAGAATATTGCCCAAAGTATGGCGTGTGCGCTCAGTACTAATCTTTGTGGTATCTGCTAGCTCGCGCACCTTCACTTTCCGGTCAGCCAACACCATTTCATTTTTTTGACATTGTCCTCTGTAACCGCATCGGTTACATCTTTTGTTTCCTTTGCCGTTTTACGTCTCAAAAAATAATGTTTTATGAGAGAACGAAAATCCTTGTTGTCCATACTCAACATGATGCCAAACACGTTAACAACAATCAGCTGTCAAAACAAAACTAAAGACAGTATCGCGCTGAAATTTGGCACGTCAGCCTAAATATGAACGGACTTCAAGGCACCATAATCTTTTTTGCAGTAGCAGCGCATTCTGGCGATCAAGGAGGTTACTTTTCACTCCACCTAGTACCAGAAGCATATAGAAAACATTGAAAGGGTTGGTGCGTTACTTCAATTTGAAAACTATAATGTAAGAGTTTTAGGTGATTTTAACTGCCATAATTTGGTGACAAACCAATGACTCTATATTAATGGCAAATACGCTATCTTCTGACAATGAAATTATATAAACTGATTCATTATATTGGCTATGAAGTTAAATCAAATAAATGATGTTCCTAATTTACTTAACAGATTATTAAATTTAGTATTCATCTATAACGATATAAATGCACCTGTCATACAATGTTGTCCTTTACTTTCGAACACTGTACATCAAGCAGCTACCAGGTGTACCGGTATGAAGTGAGCAATTGTTTGGTTGCTATGACACCTGTCACAAATATTTAGTATCATCAAGATATTGAGCAAACAACATCATATTTTTTCGTAGTGTTAAAAGTGTCGAATTTTGTACCAGAAAATGATGACTTGCGGAAAGCATTAATTTTTTGTTTTCATTTGAAGAAAAGTGCTGCAGAGTCGCATCGAATGCTTGTCGATGCATATGGTGATCATGCTCTATTAGAAGCAATATGTAAAAGATGGTTTCAAGTTCAAAGATAACGATTTTGATGTGAGAAATGAAGAATGTGGAAGACCACCAAAAAAGTTTGAAGACGCCGAATTGCAAACAATATTGGATGAAAATGACATATTGATTCAGTAACAAATGGCAGAAATGTTAAATGTTGCACAACAAACAATTTCTGACCGTTTTAAAGCTGTGGGAAAGATCCAAAAACCTGGAAAATGGGTGCCACATGAATTGAATGAAAGACAGATGGAATGTTTAGGGACTTAAGTACCCTAAAACCGAAAAACCACATGTGAAATTTTGTTTCAAAGACAAGAAAAAAAAAAAAAAAAAAAAAAAAAAAAAAAAAAAAAAAAAATCAGTTTTGTATCGAATTGTTACTGGCGATGAAAAATGGGTTAATCCGGGACAACCATTAACTTCGACTGCAAAATAGATCGATTCGGTAAGAAGACAATTCTGTGTGTCGGGTGGGACCAGAAAGCTGTGGTGTACCATGAGCTCCTAAAACCTGGTGAAACCATTAATACAGATCGCTTCCTACAACAAATGATCAAGTTGAACCATGAATTGATCGTAAAACGACCAGAATGGGCCAGAAGACATGGAAAAGTGATTTTGCTTCATGACAATGCACCTGCACACAAAGCAAAACTGGTTCAGGATACAAACAAAGCATTTGGATGCTACTCCAACCGCCATATTCAAAAGAATTGGCTCCTTCCACTTACTATTTGTTTTTATCGATGGGATGTTGAGCATTAACTGAGCAGCACTTCGAATCCTACGAGGAAATCGAAAATTGGGTTGGGTTAATTTTTATTGGCGTGGGATCCATAAATTGCCTGAAAGATGGAAAAAATGTGTAGCTAGCAATGGCCAATACCTTGAGTAAAATGTTTTTTACTTTCCCATTAAAAATTAGTGTTTTATTTTCATAAAAAACTCTCACTTTATACCGATACACCTGGTATAAATATAGGGTTTTTTAATAACGACTTGACAACTTTTTTTTTTTAATAAAAGGCAAACCATTTGAAATATTTCAAAAATTTTATTATTGGTTTGAAGTACAATCAAAACATTTATGAATGGAACTCGACTTCGTTCATATGGCCACCGTGGACACGTTTGCAGCAGTTGATTCGTTAGACCCAAATTTGAACGACCCGGCCACACATTTCGGCTGAAACGGCCGCTATTTCGCGTTCAATGTTGGCTCTGAGCTCTTCCAATGTCGTCGGCGTGTTGGCATAAACCAATGACTTAACGTAGCCGCACAGAAAATAGTCAAGCGGCGTTGAATCGCACGAATGAGGCGGCCAATGTCTTGAGATAACACGCTTACCATACTTACTCTTCAATAAATCGATTGTAGCGTATGCTGTGTGGCTTGTGGCACTATCCATCGTCCAACTCCACATATTCCAATTCGGGCCAAAAATAATCGGTGCTCATGGCGCGATAACGCTGACCATTCACAGTAACGTGACGATCGTTATCATCGACGAAAAAATATGGCCCAATAACGCCGCCGGCATGCAAACCGCACCAAACAGTTATTTATTGTGGATGAAGTGGTGATTCATAAAGCACATGTTGGTTTTTACCCGACTAATAACGAATATTTTGCTTATTGACGAACCCATTGAGCCAAAAATGAGCTTCGTCACTGAAGATGATTTTGCGACTCCGAATATCTGTAGAAAATTTTTACAATTAGCAGACTTTGCTCATTAGTGTACCATAATGTTGAGTTTACTGAATAAATTGACAGTGACAGTGATTAGTGAAAGAGTGCGTTCACAAATTAAATTCACAAACTCAATTTTCTATTGGAAAACCCTATATTATTATCAAATCCTGTCATTACAATAATTGTTTTAATTTTTTAAAAATCGATTAGCTTGTATCAATTCGATAATAATCTTTCTTGTATGAATGACTATTTCAACAATATTGATTGGCCAAATGAATTTCTGAGCAAAAATATATCAGAAAAATTCTACATTTTCAAAGTTATTTTCAATAATTAACTTAAAGACTATGAACTTATGATAAGCAAACAAAAAAATTCTCAGAGTTCTGCTCATAGAAAGTTTAAAACATCCGGTTCTAATAATGATTATGCTCTTTTTTCTCGCAGCAGAAAAGAATTAATTTTTCTTTCTAAGTTTCCTTACAATAATTATATGGTATTCATTCCGTCGAAAGTAATATTACAATAGCCCAAAATCATCTTGGAAGTTTATATACACAAAAATATCACTGGATTTCCAACAATAATGCATCTTAATGACTGACAGTCAATTGACCCTAAGTGTATTGTAGATATGTTTGCTGAATACTTCCAAAGTTTTTATAATTCTTTATGAGGTTCATTCATCATCTTGGGATTCTTTCCTATTGTTCTAAAATACTGTGCTAGTTTACTTTGTTCTCCCTTATTGGATTTATTTAATCATTCCCTTTCGGATGGATTCTTTCCTGAGGAGTGGAATATCTCTACGTTAGTTCAAATTTTTATAAATTTTCAATCATTGCAAAACTTTTAGATAGCCTTGTCAAAGAAAAACTTACTTTTCTATCAGCAAGTACTAACATGACTTTTGGAAAGGTTGATCAACTGTTTCCATTTAGTGGAATTTACTAACTTATGTAAAAATTCGTTAAAAAATTCTTTAAGAAACGCTAAAGGCAAAAAAAAAACATTGTTTCCTTTGGTGTTCCAAAAGGCAGCTAGGTACTTCTCTAGGAGCTTCTCAGATTTTAAGGATCCCTATACTATTAAGGCATTATTTTGTGCCATCATTCATACTGTTGTTGTGTATGCATGTGTTGTTTGGGGTCCTTCCACTATTTCAAATATAAGTCACATGGAAAATGCAAAAAAAAAAAAAAAGATTTTCTTTACGTCATTTATTTTGTAATACTGGCGTTCAGGTTCATCATTCTTATCATTCCAAATGTCATTTGGTTGCAATGTAGGCACTTGAAACGAGATGAAAAATGAACAACGCCATGTTAATAAGAGATATTTTATGTGCCACAATCTAAAGTGGCACTCCAAGAGTCCTAAGGCCCAGCTAATTACATTTTGAAAGTACTCATAATCTTTTATAATATGGTCAACGTGAGCCTTCTTCTTGGTGTTGTGGAGTTTTTAACTTATACAGATCGGAATTAGATTTGTCTATGCCAAGTAATATTTTTAAAAATTTGTTAATTATTGGGCATATATTTTAATTCGTGAGGTTTTTTTTTTTTCAAAATTTGAACGTTTATTTAGGAAAAACATGTACAACAGTATTATTCAAAGTATTGCCCATCTGAAGATATGACTTTTTCCCATTTTTCTGGCAATTTGTGGATCCCATCCCAAAAGAACTGCAACGGCTTGGCAGCCAAGAATGAATCAAGCCAATTTTTGATATTCTGCTCTGATGTGAACCGTATTTAAGTGAGGGCGTTCTGCATCGACCGGAACAAATGGTAGTTAAAAGGGGCAAGGTCTGGGCTATAAGGCGGGTGGAGTAAGACTTCCCACCCACTGTTTTCCAAATAATTCTTAACCAGAATTGCAACATGGTGCCGAGCGTAGTCATGATGGAAAATTATTGCCTCGTGTCTGTGTCGCATATTCCGGACGTTTTTCGGCTACTGCTCTCTTCAAACGGATTAATTGTGTTTGGTAGCGTTGTCCATTGATGGTTTCAACCGGTTTAAGCAGCTCATAATACAGCACACCCATCTGATCCCACCAAATACTGAGCATTACCTTCGGGTCATGGATATTCGGCTTTGCCGTTGATTTGGCTGGTTGGAGTTATCGTAAGGAATCCATTTTTCATCACCAGTAACAAACCGATGCAAAAATGACTTCCTATTGTGGCGGTCCAGCAGCATTTCGGACAAGCAAAATAGCCTTTCGACGTCTTTCGGCTTGAGTTCATGTGGAACCCAATTTCCTTGCTTTTGAATATATCCAGCTGCTTTTAAACGTTTTGAAATGGCTGCTTGAGTGACATCCAAAGATTCTGCGAGCTCTTCTTGTGTTTGGCAACAATCTTCATAGAGTAATGCTTCCGGTTCTTCACCTTCAAACATTTTTGGCGTTCATCGTCTTCCAAACCAAAATCACCACTTTTAAATCGTGCAAACCACTTTACGATGACTTTCGGCAGCAGTTTTCTTCATATTAAAGTAATGAAGAAGAACTCCACGCAAAAACACTTTTTCAGACACAAAGTTCGACATATTTGAGTGAAAAAAAATTATTATTGTTTACGCTTCAAATGAATGACATGTACTGAAATGACGTACAATGACAGTAGTTTTCCAACTCATGTTTCAATGGAATAATATAACTTACGCCATCTCTTAACAAACCGCAGTTATAGACCTAATAATTTATTTAAGTTTACTGATTTATATCTGTTGAAGTTAACTTCGTAGACTGAAATAATAAAAATAAAACGGAAAATAGTTTTCATCAACGATCTCTTGTCTACTACTTCTAATCCAATATTTTCCTTTGCTGACGACAGTACTCTCTGCTTTTCATTTTCGTTCTTGCTCTTCGACTGTAGAACGGAAACGGTAGCGTATGTTAAGCTCATTAAATTCTGATATTAACAGCATAACTAGTTGAAGAACCACTGGCATTTTGTCTGCTGTCGTTAATGCGAAATTTGGCGATGTCGCCAAAAATGCTGCGAAATGTTTAGGTTTCCTTAAGCTACGTAAGAAATACTACACCCCCTCTGATCAGGCCTTAATAAATATAAGGTATTTATCCGCCCGAAATTGGCGTACAATGCCCACTTCTGGTTGGGTGCACAAAAAACATTTAGGCACCTACTAGGGTTCAAAACCATGCAATAAAACTTATAGATGATACTAATATCATTTAGCCAATGAACACCCTAGACCCCTTACTCTGTCTAATCGCTATTTCCACTACCAATGCTCTTCAAACTTTTAATTGTAATACTCATGATACATACATACATACTTATGAATGCTCATCAGTATACCAACAAGTTTACTTTCGGACTTATCCTAAAATATCGTGAATCGTTTCTAAGCTGTACAACTCGTTTATGGAATCCCCTTCCTAGCTTTGTATTTTCCAGTCATTATAACCTTCAAACATTTAAAACCAACATCCATCGGTTCTTCTTTTTTTTTCTCCCTGATTTTTCTTCGTCTGCGTTGTGTGCAAGCATTCACGAAAATTCAGGCTAGAAGCGAAAACAATCAGCAGACCTGTTCCAGCAACTGTGAACCATCGAGTGATAAAGTGATATAGTCTCAGAAGTAGAATGACTTACTTACTCACATATTGAACTTAATTCAAATAGAAAGGAAAATAACGCTGCCGAAGATGTGGCAGGTGTTATCACATCAACTCTTTAGCTTTAGCTTAATCTAAATATGTAGTAATACACTGTCATGCTGGAACGAAACAGTTTACTGGAAAGCGATTGTTAAAAGCAGCATCCTCCATTGTTCCTTGCTCATATCGGATAGCTAACTAACACTCCTAGCAATACAAATTTACAACCTAGCTTTAAGGTCAAGAGGAGCAAGGCGCCGCATAATAGTAACTAGGGCATCCGAAAATTATCGTTTTCCTAATAAGTGACGACTTTCAAATTGTCGAAGCTCACGGGGTAAATGAGCACACAGAAAAACCTGAAATACGATGACTACATTCGCTTGCTTCTGCATAGAATTATTAAACTTTATCAGACGATTTCGATCGCAGTTTCTTAGGTAAGAAGAGCAGGACTTACGACAGTTGTACCAACAATCAAAACCCTTAATTGAAACTTCTTTGTATAAAGCACATCACAAACCTACAGCTCCATCGGAAGCAAGTCGGAAATCTTTAGATATCATTGGATGGTAACACCTTAAAACAAAATATCATTGCGAAGAAGCCCATGAAAGGAAATTTGCTTAACCATGCAGCCAGAAGTGCGGGGCGCTCTAAGTGGTCGCGTCGCAAAACGACTGATGGGTGGTGGAGTTGCGGAGATTCAATCCAAATGAAACCAGCTTTAGGAAAACGATTTTTTGAAGAAATTGGTTTTACCGGTTCTTATAATAATTCCATTACCCAACAACGATGAGTTTGAGTTTTCAGATATTGAGTAATCCTCAAAGGGTACCTTACGTGTCATCGTACTTCCAACTCATTATTCTGGTCACATTGTCATGGGGTTGATGAGCTCCATTGCTTCAAAATGGTGATAAAATAGTCCCACGAATGAATCCAACCGCTGTTCAATGGAGTTTCGTACGGAGGTTACTTATCCGCATTTTACATGCAGAATTAAGGAATTATTTTTTGGAATTGTTTATTTTTTGGAATTCGATTTTTGTTTTTATTTCTCCGTGTATGAGGGTACCTTTTGTGAAGGGAATTATATTCCATATGTTGCTATTTCGGGAAGGGGAGGTGGGTTTGTATTGGAAATATATTTTCCCTTGAAATTGGAGTGCACTGACTGAGGACAAGTTTTACCATCAATTAAAGAGAAAAGTGAAAAAGGAAACAAAGATTGCTATCAGAAGAAGGGAGGATTCGTTTTTGTAATTTAACTCGATGAATAATAAATAGATGGGTAAACATCCATTATGTAAATCAAAATCAAAATAGAATGAAAAAAGTTAAACTCTGCGAGATGATATGCCCCGGATATCTTTTTTTATGAAAAGTGTGTAAAGCTTTGTGTTTTAAAAATTAGAATATGGATTCGTATAAGGACTGCACTGAAAATGATAAACAATTTTAAAATGAAAATATTTGACAAAGCCTTAAGTCGGTGAAATATTTATTTCAGGTTCTTCACAAAGATGACCTTGCTGTAATGTAGAGGCTTAAATAGGTACATACCCACCCTAGTGCACATACGAGTATTTAATCATATACTAACTATTGGTATCTATTCAACTCCATGAAAAACTACCGTTCAACCTCCATTTTACCCTATGTATCTAAGATATATACTCCAGGAACGAATCAATACATACTTACATAAATAAGAAAAATTTGCTTTTTCCCTTTTAGTTTGGCTGCAGGAAAAATCACAGTTGTATAACAGCGATAATGAAATTTGTGGATGGTATTAGGGAGTCTTTATATGATGACAAAGTTACCTTTCTGATGCTTTTTCAAAGCCACCAATTTGTGCCATAAGCTTCGAAGTTTATTTGGCTTCTCAAATGTGATAATGTTGATTTTCATTATGCATCTAGATGTGTTCCTCAGGATTTGATCTTGGGACCAAAACAAAAAATGTTGGAAAGTACATCAATTTTCAAATTGTATCAGTAGTTTTCAATATGTCCACCTTTGGCGCGAATAATGGTCTTGAGACGGCCACTCAAGTGGCTTTGCGGTATTTTGGACCATTCCCGGGGAAGTGCTTGTTTGAGGTGGTCCAAACTTTGGTAATTTTTAGTACCAATCTTCGCCTTCAAAATACCCCAGACAGAGAAATCCAAAGGATTTGCAATTTGCATCCGAAGAATTTGCAATCTATTGTGTCGAAGAAATGAAGTGTGGAATATTGTTTTTTAACCAATCTTGGTTGACACGCGTTTGTGAGATGCTGCTGAGTCTTGTTGAAATGTCCACGGTCTACGACCAAAATGGCTTCAATACTGCCTCTAGAACAGTTTCACAGTATACGATTGCAATTTGAGGCCACGGTCCATCGGTGCTGCCTGCTTTCTGGTGGCCGTCCGAAGGTGTAAATTTTCGAAAGACCTCTTTGGCAAGTAAACTTCGTTATTTTGTTTGTTTCGGCAACTCACTACTTTCGTGCAAGTGTAGCAACTCCTTCGCTCTTTCGACTCTTACTTTTTTTCGTTGCGGTGTAAGATCGTGTGCTTTTTGGAACTTCAATGGCTTCCAAGCTCATTTTTTAGTATGTGTTGCATCCGTTCTAACGATATGTTGAGTTCACGAGCTCAACTTCAACTCAATACTTTCCGAACCATTAATGCGATGTTGCTGTTTTTTTATGACCACCTCTATGGCGTTTTGCAACGCTGCCAGTATCACGGTAACGAGCTATGGTTCGAGACACAAATAATTTATTTATGCTGAGGTGCTGGAGGGCTTTAACGATAGCTACTTGTGGTTTTCCAGCCAAATATAAAGCAATCACACTTGAGACGCAAATCGTTAAAAAGGCTTGTAAATAATAAAATTATCTGTCATGTTTGAGCTAACTGTCATGAACGGTTTGGAAATTATAGCAGCCTGAAGTTGGTTGCAGTTCGAGGCAGGCAGGGTGTATATGAAGTACTACATCTGCTCTGAATATCACAATTTTATTCGCCCTTAGGATATACATTTTGCCAGCGAAAACTCTTACATAACAACCCAGTTCTAACCTTTGGATACGAATACTCTTGCAAAAGTGATGCGAATAGCCGAGGAAGGCTATTGAATGTCGCATTTAATACTATGGTGCATTATGTTTTTAGCTTAAGACTTAAGGCAGCATGTCGTTTGTTAATCTTCTTAGTTACAGACCTCTTATTTAGCTATGTAATTTTTGTTAGTTTTTAAATAAGTTGCAATTCAGTGTCTCGACCAGATCATATTCATTCGCGTTATTTTAGTTTTACCTCGAAGAAACGCCCTTGCGTTAAAAAAAGGGTGATTCATCGTGAGATTTGTAAAATAAAACACATAAATTTGAAAGTGAACTTAAAAATTTTATTATCGGTTAAGGGAACAATTCATGGCATTTTCTTTTTAAAAATGATGTCATGTAAATGTTGGCCATGACTACGTCTGAGGTAATCCATTCGAAAGGTCCAATTTTGGACGACTCGTTCAAGCATAGCGACTGGTATCTCGCCGATAACACGAGCAATGGCTTTCAAAGTGTCAATGGCTTATTCCTGAAGACCTGAGACCTTACATATCCCCAAAGAAAATAGTCCAAAGGTGTGATATCGCACAATCTAGGTGGCCAATTTACCGTAGCAATTCGTGAAATTAAGTGCTCAACATAATGATTTCTCAACAAGTCCATTGCTTCACGCGTTGTATGGCTCGTAGCGCCGTCTTGTTGAAACCAGAGCTCACCGAGACCATGTGCTTGAATTTCAGGAACCAAATATTTCGGTAACATAGCGCGATAACGGTTACCATTGACGGTAACATTTTGATTTGCCTAATTTTTGAACAAATATAGACCAATGATTCCACCAGCCCATAAACTACATTATACCGTTGTTTTTAATGGATGTTATGGTAGCCTCTTGGTACTCTTCGGATAACTTATCAGCCTAAATACGACAATTTTTTTATTAACGTATCCTTTGAGCCAGAAATGTTCTTCATCACTGAACAAAATTTCACGATAAAATACCGGATTTTCATTGAGTTTTTCCAGAGCCCATGGACTGAAAATATAATGCAAATTGGGGTCGCCTGGCTTTAATTCTTGCACAAGTTGAATTTTGTACGCTTTTAGGCTAATATCCTCACGTAAAATATGCCAAGTTGTCAAATAAGCATAGCCAAGCTGCTGAGAACGACGACGAATCGATTCGTCCCTGTCTTCGCGTACAGTCTCAGCTACAACTGCTATAGTTTCTACACTACGGGCTGGATGTGGTTTAAACAGTCGAGTATCATCCACTTATGTAAACTGAGACTCAAATTTGCGAATGGTATTGGCAATAGTGGTTTCAGTAGGTCGATTATGCACACCGTAAATTTCTCGAATCGCACGAAAAACATTTCCCACAGAACGCTGATTTTCGTAATACAGCTGAACAATTTGGAGACGCTGTTGTCATGTAAGTTTTTCCATGATGATTTGCCGTAACGTAACTGAACAAAAATGACAAACAGTTTGATAGGAGTCATGCGTGATCTGTCAAAAAAGGCCTATTAAAAATCAAACCTCACGATGAATTACTCCTTACTATCAACGAAACTGAAGTCGTCTGTCCATAACATTATCATTGACTTATATATTATAAAATATAATATTTCTGTATGTTATCTATTAAGTCTATTTGGTTTCCACTAAAATAAAGTAAAGGATTTTATACTTATTACATATAAAAAAAATAAATTTATTTATTTTCAGAGCCAACCGCTCGAGTTTAATGCTAGACACACCCTCAATACCAGAATTCTAATTTACATTTTCGCTAAGACTAAATTGCAGCGATGCAGTTTCCACGCAGACCCGTTGTGTTATTCCTACCATTAGGATCAAGTTCCAATTCGTTCAGGTGCAAAGCGGATGCGCGTGTTCATCGTTTGCACTTTTTATATGGCGCGTGCATGGCTGATCGTGTTAACTGCCATCCAG
Source organism: Volucella inanis (assembly GCA_907269105.1). Lineage (NCBI taxonomy): Eukaryota > Metazoa > Arthropoda > Insecta > Diptera > Syrphidae > Volucella > Volucella inanis. Next base: position 155,628,536 of record OU026153.1, read on the forward strand.
CTTAGGTTACTGACAGGTAACCTACCTCCGTAGGAGGCAAATGCAGATACCTTCGACTGAGACAATGAGAATCTCTGTAATGAAAGAAGAGTTTCTTTTAAGGTTTTAAAGAGTTCTCTATTCTTGGCACTGATGTCGTACAAATGTCCCAGATTAGGCATAATTCTTTTGCTCGTTATGCTGGCCACCACGGTAGAAAGTACCTGTAGACTTATATCCGGTAAACTGGAGTATGACTGGTCCTTGATTCTGAGTGTTTCATTGTTCAATTGAATGAGATAGGAACCATCTATAGAAATAGAGGAATTTTTACCCAATCGTGACCCGTTAAAATTAGTTAGAAAGATTGTATTTTCTGCGATCTATTCGATGATCTCTTCGTTAGTGTTTTTGAGGTCGCATTCTGGGCAGGCATGTGTCCTCTGGTAATTTCCCTAAAAGTCTTAAAAAAAGTTTTTTTTATTATTTTTATAAAATAAATCGAGTTTACAAAGTTAGAAGTTTGTTGTACATATGATTGACTGTAGTATATAATATTTAAACAATAATTTATCTAAAAATGGCTGCTGTGCAGCGTTTCTCAGATGATCTTCCTTTTTTGTAAGGCCAAACCAACAGCTCCTGTAAATTTTGAATATGATGAGTTACTAATTTTTTTTTATAGTACATTACAACAGCTATACATTGATACATTGCTTTTTGGCCAAATGGCGCACTTCCAGAGTCAAACGTGCAAAATTCTTAGATCAATCGCCAGTAAATCGTTTATACCAAATTAACTATGCCGCAAAAAAAAAAAAAAAAAAAAAAAAAAAAAATCTTTCGTTCTTATTTACTATAGACAATATATTTTTAAAGCCAAAGTTAAAATTTGAAGTGAATTGGATGAAAATTGTTCAAGTTATAGAATGTTAAATTATAGAAAGTCCTACATGGAGGCCTTGTACTTTACTTTGAAAAACAAGTACTTCGAGATATTTCCCGTCCATAATCTTTTGGGATATAATTTTTGAGGTCCTAAGGGACCACTGAAAGCAATTAAAAAAAAATCGATTTTTTGAAAATCCTAGATTGGCCTAACTTCTTAAAACGATTTTTTCGTATATTGATGTGTTTCCTAAATGAAAGCAATCGCCCTTAAGTCCGTTAGTCATGTCATAATTAACGAGTAGTTTCGCGTAATCCAGGTCGATTCGTTTTCGGTTTTAAGCTGTAGCGCAAACGTTTACGACATAAAAGATATTATTGCCGACATCTGGGATCGATAGTACATGTAGAAATAGCGTTCCATTACTATACACGGAGGTTCAAGGAGGTATTCTACGGCTTCCATTAAAATTTTGATAAAGAAGGATTTCCAATTCGTTGTTAAAAGTATTGACCTCCTGGAAGTCTAATATATTGCTGTTAATTTTTCCGGTTTTAGCCATTTGGCAAGCCATAATTATTTCGTTTATACCTTCTTTCGGAATAAGTATTTTGTTGAATAGGTCATGCCTTATTTTTTTCCGTTTCTCCCTTCTGTATGGCATTATTGTATCGATTTATTATTTCGTTTATTTTACTCGTAATCTCTTGTATCTTGCAAAAAACCGTCTGATTAATTCTATATTGATGGTTATTGTTATTCACAATGTCTGGCTGCGTCCGTAAGAGTTTTTTCCAGTCAGTTGCGTCAGGCGAGCTCGCCGGCCATTTCCAGGCAGACCCAATCTAGTCAGTAGACCGAGTCCGTCTTGTCCTTGGTTCGCTTAATTTCCTTAATTGTTCTTTCGTCTGGTTGAAATGGTAGTTTAAGACCAAACGCTCCTCCTGATCTGCTATGTGATTCATAGCCAGTCGTTCGGTCTGTTCGATAAGTGTGTTTTAATTTTTAGTCTATGTTTTGCCTTCTAGAACTATCACAATTGGTGATTTATATGCGAAGGTGTGTAGGACTTGTGCGGAAACCAAAAAAAGCTAGACTGTAATATTATTCCATTAATTTATTAATTAGCATTACGAGTTACAATACCAGTGTGTAACACTTAATCTAGTTCAGCTTGACTGAATATATAAGATGATTGAATTTGGCCATAATAATATATTGTGCTTATTTATGCCGGCTAGGAAATCACCCCCCTCTTTTATTGCTTTTTTTATATTTTTTTTATTATTTTTTTGTGTTATTTTAATGGGTTTTATGAATTCTTTTAACACGTTATTGTGACGGCGTTTGTCATTTGCGACAGTTTATTTTGTGGACAAGAGTTTGCTTTTGACTTTTATGCATTTCAACGCAATACGTCTTGGGAGCAGTCCATGCTTCGTTAAATAATACTCCAAGGTACCTTCTGAATTTTTATCGAATATATAAGAGGTTTTGGTAATTGACCCCCTGAGACTTGTTGAAGTATGCATCAGTAGGCTTTCGTTTGTATGGTGTTATTATAGCGATCTACGGCTATGCTTTCGAACTTGAGGCACCGGTAAATCTCCAACATAGTGGAGTGGACTCTTTCTATTTGTCCATTTACCTCGCTTCTGCCAAATTAGTCTTCAAATAAAGCTTCATAATTTGGGCCTAATGTATGTTATATGGCTGATTTTTCTTTAATATGAAGAAATTTAGAGAATTTTGAAAACTTATCAACCACCGTTAGGTAGGAATTTCTGATTCTGGATTTCCATAATATCCATATTGAGAATTTCGCAAGGGTGCTTGGGAGATGGTGCTATTTGCAATTTAGGGATTGTTAGATGTCTATCATACTTGTTTGCATTCCAAACTTTACATAAGGCAGAGAATTTCCTAATCTGAGCCATCATATGTGGAAAATAATATTTCTCTAGGATTTGCTCCTTGTTTTTTCTAGGAGCATGATGGGCTTTTCTGTGTTCCCTTTCTATAATTAGAAATCTGCGCTCTTCATTGGCGACATCCTCAACAATTCTTTGAGTCACCCGTAGCTTGTAACTTCCAAAATTTTCCAGATAAACCCTTTCCAGCATTCCGGGATAATTCTCTACGATCTTCATTCCATTTATAACGTTTGAATTAAATTCTTTCCTCAATTTTTTCACAAGATTATCATAGAGTAATGTTTTTAAAGAGATGTAGTAGAGGTGGTAGCTTGGGTTTGGCTTCTCGTGAGAGCGTAGGACATTGCCAATCTTAAAGATCAATTGATTTATGAAAATATTGATTGGGGCTTCCACTTGCGGAATGAGGCCCAGTATCACTAGGAGAGAGCCCATAAAATCCTTTTTAAGCAGTGTCATTTCGATCTACCTTGGAGAGTCGGCTTTCGCTTGCAGTGTCCACGACTCCATCTGAAGGTGAATTTAGTTGACTCTCGTTAGCAGTTTTGGTGTTGATATCTGACAAGTGATGGATTTCCGTCCTAAGTCTAGAAAGAGCGGCAGCCACAAAGTTAGATTTACCAGGAGTGTAAATCAACTCATAGTTGTACTCCTCAATTCTTGCCTTTCAGCGCTTAAGCTGTTTGTTATGGTTTCTATTGCTCAGCCTAATAGCTGAGGGAGCAGGAGATGTATGTTATTCCATAAGTTTTTTCTTGCCATGGTTACATGGAAGTAAGGAACTCTTTCAGTCTTTCGTAGGACTTTATTGTCTCTTTGTTAAAGGTTAAGGAACGTTTCCTGATTGGGTCACACTAAAATGTAAAAAGTCCCCACGTGTTAGGGGCTAGGGGTTTTGCCACTTTAGCATAGTTCCGCATGAACTTCTTATATCTTTACAGTTCCTTTAGATTTCTGGCAGCAAGAATGTTTTCAATGGTTTTACTCGGAGGATACCCTCTGGAGTAACCTTATATCCGATCTTATATCTTTAATCTGGCCTCGCTAAGTTTGGAGAAAACGGTTTTAATATCTTCAAGTGATCTTCTTCGGATTTGCTAAAGACGATTATATCGTCGATATATATATATACATAGCATATATTACCGATTATCTCTTTGAGCTCATCATCTATCATCCGCTGGAGGATAGCGGGAGCATTTTTCAGCCCGAAGGGAAGTTTTGGTCATAGGCCGTTTTCAGTCTAACTTCCATATTCATCAAGATTTGATGAAATCCTGAAGTCAGGCCGAGTGTTGTGAAGAGCTTAACATCTCCTAGACTGGCCAGCGTTTTTAACCACTGAGTTTCGGCTTTTAAGGAACAGCCCATATAGGTGTATTATATGAACTGTTCGAGGGACGTATGATATTTTCTGACAGAAGTTCCTTAATTTGACGTTCTATCTGTTCCCTCATGCAAGCCGGATAGGGATAACTTTTAGCATACATAGGTTCGTGCAGGTTTGCGCGGATTCCGGCTCTAACGTTGATTTTTACTTTTTTTTACGGATCCAAAGAGATTACTGAACTTTTCGCAAACAATCCTCAATCTGGATTTCGCAAATAAATCCCCATTAGGGTCAACATTTGATTTACTGCGTTTGAAGGGCAATTTTTTAAGATAATGAATGATGCGACAGCGATTGGAGCCGTAAGTCACTAATTTTAGCCGTGGTTGCGATGCTCTTGTGCGCCGGTGCATTGTCTTGCAAAAACAAAATTTTTTTTCGCTTCATGTGGGGCCGTTCAATCGTTTCAATAATTCACAGTAATACTCGCTGTTGATGGTTTTCCCTTTTTCGAGCTAGTCCACAAAGAGTATGGCATGACAATCCCAGAAAACCGACGCCATAACCTTTTCAACTCGTCCGCTTCCGAGCACTCGTGTCGGCTTCAGTCCATTGCCGGGCACTCATTCTGTTCTGGTGTTCAACAGTTACCGATCGATGCCAAAAGTCCGCCCGATTCCGCATCAGCAAGTCCAAACACTCTTTCGAAGTACTCTCGCGTTCGTCAGGAGTGGGTATGCGCGGCATCTAGCGGCAGGATAACATTTTCATATGCAGAATATTGCCCAAAATATGGATGTAACCGCATCGGAGGGTTGGATGATCGATATTGGAGTTGCGGCCACCACGAAACTTTCGAAGCCTCTCAAAAAATAATGTTTTATGAGAGAACGAAAATCGTTTCTGTCGATACTCAACATGATGCCAAACACGTCAACAACAATCAGCTGTCAAAACAACCCTAAAGACGGTATCGCACTGAAATTTAGCATGTCTGCCTAAATATGAACGGACTTCAAGGCACCATAACCTTTTTTGCAGTAGCAGCGCATTTTGGTGGTCAAGGAGGTTCCTTTCCTTGTAAGCTGGGGGTACAGAGAATGGAATATTTTTTATTAATTCCAGTGTCGATTAGAAAGGTTAAAATGTCCCCGTCTCGCGTATGGTACCTGGAAATGAGGATCCCATCATACAATTTTCTGGTGTTTAGCGTTCGTCAGGTAGATCAGCAGATTCGATCGCATCTGGTATTTCAAGACTTGCGAATGGCACATTGTACTGCTGTTGTTTTCGGGGATTATAGTTATTTGATCTAGGTTCTCGTTTGAATCGTTTTATCCCTGAAGTTGTGATTAACACGTTACTTAATTGTAATAGATGCCCTTCAGAAATTCCAGTTTTGAATCTCCATACAAGCTGAATACTCTTCGGGCAAGGGTTTTGGCTTTTGAATGATTAACATCCTTGAGAGGCCAAACTTAAACCTCGTACGAAGACATCTAGTGCGTGATTTCTATAGATTTTCACCAAGGCGATCGTTGTTTCGGTGAAGTAAGTCTCAGCCCTTGATTTTACTAATGATCACGCAGAACTGGTATTTAACGGTCGCGTAAAAATCATTGACTCTTGAGTTTACCTGCGTTTATTGATTTAGCTAGTATTCGAGTGTTCGGATATCTCTCTTATTAGCGTAGTAAAGGGAGAGAACTCTTTTCATCTCGGATCAGTCGTTGTCAAAAATTTTGTTTGAGATAAGCGCAGAATCTGCCTTGCCTCAAACCTTCTGGCGGATATGTTTGAGTATTGCCCTATATATATGGACTTACTAAGAACTATTTAAGAGTCCTTCAAAAGAGACCAGAAGATAATGTCGAGTTGGAGATTTAATAGTAATTAAGGAGCCTACCGCCCTTTAATTGGTCCCTAGGCCGAATTGAGGAAATTCATATAGGAAAGGACGATTATGTCTTAGTAATTATGCTTTGTCCTTCAAATTGAACATTTAAACGCCCAGTTTTAAAATTAGCTATCTTACCAACTTCCTAAATTCCTTCAATGTGGATGGGATGCTATAAAATGTAAGGTATCTTAAGACGAAATTGAAACATAGATATCAATTAAAGTAATTATACATTACGATTAAGTTCAATTTTTTTTTAGCGTCCCTCATTGCAACATTCGCTTTTTCTTGCTTACTTTTCTTTCTTGGTTACTTTGCATTTTTTCTAGTATGCTACAGCATCTAGCAAAACAAACTAATAGCTTTTGTTTTAACATTAACCAAGTAAACATAGTCTCATTTATTTTGTTTTATTTTTTATTTGTTAGAAATAAAAAAATTATATATATTATACCGATTCACTGATAAGAAGTGTTACATTGCTTACGAATAATACATAGGCTGAAAGAGAACGCACCTTTTGAATTAAATCCATACCATTTCAGTTAGTACCAACCTTCAAAAGATACGTGTATAAATTTAACAGTTGTCGGACGATTAGTTCTCGAGATATAGCGTTGAGAGTGAAGCAACTTTTGTTATTGTGAAAAAAATGGATTCAAAGCAATTTCGTGTGTTGATTTATCATTACTTTTTGATGGGAAAAAATGCAGCCGATGCAAAGAAATGGCTTGATAAGTGTTACCCGGACTCTGCACCAGCCGAACGAACCATTTACAAGTGGATTGAAAAATTTAAAAGTGGTCTACAAGCACCGAAGATGATGTACACAGTGGACGTCCAAAAGAGGCTGTTTCAGATGAAATCATCAAAAAAGTCCACAAAATGATTAAGAATGACCGTAAAGTGAAGTTGATCGAGATAGCTGAGGCTCTGAAGATATCAAAAGAGCGTGTTGGATATATCATACACGAATATGCAAAAGTTCTGTTCAAAGTGGGTGCCGTGTTTGCTTACAGTCGACCAAAAACAATAACGTGTTAATGATTCAGAGGAGTGTTTAAAGCTGTTCAACCGCAATAAAGCCTAATTTTTGCATCGGTATGTGACAATGGATGAAACTTGGCTCTATCACTTCACACCAGAGTCAAGTCGGCAGTCAGCTGAGTGGCGAGCAGGCGACGAACCTCGTCCAAAACGACTAAAAATTTAACAGTCGGCTGGCAAGGTTATGGCATCCGTATTTTGGGATACACATGGAATAATTTTCATCGAGTATCTCCAAAAGGGGCGGACTATCAACAGCGACTATTACATTGCGTTGTTGGAGCATTTGAAGAACGAAATCGCATAAAAATGGCCGCATTTGAAGAAAAAGAAAGTGCTGTTTCATCCAGACAATGCACCGTGTCACAAGTCGATGAAAACGATTGCAAAATTGAATGAATTCGGCTACGAATTGCTTCCCCACGTATTCTCCAGATTTCCTGTTCGCAGACCTCAAAAGAATGCTCGTCGGAAAGAGATTCAAGACCGATGAAGAAGTAATCGCCGAAACAGAGGCCTATTTTGAGGCTAAACCGAAATCGTACTACAAAACTGGTATCGAAAGATTGAAAAATCATTTCAATCAGTGTATCGCCCTCGAAGACAACTATATTGATAAATAAAGTTGAATTTTGCAAAAATTTTGTGTTTTACTATCAAACGGCATTGAATTTTCAGCCCATGTGTTATGTAATAACAGTAATAAGCTTCTTTTAGTGCTATTCATGTATTCCACAGCCAGGCCAGCAGTGAAAAATCTCTTCAGAGTTGTCAGTAGCTAGTCGACACCTTTTTATAAAAAGTTGGGTAAAAGTAATGTCTAGGTATAAATGTGCCATCATTTTTGCAAATGGTATCAAGTGTCATTGTGCTTTGACATTTATCTTACAAGCAGATAGTGAATTAGTTGACAACAAGCACTAAAGCGATACACACCAGAAGAACCCGGAATTGTTGTTACTACTTATTTGATCAATTTCCGGTCTGTCGTTTTAGTCCAGCGTGAATTTCGTCGTCGTCCTGCTCCATATTCGCGAACAACTAATTTATTTTATTTTAGTTTAATTTTAATTTATTGAGCTTAATATAAATTAATACAATAACTTAAAAACTAGGACTGAAAACCTAACGAAAATTAAAGGTTAGGAACTAAGCGAATGGTGGAGGAAACTAAGTTTGAGACGGGAAGTGCTCAGGCTAAAATTAAAAATAGGACATCGTAAATTACAAGGGTTACTGTTGAAGGAAATGGAATTGTAAAGGGAGGCACAATCCACAGAACCGGGGAGCAGTCGATAAATGAAGTACATGTCAGCTATGTGCCTGCGATTTTCGAGGGTATTCAGGTTAAGAAGTTTGAGACGGTTACAATAGGGCGGTAAAATATAAGGGTTATACAAAGGTAGTCCTCGAAGGGCAAATCGAAGGAAACGACGTTAAGTCCTTTTGATCCTATAGGGTGATTCATCGTGACGTTTGATTTTCAATAGACTTTTCTTGACAGATCACGCATGACTCCTATCAAACTGCTATCTCAGGCTTGTTCAGTATCGCTTAGCAAATCATCATGGAAAGACTCACACCACAGCAGCGTCTCCAAATTATTCAGCTGTATTACGACAATCAGCGTTCTGTAAGAACGTGAATCGTGCGATTCGAGGAACTTACGGTGCGCATAATCGACCTACTGAAACCACTATTGCCAATACTATTCGCGAATTTGGTTCCCAGTTTACATAAGTGGATGATACTCGACCGGTTAGACCAAATCCAGCATGTAGTGCTGATGTAGCTGAAATTGTACGCGAAGACCTTGACGAATCGATTCGTTCTCGTTCTAAGCAGCTTGGCTTGGCGTATTTTACGTGAAGATGTCGGCCTAAAAGCGTACAAAATACAGCTTGTGCAATAATAGAATCCAGGAGACTTGAATTTGAGTCAAACTTTAGTGAATGGGCTCTGGAAAAATTCACTGAAAATCCGGTGTTTTATTATGGATATGTTAATAAATAAAATTGCCGTATTTGGGTTGATAAGCAACTCTAAGAGTATCAAGAGCTACCATTATAGTACATCCATTAAAAACAACAGTATGGTGGGGTTTATAAGCTAGTGGAATTATTGGTCCATGTTTCTTGAAAAATAATTCAAATCACAATGTTACCGTATATGGTAATCGTTATATGTACTATGCGCTTCTTGAAATTTAAGCACATGGTCTCGGTCAGCTCTGGTTTCAACAAGACGGCGCTACGAGCCATACAGCGCGTGAAACAATGGACTTGTTGAGAAATCATTTTGGTGAGAACTAAATTTCACGTTTTGATACGGTAAATTGGCCGCCTAGATCGTGCGATATCACACCTTTGGACGTTTTTCTTTAGGGATATGTAAAGTGTCAGGTCTTCAAGAATAAGCCAGTTACGATTTTCAAAAGCCAACATTAATCGTGTTATCCGCGAGATATCAGTCGCTATGCTCGAACGAGTCGTCTAAAATTAGACCTTCCAAATTGACCACCTCTGACGTAGTCATGGTCAACATTTATATAATATTATTTTTGAAAAATAAATGCCATGAATTGTCCTTTTAATTTGTGATAAAAATTTTGAGTTCGCTTTCAAATTTATTTAGTTTATTTTACATTATAAATCAAACCTTACGATGAATCATTCTATAGATATACGAAAAGGGACCACACTTGGCTTACATATCCGAGAAGGGGCCAGGCAAGGGTGATGTAAAATTATCTTGTCACAAAGAGGTTGCAAAATTATTAAGAGTGAGTTGAGTTGGCTCTAAGCATTATCTCATCAATATGCGGACGGATGTTTAACTCTCTATCGTATAAAATTTCAAGGTCGGGATGAGTTGAGTATAGGTTGGCCATGTAGAAAATATAGTCGAGTAGGAGATTGATTGGTCTTACGTGACAAACATTAAGCTCTTAATAATTTTAAGATACCAGGTGAAAAACGTATCGAGGTCTTTCTGAAAGAAAACAGAGTAGTAAGAATAGAGAAAATAGGGCAATGTCTAATAATTCTCTCATGATCGTCTATAATTGAAACAGACGGGGGCCTAGACGGCTGCCTTGTGGGACACCAGATGTTGCTAAAAGCGGGGTTGGGATGGCAGACCGAAAACGAATGCTATAACAACAATTCTCCAGATAACAAGATTTATATTTTAATTATATGGTGTCAAAACCAATTGAATAAAATTTGAAAACGATCAATAGATGAGGTATTTTTTCGAAGGCCTTGGCAAAATCTGTAGAAACGACATCGGTTTCGTTGCCATAATCTAAGGCTGAAAGCGCAAATTATGTTTCTAGTAGTTGATCTACCGTTCAGAAATGCATGCTAACTAAGTGATATGAACAACTTGCATTGAAAGTTTAGAACTTCCTATGAAAAACTCCATTCCCTTTTGTTGTGTATTTTACTCCTCTGTCCTCATGACTTTTTTCGTGTTGTGTTGTTCAGGTGGAAATTACTGGAATCTTTGGACTCAGTTTCCTCTCTCGGCCTATCGCTCCAAAGATGACCATATAAGTACCCCAGATAGAGCCAAGCGGACGATCTGGAGACTCAAGCGAAAGGACAGTTGGTCCTCTTGGTACCCTGAGAGGCTAAGAGTCAGAGGTCTAGGCAAATGCAAATGTCTAATGACATATGCAAACTATGGCAAGTGTTTATAATAGTTCCACAGACAGCAGCTGGTGATAGTAAGTTTCAATTTGATTACTTGAGAAGTGAGTCTTAACCATGAGACTGAGTATCCCCACTTTTGACTAGTGTGGCAGATTTTCCCCTTTAAGGGACTTCGACCAGTCTGTTAGTTGAGTGCATTTCAACATATCGTAATGACCTTTATAGGAAGAACTCTTGAAAATTCGTTTCCGATGTAGAGCTCATAGTAGCAGCATAGTACTTGCCAACTGGTAATTTGTTAAGGATGCTTGTTGGATAGATTGACTGTGAAGACTATTTCCTGTCATACTTTTGCAGGTGAAAACCAACAATGTAAATGATCAACTCAGTCGTTGGAATGAAGTAAAATTGCATTTGCAGCTGTCACAGAAATGATGCTTTTCTGTTTGCTGCATAATGACTGCAGTAACCTGACCTTTGTTACGTACACAGACTGTTTTGTTTGTTTTTATATTGAAAAGCCTACCGCATAGGGGAGCAGTAGTATTATATTTAGGTTTTTGAAGATTATTTGAAGTAAATATCTGTGATTTATATTTATGTGGTCATTTTTTTTTATTTATAATACATCCGCTTGAGAATCGACTGCAAAATTATTCTTTCAAGGTACAGATAATGATATGAAATCCAGATCCAATAGTTTCGAAAGAAGCTTTGTCTAAGCCCACATTTAAGAGGAAGCGGTTTTTATTTGTGCTTGCAACAATAGATTTTTATGTCTTAACAAGTTTCATTACTTTTGTGATTTATACTAAAAAAAAAAAAGACTCCTTTTGGGAAGTCTGGCTTTTTCTCTTTTTAACATACACAGTTCACTAAGAGGTAGCATATACTGCGACATCTCAACGTGAGGCAACAGCTTATAGGGTATTGCCACAAATCGTCGCCCTGCTTATCGCAAAATCACCCAAGATGAGCTTGAGGTGCAATAATATTTCATGAGGCTTCCCAAAGTCCATAAGCGTGATCGGATTCCACGTCTGGAGAGTATCTGTGGGTTATGCATACCAAACCCACTTGTATGAAAGGAGACTAGTACGAATGCACGGCATCATGAAAGTAAACGTAATGCTTACGTAAAGAGAGACACAGCGGGATAATATTTATTAAGCTCCTATAAATCACAGGGTCTTACTCTACTTAATACGTTAGTTATTAAACAAGAACACTACTTGATTAAATACTGCAGTGGTGGACGCCAACCACAGATAGATTACCACATATGTATGCTAGAATAACTCGAAACAGCGAGTAAGAGATTCTTAAGTAATTTTAAGCGAATATCAACCAAGTAAGCACCAGTTTTTTCTACCAGAATCTTACACGCAAAAACCAAATGACAACCGATGGCATATTCTCTAAGGTCTCGGCTACAATAAGAAATCTTGGAGATGCAATGCGATCGAATGCCTAACCAGTGAAAGGAGTGCTTTCTTGATCTATTGTATATATAAAGACAAAGCTGACTCCAGAAATTACAATAACTATCGATCGATGAAACTAATGTCGCTCGACAACGGAATATTATCAGACGCCAAAGAAGTCTATGCGGTTTTTTGGGAGATTTCAAATCTTTATCGATTTGGAAGAAATATTCGACAGAGTTTTTAAAGATCTTATTTGGACGGTACTAAGACCACCCAATATACCAGAGACGTACGTAATGATAATAACGTTAAAAGGAAAGTTAAATGCGTAGCGGAAATACCAAATAAATTCAAAGTGAAAGTTGGAGACACCAAGGTAGTGTACAAAGTACGTTACTTTTTAATTTCGTGCTAGATTTTCTATTGAAGCAGTATTTTAACGAGTCCGATACAATTTCTTTACTTTGCGCCGATAATATCGCTATCGAAGGAAAAGACACGACGGGCCTCCAAGGAACTCTTAATAATTGTAGAAAGGCGCTGGGATATAACGTGTTACGAATCGCCGTACTAAGATTGAAAATGTACTTCCATTTACATTTTTCCAAAGTAACGAAACCTATTCCTGACATCTATTTAGAAGGAGTCATCGTGAGTCATCTGTCGATAACCACCAGAGAAATTGCAACGGCGATGGCTGGGTGACAGAGGCGGCACCTTCTGGGTTTCACTCGGCCACAACAACGAAACCACTGGTTTAACGACCAGTGCCTGCAAGCACAATCAGATAAGAGACATATAGAGCGGCGCTGCATAGAAGAACTAGAGCTACTCAAAAGGTCTACAAGCAGCAAAGGAAAGACGAACACCCGCTTCTCAGAAGCAAATGAAAAGAGCATGAGATTCGGAAGTTTTATCAAAAGGTAACAAAAAAACATGCCACGACACAAACCCCGGATCGAAGCCTGTAGAGCGAGGGAAATATGGTAGTAGAGTCGCAGCCAATGCTGAGAATTTGTGGAAAGAGCATTTATGTAGACCATATAAATCAAACACTGATGTCAGGTAGAATGAATCTTTCAAGCAGAACGATGTAGACCAACAATTTCATTTAGACGACCTGGATGATGGGAAAATAACCATATCTTAGCTTAAGTCACACAAACCTGCTGGAGCAGAAGACCTGACTGCCGAGCTCTTCAAAGCGGTACGCGATGGCTTAGTAAAGAAAATATATATGTATGTATGTACGTTTGCTTCATCAATCTTGTAATTCGATTTCTTTAAAACGATTCTTCAAACAGTGAAAGAAAACTACTTGTGGCGTGAACCACAATAGGCACAATTTTCCAAAAGTCCGTTCAATAATTCGCAGATGCCTATGATATGAACATAATTGGAAGAAAGCAGCATGATGTCAGTGGCGCTTTCGCGAGCATTGGAACAAATGCGGCTAAGACAGGTTTAATGGCCAACGGACCAAGACCAAGTATATTTTGTCAACAAGAAGGGACAACCAACACCAATGTCTCGGATAGAACGTCAACCTCGACAGGTATAACTTTGAGGTAGTTAAAGAATTTGTCTGCCTAGACTAAGCTGCCAAATTAGACAACGAAACCAACAATGAAGAATAACTCTTTTAATCGTTGCTTCTTTGTGTTGAGTAGGAAATTGACTTGCAAAACCTTCTCCCGGACAACAAAAGTTGTCCTAATAATCCCAGTCCTATCCTAGAGGCATGAACTTTATAATAAATGAATGAGGATGCTTGACTGCTTTGAGAAAAAGATTCTGCGGGTGATTTTCGGACCCGTCTGCATAGACGGTCAGCCCAGGATGAGGTACAACGAAAAACTGTCCGTGATGTACCGTAAAGGTCCAACAAATGAGGTAGCTGGGCCATGTAGAGTAGATGGACACCAATGCTCCGCTCTGAAAAGGGAGAGCGCAAGCGGGAGGGGACTTCAAACACCTAAGTGTACTTTAGCAGATCGCAAAAGATCGAGATGGCTGCAGATGCTTGTTGGTCTAAGACCACCTTAAGTAAATGAGTAACCAGCAACCAGTAAGTAATGAACCAGCATTCTTATCTAATGCTTCGACTACGAAAAGACAGTTTTGCAATAAGTTGCAGCATACACTCTTCTGAAATAAATTTTTTGCGACTATAACATTTTAGCTGATATTCGCTATCCTTAAATGGTATTATAAAGTTCGGCTAATAAGCAAACGATTTTTGATTCTAGTGCGAGGATCTACCTAATATTCCTAAATATATTGCAGATTCGCTATTTCTTGTGCTGTTTATACTTTCGACTGTTTTTTTTTTTTTTCTTTTTAAGGTAATATATCTATCATTCGCTTATTTTTTTCCCCAAGGAGAAGAACTTACAAATTAAGAGTTCAAATAACTGCTCCATATTTACAACGCCTTCAGAAGCTGGTCGGCATGCATGAACGATTGCAAGTGTCAGTGCTTAATCAACTAATTAATCTTGCAGATTGCCTCAATTGGTCGCAATGTAATGTAAATGGTACAAAATAAACTACATACCACTGCGAACAGTTCTTTGCTAATTACTGGTTACTTGGTCGAATAATTAAGATCCCCTTGTTGTTATTATCGGCTTAATTTAAACACATCTTACAAGACATGGGCGAGAATTTTTAATTAAGCACATGAACCCTTGCATTTCCGTCAAATTTCTGCCAACCACTAATTGAACGCACTTGGTGATTAGGTACAAAGAAATATGAACGACTGTGAATACTGATCCTTTCTTTCTGATCTGATCTGATCTTTTCTTTATGTTGTATAAAAATTAAACGATTTTTCTTTTTTAAATGATATGTGTGAAAGTCTATGAACCCAAAAGTAATTTGTTTATTCTTAAAGAACTAGAATTGTGGGTATAACTAACACTTCCTATAAAGGAAAAGGACCAACGCATTTTAATTTCCGTCTTGTTAATGGTATGTAGGAACGTAGAGCCTGCAACATTGTGAGCTTACTGAAAGTAGGGTCCAGTTAGTAAATCGGTTACAGGTTCGATCCGCAGTCGATTTCCTCTGATAAAGTAGTTTGAAAGCACATCCATCCAAGAAGAAACTGTTTTTGCGAATTCAATTTAAAGATTACTTTGCTCTACTTGGCTGGTTACAATGTTATTATCAGTAGAACCTTATCCACTGCTATGATTACCTATACGTCTCCTGCAAGGTGAAGGCCAGAATCTAGGGAACAACATGTTCCCTTTTATAGTACCATCCAAATCTGTATATTTCAGCAAAGAATGCTAATACAGAGAATGCTTGGATTCGCAGTTGCAAGTTCAAAACAAGCCGCAATGATAGTTGATCAATCTGCAACAGAAAATCGAAACTTCAGATTACAACAGTGTAGCAGATAGAAAACTATTTGAGTTGTCCTTAATTTCAGTATATAAGGAAACCTAAACTTGCCTAACAGCAAAAGGCGGAGGTTTATGGTCGTTCTGAAACTACCTGGGCCGAAATAGGGGCAGACAGGAAAACAAGGAAGTGAAGGTTGGTAATCAGGCCCAAGTGCCTAGAGATATGCCTTATATCTTAATGTTTACCCAGGGACAGCTCACTACCTCTTAAATGTGCCACTACCACGGATGTTCCATGTAGTTAAATGGCTGTTGTACGATCAAGGTAGACGCTGAGAAGCGTCAACTCGGCGGTATCGTGTGCTGTAAATAGTGACAACAAATATATCTAACATTGTATTTGTGAGTTTCTAAATTAAGAGTTTTAAGAACGAGAAACTATACGGTATGAGTATTATGCCATTTCAAAAATGACTGACCCTAATCAGGAGGACAAATGGCAGTTGCATTTGCGTGTGGCAGACAACCTTAAATTACGAGTGTTTTAAGCTAAGGTCTGAAAGGACTATCAACAACAAGTGAGATTTGAGAAACTGAGGTGATGACAGAAGAACTTTAATGGGAATTAACCTGAACCTTAACTATTAAGGCTCCTTAGTTAGCCCGATCTTTAGCAATTGTCTACAGTTGCGCACACCAAATTAGTTGAGATCGCCTTCTAAAACATGGGCTGAAAAGTCCGTTTCGAAGAGAGGGCACCACTTGCATTAAATCCATACCATTTTCAGTTAGCACCAACCTTCAAAAGAAACGTGTATAAATTTGACAACTGTTAGTTCTCGAGATATAGCGTTGTGAGTGAAGCAACTTTTGTTATTGTGCAAAAAATGGATTCAAAGCACTTTCGTGTGTTGATTTATCATTGCTTTTTGATGGGAAAAAATTCAGCCGATGCAATGAAATAGCTTGATAAGTGTTACCCGGAATCTGCACCAGCCGAACGAACCATTCGCATTGAAAAATTTAAATTCTCGAGATATAGCGTTGTGAGTGAAGCAACTTTTGTTATTGTGAAAAAAATGGATTCAAAGCAATTTCGTGTGTTGATTTATCATTGCTTTTTGATGGGAAAAAATGCAGCCGATGCAAAGAAATGGCTTGATAAGTGTTACCCGGACTCTGCACCAGCCGAACGAACCATTTACAAGTAGATTGAAAAATTTAAAAGTGGTCTACAAGCACCGAAGATGATGTACACAGTGGACGTCCAAAAGAGGCTGTTTCAGATGAAAACATCAAAAAAGTCCGCAAAATGATTACGAATGACTGTAAAGTGAAGTTGATCGAGATAGCTGAGGCTATGAAGATATCAAAAGAGCGTGTTGAATATATCATACACGAATATTTGGACATGCAAAAGCTTTGTTCTCACAGTCGACCAAAAACAACAACGTGTTGATGATTCAGAGGAGTGTTTAAAGCTGTTTAACCGCAATAAAGCCGAATTTTTGAGTTGGTATGTAACAATGGATGAAGCTTGGCTCCATCAATTCACACCAGAGTCAAGTCGGCAGTCAGCTGAGTGGCGAGCAGGCTACGAACCTCGTCCAAAACGACCAAAAACTCAACAGTCGGTTGGCAAGGTTATGGCATTCGTACTTTGGGATATACATGGAGTGTCCCGTGTACCGAGTCGATGAAAACGATGGCAAAATTGAATGAATTCGGCTACGAATTGCTTCCCCACCCACCATATTGTACAGATTTGGCCCCCAGCGACTATTTCCTGTTCGCAGACCTCAAAAGAATGCTCGCCGGAAAGATTTTTAAGACCGATGAAGAAGTAATCGCCTATTTTGAGGCTAAACCGAAATCGTACTACAAAACTGGTATCGAAATCGTTTCAATCAGTGTATCGCCCTCGAAGGCTACTATATTGATAAATAAATTTGAATTTTGCAAAAATTTTGTGTTTTATTATAAAACGGCACTGAATTTTCAGCCCATTTGTTAGTTGTGCGCGCCACTTTAGGTGAGGTCTTGCTCAGTTCGGAGTATTTGTGTCCATTTGCTTTACATATCCCAGCCATCTTAAGCGACTGATGCGCAGTTTTTGATTTGGTCGATGCCGCTGTATAGTTTGTATAGTTCGTCGTTTGCCTCTCTCGTCCAAAGCTCGTCAACGCTAAAGGGACCAAATATTTTTTCTCAAAACGACAGATGACATCTACATCCGATTTCGATAGATAGGGCTTTTAAACGTCTTATACAGAGTTTTCTTAGCTTTTCGGGATAGAGCCTTTTTACTTCAAATAAACAGCGACAATTAAGGATGATTTTACGTTTTTGTTCCTCTGAGGTATTGTTGGCAGAATTTATGACAGAGCCTGCCTCGAAATTATAGGTGTCGACTGGGATGTACTTTTTAAGGCGGTATTCTAGTCTAGAGGCATGAATTTCGGGCGGTTTTTGAAGCTCTGTACAAACGAAACAAAAAATATTTTTAAGATGCATTTTTTTATCATTTGTTTATTGATATTTTAAGATTACATCTCCTGTCATGGCCCTCGTTTTTTCGCTTTTTTTAAATTTTCTAACTCGCCGATTGCGAAGTAAGGCACCTTGACCTTAGAGGTCTTTTGTACATTTAGTCAGAATTGTAATTAGGCTAGAAGGTTTTCTACCTTCCGAACGAAGTTGATTCCTTTGGGGGCTGGACATTCACATAAGACGTGTTCAGCTGTTTTGTCTTTTTCAACACAAAGTCGGCACTCCAGAGAGTCAATTAGATTAATTTGGCAAGTGGCAAGTTTTTGATATCGTGCCTACTTAGATTTAGACATTTATTGGCATTTTTGTTGAAGGGCGGGATGGATCTTTTGGCCTGTCTTAGACCTTAGCAATTTTCCCAATGTGAGATGCATCTCAACTGCTTTTAGCTATTAATAGTTATCACAAATTGACTGTTAATATAGGAGTTAAGCAGAAGGGTTCAGGTCCATTACATTGAGTTTCTGAGGCCAGTTCGCCTTTTCATTCCCTCAAAGTCCTGATGACCGGGAATGTACCACAGTTTGGTTTTGTTGTTAGAGCTTAGTTTTTGGATAGTTTCAAAGCACAACATGACTGATTTAGAGTCAATGGTGTCCGAGCTAAGAGCAATTATATCTGCGTTAATATATGAATTTGATACCAGGGTTGTAGGTATGGTCGGCATATACTTGAATGGCGTGGAGATCTGTCTGAAATACACTGGGACTTTTGCCCATTGCTATGGTTATATTTAGGTTAAGTCCGTTTATTTCAGCACCTAGTTCCGATTCCATTTAAGAACCATTTGTAGACCACTTTATCCCATTTTGGCTGTATGAGTTTTGCTGGTTCATTCTTCTTTGCTGGGAATCCCTTGCAGAAGCGTTTATTGAAGAGTAATATTTTTTGAAGGTAGTCCGTTACCGCGCAGATCATATCAAGTTCCGGTATTTTGGAGAGCAGGGTCCTTAGGTGCGGACCAAACTTGTTGTGCTGTGTAACATAAGGTCACTTTGTTTATATACGAATATAAGTGTAGGGGCGTTAGTCCTATTATGGCTTCTAGCGTAGCTGTGAGGCAGATCCGAATGACTCCGGAAATGCCCAGACATGCAAGACGCTGTAATCTAGTGAGCTTTAAAATCGCGGTTTTTTCCATGACTCTAGTCCACCATACTATAGAAGCAGCTGTTAAGAGGGCCATTTATCTAGGATTGCTCCCAGGTATTTGACCTCGTCGGAGTACTCAATGATTACATAGTTAAATGAAATTACATCTAAGTTTATGTTTCTTATGACTACAACTGCCTTATTTAAATTTATGGAAAAATTCAAAAGTTCAAAAATTCAAAGCAAAAAGTGGCTTAAGTTGCTTAATTTCTTAAGCAAATCATCAGATCATCATTATCATGACCAGACAACAAGGCTTTAATACGCCTCTCTGCGGGCAGCTCCTTACGGCTGATACTGATACCAAAGTCGGCCCTGATGAGGTGGTAATCATCCGGCTTTCAGCCATCGCTTCGACTCAATTAATGATATATTGATCGATGTTTCTATGGAGTAATACATTTGATATGGAATCATATTCAGTATTGCCGAAAGCACCCTCTATGTCAAAAAAAGCGCAAAGTGCAATTTCTTTAAAGCGGAAGGACCTTTTGATTTCAACTGTCAGCTTCATTAGGTTACCTTTTTGCCTTTTTGATAGCCGTACGGATACGGGTGCAGAGGCAAACTATTTTCTAAGCTTTCTTTGATATGGGCTACAATAATTCTTTCCATTGTTTTCATATAAAACGATGTCAACATTAGAGGACGGTATGATCTAAGTAGTTTCCTGGACTTGTTGCCTGGTTTGGGAATAAAAACCACGTCTTGTCTGATTGGTTAAATTTGCGATGTTAGAATTTTTATACGTCTTACTATATTCTGCATAAATGAGACCAAGAGTTTATTAATGTTTTTCTATTCAATAGATCCAATGATTAATCTTTTGGCCTCTTCTTCAAACCACTGCTGCAACTTGGGTCTATGCTGCTTTTCGGACATGTACATGTCTCTATATGATGACGTGAACAGAGTAAGCTCAGTCTGGTGAAATTCAGCACGCATGTGCAAGGCGAGCATCTCTTACTGACCTAACGGGAAAGTGCCCTCAGGTATCTAACAAGTGGTCAAATGGAATCAACGGCGACGTTCGAAGCCAGGCAAGCTGAAACTTTATTCAAGTTAATACGACATATTCGGAGCTCAGGTCAATAAAGAAATTTGAAGAATGGGGTAGCTTCTCATAAGTGAGGTGGTGGTGGAGGAGCCCTTGATAAGCCAATAACAGTGGGTTACTGGCATCGGCATCCTACACAAGGACCCGGCTCTTCAATTTGGGGACTGTGTAACAGTGTAATTTACCTGACACGGACAAACCAAAAACATTCCGAAACAAAAGCAAGCCTCGGATATTAATGACCATGCTGTTCACGATCCCAGCAAACGAAACAAGAACAACGAACTTCGGATCCGGAGATGAAATGTTCTGGCCTTTGCAGCCGAAGAATTCTCTATGGCCGTTGAATACTATCATGCAGATATCACCGCCGCCCAGTAAGTTCGATGGAATAGGGTGATCATAAGGGGGATGAAAAACTAAGATATCAACTATGGGAAAGGAAAGGGAAAGGAAACCACGCTTACTAGAATGCAGGTTTTTAAGGCACCCCTCTACAAAACAGATGAGCAATATCCTAAATATGACGTTAAAATCTAATAATACGGTTTTAACGCCAAAATATAAAAGGAGGTCAGCTTTGATATTTTTGGTACATTGGATATTAAGAAAGCATAACCTACAAGACAACGCGTGTGGAAATGGACTTTTTGACTTTCCGGAGGGACGAAATGTAACTTTAGCTAGCACAGTTCGTCTTCGGATTATTAAACAGTAAATTAAATTAATTATTTTGCGATCGATACCCGCAAACGCATGCAACTTAACAAGAAGAGTACAAAGCAGCGCTGCAACGAAGGACGAGACCCGTTTAAGAGCCCTATAAGTAAAAGAGGTGAGAAGAACATTCACAAAGTTAGAAGATGGCAATGTGGGGGTCAAAAAAAAAAAATGGTGTCCTGGCGGACATGATTTCAAGCCTTCTGAAATAAAAAAGCCGAACGGATTTTTAATTAGTATAGATGCCGCTATAGCTCTAACCTTGGAAAAGTCCATAAAATTTTTTTCACAAAATGCCGGCCGTTTGGAAAAAAAAATTTATAAGTTTTTTTAACAATTCCGAATTTTTTAAAAATAGCAAAATTAAAAATTTCAATGTTCAAAGAACATTCACACCAAATTCGTGCACGCCTACTCGAAAAAGTAGTTTCGAGAAAAACGCGTTCAAAGTTTTGAAAAAATGCGTGGAGTTTCGAAAAGTTCTTTTAAGAGCAAATATTTGAATGTCTGAACTTGGGAAACGTGATGTTGAATCCCTTGTTATTGACATTTTGTACTTTACCCTCCTTCGTTGCTAAGCCCATTGTGCCAACTTCCGTTCCAATAATAAGGAATCTACCGGTGACCATCACCGTATGCTAGTGGTTTCATAGGATTTTGAAAGACTTTACTCTTTCAAGTATAATGTTAAAGAAATACCATAAGACATCGCTCTACCTTATCTAAAACCTTTTTTGACATCAAAGGTCTCGGTTACGTCGTTTCCGACCTTGACGGAGCAGCGAGCATTCTCAATCGTCATTCTGAACAGACGGACGAGCTTGGTAGGGTTGCCAAAAAATGGCTTTTGATAGCTCGTCTCTTGAAATCGGTGAAAACATAGCTCTACCGAAGTGTGATGATTTGGTTAATTGTGATATTTGCTCTTCTGAAAACGCACTAATAGAGTGCAACCAGGTTATTGACGGTGAGTTTCAGACGTTTACACAATAAGGCAGATAAGATGCGATGCCTCTTATGCCTCTATAGTTGGGGTAGTTGAGGGGGTCTCCTTTTTTGTATTATAGATCGGGTAAACGATACTGAGATTCTATTCACCTAGCATACAATCTACCCAGATCTGTGAAATGAGTTCATGTATGATCTCCACAAAATCACTTCCAGCAGCTTTGGATACCTCGGTCATTAGCCGTGAGGTCCAGCTGCTTTGTTGGATTTAAGCTTGGATATTGCTACCTTTACTTTAAACCGGTGGACTGGATGGAAGTTTTGGCTATCATCGTCGAGGTTGAATGGTCTATTCTGCTCAACGGCGGCATGTTCGGCTTCTTCGTCGTCTGCAGAAAAAGTTTTCCAATAATTTCAGCACAGACTGATTTTCTTCTTCATATTTACGAGTGTTCTTGCCTTAATATATTTTTCTACCTGCTGGTGAAACTTCCGTGCATTATTCCTGGATTACAACCTACCAATATTATAGATCGGGCACTTCTCGTGCTCTTTTTTCATCTTCTGTAGAAGCCGATGTTCTTCCCGTCTCTTCGGCTGGTAGAGCTCACGAGCGGCTC
The DNA here is from genome assembly GCA_907269105.1 of Volucella inanis. Taxonomy (NCBI): domain Eukaryota; kingdom Metazoa; phylum Arthropoda; class Insecta; order Diptera; family Syrphidae; genus Volucella; species Volucella inanis. The sequence continues at coordinate 155,651,101 of OU026153.1, forward strand.
CCGTCTTCTTAGTCTTTTAGATTCGCTAGGGAAAAATGAAGAAAGGACACCATTAGCAGTAATATGGTAAGCCAGGTCGGACAGCTCCATAAAAGACTGGTAGACCTACCTACAGCTGCTACCACTTCACACATGTCAATTGTCTTAGGTATAGAGTGATGTAAACCAACTTTCTGTAGCCAGAGCTCGAAAACATCGATATATCCGAGCTATGGTTAAAAAAAGACGGCGCTACATGTCCTACAAGCTACGCAACGCTCGAATATTTGAAGGAGAAATTTTGCGATTATTTTCTTTGGGGCTACCTCAAGCTCTGGATGAGCTCGAGCCCAACATTCGACACGTTTTTCTGTTTCATTGACTTAATAAGACAATGAAGTAATAACGTTTAACAACTTACTCTCCAGAAGAGTTCATCGTCCATCATTATGGATGAGAGAATCCCTTGGGTCACCAATAACTACCCTCCCTACAAATGGTTTTGATGGTGTAATTTCATTTGTGTTACAAAACTGGTGAGACTACCTTTTTATGGTTAGTAATTACCTTCCAAAATTAGTTAGTAATTGTCAATCAATGCTATGTTCTTGGTTCCCAACCAAGTTGAGTTCTTCTGAGTTTCAGCACACAGGGACATTGAAGGTAATGAGCTGAACTGCCCGAGCGGAGGTCAGTCCTAGAATTACAATCACTTACAAAAACAGTCAACATTCTGCTAGGAAAGGTCAAAGGCAACATAGACCAACACTTCCTCATGCTGGCCAATCAAGAAAAAAGTGATTTAGTTATAACAAAGTTAAAACAGCAGAACTACAAAATATTAATAGAAGTATGTCCATAACTCCAGGGCACTGGCTTATATGTAAATAAAAAATAATCTCTTATCCACTTGTTTTGCAAGTATCTGGCTACGATGAGGACCAAGCATAGGGCTTTAGGTGAATAAACACCTTTTCAAGGGACTTAAAGAGATATCTGATAAAAGGATGTGGGAATTTTTATCAATCTGCTGGATGGTTCTAACAAATGGTATAAAAAAAAACACTCTAACACTCGCCGGCAACCAAGTTCCCGAGTTGTGGCACAACAAGTGCTAACCGCCAATCCTACTTACATACCGTAAGTAAGTAAGTTAGTGAAAGCGAACTAGTTGAAGTCAGTTAGGGTGGGTCTGGTAGAGCAAATGAATAATATTCGGCTGTCAGCTAAAATACCTTAGGAAATTACCACTCCGAAAACCCCCAACTTCTGCTGCAATATTATTCCCCTTAGCTAAACAGGTGGTCGTTAGTTTAACAATTTTCCGCCGCTTGAAATAAGGTCGCTGTAAGATTCTCCACCTTTTTTCTGTTTCTCTTAAAATGAAATTTCCTGAATGGATTCCATTTCTCTTAGTACAAAACTCAATGTCAAATAGTACCAATATCTCCGCTGGCAATCCCTTTCAACAAACCAAGGCGCACCACATATCAAAGAGCTCTACGATCCACAAAGAGTATGGTCCTCGGAACGAAATACAATTTTTGGATGGTATTTTCTTAATTTCCCCTTCTTCGTTGTTTTCCACAGGAAACCCACCCTCAGATATGGTACAGCATAGTAAACATTTCCATCAGCACACACTGTACGCCCTGCGTAATACGTGCTAACTTCCACATTTTCCTCCATCAACCCCAATTGGAAGAAAAATAGCTCTTATGGTAATGGCAATCCTCCAGTATTGAATCAACGAGTGGTTTTCCTACAAAAATCCTCAGTCAACTCGGACGCTTTCCCTCAGTCGGTTGTGCGGTCTTCACATTTATTAAATTGATTTCGAGTCGAAAACCGTTTGTAGACTTCTCAGCCACAGTGTTTTGTATGTGTAGAGTCAGTGTCAGTTCAGTATCCTCGAACGGTTTTTGTTTTTGTTCCAAACGATTCCATCGTGTCCGATGTCGGTCGGTTACTACGAGTACTACGACCAGGTTTAGATAGTGTGCATCTGGGATAACGCAATAAATAATCACTCTTCTTCGATTGAGATTCATATCCGATTGGGATACCATTTGAACGGATTACCTAAGCTACAGCTATAACGGATTAGTGTCAGACACACTACCTAATATCCACTCTTGATTCTGTGTGTAGCCAATTCGATTATCTCTCTAAACAACATACAAAAAAGGGATTTTCCAAAACGGTTCGGGTGATATTTTTCGCGAAGTTTATACTTTATCGACTCTATCCGGTCGGTTGATTTTTTTCGTTTTTTTTTTTTTTTTTTTTTTTTTTGTGTTGAATTTCGAGTTGCAGAGCTTACGAGTATTCGTATCCGTTCAGTGAAGGGAGGAAAAATTTGATTCCCTTGCTTAAGTGCTGCGTTGCATCTACTCACAATTGGATGGTCTAATCGGATTAGTGACAAGTGCCAGTGTCATTAGTCAAGTGTCCAAGCATACTAATTAGTGCCAAGAAGTGCATGTATTTCATTGATAAAATAGAAGTATTTATTCATTAACAAGTGGTCGTTACCGTTAGTGATTTTAGATCAATTAAAAACCAATTCCTATGAGTCTGCAGTGGGTGAAATGATTTAATGAAGTCGTCTACGAATATAAATACGACGACGACGAATTCGAATACACGTGTGGATACATGTTCTTAGTGATTGCCCGCCAGTGAATAAGTGCGACGCGTCTTGTGTCTTTAGAGATACATTCCAGTCTTGTGAAATAGATAAAAATAAAAGGTAATAAAAAAGAATAAGAGTCTGCCACGGGGTAGACAAAAAAACAACCAACATCATCTTGTTGAAATTGAAGCCGGTTATTGGAATTACCTTAGCTTAGATATTATTATCTTCTTCTACAACCTACAGCTACTAGTCGACCTAGCTACCATCTACGTCTGATTTTGGATTGCGTAAGGTGAGTAGTCCCAATTTTCGGGATAATTTTTTAAGACTTCACCAAGTACATGCTGGATTTTGTTTGTTTTTTGTTTTTGTATTTCAAACCGTTGGTTTGGGGAGAGAAAGGAAAAGTTGTCTTTCGTGTCAACAGTACGTGTCTAATTTATTGTCTTTGGCAAATATTTTTTTTTTTTTTTTTATTTTTGAGGAAAACCTGTAGGTACGAATATATATGTATGTGTTCAGAGGGTGGGCCAAAGATACGAATAGACGACGGTCGGATATGATTTACGAAAGGAGGAAGAACAGCTTCTTAGTTGCCTTGGGGAAGAATGCTCATTAAAAAATTCGGGACATGATTTCTTATTCTTAAAATTGTTCCTTTTTTTTAAAAACAACTTTTGTTTTTCTTTTTGTTAGCCCTTGTTCGTTGACCAAAGATGAAATAAAAAGGAAAAAAAAAAAAAAATAACAACAATGTAGAAGCGATGACACAAAATAAAGGACAACAAATTAAATGGATCCTCCTTGATTTAAGGAGGAAATAGAATTTTATTCATTTTTCATTAAATTGGAGGACAGGTGATTTTGTGTTTTATTTTTTCTTTGTCTGTCTGTCATCCAACCACCGCCCACATTGGATTAATCTCCTGAGATAGTAGGTAGATGTGTCATATTTAATTGAAACAGGACAATATTTTGTGACAAACCATGATGTGAAAATAATTGATTAAATCTTTTTTTTTTGAAGGAATCTCATTTTCCTGTTTCTATTTTAATCCTGTTAATAAATAGTTACACCTGATAATGACTTGAACTGAAGAAAGCCTTTATGCCTTGTTACAAATATTCATACAGTTTAGAATAGATCTAAATACAAACCGAATTAAAAAAAAAATAAATAAATAAATAAATAAATAAATAAATAAATAATACAAAAGCTAAAGTAAGGACACGGTTTATTTCTGCGAGAATTTTTCACTTTAAATTTCTTTTTAAAGTTAAAGTTTTTATGATCTTTGTTCAACAAGTATCTTTAGGTCAATTTGTAATAAATTTTCAATCTTTTATATGCATTATCGCAAGCATGTACCTTGAAATATTGTGCTTACTGCCATAATTTGTAGCGTAATTGAATTTTGTTGATGTTATATTCATACTGACGGTTGTTAAGAAACCTTCTAAATAAACTTACACCTCTTCAAATTATTCTATCTAAAAGAACAAAATGAAAAGCAAAAGCAATGCAAAAGCAATCCAAATATGAAATGATTTGTGGTTTTCAATATTTTTTGCTGATGCAGAGAGGAGAAATGTTTGTAATTTAAGCACCTTTAAACTGTAAGAAAGAATGAAAGAATGTATACTGCTCTCATACCTTTTTACGTTTGTTTCTGCTCTTCTATGATATTATTCAAGTGTCGTTCGACTGACATCATCCTAGCCAAAGTCTGTCAAAATGAGGATCCTCAAGGGAAATAAATGTCACAGAATTCGTTTTTCATTTAATGTAATGTAATTAAAGCAATTTGTTGAATTACTGCTGAAAAGCCGATATACTGAACATAGTCATCGCAGTAATATTGTGAATGAGTCCGTAGCGAAGTCAGATGTAAGTGTTAATGTGGATTGCTTTCGATTCGCTGATACGAATTTGATACTCCACTCCATTAGGGAATTTTAACGAAAAATTCGCTGAAATCTTCGAAAGCTACAGGAAATGGGTTCATTCTTTAATCTTAGATCTGAAACCTTTAACGTACTAATTTATGAGATCCTTGACGCTGGTAATCCGTCAAAATATATGTTTATAGAACGAAATTATCTTCACCCTTTTGTGAAATGTATCGGTGTGAATTTAATTAATGATTTTGCTATTCATGTGAGGAATGTTATACTTTCAATCGCAATAACCACTTACACTTTATAGATGTGTCCAGAAGAAGAGCGAGACTTTTGAATCCCAAAAAAATGTAAGATGGGTCTTTTATCCTATCAGATGGGTAGTATTAGTCTTAATTCAACTACTCTGGACTTTGCAAGCGTGTTAAATTTTCTCTAAATCTTATAAATAAATTTTATCTCCAAATTATATACACGGTCTCTCATCTAAAGTATGTTTGTAATGGTACGCAAGATACAGTGGCGCAACAGAGTGATGAAATCCATTGATTACTTCGGCAAATGGTTTTGTTTTAGATTCACAAGTCAAACACCGAAAAAAAAAATAAAACAATTTTTGACTTTGCCATAAAATTCAGCAGGGCACGGCAATTCTTCAAAAATAACAACTTTAGACTATGACAATGATAAAGTCTTCCAATGTCTGCCCTTTGAAATCGTCAAAAAATCGTGTTTATTCTTCTGTAGTAAAAAAAAAAAAAAAAACAATTGACGCAGGCTTTTAAAGATTGTAGCTGTTGGACACGCAGTTTCGATATATCCTGTAGAAGCTTCAGCATTCAAATTTCTTTGAAGAGTCTTGCAGGCCATTATCTCTTCTATTCGATATATCCTGTAGAAGCTTCAGCATTCAAATTTCTTTGAAGAGTCTTGCAGGCCATTATCTCTAATTCTGACCACAAACAATAATCTAGTGGATTCAAATTTGAACTTCCTATCGGCCAATATTCTACTAATGTATAGCCAGGAGTATTGAACCAGGGCAATTCCTGCGTTGTTTTGCTTTTATGTGTGGGAGCTCTCTCTTTATTGAAGAAAGTATTTGTCATTCGTATTCATGTCTTTTTGCAGAAATGGAAAAATTTAACATTTAAGTGAAAGACTCTCCACCAAACTAGTATCTAAATGGGATGTTGAACACTTGGATTTTTTTTTTTCGCTTACTTAGCTGACTGACATAGCAAACATTTTATCGTTCGTTTGTTGAAAACTTGCATCTTCACAAATTAATCTATAGCCTTTCCTGTAAAGATCTTCCCAAATAACCTTAGGTTGATACGAAATATGCCATTCCCTGGTCATGATTTGATGCTACCGAAGAGGATTTCTGTGAATTCATTCACGCTTTTTTTTTTACTACCATGCTCATTTTTTGGTAGGCTTTAATTCCGACATTCAGAATATTTGCAAACGCAAAGCTTTAACCATGATTCGATTACCTCTTTAGATAAAACCGGTAGTTCACGAAGATAATAACTCATTACCTACAACTTTATAAAAAGGTGAATAAGCTTATATATGATATACTATAAAAAAAGTAAATAGATAAGTTTATAGGTAGATAAATAATAGAAAAATACAGAAAGTAAAAGGTAAAATAAAATAGAAAAGAAGAGAGAAAAGTAGCGAGCTTAAAATAAAGTTCCATTAAATATTCATTACTAAAAATTTTCTAAGCAACTTTGAAATAATTTTTTTTGTAAAGGCATTCATTTTGCTGGTAGTCATTCTTTATTGATCAATGCAAGGTTGGTGATTCTATTCCTAGAAGAAATTTTAAGCGATGAGCGCTGAAAATTGTGTTCTAGAACTCGTGGTAGAACTAAATATTTCACCAGTTTTGGGGGCAGTGAGGAGAGAATAGCTCCAGTTTTTGTATGAAAACTTGTTTCATAGATATCACCCTGTAAACCATATACTGGCTTCAAGGCTGCTCCAAATTCTTGTGATTCAATTTGAGATTTTTCTATATATTGTGAATACATGGAGTATCCCTGTCGATAATTTTATTTGGAAGTTTTTTGTTAGTTTAAAAATATGCTTTCATTATGTCTTAATAAATCTGTCTGGGGTTGACCCGGACCTCAAATCAAAAATATAATTCTAGATTAGAGAGAAGCAAAAGGTGACGTCCAAATTTGTACATTAAAAATTTACAGGATAAATAAATATAGAAAACTTGCGAACGAAATATAACAAATAAAGCGATATACATAAATAAATAAATAGATGCAAAAAACAATGACAAGTAATAAATAATAAGCAGTTAACAGTAAAAAATGAACGATAAATAACAGATAATATGAAAAACATATAGTGAATAATAAATAATATATTAAATAATAATCAATAGATAACAAATAATAAATAAACAATATGTTTTAATAGTTATATTAAATACATAGATGTTTTTTGCTTTTGTGTGATTAGATTAGAAGTCAGACGAACTACAAGATGTGTTGAAGATAGTTTTAAGATGCACTTTTTCAACATTTGCTAATATGTGTAGCTCTTCGATAAAAAAAATGCCACGGAAGGTGAAAGTTCATTTTCAAAAGTTTATTTTGGCTTATTTGCAACTTTCAAATATAGCTGATTGCACACTTATCCCAAACATAGGATCCATAAAACATGATTCCCTGGAAAATGAGTATATAAAGCGGATTAAAAAATGTTTAATATAAACATTCAACTTATATAGAGTTTGCTGGATATATAAGCCAAAGGTTAACGTTTTGTCCATGTGTACCAAAAGATACTTTGCACTATCCCTCCACTTTGTCAGAATTCCTTTAATATGAAGTCTGTTGCTTGTTTTCTAGTACAAAAGGCAGCCTGAATTTTTGAAGCATTTATTTTAATCTTCTAGTTATTACAAATAAATTATGATGGTATTCAAGGTAGATTTTAACGTTAAAGTGTTGTAGTTTCAATGTTGGAACGGATAGTATCAGATGAAAGAATATACATAGGTATCATCGGCAAACAAAGCAGATTGATAATTATTAAGATGTGGAAAGTCGGATGTGTAAATTATGAATACCATACTGGACCAAGGACAGAACCTTGGGGAAAACCTGCATTGATAGAATAATCACTTGAGGAAGACGTCTTAAACACAATTTCTTTAACTCACTAAGGCCAGAAGATTTTATCAACTTTAGACAAGAAACTTAACCATTAATTTCTCTAAAGAATACGACATTTGTACCATCTTTAAATGAACTTAAGTTAAGCTAGTTCGTAGTTATTGGTATTACTTGTATAAGAATACCACGATTAGCAAAAAAATCACTAGACACATAAAGAGTGATTTTTTGCTGTTTGGTTTTTCAGTGTTCTATTTTTGACAGCTCACTCATAATTCGTGATATGTGTTAAAGTTAAATTTGCTAAGTTAGCATTGCCATTTTATCATGGAAAGACTTACATCCAAACAACGCTTACAAATTATTTTATTTTATTATCGAAATTTGTGCCCTTGGAGAAATATTTTTCGCACACTTTGACCATTTTACGGTCGTCATAATCGATCTACTGAGTAAGCAATTCAAGCCATAGTGACCAAATTTCTCACGAATTTAACGCTATTGGTCATCAAGTCACCTACCCGTATGCGTAGAGTGAGCACAAAGGAAAGTATTGCGTTAATACCACAGTGTTAACGAACACCTTGATTTATCCATTCGTCGCTGTTAGCAGCAATTGGGATTGTGTAACTCGACTGTGTGGAAGATTTAACCTTAAAAAAACCTTACAGCTCGTGCAAGAACTAAAGCCAGACGACCTGGCATAATATCGAATGTTCGGTGAGTGGGGTTTAGAAAAGCTGGAGAGAGATCTGCTTTTTTATCGAAAAATTTTCTTCAGCGGCGAAGCTCATTTCTGGTTGAATGGGTATTTCAATAAACAAAAATTCCATATTTAGTCCAATGATCAACCTCAGGCAATATAAGAGCTCACAATGCACTAGGAAAAATGCACTGTTTAATGCGTTTATGGTCCGGTGAAATTATTGGCCAATTTTTTTTTTTCAAAGATGACCGTGAGAACAAAGTTACCGTCAATAGCGCCCGCTTTCATTAAATTTTTTCGAACTTTTTTTGTCTAAAATTCACGAGCTGGATCTGGTTGACATTTGGTTCCAGCAAGATGACGCTACCTACCACAAAGCACGCGAATCAATGGACCATTTGAGAAATTAATTCGCTGGGCAAAATATTTCTCATGTTGGACTGGTGAATTAGCCGGCAGCGTCATTTGCAGTCTTAGAAGACATCTTTACTCGTATTATTAGCGAGATTGCTTAAAATAGTGATTCAAAATTGGCAGTGGTCAAAATTAACATGAAATAATCTTTATAAAATAAATAACATTTTTGCATTTTTCTGTAGAAAGATATCAAATCTCTGTATTTTAGTTGTAAATTGAGCGAGAACTTATGTTTAATTTTTAAAACAAATAAATTGTATTTTTATCTATTTACTTTAAATGCAAGAAAGTATAAATGAAGACCTTTACTACAATACAATATGTTATATTTCAAAAAGGCTTACTACCTTTGGCTAAGTCTTTTAGCTTGTAGTTCCAGGACTAGTTTATGAAATTTAATGTCATCATTCTTATGCTTGTATTAAGCTTTTCAAGAGTTAAAAACGGTTATTAATAGTGATCAAGTTCGATTTAAAAATCGATTTAACTTTACTGGGTACTGTCCAGTATTGCACTAATAAACGAGCCTTCGGCTTGATCGTTTTTAGATCGATTGGAAGCATTATCTAAGCGACCGATTTTTTGCAGCATAAGATGCTTGAATGTTTTTTGAAGTTCATGATTGTATTGTTCTTATAGAAGATCCCGAAATATTTTTCAACATACTCATCAAACGTATCCGCATAAATGGATTCTCTAGATACCAATGTAGGTAGGCGTTAGTCGCCCCTATTTATTACACTTAATACAAGCTTAAACTGACTTCAAAACTAGGGCTAGGAAATAAAGGTTATGGTTTTTGATTTTGTTCTTTAAAGTACTGTTCAGTATTTGAATGAGTTCCGAAGACTGATGATAGCCTTGGGTTTGTCCAATGTTCGATAAATTCACAATTTAACCAGGGGAAAATGTTCGCAATGCATACAACTTGGCCATAGGAACTCTGTCGAGAAAATCCATAGATCCATTCACCCCAGTAACATATTTAGAGATTGGAAATCCTTATCATCCATAAATAAATCTCAAATGATTATACAATTTTATGTGGAGTGCACTATACATTTGACTTTATGTAAATAAAAGTAAAACTAAAATCTTTTTTAAAAGAAAAATGTCGTAGCTGTGGAATATAATAAAATGCAGACTTATTAATCTGCGTGTGAAATTTCAAACTTTCGTTTCTGAAGAGAAAGGCGCTGAAAGAAATGCCGCATTTTAAACGAAAATGTCAGTATCCAAAAGTCGTGTTTTGACCGCAGTTGCTGGAACCTACTTCTTGGATGTTGTAGCCCTTTGTTTGTCTACAGACGATAGTTTGTGCAGTAGCTTTGACGGTACTTCTTGTGGCAGATTTTTCTCTGTATGTTTTTGTTGGAATGATTTCCAGCGCAAAACATTGCACTTTTCTCACCGATGCATTATGTCATTCGTGATCATAAAGTCAATATCAGTTTGTTTGATATTAACACAGAGGCCATGAAAGAAATTTTTGCAGTCTCCACAATCAATTTTTGATAAATCATTACGGTAAACTTTTTCATTGCACACTGAACAATTCATCTTAAATGAAATAGAAGAACTTATTTAAATTTGAAGGCAATAAAGTGAGCAGCCCACAACACTGTGACTAACTTTAACGGCTGTATTACGAAAATCATCGTTCTGTGAGAAATTCGCAATTTTGAGTCCGAGCTTACAAAATTGGATAATACTCGACCGGTTAGACCACATCCAGAACGTAGTGAAGAGACTATAGCAGCTGTAGCTAAGAGTGTACGTGAAGACAGTGACGAATCGATTCGTCGTCGTTCTCAGCAGCTTGGCTTGGCATATTCGACAATTTGTCGTATTTTACGTGAGGATCTCGGCCTAAAAGCGTACAAAATTCAACTTGTGCAATAATTGAAGCCAGGCGACTTGAATTTTAGTCATATTTTCAGTGAATGGGCTCTGGAATAACTCAATGAAAATCCGGTGTTTTATCGTGAAATTTTGTTCAGCGATGAAGTCGATTTCTGGCTCAATGAATACGTTAATAAACAAAATTGCCGTGTTTGGGCTGATAAGCAACCCGAAGAGTACCAGTGGTTTATGGGCTGGTGGAATCATTGGTCCATATTTCTTTAAAAATACAGCGCGTGAAACAATGAACTTGTTGAGAAATCATTTTGGTGAGCACTTAATTTCACTTAAGTTGCCTAGATCGTGTGATATCATACCTTTGGACGATTTTCTCTGGGGAAGGAATAAGCTAGCTAGAATTGATGCTTTGGAAGCTAACATTACTCGTGTTATCCGCTAGAAAGCAGTCGATATACTCGAGCGAGTCGCCCAAAATTGAACCTTTCGAATGGACCACCTCAGACGTAGTTATGGCCAACATTTACATAATATAATTTTTAAAGAATAAATGCCATGGATTGTTCTTTTAAGCAATAATAAAAAATTTAAGTTCACTTTCAAGTTTAGGTATTTTATCTTACATTATAAATCAAACCTTGGGATGAATCACCCTTAAGATGTAAGTAGAAGTGGACTTAGAAAACTTCGTTGCGATACGCTAAAGCCAAAATTTCTTTGAATTGCGAGAAGCCGTTTAAATGTCTTTAGTGTCGAGAAACGCTACCGTTGGCTTATATTGTAAAAAAGACCTGTTGTAATTGAAATTTCAAGCTTTTATACCAAAAATTCTCAAGGCTTGCGAAACATCTAGAATAAAGTATTTTTAGAAGCAATTCATTCTTTCTCAAGCGTATGTATATAGTGATGCCTAAATAATGTCGGTGATTCTATCACCTGATCAATAGTTGAATGCTTGCTTTTGAGGTCAAATTGGTGGTCAAGAATACAATTGTTTCCCTCAATTAACGACAGGATACCCCTGAAAAATGTTGGGTAAATTTTGGTGAAATGAGGTTGGCCTATAAGACTTCAAGTCACAGCGTGGTTTCCTTTGTTTTGTCAGCATCAAGACTCAGCATTTTTCCTCTGACTTAAAATATATTCTTGCACTTATATAGAACATTTCATTTGCTGTATTTTTTTTTTCTAATCAATGATTTATAAATTAATTTTTTGATGATTTTTCTATTCTATTTTTACAAATGATTCATATAATTTAAACAAACTATTCACTGTTCAGCAGAACAACAGAAGTTTAATAGAGAACCTTACATTCTTAATATCTCATCTTTATTTTCTGTTTGGATATATGGTATGATATTGAAAAAAGCGACTTCCGGATCTCATGTTTTATCCAAACACAAGTGAAACATAGGCAGCAGGAGGTGTACAAGTAGGTTGAAATTAGATTTTCTGAGTGCATATACCTTAAAAAATTCTTTAAAAATCAATGGTGAAGTTCTAGTATTGATATGTGTTTATAGGATTCGTATGTGTAAAGTGTTGGTCTTTTTTGAAGAGTTTTCTGATTTTCTTGGACAATGAAAAGAAAAAAAACCTTTTGTTTTTTATTTTAATATAAACATATTAGAAAATAGTGAAGTTGTGTTGACAAACTTAGTCCTATTAGCTTTCCATGGTTTGGCATTTGAATCAGGAGCTTTTTTGGATCACATCTACCGTTTTTCGTCTTATCCTATGAGTTCCTTCGAAAAGTGAATTTTTGATCATTCTGTTATAGCTATGGTAGTTACTGTTGAAAAAAAATCATTTCCACGGCTCGAGTTTTCCCAAATCTGTATTGCAAATTGTTTTTATTAAGTTCTTAAATTATCTATTTTTCGAAACTAATTTTTCCTTCGGGAACATTTATCAAAATTTTGAAAAGCGACTTAAACCATTTTTTTTAAAGAACTTAACAATCAAGAGGGTATTACTACTCTTAAAATGCCGAAGTACGTGTTAAGTTTTTTTGTAAAATTGGATAGGGGGAGACAAAGATGTTTAGCTTAGTGGTTATTTCGTTACATGGGTGGGATCCAACATTTTATAATCTCATGAGATTTTAGTTACCAGAAGAAAATAGTGTCCTTCGAGGAGCCAATACACTACCACTTGAGCCACGGCCACCCATCATGTATCACAAGAAGGTTGTTATATATGTAAGAGCAAGGTTAAAGGTTAACTCAGAATAAAATACTCTATGCATCCAAATAATCAGTTTTTAAAAGAAATATACCATATACTGCGCCAAACAGTGCATTTTGCAGGTGTATTGGCAGCTCTTGTATTGATGGAGGTTTTTTATCGAAACAAATACGGCAGTTTCGTTTATTACCCATTCAACCAGAAATGAGCTTCGTCGCTGAAGACAATTTTTTGATAAAAAAAGCAAATCTTCCTCCAGATTTTCTAAGACCCGCTCACCGAACATTCGGTACTGTGTCAGGTCGTTTGGCTTCAGTTCTGGCATGAGCCATATTTTGTAAGGTTTAGAACCTCTCCACTCATACAGGAAGGTGGTTTTACAACCTTGATAAAATTGAATTGAATTTATTCAGAAAATTAAAAATACAAGTTTATTCATCTAAATCTATATTGTCCCCTTCAAAGTAATCCCCATCGACTGCAACACACTTATGCCAGCTCTTGATCCAATCCTAGAAACATTTTTTATATTCGGTTTTCGGTATGTTCATCAGTACTTCCTGCGATTTTTCCATTACTTTCTCTCGACTGCTGAAACGCGTTCCCCGTGGTGGTTTTTTAACTCGATTGAACAAAAAGAAGTAACAGAAAGCCAAATCAGGTGAATTTGGTGGATGTTGGATGGTATTTGTTTCATTTTTCGTCAAAAAATTACGAATAATGATGGCACGGTGCGTCATCATAGTGCAAAATCCACGAGTTTTCTGCCCACAATTCTGGTCTCTTTCAGCGAATTGCTTCACGCAAACGTCTCACAATGCCCAAATAGTACTCTTTGTTTACTGTCTGGCCTTCTGGCAAAAATTCATGATGCACTACACCGTTGTAATCCATGAAAACCGTGAGTATTGCTTTCTTTTCTGACTGAAAACGACGTAGTTTTTTTGGTCTCGGCTCATTTGGTGAACGCCACTCACTTGCCTGATGTCCAGTTATGATCCTTTTCATGAATGTGGGATCGGATTCAGCAACGCAAATCATCTTGTTTGTGATGTCTACACGTTCTCTTTCTTGCATGAAATTGAGGTTTTTTGGCACCAATTTGTCTTGGATGGATCCATAGGCAATGTTCAAGTCCTGCGCTATCTCTCTGATGGTTAATTTGCGGTTATTGACCAACATTTCTTTTACTTCATCAATGTTATCGTCGGTTTTCGATGTTCATCTTCGATTGACTCACGACCACTTTTAAACCGCTCGTGCCACTGGTAAATGATCGTTTTCTTTAGAGAATCGTTGCCGAAACACTTTTCTAACATTTCCAACGTTCGCGTACCATTAAATCCGTTTTTTACGTAAAATTTAATACAAGTTCGTTGTTGCAAATTTAAATCCATTTCTAAAATTGTAAAAAATCGCCAACACACACAGATAGATGTACTCTTGGCTACGTAGATTTAGAGGGAATGTCAACACCAGATGTACCAACTTAACAAAAACTCAACTCAAATCGGAACAATGGGAGCGTCACACGGTGATGCCACCAATAACTTTTTGATCAAAGTGGTATGTCCAAAAGCGTGATATTAGTACTTGAATTGCTTGCTCAGCATGAATTTTGATAATAAAATTTAATAATTTGTAAGCGTTGAGCCCTGAAATTTAAACACTAAAAATACAAACAGGAAAAAAATCACCCTTTACAAAGTAGTTTGGTTAAAAATAAAGAAATAAATTCCACCTTTTCGTCATTCTTATTCTACAATAGTAACAAGTTCCATTTCGTAAACGAAAACATGAGAAGTGAATGTTTAATAGTCGATGAAATTCTACGTAAAAAATCAACAGTAAAGAATCCAACTACTCTTACCCTTGATAACCATACTTTTTTTTAATAAAATCGATATGCTGACTCATTTAATAAACACTTTGCAACTTTATCTGCTAATCAGTTGTCAAATTCTTCACATGTTATGCGCTTAATTTGGTCTACCAAGTTGAATCCTGGAGATCTGCAATGTACATAGTTTTGTATTTCAACCAATAAAAACATAAGAGTTATAAAAAACAATTAGTGCATTGAAAAAGTCAAACTCTTCTGGAATCGATGGTTAATCAGACGTAATACATAAGAAAGTAGCATTTTTGTAGTGACCTTGCACATAAAATATATTTAACAAAAGCATGGGTTCAGGTATCTTTCTTTCAGTGCTATAACATATGGGCTGAAAAGTCCGATTTACAGTAAAACTGCGAGCATTCTTTTGAGGTCTGCGAACAGAAAATAGTCGCTGGGGGCCAAATCTGGAAAATACGGTGGGTGGTTAAGCAATTCGTAGCCGAATTAATTCAATTTTGCCATCGTTTTCATCGACTTGTGACACGGTGCATTATCTTGATGAAACAGCACTTTCTTTTTCTTCAAATGCTGCTGTTTTTCTGCGATTTCGTCCTTCAAACGCTCCAACAACGCAATGTTGTCGCTGTTGATAGTCTGCCCCTTTTGGAGATAGTCGATGAAAATTATTCCATGTGTATTCCAAAATACGGATGCCATAACCTTGCCAGCCGACTGTTGAGTTTTTGGTGGTTTTGGACGAGGTTCGTCGCCTGTTTTATCCATTGTCACATACTGATGCAAAAATTAGGCTTTATTGCGGTTGAACAGCTTTAAACACTCCTCTGAATCATCAACACGTTGTTGTTTTTGGTTGACTGTGAGCAAACGCGGAACCCACTTTGAACAGAGCTTTCGTATGTCCAAATATTCGTGTATGATATATCCAACACGCTCTTTTGATATCTTGAGAGCCTCAGCTATCTCGATCAACTTCATTTTACGGTCATTCGTAATCATTTTGTCGACTTTTTTGATGTTTTCATCTGAAACAGCCTCTTTTGGACGTCCACTGCGTACATCATCTTCGGTGCTTGTATGACCACTTTTAAATTTTTCAATCCACTTGTAAATGGTTCGTTGGGCTGGTACAGAGTCCGGATAACATTTATCAAGCCATTTCTTTGCATCGGCTGCATTTTTTCCCATCAAAAAGCAATGATAAATCAACACACGAAATTGCTTTGAATCTATTTTTTTCACAATAACAAAAGTTGCTTCACTCAGAACGCTATATCTCGAGATCTAATCATCCGACAGCATACATATACACATATCTTTTGAAGGTTGGTACTTACTGAAAATGGTATGGACTTAATTCAAGTGGTGCTCTCTCTTAGAAACGGCACACTTTTCAGCCCATGTATTATTTATCCAACTTTTCTTTTGTTTCCTTCGCCGTTTTGAATCTCAAAAAATTCTGTTTTATGAGAGAACGAAAATCGTTTTTGTCCATACTCAACATGATGCCAAACACGTCAACAACAATCAGCTGTCAAAGCAAAACTAATGACAGTATCGCACTGAAATTTGGCATGTCTGCCTAGATATGAACGGACTTCAAGGCACCATAACCTTTTTTGCAGTAGTAGCGCATTCTGGCGGTCAAGGAGGTTATTAAAGTTACCTAGTATAATTCAATATTTTATGTTTTCTTTGTTTTAAATTTAACTCTTTTTAAGGGTCACCCTACCCAAATGTCGCTGTACTTGCGTTCATTAAGATTTTGAAGTGGCGTTGTCACTCTTAATATTAACACAGTTGTCACTTTTATTTCTCCCAATATTAGGTTTATACATATTAGTATGCATTGTTATTGAAACTAAGGGAAATAATTTAAAAAATATATAATACAATATTAATATTAACAATCTATAAAATATAGATTCTCCGGTAATTAGGTCGTAAACAGGAGCCTGCTCTGGTTTTAACTTCTTTATTTTTTTTTTTTTTTGTTTTCATATTGTGAAAGAACGTTTGATCAATTGATGAATGAACGGCTCAAATGTCTTTTCCTTTCGCACTTTTGCTATTATTTTTTTTTGTGAGTGGCAGCACAGAGGCTTTAGGATTTTTAATGACTTTTGATTCTTTTCCTGTTGTTTCACGGTAAGCACCTGCTATATGGTTTTAAATCTTTATTACAGTCAGTTCAAGCAGGCTCCACAGGTGAATTAAGCTTGTTCTATGTTGTAGAGTACGACTTTGTTGCCATTTTTTGTTGTCTTCTTTTTTCCTTTTATATCCGGCAGATATTTAAGACTGCAGTTTGTGTTTTTCCTCCTTTGATAGAGTGTGTTATTCCATGCGGCATGAACGATTTTAACATAGCACATAACTTCGAGCTCGAGTTATAATCTGAGTTTTTTAGTTTATCTTCATTTGCTTTGATGAAGCCTTGATCTTTCATCTCAGCACTATAGGGGTTTTTATTAAATAGACGTGTGTTTAAGGTATCAGTTAGATTTTTATATATGCCAAAAATCTTACGTTGTATGTTCATCTCTATATCGTCTTAAAATTTTGTCTAGTTGGGATAGACCAGAGATTTAATGTAGCCAATGGGGTCAATTGATTTTTTAAAAAAAATTGGTTAACATGGAGCGAAAGCTGTAATTATTGACTGTAACTCGGTGGGATCATTTCGAAAGAAATAGGACCCAATGACGCCTCCGGTGTGAAAATAATGCCAAACACACTTTTCTTTGTATACAATGGCTGATACTGAAAGAACTCCGTCTGTTCGTTTATCCAAATGTGGCAATTTTGCATGTGTCCCGTCACTGAAAATAATTTTTGGGTTAAATCCGGATCTTCTTCCATCTTCAATGTCATATTTTCCAAATTTGGAGGATTTGTGTAAATTCTATTAGTCTAGCCTATACAAATTAATTGATAATGTTTCGATAGCGCAATTCAGTCAAGGTAAAGGCCAAATCTGACTGCTGATAGTCGGCTGGTGTAAGATATTTTACTCTTAAAATACTATTTCTTGACTCTCCAAATGTTATTCTAAGTGATAACGTTCAACTTGTTCGATGTAAATACAACAGGGCCCACTCATTTCTTCAGAGATTCAAGCACACTGTTAGACGTACGTTTTGTAAGCAACTTTTGCTTTTGTATGATCTCCCATAGAACAAACCGAGTTTTTAAATCTTAAAATTGCATAAATTTTCAATAATTTCCAAAGGCCAACGTCCTTGATTTACCAGCGAAATTTGCTACAACACTACCAGGCTAACAAATCTTGAAAACCCTTCATACTAGATTGTTACCATCAAATGTATCGATCTTTGCTTAACAAAATTGTAAACAAAATGAAGACAACAAGAAAAACCATGTATAGTAGAAAACAGAATATTAAAATTAGAGGACAATAACTCTGGAAAAATTTGAGAAAACTAATTATTGGTAAACAACACCAAGACTGCAACGAAAACATTGAAAGTGATCACTAAATAGAACTTTCACTTCACCTCCTTTTTCTACTGTTTCAAACCAGATTAACAGAATTGTGTTCTCTTCAGACGAACACTTTTAAATCTTACGTATCGATGGAACTGATGTTGTTGAAATTTGTTTTCTATTAGGTCTAATACAACCGGAGTGGACGACTTTCATCCCGTTTTCATGAAGCCTAGAATCCTACCATGCGTTATACACACTTTTAATACAATTTTAACGATTTATTACAATTTAATACAATTAGCGACGGGAATATGTCGTAAAAGTCTTTACAATAATAATTTCAAATCCAAATCTGTACTCCCATTTATGTGTAAGACATTCGAAAGAATCATGCAGAAACACATTAATAGTTATTTATACGAAATAAACTTCGGTTGGATGGATTCCCTGATAAATACCGTTGCATGTCAGCTGTTTTAAATGTGAAAGAAAAGGTTCGCCAGGCTTTTTAAACAGATCTATTGCCTGTTTGCACTTTTAGACTTCTTAAAATCTTTGATACGGTATACAATATTAATTTGTGTAGTAAACTTTCCTATCCTCGATAAAAAGGAAATAAGCTGGCGAAGTTGGAAAGAAAATGTTTGGCTTAACAGATCTGTTACCAATTATGCTGAAACTGCTAAGGACGAAAGCATAATTTTTAAATGGTCCTTAAATTGGGTCTCTTGCATTAATCATTAATGACATTGCATTAACATGTCTCGCAGCGCTGAATTCCTCCTTACCTACGGAGAGGTATATTGCGATTCCGACGCACTTAATGTTGCATTTAACAGCAGTGTGCGCTATATTTTATTCCCTCCTAAAGTATACCAGAACAATATCTGTTGGAGATTACAACTTTCTTTTCCTATAACATAATTTAAAAAAAAAAATTTCCTCAAAAATGTTGTTGGTTTTCTTCGAAAAAACTTTCACATTTTGTGCATTTAGTGTCTCAACAACTGGCCTGTGATTAAAGCCATCAAAATGCTTATCTTGCCCAGGTAATGAAGGAACTCATTTCCTTTTCTTTCTAATCGCCCAGTCTTCTGATTCTGAATCTGTTTGTTACAATATGTTTTTATTGATCGATAGTAAGATTACAATTGATTGCTTAGAGCCTCCTGTTAAAGAGTGAGACAACATGGCGTTAGAAATAGCTCAAATATAGCCATATACATTCGTGTGTGTAGATATTAAGGGTTCCCAAGCCCAATAATGCATCAGAGACCCCTTCAAAATTCATTGGTTTGTCGTTGTCAACATCACCAGATAAATATTCATCCACACTTTCAACCTAAACTGTAGCAAGTCCATCTTCTCCTTGCTTCGATATTTGTTTTGTTTGGAGTTGGATTTTTATTCTAAAAACCTATTGACAATGGTTAAGTCGAACATGTGAAGAATTGTCATCTTTGGATGACTGTAGATTTTTTTCAACTCAATTTACTTAGATAATGGTGGGAGAAAATATACCTAAGCCCATACTAATTGGGATTTATCGACAATTATAATCTATTAACCCTGTTTAACATTCATTTTTCAGTACTCTCGTATCCACGTGTAACCTGATAATGTTGAAGAACATTGTCGATGTATCTGTGAAAGATCTATGCGAGGTATTGCAGGCATTCTTTAAGGCCATAATTATTGCCGTACTTTTCCAAGGAATTTGGTTGTAATTACGTACTTCTATCGGAGACGGTGCCTACATTCAATGCTCTGAAGTCATTTTGAGCATACGAAAAAATAAAACGAAGACTAATATCAAAATGATTCTAGACAAGACTTTTGGCCTTCAATCTCTTTATTTTGATTTACTCTCATATATGGTAGAGCAGGTGTCAGGACGATGAGATACATTTATTACAATATTTAGTCCAATGGAAATCACCGTGGTAACCGAAAATATTTTTCTATACGAGTATACCTTGATTCAGAAAATTTAAAATACAAGTTTATTCATCTAAATCTATATTGTCCCCTTTAAAGTATCCCCATCGACTGCAACACACTTATGCCAATCCTAGAAACATTTTTTATATTCGGTTTTCGGCATGTCCATCAGTGCTTCCTGCGATTTTTCTATTACTTCCTCTCGGCTGCTGAAACGCGTTCAACGTAGTGGTTTTTTTACTCGATTGAACAAAAAGAAGTCACAGGGAGCCAAATCCGGTGAATTCGGTGGCTGTTGGATGGTATTTATTACATTTTTCGTCAAAAAATTACGAATAATGTTGGCACTGTGCGACGGTGCGTTATCATGATGCAAGATCCCACAATTCTAGTCTCTTTCTGAGAATTGCTTCACGCAAACGTCTCATAACGCCCAAAGAATACTCTTTGTTTACTGTCTGGCCTTCTGGCAAAAATTCATGATGCACTACACCGTTGCAATCCATGAAAATCGTGAGCATTGCCTTCTTTTTTGACTGAAAACGACGTGGTTTTTTGATCTCGGCTCATTTGGTAAACGCCATTCACTTGCCTGATGTTTGGATTGTGTGTCGTACTCATAAGCCCACATCTTGTCTCCAGGATTCAGCCTCGCAAATCATCTCTCTTGCGACGTCAACACGGTCTCTTTTTTGCATGAAATTGAGGTCTTTTGGCACCAACTTTGCTGCTACATGACGGAAACCCAAATCATTAACTAAAATGTCTTGGATGGATCCATAGGTCCATAAGTCCACCGCTATGTTTCTGATGGTTAATTTGACTGATGGTTGATGACTAACATTTCTTTTACTTCATCAATGTTTTCGTCAGTTTTCGATGTCGATGGTCTGCCACTGCGTTCATCATCTTCGATTGACTCACGACCACTTTTGAACCGCTCGTCTCACTGGTAAACGACCGTTTTTTTTTATAGAATCGTTGCCTAAAGAGTTTTCTAACATATCCAACTTTCGCGCACCATTAAATCCGTTTTTACGCAAAATTTAACGCATGTTCGTTGTTGCAAATTTAAATTCATTTCTAAAATTGTAAAAAATCTACAATACACACAGAGATAGATGTACTCTTGGCTACGTAACTTTTGCAAATGTCAAGCTATGACGCTAAGATTAAAAGGAAATGTCAACAACAGATGTACCAGTTTCAAAAAAAAAAAAAAAAAAAAAAAAAAAAAAAAAAAGAAAACTCAAATCGGAACAATGGTGGTTATTCCGCTCTTTTTTTTATCAATGTGCTGTATACTATTTTTACCTTGAAATGAGGTATACGGAGACCTTTATGTTTTGCAAGATGAGCAGATGATATGCACATTGAAAAATATATCCCTAAACACTGGATGAAACTCTATATTTTTGAATTGCTTTTAGCTAAGCACTACTAATTAGCAAAAATTGAAAATATCAAAAGAAAGATCCGGTTTTGTATTTGTGCTTCAGAAAAACAATATTTAAGTATCACAATGACACATCCAACAGTTTATTTAATTTTTTTCATATGTAAGCCAATATAAATCAAAATAGTAATTGATTTTTTCTTCATTTCCGCATTCAGTTTTTCACGTTTTTTGTGCGGTTGTTTTCTTTGTGCTTGAAAATTGCCGAATCGGAATTTATAATAAATTGTGTAAAAAAAAGCTCTTGAGGGTATTCCGGAGCACAATTATTAGTTTAACGAAACCGACGTTTAAGACGTCGAATGGAAAATTAACTATAATCAGGTATTGTCTTGGCATATTATGGTGGATAACATTTGAGTGTGAAGATTTGCTCTGCAGTCTATTTTCAAATTGGAGTAAATATTTGTATTTACTTGCGCTCATATGTATTAAGTCAAATGCGTGCTCCAAAAGCTTTGGATCCTTTTACATAATACCATGGATAAAATAAACGAATATGGAAGCTAAGAAACTTTCCCGGTTTTCCTTACTCAATTTAATCTTTTAAAGACGGCAGTTTTGTTGCTTCTCCTGCCTCTTTCTATATTGATGGAATTACAAATTCACTCACACAAAATTTTATCGTGCCCCATAACATTCTCTTATTTAAGTTTTTTAAGCATATGGTATAGTGATTGTAATAAGCCCTGCTTATGCAAATGATACACCACGCGCTATTTAATGAAAAGGTCTTTATTCGCCACACGATAAAACCGAAATGAATAATACACCCCACTCGCTAGGGGGTGCTAACAACTAGCCGAAGTATCAAGTATGTCATCAGGTGGATGAGGGACAGATTTCCACATCTTTTCTATGTTTTTCAGCTTCAATTTTAACCCTCTGTTTTCGCCATCTATAGAACCCCCACCGACGACATCTGTAAATTTAGGGGAATCAACTACCGGAGAGGAAGAAAGTGTTTCGTCGGTATAAGTAATTTGTTTTGTATCTGGAAAATAAACTGAAATAATAGAGAAATAAAATAAAATGTTATTAAAACCTGGTTTTGAATACACTGGAATCTTCTTCACGTGGGTTATTTTGCGTTTTAAAACTTGAGCCTCTTCTGCACGTACAACTACTTCAACTACAACTACAACCTTGAACTCGGTAGGTAGAAATGTTGACGTCAGTTTATTCTGCGAAACAACGCTGAGGACTACTACCTTATCTCCAATATTTAGATCACTAAATTTTACTCCACCATTTCTATCTGGTATCTGTTTTCCTTTCTCCTTGGTAACCATGTCCAAGTTTCGTGCCTATGAATCCACGATATCTCCATGTATATCCTGTACAGAGATATTCTACTAAAAGTTGTTCCGATGGCGATTTTCCCGTAATGCCGTGGGGGGTTACGTTTTACAAAAGTAAACTTTTTTGGATTTCCTTTCTGTAATACGTGAAACTCCCTTTTGCTATCTGGAGCCGCTTTACAATAGACCGATTCATGTTTTCATCTTCACCGTTAGCCTGAGGCCAATACGGTTGTGATATTATCAACTCTACGTTGTTGTTTTTGCAGAAGTGTTTGAATTCCTCGTTTACAAACTGCGTCCATTATCCGCTCGGATCGATTAAGGGTAATCCAATCGATTAAACATTTCTTCTAGAATTGAGATGATTCCAATTGATGTTATTTTCCTTAAAAATCTTATCTCTTGACATCTCGAAAAATGACTGAAAAATGAATGAA
The DNA here is from genome assembly GCA_907269105.1 of Volucella inanis. Lineage (NCBI taxonomy): Eukaryota > Metazoa > Arthropoda > Insecta > Diptera > Syrphidae > Volucella > Volucella inanis. The sequence continues at coordinate 155,674,385 of OU026153.1, forward strand.
ACTATGATAACAAAGACAAAGCCATTATTAGGTAGAGGCACCAACAAATCCATTGCCACACACTGCCAAGGACCGTCCGAAAACTTGTGTCGCTTCATAGACTCTAGTGGTATTACCCGCGACAGTAAAAAACATTCTCGGCAGCTTTTTACCCAGTTTCCTACGTCTTTGTCCATTAACGGCCACCAGGCTATTGCCCGTAGTCTACGTTTCATGACAGTCTCCCCCGGATGGCTTTCGTGAGCAAGATTCAAATCTTGTAATTCTACTGGTATGACTATTCGAGAACCACGCAAAAGAATATTTCCCAAAACACAAAGTTCCGATCGAAATGGAAAGTATTTGTTTTTATTTGCAACGTTCCATTCCTTCCTTTTTGTATTATCTAAGGCTTCCTTAGTTCTTTATCCGCAACGTTGTTGTGTGCTATTTCCGTTACGGTAAGTGCCTGTGGAACATCCAACCTAGCTTCGTCTATCATACAAAGTCGAAACAACGAATCTGCAATATTATACTTCCCGGGCCGGTAAACAACTATGAATTTAAAGAACTGTAATCTAAGGACCTATCTTTCAATCCGAACTCGGGGCTTAGATGTTGGTTTAAAAATTACTTCGAGCGGCTTGTGATGCGTTACCAAATCGAATTCAATACCTGCGAGGTAATAGTAAAAACGCTCAGCAGCCAAACAAACACGTGACTCTCCTTCTCTGTTTGAGAGTATCGCCTTTCAACAGCAGACAGGCTCTGGCTAGCAAAAGAAATGACAAATGGGGTATCCCCCTGAAACTGAAGTAGCACTGCCTCTAAAACAACTGGGCGAGTGCGAATTCTAATATTGAAACATGACAAGGATGGTATTTTAACTAATGCAGCTTTTAACCGCTGAAACGCTTGTATTTGTTTTTCACCAAGAAAATTTAAAATCTTTTTTAATAAGGTTTCATAAAGGCTCGGTAAGATTCGTCATATCTGGAATAAATTTTCCCAAATATGTAACTTAGCCTAAGAAACTTCTTTTTAACTTTCCCTGGATCTGCTGAAATGCCAGAGATAGATAAGACATTAAAAAATATTTTTAGTAGTAATGGTAATAGTTTTTCCACTTCTTTGTCGTGTTCCTCGTCTGCGGATCCGAAAACAATGATGTCATCCAAGAAATTTAGGGCATTCTTTCACGGGGCTAAAATGTTTTCCGTAAACCTTTGGAATTTTTCCGGAGTTGAGTTGACCCTGAACAACAGCTTTTTGTTTCGGAACAAATCTTTATGCATTATAAAAGTAGTTATTTCTCTACTCTCCTCCGCTAAATCTAACTGGTGATAAACACTCTTCAGATCCAGCCGAGTAAAACATTTTGTATCTTTTAATTTAGTTAGAAATGAATCAAACGTTGGTAGGGGAAACTTCTCTCGCTTTATTGCAACATTCGCTTGACACATGTCCTTGCAAAGACGAATATTCTCGGTTTCATTATAAGCAGTCACAATCTTTCTCCTTTAGTTTTTCCCCGATTTTGTCCTCTTACGCTGCTGGCACGCGTCGCATTGGTGGCTGCATTGCCTTCACTAATATATCTATTGGCGAGTGTACAAGAATGTCTTTTACTTTTGGAAATGGTCGCAGAACCTCGAGCTGGTTTACATTTATTCCTAGCTTCCTAGACTTCTAACCGAGTTACTTTATCCATATCCAGTAACCATTGCAGCCATCTCTCATGACATAAATGTTCCAATCATCTCTCTTTCTTGATCTACGGTGCTTCAAAAATAAACCTCACCTCAAGTTACTCTTTTCCTACGTATGCCCGAAACCGATTCTCGGACTTAGTTTGAAGGTTTTCCACAATTACGGAGGCGCATTGCAATTTCTCCCAACCATTTTTTTTCAAGAAATTGACACGGAAACCAGAATCGATTAGCATCGGTATTCTAATGCCCCCAATAAAAAAATTAACATTTCGCTCATATGTTTTTCTATTTCGTTTGTAATTTGGAAACAAACCTGCTCGCTTATCTCTTGCTATCGTCCTCTATAAACTGAATAAACTTGGAGTCTCGGATTTCCCCCGCTTAAAACGTAGATTCTGCCTTGACACATCTTCCCGCTTAGGTATTTGATTTTGTTCTACACTTTTTAGCGAAATGTCCCAGAAACCCACACCTGTTATATGTTAGGTTTCTAGCAGACAATTTTTTATTATTCCCCAGATGCCCCGTTGGACCGCATCTGTAACACTTCTTTCCCATCTGTGAAGATTTCCCCGCGCAGTTAGCAGAGACCCTGTTTACTTCATTAAATGTAACCGAGCGAGACATCGCGTCCGCCTGACACCTTATTTGCTCATGAACAAGACACATTTCCATTATTTCATCCAGCGATTGCTCTTTCTCTAAAAGACGTTTCTTGAGCTCTACACATCAACACATCTCTACACAGCCCACACATCTATGATCTTATCCTTTAGATTAGTGTCCAAGATTTACCAAACGTACATTTGGCTCCTTGATTTCGAAAGCGTATCAAAAACTTGTTAAAACTCTCCCATCATCATTCATTTTGACAGAAATTTTCCTTTTGTTATGCACCCCGCGCTCTGAAAGCAGAATTTTAATTTGTCAACATTTTGTTCCCAATTTAATGAAAATGACTTTACATACAAACCTATGCAAGATATGGTAGTTTTTCTTCTCAACAACCTTCTATTTCCCAACCACGTTGGTAAGGAATTGCATCAACCTTTTTGCAAACAGTACTAGGTGGAGTGAAAAGTAACCTTCTTGACCGCCAAAATGCGCTGCTACTTCCAAAAAGGTTATGGTGCCTTGAAGTCCGTTTTTATTTAGGCAGACATGCAGTGCGATACTGTCTTTAGTTTTGTTTTGGCAGCTGATTGTTGGCATCATGTTGAGTATGGACAAAAACGATTTTCGTTCTCTCATAAAAAATTATTTTTGGAGAGGCAAAACGGCGAAGGAAACAAAAGAAAAGTTGGATAAATATTAAGGTTCTAATGCTTCGTCAGATCACACCGTCAAATATTGGTTTCGATAGTTTCGTGGTGGCCGCAACTCTACTACCGATCAATTCCGCAGCGGCAGACCCTCCGCTTACAGAGGACAATGTCAAAAAAAAAATACATGAAATGGTGTTGGCTGACCGGAAAGTGAAGGTGTGCGAGCTAGCAGATACCACAAAGATTAGTACTGAGCGCACATGCCATATTTTGGGTAATATTCTGCATATGAAAAAGTTTTCCTGCTGCTGGGTGCCGCGCATACTCACTCCTGATCACAAACACGATCGCGAGAGCACTTCGAAAGAATGTTTGGCATTGTTTATGCGGAATCGGGTGGACTTTTGGCGTTGATTGGTAACTGTTGAACACCAGAGAACAGAATGAGTGCCCATCAATGGACTGAAGCCGGCACGAGTGCTCCGAAGCGGCCGAGGGAGGCTCGATGGGACGGAAAGTTTATGGCGTCGGTTTTTTTGGATTGTCATGGCATACACTTCGTGGACTACCTCGAAAAAGGAAAAACCATCAACAGCGAATATTACTGTGCATTATTGGAGCTATTGAAAGCCGAAATCGCTGCAAAAGGGTCACATGAAGCGAAAAAATGATGTTTTTGCAAAGACAATGCACCGGCGCACAAGAGCATCGTGGCTAAAATCAATGACTTACGGCTCCAATTGCTGTCGCATCCACCGTATTTGGCTCTCTCGGACTATTATCTCTTCACAAACCTCAAAAGACGGCTCATCAATAAAGAATTCAGGTCACGCGAAGAAATCATCGATACCACGGAGGAGTATTTTGCAGACCTTCCGGAAAATTACTTTTCGGACGGGATCAAGAAGTTGGAAAATCCCTACAATAAGTGTATCAAACTAAAAGGGGACTATATTGAATAAAATAAAAAAACATTTAAAAAAAAATTTTTTTTCATTCCCATGGAGTTAACTTTTCACCCTACCTAGTACTGATGCTCTTCTTTCTGACCGCGTAGAATGTATAGGGAGATTCATGGTGAGGTCTGATTTATAATGTAAAATAGAACACATAAATTTGAAAGCGAACTTAAATTTCATGGCATTTACTTTTTAAAAATCATATCATGCCAATGTTGGCCCTGACTACGTTTGAGGTGGTCCATTTGAATGGTCCAATTTTGTGCAACTCGTTCTAGCATAGCGACTGGTATCTAGCAGATAACACGAGTACTGTTGGCTTCCAAAGCATCAATCGTAGCTGGCTTATTCCTAAAGACTTGAGACTTTACATATCCCCAGAAAAAATAGTCCAAAGGTGTGAGTCTTTCCATAACGACTTGCCAAACGATACTGAACAAAAATGACAAAGCAATTTGATAGGAGTCACGCGTGATCTGTCAAAAAAAGCCTAATGAAAATCAAACCTCACGATAAAGCATCCTATACAATATAAGTTTTTCTGTTTTCTTTTTCCTTTCCTTCTCAGCCTAGAAAAGAAAATGACTCACGTATACATGTGCTTGTGTTATTTTTCTATGCAATAAGCGGTGATTCGTCGTGAGGTTTGATTTTTAATAGGCTTTTCTTGACAGATCACGCATGACTCCTATCAAATTGCTTTATCAGTTTTGTTCAGCATTATTTGGCAAGTCATCATGAAAAGACTCAAATCACAACAGCGTCTCCAAATTGTTCAGCTCTATTACGAAAATCAGAGTTCTGTGAGAAATGTTTTTCGTGCGATTCGAGGAATTTACGGAGCGCATAATCGACCTACTGAAACCACTATTGTCAATACCATTCGCGAATTTGAGCTCCAGTTTACATTAGTGGATGATACTCGACCGGTTAGATCGCATCCAGTAGGTAGTGAAGAGACTATAGCAGCTGTAGCTGAGAGTGTACGCGAAGACCGTGATGAATCGATTCGTCAGTCGTTGTTGGCTTTTTGTATTCAACATTCATTGTTCTCTGGAAAAACTCCATGAAAATCCGGTGTTTTATCGTAAAAATTTGTTCAGTGATGAGGCCCATTTCTGGCTCAATGGATATGTTAATAAACAAAATTGCCGTATTTGGGCTGATGAGCAACCTGAAGAGTACCAAGAGCTACCATTAGATCCATTAAAAACAACGGTCAATGGTAATTGTTATCGCGCCATGTTAATATGTTATGCTTCCCGAAATTTAAGCACATGGTCTCGATGAGCTCTGGTTTCAACCAGGCAGCGCTACGAGCGTGAAACAATGGTTGTGTTGAGAAATCATTTTGGTGAGCACTTAATTTCACGTTTTGCTATGGTAAATTGTCCGCCTAGATCGTGCGATATCACACCTTTGGACTATTTTCTTTAGGGATATGTAAAGTCTCAGGTATTCAGAATAAGCGAGTTGCGATTTACTCCTTGGAAGCCAATATTACTGGTGTTATCAGCGAGATACCAGTCGCTATGCTCGAACGAGTCGCCCAAGATTATATCTTCCGAATGGACCATCTCAAACGCAGTCATGGCCAATATTTGCTTGATATTATATGAATTTATTTTAAAAAGTAAATGTCATAATTTGCTTTTTTAACCGAAAATAAAAATTTTAAGTTCGCTTTCAAAGTTCTTTATTTTATTTTACATTATAAATCAAACCTTACGATGAATCACCACTTACAATTGGTGTTCCCGTACTCTCTATCTTAAATTTAACAGTTTCTCATATTTCACGGAGTGGGGATTGAAATCTCTCAGAGAGAGACCAAATCACAAAAAAGTTCGGGAACGCAATTGAAGCAAGTCTGTAAATCATGTCATGTATGAAATGTCACATTTGTCTGTACAGACTTGTAAATTCGGGAGTGTAGTAAAATCAATGGAAAATTTAAAAAATAATTTCAAAATCTTATTTTTGGATGACAACTGACGAAGATGACGTGTTAGAAGTAATTATTAATGAACTGGACGTTAAAGAAAAATTGTTGCTCGCAGTTGTGTCTTCGTCTTCGATTATTTAGAATTTATAACACATTTCCATATTTAATGGTGCTAATTTGAAAGCCTTTCGGAAAAGTTTGAAGCATCGTACTTTTATGCTGATCTACGTCACGACAAAAGATACAGTGCTAATAAGTACACTGCAGTTTTTCTATGGTCCGCTGGACATGAAGCATGTAGCTTCAGAGATTTGGCCGACCGTTTTGATCTTTCATTATCATTTGTTTTACCGGTATACCATATAAAGTTTTTAAGAACTCTCAGTCCAAGCATTATAACGTGGCTCAATAATTAGCAAAAACAGGAAGCAGGTATGTTTTTCCAAAATAAAGGGGGTTTTCTTAACCAAAGGTAAAACACACATAAATTTCACACTTATTTGTAATTTACTATAATTGAAATCAGGTTGTATCTTTCGTAGATTTTCGTTGATTTGTACTGTTTTGTGTTGTTTATTTTGGAGTACGGGAACACACCTATTGTCTCTCTTCTTCCCCTACTGAAAGAAATCTCACGATTTTTTTTTTACATGTAATTTTTTAAATTTTTCCTAATTTTTTCCAATTATGTATTTGGCATAGACTTTTTTGCTTATTATTTCTCTGGTGAAATTAATCACCATATTTTTCTAACTACGAATTATGTGAAAAGTGTATTTACCTCGTCACCAATGTAATAATCCCTGCTTATGCAAATGATACACCACGCACTATTTAACAAAAAACATCTTTATTCTCCACACAGTGAAACCAGAATGAATACAATGCAACCAAAATAAGTATAATACCATATATTGGTAAGAAAAAAACTTTTGGTTAATTGTTTGCATGGCTTTGTGATTTTCAAATGGATTATTTTTTATAAAAGAATCAAAAACTTTTTTTTTTTTCTTTGTCATTGTCAAAGTGGAAAAGCTACAGGACATCCATATTTCAATTTTATTCAAACCTTCAAGAAAATTTAAATACGAATGTCTTGTAGTTTTCCGCTTTGGATAATCTCTCGCTGAATATTTCTCGGACGGAAATGCACCCGATGACTGAGTGAATTTGCCCTACTATCAATCCGGGAAGAGGTTGAAAAAGGATTAAAAACGCCGAGAAGCAAAAAGACCCTTCTCATTGAAAGAATTAATTGAGTAAGGGAAATCGGATAAATATCGGTAAAATATCGCCCCGTATTCAGGGGTACCCAGGGTACTCTGTAAAAGTATCTAGAAATTTTGGAGTGCGCATCTGGCCAAATACGAGTACGAGTTTAGAAAATAGCGGGAACTTTTAAATTTTGCGGGTTTGGGGAGTCTAATGGTCAAAAATTTATTGGCATACATGCCCCTGAAGTATGATTACATTTTTAGCTGTATTCATTGTTTACTTTGTCTGTTGTATCCGCTAAGGTCAGACGTCTTTTTATGAGCTCAGCGAAATGAATCAAATTTTGTGTAAAAATTGGAATCACGTGCTCTTAAATACATGAAATGTTGACCGTGACATACGGTGCGTCCTCTCCAAGAAAACAAAATGTTTACAAGTGGTACAAGCTCTTCGCAGATGACCGAGGAGATGGCAATGACAAACCTCGCTCTGGATGCCCAGCACATCAAAAAAAGATAATACCGTCGAAGCTGTGAAATTTTTTTTTTGATAAATCGTCGAATTATCCTAAGAGAAGTTACTGACAATGTTGTCGTATCGGTCGGTTTATGTCATGCAATCGTTTTTGGTGTTTAGGGCATGAAACGTGTGTCAACGAAGTTTATTCCGAAACTTTTAAAATTAAATAAGAAGAAGCATTGCTCAGAAGCTCTTAAATGACTTCAATAATGATTTTGACTTGCTCAAAAGGGTCATAACTGGTGACGAATAAATGGTTCCATTCCCAAAACTGAAAAGACTTATAAAATTACGGAGATTTGCAAAGATTGAGTAAATAAAAACGACATAGCTAAAAGAGCTGAAGGCTATCCCAAAGATCGAGTTTGAGAAGTATTTCGAGGATTGGAAGAAGCGCTGGCACAAGTGCATAATATCTAATGGGGACTATTTTAAAGGCGACAACATTAATATAGACGAACAAATAAATATTTTTCAAAAAACTAAAATTCTCGTTATTTTGTGAACACATCTCGCATGTGCGCGAGTAATACATTTACCGATGTGGGCTCCAATTCGCAAATAGGCTACAGAGCAAATATGCACGGATAGATAATCGATTTTGATGAAATTCGGTACGGACATAACTTGAAGGAAGGACATAGGCTATTTAAAAAAAAAAAAAGAAATTATTATAGAGCGAATGGATCAAAATGGTAGGCATTGTAATACCCTGAAATGGAAGGAAGAAACAGTTGGTAGGTGATACTCTAGTAGCAAAATCTCACTTCCCTAAGTGAACTATAGGAACTTCTAAAAATTGTACTTCTGTACAAATCATGCTTTAGGATGACTTCATAATGTCACGTTTTTCACCTACTTTAAGGAACCAAGTCCAAATTTACCATAGAATTGGTTTTTTGCTTTCACCAAATAATCTTTAGCATAAGTTTCTACAGACTTACTTTATGGGAGATGAAACTAATTAAATGAGTTTCCAGAATTCCAGAATTTTTTTAATTCCAGCGAAAGAGAAAAATTAATCCTTAACGCATTAAAAAAGAATATAATCAAAACTTTTGAAAAAAGAAAAAGATAAATACATAGTAAAGCAAATGAGCAAATTATATTTACAAAGGGGAGAGTATTGAATATGTTGCATGAAACAATGTAGCAAAAGTTTCTGTGCGAAGATCAAGGACATTTGCAACAAACTTTGAATAGCTACTTAGGCTGCGAAAGTCAATAATTCGACCTCCAGAACTTTAAAATAAAATAAATAACGCAAAGTAAGAATTTTCAAGGCTCTGAAAAAGTCTATTGTGTGCGCAGAACAGTGGTAACCATAAATATTTCGTATTGCAAATTTTTCGAGAGACAGTTTATTACTGTAGTTTAGTAAAATAACCGCCACCCCAACTACAAAGCTCATATTGCGATCTTGATTGGAATAGATCGTAATAATCTCGCCTTTCTAAGGCGGAAAAGACGACGAATAGAGGAAATGAGATATTTTCAAATTTTTTACTATGTACACATTCGAACTTGAAGAAATCAATACCACAGTCAGAATTTGAAAGTTTGATCACGTTGGATTTAACATTTGTTGAAATATTATATCTGAGACAAGGTACTATTGCTCAGTTAGATGGACAAACATCAACTTGGTTTTGCTTTTATTAATAAGTCTGTGATTAGCAGAGCAATCACAGGTCGAGGTTTATACTAGCGATTACATATAACGGACTGGCTGAACAATCCTCAAAAAACCTGTAGTTTTACCCAAGAGTGGGGGAGATATGAAAAAAACTTGGACCAAGTACAGAACCTTGAGGTACTCCTAGGTTATTGGTTTTTGAACTGCCTATACCTATTGCTTCCAATTTTTACATATTGCATTCTATCTTTAAGATAAGTCTCAAACCATTTGTATATTAATTATCTGAACCCGGCCTTATAAAATTTATCTAAGAATATTACATATCATATGATGATACAAGGAATTGATTTTAATACGATACAGGATGCAAGCAACGAGCTAATCAATTTCATGTCGATACATACCATATGTATTATAGGCGAAGGTTGAAAGCGAACAACTGCAATATATATCACTAAATCAAGCTAAGTTGAGAGCTAAGAATTATATTTATCTTCAAGATGCTGTGACAAATGGTGCGAATGTTTAGTGCTCATATCAATTTAGAGGCTTGCAGTTCAGTGCATTCTTTGAAACGTATCTGTAAATTTAAATACATTAACAAACGCAGTGGAAATTTTTTTTTTATTCCAGATGCAAAGACCTCACTAATACACATAATTAAGTACATACGTATCAGTCCGGACGTTATATCAGCCGCAACGTCCATTACACGGAAGACATCCTTCAATGTTGGTTTAAATAATAAAGTGTATGAAGTGTGTTCAAAAAATAACGGGAACTTTAGTTTTTTGAAAAAAAATATTTTTTTGTTCGTCTACATTGATGCTGTCATAATGCCTTCACAATAGTCCCCAACAGATATATATATGCACTTGTGCCAGCGCTTCTTTCAATCCTCGAAACACTTTTCAAACTCGGTCTTTGGGAAAACCACACTTTACTAGGTGGAAGTGAAAAGTAACCTCTCTGACCGCCAGAATGCGCAGCTACTGCAAAAAAGGTTATGGTGCCTTAAAGTCCGTTCATATTTAAGCAGAGATGCCAAATTTCAGTGCTATACTGTCTTTAGTTTTGTCTTGACAGTTGATTGTTGTTGACGTGTTTGGCATAATGTTGAGTATGGACAAAAACGATTTTCGTTCTCTCATAAAACATTATGTTTTGAGAGGCAAAACGGCGAAGGAAACAAAAAAAAAAGTTGGATAAATATTATGGGGCTCCGTCAGATTACACCGTCAAATATTGGATTCGAGAATTTCGTGGTGGCCGCAATTCCACTTCCGATCAAGTCCGCAGCAGTAGGCCCCCGATGCGGTTACAGAGGACAATGTCAAAAAAATACATGAAATGGTGTTGGCTGCCCGGAAAGTGAAGGTGCGCAAACTAGCAGATACCACAAAGATTAGTACTGAGCACACACGGCCTTATTTTTGGCAATATTTTGCATATGGAAAAGTTATCCTGCCGCTGGGTGCCGCGCATACTCACTCCTGACCAAAAACACGAAAGCGAGAGCACTTCGAAAGAGTGTTTAGACTTGCTGATGCGGAATCGGGCTGACTTTTGGCATCGATTGGTAACTGTTGAACACCAGAGAACAGAATGAGTGCTTGTCAGTGGACTGAAGCCGGCACGAATGGAGTGAATGAAGGCCGAAATCGCTGCAGAACGACCTCACATGAAGCGAGAAAAAATTTTGTTTTTGCAAGACAATGCACCGGCGCACAAGAACGTCACAACCATGGCTAAAATCAATGACTTACGGCTCCAATTTGTGTCGCATCCACCGTATTTGCCCGATTTGGCTCCTCGGACTATTATCTCTTCCCAAACCTTCAAAGATGTCTCATCAACAAAAAAATTCAGCTCACGGGAGGAAATCATCGACGCCACGGAGGAGATCAAGAGGTTGAAAAATCGCTAGAATGAGTGTATCAAACTAAAATAGAAAAACATTTAAAAAAAATTATTTTTTTCATTCCCAAGGTGGTTACTTTTCACCCCATCTAGTATTTACTCAATCGTTGCAAATCCCCGTCCTTTTAAAGGTCTCTTCAGTTTTGGGAACAGAACCAGTTATTCGTCACCAGTTATGATCCTTTTGAACAAGTCAAAATTATCAATGACGTCTGACGTCATTCAAGAGCTTCTAAGCGATGCTCATGCGGCGGTCCTTCTGATCAAAATTAAGAAGTTTCGGAACAAACTTCGCTGATACACGTCTCATGCCCTAGACATCTGAAAAAATCGCATAACACGAGCTGACCGATACGCTATTATCGTCAGTAACTTCTTTTATGGTAATTCGAGGATTTTCTAAAACAATTTTTTTGACAGCTTCCACATTATCATCTTTTGTTGATGCTGGGGCGTTCAGAGCGAGACTCGTCCGTGACATCTTCTCGGCCATCTGGGAAGACCTTCTATCACCTGCAACCCTTTAACTTTAGCGGATGGCACGGACAAAGTAAACAATGAATACAGGTGAAAGTTTTATCATATTTCAGGGCCATGTTTACCAAAATATTAAAAAAAAATTTTGACAGACCGACTCTCAAAACCCGCGAAATTTAAAAATTATTTTCTGAATACACCGAATCAGACAGATTAACTTTGCGCAAGGGACGACTTTGCAAAAGCCCTTCTATATGTTGAGTTGCCGAATTATTTTACCTACAACACATCAACAAAAGAAAAGGTACGTCGAGTTCAAGGAATCCCTGTTCATAATTGGTCTGGTTCTTAATTTAGTGTTAACAACAAGGAATGTTTTTAGTTGCGAATGGTGTTACATCATGTGCGAGGGCCAACTAATTTCAAAGATATTAAAAAAATACAATTGATCAGGAAGTTTCTACTTTTAGAGAAGCATGTGAAACAGAATGGTTATTACAAAATGATAATCATTTGGATGTAACACTGGAAGAGGCAATGCAGATCAGCGACCAAGTTGTATGCTTTCAAATCTCCAGCAAATACATGGTGAAACATATTTTGAACAGTTTTAAAAACCTTAATACTACACAGAATCATTTTAACTACAACAAAGCTCTCATAAAGGTGGAAGATCAAATAACAATGAAAACTGGGAAACATTTATTAGATTTTGGATTGTGTAGATCAATTAGAACTGGAGAAGTTAGTTATTATTGCAATTTATGGTTAACTCACTAAATACGTTCGGGATTTGAACCCAGAACGCAAAATAATTTTTAACACTGTTTTGCAACAAATTGAAAGTGCTAAAGGTGGTTTGTTCTGTCTAGATACTCCGGTTAGAAGTAGTAGCTCCTAGCCCAAATTCGGAAAGATAAATGAGTTATTATTGTGGACGGTTGATGCAGTAAATTTCTAGTTACTAATTTGGGACGAGTGTTTAGTACAATGCCGCATAAAAACCAATCGAAGCACTAAATGAATCCATAAATAATATAAAAGCAACCAATTTTTAATGGCAGTGTGTTAGATAATTTAGCCCAATAATTGCACAAGGCAATCTGCGGGAGCTTTTCTGAAAATCGGTTAAAATCGTATTCTGTAGTAAAAATGGTATATATATATTAAATCGTGAATTCTGTAATAATGTTCATAGTACAGAAGAATTGGTGAGAAAAGTTTATCATGAACTGCAATATTATATGGGAAATAAAGAAAAGTGTAAAAGAGGAATTCTGGTGCCAACTAAGGCATTGTAGGATAAGTAAATAAAAAAATTATGTCACAATTAGAACGGGATATTGTAGAATATTTGTCTGTATCTCATGTAATGGACACTGAACAAGCCATCTCATAGCCTATAGAGTTTCTTAACTCTTAAGAATTGTCAAATATGTCTTTAATGCGAAATCTTGATGCACTCAGATTATGTAAAGGTACATGTTTACAAGTTATACATCTAGGCCGAGATATTATAATTGGTAGCATAGCTAAAGGAGAAAGTGTTTTAATCCTACGAATCCCAATTATACTGACGAATCTGCCTTTTCAATTAAAAAGACTGGAACCCTACTAAAAATTGCTTTTGGAATGACTATAAATAAAGTCCAAGGGCAAACACTCAAAGTAGCCGGCGTGCTTTTGGAAAAAAAACCCTGTTTTTCTCATGAGCAACTCATAGAGTTGGCGTGCTCGCGTGTATACAGCTCACAAAAATTTTATGTCCTTGCAAAAGAAGAAAAGAAAAAAACTTTGTTTGTAGAATTGTGTTGAGTTAAGATCTTCCAATACATAATTGATAAATAAGAATAATTTCTTTTATTTTTATAATACTGTATCTCGAGTTCGGCACATGAAAAATAATAGACACACATTCATTATGTATCTATGTACGTGAATTACATACATCTATACGTACGCACATACTTGTCTACTCTATTGATATTAATAAGGGGTGATTCATCGTTAGGTTTGATTTTTAATAGACTTTTTTTGACAGATCACGCGTGACTCCTACCAAACTGCTTTATTATTTTTGTTTCGTATCATTTGGGAAGTCATCATGGAGAGACATACACTACAACAGCGTCTCCAAATTGTTCAGCTGTATTACGAAAATCAGCGTTCTGTGAGAAATGTTTTTCGTGCGATTCGAGGAATTTACGGTACGCATAATCGATCTACTGAAACCACTATTGCCAATACCATTCGCAAATTTGAGTCCCAGTTTACATAAGTGGATGGTTAGACCACATCCAGCACGTAGTGAAGAGACTATAGCATCGCCTCTTTTTTTTTTTTTTTGAATCGATCAAACGATGCTGAGATTCTATTCATACATGTATACACTCTTCTGGCCAGATTTGAGAAAAGGTTTGTGTATGCTCTTCACAAATTCGTTTCCAGAATACCTCGAACAGTGAGCTGTCAGGTTTAGCTGCACTGTTGGACTTCAGCTTTGATATTACTATCCATACTTCATTTTAGTTTGGTGGACGTAAGGTTTGACTATCATTAAATGGTCTATTCTGCCGGACAGCGGGATTATTTCAGCACTGATTATGACTCTACCACAAGATTTTCTTCTTCATATCTACAGGCTTCTGTTCTGTGTGGGTCTTCTTGCCTTGACACGTCCTTCTTACCTGAATGTTATGCATGGAGTTCAGCCTCCCAATATTTTCGAGCGTGAGTTTCTCGTGCTTGTTTTTCTTCTTCTGGAGAAGGAGATGTTCTTCGCGGCTCTTCAGCTTGTAAAGTCCACGAGAATCACTCTTCATTCGTTGCAGCACTTTATCTACTTGTGCTTACCGAGCACTTTAGTTGCTGCGTGTCTGATAGCACGTTGCAGCACCCTGGTTTTCGGTACTTGATGCTGGTGGCATTAGAGCTATTGAAAGATTTGTGGATACGAGTTCGGTGAAGATTCTCAAGGTCCCTTGCGATTGCAGCTTTTTTACATTATATGTTCTCACACTACCTCTACTTTGTTGTGGCGCATGGAAAATCCGCATTAGTACCTAGGCTGCAACAAGGTGGTGATCTAAGTCAATGTCCTCCTTTTCCATTTTGGCGTTTAAATCACCTTTACTCAGTACAGTACATTTTAATAATTGAAAATCGCCGAGCACACCAAATTTGAAACTGTGAGCATATGCTCGGGACATGTGTACCAACACAGCAAAAAAAAAAAACCGATAGTCGAATGCACGTTTCCCGCGAAATTCAAAAGTCACCTTACTTTTTTAACACACCCAGTAGTACTCCAAATACTTTAAAGCTGATAAGCTGATAAATTCGGGCCATTTTGTCAAGCTCGTATATAAAACGAGGCATTATTTTCTTTATGTCACCAATACACTTTCATACAAATTTGATGAAAATGCTTCCGAATTTAGAGTAAGTCAGAAACGATAACGGTGCCTTTTCCATTGTCGTAAGGGAGCTTCATTTTTCAGTCGCTTTTTTAATCTAAAGAAACAAATCTTTACAGTTGCGTTATTTTCTTAAATTACATGGGAGTCTAAGTCGTTAAAGCACTTTACCAACGGTGCTCGAAAGATATTATTAATTTTTTCAGTTAACAAAAATCAGGTAAGATGGTAAGAACTTAGTCTCCCAATTAAATATTGGATGCCACCGACGGAGCGAAATAGCTACTGAGCCCAGTGTGTCTATACCCAGTTGAGTGTTTAGCTCTTTAAAAAAAAAAAAAACTAGATTCCTGTCTGCTACAAGAGCTGGGAGCCCACTCATTTCGGGGTGAAGTTATATCTTATCAGTTTAGTGTTGTGCGAAACATGATGTCTGCGAAGTGAGCGATTGAATTCTTGGCGCAAACGAAAATTTCTCAAAGCTAATTTTATAAAGATTTCTGGTGTAATTTCTATTTGAATGCTGTTTTTAAACATCAGAATTATAGGTCTTCTATAGGAAGATATCATAAGAACAAGTTGCTATTACAAGTTTTATGTGATGTTTTATGTGTGTAGACCCGATATATCAAATTTCGGCACAAGACCATTTGCCAAAGTACTACGGTAGGAATTGCCACTGGCTCAAATGCCGTACCATACAGTCACTCATTGAGGGTTTACCAATCGTTTGTGCATCTATTCAGGATTATATATAGCCCAAAAGTAACTACTATACAGGGTATGTCAATCCTAAATAAATATTCATAAAAAAATCTTTATAATAACAATTACAAATCTTGTTAGAATTGCTTGCCCTCGTTTCGTATGCAAGCACGAAGCCTTTTGCGTTCTTTAGTGATGGTTACTGGCGTCGACATGCCCTCTTTCATTTATTCTGCAGCTGCTAAAATTTTTTCTCTCAAGTCTTCTTCAAATCGTATTGGTCAGTCGTACACCAATGCCTTCATGTGACTCCAAATGTATAAGTCACATGGAATTAAGCCGAGACTCCTTGTTGACCAAGGAATCGAGCCGCCTCAAACCAAACAATCCATTTCTCTGGATAGTTGATATCCATCCACTATCGCACAACCGCAGTAGTGAGCTGGGCAGCCATCGTGTTGATAAGCGATAACTATTCTTGTAGCAAACGGCACATCCTCTAGCAGCATAGGTAAGTCTTCCTTTAAGAAATGTTAGTAGGCAATGCCGGTTAAACGTGCTGTCAGAAAAAATGGCCCGATCAACTTATCGTGCACAATTCCCATCCATACATTTAGAGATTTATTTACCTTTTATTTCTAAAGTCTTAATGATTTTTTTAAAGGTAATCTTTTGTTCACTGTCTATTACAAAAAAAAAAAAAAAATTACCATCCTAATGCATATACAATACTTTTTTTACAATTGACACTTTAAGGTCGGACTACTTTTTTTCGAAGAAATCATAAAACTCGAGTAAATCGAAAACTACTGAATTTCGACCACTGGTTGTCAAAATAACCCCTTTCAAGGAATAAGTCGAATTACAAGTCACCCTGTACAAAAATTCAGTAATATTATAGACATAATGGAAATATTCATCATTTTTGTGTACGGCGTTGATAGAAAATGACTTTATGTTCGAATGCACTATGCGTCACTGTAAATAGCTCATTAACTACTGAATGGCTATTTGCTTGGCGGTTTTTTTAAAATTCGGCTAGAAGGCGAATATTTGATTGACTAAGCCTAAGACTATATATTTTAGGATATAATCGATTGATGGTATAGGCATTCATAGAATAAGTAGATTGAAAATTGAGCAACCGATACTGAGATTCCATTACTGGGGAAAACTTTCCTTCAACCTTGTTTCAAATATGAGTGTGCGTATGCTTCTGTGCAAACCGACATCTGCTGCTTAAAGTATTGCAACGATGTATACCAGGTTTTTGGAGACAAGATAGGAAAAAATAAACAAACCAGTCTATGTCAATATGTGTCTGTTGGTTCTATCAGGCTCAGCTAAATGGGGCCTTTCCTTAGCACTCTTGACTGCTCTAGACGTACTGTTGAATGAAACAACACGCATTGGTATTTTGATAATCTTACGCTCCGACTGTCTTTTAACTTAGGCCTTATGAACTTGCGTCTATCTTTCAAGCGGAGACCAAGGAATGCTTCAGGATATTTCTAAAAGGTCAGCGAAGTTCATGGTGCCCCTCAATATTTTAAATTGTAGATGAAGGCATCATAACAGGAGACAACGTTTTTTCTGAGCATAAGTGGCATAACCTTCTGCGCCTCTTATTGTGAGAGTGGTGGCCAAAACGTGGAGCACTATCTTTGAGAATGCCTAGCCTAAGCTCGTATCAGGCTGAAGATACTCGGAGTTGATGTGATAATGGTTATCTATACTTATGCTTAACTGCAACTTTTTAAAATGACATAATTTTTTTATTTTTTGATAAAATATGTTGGAAAATACATAAATTTTCAAATTGTATCAATAGTTTTAAATATGTCCACCATTGGCGCGAATAATGGCCTTGAGACGGCCGAAAAAAGCATCGCACGCTGCACGCAATTGGCTCTGCGGTATTTTGGCCCATTCCCGGCGAAGTGCTTGTTAAAGGTGGTCCAAACTTTGGTATTTTTTGGTACCAACCTTCGCCTTCAAAATACCCCAGACAGAGAAATCCATCGGATTTGCATCTGGAGAATTTGCAATCTATTGTGTCGAAGAAATGAAGTGTGAAACATTGTTTTTTAACCAATCTTTGTTGACGCGCGATTTGTGAGACGGTGCCGAGTCTTGTTGAAATGTCCACGATCCTCGACCGTAATGATTGTTTGCCAAAGGCTTCAATACTGCCTCTAAGACAGTTTCACCTTATACGATCGCAATAATTTTGACGCCACGGTCTAAAAATACGAGCGGAGTGCGACCATCGGCGGTTATGGCGGCCCAAACCATCACCATGTATTTCAAATGTAAATTTACAAAAATGTAAATTTTCGAAGAACACCTCTGGTAAGTTAACTCGGTCATTTTGTTTGTTAACATATTGCTCGATAACAAATGCCGACTCATCGGAAAAAACCAAATTCGGCAACTCACCACTTTCGTGCAAGCAACTCCTTCGCTCTTTCGACCCTAAGGGCTATAGTTCGAGACATAAATGATTTATTCACGTTGAGGTGCTGGAGCGCTTTAAAGATAGTTACTTGTGGTTTTCCAAAAAAATATAAAGCAATCACACTATCATGTTTGAGTTCCATCGCTGGTAAAATTTTTCCAACACAACTGAGACGCAAATCGTTTAAAAGAATTGTAAATAATAAAATTATCTGTCATGTGTCAAAATTTGAGCTCACTGTCATGATCATTTTGGAAATTGTAGCAGTCTGAAATTGGTTGCAGTTCGAGTCAGGCAGGGTGTACTTATACTTATCACTGAAAGGCTTACTCATCTTTCTAATGGTTAGAACAAAGTCCACGCAATTTACCACCGAACATAATTGTTGGATGTAATATTAAAAAAATTCGATTAAAATTTTCCAGCCCGTTTGGGAGAAACAGGCAGAAATCTGTCGAACTTAGATGTTGACAGCGTTGCACCCCACTCGGTTTTATGATATTAGAATGATAACTAAGATACCTAAGATCGAATCTCGACAACCATGTGTTCACGTTTAGTCTAGTCATTATATTTGTAGGCTAAATGCATGAATCCGCGAGCAAAATTTGTGAATTAAGTTGTAAGACTTTGTCATGTCAAAAGTGTGAAGTCATTCACATTGCCAACAGTTCTACGCTTAATGGCTAACAGAGTCAATTGATCCTAAGATATTTTGAAAACCAAACTACGGGTCAAGCCAAATACCAACGGCGCCAAGTGCTTCTTTACTCTCCTTGTCATCTAACAACATAAAATAGTCACCTTGAACAGGTGGATGAACTTGGCAAGGCTAAACTGAAAATCACTTCACTGATAGGACTTTTTGTTTCTTGTCAAACCATTTCCAATCTATAGCTTTCGAAAAGCATCCTTGTACGTGTACCTGGGGATAAATAATGGGAAAACTTGTCTTCGAAAAAACCACACTTTAGGCGTGCTCTAAACTATAACGTCAGCTTAAGCAAACACTGTTATAACTTAAGTCCCGTAATTGTTAAAGTTTTCATATTAAGGATTAAACTCATACAAAATTACACTCTGACTGTACTTTGTAAAAGCATTCAGTCAAGTTTTTCGGACCTAGTAGTGCCTCCCGTAGACCCCATGGAAATTCTTCTTCTTCCTTCTCCTTTCAGTCAGACTGGAGTAAAGTAGAGAAGTAAACTTTGTCCTTGCATATGCGACCTTGATGTGAGTAAAACGAACATGAAATTTTCCCCTGCTAACTAAACCCCTTAATAAATAGTGTACCCCAGTCATACCCTTAATTTTTGTAGTATGCATCAACCAACAAACCATACCACAAACTACATACCCTCTGCGACTAAAAGAGACGAGTACGAGTGCTTGTATCCGTATCCGTATGTTTAAGGGAAATTCACAACATTGTTTAGCTTATGAGGACGGATATCTTTCTTTTGCAAGAATTTTCATTCCAAGTAAAGGATAAGTACACTCTGCGTGTCAGTGGTAGCGATGGTCATACTTGTACTCATGCTCGTAAAACTGTCAAATAAACCCCTCAGGCACAGGGTGGTGTTGTGTTGCTGTTAACATTTTTGTCTCAATTTCGTTATGTTCTTTTGTGCTTATTATTTTATTTTTAATAAAAGTTAATGATTTTTTGCGAACGATTCACCGAAAAATTCACCAAACAGCAGGATGAATGGGCAAGGGTCTGGGTAGGCCAAGGAAATCCTTTAAGGTAATAATAGCATGCGAGAAATGTATCTAATGCAAAGGACAAGAAAAGGATCGCCTGGAAATCTTTTGATGGAAATTATTTATTATTACGAAAAGGCAAAATGTCGGTTAGAAAGGGGGTTGAGCGGGTGAAGAATGAGGTTTCTCAAGGTTTTGAAGAGTCCTTAGATGTAAAGAGCCGGCAAGATATAGCTCCTCAAGAAAATAGATGAATCCTATAGCAATTATGATGATGGGTGGTGGGCTTTAGATGAAGGCGGATGGTGAAATAGCGGTCGGTGCTTGTTGGTTGGTGGTTGTCGGATGGTAGTAAGACGAAGGTCTTCCTTTAGTACGCATGTTAAGGAGCCATGTTCTGGAAAAGGTTTTCTGGTATTGGATTCTGTTGTATAAGTTGGTACGGGTACATGTATTCCCGTCCGGAGATCGAGGAGAGCTGTCAGGAAATCAAAATTTCCTTTTTAAAGTTTTGCCAGCCTGTTTGACATGGTCGCAGCAGTTTGGGTCAGATGGCGACATTTACTTGAAGAATGCTCTCTTTGAATTCTTATACTGGTCGCAGTAGACGAATGAGTCGCTGGGTGGATGGATGGATGAAACGTATTGTTCTGGTCATAAGCGTATTCAAATTAAATATTTCTTCTCTTTTTTCTTATTCTCTATTTCTTGCCATTTTGAGTAGCAGCAGAGGGATTTTCGGGGAATCTGTGTTGAAGGACGATGCCATATTGTAACTGGTAACAGAAAAAGGGAAGTGGTTGCTGGAACTGAGAGGTTTCTTCAATTTTTTTTTTTTTTTTTTTTTTTGTTAATTTATTTCCATGAGGATCAGGCATCCAATTTTATTGAGTCATTAAAGAGTCGTTGGTTTCCTTTTGTGCTGCTGCTATTCCTGGATTCGTCTCTTCAGCTTTGGTTTTTTTTTTTTTTCCTTATCAGTCAGCCTCTTCCGCTGTGTTGTTAATAAGTCAATTGAGAGTGAAGGAAGGAAATTATCGATGCTTGGTTGAATATTTTTCAGTACGTAATATTCGCCGTATCTAGATTTACGAGTGTAATTTTGAGGGGCGGTCGAGATGTGGATGCTACGGTGTATTAACGTGTAACAGTGGGTAACAGAAGAATCTGAAAGTCAGTTGGAGAATAAATATACAAACACAATGATGGCTTTTAACAAGCAGATGGTTTTGGTCCTTTTTTTATATATTAGAGACGCATTCCTTCAATATAAGGGTAAGGAGAATTATTGCCCATTTGAAACCGAATCAATGTTTTAACATAATAGTCTCCAAGGAAATCCGAAAGGTACTCAGAGATTTATCCCAAATTTTTATATATACTTCTGAAATGAATGAGCATTCTTAAACGGACACCGAAACGGCAGAAAAATCCTCAACAAATCCGACTCAAAATCTGAGTTTAGACGTAAAATTACATTAAATACTATGTCAGCTAAGGTGTTTATTAAATTTAAATCTGATAATAATGAAGCCCTAATACAATTTAATCCATCTCAATCGGTGACACATTGTAGATGGCTGTAGAAATTTTCCAGGAAAATTTCGTTAGTCCTTCTCGGAAGGTATTAACAATTGGTCAGCAAATGTGTGCTAACATTTTGCCATTAGCATATTGGAATTTCTGTTGTGTAAGTTTAATTTGCCTGAAATTTTGTTTCCTGCTTGAAGGAAAAGAGGGGCTTTAAGGGCATTCAGATTGAAGTAAGTGATTGGAAATATATAGTTATGCAGTCAAAATTAAGTCATGGAGTTTCAAGCCAGAAATAACTAGTTTAGATATGGTTTATTCATAGAAATATGAGCAATAATTAAGTGGAAAAAGAAAAGCAGAAGCTGAGAAGAAGTTTTTGGATATCTTTGCATCTACAACTGATATCTCAGCGGCTATAGTAAACGTGTATAGATGTATAAAAGGCTAACAATCAGAACAATTATACCAGTTTCATTTGCTTTGAAGCCAAAGTTATAGTGATTGAAAGAAAGAAAATTGCATTGACTCAACTTGCTTCAACTTTGATTGGCATCTTACAAAGCGAGCCGGTGGTAGGTCTCAATCAATATGTCCCTTTAGCCAGCTCAATGCAAAGTCAGCCGCTTCCAGTAACATATATCAAATTCGGTGAGGTGTTCTTCCAACTGTGTGCGCCACCTAAAGTAAATTCTTCTTTTACTACGTTGAGTTGAAAATCCTTCGGGCTGCAGCACTGATATCCATATGCTCTATAACACCTAACTATCTTGATCACTGTAAGCGAAACCTTGTGAACAGTTCCACGTCGTTATAAACCCAATAAAGTTCTTGTTACGTCTTCCCTCTATGCCCCGTCATATTTGATATGCAGAAGTTTTTGCTCAAAGCAGCTAAAAGAACTTTTGTCCGTTTCTGGGAGTGTCCACGTCTCTGCTTCATACACCTGGATAGGGTCTTGCTCTTTGTATAGTGTCTTTCTCAGTGCTCTAGATGGGACTTTGCTGCTTAATTGTCTTCTTAACTCATAGAAACAGCTGTTGACACTCACTCGTTTCGCGAATTGCTATTATGTTTAACGAAAGGAAGAGAAAAAAGAAGAATTTGTTTCCGGAGATGCAGATTGTTGCAATCCGTTCGCATATGTGTTTTTACCTAAATTGGCCGCTTTTAAAAAAATTCGAAGGCAGATACATAGATGGTACTTTACCGTCAGGTAAAGAAAAAGTGCCTTAGGTAAAATGACATCAAAAAGAAATCAGCGATAATTTTGGACTTTATACTATCCAGGGTAACACGAGTTAAATCAATGTCTTCGACATGAAAAGACAAATATGGTAAGTTTTTGATATTTGTAGTAGATGTAGTAGTAGATGATTCATTTTTCGTAAGGGATTTGTTAGGCAAATGCCTCAGGCAATTGCCCAAATAGTGTTTTCTCGGAGTTGGGCGGACGTAAGTACTAAAGAAATGGTTTGACTGGTGTAACAGGCGACGCTTTAACATCTAGATCTGCGAATACATATCTTTAGGTGTTGCTTCTTATTAAAAACTCAACACACCAGTTGTACTCATCGGTTACACACATCAACTGAGGTTTATTACTACGATTTAGAGGCATTCTGTGTAATAAAGGACACTAGACTAAATCTAAAGAGCTACAAACTATGTCCTTAAACTAAAATCTTTTTACGGATTTAGCTGGGTTAAAAGCGATAAAAGAATAAAACCGAAGGCTACAAAACAACCCCCGGAAAATAATCATAGCTCACGAATAACACCATGCACCACTATACGGTATGCTTAATGGATAATCTGAAGGCTGCAGGATGCAACCCTCTGCATGCGCCATGTTAATTAGGTTGTGTCAATTATATTCGTCGGAGTAAATTAAAGAGACATTGTGCGTTAGGTTAGGTTAGGTGCAGAGTATGATTATGTGAACGCTGGGTGTCATTTAATTAAATAGATACACAAACAAAGATTATTGAACGTGTATTTCACATTGGATAATTAGGGCGAGCACCATAGAACACATTCATCGTACAGCTTGTTGTACATTTGAATGAGCATAAAGTCAAAGCTATTATTACATTAAGGGCAAATTGCTCCTATTTCATTCAATTTCACTTAATTTGCGGTGGTTTTTCTTTTTATCATTACGAGTTTGTTTTGTTTTTTTAGATTTTTTTAATTTTATTTTCATTTAATTTTTGTTTACCAAAAATCTATTAGCTTCGCCTGTTAGTTGTGACACCATCATAAAGTAATGAAAATGAATTAGTCAAATGTAAATTAATAGATGAAGCCGTGGCGGTTGTTTAGTAAAGTATTCGTAACTGGATAATAGTGGTTTCAACTATTAGAGATATAGATTAGTTGTCTATGGAGGTAATTATGGTTGATAATCAACTAGTTTTGGGCCCCACAGGACTTAGTGGAAGGCCTAAACATTATTATTATTATTATATTTTTTTTTTTTTTTGAAAAGAAGTCATCATTAACATTTATTTATCAAATAACGATTTTTGAATAATATTTAAAGCTACTAGGAGTGGCACAATAATTAATTGGATGGGAAACATACGTTTTCAATCATTATTCGTCAAAGAAACAAAACAACAACGCTCATTTACAATGACAATCTAGCTGCCAGCTCTTTCAGTAATGCCAATCTGCAGGCATTTCGTAGTCAGCCCGTCTTTATAAGGCACTTACAGATAGCATCCAAAGCCGTTCAATAAGTCTCATGGTTCAAGCAAGTATTGTATATAGCTTCCTCGTCTTGTTTTGATGAAGCCATTAGGTAAATTGTGCACAAAAAAAGCACACTGATAATTGGCGTCCAGACCCAAAATGGTTTTATGTACAACACACAATCGAGTTAGCACAATATCGAAGGCTAATCTAATCCACTTGGCAATGTTATGTTGTGCTTTAATAGAGCCCTCAGTAACCCAATTGTTTCATGGGTGCTAAGGCACGCTGCGCCACACTGCTGGAATCATATACGATCCGGATTAGGCTCGTCAATATTTTCATGGATCATTTTCCATTAATGAATCGCGCACTGGTGGCATAGGCTGGTGTGCCAAACATTGT
Source organism: Volucella inanis (assembly GCA_907269105.1). NCBI lineage: Eukaryota > Metazoa > Arthropoda > Insecta > Diptera > Syrphidae > Volucella > Volucella inanis. Next base: position 155,698,930 of record OU026153.1, read on the forward strand.
AATTTTGAGAGTAATTGAAGCTACTGTATTTGACTCACTCAAGAAAATTTATGCACGATTTTTAGATATGAACAAAAGGTTCAACCTAAATGTTGACCCTCAGTAGAGGACGACGCTTCTTAGATGGCGTACATAGGTAGTTAACAACCAGGAGCAGTTAGCAATCTCGAGGCTTGTTTGTTGGTTTGCGGCTCAGTTTCAGGTTTCTGGACCACGTTAATAGATAAGTCAATTTATCACAATGTTATGAGCATTAACAACTTTTTAGCTAAACATGGTCCTACTTTTCACACTACGATCAGACACCCAATAAGCCTAGTCACAACTATTGTTTTCAATGTATTAAAAAAAATGGATTGGGAAAAGTATTACTGTATCAGCACGACGGGATCATTTAAACTTTCTTCCACAACTGCATGGCTTTCTCTTGGAAATGTTAAGTTGTTAGGACACGGAATTGTGTTAGCAGGTGGTATTGGGAACTAGGTGTGTAGTTTCAAAAACGGATCTCCGCATGTGCTGGGCCTTACACTCAACATGAAACAAAACCAGTAACACACCAACGTGCTTACAGAAAAAACTGTAGCCGCTATGAGTAAAATTGTGTAGGTAGATCCGGAAATGTCATTTCGGCTTGGATCTTGACAGATTTAGCTTACTCCGTCCACTGCGTAGAAAAATTTTCGAAATAGATACGGTCTACATGCATATAAAATTCAGCTAGCTCAGAAACAAAAGCCTTAAGACCATGGCTTGCTTTGGAATTTTACGGATTGGGCTCCTGAGCAGCTTGAAGTCTTCGCTTATTTTTATCAAAAAATTCTGTTTTGAGACAAGGCTCAGTTTTTTGCTCAGTAAGGATGTGAAGAACCAAAACTGCCATTTCTGTGGTGAGGCAATTTCAGAAGCGACTCATGATTCACAATAACATCCATAAAAGTGTACTGTTTCAAATTCATTTATTTGAATTTTTTCAAAAATGATGAGCTACACTCAAAGCCCAACGTCACTAAACCATTCACTTAATGAGGACTTTATGCAATGACAGCAATGTGGACCAGCAAATTAGTCACCGAGATCGCCTGATTTGATGCCAGATGGTTACTTCTTGTGAAGTTATGTGAAGGTTTTCATGAATGCTGATAAATCTCAGATTTTCAAGGCTTTGGTCAGTTGGTCAAAAAAAGCCGAACAATGCCAAGAGTCATTCTTGTGGAGATATAATATAATTCCATAGTTCTTAAAAAAAAAAAAAAAAAAAACACTTTGCAATGTAGGATATCTTTAAGCGCATGACCGCTCTCCCTATGCTCTCACCATAGTGATCCCAAATCGACAAGCATGGGACTTACAAAACCAAACATCAAACCTTCAAGCTAGAAAGTGGTATACGTATGGATCCATAATGGAAACCGAAGTAGCTGTAGGTGCTCAAAAATAAACGTTGAGAGAACGTTGAGAACGTTTCTCAAGCTGAACTTCATGACATCAAACAATGTGCCAGTTCTTCTTTGGAACAGAAGTAGAAGATGACACCATTTATACATATACTCACGGACAGTCAAACAGCATCGAAAGCGTTAAGCTCAAACGTGTTTAAGCAATATTCTTCAGAAACTGTCCCACAATCAAAAGTTGGAAAACTAAAGTGTGTCTACTCTGTTGGCAGGATTTACATACCTGGCTAAGAAACCCTTCCAAAATAAATCCAATTTATTTCTTAATTTCAGAAGGAACGATAGTACAGGACTGGCCATTTTTCTAACAGGACAGTGCCAGCTTCGACAGTACTCGTGCTGACGTAAACTGAAAGTCGCCGTTATATGAAAGAGGACGAAATCGAAGTATAAATACTGTGTGATAGGACGACCTTTCATTAGTTGGTCTTTTAACTATTTCTGCAGGAATTGTAGGGGCAAAGTAGATGAAGAAATCCCTTATTTTGAATTTTTCGCTCCCATCAACTTCGAAGTTGCGTGATGGTCATTAAAAGTAGACAAGCGGTCCACTATGGGTCCGCCACGCCGGTGACCAAGCACCAGTCGAATCTGTGGGTTTCTCCGGGAATATCGTCGCCAAAGAAGGCGAATACGGATTTTTCTGCCCACAAGGTCAATTCAATAGTTTTTTGGTATGCACGTGTCATAATCAACATCGATTACCTTCAAAAGGAAAAACCTATCAACGACGAATATTATACCAATTTATTGGACCGCTTATATGACGATTTGAAGGAATAACAACAGCATTTGCATAGCTATTGATGAAACGTGAGCTGCAGACTTCAAACAGGAGATGAAAGCTTAGTCAAACGATTGGTTAGGCTATCAACAAGTAAAATTATCCATTAAGTGTACTGATGATGGCCAAACTGCTGCAAAAAACTTTAAATCGAAACGGATCTTCGATCACACTGTAACTCAAAGCGGTAACAGTTTCTTCTGTATGCACATTACTTACTTACAAACTTACTTAAGGTGGCGTTACAGTCGGCAGTGGGCCTGGGCCTCAACCAACAAGCGTCTTCAGCCAGCTTGGTCTACATCCAGCTGCTTCCAGTTTCGCACTCTAAGTTGGATGTGGTCTCCTTAAATAGATGATATACCTGCTAGGTGAAGTGAAAAAATTGCTTAATCAACCGAAGACGATTAACAGTTCATGCTGTTCCAGCTCTATTTTCTACTATACCTTAGTTGCGGTCTGCCTCTAATGAATTATTGCCCGTAGGCGGATTCGAAGATTTTTCAGATCGGAGCATTGGTGTTCATCCGCTTTACATGACCCAGACACCGCAGTCATTGTATCTTCACTTTTCTGGCTAAGTCAATGTCCCTATGCAGCCCATACGGTTCATCGATGTATGGTATGTACGCCTTCATTCACTGTCTATGCAAACGGGATCGAAAGCTACACTGACATAGGCCAATCAGATTATTAACCAACTACTTCAGGTGTTCACACAATGCGGCAGAGAGAATCTTGTAGGCGATGCAAAGAAGGCTGATGACTCTTTAATTAGCGCTGTTAAGAGGTTCTCATTTTTTGAGAATCAGAAAAACAATGTTGAGGTTCCATTCATGGGCTATATTTTGCAGATGAGTTGGTGTATGCTCCTTACCAAGTCTTCGCCTGCCGCTTCTAAGAACTCGGCGGATAGGTCATCCGCCCCAGCAGCTTTTTTGAACTTAGGCTTAGATATGGCTATATTCATTTCATCTACATCGTCCAGGTTGAAAAGTTCATTCTGCCTGCTAGCGGTATTTGGTTCGTCATCGCTGCTATACAGTCTACAGAAATGAGTTTTCTAAATCGACTGCGACTCTAATCTTCACTTGTTCGTCTCTACAGGCTTCAGTTTTGGGTTTGTGTCGGTGGCATGTTTTTTTTTTCAACTTTTGGTATAACTTCCAAATCTCATTCTTGGAGCAGCATGTCTCAATTTCTTCGACCGTGTGCTTTTTATGGTTCTTCTTTTTCGTCCTTAGAATTCAGTGTTCCTCTTTTCTCTTCTGCTCGTAGAGCTCATGGGTAGCTTTTGTCATTCTATGCAGCTCCGATTTTTATATTTATACTAGCTGGCACTCGTCGTCAAATTAGGGGTTTCGTTGTGGTGGTCAAGTGGCACCCAGGATATAAGAGGCGTCATCTCTCATGGATTTTGGTAATTGTGGCCCTCTTAAAAGATTAAGGGACACTCGATCGCAAAAGCAAAACCGGTCAACATTGAACTTCCAAACACTATTAGCCTTTGCAATGTTCTAGATATCCGAAACCGTACTTTGGCTACAACAAGATAGTTGTACGAATTGCGTTTAGATCCTCGGAACGTTCGACATCCATAATACTGGAGGAGTGCCTTGTACCTTTGGCAATGAGATCAGAGTTGCGACATCAGAGTTTCTTTGAGATGTGGGAACCATGTGATTGCTTCGAAAATGTTTCGCCTCACTACAAAATAGATTAGCCTGTATCCATTATCGAAGGGGGTGATGTGTAGGCATCCGAATAGTACCTAGTGCCTAGCTTTACATTAAAATCGCCGAGGATAATTCTGTTGTCATAGCTAGGGCACTACTGGTGCCAGCTAGGTCCTGCCTCATGTAGAGACCACCTTTGGTGTCTTTATTTTTATACTCTCTGGCAGAGTTCGCACATATAAGGCTTATATTGGCAAATTTAATCCTGATACGGATTGTTATAAGGCTCTCGTTTACTTAATTTCCACTGCCTCTAACAAGAAATCTGCTTTCATTAGATGGAATTTCTTAGATGACGGTACTGTCTCATTTGCGGTAGTCTAGGGCCTGTGCTAGGTGTTTGGCTGCATGTGACCTATTAAGGGACCAAACATTCCACATGCAAATTTGAAGTCTGTCGTCTTTGTTTCGTTCGCAGGGGTTTTTAACAGTATATCCATTCGTACCGAGGCTTGTTGGTGTTTCGTAAATTAGTTTTTTTTTTTTTTCATGGTTCTGTAGTTACCTCGAGGCTCTATATAGTATGTACATTACGTTGACGAATGGCTGGCTCTGCGGGAAGAAGAGTGTCTGTGCTGCGAGTTGGCCAGTTGGTCAATTCTCAAAATAAGTTCATCAAAGAAGTGTCAAAAACGACAGTATAGTTTAGATGGTTAGACCAGAATAATCATTGTACTAGGTATCTAGTAAAATCTAATCTCCTCTGAGATAGGTAATGTGATAGCGCCTTAGAAGTTTTCGACGTGATTAAGTCCAATGAAATTTGTTATCCAGGATGACACTTAAATACCTAGCTTCGTTGGAGACAAGGATTGTAACTCTTGTTGCAACTAAATGAGTCAACTTAGTCAGCGTCCTCCTTCCGTCGAAGAGAAGAATCTTAGTTTTGAACGGATTGAATGGAAATACTTTTGCACCAATCGTCAATTACGTTCAGGCCCCTATTCGCTGTAGCGTAGACAGTCGCTAAGCATAGATGCGAATATAATGCGAATAGCAATGGAAATAGGGTGTCTATTTTGAGTGTAGAGCTATCTAGCCTCGTGTTCTCATATTAGCTGCATATATGTACATACCATCCGCAATCACCTTCTTTTTTACTAACATTGCTCTAATCGACAGAAATTATGATTTGTATATGTTTTGTTCTCCAAGCTGGTTACACACTTCTTCCTGTAAAATGTACCTTCATCCGGATTGTATAGGTAGCCTCAGAAGATCCTTCACATTTGATTGCATAATGTATATATTCCAAATATTAGCTATTAATCTGGATATAAGAAGTTTTTGATCTGCTTATCTGCGAAATTAGTTTCCAGCATAAAACTGAGACCCTCCCCTTGACAAGCTTGCCTGTTTCGTTAACTGTATCTTTATTTTATTTTAAGTTTAAGTCGTCCAAACTAGTGCTTAGAGACTAGATAAGAAGTTTTCTTGTTTTCTCAGGAATGTTTCCTGGTGAGATACCCACCGCTTAGGTACGTTGCAGGCATTGACAGTTTATTATTTTTTTTTATAATGGATCTTTTCGCCCTGGATTTAGTCATTTCATTTATATGCAATATGGCATCCTTTTCTTTTTTATCAGAACTAAATAATAAGTATCTGATTTTCGTTTTCAGATTAGACAGTGGTCGTGGTCAAGAACTTTCGCATGCTATTGGGTATATATTTTAATTCGTGCGGTTTTTTTGTTCAAAATTTGAACGTTTATTTAAGAAAAACATGTACAATAGTATTATTCAAAGTATTATATTGTGGATCCAATCCCAAAAGAACTGCGCCGGCTTGCCAGCCAAGAATGAATCAAGCCAATTTTTGATATTATGCTCTGATGTGAACCGTATTTCAGTGAGGGCTTTCTGCATCGACCGGAACAAATGGTAGTTAGAAGGGGCAAGGTCTGGGTTATAAGGCGGGTGGGGTAAGACTTCCCATCCACTGCTTTCCAAATAGTTCTTAATCGGAATAGCAACGTGGGGCCGAGTGTTGTCATAATGGAAAATTATTACCTCGGGTCTGGTCGCATATTCCGGGCGTTTTTCGGCTACTGCTCTCTTCAAATGGATTAATTGTGTTCGGTAGCGCTGTCCATTGATGGTTTCACCCGGTTTTAGCAGCTCATAATTACCTTCGCGCCATGGATATTCGGCTTTGCCGTTGATTTGTCTGGTTGGCCGGGGTTTCACATATGATTTTTTGCGCTTGGGGTTGTCGTAATGGATCCATTTTTCATCACCAGTAACAATTCGATGCAAAAATGCCTTCCTTTTGTGGCCTTCCAGCAGCATTTCGGACATGCAAAACCGACTTTCGAGGTCTCTCGGCTTGAGTTCATGTGGAAGAAAATTTCCTTGCTTTTGAATATATCCAGCTGCTTTTAAACGTTTTGCTCTTCTTGTGTTTGGCAACAATCTTCATAGAGTAATGCTTCCAGTTCTTCATCTTTAAACTTTTTTGGCCGCCCAGGACGTTTATCGTCTTTCAAGCCAAAATCACCACTTTTAAATCGTGCAAACCACTTTTGGCACGTTCGCTCATCTAGCGCATGTTCATCATAAACTTCCACCAAAAAACAATGACCTTCGGCAGCAGTTTTCTTCATATGGAAGTTATGAAGAAAAACTCCCCGCAAAAACACTTTTTCAGGCACAAAGTTTGACATATTTGCGTGAAAAAAAATTATTGTTGTTTACGCTTCAAATGAATGACATATACTGAAATGACGTACAATAACAGTAGCTTTCCAACGCATGTTCCAATGGAATAATAACAATGGAATAATACAAGTTACGCCATCTCTTAATAAACCGCACGAAGTTATAGACCCAATAATTAGCGACGCAGCGACGATTCATGTCAGGAAAAAAGGTTTGCAAAATCCAGGCAATAACAATAGTGTTCAGTGATAATACCCTCTATTGCAGGCTGTTGCATGTATATAGTAAGTGTATAGTAAACAATGGGGTTATTTAATTCATAATTTATTAACCCTTTTGAACAAATTTTCTTCTAGAGGCCCACAATTCGCCATGGGAAAACCAATATTTAAACAAAAATATATTTTTCAATTCAAATGTGGGAAAAGAGTTACAAAATTTTACATATCTGCTGCTGTAATTATTTGTATAACCCACCACGTGACTGTATATTTTCATTTAGCTCTATTTACGCTATTTACACGAGCAATTAAATCTTTCAAATGTAAACACACCCTGCATGTATAGTTTCTTTTTCGAGTTCTCTCCCCTTTTGTTGTGTCAAAACCATCCAATATGATTACTCCCAGAAGCCGATACCAAAATTGTTGCATTTAAATGCAACCAAAATTTTAATTTGATCCATAATTGCCGCCCATCATGGACTACATGATAATTTTACTAATAGAATTAAGTCCAATGGATAATATTAAGTGCAAAGTAAATTCCAATGTACATAATTGATACACGTTTACGATGAGTAGATAGTTTGTAGATAGTATGTACATTCGTATGTGTAATACATTCCTAACTACCTGCAGAGAATTTAAATCCATTCCCCCTAATGAAAGTTCCCATAAATCTCGAATTAATTTATCCGACAGCAAAAGCGTTGCAGATTAAACTTATTAATATATTTTGCTAAAAAAAAAAAGTACGCAATCTTGTTTGTTCTGCTTTTTTTTTTTTTGGTTGAGTTATTGAACACAATATTTAAAGATACAAAATAAACAGAAATGAATGCTTACCATATAGACACAGATTTGAGGTTTGTAATTCAAACAAAATTCAACAAAGTACAAAATAAAAAAAAAAAAAAAAAATTAATTCAAATGATTTAAATGAAACAATGGAACAATTATGTTCCACATGTTGAAATATTTTTTTTTTGTTAAGTTATGAATTCATTTAAACAATTTTTAACAAAATCATTGAAATAATAGCCAGCTTACATGGACAATAACATTGTGGCATTTATTTTTATGATTTTGGAATTTTTAATTTTAAACGTAATTGAGGATATACTTCCGTAAATATTTCTGGATGGATTGCTTCGTTAGTTTGTAGCCATGCAATTCCAGGGTCAATGAGTTGAACCGGTAAAAGGCGGCCTATATACCACAATCCATTGTTGAACTCATTAAAGTTGCTTGTCTAGTGAAGAATATTCTTCAAATTCAAGCCAAAATTAAAGTGTTGACTTAGAGACAGATGTTTCACGATGCTATTGATTCGGTTATAGATAACTTACAATGCAAAATAATTTGAGGCCATTTCTCCTTTGATTTGCAGCACTCTTCTATTTTGATCTCTCCATTTCCTTTTATCACTCCTGAATATCATATCCTTAAGTAACTTCTTTCTAGGAAAAATGCTGCTAAGCTGACAGATAATGAAATTGCTTGAGACAAAAAAAACTTCTTTATGGCCCTCAGTACAGTTTTCGTAGCAATAGATCTACTGATCCACCAGATCAAACCAAAGTGAGGATAGCAAAATTTATGTTTAATTCCAACAACGCTGCACAAACCGACGATTTACCTTGCGAGATGTTTAAAGCTGCTGCAAATGACTTTGTGGAGACTTTGTGCAACAACTCATTTCTAAGATCTAGCGTATGCCTGATGATTTGAATCTCACCATCATTTGCCCAATCCTCAAAAGAGGAGACGCCATCAACTACGTCTCCTTAACATTGTATACAAGACCTTATCTGACACATTATGTGAAAGTCAGTAAACCTCAGTCAATTGCCCGATTGGGTATTATCAGTACGGCTTCAGGCAAGGAAATTCCACAATCGACCAAGTTATCACACTTTTGCAAATCCTGGAAAGAACTCAACAACCAACTCTAGCATTTGCTGGTTTCCCATTGTCCACCAAGGTCGGTAAGGACTTTACTCGCGATCCGGAGTGGAACTCAAACCGAAGGCACAATTTTTCAAAAAACTGCACAACTACCAGCATAAGCCGATTGTGGTTGCATTATTGGCAAATCTCAGTGGGCGATCAACGGTGCGTACGCATGTATTGAAATGGAAGGTGCCAAAATGGGTTAAGCAATAAATGGTACAAAATCTAAGTATAAGCCTTCAATAAGAAGGACTTCGTCTTCCTGCTACTAATTCAGCTCACAACACATCTTAACTATTATAATATAACTATATTAGCTTAGATATTCGTATTGCTGTGCATTTGGGCTAAGAAGGCAATTGAGTAGTAAGACCCTATTCATCTAGGTTGATTCTATCGACTAAAATTTTTATAAAACATTCAATTCCGTTTGCGTTGACGGGCTTTCTAGAAGTAGGTTCAACTACGAACTATTATACTATATCTGAGCTGTACGGTGACATTCATCTCATCAAGTAATTTAACGTCAGTCACCCGAGATAGCTAAGACATTCAGAGTGAATCAATCTCTAGCCCGGAAGGACAACGCAACTGGCAACAACAACAGTTTGGCACCAGACCCTTTTGTCGAAAATGATGGTGTGCCTCAAGGCTGAGTTCCGTCTCCGACATTTTTCGATTTTTGTTGATAATCTCTTATCTGTTACTTCTGATCGGATATAATACACTGTACTAATAATGAAGGCAGTACACTCTGCTTTTCATATTCAGCGTTCTGTGCATAAAGATGGCGCGCGTCATTTATGGTGGTCTTTAACCTAAAAGACTTAAGGGGATTATCGGCACACGCTTGCTCAACCGTTCTCCTTTGTTCAAATCAATATCTTACAGTTGTCTAGATGAGTCTATCTATGAATAGCTTTAGGACCCGCTTGAAGGTATGAAATTTGTTTGGCGTAGGACGTTGGTGTCCTGGTGCTGTGCAGTTGCCTGTTATTTTTTTTTAAGGAACCCATATCCGAGCAGTATATCATAACCGCAGTACCGTAAGACATCTGAGTGGCTCGGAATCCAACAGAGTGTGCTCTGGTGCTTAGCCATATCATTGAAAGAAGAGCGGCAGTTTCTAACCTCTGTTGAATTTATGGTGTTCAAAGTTAAGGATCTGATAGTTGTTTGTCTGTGTACATATATTGCAACATCTGATGAGAGTAATTGATTAAGGTTGAACCAAGCCACGGCTTTTTGACGGCAGAAGAACCAAGAAAGTCTGTTGGCCAAGTAGTTCTCAAAATTCCTGTAAAAGAAATGTCAGCTCTATATATTCAAACTAAAGATCGAGAAAGCTCTTTTACAGTTGAAAACAATATTCATACAGCTTTTGACCTATTTGCGGGTTTCTCTATGTTGCCTTTGTTCGTCACCTGCTTGATCATATCGGTCAAGCTTAATCCCCCTTTCATCGAGTTCATGTTTCCCGAATCGAGTGTATACAATTTTGATTTTTTCGATTAAATCTCTGTGGTCTGCCTGGAATGACACTATTTCCTTCAACACCAACCCACGTAATCTACGTTGTCCTCGCTTTTTCTATCTTTTGGCTCCAACGCCCCAATCTTGCGTATGCTTCGACAGGTCAACACAAACTTCTCCTTTTTTGATTTAAACCTGAACACTCATCGGCTCAAAAAAAAGACTCTATCATTCCCTTTATTTCTAGCTCTTCAGTATTTCTGTAGGTTTTTAGTCTTAGTTTTTAAGTTAGGTTAGGCTTTAATTAAGCCAAATAAATGGATGCCTCAGCTCTTTCCGAAATTAAATAACAACTTCCAAAATTGTAACCATGAACACGCATCTACGTTTGCTTAAGAGATACTGGTTGGTGTTACCAAGAACAAAATATAGATCGGTATCACGCCAGCGGACTTATTACCCATATGAGTTCAACGGTAATGTCAAAACTTTGTTTTCTTTGTTTTCGATAAATACTGGGAGCCTTTTTGGAGCTAACAAAAACCTCCAATTTCCACTGGGCTTTGGGAAAGAAAAGCTGGTTTATGCACACTCACTGGTGGCATTACTTCCCGAAGACGGTTACTGACATCGGTCTCCAATACTGGCGGTTGTGCCATTGGGGTAGTCTCCTTATCACATACAATCTTGGCCTCGGACACAAATGGATCTTCTTTTATAAGATCATGACCCCAGACGTTAAAAGACTATGACTTGCTAGTATGCACTTGAAACGAATGTTCCATACACTAGTTGTAACTGGAAGTTGTTCTCAACGGCCAGACTTTACCGCTATCCTAAAGATAAGACGAATGAGACTATAATGCATGGAAAAAAGGACAATTTGCGACATAATCAGGCGTTTGCTACATAGAGCACCCCAATACAACTTGGGTGGATATCGCTAGGAAAAACATAGTTCAAAACCATTATAGATCCTATTCGCATCGTTTACAGTTTCTTTTGATTTTGTCAGCACATTAATTAATAAATTACGTTGGACGAACGCTGGCGAGCTCGTCTCTTCTGCTTTTGACTACTTTCCTTTGTCAATCCGTACCCATGTACCTTATGTATTCTGCTTCATATTTCCTTGTTTTGTGAAAATAATTTTCTAATTATCTTGGATAGGGGAGTGCATTAAACTGATAATTGTTTCTACTCCCCGTGAAATGCAAGTGATTAATGTGGCTTAATGGAGATAGTAAATTTTGAGATGTTTATCTGCAGTGCTATGTACCTGCACAGATCTATTATATTATAGAATGCTTTTTTCGTAGTTCAAGGACTACTTCTGATATAGTGACAGATGTCAGAATGGCCAATTTCACTTTTTGAGGGGCCTTGTGCTTACCATACATATGTGATAATGTGGCTCAGGTGGTAGTGTAATTGTTTCCAAATCAGACGCCCGAAAGACATTCTGTTTTTCAGCCAACTTAAATCACGTAAGGTGTGTGGTTGCCTAGAATATAACAGTAAGTCCAATTACACTAACAATTTAGGCTCCCCATTAAATGTCTGATACCACCAATGAAGCGAAATAACTACTGGGCTCAAAAATCAAAAATCTTCTCATCATCTACTTAGGCACTTTAAGTGAAGTCTAACTTAAGTGTTAAGTTCTTAGAAAAAAATAAAAAATAAATAAATGTGATTGATTCTTCAAAAATCAATAAGCTTTCGCATTCAGATACAATCAAAACTGTTTGATTTCTCGGTGATCTAAATGGGAATCTAAACTTTTTTTTCATTTTAAATACATTTTTATTAAATTTACTAAATGATACTTACAAACTATACAAAAAAATGCTTAAAAAATAGCTTAAATAACTTAAAATTACCTTATTATAGCTTACTGACCCCACGCAAGCACTCTAAGTTAAACATAATACTTAACCTTTGGCTTTCGACGTTTCTTACAGCGCTTTTATTTTACATTTAATTAAAATGAAACTAAGAAAACCATTTTTTTTTTGTAAAAAAACTAACTTTTTTTGTTAAAACCTAAGACTTAAAACTAAACCTATCAACTATTTAAAAATAAAGTTATCCATCTCTTTGTTCTTTTATAATTTTTTTTTTCTCTTAAATCTACCCTAATCCTACTTTAAACCATGTAAGCCGGCCACGCTTAATAAAATAGGCTGACTACCGACTTTGCTTCCTAGTGAAGCTATCTTGTATTAGAGGAATACGACGAAAAAGCTTCCTCTCCTTTAGCAAGCCACCAAAATTATAACATCCCTTATGTCGCCTGTCCGCAGCTGTTTAAGCGAAATGGAAAACAAGCGGCACCGTTAATCTGTTTTGGATTAGACCTTTCATATCGAGGTAGAGGAACGGTTCTGGAGGGAAATAGCCGTCAAAGCCTACTCTCTCATGATCCATATGATTGGGCTAGTAAGCCCCAGAGATCAGGCCCTTGCAATGTGCCTTCGTGTCCACTTAACGACGAAATTGTCCACTCTTATTAGGTTCGCCCAATTCCATAAGACCTCATTAGGATAAACAAGTCCTAAGACAAGCCCTCTCAAACACCCGAATCTTTTCCAATAAACTTGCTCTCACGTTGAACCACACGGGACATCCAAAAACAAACATAGATCTGATAAGGGCCATGTAGCAGATCACCTTCATTCTCGCATCTGTTATGAAACAGTCTCTTTGTAAGGCCAAAAGCACCTTTGGCTCTGGCTGGAGCAACATCTTTATTTAAAATACAGATATTGATCTAGCCAGATCCCAAGGTATCTGAGTACATTTCAGCAAGCAAGTGGATGGTCGTGCTGTCCCACAATTCTTAAAGTCTATTTTCAACTTCCAGTCGTCGCAATATCGCTTAATTTTGTCGAAGTCACGTTGTAAAAGTGTATTAAAGACGTCAAATTTTGGACCTGATTTGTACGCGATTAGGTCGTCTGCGTACGATATGGCATGGTGAAGTGAACCTATCAGATCACTTGTGTAAATGTTAAATAGGATCGGCGAATTAACCGTACCTTGTTGGAGACCGTTTTTAATGTGAAATGTACCAGCAGAAGTCACATTTCCATTTTTCACGATGAACTGTCTATCTGTTACTATACTGAAAAGAATATACAGAAGTGGGTTACTAATGCCCAGCTCGTGACACTGGTATCAAGGGCTTTTTCTAAGTCAGTCAGGCAGGTACCAGAGCACTGGTTCTTGTCTTTGTTCCATTGGATATCAGAAACTAGTTTAGACGCGACATGAAACCGCCTTGAAACCGAATTGATTTTCTGGAACTATATGTTTTTCCTCAACCCACTTAATCAGGACTCTATTGATCACCATTTCGATAACCTTGCTGATGTTTGGAAAAAGACTGATCGACCGGAGATTCGCCGGCGATTGGATGTGTTTTTATCCTTTTTGGGGATTATATATAGGTACCACCGCAGTTTTCCAATACGCTGGATAAAGGGCATTATTCATTGCATTGTTAAACAGGGTGGTATAAAGGTCCACTGCTTCTAGTCTCAGATGTCAAAGCACAATGTTCATTATTTCATCGGTTCCCACTGATTTCTTACTTCTAAATGATTTAAAGACCGTTTGGAGCTCTTCCTTCGAAATGAGTAAAACTGAGTAAAACCCGAGCACTCGAATCGCCACTTCACTATTTCATTTCGAAGACAGAAATTTTGCACAAGGACTCGATTTTCCAGGTCGTGGTTCGGGCCAATGGTTTCATTTGCTTTATACATTTTCTGAAAAGTCGCTTCTATAGCCTCTACCTGCGGATCATCAATCACAAAAAAGTTGTCATTATCAACAAGTCATTTAGATCGATGCCCGCTGCTAAAAGTATGTGCTCGTTGTCCGTCGTTCGGGCGATTTTAAGACACGAAAGGTCGTTTTGATCTTTCCTCCGAAGTATTTTATTTATTTGCGGGAACATATTCGGGTTCCTGGAGGTTACAGCCCGAATTTTTGTTGTTCCAATACAAACTTGCAGAGTTTCTGTAATTTTCTTTTATTAATGTTTGGAGGCTTTTAGTCTTGATAGCAGTCCACTTTTATGTTGGTGCAGTGCCTAAATAGTTGAGTTGTGGAATAAGTCTTCGTTGTCAGTGTGTTGATACCGAGGTATCGTTTTGTTCAATCTCCTCGTTTGACAAATTTCTGTTGGACGGTTGGTAAATGAGTTCGAGGAGAGTGCTTTCGTAAGTATTCTTGAGAAGTGTGTCCAACGCACCCTACTATAGTTTTAGAAATACCTTTGAACAAGCTTTTACAATTCCGTAGTTTCGTTAGGAACTGTTATTTCGATACTAAGGCCGCAATGATCACTGTCATACACAAAAGTGCGTAGAAAAATTGTAGAATTTTGGTTAGTGGTTGTTAGGTCTATTCGTGTGTCGCACAGAAGGAGATCGAAATAGGACCCGTGTCTAGGAAACGACGGACTATCCGTCACTTTAAGGCCAAGGTCGTACATTAAAGTGTGTTTACCCCAACAATTTAATAGTAGGTTCTCTCTAGTATTTGGTGTATTATTTCTCCAATCCCTATGTTTGGTGGTAAAATCTCCGCCGATAATATTGTAAAATAATTCTCCTTTAATTCCAGCATGCTTAGAGCACCTGAAACCTACGTACTACACGACTGTATACTCTTTTAAGCCGCAGACCTTTTCTTGCAAAGATCGCAACGCCTCCTCCTTGAGTGGAGTTGGGTCGATTTCTTCGTACTTTTTTATATCTTCTGCGCCTCATTTTGTTTTATTTAAGCAACTTAAATAATGCGGTTTTTTCGTTCGAGCCTAATCAGTGAGTTAACATTCACTGCAAGGACCTTTAGGGTTTGGTCCGCCATGTTCGTACCCATTACGACTGGAGGTGCGTTAGGCCCGGCAGCAGCGGGTATATTTGATCTACCAGACTAGACTAGACTAGATTTCTGTAGTTGGGTTTTCTTTAAATATACATTTCCGTTCTCCTTCTATCCAAATGCATGATGCAAATATACCCAATCCACCTGAGCAAGAATCTGTGCCCCGTAAGACAGGACTGTGGTGAAGAGCTGATGATCTGGTTCTATTGTGTGAACAAATCTTCTTAGTAGATGTTACAGTTCTCATCCATCGCATTCCTACAAATAATATTGTAGTTTTCCACTTTGTGTGCAGTCTTTCACCATCCCCGGAAGCGGTTGTGGATTGTTGTGCTATATATAGGGTTTTCTAATAACGACTTGACAACTTTTTTTTTAAATAAAAGGCAAACAAATTTCAAAAACTTTATTATTGGCTTGAAGTACAATAAAACATTTATGAATGGAACTCGACTTCGTTCATATGGCCACCTCGGGCACGTTTGCAGCGGTCAATTCGTTGGACCCAATTCTCAACGACTCTGCCACACATTTCGGCCGAAACGGCTGCTATTTCGCGTTCAATGTTGGCTCTGAGCTCTTCCAACGTCATCGGCGTGTTGGCATAAGCCAATGACTTAACGTAGCTACACAGAAAATAGTCAAGCGGCGTTAAATCGCACGAACGAGGCGGCCAATCGACTGGCCCATGTCTTGAGATAACACGCTCACCATACTTACTCTTCAATAAATCGATTGTAATGTGTGCTGTTTGGCTTATGCCACCATTTTATTGAAACCATATGTCGTCCAAGTCCATATCTTCCAATTTGGGCCAAAAATAATCGGTGATCATGGCGCGATAACGCTGACCATTCATAGTAACGTGACGATCCTTATCGTCGACGAAAAAATATGGCCCAATAACGCCGCCGGCATGCAAACCGCACCAAAAAGTTATTTTTTGTAGATGAAGTGGTGATTCATGAAGCCCATGTGGGTTTTCGCCCAACCAATAACGCGTATTTTGCTTATTGACAAACCCATTGAGCCAAAAATGAGCTTCGTCACTGAAGATAATTTTGCGATAAAATTCATCATCTTGGCGCATCTTCTTCAGAACCCAATCGGAGAACGTACGTCGCTTCAAATGGTCCATCGGCTTCAATTCTTGAGTCAGCTTGATCTTGTATGGGTGTAAATCAAGATCATTACGCAAAATACGCCATAATGTGGTCTGAATGATGCCCAATTCTTGAGAACGCCGTGGAATTGACTGATTTGGATAGTTTGCTACGGACGTCTCAACGGCAGCGATATTTTCGACACTTCGACCAACCCGTTGTCTCACTGACACGGCAACATCACACAACGAATATGTAGACTCAAATTTTTGCACTAAACTTGTTATTGCCTGTCCACTATTGCTAGAATTACGAACGAAAATTGGAGTTAACGCTCTTAAAGTTGCAGTCACCGACTCCGAACATCTGCAGAAAATTTTTATAATTTGCAGACGTAGCTCGTTAGTGTACTTTACCACGATAAAAATGAAAATGTCAATAAATAGACAGGGACAGTTTGATGATTAGTGAAAGATTGCGTACACAAATTAAATTCAAAGTTGTCAAGTCCCTATTGGAAAACCCTATATTAGCCGGTTAGTGTATGGTTATACCAGTCAAAGTTATAAGCATTTTCAATAACACTCCTTTTTT
The DNA here is from genome assembly GCA_907269105.1 of Volucella inanis. NCBI lineage: Eukaryota > Metazoa > Arthropoda > Insecta > Diptera > Syrphidae > Volucella > Volucella inanis. Next base: position 155,715,810 of record OU026153.1, read on the forward strand.
TATAAAGAGCTCAAAAGACCTCATGGCGTTTAATAAAGTGATTGCTGTCATCTGTAGTGCTGTTGAAAGCTTAAATCTTAATATTTTCTATATACCTATTGGTGGTTTTTTTCCATTTACATTGCTGTTCGATACCTGCTATCTTGCAGACAACTTTATTATTAAATTATTTTACTTTGTTTGTGAGTATTTAACTTCAGATGCACGCCCTAGATACATGACCTATTATTCAATTTCGACTATTTTAACTATTGGCAAGGCAACTTCAAACGTTTCGTGAATATACTTGTACTACGTTCCACCCTAGTTTTAAAATTTGACCTGATTTCTCAGGATTACAGTATTTTGTAAGGCCTTCTCTATCTGCCATCGCCAGTAAAAGGAAGCAACGAGCTTGTACTAAAATTAAAACTGACTAACCATACAAGTTTTACGCAAAAGTTGAACTTAATTCCTCACAAATCCGAATAACGACATGACCTCCATCCAGGCGGAAGGCTTACACTGGTTATCAACAGGATAGAAATATCTACCCGAGCATACGAGAATTCGTGGACGTAAATAAATTAATTAAATCACATCCTCCTGGCTATAGCTTCACCATACCATGTCACATCGATACAGTATCCATATCCGTAGGTTGAGTTTAGAAAATTCTTGTTTGATTCTTTCTTTTCCTTTGTCGCAGCAGCAACATGTGGATATTAATTCCACAACTTAAGACCATTCTGCCCAGCAGCTGTTTTTATTAGACGACCACATCCAGGAGGTCGGTCGATACTCATAACATCCCGGCTGAACATGGCCTACTGGCTACTGGAGGTAGGTAATATGACTCGTTGTTACTCGTACAATAAAGTCGTTATATGTTTGTTTGTTTTTTTTTTTTTTCTTGTTCTGTCTTAATTCTGTGAGTTTGCCACGCGGGAGTATATAAAATTATGAGCGGTTGATGTTTCACATTTTGTCAACTCCCCAGGGGAGGTTCATTGTGATTTATTAACTTCCAAGTAGAGATCAAGTGATTCACTGGGTAAAATTTCAACCGAAAAATAAAGGAAGCGAGGCGACCAGTTTTCGTGGTATTTCATCGGAATCTATAAAAATTTTCAAATTGAATTTACACTTGTCTAAAGCATGGAGAACGGTGAAGGTTGTGGCCCTTGAATGCTATGAATTTCAATTCGACGATGCTTTTCCCCATCTGAAGATGAGACAAAATGTCTCCTGAATTTTGTATTTTTCGTCGGAAGTCATCAGCATTTTGCCTGGAGGAGGCAATTTGATAAGCTGACAAGTGAACATTGTACACGTACGAATGACTTGTGACCAAGCTGGAGTGAACGACGTCAGTGCTACAATGTTCAGGCCCATCAGACGACTACAGCAGTGTCATATTTATTCTTGAAAAGTTGTCTTCTAGTACATATTTTTGTCGTATGTAAATGGAATCTTTGAGATGAAATGAGTTGGCTTAAAAAAAAAAACATGCAACACTTTCCTATAAGTCCACAAGAAGTGGGGTTTATAGGCAGTTGTAAGGATAGAAGTTAGTTAGAAGTAGTCCATCTTTTAGCGAACCTTGTCATTTAGTCAATCAACAAGAAGTAATACACGTTGTCGCTAGAAGTCATTTATAAATCAGAAATCACTAGTTAAACCTTAATGTCCTTTTATACTTATGTTATACCTTGGTCTGAGTAAATGTTTTTACGAGGCCAACAATGAAACAAGACGTGAGTGCATTTGGGGAGTTGTTACATTACCTATTGCTAAGACTGAGCAAAGCTAGGCTTCTAGAGTTATCCTAAATGTTTTCCAGTTATTGTAAAAAAAGATTTTTTATAAACGTACCAATAATAGTAGAAGTACTTCACTTCACTTCACTGAAAACACTCATGTTGATTGACTAGCTTCTCTTTCTGAATGTTCTGTACGTATACGTTCTACATATAGCATCATGACAGGGATATTTCTGGTCTATAACACACAACTCTATATTTTTCAACGAAACTAAGTTTTCGTGGAGGATAAGATTTCTCGTTGGTCGCATCCTAAATAGTTTAAGAATGCAAACTTTTTATGGATGCATTCAGAAAGCTAGGTAAATATAGATTAAGGGACAAAAAACACTGCTTACTTGTGCTAAAGATTTACGTTTACTGTATCGATTTAGAATTTATTCCGGAACTTGTGACGAGCTCACTGATTTAAAATGATCCAGAAAAGATATGAGTTCTAGAAGTTTGTTCAGCTTAAACATATTGTATATGTACATGATCCTAATCTAAACAGCGGTATGGTGCAGGCTTACAATACAATCTGCTCAAGGCCTACATCTCAGAATTAACCACGCGCAAAACTGTTGAACTATGGTGATGCACGGAGAACCAATCCTTTGTGGTAAAAACATTGTGTAATGGCAAATGGCATAGCATGTATGTACTTACCAAGGAGAAGTATTTTCTGGAAGTTGAAATTGCTTCCTTTTGCTATAATAACGGCTTTGTGCCTCTTAATCTCTCCAAAAACACAGCAGAATTCTTGTTGTCTTTCAGTAGAATCAGAAAGCCCTCGAGTCAATTTATTAGTATCTTACATCGGATAAGGTTTTGCTAAACATCTCAAAGTAATATGCGAAAGTGATACCTTTTTCTACAATAACTGCAATGGTGATAAAACACAGCAGAGTACATTCTCTATAACGAACTCGCGTCAAACCTTATCAATGAAATGAATAGTCACTTTTCTACGAAAGAAGTGCAGCGGTATAGTTCCATAAGATGATAATATTTCTTGTGTACAGGATCTCTAATAAAGAGAGATATGCCCTTGATTTTCCTGAAAAAATAACAGATCATTGATTATCTAAATCAAATAGCCTGTATCCCCCACCAAAACCCACCACCTTCTTGAGGCAGTAGAGACGAGTAAAAGTTTGAATATGTTTTCGTAAGAATAACGAATTCCTTATCTAAATATACAAAAAGGGACCTAGCTGAACTTCCTTCGAACAAATTGACAATATTGCGATCGACGAAATGCACTCTTATCTGTTTGCAGCCAAGATATGTATGAGAATATCAGTAACAGGCCAAAGCTACCAAATCATTGTGAGGAAATTCAACGTCAAACGCCCACAACTGCCTGGAGCTTTTTCGATCAAGTTTCACAACATGTAGAAGACTATCACTTCCAAATGGTAATCAGAGGTATTGCCTCTGAAGTACGGGTTTCAAACCGCTCCAACAAAGAAACCCGTGATGAATGTGGACAGTCAAATTAAAAAAAAAAAAAAAACTGCGGATATGCAAAGCGGAGATGAAAAAAAGAACAAGATGGATTCACGAGATCTACGAGCAGAAAATAAGAAAAGAACAAAGTAGGATTAGAAAAAAAAAAGAAAGAGCACGAGATAACGCGGATCGAGGTTCACACAAATAAAACTAGTATATGTACCAAAGCTGTAAAGCCTGAATAGAAATACGCAAGAATGGAGAAGGAAATCTTACAGTGGAAGCACATTCGGTGCTAAAAATCAAAAAAATATTATATCTGATAGGCTACTTATAGCATGAACTATTGAATCTAAATGAAGGCAGACAAAATTTTTATATATATATAACCAAGATGAAGTCAGGACAGCAATTTCTAAATTTATATCTACCAAGGCTGCTGTTTGAAGAACTAAGTGATGATTGGATACAGAGTATACATCAACTAATCTCTAAAATCTTGGGTTGCACGAATCTAAAGAATTGAGATCTCCTCAACTTCACCAACTTCAGGGCAATAAGACCCGATAAACGCTACCTTTCAATCGATTTCAAACCTTCATACAATAGCATCTTTAGAGATGAATTATACAGAGCCGTGTCTAGTTTTATTATATCTCCCAAGCTCATTCGACTATGCACAATGACGATGGAGAATGCATGCCACTTATAGAAATAAACTTAAACAGATCGATGCGTTTTCACGGAAAATCAAGCGATAAATCCCTGCTGCCGGGTCTTTGGGTTTAGAACACAATCAAAAAGACTTTATGCAGTACCCTAATCATCATAGTCCTGCCTTACCGCGCAGAAGCTTAGACACTGAATGTAATTTTTGGTCCCTCTTGTTTCAGTGGAGGATGAATATGATGCTTCAACAGAAAACCGGACAGCCTGTGTAGCGATGCCAACTTCGTTAAATAAGCTTGTATAATCACCTTAAACGTATGGATACCATCGTTCCGGCTCGGATAGTTTTGAATATAATCCAGAGGGATGACATGGTGAAGGATGAACTCATCTTAGATGGTGCGCACAACTGAAAGCGGATCTCAGCCAATATCATATGCACAACTGAAGGGAAGTAGGCAAAAGACGGGTCAGCTAGAGATACATTTAAGCTCAGGCCTTGGTTCACCTAGGTCTATTGCGTCACCTAGTTCAAAGTATATAATTTAAGTGACGTTTCTATCTTCATTGCAAATACGTGTTGGGTTATTTAAATTAAAATAGTAGGTGCTGGTGTAGACCTGAACCTCAATATTCACAAAAGAAACTTTATCAAGCGCTCAACATGCCTAATTCATATCAGACGGCGGATCCGTAGACACCATTTCGCACCGATTTCATGTTATTGGACATCAAGCCCATATACGTAGAGTGCGTACAGAGGAAAATATGGCTCCACTATCCGCCAGCAGCAGAAGGCCGTGATTTGTTCATTCGTCGCTGTTCGCAGCAATTGGAATTGTGCAAGAACTGAAGCACAATTGAGCACTTCTGATGTTCCTTTTACTTTTTTCCGACAAGCCTGTGTTCTTACCTTTTTTTAAGCTCACTTTCGTTGTGGTGCAGTAGTTTCTCCAGTGTTCTACAGTTTGTGTGTGTGGGGTCTAGGATCTTAAGTCAGCTAGGTCTAGAAAATAATAGAATTTGTGTCTGATGTCGTCATCATTATCCTCTGTAGGGGCCTGTATGCAAATCAGGCTTATATTTCTGAATAGTCGTAATGCAGATTGCCATGAAGCATTTGCTAATATAACGAAGGCTAAATGTGCCTCGAATAGTAAATTCACACTCAAACTAACATCGGCTTCCTTTTTTATAGCAGTCGATTTTTTATCCGGTCTATCCCATAGCACTTCCTGGTTTGTTTGCAGTAGTCAGCGTGATAACTGTGACGGTAACCTATTATATCTGCTTTATAATAGTCTACGACCTTTTTGGCGGCACGTGAGTTGTGAAGGGATCTAAAATTCCGTGTACAAATTCGAAATTTATTGTCCTTAAAGGGTGTGCTGGGGTAGTCAACCATATATTTTTTGCATTCGAGGCTGTTACTTACTTGATAATTTAAAAAAATATAATTTTTTTATTATTTGGAGACACAAATCTCTTTATCTAAGCTATTGCTTAACATCTACTTATAATTTTCAAGTTGTTGATTATCTAGCAGTTGCATGGGAAAGTATTTCAGACAAAACACTATCCCATTCATATGAACCTGAAAAAATATCCAATTACCGAAGGTTTGGGTCGGCGCGTGTACTGACCTGGCAAAAATTGTCATGAAACGTTTTGGCTTTGTATCGGCGCGTGTGCTGAATCAGCAGTAGTCAGCGTGATAACTGTGACGGTAACCTCGCTGGGGTTATGAGAGCCACCGTTAGCCTATTCAGGTTTCTTGCGCCGTCACCTTTACTCTAGCGTACACAACCGTGGAGAGCCTTTTAAACCTCGGCTTCGATTATGTCGAAATTCCTCTAAAGAGGAATTGATTCCATTGATATTTACATGGAATTTCTATCCTAATGAGAGCACTTTCCTCCTGTCTCGTCTGTAAACTCCAATCACATTCCAAATGTGTTTATAGGGTACCCTATTTTCAGTCAGAGGTAATAGGCTCTAAGAGGTAGTAGTAGGAGTTGATGGGAAGTGGCTTAAAAGGCAGAGCTTGTGTCTCAATAAAACGCTTGACCACCATTGAGACATCAGGCCCCAATTTCTCCGGAGCAAAAAGAAGGAACATTGGATGAAGAAATTGGAGATGTTTTTCTCCAGAAACAACGTTTTAAGTGTTAATAAAAAATCTAACAAGACTGTAAAAAAGCAACAGGATACAAATTAGCCAACCTGCAGCGGAAGGTGTTTTATTACAGAGCATACACCAGCTCATTTCCAAGATTTAGAAGGAGGAAAGTATGCCGAATGTGAGGTCTATAAAGAAGAAGATTGTCTAACCTACGCCCGCTATAGTTCTAGAGACCCTAGAGAATTCCTAAAAGTCCAGATCGACATTCACCGCCTGTTTATCAATTCCAATTCCGCATATAAAACAATGGGGAACACTTGTTGCTTCATAAAGCTCAGAAGCGCTCTCACCATGTCTTGGAACAAAAGCGTTTTAAAGGATATGGTGTCAATAAGAGCGTATACATAAATACATACATACAATGACGAATCGACTTCTTAATATCTCTTACTCTTACTATGAGAGAGGGACTTTGTTTAACTGGGTTCCGCAATTACATCTGATAATAACACTTCATCAAAAATTCGAGGTTGCTTTATGAAGGCAATAAGGTAATAAACCCCAATGAGACTCTCAGGCCGTGATTATCTCATGCGCAGTCCAGGGTTCATTTTCTGTATGGTTATTGTGGTCGCCTTGCTCAAAACCCTATCGTAATATAAGTCAGTTTATGGTTAAGTTATGGCCTTGTTCGACTCGTCCGTAATTAAACTTTAGCTGAGTGTGTTTTCAAGATCGTTCCGTTTGGCCTAAAAATGATCCCCACTCGCCTACTCGTACCGTTTTTGAAGCCTAGTCGTGCTTATGTTCCTTTTGTTTAGCGATAAAAAATCAAAGTTCATACCACGGTTCAAATATGTAACCTACAGCACCAAAACGACAAAGAGGTCAAGACCTCTGGCTTGCATAGGGAGCAAACTAAAATGACAATACCTCGCACGATTTTTGGTTTGAAGTTTATCGATTTCTTGTTCTCAACACAGATGTAATCATGATAAACATGCCTCTTTATGTTATTAATTTAATTCAACATAATCCACATAGACAATTCCCTGCCATACACTACACACAACTACACAAACTATAATTTTAAGATACTCTTTGACAATATTCACGCTCACATCCCTTGCCTTATTATGTAATCACCTAATCTCACCCACAAGAATATGTTCTATGCCGGAGTTTCCGGTTTCAACAAAAACTAATAAACCCTCTGCTAAACCGCACCTTGCAATCTATAAAATACCTAGAGTCAGAAGCCTGACTTAACTTTGCTTAGGTTTGCAAAATTTCCAATACAAAAAAAAAAAAGAAAAAAAAATAGAAAAAATAAACTTGTGAGAAAATGTGACTCCAAGTAATGAACCCTTAAGTTTGGTAAATGTTAATTACATGCCACAGTCACTATCTTATTCTCTTTTATGGGATTATCGCCTACCACATCGCCAGAATACTTATCTTATAATTCTCCTGGCATCGACGCACGTTATTGCTAATAAACTCTCCTTAGCTATGAACGAATACGTGTGTGTTCGTATTTCGCTGTATTGGGGATACATAAAGGACTAAACGTAATATGTGTTACTCGCATTGCATAATTAATTCAGCCCACCAGTTTACACGTAAAGCTAAAAGCATGATTCTGATACTATTGGTGTACTAGTGTTTTGTACATACGTAACATATGTATCTGCGTATAGTAGGCACCATGCCTGCAATTTACATAGGTTAAGTCTGCGTCTGTGTATTTGTGACCTTAATTTAATTTTAAACAAAATGCAAAACACTGCATAGTAGAGCACTGCTGCTGCAGCACGACCCGCATTACTCCATGGAACCAGTATGACCTGGAATTGGAACCTATGAGTATTACCACTACCCAACACTCTTTTAATGATGACGATGAAAATGAAGCTGGCATACTACGAGCAATTCGTATCTACACATATATCCTGACCAGTCCTATATTGTCCTGTACTATGGGTTGAACGTAAAGTGCGTCTCTATTCATTTAAAAAATTTCAAACACAAGTAGCACGACCATCCGTCCGTTAGTTCGTCGTTTGTCTCACCACCAGAATCGACACGACCTAAACAGAGCAATTTGTCACACGCCATGCTACTTAAGGTAACGTTGGAACCTGTTTGATAGCTCCACGAATTCAGAGACGGTGGCGGCTGCGGCGTTGGCGGTGACGATTTAAGCCAGATATCTAATGCCTCTATTTAGCAGCATTTAAAATTTGTCACGAAATATCCTTAATTTGTCAGTGGGGTTGTTGGTAATATGTACTTGCTTTATCTCTCACACTGACTACCCTCTTCGTCAGTCATAAAGTTCGCACGCTGTCGATATTTGTAGAGATATTGTCGTGAATACGAGATAGACGAGGCCTACCTACATAGTTATGTGTATGACGTGAATTACAATAATACTTGTATTGAGAATTTAGCGGTCGCACGGTTGGTCGATACAATAGAATCCTGTTATCTTTTTTGTTTAATAAAAAAAATTAAGGACAGTTGTCGACTGTGGTGTAGCAGACCACATTGGTTAGGCCGCATTTAAATGCGGTCACTCACACACTTCGAGTGCACAGAGTCAGAAAAGCTAGGAAAACATGGGCACACGCAACGCAGCCCAACGAGTAAAAGACCGAACAAGGATCGTAATTATAGAGGGAGGTGTCGATGTCGAAAATTGCCATAATATTTTAGCTTTCAACTATCGACATTGTCAATCAGTAAAAACCGACTAACGGCCACTTTAAATTTCTTCCGTCTGATGCTGTTTTTTTTTTCTGTTTTGTTTCGTCCTTTTCATTTATCCTTTGTTGTTGATCCTCTTTTATTCTTGTTGTGCGAATTCACTTTAGTTAAAGAGTGGGCGTTGAAAGTAGAAACCACTCTGGCACACCTGCGGTTGTGCGGAAAGGTAAAAATGCAAATGACAAATGGGTTAGTGGAAATAACTTAGTCGTCCATTGTTTCAATGATGGCGTAGGCAGTAATGAGTGGTTTACGTTTTCGAATCCGATAGCAGTGCGAGTTAAAGGGTTGATGGGGTGGAAAGGATATTGGGTGATGCAGGAGCAACAGCAGCAGCCTACTTTTCAACGAAGTTTATTGCCAGGCACTTGTTATTTATGTTTTACATACAAACAGAGCGAAAATAGTTTGAATAGGCATTTTACGGATAGTATGCGTTCTAGTTGAACAAGTGCCTACAAGTGAAGCTTTTTACTCCTGTGAGTAAGGGTAGGGTATAGGTGTCCAGTACGGGTAACAATGTGAATATGTTTGGAAAAGTAGGTGATGTGGGACGAGGTTAAAAGTAATTAGCTTAAAAGCACTTTGTCGAAGTTGCATCAAAGGTTCTTTGGGAATCTGGAAAAATACCCTCCGCCTAGGGGTACGTTATGCAACGATGAATAGAATTGATTTCGATGAGTACAGTAAAATGTTGTATGCTCTAGTAGGGTATTGTAATGCTAGATGGATTGGATTGAAAATGATGAATATAGTTGAATACTGAATGATTCAGATTTATTTTAAACTGATTCTACATGTTGTAAATGACTCTTCTCTCAACTGCCCAATAATAGTGCTTGAAATTTTCTAGAAAAAAGAATAAGCGTATGACATTTTATTTCCATGTTTTGTAGTCCATAAATTGACATGTCTGCTTCGATTTCGATACCTCTGGATTGGTTTCCTAGGACATGATTCATTTCTCCTGGTCTATTTCAATGATAACTTTCTATCTACTAGTACTTAACTTACTTACGTAGTGGCCTTGAAGATTTAAAGCCTGGGTTAATGTTTCTTTTTCATTCTACATGGTTTTAGGCACATTTGTTAGTGCACATTTGTTAGCTAACGCCAATTGCTTAGTAGAATATCACTAGCCTAAAGCTTAAACAATATTGTCTGTTGGCTTGATAAAGCAATGCTATTGCTTTGCAATTACGGGTTCTAATCCACACATACATTCCCAGTTGATAGAATAGTATAAACTTTTTCCGCCTTAAACTTAAAACTTATCATATCATCCAGAATTTTGCTTCATATAGCAAGACTGATAAGATTTGCATTTCTAGAACAAGATGTTTGGCTTTCAGACTAAGAGTTGTAATATCAGCTATTTGGAAAGCTTGAATTATTAATGGAATTATTCTCAGTCTGATTTTAATCAAAGTATGGTTTTCAACTCCCACACATACTTCTGAAAGTACTACTTACGATAATAATGCTTCAGTCTGAGGCTCAGACTGCTTGCGTGACTTTTTACCGCCTCAGTTGGCTGAGGTCTCCTTACAACTTTGTGCGCTACTTAAGTTGTGTCGTTCTCTCCTCTTTCTCCTTTGTTGCTCGAGAGAGATCCTTACTGTGAACATGCCTAGACTCTTTTAAGCGCAACATTATTTTATTACTATTTTTATATTTGTAAATTAATCTACCACTGTAGTACATGAATTGTAATGCATAATATACTGAATTAATAAACCATTCATCTAAACTTAACCTTGTTGTTCACATGGTGCCGAAATCCGATTCTACTAACATATATTGTGGAAGAACTCATCGATATGACGAAAAGGGTTAATTTTCTTAGTTCAACGAAACCATTAGTCGTAGAATATGTGAAGGATATGGCGTGGCAATGGGAGCTGTGGGGACTGCAGTAAGAATATTTCGATGTAGCTAGAGGACTTTCATCTAAACCTCAAATCATCCGGATAGTCATCTATGACTCTGGATACACTTGAGGTAACAATTACGTAGGTAAAAACCATTTGGATTCATATATCTCTCCCAAGCCCAATGTAAAATTCAATGTAACATTTAAAAAGTTCAACTAAATAATCCAGGAGGAAGGTGAATCAAACGACGAGTTAATATCTCGACTTAGACTCCAGTCTCAAAATTGTGAATTTAAGGAACTCACCATTAGATCATTAAAGGACCAACTAATTCTGGGTATGAAAAACGAAACTCTTCGCACAAAACTACTATTAGAGAACGCGTTTTAGAGATGGCACTAAGTATTACCAAGTCACTTCAAAAACATTGTGTAAAAAATTCAGAAAAGGCAGGAACCAAATCGATTGACGAGAGCAGAACATTCATAGGCCATCTCAAAATTTGTGTTGTTATAAAGTATGACAAATTCGCAGAAAATATCGTCGTTAGAGGACAGAAATTTATAAAAAATTGAATGCAAGAGCGCAATGCAATGTTCTTCCGACACGAGTGGAGTCAAACAGATCGTCACATAGGCGAACCAAAAAATTAAAGTTTTTTTTAGAATCAAATGTTCAGTTCAAAATTGAAAACACCACCTGCAAAGTCGTGTCTAAAATTGTGACAAAGATTGTTAGGCTGATTATCAGTGCAAACGTGTGCGAAAAACTAAACTTAATAAAATGAGCAACCGCATCAACATCGACAGTTTCATTTATGGAGGATTAGGCTGCTAAAGAGACTTCTTGTACGGCATTGACCTTATGGACGATCCCAAGTTTGAAATATGTGCAGCACTTAAAATCTTTTTGAAATTCGAGACGACGTTAAAATGGAACTAAACATGATGGTCGAATTGGATGTTATAGAGCCAGTTTACGAACCTTCTTCATCTGTGTCACCAATGGTGAAACATTATCTATCCTATGAACACTTTCGAGGAAATTGCAGCACAATTGCGCGGAGCCACATATTTCACACTATTCGATTCCGGGAGAGGATTCTGACCAATACCAGTCTTTAAGCGAACCAAAAACCAAAATGACGTTTGGTACTCCATGGGATAGATATGGTATTCCTGCAAAAGACTGCAGAAAATTTATCAAAGTCTTATGCAAACACATTTATCAAATCTGTCAAACGTAAAAGTCTCAATGGATGGCATTCTTATTGATTCAAGTACACTGGAAGGCCTTAGGCGCACGACAAAAAAATGTTCTTAAAATCATTCAAAACAAGAAATTAAAACTCAACAAAAACAAATGCCAGTTTCAATAGACTTCGATTAAATTTCTCGGACACATCATCAACGGAAGTGGATAACATCCGGATGCCGAAAAGCAGCAGACTTAAAGACTCCAAACAACAAAAAGAACTACTCAGCTGTTACTGAGCCAATGAGAGCTTTATTAGAAAATCAACTTCATTCTATTGATATGATAGTCAACAAGAAAGATTAAAGTCCATAATTACAAGTCATCTGGTACTAACTTAATACAATGTGACCAAAGCTGTCAAGTGGATGCGAGTTCATTTACCATGTATGAAGTACTCCTGTAAGAAGGCCATCCAGTGGCATACGCGTCAAAGCTGACGGGAACACAAACCAAGTAATCGTAAAAAGAGAAAGGAGCACTAGCACTCCAATTCGGATGTGAAAAACAACAATACATCCCGGAAAGAAATCTGACCATAAATAACTAGAATCTATTTTCCAGAAACTTATCCACTATTCCTCACCACGACTTTGAACCTTTTGGCATACAGTACCACCATTGTCTTCATACCAGGCAATAAAATTCTGTAAGTATATAGATTCTCTCACTCGTAGCTGCAAAAATAAACTCAGTAAAGAAAGCAATAAAAAATCAGACCATGGATGATACTGTATCTCAAGAATTAATCAATTTGATTAGGGGTGGCTGGCGGCAGTTTATCGAAACCGTACCCAAAGCAATGAGAGAATACTGGAATTTTCGCGATAACCTTTCAGTTGACTCGGACAGCATAATATTCAAGTCATCCAAATTCTTGAGAAACTACGCTAGATGGGTAAGCATAGCTAGACAATCAAGACATTTTCAACTCCATAAAGATTTTTGTGTAGCATGCCAAACATAAAATTAGCAAAAAATAGATTCCAAATCACGGTTTTGATATCGGAGCCTCAGATTTGAACAGCTTCTCCGGCTTTCTGAAATTACATGAGTTTGAGCAAATAACAGCAAAAACTGTCATTCACACAAAAGGAGAGTTTTTCTGTTTTGGGAACTTTTCGAACCTTAGAAACAGACAATGGGCCTGAATTTGCATGTACGGAAATAAAATATTTCGCAACATATTGGAAGTTTAATCACTCCACAACTTCACCGTATCACCGTATAACATAGCAAAGCATGCAGTCCAGATCGTATAAAATATGCTAAAGAAATCACACTACGACAAGGTACACATCCACCACATCCATATCTTCTTATATACTTGAATACACTACGAGGAAACCGTGGGTCATCAACTGGTAACAATATACGCAGTCTTCTTCCAGTAACAACAGATTCTTTACAAGCAGAACCAAAACCATGTTGGCATGCGCCAACAAAGGATTAAGGAGCTGCCTTCGATGGAGATCCAGGTGAAGCAGTAGTAATCAAAATTAACAAGAAGTAATAGTGGAAGCCAGGAACAATCGAAAGTCGAGTTCATCTTAGAAATCACACAAGCATTCGCCCAACTGAAACAAACATTAAGGCACTCACAGATGGTGAGCCTGCTAAAAGTAACGTTCTACTGATATCTGTTGACCGCACAAACTGCCGATAGAAGTGCTCGATTCCTCGGTAGATACGATTAGTTCTTATAGGTCAAGAAAAGACCCTCGTATGCGAAAGTAATCGCTGTTACTAAATAAGCAAATAGTAGACTGTATTTTTTGTCTCAACCTTCACATTTTTCCAAACGAATTCGTTGTTACAGTGTCAAATTGACACTATATATAAAATGTATAAAATTGTTACATGAAAAGAAATCTCTGAATATTATTCTAAGTCAATTTTTTATGTTAGATAAGAATTCATTTGATTAATTTTATATTTAACAGACAATTTCAAAAAGGATTAGAAATAAAGAATTAAAGTTAAAGTAAAAAATAAATAATAAAATTATATATTCATTTTGTTTGCGCATTTTTCACAGATATTGAATCTATGTTTTGCTCACAGATGGTTTAAACATTTGTCACAGCGTATACTACATATGAACATTGGCGGTAGTTGAATACGCACACATATATCAATGAACTCCTTTTTATAGCTGGTGCATGATTCAATACAGATGGCAATTCTCTATGCCTGTTCTCTAGATCGAATAGAACTAAAAACGGCAAGAGCGTGAATACCACGTGAGCTATACACTTTCGTTTATCAGTCAGAAACAAACAAAAGCGAAAAGTTTTCTTTGGTTTTTCCCATTCGGAGTTGAGGCTGATGAAAATAACGAACGCATTAAGGCGCAAATGTTCATCACAGCCATTCGCCACCGATTGACCTTTCTTTTGCAAAGGTAATTGCCAACAAGCTTATCCAAAGCATCCCGTCCTCCTTTCGTTTTCTTATAAAATTTTATATTGGATATGTAATTTAATTTGTGCGGTTTTTTTTTTTTCAAAATTTGAACATTTATTTAAGATTTTCCATCTTTCTGGCAATTTGTGGATCCCATCCCAAAGGAACTGCGCCGGCCTGGGAGCCAAGAATGAATCAAGCCAATTTTTGATATTCTGCTCTGATGTGAACCGTATTTCAGTGAGGGCGTTCTGCATCGACCGGAACAAATGGTATTTAAAAAAGGGGCAAGGTCTAGGCTATAAGGCGGGTGCGGTAAGACTTCTCATCCACTGCTTTCCAAATAGTTCTTAACCGGAATAGCAACGTGGGGCCGAGCGTTATCATGAGGAAAATTATTGCCTCGTGTCTGGTCGCATATTCTGGGCGTTTTTCGGCTACTGCTCTCTTCAAACGAATTAATTGTGTTCGGTAACGTTGTCCATTGATGGTTTCACTCGGTTTTAGCAGCTCATAATACAGCACACCCATCTGATCCCAATAAATACAGAGCATTACCTTCGCGCCATGGAAATTCGGCTTTGCCGTTGATTTGGCTGGTTGGCTGGGTTTCACATATTATTTTTTGTGCTTGGAGTTGTCATTATGGAATCATTTTTCATCACCAGTAACAATCCGATGCAAAAATGACTTCCTTTTGTGGCGTTCCAGCAGCATTTCGGACATGCAAAACCGCCTTTCGACGTCTCTCGGCTTAAGTTCATGTGGAATCCAATTTCCTTGCTTTTGAATATATCCAGCTGCTTTAAAACGTTTTGAAATGGCTGCTTAAGTGACACCCAAAGATTCTGCGAGCTCTTACTGTGTTTGGCAACAATCTTCATAGAGTAATGTTTCCGGTTCTTCATCTTCAAACTTTTTTGGCTGCCCTTGACGTTCATCGTCTTCCAAGCCAAAATCACCACTTTTAAATCGTGCAAACCACTTTTGGCATGTTCGCTCAGCTAGCGCATGTTCACCATAAACCTTCATATTAAAGTAATGAAGAAGAACTCCCCGCAAAAACACTTTTTCAGGCACAAGGTTCGACATATTTGAGTGAAAAAAAAAAAAATATTGTTGTTTACACTTCAAATGAATGACATATACTGAAATGACGTACAATAAAATGACAGTAGCTTTCCAACACATGTTTCATTGGATTAATAACAATGGAATAATGCAAGTTACGCCATCTCTTAGCAAACCGCAATAATATTAGGTTTTCGATCGTCTCCGGTTGTGTCGATGTGAACTTTGGTATGGTAGGTGGAGAGTGTGACAAAACTTATTTTTTTGGCACATATAAAAGCATGCTGGCACCAAAATCATATTTAAACACGAATTCCGTGTGATAAATGGGTCGTTTTTTCATGTCAAGTAATATGGGTGGTATTTCCTTACGATTTTTTCTAATTGTACCAACCAATTTGACTTGACGTTTTTTTAACTCAACGGCAAGTCTGTGAGATGTGAAAAAGTTTTCGCAGGTAATGGTGCGACCGTTCAAACCTACAGAAAAGTAAAAAGAATACAAATATTTTAAAACATAGTAACATGGCGAATTGTATTTTTATATTTTCCAAAAATTACCTTGGTACCGGTAATTTCCGGGGTACAAGTGCCTTGGCAGCGTATAGAAATTCTCTGCATCGGCTGCAACCCATATCTTCATTCCATACTTCTCCGGCTTTGATGGAATATATTGCAAGAATTCGTCAACTGTTATAAAATCGCCAGGGATATACCATACAATTGTTGCAGTGGTTGCATCCATTTGTCGAAAATCAAATGAATTGGTGCTAGTTTATCTCTCTTGTCTCTCAATTGTCAAATGGAACACATCGGTTGATTTATTTGTAGCGCACCAGAGACATTGTGGTTCCAAAAATCGGGCGCCTCTGCTTGTCATCCCACAATTCTTCGATACATTTCACCATTTGATCCATACGCTCGCATTGTTATAGTGTCAACATGCAACCACTCATCCTTATAACGGCGAATACCTTCCAAATTGGTCATATCAATAATAACTTTTTCAAATGGTTCGAAGAATAATAAAAAAACGGATATGGAGTCAGTGATTTGTAACGTGGCAAAAGTAGTTGGTCCTATGATATACCAAAAATGATATGATATATCAAAAAGTACGTACATGTTTATTCAACTAAATTTATATTGTCCTCTTGAATGTAATCCCCATCGACTGCAACACACTTATGCCAGCGCTTGATATTGTATAATCCTCGAAACATTTTTTATATTCCGTTTTCGGTATGTTCATCAGTTGTTTTTTAACTCGATTGAACGGAAGGAAATCACAGGGAGCTAAATCAGGTGAATTCGGTGGCTATTGGATGATATTTGTTGCATTTTCCGTCAAAAAATTACGAATAATGATGGCACTGTGCGACGGTGCGTAATCTAGTGCAAAATCCACGAGTTTTCTGCCCACAATTCTGGTCTCTTCCGGCGAATTGTAACTGTAATTGTAATTGTACCATTGTACATTTTTTTTTTGGTCTCGGCTCATTTGGTGAACGCCATTCACTCTCCTGATGCCTGGATTGCGTATCGTACTCAGAAACTCACGTCTCGTCTCCAGTAATGATCCTTTTGATGAATGTGGTATCGGATTCAACCTCTCAAATCAAATCAACGCGGTCTCTTTTTTGCATGAAATTGAGATCCAAAATGTCTTTGACGAATCCATAGGCAATGTTCAAGTTCTCCGCTATTTCTCTGATGGTTAATTTGCCGTTATTGACCAACATTAATCTTACTTCATTAATGTTTTCGTCGGTTTTCGATGTCGATGGTCTGACACTGCGTTCATCATCTTCGATTGACTCACGATCACTTTTAAACCGCTCATGCCACTGGTAAAAGACCGTTTTCTTTAGAGAATCGCTGCCGAAATTAAATCGGTTTTTTACTCAAAATTTAATACATGTTCGTTGTTGCAAATTTAAATCCATTTCTAAAATTGTAAAAAATGGCCAACACACACAGAGTTACATGTACTCTTGGCTACATAACTTTTGCAAATGTAGAGCTATAGCGCTAAGATCTAGAGAAAATGTCAATAACAAATGTACCAACTTAACAGAAAGATAAAACAGAATTCAAATCGGAACAATGAGAGCGCCACACGGTGATTATTCTGGGAAGTTTTAGACGATGAAGCATGTAAATATAGGATTTTCTAATATACTTGACACCTTTTTTTTTAAATAAAAGGCAAACCATTTGAGATATTTCAAAAACTTTATTATTGACTTGAAGTACAATCAAAACATTTATGAATGGAACTCGATTTCGTTCATATGGCCACCGCGGGCACGTTTGAAGCGGTTGATTCGTTGGACCCAATTTTCAACGACTCGGCCACATATTTCGGCCAAAACGGCCGCTATTTCACGTTCAATGTTGGCTCTGAGCTTTTTAAACCTCACCATACTTACTCTTCAATAAATCGATTGTTGCGTGTGCTGTGTGGCTTGTGGCACCATCTTGTTGAAACCACATGTCGCCCAAGTCCATATCTTCCAATTCGGGCCAAAAACAATCGGTGATCATGGCGCGATAACGCTGACCATTCACAGTAACGTGAAGATCGTTATCGTCGACGAAAAAATATGGCCCAATAACGCCGCCGGCATGCAAATCGCACCAAACAGTTTTTTTTTGTGGATGAAGTGGTGATTCATGAAGCACATGTGGGTTTTCACCAGATCAATAACGCATATTTTGCTTATTGACTAACCCATTGAGCCAAAAATGAGCTTCGTCATTGAAGATGATTTTGCGACTCCGAATATCTGTAGAAAATTTTTATAATTTGCAGACGTTGCTCGTTAGTGTACTTTACCATGATGAAAATGTTGAGTTAATTGACAGTGACAGTTTGATGATTAGTGAAAGAGTGCGCTCACAAAATAAATTTTAAGTTGTCAAGTCCCTATTGGAAAACCCTATATAAGCCACTTCAGAAAAAAATATAGATAATTTACCTTTTCGTGTAGAGAATGAACACGAACTAATTGAATTTGATCTTGATGTTAGCGGGTCCTTCGAATATTCAACATTTTTATCTTTTGTAAAAAATTCAATGTCGGAATCGTCACTATCATATTGTTCATTATTATTTTCACTTGGGGCATAGTCTGCATCTTCATCTGAATTATAAAGATCATTATCATCAGTACCAAACTGATCAAATCAGGAATTTTAAATGGTTTTAGTTTTATTGACATTACTAATGCACAAAAACAACCACTTAACATTACATTACGACAATGCTGCAACTAATTACAAGAAAGGAAATTTTGGCATAAGGCAATGATAAACAAGAATAAACATAAATAAATAACAGTGTAAATTTGGCAATAAAATTCTAATTAAGGAAACTTTTGATAAGGAAGTAATGGTAAATGGTAAAGTAATACAATTCAAAGAAACATAAAATTTGTATACGATTTACATAATAAGCTGAAATACATTTTTAAAAAATTGCCAGAGTAACGATCAACTAAAATTGAAAACAGTGTCAAATTAACATCAAATCCGGATGAAGGTAAAATCAAACAAACAATTTGGTACAGAAACGAAAACAACTTTTGACCAATGATTTTTTTTTTTATAATCCCGCGCGCGCACCAAGGGATATGAAAACCATTTTACTGGTTTTCCCCAGGGCGCGGGCGAGTGGTATAGTAGTTTGAAACTCCGACACCGACGGGAAACTCATATAACTACATGCAAATTTTACGAAAAGACTTTTTCAGAGAATTGCCTCGCACGGGATTCGAACCCGCGACCATCTGCTTGAGGAGTATATGCATATACCACTACACCACGGCTACACCCATGGTTTGTTAATGCAAAAAGTGGTACCGTAATTGAAAAGCAGAAATTGACAAAAAGCTAATAATGTTGGCATGTTAAGTTAGATGCAAACGGTATGAGCTTAGTCTGCTTTCTTAAGAGGAATGGCGTTGACGAATATTCTTCGAGCTTAGGAATGTGTCCAAGTCGGGACAAAGCATAAACGGAATCTGCATTGCTGCTAATTTCCAAAATTAGCAAGTGTTCAATTGTTGGCAACTATTCTACCATTTGAACGCCAGCTGTTCTGTTAATAAAATTGAATTTCCTTTATACTGTTCTGAGTGTAATATTGTGTGTCTACGAAATGTGTTACCTCTCATTATTCTTAAAGTTTTATAAATAATAATTAATCCAACTGCTACTGTTTGACTTCCACCTCAATTGTCTAATCAAATCGCGTTAAATTCTCTCAACTTCTATGGAATAAACCCGAAAATTCATTCAATAAATCAATCGGAAAGCCAATACTAATAAAATTACAAATGAATCCTCAATTACCGCTATTTTTTGTTATTTAAAGATCAAACTTTCTTCCCGCAATACTATTATACATATAACTAATGCCAGCTATCAAACCAATCATCACTTTCTCCATCCCTATTCAACAAATTGTTCACCAAATTTGATGGGTCATCTGCGCTTACAACAGCATTCTTACTTTGAATCAATTTTCGTCCTTAATTCCGTTTACCATATTCTACATGCATAACACGCAAGCACAAACCAAGACAATTGGATAAAGCATCAAAGTGAAGGAAATCGTCTTGGTATAGTATATCGAATGAGTGACTCCCTTCTTCCGCATACTTTCCCTTTTACCTCATCAGGAAAAAAAAAAAAACAGGACACGAATAGCACCAAAGAAGGATAATAAGGACAAAATTGCATAGCATTAAACTAGATTTGGTGTGTGTGAAACTAAAGACAATTGCTCCTTCTACTTTCATCATCATCTCGATTCTAACCAGCAATACGAGCACGAGTATATGGATCAGTAATGACAACGACAATGACAAGGACATCCTACGGAATTTGCCAAATACAGTCAATCGTCAGTCGGGTCGTTTATAATGCTAGGAGTTAGAACGTCTGTATAACTACAACTAAAAGTACAGGCCAAGTACGGTTGTAAGAAAACTCGTACGTGAATTGTGAATGTGTTGGCATTAAGCCGACTTCCAAGGATTTGTTCGTGCGCTCTTCCTTGCATAAAGATACGAATGTATAACTGGGTAAAAGTCTTAGTGTGGGTGGTATTTAATGTTAAGGCTTTTTCGCCAGCATTAATTCTAAGCCTGATTCTAATAAACATCGCAACTTAACGCCTAAACTATGCCATGTGGAATCCATCCAAAGCGAAAGGATATGTACGTATCGCATACACAGCACTTTATCTTCTTCGTATTAAATTGGGAGAAGGACATGGGAACTGATAAGCTATAGCAAGCTGGCAGGCAGGCAGTCAACTACAACTACAACTATGTATAACATAAACTATAGGAATGCCAAACTAAAGCTAAAGTTAAAGCAACGGGTCAGTAGACCGAAAATGAAGGAAAAAATATTTTCACATATCCCTAGGATTTTTATTTTTCCAACTTTTTTTTCACCCGCTCTTTCTTTTCTGCTTTACTATTGCTAAGTTTTTGCCCTGAAGTTAGATGGATGCAAAAACAGAAAAAAAAGAGTAAACAGTCGGCGAAATTGACAAAGCTCACAACAACAATATTTGCTTGGTTGCGCGTCTTTTACCTTGTAAAAGAAAATGTTTTTATTTTTTTTTTATTTTTGTTCGAAAATTCGAAAGAAATTATGATGATGTGTATGTGTAAAAAAGTTACCAACATTGTCCTTTCTTTGACTTTAACGAAACATGAAAATCTAGACTTTGACAATCCAAGCTTGTTGGGCGCTGTGTTTTGCAAGGGTTTTAATTGAAATTTTACAAGTGCCCACCACTTAAGAGCACACACTGAAGAGTCTGTTGCGTCATTTTCAACTCTTTGCTATGCATCCAGACGTAATTCTTTCTTCTTTATTTCTAGTACTGTCGTTCAAGATCTTCATAAAGGGTGTCGCTTTGCATAATTGTTCATATCATAGTTGGCTTATGGGTTTCTCCGAAGGATTCTATCATGCTTCCACCTATAGATTAAGGAATCAATCTTGATTAATCAATTGATTGTCCGCAATGAGTGTACATTGCTCATACTCGTATATCTGCTCACTCCAAAAAAACAGCTATTTCGGCTTGGGTAATTAGAATCTATCGATAATTGCTCACAGCAAGTTGGTCACAATAGCCAATAGCCAATAGAAATTTGAAAAATATTTTTGTTTGATTTATTTAATTAAAAGTTTTCTTTTTGAAATTTCGGTAAGAAAACTAGTAAACTAAAAAACCAAACAAAAAAAAAAAAAAAAAAACTAATGAAACAAAGGGTGAGCCAAAAGATTGTGTGGATGTTGGCTGTTAATTACTGTAACTTACTGAATTCAATGTGGTTTACCTTATTAAAAGATGTCATTAAATTTTTGGCAATTTTATCCATGAAGTCGTTTAGCATACAACGTTGCATTTTTGGTAATCAATTTTATTACGAAAATGGGCGATCTCTAAAAGTAACATTTTTTAAAATTCGTAAATTATTCGGTCAACATAATCGCCCTAGTGAAGCGTTGTAAAGAAACTGGTTCGGTATCAGCTCAAACTCCATATTACCATGCTCGGCCAGTACATGCACGCCAAAAAGATATCACTGTGAGCGAAAGTGCTCAGAACCAGCACACAAACCAGTCAACAATTGGGCCTAATTTGGCACTTGTTGGATCGTACTTTTTCGAAGATGAGGCGGAAGAGACAGTTAGAGTGAATGGAGAAAGTTATCGTAACATGTTGATTGAATTGATTGGGTCTGAATGATTTCTGGCTTCAACAGGATTATGCTACCGCCCACACAAGCCATCAATCAATCAATTTATTTCGTACGAAATTTTAAGATGACATTATTTTGGTTAGAGGAGGAGTTGATCGACCTCCAACGTCATGCGATTTGATACTTTTAGACTTCTTATATAGGGAAAGGTCCATGCCAATAAACCAGCAATAATTCAGGATCTCAAACATAACATATTAACTGAAATTGCCGCCATTGACCCATTTGTTCTTCAAAAAGTCATTGAAAATTTTGACTCTCGGTTGGTAGCTTTCAACAAAAGCCATGGTAGTTACATGGACAATAATTCCAATAGACCGGACTTTATTAATCAAAAAACTCTGTATTGATTTCGCAATAAACGTGTGCTTAATTTAATAAAAACTTCCACAATAGACTTTGGCTCACATTTAAAAAATAAAATATAAATTCGATGATAGTCCGTACCGGAGCAGTAGCTTTCAGTCTATCAGCAGGTGCTAACTATTAAAGCCGATTATTTCTGGCTGTTCTGATGAGTTAAAAATTACTGTCTTCTCTAAATTTCGTTTATGTAGACGTTTTAATGGTCTTAGTCACACCGGAGATAGCTTGTAGATATATTTTTTTGAGTTTTAATGTTGTCAGGATATGCTTGCTTTCGATATGTGTCTGAAAGTTTTGCACAAACCATTCAAGATTGATGTCGACTTTTGGAGTATTGATCATGCTGATACACAGACTCACTACTTCGGGAGGATGTACAAATGTTAAAAAATATGATGGCACTCCACAGTCAAGGGGACACAAGTAATGCTATCGTCAGAAGGTTTGTTGAATTTTGAAATGGCAATTACCTTGCTATTAGACGTACACTTGTAATGAGATCGATCCATTTACCAATAGCCGACGCTAATTGCATTAAAGACGTTCGCAACATACCTGGAACTGACATCGAAAAAAGAGGGATCAGCTTTCAGTGGTAAATAATTTACGTCAGTTACTACATCTATTTACAGCAGCCGCGCATCCTCAACGCAATAGCAATAGCAATACCGACAGGCTCCGGGACCTCCGACTGTACCAAAAACTTTGCCACAAGTGGAGAAACCATCAAAGCGAATCTGCGGAGAACATTAAAACATTGTGAAAAAAGTTTCTACGTTTGCGGTAGAAACCATTCTAAAAAGAGTGTGAAAAAGTCCATCAGACCCCTGAACTCGCATCTATGGATCTATCTATCTCAAACCACGGATTGCAAGGCCTCAGCAGTCTACATGAAGACAATAGAAGCAGCTTAGTCTAAGATGAGATAAATATTAATAGGTGCGACAGCAGGACCATCATAGTATTCAGCAGAAACCCGCTGGTGATTAAAGTTCCATACTACGTGTAGATGGAAATCTCAACCATTTAGTCAGCAGCGATTTGGACTTAAGCTCAGGTGAACTTCGTGCTCAAAAAAATGCTGACGATAACGCCCCTGAGGAAAGACAAGGCATAAATAGCATCCGAATGGGATAAAAAACCGAAGCCTTCCTTTCGTAGAAGAGGTATACCCAAAAAACTAGTCAGTATTGTAAAGACTGTCGGTAAGCTGTCAAGGTTGCATTCTTCTGCCACTGCTATTTGTGATTTTAATCCAACTATCTCTGTCTGGAAGAAATATAGGGTTGATGTGAATCATTACTTACATCATATTGTAAATATCCTTACAAGGTTTGACATTTCACTGCTCCCATATATGATATTGGGCCTGTAACAAATTGGAGCCAGACGCAAACAAAGAAGGGTTTAATCAAATGCCCTAAGTATTTTTATTTCTCAGTATAACATCAACGGCGGTCAACTCAACATTGGCAGAAACCAAGCTTTTTATGTCTAGAATTTACGGTGTCAGAAGATGAAATTACAGAACTAGGTGTGGATAGCATAATTCGCAAAGGAAGATCTACGTTGGGTTCGGTATCTAAGATTCGGAGATGCAGTATTTTCATTACAAAAACCCAGCTAAGACTTTTCCAGTAAAACATAGAAGCGGTGCTGCTTTATCGGTGTAATAAGTTGGCTAAACCATATGGGAACGATCTACCTACCCAATAGGCAGGCGTGTGAACTGTCCTAGCCGGCAGTGAGATGAGTGAGCTCAGCAATCAATAAACTCCCGATGCTTGAAATAATTCGAAAGAGCTATTTTGCTACAACTACCTTATGGGTCTTAAGTTACGATATCAGTATCCATACCATTTTTTGGTCGCGTGAACGGAGATGTTTCCGATAATGTTTCCGATAATCTGTCTGACAGTGTTTTCACGGCTAAATAATTTTTTTACCCGAGGTTTGCGTCCTTGTTCTTTTCAATTTCCTGCATATACCATAGAATGCTCTTCCGCATAACTTTCTTAGAAAATTCCCTTTCACACCTTTATTCGCTTACAAGCAGTATTTATCAGCCCAGGGATTTGTGGTGGCCCAATAAAACCCAACACATCATCAGATGAGGCGTCTTTGAAGGCTTCTTGGCAATGTTACTATTAGCCTTTTTGGCTTGATGGTGACGGTATAGAAATTTTCGAGAGGTTTTGGGAGATCGGTTCATACAATATTTGTCGACAAAAAGGCAAGAAAATTGGGTCCGTTTTGAGAGCTAATATCATATTATTTCGAAGCTTATGAATAAGTCCGCGAAAGTCGATTCACTTTTGTCTAAGTACTATAATCGAGCTGCGATAGAAATTCTGAAAAATAATTACTAGCACTAGTTGACTCAAACTAGTCAGCACCCTATCCTTCTTATCGTAATAAGAACAACTTCAGTGATGAGATTTTTGTCAGCTTCATGCAGTTTTCGTCCACTGGAACTGCAGATTTTGTTGATTGGAGCACCGCTTTTATTCGGGCATCGTTCACGAAAAAAGTCGTCATAGGCTTTCTTTCTCTTGTTCCGGTTCGAGACGGAGGAGAGGGATGAGATCTTGATTGCTTTCAGTCTATATTACTTCTGCCTATCTGTTGCCCTGAGTATTCAGCACTCGCTTCATCGACGTTAGGTTTTCTTCTCCACTACAAGTACTTTTTAGACGGTAGTTCTTCTGTGTGTCTTTTCTAGAGCCCGTTTGAAAGTTACTTAACATAATGACATAGGAGATTGCACAGTACTACCAAACAAATCTAGGGATTTTCTTGGTGTCACAAGAAGCCAGTGTGTCATATCAATTTCAAATTAAGAGCTGGTTATGTTCATCATCTTCCTTGAATGTTTACTAAGTGAAACAAGTTGCAAGGTAAGGTAAGGAAATACATTTTGAAGGCCGCCTTATTATCGCGCATGAAGTGGTGAGCAGTGGTTAGGTTTTCTTCCTATCCATGGCGTGACCAGATCACTTGTAGGGCCCGAGATCCGTTTGATGAACCGTTCCTTTGGGACTTTCTTTGAAGAAGAAGTATTTATCGTGATAAAAAATTAAATGGGCCAAAGAAAGCTGTACACTAACTGTATAGTTAGAGTTTTTCGTTCATTTCATATCGTCCTTTCATTTTTCTTCCATAGTACATGCTTAAAATGGCTGAATTATGTATAAAGACTGGCCAAATTGGATGTAAATCTCCATGTGAACCTATATCTAAGTCGTCTATAGTACCAAGTACTAAACGATTCCCACTCTCTCTCCTTTCATACAGCCAAAAATACACAAAAGACCTGCGGAGAAAAAAATAACACAAAAAGTAAGTGGAAAAGGAAAAAAAAAAAAATAAATAAATAAAAGAGCGGTCAGTAGGAAAAGAATGCCAAAATAACTAACGAAACAATAGAAAACATTGTTGTCCTGTAAAAGACATTAAATGTTGTTTTTGTTAAGCAAAAATTTGTTCGCACTGTTCGCTTTCAGTATATTTTCTTTGTACGAAATTTCTTTTCTTTTTACCCACCAGTAATTGTCCTTACTACGTGTACATTCGCCAGGACATTCTCATTCATACTTAGAAGGCGTCCTTTTGTTACTTGTACGTACATGTGAATACATGGATGGAGTAGATACTTTGTTTCTTCACACTAAGTGTTGAATCTTTACAACAAAAGGAGTCCAAGAGAATGATGGCATGTTGGTGCCTGTAGGTGGTTGTAGATGGCAATATGTACCATAGGTTGAAAATGACCTTACCGAGCATCACTTTTGTGGACTATCTCACTCCCTGTGAATCCTTTGGAAGTCGAACATTATTGTTCACTGCTCCGTTTCTGGATTGGGGATTATTCTGCATTAGAGATACGCCAATGAGACGTGAAAATAACTGGTGATACATTTCTTCCATCTTCGGTTTCGTAGTTTGTTTTTTTTTACTTTCTGTCAGTGCCCCAGTAGAATCAAAGTTTCACTTCCGCTCTCATTTATTATTGAGTATAAATGCTATAAGGCAAAAAGGTCAAAATTCGTATGTAGAGTGCGATCATACACATCCATGTGCACATAAACCGATTCGATGTCCATTGTTGTCCCTAAGGATGACGGTATATTTTATTTTATTTTCTTCTAGTGCCTTTTGGACATGTTGACGGCAGTGAATAGCGAAAGACTCGGCCAAAGTGTCAAGTGTCACCACATACCAAAGCACACACCACAATATAACACAACGCCGCGCCGTAGGAAGAAGGCTACACAAGTAATCACCTACATACGTGTTAATCGATTATCCCTTAGCCGCACTACATACACAGTCTCCACACTTCTAAAACCCTTAGGTGTAATGCAGGGCTGGTAATACGACAGTGAAGTGCGTACATACTTTCGCACCGAATAGTAGCAACGGTTAATGTGTTTAATAAAGCATTCGACTGTGGATACGACCCGTCCACCAGAAAACGAACGACAGTCGTGTTAACGACGACGACGCGTTTGGTTTGTAGCGTTTGTGTTCCATGGTGTAACCTGGTTTTTCATTGTTGGTCTTTGCCAAGGTGCCAGATGGACTAGGGATGACGAGAGGCCAAACGTTAATGCCATCATGTTAACTTAGACAACAAATGCTGGCTGAATAAAATTTACCTAATGGAATGAAAAAGGAGTCAAACTCCAGGTCATTTGGTAGAACTAGGCATATTAAAATGGCACATGCTCGGGCATAGGTACAAGCCATATGACTACTATGTAAGTTTTATTTTTCATCTCCCCATATCAGACTGTTAGCTCTTAAAGCTGCCTTGGTTTTACTTATTTTCTCACCACACAGATATCAACGAGCTTTATTCATATGACTTGACTTGAATGGATTGAGTGACAGGTGTTGAACGATTGATCTTTTGATATGCCACATTTAATCTTGACTCCTTCATGCCTGCGTTGTAAGAATAAATAGTGTGTGGGTATGAATTCGATATGTAGCAATTTCAGGATCAGTTTCGGTTTAGCTTATTCTTAATGTGATATAAATCTTTCTTTTTGAATCTGCAATGTATTGGGTTGAGGGTTGAGGTTTGGGTCAAACGAGTTGCTGAGAGAGATTGTCCCAGTGATGATAAAAGTGTCATCATCTGATTAAAGATTATTTAGAAAAGATAATAAGAGAGGAGTTCTATCTGTTTCAGCAGAACTTAATAGTCACCTTACTAAACTATCTAAGAAAATGAATTAGTTGCGCATCAAATATATCAATAACTTTTGGGAGAAAGAACTACTCCAGCCCAAAACCTAGCAACTATGTTCGTAAGCTCTACTCCCATCTTCTGGTTACGTGGAAACTTCTGCAGAAATTGAGAACGAGAAAAAACGGATGGCAAACCTACTGTGCCACAAAACAAAATAATGAATATCGGCTAGTATGTGGTCCAGCGAATATCATCTGTTAATCTCCAATCCACTGAAATGTAATACAACGCCCCGGATACAGAGCGAAATTATGTATAAAACATTTGGTGATCGTACAGGGAAAACAACTGGTTTCTGAAGCATCAAGACCTTGGTCGAATCACCCAGAATGGGTCTCAAAACATCAGATTTCACGTGAGATGGTGAGTTCACGTGTTAGTGATAGATATATTGAGGTTGAGTGAAATAAAATGGTTGAATACTGTAAGATACTACTCTGGTAAATTTGCTGGACGAACTTGGAGGTCCGGAGTAGAACTGGTACTATAAGAACATCAGTTACACGAAAGAGTTGGAAGACAGTGATGATGACAAATTGCCACGTAGTGTTTGGACCAAGGATTGGGTGGTTCGTCGCCAGGAAAAGGGATTTTATACTAAATTGCTCGTCAAATTGCGGGCTAAGCTGGTTCCTTATCAGAGTGAACTCGAAACAATTTGATGATATTCTTGCTTTGGTTAAATTAATTATTAAAAAACAAGTCACGATTGTACAGAAAATGCCGTTTAATTCTAGGCACCAACAACATCACATGCTTGGGATAATGTTGCCAGAAAATTCTACGATCTGTGTATCTGCATTGGACCAGTCGACGGAAAACATGTGGTGATGGTCGCACCACCAAATCCTAACATTTTTTTTGGAGATGGAGGTGTTGGCGATTTTTCTACATCGTCTTCAAATTTTTTCTTCATATAAATTAATTTTTTTGTTTTCAATTTTGCAAAAAAATCACACTCTAATAAAGGGTGTACCAATAGGGACTTGACAACTTTGAATTTAATTTGTGAACGCACTCTTTCACTAACCATCAAACTGTCACTGTCAATTTATTCAGTAAACTCAAAATTTTCACCATGGTAAAGTACACTAACGAGCAACGTCTGCGAATTATGAAATTTTTCTACAGATATTCGGAGTTGGTGACTGCAACTTTAAGAGCGTTAACTTCAATTTTCGGTCGAGATTCTCGCCCTAGTAGACAGACAATAACAAGTTAAATGCAAAAATTTGAAATTACATATTCGTTTTGTGATGTTGCCGTGTCAGTAAGACAACGGGTTGGAAAGTGTCAAAAATATCGCTGCCGTTCAGACGTCCGTAGCAAATGATCCAAATCAGTCAATTCCACGGCGTTCTCAAGAATTGGGCATCGCACAGACCACATTATGGCATATTTTGCGTAAGGATCTTGGTTTACACCCATACAAGATCAAGCTGACTCAAGAATTGAAGCCGATGGACCATTTAAATCGACTTACGTTCTCCTATTGGGTTCTGGAGAAGATGCGCCAAGATGATAAATTTCATCGCAAAATCATATTCAGTGACGAAGCTAATTTTTAGCTCAATGGGTTCGTCCATAAGCAAAATATGCGTTATTGGTCAGGTGAAAACCTACATGTGCTTCATAAATCACCACTTCATCACAAAAAATAACTGTTTGGTGCGGCTTGCATGCTGGCGGCGTTATTGGGCCATATTTTTTCGTCGACGATAACGATCGTCACGTTACTGTGAATGGTCAGCGTTATCGCGCCATGAGCACCGATTATTTTTGGCCCGAATTGGAATATATGGAGTTGGACGATGGATGGTGCCACAAGCCACACAGCATACGCTACAATCGATTTATTGAAGAGTAAGTATGGTAAGCGTGTTATCTCAAGACATTGGCCAGTCGATTGGCCGCCTCATTCGTGCGATTTAACGCCGCTTGACTATTTTCTGTGGGGCTACGTTAAGTCTATGGTTTTTGCCAACACGCCGACGATGTTGGAAGAGCTCAGAGCCATAATTGAACGCGAAATAGTGGCCGTTTCGGCCGAAATGTTTGGTAGAGTCGTTGGAAATTGGGTCCAATGAATCGACTGCTACAAACGTGCCCGCGGTGGTCATATGAACGAAGTCGAGTTCCATTCATAGATGTTTTGATTGTACTTCAAGCCAATAATAAAGTTTTTGAAATATCTCAAATGGTTTGCCTTTTATTAAAAAAAAAAAAACAAATTGTCAGGTCGTTATTGGAAAACCCGATATAACAAAGAACTTAAAATATACCGCTTTTGCCAATTGAGAAATTTTCAGAAATTGTTTTGTGTCATTACCAAGGCCTTCTTACCATTTTCAATGAGTCTGACAATTTTCAAATCTCTGACAATTAATAAAAATTGTGTGTTTAGACGTGTTCAGATGGTTATCAGATACCTGACAATTTTATTGACAGGTGGCCGTCTGACAATGTCCTGATAATGACGTTTCTGACAATATTGTCAGAAAAAATCGTAAGTTTACACGGTTGTAAGACATTTCAGACAATTTTTTACTGACAGATCTGACAATATTGTCACACCTGAAAATCGTCTGAACTTAGCTTAAGACAAATCACCATCTTACAGTGTAATGCTTCGATTAAAGATGCAACTGCGGAGTGTAAGAAAAATTTCTTTTTCATTGTGAGTATGCTGTATAAGCAAAACTTCGGCTACGGAAATATCTGAGTTTCAACTGACAGACAGCCGTTGGCTTGGAAAAGTATTCTAGACTTCAGATACAAAGGTATAGACAACATCATTATTATTATTATTTTTTTTTTTTCTGTCGGAATAAAGCACTCGGACAAAGAACCAGTCCATTGTACTTTTTGTAAGTTCCTTTTAATGGTATCTTGCAGTACCTACATTACCAGCACCCACGACGTCAACGCCAAGTACCTGCAGCCTGATGCAAGAAAAGTCGCACCTTTGGTCATCACTTTCACTCCAAGCGTAGTAGGATTTTGTATCACATTAGCCAAACACAGACTTTCCTACTGAGCAACAGCAGGAGGGCTGCTGAGCTGTTATGTACGAAACCGGGAGAGTCACGCTATCTGTACTTGTTCTCATATGAAACCTAACTGTCAATGGAAGCCCTAACCGAGGTCGCACGCAGACCTGACTAGGTCCTGAAAAACTCACCTCTGAACTGTCAGTGAAGATCTGAAATCTTCTGATTTCAGAGAGGATCATACCGCTATATGGAAAGAACATTTTATTACAGTCCTTAATGACTCACACAAAAAGGTGTGCGGGTGTAGGTATAGTTCCTTGTGACAGAGCTACTCAATTTGCTCATATAGGGAACGTGCAATGACCGATTTGTGCAGGAATGGAAAAGGGGCTAATCGTCAAGATTCCGGTTGCAGCCACGATAATAGAAATAAAAGCACGAATTAAGGAATATCCAACTGTTAACGGTAAATATGCAGACTTTTGCATTTTGTCTTCAGATATTAACCATATAAACATCCTACCGATCCTAATAGAGCAATGCAAATTCCCCCTGGATCTGCTGTTTTGAGAAGACTTTCAAGGGCTTAAATTGAGATCGTTTTTGGTCACCATTGTGTCGGAAGGGTATCTAAACCAAAAACCCATAGCTACATACAAGATTAGTAAATGTCACCTCTTTCAAAACGCTAAGCTATACGTCAGTTACGGATACAGTCATAGCTGTTTTTCTTGATATAAATCACCGAAGTATTACGTGGTTTGACTAAAGACCTTGATTACGCTGACGATGTCTGCCTACTTTCACATCGCATAATGGGCCTTCGTCTGGAAGCTAACTCAGGCAATGTGATACGTGAATCAAGCAAAAGCCCTGGTCATAGCCGCGCTAAGCTAACTATACATTACCCAAACGGAAGCCGAGAAAGCAGACTTATATTTTATATCTAGGAAGTGCGGTCCCATACTACCGCGTCCAGAGAAGTAACGTTCTTGGCATAAGAGCTAACCTGCGACTGTTCCGCTTCTACGAAGTCAGAACTACTAAATGGGCGCAGTAATAAGGTGGTAAATATATAATGCAAGCTCATATCTTCATAAATAGATTCTATCATCTTCTTATTATAAACGAATAAGTTCATCTACAAATGTAATTTTTCTACCGAACCTTCCTTTCTGTTTCCATGAAGGATCAACAAATTTTTTTTCCGTTTGCTGAAATTATCTACGGAGGACTATTATCCTGTTTTGAATGGCCGCCAGGAAGCCGTGATATAAGAAGTTGTATCTTTCATTTACACAACCATTTATGATGTCAGTCATAACGGACTCTAGTTTATTTATTTATTGTGGCTTACCCACAATGTTTCGGTTGATTCGCCTATTGTGGATGAGATGGAAAGATGCACATTTTCAGTAAATTGTCATCGATGAAGAAGATAAAGTATTGAAGAAAACAATTCAAGCTGATGACATCCATTTTGCCGCAAAACTCTACCGAAGATCATGGGATACAGAATGACGACAAAAAGTGGTCTTCAAAGTTTTTTGAAATCATGAAAGTGACTTTCCTGTAGGCTCCATAATAATATGTTAATTGACTAAAATTTACAAGTGTTTTCGACTTATTAAGGCCTTTGAAAATTTATGAACAATCGCGTCGAAGTTGATTAAATACACTATTTTCGCTTTGCTTGGAATTGGTTTTTGCAGTACGCCACGCGCTATTAACCCGAAAATAAGTCTCTATACACTTCTCAAATGAATTCCTAAACGCCAGATATCGGAAAGACCAGAAATTGCCAAACAGCTTCTTATGCATATTTGTATGAAGCTATCATCTCAAAACCGATTCCCATACATGTACACGATGTATAGTAAGCGTCTTGCAGGGGGGATTTGTACGCAATGAATCACAAGTTAAGGTCTGGCAACTAAGTGCTTACGGATAACATTTCTATTTCTCAATATAAAAGCCTCAATTTTTCTCCACACAAGGCATGGAAATGCCCATCAAATACTTCAGTTTTAAATGCCGAGAGACTTCAACTTGTCGGAAGTTCGCAAATAATCACCAAATTCAGGTGAATTTAAATAAAACAATTTATACGTGTTTATATCTCTAAGGGATTTTTTTCTATCCTTTGTGTAAAGGTAAACGATCACTCTTGTGATCTTATAGAGCCTTCTGTCTTAATACACAAAAAAAAAAAAATCAGTAAGTATAAGGCGCTTGCAAGAATTCAATCTAAATCGGATAGCTATAGGAGCTTTGGCCAGATATTTGAAGCAAGAATGTGGTCGCTCGCTATGATATTGGTTAGCTTGAATTTTGAAATCATTTCTGTCAAATGAGAGTAGAAATCCCTCTGATATTTACTAAGCGTTGAGTAGTATTCTTTTCGTCTACGTACATCCTGGAGACCTATCACGCCAGAAATTTATCATCGACTGAAAATCTGATGAAAGATGCACGCAGATCTGGGATTGAGTCATAAGAAATACTTTTCTGAATCAAATCGAGTAAATTCATTAGCAATCTCATTTCACTCGATCATATTGTAACCTGGAATCTAGAAAACAAGCCTTTCCAAGTTTGAACTACGATCGTTTGGAAGAAGTAAATGGGATCAATAAGTCGCTACAGATGCAGATACTTCGCTCCTCTAATTATTTTTAATAAAGTTTGAGCTAAAATCTAGTGTGTAAGTTTTCATCAAATTAAACACATATACTATGAAATAAATGTAGAGTTTTATTGGATAATAGCGCTTGATCTATGGCAATTATGAATAAAGTAAAACATTATTCAACTACTACCGCTTCTGTTGCAAGCGACCATCCGAAGATCAAAGTTATCAATGACTTTTTGAAGAATAAGTGGGTCAGAAGCAGAAGTTTCAGTTTGGGTGTTATGTTTGAGATCCTGGACTGTGGCTGGGTTATTAGAATAAACCTTTTCTTCAAATAACTCCACAGGAAGAAGTCCAAAGGTGTTAAGTCACATGGAGGCTCATGAATTTCTTCTTTAACCGAAATAATGCGATGTTAAAATTGTGTACGTAATAAATTGATTAATTGGTGGCTTGTGTGCGTAGAACCATTATGTTGAAGATAAAAATCTTCCAGGCCCAATTCATTCAATTTTGAAAAAAAAAAAAAAATAAATAAATAAATAAAAAATAGCCGGTCAACATGCTGCTGTAACTTTCTCCATTCACTGTAATCGTCTCACAAGCTCATCTTCGAAAAAGTACGGCCAATGATGTTGTCTAAGTCAACCCATAATCTGTAGCATAGGTGACCTTTTTTTTTGTAAGTCTCGTACGGGTTTTCCGGCTCACAGAAACTACAATTTTGTCTATTTACGTACCCATCCATTCGATCAAATTTGATGACGAATTGTCCTGGAATTGATTCAAAATCCAATTTAAAAATCCGCGACGTCGTAGATGCTGCATTGGCTTCAACTGCTGTGTAATTTGGATTTTATAGGCGATTTTATGAAGATCAAATTTTAAAATTTGCCGCAAAGTGTCATAAGTGAAGCGGAATTTTTGACCTCGGCGACGAATTGAGGTGCCTAGCTGGTTTTGAACACTTTTGCTGAAAGTGGGGATGTTTTGACGTATACGTGCTAGCCGAGCATGATGATATGGAATTTGACCTGATACAAAACCAGTTTCTTCCAATCGATACTCCGGCGATTATGTTGACCGAAAAATTCACAAATTTTACAAAATGTTACTTTTACTTACAAAAATGCGTTGTTATGTGGTAAACGACTCCATCATTAAAATTGCCAAAGATTATGTGAAATCTGTCAAAAAGATTAACTACATTAAATTCCGTAAATGACAGTAGTTGACGGCCAACATCTACACCATCTATTGAATCACCCTTTCTATATATTATAGTTTTTATTTCATACGTCTCGTATCTGATGATAGACACAATTTTACCCAACCAGAAGAAAAGTTTAATCCATTTTTTACAAAGCTGCTCATCGAAAATTATGAATCGAATATACTCATTTTTCGTCAAAATAAATGCTGGATAAGAACTCGGGCAGTTACTAGGCTTCTGATTTTATTGAAGAATGGATCGAAATTGAGTGTGATGTGTACCATCGGATGAAGATCATTTATTTTTAAATAGAAGATGGCCTTGATAGTGACATGGATGACAGGAAGAGATTAAGATTCATAAATGAGGTCTGGAGTAGAGCTAGTAGGTAGGGTTAATTAAAGACTGTTTGTAGTCAAGGCAAATCTTTATTTAAAGCTTGCTAGAATCAGGTAC
Organism: Volucella inanis; assembly: GCA_907269105.1. Lineage (NCBI taxonomy): Eukaryota > Metazoa > Arthropoda > Insecta > Diptera > Syrphidae > Volucella > Volucella inanis. The sequence continues at coordinate 155,750,922 of OU026153.1, forward strand.
GAAAGCGTATCTAACAAAACAACCTACGTATTGGATAGAATTGGTCTCTCCGTGTCCGAGTTGATTCAAAACACTTTTTTCGGTGGCAGGCCGAAGGCTGCCGTGATTATTTTCTAAGTGACATGTTAAGTTCAGAGATACTCCTCAAAAATAAAACCAGAAAGCTTCCTTTCTCTCAAAGAGGAAAGAATTTATGTTGAAAGGGAGTTAGCTGAAAGCTATCCATCGTTGATTATGTCTACGGCTTTTTTCGGCTTAATGAAATCTTCGCTGATCATAATTTGAGATATTGTACAGTGTCAACATTTGCATTTTTCTGAACTAGGTGGTTAGAAATTTCGCAAGCTCCAAGCAAGTACTCGACCAACCTGTGTTAACGTGTTATAGCGATACCAACAATGCATACAGCTCATACATAACTTCAACATCAATTGGAGCAATCCGTATGCTCAACGTAATAAAGTCCTGTTATGGCTTTGATCCACAAATATGTATGTGATCCCGCAACATCATTCTCTTTGGTAAATAGAGACAGAGGTTATATTCGAATGATTGTTTTGCACACCTCTAGCTTAAAGAAGCCAATACTCCAAGTGTTTGAGTACATAACAAATCAGATTTAAGGGTCTTAAGGTTTGATATATGCTTCATGTAGGCTTGTCCTATGTTATTAATGAAAGTCCTTATCAGTTATAGTATATACTTATAGTAGTTTTGCCCCCATTTTACTTATTTACCCATTTAGGCAAACTCCCTTCCAATTATGTTAATTTATCAACGTACGCTAGTAAATACTCAGAGTTTAAAAAATGTGTGTTCACCTATTAGTGCCGCACAGAGTATGATGCTAAAGAAGTCACACATGACAAAGCTCAACGGAGCAACAAGCATTCTTCGTTCTCGTCATTCTGCACAGACAGACGAGTTTGCCAGGGATGCCAAAATTAGACATGGCCCCATACATATGTGCTCTTAAAATTGATGAAAAAATATAGGGTATTGATTTGGACTTCTTAGGTTTTTCCCAGAATCTGGCAGGTATGAAGATTTAGTCGATATGCGCTGACCTGATCTGAAACCACTGCTAGGGGTCAATTAGGTTGTTGACGAAGGGTTTCAGACGTTTCAGACAATATGGCAGATAAGATCTGGTATGCGTTGTTGAGGAGACTTACATCTCTATACTTCGAGCAGTTGAGAGTCTCCATTTTTGTGTATGGGACAAAGGATATTAAGATTCCACTCAGCATGCATACACTCTTATGATCAGATCTAAACAATGAGGTGATGGTTTGGAAGTTATAATGACAATCCATTGCCTGTGCTGACCTTGGAAAAAAGGGATGTAAGTGCAATAAGTCTTAGAAAAGAGAGGAAGATTTAAGGGACGGCCTAGACAAACGCTGTTTTTCATCTGCTCGAAAAGAGTTCTAAAGATTAGGATTGATACAAAACCACTTGAACTAGCGCATTTGTAAATGATATGAACTCTAGCTACGACACGAGTGCGAAACTGGATTCGTCCCATTGAAGATTCGGTGCATTCAAGTGTAGGCATAGACAAAGCACAATCTGGAAGTGTTGATCTGGATGCAAAGTGTACAGCAAACAGATTGGCCTTGCTCCAGATGATAGCTGGAGTGCTATTATAAATGCGCGTTGGGATGGAGAATGAGGAAGAATTTGTAATATTTTTGACGAACGTCTAAAAGTTTTTACTACCTTTGAGACATTGCAGAATTTTTTGGTCGTATTAAAATATCAAAATCTTATGAAAGGCGTTGCAGTTATTCTTGGCTCATGTAAACTTTTTTCGGTTTTCCTCTGCCGGTTTGGTCTTGAAGGATCGAAAAAACATTTCTCTTGCTCTTAACCCTCCTTATAGTTCAAATCGTACCATGCCTTTTCTTTACATTTGATGCTCTTCATCCAACGAGAATAGTGTCTGTGATCATATCAGCAGCGGCATCCACGTTGTTATCGGGGAAATATAAGGAGCAGCTAAGGTTCCTAAAGAAGCTGTTGAGTCCGCTCCAGTTGGCTTTCTCGTATGTCGGTGTCTCTGATGGCACATTGGTATCCTTGCCACTGATCTTCTGTACTTATGACTGGCAGGAGTTGTTGAGAGATTCAAGATCCGTTCGATGAAGATTTTGGCTGCCTCTTGCAATTGTAGATTTTTGTTGTTATATCTTCTCACAGCAGTTCTTCTTTGTCGTGGCGCTTGAGAAATCCGAGTACGTACAATGGCTGCAACAATGTGGTGATTAGAATCAATTCTGGGTGCCAGGAATGTTCAGACATGCAGAATACGGGAGGCATGCCTATCGCCTATCGCAGTGTGATTAACTTAATGTAGCGTTTCATGATCCGGAGAATGTCATGCTCCCTTGTGTATACTGAAATGCGAAAACCGTGTGTTTGCTATAGGAATATTTCGTCAGAAGTGGTGTCGCGTAGGCTTTGTTTGCCAAACTGCCTAAAACTGCCAAAAATGGCCTCCTTTCCTATTCTTGCGTTTAACTTAGTATTTGACATTGTTCACATGTCCTGCTAATGAGCTCGTTGAAACATTCTGTGGTGGCGTCATCCCTGATGTGGATTACCATAAGATGCTCGCACGCATGTTGGAAGCTCAAGGCTTCTTGTCTACGTCCGAGCCCCTAGATGCTCTGTTAGTATACCACTAATATAGTAGATATAACAATTTAGGCAAATAAAAATTTCGCTAGTCTGACTGTGGTCGTGACCGTTGATGACATCGCTGCTATCCTCCGCTGCACGTGTTCGTTCATAAGGTCTGCAAGTGATGCCTCGTCTGGCACATACGTTCTGGAATTCACCTTGCTAAGCTTGTGCTATTCCGACTTTTCAGCTTTACATATACAGTCAGACTCGTCATCGTTGATTATTATTAGATAGCTATCCAGTAGGCACCATGTGATGATGCGGCTTTGTCACCCCAGTAATATCACACATAAGACGGTGAGAACGAGTTTTATGAGCTAAAAAAAAGTTTTAAATTACTGGCTTCTTTGCAACACAGAGAAAGAGCAGGAGAAACGCGAAGTCAAGGGATATTGACAAACACGAATGATGTTCGAATGTTGTTGTACTGCTTTTGCATTCAAGAGGATATGCACATTCTGAATGACCTTAAGCATCCCTTACCGAATTGCCTAATTACAAAAAAATGTCAATCTATCTCGGTCGGAGATCCACAACATGCAAACATTTCTACGAGTAGCTTCCAATTACCGGTAAGCTCGAATTCATAGAGGCAAAAGATAAGCTCAATTCACTTTTCATGTAAAAAATTCCAGAAACATGGCAGCACTTGAACTACCATGAACAGGGAAATACGGATTCGGCGAGAAAATAAAATAAGTTTCAATATCCGCAGAGCCGATGCGGCACATATAAAACAGGGGTGTACGAACAATAAAAAGTCATCGCGAATCAAGTCAATTAGTTTGCCACAAATTCAATACGTGGTGTCGGTTCGTCAATCAGGCACACTGTATCCTTCCATCGTCCTTGGCTTCATTTTTTTTTTCAGATTTTTCTCTTTTTTGAGGTTACCTACTCACACACGTATGTGTTGAATACAGGCGCGTTTCACGCGTAAATATTATGCAGTTTCTGTTGCCACGCTAATAAAGGATAGTCAGTTGCACGAAACCCAACTGCCACTACCAATATATATCTCCGAATGGCATGGATTCATGGTTAAGAAGGATTCACTTCTGATCCATGGGACAGGCAATAAATTCTTTCTTTTTTGCTTTTTTCGTTATTGTCGAATGTAAGTACAAGGGTTACCGTGCATCAGTGGGTACACTCGTCTATAGGTTCTGCCACCAAAAAGGACGACGAAGCCAATTTATTGCTTTTTAAGTTGACTTTTGACCAAAAAGTTTTCAGATCGTTTCACCGCACCAGGGGATAGATAGGACACGTTCCAAACTCTAGAACAGATAGCCGTAGCGTGGTAGCCGCACCAACGTACGTGTGGTTCGATCAGTGAATGGTGCTGCGACTGGCCAATTTATTCACATACAAAATGTTGCAAAATTGGATGAGAAGGTTCTCGTCATGACACATGGGATGCTGCATGCCTTTCCAAGTAAAGTTTACCACCCATCAGAGATGACCATGGGGAGGTTATAATTTTTGCTCCTTCATGCTCCGAAGAATGGACGAATGCCGCGCGTGTGTGTGTAAGGGACTTTTTTTTTGTATCCTGCTACTTTTCATCTTCGATTTTCGTGCTTAATGACGAAGCAATAAAAGTCAAGTGCTGGGTCATTTGAATCATTCACTTGAAAAGTCATATGAGACGGTTGGGTCAGGGGCTTGTTCTACGGTAGGCTTCATATTGTTTGCGTGTGGTGTGTGAGTGTGCTGTTATATACCTCAGAGTGACTGGTTTCTGAAATAAACTTAAATGACCATAAATAATCTAGAGCGATAGTGAGAAACAAGTTGGCCAACACAATTTGGCAATTTACGAGTACTTACCGGACAGTAGTTTCATTATTTCTTACTCTGGTCCTTTATTTTCTTCCAACCACCGATGGCTGAATTTATTATTTTTTAATCACCCCCTTGGGAGGAATGATAGGTTTTTTTTTTTTTGTGGAGTGGATTCGATATTTTGTAATTCTTTCTGCAAATACATTATTGACTAAGAAACTGTAGCTACCACATTGCGATAGTCCTAAGGGTTCAATTTCGAAAGATTGTTCGGAGGGTAGAAAGAATGAATTATGTGCCAATGATGACGATGATGACGTCGAAAGTACTCGTATCTTAATATCGATGGATTGTGGCAGTCGGGGCGGAAGTAAGAAATTAACCAAACTATCCGTAGATGATTCGATTGAAAGTGATTCTCTTGTGAGTTGATAAATGGGTTTTCAGGGAACATTTTCGTGGATAAGTTATTTCTAATGCGATTCAGACTTCGTATTTGCTAGCATTGGTCACAATCTGTTTCACGGACTATTAATTATTTCTTACAAGAGAGTGGAAATTAGAACGGACTTTAAGGAGTTTATTGTATTTATTCAATGAGATCGTTGGCACTGTGTTTTGGAAGATAGTATAGCAAATGTTTGAAAGTTTTCGCACCACCAGACACGCTTTGCACTTTAGATTAAGCTTTGAGTTTTAAGCATGAAATAAGTTTGCACTATCACCTCCTTCTGATGCTTCAATTGTACGAAACAAAGGAGGAATACAAGTTGCAGTCGACACTGAACTGCGTGCGATTTCTAATCCAAGTGAACGTGAAATAAGATTTAGTTTACAGCAATGAGTAAAGCTTTCAACTGCTATAACTTATCTATACAATAGAAAATTTATTAAAATTGAATGCGATAATTATTATTTCACTGATATCAATATTGCAGATGTTTAACAGAAAAAAACAAAATATGGTAAATGGATGATGTTTATTAGTTTCTAACTTTTAGATGAAATGAAATTATTACGTAGAAATATATTTCAAAACATTCCTCCGCTCGTGTAACATAGTTTCACTCTAAAGGTAATAGTGCCAGCTTGTGTATAGGCCGAATCAAATCTCCAATAGCAGTGCGTAGGGTGACATGTCGAAAACGATTATTTTTACCTGTGTTGACTAAAATACTGGGCCCATGGTTCACTTGTCGGGTGGTAGATTGGAATCTTTTAGTACACCATATCGTTGAGTCTTTAGCTTTAGTTGATGATTTAGCTTTATCAGTGGTTGTTAAAGTAAGGTGAGGTACGGTATATCCGATGAAGGTTCAGCAACAGCTTAGTGTGATCTACCTAGAGAAAAAATAGAAGTCGTTAGTGGATCTAAATCATTATTCTATTTCTACATGAAATATCTTTCGGCATGGTATTCGGTATTCCGATGTCATCGGGATACGTGAGATAATAAGAAATCAAAGATGTGATCGATAGGAAAGAACAACCTGCGAATCACAGTGTGCGAATTCGAACAGGTCGAATTCGAGCAATTGTGCTCCACACAATTTCATGTGAGGGATTTTTAGTTGCTTTATCTCGAGTCTTTACCGCAGCATACGCGGATACATTTTTTTTTTTAAGAATTTAACAACAGTGAGTATGACTACACTTAAGATTCCAAAGCATGTGTTAAGTTTTTCGGAAAATGGGACAGAAAGAGAAAGAAAGATGTTTGGGCTCAGTGGCTATTTTGCTTCATGGGTAGCATTCAACATTAATGGAGAGACTAAATTATAAGTGTAAATTGACTTCATGTTGTATTTAGGCAATCATTCATATCATCAGATTTTAGTTGCCTGAAAAAAAGTTTTTCGATCACTGCTGGTATGGAACCCCGAACCGTCCGATAGGGAAGCCAATACACTACCACTTGATCCACTCCTTAAAGGCAGACCTGAATTATCTACGCTTGTTAGATTATTCATGGGCCATAATCTTCTGGATACGCATGGAATATGTAAAAACTACGTCTTACCGCCGATGACGTCTGCAGATGCTATGGGGATATGGACTTACGGAAGGATGTCCTCCGTTTTCTATGCCACTGTTCCACCCTCAGTAATTGGAGACAGAAGACTTTATGAAGTTATTTCTTCCATGGCCTCTCTGAGCTATCTGTTATGCTATTTGTTATGTCAAACAACGCAAATCCGAAGGCCGAACTTACAATTGGTACCCATAATCGAATTTCCAGCCCTTTGTAATTTCCCCGCCCGAGCATCATAATAATACACCCTGACTCGAACTGCAACTTTCTAAAATTCTATAATTTTTTTTATTTTCTGATAAATTTTTTGATGTATCAGTAGTTTTCAATTAGTCCACCTTTGGCGCGAATAATGGCCTTGAGACGGTCGAAGAAAGCATCGCACGCTGCACACAAGTAGCTCTGCGGTATTTTGACCCATTCCCGGCGAAGTGCTTGTTTGAGGTGGTCTAAGCTTTGGTATTTTTTAGTGCCAACCTTCGCCTTCAAAATACCCCAGACAGAGAAATTCAACAGATTTGCATCCGGAGAATTTGCAATCCATTTTGTCGAAGAAATGAAGTGTGGAACATTGTTTTTTAACCAATCTTGGTTGACGCGCGCTTTGTGAGATGGTGCCGAGTCTTGTTGAAATGTCCACAGTTTCCGACTGAAATGATTGCTTGTGCAAGGCTTCAATACTGCCTTTAAGACAGTTTCACGGTATACGATCGCATTAATTTTGACGGCACGGTCCAAAAATACGAGCGGAGAGCGACCATCGGCTGTTATAGCGGCCCAAACCATCAATCACCATCGGTGCTACCTGCTTTCTGGTGGCCGTCCGAAGGTGTATATTTTCGAAGGACCCCTCTGGCAAGTCAACTCGGTCATTTTGTTTGTTGACATATTGCTCGATAACAAATGGCGACTCATCGGGAAAAAACCAAATTCGGCAAATTATCACTTTCGTGCAAGCGTAGCAACTCCATCGCTCTTTCGACTCTAACTTTTTTCCGTTGCGGTGTAAGATCGTGTGCTTTCTGAAACTTCAATGGCTTGAGCCGAAGCTCATTTTTTAGTATGTATTACATCCGTTCCAACGATATGTTGTGCGCACGAGCCATTATTCTTCCACTTCGACGCGGATTTCGCTTAATTCGAGCCTTCACTGTCCGAACCGTTTCTGCCTATATTGTTGTTTTTTATGACCACCTCCGTGGCGTTTTGCCACACTGCCAGTATCATGGTAACGACCTATGGTTCGAGACACAAATGATTTAGTCACTTTGAGGTGTTGGAGGGCTCTAACGATTCCATCGCGGATAAAAATTTTTCACCACAACTGAGACGCAAATCGTTTAAAAGGCTTGAAAATAATAAAATATCTGTCATGTGTCAAAATTTGAGCTCACTGCCATGAACGGTTTGTAAATTATAGCGGTCTGAAATTGGTTGCAGTTCGAGTCAGGCAGGGTGTACCTAGGTGCCTTTGGGATTTCACTTCTCCAAAGTGGACAATATTTCCTTCAAATGCGCGTCAAACTCTCTAAATAATTTCACTTGCAAGGTTGTAGAGGACTTCTTTTCTAACAGCGGATACCTTTATTTATATTTCATAAGCGAGGCGAACAAAAATCTTTCGCTGTACGAAAATCTTCAAATGAAAACCTGCGATCTTATTCAGTCTTATTAAATAGACCGAGCTCTTCTAAAATTCCCAATATCCATTGCTGAAAGGGACTTCTTGTTCTAGATATGTTTATCTTCAGTTAGAAAAGTGATTGCCTTACGATCCCTTTCAAGACAACTGTGAAGGGTTATTTGTCTGTAATCCCTGAAGACTTGAATACGTTCTCCTAAGTTTCATCGTAGGATCCATACACTTTGGCAGACTAGGATTAGTATAATCTTTCGAATTAAAGAATGAGTTATGCTTGAGTTCATAACTCATTCCGGCAAATGTGAATCGGAACGGTTGCGTTGTTAAAATTTTTTTAAGTAGATGAGGCGGCACAACCCACTCGTACCTTTCAATAACTTCTGTTTACGAAATGCAACGTTGAATACAAACTGTGTTCTACTTCACAGTGTGTTGGCCACATATGGGGTAGAGAAAACATTTCACTGCATTCTGCACAGGAGAAGGCAGGATCTACCGTACAAAACGTAGGTAAATTCAGGCATGTATGCAACTACTTGTACATCTCCTCTTTTCCAACTTCACGCTGAGTTTCCTGCTGCAAAACGTGTATGAGATACATCATAAAGCGCCCGACATTTTATGCCTTTGAATATGGCAAAGTCAATTGCTTACTGCTTACTATTGCTGTAACAGGGTGCCCTGATTGTAGTCTACGAGTACTACCCGTATGCGCTATTCTGTGCTGCGTTACATGTAAAGTGGATTTTTGTTTTGACAACTTGATGCCTTAATAATGGCGTCGAAGTTAAAGGATATCACGGGAAATTGAGAATATTTTGTGATGTGTAAATGCCAGGGATATGAGGTTGTTTTCTCCATTTGTTCTTTGTTGAAAATCGAAAGATTTTAAGCGTTTCTCTATGTATCAGCGATGATATAAACAGACGCAGACCTAGTGACAGGCTGTAAGAACTCGTTCATGTAGAAATTGTAAAGTTAATTGGAGGCTTTTGGCGAGATGTGAGTATGCTTTATGGATGTCATCACAGAAGAGTGATTTATTATTAATTGATGAAAAGGTGATGGATATTTTTTTCTTTTTGTCATTGTTGTTGGAATTGGTTTATTCTGCAGATCGATACTTTTATAGAGAGTGTAAATCCAAATTAATTGGGTTTCGGCAGACTACGGAGGTTTCATTATTTAAGGTGATATTTACAGTTATGGCATCAGTCATTAAAGTTAATTGGCAAAAAATATGGAGAAGAGAGAAAGAACGTTATTAAGGCGGTCTAGAGCCCGTTGAAGATTAAAAGTTAATATTTTTATTTGCAGCCAATCTTAGATGTATGCAAGCGCAATTACTTCCCAACTCATATTACTGTCAAGAACTTAAATTATTTTAGCCTGTAATATTTCTTATCAACAAATCTGTAAAGTGTGAAAGCAGTATGACTATCGGTGAGTATGGCGCGTTTCATTCATGTTCCAAGGATGATACTGTAAACCTGCACTTACTTCGGTGTCCGTTTTATACACACTTGAACATAACTTTTCACCTTTAAAGTAAGGTGTTGGGTTTTGGAAGTCCCATTCTGATCGATTTGGGATCACTTTGTTGAACCTCCTGTCGAAGCATAAAGTTTTTGTTATACGGTCACATATGACGCAGATTATGTCAACTTTAAGAATCCTTGCAATAAAACTGATAAAATGCATTTTAACTGTGAGGTTCGCCTCTCCTGTTTATTATAATCTAACAGCGAATTGCCAGTTTATTACATATACAGAATGGGTGAAACAATAACTAACAGCATTTGTCTGCTATATTGTCAGTTATTGATGTTATACGCCTGAGTTTCATGGCTTTTGAGATAAAATCGTATCCGGTGTTGTAAAAAGCACCTTCAATATCTATGAAAGCACAAAAGCGATATCTTTAGGTAGGTAGGCGACTTCTATCAGTGATATTAGTTTTAAAAGAGCTGTTTCCGTAGATCATTGTTTCCGGAAGGTGTATCGATTTGCGTGCAGAGAGTTACCATAATCTAAGTTTTTTTCCAAAATGAGATCTGTTATTCTTTCTATTGTTTTAAGAAAAAAATATGTCAACCTTATAGTACTGTTGGCCTTAGGCAGGATACAGGGTTTGTGGTATATGTACTCGTATGTATATCGCATATTGAACTTGAACCAAGTTAAGGCAGACACAGTTTGTAGAATGGGAAACCGATCTCTTTGAGTCAGAATTGAAAAGAGTCTATCAGTATCCGTTGCCTGTATTTATGGCCCATTTAGCTTCATCTTAACTGAACATTTTTCCAGGGATTCTATTGATTCTGTCATCATTAAAACATATTTATTTGAAACTATACCAAGACATAAAGAAAGAAGTTAAGGTTTGTAAAGATAAATATTATTCAACTAAACTTCAAAATTCAAAATCCTCAACAGAGAAAATGAAAAAAATGATACCAATATACTTGAAGTTAATGACATGACAATAACAAAGCCGATGGACATTGCAAATCAATTTAATAAGTTCTTTAGCACTATCGCTTTAGATATGAAACCCATTCTTAGCCACTACAGCTGTAATTGTAACATGTTTTCTGACTTAGTGAATGATATTTCATTTAGCAATAGTTTCGTTTTCCGTCCATTTACACCTGTCGAGATACATAAATGTATTACGGCATTCGATAATAAAAATTCTTGTACATCTGACTGTATTACAAACAACTTTTTGAAGCGTATTTCTTTTTATGTATTGTAATTGATGTGTTATGTCATGTTTTTAACTTAAGTGTTCATTGTGGTATTTTCCCATCTTCTCTAAAAGATGTATTATTATTCCTTTGTTCAAAAAAGGCAACCGAGCGTTAATAACTCAATATAGGCCTATCTCCTTACTTCCAACATTCAGTAAAGTTTTTGAAAAACTAATAAAAACGCGAATTGTATCATTTTTAAACAAAAACATGTTCTTCAGAAACGAACAATATGGTTTTCGTGAAGGTAAATCTACTGAGGATGCCATCCTCAAGCTCTGTACAAAAATATATATCCGTTTTAATATAAACAATTCTAATTTAGTGCTTTTCATAGATATGGCGAAAGCTTTTGATATGGTCAATCATTAAATTTTACTCGATAAGTTATACGGGACAGGTTTAAGGGGCGTAATTCACAAATGGTTCTCTTCTTACTTATCTGAAAGGAGTCAGCCAGTTAAATTAAATGGTGTGTTAAGTTATCCGTTAAAAATGAAGATAGGTGTACCACAAGGTTCAATGCTAGGTCCTTTGTTATTTTTGATATATGTTAACTATTTGTTTTATCAAAATCTCAGTAGCAGTGTTACAGCTTTTGCTGATGACATGGCTTTAACATATAGTAACAAAAATCTTTTCATGTCAGCAATCTAATTGCATAGGGATCTTAATGTTCTACGCCAATGGTTTGCTAAACATGGACTTCTTATAAGCAATAAAACCAGACTAATGATTTGCAATCTAATAGGACCCTGTACATTTGACTGTGATGTCATTTTTCACTCTAGTTCATGTTCTAAGTTATCTTTATATGTTCATAAGTGTGGTGAAATCAGCTATAAAGAGGATATAAAGTGTAGTCCAGATTGTTTTAAAAGAGAAAGTGATGAAAGTTATAATATTATAGACCAAAATATGACGAAATACATATTAAGAAATACATGTTGTCTGTTACTCGTATATAAATCTGTTTAAAGAACACTGTTCCCAAAAAATCTTATTAATGTTTTACTATGGCCTTGTCCAATCTAAATTTCAATATGGTATTGCAAGTTGGGTTGGTACATACAACAGCACGACTGAAGTATTATTCAAAACCCAAAAACATATAATAAAAATAATTTGCAAACAAAATCGATTAGCACATAGTTGGCCACTATTCCTATCGTTCTGTGTTCTTCCTTTAAACCACTTATACATTTTTAAAGTTCTAAAGACTTTTTTCATGCGAAGCGGATATAACATTACATTAAGATGTTCAAATATATACAGACTAAGGATAAACAATATGACAATATCTAATATTTCGATCTGAAAAAAAAACTCGTTGTTCTAAATTTTATACCGCGACAGCACCAAGGCTTTTTAATAAATTGTCAATACATATAAAAAAAATGGTTCAACCCATTTTATTTTTAAAGGAATTAAAAAAATTTCTCTTCAGTATGGATAGTTCTACAATCAAAGCCCTTCTCAATACAAATTACTAACATAAAATGTCTGTGTCATTTAATTATAAACTTATTTATGTACTTGTTTAACTTACTTATTATCTTTTTGTACTTTGCGATTTATCCCACAAAATATCGTTTAATGTAAATGTATAATTTAGCTGAAGGAACGCCTCTAGTCACCTATAGACTATAGAATGGTTCCTATTTTGGAAAATGTTAATTTAAAAAACGCACATGTAAATTTAATAATAATAATAAAAAAATACTTATACCTACTTATACTTAAAGATTCTGGAATTAGAATTAACATTTATTTATTTATTTCTTATCTACAAGTCACTTAAGTGACTACGAATCTAAAAGTACTTTAAATTACACGAATTATATAAAATACATGCTATTGTATATAAGATGAATAATCTTATAACTATTGTTCAATAATTTTTTTCTCCTTTTTTCTTGGTAGTAGTGCTTATCGTTTCAGAAAATTTCTGTGTATTCTGCTATGAAGTTTTTTTTTACTTATTCCAATGAAGAGATTTATTCTTTATATTGCTACGAGAATTGGCTTTGATCAGATGTGTTTTAATTGCTCAATATTGTTTTTAAAATAAGGGATAAATAAGTGCATTTTCGGCATATTTCGCTCATTTTCTTAAAAAAAAAAAAAGGTTTCAAAGCGACAGAAGCACAACGGGAGATCTGCAGTGTGTATGGAAATTCGGCTGTAAAAGCTGACACTTGTCAGCGTTGGTTTACACGCTTTCCTCTAAGAAATACAGACCTTGCTGATGCTATTCGCTCTGGACGCCCACCCACCACAGACGACAATCAAATTGGTTGCCAGGCATTTGACGACACGGGAGATCGCTCAACGATTTAATATCGACCATACAACCATTTCGCAGACACTTAAAATGTTTAGAATGTTTAGAATAAGTTTCTCACGAACTCAGTGAAAGAAATTTCATGGATCGCATAATATTCTGTGAGTCTTTGTTGAGGTGTAACTCCTTTGGGGCTTTCCTGAAAAGAGTGGTTACGGGAGAAGCAAAATGGGTGGATTTCAACAACATTCGAGGTAAGATGTCTTGATGCGCTCCTGGTGAACCATCGAAATCGGTCGATAAACAAGATTTGCACCCCAAAAAGGTCATGTTAAATATTTGGTGGGGCTGACGGGGTGTCCTTTACTCTGAGTTACTTCCACACAATCAGACAATAAATGCCGTTAGGTATTGCTCTTAGCTCGATTCAGGCAGTGAAAGAAAAAAGGCCAGATTTGGCGAACAGGTAAGGCGTTGTTTTTCCTCATGACAACGCAGCAGCCACCGCCCTCTCCAGATTTTGCGCCTTCTGACTACCATCTGTTTCGCGCTCTCGAAAACAAATTGAACGGAAGGCAATTCAATTCCGAAAAGAATGTCAAATCGTACCTGGAAAACTTTTTTACCCATAAGTTTGCTGACTTTTACAGAACGTTGGAAGTAAGTAATAGACGATGATGGACAACATCTGATGGAATAGATATAAGCTTTTTTGGTGTATAATGTGGTGTATGAATGTATGTTAAACTTTAACCCTATAAAAACCGCAGAACTTATTGAACAACCGAATAATTCTTTGAATTGAATGCTATTCAAGTAAATGTCTATACAATTACTGAATTAGTTGAAAACTTTGACGGCTCGAAAAAACTAATTGGTTCTATAATATTTCATATGTTACATATGGTACATATGGTACATATGTTATATCTGCTTCAGACAAAAAAATAAGTCATCTTATGAGATAACAGAGTAGATCTCTTAGAAACATTATATCATGCATGCCGAAAAGTAAATATCTTTCCTTATAAGTACGATAAGAGTTCCAAAGCATGCAGCTGATGGAAGCAGCATCGTATTATATTACTTATTTGTAAAAGAGTTTGTTCCACCTAACAGCTGAATAGAATTGGTTTCACGAAGAGACACAGAGCATTACTCAATAACAAACCCCAATTCCTAAAACTTTCTCAAGCTTCTACATAGCTGATAGCACCTTGGAAGTCTTTGATGCATAATGCTTATCTCAAAGATGTTTGCTATCCGGAATGACATCAGAATACTAAGGTTCGTTGAAGAATTTTTCGATAACGCCTAGGAGCATTGGATGAGTCATAAAAGTCAGCTTCCTCCTTCCTCAGTTTTAAGAGGAAAGACTGAGACTATATTATAAGTGCAAAATTCGTTGATCACGCTTTGAAAACCGGGTACTCCTTCTAAAGATCACGAAGCGCAGTTCCGCAGGATCTTCCGCTTTAGTATGCTTTGGTTGCATCTTGGAAATAAGACGCATTTCTAACACAATTTCACGCACATGAAACTCACCTAATCTCTCTTTCAATCATGTTCTTCAACATAGAGGAAATCGGACTGATTGGTCTGAAACCCGTAGTGAGCGGGGAATCATCTTTTCCGATTTGCTATACAAATTTTATTTTAAATGTTTACCAGAAGTTTGGTTTGTATCATCACCCCGTATCAGACTAGCCAGAGTTACCAGCAACTTAGAGCCACTAAAAGAAGCAGCAGAGTATTTATTTAGTATTTAGGAAAGAATCACGAAATTTCAATGTACATTCGAAAATGGACTTGAGGGTTAACTGATGAGCGTTCATAGCGAGACTGGTGTTACTGTTAAAAGTTTCAAGGGGCGGAATACTATTGGCAATTTCAATGGATCACTGGTGGTGAAAATAGGATAGACTAAGTGAGACACCATTTCATCGGTGTTCGTGAGGCTAGATCAGAGAGGGAAACGTATTTTTTACATCTTTTGAGGAAACCTAGATATTTCGCAGCATTTTTGGCGACATCAAATATGTGGTTCTTTCAACGAGAATAGAAAAATTTTCGGTTTCGACGATGCAAGTGTCATTCATGGATAATTGCTGGGCGACTGGATTACGGTTAAATGTCACCAGACACCACCGTATTTAAGAATCATTAAATTCCACACTGCTGATTGTTTCCAATTATTGATGCTGTTTATATTGGAATTTAATGATCATAGCATACGCGTCCCGTAGAGCAGGGACGAGAGTCCGGGAACTAATACAAAAAGCAGAGAGTACTGTCGTCAGCAAAGGAATATTTTGAATTAGAAGTAGCAGATTACAGAGTATCAGATACAAAATGGAGTCCTGAGGCACACAAGCATTTATTTTGTGATTATCAGACTTGAAACCGTTGAAGACAACTTTAATTGAACGTTCCGGAAAGTAGTTTCTAATTCATCGAAGAAAGGATTCATTGATCCCAAATGCACACATTTTTGACGAAAGAGCCTGATGCTAAATTCTGTCAAATGAATTACAAATATGGAATGCAACTATTTTGCTTTCGTCAGATTGGTGTACGCCCTGACCCACTTTTCGGTGAGAAATGCCATCAAATCACCAGTAGACCTGTCCCTATGAAAACCATTTTGCCGGCCATTGAAAAGTTGTCGTGTTTCGAAATATTTCATGAGCTGACGGTTATTCAACGTTTCCATGACATTAGAAAGAAGAAACGTGAGTGCAATGGGTCTAAAGAGGGATGGAGGTGGGGGTGGGAAGTACATTCTTCTTTTTTAAAGACGAGCTGGACAAAAATTGTTTTATTTTTTTTTTGGAAAGAGTCCTAAAGAGTAGGATCGATAAAAAAAAGATTACGCAGTGGTTTACCGCAAGCAGATAAGCCTAAGGAGCTAACAGCTCTTGTGGTATTGTTTGGCTTACTTACAGCTTCAGAGGAAAGGGCTGGGTTTTATCTGGGTATCTTTTTTCGCTCTATGTATTGTAGTAAAAATTAGATTAATCTAGCTTAAATCTCCATTTTGAGGATTTTTAGCGTATTTCTTTTTTTTCGCAAAAGTTTTCATGAGGTATAGCTTCATTTATTTTTTTCGTTTAAATTTGTAAAGATGCTGGTATGTTATTAAGTTAGTTTAAGTGACTTTTTGAGTTTGAGCTGAGTTTTGGAAAAGCAGTGACGGTCTTAATACATAAATTCCACATTAGAGCGTGTTCAATTGAATTTTTGTGGTTTCATCCATTTTAACAAGACTGATACCTTGCACCCGATTTTGAATTCGATATATCTATGGTCTGACATGTAGGCCTCCAATATATATTCACAGGATGCAAATAGCGTGTAGTATCCTTTGATAAATCTATTGCCTGACTCGTGTCTGAATATATAATTACTCATTTTTCTGAATATATAATTTTTTCTTCTCGTAAAGAGCTTTTGATATGGGTCTTAGGAATACTATTCCAATTACTGTGTGTCTAGTTCGTTCATACTGTCCGCAAGCCATCGTTAGTATAACACTAGTTTACGCTTGACAACTGATGTCAATGTTGGTTATACTATCAAATAAATATTCATTGACAAGGGCAGATAGTATACCCCTTTTAATTGTTGATTGATATAATGGCTTAGAATATAGCAGCTGGTGAAACCACTTTTCTATGTCTAGAAATGCCTACGATATTAAAGAGTTGATTAAAGCGTAATGGCATGCCATTCACTTCTAGCTTACGAATTTTCGGATACTATCAGACTTGTTGAATGTTTTATGGATTTAAGCTATTACATCGATGTTCTTAATTTCTAAATCTTGCAGAAGTATCTAATGTTGCTTCGTTTACTTTTTTTCTACTTCTGTTTCTGATAAAACTTTGCACCAGAAACCGGCCATTCCGACTCGAATATTTATTTCTTGATCATCATGAATTGGCTGCCATTTCTCGTTTAAACTATCTTTCATTGTTTGTTCTTACGTTTCCGATTTTCTGATGCATTGACTCAGTATGAGAAGAATTTCCTTGTACCTGCGAAATAATTTCAATGAGATTAAAAAAAAAAAAATTTATTTCCTCTCATCACAATCATTTACAAACTCATCAACATGTTTCAATAGGAAAAGTTGGATTCTTAATTGAACACACATCATTTGAGGTCAAGCTGCTAAGCTATCATATAATTTCTATTTCACTAATTTCTTTTTAAGACGTCCTAAGCTAAGCCACTATACAAACATTTAATCCGTAGTTCTTTAAGAGATATCCATCCCCAATTATGTGTCAATCCCGCTGTCAACGAAAAAATTTCCCCTATTCATCTATTCGTATATTGAAAAATTAATCCCACTAAACTAAGTTTGACATCTTTAATGAAAGTACTTCCAACCGCATATTAACTTTACCAACCCGTGTCGATAAAAAAACACTCAATTAAACTATCGGCGACCTATTTCAGAACCCTGTAATCCGATTACTGCGCACTGCAACATAACCTCCCTTGATGCTCTCATGTAACTATATTAAAAAAATCAATATAAAAAGAAAATGAAGGAAAAAAATGAACTGCAACCGCTTAAGAAAGAGTAGTCGTAAAAAGTACAAATACACATCTCGTGGTGTTTTGTGCTCTCATCAAAGTACTTAAGCTTTGACAAAGAGAATGGAATATCACACCAAAACCATCCCAAAACATACTCTCAACCCCAAACTAAGACCAACAACCGGGTACGGTGACTCTAATAAATTTATTAATGTGCATCTGTTATTGCCAGAGTCATCTAATTTAATTGCGAATAAAGTCATCCTGAGTTGAATGTCCTTTGTGTTGTTGTGGTAGCATCTGAAAACACCCCCATAATCTCCTCCAACTGCTCCATTTGACCATAATCAGGGAGTACTTCATGTTTTAGTGCGCAACAGTGGCAATTTTATTTATTTATTGTCCACAAACGCAGAGACCCAGGACTTTTCGTTCAGAATATTTTTATTTATTTGAAAGGATTCTTCTCTTTAAGTGTAGTAGATTAGATACTTGTGTAATGTGAATGTCCTCTCTCGGAATCTTAGGATATAATTGAATTAGTTCATTTCATCCTGTCTAGGCAGATGTCTACCAGGACTGGATTGATAATAAGTGCTCAGATGACTTTTGAATTTGTTAAAGAGTAATTAAAATTTTAAAAAACAAAGTTGCCTTTGTATCATATGAGAATTTTAATTAAAAATTAATTAGACGAAAAATAATTAAGAAAAAGTTTTATATAGTACATACATTGAACGTAGCTGCATTCGAACGGCATCTCTGATAGCTGCTTATTAGAGATATAACATATCATACCATGAAGTGGATGAATAGCAATATTTCCGTCAGCTCCGACAGACTATACCGAGAATTATTAAAAGCTGGCTGCGATGCTTTTTTTTTGGAATGTATGCCTGATTACTGGAGCATAGCACTATATATCCCAGCAACAAGAAGAGTAATCACATGAAGGTTAAGCCTGGACAGCTCATTGTCCATAGGACGTTTTCAAATTATGTTCACAATTCATGATGGTTCTATTTTTCGTTGATAAGGCGCACCAAACACAAATTCTGGTGCAATGTAAAAGCCGATGTTCTTGAAGTCGCTGATTATGTTTTCGTGGAGCCTTGTCATGGCAGGTCTGCTAATTTGTGTACCCATTCAGGTTTAAGTGTGACTCGACGCTATAGGAGATGCAATTAAAAGTGCATAATCTATCCAACATTCTTTCACATACATAAGTTTTTGCGTGAACTAAAGTCATTTTTCTTAAGTTCTTACAATAAATGCAGGATTTTAGAAACTATAATTTTTGTTAGTCCCAAAGAAAGAATTTTTTTTTGTGGTCTTACTGAGCCCTGGTTGGGGAGAATTCACAGTTGAAGAAATTTCGCTGAACCCTTGCACCGGCGAGCGAATTAAATCCATATGTGGTCCATTGCTACGCCAAATATTGTAAAAACAAAAATTCAACGGCGCACACTCACGTAAGAATCGCAACCTTTTTGACGTCAAGGCTCTCGATAAGATGGCGCCCTGATATTACAAAGCAGTGAGAGTTCTTGATCGTCATACTGCATAACCTAACGAGATTAGCAGCAATGCCAAAACTTGGTATGACCTTGTACTAATCTATTCTACTACTTCGAATAGCTTGGCAGGTTGTTCGGCAGAGTTGTTAAACATAAGTTTAGATATTGCTGTCGTAATTTGATTTTGAGTGTGTGGGCGGAAATTTCGGCTTTGATTTTTCAAGTTTAGTTCTTGGTTCTACCCGACGACGCAAGGACTCGCCGCTTAACAATCTACCAAGGCTGTTTTTTCACATCATTAGCGTCTGTTATTGAATTTTTTAGCTTAGCCTTAGAGGATATTGTTCGCTTAACAAGTTCTTTTTACATTTTGACAGCACTTTCCCATGCAGTGCGGCTTCATAGGTGAATTGTGCCTGTTATAGTGATATTCCACCCTTCAATACAGTCAATATCCACAAGAGACACAACGGCCGATGAGCATCACTCAATCACTTGACCTTTTTTATGCAACCAACAACAACCCAGTGACATCGATGCCTAAAGGCCGCCATAAATTCAGTAACTGATGTTCTAGGCCTCACCCGATGACCTCAACAACACCCCGACAAGGAAATAATTGCGACACGGGACTGCATAGAACAACAGAACGGCCTATGAGCCTTACAAGCAAAAGGAGTGAAGAAAATCGGCTTCTCCGGAGGACAAAATGGGAATGAGAAGCGCATGATCGAGGAAATATGGAAGTGCCGGCCCGGTAACAACGTTCGGAAACTTTACCGAAATATAAAAAGAAAATGCCAATGCAACATGTCCGCACACAGGCCTATAGAGATGAAGAAGGAAACCTTGTAGTAGAGCTACAATATGATAAAACTCCTTCTACAGACTGTTAAATGTAAATGACAATCTTAATTCTGCTCACAGACAGCATAAGCCTTTCAATATCAACGAAGAAAGAATATAAGACATGTTCAAAAAGTAAGTTTTCTTTTTAAATTTTGCGGGCAACGTTCATTCGATTATGGATTGGAATCAAGTGTACTAAAATACCTGAAGTGTTGACAGTGGCATATGGTGAGTCTGCTCCAAGAAAAAAAAAGTTAGGAAGTGGTACCAGCTCTTCAAAGATGGCCGAAAAGATGCCAATGACGAACCTCGTTCTGGAAGCTCCAGCACATCAACAAAATGATGATAACGTCGAACCTGTGAAGTAAATTGTTTTGGAAAATCATCGAATTACCATAAGAGAAATTGCGGAGGATGTTAGCATATCGGTTGGATCATGGCATCCAGTTTTTTTATATGTTTTGGGCATGAAATCTTTGTTAGCGAAGTTTGTTCCGAAAATTCAGAATTTTGATCAGAAGAAGATCCTGAGCCATGCTCAGGAGGTCTTAAATGACGTCACTGATGATCCTGACTTGTTTAAAAGGATCATAACTGATGGCGAATCATGGGTATATGGTTATGAAGTCGAAACCAAAGCCCAATCGTTCCAAGACCGAAAAAAGCACGCATCGCTGGAAGATCTCTTGGCTATACCAAAAATTGCTTATGCGAAGTGCTTTGAGGATTGGAAAAAGCGTTGACACAAGTGTAATATATCTGAGGTGGAAGGGAACAACATGAATATTGATGAATAAATAAATATTTCTTTTATAAAAATATAAAGTCACCTACACTCACTAGTACAACAAAGCTCCTGAACCGGACGGTGAGTCCAGAATTGATCAAATATCCACTATAAGAACCCAACAAGTCCAAGCCGATACGCAGCACCTTTTTATTGATTTTAAGGCCGCATATGGCAGCATTTATAGAGACGAATTCTACATACAGGGTCATGGTTTTCCGTGTTCAATTCGTCAGATTGTATAGAATGACGAAGGAGAACGCTCACTTCTATGTTAACGTAGCTAAGGTAGAAAGGAAGGAGACCGTTGTGTTTTTAAATGAATTTAGTCAACATGATGCAATGTCATGTAACTCTATCAAGTAAGTACTTGAGAAAAATTTTGCGAAAATTGCGAGTCAACACCAAATGTGCAATTTCTTGAAAGTCTGCGCGACTACTCGTATCCACTCGTATATGCTGATGACATTGACTATGTTGGCAGAACTAAGTATGGTGGCACTGGTGCGTTCGCAAGTATTAAAACATAGCGTCAAAAATGGGTTTAGTCTTGAGTGAGGGAAAAGCTCGGTACTCGTATACGAGTATGCTGTTTAGAAGAAGATACGAATCGGACGGAATGACACAATAGATATAACATAACAGCTATAAATTTAAGTTAGTTTGCGATATTGCATGCTTACTTTATGGTGTAAAAAACTGGATGAAAATCTCCCATATCGTTTGGGACGCAAATCCCTTTGACTGATTTTCGTTTCCGTTTTCAAAGTAATACTGGCATGCTCAAAAAAGCGCACATTATTTGCTTAAGATGAATAGGATATGTAGAATGAGCATCATTTTATCTTCGATTTTAACACTAGAGAAATACCTCGTCTTAAGTGGCGAGCACAAGTGAAACGAATCCTATCCAACTTGGAACGCGCAACTGGAGGCAGTTAGTAGGAGACCTGGCGCAAGTTCATCTAGGACTGAAGGAGCTAATTGGGAAAATAATTTTATGCCATTAGTATTTAAATGTGTTTTCATACATATAGGTGCATTAGCTTGCTCTTATAAAGCACAATCTAGAAATTAACTTTTCTACCTCCTTTTCGAGTGACAGAGACCGTTTATAGGCAATAACTCGGCAAATGCTTAATTCCGAATTCTCTATTGTCTTTGTTTCCAAAGGTGTCTACTACCCGAACTCACTGATTTTTTTCTTCAGAAAATGTTCGTGACGCCGCTGTCGCACGTCACGCAATCTCGTTGAAAACACGACTCTTTACATAAATGTTATTCAATTGAAAAACGAAAGGTGAAGTCAAGTCTTGGCCGGCATTATTTAGGATCTAACTGGGTCTTAGTTGACTTTTGGATTTTCCTCTCTTAAAGTTTGGCAATTTCGCTTGTTGATGCAGCAATTCAGTCAAAAACAAACCTCATCGCTGAACAAAATTTTATTGTGAAAAAAAGGATTCAGAACTATCGATTCATTTACCGAAGAAACAACGCATACATTGTTAGTAAAATGGCTTAAATTTTTGCACGAGTTGGATCTTCTTTCTTTCTATCTTTCATAAAGTGGATGAATAAAGTTTCAATTTTTCTTCATTCTTGACATCGGTTTTACCTTTTTGGGTAAAATTCGTGGTAGTGGCAAAACTTTTTAGGCCTAAACAGCTATGAAGTCTTTTTATCTGTTTGACATACAGTCTTTTACCCTATTTTTGTCGATGTAAGCTGGTATCCTATTACTAATCGAATTAAAATTAAATGTAAGTTCTAAGCTAAACTGCTTTGGTTAACTTTCATGAAGTCCAACTTGAATGGAATTTATCTTCTATTTGGAAGTGTCTTGAATTTTGAAGATCTTTCCGATTCTGCGTTTACATTACAAAAATCCGTGACATATCATGAACATTATGATAGCTATCCGAAGCTTTATTGTTTCGTCAACAACTTATTGCTGTGCTACTCAGTCCTGCCTGATTTATTTTCTTACTTGCCATGGATCTGATAGCTGTACTTCGCTATAAACCTATAGTGTTACCTTGCGGTAAGTTAAATTATGAATCACTAGGCTAACGGTTCAGTCATGCATATCTGACAAAGTAGTTTGTATCTAATATATAGATGAAGACTGATTTCGATGATTGTTCCCTGCGTAAGTATAGCTATCCCAATGTTTACATAACTGACCGCTACTGCCTCCAATATTGCTACTTCTCGATCTCTATATCATTATGCTGAACAGAAGAATATTATCTATTTTATCAATCTCCATCTTTCGCTTAACAGAGTCATTTAATTTAATTGCAAGCAAAGTCATTCGGAGTTGAATGTCCTCTTGTGTACAATAATCAGGAATTCTGACAATATCCACTCACTTCATTTCGACTGTCCTTCATCTTTCCGAGAGCAACAGTGTTGAATTTTTTTGTTCCTTGTTTTTTTTTTTTTTTTTACAACTCCAAGAATGGGCATCAGGATTCTTATTTCTCTTCAGATTTCGCTAAATGATTTCTCCTCATAGAAGTATCAGATATTTCTGTAATGTGAATGTCCTTCATTTAAATGTTTGGACGTAATTGAATCACCCCGTTTTATCCTGTCTGGATGGACGTTATTTTGTCCGCTTTCGGCTCTCCCAGTCCTCACTCCGTGGTCTTCAAATCCAAATCTAACTAAAGTTGTGGTCTATTTGTGTACAAAATTAAATAACCGTCAATTGAAGGATAAACGACGTCGACGATGAAAGTATCTATAAACAAGAGATGTACGAGTATGATAGAAGAAGAGAACGTACCGAAAAACTGAGGGAAGTATTCGGCCCGTGATTGAAGGCAAATGTCGCTTAGATTATACAATTTAATTATCCTTTGATCAATGGGGGAAAAGTTTAAGGATAAACAGTATTCACAAAGAACTTCAAATCGAAATGTAATGCGCTTGCCTGTGATAATGTTTTTTTTTTTTTTTTTTGTAACTTTTTCTCCAATATGTATTCCGCTTCTTCTGCTCGCTCTTATATTTTTTGGGAAACCTTTTTTTTGGGAGAAACCAAAAAAGGATATTCGGTGCGCTTCGTTGAATCTTATTCTGACGTTTCGTTTTTTTTTTCGATATTCCGGTTGAGAGTTTTGCTTCCTTACTTATCGGTTTGGAGATTCAGGAATAGGCCGGAGATACCACAGCTTTTACTCCTTGAAATATGCCATTCACTTGGTGTTTGAGGCTTCAGTTGTTTCTTCTTTCCTAGTTTCCGACTCGTGACTCGTAACTCTAAGCTCATCGCAGTGCTTTTCACTACCAACTTTGGCCCAGGCCAGAGATTCTTGTTTTCCTGTGAATGTCAGGAACCCTTATCGAATGATTTTTTTCTCTGTTTCAGTTGATTTTTCTTCTTCTTAAGCAATTATTTACTTTTGGAATCGAATTGATGGGGAGCTAATGGTAAATAAGGGGGCATTGCCTGGGCTAGGTAGCGGAAAGGCTTCGATTTTATTGCAGGTTATAAGGACTTGTGTTGTAATGCCTTTGGCTTTTGCCGGGGTATGCAAATTAAAAGAAAAGGCAACCTTTGACGTCAGAACGTTTCCAATGAGAGGTCCTATGAATGTAGATATTTTAACCGGTACATTTAAGGGTGAGCTCTGATTAAAGTGGAGTCAAGCAAATGAAACGTTGAAGCTATAAACATCTTCCAAATGATCCAAACTGAGTGGTTTTCATTTAGTGATGAGAAGGAAATAGTTGGTTGGAGTGTTTATAGATTGGTCAAGGTTTGACTTGAATGGTTTCTAATTAAAGAAACAGTATTTTCGAAAGAAAATTAGATTTTCTTTTTGCTAGATAAGTAAAACGTTCCTGTTTTCCTTTGAAACTGTAACTTGTCAGTATGTCATTCCAAAGTCGTTTTGAAATAATTTGCTTTTGAGGCAGTAAGAACGCTGAATTACATTGTCCTGAACATCAGGTTATTCTCTGAAGGAGGGCGAGCATTTTAACCAACAATGGTCAAATAAAAATTTTAATATACGGTGAGACTGCTGCAGTCGATGTTAACAAATTCGCACGGTCATCTCTTTAGTTCATTTGGTCCACACTTGCCTCACGAAAGCTTCCTTGATAGCTGGCTGTGCTTGCGCTGTTATTAGGGTTTTCTAATAACGACTTGACAATTTTCTTTTTTTTTAAATAAAAGGCAAACCATTTGAGATATTTCAAAAGCTTTATTATTGGCTTGAAGTACAATCAAAACATTTATGAATGGAACTCGACTTCGTCCATATGGCCTCCGCGGACACGTTTGCAGCGGTCGATTCGTTGGACCCAATTTTCAACGACTCGGCCACACATTTCGGCCGAAATGGCTCTGAGCTCTTCCAACGTCGTCGGCGTGTTGGAATAAACCAATGACTTAAAGTAGCCCCACGGAAAATAGTCAAGTGGCGGCCAATCAACTGGCCCATGTCTTGAGATAACACGTTCACCATACTTACTCTTCAAATATCGATTATAGCGTGTGCTGTGTGGCTTCTGGCACCATCCTGTTGAAACCACATGTCGTCCAAGTCCATATCTTCCAATTCGGGCCAAAAATAATCGGTGATCATGGCGCGATAACGCTGACCATTCACAGTAACGTGACGATCGTTATCGTCGACGAAAAAATATGGCCCAATAACGCCGCCATCTTCGTCACTGAACTGAGAACCCTATCGGAGAACGTTTGTCGCTTCAAATGGTCCATCGACTTCAATTCTTGAGTCAGCTTGATGGGTGTTAACCAAGATCCTTACGCAAAATACGCCATATTGTGGTCTGAGCGATGTCCAATTCTTGAAAACTCCGTGGAATTGACTGATTTGGATCGATTGCTGTGGACGTCTGAACGGCAGCGATATTTTCGACACCTCGACCAACCCGTTGTCTCACTGACAAGGCAACATCACACAACGAATATATAGACTCAAATTTTTGCACTAAA
This sequence comes from Volucella inanis, assembly GCA_907269105.1. Taxonomy (NCBI): domain Eukaryota; kingdom Metazoa; phylum Arthropoda; class Insecta; order Diptera; family Syrphidae; genus Volucella; species Volucella inanis. The sequence goes on from OU026153.1 coordinate 155,776,785, forward strand.
CTTGTTATTGCCTGTCTACTAGGGCGAGAATTACGACCGAAAATTGGAGTTAACGCTCTTAAAGTTGCAGTCACCGACTCTGAATATCTGTAGAAAATTTTTATAATTTTCAGACGTTGCTCGTTAGTGTACTTTATCATGATGAAAATGTTGAGTTTACTGAATAAATTGACAGTAACAGCTTGTGAAAGTGTGCGTTCACGAATTAAATTCAAAGTTGTCAAGTCCCTATTGGAAAACCCTATATAAACAAGTTATTTTGTCGACTTAAAAACGATCTTTTTTTGGGCATTGAGTGTTGCGCTATTCTTTCCAGAGCGATGTTAAAAATGTCAAATGACAGTGTGTGGCCTTGTTTAATACCTTTTTTGAGATAGAAGGTCTTAGTCAATTCCATAGTCATCTAGCACAAGCTGACAAGTTTGGCATTAATGTCAAAACTAGAAATGGGGTTCCTGTGCACGCTATTATATGCAGCTTCGAATTTGACAAAAAGATTGTGAGCGTCGATCTGACAACCCTACGTCACTACCGCAGTATGAATATTTGATCAATGATCGACATTCATCCCCTTTAAACACACTGATATGAAGCAAGTAGATTGTCCATGAATGCTCATATATACGACACATGTTAAGGAGACTTATTCCGGTATAGGTAGTCCACTTGCAACAGCAGCTTTATTAGACCTTAACTTCGGCGTCATCAGGTACAACTTAGATCAGAAGGATGGAATTCGATTTTGTCTTCGTCTAGGGTGAATGATTCGACGATACTGTGACTAACATCACCATTATCATGCTGTAAGGGTAGTATTTCCATATTTTTAGCACCGACTGCAACTCTAGCTCGCCATGTTCAATTTGCAGGATACCATTCGGACCTTGTTTCCTTATCATGTTCGTTTTTTCCTGGATATAGCTTTCGAAAGTCGTTCATACAGTAGAATCTCTTCATTTCTTCGGTCATGCGCTTCTCGTATTTGTTCCTTTTCTACATTTTATTTTAACCCTAGTCCTTATACTCGAGTACAGTTGCCGCTTTGAAGTAATGTACCTCCTAAACAGTTTAAGATTTTTTGCCTACAAAGTCGAGACATCCAAGAACGTATACCCAAGTACAGGTGTGGCCACTAGCTTTTAATGCACTGTTATGAATTGACTTTATAAATTAAAGAATGTTTTTGTGTTTTTAATGTAAATTTATGTTTTTATTTATATTTTATTTGTTATAACTTAAATTATTTAGTTTTTGTCCTCATTATTGCAAATTTTGCATACAAACCAATTGCTTAAATGCTGCACACATTTTGGCCGCTTACATGAAGAGCACATGTTTGGATGCGTCTTTTGCGTTCGTCGTGAATATAAAATAAGTAGCAGCTTCCAACCTAGGGTTTCTTTTCCCGCGCACCAGCAGCTGCAGATGTTTATGGTCTAGCGTCAGCCCTTTTTTGTAAGGCCGAACTTATAAACCTGGCAAGTTTCGTCTTGAAGATGCGCATTACCTGAACATTGACTGACCGCTTTTCAATGACTGGCATACATAGCTCCTGGGCGAGCTGGCGAAGAAAAACGTTTATGCCTCAACTTACTGTATGGGATATTCGTACTATTTTCAAAATATATTGTATGATATACGCTGCCAATGTCATCAAATCAATCATCTTAAAGAATAGAGATAATGGCTAACGCTTCGTGTGTCTTTGGCAAGTATATTCTTCAAGAAATTGGTCCATAACGTCCACTCCTCCTTTTATTTCATTATAAAAATTTATATTTTCTGGTTTGCCGCTTGTACTGATTGCATTATCGTCATACATCGATAATAATAAATCAACTGACTTGTTTTTTCTCGGCACGTATGAGCACATGGAAATGTTGGACATAAAACCGAAGACTGTCGGCTCCACGGGGCGATCTTTGTGTGCGAACATTTCTTTGGATATGAATGACTTATATTAACCGCCGTCAAATTCATCGACCAAATATTTTGAAGTAAATTGAGGCTTGTAAAAAAATGGTTCATTGTTATATTGCGTCCGCTTCCATGAAAGCGGCTTACCAAATCCTTAACCACACGTTCACACTGATTAGTTTCCAGTCCCGAAACAGCTTTTCCGGGATATATTTGCCCATGTAGTGGTAAAGAGTTTTTGGCATCACATACCCACCACACTTTGATGCCATACCTTGCCAGTTTGGATGGAATGTATTGCGTGAAGCGGGTTCGGCCACGATAAGGAATCAGTTGCTCGTCCACTGTAAAGTTTTCACTAGGCTTGTACAAATGTTCAAAGTTGTAATTCATCATTGTGCAGTGATTGGTGCAGCTTTGTCGTATCCCTCTTGTGTTTGAATCATTAAACCTTATAAATCGTAATATTGCTTGAACAATTTTCTATCGACCACAAGTTCACTTTTGCCACTACTACGGTTGGCGCCAGTCATTATAAGCACTCCTATGAACGCATACATTTCGCTCTATGTCACATGCTTCTAAGTTTTTGGTTGTGCCTCCGGATTTCCTCAGAAAATATAAAGAAAAACGCGAAATATGGCTACTGGCCACACCTGTTCTTGGGTATACGTTCTCGTAGTAAAAGTTGGGAATAAGAATTAGGGTTAAATAATTATTTTCTTTATGGAAATTGTTTGTCCTGTAAATATAGTATTTATATTTTCTTTTTCCTCAACAGTCGCCAATTATTTATTGGTGGCCGCTTGTAGGTAAGATAAGCGAAATTGATATATAACTATAGCCTCTCAACGTTGACATCAGTCAGTTCCTTCCCTATTAGCACTAAACACCGCCGAAGCTTTTAGGCTAATATTATTTTCTTTGGCTTAAATTTCAAAACCATTTCACGAAGATCCATAAAATCAGCTTGGTCGATTTCCAGGAAGTATAGTATAGTCAGTGACAGACTCTATAACCAATAGATCAATCAAAAGATTACATTCTTAAATAACACTATTTAGAGGCAGAAATGACATGACGTCTTGCCAAAGCACAGATCGTTTTAAGTGTGGTTACTAAATTAGAATCTCTATTTACATAAATTGTGAAATATTCTTCACAGGAGAATTGAAGGAGTGAAGTTGACGTATATGTCCTATGATATATTGATTCACAAGTTGCTTATATGTCTGTTGAGTTTATGTTAAATAAAGAAAAAGAATTTAATTATTTTAGCAAACCTAATTCTAATTAACAAAATACATACAGAGGTTAAGCCAACTGCGTGTGCGAAGTTATTGTAAATCAAGAGAACGTCAAGGTAGTAATATATGTCAGCTACCAACTATAGTATACAGTGTTGCCAAATTAATATTGGCTAACAATTCGTGGTGTTGCCATAGATACAACAATTACCCTCAAACCTAGGTTTACGCAAATCGTAGTCGCTTATTGCGCAACCTCTCAGAACGTCTTGGTGTTGAGGAACTCGACGATGTTTCAGGAAATATGAGCTCCAATGGTGGCTGTCTTGATGGTGGCGTTCGACTTGTTGCACTTCTAAGAAGGCTATGGTTGATTGGTATTTAACGAGATTAGGTATTCGGTTCCGTATTTGGTTCTGATGTCGACGCCAGGTACCTTTGCTTGTTTCTACTAAGTACATCCTTCTACCTAGTGTTTGTTTTATAATGCCTTACAACCACTTACTCTTTTGAAGGTACTGTCTTACGAAAACTGGTTGCTCTGTGCCGAACTTTGATGTCATAAATAACTCCTGCTTTAGAGTTTTGGGATCCATAGTGGACAATATGTTTCGGTGACGACGCCCATGTAACTTCTCCGTGGGAGAGATTCCGCTATCATCCGGAGAAGAACGATGTGTTGACAAAAAAAAATAGATCGTCGCATTTTGATGTATCTTGCAAAATGCAATTGATTCAGGGTTGAATGGAGTGGATCGGATGTGACGAATGGAGTTACGATCACAGAATCTTTTAAATTCTTCCGATGAAAACTGGGTGCCATTGTCTGACACCAACGTCTTTGGTAGTCCTTCTAGCGAAAATATGGATCGCAAAGCATTAATGGTCGCCTTGGAAGTTATTGAGCACATTCGAACCACAAACGGGAATTTGGATTTTGAGTCCACCAAGAAAAACCTTGGCAAGTCCTGCATAGTCGATATGTAACCGTTCCTAAATACCTTCAGTGACCGACCAAATGGTATATTCCTTGGGAGGGTTACTAGCATTTAAATGGCATATACTACACTTATTCATGCCTTCCGAAAAAAACTTTATCGATATTTGGCCACCAACAGAAATGACGGGCCAGTTGCATTGTTCGTGTTACACCCCAATATCCCTCGTGGAGAAGTTTTAACACCTTATCCTGTAGCTTTGCTGGTACCAATAGTAATTGAATAAACCTGCTCCATATAATGACAAGAATCATCTGACTTATCAAAATCATCATCAGGTCCCACAAGTAGACGGGAAAGACAATTGGCGTTTCCGTGCTGCTTGGCTGGTCGGTACCGAATTGTGTAGTTTTACCCCATTAGTATAATAGCCCAACGCTGCAGGCGTTGAATTATCATATGTCGCAAATTTTTTATCAGGGTGGAAAATCGACACTAAGAGCTGATGATCGGTTATCAGCTGAAATTGTCGACCAAACAAGTACTGGTGGAACTTCTTTACGCCGTATATGACTGATAATGCCTCTTTATCAATCTGACTATATTTCTTTTGGATTTCATCTAGTGTCTTGGATGCGAATGCGATGGGCCTCTCGGTTGAGTCTAAGTAAATGTGAGATATGACAGCCCCGATCCCGTGACATGATGCGTCGGTTGCCAAGGTGATTGGCAAATCATCTTGAAAATGAACAAGCTTAGAGACGTTTGCAATACGGTTTCTGAACTGCTGTAAAGCTTTTTGCTGCTTATTTCCCCATACAAAATGCTCGTTGAATGCACGTAATTTATTCAGTGGAGCTGCTAATTGGCAAAAATTTTCGATAAAAGAGTTGTAATAGTTTATCTTACCGATAAAAGCTTCCAACTCCTTTATGTCTCTCGGGTGCGGTAAACATTGAATGGCTTTAATTCGAGACTCAGACGGCCTCAACTCAACTTCATCGGATACGTGGCCCAAGTACTCGGTTTCACCTTTAGCAAAGTGGCATTTATCTAATCGGAAACGTAGCCCGTGTCGCTTGAAACGCTCAAGAAAAATTTCCAGATTTTGAATATGTTCCTGGTTTCTTCGGCCAGAGACAATGACATCATCGAGGTAAGACACACAGAAATTTAAATCCGTCGTGAGCTGCTCCATATCGTTGAAAAAAACCTGTTGAGCTGGAAATACCAAAGCAAGTCGCTGGTACTCGAATAGCCCAAATTCTGTGTGCACTACACATGGTTTCTTTGATTCATCGTCTAATAGAATTTGCAAGTAGGCGTCAGACAAATCCGCCTTCGTAAAAAAATGTCCGCCTTGTAGTTTATGGAAGAGTTCTTGCATCCGGGGAACAGGATGTCTGTCGATCTTAGGTTGAGTAATAATTGTTATTTTAAAATCGCCACAGATCTGCAGAGCTCCACTTGGTTTTTTAACTGCGACAATGGGTGCTGCCCACTGGCTAGTAGGACCGTAGAATTACCAACTTCTTCAAACGCTCTAATTCGTTTTTTACACACTCTTTTAATGCGAAAGGCACTGTTCGGTGTTTGAAATAGCTTGGCATGCTGTTTGGTTTAAGCATGAGATGTACAACGAAAACCCTACTACAACCAAAGTTCGGAGCGAAAAATTTGTTCATGCTTTTCACACAACAACTTAGCTTGGGACTCCAGCTCTTCCCTAAGTTCCCATCCGATTTGCAATTCATTGTCTTCATTGGTGCACTCGACCTTAAATTGGAAAGCCTCAAACCAATCCAGCCCCATGATGTTGGTTCCTCAGTCACAGCTAACTATTAATAAAGGTAAATGATACGATTGATTTTTCCAACATACCTCAACGTTGCCAACACCTTTGACGGGCACTTCGACATCTCCATAAGGTTTCAAAGTACGTGTTGTTGGTGAACACTGTGGCTTTCCAAGGCTTTCGTATCCTGGCAATCCGATAATAGAACATGACGAGCCAGTGTCTAACTAGAATAACAGTGGATAACAGATAACAGTTACCTAAAGCTTCGGATACTTCTTCTACGGCTGACAGGCTTGGCTCTCTGCTTTCATCGACCAAATTGATATTATGGGTGGTGTCTGGCTGTTTGCCCCAGGTATTTGCCAAAAAATGTTACCCGTTGTCGTCGAGATTGAGAATTAATAATAGTCAATTGAGAATGGTCTTCTCTTTTTTTTTTGCTTGGACAAACACATGCTCCTTACGAGGCCTCGACGGTTGAAATTGTCGCAAAAAGAGTTAAAATGTTAACAATTACTTCGCTTATGATGCACGAAACATCCGGGACAAGACTTTTTATTAGAGAACATTTTTGACTTACTTGCTTGGGTCAGTAGAACGCAACTATGTCTCTTATCATGAAATCTGCGTACGACTCGTTGCAACCCTCTTTGGCACACACAAATACGCAGTGTCTCGCTAATCCACGTAGATCAGCTATCATTTTTTGCCGTAAAAATTTGCACCTCGATGCCAACATGTGTACTTTTGTCCGTGCTTTTTTTGTGTTTTTTCAGCTTCTCTGTCAGCTCCTTATAAGAATGAATATTCACGTTATCCACTTGAAAAAGCTTAAGGAGTATATCATTTATGTGACTACCGCAGGTTGATAGAAAATGTGCTTTCCGCAATGTGTCATCAGTTACAGCAATTGCTGAAAAATGCTGCTCCAGTTCAAAAAGGTAACTTTCCCAGCTTTCTTTCTCGACATCGAACATACAAAAAGGAGCAACTGTGGCAGGTTTCACTGCCTCCGTAGTGGTTTTCATCAAATGCTGCACAAAATCGGCATTTGATTTGAAGATTTTTTCCATCCATGCCTGTTATCTGGCAATCATTTCCTGCAGTGCTGCATCCATATCTCCAAATTCTTCGTCACCAATTTGTTGAGTTTATTCAACATAAAGAAACAAAACGTAATCATTTTATAAAAGAATTTGATTGCTTTAGCAAAACTAATTCTAATTAAAAAATTACATAAAGAGTTTAAGCCAACCACGTGTGCGAAGTTAAAACAAGAGAGTGTCAGGGTAGTGATAGATGTCAGCTACCTATTATAATATACAGTGTTGCCTGTTCACTATATATTGTCTTTGTTTCGGATAACTTACATTCCATCAAAAACCCTTCATTTGTGAGCTTGATGATTACCTCCTTGTTTTCCTTAGAAAAGCTTTTATATACCCGCGTTTTGTATATGATTCTATCACTTCGTAAGTAAGTTAGCAAAAAGGCAGGTTCCATGTGCGAAAGGATTGCCGAAAGCTTCGTGAACATATGATTGCTTTTACGTCTGTGGCTACATGTTCCTCTACTTTTGCTGCAATATTGAATCTTGGTTGCTATCGCTCTTGCACCTTTTAGTTCATAGTGATTGGCATTAGTACTATAAATACTGTCACCGTACCTGTTATTGATATCACCAGGACCAAACTCGGTAAATTCATCTTTTCAACTTTTAAAAAAACACTGCATTTTCGAGCTGGCTGATAAATTACATATAAGAGATATCGGCGTCTTCTTAAGCGCTACTATTAAATTAGGATCGGAATGAAGTAAAGTCTGAGGTTGTCTCCACGAAGAGGCCATCAAAAGATTCGCTTACATTTCTTTTCTGGTTTAGATTTTCGGTTAAACTCGGATGTTATTGCATAAAAAGAGATGTTTAATAGACCCAGATTTAAAGATAGTTGGCACATATTTACACATTTACAATTATAGAAACTCCTTTGCGAGCGGAAACAAAGACTTATGGAAAATGGCTTCCAAATTAAATTACATGTTATGAATATTGAGAAGTGGAAGATATCGTATCAGTACTAAACGTGTTAAGAGAAACATCTTCCTTAGCTAAGAACTTTGTTTTTTAAAGCCTGACAAAAGTATCAAGAATATGTTTTTGCCAAAACTTACTTCACATCTACCATAGTATCTATCATAACAATGGCCGAACCAAAAAACAACCCGGAAAAATGTTCAGTCAAAACAAAGTTTAATGAGCCCTTAACACATTTGAATTGTTAAATGCACCGGATTCAAAAGTCAGGTTCCCATTCTACCAACAATGGTTGCCTTATTTAGGTCCACCTTCAATATGCGATATATGAAATGTGTTCAAAAAGTAGGGTTACTTTAAAAATTTCGTGGGAAACGTACATTCGATTATCGATTTTTTTTTTCTTATTTTGCTGCGTTGGTACACATGTCTCGAACATACATATGCTCACAGTTTCAAGTATATAGCATACATAGTTTAGAGCAAAGAATTTGCATCAAATTTTGTTTAAAAACTGAAATCAATCAAATGTTGACAGTGGCATATGTTGAGTCTGTTCTAAATTTGCTCAGTTTGTTCTGAACTTTTTTAATTTTGTTCAAAAGAACCGTCGCGTCCCATAAGCATCGCTGAGCAGCGTTTGAATGATGTAAATAATGATCCCGACTTGCTCAAAAGTGTCATAACTATTGACAAATCTTGGGTATATGATTATGACGTCGAAACCAACGTTCAATCGTCCAAATGCATTGGAAGCAGCCAGGAGAGCCAAGATCGAAAAAAGCATACCAAGTTCGATCAAATGTCAATGTTTACTAGATGGGGTGAAAAATAACCACCTTGGGAATGAAAAAAAAATTTTTTTTAAATGTTTTTTTATTTTATTCAATATAGTCCCCTTTTAGTTTGATACACTTATCCTAGCGATTTTCCAACTTCTTGATCCCGTCCGAAAACTAATTTTCCGGAAGGTCTGCAAAATACTCCTTCGTGGCTGAATTTTTTATTGAAGAGTCATCTTTTGAGGTTTGGGAAGAGATAATGGTCCGAGGGAGCCAAATCGGGCGAATACGGTGGATGAGACAGCAATTGGAGCTGTAAGTCATCGATTTTAGTCATGGTTGCGATGCTCTTGTGCGTTGGTGCATTGTCTTGCAAAAACAAAAATTTTTTTTCGCTTCATATGAGGCCGTTTTGTAGTGATTTCGGCCTTTCAATCGCTCCAATAATGCACAGTAATACTCGCTGTTGATGGTTTTCCCATTCTGGCGGTCAAAGAGGTTACTTTTCACTCCACCTAGTAGATCACTGTTTTTTTTTTTCGATTACCGTGGCGTAGTGCATTAGGAGTTTTAACCTCAAGGACCTACGGTCAATAAGGAGTATTACCTTAAAGGTATGCGCCATTTGCGATAAGCAATACGAAAAAAACGTCCGGAATTGTGGAAAAATAATTCATGGCTTTTGCTTCACGATAATGCACCTTACTTTAAAGGGGACAACATCAATATAGTACATGTACCACAAACCCTGTGAGCTGTACTATTTTTCTTAAAATAATTAAAAGAATAATATTCGTACATTTTCATATCATAAAAAAACTAAATAACGGTAGTTTTGGTGGGGATGAAGGCCCCATTTATCCGGCCTAATACAAGCTATACAATCTTAAACTAACTTAAAATAAACCTAAACTTAAACTTAAACTTAAACTTAAACTTAACTTAGATGACGAGGGTTAATGTTGAGGAAAATAGAGTTTTGAAGGGCATATTCAAACGTGACCTGAAAGGAGTCGATGAATGATAAGAAAGTCGACTGCATCTCTACGTTCCTCAAGGGTGTTTAAGTTAATAAGGTTGAGACGGTTTTGATGGGGGTTAGAATAAAAGGATCATCCCAGGGCATAGAAGAGTTAATTGAAGAAAACGGCACTGAATGCTTTCGATTCTCGGGATATGAATACGATGATATGGAGACCGCACACTTGCCTGGCGTATTCTAGGAGGGGGCGAACAAAGGTAACATAGAGGGACCTGGACCACGTACTGGTTGATGAATTCTTTGGACCACCGTTTTACAAAACCTAGTACAAGGTTGGCCTTAAAAATTACCTCATCCATATGTAAACAGAAATCGAGCTCCCTATCACACAAAATGCCGAGGTAGCGAGGAGATTAAACGGTGGAAATAGGTTAATTATGGAGAAGGCAGAGTCGGGGAGGAGATTGGTGCTACTAATGTGAAAAGGTGATGGATTTTTATTTGGCAATAATAAGTTATAAACAATTTTTAAGATACCAGATCGAAATGCTATTAAGGTCTTGTTGATGGAGGATGGAGTCATGGGGTGAGGAAATAGTTTTGGAAAAAATTGGTATCGTCAGAGTAAAGGGAGACAGACGAGTGTTTCATGATCCTATCGAAATCACTTCAGGTTAATATAAAATGAAAAGGTCCAAGATGGCCTCCTTGTGGATTTCCAGAGGTGGCCAAAAATGTAGGTGAGTGGGCTGAACTAAATCGAACACTGTAAAAATGGTTTTCAGAACAGGACAGAAATGATTTATGAGGTGAGAGATTTTATCGAAGGTCTTGCTAAAATCGGTTGCAACTACATCGACTTCGTTACCATTTTCTAGTGCTGAGAGGATAAAGATACCCTTCAGGAAGTTATTTTGTCTAGAGGAAATAAGTGATTTGCATTTGAAGCTGACAGCTTTATACAGAATACTTTCGAAGAGTATATTGGTATATTGGGGGTCTGAGACGATAGTTGGGTATTTCATTCTTTGATCTTTTTTTGTGGATCGGGGTTATGAAAGAGAGGAGGAAGATTTTTAAGAAATATGTCAGGGGATCATCTGGGAGGGCTTTTGAATTCATCAAAGTTAGGTCCAATGTATTAAAGAGAAGTGGGCCATTGAAGAAATTCAGTAGGTAATTAAAAAAGGATGAATCTTGTAGGAGTTGTTAATGAAGAATTGTTTGAAAAAAGTTGTAAAATAGGTTGGTAATGGTATTTGGATCGGTTAATGACTTGTAGTTAAAAGAGAGGTAAGGAGGTAACCAATGGAGTAAGCTAGCGCTGGTAAAGAGAACCATAAAGTTCGGTGAAATGACGATAAGTACCGAGGTAGTTAGAATAGTCGGAAAAGGATCTGATATGAAGAGAAACAACCCATAACTCTCTAATTGCGCAAGGAACAAAGTTCGCGATTATACCAGTAGGGACTAGTACTGTACTATGGCGGGAAATAAGAATGTAAATTAAAAAGAATTAAAAAAATGGATTGGACATCATTTACAGTTAGGTTGTGAAACTTGAAAGGGGAATTGCTGACATAGTCACTAAATTGGCGAAAGTTTGCTTTAGGAGGATAATGGATAATGGATAATGGAGTTGCGGGGGGATTGGATTGGACGGAAGAGTTATGAAAAAAAACAAGATTAGGAGAGAAGGGTGGTAGTTATCTATTGTTGAGAGAGATAGGGGACAAAGTGAGTTTAAGGTGTTAATTGAATCTGTTGTGAAAATAAGCTCTAATTGCCTGCCCGTGTAAGAAGAGCCATTCCTTTGCTGAACTGTATTTAAAACGATGAAAAAAAGATTGATCACCTGATAGAGTCCACTGTAACTGAGGAAGAATAAAGCCGCCGAAAATAAGGACACCGTAATAGAATCAGATAGGTTATTAGAATGGTAGATCGCATTGATAGTATGTTGGTAAGATTTGATAGGTTGAGCTGGTAGGATGTAGCAACATATAACGTAAAGAAAACTGTAGCGCAGTATTATTGTTTTTTTCACAAAGTCGACTTTAGAGGAAGAAGAAATTTTATTGTGGATAGGCAGTAGTATACCTCGACAAGGGGGAATTATCATTTAGGTAGATATGATAGTCTACGCGAAAAACAGGGAAAATAATTCCTGGTTTTTTATGTCGGGAATCATATTGGTTGTAGTCCGGGTATGCGTTTCACGTAGAACGGCATTGGTGAAAAGTAAGTGGGATGTTGGGGGGAGGAGGCGTGATGCGCAATGGTTTAATTGTTGGCAAGAGAGGCATGTCATGGACGAAACATTTTGTTGTGGACGGTTCGGCTCTGCTGTAAGTGGGAGACTTGCTTAAAGTGAACGTAGTGGCCGAATGTAGCAAGGTCGTCTACCTCTTTCTGTGGGGACATGATAAAATGATCGTGGTATATGTCATAAGGATTCCTGAGACTGAAAGGCTTAGTAGGAAGGCCTTCCTACTGGATGGAAACACTGAGTTCGGTCTTGGTTTTCCCTTCTTAACAGATAGAGTCCGATTTTTCTTGTTAATAAGCAAAAAAGTGATTCCATCTCAAAACCCACGGAACTCAGATATTTGACATCAATTACTGCCTCAGGAGCCAAAAGCTGCAAACAATTTGGAGCACAGCTAGGTTATAATAAACAGGATAGGCGAAGCTCAAAGTTGAAATCAGGTTTCACCAGCTTTATTGAAGGGATTACTGAAATTGACATGACCTGTGTCGTGTGTAACCCTATACTAAACACTTTATGCTTCGACGAGGGTTCAACAAACTGAATCCAAAACCCAACATCTTACCTTTAAGTTAATAAATTATGTACGGGTGTATAAAAAATGGAAACCGGTGTAGGTACAGGTACCAAGGAGACGAGTTCTAGACCGCCTTAATAATGTTTGAAGTATCTTTTTCTCTTCTTCATACTTTTTGCCAATTAACTTTAACGTATGATGCCATAACTTTAAGTATCACCTTAAATTATGAAACCTCTGTAGCCTGCTGAAATCCAATTAATTTGGATTTACACTATCTATAAAAGTATCGATCTACAGTATAAACCAATTCCATTGAAACAATCACAAAAAGAAAAATATACCCAACACCCTTTCATCAGTTAATAATTAATCCTTCTGTAAGGACATCCATAAAGCATATTCATATCTCGCCAAAAGCTTCCAATTAACTTTGCAATTTCCATATGTACGAGTTCTCACAGCCGGTCACTAGGTCTACGTCTGTTTATATTATCGCTGATACACCAAGAAGCGCTTAAAATATTTCGATTTTCAACTAAGAACGAAGGACAAAACAACCTCACATCCCTGGTATTTACACATCACAAATGTTTCTCAATTTCCCGTGATATCCTTTAACTTCGACGCCATTATTAAAGCATCAAGTTGTCAAAACAAAAATCCACTTTGCATGTAACGCACAGAATAGCACATACGTGTAGTACTTGTACACTACAATCTTTGCACCCTGTTACAGCAATGGCAAGCAGTAAGCAAAATGACTTTGCCAGATGCAATGACATAACCTGTTGGGCGCTTTGTGATGTATCTAGTACTTGTTTCGCATCAGGAAACTCAGCGTGAAGTCGAAGATTAGGAGTTGTACGAGTACTCGTATACATGCCTGTAATCACCTATAGTTGTACGGTAGATGCTGCCTTCTCCTGTGCAGGATGCAGTGAAATATATTCTCTACCCCATATATAGCCAACTCACTATGAAGTGAAACACAGTATGTATTCAATGTTGCCTTTCGTAAATAGATGTTGTCGAAAGGTACGACTAGGTTGTGCCGGCTCATTTTTTACAAATTTTTGAACAACGCGATCATTCCGATCCATATATCATGAAGCAAACTCTACCGAGTTGCAACACTGGGAGCAATTTTGTCACAATAAAGCGAGCTCTCTATCTTACAGGTCACAGTTCATAGACTAGTGTAATATTTCGTGAAGAAAACTTCGACAATTATGATCCGAAATACTCATAGTCTCAGATATTAAAACATTGTTTGGTTCTGTCTTCAAGATTTCGTTGCATCCTTCTTAACGATTTACCGAAATTCAAAAAAGATTTTAATTTTCCGTGTTGCCAACCTGACAGTGTTATTAAAAGTGGAGAGCTACACGAAAGAAAATCGCTCTTTCATTGCTGAGCAATATTTTAAAAATAATGAAGGTTTGGTACCATTTTTTTTTTTTACAAAATATGGTTGGAATAATGATTTGACTTCATAAACTGTGAAGAGAATAGTTCAAAAATTCAGAAACACTGGATCATTTAATGGCTTTTAACACTCTGGTCGTCGTTTAGGAACAGCAATCCTGCAATGTGTTCAAGAACCTCCCTACAGCGTATTCTTACGAAAGATTTGCATCTTCAAGTATACAAAGTCCAATTGTCTGAAGAACTAAATCCTGCTGAGTACGCACAGCGAATAGAGTTCGTTGAATGGATTTTCGAACAACAAGAAGTGGATGCTGATTTTTCAAACAACATCATCTTCAACGATGACGCTAAATTTTTATCTTGATGGCTTTGTTAATCATCAAAATGGTCTTGGAATTATTGTTAAGTTACAAATGCATTCACAACCTTTTACCGTTTGGTGCGGATTTTAGACTAAAGGCAGCATCAAATCATTCTTTTTCGAAAACGCATGGTGCTCACTACAGTGATATGACAATCCAGTTTTTGTGTCTCAATTGTTAAGATATGGATGTGGACGACGTGAAGTTTCAGTAAAACTGCATGAGTCACTTCCTGATGTGTTCTTTTTTTTTTTTTTGGAGTTTTTTGAAGCCTTAGGCTTATGCCAATTAGCCCACGACTACCCACGCCTTGAAGGAACAAGTTGAGTGTTGTATTTACAAAATTCAGCCGCATTTTTGCAAAATCATAATGAAAATTTTCGACAAAAGAGTGTGTACGCACCAGCAAAGTTATAAAGGACATTTATTCGATATGCTATTCCGTACAAAACCCTATATAATATACTTTATGAGTCAAAAAAAAATTCACAATTTCTAATTACAAACCGTAATTGAGTGGCGAGCAGGCGACGAACCTAGTCCAAAACGACCAAAAACTCAACAGTCAGCTGGCAAGGTTATGGCATTCGTATTTTGGGATAAACATGGAATAATTTTCATCGACTATCTCCAAAAGGGGCAGACTATCAACAGTGACTACTACATTGCGTTGTTGGAGCGTTTGAAGGACTAAATGGCAGAAAAACGGCCGCATTTGAAGAAAAAGAAAGTGCTGTTTCATCAAGACAATGCATCGTGTCACAAGTCGATGAAAACGATGGAAAAATTGAATGAATTCGGTTACGAATTGCTTCCCCACCCACCGTATTCTACAGATTTGGCCCCAAGCGACTATTTTCTGTTCGCACTCTTCAAAAGAATGCTCGCCGGAAAGAGATTTAAGACCGATGAAGAAGTAATCGCCGAAGCAGAGGCCTATTTTGAGGCTTAGCCGAAATCCTACTACAAAACTGGTATCCAAATCATTTCAATCAGTGTATCGCCCTCGAAGGCAACTATATTGATAAATAAGATCTTATTTTCAATTGGAGTTAAAACAGGGCAGCGTAAGGCTCTATTTAAAACCTCTGAATCTTGGAGGGGATGCATTGTGCCCTCTCCCCAACCCTATTAATTTTTTCAATGTTAACAAATATCTTCTTAAAGTCCTCGATACATTATCGAGAACACCATCTGCAATGAGTACAGAATTCGAATAACCGAAAGCACAAATATCAATGCATCTATTCTCCTGATTTGGGCATCTATAACTACTCTCTCTTTCTTTTTTTTTTTAAATAACCTATTATGATAATGAATTGTGTAAACATTTTCACAAGTTACTTAAACAATACAATTGTTTGTACATTAAAAGTAAACAGTCAATGTTCTACAATTCTAATATTATTTTAAAAAAATCAAAAACAACCTCGTGCAATGAAAATATACAAATGAAATGGAAATTAGTCGGAAAGTGTATCTATCTCTGTCACTGTGTGATACAATATGTTCTCTGAAATACTTTCCCCTGTATTCGAAGCTTCTGTAAAATTTGCATTAGTTTTTATAGAGTGTAAACAAACTGTTTTTTTAAGAATTGGAAATAGTGTAGAATACTAACATGCCGTATAAATTATGAAATTTTTTTTTTTAAATACAAAAATGTAAATCAGAATTTTCGAAATAAAATTATTGTTGTACCCTATAAGAGTATTTCGGTTGAATAACTAATAAAAGAGTGATTCCGGAAAGATGACAGCTGCTTGGAATATTTTCCACTGCGGTGATGATTTCTTTAATAAAGTGAGAATCATTATTTACATAGACAATATTGACAATATTGACATCGACAGATGTTAAGAAATATCTATGATTAACGCAAGTACTCAGAAAGCAATACGTTTAAGGGAAAAACCAAAATTGATCAGAGAACGTGCTTTCAAGATGAGAATCAGAAATTTTGCCTTAACATTGATTTAAGTCTGTCAGAACCATGGATGGTGAAACACAAAGAACTTGCCCTTTTGTGCCAAATTTATTCTCATTATCCTTTCTTTGGTAAATTTGTAATAGCCTTCATAATGGACTTAGGTTGGTACAAATTCGTTGTTGCATTAGGTTATTTTCTTTGCGATTTGGTATTTGCACATCTATGATGTCATCGGATTCCTGATTCCAGGAAGATGGGCGATATCATATGCTGCTACGTTAATGCACAGAATACGTTTTTGGATAGTTGAAAATCCACTCCTGGGGCTTGCACTATCGTCTAACCTGTCTACCAGCAATGTTGATTCTCAGGCCACATTTGTTACAAGTGAAAGCCAGCAAGTTATCAACTTTATGCTATCCAGCAAGTATGGATGGTTCCGGATGGAAAGTTCTATCGGAGGCTTCCTTTGCCTTGTTGAAGTTGAGGAAGGCACCTACACGGATTTGAATGGAGAAATAATTTATCTGATTTGAGACTCACTTCCGATTTAATCTTTTTAACCCTAGCTGACAACCAGCCCCTATTAACGAAGCTTCAAGCGAGCTAAGTAATACGATCTCAACGTAGTTTTTATATATTTGTAATAGGTTATGGTGATTGATGAAACCATAAAATATACTGTTGCTTCGTTTGATGGCTTCAAGTTGCTTGGAACTAATATGACATATTAAGTTATGCTACAATAAGGTATAAAAACTAGCTGATGACAACCCCTAACAAAATCTGCGATTCTACAGTAGAATGCACTGGGTTACATACTGAACCCTTAGAGAACAGTAAGAGCCACCTTAATGCCGTAAATTTAAAACTACTTTGCGAACTTAGCTTCTTTATTCCTTTTTTTGGTTGCGCCAAATGGTGTGTAATTTTGAAAAGTACCAGCGGGCTACCACCATGCACGATTCGCTATCCTAATTGCTCGATTCCAGGAATGCGCCCACCCACTAAAGATCCTACACACCTCGAGCACTTTTTGCGGGGGCTTCCTTTAGGTATTACTTCATTATCTATATTATATCTTCGAGCGTCGTATTTGCTGCATCTGTACGTCTTGTTCTTTCGCTCCGCGCTTTGCACGTTTTTTATGAATGTTTAAATCTCCATCTTATTTCCTTCTGACCGCAATATTTAGTCAATTAATGACTGTGGGCTTAGTATGTCAGTTTCATATCCCAGAAAGCATAGGCAATGGAATTTTGCATGTTTTGTGCCTTTCTCCTGCTTTAGTCAGCCTGGGCAAAAAGGTGAGCTATCATGCCTAAAGCGGGGTAGATATTTTCAATAGCCACCGTGACCAGATAGGAAATACAGGGTGACTGACCCGAACTGCAACTTTTTAAAATGCTATAATTTTTTTATTTTTTGATAAATATTATTGTGCCAAAGCAAAAAATATTGGAAAATACATCAATTTTCAAATTGTATCACTAGTTTTCAATATGTCTACCCTTGGAGCGAATAATGGCCTTGAAACGGCCGAAGAAAGCATTTCACGCTGCACGCAAGTGGCTCTGCGGTATTTTGGCTTATTTCCGGCGAAGTGCTTGTTTGAGGTGGTCCAAACTTTGGTATTTTTTAGTGCCAACCTTCGCCTTTAAAATACCTCAGACAGAGAAATCCAATGGATTTGCATCCGGAGAATTTGCAATCCATTGTGTCGAAGAAATGAAGTGTGGAATATTGTTTTTTAACCAGTTTAAGTTGACGCGCGCTTTGTGAGACGGTGCCGAGTCTTGTTGAAATGTCCACGGTCTCCGACCGAAATGATTGCTTGCCCAGGGCTTCAATACTGTTACTTCTATGACAGTTTCACGGTATACGATCGCATTAATTTTGACGCCACGATGACGAGACGCGTAGCGACTCTTTCGCTCTTTCGACTCTAACTTTTTTCTGTTGCGGTGTTAGATCGCGTGCTTTTTGGAACTTCAATGGTTTGTGTCCAAGCTCATTTTTGAGTATGTATTGCATGCGTTCCAATGATATGTTGAGCTAACAAGCCATTTTTCTTCCACTTCGACGCGGATTTCGCTCAATTCCAGCCTTCACTTTCCGAAACAAATCTGCCGATGTTGCTGTTTTTTTATGACCACCTCCATGGCGTTTTGCAACGCTGCCAGTATCACGGTAACAGGCTATGGTTTGAGACACAAATGATTTATTCACGTTGAGGTGCTGAAGGGCTCTAACGACAGCTACTTGTGGTTTTCCAGCCAAATATAAAGCAATCACACTATCACGTTCGAATTCCATCGCGGATAAAATTTTTTTAACAGAACTGAGACGCAAATGGCTTAAAAGCCTTGTAAATAATGAGCTCATAGCAATGAACGGTTTAGAAATTATAGCAGTCTGAAGTTGGTTGCAGTTCGAGTCAGTCAGGGTGTACGTTAGATAGTAGTTAGAGACCTCGTGTTTTCGACCTATCCAGTCATTGATCGTCGGAATTAATCCATCTGCCTTAATTGTGTAAGTCCAACGGAACTGCCAAATAATTATTGACGCCACCTTTCCTTCAGTTTTAATCGTCTTGCTGGCTTGAGATTTTTATACTGTTTATTCTGAGGATAAGGATGTCAATGAAGACCATTCTAGTTTTAACAAAGGCGGCTTCGTCTGACATTATTTGAAATTGTCATTAGCGTGCTGTCTGTACGAGTTTGTTGACGATAGTCTCCTTTTAGTGCCTCTATCCTGACTGGGGCGGAATGCATAAGGATCAATTTTATTGCTCTTAAAAATAGATTTCTTTTATGATAGTATTTTCAGCTCTACCGAGGCAATATTCGCTACAGAGCTGCATGCACTTTGGAGGCTTTTCACATTTATATATGTATAACCCAAGTGCTTTTCGTACTGCAGTTTGTTGTTCAACATAACTCCAAGGTACTTAATTGTTTATTTGGATATAATGGTTTGGTTACAGATGAACATTGGCGAATTCAATAGTTTCCCGACTATTTTATAAGCAGAACCCCATGGGTTTATATCAGCTCCCTCACAGAGCATATGGTTTTGCTTTCCTTGATGGCTTCAATGCGTCTGGATACTCTTAGTCCAGCCGTTGTTGGAAGTCTGGTCTCCTTCTTACAGGCTGAACTTTGCACCGAGCCTGTAAGCATTTTGCCCGGAGGCCTTTATTTCATCGTTCCTTCAGTAGCTAGGTGAGACCTTTCTATTATTTGCTCTTCTAGGCATTACTGCATTGCATCACACGCTGCTCTGGTGATAGCTATGCAATGAAACTCACGAGTGTCCGCTGTCTCATTTAGGATCAAACCACCGTTTAATATCTCTTAAGTTTTGCGAGATGGGCAAGTTTCATTTTTTTGATCTCTATTAATATTACCTGATGGTCGCTATGAGCATATTCTTCAATTATCCTCCACTTGATCGTACCTAAAATAGAGTTGATCTCAAAGGAGATATCGACGATGGAATCCTACCTACATTAACCGCATCTTTTGTTAGGACTGCGAATGTTTCTAGTAGGGACTGTCCTCTGATGTTAGTGAGTTTGCTGCCACACTTTGTGGGCAATACATTAAAGTGGCCTCCTATAACTACTGTGCAGCGCATCCGCAGCTCGATTGTCCAGCATCAGTTGGTATTCGCTGGCCGTCAAGCTGGGCTTTGTATTGCAGCAAAAAAATTTAATCCATTTATTTTTGTCTGTACGATGCCTTCTGTTTCTTCGTTTGCTTCTTAAAAGGTATAGCGTACACACTGTCCGCTGTCTGTTTTACCTTCACAGATCTACATATTGCTTTATTCAGGACATTTTAGAATGTAGCCTATGTCAAAAATGCAATGTGGATGATCATGCGGAAACACGCTGCACAAAAAAGAGGACGCACTGTTCATTTTCATCGGTCGGTTCTCAGTCAATTCTCTCAAAACTGCGATTATTCTCCTTACAAGTAAGCTGACTGATTTCGACTTATCTAGTATAGTACATCATTATCCGTTTCTCACACGAAGTGTATGGATAACAAATTTCTTCAGTCATTTTGGCAGTGTAAGGAAGTTTTCAGCAACATATGGGGATTACCACTTACGAAATGAAAGGCTACTGTTGGTTTTTCCAGACTCCACGAAGTCCTCTACTGGTGATGCATTGATGAGTCTCTCTCCTCTTGGTATTCATATTATGGCCCGAACTCTCAAGGCTATCATGTGTTTTCGAATGAAGTAGTCTTTGGTATAATACGCATACTTTTGGTACATGCTTGTTGCTGCAAAACGAAAGTTTTCCGACATTTCTCAGATGCCAGACTGCTTTCTGGTATCGCGATAGGGCATTAAGATTTTGACTCAACTTCTTACGTGAATTGCATTGAGACTGACAACAACACCATGGATCACCCTTACTGTGAGTGTTCGGCCTACACTCAGCCCTGATATTAAGGTGGGTTCTAGTAATGTGGGCACTTTCCCACTGAAGCGTTTAATCATGTTTCTGCGAAAGGCTAAGAAATTGAAGTTAAATAAACATACAATGAGTACAGTAGATTAGTACTTTTTTCTAAATTTCTACTGGAGAACTGACTTTTTATGAATATTTATCTCCGGCACTTGATTTTTTCCAAAGAATTCACTTGATTAATCAAAGTTTTCTCTATTTACTTGGATATATTTTCTTATGAGACTATAAGAGGTTTTTTTTTAAAGAGCTACTTTGTTTTTATCTGATTATCCATTGTGCAATGCAATAGCTTCTACATGCAATAACAATGCCGTGTTAAGGGCATTCACTTAAGTCTGATCGAAGAATTCGTGCAAGCGATCTTAGATAAGATCGTATTTTTCCTTATTAGATGTAACAATTTTCAATCATTCTTTTCCTAGCCCAAACGCACTTTTTGGGTGGCAGTGATATCCACTTTGTAGCAGTTTAAGGCCTCCGATGTTTCGCTGCCTACGATCCGAAAATTTCATAGCGTGCATAGCCGAAAGTCGTTGTCTGTTTTCCGATTGGAAAACCACACATGGTACTCCTGCTTCGAATATTTCTTATATGATGCATTATCCGCACTACTTTTTAGTAATATTATCTTTGTTACGGTCATGCCTTTTCGCTAAAATTAAGATCGTTGATTGCTTACTTACAGCTCAGGGCGTCTATTTAAAATCGGTCTTTGGAGGCAAAGATGCGCCCCATCATTGCCGTTTACGTAAGCATCGTACATGCTTCTAAATTTCTGATATAAGTTATATACAGTAAAAATTCAGAACCAGCTCTTTTGAGGGATATGTATCTTTAATAATGCAACGGTGTACCAAGTCTCTTGCATCACTGGTCTACGAGAATAACTTTCTTGTATCAAACTAAATAAAATTGACTATACCCATGCGTGTATGCTGCAGCGAGTTCCAAGTGCGACGATATTTCATATTATCCATGTCATTATATGCTGTAATATAAATCTCTTTAAGTATCCTGATAACCACGATCTACTTCATTAAATATTATGAAAGCAAATCGTCGCCATGCCAAACTCTTTAATGTCGTGCCACACCATGCATACCATAAGCAAAAAAGGGTTCAAAAAACTCCTTCAGGCTCCAACTTCTTTTTCTCTTAATATTAAATATCTTTCTTTATGGATGGAACGCCATTCTTAAGAACAATTAAAATTCAAGTTAATCAAACGACTGCTGCTGGTTTGGAATTTTGTTCAAATTATCCGCACAATCAAAAGGAAATTTCTCAATTCAACTCAAAGTGACTGAATGCCTTTCATAAAAGGTCCTTTTCTAAATGGCAATATTCAAACGGTAAAACAAAAATTTGAAATCCAAATCTTTACCTCCACTTGCACCGGTTGTGTTAATGTTTAAGGTTATTCATATCAATAAGTGACTTTTGAACGACTGAACCTCTATAAATGAAATATAGTTCAATGTCCGTTACAGGACGTTTATGGTCAGACGGCATTGCTTATAAGCATAAACAAGTTCTCCTTTTATCCGTTTTCATGATGAAAAGGAGCTCTTTCAATATTGTGGCCTCAAACCCTTGATATTGATTTAAAGGAGGCGAACCACCAGGCCATTGAATGGATGCAGTTTAGGAGAGGAGAGCTCCTTTCTATTCTGGTATTTATACATAATAGACATTACTTTGCCGAGTAAATTAATTTGTCCTCACAAAGTTGTCGGCAAATAGACAAGCTAAACCTTTGAAAATGTCCTTAGGCAACCTTTTTGGAAATGAAAATGAAAATTCTATTCAAATTGAAGAGAATAGCGGTTTAGTTAAGTATTAACATGTCCAATTAAAAATACAAAGAATTGCACTTACTTAATTCATATAAAATTCCAGAGTAGGGTTCCCTCTGGGCACAGTTTTTCAATCTCTCAATGACAATCAATACTGTTATTGAGCTTTTAAAGACTCATAAGCATGAATTATTGGCTTCTGATTGGTCTTTTACTACACATTCGTATCACATGGAAGGATTGAGTTGTTAACATATTTGCTTTAGCATAGCTTAACAATCACCCATGTGGTTTGGTTTAACACTTTTTATATTTTTCATTTTGGCCATTATAAATTACGATGAATTTCATAACTAGCATTCAAAAGAGTCCGCAGTTTGAGTGGTCAAATTTCCCTAAAAAACGCTGCATTCCACACTTAATTCAAATGATGCCTTCATTTTATTATAAAAAAAATGTGCTTTTATTTATTTCTGTGCAATAATGGGGCTTTAATAAGATATAAGGCTATGAAACGAGTTTAGACATTATTAGGAGGAGTGCTAACTTAGATTGTAGACTTTCATGTGACTGTTGATGGATAGATTCACATACACTAGTCGTATAACTAAGTGTAGGTCCATTGCTGATTGTCAAACATTTTTGTGTTTATGAATCAGTCTCAAGTGAAACAAAGTAGGCTTGTTTTGTATCCTGGTATAAACATACTTAGATACCTCAACAGTTTTGAGCTGCAATTCAGTTATTTTCAGTTGCATGTGCAGGTTGGTTTTGGTCATAATACACTGAGTGGTCTTAGCTTTCTGTCATGTACATCCTGAAAGTCAAATAAATTTAAGCGGTAACAGGTCATCGCTCTAAATGTCAATCAAGATTTCTAATTCGAAAATTCTTAGCAGGACTGCCTCACTACTCCTACGTATTTACTAAGGAATCCTGCTTGAATTACGTTAGAATTCACTTCACTATACAGGATGAGTTTATTAACTTGAGAAATTCCTAAATCCTACGCAAACTAGTTGGACGGCTTACTTCAACTGAATAAGCGAAATCATGAAACGTTCCTGGTTTCCTTCCTTCCTTTTCCATTGACCCTGCCGTAAACAATGCAACTTTAATCCTATGGAAGGCTTTCATTTAGAACTGTCCCACCTTAATCATCGTAAATCCTCCAAATCCCCTTGGTTGACAAACGAACTAAAAACAGAACAGGAAACTTCACAGAGAAGCAAAACACACTAGAAGTGAGAAGAATTTGCCCAAAATATAAGTTCGCACTTAACTCCTACACAAGAAACGTAAAAGTAGAAAACAAACAATCTTGGGCCCTTTTTTGCGGGATGATGGAAAGTACCAACAAATCAGCTAGATTAATGAAAGCCCTATCTAAAGATTCAAAAGCGCCTTAATATCTGAAAAACTCCTATGCAGTGTGCACAGAGAACAGTTGGAAATTACTATTCATTTCGTATGGAAACTAACTTTCCATGCTGTTAAGCCGTTGGTTAATAGGTAATAAATTACACCACTACATCAAACTTGACGAACCTATAATCTTTAGCCTGAACACAGAGAATAGAATATCATGGACGACCAATTCGTTCAACTTAAAATTATATATTTAACCTATGTGATTTTCAACACGCTTCACTTAAACGAAAATCAATTACTACTACCGCAGAGAAGGATATACACTACCACGAGTACACCATGAACTAATAACATGTTGAAAAGCAGAATTGTTAATTCAAAATTTGGGAGAAATACAGTCAGTAAAAGAGTTACAGAGAAACTCCACAAGGAGGAGTGATTTCTGCTTTTCTGTGACCTCTTGTCGTAAACGGCATCCTCACAAGTTTCGAATAGAAGGGTGTTAGGGCAGTAACGATGGCATCGTCATTACTGTGGGAGGAAAAGCACTTCAAATGATCAGCGATCTAATGCAGTTGGCTTCGCAAAATAAACAATACATAACGGTGTAGGTAGATCTATTAAAAACCGAGCTAGTGTTGTTCACAGAAAAAAAAAAAAAAATAAATAAAAAATCAATGGTGTAAGGGTACAACTTACATCCGAAGCTAAATTTCTAGTAATCATTCCAGACAATAAGCTCTGTTGGAAACGTATCATCGAACGAAAGAAAAAATAAGCATTCTACACATACCAAACGACCTTGAGTACACGTTGGTGACTAAGACCACGTTTAATACACTGGGTGTACATGGACATAAATAGACGCATCCTTATCTAGTTACACTTGCGGTCATAAAAACCACACCACCTAATGAGTTCTCAAAAAATGCCTGATTACATCAGATCGTAAGGGTTTTTCCCATACTAATGAAGGGTATTCCCCATAGCGGAGTTCGGCCTCGTATTCAGTGCAAAAATCAGTTTGAATTGAGTTGTGACGGTGACAAGTAAAAAAAAGTGAAATGTCTGGTAAATATCATCAACTGACTCGGGACGAAAAAGTTCAAATATTGACTTTAGTCGAAGAAGGGCTTGGCTATCGTGAGATTGTGGTTAAAATAGGATGCTGTCATTCAACTATCGTACGACTGATGAAGAAAAAAGAAAATTTGGATCCACTGGAAAGGAAAAAAGGCTCGGGAAGAAAACGTAAAACAACCCAGAAGGCGGAAAATGTATTACAACGAATTAGCATGAAAGATCGCTTTAAAAGTTCTGTCCGTATAAGAGCAGAGCAGAGTGAATCTCATCAAGTTGATCTAAGTGCCGAAACCATACCGACGGCTACTGGAGAGAGGTTTATATGGAAGACGAACAGCGAAAAAACCTCTCCTAACCACAAAAATGAAAAAAGTTCGCTTGACGTGGGCAAAAAAGTACGAAGATTGGACACAGGATGATTGGCGATGTATGTATGGTCCGATAAAAGTAAATTTAATTTGTTGTGTACCGACAATTTGCCATATGTACGACGGTCAGCAGGTGAAAGGTTCAAGGACGAGTGCATAGTCAAAACAGTGAAATTTCCTCAAAGCCAGATGGTTTCGGGATGTTTTTACGTTTTGGGCCCTATGCACTTTGTTAATGGAACTATGAACGCTCAAAAGTATGGAGAAGTAGAAAGGGGTTTTTGGTACCAGCAATTGAACAACATCGTTCGTATACTGACAAGTGGATTTTTCAAGCATTTTTTTATAAATCAACTTCTATATGTCTACTTTATAAATAATAAACAGACAAATAACTAGAGTCTTTCAATAATTTTCAGCTCAAGACAACGTTTGATAACCTCGGAATTACCAGACTAGACTGGCCAGCTAATTCGCCCAATTTAAGCCCAATCGAACACTTGTGGCATGTAATGAAAGGTAGCTGAACATAAACCAGAGCGTAAAAAAAAAGCTAAATTAAGTTTTGGAACATGTATGGAATACTGAAATTTCAAGGGATATTACTGAACTTCTAGTAAACTCTATGCCTTCTAGAATAAAAGCGGTTATAGCCGCCAAAGGAGGAGCAACTCGGTATTGATTATTTTTTGGTAAAAGTGACTTATCTAAACATCTTATATACACATATATAAAAAATGTATCGTTTGATTTTGTTAACCAATGACTGTATTAAAATATTTTAAAAAAATAAGAAAATTAAGTGGTTTTTATTTCTTTGTTAATATTTTTTTTCAAACATTCAATAAACAGATGGAAATTAGATAGAAATACTTATAAACTACTGCGGAGTACTCGACAAAAATTTCATTTCATTATAAAAATTATTATCGTAGTTATTAACAATTTTTCAATCATTTTGATATGGTGCGGTTTTTATGACCGCTAGTGTATATAGCGAAAAAGACTAGTTATCTCAAAAAACTCACACAAGTTCAAACACTAGCACGTATCGCAGTAACAGGTTGGATAAGGTCTACTTCGCAAAGCTGCACTAGACGTAACAACGTCACGCCCAACCTCTTTCCTTTAGACGAATTCCTTTAATGCAGGGCTTCCAAGAACACTATAAGGCGGTGCCTATGGACGCACCGCAATTTAGGACTAGCGTCTATAATACAGAAGTACTAACCATTAAAACTGATGATGTGTAGTGACTACGTGGTGCCAAGGGTGGACATTGATAGGAGTTTCTCCACATTATTTCCTAACAGACAAGACTGGGTACCTAACATCGTCACCAACAACGGATTACTCCACCTCCAAAATGGAAAAAGGTACTGGAACTGGAATCTACTGTGAAATGCTACAGATTCAGGACTCCTTCAAGGTTCCTGACGAATGTAGTCACCATAACAACTGCCTGCCCAATTCACTCTCATCTAACTCTAAAGCTTTTCCTTCATTCAAATGTTCCAATGGGTATCTCCTGACTCGTCACTTTTGATATTTCGCATTCATCCCATAATATGCTGAATCAGCTGGGAACCTGTCTGTGCGTGTCGAACAAAGTTCAAAGCGGTGCATATTGGACTGTGATAACTTAGACCAACAGACCTTTATATACGCTTGGATCTTAGGGTCTAGCACGTACCTTATTATTTAGCTCAACCTACTGTTCCTGCTTTTTGAGATCACCGGTAGGTAAGGACGTTGGTTAGTTCTGCGCTGTTGTGCTTTTGTATTTACACTGAATATTTTCACGCCTTTGGCATGATGTTAACCTCTGAAGACATTGAAATGAAAGTAAGTTGTCAGGTGAAACTGTCTAAAAAATTTTAAGTTAAATTTGAACTACACCAAGGTATTATTCCATTTGTGCACGCCACTTAAGGCTAGATCTAGCTTTACAGCTGTATCTTCTTTGTGACAATTCGCTCTACAGGGAATTAAAGGCATCTAAAGGGACACATACTTCTTTTTTGACCTGGTCGTTATCACTGTTGAACTGTTAGAGTTCGCTGTTGTCAGTAGTCTCTTTGCTTCCTTCTCTAGAGTGGGTCAACACAAACTAAGCCACCTTCGGCAAAGGTCGTAGCTATGTGCCATACAGTACGTATGATAGCTTTAATATACGATCTACATACACATGCCTTATAAGACGAATAAAATGGAAAAACCCGTATGCAAGTTAGCACCAAAAATGAGCCTGAGGAGCATCAATATCTAGTGGGACTACCAGAAGTCTGTAGGCGAGTTCAGGTTCTTACGAATTGGGACTAATGATGGGACGCCCCACGGATAGAAAGAAAAATATATAAGAGTACGTTATCAAAGAAGTGAAGGTCTATAACTAAACAAGAACGACGCATGATTACATACTGTAGCGTTGAACACTGAACGCATATACAATAGATTTCTATCTTTGCTAGGATATCATGGGTGAGCTAAAGTTACATGCAACACATTCAAATGCTTAGTTGAAGTATAGTGCCTCGTAAGCAGCCTGAGGTTACTGATTTTAGTTACTTGAAAAAAGAATGCTGGGATTGAACATCGAACCTTCCAATTGGGAAGCCAATACACTACCACTTGAGCTACTGCCATCCAAGCTTAAAAGTCGTAAGAAGGTTTAATAAGGCTCTAAGTACAGCTGCCTAGCCTTAAAAATGGAAATGCTTCGCCCTATCTTCCGATTCTTTACAATATAATTGGTTGCCATCAGAATTGCGTATATCTCTGCATGGGAAATAGAATCAAGTTTTAATAATGAGTAGAAAGAAGACTATAAACTTTAAAGCCATTTATGAAGGCCCGATAACATTCTTTTCCTGACTCAGATCTTGGCAAAAGCAGTAGTTACCTATTTTTGGGAAACCATATTTCACTGAACAACTGACTTATATGATATAATTGGCTTTATCAAAGCTGTGTAGATCACATGAAGTTCCTTTATACTGCCAGAAGGCTAAAAATGCTTTATAGGTTTTTAAGGTAACATGTGTAGTTCAAAGAAGATTGTTATTCGAGTACTAAGTTTCGTTAGAAAGTCAATACGTTTAAGGAGTAAAGAGAACAATCCTTTTGTGAGTATTGGCAAAAAACTCATTTCTAGTGCATAAATCGCCGATCACTTCAAGGGCTACCTGCATTGTAGAGCAGACAGTCGCTGGATATGATCTTACAGATAATACAGCTATTTCATCTGCATATGCCTTAGCGGAGACGTCAAAACTATTGAGACATCGGGCAACCCCTACTCACCCTTAGCACCACATATTGGCTGCAGTTAGCATCCGTAATTATTGTCCTATTTACCATCATTTCTTTTGTCCACAAAACCAATGATTCATCTAAGCCGTGTTGTCTGACCGAATTACATATGCCGTCAAAATTTACGATGTCGTAGACACCCTTAATGTCAATGAATACATTCAGCGCTTATTCCTTATTGTCGAATACGCCCAATAAATTCTAAAGCACACTCTCGCAAGATCTTCCGTGACGGTTAGCATGTTGCAGCTATAAAGTAGGTTGTATTTTATGATTTTTAACATGATGGAAGTCAGACAAAAGCTCCTGGGGAGCGTGTAGTCGTCGTGTCCGATTTTTGGTATAAAAGCTACTTTTGTCGTTCCCCAGTTTCTTGTTTTATGCCAGTGCATAACAGTGTAGTGAAATTTCTAGCAATGAAATTTCTCTTCAGTGTTACCACCATCTGGTCTATACCTTTTTGTTACATAACTGGATGTATGAAATAGGTATCAGGCAACTTGAAGCCACCAAAGAAAGCAACAGCGTATTTAAAGGCCACATCTATCAACACAACTAATGAGAGATACCAGCTACAACATGATGTGATGTTCAGGTCACGTGCAGCTTCGTTAATAGAAGCTAGTTGTGAGCTGATTCTAATTAAGTTACCTGCGAAGTGAGTCTCAAGCATTAGCAGAGGTTGCTTTTGACTAAGCGTAGGTGTCATCAGATTTTCTGGTTAATTCCAGATTGGTTGAATTTCCTTGATTTCTTTTTTGATGAATTTGAATAGATTGCAGATTTCACCGACTGGTTCGACCTTTTGGCAAAAACCTTTGCCCTTACGTAATTGCATATTTGCATTCCACTACTAAATAGGTGATCTGCATACCAGTTCAAAGCACTTGTCAAGGGTACCATCTCGGTTCTGAAAAGTTACCTCTAGCTTTTGTTTTGTTTTACGTTTCAGAAAAATATTAACAGCCTTGCTGATCTCTTCCATAAAGCGTGTCCAGTTGACTTTCTGGGGAACTTATCTTCCTCATTCAGCGATTATAAAATGAGACTTGCGGGTGAATTATCCTTATAAAACAGATTTATATGCCTGAATTCTTTTGAATTCAGAATTCAGAATCAATAAGAGGGCATTGTATTCATTTTCTGACTTAAAAGACAGGCTTACGACATACGATACATCCGATAAGGATAAAATATAGTATAAGGTAAATAATAAGCTAAATGTTGTTGTTAAAGTTTTTGGTTCTCAGCCAATTCGTTGTTTATTCTCCCTTAACATCTGTAACTTCCAGATTATATCAACAGAAGTTAAGGGTTCAGGAATGTCATGTGTGTGTTTCCGATTCCACATCTCTCCCACATATCTCAATCTACATATAACAGGAGTACATCTATATTTTCGTCTTACGAATAGAATTTCGATAAATATAGTATATTTTACATTTAATTTTCGACCCAAATACGCTGAGCGATCCCAAAAGATGTTCTACAAAAATCTTCAAAATAATTCTGTAGTACCTATTACCGTCAGAGTGGTTGCTGACAGTTAAAACAACCCCAATGCCACCCTTATAGATCCACTGAAAGAAGACGTATTAGAAAAGGAAGAAAAATGCCAACATTCAAATTTCGATAACGTGCTACAGCACGATAGCGACAACGATAATGACAAGGATAATAAGTCCCCGTACTCGCATGCATTAAATCTTTCGTCAAATCCCAATCGAAGGGATTTTCTATTTTTAGTACACATACGCACATTAAGCGGGACAAGACAAGAGAACAAAAATAAAGCAACATTCAATACAAAGGATTACAAAATAATCCATTAGAATTTCACAAACCCTCTGTCAAGGCTCCCCGTCATCTTAGATGGGGTTGCACACCCTTCCTCTCTTTCGAGACACAATAAAACGATAACAGCATATCATATGACATAACATATTATCACATTTTGCTATGTGTGGCATTTTTGCTGCACATATGTCCTTACTGGAGATGGTGCTCCTGGAGGTAGAAACTACCGCTCCTAGATATGATCGACTATAACCTGGCTCTGTTAGCGCAAAAGACAAAAACAAACTTGTCATAGCAATTTTTGCATACGGATAGATAGATACATGGATGGAAATAGTACATAAATGGTGATGACGGCAACAGGTCGAAGGACCTATTCGAAACAATATCTCTCCCTGTACAGGCATGATGTAGGTTGCAAAGGTAGGACTATAGAAAGCTATAGGACCAGAAAGTATGTGTCAACGTTTGGTATTGATTAAGAGATGGAATTGTATCAAGATACGTACATACATATATATGTATGTTGCTGAGGGCTTTTTGTTCATCTATCATCACTGTTGGTTAGTTCAATGGTTGGTTTTGCTTTGTCAGATTAGCACATCAGGGCTTAATTACACCCGATGGCATTATCGAATGATGGTTGCTTACAGATGTTTTCCCTCTACTCCTTTTCATTCACAATATGGATAGAATGCTTTGTTTGTCATTCTTATTTCTTTGTTTTTTTTTTTTTTTTTCTTCTTCTTCGTATCTATTGCATTGTTGGCTTTAGGAACATTTTCCTAAAGCAATTGATTGACAATAGAATTAGGAATTTAAGACTATAGGCGCCTGGTACATGTGTTGGGAAATCATATACATTCCTGGAAATGGCAATTTATACCAAGAAAAATAGATTTAAGAGTGAAGATTCAAAAGATCTCTAAGAAAAAGACACTTTGAGGTACTACTATAGTTGTAATCCGCTGTGAATATTAAAGAATGATAACATATTTTTAAGTTACTTAGTTAAACGACAAATTAGAGATTTTAATTAGATAGTCTTTAGTGACCTGGCCTAAAAAACCGTCATAGTCAAATTGGGATGATTTAAGCAAGTAGTAGTTCAAAAATTCAACACATTCAGATCATTGTAGAGTAAGATAGATAAATTCAATTTCAATTTCGAGCTATGTATACAGGCTTTGTTTTTCTTTTTTTTTTATTATGAAGTACTTGTTGTTGATTGTTGGATAAATGTAAAGAACTTCCGGGAAGAACATACTTTAAGGAAAATATTTCACCTCTCATTCGAAGGATAATTGAAATAATATGTTAAGGATTATTCGCCTTAAAATAATTTTCTGCACAGTAGTAGATTGAAATGGAGCCTGTAGTAATATTGCCTTTGAAGCGAAGGTCTTGCCAGACTAATATACTCTTTGCGTGATTTTACATCTATGATATAAATCAGTTCATATGGCTTTATTTACATTATTTACGTTGGCCATGACAATGTCCGAGGTGATCCTTTTGGAATTTCCAATTTTGGGTGATCCGTCCGAGCATAGCAACTGGTATCTCGCGGATAACACTAGTAATGTTGGCTTCCAAAGCGTCAATCGTAGTTGGCTTATTCCTGAGGACTTGGGATTTTACATATCCTCAGAGAAAATAGTCCAAACGTATGGTATCGCACGATCTAGGCGGCCAATTTACCGTACCAAAACATGAAATTTGCGCACCGTAAGTTCCTCGAGTCGCATGAAAAACATTTCTCACAGAACGCTGATTTTCGTAATACAGTTGACTCTTGATAATCCAACAGTTATGGGTTGTCGTATTACCAAATGTTGCTTTAAAATAACTGTGTGTATATGTTTGTTTGTATGTACAGTATGTATAAATTTTGAAAATAAAAGTTATGATGTTGTGAGTCTACATACATATCAAGGATTGTATGTATGATTCAGAAAGATTGTACATCCACTTACATACTAAGACCTACATAATCTGAACATGGAAAAAATCTGTGATGATACATTTGGTTACATCTTTTTCTTGAATGCCTTTCAACATTTAAACGTTGTTGGGCTCAAATTCATGTTCCTCGCACCAGCGTATCAAAATGTTGGCAGCCGACATAGCTGTGTCACGTACTTCTTCTCCATGGCCTCTTCAACTGGATCGTCTTGTGTAGACGTCAGTTCTTGTACAGGCTCTTCATCTATTTGATCAGCACCCAGGTTGTCGTCTAAGACACATCTGCTTAGTTCTTCCAATGATCCTTGTTGAACAATAATATCATTGCAAAGTGGAATTGTTTCTTCCACTACATGGTTGATATCTTGCGAGTTGGCTTCCCGTTCATTTCCGTCGCCTTGGAGAAGGGGATTATTTGGCCAAACATTTTTCCATGATTTTATTAGAGTTGAAGGCTGGACTTGCCTCCACGCAAAAGCTGCATTAAGAATGGCATCCTTAATGTTGACGTGACGTGATGTCTGCGTCAGGTTGGGTAACAATGTCCATAAGTAGGCCTTATTTTATAATGTGCCTTTAATGTCTTAATAACATTTTGATCCATTGGTTGAATCGGAGCAGTTGTATTTTTTGGCAAATACATAACCTCTATGTAACCATCAGCTGTTTTAGCTTTCAATTCATCTGAGTTCGGATACCCGGGAGCATTATCTGATAACAAAAGAGCCCTTAACGTTAAATTTTTAGTCTTCAAGTGTTGTTTTACTTCGTTAACAAAATGGTTGTAAAACCATTTAAGGAAGATTTCTTTGGTCACCCACGCTCTGCTTTGATTCATATAAACCACCGGAAGAGTCCCAATCTTCGTATTTTTAAATGCCCTAGGGTTCTTGCTTTTACTCACAGCTAGCAGTTTTAACTTACGACTTTGGTGAACACACCATAAAAGTGATTCTTTCTTTTAAAATTTCCTTCCAAAAACATTTTGTTCGTCCCTCGTAACAAAGATTTTTGTTGGAGGCTGCCGCCAATTGAGGCCTGTTTCATCGGCATTATACACTTTTTCAGGCGTTAGGCCTAGTTCCGTGATTTTAACATTTAGGCGCGTCATAAATTTATCAACCTCTGTATCATCGGCAGATAATTTCTCTCCGCTAATCTGTAAGAAGCGAATACCAAGTCGCTTTTTGAAATTTTCAAACCAGCCGTCGCTGGTACGAAGTTTCTCTTTTTTTGTTATTTCATGATAAATAAAAATTTTGCTTTCTATTTTAAACTATACCCAGAAATTGGGGCATGTCTGTTTCTTTATTGTCAAAACCAAGCATGAAGAGCTTCTTCAGCAGATTTTATAAAGTTTTCAATTTTTTTTTCTAGATTTTACAATGTCATAAACGATAGGTCGGCCTATGACAAAAAATTGAGAAATTACCGTAGGAATTTTGCCACGATCATGCCTCTTATAATTTCCCACTTTTCAGAAATAGTTAATATTTTATGCTTACGTTTGTTTCCACTTGTACTCGCCATCATACATCACTTAACTAAATATCTCAAAATAAAATGTTTACACTGTCACATATGTACGTATACAAATCTCGATCACACACGATAAACTGTACAAATTCCACAAACGTGACACCACTTAAAATTCGTCAATCCTGTCGAGACAGGAAACGTTTGCAGTGTAAATATGGCCTAGATTGGTGATTTAGTCGCGTCGGACTGTTAAATGTCGGACTATCGCGAGTCTACTGTACTGTACAGAACAAAAGTGACAAAGCAGTTTGACAGGAGTCAGCGTAATCTGTCAAAAAAGGCCTATTGAAAATCAAACCTCGCGATGAATCCCCCTATAGTATGTACATAGTTTGGCATTGTGGATGGTAACTTTAAGAAGAACTGAACAATTTTTTTTACTTCTTCGTTCTATTTATAACCTGATTCTTTCTCTGAAATTCTCTGGATGACCAATGCGCCTGCTTGACATGCAGTTTCTCCAAGATGCATTAATGGCTGACTTGGCTTCAATCTTGTAGCTGTTTAGTGGAATCTGCTAAAAGTTCTATGTCATCTGGATATCACCTGCTATATTTACGCCTCCTTCGAAGTATTCTACGATGTCATCAATTAAAATGGTGAACAGAAGGGTGCTCAACACGCATACTTGTTTAAGGTCCATCGGACGAACTAAATTGATCTGCGAGCATTTCATTATCCTATGCAAATATCGCATCGGTTGTGTACAATGCTCTTGATGTATATAAAATCCTTGAGTTCTAAAGTTTGTAAAATAGACTTTCCCCAACTATTGAATCGAATGCTGCTTTGAAGCACATAAAGAATTTGAATAATCTCTTTTTCCGCTGAGTAAGGCTTGATAATAAGAAGACTTGATCTGTTGTGGAGTATTGGAGTATATGACTCTTCCTCCAAAAAGCTTCATTGACGTGTTTTGGTAGCTGCACAAAATTCTATTAATGAAGTAAGCCAAAATATAGATGCAATTGATAGAACAAAAACATAAATAATTATTTGTGGTACTTTAACAATGCTGGGCAGAATTAATTTCATAATGTGAATTGACTGCCATTTTTTAGGAATAAAAAGTTTACTTGAAGATTTAAAATTGGCGACATTAAGTTCGAAAAATGATATCGATTAAATGACTATCTCTCGAGTTGATGCATATTTGTGCTCGTTCTACGGCATTTTGAATTGTTGTTCGCAAAACTTCTGGCTTCAAATTGGTGTTTTTTTTTCTACAATGTTGACATTCAAGACTTGCAAGACTTTAAGACGAGATTTCAAAAAAGCCTTAAAGGAAGAAGTCTGGTACCGTTAGATATGGCGATCTAGCTGGTCAGTTCAAATCGCCAAACCGGGAGATGACACGGCTTGAAAATTGGTGATCTGAAATCTCTATCGTCGCCCGAACTGTGTGAACGGTTGCTTCGTCCTGTCGGAACTAATAATGTTTGAGACCAATTCAAAAAATTGTGGCAAAATAATCCCTTTTAAACTTTAACGTCTGTCTGAACGGCTCAGCAGCTATGGTTACAGTGGTGCCGTCGGCGTCCTCAAAAAAAAAAAAAAATAATAATAATGGCCAATCACTATATCACTGCAAATGCCGCACCAAACAGTTACATTGAGGGGATTCAATGGCTCTTAATGCATTTCATGTCTTTTATCGGTTCCTCAGAAATGCAAATTATGTTTATTCATATTTCCGCTTAAGTGGAAATCTGCTTCGTTCCTCATTATGATTTTGGATATGAAATCATCTTCTCCTCGCACTAGGCTTAACATGGGAGTAAAATAACCTCACTTGACGGTCAGCAGAGAGCAATTGGTGAACGGTTTTGCACTTTAGAAGGGAATATCTTCAGGTCTTTCACCCAAATTCGAAGCAACGAATGTCTGCTGATGCCAAATTGTGTACATCGTTGTCTCGTCGATGTTTATGGATGCTTTCGGCTACAGCAATGAATTTCTCGGTCAAATGAGTACTCACTTCTTGCGACATCTCTAGTGAACCCAGTTTGCACGAAATGATAAGCCAAACTCTTAATTGTTACATAATATAGTGCAGGATAACGAAATGTACGATGCGTTAAAACAACAGACGTTCTTTAGACGTGTATCGCTTCATTGCTTATTGTCAATTAAGTCTCTATCTGTCACATTATAACTTTATTTTTGCTTCATCTTATACTAGAAGACGGCTACAAAACAATTATTTGGTCCCGATGTTCAGGAATGACTACAGCCGTAGACGATATGTAGCAGTAATTTCAGCTACCTTAAAGCCAATATTTTTGAAAGAAAGCAAAACCAAAGGTTTTTTTGTAAGAATGCAATTTTTCTTATGTAAACTTTTCAACAGTTTATACTAATCTTCTGCATACAAGCTACTCTGGCTTTGCAGAAAACAAACAATATACTATAACTTGTAAATTTTTGAGCCCAATATTATTCAATTCAATTCCTCTATATTTTTGTATATGTAGTTTTCTGGCAGGTTAATGTCTTTTTAAAAAGCGGAAAAATATTGTAATTTAAGTTAGGGAGCACGATGAAGTCTTGCATTCCTGGAGAATTTTATTGTAGTAGTCTGTAGTAGTGGGATATACCAGATATACCGGTATGAAGTGAGTGTCTTTTTGTGAAAATAAAAACCGAATTTTTAATGTGAAAGTAAAAAACATTTCATTCAATTTATTGGCCATTGCCAGCTACACATTTTCCCCATCTTTCAGGCAATTTATGGATTCCACGCCAATAAAACTGTTCGTGTTTTGAAGAAAACCAAAAAGTCACACAATTTTCGAATTCTTCGTAGGATTTGAAGTGCTGCTCAGCTAATGCGTGTCGCATCGATGAAAACAAATAGTAGTCGGAAGCAGCCAAGTCAAGTGAATAGGGCGGCTGGGATAGCAGCTCCCAGCCAAGTGTTTTTTCTTGTATCCTGTTTTTCTTTGTGTGCAAGTGCATTATCATGGAGCAAAATTAACTTGCCGTGTCTTCTGGCCCATTCTGATCGTTTTTTAACAAATGCATGGTTCAAATTGATTACTTTTTATCGGTAGCAATCTGCATTAACGATTTCACCGGGGTTTAGAAGCTCGTGGTACACCACACCTTTCTGGTCCCACCAGACACACAGCATTGTCTTCTAGCCGAATCGCTCTGGTTTTGCAGTGAAAGTTGATGGTTGTCCCGGATTAACCCATGATTTTTTCCGTTTATGATTTTAAAATTAAATCATTGTTCCATCACCAGTAAAAATTCGATGCAAAACTGATTTATTATCGTGTCTTTGAAGCAAAATTTCACAAGTTGTTTTTCGGTTTTTCATCTGCCTTTCATTCAATTAATGTGGCACCCATTCTCCAGATTTTCCCATAGCTTTTAAGCGTTCAGAAATTGTTTGCTGTGCAATATTTAACATTTCTGCCATTTGTTTCTGACTCAGTGTCATCTTCATCCAATATTGTTTGCAATTCGTCGTGTTCAAACTTTTTTGGTTGTCTTCTAGGTTCTTCATTTCTCACATCAAAATCGTTATCTCTGAATCGTTGAAACCATCTTTTGCATGTTGCTTCTGATAGAGCATGATCACCATATGCCTCGACAAGCATTCGATGCGACTCTGCAGCACTTTTCTTCAAATGAAAACAAAAAATTAATGCTTTCCGCAAGTCATCATTTTCTGGTATAAAGTTCGACATTTTTAACACGATGAAAAAATATGATGTTGTTTGACAGGTGTCATAGCAACCAAACAAAAAAAAAAAAAAAAAAATTAAGGCCCATTCACAATAAATGTTCCCTATCGAGACATTTGTATTGTATCTTGCCGCTCACTTCATACCGGGACTCCAGGTATATTATATATGTGTAACATACCTACATACATTTAAAAATTTGTACGGTATTCTGTCCATTTTTGCTGCTTTTTTTGGCTTAATTGAACTTAGTGTTGATGCAAGCTCTTCCACCGTGAAATCGGCGTCGGAAAACTGATCTATTATCAACGGCTCCGAGTGCTGAAACCGGTTGGCTCTGCACTCAATATTGAGCAGAGAAGCAAAATACTCTATTAACTCATTTGACTAAAAAAAAATCAGCCTATTGAGTTCCTAGACTCGTTTGGCTAATTCATACATTTCCAGAAATCCCCTACCGATCTTGCATATCACAAGGAAACAAAGGATCACGATCATGCTGTGTGCTTTTTTTTTCGCGCCTAACTTCTTGTATTGCTTGATAGCTGCTACGTAACTTAGGCTGAAAGCTTTTCTTGAATTTTGCTCAGTTGGTTGAATAGGAACGGATGTTTCTATAATCTTTTGAATATCCTCAATACATTAAGGATCAATATTGACCGTGATCAGCTTGTTGTTTAAATTACGATGATACTCGTATTTCATTTTAGTTTTAGCAAAAGCTTAAGTTCCATTACTTCAAAATTATCAGGACGACCAGTGGCATTTACTCTGAAAACGTGTTCGGGTTAGCTACGAAGGCGGATACGGTTGGTTGAGACCAATTTCTAGCTGCTAAGCAATAATCTATAACTGAACGAGCAGAGGAGTGCATAGATGTGCGTGATCATTCAAGCTTCTGCCATTCAGGATATGAAGGTTGAAGAAATCGCACAAATTTATAAATTTTACACCCTTATTGTCTCTTCAATTTTCTTTTGTGGCACGTGATACGATTTGAGAGTATATAGTTAAATGCATAAATGCATAGCATAAATTGTCAATCCAGTCATTGAAGTTTAGGTATAACGGAAAAATGAACCCATTAATACCTTCCATCTGACATAATTCGTTAAAGAAAGGCTTGCCTTGTATTTGATATAATTCCAATCTGTCGGTTACCAAGAAAATAAAAGGAAATTTCAGTCTACTACCACCAATTCTGACCTATGAATTTAAAGGATAATGTAGTTAGTCTAAATCTTATTTTTGGTTTTGGATATCGGGTTAACACTGAATAGCTTACATGCTTCTCTTATTGCTAGTGCTTCCACCTAAGAGCAAAAAAATAATTTGAAGTTTAGCAGCAGTAGAAAGACATCCGGCGACCGTAAAACTTTGCCATACAGTCTCCACATTCCCATTGTCCTACCGCAAAACATGGAAAGACATATGTAATGTGCAGGTTCAAGGACAGCTCTGCCTGAATGTCTGACTGTCATTTTATTTCTTTCAAATGCATTTTCATTTTAAAAGCGTAATGGTCCCATATACTCGTAACTCTGTTTAAAAGATCGACATATGGTATGTTTGAATAACGAGGAATGAAATGTAACGTTTTCTTCCTTCAAAAAACAGAGCAATTCGTGAAGCCCAGACTACAAGTATGCCCTAGCTCAGATTCTGGCCGAAACCATTCCTTTATACAGAAAAAATCGATTCCGTGAGTTCTGATGTCATTCTATGTCCGTAAGATAAGAATGAAAAGACAGTCACGGCACAAGGGCATCTAAGATGGTTTTGAGAGGGCAGACTTTCTTCCTTTTTCTTTGGAATGGTGCTAAAGTCCGGGAAGACCAGGGCATTGGCTAATATGCATCTCCAGGTAACGTGGTTTTTTTTCAGCTGCCTTCAATTGCGCACAAATTGAACTAAGATCCCCTTCCAGTTGTGTGCGCCATGTGACATCACGATAGTTGTTCGCTCTAAAAGCATATCCTCAATTCTGCATTAATGCAAACGCCTCGTAAAGCAGGTCTGGAATGATCAGGCTCCTATTTAAAGCCTTTGGTGTTTCGAGAGATTGCTTTTCTATTAAATTGACTTCTTAGCCCAAGTAAGCGAGGACTTGCAAAAGTGGCACTTTCCATGATTTCCGCACTGGTGTCGGTTTCGAAGTTAATAGCGGATTTGAGCTTCTAATCGTGAGGTTTTGTCCTAAGTTTCGATAATGTGAATTTCTTTTTGTTGACAGGAAATATCTTGTTATTGCTGCACTGATTTCTAAACCCATCCTTACCATTGACAACTCACTGTGTTCTTTTCTGAACTGCGAATTTCGCACAAATCTTTTAAGAACGGTTTAGAAAAAATCACATCGCCTTG
The DNA here is from genome assembly GCA_907269105.1 of Volucella inanis. Taxonomy (NCBI): domain Eukaryota; kingdom Metazoa; phylum Arthropoda; class Insecta; order Diptera; family Syrphidae; genus Volucella; species Volucella inanis. Next base: position 155,816,769 of record OU026153.1, read on the forward strand.
TTTAAGTCTCTTGACATACAAGTAGAAGGTCTTGGCTTAGAGCAGTGTGCATTCTCCAACGTTATTACTCAGAGTCGAATGAGCTTGGAAGGGATATGCGGTTTAAAACCGCTAAAGAGGTTCTGTGTTTCAGTTTGGAACTCTTAGGTTTTTTCCAAGATCTGCGTTAATGCGCAAATTTGATGTGTGGTGGATTTTTTTGGCTGTTAGAGGATTTTACACGTCTATGAGTATACGATGTTGAGTGGACTTTTTCCCCTGTAGTTGGCGCAGTTAATGGGATATCCCACTTTGTGATTGGACAAGCAATGCTAACGTTCAAGAATACTTTCATAGACCTCGATTTAGAGATGAGTTGACGTATACTGTTCATCCAATTTCACTTGCTGCCTTCCACAGCAGCTTTATTAGATATAAGCTTGCCAGGTTGAAAAGTTCATTCTGTTTGACGTGGAATGCTATGTCAACACTGACTGTGGTTCTGCCATGAAGTTTCCTTCTGAATCGTTGAGGACTTCTGTTCGGAATTTTGCAGCTTTGGAATGCTGTTTTTTTTTTTTTTTTTTTGTAGAACTTCCGAACTTTATTCTTTTGATAGCACCTCATAATCTTTCTTTTTTCTTCTGAAAAGCCTATGTTATTCCCTTTTCTTTGTTTTTATTTGCAGTGCCACTTTGTACAACCCAGCGGTTTTATTATTGGGGCGGGTTGAAACCCAATACATCAGGGTTGCCTCTCTGCTTGCTTTTTGGCAGTGATGTTATTGGTCTTGTACGTTTGATACTGATGGTCCGATGACTTTTGCTATTATAGCCGTTCGACATTGAACTTCTTCACAATGGTTCAGTGGCTTTGGGCTATTACGAATATCCGCATTTATATCGTGGCCACAACAACATAATTGTCCGAGTCGATGTTAGTAGCTTGGAACTTTTCGACATCTAAAATACAAGGGCAGTGTCTTACATAGATCGCAATATGGTCAATTTGGTTTGGTTTATAGATATCAAGATATGGAATCCGTTATAGTTACATTACTTCCTGCAGCGCAATTAAAAGGCGTGTGTCGTTTTTTGAGATATCTAATGTCATGAAAGCTGTTACTTTTGACTTTATTACCATGGATTCACACCTCACCTAGCATGGTAATAAAATCACTAAGAACGATAATCACGCCATATTTATTGTATTGCTTGTAAGTTTTGTGGAGGAGCTCGTAGAAGCGGAATGGCAGTTTATGAGGCTTATGTTGGCGAATTAAGCCCTTATCAAGACTTGTACCCTAAATTTTGATCTAACCGCGAATTTTCATCCGAACATTGCTGTGACGGCTGTCCTTGTTCCGCCGGTTATCTATAAAATTCTCTAAAGTAGATATTACAGTTTTTAATCGTCTATTTGTCGTTACCATCCCATCCCATCTTTGCTAGTTGTTCGAATACATGCGGTCTGTTAGGGGTTCAAACATTCAATGTGCAAGTCCAAAAATCTTAGTGCTTTAATCGTTTGACAGGGTCGTCAAACCTGCCTGCATAATATCGCTTCATTGGATTCGGCTATCTGAATCTGTCATTTTGTTCTGTCTTCAACTAAGGCGTTGTAAATGAATGGAAAACTCAATCAACAACTTGACAAAGTGTTTCTGATTTCCCTTTTCTCCTTGCTTTCACTAAATTTTAGTAAATAATTAAAAATACTCGAAATTTCCTGAGATGGCCAACGACAGCTTTACAAATTTCACCACAAAGGGACACAATTAAAAGTGAAAAAAGGAAAAGAAAAAATAACAAAACAAGACCCATCACATTACGCTTATCGAGGTGTTGAAAGTCTCTCTAAAAACGGCCTATGCCGTTGTCTTCCCCACCAGAAACAAACAAGCATTGACGTTCTAGTATTAAAGAAATCGATTGAAATGAATCGTCCAATCTGATTCAATATCTAATTAAGTCTCGTAGCAAGGTTGTCCTTTTAGATTTCGCGTGTACATTCTCCATTCAACTAACCATGTTCGTGACAAAATATTTACCGGCAAAGGTCAAAGCGATAAGAACCAAAGTTGCTTTATTCGGACAGAGTACCCAGTCAAAGGTATTAAACCTATTAATGTCAGAGCTGTTAAAATACGAGTGTTACTTTGCAGTGGCTACTGTCAAAGGGTGGGTTTGGCTGAGACAGGAAGTCCAAAAACAGAACTAAAACGTTTTCCAATCAACATGTCAAATTTAAGCTGTTGTTGTTTGTTTTCTGAATTGCTGTTGAATACTGTCGTCATCGTCTGTAGCAGCTTTGTTAATTTCTTGAAACATATTAGTTATTGATCTTGATTTTACTATGTTAAGCCAACACTAAGCATAGAAGAAAAAAACTTCAATATTTCCTTACCGTTATTTGAGCGGAAATGTAAATAAAGACGCCGCCACCAAAGTAGTTTGGTGTAGGAGTTCAAGTACATTCCTTGGAGCAGCTTAATCCCAAAACGGTTTTTATTTGCATTAAATGACCATTAAGGGCTAATGTGTCCTAATTTCCGTACGTGCTAATACGCAATCAAGATAACGGTGTATGGACATTGAAACAGTTTTCGGTAAAGTCGATGTGGTGTACCTAAAACTCGTAGAATTTTGTCTCCCTTTGTTTTTTTTTTTTTTTTTTAATTTTTTTTCGTCCTCTTTATATAAAATATTTGGCTATTTCTTTTATCACAATTTATTTTTCCTTTTTTTCAGATCATGCGATACGCAGAAAACACATTTCGGTGAGTTGATTAATAATTTCAATTAACTTGGTCACAGAATATAGTTAAAGTGGTGATGGATTTTTGGTGGTCAGTGTATAAGGGGGTTAATTGTTGAATTGAGAACGTTTGCATTAGTGTTTATTAGTAGGGGACGATATCACTATTTTATGGTAATTTTGATAAATCTAAAAGAACTAATGTAGCTCAATTAATTTCGTTTGGGAAAGCAATTTGACACATTGTCATATTTATCAAACAAAAGGTTAGTTGGTAAATAGCTTAGTACACAAATTTTTAAGAAATGGCACACATATCAACAAAATCGATGATAAATCTTCTTTTAGTGACATTTTAAAATATTTGTGTGCATTAGAACTTGTTTTGAGTGACACTACTATGAGGACTTTAGACAGAATCTATGGCATCAGAGGAAGAAGTAAGCAGTAAGTATAAATAGCTTAAAGCCCCAAGCACTCTACGACGTTAGTTAATTTCTTAGGTGGAGTTCTATTCGGAGTTAATCTGGGGCACAACTAACAACCCCCCGTTATCTTGGTCCTAAGCTAATTGTCTTCAGTTGGTTGTGGTGCGTTCCTATTTGTGCACGCCCCTCAAGACGAGATTTTCTCTATAGGGTTTTCCCTCCGGGTTAGATTCAAAGAATCTAAGTGCATGAACATTGGTGTACATTCACTCTACATGTCCTAGCTATCTCAGGTGATACGTTGAATCTGTTCCTGTAAAGCGAGTCACCGCAAATGGGACCGGATATCTTACGAAGACTTATTCTCTCGAAATGAATGAGGATATCTTCATCCGCTTTCGATAGAGTTCAAAAGTAGGTCTGGGATGACCAAGGTCTTATATGGAGTCTTCTTCATAACCCAAAGAGACAGGATTAGTTGTTGTCTACTAAAGATACCATATTGTTGTACTTGGGAGATATTCACGATGGACTCGACAAGAGTAAAGACATTTGATCTAGTCAATCATCAGCTCTTAATAAAAATTCTTCATAGAGTTGGATTCAGAAGCCACATTAATAAATAGTTCGTTTAAGCACTACGCTAAGCGAGTCTTTAGATAGTTTTGTGGTTGGCGTTCCCCAAGGATCGGTCCTTGGTCCCTTGCTCTTTATATAAACTTGATTTTTAAATTTACATTAAAGGGAAATATTGGATCATTTGTTGATGATTTGGTTCTCTCCTACGTCACTTGTGCGGACATTATAAAACAGAAATGGTTACTGACTTCTCCATACTAAAGAACTGGTTTACGCTCCACCAAATGGTTTAAAGCAGCAAATCCAAAGAAATGTCATTTTCTCTTTGCAATCAGTTGATCGTCGGAGGAGTTTGTCTCCACGATTCTAACTGTAACAATGATAATTGCACAAATACTTTCATACATCTAATCTGTCTCAGAATTTAAGTATCTCGGTGTGACCATTGACAGCAAACTGAATTGCAAAGCCCACATTGCCAATATTAAAAAAATGTTTGAATATAGCTTTGAACAAGATTTTTCATCTACATAAATTAGTGCCATCAAATCTACTGACCATTATTTACTATGCGCTTGTCAACTCTCGCTTTGAATATGGTATTTCATGCTGTGGCAATGCCTATGCTAAAAATCTACAACCTCTTATCACCACCCAAAAGAAGGTAGTTCGTGTAATGATCCAGAATCCAGATGGGAGCCATCATTTTCATTGTTTCAATCTATTAATATATTGCCACTCAGACACCTATTTATTTATAAAGTGCTGAGGATGTTTTATTTGCGAGGTGGTAACTTAAGATGTACTTTTAGGCAACCGACTCCAGTCACAGTGTCAAGAAGGAATCAAGGACATTACAGGCGATTGGAAACCATTATGGCACCCTTCATATGCAACAGACTTAACCTAGATTTGTGCAAATTTAGATTCCTTAAAGACTTAAGAACTTGGCAGGGATGCCAAAACTGAATGTGGCTATGTATAGTTTGTCTCTATAGGTACTGTGGTATGCGTCTTTAAACTCCACTGGACTTCTTGGTTTCTTTTTAATAGAAATGAGTTGGTGTATACTCTCTATTAAGTCTTTTTCAGAATTTTTAAATACCTCGGCCAGTAAGCTTTCGATCGCTGTATTATCAATTTGATTTAGCGTTTCATGGTCACAAGATCGTTGCCCTTGTTTCGTTTGCTGGGGGCATCAACAGTAAGGTCGTCTATATCCGATGGTTGTTGCTGATTCGGAACTCTTTGGTTTTCTAAAGTTACCCTGCGCACAACTTCACTTCGGGGAAGCGGCGTTGCAACGAAAGACTAAAGTCGCTTCAGTGCTCTCTGAGCAGAAGAAAGGGGAAGAACATCGGCTTCTACAGACAAAGAAAAAAAGAGTACAAAAGCGCGCGATTTAGGATTTTAAGCGTAATACTCCAGGAAAAAAGTACGGAAGTTTTACCAACATGTAAAAGCAACGTGTTAAAGCTCGTACATCCGTACAGAAGCCTGTAGAAATGAAGAAGGAAAGCCAGCAATAGAATCACAGTCGGCGCTAAGAATATCGGAACACTCTTTCTGCAGAGCGAAGAAGCACAACATCCCGCCGTCAATCAGAATAAGTCATTCAACTTAGACGATGATAACCAAAACTTCTATCTACCCGACCAAAATGAAGTAAGGAAAGCAATATACATATGGTATATGCTGAAATCCAACAAAAAAAGCTGTATCTGACGGCTTACCGGCCCAGTTATTAAAATGTAAATGACTTTGTGGAAAGCATACACCATCTCATTTCTTAAATCTGGTCAGAAGGGTGTATGAATGATATAAACATCCACAAAAAAGGAGACCCCTTCATCTGCGTAAACTATACAGACATACGTGTAAATCTCCTCAACATCGCATACAAAATCTTATTTGCCATTTTGTGTGAACATCTAAGATCCTTCGTCGGCGAGCTTATTAGTCCGCATCAGTTGGGTTTCAGACCAAGAAAGATCACAATCAAACAAATCTTCACATTCTTGCAGATCCTGGAAAAAACTGAAGAAGTCCAAATCGATACCCACCATTTTTTACCCAAGCATTTATAGAAACGAAACATACGCTGCCTGTTTATTTCTGCTTTATCTTCTAAACATAAAGTGTTTGAACAAACGAATTGAAATATGAATTTTGATTGTTTTTTTTTTTTTTTTTTTTGATATTTCGCTGACCAAAAAAAAATTAAAAAAAAAATTATATATATATATATAAATCTCTACTTGCTGTGCAGTGGTCTTATCTTGGTAAAAAAAAAGAAATAATCATGTTTTGGATATGTAGAGCTATAAGCCCCAACTCACAAAATGAATCGTCACTCTGGATGATGGAAAATGACATTGATTAACAAGGATAGCAGCTTCTTTAAGATCACTCCAGTATGGAATGGTTGTTGATTGAACCCCAAATTCTTGGTAAAAAAAAAATTAATTATTAATGAGTATACATTTGGTAAGAGTCTGAGTTATATTTAATGAAAATATGACAACTTTTTCGTTTAAAAGTCTTTCTTCCTTTGCAACTTTTTCTCTTTTTCTTTTATATAATTTTTTAGAGGAAAAGAACTTTTTAAATTTGTAAAACTTTCACAAAACTTCATCTGCAGTCACATGTTTGGATGTATTCAATTCCCGGAATACCCCATGGCAAAGTCAAGGTTAAATCCACCATAAAAATTAAGTGACAAAAGACCATCAATCGGAATGACCAAGTTTGACATTCAAACTTTCGTCTACCGAACTTATAATTAGATCAACCTAACGACTCTTAAAAAAAAAGTGATATGACCTGAATAGCGGGATTCCTGATTTTTATAGATTTTTATAAATTAACTGTTAGGACAGCCATTACTACAGCAACATACTTGGACTTAAACAATTAAGTGGGCGCGTAATTATACGGCAGGATAATGTTTGCGGGCGTAGAATTATTCTAATTTTTGTCGCGCTATTCTTAAGTAGGCTACTACCAGCAATTGGTAGTAGTGCCATGGTGGAGCGGGTAGAAGGAGAGGGAAGTTCTTCCTTCAATAATTTACTTTGCTCAGTTTCTATGTTGGCTTGCGTAGGAGGAACATAATTTGATTAATGGAGTCCAGCTTAATTACCGAAAAACGGAAATACATTGTTCATTGTATTTAACTTAAGGACTGTTATTGGTTTGATTAGACGGTTGTGTGGGTTCTATTTTTTGTTGAAATCGCTCAGGTTACAAGTGAAAATTTTGATTAATGTGAACCTACATTTAGAGGACCTACACTTTTGGGCACAGACATGAAACTACAAATAGGTATTTTCCGAATAACAAGACACGAATAAGGAAACAGTGACAAACTACATAGTATTCATATTTGATAAATTAAATTCTTTCTTTCTTTCTATTGTAGGAGCCTTCCGATTGAATGAGGAATGAGGATTTAATGAGGATATGGGATGATACTTGGAACTGCTTTGACTTGTCAAAAGGTTAAAATATATCTATATTAGGTCAATTGGGTTATGTTACTTTTTCGGATTATACTAGTACATAACTACCTGATAAGTGGTAGTGAGTTGCTCGTACGTATTTAATTTGTTATCAACCTGTTTCTTTAGTAACTATATGGAAATGGGAGCTAGGTGTTATTCTTGATAAAGAACTCAATTTTTGTTCCCATACTTACAGAGTCATAAATAAAGTCAATTCCGCATTTGGTTTTATCAAGCGCTGATCTAACGAATTCTTCAACTGCTATATTACTAAGTCCCTTTTTAAAACCTTCATTCGGCGTCTTCGTTAAAGCCGTACAACGCGCAGATTCCTCTAATTTACTTTACGGGGACTCCCCTAGGACTAATTATTTAAATTTACCACAGTACGCAGATCGGCTGAAACTTATATGTAGAATTGCAGCCACTTTCCGTACGCGAAAAGGATATTTCCCTTGTCCATTAGATACTAGCTGGTAGCATCGACAGCTCCTCTTTTCTTCGGCTTAGAGTAAATTATGGATTCCTGGAACCGATGTCTAGTATGCTATGGGAAATTAATTGTGTTCAAACCCTCTTCCATTTCTATCTTTTACTCTTCCCTTGTCCCTCGACTAATCACAAAACCTTTTAGTTTTTAAGTATAGCTTTAAGTTGATTTTGTTGATCTAGTCTAATATTTAAGTATTTTGTACATGAAGTAAGATTCAATAAATCCGTTCGGGCTTAAACGGGCCTCACATCAAATCAAATCAAATAAGGGTAACCACCACAATTCTGTAGTATGCTAAGCTTAGCACTCGGACCTGCGCAAGATGAGCAACTGCAGTATAAGAGAACGATCTAGAAATGTTTTGATGAACTAATTCCCAATATGCAATCAACGACGACAGGAGGTGGATTCGAATTTTAAAATACTCGAAGCTTAGGTCTTGTGTGGACGTTTCCGCGTTTAAAGAGGTTTTAATTGAGTGAGAGGAATTCCTGCTGAACCAAAGGCAGCACTCATATTCCCGTAGTGGGTTACTTTCATTAGGCTGGTGGGTAGTATATTCAAATGGTAGTATACTGGCTTCCAAATAGGACGGTTCGGGGTTCAATATCAGCTATGCCCCAAAGACATTCTTTTCTTCAGGGAACTAAATTCAAGTAAGTCCAATCACACTAACGATTTATTCTCCCCAATAAATGTTGAACCGTGATATAATAACCATTGAGCCCAAAACTTCTTCTTTCTCTCTCTGTCCCATGTTCCTAAAACCCTAACACGTACACATGAATTTTAAGTGTAGTAATACTTATTTTTTAAATAATAATAAGAACCTGAACCTTCAGTTTAAAGATTTTGCAGTCAAACCACGTTAAATAAAGAGAAAAAGGGCTGTTATTACACAGTTTGAACATGTTTGAATTCTTAGCATTATACATTAGAACAAACCATGAACAAAGGCCCCAAACTGCCGCAAAGGCACTATCACTATCATCCAAATGACTGATGAAATTGCCCTCTTTGCATCAAGTTTAAATTCACCAACATAACCTTGATAAGTACTCATGCCATCACAAAGGAAATGGTGGATTGGCCAAATACCATATTTCTTCAGCGAGCTCCTCAGCAAGAAATACGAGTATGAGCAATGTCCTAGCCATAAAATTAAGACATTTCTGCACAATTCAATAATGTAGCGTCCATGACACCAGATCTAAAAATTAACTTAGAATAATAGACTTTTTGGCAGCCCCACTACAAAAAACGACCTGGCGGACTATGCAATTCACAGCTTTCAAGAAATTTGACGTCAAGCGCCTTTTCTGATTGGATATCTTAAAACTTTTGAAGAAGTCCAAATATCATTCGCAAAAAATCACCGACAAGATTCTTTATTTAATGAAGTGTATCTGCAAGCGCATTCATCGAAAAGGAAAGAAACAGAAAAGAGAACAGCTCTATAGAGACTTTGGAGAGCTACTTCTACAGAAACAACCTAAAAAATAAATTGAACCTTCTAAGGACACAAAAATACCGAATGGACGCATGTTTTAGATTACAGTTGGTAATGAAAATTAACATGGACTACTTCTAACGATCGTTTAACGGCCAAAACAGCCATTATTACGATTCAGAATGAGCGATATAACAAGAACATGAAATCTGTCTGTCCGACCAAGATGAGGTCTAGATAAGAATAATTTACACAACACCTAGGTGCAAGAGCGTTCCTAAAGTACTATGTGAAGCTGTGATATTTTACACCAATCATCAGATATGTTCACAATCGACTAGATATTCAGCTGTAGGTAGATCTTTTTCATAAAATATTTATGCCAAAGTCATGCGTCTATATTCGACGATAATGGAAATAGTCGTTACCTACTCCGTGAAAAAAAATGTGTACCTATACCCAAGACTTTCGAAAAGGTGACGCGCTATCATGTGATTTCTTCAGCGTGTTCCAGTTTGAGATACAAGTATTTTGGGAACTGATTCAATGGTTCATGTTATAAAAAAAACATATGAGAGGCGTATTAGTCAACACTAATTGAATTTTAGTGTGTTTAAAAAACTTCTCTCAGGGTAGTAGGTATCAACAAATATTTAGTTATAACTCCTAGAGTATTAAATTAAATTAAGACCAACATCTCGAAAAAAGCATTGATAGTAATAGTGTTAAAATATAAATTACCCATTGATCAATTGGCTATCTTTCGAGCTCAGCTTGGTTGCTCTGTGTAGAGGACTACACTAGAAGTTACAACTAAATAATTGTTGGTACCTATTTCTCTCAATGAACTTTTTTTTTTTTAAACAATCCGTAACTTTGTGAGTGTTTATGATAAACCCCCCTCCCATAGGATGGTTTTCATAACATGAACCAATGAGCCGAATCCCAGAATATCTGTTTACCAAAACGGACCATCCTTTATAATCCAGATAGCAAGAACCATTTGTCTGCTTTTTCGACTTGACACAGCTTAAATCAGAAGAAGGCCAACTCAAGGCGCTGAACTCGCGAGAATCGCTAGATAATATCATATACCAAGAAGCGGATCTAACCGCACAAGGTTTGTGGTTGAGAAGAAAATAAGTACAGACTACGAAGCACTGTATCGAAAATTGGAAGAAGTACCGTCACAAACTATAAGCAATTGAAATACGAATGTAGCAATACGAACGTTGAAGAAAGTACGTTAGCAGGAGTGGCACTGTATCGAAAATTGGAAAAGGTAGCGTGACAAACCATAAGCAATCGGAAAGAATAAAAAACATATAGGGTGATTCATCCTAAGGTTTGATTTATAATGTAAAATAAAAAACAAAAATTTGAAAGTGAACTTCAAATTTTTACTATCAATTCAAAGAACAATTCATGGCATTTATTTCTTAAAAATGATATTATGTAAATCTTGGTCACGACTACGTATGAAGTGGTCCATTCCGAAGGTCCAATTTCGGACGACTCGTTGTAGCATAGTGACTGTAATGTTGGCTTCTAAAGCGTCAATCGTAGCTGGCCTATTCTTGAAGACCTGAGATTTAACATATCCCCAGAGAAAATAATCCAAAGGCTGCCAATTTACCGTAGCAAAACGTGAAATTAAGTGCTCACCAAAATGATTTCTCAACAAGTTCATTGTTTCACGCGCGGTATGGCTCTTAGCACCATCTTGTTGAAACCAGAGTTCACCCAGACCATCTGCTTAAATTTCAGGAAGCACATAGTCCAATAACATGGTGCGATAACGGTTACCATTGACGGTAACATTCTGATTTACCTCATTTTTGAAGAAATATGGACCAACGATTCCACCAGCCCATAAACCACACCATACCGTTGTTTTTACTCTTCGGGCTGCTCATCAGCCCAAATACGGCAATTTTGTTTATTAACATATCCATTGAGGCAGAAATTGGCTTCATAACTGAACAAAATTTCACGATAAAATGTCGGATTTTCATTGAGTTTTTCCAGAGCCCATCCACTGAAAATATGGCGCAAATTCAAGTCGTCTGGGTTCAATTCTTACACAAGTTAAATTTTGTACGCTTTTAGGCCGAGATCCTCACGTAAAATATGCCAAGTTGTCGAATACGCCAAACCAAGCTTCTGACAGCGCCGACGGATCAATTTGTCACGGTCTTCGCGTTAACTCTCAGCTACAGCTGCTTCAGTTTCAGTTTTATATGCATTTTATTTTCTTAATCACTAACTCTTACATACTAACAAAAAATGCTTAAATGCCAGCTTAAAATTACTTAACAATCTAATACTAACTTACTGGCCCCACACAGGAACTCTAAGCTACTCTAAATTCTTATATCTGTCTTTCGACTTTATGTACATTTTATTTTATTTTATAATATTTATTTTCTATACTTAAAGCTAAGAAAAACATTGTTGACAAAAAAATTAGCATATGGACGTTTTTTTAAATTCTTATAAAAACTTAATATCTAACATAAAATAAACCCTAGTCTACCTAACCTACATACACAATTCACACATACACACACCTAGACATTATACACAATAATATACATATATTAGTATATGGCTTTTGTATATTCCAATACATGTATATATTTTTTAATGGCTAACCTAAGCCTATGTAAGCTGGCCATCGCTATTTACAGTGCAAGTAGACTGGTCAGCTCTGCCTTATTAGTAAGGCTGCTCCGTAATTGACGGAAGCGACGACAAACCATCTTCTCCTTCATTTAACCACCAGGGATGCTGGTGCTGCCGAACGACATCCCTCTTATCGCGATTCCCCACTGCCCTACTGAACCAGAGACGATCCACACTGCTATGTGCGACGTCTCTGTTGTAGTTGAGTCGCCTGTCCCTAGCTGTCCGAGCGACATGGAATATTAACGGGACCGCTGCTCTATCCTGGATCAACCTTATCTGATCTAGGTAGAGGAATACTTCCGGCGGAACGAAGCCGTCCGAGCGCACACCTCGTGGTAAATGTAATTGGGGTAGTAAGCCCCAGATATCAGGTTATTCGTCGAGGTCATTACACTTGCAATGGGCCTTTGAGTTAGTTTAATTACGAAGTTTTCCACTCGTATTAGGTTCGCCCTGTTGTAAAGGACCTCATTAGGATAAAATTTTTTGTACTCCGATTCTGGTGTTCTGTACAAGCGAAGGCAAGTTCTAAGGCAAACCCTAAGGCAAACCCTCTCAAACAACCGAATCTTTACCATTAAGCTTGCTCGTACATTGAACCACACGTGACATCCAAATACCAGCATGGGCCTGATAAGGGCCATGTATCAGATTAGCTTTACCCTCGCATCGAGTTGGCTGTTATAAAATAGTCTCTTTGTAAGAACAAAAGCGCCTTTATTTCTGGCCAGAGCAGCATCTACATTTTTGTCAAAATATAGAAACTGATCAAGTTAGATCCCAAGGTATCTGACTATCTTTCGACAGGTAAGAGATTGTCCGTGTTGTCCAATGATCGATAACTTTCGCCAATTATTTCTGGTAGAGGCTCTAGACAATGGCGTCCTAAACAGAATGGTTTCCGACTTTCGAAAGTTGATTTTCAACTTCCAGTCATCGCAAAATCGTCTTATATTATCGAAGTCACGCTGCACGAGAGTATTAATGACCTCGATTCTTGGAAAAGTTCTGTACGCTATCAAATCGTCTGCATACGCAATAGTATGGGGAAGTGAACCTATCAAGTCGCTTGTATAAATGTTGAATAGGATCGGCGAATTGACCGCGCCTTGCGCAGACCATTTTTAATTTGAAATATTCCAACAGACACATCACCACTTTTCACGATGAACTGTCTGTTGGTTAGCATATTATAAAGAATGTACAAGACTGGTTTACTGATCAACAGCCAAGTTAGCTTATAGAAAAGACCGTCTAACCATACGGTGTCGAAGGCCTTCTCCAAGTCAACAAGGCAGGCACCAGTACATTGGTTTTTGCCTTTATTCCATTGGATATCGGACACCAGTTTAGACGCGGCATGTGAGATATCATGTCCCGCCTTAAAACCGAATTGATTATCCGGAACTAAATGTTTGTCCTCAACTTACCAAGACAGAGCTCTACTGATTACCTTTTCAAATACTTTACTGATATTCGGAAGGAGACTTATCGACCGGAGATTCGCCGGATTGGATATATCCTTTCCCTTTTTGGGGATAGGTTGAACCACCGCCGTTTTCCAATGGGCTGGATAATGTGCATTATTCATTGCTTTATTAAACAGGGTCGTGTAAATGTCCACCGCTTCTAGAGGAAGATGTCGTAGCACGATGTACGGAATAACATCGGTCCCCACTAATTTCTTACTCCTGACTGTGTCGAAGATCTCATGGAGTTCTTCCTTCGAAATAAACGAGGGTAGGTCATCCTCTCTGGCGATGCCATTATTTGCCATATTTTCATCGCTGAACTGGGTGAAATCAGAGCTCTCGGATCACCAGCTCTCTACTTCATTTCGAAAGCCGAAGTCGTGCACCAAGACGCGACTGTCCAGTTCATAACTAGGGCCAATGGTATCGGTGGCCTTGTATAGTTCGTGGAAAGTCGCCCCTATGGCCTCAACCTTCTCCTGTGGATCCTCGATCACAAAGAAGTCGTCATCATCAGCGGCCTCATTTGGATCGATACCTGCTATTGACAGTACCCGTTCGTTGTCTGTTGTACGGGCTATTTTAAGGCACTGAAGGTCATTTTATTTATTTTCGGGAACATATTCGGGTTGCTGGTGTTTACCATTGTTCCAATGAAAACTTACAGAAATTCTGTAATTCTCTTTTATTAGCGTTTGAATATTTTTAATCGCGGACTTCAGTGTCCTAATCTCGGGGTCTTGTCTGTCAGTTAACTGTCTGTACAGGTTTTTGAGTCTTGACAAAAGTCTACTTTTCTGGCGGTGCAACCGTCAATAGTAGGATTGCGGAACAGGTCTTCGTTAGTCGTACGTTGATACCGCGGTATTGCAGTGTCCATTGTTTGTTTAATTGTCTCGTCTATTCGTTTTAAGTACTTGTCGATCTCCTCGTTTGATAAATTCCTATTGAACATTGGCGTTTTCGCCAACGAGGAGAGTGCTCTTGTCAAAATTGCGGAGAAGCGGGTTAAACGAGTCTTACTGTAGTTGTAAGAAAATCTTTAGACAAACTCCTCCAATTCCGCAATTTCGTTGGGAACTGTAATTTCGGTGCTAAAACCGCAATGGTCGCTGTCATACACGAATGTGCGCAGACAGTTTAGAGTTTGAGGTGCAGCTGCTATACATAGTCTCTTCACTACGTGCTAGATGTGATCTAACCGGTCGAGTATCATCCACTTATGTAAACTGTGACTCAAATATGCGAATTGTATTGGCAATAGTGATTTCAGTAGGTCTGAAGGAATTGCACGAAAAACATTTCTTACAGAACGCTGATTTTCGTAATACAGCTGAACAATTTGGAGCCGCTGTTGTGGTGTGAGTCTTTTTATGCTGATTTGCCAAAAACGATACTGAACAAAAATGATCAAGCTTGATCAGGATCAAGCGTAAAGCGTGATCTGTAAAAAAAAGCCTATTGAAAAACAAGCCTTACGATGAATCACCCTATACAACACTGAGGCACGGTCGAGGGTAAGATCTTATATGGAAGGCGATAAGATCTCAATATGCTCCCAAGAGGTATATAAAAATGATTCCCGATAAGCACGATGACGTTAAAACGAGATATAAATACCCGCTGGAAATAACAGGAGAATATGAAGTTAGAGTTGGAGTCCACCAAAGCAGTGTACAAAGTCCGTTTCTTTCTAAAGTCAGCCAAGATTTTCTATCGTAGCAGAGAATTAACGAATCCAGAACGGTTTCCTTTTCGCTGATGAAAGCGTTTTCATTAGAAATGACAAGACAACTCCAACTCCTATTAATTGGATAAAGTCACTGAAATCTAACTGATGACGAATCAGTCGTACTGTGATGCGAATATCCTTTTCGTTTTTCCTTGCCCGCAAACGTAACTCATGCCATCTATTTAGAAGGGGTCATCATGGCTAAGTTAAGTAAGAGTGGCTGCTGGAAAGACCAACCCGTTTGGCCTATTGGCCCATTGTGATGCCACGTGCATCATATATACTCCTACTCTTGGAACCAATTTGAGCTTATGATGAAGCGTAGGAGACTTTTAACGTCTATATTCTCTATATTCTCTCTCTATTCCTTCTTTGAGAGAGAGCTGGGCATGTACAGAGTAATTGAAGGATTTTCTCTTCCTGATGTTGATGTTTCCTACTTAGAAAGATCAAACTCTTACAGGGATTCAGATCCAGCTTTTGACAGATCTGTTTAGTCGCTAGATACGTTAATCCAATAGACAACTTAAGGTTTATTATTTTGTTAGCATCCAGCTTTAAAATTAGATTGGTATACCGATGCTATCCTTTTCCGGTAGAATACTGGTACACAGAGTGGTTCCAATTTTGGAGACTTCATCGGCCCGCTTGTGTGCCCTAGTACACAACATAGGTGAATATTGAACTGCTCTGCCATCTCCTTAAGAGATGATCGGCAATCAAGGGCGATTCCGTAATTTGGTGAGACTAAGTCTAGACTAAGTGAGATTTGATTGCAGCCTGACTATCTATAAAGATGCGGATATCTTTCGCAGGTATCACGTTTATCTTCTGCCAGGACAGAGCTTCTTTAATTTTCAAAATTAAAGATATTATATACCGATATTGGGGTACAGTGTAAACGATTTTATCTGGGAAGATTCCCAGAATATAAGTGTGACCAAATATTTGTTCACCGTGTAGTCATTTTAAGGCGAATAGCTGCAATCGATATCGATAGATGTCAAGTGAAACAGAATATCTTGTACCATGGAGGGAGTAAGGGGTCATCATACTTAACAGCGAAGAATATCAATCCTCGTTTATCTTTGGGTTTTATGAATCCCTGAAATTCCGTAAGTTTCTTACTTACTATTTTACTCTACCTCCTAAGTCACTCGAACGGTTTGTATAAAAATCCGCTCGTCAAAAAGTGTTTACGTTTATGTTCTGATAATCAGGTACTGAACTGAAAAATGTTGTGTTCTGTTACCCGTATACCCAAAGAATAGATATTTTATGTCAAAATTGGAAACGGGAAAAATGACGAATTTGAAATTATGCCAGATGTGAACGAAACTCATGCTCACACTCAAGCCAGATGCTGTTGGCGAGGATGGGGTATACTATATGGTAAATCTGGTTTATAGAAATGACTGACATACTAATGCCATTCAATTGAGCAAATAAAAAGTTGGTTATCATGGGAGCAAGGATACGCCTTGCCATCGCTCACCGTCATTCCTTTGATACCAAAGCGGAACTCGTGTTGGAGGCAAAAAGTTCCACCCTTGGTATGGGTCAAGGCCGACCCCATACCTCTTACTGCTCTTATTGTCGCAACACCCAGTATCTTGCAACTCTACATTGTGTTAAGACCTTAAGACTTTGGGTTTAAGTTACAGCCACCATGACGCTCTCACAAGGGGGCCTACCTCTACAAGCCCGGAACGAAATCCAGGGAGCTCCTGACTATCATGGTACCGTGTTTTAAGTCATGGTATGGACTACCGGTGATCCTGGCACCCAACAGGACCTCTGACCGGCCGCTTGTTACTGGTCAAATCTTAGCAGCTTTCGGAATCGTAGGTATTGAAAACCTTTACGAAAAGACTAGTACATTGCTCTGCACCCGCTTTTTATTATACAACTTCATTGACAAGCGAAGCCTTGATAATTTGATGGGGGCCCCATGGATCATGGAAAGTGTTATATCTATTGTATGTAACGTTCTTGCTGGCATACATACATCTATCTAAACATTATAGAAAAATATGGGCCAATGATTCCGTCAACCATTAAAGCACACATCAGTAAAAGTTTGCTGATGCAACGGTGTTTCAATTATGACTTGCCAATTTTGTTCACTTTAGTTGCGGCAATCTGTTTGTTGGCGAAGCAATTCATAAATGAGCACGCTGAATAAAATTTTATGGTGAGCAAGAGGAACATGAGCATTCTCGTTTTTGGCCCATTCACTGAACATACGTAGCACAGGATTATCAAGGATTTACAACTTGATCTTGTAGGCTTGAAAAGCGAGATATTTCGGCAAAGTATTTTATAAAGTAGATGGAGTTAGCCGACGATTTCTATAATACAAGGTGTGCTTTGTCAGGTACTATCCCCATCACTCTGCGTACAATTTCCTTGTCGGAAAGTGTAAATAATACCATCGATGGTATCATCCTATACACTTGCTTAGTATTTAATATGCATTAGGGAGGTGGACAAAACCGCATCGTTACCTCCATGTGATGGCTGCTGGATAGCTATTTAATAGTGAATCAACCATGATTCCAACTCTATGCTGAGTCTAATTATATATAAATACGAGTATGATACGGAGTTAACTTCAGCACGCATGTGGCAGGCGAGACATCTCTCACTGACCTGATAGACAAGTGACCTCAGATGTCTAATAAAAGGTCTTTAGAAAGCCTTATCTGAACTTCTTCTCAACATATTTCGAGTTCAGGTCAATAAAGAACTTTCAGAACGGCCACAAATCTCAAACCAAAGCCTGTAAAGACGAATAAGAGAACAAAGTGGTAGAGTCGCAGTCGATGCTGAGGATATGTAAAGAGATGACGAACCAAATACTGCTGTCAGGCAGAATGAACTTTTCAACCTAGATGATGTAGACCGGCAACGGTCTACCCAACCTGGAAGAAGTGAATACCATATAGCCATATATTAAGCTTAAGTCTAACAGAGCTGCTGGAGTGGATGACCCGGTAGGCGTTTACTCTAAACTGCGGTAACTACAGATACATCACTCTTCTTAACATCTAGGACAAAGAGAGAGAAAGAAAGATTTTAGTGTCAGTGGTTATGTCGCCCCATGGGTGGTATCCAACATTCAATGGGGAGATTAAATTATTAGTGTAGTTGGACTTGTTGTTTTTTATTTTTTTTCTTGCTGCCTGGAAAAAGAATGTATTTCGATGGTATTGAACGGCGAACCGTCCAATTTGGAAGCCAATACACTACCACTTGAGTCACGGCCACCCACCCTGCCAAACTCGTCCGTTTATGCAGGACGAAAACTCGGTAGAATACTCACCGAAACCTTTGATATCAAAAAAGCGTTTCAGACAAGGTGTTTCGCTGTCATACGTTTTCTTTAAAATTTTTCTTAAAAGAATAGCGCAAAACATAACTCAACTCAATTCAAAACGCAAAATCTTACAAAAGTTTGTCCAATCAGCGTGATGTCAAAAGTGCTTACCAGAAATAAGGCGAAAGTGGCGGAAATGGATTTAACTGTCCAAGACCAAGCATATGCTGTCAACAATAAAGGACACGGAATACCAAACCCTCGGACAGAACGTCATCCCTGACAGATATAGCTTTGAGACAGTTAATAACTTTGTCTGCCTAGGCCCCACTATCAATTCGAAAACGAAACCAGCGCTGAGATCAAACATATAAAAGCTCTTGCCAATCGCTGCTTTTTTGGGCTAAGACGAACAACAAAAGCGACCCTAAATAAATAAAACCTTAATAATACCAGTCCTTGTCTATGGTGCAGAGGAAAATTCTTCGGCTGATTTTCGGAGACGGTAAGTGAAGGAAATATAACAACTTAGCCAGAACAGTGATGGTCCAAGGACTGAGGTGTTTGGGTCATGAAGAGCGGATGAACACCCATGATGCGGTTCGAAAAGTTTTTAAATCCGCATCGGAGGGATTGTGCAGGCGAAGAAGGCCGCGACTCAGGTGGTGCACACAAGTTGTAGGACTTTCGTGTGGGAAACTGGAGGCAGCTAGCTAAAGATCCAGCTAACTAAAGATACGTATTGCTTCGGGCCAAGATCCGCTTTGGACTGTAGTGCCATCTTATGTAAGTAAGTGTGTTCAGTAAGGTTAGGAACCTTGGCAGAGCTGCGACTGGTCTTCGGTACTAAATACTGGCGGCATTGAAGTTGTTGAAAGGTTTTGGGATACGAGTTCGGTGAACATTCTAGCGGTTTCTCGTGATTGCATCTTTTATACGTTTTATATTCTCAGTAGTTGTTTTTTGTTGTGGCGCTTGAAAAATCCACATTCACACGTTGATTGCAAAAAAGTGGTGCTCCGATTCAATGGCGGATCAATGGCGGAGGAACACTTGAGGCATGCCTTAGGTCAATGTGATGTAGTGTTTCTTTATGCAGAGACCCCCATATTCCCATGTGTATGTAGAAATGAAGAAAGGATTTAAAGTTAAAGTTAATTAACCTAAATTCGTTGCCAGACGTGGTGTCGTATAGGTCATGCTTATGAAATTCCAATCATAGACCCTCCCTCAATCGACGGCAACAATTTAGTCTTTTTATACACAGCGAGATATTTTTGTGTGACTTATTTTTGAAGGGAAACTGGCTACACGGTGACTACACCTATGAGGTGGTTGTCTGGTAGACGGCCTTAGAAAACACATTCAGCTGCAGCCAGCTAAACAGAGTGCAAAGAGCAGACATGAGGTCCAAAAGCGGAGCCAAACGTATTACTCCCCCCACCGCACTGGATATTCCGTTTCATTCTACTCCCCTCGAAATCTTCAGCAGGAAAGTGGTTGCTAACGCAGCTACTCGCCTTAAAACAACTATACAGTGGATAAATAAATTATTTGGTTACGTTAATATCCCTATTCCTAATACTCTGAAAGATTATCTCATTATGATATATTTTTTCGTTCTTTGCTTGCCTTCTTTTTCTGTATCTCAACCACCTTACCCTCTTTATCCAACCAGCAATCGTGTTCTTACATTTTACTACCAAAACTTGGAATACCTGCGATTTTTAACTCGAGCTATTTTTTTAAAATTTTATGGCTTTTCTTTCGACGTCCAAGAGCTTACAGAAATCAATATCGTTCCCGACATGAAGACCCATCACATCTTTAAAATAATGTTTTTTTTATAGATAACGATCTCATTTTCCCAATAAGATAGGATCATCAATCTCCCTTTATAAATTAATTTCTCCACGCAGAGACGTGGTACTTACCATTCACAATAGCCTTAACTCTAGATCTCTAAGATTTAAGTGTCTCAGTCGAAGAGTGTGTAGTTTTTCACTTGATCAAAGCTTTTACTGATTACTTAATAAATATGTAAGTCTCTGGATGAGCCAAAAATTACTTTTAGCCGACATAAGTCCCTCGATTGAATCATACTCTCAATGAATTATCTCGAGTCACCTTCAGCAAAGAGGACGACCATTTGTCTTCCCTAGAAAGCTGGTTAAACTCCTCAACGAGCATTCTTGATGTTCTCAGCCTCAAATGCACTTGTGCTTACAAGTTAAAACTCCATGCAATTAAGTTCCTTCCAATAAGGTTTCATCACAGATTATCGTTCATTTATTACGCGCATAACTTTGCACATAAAACTTTTGCCTTCCAGAGTTGCTCTGTGCTCTCAATTAGCTAGAGAAATTTAAATTTAAATTCGATTTTGAACGCTAAGCGTACAGAGTAAACGAACACTATACCATATGTACCTATTGTCGGTCCTATTCGTGGCTAAAGTACAATAGATAACGCCAGTTACCAAAGAGAAACCCCAACACAACACGTTCGAAAACCTCTCCGCAGGGATTAAAAATTTTTCTTACTAAACCCTTTTTGACCAGAAATCCATTATTCATCGAAGCTTATATCGCTAGGACCGAACTCCAACACACTAATTTACACATGGAAGATGGTGTCTTCATCTCAGTTTCCAACTGAAAGAACATGCTCAAGGGACTGTTCCCTCTCCAAATCAGTCTTTCGTGTCCAGAATTTCCTTAGAAACTTTCTACTTTCTATATTCCCTGTGCAATCTTCAACGGATATCTTCAAATCAAAGCTTGATGCTGAAAACTTTTCCGCTCACAATTCATTAATCTTGCTAAAATGTATTTACGAGTACTTGTGCACTCGCACACTATGCAACCAAATAGAGCCATCTTCCCTTATCTTCATCTGGCAATGGGCAACCCTCTTCTGAATTCAGGAAATATTTGAATTACAATTTGTGTTGGTCATGTGGGTGGCATGAGTTGTAGAAAAGTTGGTGGCCTATGAACTGGGACCAGAAGCTAGAGCACTAGTCAGTCGGTCGACCAGTAGGTCCTTCGGTCTTTTGGATTATTAGTCGTTCAGTCGTTCGGACGTACAGTCACTGCTGTTAACAAACTCTTGACGTAGTTTTAAGTGATTTAAGTTTGCAAAGCAATTATAATAATCCAAGATATTATTACATCACTTTTAGCAATTATTATTGTTTCAGCCTTGAGGATGAATTTTTAGCTTGACGTAGAAGTGAATGCAGTAGAAGTCTGGCACAGTCTGTGCCATTCATACACATTTTGCTCTGCGGTGGAAGTAAAGATTGTAGGAATACACAATTCTCCCTACTCAGAGTGCTGTGGGAAATGAAGGGATTATGCAACAGATTGGCAGTAGTTACATACTGCAGTTTGCAAATTTAACTAGGATCAGAATGTTGGAAAGTTGGAAGGGTTTACCTACGTTAGGAATACTGCTCGGGAACTCAACGAGTACTTTCATCCTAGTCCTTTGCAACTCGAACAGCTAAATGAAGTACTCACCTGATAAATAATTATTATTAATAGTTAATAGGAAAGACTATTTGAATAGAAATATTTGATGTAACTGAATTGTTAAGATTTTAGTATCAAATTTATCTGGTAATTTGTAAGTTTACAGAACAAAAGAATTACTCCATTAACTTGGGATAGGATCAACCAATTGCTTAACTGTCACGTTTCTGTTCATTACTAATCCAGTGACAAGTGACACTTAGAGGAACCTATCGTATTATAGAATCGGATTTTCACATTCCAGAGTCATCAATTTGCCCATTGCATTGGAATGACAGGACCTCTTACAATGTTATATTAAGTTTAAGTTACAGACAGCACTAGTTGGACAATATTGCTTTTGAAATAATTTTGTTATTATAGTGCCGACGCAATATTCGTATATATTCTTCTTTAAATAAAACACACGTATTATAATTATCTGGTTATCTTTATTATGTATTCTCTGGAAACCTCACTGAGTCGTTTGATGAGTGTAGGATAAGATAATACTACATACTAGGTGGAGTGAAAAGTAACCTCTTTGACTGCCATATTAAGGCAGACATGCTAAATTTCAGTGCGATACTGTCTTTAGTTTTGTTTTGACAGCTGATTGTTGTTGAAGTGTTTGGCATGATGTTGAGTATGTACAAAAACGATTTTCATTCTCTCATAAAACATTAATTTTTGTGAGGCAAAACGGCGAAGGAAACAAATGAAAACTTGGATAAATATTATGGGGCTAATGCTCCGTCAGATTACACCGTCAAATATTGGTTTCGAGAGTTTCGTGGTGGCTGCAACTCCACTACCGATATACCACTAGCACCGATGCGGTTACAGAGGACAATGTCAAAAAAATACATGAAATGGTGTTGGCTGTACGGATAGTGAAGGTGCGCGAACTAGCAGATACCACAAAGATCAGTACTGAGCGCACACGCCATACTTTGGGCAATATTCTGCATATAACAAAATTATTCTGCCGCTGGGTCCCGCGCATACTCACTCCTGACCAAAAACACGAACGCAAGGTCATTTCGAAAGAGTGTTTGGACTTGCTGATGCGGAATCGGGCGGACTTTTGACGTCGATTGGTAACTGTTGAACACCAGAGAACAGAATGAGTGCCTGGCAATGAAATGAAGCCGGCACGAGTGCTCCGAAGCGGCCGAGGAAGGCTCGATGGGTAGGAAAGGTTATGGAGTCGGTTTTCTGGGATTGTCATGGCATTCTCTTCGTGAACTACCTCGAAAAAGGAAAAACCATCAACAGCGAGTGTTACTGTGCATTATTGGAGCGATTGAAGGCCGAAATCGCTGCAAAACGGCGTCACATGAAGCGAAAAAAATTTTTATTTTTGCAAGACAATGCACCGGCGCACAAGAGCATCGCAACCATGGCTAAAATCGATGACTTACGTCTCCAATCGCTGTCGCATCCACCGTATTCGTCCGATTTGGCTCCCTCGGACTACTATCTCTTTCCAAACCTCAAAAGATGGCTCATCAATAAAAAATTAGGCTCACGCGAGGAAATCATCGACGCCACGGAGGAATATTTTGCAGACCTTCCGGAAAATTACTTTTCGGACGGGATCAAAAAGTTGGATAATCGTTGGAATAAGTGCATCAAACTGAAAGGAGACTATATTGAATAAAATAAAAAAAACATTTAAAAAAAAATTTTTTTTTTCATTCCCAAGGAAGTTACTTTTCACCCCATCTAGTTATAAGTGATAACATAAGTGAAGAGTGAGCTAGATAAACTTATATTTATTTCTACTACCATAGGTCCAATTAATCCTTCTGCCAGATAATGCAGACATTGAATGGATTATCTTACTAAACTTTCTTAAGACTTCTGCTTTCTTATGTTAGTTGTAGCGTGCAGTCTCAGTAACTTGCATTCCCTTACAATCGAAGCATCGACATATGATATATTTATCGAAGACCGTACCTCCAAATAAGGGGTATCGCAGTAGTTAAGTTCGCACTTTTTGCCATTGTTTGTCAACAGATGACTTCAGCAGTAAGTGCTGATCGATTTTGACATATCCAAAATATCATAAACCAAGCTTAGACATAGAAAATGTCTGATTTTGTGTCAAATAATTGTCATTTGCGGTAAGTGTTGACTTTTTTCTTTTATTCGAAGAAAATGGCAGCTGAAGCGCATCGAGAACTCCAAAACTTTTACGGAGATGCTGCTCTAAGTGAAGTGACGTGCAGTGATTGGTTTCGTCGCTTCAAGGACGGTGATTTCGCTGTTGACGAATGTCCGCTTGAAGGAAACCCAAAATACTTAGAAGGCGCTGAATTTGAAATTTGAGACTTTGCTCGATGAGGATCCATGCCAAATGCAAGAGCAAGTTGCTTCAGCATTAGGAGTTACCCGCTAAGCCATTTTCAAGCAAATGTATGCATTGAGAATGATGCAAAAACAAGGAACTTGGGTTCCTTATGATTTGAAACCAAGGGACGTTGAGGATTGAAAAATGGATTCATTACAGGAACACAAAGAGAAGAAAGTCAAGAAAACTGCCCGGTTATGCTTCTACGTCGTCGGCTCGGCCGAATAGGTAATGCTGTGTACTTGGTGGACCAGCTCAGTGTTATTTATTATGAACCGTTGAAACTCAACGAAAGCATCACTGGGGAACGATATCGACTTCGATATCGAGTAATGCGCGAAAAATGGCCACAATTCGGGCAGAGGCACAAAAAAGTGGTTTAACAGCATGACAACGCTCGAACTCACGTTGCAAAACCCTACCTGGAAACGCTCAAATGGGAAGTTCTACCCCACCTGCCATCCGATTATTACTTGTTGGTCTGGCTGATCAGTAGTTCCGCTCATATAAAGACATCAAAAAATTGCTTGATTCGTGGATAGCCCCAAAAGATAAACACTTTTACCGTACCGGTATTTGAGTTCTATCAGAAAGATGGGAAAAATTTGTAACTAGCGATGACTAATACTTTGTATGATTAATTTTCCACCATAAAATTGCATTTTCATAAAAAAAAGCAGCGATAATTAAGTTGAACACCTAATAATGTACTTAAAATAGGAAAATACACCTATTTCTGACCCTTTCGCTATAAAAAGTTCTCTCGTCTCATCGCCGTTTGGAGTTGATAAAAAATAACTGTAGGTCACCCCCTTTTCGTGCAAAAAATGAACGTTCAACTCACAGTGATTGCAGAAATTATATCAATAGACTGTTGGGTAAACATTTGAAATATTTTATCTACTCAACAAGTGACTCAAGGAATCCAATATACGAATATATCGTTGAAAGTACTTGGAGTTAACGCTGACTGATTTTTTACCTTCACCTTCAACTTGGAATAAGCATTGATCTAAGCCATCTCGACTGTCATTTATACGAGTACGATAGTCTTCTTCCGAGGTACAGTAATACCGCAAAAATAATCATACATCAAGTTTTATGTAAAATCCTCCATCCTGAAAGCCTGGTTATATACATATAAGAACTGTTGATGTTTTTTCCGGCACACTGAAGGTCAGCAACTATAGCCGAATAAAATTTTCGATCTTAAAAAGGAAAGTCGCTAAGGTATTTGAGTTTATGTTAAGCCTGAACCAGGGCATATCACAAATTTCAAGACATATGCCATACAAGTCCAACTGCTTTGGTATATAAGTAAGAATGTGAAACAGCTTACAGATTTGTGGTTCGCTAATAAATTTTTGACAATCGATGAGTAATACATCAGCTCGGGCACTTCCCGAAAAAAAGCGAAAAAGTTTGGTAAAATTTTCATTTAGCCTGGCACCTAACTCCATATAAAAATACTCCATCACCCTAGTCAGCTTAATTTGTCAATTAGCTTTCTATCGCTCTTGGAGCGAGGTCAGCTCACTTACCACATTTGTTACATACTATACGGACGAAGATTCTTACCTTTCTACCTACTCTTATATCCTTTCCAACTAAATGTCCCTTTGAATCCATTGTCTATCAACCGTAAGTCATAATCAAATTCGGTTTGTACCAGTATACATAGGCTTCATGAAGAAAAATCTAGAACAGCTTAAGCTTACAGTGAGAAGCTGAGAATGAAGTTATCCAGGATGCTATTGTGCTTTAAGTCCGCATACCATAAGCCATAACAGCTTTTGGGATCCCACTTAATTTTACCCATCTAAGTTGGAAGCACTCAGTTCATTCCTAGGCTAAGTAACTTTTTCTCGGATCAATCCAAAGTATACTCCGGACTTCTGAATGCTGAAAAAGGTAGGAATCTTAACGGTTAATTATAAGTGCCCCACTGAGCACCCAGGACCAATAGAAATATTCATACATGAATATGATTGCTTCGGGGACGCGAGTAATTAGGTGATTTTCAGAACAATGACGGACAAAATTTATGAACTAGAGAACGTATTGCGGCAACTTAAAATCGATATAAGATGCCTTGCATATTGTCGAAAATACGGCCCGATTTTGTTAGAGCTGAACTCGCAGACACATATTCGTACTTCAGCTTTCACGCACGAAGAGTATACGGCAGATTTACTATAATGACAGCCGCAGTTCGCGTTGCAAAGTGTCGGATTCGATCTCATACCCTTCAAAGTATAGCACACAATTGGAAATCTTGGGTTTGGATTTATTTATTTATTTATTTTTTTTTTTTTTTGTTGAGAAATATCGCGAAAGAAAGAAACATTTCGATAGACTTACATATCGTCTTCATCGATTTGGAAAAAGCGTGCAACAGACATTCGATAGTTCAATGGCTTTGTTAATAAGCAAAATTGTCACAATTGGTCATGCGAACAATTGGAGGTGTTCCAATAAGAGCCAATACATATATGGCATATGAAAGAATTGACTGTTTGGTGTGATTTTTATGTGGAGTATGAAGTACTTCTTCATAGAGACCACTATCGCTGTAAATACGTTTTTTTTTTTATATATAAATTAGAACTGGAAGGCTTGGAGGTTATGTGGTTTCTCATCTGATCAGTGTCACTGAAGGTAAATTCAGGTATCGTATTATTGCAAGAAATGGCCCTGTCAATTGGCCTTTAGACTCTCTTTGTTGGGGCTAGTCTGCACTTTGACAACAAGACGGAAACTTTAGGCAACTTTGAGTAGAACATTCAAAGTAAAACTGCCGGAACATCAACCGAATTTGCGAAAAACTCATAGAAATTTAGGTCCAGCGCACCTGGTCATGCAATCGGTTCATGTCTTCAAAGTGTGAAAAATATAAATGCTTAGTCTGCGTAGTTAACCACCAAGGAAATTGCGATGACGATGCTAAAAGTAAAACAACTGGATCACTCAAATGTTAAATCGTCAGCGAACGCATAGCATTATTATATTCAAGTATATCAAGGGTTTTCCAATAGGGACTTGACAACTTTGAATTTAATTTGTGAACGTAACTCTTTCACTAATCAAACTGTCACTGTCAATTTATTCAGAAAACTCAACATTTTCATCATGGTAAAGTACACTAACGAGCAACGTCTGCAAATTATAAAAATTATCTACAGATATTAGGAGTCGGTGACTGCAACTTTAAGAGCGTTAACTCCAATTTTCGGTCGTAATTCTCGCCCTAGTAGACAGGCAATAACAAGTTTAGTGCAAAAATTTGAGTCTACATATTCGTTGTGTGATGTTGCCGTGTCAGTGAGTCAACTGGTCAATTTGGTCGAAGTGTCGAAAATATCGCTGCCGTTCAGACATTCGTAGGACCTAAATCAATCAATTCCACGGCGTTCTCAAGAATTGGGCATCTTGGTTTACACATATACAAGGTCAAGCTGACTCAAGAATTGAAGCCGATGGACCATTTGAAGCGATGTACGCTCTCCGATAGGGTTCTGGAGAAGATGCGCCAAGATGATGAATTTCATCGCAAAATCATCTTTAGTGACGAAGCTAATTTTTGGCTCAATGGGTTAGTCAATAAGCAAAATATGCATTATTGGTCGGGAGAAAACCCACATGTGCTTCATGAATCACCACTTCATCCACAAAAAATAACTGTTTGGTGCGGTTTGCATGCCGGCGGCGTTATTGGGCCACATGATAACCGAATATTTTTGGCCCGAATTGGAAGATATGGACTTGGACGACATGTGATTTCAACTGGATGGTGCCACAAGCCACACAGCATACGCTACAATCGATTTATTGAAGAGTCAGTATGGTGAGCGTGTTATCTCAAGACATGAGCCAGTCGATTGGCCGCCTCGTTCGTGTGATTTAACGCCGTTTGACTATTTTCTGTGGGGCTACGTTAGGTCATTGGTTTATGCCAACACGCCGACGATGTTGGAAGAGCTCAGAGCCAACATTGAAAGCGAAATAGCGGCCGTTTCGGGCGAAATGTGTGGCCAAGTCGTTGAATATTGGGTCCAACGAATCGACCGCTGCAAACGTGCCCGCGGTGGCCATATGAACGAAGTCGAGTTCCATTCATAAATGTTTTGATTGTACTTCAAGCCAATAATAAAGTTTTGAAATATCTCAACTTGTTTGCCTTTTATTTAAAAAAAAAAAAAAAGTTGTCGAGTCGTTATTGGAAAACCCGATATAATCCTCCACACTGATCAAATTAGGATTTCCAATAAGGAAGATACGTTTTACAGAAACATCATCCAATTTGTGATGAACAACATCCCCTAAGCTTTTAAAATGCTAACATTGATAGAAGACTATCATCGCTTGTATATATTTGGTTGATCATTTATATAATTTTTGGAGGATAGCCATTAATCTTACTCTAAAACTTACTGCGTAATAGTATCTAAGAGAGGTGAAAACATTGTTCACATAGTGTAAGCCCTTGATGTTTCGTAGAATATCCCTCTTGTCATCTCTAATAAATTTTCTTAAAACTTATTTCCCTGAACGGAGTATTGACTGCCGTGAATTTGATGAATATGTCGTTTTTTTATTTATTAGCTTCTCTATGGCCTTTGTTTCAATAATAAGGAATCGCTTATGAAGATCATAAGCAATAAACAATGTTTTGGAGGTGAAGACAGTCATTGGTTTTATCTACACAAGAGGACTTTTTGCGACTCGCCTATTGCGAAATACTAAAGATCTTTTGTACCATTTAGTCAGAATTGTAGTTAGATTAGTAGGTTTTCTACCTTCCGAATGTAGTTAATAACGCTACTTTCAGAGGAATTCATAAGTTCGTTGGCACCGTTGAGAGCTGGAGGTTCACATAAGATGTGTTCAGCTGTTTCGCCTTCTTCAAGACAAAGTCGGCACTCCAGAGAATCGACTAGATTCATTTTGTTGGAGGTAATATCTTAAACCGTAATATCCTGTGAGATAACCAACTAAGTTTTTGATATCATTCCAACTAACTGTAGCTCTGCCTGAAATACAGTGGAACTTTTGACAATATCTATGGTTATATTTAGTCCGTTTATTTCAGTTCCTACTCCCGAATCCATTTTAAAACCATCCGCGGGCAATGCAGTTATTCACACTGAAAGCCTAAGTATGCACCATACCGCCATATGTTCTTGTGGTCTAAGTTAACTGTAATTTATCATCATAAGGCAATCGTCGAAAAATCTGCCTGCATGTCACTACCAGTTATGCTATTTATGTTTCTAAAGCAATAGGCTTATAACGGAGCTTAAACAGATTGAAATACCATATATATGGAAATTATATGTATATTCCAGCCATCTCAGACTTACTTACTTACTTAGATGGCGCTACAGTCCGGGATAGATAGTTTGGTCACAGCAAACTGGACAAAACGTAACTGAAAGAGATTTGCATTGAGAACGTTCAAGGATATCATCATCCAGAGCATCCTTAGTATCTCCTGACAAGGCTTTACTACTTATTTGCTTTGTTAAAGCGAAGAAATAGCAGTTGGCAAGAGTAACACTTCGTTTAAATACTGGCGAGTTGTCATTTTCAGATTTATTAACGGAGTCGAAAAATACAAACTCCATTATATTAAGGTTTTAGCTATCCTTTTTGACACTTGTCCGATTCATCGATTTTGTGTGTCACTTGTTGTTGACAGCATACATTTAGTTTTGCCCTCATTTATGACTTATCCCACTTTCTCGGATTCTGTTCCAATAATTGCGAGCCCCCGTAAATGTCATCAGTTATTGTACAGGATTTTGGAAAATTGTGCCTCTTGTGTTGACTTGTGAGCTTCGTAAAACTTTCACACGTGCGATGTTGAAAAGGTTGCACTACAGCGTATCAACTTGCCAAAATCCCCTTTCCACATAAGATGACTTGGCGAGATTGTTGCTGGCATACCAGGATATAATATCCTTGTGTTGTTCATCTCTAAAGATGATGTTATATGTGGGCTTAAAATCGATAAAAATG
Source organism: Volucella inanis (assembly GCA_907269105.1). Classification (NCBI taxonomy): domain Eukaryota; kingdom Metazoa; phylum Arthropoda; class Insecta; order Diptera; family Syrphidae; genus Volucella; species Volucella inanis. Next base: position 155,847,058 of record OU026153.1, read on the forward strand.
GGGACTTCTTGCTTTTTTTCTAGATAGTGGGACTTAACGGGCCGAAATCTGCACTGATTGGGGCCAATAAGGTTGTTGATAAATGACTTTAGACATGAACACAATGTGCGATGACAAGGCAACTGATGCTTTTATAAAGGTGTGAAGGTTCATTTCTTTAGACATACTTTCTGTCAAGTCATCTCCCAAAGCCTTTAATAAGTCTTGTTGTTCTTAAACTTGAGAATCATCTTATACTGTAAATGCATTTTTTTGACGAGGCTCATATCGTTGCCTTTTTAATAATTCGCCATTCCTCTGTTCTAGAACCGACGAACACGAACCCATTTCGCGACTTTTTTATTAGTTACTTATCATACATTTCTTTAATAACTTTATTTTGGTCATACCATATTCCCTTCATATGTTTGCAGATATAAGAGACTACATGTACATATAGGCTTTTTTTGATAGATCAAGCGTCACTCCTATTTGTTATTTTTGTTCAGTATCGTTTGGCAAGTCACCATGGGAAGACTTACACCACAACAGCATCTCTAAATTGTTCAGCTGTATTACGAAAATCAGCGTTCTGTGAGAAATGTGTTTTGTGCGATTCGAGCAACTTACGGTGCGCATAATCGACCTACTAAAACCACTACTGCCAATACCATTCTTAAATTTGAGTCCCAGTTTACATTAGTGGATGATACTCGACCGGTTAGACCACATCCAGCTCGTAGTGAAGAGACTATAGCAGACCGTGACGAATCGATTCGTCGTCGTTCTCAGCAGCTTGGCTTGGCGTATTCGACAACTTGGCGTATTTTACGTGAAGATCTTGGCCTAAAATCGTACAAAATTCAACTTGTGCAAGAATTGAAGCCGACGACTTTGCGTCATACTTTCAGTGAATGGGCTCTGGGAAAACTCAATGAAAATCCGGTGTTTTATCGTGAAATTTTGTTCAGTGATGAAGCCCATTTCTGGTTCAATGGATACGTTAATTAAAAAAATTGCAATATTTGGGCTGATGTGCAACCCTAAGAGTTCCAAGAGCTTGGGCTGATGGAATCATTGGTCCATATTTCTTCAAAAATGAGACAAATCAGAAAGTTATCGTCAATGGTAACCGTTATCGCGCCATGTTAACGGACTATATGCTTCCCGAAATTCAAGCACATGGTCTGGATGAGCTCTGGTTTCAACAAGACGGCGCTACGAGCTATACAGCGCGTGAAACAATGGACTTGTTGAGAAATCATTTTGGTGAGCACTTAATTTCACATTTTGCTACGGTAAATTGGCCGCCTAGGTCGTGCGATATCACACCTTTGGACTATTTTCTCTGGGGATATGTAAAATCTCATTTCTTCAGGAATTATCCAGCTACCATTGACGCTTTGGAAGACAACATTACTCGTGTTATCCGCGGATACCAATCGCTATACTGTCTCATCCGCTTTGCACATAGACCTCGTGAATAAATTTTGTTCTTCTCTGGAATACCGGATCGTACTCTTCGACGGCCTGCAGACACACTAGATGTGGCGTCTTTAATGGGTTTCTGGCAATGTCACTACTAGTTTTCTGTTCTTAATGTTGGCAGCTTAGGACTTTCTGAATAATTTTGGGATACTTGATCAGGAAAGGCTCTAGTAATCTTGCGATTTTTTTTTGCAGTACACTCGTACTTTTGCTACAAAAAAGTACTGGTTCGAGTTGATCCTGTCTCTTCGAAACTTTCAGATCAATGCAGTCAATCTTGTTGACGACGATTTTTTGATTTGGTGACTGTCAGTTACCTTCGTGGATGCCGAATTATAGGAGACGTTTAGTATTTAAGATTACATGTGCCCTACAGTGAAGTGGATAAACCTAAGGCAATTATAAGATATCATGTCGTGTAGTCTTTACTATCTAGCTATTTTCCCAAAAATGTTGTGCTTTCTTAAATTTAAATTAACAAGGTCGATCTTAACGTCGTGTTTAGGATTGTGATCACACGTTTGGCCTTTGGAAGTATGCCCGTATTTCAATGTGAATTGTAATTAGCGTTCGCTAACATGCCTGAGTCTATTAAGTCTGGAGATTGTGTTCGTCTGTTTTCTTCATCTTTTCGCAGAAAAGGCTCTATGATTTTCAATTCGATTTCTCGACAACAGGCTTGCAACTCCTTATACTTATCAAATTGGAATCTGATAAGTTTAATCCAATTAAAAGAACATTATCTAAAAGAGTGGTTTATTTCATAATCACACGTGTTATGTGTGATGTTATGTCTACATAGCTGTCCACCACTTAAGTTGTTGTGAGAATTCTTCTTCAGTACTCCAAATTAGTTTTAATTATTCAAAAAAACAATCCCAAAAATCTCCATAAATTCAAGAGAGACCATTCATTTGTTCGAAATCTACCATCTCATTAAAGTGGATATACGTTTCTTCAGCGAAACCTAAGGAATTAGTGTACCTACATTTTATCTTATTTTATTGGAATTCCTGCGCCCACTACAAATGATATATAGAGAGAGCGGTAAGGCAGTTACAACCCCACAACCACACCCCTCTGGTAATTACCTTGAAAGCGCATTTCGTAAATTTTTGTCGATCTTACTTGAAGCAACCACACATCCAAGACGTATACATAATTTTGTTTTTGTTCCTTTTTTTTTCTTTACTTTCAAAGCCCTCTTTTGATTTACGACTGCAAGGGTCATAAATTTCCACACCTAATCTCCATGTGGTAACCCCAACTTTCCAAAAAGTAATTTCTTTCTCAATTAACTGGAATAGACATGGCTGGTGATAGGGGAGATAAAATTGCACTTAAGGCGTAAAGTTATTCCATACGCATACGACATAAGCCACGACTGATGGAGGGCACCAGGAAGGCCAAAAGAGCTAACCAACGGAAGTAAAATGAAGGGAGTGAATAAAAAAATTAAAAAAAATCTGGCTTACAAAACAGAGTTTCAGTCAAGAAGGCATTAAACATTCACACACTTGGCCAAGTTCGAAGTATCAAGTTGTGAATTTTCTCACAAGAACATGCGAGTATACTCGTATAACTTGGAATGATATCTGTGGATATACGTTATACGACTCATCTTTGTGCAAGGAGAGGAACATTGCAATTTCGTTTCATTTATTCGCACCAGTCGAGTTGTTATGCGAAAATACACACACGTTTTCAGATAATGTATCTGTATACACATATACAGCATATAAATCTATACGTTCACCCGCCAAAAACTTACCTCTACCGGAAGGAACAATGACAACAGGTAAAACAAGAACTTTGATATGAGTTACACAAACTCCGAGTTCAACGGTACTAGTGTGTACTAGAGTTGCCATACCTAAGAGTTATTTTATTTTATCAAATTCTAGCAACGAATTAATAGTTAATATATTTTCATCATTAGCTTTGACCACCAATATAAGTGGGATTGTCCAGTGACTTTTCTTCACAGGAACTATTCTATCGTTTTCTGCTTTTACGGTTTGCTTTTGAGCGTATGGCAGAGAAGGAAATGATACAAAATCGATCTATTTATTTATTTATTTAGCGCGCGCTTAAGAGATTATTATACTCTTACAATGTTTACGAAGGAAAATTAGGGATTCAAGAAAGAAAGGTATCGATGTACGTTTTAAATGTATGAATATTATAATGACCAAGAAATAAAAAGCTCAGAAGGACGGAATCGCGATATTTTAGAATACTTCGGAAGGTGGACGTTGAGCTTTCATAGCGGGACGGGTGTTATAGTTAAGAGTTTGAATGAGCGGAATGCTACTGCCATTTTGAACTGACGAATGCCTTGTATATTGAAACCAGAGTAGAGGGGTTGAAATATTTCCTACATCATTTCAGGAAATTAAGACATTTCGCAGAATTTTTGGCGACATCGAATATGTGGTCGCAAATATCAAAATGTAAGGAGCTTAATATACGCTGCCGTTCCTGTTCTACTGCCGAATAGCAAGTATGTGATTTTGGAAATGAATATGAAAAGCGGAGTGCAATCTCCTCTGCAAAGGTATATATTGGAAACATAGTAGGAGACAAGAAATAATTGCTGAAGATTTATTTTGTAAGTATCATACTTGAAACTTTTCAAGGCAACTTGGGTTGAGCTTTCTGGATGGTAATTTATTCGTTGATCCCATATCGCTTTTAGATGCCTTAGAAATATCAAATGCAACTATCTTGCTTCCCCAGATTAGTGTACGCTTTGATTCTACTTCTCGGTGAAATATGATATCAAATCACCAGTGGACCTGCTGCTACGAGAATCGTACTACCGGTCATTAAGATGCTTTCGTGTTCCGATACATTTTATGAGCTGATGGTTTTTTAGCGTCTCCATGACATTAGAGAGACATTAGGGGCGTAAGCACAATGGTTCTGCTGGATGAGAGAGAAGAAACGGTTGATGATAAAGCTTCCCCTTCTTTGAATTTTAGACGCTGAAGAAAGACGTTGCAACTATTCTCGTATTGCCATATGGTTATTTTAGAAATCCTTTCTCTAAAACTTTTCTAAATTTCCTTTATCAGCTTTACTTGGTTTTGTTGGAGCTTTGTAGGTTTGACACATTCTACGTAACTTTTAGTAAAACTTCCCAACATAGCTTCAGAAGAACCACCTCTCTTTTTTTCGATTGCTGACTCCTCACACCCTTGATCCGGATTGTCACAATGCGTTCGCTCACATGGCATAAGCTTAAGAGTTCTTAAAAAAATCAACCACTTTCATCAAACCCGCACTCAAATAGATGCTGCGTTTATTCTTTGTACAAGTGAACGTTCTATATGTCATAGTTCTTCTTCCTTCTTTTGTATGTGACTTCCTTTTGCAATTCCTGAATGGCGCTCATATCTGCTTTATAGTAGTCTATTCTCTGCGCTTACACGTGACCTCATCCAAGGCGTTTGCTTGCTTCGCACCAGTAAAATTTTAAAGTGCCTCGGTAGTTAGCTCCATGAATTTTCTCTAACCAGGTCTTTGTGACAAAAGAGGCCGATATTACAGTATTGTATTGATTGTATAGTATTGATCCATTAAGTTCACCCACCGTTCATCCCATCCTTATTGACTTTTGCTCCAAACAAGTTCAAACCACTCATTTAATGATTATGCCATATTGACTGTTGAAACTACCGTTGACACAACCGTCCTCCTTCTGAGATCCAGTCATATCTAACAAGATAGTGTTTCAGTTTTCAACTACTCATCACTCGCGCTTACTAGCTGGGCATGTCAAGTCTAACAGGACTAAAACCCGGTGGCTACCACGGGAAGCAAACTTGATGAGGGTTCATAGTAACAGCATTAAACATCGTGCACATGTTGTCTCCACTCAGGGCATATCCTAATTGTGCAACACTAAGCCACCAGATAATCAGTAATGAATACTCGAACACTTGAAGAAAGTGCAGGTATGTTTGTATAAGCATCACCTGGCAACACTTTCAGGGACTCACTATCCTGTACCCAGTGCTCATATATAAGTATGAATGTAATATCATACAAATAAGGAACAACGGTATTTGTTTTTACATTTTAACTTGTTACGCAGTAAGCTAACCCTCATAAACGAACCCGGGGGTAGGGTGGGGTTAAGAAAAAAAGTAAAAAAGAAACAAATCTCACCTACAAGTAGGATGAAATAGTGAGAGAACTGAAAACATGCAAAAGTTTCGGGTACTTGAATCCGGATTTCTAACTATTCTGTAACTACAAGCATCTCCGAAGTACCGACTACAATGGAGTATACATTCTGTATTCGAATGCATGAAAATTACATACTAAGGTTTACTGATATACAAACAAGCACAAAGGATCCCGCTTTGGCAATAGCAATCCCTTATAGTTATTTAAAATTTTGATATATAGCCGCTCGGGAAGGAAAGTGTGTATGTAACATACTGTGTGCACCTAATGCGAGTATGAGTGCGAGTAGTATCCGTACGTTCAAAACTACGTTACGAGTTACGAAGTGAAGTAGCATAATCAGTGACGAGGCTTTATATACAAGTACAATGTTTAGCTAGAAGAACTAAAGCGATGGGAATAATCTTGATGGCGGGATGCAAGCAGCCAGGATATGAATGCATCCGAAAAAGTTTCCGTATGTTTGTGAGTTCGGCACTGGGACTGAAACTGAAACAGGGGCATAGACGGCAACGGCAACAAATTCGCTGTCATAGTCTGGAAATAAGCAGAATAAATGAAAGTCCCACTCACCAGATGTGTTCGCAAAGAATTCTGTTCGTCCGTTCATCCGTTCGACTGTCCGCTTTGGGTTACAGCTCTCGAGAAAAAGATTTTCTTTTCTGTTTTTTTGTTTTCCTGTTTAACTACGCGTAGCCTTGGTATATTATTCGTGTTCTTTGTATATGCTTTCTTGGGATGTGGGAGTACTTGTAAGTACCAACTCCGACACATAACTTTTTTCTTGGAGTTATTTCTCTATTTGAAGACTCAAAAGAGTATGGGGGAGTGGGTTGTTGTTGTGCAAACTACTCGTAGAAGGTCCAACGAAATTTACCATTTTCCTGCATCCAATGATGGAGCGAAATTTTTCGCAGTTTGCAAAAAAGTATTTTCTTTTGTAGAGTAGTAGTGATTTGTGTTGGCATTTGAAGCGGATGTATGTTTTGAGCATTCATGTTTGGAGTGCTGCTGCATTAGCTATTTAAGTTTTGCAAAACTTTGATGCAAGAAGCCACAAATGTCCTGAGGTTGTTCATTTTAGCATTCCCTTTTGAGGGTTCTTGTTGGTTTCTTTTTAGTGGAGTTTGTGGCATACGAGTATATACATAATACACATATTTGTATGTTCGGTTTTTTCGTAAAGAGTTGACTGGTATGTTAAGTAAGTAAGTTTGTTTTTGGGGAAAGTATTTTCTATAGTGCATTAGGTTTTGCCATTCCCAAAGTAAGAGAGCAAAGTCTCATTTTAAAATTTTAAACTGAGAATAATTGATCTGCCTTTTTTGGGGAAGATTAAATTGGGAATTGGAGCTGAAAGGAATATATTAGACTAATCTATTCGAATTAAGAAGGGTAATTGCTATTTGCTGTGTATCTGCAAGGAATTGCCTTTTAGCTATTGTAATGCAAAAGAGTATATCTGTTGTTCTTTCTTAAATTTTGACACTGAAGAATGAGCAATAATTTCAGTGATAGAGTGGCTATAGCATCTGCTGCTAACAATTTAGACATATGCGGACTGATAAGGGCACAAGCGGTAGAAGAAAAACAATTTACCATAATGAAATCAGCTGTATCATATGTTGAACGCTGCGAAAACTGCTCTCTCCCCAATCTTCTGCGATACCAGTGCCACAATTACTGTCAAGGAAGGACAATTTGATAACGCAATCGTAATTTCTTTTTAATTTTTCTGCACATGTGGACGGATAGTTTTAAATTGGTGCCGTTTTGTATGTTGTATCCTATGTTGGATTGATTACGTCGTGTTGTTTAGAATAGATAGTAAATAATTGAAGCGCGACATGTTTTCGGTCGTTCAAAATACCAATCCTGTTTGATCTGTTCATTGTTCCTTCATCTGTCCTTCTTTATCTCCGGTCTTATATTTTGTACATATGATATGTGTTTTACACACCTGTTTCATTTCAGTTAAGGGATTTTAGCTCTAGAACTTGATGCACCTCGTGTTGCAGCGTCTTCGCTTACACGGGTTTACTTCAGGCATACTCCGGATCCTAGCAAGAAACCGAACCGATTTAAAATGTTTATTGGCAAATTCGTTCTTTTAAAAACCGTTGCTATACGAAAAAAATCCTCTCCGAGGCTTACATCCGTAACTAAGAAAAGAAAAAGAGTCTGTACATTTTCCTCATTCAACTGGGATGCCTATAAAGTTGCACGTTACAATGCCAATACAATTTTTCGTGAATCTAAGCACACCTTCTATTCGGCCAAGCTGAATATATCCTTGTTGGAATGTACATTGGATACAAATCAGCTCAATAAGTACTTCCAACATGACAGTTAAGCGATTTATGCATAGTTCCGCTTTTGAAACTTTACCTGATATTGAATTTCAGTCCCGAGTTGATTTCAAAGTGGTGGCGAAGAATGAAATATTCTCTATCATCACCTCAATAAAGGCGTATGGTATAAAATGGCGTACATGGTGTGCCAATGCGATTAAATATTAAAACATGTGATACTCATTATAAACTTTTGCATTACGACTTCGCTTTTACTTCAGGCCTGGAAACATGGACATGTGATTCCTTTTACAAAAAAGTGTATCCTACTTCATCTAATGACTTTCAAACCATTAGCATTCTGCCGCGCTTATCAAAGGTCTTTGGAAAAGGGCACTCTACCCAAATCCTTGATCATCTTTCAAAGAGTGACTAATTTTATAAAATCAGGTTTTAGCGCGGGGCATAGCTGCTCGCCCGCAGTGATTAATAATAATGATGATAATCAAAAAGACATTGATAAGGGATTTTTAATCTATGTAACGAAAGGAAATAATTCAAACTGTACATTATTAATTTAATGATGCATTAACCCTTTGATGTCAGAATTAAAGTGGGAGTGGTTAAAAATATTTTGAATATAACACAGCCCATGTGTTTTATAGTAAAACCCAAAATTTTTGCAAAATTAAATTTTATTTATCAATATAGTTGCCTTCGACGGCGATACACTGATTGAAACGATTTTTCAATCTTTCGATACCAGTTTTGTAGTACGATTTCGGTTTAGCCTCAAAACAGGCCTCTATTTCGGCGATTACTTCTATATCGGTCTTAAATCTCTTTCAGGCGAGCATTCTTTTGAGGTCTGCGAACAGGAAATAGTCGCTGGGGGCCAAATCTGGAAAATACGGTAGGTGGGGAAGCGTGTGTGAAGTGTGAAATGAAACAAAACAATTTTATTGTGGGTTACAACACAATTGTACCTTACATTTTGAAAATTTTGATTTTGGAATACCGATTTGGCATAATCTACACTTTCCTTTTGCTCCCCATTCAACCCAATGACCGGCATGATCGAGACGCATGGATTTTGGAAGTTCTGATATACAAGGTGACTGACTGGAACTGCAACTTTTGAAAATGCTATAATTTTTTTTTATTTTTTGAAAAATTTAATTGTGCCAAAGCAAAAAATATTGGAAAATATATTCATTTTCAAATTCTATCAAATTGTATTATATATGTCTACCTTTGGCGCGAATAATGGCCTTGATACCATACCACCGACAGAGAAATCCAACGGATTTGCAAAAAAATTTTTTTTTAATAGCATACTACAGGTACTATCAAAAGAACAGGATTAGATAGTTTAAGGGAAACTATATATTTTTGAATTTCAAGTGCAGTAAACCCAGCAAAAAAAAAAACTTTCAGATAGAAAACTTGATTCTATTATGCTATTGTCACAGTAAAATGTGGAATTGTCGGCATTGTAAGTAATAGGACAAAAACCCATTCCAGAGAAGAAATTATTGAATAAGTTAGCAACGTTTAAAGGCTCGGAAATAATAGAATCGTTATTGTTTATTTTAATATCTATGCTGGAATTGTTTTCGTTAAGTATTTCTTTAACAACCTCCCATTATTTTTTAGCGTTTCCCATACTTCCAGCAAATTTATTGCTAAAAAGCACTTCTTTAAATTGGGATTTCAATTTTTAGCTCGCGACAAATCCTATCATAATATAGGGTGATTGATCGTAAGCTTTGATTTACAATGTAAAATAAAATACATAAATTTGAAAGTGAACCTACAATTTTTATTATCAGTTCAAAGAACAATTCATGGCATTTACATTTTGTAATTGATATCATGTTAATGTTGGCCACGACTACGTCTGAGGTGGTCCATTCGGAAGGTCCAAATTTGGACGACTCGTTCGAGCCTAGCGACTGGTATCTCGCGGATAACACGAGTAATGTTGGCTTCCAAAGCGTCAATCATAGCTGGTTTTTCCTAAAAACCTGAAACTTTACATATCCCCAGAGAAAATAGTCCAAAGGTGTGATATCGAACGATCTAGGCGGCCAATTTACTGTAGTAAAACGTGAAATTAAGAGCTCACCAAAATGATTTCTTTATAAGTCCATGGTTTCACGTGCGGTATGGATCTTAGCGCAGTCTTGTTGAAACCAGAGCTCACCGAGACCATGTGCTTGAATTTCAGGAAGCACATAGTCCGATAACATGGCGCGATAACGGTTACCATTGACGGTAACATTCTGATTTGCCTCATTTTTGAAGAAATATGGACCAATGATTCCACCAGTGATTCCATACCGTTGTTTTTAATGGATATAATGGTGGCTCTTGGTATTTTTCGGGTTACTCATCAGCCCATCGACAAAAAACGGCCTATTGAAAATCAAACCTTACGATGAAGGTAGAAAATTATGTTGTTTTGCATGTAGCAGGGAAAAATAATAATACATCCTGACGGACTCGAAGTGCAACCAACTTCAGACTGCAATAATTTTCAAACCGTTCATTACTGTGAGCTCAAATTTTGACACATGACAGATAATTTTATTATTTACAATCGTTTTAAAAGATTTGCGTCTCAGTTGTGTTGAAACTGAAACCATCCGCGGTGGAATTCAAACGTGATTGTGTGATTGATTTATATTTGGCTGGAAAAACACAAGTAGCTGTCGTTAGAGCCCATTAGCACCTCAACGTGAATAAATCATTTGTGTCTCAAACCATAGCCTGTTACCGTGATACTGGTAGCGTTGCAAAACGCCGTGGAGGTGGTCATAAAAAAACAGCAACATCGGCAGAAATGTTTCGGAAAGTGAAGGCTGGAATTGAGCGAAATCCGCGTCGAAGTGGAAGAAAAATGGCTCGTGAGCTCAACATATCGTTGGAACGGATGCAACACATGCTGACAACACATACGTACGATCTTACACCGCAACAGAAAAAAGTGAGTCGAAAGAGCGAAGGTGTTGCTACGCTTGCACGAAAGTGGTGAGTTGCCGAATTTGTTTTTTTCCGATGAGTCGCCATTTATTATCGAGCAATATGTCAACAAACAAAATGACCGAGTTTACTTACCAGAGAGGTCTTTCGAAAATTTGCACCTTCGGACGGCCACCAGAAAGCAGGCAGCACCGATTATCGCTCTCCGCTCGTATTTTTGGACCGTGACATCAAAATTAATGCAATCGTATACCGTGAAACTGTCTTAGAGACAGTATTGAAGCCTTGGGCAAACAATCATTTCGATCGGAGACCGTGGACATTTCAACAAGACTCGTCTCGGTCTCACAAAGCGTACGTCAACCAAGATTGGTTAAAAAACAATGTTCCACACTTCAGTTCTTCGACACAATGGATCGTGAATTCTCCGGATGCAAATTCGTTGGATTTCTCTGTCTGGGGTATTTTGAAGGCGAAGGTTGGCACTAAGAAATACCAAAGTTTGGACCACCTCAAACAAGCACTTCGCCGGGAATAAGCCAAAATACCGCAGAGCCACTTGCGTGCAGCGTGAAATGCTTTCTTCGGCCGTCTCAAGGCCATTATTCTCGCCAAAGATGGACATATTAAAAAGTGCTGATACAATTTCAAAATTGATGTATTTTTCAACATTTTTTGCTTCGGCACAATAAAATTTATCAAAAAATAAAAAAAATTATAGCATATTAAAGAGTTGCAGTCATTTGTAAGTTGCACTATGGAAAATGATAAGGGTGAAATTGACAATGCTAGAAGACAGATTGAAGTGCATTATTTTAGTTTTATCACTTATGATTAATTTGTGCAAATAAAACCAATGCCCTAGCTGCTCTAAGTCATGTTTTATGTCAGCAATTAAATCTAAAGCACAGCTACTAGAACAAGAGCTAGCGAAGTCATCAGCTAAACCTGTTCGTTTACCTTTGAAATATTTATTAAATATTAAATAAATGTACGTCAAGAAAAAAATCGGACCAAGTACTGAGCCTTGTGGTACACCAGTTTTCATGTCTAAAGACAGACTGAAACTATTATATACATATATTTATAACTTGCTTACCGTTATTTAGGTAAAAAAAAGAAACCATCTAAACATAAAGCTTCTAATTCCCTCTTTTTCCAATTCCTTTGTTAGTATTATATGGTTGACAGTATCAAATTCCTTAGTGTGATATCGATAAAAATAGTAGCAGTATATTTTTCATTGTAGTAGTTAAAGCTGTAAAACTATAGGAGTGCATCCTCTATTGACATATTAAAACCCAAACTGATTATTCCTAAAAAAAAGAAGATTTATCAGGAAAGGCCATTTATTTTTCACTGCCTTCCCAAATTTTTTTTAAAACAAACAAAAAGGGAGAGTAGAGAGATTGGCTTAAAGTTATTAAGAGTTTTACTATCACCTTTCTTTAATATCGGTATAACTGGTAAAAAAATACCACCAAGAATACCTTTATTAAAAATCTGCGTTATATCAACAATATTTAATGACATTATTTAATAAAAATATTATATGATCCATCTCTCGATGACGACTTAGAATTTTTGAGAGAGTTAATGATCCGGAATAATTCAAAATATGAAATCGGGTTATAATAAAAGCTATTGGCTTGACTCCATTCCCTGCTAAAATAATCTTTTGCACACATTAGAAGATTCAGATAAAACTGCTTTAAAAAGAGTCTTGGAAGCATCACTTGTAAAATATTGATTATGAATATTAAACATTTCATTGGGATTAACGTTATTATCTCCTTAAAAAGAGATGGTTGGGTTAGCTTTTTATTTATAAGCTCATTAAAAATTGCCTCATCTTTTCTCAAAATTTTTTGGCTAGTTGTAGTTTGTGGGTGTAATAATTTTCTTTGTAAATAGTCAAATCCGTGGCAACTTTTTGTGAAAGACTTCTTTGGTTGTTGTTTAGATTTAAATAGTACTTCAAGTGTGATTTTAGTCGGCGATACATCAAAATTAGCAGACTGAGATATATGAAGTTAGAGAGTGTCAAATGCACCCCCTCAACAGGTGATAGACCACTAATTTTCTATGCACCTGTTTTACTTTCTGTGGAGCAGGTGGTGGTGGGCGAAAAGAATGACGCCTTTGTTTATCACACGATATACAACGATATATATATATATATATATATATATATATATATATATATATATATATATAATATATATATTTATTGCATTTTAATTTTTTTCTTTCTCTTAAAACTGCTTGTTACCCCACACTAAACTTAACATTTTGATTGTTTATACAAATTATGTGTCATTTCTCACAAAACTTTTAGTTACAGAGTGATCACAATTATTCACCTCCGATATTTTTTAATGAATTTTGAAGTTATTTATATAAAAATAAAATAAATAAAATAAATTAAATGAACTTCAAATAATAATACTCCGAAATTTGCCTTATGGTCTTTGACAAAGCCTTAAAGTTTCGAACTATCGAACGTTAACGCCTTAGAAATATATGTCAGCAGATTTGGTCTTAATAAGATTATCTTATAGCCCCTTTATTCAATTACTAAGAGCTGACTGAACGTATTTCATGTCATTGTTTATGATTAACAAAAAGGAAGTGAAGTCATAATTGAAAATTGTACGACGCTTAAAATCACCTTTGAACCTTCGTTCACGGTCGTAAATAACGTATTGACCGCTGTCAGTATCCGCAACCAACCTGTTTTCTTACTATAGGGTTTTCCAATAGGGACTTGACAACTTTGAATTTAATTTGTGAACGCACTCTTTCACTAATCATCAAACTGTCACTGTCAATTTATTCAGTAAACTCAACGTTTTCATCATGGTAAAGAACACTAACGAGCTACGTCTGCAAACGTTCTCCGATTGGGTTCCGGGGAAGATGCGCCAAGATGATGAGTTTCATCGCAAAATCATCTTCAGTGACGAAGCTTATTTTTGTCTCAATGGGTTCGTCAATAAGCAAAATATGCATTATTGGTCGGGTGAAAACCCACATGTGCTACATGAATCACCATTTCATCCACAAAAAATAACTGTTTGGTGCGGTTTGCATGCCGGCGGCGTTATTAGGCCATATTTTTTTGTCGACGATAACGATCGTCACGTTACTGTGAATGGTCAGCGTTATCGCGCCATGATCACCGATTATTTTTGGCCCGGAATGGAAGATATGGACTTGGACGACATGTGGTTTCAACAGGATCATGCCACAAGTCACACAGCATACGCTACAATCGATTTATTGAAGAGTAAGTATGGTGAGCGTGTTATCTCAAGAGATGAGCCAGTCGATTAACCGCCTCGTTCGTGCGATTTAACGCCGTTTGACTATTTTCTGTGGGGCTACGTTAGGTCATTGGTTTATGCCAACACGCCGACGATGTTGGAAGAGCTCAGAGCCAACATTGAACGCAAAATAGCGGCCGTTTCGGGCGAAATGTGTGGCCGAGTCGTTGAAAATTGGGTCCAACGAATCGACCTCCGCAAACGTGCCCGCGGTTGCCATATGAACCAAGTCGAGTTCCAGTCATAAATGTTTTGATTGTACTTCAAGCCAGTAATAAAGTTTTTGAAATATCTCAAATGGTTTGCCTTTTATTTAAAAAAAAAAAATGTTGTCAAGTCGTTATTAGAAAACCCTGTAGCCTTAGTTTGATTCACAAAGCTAATGGTTCGCTTAGCATACGTTGTCTTCCCGCAGTACACTATCTGTCAAAAGTTTTCCAGTCGAATGTACTCTCAATGCTGTTAAAAATTCACAACACGTCCTTTTTTGTGGAGCAATAAGAATTATATGCACAGTGTCACCTACCAAATTTTGTTACAAAGGCTTCTAATTCCACGGCATTGTTATGAATGTTATATGCTTAAACAAGAAGCTTGGAGCATTCTCATCTTGAAAAGTCTTCTAGGGAAGACGGCTGTAAAATATTTGCAGAGATTTTTTTTATGTCTTCAATGCAAAGAGCCGAATGGGACTCAAAACCGAAACGAACTGGGCCTCTTCACCAGAAAATATAGAATCCCATCTATACCCCAAATTACTCTTCCCAGAATTTATTTAGTTTCTTCTACAAAAGCGGAGTTCTTAAGATATATTCTACAAAGTCTACTACACTGGAATCTAATTACGTTCTGTCATGTGTACAAATCATGGGAAGTCTACTCACATTGACGGAAAATTGACTACAAACGGCTTAATTGCATGAGTCGATATATTCATTCTAACGAATAATCTGCGATAGCTACCAAGCCAGTCCTAGATAAAAAAATTAAGTATTCGTCACTAAGGACCATAAGTGGTCGTTTGAGATCTATCTCCACTGTTGAATTAGATATGTTATTTCACTAGTGGACATCTTAGATAAGAAGATGGTGGTATATGTTACCTCAGTTACCAAACAGATCGCTCGCACTTCCTTAAGGACAGAAAGGCCATCAGTCATTATATGTATTAAACATACGGAAATTTTTTGCAGCTTTGAGGCAACTTCAGTATTAAAATCCATATCACAAGGAACTCTATGTGCCACTCTCTCTCCTATTCACCATCTACTATGGTAGTGTAGTTTACAAGAAAAATCTAAATAGGAAAACAATCAGAAATTAACTTGATCCATCATTGTCATTATTTCACGAGGATCCCAGACAATTGTGCAAAATAGCAGTATAGCCACCTAATGAGTCATAAGTTTCCTCAACATCACATGAAAGATTATATCTGGCAAATTATGTAAATGTCTGAAGCCATTCGTCAACAACCTGACTATGTCCGATCTCAGACCAGGAAAGTGCACAAACGACCTAATCTTCACATTCCGGCAGATCCTGGAAAAAACTCGATACCTACCATCTTTTCATTGATTTTAAGGCCGCATATAATAGCATTTATAGAGACGAGTTACGTTAAGTCAAGCCTAGTTTTGCCATCCCTACCAAACACTGAAGACAACATCTTTCAAAAGTCTGTGCAACTACTAGGATACGCCGATGATATCGACATAATTGGAAGAACACAGCTTGCTGTTAACGGTGCGTTTGCTATTATTTAAACGGAAGCTGTCAAAATGGGTTCAGTGGTAAATGAGGTTAGAACCGAGTATGTGCTTTCAACGAGAAGCGACACACAAAATTCACGAATTGAACAGAACCTCACAGTCGACTTCTATAATTTCAAGTTAGTAAGGGACTTTTTCTACCATGGCTCTGTTACCAATTCTACAAACAACACCTTAGAAGATGTACTCGTAAAATGAAGAATAATTCTTTCTTTGGGTTATGAAATTAGTTGAGAAGCAAGGCCCAAAAAACTAAGAAGACTAAGAAGACACAAATAAGACCTGGACCATCCCAGTCCTACTTTATAGCTCTGAAAAATGGACTCTATCGAAAGAGGATAAAGATATCCTCAGTCGTTTTGAGAGAAAAATCTATCGCTGATGACGCGTTTTGGAGAAGAATTATACGAGCTATACAGCGAAATGGACATAGTCAAAAAAATGCGCATCAGTCGCCTGAGGATGCTAAGACATGTAGAGCGAACGGACATTAATGTTCCTGCCCGCAGAGTCTTCCAATCTAACCTGGAGAGATCACACAGTAGAAGAAAATTCCACCTTAGATGGCGCCCATAAATAGAAGTGACCTCAGCCATTTTGGAGTGTGCAACTGGAGGCAGTTAGCGAAATACTAGACTAACTTGAGAATCTTGCTAGTTGCGGCCTAGGTTCACTCCGATCTGCCACCTAAATAAGTAAGTAAGAAGAGAGTATTTTAATATTAAAATATGCAAGTGCAGCTCATATATGTTATGCTAAAAGAATAGGCATAGCAGAGTTCGAAGTTCTGGCTTGCAAAATTCATTTGATGTGATCAAATTCAACCTGAAAAGCAACTCTATGGTGCTAGCTTTTCCCGTGAACATGGTCCGATTGAAACCGGTGCTGCAACCAGGAAGACATGGTGTTTAGATGGACAACATTTGAATGAAAATGCATATAAAGGATGACGTTGATTTACCTATGTTGATTTACGCCTTCCCTGATGCTTCAAATTAGGAAGGCTGACAATAACAAATGTCCCACAGTTGAAGAAGTTATCCCTTGCATTCAGGAGCTAATTTGCTATATAGAAATTGAAACTCTATGGTTATAATGCTCATCCGTGCAAACTCTTGAATAGCTAAGTAAATCTGTGTCAGAAATAAGGGAACTAAGGTTTGTGAGCATCCAAAGCTGACACGCGTTTCTTGGATTTCTGTGCAACTCGAGCTAACAAAAGATGTTTTGACGAGACCATTTAATCTAGGTATAATTCACGCCCTCTTATCTGTAACTTGGAGCGCGAATTTTTACTTCGTTTTCAAACAAGTGAAAATAAGGGACGCCATTTCCAGTACTCAGATTGTATCTGCTTTAAAGAACATAACAAAAATATCGTTCGTCCGCATGGATATGAATGATGGCAATTGAAGTCTATGATACTTATGAATCTTGCAGGTCTACTCGTATATCTGCCATTTCCTAGAACATTATCAAAGCCTTCAGCGCTTTTATTAATGGCCATGATGTATGCATTTAATTTCTGCCCAAAGCCATTAGAACTAGAAACCTTGTATCTTCACGCAACTCTCGTGTAAAACACCGCACTACTTGACTACTTGAAACACAGATCATTGCGCATAGGTGCTCGTAAAACCTCTACTCGACACTCGGTCACTATGTATACACATGTTTTAACTTAAAAGAGCACACGCCAAAAACGGACATTAAGCCACTAACAATTTTATGAATGCGTAGGGGGAACTAATTTTTATTTCCATTTGCATTTTTATGCACAGCATTTTATGGTCCTGTGGCTACAAACAAACAAAACAATTAAAATCATTAATTTATGACATGACTCGGAGTGAGGTCAATTAATTCACCATTTCGCCAGAGGATAAAACTATTCCCGCTTATGCGAAAGGCCGATAATGTGGTGGTTTTGTTTTAACTTTAAAGGACATGCTCTTAAAACAAAAATAAATGAAAAAAGTCTATGTGAAGGTAAACCTTTTTTATTCGTATCCCGAATTCATTTGTCTTTTCTTCCGTCCGTCTATTTTTCCATCTGGATGGTGTCGTTTTTTTCGTTTTTTTTATTTTTTTATTATTTGATAAACTTAATGAAATTCTAGTTGAGTTATTCTTCTGCTTTTCGTTTACTATACTCGTAGTCTTCTCTCCGTTTGAATGTAATGTTCGTGATGATTTTTAATTCAACTGTAAGCTCTCATGTCAGCAGGTAATTATCCTAAAAGGTTTCATTGTTTTTCTGTTTCATTCCTACCTGGCTGATGGGCATTTTATCTATGTACCTTATCCCTTCCCATAGCCGGTATCCTTTCTATTACTATTATTATCGCTAGAGCAGACCACTTCATCAAATTTCCTTTCAATCCTTGAAATAATGAAATTATGGCAATCAAAAGGATTTCACCCGCAATCCCCAATCTCCAAAAGTAATGGAAAGGGTGTGCTTAAACCCTTTTGGGCTTACAGCCGCCATACACTTAACTGACTCCAGACTCCAGAAGCTTGCTAGAGAAGGGAGATACCATCATAAGGGTATAAACCCAGTTTGAGACGAACAAAAAAAAAAAGGATACAAATCCAAAAACCAGAAACTCACCAGCGATGATAATGACAATAATGCGGATTAAAATACTTTAAACAATATAAAAAAAAAAGTAGGGAAAAGGGTGTCCTGCTGGTGGCGGCCTAGCTGGTTTTGTTGTTATTAATGGCGTTGGAGCACTTGGGGGTTGGATTGAACAGAAAAAAAAGACCGTCTAAATTATCAGCAGAAGTCCCTTGTGGGTCAATGCTGTGTGTACATTCCGTTCTTTATAATTTTGTTCTTTTTTTTATTCACTTGAGTTGTTTCAATTTAATTTCATCTGCTTAACTTCTCTGGTCTTTCATTCTTCTCTATTTTTTTTTCTCTCTCTCTTCAATGCGTTTCCTCTATGTGAATCCTTTGACTACTACTACTTCTGGTGTCTTATTTAGTGTCCCTTTTTTTTACTGAGTTGGAGTTTATAATTTAAATTCTTGCGAAGCATCCAGCCAGAGGGTTCTGCCTGCCTTCAGCAACAAGATCTCAAAATAATTAAATTTGTGATTTTTTTTCCTCCTGCTGGATTCTTTTTGCTAGCATTTTTTTTTTATTCATTTTCTGTGAACTTAATCTCAGAAGTTAACGAATTTAATCATCTACTAATCGATTACATTGCTGAATGATTAATTGTTTCCAGGTCAGTGAATATAGCACGGACGGACAAAGGTCGTAAAGGAGACGCTGCTTAATAAATGAGGCACGTTCACGTTGTAATAAATAGCGACAAATTGGAAATGGATACTCGGAATCCTGAAGTTGTGTTCAAAATTTTGCAAACTATTCGATTGGCTACTAAATAATTGTCGATTTCACACCTAGATGTCTTTAGCCATATTTTTTAATTGATTTGACAAAATTCGTTCCCGAGATTTTTCATTGAAATATGAACAATGATCAGGTCGAACAAATCGTGTAGATAGCAAATAAATTTAATACATCACATACAGCGATTGAGAAATATTTAAAATGTATGAAACTCGTTAAAAGGCTTGATAATTGGGTTCCACATGGTTTGAAAGAAACTCTTTTAATGAATCGCATCAACGCTTGCGATTTGGGTCTTACACACAATGTAAGGGTCATCCGATCTTTTTTGAAACGAATCACCACCGGCGATAAAAAGGGATTGTTCAAGTAATGTCAGCAGAAAACGATCATGGCCCAGGCTTGATGAGCCAGCACAATCCACTTCGAAAGCTGATATTAACTAAATGAAGATTATGCTCTCAATTTGGTGGGATTGGAAAGGTGTGGTGTATATAAATCAAATGATTTATTCGGATTTCTATTACCAAGAACTGGACGGAAACGGCCAGATTTCAAAGTGTCATTTTTCAACAAGGCAACGCTAGATCACATACATTTTTGGTCACTCGTCAAAAATTATTGGAACTTGGTTGGGAATTGATGTTACATCTACCATATAGCACTCACCTTGCTCCATAAGATTACCATTTATTTCGATCTTGGCAAAACTCTTTGGATGGTAAAATTTTCAATGATGATGTAAAATCGGACTTGGTTCAGGTTTTTTCCGATATAGTAAAGATCAGAAGTTCTACGAACGTGGAACTATGAAGTTGGCAGAAAGAGGGCAAAAGGTCCTCGAACAAAATGGGAAATATATCATTGATTAAATCTTATTCGTTGTTTTTTTAAAAAAAGTTTTTTATTTATATGACAAAATCGGCAATTACTTAGTTGCCAACTCAATAGAAGAATACCGAATTACCAAATACGAGCTATCCAATTTTAATATAAATCTCCGAAAATACTCGATGAACCATTGGAGATACGAGCATTTAATTAAAAGTCTGTCTTGCTTCAGTCAATGTACATAATGTTCCTCTTAATTGTTTCAAATGTTTTTCATCTGCCCTCACAAATGCAATGTCTTCTCATCTCTACATGTTGTACACGCGTTTTAGAACACAACAATTTTAGACAAATTGCACATTTCCTCCTTCAAAGAACTTCATTAAACTTTGGATAAGGCACAGTCTGCAACTGCATAAATTCCTGCTTGGTTTCAGGATCATTGCGTCGAACTCACCTTTCATCCCCAATATCAATTCAATCGAAAATGCCAGTCACAGTTGCCACTTTTTTCTGAGACTTCAAGATAATTCGGGTAAACAAGACTAAAAATAACTCAAACAAACTTGCTTTTTAAACGATAACGTTTTAATGTGCTCACGACTATACTACTGCGCCATTTACCAGAGCCGAGGAGACTTGGGTCTGATGTATATAGAGCCTTCTCTCTAGTGTTCTTTAATAAGTCTTTGTAACTCAATTGTCTCTTAAGACCACAAAAGACAAAACTGTAACTCTTCGTTTGATTTCTGACGAGCCTTCGTGCTCACAGTTAAATTATAGCCGGAGAAGAAAGGATTCCTAACTATATCAAAGCTACAGCTGAATGATCTTCTTTTGAAAGTCGATGCTATGCTGTCTTGTTGTTGACAGCCTTTTCTCTGTTTTTTAGTTGTTCACAACTAAACCAATTTTTGCCATTTCTGGTTCAATACTTGCAAATGTGCTCTTTCAATGAAATCAGTATTATTAGCGCATACAGGTAGTCGGACAGTTTTTTAAAAAATTGTGCCTCTGCTTTGCTAGTTTCGTACAATTTTATCATGTTCGACGTTAAAAAGGTTACACGATAATGCATCACCTTGACTAAGAAATTGTTTGGCATTTAAGGTTTTTGTAAGATTGTCTCTCACCTTGACGAAACAGCAAACGTTCTCCAATGTGATTCTACTCAATCTTACGACCTTGGTCGGGATGCTAGTACTAGACATGGCTCTGTATATCTCGTCTCTATTGATGCTATTGTGTGGCCTTGATCTGGACTTACATTTGCTCTTTAATCTGCTGTTGTGTGAAAAGTTGGCTCATTGTGGATATTCCATGACTCCAACTGCGCTGATATAAAGCTTGCTTCTTATGCTCTTTTTTCCGGTGAAACTGATATCCTTCCCTCATTGAATGCACGGGCCGAGTTGTTTTAAAGAAGTGCGTCTGGCTACACTCTTTTTCAAATGAAACGTCTAGTATGTGTGATTAGGTTAAACCCAGCACTTCTGACTTCTGACTACTTATTAGCATCAATGCTGCTGATCTAGAGCTTTAAATTCATAGTTGCAAAGGCGTTGACGAGAAATTGAGGGATTCGCAATAGGCAAAGTTTCTGGCATCTCGTTAGGATTGCAGCTATTCCCGGTTGTTGCGGCATCATATCCATAGATGTACCTTGGGTGCAACAAAATAGTGGTCATGGTTAAATTTAGATTCCCTGCATTGATCGCAACATGATAAGGTGTCCACCATGTTCCATTACGAATGTTGAATTGAGAAATTTCTGGGTTAGGTTTAATAATATCCGTCCCCATAGCAAAGCCAGTTAGCTTTTGCACGTTTCTAGAAAAAGATGTTTTACTTATTTATTTTGGCACAAGAATCGTTACAGTCTTTTGTAGCATCCGTTTATTTCTTCTATTGGATCATGAGCGCATTTCAGTCTGATAATGATGAATTTAGTCAGAACGGGGACACTCGCGTTAGCTTACTCATACGTGCCGAATATTTGAGACTTCATGCCTCAGTTTGCACACAAATTGACGTTCTGTTTTGCATTCACCGGATCATATATCTCAGTTCTTAGTTCCCTTTGCATCAATTTAATGTTTGGAAATTATACATATACGCACTATATCGACTGAATACATTATTATCCAAAGCTCTTTGATAGCCTCTTCAACGGATCAGAAATCAATTTTGTCAGGTTCAGCGTTGCAAGTTCTTCGGCTTTCTAAATTGTCATCCTTTGGGTGACCAAAAACAATATGCCAATGCCACCCACGGCGATATACTATATTACCTACCTTCAAAACCAACTATTACAAAAGCTGTGACGCAATAAACAAAGGCCGCCAAGATCGCAGAGTTTGCTCGAGGGACAGTATGTGCAGCTGGTCACATTACAGCGCAAGTGGTTAGTGCTCAGCACCTAGCACATTCACGCGGTCAAACGGAAACTAGGCAACATAAACGGAGGCGTCGTCAGCTCCTGGTAAGCTTTCTCGTCTCTTTATCTCCGACATCGCTCTCCCTGTGTTGGCTGTCAAATAAACCGAAAAATTACAACGGAAGACGTACGTTCTATATGCATTCTAAATCAGCTTATAAAGTCCCCTTAAGTGTACATTCGTTCACATAGCCATTCCACATTCAATTTGGGATCAGATTTCGTCCAGCATCTTCTGCTACCGGACACGCGTCTTATCGATCAGATAATGCTCCCGATTTCATTCTATTGCGTCCCTCCTCACAATGTACACCACCACGTGAAAACCACCGGACTGCCACTATCCTGTTGTGCAAGGCCTATATTGCCAAAACTCACCGCTCAAGCCAAATAAAACTTCACGCAATTCAGACATATATACATACCTGAGTTTTACCAAGCTTAACGGAGTCTTAACTTATTATGCTGGACAAGCCCACATTCAGCAGGATATACCTCGTTTGAGCACCAAATGAAAAACTCTCAATGCCACCGTACTGTGTCCCAAAGCTGCCCATATATACGCCGCGTTATGTCTTCACGTATATCTATAACATGCTCATAGCTTCGGACTCGCCAGTGGAACATTTACAGCATCTCGGAAAATTTCTAGTCGTCTCCACAATTAATTTCGAAAAGTGCGAAATGGACATAAATGCGATCGTGTTCTTGGGATAGCACCTGGACAGGAGTTTCAACAGCCAGTGACTGATTACGAACTTTATTCTTTTCGATGAGTACTCAAGTTTTTTCACTCATGCCTTTCGCATGTATCTGCCGACCAAATAGCCCTTTTCAAAATGCACCGTCAAGAAAGTTCGTTCGGCTCTCTCGTAGTCCAGAACAGCAATGTGTTGTAAGGCTCTTTTGAGGGCAGCTTAACTTGATCGGCCACTACATAACTACATACATATCATGTGTGACACATCAAACGCTACATTTGGCGCAGTTAAAGGCAATGTACTCGTAGACCCATATCCGAATACGTTTCGAAACACTTGATTTCCGCGCAAAAAATGAGCACATACAATAAGAAACTTTTGACTATTAAATTGACGATCGTGTATTTTCGACGCTTCATAGAACGTTGGCCTTTTGCAATTTTTATCGACCAAAGCTCCTGAGGTTTATCTTCCAGAATACACCCTCGCTATCTAGACTTAAAGGCGCAATTTTTAACGGATATGTACCTTTATATTAAGGATCATATCGGATATCAGTAATTGCAATGTATGGATACACTGCCATCTTCAAGGAGCTACAATGACCCAAAGCAGGTTTTTGCCGATAAAGATCAGAAGTTCTGCGAACTTGGAATTACTTAGTTGCCAACACAATGGAAGAATACCGAACTACCGAATACGAGTTACCCAGTTTTAATATAAATCTCCGAAAATACTTGACGAACCATTGGAGATACGAGCACTCAATTAAAAATCTGTCTTGCTTCAGTCAATATACATAATGCTAATATCTGAAATGTTCCGATATGTAGACATTCACATATGTATCACAGCGCTACCCAGGCTTCAATTATCTGGTCACTTAGATTAACCGGGTAACATACTTGCCAGTATGTACTTGTAAATGACATAACATCAGTTAATTATGTTATGCTTTCTTCCGTCACTGTGTTTTACACGTTGGTTCTCCGATTCGACTAACCTAACCTAACCTAACACTGCCGTCTATCACTCTCAACCAAATGGCATGTTAGAGCTATTGCATAGGACATTTAAGAAAGCCCCGATCATTCATGTGCCCGGGAACTCGCTTCAAGAACTTTCGCGCATACCATTTCGATTCCGTTCAATAGTGAACAAATCTGGTACTTCA
This sequence comes from Volucella inanis, assembly GCA_907269105.1. Lineage (NCBI taxonomy): Eukaryota > Metazoa > Arthropoda > Insecta > Diptera > Syrphidae > Volucella > Volucella inanis. The sequence continues at coordinate 155,871,603 of OU026153.1, forward strand.
TCGTCACAGGAAGCTTTTGGCCTGGAATCCGACTTTCAAGAAATTTGTCGTCAGTGCCCAGCAGAATTTAAGAATCAAATCCCTTGAAGAGCTGAGCGAATCGCTTTAGCGAACATCGCCTGATTTCGTCACATGTAATACAAAAGCAGCCCTCGTTCCAAAGAACATCATCGCTCCTTTGCATGTAACATATACATTTGCACAGACAGGGCGGTGGACCATAAGAAACCACAGTGGTCACCAAGCGCCCCAGGGGAGTTAAAGCCAAATGCTGGTCTGTGAGAAGTAGAATATTCGATCGATAATTGCTGTAAGAAGGCAGTTCCACACGTTAAATACCAGCACTGGAGATGAATTATTGTAACAAGTGATGGGTGATGGATCTGCGTCCATATAATTACCACCTTTCTCCGCTTAAAAAAAAAAAATAAATAAATAAATGAAACATTTCACATTAAGACACAGGGCACTTACAATAGTCATGGAATCAATTATTATTATAATTCAAATCCTACTTGAATTACGTCCACCAATCACACCAATTTGCCTCCATCAGGTTGTAAAAGGAACAATAACCTCTTGCTACTCCGAGGTCATCTTAAAACCTTGTCTGCCATCGAAGGTCGTTACTTCAATAGAGTACCATGTTGGAATGATTTAATTTAACAAAATCAACTAGGTACTATTGACTTATCTACAATCTCTCAATCCTTACGAGTTTCACACACACATACGTGCGTTTACATTAAATTTCGCCCTGTGGCGTTGGACCTTAAACAACTAAAATTTGTTTGATGTTCTGTGACTACATATGTAGTAAATGGAGTAGGATTAGAGCCCCCCCCCCCCCCACCTGGACGTTTTAGTGAAAACCAAATCATCTGAAAATAAACCATCTATGTCTGTTGGTTTCGGTTAGGAAGGGTTTTATTTAGTCTGAGCGATTGGAGAACAAGGCCTCGAGCCAATCAGTGATTATATAGAGGAAACGTTAGTTTTAGGTACAATTAACCCAAAATCACCTTTGTTAGCTCTTGGGGGTGTCCGAACTGTGCAATATATTGACTTCATTAATTTTGGTTTATTTCGGATAACTAATTAATTGGCCCTAACCAGAGGCAAAAGACTGGTGGCCAGCGGCACGGAAATGTCTAATTTTTCTATTGTGTGATTTCATTTATATTTTCAAAATAACTGGCATGAGACTGCAATCAATTATTTATTTTATCCTGTGACGGATTAATTTGTATTGCAGCCAGATTAGTGAATTTGGGTTAAGTGTTGTGGAAATGTTAATTAGTTTTGGTCCATTCTGAGTGTTCTAAATCTTAAAAGAGCCATGTTCTTCCGGAATTTTAGGTGGTATACGTTTGGTGTCATGATTAAAGAACCACAGGTCACCTGCCATATTGATGGATGATTCTCTTTCTTTTGATAGATATGGCAACGATTGTCGAGAGCACTGACAATCAAAACAAATAGTTCTTTATTTTTTTATAATTAATCAGAAGCTCTTATCATCTGCAGTTGCACATATTAAGTTAGTTGAGAACCCTTTCAACTTAAGCGCCACTAAGGATCGGAGACGGATTTGAAAATATAGAGTTTTTGTTCATTTGCGATAAAAGTTTTTAGACTGTATTTGACGATCTTTTGAGTGTATGCGGAGATACTGTCATACTTTCTGAAATTAAAAATGTATCGCGCTTCAGAATTGAACGCAATGACTATGCAAACTCAACGAGTTATTAAATAAAATTCCTAGATTTTTTATTTTGGTCACAATTTCAACGGGAGAGTTATTTAAATAGAATGCAGGGCCTAGATTCTGGTAAAACTGTCGATTTGAACGAGTTTGTACATAATTCGTTCAGAGTTGACCATGATGCTATATCAGAAAGGCCTTCATTTAGATATAATAATAATACAAATTTATTTCATGTAAAAACAGGACCAAATATTACTATACATTAAATACAAGATAATATAATTACAAGAGTTTTTATTGGGTATAACACATGGGCTGAAAAATCGGTGCCGTTTTATAGTAAAACACAAAATTTTTGCAAAATTCAACTTTATTTATCAATATAGTTGCCTTCGACTGATTGAAAAGATTTTTCAATCTTTCGATACCAGTTTTGTAGGCCTCTGTTTCGGCGATTACCTTTTCATTAGTCTTAAATCTCTTTCCGGCGAGCATTCTTTTAAGCCCTGCGAACAGGAAATAGTCGCTGGGGGCCAAATCTGAAGAATACGGTGGGTGGGGAAGCAATTCGTAGCCGAATTCATTTAATTTTGCCATCGTTTTCATCGACTTGTGACATGGTGCATTGTCTTGATGAAACAGCACTTTCTTTTTCTTCAAATGCGGCCGTTTTTCTGCGATTGGAGAAGTCGATGAAAATTATTCCATGCGTATCCCAAAATACGGATGCCATAACCTTGCCAGCCGACTGTTGAGTTTTTGGCCGTTTTGGACAAGGTTCGTCGCCTGCTCGCCACTCAGCTAACTGCCGACTTGACTCTGGTGTGAAGTAATGGAGCCAAGTTTCATCCATTGTCACATACCGACGCACACAACCGGCTTTATTGCGGTTGAACAGTTTTAAACAGTCCTCTGAATCATCAACACGTTGTTGTTTTTGGTCGACTGTAAGCAAACGCGGCACGCACTTTGAACAGAGCTTTAGCATGTCCAAATATTCGTGTATGATATATCCAACACGCTCTTTTGATATCTTCAAAGCCTCAGCTATATCGCTCAACTTCACTTTACGGTTATTCGTAGTCATTTTGTGGACTTTTTTGATGTTTTCATCTGAAACAGTCTCTTTTGGACGTGCGTGTATCATCTTCGGTGCTTGTATGACCACTTTTAAGTTTTTCAATCCACTTGCGAATGGTTCGTTCGGCTGGTGAAGAGCCCGGGTAACACTTATCAAAACATTTCTTTGCATCGGCTGCATTTTTTCCCATCAAAAAGCAATGATAAATCAACACACGAAATTGCTTTGAATCCATTTTTTTCACAATAATAAAAGTTGCTTCACTCACAACGCTATATCTCGAGAACTAATCGTCCGACAGGTGTCAAATTTATACACGTTGGTATAAGATACTAACTGAAAATGGTATGCATTTAATTCAAGTGGTGCCCTCTCTTACTAACGGCACGGACTTTTCACCCCATGCATTACATTTTAATTCGTGCGGTTTTTTTTTTTTTCAAAAGTTGAACGTTTATTTAAGAAAAACATGTACAATAGTATTATTCAAGGTATTGCCCATCTGAAGCTATGACTTTCCCCATCTTTCTAGCAATTTGTGGATCCCATCCCAAAAGAACTGCAGCGGCTTGGCAGCCAAGAATAAATCAAGCCAATTTTTGATATTCTGCTCTGATGTGAACCGTATTTCAGTGAGGGCGTTCTGCATCGACCGGATCAAATGGTAATCAGAAGGGGGCAATATCTGGGCTATGAGGCGTGTGGGGTAAGACTTCCCATCCACTGTTTTCCAAATAGTCCTTAACCGGAATAGCAGCGTGGGGCCGAGCGTTTTCATGATGGAAAGTTATTGCCTCGTGTGTGGTTGCATATTCCGGGCGTTTTTCGGCTACTGCTCTCTTCAAACGGATTAATTGTGTTCGGTAGCGTTGTCCATTGATGGTTTCACCCGGTTTTAGCAGCTCATAATAAAGCACATCCAGCTAATCCCACCAAATACAGAGCTTTACCTTCGCGCCATGGATATTCGGCTTTGCCGTTAATTTGGCTATTTGGCCGGGTTTCACGTATGATTTTTTGCGCTTTGGGTTGTCGTAATGGATCCATTTTTCATAACCAGTAACAATCCGATGCAAAAATGACTTCCTTTTGTGGCGTTTCAGCAGCATTTCGGACATGCAAAAGACGTCTCTTGGCTTGAGTTCATGTGGAACCCAATTTCCTTTCTTTTGAATATATCCAGCTGTTTTGAAATGGCTGCTTGAGTGACACCCAAAGATTCTGCGAGCTCTTCTTGTGTTTGGCAACAATCTTCATAGAGTAATGCTTCCAGTTCTTCATCTTCAAACTTTTTTGGCTGCCCAGGACGTTCATCGTCTTCCAAGCCAAAATCACCACTTTTAAATCGTGCAAACCACTTTTGGCACGTTCGCCCAGCTAGCGCATGTTCACCATAAACTTTTACCAAAATACGATGACTTTCGGCAGCAGTTTTCTTCATATTAAGGTAATGAAGAAGAACTCCCAGCAGAAAAACTTTTTCAGGCACAAAGTTCGACATATTTGAGGGGAAAAAAATTATTGTTGTTTACGCTTCAAATGAATAACACATACTGAAATGACGTACAATGACATTAGCTTTCCAACGCATGTTCCAATGGAATAATAACAATGGAATAATACAAGTCAGAAGGACAAGAGGCGAACGCACCGTTAATTTAAATAAATAAAGGAATAAATATGTAGATGGGGATTAACAATTGAAAATTAATGTATACGTATAGGGAGATATTAATGGAAAAAAAATATATAAGAGAAAAGAACAAAGAAGAAAAAAACAATTTTCTATTATACAATGATTGAAAGAAAAGAGCCATGTTCGAATATATTTTAAAAAGATTGATTCCTTTATTTCGCATCTAAGACTAGCTGGTAAACAATTAAAAAGGCGACATGCAGTAACATTATAAAACCGAGAAAAAATGCTTTATTGATATTTGGTACAACAACAAAATTACTGGTATTAACGCGTAGGTTGTAGTTTCTATAGAGTCTGGCAGCAGTATACCCGGATTAAGGAAAAAATATTTTAAGGACTTTGAAAAAGTATATATAAGTGTCTTGAGCTATGCGATTAACCCGGCAAATAATTCGAATAGAATGGCTTTGAAAGTTTGAATGAATAAGGAATTTATGAAAATTAAGAATAACATTGGACCCAGAAAGGGCCCTTGAGGAACACCTATATGGATTAGATTCTGTGAACTCAAGCTACTATTAATTTTTATCCTTTGCTTACCGTTACATAGATAAGAAGCAAACCGCACATGTATCGATCCTCTAAAGCCTATATTATACAGTTTAATAAGCAGCATCTTATGACCTACCGTATCAAAGGCTTTTGTAATATCTATAAATATATCAGCTGAAATTTGAAATTCATTCATACTTTCTAGTCTCTCTTTAGTTCTAAATTATACCATTTTGTTTTCTCTTAGTCCTACGTTTATCCCTACGTCTACTCATGGCAGTCCTTCGGTGTTAGATTTTTTTGTAACAAATTGTCCAAACTCTATTTTAAACCCGATCACTAAAAGTGAACCAAACTCTGACCATAATCCTGTGCACTGTCGACTTTTAAATTCGGGGTTGACAAAAATGCAATTTATATAGGATATCAAGCGTACTGATTGGCACCATTTCTAAAGGATAATCAAAAGAGACCTAAGTGATGTCTCCATCCGCATTGATAACGTCCTCAGTACAGATGATGTTGATCGCTCTGTTGAACTTTTTACTATTGTAATTCGGTTCTTAGTGCTGCTAATGAATCTGCCAAAAAAATTCCCAAAAAGTATTATATGTCCACTATCTTTCCATTTATTGTTGCAAATTCGACATCCGAATTTTCGCGAATATGTTCGAACTCTTAGTAAATTAACTTCAAAACTTATTGCTAATCAATGCAATAATGAATGGAACCACAAATTAAATTCCTTGGACAAATGTGGAAAGCCCTTCTGGAATATAATGCGGGTTTTAAAAAACAAACACAGAATTATTCCAGGATTTAAAAGCCCCTCTTTTTTTAACTTTACCGATAAGGAAAGAACAAGTATTCTAGCTGATGTCTTCAAGAAAAATCATTCTATTGCTTCCAATATCGGTGATCCTCTTTTAACTACTGTAGTAGATTCAAGGACTGAGGAACTCAACACCTCAAGCTGTCTAACTCCTTCAAATACGTTTGCTTCCGAAAACAAGGTTGCTCTCCTGATAAAGCATATCAAGGCAAGAAAAGCTCAACGACTCGATTAAATTAAAAACACCTTCCTATGATATGAATAAAATATATAACTTTCATTTTCAACTCTTGTCTAAAGATGCAAGATTTTCCAGATACTTGGAAAAAAGCTAAGGTTATACCAATCCTTAAATCTGGTAAGCATCCAGACAAAGCAGAGAGTTATAGGCCAATAAGTTTACTTAACTCACTAAGCAAGATGTTTGAAAAAAATTATAAAAGACGAGCTAATGACTTTAATTTTTGAAAACAAAATTTTGCCTGATGAGCAATTTGGTTTTAGACAAAATCTTATCACTATTCAACAAGCTGCAAGAATAACCAAAATTGTAAAAAACAAATCGTGAACAAGGGAGATCAACAGGGATGATTCTTTAAGATATCGAAAAACTTTCGACACAGTTTGGCATAACGGTTTATTGTGCAAACTATCAAGCTACAGTCCTTGCTATTTTAACTTGTGCAAAATTATTCAAAGTTTTCTGAAAAGCCGTGTTGTTCACGTCAACAACTGTGTCTCCTGTTCCTTTGATGTCAATTGTGGTGTGCCTCAAAGCTCAGTACTTGGACCTATATTGTAACATATATATTTTTTTTCGGCCGACTTTCCAGTATTGTTAAATTGCAAGACTGCACTATTAGCTGATAACACTGCAATTCTTTCATCTCATCAGTTTCCTCTCAATATAGAGAGAAATTTAGATGGAGCGATGTAAGTAGTTCATGTTTATTTAAATAAATGGAATTTCAAACTTAACCTTGACAAGGTAAAGGCTATCTTTTTCACACGAAAAAAGAAATTTTGCTATCTTCCAAGTGGCAGTCTCACTGTGAACAAAAAAACCATATCCTGGGAAAGCCCAGATAAGTATCTTGGCATCAAGCTTGACCAAAAGTTGATCTTTAGTGATCATATTACCGCAACATTAAAGAAAATAAATATTGCAATAGAATTGCTTTATTCTTTAATCAACCGAAAATCCTGTCTTTCACAAGACAATGAATTGATAATATATAAAGTATTATATATATGGGGTCAATATGCTCAGTGCCATATTAAAAGATTGCAGGTGACACAAAACAAGGTACTGAAAGTGATGCTTAACCTGCCGTGGCATTACCCAACCCTCGAACTTCATCACAGAGCAAACGTTGAATTGATTAGTGAAAAGATTATTAAGCTCAGTTTCAACTTTAAAGAAAAATGTTCCAAATGTTCCTCTTATTAAAAATTTATTCACGCAATATTCTAACTAATGGATAAATGAAGGTTACTAATATCATGTTTTTTGTTTATTCATATACTTCATGTATTCTTGTTAGTTTTTCGGTTCTCTTATTTGTTATTCATTTATTTAATTTTCCTTTTTGGTAATTTATTAATTTATTATTTATTTATTTAATTATTTATTTACTTATTTATTTATTTATTTATTTATCTATTGTATTATTTACCCATTCATTTATTTATTTATTCATTTATTCATTTAATTATTTATATTTATTTATTTGTTCATTTATCTAAGTGATATTTTGTTCATTTATTAAAATCTTTATATAATTTGCGTTTCTTTATTTACCCAATTTTCAGAGTTTTCCCTAATTAAACATTTAAATGAGATATTGCCTTTGGATTACTATCCTTTTGTATTTTTATGTTTTTGACCTACCTTTTTTCTCTTTGTTCGTTTATTATTTATTTATTTATTAATATATATATATATATATATAGATTTTTGTTCTTTAAATAAAAGGTTTTTCTTTCGCTTTTTTTTTGTAAATCATTATTAAATCCATATTTATTATACTTCAACTTTTGTAAAATAACGTTACAGATAAAGGATATTCAATATCATATATCTGCAAATCGTAAGCTTATTAAAAGAAATTGTTAAGAAAATTCGTGAGAAATTAAGATCTATTTATTTAAGCTAAATATTATAGATTTCGGTACACAGTTTCAACAAATCACCTTCGGTAGATCTTCCGCTTCTAAAACCAAATTGGAAATCACTTAAAAAACTAATTTTATCTAGGAAAGAAAGCATTGTGGATTTAATACCTTTTTCAAAAAAATTAGAAAAAGCAGGTAAAAGAGAAATAGGACGACAATTTTTTCAAAATAATAGTATCTCCTTTTTTATGAAGTGGAATTAGCACTGATGTTTTAAGAGAGTTTGGAAAAATTCCTTTCTCAACACTTAGATTGTATATAAACCCTAAAGCATCAGAAATTTATAATAATAAAATTTTTTAGAATTTTACTAGAAATGCTATGAAATTAAGATGAATTAGAATTTTTGCTGATATAGTCATTAAGAATATTAGCAATCTCCAGAGGTTCAGTTACACTTGAATTATCTCTCTTTAAAAAAAAATCAACGTTAGGCTTTACTCTATTTAAGATTTCGTTAACGGCACGCCATTCTTTTTTACGGTTGCCTATGTTTTCAGATAGTCTTTGTTACTTCTGAATAGGTATCTCTACAAGTTCTTAATTCGTTACACATTTTTTCATAGTATCTTTTTAATCTAGTTTTGTTCGGATGTCTGACAACTCGAATGCATAACCGATTTTTTTTTTCTTATTTTCTTTAGTAAAGAAAATGTCATCCACGGTTTGAAATATTTTAATTTGTTGCTATTAATCTTCCTGATATGTCTACAATTCCTAATATGAAGTTGTAGCTTGCTTAGAAAAAAACTCAAACGCAGTAGAAGGATCATCTGAACTGTAGATTTCATCTCAAAATTGTGATGCTCTATGTTAAGCATCAAAATCTATTTTAAAAATATTTATACAACTAGATGGCTTTGATCTGGAGACACTATATATAATTAAGCTGAATACTATTGTAGTTAAACAGTGGTCAGTTATATTCAAATCATATATTGCGGATTTATAAGTAGAGCAATTATTTCTATTTAACCTAATGAATATGTGATCCATACAAGTGCTAAGATTTGGAACAACTATCGTTGGTTGAGACAATAGTAAATCAAAGCCAAAAGAAGACAAAATTAAAAGAAGAAGGTCGGCATCCAGTGAACTCGATGTAATGTTGATGTTAAGGTCACCCAAAAGAACAAGATTTTTACATGTTTGTTTTTCGAGAATAATAAAGCAAAACCGGGCACTACCAATTTAACATTTAACATTTATCAAATCAGCACTGTTCAAATTTATTTTTATAATTTCACACCCCGCCAAATCGTTTCTATAAAATACCGCAATACCACCAGCTGCATAGAAATCATTGCACGTTGCATCATATGTATAATTTAGTATAAATTAATCTAAATTCTCAAAATTATAAATCCATATCTCAGAAAGTAATATTAGATTAGGTAAATGGTTCAAAGATGTAAGATGCGAGTAGAAAGAATCAAAATTTGCTCGTAAACTTCTAATGTTATGATGTACTACAGAAAATCCTGAGAATGATTTGTTTAAATGCTCTATGCAAAGGTAATTTATGTTATCAGAATTGGATGAAGTTAAATTGGTATGACTTGTATTAATATTGCGAGGATCAAAAGAAAAATAATGTGAACTATTATTAGTCATTAATGATAGATTAAATGAAAATCAAATAAAATTTCAAATTTAGAAAGATCCTCAATACCATGTAGCTACTTTAAATACTTTTTCACCTTCCTTTTTTCTGATAAGCACCGAAGAGTTTCTCACCCAGACGTATTTCACTATTGGGTATATAACTTCGTGCGGTTTGCTAAGACGTCAAAAGGCGGTTTTGTATGTCCGAAATGCCATAAGAGGAAGTCATTTTTGCATCGGATTGTTACTGGTAATGAAAAATGGATCCATTACGACAACCCAAAGCGCAAAAAATCTTATGTGAAACCTGGCCAACCAGCCAAACCAACGGCAAAGCCGAATATCCATGGCGCGAAAGTAATGCTCTGTATTTGGTGGGATCAGATGGGTGTGCTGTATTATGAGCTGCTAAAACCGGGTAAAACCATCAATGGACAACGCTACCGAACACAATTAATCCATCAATAATTTTCCATCATGACAACTCTCGGCCCCACGTTGCTATTCCAGTTAAGAACTATTTGGAAAACAGTGGATGGGAGTTCTTACCCTACCCGCCTTATAGCCCAGACCTTGCCCTTCTAACTACCATTTGTTCCGGTCGATGCAGAACGCCCTCACTGAAATACGGTTCACATCGAGCAGAATATCAAAAATTGGCTTGATTCATTCTTGGCTGCCAAGCCGGTGCAATTCTTTTGGGATGGGATACAAAAATTTCCGGAAAGATGGGAAAAAGATGGGCAATACTTTGAATAATACTATTGTACATGTTTTTATATATATACCCAATACTGTGTTGTTTTTCAGATGATTTGCGTTCTTTAGTAGAGATCGTATATAGCCAACAAGAGAATCGTTGATAAATATTCTTTTTCCGTTGGTTGCCTTGCAGTTGTTGCCGATGTCATTACGCTAGTCATCAAACATATTTGAAAACAATCTAGTTTTGTTCCTAATATTTTTTACTTGAGAGCAAGCGAAGAGAGTTTAACGCAAACGATGTTCGATGCGGCATTATTAACGTCATTCCTTTTGGTTTTAATTCTCTTGACGTAGTAATGCTCTATTACGTTCGCATCGATCTCAACACCAACACCAACACTAATGAGTTTAGTAACTTTCTCTTTAGATTTGCAATTGCATCTTTTACCAACTCTATTGGAGAGCTAAAATAAAATAGAACCTCGTTAGCATATTTATGGGACTTACAGTATGACAAGCACATTGGTAAACCATTCGCGAATACTGAGAATATAAGGTCCAAGTGATGACTCTTGAGGGACACCTTAACGGAAATTTCACCACACAGCTTACAGACCATCACTCAGATGAAAAATCAAATACTTTAACGCTTGTGTCAGAAAAATTAAAAAGGTTTTTTTTTTTTTTGTTCTTTAAAGGGATTTGATCAGCCATTTAGGGGGGCACTGTGACCTGAAAGATCTTATGTACCAAAAAAATCAGTGTTAGGAAGCCAAGAGAGGCTAAATTCTTTTGATAAAATTGAGAATTTCCCAAGGAATTGAATATTCTCTGAGAAAATATCGTCTCCTTAAGGCACTTAAAGCTATGTATTTTCATAAAACGTGTTCCGCAGGTTTTTCGTCTTCCACGCAGAGACGACATTTAGTTTGATTCGTATACCACTTGATACCTATAAAGTTTGAGTGTGAGTTTTTGTAGTCCTATGCTTCTAGGCCTGGGATAACTATATTAAACATTTTTTCTAAGCACAGAGTCTTAGGTAAGCGGTCGTTTACCGCGCAGATAATGTCAAGGGTGGCAATTTCAGAGAGAAGATACATTTAATGCACGTAATCTGAGTGATTAATCTCTTCTGTTTGTAGTAGCCTGATCATATTGTGAGTTGCCAGAAGTTTTTATAAAGAGATGGAGTGGCAGAATTGTCATCCTGTGTGTTGTTTAAAAAGGTCGAGTCTATAAAATCAACCCTAAGTAGCATTTTTAGAGTTTCCTCTCGACTAAAGTATCATATTCTTGTTGCAACAGACCTAAGCTTTAAAAAAATATATTGATAACACTTTTTGGAGACGCGAGATTTCCGGCAGTATTTCAAGCCTCTCACAATTCTTTCTACAAAAAGCTCTTTTTGGCTTATTCAATTCTTTATTGAAGTTAGTTAAAGCGATCTTGTATTAGGTCCTAATTACCGATGTGTTTGAATGTTCTAAAAATATTTTTCACCATTTTAGGCATTTGTTCAAGTTGAGATTTCCACAATGGTCCACAACTTTTGACCATATTGCGCTTCAACCTGCACCTAAATTTAAATAATGAGACATTGGCTTCATTTAGTTGATTTGCTGCCTCATTTACTTGCCCAGTGAATTCAATGAATTGTAGAGATTAGAGCAGTATATTAGTTTTGAAAGCGAGATTTTTTAAAAATAACTCCAGTTCATGGGTTTTCTTAATGCATATTGTATCCTACATATATTAAACCTAATGTGGCTTATGTGACACATGCCAATTCTTCATAAATGTATGTAAGATTAAGTATCTACTCTCTTATAGAATTAATAACATAATTGTGGGTTTATTACCCCTCATTAATAGAAGCAGATTTTTGCTGTATATATAATTTAAAAGTAACTCACATTTTTTTTATATTTATTATGTGCTCAGTACCCTTAAAGTGCTTATACACAGCCCGGCGAAGAAAAAATAGGGGGATGGAAAGAGAGGTACCGATGAACGTTGGTTTTAAATCCTCAAATGTTATAATGACTAGGAAATAAAGAGTTAGTCAGGGAATTCCATAAGCGAGTTGTACGGCTTAGGAACGAATTACGATTTTTAAGTGTACGCCCGAAAGTAGGCTTGAGGGTAAACTGATGAGCATTCATAGCGAGACGGGTTTTACGGTTAAAAGTTTCGGGATCGGAATGCTACTGGCGATTTCAATGGAGCACTGATAGTGAAAATAGCGATAAAACAGATTGAGACACGTGACATTACCTCGGTGTTTAAGCGTGTCCATTGTCTGGGTTATATTATTATCACCTATGAATTTTATCTCACGGTTTTAAATCGTATCTAGAAGATGTTTCGGACGCAACCGACTAGATATGGACATTGCACTCCAATTTCTGGCGGATAAATGATTTATGTGTTAAGGCCAGATCAGAAGGGGTAAAGTATTTCTTACATCGCCTTAGAAATCCTAGACATTTTGCAGCATTTTTGACGACACCGAATATGTTGTCATTCCAATGTAAGTTGTCATTGACACACATACGGAAAATGGAAAGATTTTCGGTTTTGGCGATGCAAGTATCATTCACGCACAATGGCTAGGTGTTTATATCAGTTTAACGACAGCAGACAACATTTTGTTTTGAAAGCATTAAATTTGACTCTGTTAGTGGTTCCCTAATTAGTTTTGCTGTTAATATAAAAATTTATTGAGCTTAACATACGCTGCTGTTTCAGTTCTACAGCCGAAGAGCAGGGACGTGAGTCAGAGAACGAATATAAAAAGCAGAGAGTATTGTCGTCATCAAAGGAATATATTGGATTAGAAGTATTAAAGAGTGTCGGAGACAGAACGGAGCCTTGGACACACCAATATATATATTTTTAAACATCAGACTTTTTAAAAAACATTTTTAATACATTAAAGAAGAGAATCATCAATCCGATCCGATTTTTGAAGAACGACCAAAAATGTTTACTACCTTTTGGACATTGTAGTGTTTTTTGCCTTAGCTTTTGGTCGTATTGGAATTTCACAATCTTAAGAAAGACGCTGCACTCATTATTGACTCGTTTAAACTTTTTTTCGTTTTGCTCTGCCGGGTTGTTCTAGAAGGACCAAGAAAAAATATTTTTCTAACTCTGACAGCCTCTTTTCAGATCGAGTCTTATCATGCCTTTTCTTTTGACTTGATACTCTTCTTTATCAAGGATAAAGGGTCTAATTCCAAAAAGAAAAGTGTCTGTGCTCATATCAGCAGAGGCATCCGAAATTCCGAAAGAAGGCGTTAAGACTATTGCTATTGGCTTTATCATATTGACATATTCTTCCTTTAGGAATCTTTTCTCTAAATGTGTGTTTTGAGTACTAGAAATTAGCTGATACAATGGTTCGACGTGCCTGGAGGGGAGAGCACATAAACGTAGTACTTATCAGGGTGAGAAGTTAAAACCAAGTTCAGGGTGTTGGCGGTATGACAGCAGTAGTGGATAATTTGCTTACGGAGATAGAATTTCAACCACATGAAATTGAATTCCGGATTGGAACATAGACTACATTGTGGTGGAGTGTGGTAAGCTACATCACTTCGCACGTAAATGGCGAGACCGTGATTAGAGAAGAATAATAGCAATAGTTCGTAGCCACGTAGCTTCAGATAAGAGTGATTTGAGAAGTGTGGGCGGGGATCTACCTGTGTTTCACTAATTGCCAAAATAACTTGTCTGTATTTACAGACGTGGACGTATGCAGAAAAGTGATAACTTTTTAGCCCGCGAATATTGGTTACATCCACTCTAAATTCCCGAGTCATTATAAAAAAGATAAACACAAAAAACACAAACACCGATGATACTAAGCACAGCTGTGAAGTAAAAATTCGGAGTTGGCTTATCGAATCAAATTGTTGTAGGTGTTATGCCCTTACAACAATAGGAAACGGCGTACCAACAAAATGATCGCTGCCACGATAGAGAGTTTACTACACAGAATTATAGGGTCAACTCCGCCAAAACCTTTATAAAAATCAATAAGTGTCAGAAGTAGTGTCAGTTGCAACGCGGATGTCATCTGTCATTTTAAGTAGTGATGTCATAGAGCAATGGCCTGCACGTAAGCCTGACGGGTAGGGGTATAAAAGTTTATTTTGTTCAATATAGTTTCTGATTCACCTGGATAGAATGTATTTAAAGGATCTTGAAAGGAAGGGCAGTACAGTTATTACTCTCAAGTCTGTGGCTTGCTCTGGCTTGGTTCTAAGGATCGGGATATACTGAAGTTCTTATTATTGTATTTAAAATAAGTGTTGTGTGCCGGCTCACAAAGAGGAGAATATTTTTAATGAAATCTGAGTTAATATCATCTAATCTCATGCATATTAAACATTTTTTGATGACACCAGTTCGTGAGGAAACAAATTTGCCATAGAGATGATGTTTATTTGCTCACGTCCGGGGTATAGTATCTTAAATTATGTCTCAGAGCAGATGTTTATTTGTTAGTTGTGGTATAAAAAGGCAGGAACTGGTAGCTGAATATAGAACTTTAAGCATCTTGTATCCGTCAAGAGGTCTTTGTCATTCAAAGATGTTTATTTATTGAGCATAAAATGAGTTGAGATGGCATAATTTAAAAAAAAGAGACTTTCTATATAATCTCTGAAACTATAAGTGCTTAAAAAATTAATATTAATATCACCACACAAAAAATTCAGATACAGATGGTACCTTCTTAATACTTCTCTAAGAGATCGGTACTTGGCTGTATCAGGTCGAATATTAATGGACTCAATTGTGCGCATATCGCTAGCACTTAGTAAAGGGTGAGCCAATAGCTAATGTGGAAATTTCCACTAAATTTAACACACATTCATTGTGAAATCAGTATAAAGTTTTATTGATTAGAAACGTTCGGTCTATGGCAGTTATGAATAGGACACAACATCATTCATATCACAACCATGGCTTCTGTTGTAAGCGACTATCCGAAGGTAAAAATTATCGATGACTTTTTGAAGAATAAAGAGGTCGTCACTGATTTATTGCCATACACCTTACTCTTCAAGCAACCCCACAGGAAGAAGTCAAAAGATTTCAAATCGAATAAAGCTTGGAGGCTAATTAACTTCTCCTTTAACCGGAATAATGCAACCTTCAAATTGCGTACACAATTGATTGATTGATGGCTTGTGTGGGCGGTAGCACTATCCTGTTGAAACTAGAGATCGCTTA
This sequence comes from Volucella inanis, assembly GCA_907269105.1. NCBI lineage: Eukaryota > Metazoa > Arthropoda > Insecta > Diptera > Syrphidae > Volucella > Volucella inanis. The sequence continues at coordinate 155,887,144 of OU026153.1, forward strand.
CACTCAATTTATTCAATTTTGGGAAAAAAAATAGCCGGCCCACATGTTGAAGTAACATTCTTTATTCACTGTAACTGTCTCTCCAGTCCCATCTTCGAAAAAGTACGGGTCAATGATGCCGCCAACCCATAATCCACACGATATAGTGACTTTTTTGGGATGCACTGGTTTTTCGGTAAAAAAATTTTTCTGTTAACTTCTAAGGGACAGGCTCCGCCATCTTTAGAATTCTTTTTGGTTGACAGAATTGCTGATAATATCTTCCGAATTTTGAATATCAACTGATTCTTATCCTGGCACTCTTAGTAATTCAAAGGATTTCGTTTTGTGAATTGCAAAGAAGTATATTCTTCTTCGATTGACGTTGACCATTCCAAGCTCTAGCATTGCTTCTGTCAGTGTGGATGAATATAAGTCCATTTTCGAAAATGGTGTAGCGCAGATGATTTTTCATTGCTGTGTTGTGCAAAAAAAAACCCTCCACTCCCTTATCAGAGCCAAGTTAATGCGCTGATGGGTTTACATTCTTATGAGCTGCTGAAAAGCGAAGGCTGTTTAAGAATTCACTAAGAAATTTAGTGCTTTCAGTATTTTTTTTTTTAACTGAAATGCCTAAAAAAGTACATTGATCCAAAAAAAAAAAAAAACGGAACAACCACCGTGTGGCGCTCCCATTGCTCCGATTTGAGTTCTGTTTTTTTTTTTTTTTGTTAAATTGGTACATCTGCTATTGACATTCCCTCTAAATCTTGTTGTCGATTTTTTACAATTTTAGAAATGGATTTCAATTTGCAACAACGAACTTGTATTAAATTTTGCGTATTTAATGGTGCGCGAACATTAGAAATGTTAGAAAAGTGTTTCGGCAGCGATTCAAAAGTGGTCGTGAGTCAATCGAAGATGATGAACGCAGTGGCAGACCATCGACATCGAAAACCGGCGAAAACATTGATGAAGTAAAAGAAATGTTGGTCAATAACCGCAAATTAACCATCAGAGGATAGCGGAGGAATTGAACATTGCCTATGGATCCTTTCAAGATATTTTGGTTAATGATTTGGGTTTCCATTGTATAGCAGCAAAGCTGGTGCCGACGTGTTGACGTCGCAAAAGAGATGATTTGCGAGGCTGAATCCGATCCCACATTCATCAAAAGGATCATTACTGGAGATGAGACGTAGGTTTATGAGTACGACACGCAATCCAGACAAGTGGCAAGTGAATGGCGTTCACCAAATGAGCCGAAACAAAATAAAAAACCATTTCGTTTTCCGTCAAAAAGGAGGCAATGCTCACGGTTTTCATGGAATACAACGGTAATTTTTCGGCAATTCGTCGAAAGATACCAGAATTTTGGGCAGAAAACTCGTGGTGATAACTTACCGTCGCACAGTGCCATCATTATTCGTAATTTTTTGACAAAAAATGCAACAAATACAACAGCCACCGAATTCACCTGATTTGGCTCCCTGTGACTTCTTTCTGTTCAATCGAATTAAAAAACCACTACGGGGAACGCGTTTCAGCAGCCGAGTTGAAGTAATGAAAAAATGGCAGGAAGAACTAATGAACATACCAAAAACCGAATATAAAAAATGTTTCGAAGATTGGATCAAGCGCTAGCATAAGTGTGTTGCATTTGATGGAGATTACTTTGGAAGGAACAATATAGATTAAGATGAATAAACTTGTATTTTTAATTTTCTGAATAAATTCCGAGATTTTTTTGATCAAGGTGGTATATGCACATATAATATGAATTTGACATCTCTTAGTCGACATTTGTTAAGAAAGTTAGACTGAAAGTGATCGACGTTGTTAGTTGAAGAAGAGAAATTCGTGCAAATCGAAATAGACATGATTTAAGAAGGAAGTCGGCAAGCCCAAAATTGTTCCAGCGGAACTTAAGGCAAAGAAAGAGAAGCTGTTCAGAACTTGAAAGATGTCCTCACCAAATGCTTTGAACTGACAGCTTTGAAACAATATCGTAAGAGGGATGGTAGAATGCAGACCTGCAGCGATAACCTACGGAAACTAGAAAACTTATAAACAGATCAGTAAAAACTAATTTGGAGGAACACAGGAGACCTATAAGGATTAGATTTCTAAGGAATCCTCTTATACAGACTTATTTCCAACCAGCAGGCTGGTTAAAGTGCTTAAATCAGGAATTTGGACAGACTAGGATTATTCAGAGTATTTAGTGGCACCTAAAAAATATACTCTCTTTCTCATGCTTGAGACCTAACCAGAACTAACTCAGAACCAGCTTCCGAAAGTAGCTGAAAGTGGCCGTAGTAACACAATATTCTATAGCGTGGTATCTATCATCAATCATTTAATGGCTTCCCCGATGGAATTCATCGAGTTATGCTACAAAAAGATTTAGATCAGATGCTGAAATTTGAAGAAAACCTTTACTGCAAACCAGCGAGATTAGTCCTTATACCAAAAATCAGAGAAGAAAAATCGCCAAGATCTTCAGACCTATTAGTTGATTTTCTTATTGTTAAAGAGCATATAAGAATGATGGACCTTCATCTGCGCAGAGCGGCTTTGTGAAGGCATACTCGGTCAGATAAGGAAGCAGACTGCTTCTTGACATCAATTGCTTAAAGGCATCACCATCTGTTTCTTTAACGAAGTTAAGTATTTAGATGTAAAGCTAAATAGAAAACATCTTTGGACTAAACTTTTCACGTCCATCCCTCAGTAGAAAAGACTGCAGGCTACCCATTTGCATCGTGACGGGGCACTTCACTTTTTTTAATCACGTAAATGTGCTGTGTATAAGTGATGTAACAACCTGCAATGTTTGCAGTGAAAGTGATGACTACACTACGGAGCACTACCTCTGTGAATGTCTAGCTTATGTTTGCATCAGACTGCAAGTACTCGCCGTTGACGTCGTGGGTGCTGGTACTGTAGGAACTTTATCACAGAAGTGCTTACTCAACTTTTTTTTGAAAGATTGAACGATTTTATTGAAAGAACATTACAAAGAGTACAATGGATCACCACCTTGTCTGAGTGATCTGTTCCGACCGAAGCAAAATCAATGACCTCAAATTTACGTGGTATCAGTGTGGAAGAACTGTCGCTTCAACGGGATGGTGCTGCACCCTATACATCGCTGTATTGAAAATGAGATTTGGCAATAGAGTCATTTAAAGAAATGGACCCATCAATTGGTCACCAAAATCATGTTGATTGACGCCATTGGATTATTTTCTGTTGGGCTACGTCAAGTCACTAATCTGATGATACACGATTGACGCTTTGGATCAAAACATTGTTTAAGTAATACGCTATATACGCCCCCAATTGACCGAAAAAATGATCGATAATTGGACCTCTAGAATGCGCTCTGTACCAGGCAGCCGTAGTGAATATATGTCCAAAAGCTTATTATCAAATATTTAATGGTATGAAATAATCTTTTGAATAAGTTTAATAAATCGTCGTCAGGTTATTTTCTTTGTATTTTTTTTTTTTTTAAATATGCAAACTTCCTGTGCAAGGGCACCTTCTGGAAAAGAAAATATACAAAAAACCGTACCTTAAACGTATTCACAGCGTTTATAAATTGGTGCTTACCCCACGAGACAAAACAGTAGGTATTTGTCCAGCAGAAGAAATCTGCTTCCAATTTTTCTGATCCATTTTTTACACCCTCTGTGTGAAGTCCTTGACAACGTCAACAAGGTAAAAACAAGAGTAAACATTCTCTTAAAGCTAACCCGTATTTGTGGGCGATACTCGTACAAGTACAACAACGTACTCGTATATCGTTCAGCAAGCGCAGACAGCAATGTGTAGAGTTGCCCCGATATCTTGATCGACTTAATTTATTCAAAAAAATGAAACATACTGATTTGGATTCCCTCCATCATGTTCTCCGATAGTCTTTTTTTTATTTTTTTTTTGTATCTTGTCAATGATATAACTTCACAAAAACATTCATCCCCTAGCATGTTCGACATCTTCGATTGCACATGCCAAAGCTATAGTCAGAAAAAAAGCAAAAACAAAATTCCCATACACAACTTGTCATTGAGATCCAATATATTGTATGTGTGTATGTATATGTATGGTTCAAACTTTGCTTTTGACTTATTCTGTCCTCGAACGTATCTATGTCCGCCGATATCAGATTCAGCTCCAAATGAACTACCTATGTACATACATACGAGTATCGTAGAGCAAGCATATGGCTGCCAGCATCGATTTACGTATACTCGTAACCTTGTTCCACAAATTCTCAGTCACACAGCAGTAGCTGCTGTAGTAGAGCAGTAGTACAGTAGCGCATCTCTCGTATCCGTATCTCCGTAGTTGTACTAGAATCCTTAATTAACCACAAAACTGATAAAAATCAAATGAACGTGCCTTTTGTGCGAACGTTGAATCGTTTATAGATTTTCATCGAGCGTACTTGCTGCGAAATACTACCAATCAGTACTATGCCGCACAAACTGTATAATTATATCGTACCTACTTGCGCCATAATGTAAAAAAAATGTTATAAAAATCGAAGACTGCGAATGGAAGAGATGCTACAATATCAAGGTCAATCATCCATTTAAATTAATGCCATGACATGACTGAAGATTCAAGCATATGTAAGGTGGTGCAGCGTTGCGGCCGGCGATGCCAATTTTAATGAAATGGAGCACTAATCGTAAGTATTCTGGTGAATTTAATTGCTAACCAAGTGCCTTCATTCCGCTGGATTTATATGTTCCAGTCTAATTAAAATATTCGGAGCCCGGTTGAATACTACCGGAATTTTTAATTTAAATTATGAACCATAACGCTTCGTTAAGTTTCGCCGTTTTTTTATTTTAATTATCTTCTTAGCCTATAAAAAAAGTGTTAAGAAAGAATGATCCTTCGATTTATTGTACCTCCGATAGTGCTATTGTCATATGTAGCAATAGAGCTTTAGTCGATAGGATTCATAGCACCGAGACTTCTCAATTTTACTTAGCACCTATTCGTAATTTCTAGCAGGGACCCAGTTCACGGAAATACAGCATCTGCGGCAGAAAATCGTACTTCAATTCATGCAGTTTAACCGCGGTAGTTCCGGATGAGTGAGGTGTTGGACCAACAACAATTTTTTTTTTTTTTTGCCTAATGGGGACGTGTTTCTGTAAATTTGTTATCAAATCGGTCCAATAATCGTGATCGTGTTTCCTTCCTTCAAAAAGTCCCATAAGGGATAATTTTTTTCGAATCAAAAAAATTCCTACTAACGATTTTTCAGCAGATGTAATTGTTTGTTCGACTCGGCCATAGGAACTGCTTTGTCGGGATTCCGATGATTGTCCGTATTCGGTCTACCATTCTACCATTTCTTGTTTTTTTTTTTTTTTTTTTTTGAGTCGCAGTCTTCCTTTACTGTGCTGTCCCACGGAAACGGATTCAAAGACTTTCTAGATCCGTGCCATCTCAGATATAGGATCTTCCCTCTTCTGGCAAAGTCAATGTCGCTGTATAGCCCGTACAATTTGTCGTTTTATCTTCCCCTCCACTCACCGTCTATGCAGACAGGACTGAAAATAACTCGAACAATTTTCCTCCCATCCATTTTTGATAAATTCTTCGTTTGGCGTCAGCATTAGTGTTGTTGTCTGAACTGATAGCGGAGCCTAGATGGACAAAGTCCTTAGCTATCTCAAAGTTTCTGTAGAAGACATCAGTATTGGCGCATCACTTTGTCTGAATCCTCTTTTGGTAGCAAATGTCTCGGTGATATTTTTACCGACGTTGGTGGAGCAGCGTGCATTAGCAGGGATGCCAAAGCTAGACTTTATTTACAAGATATACCTTAGTGTAAATATTTGGCCGATGTACCATGCACTTTCCTGGCCTGAATCCACTCTGATATCTATGCCAATCAGGTCTTTAACGGCAGATAGGATCTTGTAGGCAATATTAAGACTGAGGTTTCTTTCATCGAGCATGCTTACGTCCGACCATATGTGACAGGTGACTTGGTGTATGCTCCTTATCAAGTCATCGCCTGCCGTCTTGAGCAGCTCGGCGTTCAGGCCGTTTGTCCAGCAGCCTCATGAAACTTATGGTTAAATATGGCTATCTTCACTTCATCCTGCCTGACAGCGGTATTTGGTCATCGTCATCGCCGTTATGTACGAGGAAGTACCGGGCCTGACCAAAACATGGCGGTAGTTGTTTGAAAATATCATTTCATTGGAAAGTACGCAGTCAACAAAGCATATGCTTTAAGTCTGAAAGCGCCACGTTGTTTAGTATTTGTTTGGCAACCATCAATAGTGAACGTTGTCAGTGAATTTGTGAAAATTTAAAAATTGGTTATCGTTATGTGATACAATACTTTTATTTATAAGGTCTCAGCCCAACCAATATAAAGACTTAACTGGATTCTACTCTGTGTGAGTCTGATCCTTCGTTTACAACAGTAAAATTTTTTGTTGCTAAGTTTAAACGAGGCCGTACGAGCTGCCAAGACGAGAATCGCAGTGGTTGACCAAATGAGGTGACGACTCCGGAAATGGTGATGAAAATTCACAAAGCGGTACTGTATAATCGTAGACTATCCGTAGACTAGCAGACATTGTAGGCATTTCAAAAAGTGAGGTACATCGCATATTATTTGAAAATTTGGACATGAGAAAGCTGGGTGCACAGCTGTGTGTGGGTACCGCGAGCAAAAACAGTGTCGTGAAGATGTTTCAATTGAGTGTTTAGCGAAGTTTTACAGCAACATCATGCACCCTTTTCGCCAGATTAAGCACCCTCGGATTATTTTTTAGAAAAGTGTATAGAGCTGAAAGGCGATTATGTTGAAAAATAAATAAAATTTTTTCCAAAATTTTTTTGTTTTCTGTGTTGTTGTTGTGTTGGGTCGTAGTCTACAGAAATGGTCTTTCTAAATCCGCAGCATCGACTACTACTCTACCACTATGTTCCCTTGTTCATCTCTAGAGGTTAGACATTTGTGGCCGTGTCATGTTCTTTTTTTTAGCTGCACGTGCTTGCCGGTATTCGTAGTTAAACCAGGGGTTTAGTTGTAGTCGACCAGTGAATCCCAATCTATCAGAGGCAGAATCTCTGATGGCTTTTAGCAATGTTACCACTGGTATTTGATACTTGATGCTGGCGGCATAAGACCTCTTAAGAGATTAATGGAGCCTCGATCTCACGATTATAGTCATCCGACGTTAAACTTCCTCACAGTATTTGCTTGCCTTTGCGATGTTAGGGACTGTGCAACCGTAGCTTGGCCACAAGTTAATGCTCCGAGTTGATGCTGGCTTATTACAAACTTTCGGGTTTCCATAATACTGGTGGAGTGCTCAATCTAGTTGACGGGTGATTGATTAGGAATCATCCAAGTGCCCTTCTTAATATCGAGATGTGGGAATTGTATGCCAGATACGACAATGTTTCGCCCCGCCACAAAGTCGATTAGCCTGAATCCCCTATCGAAGATGGTGTCGTACTATTAAAAATGCTCTCTCTTCCTAGCTTTGTACTAAAGTCGCAGAGGTAAATCTTAATGTTATAGCTTGGGCACTGCTTGTAAATCTTCTCCAAGAGCTCGTAGAAGCCATCTTTGGTGTTGGTGTTTATGCGCTCATGCTAATGCCTAAATACGGACTGTTACTAAACGTTCCAGAAACTAACGACTTGGTACATTGGTCTGCCTCTAACAACGAATCGGCATCTAAATAAGCGCTCCTTTTGCGTGGATAACAATCGTCGTAGTAAATGTCGCAGTTTTTCATCCTGTTTTTATCAAGTCCATCCCAACGCACTTCGGGATGGTGGTGACATCTGCTTTGCAATAGTCCGTTCATTGTTCATATTGTTCAGTTGCACGTGGCCTATTAAGGGACCTAACATTTCACGTGCAGATCCATAGTTCGTCGTCATTGTTTTGTTTGGAGAGATGAAATCAGCAACTCTATGATCATAAATGAACTCCAGTAAAATGTGTTCCTTTATATTCTTAGTAGTTTGAGTCAAGTTACGAGTCACTCTTGGAGGAAGTAGTTGCTGACATTCCGAAAGAGGAATATTGTCATCTGATATAAACAGTAAAACCAAGTGAAGTTCTTAGCCCTCAGCGTGCATGTAAATTGAAATGAAGAAAAAGAAGAATTATCAGAATAAGGTCCTGAAGGAAGTCAAACTGTACCCTCAAACTGTATATATACGAGTATATAAAATAAATTGGGTCAAAAACTAAGTATACGGGTTGAAAGGCTATAGTTATGTTTAGGGCTTTTGATTGCGCAAAAAATATTATGAGTAAGTAGGGTATAGCTAGCTAGGAACTTTAAGAATTTGTTTAGGATTTTTGAAATGTCCGTTGTTGGACATCAAGCAACGTACCCGTATTTGTCCATTCGACGCTGTTGGAAAAATTAAGCATTATGTTAGTCGAATACGTAAAAGATTTTACGCAAGGATTTTGGTCTAAAACCTTACAAAATACAGCTTGTGGAGGAGCTGAAGCCGAATGATCTGCCATTGCGTCGAATTTTTGGTGAGTTGGCCTTAGGAAAACTGGAGGAAGATCCGTTTTTTGTCAATCGCTGAATAATTCATTCAAGTTTGTGTTCGACACGTATAGCTGACGTGTTTATCGCTTGCGATTTACTCATGGAATAAAACTGCACCCAAGACACTGTTACTTTCATCTGTTGTGAGGATGAAAGGTATCTGGAAGTCGGGTATGGTAGAGTGAGATCATTAATAAGAAGCCGTTTATTTAATATAAAGAAACGTATGTAATCGTTCGTCAATTTTGGTGAACTACCTCTTTTCAAGCAGGTTGTAAAAGGTTTAGTGATCTTAGCAATATTCCTCATGAATTCAAGATAATAACCTAAAGGACCTAGAAATTACTTGATATTTTTTTGGATTCGTGGGGTAAGACAATTTTGAATGGCATTCATGTTTTTCGGATTGGGCTTAACGCTCTTCTTAGTCACAATATGTTCTCGGTTTTATCCAATTGGAGTTAGAGATTTGCTTCTCTCAGTTTCTTTCCTCAGCCTCACGCAATGCTCCTGTAATGAGGTCTAGAAAACAGTTATATCATCAATATCAACTAGAGAATTTCCCCCTGTAGATCTTGAAAGACATTGTCCATCAATGGTTGGAAAGTTGATTTCGCATATACTCGTGATGGCATATATACAATATACTGGCCGCAGTCTTCTATTTGTATGTTGGATTCATTTTAATCTGATAGAATTCATTGGCAAGGTCAAGTGTAATGAAGTATGTATTTGTACATGCTTTCTTAAAGTTTGCCGAGAACGTCGTTGATGGTGGTGATGGGGTATTGCTCACGCACAGTTTTCTTTTCTCTATTACTAGACGACATTTGATTTTGCCGAAGGCATTTTTCTTCTTCGAAAGAATCCATCAGACATACCAAGGTGGGTCAATAAGTCATTAAAAATCAAAATCAAGAACACTCCTCTCGGCAAAAAGACGTTTTATTTTTCAATATCATACGATTTCTCGAGGTCCTCGAAGTAGCATTTCTTTCATCGATGATCTTTTCAGTCGAATCGACCCAACAGTTTTGTATAGGGTTTTCTAATAACGACTTGACAAGTTTTTTTTTTTTTTTTTTTTTTTTAAATAAAAGGCAAACCATTTGAGATGTTTCAAAAACTTTATTATTGGCTTGAAGTACAATCAACACGTTTATGAATGGAACTCGACTTCGTTCATATTGCTACCGCACGTTTGCAGCGGTCGATTCATTGAACCCAATTTTCAACGACTCGGCCACACATTTCGGCCGGAACGGCCGCTATTTCGCGTTCAATGTTAGCTCTGAGCTCTTTCAACGTCATCGGCGTTAAGCGGCATTAAATCGCACTAACGAGGCATGGCCCATGTCTTGAGATAACACGCTCACCTTACTTACTCTTCAATAAATCGATTGTAGCGTGTGCTGTGTGGCTTGTGGCCCATACTGTTGAAACCACATGTCGTCCAAGTCCATATCTTCCAATTCGGGCCAAAAATAATAGGTGATCATGGCGCGATAACGCTTACCATTCACAGTAAAGTGATGATCGTTATCGTCGACGAAAAAATATGGTCCAATAACGCCACCGGCATGGAAATCGCACCAAACAGTTATTTTTTGTGGATAAAGTGGTGATTCATGAAGCACATGTGGGTTTTCACCTGACCAATAACGCATATTTTGCTTATTGACGAACCCATTGAGCCAAAGATGATTTTGCGATGAAATTCATCAACTTGTCGCATCTTCTGCAGAACCCAAACGTAGAACGTAGCTCGTTAGTGTACTTTACCATGATGAAAATGTTGAGTTTATTGAATAAATTGAAAGTGACAGTTTGATGATTAGTGAAAGAGTGCGTTCACAAACTTAATTTAAAGTTGTCAAGTCGCTATTGGAAAACCCTATATAATAGGCGCCGGTGATCGTTTTACATCACGCGCATTCCAAAAAACTGATTCCATGACCTTGTTAGCCGACAGACGTATAGTATCTTGGTGAATCTATAATCTATGCGATTGTATTAGAAAACTTCTGTTATTTTTTTTAAAAAAAAAACTTGAACTTTGTTATACTTACAAAAAAGATATTTAACTTTCTTTTATAAGGGATATAATTAAATTATAGGTTGCGACGCAATCACAGCACCAGTATACAGTTCGAAAGTTGAAAAAGGGGGGGAATAAAATAAATATCACAGATTAGACATTGGGTGCGTTCAGTTATTCGGGGGAATCTTTAGAAACAGAGAAATTGTAAATGCGCGTGTAAAGACGCGTGTCACCGATTATAAAAAAAGGACAATTAAAATATGGGATGGATGGATGAAAGTCTTTTTTATATTGCCTACATGAATGGTACATTTGCCACCGGCTGAATTTGGGTGGTTCCCGTCTTTATTACTTTTTTTTTTTAATTCGATAGAGGTCTGTAAGGGCCTTGTTGGCTTGGCACGTTGCGTCGAACGCTGTTTCCACCTTTAAGTGTAGTGTCATTTTGTATGTGCGTTATTTCGCTACTCTTACGTAACTCAAACGTGAGTTTCATGTGGCTAATCGATTAAAACTCAGTACATTAGTTGTGGCATTATATTGATGAAAGTTACATAAGACTTACAGTCTTCTCCTCATATACGGTGTGGATGTTGGCTGTCAATTTCTGTCGTTTACTGAATTCAATGTGGTTGATCTTGTTGACAGATGTTATACAATCAATCAAACTCCAATTTTAATTATGGAGTCGTTTACCAGCAACAACGCATTTTTTTTTATCAATTTGCAAAAGTAACATTTCGTAAAATTCAGGAATTTTTTGGCCAACATAATCGCCCTCGTTAGTTCGTATCGTATCGTGCAATGGTGAAACGTTGTGGAGAAACTGGCTCAGTATCGAGTCTTACTCCATATCAGTATGCACGGCCAGCACTTACACGACAAAACATTACCACTTTGAGCGAAAGTGTTCAAAACTAGACACGCACCTCATTTCGTCGCCGAAGTCAACAATTGGTCCCTACTTATAGCACTTTACGGCGAATTTTAAAAGTTGATGGTCATTTGCACGCCTATAAAATCCAAATTACTCTTCGATGTTGCTGACTAGATGTTGGATCGCCAGGACAATTTGTCTTCGAATGTGATCTTTTCCGATTAAGCTCATTTTTGAATGGACAGTTAAGTAAATAAACAAAATTGTAGTTTCTTAGGAACGGAAAAACCAATGCATCCCAAAAAAGTCATTGTATGGTATGGATTATTGGTTGGTGATATCATTGGCCGTAATTTTTCGAAGATGAGGCTGGAGAGACGGTTACAATGAATGGAGAACGGAAAAACCAATGCATCCCAAAAAAGTCATTGTATGGTATGGATTATTGGTTGGTGATATCATTGGCAGTAATTTTTCGAAGATGAGGCTGGAGAGACGATTACAATGAATGGAGAACGTTACCGCAACATGTTTACCGGCAATTTTTTTTTTTCACATTTGAATGTATTGGGTCTGGACGATGCCCATCATGAATGATGACCACACAAGCTAACAATCCCTCAATATTTTGCGTACGAAATTTGAAGTTTGCTTTTATTCGGTTACAGGAGAAGTTAATTGTCCTCCAAGGTCATGCGATTTGACACCTTTAGACTTCTTTCTGTGGGGTTATTTGAAGAGTTAGATCTATGCCAATAGAAAAGCGACATTTTAGGATCTCAAACATAACATCCAAACTGAAATTGCGGTCAAAAACCCATTTATTCTTCAAAATTCATAGATAATTTTGACCTTCGGATGGTTGCTGACAACAGAACGTTATATGAACGATTTTGTATTCCATTCATAAATGCCATAGACCGGGCTTTGTTAATTAGTAAAATTATACATGGTATTGATTTTGCAATAAATGTGTATTTAATTTAATCGAAATTTCCTCACTAGCTGTTGGATCAACCTTTAATATTTCCCCGGTATATCTCGTCTAATCTAATATTCGAAGATGTGGCTTTGCTACAATAAAAACGTGTTCCGAATCTGAATTGGACGTTCAGAATATTCTATAATGTTATGAGATGTGCATAACTTACGTCGTGGAGCTTAGATAGCAGTAATATTTGCTTCCCCTAGTTGTTCTGCTGTACGGGTCTTGTTATTGGTTCGCATATCATCAAAAGTCAATCCGTCCCTATTCGAAGTTGGTGGCTGCTTCACAACTATGATATTTCAGATGGTTAACCCAGTGCACAGGCTCCAACTTAGAGGATTAAGTCCTTGGTACCGTTTGAATGAAGATAATATTTCGCATTTAATAACTCGCTTCGCTGATATGAGAGATGCCGTTTACCTATTAAAGATTCATTCACCACTATCCCTATCTCAAAACCCTGCTTAGTCTTGAAAATCCTTATTGAGATCAGTTTCAAAAATTTTAAGGTAGATCACGTAATATGGTATATCTGCTATTATGGCGCCACCAGGAAAAGTCATATCCAAAAGAGTATTATAGTGTTGGTACATTTCCCATGCCTGGAAGGTATGATGAACAAAACCAAACCAGGTGGCTGCGTGAGGAAGCAAACTAATCTCACTTGGTGTCTAATCTTGGATTCAGTACTGGGTTCGTTTAATCATTCAAGACGCAACTTCCTGTTTGTTAAAGTTTTCGGAATTCCGCTGGTATAGTTCGAGTTCGCTGTATTTTTTTCGTTTGCTTGATGGATCAAAATTTAAACTATCTACGTTGTGGACGTTTACCGCAAAATGAAGCTATACCAGTAATTAATGATCATACAGTTAACTCTTTCATAAAGCTCGGAATCCAATGGAAGGGATCCTTCATAAGAAATTATCAGTAGCCTGATGGAGGGATATAAGCTCTGCCTTTATTTCGTTGAGAACTCCTCTATCATAATTATTGTTTCGACATTGCATCTGATCCGCGTTCCGAATATTTTAAAAGAGCTCAAAATAGATGCATTATTGCCTTCATCTGGAAAAATATCGTGCCGTGCCTGGACACAAGTACGATTAATGCAATGAAATTCACCCAGCTGTGCCTGCAGAGATTCGAGCTGAAATTTGCATTTGCTCTTTTCAGGACTAGTGTCCTTGTTGCTAATGCAACGCGTGTATTTTGGAATTCTTAGTATCCCATAGAAAATTTGAGACAATAATCTCCATAAAACCCAGCTGCATACATTTTTCTGTGATTTATCAAAGTAAATTCATTAGAAGGATTTGGAACTGCAAGTGTCCAACTGCGTTCTCAGAAATTAAACTTTTGGAAGGCAAGCAATAATATGAAGTGAATAATTTCTTTTTAGAGTAATACTAATGTACCCGTACTTATATGAGTATACCTTGCATGTCACTTTTTTAAATGCGGAAATCAGTTATCTGGGTGCCTTAGAGTGTTAATTAACCATCGCTGCATTCTTATTGCATTTCAGAACCCCTCAATGCCTCTATTGCTCTATGTTTCTCCTTACTGCTTCCCTGTGCTGTGATGTGCATCCATATGAATCTGGATACAGGTTTTGCTTCATTATTTTCACTGAAGTGAAATACACTTTCTTGCTTCATTATGCAAATGATATGCGTCGGGCATGATATTGTTGCGTCTGCTGTTGTTGATGATGTTTGATTTTTCTTTTTTAAGCAATCTTCTCCATTCAATGGCGTGAATTTCATGACAATTTTATCCGTTGACTGCATCCCGCTGATATTCGAGTTAACCCAAAGGGTGTGGGAACTGCAACAGCTCCAATACCATTACCAGTACCACCAAGAGAACCAAAACATGTATTGGTTGGAAGTAATGTATCCTCTAGTGTGTAGGAGAGCATATGCACACAATAAGTCCTGTGGCAGTGGCAGGCAACGTTTCACTCCTTATCCGATATGAAGTCGAGTAAATTCTGGAACAGACTCCATGGTGTGCGATATAAATACTCGAACTCTGGCACAAACCCCTTCTCTGATGGTTTCGGCTGCTTTTGAACATAATCTATGTGATGGAGTGGCGACGAAGTACCAAGTACTTGTTGTTGATGCTTGTTAAACACTGTTTGCCAAGGATTCCCATATCATTTTGTGTCGTAACATATTTGTTGGGTATGTGTCGTCGCTTTTCTTTGCCACACGTATGCCGGGGCACCCGCGAGATTTTGAATCGCTGCGGCGACATCTACTATCCGTACATCCAACCAGTGGTGGCTGGCGTGCTGGTACATAGTAATATACTTGTATGCCGAAGCCCCATGACCATCATAAGTGAGTTCAATTGCAATTCTATAGTTCTAAGAGGATGAGGCAGTGAAAGAGCTCTCATTTCGACGATCATAACAAGTACTTCAAACGTCAGTATACACATCCAACTTACTGCCTGCCTGGCTTGCACGGTTCAGCTGATACATTGGGGACTAAGGATGCGTGAATATGATGGCTTAGGAGGTGTGAGGGTGTGTGTACGAACAAATATCTATGCCTTTAAGTTAATTTATGATAGACGGATGCGTTTGTAACAGAGAGTGTGAATAATGACTATTGGAGCTTTGTGTTAAATTTTGAACACTATAAATATACGTACACCACCGTAGAGGTTGTTATACCACATTTGTACCTCTCCATTGGCATTTATAAGATAAGCTTGAGTTTTTTTGTAAAAATGTGTTTGCATGTTTACTAAAAGCCGTCTCAAAGCTGATTGGGTTGTTGAGCTTTAGACGGATTTTAATTTTGTTATTCTGCCTAAGTACATTGGTAATCCAGAAAGATTTAGAAAGGGGACTTTGTTGTTAGTCAAGAAATGAGATTGAGGACGGGTTGATATTTTGTGATGACAGTAAGACACTGAATTTTGTAGTTGAAGATAGTCTTTAAGATCAATGTAAGCTTTCTTAAATCAGTTTATATTACCTCCAACCAGAGTGTCATTTAGTTTCCTTGTACTTACAGCTAGCTTATATTGATCACATGAAAATGTATAACTGTATTGACCACAGCCAATTTCTCAATGAATCGATCAAGAAACAAGATCGATGCAGTGGTGTTATTTTAGACAATCGTACTTTGAATACAAATGCGATCGAAAAAAACCCTTTTTCCAGAACATATTTCGTAAAGCTTTGAGCCTTTAAAGCCGACAGACTAATATTGGGTTGTAAAGGCTGTGTTTCTAGATTTGTTCACAAATCCTATAATCGTCATCTTTAGCTCCAAAGTTGAATAACTTTTCTTTGAGTCAAGTTTTAGGATTGTTGCGCAAAATTTTTATCGGTGGGGCTTAGCTTGGATTTTCTTTGAACTGCTTTCTCATCTATAGCCAGGAGGAAATTCAGCCAGTAGTCGTTCTGGATTCATTTATGTGTTCCTTTAAAAGAAAATCTCGAGCCGAACTAACAAGCCGATTATTTTAAACAATTCCCTGATGTTCTCAATGAAGACCATTTGATCATGAATTGACCATGTCCCACAGCAATGAAAGTTTTTCCATTTATTACGTTGTTAGTAGCTGTCAAAATATTCAGTAAGGTTTGCCATATTATCATGCATTATTTTGCGCTTGCCGAACGTGAGGAAAATGTTAAAAAAATATTATTAAAATTCAGGCTCAGTTGTAAATATGCAACGTGAGTTTCGTCGTGAGGTCGGCCGTCATAATGGCTACAGTTTCCAGCTTGAGCGTGAGTACACTCTTTTGGCTCTAAAGCCACCAACCAGATAGAGATAGAGACCTAGAAATGTTGACTCGGCAAAGATCAGCTGAATTGCGTATCGCCAGATAGTCAGCCCGGCTTATTTCGCAGGTGGATTTGGGCCAACATCCATATAAAATTGTGTTGACGCAAGAATTGAAACTGGATGACCATAGACAACCCCGTGAGTTTGCTAATTGGGTACTGAAAATGTTGACCAGAGATACGGATTTTGACCAAAAAATCATCTTTTCGAACGAGTCCCATTTTCGGCTATGTCAACAAGCAAAATTGCCATTATTGGAGCGAACATATTCCAAAAGTGTTCGTCTGAGCAACAATGCATTCACACAGATTGAGTCTTTGGTGGGGTTTATGTTATGGCGGCATCACCTGACCTTATTTCTTTCGAAATGAGGGAGGAGACACCGTTACCTTCAATGATCTCAGGTATAGAGCGATTTTAATTGACTTTCGACAATATCAATATATCCGTCAAAGAAGATGTCACCTTATGTCACACAAGCGCCGCAACGCTTGAAATCGCGAAGAAGAAATTTGGCTAGCGGATCATCTTACGGCGAGCGTTTATTGGTTTATTGGTCGCCGTGATCATGCAATTTGACACCCCTCGACTATTTTCTCTGGGCCTACGTCAATTCCTTAGTCTACGTTAACAAGCCAGCCACTTTTGACGAGCTCGAGGACAACATTCGATAGGATCAAGTCATTAAAAATTGGATTGATTGCTTGAAGCACAGCCATGTGAATGATGTGCTATTCCAAACATATTGGCGTAGCTCAAAAATATAACGAGTTGTTTCATTTAAATGTTTTTTTCTTATTGTTCTTATCTGGTCAACCTTTATGATAGATGTCAGGACATTATGAGCGTGAAATATAGGCTTGAACGGCAAACTAGTAAGGGGTGAATTATCGTGAGGTTTGATTTTCAATAGGCTTTTTTGACAAATTACGCGTGACACCTATCAAATTGCTTTGTCATTTTTGTTCAGTATAGTTTGGAAAGTGATCATAGAAAGACTCACACCAAAACAGGGTCTCCAAATTGTTCAGTTGTATAACGAAATTCGAGGAACTTATTATTGTTATTATTATTATCAAGGGAACGATACAAATTAATTTGTAGGGTCCGGGACTTAACGCCGGGGTACTATGCCCATTTGGCGCGTTTTCTCAATAGCACGCGGAGTACTAAGTTCCCATGAGGTCACCCACCTACGTACTTACCGCGCCCAATACTGCTTGATTTCGGTGATCAAGTGGGAACCGATGCTTTCAGTATGGCGAAGCACAAGCTCATTTTTCAGTATGTGTTGCATACGTTCCAATGATATGTTGATCTCACGAGCCATTTTTCTGTTCTTGCTGTTTTTTTTTATGACCACCTGCATTTATGTTTCACGTTGAGGTGCTGGGGGGCTCTAACGACAGCTACTTGTGGTTTTCCAGCCAAATTTAAAGTAATCACACTATCACGTTTGAATTCCACCGCGGATAGAAATTTTTCAACACAACTGAGACACAAATCGTTTAAAAGGCTTGTAAATAATAACATTATCTGTCATTGTAAAAATTTGAGCTTACAGTAATGAACGGTTTGAAAATTATAGCAGTCTAAAGTTGGTTGCACTTCGAGTCCGTCAGGATGTATTATTACTTTTCCCTGCTACATGCAAAACAACATAATTTTCTACCTTCATTGTGAGGTTTGATTTTCAATAGGCCTTTTTTTGACAGATTACGCGTGACTCGTATCAAACAAGAGCTTTGTCATTTTTGTTCAGTATCGTTTGGCATGTCATCATGGAAAGACTCATACCACAACAAGGTCTCCAAATTTTTCAGCTGTATTAAGAAAATCAGCGTTCTGTGAGAAATATTTTTCTTGCGATTCGAGGCACTTACGGCGCGCATAATCGACCTACTGAAACCGCTATTGCCAAAACCATTCTCAAATTTGAGTCCCAATTTACATTAGTGGATGATACTCGACCGGTTAGACCACATCCAGCACGTAGTGAAGAGACAATAGAAGCTGTAGCTGAGAGTGTACGCGAAGACGTACAATTTGGCGTACTATATTTTACGTGAGGATCTCGGCCTAAAAGCGTACAAAATTCAACTTGTGCATGAATTGAAGCCAGGCGACTTGAATTTGCGTCATATTTTCAGTGAATGGGCTCTGGAAAAACTCAATGAAAATCCGGTGTTTTATCGTCAAATTTTGTTCAGTGATGAAGCCCATTTCTGAGCAAACGAAGAGTACCAAGAACTACCATTACATCCATTAAAAACAACAGTATGGTGTAGTTTATGGGCTGGTGGAATCATTGATCCATATGTCTTCAAAAATGAAGCAAATCAGAATGTTATCGTCAATAGTAATGGTTATCGCGCCATGTTAATGGACTATGTGCTTCCTGTAATTCTAGCACATGGTCACGGTGAGCCCTGGTTTCAACAAGACTTGGACTTGTTGAGAAGTCATTTTGTTGAGCACTCAATTTCACGTTTTGCTACGGTAAATTGACCGCATAGATCGTGCGAGACACACCTTTGTACTATTTTCTCTGGGGACATGTAAAGTCTCAGGTCTTTAGGAATACGCCAGCTACAATTGACGTTTTGGAAGCCAACATTACTCGTGTTATCCGCGAGATACCAGTCGCTATGCTTGAACGAGTCGCCCAAAATTGGACCTTCCGAATGGACCAGTTCAGACGTAGTCGTGGCCAACGTTTGCATAATATCATTTTTAAAAAAAATGCCATGAATTGTTCTTTTAACCGATAATAAAAATTTTAAGTTCGCTTTCAGTTTTATGTGTTTTATTTTACATTATAAATCAAGGCTCACGACGAAACAGCCTTTATTTAATGCTTCCTTCCCGTAAATTCCTATTCCCGTAATTCCTATTCCTCGAGAGATCGATAGTTTTCGTGTTCACGCTCAATCTCACTCTGTTTGAACTTGCTTTCAAACTCTACTTAATTTGATGTAAGCTTATAATTCAAGAATAAACCAAACAAATATGACAAATGGCTTATTCAATTCAGGACCACAAACATAGTGGATATAAAAGTACACACCCATTGCTACAATCTGATCAAATTCTTCAATGTCCTCTCTACCTATCAGAGCAATTTATAACCCCAAATGAAAATATCTCATTTTAAGCTATCACATGTCTTTCTGGAACTTTCTACGTGTAGTAAAATCATTTCACGTGTGCATAAAATAAAACATCAAATCCTCAAAATAGGTTTGGGGGCCCCACAAAAAAACACTCTCGCATCCTGTCGTAGTTCTACTCTACATATTATATATGTACTCGTACACCCAAACTCATTCCTATCGAACAGATTTGCCTGAAAATTCAAATTGAAAAACTCATATTTTAAATCACTTTCGGTGACACCAAACAATGGCAATGTTAGCCGAGGCAACCTACTAACCAGCCCCTACTTAGGTCGAATATGGAGCACTCTCTCACAGATAAGGGTCGCCTACGTGAGGGGTTAAATATAGTGGAACGGTGGTGGTCGGACGATTTCTATCATCTTTACGTATAGGAAAATACATTGGGCTGCTACGTATTTCTTTTTCGTCTTTGCCGAAGATAACATCATTTGTATTCATCCTTTGTCGTTTGTTGTACACATCCTTAATTAGGTTTTCATTCGGAAGCTGTGAACACAAAACAATGACAAACTAACTTTGCTCTTGATTTTATTGCTGAAGATGATTGGAACTTGAAACATCAACCCTACCTTTGCCCAAAAATTCTGCTTTTTTTTTTGGGTTGTTTTTGAAGTACACTTCGGAAGGGAAAGCGGTAGGTGAGAATTAGGTTCTACTGACAACCGAAACTCATTCGAAAATGGATAAGATTGAAGGTGGTATTCCGTTGAGACATTGTCATTTGTGTTGACAGGAAATTGCCATCACTTAGTAACAACGACTTGAACAAGTTTCTGTTTGCTGTGTTTTCATGTACGCGTGCGGCACTCAACAATTCAAGGCATCAAGAATTTTCTTGAATTTTTCGTCGCATCTCCGCCTGGTTTTGTCGATGACAAACACCGTGTTTTTGCTGTCAACTTGATATTTATTTATCTTTGCTCCTTTTCAAGTGATTTCATTGTTATTCTTGTCGCGACTTTCGCAAGTTGATTTAGTGTTTTATTTTCTGTTGTTTTGCTTTTCTTTTTCCGCCCTCATTTAAACATACAAATTAAACACACAAACAATTTTAATCAATGTTTATGTAACGCGCGCGCCTTAGAATAACCCCACTAATAATTGTATCCAACAGATACGACTAGAAAAAGCGAACCAAAAAATGAATTCTGATAGCTTTCGTTTACTAGGATGTGGAAATTTCCATGTAAGCCATTTTTAGGAGAAATTAACAAGAGCCTCGGATCGAATTCGAATTCGAATCCAAGTCTGTTTCCGGTGGATGTGGGCAGACTACTAAATATGTAATCCGTAATTTAGCAGATGTTCAGCGTTGGTGTTGGATATCCAACCTCGCATCCACATCTCAGTCTATCGCCTTGATTCAGTCTTCCTCCGTGCTATTCATCCCGTCATTATAGTTTTATTTATGCATTTCCTTTAAAAGGGACATTCATTTTAGTCCGACTTGTAGTCGCTGTATAGATAAGGTGAAGTGATAATATTGCAAATGTAAATGAATCGGTAAATTACAAGGAAATTATTGTAAAATTTTTATCTCTTACTTTTCGAGAACTTCTGCAAGGACAATTTCGCCATGCACTTGGGATTCTAATAATGGTAGTTTAGCTGAAGCTTTTTTCTAAATTAAAAGTCAGTGGAATACCATAAGATTAGCTGAATGGAAGTTCTTATCGCTTGAGTTTAAGTTAAAGTCGTCAAAAGAACTGCAGTTATTGTTTGCAGATTACCTTTCTTTAAGGGTAGTGCCATGGTTGTGCCATGGCTGTTCTGTATGATTTTCAATATACGAGTAACTAGGTCATGTAATTTAAAAAGGTGTGCTGACAGCGGTCAACAGAGAAACCTTAATACAGTTAACACAATCAAGTTATTTAAGCTTTAACTGAAACATTAACAGATAATATTTACCCCAAAACAAAGAGACTTCCCTCGACCTTTATGTGCGCAATACCGTTTTCCGAATGTATCTTCTGTTATAGGTGCTAGTATAATGTCGTATTTTCATCAACAATCAGGGTGTTTCGAAACACTGACGTTGTTTTGTGAATAAGAAAGATAAGCATATAACATATGTTATGGCAGGAGTAAACGAGGGTTATTCACAATGCGACGTATTGCCACCACTGCTATGTTGCATGTTAGACAATTAGTAACTTTACTGTCTGTCTATTGACTCTTGCCTACCGATTACCAGCTTTAAAACGCAGACAGCGGCAGACTGAGGTTTGTCTCTTCACAAAAGTGGAGGGTGACGGAAAGCTGAGTATTTGAGTGCCATCCTGGATAGCAAACATTTTTTGGACTAAACCTTTCACATCAAAAACCTACAAGGTGCTGTTAGTCTTCGAGCAGTGGAAAGGAACTTTCGGCATCGAATAGATCTTGTCACCAAGGAGTATACTCTGGATGCACTTTGACGAAAACATATCGTTGCTCCTTTGAACGGATTCCAAAGAACCAGATTTCGATGCCTGTTCTCCCTTTGGGAATAGATTTTCAACTTTTCACTCCGCGCCATTCTGACTGTCTTCAATGCCTTTCTAATTCAAAGCGCCAGAGAGGTGAAAACGGCATCGTTATAGCTTCTGGGTTTTCTTGCAGGTTAGCTCTCCGGCGACATTCAAGTTTGGTCTACCAGAACTGCGACTTTGGTATAGCATCTGTTTCAGCAGGATCTTGTCCGGGAAAGCCATCATCAAAGCATCAACCGACTTCTGTGGAACAAAACTACGACCTTTGGTGGTTATAGTAATGGCCTTATTCCGACACGGTGTGCGGGTAATACCAACGCCGGCTTTATTTCTCCCGAGGAGTTTAGCCACAGCATTCGATTTTCGTCTACTGTAGCTGCAGATTTTATTGGTTGCAGCACCAGTTTCAGCCGGGATCCATCAACAGAAGGAATGACAGAAACTTTCTTCCTATTAGCTCTGTTTGTGATCGGAGAAGAGGGTGCAGTTCCAGCTCCAAGAGTTTGGTAATTTTTGGTGAGTGTTACTTCCGCTGGCCTGTTTCTTTTTTTTTTATTCGTAGCTTCGACAATACTTTCCATCTCTTTGTGCAGTGATTTTGCTCCATATCTTCTTTTCCTCTGCAACTGAACTTAAATTGTTTTATTGGTTACTCGTCAAAACAGTATTCTTACTCATCACTTGTCTATTCTGATAGACAGGCAGAGCCTCTCCGGTACTCTATCCATCGTTTTATTTCAATCTACCAAACTTGTCATTCGAAAGAGCTACAGGAGTCATCGTATTTAAGTAATCCAGACACTTCTGGGTCAACACCTATGGCTTTAGTTAGCGGAGGTTTTTTTGAGTATATTGTCTGGGGATTCCGGAATTCATACCCTTGTTACGATCGACAGGACAACTGGTGGATTTCCGCTATTACTATTACCAACTGGAGTAGTATAAATTGGGGTCAAATTCGTACTAATAACCATTTTAAGTCTAGTTTTGACCGATTTGGCGCCCGGTTAGGACTTCAAATTGGGTTCTTTTCAGAATCGTAAGAGTTTTATCTCTTAAGCCTTCCTGCTACCACAAGGCAGCCAAAGAAAGGGGAATTTCTCTAGCACGCTTGGCTCTGCTCTGTATGAACTCATGAATCTTTCTCGCTTGATATCCATACCATGGAAACTACTCCAGAATATGTGCATGACTTATGAAACTAGCGATGAAACTGTTAGACCCTTAAGCAGCCTTTAGTGTACAAGTTGTCACCAGTTGAGCATTTGGTATCACTCTCATTGTTCTGGGTATCAATATGATTAGTTGGTGTGGCTGCCTGTTGAAAACAGCCACATCCAGGCTAGAGTCGGACTTTTGTGATAGTGAGAAATAGCTAAAAGTTGGATATAAAAGGTTTTTTTCTATTTATTCGAGCTTCTGATGAAGCGAAGAAGGTCGGCAAGGTCGTCGAGGTTGTCTTGACAATATGACCTCAGAAAAAAAGTGATATGTTTGATCAAGTGCAGAGGAGAAGAACAGTTTGCTTCCTCTTCTTCGCCATCCCTGCAGTTACTTAAAAAGTCATTCGAAAGAATGTCAATGTCTTAAAATTAGACCGTTTCTAATAATGACACCTATGAAGGTACTGATGTGTGTGCGGTTTAGCATGATTAGACTATGGTAGCGTTTGATCTCACTTAGGCCAGATCTGTCTGGTAAAATGATACGTTGCACCGTTTCAACACACAATCGTATCATGTAGAATTATATTTTTAGAAGTAGCCAGAAGAATGTACAAATATCTCATGTTTTGTGAACTTTGCAGAGTTGTACTATGCTTAGCAAGTTCAGTAATCATAGTCACAGTAGTCTAGCAGCTAGTAGAGGTGAATATTAACCTGTTCAGCGATCTCTTAAAGAGATGCATGCAAATTGAAGGCGGTTCTAGATTTAAAAGTGACTGATTCTAGGAACATAATAGCTGTCTGGCTGTCAGCATAAATGCTTCCTTGATAGCTATAACTTCGTGGGTGGTCGAAGTGAGGAATTTTGTTTTCCCTTCCTATTTCGGTTTTTTGTGACAACATCGACTAGTCCAATTTAAGAGCTTAGAAAAAGCATTGGTTGTGCATTAGCATTGGCATCCCGAAATTTCCGAGATATACAAGTATGTAACTGTCGTAATGTTATCCCTAGAAGCAATCACCAACAGGGTTTCCTCTTCCGGATTGTAAGAAATTTGTTTGCTCCTAAAACCTAGCGAAATGGAGACAGGACATAGGTAAACCAAAGATATGCCCCTGCGAACAAATTTTCTGGCCGATGTCACACCCAATTCAGTGCTGATAGTTCTGCGTTTTAGCAGTTGACTGATCGCTCTTGGTTCTACTTTGTTGAAAGCCCCTCAATATCAAGATGGCTATCAGATAATATTTCTTACAAGCAAGAGATTTTTCTATAGAGCATACTAATGAGTGTAACGAAGTCTCAATGGATTTTTCTTGGCAGTACGAGTATGCATGTTGAGAAACTGAAAGCAGATTTATGTCATTGCCAAGCTGATAGGTCTGAAATCTTTATGACATACGTGCGATCTTCCAGCAGCTTTGGGTGTGAAGACAACTATAGGTTCGGTCCAACTCTTAGGAATGTAGGAGAGTTTTGTAAAGTTACTAAAGTTGGTAAACAACAATGAGAGAGTGCGGTTGTAGGTTTTTTGTATTTCGGCCGGAATAGTGACATCTGGTCCAGTGGGCTTGATCTTTACCAAAAAACGAAGCGACATTCGAACAAAGAGAATAGAACTAACAACTGAAAGAAAGAAGGAAGTTGTGTGGTTGCGAGAGTAAAAGTGGCGATTTAAGCAACATACATCATTAAATTTTAAAGACATCCCTAATATAAAATTAGAATTAGAGTTTAAAATAAATTAATAAATATATGTTGGAACGATAAATAAAGACTTTCTTTTTGGATAAACTAATAGCCTTTTTACACCGAACCAAAAACTGGGTTTTCGAAAAAAAAAGCAAAAACTACATCCAAAACATATTTTTTCCGATGTATTTTTGGTAAATCACAATTTTTCGTAAACACAAGTTTTTGATAAAACCTGTCAAAAACTACTTGATATTGAATGCTCAACTAACCAAACAAACCTTTTGGAGCGAGTTCAATAAATTTTAGCGAATTCCCAAGCCTTAAAAAACGGCTGGCAAGATGCTGTCAGTTCATAACTTGCTCAGCTTTATTTCCATGAATGGAAATTACATTTAAAATGTTAGAACCAATTTTTTTTTTTTTGTTTTGGTATTTAAAGTTATATGCGCGCAAATTAGTTTTTTTTATCAAAAACGTAAATATTTAACAGCTGATGTAGAAATATTTGAAATGTCATACAAAAACCTGTCAGTGTTTGGTGTGAAAGCTTAAAGTTTTCGAAAACTTTTAGCCAAAGACCTGGTTTATGATTCGGTGTGAAAAGGCTATAAACCTTAAGGGGTTTAAAGCTATGTATGGCCCAGATGAATTTAAATGTGCTTATGATCCTATCTGGATTGCGAAACGCTATGTGCGCGTCAGTAACAATACTTGGGTTTTCATTACTATAACCAGAAAAGTGGGTGTTAAAAAGAACTTCAAGCGATTTTTTTACAAACATAGTCCAACAACTATTCAGTGCTTGTATTTAGGATTGCGTTGACTAGCTGAGAGAGCCTAGGTTCCTCCGAACACTCTCCGATTTTGTTTGAGAGGGGCCTCTAGGATGTGTGTATAACAATCATGGGCATTTTTCGTATTTTTGGTTCCGTTAAAAAAACGCCTGGAAGTAACCCGATGTCGATGTCGATGGATGTCGATCCATCATGGGGTTGTTTTTTGTCTCTATTCCCTCGCACGGGGCGAAAGGCTGATACTGCCTTACTATAAGGTTCTGTTAATTGGGTTACGAGGCTCTCGAAATCATAAACGCTTTTAGGAGGGAAGTGTGGATAAGTGTGGATTTCTATTTCGAGAAGATATATATATACTAGTCAGCTTAAGTGGTCAGGAACACGATCATTAATGCTGGAAAGAATGTAACGGTGATCAGAAAAAGAGTTTTTGTTGAATATTAGGGTTAGGTCTAAGAATCCTGTCTATAGCTAGTGATGAAGTTGAACTTACAACCAACATTATAAATAAGAAGGTTAGTCTTTAGAATATTTCGAAAAAGTAACACTTCTTTTGTTGATATTCGAGATGTCACAGATAGAGTGATGTCCATTTGTGCTACAATGCGATCGCCAGCTGTCCGCCAGCTGTCCGCCAGCTGTCCGCCAGCTGTCCGCCAGCTGTCCGCCAGCTGTCCGCCAGCTGGTCATGGGGCAGATAAGCTTAGGCTTTTCAGTAGCTTTGGATCCATGCTCTAGTTTGGCCATGACTGCATCTCGATTACTGCGATTTGAGAAGAGAAAGATGTTAGATCTAGGTTTACCTTTCTTGCTGACGTATAAGGGCGTGTAGTTGGGGGTCGTAAATTCAAGTAACAGATCGTATATCCCAAATTTCTTCGATCAGGACAATATCTTCACCGCTACTGCGAGTGAGGGAGGTTAGTTTGTATTAGATGCAGCATCAGAACTATCGCTGAATGCATCCACCTCTATCATAGTTGTATTTTCGTTCTCCTGGGTAGACACTAAGAGATCATCTTCATCCAAAGAGGGGAAAGCAGGTTGGGTCTTCCTAAACGTGGTTCATTTTTGGTAATAGCTTTGAGATGGCTCACATTATAAGTGACTTGCCTTCAGACTATGCTGAAGTATGTGAGTATTTATTATACAACTGACGTATATGTACGTCCACAGAATTATTTGAAGTGTGGTTCTTAGTTTTTGTGGAAAATTTAATTGCAATTGAAAAGAAAACCATCTCAAATATTTCGCACTCTATGCCCCCAACAGAGATGGCATGGTCTTCGTGGGATTGATACCGAAACCATATTGTTTAGTTCACGCGCTGAACGTCCGTAATTCATTACATTTCCCTTATCATTGGTAAGAATCTGTTAATTGCAAGGAAAACTATATCTTCTGCACACTTCTAATTCAAGATCTATTACATATTTTTATATTTTAAAAGTATTTCGTTATTGACGATGGATTTAAAAATTGACATATCTCGTCTTCTGCCGTAGACTTAAAAAAAATAATTTTGGCTTCATTTTATTCTACCTTTCATTGTAGCTCCATCTAGGACTATTATTTCAATTACTGATATAAACTCATACAACGTCATTCTTACTCTAACTTGAGATGCATCTAAGAAAATGTGTGAGGACTAGTATTAGTTGTTGGCCGCATTTTCATTTTATAATATTTGCCTAAGTCCGACTGCAAACCATATGTCAACCTGTGTATTTAGCGCATTTTTTCCTTTTTTTTAAGTTTCGCTTAATGACATATATGTACCTCCTTACACGTATGAGATCCAATTTTTTCTAAATCTGTAGCTTTTTTCGTATGAAAACGAGCTCTTATTTTCTTCCTCATTTTGAATAGGCCTTTTTTCACGGTCGTGGAGATTTTATATCCCTCTTTGCCAAATTTGCGGAACATTCAAATGCAATGTGTCCACTTAATTGCCAAAAGTCCTAGTAAGCCATCTATATACGATACTTTCTACTGGCGGACATCAAAAATACCACCGGCTTTTTGAGGCTATCGCAAGTATTCCCTCGATTTGTGTGAAAAATAACGAGTTATGTTTCTGACAGTTGTGCCTACAAAAAGCCCCAGCACCGAGGTGCTATATAAATATATTTTTGTTACTAAGGTTAGATACACAAACTGTCCGAGATCTTTTTTGACCGACTGTACTTCTATCGAGAACTGGTGTAGAAGTTATTTTTACTGATCGTCACGCGCTTGGCGTATAGGCAAGGCTAACGATGAATTTTCACTTCAGCTCTGTACCTTTTTGTTGCATTGCTCCGTGTACTAGATGACTTAATGCATTGAAAAAGTGAACAGGAACGCAAATGGTGATCACAAATCAGCATAGATACTATCTCAGTTGATTGCAATCGCTAAGAAACTCTTTGGCATAAAACTTGCCTATGTAAAAAATAAGTAAATTGTCTGCTTTCCTCACAAAATCACTGTAATCTAATTTGCTGTTGTGAAACTGATTATTGATAGCATTGAACAGGATACTGGACCTTACCATATATAAGCTACAGAACTACAATATACATAAATAAGAAAATGGATAATTTCACTGTGAAGTATGTATATCCTTCAACTCTTGCCATTGCGGTGTAGGTGTTCAAGATAATAAATGCACCCACGCACAAAAGTAACCTCAGCACAAATGGGCCAGTAGTATCATCATAAATCTAACACACTAAGCTAATCTATACGACTTCTTTCTGGAAGCTTTAATAAAATAAATACCAACTGTGTAGGTTAAGTTCCGAATTCTAGCCAAAGGGAGCAATTAAGTGCTCAAACTTCACTTACTCACTTGTTTGGCTCACAGATTCACAGGATTTTTGAAGGACGTTTGCATCTGTGTTTGTCTTACAAAGAAAATGGCCCCACTATTTCCCATGAACCTAAAACGAAAAAATAAAATAAAACCCCTTTTCTTTTCTCTCTCCCCTCTAAATTCTTAACTATTCAACTATCAGTACTCGTATGAACATTTCAGCCTTCACTCAACACCCTTAGGGCTCTACAGCCGTTATAAAACCCTTCCCTGTGAGACACACATAACGATCTTCTTTTTTTTTTTTTTTTTGTTCAAGTATCTATCTCTTATGATGGTTATCTCACAAAAAACGGGTTTCCTAACTTTCCTGTGAAACAAGAAAACAAAAACGTGTCCCAAAGAAAGTGATATAAGAGACCAAAACCGAAAAAAAAAAAAAAAAAAGGAACGAAGAAAACAAAACTTAACATATCCTTGAAACCCATAAGCAGGATTCGTAACTGAAGAACGATGGTATATCACTCAAATGTCCCCCATAAAAAAAAGAGACTGCAGGAAGACGAAGGAAAAGAAGAAGGAGAAAAAGCTTCTTGCTGTTAACCCTACAAAATATATACAACATCATAGTCAAGAGCAACAATTCTGGAAGTCAACATAACATAAAACCCAAACAACCACAACCCAGGATAATACACGTACGTATTATACTTTGGGACATAGGAGTATAGCTTCAAAAAAAAAAAAAAAAAACGAACACAACACTGAAGGAACAAAAAGTGGAATGTAGGGACACATTTTTGAGGGTTCATTTAATTCAATTGGAGGAAAGCGTGACAACGGTCCTGCATGTCAATTGAGGCTCTTTGGTCAACCTTGCGCACAATATTTTACGAGTACGCCAGACCTCATCCAATGATACCATATCCAACACCCACGTTTCAAATCACCAGGGTTAAACGAAAAGCGATGAGGGGGAGGGTTTTAATTAAATTTTTAAGAATTATTAAGAGAAGGGATACGGATTTAGTAGGGGTTTGGTGGTTTATGTGGTTAATTGCTCCACAGTAGAAAGGGACAATAGGAATAAACTCAATGCGATTATCTCTTTGCGATTTAAACTAAACTACTTCTCATACCAATATGAATGGAACCCGACTTCATTCATATGTCCACCACCAGAACGCTTGCAGCGATCGATTTGTTGAAATCAATTTTCAACTACTTATCCACACATTTCAGCCGAGCACGTCTAACGTTTCCAGCTTGTTGGCATGGACCAGAGCCTTGACGTAGCACAAGCGAGGCTTCCAATTAATAATACCATTTCTTGAGATAACACGCTCACCAAATTTTGACTTCAATAGCTCGTTTGTTTGGCCCGCTGTGACGCCGTTCTTTTGAAACCACATCTCAACAATATTGAGTGCACGTAATTGCGTCCAGAAATAACGTTCCAACATGTCCCGATAGAAATTTTCATTATCTGTAACGTGGCGGTCCTCATCACTTACAAAAAAATACGCCCGAATGACACCGCTGATGGATGGATGATCCGCAGATCAGTATCCATCGATGAGTCCCAGAAATTTTAAATATAAGGATCTGGAGAGGTTTGTTTGTCGAGTTGGGACTGTCGAACACAAATCTGTCAAATCAGAGAAACAGCGGCTTGACATAGTCGGACTTCGTAGAGCTCGGACCAATTGAGAATTATCTACTGTTTACCCCACAGGGCATCCACAACTACTATTTTGTCTCATAGTGGAAAGTTCTGTCGAGATAAGTTGGTTGGATAAGTTGGTAAATTTTCTCGACCTACTGTCCAGTAATATGAAGTTCTGTAAAAGACCTTTTTAGATAGTTTAAACTCAATGCTTATTCGGTTTTCCTCAGGTTCTTTGCTTTGGATCACACTTACTCACGAGTACCTGGGTGGACCAGGACCTCAGCTAACATGCCTCTCCAGCTGGAGCGGTCTTTTACGAACTGCCTCCAGTAACGCACACGAAGTGAAGTTGGAAATGTTTCCATTCCACCTTTGTGAACCACCTAAAATGGGGTCGTTGCCCATTTTGTTTGGAATCGAAAACTTTTTAAGCCGGAGCGCTGGTTCCGATGCGTTCAAATTATCCGAACGGATATACTAAACTCTGCCTAAGCCGAGTTCTCCAATGTTTTCTGTTGAGATCGATATAGCTCTGCAACCTGTACAGTTCGCTGTTGTCTCTTTCATCCTCCATTGATGCAAATGAAACAAAAAATAACACGCAAAATATTTCTCTCGAAGCACCCAAAAGAATTTTCATCCTCTTTTTCAGACTTAAAATAAGCCAGAATTGGGATGATGAGTGTAGCCTTCCAAACGCAATATAACAGATATTAGTAAGACCGATTCTACGCATTATTTCTACGCTGATGTCATTTTCAGAGATGAAAGCGCACTTAATTCGGTTAAAGTCCCTTTCTTCCTTAAAGTTCTAAGTGCCTATCGTGAGGTAGTGTCCTAGGCGTCGATTAAGTGTGTTCTTCTTTGTTGACAGCATATATCAGACTTTGTTTTTCTTTCGTCGATCATTAAACTCATTTTTGCCGCTTCTGATTCAATAGTCGCAAGCCCTACATTGATCTATTGAGAGCTCGCTGTATTCTTCCTGTGGCGGCTGCATAGCGCGAGTAATTTTTGAGAAGATGGTGTCTCTGGAGTTGACTTGTGAGTTTTGAATGAATTCCAGAATGATATTGAAACCTTCACATGATAAAGCATGGGTTTGTTAAGTTATTTTTTTACATAAAACGTTTTAACCGACTATGGCAGCGTGCACTCTCCATTGTTATCATGCGTAATCAAATTTGATCGTCATATTATGTGGCCTTAAAATCGATGAAAAGGTTGTGTGTATCAAATTAGAATTCTTATGTTTTCTGCAACATCTGAAACATCACCCGAACAAAATTTCACTTCGAATCAGTTGTGACATTTCGAAAAATTGTGATCTTGACAAGTAATGGGAAATACAAGTTGAAAAATCTTTGCACAAAATTTGTTTATTTATTAATGTTAGTAAATAGTTTTTTAAAACTTGAATTTAGTTTAAAATACACGCTATGAGGATTATATCTGAGGAAGAAGAAATTAACAAAGTGAAATTGATTCGAAGACATTTAAGAGATGATTCTAATCCTTTAGAGTTGCGTGAACCCTTTAATATTCACAAAAAAGCTTAGCGTTTGTTAAATTAAATTCATACATTTATATTTTACCAGACTAAACAAAACAGCTTTTAAGTATTTGCTGTATGTACTTGTCAACTTTTCGGTCCCAGCAAAAAACAAAAATTCCCTGTTCCAACATTAGTTAGACTCACCGCTTGCTTACGTCTTTTTGCTGAGGGTGGATACCAGAAAAAGTAGGAAAGGATTATAACATTGGTCTGGCACAATCCTCTTTCAGTGTGATACTTAGCAAAATATTTAAAATTTTTGAAGAAAAAGAAAAACTTCGTCCACAATTGATAGCTTGACCAACGACAGAAGAACAACGAAAAATTGTTCAATACTTTTATTCCAGATATAAGATACCCGCCGTTATAGGCTGTATTGATGGCACACATATCAACATTATTTCGCCATCTTCAACAACAGACAACAAACACCTTTTCTATAACAGAAATGGAAAATGTAGCATGAATGTGTTAATAATATTCAAATAGTTAGACCATCTGTAACTACATCTTTTTAAGGTTTGTGACAATCAGCTTAGGATCGTTTTGTAGATGCTACGCATCCCGGAACCTGCCATGATTCCATTATTTGGAATGTGAGCGACTTAAGGGTTAATATGGAGCAAGATTATTTAAATAATGCTAATAACGTTTGGATGTTGAGTAAATTACGGAAAATTTATTAAAATTAAAACTAAGTTCACGCCTTTTCTATGAGATGCTGGTTATATTCAAATTAGCTTTTTACTGGTAGCCCTGCGCTATTCAACTCAAAAGTGAACTGCTTCCAAAACTCAGAACTTTTTTGCTTATGCTATTTTCCTTCACGAAACCACTGGTAATTTTTTAGTTTTCCTGCACTTTGTAAACCACCATATCGGTTTACTTAGCATTTATTGACTAAGACCTGAAATAAAAAAAAATAGTGTAACTAACATTATTTTAATAGTTGTATTCTCTTCACCTCAAAAAAATAAGTGAACATTTTAGTTCTGTTCGACATTTAATTTCACCCGGAACTAGTACTCGTAATAAGGGAATTTTTTCAAAAATGACATTTTTTTTACACGAAATTCACAATAGGAGAAGAAATAAAGGGAAATTTTTCATGTGGAATGCTGTTCGGGTGAAATTCATAATATGTGTGACTAAATATGAGACTTATTCTCCTACAGTTTGCACAGTACAGGGGATCACCTTTCCTTACAAACAGACAAACCATGCTGAGGTTCAATTGGTCGGGTATATTTTTGTCGACCCAGATTTTAGGAATTAGTTCATGTATTCCGTGTATCCAATTTTTACCCGTTGCTTTAAATATCTCAGTAATAAGCCATCGAGTACATATCTTTGTTAGAGTTAAGCTTGATAGCAGACGGACCAAATTGTTGTCTGTCTTCGCCCAGGTTGAATTGTTCATTCTGCCTGACAGTGTCATGTTGTTTGTTATCACCGTCGAAATTATCAGCACCAACTGTTGAGTGTTTCTTAGCCTATATGAGTAACGATTTGAAAATCTTGCGACATCCTACCGCTGTGTAAAAATAGGAGTTTTGCACCATCGTATGTAAGACTATGTAAACTATGTGTATGAAAAAATCAGGTTGAGTGGGGACCTTAACTTGATGAATCACTCTATATGGTCGGTGCAAGAAGATCAAAAGCTTTGTCTTTACATATTAAGAACTAAGACCAGATGTTGTTCGATCGTACTAAGCAATAACTACGATCGACTACAGTCGAAGATTTTTTGCCGAAAGTAATGTGTACTCTGGCCTACAGTATTGCCGCGCATATTGTTTACAATTATTGGAAAATACTCACTCCAGTTAGGAAACATGTGGGCTTTTCACGGCATACTGCTCTGTCTTGAGTCAATCGCCTATAAGCCTTTTAAAAGAATCATTGACAGCTTTACTGATTAGCTATATACCACACAATCGGTTAAAATTTAGATTGATCGAGTAGTAAAACAATTGTATTTGTAATGTAGTGCTTGCCTTACCACCCCGGGTTGAAGGCAGAGAACTACATGCTCGGTCTATGTGCTGGTAGGCTTAAATGGCAAGTACGCACAGGCAGGCATTCTCTAGTTTAAGTACAATAATATACATACATAAACTGGTATTTTGCTTTACAGAATCTCTGTCGCTACTGAAATTATGAGCACGTCTAAGATAAGGACTAATCAGACGATGACCACTTTTGGCTATCGTACTTAAACAAGAATAGGTTCTAGAA
This sequence comes from Volucella inanis, assembly GCA_907269105.1. Taxonomy (NCBI): domain Eukaryota; kingdom Metazoa; phylum Arthropoda; class Insecta; order Diptera; family Syrphidae; genus Volucella; species Volucella inanis. Next base: position 155,920,994 of record OU026153.1, read on the forward strand.
TATTTACACTTTTCTCGATCTTGATTATGATGATTATGATTCTCGATTTTTCAGATATATACCACATGAGTGCAACTGACACAAATCAGACATATCAGCATTTATGATCTGAGCTTGATGCTATCAAGTACGGCCATAGGTATAGGTAGGTAAAACTAGCTCCGCAGAAGCAAAGAGAATGTTTCTTGGCAACCAATTTCTCGATATGTCGAAATTTCTCCAAATTTCCAGTTGCAAACGTCATCGTATTGGGAGTTCTAATGGCTAGGTGACCATAAGTATGGTAATTAAGTATTAGAGATCCCCATATGGTTCAATTGCAGGACTCCGAAGTACTATATATTACTATTAAACCCAGATACAACACAAAGTCAACTGAAAAGTCTTATGAGTAAACTTCTAAACATCTGAAGAATATTCTAGATGTTCATCTCCACGACTATTGACAACTCCACATAAATCCAGTTAAAAGTATAGACCGGCCTCTAGCAACTCTGAAGATAATTTTGACTACACCCTTCAACTTCAGACTTATATACTTTCCAAACGTTCATGACAGAGCTATAATTGATAATATTATTATTTACAAGCCTTTTAAACGATTTGCGTCTCAATTGTGTTAAAAAAATTTTTATCAGCGATGGAATTCCAACTGTGATAATGTGATTGCTTTATATTGTGCTGGAAATCAACGTGAATAAATCATTTGTGTCTCGAACCATAGATCGTTACCGTGATACTGGCGTTGCAAAACGCCATGGAGGTCGTCATAAAAAAACAACAGCATCGGCAGAAATGGTTCGGAAAGTGAAGACTCGAATTGAGCGAAATATGCTTCGAAGATGAAGAAAAATGGCTCGTGAGCTCAACATATCGCTGGAACGGATGCAAAACATACTGAAAAATGAGCTTGGGTTCAAGCATTGAAGTTCCAAAAAGCACACGATCTTACACTGCAACAGAAAAAAGTAAGAGTCGAAGATCGAAGGAATTGCTACTCATGCACGAAACTGGTGAGTTGCCGAATTTGGTTTTTTCCGATGAGTTGCCATTTGTTATCAAGCAATATGTCAACAAACAAAATGACCGAGTTTACTTGCCAGAGAGGTCCTTCGAAAATATACACTTCGGACTTCGGACTTCTCCGCTCGTATTTTTGTCTGTCTGGGGTATTTTGAGGGCCACCTTAAACAAGCACTTCGCCGGGAATGGACCAAAATACCGCAGAGCCACTTGCGTGCAACGTGCGATGCTTTCTTCGGCCGTCTCAAGGCCATTATTCGCGCGAAAGATGGACATATTAAAAACTACTGATACACTGTGAAAATTGATGTATTTTCCAACATTTTTTGCTTCAGCACAATAAAATTTATCACAAAATAAAAAAAATTATAGCATTTTAAAAAGTTGCAGATCGAGTCAGTCACCCTGTAAAAGGTCGCAAAGGTGATATTTCCAACTGTCGCTGTCCTGCATATCTAACCTTTTTGAGAATTATAAATCTATTGTTTCCAAAACCAGCACTGATTTCTTAAAGATAGATCTACAACCACCAACCTAACAGAATTCGTATCAAGCATTTTTTTATGCACTAGAATCTGAAAATAAACTTGAGGTGATTGCCACTGATTTCAAGAAAGCCTTTCATAGAATTTTTCATGACATAATCCTTCTAAAATAAAAGACTCTTGGTTTCCAAATAAGCTTTGTATGGTGGGTTTAATTCTTTAAAAATGAACGACAGTACTTAGTTTTATTTAGGTTCATAGTTTCCGACTCAATTTAAGCCTCCCCTGATGTCCCTCAAGGTGGGCACCTTGGTCCTTTATTATTTATTTTGACTATTAATGATGTTGATTGTATTATTACATAATTAAACTACATCTGTTTACGCATATGATATGAACATTTTTAGATATTTATCACCTTCCTCTGACAGTCTAGCACTGCAGGAAGATTTAGACAGATTTTTTACTTGATGACAGAAGAATTTCCTTGAGTTCAACGTCAATAAATGTCAGACTATAACTTACAATATACCCATAAGCGCCCTCCTATTTCAACTCGCTACTAACTGATCTTTAATCTGTCTGGATTAGACTCTTAGAGCGATTTAGATCCAGCTTTGGCCAGATCTGTTTGGTCGCTAAACATATTGTTCTAACAGTCCACATAAGGTATGTTCTTTTTTTAGCATCCAGCTTTAATATTGGTATGTAGAGAATAGTATACCTATTCTACCGTTTTCCGGTAGAATAGGTAGAGTGATTTCTGAGAAGACATCGCCACCAACCCCGCTGTGTTAAAATGGATTGACTTGTCCTCCATGTAAGCATCTACCTCCCATAAGGATCTAGAGGGAAAGCTTTCATAAAACTCTTTGTCAAATCCAAGTTCAGGTATGGAGTAATCGTTGTTCTCTGTGAAGGGTAGGGCTTCGGTTATGCGTCGACATGCTGTTCTTTAAACTCTGATTAGTTTGCTGTAATTGACTGTATTGTCTAAGGCCATCCACCAGACAACAACCCCGTAGATTAGTGTCGGTCTTATGACCTAGGTGTGTAGCCAGCGGGTTATGCGAGGTTGAAGGCCCCATCTATTCGCAATGGCTTTTTTGCAAGAGAATAAAACTACTGTAGCTTTCTTGAGTCTTGCTTGAATGTTAGGTTTCCAGTTTATTTTCTTGTCAAAAATGAGACTCAGATATTTTGCTGTATCGGGAAGTACTAAACTGGTACCATTTATTGAGGGAGGGTCTATAATTGGAATTTGTTATTCCCTGCAAAAGAGAATAATATCAGTTTAATAGAGACTTACTCCCTATCCAGAGTGATCTGCCCAACGGGTTCATTTGTTAAGATTTAGCCGAAGGAGTTATTTGAATAACCCTGCTACCTCCCGCTTCCAGGTATATCAGCAGTTCATTGCTTGCGGCATACCTCTACTGCAGTATCTTTTAGTAGAACCCCTACCTAGTTATTATCCTGCCTTAAGACTTATCCTGCCTTAAGACTGATCAACTCCCCAAGTGAGTCGTCTACCTGCAGATTTGACAGCGCACTTTTGATTGCGGATGGGTTGACGTTTTTTAAAAGCACCCTCTATGTCCAAGAATGCAGCCATTGTGTACTCTCTATATTGTAGGGATCCATTGATGTGGCTAGTCAGTGAAAGCAGAGCCATTTTTACCGCATTTTCTTCACAGTAGGCATGTTGACCCGTTGAAAAAAGTCTTGGATTAATTTTAGCTCGTATATGGATATCAATCAGTCAATCCAGAGTTTTCAGAGGGAAAGATGATAGACTTATAGGTCTGAGGTCCTCTGGGACAACATGAGATTATTTTCTGGCTTTGGCAATGAAAACTACATACATTGACTTCTCTCAATGACAGTGAAATGTGGATCGGTTCTACACAGCTTCTCATGATAATATATGAGGACCTTTGTAGCGCAGCAGATATTATACCGTCCGGACTATTATCAGACCATGAATTTTGTTCACGGTTGCAGTAGTCCTGTTTGAGTTACTACTGGCCGCGAATAGGGAGCTACCTGGAAGGTGAGTTTCCAGTAGCAGGTTGGGTGATTCATCACTTTAGGTTGTCCAACAGAGGATTTTTCTTAACCGCGATGCCTCAGAGGTTTTTGTCACCAAATTTTCGCCAGCTGAACCTTGGTTAGGATTGCCTGCATTCTTAGTTAGGGCTTTACGTGACCATAACTACAGAGGATATGACTCTCGAGGATGCCGGCAAATCAAACGAAAATTTTATGGGTCACGACTTTCCTACTCTCAGTCAGTAAAAAACTATAGACTGCTTACTGGCATCTTGAAGGTGCATCATACTTTTATTAAGCGCGTATGGAAATGTGTTTAGTTATTAGTGGCACAACGTTTGTTCAAGGAATACAATAAACTAGTTCTTTGGACTTTGTTAATGTACCTTTTGGATAGTTTTAATTTGATTACTAATTTTGAAGTAAATGTTGGTTGGAGGCCAACATTGTTGACAACCAAGTCAAACGATAGTATGAAATCCACAAGATTACAACCTCTCTCTCACCTAGCATTTGCTTCTGCCCCATATATTTTTTTGAGCACTTGCACCGCAAGTCTCATGCTCCCAGAACTACAGTATGCCTTTGATGATGGTAGAACCTAGTCATAGTGAAAGTCAGTCGAATATGTGCCATTTTGCTTTCTTTTCGTAGTTTATGTCTACAAGTGTTATATCTTTGTTGTGAAATTGCCCAAGTACAAGATGTTGAGAATGACTCGGATCAAAGAGATGATCGTTCATCAAATTATAGTGTACAACCTCTCCTATATCCAGAACAGCAGATGCGTTTCAAAATTAGTTTTTATGTTCATTTGACAGGTTGATTGCTACGTTGATGCAATCCGACTTATAGTGTGCAAAAGTGCGAAATAGATTAAAACTTTGTGTGGTGTTCCTTCAGTGTACTAATGAAATTCTTCTCATGGAGCATGCATGTGTATATGTATATACTTGCGTTCAGTAAGAGGAGAGCCTTATTTATTATAGTTTCAAAAATTATTAATTCAAAGAGTAAGGAGCTCTATTGGATTTGACAAATAGCATCATACATAGAGTGGGAGCTGTTATCTGTTATTCCTTTAGATATTCGCCTTAATTCTAGTTCCATTCCTCACGAAAAGAACTCTCACTGTGACTTCGGACTTCACTATAGACACCAATTTCGGTGTCAAAATTAATCAAAAATATTTCGGCTCAACCAGACCTATCCATTCCAAGCAGTCCTTGTTTCTAAATTAAATCCTTTCCTCTCCTTCCATGGGATGCTGTTTACCTGTTGATGTTCCTTTTTTTTTTCTTCTGTTTTACATTTAGAAAAAAGGAAACAATTTTTAGGGACCTGCACGGAACCTCTCATACATATTTTGAAGGATTTTACGGTTTTAATTCAGTTTCAACCTGCTTAAAGCACCGTCATGTTTTTTAGCAGATTATCCTGTGTGTTTCGGTGTATCTCTGGTAAATAAGAAAAATGCCACTAGACCGGCACTAGGATCCTTGTGTCGTACTGGTCCTTTTTTAAGTAAATAAAATGTATACTCAGGTGAAGCCCCAAAACACTCAATAATATCTCAAGCCTTGTACCACTGAGGACGAGAATTCTCGTCCTGCCAAATAAAAAAAAAAAAATGTGGAAGGACTCATACATTTCTACTCCTGGTAAAGGTATGATTATAGCTCCAGCTACTACCTATAGTAATATTTTTAGATACCACAAGTAAATTGTTCTATTCGATACAGTCGTATCTGTATACATATATTTGAATAGGCAGATGTATACGAGTATCCATGTTCATATTCATATTATTTTTTAGTAGAAAATTATTACAAGCAAAAAGTACGATATCCTTATTTTCCCGTGGGATTTCTCAAAACTGTTACATTAGGGAGTAAAAACAAAGCAAAAACCAGGAGCCCTTTGGCCAGCTTGAGGGTGTCCTAAAGAGAGACTGTGGGACTAAAACGAAAAAAAGAAAAGGAAAACGCTGCTCCAAAAAAGGGATACAAAATGAAAATAAATTATAATTCGAAACGATTTGAGGAATAAATGAATGAATGAATGCTTGGATGGATGGATGGCTAGCTGGATGGATGGATGGTTGGATGGTTGGATGAATGGTAAGATGGATGTATATGCATGGATAGATAGATAGATGGATGAAAGGATGATGATGAGGCAAGGCGTAAGGCTTTCTCAATCGTTTGATGCTGAAGTTGATACCGCTGTTTCTGATGCCGCTACTACTTTCACTGCTGCTTCTGATGATGATAATAATGATTATGATAATGATGGTGATGGAAATCCTTATTCTCAAAAGAATTCCCAAAATTTAATTTCATTTTAAATCAAGTGGAAGTTTTTCTTGGGTTCAACTGAAAGCCCAACCCATCCACTTGATCGTACTTTTTGGAAGTTCGTCTTCAAAAATGCTTTAACCCCCTTTGGGCACCACCATCATGGATGTCCTACCCGCCACTACAGAATTCCGTCGTTGCTGATACGCGTCTACTAATATCAGTGGCAGCGGATTCGTCTTCATCATTAGTTTAGGGGTTTTGGAATTTTATAAATTGTGTTTTGCCGTTTTTTTTTTTTTTCTTCTGTTGCTCTATAATTTTTATTTATTCATTTTTTTTTTTTTTTTTTTTTGTTTTTTATTTTCTACTGATGTAATACTTTTTGAAGTTTTGGAAAAAAATATAAAATAATAAATAAACGAAGAAGATACGTTTTTGTGCTAGGTATTTTCGTCTTCGTCTTCGTTATTTCTTAGGAATAAGAGAAGCAAATTAATAATTTGAAACGGTACACTGTTATGCACAAGTGCACATTGTTTCTTATTTTTATATTTTAAACTTAATTAATTCGGCAAACCTAAATTGGAGTCTTATTGAATTTTTGTAAGGAATGCCAAGCTTTTCAAAAGTTAATAATACGATTCTTGAATCTCTTGTTTTACAGGGGAGGATATAAAAGATTTAATATTTTCTTGTCCTCTTGTTTTGATTTTTTTGTTTTTAATTGTGTTAAGAGAATTAACTGTCCGGAAGTTATTTGTTCGAATAAAACGAATGCATTGTGATTTGTTGTTTTCGTTTTTGAGGGAATATTTGACAGGAATGCTAAATTGTATGGTATGTCCTATATAACATATAACTCCAAAAGATTGGATAGTGATTTCTAAAGCTTAAACCTGAAATATGACATGATTGTAGGGAAAATTTTGCCAAATTGATTGAATAAAAGTTTCTCACCCATGTCACATTCTAGTTTGCTATTTTGTTCAGTCTGGATAACGATCTTTTTAGTTCGCTTGCAAAAAAGTATTACATCAGTACTATGGTTGGGCCTCCTGTACTTTTCAAATTTAATCCAAGCTGTGTTAGGTACTCGATGTATTTCGACCTTTGATTTTTACTCAGAATCGCCTCTATTTTCTTACTCAGCTTCAAGCGATTTGAACTATAAAATAGGACTTGTAAGTAACTTTATATTGTGAAGCAACAAACTCATGGACTTACTTTTGACAAAATGCTACATAGCGCTTATAACTTCACTGGTATGCTCGCAGTTTTAAGTGCAGAATACCAATGGTAAAGGAAGCCATTAGTAACGTCGCATCTGATGTGCCAAATTTCACTCGACCACCGCAATAATGATAAAGAATTTCGGCAAGCGCATGCAGCGAAACAGGGAGCATCCAGGAATTAAGAAATCTTTTCACGAACTGTGTTACCAAATAAGATGAAATGAACTCCGGCTTTTTAGAAATAAAACGAAAGTATCAGAAAAGTGCTCGATCGAAGCCTTAGGGAAATGCAGAAATGGTATTTCAGTTAAAAAGCAAACAAATACTGAATAGAAGCATGCAGTGTTTTTAGTTCATAGTCAGTACTTTCAAACGATAAGTACTGCGTCTACCCGACTGAGAAGGCTCTAAAGAGCAATATGTAAACTTTAAATTAATAAGGCTATCCCAACTATAGACGTTTTAGCTACCTTAACATCTATCATTCTATGTAAACGTTTGAAACCCTATAGGGTCATTTCACGATAAATCGCCGAAGCTATGGGAGCTCTGAACGACATCCCTCCGATTTGACTGAAAAGTAGTAGAAATACTAATTGAAGTGGTACGAATCATAAGGCAAACAAAGTTTAGCAGAATTCGATATAATTTGCGTGTAACGGAACTTCAAAAATTGGCAAAAAATCAAAATGTATGCTTTCTTTTATATTTAAAAAAAATCATAACTTTGGCTCTGCTCATCAGAATTTGATAAATTATACCTTGTTGAAAGGTGAACTTTCATTTTTTTTTTATTTTCAAGGACGAAGGATATTCCAGAATATCCTTTTTACATATATCCTTGAATATATATTATAGGGAGATTCGTCCCCCATTTCTATTTCAAATTTCAAGTTGAGATCTCTATGGGTTCAGCCAAAATAATTTTTTATAGGGGGCTAACACATGGGCTGAAAAATCAGTGCCGTTTTATAGTAAAACAAAATTTTTGCAAAATTCAACTTTATTTATCAATATAGTTGCCTTCGAGGGCAATACACTGATTGAAATGATTTTTCAATCTTTCGATACCAATTTTGTAGTACGACTTCGGTTTAGCCTCAAAATAGGCCTTAAATCTCTTTCTGGCGAGCATTCTTTTGAGGTCTGCGAACAGGAAATAGTCGCTGGGGGCTAAATCTGGAAAATATGGTGGGTGGGGAAGCAATTTGTAGCCGAATGCATTCAATTTTGCCATCGTTTTCATTGACTTGTGATACTGTGCATTGTCTTGATGAAACAGCACTTTCTTTTTCTTTAAATGCGATCGTTTTTCTGCAATTTCGTCCTTCAAACGCTCCAACAACTCAATGTAATAGTCGCTGTTGATAGTCTGCCCCTTTTGGAGATAATCGATGAAAATTATTCCATGTGTATCCCAAAATACGGATGCCATAACCTTGCTAGCCGACTGTTGAGTTTTTGGTCGTTTTGGACGAGGTTGGTCGCCTGCTCGGCACTCAGCTGACTGCCGACTTGACATTGGTGTGAAGCGATGGAGCCAATTCATTGTCACATACCGATGCAAAAATTCGGTTTTATTGCGGTTGAATAGTTTTAAACACTCCTCTGAATCATCAACACGTTGTTGTTTCTGGTCGACTGTGAGCAAACGCGGCACCCACTTTGAACAGAGCTTTCGCATGTCCAAATATTCGTGTATGATATATCCAACACGCTCTTTTGATATCTTCAGAACCTCAGCTATCTCGATCAACTTCACTTTACGGTCATTCGTAATCATTTTGTGGACTTTTTTGATGTTTTCATCTGAAATAGCCTCTTTTGGACGTCCACTGCGTGCATCATCTTCGGTGCTTGTATGACCACTTTTAAATTTTTCAATCCACTTGCGTGGATTCGGCTGGTGCAGAGTCCGGGTAATACTTATCAAGCCATTTCTTCGCATCGGTTGTATTTTTTTCCCATCAAAAGCCAATGAAAAATCAACACACGAAATTGCTTTGAATCCATTTTTTCACGATAACAAAAGTTGCTTCACTCACAACGCTATATCTCGAGAACTAATCGTCCGACAGCTGTCAAATTTATACACTTATCTTTTGAAGGTTGGTATTAACTGAAAATGATATAGTTTTAATTCAAGTGGTGCCCTCTCTTAGAAACGGCACGTACTTTTCAGCCCATATATTAAATCAAAGAACTAAATTTTTATTACGTTACTCCTCTTATCATTCTCAGATATACTGTGACTGTACATAGCTGTTTTATCTCTTCAATGACTAGTAACTGCACATTTCCCGTTTCTGAGGATTTAAGAAATTAGGCTTAATTTATTTAGATTGTACCGTAATAAGGGTTGTGAGTAATAAAAATTTATAATGAGTGTTTTTGTGTAGAAAACGTGTTCCAATCCTTTGGATTGATTTCCTCGTGATTTGCGGCCTGTACGACCATGGGTGGTTACGATTCAACCAAAATTGAACACAAAGTTGGCAATTTGCTCTACGTGTAGGAAAAAATTGAGTCAGATCCGAAATTCTGATACAACGTAATCATTGCTAGAGGTTGAAGATCAAATTGGAGTTGATGAAATGTCTTTCGATAAAGACATTGCATTCAATTTGATTAATGAATGCATACAGTATATTGGAGAAGATTTATTCGACAGGAGAAGACTTAGTGACTTAAAATATGTGCAGTCAAAATTGAAAAATTTTATGTTGAAAAATGCAGAGAATCTTTCTGGCAATTTGTGGATCCCATCCCAAAAGAACTGCGCCGGCTTGGCAGCCCAGTTCTGATGTGAACCGTATTTCAGTGAGGGCGTTATGCATCGACCGGAACAAATGGTGGTCAGAAGGGGCAAGGTCTGGGCTATAAGGCGGGTGGGTTAATACTTCGCATCCACTGTTTTCCAAATAGTTCTTAACTGAAATAGCAACGTGGGGCCGAGCGTTGTCATGATGGAAAGTTATTGCCTCGTGTCTGGTTGCATATTCCGGGCGTTTTTCGACTACTGCTCTCTTCAAACGGATTAATTGTGTTCGGTAGTGTTGTCCATTAATGCTTTCACCCGGTTTTAGCAGGTTATAATACAGCACATCTAGCTAATCCCACCAAATACAGAGCATTACCTTCGCGCCATGGATATTCGGCTTTGCCGTTGATTTGGCTGGTTGGACGGGTTTCACATATGATTTTTTGCGCTTGGGGTTGTCGTTATGGATCCATTTTTCATCACCAGTAACAATCCGATGCAAAAATGACTTCCTTTTGTGGCGTTCCAGCAGCATTTCGGACATGCAAAACCGCCTTTCGACGTCTCTCGGCTTGAGTTCATGTGGAACCCAATTTCTTTGCTTTTGAATATATCCAGCTGCTTTTAAATGTTTTGAAATGGCTGCTTGAGTGACACCCAAGTTCTTCATGTGTTTGGTAACAATCTTGATAGAGTAATGCTTTCAGTTCTTTATCTTCAAACTTTTTTGGCTGCCCAGGACGTTCATCGTCTTCCAAGCCAAAATCACCACTTTTAAATCGTGCAAACCACTTTTGGCATGTTCGCTCAGCAAGCGCATGTTTACCATAAAATTCCACCAAAATACGATGACTTTCGGCAGCAGTTTTCTTCATATTAAAGTAATAAAGAAGAACTCCCCGCAAAAACACTTTTTCAGGCACAAAGTTCGACATATTTGAGTGGAAAAAAAATTTTGTTGTTTACGCTTGAAATGAATGACATATATTGAAATGACGTACAATGACAAAAGCTTTCCAACGCATGTTCCAATGGAATAATACAAGTTACGCTTTCTCTTAGCAAACCGCACAATTAAGTTATAGACCCAATATAACATAATATAGGTACATTATAAGTTTTTTTTTTTTTATATTTTTAACTGATTTTCTGACAAAAACATTGTATGTATTATGGGAAATCTTTAAAACTAATATCTAAATAACATTTGAGGGGTTATTTTTAACTTATTAACACGGATTAAAATAGCCTATTTATACGAAAAAATGGCATCAATAGTGAAATAAATAAATACAATATTATATTTTATATTATTATATTTTTATAAGAAAATAATTAAACATATTCAGATTTTCGAAAACTGCCAACTGACTGAACCATTCTCAGTCACGAAGTAATCACTGAGTACATCTCTTACATATTTGGCGGAAGCTGTTGCCTGATTTCTCCTCATTTCCTCTGTGAGGTTACACAAGCTTTCACTATATCCGCAGCAAAGTCAGGTTATAAGTTAATTGCACGATGGAAGATGCTCCATTTGTTACTGAGTATTCTAAAAGTACACTCCACATACCTACGAGCAGTGGATAATATCCTCTACTTGAGTGTCAAGCTATGTCCACCAAATGATTTTTGAAGATGCTTATGTTAATCAAAAGCATCATCTTCTACGAGATAATAAGGGATTTTTGGGTCCTGCGAGCCTGGAAGGCACTTGTCTTCAGTTATATCTATGGTAACGTTAACAATAGATGTCCACAGTTGACATTTTTGAAAAACGTTAGAATCGCAGTCCTTCCCACACGCTCCAACATTTGCGTAAACAAATCGGTAATCTGCATCGGCTACAGCCATCAAAATTATAGATGAATATCCTTTATAATTGGTATGCATTGAATTGAGGGGATGGACTATTCTGAAGTATTTGCCGTCAACTGCTCCAATACGATTTGGAAGTTGGCGTTGGAGTTTCCAATTTATGGGCAATTGATTTCCATTTGTCTATATCCGGCTCTGGAATGCATTCTAATCGTAGCACAGCAAACTGTGCTACAATCTTGCTGATTGTTGAAATCCAGAGGAGAAAAGTATAATGCAAATCCATGAAAGTGCAACCACTAGCTAAGTATCTAAAATAGATAAAAGCAAATAAATAATCAATCTGAAAATTGAACAGTGAAATAATAGTTTTTCTTGGATTTAGTAATACAATATTTTTTTATAGGTAAACACGTTCTAAAGAAGTGGACGCAAGTGAGAACAAACAAACTAAACAAACTAAAGTTGCTAAGAAATCGGGATCTGGGGCGTCAACATTTAAAATCTTCGTTTATTCATCTCAGTTGCAATTCATTGACACATTATTCCAAGAAAGAAACACAGGAGACACTATGTCTCAAAATATCGCGGTTGAAATTGGAGAGAACCCTGTGGAACATGCTCCAAGTAAATCGAGTAGTGGAACAGCTGAAAAACTCAAATCATCTTTCAAAAAACTTTACACACGAATCGAAAGAGAGAAACGAAAATTGAATTCTGTTGAATTAGAGATGATTGCAGCTCTTATTATTACTCCCTTTTCTTTAAGATTTTAATGAATTTGACACAAATGATTTTCAAATAAAGGTCTTATATATAATATCGTTAAGAACAACAGGCAGCGGAAATGTGAACACCAGATTTAACCTGTTCAAAACCGGCATCCACCTTCCCAGCAAATATCCGCTGGTCAGTACTATGAGAAAGCTGCCCACTATTTTTCACGTCCAGACCAAAGCGATATCTTCCCTTCAGCTTCCGAAGACAGCTTAGATTATTATTTAAATTTAAATTGAATAATGTTACAGTATATTGTAAAATTATAATATTCTATTTCATTTTTTGTTTAATTTGTTAAACTCGAAATAAATTTTATTCGAATTATTGATCTTACTAACTTACCTCAAAGTTATGGCCAACATCTGAACTGGTTGAATACATTCCCGCATAAATGTATCTTGGCGTTGAAGGCAGTCCTTCAGCTTCATATGTTATTCATCGAATGATGTCGTAGACATTCTGAAGTCGATTGTTCCTCTTTGGTTTTTTGTTTCTTCTATAGAGAAATAACATAGTGACTATGCGACTGTATATTTGATGATTCGGTTGTGAAATCAAACCTTATACTAACCGAATGTGTGTGAAGAGTTTTCATTCGTTCCGAATGTTCGGCGGTTACCGAAAATGCACCGAACCGAACTAAACCGTATACGTTTGAAACGAGCCTACCCAGGCTTTTCATGAGCGTATTAGGCTCCAGGATTGTAAGCATGTCTCCGGTACGAAAAAAAAAATTTTTCTTGTTTTAAGTCACATGTCACTTAGCAATGATTTCTTATTAAAAAAAAAGTCAGTATTCTTTTAAAAAAAATATATCAAATCTCTGTCAATTAAATAAAAGCACCATAATTGGCAAAGTACTCGTACATATGTTGCAATAGACACAAAGAACAACAAAATTTTGTTGTCTCTGCTTACATAGCGATAATCGGTAACAAGCTCTTAATAAGTACAACGATCAAATAATATTCGCAATATCAAAATATCAAACAAAACAATAAATCAAATATGCTCCTACACATGCACACGTTTTTCGAACTAAATCCGACATCAAACATATGTGCAGCACGTATATATATATATGTATATCCCATCTAAAACTTTTCCAGTTATTGTTAAGCTCAATTTTGTTCATCGATTTCACAAATAGAAATTCACCTTCGGTGTAAAAGTAAATTCCGTTAGCACATACCATGTACCTTTTCGGTGTGATGGTACAAACATTTGTTTTAGCCTTGTGTGACCTTTTCTTTGTTTTCCAGTTAGGTACTTCGTAGAATTAGTTTTCCTAACCACTGCAGCACCACAGATGAGTTTCTATTTACTATGACAAAAAAAAAAGAAAACCCAGCACCAGATCCAAACCGTATTATATCGCTGCGCGTAATTCACTTTGGCTAGCTGTACTACTGTAAACCATTGATGGCATTGGTTTCCGCACTCGCAGCATTGTTTACAATATCTAAAAATTCCAAACACCCTCTAGAATCATCGCCTTGCTCCAACTCTGTCTAACACATATGCACATAAATACAATTGAAAATTAGAGAGAGGAAAAAATATGCAATTCCAAAAAGAATCCAACAAGGATACTTTTTCGTCCATGCATACAAAATATATAGATTTACGAGTACTCTATATGTACATCTGTATGAAGCAAATTCTAGGATTCACTAGATGATTTGTGTTTTTTTTTTTTCGGAAAGTAGATTGTATCCATTGTACCACCCTGTGTGAGTTCAAACGGAAACCGACAGATATGCAGCTGAGTGGGATTTGCAGGCGTTCACCCATTTTTTTTTTTTTTTTTTGGGCGATGCAACTTTTATATCGTTTTATACACCGTCAACGACAGGGATGCAACACTGTTTCTGTTTTGGAGTGGACTCACCCCACAGTATATAGAAGCGAAACGATTTTTTTAGCCAAACAACACAACAACTGAACAACAACATTATTTATGCTTAAGTTGTGTTCGTAAACATAACAAAGACTCAAACCCGGAATCGGTCCATAGGACACGGCATAGCCCATCCCTATCATTGTTGTGCAGTTCTCGTTTGCAATAGCCATATGCAAATAAAGCTATGTGATGATAATTCACGCTCAACCAAAACAAGTCCAAAAATACAGCATCAAACAGGCAAAATGAAAGGATTAAAGGAAAAAATTGGTAAAATATGAAATTGCAATTACAACATTCACTGAGTTGCGTTCACAAATTAGACATCAAATATACCGGTGCACGTTAGCTTTTGTGCAAAATCGAATTTTTATACAAAAAAGTATTGGTCATTCAAAAACGGGCTTTTTCCAAAATCAATTCATGTAATCGTAATTCTGAACTTTGCGATGGTAACATGTAAACTTTAGAGCGCTGTTTTCCGAGTGTGTCACATTTTAATGTTTAATGGGAAAATTAACCTGTCCGGTCGGATTCTGGTTTAAGTCCCGCGTTTACATATAAAGCGTACCAGAATAGCTTTCCGGCAGTGTCAACAAATTTAAATACCTCATGGAAATGCTGTTTAAGAAGAATGTTATTAGAGATTTTAACTCCCTCCCTTCATTATCAAAAATATGGTCTCGGAGTTGGCGTGATATAGCGGTTAGCTTTGTGGAATACTCGTATTATGTCAGTGAGTCCGAGTTCGATTCACAGACCAAATACTGAAAAACCAGAGCAACTTACTGAAAAACCAAAGTACTTGCTTACGGGACCGAAAACTATTCGGAGAACTGTTTTCTCAAAGCGACCGAGAATATTTTAATGTGCTTTCGTCAAGCTTGGACACTTTTGCGTAGTGAAGAAGGACTGGGATGATCACGATACTAGCCCAAGCGACATTAGCGATTTACTGTCGTTGGCCATATTTCGTTAAGTAAGATTTTACAAATTATGCTCCGTATGAATGTTCCGTATCCAACCATCATCTGCTGGTTACGCAGTCGTGTTCAGCAGCTTTGTTGGACTTAAGTTAGATTGCTGTTCTGACTTCGTCTTGGTTGGATGGAGAGATATGTTGTCTGTCTTCGTGCAGGTTGAATGGTATATTTTTTCCCCTGGTGGGATGTTGTTCGTCATTGCCGAGTAACACTCTGCAGACATTATCTTTGCAAATTCTCAGGAACTACTATTATTCCTTCTCCATTCTTACAGATTTCTTATCGGGTTTTAGAACTTTGGCATGTTCGTTTTACTTTAGGTAAAATGTACGAACTTCATTCTACTTTCTTTTTTTCCTCTCTTTTCCCTTAAAAAGGTCTCGATCAAGCGCTTCTCGTGCTCTTTCATTTTTTTTCTCTTCGTTTTTGTGTTCGTAGAGTTCGTGCGCCCGATTCACTCTTTTTTGCAGAGCCGTTCTGTGAATCCGCTGTTTTAATGGATTTCCGTGTCTGCATTCGTTATCGAAATAAGGGTTCCTTTGTTGGGACAGTAATGCCACGGATCTTATATAGGGTTTTCTAATAACGACTTGACAACTTTTTTTTTTAAATAAGAGGCAAACCATTTGAGATATTTCAAAAACTTTATTATTGGCTTGAAGTACAATCAAAACATAATGAACAGAACTCGGCTTCGTTCATATGGCCACGCGGGCACGTTTACAGCGGTCGATTCGTTGGACCCAATTTTCAAAGACTCGACCACACATTTCGGCCGAAACGGCCGCTATTTCGCGTTCAATATTGGCTCTGAACTCTTCCAACGTCGTCGGCGTGTTGGTATAAACCAATGACTTAACGTAGCCCCACAGAAAATAGTCAAGCGGCGTTAAATCGCACGAACGAGGCGGCCAATCGACTGGCCCGTGTCTTGAGATAACACGCTCACCATACTTACTCTTCAATAAATCGATTGTAGAGTGTGCTGTGTGGCTTGTGGTACCATCCTGTTGAAACCACATGTCCTTCAAGTCCATATCTTCCAATTCGGACCAAAAATAATCGGTGATCATGGCGCGACAACGCTGCCCATTCACAGTAACGTGAAGATCGTTATCGTCGACGAAAAAATATGGCCCAATAACGCCGCCGGCATGCAAACCGCACCAAACAGTTATTTTTTGTGGATGAATTGGTGATTCATGAAGCACATGTGGGTTTTCACCAGACTAATAACGCTTATTTTGCTTATTGACGAACCCATTGAGCCAAAAATGAGCTTCGTCACAGAAGATGTTTTTGCGATGAAATTCATGACCTTGGCGCATCTTCTCCAGAACCCAATCGGAGAACGTACGTCGCTTCAAATCGTCCATCGGCTTCAATTCTTGAGACAGCTTGATCTTGTATTAGTTCAAACCAAGATCCTTATGCAAAATACGCCATAATGTGGGCTGAGTGATTCCCAATTCTTGAGAACGCCGTGAAATTGACTGATTTGGATCGTTTGCTACGGACGTCTGAACGGCAGCGATATTTTCGACACTTCGACCAACCCGACACGGCAACATCACACAACGAATATGTAGACTCAAATTTTTGCACTAAACTTGTTATTGCCTGTCTACTAGCGCGAGAATGACGACCGAAAATTGGAGTTAACGCTCTTAAAGTCACCGACTCCGAATATCTGTAGAAAATTTTTATAATTTGCAGACGTTGCTCGTTAGTGTACTTTACAATGATGAAAATGTTGAGTTTTTTGAATAAATTGACGGTAGCTGTTTGATGATTCCTATTGGAAAACCCTATACATACGATACTGATGTCATCGCACTTTTCGGGAAACTAATTCCATGGCAGTGTTCGAGGTTGAATTTTCTTAAAAATTGTTCGCGGGCTTTGGGCTAGAGGGGAGGAGTGCAATATGATTCGTTGAGTTGATGGTTTGTTGATTAGAAATCAGCCAGGGCACTATGGCTATCAAAGCGTGGCAACCCTGAGCGGCAAAATCGATGAGCCCGTATCCATTTCAGGAGGTGATTGTAGAGGCAGTATTTTCCAACCGCATTACCAAAGATGTCCTCCTTGTCTAGCTTGACACTTAAACCGCATAGGACGATTTTGACGTCATATTTAGGGCTCTACTCGTAGGTTTAGCCAAAGAGCTCGTGGAAGTAATCTTTGGTAATCCTTTATCGAGACATGTGTTTTCACTTAGCTTATGTTGTCGAATTAAGCTCAAAATCAGGGCAGAAGCATTCGATTCTACAAAAAATCGAGGAGTGACAGCTAAAATGGTTGGAAAATTTTGCATCGGATGGATGAGACAAGAAAAGCCAAACAGGTACGAGAGGTACAGAAGGTTCTACACTGAAAGGAAGACACCGATGAATCTAATAAAATCTTCTGCAGGGTGTAGGAAGCATGAGGCAAAACCCTGGCAGATATGAGAAGATAAAACCGGAACCAACTTCATTGGTTAAGGTGGATATCCAGAGGCTACCCCGATGCTTAACCGTAAAGCTCGATTGAAGAAGAGAAAGAAGTAGATAATTTTCTATGGGGATATGTGAAATCGGTGTTATATGCCGATAAACCAAAGACGCTGAACGATATGGAATCCAACATTCGTGACTTTTTTGCCGATATACGGATCGGAAAATTGATTAAAAAATCGATTTATAGATGAGGTCTTACTGAAGGCGGCTGCGACTCCAAAATCATATAAAAGAAATAATGATATGCATAGAAGTATGTTTCATAATTGAAATAATAAGTGAAAGCAGCCTCAATGCTTTTACTGTTTTGGTGCTTGTTCTTCTGAATTTCCTGAAATGAA
Source organism: Volucella inanis (assembly GCA_907269105.1). NCBI lineage: Eukaryota > Metazoa > Arthropoda > Insecta > Diptera > Syrphidae > Volucella > Volucella inanis. Next base: position 155,939,173 of record OU026153.1, read on the forward strand.
TTCTCAAAGACAAATTTTCAGTATTCCAGAGACTAATTTTTATTGTCTATGTAAACTTATACTAAATGGAGTCTTTGTGATTATGTATCCGCTCTTCAAATAGTGTTTTCGTGGAACTATCTTGAAATCGCTAAACCATTAAAAATAGCTGATATCTTCTAAAGGAATAAATTTCAAATTTTGTAATTCTTTCACCACTATTTTTTTTCATTTCTGCCCATGAAATGATTAAATATTCTTTTATTGCAATTCAAAAAAAAAAAAATATATTTCGCCTTTAATCAATTTATGGAAGCATAATAACAGTTTAAGCAGCTACTTAATGTCAGCATAAGTCGTAAATGTCGCAGAGGTTCGTTTTATGATTTTTAGCTTACCCTCAACTGCTAGGGAGTATTAGTGACTCTATTTCATCGTGGGTATTAAGTTGACTCATTCGGCTTTCATTGCGTGCATATCTCATTACTGAAATTTACTACCAAGCTTAACGTTATGATAAGTTCACATTTAGACAGTCGCTCTCCTATGTGGTTTGTCATTTCTTTTTGGAAAAGAAATCGGCTTTATATATTTATGGTTTTGTTACAGCTTAAAGCACTAATGCGGGTAATACACTGTTAAATCTTTAAATCTGTCTTAAATTGATGATTTGATGAATGGGAAATGTAGATAGAATATAAATTTTACATTCATCATCTGATGCATTGATATACAACATAGATTAGGTACATACTCAATGTTTGGGGAACTTGTTGGTAAAAAATGTAGCTGGTAGTAGTGACCATATAAGAGGAGCAGAATTTGTTCGAAATATCTAATTACTTGTTCCATAATTTTGTTTTTTGCTTTAGGCACTTTATTATTCTAGAAGTAAAATATTGTGAAACATTGCCATACTCATGAAATACGTTTAAAATCACCAAAAAACCAAAACAATATCATTTTCCTTAAACGTGTTTTGAAACCTAAAAGTTTGTGTTAAAATCTAGCTAAAAATGTAAAACAATGCTTGAAACCTCAACATACTGTAAAACTTATTTCATGAATATGAGACGCTTAACCAAACCAAGCGTCGTCGATTGCCTGAAACACAGAACCATCGAAATTGAAAACGCTCAGCTTATTTGATTTTTTTTTCAGCTCTCATTGAATAATCTCAAGTATTGTCGATCAAATCTCAAATGTTTTGGCACATAATTCTTTGTAAATTGGCTTTGGTTACCATACCGAAGCAAACTTTCGCCTTCCTGATTCGTTTCCCGCAGCTAAGATAAAGCTTCTTTTATATTTTTAAGCAATTATTCTATTGCAAAACAATACGAGTATTATAATATCCGATATAACTTTACTTATACATTACCTAAGATCCTATACACAAAGGGAAACCTACTACATGATCATGCTTGAGTGATGAAAGCTCATTAAAAGAGATGAAAAAAATGGGTGGAGGGAAATGGATGCAGTGTCAAGCTGGGATTATTAGTCTAAGGCATATGTTACAACATCTTCTCCTCACTTATTCGATGCTTCTATGGTAAGTGGACAGTTACTTGTCGTCTGAGTATCTATTGGAACGTCTGTGGTTTGCCTTCGCTCTTCCAAATTTCTTCGCCGATTTCCAAATTTAGTTTCGACCAATAACATACATCGACCCAAGGCTTTAATAGTTTAATCTTCAACCCTGACGTTTTTGGAAATGGTCGTAGACCTAGTAGTTAGATTGTTGGGTTGGGTGGGTAGCATCGCCGATAAAGTTGGTCGATATTGTCAACCATGCAAAATCTCAGCTGGTGATTTCCTGAAACTGTTGGGGGTATTATGAATAGTAGTGAACAACACATTCAATGTGTCATCTCACTGCAGTGCGCAACAAATATTTTTGTATACCCGTATTCGCCATTGGAGTGCGGATTAAATGGCGTAAATATCAAGTGCTGAATAGAATTTGTATTGGAAAAATTATGGAAATTCCTTTAAAACACATTTTGTGTCATTTTCCGATACAAAAGTTGTAAGAAGACCCTCTATGGCAAAAAAACAACTCCTATTTTGAGCTCTCACCAAATTATTTCTAAAGACTTTGATTATCCCTCATTTGTTTTACACTATGAATGTCTCGGATGCCCCGCTGTTTGAGTAAGTGGATCCCAATGCATGGCGTACTTCGCAATGATACTGTCTTCGCGTAGTAGGATGTGTCTAATCCGTTCACGCTTTCTTCTCCGTATAATAATGTCTATAGGTTATTGGCCCGTTCTCCGATAAAGCTGTGCATTAGAGATACAATTGGACAAAATTTCAATTCTAGACAGACAACACCCGAAGAAACGTGTTGTTGAGATCTTTCTTATCATCTTATACCAGAAGTTGATAGTCATACCGCCAATATCCTGGACTTGTTTTTAATTTCTCACTCTGATAGGGTCGTCGGACCATTGTGTCATATCAGCTAATTTCTCGTTTGTCGACTAAACAGTTAGAGAAAAAAATCCTAAAAGAACCGCAGGGCAATTCGAGAAAGTCAGTTGGAGCGGACTTAACAGCTTCTTTACGAATTTTAACTGGTCGTTATGTTTCTTCGATAACGACGTGGATGCCGCTCTCGTGCATGCCATTTTCTTTGAAATGAGATCCTTTATCCCTCATTGGATGAAGAATATCAAATCAAAAGAAAAGGCATGGTACGACTCGAGCTGTAAAGAGGCTGTCGGAGTTAGAGAAATGTTTTTTCGATCTTCAAACACCAACCCCACTGAGAAAATCCGAAAAAAGGTCAAACGAGCCAAACGAGCCAGACTGCAACGCCGTTTTTAAGCATGTAAAATTCCAATACGGCCAAAAACTGAGACAAAAAGTACTACACTATCCCAATGGCAGTAAGATTTTGGTCGTTCGTCAAAAACATTAGAAACTTCATTTCAACGCTCATTGACAATGACATTCCAACTGTCAGCACTTTGGACAAGACCAATCTGCTTTCTGTACATTTTGCGGCCAGTTCAACACTTAAGTGCGTCGAATCTTCAATGAGACGAATCCACTTTCGCTCTCGTGTAGTAGCAAGAGTACTTAAAGATCTCAATATACATAAATCTGCTGGTCCAGATGGTATATCTCCGCTTCTTCTGAAAAGGTGTTCTTCCTCTCTGGGAAAACCACTGCGTAAGCTTTTTCATCAATCCTACTCCTTAGGACTTTTTCCGAGTAGATGGATAGCAGCATTTGTCCAGCCTGACTATAAAAAAATGTGAATCTTCTTCTTTCTACCCATAGCATTAAGATCCCTTATTTCCAAGGTCATGGAAACGCTGAGAAACCGTCAGCTCATGAAATATCTCGAAACGCGAAAACTTCTCAATGTACGGTTTTCGTAGCAACAGGTCCACCAGTGATTTGATGGCGTGTTTTTGGGATCGATGACTCTCTTTTCGTAATGGATTAGAAATTACCTTTCGGAACGTTTAACTCAAGTTGCCTTGGATAGTTTCAAGTCTGATATGCTGGTGTGCCCCAAGGCTCCATTCTGTTTCCGACACTCTTTCAATTTTCATAAATGATCTCTTATCTACTACTTCTAATCCAATATACTCCTTTGCTGATGACAGTACTCTCTTTTTCATATTCGTTCTCGGAGTCACGTCCCTGATCTTCGACTGTAGAACGGGAACGGCAGCGTATGTTAATCTCACTAAATTCCGATATTAACAGCTTAACGAATTGGGGAGCTATTCACATTGTGGAATTTTATGGTTCCAAAACTCAATGCTGTTTGCTTTCTTTAAAGCGAAATCCAACAACACAGCCATTATCCATGAATGGAACTTGTATCGTAAAAACCGAAAAACTTTCCATTCCCGGTATGTGCGTCAGTGACAACCTATGTTGGAATTACTACAAATTCGATGTCTCCAAAAATGCTGCGAAATGTCTAGGTTTCTTCCAGCGATGTAAAAAATATTTCACCCCATCTGATCTGGCCTCAACACATAAGGCATTCATCCGCCCAAAATTGGAGTACCATGCCCAGATCTGGTCAGGTGCTCCTAAAACATCGCTGATAACCACCAAAAACAATAATGGTCACAGTATACACTCCTGACATACTAATTTAAATGTTCTTTGATTCGTTCCAGAATTATTCTTGTCATTTTTTTGGCTACGGCTGGGAGAACGCATATACCTCTCCAGTTTCCACACTCCATCAGGTTTCCCTTTTTCCATTCCTGCGAACCTGCGGAAATGCTTCATTATCCCACGATCTGCATATGAGCGGCTATAGCAGATCATCCGTTACATTTGGCGCTGCTTGGTATAGTTCGTTAAGGATGCCATCAATACCCACCGTCTTGTTTTCCTTGAGGGATCTAATTGCTGCCATTATTTCTGTTTAATTAGGAGGTCCGATGCGGGATTTTTTTGTCTAGAAGAACTCATTCAAATTCGAGATCATAGCGGCATCGTCTAAATGGTTTAGACCGTAGCAAAATGTTCTCTCCATCTAAGTAGTGACTTGTTTCTCATTCGAAATCAACAGGTTACCATCTTTTCACTGAATTTTGCCTAAAGACTGACCACCAGTATGTTCCTTGGTGATTTTGTAGTCACCGCTACTGTCGCATCTGCTTGCTGCTTCTTCCACCCTTAAAGCCAGTGTATCGATGTACTGACGCTTGTCACGACTTATACTCCGCTGCACTTCCTTCTTCTTCATACGATATTGGGCTTCTAACTCGGTTCTTCCTACTGCTAAGTCAGCTGAAATCCGAGCTTCGATTTCTGTACGCTAATCGATTCGTTTTCAGGTTTTAGCCGACTTTTGAGCGTTTTGACGACATAGATGCTTTCCCCAGTTGCAAACATTTTTCACACTCCACGCTTTTCTGCGCTGTGCTGCTGATTTCTGATTCTGCTTCTAATTCAAGTTGGTTCCTGAACTGTTAGCGCATTTGCGGATCCCTGAGCCTGCCGGTTGAAACTGGTTGTTTTTTGACCAAATTTGTGAGGTTCTAATGACAGATGAAGTACAACGGCGTATATGGCCAATGGCTGCTCCGCGACTGTTTCGGACATCTAAAAGGCAGTTAAGTTTGGTCTGATCTTTATGTAGGTGTTATGCCATTGCAGAAGTAACGATACCATGTTATGGTATTGCAGACACTCACAAACCGCTTATCGTTGTCATTCTGTTCTCCAAGGACTTGAGCTCCCATAACTGAATAGTCACCTTTGAATTGGTTACACTCATTTTAACCACAAAGGTCAACATAGATATAGCATCTACTACCCCCAACCATATACTCTCTAGTATGACTGGCGTGATTCTGGCAGGTAGAATAGGTGCTACCATCAGCCCACTCGTCAATCCCAGGCCACCAACAGCAACGTTGACTCAAAGCCTTCATTCGATTAGATTGGCAGTGAATTTGGTGTTACATGTGAAGCACTTTCGATTGTAAGGCTTTCGGGATTACAACTCTAAATAAGAATGTTAGTACACATACAAAGAAAAAATTAGATTAAAATGCTGATTAAAAGCTCAGTGATCTGATTTTTTTTTATAGTGGCAAACTTGCGAAGAAATCAAGCCCATTTTCAACGGTGTGTATGGGACCCATTTACCTTCCTGTAAAACCGTTTACCATTGGTTTGCAAAGTTTTGCCACAACCGTGCGTCGTTTTTTGATGAACCTCGCCCAGATTGCCCAAAAACGATTACCACAGAGGAAACCGTGGACAAAATCCATGATCTCGTATTAGCTGTTCGCCGAGTGAATATTCCCGATTTGGCTGAGATAGCAGGCAATGCGTTAGCCATATCCTGCACGAGATTTCGGGCATGAGAAAGCTGTCTGCGCGATGAATGCCGCGTTAACTCACATCGGAGAACAAAGGGAATTGTTAGACCACTTCAAAGACGTGCTTGGTCCAGTTTAAGTGAAATCCGGGGAATTTCTGAGTCGTTGATTTATTATGCTCTTCCACCACGATAATGCACCGGGTTACATAGCAACGGTTCACGCCACAGCCAAATTGGTCGAATTAAACCCCTATTCGCCGTATCCTCTGGATTTATATCCCTGTGACTTCTTTTTGTTCCCAAACCTTAAAAGATTGCTCGCCGGAAAGAAGTACGCATCGAACGAGGAAGCCATCGCCGCCGCGGAGGAGTATTTTGAAAGCTAACCAAAGTCGTACTATACGGAGAGGTTAAAAAAGTTGCAGAACCGCTGGGAAAAGTATATCGAGTTGAAAGGGGATTATATTGAAAAATAAATTGTCAAAACCTAAAAAAGTTGCGTTGCCATTTCTAATTCGGGTAATTATCAAACAGTCCTCGTATATCCATTTTCTATTTCATTTTTTGATAAAATTCTTGTCGAGAGCTGCGAGATAAGCAGTCTGCATTTTTGTAAAGTAATTATGAGCTATTAAGGCAATTGCCCATATCTGTAGTTATTATATGTTCATTTCCGGAAAATTTTTATTCGGATTAAATATGGTTCTAAGGTGTTTTGGTATAATCCGTTATCAATTCGAACTTGCGAAAAGAGAAATACTCATAAAATTTTTTGACGCCATAGATGGTAGAACCTATTTTTCAACTTGATTGTATCTTCGTTGAGTTTCAGTTAGAAAATATTGTATCATAGTCGTTCTAAACCTGCAGGGTAAGCGTATGACAGGACAGCGCCGATACCATGTGAGGATACGTCTGTTGTCAAGGAAATTGGAATGTTATCGTTAAAATGTTGTAAACGTGTTACAGCTGCCAGTTTCATCTTGAAGAACTCAAACGGTCGTTGCTGTTTGACACTACCGTGGGAGCTAAAATTATTTAGTAGTGTTACAATATGTAAAAAATGTTGAATAAATTGATTGTAATAGTTAATTTTCCTAATAAATATTTCTAGCCCTTTAAGATCTACTGGATTGGGTAACATCACAAGAGTTCTAACGCTTTTCTCCGAAGAATGGATTCCTTACGCCTTAGTACTGTACTTCACTCTTTGTTAATTGATGAGCTCTTACTGCTCGTTTTAAACCAAAAGGCGTTGACTTGTATTTGTAGCATTTAGATTGACTACTTAACTACTATTACAAACGACTTAATGCACTAAATGCTTTTACGCGATTCATTGCTAAAAAGGACCTTGTAGTGTTCGCAAAGATACGTGGTATTTCGATCGAACTCAGTTTTTGAGTACCAAAAATGGATGAGTCTTCACTACATCCGACCATCTGCACACTAAACTTAAAAACTATGAACAAATCGAGCTCTTTTATTTTTGAGCTAGCTAGAAATATATATGTTTCTTAGTAGCATTTTTCAATCAGCATTTATCCATCCTTTTGTTTCCTCTTCGCATTTCTCATTCCTTATTCTGAAAACTGAAACTGAAATTGAAATATAAAAGCGCCTTTGTTTAAAACATGGGTTTTTTTATTTAACAACAGTTTCTCTAAGGTAAACTCTTCCTGCATGTTGTTGTGCTTGTTGGGAAACGGCAGGATACGGACACAAAGCTTGCACTTAATTACCTAAGTCTTTATTCTAATTCAACAGTAAAACATAATAACCGTACCAGTCTATGTACAATGGCTTAGAGTACAATGACAGTTTAGTGTACAGAATACATTTATTGGTAATATATAGATACAACTATAAACACAACATTTGTATTTGAATGAATTATAAAGTATGATATTTAATTGAAGTATGTAAGTTGCACAACATTTCCCCTTCTAATCAAAATCCAAAGGACTGTATCGTTTTGAATGTTTTTAACCTGATATTGGTTTGGCGTATCAACTAGCTCCAATGATAGTATAGCAGTTGGTTCATATGTGTTGATTCCCGATTCGATTCCAGGTTCCAATGATGGTGCAGCAATTGATTTAATTTGATACCAAGTCGAACTCATCCATAAAGATTTTGAATGGAAGTTGGAAGTTGCTTAGCTCTAGTGGTAATTCGGAATGCCTTAATTGCTTTTCATGATACGTTAGCAGCTTTTTTGGATTAAAAACAAGGACATTGCACTTGAGCCTATCCACTTGTTCAATAACTTCACCAGCTCTTTAAATCGTTGTTGAACTATGTCTTCTGTCGTCTTCACGTGCTGAATCGGTTTAAGAATGTCTAGTGGAGGTCTAGAATGGATCGCTTAAGCGGATGATTTTCATTGGAAAATAAAAGTATAAATAATTTCTTTAATAGTCCTTTCCCCGTAAAGTATTTTAATGTTCTCAGCACTTGTTCTGCTTGCGCCTTGGATTATAGGTGGTAAGGTCCTGATGAATAATTCCGTTCATCGCACAAAACTGACTGAACTCAGAACTGGTGGATTATGATCTGCTATTGTCGTTGATTTTGTTGCAATTACTTTCAACCATTTTAAGTGAAAGTCGACGATCACAAAAAACCAAGTATCATTTACAGTTTCGGCATACTAGATATGGATGCGCAACCACGGATTGGCACATAGAGGATGCAATGTATGCGTCTCCTTTGTTAGAAATTTACTAGCCAGCTAAAATTAGTTGCACTGTTTCACAAGACCTTTTATTTTGTCGTCTTTATCGTGCCAATAAACATAGCTGTAAGCCAATGATTTCATTCGTTCCTTCCCTGTATAACCTTAAGACAATTGTTTTAAAATTCGATTCTGAGAAACCTTTCTGACCATAATGCATTCATTGAATAGTAAACTATACTTCACTATCCTTTTAATTCCATCGGGATGTCATTAAGTCAATCTGTTTCAATAAGATGCTTTACTTTACTTTACTTTGTTGCTACTTTTATCAATTTGTATGAGATCAGTACTTTTAGTATACTGTCGTGGAGCTCTGATGTAGGGGTACAATCGATTTCCAGTGATGCTTGTGCGATTCTGTAATCTTCCTGTGAGATTATTTTACGGATACCGTTAGGCCTAGAAAGAAGGTCCACATTTCTAAGCTTTTTTGTTGGTATAAACTTTACCTCAAATACGTATATTTGTAGAGCCAGCGCCCTTCTCTGAAGGCGATGTGCTGAATGTATTGGTATACCTCTGTTTTAATTGAATACAGTTTGTGATTCGTATAAGTAGAAGATATTTCCGATCCGGAATCATCATCCTTTCTCTGCGGCTGTTAGTGACCTGGAAACGTAGTTAACTAATTTGACTTTCCCATCAACAAAGCGAGGAGATAAGTAGTCTCCTATTTCGTCCGAATCGTCAGTAGAAACAAAAATGGGAAGGCTAGGATTGTAATGTGTAAGTGTTAGGTTTGATCGTAACTATAAAGGGTCTTTCATTTGGTACATAACAAATTTGTTATTTAATACAAGCGCAACTTTATAATTTTTAATGATCTGTTAAATTACAGAGGAATTGAATACTTTGCAGTCCATGTTACAAGATCAAATTAACCCATGAACTGAAGCCGAAAATGATGCACCCAATGGACGTCCAAAAAAGGCTTTTTCAGATAAAATAATCAAAAAAGTCCACAAAATGATTACGAATGACCGTAAAGTGAAGTTGATCGAGATAGCTGAGGCTCTGAAGATATCAAAAGAGCATGTTGGATATATCATACACGAATATTTGGACATGCTAAAGCTCTGTTCAAAGTGGGTGCCGCGTTTGCTCACAGTCAACTAAAAACAACAACGTGTTGATGATTCAGAGGAGTGCTTAAAGCTGTTCAACCGCAATAAAGCCGAATTTTTGCGTCGGTATGTGACAATTGATAAAATTTGGCTCCATCACTTCACACCAGAGTTAAGTCGGCAGTCAGATGAGTGGCGAGCAGGCGACAAACCTCGTCCAAAAAGACCAAAAACTCAATAGTCGGCTAGCAAGGTTATGGCATCCGTATTTTGGGATACACATGGAATAATTTTCATCGACTATCTCTAAACGGGGCAGACAATCAACGGCGACTTTGAAGAAAAAGAAAGTGCTGTTTCATCAAGACAATGCACCGTGTCACAAGTCGATGAAAATAATGGCAAAATTGAATGAATTCGGGTATGAATTGCTTCCCCACCCACCGTATTCTCCAGATTTGACCCCCAGCGACTATTTCCTGTTCGTTCGCAGACCTCAAAAGAATGCTTGCCGGAAAGAGATTTAAGACCGATGAAGAAGTAATCGCCGAAACAGAGGCCTATTTTGAGGCTAAGCCGAAATCGTACTACAAAACTGGTATCGAAAGATTGAAAAATCGTTTCAATCAATGTATTGCCCTTGAAGGCAACTATATTGATAAATAAAGTTGAATTTTGCAAAAATTTCGTGTTTTACTATAAAACGGCAATAACTTTTCAGCCCATGTGTTATGTTACGGTCAATGGAGTTAGCTATCGGGCCATGTCGGAGAACTATTTTTGGCCAAAATTTGATGGACTTGACATCAGTGATATATGACTCCAAAAACATGGTGCTACATGACACAGCTTATCATATATACACGGTAATCGTGTAATCTCGAGCAATGATCCGGTCAAATGGACACCTGCCTCATGCGATTTAATGCCATTTAATTTTACTTCTATAGGATTGCGTTAAGTCTTTGGTTTAGGCCAACAAGCCAACAACGTTAGATGACCTCAGGAACAACATCGAATGCGAATTTGCCAACGTTTCGGCCGATATCTGTGGAAGAGTGGTGAAAATTGACTCCAAGGGATCGATCGCTGCAAACGTGCTCGCGGTGTTCATATGAAAGAGATCGAATTCCATACTTAAAGCTAACATATTCTCGTATACTATACCTGGAATAAATTTCATTTCGATATCTCAATTATTCTGTGTTTTAACTTGAAATAATTCAGCGGATATGTATGATATAGTACTTACTCCGAAATTTTGTGGAATTTTTCACGTGCTTGGTCCTAAATTGAGATATCCGTACTGTTAAAGCTGCCGAAAATTGATGTTTTGGGTGAAATGCGTTCTAGGATCTACTAATATTCATAAGTGCAATTTCTCTTGCCTCCCATCGGTATTTTATCACCATATGAATGGTCTTCTACAGTTGACCCGAAGTTCGGAAGTATAGTATAGTGTGGATATACGAGTAGTGATTACATTGCTACTAAAAGAAGTAGAACAAAACAATTTTGGCATATAATGTGGAAAAGGTTGCGTTTTACTCTGATTAGACCCATTGCATCTGCATTGATAGTAAGCCGTCTGCTCATAAAACATCTCGATATTTCGAGACACGAAAAATGGCCTGCGGCAGCGTACCAACGTGTTACCAATAGGTCGACTACTGACTTGATGCCCTGATTCACCAAAAAGTGAAACCATAGTCTATGCCAATCAGAGGAAAACAGATGGAGTTAACTGAATTTGACATCGGGGGCTCCTTTATCGTGCCTTTGGCTTAGTTCAAGTTTTTTTTTTTGGACAGCTTCAAGACTAGTGTGCCTCAGTTTTTCCACCGGCACTTTTTCTATTCTTCACTAACAAATCTAGTTTAAATAACTTTGCTAACTACTTTAAAGTATCGTGGTGTTTTAAGAAGCCGTATAACTTGCTCATGGAACATTCAGCCTAACTCTATATTTTGTAGTCATTATAACATATAAACATTTAAAACCAACGTACATACATTGGTATTCCTATCTCTCCTTTGTGATTTTCCTTCACCTGCGTTTTATGTAAACTTTTAAAAAGTTTTAAAAAGATCTTGAGCGCGAATTAAATGTAAGAAAAAATGATAAAAAATGAACCGCCTCGCTTGGCCTTATTGTCAATAGACATTAATTATTCAAAGAAATTTTTAGATGGCGTCGCAAGTAGGCATGACTTTATAGTAGAACTGTCATGTATTCAGCTTTTTGATTTTTAATGCCACCTAATTAATTACCTTTCTCGTGAAAAGACCGATTTTTTTTAAGTATAACATGGTAACATTTCCGATTTTTACATTTTATCTGTTTATAATAAATAAGTATTAAAATAATTATTATTTTTAATCTCTTTCCAGGCGAGTGTTAGTAACACATACACTGTCACAGTCGTAAATTTTTAAAAAATGGTGAGCAAATTTAGTTATTAAAAAGCATTAAATAAATATCCAGCTGCTCATCTTATGTCTAAACAAATCTACTGGTAGATTAATCCTGGCATCCACAATCAACCGAAGATTTCATCACACTATTAGAGAAACTTAATATATAGGAGCTGAAGCAATATGCTGTCCCGCCAAGTTGCTCCCTTGATAGTGTGTAATTATTTTTCATTCCATATTAAGCACAACTCATAGCAGTCACTTCAGTCGATATCAGGGGCTCCGGAGCTCTCGTGGTGCAAAAATATAGCTTATATGGTATGCTCCATAATGTTAGTTAAAAGTCATTTCTAATACGATATATCTCTTGTACCTGAGTACATGACATACACGTACAGAAAATGCGTCCAGTCACTTACAGGTTTTCCATAAAGAACTAAGAGGTAGAAGGTCATGTCCGATAAGCAAGGAGTATCGTAAACAAATAAACAAGGCTTGAAGTTGGTTTATAGAGAGATTCAACCACAGCTACTTGATTTCAAAATGAATTCTTGCTACAAAATTAAGTATAGGTAATTCCAAAAAATCTTGTTGTGCCTATGTAGTGGCGTTCAGTAGATAGACAAAATAAGGCCACTCTCTAAAAAGTTGAAATCTGATGGCGATTCGTAACAGATATTAGTGTTTCATACCACATTCTTGCACAGGAAACCAAAAGGCACATTCAAAGACCAATTCGAGTCTGCTCTTCTAAAAAGAGATACATATCGTCCGCATATGTCCCTTTCCATGGGTACTTAATCAAATACCATAAAAGTATCTCTGACATCAGTTCCTATATGAATGGCCTGTAGAAGCACCTTAGCAACATTGACATCAAAACTCTTCTCCCATAAGAGTAGCGTTTCTCAATCTCGATTTTTGAACAATCTCGACTCTCGTGGAAATGGACTATTTTAATTGCAACGGCTGTAAGGGAATGAGTTTTTTTAGCATTACCCGCAACTTCCTATCTGATGTACTTCCGCCCAAAAATTTACATCATGAATCAGATTGCTGTGAGTTTAAACTAGTTAAGTCCACTAAATATCGATTTTTTAGACTAAGGTAGATCTTAGAGAAGGCCAAGGAATTTCAAATCGATGGTGGTCATTATTTCATCAATTTAAAGAAAGCAGTAATTGAGATGGACCAATGCTTTTGGTATCTCTGGTAAACTCAATTTCTAGCGGTTTACGAAAGAAAAACGAAGTATACTAGTATGCTGTTGTTACAAATAAAAAATAAAAAAATTAACTGAAATTACTCAAAAAGATTGCTACTTTAGATGGATGAAAATCTAACCCCACCCTTAGCTCCTTTATGGCTGAACAATGATTTACAAAAGTAGATTATTTTTTGAAAACGTTCTACGTTGTTCGAGCAGGAGTGGAAGAAGCTCGAATCCATTTGCACCAAGTAAGGCTGCCACAATAATCTATGTGAAACTTCTCTTTTGAAAGCTAAATGCATTCTACTAAGTAAACAACTATACTCTCGGATAGTCAATCAGTTCTCAAATCAATCAAAAACCTCGCCACCATGAACAAATTCTCACATGTATAGGTACCAGACCATGAGGGTTTCGATGACAGTAAAAAGACAGACCACAATGTCAAGAATGGTGCAAAAAGTCTTCTAATCAGACCCTGTCTAAAATTTGGCTTTAGTTTCAGTCATTCTTCAAAGAAATTCCTTCGAATTAGCCCATCTCCTTGATATGAAACAAAGAATAGTATGTGCGAAGTCAAATTAATTAATGAAACTGTCAATCGTAATTAAAATAATTTTAATTTTACAACTCCACTGTACACGAAATAAAATACACTTTGTGTAGCGTGACAGGAAAACCGAAAAGGAGAGGGAATAAATCCAAGTTAATGCGCGTTAATGCAGCTGTCAACCAAATAACTCTTAACCGATTGCACTCGAGTTGCTTAGTGTGCTTTCACAGTTCTTCCCCTCTAAAAAACTGATCTGCGTCCATTAATTGTTGTAACTGACCTCACTGGAGCTGTATGCAATACTTCAGATTCCTTTGCTATGAATGCTGACTTCAGTTGGTCCAACGAAATATTTTTGGCTTTGCCGTTGACAGCTAGTTTGTTAAACTTTTCACTTTTCTTCAAGACCGGGAAAAGTCCTTCGTGTGCTACTCTGAGAGAATTCTTGACTCTGTCACATTCTGATAAAAGCATAGTCGGATTGTTTCAGGTCTGAATGAATGTATACTTTCGACTTGTCCAAGATTGATATTGATTGCTACAAGTCTTTTACAAACTCCTCATCTGTAATGTTAACTTTTTGAAAGCAAAAAAAAAAAAAAGAACACCAGGTTGTTTCAAGATACTTCCATAAATCAATTCGATCAATCAATCAATCAATCAATTCGACTTTTGACTGTTAAGCGAAAGCCGAGAAGCACTATTTAGACCATTGTTGCTACTTTGAGGATCCTATGTTACTTCTTGATTATCCCGTTCGCCTGGGTAATACCGAGGTATCTTGTCAGATTCTTAAATAACGTGGACTCAAATTGTCATCCCAAGCCACTGGACATCCACTGTGGAACACCTAATTAAAAAAGAATTCGCGTGCAACTTGCTCTGCTCTTATTCGACAATGGTATGGCTTCATCCCATCTTGAAAACTTGTCGATTAAGATCAGGCAGTACGACATCTTTGATCAGACGTAACTGTCTTTGATCAGCTTTATTGTCGCACTTGTGCTCAAATGGGAAATGCTACGAAGTTTCTTGATGACCATCTTACGAAAAGACCTTGAAACGAAAGTGCATATGTTTTGTTGTAAAACGTCACAGTAGAGAAATGTCTTCGAGCCCTGGGAAGAAAACGATTTTATATTGAAACTAGAAGAAATCTAATTACCTGCAATAATGTATTACTTGAGATCTAAGTCGTTCAGTTGTTTTTGCGCACATTTTTCCGAAGTCGATATCTCTACGAAATGTGGCTTATTCACGACAACCAGTCATCAACGTTGTTTGCTCTACTTCAATGTTTTGTCGTTAGAATACTGGCCAATTAAATTTAATTGACATCGTTACTGGAAGAAGCCTGGTCGAGATTTTCCTGGAATTCGATGTAATTGGTTTGTAATCTGTTAACATTACAAATCGTCTTCCTATGATTAGGTTCTGGAAAACTCGCTGTATACACTGTTATCAACTGACAGTAGATTTTGAGTTTGGTTTACTTTTTGGAATGAAATCCTAAAGGTTGCAATTCATTGTTGATGAATTGATGAAGCCACGTCACCCACTGCATAGCTTGAAGCATCTGTCTGAAGAATTCAGTTGGGATTTGGAGGAGGATGACAGGAAAGAACGGCATTAGCTAACGTTTGTTTGTAACACTGGAATGCCTTTATGGACTCGTCGCCACAATTGAGAGGGGTGACGTCATTTATTTTGTTATTCACAATTCGCTTCTGTAACACCATCTGGTTCTTCACGGCGCGGCGTTTAGTATAAATGTCCTATAAAAGTTGATGATGCTTTAAATTCTTTGCCACGGTTGGTTTTGCCGAATTGCTTCCACTTTTTCTGCTGTTTGATGGTTTGATGTCTTTATTATTGACAAGCTGTGTCAAGAAATTCACTTTTACCGAAAGTACAATTTGCAAAGTTGATGGTAAGGTTGTTTTCCTGCCGTTTTTTGAAAATTCTATGCAGGCCTTTTTTATTTTCTTCGACGTTGGTGGAAGCAACACAAATGTCGTAAACATAGGTGAAATAGCAAACTGCTTATTCTCTCAATACCATATTTATATGGCGCTGAAATGATTGCGACGCGTTCCTCAGCCCAAACGTCACATCATTATATTCAAACATTCCAAAGGGCGTATTAATGGCAGTGCTAGGAATGTCACACTTCGCAACGGAGATCTGGTGGTATGTCTGTTTTAAATCAATTTTCTTTCATTGAGGCAGACTACAAAACTTTTGCAGGAATCGCATGGGATACTGGTCAAACACGGTTTTAGCATTAAGCGTGCATATGACGTTCACCATTCGATTTCTTTACCATATGCAACAGTAAGGACTATGCACTCTTCGGTGCGTGGCAAATACCGGGCTACATTATATGATGGAATTCAAACTGCGCTGTCTTGAGCTTATCAGGCGGAAGCCTGCGCAGACGAACAAAGGTTAGAGAGCCCGCCACGACAATATGGAGCTCCATATCAATTGCGGTTTAGTTTTTGTTACGTCACACATAGTTATGTCTTTAAAATCATCGACAACGCATCATCATATTAAATGGTATGAGTTTTAAATGTACCTGGTTGGAACGGATATCCCGACATTTCTAAAAATGTGGGAGAAAACCAAGAACTAGAGGGAATAAATCCAAGTTATTGCGCATATTTTATACGCTCTGTCAGCTGAATCGCTCTCAGCCCATTGCACTGGCGTTACCAAGTGTGCTTCCACAAATACTAAGGAGCCACTTTCATTGTAACAAACAACTTTACATATTGAGAATAATCTTCACAACACATGCAGATTTTGCTATGAAAATGAGGAGCTTATGGAATACAAAGTGCCTGGCACTGGGATGTAGACCAAAAACATCTCTGAACAAGTACAATATGTTCTCCATGAAAAGGATTTGAATCTGTTATCGCAGAAAGGGCTGATTCAGTTTCTGCTAATATTAAACAACACTACCGTGTTGCCATACCATACCACAGGATTTATTGCTTACTTTAATACTCGGATCATTGCAGGGGAGTGTGTTTGTCCTAGTCATTTATATACCGACTCAGTTTTGAATATACCAAAACAATTCTATACATGTCCTGCAATTGCCTGGCTCAAGCTTAAGTACTTCCATAAAAGCATCACATCACCATCTGATGCTACCCATTCCTCTCTTTCGATAATCTTAACCTTCAAACGATGATCTATATTTTAGTTTGTAGGTAACCCAGTCTAGTTAGTTATCACTTTAAATGGAGCCAAGAGGAAGAAAATTTCCTGCATTCCCTCTGTGGATGGATTTCTCCGCGGCACGGTGACCGAATAAAACAGGTGCTGTAACCAATAAAGGCTGAAGTTTCAGTCGACGGAAGTCGCATGAAGCGGTCAAACCCATCGAAAAAAACAAAACAAGTGGTTTCACATCTACACGATGTCCGGACAAGGCCAGTGCTACAACCACAAAAGGTCGAAGTTCTAATCAACGGAAATCGGTTAGTGCTGTGAAATCCTCCCTAAGAAACAACACCGGTAGTATCTTTCAAAGGACACAAAATTCGGCTCAAGCCGGTGAAAACCTCACTGGCATATCGACCTTCAAGAAAATTCCGAAACGCCAAAAAGGATGAGACCAGCGTACCTATAAGGATATAGCTATCTCCTCTTAGGCACTTCGAATTAGGAATGCTGGCAATGACAACTTTTTAAACGACGCTGAGTGCAAACACTGTGGAAGCTGGCCAAGGTACAGAAAGTTTGCCTTCAAGCAGAGGGCTACGATACGGAGAATGGAATTCTCCAGAATAAAGTGTTCCAAGCAGCAAATTTTTGAATGGTTAATCAAGTCCATGCCGAAAATCCTAGCCTTGGTAACCAAGACTTTCGAGGTTTTCAGACAACCCAAACAAACGCGCGTTATCTTCTGGGTTCTGTGGTAACTCAGGGAAACGGGGGATGTTCTGATGCGTTCGATAATTACAAAGTGCTCCCCCTAAGGTCAGGATAAGAACAAAACTTAGAGAAAAATGTAACCTAAACAGAACATGGTGGTAGCCTCCCCAAGTGTTTTGAAATAGCATGTCCAACTAGTAAGCAATCCTTCACATCGCATACTAGTTGATGAAATGCAGATCTGCAGCGTCTTCGTAAAGAAACCAGAAACTTTTTAAACTTCTAAAAACAAAGTTGGAGGAAGATTGGAATTCTTACAGATCAAAGCAAAAATAATATAAAAGGCTTATTCGGATTTCGAAGAGTGCCTCTTATAAAGACTTTTGCAAAAAGATCGAAACTGTCGGTGCAACCAGTGAGCTGGTCAAAGTCCTCAAAAGGAGATGATTAACCAGGCTGAAAAACCGATGGGACATATACTGAGTCGAACGCAGAGACTCCTCGTTATGCCTGAGGCTCACTTCCCAGATAACCTAATCGAAACCTGCTGCACAGTGTAGAAGTGAAACAATAGTGAGAGTAGCCTTTATACTAAAATTCTAAAAAGAAGACTATAAGCTCGCTAAGCGCTACAGACCTACAGTCTGACTTTGTTCATATTGAAAATCATCGAAAGATGGGTCGGAATCCATATGCGCGAAACTGCTTTGCAAATGCATCCTCTGTCTGCGATGCAAGAGGCCTACCAATGCGGAAGATCCTGCGAGGGTGAGCTTCAGAATCCGGTAGATAGAATTGAAAGTGCAATCGACAAGAATGAAAACGCCTTTGGCATTTTCATCGATGTTGAGGACGCTTCCAATAACTCAACTTTTGACGGGATATATATGTAACTCGGCCAAACAACACGAAGTAGAAGAATCGCTGGTGAATAGGACATTGATTGCGGATGATGGCTGTTGAGGGGTACACACATACGTTTTGAGTCTCCATTGCATAGTATTTTGATGTCATCCTGGATAACAAACTTCTATGGAGCAAACATGTTACGGCGAAAGCCTCTAAGACGCTGTCGGCCTTCTGACAGCGCAAAGGAGCTATTGACAAGACATGAGGCCTGTCACCAAGAAAGGGTCTCTGGATAAAAATGACTATGATAAGGCCAATTATATCCTATGCGTTGGTTGTCTGATGTCTTACTGGTTTGCCAAACAACAAAGAACGGTTTATCTCGTATGCTCGGAGACTTTTCCTAGCACACCTGGCATCACTCTAGACGCATTGATGGATTGATATTCATATCACGGACTGCAATCTCAAAGCCACCTTCTGTTTAAATAGAACTGGTCTTTGGTACAACACGCACTGGAGCTTTGATGACCTTGCGCGCTGACTGTCTTATGACTCTGATCTTATGTACATGCAGTCTGATGCAATGGTACCAGAACTCCTGCTGTGAAGAAAACATGAAATCCACTTTTCCCCTGTTCAAGACTGGTTTTGGCCAGAAAGTGAGCCAAGAAAGGAATGAAGTTGAGTCTTCATGAACACCTCTAAAACCGACATAGGATGAGGCGATGGTGTCTTTCTGGAAGTCGATAATGTTAGACTTCACTTCTCGTTAGGAAAACTGGCATCTGTCCTCCAACCGGAAATATACGCAATCCTGATGAGAACGAATCGGTGGACGGGTTGAGGTATTTGCGACAGCCAAGCTGCACTTAGAGTCCCGCTGAACCCTCTTACGACTTATAAGCTTGTTCAACAATGCAAGAACATCACTGAACGTAGCCGGAAGACTAAATTTACAAAAATCACCGAATTGGGTCTACTTGGGTCTACCTGCTTCCTCGGTTAAGGCTTCTTATGACAGTTAGGTTTCATATAAGCACAACTGCATACGCGATGACTCCACCAGCCGCAGAGAGACCAAAGGAATGCTTCTCAACGTCTTTAGAAAGTCAGCAGCCCTCCCGCTGTCCATCAGCAAGAAAGACTGCAGGTTGCTTACTGGTGTCGTATCATTACACTTTTGCTAAGCACTCTAATATACGTGGAGCACTAACTCTGTGAATGTCCGGCTTACGCTCGCATCAGGCTGCAGGTACTAGGCACTTTATTACTGAAGCACGTACTCATTGTTTTCATTTCATTAAAAGGAATTTACAACTAGTACAATGGACCAGCTCTTTGTCTGAGTGCTCTATACTCACAAAGAAAAATTAATTTTAAATGGCTTAAACGATCCTTTGAGTTAGAAGTGTCTCCTGACGCACTTTATATTGTTGCAAACGAATATTGTCCCACCTCTGATGCAAAAGACGCTGTACGGGTTGGATCTAATACATCGATTGCACTGTTATCTTCTGTATTCAACGCAACTCAAGCTAGCATTCTTATGAACTTTTAGTACAAAGACAGCCATATCATTTGTACAAATATGCTGCAGGATATATATCTTTTGGTCGTCATGATTACTTGTCTCCCTTTGATTTTAAAGCATACTTGTGCATGGTATAACAGCGATTGTCAACTCAGTAATCATAGTTCTTGGCATCATCAACTTCACAAGATGCATTGCATTGATTATATTTTGAGTCATCATACTCTACCTATGTTCTCATTAAATGGCAATTTCCAGTTGTTGTGAGGTATAAATGATGCCGCCATGCCTCCATACGTATTGCCATCCTGATTCGCTAAAGGCTACATCACGGTTATCGATTGTTCAATCTGTTCTTAGCGTTAATTGTTAAGCCAAGCAATACAGTTGCTTCAAGGCGTTCTGAACTTCTAAACTAATTACATATAATGACTTGCAGATTAAATTGCAGTATCAGGTTTAATCCAAATTTGCGCAGTGAGAAAATCAACACATGTCTTCGTAGTGTAGCTCTTCATGCACCACACATGGATGGATATTCGGATTTCGAGTTGTGCTCGAATTTCATGAAGCGTCCGAACTATTTCACGGCTGAGATGTAAGAGAAATCAATTATCCCTCCACCAATGCAAATAATTTTTTTTAATTCTATTATTTGGTGGATTTTTCTGCATTTATTAATTAGCATAACGTTTGCATTGGCTATATATATACATATTTATAGAAAAAAAAAAAAAAAAAACAGATGTATCGTACATCATCACCACAAACATGCAAATCAACCATTTGACTGCATGAACATGAATCAATTAAAGTTCTTTTCCTCCTGTCCTTAGTCGTTTACTCGTTTTGCAGTTTCCGAATCTAGGCGGTATGGTAATAATGAAAAATGAAGAGTGAAAAAAGAACAAAAAAAAAAAAACAAAAAACATTTCTACCGTGGGAACATGGTGGTGGCCAAAACAGGTTCATTATTCAGATACTGTTGCTATGTCAGCGTCAAGGATGTTGACGTTAGTCAGTGTCAGCCTTGGCGGTACATCTAATGTATCTATATCTCTGTATCTCACCTGTGTCAATCCGTTGCAGCATATTCCAGTTTAAATCGACGCGACGATACGAAGCAGATTCTTTATCTCGGATCATGCGGTATCCAGAACGGATGCATCAAGGATTTTCAATAAAAAGTCCTGCTCATGCGGGTTTATGCAAAAAGGAAGTGAAGTTTCATTGGACAGCAAATACGAATACTATGCAACGTTGCATATCCTGTGACAGAATGATAAATTGAATAGATGAGGCTACTAGTCCGATGAGATGCGAGTAGTACGAGTACTTGTTAGATATGTAGGACACAGAGAGGTGTGAGTGGAATTAAATTTCACGGAACCGCGGGTTTCAGTTATCTTGCGATGGATGTATTATATTAAACTGTACAAGTGGTCCTTTTTATTTCCGATGGGATTTATTCTATTTATTGTGTTTTATTTGAATTTTTATGAGAGATGGATGAATCAGGAAAACATATTCGTACGAATACTATACATTGGATTATGACTGCTACAAATGTGCATACGCAAGAATTTCTATTTAAAACCGGTTAATGGTGCCAAGGAAGAGGACTCGGGAGAGATGGTTACACATTTATCGAATTGGGATTCCGCCAGTTGGCTTTGTCCACACCCCATATGAATGTGGCTCATTACTCTTTGCATCTCATAAGTATGTAATTTATATTTTCAAGAAGAGTTTGGAACTGCTGAGAGACATTTGATTTATGGCTACCTATGTGGTTGACATAGAATATTACCGAGTTTGATTCATATGGTAGAAGAATTTATTACCTCCATTATCTCATAATAACTCTGTTGGGGATGTCAAAAATTATATTTTAGAAGTTACAACGGCTTCGAACACTATTCATATACATGCATATTTAGGCATCGTATTGTTAAATTAGGATTACTGGTGCCACAGAACGTCGTTATGCACTTTATAGGCTTAGAGATATAGACAATAGAACAGTTGAAATTTCAACGTGCTGTGAGATCCCAAAAGTGGTTGAGATAGCGGACTTGAATGCAACCTTAGCGGACATAAGCCGGCAATCGTAAGTTCAAGTTTGTGATGCAAAAGGTACGAAGATTTCTGTAATTTATTTGGACCTTGACTGCTAAACGAAACAACCAAACGCGATAAATAAGACAACTTCACGTTAATGGGAAGGCAGGAGACATCCGTCATTGAGTACGGTCTTATGGAGCCCCTGCATTACGGACCTGGAAGTGAAAAAAGTTCCATACTCTGATCACCTCCCAATTGTTGTCATATTTCAACACACGGTTTCTTTTGATTTGAATGTCAGAGAAAATATAACCCCCCCCCCCCACCCCCTAAACTAATATGGGACAACTCTAAAGGAAACAAGAAGGAAACCAGATGAGCAACTACAAGTACAACAGGCACTTGACTTCAATACAATTAAGGATTCGAACCCAATCAAAAGCCACAGGAGGCCTATTAACAACAAATTCAGTGAATAGTCGTTTGATAAGGAGTGTAAAAGGGGGAAACGCTTGGTTAAAATTTTTCCGATTCCCCAACGATGGTGTTGTAAAAAAATATGTATCCTAGAGCTAATAGAGAGTATACGGGCCTTTGAAGGGAAAAAAAGAAAAAATAATTTAAACTAGAGGCTCGAAGGATGGCTCAATGTAGTATGGCAAGTCTTAAAACTTTTGGACGATAAATGATGGAAAATCCTCCAAGCATATTTTAATATGCTATGGAATCCATCGCCCATAAGGTTTATCTTCCGATACGCTGCACCTGGCTTCAAAAACAATATTTTAAATACAACCATAACTTTTCAAAGAGGTTTTTGAGTTTCTTAGTGGACTGAATTCTACAAATATGGCACCAATGTGCTTAAAACCAAACTCACCTAGCTATTCAATGACATCATGGATAATGGAATAGTGCTGCATCGGTTTAAAGAGGCGCTTATCTTTCCAATCGATGAAAAGGTTTATAGGACGGATCCAGCAAATTACCGAGGTATTTCGTTCTTGAATGCATCGTACATAATCTTTACGGCGGTATTGTAGAGATGAATTACAACATAGATAGATGCAAATAAGCTGCTGAAAGAATACCAAGCTCGATTCAGTTCGGGTTATTCCACTGTTGACCATATGCAATCTTTGTAAATTTTAAGGCCATATTCGAATCGGTGGACCGGAATAAGTTACTCTATAAGCTTTCTTACTTGTGTATATCACATAAGTTTAGTCAGACTATATGCTGATACCAAAGCTGCTGTAATGAATATTGATATTTCATCGAAATGGTCCCAATCCTGGTTCGGAGTAAGGAAGGATGTGCTTTGAGCCCGAGTTTATTTGCTTTCTTCGTTGAAGATATAGTAGATTTTCTGCCTTACTCACGTAAATCATGAGTATATGACTACTGTTCAATGTGGAATCTGGTTGTTAATTTAAATAAAATAGAAATAGTGACATTCAAATTTAGGGAGGCAGAATCTCTTCAAACGAGGAATGGTACTTTAATAGAGAATCAATTACAGTAGTAATATAAGTCCCTTAATATGGACAGATATTTTAAAGAAAAACTAGAGAAGTCAAATTCAGCTATCAATATAGTTTGGAGAAAAACATTGCCCAAAGTAGCAAGTATAGGGTTTTCTAATAACGACTTGACAACTTTTTTTTTTAAATAAAAGGCAAACCATTTGAGATATTTCAAAAACTGTATTATTGGCTTGAAGTACAATCAAAACATTTGGACAAAATTTTCAACGGCTCGGAAACACAAATATGGCCCAATAACGCCGCCGGCATGCAAACCGCACCAAAAAGTTATTTTTTGTGGACGAAATGGTGATTTATGAAGCACATGTGGGTTTTCACCCGACCAATAACGCATATTTTGCTTATTGACGAGCCCATTGAGCTAAAAATGAGCTTCGTCACTGAAGATGATTTTGCGATGAAATTGATCATCTTGGCGCATCTTCTCCAGAACCCAATCGGAGAATGTAGCTCGTTAATATACTTTACCATGATGAAAATGAGTTTACTGAATAAATTGACAGTGACAATTTGATGATTAGTGAAAGAGTGCGTTCACAAATTAAATTCAAGGTTGTCAAATCCCTATTGGAAAACCCTATATAATGTGTTTGAAGCTGTGTCGGAATCAACTCTTCTATAAGTGGCATAAGCTTATGGATGCAGCCAAGATGAGACAATGGGGAACCTGCTCTATAGAGGAGCATTTTACCTTTCACCTAAGACGCCAAATTATACACTCATATTTGAAACATGACTAGCACCAATTTTTATGAAAACATTAAGACTCCAGGTCGATTCAAAGTTCTAAACATGCCAGACTATCAACTTGGGAAAAAACAGCTCTACACACAATACAGCATAAAACGGGATGATACGAGGAATGGATATTGCTTTGCAGCTACTGGATGTAAGGTAGAGCTAAATCTATAAAGACTGGACCACACCAGCTTGTCACATGCCAGACAACCAATTTTTTGTATTATACATGGCAACAAATGTTTTTTTGCTCTGAAAAAAAAACTATCTAATTTAATCTAAAATTAAGATCTAATAGAACCGATAATAAAACCAATTTTATCTGCCGATAGAAAACACACCATCACTGTTGAAGAAGACATGGTGTTCTCGTCCTAAACTCTTGTATTTTCACACCACATCTTTTCAGAAACCAATTGAAATGACTCCAATAGAGCACTACTATAGATGTACAAGCGCCAACTAGGCGTTATTTTCTTCATAGAGCCTTCATCAGAAAGGAGCTTGCTGCGACATTGTGTTTTCGTCGGCAAGTAATATCCGTTGTATTTTATGTAAATACAACGCTGGTGTTTGCACACAATACTGTGAGGGCAAAATAAAAGATAAAATTTAACTAATTCAAACATTTTTATTTATGTTGCTGTATAAATTGTTTGTTTAACATTAATTAAGTGGCAACTGAGGATATAATAGGTTACCGAACCAAAATGGGGGTTTGGATCCATTTCCTTTTAATAATATCCCCTGAAAGTGGTTTCCGCTTCCCAATTGCCTCTAGAAAGAATGTTATGTATAGGTTGGTGTTCAAACCAATCAAAAGAAGCAACAGCAGCTCGTACACTACTGAATCTCTGTCCCCATCCACCGGTTATAATTTTTTTTTTTTTTTTGGGGGGGGGGGGAGGTGGTTTGGGCTACCAGCATGCACGATTCGCTAGCCTGATTGTTTGATTACAGGAATACGTCTATGTTACTAAACCCTACGCATTTCAGTCACTCTCACCGTGGGACTGCCGGTGCTATTCGTTTTCTGTCACCTGCTTCTGAGGTTTCTGCGGTTCTGAAGCTTCTGCTTTCGCCTTTCTTAGCTTTTCTGTTCTCCATAGCACATTTTGTACAATTGTTCTAAAACTACATATTCCCGTAAAATTTTCCTCCGCTCAGAGTAGTATTACCGTGAGTAATAAAATACTACGTTCCTCAAGTCTTCATCTTCATTTGTGCATTCGGAGCAAGATGGTGAGCTGTGTCCAAAACTGCATTAACGTTCTACCCAGTTAAGGTATAAGTTTGTATGTCAATCTGCCTTTCGTTGTATTATCCCAACGAGATTGCCACATAGCTATTGACGCTGTTTTTTTTTTTTTTTTTTTTTTTTTTTTTTTTCAGTTTTGATTCACTTGATTCAATTGGCATTGTGTTGGCTCTTTTGTAATACATCATCAACATTTCATCTTTAAGAATGTCGACGGGAACCATTCCATCTATAACAATGACGGCTTCGTCTGATATGTTGGCGATAGTCTCTTTCGTCCTCAGTACTTGCACCCAGGCAGGGGCGGCTTAAAACAGAACTGTGGAAGTAAAGGACATCTACCCAGTTCCACGAAATGCTCAGCATGACCTTTTTGGGAAACAAATTTTGTTTACAGACCAATTGTGGTGTTTCACCAGGACTGCACCATGACCTTTAACGTAAAACGTTTTTGTAAAACACCAATTTTTCTTCTCCCGTAATGATTCTTTTCTGGAAAGCCTTAAGCGATTTCCATCTCAACAAAGTCTCACAGACTATTATGTGATCCATAATGTTTCTTTTACTGAGTTCGTGGAGAACCCAAAAATCCACCTTTTTCGACATTCCAAGCCATTTCAGTCTCTGCGAAACGGTTGTATGGGCGATGTTGAACCGCTGAGCGATATCCCGTGTCGTCAAATGCCTGTCAACGGTAACTGTAGCCAAAATTTGATTGTCGTCTATGGTGGGTGGACGTCCAGAGCGAAAAATCATAAGCAAGGTCTGTATTTCCTGAACGAAAGCGTGTTCATTCGCTTAAAGCCGAATCTCCATACATGCTGCAAATCTCCCCTTGCACCTCTTGCGCTTTACTATCCTTCATGTTAAAAAAAAATTGTAAACATACATACATACATACTAAGCTGAAGCTCTAAGTCATTTGTTTGCCTTTGTGATCTTTCTCGAACGAAAGAAACCAGAAAATCGCTTGTCTTGGTTTGTAATTGCGTATCTCTTTTAATATTATAATTATTTCGGTGTGTTGAATTGAAAATTATTGACTGTAGTCCCGATATTATTAATGCCTTTTGCAGTAATGCTTTCTTTCCAACAAGGAATCAGCTAGAGCTGCCATCGCCTGTTCCATAGAAACTAGGTCATAATTTATCTGTAACTCAACAAAATCAGGAGTTGAACCGTTCGAAAATCTCACATTTTTCATGTTGGTGGACCAAAATGTTGCAACTTGATAAGTCATTCAAGATACTCTCTATTCGCCGGCTAAACGACTTTGTTAACACTTTCAGCTGTAGTTCACCTAAATGCAGTATCTTGTTAGAGCGATCAGGATGGTTAAGAAAAGTTTCGGTTGCTTGCTTAGGTAAACCCTTTAACGCTTTATCTTCTAGTGATATAAACATGCTGATATATGTATGTACTAAGATACATACGTTCATCAACCACCTGTTCCCTGCTCCTAGAGTCCCTCTTTTGTTTATATGTCGATGAAGTAGAACAAAAGTTTTCAGAAGAGGATGATACTGAAGATCATGGATCTATTCAGTGAGGCACTCATGGTGATAGTTATCTCCTCGATAAACTTAATTTACTCGTGTATTTCAGTGTAACTCTTTTCACCATAAACTATGTATGATAGCGACAGTGGCGCTCTCAGTGAGTCAATCGATTTCTGAAAGGATGAGTAGTGAAAACGCAAGACTTTTGGAAGAGTACGCAATGGCTTCTTCAAAAGCGATGTTGTGTTTTTACCAGGCAGGTTTGTCTTCTTGATAGATTTTGCTGGGTTTGTAACTAGAACAAGTATTATTGTTTCCATACAAGAAGACATCCTTACCGACGTTAGTTGTCTTATATCACGTTTTTCGAGATTTTCAATACGAAGACGATTTTGCTGCTCTTCCTAGCTGTATATATTTTAGAAGAGTCTCACACTATCAGTCCAGTCGAGTTGACCACGATAAATTTGTTTGCGCCCAAAATGCTTTCTCTGCCTGCACATCAACTACGCTTACATTTACCTCCTACAGGCAGCTTTTTCTTTAGAAGCCTCATCACAAAACCCACGCTTTGTGTTTTAATTTCATGTTCTTACTTTCCATTATTGACTGAAACTAATCTGATCCCAACATAAAGAACTCACTTTTAAGTTGATTTTCAATGTCGATAAATTCTACTGCCCATCCACAATAGTCTTAACTCGTTTTTCAATTTAAGTAACACTTCTCAGTAAGTTCCTCTACGTTATGTGTTGTAACATTCTTTCGACGCAAGCAACCTACATATTATTTAACTTAACAGGGGGTTTAAAAAGTCATGAAACTGAAAGTCATCCACGTAGTCGTTCACCTCCTTGGTGGGGATCCGAATTTTGTTTCACTTGCCAATCGAATTGTTTGACCAAATAAGATCTTAGATGATTTGTGTCCTGTCGAACTATGGACCCCATTTCGGTAGGCCATTAAGAATAGAGGTATGTTGTTTCAATCGTCCTTGATTGGAATGTAGCTCCGTTAGGATTAAAAATCTGCTCACTCAATTGTTGACTATCTCTTCTGCTACGGTTTTAGCCCCTTGAATTGGTAATCCATGACCAGGGTATATCGGTTGCCATTAAGGGTTTCGGGAAACGTCCCAGCGATGTCGATGGCTATTCCTTCGTATGGTGCTCCGACGTTGTGTTGTTGCATTCGTCCCTGTGGCTTTACTTTTGAGACCTTGGTAGCCGCACACCTTCTGAACTTTTTGCGTCAATTCTCGATACCTTATTTAGCGGTTGGCCAAAAAAAAACGTTTCCTTACCTTTTCCAACGTCTTGTTTATTTCTAAATGGTCTACTGTCAGCCTTTTCCGTGGCAAGTTCCAAGAAGCTTCTTAGTTAGAGCTTCTTTTGGGGCAGCCCAATTTTTTACGGATTCGATTTTGTAAGAATCTGTCCTTACTTCTTCTGCTGATATAATGTAACCCAGATATTTTACTTCCGGTTTGAATAAAGCACACTTTTCTGGGTTCAACTTCTACTAGGTGAAGTGAAAAGTAAAGGTAGAAAGCTTATGATACCTTGAAGTCCGTTCATATTAAGGCAGACATGTCAAATTTCAGTGCGATATTGTCTTTAGTTTTGTTTTAACAGCTGATTGTTGTTAACGGGTTTGGCATCATATTGAGTATTGACATAAACGATTTTCGTTCTCTCATAAAACATTATTTTTTGAAAGGCAAAACGGCGGAGGAAACAAAGGAAAAGTTGGATAAATATTATGGGGATAATGCTCCATCAGATTACACCGTCAAATAATGGTTTCGAGATTTACGTGGTGGCCGAAACTCCACTACCACTACAAAGCACAATGTCAAAAAAATACATGAAATGCTGTTATCTGACCGGAAAGTGAAAGTGCGCGAGCTAGCAGATACCACAAAGATTAGTACTGAGCACATACGCCATATTTTGAGCGATATTCTGCATATGAAAAAATTATCTTGCCGCTTGGTGCCGCGCATATTCACTCCTGACCGAAAACACGAACGCGAGACTTCTAAAGAGTGTTTGGACTTGCTGATGCGGAATCGGGCGAGCTTTTGGCGTCGATTGGTAACATTAACAGCAGAGAACAGAATGAGTGCCCGGCAACGGAGTGAAGCCGGCACGAGTGCTCCGAATGACTTACGGCTCCAATTGCTGTCGCATCCACCGTATTCGCCCGGTTTGACTCCCTTGGACTATTATCTCTTCTCAAACCTTAAATGATGGGTCATCAATAAAAAATTCAACTCACGTGAGGAAATCATCGACGCCAAGGAGGAGTATTTTGCAGACCTTTCGGAAAATTACTTTTCGGAGGGGATCAAGAAGTTGGAAAATAGCTAGAATAAGTGTATCAAACTAAAAGGGGACCATATTGAATAAAATAAAAAAAAACATTTAATTTTTTTTTTTTTTTTTTTTTTTTTTCATTCCCAAGGTGGTTACTTTTTATCCCATCTAGTATGAGCATTTCGCAACCTCTCAAACACTTCTTTTAGATTTTCGCGATGTTCCTCGAATGTCTCGCCTATGA
This sequence comes from Volucella inanis, assembly GCA_907269105.1. Classification (NCBI taxonomy): domain Eukaryota; kingdom Metazoa; phylum Arthropoda; class Insecta; order Diptera; family Syrphidae; genus Volucella; species Volucella inanis. Next base: position 155,968,893 of record OU026153.1, read on the forward strand.
CGATAACGTCGATTAATCTTAGGTTTGGCTCTAAGCTGTCTCCCAAATTGACAATTTTGTATCTTTATAAACATGTTTCAAAATAGTCGTTTATATTTATCGAGAAAATATAACGACCAGTCAAAATTCCTAAAGAAGCTGCCAAGTCCACTCCAATTGGCTTTCTCGTATTGCCATACGGTTCTTTTAAGAATTTTTTCTCTAACTACCATATGTTGTCGGTGTACGAGAAATTAGCTGACATGACACAAAGCTCCGACAAGTCCAGAGGGGAGAGCACATCAATGGTGTTCCTATCAGGGTGAGAAGTTAAAAACAAGTCCAGGGTGTTAGCGGTACGACTATCAACGTCCAGTATTCGCGTGGACTCACTTACACGATTATTAAGGCGTAACAGAAAGCTTGGTTTGAATTTAATTACTTCATTTCAGTGCTAAATCCATTAGCGTTGCGTTTATCATGGTGTAATTGTCTGACGCTCTTTTCGATTCAATGATATTGTGGATGAATGCTTGATCGCCGAAGGACATACACGTTTCTCTTCGTTGTTATTTTTCTAATGTGGTGCAGAGGATTTAAGTCTTTTTGTACCTTTAATAATTTTTAAAGGGAATAATTAAATTTCCTTTTTGCTATCAAACTTTCAAGATACGTGTCTACTACACGTGTTTTGAAGTTTTTATTGGTCTCCCTCAGCAGGTTACACAGTTTATTCAAATCAGTTTTATTCTCTTTTCCCTCTTTTATCTCCGGCAGATAGCTAAAACCGTAATTTGTTGGTTTCTTCCTTTGATAGGTTGTGTTACTCTACGTGTCATATGGAATGATTTTAACAAAGTGATCAACCTCAACTTCTAATTCCTAAGGTGTCTTAAGTGATACGTCCAGCTCTACTTTTTCTTAAATTTTTTGAAGTCTTCCCAATTAGTTCTTCTACCAGTTAATCTTCCTGGTTCTTGTTTTAAATTAGAGCTTCACTCATTGTGCAAATGACTAGAGAATAATCAGAGGAAAGGTCAAAGCTTTCTTCAACTTTTATGAAATTGTTAGATATTTTCATTTTTGAAATGAAAAAATCGATAATATCGGGTATTTTTGTGGTTTCAGTCGGTTTGCCCGTCCACTGAAAGTCACAATTGCGCTTCATTCCAGCTTTTTAGAGTATTCTATCTCTTTGTGAAATGCATCTTGAGATCCAGAAGATGTGTTTTGCTAGACTAGATGCAAGATAAAAAAAAGATATATATATATATTCTTTTTGAAGGCACCTTTTTTGAGAGTATATCTCGGTGGACAGCAAATGGCTTAAATGGTTAGGAAATTATTTATTATATTTATTATATTAGCACAGATTCAAGCTCTATTTTAATGTCTTCAGTATATTCGATAGACGCCCTCCCCTTGATATTCATATAATTGGCTGCACCTTCAAAGTCATCTTCCGATTAAAAAGGAGTGGTCTTTGGTACAACACGCTGAATCATCGATAACCTTGCGTGCCGACTGACTTATGACTCCGGTCTTATGGACATGCCGTTCAATGCAATGACACCAGAACTCCTGTTACTTCCTTTCTGGCTGGAGCCAGAATCTGAGCCAAGAAAGGAATGCAGTCTGGTCTTCACGGACGGCTCCAAAATTAATAAAGGATGTGGCGCTGTTGTCTTTCTGGAAGAGGACAAGATTCAATTTCACTTTACGTTAGGAAAGCTTACATCTGTCTTTTAAGCAGAAGTTTACGTAATCCTGATAGCAACGAACTATATTTCGGTGAACTGGTGGAGAAAACGAAGCATTTGAAACAGTAGCGACAGCCAAGCTGCGCTTATAGCCTTGCTGAACCCTCTTATGATTTCCAAGTTAGTTCGAGAAAGCAAGAGATCACTGAACGCAGTCAGAAGTCTAAATTCAGTAACCCTTTCCTGGGTCCCAGGTCACAATGGGATCACGGGAAATGAAATCGCCGATGAACTTACCAGACACGGTTCAGAGGAGAGTTTTTCAGGACCCAAAACTACGTTAGGTCTTATACGAGCACAACTGCAGAGATAACACAGCTCTGCGGTATGTAGGCAGACCAAACGAATACTTTCCGACGTCTCTAGGCCTTTCTGCTGTCTCTCAGCAGAAAAGACCTTAGACTTTTGCAAATCACTTACATGTGCTAGGTATAAGTAACGCAACATCCTGCGATGCTTGCTGCGAAATCGATGAAGACACCGCGGAGCACTATCTCTGCGAATGTCCGGCTTAGCTAGCATTCTACTGATGGTACTTGTCACCGACGGGGTGCTGGTACTGTAGGCACCTTATCACTGAAGAGCTTACTCATCTTTGTTCGCAAGACTGAAAGATATAATTAAAAGGAACTTTACGAGGAGCACGATAGACTAGTTTTTTGGCTGCGTGCTCTGTTTCAACAATAAAAAGTAAAACAAAATAAATATTCGATAGACTCTCATATTCAAGTATGATCCACCTCTCGCCTTTTCAGAGAGATAATAAGAGTGATTATCCCTAAGCACACTTAGTATTGCATGTGATCTTTTTTTTCATATGGGTTTCAGAGATCAAGCAAACGTCAACGCAAACTAACTTCTCGAAAATAAGTCTATTTATTTGCTTTCGCAGAGCATTTTTACGCACATGAAGATCAACTATTTTCTGCATGCTCATCAACACAAAGGAAGTCAGACTAATAAGTCTGATGACCCTTGGTGAACGTGCATTCATTTTTTCTCAATTTCGGTTGAGAAATTGCCGATATCAGGTAAGCCAGGAAATGTCTTGCTGCATCATAATTGGATATATAAAATATGGTCTTGGTGTCGTAATAAAAGATACCAGCAGAGTGGTAAACTAACTCATAATTTATGAAGAACCAATACCTGATACTAATTACGCTTCGCTGTGTTACGCTCTGTTCCCAACTCTTTCAATCTTTTCGTAAAGGCCTTAATAAGAGGCACGTTTCGTTTCGTCTCTTTCATATTAGTCTTTAGTCACCTTTGTAGGAGATTTTGAGGTTCCTTACGTAGTCGCTGCAATTCTGTTTTCCATAGTGGAGCGGGCGATCTGGAAGAGTTTTAGATCTTTGATGAGAATACTGTTCTTGTTACAAACATCTTCTTCAAACTCTTGGTTTGCTCTGAGTTAAAGCGTGTTATGTTGTTTTTCCACAGGTTCATCCTCATTAACGATGACAATATTTAGCATCTGATTATGAATTTGGAAGACAACGATGTTACTTTGCAATCGATAATCAAAAGGTAGTTAAATGCTTTAATGCATTTACTAATTGTTATTTTACATTCTTCCAACGAGATCAGACGATAGTATGAAATCAAGGACATAATTGCCTCTTACCTTTCTTTCACTACTATCCCAAAACCTATTCTTTAAGTCAACATCGCAGTATATGATGAGTTTTATCTTCTTAGAACCACAGTATTACAAATATGCTACCACTGGTTTTGATGGTTGCTGTAGTACAAAATTATAAAGAAAGTATACAAGCATATCTGCAGCAACTAAACCTTGACAGCAAAATTGCCCAAGTTTATATGGTGAGCTGAAATTTAGTACAAAAGAATAAGTTTCTAATATTTCCGATCATTCGTCATACAACGGTTTGAAACATCTTAAATATCCGAAACTACAAACACATTCATTTAAATCATTTGCATATACCACCTTAATCACAAAAAAAAAAAAACAGAATAACCACCAGATGGCGCTTCCATTGTTCCGATTTGAGTTCTGTTTTTTTTTTTTGTTAACAAAATCTGTTGTTGACATGCCCTCTAAATCTTAGCGTCATAGCTTGGCATTTGCAAAAGTTACGTAGCCAAGAGTACATCTATATCTGTGTGTGTTGTCGATTTTTTACAATTTTAGAAATCGATTTAAATTTGCAACAACGAACTTGTATTAAATTTTGCGTAAAAAACGGATTTAATAGTGCGCGAAGGTTGGAAATATTGGAAAAGTGTTTCGGCAACGATTCTCTAAAGAAAACGGTCGTTTATCAGTGGCATGAGCTGTTCAAAAGAGATCGTGAGTGAATCCAAGATGATGATCAAAGTGGGAGACCATCGACATCGAAAACCGACGAAAATATTGATGAAGTAAAAGAAAAGTTGGGCAATAACTGCAAATTATCCATCAGAGAGATAACAGAGGACTTGAACATTGCCCATGGATCCGTCCAAGATAAGTTGTTGCCAAGAGAATTCAATTTCATGCAGAAAAGAAACCGTCTTGACGTCGCAAAAGTGATGATTTGAAAGGCTGAATCCGATCCCACATTTATCAAAAGGATCATTACTGGACACAAGACGTGGATTTATAAGTACCAAAAAAACCACATCGTTTTCAGTCAAAAAAGAAGGCAATGCTCACGGTTTTCATGGATTACAACGGTGTAGTGCATTATGAATTTATGCCAGAAGGCCAAAAAGTAAGCAAAGAGTACTATTTGGGCGTTATGAGACGTTTGCGTGGAGAAATTCGCCGAAAGAGACCAGAATTGTGGGCAGAAAACTCGTGGATTTTGCACCATGATAACGCACCATCACACAGTGCCATCATTATTCGTAATTTTTTGACGAAAAATGCAACAAATACCATCCAACAGCCTCCAAATTCATCTGATTTGGATCCCTGTGACTTCTTCCTGTTCAATCGACTTAAAAAAATTACTACAGGTAACGCGTTTCAGCAGTCGAGAGGAAGTAATGGAAAAATCGCAGGAAGCACTGATGGACACACCGAAGACCGAATATAAAAAAATTTTTCGAGGATTGGATCAAGCGCAAGCATAAGTGTGTTGCAGTTAATGGAGATTACTTTGAAGGAGACAATATAGATTTAGATGAATAAACTTGTATTTTTAATTTTCTAAATAAATTCCGGGAACTGTGGTATACAGTATTTTTTTAAGACGGGGCATGCGCAACGAAACATAAGAACTTGAGCTTCAAGCGAGGTATCTACTATTTTGAAAACTTTTGTCCGATTTAATGTTGACATGGACAATTTTGTATGAACCTGTGGTGCATAGTTAAACATTTTAATAGACTTTAGAGAAATTTAATTCCTGAAATTCAGTAAAGTATGTGATATTAGTACAAGCTTATGCCATTTGCTGCACCTCTTTTTCATTAAATCCGAAATTTAAAGCCACATTAAAACTTTCAGCATAAACACCAATCAATTCTCTTTATTTTCAACATGCCTTCGGGTATACAAGTGTGCAGATATCCTTTTGTTTTCCAAATTCACTAGTAAATAATTTTTGTTTTCATTTTCTCCTCATTCGAACTTTATAGAATGTGCACACAAAATCGCCTGACCCTCACAGAATTCTCGAAAAGTATTATATACGGTATACACTATACTATATATAAAACAAAATAATAATAATTGAATCGCAGCTCCCAATCATTTTTCTATTTTAATTGTCCTCAATAGTCCTATAGGCTATCTTGACTGTCGTCGTCGTCGGTTGACAATGCCTGTCATATAATTCATTACTTTCTGAAATATCGTACTCGTAGAATTGGTAAAAACACAATTTTCGATTTTTAATGTCAATAAAACTACTCGAAAATAAGAGATATCTTCAACTAATGTTAACAAGTAACATTGGCCCCTTGATCTCCACGGATGAAGATTTTTCAAATTTTTTTTCCAAGTTTTGAGTAGGGATTCCTGAAGAAAACCCAAAAGAGAAAATGTTAAAATACAAAAAGGATGATTCTCCACCACTTACTATACGAGTATGGTACCAGATGTGTATGTGCAACGTGTCTTTGTATATATCACTATAACTCTGATGAAGGATACTCGTGATAAGTAGAAGTACTCGTAGATATTTCACAGGCACGAGTCAGTGTGTTAAATTCAATTCAATGGCGAGAAAAAATATATGTAACTATATATAAAGTTGAGGTGCAGTCGCATCATTCACACTTAATGCTGATTATGTTTTATATTTCGCCATCGCCTGGTGGCTATTCGTATCTCTTGTCTGATGAGTGAGGACTGCGCCTGCAAGTCAATGGAACCTCATTAAAAAAAAACTCGAACGCATTCCGATTGAATGGATTTTTAATTAATGCGTATGTTTTCAAAAGATGTGTGGAAAACACGTGTATGCGGATGTCTACAACATGGAAATGTAAACGGAAAGCCGATTCAGAGAACCAACGTATTCGGTATCAGTTTTCCAGTAACTGATGTGCGCTTTAATTAGTTGCCGTAAATTTAATATCTCTTTCTGCACTTGGTTAAGTAGGTAACCAATGAAGTATGTTTAAGGCGCACGGGGTTAGCTTGCTACAAACTTCGTCTACGGCATTTGTAGAAGTTTTATTGAAAGAATTGTCAAAACTAGAGCTATTGCTAGAAAATCGAGAGCGAACACTTAGGCTGTATCTTTCAAAAAGAGCTCCTGCCAAATTTCGTCTAGGAGACCATTTCTCAGTTGGAGTTCCATTAAAAAATACCAAAGGTTGTCTTCTGATCATTTTCATTATTGTAAATTACTAAATGTCGAAGATTCTCAATGAATTTCCAATCTTTTAACAAGCGACCTACAGGACAAGGGAACGTCGGCAGACACTCCTGTATTACTAGTGATGAAGCGGGATTTGCATTTGTTAGATTTTTTTATACAATTCTGTGTGAGCTGACAACGAGACTCTTACATGTTTGTTGTTGAAGATGCCACCGAAACTAGGTTCAATAGTGATAGCTATAGAGAGTTGCATTTAGATTTAGTACAACGAGAGGCACGCTGATATATAATATAATATTAATATACAATATCGGTTAAGACAATAACCCCTTTGTTTTTGCTGGGGTATCTCAATTTCGAGCGCCAAAGGCAATGCCTCTGCAATTATGAAGTTCTCATTCAAAGCTGACCAAAATAAATTATTATCAATGTGAGATTCTACTATGGGGCAATCTACGAGTAGTTTCAGTTGAGCGCACGGAAACAGTCTGATCCATGGATTTGAAGGAGATAAGCCATAATGCTTTATAAGTCTCATCCAGAAAACTTATGCCATTGAATGTGACTACGTCACTTATTATAACAACAACTCAATTTTCCAAGGTCTTAAATATCAGTCACTAATAGACTCTTTACTTTACCAAAGTTGGCACTGCAATCACAGAATGTGGGTAGATGGTCCTTACCATTGGTAAGCAGAGGCAAATATCTAAAGACCGCGTTAATTGTAGAGGTTTATTGGCAAAAGATGCCTTAAGTGCTGGCGTATAGGCTTTGCAAAAATTTTTTCAGAAATGAAGTCTTAGAGCTGCGCTTCGTCTTACCTGGTTCCTTTATCATAGGTTTCGGTGAGGATTTTATTAAATTTGTAGGCGATGTTGACAAAACTTATACTTGTAACTTTACATATAGTTGCGTCTTTTTAATTAAAGGATTACCTTTTGAAACAAATTATTAAACAAATAATACTGGCACACTTTCGTTTCATAATAATTAGCAGAAGAGTTGGTATATAATTTTTACCAAGTAAATTCCTTAAACAGATCGGCTGGTGGGTTGTCAGATCAAACAACCTTCTTGAACTTAATCTTAAATTCGGTTTTTTTTTTTTATATTGTATATTCCGAAGGACTAATTATTAGCATCATGGTTCAGTATGCATTTGGTCGCTGTTAAAGTATTTGCAAATCCTTCTAAATTTCCAGTACAACTTTCGAACTTTAATCCTGCAATAGCATCTCTCCATTTTCTTTTCATGTTTTTTGTTGTTTCTTCTGAACAGTCGGTATTCATCTCGTCTCTCTACTTATAAGTTTCGGAAGTAGCTTAAGTCCCTCTATGCGACAAATCTCTGTGTTTAGCTACATGTGCTTATCGGCATTCCGATAAGGAGTTTCTTTCCAGGAGAAGCCCAGCACGTATAACGCTTTTGCCCTGATACGGATTGTCATGAGGCGATGGCTCACATGTCGAAAGGTGAAGACTTCTGATCTAAGTGAATGTTTTTTGTCGGTAGTCATCGTGGTAGTATGTGCTGCCTTTTATCATGTTATTGTCTTCATTGACCATATATTGTGGACACCTTTAGCTCAGATAGAATAAAGCGAAGGGGGATTGCCGAAGTTTTTTTCTCAGCTAGGTAATTTGATAGCTCTGCTTAAAGTTTTAGCCTACCACAAATCACATAATTGAGCATGTGAGTTTCAATCTGGGATAGGAATGCTAAATTATGAATTATTATTTCCAAAACACAGCGCTTTTTCTGAGCACTAACAGCACGCTATGCATATAGGTAATAAAAAGAAGGGACTCAGCTTACAATCTTACGGGAGGCCATGGTGTGAACATTTTTCGTCACTTTGGCTATTCTTTATTTTTATATTAAATCTCAATTTTGTAAGAATTTCAAAGCGACACGGCAAAGGAAAAACTACTGTTTCACTACTACAACGCACCACCTCACTCATCGGAAATACTGTCGCATGTGCCCGATCTGACTCTCTGTTACTATCTTCATTCCCCAACATCAAAACGTGTCTCGCGGAAAAAAAAACCTCTTGACCGACTACAGAACCCTAACTGGAAGAGTTTGAAATTTCACATTTTTTTAGATGGTTAAAGAAAATTGCAGGATTGTTAGAAAAAAAACTTCGTCTTGAGGATATAAATTACTTACTTAGGTGAAGCTACAAATCGGGATGAACCTAGGCCTCAACGAACAAACCTCTCCAGATGCGCACTCCAAGTCGATTGGTATGACTTTTTCGCGCACCTAAAATTAAGTCTTCCTCTACTGAGTTGTTCTTCCGGGTTAGATTCGAAAACCCTGCGAGCCGGAGCATTCACTTTGCATGTACTAGACATCTCAGGCAATTTTTTTTTTACTACGTTGATGTCGCTGTACAGCTTGTATAGTACTTCGCCGTTGAATCTTCTCTTCAAACCAAAAGAGACAGAATATTTTTTGAATATTTTTTTTTCTTTTTTTCGGGATAGAGCCTTGCTACTCAATTGCCTTTTTAGCCCAAAGAAACTGTGGTGTTGCGGGTAAAATTGAGAGCAGAGCCAAAGTCCCTTACTACCTCGAAATTTTAGTTGTAGACTGTGATATTTTGCGCAAATCGTCGATGTATGCCACCGGTATTCGCTAGTGAGTTCCGCACAATTCTATCAAGTATGACGTTAATGACATCACATGATTGCGCGTCACCATGTCTAAAACCTTTCTTGCCATCACAGCGAGCGTTCCTAATCGTTATTTTGCACAGATGGACGAGTTTGGCAGAGATTCCAAAACAAGCAATGTTCCAGTGTAGCTCATCTCTATAAACGCTGTCATTTGTGGCCTTAAAATTGATGAAAAGATGGTGAGTATCGACTTGGTCTTTTTGAGCTTTTTCAGCACTTGAGGAGCGTAAAAATTTGGTCGATTGTCTACTTTCTTTATCTGAAACCACACTGGCAGGCGTCAATCAAGTTATTAAGGCAGGATTACAGATTTTCGCAAAATCTGGCAGATAAGGTATTGCATACGATGTTGAGGAGATTTATTCCTCTTTAGTAGGAGCAGTTGAAAGGTTTCCTTTTTTTTGGCATACACTTTTCTGACCAGATCTAAGAAATGAGTTGGTGTATACTCTCCATAAAGTGATTTCCAGGAAGTTTCAACACCTTCACCGGTAAGCCCGCAGGTCCAGCTGGTTTGTTGGATTTCAGCTAAGATACTGATATTCTTAGTACATTTTGATCAATTGACCCCCATGCTAATTTTGTTTTGAGAAACATAGGACAGAAAGCTGATTATAGAAAAACGCTTTATCAGATTGCTAACGAAGAAGAGGACAATAAGACTATTTGAACTGCTGGCTAAGTGAGTAAATAAATTTACGGTGCATAGATACAGTTATCTCATTGTGTAAAGAAATGGTGTAGACTCGGTTCTACACAGCAGGTTGCAATCTATGTCACTACAAATAAAATACCTGTATTCGGTGTGGGACAGCGATGCTGTTTTGATACAGAATAAAACCTGGAGAAACTAATAGACCTGTTGGGCCATAAAAAGAACCAAGTATTACCTTGTCTGTACTACCTGAGATCTCTTCAAGTCCACGCGGTTTTCCTGTAAGGCCATCACGAACATACAATATATCGCAATGCTGCCGCCGATGCTCTTGAGCCTGTAAACGCGAAAGATTTTAAAACCCTTCATTCCATAGATTTCATCCGGTATGTCTGCATTGAACTAAGTTTTTGAAACACACGATACCTGCACTCTTAAATTAACAAAAAGTTGTCTGAGTTCATTTAACTTTGTACCATATAGACTTTGTGCGCTTATGTGACATACGACTATATGAAGGCTATGTTGCTGAGTTCACACTTAACAAGGAATTGCCTGAGTTCATCTAACTTTGTACCGTTTAGGTTTTGTGCGTTTATGTTACATACGGCTATATGAAGGCTATGTTGCTGCGTTTGCACGTGTTACCCTCCCTAATCATCTCAAAAAGGCTTCCTCGCAAGCCGAGAACAACAACACTACTGTTATTCGATTCTGTAAGTATTAATAAAGCCAAAAGATACAGATACCAAAACTACTATTTTATTCATATTGTATTCATGTCACCTTGATTTAATTTAACTATTTAAAGGGATTTTTGTTTTCTCCAAGTCAGTTAGTAATTTTAGCAACAACTTAGCGAATCATCGCACAACTTTTGAGAATTTTTATTCGATAATTCTGTATATAGACAATCTGGTATCTGGTATATGTACTATTGAGCTTATGGTTCATGCCTAGAAATGGTTAAAGAATTATATATTTTTGATTATATACGAGTACTCGTAGTCATACCAGTAAGGATACGTTTGCTTCCTGCAGATTTTATTTGTCGACACGTTGAGTGACTGAATCTTGTAAAACGTACAAGAAAAACGTTCAATATTTCGAGAAAAAAGCCTTTTAACTTCAAGGACTCTATCTTTGACGTTACGCAACTCCATTTAGAGGACAAAAGTCTCACGTAGAGTTTTAAATTCAAAGACTTTCTCACGGCCTTTGCCTTAAAGATTTCATTTTTCTCAACTATCCCAAGTACACAAGTGCTCGTATACATATATATTAGGCACGAGTATGGTATATGCTGTGTTTTTCAAGGAAGAAACTAGCTTCAAAGATATTAGGACTACCCAACGGCAACAAACAAACATGGAGTAGGGTAGAAATGTGTTATTCAAATCGTAAGATGTGCAAAAAAGATAAAAAGGGTTCTTCTTCACATGCAAATTACATATTCTATCTCTGGAATCTGGTGCGCAATGAATTCATTCTAGGCATCATATTGCGCCTCACAGATGTCACTCCATAAACACAAGTCATGCCTACGTACACACAAGCATTTATATGAAATTTATTCTGCTAAAATGAAATGTATCTTTTATACGAACAGCACGATGTACACACCTACAATACTCGTATATTGTATACATAGGTACATTTATGAGTATCTATTTTTAAATGCAAACTCATTCTTGCATGCCTGGTCACTATTCTGAATTCGGATACCCTCGACATTCCACTGAGATCCATATCTTTTTACTATACCCATAACCTTTCTTTAAAAAAAAAAAAAAACCTCCATAGAGTAGATCCGTAGAGGTCCTTGAAAAGTAATAAAATGAGGAAAAAAAATTGAGAGAAAATTGTTTGATCATACTTGCGGTCCTTTTTATTTGTTAATGTGATTTCGATTTACAAAGATGCCAAAGACGAATCCATATGTCACGTAACAACTAAACCTACATAAATTAGGGTTCACAACGCCATACTGCTCACTCGTGCCGTTAAGACCGTCAGCAGAAAACAGAAGACCAAAAACTGAAAGAAGGGAGGAAATCCTCGATATGGATATTATTGGGACGGTGATCGTCCCTTTTTTGGTTGCAATAAATTTTGGTTACTGGCGCTGGTCTTCGGTTTTATACCACCCCCTCCGGTTTATGTGGGTTCTGTCCCCTGGTCTGACTGCAGCTGGCAATATCAATTTTACTCCCTAAATTAATGGGACAATGATAGTTTTAATTTTTTTCGATTCTCTGGTTCTTTTGTTGGTTATCATCCTGGGAGTGGCCGTGTGGATTTTCATTGAAACGAAACCCCTGTGACGAGAGGTCGGTAAAATTTGTCATATTATGACTCAACATTTTCATTATGATCGTTTACGGCTTTGGGTAAGAGAATTCGCATTGAAAAGGAGGAATCTGCTTATTGACAATATAATAATTGTTTTTTTTGTTCGGTTGCTTTTGGGGTTCAGGATTTCTGTGGTAGAAAGAAGGAAGTGTGAGCTGAGTAGTGGGTTTATTGATAGATTTATTGGTGGCAGTAGACAGGGTTTTGCAATTGATTGCACATACATATGTTCATATGATCGGAGGCAAATTCTTAATTGAAGCATCGATTAGAGTGGAAGGAATCATGCAAAATTTGACAGGATTCGCAAGTCATTTTGGGAATTTCTTTTTATACTGGATGGTGTGTTTTGGGTAACTTTACAAGTGGGATGAATTTTTAACCTACCGTATTCTGTGGTAAAATGCTAAATCACTTTAGCAGATGCATATTTACTAATCCCAATAGCTTTCTTCATTTAAATATTGCAATAGAACATCGTTTTGCTTGCACAATCGAGACCATTTTGGATGGGATATAGGACCATCGTTGAATGATGTTATAATTAGTTAATCGAGCTTACACGTATAACATATACATATCTTTATAAAGTTCATGTCGAGAAGCGATAGGATAATGTAAGTTCCTCGATCATTATGTTCATACTTCAGTCTGCGCATGACTTTATGCCCTATGCCGAGGAGCAACGAATTATAGAATTTTGGCGAAGTTTGATTTCTTCACTCTTTATGTTCATACTTTAGTCTGCGCATGACTTTATGCCCTATGACGTAGAGCAAGGAATTATAGAATTTTGGCGAAGTTTGATTCCTTATTTCTTCTAAAAGTCGCTCAAACGGGGTTGAATTAAATTCAGCCTCCTTAGCACTTAGGACGAGTGTATTAACATTTTATGAGACGGTACCCGAAGTTAGTATTCTAGACCGGATTCCCACATTTGGGAACCTACATACCAGAGCCATAAAAGAGTTTTAGAACATGGATGCGGCTTCCGATCCGTTTAGGAAGAGTATACTTCTTGCGCATTTGCCAATTAAGGCAATTTTCATTAAAGAAAATAGGTGATCGTATTTAGAATTGACGTCATCTATAGAAATCGCCTGCCACTGTTTCACCGATATGAAAAACTCGAGACGACAAAAATGTTACAACTTGGCGCGAAAAACGTGGGTCTTGTTGATGTCTACAGGAAATGGGTGTGTTCATAAAATGTCTGACCTCCAAGCTATCACCAAAAAGACAACCCCTGGCAGATGCGCAAAGATAAATAGAGATGCTGGCATGGCAGGAAATCGTAACGAGGACCAACTGCCTCAGCAACCCGCTCCGAAAAAGGCGCTAATGAATTCGCCGGCGAAATCGACCGTACTTACCAAGCAGAATACGACGAAGCCAAAGCCAAAACCATATCAAAAAAAAATAAAAATAAAAAATAATAATAAATCAGTGGAAGAATGGGTGAAGTTAGGCAGGGAAAAACAGACAAAAGCTACTTAAAACCACATATTACTACAACAAAAAGTTCCCGGAATGTATTCAGAAAATTGAAAATACAAGTTTATTCATCTAAATTTATATTGTCCCCTTCAAAGTAATCCAGACCGACTGCAACATACTTATGACAGCGAAACATTTTTATATTCGGTTTTCGGTATGTCCACCCGCGAATTCCTGCGATTTTTCCATTACTTCTTCTCCATTACTTTTTCGTCAAAAAAATTACGTCAAAAACCGTCACTGTGTGACGGTTCGTTATCATGGTGCAAAATGCACGAGTTTTCTGCCAACAATTCTCGTCTCTTTCGGCGAATTGCTTCACGCAAACGTCTCATAACACCTACATAATACTCTGTGTTTACTGTCTGGCCTTCTGACAAAAATTCATGATGCACTACACCGTTGTAATCCATGAAAACCGTGAGCATTGCCTTATTTTTGACTGAAAACGACGTGTTTTTTTTCGTCTCGGCTCATTTAGTGAACGCCATTCACTTGCCTGATGTCTGGATTGCGTGACGTACTCATAAGCCCACGTCTCGTCTCCAGTAATGATCCTTTTAATGAATGCGGGGTCGGATTCAGCCTCGCAAGTCATCTCTTTTGCGACGTCAACACGGTCTCTTTTTTGTATGAAATCGAGGTCTTTTTGCACCAACTTTCGTGTAGCAGGACGGAAACCCAAATCATTAACCAAAATGTCTTGAACGGATCCATAAGCAATATTCAAGACCTTCGCTGCCTCTCTGATGGTTAATTTGCGTTTTTTTTTTCTTTATAATACCCCACGCGCACCAAGGGGATATGAATACCCTTTTACTGGCCTTTTCTCCAGGGCGCGGGCGGGTGGTGTAGTAGTTTTAAACCAGGTGTATTAGATTTCGATATTTTTCCCAGAGATGGTTGTCAAACTGGACGGGACGAGTTAGTACATCCTCCTCAACCAGTGGGTCTTAAGTACGTGCTAGTTGTTAGTTCGTTACATTTAGCCCAGCCAGCAACCACTTCAACATCAGTGTTATGCCTTCATGTCAGAGTTGACGCCGACGGTATTTTCATATAACTACATACAAATTCCATGAAAAGACTTTTCCCAGAATTGCCTGGCACGGGATTCGAACCCGCGACTCTCTGCTTGAGGAGTCTATGCATATACCACTACACCGCGGCCACCCCTTGACCAACACTTATTTTACTTCATCAATGCTTTCGTCGGTTTTCTATGTCGATGGTCTGCCACTGCGTTTATCATCTTAGATTGACCTACGACCACTTTTGAACCGCTCGTGCCACTGGTAAAAGATCGGTTTCTTTAGAGAAGCGTTGCCGAAACACTTTTTCAACATTTCCAACGTTTGCGCACCATTAAATTCCTTTTTTACGCAAAATTTAATACCAGTTTGTTGTTGCAAATTTAGTTCGATTTCTAAAATTGTAAAAAAATCGCCAACACACACAGATATAGATGTACTCTTGACTACGTAACTTTTGCAAATGTCAAACTATGACGCTAAGACTTAGAGGGAATGTCAACAACATATGTACCAACTTAACAAAAAGAAACAACACAGAACTCAAATTGGAACAATGGGAGCGCAACACGGTGGTTATTCCGTTTTTTTTTTTTTTTTTTGGTTAAGGTGGTATAATTATAATTAAGAAGATTGGAGAGTTAGCATATGTTGACATGCTTTAGATCTTACATTGCAAGAAAAAAGTACGAATTTGAGCCGAATTCGAATAACTTAAGATGAAGGTTTCCTAACAAAAACAAAAACAGCAAAACAGCAGTTTGGCCGTGGCATAAGTGTTAGTGTATTGGGTTCTCAATCGAAAAGTTCGGCATTCAATCCTTACCGCACCCGAAAGCATTCTTTTTTCAGGAATCTTAAATCATGATGAGTGGTTGCTTAGAATAGAACAACAAGTCTAATTACACCAATACTTTAGTCTCCCCATTAAATGTTGAATGCCACCCATTGAGAGAAATAGCCACTAAGTCCAAACATATTCCTTTCTCTTTTCTCTCCCATTTAACAAAAAAAAAGCGGTTTTTAAATACATGTACTCGTAAAAGCAACTTGCGAAAGCTTTAATGACCAAATGACTTTGGGCACATCATCACATGCACATGCATCCCGAATCTCCAATTTTCGACCATTAACCTCACGAATGGTACGCTCGACAGAAGCTTACAAGGTCGGACTCTGTTGGCTTCTCCGCATTGACAAATGACTTCAAATATAACCTCAGAAAATAGTTTACTGGCGTCAAGTCACACGATTTCGGAGGTAAGGACATAATTAGTTTTCTGAAGATAATGATGTCATCGAACACACACGAAGTAATAAAAAGAAGATAGATACCATAGATAAAATCAGTTTCAAAAAGAGTGGATGGATCTGATCGACTAGACCGAAAGTATGCTTTCAACCACTTCTATGCTATCTACCACGTGTACCGGTATAAAGTGAGCGTCAAGATACATATGTGTCGATAGGCATCATTTATTGTGAACGGGCCTTAACTTTTTTTTGTTTTGTTGCTATGACACCTGTCAAACATATTTAGTATACATCAAGTCATTGAGCAAACAACATTATATTTTTTCATCGTGTTAAAAATGTCAAATTTTGTAGCAGAAAAAGATGACCTGCTGAAAGCATTAATATTTTGTTTTCATTTGAAGAAAAGTGCTGCAAAGTCGCATTGAATGCTTCTTAAGGCATATGGTATTCATGCTCTATCAGAAGCAATATGCAAACCATGGTTTCAACGGTTCAGAGATAACGATTTTGATGTGAGAAATGAAGAACGTGGAAGACCACCAAAAAAGTTTGAAGACGCTGAATTGCAAACAATATTGGATGAACATGGCACTTTGAGTCAAAAAAAAAAAAATGGCAGAAATGTTAAATGTTGCACAACAAACAAAGACAGATGGAAAACCGAAAAACCACTTATGAAGTTTTGCATCGAATTGTTACTGGCGATGAAAAATGGATTTGTTTTCAGAATCTTAAACGGAAAAAATAATGGGTTAATCCAGGACAACCATCAACTTCGACTGCAAAACCAGATCGATTCGGCAAGAAGACAATGCTGTGTGTCTGATGGGAGCAAAAAGGTGTGATGTACCATGAGCTCCTTAAATCTGGTAAAACCGTTAATACAGATCGCTACTGACAAAAAATGATCAATTTGAACCATGCATTGATCGGAAAACGACCAGAATGGGCCAGAAGACACGACAAGGTAATCTTGCTCCATGACAATGCACCTGGATACAAAGAAAAACTGGTTCAGGATACAACGAAAAGCACTTAGCTGGGAGCTGTTACCCCACCCGCCATATTCACCAGACTTGGCTCCTTCCTTCCCATTTGTTTTCATCGATGGGACACGCTTTAGCTGAGCAGTACTTCGAATCCTACGAGGAAGTCGAAAATTGGGTGACTTTATGGTTTGCTTCAAAAGACGAACAGTTTTATTGGCGTGGAGTCCATAAATTGCCTGAAAGATGAGAAAAATATGTAGCTAGCAATGGCCAATACTTTGAATAAAATGTTTTTTACGTTCCCATTAAAAAGTGTGTTTTAAAAGAGTGTTTTATCTTTACAAAAAAATGCTCACGGTACACCTGGTATTGTCCTTAAAGTAAAAGAACGACTAGACGCTGTGGGTACTAGGTTTAAATAGGCATCAGTTGAATCTCTCATAAAGTTTGAAAATGGGGGAAGCGCATCACAGTCAATGAGAACTGCACAATTTTGCGAAGGTTTTTCTATAGCTGTCGATCGTTTTAGAAAAGGCTTAAAGCATATTGCAGAACATATTGTTATTACAACTCGATTTCTAAGTGAGCGGTGCATATCACTATGTTTCCTCGATTCTGAATCGTTTATATCAGTTATAAGCTTGATCACACTATTGCATTAGTGAGCGAATCTCGGGAGAGAACATAAGTTCGCTTTGGGGTGTAATACTTTTTGTTTAAAATTGGATAATATGTCTATCATATAATCTTAAGGCGTTTATATTGAGAAAATCAATTAGTTCATTAGGTGAAGTCATATAATAAATATGTTCCCAGTTAAAAATTCTGGCATCTGCTTCCAGTATAGTATAGGTAATATGTTTGAGGTCTCCGTATATGCTTGTAGTGTTTTTATTAAGTCTAAAAATGGCTTTGAAATCATAGGTTAGATAAACTAAGTCATTTCTTAAGAAGGTGGCTGCTGTAACTTGGTCATGTGATGCTACCTTATCCAAGTCGTTTACCCACAATGTGAGTTGGTAAGTATGTGTTTACCGAAAATAAACTGAATTCATTCATAATGTCAGTAAGAGATTCGTTAGCTAGGATTTTACAATTAAATTCTCCACATACGAGTACATTCAAATTTGGACTACTGACAATAATTTCTTCCATGGCTGAAATAAAAGAGGACAAATAAATACTTTTATCAAGCCTGTATACAGGCTGCAGCGTACCCACTTCGCCTATTATATCAACAAAAAGGTACTCGTTAGGGGATTCCTATCTCTTTTTGACTTGATACCTTAACTTGTATACATTGAAGCACCACAACTAACTCGTCTCTTTCTATTAAAACGAACGATTTTGTACTCACTTAAGTCACATAACTTATCTTTCAGGTTCACTGGCGGCCATGTTTCGGTGACACAAACTGCAAGAAAATTAGACTCCTCAAACCGATCTCGAAACTTGTAAATTTTATCAATGTACAATAAGTATAGAATAACTGTAGTAAATATAAGTATATATATGTTATTTATCTCTCCGAATTCGGAAATCATGCTTTTGTTCGGGTCCCCAATTAGCGAAGTCACGCCACAAACAATGATAGCCTGACTTTAATTATTGCAGCAATTGAATCTTGGTTTAAGATCCTTTCACAAAGTCGATGAGCAATTGCTAAGTTCTTTCGCATAAAGTGATGAGCTGATATATGCTCCGTATTCAAATATTACCTTGGCAGTGAGGCTATCTGGTCCAGGCGCTTTGTGAGACTTATTCTAGGAGATTGTTGTTTTCATTTCATCTTGGTCGGTTGGGCGAAAATGTTGTCTATCTTCGTCCAGGTTGAATTTCGTTATCCTGACACCGGGATATGGTTCCTTATCCACGTATAACAGATTGCGATCAGACCTGTGATCAGTTTTATGTATTAATTTCCATACTTCTTCGCTTAGGATCACTATATTGAACCTTCTGCCGAAGCACAGAGTCTTAGGTAGGTGATCGTTTACGGTGCAGATCATGTTAAGAAAAAAATCATTTGATCTACCTAACCGTTCAGTAAATTGCAATATTTTTTATAAAGAGATGTAATGACGTTAAACCAATGCTGTGGGCCATATGTGCATTCCGCCGGTTGGTATGTAAATAAATCCGGTAAATATGGTGGCTGTGGGATGATTGTCGCGTTGTTTTCGGCTAAAATAAAATTAATGAGCGGGTGTATTATTGTGATCATCAATGACGTCATTCTAGAATTCCTGAGCGATGATCATGGTCAAAATTAAAAAGTTTTGGAATAAACTTCGCTAACACACGTTTCATGCCCAAAACATCAGCCGACCGAAATGCCAATATCCACAACAACTTCTCTTATTGTAATTCGACGAATTTCCAAAACAATTTTCTTTACAGCTTCGACGCGTCTAGAGCGAGGTTTGCCATTGGCATCTGTCTACATTTCAAGTGTTTTAAAGCACTTCATTCCGTTTTCTACACAAAATTTTATGCAAATTTTTGCTCCATTATTTATAATAATTGAAAATCGCCGAGCACACCGGAACAGGTCTAACGATATATTCGTGACATGTGTAACAACACAGCAAAAAAATCGGTAATCGCATATACGCTGCCCGCAAATTTTCCAAAGTCACCTTACTTTTTGAACGCACGCTTTGCGCTTTTGGGTTGATCCCCAGGTGAATTCCAATTTAGTGTTTTATCGAAAACCATTCAGAGATATTTTACTTCGTTGGAGTCCAAAATTACTGTACCATTAAGTGAGATCCGGTCAAGGCTCAGATTTCCTATACGGGTGAAGGGCCCAATCACACCTTTACTGGGATTGATTGAGAGATTTTCTTCAATTATTCAGTCGTTTACTATTTTTATAGCAGTCTGCATCTTGTAGCAAACGACTTTAGGATGTTTACCCCTTACTATTATGACTAAGTTGTTGGGGATGGTCAGTACCTTTTTTGGACCTGGTATCTGCAATGTATTCATATCCGGCATTATCAAAGGCACATTCAATATATAGTATTGGAAGGTACATATTGCCATATCTATTTGTTGGTAGGCTTCTTTAGTTTGTGTTTCCAGATTAAGTAGAGCATCTTCCGTGGATTTTTCTTTTCCTGGCAGTCAGGGTGTGGAAGTGAATTTCTGTTGAGAAGGTCTCTAATGTGTAAATCGATAAGTCTTTCCACGGTTTTCAGAAAAAGTGATGTAAGACTTATGGGTCGATAAGATTTAGATAGTTCAATAGATTTATCTGGTTTGGTTATTATCCCCAATAATACGTTTACTCCCCCAACGCTTTTGGGACATATCACAAGTTGAAGCTATATCAAATAAGGTGGTTAGAGTTGGAAGAATCTGGACCAGACCTTAGTTCTTTATGCACAAGTGCTGTGCAGATTCCCTCTGATCCAGGCACCTTATATGGTTAAATGAGTTGTTGGCTTCAGAATTGCCATACCGTGGGTTTTTTTTTGACAAAGGTCTAGTCAGTTAAATGAACCTTAAGTAGTATTCTTAGAGATTTCTTTTGAATAGCTATGAAAGTTCTTCATTTTGTAACAGACTTAGACCGCGAGATTTCTAGCAACTTTCCAGGTTCACGCAATTCTTTCACCAAGAAGCTCTCCTGGACTATACGGAATTGTTCAAGTTGAGGTCCCACATTTTGATCACATTGAGCTTCAACTTTCAACTACATTTAAATGATGAGACAGGCTTCATTTAATTGCTCGGCTTCCTCATATACGTCCATAAGCTTTGATAACGAAATTTTCTTGAAAAGAACTTCAGTTTGTGGGCTTTTTCAGGTAACTAGCCCTATCCAATATTGCATCCTATACTGAACCTTAGGTGCATATGGAATGATAGTGATGCTTCATCTGGAACATGCGAATCCTTGATAAATGTATTAAGAAAAAAAAAACGAAATACTAAGAAGAAGTATAGTACTAACTTTGTTGCAGACTTGATGAAGGTGGTTTTATTACCCATATAACATAGAAGCAGATTTTTGTTAAAAATATAATTTGAAAGTAACTCACACCTTCTGTTCTTGTCACTGCTACCCCAGATGTTGCTGTAGGCGTTGGCATCACATCCAAAAACGAGATGCCAATTGCGACTATGACACAGTTTGATCAAGTCCTGTACTCGAACAGGAGAAATCGCATCTATGTCTCCGGGAAACTCTTGCAGTGCATTCTTTTGAGGTAGTTCGTATATCTCTGGTTTTAAGGCCTGGAATGAGAAGATTATAAACTGGGAACTGATTTGTAAAGTAGCCCTCGGTCTAAAATCTCTTCCGGCAAATTGTATTTTTCACTAATTATTGTTGAGGCCAAATATTGTAGCCTCTATAGCCCAAAGTTCTTGAATTAGTCCTAATTAGATGTTCCCTTATGCATCATTGGTTAAAAGTTCACGAGGTACCTTTGGTATGGTGCATGGGTATGGTGCATGTATGGTCTTTTGCCCTCACACGTTTTCTGCTGCTTGACTAATCGGTGGAGTTGACGGAAATCTATTGCAGTAGCTGATTTTTTATTTTTTTTTTTTTTGTTAATCGTCTAGTTGTGAGGAACTCACATGCTCTATCATCTGTTCTGTACTTGAACCATTTGCTCAACACTAACTGGGTTGAGATTTATGTCTTCCGGGATTACACCGAGCCCAGTATAATAAAATATGTAACCTTGTCGGCTGTAGCATTTCCTGTTCGGACTCTCTTTGCTTTCGTCGTCGCTGGAGTGGAGTCATCGGATCGGATTCGTATAGATCGTTGTTTTTGCTTTTAGCAGTGGCAATCTTTAAAGCACGTTTCCTAGAATAACGTTTTAAGGCTTATTTGAACCTTTTTCTCTCCGAAGGCCTTAGTTTAATTTAGTCGGTAGATTATTGTGACATGTTCACACAATTTACGGTTACTTTCGTGCTAACAGATGGTACACATAACTAATCCAATATCATGCTAATTGTGTCTTCATACAAAATGTATACACCATATACTCGAATTTCAGAATTTCATTGATGGTAACATTCTGATTGGCCTTATTTTTGAAGAAATATTGACCAATGATTCCAACAGCCCATAAACCACACCATACCGTTGTTTTTAATGGATGTAATGGTAGCTCTTGGTACTCTTCGGGTTGCTTATCAGCAAAAATACGGCAATTTTGTTTATTCACGTATCTTTTGAGCCATAAATGGCCTTCATAATTGAACAAAATTTCACGACAAAACACCGGACTTTCATTGAGTTTTTCCAGAGCCCATTCATTAAAAATATGACGCAAATTCAAGTCGCCTGGCTTCAATTCTTGCACAAATTCAATTTTGTACGCTTTTAGGTGGATATCTTCACGTAAAATACGCCAAGTTGTCAAATATACCAAGCCAAGCTGCTGAAAACGACGACGAATCGATTCGTCACGGTGTTCGCGTACACTCTCAGCTACAGCTGCTATAGTCTATTCACTACGTGCTGGATGTGGTATAATCACATGTGGTCGAGTATCATCCACTTATGTAAACTGAGACTTAAATTTGCGAATGGTATCGGCAATAGTGCTTTCAGTAGGTCAGCTGAATAATTTGGAGACTCTGTTGTGGTGTGAGTCTTTCCATGATGGCTTCCCAAACAATACTGAACAAAAATGACAAAGCTGTTTGATAGGAGTCATGCGTGATCTATCAAAGAAAGTTTATTGAATATCAAATCTCACGATGAATCATCCTATAGTTTTTTAATAGAGGTTAGCTCCTCTTCGTCGCTCATTTTACCGGTATTAAGGCACGTGCACTGAGAGAAACCCTTCAATATAACAAGCTTGCTAGCGCACAGAGCTTATGGAATCCGCAGTATCAAAGAAAATTCATTTGTCGTAAAATAACCACTGTTACCCGACGGTCGCCTATTTTCCGAATTCAAATCATAGCTGTATATAGCATATAAGTCCAGCTATGTACTGCCCAGTCTTTTTCCCATATGCAACTTTGTTAATTTGTTATAATCTGTACAAGGTTCTGACAAAAAATTAACAATACAATAAAGCTGAAACGCATTTTAGGGTTACCTTCCGAGGATTTAGATAAAAACTATTTTGAACAGAAATAGAAACAAAGGTACAAAGTTTTCCTCTTCATTGTAACTCGCATCTCAGTGAGCCGCTTAAGGGGACCATAAATAATTCCTTCATGTTTGATGCTTTAAATGTTTCCAGCATTATCCACGTCATTTCAAATTAATTTATAGAGCATCCGGAGACACTTACTCCACTATCCTGTCCCATCACTCATTCTTTCTATCGTACTAGTGCCATCGCTACAGTAGTGTTACTCAGAGTTACTTCTATGAGTATATCATCCGCTGCCATATCCGCATCTATCCTCTTCATAAATAATAACAATTCATCTTCTTCCTGTTCTTCGTCGGAAGTTGAAGAGAAGGGAAACGTATCTTTAACTAAGAACAACAAGCAAGAGAAAGGTAAGAGACCCATATCCGAAATATTATTTTTCTAACCCAATCGTTGTCCTTATCCTGCTCCTTCTCCCCCTAGTCAACAAGTTTCATTTTTCATTACTTTAGTTTGTCTTTTTCTTTTCTTCCATTCTTTGTTATTATTTTACTTGATTTGTTTTGCTTTTTCATTTTTTCCGTGATGTCTGAGTTTTCAATTGGAAATTGAAAACCTGGACTATGAACTGCTCATACGTGATGTTCATGTTGAATGTCCTTCTGCCTTCATCCTTTTATTTGACATGTTTGTTTTATTTTTACATATCCGTTTGTTTCTTTTTTTTCTATCACACCCTATGTGTACAGAAAAGTCGGCAACTTAGAAAAGGGATAACATTTTGAATAACGAACGGAATACGAGTATATATGTATGTTACATATTCATTTTAAAATGACATTTTGGACACTTTGCTTGACATTCCGTTTTTAGCAAAAGTGAATTTAATAATAGTCCAGCCAAACCAAAGTAACACGAGAGTTTGTAAGCTTACTTTGATCAATGAGTACCTATACACCGACAGGAAAGGAGCAAAGAAGAACATAAGATAGCTACAATATTGCAGATATTATCCTTTCTTTTGGAAATCCTGTTCGTGGTGTCTTCATTCTGATTCAGACCCAGAAGAGCTGCACAGAGAAAGTGCAAACACAGTGAGCAGCTCAGTGCAAGAACTTTGAAAGGTGGTCCATTTTAGTTCGTTTTCACCAACGCACTGACATAGATTTTCTGGCTCAGATGGCTTACACATTTATGAGTACTATGACCCATATCAGAGGAGTTATGTAAGTAGTTTCCACTGAGCTCAAAGTTTGGACTCAGGAAGCTGTACATATTCGATCTTATACTCCCTCTGTGAAGAAATGAATTCATTGGCACCACTCCTGCTGACAAAAATATGCTATGATACAATGTATTTTCTCATATGATAAAATTTAGGACGTGTTGAGCTATATATTTGCTTCACCAACAATGCATTGATTTACAGGATTAGATGGTATGTACACATATAGAATCCACAGCTCAGGAAAGAGATAAACGAATTGATTATGTAGAAGGTGATTTAACACTGTACTATCCTTGAACAAATTTCGCAGATGGCTGAACGGGACTTACAAATCACCTTGATCTGAAGCTACTTCCCAAATACTTATTCTTAATTTTACAAATACCATATTCCTCATTTTATAGAGATTTGCTGCAAGGTGGTTTAGAAGAACACCCAGCCCATTTAAGCTGTTCATTCTGTCAGTTCTTCGCTCACATGCCTTACTAGTATAACGTTTATTATTTTCAGGTAGTAGGCACCGGAAACCAGTCTGGTTTATTAAGACCTGACTTGTTTAATTCATGTCGCGAGCGCTGAGGTCAGCAACCAACCTACAGCTGAGGTGGTGACTATTGAAACCTAAAAAAGTACGGCAGCTGTTATATTATCGAAGCGTGTTAGTGCTTCTGGAATATTCGAGCCCTTTTGCCAGAAAGTTTGAAGGTACTTCACAAGAAATTGTTGAAAATTAAGGAGCATACAGATGGATTCACTGTTGATAAACCTGCGAAATTAAAAAGGATACCTAATAAAAAGTTTTATATTGTTTAAATATCATAATTTTTTTTTTCGAAAACGATCTGGAGATCCAGACAGCCGGTGATACACTTTAAATCATTCAATTAAATAAATTACTTCTTCTCATCAGTGACTGCAGTACCATCCTGGTTCTTATTGGGATCATCTGGTTCCATTCCAAGGAAGAGCAGAACCTTGTGTTATTCGAGTCTGTAAGCAACATTGTCAATCGACCGATTTCCATTGCCCAACCTCCTATTGGTGAAAGACCATATTCCAATGCCGTACAAAAATTGTCATCAACTAGTTGAGTTTCATCATCTTCGGCTTCTTTATCGCCAGCTTCATGTTCAAAACGTTCCCTTTGCTCTGTTTGATTGTTAAACTCAGTATACGCATTGCAAGCTTCCATCTTCATTACAAATAATTCAAATCGTTCCATTCGACCTTCATTGCTATGATACTTAGCGAGTGGACCCATAATTTGTGCATAATCGCAAATACTATAGACGTCGGATTGAAACATGTCTTCTCAATGAATTTGCTAACTAATTTGTCCAGCAAACGGGCACCACATGGTGATGTGATGGCGAGTGATGGCACTAACCTTATGTTTAGAGCACAGTTGACTCTGAAAGTATGCTGTCTTCTTGGTATTGAACTCTGTTGTACTGGGGAATTTTACCTTTAACATTTCTTTAAGAGCTATGGAAACTCGTTGGAAAGACTGTGTAAAATCGACTTCCAGTTCAGCACCCTCAGGCCTCATCTGGGCGGTATTTCATTTTATAAGAAAAATGAATTGATTTGAATATTCCATAAATCATTTTTTCGGTGATTTGTATAAGATCATGATAATCAGCGTGTGCCATGTAGAATTCTCATGTAGTAAGCCCTGTACTGTGGGTGAAATCAATACCTTCATTACGGGATGTCGTAAAAACGACATAGTCCTCCTACCACTAAATTTTATGGTATAATTCTGGAGCAATTCGCATATACAGATCCTTACTGAGTTCGTTGTGATGTGTTACGAAGGGTTTGACTGTCGCACCGCTTGCGATCAAGTTTGTCATCGGAGTTTCGAATTCGAGAAAGTCCATTCTGTTCACAAATTGACGGACATAAAAAATGATCCTAGCTATGATCTGGAAAGTTTCTCTTACACGATTGTTCAGAATCAGATGAAAATATCGAGTTTCCTTATCCTTGAGGCCGAAATGTAAGTACGGCAATACATATATGCAACCACGGTGAAAGTAGTTTTATCGTTTTACGTTATAACAGACAGTCCTGCCTTTTCCGTTTTAACAGGATAGCTACTGATTCCATTAATACCACCACGTCGTAGGTTACTTGTATTGCTCTAAGATTCAGCCTCATTCACATACAACTTGAAATTGGTCATCACTTGCAATTTAACACTTTTGCTTTGCAAACCATAGAACACCAGTCTAGCTCGAGACTCTCGAAACGCATAAACCCGCTCAGTAATATTCAGCCTAACATCCTCAATCATTTCAGGTTGGAATGCTGTTCGATAAAATTGATGCATACTATACATGATACTTGTAAGGATACGAACGAGTATGTATTTCTGAGGATTTCTTAAGTTCAACCACAGCTGGAGGACACAAATTGAAATATTGCCTTCTTTCCTTTTTATTTATTTATTTATTTATTTTTTTTTTTTTGCCTGCAGTCTGATTTATTATCATTGGTTTCTCATACCCCTTTTCTACTTCTTCCTTAGCCTTTTGCTCGAAATTCAAGCGGCGTTTGAGATAATTTTTAAAAAGCTCGCCAGTAGGTTGTGCACAAGAATGATAAAATCAAGGAACCTGGTATCAAGGTCATCCATAAAATTACTATGAAAATAGCAGTGAGAAGTGATGCAGATTCTATTTGGGTGCAAATTTGTTGTAAAAGGCAGACTGTTTTGATAGTCTGGACTATAAATCAACGTCTTGTAGCAATCCGCCAGCAATAGCTGAGAGAGACGTAGCTACCAAACACAGTTTGAAAGACCTCATCGACAAAAAATTTGAGCAGTATGGTAGTTAATTTAAGCTCCAAAATTGTATATGAAGGCACCTTTGTCAATACAGTCATATACCCATCATGACTCTACGTACCGAAACTGACTTACACTAATTGGTTTTAATGCTGATGGGAACATCACTATGACAAGCTCAGGATTTTTTCTCCTAAATATTCACAAAGTAACATGGCGGTCTCCTAACATAAAACCGTCAACCAAATTGGTCATTTCGCGATCGACACAAGGCAGTTCTCCAGATATTTATGTATGCATTTCCGAACACTTCGGACCATCTGTAACCGAAATACTTCTAAGCATACCTTAGATGGGATATTTAACATGCTTTGCCAAGGAATACATCCCTAGCTTTCTGGATCGCGCCATATTTTCTAATCTGATTATGGTACTAATTAAGGATCAACTCTCGTTAGATATCATTTCTGATAATGAAATCATCTTTTGTTCCTATAACATCTTTACTTTATTCCTTCTGTTGTCCCTTTGTCTTTTTCGTTTTAAGATTTTTCCTCCATTGACCTTAATGCTCCAATCTCTGCTCGATGGGAACAATGCCGAAAAAGTCTTGATCCGAACGAACAACTCAATGCTTTTCAGGGTATTATTCAACAACTCTATAATCCGCGTTCAAAGTCGTTATAACACGAATATGAGGGCAGTGTGATGAACACTCCGATTAAAAATGACAAGGCAACTTATTTGGGTTTTTACAATTTATTTAAAAAAAAAAAATTTACAACTCGATATACTTTTCCTGGTGGTGCTACAACCGCGGCGGCGATGGCTTCCTCGTTCGACCCGTACTTCTTTCCGGTGAGCGATCTTTTAAAGTTTGAGAACGAAAAACCAAATCCGGAGAATACGGATGATGGAGGTGCAATTCGTAGTGAAATTCAATCAACTTGGCTGTAGCCACTGCGGAGGTATGGGCGGGTGCGTTATCGTGGGGGAAGAGCACTTTTTTTTTCGCCAAATGTGATCGTTTTTTCTTCAAATCGGAGTTGAATCAACGTAGTATGCTATTGTGATTGTGATTGTTTTCTTGTTCTCCATTTAACAAACGTGGATCACACATCGCACCTCCAAAAAACGGAGGCCATCACCTTTCCGGCCAAAAGAATGGTCTTCGCCTTTAAAGCACGTTCAAAGGGTAAGACCCATTGTTTCGATTTTTATGGTTGATATGGATTAATATGGCTTACGCATTCAGTTGAGATGCCTGCTATCTCAGCCAACTCGCGAATTTTCACTCGGCGGTCCACCAATACGAGATAGTGAATTTTGTCCACGGTTTCCTCTTTCGTAACCGTTTTTGGGCCACCTGGGTATGATTCATCATCTGCGAACCAATGGTAAACAGTCGTATGGGAAGGTAAATGGGTCTCATACACACCATCGAGAATGGGCTTGATTTCCTTGCAGGTTTTGCAACTCAAAAACAAAAACCGGACTACGGAGCGATACTGCTCTTTTTCCATGGTCGCAAAAAACACAAACACGATGTTTTGAAATGGCTGTTAAAACAAAACCAAGCCTTGGATTGTCACCAAATTTTGACAGGCGGGATGAAAGAGATTATACTAAATGATGGTACACTCACTTTGACTCAATGCGGCTTCCTATCTTCCAATCCGGGTACTCATCAAACGGCCTTCGTAAAAGCTGTCATGTCCTTACCTCAAATGTAACTGATGCTCGGAGAGCTCAAAATAAATTGTGTAGTAAATGAAAGCACAAGCCAGCTATCATATTATGAATTGGGTTTTATATAAAATTGCGCGTGATAAAGCAACATTCTAATTTAAGCACATCACTACCTTTTAAAAACATATTATTAACAGTTTGCGCGAAATCGGTATCTCTGGTAGTAAAAAGATAAGAAAAGTAATTTCGATTCTGACTTTTTTCTGAAAAGCAGGACTGTCATTACTGACTGTCTTTTGACTGTGCGATAACACTGGTCACTGCATTAGCCACTGGTCTGGATTCCGAGGTAACCACAGCTCTCTACAATCATGACTTTGAAAAGGGTTAAGTGACGTCTCTCTATCTGCTACATTTATTAAATTCCTTTGATAAAGTCAACCATGAAACACTCAGCTGTAAACTGAAGAAGTTTTTCATTTTCAATAACAGAGACGAAAAGATTTTAGCTTCAAAACCTATTCGGAAATGGTACCTGAAGGATCGATGTAGAGATCGATTGTATTATAAATGAAATTCCAACTGTCTGCAAAAACTCATCAGTGCACCTCTGTGTAGAATGACGTTCAGCTCAAATTATCTCGTCTAATAAAAGAGTTGTAAGAACTTGGTTCCCAACTTAATGAGAATTGGAGCATATAAATGGTGATAAATGGTCTTCTGCTTAATCTGGAAAAATTACAGTCTATACCGATTTTACCTATAACATTGGATTTAAATCTTTTTTCTAACATATGTTTCTGTACAAGCAAGTAAGGATCTGTTAATCCCGTTACCGTTACATTTAATAAGTTGCAACATTTTAGGCTATACTTCCATACATATCGGTATTTATGGATGCCTTCATAAACTATGGATGACTGCAAGCTTTTCGCTCTTACATATAAACTCGAAGAAGGCTGGCTATACATCTGGTACTATCACTAATTACTTGTGGTGTTGTTGTTTATTGCACCCTTGATTCATTTTTCAGCCTATTTATGGCCTTCTCCGCTTGTCATTTCCACTTCAAAACTAACCTTTTTCATTTGTTTTCATTTTCTTAACATACATCAGAAGAGCGACCAGCAAAGATATGCAAGCGAGTTCAGTAGTACGAGTCGCAGTCAGTTTTGAATAGAAGGGTCGATCTGATAATAACCATCCGGCCTTCGTGACCAATCCCAACCGACCAAAATGAAATATAAATAGCAATATCCAAGCCTTAGCCCAAAAAGATTTACTGACCGGATAGCCTGTATGCTATCATTTTCCATTTCACTCCTCCGATTGAAAGCCCTGAAGTCTGAGCTTTGAAAAGTTTTAGAACTTTCCAGAAGTGTCAGAAGTATGTAACACGCAGACACTTCTGTTAGTGGTAATGGGAAACTTCTTTAATCTTTGCAAGCTTCACCCATTTGTACCTTCTAAGTTGATTAAAGCCCTTTCTACTAGTTCGCGACCGGATACTTACAAAGATAGTGCACCGTGGTCCCGTCGTTACAAACTCAGTAAGCACAACTGGATATTGTGTCACTGTGCAAAAGCGTAGTGCCCCTTTGTGGTAACAGAAAGCAGCTTACAGTCTCCCACTACTAAGTAACGTCAAGCAGGGACGTCAGGAAATATTCATATTCTGCCAGCATTTTGAAGAATCAAGCCATCACATGAATTCTAACTTTCGAAGTGGCTACCACCGAGGACGCAAGTAATCCTTCTTAAATGTCGGAACATACTAAGCCTTACTTAGCAAGTTGATCAGCGATCATATTTTTCCAGATTCCATTGTGACTTCGGTCTCAAACTGAACTCAGTGAATTTAAACTTCTGACCACGTTCGAAGAAGTTTTGTCTTTTTGATCTAGCTTGAAGGCGGTGAGAGGAACCAGAAAGTCTCTAAGCCTAGTTTGGCTACCACTATAGGTGCACATAGAATTTCGCCTCCTACCGATTCTTTACAATATGGTATAATAACCAAGAATGCAAGCAAAAGTGTGAAACCCAATGCTCCTGTCCTCAAAAAGAAATTAAAACCGCATTAAAAATCAGTTCGTGAAAACTCTACTGTATTCCTTTCCTAGCTCAGGGTCTGATTAATACCATTCCTTGCCACAAAGAAAGTAGATTTTGTATTTACATTGCAACAGGAGGTTTGGTATTATATACTCATGTCTTAAGGCTAGAGTAAAAAAAAAAAAGCAATCCAGGCACGAAGTCATGAAAACTCTAGTACATGTTGAAGGAGAGCGTTAAGCAGTGACTAGCTATTCGACCAACATGCCCCATAATAGGGAACTGCTGATTTGACACAAGCCGTCTAAAGAGGCTTTATCGAAACCATCCTCAATGCTTATGAAAATGCCCCGCATGTGCTTCTTATTGTCGAGTGCGCTTCAACTCTGCTCACCGTTATGTAAAGAGTGATTTTTTTGCTATTTGGGCTTGCAGTGTTCTATTTTTGACAACTCATGTGTGATCCATAACATGTGTCAAAGTCAGACATGTTCAGTTGGCATTGGCATTTCAATGTCCCGAACAACGCTTGCAAAATTTTTAATTTTATTATCAAAATTCGAGCGCACTTTGATCATTTTATGGTCGTCCTAATCGACCTACTGAAAAGCAATTCAAGCCACAATGACCAGATTTCGCACTAATGGCTACTGGACATCAAGCCACATACCCGTAAAGAGGAAAATATTGGTGCTGTATCCGCCAGCAGCAGAATACCGTGATTCGTCGCCGTTCGCAGCAATTGGGATTGTGTTACTCGATTCCGTGGAAGACTTTACACAAGGATCTTGCTCTAAAATCTTATAAAATATAGCTTGTGCAGGAACGCAAGCTGAACGACCTGACACAACAGCGAATTTTCGGTGAATGGGCTTCACAAAAGATGGAGGAAAGTCCGCGATTTCAGCGACGAATCACATTTCTGTTTGAATGGATATACCAAATGCAGTGAAAAGTAAGTAAAGTGACCGCTAAAGTGCGCTGCTACTGCAAAAAAGGTTATGGTGCCTGGAAGTCCGTTCATATTTAGGCAGACTTGCCAAATTTCAGTGCGATACTGTTTTTTGTTCTCTCATAAAACATTATTTTTTGAGAGGCAAAACGGCAAAGGAAACCAAAGAAAAGATTGGATAAATATTATGGGGCTAATTCCCCGTCAGAATACACCGTCAAATATTGGTTTCGAGAGTTTCGTGGTGGCTGCAACTCCACTACCGATCAAGTCCGCAGTGGCAGGCCCTCCGATGCGGTTACAGAGGACAATGGCAAAAAAATACATGAAATGGTGTTGGCTGACCGGAAAATGAAGGTGCATGAGTAAGCAGGTACCATAAAGATTAGTACCGAGCACACGCCAAATTTTGAGCAATATTCTGCATATGAAAAAGTTATCCTGCCGCTTGGTGCCGTGCATACTCACTCCTGACCAAAAACACGAGTGTTTGGACTTGCTGATGCGGAAACGGGTGGACTTTTGGCGTCGATTGGTAACTGTTGAACACTAGAGACCAGAATATGTGCCCGGCAATGGATTGAAGCGGGCACGAGAACTCCGAAGCGGCTGAGGGTGGGTCGATGGGTCGGAAAGGTTATGGCATCGATTTTCTGAGATTGTGCATTTTTGGGGCTATTGAAGGCCGAAATCACTGCAAAACGGCCTCACATGAAGCGAAAAAAAGAATTTTGTTTTTGCAAGACAATGCACCGGCGCACAAGAGCATCGCAACCATGGCTAAAATCAATGACTTCAGCTCACGCGAGGAAATCATCGACGCTACGGAGATGGTGCACACCTTCCGGAAAATTACTTTTCGGATGGGATCAAGATGTTGGAAAATCGCTGGAATAAGTATTTCAACCTAAAAGGGGACTATATTGAATAAAATAAAAAAAAAAACATTTAAATTTTTTTTTTTTTTCATTCCCAAGCAGGTTACTTTTCTTCCCATCTAGTATTAAGAAACAAAACTACCGTATTTGATTTGTTAAGCAACTTCAGACAATACAAGAGCTGTCAATGCACCACTAGTTGGTTGTGTATCGTATTTTTTCGAAGATGACCCGCTACCGTTTAATGATTTCAAACTTTTTTTTCTCCAAAATGCAAAAGATGAACTTCGGCGATGTGTGATTTCAGCATTTCAGCGCTTCATTTCACACAGAACGCGAATCGAAAGACCAATTCAGAAATAGTTCGATTAGACTATTTTTTATGGGGATTCGTCAAATCACTAGCCTATGCCGATAAACCAGTGTCAATTTCAGCCTTCATAGATGACATTAGACGTGTTATTAATAAGATACTAACCAATATGCTTGAAAAAGTGATTCAAAATTGGATTCCCCTTATGGACCACTTAAAACGTTGTCGTTTAGTATGTAGCATGTGGCATGGCTGATTATATTCCATACGTGTCAGAAAATCGAATAAGGTAATAGAACACAAAATTTGGTAAGAAAAGTCTATTGCCTTAGATCGCTGACATGAATAGCCTGACATCTGTCTTAGTGCTCTTGCTCTTGCAGATACTTATCCTTTAATGTTATCACATTAAATATGAAATTCGCTTTTGGAAGACCAAAGAAAGGTAAACAATTTAACTGCGTTGCACAGACAACCACCAATCAATTATTGAGTCTAGTGGGCAATTTTGTTTCCATTTTCCCTACTGCCTTGCGTATGCCCTTCATTTCTGTAATAGAGATTGGGTGAAAATTGCTATGTGTTTAATATATCAGGGCAAAAGAATCTACGATGTGTTGGGCATCTTCCTCCAAAGAGGTCTACAATGCCGACAGCAACAACAACAAATAAACAGTGTTACAAGTACCATCAACGACCTGTACCATAATTCTACCCTCACAGTCCCTTGTCATAGAAGCAATACTCTCAGCTCCTTTTCACCTAACGACAAGAAAACTCATCTCTTCATCTCGAGTATAAGAAGCCATTTTCCTTGGCAGGACAATTTTAAAGTTTTCAATTTCCTATTTCTGCCAAGCTAACATCACGGGACGGAAGGGTATTTAAGCCAAAAAATAATGTACAAACAACAAAGAAACCAGAACCCAAACTAGAACCATAACCAGGAGAGCAAAATGATAATAAAAAACCAAAATACCGCCAAGCCAACACTACAGCCACAATCAGACAAAATTCAATTTCGCTATGTAATCGAGAAGGATACACAGAAGTTGATCTAAGAAGAGAAAGAAGGGGGCATACAGAGGAAAAGACGAACAGAACGGCAAAACGAACGAATGTATGGACGGACATTGCTTAAAGGATACTGCATTCGAAATTGGGTTGCGTAATAAAAATTTACAAAATATTGAAATTGAATGTGCAGTAGAGGAAAAAAATTGGACTTTAATTTCAAAGGACACTCTGCGGGGGTGGAAGGTTGGAAAAATATATATATTGTATAATTTTGTTTTTTTTTTTTTTATATTTTTTCTGTTGTGTTGACACAAGTTAGTTAGGTAGAGGTACGAGTCCTATGCAAATGCAAATTTTAAAGCTGTGAAATTTCAAAGATGCTATTCTGGACTCTTCTGGTATACTCGTACATATATTTCATGGTCGAGTAATTTTTATTGAAGTTGACACAAGCTAAGAACAAATAAAAGACAATTGCAAAAAAATTCTCCGAAGATTGCTTTTACTGTATATATTATATAATAACTTTGGTTGTCCAAGAAAAAAGAAAGAAGTTCTTAGCTTTACTTTTGTATAAAGAAAGGTACTCAGAAATTCTGGACGTATTGGTAGACCGCAACTGGAAAAAAGTGACAGCATTCCCTTTCCCAATTGTATACAAAGTATTTTCATTTTGAATTTTGTAGCGATTTAAAATTTTCAAAAATAAGTAAGTGGTCATAAAAACTGTCAACTCTTTGAATAAAATGTATAATATTATGCGATGTAAGGTAGCACCTCCATCGACTGATGATTGTTTAACTTACTCTTGTACCCTTATTAGCAATGTAAAAAAATTACCTCACTCTCGGTTGCACTCTCGATTACCTCTTCAAAGCAAAGCTGGAACTTGATCCTTTACTGGGCTTTGGACCAGATTTTCTAACGACCTTTATCGAACATGGAAAGATTATCCGATTTTCATAGCCTGAGACTTGACAACTATCGGTTGGTTAATACTAAGACTTCCGCTCTTGATAGAAGAATGATAGTTACCTCTCATTATCGATGACATTGCCTGCCATATATCTGCCATTAAACGTAGTGAAACGTGAGCTTTGAAATCGCCAGGTTGATCTTGAGATCAGGAATTGTGCAAATGAACTTTGTTTTCCGTGTCATGGTTTAGGGCAATAAGTTGCTCCTATGAGCTCTACATTATCTTGCTGATCTTTGATCATGAAGTTCTTATCATCAACAGCTTCTCATGGGCCTATGAGTATATCTGGTGAGGTATCTTTTGTTCACTGTACTCGTTCATATTATCTTTATACACGGAAGGTTCTTTCGGTCTTTCTTTCTTTCTTCCGGGAACAAATTCGTGTTGGCAGAATTAACAACCAGAGTTTTATTGCTTCAATAGCAACTTACAGAAGCTCTGTTATTTTCTTTTATTCATGTTTTGAGGTTTATTGATTGACCTCCGAGTTATGGTTTTTAGTAAATTGGTTATACACCCTGACTGACTTAACCTGCAACTTTTTAAAATGCTATAATTTTTTTATTTTTTAATAAAAAAGTGTTGGAAAAAACATCAATTTTCACATTGTATCAGTAGTTTTCAATATGTCCACCTTTGGCGCGAATAATGGCCTTGAGACGGCCAAAGAAAGCATCGCATGCTGCACGCAAGTGGCTCTGCGGTATTTTGGCCCATTCCTGGCGAAGTGCTTGTTTGAGGTGATCCAAACTTTGGTATTTTTTAGTTCTAACCTTCGCCTTCAAAATACCCCAGACAGAGAAAATCAACGGATTTGCATACGGAGAATTTGCAATCCATTTTGTCGAAGAAATAAAGTGTGGAACATTGTTTTTTAACCAATCTTGGTTGACGCGCGCTTTGTGAGACGATGCCGAGTCTTGTTGAAATTTTCACGGTCTCCGACCGATATGATTGTTTTCCCAAAGCTTCAATATTGCCTCTAAGACAGTTTCACGGAATACGATCGCATTAGTTTTGACGCCACGGTCCAAAAATACGAGCGGAGACCGACCATCGGTGGTTATGGCGGCCCAAACAATCAACATCGGTGCTACCTGCTTTCTGGTGGCCGTCCAAAGGTGTACATTTTCGAAGGACCATTTTGTTTGTTGACATATTGCTCGATAACAAACGGCAACTCATTGGAAAAAAACCAAATTCGGCAACTTAGCAACTCAACTTTCGACTCTAACTTTTTTCTGTTGCGGTGTAAGGTCGTGTGCTTTTTGGAACTTTAATGGCTTTAGCCTAAGCTCAATTCGAGCCTTCACTTTCCGAACTATTACTGCCGATGTTGCTGTTTTTTTATGACCATCTCCATGACGTTTTGCAATGCTGCCAGTATCACGGTAACGAGCTATGGTTCGAGACACAAATGATTTATTCACGTTGAGGTGGTGGAGGGCTCTAACGATAGCTACTTGTGGTTTTCCAGCTAAATATAAAGCAATCACACTATCACGCTTGAATTCCATTGTGGATAAAAATTGTTCAACATGACTGAGACCAAATCGTTTAAAAAGCTTGTAAAGAATAAAATTATCTGTCATGTGTCAAAATTTGAGGTCACTGTCATGAACAGTTTGGAAATTATATCAGTCTGAAGTTGGTTGCAGTTCAAGTCAGGCAGGGTGTATAAGGGCTTTTATCTCGACAGCAGTCTACTTTTATATCAGTCCAGTCCATCAATACTTACGTTGCGAAATCTGTCTTTATTGGTAGTGTATTGATACCCAGGTATAGAACTGTCTATCGTTCGTTTTATGGTTTTGTCAATTTGCATAAGACACCTGTCAATTCTTGTTGGACGGTGGGCAGAATGAGTCCGAGGAAAGTGCTCTCGCCAATATTCTGGAGATACTTACTTAACGCTCTCTTTAAACAAACTCTTTGTTCGTTTATTTCAAGCCTTAGGAATGAAAGAAGTGTATCGGAACCTAAAATAAATAAGGTAGATAGACAGAGACCGGTTCAACCGATTTCCACTACGGAGAGAGATTTTCATGATGTATGCAACCAGTACCTGGAATCGTAACACTTCACGGCCGTTCACTTTTTTAATTCAGAAGCCTTTTTTATGAAAAGCACGACACCATATCCTTCTAGGGATTTGGATCAGTTTCTTCATACAATTTTATATTTATTGTATGGAACTCACAGGCTAACGTAGTGGGGAACACTATTTAAAAATTCTTTATACAGATGACATTATCACCTGTATGTCAGTAAGGTACTTGTGGTCATGACGCTTATGGTAAACAAAAATAAAAGGATAATCAATAACGGTACCTTAGGCAAAATTTTTATTAAGGAATTTATCAAATTTATCAACCTTAGCTCTGGAGCAATGACATGAAACTAAACGAAGAAGAATAGCTCTTACCAACTGCTGTTTTCAAAGGTTAAGAACCTAATTGGGCAGCAAAGCCCACTCTTGAGCAACGAAGAAGAAACCTTATGCGACGTGGATACTCTCAATAGCGGATGCAAGTTCTCGTAGTTGCTTTGAATGGACAATTGTCCGTCTTTTATTCAACCCGATCTGCATGGACAGAGTGTGTAAGAGTAGAAATAATGATGAACTATATCAGACGCACCCTAACGTCTATCCGATCACTCATATAAATCATTTGGAGACCAAAGGATCGTCGTTTCCTTAGCTATGATTACTCACGCAGTTGGAAATGGATCCCGATCAATGTGTGGGCGTAATTGGATTCAGCTAGCTAGCGATCAAGCGGCCTGAAGATGCATCTTGCTTAAGAAACAAGCTTGCCCCGGTCTGTAAGATGTCATGAAATGTAAAGTAGAGTAAGTCAAAAACAGCGTGGCCTTATCAATGAATAAGGATGTTTTGGTGTTTTGGTGTTTTGATGTTTGTAGACATCATGACCGAAGGTGCGTTTAACCAAGTAGTTCATGCTATTATGTATGGAATAGCACATCATTTAAATGACCGCCTCGGCAGGCGGGCTTCAAGCGACGTTATTCTGGCAATAACAGGTCGCATGTTGGCCACGAGCTCATCCAAAGGATGACGTAGACCAAGAGAAAATAATCGAGTGGTGTCAATTGATGAACGCTCGCTCGCACAGATTTGATATATCGATGTTGTCGAGCTCTGATCACATAAAATCGGTTAATATATTATTTCGAAAGAAATCTATTCTCTGCCTCGTTGTGGCTTAAAATCCAAAAGAGTGTATTCACGGTCAAACTTTTTCATGGTGCAATGAATTGTCTGCACACTGAAGCTATGATGACTACCGACCTCAAGATGAAATTCACGTAGCGTATTTACAACTGAGCCGGAATTTCGATAATTCGTTTGGCAAGCGTAAAGCGATGCATGACGAAATAGCAAACCTTATTGAAAATTTTGGCGGCTAGATGTCATTAGTAACTTTGACAGCTGCTGAAACATAAAATTGGAAAAGCCATCATTGCTATCTGGTCACCTTATACAAGGGAACTAGTTTTTCTCCGTCTCTTCATTTTTGTAGAGAGTACATTGTTTTAATTTAAGGTCCTCTTTCTTTCAAAACTGATATCGATCCAAAAAAAAACCCTTGAGGATATTTGATATTTTCAGTTACGAGAACTACTAAAACTGACTCAATATATCTGGAATAGACAACATTGTTTGTGACAACCCTGTGTTCCAAAAGAACAAATTCCTTTAAAAATTTTTTTTAGTTGCGTTTCTAATAAACCTCTCAAATCTTTAACATTTCATGATGCCTGTATCATTGCAAAACAAAAAAAAAAAAAAACGACAAATATTTATATCAATGTAAAAAATGATTAAATTTCGTCAATTTCAAGCATTAATATTTGTTGTAAAGTATGTTTGTAGTATCTCCTGCAAACGATAAACCTCTCAACGGCCAATACTAAAATTGAAAAATGAATTTCACGAATTTGCACCCCCCAAAATATAAAACAACTCAACCAAATATGGCCGATAAATATTTGTTCACTCAGGGCATTCAGGACATTCAGGAAATTCAGGACATATGCGTCGATTGTGTGCCCAAAATAGGAAAACAATGTGCTTCCTCCAAAAACTGAAAATGAGCCTACAGCATCACACCAAATGCCAACAACCTATTGTGAGAGCAAATAAAACTTATATCATGTCTATCAATGGCTGAATTAAATCTTCTTGTGCAACATAGATGTCGTTTTTCAAAAAAAAAAAAAGACATGAACGAATGCCATATCTGTTGGGATACGTAGATGAATAAACAATAAGACCCACGAATGCTGAAAGCAATTTGGTGGAAGGGGCCTGATTCAAAAACCCCATGCGAGAGCGGAAAAAATTTTGTCCATAAAATATTGCTCACATCAAATACTGCTGGAAGCAATTTTGCAAAGTTATCTCAAAGTTTATGTTCCGAATTGGGCACATCCTGGTTGGCAAGGACTTATGGTACCTATTCCCGTGTGTACCTGTGAACTTACGTTGCCTACGAGTACCTTTGGTGTACGTACAATAGTGAAGGTGTATGAGAACGAGGACATGTCCCCACTTAATAGGGAAATGCATGCCAGCGACCAATTGGACACATCTGTTGCATATTACATATTAATAGTGAGTTTTGGTAATTTTTTTTTTCTTGTAGACTTTTGCCCGCAATAAATATTGAGTATCCCTATCTGAATTTGTTCGAATGATTTCGTACAAACTTGCCGACTTTTTAACGGAGCAGGCGTAACATTTTTGAAATACTTTTGTAGGTCTATGTATAGTAGTTGGTAGTTGTGGTTTCTTTTAGTCTATTGGAATATGGGAAGAGAAAGGCTCTTCTGTTTACAGAGTTGTCGAATTGTATTCCGCAAGGCAGCCACCTACGTTCCAGTTTCTTTATTTTACAAACTAAGCTTTAGAAACGTAAGTTTTATGGTCTGATTCTTATAAATTGTTTATGTGATATGTTCTTCGCAGTGTTAGATGATGTTAACGCTCTAAAATTTTGTTCAACATTGGTGTTTATATGTATTTGGCTTTGGTTTCTCGATTTAAAGAAGAGCAACTTATTTTTTTCGGATGCTTGTATCTATTTTGCTGAATCATAGGAAATGGAAATACTCTTGTTTTTGAAAGCACTTGAAAGTGAATTATCCTATGTGACCACTATAATATGCTCGTATTTATCCTTCTCATTATTGTTCTTTAAGGTGTCATTAGCTGTGTTATTTGATTCACTTCGTTATGAGACCGGAATATCGTCAATGGCTACTAAATCCAAGCAGAACTGACACAAAATTCTAAGGTCTCCAGTTTTTTCTTAAAAAAATCGATTCAGAATTTGATCATAAATAAGTTTTGCCACTTTTAAGTACTCGTATGTGATCATAGAGGCTGAAAGACTTTTCGATCTTATAGTACAACAACACTACAACAAGGGACTATTTCACCCTATATTCAAAGAGATTCACCAAATCTGAGTACATATCTGTGCACATCTTCACATATCTCTGAAAAATGTCTTTCGCTATCGAAGGGGAGAGGTAGGTATGTGCATGGGAGCACATACCTATAAATAAACACCTAAAGATTAAATACAGGTGTTTTACATAAAGTTTAAATTTCGGTAGCCTCAGCTATATGATTTTGAAGGCCAGTATGCGACAGGCGAAACCTCCTAACGCATTCTCTGCACTAAAGTTACTACCATTAAGCTGATAAGCAGAGGCAAAAACGTTCTCGATCTCGAAAATCTTAGTTAGCTCTAAAGCCAATTTATGATGAAGATCATCTCAGCCAATTGCACTTCTCCGCGGTATTAAATAATTTGATCTGGAACGCGACGATCTTGAATTTCAATGAGGGTTTTTAATAAACATACATATATCCGAAAGCGTGTCAACTTGTTTATAATCGGTGTCGGAGTGAAAGTCATGCAGATACCTTTATGATAATGAATACAAATATGGATGCGAACAAAGTAGAAGTTAAGAAAAATGGAAGTTTAGTAAGGGAGAGAAGATTTTATAGGCCATCTTAAGCAGACTGATGCCTTAATAGTAAGCGCAGAATAGAGCATCCTTTTTCATCAGGATCGAAAACAAAATGCTGAAACTCCATTCATTTACCACATTTCAGAATTGTTTTGGTGCATGCTAGCCATCTAGACTGTCAATGCAGGCAGACTTATTAAAATTCTCTTCTCTTTCTCCTTCTGAGAAACTTATACAAGTCTTTATTATTTTTGAGCGTTACCCAACGGCAACTCTGACTTCAGATCTATTTTCATGGTAACATCACCGTGAGTGGGTTGAAAGCATCCCTCTGGGAGAGATTACTTTTTGCGATGGAAAAACTTTCCGGTAAATCTCTGACCATTGGCCTTGTTCGCTTGGATTGTATGCGAGTGGGTGGGAAATGGGTGATGATGACATACGAAGATGACATATATGACAGAATTTTGCAAGGACTCTTGCTAGAACTTAAAGATATAATCTCTATGTGAAAGTTTCACACTATGTTTCAGTCTATTTTATCAGCAATGACCTACATTTCCAGGGCTTAATACAAATTATTACTTGAGCGAAACTTTGTTTCCACTAAATTCATCATCATCTTCACGCACACGGACTGAGGAAGGACGAAACTGCAAACATCTCGTAGAAATCTTACAAAACTTTGATATGATATGTTATGTGTGGCTGTGTTTGAATGTTTTACAGAGAATAGTATTCCTCAAGGAACTAAATTTAATGAGCACATTTATGCACCATTTAACTTGACAAAAAGTAAAATGAAACAAAAAAAAAAAATGAAATAAGAACGATTTCGTAAAAGGATGTTGGCTGCGCTTGGTTTGGATTTCCTTGGGCGTAGATGGAATGAAGATTTAGTGATTTGCTTTCCGTTCTTCTTTCCTTGTCGTTGTCGTTTTCTTTCTCAGTCGCAAGAATTATATAAATGCAGAGGACGACAGAAGATAGAAATCGGCATAGTATAAAAGTTATGTCTCATAGGAGTAAAAATTAGGACGTGCAATACAGAGAGATGGCATACAGAGATTAGTTGTCCTTG
Source organism: Volucella inanis (assembly GCA_907269105.1). Lineage (NCBI taxonomy): Eukaryota > Metazoa > Arthropoda > Insecta > Diptera > Syrphidae > Volucella > Volucella inanis. The sequence goes on from OU026153.1 coordinate 156,010,960, forward strand.
GGTGCACAGGCATAGGGGCATATCCATACAAATCACATAAAACACACACAGGATACGTACAGAAAATTGTTCTCATCTTATTTTTCTTTCTTTTTTTTTTAAATTGCAATTTTGGGGAGGAAATTTTGTGGCTGTATCTTTTTACCTTATGTTTATTTATCTATTTTTTTTTTTTTTTTTTTTTTTTTGTGCTTGTAGAATTATCGACATCTCGTTCTACATCTTTGACATATTTTTCGTTCAATTTTCCAGTTGGCTTTGTAGATTATCTAGAACATCTGGTGTTTATCGAACAGATTTCCTTCCAGCTTTAAGATTATCGTCTTGCTCTAAGGCTGAAAAAAAGTTTGCAAAAGTATTGAGTGACTATAGGATATACTTGTAGTCGCAGTTGATTTGATATTTAAATACATATGTCATATAAGGTATTTGTCGCTATTCGAAGTAATGTGATGTCGTTGGATCTAATTTTTAAAGGATAACGAAGGTATGGTAGATTTCTGCGAAAACACTTCAATTTCTAATTACTTTATCGCTGGTTATCACTTTAATTCTTGTATTAGTAAGGTTATAGATCTGAAAAGAACGGCTCTATGAGAATGAGATGGATGAAGACAACACTTCTTTCAAACACATTGAGTTTTCGCACCTTGTGTGTTATCAGCGTGTTATTAGAGAATTATTTGTGGAATAACAGTTCATGTTAATGCATGACAGCTGTCTTCCTGTCAAATAATAAGATTAAGACAATCTTGGAATCGAAGTTATTCTAGAAGACATGCTCTTATTACGGATGACCCTAGAGGTGAACTATCTGACAAAAGCAAAACCCAGATGTGTAAAATTTAGAAAAAAATTAACAAACACAACAAACAAATCTGGAGAAATAAAATCACTTATCCACTTGACCTAATTATTGTGCTATGGCAGATGATACTTTGATGTAACGTTGAGTATCAAAGTACTCCCGATGATCATCGTAATCAATATTATAGGGTGATCATCGTGAGGTTTGATTTATAATGTAAAATAAAAAAATAAATTTGAAAGTGCTCTTAAAACTTTTATTATTCGTTAAAAGAATAACTCATGTTATTTACTTTTTGAAAATGATATCATGTAAATGTTAGTCACCACTAAGTCTGAGGTAGTCCATTCGGATGGTCTAATTTTGGGCGACTCGTTTGAGCATAGCGACTGTTATCTCGCGGATAACGCGAGTAATGTTCGCTTTCAAACCGTCAATCGTAGCTTGCTTATTCCTGAAAATCTGAGACTTTACATATCCCCAGAGAAAATAGTCCAAAGGTGTAACATCGCACGATCTTTTTTCCAGATCCTCACATAAAATATGCCAAGTTATCGAATGCGCCAAGTCAAGCTGCCGAGAACGAAGACGAATCGATTCGTCATGACCTTCGCGTAAACTCTCAGCTACAGCTACTATAGTCTATTCACAACGTGTTGGATGTGGTCTAACCAGTCGAGTATCATCCACTAATGTAAACTGGGACTCAAATTTGCGGATTGTATCGGCAATAGTGGTTTCAGTAGTTCGATTATGCGCACCGTAAGTTCCTCGAATCGCACAAAAAAACCATTCTCACAGAAAGCTCATTTTTGTAATATAGCTGATCAATTTGGAATACCTGTTGTAGTGTGAGTTTTTCTATGATGACTTGCCAAACTATACTGAATAAAAGTATGACAAAGCAATTTGATAGGAGTCACGCGTAATCTGTCAAAAAAAGCCTATTGAAAATCAAACATCAATGAATCAACCTATATAATCACTATCATTATTGGTTGCAAGACCAGCAGTAATATCAACAAAAGTTGCAAACAATGGCTGCTCTGTTGGTGGCTCATCAAAATCTACAATTCTTCTCGGCGATGACACAAATGATGAACAATTATATCCCAAGGAAGCAACGTAAATGAAAACGTCATCCAGCAAACTCCACAACAACTATGTTGCCAATAATAATAACAATAGCAATAACAAAAACAACAACATCGATGAAGATGGAGTTATGCCAAAAAGATCGAGCAGCGGTAATGAAGACTCTGGTGAGAATCTCCCGAATTCGGATAACCAGCGTGTTAGTGTCAGACCACTTGATTTAGTCAAGATGAACGCTGTAGACAATCACTTACGTGTTGTTATTAAGATTGAGCAACTATATGTCGTACTAGACTCTATGCTAGTAGTGCATCGTCAGCTACACCCTGACCGCAACAAGATTACCCGTCCGTAAAAACATCGTTGGGTCATACAGATCATCCACCGCCGCCGGAGCCACCACTATCGCAAGGCGTCATCACCGCCATTTCATCGCCCCGAAGTCTATTATTATACATCTCTGGTCATGGGGTAAAAATACTCGACCCTCACCACGGCAACCGCTGCCACCAACTTCATTGTTAATGCCACCTAGTTCGGAATTCGCACAATCAAATTTGGCATTTGGTAAGATAAAATGTGAGATCCCGAATAGTGCATCGGCACCAACTAGCCTTCATATGCAGCATTGCCGGTACAATTGGAGAACTGGTTGTTAAGAGTGATGTTGCATCGCCCACTATTAAAGAATCAGTTGCACGGCGTTACAATCTTCACGTATCACCTGTGGTCAGATGTTTTCCCTACACGACGGCTTGGGAAAACATACCACCTTGACAACCTTCCCTGAATTTATTCAGAAAATTAAAAATACAAGTTTATTTATTTTAATCTATATTGTCCCCTTCAAATTAATCCCCATCGACTGCAACACACTTATGCCAGCGCTTGATCCAATCCTCGAAACATTTTTTATATTCGGTTTTCGGTGTGTCCATCAGTGCTTCCTACGATTTTTCCATTACTTCATCTCGGTTGCTGAAACGCGTTCTCCGTAGTGGTTTTTTAACTCGATTAAACAGCAAGAAGTCACAGGAAGCCAAATCAGGTGAATTCGGTGGCTGTTGGTTGGTATTTGTTGCATTTTTCGTCATACCATGATGCAAAATCCACGAGTTTTCTGCCCATAATTCTGGTCTCTTTCGGCGAATTGCTTCAAGCAAACGTCTCATAACGCCCGAATAATACTATTTGTTTACTGTCTGGCCTTCTGGCAAAAATTCATGATGCACTACACCGCTGCAATCAATAAAAACCGTGGGCATTGCATACTTTTTTGACCGAAAACGACGTGTTTTTTTGGTCTAGGCCCATTTGGTGATCGCTATTCACTTGCTGATGTCTGGATTGCGTGTCGTACTCATAAACCCACGTCTTGTCTAAAGTAATGATCCTTTTGATGAATGTGGGATCGGATTCAGCCTAGCAAATCATCTCTCTTGCGACGTCAACATGGTATCTTTTTTGCATGAAATTGAGGTCTTTTGGCACCAACTTTGCTGCTGCGCGACGGAAACCCAAATCATTAACCAAAATGTCTTGGAGGGATCCATAGGCAATGTTCAAGTCCTCCGCTATCTCACTGATGGTGGATTTGCGGTTATTGACCAATTTATTTATTTATTTTTCTTCATTAATGTTTTCGTTGGTTTTCGATGTCGATGGTCTGCCACTGCGTTCATCATCTTCTCGATCGACTCACAACCACTTTTGAACCGCTCGTGCCACTGGTAAACGACCGATTTCTTTAGAGAATCGTTGCCGAAACACTTTTCCAACATTTCCAACCTTCGCGCACCATTAAATCCGTTTTTACGCAAAATTTTATGCAAGTTCGTTGTTGCAAATTTAAACCCATTTGTAAAATGGATAGAACACAGAGATAGATGTACTTTTGGCTACGTAACTTTTAAAAATGTCAAGCTATGACGCTAAGACTTAGAGGCAATATCAACAACAGATAATTAAACTTAACAAAAAAAAAAAAAGAAAAAAAAAAAGACAGAACTCAAGTCGGTACAATGGGAGTGCCACACGGTGATGCCACCGGTAACTATTTGACTACAAATTTCGTAATCCTTCGAGGAACATAGCAAAAGCCTATAGCTGTAAGGCTGTATGTGAGATTGCATACTGTCGTCAAGCCATACACTTTTTAAGTCTGTGGGTAGCCATTCTTTCGTTCAGATAATCTGTCACCACATCAGCGAACGCATACTGGTGAAAAGCATATGCTCACCCTCACCAAATACAAGGCTTAACACCGCGGCACAAATTACATGTAACACAACTAACGAGGGATATGAGGTGTTAAGTTTCCTTTCGTAACAGTGGTATGTCACGCTAGCGGTTTGTCGGACTAAATCTTGGCGGATCGGAGAGGTTTTTTTCTGCTACCTATTACTCGTTACAATTAAAAAAATATGTGCCAAAGCATGTACACCACACACAGCATATCCCGATAATAAAGAAAAGGATAACGTCATTATCGTCCAAGTATAAGGAGAAATTGGTAAGGGAAGTAGGGAAAAAGGGGGTTTGGTCAAGTACTGTAACCGAGCAGCGATACATATAACTTCCGCTGCTTCTTTGACTTAGCCCGCTCACAGTTGATGAGAGTTGTCATCGGCTCCTACTTCGCGCAATTAAATCTATAGAAGCCTCAATCGTAGTTCAAATCACGCCCATAACTCATACCAAACTTATTCTCACCTCACCGAAAATCGGCCACTCCATTTCCAAAATATTTTTTTTTGTGTTTCACTAGGGAAGCTGTGTAGAATTAATCCACATTCCACTCTCATGGAGAGAAGTTAATATAGTTTTTATGTCCCATGATGTCACAAAGGACCGCTGACCTATAAGTCTATCATCTTTCCTTCTAAAAACGACTGTATGATATCCATATTCGAGCAAAAAAATTCATCCAAGACTTTTGTCAACGTCTCAACATGCCTACTATAAAGGAAAGTCGTGTATTGAGTCATGAGTCTTATGTAGGGCAGGATAATACAATCAAATAACTTCAGCTAAATCTTAAAAGATTAATCCGTTATTTGGGAATGGGATTGGGAGTTAACCCCCATAAAACTGATCTTGTCCTCTTTTCCAGGGAATAAAAAAATTTCAACTATAGACCCTCACTCAATAAACGGTACCAGTTTAGTATTTTCCGAAAAAGCAAAATACCTGGGTCTCATTTTTGATAGGAAACTAAACTGGAAACCTAACATTCAAGAAAGAGTCAAGAAAGCTACAGTAGCTTTATTCTCTTGCAAGAAAGCAATTGGAAACAAATGAGGCCTTCAACCTCGAATAACCCACAGGCTATATATCTCGGTCATAAGACCGATACTCACCTACGTTGTGCTTGTCTCATGGACGGCCTTAGACATTCCAATAAACTGTAAAAAACTAAGCTGAATCCAAAGAATAGCATGTCTATGCGTAAGCGGAGCTCTACGCACCACTACCTTCGCGGCCTTAGGCATGTGATGTAGATGTGACTGCAGCGAATAAAGCAACTACACTTGGACAAATAATTTATTTGACCACGCTTATATTCCTAATATATTAGGAATCTACTACACTTAGAGAACATCGATTACACCATACCTAAACTTCAGTTTGACAAAGACTTTCATGCGAGCGTTCCCTATAGATTCTTCTGGAAGGAAAATGCTTTCATGGAGGGCAAGTCTTACCACTTCTAAACAGATGGATCTGACACCTATAGCGGGGTTGGTGGCGGTGTTTTCTCAGATAAGCTAAATCTAACCCACTCCTTCTGTCTTCCAAATCAAATTTTCCACGCGAAAATTTTGGCGATTAAATAACCTCTGTCCCGGCTGAAGAAAAACGTGATTTCTGCAAAGGATATCCGAATGTTTTCGGATAGTCAGGCCGCTATCAAGTCACTGACTCGGTCTCACTAAATTCTAAAACCGTCTTTGAATGCCGATCAGGGACATTCCAGGGAATTGTAGGGACAACAGACTCGCCAAAATTGGAACAACTCTACCTATTCTACGGAAAAAGGGAAGCATAGGTATTCCAATCGTTACGTGCAAGTTATTATTTAAGCTGGAAGCCAATAAAAGAACAGCTCTTAGATGGACTGGTGGGCCAGTATATCTAGCGACTAAACAGGTCTGGCCAAAACTGGATCTGAATCGCTCTAGGAGTCTGATTCTTCTAAATAGGAAACATCTTAGCGCCATTATAGGTGTCATCACTGGACACTGCCTTATAGGCAAGCATGCAAGAAGGCTTGGTGCTTTTACGAACGATTCCTGTAGAAGTTGCATGGATGAGAAGGAAGAGGAGACAATCCTCCACCATCTCCGTACATGTCCAGCTCATTCCCAGAGAAGAAAACTTCACTTAGTAGCCCTCTTCCACAATGCCTTAAACCATCTAAAGGATATAGAGTATAGACGTTAACAGCCTCCTGCGCTTCAACATAAGTTCAAATTTATTTCATGTGTAAGAGCATCATAGATCCACGTGGCAGCACAACGGGTCAATAGACCCAAGTGGGTTGGTTTTCCAACCGCCACTCTCACCTAACCTAACCTAACCTTGACTAGGGCGATGCGCTCCCAGCAAAAAACCTACTCTTTTTGAAATATGTATACTTGTGTATACACTTACAAACGTGTTCTCCGACCACTTCACAAGGAAAAACAAAAGACATTCAGCTCAATGCAGAGGGCTTTTATACGAATACAGTAATGGAAGCGCTGGTGACTGAATGTCAACTTCCTTCGTTAAATTTAACGAGAAGAATGTGTTCAGTGACATAATAAGTCAATTCGCAACAACCGAGATTTCGGCCCATTTTCGCCGTCGAATTGTAATATAATTGGTTTTCGATGAGTAGAAGGCAATCCAGCACAAACAATAATAATAATAACAACAATAATAACAGCAGCAGCGTCAATTGCAACGACGACGTAAGCGTCGATAAATAGCGATTGAAGATAGACTCTACGAGTAAATTATTGTTTTCTTCTTTCACAAAAAGTAGATACATATATATAAATATGTGTGATTCGTCGTGAGCTTTGATTTTCAATAGGCTTTTTCGTCGTTCTCAGCAGCTTGGATTGGTTTATTCGACAACTTGGCGTATTTTACGTGAGGATCTCGGCCTAAAAGCATACAAAATTCAACTTGTGCAAGAATTGAAGTCAGGCAACTTGAATTTGCGTCATATTTTCAGTGAATGGGCTCTAGAAAAACTCATTGAAAATCTGGTGTTTTATCGTAAAATTTTGTTCAGTGATAAAGCCCATTTCTGGCTCAATTGCCATATTTGGGCTGATGAGCATCCCGGAAAGTAACAAGAGCTACAATTATATCCGTTAAAAACAACGGTATGTTGTGATTTATGGGCTGGGCAGAATTTCAGGCACATGGTTTCGGTGAGCTCTGGTTTCAACAAGACAGCTCTTCGAGCCATACAGGGCTCATTTCGGTGAGCACTTAATTTCACGTTTTTTTACGGTAAATTGGAAGCCTATATCGTGCGATATCTCACCTTTTGACTATTTTCTCTGGGGATATGTGAAGTCTCAGGTCTTCAAGAATAAGCAATCTACGATTAACGCTTTGGAAGCCAACATCACTCGTGTTATCCGCAGGATACCAGTCGCTATGCTCAAACGAGCCGCCCAAAATTGGACCTTCCGAATGGACGACCTCAGACGAAGTCATGGCCAACATTTACATAATATGATTTTTGATAGTAAATGCCATAAATTGTTCTTTTAACCGATAATAAAAATTTTAAGTTCGCTTTCAAATTTATGTGTTTTGTTTTACATTATAAATCAAACCCAAGGATGAATCACCCTATATAATATAAACTAAATTACAGTACTTTATTTGAATTTTTTTGATGGCAACACAAACGCAAACACTATAAATACAATATGTACTAGATAAAAATGCTATATTTTCTCTATTGGGTTAGGTTATGGATGGATGTGCCATCACACAGACACCAGACACTAAAACGGGCCCATTGCGATCCTGTGGAACCAGTTGAATTTGTCTTCAAATGGTAAAAAGCTAAACAATCTCCCTGGTGTAGCACCCAATTTCTTTGCAAAAGCAAAGGAGGCCTTTAAAGTCCGTTCCGTCTATTTCCTCTAGGTTCTCGAAAAAGTATTTCGCTAGAAATTTCCTTCGATTACGCGATATTTACTCGCAATCACACAGCATGTGCGTTATGTCCTCAACTGCTTGCAGATCTTTGCGTGTTTTCGCAGTAGGCAGTGTTCTGTCAGGATTAATATTGCTGTTTAAATTTATTAATTTTCTAGATCTTTTGGCGTCAAAAAGCAGCCAGAGAGCTTTGGATATCCTGTGTGCTTCAAGACTTGACCACCCCAGTTTGGCAGTCTTTGTTGTTTTTTTTTTTTTTTTTTCTCTCGACATTGACCTTCACTATGCAGGGGGTTGGTTTGATATTCGCAACCACACTATTTTCGATTAGCCCCCCTTTTCTTACAAGCTCATCCGCTGGTTCATTTTATTTAATACTGTAGTGTCTTGGCATTCAGCACAGTCTTACCTGGTTCTGACTGCATAGTGCCTTAAGCACTGTTTGACTGCCAATGAATGTATCAGAGTTGATGTTGGTTGATTCAATTGCCTTGAGTGCGGCCTAGCTATCGATGTAGATAGCGATATCTCTTTCGGATACTGATCTTTGAACCGCCGCTAATTTTCCGTAATTTTTTTTCTTGTCTGTTGCTTACCAGCATACTTGTGCGCCGTATGTAAGTATGGGTCTTACCAACACCGTATACAGCCAGTAAACCATAGCAGGTTTTAAGCGCCAAATTTTTTCTACTGTTTTTCTGATAAAAAGTGCATTACCTATTATCTGCCTTTTTGATTCTTTCCGCCACATTAAAATTCCAAATCAGTTATTTGTCTAGAATCAATCCCAGATACTTTGCTTTGTCTCGAAGGGACAATTCTAATCCGTTGAGTTTTAGAAGTTTGAATTGCGGTTTCTTGTATTTTCTGGTGAAAAAAACCAGTTCCATTTTGGAGGAGTTGTCATTGAGACCACAGCTTTCGGTCTCGGGTATTTATTTATTTTATTTAAGTATTTTCCCTGCACTATTATGGCCATCACATTTTTAATTTTCATAATTTTTTTGATTGCTACCTCCGATGCTTCCTGTAGCGTAATCCGTAGAATACCATCCGGACCGGGGGATTTGAATAGCCCACCGTAATTTTTTCCTATTAATAAGAATACCTGTTTCCTCTTCGAAGAGAGAGAGAGAAAGAGAGATCAATGTTCTCTGTGTGCTGTAGCAAGCTGGGGTCATCTGATACTGTGTATCCCGAAAGTGGGTTTTCACCAGCGTTGCCAGAACCTCTTGGCTCATCCCATGTTCCGTCATTTTTCCTAAGGTATCTAGGTGCGTTCGCAGCCTTTGAAAGCAATTTGCGTAACCTCAAAGCCTCATCTATCTGTTACCGCGATAGATTTGCAGTACTTCTGCCATAAAGCCCTTTTTGACTTTTTAATTAACTTGAATTGTTTCTTACAATCGTACGCCCTTTTATAGAGTTTCCTAACCTCTTTACTTTTTAAAGTAATATTTCTATCCCACCGTTTTGGTTAAACCATCTTAGGTACTCTGTTAGCCGGGCTGGCTTTCTCGAACGCCATTATTAGTGCCTTATTGATATTTTATACCGCCCTATCTAAGTTAACAATATTATCTCAGGTTATTGATTGGGTATATATGTAGGTGTGCATTTATTGTACTACTTCTATATACTTGACCCAATCAGTCTTCCTAGAATTTTTTTGAAAACTACATACCCTGTACTGATTACCTTGAATCATATCTGGTAGCACTCATGACATTACTAGAGGAAGCTGAAGCCATGTACTAGCATATGTCAATACATATGTATGTATTTTGTAATTGGGTTTTAGATATAAAGTTTTTATTTTATTTTATTTTCTCCAATTCGCATGACGCGAACATCTGCTAATCTGTGATCCGACATGGACGCTTCTTCGACTACTCTCTATTCCCTTATTACTAACCCTTCTGTATTAGTAGCAAGGATGATATCTAGCACATTACATTATATTACATTATGTTTTATTGAGACTTTTTCCAATCAATACATTTGTGTGTGTACAATATTTGTTTCTTAAGAGCTAAGACTAAGATTGCGTCTGGCTTAAAAGTAAGATAATAGTTTTATAAACAATTAAATCGAAATTATAAATAAGTTAACATAGCTTTGAAGTATACGCTTGCTCCCGGCGTATTACATGGCACTTAAAAACTAAAAATCAAAAACTAAAAATTAAAAAAAAAAAAAAAAAAAAAAAAAAACAAATGACTAGGTATTGAAAATTCTTAACAATAGTATAGTTACCATATCATATTATAGCTATTCACTTAAGCTTTTAATTCGCTTAATGTTTATATATATACTATATGGACAAAAGCAGAGCACTAGCTATAGTGATTATAAAAAAAAGTAATATTATGAGATATCCCAAAAACAAAGAAAAGTTATCCGCGTAAATTTAAAGGGGATGCTTTTTCGTGAAAAGGTACGCATTTGATCTCAGCAAAGGAAAGGATCTTGGGTTTAAAAGGATTAGGATGATCACGTATACGCTCTAGCTTTTTTACAAATAATTCGGTTTGGTATATCATTATGGGTGTAATGTTCGTTTCGGAATACAGGGCCTTATGAGAAAACCATTTTTTATATAGCCGAGAAAACGATTTTTCTCTCAAAAATCTTTAGCTCTTCCGCTACAGTAGGCAAAATTGTAAACCAAGTACAAAACCCATATTTTATTATTGGTCTTATTAAGGTCTTAACATTAGCATCTTGGTATTCGGCAAAACTTGTTTAGAACTGAGCAGTGGCTTAAGAATTGCTGTGACCATTTTGGCATTATTCAATACTCTGCAGGCATGTTTGTTGAAACCGAGTCTTTTGTGAAAGTCAATACCGAGGTGCTTGACTTCATCTCGTAGTGGAATACTGTTTCCCTTTTACTGCAAGATAATGTCCTTTCCCGCTTGCATTTCTGAAGCAGTTTAGGCCACATTTAGCTGTATTAATTTTTGGCTTCCACTTTTCGAAGTATGCGATAAGAGTCGGTAGTTTGTCTTTAGTCTTATTAAGCGCAATATTTGGCCTTTTGTCACTTGCTAATATCAGACTGTCTTCTGCGTGTAAAATAGCACTAGGGTCATCTTGCGATGGATAGTGGAAAGAAAAGTCATGAATATAGATATTAAATAAGATTGGTACTAGGATGGATCCTTGAGCCACACCGGAAAGGACTGAGAAATAGTCTGAGTGCTCATCACATATGATAACAGAGCTGAGCCTATCTTTCAGAAAGCTGGAATTGATACAAATTAACCACTAAGGAAAATTTAGACCAATTAGCTTATAGATTAATCCCTTGTGCCAGACAAAGTCAAAAGCTTTTTCTTAATCTATATCAAGACCTACCGTGCATCTCCTGGTTCTTAAGTTTTGAATAATTTTATTGTGCAGTACCAGTGAGGCATGTTCCGTTGAATGACCCTTTTTGAAACCAAACTGGTTACTTGGAATGATGTTGGAGTCTTCGCCCTCTTAATATATATGCCTCTCGAACAGTTTTCTTATATTAGTTGGCAAGGATATTGGTCGAAAGTCTTTTATATCTCTTGCTCTTTTAGACCTAACTATTGAGAATATTTTCCCTTTTTTCCAAATTGAAGGGGAATAGCCATTATTCAGGCAGTGATTGAATAAAGTAAAGAAAGATGTGTCAAGAGAAATAGGACATTTTCGAAGAATAAAGTTTGAGATATTATCTATTCCAGCGGGTTTCCCTCAACAAACTCACGCTATTTGGGGATGTAAATGCTTGCGCATTGTTGGGATTTATCGTGGTATTTAAGGGCGAAAAGATTGTCAGGCTTTGATTGAACTCGTTTCTACCAAATGATTCTACTGTCGAGTAGATATCATTCTCCTCAGATTGATCTGGAACTGTTTCTGGACTCTAGTAAATATGTGAGTAATATTCTTTAAACGCGTTTAATTTACTTTGCACTCCTTTGTGGACTAGAGTGTCTTTCAAAATATTATTGTACTTCCGAAGAATTTCCTTCCAGTTGTCCTATCGATTTCTTTAAATGCATGAAGCGAGGGTCTTATCTGGTTCAATCTTACCTTAAAAGCAGTGTTACTATCAATCCGAACCCTTTCTTTAATTATTTTACTTAAGCACTGAATCCTAGCGTAAAGTTGGCGATATTCATCGTTGACACAGTTAAGATGTCGGCTATACAGTCTTTTCAATTGTGTAAGCCATGCACAACGTATCTTAAACAAGTTTTCTGTGGTGTCTGATATATTGTGATATTTGAAATTTTTCACATTGCGAATGGAGGAATGCAATAGAACGTTGATGTTAATTTGTTCATTTAATTTTAATATCCAGGTATCTATTTCATCGTTTGAGATATTTCTTTCGGTTAGAATATTTAAAGCGGACAGTCGATGATGAAGTCCTAATCTAAAAGCTTCCCAATTAGTGCTTTTGAAACATCTGAAGGAAGTCAATTATGCTTAGTAGTAACTCAATCCCAAAGTGATCCGAGTTCGTTGCGAATGTTGAACAAACTAGAGGGTTCAAGTTATTGTAGATGAGAGATGAAGATATAAGAAAAAAGTCGATCACAGATGATGATCTGGGAAACGTAGGGCTGTTGGGAGCAACTAAGACTAAATTCAAATAAAGCCCGTTGTAAAAGCAGCTGTGTATTGAGTTCCCATTTTGGTTATGAACTGTGTCACCCCAATCTGTATGCCATGCATTGATATCCCCTCCCAATATGACTGCGTCAAATGAATCCATAGACGTGTAAAGTCGGTCAAGTTAGCTTAGCAAACGTCGACCTGCATTGCAAAGAATATAAATGCTTCCTATTAAAATATTCCTTCGTAAACCAGTACTACTACGTGATGTAATAGTGACTAGGCAAATAGAAAAAAACGTCACTCTGGAAAGGAATCTCAGTACACTTATACCTTTAATCTAAGTTAACTGCTCTTCTCCTACCTGAGTGACAAGGGATGAAATTAAAGCCATCAAAAGCGCGCTTATGTTACGACGATAGCCTTGTTCCCGAAAGGAGGCATATTTGGGGCTTTTGGGTTTTTAGTGTGTTAAACAAATATAGTCTTCTTTCAAGGGAAATTATGGAGTTACAATTTATCGAAATATCAGCATTATACCACTATAGAAGCTACAAACTGAAGATATGCGAACATTTTGTCTTCTGTAGACCGAAATTTTTGATAAGTGGGCCAGAATTGTCTGATTTTTGTTAGCAGTTCTTTAAAAGATATGTTAAAAAGATCTTTCGCCTCGTTTAAAAAATTATTAAGATCACCACATTGTTTCTTTGTTGTAAAGTTTGTTTGGGTATTATTCGTACGGTGAGAGTAGTTACTCTTAACCATGTCAGCATATGTGACGTGTTGATTCGTAAGCGTATTTCAAGCGCCTTGTACTACTATCGCTCTATTTTTGATCGCAGTCTGCCTTGCGCCTTGTGTCGATATATCTCGTTTTTCTTTATATTTAAGATATGATGGGCAGCCATGATAACTAGCCGCGTGCCCGGTTTCATTACGATTAACGCACTTAAGAGTAGGAACTTCCTGATTGAGTTCTCTGAGCGATTTAAAGGAAGCGATGCACGCTTCTGGATCACGAGACTCGCCATGAGCAACATTCACCGGAATGACCGAACCTTTGACACCTATAACACCGAAGTATAGCTTTATTATTATTTTTTTTTTCCAGTAGACACGCTGGTCTAGCAAGTATCTAATACTAAATAAATGTTTAATGGACTCACCTGGTTCTAATTGAACAATAAACATTACCAGCGATGCACGTTATGCATTTCAACGGATGACGTGTTGGTTCGATGATTAACAGAGGTGTTGGTTGGCGAGTTTAAGTTTGACACAGGCACTTGAAGTTCCATATCATCGAGTGAGGAAAATCTATTTTTCGATGAAGCATTTCGCTTAGGCGAAGGTTCACCCTCACGCACGTTTCTACTTCTTTTCTTGCCATTGGACTGATAGCTGCTAGCAGCACGTTTGAGACTCCCGATAACCGTTGTCCAATCAGCGGAGTGATCTGATGAGTGATTTACATCCATGGTGGTAATGTTGTTATTGTAAATTGAATCGCTCTCACATTCAGTGAGTGCACTGGTTGTGCTATTGATTGTGTGTTTCTCTATTGAGAGAGCGCTTTTTACGTTAAAGCAATGAAGATAATTTATGCCATCAGGAGACACATGTGCGTTGGCTTGTCTTTGCCCAAACGATCACTATTTTTATCTTCCAGCAAAGAAAGCTGGAGGGTCATTTTTGGTTTTTTCACAAAAAGCCACTTTAAGGAGTCACTGTCTCAAAAAAAGAAAATTAATGGGATAATATTTTAATACGGCCTTAGCCGGTTTAGGGGTTGATTGAGTTTCGCACTTGACAATTTTTATTCGATTTTAAAAGGACGCGTCTGTTCACGACCGAGTCACAGCTTTTTCTCGTGATATCTAGCACCTCTATTCCAAATATTGAGGTTAGAAGATATAATAAAATCATACAAACACTCACCTCTTTGGTTGATATCAACTCTTCCCATCGTGTATGATGGACGTTTGCGTCACAGCCCAGTACCAGCATCCAAATTTTCTGCTCTACCAAGTTTCTTAGGCTCTCCTCAGAGTTATAGGGAAAGTAGGCCAGGTTCAAACAGATTGGTTTGCCAAACTCCCTATCACATTTTGCCGCCATCAGATCGCGTGAGTTGTAATTGTTGAAAAGAAATGTCTATATTTGGTTTCTGATAAGGATGCAAGTCCTGATCTTACGTTCTGCCTTGTAGAACAACTTGTAATTTTTCAGCCTAAGACCCTGGATCTTGTTGTCCTTATTGATTCAGGATGTATGAGTACGGATACGATGTCCTGCCTGCGCCAAGGATCCTAAGAGATCTCGTTCGCGGTTAGTTTGACCCCCAGCCTTGCACACCTCGACACGGTTTGCTATATGTCTACACCACCACTGGAATCAAGTTTGGCAGTTCTCAGTTCGCCGACTATAGTCGGTTGAGTCTTCGCGACTTAAGCCTCCGCACCGGCGTTATGGAAGATGACGTTCGCGTCAAGGTATATATATTAAATTGTTAGAAACTTCCCGTTTGGAAAATAGAATTTTAAATTTATCTTTGGAGCTTTAAAAAAGTTGATAGCATTTTGGTTTAGTGATAGTGATAGTGATATGATCTTAAAGAATAAAAAGAATCCAAAAAAGACCCAAAAAACAAAGACGTTTTTTAATTCAATTAAATTTATATCATAATTTTCTCTCTTTTTATTTATTTTATATTTCCATATATTTATGTATAAATAAAAATAAAAAAAATCTTAAATTTATCGAATTTTTTCTTTAAAAATCATTTGAGTTTTTTGTTATAGCAAAATAAGAATTTGTTTAATTTTTTATTAGAAAAAAAAATTATTACAAAAACTCGTTAATGAATAAATAAATAAATAAAAAGAAAAAAAACAGAATTTTGTGTTAGCTTTTTTGAATTTAATTCATTTATTATTATCTTCTATAAAATAAAAATATACAAATGGGAAAAAAATTGTTTTTGAAAGTATGACTGTAGAATTTTGAGTTCTTCCTTTGATTTTTGTCTGCCAATATTAAGTTTGTTTTCAACGATAGGTATTAAGTTATTAAAGTATATTATACTTTTAAGTTAGTAAAAGACAATGGTTTTTTGTTTTTTAGTATGATCAATTATAATTACATTAATATCGTTGAAATAAATACTGTAAATTGATTTGGTTGGATCAATTTTTCACGACAACACATTCCAATATCGGTATTTAGTTTAATAGGTGCACGGTTGGAGGCAATACCATGGGCTGAGAATCGAGCATAAATAAAGCGAATGTGAACCAAAGTGACCCATCTCAGACTACTAAAGGAATTCCAGTTTACAAATTCATTGGCGTTTCAAAATAAACGAGTATTTGTACACACATGAGATTCACATAAGATTTCAGACGTTCACAGAGTGTAGAAATATTCTTGAACGCGGTTTTCAGGAGTCTGATTCCGTTGAAATTGATGGAACTCAGGGTGTCTTTTAATCAATAGGCGTGCTATTGTCAGAATGCAGAATGCATTGTACTGGGAACGTATTCCGTTCGTCCTAACAGAGGTGTTCACTGTTTTAATAGTAAATATGTGATCCAGCAGAAATAAACAGTGATTTTAACCTTCCACATCTCCAGAGCAGTTTGCATGAAGGACCTGAATAACGACATCGACTTTTTTTTTTGATGCCTTATGATGCCAAAGCATGTATTAAATTTTTCTGAAAAGAGACAGAAAAGCGGCTTTTTCATTCCATGGGTAGCATCCAACATTTACTATTGTAAATTGACTTAATGTTGTATGTTACTTAGGCAACCAATCATCTCACGATAATTTAGTTGTCTGAAAAAAGTCTTTCGGTCACGGCTGGTATTGAACCCCAAACCGTCCGATTAGGAAGCCAATACACTACAACTTTAGCCACAGCCACCCAACGATGGCGCTTAGGTTACAATGAAAGGTATAGGTGAGGTGTTAGGTACTAAGGTGTACTAGAGCCCGCATAAAGCCAGGAAGTTAAAGTTAATTGGGCCAATATTAAGGCGTTTAACTGACAAGCTTTTAAATATTAATGAGGCCAATCTCACGGTGTATTAGACAGCTACAGCGACTAGGCAAACCCGAATACTTCTAAACAAATCACTTAAGAGTAATTTGGAGAAAATCAGAAATCGAACTAAAAAGAATATAAGTTGCTAGTTCAGATTCAAGATTGCCTCTCTTATAGAATTTTGCTTCTGCGTCCTTTTATGTAATTAAGTCGCTTGTCACTGATGGCATATATCCCATTGTACTACAAAACAGTAAAAACCAAGTTGATGACAACTTTGAAGAAAATCTTACTGAACCTCTCGCAAACAGTAAGGGTAGTCCTTATACCTAAAATCGAAAACGCTGACTACACGCTCACCAAAAACCCATTCGTTTGGCTTCCTTTATTTTGGAAAGGCATGGAAAAAATGTTTGTACTTCTTGTCCATAGATTTTCTGTCCAAGATGTAACCATAAATTAAGACAGAATTGAAAGCTGTCTCAAGGAATCTTGTGACAGTATGTTCAGATAACGATACATAGACAAACTGCTTGTTACTTAAATAAGAGTCATTCGGTTAATTGAACCTTACTGCCGCCAGTATACGATAGCTGGGATAAACAGGGACTGCTTGAAAGGCAGTGTCTGCACCTGCAATGTTGCAGGTTGCAATGGTGCATGGAAGTCTCAATATTGCGAGCGTCTACGCTCAGACGATGATTTAGCTATACTGTCTGTTGGTTTATGCCTAGAGATTATGTGATTAAAAGTGCTGACAGCAACAGACGTGATCGACGCTTGATGCACTAAAAATTGAATTTTAGTCAACTTCTTCATTACTGGGGTTATTCCCTTTCATGATTAAGCTGACTGCTCTAACTTATTTAGTGCCTAAAGTCACCATCATTAATATTTTTTAAAGAAACTAACTGTTCATCATGGATAATAAAATTATTTTGACTAAACCTGTCGTGTTGAAAACCTCCAAGTTGCAGTTGGTTTTCTGGCAGTTTATATGCCACCGAGGAGAATCCTCTGGATCTAAACCGCTACGGCAAGACCAACTTTATTCTGGTCGTAGGCTGTGTGATTGAACAAGCTAGTCCAAATAGACGTTATTTCTGCTTTTTCCGGAGGCCATCTTGCGTTGTTTTCTTTGTGTCCCAGGTCCATTGTGATCAAGAAAAATGAGATCGCCGGTGAACTTGCTCGTCAATCCCACACCTGCGTCCTCACTTGACTATTGGATGAGAGCAAAAGTAGATGGCAAGACTCTGTAGGAAGCCGGTATACCAAACGAATGCTCCCGATTTTTCTTAAACAATCCTGGAGTAATCTAAGTAGCTTCAAAGCCCTGAATATATCAAAAATAAAATCAAAATATTATATTGATTCTTTGATTGATTTTCAATCTCTGTTGAGTTTTAGATTACAGAGATATGCCGGGAATCTTTTAGTTAGATGCGCTAATGTACGAAGGTATTGGCCTTAATCTTACTGACTACCAGTAAGGAACCACCTGCTGCAATTCAGTCAACTAAAGTCCAAGGTTTTTAGGCAAACAGTAGCAGGTGGAATAGTGTTAACACATATACAACAAGAAGAAAACTGTTTTATTATAAAAATGAGTGGAATTAGCTTCGTTATAATGGGTAAATGCCTAATAGGTAAGCATGCAAGATATCTTATCTCCTATGTTGTGTGAATGCCTTAAACTTAACAACTGGGACAGAGCATATTTTCACGATTAAATATTTGTAGAAAATCTGAAGCATCAAATTGACACATTTTTTCTTTTTATCTACACTCAATCCGCGCATTTATAAGTTACACACAGCCATTGCCTTTGCAATCCCAGGCAGTCATGGTCGGTTAAGACTTCGCCGAGATTTTAATGTCAAATAGGCATCAAATAGGCTGGTGGGTGAAGAATCCGTAAGCGGTAGATATAACATCTAAAACGTCCACTTGATTTAGTAGACGCGACATTGATTCGACCAGAAGAATACCAATATATGAGCTCCGATGACTTGGACCTGCAGCGAGAATAAACACCAAAGGCTCGGCCAGATAAATCTTCCAATCTATTATAGAGTGACAACACAGTAAAAGAGACTGATTATTAAGAGCAGCAGTTGGAGACGGCGGGCAATGAACTATGACGCCACCTAAATAAGTGAGTAAGGATATTTGCCAGATTTTGTGTGGATACATACAATGACAAAAACGTTTCGAATTAGACACCGTAGTTGTGAAGATTTTGGTTATAAACTACCCCTTTCTACATAACAGCTGATACGAATTCGAAGAAACTAATTTTCTACTTGAAACCACCCTCTATTTGGCTTAGTCAGAGTGCAAGCGTTATTTAGTATTCTATTAAAATTAAATTTTCCACTCTCATGGCATTCCTATGCCCCGTGGAAGAGATAACTTTAATTCACGTTCAATGCCATTATAGGCAGTAAGCATTCTCCAGTCCGAAGAGTACGTACTTAAACCGAATTAATAAAACAAACCGACCCCACTGTGATGCCCAGTATGCGGCATGCACACAAATTGACTATTTACTGATATAAAATGCTCACGATAAATTCCGTTTCCCCTCTTGTCCATTCCCTAAGCAGTATAAAAGAAAAAAAAAAAAAAAAAACCTGATCGAAAGGAATTAAATAAATTGCTTCAGCAGAGCAATGAAAGCTGAGCTAAAAAAAGCAGAAGGAAAACCATCGAGAGACTGCTCCCTTCTCCAAGCGTTCGTAGTATCAGTTCGAAGTGGTATCCTTTTTTCGAGTTCTAAGATTGAATGCGAGCCGATATTAGGATACGGTGTAAGAAGACATAAGAAGCCAGCTCCATTAAAAAATGTGTTCACATTTTAAGAGATGATTTCCAATCAATTAATAATCAATCATGAATTACCGTTTTAGCTATCCTTAAGGAGAGCAAGAATTCACTAAGTGGGGGAGAAATATACGGCTAACATTCTGTCCTCCTTGGTCTTCATGGGCTTCCTCAAAGTGGACTTCTTTTCGTAGCTTCAAAAAAAAAAAAAAAAAAAGAACGAAAGAAAAAAATCCAATGCTCACTTGTACGAATACCTCCTCATCCATGGAGTCAAAACAAATGGAGTTGACTTGGTAGTGAGGACAAAAAACGTCCCTTACATACACCCCAGTTGTATAATAGACCAGGAAGCTAGCTAAAAGGCGGGAAAATTTTAATAAACCTGATTTTAGCAAATGAGTTCACATTAACAAAAACTGTCAATAATAGCAGAAAATCATTTATCTTCATAAGGTAAAGAGGATACAGGGCAGTCCTGTCGAATACACGCATACAAATAAGAACACTACCACAAGCAAAAATAACAAAAAAAAAAAACTCTAGAGTTTACTGGGCAAAAAAAAAGAAATAAATACGTATTCGTTTCGTGCACTTGGTTATGTGTGTGTACTTTGAAGGATATTAATTGGTTGCGCTCAGGCTTTTGTATTGACCTCCATTTAAAGGATACAGATACTCGGTATGAAAAGGTTACATCATGGAACTATAAAGACAAGTGAATGCCAGGAAAAAATAAGAAACAAAAAAGGAAAAAAGTTAAAACAAAACACCAGGATATTGTAATTTATTTCGGGTTAATCGAGCACTGGTGAGCAGAGCACTGCCACCATAAGCCCATGGTGATAACAAGGAAAAATGCTGAAATTTCCTATAAATAATTTACTTATCCAGTTCTGTGGCTTGGATACAAAAAGAAACCAAATTTTCGTGTATCTTTGAAAAATGGGAGTTACAAATTTAAATAAAAATTAATTGTGTGTCGTTAATTAAGATTTCTTTCCTTCATATCTATTCTCACGTTTGGTTTTGCAAAAGACAAGCAATTTAAAAAATAAAAATTGAGATGGATGGAAAATCAATGCTGATAGATGTAAATTTTTTTTTTTGTTTTTAATTAAAAGCTATCACATCCATTAAGGTTCAGGCTATAATGTTTTCAATTTTATTTCACTGGTGGACAGATTTTAATCAAATCGCAGACAATAGCTCAACGCCGCTCTAAACGGCACAAAGATATGTGCACTTTTTTTTTTTATTTTAAGAAGCATACGAAGATGGACATAACCAAACTACCCTATGGCAGTACCTACCTAGTATCATTTTCATCAACAAATGATGAAAAAGAGAAATTTCACAGACAGTTTCTGTTAGAATTCTTAGAGAAGTAGAGAAAACTATTAAGTTTTTTCTGTCATTAAATATGTGGGAGTTATCATGTAGTTTAAGCCACTTCACACTAACTCTACATGCGATATCTTCATCGCAATTTCCTTGGTGGCTAAAAACAGAGAAAACTCTTTTTATTTAGATGTCCAAAGAAAAATTTTCAAAATCGAAAGAACGGTATTCGGTATGATACGTAGCGCACCTTATTATTAAAAAAGGCAAAATGAAGAGAAGTCGTCCAAGGTATCCTCATATGTTGCATTCATTCAAACTATAGCACAACATTGAAAAAGCAATAGATTTTGTACATTGTCCGTTTAAACGTCGAATTCTACCAATGTTCAAAGCCGCCTCGATGTACATTTTGAAATTTTAGCACCATCGGAACATTATCGAGCCGATAATGCAGATCTTACATTTTCCCCCTTAGCGTCACAATGTTTATCCATCACTGACCGATAGATTTGAATCGCGTTAAATGCCATATAAACCTCTAGAACTTGCTGATGTATTTTTATGCGACATAAGTTTTGTAAGGTGTTTAGTCAAACACGGAGACATCCATTATTTAGGAGTAGATAGCAGTGACACTCTCGGCCCTAGCTCATAGGAATGGGTTGGTTCTTGTCACTACCCCGTATATTTTAACTCAACTTACCATTTCGTTTCGTGCCAAAATATATATATATAAAAAACCAACAACAAAAGAAAACAAGGATAGATCTCAAGAAAGCTACGTTACTCTATGTTGACTAAACAGATGGACTTAAAAGATCAGGGGAAGAGAAAGGTAATAGAAAAAATGTGGAAATGATAAAGAAGGATCTTATTTTAAAGCCATCACTCGTGTGCAAAACTGTGAATGGTAAACCCTTAAACGAAGTTCCTCCCAGTCTCCATCTGTAAAAATAAGTAAGCGGAAGTCCGTCAAGTCATTTTCCATCATCTCGTTATTGTTTGTACGTCTGTACCTTCATCGCGGAGGTTTTGTATGCTCAACATATGAAAATAAGTGCAGCAACTCTTTCCATAATGCTATGTCGCAGTGTCCAATTCGTGCGGTCGGTTGGTCATATGTATCGTCATCAACCGTATGTCGGCGTAAAAATCGTCAACATTTGCGTGGGGGAACTGTTTTTTGTCCAATATGGCTCTACGAATTTCTTAGTCCCGTCGTCCGTCTTTAACTCAGCTTTAACGTCACCGTTGCTGAGCTGTTCATCATCCGCAATTTCTCCTAAGATCCTAGAGTTTCAATACCGAAGATTAAACTCTCTACTGGTATTGTTTTAGACGTGCCGTCAAATTTGATGCCCCACTTATGGATCGCCCTATCTGTTCTCCGGGCATCATCTCGATAGTAGTATCAAGGTGTCTTCTGGTATCTTTCCATCCCTGTTGACAGTGTCCAATTCGTGCGGTCGGTTGGTCATATGTATCGTCATCAACCGTATGTCGGCGTAAAAATCGTCAACATTTGCGTGGGGGAACTGTTTTTTGTCCAATATGGCTCTACGAATTTCTTAGTCCCGTCGTCCGTCTTTAACTCAGCTTTAACGTCACCGTTGCTGAGCTGTTCATCATCCGCAATTTCTCCTAAGATCCTAGAGTTTCAATACCGAAGATTAAACTCTCTACTGGTATTGTTTTAGACGTGCCGTCAAATTTGATGCCCCACTTATGGATCGCCCTATCTGTTCTCCGGGCATCATCTCGATAGTAGTATCAAGGTGTCTTCTGGTATCTTTCCATCCCTGTTGACAAGGTATTTTGTCGTTCACTGTGAGTATATCTCCTGTTGTCTTCGATTATAACAGTCTGGCCTGTACCGTATAAATTCGTATGTGAAGGTTGTTAGATCAAGGACATCTTCTCCTCCTTCGTCATTTGCCATGGATCACGTATGTATGCCGATAATCATCCATTCCCTTTATCTGTTCTGTTATCGGTGTTCCTTAGAGACCTTTTCTCGTCTTCAATATCGGAATCTTCAACAGCTTAATCATCCGAAAAAGTAGCACCCAGAGCACCAGATACTTTACGATTGTCGGTATAATTTACTTATCGTATCGCACAGGAGCTGTGGGGTTCATTCGTTCAGCTATCTCAGGCGTTGGAACTGTATACTCTAGACTAGATTTATGTCGCAGTATAAGTCGCAGGATTTTTTTTTCGGGCAACGGTAAAAAAGTCAATTGACAGCCTTGTTTTAAATCTTTCTTGACATTGAAAGCCTTGGTAAAACCTTTACCGACATTGATTGGGCAGGGTGAATACTCCATAATCATCCTACACAACCTGACGAGTGAGGGGGCTGTCAAAACCAGACATTTCATTATACACATAACAGGAGACTCAAAAAGTCCCGGGACTAACACATATGTAGATAGCAACGCTTATAACATACCCATACGAGATATTTTAGTTTAAGTGACGCACTTTTCGATATTTTTAGACTACAAAACACTGTTATACATATATTACTGTTATTACTGTTAGCTCAAACCCATGCGCACTGTCATATATGAGGCTTTGATGTCGATTAAAAGATGGAGAGTGTAGATCTGAAACTCTTTAGTCTCTTTAAAGATCCGCAATAGTGTGAACTTTCGGTCGATGGTGCACCTTCCTGACTTAAACCAAAGAGGCTGATCATGAACGGTTTCAAACATAACACAACAGAAAATATTATACTGCCTTCATATTCATCTTATTCTAACATTTTTTTTTTATAAAGAACTTAACACTCAAACAGGTATGACTACACTTAAGTGCCTGAGCACGTATTAAGTTTTTAGGGAAATGGGACAGCGAAGAAAAAAAAGATTCTTGGACTTAGTGGTGAGAGACCAAATTATTATTGTAAATTGACTAGATGTTGTATTTAGGCAACCAGTCACGGCTGGTATTGAACCCCTAACTTTCCGATTGGAAAGTCAATACACTACCACTTGTGCCACTGTACTGTCACCCACGACATTCTGACATTTTTTGTGGGTGGCCGTGGCTTAGGTGGTAATGCACTGGCTTCCAATTTGGGAGGTTCGGTGTTCGAATCCCAGCCTCGCCTGAAAGACATTTGATTTTTGCATTGAACAAAAAACAAGTAAACTGAGTAGTTAACTAGAATCAACAACGAGCCAACTTCCACTAATAATTAAGTCTCCCCATTAAATGTTTGATGCCACCCATGGAGCGAAATAACCACAGTGGGGTTTCTTCCGTAGATGGCAATAAACTTCCAGTTGTTGGGCTGTAAGAAGTTTCTTCAACTCATTATGCCCCCAAAATCAAACGGTATCCCTTACTACTGAGATCCAATAAACCTAACCTATGTAGAAGCTCTTCCATTATTATCTACCACCCTTTTTCATGGAGTTGTATGCATTTCCATGTTACAAGTGCAGTCCAGTATAGTTTTCATGCCCTTAGTTACCAAAGAGGAAACCGTGGACAAAATCCATTATCTCGTATTGGCAGACCGCCGAGTAAAAATTCGCCGAGTAAAAATATCCGCACGAAAGGTACACACAAGAACAAGCGCAACCATGAGACCACTTCAAAGACGTGCTTGACTCTGGCATGGCTCATCGCATATGCGGGCCAGAAATCTCTTGATCTTGGGAGGATATTCCTAGCAGACATAGAACCCGCACCTGGATTCAAGCCGAACTCTCCTCTCTCAGTTACCCGACCCACCCGACTCATGAATGGAAAGTCGCGAAACTGGAGGAGCTAGGGGGCCTTTAGATGCTCGTTGATTGTGATCAATAAGGAATCCCTTAACCCTCTAACACATACTAAAGGCATGATCCGGTTCGGATTAGAGGTCAATACACCTAAGGGTCTATAAAAATGATGAGCTGGATGCTGATAAGCAACCTCCTCCTCCTTTAAACGAAAATTCAAATTCAGTCTTGGATCTGGGAGCGTCGGTATCCTTTCTTGTAATGGACAGCGACGACTCCAATTCATCCAATTCTCCTCTTCAGACAATCTGTCGAAAATGGAAACCGACGACGAAACAGAAAGATGTCCTACACGATCAGAAAATGAATACGAGGTCTTGAGCTCACGGGGCAGTACCGACATCAAAGATAGAGGTAAGTAACTTTTTGATTACAATTTAAGTACTAACCTCATTGTTTGCACTATTGGTAATGAGCCCACTTTTATAACAAAAAACAGACAGGAAGTGCTAGATATCACTTTTGTCTCAACAACATCACTCAAATGCTAACGAACTGGATGGTATCGACTCGTTTTCAGATCACAGATACATCTAAATCAACCTGGTTGATGCCCCCCCCCCCCCCCCCCCCCGAAGTCAAACAGCATTCCGAAACTATCGGAAAACTGATTGGCTAAAATACAGAGGAATACTTCAAAAACACTCTGAACTCTCAAGTCCCTTGCGAGACACCAATGAACTTGACATGAAAGTCAGTTCAAACAGGACTACTGCAATCGTAAACAAAATTCATGGTCCGATTATACGAGACAAACTGCTTTAGGCGCTGCATAGCTTCAAACCATACAAGTCTGCGGGTCCGGACGGTATATTACCTGTCGAACTACAAAAGTCCTCAGATATTATCTTGAATATGCTAGAGAATTTCAGGATGAGCTTATGATGAAGAAAATTTAAGGCAGTTTTCATTCCCAAAGCCGGAAAATGTTCTTGTGTTGTCCTTAAAGTCCCCAGACCTTCTGAAAATTCTAGAATGACTGATTGATATCCAAATGCGACCTCGAATTGGACCACAAATTTTGTCTATGGCTCAACATGCCTACTGTAAAGGAAAATCGGTGGAAACGGCTCTGCATTCGCTGACAAATCGAACGATCCCTACAATACAGAGAGTACACAATTGTTGCTTTCCTAGACATAGAGGGCGCCTTTAACAACGTCGACATATCCGCAATCACGACTGAGTTATCACATCTGTAGGTAGACGACTCACTTGGGGAGCTGATGAGTTTTATGCTATATAGAAGGATAATCGACTCCAAACTGACTGGTTGGGATATCTGCCAAAAGATGTGTTATTAAAAGTACGCCGGAAGTCAGTGTAATTTCTCCCCTTCTTTGGAACTTAGCGGTAAATAAACTGCTGATATACCTGGAAGCAGGAGGGGGCAGGATGATTGCCTATTCGGACTTAATTGCGGATTGCCTAGCATCTTAATACTATCAAAGAACTCCTTCAGCTTAATCTTAGCAGATTAACCCGTTAGGCGGATTCCTGTGGATTGAGGTTAACCCCCACGAAACTGATCTTGTCCTTTTTTCCAGGAAATATAAAATTCCAACTCCTCAATAAACGGTATCAGTTTAGTATTTTCCGAAAAAGCAAAATACCTCGGTCTCATTTTTGATAGGAAACTAAACTAGAAACCTAACATTCAAGAAAGAATTAAAAAGGCTACAGTAGCTTTATTCTCTTGCAAGTAAGCCATTGGAAACAAATGGGACCTTCAACCTCGAATAACCCACAGCATGTCTATGCATAAGCGGAGCTCTACGCTCCACTCCCTCCGCGGCGCTAGACATTCTGTTTCACTTGACACCCATCAATTGCAGCTATTCGCCTTAAAGTGACTACACTGTGGACAAATTATTTATTTGGCCAGGCTTATATTCTTAATATATTAGGAATCCACTTAGAGAACATCGATTACACCATACCTAAACTTCAGTTTGACAGACTTTCATGCGAGCGTCCCTCTAGATCTTTCTGGGAGGAAGATGCTTTCTTAGAGGACAAGTCTTACCACTTCTAAACAGATGTTTCTCAGATAAACTAAATCTAAGCTTCTCCTTCCTTCCAAATCACTGCAGCTTGTTCCAGGCAAAAATTTTGGCGAATAAAGGAGCTCTGTCCTGGCTGAAGAAAAACGTGCTATCTGCAAAGGATATCCGCCTATTTTCGGATAGTTAGGTCGCTATCAAGTCCCTGGACTCGGTCTCACTAAATTCTAAAACCGCCTTTGAATGCCGATCATCTCTTACGGAGATAGCAGAGTAGTTCAACCTTCACCTTCCAGGGTACAATTCCCGACGAACTCCCCAAAATTGAAACCGGAGAAGGGTAGCATAGGTATACCAATCGCTACGTGGAAGTTATTATTTAAGCTGCATGCTAATAAAATAATAGACCTTAGATGGACTGGTGGGCCAACATGTCTAGCGACTAAACAGATCTGGCCAAAGCTGTTTCTGAATCGCTCTTAGAGTCTGATTCTCCTTAATAGGAAACATCTCAGCGCCATAATCGGTGTCATCAATGGATACTGCCTTATATGCAAGCATGCAGGAAGGCTTGGCGCTTTAACAAACGATTTCTGTAGAAGCTGTATGGACGAAGAGGAAGAGGTGACAATCCACCACCTTCTCTGTACATGTCCAGCTCTCTCCCAGAGAAGAAAACTCCACCTAGAAGCCTTCTTCTACAACGACTTAAACGATCTAAAAAATACAGACGCTAACAGTCTACTGCGCTGTATCGTAAGCTAAAATTGGTTCCATGAGTAAGGGTTCCATAGATCCACATGACAGCACAACGGGCCAATAGGCCTAAGTGAGTTGGTCTTCCAACCACCACTATAACCTAACCCAACCTAACCTTGGCATTGGTATACACCAGAGAGCAAAGAACGATAGAAACAATCGCCTTTACCCGGTGAACGTGCTCCAAAGAATACGAAGACCGTGCCTTCGGCCGGAGAGAGTGTGATAGCCACCGTTTTTTTGGGATGTGCGAGGTCTGATCCACGTTGATCGATTAATTGGGCCCATTCAACGCCGATTTGAAGAAACAACGACCACATTTTATGTAGTATTTTGAAGGCCAACAAAAGTCGTACTATACGGAGGTTTTAAAAAAAGTTTCAGCACCGCTGGGAAAAGTGTATCGAGTTGAAAGGAGATTATATTGAAAAATAAATTGTCAAAACCTAAAAAAAGTTGAATTGTCATTTATAATCCGGGTATTCATCAAACAGCTCTCGTATATTGCTTGAAGTCTTCACTCGTATATATTATGTATAGTGTGCTCGGTAGCCTAGTCGGTTATTAAACACCGAAACAAATACATTGTTCCAGGAAAATTACTCAGAAGTATTAAGTGACACATGAAACACCGACAAAACCACCCACAGTAAATCTTCTCCAGAGTGTTTAAAAAACCAATATTCAGTAAACTTTTTCGTCAGAGCTTTGTCTGGAAACTACAACCCACCAGATTTTTTAACATTACACATATGCAGAGATATGATATGTAATTGAAAACATTTAATTTTCATCCAATATTACCTTCTAATTTATTTTAGTGTACATAAAACTCAAAAACATCAACTTGCGTTTCTATAGCTACGAACTAACACAGCATACAAATATATTTACGAATAACTCTGCAATTCGTATTCCGTACATTAAAGAAGCAACCTAGGGATAAAGAGCAAGTCCAATTCAATTTAAAGTTTCCACTTTTTGCCTTTCATCGTCATCATAAACTCAGACTCAGAGTAGAATTACGGCTGGTAAAATGCTAGCACTTTACAATTTGCCTCGGGAACAGCAGACTTTGTACGAGCCTGCCAGTTTACTTGTTATTCGTACCTCGAATTTGGTCCCCAGTTTGCCACTGCCACTGCCATCTGGATGCTTAGGGAAATATTCTGGAAAATTCTCTAGAATTGATTTCCCTGCCTGCAAAGGCAACAGAAGCGAAATGCCAAGAGATTTTCTTTAATCATCTGCAATAAAGGTGAATTAGTCGAAGTCTTTCCATGCCTCGACGGTAATATATGTAGAGATACCTTTGCACCGTGCTTTCTCTTTGGAATAGTGTCTTTGGCTTGGCTGCTAAGGCCCCGAGTGATTTTCATGTTTTAACATACAGTGGCGGACCATTTTTTGGCCGTTGTACTTGAATTCTGGATTCTGAAACTGGCACCACCTAAGTCCTTGTCTAAGTCAAATCTATTATTGGGCACCTGTGTTGGACTGAGGAATGATATTGTGCGTTTGTAGGTCGGCAGCGCGTTGGCACCAAATGAAACGGAAAAGATACTTCATAAATCTTTGTTTGTTTTCCTTTCTTTGTTCCTTTCGTTTTGAGTGTTTGAAACTACGAACGAAATATGTTATGATTCCCCAAAGTGCGGAAAATATATCCATTCCTCCCTGCGATTGCCACCATCAAGATTGAGTTTTAACATTTGGCATGTTTGCCACAACTCAAGTGTCTGATTAAGTAAGAGGTCGCCCATCTGGCAAGAATCAGATCTGGTTCTTAAACTGGAACTGGAACGGAACCTGGACGAACGTTTTCAGTGCGAAACAAGGTCCGCCAAACTCGAGGGATAAAGAGATTAATTTTTATTTCGAAAATGTGAACAAAAGTTGAATAGTTGATTAAGTCTGGGTAATTAATTAACACATTTGGTGCGGTTTACTGTTTGGGCAAGGTTTTCGGTAGGTATGAGTACCCTTCCTACTATTTCTGTAGATACTTTTCTGCTGACCTGGTTCTGAGTGATTCAACGTTTTTTGGAAACTTTAGTAATTGGGTTAATGAGGTCGAAGGGGTGTTTCAATTTGTGCTGGATTTGCCTGGTTGTTTGAGCAATTAGGTATTTGTTCAGTCAAATATTTGGGTTATTGTGTGGTTTCATTGCTCCGTAACTAACAGATATACCACACAGCGAATTGGTTAATCGACTATAACAAATGCTTAAAGAAAAATCAAGGCAGATTTTATGTACGGCATTTATATGTCAGATAGAAGGATGAGGGAAAAAGTGGAAAGCATTGTTTTAAAGAAATGAGCTTAACCGGAGGAAACCGTACAAGGTGGAGCATTGTAGTTAAATTTTTTGTTTTGAAGAAGAGCACTCAAACCGGGGATTAATGTATAAAATTTGTCTTTCATTTGTAAGTCACGGGTAGTTCCTCGAGTTTTTCTCACTGTTCATCGGCTTGATCTAGCTCAGATTTGTTACGGATTTGCGACAAATTCCCATCGTTTGTCATTCAGTACGTAAGCTGTGTAGTGATTTATATAGGTACATTCCACCAGGGTGTTCAGTTATCACGTATATGAAAGTTTTTTTTATTGCCTGTCGATATTTGGCAAATTTTTCAACTAAAAACCGCAGAATAGCGCAAAGTCTAGCACCATGGGAAAAAATCACTGGGTAGGTTAACTTGCGGAATATACACTGTAGATCAAGTTGGAAACAATATAAGAACCGCCGGAGGGCTAGAGCTCAAAAATTGCCGTTGATAAGTTTCGTACAATTGTCAGCTTGTTGTTAGTTGTTATGAGATCAACAGCTGTGAAATTATTAAGACACGATTGCACTGAACATTCATCGTCTTCGGATTGGTAACGCTCCGGCCGAAAAAAAACTTTTCTCAGTGTCTATTCGTTACGTTTTTGTTTCTTTAGGAACTGGTGTTAGGGCTGCTGATTTTGCGACACCATTTCATTCTTCAGTGAATCGTTGCTTTAACCTTTAACAGCAACATTTGTTAATGTGCCATTTGTTAATGAAAGCCGCGGCACAAAACTAGCGTCTTTCTCGCTGAGGCTGACCTCACAAAAAGTGTTAAACCGAAATTAGCTATACCATACGTGAGTTATTGTAGTCGTCATTTATGTAGTATTTTTTTCGATGTTTTGTGGAACTATTAAACTATTAAACTATTAAACTATTCTCTGACAGCAAAGGACTCCGTAGTTGCTGCTTCCATCTGAGTCACAAGCTAATGCTTCATTTAAAGGGACAACCACAACAGCTGCAGGTCCCTTTGATGCCACTCCAGCAATATTATCAACTAGGTTATCCTTGACATCGGCATTGGAATCTTCTGATCTAGACGAAGCCGTTCTTTTAGGTCCTTCGTACTCTGTTTCTACTGTTGAATTTACTACGCTTACATAGCCTGTCCCTTTTTTACTTTTTCCTTTTTTTGCTGATATTTATTAGGATTCGTTTCCACGTTGTTTTCTACACAATGCTTCCGCTATCGAAAAAGTTCTCATACCTTGACGACGTTTAAAAGCAGTCATGCTATCAGATAATGGACACTAAAAAATCACTGAACACCTCTGCGTGACAAAGAATTCGATCGACAGCTTGCTGGCCGTAGTTCTTGCATTTCTTTCGCATCTTCTTATAAACTGTGTTGATGCCTTTATTGGTTAGGATAAGAGTTATTAAAATGAATTTTTGGTAACACTTGATGTACTCCCAAATACATGTTACAGCAGCTTGTATGGTGACCATTATCACATAATTTGTTAAGTTTGTCAAACAGACTGCTTGGAGTGAAGACACCATCTGCATAGACTGAAGCATTAGTCAAGCCACACACGAATTCAGATTTAAGCTTGAACCTTCTACCAGGAAAAATGATCTCTTCACTGGACTAAGAAGATTTCAAGCACATCCAATAAAAAATGCGTCTGCGGCAAGTACTGGTGTGTTCCCAAATAAGGTCTTCGTGGTTTTTGTTTATTTATTTTATTTATTATTATTTCAATAAACCTCTTACACAGTAAGTTGTGGAAGATTTACAATTACATAGATAGTTCACAATATCTGAACTTGAAATATCTCTGTTGGAATATATGGCTGTAAATGCGAATTATTAGCTTGCACATGCTTAGCCATGCCAGAAATCGGCAATGGTGTTTGACGGAGGTCAATATATTATATACCATTGTTATTTTCAGCTCCCTTTTCAGTTGGGAATGGTCCCAAGATTTCCAAAGTCACAAAGATCTTTCCCCGTAGACTATCGACCCAGTTAACTCTGTTGTACAGTGGAATTAGAGCTGCTTACGATGTCCTTAGCCAATGCTTATTTACTAGATCCAGAACCCCCAGAGACATTTTAAAAAAAGATGGCGTTGCTATTTTTTAACACCTTATCAATGCCATTGTACCACGTGAAGACGCCATTAAGCAGTTTGCAGCCTTAGCTGCTGTGAGATAACAAGAATGCCACCAAGTTTTGAAAGATCATTCGATTTGTATGTACGAGTGTGATGCACAGTTGTATTGATGAGAGAAAAGACTGCTTATCAGGACTTCTGATTGTTAGAAAATTTGCGTGCCTTAAACAGATACCACATCATCTATCTCATATCTAACTATGTAGTTCTAATTGAACTTAGTATCTTCATGATTCTATCTTTCCTCTCCTGTGAATAATTATAGGTGCTTGGAACTTTAAACTTTTTTAAGGGTTACTGGATTGATAATCTATGAACAGGAACCGTAGACTGGCTATTAGCATAGAATATGTTTTTTCTTCGAGCATAGATGTACCATTACTCTGACAGATATATTGCCTTCCGCTAACCAACCAGACCAGACCTTTAGTTGATTTTGGATCTATCAAACAAATTTGGCTACATTCTTTTTTATCTTCAAACGATGGTCTTGCCCATAAAAAGGCACTGACACTACAAAAATTCGATGTCATATTGGTAAAAATCGGTTTCGGTCGACAAATTATTCGTAGTGAATTAATCGCCGTTGTTAACGCTACCCATATGCGACTTAAAACAGCATCATAACCTTCAAGATTATACTGAGTTTAGCTGAGTTAATAAACGGAAGAGTTTGCTTCAGTTGGCATAATCAGCGATGATTCGACATACTTGCAGATCAGGTTATATAAGAGTTTTTCGGTATCTAGCAACGTTATCCGAAAATATATGGTATCGGAGGAGTTCCTATTGAACAAACACCTGAGCTTAAGCGCTCCTAAAGTGCTGCTGGCACTATACTCCATAATCGGATTAACTGCAGAAACCACGAAAAATACTATATTTCATGAAACATCAAACAGTCACTCACTATTAGCAACCCCAATACACAAATATATGAAGTGACTTTCGGCAAGTCTAGAAAATTCGGAGGCCGCTACAAAACAGATATCACTTAAATTCAAGAAGAAGAATCAGCGAGCGAAAGCTGTTGGATGTGGACTCGCTAAAGGGGGAAAACTAAGATAAGAAGTCTAGAGCCTTAATAACCTAAGTAAAGACCTTAATACAATTCCGTCATCGCTCAATAGAAGTATTAATTCACTCACGTTCCAAGAGAAGAAAAAGACGGCTTCCGCAAGCAATTACTAATATCATAAGACATTAAGATCGCTTTTGGTAGCTATACCTCTAAGGTAGGAAAGACGACGAAGTTGGAAATTATAAACTCCACCCCTCAAACTTAAACGTTTATAATACTTCAACATCCACAAAGGGATCTGGCAATTACCTGATCAAAAAATCGCAAACAAAGTTTATTACACTGAGATCAAAGCAAGACACATCTCTAAGATTCTGGATATCTGAACGTTTTGAAGAGACAGCACTTTCTTGTGTAGCCAGTTTGCCAATGCGTTTATCTCGGACTCCACAACATCGGAGAGTAACTGTGAAGGGATTTGACAATTTCAAATTTAATATAATCGCAAGCCGCGTAGTTGTTTGCTGGTCCATATGATTCCGTAATTACACCACCGAGATATGTGGAGTCAAAAAGGCAATTTAACAAGTGTTGTCAGTGTTGAAGTGTTGTCATTTGATTTCTCAACATCAAACTTTAAGGGACCGTTCGAAACTCACATGCTTACACCAGAGCCACAATATTTGTAGGCTGTACAACGTGAAAGCGATCGAAATGAGTTTAGTTACAAGTGAGGACAAAGTCTTTTCGATATAATTGGAATTTGGAAAATAGATGTAACAACGAATTATATTGGCTATATGGCTTCACTGATCTTGTCAAAAATGCCAGAATTTATCGGCCTAGATACTAGCACTACTTGGGTAAATTAATGCTACCGGGACAACGAGGTAAAGGGAGAGTGCTGCACCAGTGAACTTGGTGTGCGCACCTAGTTTTGATCAGAACTGAAGTCAGAAAATAGAGCAAATGTAGTCTCACAGATGGTTCAAAGAATAAACTTTGGTGTGGTATTGGAGTCACTTTGGAGGGCGACAAATTGAGATTTCACTTAACGTTAAGAAAATTTGCGTCTGTCTTCCAAATCGAAATATACAGTCCTGGTGACAGGGTATTTCATTAGATGATTCCCATTTATCCGTTAGAGATTCTCTGAACTCACACATGCCATCTTTTGACTTCAACAATGTTTACAAATCATCCGTGCCAGAGAGATAATGAATCTCCAAAAGTGAAGTGCGTATTGCGAATGGACGTGAGTCGGTTATAAAGATCATAATCAATCGGTTTCACGCTGCTCTCAATCCCTATTTTGTATAATACGGTATTGACCCAATAACTAAAGCCAAATTTCCATCGTGCACTTTGAGAGTTCGCTGAATAGACTCGTTTGAAGATGAAAGACCCGGATCTTTATCGAAAAATTTTCTTTAGGGTCGTAGCACATGTTGGTTGAAATGCTTTTTTAATAAACAAAACTGTCCCATTTGGTAAAGTGAATAACAAGAAGTGTTTTTTAACAGGGCGTACTACAATTGACTTATTGTCAAAAATGACCCTGTCAATTATCCGCCCCGTTCCTAAGATTAAACGTTTGGACTAGTTTCCTTTTAAGTATCTAGTCTATGTCAATGAGCCAAAAACTTAAACGTGAAATTACTGGAATATCGGACGAATTATGCAAAGTGGTTCTGTGTTAAACATGTCAACGATATCATGCTTTATAATTAATGGCATCAATCATTTTTTAATTCAAGCCCATTCACTGAGTCTTGTTTGGGTCCGATGAATCTTGAAATCGTCGATGAACTTGCTACGCAAAGCCTACAGGTTAGTTTCCCAAGACCCGAACCTATGTTCAGACATGCCATTAGCACAACCCCTTACATCAAGAAATACTGTATACTGCTTACTACATAGTGTCGTGACGGGGCACTTGATAAGAATCTAAGTGTGCCATAAAAATGTGGCATAATATTATTTATCTCTGGATACTAGTAGTATATGCACTTTACTACTAAAACTTTTGCTAAATCTCTGCGAAGACCAGGAGAATGGCAGTAAATCGAACATAGGCCTTAGACAAACATAGGCATCTTGTAAGGGCAGAAGAATGAAATGAACTCCCTTTTCCCCTATTTTCTGACTCGCGGTGAAGAAAAGTGGGCACTTACAATTGCAGTAGAGCATCGTTAAAGTAGTCAAAATGGCCTAAAGCCTTCGGTAGCTGTTCTCTCGTTTTATACATTGCCAATCGATGTAATATCATCTCAATGAAAGCATAACCCTCAAAATACATTCCTAACCTAAACCTTCAAAACCGACCTTGTGCTTCACTTTGAATGGGAATAAAATTTCATTTAAGATTTGGCAATTTAACTTTTCTGAAGATAAAACTTGTTTACCCGTTCTCGCTAAGTAACGGGCCTAAAAAACCATTCTTGC
Source organism: Volucella inanis (assembly GCA_907269105.1). Lineage (NCBI taxonomy): Eukaryota > Metazoa > Arthropoda > Insecta > Diptera > Syrphidae > Volucella > Volucella inanis. The sequence goes on from OU026153.1 coordinate 156,046,329, forward strand.
ATCCCTATAAAAAAACCTTTATCCTGCCATTGAGAAGGCAAACACTTTTACAAATCATAAGATGAGAAGATGCTTTGGAGCAAAAACGGAAGTCATGTCTGAGTCATAACCAAATGAATGTTTGCCTAAAGGTATCTATTTACAGAATAGCAGAGAGAAAAAAAGGATTTTAAAAAGAACTAGGCTCTGATATAAAAATGCCGTCATGCCAGAATCTGCTGCAAGGATTCGCCAAGGGACCATCATTGCGGACTACTTTTAGATGTACATACTTATGTACGAGTATGTATCTTTGTGCGCTCGGGTTAAGTGAAAAGATAAAATGCTCACTGTTGATGGATGCAAAACCTTTTCACTTTATTTAAATTAAAAATGAAATTGCGAAAGGTGCACATCCTATGTCCTGACAACAACATTGTGCAACAAGCTTGCAACTAACCATTCGTTATTCGCTTTTCGCCAATGCAATTGGATCTAACCCATCTTGCCTTGCCTTGTAGTATCCATCAAACCATTCATCTAACAATTTTAAATGTTTCCAAAGAGATGAAAGCACCAGAAAACCTAGCAGAAAAGAAGACATTTCCTTCCTTTCAAATACACATACACCACACGCATACACACACTTACCCAGATGAGGATACAGCAAAACCATTAAAAATTATTTTAAAGTGGATTTTCCTATCGAAAAAGAAAAAGTTGAAAAATAAAAATTAAAAAAAAAAAAGAAAAAAATTGAAAAAGCATTACGTTAAGGAGAAGGAGATGCAGAAAGGATATGATAGCGAAATTCATCCTGCGATATTTTGAATCTCATTTTCATTATACACGCATACACTCCCACACTAAAGGTAATTGACAAAGGATGAGAAATGAATACACGATGAAGATGAAGAGCAATACCCGAAGCAGAAGCAGGAGACGTATACTGGTTACTACTCGGGTACCCACCGGAGAATTGCAGCAATTATTTTAAAAGGAATTCAAAAGGTTATCCTTTTTCCCCCCTTAGTCTGTCTAACGGTTATCCAACTTCCATTTTACCATCGTTTACACCGTAACTACTAAAAGCTAAAGCCTCCTGTTCCTAAGTAAACGTACACATGACAGAATTTTTTTCCCCAAAAAATGTTTTCCTTTTTTCGAAAACTTTTTTTTTTTTTTTATTTATTTTTGACTAAAGTTCCTTTGAAGTTGCAGTTTTTGCACACTCCTTGCAAATAAAGTGGTTGTAACGCAAAATGAAATTTAAACAGATTCTGATGAATTTGCATAGCCCTCTGCCGCAAGGAATTCGTTCATACGTACATATCTCTATCTCTTGGTCGAATGTAACAGTTTGAGAAAAAACAGTTTTAAAACTGAATAGAAAGAACGATTGAGCAGGATGAACCTGGAAGGAACCATAGGCGAACCAACAACCAAGCGATGGTAAGAATGCATAGACTGGTCAATCTGCACGTGAATTTTTATTTTTTCTTTTCTTCATTTAATTTACTACTTGTAGTTGTTATAAGGCATGTATCCGTTTTGGTAAACGTATTTGTAGTCTTACATTCCAAGTAGGTAGATACGAGTATATCATTCAAGTAGAAAGTTCAATTTCGCAAAGTGGAGAGTTCAGAGCAAGTTGAGACTTAGATTCACTAATATAACTTTGGGCGCTGAACTGTGCCGTATCTTAATTTTAAAGCAAGGAGCTCTTTGATTTGCATTTCAAGTTGGAAAGACTTTCTTTGGATTAAATTTTTTTTAGCATCCTTGGCATATGAAGAACTTCCGAGAAATTGAACAAGCAGTCCCTCCTGATTGGTAGGTTGAAAGTAGGAGTTTGATAATTCATCATTTGATAAAACACTTGGAGTGATACTCAGGGAAGCCCAGCCAGTCATTTGGCATTCTTCTGCCGTCTATATTGTGAAATCTGTCAGATCATTTTACATGAAAGGAATGTGTTTCGTACTGACTCAAAGTCCCTCAATGTGGTTTAGGTGTGTGAGAACCGACATTATCTACTGTGAATAGCACTGGCAGGGCCCCTCGAGGAAAAAGTGCTGGGGAAATACGTATGTAAATAAATGAAGACCAAGTATTTGGAAATTATATGACCCAACGAAAGATTGTCCTTTTTTCTTAATTCCTTAAATCTTCTTCCAAAAGCTCTGATGAGGGTCATGCATCACACAATCAGATTGACAGGTGTCATATGTTACAAGACGCATGTTCGAGATGAGTGTTTTTTCATAACCGGTGAGCTCAAGGGATGATGAACACTATGAAAATGTTTGCACACCGAGCAGAGAAGAGAGATGCCGGTGTACGTTGGTTTAGAATGTTTGAAAGCTATATTAAATAGAAAATATTGACTTTGGCAGGGCATTGCATAAGCAGCTTTTATGGCAAAGAAAATAATTACGATGTTTAGGAGTATAAACAAAGTCGAGCTCGATGGTGAACTGAACACCAATTAAAGATAGACGGCTGTATTGGTTGAATGTTTGAAGAGACAATTTCGTAGGAGCAAATAGCAATAGAATAAAGTAGGGACAATACAACTCGCATTGATGTAAGAGGATGTGTCAGTTGTCTAGGAAATAATGGCGTCACTTCTGAATTTTACAGCACGGTTTTGAATCCTCTTGGCTTTTAATATTAAGACCAGGGTTAAACCATATCTTATATTGCTTCAGAAAACCAAGCAAATGTTTTTGACGATATCTTCAATGCTTCAATAATGCTACTGCCATTCATTAATTACGATACTTTAGAGACAGCAGAAAGCATTATCCTCCTAAAACATTAAATTCCACTCGGCTAGTTATGTTTGATAATATCTGAATTTAATGACTTTGGTTCTCTGCACGGACATGAGTCCGGAAACTATACGAAAAGCAGAGGGTACTGTCAGCTTATAAATATATTGGATTAGAATTAGCATACAACCACATCGTTAAGGAGAGGTCAAGGCACTCCAGCATTTATTTTGTAAATATTTGATTTGAAACCGTCTAAAACAATTTCGATTTAACTTGCCGAAAGGTATGTTCCAATGCATTTGAAGACGACTCTCATCGACCGAATATACACGTATTTTCGAAACGCCATGGTGCAACTATCATGCTTTAGCCAAATTGGTGTAGACCCCGGTTCAACTTTTCTGTGGTTTCCGGGATCAAATCTCCAGTGAAGATGTTACTGCGAAAGCCATACAGCCATACAGGTCACTGAGGTCTTTCATGATTCGAGTTATTCATGATTAGAGATATTTACATTTTTATGACATTAGAAAGAAAAGACGTATGTTATCTAAGTGAAATGGGTCTATTGAAGGAGATAAAAGAGAATTCGCCATTTTTTGGGGACGGTCTGCTCGAAAGCCATTCTAAAGACTTAAACCGATGGAGAAGCTATTTGTGTTTACTGAGATATTTGTGTATATTTGCTTCTATTCGAGTACGAAAGTGAATTCATCCTATTCCGGATTCAAGGATCCTACGCTGAATCGTAGGATTGGCGGAGACATGACAAAATCCCGAAGCGTTGAGCTGACTGCAAAGCAATTAGCAAATTTGCTTTGTCAAAAGAGCTAACAGTATTAACGTCATTATACGAGTATATGACCTTTAAGATGAAGGATGAGTCAAAATTACTAATGTATTTATCGAACGACTAAAAATGCGTACTACCTTCCAGACAATAAGCAACAATTCCTTCAGTTGTTAGTAGTATTAGAAATTCAAACGCTTAAAAAAGGCCTTGCAGTCATTGCAGACGTTGTTATCAAAGAATCTTAACATTGTACGAAAAGTTTTTTCTAATAACTGAATTATTTGCTTTGTGGGCGGAGAACACGTGTGACCTAAGAAATCTTAGGCGGTCTTAGTTTAAAAGAAGTGGGAAATGTTTGCCATTTTTTAAAATTAAATCTAAATTTTGATCGAATATATCAGTTCATTAGTCAGAAATAGTTATAATGTTACAGGGAATAAATCAAATCTAATAGGTTTACCCACTACACTTACAGGTCTACAAAAACTAAATTCAACATAGAATTAATAATATAAATTATAATATAAAGAGCAGACCTAGATAAAAGTTATTTAAAAGAATTTAAATACAATGGGTACTCTACTTAAATAAAACGATACGATCACCTTTAGTTCAGAGGAAACCTTAAAAATTTACTTGATCCTAGTGTCTATCATAACGATGGCTGATCCAACAGTCTGTCTGAACAAATGTTAAGTCAAGACAAAATTAAATAGGCCATAAGCTCATTAAAATTTTCCAAGGCCCTGGGAATTCACGAGACTCTTGCAGCTCTAATTCGAAACGGTCAGGTTTTCATCTGAGTGACTATAGTTGCCTTATTTTTGCCCAGCTTTAATCTGAATTGCATATTATAAATCTGTAGGAAAATAAACGTAGTTTTTTTCCCCGAAACAGGTAACAAATCTAGCGAGCTATCTAAACCTTTTCATCGTATAAATATGAAAACGCCATCGAACTCAGAGGTACGGATCACCCTACCAGGGAGATAGCGATGCTCGAAAGCTGTAAAATATCCACTACATCCGGTGAGATATAAAATACTGCCTAAGTAACTGAAGCCTATCCTCATCACTTCTGTGGTCACTCGTCATTGACGACTTACAAATCAAACCAGAAAATTTAGACTACAAGCGATTGTCTATGCCGACGTAATCGTCATTTTGCAGTCAAATGCAAAATGCCCTAAAAGTAGTTTCGGACTGACTGGTGCGTTTGCAAAAAACTCTCAAACTGAAAACCTATACTAGTCCCTTACTGTCATAGAAGAAAGATGAGAAATATTTTCAAAATTATGTAAAGTGAACACATCGAGGATTTAAAAGTAAACAGAGCCTTGGATATTCGCTGGCTTAAATGCAAACAGAAATAAATTTTTCTTTGTCAAACGTAAAAAATGGGTGGGAAAAATAGTGGAAAAATATTTTACACGAAGTAAAATCGGCCATTTGCATTTGGAATATCGGAGCATTCACTACAAAAAGTAAGTCGTATATTTGAATATAAATAGTTAAACTAAAACATTATTTTCATAGAGAATAAACTTCATTTCGTTCGCTTTACCATACTTGGTGTCCCATTATTTGGGTAATGGTGTAGGAAAAGGTCGTGCAGCTTCCGCAGCACATGCAACACTGAGTCTTGATCAAATATCCCTCAACACAATTTCTCCAACGAAGTCAAATATCGAGGAATAGTTCTTGACATAAAACTTAATTTTAACTCACGTTTAAATAATAAAACTACCAAAGCCACAACCGTCTGCAGTAATAGACGCATGTTTGGCAAGAACTGACGAATATTTTTAAAATTCACCCATTGGACCTACACGATGGTCAGATCCTTAATCGCTTACTTAACAGTAATATGATGTAGTATGACACTAGAAAAAAGCTCACCATATCTGCTGTGCTATGCAAACATGCTCCAGGGGACGGGTATCATTCAAGCTTTCAGTGGCTTCACTTCACTTCCCATATAACACATGGGCTGAAGAGTCAGTGGCGTTTTATAGTAAAACACAAAATTTTTGCAAAATTCAACTTTATTTATCAATATAGTTGTCTTCGAGGGTGATACACTGATTGAAATGATTTTTCAATCTTTCGATACCAGTTTTGTAGTACGATTTCGGTTTAGCCTCAAAATAGGCCTCTGTTTCGGCGATTACTTCTTCATCGGTCTTAAATCTCTTTCCGACGAGCATTCTTTTGAGGTCTGCGAACAGGAAATAGTCGCTGGGGGCCAAATCTGGAGAATACGAATTCATTCAATTTTGCAATCGTTTTCATCGACTTGTGACACGGTGCATTGTCTGGATGAAACAGCACTTTCTTTTCTTCAAATGCTCCAACAACGCAATGTAATAGTCGCTGTTGATAGTCCGCCCCTTTTGGAGATAGTCGATGCCATAACCTTGCCAGCCGACTGTTGAGTTTTTGGTCGTTTTGGACAAGGTTTGTCGCTTGCTCGCCACTCAGATGACTGCCAACTTGACTCTGGTGTGAGGTGATGGAGCCAAGTTTCATCCATTGTCACATACCCACGCAAAAATTCGGCTTTATTGCGGTTGAACAGCTTTAAACACTCCTCTGAATCATCATCACGTTGTTGTTTTTGGTCGACTGTGAGCAAACGCTGCACCCACTTTGAACAGAGCTTTCGTATGTCCAAATATTCGTGTATCCAACACGCTCTTTTGATATCTTCAGAGCCTCAGCTATCTCTAACAACTTCACTTTATGGTCATTCGTAATCATTTTGTGGACTTTTTTGATGTTTTCATCTGAAACAGCCTTTTTTGGACGTCCACTGCGTGCATCATCTTCGGTGCTTGTATGACCACTTTTAAATTTTTCAATCCACTTGCGAATGGTTCGTTCGGCTGGTGCAGAGTCCGGGTAACACTTATCAAGCCATTGCATTGCATCGGCTGCATTTTTTCCCATCAAAAAGCAATGATAAATCAACACACGAAATTGCTTTGAATCCATTTTTTTCACAATAACAAAAGTTGCTTCACTCACAACGCTATATCTCGAGAACTAATCATCCGACAGCTGTCAATTTTATACACGTATCTTTTGAAGGTTGGTACTAACTGAAAATGGTATCGATTTAATTTAAGTTTTGCCCTCTTAGAAACGGACGTACGTATTATATTGAGAAAGTTGCAATTCGCAGTACAGCCAAGTTATTACAAACAAGAGATATCAAACTCAGATTTCAAATCGGACTTTGCCAACTTCAGCTCAGAGACTCCTGGACTTGACAGGATTTGCGCTGTAAATAACCGCATTGTTATTCCAAATTAACAAGTATGGGACTTTTAAAACAAAACTTCGAACCTTAATAGTAATATGTGGTATACGAATGGGCAATAAAGTGGATGCAGGTATTCATGGCCGAAGAACAAAAATTACAAAGCTAATGGGAACAGTTTGCAGCATCTTTCATGTTGAGTTTCATGATATTCAAGGACGTATCAGTATCGTTCTGGTAACAGAAATGAAAGCCCTTTTCACCCATATGCACGTCGGCATTCGAAGAGCTATGAAATCCTTCCAAAATAAATCCAAATTATTGTTTTACGTAAAAACGAATGATATTAGAAGACTGATCAGCTTCGAAGAAACCGTAGAACGCATACTTTGTGAATGCATGGACATTACTTACTCAGAGAAACCTTAGAGACGGAAGATTTGAAAAGTATACCCACCAGAATGATCTTCAAATTTATTAATGAAGTTGAATCCCATCTGACAATTTAAATTGACTTTATGGCACAGTAGATCTTTAGGTTGTAATGCCCACTAAAACTAAAAAAAAAGCCTCTGAGTGCTCGTAGGTTAAAATCACTCTGCTCACATAATTTGACTGCATCTTAATAAACCCTAAAGCTAAAGCTGACGGAGGCTCCTTAATATCCTGGTACTCCAGATTGGCTTTCTACAAAATCTGTCGTTCAAGCTCAATATCTCTTTGCTTTGCTAGGAAACCGTAGAAATCAGCTTGAAACCCATGGAAATCATGTTTGCCGCAATAATTTTCAACATATGAGTATCATAAGGCCTTAACATAGCATGGCTACTCATTCTACTGAAACACCGGCAATTTTTTATCTTCTTGAATTTCTTCAAGGGATAAACCGCCTTTCGACACCAAAAACTTGTGTAATTCGAAGATATAAACTCAAATTTTGCTGTGCTTAGAAAAGGCTTTGGGCCAAATTCGACTTAAACACTAAATAACACATGTCAAGACAGTGCTTTTTAGAACTTGAAAATCCATTAATACGTTTATTTATTAGAAATAACTTTACAAGTCTAGTGAAACGAGTGAGTGAAAAGACGCCGGTTTTCGGATATGTCTAAAAACTTATTGGCGATATTGCCATCTTTTAGAAGGAAACACCGTAGACTGTTTTGTATGTTTTGTACTTCTTATTAAAGGAGCACTAAAGTCTCACTCTGAACAAAAGGCAATTGAGATAAGATGCTTATCATGCTCCTGATTGCTGGCAAATATGTGATGTGTTTTCAGGCTGAGGTAGATCAATCACCGCATTTCGCACAAATTTAGAACCGCTCTTCATAGCCCGTATTACAAAGTTCTGAGCTTATATAAATCTGCTAGTTTCGAGATGTTCGTATAGTTAATTAGTTTAGGCCTTTACTATACAATTTTATTTCATTATGAAAAGATACATATACATATATTTAGTTACAAAGCTGGATTGGTTTTGGCCTTTGGTCGTCTATGAGATTGACAGACGGCTTCTTATTTGCTTATTTGCATAAGATAAGACATTAAATTCATATTTATAAGTGTTTACTTTATATATCAGCTTCGATAAATCGTTTTCTCTAACGAAATTCGTTTAATGCGTACTTGTAAACTTCATCCAATCCTTGCTCAGGATGCTGATTGCTTCATTTACCTCTAATTCGTACGAACCAACAAATGTTTTATGGAATTCTTTCAGAAATGGACAAATTGCAACAAAATATATTACATTCTCTCTCTCCCTGAGATGACAGAGATCAAACAAAATAAGTAGGTCGGGACGATGTGGTATAAAATTCGAGTGCGCTAATTCCCCTCTTATTTTAAATGTAGTGCTAACCAGATCAGTTGAGTAGTGATTTAAGAAATATGTGTCTTCTCCAAGATTGTGGATCAGACTGCTAGATTGTATATAATATTGTGACAGCTGCGCATCACATCTAATTTTTTCAAACGTGGTACGCCTTGTTCCTTTCAGTAATAAGCTGACCTTAATTCTAAATGATGTCGAATCTTCATCAGATGTAAATGACAGATTTAGACCGATGTTTGGCGCTTATTTCTTTTACTCCTGGATAAGGCACCCTCTTGATGATACAGCATGCGAAATACTAATTTTGGCAGTCTTTCTCCTTACAACGTAGTCAAAGTAGAGCTTTAGAAAATCGAATTATAGAGGAGGACATAATTTCTCTAGATAAATCATATAATTAAGGGTACCACACGGCAATTGAAAGTTCCATTTGAGGAAATAACTGAGACATTTTCAAAAAACTTCGAAGTGATTCAAACTTGAGCTCCTTAGAAGAGTATGGATGTAGCAACAGTTTGAAATATATTTTGTTTAGAGAAAGAAAGTCCACTTTTCATTTCGGACAAAATCCTTATGACTATCTTTGACTTCTCCAAGTTGAGAGACAAGTTCCACGTCCCCCAGTCTATTGATCATTAACTGCATTCCATCTATTGTTTTGGCCAGAAAGACAATGTTATCAGCATACATAAGCGCAGGAATCTTCTTACGGTTGAACTCTATTCATCCACCTACTACATCTGTGATGTCGTTTATGAAAAAAATGAATAGTAGTGGACTTAGGACGCATCCTTGTTTGATAGCAATAAGTATACAATTGGCTTTACTATACTCGTATATAACCAACTACAAATCGATTAGAGACGTATTAGTGTCTTTGCAACATTTATGTGTGTGGTGATATTAATAATAATTTGTTAGCAGTTTTAGTGCTCGTATTAAGGATTCTCTGGCGGGTCTTAATTTATCTTTTTTAAACCATACCATCTCAACACATTTTATGCCCAACAAATCAGCATGAATGACTGACACTTGTATCCTGAGTGATACAATACGCATAGAGTTTTATACTTAGGTATCAGTTCTTGTCGTTTCATACTACGACCTTATTTTTGTTTGAGACATATTTATATCGTGACGTCTGAGACATTAATTTGACCAATATTGGTAATGAACTGTATCAATTAGACCTTCACTCAATTTACTATATCCCGGACGTGAACAAACAGGTCTAGATTCGAAGCAAAACTACACATCATCTCTATGAAGAATTTGTCCTCTTACGAACTGGTGTTGTAAAAAAAATTAAATGCCCTTAGATGACTAATAACATTTTACATGAAATGTTACGAAAAGACAAGTTGTTTAAACGCTAAAAACAATTCCGGTGTACAAAAACGCAGAAATACAGAAATCAAGTTAATATCACCTTTAAAAAGGCAAAAAGTTTGTATTTTGCTAACATATTCACTTTAAATTAAAGATTTAAGCTGCTCTGGAATAAGACAAAGTTTATCTCTAGACAAAGTTGAATGGGCCAGAAGGTCATGTAAATCATATAGGGTACTTGGAGTAGACGGAATCTTCCAAGTACTGATGCAAAAAGGTCTGGTCCAGATTCTTTCCACTCTAACCCCCCTATTTAGATATATGGTTTTTATCCTCAAACCAGATAAATCTCGTGAGCTATCTAAACCTTATCGGTCCATCAGTTTTACATAAATTTTTCCGAAGATCATGGAAAGACACCCTCTCAACAGAAATTAACTTCTACATCCTCACCAATATGCGTACCGAAAAGAAAGATCCTAGGAAGGCGCTCTACTAAACCTGGTAAAATAGATGAACAGACCTGCCGACAAAAGGAGGTTGCAATGTGTGCCTTCCTATGATTTGAAAGTAACTTCAATTGTACCGGATACGAATCCATTTCGAAACCCATGTCCAAAAAAGTTATTTACCATCCCACTAAAACGAAAAATGTCCACATCTTCCGGTAAGACTAAAGTCTGTCATCAAAGGCCGCACACAAGGAGGAGTTCTCTCACTGTTCTTACGGTCACTGGTCATTGATGACCTACAAGTAAAACTTAGTAATCTGGGCTATCAAACGATAAAATACTATATTCCGGCGAATTGTCATACTACTGAAGGGTAGCTTATTGACAAAAACTAGTTGAATTGAGAAGAGATGTGATGGAGCTAAAATGGGATTCTTTATTTCCTTTTTAAGGGGACGAGATCTGTTTTGCTTAGTGTATGTCCTATCATAATTTTTGAGTTTAGTTGGAGATTCTATGTTCAGCTCAGCATTCTTAGAGTAAACAGGCGTTCTTCAGTGAAATCAACGGCAGTGTTAATGTCAAAGGAAACACTTTATGTCTTTCCTATTCCAGGATTCTAAAAAAGTTTCATACTTTCTGGCAGTGAAAATACCACCTTTTGTTACACGTGACCGTTTTCGGAAAAGTATAATACACAAGTATATGGTAATTTTCTAATATATTTATTAAGTGCTAGTTCAGAGATGTTGGATTGAACTGAGTGCTGGATCATAAATGTTGGGTTGAACTAAACTATCAAACATGACGAATATCATCTACAATGAAGACCTATGCATTCATTAGGAAAGATCGACGTAAGCGATCGTCAACGCTTTCCTTATGATGGTCAAAAGTTTATGCAAGTTTTTGAAAAAGAGGGATGGTTGAGAGGAAGGTGATATATTTATAAGAAAAATATAAGTCCACACACTGGAGCTCCTAGTCGGCTTGCAGTTAGTCTTCGACATGACACCTTTTTGAAACTCACAAGGTTTCCATGTTTATTTTTCTCCCCTTTCCAGCATTGAACCTGACCCGTTCTCGTGCCTAGTGAAGCCTCGCAAGATAGAAGAGTTGTAAAATGCAAAAGGCATGGGGTGAACAGTGGTGGTTCGAATCCCGTGAGAGGTAATTCTCTGTAAAAGTCTTCTTTTCATAGAATTTGATTGTAGTTATATGAAAATCTCGTCGGCGTCAACTCTGACAAGAAGGCATAACACTGATGTTGGAGTGGTTACTGGCTGGACTAAATGTAACGAACTAACAACTAGCATGTACTAAGACCCACTGGTTGAGGATGTACTGGCCCCAGTTTGACAACCACCTCTGGGAAAAATATCGAAACCTAATACTACTACAAACTACAAACTACTACACCACCCGCCCGCGCCATGGAGAAAAGCCGTAAAAGGGTATTCATATCATCCTTGGTGCGCGCGCGGAATTTTAATTATATATAAATAAAAAAAAAAAAATATTTTGAAAAAAACTGAGACATGACCCCTTTTCGAAATTTACGATTCAATTATTGGATATGTAATTTAATTCGTGCGGTTTTTTTTCCAAAATTTGAACGTTTATTTAAGAAAAACATGTACAATAGTATTATTCAAAGTATTGCCCATCTGAAGCTATGACTTTTTCCCATCTTTCTGGCAATTTCAGCCAAGAATGAATCAAGACAATTTTTGATATGTGAACCATATTTCAGTGAGTGCGTTCCGCATCGACCGGAATAAATGGTAGTCAGAATGGGCAAGGTCTGGGCTATAAGGCGGGTGAGGTAAGACTTCCAATCCACTATTTTCCAAATAGTTTTTAACCGGAATAGCAACGTGAACGTTGTCATGATGGAAAATTATTGCCTCGTGTCTGGTCGCATATTCCGGGCGTTTTTCGGCTAATGCTCTCTTCAAACGGATTAATTGTGCTCGGTAGCGTTGTCCATTGATGGTTTCACCCAGTTTTAGCAGCTCATAATACAACAGACCCATCTGATCCCACCAAATACAGAGTATTACTTTCGCGCCATGGATATTCGGCTTTGCCGTTGATTTGGCTGGTTGACCGGGTTTCACATATGATTTTTTGCGCTTGGGGTTGTCGTAATGGATCCATTTTTCATCACCAGTAACAATCCGATGCAAAAATGACTTCCTTTTGTGGCGTTCCAGCAGCATTTCGGACATGCAAAACCGACTTTCAACGTCTCTCGGCTTGAGTTCATGTGGAACCCAATTTCCTTGCTTTTGAATATATCCAGCTGCTTTTAAACATTTTGAAATGGCTGCTTGAGTGACACCCAAAGATTCTGCGAGCTCTTCTTGTGTTTGGCAACAATCTTCATAGAGTAATGCTACCAGTTCTTCATCTTCAAACTTTTTTGGCTGCCCAGAACGTTCATCGTCTTCCAAGAAAAATCACCACTTTTAAATCGTGCAAACCACTTTTGGCACATTCACTCAGCCAGCGCATGTTCACCATAAACTTCTACCAAAATACGATAACTTTCGGCAGCAGTTGTCTTCATGAAGAAGAACTCCCCGCAAAAACACTTTTTCAGGAACAAAGTTCGACATATTTGAGTGAAAAAAAAAAATTGTTGTTTACTCTTCAAATGAATGACATATACTCAAATGACGTACAATGACAGTAGCTTTCCAACTCATGTTCCAATGGAATAATAACAATGAAATAATAGAAGTTACGCAATCTCTTAGCAAACCAAGTTTTAAGTTATAGACCCACGCAAGAGTACACAAAAATGTACAATATCCGATAAAAATATTGTTTTCTATGTGAATGCATAATACTTGCGGTCAGCTTCCACCAATATGCCTGTGAACCCTTAATATACTTGACTTTGTAGTGATTGTGTAAGCAGTCAATTTGATTGTTTAAAGAGACTTCTTTCATAAGGCATGCCATTGGATACAGCGCGATTGACATTGATTTACCTTAAGAATATTCGCGCTGAGATATGCAGATAAAATTTGAATATTTAATTTGACTTAGATGGGAATCAATCAGCTTTACCAGTCAACTAGGTCTTAAGCCTTTGGATTCAACAAGAAAACTTCGGCCTTTTTTTTTGTTTTATTCCGTTCATAACTTGCGGAAAAATCTAGCCTGTACATTAAGATAACCTTTAGACATATTAAATATAAAAATGTCTGCAAATGTTTGGATCTCGATGGGAAAAACGACATATGGTATGATTTGTTGGACTGAAGTGAACCGAAGCAGTTCATTATTCAGTTAATCGTTGCTCTAGTAGATAAACTATTGAGGATGTCCCTGAGTGCCTCCATAAAAGTGTAGGCATTTCTCTAAAGCACCTTGGAAAGTGGTATTTCATCAAATAAATAGCTAGGACTGATTGGGTTAGAAGCGAGTATTTTGCAAAGTCTCGAGTCATTTTCATCATCAACCTTATTCCAGTAGGTTTGAATGAGAAGGCTATTGCAGTTCCACAATGTGTGCATCCATTTATTTATCTTAACTCTCAACAATATCAGTAATAAGTTTATGAACTAGAACAAAAACTGGGGATCTCTTGCACTGTTTATTGTATCAGCAAAGGTTTCAGAAGGTTTCTGCAGCTAGTTAGAACTGATGTATACTTCCGAATATTTTATTATATTATAACTGACTTAGTGTTGTTTTAAGCTACTTCCGAAAGTCTCCAGTTTGTATCCTTTGGTAATCTCAGAACTCTACCCACATCCAAGGTAACAAACCAATGATAATATTGGATAAACACAAGCTAACCAGATCCTTTCTCCTTTCAAGACAGCAAAACATAACGTTTGTGTATATGTTTCACATTAAAGCTAAGTCTTGTGTCAAGTAATGCATGTTTCTAAGAGGATTTGTTAACATTATCACAACCGTTTGCTTAACACTGCCCAAAGTACGCGAATAGCTTTAGGCCACCCAGAGAACAAACACTGCCTCTGGCCAGTCTACTAGAGCTATCGAGACTCACTTTTTTTCAGTAATAATATAAGCTCCGTCATTATAATCCACAGAAAGGTGGAAAAAATCCTTTTTTTGTGTCCAGTAATTCAGCGCTAAAAGCATAAAAGCTCGTATAACGAACGATAGGAATGCATGACATCAAAAGAAAGAAGAAAATATATTCTGTTAGGTTTATCATTTACAATGTCCATGGGAAAGGATTTACAACTGTTTTATACTTCAATCCCTTGCTTAACTAATAAACCCATCTAACAGCTCATTGCCCAACCAGACACACAAGAACATTCATAACAACAGGTACGACAAGAACAAACGTATAAAGTAATAATAATGAGAATTGTCTGAAGTGCTACTTCGAGACAGCGCATCCTGGAGCAGCACTGCAATTAGGTGTTTTCACGGGACCAGAACTCAGTATATAACCGAAGTTCCTACTGGTGCTAATGATAAGTGTTAGCATTGCATACAACAGTGTACAAAAAGGAAAGCAAAAACGGCAACAAACACATATGCCACTCATGTGACATTTTTATATTTAATTTCTTTGGTAGCACACAAACAGTGGTGCCCTGCGGGGGATGCTGTTTTTCCCTCTTGTTATCCTGTTAAACAATCAGTATTCCTTGGATCTGATTGCATGCACATGCACACAAGTGGTTGAGCCTGCAGTTGAAGCATATGAACGGATTGTGCATGAATATAATATTCCTGGATAAGTGAGCAGAATAAGGCACAAGGAGGTAAACACAAATTAGCTGAAGGGCTAACAGTGCCAATGTCATTAGGAGATGAAATTTAAAGGCATCCACTTAGAGTCTTTGAGTTGAAATTGGTGTAAGCTTTAAATATAAACTCAGTACAACTGGAAGTTGCGATGGAAATTGAGCTCTTGGACTGCTTCATTGAAGCCTCTTTCCACCTGACTATAGATTCTTTTTTCCTTTAACCCAGCAACTTGGCATAATCGGTTGCGGCGTTTTTGAATTTGGATTACAGTCGTACATAAATGCTTTGAAAGTTGCCTACCCACATTTATAAGCTGGTACGAGACGACGGTTGACAAGACGATTAGCACCATTTTTCTTTATTTATTTATTTTTTTTTTCATTGTCGTAACCGAGCACTTAGACAACGAACTAGTTCATTATACTCCTTGTAAGTTCCCCTCAGTTTTAAAGTTTTTTTTTAAAAAAGAGATGAATAAACACAACTAAATGCTTTATAAATCATAGTGCTCCGTCAAGACGCTTGTAAGCAGCTTGCAGTATTTCCTACTGAGAGATTCCATTTCGCATAATCACATTGTGAACTGGGACCGAGACAAGGCTTAACGAGTTAGACTTCCGACTACGTTCAGTGAAGTCTTGCATTCCCCGCAAGGCCATTGGTGGAGCTTGACTGTCGCAATATATGCATATGCCTAGTTTTCTGCACTCATACTTCAAGTTGCTTACACACTAGATTAAAATGCTTCAATCTAATTTACTTTTAACAATTATTTTTTAGCTCCTCGAACCTAGGAAATACTCTGAAATTAGCGGGATAAACCAGAATTCCTGCAGAGTACACAAAAGAGTTTGCGCTTTTCTTGTACGCTATCATTGCCCAGAGAGCATTCTGTGGTCTTTTTCGGTCTTTCGTACTTAAATTGCAATTAGATGCAGCAGACCTGAACCCTCTCACAGTGTTCTCCAATTTTTGCACTGACAGCTTTTCTACTTAAGCCAAACCACTTACATATAGATTTTTATTTATGGGGTTCACTATTAAAAAGGTTCGCGCTATAACTGCCCTACACAAATAAGTCGACTGTCTTCAGTAAGCGTTGAGAAGCGACTATTGTAGCTTATATCTCGTATATCTCCGCTTGGAAGACAGACGGAAGTTTTCCTAAAGAGAAGTGAAATTTTGTATTGCCGCCCTCCATAAACCACCAGCGTGGCATTCTTAATAGGTTTTCCGAACACTCCATGAAAGTGAGACTACATTTCTTTTTTGACTCAAATTGTGGTTAGTATTTCTTCAAGAGGGTTTCTTGTGTCATTACGTCAGATGAAATGTACATACGAACAGAATTAAATGGCAGTCGGGCGCAATGTTATCAAAGCTCCGGTGCGCGTTGCACCAAAGACCACTTCTTTTTAAACGGAAGATGGCTTTGAGAGTGCAGTCAATGATACGAATATCAATGGGAGGAGATTCATAAATGCGTCTAGAGCATGCCGAGGCAGATCGTTCTCTGGAGCTTTGGAGTAAAGTAAAAGCAGCGATGATATACTTTCGTGAGAGCTTGTTTCAATTAGCTTTATCGTAGCCATGTAGATGTGAAGATACCTTCTCGGTGATAGGCCGCATTTTTAGTCGAGAGCTCCTTAGCACTGCTAGAAGGCCGACAGTGCCTCAGAGGGTTTCGACGTGATGTGTTTATTCTAAGGAAGTTTGCTAAACAGGAAAAATACTAATACCAAAATGCTCTTTGGAGAATTGGATTAAATTGGACTAAATGAATCAGAACAGTCAGCTTCATCCTTCTTGTAAAGTAAATGTCCTCGGTTTTGACTGGATTGACTGTAAAGCGCATTTCTAGTGCATCAATCTTCGGTCATGTCTAGGGCTTCCTGCATTTTAGAGCAGAAAGTCGCCAGTCACGATGCAACAGTACAGCTACATCATCTCTTTATGCTTGGTGATAGACGTCAGAACTATTCAGAATGTTAAGCTGTGAGTCTAAGACTAGTGATGCATCAACGCTATGTTGTTAGGTCTAAGGCTCTTGAAGAGCATGAAGTCCTCTTTTCCTATTTTCAGTATAAGGGCTGATCTCACAATTTGGCAGGGTTTCGGTATGTTAGCTAGTACGAGGCTAGCTGTGGAGCTTCTCTTCAAAGTATCCAGCAGCTGATCTATACCTTTTTGAAGCATCATAGGGTATATGCCATCGATGCCCAGCAACTTGAACTTGAAGATTCAGGTCCGTGTTATTTTCCCATTTTGAGAAATTCGTAGAATTCGTTAAAGTCTTTATAAAGGGCACTCCTCAAAACCCGAATTAATGTTCTGGGCTGAACTATTTAAAGCACCTAGACATGACCTGGTTGGCAATATGCACTAGCTTATTTTAAGATATGGAAAGAGCAGATCAGGTGTGAATCATGACTTCATGCATCTCAGCATCGTTTAACTACAAGAAAGATACCCCTTTGACAACGCAAAAAACCCAAAAATTTCAGATCGGCACCCATCATCTATTCATACTTTTTGGTGAGGGACAAGGAATGGAATGGACAGTTCCAACCTTCTCTGTCAAGAAAGGTTTTGAGCATGGGGGTTCGCTGTCATGTGATGTGACGAACGTAGCGAGCGATAAATAAAATTTCTGTGTGTACCGGAGTGGAATGAGTCTTGTGGTTAGCACGCTCTTATCAGAAAAATCGAACACTGCCGATGACTTAATATTGGAAATTTTTACCTACTTTGTTCTGCTGTTACGAAAAGTAACGACCGCAAGTAACGACTCCAAGTAACGACTGCAGTACAGAAATCAAATAAAGAAATACTTTGGTACCAATCGCTGTTTATTTGGGTTTGTCAAGCAATTAGTTTACAGATATCCGGATATCCTCTGTCGATAGGCCAAACTGGCTTTATATAAGAGCATCATTATCCATGTAAGATATCGGTGTAGTCGCACACATAGACAACACAGCTTCGGCTCAAAGAGTCTTTGATTCTGACCCCGAGGGAAGACGCATCAAAGGATGATCGCATCAACGTTGCGCAAACAAGTGGTAGGGCACCTCAACCAACTTGGATTGCGGTACTAGAGGGCAACTGCCGGAGTGATCATGTTAGCTTTAGACCCCTGTTGATTGAGTATCCGGGTTCCTCTATATTAGTAAGTAGCCACATAAGTTGGGCAAGAATTTCTAGGTTTCAAGTATCCTTTTGCGTAAATCTGGTCTGATTTTATAGGCCTGAATATGAAACCAACTAATTTCCAAGCGCCTGTACTTCTACTATCACTTAACAACACACGTGAGGTCGTATTCAGAAATATTGTGTAAACCAGCAATATGTCCTGAAAATCCACATACAATAGAAGTTGCAATAACTTTGATCAAATAAATGATCCCGTCTACATTTTGCCGTTCTAATTTGGTATTCTAGTAAATCATCGAATTAATGTCGTAGAATCCCGCAAGGATAACCGTTTTTTAGCAACTTCTAATATACTAAAGTGGCACACCCACATTCAAAAATGGAAATTTTGTAATAGAAGGCATCAACCCCCGGAAATCAGGGTCGTGAGTTATTATTAAAACTCCAACGTCAAAGGAAATAACCTATTCTCTCCTGGTTTCTTTCTTCTTCCGTTATAAAGTAAAACTACCAACGTTACTTATAGTTATAGAAAAACGCATACACCCTGTAAACATGTCCTCATCAAGTGCCACAGCTACAAATACAACTTCAATTTTGGAGCTCCAATTCGAGAACCACAAATTTCTATCAATGGTAACAATAACTTTTGACTTGACCGGAAATTACTCTCCATATTACATAAAGTATGCAAATTTAATATAAGCGCAACCTTCGCATGCCAAAAACGTACGTACGTATAGTACATCTACTTTGTACCATTTCCAGATCCTTTCCGTCCTTGAAGGTTATTTTTTGAAGAAAATTCGCCCCATCTTGTAGTCGTAGAAGATAACTTGGTACTCGGTGCTCAATGCCGGGTACTGGGTAGTCCCTATTCAGTATCTGGTTTGCGTACTTATGCCATTTTTCATGGCGAAATAATTTTGTTTTATTATGAGCATGTGTATGAATAGTATGCAGTATAGAGATACTACGGTTTTTCAAAGGACGCACATTTATGTTATGTCCCCATTCCCCATGTGTCGTTTGAAAACGGATTGGTAATGGGTGTAGGGGTGCATATCCTCATGTGTACGATACGCATAGAATGTCACTCTCTAAATAAATATAATATATGTATGTTTGAATTTATTTATAACTAACGTGCTATCATAACAGGCCTTCAAGCTATGTGAATATGCCATGATGAAAGGGATACACAGTGGTGGCAAAAGTAACCCCTAAGGGTATATCGAGCAGCTGGAGAAGGTAGTATATTTTCAATAACAGATTGCAGGACATTTGTAATGTGCAGAAGGCAACTAGAGGCAACTCAAGAAAGCACAACCGAAAAAAGGATGGGAGTTCATGCTGTGTGTGCTTCGGATGCTGCACAAACCAGATCCAGAGGGACAAAGGGAATCCATTGGAGGATGATAATTTGATGCGAGATGAAAACGATGTAAGCCTAGTTCTTTGGTTCCTGCTGTGCTATTGGTGCGAGTAAGCCTTTTTTATACAGAGATAGGGATGCTTCAACTTTTCCAAGAGTCACATACACACACACACACACACACATACACTATACGGCGGCATCATATGTGCTTAAAGGATGAAGAACTTCCTTGGCACGCTTCCCCTTTTATGTGATTCCTCTTTTTTTTTTTGAGCAGTTATATGTAGCACGTATCTTTCACTATTCCACTTATATTCTAGACTGCCGGTGGGGCTGATACTGAATCTGTCGTTGTAGCTGGAACTGATGATAGTGCATCGTCCTGATGCTGGTGCCGGTCATGGTTCTGCTCCTGGTATCCTTACTAACTTTAGCAACGTCTGTGGATAGTCATATTCGTATTCGTAGGTTCTCCTAAGTCTTACAATTGTATAATTTAAACAGGGCACGTAATTTTATTTCGTTTGTTTCCTTCGTGCTCCATATCCTAGCTGACTTTGACATATGGATTTAACTGTGTCGGACACATTCCTCTTCACATACTTGCACACACGCTCTTACTTCTTGGTTTGGTCTACATTCTCAGCAAATGTAGTAACACTCAAGGACAAGATGTAAAGTGTAGATGGAATGAGTTCTGGCTTGCAGAGAATTAGAACTGCTGAGACTAGGGATGGAAACATGACTGACACGATATATGAACATGTTATCCGTTCTAGAAAGGCTCCACTATCGTAAGAGTTTCTTTCATTTTCCACTTCTCTACATCGTTTAAATGATGGTGATTCTTTTTTTTTTTTTGTCTTCTTCTGATTTTGAATTCTCTAGGATTTCAGTTTAATAAAGGCACACGCGCACATTTGTTATTATTTGATTCGTGTGTTTTGATTGAATTTGCCAGAACTCAGTTTGGGAATGGTTTTTGGGTGGGTTTTGCTCTTACAACTTAGGAAAAGATTTTTTTTATTCTTTTCGTTATCATGGGAATTAATTCCATACTTCCTCTTATACTTTGAAGTATTGAATCTATTAAAAGTATCATATATCCTTTTCTTTTCATTGCAGGTACGTACTCTAAAGATGTTTTCTGTTTATATTCAAAAGATAGGAATAAGTATATATGTATGCGTAGGTAAGTATACCATAGTAGCTTAAGACGTGCGACATTTGCGAGTATACACAGTCAAACCTTAGTAACTATGAAAACAGAATGTATGAAATGTATTTTCTATTCGGTCTAAGGAACCTGTCCGACTTGCAGTTCCCTTACCTAAATTAAATTGTTCGAAGAGAATGACTTGCAGAATTGGGCTGATATTCATAATCCCGACAGATTTCAATAAATATTTAGTTTTTTTTTTTTTTGTAAAATTAAAACCAACCACCAACCAACGATAACATAACTTAATACATTGTATCTGTAAAATCTGTTTCCTATATTTCCTATGGTATGATGGCGAAGCCATCGTATAAATTTCCTGAAATATCTGTCAATAAATCCAAGTTTCTCAGGCTCACTTTTCTTCTCTCTAAGAAACCCTTGTTTAAGCGTCAGTTTGCTCATAGAGTTTTCGATCAAATATTGTTGCCTTTTTAATCAGATTTTGTGACAAGCAGTATGCGAAGTTGCTGTTAATATCTTGCAATTGTATAGTAAAATGTCGATTATAAGCTTTCTTAACATATTGTAAACTGTATGCCTGCATTATTGCAATGTGATATGTGCTCGAATATTGCTGATGTTTTATAAGCGTCGGTCGTACAGAAATAGACAAACTATGTGCTTACTCATATTTTATTCAAACTGAAACTCTTGCTATTTTAAATCACTTTGTAGATTATGTTCCCTTTAGCCTATCTTTTGACACTTTCTCGTTGGCTATAATATCTGCTTTATAGTTGCCTATACCTTAAGATACTCGGCTGCAATCGACGTAAGAATGGTTCAATGTTATTAAATCAGTAGAAGCTGCAATCACGAGCAAAGTAATTTTGTACTTTACTGTAACAGTCGCAGTCATAATCATTCATATGTAAGCCGGCAATGGTTTAAAACAAACATATTGACCTTACCCCCGCCGGTTTTGAGCTTAACATTTTTTAAGAAAATAGATTTGACTCTCTCGCATCTTAGATTTTCTGGCGGTCTGTTGAATAAGCTAGGTGCAGTAACATTAAAAAAGAAAAAAGGAGATTTTTTTTTTATAAAAGGTACGGTTAATAAATTCTTACTGTAGATGCGTAAATTGTGAGATCCATACAATCTTGCAGATGAGTATCCTGATTTCTCAAAAAATATTTTTAGAACTTTATAAAAATATAAATTTTTTAATGGAAGAATGTCTAGGTTTTTGAACAAAAGAAAGCTAGGAGTGATACGACTGGCTCTGCAGATAAATCGAATGGCGTGTTTTTGTTTGATAAGCAAAGGTGCAGTTTTATTCTGATAAGTACCACCCCAACAAGAAAGACCACACTGTAGTCTGGATTTAAATAAACCATTACAAACCAGCTTTAAAATCGGTTGACTACAGTAAAGACTGAGATGGTAGATTTGCCTCACAACATTGTTAAGGTAATTCTTCAGGTCAGATGTATGATCATTCCAACACATCCTATAATCCAAACTTTGAAACTTTTAACTTTCTCAATGTCAAAACAATTATCTGAACAGTTGATTTTGTCATTATAAGATGTACTGTTGCTATTATCATGCATACAATTATTAATGAGAAGATATCTACAACAATTGGGTGAATGATATTTTATTACCATATCCTCATAGATTGTCCCCTGAGTATTAAAAACCATAAGTTTTGTTTTGTCACTTATAACAAGTCAATGCAAATTAAACCATTTTTATAGAATTTCTAAATCATTGTTTATATCAATGAATAAATTAAATTGGTTTTTCAAAGAATGTGATAAGGAAGTATCATCAGCAAATTATGTTATTTTGCCTTTAAAATGTTGAACGAAAATCGAGTTCACAAAAATCAAGAATAGTATAGGGCCCAAAGCGGAGTCGTGAGGAACACCTATATCAGTACATCTTTTAGAACTTAAATTATTCTGAATTCTAACCTTTTGCTTTCTGTTCTTTAAATACGAGGCGAACCTGTCATGAATTTTACTTCTAAAACCTGCCTTATGCAACTTATCAACAAACAAAATGTGATCTACCGTATCAAAAGCCTTTGTTATGAACAGAAATGCAGGTACCTCTGAATCATTCAAACTATCATAAATTTCGCCCCATAATTTTAAGACAGCATCCTCAGTAGATCTTCCACTCCTAAAATCGTATTGTAATCACGGAAAAATTTAGATTTCTTTAGAAAGTCGAGGATCGCGATGGGTCCGTTTTGTTCCCTGGTGTTTGTGTGATAGCATATCTATCACACTCCTGTTTTAACCTTACCTGACTTAAGCACACGTTTTTCTCATCTCAATATACACAAGGGGACAATATACTACACAGTATGAGAGATAAGTTCTTGTACTCGGTGTCGAGAAGAATTGTATCTCTACAATTGGTGCAGTGAAAGGTGTCTCCTTTTTTATAGATAAGGCAAACTATGCTGAGATTCTGTTTTGATATATGCTGAGATAGTCTATATGTGAGAAATGAGTTGGTGTATGCTCCACAAAGTTCCCACATTTGAATACGCAGCAGTCAGGTCCAGCTGCTTTGTTGAATTTCAGCTACAAAATTGTTGTCTTTATTTTGTTTTGGTAAGGAGGATGCAAGTCGCTACAATACAGTCTGCAGAAAAAGTTTTTCTATTTTCGCACCACCAACTGTGACTTTACTACAAGGTTTTCTTTTTTGTCTCTATAGGTTTCTGTACCAGTCTTTTTGCTTTGATACGTTCCTTTAACCTGTCCGTAAAACATCTTACGCTTCCCGTACTCTATTTGGTTTCTCTGGAGAAGCCGATGTTCATCCCGTCACTTCTGCATATAAAGCTCATGATCATCTTTTTTTTTGCAGTGCCTATTTGTACGCTTCTTATTTAACTGTATATTGTTGTGCTGCTGGCCCAATCCCAGCAGTTTCCAGATCAATTCCCATGCACGTGCCCAGATAGCCATCGTTTCTTGATGAATGTTTTGGACTATGCTACAGGCTTTCTTAACATTCTTGTGGCAGATATGATAGTTTACATATCAAAACACCTCTGTCTATCGAGCCAAAAACTGTTTTTAAGCCAACAAAAACTAAATACTTAGGTATAACTTTTTTATTTGTCTACATATGCTTCCGTAATATTTTTTGAAAATGAGTATCTAAATGTTATGCCATAAAGCTATTTTGGGTTTCATTTAGTAGAGCATTAGTGCTTATCCATGAAGTTAATCTTCTTATAGTGAGTTTTGTTCCAAACATAGTTTCGTTCTAAATTAAATATGTCTTAGAAAGTCCTTAATATGTATATCAAATGGAGGCAAATTCATCATGCCAGAGAAAATAATGGCATGCTAGAAAAAGCCCCCATACATGCAAGAAAAACCGTTCCTTAGAGTAAAGTAAAGAAGTTAACAGAGCAAAGAGTTTTTCTTGAAAGTTTGTTCCAACAAACAACCAATGCATAGTATATTACTGATCTTATTATAGCCTTGTACATACAAAAGATCCTTGATGTCAAGCCCTAAGTCTTCACGATGACAATTTTGAGAGAATTATGTAAAACTCAATTTCTAATAGAGCAATCGTTTCATACTATCCGCAGTTCTAACAGATGCGATTTTTAAAAAGAGAGTCGAACAACAAGCACCGTAGCAGTTGTAAAAGGAGGCCTTAAACTCAATTTAGCTCACTAGTTATTCCGCGTTGGTATGTGACGGGAGATGTATTCGTTGAACAATTTTTTGCAAATGTAGCATTTACAATAACTTCATTATTTCCACGGTCTTCAGCAGGTAATAAGTCGGGCTGATAGGCGATACATAGGTGATACAGATCAGGCGATGTAAAACTGTCAAAAGACCGAGCAGTGTTTAAAGTAGCATCATCCAGCACTGCAAGTGCTGCAAGATATCGGTTGTCGGTTGTAAGCCAATTATTTTAGCAAACCATACATCATCATTGGTCAAAAATACTTATCGACCGAGGCAGAGAAAAACGGTCGCAAATGTATGCATTTGATTATGTAATGATTTACATTACATCGTACACTGGAAATTACACATACTTTACCTTAAGTTTACAAAAAAACCGAAACCGTTATAATTCTAAGATCTTTACACATTTTTACAGATTGTATAACACTCAAACTTAGACAGGCAAGTTATTGCCTTAAGCCGTAGGTGAGAGGTTTTTTTTCTATTCGATTCGGCTTGCTCTCTTCGAATACCGAAATTGGTCGGTAAAGTCGGAAATACCGAAAGAAATTTATCAAAAAAATATTCCTTATATACTTTTGAAGATAGTTAAAAAAA
The DNA here is from genome assembly GCA_907269105.1 of Volucella inanis. Classification (NCBI taxonomy): domain Eukaryota; kingdom Metazoa; phylum Arthropoda; class Insecta; order Diptera; family Syrphidae; genus Volucella; species Volucella inanis. Next base: position 156,071,539 of record OU026153.1, read on the forward strand.
AATGATAACTGTAGCTCATAAATTCTTTAAAATTAAAACGTTAACATTAAGTCAAGTCGTCTTCGGTTGTTTTTCTAAACGCTTCATTTTGCCTTAAATTAACCGCAGAAATTTTTCCGTTTTGTCCGTTTTACCATGTCAGGTTGCATTCCTTAACTGTAGTTATCAAGACGTATCCTTTGGAATATGTACAATAAAAATTGTATTTGCATACTCGCATATATAGAAAAGATAAAATCATCATTGTAAAATATGTGAAATACCAGTGTCTTTTTACCTACCGAATTTATTTCTAATTATGCTGCCATTTAATTCAATTTGTCGACTGGCAATTTATCAAATCTGTTTTTGAACTGCAGTGAACTACAAATATGTATTCTCCCATGACCTACTAGAACAAAGTACCATCACCAGAAAGTAAACATCACATAACCTTAACCTTTTCACCTGAAACAGTGACTGCAAAAGCAAAGCCTTCCGGTGAACTCATTCTAAAAAATGTAGAAAAAAACTTTCTCTCTACACCTGGAGGCGGACTATCTCACCATGGACTGACCGATTCCAAAAAAATTTCATAAGATTCTCCAGTATGGTACACAATCCAAGGGTAAAACAAGTTGACAGAACCGTATATTTGTCCGCACTCTCTTTCTGACAAATTCAACTCAAGAACATTTCCCTCAGGGTATCAGCCACCCAAGCGATTTGCCGTTCCTAAACTTGTTTCCGTGGACAATACGAATAATCGTATCATACCGATGTAGAAATACTCTCATACTGTTAGCTTTCTGTCCTTTGTTTCGAATCTGTCATTAGCTCTGACACATGGTTTGACATTAGCTTTTCGTTAAGGTGAGAATAGTATGACTTGTCGTATTTCTGCTATAGTGTATCTGTCAAAATGAAAAAAAAAGAAAACACCTAATTATCTTTTAAAATCTGACGTTATGCGAGGATTGCCAAATTGAATGTCTACCCGTTTCAAGAACTCCAGCCTCATCAAAATGTCAGAGCACTGCCCTCCTCATTCTGTGGTTTAAAATACTCGGCCCATCCTGTTGCATTGCAAAGCATGGCAAAAAGGATACCCGCACTCGTGCTCATACCCATTACCATGTCCATGCATTCATGATGTATATATGGTACATTGTACATACATATCTATGACCGCTCCTGGTGGTAGGGTTGGAAATTGGTTTTTCAAGTTTTCCGCAGCATCTTTCTTCTTTTTTGGAGAGAACAGCATTTGGACTGAGGTTTTTTGAGAGGGCGGTTGGCAGATGTTCTGGCAATAGTATCAGTGTCTAGGACTACAAATTCGATGTTGAAGAGTGGAGCTGTGATATGAAAATGTGGATGCGGGTTTGCGAATTCGAAGTTGATTGCCCTGAGGAAATGAGTGCGGCATGAACTTTACTTAGCCCAGAAATGAGCGATATTATGTCCTAAATCTATGGAGGCCACACCATTCTACTTTTGTCGAACAAATGTCTAAATGTGTATGCATACGAGTATATAATCATATGAGGGTAGGGTGTATCAAGCATTACCAATGCAATGAAGGTTTTGGCTTTACATATTTCTGGTCTAGTTATAGATCTCCTTGAGTTCCTGCTGTCGTAATCTAATAGATTTGACTATGAGGAAGAAGTTTGCAATTAGGGTCATTTAGCTGACATCTCTAATATGTTCGAGTGGATAGAGATTTATGCTGCTATCAGAGATAGGGGTGTCTATTATATACCTACATTTACGTCTACTGTAGTCAATATTACAAACTGCGATTTAAATGGATTAGGATTAATAGATTATGTCGACTTGAACATACATATCAATGTACTCAGTTTTGGTATAAGGAAGGAGTTTTATAAATAGAGGGAATGAACAGAGTTAATATTTCTAAACAAAGAAATATGGATTGGACTATGTAGGTCATCATTTTGCTTGGTCAAAAGTTTGAGAGATTTCAAATCAATTAAATTGTTTGCATTCTGTGAAGATTGAGGTATAAGCTTGATCTAATTTACTCCATCTACAGATATAATTGACTGGTCATCTTCATGGTGCTTTGCAGGAACTTTTAGGTCATGATTTTGGAAAATTCTGAATGTATTTGTGCTAAAAATTTCCTCTTCATGTCTGTTTATAAAGCAATTTACTGAAGACAATGGAAATCATGCACTTGTGGCTTTAAGTCCTCCCTAATCTCAGCTATTTATGAAGCAAACTCTTCGAGATAGTCCTTTTGGTAGTCGAGGTGGTACTTGTAGTTCATGCAATTGATGATTCAACCTCAAGTTGCTGATAGTGTTCTCGTAAAAAATTAGTCACAGTATAGCAGAGTCAACTGAAGATGATCCTGCATTCTTATATACTGGCCTTTCTGTCATTCTGCCGTATAAATGGTTGGTTTTACTTTTGATTTTACAGCTGTCGGATTATCTCGATACTACATAAAGTGGTTTTCCTTTCAAAGTCAAGAATGGACTATTATTGAGTGAGAATGATTAAGTCTTAACAAAAGTTGCTGATAAAGTATCTGTACGCTACCCTTTCTTCTTTTTTGCGTAACATGTATATTGCAACCTACCAAAGAAAGTGTCAATGAAGATGGCAGAATCACTTATGACTTGTTGATAGATGTGTCAAACACACGCGGCATGTACGCTGAATTTCACTCTAGCTTGGCTTTTTTTCCGAATCTAGCAAAGAACCAGGTATTTGTTTCGAAGTGCAGGACATTTTTACTTAGATTGAACAAAGTTCAGCATTAAGAAATATATTAAAACGTGAATCCAACAAGGGCTTTAGCAGCACTCTGCCATGACATCTTATACGAACTATCTTTTTATCTTTAATCCCTTTCTTCTTTTGTAAAATGGTCTCCTTCTTCAAAAAATGTTTAAACACATTTCAAAAGGTTATTGGAAAGTTGAAAGAGGGACAATTTAACTTCGTCACTGTTGTTAATTTTTATATGCAAGATGCCGATAAACTTATGCCACTTACAAGCGAAAACTACGACACACGGGTAATGCAAACCGAAGCGGTGATGACTAAGTGTGCAACATAGAAACACGTCAGTAGAGGAGATCATAAACCTGAATTGAAGGACGAAAGCGAAGGACCCAAGAAGGACCTGCAAATGTGGCTGGAAGGCGACGCAAAGCAAAATCAGATTTAATAACCGCTATCGATCTGAGTCTGTTGCGGTTGGTGAAAAAATTAGACATAGGGAAGAGTGTCTTGGAGCGTTTGAAATCTGAATTCAAATTTACACAGGACCAGTCAAGAAGGCTAGTCGGGTTGTCCCCTAGTTTTGAGTTGTCCGAGTGTGCGATGAATTCGTATGACAGCTTACCAAAACCTAAAGATCTAAAAATTCTTAAGAAGAATGATACACAAATTTAACGGAAAGGGGATTGTGATAAGGATAAGGCAATGTATGTCTAATGAGACGCATTCCAGAGTAACTCAAAATTTGAACGAGGTGCACCGAATACGAAAAACAATGGTTATGCACGTGAAGTGCTTTCCACACAACAGAACCGAAAGAACAGATTTTGGGGATTCCAAAGACTGCCTGTAGAGGATGATGGTGCCTGGACCGTGACTGCAGATCTTTTGTTTGTAATCAGTCACTGCAAGTGACGTTTGACAAATATAAATAAAAAATATATGTTTTTTGTGTTTGTTTTATAATGATTCGGGAATTTAGGGTGGACATGGAAAACATTCACGTATGCATAAATACAGACCAGCTGTTTTGGCACGTACTGAAACACAGATAGATCCCCGCCCACTTCTCTCAGATTACTATGATATAAAGCTGCCTGGTTACGAACTAGTGCTATTATTCTTTTCTCACCGCGGTCTCATTTACGTCCCTCTTCCAATGGGGAATTTAATTTCATGTGGTAAAAATTCTATCTCCGTAAGCAAATTATCCACTACTGCTTTATTTGCAGAAGCCACAAAATGGACAGCAATTCGACGTTTTACGAGTTTAGTGCTGACTCCATTCAGAGAACTGTATCCCTGTATACTTATACTGAAATAACTGACGATAGTGGATAGACAACACCCAAAGGACTCTGTATTAAGATCTTCGCCGAAGAAAAAAAGATAATCCAACTTGTAAATGAGCCCACGAAATTACCAAACGTTAACAGTCATACCGCCAACACCCTAGACTTGTTTTTAAATTCACACCTTAATACGTACAAGTTGCGAGTGCTATCCCCTCTAGGCTAGTCAGATCACTGACTTTTTAGGAATTTTAACTAGTCTACAATGGCGTGTATTTCGCTGATGATATGATCTCTGATACTATTTTCTTTGCAACGGGATTCTGTACCAATCTTTTTCCCTTCGAAAAACCGAAAAATTTCCAAACGTGCCAGGAATGACTGAAAATATTCCAACCAAAAACTAAGGAAAAAAATAAAACGCTTGGTTTTTCGTCAAAATTAGATTTTTTACCTCTCCTATGATGGCACTCCTGCTTTCGACTCTTTGCGCAATACATTTCTCGCCTACATTTGAATGCGTCGATTTTTCGCACTCGTGTAGTAGGAAAAGTATTTGAAGGTTTTAATGTACACAAAGCCGCTGTTTGTTATACAATATTTTCCCTTTCTCTAAAGAGGTGTTCCTTCACACTGTTAAAATCACTGCGTAAGCTTTTGCATCAATCCAGCCTTTTAGGACTCTCCCAGCAGATGGAAAACAGCATTTGTCCAGTCCCTAGAAAACGCCAACTCTTTTTCTCCCTCCTCCTGTAGACCCATTGCACTTACGTCCCTTCTTTCCAAAGTCATGGAAAAGCCAATAAACCATCAGCTTATAGAATATCTCGAAACACGAGATCTTCTCAATGGCTGGCAGTACGGTTTTCGTAACAACAGGTTCACTGGTGACTGATTTTATGATATGTCGCACCGAAAAGTATAACCAAAGCGTACATGAATTTGGCAAAAGCAAGACAGTTGCACTGGATACCTGTAAGGTATTTGCCGACGTTTGGCATCACGCACTTTTGTTGAAAATGCGTGAATTTAGGAGCGACGCTCTCTTTTTCAATGGATCAGAAACTACCTTTCGGAATGTCCAATTCAACTTTTGTCTCCGACATACTTTTTAATTTCCATCAATTATCTCTTATCTTATCTCTTCTGATCCAATATATAGTATTCCTTTGCTGGCGACAGCACTACCTGCCTTTCATATTCCTTCCCGGACTCACATGGCCCGGCTTTTCGGCTGTAGAACGAGAAAATCAACGTATGTTAAGCTCATTCGCCGGTGCCGTGTACAAAAATCCATTGAGCGCGTGCTAATTATAAAAAAAGAAACCGACATTAATGCTTCCACTTGCTGTCCAAGTGCTGCGCTAATCGGTGGCCCATGCGTTGAAGTCTCCAGCCATATTTTTCGGCTACAACCTCAAGCATAATCTACGAGCCCACCCAACGTACGCAATGGGCTTCTGCCATCTGTCCCGCGTTTTTCTCAGGCACTTTTTAATTCTTCTTTCTTATTTTCTAGTGACGATTTCAGCGTATGACAGTGTCGAGGGCTTTCGTTATTTGGAGTTCTAGTCCGTTTCCGCTTGGGCTCTGGCAGTTGTTTCAACGGGGAAGAAGGCGCCGACTCGCTCATTGCTGATGAATGGATGGTTTGATTAGCTTTAGACGCTTTATTCTATTTCATTTTATCTTTTTCGCAATCTACTACACAGTTGGAGTGTTTGCGTATTGCATTAGCCTAATCTCGTAATGGACATTGTTTTTCCCCTCGATGAATTCCATCAGTGTAGCGATGTTCTTTCCCAGGGATTTGCATGACTTCACGCTTTTCTCTTTTTGCTGGTTTCTTTGGCCTTACTTCAGTGTTGGTTGCGGTTGTCAAACTACCAGCTAATGCTTCCCTAGGGGGAAAGTCTCGCTGCATCTGTGAGGATATCTGTTCACTTAATGGTTAAAAGACGTTCTTGCTTTTTTGCTGCATCACACCTGAATAGAATTTCCTCTGTACTTACAATACAACTCCTGCGTTTTGTACTCTTTGTTGATCTTTTTTTTCTATTTTATTTATATTTCTTTGATTCATAGTTGAATCCCATGAGTATGGGTTAAAGGGAAGTTGTGGATTTTCTGTCCCCAGAACCATTTAGTCCTCGGTACGAGTCGCATAACGCCCTGCCTTAGGGAAAAGACTCTTATTTGTGGGCGGAAGGGGGGGTGATACAATACGACCTGGACCTAAACCAACAAACCCCGCACTCTACCACGTTTTCTCTCCCCTGCTACACTTCAAGTAGATTAAGGTCCCCTGCAACTTGCGTGCATCATGCCCGTACAGTTCGTGTTTGAATCTCCTCTCTATTCTCCAACAATACAAACGGGACTAAAAATCCCGCCAATATTATGTTACAAGAGAGGGCTCTGTTATTCGATTGCCTCCTGAGACCAAGGATATGGCGATAGAAAAGTGTAATTTTGTGTCAGCTTTCTGCGCTAATGTCGGTACTACTAGACGAAGTCCTTAACTACCACGAAGTTTTAACTGCTGGTGAAGAAATTTTCCCCAAACCGGCTCCCATTTTGGATGAATTCACCTCAATACTCACGAATGATTCGTTCTTTCAAGCACATAAATGTCATCCACGTAAACAAGTAATTGTGAGTTTTGCATAATTCCTCTAGAGCGATGCTTAAAAAGTCGCATGATTGTGCGTCGGAATTATTACAACATATCTAAGTTGAAGATCCGTGATAAACTCGCTCTGAACCCGGTTGTCCCATTAGTTGGAAGACAAAGTATTGTTTCATATACCATCTTTACCGTATATTTTGTAAGATCTATGATGGTCAACAGGTAATGGCAGCCTCCTAAAGGCGAAATTCGTACTTTGATGTAAATGTTTATTCTGGAGAAGAGTTTGTCAGGGGTTGGTCAGTGTTAAGTTGAGTTAAGTTCGTTGCCATTGTAAACAAAGTCGGGACATTGTTCACAAATGTTTGGCATATGGCTCGACGACCTTCACATGGAAGCCTTTCGTGATGAGTTAACAGACTCGTTTGCGTGATATTTCGAAGAAGACTGGTTTTGCTAAATAGGGAAGAAAGTTAGTTTCAGCAAATGCGAAGCTAATTGCCGGAGTTAGGCATCTAATTCTTACACTATTTTCAGTTGGACTTATAAGCCTTGAAAGTAAGGCTTAGCGGATTCTTATCCGTTTAGATCCTCAACATTTGTCCTTTTAAAACAACTACATAATATGGTGCATTGACTTATCCTTTGGGGTGAATTTTCAGTTGTATTAACCAGGTATATGGATAAGTTTTTTCCGGTTTAACTAAGAGATGGCGCCAGCGAAAAGTACTGACATTTAACTACAAAAACACACACAAGTTGAGTTCGCCAAAAACTAGCGTTTTTATCATTCAGTGATCGGTCGAATTTTTTGCCTGAAAGAGAACATTTGCGTAACGCATTGCTTTTATTATTTTACCAAAAGAAAAAGGCTGTTGAAAGTAATCGTTTGCTGGTAGAAACATATGGTGAACACCAAATGAAACATCGTTTAGGACATGTAAAACATGGTTGCGAAAATTTAAAAATGGTGATTTCAATGTGAAAGACAATGAGCGCTGAGGTAGAACACAAAAATGCAAAGACGTGCAACTGCAGCTGTTATTTCATGTTGATCCAACTGAAACCTAACGGCAGCTACATGTGTCACAAGAAACAATCAGCAGCTGTTAACTATCACTTTGTAAGATCAACAAACTCGGTAAATGAATCCCACTCGATTTGAATGAACGTCAAACGGAAAATCACAAAGTCACTTGTGAATTGTTACTTAAACGCCAAGAAATTAAACCGTTTTTGCATCGAATTGTGACGGGTGACGATCAATAGATTTATTTGAAAACCCCGAAGCAGAAAAAAACGTCTCTTTTACCTGGCAAAGCCGGTCTTTCAACACTAAGGCCAAATCGCTTCGGCAAGAAGACTGTGCTCTGTGCTTGATGGGACCAGAGCAGTATTGTATATTATGAACTCTTTAAGCCCGGTGAAACCATTTATACACAATGTATTTCGAAAGACGACCGGAAAGAGCCAAAAGACATAGCAAAGTGATCTTGTTACACGACAACTCGCCGTCTTACACAGCAAAACTAGTGAAAGACACTTTAAAATCTCCTCAGACTTAACAGGCTTGGCGCCATCTGACTGTCACCTCTTCGCATTAATGAAACACGCGCTTGCAGAGCAGCACTTCCATGATTTCGAGGAAGTTGGAAGTGGCACGATGAATGGTTTGCGCAAAAGACAAGCAGTTTTTCAGGCATGCTGTTCATAAATTATTTGAAATATGGGCGAAATGTGTAGAAGCTATTAATTTTGAATAAAAAAAAAAATTAATTTAAAAAATGTATAAAATGTATAAATTGTATAAAAAAACCATATGCATATACCTGGTAGAGTAGCGTTGTTGTGCAGCGGGAAACTGTAAAGAAAAATCTAAGTGGCTCGATTATACCTTCAATTAGTACATGAAGCGCTGCACCTATGATAGGATATGATGGGTCTCTAATAAGGATGTTCAAGCTGTACTGCCCAAACCAGAACCAGAAAATCGACCGCCTTAATTGCTGGCTTGAGCCCAAAAAGAGGGATTTTATCGTTTTGCCTATTTTCGTGTTTCATCGCAGATAATAGCATTTATATACACTCTGCGTGTGGGTGCATTTACGAATATTATGATAATAATAGTAGCAATGAAGCTCTTAAGCTTCTTTATTGCTATAGGGCTTTTGAGATCTATTGTAGGGGATAGTTGTATGAGATTACGTGATCGAGGTCGGTCAGCACCTCATGCAACAGACGTTGAAGTGTTAAATGCGTAAACTCATATAATCCAAATGGTGTGATAATGGCAGCCTTCTGTAAGTCGCTTGGATTATTTAGACTCAGAGAATTACGCCCGAGTGTGCGTTCGTAATTGTAGAGGTTTGGGCCGGTGCGTAACTTATCTAAAAAATTCACTCAACCCGGCTAGCTATTTCGAATGAGAACAAAATCATCACCTCGGCTCTGGTAGTTAATATTGGCTTCAGAGGCGGAAGGAAACTATAGCGTGTAAAAGAAATTCTACATGCCCTGTTATTGTATCAAGAATTTGTGTTTTTTTGGTGGCGGATACTTTTACCATGATGACCAAAGTCTTTACGGAGTCCAGCACGAAATGCAATTGATATCGCAAACTCGATCAAATCCGTTGTAATGTTTTGACGTCAACAACACCTTGCCACCAGTTTTCGACATTTCAGATTTAAACAGTTTCGTATTGCCTTAAATGATTTCCTTTCAAATGTTTCTTACATGGTCGGTTGTTTCAAAACAAACTCTCTGACAATTTGATTTATAACACATATTAGTTCATTACCCAATGCATGAATGAGTAAATATAAGGAAACTTCACGTATGGAAAAGGTCATATCGATTTGACTTTCAGAGTGACGAAGTACATTCTGGACACCTTCAAGACTTTGTCTTGCACAAACCATCTGTGACCTGTTTTTTTTTTTTTTTTTTTTTTTTTTTTTTTTTTTTTTTTATAAAGCAAGCCACAGTTCGTGATATCGTAATTACATTACTTTCAACTACAAGTTGGCATTGTTAATTTGTTATTAGTTGCCACAGAGTTGCCGGTATGAATCCTTCCCTTTGCAGTTGCTCCAATCTTTCCGACTTCTAGATTGCTTCGCTTTATCAAAACAATTTTATTCTTCTTGCAAGGATTTCACAATCTGCGACGTTACCAGGGCAGTTTTCTCTTTTGATTGAGCTTTCTCTATATATTTTATAATTGTATAATTTTGACTTCTTGACTTGAGGTAAGTTTTATCCCGCCAATATGAACATGATTGTATCCATTGTACCTGGTTTGCTGGTTTAATAAATAAGACGCTTATTGTCAGCCAGAGTCCATACGATCGAAGAACTTCACAACTAAAATCATTTTAAGAGTGGGTGGATTCCATCTACCAAGGAGCGTTTAAAATACTTCGATCTTCAAAAATATCTACTGCAATTGTAACTGTTTTCGAAATCAAACTTTTAGCTAACCACTAATAACACAGTCAGAAAACAACTAAATCTTCATCCATTCATACGCAGTCAAAAGAATTTAATCAAGTTACATAAATTCATTAATATTCCGGCAGTCTTTCATGCATTAGAAGTCATTTACCCCTATAAAGGATCCTTTAGAATAGACTGCTTTTGTGTATCGTACTTTCTGACATCAAAGGAAACAAAATGAAGGAAACCATCCCCCTACCAACCGGAAATCCAGGAAAACGATTCTACTTGTTCTTGTGGCAAAATGATTGCATAATTAATTTGATTTTTTTCGTCTCCCTCCTTTTCCAAGAATTTTGATTAATTTCATTTACTAAATAAATTTGCTCCCTTTCATGTTCTATCCACTGAGCACCTATTTTTTTTTCAAAAAAAAAAAAAAAAATGGATTAAAGTCAATTCAAAAGACCGTCACAGGCACTACCGACACCAATACCACCCCTAGAACCAGCATAACCACCCTTCAAATACAGCGACATATTGGGATGCTGCTATTTTTTCTTTTCCGTTGCTTTTCATGTAAATTAATTAAAAGGATACAAATCCATTGACTTTTTTAGTCCGACCGGTATAATTTCAGTCAAAAAGAAAACACAAAATATTATAATTGGATAACAAGTAGAAGAGCCAATAGACAATAGAATGAACCAACTGAAAGAGAATTAAAGATATAAAAGCGGAAATACTAAGTCATTTTCTCTGCACTTATTAGGACAAAGGGGATATTTAGGTTCCTTAGTCGCCTTTAAACTTGAAGGTACAGTTATACCTATATTATACGAGCAGAAATTGAGAATGGAGAAAAAAAAAAAAAAAAAAAAGAGATAAAGAATTTCATTTCAATTCATCATTCTCTTCTGTAAAGATTCAACTCGGAACTTTGCATAAGTTTCTCAACTGCAGATGAAGAGAGGGTGATGTCACTTTTAGGTTTAGCCAGAGGACGAAGAAGAGTTAATAAGAGGAAAATTGGATAAAAGGCTTTCAAACAACTGCAATAGGACAGTTCTGTTCAAAGTTATCGAATGTGAATGATGAAGTAGATTTAGAAGTACCGGAAACCCAAATTTCAGCAAAGGACATTGAGCAGTGTATTTTCTAGTTTCACGTGATACTCGCACCCGTCGAGTTGATTTCGAGTTAATTAAGATAGAGCCCAACAGAGCCGTAGATAAAAGCGAAGTCATTTATCAATAACCTAACATACTTTCTTAGGTGGCAAAACAGTTCGGACTGAACCTGGGCTAATCCAACAACCTTATCCTGAGCTAATTTCCTCCAGTTGCGCACTCAAATTCGGTTGTAATCCACTTCTACTTGAACATGGCACCTAAGGCACCTCTATATATAAGGTTTTCTAATAACGACTTGACAACTTTTTTTTTAAATAAAAGGCAAACTATTTGAGATATATCAAAAACTTTATTATTGGCTTGAAGTACAATCAAAACATTTATAAATGCAACTCGACTTCGTTTATATGGCCACCGCGGGCACGTTTGAAGCGGTCGATTCGTTGGACCCAATTTTCAACAACTCGGCCACACATTTCGACCGAAACGGCCGCTATTTCGCGTTCAATATTGGTTCTGAACTCTTCCAACGTCGTCGGCGTGTTGGCATAAACCTGTGGGTGACCTAAGTCACCCCACAGAAAATAGTCAGGCAGCGTTAAATCGCACGAACGAGGCGGCCAATCGACTGGCCCATGTCTTGAGATAACACGCTCACCATACATACTCTTCAATAAATCGATTGTAGCGTGTGCTGTGTAGCTTGTAGCATCATCCTGTTGAAACCACATGTCGTCCAAGTCCATATCTTCCATATCATGGCGCGATAACGCTGACCATTCACAGTAACGTGACGATCGTTATCGTCGACGAAAAAATATGGTCCAATAACGCCGCCGGCATTCGAACCGCACCAAACAGTTATTTTTTGTGGATGAAGTGGTGATTCATGAAGCACATTTGGGTTTTCACCCGACCAATAATGCATATTTTGCTTATTGACGAACCCATTGAACTATAAATGAGTTTCGTCACTGAAGATGATTTTGCGGTGAAGTTCATCATCTTGGCGCATCTTCTCCAGAAACCAATCGGAGAACGTACGTCCCTTCAAATGGTCCATCGGCCTCAATTCTTGAGTCAGCTTGATCTTGTATGGGTGTACACCAAGATTCTTACTCAAAATACGCCATAATGTGGTCTGAGCGATGCCCAATTCTTGAGAACGCCGTGGAATTGACTGATTTGGATCGTTTGCTACGGACGTCTGAACGGCTCAAATTTTTGCACTAAACTTGTTATTGCCTGTCTACTAGGGCGAGAATTACGACCGAAAATTGGAGTTAACGCTCTTAAAGTTGCAGTCACTTACTCCGAATATCTGTAGAAAATTTTTATAATTTGCAGACGTTGCTCGTTAGTGTACTTTACCATGATGAAAATGTTGAGTTTACTGAATAAATTGACAGTGATGATTAGTGAAAGAGTGCGTTCACAAATTAAATTCAAAGTTGTCAAGTCCCTATTGAAAAACCCTATATAACTCCAACCCTCCGGATAAGATTTGAAGACTCTGCCAGACGGATCATTGTTATCAATGTCTACATGTCCTAGTCATCTCAGGTGACTAATAACCAGCTATCTTTCACCATAATTCATCGAAGAATCTCCTCAAAGGACAACAAAGAATTTTCTTCCCGACAGAGGATATTTTCATCTCATATAGAGCCTGCTTAGTTGCTCGGGATAGAGTCTTGCTACTCAAATACCTTCTTAGCTCAAAGAAACCAAGGTAATTCTGGAAGAATTTATACGCAAAGCCAAGTTAGACAAAGCTTCTTATTACATCGAAATTAATGCTGTCGATTGTGAGGTTCTGTCCAATTCGTAGATGTTGTGAATCCCTTATTGTTGACAACATATACTTTCTTTTGTCCTCAATTACCATTTTGGTTCTTTCCGCTTTAATACTAGTGAACGCCAATTATCGACGTACGTTAGTAGTTACTCAGACTTTTGAAAGATTGCGAATTCCATGTTCCCTTGTAGGCTCCGCACAATCCATGTTATTAAAGAAGTCACATGAAAGCGTGTCATCCTATCTAAAACCTATTTTGACATCAAAAATCTCGGTTAAGTGGATAATGCTATTTTGCACAGACGAACGAGTTTGGCAGGGATGAAAAAACTAGACATTTCTCTACAAGTAATAATGCTGCTATAAGTGAATTGGTCTATTCTCTCCACAAAGTCATTTCCAACTGCTTTGAATACCTTGGCTGGTAAGACGTCAGGTCCAGTTGATTGCTTGGATTTTACTTAAGATATTGCTTTGATGTCTAAGTTGTATGGTGTACTTTACCTAATGGTGAGATATTGGGTTTCTTCGCCGTTATACAGTCTGCATATATATATGAAATACAATATATTCAGCACCGACTGTGACTTTACTACAAAGTTTCCTTCTTCATCTCTACAGGTTTCTGTACGGCTCTTTTTGCCTTGACAGGTTTCTTTTATCTGTTGGTAAAAAGGTTCCTAGAGTGCAACCTCTCAATGTTTTCGATCGTGCCGTTCTCATGCTCTCTTTTCTTCTTCTGGAGAAACCGATGTTATTTCCGTCGCTCTTGTGCATAAAGCACAGAAGTGGCTTGCATCCTAGTCGGGTGAAACCCAGCACTTCAGTTACTGCTTCTCTGATTTCACGATGGCAGTGTTGCCACTGGTATTCGTTACTTGATCCTGGCAGCATAGGAATTATTGACAGATTTCGAGATACGCATTCGGCGAAGATTCTGCTAATCTCTTGAGATTGTAGCTTTTCTTTTCAATGTTGGCTGCCCGGAACGTTCAGGCGTCTAGAAATCTGAAGGCATACCTATGGCTATGGTGATGGTCAATAAGCCTACCATAAGTCGTTTTCCAGACCTGGTGTCGCTAAGGCGATGCTTATCAACTGTCATCCTAAGGTATCTTATCGAGGATCTCGAGGAAACATTCGCCGGTGACGTCGTCCTTGTCTTCCGCTGCGGCATTTGCGTATATTAGGCTTATGATGAATTTAACCTAGATACAGAATGTCATAAGATGCAAACTTACCTGTCGGAAGCTCAACTCTTCTTGCATATGCCTGCCGCATATGGTCAATTCCCATTCAAATAAGTGCTTTTTCTTTCCCTATAGCAGTAACCATAGTATATATCATAGTTGTCCATCCTCCTTATGTCCGTTGGAACTCCGGGATAGTGGTAATATCTGTCAAGGGCCTCTGAAAATTGATCGGCTGAACGTGACTTGTTAAGGGTCCGACCATTCTAACGATCATCTACAATAAATTCTTTTCTCTTCGGGGCCATTTTAAATTCGTCACATCTTTTTAATCTCTTCCGTATAGGATTGTTAGCCCGTTGATGCTGTAGGCCAGTGTTATGCTGTTGGTCGAACATGCCTTTGCATCTTAGCCGTCATAAGTAACGGCTTACTCATGCAGTTAACGAGGACGACAACTGGGAGGTTAGGACAGTCAGCAGTTTCTCGAAATCCTTGCAGTTCCTGCCCTTGAGGAAGAATACATCGCATAAAATCATCTCTTTCGTAGATCGGACATATTTATATTTTTTATCTGAAAATTTGCTTTACGGCGAAAAGTAACTAGTACTTCAAACTCTAGGATATTTTGTGCCATCCTTTTAGGTTCCTGATCTTTATCTGGACATTTCAGGCTAAAGCAATGTTATCAGAAGTCATAGCACTCTTACAGAAGAGAGAGCTTCACAATAATACAGTTCATGTCACTTTGTTTTGTCTCCCATCTGTTCACTCAAGTTAAGAATGTGATGGATAATATCTCATGATATCCGGAGCAGAGTTGGTAAGCCTTCTGACGTCATAATTCATTCATGATAATCAAGGATATTTTTGAAGAAAAATGGTTCTCCGTTGTATTGCTTTTTCAACCTGTTTTATAGTCTTTTGAGTTAAGATTTAGAGGTGTCAAAGTAGATCAAACTGAGATTGCTTAAATGTCTTGACTATTTAGGATCGAATGTGGGCTATATAGACGAGATATCTCCCTGTTTTCTTATTGAGTCTACCTATAACTATAACTGACTATAGACCTTGAAAGTGTGTCACTTCAAGAAGAATGGTGATCTGAAGTTGAAAAGCATTCAAATTGTTCCTAGAGATTTGAGTATGGCCAGATCATCCGCGTCGCAGTTTCCTGGCGCGGTCGAGTGCTCCAGAACCGAACAGAAGGTGGATGCAGATCCGACTTGATTATTGAATGGACAAACGAACTGTCTAATAAATAACTGAGACTTAAAATTGGTAGACTGAAGGCTTTATGTGTGACTTGGATTTTTTAAATCTATCTGTAAAGATATTTTTCGGAAAGACTTGAGCTGTCTCCACTTGTTCCTCTCTAAGATCAAATTGCAGTCACAGATGAAGTAAATTTCAGTTATTTGACGATAAGTTAATTAGGGGAGGCCACGAGGCAGCGAGAATTGACTGAAATATTTAACATTTAGATTTGTCCGCCTCAACCAGGGGGGCAGAGTTAATTACAAAATTCCAACTTAGTCTACGGACCAAAGTTTAGAAAGCCTCCATGGGAGGGTTGAATACTCTCCTCTCTATAATAAGGGGTGTGGACATTGTATACCCTTTGAGAGAAAGCGATTTTTCAATAGGTCATAAGAGAGAGGGAAATATTTGCAGCTTCAACCTTTTTGTTAGATATACTGGGAATTCTACAGTGACTGAGACTTGATATGGATAACTGAGGAGTGTGTATGCGAACCGTTGGGATCAAATGGGAGATATGGCCGTGGTGTAGTGGTATATGCATAGACTCCTTAAATAGAGGGTTGCGGGTTCGTACCCCGCAATTCGAGGCAATTCTCTGAAAAAGCCTTTTTATAGAATTTGTACGTAGTTGCAATATATGAAAAATCCCGTCGGCTTTAACTCTGACAAGAAGGAGTTTCAAACTACTACACTACCCGCCCACACCCTGGAGAAAAAGCCAGTAAAAGGGTATTCGTATCCCCTCTAATTATCACTACCGGTAGCTTGATAGGCTTTCAGAATGTTGAATTGCTTAAAAGCATTCTGTAGCTTTATTGGGAATATACTGTTTAATCTTATTAGCCAAGTTTCGAAGCTACAAACTGCCAATTTATGCTGTTTCACACAGATCATCTCCGGGATAATCGGTATTTGAGAAAATATTCTCCAAGTGCAGCCAGGAAAGTGAGCGTGAGTAAATCAAAGGTTTTCTCCTCAGGATCAACCCTGGTGCCATTCGGCTGCTAGACGATTAACTTATGTTGATTGTTTTTTTGGAAAAAGAAAATAAAAATACGTCTTGACCTTAGTTTGGCCCTCTCCTTATCGCGTCTGTAGATCCTTTAGGATGCTTAATAGTTTTCCCCGTCGCGTTCTATTATATATAGTTTTATACAAATAAAATTGACCTTAGATCATAGCGGGAGGTAATGTATGTAAGACAGAGTGATGTTAAGAACTTTTTTTTTTTTGTAAATAGGGCTATTACCTACTTAAACGGTAATCTAATATTAGCACCTATTAAATATTCAAAGTCTTATGCATCTCAGACACTAGGCCGTCAGTATGGTCTCATAAGTCGTCCTCTGCACTTTGTCGCAGCCCAGCACGATTTTTCCCCTATTGCTTGTGACTTCATGAAATAGATTCTTTAAATGTCTGGATGGTGCAGATTTATGGTCAACATTCCATGTTTTAGTGTCATCATTGGAAGTTAGCAATATCTTTATTGTTAAAGAATTAAGCTCGTATTTGGCAAGAATACAAACGTTGGGTGTACCTTCTTTTCTCGACAGATTGAAGTTGTAGTTCTGTGCCTTCATCCCGCAGATGAGTTGTGTGCAGACGCTGTTTTGGAGTAGCGTTAAGTGTTCTCCGTGAAATTTGATGGCCGAATATGTTAGATGCACCTCAATGGTGATATCATCCAAATTGGTTGGTGAGCTTTTTGGTAAAAGGAATATTTACTTGGGAGACTCCGAAGAACTAGTCTGAGAAAAAATGTCCGAAAGCTTAGTCTCCCGCTTCCTTTAACTTTAACTGCTGAAATTGCTTTTTCGAATCAAAGTAATGAATTTAGCTTTGGGGGAGAGGATCATGGGCCCACTTATGAACATTTTCTCTCTGCGAGAGGTTTTGCCGTGGATTGCAGTGCAGAGGTCTGGGAGAAGTCTCTAGCTTCTGACCAACCAAATGACTCATGTTTCTAGAGACACTTAAGTTAGAAACACTCTACAAGCCGCTATTTATTGTAAGTAGTTTTCCGCCAGGAGGGGAAAAGCAATTGCGAGGTTGTTCTTATCGTCTTAGAAGACGTTCCAGTATCATCTTCAAAGACTTCTATTTATAGAGTGTAAAACAAACATGTACAGATATAATGAAACCTATATGAGTTATTATTTCATACTTGGTCTGTGCTTTGTAGCTGCCCTTTAAAGTAGATAAATTCTTCTCCATGTATAAAATTCTATTGATCAAAATACTTGAGGAGGACCAATTTGATGAGAAAAAAAGGTGACAGATACCACCAATTTGATATTATTGCAAGAAAGAAGCACGATTTCAATTTTTAAAGAAAAAATAAGAACACGTACAAGTACAACATGTGATCCTCCACCCACACTAACTATCTTACTGCATCGTCAAATGTAATTCAAACGAAATGTATGTGCTCAGTGATCCACGGAGTTAATGAAGCTAATAAATTAATTCAAGCGAAAATCCTGCAACTAATTCCGCTACGTTCGTTGTCTGCATTTTCCTTTTCGTTTTCGTTTCCCCAAAGTTTTTCTTTTTTATTTTTGTTGTTGTTTTTGCTGCTTTCTTTGTCATCTTTTACGTCTTTTGCTAGTTCGGTCCTTTTGAGTAATTTTACCGCATCGTCTGGTTAATGTTGAGTTGCGGAAGTAGTCTTGTACATGTGCATTACCAAGAAGATGATGATATTGACCATCATCTGGCGGAACCAACTGTAGACGGGATATATCCGAATACGATTCATCCTAGAAGGCAACCCATTCACAAAACCACTTCATGATGGAACGACACTCTATATCCACTGCAGAGATTTTGAGTGGTCCTAGAATCACTATACGTACATCGACCATTGGTCCTCATTCTCTTTCTTTTTGTGGCGCTGTAGTTGCAATCCTTCAATAGTCCTTTAGCAATTTGCTTCAAAATTCGTGAGAGTACTGAAGCAATTGAGTCGCGTGTCCTTTAATTAGCAATCCCTTTTCGAAATCACAACCAATTTCACATCTCCATACACATCCGTATTTTTTATTTTTATTTTTTTTTTTATTCCTCCTCGTCATCGTCATAGTCGTCATCGTTCTTCTTTTTGGCTTTCTTTTGTACTTGCACTCATACTGGTTCCCTTAGATTTTGGCAATTAGACAGTAGTATCCTGGTAGAATTGGATAATTACTTGAGTTCGCAAATCGTTTTTTATCTATTCAGCATGGCATACATCCTTTTTTATTTTTTATTTTGTCCCGCAACCTAACCAGTAAGGATGAAAACTCCTTTTATTCCTTTCTGTTTTTTTTTTTTTTATTAAAAAATTCAGTCTTGTTCTTGTTTGCTATCAAGGACGCCAATTTAGCTTTTACCACTTGTGATTGAGGTTGGAGGGTCCTTCATTTGGATTTCTCTTTTGGCATTATCCAAACACATGCATATATGAATTTACGTACGGGTCAGTTTGAATAATAAGTGAAAAAGAAAAGATTTTTGTGTGGCATTCAAATTCAAAGGATAGCCGGGATCTTGTTTGTATATTTTGTGCTCATCAGCTTGTTAGGAGGTATAAAGGGATGATCAGCAACAAAAGAGGAATTCTGCCATGAAGAAGTGGAATGTAGTGATGGAGTCTGAATTCGATCAATCTAAAACCCTAATTGGTGATACATTTACAATTTCACAAGCCAGTGATAGCTGCTGCACGTTTATGCTAACCATAAATGAGATCAAGGTTCATCCTGGCTCCTTGCCGGAACCTCAGGGTTAACGAATTCTTGGATTTGCTTAAAAGTCACGCCCGAAATTTGTTTAAAAAAAATCTTATCGATTATTTAGGGTTCCATTCAGTTGGATTACATGTTTTTTTATTGCCTTCAAGCAATAAGACAAACTATGAACAGATGTATTTATTTATTTATTTATTTTTTTTTTTGTTTCCCGTTGTTGACCATGTTTATTGTCTTGTTGACAGACCATCTCAAAGACTTTCAATAGGATTCCCATTACAATTCTGTCATCTTTTTGGGACCTGTGCATTAAAATGATTTTTTGCTTCTATCATTTTCCCAGAAAGAAACGCATCACCCGTCTTTGACATCTCATCAATTTTTATATTCAGCCCCTCACCACATCGACGTTGAATTTCCACAACCAGAAGCGAGCAAAGGATTGTGTTCGCCGTTGTTGTCATCAATCTTACAGCAAGTATATCAGGATTTTGAGTTACTTATACCTAGTACTGTAAGATGGTAAACAAAAGCGTAATGCCTCGCTACGACATCAGTAAGCAGTCTGCTGATAACAAAAAAACGCTGACCTTCCAAGAGACGTCGGGAAGGCCGGCATCCTGAAGTTATGCTTATATGAAACTCATACTGTCAACGAAAGCTTAATCCTAGGTTTAGTAAAACTAGGTAAATAAGTAAGTTAGTCCCGGAGTATTACAGGTTAACGATGTGCGTCTGTCATTGGCTGTATAAGTACGGCTGTCTGAGGTCGCAGGCTACGACAATTCAATTGCTGATACTTTCCCGACTTCTATGAGGACCTCTTTCTAAGCAAAGAAGTCGCTTTGACATCGGACACCAAGTCATCTAAATCCTCATAAGTTTTGTGTGCTTGGAAATTTTCCAGTAAGCGATTAAAGTGGTAGTTTATAAGCGACTCTGTTTGAGATGAAAAAAAAAATATAATAATAATAAAACGTTCAGGGACACAAAGCACAAAGTGCGCACGTGCATTATCGTAAAGGAAGACAATTTTGTTCTCTTTTCGCGTTATTTTCGTCTGAATAGCAGCATGGAGGCGTCGTTGTTGATGTTAAATTGCCGTTTTTGTATGAAATCTACCACGGCTGATGCTCATCATCTCTGTTTTACCAATAACAAATCCCGTTTGAAATGATTTCCAATAAATACGCAATTTCCACGTAAATAACGCAACGCAACGCAACGTGAATTTCGTCGTGTGGTCGGTCTTCTTCATGGCTTTAGTGTGCAGGCAATCTCTCGCCCGGTGAACAATTTTGAAAGTGAGAGTGTACTCACTTTGTATCTTAGGCCACCAATCAGACAGAGATTGCTGCAAAATATAGCCGCAGTAGCGGCCAGTCGACAGAAATGTCGATTCGGCGCCGATCAGCTAAATTGGGCATATCCGTATATATCCGTATCCGTATAAGATTGCGATGATGCATGAGTTGAAGCCGAATGAATGTAGCTAACGCCATGATTTCGCTAGTTGAGTGCTGGAAATATTGGCCGAAGATCCGGATTTTGCCCAAAAAATCATCTTTTCGGACGGAGCCCATTTTTGGTTCACCGACTATGTCGACAAGCAAAATTGCCATTATTGGAGCGAATACAAGCCATAAGTGTTCGGTCAAGCATCAATGTTTCCACAAAAATTGACTGTTTGGTGCAATTTATGACATGACCGCATCATCGGATCTTATTTCTTTCGAAATGAGGAAGGAGACACCCTCACCATAATTGGTATCAGGTGTAGACCGATTTTGACCGAGTTTTTGTTGTCAGAAGACTACTAGATCGATATATCCCAGCTGTGGTTCCAACAAGATGACGGTACATGCCATACAAGTGACGCAATGCTTGAAGTTGTAAAGGAGAAACTTGGCGACTGGCTCATCTCACAGCGAGCGTTCATCAATTTCCCGTCGCAAAATTTGACACCACTCGATGATTTTCCTTGGGGTTACGACAAGTTCTTAGTCAACGCTAACAAGCTAACTACTTTGGACGGGCTGAAGGCCAACATTCGGTACGCTATTGCAGAATAACGCCGCACATATTGGACCTTGCCATCAAAAATTGGACCGACCGTTTAAAGCACAGCCAGCTAAGCTGTGGCGGAGATTTAAATGATGTACTATTCAAGACATAATGGCATGAATGTAGCTTCAAAATTAAACCAGAATCAATTTTATATGTCGCACAACGTTGTTATTTCATTTAAATTTTTCTTCGCATAATTCTTATCTGGTCACTCTTTAGTATCTATCCGTATATTTCAGATAGCTGTAGTATAATATATAAAAAATCGATTTGTATCTGAATTCAGTACCTTATGTTCACTTATAGCAGCAGCTTAAATATCATTCCCAGTTTATCTATCACATCAGGTGTCAGAATATTATTTAATCAAAAGGTCTTTGATACCTACCTACAATACCATCAATCGTTTCACTGTCACAACTAGGTAATTGCATTTCCAACGATTTAATCGAATTTATATTCTCGGCATAATTCTGCCTGAAGTGCTATTTAAATTTTTGTCTCAATTTCATAAAAAAGGAGAAAAAAAAGATATTCAAAAAAAAAAAAAAAAAAAAAAAAAAAAAAAAAAAAAAAAAAAAAAAAAAAAAAACACAAGGACCAGACAACTCAATGAAATTTGATTTTACGAGGAAAAATAAATTTAAATTATTTTTCTATTTCGCCTGTGTGCAGAGTTTCACACTCGAAAAACACCAGATGCTACCAATTAAACGGTTGCCACCGGGATATCTACAATCGGCTGCAATATCTAGACGCCCAGCGTGGATAGATCTACTCCAATTTTAGGGTTTGAGATACGAAATATTAAACTCGTTGCTGTGCATTTGCATGTAGTTCCTTCGGTTAATTTTGAAGCAAAAATCGCGCCAGTTCTGGATTTATCCTGGAGGAGGTTTGAATCTTTTTTCTCTTTTGTTTCCCGTCTAATTAATATCCAGAATTGTATCATCAAAAAAAGGGTGACTGTGTACAGAAAGGAACCGGATGTGGGGCCTACTAATTAAAGTCAGAAACACCAATAATATAGTATACCCCGGCCAACGTCTGTCGCCTCTTGTTTTCGTGTGTTAGATAATTTGGTGCTAGATAAAATGAGAAATGCATTAATTAAAAGCCATGTTTTCGGAAAATAATTTGCTGGAAATTATGTAGTATACACGAGTATATATTTGTTGAAGTGTGCCTTTGATTATGGTATTTGGCGCGCGTGCTAATGTTTTAATGATGCTATCCGTGGCCATTAGTTTTAATTGAACACTTAAGCTCGCGTTGACTGTGTTTAGAGTGATTAAAATGATTTGTCTGCAAGGTTTTCACTTAGCCAAATTGATTAAGAGGCCCTTGACATAGTTTTTGGCTTTTTCGACCAAACTGCACGAACGCTAGGAATATTCGAAGCCAACTTTTGTTATTCCTAATATCACAATTTGCCTGAGGAACATCATTATTATAAATTTAATACGCTAATGATGGTGATTGTCATCGAGATACCCAATTTTGAAGGTTGGTCTTTGTCAAATTGTTTAGATTCTTTTCCTACAATGTCAATAGGCTATGCAGACAATTGTCGACAGGTTGTACGTCACAAGTTTTCGCAGATGGCGACAGCAATAATGCAGAAGGACCTCAATGCTGCAGTAGAATTGTCTCATGATAGCGGTTTGAAGCGTAACATTCTACCGTTTAAGGCTTTGGGCTAACTCACGAATTCGTTTGCATTAGTATAAGGCATAATAGATAAAAGCTCTCTGATGGTGGAGGAGACGAATATAATATAGAATATTGAACGAGCTTTTAATGAATAAGGCTTTTAGTGAGTAGCGGTGGCGCAAGTGGTAGTCTTTTGGCTTTTCAATCAGGCGCTTGACCGTTCAGTCTCCACCGTGGCCCGAAAAACAAACATTTATGCAGTCAATTAAATTTATGTGAGGTGTTTGGATTTAGTTCTAAGAGTATTCATGTTCTCTTGGGAGCTAAATAAGTATAAAAAATCACGGTAAATGTTTAACAATTTTTTTTTTAAATTTTCAATAAGTTAGTTTCAAGTTTTGCATCACTAAAGCACAGGTTAAATTGTTGCTTCTATGACATTCTTTTGTAGTTTTTTTTTTCCAAGAGTCTGGTTCCATTACGTAGTTCCGGGGGATCGGAGACGCACAAGAGTATTACGGGTACCTAAACTTTTAATTTCAGCTCATGCGTAGACAGGTCAGACCACAGCTAGTATTTATCACAGAGTTGAGGATGAAGAGATGAAGGAGTGATTAAGGAATTGCACTGTGTCATTTTTAGGCGTAAGTTTACCACGTCCGTCAAACCAAGAATGCTTCTTCGCTTTTATATGGTATCTGCAATGTTTGGATAAACATTACATATAAGTGTATTTGCTGTCTAAAGTTTTATATGTACAATGTAGAGGGTGATGGGATTTTTCCTTGGTTTCGCTAATAGTAACAGAGGGTAAATTGATACCTAGAATTTGTATTCAATGAATTGAATTAATTCAAATAAATACAGTTGTCAAGAATTGTGTCATACGTAGTTGTATTACCCCGGCAATACACCTAGAAATTTTTGTTTTCTATTAAAATAAAGTGGTGTAATTTTATTAAAAAGTAAAAACGATAAAACTTTGAGCGTTTATTTCATCTGGCTGCGTTTTTCAGAGAATAAAAATGTGACGCCACTCATCACTCTACTGCTATTACAAATGTAACAAAGAGTCCGATTAACAGTCTTTGTCGACTTTTTGTGCACTATTACGCATTTGTCCCAAACGATGAAAACGTTGGCTGTGATAACATATACTTAATGGCTATTTTTAGAGATGTTACACACGGGGTTTTTCCCTATAAACGTCTTAATTGAGAGGATTTCTAAGACAGAAATGTACAGTATTGCCAACTCGCAGCAAAATGACCGCAATACCCGATAACGCCACAGCCAGAGCGAATTTGCCTTCACTTCGCACTTCATTAAGCAGCAAATTTATGAAGAAAATTTTTCCAGTTCCTCATGTTGTGTCATTAGGGAAAATATTCGTAAATTTTTTTTAAATCCGCCGCTTCTCAGCAGTTCGCTTTTGTTCGCTTTGAGCTGCTAGAGTTGCGAGTACGGCCGGATACTAACACGTGTCCGCTGCGTATTCTTGGTTATTTGCCATATTGGTGGACGCGAATGAAGTCGAAAGTACTCATTGAACCTGTGGGTTTAAAATTTGATTTAACTTATTTATTTCTTGGGAATATTGACGATATAAAGTTTCTTAAAAATCCTTTCGTTGACTTGGAAAACTGATGTCTTAGCAGCGCCGACGCACAACTAACACCACTGACATCTACATATGAAACCTCACGTTTATATGCTTTTGAAGGTTGTTCTTATTCAAATTCATAAGTTATTCCGTTATTCCTCACAACCATCAATTTATTAAATAAGTTTAACCTTTTTTTACCTTTGAGAATCGATTATTCAGAAACGGTGTATCCATTGATTTTTCAATTCGTCATAAAGTGCTTGACTTAACAAGATCTTTAAGATATCAATCATTTTATATTAGTAGAATTATTTGCCTTACAAAATCGAATTATAACCCAGCTGAGATCATTGAAACCGATGACTTGCCAGTGAGCATTGAAAACAAAAACTGAATTTTCTTTTAATTGCAACTCTGCCTCTATTCAACCCATCGTAATGAAACATATCGCGGTAGGCAGTCAAGGAGGTTACTTTTCACTCCACCTGGTAATTCTGTCACAGAAGATAGACGAAGCTATTCAGAACTTGATGGGTCCCTCCAGAAATTGCTTTGAGTTGATGTACGCTATCAGAAATAACTCCTACTAATCGTCCGTTCCATGGTGGTATACAGTTTACAGCTTCCTTTTTTTTTCTTTTAAATAGCGTATAGTCCAGGTTGGAACTTGGTTTCGACTAACAACTCTTTCTGTCTATCTTACCCTTATCGCCTGCAGTTATGTACACCAAATTGCTTAAGGTTTCAATGATTGTGCCACCTAAGGTCAGATCTTTCTTTACCGTGCTGTTCCACCAAGATGAATTCGAAAAACCGTCCGGGCCGATGCACGGGTGTTCATTTGTTCAACATGTTCAAGCTATCGAAGCCGAGAAGTTCTCGGCTTTTTGACAAGTTCAAAGTCGCTTTGTACCCCATGCGTCGTTATATCTTCTTCTTCATACTATTGTTATGGACATCGGACAGAAAATTCTCGGACGGCGTTTCCATCCCTTTTTGATAAAGTCCTTCCTACCTTCCATACAGTAGGACGAGGATGACAAGGGTGTTCTTTCCTTCGTCTGTACTTTCTTCGTAGTTCGTGAAAGGTGATTATATTTCAATTGCCTTCTCAGTTCAGAAAAAGAGCGGGCGGTTATTTCATTATACAAGATTACAGCGGAGATCTGGTAAATAAAGTTTTTTACTATCTGTCTTATGCTGTTAAAGCCGCTCACGTTGCGGGTCTTTTCTTGTCTACAACATATTCTTAGTTTAAACTTCTGATTCAATCACCGCAAACACGCAAGTGTCAGCTCGCTTAAGTCTTTCCATAGTGTTAATATCTTCAGGGTATGCTTGTAGTTGTACAGACTTTTGAAATATTGTGCCTATCTGAGTTTCGAACGAAAAAATCAGATGACAGCGCGTCGCATCGTCGAAACCATTTTTTGACATCAAATCTTTCACTGATGTCATCATCGACTTTAATCGAGCAGCGGAGTTTCTCTCTTGTCGTCCTGCACAGACAAGCGAGTTTGGCAGCAATGCCAAAGCTATGCATGGCTCTAGGTCAATGGCTGATCTCCATTAACTCGATTTGGAATTTTTGGGTTTTTTCCTAAGATCGTAAGGTCAATGATGGTTTTATAAGCATAAGCCCACACTGGTAAGGACCTATAAGATCATTTATGTAGAGTTTTAGGAGTTAACATATTTCGATAGATAGAGTCGATGTTGAAGAGACTGATTCCTCCGTAGGAGAAGCACAGAGAATTGCATCTCAAGAATCGGATAAGCGGTGCTGAGCTTCCGTTCGATGGCCGGTCCATACGAAGTCATCACTTCGAACCTTAAGTATTTTTTTCGGGACTCCATCTGATACAGCAGACCCGTACGTTTTTAGTTTAAATACTGTGTTGGTTGTCATATAACACTTCAAATCCGGCGTCTCTGAGAAATAATTGATAATGGCACCACTAGTCTTCTTCATTTGGCGTTGGCAGTACGGGAATTCTGGAAAAGTTTTGCGAGACTCGATCAGAAAATGCTCTAGCAGGCACGAAACTACTTCAGTGATTTGCAGTCCGGGTTATACGCATTCTCACCTTACCTACAACGAGGTAGTAATTTGCATCGATGTTACCTCTTTGGTACATTCAGACATTATAAATACTGAGACAGTGTCTCGTCCATCGCAAATTGATCGGACCCAGAGCCTTTTGTCGATCTCAAGCCGCTGCAAAATCGATCTGCTTTAATCCATTGTATGGATTTTAGCCAAGCTGATGATCATGTATAGGGTTTTCCAATAGTTACTTGACAACTTTGAAATTTGTGAACGCACTCTTTCACTAATCATCAAACTTTCACTGTCAATTTATTCAGTAAACTCAACATTTTTATCATGGTAAAGTATACTAACGAGCAACGTCTGCAAATTATAAAAATTTTCTAAAGATATTCGGAGTCGGTGAATGCAACTTTAAGATCGTTAACTTCAATTTTCGGTAGTAATTCTCGCCCTAGTAGACAGACAATAACAAGTTTAGTGCAAAAATTTGAGTCTACATATTCGTTGTGTGATGTTGCCGTGTCAGTGAGACAACGGGTTGGTCGAAGTGTCGAAAATATCGCTGCCGTTCAAATGTCCGTAGCAAACGACCCACATCAGTCAATTCCACGGCGTTCTCAAGAATTGGGTATCGCTCAGCCCACATTATGGCGTATTTTGCGTAAGAATCTTGGTTCACACCTATACAAGATCAAGCTGACTCAAGAATTGAAGCCGTAACCGATTGGGTTCTGGAGAAGATGCGCCAAGATGATGAATTTCATCGCAACATCATTTTCAGTGACGAAGCTCATTTTTGGCTCAATGGGTTTGTCATTAAGCAAAATATGCTTATATAAAACCCACATCTGCTTCATGAATCACCACTTCATCCTCAAAAAATAACTGTTTTGTGCGGTTTGCATGCCGGCGGCGTTATTGGGCCATATTTTTTCGTCGACGATAACGATCGTCACGTTACTGTGAATGGTCAGCGTTATCGCGCCATGATTACCGATTATTTTTGGCCCGAATTAGAAGATATAGACTTGCACGACATGTGGTTTTAACAGGATGGTGCCACAAGTCACACAGCACACGCTACAATCGATTTATTGAAGAGTAAGTATGGTGAGCGTGTTATCTCAAGACATGGGCCAGTCGATTGGCGGCCCCGTACATGCGACTTAAAGCCGCTTGACTATTTTCTGTGGGGCTACGTTAAGTCATTAAATTATGCCAACACGCCGACGACATTTAAAGAACTCAGAGGCAACATTGAACGCGAAATAGCGGCCGTTTCGGCTGAAATGTGTGGCTGAGTCGTTGAAAATCGGGTCCAACGAATCGACCGCTGTAAACGTGCCCATGGTGGCCATATGAACGAAGTCGAGTTCCATTCATAAATGTTTTGATTGTACTTCAAGCCAATAATGAAGTTTTTTAAATATCTCAAATGGTTTGCCTTTTATTTAAAAAAAAAGTTGTCAAGTCGTTATTAGAAAACCCTATACTTGCGCTGAAGTTCACCCAACTGTCCTTTCACAGGTTCTAGTGTTCATTAATATTTGCATGGTTAGACAGCATACTGCAAAGTGGTATTATTTGGAACAAAACTGATACCAGAAAAAAAGCTTAGGCATAACTTCGATATCGCCCTTAGTACCTCGACCTTTCTTTCTGGTTCCTAAAATTCAGTTATCTGCTATAACGACTGCAGGAATTCCCTCTTGAAACACAGGCATATATTTACTTAACAAGGAATACAATACAGCCTTTCCTTATTTTCTTCCATAAAAATATAAAATGTAAAAAAAAACTACAAAAAACGTAAAGAAATATAATGGATCACTTTGTTTTAAACAGAAGATAGCCCATGTTATGGACATTAAGACTACGACGGTTCGTTGGTGCCCAAAGATCGAACGTTGCTAGTAGGCAAGATGTTCCATTCATAATAAAATTGCTGAAATGAATTAAGGTGAAACTCTCAAAAGACACAATGATAAGCGCTGTAAGTGGTGATAAGACCTACCTTACACTGTTAGAATACCAAGGTCGCTTTAATAGCTACCGCTGTGACAGTCTCTAGAAGGCGTTACAAAAGAAGAAGGTGGGATATCTTATCATTAGTTAGGTTGGATCAGCAGTTTCTGAAGTCAGTATCCGCGATTCCGCGGACGCGATTTTTTATTTATAATATTTTTTCATCAATTCATTATCATTTTCTTTTCATGTAAATAATATACAATACAAAGAGTTTCACTTGGTATATCCTAGCAATAGATATACACGTATACAAAACCATGTTTTTGGACAAATTGGAAGAAAGTTGAAATACTGGACAACAATTTCAATGCACGACTAACCCCGAAGCAACACTTCACGTACCATGGCAGCATTAAAATTACCATGCCAACTTCTTCCTTAAGTGTCATCCGAAAAGCTGAAGTAATTGTCTCAAAGTATGTCGTATGTCTCATACAGCAACATCACATTCGAGTACTGAACTACACTTCTTAACTTTTCAACTGAACTCTACAAGAATTATACTTAACTTTTCAACTGAACTTTACAAGAACTATATTCAAGTAACCAAATTCCCAAATGATGAATTGTTTTTTGCATTAAAGACGAAGTTCTTTTTCGACTCTTAGTGTATTCATTCCTTATTCTTCATAAATCTATTTCCTCTCTTCTCAAAGGAAAGGACAAACATCAGGACAACAAAGTTAAAAAAAAAAAAAAAAACTACAACAAAAACTGAAAAACTACAACAAAAACGCATGCTGCAAAAGCAAAACATACTTCTACTGCCACTTCAAGCCTTGTCCACATAAAATTGATGACTTTTGGTGCACAACTCTGACACGGCATCCTCGTCAGAATAGCTCTGGTCCTAGTAACGAAGTACAAACGGAAACAGAAAAAGGACAAAAAAAGAAAACAATAACAACATAACCCCACTCTAGACTCTGTTGTAAATAAATTGAAAGAGCAATAACTTTCCAAATATTTATCCCCAAAAGTCGTTAAAGTTTTCTTTGTTGTTTTCACTACAACGCGAATAAAAATGAAAAGTAAATCAGTAAAATGGAAAAGAAAAAAAGGATAAAACTTTTCGGCTTCATCAATTTCGACTCTCTACTTCAAAACATAACAAGTCATAAATTCTCTTCACGAAACCGACTAAAGAAGTGAATAAAAAAGAGTACTTAAATGGAGAAAAGACTAAAGGGGTGGAAACTAGTTAAGGGAGGAAAATTACTTAGCTACTGGAAACCTGATTGGGTTTTTCTTATCTCACAGTAGGTCAGGTGTTTAATTAAAATTGGAATAAGAACCGGCTATGAGCTGTAACACATTTGACGCGGCTCGCAGTTGAAATAAGATCTTTTCAAGCAGCTTATTGAGAGAAGCTTATTTCGTGGTCCGATTCTAAGCAAAACTATGTATCCAAAATAGCGTTGTTACCGGAAAGCTATATAAAATCCATTAGGGATATCCCGATAGGGATAGTCAAGCCTTAGAGAGATGCAAGGCCTTATATTTTATATCTTACATGTTTTCTGGTTCAATGCGACAAGGAGATGACAGTTTTTGATACTAAAATATCTTTAAGTAGCCTAAACTAGCGCTGGTCTTTAGTCCGGTGGGTTCAAAGAGGCTTTCAGGAATTCAGTTTCTTGGAATATCCTACCTGTGAAAATTCGGAACACCTCTTGGTGGAAAATTACTTCGAACAATTCTATGACGTTGCCATGCCAATCTTTTGACAGAGGGACTTGCCAAAGCATTTTCATTTATTTTCATATTGGCGGAAAGTTCTAAGCTTTATGTAAGGTATGACAATCTCAATTGAACTAGCCATAAAAATGTGCGCGCTTGCAAAAATTAAAGCTTATTGTGGAGGTTATAAGGCTTTCTATTTAGTGATGCAGGGGTTTTGCTCCTATTGCTTTTAAGACCCGATTTTGCGACAATCTTCTCAGCCGAAAGTAACTCACCCGAATGCGGTGATCTTTTTTACAAGATCACGTTTTGTTAAACATTCGTAACCTATTTATTTCTGTAGTAGAATTAACGTTTACGAGTATAACAAACCTTTGAGCCATTTCATACTGACTCTGTCTACTGATACCATAATTGAAATTTCCTTCGTATTTAACGACAGAGCTTAAGTAGTAAAATTTCTATTACTTTGGCACTAGACTCCCACTAAATAGATTTCGTAGCCTGTTATCATCTAGCATCTTTATCCAATTTAAGTGGCTCGCAATTTTGCTTATTAAATTGATGAGAGGCGATCGGATTCTCATTCCACGTAAAATTGCAACAATTATCAGTTGATAAAACTAGTATCGCATAAAAGAGAAATTACGAAAGTTTTCAAGACATTCAACAGTGCCTATTCTCACAAATTGTCCGTTTATTTTATCGGCTGATACCTCTTTACGTTGGTTTGGCAAAAATCATGTCAGTTAAGTTGGTGCTGAGGCTTTGACACTGCGCAGACTAACATTATCAAAAATCCTGAGTCTCAACGCCATTAGCCATGATGTTTGCAATTCCATTCTTATATGATACCTACGAACATACATATGTAGGTATGTGGATTTTGTATATTTTCGTTTGAAAGTTCTAATATTGGCACCTAGGGATAAAGGTGTAGGGATAAAGTGCCTACATAACTACAACCTACCATGTTAACGGCTAGTGCCTGCAGCCTGATACAAGCTTATATATTCGCAGGGTGTTGTTGTGCCGTGTTATTCCGTAGCAGCTGAGGGTCAGAGAAAAGGCCGCTGACTTCTTAAAAACACCGGCAAGAATTCGTTTGGCCTTTCTGCAACCTGCACAGTAATGACATCTGCTGTTTGTCTCGTATGAATCTCAACTGTCCATGGAAGCCCTAATCGAGAATGCAAGTAAACCTAAACTAGCTTCAGGCTATTAAAAGCTCTTCTCTATGCCTAGCCTAGCGAGTTTATCTGTAATCGCATTACCCCTGAATCCATTTTGAGCAAACAAGACCCTGTGAATGCAGCCTATATACACAGAAACTTTTGATTTCTCCAACCAGCTTGGCTTTAAGCGCTGTCGCAACAGATCCAAATCCTTCACCGCCTCCACCAATTCTTCGTTATATGGTATATTTCGTTGGCAACAAGATTGCATATAACTCAGCTTGGAATACAGAAGCAATTCCTTCATTTTGGTTTTGGTTTTGGAGCCATCCGTGAAGACTACTTCCTTTTGCCGGCTCAGATTATGAAAAAAACTATTCCTTTGCACAGTGGAAGTCGATTCCGCACTTTTTCCGGAACAGAAGTACTGATGTAATTGCACTAGTTGGCAAATTCATAAGTTTAAAGTCAAAATGAAGTCGGCCGTGCAGTTCGTTTTGTATCAAAGACCACATTAGTTTAAATAGAAGAGCTCCAAAGAGAGATACATCAGTGCGTCTAGAACAGAATAAGGCGTGCTTCATGCAGACAAGACACACAGTTCTTTGAAGTCTGGTAAAAGCAACAGGGACATATTTTCGATAAAGTTTTTTTCATATAAGTACCGACTCATAAGATTCAATTGGCCTTATCACAGCCATGTAGATCCAAACAAGCCTTTTCAGTAACAAACCAAAATGCCGACAGCGCCTTAGGGGTTTTTGGCGGAACGTATTAAGTCCAAGGAAGTTTGTTATCCATGATGACAGCCAAGTATGATGAAACCTTTAAGCACCAGACGAGTTCGACCAGAAAGCTTCCTCCTTCTTATAAAGAGAATAACCTCAGTTTTGAAAGGATTAAATGAAAGCCTATTGTGCACAAATCGTCGCTCACGTCTAGGGCTGCCTGCGCCTTAGAGCAGACAGTTCAGTTACATCATACGCTTATCATTATAGTTTAGACCTCGAAGCTGTTAAGGACGTTAAGCAGTGAGCCGACCAACATGCATCATAACAGTGGAGTCAGAAACTTCACCTTGCGGGGAACACCTGTCTATCCCGCTATCACAAATTGGTTACTGTTAAGGTTTGTAATTGGTGTTCTACTCATCAGCAGCGTCTTTGTCAACAAGATTAGTGATCCGTTTACGCTATGTTGTCTGGCCTAGTTACACATGCCCTCAAAATTTTTGTTGTCAAAAGCACCCTCAATGTTGATAAAAATGTTCAGCGTGTATTCCTTATTATCAAATGGGGTTCAATTTTGCATACTAAATCTTGAAGCACAACTTCGCATGATCTTCCGTGTTAGAGAGCATGTTGCATCTCACCAAGTTTCGCACATGGATTTCGATCATTCTCTCCATGCTCTATAATATGAAGGAAGTCAAACTTATAGGCCTGAAGCTCTTGGCGAGTGCGTAATCCTCTTTTCGAATTATCGGTATAAAGCTATTTTCACACTTCGACAGCGCTTCGGTATGTATTGTATGACAGTGCCATTAGGTCTAAATCTTTGTAACATAACTGGGTATATGTATGTATGTCATCGGTGCCAGTCGACTTAAAGCTATCAAAGGAAGCAACAGCATAGTACATTAACCTCTTGGGCACGGACTGATTAAATAAAAAAAAAAATAGACTCAACACGCCGAAGATGAGGCAAATAGCTTACTTGCGACGCCCAGTTGAGACCCAAGTTTAAGGTGGTATATATATACTTAGAGAGATGCTAACAGATTATTTAAAGAATGATTCCCATAGTATCTTAATAATCTCATCCAAAACTTGGTGCCCATTGAAATCCGCCAAATAATCAGAAAAGCGAAAGCAATTCATTGGATTATTCTAATTAGATCTTGAGGCTAATTTGAGATAAAAAAAATATTTTTTTCAAGATTAAAGAAAAACTGTACTGTTTCTTATCCAAAAAGGAAATCCTCATATTCAAATTAAGATACATTGAAGCAATTTTTACTCATCTTAAGTCGCCTTTCATTGTATTCTCAATCAATATTCGATTGTGACTGCTGAACGTCCCCATAATCGAAAGGAAAATTACTAGGCGTTATCCTACCAAAAGAAATTAGTGTACTCAATTATGTTGTAATTGAATTTCAAGTCGGAATTATTTCGATTGCCATCCGCTGTTGAAGGGTGGACAGATTGGGTGTCTCACCCTAATTGAAATAATCCAATCAATGGGCCATGAAATGGATAGAACAAGGACACCATTAGACTAGTAGGAGAGTATTCATATCTACCTACTTTCATCGATTCTTCTGTCATCATTGTCGTTGTCGTCGTCGAAGTCCTCATCATTGTCACTGTCTCCGTCGTTGCTATACTTAACCATTTTAATGACCCCAACTTAATTACTTGATCAATATTTTACCAGCTTAACTTGGTGCTGCTTTTGTTCGAGATATTTTTGAAATCAACCAATTGGGAGCGTTCGCGACAATTTTGGTCACCTCGCATGTTGGTGACGATGAGTTAATAGAGTTCGCTAAGTTATTATCCTTTTTTCGCCTTTGTCCTAACATTCAGCAATAAGAAAGTAGGTTCTCCTACCTTCCTTGGGCTTGTCAGTTATTCGGAAGTGGGTTGATCAATTAAATAAGATGGCACAATGAATAAAACACACTTGAGTGACTTGACAAGGAAAATTAGTCGTTTTCCTCGTTCTCCATTCTCTGTTCATTGTTCATTCGACGTCTTTGCTCGTTCCCCCATCTATCGATAATGTTCTTGAGTATATTTTGGGTTGCAGAGCACCCTCAAATGTGTCCTTGAACTATGTATAGATGTGTATACTTTCACTTATTGTAATTAATATAAAAAATTTATCTCAATTTAGATCCTATTCGAAGTCTCAACATCAAACACAGATGGGACGAATCTTATATATTGCGCGACGACAAGATGGTTATGGAAACGTGCCATCTACCACATCTCTCTTAGTGGGGGCATCCTTATTAGTGTCCTTTTGTATGTGACTTTTTTTAAGCTTTCTTGTGTTAGTCCCGGAGCGTTTTGGAAATTACACACAGAAATACACGGTTGATGTGGAGAAAGAAAAATAGAACCGACCTAAGACGTGCCATCTAAAGAAAGCGTATTCGGGTAGTTACATTAACACTCCCTGAAGCAATACATCTGTTACCGCTATTCTTTCTTTACTCGCTGTTTCCTCTATTCCCTCTGATCATTCGGTTTCAATGTTAACTTTCCCGCCTTTGAATTGCCCTTGGTTCCATTGTCTATTTAACAGATTCCGTTGTTTCTACTTGTACGTTTTCTTTTTGTTCCTTTGCAGTGCTTTCATCTTCCTCATTAAGGTATCGCTTTGGATGCCTTTTGTTCTATTCTGTGAGTATTTGTATGTGACTGACTCCTTTCTTGGTTGTGTAGCTTTAATCTATACGAAATTGAGGAGATACTTTCCTGGAAGGACTTTCAATAAAATTAATTGAGTACTTTTGTTCGTTTATTTTGGAAATGAAAGAATGTAAGTGGATCTTCTTGGAATCTTCGGTCGTGTGTTATACGCACGCTTTGCTATCACAGGGCTAGCCACACGAGGCTTAAGGAAGAGTTCCAGTAGAGCAGCGACTTAGATTGCAAGTCTTTAATTCTAGACACGTGAATGAATTGAAAACTTTAAACTTAATTGCTAGGGTAAACTCTAAAAGGCTTGCTTTGTCTTAAAGCGGAAGGAAGTTGTTTTAATTAATTTTCCTTCGATATAAGGAGTACGCCTTAGGAAAAACATACTAACTGGTCTAAGATCAGAACCTATTAGGGTCTGTAGTAAGCTCGTCATTATCCTATAGTTGATTTCTGGCCGATTATTCAACTTGACTAAGTTCCTAAGATTACTAAGATACAGTAAGAAATTCTGGAGCTTCATTGGACTATTGAGTACTGTACTCGTACGTGCCGATTTTTGACTTTAAATGGGCTAGCCTGGGGGCTAACAACACCCCAGACAATATTTTCCTAAAAATTGTATGCTTTGCGGCTGATAGCACCTGTTGTCCGCTCAGAAAAACTTAAGATGCATAAGGAAGATATGGCAAAATGTTCAAAATACAAGAGTGTTGTCAACATCCCACCTCCCCAGTTGGGTAACTTAACTGTCTGGTGAACTTGTGTTTTTTTTTATTCAAAAATATCATTTGGAAAACACCAGGAATGCATTCAGCTCTGTATTTAAAGATACATATTAGTGATGATTTAAGTGAAGAACCGGAGTCTTAAATACGGATAATGGCCTATCTGACTTTTGCTAGGAAAGCAGAAGGAAGTGAACAGACGATCAGTGGAGGTGAATTGATGGCAAATAAAGCTGAATATTCCAATGGCAAGGATGGTAAAACAAAGAGGTGTACCGAAAAAAGCTTCTTCCTGCAGAAAGAACGAGAACAGCAAAGTTAACTAAAACTTCATGAGAATGTTATGACTTTCTTTTTGACGGCTTCGTAGTAGACTTGATAGCTAACTGCACTTTCGCACGATCTTCTGAACGTAAAGAAAGTCAAATAGGTCTAAAGCTCTCGGCGAGCGTGTAGTCTTCTTTTTTAATTTTCGGTAGTACAGTATTTGCGTCGTTCAGACTGCAGTCTTTCCAATTCGGAGCACCAGAGAGAAGTGGTTTTCTACACTCATAAAGATGTACAGGTTCAAATTTGGAAAGACACAATATCAAAGAACTGCTAACAATGATTTTACAGATTTTATATATCATACTGAACTCAGCTTTTGGCTTTTTTCCAAATCTGCTCCTTTTATGAATTTCTGTGCTGATGCTAGAAGAGATAGTTCCTCTTAGACAAAGGAAAATTCAATCTACTGTCCAAAAATGTAAAGTTGAGTGAATTACCTTGAAACGGTAATTGCTTTGGTTTCGGCCAAATTTATATTAAATTTCACTTTGCTGTAGCAAGAGAGTAAATGTTTCTTAGATAATGTGCCTACATCACTAGCATCTGCCACATCCGCGTCTAATATTCGCAGTCTGATGCGTCCTTAGGCCGGACTTTCGCAGAGGAATTACTCAGCGGTGTTGTCATCACATACACATCAAGCGTCAGCGGTAAGCATCCTGTAGTCTTTTTCACTGAGGTACAGTAGCAAAGCTGCTGACCTCTTAGAGATCTCGGGAAGCATCCATTTGGTCCGCCGGCAACCTGAAGAATTAGGCCATTTATATGTTATTCTCATATGAATCTCAACTGTCAATGGAAGCCCTAACCAAGAACTCAGGTTAGACCAAGCCTAGGTTAAGGCCATGAAAAGTTCTTCTATGATCCCGTTGTGAGTACGGACCCAAACAATCTCACTGCGGACTAAGCGCAGTGAAGTTTGTATTCTCAAACTAGCTTAGAAGGTTCAACAGGGATTTAAAATTGCTTGGTTGCCATCGCAGATACAAATTCTTCGCCTCTCTTATCGTTTTTCCACAATATAGTTCGTTACCATCAAGATTGCGTATAACTCCGCTTTGGAGACAGAAATAACTTTTTCCTAACGAGGAGTGAAATCTACTATTTCGTCCTCCGAAAAGACACCAGCGCAGCATCCTAAATCGGTTATGGAGCTGTTATGAAATCAATAGCGTTTTTTTACAAATTGTAATTAACACAAACCATAGTTATAGGATCATTTCCTCATAATTCGTTTTGTGCCTAGAAATAAGGAAAAACTGTTCTCTAGGTCGCAGAATGCGAGTAGTAGCATAAATATTAATCATCGATAGTAAAAGCGAACAATCAATATGAGCACTTAATATAGAGTTTTTCAATAGGGACTTTGGCAACTTTGAATTTAATTTGTGAACGCACTATTTCACCAACCATCAAATTGTCACTGTCAATTTATTCGGTAAAGTCAACATTATGGTAAAGCACACTAACAAGCAACGTCAGCCAATTATTGTATAAAAGTTTTTTACAGATATTTGGAGTCGCAAAATCATCTTCAGTGACGAAGCTCATTTTTGGCTCAATGGATGAGCCGTCTTCTTTCGTCGACGATAACGATCGTCACGCTACTGTGAATGGCCTTATTCGTGCGATTTAACGACGCCATTGGTTTATGCCAACACGCCGACGACGTTGGAAGAGCTCAGAGCCAACATTGAACGCGAAATAGCGGCCGTTTCGGCCGAAATGTGTGGCTAAGTCGTTGAAAATTGGGTCCAACGAATTAACCGCTGCAAACGTGCCCGCGGTGGCCATATGAACGAAGTCGAGTTCAATTCATAAATGTTTTGATTGTACTTCAAGCCAATAATAAAGTTTTTGAAATATCTCAAATGGTTTGCCTTTTATTTAAAAAAAAAGTTGTGTTCTTCTTTGAGCAAACGGTTTTGAATTAATAAGCGCAAACGTTGCTTCATAAGGAGGCATATCATTGTTCCAGTTAATTCTACGGTGGATCCAAGTAGCCACAAGCCAGAAGGGCGACAGCGATTAAAAATACTTAGTTTCATTGGGGAAATAGACGGTGATGCCTTTAAGCACTGTCTTACTGTCGTAATGGCACATTTTTGGGCTATACTGCTAAAAGATTGACGCGACTCTAAGCATATCTATGTTCCGTACTTTTTTTCTTATGAGTTCTACTTGAGGATACGGATCGAAGAGGTACTGGAACTACCATAAGATGGTGGTCAAATTGCACTCCAATATCGGCTCCCTTTCGGTCATCGAAGATTTATAAATCTTGCGGGTACCCGCAATAGCAACAGCTTCTTTGAGTTGCTAAAATCAACGAACAGGCTTTTCATTTAGTAAGACGTCAAAATTATTCTGAGTATTACTGAAAAGTATATTCTGCATGACACCACATTCATACCATAGCATACGGGTGTTAAGGTTAATACTCGTAGACTTTGCGGCGGATCAACACATTGTCGGTGATGGTATTAACTCAATATTGACACGGTGACTTTGATAACTCTTGATCAATCAACCGTCAAATTTGACGTCACACGGCTATAGAGATTGCCAGAAGTGTCCTTCATCTAGATACATAATAAGCTTCTCTAAACCACCGTAATAAAGTCACTGAGTAGAAAATGCTTAATGAATATGCGAGCTAAACGGACAAAAAAGAATTGAATGCCGGCTTCTTAAGAAAAACTAAAGGGAGTCGAAAGAGTAGCAGGAATAGAGTTTGAAAATGTTATCAAGAGTTAAATAGGACATTCCAAGGCTCGAGTTTAGTCTTGCAAGGATGAAGGAGTAGAATAACAATTGTTGAATAGAGATTTGATGCTAGACTTGTGTAATCTATATAATGATGTTTAAGATCAAAATTACGCTGACGGACAAAGCGATGAACGATGATAATCTACAATTTTTCCCACAAGACCTCGGAGACCTAAGGCCTAACAAAGCTACTGAAACTGGCGTCTTATCTCAACATTGTTTGCCCTATTTAGAAAAAGAATTATACTTGAAACTGCACTCATGGTAAAGGTATAAGTTTTCTCAATATCGACTATAAGGTCATATCTAAGATAATATGTGAGCGACTGAAGCTAATTGTTAATAGCCTGATTAGCTTCACATATTTCTGTGCAGTCTTAGGCCAGAAAATTTCATCATCGATCAAATTCTTACATCATGACAGATCTTAAAAAAAAAAATTCATGAAAGCAGCTATGGTATGGTATGGTAACACAATCGTAGTGCAAAGACCTTATGCACTGCGATCAGGTTGATTTATATTGCCACTTTCTCCAGTTGATTGTTGATTTTGGAATTATATCTGCGCTTATGAGAGATCATAAAGAAGCTCTATACGGAAAATATATTTGTTTAGAAGTATTTAGACGGTTGGTTGTTGACTGTCCCGGAGACTCATCACTTTCACAAGCAAAATCTAAATTAGCTAGTGAAGACGATTCTCAATCTACAAAGATATTTATTTCAAGAAATGTTACCGGTTAGGGTTCATTTCATAATTTAGAAATTTCTTTGAGTGGTTAAGACCATTTAGATCATTCCAGTATTTAACTGTGCATAATCTTGCCCTGTACTTTATTTAAAGTTTTAAGTCGTTATGACAAAAC
Organism: Volucella inanis; assembly: GCA_907269105.1. NCBI lineage: Eukaryota > Metazoa > Arthropoda > Insecta > Diptera > Syrphidae > Volucella > Volucella inanis. The sequence continues at coordinate 156,111,138 of OU026153.1, forward strand.
TCGAAGCTTGAACTGGAGGTACGCACTTTTATTGCCAACACGAGCCCTGGTACCAATACTAGTGAGACTTTATTCATGGTGGTGAGGTATAAGTGTGCTTTATGATATTTTAGGTGGGTCCCTGATGAGTATGAGTACCTATTAAGTGTATTGAGTACCGATTGACTCTCTGAGTATAGCTATTTTGACCTCTTCATGCAGTCTACTTAGTAGAATGTATATTATAATTCTTGCAATAAGGCAGTTAGTTTTGCCTAAAAAATGGTGGAATCTTTACTAACTGCAAATGAGAGCTGGGTTCGAGGTCCAACCACACTTGCTCGTACACCTTGAGGCCTTTTTAACCGTCTAATTTTCTTAAACTATTGTTCAGTTAGTTCTATTCCTCTCTTGTGAAGAAGTAGACCCATTACCTCTTCTTAAAGCTAAGAGTGGGGCCGAGTTGGTCTAAAGTTTGAGATTTGACAAAGGCGCCTTCTAACTTCCTTAGTGTTTCCAGATGACAACTTTACTCTGCTCCACTAGTTTGAAGTTGTTTTCGTGCTTGTATTACTACCTCTTGGATTACAATTTAATGTGCGGCTAGGTCTAATAAGGGTGGTGGCGATGGCGTGATGAATCCCGGTAGGAGAAAAACAGCAAAATTTTCAAAATCGCCATCACACTTTCGGCAGTCAATGGAAAACCTTATAAAGTCAAATTTTGCATATAAAAAAGCTTCTCAGGAGAGCCGTTCGAAACCGGCGATAAATTGTAGGCCAAGAGTGTAAAAATTTATTTATTTTTAGGTCTAATAACGCCTCTATTTCAGTTCAGGTTGTACCATATAACGGTGAATCCTAATCAGTTTTATTATAGCTAATTTTTGTTGGTCTTACATTACCGCACCGTATAGTATTCGTATGATTGATTTCATCGTTTGGTTGTACAGCCAGTAGATCTTCTTGGGGCTTAGATCTCATGATTTGTCCTGTTTTGTGATCCATAGGTATTTCGTAACCTTATTTGTTGTATGGTTGAGACGATGTACCCGAATGAGCTTACACCAGTTTCAGGTACTTGTTAGGGCATCTGGCAGAAGTTCCCTGATGGTAATATTATAGTTGTTGCTAATGCTAATTCAAATATCTTCTGTATATCCTATAGTTTTAGGATAGAATTTAAAATTAATTCAAATAGAAATAACTCATGACAGCCGCTTTTCTTTGGGTTAAGAAGGCAATTGAATAGCAAAACCCTCTATTGAAGCAATCTACCGAAATAAAACCAATCTGACCTCAATCTCAATCTTGTTTTATGGCACAGAGGTATAGACTTTGTTAAATATAAATGAGGCGCACCATATAGTGTTTTGGGGGAAAAATTATCGGGTAAACTGTGGTCTCATCTGCGTGGATGATTCCGAGTGGAAGAAACGATAAAACGATGAACTTTCCAACGACTTTAACCTAGCCAGAGAAGACCAAATAAAACGACTACAGTGATTACGATTCACTGATGGATAAGCCTGTTGGTTAAGCTGAAAAAAGTAAAGAAAATATACGAGTATGTCTGTCTGATCCGTTGGATATATTAATTTAGACATGGATCCAAATATGAATCCAATGCAGTTGTTCTCTTTATTTTAGAAAAACCAGACCTAAGGTAAACACTTTAAAACCACCAGTTAGTCCAAGAACTTTCAACATTGGTGTCGTAAGGAGCTACAGTGCATTAGGAAAGAAAGGAAAGAGCTGTCACTTGGACAAATGCGAGTATAAGGCCAGTTCAAATAAATACAAGAATGCAATCTGCAGCGCTAAAATAAAATCATGTAAAAAGTTTTGTTCCAACATTGAAAGTTCAACAAAGTGTGTCAGGCCATATGTCATATGTAAGGAACCATCAGTAGCTAGAGATCTAAAACTACCATACGGTGGTATGGGACCAGGACCCAATTCCCTGGACGCACTCCTATTCCTATATCAGCAATATATATATATACACATTTGTATATTTCTCTAGCTAGTATGAAATCCCAGAGGGGATAATACAATAGAAAAAAAAAAAACAAAATAAGCTGGGTGGTAGACTTTTTCCACTTACAAAATCCCTGGAATACGCGGAAATATATCAATCTTGTTTCAAAAAACTAAGCATGCTGTGATACCATTCTTAAAAAAACTATTCAGCATTAGCATCAAGTATGGATATGTTACCAAATGCTGGCGGGAAGTAAAGTTAGCTTTCATTCCCAAGGCAGGTAAGCCCAGCCATATCTAGCCTTAGTACCTCGAGTCCATAAGCCTACCGTCATACATTTCGAAAACTTGTCAAGTTGTCAGCAGCATTGAAGAATGCCTTCAACATTCCCGCTGTAAGCAGAAACTTAGAAAATGCTGGAGTTTATCGTGCACTAACAAACTTGATAACCTGTGTGTTCTGCAACAGGAAAATCAATACAGCACTTGATAACATTGTATTAAGAGTCACTACATCAAATGACACCACTTCTTATGTGGATCCTGGTTGTAAACGAAATATTTTTGAATCTAAAAAGGGAAGGAATAAAAGTCACTGCATACGCGGATGTCGTGAGACATATGGCCACCTATGCCCTTAGAATCCTTAGAGAATGGGCCCAGCTCTGTGGGCTGGAAATCAAACTGCCAAAATAAGAGCTTGCTCTAGGCACATGACAAAGGATGACTCCAGAATTTGACAATCTCTCCATAGATGGTACAACACTCAAACTTTCCAACAGTGCTAAATGCCTAGGTATCGTACTAGATAGTAAACTGAGTTGGAAGGTCAATGCCGAAGAACGTGTAAAGAAAGAAAAGATTGCCTTCTACGCTTACGCATATATTTTTAAAAAAAAAAATTGGAGACTTAACCCCAAGGCTATCTTCGGACAAACAAACTTAGGTAAATGACAAAAATAACATACAAAGTCTCATGCCATGAGAACGTCGCCAATGACTGGACTAGGAAATATAATATATTTGGCCTCTTGTCAATGTATCTACAATGTATATGCAGCTAAATGAATGGAAACCAAACCCGAAAGACCACATTTTAATCCTTTCATGTGAATTGAGTTTCTGCTCCAGAAGGGACTATATAATACCCCATCACGACTTTGAAACACCAATCGCCTGAATTTTCCTAAGCAGAGAGTAAAGGGACAGAAAACAAATGCTACAAGACTCGATTTCCATTTTCACAGATGGATCAAAGATGGAGAGAGGAACCGCCGTCGGGATCTTCTCTGATAAATTGTACTTACCATGATCACGACGCCTGCCGGAATACAGCAGTGTCTTCCAGACTGAGATATCGACTGTAGTAAAAGCAGCGAAACTTGCGGCAATAAAGGCATTATGCCGCAGGGATAATACTATATTTATTGAAACCCAGACTGCCATTAAGGCCTTTGCGGCAGTCGAGATCAATTCGAGACTTCTGAAGGGCTCTCGTGGAGTGTTTAAGGCTTTGCGTCCAGAATAAGGTTACACTATGTTGGGTCCCTGGCCGCAAAGAAGTAGAAGGCAATGTACAACCAGACGAGGTAGACTGCAAAAAATCCTCTCTAGAAAGAGAACTAGCAGATCAAAGTATTAAACTTCCACTGTGCATGCTGAGAATACAAGTGGAGCGAACGATACAAAAAGAAGCCAATGAAGGGTAGAAAAACCTTCCAACCTGTGAAATCTTAATACAATTATGGCCGGAACTCAACAAATCCAGAACAAGTAAGATTCTCTTGAAAAGCAGAGCTGAACTATCTACACTTGTTGGATTGCTCACATGATATTATCTCACAGAATGATACTCTGCACTTTTTGTGCCACTGTCCCAGCCTAAGTAATTTCCACGACCTCTCAGAACTATCTTCTGCTTAACTTACGTCTCTTTTCGAATTCACGTATACGATAAAATGGCTCAGAGCCGTTCAGGGACCAAACGATAACTAACTCGAGGTGGAAAGCGGATACCAAAAAAAAGGGACCGAAATCAAATTCCAATCCCCCCCCACCCCCTAACGATTTGTACCGGAATGGGTCTACACAGACTTAAATATGATGAGGTATAAAGTGGATTCGGTTTCAGATACCTGATCAACCCGCCAGCATCTCATGTTCACTAGAGAACACTGAATGTGTTGTATGTATCTTGTCGGAGATAGCTATCTGCACAGGGTAAACCTGCGTTGCTTGCATATTTCTGCCAGACGTATTGATTCGTCCTCTTAATTCTTTCAAAGAGGATTTGAAAGTCTAATTCCTTCATCATTCCATGAAAATTATACACCATAAAACTAATTGACGTTCGAGTTTTCTTTCTCCCCAAGCATTATCTGTCAAAAAATTACATTAAAATGACATTCAAATCAAAAAAACAAATACAAAAAAATCTGACAGTCTCATATATACAAGTTGCTGGAGAGAAAGAATAAAAGACAAAAACAAATAACCAACCAAAAATAACAACACCAGTGATCCTCTTTTACATGAATCATTAAGCCTTGAAGAGGTAGAATTAGTACCCATACCCCTACTCATCGAAAAGGGTATCCTTGTCATATGTCTGGCATAGCATAAAAATTTAAAGTGCATATCCATATAATATAATATAAAAAGGATATTCGCTAAGAATATTGGTATATAAATTGAAAATTTGCCTTTGATTTCATGTAAAATACATTTTATGACCACGGTAAAAGGTTTTCGTGTTGGAATTGGTAGCTTTTACCGTTTTTGCTCCTACAGAGTTTCACTTTGTTGATGGGCAACTAAGGTGGATTGTAAAGTATTTGGATGCGTTTTTTAAAGGTTTATTTTCGCTTATGTTACGACCAATGACTATTGTATGAGGACATAAAACTAGTATTAGTGGAAGACAAACTTCAGCTTTAGAATCTTCATTTCGAGGTGGTACATATTCGTATTCCTATTTGGGAGTGCAATTTCGGAGATTTCGGATAAGTTTTTAGTAATGATTTCGTAAATGAAAGAAGTGCTATAAGTACTAGTATGTATAAAGGTTATTTTTTGATGAGACTTACAAGTGAATTTAGTTGTTCTATTTCATGGACATCATATAAGTCAGTTCTCACCTTATTTAACGATTTCCGTTTGATTTTTCGCATGCACACCAAATGTATGAAAAAATATCTGAGTCTTAAATCAACCGAGTATTAGCACTTAGCAATTTCGCTCTTATGTAGAGTTTGCAGCTCGTTTTTAAGGCCAGAAGTTAACAACCTCAGCTTTGGAACTGCTTAGCCCACTTCTTCATACTAAAAAAGCAATTGTTTCATGATTTACGAGGATTTTTTCTTATGCAAACCATTTTCCTATCTGGAATTTATTTTTGATCTTTCTGATCAGTCTCTAAAAGTTCTTAGTTAGGTTTTGTACAATACAACAAAGGATCTGTGATCTATGCTCAAAACCATTTCCGGGAAATCTTCCTTTCTTCGGGGAAACGTATAAGCTTTTAATTTTCTTTAAGGAAGAGTAAGTAGATCACAATTTTTTGCCACCTTACTCATGAATTCTGACTTACTTTCCTTTACTGAGGGCCTTTTGACTCTATTTTGGATTTTCCTAACTTGTGCTTGTGTTGCGGCATGGCACTGATTTCGCATTCTTTTGGCATTTCCAAGTAGATCGTGAAAAGGGAGTAATTTAGGCACACCTTTCTGAAGTTTCTAGCTTTGACCTACCATTCATCTTAGAAACACTCTCTAAATCTTGAAGTCAGCACCTGAAAACTTTAAATGTTCCTATTACCGATTGCTACTAGATTAATTGCTAAATATAAGCTGCATTTTTATTGGCTAATGTGATTGCGTGGCCTTTTTAATGCAGCCACAAGCGAGCTTATTTAATATTATTAAGTTAGAGCTACAATTCCCGGTTCAGTTTTGGCAGTAGCATGTCTAGCCTCAAAATATAGACCTAATAGGTACCGAAGCCGTGAGCCGCTATGCGCTGTCTGCAGATTCATTTAAATCCTGTAACCCTAAGAGCTTTCTTTGTTCATGATTTTGAGGTGATTTATTGATGTTTCAATCAGTATCCAGGTTTGTGTATTTGGATTTGGAAGATTAGGTGATGGTCAGATATGTATGGAATGTTTCTAAACATTTCAGCGGCAGGAAATTTGGCTCATAGACACATAATGACATGCGAAGTACTTGCTTTGATGCGAACTTTAAATACTAATATGTTTGTTGTTTTTCGAGATTAACTTGTCTATGATGTCCTTTGTCTAGTGTTAGTTGAGTACATGGCATCTTAACAAAAGCTGTGGACAATTGATTGCATTTTAGATATTAACTAAAAGCAATCTAAGGAACAAATCTTCGATATGGTGGTATGGTGTTGGGGCAAATTAACCCTGCATTTTTTTTTTTTTTTAATTTTTTTTACTATAATAGCACCCTTGCGCGGGCAAGGGAAAATTAGGAAAGAATTACTAACTTTTATTATTTATTTACTTATTTAGATGGCGCTCATACTTAAGCTGAGCCGTAACTAATAAGCCTCTTCAGTTGGCCCAGTCTTTAACGCTCTCACTCCGAGTTAGATTCGTAGAGTCTGCGAGCCCTGGTGTCCATCCGCTCTACATGTCCTAGTTATCTTAGGCAACTGATGTGCCGTTTTCTGACTAGGTCAATGTCACTGTACAACTCGTAAAGTTCGTCGTTGAATCTTCTCCACCAAAGCCTGACAACACAAATGGCACCGATAATTTTTTGAAGGGTTTTTCTTTCGAGATGACTGAGGATATCTTTATATGCTTTTGATCGACAACATACTTCAGCACCACAACTTGCTGCTGGGATGATCTAAAATGTTGATCTAAAATATTAAATATAGAGTCTCCTTAATTGTTTGGGATGGAACCTATTTAGTCCAAAGGAACAGCGATTGGCAAGCGTGTACTCTTCGTTTTATTTCTGCTGAGGTATTGTTGGTAGAATTAATATGTAGACAACGAACTCACTACCTTGTTATTATGGTTGTCGATTGCGGTCATCTGTCCAATTCGGCCATGTTATGTATCATTTCTTGTTGACAGCATATTCTTGGTTTTGCCTTCATTTATGGCAAAAATTAAAAAAAAATTTCAAGACTACCGAACGCACCGCTGACAGCATTTTACGCTCTCTCAATTATGTCGATATTATCGACACAGACTTGGACAGACTCTTAAAAGATTGTGCCTTCAGTGTTTGATTGTGAGTTCTGCACATTTATTTCATGAATGTTAAAGAAGTCTCATGACAGCGCAATCTTTTTAACATCAAAGTTCTCGGTTAAGTCGTTAGAGATTTTGACGGAGCAGCAACGTTTTTATCGTTATTCTGCGCATTCGGATGAGCCTGGCAGGGATACCAAAACTAGACTAATTGCAGGTATATGCATCCCTTAATTCAATGTGAAGATGATGGGTATCGCTCCGGACTTCTTGAGTTCTTACAAAATCTGCCGGTATATGAAGATTTGGTCGATGTGGAAGTTCCTGGTCTGAAGCTGCACTGTTAGGGGTCAATCAGGCTGTTGACGGAGGGTTTTAGATGTTCACAGAATAAGGCACATAAGATCTTGTGTGCGATGTTTACGAGGCTTATACCTTTTGTGGATACGATGTAGAAATTCCATTCATTAAGTATACACTCTTCTGAACAAATTTCAGAAATGAGTTGGCTTATACTCTCCATAAAGTCATTTCCAGCAGCTTACCTCTGCCGGTAAGCCGTCGAGTTCAGCTCGTTTGTTTGATTTTAGCTTATTTATTGGTTGGGTAGACGAAAGTTTTGGCTATCATCGCCTGAGTTGAATAGTATTTTTCGCCTGTCAGCGGGATATAAGGCTTCTTTTATTTCCATTAAGAAAATTTACAGAACTTAAGTCCTTTTTAACCGATTTGTTACCTACCGTTTTCGGCATTCGTTCGTTTTTATAAACCTCAAAACATGCCAAACAGCTCTCAAGGTAAGCATCGTAGGATGGTAGGATGTTGAATCACTTATACCTGACATAGCTAGCAGGAAAGTAGCTGACTTTTTAGAGAAATGGGGAAGAATTAATTTGTTCTGCCGGCATTCTAGAGAACCATCCCTTCCGCAATTATGCTCACATGAAACCCAATTGTCAATGGAAGCTCTAGGTAGGCAAGCCTTGCCTAGGAAATTGGTCTGTGGCTTAAATTTCCATGATCCTATTGAGGGCCAAACAAAATTCAGCATTTCGGTCCATTCTCGAACTGGCTTAGAAATCTTGAGACGCTTCCATTAATCCTTGAAGACGCAAAATTTCCTAATGTGCTGTGAAATTTAACAATGTTTTCCTTCAAAAAAGCACCAGGGTCGCATGCTAAAGAGGTCCTAAATCCATTTGTGAAAATCTGACTTTGTTCCCTTCCTGGCTCAGGTTCTGGCTGAAACCATTCTTGGGCACTATATTGTAGTAAGAAGACAGTCAAAAGACAGTCAATGAGAAAGGTTTTCGAAACTCCAGTGCATATTTAACCAAACTTGGCTCCACTATAAATCGGAGATATCTTTGAGGTGGAAACAGACCATTGCTTTTTTGTGGATATTATTGGGATGTAGGTCCAAAGAACTTTTCTTGGTGATAAGCCCAATTTCTTGCCGAAAGCTCTTGTATATTACCAGATGGTCTCCAACAACTTGAAGGCTCTCAACGTGACCTGTTAAGTCCAAGGAAGTTTTCTTTTCAGAATGACGCCAAAATATTTTTAGGCTTTGTTGCAGATTTAGAAAGTGATGCCTTTAAGACACAAGGCAAGTCAAACCAGTCAGCTTTCTTATAAAGAAAACAGCCTCAGTTCTGAGAGAATTTACTGAAAGCCCATTTCTGGCCTTAAAGCAGACAGTCACTAGCTATGATTCAACAAACAAAATAGCTTCCTCACCTGCATATGCCTGAGCGTAGGTTTTACGTCCATTGTGAGTGTTAGGCAGGCCGCCGAGTACCATAGCAGTAGAAATTATATAAAGCACAGCGGGCATCCCATATAACTCCAATTAGATTTCTATTCACCTACAATGATCTTATTCACAAATATAACGATTTGTTTACATCGTATGTCAGGTCGAGTTACACATTACTACCTACAATAATACTCAATGCCGATGAAAATGCCTAGCGGTTATAACTTCTTTTCGAAGTTATCTTCAGTTCTGGACAACGGAATTCGAAATGCTATGTCACAGGACCTTCTACGTTGGACGTCACAGGACAGAACTTCTGCATCTTAGATAGACGATGTATATGAAAAGCAGTTTTGCGGACAAAAATCTCGAACATGGAGGTCAGACTGATAGATCGGAAGGTCTTGGGAAGAATTAAGTCATCTTTTAAGATTTTCGGTATGAAAGCTATTCTTTCTATTTCTAAGCCAAGTGTTTAGAATGTGAACCAGTGTTATGAATTACCAACAGTAGGTCTTTCTTTTAGCATAAGTAGATATATGTCATCAGTGTCAAACGACAAAAGAAAGCAACTACATGTTTGATGGCCTTACTCGTCACTAAGACCTATGACGGTTACCTGTTATAGGTTGTAGCTTCGTTGATAGTAGCTGGTTGTGAGCTGGTCCTGATTCTGTTACTCCTCCTTAGGTTATCTGTTCGAAAGTGATAAATCAATTATTTGATGTTTTACTTTCGAAACAAATAACAAATATTGGATGAAAGTCAGTTGACAACCAGGTTGGACGATAATATGCAGTTCAATATATAATTTCCTCACACTTTGCATTTGCCCCAAAAGATAGTCCTGACAATGCAATGCTATCGCAACCTATGATAAAAACAATCTTTTTAGAATCAATGAAATCCATGAGTTTGTTTACTCCCTTTCGTTGTGTTGTAGAAATGGATCAGGATCATAAGGAAAATAAGCTGACGAAACAATGAACTTTTCTATTTTTTTTCCTAGTCTATCTCAGCAGCAACTAAATCTTGTTTCCGATTGCTTGTTGCACTCTTAAACACGTTAATCCTTCCATGTTACTGTGTCAATAATTTTTTAAAAAAATAATATTTCGGTGACTGGACTATTTTTTTTAGATGAAATGGTCAATGCAGGCAATTGAAACTCTTCTTTTTTTATAGCTTTTGCTTAAAGTTTTACTTTTTCTCAGTAACTCAGAGAAGTAACGATGCGGGACAGTGTATTCTCCATATTCTCCATATAGCCGTAATTTAATATTAATCTTGGGTGAATCAGGCTTAACGTATCTAGTAGGCACTTAAACAAGCCATGCTTTATTAACATCCCGTTCGCAAGTAACACAATGGGCCCCGTTTCAAGTCGAGAACCTTATTGTAAACATACGAATTTTCCAACTAGTGACCAGATTATTAAGATTATTTTGCACAACACGAGTCAATGTCCTTAGTATGTAGGCCTTGAAATAGAAAGTGTTGTGCCATGTAAAGTGTATTAGTTTTTCAAATTGGCATATCATGCCACTAACAGTAGATACTCTAGGCATTCTTTGAACTTTACTTAGTTTAGACAGATCGTGGAGAATGAGGTTTTTGTCCAACACTCACTATGAGATTTTCTTTACTACAAATTCTACGAGTATGCATGTCTTTTGAGCACCATCGATAGCTCCGAATGATTCCTAAGCTCATTTTATACGCTCCCACTTATGCATTTCGAATTTTTCTCCATTATTCTGCATATTAACAGATTCTACTTATAGTTGTGTTCTTGTGTACCTGTCCTGTAATATTAATAACCACTAACGAGTTGATTTTCATTGAAAAGCCACACCATAGTCGAAGATACAATTCCTAATTAAAATAGATTACCTTAAATAATTAACCACGTTTGACATCGAACAAGCCTATTGAATAATACTTCATCTCCCTAAACTCTTTATTATACAACGCCTTTCCTCTACGCTTCTACCCCTCAAAACACAACTTCTTACCACAAACTGTCGCAGAAATAGCACGTTCTCTCTGGTTATCAACGTCATCGAGCTAGTTAATTAAATCACATCACGTTAATCAAACTTTCATCAAATTACTTCACCTCACACACACGCATACAAACGCCCTCGGCACACTTCTTTTCGTGGTCCTAGGTATGGAACGGTTTATCCTTATACTCTTAAATGTCACGCAAACAAGTCTCCAAATGTTTTCTACTAAAAAAAAAAAAAAAAACCTTATTGTCATCCATCACATCAACACCTATATGATGTTCCAAAAACACCATACACTCGATTATTCCACACAGATTTGATGACAACCACTTGTCACACACATGAGGAAACATATAAATAGACGTCGAGTAATTAACTCATGAGAATCCCAAGACTTTCTTACACATAACCCAAGACCCAGATACAATCTCGTCAACGATACCACAAAGCCGTTGCCGGTGCTTTGAGTAGTCCAACCTCAGTTGATTGTATTCACCACCCAATTGGGGTTGGTTGGTGGGTGGTTCATATATCAATTAGTACTGGGAACGTAGTAATAGAAATGTCCTTGCCATCAAATACTTAAGTAGATTCATAACATTTCAATAAGCAGTTATGGTAAAAGTCTTGAAACAAAACGTTCTACTCGGAAAACACCTTAACATCTGTTGATGAAACCTTGCACGAGGACGATGTCAAGAACGAAGACGAGGTTAAGATTGAGGTTGAACAAGTGTTAAGCTGTTACGTAGTACAGTGAAGAAGAGAAAACACAACAAAAACTGAGTCCAGCTGACGTTTTTCTCACGATGATTGCCAATTCAAGGATTCAGTGCAGAGCTCTACTGCCAGGTCCAATAAGCATTGTGAATTCATTTAGAATGTCTGCGAGTGAAGCAGAGAGGAGAAATACTTATAGATATTATTTTCACGTCGTTAATTTGTTTTGTTTTTTCTGCAAGGCAAAATTAGCGCTCAACTTAGGATCATGATGACCTTTGAACGACTACAGCACGCAAGAGGAAAGTCTTTGCTGTCTTGTTTTACAATACATACAAAACAAGAAAAAAAATTTCTTTACCATGAGATTTTGGTTTGTTTTAATCTACCGCAAAAAAATGCCAAAGATGTTGTTCCAACAAATATTGCCACGTAAAATTATTCTTAAATACATTATATTTTAGAGCTTGTTTACATTATATTCGATGGTATAGGGTTTTCTAATAACGACTTGACAACTTTTTTTTTGTTTAAATAAACGGCAAACCATTTGAGATATTTCAAAAACTTTATTATTGGCTTGAAGTACAATCAAAACATTTATGAATGGAACTCGACTTCGTTCATATGGCCACCGCGGACACTTTTACAGCGGTCGATTTTCAACGACTCGGCCACACATTTCGGCCAAAACGGCCGCTATTTCGCGTTTAATGTTGGCTCTGTGCACTTCCAATATCGTCGGCGTCTTGGCATAAGCCAACGACTTAACGTAGCCCACAAAAAATAGTCAAGCGGCGTTAAATCGCACGAACGAATCGGCCAATCGACTGGCCCAAGTCTTGAGATAACACGCTCACCAAACTTACTCTTCAATAAATCGATTGTAGCGTGTGCTGTGTGGCTTGTGGCACCATCCTGTTGAAACCACATGTCGTCCAAGTCCATATCTTCCAATTCGGGCCAAAAATTATCGTTGATCATGGCGCGATAACGCTGACCATTCACAGTAGCGTGACGATCGCTATCGTCGACGAAAAAATATGGCCCAATAACGCCGCTGGCATGCAAACCGCACCAAAAAGTTATTTTTTGTGCATGAAGTAGTGATTCATGAAGCATATGTGGGTTTTCACCTGACCAATAACGCATGTTTTGCTTATTGACAAACCCATTGAGCCAAAAATGAGCTTCGTCACTGAAGATGATTTTGCGATGAAATTCATCATCTTGGCCCATCTTCTCCAGAACCCAATCGGAGAACGTACGTCGCTTTAAATGGTCCATCGGCTTCAATTCTTAAGTCAACTTGATCTTGTATGGGTGTAAACCACGTTGCTTACGCAAAATACGCTATAATGTAGTCTGAGCGATGCCAATTCTTGAGAACGCCGTGGAATTGACTGATTTGGATCGTTTGCTACGGACGTCTGAACGGCAGCGATATTTTCGACACTTCGACCTACTTGTTGTCTCACTGACACGGCAACATCACACAACGAATATGTAGACTCAAATTTTTGCACTAAACTTGTTATTGCCTGTCTACTAGGGCCAGAATTACGACCGAAAATTATAGTTAACGCTCTTAAAGTTGCAGTCACCGACTCTGTAGAAAATTTTTATAATTTGCAGACGTTGCTCGTTAGTGTACTTTACGATGATGAAAATGTTGAGTTTACTGAATAAATTGACAGTGACAGTTTGATGATTAGTGAAAGAGTGCGTTAATAAATTAAATTCAAACTTGTTAAGTCCCTATTGGAAAACCCTATACTTGTATGTCCCATTTGGTTTAATGTGAGAGCAAGTTTAATTTAAAAGATTATCTCAAGACATAGGCCAGTCGATTGGCCGCCTGGTTCGTGCGATTTAACGGCGCTTGACCATTTTCTGTGGGGCTACGTTAAGTCATTGGTTTCGGCCGAAACGTGTGGCCGAGTCGTTGAAAATTGGGTCCAACGAATCGACCGCTGCAAACGTGCCCGCGGTGGCCATATACTTCAAGCCAATAATAAACTGTTTGAAATATCTCAAATGGTTTGCCTTTTATTTAAAAAAATAAGTTGTCAAGTCGTTATTAGAAAACCCTGTACAAGCATGTACCACATCGAGTTGGTTGCTATGAAGCAGTCCCTTTGTAAGAGAAAAACCACATTTTGCTCTGGGCAGAACAACATCTACCTATATAGGGGAAGATTCGTCTTGAGGTTTGATTTTCAATAAGCTTTTTTTAAAAAGATTAAGCTGATTATCAAACTGATTTGTCATTTTTGTTCAGTATCGTCTGGCAAGTCATCATGGAAAGACTCATACCATAATAGCGTCTCCGAATTGTTCAGCTGTATTATAATCAGCGTTCTGTTTGAAATGTTTTTCATGCGATTCGAGTAACTTACATAAATGATCTACTGAAATCACTATTGCCAATACCATTCGCAAATTTGAGTCCCAGTTTATATTAGTGGATGATACTGTACCACATAGAGCACGTAGTGAAGAGACTATAGTAGCTGTAGCTGAGAGTGTACGCGAAGACCGTGACGAATCGATTCGTCTTCGTTCTCAGCAGCTTGGCTTGGTGTATTCTACAACTTGGCGTATTTTACGTTATGATATCGGCCTAAAAGCGTACAACATTCAATTTGTGCAAGAATTGAAGCGAGGCGACTTCAATTTGCGTCACATTTTCAGTGAATGGCCTCTGGAAATCATAATGAAACTCCGGTGCTTTATCGTAAAATTTTGTTCAGTGATGATGGCTCAATTAGTACGTTAATAAACAAAATTGCCGTAATTGGACTGATGAGCAACCCGAATAATACAAAGAGCTACCATTACATCCATTAAAAACAACGTTATGGTGTGGTTTATGGGCAGGTTTATTCATTGGTCCATATATCTTCAAAAATGAGGCAAATCAGAGTGTTATCGTCAATGGTAACCGTTATCGCGTCATGTTAACGGACTATGTGCTTCCTGAAATTCAAGCACATAGCTGAGCTCTGGTTTCAACAAGACGGCGCTATGAACCATACAGCGTGTGAAACAATGTGCATGTTGAGAAATCATTTTGGTGAGCACTTATATTCACGTTTTGCTACTGTAAATTATATCATATCACACCTTTGGACTATTTTCTCTGAGGATATGTAAAGTCTCAGGTCTTCAGGAATAAGCCAGCTACGATTGATGCCTTGGAAGCCAACATAACTAGTGTTATCTGCGAGATACCAGTCGCTATGCTCGAACAAATCGCTCAAAATTAGGCTTTCTCAGATGTAGTCGTGGCCAACATTTACATGATATCTTTTTTAAAGAAGTAAATGCCATGAATTATTATTTCAACCGATAATAAAAATTGTAAATTCACTTTCAAATTTATGTGTTTTATTTAACATTATAAATCAGCCCTCACGATGAATCACCCTTATGTATACACATTAAAATATAGATATTGATCTAGCCAGATGTCAAAAAGGCGTCCTAAAAAGGATGATTTTCGACTTCTGAAAGTTGATCTTCAACTTCCAGTCATCGTGATGTCGGCGGCAGGCGTCGTGAACATTGTAATTTCAATCGGTTTTCTCTATCTTTCACCTTTTCGTGAAAATGGATATCAAGTCTTGTACCATATGGTTTCTGTCCCATTTCTCTCTGCTTTGCAAAATATTCCGTGTTGAAGCACAAACCTAGTTTTCTCGTAAGGATTGAGAGTACGGTGATTTCCACCTACTAAGCTGACCCGATCTCAGAGCGCGTGTTCTTGCATACATGAATTAAGGGCAAGAAACCAAGTATATTTCTTAGTCTCGCGGTTGGCATCGTTCTCATTGTTGTGTCAATACATGCAATCCTCTATACTTTTGTCACTTACCTAGTTTTATTTGTGGATTGCCATCATACTAAGCTTTGTAGGTTAAGATGTGTCTGAGGGTGCCATGTACATCCATAGTAAAGCCAGTCTTGGGTTTAGGTCCCCTTTTCTTCCGAATATACGGTTGCAAGTTTAAAAGGCGATCGTTGATTTTTTACACGTTATTTGATATTGAGCTTGCAACTCTGTGTTTAACATTGATCAATAGTTGATAGGTTGTACCATCTATGAAAAGAAGGGCAAATTGTGATATAATCCTCTTATGTGTAATTAGAACAAGCTCTGGTTCTTGCCCATAAAGCTTGGACCATTTCCCAAGAATTTTTCTGATTCTGGAAAGGAATTTGTTGATTGAAATCATCCGCATCCGCAGTTACTTTTATTCGCTCCTTTTCTAGATTCAGAAGTATGCCGTTAACAACTAGGGTCCACAGAAAAGGTGATATTACTCTTCCTTAAGGGGTGTCTGGAGGTAGTGACCATCAGTTCAGTGCTACGTAGTGGTGCTGTTGCGGAGCATACAGGTTATCAAGTTCATTTATATAGTTATTTAGCACTGTGTTTTTGATTGTCCGAAGCCCGCACGTATATTTTTAACCCTACACAAGATTCAACGACTTTGGCTTGTTGCTATATCTCATGTCCTCTTTGCCTCTGGCTTTACCAGGTTTACCTGCGCTAGTTAGATATTTAACGACTGTCACCATTTTATAAAAAAAAAACTCTTGTCCGAGAGCACGATCCCGGTTCATTTCTTTTTATTTTTTTCGTCAACTTCGTTTTCCGTAAAATTTGCTATTTTCTTTTTTATGGGCGATAACCGAGTGATTTTTTTTACGGCAATTCCTCATTAAGTAATGCATTTAAGTATTCTTTTTATCTATTGCAAGTTTTGTTCTTCCTCGTCAACAGGTATCCTTTCAGTGATTAAATCCCTCCCAATATTTTTTTTAATGCTGTGCTGCAATCTTGGAAAAGTAATTTCATTTGACCAAGCTTGATCGTTGTACTGACATTTTGTTACCTCATCTAATTCCTGATACAAAGACTTCCAATTTTATTTAAATCTGCTTTACAATGGTTATGTTCTTATTTACGTAAAAATCACTTTGTAGGTTTTCCAATTTCCGCTCTACTTTGTTCGCATTTGAAAGGCTTGCTATTTGTCATTAAGCTCCGATTTCATTTCACTGATTCATCACAGCATTTCTTTTTGTATGTTGTGTCGACCCCTGGAAACACCGAGCAAAGGTTTTAAGTTACTGTTATATTATTGTTCGAAATTTGTTTACATATGTAACTTTGGCAATTAGTTCTTCATCTAGGTTTATGATGTTTTGGAGCTATTTTTGAAAATTTAGCGCCCAAAATAAGTGAATTCAAGGTCATTGCTCCACCAATGTGCGTTCGAATTAATATTATAATGAAATTGTTTCCTCTTATTAGGTAAATCCTTTTGTAAAAAAAAACTCCTTAAGATAGAATCCTATGTCCTCCTACTTTGTGTTTTGTACAATTAAAGGCAAGATCCTTTTTCAAATATCAACCAACAATCTTCAATCTTTCTTCTACGTAAGATCACATAAGACATCAAAATGCAAGCATGAGATGGATAGGTTACATGTAGGAGAGAACTTTCTTCCTCGCATCGAGTTAGCTACTATAAATCAACCACTTTATAAGAGCAAAAGCAACTTCTGCTGTAACAATATACAGTCTAACCAGAACTTAAAACCCTGTTTTCCATAATCAAAAGTTTTTGCCTTTCTGAAGTACGATTTCCCCAGATGAAGGTGTCCTAAAAAAGAATGGTTTCTGACTTCTAAAAATTAAAGTGCTGCAAAAGCAATTGTCGAGAAGACAGCATCATTCGCCCATTCTAATATATTTCGAAAATATTGCTGGAAACGCAATTTCGGGCAACGGTAGATGTTACAGAGCCATGATAACCAAATTTTTGTGGACTAAAATTGAAGACATGGACTTGGACGATCTTTGATTTCAGCACGATGTACGATTGGGTTCCATTCCACACAGCCCATCAAACAATTGATCTTTTGCGCCCTAAGTTCGGTATCAGTCAATTGGCCGCCTCAGAGCTGCGACTTATAGTAGACCCCGACCCCGTTAGACTTTTTTTGTAGGGTGCCCTTAAGGGTCGATGTTATGCGTACAATCCAGGAATGATTAAAGCCATTAAAATGAATATCGTCCGGGGCATTAATGAGATAGAGTCAGAAAAAGTCATCAAGGTCTTGAAAATTGGGTCGACAGGATGCGCTTCTGCGAAGCCAGTCGAGCAGCTACATGAATGAAGTCGTATTTCGTAACTAACAGGAATCTTCGCTCTTTGAAATAAAGTCATAACATACCGAAAATAATTGATCTTTGTACACTCTATTTTATTTTTGAAAAGAATCTTGTATTTGGGCCACCCTGTATGTATAAAGACATTGTTGAACTTGTAGAGAACTTCGTAATATATATGGTAGACATTATCGGCCATATGAAATCGGACTAAATATCGAATTATTAATCGAGAACACTGTTCTCTTCGGAAAAAAAATATCGCAGCTGTGAAAGCTTGTGTAAAAAGGGCTCCAATGTTGAGAATTCTGCATAAAGATATTCATCTCAAGGCTTATACGATCTTATTGGCGCAAGATCTAATGCCTCAAGGCTATTTACAGCTTTCGATATTCAGTGATCAACTGAAAGTTGACCCACCTTTTTATCGTAAGATTTTGTTCAGTGCTGAGGCTTATTTCTGGTTAAACGGCTACGTAAACAAGCAGAATTGCCATATGGTATTTGGAGGGAGGACAACTCTCAAGAAGTTCACCAGATGGCATTTCCTTCAGAAAATTGTACACTGGTGGCATAATCCGTCTTTATTTCTTCCAAAATGAGGCCCAAGCACAAGTTACTGTCAATAGACGCCGATACAAAGCAATGATAAATTTACGTGACATGAATGTGGAGGAACTATTGGGTATGTAATTTAATTCGTGCGGTTTTTTTTTTTTCAAAATTTTAACGTTTATTTAAGAAAAACATGTACAATAGTATTATTCAAAGTATTGCCCATCTGAAGCTATGACTTTTTCCCATCTTTCTGGCAATTTTTGGATCCCATCCCAAAAAAAAACTGCGCCGGCTTGGCAGCCAATTTTTGATATTCTGCTCTGATGTGAACCGTATTTCAGTGAGTTCGTTCTGCATCGACCGGAACAAATGGCAGTCAGAAGGGGCGAGGTCTGGGCTATAAAGCGGGTGGGGTAAGACTTCCCATCCACTGTTTTCCAAATAGTTCTTAACCGGAATAGCAACGTGGGGCTGAGCGTTGTCATTATGGAAAATTATTGCCCCGTGTCTGGTTGCATATTCCGGGCGTTTTTCGGCTACTGCTCTCTTCAAACGGATTAATTGTGTTCGTTAGCGTTGTCCATTGATGGTTTCACCCGGTTTTAGCAGCTCATAATACAGCACACTCATCTGATTCCACCAAATACAGAGCATTACCTTTGCGCCATGGATATTTGGCTTTGCCGTTGATTTGGCTGGTTGGCCGAGTTTCACATATGATTTTTTGCGCTTGGGGTTGTCGTAATAATTAACAAAGATAACTATAATCGCCCTGCTTCTCTGCATGAGCTTGCCACATTACTTACAGGTTATTCTTTCTTTTTTTTGTAATCAATTTGAGGTCGGTCATAAAGATGCGAGCAGATTCCTATGTCTTAACCACCTGTCTTAAAGCTTTAACACATATGTACCTAACGCAGTTTTTTAACCAGAATTTTGTCAATTTTAGTAACCTATATGCAGATAATGGTATAACTTAAGGAGAGTGGCTAATACCTTATAGTTTCGCCTTCTTAGGTGAACACTTAAACAAGTTCAAGCAGTTCAGATTCTTTTAAGTTCAATTGCTGGATATACATGTGCTGCTAACTACCATATATATTTTATAATGATACGCTCATGCAAACAATATTTTTAACAACTTTGCTGAACTCTAAGCCACTAGTCCCTATGTTGATTACATTAAAGTAAGGCTGCTCATCTGCTCGTTTTAAAGACTTTTAACCTCATCCGCTTCCCTTATTCCCATTAATTTTAGAACTTCCTTCTATTAGATTCAAAAAAAAAAAACTGAAAAAAAAAGTTTGCCAATTTAGCGCCCACTCCCACCGTCCTTGGCAAATACTTACGTGTCGTGTGTTCTTTACCCCACAAAGACTGAGCCATGTCTTGTCCTGACATCTTGGTAAAGTCCTTTAATGTTTTCTATTATCCTGCAGAAAGGATGATTCCATGCCCGAAAGCAACTTTCTCCGAGATGTTCACAGTTTTCACGAGTTTTCCTTTGTCGCGCTTGTGATGTTGCCAGACCAAGTTATTATCTAGTATTACACGACTGAGGGTGGTGGCATATACTTAGATCCCTTGTTCACCACAACAATTTCAGACAATTTTATCATCAGACATCCGCCTTCTACTGTGTTGTTGTGGAGTTCTCTTCAAAACGTTCCTTCATCTAATTTTGAATTTCAAAGCTCAGCCTATAAGGAACTCGATTTTCAATTGAAATTAAATAGATACGCAGATACATACGAATGTGTATAGTATGTACATATGTCATATACCCATCCATTTGGAGAGTCTATGAAAAACTCCAACTGCGGGAAAATTTAAACGAATTTGAATATTGCCCCGGGGAGCGTGTCTAAGTGGAGGAGTAAGATTGGCGTTACGGTGGTAAATCCAAAGTCGTAATTCGTGTATCTCTTATGGAGGTATCATCATCACCATCATCCTTCTGACTTGATTAAAACTTAAATTGATTTACGTTTTGTAGTCTGTTGTGATGAGATTTCGTTTCACTTGATTCCAATTGCATTTTCGCGAGGGTGATTTTTTTTTTGCTAATTTTTTTCTTTTTCTAGATGTTGAGGTTCCTTTAGTTTCTCTTCGTTTGCAGGAGTTTCGTTAATTTATCAGACATTCAAGGCTCTTTGAAAATAGAATACCTAAGTAGGATGGTACTTTAGTAATCTTCCTAAAAAAAAAAAAATAAAAAAAAAAAAAAAAAAAACAAGAAATCAAGGGAAACCTGATAACATTTTGACATATAGAAGCGCAGCTATACCTCCCTCGTCAGCTGCAGTCGGTGCTCGTATCCCTGTATGTTACGACACAATTTAATTAAATCGTTTAATATTCAATAGCTTTCTAGCTTTCAGAGGGAGGCTTTGATGAAGGCTCACGCCAGAATGGATTTGCCGGCCCCAGTTTATTGAAGAGGTGAATTAAATTAATCGAATTTTTAAGCAAACCCGGCACGTATGCATACGGGGCGGTATGCTTTGATGCTTGCTGATCAATCGCACCTTCGTACTTTGCGCATTGGAATTTAATATGAGCTCGAGCTCTATCAACATACATATGAACTAGTATTTATACATATATTTTTTATTTTGTAAAACCAATCATCATCAATAAATGAATAGTGTGCGCATGAAGTGGTCTACGTATTGACTTTACATGCACATGATTGACACATGCATCTCTTTAACCATCGGCGCAAAATTACTAATTAGTAAAAGAGCTGAAAATTGATTACACTCGAAATTTGTTTCGTTCGCTTAATCAATTAACTTTTAAAATAATTTTGAAAATGAAATGATTTGGAGTACAGTCTATGACTTCATATTCCTAAAGTCATGAATGTTTAGGAAATGAATTTCCATGCCATTCTCTGACGCAATATACAAATGAGCAAACATAAGCTTTGAAGAGGAAGTGAGTAACATTTCGCTAGCCTTATTGCAGAAAGGACAAATAGCCCACAAGAAGACGTATTTGGACTTATAAAGGATGATGTTTTTTGCTGCTTGAGTTGTTCAGTGTTCTATGTTTGACAGCTATAATCGTATCTGCCAGTGTTAATGAAGATTGATTGTGATTCGTTCATTCGTCTCCGTTTGGAGCAGTTGGGATTTTATGCAATTTTCTTGGTCTAAAACATAACAAAATACAGCTCGCGCAAGAACTGAAAACGTAAGATCTGCCGGAGTGACGAATTTCAGTAAGTTGACCTTAGAAAAGCTGGAGGCATCTTTCTCCTTTTTATCGCTCTACGAACAAAAGAGGCAAGAAGAACCTCGTCCGCTCCAGTAGAATAAAAGAGAGCATGAAAAGTACTCAATCGAAGATATTGAGAGGAACAGGCAAGGAGAAACTACTAAAGTAAAAATACCCATAAAGAAGCCTGCAAAAAAAAAGAAGAAAACGTTATAGTGGAGTCACAGTCGGTACTTAGAATATGAAACTGTATGGTGGCGAAGAAACCCAATATGCCGCCACAGGTAGACTATACTACTCAACGTAGATGATGATTCCCTAAACTTCCATCCACCTGACAAAAACGAGGTAAGAAAGCTAAAAACAAACAAATTAATTGAACTTGATAGCTCACCGGTCAGGGTTTGTGGAGAGCAAGCACCAACTCATTTCTTAGATTTGGTCAGAAGAATGTATTACTGATGAATTGAATCTCAACATCGCTTAGTCGATCTTATAAAAAAAGAAGACACCGTCAACTCCGTAAACTATTAAGGTATAAGTCGCCTAAACATCGGATACAAGATATTATCTGCCATATTGTGTGAAAGTTTGAAACTTTTGGCAAATAATCTGATTAGTGCTCATCAGTGCGATTTTAGGAAAGCTCACAATCCATTAAATCTTCACACTTCGGCAGATGCTAGAAAAAACTCAGGAAATCCAAATCGATACCCACTATCTTTTTATTGATTTTAAGGCCAGTATTTATGGAGACGAGTTATAGAGCCATGTCTAGTTTGAGGATGTCTGCATCCCATCCTCCGTCTATGTAAAATGACGATGGAGAACGCATACTCCTTCTTCAAAGTCGGTAAGAATCTAATCGATAACTTTGATGTACCTAGAGGCACAATCTTTCAAAAATCTGTGCAACTACTAGAGTACGCCGATGATATTGACATTGATTACAGAACACAGAGTTCTGTTACCAGTGCATTCTCTGGAATTGGAACGGAAACTTCAAAAATCGGTTAAGCGGTAAATGAGGGAAAGACTAAGTACATGCTTTTAACAAGAAGGGACACCTAACATCAACGAATTAAACAGAATTCACAATCGAGAGCTATAATTTCGAGCTACTAAGAGACCTTATCTTCCTTTTCTCTGCTAAAAATTCTGCCAACAAAAAACTCAAAGGAAACAAAATGAAGAATCTTCAAATCAGCCACTAAAGTGGCTTGTAAATTGAGACTCAGATTCACCCCGAACTAAAATAAAACAAACAATTCCAGGCCCGATTTAACTTAGTCCAGACAGCACAACGTTCCATGTCCCGTTATTGGAAAAACCATTTAGGTAACAAATTTCTTGACAAGCTGATCTGTTATGTAATGTCGTACTAGAGGAAGGTATAAACTCATATATAGGAGATTGACGATATTTAAAGAATAAATTTGTTAAAGAAACCAAAAAGTTATTTTAAGCCCCATATCAGCCCCTAACTTACTGATCGACCACTTTTTTACTTAGCAAACCTGTAGGAGAAGCACTGCTGCTCAAAAGACTTCTACTAGTTCTGCAAGTTTTTAATAACAACAGACCTAGAAATAGTAAATATAAATAAAGCGTATTCAACCCTACATAATTTTGCTAATCGGACCTGAACCGACTCATTCAGCAGGGGAAAGCTAACAGTCGCACTGATCGAAAAGAGAGGATACGCTTTGAATCTGATGGTCCTCAACTTGACTACTTCACAACTAGTTCGTGAATGCATGACTATGCTATGATTTACGGCATCACTGTCACTCTAAAACAAAAACCCATGCAGTGATGTATCAACGTATAGTAGTAAATTAAAGAAAAACTAGGGAACATATAACGAAAACACTGAAAAGAACCCATGAATTTTCCCTTACTCTGCCATTACTGGTATTATTTAACAGACTTTAACTTTAAACCGTCCAAGTCTATCAATTTATATTCTCAAATAACTTTCAATTATCCAACTTCTGAGGCAGAAGAGTGATGCAATTTCTTTGACTTTTTTTTTTTTAAATTAAGATCTTCAAGTATCTAAGTGAGCATTAGCACACCGCTCCAATTAATATAATCACGTCCCCACCAGAAGCAAATTTTGGCTTCAGTTCATCCTTGCTTGACTAATGCTTTCGGTGGCAATGCATAATTAAAAGCTAATCCTATGCGGGCATGCAGTAGATCAGATTATAGCCGTCCAAATTGGATAATGTGTTGACTTCTATCAAACCAATATATATTAGCCGTGGTATGTGTTAGGGGTAGGTAATATGCACCAAGAATAATGTCACTCAAGTGGGAGCCTGTGATTATCCAAACGGAAGTGATAATTAAATTTTCCATTGATGCGTCACACAGAACCTATCAAATCAGGTCCCGTCCATCTACATAAGTGTCTATTTAATCTCATGAAATAGATTATAACGAGAAAAATTTCATATAACGTACATAGATATAGGTAGCAGCCAGAAGACAAGTGTAGAGGCCGTACACCTATCTATGTAGTATGTAGATAGACCCTAGGGAAATGATATATGATGAAACTCACATCGGGACGGGTTGCCTGAACTGGAAAATAACTCTTTGCGCTTGGTAGACATGTCACGAATAACTGAGGTTGTCCATTATTATATTATGCTTCAGGAATACCTACATACACTCTCAAGTTTCTTTCAACTTTAAAAGAGCTGAGAAGGAGTACATCTAGGTGGACTACGAATATCTTTAAATACCAATTCTACGAAGATAGGACAATGACTTTTCGGGCTTAGGTACGTACTCGTGATCCCGGTATGCACTCCTATGTAATGGGTAGAAGCACTGATGTGCAAAAAGTCAAACGCCTTAATAAATTGCTTTGGGATTTTGGGTGTTCGTGCACTGGTCTTGGATCTCTGTGTTTGTGAGCATTGCTTTGTTCAGTGCAATATGCAAATATGAGCAATTCTTGGATATTTATATGACAGTGAAAAAAAAAAATGGTACCCTCTAGTCCATTGGGAGTTCTGTGAAGAAAGTGCGGTTAAGAATAGCGGGAGCAGTGACTTCACTTTACCACCGCTCACAACTCCCTACAGAAGTGTGGTTGCGTGAGATAAATCTTTTCGTCTTCCTTCCACAGAACACTTTGAAGGTATCCATGAGTCTGAACCTTAAAATACGTTCAAGGTGGGTTGAAAGTTAAAAAGCCCTAAAACTTCACAGTAATGTGAAAATTTTATATTAATTCAAAAACTCAACGTTGTGTATATTTGAAGATGGAAACCTTGCGATAGCACGTTCCATCCGTCACGTCTTGTGCTATTTTGGGAATTGCATCTCATATCTTACTTTAGCTGTCCAAATTATTGGCAGAATATCATTTATGATAAAATGAAAACTTAATTAAAAGGTCCCAGCTCTAGGGGCATAAACACTCTTGATCATAGAACTTCTTCGCTAACTTTCTGTTCCAACTGGTGAATTTTAAAAAGTGCTTTTATGCACTCAAGAGGTATGAATACTATTAAATTGTCGAGACAAGTGTTAATCTTTTCGGAAAATTGGATAGAGAGAGAAAATGATTTTGGGGCTCAGCGGTTATTTTACTCCATCCGTAGCGTGGATGTTCTAATCCACCTATTTTTTACCGGCTACACGTCAGAATGCGAGAGTGTACCACCATCAAATACGTAGTTAGATTAACAAAATATTCACTTGACAGTGCCTAGGTGTTTTCTCAACTATATATATTTTGAATAACAAACTACTTTTCTGAGAATATAATATATCACACGTGGCGTGTGAACGAGAAGGATCGTCACAATCTACAAGGTCGTAATAAAGTCATTCTATTTAATTTGTTAATTTTTTGACCATTTCACCAGAACTAATGTATTATACTTATCTGTATGGGATCATCCTTAATGTACCTGACTCCGGTCTAAACGGAATGCTAGATTGTCCTTCTTTTGACGTTCGTGACTTACTGCTGCTTAAAATATACACCCTGACTGACTCGAACTGCAAGCAAATTCAGACCGCTATAATTTCCAAACCGTTCATTACTGTGAGCTCAAATTTTGTCACATGACAAATAATTTTATTATTTACAACGATTTGCGTCTCAGTTGTGTTGAAAGAGTTTTAATCCGCGATGGAATTCAAGTGTGAATTGCTTTATATTAGGCTGGAAAACCACAAGTTAGAGCTCTCCAGCACCTCAACGTGATTAAATCATTTGTGTCTCGAACCATAATTTGTAACTGTGATACTGGCAGCGCGCTGCTGCGTTGCAAAACACCATGGTCATAAAAAAGAACAGCAGCATCGGCAGAAATGGTTCGGAAAGTGAAGGCTCGAATTGAGCGAAATCCGCGTCGAAGTGGAAGAAAAATGGCTCGTGAGCTTAACATGTCATTGGAACGCATTCAACATATACTGAAAAGTGAGCATAGGCTCAAGCCATTGAAGTTCAAAAAAGCACACGATCGTACACCGCAACAGAAAAAAGTTAGACTCAAAAGAGCGAAGGAGATGCTACGCTTGCACGAAAGTGGTGAGTTGCCGAAATTGGTTTTTTCCGATGAGTCGCCATTTGTTATAGAGCAATATGTCAACGAAAAAAATGACCGGGTTTACTTGCCAGAGAGGTCCTTTGAAAATTTACATCTTCGGACGGCCACCAGAAAGCAGGCAGCACCGACGGTGATGATTTAGGCCGCCATAACCGCTGATGGTCACCCTCCGCTCGTATTTTTGGACCGTGGCATCAAAATTAATGCGATCGTATACCGTGAAACTGGCTTAGAGACAGTATTGAAGACTTGGGTAAACAATCATTTTGGTCGGAGACCGTAGACATTTCAACAAGACTCGGCACCGTCTCACAAAGCGCGCGTCAACTAAGATTGGTTAAAAAACTATGTTCCACATTTTATTTCTTCGACACAATGGATTGCAAATTCTCCCGATGTAAATCCGCTGAATTTCTCTTTCTGAGATATACTGAAGGCGAAGGTTGGTACTAAAAAATATCAAAGTTTGAACCACCTGAAAAAAGCACTTCGCCGGGAATGGGCCAAAATACCGTAGAGCCACTTGCGTGCAGCGTGCGATGCTTTCTTCGGCCGTCTCAAGGCCATTATTCGCGCCCAAGGTAGACATATTGAAAACTACTGATACAATTTGAAAATTGATGTATTTTCCAACATTGTTTGCTTTGGCACAATAAAAGTTATCAAAAAATAAAAAAATTATAGCATTTTAAAAAGTTGCAGTTCGAGTCAGTCACCCTGTATTGTTTTAAGTTCAATTCAATTTCAATTTCAATTTATTGGGAGTAAAAGTAAGAACTAAGTCTTTTTTACTACATATTTACAATATATATAGGGTGATTCATCGTGAGGTTTGATTTAAAATGTAAAATAAAAAACATAAATTTGAAAGTGAACTTAAAATTTTTATAATCGGTTAAAAGAATAATTCATGGCACTTTTTAACAATGACATCATGTACATTTTGACCATGACTACGTCTGAGGTGGTCCATTCGGAGGGTCCAATTTTG
This sequence comes from Volucella inanis, assembly GCA_907269105.1. NCBI lineage: Eukaryota > Metazoa > Arthropoda > Insecta > Diptera > Syrphidae > Volucella > Volucella inanis. Next base: position 156,138,352 of record OU026153.1, read on the forward strand.
GGCGACTCCTTCGAGCATAGCTAATGGTATCCCGCGAATAACACAAGTAATGTTGGCTTCCAAAGCGTCAATCGTAGCTGGCTTATTCTTGAAGACCTAAGAAATTACATATCCACAGAGAAAATAGTCCAAATGGTGTGATATCGTACGATCTAGTCGGCTAATTCATCGTAGTATGGGTCGTAGCGCCGTCTTGTTGAAACCAGAGCTCATCGAGACCATGTGCTTGAATTTCAGGAAGCGAATTGGTGCCGTAATGGTTACCATTGACGGCAACATTCTGATTTGCCTTATTTTTGAAGAAATATGGACCAATTATTCCTCCAGCCCATAAACCACACAGTACCGTTGTTTTTAATGGATGTAATGGTAGCTCTTGGTACTCTTCGGGTTCCTCATCAGCCCAAATACAGCAATTTTGTTTATTAACGTATTGGCCTATTGAACCAGAAATGGGCTTCATCACTGAACAAAATTTCACGATAAAACACCGAATTTACATTCAGTTTTCCCAGAGCCCATTCACTGAAAATATGACACAAATTCAAGTCGTCTGGCTTCAATTCTTGCACAAGTTGAATTTTGTATGCTTTTAGGCCGAGATCCTCACGTATAATATGCCAAGTTGTCGAATTCGTCAAGCCAAGCTGCTGAGAACGACGAGGAATCGATTCGTCACGGTCTTCGCGTACAGTCTCAGCTACAGCTGCCATAATCTCTTCACTGCGTGCTGGATGTGGTCCTAACGGTCGAGTATCATCCACTAATGTATACTGGAACTCAAATTTGTGATGGTATTGACAGTAGTGGTTTTAGTAGGTCGATTATACGCACCGTAAGTTGCTCGAATCGCACGAAAAACATTTCTCACAGAACGCTGATTTTCGTAATACAACTAAACAATTTGTAGATTCTGTTGTGGTGTAAGTCTTTCCATGATGACTTACCAAACGATACTTAACAAAAATGACAAAGCAATTTGATATTGAAAATCAAACCTCACAATGAATCACCCTATATATGTAGCTCAATTTAGAAATTATTAGTTAATAATATTAACATCGCATTGTGAGCACAACAAGGAGAAATTAATTTAGTTATAATAATATTAATAAAACAATACTAAAGTACTAAAAAAAAAACTATTATATATGGTCTATAACTTAATTCGTGCGGTTTGCTAAGAGATGGCGTAACTTGTATCATTCCATTGCTATTATTCCATTGGAACATGCGTTGGAAAGATATTGTCATTGTACGTCATATACGTCATTCAGCGTAAGCAAGAATAATTTTTTTTCACTCAAATATGTCGAACTTTGTGCCTGAAAAAGTGTTTTTGCGGGGAGTTCTTCTTCATTACTTTAATATGACGACAACTGCTGCCGAAAGTCATCGTATTTTGGTGAAAATTTATGGTGAACATGCGCTAGCTGAGCGAACGTGTTAAAAGTGGTTTGCACGATTTAAAAGTGGTGATTTTGGCTTGGAAGACGATGAAAGTCCTGGGCAGCCAAAAAAGTTTGACGGTGAAGAACTGGAAGCATTACTCTATGAAGATTGTTGCCAAACACAAGAAGAGCTCGCAGAATCTTTGGGTGTCACTCAAGCAGCCATTTCTAAACGTTTAAAGGCTGCTGGATATATTCAAAAATAAGGAAATTTGGTTCCACATGAACTCAAGCCGAGAGACGTTGAAAGGCGGTTTTGCATGTCCGAAATGCTGCTGGAACGATACAAAAGGAAGTAATTTTTGCATCGCATTGTTATTGGTGATGAAAAATGGATCCATTACGACAACATCAAGTGCAAAAAATCATATGTGAAACCCAGCCAACCAGCCAAATCAACGGCAAAGCAGAATATCCATGGCACGAAGGTAATGCTCTGTATTTGGTGGGATCAGATGGGTGTGCTGTATTATGAGCTGCTAAAACCGGGTGAAACCATCAATGGACAACGCTATGGAACACAGTTAATCCGTTTGAAGAGAGCAGTAGCCGAAAAACGCCAGGAATATGGGACCAGACACTTGGCAATAATTTTCCATCATGAAAACGCTCGGCCCCACGTTGCTATTCCGGTTAAGAACTATTTGAAAAACAATTAATGGGAAGTCTTATCCCACACGCTTTATAGCCCCGGTAGATGCAGAACGCCCTCATAGAAATACGGTTCACATCAGAGCAGAATATCAAAAATTTTCTTGATTCATTCTTGGCTACCAAGCCGGCGCAGTTCTCTTGGGATGGGATCCACAAATTGCCAGAAAGATGGGAAAAAGTCATAGCTTCAGATGGGCAATACCATGAGTAATACTATTGTACATGTTTTTCTTAAATAAACGTTCAAATTTTGAAAAAAAAAACCGCACGAATTAGTATTTAATTAAGTAAATAGTATTTGAAAGAAAATGTATATGGAATGGAGAAGGGAGTGGAAAACTGAGGGGAAGAAGTAGGAAAAGAAAAGGGGGAAAAAAAGAAAAATGGAGAATGAAGATGTAATGAAAACAAAGAGAAAAATGCATTGATTACCGAAAGTGTTCAAGTAGTACACTTTTAAATCTGTTATTTGCTGATTAGTAGCAGGAAAATTGTTCCAGAGTCTGGTGGTCTATACGAGAAAGAGACGCGACGTATTAAGGTATTTTGATGTTGGTGTTACCAAGTCTAAAGTTCTTTGTTACTGAGCAAACTGAAGTTTTTGATATACTATAAATATGCTGGCGATTTGGTTCGGATTATTTAGTGCAAGAAGACCCAGCACCATAATTCCCAATAATTTTGAAATACGCAACACAGCACAAACATATGAAGGTGAGATATGCGTTCGTATCTTCTTATTCCATATATATATCTTACCATATAGTTGTAGGCAACGAGTAGTTTGTGCTGAGAGATCAAATCAAGCTTACAAAAGTAAAAAACGAAATAAACAGAGTCTTGATCAATCTTAACTTGGTGCTTATTAGTGTAAAGCAAGAAAAAATCTAGGTTTTTCGTTATCCTGAATAAATGCGGGAGTCAATGAAATTAACATGGTCTGAAGCAGAAAGTGTAGTATTTATTTTGTAGCCAAGATTAGTCACAGTATTGGAGAAAGTAAGTCTTATTGAATGGAGATAAATAGGTTCAAGGCATTCAGTATAAATTTTTTTTTTTTTTTTTTTTTTGACATAAGTACCAGTTGACTTTTGCCAGGATTTAATAATTAACCATTATTCTGAAACCAAGTAGCAACTGAGGAGAGATCTTATTTAAATGTAGCCACAAAATCTTCCACAAGCCCAATTGGGCGGGATAAAGGATCGAGCCTTGAGGTACACCAGCGTTCATATTGATTAGCGTTGAACGGTTAATAAGATAGTCCTTTACTAAATTAACTGAACGCTAATGAAATCCAAAGTAAAATATTAATTTAGTGCATAAAATTTCATGATTGACACAATAAAAAGCTTTTGAAAAATCAAGTAAGCAAAGCAGCGTTAGATAGTCTTCATCAAATTTCAATCTGATGTCATCAAGTACTTTAACCATAGCTGTTAAACAGCTGTGGTTAACGCGAAAGCCTTATTGTACTGACTTCAGCGAATTTAAACCACTTAGATGATATTTGATTTAATCCTTTGAAATACAAGAATCACTTCATTTTAGGTGACCACTTTGAACTCGAAGCAATGCAGGGATCTAAACATAAGGTTGTTGTTCAAGTAAAAAGAGGTATTATTGCAGGGGCGAGATAGGAATACTTTATTCAAGTCATTGATGTTTGGAATATTCGATGAATTACGGGTTTCGGTTATGAGAATTTAGTGGAATTTTCTCCAAAGTTTTTTTGGTGGTTGATCGGCACCAATTTTTGGAGAAGAAATATCTTTTTTTACTCTTTAATGGAAGCGAAATTTCTGGCTTTACAGAAAACCTCTCAGTTATATCTTGTAGGCTTAATTTTCCAATTTGCTTAAACCTTTCTTCTATTTCGTATTGCGTCAAGCACTTCACTTGTAAACCATTTTGTTGAAAAATTTTGTTTTTGCAAGAAAATGCACCGGCGCACAAGAGCATCGCAACCACGGCTAAAATCATTGACTTGCGGCTCCAATTGCTGTCGCATCCACCATATTCGCCCGATTTGGCTCCCTCGGACTATTATCTCTTCCCAAACCTCAAAAGATAGCTCATCAATAAAAAATTCAGCTCATCGACGCCACGGAGGAGTATTTTGCAGACCTTCCGGAAAATTACTTTTCGGACGGGATCAAGAAGTTGGAAAATCGCTGGAATAAGTGTATCAAACTAAAACGGGACTATATTGAATAAATTAAAAAAACATTAAAAAAACATTAAAAAACAAATTTTTTTCATCCCCAATGAGGTTACTTTTCACCCCACCTAGTAGACCCTGGCGTCGTAGCTGAAGTGCACGGTGCAGTAGCAAACTAGCTTCTCTTGTTAGACTCTAGTTGACGTACATACGGCCAGTATGTGTAGATGCTCTGCTGAAAAAAGAGAAAGTATCCTTTCCAACTGCGCGATTGTGAGGCCATTGTTTCCACGGAAAACACATTTCTCAGCTGGCGAAGAAAGTCTGATCAGCAACAGACAGCTTCCATCATTTGTTTTATTTCTTAATCGAAGCGCATCAAAATGTGGAGAGATGTCAAAGTCCAGCTTAGCAGCAATATGCTTTGCCAGCTCAGTTGAGTTTTCGTTTGGTTTGGAGATGCTCATTACGGTGAAAGTCATTAATTTCTTCCTTTAATTTAATATTGGTTATTCTCACGCAGTTCCATAATGTCGCTCTCGAATTGTTTCACTTTTTTATTAAGAGAAGCAATGGCTTTACAAAGCTTTTCTTTAAAACTGGTTTAAAATTCTACGAGCAATGTTTTGAATTTATCCATAAGATTGGATTCCAGGTGTCGAAGTTGTTCAGATAAAGATGCTTTTTTATCCTTTGCGTGGTTATTCCCAGGTAAGCGTGTATCTAGAGTAAATTCGGTGGCTAATGAATTTTTTTATTTGATTGCTTGTTGGCGAGTGGTTGACATTTTAGATCTAGCGAAACACAAATCACAATACAGGCTTTCTCTGAAACCAGTTCGTAGATTGAATGTATTAAGTTTTCCCTGGGTTCCAGGTCATAGTTGGAATGCGAGAAGATAATAAATGTCGGAAGCAAAAATATCTTCGTCGGATTATTCAGAATCAACAACGGATTCGCTTAAGCAATTAAGGGATTTTTAATTTTTTTTTTTTTAGGCATAGACTTCAGATTATTGAACCGCCAACCAAATTGATAGTGAATGAAATACAAAGGAATATGTGAACGTCGAATCTGACAACTATCTCTGAGCTTGACTGTCCAATGAGAAGAAGTTAAGAGATTTGATGTTCAATGCTGTAATATAACTGGATTACCTATCACAATTTACAGTGGTCTCCTGGCTCACAAATTTTTCACTGTACATTCACACCAAAAACCAATGAACGCAGTATCGTGTATCAACAAGGAGACAACCAACATTACAAAAGAAGTTCTTGGCATGACGACAAGTTTGTCAAATAGTGCAGGCCAACACCAAATCAATATGATAAGAGTATTGTGCGGGACGATAGTAACAGCACTTGCCTAGTATTTTAATGTTCTCATAACACCTTAAATTCTATCTGATGCGATTGCTTATCTTTCAATGAAAGCGAAAAGGCCATTGCGTTGGTAGCGATTACATAGTTTTGTTTAGGATGTAGTTATAACCCTTTCTCATACATTGTAAAAGAATTCAAGGTCTCTCTGAATTCATACGTCGTCTTCATTTTTTGTATTGACTTTGGACAATATGTCATAATTCTGAAGAGATTAAGTAAGAATCAGTTAGAGTGATTTTCATTGAAGTGCACTAAGATCAGTTGCGGGTCTATTATGATACCGCTGGGAAGCAATGACCTTGCTACTCCTTTAACCATAGAGAATTCCTATGTCAAAATGCAATTAAGTGCAAGGCTGGCATTCTGATGTGTGTCATGGCAGGGCAGTTGCATTGGAAGTGCACAACATATTTCTCATTCCATGTAGGGTTAGGACTAGGTAAGATTCTTATGTCCTTATAATGCCACATGGATATGTGATCCTATAATTCTTGGAACCAATTTAAGCTTTCAACGAAATTTAGGACACTGTCAACATCTCTATAGTTTAGAGCACTTAAGTCATTGTATTGTAGAAGAAAGCTACTAAGTGGAGTTTCCTTCTGAGCAGAAATGGGAAAGAACACACACAAGTACAGAGTAGTTAGGGGATTGTCTTCTCATCTTCCTTGTCCAAGCATCTTCTACAAGTCTCTTGCATGCTTGCAGTGTCCAGTGATGGACCCTACGGTAGTGATGAAATGTATCCTATTTTGGAAGATCAAATTCTTTAAGCGATTCAGATCCAGGTATGACCATATTTATTTGATCATTAGATAGTTAACCCTACAGTTCAACTAATTTTTGAACTTTTATTATCATCGATTAGTATACAAATGCTACCTTTTTCAGGCCAGATAGGTAGAGTGGTTCCAATTTTGGTGATTTCATTGGCCCTAAAATTCACTGGAATATCTCTGTTGCTAAGCATACAACAAAGATGAATGTTGAACTGCTCCGCCATCCCCCTGAGAGATGATCGGCAGTCAAGCGCGGTTTTAGACTTTTATAAGACTGAGTCCTAGGACTTGATAGCAGGCTGACTATCTAAAAAGATGAGGATATCTCTTGCAGATATCACGTTTTTCTTCAACCAGGACAAGAATTTTTTAATCGCCAAAATTTTCATCTGGAACACTCTTCAGTGATTTGGTAAGCGGAAGGAGCAGCTTGGATTGAGCTTATCTAAGAAAATGCCTTCAAAAACCTCGCTATCGGTATTGGATCCTTCAGTATAAAAATGGATTGACTTGCATGACATCCATGAAAGCATCTTCGTAGCAGAAGGATCTAGAGTGGATGCTTACCTGAAAGTCTTTGTCAATACAATGTTGGGGCATAGTAGAGTGTGGTAAGAATATTTGAATAAATTTGTTGGCCAAATAATATGAAGTAAGGCGAAAATAGAATAGAGCATAGTGAGTATGGCTACGGTTATGCACAGACATACTGTCGTTTGCCTAGTTTGCTGCAGTAGACTGCTTTGCCTACGGCCGTCCATCAGACAACCGATTCCTATAGGAAGTGGATAATGTAAGGTTGAAGGCTTCTGCAGAAATCATAATCAAAAATAATATAAGCTAGGAAATATTGACTCTTCTGAGTCGAAATGTGGATGGACTTAATAAAATTGTCTTTACGTTATCTCTATTTGTTCCCTTCTAACATGTGGTAATAAAAGTTAATTACAGTAAATTGAAGGTTGATTGATTGGATAAGGCCATGATGAAACCTGAGTAGACTATCATATTCCATATTCAATTCTTTCTACCGCTAGGTATATCGAAGAGTTAGTGCCAACCAGCACACTGAAAGTATAAATGTGTACCAAATGAAGCAGAGATGTAGTTTATTAGCTAGTCATGCAGGCTGCCTTTTGCTTCTTGATGCTAGGCTTTTATTCCAATGCAGGCCATCAGATGAACATGCCATATGTGTTTTGGCCAGATTGAGGCTACCACAGCACATATTACATTCTCTTATTTGGTAATTAGCCCGTTAAAGGCTGGATTCAGATGAGAATTATAGTAGTCCAAGTTGCGAAACAGAGTCTCAGACTTGTTGAAAATCCCTTCGATTTAATGGAAGCTAGCACTGCAGACTCCTCTAGTGAGGAAGCTTTTCTACTTGTTGAGAGTTGAAAATCTCTTTAAGAATACATATAATGTGGAGATCAAGATTGATTTGGACAGTTTTGAAAATGATTAATGACACACTGAAAGAACTGAGGTTTTACCAACTTTGGATAGCTTAAGCTAACCTGGGTGTAGTACCAAGAGTTGTACTCGTCCTAAAATGCTGCTTATGATGATAATTTGTAACTGCTAACTCGCCTTTTTGGCTTCTTTTCGCGAATCAAAAAAATTTCCTCAAACTAAAAGTGTAAAGTGAATTGCTGGAATGCAGTCAGGTGATTGTAAGCAGATCCAATGATTTTGCATCAAAGTCAACCCACGTATCGCCGGGATGTTTAATTACACTTGGGATTCGTCGTGTTTTGCTAGGTTTCTCTGTACGAATATTAGTTAAGTTAATCAAGGCACCTGGGTGCTTCATCATTATTCATTCATCCTTCAATCATTATTTTCTTTGAAGGTTCAGTCACAATGGAAAATCGTTAGGTTCAGTTCTTTAAAGCGCAAATAATAAAAAAAAAAAAATTTTATTCATTATATTATCATTTCTACCCTTCACTTGAACACATCTAATCGACTTTTATTCTTTCCCTTTTCAGCACCAAAGTGATTAGACATTACCAACTATAAAAATGCATCAAAGTACCAATTATTATCCATAACACTAAGACATCTGGTTGCTAAGTAACTTTGATCCAACTGGGAATAATTCTAGACATTGGATTACTAGCAAATAGCTAATCAATTAAGAGTTTTACTGGAATCGCTGCAATAAATATAAAAGGGACTCAACAACTTTTCCTCCAACACTACTACTACTCATGGGAATACTTCACTTTAGACATTACCATAGAGGAATTTCCATAGTTTGATAAAACTTGAAACTTTTGCCGGCCAATCTAAACTGCACTTGCAGCCGCAACCACCATCACAACTACTGCAGCGTTATCAATAAGAGTCGGGAATGAAATAAAACTTTTTTTCCTACAACGGATAGCACAAGAATTCCGAATACTGGAAATTCAATATCACAAGCCAACACATCCGTACGTACATATATATCTTCGAAGTTAGTTAAGAACTTTGGCGAAATTCTGGTCCCGTAAATTGAATGAACTGATCCTAGATACAAAGCAAAAATAAAGTCTAAATAATAAGGCAAACAAAAAAGAAATTTGGAGTGTGTTTCGGCAAAATGACGAAAAGACCAAATGATATTATCAATACGAAAACTCTCAAAAGACGAACTCATCACCAGAAGCAGCAGCAGCAACAGCCAGAAGAAGAGCAGCATCATACAAGTGCTACTACTACCACCAACACCACCACCACGATAGATCCCTCAAGTGAACAAACAAGCAATATTAATTTTAGAAAACCGAACTGCATCACACAGTCACCCTCTTGTGGATTGGACTTTTCGGAAACTTTTACTTTTCCTTCTTCTTTCCCATCATCTGTTTCATCTCAACCAGTCAAGGAAGTTTCCCTTAAAATCACTACAAATTCTGGAAATTCCAAGGCAGGAACCGAACAACAGGCCACTATTACCACCACTAATACCACCATCATCACTGCCGTCGCACCATCATCATTCTCATCGTTAGATAACACAAAAAGATACCCTCCAATACAACAGATACCAGTCGATCTGAATCCAAAGGCTACTTGCATACAAACTGGATCTGAGACCATGACTACTGAAACAACACCAATAATAATCGCAGCTACAGACAAAGAAAAAGGATCATCTACAACATGGGAAGGAGTAGAATTGGGACGGTCAGGGCCTCTACCAGAACCGGCAGGACCGTCAGGCGATACTAAAAATAAGAAACTTCTTCAGGAAACTTCTTCACAAGTCTTATCCTTCAGTTCAAGGAGGAAGCCAAAAAGAAAAGTTTTACAACCATCTCTTGATTGCTTGTTAGTTACTGTAATATTCAGTACAATTTTCCTAATGGTCGGGAATCTTCAAATCGGTAAGTGTATACGAATATTCTATTTCTATTGCTAAGACTTCAATTTAACCTTCTTTTTTTTTTTTTCTCCATCCCACATACAATCCTTCTTAGCATGTGGCTGTTTTCGGATGATTCGGTAGTGGGTTGTATTGGTTTGGTTGGCTTCATTTTTGTGTAATTTTGTTCAATTACATTTTCAAAATTTCCATTGTTGAGACAGGGATTCGGGTTATTCCATATTGCGAACGACGCTAAAGGGTAAAAGTTTTTAAATTACTTCAGTGCACCAACATCTCTTGAGATGAGATGTGGTGTTGTATCTGGAGTACTCCTTCGGGTAGGTTATTTAAATAAATTTCTAAAATTAAGGCGCATGGAAACGAGTACTTTTCCTGGGAGTTCTAGTAAAATTTATTCGTATGTAGTTACGTAGTTTCAACAGAGGTTGCTTTATTTTTTTTGGGGGGAAGGGTAGGGTTATTAGGCCAACACCTACTCGTATATCTAAACAGTGGCAAAAGTCAGTTTAAATATTAAGGTCCTGCCTGACGTTTCGAAATTTCCTCGAAAATTTGACAGTAGTGAGTTGAGTAATTAGTTTGTTTCGTACCTCAAACAAGAGGTGACAGCAAACAAGGTGTACTGCAGTTCTGCTTTTCAAACTTTTACCTTCGACAGCTCAGAGCTGCAACTATGAGTTTTAAGTATTGAAAATATTTAATCATACCGTGGTTGTTAGTGGGAGCAAGCAATTGAAAATCATTTCCAGTACATGTGCTGAGAAACGTTGTTAATTTTTGCATTAAACATTTTCCAGAAAAGTTGTACACCGATGTATGGAAGTTGTTTCAGTTCAATTTTCTTGGCTTATCAAAATGGTGAATTCAATAAATTAACAAATTACATACAATAGAAGTAGTACTTAGTAGTACTAAAATCGTCTAACAAAAGTTTATAAGTAGAGAACTCTCCAATCATGGCCATTCAGGATTGATTTAATCTGATTTAACGACAATTCATTTTCCTCATTTTCCACACATATTTCCTTTAGGACGGGGCACATTTCGATGAAATGGTGAATGTCTGAACTGGCCGCAGTTTTAAAGCTATACGTATAGACAACCACACAGTGTATTTTGATTCGATTACGACATCTTTGTTTTTCCTTTTTCTATCTCGAGTCTAAATATTGGTTAAAAATTCATAAACGATCGAGATCCTCAAGTATAGGGGACAGTTCACTGTCCTGTACAAAAAAAAAAAAAAAACCAGCTACGTCTTTTCCGACAATTTCCAATACAAGAAAAAATTCTCGCTATAACTACTGGAGCCCTCTCCAATGTCTTCCGAACAGTGACAATGAAACCGATGATATGAACGAAATCATATTGCCAAAAGTAAAAAAAAACTCGGGCTTAAGTGCAAGGACTTAAAACCAATAAGTAAAACCTACGATCATTATAAAGACACATTTTATATAATTTATTTTGAAAGTGACAGTGTAAAGCTCAATGATCTAAAGAAAAAATACAGAACTATTTTTCACACGCAAGTGAACTGGAGCTATTACCGCAAATACAATAATCGGGTAACACAAAGCCATAACTACCAAATGTTTGCCCCCGGCGTACGCAACTGCCACATTAAAACATATTGTGTTATCTGTGCTGGTCCACACAAGACTCAGGTATGGAACACTAACAACATTAAAGTGAAGCGCGCAAACTGCAAGGAGGAACATAAATCCACTGACAGTTCATGCGTAAGTAGAAATAAGTACTTGAGGATTAGAAAAAAACACACAGCAAAAAACAAACGCTTTACAACCCATACGTCGAAGTTGAACCAAAGCACCAGAAACACCAATTTTATTTCGCTTCAATCGATGAGTGATTTTCCTGCTCTTCCAAATGTAGTTGCTGCGAACCAGGTAGAATTAGAACACTTGGCAACATGTAGCTTCACCATCTCCTATAAACAACAACACTCAACACCTCGTCAAGAATGATTTATTTTCAATGGAAGAATTGAACATTCTTGTTATGGAAATGCTAAATAAATTAGATGCATGTAAAACTAAACAAGAACAATTTACTGATATCGCACAATTATCTACTAAATTCCTGTACTCTAATCTTAAGTAATTTAGTAAATAGTAACTTAAATATTGTAACATGGAATGCAAGAGGTACTAGGTGGGGTGAAAAGTAACCTGATTGGGAATGAAAAAAAAAATTTCTTAAATGTTTTTTTTAATTTATTCAATGTAATCTTCATTTAGTTTCATACACTTATTCCAGCAATTTTCCAACTTCTTGCTCCCGTTCGAAAAGTAATTTTCCGGAAGGTCTGCAAAATACTCCTCCGTAGCGTCGATGATTTCCTTGCGTGAGCTGATTTTTTTATTGATAAGCCATCTTTTGAGGTTTGGGAAGAGATAATAGTCCGGGGGAGCCAAATCGGGCGAATATGGTAGATGCGACAGCAATTAGAGCCGTAAGTCATTGATTTTATCCGTGGTTGCGTTGCGCTTGTGCGCCGGTGCATTGTTTTGCAAAAACAATTTTTTTTTTCGCTTCATGTGAGGCCATTTTGCAGCGATTTCGCTCCAATAATGAACAGTAATACTCGCTATTGATGATTTTTTCTTTTTCGAGGTAGTCCACGAAGAGTATGCCATGACAATCCCATAAAACCGACGCCATAACACTTCCGACCCATCGAGTGTCCCTCGGCCGCTTCGGAGCACTCGTGCCGGCTTCAGTCCATTGCTGGGCACTCATTCTGTTCTCTGGTGCTCAACAGTTACCAATCGACGCCAAAACCCAATTCCGCATCAGCAAGTCCAAACACACTTTCGAAGTGCTCTCGCGTTCGTGTTTTTGGTCAGAAGTGAGTATGCGCGGCACCCAGCGGCAGAATAACTTTTTCATATGCAGAATATTGCCCAAAATATGGCGTATGTGCTAAGTACTAATCTTTGTGGTATCTGCTAGCATATGCACCTTCACTTTTTGGTCAGCCAATACCACTTCATGTATTTTTTTGATCGGTAGTAGAGTTGTGGCTCTCGAAACCAAAGTTTGACGGTGTTATCTGATGAAGCATTAGCCCCATAATATTTATCCAACTTTTCTTTTGTTTCCTTCGCCGTTTTGCCTCTCAAAAAATAATGTTTTATAAGAGAACGAAAATCGTTTTTGTCCATACTCAACATGATGCCAAACACGTCAACAACAATCAGCTGTCAAAACAAAACTAAAGACAGTATCGCACTGAAATTTGGCATGTCTACCTAAATATGAACGGACTTCAAGGCACCATAAACCTTTTTGCAGTAGCAGCGCATTCTGGCGGTCAAGGAGGTTATAGTTCACTCCACCTAGTATTAGACAAAAACATGTTGGTCACAGAGACCTGGTTAGACAGTTCCTATCGAATTCAATGGCCCTCCTTTAAATGCTATCGAATAGATAGGGAAAATAGACGAGGAGGTGTTGTGGCGATTCTTACAAGGAAATCAATTCAACATAGTATTCTAAGAAGCTTGAATACGCAATATGTCGAGAACATAGGTTTAGAAATAATTTTAAATAATGGATCACATCTTAAAGTCTATTGTGTGTATTTTCCAGGCGGATATTCTAGGACATTAAACAAAGATTACGATCGGATTTACGAAAATTATTATTATAATTTTTTGATAGGTGGTGATCTTAATTGTAGACACAAAGATTGGGGTTGCATCCGAGCAAATTCTTGGGATACCATTTTGTGTGACCTGCTTACCTTTTTACCTGTCCGTGTTCTGTTACCATCTTGTCCAACTTATATCCCAGTTGATTCTCGTGGTCGTCCATCTGTTCTTGATTTATTTTTTTACTAACTTATCTAGCCATCTCTCTCAGCCAATATCAATAAATGATTTACCGTCGGATCACAGCCCAGTTTTTTGTCAACTTTCTTGTTCCGTAAACAAAATTGTGCAATACTCCCTTGATCTGAAGAAAACTAATTGGGCAGTTTATCGTAGAGCAATGAAACTTAAACTGCGAAATTTATCCACAGATTTAGAAACCATATCTAATACAGACGACATTGATATTATTGTTAACGACTTTTCTGAACACATTTTATGAAACTCTCTGACAACGTTTTAGAATTAATTAAGTTGAGAAATATGCGTAGGAGAAATTGGCAGAGGTTTAGACAACCCATTTCCCAAAGGCTTGTAAAGTACTTTAATAAACAAATAGCTTAGCTAATTTCAAACAAGCGCAACGAAGAATGGAACAAGAAACTGAGTTTACACTGACACACAAAAAGCCAATATTCTGTGTGAACAATTTGTTAAAAATCATATTGTTTCGCAACACCTTAGTGATGCAAATACTGAATCAACTCTGGAAATTTCCCTACAAAGTTTGATTCTGCTACATGTGAAACTTCAGCAAGTGAAATTGTGAGCGAAGCAGATATAAAATCTATAATACTAATTATACTAGCTATTTAGAAAATCAGTGAATTAGACAATATAAAAAATGTATATCTTAAAAAAAGATGTAAGTGGGTATAATTACGTAACGTTTTTAATAAATTGTTGTTTGAAAATGCAATATTTCCCCAATTCCTGGAAAGAAGCCAAAATAATTCATATAGTGAAAGTTTGCTCAACAGCTTAAGCAACATTTATGAAAGGTTATTAAAAATTAAATTGCTAAATATTATTGACGAATGAAAAATTAACCCTGATGAGTAGTTTGGATTTAGACGAAATCATAGCACTTGCCATCAGGTGCTCAGAATATGCAACAGTATCAAGGAAAATCGTCTCAAGGGAAAATCAACGGGAATGATACTTTTTGATATTGAAAAAGCCTTTGACAGCATTTGGCACAATGGCTTATTATACAAAATGATTAATTTTAATTTCCCACTGTAACTATGTAAAATTGTCCAAAGCTTTTTGTCAAACTGTTTGTTTACAGTTTATATCAATAATAGTCAGTCTTGTTTAAAAAGATAATTTCTGGAATTCCGCAAGGTTCTGTACTTGAATCTATATTATATAATATGTATACATCAGATACACCAGATTTACCTCAGTGTGAACTAGCTATGTATGCTGACGACATAGCGATTTTTTCGTCGCATTTGTTTGATCTCAACATTGAAATCAATCTTCGAAATCTGATCGAAATCATAATTTGTTATTATAGTAAATGGAAGATAAAAGTAAACGCGGAAAAGATTCAAGCTATTTTTTCACAAGGAAAAAAAAGAATTGTTTCTTGCCATCTAATCAACTAGTTCTAAATAGTCATCAGGTTGACTGGAAACAACATGTCAAATACTTAGGTGTTTACCTTGATGCCAAATTAACCTTCAAGGAACATATAACAAAATCTTTAAATAAAATTAATATTGGCATTAGGATGTTATATCCTTTTATTAACAAGAACTCCTTATTATCAGTTGAAAATAAAATCTTGTTACATAAAGTATTCTTTCAGGCAATTCTGTTATATGGATGTCAAGTATGGGGTAAATGTGCTAATTGCCACATAAAAAAATTACAAATTCAACAAAATTAGCTTCTTAAAATGATGCTGAATTTACCTTGGCATTACTCAACTTCCGATCTCCACGTGAAGGCCGATGTTGAATTGATTTCCTTTAGAATACGCAAGCTTAATGAAACGTTTACCATACTTTGTAATTTCTCTAATAACTATTTAATAAATCAATTATATGTTGCACTTCATGATTAGTTTCAACATGCTTATTTAAATGATTCTATAACGAAAAGTTTTGTTATGTCAATTTTTTATTTGTTCATTTAATAAAAATTTACTTATCATTGTTATTGCTTTGTATCCGTTAATCAATTTCTGTTGCAATAAATTTAAAATTTGTTCTTTATGTATTTATTAATTAATTAGTTAATTAATTTATTTATTTATTTATTTAATCAATTATCGATTCATTTATTTATTTACTCTTTTTTTTGCATTGAATGAAGGGTTTTTTTGTTATTTCCCTTCAACACTCAAAATTGTTTTAATATATATTTACTAAAACCAATTAAATTATTACAGTTGAAAGATATCGGTTTTTCCAAAAACGACTTGACAATGTTTTTTTAAATAAAAGGCAAACCATTTAAGATATTTCAAAAACTTTATTATTTGCTTGAAGTACAATCAAAACATTTATGAATGGAACCCGACTTCGTCCATATGGCAATCGCGGGCACGTTTGCAGCGGTCGATTCTTTGGACCCAATTTTCAACGACTAGGTCACTTATTTCGGCCGAAACGACCGCTATTTCGCGTTCAATGTTGGCTCTGAGCTCTTTCAATGTCGTCGGCGAGTTGACATAAACCAATGACTTAACGTAGCCCCACAGAAAATAGTCAAGCGGCGTTAAATCGCACAAACGGGTCGGCCAATCGACTGGCCCATGTCTTGAGATAACACGCTCACCATACTTACTCTTCAATAAATCGATTGTAGCGTGTGCTGTGTGGGTTGTGGCACCATTCTGTTGAAACTTCATGTCATCCAAGTCCATATCTTCCAATTCGGGCCAAAAATAATCGGTGATCATGGCGCGATAACGCTGACCATTCACAGTAACGTGACGATCGTTATCATCGACGAAAAAATATGGCCCAATAACGCCGCCTGCATGGAAACCGCACCAAACAGCTATTTTTTGTGAATGAAGTGGTGATTCATGAAGCACATGTGGGTTTTCACCCGACCAATAACCAATTGAGCCAAAAATGAGCTTCGTCACAGAAGACGTTTTTGCGATGAAATTCATGACCTTGGCGCATCTTCTCCAGAACCCAATCGGAGAACGTACGTCGCTTCAAATGGTCCATCGGCTTCAATTCTTGAGTCAGCTTGATCTTGTATGGGTGTAAACCAAGATCCTTATGCAAAATACGCCATAATGTGGTCTGAGTGATGCCCAATTCTTGAGAACGTCGTAAAATTGACTGAACGGCAGCGATATTTTCGACACTTCGACCAACCTGTTATCTCATTGACACGGCAACATCACAGAACGAATATGTAGACTCAAATTTTTGCACTAAACTTGTTATTGCCTGTCTACAAGGCCGAGTATTATGACCGAAAATTGGAGTTAATGTGTCTTAAAGTTGCAGTCACCGACTCCGAATATCTATTGAAAATTTTTA
Source organism: Volucella inanis (assembly GCA_907269105.1). Lineage (NCBI taxonomy): Eukaryota > Metazoa > Arthropoda > Insecta > Diptera > Syrphidae > Volucella > Volucella inanis. Next base: position 156,155,353 of record OU026153.1, read on the forward strand.
TAATTTGAAGATATTGCTCGCTAGTATGATGAAAATGTTGAGTTTACTGAATAAATTGACAGTGAAAGTTTGATGAATAGTGAAAGAGTGCGTTCACAAGTTTAATTCAAAGTTGTCAAGTCCCTATTGGAAAACCCTATTTAAATGTCATATCATATCACTGTATTATAAATTGTGTTGTGGCAAACCTTTGTAATATTATTAACGAAAATAAAATATCTATCTATCTATTCTCTAACTCGCAGATTGCACAAAGAGCATTTCTCATTGCGTTTGGCTCTGTGTGGCGTGGTGCATAGTTTAAGTTAAGAAGTTCGCCTTAACCCTTAACAATTGTGGAAATGGTATTTACATTCTTCTGGTCGTAACAACGCTCCTTAATGGTGTCGAATTTGGATTAACTGTGCTTTAATTGTAAAGGCGTCACTTAACTATATCCCTATTTTAATGAGCAACTCTTGTAGGCTTTCGCTTCAAGATTCTTCATTATCTTGCACCAGCGAGACATCATGTTTTACTTTCGACCATTCCCTGAGGAATTGTAGTCTATAACGAATGTGGTGCTTTGCAGCTACATAGGCCAGGCGTTCGTATAGGAACAACAATGCTTTTGCAATATCCAGTCTCGAGGTAAATCATGCACAAAGTGAGGCAGAAGTAAGAAAAGAAAAAAATAATTGACTCTGTTTTCATGAAAAGTTTACTTGAAGACGTGAAATTGATGACACTTTATTGAAGAAACGATATTGAACAAATGACCACTTCCTAAGTTAAGGCATATTTGTGCCCGATGTTCGGCATTTTGTTGCCTTTCAAAATTTGCAAGGTTTATGGTTTGTTGTGCTAAGTGCGAGATTTCAGAAAGTCCCAAAGTATTAAGTCTGACGTTCAGTAAGTTCAAAACTTGAAAACGGTACATCAAACGGCCTGGAAATTGGTGATTGAAAATCTCCACCGTTGCCCGAGCTGTGTGAGCAGTTGCTCCATCCTGCTGACATCAACAATGCTCGAGACCCAATTCAGCAACTTGCGGCAAAAAAAACTCATTTAACAGTTGTCTGCAATGCTCCTCAGTTACGGTTTAGGTAGTGCCATTGGCGCCCTCAGAAAAATAAAGGCGAATCTTTTTTTTCACTATTCAACTAACCTCCTTAGAGTCTTGACGTTTTTAAACTCTCCTCCGTGAAAAATTTTCGCGTTTTTCTGTAAAAGTTACCTTTATTTTCGCCATTCTTTTAAGGTTTGACCCTATTCAATACGAATTACATATCTCCAAAACACAATTTCGTGCCATAATAACAATCGTGGACCCCAAACGAATGGAATTAGTTACAGGCTTGAAAAACTCTATAAAGCAAATAAGAATATACTGGACTCGTCACCTACCTTTTGAAGAACCCCCTTAGAAAAAGTAATGCTACTTGGGTAAATAAATATTTTGAAAAAAAATATGCGATAACCGTTTATAGGGAGAAGATAAATTCCAGATGCTTCAAAGTTTTTATCCCCTGTACATTTGGTCCCTATTTACTAACGCGACTATCTTCAATCTCGGCGGGATGAAATTGTTCAAATGGAACGAAATAAACAGTAAAGCATCAGTGAAGTCTCAACAAATTGTTAAGCAAAAATATTACTTAAAAATTACCATAAATATGCCCCAATCAAATTGTTTATCTCTAAATTCCAATCACAACTCGAATTGGAGTTTCAAAATTGGATTATTCTACAATTTTTCTCCTAAATTCGTTAAAAATTAAACCAAAACCCTAACGAACATTGAAAGTATAAGTCCATCCATTTTACCCACCATTTCCAAATCAGCTTTTATCTTGGTTAATTCCAAGCGCAACTTAGTTTCATTAAACCTAAAACCCGCTTCCAGCCCTTTACTTTCAGACACCCTTCTTTCCTCTTAACGAACAAACAACAGTTTCGGTAAAAACTCTGCATATATGGAAACCAGCACACAAACATCTACTCCCATACACTCAAATTTTATACGTTCCCATATTCTCAATTCTGGTTCACATTCACCATCACCCTCTCATAATACAACCAACGAGTTTCCTGGTTTTTTGGATCCTCTTCTTCTCCCAATACCTAAACTGACAAAACAACTTACGTGCAGACAACGATTTTGAAGGTCGCTATGTTATGTCCCGCCTTAGGAATCGTAACATATATGGTATGAGAATGTACGACTTTATATTGCACATCTGCAGGATAAATCTAAGTTGTTGACATAACCAAAACAAGTGCAATTTACCAAGAAGATCTTCCAACTAACCAAAGGATCTGAAGCAAATTTTATTTTACCCAGTACAGATAATCTTTTTCTCTCTCTGATTTTGACTTTATTTCAACTTAGTGGCATTATTAACAATTAAATCGTCCGATGCCGATAATTGTATGGTCACAGAGAGCAAAACTCTTTTATCTAAACTCAACAGATATCACCCAACTTTATCCCTAATGTTCGCTTACAGTAAAGAAAATAAAATAATTTAGTGGCATCATTTTCACAATTTCTGCTTGCCTAGTACTACTAATTTCGACAGCATTTCAAATAGCTAAAATATTTCCATTTATAATTTCTACACCTTAATCTTCAAACTATTTACAAAAAAAAGCCGTTCTTTTCATTTCACCCTGAAATAATGCGCTGCACTCTCTGCGTAACAAAAGAAATAAGCTATGGCGGACCTATCTCAAATCTCGGTCCACCTCTGACTTCTCAGCTCTGTGAATCATTCTTTCACCATAACTTGAACCGAATGCAATCTGAACTCTGGTTTTAAATGGTGTTTTCACTTCATAAACACAAAGCAAAAATCACATAACTACTCATCAACCCTGAGATTCTCAAAATAATCCTCGAATAACCATGAATAAATCTCAAACTTATTTTCTAAATTATTTAGTCAATTGTTTGCTCATGTTGAAGAATCTGATACCAACTATTTTTCTTACATGAGTAGCTGTGCCCAAACTTCACTTACATCAGTTAATATTAATATTGAACATGTAAAAAAGAAAATAAATCTGTTCAAAGACCAGTACTCTACGGGTCTTGAACGACTGCCTGCCACTGTCTTGCAAAAATTTGCAAACGTCTTTCCATCCTCTTTCCGTTCTCCATGTCGTAAAATATTTTTCATTCATTTTGGAAGAGATCGTACATAGTTTTCTGCATAAAAAAGGTCCCAAAAATAAAATCTTTAGTAACCGTCCCATTGCTAAGCTACCTTGATCTTGACCTGATGTATTTTCACTACAAACTTATCTTCTCGTTTGTACTACTCTCTGCTGAAACAAAATCGATGTAATTGCTACCAATTTAAGCAAAGCTTTCGATAAAGTTTCGCACGAAATAATCCATCTCAAATATGAAGCGCTCAGATTCCAAATTGAGTTCATTTTGTGGATCAATGTTCTTTGTAGATCTTTTATTTCTGATTCCATTGTAACTGCATCTGGTGTACCTTAAGGAAGTCAACTCGGTCACCTGTTATTTATATTGGCAATTAATGATATACATTTCATTATCAAAGAATCCTTCATTTCCATCGTATAGATGAACCGATATGAAGATCCATTAGCACATCTCTTATCCCTCTGACTCCCAAGCACTTTTTAAACTGGTGCGAAAACATTTTTTAAAGCTTAATGCTAGCAAATGCCAAACTATAACTTATTCGTAAAAGTGTGCCACACCCACCAAGGCCTATTTTATCGACAATGAATGAATTCCCTCTGTCATCTTATTTCGCGATTAATTGTTATATGCGATAAGGAATCTAATTTCCGCGCACATATTGATAGTATTATTACAATAACAAAGCTAATTATTCACTGGGATTCATTAAGCGATGCTCCAATGAATTCTCTAACCCTTAAGTCCCTGTATATTTTTACCGTACATTCTTAGGACAAATACTGGAATATACTAGCTAAGTTTGGTCCCTTTTACTTCGAAAGCCAGTCTAGCCGAATTGAAGCTATCTAACACAGATTCATTCGATTTTATGATATTTTAAAGGCGATTTTCTTGCTTTTTTGACAGCTCACGCGTGATTCGTGACAAAACTAGCTGCTCAGTTAGCATTGCCATTTGATCAATAGAAGTCTTACACCAGCTCCAGTGAATTTTATTATCAAAATTCGTGCTCTATTAAAAATGTTTTTGGGGCACTTCGACTATTTTACGATAGTCATAATCGACCTACTGAGCAAGCAATTCAAGCCATAGTAACAAAATTTCGCAACAATTTCACGCTATTGGACATCTAGCCACCTACCCGTATACGTGGAGTGCGTACAGAGGAAAATATTGGTCCTGTTAATTAAGGCCGCGGTTTGTCCTTGTAAACCTTGTAAAGTACAGCTCGTGCAAGAACTGAAGTCAAACGACTTGCTACAACGTCGAATTTTCGGTGAATGAGTCTTAGAAAAATTGTCTTCAGCGACGAAGCTTATTTCTGGTTAAATGGGTATGAAATAAACAAAATTGCCGTATTTGTTCCGATAAGTAACCTCAGGCAATACAAGGTACTATGTACCTGGAAAAATATACTGTTTGGTGTGGTTTATAGTCCAGGGAATCAGTGGTTCGTATTTTTTCAAAGAAATAGCGAGAACAAGGTTAACGGCGGCCGCTATTTCGAACTTCTTTTTACCCAAAATTCACGAGCTGAACCTGGTCGATTTGAGGTTTCAGCAAGACGGCGCTACATGCTACACAGCAAGCGAATCGATGGACCAATGGTATTCGGTGAGCAATTTATCTCTTGTTAGTGAATTGGCCGTTTATATTGTGCGATTTGACCCCTTTAGACCTTTTTGATGGTGATTCGTCAAAATTCTCGTTCATGCAGATAAACCAGCTTCAATTTCAGCCTTGAAAGACAGAATTACACATGTTATTAGCAAGATACCAGCCATTATGCCCGAAAAATAGATTCAAAATTGGACTCTCTGTATGGACCACTTGAAACGTAGTCTTGCTCAACATTTACATGATATGATATTTAAAAGATAAATGGCAAGCATAGAGTTATCAACTCGAATGACATTTTTTTTGCAATTTTTCTTCTTTTGGGTACACGACTAAATAAGGTTTCCAGTATTGCTTTCAGTTTCTCATCATTTTCAGACGAACCGGCAATTTATTAATAACTTGACCACAGTGCCACCTGCCGGGTCGGGTCAAACTAGATCAATAACCTTCCTAGGCGTGGCACACAAAAAGACACAAAAAAAAAAAAAAATAAATAAATAGGTGGCGCAACAGCCCAGTGTGGGCAAAGGCCTAGCTTCTCGCACTCATTTGTGTTTCTCACTTTGTGAATTTTTAACACTCAATTCAGCCGAACAAACGATAAGCCAACGCATAAAATAGAAACAAACATATCATGAAATAAGGGGTGATTCATCGTGAGCTTTGATTTTCAAAAGGCTTTTTTGACAGATCACGCGTGATTCCTGTCAAATTCCTTTATCATTTTTGTTCAATATCGTTTGGCAAGTCATCATAAAAAGACTCACACTACAACAGCGTCTCCAAATTGTTCAGTTGTATTACGAAAATCAGCGTTCTGTGAGCGTTCTGTTTTTCGTGCGATTCGAGGAACTTACGGTGCGCATAATCGACATACTGAAACCACTATTGCCAATACCATTCGCAAATTTGGGTCCCAGTTTACATTACTGGATGATACTGGACCGGTTAGACCACATCCACCACGTAGTGAAGACACTAAGTCAGCTATAGCTGAGAGTGTACGCGAAGACCGTGACGAATCGATACGTCGTCGTTCTCAGCAGCTTGGCTTGGCGTATTCGACAACTTGGCGTATTTTACGTTAGGATCTCAGCCTAAAAGCGTACAAAATTCAACTTGTGCAAGAATTGAAGCCAGGCAACTTGAATTTTCGTCATATTATCAGTGAATGGGCTCTGGAAAAACTCAATGAAAATCCGGTGTTTTAACGTGAAAATTTGTTCTGTGATAAAGCCCATTTCTGGCTTAATGGATACGTTAATAAACAAAACTGCCATATTTGGACCAATAACATTACATTGTACATCATTGGTCCCCATTTCTTCAAAAATGAGTCAAACTAGAATGTTACCGTCAATGGTAACCGTTATTGCGCCATGTTAACGGACTATGTGCTTCCTGAAATTCAAGCACATGGTTCCAGTGAGCTTTGGTTTCAAAAAGACGGCGCTACGAGCCATACAGTGCATAAAACTATGGACTTGTTGAGAAAATATTTTGGTGAGCACTTAATTTCACATTTTGCTACGATAAATTGGCCGCCTAGATCGTGCGATCTCACACCTTTGGACTGTTTTCTCTGAGAATATGTAAAATCTCAGATCTTAAGGAATAAGCTAGCTACCATTGAATCTTTGAAAGCCAACATTATTCGTGGTATCCGCGAGATACCAGTCGCTATGCTCGAACTAGTCGCCAAAAATTGGATCTTCGGAATGGACCATCTTAGACGTAATCGTAGCCAACATTTACATTAAATCATTTTTAAAAAGTAAATGCCATCAATAGTTCTTTTAACCGATCATAAAAATTTTAAGTCCCTTTTCAAATTTATGTATTTTATTTTACATTAAAAATCAAATCTCACGACGAATCACCCTTACAATGTCAGTTTTGAATTTAGTTTTTAAGTGATATATTTGTACTAAGCATTCAATAAACTGTCCGGGATTGACCGGGCTTCAATTGACAATTGACAGTTGACTGCAAATGCCGCACCAAACAGTCACTTTGTGGGAATACAATGGCTCTTCGTGCATTTCATTTTCCGTGCCACCGAAACCTAGATATTGTTTATTTACATTACCACTTACATAAGTGAAAATGCCCATTATGATTTTGGATACGAAATCATCCTCTTCTTGCACCTGGATTAACAGAGCATAGGGATAAGTAAACCTCACTTGACGGTCAGCAGGCAGCAATTGGTGAACGGTTTGCACTTTACAAAAAAACATCTTCAGGTCTTTCGCCAAAATTCGACACAATGAACGTCCGCTGATGCCAAACTGTGTTCATCGTTTATGGATGCTCTTAGACGTCTTCGGACACAGTAGTGATATCCTTATTCGAACGAAATCTTCTTGCGAAATCTCTAGTAGGCCTTGTTTGCACGAGACGCTTGGCCAAACGCTGAGTTTTTCGCGCACTTGGTGTAGGATGTTAAGGACACGAAATGTACACTGCGTTAAAACTATAGTCAGGAAATTGGTCAATTAAGCAATAACAATGATTTCGTGTTCTTAAGATGCTTGCTGTCAACTAATTTTTTGTCTGTCTAAAACTTTAATGTCAAAGCACATTCACATTATGATATTACTTTTGCCTTACTTAATAGATTGTAAAGCTTTCAAGTAATTTAAAATCTTTCTGAAGAAAATATCTCAGCATTCCCTCGGCTTCACTGTAAATTTGAAAAGTTCCGCATAGCTGTACAGCGTAGCATATGATAGACCTCACCACCGATTCGTAAATTTTATATAATTTGTGCTTAGCGCACTGTTCACTTTTCAAAACATGCCATTTCAATTGCACTTTATTGCTATTTTACCCTATTTTAGTTTCTTTTTCAAATGTTTCTTAAAAGTTCGGGGAAGTGTTAAGATGACTTCGCTACCCCAATTCATTTATTCTACCCATTTTTCATCCTCTCCGAAGCGATAAATCATTATTTTTGATTTATTGGTGTTGACCTTCAAGTTCCATATGTTGTTGTTCTGTTTTAATTTGTTGTCATCCAACAAGATGATGATGTCGTCTACATACATACCCGTAAGAACCTTTATTTTGATTCCGGCGAACTCGAGTTCTACTGGCGAGAACGTTAGTAGATCATCTAAGAACAATGAAAACAGTAAAAGACGCAAAAAGCAATTCTGCTTAACACCTGAGAGTGAATCAAACCAGTTTGGAAAGCTTTTCCCGTCCCAGATTACCATTTTATTTTCCTCGTAGTCTCTACGTATATCATTTTGAGGAGTTTGTCGTTAGTTAGTTTGTAGAAAAGCGATTTTCTGTTAATAGAGCCAAATGCTGCTTTAAAGTCGGCTAAGAAAGCATGTCTAAATACGTCCTAGCCAAGCTTGTCAGCGTAAAGATATTACCTACTGTTGAAAAGTTTTTCCTGAAGTCTTGTTGCCGCTCTCTTCTTTTTTAAATATTCGGAAAATTATGTTTTTTTCTGAAGCTTACTGGGATTTCACCTACGTCGAAGATGTAATTGTATACAGCTGTTAGTTTGTCGCTGAAATCAATCGTCGTATGTTTGAAGAGTTCGTGTGGTGTACGGTCTTCTCTTGGTGCCTTATTTTAATTCACTCGATGTATGACTCTGCAGACGTCTTGGAACATAGTTTTGCGATCTAATACTTCAGTTTTCACGAATGTATGCCCTACTGCAGTTAAACTGTTGCTACATGGTGGACTTAGTAGTTGTTTAAAATGCTTTGTCAGTACAGGTGTTTCGATTAGGATACTTCTATCTCTAATGTCTATAATTTCTGCTTACTCATCATTTTATACACTGGTCCATAGTTTTTACAAAACTGGTGTCTGTTGCTTACTAACCACAAAGAGATGAATGATTTTTTTCCTGGGTGGCACACATTCTCAGTCAAACCATATTTGATTTCTCTCGAACCTTCTTGAGTTTTGCAATAGCTTGGGGGCGTCCGGAGATACAAGAACTGAGTATGTCTGGGCCATGGATATATTGCAATTGGGTTTCATTTAAAGAGCTGAGCTTAACATTAAGACTGGATTTTTTTTGTACATATCTACTTGCAAATGAGTTCTTTTATCGAATTTCCACAATTGTGTGCAGATGAAATGGGGCGTGCTTCGCGATTAACCGACCAGAGGAAGCTGGTCTGAATAAGTCAGTTCATTCACGCTTAAATCAGTTGCAGATTCGTTCTTATTTTAACGCACTAGACAGTAATCGATCTTCAAACAGGCAGTGCTTCTGACAAACGTTAAAAATCTGCTTACAAATTTCTATCAACTTTTTACCATTTGCAGCTAATTTTGTATCTTGTACACATCCTCAGATCCACTTCCAATAGCTGTGTGTTCCCTATCAGATGAACTCGGTGGCTGTTGGATGCTATTTGTTGCATTCTTCGTCAAAAAATTACGAATAATGATGGCACCGTGCGACGGTGCCTTATTATGGTGCAAATGCACAAGTTTTCTGCCCACAATTCTGGCCTCTTTTGGCGAATTGCTTCAAGCAAGCCAAATAATACTCTTTGTTTGCTGTCTTGCCTTCTGGCAAAAATTCATGGTGCACTACACCGTTGTTATCCATGATAACCGTAAGCATTGCCTTATTTTTCGACTGAAAACGATGTGGTTTTTTTGGTCTCGGCTTATTTGGTGAACGCCGTCCAGTTCCCTGATGTCTGGATTGCGTGACGTGCTCATAAACCCACGTCTCGTCTCCAATTATGATCCTTTTGATGAATGTGGGATCGGATTCAGCCTCCCAAATCATCTCTCTTGCGACGTCAACACGGTCTCTTTTTTGCATGAAATTGAGGTCTTTTGGCACCAACTTTGCTGATGCGCGACGGAAACCCAAATCATTAACCAAAATGTTTTGGAGGAAGCCATAGGCAATGTTCAAGTCCTCCGCTATCTCTCTGATGGTTAATTTGCAACACTTCTTTTACCTTATCAATGCTTTCGTCGGTTTTCGACGTCGATGGTCTTCGACGACAATCTTCGATTGACTCACGACCATTTTTGAACGGCTCGTGCCACTGGTAAAAGACCGTTTTCTTTAGAAAATCGTTGCCGAAACACTTTTTCAACATTTCAAACGTTCGCGCACCATTAAATACGTTTTTTTACGCAAAATTTAATACAAGTTCGTTGTTGCAAATTTAAATCCATTTCTAAAATTGTAAAAAATCGCCAACACACGCATATATAGACATATTCTTGGCTACGTAACTTTTGCAAATGTCAAGTTATGACGCTAAGATTTAGAGGGAATGTCAACAACAGATGTACCAACTTAAAAAAGAAAAAAATAACTCAAATCGGAACAATGGGAGCGCCACACGGTGACGCCACCGGGAACTTTTTGATCAAGGTGGTATGTACTCGTTGATCGCCCCCATTATCTCTTCCGCATGCAAATGATTTATTTGCTCGAATCCACTGGAGAATGAAATTTCATAAAAAAGGTTCGAATTGCAACGTGAGTTTTAAAAAGAGAAAAATATCATATTTGCTTACATAGGGTTTTCTAATAATGACTTGACAACTTTTTTTTAAATAAAAGGCAAACGATTTGAGATATTTTAAAAACTTTATTATTGGCTTGAAGTGCAATCAAAACATTTATGAATGGAACTCGACTTCGTTTATATGGCCACCATTTGCAGCGGTAGATTCATTTGACCCAATTTTCAACGACTCTGCCACACATTTCGGCCGAAACGGACGCTATTTCGCGTTCAATGTTGGCTCTGAGCTCTTCTAACATCGGCGTGTTGGCATAAACCAATGACTTAACTTAGCCCCACAGAAAATAGTCAAGCGGCGTTAAATCGCACAAACGAGGCGGCCAATAGACTGGCCCATGTCTTGAGATAACACGCTCACCATACTTACTTTTTAATAAATCGATTGTAGTGTGCTGTGTGGCTTGTGGCACCATCCTGTTGAAACCACATGTCGTCCAAGTCCATATCTTTCAATTCGGGCCAAAAATAATCGGTGATCATGTCGCGATAACGCTGACCATTCACAGTAACGTGACGATCGTTATCGTCGACGAAAAAATATGGCCCAATAACGCCACCGGCATGGAAATCGCACCAAAAAGTTATTTTTTGTGGACGAAATGGTGATTTATGAAGCACATGTGGGTTTTCACCCGACCAATAACGCATATTTTGCTTATTGACGAACCCATTGAGCCAAAAATGAGCTACGTCACTGAAGATGATTTTGCGATGAAATTCATTATCTTGGCGCATTTTCTTCAGAACCCAATTGGAGAACGTATGTCGCTTCAAATGGTACATCGGCTTCAATTCTTGAGTCAGCTTGATCTTGTATGGGTGTAAACCAAGATCCTTACGCAAAATACGCCATAATGTGGTCTGAGCGATGTCCAATTCTTGAGAACGCCGTGGAATTGACTGATTTGGATCGTTTGCTACTGACGTCCGAACGGCAGCGATATTTTCGACACTTCGACCAACGCGTTGTCTCGCTGACAACGAAACATCACGCAACGAATATGTAGACTCAAATTTTTGCACTAAACTTGTTATTGCCTGTCTAACGCTCTTAAAGTTGCAGTCACCGACTCCGAATATCTATAGGAAATTTTTATAATTTGCACACGTTGCTCGTTAGTGTACTTTACCATGATGAGTTTACTGAATAAATTGACAGTGACAGTTTGATGATTAGTGAAAGAGTGCGTTCACAAATTAAATTCAAAACTGTCAAGTCCCTATTGGAAAACCCTATATAATTGAAAAAATTTTAAAAAAAATCGGTTTACTGTCCCCGAAATGTTGGCATAGTGAGACAAGCTTTAAAAAATGAAGATCTCATAGATCTTTAGAGACTGAAAAGGGCATAGCGTGATCCCTGGATAACCAGTTTAAATGACAACCCATGTCTACACTTACACGGGGCTTAATATTCACTACCTCATTACTTTTAAGCATTCCACATCTTTTCGGGAACTGAAAGCTACTTTATTTCCTGCACAATTGGTCTCAATAAGTTCTGCCTACATAATGACTAGAGTATTAAGCGACAGCTCCTGACTGTATCAGAATTTATATTTATACTTTCTAGCGACTCAAGCTAAGCCTTATTATCGATATAGTAACATTTTATGGCGATATTGCTACCATTTATTCGTCGCATTCAATTTAGCCCCGACCTCAAAAGAACCGTTATAATTCCTGATTGAAAGACATCGAGAGAAATTTCATTTTTGATTGCTTGATTGTCATAGTAAATCCGTTAAAATTGTGTATTTCTATTTAAGATGTCTCCAAGATATTTTGCGCTGAAATTTCTCATTAAAATACCCAGATTTGAGTTTATGTTGAGATGCTCATTCAATTGCATTCTTAGCTGAAAAATGTATCCATTGGCAAGTGAATTTAGTTTTTTTTTTTTAAGATCTTGTCACAGTTAATTGAGGGACTTAAATAAGTAAATGCTTTTTCAACCTAAAATTTGTAGCTATTCTTGATGATTAGCACAAAAGTATAAATATTAAACATTTTCGTGCTTCGGCATGATGACCCTTAGAACTCTACTTCAGGGCAAACATTAAACATGTCAAAGTTTTTTTTTTGTCTTGTTTTGTTTATTCATATCACTGTATTAGCCACTAAGTGTGTTACTAAGCTCGATTGGTTCTTTTTGCACAACATTTCTCTTTGGTACGGACTTACAAGTTTGTATTTTTCTCTGCTTACGATAACCTTTAAAATAATTTTTTGCTACTGGACATCTAAGACGCTATTTTCTGCTATTTATATGATGTTAAAGAGTTGCACTTGATCATTCTGATAAGCTAAATCTGAAGAAAATAAAGGCAAAGACGGCTTAATTACGCCCATATAAAGGGCTCAAATACATTTCCGATCATTGAAGCTGAGTTTAAGCTGACTCATCATAGCTTGTATTTAGCTGCAATTGTGGTGACATTTGAGGCCATTAATTAGCTTCCTTTGATGCCTTCAAGTCGACTGGCGCCGTTTGGCATATATTCAGTTATGCTATAAAAATATATATACCATTCTTTGGCAATTCTGAAGAAAATATTCACTCATAGTCTGGTACTGGCATGCATACCGAACTGCTGGCGAACAGAAGCCCCGCTAAAAGCTTTAGTAATGATCTTTAAGTTAATATAATACTCTCAAATTAAGACTATTCTCCTTACGTGCAGGTGGAAGCTGAGTGGTCTGACTCATCAATGTTTAAAAACATCACGATTTGTTTCTCCAATGAAACTAAGAGTTTTCGGTCATTGATTATGTCACCGCAGAGGGCCCTTTGATCTACCCAAAAATGATATAACGAACTATATCTGTTTCCAATGGAGTAATTTTTTTTACGAAAATACATTACTGCTGTTTGTACTGGTCTACAAAAACGTCCTTTTTCCTTTCCGTGATATTTCTTTCATGTTCTGCGCTCTTAAAGTCATCTTCCGCTTAAAAAAAGGGACACACACATTAATGGTTTAATGACTTTGCTCTCCGACTACCATATCTTTTGATTCCGGTCTTATGGTCTAATGCAATGACACCATAACCCCTGTTGCTGCGAAAGTACGAAATTAACCTTCCCTGTACCCAGGAATGATTTCGGCCAGAATTTAAGACAAGAAAGGAATGTAAACTAGTTCTCGCTGATAGCTCCAAAACCGATCTATATGGTGCTACTGTACTTTTCTTGTTAGGTTTTTCTAATAACATATATTCACAATTCTAATGGCAAAATTTACTGAGGTTGGCTTGAGCCCCAGGTCACAATGAGAAAGTGGAAGATAAAATAATAAATGAGGTCAGCGATGAACTTGTTAAAAAAGTCTCAGAGGATAGTTTTTCAGGAGCAGTCAGGACTTCCATTGGAAGCTGTGTTTCAGTGAATTTGTTGGAATTTCATGAAAATGAACAATAATGAAACCGTAAAATAATTTTGGGCGATAAGACAGGTTTCCATCTCCAAGACATTGTTAATGAAAACAACTGCCACTAAATCGTTGCAGCTAACTTCAAAGGTCGCAATCTGCTAATCGTCCAGTAAAAGAAATACAAAATTGGAACTCCATCACCTTCAACAAACACTTAAGCGAGAGATTCTCCGCTGTGCATTGTTCATCCACAAATGCTAGCAATACCAATATTCTGACATCAACGAATAAGTAGTCACTGGTGAATAAGAGCCCTGGGTGTGAAAATGAGTGCGTACGACAGTAAAAGTTGACCAAAAATGTGCACAAGCGCAACAAGAAATGTTGAACCAAAATGCAGGGTTTTCGAAACAGGGTACCGAGCTAAGTCGTAGAAGCCCAAGGGGAGGTGGATGTCTTTAACCAGAACTTTTCAGCGATTGCTTAATGATTTTGTGATTAGGTGTATACGCCAAATAATCAACCAATTATGGGTGGATGCCCTATAGCTCGCCTGTCTACTCTGTATACAACATCTTCGATAAAGGCGATCCTATGACCTGTTAAATAAGAAGATCCTATCGATCTAATTGACAAATGCCAGTATGGCTTCCGGCCCGACAAACTATCGATTGGCCAAATTCTTACAAATTTCAAGTCGAGGCTCACGATTTTTTCATCTATATGCCAACTTTCATCGCCTTGGACTCTAAAAGGCGATGGCCAAATTCGGGATCCCGGCAAAACTGATTAAGCTGTGCGGCTAATGCGGTGCAATATTTTCTCTTAACTATTTCAAACGTGTACCGGATTTCGGCAATGAATTGCAATTTCTAGCAAAAGAGTTCAACATATCTGCGTAGACGATACCGATAACATCGTCGTTTCCAGGACACTGGCATAGAGGATTTAAAAAAATTAAGAACAGTCGAAATGAGTTGGTAAAGTGACTCACAAATTTTGACGTGGTTAAGGAATTTACCTACTTCAGAGTTAATACCATTTTTCGTCGAAAATTTGGTCCCATATGAGAGAACGGAAAATGTAGAAGAGATTTGGATGTTGCCGAAGACAGGTCAAACATTGGCTTGGCCACATAATGAGATTTGGCGGTAATGGTCCTGCAAAATTAATTTGCAAGTTCGACTTCAGATTAAATCTCAGTATAGCTTCGCTTAGTCTGAACAAATGGAAACAGCGTGCATTAACCGAAGAAGGTGGAAGGCTGCCGTGTCTCAGGGTCGAAACCCCATTAACATAAGTAATTAGGCATGTTCTTCTATCGGTTTGAATAAAAATTAAATCGCTTATCGCGTATGCACCTTAATATGACTGAATCTGTGTTCGTCAAGATGATAAGATTATGCGGCTCAGTTTGTTGCGGTTTATGACCTAGTTTAACTGGACAAAGGCCTCATACCACTAAACCTGTTCACTGCGCACCAACTATCACCACAAAGGAACAATATCAATTAGTCACCACAACAATTTCCTCTATCTAGACATAAGGGTAGAGGTTTTTAATCAATTTACGTGAGTAATAGTTGCACTATCCACACTCGCTTATGACTCATGAATTCTGTCAATTGCAGGAGAATTTAAAATTCAAAGCAACTCCAAAAGATAAATTAAAAGTCATTAATTGCTGTGCACAGCTAGGTAGATTATTATCTGGTAAATTACAAACAGGTTCTTATTTGCAATTAAAAAAAAAACAGAAAAAAAAGTAGGAAAAAAAACCAATTGTAAAACAGCACAAACCATAACATCAATTCACCTAACCAGCATTAACGATTGACCCCTTTCTGGAATTTTCTCCATAACGACGTCATTAACCCTTCATCATGGTAAATGACGGACGATTAATTTTTGTTTTGTTGTGTCCTTCATTTGACCGTCATCAAAAGGGAATACAAACAAATGTCCGTTAACCAAGTTGAAAAGTCAAAAAATGGAAAACAGAAAAAAAAACGAAGAGTCTGTCAGTCTACAAAGGCTCGTTTATTCTTTGCTAACGACCCTAATTACACGATGCAAAAATAATTGCATCGGTGTTTACACACAGAAAAAATCGTTTTCGCTTCGTTTTCGTTGTTCTTGTCGTATACGTTTTTTTAAATCGTTGTACGTAGTCGTCATCGTTTTTAGTCGTCGTTACTATCATCATCATTACCATTGCTAACCATTACTTCCATATAAAAAGTACGCGACGCTTCGCCACTCCTGAAGGCGGGACATACCTTTTCTTACTCTTATCAAACACTATTTTCATTCTGTTGGTCATTAACTAGTCAAAGTACACTCTTTGGCAAAAGCTTTACACAAAAAGGTGTTTGCTAATTAAATTAGTTTGTTTTTGCCGGCGGCTAAATTAGGCGCAAGACGATAGTTGTACCTTTTTATTAATATTTTTTTTTTTTTTTTTTTTTTTTTTTTTTGTTCCTGCAAAAGAATGACATTCCAAGTGGAAGTCAAAGTCAGAGATGTGCTAAACGAACCTTGTGGTGTTCGTTTTATACTTATAATTTTAATTGCCACATAATTGCTTATTCCGCTACAGGAGCAGATAAAAGATACAATTTTCTTTTTATGGAAAATAAATTCGAGACGACGATACACAAAACCGAGTGTAAGTGTGAAGGACAGGTACAAGGTTTCCCTTTATGGTCGTCGTCATTTCAAATTTACTGACATTAATAAAAAGGTCATTCACTTTTTCGATTCTTATTTGTTGGACTAGAATATTTATATCGAAGTTTGAGCTTACTATCCTTTTTCTCCCGACTATTGTTCAATTATTTAGACAATAAGGAAAACTAATACACAAACCGGCAAGATTAGCTGACAGAAATCCAATTTAGAAAAGCTGAGAGAGATGAATCTTGCGCCACCGGCGATATCATCCACCGCAGAGCAATATTCGCATTCGTGGAATGCTTTCACCACTATGCTGTGAAGATATTTGTTAAACAGCCTGGATTAGGAATATCAATAATATAAAAGTCCCTTACTACTTTATAGTTTTGGCTTTTTATTGTCCGATATGTCTATGTTGTGCATCCCTTCTTGTTCACAGCATATACTTAGTTTTGGTCTCAATCGTGACAGATTGATTCAGGTTCAGTCAATG
Organism: Volucella inanis; assembly: GCA_907269105.1. Lineage (NCBI taxonomy): Eukaryota > Metazoa > Arthropoda > Insecta > Diptera > Syrphidae > Volucella > Volucella inanis. The sequence goes on from OU026153.1 coordinate 156,172,213, forward strand.
ATAATAATGTCTTCAGTGTATGTGTACGATTTGCAAGTACTCGCACAGACTTTTAAAAAATTGTGCCTATGATGTTGATTTGCGAGTTTTCTTATGTATAATGCCTCTTTAGTCTTAGAGTTCACGGCTGTTGTGTCTTGGAGGTAGCGAACGAAACCAAGCACATCAGCGGTAGCATTTCTGATGACTTCTTGGCATCGACGCCACTGGTATTCAGCACTTGAAGTTGATTGCACATGACATGAGGGAAATGCTATCGGCAAAGACTCTGGCGGTTTATTGTGCTTACAGCCGTTCAACGTTTAATCTCCCCACAGTATTTCTTCGTTTTTGTTGAGTTTGAGATATCAGTGAAAGTACATTGGCTGCAACTAGGGAGCAGTTTTCTCTACATTGAACGCTCAAAAACCTTCGGATATCTATACTTCCGGAGACGATTTTTGCATCAACCACAACTGATTAACTTTACTGTTTATAATCCAGTGATTGTTACTTGCCATTGTGGTTGTTTACATGGGAAAACTTTGTTCTAGCTTTAGTATTATTCTATCTCATAGTAGAGCTTAAGTCTGTGGTGGTTTCAAATAAGCTTTACAATCACCTCAAACAGTTTACCGCCTTGCTAGGACATAACCCATAACTTTTTTGAGGTGGTCGTTTAAATGTTGTTTGAAAACTGTTTATTTCTTTTGTGTAGTTATTACTAACCGTTCACTTCTTGCTCAAGTCTGCCGCTTAAAACAAATTTGGGACCAATTATAATAGAACCTGCTTCTGGTCTTTGTAACAGTCAGTTTTTTATCCTAGATAGCAACGATACTTGGTCTGTTCAAACATTCGTTGTGCTTTTATCATTTTGCAGAGTCATCAACAGTAAATCCTGTCATCCGACATTATACCTTTCGTCGCAGCAGTGGAGTTTTTACGTGGTCGTGTTGTTTGCGCCACTCAGATATTTATCCACAACTATGAGACCCTTTCTGGAATCCCTTTGACAAAATGTTACAATGTCGTTGTCCCATCAAGGATTCATCTACCAACATATATGTGGATCTTTTAAAAAATCTGTCATCCGTTGACGAATCTGTTAGCACCACCAATGATGCAGTCACATGATTTCATATGCTGCACGTCTTCTTTCTGAGGGTCAGTCATTTCTGAAAAGATATTATATTTTGTGTTGTCATGTCGCTAGGATTAGATAAGTACCAGGTGACAGCTACGAAGAGATATAGTAAGTATCGATGTGTATCCATGGTTACTGGGCTAATCGTACAACACTCAGTCAATTGAGAGAAATCTTGTGTATTGAGATTTGCCTAAGTTATTAAATTCAATTCAGATTAATCAGACAGATACAAAACATAAGATCACAGGCGACAAAACAGCCCAAAGTACGTAGTATGTTATATAATTCCGCAAAAGGATACGTTGTCGAAGCTGTGATTGATTATGATGGAATCTACCTTACTACTTTATCTCTCCTTTCAGCGCTAACTCCATCAGATATGATTTGAATATATAGTTTTGGATACAGATGTAGCTTACATCGAGTAGTTCAACTTCACCCATATCATCTATATCTTAGTGGAGACATGGAGATCTAGTTGAATCAAATCTGCGTGAAGGTCGATCCACTTAGTGTTTGTAAGATTGCCGAGCAATCTACCGATCACCATACTTACTTAAGGTGGCGCTATAGACCGGAATAGATCTGGGCCTCAACTAGTAAGCATTTCTAGCCAGCTCGATCTTTAGCTAGCTAACACCAGTTTCTCACGCTAAATTGGCTGAGTCATGGTTTTCTTATATAGGGTCACTTTTGTTGTTCGAAAGTGAACTTTGTCAATCAATTGCCTTCTTAACCTAAAGAAGCAGCGATTGGCAAGAGTTATTCCTCGTTTGGTCTTAGCGCTGGTGTCGTTGTCTGAATTAATAGCGGGGCCTAGGTAGACAAAGTCCTTAGATACCTCAAAGTTATATCCGTTGAGGGTAATGATCTACCTGAGACATTGGTTTTCGGTGTTCTCGCGAATACTTGCGAAAGCGCCACTGACATTTTGCTATCATCGGCGTATGCAAGTAATTGGAGGAATTTTTTTTAAAGAATGTGTCTCTTGTGCTCACACGTGAGCTTCGCAATATTCATCCAAGAACGATGTTAAAGGAATTGTATGACACCTCATCGCCTTGCTTAAATTTTACTTATTTAACATCTGTACCGACCTTAATAGAACAGCGTGTCCATCTTCGTCGTGCACAAATTGACGAGTTTGACATGGAAGGCAAAAATAAACGTTAACTAGGCCCATTCAAATCGATGAATAAGTGGTTTGTATCGATTTGTAGTATTTTCCAAGTTCTACCGCAGTGTGAATATTTGGTCGATGGTGAACTTAACCACACTGATATAAACCAACCAGGATAATGTCGAAAGGTTTTAGGCGTTCACACAATACGGAAGATAAGATCTTGTAGGTGATTTATGAAAACTGATGCCTCTGTAGTCGGCGCAGTTTATTCTAAAGTTCCATTCATAGGGCGTACTTTCGTCCGACCACATTTTACAGATGAGCAGTTAGTCCGTCTGTTCCAGCAGCTTTGTTAGACTTGAGCTAAGATATGGCTATCTTCACTTTATCTAGGTGATCTTTTATTCTACTTCGTGAAGGTTCAAAGATTCATTCTGCCTGACAGCGATACTTGATTCGTTGTCGCCCTTTAACAGTCTACAGAAATGCTTTTTCCAAATACTCAGCATCGATTGAGGCTCTACTACTACGTGGCATGTTTTTTTTTACCTTTTGGTAAAATTTCCGAATATCATGGAATATGGAGTAGAATCTCTTAATTTTTTCGACCGCATGTGTTTGCCGGTAGTCGTCGTCAAACCAGGAATTTTGTTGTGGTGGCCCAATGAAACCCAGCACATCAGAGGGGCAACTCTGATGAATTTTTGCCAGTTCGTGCAGTTCCCACGAAGAAATTTATAAAGGGGACTAAATCTCTTGGAATTTCTGCCAACTATTTAAGGTCCCAAACTAGTTCCTACTAGACCTTTCGTGACCTTTTCACAAATAGGGTACACCTTGTGCGTCAAAGATCGAGCCCTACTTGTACCAACTACACACATCACATTGGTATCTAGGTAAAACGTTTTTTATAAGTCAACATTCGTAAGCTTAACTGTTTTCCAAAATGCCTATGTGGCCAGATACATACTTAACAATTGTGGACATTGAACTCTTATCCGTACGATCGAAGAAAGGGTTGCCATTTCGAAAATAACATTAAAAAGTATTACCAAAATGGAAAAAGGTTGTGCCAAGCTTACAAAAACCGAACAGAACAGAACAGAACCTTTTGAAATGAAAAAGTAAATTGAATTCGGAGCTAAAAATATTCGAAAACTACCTCAACAGTCCTTAAACAATGGGCACGATTAAAGCTTTGCTGTCATCCAAAGCCAAACTTTCACATTTGGCGTTGAAAGCCAAGGATTCCCGATATTTGAAAGTAAAAATACCAATATCTAAATCTAAGTATCTTAAAGCTAATAGACCGAATAGCCTTCCTGTCCAACTGTACGAGCTTTACAGAGACATCGACCTAGCCAACTAAGACATGCAGAGAATTGATAGTATAGCTTCGGTCTTAAAAGTTTTTAGCTCCCATCTGGAACTAGGGAGAGTTCCGTTTTATATACGTTATATATCGCCACCTGGGCTATAAATAACGTACCTAGTATATTTACACTCAGGAAAAATGAGAGCAATTACAAATTGGTCGCCTTACAGCAATAACAGGTGCAGCGGGAGAGCGACCTAGAATCCATTGCTAACCACAATTTAGACCCGATGCTTAGCAGCGATAAAGAACTCTTAGTTACGGGACAGCCACTACATAGGTGGAAGTAATTTCATCTTTTTATATATACAATTGATTAGCAGAACCCTACAAGTGCAGACGAAATAAATAAAATTTGTATTTGAAGAAGCAAAAATTTGTCTTTTCGTATACCTCGCACAGTCGATTTATTTCGAACCAAACTTGTGTAGTGAGTATTAATAATAAAATATAAACATATTTTCTTTTTTTTTTTATTTGAGTTACATAGATCCTCTATTATGTCTCATATTCTGGAAAATATAAAAGTGAAACAAAAAAAAAAATAAATAAACAAAATAAATGAACGTTTTTCCAAGAACAAATTAATTCAAAATAATTTATTTAAAAAACCTGATCTAATAATTGATTCTGCATACATAAACGTTATTAAAAGGAATATGTTATAAGGCCCATAACAATGATTCCCAACGTTTTTAATACGTTTTTAATACGTTAAGTATTCCAAATGCCGTTAAAGACATCTCAACCCACCATTACTAATTAATGTCTTTAATAATGTGTAAGAAAGCATATGCCACATGAAATAATTTCTTGACACTGGTTATGGCAAAAATATATTAAGTTCTATTCAAAATAAAATCGTTGATCAGGCGAGTAAAGTTTTCAATATGAATAGTACCCCCATAGATTGGGGTTAAATAACAAACAGTTTAATACTTTATTACGCCGACAAAAGTAATGAAACAAGTCTCATCCGTGATTTACACCAATTACACCAAAATCAAAATAAAAGATGTTAAGACCTTTTATGGAAACGTGATTCAAATATTTTCAACCTAAAGAAACTACGTTAGGGTGCATGAACAAAATTAAAATGTAATAGAAATATTATAAGATGTGCTTATTGCATTCTTATATTTAGATATATCTTATCTAAAAGAAACGTTAGAGAAAGCAGTTATAGCAATGAGACTTTTAAAACGATCTGATGCTTTCAACTTTTATCTGTTGGAGCAAAACAGTTTTTATTTCAAAAGTCCTCAATATACTGAACAATTATCTCATAATAACAGTATTTAGAACCACAAACCAAACGTTCTAGACCATATAATCCTGTAACCATGCAACAAACATCAAACAGAAAAAAAAAAACTTCACCTCCAAAAAATGTTTACGTTCAACGTTCGGGTTCTAGGCGCTTCTCTCCACCACCAACAGCTTCTCCTATAGAAGCAATGGATAAGTATTATGGTAGTATCAATCTGTTTTCAAAAAATACACAGCCCCATAACAGACAGAATTTATTTAACATAGAAGCTAACAATTATATTGACAATGGAATAAAAGAAAATAGAAATGTTGAACCACGGAATTACTACCAAAATTTCGATACAGTGGAGACCCGATTATCCGGACTAATTGTTGTCGTAGCCATTCGAATAATCGAAATCCGTATAACTGAATGTGTAAAGAAAAGCGATTTATTTTTGTTTAATAACTCTAGAAAGAAAACTTACCTCGTCCTCGTACCTACACATCAAAAACTAATTCAACTTATCAACAAAATCAATGTTTATTTACAGATTAGAGTTGAATTTTCGTATACATACCATATGTACCTACATATTTTCTTAAATTACTAAAATACTGTAATTTTAATGGTGAAATGACTAGTAACAAAAATCACATAGGATTGTCACTGTAGTGACTTTAACTTGACGTAAAAATTTTTTCTCTTCATTACTGGTACATCACGAATTCGTTTTAACTGCAGTAAACTCGCGGTGTCACGCTCTATTTGCTTTTCGAACCATTTGAAAGCTGTTTCCAGAGCCTGAAATGCTTCTGCATCTGCATTTAGGTTTTTTTCTGTTTCATCCTCTTGTACTAAGTGGGGTGAAAAGTAACCTCCTTGGGAATGAAAAAAAAAAAAATTTTTAAATGTTTTTATTTTTTTATTTTATTCCATATAGTCCCGTTTTAAAATAGTTTGATACAATATTTCCCAACTTCTTGAAGGTCTTTCCAGAAGGTCTGCGTCGATGATTTCCTCGAGTGTGCTCATTTTTTTATTGATAAACCATCTTTTGAGGTTTGGGAAGAGATAGTAGTCCGGGAAAGCCAAATCGGACGAATACGGTCGATGCGACAGCAATTGGAGTCGTAAATCATTGATTTTAGCCGTGGTTACGATGCTCTTGTGCGCCGGTGCGACACTATAACCTTTCTGACTAATCGAACCTCCATCGGCTTCAGTCCATTGCCGGGCACTCATTCTGTTCTCTGGTGTTCAACAGTCCGAACAGTCCAAAAGTCCGCCCGATTCCGCATCAGCTAGTCCAAACACTCCTTTGAAGTGCTCTCGCGTTAGTGTTTTTGGTCAGAAGTGAGTATGCGTGGCACCCAGCGGCAGGATAACTTCTTCATATGCAGAATGTTGAACAAAATATGGTATGTGCGCCCAGTGCTAATCTTTGTGGTATCTGCTAGCTCGCGCACCTTCACTTTCCGGTCAGCCAACACCATATCATGTATTTTTTTGACATTGTCCTCTGTAACCGCATCGGAGCACCTGCCGCTGCGGACTTGATCTGTAGTGGAGTTGCGGCCACCACGAAACTCTCGAAACCAATATTTGACGGTGTAATCTGACGGAGCATTAGCCCCATAATATTTATTTAACCTTTCTTTTGTTTCCTTTGCCGTTTTGCCTCTCAAAAAATAATGTTTTATGAGAGAACAAAAATCGTTTTTGTCCAAACTCAATATGATGCCAAACACGTCAACAAAAATCCGCTGTCAAAACAAAACTAAAGACAGTATCGCACTGAAATTTGGCATGTCTGCATGTTGGCAATATTTGTTAAGAGATTAATGCAGCAAGTAATCGGTTTATTCGACTGGTCAAAGTTCTCAAAAGGGAAAGATCAACCAAGCTGAAACCACTAAGAAAATCAGAAAAACCGAGTCGAAAGCAGAGACTCTCCGTCTCATGGTTAAGTCTCACTACCCAGATAACCTAATCGAAACCAGCTCACAGCTATATAGAGTATATAGACCAGCTGCTGGGAATTTTGAAGAGAATTTTCACTGCTAGCCTGGCACTGGCATACATACAGAATCCCTAGTGAGCAGCCTTTATAAGTTTGACTTCCTTCAGCTGAAAATTATCGAAAGTGTGGTTGAAATCCATGTCCGCAAAACTGCCTTGTGAATACATCCTCTGTCAGCGCTGCAACACGCCTATCAACGCAAAAGATGCTGCGAGAGTACGCTTCAAAATCTGGTAGGCGGAACTGAAGGCGCACTCGATAAGAAAGAATACGCCTTGGACATTTTCATTGACGTTGAGGGTGCTTTCAACAACAACGGCCAGAAAACACAGTTTAGACAAATCACTAGTTTTGTGGATAAAAGCAATTCTAGTGAATAGGACATTAACTGCAGTTGCTGACCGCTGCCAATATCTGGTGACGGTTGTAAAAAGGCGCCGTTCTGTCTCCACTATCGAGGTGCATGTTGGTCGACTCACCGTTCAACGCGCTCAAAAGTTTTAACGTCTATGCACAAACATATATGTCTGCTCTAGAAATGATCGACGATTGGTGCACTAGAAATGGGCTCTCAGTCTATCCTGTCAAAACTGAGGTTTGCCCCTTTACGAGAGGAAGCTGCCTGGTCTGTCTCATCAAATGCCTAAACACATCACTATCTAATTCTCCAAAGAAGGTGGGTGTTATTCTGAATAAGAAAATTCTTTGAACTAAACACGTTACGCTGAAAGCATCTAATGCGCTGTCGGCCACCTGGCAGTGCAGAGGAGCTATCGGAAAGACAATTCACATGTCTGTCACGGAGAAGAGTCCTTTGGATCTACACGGCTATGACAAGGTCAATTATAACCTAGGCGTCGGTTGTCTGGTGTGATAAGTTCTTGCGAAAATACCCCAGTACTGCTTTTGCCAGACTCTAAAAAACGATTTGTCTCGGATGTATAGGGGCTTTCCACAGCACTACTGGCTCCATTCTGGACGCATTGACAATCTCCCTCCTCTTTATATTCCTATCATGGGCCGCATGTTCAAGGCCATCTTCCCTCTAAAAAGAATTTTATTATATTTTGTAAACACGGACTGGAGCTTTGATGACCTTGCCCAAATTATAAACTCCTCCATTTACACTTTTGTATATAAAATACTGTTATTTTTCTTCAACAACTTTTACAAAACTTAAATTAGAAATTAAATGTCAATCGAAATTTAGATATACTATAAGCAGGTTCTTAACGCTAGTAAATGTTCATTGTGTTTTGCCAAACGGTTACAGAAAACATAAGCTCAGCATAGCAACTGCATTATGAGGTTGATTATGATGATGATAGCGACGTTTCGTTCGATTATGTTGCTATGCAAATCGGTCTGAATAGCAAACACAGAACCAATTAGTTCTGCATAAATTTTTGATGGTGAAGATGAGGTTGATCATGATGATGATGGTTACGATGTTTCCGAATATGATACGGAAGAAATACGAAATCGACTTTCCTTGTGCCCAGGACTGGCTTCGGCCAGAATCTGACCTGATAGGGAAATGCAGTCGGGTCTTCACGGACGGCTCGTCTTTCTGGAGGACGACAACGTTAGGTTTCACTTCACGTTAGGAAAGCTTGCATCTGTCTTTCAAGCGGAAATTTACGCATTCCTGATGGCAGCGAACTTTATTGCGGAGAACTGGTGGGGAAGGCGAATCGTTTGCTGAATCCTCTTACGACTTCAAAACTAGTTCAAGAATACAAAAGATCATTGAATGCAGTCAGAAAGCTAAATTCAGTGATCCTTGTCTGGGTCCCAGGTCACAATATGATCACGGGAAATGAAATCGCCGTTGAACTTGCAAGGCATGGTACAGAGGAGAATTTTTTAAAAACCCGATGCAGTTCGGTCTACCTGCATCTTAACCGTCACTTGGATCTCATATGATCTCAACTTCAGATGGCACAGCTCTTCGAGAAGCAGGCAGACCTAACGAATGCTTCCCGAAATCTTTAGAAGGTCAGCGGCCTTTCTGCAAACCCTGCAAACTGCAGGTTGCTGGCTCATTTTTCTGCGTAAGACTGAAAGATTTCATTAAATTAAACTTTACAAAGAGTACAATAGAGTATTTCTTTATCTGAGTGCTCTGTTCGATATTAAAAAAAAAAACAGATTTCTGGCATATTTGTCCGTTAGACATTAGCTCGTATTTAGGTATATTGTTTCAAAATTTATTTAAAATCTTCCAATCTTTAACCAGGTCCATTCGGAATGTCCAATTTTGCGTGACTCGTTCGAGCATAGCGACTGGTATTTCGCGATTCCGATAAACCGACTTGCTATGTAAGTCGGACTTTATCGAAAACTAAACAAAACTACAGTACATTCGAAAAAGAGCTGTTAGCCATTGTTTGGACCAGAAACTATTTCATTCCTCAGTATCTACAGCGAAAAGCTTAAGATCGTAGCAGATCACTTACTGCTTACTTAGCTTTTTTGCCTTATTCGATTTAGTACCTACATCGAGTTAAATTTACACCAAGCAGCATCAGCCGAAGCTGTTTATAAGCAATATTCTATATTTTGTCTATGTCCCATAGAACCGATTTAAGTGCCCTCAACGTTATAGAAATTTCTCGCTGGCTTAATGTTATCAAGCGATCAAAGCTTGAAATCCACGGTTTCTACGACGCAACGGAAAAGGCGTATGCTGCAGCAGTATATATTCGAGTACAACATGTCAACGAGCTTTCTTTTATCAAAAACTAGAATCGCATCGCTCAAATATACTCGTAAATCAGAGGTGTAGTTACTCTTGCACCTACTTTTACCCACCGTAAAGAGAATGGAACTCCAGAACACAAAAATATATGTTTGATGTGATTCGCAAGTCACACTTGCGTGAATCGCAAAACCTTCATTCATATGCACTACATTTGTTGCTAAAAGAGTGGCAGAAATATAGGAGCTCATAGATCCTAATTTCTGAAAGTGCTTCAAGCGGCCGGTCCAATTTTTGATGACTCGGTCCAATATGTGTGGCGTTATTTCAGAAAATAATTGAATGGTTTCAAATCGTATTGTTGCGGCGGCCAACTGATGAACGCTGTGACCCAGTCGCCGAATTTCTCCTTGCATGTAGCGCCATCTTATTGAAATTGCAAATATGCTTGGTTGACTTTCTGGCGATGCCCAATTCAGCTGATCAGCGCCGAATCGACATTTCTGTGTCTTCTTCGATACTGGCCGCTACAGTGGCTATATTTTCTTCATTTCGCTCTAATGTTTGTCTGTTTAGTTGCCTAAGATCCAACAGAGTGTACTCACACTTAAACTTTTCCACAGTACGACGAACTGGCTGAACACTGAAGCTATTTACAACTGAGCCGAAATTTCGATAATAATTTCATATTATTATTTAATAATTTTATTTATAATATTTGTTAATAATTTTTATTTCAATGTGAAATGCAATGTTAAAAACATAACAACCGGAGACGAACAAAGAAGATTATAAGGGAATATCATTAGAACTCAAATCATAGAGGTGTATTCGAAATTCTCGAACATTTGAAAAGGAGTTACTATTTTTCTAATATGAAGTACATCATAACAAGAATAATCAATAGTTGCGAAATCTGTCAAAGGTGTTAACACCTTTAAGGCCACTTGAAATAGTTCATATTGATATCAAACATTTACATAAAGATTATTTTCTAACAATAATCGATAAGTTTAGAGAGGGAATTTCTACAAAAAGATGGTCTTCTAGAGCTTTGCTCCATAATTAACAAAGGATTTTGTGGTCTCCTGTTGACATATCCAAGCGTTTGATATGCTTAAGCGCACCATTTTTTTGAATAAATTAGAAAGTGTTCGAGTCCTACTTAAATAAAAAAAACACAAAAAGTGAAAATTGGAAAATATTGCAGTAACAGTAATGTTATTAATTTAGACATTCCCCAAGGTTCTTTTTTTTGATCCTATCCTGTTCCTTATTCATATTAATTCTTATTTGTCGGAAAAGTTAAAGCTTTTGTAGATGATTTGGGTATTGCATATGATCCACCTAACCCTTTAATGCTTAAATGCTGACACTATCTGTAATGTTAACATGTTGCGAATTTGGTTTGCGGGACACAAATTAGTGATCAGTAATAAGCTAAACTGACTCACCTTAATCTGAACTTATTGCATTCTCTTGATATTGGTATCCATTTTCATGCTCCGAATTGTGCTCGACATTGTGACACACGACTATATTGTGCATGCAATGCTGCCAGTTCCATACTCATGTATAACAAAGATGAAATTTGTGATGCGAATTGTTTCGAGATTGAAGTAGTTTAACAGTTTAAATACTTGGGTTTTCTATTTGAACAAAACATGAGTTGGTCCGATTACATCTCAACCTTGAAACGATATCTGCGCTCTTCGATTCGTAGTCATTATGGCCTTAAAAAATTTGTGTATAACAAAACTTTGAGAATGGCAGACTTTGGAATTTTTCACTCTAGGTTTGGGTACGAAACAAGCTGTTATGAAAGCTTTTATCAATCGAAAATTCAATTAATGGCAGTCTTGTAAATATGTGCTGCGAGAGTAGTGTGTAGCGCTAATCGATTAGCTCGGTCAATAGAATTATTTATGGTTTTGAGAATTCTCTCAGTATAGCATCTTTACTATTTCAAAGTCTTGAAAATTTTCTTTAAGGGAAGTGGCAATATCAAACCCCATCTCTGACATTCTTAATTTGCGTAGTATCTCTGAGTCTGTTGTCACCATTTGTTTAATAAGCTTCCTGTAGATATGCCTCAGAATTTCGTATATTTTTTTGAAATAAGTAAAAGGTAATATATAGCGTTTTGATTTTGATCACGAAGAAATTAAAGTTTTGCTTTCCTTTATGGTTTAGTTTATTCCTATATGAGTTTGATAGATGTAAATTTATTATACTTTTGTTATTGTTTCGTTGCTGTTTTGAAATTTTAAATATTTAACTGAATTTTATCAGTAAACATTTAGGATTTATTTATTAGCCATTAATAATAATTAACAATTAAGAATTAAAATTTATAACATAATATTTTTAAGTTATTTAAAAATTAAGCTTTCCCTGAAATTGTCTATTAATACCTAGCTTTTTTCGGTTTGAAGTGACGTTTATTCTTACCTTAAATATTATTTAAAGCAACTACTGTTAGGTAAGATTTTTTAAGATTAAAAATTAAGAAAAGAGAAATAAATACAATACAATACAATTTAGCAAATTCGCTGGTGTCTATATAGTACCTGCTAGAACAAGTAATAATTTGATTAAATCATTACGATACTATTTTTCTTATAACGGCATGCTAAAACAAAAAAAAAAAAAAAAAACACAAAAAACATCTGAGAATTTCTTTTAACGTTATTAAGAGAAATCTTAGAAATTTATAATATTGACTTATATACTATATGTGCAAAAATATCCACCGACACCTCACCTTTTGAGAGGTTTCACTCTACCCTTCATTTAATAAAATCTCAAAAACTGTATACCCCAATTGACGAAATTGTACAATAGATAAAGACGTATTAACATCCAATAACTCTATTCATTCAGCAACAAAATTGTCCCCTTTTGAGTTACTTACAGGACATAAAAAATAAAATCCAGCTATTTTCATCAAAGAAAATTTATTCATGAGGCGTTGCATTCTGATCACAGTCTATGTTTAAATTTTGTATCTTTTGAAATTTTGCAGCATAGATAATTGCTATGTATGTTAAGTACGAGTGAAACATAATAATGCTAAGTTTTTTAAGAATAATATTATTGGTAAAACAAATTGCAAATACGTTTTTTGTTGCTCCTTCCAAAAAAAAAAAAATAAATAAATAAATAATAATTATTTGATTTTCTTATAATACTGTTGAACACATAAATATTTTGTGACATGTGGATTTTTGGGTCTTTCAGATGTATTTCGGCACTTTAAAATCTAATATAAAAATTTCATATCACGCATAATTTTTTAGTTAAAAAACATTTTTATTTTTATTTTTTATATTTATGCGCATTTATATGTAACGCATGCTGGATAGAGTTGAATATGTAAAGGAATAAATATTGCACCACTCTGCGTGATTTGATAAACATATCGTGTTTAGACAAGTTCATTCCTGTCTATTTATTGTAATAAATACGCATCTATCTCAATAGTGTGCATTAGTAGGCATTAAACAGCGTACGAAGCTTTTTTCTATCTTGTGCCACGAAAAGTTACTATCAAATTTGTATTCTACATCTTCATGTTTCATGTTTCTTCTTCATTAACAAGTAAGTACAATGCCTAGGAATTGTGTGAATAATGTCAACATTTTTTGTTGTGCGTGTTGAGAATATACTTTTGAATCCAAAAAACGTAATTTCACCCAACTTGTCCGAAACGCTTACGAACTTTATTTTAGAGCTAAAGTAGAAGATCAGGATAAATCATGGGCTCCTCACATATATTGTAAAACTTGTATAACATTGTTAACAAGTTGGTTGAAAAGTACAAAACGTCATATGCGCTTTGCAGTACCCATGGTGTGGATAGAACCGAAAGACCATGCCACAGATTGATACTTTTTTCTCACTACCTTTCAGGGCATCGGCCCGAAGTCCACGCATACTGTAAGATATCCCAATTTACCATCAGATTAACAGCCTGTCGAACAAAGTGAAAAATATCCTATTCCAAAACCATTCGAATCGTGGAGTTTAGACGATGAACCTTAATGTGCCAGTGATTCAACTACTGATGATATGCAATTCTAACAGGAAATCGGCAATGATCCAGACTTTCAAACACCCGAATGTTCAACAAAGCCGCATTTAATTTCAAACGCTAAACTGAATGATTTGGTAAAAGACTTAAAACTAGCAAAATTACAGTCAAAACTCCTAACATCGAGATTAAAAGAAAGGAATCTCCTCGGAGGTGACATACATATAAGTGACTTCCAAAAACGTGAAAAAGGACTTGCACATTGTTTCGATCAAAAAGGGACTTTGGTATACTGCATAAATGTTGACAACCTAGGGCAGAGACATGTACCAAGCAATTTGCCCGTATTTTCCAGTAAACTTAGCTTGAAAGCAGTTTTACTTCACAACGGCAATAAATACCCATCTGTAACCATAGCCCAGTCTGTTCATATGAAGGAATCGTATGAGAATATGCTATATCTACTACAACACATTCAATATAAAGACTATAAGTGGTCGATGTAGAGATTTAAAAGTTATCGCGCTTCTTGTTGAACTGCAGCTGGGGTAAATGAAACACTGCTGTTTTCTATGTGAATGGGACAGCCGTGCACGAAGCCGTCATTATACACAGAAAGAATGGCCACTACGTCGATCAATAACTTTTTTTTTTTTTTAAGGAACTAAACACTTAAGGGTGTATAAATACACTTATAATGCCTCAGCATGTATTAAGTTTTCCAGAAAATGGGATACAGAGAACAAATTGTTTGGGCTCAGTGGTTATTTTGCTCCATGGGTAGCATCCAACATTTAATGGGGATACTATGTTATTAGTAGAATTTGGCTTGTTGTTGATTTCTAGTCAACTACTCATTGGATTCGAACACCGAACCTTTCGGTATCGATACCGATACCAATACCACTTGAGCCACTGCCACCCACTCCGGATATAAAAAATATAACTTATGTACCTCTGGTTGATTCTAAATACGTATTTCTACCACCGCTCCATATAAAACTGGACTTAATGAAAGCTCTATCAAGCTCTAGATTTGACCGGTAGAGCAAAAATTAAAGAGGACATATTTGTTGGACCATAAATACGTAGACTTTTGAAATATAGAGCTTTTAACTTTTGTGACAGATTTTCTTGAAAACGTGAAAGCCAAAGATAACAGAGATCTTATAACTGAATTACTTAGTGATTACACTTATTCCAGCAATTTTCCAACTTCTTGATCCCGTCCGAAAAGTAATTTTCCGGAAGGTCTGTAAAATACTAGCCCGTAGTGTCGATGATTTCCTCGCATGAGCTGAATTTTTTATTGGTGAGCCATCTTTTGAGGTTTGGGAAGGGATAATAGTCCGAGAGAGCCAAATTCGGCGAATACGGTGGATGTGACAGAAATTGGAGCCGTAAGTCATTGATTTTAGCCGTGGTTACCATGCTCTTGTGCGTCGGTGCATTGTCTTTCAAAATAAATTTTTTTTCGCTTCATGTGAGGCCGTTTTGCAGCGATTTCGGCCTTCAATCGCTCCAATAATGCTGTTGACGGTTTTTCCTTTTTTGAGGTAGCCCACGAAGAGTATGCCTTGACAATCCCAGAAAACCGACACTATAACCTTTCCGACTAATCGAGCATCCCTCGGCCGCTTCAGAGCACTCGTGCCGGCTTCCGTCCATTGCCGGGTACTAATTCTGTTCTCTGGTGTATAGTAGTGGATCCAAGTTTCATCAACAGTTACCAATCGACGCCAAAAGTCCCCCCGATTCCGAATCAGCAAGTCCAAACACTCTTTCGAAGTGCTCTCGCGTTCGTGTTTTTGGTCAGCAGTGAGTATGCGCGACAACCAGCGCCAGGATAACTTTTCCATATGCAGAATTTTGCCCAAAATATGGCATGTGCGCTCAGTACTAATCTTAGTGGTGTCTGCTAGTTTGCGCACCTTCACTTTTCGGTCAGCCAACACCATTTCATGTATATTTTTGACATTGTCCTCTGTAACCGCATCGGACTTGATCGGTAGTGGAGTTGCGACCACCACGAAACTCTGGAAACCAATCTTTTAATATCGGTGTAATTTATCCAACCTTTGTTTTGTTTCCTTCGCCGTTTTGCCTTACAAAAAATAATGTTTTATGAGAGAACAAAAATCGTTTTTATTCATACTCAACATGATGCCAAACACGTAAACAACAATCAGCTGACAAAACAAAACCAAAGACAGTATCGCACTAAAATTTGGCATGATTGCCTAGATATGACTTCAAGGCACCATAACCTTATTTGCGGTAGCAGCGCATTCTGAAAGTCAAGGATGTTTTTTTTCACTCCACCTAGTATTGAAATACGACTAGATGTAGAATCAGTACAAAACACAACACTTTGTAGCATAAAATTTATGAGTGAAATATGTAGAAAGTCTGAGGTCATTTTCTAATGTAATTTTACTTAAGAAACACTATGTTTTACAAAACCAAAGTCGATTTTTGTTGAACAGCATAATATTATGGAAATACATTATAATCGGTTTATTAAACTCAATAATAAGAGAAGGATCCAGATAAGCGTATCCCTCCCAAACAAAAAAAAAAAAATAAATCAAATAATTATATAATAATTTAGGCACTCAATACTTCCACCTACACGAATATTTTCGACAAACTTTAGGACATAAGTTTTTTCTGCGACGGGGTGAGTTAAGTTATACAGAGTGTTTCCTTCTTCGTCAAGGATAATTTAAGAAATGGTTCTTGGGTATATTCTAAGAAAAAAATCGTCTACAGTAAAGGTCTATTTCCAATGTTAATATCATTTATCGAGAATTAAATAAAGGGCTTACTTTGGTGTACACTGAAACATGTTATAGGAAATTTCTCTATTCGTACTAATGGTAGAAACTTCGTTTAGCACCTTTTTTCAAAAGAAATACTAGCCTTTATAATTGCGTTAAAAAAAGCTGACATCTTATTTGAGTCCTCAGATATCCAATTTCTAAGCCTGTTCCATTTTTTTTGCCCCTGCTGTTTTTTAACTTTAAGGTCACTAATAAGAACAACAAAAATAATCGTCAGCAAGTTTGCAGAAAAACCCACATATTTTATGATACTTGAGAAAACCTGCAGAAGATTAAATTAAAAAAAAAAGTTTTTTTTGCAATTTTCAAAGTTTAATAAGTTGAGAATATACTGTAAAAATGTTAGACCGATACACTAAAGTTACAGCAAATAATAGGGGAAAGCGTACCCTGCAAACTTTTAACCTCTCCAAACTTTAAACACTTTTTTTTTTTCGAAACTACTTATTATCCGACGGCGCGGATGTTAAAAAAATCTATTAAACAGATTCGGCTAAAATTTTAACACAATATTCTACACATAACTAAATTTTTTTATCCACATTTTTTTTATCTCGATCTTAAACCGGAAAACACAATCGATTTTTGAATTTTGTTATTTTTCACTCAAATCTTCTAAGTCTACTACGGGATAGGATGACAACCCTACTGAATAATAATCTTCTTGGAATTTTGATTTCAGATGATTACAAAAGGGGCAATAAGGGGGGCCAGCCACCTATTTTTTTTTTTTTTTACCTAACCAAAATGACGATAAAAATTTTTTTTTTTTTATTTAACAAAATTTTTAACATATAATTATTATAAGAAGATTGTATTTCATTTACCGCATAAATAAAAATCCTTTAAAACTCTCAAAATTTAACCTCGGACATGAGACTACCACCTTACCCCCTTGTGTGGTTTTAGAAAATTTTTTATTTTGTGTGCTCACTAAAACAGTTATAATAGGTGTTCAAAGTTCCCTCCTTGGTTTTGTATTCACGCTAGAGGGCGTTTTTAGATTTCACTTCGAATGTCTATTGATGCTAACTGCTGCCTCGCTTTTGATGACGCTTCGAAAATAGGGTCTTCCAATAAACTTAAAGTTGCTGTTTCGGTTGAATAAACAAGTTCTTTCATTGTTCCCCATACAAAAGAAAAAAAAAAATCCCAAATTGTAAGGTCAGGATCTTGCAGGCCAGTGAACTGCTCCATTTCTTTCTATTCAACGAGTATCATACTCTTTATCTAGCCAATTCTTAGCCCATAGTGGGCTGGAACACCATCCTATTTTAAATATGATGAAGGTGGTTGAATCAGTTGAACGTCCCCCAATAGTTCTGGTAAATCATTTCGTAGAAACTTCAGATGGTTTATAGAATCCAGCCTAGGTGGTAGTTTGAAAGGTCCGATTAACTTGTTTCCAATTACACCTGCCCGTATATTGACGCTGAATTTGTGTTGAAAGGATTAATGTCTCCTTACATGTGGATTATCCAAGTTTGTATGAAGTTTAAATGAAAATTTGTGATCCCATCTCTTGTAAGAATTCTGTTACAAGGTCGCTTCCATCCAAGCTCCGCTTCATCAACAAGTTAGAAAATCAAACTCTATTTTCGAAATATTCAGGAAGCAAAGGTGTACGCTGGTATGGAAAAAGATTTTCTCCATGCAGTACATTAAAAACTTTGTGTTTAGAAACATTGAATTGCAAACTAAGCGTCTGATGCTTATTGATGAATCTGTTGCAACAGCTTCCATTCTTTTATCAGCTAAAATTCTTCTTACTTGTGGATTTCCAGCCTTACGTTACCTATTTCCAAATACTGTTTCACTCGAGGGTCATCGGTTAGAATAAAATTTGTGGTATCTTCCATTTCACAGCCCGTAAACATAAAAATTGTCTGCGTGTTAGTGATGAATGAATTAACTTTTTTTTCTAATCTTTTATACAATTTCCAATCCAAACACGCCTTCATACTCCAAACTCAACTCTTTCTGAGATCTTTTAAGGAACATGGTAAGAAAAGGCGGGTTTTGACAGCTAGTCAAATAAACGAGCATGCTTTAAAACTTTTTAATAGCTATTCAATTCTAAAACAAATTAATGGAAAATAATTTCTTGGAAAACCGCTATTAACTGTTGTTAGAAACATAGGTAGAAAATCATAAATTTGTGTTTTTGCATGCAGTAGGTTTTTCCAAGTATCATAAAGTCTGTGGACTTTTCTGCAAACTTGCGGATGATTGTTTTTTTATTATTGATACTTTCATTAGCCTGTTTACTAGGCATTTTCTTTAGAAAAGTGACCTCAAAACAGACTAGCATGAGCAAAAAAAAAAGTGGAACAGGTTTAGAAATTGGATATCTAAAGACTTAATCAAGATAACAACTTTAATTAACAGTTGCAAAAGCTAGTATTTCTTCTTAAACTAACCTTAACCAACCTTCTACCATTATTAAAGGAGCAATTTTGTTAACATGGGTCAGAGTACAGCAAAGTAAGCTCTTTCTTAAATCCTCGATAAATGATGTACATATTGGAGATAGACCCTTACTATAGAACGTATTTTTTTTTTCATAGAATATACCCAAAAGAATACCAATTTATCCTTGATGAATTAGGAAACACCGTGTGTATCGCCACCTGGCTACATGCATATATGCACTTAGCATAAAATGAGATTAATTACAAATTCACTGCTTAGCAAAAACAACAGATTCAGCGGGAGAGCGACCGAGGATCCATCGCGTGCAATAACCTTGACCCAGTGCTTAGCAACGAGAGAAAATTCTTAATTACGAAACAGCCACATTATGGATAGAAGCAACTTAATTTTTTTTTTGTTCATTCTCTTATCAGAAGTGTACAAGTACAGACAAAATAAATAAATTCATATTTTGTTAAAAAATTTTATTAATTTATTTATTCTTTTTTTTTGACTTCTAATCACTTATGTAATCTCTGCCTTGATCACTTTCTATTACATTCATTCAGTTGTTCATATTATTATCTGTCAATTTTTTTATTACCTTTTGACTTGTCAATTGAAACACTTGATTTTTTTTCCTATTCTTAAGTAACGTCTTGTGATATATTTAAAGAAACAACAATTTGTCTTGTTTTATAACTTGGGTAAAGGGCTTAAACCATATTGGAATGCGGAACTGGAATGAGCTCACATTCTGCTCATGATACATTTGTTTGACAAATCACCCCCCCCAATGAATCAACACCAGAAACAAAACCAACTTTATAAACTGGTCTGAAAGCTCTAAATCACTTGGCACTTAGAGGCACATCACGTGCTCTACGAAAATAACATCTCGTGAACAAGAAAAATTCTAATTTATGTGCCTTACGAAAGGTATGATCTAGCAACAGCAACAGACAGTTTACAAACACCTTCAAGTCTACCTGAATGAAAAAAGCCAAAAAGTATTGACACACTGACAGGTGTCAATTGAATAAGTAAGAAGATAACCTCCATTTCCCCTGTCATCTTCCCCCAATTTATTGAGAATGTTTTCCTTTCGTCTACCATAAAGTAAACAACCGCAAAATTGCTTTTGTTCATATTATAAGGACCGATTCTTATCAAAATCTGTTTCTGATATATGCAACTTTAGCTCATTGGGCGTTGCTCTTCTTACACCCACTCCATTACACTTATCCTCCTCTTCCACTACCATCGTTGAGTAGAGAAAAGAAGACACTCTCTCCTTTTGTGAATAAATTCATGAAAACGCTATCCAGACGTGGTTATCTATGTCTGTCGGCTGGATGATCTAATAGTCAAGCACACCACTCACGTACTGAAATCGGAAATCGAGTTTTCCAATAAAGCAAACGGCGAACTATTCGTACAACTATACACCCCTCAGAGCATCGCCTCTTATAGTCGTGGATGTAAAAGGAGGAAAAATACCTCTACACACTTTTGACATCATCATCAGCATCACTCATCGTTCTGAAAGGGATGTGATGGTAGAAAATACTTCGAGTTCCTTATGAACATCAAATCAAATACAAGCTGTTTATCATATCTGAATAACCACATAACCCAATCCACTCCTTTAAGACTTAACCATGGATTTCATAAGGTGCCTTCAATCTTTACCTATGTACGATACACCCCCAACGACGCATATCTTCATCCGGAGATGAAAAAAAAGAGTTCCTTCTTATCGTCGCCCATAATCCTTCATATAGCATATGCAAAGTTGGTGTTTTTGCTGGCGACTTATACAGGGTGTCCCAAAACTCAACGTCAAGTCGGAAACGGGTGATAGTTTAAATGGTGTTGGTTATCACAAAATTATAAAAAAAAAAATCTAAGTCATGTACTTTTTAAATTATTAGCATTTAAAAAAATATCGAGAAATCTGACACCCTGTGACGATCTTTCAAGTACTGTAACCGCAAATATATATATATATTTTTTTTTTCTTTTTTTGTCACGTAACCCTGAGTAACTTCTCTGTAAATAACGGTCCAAAATTGAAACATAACTAAATCGGTTTTAACTAAAATATTGCTTTTTTGTCCATCCATGTATCCGCAATTCATTAATCACCAACGTACTATGCCATTTTGGCAAGTAACTTCAAAAGATGGCTTATTTAGTCGGGATTCCAAAATGGTATAACACTTAATTGAGGACAAAAAGAAATATTTTGTTAATGAAACCCAATTCACAGTTAGTTCTTTTTAATAAATTAAAATGAGTACCAAGTGTGAGCGAGACAGACACTGAAACAGATAGAGATGCCACCCTCATTAAGCAGTGACGCATAGGCACATCGTGCAATACTGCAGTGTGTTACGCTTCTTCGCTTACAGCGCATTATTCTGTACTATATTCGTGTTGATTTCGTGCTTACAACTTTGGCTTTCTTTAGTGTGATTGTGTAGTATGAATGCCATCATGCCATCTCGATACACTGCTCAGGAATATGCTACACGCATCTCATTTATGGGGAAAGGATGTGTAATGCTAGTGCTGCAGCCAGACTTTATCATAAGAGATACCCAAATGCTCAGCGTCATCCAGATCATCGAGTGTTTTTAAATGTGCAGAGGGTCGCTTTCCAAAGCTTATGGTTAGTGAGGGAAGAAACGTCATGCCCTATGAAGACGAAGTCTTACAAGCAGTCACACAAGACCTTAGTACCTCAGTACGTGCAATTGAAGAAAACATAGGTACAACACACCGAATTCTAAGGAAAAAACAGCTCCATCCTTACCATGTACAATGAGTCCAATGTCTGTTTCCCCGAGATTATCCAGATTATCCAGCGCAATTTTGTCAAACAATGTTGCAGAGGTTCAGAGAAGATCTGTGTTTCTTCGAAAATATTCTATGGTCGGGCGAATCAACTTTTAAAAGAGACGTTTACATGAACATCCACAATTTGAACGAGTGGCACATGGAAAATTCACATTTGATGCGGGAAGATAGATCACAGTACCGTTTTAAAGTAAAAATATGGACGGGGATTTGAATGGTAGAATTATTGGCCCATTCGAGCTTCTCGATCGGGAAAACTCCAATACAGGTAGAAAGGGCGGTCTGGTATAATTTCGTGGCCAGCCCGTTCACCTGATTTTAATTTACTCGATTTTTTTTATTGGAGAGCAGCAAAAACAAATGTATTCTAAGCCGATAGAAAATTTAAACGAGCTGCTCCAAAAAAAATTGCAGAAACCGTTGAAGACGTCAACTCCAGAAGATATGCCCGTCTTATTACCAGATCATTTGTAAGAAGTTGTGGAGCTTGCAGTTTGAACATTTGTTGTAAGATATAAGATCGGTAGATGGCGTTTAGTCGCGCAACAAACAACGTTGTGTAAAGCGATCCTGAGAGTATACATCAAGAGAACGTAGTGTTCTGTGTGCTTTGTAATGTGGAAAAAAATGAAATGAAATGACTAGGGTGGCATCTTTTTCTGTTTCACTCACTCTAGTCGAAATGGCATGTTTACTCGTCTAAATCACGGCGTCACTGTCTAGCTATGAACATTCTTTAACAAAATATTTTTTTTTTGTTCTCAATTAAGCGTTAGTCCAGCAAGCGTCATACCATTTTGGAATCAAGACTAAGAACGACACCTTTTAAAGTTACTTGCCAAAATGGCATATTACATTTTTTTGTCAGTTCAGTCAGTTCAGTTAGGTGATTAATGATTTTGAGATACATACAATAGATGGACAAAAAAGCAATATTTTAGTTAAAACATATAGTTTTGTTTCAATTTTTGACCGTAATTTACAAAAGAGTTATTCAGGTTTACGTGACAAAAAAAAAAAAAAAAAAAGTCGAACAAAAGTAAAGATTTACGTTTACAGTACTTAAAATATTGTCACAGGATGTCAGATTTCTCAATTTTGTTTTGAGTGCCAATAATTTTAAAAGTACACGACTTAGATTTTTTTTTTAACCAACACCACTTAAACTATCGCCCGTTTCCGACTTGACGTTGATTTTTGGGACACCCTGTATACAGAGGAGTAAAAAGGCACCAACAGAAGAACCACGTTGCTCGTACCTATCACATGTCAATTTGAGATATCGGAAGCAAAGAACTCCTTATCTACTGATGCAACCACACACAACACTCCCTCATCAGCAATGAATTCTTGTATTCGATATCCGGAGCACAAGAAAAATATGTCTTCGGTAGCACTTTGGTTTCCATCCTTTCTTCCATAGCTTTAAGGATAGCTTAATAGAAATATCTTCGATGTGTGGCCGTGTTTTGGCCGAAGGAGCGGATACCAATACGATGCTACTTCGACATTCCAAGTACGCGTTCTCGGTATCTTATGCGTGTCAACGGGTGCTACACGTCATCATATAGGAGAACTACCTATGGATGCCAGGGAGCATTGAAAATCATTAGAGAAGAATATTATGCAAAAAACGTCGAGGCACCAAAGTCGCTGGATGGAATATTTAATTTGACATACGAGTAGATCCTTTTGGGTGCGAGTGTATCTGGGAGAGGATGTTCGGCACGAATAGCCCTATAGACCGACCTAACCGGGAGTGAGGTATTCATCCGCAGATAGTTTGCAAAATAGTTTGGCGGATCATGCTCCAAAGGTGGTTGAATTTAAAGTTTTGTTCTTGTACTTTAGATTCTGTACCATGATGGCAATGACGTAAATAGGTCGATAAGATAGGTGTACACCACTTCGGCGTGGGGTATTTATTAGTCAATGATGTACGACTTTTAATGGAATGAGGGAAAAATAAACTTTCAAAGTTGTGGTTAGCTATGCCGCATTCAGTTCTCATCTGTTTTTATTGAGAAATATGTCACAAACTAGGTCCTTCTTACAGCACTCGATGGATATTGACGTTTTAGAAGTTTCCCATGCAAATTAAACAAACTTTTACAGCAGAAGTGGGTTTAAAAATAAATTTTATGTCAGGAATATGGAGTATTTTTAATTTGATTTGAAAATAGTTATGGATTTAGTGTCATCCATCATCCTGAGTTAATCACATATCTTGATTTTCAATAGAATTGTCGCCCTTTTGAAATGTATTAGGATTGCAGCACCCATAGGTCTCAGGACCTTACAACTATGACTTGAATTTTCAAAATTCTTCAGCCAAAGTAAAACCTTTTCTTGTTAAAGGTTACTTTACCTTTACTTTACTTTACTTTACCATAGCATGAAGTGCACATTAAATAAAAAGTATTATGCTCTTTCGCAGCAAACATTGCAATCAAAGATCCTAATTATGTTGCTTAGCCAATTCGTCTGCACAGAAGTCGGCATACTCTTCCAATAGTTCTTTCAGTAATAGACGTGAAATTATTGTCACAGAAAAGTGGCGATAAGAGGGTAGTAATCTCCACCACTGTACACAAGATAAAGTACGAGTAGGTAGGTAGATGTTGCCTAAAACGAAGAGGGCCATAGGATACTTCCCCTTCATAACTTTCCTTGCGGGCTTTTGTTTTTTCTATCACAAGCGGCACTGTCGCCGCTTGGTAGACAGACGATTTTCTGCTGACTGGGGGCTTGCAATTTGTACTCTGATGAGGTGCCAACCACTGGCAACCTCAGCTGATCTCTTATTATAAAAATGTTTCTTTCTTTTTTATCCATGTATTCGTTTTCTAATTTTGTTCCCACGACAGAGCTGTCTTACCAGAATAAGGCACTCATACAGCTAAATTTGTCTGCGCATCGCATGGTACCGTATGCGACGAGTTCAGCTTATCCACTTACTATCCATTCAGCCATCAGTACAGGTGCCTCAACACTGTGGCTTAAAAGTGCAATTTTCAAGTGGGTGTACCGCCAGCACCTTAATTTAAAAGGTTGAATTGCTCTTAGTCTCATCAACAACAACAGCTCCTGCTTTACTAGGTCGAAAATTTCCATTTTATCCTTTTTCCTCATTGTAGCGCCAAATAGGACTTCAAATGGTGTGCGGTTAATTCATCGCTGAAGTTTGCTAATTGAGACAATTGGTACCCTTGGGAAGAAATTGTACAATTCTTAAGGCGACCGTGGTGACAATCTCTTAAGAACCACGACGACGACGACTCTTTCAGAACGTTCTGCTTGTTCGTTCCCTCATGGTACCTTGGTAGTATTCAATGATCTCGTCTGAGCAGTAATCCTTAAACACATTTTATACGAAGGCACTACCTTTGTCTGTTATCATCCTTCGTAGGTTCCCAAAATGCTGTTGTTCTTGCACTCTTCTTACTGTTTCTTCAGCTGATATTGTTTTCGTTGGATTAAGCCAAATATATTTTGAGAATCCATCAGTTATCGTTAGAACTTTCTACTTTTGGGATATAAAATTCACCAGATAATAAATAAATATTAGCCAAAATGTCCTTCTTCACGTTTATAATAGGGATTTTCTTTAAGTACAATATTTCTTTAATGGAGGAGATGAATCCATCTGCGAGTTGAGCCTCTTTGATTCTTGCTAAAGATTCCTGCTGAAAAACGTATATATGAGTAATTGGAGAGCGACTTAAGGCATCGACATGAGCCATCTTGCTTCCGGGATGGTGTTCGACATCATAGTCAAATCCTCAAAAAATTAAATCCATCTTCTTACTACGTTTGGTAGTTCCTACTTGTTAATGGTGTGACAAAACTATATATAATCTGTGACAACCTGCAAACTGCAAAGTCTTCTAGTACGTAACTGTGCCAGCTTTCCCCAGGAACACTTTTCTTTCTGCTAAAGTAGCTAATTGGGTGAAGTTCATTATCGCTGCCTCTTGAAATTAAATCGCAGCTATACCCTGCTGACTCGCATCTATGTGCTATTCTGTTTAGGCGCCTTGACAATTAATGGGAAGAACTGAGTATTGCAAGTGATTTCTTTAATAAAGCTACTGCTTTTCGCTGGGGTTCACAAATTGTGAATTTTAATCCGTTTTTCGTTTGGTCTATTAACGTTGAATTAATGAATCTTCTGGAAAACCTGGTGAAATTTTTTAAAGGTTTTTGGCTCCGAAAACCTATCAACTGCATTAACAACGTTTCGACTTAGCAAATCTCTGAACAAAGTATGTATGTATCGAACAAAAACAGCTTATAAATTTGACAGGCCGAATGGTAGTCTATTGAATTCAAATAATCCATCTGCTGTTATAAACGCTGTATACTTGCGACTGGTTTCTTCGATTGGGATGTGAAAATATGCAATTTTAAAATCCAGTGTGGTATATATTTTTCCATCTTGGAGGTTTTTGGGAACACAATTAAATCGGTCTTTTACTGTATTTGTATTTAAACGTCTATAAAATATACAGACTCGCGCTGAGCCATCTTTCTTCTTGACGACAACGACTTGACTTGCGAACAGAGAAAACGAAGGGCGTATGGTGCCTTCTTTTAACTAATGATCAAGGGAGCCGGTACGGGGAAAAGGCATTTCATTAGACAATGTGTGTGACATACGTATAGGACAGCTACTTACATTGTTCGGCTTATAATTTGTTAAAAGGTTTTCAACCACTGGTATCAGCTTAAACGGTGCATTTCCTTCTGTGTTGTGTTCAACTCGAATGTTTACTATGTGGTTTTCTTCCTTCTCGAAGTGAAATCTTGGGTTTCCGTTATAAAATATAACCTTCGCTTTCGCTATGATGTCATTGCCTACAATATCGTCGACTTGAATCACAGTGCTCGGCACAACGCTAATAAGTGTTTTTATTTCAAAATCTTCGATTTCTACAACAGGATTATAGACGCCTAAAGTTCTCCATGCACCTGAAGCAAGGCCTACCAATGGTTTAAGCATTTCTCTCAGAGTTATGTGTGCTTGCATCTATTAATGCGTGGATAGCAACGTTATTAATGAGATTCTGCTTAGAATTTAACACAAAAAAAAGTATTTGTCTTCGCGCTAAATTAAGTAGGAAAGGTTTTAGATATATGCCCCGAACCGTCATTTAAAACGTTTAGTGTCCGATTTACAATCCCGGCGTTGATGTTCAAGAGAACCGCAATTAAAACAGTGCAGAGCGTCTCGATTATAATTACCGCTTTGCTGACCAATATGCTCACTTCTACTATCACCGTGCTTACCGTTAATACTGACAGTATAAAAATTAACTTTGGATCTTATTCTCAAAAAAATTTTTATTTTTCAATCAATTCTGATAATTTATTAGCTCCGTACAAAATTAATTTGTGCTGTTCTTTTCAAGCGACGCCGTTTATAATTTAATGAATCTAAGAATTACTGTTTACGTCAGAAAATTGCGCATTTTCTTTCATCTTATACACATACTCAGGAACATTTTCTTCCCGGTTCATCTTGCGGCTTTGTAGCCTAGAGTAACACATGGGCTGAACAGTCATTGACGTTTTATAGTAAAACACAAATTTCTTGCAAAATTTAACTGTTTTTATCAATATAGTTGCCTTCGAGGGCGATACACTGATTGAAACGATTTTCCAATCTTTCGATACCAGTTTTGTAGTACGATTTCGGTTTAGTCTCAAAATAGGCCTCTGTTTCGGCGATTACTTCTTCATCGGTCTTAAATCTCTTTCCGGCGAGCATTCTTTTGAGGTCTGCGAACAGGAAATAGTCGCTGGGGGTCAAATCTGGAGAATACTGTGGGTGGGGAAGCAATTCGTAGCCGAATTCATTCAAATTTGCCATAGTTTTCATCGACTTGTAACACGGTGCATTGTCTCAATGAAACAGCACTTCCTTTTTCTTCAAATACGGCCATTTTTCTGATTTCGTTCTTCAAACGCTCCAACAACGCAATGTAATAGTCGCTGTTGATAGTCTGCCCTTTTTGGAGATAGTCGATGAAAATTATTCCATGTGTATCCCAAAATACGGATGCCATAACCTTGCCAGCCGACTGTTGAGTTTTTGTTCGTTTTCGATGAGGTTCGTCGCCTGTTCGCCACTCAGCTGACTGCCGAGTTGACTCTGGTGTGTAGTGATGGAGCCAAGTTTCATCCATTGTCACATACCGACGCAAAAATTCGGCTTTATTGCGGTTGAACAGCTTTAAACACTCCTTTGAATCATCAACACGTTGTTGTTTTTGGTTGACTGTGAGCAAACGCGGCACCCACTTTGAACAGAGCTTTCGCATGTCCAAATATTCGTGTATGATATATCCAACACGCTATTTTGATATCTTCAGAGCCTCAGCTATCTCGATCATCTTCACTTTACGGTCATTCGTAATCATTTTGTGAACTTTTTTGATGTTTTCATCTGAAACAGCCTCTTTTGGACGTCTACTGCGTGCATCATCTTCGGTGCTTGTATGACCACTTTTAAATTTTTAATCCACTTGCGAATAATTCGTGCGGCTGGGGAGTGTCTAGGTAACACTTATTAAGCCATTTCTTTGCATCGGCTGCATTTTTTCTCATCAAAAAGCAATGATAAATCAACACACGAAATTGCTTTAAATCTTTTTACACTAACAAAAGTTGCTTCACTCACAACGCTATATCTCGAGAACTAATTGTCCGACAGCTGTCAAATTTATACACGTATCTTTTAAAGGTTGGTACTAACTAAAAATGGTATGGATTTAATTCAAGTGGTGCCCTCTCTTAGAAACGGACTTTTCAGCCCATGTATTGGGTATGTAATTTAATTCGTGTGGTTTTTTTCAAAATTTGAACGTTTATTTGAGAAAAACATGTACAATAGTATTATTCAAAGTATTGCCCATCTGAAGCTATGACTTTTTTCCATCTTTCTGGCAATTTGTGGATCCCATCCCAAAAGAACTGCGCGCGCTTGGCAACCAAGAATGAATCAAGCCAATTTTTGATATTCTGCTCTGATGTGAACCGTATTTCAGTGAGGGCGTTCTGCATGGACCGGAACAAATGGTAGTCAGAAGGGGCAAGGTCTGGGCTATAAGGCGGATGGGGTAAGACTTCCCATCCACTGTTTTCCAAATAGTTCCAAATAGTTGTCATGATGGAAAATTATTGCCTCGTGTCTGTTCGCATATTCCGGGCGTGTTTCGGCTACTGCTCTCTTCAAACGGATTAATTGTGTTCGGTAGCGTTGTCCATTGATGGTTTCACCCTTTTTTAGCAGCTCATAATACGGCACACCCAACTGATCCCACCAAATACAGAGCATTAACTTCGCGCCATGGATATTCGGCTTTGCCGTTGATTTGGCTGGTTGGCCGGGTTTCACATATGATTTTTTGCGCTTGGGGTTGTCGCATCATTTCGGACATGCGAAACCGCCTTTCGACGCCTCTCGGCTTGAGTTCATGTGGAACCTAATTTTCTTGCTTTTGAATATATCCAGATGCTTTTAAACGTTTTGAAATGGCTGCTTGAGTGACACCCAAAGATTCTGCGAGTTACTCTTGTGTTTGGCAACAATCTTCATAAAGTAATGCTTCCAGTTCTTCATCTTCAAACTTTTTTGGCTGCCCAGGACGTTCATCGTCTTCCAAGCCAAAATCACCACTTTTAAATCGTGCAAACCACTTTTGGCACATTCGCCCAACTAGCGCATGTTCACCAAAAAACTTCCACCAAAGTACGATGACATTCGGCAGCAGTTTTCTTCATATTAAAGTAATGAAGGAAAACTCCCCGCAAAAACAGTTTCACAGTCACAAAGTTCGACATATGTCGAACATGTCACGAATTTACAGAAATACCTTCATCGCCACTGAACTTAGAGACCAAAGTCTCCATATCTTTTAGAGAAAACCGATTAGAAAGTCACGTGCTTTAACTTCTGTCACTTTGCTTTCGTAATGCATTTACGTGCTACTGTACCCATTATGAGAAGGCATTTTAGCATTATTATTTTCAAGCAAATTTTCGGGTGCTATTAACAAATGTACGTGATCTGCTGCTACCTGATCCCTCTTCCTGTGCACCTCTGTCAATCTTACCACAAGAAGCTGATCCACGGACATCTGGCTGCAGGTGTCAGGTTTTCTTAAGCAGGCGGTTACTTTCAGGATACAACAATCATTAGCCATTCCCATTTTATATACATATCCGTCTGTTGATACCTACCCGAACTACTGACAAATGTTATGCTTTTACAAGTAAATCATTAATGACAAGTCAATTCGTGTTGTAGGAATGTATAAATCCTTTTCTACTGCTGCTGTTTATAACATTATTTTCTCTTTAATTGTTGCTGCAACTCTTGTCTTGGAATATATAGAATTAACACCATAATCTTGTTCATCTTTCGGGGTTAGGCTTCAGCTCTCTTCTACTCATCTCAAGTTTCTTCGTTTCCTCCTACAACGTCTGCTTGGGACTACTAGATCTTTTGCTTAACTAGATGGAGAGCTGTGATAGCACTCATTTTCTAGACTTTGGGCAGTTTCTACGCAGATTTCGTACCCCAATAAGCTGAGATCATGGATCATTGATAAAAAAAAATTTCGACAGTTACGTTTTGCTATACAAAAAAAATTGAGTTCGATGAGAAGTCTTCGACAGGCTAAAGGGTTTGGTTTTGGTGACTGTGTATTTTAACTAAGATATTAGTACTACATATTCCTAATATTAGTAAAAACTCAGATATTTAAAATTACAACTAACCCTGTTCTTAAAGTCAATTAAAAGTGGGTAAGAGTAAAGCGTAAACTTATACTCAACGCATTGAACAATCATGATCAGCAAAATATTTATTTTGGTCACAACTGGAAGGACACATATAATCTTCTACAATAGTTTCCGGCTGATATGGGACTGTCCTTCCTTACATCTTTTCTTCCATCCATGCAGCTTATCCTCCGGAGAAAAGATTGTTCTTTTCCCGCGATTGAATTGACATCTTTATTTTAGTTGAGGCTATTGTATACTCTCTTTCTTTTAAGCTTATCAGGCACCGATGTCTATATGTATTCATCTGTGGTCTTTTTGAGATATTATTTTATGAAAGGTCCTTAAGTAGGCTCTTTGGTTGTAACATAGACAGACACATTGTTGTAGCAATTTTCTGCATTTAAGGCTAAGTCATTGCAATTATGAGAACCATGTTGTGTCTTATGCTACGCAGTACTGTGTATCAGATTCAAATTTCTCCACTTCTGCTGTTGCTGCAAATTGGATTTGTAATAAAATAAGCTTTTGATTTTTCTCTTTGTGTTTAGCAGACATGTTCTGGTTCGTCAGCTTCGAAAATCATTTTATCGAAGATCTTCAGTGATCGTCCACAGATATATTCGCAGATCCATTTATATCCATTTTCAGATAGGAATGTGTGTTGATTTTGTGCCTGTCCTTTAGTCTCTATGAAGATACAATGGCAACAATTTAACTATTAACATGTTTGATTCATTCTGGATAGATAAAACCCGAAGAACGATCCATTGGTGATTTAAATGCATGTCCCACCGATAAGCGGAGTCATATGTAACACCACTCTGGTGAAAGTAAGATAGCTGCACTTGATATTTCTAAGTTTGGTATCAAATTTCTTCAAGATTTGTCTTGAACTTTTTTACTCAAGGTTGCATTTTGTCTCCGATACACTTTTCTTTTTTCATTAACCCTTAATCGGCCGAATTTTTTTCTTAAATATGAAAAAAAAAATATGATAGGGAAATCTATTATTATAAACCTATATATGTTATGTTAATAAAAAAAATATTTAACATTTTTAACAGCTTTATATTGTAATAATTAATTCAATTTGTAACTTTGCAGTAACAACGGCTTATAATGTTTCCACTTCTGTGCATAAATGCTTAAGCACGAAATTCCGTAAAATAATTTGAATTCGGCATTAAACATAGATGTATGCTGCATTTGGAACGTTTTATTTTTGGAATTCCTTTACCCCCCGGCTTTTTCCAGCGCCCTCTGTTGTCCGAAAAAAAATTCCAATGTGCTACTTCATATTTTCGCACGTTTTGTACTGGAAGTATTGTATTGGTTTCCTTTTTCTTTTTTTCTTCTAATTGCTTATCTTACTGCTTCCTATGAGTTCCTTTGTGCTCCTGACATAAACAAGATGCAATGTCAGTTTTAAATTCCAATAAAGAATATTGACGCTTGGGGCTTATAAAATGCAATAAATAATCTCTCTTATATAACAGCCACGCACTCACCACCGTTAAATCTAATAAATGAAACATTATACGATGGTAACATTTCCTTGATCGAATTTTTATTCGGTACAACGCAATCAATGAGTCGACCAAGTCTACTCCATCCATGTGTTGATTGTATACTTTTACTATATTTGGGTGCTTCACGTAAATTTTATTTTTCTGTCCCACCCCTTCACCACGTCTATTGCCTCTGCTACGCAAAATGTGATCACTAAATAAACGGCCTTGTTATCGTACCATTTAATCGCATTTATAGTGATCTGGTCAGTGCACGTAGAGAACGCTTCGTAACTTCCTCTGCCCTTAATTTTCATAAATTTATTAGATGAAAACTCACAGTTTTTTAGTCTGTTTAATCGCACAGTTGCAACACTCTGTATTCCCAATTTTTCTAAATTCAATTGCTAAAGGAATGCTTGGAAACCAATTGTCGAAACAAATTTTATGAAACAATTGGTTGATTACAATTTTTGATAAACGTAATACTACATTACCATTACTTTCAACATCAATTAATTGCTGATCATGTATTACTTACCCAGTGTAAATTTCAAAATTGTAAATCAGTCCAGATGAATCTCACAACAGAAACGCTTTGTAGGCCCATTTTTTAGGCATATACTGTTTTAGCCTGTGCTTTCCTTTAAATAGTATCAACACAAAGATGTTCAGTTATCGAAATGCAGTTAAAGTTTTTAACCAATTTGTCGGGAATAGGTCTTATATTTTGTAAACTATCCATAGCTTCTTGATTGTTTGTATTAGGCTCTAAATCCTTGCTAAAATGCATTTTGGATTTTATTCCTTTCCATAGCGTACGACTCATAGTATTGGCAACATCATACACTCTTGTCTTTGATTTCCAAAACATTTCAGATCTTTTTAACACGTAAATTGACATAAAAAAACAGCAACCAAAGAATTGTTCAAGTTCGTTCGATGAAACACCTATGGGTTTTGCTGCATCACACTGCTCTGCATATGCATTGATATAGTCAACTTATCACTTAAGATTTCGCTGTCAAATAGTTTTCGAAAATAGGTTACAGCAGATTAGGGTCTTTTGGGGTCTTCAGGGCAATCTCCTTTCCAAGTGCGATGGCAATTATTATTCGTCTGGGATACTGATTGCCAAAAAATTTTTTGTGGTCTTGAATATTCCTCTTCTGATGACGACTCAGTACTCAATTCGTCATCACTGTCAATAATATTTATGCGTCATCTTGTAAATGCTACTGGATGATCTTTATCGGACTCAGAATCTAATAAAGAATCTTTGGATCCATTACCGCTAACGGATCTAATTCTAATTCCTCTTTTATTTTTCTATGATTTTGTATCCATATTTTGGGTATTTGGTAGATTAATTTGAAAATAAAAGAAAGCATAACTAATTATCCTAAACACACTCAAATCTACGACAATAGCCCAATGTCACCTGAAAGTTACAAAACTGTATCATATACAAATAGTAACAAAATGATTATTGAAATACAAATAGATAAATTGTTACTATAAGTAAACACCGATGAAAGCTATTCTGTCTGCAGAAAACTTGCAAGGTATTTATTTTGATATTTCAGGTTGATGGTGCTGCCAACCATCATCAATATTGTTATTTTTTATTTCAAAGGCATTATATAATTAAGGCGCATACATTATCTTGTGAGAAAAATTAAAACTACATATTTGGTAAAATATGGATATATTAGCTTGTGTCTTGAAAGTTTCATGGGCCCATAAGGGGTTAAAGATAATGCATTGTCGGTGATTTCTAGTCCAATGAT
The DNA here is from genome assembly GCA_907269105.1 of Volucella inanis. Classification (NCBI taxonomy): domain Eukaryota; kingdom Metazoa; phylum Arthropoda; class Insecta; order Diptera; family Syrphidae; genus Volucella; species Volucella inanis. Next base: position 156,206,054 of record OU026153.1, read on the forward strand.
GCAACTGCCAATATCTTTGTCTTTGCCGACCGCATATCTCTCAACCTGAGCGCTGAAGACTAGTGATATTGATGCCAATATAACATCAGAAATGCCGTAACTGATGTGCTGGATCTCATCCGGCTTGCTCTCCTAAGCAAAATTACGTTAGCTCTACGAACAAAATAGGAGGGAAGAAAATGTCACAGACCATGGGCTTATTCATTTCAAAGATTTCTTCGGCAGAAAGTACGCCTCAAAAATGGAACCCTAACACGTTTGTTCGATCCATAAAAGAGGAGACCCTATTAATTGCACCAATTACAGAGTTTTTTTTTTTTAGGAAGTATTTATGTATATAATTCATACAATCAGAACAACTTTATAAAGTTACAGCCATTCCTTTTGCAGCCAGTAAAAAAAACAAAAAGGTTTAAGTCCTTATAAGTTAATTTATGTTTGTTTTGATTATGTGATTCTAAAATGCTTCATAAAGTATTTTCTGTAGTCATGTTAACGCTATTTTTAAATAACTTGATAAAATATTCCAATGATGACCATTAAGAATTGGAGAAGTTTCGTTGGGCAAAAGGACGTGGTTTCCCCAATGCATACTTCTGATATCATTTAATATTCAGCAAACTGCGATGAAGTGTTTGTCATCGACAAAGGCACGCTCTTCACACAAGGTATACTCCGCCTCCACATTCCAATTGGTTGAGAGTGGTCTGTTTTTCAATTGTAAAAGCTCCCTCTTGCCTTAAATATTTTGGAAATTGTATATGTATTGTAACTGTATTTGTTATTAAAATAATTTGTATCGCCTAGATGGTAGTTTAATGTAAAATATGAAAATCTAATAAGACTATTTCGTGCTTTTCTTTCAAATGCAGTTCAATTAGATAGCTCAACTTTCATCAGTAATTCTGTAGATTTTCTTTTGACGAAAAATTATTGTTTTGTGATAGTAGGATAAGGATAAGGATGATAAGCAACAAACTTAACCTGGACCATTCAGGAAAACTGTAAAGTATTTGGCTACGACACAGAAAAAGTAATGGTCTGAAAGTGTGATGATTTTAATATTTACATAAAAGGTAGCCTCAGTCTACGAATATACAGGGTGACTGACTCGAACTGCAACTTTTCAAAATGCTATATTTTTTTTATTTTTCGATAAACTTTTTTGTGCCAAAGCAAAAAATGTTGTAAAATACATCAATTTTCAAATTGTATCAGTAGTTTTCAATATGTCTACCTTTCGCGCGAATAATGGCCTTGAGACGGCCGAAGAAAGCATCGCACGCTGCACGCAAGTGGCTCTGCGGTATTTTGGCCCATTTCCGGCGAAGTGCTTGTTTGAGGTGGTTCAAACTTTGGGGTTTTTTAGTGCCAACCTTCGCCTACAAAATAACATAGACAGAGAAATCCAACAGATTTGCAAGATTTTAACCAATCTTGGTTGACGCGCGGTAAGTGAGACGGTGCCGATTCTTGTTGAAATGTGCACGGTCTCCGGCCGAAATAATTTTTTGCCCAAGGCTTGAATACTGTCTCTAAGACAGTTTCACGGTATACGATTGCATTAATTTTGACGTCACGGTCCAAAAATACGAGCGGAGAGCGACCATCGGCGGTTATGGCGGCCCAAACCATGTAAATTTTCGAAAGACCTCTCTGGCAGGTAAACTCGGTCATTTTGTTTGTTGAAATATTGCTCTATAACAAATAACGACTCATCGGAAAGAACCAAATTCGGCAACTAGCCACTTTCGTGCAAGCGTAGCAACTCCTTCGCTTTTTCGACTCTAACTTTTTCCTGTTGCGGTTTAACATCGTGTGCTTTTGGGAACTTCAATGGCTTGAGCTCAAGCTTATCGTAAAACATATCGTTTCAGCGATATGTTAAGCTAACCAGCCATTTTTCTTCTACTTCGACGCGGATTTCACTTAATTCGAGCCTTCACTCTCTGAACCATTTCTGCCGATGTTGCTGTTTTTTAATGACCACCTCCATGTTGTTTTGCAATGCTGCCAGTATTACGGTAACGAGCTATGGTTCGAGACACAAATGATTTATTCACGTTGAGGTGCTAGAGTGTTTTAACCATAGCTGCTTGTGGTTTTCCGGCCAAATATAAAGCAATCACACTATCACGTTTGAATTCCATCGCGGATAAAAATTTTTAAACACATTTGAGATGCAAATCGTTTAAAAGGCTTGTTAATAATAAAATTATCTGTCATGTGTCGAAATTTTAGCTCACTGTCATGAACGGTTTGGAAATTATAGCAGTCTGAAGTTGGTTGCAGTTCGAGTCAGTCAGGGTGTATAATGCTGGGAATCTAGTTTCTAGGTGTAGCATATAGTTTAGTGTAAGTTCTGGTAACCTAAAAATCAATTCTTCACATTGGAAAATGGCCCACACTTCTGATGCATAACATATAATTAATCTCACTACAGCTTTATAGAATTTCTATTTACAGTTTAAAGCTAGGCTTCTTTTAAAAAAAATATGTGTTTCCAGTTGTAGTTTGTGGCTTTTTTATACTGTATAACGTTCTTCAATATTTCGTTTTTCCACATTCATTTTCCATTATTTTACGTAGCGGCCAAATCCATTTCGAAATACCATTACTTAGGCTCCACAGGGTGCAATACTTTTCCAACTTGTTGATTACGATTTGCCTCGTATTTGGCGGTTCAGACAAAATTACGTTATTGTCAGATTCCACAGGGGAAAGCACTATTGAGATCATCCACCCTTTTTTAACATCCCTGCGCGGCTCGAACCAAGTTAGTTGACAGATTATTGCCATCCCATAGTGCAGTTCTGTTTTTGTCACATGAGCCTTATACAACTTTAAGGACCTTCTACTGTTGGAAATGTTGGAGTTTCTTCTTAACGTAGCTTGGAATAGGCTGAGCAGGTCCAGATATATCCCCTTGAGATTTCTCATAATGGCATTCAAGAAGAAAATGCCTCTGTAGTTGCTCGGGTCCTAATGAAAATTCGTATGTGATGCGATTCTCCTCTGAGGTTTTAGTTATGTTAGAACGATGAAGTACTCTATAAAAGTCTTGAGTGGTAATTTTGCGATCTAATATATCGACTTCCTGATATGGAAGTACAAACTGCAATCTACTGATGCTGCAGCTTTGATGCTGCAAATTGTGAAAGTTAGACCGCTGAGAGATCTCGCTAATTTACGAAAGGAACGGTTGTCTCTAATATTTCCAAGTGTTGTTATAAGGTGGTTTGTTAATGGCTAGCTGCTTCGGCGATACTGATCCTGTAATCGAATTGATTTCCAATTCATTTACAGTGTTGAGTTTCTGGTTTAGAAGAGACTTATTTTTGAGAGCAAAAATCTGAGTTCAAGCGGTTGGCAGGTGGTCGGAAAAGTTAACCTCATTTACGTTCAAGTCTGTTATGCATTCCAGCCAATTTTTGTGCACAAATCAATAATCTAATGTGCAACATGCTGAACATATAAAATTACCCTTTAGGTCACTTTTAGACCGTCCGTTAATCACCGTAAGTCCAATGGATTCACACATTTTAACGATTTTTGTATGTTACACACACCTGACTTCATAAATCCAGCTCGTTGAAAGCTTCTATTCTGCCATTTAAATCCCCAGTTAGCATTTTATTTTCGTTCCCTAGTTCGAGTAGTAAGTCGTATATGCCCAAGAAATCATCAATCTATTTGTTACAGTTAATATGTTTTGAAGATGAAAAATACATTTTATTTATATACTCTTGTACATATAATAAAAACAACTTAAAATGCAATTTATAAAATAGATCTGATATACCCTTACTATAAGCTATTATAATAGATATAGCAAAAATTAAACTATTATCTGACTTTGTATGTAGGTGGCTGGCGACGTTTTTACTAAAAATTATTTCTCTGACCATATGAATAAGCAATGCTACGAACAATTTGGGAGCTAATGGTGCAATTCTATCTAACACTCTTCCTTTTTCGTCATATAAAAGTTGTTTGCTTCCACATTTCAACTTTTTTCCTCGAATTTAAGGCATCAGTCTGCTTAACTTCGCTTATAACATCTATCTGCGTCTTGTGTGAACGGCTGAAGTTTTTATCAATAATGTGAGTGACCAGTGTGGTGAGTGTGGTTTTAGGCCCGGTAAATCTTCAGTCCACCAAAAATACACACTACGGCAGATTCTGGAAAAAACCCAAGATATCCAAATCGATACGCACAACTTCTTTATCGATTTTAGGACCCATATAGCAGATAGCATTTACAGAGACAATCTACACAGAGCCATGTCTAGCCTTGGTATCCCAGAATGACGACCATTATGGTCGGAAGCAATCTCTCCGTGAATTCGATATCAAAAATTAAATTGACATCATTGGCATAACCAGCGAGCTGTCACTGGTGCATCCGAATTGGAAAAGAAGCTGAAGAAATGAAATTAAGTCATAGATGAGAGCAAAACTAAGTATATGCTGTCAACAAAATTGTACATACAACATCGACGAATCAGACAGAATGTCACAATATATGTAACGTCAGCGATAAGTTTGTGGTAGTCAAGAACTTTGTATACCTTCGCTATTAAATCTGATAGTGAAACCTCATCAGATTTGAGACGAAGTATCTCTCGCTATTTCGTAGGCCTTGAAGTAAAAAGAGTAATAATGCCTTGTCAAGACAAACTTAGAAGACTCTTCTGCATTATGGTGCAGAAGCATGGAAGTTAACGAAGGCTATCAATGACTATGTAGAGCAAATGAACTTGAGGAGATAACGCAGTAGAGAAAGACCTCGCTTTAAATGGCGCGCCCAAGTGGAAGGGGACGTCTTTCTTTTTTCTTTTCTTTTTAAAAAAAAAGGAACTTAGCACTCTAGTGGGTATGAATACACTTATAACGCCTCATCATGTGTAAGGTGTTTTGAAAAATGGGATAGAGAGAAGAAGAAAGATGTTTGAGCGCAGTGTTAAATTTCGCTCCATGAGTGATATCCAACATTTAATGGGGGGACTAAATTCTTAGTTTTAGTTGGCTTGTCGTTGATTTTTAGTCAACTACTCATCTTCCTTGATTTTCGTGATTGAACAAATTATTGTATTCTGGGCGAGGTTCGGATTCGAACTCACTTGAGCCCTGACCACACACAATTTAAAGTGAGCAACTGGGAGACCTATTGACTGTGGTCAGGTCCATATCAGGCTATGACTAAACAGTAACTTTTTCATTGTTTTGAGCTGATCTGTTCTTCTATTGTAGAAAACCATTCTGCCGACTGCTTGTTCCAATCTTTAGGGATTGTTGATTGACTCTACGGTTGGCATTCTCAATATTACTGTTGTCTTAGAACTCAGAACCAATTCATAAAAACAAGTTTGCTTCTGTTTACTAATTTAAAAATTATGTTTGCGTTTCATATAAATAACTATACAAAAATAAAATGATAATAATATATACAATCCATTCATTATTCGTAAATAACTTCTAATAGACCTACTCAATCCTTAAATTAGAACAAAATAAACAGATGAGAGGAGTAAAAAATGATTCTGCAATGCCATCAGATGGCGTCGTTGAGTTTTTCATATGGTCTTTGTATATTTTTGGATATCATTGGTTCCCCTTTTTCACAACTTTTTGCAACCACAATGGCAACGTTTAAATATTTTCATAAAAGTCAGCGTCATTCTCACCGCAGTAGCTACGAATTTTCATAATAAAAATTGTGGCGTTCACAAATACCTAACCACTGTTGCCGTTCTAATTAAAATAAAAATTTATCAAAATATTCCAAAATGTCCCAAAATCCATGTTGCCATGCCACACTTAATATACAAAATATTCGGCGAATCCCAAGTTGGATTAAAAAATTGGATTCATTGCAAATTGTTTGAGTGTCGCAGAATGCAATGCTACTCTCTCAGTTAAAAACTTCACTTTAGTGAGTAACTTGTTTCAGTTATCCTTCGTGAAGAGCATTGAATTATAAGTGAAAGATTTTACAAAAAAAAAAAAAAAAAAAACAGACAAATACCAAAGCCGGATGTTTGGAGTTAGTGATGCGAAATCAAAGTTTCATGGTTATGAGTAGCGTATTAGTCGGAGATATTCATACGCAGGACAAAAGATTTTTTTTTTATTACACATTTCCCATTTCCATTGAGGTGACAAGTCAATTCGCAGCTGTTTACATGAAGTACAGGAATTATAATTCCAATAATTCTGAAAAAATTCCATGAACTTCGTTCAAAACGAACTGCCAGTTGGCACGTGATATTCTCACTCACTATAACGACAATGTGTTGTCCTGTGAGTATTTTCGTAAAGGAACACTCTCCGTGATTTCTAACCATCAAGGCCTAGACGACGAAAATACGACTATATATAGCTCCGTAACTCCACCTTGACAACGTCTCCAAATAGTCATAGTCAAGATCCGGATTTAATTGCTTTGAGTTCCATTACTGTTAAATTGACAGTGTATTGGACTGCAGACTTTGGACTATGGCTTTCAAAAAGTGGACGAACTCTATCTATAATGTTGAAGTTGAAAAATAAAATTTTATCGCCACACCGTCTGAGTAACGGTGGTGTAACACACTCAGCTCGACCTAACATTCCTGAAGCTGGAAACTAATTTCGTCCAATCAGGACAATAATTCGCTACTGATTTATGGTCAGAAATTTCTCCAGGACAGTCCCACTTCATGACCGCCATACTGTGCCGCACCATGGAATATGCTTTTTCATAAATTTCTTTAAATTAGTCATTTATTTGGGCATTAAGCTACCAACGGGTATAGTAGCCGGCCGAGTAGGCTTCTGCAACCCGAGATAGCAAATACTCGAATGACAGGGTGAGTATCGGTAGAGCGTCAAAAGGATTTTTATGCTTATGCGAGGACGGCACGCTCCTCAGGCATAAGTATATTTGCAGGATTTCACTTTTGTTTGGGTTAATGTCTTTTTTATATATTATATGTATATATACAAATATTTATTTTTTTTATTAATTTTATGCGAAGAAAGTTATGAAAAGCGAAGGGAGTACATTCACCAAACCTAGTCAACAATTTTATGCATCGTAATAAAGCTGTAAAACTCGGTGGGAGGGTTTTTGGAGAGAACAAATAATTGGTAATAGCTAATTGCTCTAATGAATGACGTAAGTTTGCAAAGTGTACTTTTATGTGCCGTGCTATCTGTGAAAAACAATTTCTGCTGCTTGGAGGCCCTTAGTTTAAGTGAGAATTCAGTGAATTGCTGGTAGAGTGTGGACAAGTTATCTGTAGATTTTCCCTTTTTAAAGGGCTTTCATGTAACTTTTCTCAAACCATCAACTAATTGACGTTACATATGAAGTTTTTAGGTATCCATAGTGCTAAATTTTCAAAAACTATTAAAGGAAACCTCGGGAGAAATAACCTTTAGAAAGTTAAGTTGTGACTAATTAGTTGGACTCTTTCGGACTATGTTATAATGATGTGGTACTCGTACCTATTAAGCGTTCGGTTCAGATACTCCGCTCTATGGGTATTCTGGATAAATCTCTGCTTTACCGATTCTGAAAGTTTGCCACATTTTACCTAACTCTATACTGGCAGAGAATTAGTTGACATATTGGGAGTAATATTACTACAGTTCAAACTATACCATTGAACCCGATAGCCAAATAAAGTCACTTTTAAACTAAAATCAATTTTTGAAAATTAAATCACTTGCTGGACAGGGTTCCTTTTCTGTGAAACGAACACGTTTGCGCTTTTGTCGTTCACATACTATAAGTCTGCCCGATGGTACCTTTCATAAATTGGTGGTTCACACAAGGAGGAATGTCACATCACTTACAGACAAAATGTATGCATTTGTGGCAATAAAACTCTATTTAAATCCAATTATTCAACGCTTGTCAGTAGTTTTACCTAGAAAGTACTATCGAAGGCTTGCATCTCGAACCACAAATACAACAAATTCTGTTTGCTGTTAGTTTCGCTTGTCCGTACTAGTTACTATTTATCACTTTTACAAGATCTCCAATCTTCGGATCGTCTTCTAATTGTACCCATTTTGGACGCCATTGCAGACGTGAAAGATACTCGGTATTCGATTTTCGCCAGAATTGTGCAACTGCAAATTAAGTTCGGTGGTGTTGACAATATGCATTCTTCAAGGACTATATGAGTTGGCTGGCCAATTAATAAACAACTTAGTGTTAAAACTTCCAAGTCTTCTATATTTGTGGATAGTGAACAGAATGGTAGAGAATTTGGAGTGCCTTCGATTTGCATTCAGACCGTAGAGAATTCCTCAAGGTAAGATTTTTATTATTAACAACTCATCTTCATGTTAGATATTTTACTGATTTCAGCCCTGCTTGCCGTAATCCTCTGATATGAGGAGGACATTCTATGACAAATTCGCTAGGGTTTTGGAGATATATTAAAAATCTTAGGAGGTATCTTTTATCATTCGATGAAGCTCGCCATTTGCTCCGATGAAATCGGTCTCGCAATTGTTAAAGATTCGGTAGCAAATACCACGACGTGCTGCAAATCACCAGAAAACTTGTGTCGCAATGTCAGAAACAAGTTCCAGGTATCTCATCTTTATTTTGGCTCCACGTCCCTTTGACGTTATACTTCAACTGGTCCGGCATAGTTTACACCGGTGTTGTTGAATGGTCTAGCAATCCGAATACACGGTGTTGGTAAGTTTACCATTATTTGCTTCATCGGTCTAATTTTAAACCGGAAGCATATTGCACTCTTCATATTTAGTATCCATTACTTGGAACGAATGAAGGTCGTAGTCTGTTGCAAATCTCCGTAGTAGGTTCAATCGTGAGCATGTCGTAGGATTAAGTTTGTGAATGGATAGTTCGACGGGAAAAATGTCTTCGTTCTCATACAATGCATTTAATGGCTTCTATTTGATATCCTTTCACAATATGGATTCGTAGTTACTGACTAATGGTGGTACCAAAGTTTATCGGTACATCTTCTCAATGTCTGCGGTGAAGTTATACCGATGCTGTCTTCGATAATGCCTTATTGCAATTTTGGACAAACCATCAAGCGCTCGTTTAAAGACATATCGCCCAAGCTCTAAGAAGCTGCATCGAACACAACAGTTTTGTTGTAGATCGAGACTCTTTATTGACAGCGTGGTTTGGCAAAAATTAATAGAAAAGTGTAGTCTATCTCTTTCATGTGATTCATGCTAATATATTTTAAGATGCAATCTTTATCTCCTAGTTTTATCATCGGCTCCTTCTCAAAACGACGTTCTAATTGCGTAAAGCGTCGTAAAGCATCTTTATTGCTGGAAATAATCGCTGGTCGTATTCTATTTTAAGGATGTTGGCACTTGATAACGTCCATTTGTCTGCTGTTGTATTGGTTAGTAAGTGCTGCAGAAGCGTTTTCTTCTTCAAAAGTAAGTGAAGTTACTTTAATATTCCAAAATCTTCGTATCTCAGCAAGATTCAGGGTGAAACTTTAAAGTAGTTGTGTGGTCCCACCTGGAATTTTCTCGAACACACTCCATTTAAATTGGCTTTTTTTGGGCGATAGCGGCGTTGTTGTACTAACTTCTGATAATATGTGGCAAAACGATGTCGCTTGCCAGAAGTATATCGAATTTAGCCGGAGCATTAAATGCAGCATCTGCTAAAAGAAGGCTTTTGATATTAAATCGTTCGTCGATTATAACTCCCTCGGCTCAGTCAGTGACTGAAGAATAAAGATTCTGAAATGTTGATAATCTAAATCTAAGCGATATGTCGATATAATATTTGCTTATAACTCTGCCGACCTTCCCTAATCCGGAGATTTGGATGAATGTTCTACGCTTTGGTAATCGGAGCAATTGTGGTGCTGAATCAGTTATGAAAATTGTTACAGATTGTGGATCAACAAGTGCATAGAGGTCATGGCTCCCGCTATGAGCTGAGACTATTCTGATTATGGCTGTTGCTAACAAGACTTGGCTCGCTCGAAAAAACTATTCCGCTAGAGCTATGAGTGCAGCTGGTCCATGAGTCTACAAAAGAACTCTGAGGCGACTCGGTAAATATTTAAGAACATTGTGACCTGATAAATTCTATATATAAAATTTGTATTAAATGCAGCAATGAGTGGTGCCACTTTTAACAAAAAAAACAGTTCCTCAAGCTTAGACGATCTCTAGATGAATGGCTGCACGTCAGATAATTCTCACACTTTATGTTCTCAGTTAGCTTATTGTGTGTTGTGCCCAACAGAAGAAAGTTGCTACATTTTCTTAAGGCACCTTAATGGCACACTTTGAAACATGAACCATATCCGGAAGAAAAAGCTATTTACCAGAAAATGGTCATACTATTTCAAAATGGTTTGCATAAGATAAATGTCATTCAAGTTATAAATTAGAGAGTTCTTTTTTTAGAATCTTTTCCTTTTTATAAGAATTTTGGCACATTTTTATAGTAAATTCTTGTAGGAAAAAACTTCGAAATGAATAACGTCTTAATGAATTTACACAAAATCTTTTGTTTGGTTGAATTGATCTAGTTTACTTTACTGCTTTCATCAGAAACATATTAATAATCCTCCACACACCGTACACGTAGACGAAATCGAAAATCACCCGAAGAATTTTTTACTCAAAATAGCCAAGAGCACACTCATCCAAGAGCAGGACTGGGATTATGAGGTTGTTATATAGGGCCACTTTTGTTGTTCGAGAGAGGGCTTTGCTAGTCAATTGGCTTCTTGTTATTCTTTGATTGCTCTCAGCGCTGGTGTCGTTTTCTGAAGTGATATGTTGATAAAATTCTTAGATACCTCAAAGTTATATCCATCGAGGGTGAAACACTGTCCGAGACGTCGGCACTAGATGTCTTTTCCAGTTAGTTGACAGCATATACTTGGTCTTGCCCTCACTGACCGTTAAACCCATCTTCGCTGCATCTGTCTATTGCACTGAATTTTGCACTATTCTTTTAAGAATGGTGTTTAAGAAATCCTATGATAGCACATCACCTTCTCTAAATCCTTTTTTGATATCAAAGTTATCGGTAAGTTCTTTACCGTTCTTGATGAAACAGCGTGCATTCTTCATTACTATCCTATACAAATCGACGAGTTGGCATTGCTCTTTATAGCTCGTTTTTCTCTCTCTATCATACGCGGCCTTAAAATCGATGAATTGGTAGTGTGTATCGATTTGAAGCTCATGAATCCTTTCCAAGATCTGCTGTAGTGTTAAAGTTTGGTCGATGGTGGACTTAACTACGTTGATATGGACCAATCAGGTTGTTGTTGAACTTAGTTGGCGCAGCTCAGAAGGTTTCCTTTTTTGTAGACCGGACAAACAATTCTGAGGTTCAATTCATAGGACATACATACATACATACATACATAGGACATAAGTTGGGGTGTGGTCCTTACCATGTTATTGCCTGCCACTTTGAAGAGCTCGGTAGTCTTGCTGTCTGCTATAGCAGCTTTGTTCGACAGAATTTTTTTGTCTACATACCCAGGTTTTGCCTGACACCAAATGTTCGTCATCGGCGTCATATAGTCTACAGAAATGCTCGTTCCAAATCCTCAGCATCGAATGAGACTTCACTACTATGTTCCTTCGTTCGTCAGTTTGAGGTTCATCCATGTTTTTTTTTTAACTTTTGGTAAGTTTACCTGAAGTAGCATCTCCCAATTTTCTCGACCACGTGCTTTTCATGCTCCTTCGTTTTCTTACTGAGAAGCCGGTATTGGTCATTTCTCTTATACTCGTAGAACTCGTGAGCAGCTCTAGTACAATACTTCTATGCAATGCCGCTTTGTACGCATCTTGCCTAGCTGCATGTACTTGCCGGCAGTCGTTGTTATACCAGGGGTCTCGTTGCGGTGGTAGAGTGAAATATCTGATGGATTTTCACTGTTCTTCAAGACTTGATTCTTGCAGCATAGGATTTCTTAAGAGATTAAAGGAGACTGGATCGGAAGAAGATTTGGCGATCTCGTTCGATCGTAGCCATCCAGCGCCAGAATTCCTCATAGTATAAGCTTAACTTTGCGATGTTCAAGATATCCACAGCCGTACCTTGGATGCAACATGGTATTGATTTGTGCTAATGATGGCTCTTCGAAACGTTTGGACATCCATAATATTGGAGAAGTGAATGTGGTTAATCTGCCACACGGTTGATTGATCAGGATATCCCCAAAACTCTTATCGAGATGTGGGAACCACGTGCTAACTATGACAATATTTCATCCCATCGCAAAATCGATTAACCGGAATCCTTTACCGTCGGAAAGGCTATACTTACTTTCCGACAGTACTACTAAAGATGCACTGTTTTCCTTGCTTTTCATTAAAATATACGAGGACAAATTTAGTGTTATAGCTGGGGCACTTCTCGTAAGCCTTGTCTAATTACTTGCTAAAGCTATCTTTGGTGTCATTCTCTTTTGCTTCTGTGGGGCCGTGCGCGCATATAAGACTTATGTTAAAAAATTTACAAGGCTCTCGTTCACATGCTGAAAACTCAAAACTTTTTGTAAAAGTCTGCCTCGAAGAACAACTCCACATCCAAACTGGTGCTGTTTTTACCGTAGTAGATGTCGCAGTTTTGTCCTGTCCATCCCATCGTATTTTTTATGGATGGTGGCAAAATCTGCTTCGCAGCAGCCCGGATCCTCCGCTAGTTGTTCGGCTGCACGTGTCATATTAAAACACTTGTCCATGTACAAACCCGAAGTTCGATATCCTTATTCCGTTTGCAGAGGTTTTTATCAGTAAATCCGCCCTTATCCGAGGCCTTATATTGCTTCGTAACAGTGGGTACGGCAAAAGCTCCCACCCCCAAAGGCAGGTTTCGTTATATATACACCTAGGATTAGGGGTCGGTAAGACCGAAGCCAGTGACCCATTCAGGTATGTGAACTATTCCGTTGGTCGATTAAGGGCTCTTTCGCCGAAATCTGTTTTCCAAGACCCAGGCTTAGTCACGGAAATCCTCACCGATCAAAGTTCCGAATGTGTAGGAGTAGCCCGGTTAAGGTCTTGTTTGTTTTACTCAAGGATATTACTTCGCCGTTAACAGGGCTGTTGTTTTTGCCTGCCAATCAGTACCTTTACTAGGGATCAACAATTTACCTCTCTCAATACCAAACCGCAGCACCAAACCACCTGTATTTGCACTTGGGGATACTTATAAGAAGTCCCGTCATAAAGCAGTCAGCAATCTTATGATCGAGAATACATTTCTCACAATATTTTGATGAAGCATTGCCGAACCGACCATATATATGATCCAAACATCTTCCTGAAATAATCCTAGTAGGCTTATTATAAGTGAAGAAATCACCTAAGACATTAAACATACGAACTTTATAAAAATACAAACACTTCAAGGTTAACTTCGACAAAAAATTTTAAAACATCTGTAGTACCTTACCTTGGCTGTAAAGTTATCATGACAGCAAAATGCACAGGGCCAGTATTTCAAAGGATCGTGCTAGACATAAATGCCTATGTTCAGGCCCTTTGTTGGCCCTGGGTTAGAACCATAAATACCTTATAACTATATGTATATTCGCATTTCATTAATTGCTATGGAAGCAAGTAACTTATTGGAAGGTCCACTTTCATAAAACGTCCATTCAAGTGCTACCTCCTGCTACTGACAATGACATTCTAAAACCTAAACGATGTTCACAAAAGCTATCATTTTCATAAGTACAGACAGCGTTCTCGCAATCACAAATTCGCATGCATTTTTGATACAATGAGTTGAAAAAACGATTAAGTCACTCATAAAGGCAGGGCTTTCCATTTTATTCAACTTAATGAACAAAAGGTCATGTATGACTTGACAACCTATTTCGGAAACATTTAAACTTGCACACAGATTTCGTATGGTGATAATTTGCGGGGATTATGTTGGTGGAATTGATAAAGCCAACAGCAACTGAGCTATGAATTTCATTAAATTGAATATAAATTCACGAATTTGCTGTCCCTTTAAGCCGACATGTTGGCGATTTTAGAAGGAACAAGGGCAAAGGAAATCCTGCCTAAATTACAAATTATGAATATGAAATCACAGAAGCCCATTTGGTTTTTGGATTAATTTCAAAAAATAATTTGTTTAATGGAATAAATTTCGTTTGACATTTTGACAGGTATGTTCAGTATGGTGTTACAAAAATATGACAGTTTTGGTAATTTAGCTAATTTTCTAAACTAAGATAGGATGTTCGAAATTAAATTTGTGTATTCTGCTTGTTTTATATGGAGATAGAGCTCAAAAGGTATATATGGATTGAAGAGTATATATCCAAAATGTTTTTACTTGGAAAGAAGTTATAATTTATATTCACACAAAATAGGAATCTTCTGTAGATACAATGTCTTTAATTATGTCGTTAAATTGAGTAGTGGGACATAGTTTTTAATTTAATTAATTTTCAGTCAATTTTGGAAATATTTGTACACGAAACAAAGGGTGTGGAATAAATGCATTCCTTGTTTCGGATATTTAAGTGAGTTCACAAGTCTATTTCATATGAACATCGATCGGAAAAACCAGGAACTTGTCCTTTTGTGCCGAATTAACTCCCACTATTGAAACGTCAGCAATTCCACAAAGAAGATTTTGCTTGACTCATCTAGTTTTTAAGCCCTCGTTTCCTCAACGAGCTAAGTATTTGGGTGTCATTCTGGTTGGTTTTCTGGCCATGTAGAGGAGCTTTGGGAACGCCATGGAATAAAATCAATTAAATATTACCAGAGCACTTGTTGCTATGAAAATATCAAATCGACCTTCCCTGTGCCTAGTAATAATTTCAAACAGTACTTGATATAGGAAAAAATGTAATCGAATCCTCACTGGCTTACTTAGTTTAGCTTAGAAGAACTTACGTTTACAAATAAGCCAAAGGGAAGACCAGAAGAGATCTTCCTGGTAATTAATAACCATTGCAGAAATTCCAGCTACGACAATGCATCGTAGTTCTTTATGTCCGTACGAGTTGTAAGCTGTCGGAACTTCTTGCATCCCTTGGGCACGTTTTCGGGTGTTTAGCGTGTGGTTGATGGGTTGAAGTAACCGTCGGTCGTCCATGTAAGTTAAGAGTGTTGTCTTTTTGAAGATTGCCTTTACATCTTAACCTTGATTTAGTGTGTCGAATAATTTTAACAAGACGATTTTGTAATGGGTTTTTGCTGCGTTTCCCCAGGCCAAAATCCCGTATCTAATGCGTGACTCTGCCAACGAGTAGTACACTTGCTTTAGTACCTCCATATATGAGTAACACTTAAGATACACCATTGCAAATAGAGTGCTATTAAGTTGAAGACGCAGTACGTTGATGTGCTCATATCACAGGAAATTCTCGTCAATTTTAACTCCGAGGTATTTAATGGTTATAACTACCTCGATTGTGCTGCTGCTCCTCAGTATTGGACAACGACCATTTCGATGAAAGATTTGAATAACTTCCGTTGGCTTCGATGGAGTCCGAATATGCATCAACTTAGTTTTATTTGCGTTGATCACCAGGCAGTTGTCATGACACCATTCAGATACAAGGTTGAACTTGTGTTGCAGTAAGTATCTTTATGGCTAAGTGTAAGTTCTTGTGTTTCACGACGATTGCGATGTCATCAATGTAGGCATATGCAGTAGCTTTTTGAAATGTTCTTAATAGTTCATTTTTGAACAGTATAAATAATATGGGGCCCAGTTTGGAACCTTCTGGCACTCCGTATTTGATCGTTCTTTTTTTGCTAAATGTGTCAGATATCTTGGCTTGTATTTCTTTTTCACTCAGATAGCTTTTAAGCCAGTTTGCCAGCACTCCTCTTAGTGCTAATCTGTTGACGCTTTCCACAAGTTTTTCAGGAGTCAGGGTATCAAACGCTTTGTTGAAATCTATAAAAAGCACGAGTACGTGGTGGTTTTTATTCAGTCCAGCATTCACGACGTTGGAAAATTCCCCCAGTAACGATTTTTGGGTGCTTTTGCACTTTTGAAAACCAAATTGGTTTGGATGAATCATTTTGTGCTTCGATATAAAACAATTAACACGATTAACAACTACCTCTTCCAAATATTTTTCAACCGCTGGTAGAATTGAAATCGGTCTATAATTCTCCGTATCTTTTTGTATTCCTCCCTTGTATATTGGGCGAATTATTGAAGTTTTCATTAGTTTTGGCACACAGGACTGACACAAACTACGGCTTATGATCTTCGTGATTATAGAAGTGAGACACATAGCATTTATTTTGAGATCAACTGGTCTAATGTTGTCTGCTCCAGGACCTTTTTTGTAACTCAGTTGACACAGTATTTTGTAAACTTCAAGCTTTGTTGCTTCCTCTCGTAAATACTTTTTTGAAGTTGCCAGTTCTCATGGTTTGAGGTTTTTGAATCACAGATATGAATGATGTATCGACAGCATTTGGAAAATTACTTTTAATTGCTTCGTCTACTGAGAATTTCTTTCTTCCTAGCAGTTCACTCACAATACTCCACGTTTTCTCGGGTCGTTGTTGGCATTTAAAAACTTTGGTTTATGAGTACGACACGCAATCCAGACAACAAGCAAGTGAATGGCGTTCACCAAATGAGCCGAGACCAAAAAAAAAACACGTCGTTTTCAGTCAGAAAAGAAAGCAATGCACACGGTTTTCATCATGAATTTTTGCCAGAAAGCCAAACAGTAAACAAAGAGTATTATTTGGGCGTTATAAGAAGTTTGCGTGAGGCAATTCGCCGAAAGAGACCAGGATTGTGGCAAAAAACTTGTGGATTTTGCACCATGATAACGCACGGTCGCACATTGCCATCATTATTCGTAATTTTTTCACGAAAAATGCAACAAATACTATCCAACAACAGCGCTGGCCTAAGTGTGCTGCAGTTGATGGGGATTACTTTGAAGGGGACAATATAGATTAAGATGAATAAACTTGTATTTTTATTTTCTGAATAAATTCCGGGAACTTTTTCCTGTGGTATTGTATGTTAGCTTCGCCAAAGAACGACGTTTTTTTTTATTTTCTAAATTTTTAAATATCAATCACCACATGTCAAAAATTTCCTTATTTTTAAAGTGCCGCAACGGAAAAATAAAAGGTAAAACACTAAGTCTTCGCCATTATTGAATTCAAGATCTCAATCAAAACAAATTCTGAAAAAAGAGCAGTGATATACGATATGTAGGATACTAGAAATAAGGAGAGATTAAGAAGTGATTCATTATAGATTGAAAAATGGTACATAGATACATTCTGTAGTTTGAATTAAAGTAGTATCGAATACATCAGTTATAAAACTTTAATTAAAGTAACCCTTCAAATAAAACTGTGTTAAAGAGTGAAGAAAACAAATGTTAAAGTTCATCGAATAAATTATGTGATATAACCTTTCAACAAATTTAGACTATGCGACACATTAGGAAATTTATTTCATTTATATCAAACTTAATTAATTATTTTTGTGCATCGTCTTATTTCAAGCGGCAATTCATTATATAATCTTGGAGCAACAGAAGAATAAAAGTTCAAAAAGTGCTATGTATTGAAAGATGGAATCAAAGTAAGGTGGTTATTACTACTACGCAGTGACTGATGGGTTGGATTTCTGTCAAAGGAATGACCGCTTTTTTTACAATAAGTAACGGATGGATTTTATTGTTATGTGTACCTCCCCAACAGGTACAACTCAGATTGCACTAGTTTATAGTATACCATAGTGTACCGGTGTGAAGTGAGCGTTTTATTCAAAGTAGGGGTGGGGTAGCAGCTCCCAGCCAAGTGCTTTGATTGTATCCTGAACCAGTTTTGCTTTGTGTGCAGGTACATTGTCATGGAGCAAAATTACCTTGCCATGTATTCTGGCCCATTCTGGTCGTTTTTTGATCAATGCATGGTTCAAATTGATCATTTGTTGTCGGTAGCGATCTATATTATCGGTTTCAGCAGGTTTAAGGAGCTCGTAGTACACCACACCTTTTTGGTCCCACCAGACACACAGCATTGTCTTCTTGCCGAATCGATCTGGATTTTCAGTCGAAGTTGATGGGGTTCCCGGATTAACCTATGATTTTTTCCATTTAGGATTCTAAAAATTAATCCATTTTACATCGCCAGTAACAATTCGATGCAAAACTGATTTTTTGTCGTGTCTTTGAAGCTAAATTTCACAATTGGTTTTTGGGTTTTTCGTCTGTCTTTTATTCAGTTCATGTGGCACCCATTTTCCAGACTTTTGGATCTTTCCCTTATCTTTTAAATGGTCAGAAATTATTTGTTGTGCAACATTTAATATTTCTGCCATTTTTTTTTTACTTAAAGTGTCATGTTCATTCAATATTGTTTTCCATTGGGCGTCTTCAAACTTTTTTGGAGGTCTTACACGTTCTTCATTTCTCACATCACAATCGTTACCTCTGAACCGTTGAAACCATCTTTTGCATATTGCTTCTGATAGATCGTGATCATCATATGCCTCGACAACCATTCGAAGCGATTCTGCAGTACTTTTCTTCAAATGAAAACAAAAAATGAATGCTTTCCGCAAGTCAGCATTTGTTTGTACAATATTCGACGTTTTTAACACGATGGAAAAATATGATGTTGTTTGCTCAATGACTTGATGTATACCGATTCTTTCTATATAAAAACACTGAGATGAACAGATCTTATCTTCCTTATATAAGGCAGAAAATGATGTTATTTTGTATGTAACAGGGCTAAATACCAAATGTTTGTAACTTGCACCATAAAAAAATATAGGGGAGGAAATTGACAATGGGAGAAAACAAATTGAAGTACATTTTTTTACTTTTGTCTTTGAAATCAATGTTAAACAATGAATTAATGTACATCAAAAAAAGGTCGTACCAAGTACTGATCCTATTAGTTTTAATGTGTAAAAATAGGCTAAAACTATTATTCATCTTTACAACTTGCTTACGGTTATTAAGGTAGGAAAGAAGCCACCTAACCATAAAGCTTCTAATTTCCACTTTTTTTTTTAATTTTTTTATTAGTATCACATGGTCGACAGTATTAAACTATTTAGTGATATCAACAAAAATAGCCTCAGTATTCTATATTTTTTACTGTTAGTTAATGGTGCAAAACTCTAGGAGTGCATCCTCTGCGAACAGCTCTAAACCCAAGCTGATTACTACTAAAAAAGAAGATTTATCAGGAAGAGCCATTCTTCTGCTTTCTCAAAAAATTTTGGAAAATACTGAAGAAAGAGAGATTGGCCTATAGCTATTAAGATTTTTATCATCACCTTTCTTTAATTTCGGTATAATTAAGGATACTTTAATTAAAAATCTTAATGAGATTTTCTTAATAACATTATTAGACCATCCATCTCTTGTTAATAAGTTATAATTGCTTAGAGAATCTTGATCCAAAATAATTCAAAAGATGAAATCGTGTCATAATAAAAGCTATTGGGGCTTGACTTCATTCACTGCTCGAAACATTCTACCACATAGTGATAAGAAGAGTCGGAGAGACCTTCTTCAGAAAGAATCTTTAACTTATAATTTATTTAACTATATTATTTCCTTGAAAAGATACACAGTTATGTTTATTTGAGGGCTGGAGGTTAGGTTTTTATTCATAAGCTCATTAGTACGTCATTTATTCTTCTTTTCAATTTTTTTTTTTTTTAAATAAAGTCATAGACATCCCTGGCTTTAGCCTATTAACTTTACACTGTCTTTGAGTCTTAATAAGACATGAAATAATATGAACTTTTAAGATATTAGCAGAGATGTTAGAAGCCTTAAAGGGATTACTTCTTAGGTACATGTCTGTCCAACATTCTTGCAGTGGGGCATGGTTAAAGCGTTCGTAGTTCAATGTTAAAACTTTTTCAAATTATAAAGACTTTTCAGTTTGTTTCAGTTTAAACTTTTAAAAACTAAATCAATCAGTGATTTTAAAATCTGCTATAGAGCTAGTGATGGTGAGCTTAGTCTACCAATTTCTTGTTAACATGTACATATTTTACAAGCATCATTTAGCATACATCAAACACGGTATCTGATAAATCACATGATCATTCCACAAACACAGTTAGGGATAAAATTCTGCAATCAATGATAAGAGTAAAATGGGGCTATAGGTGTGCCACCTTAATCCGAAGGACTCACTCCTGAAAATTTATGAGTTTAAGGACTTTTTGAAGGATCCATAGTCGATGTTATCTGTGTCTCGGAAGCTTGACTTTCTAGTAAAATCGATGATGCCTTATGTCTTCTGAATGGATACCAAAGACCCTTTCGTGCTAGTAGGCATGAACGAAGAGAAAGTGGTGCGGCTATATGTGTACGTGCTATTAATTGCAATCAAAAACATAACTCTTGCACCATTTTTCCAACTGATGGGATGCACTCAAACTCATAACTAGCGGAGACTTAAGTATAATAGCATCTCCTTTGAGTCCAGGTTCTTCCCACTCTAACCACTTATTTAGAAATAGTTTCAACGTAGTTTTTATCCCCAAACTAGATAAATCTAGTAAACTATCTCTATCTATAAAAGGCTTATCGATTTACACATCAGAGCCCTTCTCAACAAAAATTCACCTCCGCATTTTCACCAATATGCACACAGCAAATAAAGATCTACAAAAGGCACTATACTTAATATTGGCTTCCTAGATATTGGAGGTGCCTTTGATAATAGCGGATACGAATCCATTTCCAAAGCCAAGTCGAAAATGGTTGGGTGTGTTTACTACGACGTTAAATCCGTCCAGTGCTTTTCACAGAAAACACAAACCAAACGTTGGATGTTTAACCGTTAAAACATACATTCCAGTTTGTTCTGCTCGCCTGGTCTTTGTCGCACAGAATTTTTCCATCATCACCTGGAAAACCGAATCGTCTAAAAAGTAAACCTGAAAAACAAGACAAAAGTGTGTGTTCGCATTCGAAGGATAGGGTTATATAGGGTTTTCCAATAGGGACTTGACAACTTTGAATTTATTATGTGAACGCACTCTTTCACTAATCATCAAACTGTCACTGTCAATTTATTCAGTAAACTCAACATTTCTATCATGGTAAGGTACACTAACGAGCAACGTCTGCAAATTACAAAAATTTTCTACAGATATTCAAAATCAGTGACTGAAACTTTAAGAGCGTTAACTCTAATTTTCGGTCGTAATTCTCGCCCTAGTAGACAGGCAATAACAAGTTTAGTGCAAAAATTTGAGTCTACATATTCGTTGTGTGATGTTGCCGTGTCAGTGAGATAACGGGTTGGTCGAAGTGTCGAAAATATCGCTACCGTTCAGACGTCCGTAGCAAACGATCTAAATCAGTCAATTCCACGGCGTTCTCAAGAATTGGGCATCGCTCAGATCACATTATGGCGTATTTTGCTTAAGGATCTTGGTTTAAACCTGGGTGAAAACCCACATGTGCTTCATGAATCACCACTTCATCCACAAAAAATTACTGTTTGGTGCGGTTTCCATGCCGGCGGCGTTATTGGGCCATATTTTTTCGTCGACGATAACGATCGTCACGTTACTGTGAATGATTACCGATTATTTTTGGCCCGAATTAGAAGATATGGACTTGGACGACATGTGGTTTCAACAGGATGGTGCCACAAGCCACACAGCACACTACAATCGATTTATTAAAAAGTAAGTATGGTGAGCGTGTTATCTCAAAACATGGGCCAGTCGATTGGCCGCCTCGTTCGTGGGATTGAACGCCGCTTGACTATTTTCTGTGGGGCTGCGTTAAGTCATTGGTTTATGCCAACACGCCTACGACGTTGAAAGAGCTCAGAGCCAACATTGAACGCGAAATAGCGAAATATAACGAAACATAATATAATATAAAATAATAACGAAATGTGTGGCCGAGTCGTTGAAAATTGGGTCCAACGAATCGACCGCTGCAAACAAAGTCGAATTCCATTCATAAATGTTTTGATTGTACTTCAAGCCAATAATAAATTTTTAAAATTTCTCAAACGGTTTGCCTTTTATTAAAAAAAAAAATTGTCAAGTCGTTATTAGAAAACCCTATATAATCAAACCTATACAAAAAAAAAAAAACAGACCATCTCTGGTACAGATGTCTTAAGGCCCATCCATTATCGAAATGCACACTCTATGGAAAATATAATTTGTCCTATGGCACATTATGGTGTATTTTGCATTTGGATTTGTATCTCATAAAGCTCAACACACTCAAGAATTGAAGCCATAACCACAGAATGCGTAGAACAAATTTCGATTGGGTGCCTGAATATCAGCGTTTGCATGACCAATTTCCACAGAACGTTTTTTCCAAAAAAACAATATTGTCGCATATGGAGAGGTGAAAATTCACATGTAACTGTCGAAAGACCATTGCATCTACAAAAAGTCATTGTATGGTGTGCGATTTGGTCTGGTGGTGTCATTGCTTCATACTTTTTCGAAAATGAGGAAAGAAGGACGGTTGCCATCGCCGTCAATTCTCATCACTATAGCCAAATGGTAACAAAATATTGGTTTCAACAAAACAGTGCAGCATCTCACACAACACGACCAGTTGCCATTGGATTTCTTTTTGAGGACCTATGCAAATTATTGTGCTTATGCATACTATCTTCAAACGCTTGACGCTTCGAAAATGAGTATTCGTCAAGTTTTGGCCGAGTTATTTCCCGATTTGTGACGAAAAGTCTTCACAATTACCTAAAACAAATGGACGAGACAATTAAACAAACTATGGACAATACAATACCGCGGTATCGACGTACGACTAACGAAGACCTGTTCCGCAATCCTACTATTGACGCACTGCACCGACAGAAAAGTAGACTTCTGTCAAGGCTCAAAAACTTGTACAGACAGTTTACTGACAGACAACACCCGGAGATCAGGACACTGAAGTCGTCGATTAAAAATCTGCAAACGTTAATAAAAGAGAATTACAGAATTTCTTTAAGTTTGTATTGGAACAACAAGATTCGGGCTGTAAACACCAGTAACCCGAATATGTTCCCGCAAATAAATAAACTATTTCGAAGAAAAAATCAAAATGACCTTCAGTGTCTTCAACTAGCCCGGACATCAGACAATGAACGGTTACTGACAACAACAGGTGTTGATCCAAATGAGGCCACTGATGATGACGACTTCTTTGTGATCGAGGATCCACAGGAGAAGGTTGAGACCATAGGGGCGACTTTCCAGGAAGTATACAAGGCCAATGATACCATTGGCCCTAATTATGACCTGGACTATCGCGTCTTGGTGCACGACTTCTACATTCGAAATGAAGTAGAGAACTGGCGAACCGAGGGCTCTGGTTTCACCCGGTTCAGCGACGAAAACATGGCAAATAATGTCATTATCAGAGGGGGTGAACTACCCCCGTTCATTTCGAAGGAAGAACT
This sequence comes from Volucella inanis, assembly GCA_907269105.1. Lineage (NCBI taxonomy): Eukaryota > Metazoa > Arthropoda > Insecta > Diptera > Syrphidae > Volucella > Volucella inanis. Next base: position 156,229,484 of record OU026153.1, read on the forward strand.
CCATGAGATCTTCGACACAATCAGGAGTAAGAAATTAGTGGGGATCGATGGTATTCCGAACATCGTGCTTCGACATCTTCCTCTAGAAGCGGTGGACATTTACGCCACCCTGTTTAATAATGCAATGAATAATGCACATTATCCAGCGCATTGGAAAACGGCGGTGGTTCAACCTATCCCCAAAAAGGGAAAGGATATATCCAATCCAGCGAATCTCCGATCGATAAGTCTCCTTCCGAATATCAGTAAGGTGTTTGAAAAGGTAATCAATAGAGCTCTGTCTAGGTGGGTTGAGGACAAATATATAGTTCCGGATAATCAATTCGGTTTTAAGGCGGGACATGATATCTCACATGCCGCGTCTAAACTGGTGTCCGATATCCAATGGAATAAAGGCAAAAACCAATGTACCGGTGCCTGCCTTGTTGACTTGGAGAAGGCCTTCGACACCGTATGGTTAGAGGGTCTTTTCTATAAGCTGACTAGGCTGGGGATCAGTAAACCACTCTTGTACATTCTTTATAATATGTTAACCAACAGACAGTTCATCGTGAAGAATGGTGATGTAACTTCTGTTGGAATATTTCAAATTAAAAATGGTCTTCAGCAAGGCGCGGTCAATTCGCCGATCCTGTATACAAGCGACTTGATAGGTTCACTTCCCCATACTATTGCGTACGCAGACGATTTGATAGCGTACAGAACAGGTCCAAAAATCGAGCTCATCAATACTCTCTTGCAGCGTGACTTCGATAAGATAAGACGATTTTGCGATGACTGGAAGTTAAAAATCAACTTTCAGAAGTCGGAAACCATTCTCTTTAGGACGCCGTTGTCTAGAGCCTCTAGAGATACCAGAAAAAATTGGCGAACGTTCTCGATCATTGGACAACGCGGACAGCCTCTTGCCTGTCGAAAGATAGTCAGATACCTTGGGATCTGGCTAGATCAGTTTCTGTATTTTGACAAAAACGTAGATGCTGCTCTGGTCAGAGCTAAAGGCGCTTTTGCCCTTACAAAGAGACTGTTTTATAGCAGCCAACTCGATGCGAGGGTAAAGGTAATCTGCTACATGGCCCTTATCAGGCCCATGTTGGTATTTGGGTGTCCCGTGTGGTTCAATGTGCGAGCAAGCTTAATGGAAAAGATTCGGGTGTTTGAGAGGGCTTGCCTTAGGGCTTGCCTTCGCTTGTACAGAACACCAGAGTCGGAGTACAAAAAATTTTATCGTAATGAGGTCCTGTACAACAGAGCGAACCTAATACGAGTGGACAACTTCGTAATTAAGCTGACTCGAAGGCACATTGCAAGAGCAATGGCCTCGACGAATAACCTGATATCTGGGGCTTACTATCCCAATTACCGTTACCACGAGAGTGTGCGCTCTGACGGCTTCGTTCCACCGGAAGCATTCCTCTACTTAGATCAAATAGGGTTGATCCAGGATAGATCAGCAGTTCCGTTAATCTTCCATGTCGCTCGGAGAGCTGGGGACAGGCGACTCAACTACAACAGAGACGTCGCACATAGAAGTGTGGATCGTCTCAGGTTCAGTAGGGCGGTGGGAAATCGCGATAAAAGGGATGTCGTTCGGCAGCACCAGCATTTCTGGTGGTTGAATGATGGAGAAGATGTTTCGTCGTCGTTTCCGTCAAGTACGGACAAAGGTATATACCAATATATGTATATAATTGTGTAATGTCTATGTGTGTATTGTGTATGTAGGATTAGGTAGATTATGGTTTATTTTAAGTTAGATATTAAGTTTTTATAAAAAATAAAAAATTACATCCATAGGCTAAGTTTTTTGTTAAATATTTTTTCTTAGCCCTAAGTATACAAAATAAAAATTTTTAAATAAAATGTAAATGAAGTCGAAAGACATAGATATAAGAATTTAGATTAGCTTAGAGTGCCTGTGTGGGGCCAGTAGGTTAGTATAAGATTGTTAAGTAATTGTAAGCTAGCATTTAAGCATTTTTTGTTAGTATGTAAGAGTTAGAGTTGAAGAAAATAAAATGCATTTAAAACTAAAAACTAACGAAAAGTCTTCAAAAATTACCTTATCAGAATCAAGTCCTGCAAAAACTCTAATGAAGGACATTTGAATGATGTTTTATTCCATGCATAATGGTAAAATCCAAACAAATAAATTATAAATTTAAATTTATTTTTGGAACCACAAAATAGATAGCCCTATGACCTTGACTTTTTTCGCAAACAATTGTAATTGATTTTGTTTGGATCTAATAATATATATATGTACGTAGGTACTTTAGTTTATCAGATTTTTTCGGGGACTTGACCTGAATTTGAGAATTCTTATAGTACATCAATGTAGTGCCTGGTTTTCTTAGTTATAAATACTTTCTTGTGTTAAGATTATCCAGGGAGGAAAAATACAAAACATTCTAACAATTTTGGCATCTCATCACCCTTGCTCAGGACCGTTATTGTTTGATTTAAGAATCAGAGTTCTCTCTGGATTTATCCAGTGCATAATATCAACGTAGCATTGTCCTGCGACATCCATACAGTTTAGTCCTGATGCTCTAAATTGCCCTATGATGATCTTTGCATGATGTAAACCAGCAACATTCCTTCTTTGACTAAAGTCTTTACTGGATTATGATTAGTGTGTGGTGGCCTCCTTATGTGCTTTTGAATTTGGTCTAGTTTTCACTCATTCGCATAGCTAGTCTGAATGGTGTGCCGCTACATGCGGCTAAGTGATTATATTCTGTGCATCTGCACATTTATGCGCTGCTGGGATAATCTGCTCATGCAGCTCTCAAGGTAAAAAGTTTTCAATGCATCGGGTCACCTAAAAGTAATCAATTACAGCCGAAATTAAAATCTTCGTAGCAAAAAAAATAAAAACGAAAAATTGTAGACCGCCTCGGCGACCTTAAACCACAAATTCTCACCCAAACTAACAATCCGTTTCCAGTCAGTTTCTGCTACTGGACCGGATAGCACACAGTGGCACGGTGGTAGTTCATGATCAAAAAAGGACCACAATGTGCCTTTACTTTTCTGCGTTGACTAAAAGCGATACCGTCTTCTTAAAAGGTATCCCATTAATGTTCTTCTCTCTCCCGGGTCACTCAGTAATCCACGGTATGATGATTTTACGAGCAGTGAGTCAAACTGTTGAAAAAAGGTTGAACGTGATCAATCCGCAAATTCGTATTACCTGACAACCTTAAGAAGATCCACAAGAAAGAGTAAGAAAAATCGTAACCCGCAAAAGCATAAGTTTTCCAAGCTAAGTATGACACTTTAAACATTTGCGAAAGATACTAATCGTGTAATAAGCAGTTTTCGCTACCTTATGTGTCATTTTTTGTTGAAAGGACGTGGGTCTTTGATGGTCAGGAAACTCGGTAGTAAGGAAAAGATCTTTAGCCAAAACTTTCTTTTGCAGCTTTTGCTGCATAAAGAGCACGAGTGCGCTTTCTAAATCTCTACGTCTCACAGTTGCTCCCCGCAGTGTTTTCATGCTACTTCCATAATTTTATAGACTGTTACTACTGGAAGTACGACGGTAGTATAGACTTTGCTGGTCGGAGTGTCAATAGAGTTGGGCCACCATCTGAGTTGGTCACGTTTACGAATTTTACCGCCCCTTTAGATTTTTGTCTACCAGAACTTGAATTTCGGCTAGCTGTAGCCGCTGTACGCCAGCACCATGTGTAGGAAAAGCCACCTCCAAAAGTATTATATATCAGAAATCAGGAGGAACCTGACTCTTTTCGGAACAAAAGAAGATAAAGCGATCTTTACCTTAAGACCTCTTTGACCTACTTCTTCTTGTCGATGCGATTGAAACGAATGTTCCACAATCAAGCAAATAATCTGTAATTTTATTTAGTATTCAAGAATCATTGTTAAGAGTGCCTTCCTTGTTGGCATTCGCCTTTAATAGGTTGGAGGCTAGTTTAGAATATTCAATTTGAGGAAAGATTTTGAAATTAAGCGGAGCCCCGCAATCTTTTCCTATTCTTGCTGGGCATGAAGTTACACCTTCTGGTACAGAAAGATTAGAGAGATTTACGTACCTTGTAGGCTCGCCTTTCGCTTGAGATGCACACTAATGGTGCTCATTTGGATAAATATACAATAATTAAACCAATACGTAGATACATTGAGATATTTTCTGGGAACTGATTGAAAATCCATCTTTATCAGATGTGAAGAAGACTATATCCAACTTCTTTTTAAGCAATATGGTATTTCCCTGTAGCACCAGTGTGCAATTTTTGCCCTTTTCTACAATTAAACGATTTTCTGAAGGACTTCCTTTAACAAGTGGTTTTCTATACCAAAAAAAAAAAAATTAAACTTCTTTCATTGGGAAATCGTAAAAGGTGCAAAGCAGAACTTAAGCACTTCTGTACACTTAATTCCAATTTCTTCATTTCTACAGCTAGACACCCGTCATCGTATTGACTATTCCGGAGAAGAACGCTTCAAAAATTGCTCTTCAGCTCAATCGCTCTTTGGGCTCTGGCTCTAGAAGTCGAATAGTAATATTGTCAGTTCGGTCAAAACTGTACTTGAATTGAACGTTAGCAGAAGGTGACAGTGGGTAAGACAAATACTTTTCCTTTATCGACATATTTAAGTGCAATCAAGTGTCCTTCACGGTCTCAACTCCCCACGAACCAGTTTTTTTTTTAATCGAATGGTATACGAGTACTACCATAATTCTATGAGTCTACTAAATCGTCATCAGAAATGGATATTTGCCTTCAATAACAGCACTAGAGACGAAGTCCCGGTATCAGGAGCTATAAAGCTTCGACAGAAGGAATGGTGAATTCAGGAAAAAAAAAAACCAAAAAAAACGTCACATGTGAGATGTGTAAGGGAATCAGGACGAGTAGCTCCTTTTGTATTGTACCCACGTAGCGAGAGATGACATCGACGACGACAACATTGCCGATACCAGCGAACGATGTACCTCACTTCAGGATTTACTTTACTTTTTTTTTTTTAGAATTTCTATGTTCTGCATTCGGGAGGATATCCTGAAATTCCAATCGTAAGGAGCAATCGCAATTTCTGTCAACGTTTTCTATAAAGTATGAGTCCTCTATAAGGATGTACATGAGCACATAAACTATGGAGAGGAGTTTCTCCTTTATTTATGGTGCAGCAGGACCATGCCACTATTACTGACATTGCTATAGCCTGCCATTGCCACCCTCTTTTGGCAATAAAACACCACCCGGTAGACATTCGTACGTAGTAAGGCCAGAATCTATAACTGGGGTGTACGATGTATTTGTAGATGTCTATAAGATGTCAATGTATGTATAGGACTATATGTCACCATCAAGATTTGAAAAGGACGTACAGTGTGGAATACAAAAGAGCCAACAATAAAGAACAAGGACGAAAATGAAAAAATAAATAAATGAACCGAATGTATGAAATGAGAAAAGAGCGCAACAAATACCCACAATTGAAAATGTCAAAGCGGATAATTAGAAGCACTCTTGGATATTTTCGTTTTTAATTCTGTTGGATTTCCTTGCATTGCAGCAAGCAGATAGGACAACTATTCACAAGAGTTGATAGAAGGATAGCGCCGGTCTCATTGTACTCGTATTTTGGATTCGGATAGCAGATGGATTCTGGGTCATATGGGGTGAAAACTTATGGTCAATGGTTTTTTGATGCACGAAAGGGATGGGGAAGGTTATCGAATGATGTTTTCTAAAGAGTGTTCTTCGGTTTAATCTCTTTTTTTTTTTTAATCTTGCTAGAAGGGATGAAAGGTGACATTTAAGTTGACTGTAACAGGGTCTTTGTGGCGCGGCTTGATAATTACTGAATTCCTTCCTTTTTTTTCGGTGCAATAACCCTGTCAACATGATTTATTTGACAGGACTTTCTATTGCCTTATTGAAATTAAGATAAGAGTGTTTTTTATTAATTCGGAATGGAGGATTCGGATATCGATTTGTGAATTTATGGAAAGCAAAAAGAAATACTTTAAAGTTGATAAACTCAAATGGTCGTCAAAGGATTTATTGGTTGTGGATTGAAATTTTTTTGAAGAAAATAAGTTGAGGATTATGGACCAATACTCTTGGGCCTTCTGGTAAATTAGTTAAAAACACAATCCCTTAGAAACTAAATCAAAATATCTATAACTATTAGAGATAAAATGGAAGCTTTTAAGGACGTATATAATTGATGACAAAAAAAAAAACTGCTTTGTTGTCTTGGGGTAAAGGTTGGCAAAAAACACGAACTTTAACAACAAAAAATGGGGGACACTAAAATTTCTCATGACGCTGAAACTCAACTGCAGCATACGGTTACATATTCTTAAGGCATTAATTCAAAAATTTCAGCCAAGGCTTTAAAACCTTAGGTTACCAACAAAAATTGTAGGTAACTATGACGGGGTAAACAAAAGATACCGAGCTTATTTTCTGGCAGGCAGACTTTTTGTAGTACGGCGCAGGGGAGAAATGTCAATTTATGGCAAACCTCGCTCTGATCGTCCTTCCACGGCCCAAACAACGAGCCATTGAAGTTGAGGTGCTGTCTAGAGTAACTTTTAGTTCAGTTCACTGAATTTTAACAGAAGATTTGGGGATGAAAAAGGTGATTTCCAAGATCACGCCTCGACTGCAAAGTCATCACAGATGACGAGCCATGGTGTTGCGGTTACGACCATAAAGCGAGTGGGAGAATTCAATGTTAACAAAATGCTGAAAATTAAAAAAAAAAATCAGCAATGGAATTAGAGATTATACATGTGTATTAGTGCCAATGGAGAGTACTTTTAAATGGATTGAATGTTTTTTTTTTTTTTTTTTTTAAATTCACATAAATGAATTTAAAAAAATATATGTTCGGTTACATTTGGGTATATCATCGTGTAACCAAATGTAATTTAAAGCCTTTACATAAACGGGAGAAAATAACGCACCCATATCCCAAAAACATTCCAGAAGGCCATGGGGCATCAATTTGGGAACCCCCTTTGAATATGTGTTGTTCTATCATATCTTACCGACTACGACTTAAACATAGTCTTCCAAACTCTAAAGAAAGTACAATTTATCAACATTCATCAAACACTTTACAAAACCCCGGAATAAATAACCAAATGGAGTCAAACCGCAGGTTCCTGGCTGCCAACTCACTGGTCCATTTCGCGTTATAATGATATCGTTGTATCCAGTTCTCAGCACTGCTTGATACTAATATAAAAAAACACATCATTTAATCAACAATGTCAATTACTATTATGGGTATATCAACGCTGTCGCTGACACTGATCTAAAGTGATCTATATTTTGGCATATTTGCTATAAGACGTAAACTATCTGAATGATTTGGTCTTCACGTATCTACTCGTATGGTATACTAAAAAAGAAGGTTACAGCTCGCTGGACTACTGACATCACTGTTGACTTTATCTAGCCAACAGGTCAAAATGTCCCTTTACAAGAGTTGAACAAAATTCGTTTGCTGCATAATCGATTCATGCCTTGAAATAACAACTCAACTGATGTCTCATTGGCAGCTGAATTTTATACTGGAGGAGAATAATAGTGTATAATACGAATTAAACTTCATTTCCAGTTCTAGATTCTGGCCGTGGGCCTTCATTCATTGAAAAACCTGAAATGAGTATGGCCCTGAGCGGCGACAATCTGCGGTTCTCAGTGTTATCAATATGACTATTGCAATTATTTTCTTTCCTCGTCGTATCCATCGGCATTGGTTTTATTGCCAAACTTATAAGTCTGAATGCTAAACAGGAGATTTGTCATGAATATAAATATTTTCGTCAAAAATTACTGAACCCCTGGATATACGACGAAAGAGATCGCTGAACTAAATCAAGAGTGACATCAAGTAACTAAGGTCAACTAAGAACTAGTCAGAGTACTGAATTACAGATGCTGGTGGGTGAACCTTTAATAGGTTCAGCAGGTTTTATATCCCCAAGTTAAATAAGCTGGCCGCTTGTACCCAAAGGGGCTAATTCTAGGGAATTGTGCACAGAGTAAACTTAAAATCGCCTCAGATAAGGTTGGACGGTATGAAGAGCAAGACAAAAGTATAATGGAAAACTGCGACGTATGTATGTATTGTACATATATTTCGATTCTTGGTACAGTGAAATCGAAGCGTTTATTTTGTATCGTAAATAGCAAAGAGATTTCGGCAAATGAACGAACTCCTTAATAACTGTATCAATGTTGGAGTGATCAAGACATGTTTCTATGATTTTCTCGATAAAATGACTAATGAGCCTGCAGCACGCTACTATACAAGAGTTGTGGCAGGAATGTGTGTGTAGCGTGTGTTGGCGATTAAAAAGCTCCGTCCTGGCTAAAAAAAAAAAAAAGTGATATCAGCAAAGGATATCCGTATATTTTCGAAAAGTCAAGCTGCTATCAAGTCCTTGGACTCAGTCTCAAACCGCCCTTGAATGCCGATCATCCCTTAAGGAGATGGCAGGCCAGTTCAACCTACACCTTTGTTAGGTACTGGGTCAAAGAGACAAATCATTATAAATCATTATATATAGAAGCTAGATGCTAATAACAAAACAGACCTTATTTGGACCGGTGAGCTAACATGTCTAGCGACTAAACAGATCTGGCCAAAGCTGGATCTGAATCGCTCTAATAGTCTAATCCTTCTAAACAGATAACATCCCAGCATCATCATAGGTGTCATCACTTGACACTGCTTTATAGGCAAGCATAAGAGAACAGCATAGTGGGCGAATAGGCCTAAGTTTGTTGATCTTTTCCAACCGCTATTCTAAACTACCCTAGCCTACCCTACTTTATCAAAGAAAACTATGTCCCTCTCTGCAGTCGTAGGATCAGTAAACTCAAAATTGACCCAAGGAATCTAGATCGATACCCAGAACGTTTTTGTTAATTTCAAGGGCAGACGTATATGAAGCATTTATGCAAACATACAGAGCTATGCATAGTTTTGACATCCCTGTCAAACTCGTCAGATTGTGCAAAATTACGAAGTAGGCACACGCACCCTCTCACCGATACCTTTGATGTCAAAATAGGGTTTACATAAGGTAATACACTATCCTGTGACTTCCTTAAAATTAGAGATACAATTTTCTACAATAAAAGTCTATGTAAATACTTACACTCACTTATGACACTGATATCATTAGAAGAACGCAAGGAGCTGCAACTGACACATTTTCTAGTATCTATTGTCTGTATATATCGACTTGTTAAGTAAATGCGCATCAGCCGCTTGAGCGAATAAATATTAACGAAAAGCTATCAATTCCAATAAGGAGTAACAACGTAGTAAAGGAAGTTTATGTTTTACGAGTATGTATCACGCACAAGAAGGGAAAACGCTAATCTCTCGAGCGCGAAATTGAAGGCACGTTCTTTCATTTATTTAAGTTTACATTCTAATATATATGTTTAATAATTTGATTTGTACTCCATCTCCACCATAAAGTGTTCTGGTAATTCTGAGAAATTAACAAGCTCAAAGAAGCAAAGGTTAGAAGAGGAATGCATCTACAATTAGTGATTCCAAATTAGAACAGCTCTTTACCAAGCTACAAAGGGAAGCCTAAAGACCACCGAGAACATAATTGGGTTTCCCTTTAAGTGGAAACGTGTACGTATAATCTTCGATGCAACAGAAGTACCTCAAAGTGGTCAAGCCGTTATCGCTTGTCCAAAGATGTGCGTGTTCAAGATAACAGGGAGTTACTTTTGCACAGAAATTACCTTTAAAGAACGAAGTGCCTCTGATAACATGTTACAGTGTTGTTCCCAAATTTCTTAATCCAACTATTAGACACTATAAATTCCTAATGAAAGGTCTCGAAAAAGTTGATGGTGCCTATAGTAAATTAAATATAGAGCTGTAGATAGGCTACCGCGATTTGTGCAAGATACGCATAATGTTGTACCAGTTTGGGTTACGCTTGATAAACAGGGATATGCTGCCAGAACTATTCGTAATAAAATCAGCTCCAAGCTGGATGAGTTTTTTTTTACTGCCTTTCATAACTCAGCAAGTATCCATTCACTGGGAAGAAAAAATCAAAGAAAGTTTATTGGAATGTGATATGAACATGGATGAGGTAAATTGGGCTAAGCCAGGTTATGCAGCTGCATCCAAGGAGCTATTAAACTTATGCGAAACTCGGTTGAAAATTTTTAACTCCAAACGTAACGATCCCACACTAAATGCTTTATCCAATCATTCGCCTTGGTATCATTTCGGTCAAATCTCCGACCAGTAGTGTGTGCTTGAAATTCGTCTTTTCAAATCAAAGTACAAAGAGTCCGTAGAGGCTTATTGGGAAGATGCAATCGTTCATCGAGTACTGCCCACAAAATTTTTGTTTCTATAGGGTTTTCTAATAACGACTTGACAACTTTTTTTTTTTTAAATAAAAGGCAAACCATTTAAGATATTTCAAAAACTGGCTTGAAGTACATTTATGAATGGAACTCGACTTCATTCATATGGCCACCGAGGGCACGTTTGCAGCGGTCGATTCATTAGACCCAATTTTCAACGACTCGGCCACACATTTCAGCCGATGAGGCCGCTATTTTGCGTTCAATGTTGGCTCTGAGCTCTTCCAACGTCGTCTGCGTTGGAATGACTTAACGTAGCCCCACAGAAAATAGTCAAGCGACATTAAATCGCACAAACGAGGTGGCCAATCGACTGACCAATGTCTTGAGATAACACGCTCACCATACTTACTCTTCAATAAATCGATTGTAGCGTGTGCTGTGTGGCTTGTGGCACCATCCTGTTGAAATCACATGTCGTCCAAGTCCATATCTTCCAATTCGGGCCAAAAATAATCGGTGATCATGACGCGATAACGCTGACCATTCACAGTAACGTGACGATCGTTATCATCGACGAAAAAATATGGCCCAGTAATGCCGCCGGCATGCAAACCGCACCAAACAGTTATTTTTTGTGGATAAAGTGGTGATTCAAGAAGCACATGTGGGTTTTCAACCGACCAATAACGCATATTTTGCTTATTGACGAACCCATTGAACCAAAAATGAGCTTCGTCACTGAAGATGATTTTGCGATGAAATTCATCATTCTAGCGCATCTTCTCCAGAATCTAATCGGAGAACGTAGCTCGTTAGTGTACTTTACCATGATGGAAATGTTGAGTTTACTGAATAAATTGACAGTGACAGTTTGATGATTAGTGAAAGAGTGCGTTCACAAATTCAAAGTTGTCAAGTCCCTATTGGAAAACCCTATATAATGAAAATTATGACAATTTGCAGGGCATTACTATGTAGTCTTTAATACAAACGTAGCTACTTTGTATACATTAAAGGAATTGGAATTATCTAAGATTCATAATATTTTGGGTTAAAAGGATTCTTGAATGGACACAATCACTTGCAGAGGCGTTAGAGTGTGCAGTCCTTCTAAATGGAAAGTACAGCCGAGTTGGTCGTAATCCAAATGGTTATGTTCGTCGTATGTGATCAAATTGGAGAAATTCATGACCACAGATGGGCTGGAAGACCGATTTTTGGCTAAATTCATTACATGAACTACCAAGGATGCAAGCAAAAGTTTCATATTGCTGCGTTCACAGCAAGATACGTCGGAAAGGTTTATAACAAAAAGTAATTCTGAAATGAAACTGTATTTCAATACTCGAAAAAGTGCTGAAATTCAAAACTGCTCTAACTGGAGATTCTGATTAATTGAGGTCGGAGTTCACTCCAGATTGCCATGTCAGTCAAAAACGTTGCTTAGATATCCGACATATTTGTCTGGGACAAATACAGTGTAAGCACACATGGAATACATATATTTTCTATAGGATGGACCTTTTTTAAGCATAATGTCGATAATTTGTATTCCGTAATCTTAAAACATCAGCTCAAATACGTAGGTTCCGTTTCTATTGTTTGTTAAAGGATTATAGTATATAAGCGCATCTGTCGCTAACAGACAATAATTCTGAAGACTTAAGCTATTCGTTTGACTGTTTCTAAAAGGCCTCTGAGAGGCTTGTGTATTATCTAGGAAAGTTTTCCCTGAGGACTTTCCTCAAAAATTATAGCAAAAATGTCGATAGTTGACAGTTGATAGTACTTTTTTCAACAATAAAGCTCTTCGATTTATATGTATTCTGTTTCCCAAACTTTTAGGCATGTGAACAAACATATAAAGATAAGAAAAATTAAATTTGTTTACAAAAGCACAGTATCAATAAGCCTACATAATTTATAATAAGTGATTCAACCAATGGTGCCCCTTAAAACTTAGGACCTCATGACCTACCCGACAGCGAAACAATTTTAAGACTTAAAGCTTTTGGGAAAAATTCAACAGCTGTACTGGTTTGCTACTATCTGGATTAAAAATTAATAGAATATATACTATACATATATCAGTTTTCGATATTGTCATTAAAGGTTTAAAGGACAAAGAGATAGTTGTGGGACAAGTGGAAGGATATTTTCTGGCTCATAGTTCAGAAAGATGATACGATAGCATCCCTTTATACCCAAAATTGAATTCAACTATCCCTAACATGACATTTCGTATAATTTAGTGACAATACACCGCCGCATAATAGATACCACAGTTATCGCACATATAGCCTTAGCCAGATCTACCCAACCAACCAACCGTTCAACCGTCAATTCATTTTTTCGGTTCAACCAGATACGCATGTCTACCCCTAGGCCGTAAACTACCATATACATTCATACTTTAACGTGCATTTTTGTTTGAATACGACTAGCAAGAGCACCATAATACATTATAACGTATCTATTTTTGTATGTATGTATGTATAATCGTAAGTAAAATATTCCGCCCAATTGAATTTCGGATTTGTTTGTTTGCCTACCACTTTCGATTGCAATTCCATCCCCTAACCAAATTCTATCATATTTTTTCTTGCAATTATACCTCAATAACCCCGGGGTGCAGCACTTGAATTCTTCATCGCCTTCAAACGAGGTGAAGGTCTCTATCAAGGGTTGGTAAGCAATTATCGCTTGGCCTTCTCATTTTAAAGAGGACCGCATACTCATCCGATGAAAACGTTATCAATATTGTAATTGTTTGCACCCTTATGTCGAACTTGTGCTGGGTAGGTTAGGTACGCCACGAATATTTATTTCCCTTGCATCGCAGTAGGGGATTTCGAACTTATATTTTCAATTACAAAATCTACAATCTGGAACTCAAACAATTTATGAATGCAGTTAATTCTGAATGTATTGTATGTATAAGAGCAGCATTTACTCTGCTACCTATACTCAATGTGATTTTTATGGTAGCTCTTTTCGCTTTAAGGGTTTTTCGAAAGGTCTTCAAGAGGTCTTCGAATAGTGGCTTGCCGTATTTTCGAGGATAATAGTTTGTGTTGAACCAAAAACGGGAAATAGAAAAATTTGTTCAATTTATTTTGGAATAGGAAGTTTTGGTTTGGTTTAGGGGTTGTAAGGCAAACTACAATATGTAATCCATCTTTCAACGGAATTAATAGCCAAAGGCTGGTAGGGTGGCATGATATGTGTGATGACGTTTCATTTAATTTATGTTGACATGTGTCAGCACCTGGGTGAACTTGAAAGTGACAGTTCTGAATTAATCTCACATGCAAACCTATGGGGAAATACATTCGGTTATTTTCTTTTCTCTCGGTTTTTAGATATGAATGGCAGATAATGAATTAATTTACTGAGGACTATGCTAGAAAAGCACAATATTTGACTCACATATCACAAAAATATTGCTGTAATTGCCACAAATATGATAGTAATTAGTATAATAGTAATTTTATAAAAACGGACGGTTAGGCAATTTTTTGTTTGACTTATTAATGTAATTGTGACATTTGAATGAATAGTACATCCCTTGAGAGAACCAAAAGTCTTTTATTGAGTTAATTTGTAGTTCTCATAGTCACTTGAAGTGCTTGATGCAACTTTTTTTGACTAGCTCTGTGTCGCTGTATGCACATACGAATACAGATCATGCTTGGATTTTTCCCCCTTCAAGTTCAGGCAAAATATTGCCCAATCTTTCAAAACAACCCCAAAATCCTTATCAATCTTTGGCATAATTCATAACTTAGCAATTTATTTTCGTAGCCTATGGTCCTCCTTGATCTGTGTACTTGTATTATAAGAAGGCTGTTTGTATAGCCTTAATAGACAAAATTCCTTATCAGTATCGACGGCTATAGGGACTTGAAAACGGAATGATCTAGGTACTTTATAAGGTGCTTGGAAGGATCTATGGAACTTCAAGCAACGAAAGTTGCTCCTTAATAAGTCCATAAAGACCTTCACCTTTTAAGTTCACATCAGCGAAGGAACTTCCAAAATGCAGTCAGCTGCTTGTATTTGAGCGATCTAATCGCGATTCACATACACAGCCAAAAAAGTCTGCACAAGGAAGGATTCAAGTCAACGATGGGTTTGAAGATCCAACCGGAGAGGTATTATATTACTTGTAACGATCGAATCTGCGGAGTCTGTTATGGGTATAAATTAAAAAAACATAAAAAAAAAAAAATGTTTTAAAAAAAAAAAAAAACTTTTTTTATGGAGGTTGAAACCTTTTTATTCTGAGTCTAGTTAAGAACTAACTTTACAAAATTTATAATCTAACCAAGTGCCCATCTACTTGTTGTCCAGTGCTTGTGCATGACTTCCACAAGTGTTCTCCTGTTTCAGCGTCGCTGCCTGATGGAATGGTGCTCTAATGTTTTATCATTGCTGCGTTATGGAGTGCAGGTTCTATGCCTTTGGATCCAGATGAAGCATCAGCAAAATGTGGATCAGTGTGTGAGAAAGATCATAAATCACGCTTTGCTGCTGAATTGTTCATGTAGGTAAGACCAAAATGTTCAACAGAGGCCACACAACCCGAAATCCATACAAAATCCCATATACTGTCGCACAAAAAACGTATGACATGGCCATAGCTGAAGTACTAGGTGTCGCACGAAAATGTGCGATGTGGCCCCAGGGAAAATATAATTGTCGAATGAAAACATGTGACATGGCAGTCAAAGTGTTAAGTAATTTACTTTATTTTATTTCTTGGATTTTCACAAATTTTAAGTTCTTGCATTTAATATATCCACTTCATTTAATATCGAGATTTTTTCTAATTTGGTTTGTTCACTTTTATATTAAAATTTCTTAAATATAACTAACAGTGCTAATATAAGCATCTCAAATAGAGACGACGACCGGGTGTGCGGCTAGCTGTCACAACCCTTTCTCCTACGCCTCACTGGATCACTGTGCGGCTACTCAGGGGCCCGAATCTTTTGTTCCGCTATGGACCACGGAGGGTTAATTAAAACGCATTGCTGTTCTATCACTCGCGACGTCGGTCCGCTATGGAATTTTACTACAACGTTTACACGACTACTTTCTTTTTTTCGAAAATAAATTAATGATAAACTCGCACGTCAGTCCACGTGGTCCCTGCTCGGGCGCCTAATACAAAAATAAAAAAACTGATTAAAACAAATATATATATGTTTTTATGGAGGTTGGAAATGACTTCAACAGATGCTCTCTTCCTTCGGCGTCGCTACGTGATGGAAGGCATCTTTGCATCGGCAGGTATTCTCGTGTTTCATCATTGCTGCGTAATGGAATGCCGCTTTTGTGTCTCACTTTGGAATTCAGATGAAACGTCAGCAAAATGTGGACCAGCGCGTGGGAAAGATCATAAATCACGCCTTGTCGATGAAGTTTGCATTAACTTATACCAAGCTGACCATAAAAAAGCCATGGCAAAAAAAAAGAAAAAACATCACTTGTGCGGGGAAAAAAACACAAGTGCAATGTTATTAACATTTACGGTGCGGGCATCCTAAACTTCCTGCCCATGGTCTTATTGCTGCTTGCACTCAGTCACTGCCCACCCTGTCTGACAGCGTTAGTGTGTATGTAACAACCGAGGGATAGCAGATTATGGGTTTGCATTTTGTTGGGATGCTATTTTCTATTGTCGCAACGCCATAACACCTACAACAACTTGATTCGGTAAACCAATTCCGAATTTTTACTTCACAGCTGCATCGTGTTTGTGTTTTTTTATATTTGTCTTTTTTTATAATGACTCGGGAATTATGAGTGGATATAGCCAATATTCGTGGGCTAAAATGTAATTACTTTTCTAAATACGTCCACGTATGTAAATACAGATCAGCTGTTTTTTCACTCCGTGAAATACAGGTAAATCCCCGCCCACATCTCTTAGATCATTCAGATCTGAAGCCACCTGGCAACGAACTAGTACCATTATTCTTCTCTCACCGCAGTCTCGCCATTTAAGTGCGAATTGATGTAGCTTACCAAACACCACCACAATGTAGTCCTTGATCCAATCCGGAATTCAATTTCATGTGGTTAAAATTCCATCCCCTTAGCAAATTATCCACTATTGCTTTATTTACAGAAGCCCCAAACTACAGAAATTCGAACTTTAACGAATAATACGAATGCAAAGAATTGTATCCCTGTATCCTCATTCTGAAATCGTGATAACGAGCGATTTTAATATACATAATTCTGGGTGGCTTCGACATTCTGGACGGGATGTTAAGATCTTCACAAAACAACTTGACTCAGCTGACACACGAATAATATACATTGATAGTCATAGCATCAACTCGATGGACTTGTTTTTAACATCTCACCCGTACCCCGTAGATGTGCACTCCACTAGGCTCGTCGGACCATTGTGTTATATCAGCTAATATCTCGTACGCACACCACACAGTAACAGGAAAGATTCATAAAATAATCGTAAGGCAATACAAGAAAACCAGTTGCATCGAAATTAACACCTTCTTTAGGAATTTTAACTAGTCGTTAAATTTCCTCGATAACGACGTGGATGCCGCTGTTGATCTGATCATAGACACTATTTTCTGTGGAATGAGATGCTTTATCCCTCATCGGATGACGTATATCAAGGCAAAAGAAAGGGCATGGTACGACCCGAGCTGGCAAGAGACTATCAGGGTTAGAAAAATATTTTTGGTCCTTTAAGATTAACCCGACAAAGGAAAACCTTTGTCGTTTAAACGATCCAGGAATGACTGCAACGTCTTTCTTAAGCGTTTGAAATGTACGACCAAAAACTGAATCAAAAAATACTACAATGTCCCAAAGGTAGTAAAAATTGTTGGTCGTTCGCCAAAAATATTAGAAATTCTACCTCATCCTCCATCCCAATGCTAATTACAATGACATTCCAGCAGTCAGTTCTTTGGACAAGGCCGACGTTTGTATTGCCGAAACAGAAAAATTTTCCATTCTCGATATGTAAGTCAATGACAACGTTCATTGTAATGACCATATATTCGGTGTCGTCAAAAATGCTGCAAAATATCTAGGATATAAGAAATACTTTACCCCATCTGATCTCCGGTGCACCTAAAACATCTCTGCACCTGCTAGATAGGATTCAAAGATGTGCGATAAAACTCGCAGGTGATAAGAATATCACCCAGACAATGACCACCCTTGAACACCGACGTAGTGTCCCGTGTCTCACTCTGTTTTATCGCTAATCCCACCACAAGCGGTCCATTGAAATCACCCGGTGTATTCTTTCTCTTCAAACTTCAAACAGACTGTGGCACCCGTCTCGCTATGAAGGCTTATCATTATACACTCAAGCTCACTTCCGGAAGTACTCTAAAATATCGTGATGCGTTCGTAAAGCCGCACAACTCGCTCATGGAATATCCTGCCTAGCACTTTATTTTCTAGTCATTATAACTTTCAAAAATTTAAAACCAACGTTCATCGGCACCTCGCTTTCTATCCTTCCTGATTTTTCTTTGCCCACGCTGTGTACAAGCATTTTAAGGGTACTTAAATGCCTTGAGCCCGCCCAAATAGTATTAAAAAAAAATTAAAAATAAAAAATAGAGCCAAAATCATTCTTGGAAATTTCTACAACAAAATCGCTAAAGCACCTTCGGCTGATTCGTTGTAAAGTTTCCATTTCAAGGTCCCCAAAGCTATGGGGTTGGATTTTCAAATTTTTTTATAATAGTTCCCTACCAAGGGAAGATCCTTTTTTAGTTAACTCGTCCACATGTTCTTTGCCTGCCACTTCTGTGTGGCAAGAACTCAGCAGAGATTTACTTTCTGCTGAACTCAAATAGCCTTAAACTCTTCACGATAACGCTACACAAGCTTTCGATTTCATATGTAAATAAATATTGCAATATTCTTTATATTGCCTCTATAAGCGCAAGTCTGGCCGCTCCTGTTGCAACCGATATCTCAGCCTGAAAGACATCGCTGTAGTCTAGCAGGTGACGTGAGCATCTTAAGTTTATTGGTTCGGAGAAGATCCAGATGCCGGTTCTTATATCAGTCTTTAATCTACCTGTGAAAATGGATACCGAATTTTCCATCATTTTATTCCTGCCCCATGCTTCTCTGGTTGGAAAAAGGGTAGCGAATGATGTTTCAAATTCATGACTTTAGCATAAACCCAGATGACTTGTATGAATTAGGGCTTGATCCTTCAGGTTTGGCTTCCGTCTTCTAAACTGATTCAATTTGAATGCATTTTTCGCTGCCGTTTTTTTTTTTTTTTTTTGAATGTAGAGATCTAGACAGGGTAAGAGACTAAGTATATTGCATGGTGCCGCCGTTGGCATCGTTCTTATGACATATATTGTGCCAATGTGATTTTCTCATTGACTTTAGGTTGCTAGGTTTATTTTTGTATTAACACCGTACTAAGCTATCGCAGGTTGATATGGGTCTAACGATAGCCTTGTACAAACTTGTACACATAAGATAGTCTTGGGGTTAGGTCACCAAGTTCTCCCTAATATACAGCTTCAGGTGTAGAAATCGATTGTTGTTTTATTTACATATTCCTCGGCAGTGAGTTCACCACTGAGCTTACTAACTAGTACGATACCTATATTAGGTACTTAATACCTTTTCGGATATATTCGGATATTTAGAATGTTGTCTGATCTATTGAAGGAAAGTTCTGGAATTATCCTTTAATGTGTGAATAGAAAAAGCTCTGCTAGTTGCGATTGATTCCTAACCCACAAAACTGGGCTTATCATACAGGAATCTAAGCACATGACTCAAAACTTCGCTGATTATAGGAAGGAATTTGTTGGCGTCCATAAGTACCACATCATCCGCGTACTTATGGACTTTTACCCCGTTTCCAAGATTCAGATATATTTGGTTGATTATTGCATACAGGCTTTCAGGCTCATAAATGCCATTTCGGCACTCCAACATTTTCTTAATTTCTATGTACAGGAGGAACCTTAACATTATTAAAGCTCCTTCAATTTCTACTTCAGACAGTGTATGTTCTCTATTTTAGATACTTTTGACAGAGGTTCTGGTAGGCGAATTGGTTTGAGGCTACATCTTTTCGGTGCATTTTACTACGAATATTAGTTTAAAGTAGATTTTTCTAAAGTATCATATATAATAAACGATATTAGGCTTATGGGCCTGAAGCTTTTTGGATGAGTATGGATGGGCCTACTTGCTTTGAGAATGATGACCACCTATACTTCTATTCTAACATTATGGCACATATAAATAAAGGAAACTGATTTTTGTTGTGCTGAGGCATCCGGTTCATCCGAGGCGTTTGTCATCTTCAACTTCTTCACGGCCATCTTGGAAACGCTTATACCACTCGTAAACTCTTGTTTAACTCAAAGCAGACTCACCAAAGTTCTTTTTTAACATTTTACACACTTTGTTACACTTTATTTTATTATTTATGCAAAACTTGATACAATCTTTTTGATACATCTCTTTTAACAAACGAAAATCGCCAAAGTCATAAAAATACGTCTAACCTAAGCAGCTGCCACAGACAAATTAAACAATGAAGACAGCATAAATGTTATCATACCTCAAGGGCATGTATACCAATAATAAAAACACAACTCGTATTTCAAATTTCAGGGACTGCTGAATGGTTATATAGCAGACACTTCCAGTCATCGCCAAAAAAGTCCCCCACACCCAGTATAGGAAAAATTGGTTCAGCAATTGAAAAAAAAAAAAAAACGCCGCTGATTTCAGTGGTTTGGTATGAATACGGACATGGTGTCTTGTTAGGGTGCATGAACCAGATTATTAGCAGAGTATTGGAAGACTAAAGTATACCGTGCCAATTGCATAATTTACAAAAAAACTGTATTGCGAGTTCTACTTAACATAAGTTCTGAGTTCTGGACGATCAGATTATGTCTTAAAAACGTCTTAAGGCATATCACCTTCTCAAACTCATCCTGTTCGTTTAATATTAGGCCACTGCTCAGAGCATTTGAGTTATATCTCATCGAAAACATGCCGAATTGTTGTTTCTTAAACCGAAATAGTTTTTGGTTTATCAGCATACATTAATTTTCAATGGTCAATTCACTGGTCAATTTCTTGAAATAATGTTGTCGTTGAATCAAGTTCTCAGTTAGCCACGGATTTTATTGGCAATTTGGCATGAAGTAGCATCCTGCTAAAACCACATATCATCCGAATCGATGTTGTTCAGGAGAAGTTCATTTATGGACATATCATTGGCATAAATGGTCCCGTCGTGTAAAGAATGGACGTTTGGATCAGCTTTGTATGATATAAATTCTATCAGCTACTTTGATCATTTCTCCCGAAGATGAAATTGCCATCATTTTATTATACGAAGAAACACTTGACGTCGTTGTCGGAGATTCAATGTTCCGTATCATACAAATATTGGATCACACATTTTTGAAGGTGACTTGTACAGTTTGGTATACAAAAACACTTTCGTCCAGCATGCGAACAACTAACATACTTGTCGAGTACATATCACTTTGCTCGAGTACTTCCGTGACGTCAATTACAATGCATGCATCCTGAATGGTTCTTCATCCCTTTGGCCTTAAGCTTTTTCAACGTTTTGAGACTCGTTGGGCTTCCATCAGTTTTTAGTGCAGTATCACTTTTTGGCGGTGATTTCCTAATCTGTAATTTCTGTTGATCTGGACGTTGTTTAGATGTTTTAAGGTTTGGATAAAAAACTAATCCACGCAAACATTTCCTGGGTATGAATTTGCTATTTTTGTACAGTAAATGCATGGATGGTTTATATGACAAGAATTTGTTCGACTTCCTAAAAGAAGATGATCTTTCAATCACCCTTTAAAGTGACGCCAAGCCCAAGGCCAACTACGATCTCGGACTTTTAACAAACCAGAAACATAAAACCTGCTCAAGATTTTGTAGTTTAAATTGCTAAATAGGAGATAAACTTCTTAAAAAAGAAGAATTTCCTATTCCTTAAAATGTTAATGAAATACCCAAAATGTCCTTTTGTTCTGTTTGTTGCCCAATTTGCATACTTTCAGTCAATCGGTTTCATTTATGTGTTTACACACTTTGAACACCTATTAAGCTTTAAAAAATTGCCTTGGTTTCAAAGGTCAACCCGTCTTTAAGGTAAAATGTTGCTTGATACTCAGTTCTGTATTTAGACAAGGAATTTAAATGGCTATGAAACCATGTCGATGTCAGCAATCGCTTTTAATTGTATTGATTAAATAATCATTAAAAATTGTCCCTCATTTTTTCAGTGTTGTCATGGCTTATTCAATTTGGTGATTCAAAGTTTAGGAGTTCGTGTCATAGTCAAATCTGTTATCCTTTCCCCAAGTCGCAAAAGTTTTGTTAAAAGGCCAAATTATTGACAAAAAGTAATTTCTCTTCTTATTGCACGAATTTTTGTAACTACTTTGTGAGCTTTAAAATAATGTTGCGGTAAATGAATTTTCAGCCATCAAATGGAGTTATATTTTTCTTATTTTTTAATAATTTATTTTCGTAAATTTGCAGTTCACTCAATTATAAATATTAGCAGAAATGATTCTGTTATATTTTACCTGCCTTTAATCGTTTCGCTTGAGGAGCCTCTTATAAGTTCTCCGTTAAAACACCAGTTAACGGTCTAAAATCTTACCTACTTAGAACATGATGATTTTCGCTTACGTCTTCGCTTTATTGGGAAGCATTCATTTGATCAGCCAGCATCCAGGGGCGTCATGCCGTCTAAAATTACGATTACATGAAACTCGCCTGTCAATGGAAGTCCTATCCGCGAATGCAGATAGTCCTAACATAATCTCGGCTAATAAAAAAACTCTCCTCTGGACCATGTTTCGAGAGTTAATTGGAAACTTCATTTTTCGCGATCCCATTGCAAGTTAGAAACCAAACAAGCTTACCAACTTTATTCGCATCAATGCCAGATCTCTGACCTATACAGCAAAGTGGAAAGATTTATTGTTTTTATCAATTAAGCCAGCATTAGTGTTTGAAACCTGCTTTTTATGGCTCCCGGAATGGACAATTTTTTCTTCAGTTGCTATTTTATTCTTCTAATACTGATTCAACCCATAACGCTGACTCTAACTAATTTACATCAGATATTGGTTCATATTAATATTAACTCATATGAGGGAGTGA
Organism: Volucella inanis; assembly: GCA_907269105.1. Classification (NCBI taxonomy): domain Eukaryota; kingdom Metazoa; phylum Arthropoda; class Insecta; order Diptera; family Syrphidae; genus Volucella; species Volucella inanis. Next base: position 156,252,034 of record OU026153.1, read on the forward strand.
ACTAAACAAGCTTCTCAAAAACATGATACCTTCTATAATTCAATCATACTCCACAACGGCCTACATAAAGGGTAAGTAAGGCTTCCTCTTCTTTATAATTGGTACACTCTCAAGATACCAAATCGATTGTGAGAAAACTTGTATATCCTAACGGTGTAATATGGTCATATGCCTCACACTCTGAAATGACCTTGTCTTCTTAGGAGAACATCTAAAGAATTGATTGCTTACAATCAGCATGACTCAAATTAAGAGAACATTCACTTTTCATCTATTAAAATACCATCTTGATCATGTTCACGGAATTCATTCAGAAAATTAAATATATAAGTTTATTCATCTAAATCCATATTGTTCCCTTTAAAGTAATCCCCATCGACTACAACACACTTTTGCCAGCGTGTCGTACTTATAAACCCACAACTCGTCTCCAGTAATGATAATTTTGATGAATGTGGGATCGGATTCACCCTCGCAAATCATTTCTTTTGCGACGCCAACACGGTTTACCTCTGATAGTTTATTTGCGGTTATTGATCAACATTTCTTTTACTTCATCAATGTTTTCGTCGGTTTTCGATGCCGATGGTCTGCCATCATCTTCGATTGGCTCACGACCACTTTTGAATCGCTCGTGCTACTGGTAAACGACCGTTTTCTTTAGAGAATCGTTGTCTTTTTAATATTTAATACAAGTTCGTTCGTTCGTTCTTGCAACTTTAAATCCATTTCTAAAATCGTAAAAAATCGCCAACACACACATACAACACAGGGTACATCTCTTGGCTACGTAATTTTTGCAAATGTTAAGCTATGACACTAAGATTTAGAGGGAATATCAAGAACAGATGTACCAACTTAACAAAAAAACAGAACTTAAATCGGAACGATGGGAACGCCATTTTTGATCAAGGTGGTATACTTGCACAAACTAGTACCATTAAAGACTAACCCTTGGAAAGAAGTATTCGAAAAATTTTAATGAAACAGAATAGAATTAGTCCTCGACGGAATTCTCATTAACATCGCAATGAACATGTGCAACCCAACGAGGCTCTATTCAAATGTAACGCAATTGACAGACTGTGAGAGCCGGCGTGATTCAATAGTTTAGCTCTTTGATTGCTTCGCCAAAGTTCACGACTAAATTCCCAGGACTCACACCACAAACAAAAAGCTAATTCTGGACAATATCTCGTCTCAAACCCCTGCTATCAGCGAAGGAGATATCCTGATTCACCTGAAGAAATGCTACACATCTCCAAGAATATATATTTTCCGGCCTACACGTTTGCAAGTTTGCAAAAAATGCTATTTAATTACTTTTTTTTTTTAGGCCAGGGTCAACCTCTGACAGCTTATGGCATGTTTAATACAAACATGGGTGGCCGTGGTGTAGTGGTATATGCATAGACTCCTCAAGCAGAGGGTTGCGGGTTCGAATCCCGTGCGAGGCAATTCTCTGAAAAAGTTTTTTCATAGAATTTGTATGTAGTTATTTGAAAATCCCGTCGGCGTCAACTCTGACATGAAGGCATGACACTGATGTTGGAGTGGTTGCTGGCTAGGCTAAATGTAACGAACTAACAACTACCACGTACTAAGACCCACTGGTTGAGGGTGCACTGGTTCCAGTTTAATAACCACCTCTGGAAAAATATCGAAGCCTAATACACCTGAGTTTCAAACTACTACACCACCCGCCCGCGCCCTGGGGAAAAGCCAGTAAAAGGGTATTCATAAACCCTTGGTGCGCATGCGGGATTATAAAAAAAAGAAAAATAAATAACTTAACAAACTAAACTTAAAACTTTAACTTATAACTAAAAACTATTAGGTGCGCAACTAAATTCTCGTTTGCCAATGCAATAGATGGCTCGAGCAGTATGTGCTGGCCGATTTTGACATCAATAATCAAGCTTAGACATATAGTAAACAAACCGTTTTGACACATATGTAAGTGATTTTGTTTTGGCGTCATATATGTATTTACTTTTGGTTGTGTAAAGATGTAGAATTTTGTACCAAATGATTGTCCTTTGCAGAAAGTGTTGTTGCATCGAGAGCTCCAAAAAGTTTACGAAAATGCTGCTCTAAGTGAAACAGTGTGCAGTGATTCAGAGCCAGTGAAGACCATAATAGGTTACTTCGAAGATTGTGAATTGGAGGCATTGCTCGATGTAGATCCGTGACAAACGCAAGAAGAACTTGCTTCAGCATTAGGAGTTACCTGTCAAGCCAATTCTAAGCGATTGCATGCGTTAAGAATGTTTAAAACACAAGCAACTTAGGTTCTTTCCTATCGTTTTTTAAGTTCAGGATCTTGAGCCTCGTTTTTTCGATACGAGTCAATACGTCAATACGAGCAGAGTCACGAAAAAGTGATTCTACAGCATGACAACGCTCGGTCTCACGTTGACAATCCCGTTAAAACCTACCATAAAACGCTCAAATGGGAAGGCACATGACGTATCCGATATATTCGGACGCAAAAGGTGGACAGATCTTAAATGACACGGGTTGGTATTGAATGGGATTTGGGAGAATATTGGGGGCCAGTCGATGCCCGTTAAGAATTTCTGGATAAAAAAAAAAAAAAATTGGTGGACCCCCGACGTTTTTCCAAAGACAGGAGACCGAGTAATTTGAGTCGGTGAACATAGGGGGATAGAATATTGTGGTCAGCCCATGGTAGTCCGCGTTATGTGAAACGTAGAAATCTTCAGCTCCAATGCACAGAAAATGTTAATCGTAGTAATCGCTGGCATACTCGAGAAGTGGACGAACAAAGGTTATGTAAATTGATTTGGTGACATAGGAGTCGGGGAATTGTTTAGACCACCGTTTGAGAAATCTGAAAACGGAGTTAGCTTTGCTAATTTCGAAGTCAAAATAAGTGCAAAAACTGAACTGTGTATCACAAATAACACCCAAGTCCTAAGAAATGGTTTGGCATTTTTCTACGTGGAGCTCGAGAAAGTTTATATGGCACCTTATCGAGAACCTATTAAGATCATTTTATAAAGGTTGAAGGTCAGAGAGGCTCGAAATCTGTATATAGAATTTACATATCATCGACATAGATAGATATATGGGAGTGCTTTATGATGTTAACAACATCGTTAAAAGTCGATATAAAAATTAATGGACCAAGATGACTGCCTTGTGGAACACTCGAGGTGGCAAGAATTGAGTCAAAAAAAAGGAACGAAAATAGACAAGATAGTAGCGCCTTTTAATGTAGGAATTAAACCATGAGGTCACTTTAGGTTCGAAACCAAGATCTTTGAGTTTGAATAGAATTAACTTGTGCGATATTTTATCAAATGCCTTACTGAAGCACGTGGCGATTACATCAATTTCTTTTCTTTGCTTTAGGGTGCTCAGTGTACTGGAAACAAACTCGATGAGGTTGGCGATCGTTGATCTGCTTTTGAGAAAACCATGTTGGTTGCTTGCATATAAAGACTTATATTGAATCATAAACAATGCTTTCAAAAACCTTGGGGATGCAGAATAGTTTAGAAATGCGGCGATAATTGGTGATATCGTGCTTTGGCCCTTTTTTGTGAGGGGATGTGATAAAAGCGTTTTTCCAGAGATGAGAAAAGAGACCTCCAGACAAAGGTAGTTTGAAAATACTAGTGAAGGGATGGATCAGATTATTAGCACATTTTATTAAGACAACTCGGGCAATTCATCAGAACTTGGAGAAAAATCGTCTTTCAGTTTATTAATTTTGTCTAGTAACTGCGCTAAGGTAATTTCAATTAGGGTCATCAGATTGGGCTAAAAACGATTGACTAAAGAATTTCGCAAATAGATTAGCAATGGTTGTTGATTCATCCGCAAACATATTAGAAAATTTGAGAGTTGATGGATTGCAATCGGATTTTTTTTTTTTTTGTGTTAATAAATTGATAGAATTTTTTAGGGTCTAAGATGATGGTAAATTGCATTTGGCTGAGATATATTTGGTGAAGAGATTTAGCAACTAGGGAGAAGAGTTTGTAAGCTAGAAAGTAGTTTTTTTTTTTTTGGTCAAAGTCAGAACCAGATTTAACGTATTGGTGGCATAACCTGTTTCTCTTATTACGAATTGCACGAAGTTCTTTGTTATAACAGGGAGATGAGAACAATTTCTGCTTCGAATAAAAGGAGTAGTTTGCTTAATACAGTTCAAGATGTTATCGTAGAACATAGCTACAACAGAGTGTATGGTTACGTTGATGTTGTTTAGAAAACTAAAGTCAACATTTATGAGAAGATTGTTGAACTTAGTGTAATTGGTTTTACAGAAATCGAAGTGGAAGGGAGGAGGCTAAAGGAATTATTGTTATCATATGAATAAATAACGAGGAAAAGTGAGTGGGGACGGTCTAATTTCGAAAGAAGAAGTTCACACCCGAGACCAAGATAGTTCATATTATCGGATATGAAGATCAAATCTGGTTTCTGACCCATGAAGTTAGAAATTGGGATTATTTGAAAAAAGCCAAAGTTTGTAAGACAATCTATAAAGAGGATACCTATGTCAAAAGCTGCATTTTTGGCAACAAAATAGGATTCCTCATCCGAGTGAGTCCATTGGAAATGGGGGGAGATTAAAATCGCCGAGAACATTGATTTCGTCACAAAGATCTGTGATTTCAAAGAAGAAATCGACTATATAAGCTGATAACTGTGTATTGGTTAGAGTAAGCGCTCTTAAAGTTTCAACCACCGACTCAGAATTTCTATAGCACGATTTAATAATTTACAAACATTGCTTGTTCGTAAACTTCACCATGATAAAATTGTAAACCTTGACTGACGTTTTGACATTAACAGATCATCAAAAAATTTTATGGGTGCGTTTGTTTTAAAACACAAATTTGTTACGTCGCTATTACTATGTATGTTTTATTTTTGACTAATTGAACACACCTTAAGTTATTGGCTAATTGAACATATATACTTATATCAAATAAGAGACATGCCTTGCCTATTCGAATGTCAATTATTCCTATTTTAATAACATCACTTCCCCTTTCTTTTCGCATTCAACAAAGTAGAATCAAGTTCTGTTTCTTCGTTGTTTTCTCGTTATCCTATAAAATCTTAATACATGTGTACATGATAAATTATTCACTAGATATGACAGCAACTGCTAGAAATATTCTTCCATTTGAAAAAATTCAAAATCTTGGGAGTTAGAATAACGTCCAAGGAATGTGTTTAGTTGGACATCGGTAACTCTCTCTGGAAAGCCATGGTACCCGGAAGTTATGCTCATCTGTCTCATAGTGTTGGATGAGACTTTAATAATATTAAATAACAATCGCCTATTCCGGCGATGTGACTTACCTTAACACAACTACTGGTGAAAATGTTGATACCTTACAGAGTGCTAAAGGTCAACTTTCAAAGACAGAGGTGATTCTAGTGAGGAGATTTTATTAATCAATCTCTATCTTCAAGAGATTAAATGAACTGAGTTTAGACTATCTTGGTTAGGACGAATTCTAGAAGTTGTTATAGAATAAAAATTGAGCTGGAAAGAGAACTAAGAAGAAAGTAATAAAAAATCAAATGTAACTTTCTAGTCTTTCTGGACAGATCTTCTTTGACCTGATTAAAAGACTATGCCTGATTTGTGACAAGTGACTTTATTTGCAAAAATGTATCAGCTTAAATACTACGATTATTTTACAACTTAAATAAAAACAAAGAAAATCATGGCAATGTGGGAAATAAAAAAGTTCATGCTCGTAACCAGATTAAATGCGATGCTACAGTACATCCATATTTCAGCAGAGGTCAGGTGTAGTCAGTGCACTTCTAGGAGACGAATTTGGGATATTTGAGTGGCTGTAGAAAATTTTTTTTTTCTGGGGACAAATTTCGCTTTTTTTTGTTTAACTTATTGTTCTACAATATTAACTAGCTAAAGTTACATGTTCAGTAAAAGTACGGAAATATGAAACATAAAACTTTACAACCCAGCACATTTGGCTGCTGCGGGAATCCACGCATATACTGAGTTCACGCAGATAGCGTAATAACTTTGATGTGAGACCCATCCTGACATAAGTTTTCTTAGTAGAAGACGCTAGAGAAACATACCTTAAACATCTCTGAGGCCGGCAAGAGTCTCCTGACTGAAATATAGCGTATACGGTGACCAAATGCTTAAACTTGTCACATGCGCTATAGCAGAAATGGGTGACACATAGCAAGAAGAGATTACACGGTCTGGCAAAGCTCAGTTTTTGATGTGCGCGAGCCATCAACATTGTAGACATATGGTTGTGCACCTCAACGCCACCTGCAGAAGCTGCAGGGACTTTGATGAAACTGAGTCTGTTCATTCCCTGTTGTCTGTTTGCTTTTTCTCTCCGATAAAAAATAAGCAATCTGGCTCAAGGGCTCTCGCAGTATTGAGTTTCTTTACAGATTTCCAAGAGCAATTCAACCGTCATCATATGGGCATAATAGACCTACAGGTGGTCAACATGAGAAGTGACAGTCCTTCTACCTAACCTACCTACTAACCCACCCACTTGTGGATGGACGCAATCGTTATTTATATTCCATAAGCAACTGAAGTAGTTTCATCATGAAAACGAGACTAGTGCCAAAATCCCTTCTCTTCTCCATGTCATTTATTTATTTTTGTTTTTATCTCTGAAAACTTGACACACTTCCAATACCAATCGTTGACATGCATTTTAAAACAGCATTAATGTCGAATATTTTCCAAGTCAAATGTTGGACCCTTTCACAACGCTAACCCTTCTCACTCCAACTTGATTTCATTGACCGAATTGGAAGGGATCTCAATGAATGCGCGGTTAATCCATGCCAACAGAATTTCAAGCAACATAATTGAATTTTTAATATGGCGGAATCAGATGTCAACGACATTACAAAAGATAATGCGAATATCTCTTTAGTGTTCATACCGCCGGCGCATTTTGATGCTTCACTGAATCGGTCCCCTTTGTTGGGGTCTATTTTGCTTTCGTCACACTTTTGTTGATAAAAAAAAAAAGATGCTGAAAAAATTCGTACACAAAAATCCAAAAGCGTTCTTCATTAAAATAATAAAAACGAATTTATTCGAGTCTCTGTTTTAATTTTTTTTTTTTTTTTTTTGACTCTCCGGATCAAGGACTTTCCGCGCCGAACCCTTGTCGGTCGGGTTTTTGAATCCATGTCTAATGGAAATGCTTTCAACCCACTTGCCATCCCTTATGCGTCCGAACATCCACTTTTCAGTTACATTGTATTATTGTAATTTTGGTTGTTTTTTTTTTTAATCTTTGTTATTCGGTTCTTTGCCTATCTCCCGATTGTTCATTTTCATAAAATTCCCCATTTTCCATTTTTCTCATACGATTTTCATAATTCCCACTTTCATTTGAAAACGCTAAAGAAAAGCTGATGATGTTGAAATTGTGAGGAACAACATCGAAAACTTGATGATGTGAAAATCCGAAATGACATTCACGCATCTCTAGACACTGAGTCTTGAATCTTGAATAAGATGAATAAGACTTAAGTCTACTCAGAGGAAAAGGATGTGAGAACGAAAACGAATAACTGTTCACTGGTGTAGGTCTGACTTTTTTTCCTTTTATTTATTTTTAATTATAAATTCATTACTCTCAAGGCTTTATAGAGGACCAAGGAAATACGCTTTATCTCTCATTTTACTTAAAAAGAAAAAAAAAAAAAAAAAAAACTCTTGTGACATAAGGCTCAGAGGGTGGGCAAACCCTGAAACTAACTTTTGCTTTTTTTCTGTACAGACGAGTGTCGAGGACTGAATGTGACGTTAATGCTAATAGAAAACTTCATTTTTGTCTTAAAGGATGCTTTATCCAGAGAAATAATTTGTTGTTGTCAACATAGTATAGGTACTCTCGGACACCCTCTGTTACCAAGTACTTGGTTAGGGTTCAAGTAGGTCGAACCGAAGAATTTCTTCTTTTTTTTTTTTTAATTTTCCTCTCAGTACATTTATGACTGTGCCCAGTGGTCGAGACCAGCATCTGCTTAATTTGAAATTCAAACGAGTCTTCCCAGATCCCCAGTTGGACAAGTAGTTTTATTTGTTTTGAAGTTTTTCTATTAAGATAAGCTCTTTACGGTGACGTGATTGCAAGGAGGTTTCCATAAATAAAACGATATGCAAAGTACACAGGCGCTTGGCACCTTTTTAGCATTCTAGCATAACCGGGTCTTCATGTAACATTTACGAGATTTGATTGTCTTTTAGGAACTTTCAGTGGCGATTGTCAATTGGAATTCATGAAGTTATTTAATTTGAGGTAGCCCTCTGGGAGTTGAGATAAAGCTACAGTCTTCAATGAAGGGAACACAACTGTTGTCATTGCTCTTTCTCAAGTACTGCTGTAAGACAATTATTGAAAATGAAAACATACTACAATATCAGCACCCATCATACCAGCGGCGAGTACCTGCAGCGTGTTGTGAGCGTAGGCCGGACACTCACAAAAGTAATACTCAGCTGCGTCTTTATCTTTTGTTTTCACAGCAAGCATCGCAGGATGCTGTGCCATTTATGCCCAGCCTACTTAAGTGCTTCGCGTATTGCTCCATTATGACGCCAGTAAGGATCCTGCAGTATGATTTGATATGCCATCTGCAGCTATGCTCATATGAAACGCAATTGTCATTGAAAGACCAAACCCAGGTTGGAGGCAGTGCTAACCTAGATACGGGTCCTGGAAAACTCTGTCCATAACCTCGCCTAGCAAATTCATTTCTCGTGAACCTATTGTAACCTTCAACCTAAACAAGACGCACATCAACCTTCCGATTGCGTTCAGTGAAATCTTACATTCTCGAACTAATTTGTAAATCATTCGCCTTGCTAAATACTTTAAACGTAGCTTAGTTGTTGAATCACAGATTAAAGTCCTTCGGCCCCTCCAACGATTCTTCACAATACATATAGCTCGTTACCCTTAATAGTGAAATTTAACTTTGTTGTCCTCTACAAAGATAACAGCGTCGCATCTTAAATCGATTTTCTGGTTGCGCACAACACCGTTGATTTTTTTGGCAGAAATTGCTCCGCTGCATATCCTCCTTTTTGTTAGGCAAAGGCACTTATCCATCAGGTTAGCTGATGATGCTTCGTTTGGTACATGCGTGCTGAAATTCACCCGACTGGACTTGCACTGTTCCGAGTGTTCTGATTCACTTATGCATTGAATCAAGCTCAGAATACGATCGTCGTGGGTTCGGTATTAGATTACTATCCAGCAGGTAATGATGCGGTTTTGCACTCTTGAGCCTGAATCTGTCTGCACAATAAGATGATATGGTAAATAGTGTTGTGTGAAGTTCTGATATTCGACGGCGATATTGGATTTGCCTAGTACCGCACCAGGGCACATACATATAGTAAACCAATGCACACATAATTTTCTACATACACACTTTTGATCCGTAGCTAGTGGGCATTCTAGATAGACGTCTGAGTTAACTCTCATATGCCATGATCGATTTAATTTAGAGAGAATAAGTGGTGGTGGCGGATGCAGTTAATTGTAAGCTAATGAGTGGTTTGTAGTAAATAAAGCTGTTTAAATTTTCTGCACAAATACGTCCTTTCTTTTGAGTTTTCCTGAACGTGTTTGTTTTTTCTTCACAGATACAATGATTAGAGAAATGTTTCTGTCATTGACACCCGCGCCGCTGCAGATCAAATTGTGTTCATTTATCACATTTAAGTGGAATTGATCTATTGTCCGTCAAGCCTCTCTAATTGTATTTTGTTTTGTTCTCATGAAGCCCAAAATATCACAGAATTAAGTCATTTATCACAATTTCCTCTTTGTTGGTTAGAAATCATATTTACCCTGGTCACAATCTCACTACTTATAGACATGTCCACAGATATTTTTCACTGTAAAAGGTACCAATGGTGTATTTAAAAATTGTCGTCAAACTTAACTTCAAACGTTTAAACTACGACACAAATGAACATTTTTACTTGTATAGTGAAATTAGAAACCTACAGGAATGTATAGGATTTTCCAATAGGGACTTGACAACTTTGAATTTAATTTGTGAAGGCACTCTTTCACTTATCACTTATCACTCATCACTTATCACTGTCAATTTATTCAGTAAACTTATCATTTTCATCATGGTAAAGTACAACTAACAGATATTCTACAGATATTCGGAGTTGCAAAATCATCTTCAGTGACGAAGCTTATTTTTGGCTCAATGGGTTCGTCAATAAGCAAAATATGCGTTATTGTTCGGGTGAAAACCCACATGTGCTTCATGAATCACCACTTCTTCCACAAAAAATAACTGTTTGGTGCGGTTTGCATGCCGGCGGCGTTATTGGGCCATATTTTTTCGTCGACTATAACGATCGTCACGGTACTGTGAATGGTCAGCATTATCGCGCCATGACCACCGATTATTTTTGACCCGAATTGAAAGATATGTACTTGGACGACATGTGGTTTCAACGGGATGGTGTCACAAGCCACACAGCACACGCTACAATCGATTTATTGAAGAGTAAGTATGGTGAGCGTGTTATCTCAAGACATGGGATAGTCGATTGTCCGCCTCGTTCGTGCGATTTAACGCCGCTTGACTATTTCCTGTAGAGCTACGTTAAGTCATTGGTTCATGCCAACACGCCAACACTGTTGGAAGAGCTCAGAGCCAACATTGAACGCGAAATAGCGGCCGTTTCGACCGAAATGTGTGGCCGAGTCGTTAAAAATTGGGCCCAACGAATCGACCGCTGCAAACGTACCCGCGGTGGCCATATGAACAAAGTCGAGTTCTATTCATAAATGTTTTGATTGTACTTCAAACCAATAATAAAGTTTTTGAAATTTCTCAAATGGTTTGCCTTTTATTTAAAAAAAAGCCGTCAAGTCGTTATTAGAAAACCCTTTATAAGGAGAAAACAAATAACTAATTTCCACAAAACTAGAAGAGAATCCTTCCTAATTCATATTCAGTCCGACTAAACTCCTTTAATTTGAACTTTCCAGTCTAATTTTAGACTTACAACTTCTACTGAAAATTTACAAATTAAGGGTAAGAGCGCGTTGTCCTTTTATGGGAAGGTCGGGGTAAGAATGCCTAATTCAAGCATTTCATTTAAAACTCATCCCATTACCACCTTATGAGTATGGAACTCATATTCAAAGTTCGAATTTAGTGCTACACAGGAGGAAGGTTTGCATTTTAAATTGAAGAGTTCTTTTCTGTTTTCCATTTATTCAATTTCGATTTAATTTGAATGCTTGGGTGTTGCTGTTCTTTTTTTTCTGGTCGTTGTTTTAATATCTCTACGTTGTTGCAATTTAGAATGGAAACATTTTGCCTGTATTGGTACCATTGGGATAGGTCAGAGCATAGAGTGGATTAGCTGAAACGTGTTATAAATTCCATGTGCTAGCATAGAACAATGGGATTAGGTTTAGACACCTTAACCACAGCAACAACCATCCGAGTAGTTTTATTTGTATCTGTGAAGTTTTAATTGGAAATAGAGATGTTCACGAGAACTGTGTGTTGCTGTTTGAAAGTAACCAGGATTTGTATTGGATTAATTAAGTTAAAACAAGCAAATATGAGTATGAGTACATACCGGAAGTGATGAGCATTTCAATAATTTTTGGACACAACTTTGTATCCGACTGTATTTGTTGTTAATTGGAAAGACGTGGGGATTAATTTAAAGCCTATTGCTGGAACAGAAAAAAATATTCCCCGAAATATATCATATACAATAATCTCCCTTACATATTTTCTTTTAATTTTGTATACTTTATGTAAAGCTAGTGCACGTCTGGCAATGGATACAAATTATTTATTTACCAATTTTGCCATATCAAATGTACGTCAGCCGATTGTCACTCTGGCTAACAACCTTCGTCGAAATACATCCATACATGTTGTCTTATCGTTTGAACTCCACATAAGATTTGGATTCTACTAGATTGTAAGAAGTTTATCATCTTTTTCTTGAGAGGTAGAAGGAAGGTTGCCGACTTTTTGGAGACATCAAGAAGCATTCGTGTGCTCTGTGTGCAACCTGAAAAGGTTAATTATGGGAATACTAAAAATTCCTTCTCTGCAATGTCATTCCCCGTGATTCCATTGCTATTTGGAAAAAAACTAAGCATGCTAAATCTTTAAACTAGGTATCAAGAAGCCTTGTATTCTTTACCTAATTTAAAAGGTTCTGAAGAGGAATGAAAGGCCTTTAACGATACGTGGATGGTTAGTTCATAGCCATCGGAACTGCGCACGCTTTCGCTAGAACGACGCACCGAACAAAATTGTCAACTTAAAATTAAATAAAATTGTTTTGTCCATGACCCAAAATTTATTTCTTTACTGACCTCCAGTTGAAACAGCAAAAATCTGTGGTAATCCAAACCTAAAATACATATACTGATTTATCTCTCATCCTTTGAATTGATTTAAGTAAACTATCCAAGTACATCGACATCAATAAAACTTAACTCAAATTAAAGTCGTTTGAAAAACGTCTGGCTGGCACAAATTTCAAAAATCGCCAAGTGTCATTGAAACCTACAGTTTGATGTCCCCTAAAATATTGGTTTGAACTTGCTCTCGATTAATACCTATATTCAATGAAAGTGTTAAGTCTTTTTTAAAGTCTAGAGCATGGGAAGCGCGTGGTCAAGAAAATTTCGAGATGTTACTCTGCGAATAAAATTCAGAAGTTTTACCAAAAGATAAAATAAACATACCACGTATACAAACCCCGTGCCGAAGCCTGTAGGGACTAACAAGGGAACATCGTAGTAGAGTCGCAGTGGATGCTGAGGATTTGGAAAGAGCATTTCTGCAGACTATATAACGATGATGAGTGGTATATGCATAGACTCCTCAAGCAGAGGGTCGTGGGTTCGAATCCCCTGCGAGGCAATTCTGTGAAAAAGTCTTTTCGTAGAATTTGTATGTAGTTATATGAAAAATCCCGTCGGCGTCAACTCTGACATAAAGGCATAACACTGATGTTGGAGTGTTTGCTGGTTTATCTAAATGTAACGAACTAACAACTAGCACATACTTAAGACCCACTGGTTGAGGATGTACTAGCTCGTCCCGTCCAGTTTGAGAACCACCTCTGGAAAAAATATCGAAACCTAATACACCTGAGTTTCAAACTACTACACCTACCGCCTGGGCCCTGGAGAAAAAGCCAGTAAAAGGGTATTCATATCCCCTTGGTGCAACAAGAATGAACCTTTCAATCTTTGCGACGTAGATCAACAATTCCGTCGACCCGACCTGGATGGAATGAAAAAAGCTACATCTAAGCTTAAGTCCAACAAATCTGCTGGAGTGAACGGCCTTACTCTCGAGCCCGTCAAAGTGGCAGGCGATGACATTGCGAAGAGCACACACTAGCTTATGCCCGGTGAATGGAACCTTAGTATTGTTTGTCCGATCCTGAAGAAAGGAGACCCTCTGAACTACGCCAACTACAGAGGTATCAGTCTTCTTAACATCGCCTTCAAGATCCCCTTTGTCATATTGTATGAGCACCTGAAGCCGTTTGTCAACAATCGGATTGGTCCATATCAGTGTGGCTTTAGCCCAAAAAAGTCCACAATCGACTAAATATTCACTCTACGGAGGATCTTGGAAAATCACATGAGATCCAAAATGATACCTCTGAATTGATTTATTTATGTTATATCATAGACAGATGAAGCACAAAGGAAGTCCTTAACCAGTTTCAAATTCCGAAGACCTATAATAAAAACATTTTTTTAAAGAGACTAGTCTTACCTATTTCGGGTGCTCTGCTTTCAGGTCAGAAGCTTTCTGTCATCCACGATTATTTGTTGGTTGAGCCAAATGTTTCAAATTCTGCCTCTCTGAAGCGTTCATTCGATGTGATCAACAGCTCTTAGATTTTGTTATTTGCATTTTCTCTTCAATATGCCTTCTTGGCAGACTGAACCAAGTATTCGATGGGGTATTCTTCTTTCAAATGCTTATAAAATGGAAGCATTTGAAGTCGGTTAAGAGATTGCCGATATTTTCCAAAATTTGGCGCAGTATAAAATTTGAGAATTACCTCATTTAATAGGCTGGTACAGTTAAAGTTTGGTTGAAATAGTCCACTTCAAATTGTTGCACCAATAATTAATAGATTTTTTCGTCTTAAACGTTCTCGGTGACGTTTTTAACTTAAATGTAAGGCTCATTGTGTTTAAAGATTTTGCGTCGTTCATGATAAACGTATTCAAAAAGGTCAATCTGCCATGAGACACATTCAAAAGATATTTCGAATAGTCAATCACAGCTGCAATCACGTCTCGTAAAAGCTATACAGATCAGCATATAGGATAATACGTTCGAATAATTGTCCTAATATAATTTTATGGTCCCTATTTCCGGCACATAAATATCTAAGCAAATAAAAAATATTCACAGAACGTCTCACGTGTTTAATTTGGACACCTGTCTGGATGGCCTTATTCCACAGGATGCCCATACATCCATGGGAGTATTCACAATACGAATTAAGGATTGCAACCTTTATTGGAATGCAAATAACCCCTGAGAATGTTGGAAAATCACTTCTGCAGAATGTTAAATTTGCTGCCATATCAAAACTTCAGCATAGTAACGAACACTACCATAAAAATCGGACGACCTATGTTACCTGGCGAAGTATATAATGCAGGAAGAGATGACTTGGAAGGGAACATACATCAATTTACTGGTAGTTCCCAAAATTTCTTTAGAGGAATGTATATATGACGAACGAAACTTTGCATCGTTTGTCCGATCCGAAAATTGAGCCGGTTTAAACTACAAGAATCATTTTTCATAGCATCGAATACAAGACCTTTTTTTTGCAATATTATGCTAATGCTTGGAGTCATTGATTGATCCCTATCAATTCGGTTCTAGGTCACTTGTGTATACATTTAACTATATATTCATATATTCGAGGCCCCATACGACATTATCTATTGAGGAGAGGTATATCTAGTTTTGGAATTTCTGCCAATTTTATCTGATTGTAAAATAACAAAAGAGATAGGTCGTTGTTCGGTTGAGAATGAAAGAAATCTTACCCAGAACTTTGATGTCAAACGTGGTTACGACAAAGTGGGAGAAAGCAAAATTTCTTAATTTACAAACCAACAACTACTTGAATACGCTGACAACATTGCGATATAATTGGTCTAACGCAGCCAATTGTGTTTTCAAATATTAAAACAGAAGCGCCAAAAATAGTTTTCGCTTTGAGTGAGGTCAATACTAAGTATGTGCTTTCAACAAAAACGGACCCAAAGCCTCGAAGAATTGAACAGGACGTAGGCCATAACTTTAAAATAGTTAGGGATTCTGTATAACCCAGCTTCTAATAAAATCAGAAACTTGCCTGAATCTACTTCTTTAGCATAAGAAGAATATCGAGTAATAAGGAACTATCAAGACACATCGAGGAGATATTGTATTTAGCTCTACTGCCACATAGACCAGGGCAAGAAAAATGCGAATGAGTCGCATTAGATAACTGAGTCATGTAGAGTGAATGAATATCAACGCTCCAATTTAAATGAATCAGGTTTTGTTTTTTCTGTCCTCAGTGGCCCGACACCCATTGGTAGTAACGGACTTTTTCCTGCGTAAACTACCCCCACCTGAACAGATTGGGTTATTCCCCTGTGGTACCGCTGCGCCGTAGGGTACTAGTTAAATTGGGTTAGATCACTGGTCTAAGACGATGTGTCCACCTTCTTTCGAGGGATAAGTTCCATTATTGTTGCTCGATTTCCAAACTGGGATTTCTTTCAAATTTTGTTTTTTTGTTGTTTACCCGGTCACTTTGAACTCACTTGCTTTTGAGACTTATTATTTCTCCAGCAAGTATGTCGACAAGTAGCATTGATAATACTAAGAATATCCTTGGCATGATGCGAAACAGTTCGAAGTGGTCTAGCCCTTCTAAGGTGGTTGACAGATTTGACACTTCGCACATAACCATATTAAAAAGAACTCTCTTATTCCAATTTGGACCTCCAACATAACTCGTCAACTTTTTTAGTGCGCTGCCAGTTTTTTATGGTTCCTCCAATATCTGCGCAGTGTTAAAACTTAGACGACTCTCAATAATAACATTGAAATAATTGGGAAATGGTTAAAAAAAATTTCATATCCTTCAAATCTAGCCGTTATCGTTTTGCGAATTTTCCTAATCGTAATAAGCAACACTCCAGTTTCAGTACTAGTTAAGCAGCGTTGTACAAGTAAAGTTGCAGTTGTTGTACAATTTTTTCGTTGCTATTGAAATAAACTTTTCTAGCTTTGCTACAATCACTACGGTAATGTCATCAGCAAATTCGATAATCGATGCTTCACACGGAATTTGTAGGCGCAAAATTGTATTGTACATAATAGGGGATCTAAAACCGAGCCTTATGGAACACCGCCCGTAACCTCGTGCGCTTTTACCCCATCACAAGAAGGTGGATGGGGATATTCCAGTTCTTCACGCTCAGGGTTATATTGGTGCAGGAGCTCTAGTTGCCTCCTTTCTAGCGTACGCATTGTAAAGCGTTTTGATAGTTATAGATATAGTTACTACCACGTTACTTGTGCCCACTGGTGATCATGATATACGAAAACTGTATTGCCGTTCCAATTTCTTGGAAGAGTTTATCATAAATGACCTAAACGACATAAGGATTTTTCTGACCGATTTAAATATACCAGTTGACCGGTATGAAGTTTTTTTTGTAAAAATAAAACACTAATTTTTAATGGCAAAGTAAAAACATTTTATTCAAACATTGCTAGCTACACATTTTTCATATCTTTCAGGCAATTTATGGATTCCACGCCAATAAAACTGTGCGTCTTTTGCTTTGGTTGTATCCTGAACCAGTTTTGCTTTGTGTGCAGGTGCATTGTCATGGAGCAAAGTTATGTTGCCTTGTCTTCTGGCTCATTCTGGTCGTTTTTCGATCAATGCATGATTCAAATTGATCATTTGTTGTCAGTAGCGATCTGTGTTAACGATTTCACCAGGCTTAGGAGGTGACACACCTTTCTGGTCCCACCAGACACACAGCATTGTTTTCTTGTCGAATCGACCTGATTTTGCAGTCGAAGTTGATGGTTATCCCAGATTAATTCATGAAGCAGAACTTCACAAGTGGTTTTTCGGTTTTCCATCTGTCTTTCATTCAATTCATGTGACACCCATTTTGCAGACTTTTGGATCTTTCCGATAACTTTTAAACAGTCATTTGTGTTTGACTCAAAGTGTCATTTTCACCCAATATTATTTGCAATTCGGCGTCTTCAAACTTTTTTGGTGGTCTTTCACGTTCTTCATTTCTCACATCAAAATCGTTATCTCTGAACCGTTGAAACCATCTTTTGCATATTACTTCTGATAGAGCATGATCACCATATGCCTCTACAAGCATTCGATGTGACCTGCAGTACTTTTCTTCAATTTAAAACAAAAAATGAATGCTTTCCGCAAGTCATCATTTTCTGGTACAATATTCGACATTTTTAACACTACGAAAAAATATGATGTTGTGTGCTCAATGACTTGATATATACAAGATATGTTTGACAGGTGTCATAGCAACCAAAAAAAAAAAGACCCGTTCACAATAAATGTTCCCTGTCGAGACATTTGTATCTTTATACAGGTACACCTGGTACAAACAGGACGAAAAGTCGAAGGATTTCTGTAGTTCCGTTTTGCATTTGTCAATAGCAATTGGTCTGTCCGAAGCTCAGGAAAAACGTTTTCTTGAGAACACGCATAAAACATTTCGCAAAATAAGTCCCATCGGGTTTAAATAACAACCTTTCAGGCTTGATTTGAAAGACCATCCAGAACCTGTGATTTTTTGCTACACACATCATAGCATCATAAAAGCAATGGGAGTACTCTATTTATGCAACAGTACGGGGCATGTTACCTTTTGCGTGGGAAGCCTTTCAGATTCATTGATACAATTTAATAATCTTTACCCCATACATCGTCATTAAGTTGTTAGCAAGGATCTTTTAAACAAAAGCGTTTGCTTGGCTTTATCAATTTTTTTTGTTGGTTTCTTACTTCCCGATATACACTGCGTGTCCATAGTCCTTGTTGGTAGTCTGCATCTCTAATACGGAAATGCTGGTAAGTTCTTCTTGTTCGGCGGTGCCTTGCTGATTTCAGTTCCACAATCTCGGGAGTCCACCACTATACAGGAAATCAGTGTTCCCATACTTGCGAATTACTGAACTCCTGCCGATGCTAGATCGCTGAGCATTATGATCGCTTGACGTACAATGATCACTCACGTGGAGGTGATAGAACCTTATTTTGCTAAGCTTAACAAGTTTGTAGTCTTGATGTTGCTTAAACAATTTCCAGATTAGAAAGTGTTCCATGTACTCGTAGAGTCGATACTCTGCGATTAGTTTATGAGTTGCCCTATTCTGGGGCTCGTGTAGTGAGACACCCACGATTATGACAGGACCCTTGCCAGTATTATTGGCGACAAATCTATTCACCATCATTTCGAAGCTTTCCAACACGTCGGTAAGCCAGTTATATCCAGTTAGGTTTCTGTAGAAGATGTTGAACGTCTTCGGAATGCTTTAGATTTAGCTGAAGGAAATTCGTATTTGTCTGGATATAGTGTCGGACGTTTTTATATTTGGAGAATGACCTACGTGCCACACAGAAATGGAAAGCGATTTCAATCATTTTTGTTATATATTATAAGTAATGACCGCAGGTTGGTGAATTGATGCCGCAGCTCATCGAAAAATTTGTAAAAGATTCGCTTCAAAGGAATACACTGAAGAATAAGTTTATTGTACATTAGGTACTGTACAGCTTATATGGTGTTCAGCTTCCGATTCCGTCTGAAAACGTTACCAATATAACCGTATCACTTAAAGGTTCGGACTTTTGCATTGAAAATGTATTCGTTTTCTATACGCGGGTGGTCTGCCCAAAAACTCTGTCAGTCAGAATACTTACCTCAATCATAAATAATCAAGACTGTGTTACGAATTGTGTTAAAATTTTTGTTTAGACGTTAATCGGTAAATATATCCATCTACACTTTGTTGGCGAAAGTACCTTTGTTCTTGACAGCTGCGAATGGTATCTCCTGTATCTCAAAATTTATGATATATATTTTATAATTCATGTGCATTAGATAGGCAATATGAGAATAATAAGGTAAATATCAACAGCTTTACTGCTAAGCAAATAGAAAAGAACAAATGCAATGCAACTCATATAGAAGGGAGTCTGCAAATAAAAAGGACGAACATAAGGGCTCGGAGAATTGCAAGTACAATTATTTACTCATCTGTTGCAATAATAAATTTTTAATATTCTTCTTTTGCTTCTCATTCAGTGTACAAGTAAATCTTCTGTATTTTGCTCTTCAATAATATTTATCCTCACCTTCATCTATATAAGGAGCCTAATTTCTTCTCCCATGCAATTCAATTCAATTTAACTCTATAAATGTCCTTGCTTTCATTAAATTCGTAACAACCGTTTAGCTGTGTGTGGTTTTCTTGTACTAAAACATTAGCTTGTTTGTTTTTTACGAGTAACTTTATCCGCGAAATACAAGATAATGGAGAAAGAAAGAAAAGAAAAAGGACCAAAACCGAAAGGGCAAAACAATACACGCAATGTTCTCCCCCATTCCCGACTAAAACATAGAAAAAAAAAAGGCATGAAGGTCCGCAATTTCAATTTAGACATTAATATGCGCTGCTGGCCCACACAATCAAGAGCATTGCCATTGGGCTTGGATGTTCTGATCTAAATTTAGTTCGTGGGTCTAGTTTCTGTCGTCGTTATGGCAAACATGGGTTTAAGTGTGACTATGGCTCTACGGTTTAGCACGGAATATTGTACCCGTACTCGTTTTCTCAACAGCAAGGAGCGCCAACGTAATTGAATCCAATTACTTATTTTATTTGCAGTCGTTGGATTTTTAAGCTTTCGTTTTGCGGAGCCTACAGGGTGTGCACTTATTATGCTTTTATTGCGCCCGTTTTTCTCTTATTATTTTTATTTTACATTTCGTAATTTCAATTTGCATTTTTTTGTTTTTATTTTTTATTTTTTATTTTTATAATCTGCCCTGCTGGGGTTGTGGTAATTTTAATCTATGGCTTGAGACAGAGTAGATTTTCCAAGGGATGAGTGCCTTTTAAGAGGAAACATATAAAGAGCATGCTGCTTGTGCAATATTTTGACACATGTTGTTGATTTGGTCTGTGTTGGTGTTGTCAGTTATAACTTGACGGCTGTACAATTTGAATAACACCCTGTTGTGGTTTCTTTGACAGCAATACATTGACTTTCAATTTTTTTATTTATTTTTTTTTTATATGCTAAATATGAGTCATATGTTTTCCAAAGAAATTAAATTGCATTTGCTTGTTACTAGCTTCCATGAGAGGAGCATCAACACATTGTATGGTTTCTAGTTGATGACTGGGTCCTGTAACAATAGAGTAGTCAGTGAGCGACGTGAAATTCGCGATGACTTGCCTGTTAATATGACTCAGCAAGTCCAACTGAAAGTAACCGAACATTGACTCCTATTAACGCAGACCCGACGTATCTTACTAATAAACGCAGGCTCTGACCAAGAGACATACATATGTATATAGTAAAACTATGAGCACTACCGCGGTGGAGGCAATTCTTAGATAGAGTCAACAGTGATCTCCAACTCCCAATATAGGCTACATCGACTTATTCAGATTCAACATCGAAGTAACGTCTCATGCCTTACCTTGTTATATTGTTATTTTTACCACAAGTGCTTCAATAAAAGTTTCAGTAGCAGTTCGCCCTTTAAACCTTTAGCCATAATACGCCTCTCGAATGCTCATCAATTTTACCCTCAATCCCACTTTCGGACGTACTCTGAAATAAAGTGATTGTATTTTAATCCGTACAACTCCCTACAAAGCCCTATCGAGTTCTTTATTTCTTAGTCGTTATAACTTGCAACCATTTAAGACCAACGTTCATCGGTACCTCTCCTTCTTTTCACCCTAATTTTCATTGGCCCGCGCTGTGCGCAAGCACTTTAAGGGTTCCCTAATCCGTTGAGCGTGCGAAGGTTATAAAAAAAGGGCATTAAATGTGCATATGATCTTACCGATGGGGATGAAGAACCTTTATTCTAAAACCGACTATCAAGTGTATGATGCCAAATTCGTACGTGGGAGTTTCAACGCCAACATCGATAGGGAAATCATCTTTGCCAAATTAGTTGGAAAGTCATCAGGCAAAGGCTTCTGGCTGATTGACTTTGCAGTAACTTGTAATACTACAGTACGTAGGACTTGGTTACCGAAACTTTGAATCTTTAAACCACATTTTAGATGAGAAAAGATGCGTATTTAGTATTCTGAATATGCATTCTTTCGGAGAAGGAAACACCGACTCCCAGCTTAAAGACGGTTAGAGTAGTAACTAAGAGGCTGAGAAACGATAAGGTCAGTAACTGGCATTACAGACGATTCTTGTTGGTCTCACGACAAATGAGGATAAAATCAAGCTGGCCTAAAATAAAACGGATCTTTTGACAGGAGTTAAATCGAGTTAGTTTATCTTACTTATAGGAAACAGAACTTTCACGAATAATATCCCAGTGGAGATTTGGTGAAAACTTTCCCTGAGTTGTGAATGCCAGGAGGCCGTCAAGTAAGTAGTATGGTTTCTACATAGTAATGGCTTTACCATTTACCTCCAAGGCTGAGGAATTAATGCTCTTAATAATTCAAAAGCAGCCAAGTATCTGTTATTTAACCATGTTTTTAAAAGCACCGTATAACTTTTTTTTTTTTTATTAAATTTATTTTCCAAAAATTATTACTCCCATATACGTTTAGATCTCGACTACTTCGATTTCCTGGTCTGGAGAGACTTTTTGGCAGGCATGTCTTTTTAGGGTTACTCTCAGATCGGTGGTTTAATGGTGGCGGCATTTGAAATAAGGCCATTATCATGACATTAGTTTATAGCTTAATCGAACTACGCCAGCATTATTTGTATGCCAGTGGCAGGACATCTACCATATGCCTGACTGCTAACACTGTATCGTTTGCGATAGCTAACGGAATACTGTTTGTAAATACATGATTATAAGATCATAAATAGCGTAGTTCCTAGCTTTGATCCTTGAGGGACTCCAAATTAACTGGTAGTTTCTACACTGAAGGAAATCTTAATTTTAACTTTGAATGTTCTTCCACTTAAATAGCTCTGAAGCTAGGTGGCTAATTTACTCGTACCTCTGATTCGAAGTCAGCTTAATGCTTCGATCAGCTTTGCATGATTTAAGGTGTCAAACGTTTTACTAAGGTTAAAAACATGACAAGGACATAATGATTTTTGTTAGGGCTTATGTCGATGGTATTCGCAAATTCATTAAGGAGCTACCATGTCCTTTTTATTTTTTTGGAGTTTAGTAGTCGCTTAACTATCACATTTTCTAAGCTTTTGTCAATCGCTGGTATAATTGAGATAAAATTATAGTTTTGCATCGTGTTTTTAGTGACACCTTAACAAATTGCTCTTACTATTGATCTTTTTAGTGTATTTAGTGATAGATAAAAATACATCCGCATGCGTGCCACTCGAATGCTCTCTATCCTTGCAGATTTATTTTGATTCAGTAATTTGATTATATTGTAAACCTCTTTAATACACGTTTCCTTTACAAAAATGGAGTTAAGTCGGATGTTATTATTGTGTGTTGACATTATATTGTAACAGTTGTGGATGATATGAGAAATGCCTTGCATATTTGTTTGAAAGAGCCTTTAGACATTTTTCCGATTGGAAGTTCTTCAGAAAAAAACGTCGTCCAAGTTTTGTTATTTTCTTTCCATTAATTCATTGGATAAGCTCCAGGTTTTACGTTGATCATTTCTAGCCTGATTAAGCTTTTCTTTATTGGGTCTATAACTTTCTCGGTAACTCGTGCGGTTTGCTAAGAGATGGCGTAACTTGTATTATTCTATTGTTATTATTCCATTGGAACATGCGTTGCAAGGCTACTGTCATTGTAAGTCATTTCAGTATATGTCATTCATTTGAAGCGTAAACAACAATATTTTTTTTCACTCAAATATGTTGAACTTTGTGCCTGATAAAGTGTTTTTGCGGGTAGTTCTTCTTCATTACTTTAATATGAAGAAAACTGCTGCCGAAAGTCATCGTATTTTGGTGGAAGTTTACGATGAACATGCGCTAGCTGAGCGAACTTCCCAAAAGTGGTTTGCGCGATTTAAAAGTGATGATTTTGGCTTGGAAGGCGATGAACGTCCTGGGCAGCCAAAAAAGTTTGAAGATGAAGAACTTGAAGCATTACTCTATGAAGATTGTTGCCAAACACAAGAAGAGCTCGCAGAATCTTTGGGTGTCACTCAAACAGCCATTTCAAAATGTTTAAAAGCAGCTGGATATATTCAAAAGCAAGGAAATTGGGTTCCACATGAACTCAAGCCGAGAGACGTCGAAAGGCGGTTTTGCATGTCCGAAATGCTGCTGGAACGCCACAAAAGGAAGTCATTTTTGCGTCGTATTGTTACTGGTGATGAAAAATGGATCCATTACGACAACCCCAAGCGCAAAAAATCATATGTGAAACCGGCCAACCAGCCAAATCAACGTCAAACCCGAATATCCATGACGCGATGGTAATGCTCTGTATTTGGTGGGATTAGATGGGTGTGCTGCATTATGAGCTGCTAAAACCGGGTGAAACCATCAATGGACAACGCTGCCGAACACAATTAATCCGTTTGAAGAGAGCAGTAGCCGAAAAATGGCCGGAATATGCGACCAGACACGAGGCAATAATTTTCCATCATTACAACGCTCGGCCCCACGTCGATATTTCGGTTAAGACCTATTTGGAAAACAGTGGATGGGAAGTCTTACCCAACCCACCTTATAGCCCAGACCTTCTGACTGACTTACCCCACTCCTTCTGACTACCATTTGCTCCGATCGATGCAAAACGCCCTCACTGAAATACGGTTCACATCAGATCAGAATATCAAAAATTGGCTTGATTCATTCTTGGCTGCCAAGCCGGCGCAGTTCTTTTGGAATGGGATCCACAAATTGCCAGAAAGATGGGAAAAAGGTCTTAGCTTCAGATGGGCAATACTTTGAATAATACTATTGTACATGTTTTTTCTTAAATAAAAGTTCAAATTTTGAAAAAAAAAACCGCACGAATTAAAATATATACCCAATATAAAAGATCGACTTTTGTCAGAATATGTCTTTATTAACATTGTTTCGAAATTTCTTGTACTCTGTTTCATAACTTTTATTTAGTCGGTTGTTTTTCTACCTTCTGTAGAGTGGTAGAGTGCCAGCATCTCCAAGTATAATAGTTTCTCACATGATTTTGATCATGATCTGCAATACTAATATTCATGTCACCCGTAAGAACCATATCTCTATTCTTTTTCCTTGCCGTTTTTGGAGTAAGTTCGCAACTCTTCAACGAAAAGTACAAATTAAGCTCGAAAACGCAAAAATCATCATTGCGGCAGTCCCTAAATGAATTTTTAAGAGCAACCTAGTATGCATATACTATACATTCACAAGACTATAAAATCAAGGTTCACCTTCAATAAAGTTTTTACGGCTTATCCTTTTTCCAACCTCCGTTTTTTTTGTCAGTGTTTTGCTTCACTTGTTGTTGATAAACAGAATATTCGCAAATGTAATTTGGCTACAACAACTGAAGTTAATGTAGGCTCCTCCAAAAATTCCTCCTCATGTCGTAAAATCTATTATCGGAGATGTTTTCTTGTGGGTTATGTGATTTGATAAGAGCACTAGGTAAGGGGCCAACAATTAATGTAATTTTTTTCAATTGCATGTTACGAAATCAGACAAATTGTTCTCTTCCGAAATTTTTAGTAATCGCTAGCACTGATTCAGCACCTTTCACACCTATTTTTTTCCTTTTTTAAAATTCGTGGTAGTTACCGGTAACTACAACGAGGATTTCAAGAAAGCACAATTGACGTGTTGATAACAAGCTAACCCCACTCAGTGTCTAACTTAATCGCACAACAACTAGTCACCTAACCCAGTTAACTATTTTTATGTAATTTTTTATAGTTTGGTGTTTCATCTTGTATTTAGACAATTGTCGCTAAGACATGAATTTTATTAAACTTTCGTCTTAAAAAGAAGCAACTGAAACTTGCTGAAAATAATTTTGACAATGTCAGACAAGAACTGATACTGCAAGTCCAGATTAGAGGAACGCAATTACAAATAATTGTATGGTTTTAACCTGTTGAATGTCGTTATGCCTGTCTTAAGGTCCCTTATCAAAAAAAAAAAAAAAAAAAAAAATGGACCCTGCGCTTACTCACACGCCACGTTAAATTCAAATCGTCTTCCTGGATGGGATTTTGTGCTGAAATATATCTTTTTCAGATTGTAGATAGCAAACCAAACGCAGCCATTGGTTTGCGAACTCTTGTGTCCACATCCAGTTCGGTACTATCATATTCTGTGACCATACTTCCTATTTATTGAAACCTGCTTATTTTCTCGGCTGAGAATTGACTTGTGCTTCAATAGTGCTATCCTCAGAAATTGAAGTATATGCGCCTATGTTTAATACGTCCTTATTTTAAGCCCTGACTCTAAGTTGGGGCCCATCTGATGCAGGTTAAATATCCTGTGTGAGTTATTTCTATCTATGTCCATATTCTTCAAAGTCTCTATTGCCAATGTTATTTCAGCTATTCGTTACTGCGGAGGGCTCAAATAAGATTGGGTTCAAATCGTTGTTTCTCATGGCTAGTCTTTTAACTAGATATAGTTTGGAGCTTTGACCATCAACAAGTGTTTTAATAATAATATAGATGGTCCTTCTGTCAAGATATTTGCTGATTTTCAACATTGATAGTGTTGATGTAGGTACCCCTGTCTCGTCTTACTTATTCTTCTCTTCATGCGGTACTTGACTTTTGGTTCGGTACTCTATACTGCTGAGGCTGCTGTTATATATTTCTTCTTAAGTTTAATACGTTCGTCGATCCATTTCCAGTTATCTGCTGTCACGTGACGTACAAAAATATTTCACAAAATTTCAGTGATCGTCGATGCTCTCAGGGGAGACCCTACTGATTGTTTCTGAATTTGTGACCAGCTGTTCTCTAAGCAGTTGGCCCATTTGGGTATCCTGGAGTTTGTCGGCGTATTTTGAGCAAGTTTAATCAATTGCTGTTAGCAGATGCAGCACATGCAATATGGAGACGTATAGTAGATGTTGATCCCTCTCTATTCCGACGTCAGCTCCAGATTTATTGAAGATGTCTTAGATGCAATTTCTTAAGCTTCGGCTTCGATCAATGACTAAAATGGCAAAAATCAACAAACCGTCCTTTGTTGTAATTCCTGATGTCCCCGAAGCCGTGGTTCTATTACGCGTTTAAGCATACCTTGGTGTTAATTTCGCGATATCTCTGTTAGGCATTGAGTTGCTGACTTTAAAAATAGCTCTTGTCATTCTCATCTGCGTAGTTTGGCGGAGGATAGAATGCTTAACGGTTATGTTCCTTGCGTTATCCTGTGACTTTGAAATTGATAAGATATAAAGATGTTTTTATAACGGCTTTAAGGTTAAGCAAGAACTTTACTCCATATTTGCGAGTGTTATTCAATAGTTTATCAGAGTTGACTAGGAAGCTTTTGCCAGTTTCTGAAGATTGGCTGCCGTGTTTACACTCTTTAATTTCAGTAACTCCAAAGATGTCTAGAAATCTACGAACCCTCTTTTTTCGTTAACAAGAAGAGTTTTAACATACCGAAATCCAATCATTCTTCATGGTCGACAGAGAAATGCCTGTCAACAAAATAACTGCTGCATGTTGTCGTTTCAAAGGAGTGAAATCTATTAGGCTGAGGGCTTGCTTAACCACAAAAAAAGAAAACCAATAATTGCACTGTTTTATATTTTCTAACCCTGCAATTTCCGAAAAAACTCTCAGAAGGTGTTACAGGTCATTATTTGCCATTCCAAAATTAAAATTACACAGAAACAAGTTCATTGTAGGCAAATTTATTTATTAGTTATTTTTGACTTGCCTGTGGCTTTCTAACTGAAACTAAGGACAACCACAACATCAACTTTTCCAAAATTTTTAAAATTTCAACTTGATAGTGTGGTCTCGTTGTTATTTTTGTTGATTGTTAATACTTGCCATTCGAAAGTTGCCAGCCTACCTTTGGTATTTTTAACTCTAGTCATTAAGAATTTATCTGCGCTCTATAAAACTTTACTTTTCGAAAAATATAGGCACTCACACACCTGATTGCAGGATGCCTTCAATAAATGAAATATTCAAGGCTAAGTTAACAAGTTAAAAGGCTTTCACAATCCATAGTCCTTGGAATAAAATCTCTCGTCTCTCCCGTCGTCATCAGTCGACCATTACCACATCTTCTTCGAATTTCTCACATACAAATACAAACACACACCACTCATATATGTAGCGTCTCTCAACGCAAGTTGGATACTTATTATTCTAATCGTGGACGTTGGAAACTATAAAATTTGGAATTCGAAAATAACGACTCCCTGGAGCAAAGTTCATAAAATGGTTTCGGGCTGCCGAACAAAGTAAAGGAGAAAAAAACATTTAAAAAAAAATCACACAAATTTATAAACTCTGCCAGAGTGGTTGGTATGGTGGGGTGGATTACACGTCTAGAGGTTGGCCGGAAATTTGCATTCGAAATAACTCAAACACACTTTGTAGGATAAACCTATAGAGTACCGAGTACCCACTTAAGTTTCGCCAGACCAAAGAAAAAAGGAAACAAAAAAAAAAAAAAAAAACACTAAAGGAAACCCAACAATTTGCTTTTTTCCCCTTTGTTTGCCACCATATCCCTTTTAGTCCTTAACGCCCAGGAATACGAAATTCAGAATTCCGAATTCATTGTGTGAGGAGGGATATTTACGAGTAATGCTCCCCATGCGAGCTCGGCAAAAGGTGATTTCCTGGCAAGAACAAAATTTGAATTAATTCCCGATTCCGGCCGGAGAGGTGCTGAAGAGCCTTTTAGCGTTTTCTATTTTATTTTACGAGCGCTTTCTATCGAAGTTACTCTTCAATTAGATCGATTTGAATTGATTGCAGAGCTTTGAGTTGAATGAGAATCGGATAGGGTTGGAGATACGACGATACGGACATGGATACGATGAATTATGGGCCAGACACATAGAAGGGTTAGATGTGAGGTGTTAAATGTTTGTAGAATTGAATTTGGGAAACCCTGCATGGCATTAACTAGATTAATGAAGATTATCGAAGTGGTTATGAAGTGTTCATTAGTGGAATGTATGTATGGGTATATCTGTTTGGATAATAGTAGGTGTAGAAAATAATTGCGTAACTACCCTTAGTAGCAATTAGTTGATTCACTTACAAATGCATTTTGTGGATTTACTAACGCCACTTGTGAATATATGTAAGGTTTCACGGAAAGGATAGGAGGTGAAGTATTACTCGTATTTATTGACTTGAAGTACCTGAATTGGGTTGTCAGTTGAGTGTTCTAGATTCTAAGCTAAGTGAAGCGAAATACTAATTTAAGAGTGGCACTTAGGGCTGGTAGCTGTTGACTGTTGTAACAGATAGAGGTAGAAGGTGGCAAATTGCTTGACTAGAAAGACCATGCATTAATGTTTCAGAGCATCGGAATAATAATGAACACTAATTTTAATAATTTTGTCAAGTAATCCAGTAAAAATTTATACTGCCAAAGAACAACAATCATTTGAAACTTAAACGATAACATATGACTTAAGAATATAACTTGTCGTCAAAGCCGATTTTATGGGGAAACATCATGTCTACACTTTAGCTGAACTTGATGTACATAAACTTCTAATGATAGAACTCGTTAAAGGCTACAGATTGCTACAAGTCTATGTGTGTGTTCAGATTTCTACATCTGGAGACTACCATTGAGGAATAAAAAGTACATTCATACATTTACGCATACATTAAGGATAAAAACGTAAGAAAGTACAGCATCATACAACTACCTTTCCGAGCACATTTTCTTTCCGTGGCGAATGGAAGTATCTAATTGACAGGGACAATTCGGGCAATAATTTGACTATGGATCAAGCTGAGTAACGACTGGCGTTGTCCTTTTAAAGTCAAATATTCTCCTATTTATCCCAAAATAAAATCAATAACATGGAGCAAAACTGTAATCGAGTAGTCGGCATAATTTCGGAAGAAATACGCTCCAACGACACATCCGATATGAAAACCACCCTAAATATTGAATTTGTTTGTAGACAATCGCTGCTGTTGGAATACCTCCGGCTGTTAGCGTGATTTAATGCGGCAATTTTTCTCATTAACGAAACCATTTAACCAAAAATGAGGCTTATCACCGAAGCTGGTGAAAATCCGGATCTTCCATCTTCAAGAGAGCCCAATCAGCGAAAGCTTAGCCACAGAATACGAAACAGGGATTTCGAGAGATGCCCAGCTCTTAAAAACAGAACGGAATCTACAGATTGATTGAGAAACCCTTTAGTTAAAAAAATAAATATTTTTAAATAAATTTGACCTTTTAAAAAAATTCCGATTTAAATGGATACGTTGGGGGATTATACTGCAAATAAAAAGATTATGACGGAGGAAACGGTTTCAGAATGTGAAAATGAGTGGGAGAAGATATTTTGTTTTTTTTTCTGTCAGAACATAGTAGTTCAACAAAGAACTGGTCAATTGTAATCCATGTAGGCAGCCTGTAGGAAGGCCTCTGCTTCCTTGTCATTCATTTAGTCTGCCGGCACCGGAATATACTGGATACAGCGGGAGAAGATATTTTGTTTTTTTCTGTCGAAACAGAAAACTTAGATAAAGAATTGGTCCATTGTACTCCATGCAAGAAAACTTCAAGAAGGCCGCTGACTTCTTAGAAGCATTCATTTTATCTACCGGCAACCCGGAGATTCATGCCATCCGTAGTTATGTCCATTTGAAACCTTACTGTTAATGGAAGCCCTAACTAAGGCTTGATATAGGGTCGCGTCCTGGAAAGCTTTCCTTTGAGTTGTCAGAAAAGCTCATCGGTGATTTTTTCTTGATCTAATTATGACCTGGGACTCAGATAAAACTCAGTGAATTTAGCTTTCCAACTGTGTTCAGGAACATTTTGCATTCTAAAACTAGTTTGAACGTCGTAAGACAGTTCAGTTAGGCTCTTAGTGCAGCTTGGCTAATATTATCGTCCTCCACAAAGACATCAGCTTCGCATCCTATATCGGTTTTAGAGCCGACCGTGAAGACCCGGATTTCTTTCTGACTCGCATTCTGGCCGAAACCAGTCCTAGGCACAGGAAAAGCCGATTCCGTATTTTTTGCGCAGCAGACAGCATCTTCACAAGACCAGAGTCATGATATAGTCGGCACACAAGGTCATCAAAGTGTATATTGTAATATATACTTTATCTTTTTAAACGAAAATGGGCTTTATTTGTGCAGCCCATGATATGAATATCAAAAGGAAATAGGTTCATCAACGCGTCTAGTGCAGAGCTAGCACTCGTAGGCTGAGCCCCCATGCTACCAAGACAGACCGTTCTTTAGACTCTGGTAAAAGAGGAAATAATATATTTTCGTGAGAGCTTATCTCAGCAGACAAAAGACTCATAAGACATAATATCCGAGATCTAATTGACCATTCTCGATGACAGGCACCATGTCTCTCCGACAGCCAAAAGGCCGATAGCGATGTAAAGGCTTTCGACCTTACATTTGACGAGCAAAATACGATGAGTTAAATGACGTCAGTCTCAATCCAACATGGTAGAGGCCCCAAAATGGCTGACTTAATGACTTACCCTCCTTCATGCCATGAGTTTCTAATGAAAAGCTTTACGAACATGTGGTGGGTTAATCTGTAGTGAAGATACCGAGACATTGTAGGTGTCACAAGCGGTTAGAGAATGGACGGCTCAGTGAGATGAGCATCGTTATCTTTGGTCTACAACCTGTCTATGAGAAATGAAACTCCAAAATCAAAACCGGATTGAAGTTTGCGTCAGGCACGAGTACGGTACAACCTTGAATTAATGGCGGAATGTATGTCATCCAGGTTAAAGGGACGTCGTGCGGAGGATTGAATGGCAATAGATTGTCAAAAATATTGTATACGGTCGCGAACGAACCATCTCTAGCCATTATGTAGTATGTAAGCAATTGTATTTAGACGATCATTTGGGTATACAACCCTATGTTATAGTTATCCGATACTTGTGGAAACAAAATGGGAAAAGAAAAAACTACTCAAAGAAAAAAAAAAAACTAAAAAAAGGCAAGACAGAAACATAGAGAAACTAACAGAATATTCCGATGAAAAGAACTTATAAGATCGAAAAAAAAAATTAATTTTATAAATAATGGGACAGAACCACAACCAGAAACCAGAATAAATAATAAAAGAAAACACAGTCGCAGATTAAAGACACTAAACACAGTTACAACGCTATGTCCGTTTAGAAAACTCAAGTAGCATAGATAGAG
This sequence comes from Volucella inanis, assembly GCA_907269105.1. Classification (NCBI taxonomy): domain Eukaryota; kingdom Metazoa; phylum Arthropoda; class Insecta; order Diptera; family Syrphidae; genus Volucella; species Volucella inanis. The sequence goes on from OU026153.1 coordinate 156,283,699, forward strand.
TTCACAGCTGAAGGCCGTTAAAATGAAAGCAAGGATGCATATGTATCAAATTGGATGAGATATTAGTGCACAGATATATTTCTAAAACCCATAAGTATATACCATATCGAACCAACCATGTAGATACCATATCCTAACCAAGTTATAATTAAAGAATGTTACTATTATTGTTTATTTTTATTAGAACTTACTAATGCGAAATTTGTAACATATGTATGTATGAAGATAGGTGTGTCCACTTAAGTAAGCATGCCTAGCATTTGATCGTAACTTTGTACATGACTTAAATAAAATACCGTTTATTTTTTTTTTAATATTTTTTTGTACGATAAGAAATGTGGACGATGTGATGGCTTAGTGACTACGACTAACCTAAATCCATTTTCAAAACTTGTGCCATGTAGGGTGTGTCACTAAAAATGATCTTACTTTCTAACTTCCTAATCAGGGACAATAAAATACAAAATTTGGGCTTGAGACATCGTCCATACGACTGATCTAGGTGGGCTTAGGAACAATTTTTGCTAAGTCGCAGAACAGATATACTGGCACATTTACTCTTTATACTGATTGTAATCAGATTCATATGCTCAGGCGCCTGAGTCTTAAGGCTTCGTGCCTAGAAGTCTTCCTCTGATGATGAATAAACTCTCCCAAAGACATTGCTTTGAAAGAGGGTATCGTCAACGAGCAGTCTTTTCCTGATTTAAATCTATACCCTGACTGACTCGAACTGCAACCAACTTCAGACTTTGACACATGTAAGATAATTTTATTATTTACAAGCCTGTTAAAAAATTTGCGTCTCAGTTGAGTTGAAAAATTTTTATCCCCGATGGAATTCAAACGTAATAGTGTGATTGCTTTATATGGCTGGAAAACAACAAGTAGCTATCGTTAGAGCCCTCCAGCACCTCAACGTGAATAAATCATTTGTGTCTCGAACCATAGCTTGTTACCGTGATACTGGCAGCGTTGTAAAACGCCATGGAGGTGGTCATAAAAAAACAGCAGCATCGGCAGAAATGGTTCGGAAAGTGAAGGCTCGAATTGAGCGAAATCCGTGTCGAAGTGGAAGAAAAATCGCTCGTGAGTTCAACATATCGTTGGAACCGATGCAAAACATACTGAAAAATAAGCTTGGGCTCAAGCCATTGAAGTTCCAAAAAACACATGATCTTACACCGCAAGAGAAAAGGAGTTCCTACGCTTGCACGAAAGTGATGAGTTGCCGAATTTGGTTTTTTCCGATGAGTCGCCATTTGTTATAGAGCAATATGTTAACAAACAATATGACCGAGTTTACTTGCCAGAGAGGTCCTTCGAAAATTTACACCTTCGGACGGCCACCAGAAAGCAGAACCGCCGATGGTCGTTCTCCGCTCGTATTTTTTTACCGTAGAGACAGTATTGAAGCCTTGGGTAAACAATCATTTCGGTCGGAGACCGTGCACATTTCAACAAGACTCGGCACCGTCTCACAAAGCGCGCGTCAACCAAGATTGGTTGAAAAACAATGTTCCACACTTCATTTCTTCGACACAATGATGGTCGTTGGATTTCTCTGTCTGGCGTATTTTGAAGGCGAAGGTTGGCACTAAAAAATACCAAAGTTTGGACTACCTCAAACAAGCACTTCGCCGGGAATGGGCCAAAATACCGCAGAGCCACTTGCGTACAGCGCGCGATAATTTCTTCGGCCGTCTCAAGGCTATTATTCGCGCCAAAGGTGGACATATTGAAAACTACTGATAAAATTTTAAAATTTTTTTTGCTTTGGCACAATAAAATTTATAAAAAAAATAAAAAAATGATAGCATTTTAAAAAGTTGCAATTCTAGTCAGTCACCCTGTAGTTAGTGGGTGTTAATATCTGGTTCCGATAGATGTTTCTTACTTGGCTTGAGAAGGAGACGCCACGTGTACCGGATACCTAGCTTGATTGTCTTAAACTCAAAGAAAGTTGAAACATATTTCAAATGCTCATCAGTTGACACTTAATCCCATTTTCGGGTACAAAGTCAAAATAATATAAAGTCGTTCAAAACAAATTTTTAACCATACTTTCCTGTATCCTAATTACTTTCATCCAGAAGCGTTCAAAACCAAGTTACAACTTTTTGACTTCCTTAATGCCTGTGTCTTAATAAAGGGTGATTTTTTGCTGTTATGTTTTTCAGTGTTTTATTTTTGACAGCTTACTCATAATTCGTGACATGTGTTAAAGTCAAACATGCTCAATTAGCAATGCCATTTCATCATGGAAAGACTTTCACCCGAACAATTCTTTACAAATTTTTGAATTCTATAATCAAAATGTGTGCTTATAAAAAATGTTTCTCGCGCACTTCGATCATTTTACGGTCATCATAATCGACCTACTGAGCAGGAAATTCTAGCCATAGTGACCGAATTACGCACCAGTTTCATCAATTGGACATCAAGCTAACTACCTGTATGCGTAAAGTGCGTACACAGGAAAATATTGGTGCTGTATCCGCCAGTGTTAATGAAAACCGTGATTTGTACATTCGTCGCCCTTAGCAGCAAATGGAATTGTGTTACTCGACCACGTGAAAGACGATTTTGCGTAAGAATCTTGGTCTAAGACCTTATTAAATACAGCTCGTGCAAGAACTGAAGCCGAACGAACTGGCACCGCGTTGAATTTTCAGTGACTGAATCTTAGAAAAGCTGGAGGAAAATCTGCTTTTTTATTGAAATACTGTCTCTAACGAAAAAGTTCATTTCTGTTTAAATGGGTATGTTACTAAACTAAACTGTCAAATTTGGTCCGATGAGAAACCTCAGGCAATACAAGAGTTGGCAATGCAGCCAATGGTGCCTTTAGATAATTTTTTATGGTAATACGTCAAATCACTTCTCTATGTCAATAAACCAGCGTCAATTGCAACCTAAGAAAAGGTTAGTTGTTATCATCGTTAAAAGTTTGAAATGCTTCTTCCTCTGCATTGATTGCAATTCTACCATAAAGTTCCCTTGTTTGTCCTGGAAGGATTTAATTCGTACGGAGTACTACATCTTCTGGAATATTCTTTTTATCTTTCAAAGCTCGTTTCATGCTATAGCATCCCTTATTTTATGTGCTTTCTTCAGAAAAGCCGTTTTTAACCCTTTTGTTATGCTCGTTAAACTTTGGAGTCATTTTGGTTCTCCTCCAATTGCCTTTTGTTTCTAAATCTTCTTTTGATTTAACCGACCTTACTTTAATTGATGGTGTCTCCATTTTTCGCAGTGAAGTAGTCATAAAACATCATCTACTTCCGTTCTCTGGTATAACAGAAGACTTCGCTTTTTATGAAACAAGAGAAACAAATTATGGGCGATATTTCTTCGCACCAATTCTTATTCTAACTACTCTAATTAACTTGGAACCTGCCTCCAATACACCCAACTCTACAACTGCCTCTATCAGCGCTCTCTGGGGTATGAAAACCCTTTTACTGGCTTTTCACCAAGGCGCGAGCGGGTGGTGTAGTAGTTTTGAAACTCAGTGTTTTCCAAACTGGACCACTAGTACTAAGACCAGTGGGTCTTAGTACGTGCTAGCTGTTAGTTCGTTACATTTAACCCAGCCAACAACCACTCCAACATCAGTATAATGCCATCATGTCAGAATTGACGCCGATGGGATTTACATATAACTACATACAAATTCTATGAAAAGACTTTTTCACAGATTTGCCTGGCATGGGATTCGAACCCGCGACCCTCTGCTTGAGGAGTCTATGTATATAACACTACACCACGGCCACCCCCACTGCGATAATGCACAGACCATCGTTATCAACGAGCCCAAGTCTTTTTATCAACTCATTAACTATAAAAGAAAATTTGCCGGTTACCCCCCGTCTAATATTGACAACTATTTTGCAACATTCTTTAAACAATCATTTGCAGACAACATTTTCCCACCTCTTTTACAAATTTCTCCATTGGCCCTTCTATCTCTCAGTCTTTTGATCCTACCTTTATCGAAGAAAAGTTACAAAATCTCATTGATCAAAACCAAAAATCAAAAGCATTGAGTAAAAACGCAATATTAATCAAAAAGTGTGATTCCAGTCTTTCACACTCGCTTTCTTTCCTATTTCATCTATTCCTCCTACAAGAGGAATTCATCAAAGTTTGAACGACCTCTTTCATAACTCCAGTCCACAAAAAGGGTTCAAAGAATGAAATGACTAATTACCGTTCTTATTCGTCATATACCTAAAATGTTCGAAAGTATTTTATATAAAGTGCTAAGCTTTCAGTGCAAGTCACTTATATCACAAACTCAACATGGATTTCTGAAAGGAAGATTTTGACCCCATATTATTGAAATGGATATTTTTTTATCTGGAAGTTTGTTTTAGGTCAGCCTTCTCAACTCCGTTTTTACTCACTTCTGGTGTCCCACAAGGCAGCCATCTTAGTCTCCTCTTTTCATTTTGACTATAAACGAATTTGAGAGGATTATTAAACACTGCCACCATTTACGCAGACAATACTAAGTTCTCCAAAACTATTTCTAACTCTAATTATGTATTTAACTATCCCAAGACTCTATTCTCTGTCAAGAACACCTCGACAGCTTTTCCACTTAGTTTCTATATAAATGTTGGGTTGTTCAATAAGTTCTGCCCTTTTTTACGTCTAAGGTTAAACACACAGTTTTGGTATAAAAGCATATCTTTAATACATCAGATATTGTCCATCATGGCCTATTACTTTTTATCCAACGTTCTGAAAGAGACATAATGCCTCTTTTGTAAAAGTCATCAAACTTATGGGTTCCTCCAGGTAGGTTTTGATATCACCTTCGGAATGGAATTGCCTTCCGTCCAAATTGCTTTGGAGAGAACGGAAGAGATTGTAGTCAGAAGGCGTAAAGTCTGGAGAGTACGGTGGGTGCTGCATAACTAAGCATCCAAATCAATTTAGCTTTTGTTTTGTAACTACAGCTGTGTGTGATCTGGAGTTGTCATGATGGAAAACATCGTCCTTTCTGTTCGCCAACTCTGTCTGTTTTTCTTCCACTGCCTGCTTCAAAGTATTGAGCTGAGAGCAATATTTAACGCAATTTATTGTCTGATTGCGTGGGATCAACTCGAAGTAAAAGCCACCTCGCTAGTCCCACAAAATGCTCAACATGACCTTTTTGGAATGCAAATCTTCTTTACCGACCAATTGCAATGTTTCACCAGAAGCGCACAATGACCTCTTACGCTGAATGTTATTGTAAGCCACTCATTTTGCGTCTCCCGTAACCACTCTTTTTATGAAAGCCTCAAGCGAGTTCCATCTCAACAAAGACTCACAGACCATTATGCTGTTCATAATGCTTCTTTTACTAAGTTCGTGGGGAACCCACAAATCCACCTTTTTCGACATTACAAGCCTTTTCAGTCTCTGCGAAACAGTTTTATGGGCGATGTTAAACAGCTGAACGATCTTCTGTGTAATCAAATGCCTGTCAACGGTAACTCAAGCCAAGATTTGGTTGTCATCTGCGGTGGGTCTACTCCAAAAGCAAAAAGCATCAATAACGTCTGAACGAAAGTGTCACCGTCGCTTTGACAACTTTTTTAAAGAAAAAAAAAACAAAATATGCCGAAAATGTAACGGTATACACAGAGATAAAAAAAAAAAAAAAAAAAGAACTTATTGAGCAATCCAAGATTTAGAGCTCTATGTCTCCAAATGTCAATCTATGATTTTCTCGTGTAAGTCCAAAATTCTCCTCCTCGACTTTATTTTCTGCATAGTCAACCTATTCCTATTCCTTCGCGACCTTGAAATATTATACAATTGAGATTTATACTTCCGTTTGCATATTGATCACTTGGTTTTATCAAACGACGGACTAAAGAATTTTGCACCCCTTATGTGACAAGGTCACTTTATACTATACTTGCCCAGCCCCTCCTCGAATATGCCAGCCAAGTGTGGTGCCCAATTAACGAGTTGATATTACCCGAATCCGAATTTTCTTTCGATTTACTTTGCAAGGACCACCCTGGGACAACCGCTTTGAACTTCTTAATCTGAATATTCTCGGAAAACGCAGAGATGTAGCTGATATTTTCTTCATTCATTGACTGCTCTCTGGTTCTGTGGGTTGCGTCTCACTTTACAATTCTATTTCCTTCAACACTTACCCTCATAATATACGATTTCCTCGTTTCTTTTATATTTCAACCTATTGCACCTCTTATGATTCCAACGAACCAATCTCCTGCATGCTCTGTATGATCAACTCAAACCTCCCCGTTGATCTCATCCACAATTCCTTTAATTTTTGTTATATTTTCAATTCTAATGTTTGAGTTAGATTAAGCTTATATTTATAAAGCAAAATAAATTGGGGACTTAGCCTCCACCCACAACAAAAAACAAATCCGCATTCGAACCACAGCGAGATAGTATATAGTTTGAGTTAATATTGAGCCCTTGGAACGTTCGCATATCCTGAATACTGGATACGCGGCTCGCGACTATATTAATGAGCCAAATAGCACAATTTGTCGCCAAGTAGTCCATAATGCCATACAACCTCTCAGCCGAAAAGAGGAACTAATTTTAGCGTTTAAGGGCGACAGCCTTTTCAAAAAAATCGAGCTAATTGAAAAAAATCGGACTGTAAAACATGAACAAATGTGCAAAAATATTTCTTCATTAATGAAAAGAGTCGAAAGCTCACACTGATCATCAGGGTGTCTTTCCAAAAAAAAAAAATCGGTTACTCATGCAGAGAGCTGTGAACCTAAAATAAAAAGGAAACAGCTGTTTACTATTTTCGTCTGTTATGGTGTTATTTTTGCAAGAAAAAATTCCGGTAGCTCTGGCACAATTATTGGCAGTAATGGACGACGTCAGATGACGAAAATAGAGGGTTTTAAATAACCATTTGAGATATTTCAAAACCTTTATTACTGGCTTGAAGTGCAATCAAAAAATTTATGAATGGAACTCGACTTCGTTCATATGGCCACACGGACACGTTTGCAGCGGTCGATTCCTTGGACCCAATTTTCAACGACTCGGTCACACATTTCCTCCGAAACGGCCGCTATTTCGCGTTCTTCCAACGTCGTCGGCGTGTTGGCATAAACCAATGGCTTAACGTAGCCCCAAGGCGTTAAATCGCACGAACGAGGCAGCCAATCGACTGGACCATGTCTTGAGATAACACGCTCACCATACTTACTCTTCAATTAATCGATTGTAGCGTGTGCTGTGTGGCTTGTGGCACCATCCAGTTGAAACCACATGTCATCCAAGTTCATATCTTCCAATTCGGGCCAAAAACAATCGGTGATCATGGCACGATAACGCTGACCAATCACAGTAACGTGACGATCGTTATAGTTGACGAAAAAATATGGTCCAATAACGCCGCCGGCATACAAACCGCATCAAACAGTTATTTTTTGTGGATGACATGGTGACTCATGAAGCACATGTGGGTTTTCACCCGAAAATAACGCATATTTTGCTTATTGACGAACCCATTGAGCTAAAAATGATTTTCGTCACTGAAAATGATTTTGCGACTCCGAATATCTGTAGAAAATGTTTATAATTTGCATACGTTGCTAGTTAGTGTACTATACGATGATGAAAATGTTGAGTTTACTGAATAAATTGACAATGACAGTTTGATGATTAGTGAAAGAGTGCGTTCACAAATTAAATTCAAAGTTGTCAAGTCCCTATGGGAAAACCCTATATAAGCAACGTAGACAATAGCAAAGTAAAAACACATTAAATGTTATCTGTGGAAGCGAAATGTTGTCGACGAAAGCAGATACTATAAATGAACTGACAACTAAAGTATATTGATTATTATATATTATTTTTCTTTTGTTGTTATTGTTATTATTTATTATATTTCTTTTCTTTTTCTCGTAGAATGGTTGAATTTTTCCTCATTACTTCCAATTCCTCCCTTTTATCACTTTTTTTCCACATCAATTCCTTTTTTTGTATTATATTGTGAAATTGCATCTTTTAATTTGTGGTAGGTACTTATTACTTTTGATATCTTTGATTATGGATAGAAGTTCGTCATATGTTTCGTATGCACTCCACGAAGTAATGATAAGGACAACAAAATCTTTGTTAGTTCCATTTTGTTTTTATGAGGTCTAATTCATTGAACGCAGCAACATAATCGCTGCTCAACGCTTACAGCACGGCACAAAGCGAACAGGTTGACTTTTGCTGAAAAATATTGGCATGATATGCTCGCAATTTCAGAGGAGACACGTTAATGGTTTGGGGTGCTAAAAGCTGCTCTGTAAAGTCATCTATATGTTTCATATCAATTTAAATGAATAACCAAAAATACACTGAGCTCTTAGTTATGTTTTAGTCGACCTTGGGGATCAATTATACAGTAGAGAGCTTAAATTTCAACAGGACAACGCGGCTATTCATGCATCCAAGTTTAGAAAGAAGTTTCTAAAAACCCGAAATATTTCTCTATTGGAATCGCCCGCCTGCAGCCCTGACTTAAACCCCATTGAGAACGTGTGGGCGGTTTTTTCGAGCAATGTTTTTAAAAATGGGTGTCAGTTTGATAATTTGAAAAATCTCAAAGAGGCAATCAAAGAAGAATGGGAAAAAATCGACATAGATTAGATACAATCACTGCCTAATTCGATGCCACGACGTCTCCAAAATGTAATTAGAAACAAAGGATCAAACACTAAGTACTAAGATTTGATTTGATTTCGAATCAAAAATATTTCAAATACAAATACTAAAGTAAAAAGACATTGTCCTTATCATTATTTCGTTTGTATAGAATTTTAAAAAATAATTAGAAATATAAAATAAGAGTTAATTTTCATAACTAATTTATATTCGAGTTGTTTTGTTATGCAGTTCCTAAAAATTAAATGCATTCCTTAAATTTCTAAGAATAAATGTTTAAAGAAAGTTATTTTGTTTTGTCCTTATCATTATTTCGTGGAGTGTATAAGTATTAATTGTGTGAGTGGGAATTTTGTGATAAATTTTATGGTGCCACAGCAAAAAATGTTGGAAAATACATTCATTTTCAAATTGTATCAATAGTTTTCAATCTGTCCACCTTTGGCGCGGCGGTATTTTGGCCCATTCCCGGCGAAGTGCTTGTTTGAGGTGGTCCAAACTTTGGTATTTTTTAGTGTCAACCTTTGCCTTCAAAATACCCTAGACAGAGGAATCCAACGGATTTAGAACATTGTTTTTTAACCAATCTTGGTTGACGCGCGCTTCGTGAGACGGTGCCGAGTCTTGTTCAAATGTCCACGGTCTCCGACATTTTTTCCCAAATTTCCCAAATTGTTTTCCCAAAGCTTCAATACTGCCTCTAAGCTAGTTTCACGGGATACAATCGCATTAATTTTGACACCACGGTCCAAAAATACGAGCGACCATTAGCGGATATGGCGGCCAAAACCATCACCATCTGTGCTGCTTTCTTTCTGGTGGCCGTCCGAAGGTGTAAATTTTTGAAGGACCTTTTTGACAAGTAAACTCGGCCATTTTGTTTGTTGACATATTGCTCGATAACAAATGGCAACTCAACGGAAAAAACCAAATTCGGCAACTCACCACTTTCGTGCAAGCGTAGCAACTCCTTCGCTTTTTTGACTCTAACTTTTTTCTGTTGCGGTGTAAGATCGTGTGTTTTTTAGAACTTCAATGGCTTGAGACCAAGCTTATTTTTCAGTGTGTGTTGCATGCGTTCCAATGATATGTTGAGCTCACGAGCCAATTTTCTTCTACTTCGAGGCGGATTTCGCTTAATTCGGGCCTACACTTTCCGAACCATTTCTGCCGATGTTGCTGTTTTTTGCAGTATTACGGTAACGGGCTTTGGTTCGGGACACAAAAGATTTATTCACGTTGAGGTGCTGGAGGCCTCTAATGATAGCTACTTATGGTTTTTCAGCCAAATATAAAGCAATCAAACTATCAAAATTTTTCAACACAACTAGGACGCAAATCGTTTAAAAGGCTTGTAAATAATAAAATTATTTGTCATGTGTCAAAATATGAGTTCACTCTCATGAACGGTTTGGAAATTATAGCAGTCTGAAGTTGGTTGTAGCTCGAATCAGTGAAGGTGTAAAATTGAATCTGCGTTATTTTGAAACTACGAGTACATTCATGCCATTATGTGTGGAATAGCACATCATTCAAATGGCAGCCAATTTTTTATGATTTGGCCCAATATTTGTGGCATAATTCCGGCAATTGCGTGTCGAATGTAGGCCTCGAACTCTTCCAAACTGGTTGGCTTGTTACACTTAGAACTTAACGAAGCCCCAGAGAAAGTAATCGAATGGTGTCAAATCAAATCATCGCAGCGGCCAATTGATGAATGCTCGCCGTGGGATGACCCAGTCACCAAATATCTCCTTCACAATTTCGATCGTTGCGTCGCTTGTATAGAATGTAGCGCTGTCTTTTTGGAACCAAATATATCGATTTTGTTGAGCTCTAACTACAGAAAGTCAGTTAAAATCGCTCTACATATTTATTTGAAACCATTAACGGTAACTTTATTATTATAATATTATTTCGAAAGAAATAAGGTCCGATTATGCTGCCATGTCGTTAGCCGCACCAAACAGTTAGTCTTTGTGGATGTAATGATGCTCGCCCGAACACTTGCGGATTGTGTTTGCTCCAGTAACGGCAATTTTGCTTATTGACATATTCTCTTTCGAGAAGATGATTTTTTAGTCAAAATCCGGATCACCGGCCAACATTTCCAGCGCCCAATTAGAGAACTCAAGTCATTGTCTATGGTCGTCTTACTTCAATTCTTGTGTCAGCACAATCTTAGCCGGGTTGTCTCTTTGGCGACGCCCAATTCGGTCGTTGGATCGGCGCTGAATCGACATTTCTGGGTTTTATTTTAAATTGGCCGCTTCATTTCACACAAACCTCTGTCTGGTTGGTGGCTTAAGATTTAAAAGAGTCTACTCACAATAAATCTTTTACACGGTGCAACTAATTGCCTACACTTTGAATCCAGGATGAAATTTAGGTTGCGTATTTCCAAATGAGCCAACGTTCCCACGTTCGGGAAAACGATGCATAATAAAATGGCAAACCTTTCTAAATTTTTCGACAGCTGATGAAACATAACAATTGGAAAAGCTGTCATTGATATTTGGTCACTTTTTATCTGCGTACTTTTTGAATTCAAGACCTTAATTTCTCTTTAGGACTTCCAAAATTTTTTTACAAAGTATGCACCTTGCAATTTTCCTTTTAGGTATTTTAATTATTTGGCAAAATATCATAAAAATAAATTTGCATTGAAATTGAATATGGTAGATTGATTAGATAGGTTCCTTTATGAGTGTCGAGATGTAGAGATAGCGTGCTTTCTAGGATATTATTTTACCCCGAAGACATTGAGGACATATCTTGTCTCATAAAAACAGTCTTTGGAGCTATTGTCTTCTTCCTCGTGCGCGCTTGTCTTAGTCTTATAACTTATATTCTTTTGATAGAAAATTAGGGTCTCATGGAGTAGTTCGACTGTAGTTGTCAGTTTCCTTAACATCTCACATTCTACGTGCAGTATCACAACCGTTTGCCTTTTTCAATATAAGTCGTCAAGAGTATTAGTATTCATACCCAAAGTTTTCGGTTGCTCGTAACCTTTCTCTTTTTGACACTTATTGGTGGGTCTGGCTCTTTGTGACATCCCTTTGATATAAGGGGCTGGTTACTCGATTGAGAGACCTGTAAGAGTTTATAAGCCCTGCTGTTGACCCAATTTTTCCACTATATCTACTTCGGTAAACTTGGTCGTTGGTTTTAAATCCATTTTCGGAACTTGGCTTTGAATATGTTCAAAAGGCTGAACGTGGGCAACACCGTGGAAATTTTGCCAACGTTGAATTCTGCTTGGCTTGCATATGCATATGAAGGTTTACACATGTATTTTACAGGGGCCACAAAAAGGTAAAAAAAGCACTCGATATGTTAGGCTACTGGCCTAAGCCAAGTTTTATGTATTTTGAGTTGTTTGTCAGGGGGAATGGTAAAATATCTTTCGCGGCTCCTTAAAATAATATATGTTCTGATATGTTATGGCGTCCGACCGCCGGCTGTGATATCCTGTCTCTTTCAGTTCTATTTCAGGAAGAGCAACCAACAGAACTTTTAGTAGTGTACAAGATAAACTTATTAAACAAGTTCTTTAAAAGTTTGTTATGATATCATACGATTGTAGCTTGTGTGTGTCGTTTTCCTGTCAATTGCTGCTTTTTTAAATTTAAAGGCATCCTAGTCCTTCCATTAAGTGTTCACAGTGTCTGTACCAATACCTTATTCATGCGAATATAATCGCTTCGTGTGGTTTGTTATCAATTGGTTTTAAACTATGCCTACAATCTTGTCTGACATACACATCTAAGGCTCTCTACACATATGCTCTTACATATGAGTGCCAACCAGATGCCCAAGTCTATACAGATATTTCAAGATAGTTAAGCTTCCAACACCCAATGCTAGTACCAATCCCAATACCAGTGTTACAGGTGTAAATCCGTTTACTTACTGTTAAGGGTTAATTAAAGATGTTGGAAGGGAATGAGAATGGACGTCAATGCTAGGATTGTTGCAGGGCCAACCATCCAGTCCAAATATGAAAGTCGTTTCATAGTATTCCCAAGTGTGACATAAAGCACGTTTTGTATTTTTCTTTCGTTTGTTTTATCGTTTGTTCTCACTTGCTTGCTCGTTGGTGGGACAAACACAAGAGTACAGATCCTTCTAAAAGCTAAGAGCTCGTTTTATTTTTTCTTTCTGGATTTATTTGCTGCTTGTATATGTGTGCATTGGTAAATGTTTCCCTTGGCGAGGGTGTGCGGGTTATATTTGCCGGGATATTTTTTGGTTCATTGGCTTCAGTGCCGATGCAATAAGAATGATGATCGTAGTGTTGGTTGGTGGAAATGAGAACAGAGGAGTGAGAAATGAGAAATTGTTTGCAAGCTCATCGAATGTATACGGTTTTACGTAGTGCTCCTTATGCTTGACTATGCATCCTTGTTCTACTCAACAATGAAACGAAAAAATGTTGCAAAAACGATTTGTATTTTTTCTTTGAATTTTATCTTCCCTTTTGTTGTCGTTGTGTAGTTTTGCACTGAATAGCAAGTAGAGAATAATAAAAAAAAAAAAACGAATCGAGTTATGTTTGCTATTCAATTTTTCCAACATTCCACGTATGAATGCAAGCTAGGGAATGGAGTAGGGACAGAGTGGAGGTTTAAGAGGTTGTGCACTGTGTTTTGGCATTTGACTCTTCAATTATTCTCTAGTGAAACGGAAAGAAAGAATTACGCTTGTGATTTAAAGCATGTTCTTTATTTAGAAGGAAAAATAAAATTGTAAACTCGATTAACCCCTGTTTGACCTTAAGCACTACTTTATATAGCAATGTTTTCCCAATGGATTTGTGTGAAATCCTATTTGGCATGGAACACTTTTAAAGTGTTTACAGATGGATTCTGTTCTTATTTTTGAATCGAATTCGGTTTGCTTTTTTTATTTTTGAATAAGGAATTGGTAATTTTGACGTCCTTTTTTTAATGAGTGGAATATTTGAACACAGAGAGTTTCCTCTAGGTTTAACTTTATATCTAAATTTATTTTAGTTGAGCACTCCACTTTTAAATTAGGTTTAATATACCTATTTGTATATTCTTACACAAAGGGCATAGGATGTGTAGTTCATTTAACATTCTAATAGACTGGGCTACTGGCATGTATGAATCGCAAACCTCTATGCCTATGCGATGCCAGCACTAAATATGTAAAAGTACTAAACTACAGCCTTCACACTTCAACCACTTTTTCCGAGGGCCTATTTATAGATATAATATCACAATACAGGTTAGAATTTTGACTCTTCTGTCGCCGTTTGCTGATTCAGAGTTAAGGTCAGCATTTGCTTTTCCCTCTTCTATGAGAGATATTTGGTAAAACTCTACCCTTGAAAAAACTGATTTTACTTTTCCTGCTCTGCTCTCATTTTTTGTTGCCATTTCTTCACCTCGATATGCATATTTGACCGATGGGTAAATTTTTAAATCCATCTTAAAAGCCATGGAAACCAAAAGTATTGATTACCACACCCGCAGATTGGCGAGAGAAAAGCTCAAAAGTTATATAATTTCCATTCAGCAGCCAAAAACTGTCCACAACGACTGTCGCTGTCACCGATGATTTATTTGTCAAAGTAGAGACTAAATTGGAGCTCACATACGAGTATAAGTACCAAAGTTACCAAAGCTACCAAAGTCAAATGGCCTAGTATCCGCATGTTTTTTATGTCTTGAAGCGTATCCCCAAGAGTCATCTATTGAATTTACACAATGATGTTCAGACTGATCGTCTCCGACTCGTCGGTAATATGTGGGAGTAAACACATTACAGAAACTGGCAGGAACTCGCAGACATAGATATCTCCGGTCCAGTCAGATAATCGGACTTGGCACGGGACTTCCAATACTCAATTTTAAACTTGTAAAGTAGCAATTGGTATACGTATAGGTCCAATGTATACACCTGAGTAGGTCTCCTTGGCCTCTCTTCCAGGCAATATAAAACTCCAATCCTAGACCCTTCCTCAAACACCGATACCAGCAGTGATACAGTGAAATACATGGGTTTTATTCCTAACAGGAAACTAGACTGGAACCGAACTGCCGATACAGGGAATTTTAGTTCCAATGAACTCGCTAAAAGAGGTATACCACTCGCTACGTGCAAACTAATACTGAAGCTAGATTCTAATAGAAGAACAAACCTTAGTTGGACTGTTGGATCAACATGTCCATAGATGAACTAACATTCTATATATTGGAAAATCAAAACCGGTTTTCTACTGATCGCCTCTATCCATGTGACCCTGGCTGTGAATACGTGTGAATTGTCATCAATGGCAATTGTCCTTCCTTTTTACACAAAACCCACCCATTTTACAAGAAAAATTGACACCACATTACACACACGTGTGCAACTCTCTCTTTTTCTGGCAACTTTACTTGTAAATGGCCTTCATTCTTCTAAATTCTGGAAAGTTATAGATATGTAAAAGTGTTGGTAATTCACTGACAGTGTGTCTGGACGAAGTGGGTTTGGAAAAGTGTAAGTAGT
Organism: Volucella inanis; assembly: GCA_907269105.1. Taxonomy (NCBI): domain Eukaryota; kingdom Metazoa; phylum Arthropoda; class Insecta; order Diptera; family Syrphidae; genus Volucella; species Volucella inanis. The sequence continues at coordinate 156,298,885 of OU026153.1, forward strand.
GTTTGACATCAAGATTTGTTAATCTGTGAACATACATCTATCCAGCGGCCAAACAAATTTGCCCAAAGCTTGATCTGAATCGCTGTTAGAGACTGATTCATCAAAATAGGAATCATCTCATCCCTATCATAGATTTCATAACTGGACACTGTCTTATAAGCAAGCACGTAAGAAAGCTTCGCGTCTTTACTAATGATTTCTGCAGAATCTGCATGAACAAGTAGGAGGAGGACACAATACTCCGACGAAAATCCCACTTGGCCCTTATCTACAATGCAATGATCTAAGCGATCTAAATAATATAGACGTTGACAGTTTTCTACGCTTTGTTAGAAACTCAAATTGGTTTAAACAGTTGCAATATGAATAAGTGGGTTAATTTTTCGAAGAACCACCGTTCCCTAAACTAACCTAACCTTTACTTAGGCGCTTAGCAAAAGCGTAGTGTCTCGTTACAATGTCAGTAAGTAAGTAAGTCTACAATATTTCCTACTGTAGTCTACAGTGTTTGGTATGTAACTATCTTAGAGAGTCGTGCTACCTACAGTTTTTCTTGCATGAAACACAATTGTAAATGAAAACTCAACCCACGATGTAGTCTGTCCTAATTCAGATTCGAGAGTTGAGCTTCCTGAGCGTTAATGGTAGCCTAAAATACAACAAGTTAATTTACAATAATTATTTAGCCTACCCATTTAATGTTAGATGTCACCCAATAAGTGAAATAACCACTAATTCCATCTTAATCTTTTTTTTAAAGATGAAGTTCATCGGCGATCTCATCTGCTTTGGTTTACTGGAACTAGTTCCTAAACAAAAATCTGTTAACTCAACCTTCTGAATGCCTACATAGAAGCCTTTTATTCTCAAAGAGGTATGCTTCGAAATAATGCCTTAAGCATTGTCAGACGCAGTATCACATTTTAGAACGGTTTTAGAAACAGCCTTCAAGACCCAAAACTCATTTCTTTTCTGAGATTTTATGCGACCGAAACCGGTCCTGGGAACAAAGAAAGTTGATATCTTACTTTTCTACCAAGAGCAATTCTGTTGTCATCGTACTAGATCACATATCCATGAGACTGAAGTCAAAGGTAAACTGACGTTCGAAATGCTGTCATTTAAAATCAACAGAAACATTTTTTCGTGAAAACATGTTCCACCCAACAATACACGGATAGGACGTTCTTAACCTAAGCTGATTTTATTTAAAAGACCCTTTTCGAGCCTACGTTGGTTGTTTTCGATGACATATGAGATAAATAGTTAGCTGCGTTAGAGAAACCTATGAAACTCGTATGTGAAGGTAATATGAGAAACAGAAAGTTTTTTTTTTTTTTTTTTTTTTTTGAGCTTGTAGGACCTTGTGGTGCAGTAAACCTATGTATCACTATATCTAGAATATCTCTGATATTATATTTGTTTATATAAGAGGGCATGTAGGTATCCTTCGAATAAATACATTTGCAATTTTATTGAGTTCGTTATATACTCGTACGTACATTAAATTTTTGACTAAACTTTCAACTAATTATTTCCTTTTTTCTTTTGCAGGTAAGTCATGTATATCTGAGTTTTTAAATAGGTAAGCAAACAAATTAAAAATAATTTAAAAAGAAATTCATTTCTTAAAATGACATTTTAGCAGAAACTTGATTCCATAGGATTGATGGTAATTTTTTTTTGGTTTAGCAGGATGATACACCCCCATCGGAATTTCCCTAAGATCTGTTAATATCGCAAGTACTTCAACATGGAAAACGCTGACTGTTTGAGTAGGCATCTAGATTCACTTCTTGCCTTTTCACCCCATCGGCGTGATCATTTTTTCTCTCAGCTTGGTTTTAGGTAAAAATTCGTACAGTGTCTGGGGGCACTTCTTATATTATTAGCACCACGAATATCAAAAAAGTATCTTAATAAATGTGTCAGGATCGCTATAATTACTGCACCTGTGGAGACATATGCTAGCCTCTATACCTTGTTAAAATAACTGCCACCAGTACTAGATAATCGCTTCTATCATCTTTTTGTTGGTAAAGAATATAAATTCTCTTTTCTGAGAGTAGTTGCACGTTTTTAACATTTGCGCCAATTGTCAAAAATTCGAAAGAAAAAATTACGTCAGCAGGAACTTGATGACAAAATTAAACGCAGGGCAAAGACTTTGGACTACTGGACTGAGTCGTCTTCAGATTATCTATTGGTAAATTTGATATTTTTAGTAATCCCTTGGGAAGATTATTCCATAATGACCGTGTTAAGTATGAAATGCCTACTGGATGAGCTATTATTTGCTGCCAGTTGTGTAGTTCTGGGTTCATATAATGACTTTCTTGTTGTTGCCGAAACCGGAGTTTTTCGTCTATTGACAAAACTCCAGATAATCTAACACCCGAGAGTGATTGAATTTGGATTCCATTCTTTACTGGAAAAGATTGCGGCCCACCCATCTGCCTTTGCAGTTTTATTACAATTCCCATATATTCATATCTCGCATGTTAGCACTCTTCGAAAAGTCCTTCCGTCTTAAATAAAAATGCATTTTCCAACCCATAGCCCAGACATTCATCCATTCAATTGGTCACGTTAAAGTAACTAAGTGGCTGATGCCTAAGAGAATGGCAATACCTTAGGCTCCTTACATGGTTTCGATAAATCTGTTGGTTGCGTTTCACAGATTCATGATCTACAGATCACTTAATTCAGCGCAAAAGGCGACTCCAACAACTACTGCCAGGTCAACGACAATCATCCCTACAACAACTAGTTCCCATCCGACAACAACAACCCCCAAGCCAACCACTTCCACCCCAAAACCAACAACAAATACAACTCTATGACCACCAATAGTAGCCACAACATACCTAAACCAAATATCACCGCTCTAAAACCCAATACAACAACCACAACTCCGAAACCTGCAACAGCAACACCCAAACCGGCAGCGAAACCTACACCGGTAGCAGTTCCACCTCCTAAGTAACTCCACTCCAACACCCCGCATACCATCAAAAGATCCTAATCCAATCGTTGAGCCACTTCAAAATGATACCAAAGCACCACAAGAGATGCTAAAGATAATATTTTCGAGTACCATGGTTATTTCAAAGGACGACACCTTTTTATCTTTCATTCTTTAGGCTTTTTTTTTCCTAAAGAAATACTCTTCTTATGGCTTTTCTTTCCTCTTAAATGTGTTGTTTGTAGTTGAATTCGTTTTTTATTCACACTTGGCATAAATGATTGAATGTAGTGTATCTTATGTAAATATTGCGCCATTTTTGATGTCTTTTTAATGTTAATTCATTTGCACCAAATGCAAAAACTCTTAGTTGTCAACATAATTTCCTTCATTAGACTTCTGAGCACCTCTCAGGCAAGTTCTAAAAAAAAAAAAAAAAATGTTAACGAACAAAAATACTTCAAGCGCTTTTTGTACTTGGACTTCGGAACAAGTGGAAATCGTTATCCTGATGAGATAAAACACCACATCGATTAACCAGACCTGGTCGCTTCTGCTCTAGTTTCGATTTTAATCTGCACGTTGACAGTTGACTTATTCGGTGATAAATTGAGTATGAAACAGCAGCCCTAAGTGGATTATTCTCTCAGCATCCCACCACCATGCAGACAGTAACACTTAGAGCGGGCAAAGTTCATCTCTGTGATGTTGTGATCCCGTAGTGATCCTGTTCATATACGAGTCTTCACTGGGACGCGCCAGAAGCGCAATGCAAGCTTCAATTTTTTGCTGACGATTATTTTGCGATAGTAGGTGTGATACCCATTTTTTATATTATATGGTGTAGGATGGCGCTTAAAGCTACGTCTGACGCGACCGCACTAAGCGATAATGGTGCATTGATGGCAAGATAAAGTAAAGGTGTGGGTTGTGCTAGCTTGTTCTTGCACAGGTCAAAAGCTGCTTCCGCCTCTGGAGTACACACAATTACAAATGGATCATTTCTTTTGCTACTACTGATAGGATTCTGCAATATCATTTGGTTGTCGACTGCCCCTGGGATAAAGGACTGGTAAAAGTTGATAATGGCAAGAAATCTTTTAAGTTCCCTTGACATTTTTGGTTCTCTAAACTCTTTAATGAATTTTACCTTGGTATCGAGCTGTTTGATTTTTTCGGAGTTGATTTGATGGCCAAGAAACGTTATCTCTCGCTGGCCAAGAACGCAGTTGTAGGGATTTTTCATAAGTCCGTACTTCTTAATGCAGCATTGAGCATTCGGAATATGATAGATATGAATTCGAACAAGCCAAAATGTGTTATTATAGCCGTTTTCGGAATATCATAGGGCTCCGCATGGATTTGGTGGACTGCTCTGTCAAAATCTATCGTAGAAAACACCGACTTGCCACTCAATTTGTTGCAAAGATCCTGCACGTACTGTATCGGATACCTATCTGCGTTTAAATTGCAGTAGTCACCGCATTGCCTGGTCATATGCAGTGGGCAAGCCCAATTTCGTTTCGAAGGGTGGCAATTACCTTTTGACATCTGGTATCTGAATTCGGCCTGTGCGTCTTTTAACTTTTCGGCGTTGAGGCGACAAGCGCCAGCAAATACTGGAGGGCTATTCGTCTGTTTGTTCATGCAAAACCGTTCCTCAAAATCAGCTAAAATGTGTGGAAATGGACAATTAATATTGAATGCTTTAATAACAGTTACCTTGTTCGCAAAAAAGCCTGTTGTTGTTGCTTCAATTTTGGTTATAGTATCTTTTAGCCGCTTACGCTTGAGGTCGATTATAATCCCAAATTGGTTGACCAAGTAAATACATGTTTTAATTCTAAGTCCATAGTCAGCCCTTTTTGTCCAAAAGTTTTTATTTCGCTGCCGTTAGCTGTGAATAGTGTTGTTTTTGCCGAGGAAAACCGATCACTGTATGAAGGTGGTACGAGCAAATTGTCAGCGCCGCTGTCAATTAAAAATGTTCGCTTTCAAGTTTAATTGTAAACAACTAATCTGAACAGCTGCTGACCAATGTGTTGTTTACTAGCTGAAACATTGATCAACGTAACGGGTTTCAGCGTTTTGATGCTGCTGTGAATGAACATGGTTAACGACACTTTTTAGCAATTCTGCCGAATCGCTTGTGGAGCAAGGAGACACCGTTGTTTCGACGACGTCGAGCACTTACACTTCTGCTGCGGTTACGATAAGCGCGTGTACTTGGATTGCTATTCTACTCTTTTAGCTGATGCCTTATCTGTTGAATTTGTTGCGGTAGTTCCTGCAATGAAGACTTGTTCGGTGTTGATTGACAAAGTGTGTGTAAAATCTCCGATGTCCTTTATTTTCTCTGCTTAACAGCAAAAGTTGTTAGCTTTTTACTAGAAGCCTGCGGTATAAGCACGAACCTGCGATGGTGGTCGTTGCAACCATAAAGACTTAAAGAAATCGTTGTTTATTTGATTTAAATCTTAATCCTTGGGTTCAGTTAAGGGTTTCTTTTGTCGCCTAGATCCACTACTGAGAGCAGCTTTTTGCTGCAAAATATCTGGAAATAGTTCAATTATCCGAGCTTCAAAATTCTCGTACTTGTTATCTGAAGGAGGATTCAACAAGGCATTCGAAACATGTGTCAGAACTTAAGATTTGATTGCTTCAATGATCGCATTGAATTTTAAAGAATCTCTTACAATTTAGGCTGTATGAAACTGTTCTTCAATTTGCGCGAACCATATCTGGGGGTTTCCCTGACAAAATGGTTGGAATCGTATTCCTACTCTGGTGATCATCTCTGGCGAGGTTTCACGTGACGTGATTTAGCAAAAGGCATTGTTCTTCGATTAACTTTCGTTTTTCATGTTGTAGGTGTGTATTCTCGGGCTCACCAAATGTAGAGATTAATTAAAAGACAGAATTTTGGTTAAATCTACTTATTTATTAATTATAAAAATCTTACAACTTTTCTTACTGATTAATTTCTTGACGTCGGACGACCTAGAAGAAGAAGAACAAGGAATTATATTTGTCGTATTTAGGCTGATTCATCGTGAAGTATGATTTATAATGTAAAATAAAACACATAAATTTGAAAACGAACTTAATGTTTTATTATGAGTTAAAAGAACAATTCATGGCATTTACTATATAAAAATGATATTAGGTAATTGTTGGCCACAACTACGTGTGAGGTGGTCCGTTTGACAAGTCCAATGGGCGACTCCTTCGAGCATAGCGACTGGTATCTCGCGGATAACACAAATAATATTGGCTTCCAAAGCGGCAATCGTAGCTGGATTATTCCTTAAGACCTGAGAATTTACATATCCTCAGAGAAAATAGTTCAAAGGTGTGATATCGCATGATCTAGGCGCCCAATTTATCGTATCAAAACGTGAAATTAAGTGTTCACCAAAATGATTTCTCAACAAGTCCATTGTTTATTGTTTCATGCGCTGTATGGCACGTAGCGCCGTCTTGTTGAAACCAGAGCTCACCGAGATCATGTGCTTGAATTTCAGGAAGCACATAGTCCGCTAACATGGCGCGATAACGATTATCATTGCAGGTAACATATTTGAAGAGATATGGATCAATGATTCCACCAGCCCATAAACCACACCATACCGCTGTTTTTAATGGATGTTATGGTAGTTCTTGCTACTTTTCGGGTTGCTCATCAGCCCAAATATGGCAATTTTGTTTATTAACGTATCCATTGAGTCAGAAATGGGCCTTATCGCTGAACAAAATTTTACGATAAAACACCGAATTCTCATTGAGTTTTTCCAGAGCCCATTCACTGAAAATATGACGCAAATTCAAGTCGCCTAGCTTCAATTCTTGCACAAGTTGAAATCCTCACGTAAAATTGTCGAATACGCCAAGCCAAGCTGCTGAGAACGACGAGGAATCGATTTGCCACAGTCTTCGCGTACACTCACTTCACTACGTGCTGGATGTGGTCTAATCGGTCGAGTATCATCCCATAATGTAAACTGGGACTTAAATTTGCGAATGTTATTGGCAATATGGCATGGAATTTGTATGTAGTCGAATGTAATTCCGTCGGCGTCAACTCTGACATGAAGGCATAACACTGATGTTGAAGTGGTTTCTGGCTGCGCTAAATGTATCTAACTAACAACCAGCACGTACTAAGACGCACTGGTTGAGGATGCACTGGCTCCAGTTTGACAACCACCTCTGGAAAAATATCGAAACCTTATACACCTGAGTTTCAAACTACTACACCACCCGCCCGGGCCCTGGTGAAAAGCCATTAAAAGGATATTCATATCGCCATGGTGAGCACGCGGAACTATAAAAAAAAAAAAATAATAACGTTTTCAGTAGGACGATTATGTGCACCGTAAGTTCCTCGAACCGCATAAAAAACATTTCTCACAGAACGCTGATTTTTGTAATATAGCTGAACAATTTGGAGACGATGCCTGTGTGGTGTGAGTCTTTCTATGATGACTTGTCAAACGATACTGAACAAAAATAACAAAGCAGTTTGATAGGAGTCACACGTGATCTGTCAAAAAAAGCCTGGCACCCTATATATGTATACATATTATCGTGAAATTAAAAAAACTAGTTAAGGGTGTAACAGTTTGATTAAACAAAGATGAGATAGCGAATGATTAATGAATTTTAGAATGTACACTGTGTTGGGACTGAAAATTTACTCATCGTCATCATTACCATCGTCTTAAGTTTACAAATAAAACATATATGTGCTATATATGTACATACAAATGAATTATACCAAAAATGTATTTATAATATGCTGGTCAGATTTAAATCTGGCGATTTTTGTATACCAGTCACCATATTTTCCTAATTGTTGAATTCGTATAAAATTTAAAACGTTAAAAAATAACGTACTATGTAAAAAACCATCGCAACAATAAAAGTCTAAAAAAAAAGCTTTTTTGTATTCATTACCCTTAGGGGAAACTCTGCTTGTTCAATTTGTCGTTCGCAATAGTTCGCTAATTTCTTCGGTGTTGGTTCCAATGCTTAACATTTCGTCGCGCAACATACTGGTACATTACTTAAGTATATTTCGCATTTTTCGCAACCGTTGTCAATCGGTCAACGCATCAACCAGGACCTTCCTATCTTGATAATCAAGAGTTAGTAGGGATCCTCCGGTTGACGGTCTAACCCTCAGATCGTTTACACTGAGAACGAATAATGTTTTAAATTTGTTTTCAAAGTTTAGAGATCGCCATACTTCCTTTTATGAAACTAAATTGGTACTTTAATAATTAGTTTAAGATAACGCAAAAATCATTGTATCATTGTAATCATTGTATGTACATACATCGTTTGTATAAAAATAGTGCTACTTTGTGTCTTGAAGATAAATTATTGGCATTGATATCGTGATATCCATAACTTACTGCGAATGTTTCAACTTAAAATCAAGGATATTAGAAGTTTAAGCAAATATAGAATTTCAACAAGTAAAATCCATTTAAAAAATAAAAGTGGAGAAGTGGAAAACTTTGAAGATAATAAAGAGAAGAGATTTTTCAGTTTTTTTTTTCAGTTTAGATCCATTTTTTATTTACTTAATATAATGATTCTTATAAGTTAAACAAAAAAAAAAAACGCTTAAAAATTAGTTTAAATAACATAAAGTTATTTCAATCTAACTTACTGGCCCCATGCGGGCCCTCTAAGTGTAACCTAACACTTAAACTATGCCTTTAAACGTATCTTACAGTATATTCTTATTTACATGTTTAAAACTAAAACTAAGAAAATTAAATACTGAAAATTAATAACCTTACTGATATTTGGAAGAAGACTGATAGAGCGGAGATTCGCTGGATTGGATGTATCGTTATTCCTTTTAGGGATTGGATGTACCACCGCAGTTTTCCAATGCGATGGGTAATGGGCATTATTCATCGCATTGTTAAAGAAGGTGGTATAAATGTAAACCGCTTCTAGTGGGAGATGTCGAAGTACAATATTTGGTATTTCATCGGTTCCCACTGTTTTCTTACTTCTTAGCGATTCGAAGACCGTTTGGAGCTCTTCCTTCCTACACTGAACTGGGTGAAACCCGAGTTCTCGAATCGCCAATTCACTATTTCATTTCGAAGGTAGAAGTTGTGCACAAGGACTCGATTCTCCAGATCGAGAGAAGAGATTCTTCAATCACAAATGCACGTATTTTCGACAAAACTCAAAAAAACTCTCTCAAACGGCTTAGAAATATCAAGCGCAACTATCTTGCTTCACCAGATTAATGTACACTTTGGTTCTACTTTTTGGTGAAAAATGCCAATATATCACCAGTAGACCTGTTGGTGCGAGATATTTCACTAACTGACGATTGACCTTATCAAAAGGGAGAGAGGAGAAGATTCGCCTTTTAGGCCTTTATCAACCCGGAAAAAGTTCTAAAGAGAAGGAATGATGAAAAAGCTTATGCAGTGGTTTTGCCAACGTAGAAGAACTCCTCTTTAGAATAAAAGGAGATATACCGTCTTGATCAGTGGATTTGTACTCTTGTACATACCATATCACTGATATTTATACCTAACATGGAAGTAAGTATTTCATCTACTATGTATTATTGTATATGCAATAGAGGAGATAAATCGAGTCATGGAGTCAGTCTTCATAGCTCTTATCACCAAATTTGATCGAAGAGTGCATAAATTTTTGAGATTGCTAACTAGTTTTAAAGACTTATTTCTTGGGCAGGACATCTTATACAATATAATGCAAGATGACGAAACACACCTCCTGGACCATATGTTATGTTTCAAGGTCTTATAATTCAAGGTTATTTTTTTTCTGAAACTAATTTTCTTTATTCCCACCCTGAGGTAAAGTATTGTACAAACCAAAGTCTTTTACTCCCAGGATCTGTTTTAAGTTTTTATTATTTATATTAAAGAGTGTCAACATCTAAAGGACACCAACAACAGGTGAATTAGAAGGCAAACTATAAAGCACATCATACGTATAGGTTCAGATTTGCATGTAGTATATGGGAAGAGGGATGAGTTTTTGTGTGGTTATGTCAATTTGGTTCGATAAACGGATTACGGCAGTGATTATAAGTGATTACAAAGTTATATTAATATGAGTTTATGTGGTAGAAGGACATGTAACATATACACAAACGCACATGCATATAGGGATGGGCACTACATCGTTCTCGTAGCTGGCAGATGAAATTCGTTTGGGAATTAATGTCTGTACACATGGTTTCGATATAAATGATGATTTTATGAGGATTGTTCTGTAACGAAATTAGATTAAAAATGAACTTATGTACATATAGATGGACATCAGCTCAACTTATGCAATGGGTAGCATACTAAAGTGCAAGTGTACCTTGTAGGATTCAAGTAATGCATAAGCAAAGCTGTATCCTTAGTTTTGGATCAAGTGGACGTACAAATGTCTAAAAGTTTTAATATTTACAACGATACTTGTTAATGTTCATAGAGACATAAGTTCCCAAGTGTAGAAATTGAATTGAATTTATTTGTCTGTCTCATGTTTTGGTTTAATTAATGTGTGGTGAACAGGTAGGAAGAGCAGCAATTCTTCAAAAAGATTTATACTTTTTTTTAAGTGCACACATTTCTGTATGCTCACACCTTTTCTTTACACTGAATCCCTAAAAAGGTTAGGATCTTTACGTAAACGTATGAACTTGAAGGTTCCAGAAGGACTGCTTAAGATAACAAAATTTTTGAACTTATAGTGGCTAGCCGATCTGAAGCCTAGGGAAAACAAACGTCGGTAGCTGTTCAGGCAAAATCACCGAAATCACATGGAGTTGCATGAAGCGGTACTCGAAAAAATTTTAGCACATTCGAACATTCAGTTAATTGAAAAGGTTCTCGGTAGTTTTCAGGAACAAGAGACCTTGTTAAGAGACAAAAGTTATCGCCTAGCTATTATGCATAGCGCTTTAAATGATCTACGTGATCATATCGACAATCTTCGCGTGATAGACAAACACCGAATGGAACACCAGTTCTCGGAGGACACAGCTTAAGGTCACTCAGGAATGCCTCACTAAAATGGACTATTTGATAAGATATGTACACTTCGTACTTGGTATAAGAACTGGAGCTTTATTCAATTTTTTTACTCTATTGATACTTCAAAATACCGAAGTTAACAATCAATAAGTTTGCAACTTAAGCAAATCAATAACACTATGGAAATTATTGGGCATACGATATTGACTTTGTTATCGCTTTTTCTACACATATAGGGTTTTCCAATAAGGACTTGACAGCTTTGAATTTAATTTGTGAACGCACTCTTTCACTAATCATCAAACTGTCACTGTCAATTTATTCAGTAAACTCAACATTTTCATCATGGTAAAGTACACTAACAAGCAACGTCTGCAAATTATAAAAATTTTCTGCAGATATTCGGAGTCGCAAAATTTTCTTCAGTGACCAAACTCATTTTTGGCTCAATGAGTTCGTCAATAAGCAAAATATGCGTTATTGGTCGGTTGAAAACCCACATGTGCTTCATGAATCACTACTTCATCCACAAAAAAGAACTGTTTGGTGCGGTTTACATGCCGGCGGCGTTATTGGGCCATATTTCTTCGTCGACGATAACGATCGTCACGTTACTGTGAATGGTCAGCGTTATCGCGCCAGATCACCGATTATTTTTGGCCCGAATTGGAAGATATGGACTTGGACGACATGTATTTTCAACAGAATGGTTCCACAAGCCTCACAGCACACGCTACAATCGATTTATTGATGAGTAAGTATGGTAAGCGTGTTATCTCAAGACATGGGCCAGTCGATTGGTCGCCTCGTTAGTGCGATTTAAAGTCGCTTGACTATTTACTGTGGGGGTACGTTAAGTCATTGGCTTATGCTAACAGGCCGACGACGTTGGAAGATCTCAGAGCAAACATTTAACGCGAAATAGCTGCCGTTTCGGCCGAAATGTGTGGTCGAGTCGTTGAAAATTGGGTCCATATGAACGAAGTCGAGTTCCATTCATAAATGTTTTGATTGTACTTCAAGCCAATAAAAAAGTTTTTGAAGTACCGCAAATGGTTTGCCTTTTATTTAAAAAAAAAAAAGTTGTCAAGTCGTCATTAGAAAACCCTATATATAACTGCAAGATCACTCCGCAATCTGTATACCTTATCAGTTTCTGTGATGGCTGGCACTTAGGTGCATATGTTCAAAAGCGGGGGGGGGGGGGGGGGGGGAGGAAAGAGGGTTTTTTTACTTCTTTCCAGCAGCCATTTAGTTGTGCTTCCTTAACATTGTAATAGATTCCGTGGCATAGATCGATGGCTTGAGTTGGATTAAAGAAAGTTTTGTTGTTATTACTGAGCACAATTTGTTGCACGAAGTCTCCATGCTCCACAATTATAGCTTGAGCCTCGATGGTTGAAACGCTGATAATGGCCTTTTTAGAGAGAGGAGAGGAATGTTGAACGGCACGATAACCATATGTCTGCGAATGGCCTTCGTTATTCTGTTAAGAGTGAATAGTGCGTCTACATTTGATAAAGTTGGCAGTCTGTAAAAGTTCAAATCTCCGTTTAATTTATTGACATAAGTCTGTAGAGTTTCGACGGGCCTAGATTTGAGTGCTGAAGGTGCACTTCAACAACTTTAGATTCTGGGTCATTGATGCCTACCATGAGGCGGGATGCTTCTTCTAATAACCTTTTTATTTTATTCTCTAATTTAACAATTTGGTGCTCTAGTTGGTAATTCTCCTCTGCCTAACATGCGTTGCCGGCAATCATAAGTATTTGGGGATCAAATTCGACAATTTCTTTTAGAACTATAGGCTTAATGAAACACTTGGTCTGTTCACTGAGATAGCTTGCAGTGATCCCTTCCTTAATTGTCATGGCCTCGCATCTAAGAGTTTCTTTTAGGAAACGGCAGTGGCGATATAACTTGGAGTAGCTGCTCTTCTAATATTGTTGCCAGTAATCGTACAGTTCCCTCACATGACTGTCAATCGTAATTATTCAAAGAGTATTTGATGAAAGTGTCTCCCAGTCGGTGAATATGAATACCTGGATTGAGTGTTTGGATTTCTAAGGCTTTAGTTGTTGGAGTAGTGAAGCCCAGCCAACATAAAAGTAATCGGGTTAGTAGTGAGGTGGTGCGACCATGCTGCCGTTGCTTCGGCGTACGGTAGGCTCGTTTTGGGCATCTTTTGGGAAAAGAGGGAAAAAACGATTTGTTGCGCGATGCACGACCTCTCTCTTGGTTGTCTTTATATCGCCTCTCCAAATATCTCCCTTACTAGGATAGCGTTCAATAATTCGGCCCATTTTTCAATCGGCAGGAGTAACACTTGGTTCTTGTAGTAATACAAGATCCCCGATGCCGAGTGTTCGAGCTGGGAATCTCCGTTTATTTCTCTTCTGCAGTTGGTGGAGGTACTCTTGGTGATGAAATGAAATGATGTAAGGACGGGTGCGTCTTTTGTCTCAGATGATGTAATGGTCGGCTATTCAAAATACCTTCAACGCGACCTTATAAAAAGTTCAATTCTTCATAGGTCAGATTATTTATATGAGACTTCTTCTTCATAGACTCAGCCTCCCATAGCCTGCCGAAGTTCGGACTGTTGGGCGGATTGCACATCCAAACAATCTCCACGATCGATAGTCTGTCCTGCAGTTATCGGTGACCTTGTTCCATTCTTGATTGATCTTTTTTGCTTTAATAATATTGTTACCATTATCAGAGAGGATCAGGGATGGCCAGCACCGTCTGTTTGCGAAGCGTGCGACGGCTGCCAGGAACACTTGCGTACTTAGATTCGAGCAAATTTCTAAATGAACAACTTTGGTTACTAAACAAACAAAGACCGCTACCCAAACTTTTATGATTTTATCAAACCTTATTGAGCTGGCTTTTATGCAGAAAGGACAGCACAAATCGACACCGATTTTTGTAGTGATTTTAGAGTGATTCGTTCCGTGGATAGATCTGTGTTTGGCATACTATCAAATCAACCAAGTGGCATTTGGTCTACAATATCGGATGCTTTTGACTTTTTGGGAGGTTGAAAAGTCACACGAAGGATATTGTCATCCAGACTAAACATTTGAGTTAAAGATGTCAACCAACTTCTCTTCAGAAAGGTTTTTGATTTCTTGAAGTGGGCTATTTCGGTATTATATCAAAGATGCTGCTGAAACCGGATGATTTTTGCCTAAGCATTGGATATTTCTTCAGCGGGGATTGAGACGGTCTAACGTATTTGCTTTTTTCTGGCCCATTGAAGACAATAAGCGGTTACTCGTAGTAGACGGTTAAAGCAGGAAAACCTCTCCATAAAGCTTTCTTCATCAACCATATTTCGAGAGACATGTGTCATGGTATTTTCCATATCTTTGAAAGGAGTGAGTGGAAGCTGATCATGCATAAGCTAGGTTGGACCTTTAAACCAAAGTTGACAGCTAGTTAGATGTTTGGGAGAGAGTCCATGTGAAGCTGGGTCAGCAGGATTTTCCGAAGATTTGACGTAATGTATATCCGCCGGACTGATGACTTTCCGAATTTAGGGCCACTCTTCTAGTCACAAATTTGCTGTCGATCTTGTTGTTACTACGCACCCAACTAAGGGCTACCTCACCATATGTGTAAACGATCACCGCGATATAAGGATAGTGGAACTTACTTCTGACTTGTTTAAGAAGTTCGGTTAGGAGCACAATTCCTTCTAGTTCCATCTTTGGGATTGTGCATAATTTACTGTCTTTGTTTGCTCTTGTCTTTAGTGGTGTGACCGATCCCTGGCTGTTAAAAATCGGGTTATGTAGGCTTCCCCATTTTTTACTCGACTGTAAATTACTGCTGCGTAGCCGTCACAACTCTTGTATGTGTATCCGGAGGAGCATAATAACTGGTAGGATACAACCTATGGGATCGTAAAGGGATGCAGCCATAGACAGTAGACCTTTTTTAGTGTATGCTACTTGGTCTTTATTCGGGATACGGATAAGGAATGTGTATTCTACTGGATTGTAGTTAATACCCAGGATTTTCATAATTAAATCGACGCACAGCCTCTTTGTAGGCGGCGAACTTTTTATTATCCTCAATATTGTGAAGTTATTGGGTTATTGGTTGACCATTTTGTCAGAGACAACTTTCCGGCCTCTAGAGTTGAGATAATCTTAGCGATTTGTACTTGGCATTCTTTAATGCTATCGGCTCCCTTAAACAAACCATCCTGGTAAATAAAGTTCTTAATAATTTGCTTGGTTGAACGTTTATTTAAGAAAAACATGTACAATAGTATTATTCAAAGTAGTACCCATCCGAAGTGGATGCCATCCCAAGAGAACCGCGACGGCTTGGCAGCCAAGAATGAATCAAGCCAATTTTTGATATTCTGCTCTGATGTGAACCGTATTTCAGTGAGGGCGTTCTGCATCGACCGGAACAAATGGTTGTCAGAAGGGGCAAGGTCTGGGCTATAAGGCGGGTGGGGTAAGACTTCCCATCCACTGTTTTCCAAATAGTTCTTAACTGGAAAAGCAACGTGGGGCCGAGCGTTGTCAAGATGGAAAATTATTGCCTCGTGTCTGGTCGCATATTCCGGGCGTTTTTCGGCTACTGCTCTCTTCAAACGGATTAATTGTGTTCGATAGCGTTATCCATTTATGATTTCACCCAATTTTAGCAGCTCATAATACAGCACACTCATCTGATCCAATCAAATACAGAGCATTACCTTTGCGCCATGGATATTCGGCTTTGCCGTTGATTTGGCTGGTTGGCCGGGTTTCAAATATGATTTTTTGTGCTTGGGGTTGTCGTAATGGATCCATTTTTCATCATCAGTAACAATTCGATGCAAAAATGACTTCCTTTTGAGGCGTTCCAGCAGCATTTCGGACATGCAAAACCGCCTTTCGACGTCTCTCGGCTAGAGTTCATGTGGAACTCAATTTCCTTGCTTTTGAATATATCCCGGTGCTTTTAAACGTTTTGAAATGGCTGCTTGAGTGACACCCAAGGATTCTGTGAGCTCTACTTTTGTTTGGCAGCAATATTCATAGAGTAATGCTTCCAGTTCTTCATTATCAAACTTTTTTGGCTGCCCAGGACGTTCATCGTCTTCAAAGTCAAAATCACCAATTTTATATTGTGGAAACCACTTTTGACACGTTCGCTCAGCTAGCACATGTTCACCATAAACTTCCACCAAAATACGATGACTTTCGGCAGCAGTTTTCTTCATATTAAAGTTATGAAGAAGAACTCCCCGCAAAAACATTTTTTCAGGCACAAAGTTCGACATATTTGAGTGAAAAAAAAAAATATTGTTGCTTACGCTTTAAATGAATGACATATACTGAAATGACGTATAATGACAGTAGCTTTCCAACGCATGTTTCAATGGAATAATACAAGTTACGCCATCTCTTAGCAAACCGCACGAATAGACCATTATTAGACCATTGTTAGATTCGAATACTCTGCAAGCCGCTCAACATCCCCGGCAACTGATGCTCAGTTCTCGGACTAGGATGATGTCGCTATATAGTTTGAATAGTCGTGAAATCTTCTCCTCCAAAGCCCGTCAATGCAAGCGGGACCGAATATATTTCACCCACTTTCGATTGAATCCATGCTTCAGAATTATAAAGTCGGACTAGGATGATCGAGGTTTTATATAGAGTCTCTATATAGGGCCTAACTATTCAATTGCCTTCTTAATCTAAGGAAATAGCGACTATCAGACGTGATTCTTCGTTTTATTTCTGCTAACAACAGCAGCATTTATTGAACAGACGATGAAGACAAAGTTCCTTCGCACCTCAAAATAATAGCTGTCGACTGTGACATTCAATCCTATTAGCCGATGTTGTGTATCGCTTCTTGTCGACAGCATTTACCACAGCTTCTATTTAAACAGTGGCGAATACACCGGTGACAGTCCACCGATATTTGTCAATTTTGTCGACATCATTGAAGTACGCTAATAATTGCACACACATTTAAAAGATTGTGATTCCAATGTTGGCTTGTGAGTTCCGTACAAATCCTTGAAGTATGATATTGAAAATGTCTAATGACGACACGTGTTCTTGCCTAAAACCTTTTTGAGTCGTTACTGACTTTAAAGAAGCAGCGAGCGTTCTCCGGATTAGCTCGGAAACGATTCAAAAACTAGACATGGCTCTACAAAGCTTCTTTTCTGTTCGTAGAGTTCACGATCGGCTCTGGTTAACCGTTCCAGCGTCAGTTTGTACGATTTTTGTTAAGATACAAATGCTTCCGGGATTTTTTTGGTTAAAGCAGGAATTTCCTGGTAGCGGTCAGGTGAAATCCAACACATAAGTTACGGCGTCTCTAAAATCCACTAATCGTCGGTTCTTGACCCCGGCGACATAAGGGTGGTTAAGAGATATGGGGATACGAGATCGGCAAATATAATGGTGGTCTGTTGTGATTACAGTTCTTCTACGTTACATCTTCTAGCAATAGTTCCTTTTCATTGGATGCATTCTAAACGCCATTCGCAATAAGGTCAACTTGATTTAGCTGGTGAAACACGGGTAGGTTCCGGCCCACAGCCCTCAAATCATTCTGACCTGAAGCTGCCTGGCAACGAACTAACGACATTATTCTCTACTCCCCGCGGTCTTGTCATTTACGTGCGTAGTGATGTATCTTACCAAACTCCACTACATTGTATAACCCCTTCCAATCCGGAATTCGATTTCATATGGTTAAAATTCCACTTCCGTAACCAAATTATCCACAACTGCTCTATCTACAGCAGCCATACACTGGACGGCAGTTCGACCTTAAAGAGTTTGATAGGTTTTCTGACTCCAAATACTGAAACCGTTATTACGAACAATTTTAATACACACAATTCTGGCTGGCTTCTATATTCTGGACAGACAACACTCGAACGACAGAGCCCACGCGAATACCAGACATTGATGGTCATACCATCAATACCCTGGATTTGTTTTAATTTCTTACCCTGATAAGTACACCGTTGATGTGCTCTCCCGTCTAGGCTCGTCGGACCATTGTGTGATATCAGTTAATTTCTCGTATACTGAACAATTTTAATTCCTAAAAAAAACAAAAAAAAACTTATCCAATACCAAAAAGCCAATTGGAGCGGACTTAAAACCTTCCTTAAGAATTTTAACTGGTCGTTATGTTTCCTCGATAACGACGTGGCTGCCGCTGCTGATACCATCATTAACACTATTCTCTTTGGAATGAGATAATTTATCCCTCATCGGATGAAGGGAATCACACTAAAAGAAAAGGCATGGTAGGATTCGAGCAGTAAAGAGGCTGTCAGGATTATAGAAAAATTTTTTCGGTCCTTTAAGATTAACCTGACAGAGGAAAACCGAAAAATATTTTAACGAACCAGGAATGATTTCAACGCCCTTCTTAAGCGTGTGAAATTTCAACAAGACCAAAAACTGAGACAAAAATACTACAATGTTACAAAGGTAGTAACAATTTTAAGTTGCTCGTCAAAAATTTTAGAAATTATGCCGCATCCTCCCAACGCTAATTTATAATGACATTGCAGCTATCAGCTCTTTGAACAAGGCCAATCTGCTTGCTGCAATCTGCCCAACCCTTCCAACCCAACGCGCGCACGTGAGTGCGTTGAGTCATCAATGGGACGCATCCACTTTTGCATTGGTATAGTAGTAAGAGTCCTTACAAATCTTAACATTCTCAATTCCGCTTCTCCGGATGGTATATCCCCTTTTATTTTGAAAAGATGTTCTTACATGCTGGCAAAATAACTGCGTAAGCTCTTTTATCAGTCCTTCTCTTTAGGACTCTTTCTGAGCAGATGGGAAACAGCATTAATCCAACCCGTCCCTAAGAAAGGCGAATCTTCTTCTCTCTTCACTTCGCTCTCAAGGTTTCACGCGATGTAAGAAATATTTCCCCCCTCTGATCTGGGCTCAATATAACTGGGGAATAATGATAACACCCAGCTATCAAAATATTCAGGAAGATTTGCTATTTCATCATGCATCGTTTTACGTTTTATTAAAAAGAATTATCGAAATTCTTTCTCAGTTATAAATACGCAACGTGAATTTCGTTGTTAGGTCGGTCATCATCATGACTTCAGTGCGCAGGCAATTCGACGCACCGTGAAAAATTTTGAGTGTAAGTACATACATACGTGGCGGCCAGTATCGAAGAAGACCCAGAAATGTCGATTCGGCGTCGATCAGTTGAATAGGGCACCACCAGAGAGTCAACTTGGCTTATTTTGCGGTTGAAATCGTTCTTGTATTCGTTTTAGATTGTGCTAACTCAAAAATTGAAGCTAGGCGACCATATACAATTCCTTGAGTTCGCTTATTGGGCGCTGGAAACGCTGGCTGGAGATCCAGACTTTTGTCAAAAATTCATCTTCTCGGACGAGGCCCATTTATGGTTCGGCGGCTAAGTCAACAACGAAAATTTCCGTTACTGGAGTGAATACAATCCACAAGTGTTCGGTTAAGTATCAATGCATCCACAAAGATTGACTGTTTGGTGCGGTTTATGGCATGATGGCACCATTGTCGTCAATGATATCAGGTATAGAGCAATGTTAACTGACTTTCTATGTATAGAGCTTGACAACACCGATATGTCAGAGCTGCGGTTTCAACAAGATAACTTGAATTGCCATACAAGTGACGCAACGCTCGAAGTTGTAAAGGAGAATCTTGGCGACTGGGTCATCTCACGGTAAGCGTTGAATTCGCCTGAATTGTCCGCCGTGATCATGCGATTTGACACCACCCAATTATTTTCTTTGGGATTAGGTCAAGCCCCTCGTCTACGCTTACAAACCTCGAGAGCTTCTGAGCTCAAAGACAATATTCGGCCAACGCTATTGCCGGTATAACGTCACACATATTGGACCGAATGATCAAAAATTGGACCGACAGCTTGAAGCACTGCCACCGAAGCCGAGGCGGCTATTTAAATAATGTGCTATTCTGCATAAAATGGCATAAATTTAGCTTCAAAACAAAGTTAGAATCAGTTTCATATCTTACACCATTGTTGTTGCATTTAATTTTTTTTTTTTTCTATAGTTCTTATCTGGTCACCCTGTATAAGGTATTCATCCGCCCATGCATACATCTGGCCAAAGTCTCCTAAAACATCTCTGCACCTGCTAGATAGGATTCAAATCCGTGCGTTAAAACTCATGGATGTTTCCAATATCAGTCAGTCAATTGACACCCTCGAACACAAACGTAATGTTTCCTGTTTCACTTTGTTTTGTTGCTATTTCCACCATCAGTGCTACATAGAAATCCATAGAAGATTGCCTGTAGCACTCCGCCTCTTCAAACTTTCACCCGTCAAACTAATACCCGTTTCGCTATGAATGTTCATCAGTATACCACTATCCACTCACGTTCGGACGTACTCTGAAATATCGTGATTTGTTGCTAAGCCGTACAACCTCTTTTTTTTCCTCCTTAAGTTTACTTTCGTCCGCGCTATGAGCAAAGTTTTTAAGGGTGTAATAATCCCTTGAGCTCGCGCTAATTTATCTATAGTTTTATTTTTAATTTTTTTTTTTTTACTAGAACTCTATGGTTTTATCACGGTCGTCATGTAAAATTCCTAGTGAATTTTTAAATTAAAAGACGAAGCCACATCTAACTATTTAAAACGTTTTATTCTTTATTTTATATAAAACTCAAACGAACGATTCACCTTTGACGTTGTCATTATACGAGTAAATCTTCAATTAGCAAACTATATTAACGAAGAAAGGAAGGAAAGTGGGTGGGAAAAGTTTGTTCTTGTGAGAAGTTTACTGTATGGATTAACGTTAAAGTTTTACATAATGCAAAACTCAAATTAATTTTTATTTAAGGCGAAAAATTTAAAAATTCTCTGTTTTCTTTGAAACGTATGAATAAACTAAAACGTTGGCAGCAACATGGATACTTTGACATCTATTGCAGAATTTCCGAGCCAAGCAGCAAGTTCCGCACCCTAAGAATAAATAAAAATTTATATTTTCAACTTCCACAAACCAAAATAAGGCAAGACTCGTTCTTGGAATAAAACTAATTAAGTATCATAAATGTTTCTTTCCCAGAATTCTCTAAAACGTTTTAAGCAATTTGTCTGGGAAGTCTTTAATTCATCATTCTTAATTCTGTTGAGGTAGACCCACTTAAGAATTCAGAAACTTATCTCTTCTCTTACAATTTAAATTAAACAAGGATCAAATATTCTTCTCATGTTGTCACAGCGGTTACAATGCGAGTATATTGTACCGCATGATAATTCTTAAGGATAATCGGTACGTATAGTATGTACCTCCGAATACTTTCTGAATTATTCATTCCTCGTCCCAGTAAACTGGGACCATCTCTGACATTGTTTTAGTGAGCAAAACTTTAACATGAAATTGATTCATTAAAATATCAAACCAGTTCGCCAAACAAAGCCAATTAATTGTTGAAACGAGTATTTCTCGCAACTAAATCAAAGTTTAAATGAATCAATTAGATTGGATAACATCGAATTCAGATTGAAACCTCAATCAGCTTTGCGTTGAAATGATCTTATTAATATTTCATAACCGAAGCCTATTTAAACTTTGATTCATCCGAAACCGAGAAGGAGTTGTACTAACATCCTCGCGAATGTCTCCTGCTCTGATCCCCTAAATCAATAGATGGAAATGAAAATGGTTTGATTGTTATTCGACATTAATTTTGAATCAATTCATTTGTTTTCCAACGCGTGTTTTCCATGGAAAGCAAACAGAAAACTCAAAAGCTTATCCTTCCATCATCCCTTGAAGTAGCAGAGAATTTGAATAACCCTCGGCCCCCTCACACAGTCATCAGACAAAAGTTATATTTCACAATAATCCCTCCCTCCTCAACGAGAAAGAAATTTTATAAACAAATTTCATTTCCAGCAACTGTCAATTAAAGGAAAGACAGTTCGTCGACATTGACAGTGAAAGGCTGAGAAATCGACCCACCAACTTCCCACTCCTATATAGTAAGCGTTCTCAGTCGAGCTCAACGACTCGTATATTACAACCGCAAACAGAAATATTCCATTTGTTGTTACTTAAAAGATGTGAGTCACTTTATCTGGGTCTTGTTCTCGATTTTTTGGTTTTAATTTCTTTTTATTTTTATTTTTTTTTTTTTTTTTCTTTCCTTCTGAAATGCAATGATACTCCTGTATCGTTAGAAGGTTTCACAAGCGAAAAAGCATAGCGAGGCAAAAGTTTAATTAACAATAAGAGCTGCCACTTTGAACTGAACTCTGAAGGATCGATATTTACATTCGTAATGAAATTAAACTTTAAATTGGAGTTTTAAATTGTTTGCCAAAGTCAAGTTATCGTGGATATTTATCGAAAATTTAACGGTAGCTGCTTATGGCAACCAGATGTACTTCGCATCAAAACATTGAATCTTTGGGCAATTTATCGGAAGGCGGCTGGCTGACTTACAAATTTGTACTCACTCATTAAAATCTAATTGTCGAAAGGGCAGAGCGACTGAAAAGTTGCCAAATGAATTCGTCCTTGAACTGGAAGTAAAAGTATCTCTACTAACTGTTTTTGTTGATTTTCATTTGTTGTTGGAATTTTTGCTTAATTGATTGTATACCGTAGGGAATTCGACAAATTTAGAAAAGTACTACTCAAAATAAATTGTTAAAAGATTTGACTTGGATTCTGTGTTACGAATACAAAACTGTTTTGAGTGAAAGAGCGATTTCATCAATTGAAACGAATTTTAAATCAAAGAGATTTGGTTCAATTAAAAATAAAACATTCACCTGGGGCCTACTTTAAAGAGGGTAGACTTCACTATCTTAAATTTGCGTGTAATATTTAAATTTTATTAATATAAAGCAAGCATATAAGCCCCTTTATAAAAAAAATGTGAATCAGATGCACTGGATTCACTTCGTATGTTCCTATGTAGCAAATAATTCAACTTACTTAGGCTGTTACAAAAATCAATCTTCTTCATCTATCCTGATCCATTGGCGGGCGTAAATGTCTCTTTGATAAGGGGATGTCGTCAAAGTTGGCTCACTAGAAATGAAGATTTCCTGCATTATTATTTTGCTTACTATGCTTAAGTGAGATACAACAGTTGTCCGTGATATTCTAGAATTTTAATGCACTCAAACACCTGTGAATGCAGTTGGGATTTCACATTTTTAGATTACCGATGGTGAAAGCAAATTCTTATAAACATTCGTACCCATATTAGCGTCACATGGATGAAAGAAAAATAGTATAAAATTCGGCTTCAAAGATGTACAGAACTCTAACACAAAATAGGACACATAAAAATCGTACTAATGGCCACAGTATGATTTGAGACATATGAGCGCTCCGACTGACGCAAATAAAGTTCATTCTGAAAGGTTCATATGAGCAGCTTGGAAGCATATAGACAATACTGCGACGTCTGCTCCAAATTGTCTACCAGGGTAGAAAAACGACATTAGTTACATATTCCCAGAGAAAATTACTTGACGGTGTTACGGTAGTTACACGATCTACAGCCTAAGTCTAATATCGACTTGACAAGTTTTTTTTTTTAAATAAAAGGCAAACCATTTGAGATATTTCAAAAACTTTATTATTGACTTGAAGTACAATCAAAATATTTATGAATGGAACTCGACTTCGTTCATATGGCCACCGTGGACACGTTTGCAGCGGTCGATTCGTTGGACCCAATTTTCAACGACTAGGTCAAGCATTTCGGCCAAAACGGCCGCTATTTCGCGTTTAATGTTGGCTCTGAGCTCTTCCAACGTCGTCGGCATGTTGGCATAAACCAATGACTTAACGTAGCCCCACAGAAAATAGTCAAGCGGCGTTAAATCGCACGAACGAGGTGGCCAATCGACTGGCCCATGTCTTGAGATAACACGCTCACCATACTAACTCTTCAATAAATCGATTGTAGCGTGTGTTGTGTGGCTTGTGGAACCATCCTGTTGAAATTACATGTCGTCCAAGTCCATATCTTACAATTCGGGCCAAAAATAATCGGTGATCATGGCACGATAACGCTGACCATTCACAGTAACGTGACGATCGTTATCGTCGACGAAAAAATATGGCCCAATAACGCCGCCGGCATGCAAACCGCACCAAACAGTTATTTTTTATGGATGAAGTGGTGATTCGTGAAGCACATATGGGTTTCACCAGACCGCAGACGCATATTTTGCTTATTGACGAACCCATTGAGCCAAAAATGAGCACTGAAGATGATTTTGAGACTCCGAATATCTATAAAAAAATTTTTATAATTTGCAGACATTGCTCGTTTACTGAATAAATTGACAATGACAGTTTGATGACTAGTGAAAGAGTGCGTTCAAAAATTAAATTCAAAGTTGTCAAGTCCCTATTGGAAAACCCTACATGATCATATCAACAATAGCTTGTGAATTTTCTTCATCCTCTTGATTTTTCTCGAAGCCATTCAATTAAAAATAAGATTCAATCCTGAGCAAAAGTTAGGGTAAAAAAAACTTCCGGCGCAAACACTGTGCATACGAGGCACACAATGGTCAAGCGGATTCAGTTGCACAAGCTAGATCTTGCAGGCTCGCAAACCAAAGTCTTTTATAAAATGGATAGACACGGGTTGAATTGCTGTACAAGATGGAATCGACTCAACGAGTCATTCATGTCCTTCTCAATTTTACGGTCCACAGCAGCACCAGTCCTTCTGTGTGCATTGAACAACATCTTTGCGGGGGGTAGACTCAATTAGAGTCTACATGGAGTAAAACCGATCCATACCATAGTCATTCGATTTACTTTCTCAGAAAAACGATTAGTAAACCGTAAAATAAGTCTATTCATGGTGAGAATAAGCCAACTTTCAGTTGTCAAATTAGCTGTTATTGGGAAATGTGCTACCAATTCAGAAAATGTACATCAAGAAAGCATATCCATTATATGTATGAAAAGTGAACACACTTCCTCGCTTTGCACTTAACTTACTCTAGTTAATTAAATAGTGAAATGTCCAATATTTGAGCTTACAAATGAAGGAAAATACATTTTTACGGAACATTAGCCAAATAAAGACAGAGTTACCGTTATCTATTCGATGATTGTTTGCAATATTGGTAATGAGTCGTTCTTCATAACTAAAAACCGCTAGATATCACTTTTGCCTTGGATAACATCATTCAGATGGTAACGGACTGGATGGTATTTTCAAAACACGGTATGTTCAGATCACAAATACATGAAATTCAGTTAGAATTATTATCCTCTCAGCTAACCAGCATTTCGTAATTGTCGGAAAACTGATTGAGAAAAATACAGAGGAGCATTTTTTAAAAACTCTCTCCTTTGAACTCTTTAGTCCCCCGCGAAACATCAACGAGCTTTACATGAAATTCAAGAAAAGTGACTGACTGGGGCTCATACAAGTAATCCCTTAAAATATAAAAAAAAACATTCATGAAGGTTATTTTGTGACAAAATAACTGAAACCTCTGAGGCAGCGCGGCTAAGAAAAATCCTCTCTACAATTCCTATAATGTCTCGTTCTTTGAAAAACACCGATGGCTTTTTGATGACCTCAACTGATGAATCATCCAACCTATTACTGGACACCTACTTTCAAGCTAACTTCTTGTTCAAGGCCATGAACAACCTTTGCAGGACTATTGCAGAGACCAAAATTTCCGGTCTGATTATAAGAGACAAGCTGCTTTGGGTGTTGCATAGCTTCAAACAAAGGTTCTCTGCCTACGCTAGAGAATTTCATGAGGAGCTGCGTAGAACTGATTCACTTGGTTGTAATGGAGAAAAATTAAGGCAGTTTTCATTTTCATTCAGGCCGGAAAATGTTCTCGTGTTGTGCTAAAGATCCCCAGAACTTATGAAAACTCTAGAACGACTGATTTATATCAAAATACGACCTAGAATTGGTACACGAATTTTGTCTATGCATAAGCGGGGTTCTACGCTCTACTGCTTCAGCGGCACTGAATATTCTCTTTTACTTGAGACACTTGATATCTGCAACTTATGTCCCGAGAGCGGCTACACAATAGTCAAATAAATTATTTGATCATGCTTATGTTCTTAATATACTAGGAATCCTTCCAAAGAACATCGGTTATACTATACCCCAATATGGGTTTAACAAAATTTTGGTGGCGGTGTTTCCCAAATAAGCTTAATCGAAGCCTCTCCTTCCGTCTTCCAAATCAGTGTAGCGTCTGTATGTCTGCAAAGGATATGGATGGCAGAGAAATTCAACTTTCACTAATGTTGTGAATGTTCCCTTCCTAAAGAAGGGAACTTCAACTCCACTTAGAAGTTCTTCTTTAATATCGACGTTAACAATCCATACGTTTCACCAGAAGCTCAAATTGGATTAGGAGGATCCTAAATCCATGTGGCGTGGCAATGGGCCAATAGGGCTAAGTAGGTTGGATTTTCCAACAGCCACTCTTGCCTAAACAGGTAAGCTCTTAGCAGAAACATTCAGTGTTTTTTTCACGACTCCAACGCCCTTTTAAATATAATATCAAGTAAAGAAATTAGCAATGCGAGATTATGCCATAAACCCAAATGAAGAACTAAGCGCCTTAGAAACATATCATACGTGCAACAACTTCTACGAAAAAAGCAAGAGTAGCACCATATATTTGATTGATGGACCCGATCAATAAAGAAATATAGTAATCAAGCGATAAGACGAATATGTCCCGAAGGAACAACAGGCAATCCTTTCAAGCTAAGCACTGAGTCTATCAGAATAGTGAGCCGTTGTTTAAACAAACATCAGTGAGTAATATGACCAGATGTTAATACCATCTCTTCAGACGACTGACAACTGAGCAGTATCCCACATTTTAATCTAAATGATTCACGTCACCTATACATTTACTGTATCCTTTTTTTATATCGTCTACAACGCTGACACTTGTAGATATATTTTTCTATTCATCCCAGTAACGCTTAATTTTACCAATAAGTACCGGATTGAGTTCACTCAAAAGTTAAAAAATTGTATCTATGTTTAACTGTGCGCTCGTATTTTAATCCTGTTTATTTTCTTTTGATTTTTCAATAATGCTTTTCTTCCTCTATTTGTCCAACTCGTTTCTGTAGCACAATGTCTAAACATTTTTATTCCATCTACTAGTAGTAATGAAGTGAAAATACTACCTTGATCGAAAAGTTCCCGGTGGCGTCACCGTGTGGCGCTCCTATTGTTCCGATTTGAGTTCTGTTTTTTTTTGTTAAGTTGGTATATCTGTTATTGACATTTGCTCTAAGTCTTGACGTCATAGCTTACGTAGAAAAGATAACATCTATTTATGTGTGTGTTGGCGATTTCTTATAATTTTAGAAATGGATTTAAATTTGCAACAAAGAGCTTGTATTAAATTTTGGGTAAAAAATGGATTTAATAGTGCGCGTACGTTGGAAATGTTGAAAAAGTGTTTCGACAATGATTCTCTAAAGAAAACGGTCGTTTACCAGTGGCACGAGCGGCTGAAAAGTGAAACAATCGAAGATGATGAACGAAGTGGCAGACTATCGACATCGAAAACCGACGAAAACATTGATGAAGTAAAAGAAATGTTAGTCAACAACCGCAAATTAACCATCAGAGAGATAGCGGAGGACTTGAACATTGCCTGAGGATCCATCCAAAATATTTTTGTTAGTGATTTGGGTTTCTATCGTGTAGCAGCAAAATTGGTGCCAAAAGACCTCAATTTCATGCAAAAAAGACACCGTGTTGACATCGCAAGATTCATGATTTGCGATTCTAAATCCGATCCCACATTCATCAAAAAGATCATTACTGGAGACGAGACGTGGGTTTTTGAGTACGATACGCAATCCAGGCATCAGGCAAGTGAATGGCGTCCACCAAATGAGCCGAGACCAAAAAATACACGTCAATTTCAGTCAAAAAAGAAGGCAATGCTTAAGGTTTTAATGGATTACAACGGTGTAGTCTATCATGAATTTTTGCCAGAAGGCCAGTCATTAAACAAAGAGTATTATTTGGGTGTTATGAGACATTTGGAAGACAGCAGAATTGTGGCAGAAAACTCGTGGATTTTCCAGCTTGAGAAGATATTGTAGCTCAAAATTGAGCTCT
Organism: Volucella inanis; assembly: GCA_907269105.1. Classification (NCBI taxonomy): domain Eukaryota; kingdom Metazoa; phylum Arthropoda; class Insecta; order Diptera; family Syrphidae; genus Volucella; species Volucella inanis. Next base: position 156,327,051 of record OU026153.1, read on the forward strand.
TTTTAAAAGCTGTCCATTCGACAAATTCTTTATAAGAACAGATTTTTTATTGCGACTGTATTCGTCACTTTTATCGCAATTATCGAGAGGTATTACTTCACGTAATCGCCAACAGTAAATGACCATCTTCTTCTAGAAGTAGGAAAGTTTCTTTTATTGACAGTCTAAATTAATGCAAATGAATAACTCGTAAATGCTTAAGCTAGCTATAGCGTTGAATTAATTTTACAAACTGAAACAGTGAATAAAAGAGGATTTCTAAAGATATGTTTATCTTAGCTTTTTTTAGTGTGCTTACTAGTTCATTAGTATATTAAAATTTAACTTACAATTTACAGAACAATTAAAATTTTAAATTTAAAAACATAAGCTAACGAAGATTTTTCCTGAAAAACCATCAACCGAGGACATGCTGTCAGATCGAATCAGATACTACATATACGGAGTATGTCCGATAAATTTTATATTTGAATGGTTTGCAACTCTGTTGCGGGAGGGCTTTTTGTTTCCACTGTAAAAAAGCAAAAGCGACGAGATAAATTACAATAACTTTCGATCGGTGAAGGTTGTACCACATATTAATTTTAGAGAGAGTTCTAGTGACGGCACAATAACGTCACGTTACGATTGAAAGCTTACGAGCTATGATGGAGAAACACAGTGGTGCAAACAAAAATTTGCAGATCGTATTCATTGACGTAGACGCCACAAAGATCTCCAAATGTGTGTGAGATACACATAAAAACGGTCCTCGAAATGTGCAATGAGAACTAAATGTTGTTGTGCACCAAGACAGTATTCATTGTCCTTTGCTTTTTAATGTAGCGTAAGTTTTTTTTTTTTTTTTTTTTTTTTTTGAAAAAGCACATTATTATTATTATTATTATAATAATAATAAGACCGCGTCTTGGGGTCGTCCTCTCGCTTTCAACATTGCGCTGTTTTTGCGCAAGTATATTAACTGCGTCGATTATCTTAAAATCTTTATTTTTAATGTCATTTACGATGTTTTCTTTAAGGCAAGAGGGATGCAATTCTCTAGCTACAACGCATATGGGTCTTTCCGTTTCATTTTCGTACGTATGCCATTGAATCTTCTCGGAATTTAATTTTTGCGAAAGCGAACGGTAGTTGTCTGGATTAAGGACATTAATAGTCCATGTATTATTGCAAGATCTTACTTTATAATCGCTTGAGCACAGTGATTTCAGGATTATGTGCCACTTGTTGTAGTCCGAGATTCCAAAAACGTTTATTGGCGGCGGCGGTCTTTGTTTGGGTTGCTTTGTTGCCTTATCGACCTCAGCAGTGTTAAAGCTGGCTTGCTTCTTTGTTGGCTTTTTTTTAAGTGGCATTTTTGGCCACTATTAATATTTGGATAAAGGTTCAATATTATTTACACTGACACTAATCGCTTCGATTAAACAAACTTCACAAGCGGCACAGCAGCAATGTAGGCAGATTGTTTTTTCGGAACAGGGCACTTAGACAAAAAAAACTAAACCATTGTACTCCTTGTATGCTCATTTTAGTGGAATATTTTAGCAAATTTCGAAGGAAAATGAGTAAGCGCTTCAGTGATAAAGTGCAGCATCCACCACGGTAATGCCGAGTGCATGCCTGACGGGAGCGTAAGCCGGACAAGCATAGCGGTAGTGCTATGTATTACGTATGTCGATCATATTTAAGTGTAGTGCCTCGTCACGATCCCGGTAAATAGTCGGCAGACTTTCTTTCTGTTGGACATCAGGAAGCATTTGTTTGGTCCCAACGTAGGTTCGGGTCTTGAAAAACGTTCCTCTGAACTTTTCTATCAAGATCTTCGGCGATTTCATTTCTTATGATCCAAATGTGATCTGACGTTCAAATAAGACTCAGTGAATTTCGCCTTCCGACTAATTTTAGTTATGTCTCGCATTTTCGAATTAGCTTGTGGGTTCAGCAAGGCTCTGAGTGCAGCTTCACTGTCGCCACAGATGCAAATGCTTCGCCCCTCCACCAGTGCTTCACAATATAGTTTGTTGCCATAAGAATCGTGTACGTCACCGCTTGGTAGAGAGACGCAATTTTTTTTTAATGCAGAGCTAAATCTAACGTTATCGTTCTCTAGAAAAATACCAGCGCCATATCCTAAATCGGTTTATTAGCCTTCTATGAAGGACCGGCTACATTTCTTTTCTGGCACAGATTCTGGTAGAAACCGGTCTTGAAAATTGATTTCGTATTTTCTCTGCAGCAAGATTTCTGGGGGTATTGCATCAGATGGCATTTCCATAAGACCAGAGTCAAAAGAGAGCCGGCGCGCAAGATCATCAAAGCTTCAGTAGTGTTGCACTAAACACCATTTGATTTGAGAGTGCGGCCTATGATGTGAATATTAATGGGAGGGAGAATGTTTAGAGCAGAAGGAATTGTGCCCCCATTCAGCTGAGATAGGCCGTTCTTTGGAGCTTAATTAAAAATGACTTTTTCATAGCCGTGTAGATCTATAGGACTGTTCTCGGTGACAATTCTTATGTCTTACTTACCCCATGTCTACTTTGTACTGCTAGAAGGCCCACTTTGCCTTAGAATTTTTGCACTTGTTATCCAAGCACTAAATGAGACGGATCCGATAGCTTTCTCCATCTCGTAAAGAGTATATCTTCAGTTTTGAAAGGATTGACGGAAAATCCATTTCTAGTGTCTGAAGCGCATGCTCGCAAGATCTTCCTCGTTGGTAAACATGTTGCATCTCAGACAGAGGATGCATTCGCTAGGCGGTTTTGTGAACATGGATTTCGACCATTCTCTTCATGCTTGTCATCATGAAGGAAGTCAGGCTTATAAGAGTGAAGCTCTCAGCATGTAGCATGTAGTCTTCTTTTTTGATTTACGGTACAAAGGGTATTCTCAATATTCGCCAAGGTTTCGTTATTTATGTGTTCCATTATCAAATGCAACAGAGAAGATGTATTAGTATTAGATGTAATAAGACAAGTTATATATTTCAATGGTTTATAAGAGAAAAATAAATTTGCCTTTCTAAAGTCAGAACTATCGATATTGTTCGGCTGGGTTATTCGCTAATTGGCGCTTAACCCTAGGCCAAGTGCAATAGAAATAACCTATTCTCTATATTTTTTATACACGTGTAAATACGTCTAGCAAATAGAATCAAATGGATGTCTTATATGACAATACTTATTTTAAGGAGTAATATTTATCAAGGCATCTAGAGCAGAACGAGGTGTACTCAGGATAGCAATGTTGCATTTATTCTACAGTTCATCGCTGTAATGCATATTTATTAAAGGAGTTGTAATGATATTGACATTTAAACCAATTGTCCAACTAAATTGTCTTACTAAAGGACTTTTGGACAATTAAATTTGGAGATGATGTATATTTCGTCTTATTGTAGACCGTCTTCATAATAAAAGGATTATTTGAGAGGTCCGTCTAAATATACCAACCATTGGATATTCATAGAGCTTTCCGTGTCTGTGAACCGGTAACTAAACCGAGATATGAACGAAGTTATAATAAACTCTGAATTTATTATTAGCAAAGAGTTTAGAACTGTATGCAATATATGTAAGATAATTCACTGCCTCTTCTGTAGACCTCAGAAGTCATCCTCATTCCACCTAGTTTCTTAAAATTCATGAATATTATTTTTATCTAAACGACCGTTGTAGCACGTTGTGACAAAAGATGCATTTTCGAAAGCACCCTCAATATCGACCGAAATGCCTGCTGATACACTCGATAAGTGCACTTTAAAAATTAGTATAGCATGTATCTAATGATATGTGCATAGCATGGTCATCGGCTACAGTGAATTCAGCCATCTGACGAGCTTAAGAACCGTGAGATGGGTCAGCAAGAGCTTAAGTGCAACAGTAAAAACTTTTTCCTTCCACCAATTCCTTACGAAATATTTAGTTCAATGCTATAAGGATTGCGTATGTCTCCGCTTGAAAGACAGAAAGAAGTTTTTATAACGAATAACAAAATCTTATACTATCGTCCAACCAGAATGGCACCAGATCGGTTACGGAACCACTCATAAGGACTCGACTACATTCCTTTCCCGACGGCATGTGTATAAGACCAGAGTATGAATGTTAGAAGAAAGCAGTATTCATTACTTCTTCTAGAGCACATCCTAGCTTGCTATGGAAACCACACATTCGGCTGAGGCAGACAGTAAAAGTGAAATATTTTTGTTGAAGATTGTTCCACAGGAACCTTACAGTGCTAAAAACCTGATAGCTCAAGAAGATTGTTATCCAGTATGACGCCAAATTTATATTTATATTCGTTGGAAAGGCGGATGGTGAAGCCTCTTTGCACTTAGAACGGTAAGATTCCTCCTTCTTTTTAAGGGAGAAGTTTTTAATTTTCAGGTTTTTGGGAGGATTGATTGAAATCTCAATTATAGTGAATCAATATAATATCAAAATCGGGATATTCCTGAGTATAGATGTTAGAACTATTGAGAACATTAACCAGTAAGTCAAAAGTATTGAAAAGAAAGAGGTTTGCAAGCATTCTGTGTTTACCGTTCCATCAAAATTCAATCAAAACTGAAACATATCAGAGTCTTCGCTTTTTTACATTTTAAATACACAACTATTCCAATCTTTTGCAATACTGACGACAGATATATCAATTCAGAAGCTTCCCTCATATGATCCGAAGCCTCCGTTGATTGGCCATTTTGCCGGATAAAATCCTTTACTTTCCATTTAATGGGCTTAGGTTTTTTTATAACAGAAATAAGGGCGATGCAGGTAAAAATATTCAAAGACTAAAGACTTGTTCAAATGATACCGGATATGATAATAGAATTTCTATCATACATAGGAGTAGGTGCAGTGCATTTTAAGTGTTAAAGGGAAATTCGATTTTCGAATTTTAATTGAGTATAAAATGATGTACGTAAAAGTGTTTTAGCAGCATCTCACTTCATTACTTCGGATGGAACTAAATGAAAATCAATTAAACACACAAGCTGAAATATAAAACTCTGAAAAAGTATCTAACATTTCCGAAATATGAATATTCGTACATGAACATTCACTCCTCTGTCGACATACGAGCTAGAGTCATAAATTATTCGCCAACAGTACGAACTCACCAAAAATTCTGTGCAACTCAATTTCAATCGTTTGCAATAAATTGCGCAAAGTTTCACACCTAATTCGTCAGAATAAAAGAAATAAACAAATAAAATAGAATTCGCGGAACGGTTCGTTGGCACGAATCTGACTCTGTGCAGCCCGTCACGCCAATGCAGGTGTAGTCGACAAAATAATAAAAAAAAGCAAAAACGTTGAAAAATTGATAAAAGTGTGAAATTTTCATCCAGCAGCAGCTAGGTTAAAAAATTCATTTTTCTTATTTTCCCGGATATCCTGGCATCCATATACACCAAGTGTTGGAGAAAAAGTGATGCCACAATGACTACCTGGCATTTCCTGTTGTGCACATCCTTTTTTGTGATTTTCGAAACGCTCTGGCTTATCGCAAGGATACGAGGAAGAACGTGCTGAATATTAAAGCCTTCCCAGTCACAGTTCAGTTAAACGTAAAAGGAAGTGTGGTACTCCATTTGTGTCGTAAGTGTCTTTTTAAACTAACGTGACTAAATTTCAAAAATCACTTGAGTTATTGTGTATCTTGGAAAAAATCAACACTCAGCTATAAGTGTGGGTTAAGTGTTGTCATTTAATAAATACTTGAGAAATGATAGTCTTTATCAACGCTTGATTCTCCAGGTATCTATCATATATCGTTTGGCATATTTTGAAATGCCAATTTGTCGACTGTGACATTGTTTAGTTATTCAAAACAGAACATGAATTATGCCAATTCTATAAGCCTCTTTATGATAAATTATTTTAGGTGGATCTCTTAGTAATCAGTACATATTCAGCCTTAAGTACAATCCTTACATCGAGGTCTATAAAGTCATTGTCTCTATCTTTTTCCAATGATTTTACGGGCCAAACGAAGAATCGTCCATTCTCTAGAACTTTGAATCTTGTCACCTCTCAATAATTTATCATATACATAGCCCTATAATCGAACCTGGTGGGAGTTGTAAAAATATTTGGTAGCTTACTGTCCGATATATTTGGGATTGGTGACAATATTTTGATAGGAGGTTTAATAAAATTATTTTCTAAATCTGGGAGAGTAAAAGCATTTGTTACGACTGCAACATCAACTATATTCATGAACATGTGGTCTTAAAGATACTTTTTCGGGTGTTTTGCTAACGTCTTAGGGTTTTCTTCTTTCTAATAATCAGCTTCTTATTGCTGAGACTTCCTACCATGTCGGTTGGTAAAATACTAAATCTTCATACTGTCCCAAATATGAAAAAGAGCATTGAATTTCAGGTCAACATTATCACTTTTTTAATCGCTTTTGACGAATTTCAATGCAGCAGACTTTATAAAGTGATGACTATATCCGAAAATACGCTGCAAACGCTTGCACTGGATTTCGACAAGAGGGCATGATGTCATTTGAGTTCTTTCATTTTGTTTCAGAACAGATAGTACGGAAAGACCTTCACACGACAGATGCAACTTTATTTAAATCAGTCCAGCTATTGGAGCGTGAAAAAAGCCCCTCCAGTTAGCAAAATTTCTCACTGCCGCACTTCAAGTTGGTTGAGATCCCCAACGAAACAGGATGTGGGCGTACTCTTCCACGTCGTCCCTCAGGATTAGACCAGAAGGCATTTCGGGCCGACGCTATGGTATCTATGTAGCAATGTAGCCCATACATTTCAGACGTTCGATCCCTAGACTCCTGATCTAGATCCATTATGCTGAATAGCTCGTACAAATCTGTGCTGAATCTCCTTCTTCATTTTCCGTTATTACAGACGGGACCAAAAATCAACTTTGTTTTTCTAAATGTCCAAGTACTTCAATATCCGCTTTTAATAAGGTTCAACCTTATGCTAGAATGCTTACGCTTACTAGAGAGGACTTTGTTGTTCAGTTGCAACCTGAGTAAAGGAACACAGCTATTGGAAAGAGAAATTCTGCATCTAATTTTAGTGCGGATGTCGCTATTGCTTGTATCTGCATAGCGAAGTAGGATAAGTGCCCACAAAACCGGAGTTATAACTGCCAAAGATTATGTTCTGGCAAGTCCGTTAGCGGTGTGCATTCTTTTCTGTGCATGTACCTTATGTTTCCCTCGTTTTGGACGCTTTCACTTCGAAACTCATGAAGGCTTTCTGTGTTCACCCAATCACATCAACATCATCCGCGTACGCAATTGGTTATGCCTCTTTTGTTGGCCAGTGAGGTTAGCACGATTCATTCTATGTTATGGAAATGTTAAAAAAGTCACATGATCGTCGGCGGTTTATCTACAATAAAACCTTTCTTAACATTGAAGGTATCAGTTAATGGAACTTGATGGAACAGCGACAATTCTCTATAGTCATCCTGCACAAGGTGACAAGCTTAGCAGGAATATCAGAACTAGACAACTTATCCGGCTATAAAGTAGCAAATATAAGTCCAATAAGACGGTAGATTTTTAAATTTAATTGAACAATTTGTGTCTGAGATATCCACTTATTTTTTCAGTTTTTTATTTAAATATTGAATATAATGTCTTTCAAGTGTCTGCCGTGGCTTTGCTTGGTGGCACGCATTCGGGAGGACCAATTTTTGATGAATTTGTGGCATAAATCTGGGTGAATTTCGTTGATGGTGTTGACTTTGAGTACATCAAGTGTTTGCGGTTTATTCGCATAGACTTAAGATTCAAGTATGTAAGTACGGATCGATGATTTCGCATGATCAAAATCCGACGATCCGTTGGTATAGTCCCAAATACAAAAAGTTTGCTTGTTCACACATCCATTCGTCCAAAAACATGATTTTTTGATTTTGAAAAACAAATTTGATGGTTTGGAGAAGTTGTTCAATGCTATAGCCCCTATGGTGATTTGCCATGTACTCGTACTACTGAATAATTCACAACAAGCTTGACAAATGTTGTTTTAACAACATGGCCGCTATAGGACCCTATGAGTGTTGATCCGATATTCTCGGGGCTTTTCCAAAATCTGCTAGCGTTTGAATATTTAATCAATGGTGAATAACTTTGTTTCATATAAGTATGTTTCCAGCTAGTTCATTTTCAGCTGTTTAAAATACAACAGCTCAGAAAGCAGTCCACTTGTACCAGCAGTAAAGTAAGAGGAATCATCATCGCCGAAATACAGTCAGCAGAAGTATTCCTTCCATATTCTCATCATCGACTGCCATGTTCTTTGCTTCTCTGACAAAACTTTTGAACGTCGTTCCTGTAGTAACATCTCGCCATTTCCTCAATCGGCCGCTTCTTGTACTCTTCCTTTTTCTTTCCGAGAAGACTCTGCTCGTCTTACTTTTTTTTGCTCGTATAGCTCAAGAATAGTTCTCGTCCTTTGATGCAGAGCATCTTTAAATGGTTCTTGTTTAGTTTGTTTCAGAATGCTAGAGGAGGGTGTAGCAACTAAAAGATAATTTCTCGTTACTAATTGCAAAACCTGAGTACATCACGGAACGTGATTTTATGCAGGCAGCGTTTTCCGATGAGCAGCTCAAAGATGGCTTCCTCCAGTGCCATAGCTGCGGGAAATATCATATGTTCGGTGGAGGAGGTTATACATTTCGTCTTGATTGTTCATCTTTAGTAAGTACAATATTCCTGTAACATACCAGTAACACCATGGGAAAAAAGCACCTTTACGAACGTGTGATGTTGCCACTTCTCAGTAGCTCTTCCGTTTCAGTTGCCCGATTTCGGACAGCATGCTGAGTTTTAATAACTAATTTCGATTAAAGCTAAATTAAATTTAGCTTAGTGATTTTCGTGTATATGCCGGGCTCATTTACGTGAAGAATGGGCATGTCATCAGTCAAATTTCGTGGATTCATGTACAGGACGTTATTGAATGCCTGGCGCCTGAAATCGCAATTGAGAGATGAGTTTTGAGTGAGAGAACATTGCGGCGTTCGTGGGCCGATATGATAAGACAACAGTTAATCGATTTCGCACCTCAAGATTTGGACGTATAAGGTCATATTGATCCAAGAACTAAAACTAAAAGACCATTGTGCACATCGAACTATTGTGGTTGGGCTTCACTGGAGTTTGAGGTAGGATACAAATTTTCGCCGAAAATTGATTCTCAATGAAGAGGCACATTTTTGGTAAAATGGATTTGCTAACAAGTAAAATTGCGATATTTCGTCAACCAAACAGCAGGAGCTGTTGCAGCATCATCCATTGACTATTTAGTGTATTTTTTAAGGTTGCAGTCAAGGAAAACCGCTTTCTCTGTATGTTATTCATTTTTTGTTTTTAATTAGAGCTGAAAGGCTTGGAGGTTTCAACGTTAACCCTTGCCACACAGTTGTAATCGACTTATTGAAGACGATATTCGGTGATGATTTTTCCGTCAGAAATGGCCATGGTAATTGGCTGTCCCGCTCCTGCGGTTTACTTTATTAAGACCAAGTCTATGTCAGTAAGGCAGAAACTTAAGATGACTTGCAGGCGAACATTGGGCGTGATCACGGATAATTGGGTCCATCGCATATACTCATGCAAGTGTATTTTGGATGAAATGAGTTTATAAATAAAACCTACAATCCTCTTCGAGGAATCAATCCTTCTTCCTCCTCATTGAAAATATGTTGTCACCTTACTTTACAAACACATTCCATATCCATATTTTTCATCATCCCTTCAATGAAATACGATGTTACACTTACAACTCCTCGCCATATTTTCTTTTATATTCCTTTTCTAAGTATAAATGACGGCAACTAATGCAAACACTGAGAAAAACACGAAGAATGTTATGACCCTGATAGCACAGAGAGGGAAAAAATAACCCATCTGTTTGGATCGACAATCCCTATTAAACGTGCATTACTTTACATGTTCGAATGCCAGACTCTAGCCCTCCGCTTGCGCATCTTTCACGTTCTCATCCCTTTGCCAATCATCTTGAAATTTCATCAGTAGACTCAATATTACCATCATCATCATCATCATCATCAGCATTATTTCCAATGAGAGGAAAATCTTTCGTAGAAGCAAATTCTCTACATGCCAAGTTCAGGGAATTCCTGCTTCACGCCCCCTCATAAAAGACAACAAGAACCACACATAATACATATATGTATAGAAACAAGAAAAAATAAGAGGAATACGAACCCAGGAAAACAGACGTATCCGGACACGGATACGTATCCCGAGGGAAGAAAAAGATGTTTCCTGCATTTACGAGTACCATAGGGTTTCAAGTTGATACGCCACATGTCTCGGCATCGAACCATAGATTGCTCGAAACGTATCCTAAAGTAGTAATGAACAAAAACTTACTTGGAGTTTCTAAGTTATTTCCTTGTTTTTTGATGAAAATGAAGTATTATAGAAAATTGAAAAACAACGCCTACCTGAATACATACTCGTATACCTTCCTTTCCCCAAATCACATTCGTCGAAATCCTATCTATATTTAATATACCATACAATAAAAGTTATGATATTTCCTTTGGAATTTTCTATTTCTAGACACAGGGTTAATATTGATTGAAGTGCTTTCATAAATTTCAGCCACCACATCCCCTTTAGAGCGAACCAGCTTAAGCCACATTCCTTAATTTCAAGACACATTTGTAACAAATATTATTTTGGCAGTGCTATTTTTATCAAAAATAAAGTACTCCAATCTCCACAAATCTTTTTCTCAAATATTTAGCATCCCTGTATGTTTTCCTTTTGTCTATGTACAACATATTTCAAAACACGTAAGATAATTTTCTTTTTCAAATCATGGTTGAAAGCACTCGTACACAGTATCCTTATAGTCCTTGTGATGTGAAAATGTGTAAAAAAATAAGTAATCCACTATAGATGGAGGTTATTTCTTTTTCATTTTCATCTCAAATCCTGTGTGGGTGTATGCATGGATATTCTGATACAAATTCGACAGATGGGGCTTTTCTTCATATCAATGAAATAAGTGGACTTAAAAGTGAGTTCATTTTAATCTCGACATTGCGGCTTGGAGAGAGATACTTCGTGGGATAGTATGGTGGGTTATCTACCTAAATTCTTAAGAAAAAATTTCTGTTTATTATATCGTAAAATAATCCGGTTGGGTGATATGGGGAGATTGCGATGGTTGCAAATGAATCAGAAAATAAATATTTTCTTCATAAAAAAGCGACCTTGAGAATCACCTGATGGTGCTTCTTGGTGGATCGTCATTATTATTAAAATTGTTGCACTTATATCTATGGCTTGAACGCAAGGCGTTACGTTTGCGCTGTAAATGAGAATTGACCTCCCTCGGTTTCGAAAACGCAATTGGTTGTTGAAGTTTAGTTTACTGAGTCGTTTGCTCTCTATGTGTGAATTTATACAGCCTCTACATCGTATCCCTAATTTTTTAGATTGAGTTGATATTTCTTTTTCGTTTATTAACAGCTCCTAAGGGTAATTTTTCTTTCAATTACTCTCTTCGGATATGCATCAAACAGTCTAATGGTCTTCACTAAATAATTCCTCCATGATTGCATTCATAAATCATCATATTTGCACAACACGACTTTCATCTGTAAGCAGACTCTTAATGCCATCATCCGAAGACAAATGTATTTTGAGAAACGAAAAAATCTCATGCTTGAAACTCCTCAAATTTATGATATCGCAGACAATTTGCACTGCGTTAACATCATTCACACGCCACAACACACAATAAAATTGAATGTCACATTCGTTGCTCCCATATCCTTACTCTGCTATTTGAATGAGTGTTAGAGACCACAGACACACCAATACCAGCTTAAAGAAAAACAGAAATGATTCATTTGTCCCGAAAATGAATTGTATCCACACTATTCTACTTGTAGTGACATAGTGCCATAGCGCCGTAGAGCCGTATTCTCGTACGAATATCGTTCTGTCGCTCCCGCCCATACTAGACTTCAAGACAGCCTGCGACAGGACAATTAACACATAATTAATGTCAAAAATGATAAACTACCCTCTGGATTGTCGCCGGGGGTTGCTTAAATGGGACGGAATATTGTATTCGTATCTTGGAGTGTAATGAGTGGTATTGTTGGGGCGGAAAGCGGTCTGTCTGATTTCAAAACTGTGATATAGTGAAAAACCCTGCTCTTGGGACTATATTTTATTTTAGTTATTTATTTTTTTTTTTTTTCCATCTCTATTGTATATTCGTATCTTTTAGAGCAGCACATTGCCAGATTAGAAAAAGATTTTCAAATTTTCGTTTCAATTGAGTGCTTGAAAATGGATCCGTTCTACAGCATCTTCTATTTTCCATTGGTATTCCCATTCATATGAAGCTCCCTTAATATCCGATACTTGTAGCTACTCGCACACAAATACACGTCTACATGATACAGATAGCAGCGCGCAACAGCATTTAAGCCCGGCAATTAGCTTTCGGGAAAATTGAGGCAGGTTTCTCGGCTAATAGCTTCAATCTGCTTTTGGTTAAATTACGAACGAGCTTAGGTGTGTATTATTCGGATTAAAACATTCTGCAGACGATAAAGACGGGTTGAGATTGTTTTGTAAACGGGCATGAGTCTGTTTGCGCGTACGTTTGTTTTTATATTAATGTTTGTGTTTGTGTATCGCGATGCGATGCTTAAGTCGTACGTATACGGTTCGTGAGTAAGAGCTTTGAGTGAAAATTGTTTTAAGGATTAGTATAAGTAAGGATTGAAATTTGTGTGAGCTTGATGCAATGACAAAGATACCTATAGCTGAGTGGAAAGATTTGTAGCAGGATTTCCGGGAACGCTACGTACATAATGTTTCCCCGTCTCACTCAACAATGAACTTGGTATTAAGAAATGTTAAACGGATTGCGGAAAAGATTGATTAGGGGGTTTTTGACTGAAGTATATTCGTACATATGTAAATACATACAAACATACACCTTTTGTTTTAAGTTGTGGAATAAGAAATTTCAGAGAGATACATTGGGCTGCTTTTGAGAAGAAAAGGTGTGAGTTGTTAACTGGATTATCATGACTTTATTGTAACGCTTTGATCGTCAGAATTTATATAGGATACGTTAGGATAGAGATAAACTCATTGGAAATTGAACTAAGCTAAACAAATGAAAAATATGTGTATGACATATTGCTTTTTGAATAGGAATTTGTACCAGCTGAATTTTTATGGTCAATTTCTTCGTGTATATCCAGCACTGGAACCTGGAATTAAAGCTAGAAGGTGGAGAAAAGATCGCATATTAACAGTCTTCTACGTTATCAGTTATAATTGATTAAATTACGTAATAGGTTTAACAGGTGTAACAGGCTTATCAGCAAATTATTTTGGTTTACTTTGGTCGGTGGAATCAGGACATTAACTTGCAAATTTTTATAATCAGCTCGATCCATATCTAACTGCTTCGGGTTTTACATGAAAAATTGGTGCAGATCACTTTCCAAATCTCTATGTTCCAACCAATAAATTGCGGACATTTTCTACTACATTTGAATTCTGAAGTATTGTAAAGCTCACATTCGTGGGAATAATAAAGATCCTATACAATCAACAACCACCACATCAGCGCTTTGCACCTCCAGCCTAATGCAAGCGTAAGACGGACACTTACAGTTGAAGTGCACTGACAAGAGTACCTGTTTCAGTATTATGTCGTGTGGCTTGGATTTACTTCCCTAACCTCTCGAGAAGTCCGATGCCGCCAGAATTAAACGCAGAAGAGCAACGGCATCGCTGCCAAAGAGCAATAAGAGAGAAACTTCTGGTTTAATGACGAAAAGATACAGGCAAATCTAGGAAAACAACTAATGTAGAGACGGGCTCTATGAAAGCTTTATGAGCAGAAAAGAATGGAAGAACATGGTTTCCTCAGAAAAGAAGCACTCGATCGAGGCCTTAAGTATCAAAGGAATGAAGTTCAGAAGTTTTACGGAAACAATTAAATTAACATGCCTGAAGTAAGCTAAATATCAAACCTTGTTCAATTTGTTTTGCGGTCAGATCAAGACTGCCTCTTTACTCAATCTATAATGTGTTTCGGTTACAATGTTATTTTCATAAAGAGTAAGAGAGTGATGTTTACATAAATAAATACGCTAAGTAAGAGAGTAATATACATATGAATAAATAAATACATACATATACATATAAATGCTGCTACAACTCGGCCATCCTGACCTTTGAGATCTCCAAATGTCTGTCATTATCTGTTTGTTTGAATCATAAGACATCTTACGTCCCTAAAACCATGGTCGTATATTACTGCCCATACCTTCATTTGAAGCGTAAACAACAATATTTTTTTTTCACTCAAATATGTCGAACTTTGTGCCTGAAAAAGTGTTTTTGAGGGGAGTTCTTCTTCATTACTTTAATATGAAGAAAACTGCTTCCGAAAGTCATCGTATTTTGGTGAAAGTTTATGGTGAACATGCGCCAGCTAAGCGAACGTGCCAAAAGTGGTTTGCACGATTTAAAAGTGGTGATTTTGGCTTGGAAGACGATGAATGTCCTGGGCAGCCAAAAAAGTTTGAAGATGAAGAACTGGAAGCATTACTCTATGAAGATTGTTGCCAAACACAAGAAGAGCTCGCAGAATCTTTGGGTTTCACTCAAGCAGCCATTTCAAAACAGCTGGATATATTCAAAAGAAAGGAAATTGGGTTCCACATAAACTCAAGCCGAGAGATGTCGAAAGGCGGTTTTGCATATCGGAAATTCTGCTGGAACGCCAGAAAAGGAAATAATTTTTGCATCGGATTGTTATTGGTGATGAAAAATGGATCCATTACGAAAACCCCAAGCTCAAAAAATCATATGTGAAACCCGGCCAACCAGCCAAATCAACGGCAAAGCCGAATATCCATGGCGCAAAGGTAATGTTCTGTATTTGGTGGAATCAGATGGGTGTGCTGTATTATGAGCTGCTAAAATCGGGTGAAACCATCAATGGACAACGCTACTGAACACAATTAATCCATTTGAAGAGAGCAATAGCCGAAAAACGCCCGGAATATGCGACCAGACATGAGGCAACAATTTTCCATCATGACAACGCTAACATTGTCCCAATACTCCTGTTAACTCTTTCTACTTGACCGTTCGCTTGTTGGGAACCAGTAGCGACTTTGACATGCTGCACACTGTTTTTACTTAGGAATTCGTTAAGACCTTTTGATGTAAATATAGTCCCCCTGTCAGATAAAATGCATCGCGGACGGCTATACGATCTAAAACAATCTGTTAGGATCCGAATAACTTCCTTCGTGTTCGTAGTTTTGGTTAGGTATAGCCTAACGAATTTGGTGGATGCATCTATTCAACATTCTTGAATTATCAACTGGTCCATAGTGATCTATGTGGATGAATTCGAAAGGTGTATTTCCCTTGGGTATATTACGTAAAAAACCCTCGAAACCCCGAAAAACCCGAGAAATACACCAATATCTCTTCGAGATCAAATTAATCATTTTATTTGTACCAATATGCACAATTTCATTGTAATATTTGAACATAGTGTGCTCAACCACGTTTTTTGTTTTTTTTTTATACCTAACTCATCCGTATTAGGTTTCGATATTTTTCCCAGAGGTGGTTGTCAAACTGGACGGGACGAGCAAGTGCATCATCAACCAGTGGGTCTCAGTACGTGCTAGTTATTAGTTCGTTACATTTAGTCCAGCCAGCAACCACTCCAACATCAGTGTTATGCCTTCATGTCAGAGTTGACGCTGACAGGATTCTCATATAACTACATACAAATTCTACGAAAAGACTTTTTTAGAGAATTGCCTCACACGGGTTTCGAACCCGCGACCCTCTGCTTGAGGAGTGTATGCATATACCATGACACCACGGCCACCCCGTCTTCGGGGACAAAGAATGCAACTGAATCATTATCTCTTTTTTTATACAAAATACCATTACGCATTTCATACAATGCATGCTCTGACTTTTGTAGCATGCACGGATTCTTTTAACTTTACCCTGGTATATGATTAAATATTCCTCGAACGTATTTGTTTCCAGAATCAAGATATTCGTGGACCGGCACAAAGCGTCTACATGTTGCATTCTTGTGCCAGAACGATGTTCTAAAACGTAATCGTAATTCTGAAGCTCTAATGCGCACCTTGCTATCCTCGTATTCAATTCGTTTTTACTAAGGGTCATTGTTAAAAAGTTTCAACCTGTTACTATAAATCCGAAAACGCTTTAAGCATTAAATATTGCTAACGTTTCTAGTTCGAAACTATGATATCTCGATTCAGACATAATATTCAGAAATATAATGCAACTTGCATCACAATGAAGTTCCGTATTTTCGTTTGTATCATACAATGCCAATATGGGAGCCTCTATAAGCTTTTTCTTAAGAGCTTCACAACATTTTAGCTCAGAATCCCCGAATCAAAATTTAGTTTCTTTTTTTGTCAAATCATATAATGGCTTAGTGACCACGGAAAAATCTTTGACAAATCTATGAAAATAAGAGCATAACCCCTAGAAACTCTGGACCTCGTGTGATATTTTTGGGACTGGAAAATTTTGTATGGCCTGGAGCCCTTTTTATCAGCTTGTATCCCATCTCCCGATATGTTGTACCCTAAATATTTAACACGTGTTTGCAGAAATTCGCATTTATCTAATCTAAGATCGAGTTTGTTACTAACTAATCTGTTGAAAACCTCTGTTAAAACTTGACAATGTTCTTCAAAGCCTTTCGTGGCGATCATTATGTCGCCCAAATATACGATCAGTTTTTCTTCCCTAACCATTTAAAAAAAAAATATTTTATTTACAAATCTTTGAAAATATGACGGGGAATTTTTAAGGCCAAACGGCATTCTTAACAACTCATATTGTCCTAGAGGAGTTATAAAAGATGTTAATGTCACTGAATCTGGACGCTTATAGACGTGAAATACTACGAAATGTAACTTTGTAAATAGTTTTTTATTCACTAGCCTATCTAGTAAGTCACTTATGAGGGGGATTGGGTAACAATCTTTAGCTGTAATTTTGTTTTAAGTACGATAATCCACACACATCTCAAGGCCACCAGTTTTCTTTTTACCAAAACAAAAGGGGAAACGAATTCCGATTCACTTACTTTGATATATCCTTCATCTATAGTAAATATTCATTCAATAACTTTCGTAGTTCGACTTTTTCTGCTTAAGACAACTGACATGTCATGTTAGTGTCATGATCGTTTCACTCTTTGTAATCGGTTCAATTGGACGCACAGTTGTCAAATAATAATAATTGATAATACACACTATAAAAATGCTATTTTTGTTTCAAACCAATCCAATAATATTACGGAGCTTCTTTAGGGAGACAAAATTTTTTGACGAGACTTATTGGGCTTCAGAGTCTAGTAAACATTCTATAGGCTGATTCAAACTGCTTTGTCATTTTTGTTCAGTATCGTTTGGCAAGTCATCATGAAAAGACTCACATCACAACAGCGTCTATAAATTTTTCAGCTGTATTACAAAAATCAGCATTCTGTGAGAAATGTTTTTCGTGCGATTCAAAGAGCTTACGGTGCGCATAATCGAAATACTGAAAGCACTATTGTAAGAATTGAAGCCAGGCGACTTTCATTTGCGTCATATTTTCAGTGAATGGGCTCTGGAAAAACTCATTGAAAATCCGGTGTCTTATTGTGAAATTTTGTTGAGTGATAAAGCCCGTTTATGGCATAATGGATACGTTAATATTTAGGCTGATGAATAACTCGAAGAGTACCAAGAGCTACCATTACATGGTATGGTGGTGAAATGGGCTGGTGGAATTATTGGTCCATATTTCTTCAAAAATGACACAAGTCAGAATGTTACCGTCATATAAGCGTTATCGCGTCATGTTAACGGAATATGTGCTCTTGAAATTCAAACACATGGTCTCGCTGAGCTCTGGTTTCAACAAGACGAGCCTTACAGCGCGTGAAACAATGGACTTGTTGAGAAATAATTTTGATGAGCAGAGCAATAACGTGTGTGCTATCCACACATCCAAGTTAATTTCACCATCGTATTCTGGCAGCAAGTCTTTGTAAAGAGTTAACGGGCTTTGTCCTTCAACACTGACGAACCCGCTTGCCTTCTGCACTTGTACCGTATCTTCTAGCATCTCTTTCTCTGCACTTGCTTGTGCAAATGTTTTAAGAAACTCGTTTTCTCTAGCAAGGAGATCTCTTTCCCGTCGCAGTAGTTTAGTCTCTCTTTTGTAATAATCACGTTCTGTTGCCGCTAATATCTCTTCAGTCAAACTGCTCTTTACCTGCATTGGTGGCCTGATCTCGTTACCGTTGTCGTTGACCTCTTCGATGGAAACTTCTACGCTAGTTTTTTTTTTACCTATATCGTTTTGTGTTGCGGTGACTTCTTTATACTCCTTATCATCGTCCTTGCTTCCCACTTCTTCGTGCTCTCAGTTATGTCTTTGTGCCCGCCACTGGCAGTCCTGGCTGCCGTAGGCACCTACGAAGCTGGTGAACGGTATAATCGTTGATGGTAACGATTCGGCCGATTCATTTTAAATAAAAATTTTTCTTGACAATTTTGGCGATCACTTTTTTTTTCTTATAATATGATAATCGCTGCCGTTCAGACGTCAAGAATTGGACCATTTGAAGCGACGTACGTTCTCCGATTGGGTTCTGGAGAAGATGCGCCAAGATGATGAATTTCATCGCAAAATCATCTTCAGTGACGAAGCTCATTTTGGCTCAATGGTCAGATGAAAACCCACATGTGCTTCATGAATCACCACTTCATCCACAAAAAGTAACTGTTTGGTGCGGTTTGCATGTTGGCGGCGTTATTGGGCCATATTTTTTCGTCGACGATAACGATCGTCACGTTACTGTGAATGGTCAGCGTTATCGCGCCATGATCACCGATTATTTTTGGCCCGAATTGGAAGATATAGACTTGGACGGCATGTGGTGTCAACAGGATGGGCCAGAAGATTGGCCGCTTCTTTCGTGCGAATTAACGCCGCTTGACTATTTTCCGTCGACCTACGTTAATTCATTGGCTTATGCCAACACCCCGACGACGTTGGAAGAGCTCAGAGTCAACATTGAAAGAGAAATAGCGGACGTTTCGGCCGAAATGTGTGGCCGAGTCGTTGAAAATTGGGTCCAAAGATTCGACCGCTGTAAATGTTCCCGCGGTGGCCATATGAACGAAGTCGAGTTCTATTCATAAATGTTTTGATTGTACTTCAAGCTAGTAATAAAGTTTTTGAAATATCTCAAATGATTTGCCTTTCATTTAAAAAAAAAGTAGTCAAGCCGTTATTAGAAAACCCTATATAATATTTCTGCAGAACAACATTTCACCGTCAGATAGAATGAATCTTTCAATACGGACGATGACAAACAATGTTTCGTTTCACCCGACCAAAATAAAATCAGAACAACAGTTTCCAAGACGGCACGTTAAATTGTCGCCTCCAACACAGAAGATTGACAACTTGATCTTAATCTCAGCAAGTTCCGTATGTACAAATGAAGACTGCCGGTGGAGAAGCATGTTACTCGAACTGTAGCGCCTTAAAAATAAGCAAAAATATGTAGTATTTGTTGCAGGTACTATTGACGAATGTATCATATTGCACATTCGTATACGAGATTTCTAAAAGTAGGTGATCTCAACCAATACAAATATAGAGCTAGAGGGTCAAGCGATATTTGTAGGAGGCGAATCGAAAACATTTATGCTAAGTAACTTTGTTTCGATCAACCCTATGATATCTATTCAACCGCAGAAGTTTGGGCTCCGGTTGAATGTAATTTGTTTTGGGTATCTGTTTTTCATACTTGGAGGATGTAAGCAAATCTAACCCAATGATAAATTCTATGTGCGTCTTGTTGCATTGATTTTTACATTGTTATTGATTGGTATTAATTTCTCATTTCGGCTTATTAGCCGTCACTATTATCACTATTCATCATCTTCAAATTTCGCACTTTAGTTGAAGGCATCTTATCCGTTTTTTTTTTTGCAAACCAGCATTCGTTAAAGAATATGATGTAAAAAAAAACAACATTAGTTGCTTATACGAGTTTGGTCCTAGAGGTCATTTGTGTTCCTTTGAATTTTTCTATATGAGTTTTTGTTAGTTTCCTACAACAATGCATACGAATTAATTGATTGGTACTATGTACTCGTATGAAACCAGAAGTTTATGTATGGTCACCCAATTTGCTAAATGTGGCTCATTGAATTGCTTCTTGGCAGTTTTTACACTATTTAAGATGCTGGAACCATGCAGTTGTACTTGTATTTCGAAGATGTATTTGGCATTTGCCTGGCTGATGGTATAAAAATCTAGAATAGATCTATTGAATTAGAATAAGACCAGTAGAACTGTTGGCAGATCATTTCTCGATATTACATGCAAGGAGATTTGAACATTTAACCAAACAACGATGCTAACAGTATTGTAGATACGATCTGATCCAGCACATAAATATTTAGAAAGCACGATCCGCTTGCTGTCTTAAGACATTCAACAAACAACTTATGGCGAATGATGGTCGATAAATGCGGTGAATGTGTGTCTAAGAATGAAGCGCCTCTAGTGATACATGTTCCCTATTTTAGTTTACAACATTAGCTTAATGTATTTAGCTTTAACTGAATGGAGAGAGCTGGTAAGCTATAATAGTAGAGTGAAGTGATGCCATGTAACTTCGCCTACTAGTACTCAGGATATTTTGGGTTCAAAACTCGAGCAAAAAAATTCTGATGTCACCGCTTTTTCGGTGAGCAAAAGCAAACCTGAGAAAATAAAATTTCTTACTTGTGAAAAAGTCTGAGTACCTTTCTTTTACGAGGCGCTCGATGGAGGTCATGGAGAGGTGCTTCCTCTGCAAAACATGGCCATATGAAAACTTCCCCAGCGAATGAAATACCAGCATCTTCTGCCCGATTCTCAAAAAGGAAGATCTTTAAACTACAAAGAAATCAACCTCCTTAACATCGCAAGTCTACTTTCAACAAGGATATATATCCATGCCAAGTTTTGGCAACCCGGTCAAACTCCTCGGATGGGGGATGACAATGGGTAATGCGCGTTGCCTTCCTCAACGTTGGTAATCACACCACCACTAAAAATTTAATGGAAAAAAAAAAAGATTTTGAAAAGGGATTTCGCTGTCATACGTTTAGTTCAACGAATCGGTGGAAATCCACGGGTTAATGCCGTAGGTACCATATTAAAAGTCTATTCATTTCTTAGCAAACGTTGACTAAATATCGTTATGATGTTTATTGTCTATTGATGTTTATACGATGTCAATTATTTCACGAACTTTCGCTGTACGGTTGCTCAGAACGACTTTGTGGATTTTTTTATGTTTTCCGGCTTAACACCCTTATTTGGGCACCCAGAGCGTTTAACATCATTTATGTTTGAATGCAACAAATCAGCGACAAAAGCTTGCTTTCTATGGAGCAAATTCCCTATAACATTTTTTAAGCTATTTTTGAGTTTTAACGGTATTATTTTTTATTAAATAACAGTGTTTTTTCCAACATTTTAAAAATTTCAAAAGCTGCGTCACTAAAGCTTCAATATCTTGATGACTAATCGTCGGAATGGCATGTATCGTTTGAAACTTGGTCCTAACTAAAAATGATATGGATATATTATTAGACTCGCCATCTATTTGTCAGTCTCTGTACTTTTCGATAAGAGAATTGTCGTCGCAAACCTATTAACTAAATGAGCTATACAGTGACATTAACCTGGTCAGAAGCATTAGAATTTGTCTGGTCTAATGTCAAGGGCATTTCAATTGAATAAAGATCAAGGCTCCGGCCCAGAATTTTTTTGAATCTATTACGTTAATTAAGTCTGGTGAAGGTAGACCTCGTCTTCCTTCTTGGTGAATGGCGCATTCAAAGAAGGCTTCAGACAACTTGTTGTGTGCAACTGGAGGCGAATAGGCCAAATAGAGAAAGCAGTTGTTTTTTATTACATAACAGTAACACAAACTCAAATATATCTAGGTCTCCAGCACACTCATTTCCTATTTGATTCTGTGAATTAAATTATACAGATTAATCTGGAATAAAAAGTTCAAACATTGTTCTAATAACCAATAGAGGTATCCTCACCTTCAGTACACACACACACACACACACACAAAAAAGACACATAGTTGTCAAAGGTACTATTAAAAGATGCGGTTCTTAAGTCCGCAATGGGCTATCATTGACTGTGATAGATATATTTACCGGGTCAGAAATCTTCATCTTTATAAATCGTCATAGCGAGAATGAGCACGCGATCTTCTTAAGGTCTTCAGGGTAATCAAGATATTCACATATTTATTAATTTTCAGAAACATATGGAAGCAGCCAGCTCTAACTTAACCGTTTACGTTGTTATAAGCCGTTGTTCCAGCATAACCCTGTAGTAGGTACAACTGCATTCTTCACCAACCAGTCTGATAATTTTTTCTGGTTCGAATATTACTGGCTTTTATATTTCCCGGAAAATTGTCCACTTGAATGCAACTTGTGTCCAGGGCTCTGATGCTTGGACTATAGTATTTTGTACGTCGACACACGCTTTTTCGTTTTGCCCTCGTTCAAAGTCGATTGCCCTGTCAATAGTCTTCAATACTCAATATAAATAGATAAAACAAAGGGAATGGGAATCCCATTTTTGTTGTGAATTTCGCAGAGCACTCTTCGTAATATAAGCAAGCGACAATAATGAAAACGACCTCGAATTTATTGTGTTAAACATTAAGAAACTCGCAATTTTACCACCTACAGTTTGCCGATTCCACGACATTTGAACAGCTTTCTATTGTACGATAGAAGTCAATAAAAGACCCCAGTTTGATTTGTTTCCCGTGTCACATACTCATATTAATCTTGCACATCCTCTGAGACTAAACCGAAATTCTATGAAAACGCACCTTCTTCTTCCACTTCTTTGTCTCACGTCGAGCTCCAACCACCGGAATAGTTGTGAAAAAGATTTTAAGCAATAAATCACCACTTATATGCTATTTTTATCCTTTTTCAGTGAAGAGTGTCCTTGCGTTCACTTCTACCCATCTCAATGGTTTTTTTTCTCTTCATTCTAAAAGACAAGACTCAAGCTGTGGCAAGAAGACAACATCAAAAAGAAAAGAAAAGACCACAGACACGAAACAAAGGCAAATAAAAAAATCTCCGGTGAAATCAGCGAGAAAAATAAAGTGCCCTTCGCTTACATCCAGAAGGAAGCACAGGATCAGCACTATGTAGCTATTACGGATGCTTCCCAATGGCAAATGGTTTCAGAAGTTCGAGTATAGTACATTCCGCCACTGGTGTGCGGAAAAATGGATGACAAAAACGATTTAGAAAAAAAATAAAAAAATTAAAACTGAAAAAAGCATTCACCGCAGAGCAGACACAACTGGCCAAAATGATTATAAATTTTCTTGAGATGTCTAGCCCTCCCCTTTTTTTTTTGTAAGCACTGCAGAGTAGAGTACCTACCCTGCTCATGGTCGTATCTGTGAAGGAATATTGTAACCGAAATCATTGCTGTGTTACTCGTACACTGTTATGCTTTTAAAATAAAAGATCTTCGAGGTTCTCGTATTCCTACGTGCAAAAAAAAAAAAAAAAAAAACAACAATGGACTAGTGAACAATGGAAAAGCAATAGCATGCAATAGAGCCACTCAATATCATATGCTCGGCGGTGCCCCACTATGCCATAGTGTAAGGTATAACCTTCAGGAACTGTTAGTACTACTATCCGTGTTTCCAAGTTTAAAGTGCATCTTGACTGCATTTTAAAGTAAAAGTGCCTGTGGATATGAATATGAGGTCCGCACCTACTAACTTCAGTCTGTAAATGGATTTGGCCTGAAAATAATCTCTTGCGTTAAACAAAATTTTTTCTGTGGTTTGCTGTTTTGGTTACACATTCTTGTTATTGGAAATATCATAAAGTGTAAAATTCAAGTCACTGCAAATGGAAGTCTGAATTGAGATACTTATTTTCTGTTTTGGTACTTTTGTTTCATCATTGATTGAAATTGTTGGTCCTTCAGAAGGTCAACTCAAGATAGAGTAAACCTTCTTTTGACAACATATTACAGCCATCTTTATCTTAACATTAACAAAAGCATCTGCCATCGGCCTTGAATGGATCGTACTCAAGAATACAATGCTCTTTATGGCTTTAAGGCCGAAACCTGTTATAAAAAGCATCTTTGGAGAATTAATCGGTAAGTACATCTTTCAGTAATTACCTTTTTCACTATATAGACATTGTAACACCAACGGATTCCTAAAGCAATATGACTGTAACGGAAACATTTATCTAACTTTCTGTATACAAAAACATAATGGAGGTATCAAGCACAAGTAGTTGTAGATGGTTGCAGACTCGTAAAACAGTAACTCAGTAGCTTTGCTCACATACTTGACGTTACAAGTTTAGATCTCCTTTCTGCTTTCTGATTTCATTCATTTCTAGGTGCCTGCTGATAGCAATATTCTGTAATTTCTCTGCTTCATAAATACATACGTCTGCCAAGCGATTGTAAAAACATTTTTCACAAATCTCTTGCAGTCGTATACAGCTATTTGCTCAGATTTCTTGATATTTTCCGCTTTTAAGCTGCTTTGGGCACCAAATTGTTGGCGTACCGTAAAATCCCAATGTCTGCCAGTATTGCACATCAGCTTGTTAATCACATTAGGGCGGTAACCCATGCATGATGTATTCAGAAAGCGTGCGTGAAAGTGTACCAAAAGCAGACATCACATTCCAATGTGATATCATCTCCTCGCCTGTTTCAAATTTCAGCAAGAATACATCTAAGTTGACCATAATGCTTACTTCCGTCACTGAACTTGACAAATTCTAAAGAAATATATTTGATTTCTGAAATAGCTCAACTAACAGGCCTTTTCAGCTGCATCGAGTTGCACACTTGAAGTTGGCTGAAGTCTCTTTTCAGTTGTGGGTACCACTATAGGTGAGATCGTCCTCTACTGCGTTGTCTTTCTTGGTTGGAGTCGAGAACTTTGCAACCCGGCAAGCTGGTGTCCATGAGCTCAAGGTGATCTAGCCATCTAATCTGGATTATCCAAAATTTTTTGAAGTGGTAGGTGTTACTGTACAGCTTATACAGTTCGCTATTGAAATGTCTGCTCCATTATTCCAAGAACTTTTCTCTCGAATCGCCCGAGACCTTTACCTTCCGCTTTCATCAGTATCCAAGTTTCCAGGGTCCTGAATAAAGTCATCTTGCTTGTTTGTGAGGGGTTTTAAAATTGTCTTTTAAGTCCAAAGAAGCAGTGATTAGCTACCAATTAGAGTTGGTAGCGGTGGGGAAGTACATGAAGTTTTTCACAACCTCAAAGAAATTCTGAGGTTTGTCCTACGCGTCAATGTTTTGTGTCTCACTTTGTTGACAGCATAAACTTTTTTTTTCCTTCGTTGATATCCATCTTTGACGTTTTTGTTTCATTATTTGCAAAAGCACCATTGACCGCTCGATGTTTTCCTCCCATTGTATCAATTTCGTTTGCGTATGCAATTAACCGAGCAAATTTTTGAAAGATGGTCCCACTGAAGATGGCTTGCGAAGGAAAATTAGAGAGAAAGAAAAGGGAGATACATATACAATGGGTATATACTATAAATCGCTTTAACAACAGCAAACAGCATTGTGTTTTCAAAATATTAAATTCCACTCTGTTGATAGTTTCCCAATTGGTTATGCTTGTTAATATCGGAATTTAATGAGCTTAGCGTACGCAACAGTTTTCGTTCTACAGTGGAATAGCAGAGACGTGAGTTCAGGATCGAATATTAAAAGCCGAAGTTACTGTTATCGGCAAGGGAATGTATTGGATTAGATGTAGCAGACAAAAGATCATTGATAAAAATTAAGAGTGTCGGAAGAAGAACGGAGCCTTGTGGTTTATTTTGTGGATATCAGACTTAAAATCGTCCAAGACAACTTTCGTTGAATGTTCCCAAAGATAATTTCAAGAGATCTTGAAGTACTCTTGCTACTACACGAGTACGAAAGTGGATTCGTCATTGACAATCTGACCCTCTCAAGTGTAGGCGGAGACAGAGTACAATCTAGAAGTGGTAAGCTGGCCATAAAGTGTGCAGCAAGCAGATTAGCGTTGTGTGGTCGATGTTCGAGAAATTAGCTAAGATGACACAGAGGGGGTAGCACATTGACCTTGTTGTTATAAGTGCAGGAAGTAAAAAACAAGTCCATGGTGTTGGCAGTATGAATATCAACGTCTGGTAACATGTGTGCTCATTTACAAACTTTGTCAAGTTGTTTTCCGCAGCAAGATCCCAACACACCGTCATTTGGATGTTGTCTCTCCAGAATGTTGAAGCTACACTGAATTGTGTATATTGAAATCGTAAGTAATAACGGTTTTAGGATGAGGATACAGGGATACAATTCTTTGAATGGAGTCAAACAGCGCGTCGAACCCGTTAAAAGTCATACTCGTACCAGCACTGTTTTGGCCTTTTTTTTCTGTTCTCTTAGTCTTTGCACTGCACTGCACTGAATATTGTTTTTGTGTATAATTAGCTTTTGTCCCGCCGCAAAATCAATAAGCCTGATTTCATTTCTCGAGCTGATAATGTGGGGGCTGTATTTTCTCACCGAATTACAAAAAGAAGTCTTTCTGATAATATTTAGGACGCTTCTCAAGCGGTTTACCATTTTGATAAGCTCGTTCTTTTCTCCTGTCGCGGCGTGAGCGTTTATAAGAGTCAGTGAAAGGATAGAGTGAAGTTGGAGCTTTGACCTTTAAGTCTGGAACAAACATCTCTGATTGCGCGAACTTCACTAAAAAAAAGAGTGACAGAATGTAGTTCAGCTGGAGAAAGTAATTAAAAATTTTGAGAACTAGGTAACTTTCGTGCATTTGGTATGAATCTTCGACAATATGCGATTACTCTAAGGAGTTTAGTCAAGTTAGACTGTCGAAGCATTAAAGTTTGGATATCATTTTTAACCTGAATGACAGTGTGGGTTTCAATTAAACGTTTTTCCTCTTCTGTACTTAGATTCGTTGGTTGTTGTGGATATTGGATCTCCCAAGCTTCCCGGAGAAAGTCTGGATTCCACCAGAGGCTATTTGAATCCATAGCAGAAGGCCCTACTCCCCTCAATAGGTTCCTTCCACTTCAGCTCTATACGTCATAGTTGCTGCATAAAAATTGTTCCCTTAATTATACAGGGTGAAATCCAACTGAGAGGATCGAAGAGTTTCGCGATATTGGAAGGAATTGTCTTTTTCATCGGTTCAGCAGAGTGAGATTGAGTATTCTGAAAAGAGAGACATTTCTATTCCTTGTGTCGTGTGGGGCTAACTCGGAACTGTCTTTCCAGCTGAGCAAACCTACGACAGGCGCCTTCCTTCGAGGATCCAAGATCAGATTTTCTCCATTCTTTAAATGGCAATGATACCTCATATCGTCCATTCTCCAATTCGTTCGTTATAGCCTTGAAGTACTTCTCACATGCTTTGTCTTCACATGTTTGGTGGGGTTTGTAGGGTGCTTTCTCTACCTCCCATAACTTTTGGAGTTGTCAGCCGACGTCTAGCAGTTGATAAAAGCTCCTTAGGGTTAGGCATTTTGTTCATTAAAATCCTCCCCAGAAATGTGTTCTGTGCAATGGATGTCAATGGTTCATCTCCGCGATCACAGAGTACACGTCATTCCCCAGTAGCAGATCGACTCCAGAAGGGTCGTAGAGTTTTGGTTCAGCCAGAGACAAGTCATTGATATGGTTCCAATGCTTCAGTTCGTTGGCCGGGAGAAGCTCGTTCAGCGAGTGAAAAATTAGAGCTCGGGTATTGATCTCGTAGCCCGAATGTAGAGACCTAAGGGTAAGGTCCGCGTAACTGTGACACGTTCTGTTGCCGACCTTCTCCAGCCCTGATACCTCGATGAAAGTACGTTTGCCATTAAGATTAAAACACTTGGCTTCTTTGCTTGTAAGAAACGTGCCCTCTGACCCCGGATTTATCAAACTACGAAGTTCGACATCTACTTCTGATGAGGTTCTTATCTTAACTAAGGCTGTTGTCAACAAAATCTGCATTTTGGGTCCTTGTGTCATGAAGATGCTATTAACCTTCTGGGAAGGTTAGAAAAGTGTAGACAAATGAAATGATGTGGGGGCGTATGTGTGTTGAGTGGTGGTGAACGCACTAGGCGCTGAATGTGTACTAGAGTGTGTGTGTGAGGGAGGGTTAGAATGCAAAAGGGAATGGTGAAGCTGCTGGCAGAAATAGCATCAAACTCTGCTATTTCAATTTCAAAAATCTGTTGAAGGTTCGAATTGAATGTGCTCCTTTGTAACTGAATAGGCACTTTTGGCTTTGTTTCAAATGAAACGTTTTAGTTTTAGCCAAAGGCGCCCCAAAGGCCTTGATTGAAATTCTCTTCTGCTGCTGTCCAACTCTTCTGTACTCTACGTTAATGAACATATGCTATGCAGCGATGAATTAATATAAAAGTTTCAATTGCAAACATTTTGCACTTACTAAATTAAGCATAACGCGCCAGGAATACGTTTTGCACTCACCAAAAAAACTGACTATTCTATTTAAGTTAAATATCAGTTTAATTGTTCTTTATGTTTAATTTCTGTTCTTTTATTTTAGTACATACACAAATTAGTAGCTTTTAATCGATGAAGGACTCGAAGGACCATGAACAAATGTAGAAAAAAAAATGTATATTCACTAACTCATAATGTTGAATGCAAAGTTCTTGTCACAATGTAGTGTATATAAGTTAATTAACGTGATCCATATAAATTGTGTCTTTAACATCTCGAACAGACACTAACATTGACGCTTGTTTTTTTCATCGTTCGGCTCCTTTAGTTCGGTTGTATTGTTATTTACAGAACTGACTGCATGCGTTTCAAACAACAAGCGATTCCAAATTCTCTTACATTATTCCTTTTCCTCACATTCATTCAGAACTCGAGTTAGGAAGTATCCGTTAATTTAAAAAGTATCGAATCTAACAACTTTGTAAGTATGTTACGTCTTAACAGGTTTCCAAACTAAAATGTTTTCTTACCATAAGGAACATATCATGGTTACCTTCATACAACAGTTTGACTTATTACAATGTCGATTTTTCGGACAAGTTGTGGTTTAGTGATTGATGAGTGACCCTTCTGTATACCATATATAAATTGCCTGTGTGTTTAATTCGCGTTCTCGACTCAAATCATTAAAAATTTTATAATAGCTGGAAAAGTATTTTGTGGAAAAATTAAAAAATGTAGGACGAAAGTAAAATTTATGTCACTATTTTGAACTTGCAACACATAAAACATAAAAATTCCTTCACTGGTGTAAACTGTTTGTCAAAATTTTTCCAGGTTATCCTTTCTTTAAATAGCGAAAAACCTTTACACTGTCTAGCGCAACCGAAATTTAACTACTCATTTCCACCAAGTGAGTGTTGTAGAGCTCGGAATTATTGGTAATGATGGTTCAATAAAAACAAACTCTGATTATTGGGATACAATTTTTCAGTCCATATCAGCAATTTTTTACTGAATCTAACTGAAAGTTTTGATCGCGTCAAAAATCGCAATTGTCTTTTGAAGATCACTTTATCGGATCTGAGTGCATTATTTATCCGGATCATATTACGCTGCATTTCATTTTTAACACCTGGTTGTCTTATAGTTCATCGTTAATGAAAGATTCCGAGCAGAATTTTGAAATCATTTTGGTTTTCTTTAAAATTATTAACTAACATGCAAGACACTAACATCTTTTTATATAAAGTGCATTTGGCTCAAAGGTTTTTGTAAACAGATAAGCCGCGTTACCTGGCTCACGCAAATAGCGTCATTCGAATGGTTGAAACTAAGCCGGATTCTTGGAAGCAAATGTTGATGACTAAATAGGCCCTCGTGCAGAGTAAATAAACAAAATTATCGCTTTTGGGAAACCTATAAAACTTACATAGTTTATGAAACATCATTTCATGATTAAAAAGTGAAAGTGAAGGGGTAGTTGGTCCGAGACTCTCGGTGGCAATCGGTAACGGTGAACGTTGGTGCCTTTTGTGTGTCAGCAAATACGTGGAAAGTGTATTAAACATTTCTGATATAAATATTTTGAAAAACAAAGAAAAGTGACATGGGCTGGCGTCCAAGATCTCAAGATTTGACTCCTTTTATCAGACTCTAGATAAACTCAAAAGCAACAACTTTGTAATAGCAATGAAGGCAGTCATTTAATCGATATTGTGTTCAAAAAATAGTTCACATATATTTTTTTTTTTTTCAAAGGATACGATATTAAATTTTTAAAGTCCGGGATCGGACTTCCATCTAGGTTCTTTCCGTACCCATCACTGCTTGATTTCGGTGATCTAGTGAAAACCGATGCCTTTTAATGTGGCTTACATAAATTATGAAATTATCTTGCTTTTTTTAAGCTAATATACATTTTTATACCGAAGCTCTAGATGGTGTCCCCTGTACTTTAGAATCAGCAAACCCCCAAACACCCAAACCTCTAGTTCCACGATGGCGCTGTTTGTGTTCAAATTTGAGCTTATGAATGACACCTTTTTGCCTGATAGGTTTTTCAGTAAGGATAACATCCAGTTGTGCTGAAATTTTTGATAATTCTTTGTCATATACTTTTAGCTTTGCTTGTCACATGATTATCATCCACAGATTTACATGAGAAGAACGTGATTTTTTATTCCGATCGAATGACTGTCGATCGGATGCATTTTTATTTCCGTTAATTAAATTAAAAACTAGGCTCACAATTTACCATGTTTTGGACAAGTTTCTAGTCAAATGCATGACAAAGCCAAGGAATTGTATGCACAAAAGAAAGTGAGTTAAAATGTGGTGGAAGATAATCAATTTTCAATTCATAACTCTTTAGCACTTGTTTGTCTATATAGTGAAAATTTTGCGAAATGATCTCTACCTACGCCCATTGAGATTCACGAGATCAACGCTTGTCGATTTTGCAACTTGCACTATGCCATGACTAGATTTTGGAGTCCTTGGAAAAAGTTTGTGATAATCAATATGGCTTTGGAAATAGCGGGGATGATTTGGTTAGTATTGTTCTTATTGTTTTCAAACATGGAACCTTGTAGACTTTCTAACCCAATGAAGCAGAAATAGACTGTGCAACTGGAATCAGGTACAGAACTTGCGAAAGCCCAAATATGCACGAAAAATAAGGAAATCCGAAGGATGGCACATCCGTCAATATGTGTATTCAATGCTAAGCATATCGAAGGAGGCTCACTTTACTCATGAAGTACTTCGATGACTTAATTAACAAGGTTACAATCTTAAGAAATAAATAGGGAACATTTTTTCTGTTTTTCTTTTTTTTCTAAAATTTTTCATTTCAACAGAAGGTGCAACTTTTAAGCCATGGTAATGAAATTCATGCATGTTCATGTATTGAAAACACTATGACGAGCCGCTTAAAATTTTCAAAGAGTTCCGGTTTGTTTTTGTTTTTTCTTGATCACATGATAGTTAATTGTTCCCTTTCTATTCTTTGTGACCTACATCACTGCTATTTTAACTCGGTTTAGTGAACGGAAAGACCGTTTCTTCAAACTAGGGCTTGAGTCAGTTTATCGTTGGCTCCATCAATTTTACAAACAAATTATCCCTTTGGAAGATAATTTGATTACAAAACAGTACGTAAAAGCAAAACCATGTCGCTGGGCATAAGGATATACCATACATCCTTTGCAGATCCTTCTAATATACAACTACAACGAAGTCAATCGTCAAAGTAGACCATCTATGTTAAGGTATGTATGTGTGTATAACTAGCTTTAACCAGAGAATTGATGGAATACCAAGATATCTACTTCGTTAGATTGCTCTCATGGCGAAATCTTCGAAAGATCTTCAACTGTCATTTGTTCCTTCCTAAAGATGCAAAGGTTAAATCTGAAACGACGAAGACCATCACGACCAGCAGCATAGATATAGCGGCTAATTTTCCCATCTGCAAGGGTTGGAATAGCTTATAGCTGCCGTCAGGTTAGTTTCGAGTAAGGAAAAATACCCGAATTATTAGTTAGCTCATTACAAGCTCATACTCTTTAGCACACTGGCACTTTAGGCCAGTGAACCAATGAACTTAGGATGTTGATCTTTTAATAATTTTGACAATATGCGATTGCAGTGTTATTAAGATGACTGCAAACTGTGTGTGCCGTTGATTCTTGAAGAGACATATGAAAACTTTCTATACCATCAATGAAATTCCCAAATTCCAAACACCCTAACCTAGGATTTATTTTCCGTTTTAACCTTGTTGCAGTTTTTTGCAGTGCAATTTTTGGCCAAAATTAAACGAAATCTGCCACGTCATTTACGTGGTGAAGAGTTATTCTTAAGATTTTAACCATGCCATTGCATAGTGTACTTGGAATTCAATTTTATCCCTGACTTAATAACCTGTATCGTACTCGTATGCATTTGAAAAATCATCTAAAAACTGTGAATGAATACAGAGTTACAGAATTTGTAGAGCGAAAAATTCTTTTCGATTTAAACTTGAACCATTTTAAGCTGTCAATTTGCAGTTGTCAAGGATACATCATTCGAGTTATGAAAGTTAGACGTGCATGTAATGCAATTCAAAGTTTTCCCATTTAGAACTCATGTACTTTTGTATCTGTGCCTTTGCTGTCTGTACCCTAATTAACAGCGATGAAGGTAAATTTTGTTAAAGTGAAAACTTTTAATGAAGACAAATTTAAGTCAATCTTATAATGTTTTTGGAAAATTGACACTATAGTTGGCAAAGATATGCCAATTATCAGAGCGAATGTTTTACGTTTATCTTTGTATCTTTGCATTTAAGGCAACTGCAGAATTTCCTACAAGGTTACACACTTTTTTTCTGTTTAAAAGTTGGAACCTATGTAGCCTTTTTTTAAAGATCTTTCTAATTATCATGATCCTTATCTGGTATTTTTGTTTAAAATCTATTCATTTTGCATTGAACATTCGGATGAGTCTATCTCATACATAGTGTGGGATGATTGCAAAAAAGGAATCCAGGCAAAAGATCTTACAAGAATGGACATCGTTGACCGATCTTCGCTCCTAGTAAACATAATTTTCTCAGAGCATATTAATAGCTGCAGATACTTTGTGTAAAGAAATGGAAAAGAAATCGATGCAATGGTTACTGGTTGCAGTAAAGCCATTGATAAATGTTTGCCCAATACACCTTTCTCAAACTCGAAGTTCTGGTCTCCCAAGTGGGGCTTATAATGTGGATCAAATCCTATTTAATTCCTAAGCCTCGGATTTGTTGGCATAGACAAAAGTCTTAAGATGTGGAGTCGCAGGTGCGCGATGGCGCCGTTGCATTTCATACCAAAAAAAAAAACATCAATAAGCATAACCCGATAACGATCTCCTTTGACTGTGTATAATTTCGGAAGAAGTACGATTAAATGATAATTGAGAAATCAGCCTAAACATTCAACCGCTGTTAGAACACCTTCGCTTTTTCGCTGGACTTAATGTGATAATTTTGCTAATTGATAAAGCCATTTAAGCAAAAATGTGACTCTTCATTGAGGATATTTTTCCATATTAGCCCATAGAGCCCAATTTGCGTTAGTTCAACGTGCACGATGGTCTTAGGTCAATACGACCTCATACAGAGTCTTTTCGCAAAATACGCCATAAGAATGTGCTGCAGAATTGATTTATTACGTTCTGGACATACCAACTTACATACGGCTGCAATTTTCCTTTCACTTCGTCCCGCTGTCTCACTGGCACGGAAATTATAAGCGTGTGCTATAATATGGCTGGGATTATATGGCCTATTTGTAGGGATTGAACGATTCGATCACACATGTTATTCTATTCTTTGTGATCAGGCTAGCGCTTAACTAAGTTGAGAGTTGATGTTGTGGTGCCAGTTGATAGTTGTTCATCAATATCCCCACAGCCCAGGAGGTGAGTTTCCATAAGAAGCAATAGTGGCTCCCGACTATATCCTTCAAGTGAAGTCTTTTAGATTCCCGAGATTATTGGATTTTTGAAAAAGCTTATTCAATGGAAAGGGTTATGATATTACGAATTTCGTCTTATTTACCTATTGCTTAGCAGAGAAAACCTTCACAAAAAAGGCACTTCTGCTTATAGCAGCACGCCTGGTTCTTAACCCTTGTTATTCATGCACAAAAAAGTCAAAGCCATGTTACATTTTAAAGGAGGAAGCCTTTTGGTTAAAACGCACTGAGTTTTTGAAGACATTGCGTGCCGACTCTGTTTTGCCACTATTCTAGTGAACCTGCCGTCTGATTCAATGGCACAAGAACCCCTATTGGTGAGAAAACACGAAACCGACTTTCACTGTGCTTAGAATGTAGAATCTGAGTGAGAAAAGGAATGTAGTTGCGTTTTCATGGATGACTTCAAAACCGATTAAGGATTCAGCGGCGGTGTAGGCTGGAAGGACAACAACGTTAGGCTCTGCTCCTCGTTAGGAAATCTTGCGTCTATTTTCTAAGCAAAAATATGCGCAACCCTAATGACAACAAATTTTATCTGAAACTGTAGCACTAGCTAAGGTGCGTTTTTCTAAGTACATTTAGTTTTATTTGGGGCCAAATCAGAACCTGGGAAGTAAGATCAACAATAAATCTGCTTAAAAGTCTCAAATAAGAATATGTCAAGACCCGAACATATGTTTGGGCCCAGGTAGGCTGTGTTCATAGCTGATGGCATTAATCTATACGATGAGAGACCAAGCGAATGCTTTCCGATATTACTGGGAGGTTAGCAACTTTCCTGCTATCTGTAGATATACTAAAGACTGCGTCGTAAGGCGGGTGGGGGTTGGTAACACTTTTGCTAAGCGCCTAAATGTGCTAGCCGTATGTAGGTGACACAAAATCATGAAAAGCTTTCTGTAGAAGAGATTGTGAAGTGTCAGGGTTGTTCAAGCATCAGATTGGAAGGTACTCGGCGCTGAAGTGATGTGTGCTGATAATGACCGCACTTCATTACTGAAGCGTTAAGAACTTCTTAAGTACTCTCGAATTTGCTCCAACCAGTGGTAGTTGTGTGGTTTCTAAATATCTTATCTACACGTTCACGTGTATTATGAACTTCAATTTGAAATGATTAACAACATCATAGTGGCTATAGGACATATGGATAATTGTGTATCTTATTAACGAACGTCTCACAACCAGTGTCTTCTGTTGAATCACTTCTGCTATGTGGCTTTCAATAAAAATGTATCTTAATTTGCCTCATAAACTGTTAAAATCCCTCTAAGGACTTATCAAAGCACTTTACAGATGTTTTTCTTTCCAACCATAATCTCTCTCTGGGTCAATAAAATTTCTAGAGCTAATTTCTGACTGTCAGTGTAAGAGTAAAGATACACATTCAACATCCTTACGATGCGAAAACATTTTCAGGTACCTTTGCTTAATTTACAAAAGTTTTCAAATGTCAATGGTTGGTCCGGTCAGGCTAATGAAAGAAACCATCAACCCTCTGAAGAGAATATATGCTGCTAATCTCATACCATAGTACCGCAAAATCTATCTTATGCAATGTGTACGTGTATCTCTCAACTTTGTTTATTAATGTTCTGACCTGAGAATTGCCGTGTGCACAAAATTCGGCTACAGTTCAGTTCACAGCAAAAGTACGAGTGAAAGCATCCCAATTGGGGAATCCCTCTGCCGACAAACACAGCCTTCTCACAGGTAATCCTAAGCTATCAATGTGTAACCCTTAATATTTCACATCCCTTCGAGGTAAGTTCATTCAAATTCAACCCGAGAAGAATGGGAGTGAAGCGATTGTGATATTCCTCTGGGCTTGGCTACCTCTTTAACCGTCATCGTAGCTTTTTTTTTTTTCTTTTCTGTTTTCGCTGCCGCCCCCGCGCCTGACGAAGTTGTCAGATGGGTTGGAATAAAAGTGAAGTGCGAAAGATGTAAAAAAGGTGTTATGAAGAGGAGAAGAGAAGAGAAGAGTTTACTTACACAATCCCACTTCAGAGAGATACAGATCCAGATTCCTTGTTACTTTAACAAATTTCGTATGCGTTCTTCCCGTACTTTAGCCCAGCAGGCCACCTTTCCACTAGCCCCAACAGGAATTTAGTGAGGGTAACGTGGAAGAGATGCCTTTTTGCGTTGCTGCTCATCCTTCCTTTCCCGATTAGGGACTCCATTTTATTTTTCTTTAGACAGAAGAAGCCAAGGTATTGGGACCGACAAGGGTAAACTGAGAAAAGATTGATAAACGGTAGGTAGCGGGTGAATTTCTGAGCTTTCAGTTTCTCGTTTTTTTTTTTTTTTTTTGGTTCCTTCGATTTTTATCAGATTTACATTTCATGTCCCAAAAGAATCTGTTTCATTCACTTAGAATGTTATCCGCACGGGTTTTTCGGGGTAGATTGTGTTGGGAGTGTATCTTCGAGACAGTTGAGGCAGATGCCGGATAACAACAACGACGACGAGGACGATAAGGACGAGGGCAACAACAACAGCAGCAGTCTGAAGGATTCAAACACTCAGGATGTGTGTTGTCAACAATTGTATATTTTGTTTTTTTTGTACTAAAGATTCGGCGTGCACTGGTAACTGGTATAAAATACTAAAAGGAGTGCCAAAGATTTGCCTTTATCAAGTTCAAAACGATTTGTTATTTTTTTTTGGCAGCCTGCTTAAACGTGACAAATTTGTACTTGTGACTTTGATTTGTTGGGGGATATACATACATACATATATATAGTATGCGTACAGCCGCGAGTATCTAGTAAAATAAGCCAGTTGAGGAGGGAATTGACAATCATAATAATGGAGGTTGGGGGTTAAGAAACGATATTTATTTATTTCTAATACACTTTGGGTGTTCAGTTTCTCATGAACACGGACAAGAGCATTAGAGTTAAGTGTTTTTCTGTAAAATGCGATTCGACAAAACCAACGTCGGGGTTGCCTTTTTATTTCGTTCTTTTTTTCTTTGATGGCAAACATGCTGGGATTGACATGATTGTTTATTTAGGTATAAGATATGCATTGTAGTCCTTGAAAGTTTGCATGAGGGGAACGCTGAATGAGAATGACTGCACACAGAAGCATTTGAAAGTGATGATTGTCAAGAATCGAGAAAAAAATTTATATTGAAGTCGGATATGAACTTGGCCTTAGAGTTTTTAATATCTATCTGTGTCAGAATATGAGGATATGAAATTAAGTGAAATTGCTTGAAAAAAAAAATAATAATAACAAAACACGTATTGTTCGCTAGTTCTTTCCGGTATTCCCTACATGTCTAGTTATGGCTTTCTTTTACGAGTGTTACTACTAGGACGTAAGTAAGTAGTAAGTTCATGTCTTTTATAGTGCCAAGTGGTAATCACTTCGCAAATTGCAAAATGAAAAGGAGAAATAATGAGGCTGCTATCCCACAAAATAGGATTTTCTTTCAACAAGCAGCATTACAAAAAAAAAAAAAGCCGAAGACTTCGAAGCTCAACAAACTGCTTCAGATACGACGAATTTCATGATAATTTTTGTCTGTAATATACAGACAGCCATAGAACTATGCAAGGGTGTACAGATGCTGGTAAAAACCCTTCATTGAAAACCCGTATTTTGTCTGGCAAATTAGCTGGAATCATAAGTTAGTCCGGTGCTTACACCACTATCTTCAAGGAGTCTTATATCGAGGAAATCTGGGTGTAGCCACATTAGTGGCGAATATATAATAACTTACTTTGAATGACTTATATAGGTAGAGCAGTTTGGTTATGAGCCAAAATCAGGATCATTCTGTAGCTCGAATCTATGCAGATAAATAAATCACTTAGACTATATTATAAGATCCTGTTATTTCCCTCCGAGATATAGGATGGCAAACAACGACCTTGATCGCGCTTCTGCCCACTTGGTTCCAATTTTATCCTCGGTGCCGACTACAACGCGAAATATACATATTGGGGCTCCAAATGCATCTCAACGAAAGACAGACTACTGTTCAATGCAAGTCTAAAACGTGGTTTGGGCTTCTTTTCGAAGGGTAAACCAACTTTTTGACCAACATAAATACCTCGTCGACTTTTTTATTGCAAAAGGGGTACCGGTATGAAGTGAGCGTCAAGATACAAATGCCTCGATAGGGAACATTTATTGTGAACGGGCCTTAATTTTTTTTTTGTTTGTTTCGTTGCTATGATATCTGTCAAATATATTTTTTCATCGTGTTAAAAATGTCGAATTTTGTACCAGAATATGATGACTTGCGGAAGCATTAATTTTTTGTTTTCATTTGAAGAAAATTGCTGCAGAATCGCATCGAATACTTGTCCAGGTATATGGTGTTCATGCTCTATTAGAAGCAACATAAAAAAGATGGTTTCAATAGTCATGCTATGACCTCTGCTCAGATCATTCACCAGTAGTTCTAAAAGTCGGCAGGAGCATAGCTAAAGTAGAAAGAGCACCTAGACGACTCCCATTGAGATAGAAAACGAAATTGATAAGTTCGTAGAGGCTATTCAAATGGCTGTGTGGAATAACACACCTTTTTTTCATACGAGAACGGATAAGAAATAAAAGGCATTCGCCCGCCATCGAGGACCTTCTACTAGGTGAAGTGAAAAGTAACCTCCTTCACCGCCAGACTGAGCTGCTACTGCGAAAAAGGTTATAGTGCCTTGAAGTCCATTCATATTTAGACAGACATGCCAAATTTCAGTGCGATACTGTCTTTAGTTTTGTTTTGACTGTTGATTGTTGTTGACGTGTTTTTGCAACATGTTGAGTGTGGACAAAAACGATTTTCGTTCTCTTATAAAACATTATTTTTTGAGAGACAAAACGGCAAAGGAAACAAAAGAAAAGTTGGATAAATATTATGGAGCTAATGCTTCGTGAGATTACACCGTCAAATATTGGTTTCGAGAGTTTCGTGGTGGTCGCAACTCCACTACCGATCAAGTCTGCAGCGGCAGGCCCTCCGATGCGGTTACACAGGACAATGTCAAAAAAATACATGAAATGGTTTTGGCTGACCGGAAAGTGAAGGTGCGTGAGCCAGCAGATACCAAAAAAATTAGTACTGAGCGCACACGCCATATTTTGGACAATAATCTGCATATGAAAAAGTTATCCTGCTGATGGGTGCCGCGCATACTCACTCTTGACCAAAAACACGAACGCGAGAGCACTTCGAAAGATTGTTTGGACTTGCTGATGCGCAATCAGGCGGACTTTTGGAGTCGACTGGTAACTGTTGAACACTAGAGAACAGAATGAGTGCCCGGCAATGGACTGAAGCCGGTACGAGTGCTCCGAAGCGGCCGAGGAAGCTTCGATAGGTCGGAAAGGTTATGGCGTCAGTTTTCTGGGATTGTCGTGGCATACTCTTCGTGGAGTATCTCGAAAAAGGAAAAAAAAATTGTTTTTGCAAGACAATGTCCCGGCGCACAAGAGCATCGCAACCATGGCTAAAATCATTGACAAACGGCTCCAATTGCATTCACCGTATTTGCCCGATTTGGCTACCTCGGACTATTATCTCTTAACAAATCTCAAAAGATGGATCATCAATTTTATATGTTATATATTCAGCTCACGTGAGGAAATCGTTGCCACGAAGGAGTATTTTGCAGACCTTCCGGAAAATTACTTTTCGGACGGGATCAAGAAGTTATAAAATCGCTAGAATAAGCGTATCAAACTAAAATGGGACTATATTGAATAAAATAAAAAAACATTTAAAAAAAAGTTTCATTCCCAGGGAGGTAACTTTTCATCCCACCTAGTACTTGAGAAAAGGAAAGCACGAGAGAGGTGGCAAAACTTGAATTTGAAACTACCTTTCAAATAACCTAAGGCAAATGCTGCATGATTTCACGAGCAGTGAAACGTCACGTTAACTTGAAAGCTTGACTACCGACAAAACATCAAATTACTAGCTCTGGAAAGCCATGAAGTCTACCAAGAAACGGATAATGCACTCTCCGCCAATACGGAAAGCCAACGGCGAATGGGCAAAAGGAGGCCGAAAGACGACAACTTACTGAAGATCACGATGTCAGCACAGGGCCTGACAATTATAGAATAAAATACGTATTACTAAGTGAGTTTCGGCAAATAATAGCAAAGTTGGAAAATAATAAATCTCCAGGATACGATCTGATTACGAGCGAGATTCTAAAAGAGCTTCCCGAAAATCGGTAATCACGCTACTTCATATAATAAATGCTTCAATAAGACTTTTATACGTTCCCAGCTAATAGAAAGTCGCCGAAGTTATAATGGTTCCGAAATTAGAGAAAATCTTAACGACAAAAAATCGTATAGACTAATTTCGTATTCGAAATTCTTTTGCTTAAACGGTTGAAACGTATAAGAGAGACGACTAATTCTTGATCACCAGTTCGGCTTTAGGGTCAAGCATTCGACAATAGATAAGGTATATTGGATCACAAATGAAATTAAAAACGAGTTAGAAAAAAAGCAAATGTGCTCTAATGTTTTTCTCGATGTGTCACAAGCCTTCGACAAGGTATGGCACGAGGGCCTGAGGTATAATCTAAGGCAAATCTTACCTGACAAATTATGCAAAACAGTAAATTCATACCTTAAAAACCAGCTGTTTCGGGTTAGACATGGGTCAAAGAAATTCACGCTGGTATACTACAAGGAAGTGTTCTTGGTCCGTACTTATTCCTACTGTACACATCAGGATGAAGAGACAGTAGTATACACGTTCGCGGACGATACGGCTACTCTTGCCACAGGCCAAACGGTAGGATTTTTGACAATAAAACTCAAACGAGCCCCAAACAAGTTTTTTGAATAGATGAAGAATCGTGCTAAACGAGACCAAGTCAATTTTAGTAATAAAAAGGTAGATAATTTAACTTTATTTATTAATTCTATAAAAATTCCGTATGCAAACGAGGCAAAATATAGGGTTTTCCAATAGAGACTTGACAACTTTGAATTTAATTTATGAACGCACTCTTTCACTAATCATCAAACTGTCACTGTCAAGTTATTCAGTAAACTCAACATTTTCATCATGGTGAAGTACACTAACGAGCAATGTCTGCAAATTATAAAAATTATCTACAGATATTAGGAGTCGGTGACTGCAACTTTAAGAGCGTTAACTCCAATTTTCGGTCGTAATTCTCCGCTTGACTATTTTTTGTGGGGCTACGTTAAGTCATTGGTTTGAAAACAAAGTGCTAAGAGCAATCGTGAATGCTCCATGGTATCTAAGAAATAGCGATATTCACCGTGAATTTGCTACCGTAAAAGACGAAGTAGCAAGCTCTGCTCGAAATCTTCGTACTCGTCTAGTGCATCACTGCAACCCAGAAATAATTCGGATATTGGACGAGACTAACCTTGTGCGTCGAGAACGTAGAACAAAACCGTTGGACTTAGCGCCGCTGGGAGGCTACCTAAAAAAAACGTGAACATTTTCAGAAGATGGAACTACTTGTTTAGGAAACTTAGTCGTAGTCTGGAACAAAATGAGAGGTTTTTTAGTGAGTAGGAATCTCACACTACCATGAGCCCGTGCTTATGATGGGCGATGGTATGCTACTGGGGTAGACAGCAGGTGTTTGTGCTTATGTGCCTGCTATATTGATGTGATAGTGTTCTTATGAGCGCGTGTTTATGGTGCCAATGAAAGTTTTTACCTAATCACAAAAAAATATATAAATAAATAAATTAATAAATCCTGTAGCCAAGGATTTTTCATTAGGTGCTTCCCATTGTCCCAATAGGTATTTTCTGGATTCACTCCTCTGATAGATGTTATATTTGTGTTACAAATTGTTTACCGCTTAACTTTGGCAAGGTATGCGCTTCAAAAAATACCCAGTTACATCTCCGTTACGTCATCGAGCATTTAGTGAAAAAAATTCGAGCCAACTTATTCACCTTATCTTTTAGAAAGTATACAAAAGGAAAGTAGAAAATTTTACGTTTCCATTCCTAACACGGGTACTTCTTAATCTACCCTGGTATATAGAAGCTTAGTTTCTGAGACAATGATTTTGGGCGGAATTATGTTGAAATCAGGGGGGTACGGAACAGCAGCTCCAAAAGTAAACCGAAGACCGAAGTCACAATTTTAAAAAAAAATCTGTGCAACTAAAGGGTTTTCTAAAAGGAGGGCTCAAATTTAAGGAGTACTCTAAAATAATTAACTATTCTTTAGCAAATAATCAAACATTTCACCTGAAAAAGAGAGCGTGTATGATAGCTAGAGTCAGTCAATTCCTCTAATACCTTAACTTTTCGAATTTTCCATTGGATCTTGGATTTGCACCCGTACAATGT
This sequence comes from Volucella inanis, assembly GCA_907269105.1. Classification (NCBI taxonomy): domain Eukaryota; kingdom Metazoa; phylum Arthropoda; class Insecta; order Diptera; family Syrphidae; genus Volucella; species Volucella inanis. Next base: position 156,369,560 of record OU026153.1, read on the forward strand.
TCAAATTTTCCCAGAAACTGAAGTTAAACGACCATAATCCTGTGATTTAACGAAATCACAAGTCTATGCAAATGAGCCACAGACGACTGATCTCTTAACGGTCAACATTACTTATGCCAGCAATGATATTGAGAACGCTTTATGCGCTAGAGTCATCGAAAATTTGACTTCAGACACATACAACATCAACGAATTGGTAAGATCGTTTCATTCGACAGCTATATTCTTGAGGTGGTAAGGGACTTTCGCAACCTTGGCTCTGCTATCAATTCTGAGAACCCCATTAGTTATAAAATGAAGAATCAGTCTATTTTTTGGCTAAGAACGCAATTGAGTAGTAGGCCCTATGCCGAACAATTAAGGACACTCTATTTAATAACTTGATCATGTTAGTCGTACTTTATGGTTTTTAGGTAGGACTCTATCCCGTTTGTATTTTGAAGCGGAAATTCAATGGCAAACTAACACATGGGCTGAAAAGTCAGTGCCGTTTTATAGTAAAACAAATTTTTTGCAAAATTCAACTTTATTTATCAATATAGTTGCCTTCGAGAGCGATACATTGATTGAAACGATTTTTAATCTTTCGATACCAGTTTTGTAGTACAATTTTTTCGCTGGGGACCAGAGAATACGGTAGTTCGGGAAGCAATTCGTAGCCGAATTCATTCAATTTTGTCATCGTTTTCATCGACTTGTGACACGGTGCATTGTCTTGATGAAACAGAGTTTTCTTTTTTTCTTCAAATGCGGCCGTTTTTCTGCGATTTCATCGATACAAACGCTGCAACACTTTTAAGGGACACTTTTAAATATTTTAAATTTTTCAATCCACTTGCGAATGGTTCGTTCGGCTGGTGCAGAGTCTGGGTAACACTTATCAAGCCATTTCTTTGCGTCGGTTGCATTTTTTCCCATCAAAAAGCAATGATAAATCAACACACGAATTTGCTTTGAATCCATTTTTTTTTCACAATAACAAAAGTTGCTTCACTCACAACGCTATGTCGAACTAATCGTATGACAGCTGTCAAATTTATACACGTATCTTTTGAAATTTGGTACGAACTGAAAATGTTATGGATTTAATTCAAGTGGTGCCCTCTCTTACAAACGGCTTTTCAGCCCATGCTTTATACAAGCTGTATAGAAATATCGGTCCGGTCGCCTGAGATGGCCAGGAAATCTAGAAAGGACACCAATGATTCAGCGCGTAAAGTCTTCGAATCTAACCTGGAGGGTAATAATGCTGTATTATATTTTATAATATTATATTTGTCGACGGGCTCTGTATCCGCCCAACGATGTTTTGATCTAGCCACAGTGGCATTCGGATTTTTGTATTGTTATTGATACACCATGTTATGCAGGTGCATTTTTTGAAGGTTGGGCGTGGGTTCCAATTGGAATAAGTTGGTGATTACTTACTCTGCCAAATTTAAGCCTAGAACTTGCTGTCAAAATGGAGTATTTCTTGACCAATACAAACATTTGGTCATCTAGACATTTTTACATCCTATTCTACAAGCTGACTTTTTTTAAAATATTTTTAAATGATTTTTTTTTTTTTCATTTTAAAAACATAACCCAGGTGAAGATGACCTGAAGCATCTTCTTAAACTACTTTCTTGTGCAATTCACAGCATCTGTTTAATTTAAATCCCCAAACACGGTAAGAAAATAAGACGACAACACTTGCAGTCTCATTAGTTGTATTCTTGTAATTTCATTAATTACTTTCCTTGAATACCAATCAGGATATACCCAACCAGACCTGCCTCTTGGGGCAATACAATACTTTCCAAGAATAATTTTCTCTTGTCACAAGAACCAGCTCACGTGCAATTGGAGCTCTGAGGACATCAAGCACAACGGAATGCCATCTGAGCACAAAATAATACTCATACCTGTAGTGCAGTGTATTCAGTAGACATTTATTTGTGTGCGCGTAACTGTGTGTAATATGAAAACAATTACTTCTGCAACAAACTAAAGAGTACAAAACGTTCGTAAAGAAAATCTTCTTCCCTTAGGTCACATACAAGATACAGAAATCATACCCATCAGGTGCTCACCGGGGTTTTAACGGGGGGGTTACGTAAGACAAGTTTGCGAACAAAGGGCTGTTGTCAGACGTTTCTTTGCAATAGGAATATAGGCGGATTGGGGGGGGAGGGGAATGTAGCAAGCCAAATGCGTACCAACATTGTGAAGCATAAAGCATACCCATGCTTATAGAAGAAATAAGAAAGCGTATAAAAAGAGCGAATTGCAATTTCAGGCCAACGACATAAATCCTCAGGTGGTAAACGAGACAAATTAAACGAACATTAACACGTGACTTCGTGCCATTTCTACTGATATGGCTGCTTCCAAGGGTTTGAGCTGGTCTCCATGGGCCAGTAGGTGGCGGTTGCTTCAAAATACGTAATAGTGGAAAGTTCTTAAGAGTTTGTTCTTTCTTGTTTTTTCTTCGTTTCACTCTTATTTGGAATTAAAGAGGACTGGCAATAAGTAAATATTCCTGGGAAACTTCTCGTTCCCGTGTTCGAGTAGTCATATGCTTGGGAAACAAACATGAGGTGCACATTTCTTCTTAAGAAGGCTGTTTGTCCTTTTTATTCTTTATCCGATTTTTTTTTTTTTTTTAATTTTTTTTCTGAATTGAAAACTTTTAGGTTATGCCTCGTTTTGTAATTTTAAGTAAACAAGCCGGCGCTTGAACTTAAAAACACAATAACAGTAAAACATTTATATTCAGTATTAACAGATTATCTCACGTACCTATATGAATATAACTTAGTGCGGTTTGCTAAAAGATGGCGTAACTTGTATTATTCCATTGTTATTTTTCTATTGGAATATGCGTTGGAAAGCTACTGTCATTGTACGTCATTTCAGTATATGACATTCATTTGAAGCGTAAACAACAATAATTTTTTTTTCACTCAAATCAGCATTCTGTGAGAAATGTTTTTCATGCGATCGACCTATTGAAACCACAATTGCCAATACCATTCGCAAATTTGAGTCTCAGTTTACATTAGTGGATGATAACCGACCGGTTAGACCACATCGAGCACGTAGTGAAGAGACTATAGCAGATCTAGCTGAGAGTGTACCCGAAGACCGTGACAAATCGATTCATCGTCGTTCTCGGCATCTTGGCTTGGCGTATTTAACGTGAGGATCTCGGCCTAAAAGCGTAAAAATTCAACTTTTGCAAGAATTAAAGCCAGGCGACTTGAATTTACGTCATATTTTCAGTGAATGGGCTCTGGAAAAACTCAATTAAGATTCGGTGTTTTGTCGTGAAATTTTGACTGATGAGCTACGATTGACGCTTTGGAAACCAACATTACTCGTGTTATCCGCGAGATGCTTTACAGTCCCCTTTAAGTATTCAGGATTTAATGCTTCATTGATTGCCCAGCGGACACGACCAAAAAAATCCGATCACTTCAAATAGCAACGCTATAGCTATTCGGTGAATAGCAACGATATTCAATAACTTCGGTACTGTGTGGAAATACTTAATATGGTCATTTGCAAATTTCAGTCTTGCTCTTTTGTTTTTAGCCGAAATAAATGGTTCTTCACTCCCCTGAATGATGAAAGACCACCATCAAAAGTCCTTCGACGTAGTGTCCTGGTGCTAGCTTTTGTACTAAGTCCCTTTTGTAATTCTCTAGACGACATTATGATGAATTTGTCTTTCCGGTATGTGGTAACTCTTTGCTTCTCATCTCAGTGACGGAGTTGTAAAATTTTATTCAAAGGCTTATTCACGATTTCGGAATTGAATATTTTGAGTATTTATTTTGTGAATTTCGATTGAGAAATGACACTACTTTTATGGTATATTCGAGGTACTTATTTCTGGGCATTTTTCATAAATTTTAGTTTAAGGTATACCATACATACTTCTAAAGACCTTGCTGCAACAGACTGATACACGTAAATGAGTCAATTATCTTTATTTTTTTTTTAATATTGACAATTCAGATATGAGCAGTTGTACTCAGTGTAACGCAGTTTTTCTATTTCTCTCGTAACAAAAATTTACGGATGTTTGTGTGGTTATTCAATACCATAAAATTTCTGTTCAATCAATTTTTTTTTTTAATTAAGGCTAAACTTAGCGCGATTTTAGTTGCTTTAGTTTGCAAACACTGTATGAAGTACTTCAAAATACTCGTATTTGGAAGTGAGGTCAATAAGAGTTTTCTGAACCATTCAGGTTGTTCAATTGAATTTGGTGGCGAATGAACCCATAATATGTGAACCGCAGCTCTCATATCCCCGAAACAATAAACTGAATTAAGAATATCCACTGTTATAAAGGCAATTTCCTACAAAGGAGAGTAGGACCACCAAAGAAAACCAAAGGAAAGTGCGATAGCGCACCTAAAGTTCGACCTTTAACAGTGCAGCCATGCGACTAGTTGTAGAACTAGTAAGTAGATTTCATAACCAAACTGAATAGGCGATGCATTTGACCGATCAAAGTTGGATGAAAAACTATCGCATGTACTACGTTGACAGCTACAGAGTGTATATGCTGGAAAAAATTCTAATGTCAATCTTTTTGTAAGCGACAGATTTACCCAAAATGGCTTGTGAGCGAAGTCATTGGGGAATTTTCTAGCTGCAGCGAAGTTATTTGTTGCGATGTTAAACGGCTGCAACCATACAAAATCACTTAGAAGTTTTCCAATGACGAACACCTTACAATATGTATCGTTGCCAATCGTCAGAGATGCCACAACTCATGTTGTGGCCACAATTTCGTAGAAGAATGAAAGTGCATCGTACACATCGGCTACTCTGGAGGAAAAAGCAGAATCTTCGAAAATGATCGATCGAAGAAATGATGAGGTGCTCCTTCAGCAACAACATGCGGCACAAGTCAAGACCTGAACACTGTTGGTTTTTTTGTTTTATTTATTTATTGGATAACGTAGTATGTATCTTTATTGTTGCTGAGTAAAAAAATGTCTAAATATTGAAGTTTTAAAGCTTGCGACATTCCTAATACATTTGATATTCCAGGGTAGAGAATTCCATAACCTCACGACGGGAACGACAAAGAACCTTGATGAGTTGGGATATTTAAATTTTGGTAAGTTTATATTAAGTGTTCGGCGAGAAGAAGAAAACTCAAGCTTGCGTTTTTGTCATTATAAGTTTGTGTAAGAGTATACAATTTCTTGCATACATGTATTGTACTAAAGTGAAACCCAATAAACCTTTCACATAGACCGATATCCGATCATATCTGCGTAGTCCATGAATGTATCTAACTGCACCATTGAAGGCTGCCTGTAACTTATTACGTGACAACAAATCCGTGCTACTAAAAACAACATCGGCATATATTATTATGGGAAGTATAAAGGGTTGGACGACCTTCCGTCGAGTTTCAAAGGGTGTGAAGTTTGCAGTCAACCACAGTCTACGCAAACAACCATAAATGCGACCAATGACGTAGATTATGTGGTTATTATGTGGACAGATTGCGGTTTATTACGAACCCAAGGCTAGTAGCCGACTACACTATTGCCAATTTCGATTCCGATATGCATATATTTGGCATCAGACTCGGTTCGAAATTGGTTTTTGATATGGGTAGAACCTGACACTTTGAAGGATTTAGCAGCAGCCCGTTTGACAAATCCCTATTTAAACAAATAGCTTATTCGTCAAGCCGATTCATAGGCGCAGACATGTACAATTGAACGTCATCTGCGTACATATGCATACAAGAGTGCACACATACCAATGGAAAATCGTTGACAAACATGGAGAATAATATCGGTCCAAGGATGGAACCTTGATGAATACCTTGTAATAAGGGCAAAACAGAGGAAATCCTACCATCAACGACCCTTTGAAATCGGTTCAACAAGTAGCTTTGCAAAAGTTTAACAGCTCTTTCGCCAAACCCGAAAAAGTGTTTAGGCTTTCATAAAAGAATTTTATGATTCACTTTGTCAAAAGCTTTCGAAAAATCAAGAAAGCAAAGTAATGTCACGAGAACTTTGTCATAGTCTTGCCTTACATCATTCAAAATCTTCACCATTACCGGCTGACAAATATGCCCTTCTCGAAAGCCTGACTCAGAAGAAGTCAACAGAGAGTTGAAGGATAAGTGGCATTTGATCTGGCGGAATAAGACTCTCTCAAATAATTTTGATAGGCATGGGAAAATGCTTATTGGATTAAAATCGTTAACAGAACTTGCGTACGATTTTTTGGCAATCGGAATAACCCGTGCATGTTTCCAAGCCTGGGAAAAGGTAGATGTCATAGTCGATATGACTATATGACAGTGCTAGAAGGTTCCTCCACATTTCCTTTGGGGGCAAAGACATACTAAGTTTAGAGGAATAGAAATTTCGTTTTTAATCACGCACAATGCTAGTGGCTGTATTACGAGCATTTTTATAAGCGTCCCAATTAAAAGAAGTACGATTACGTTTCCGTTTGCTGTAAAGCTTATTCCTGATTTTAACCGCATTTAAAACTTCCGCAGTAAATCAAGGGAAAGTCTTATTGCGAACAAAAACCGTCTTAACAGGCACGAAATCTTCATAGAGTTGGGCGACACATAACTGAAAACGATTAATTTGTTCATTTGGATGTGGACTCTGTCTACAAAGAAACCAACGAGTCGTTGTTTGTGCTTCAACTTGCAGAGCATTGATGTTATTGGATTTAAAATCTTTAAATTCAAAGGTGTAGACTTATTGATATGAAAAAAAATAATATCGTACGTGCAAAATAACATATCATGGTCAGAAACACCACCCATGCAAATTTGGTTAAATAGAAGAACTGCTGATTGATCTGAAACAAGCCCAACATCAAGAAAACTCGGTGGTGCATCTGTACGAAAACAAGTTGGAAAGGACGTGTTTACAACATAAAGGGGACTCAAAGACGCATGATTCACCAATTGCCGCGACCGATAATCGTTGTTTAATAAGTTGACATTAAAATCTCCTAATACAATAATATTTACATATCTGGGTGAAAACTCTGAAAGAGCGGAAAAAAATGGTTCACATGAAAATCTCCGGTTCTTCAGGTGAACTTGGAATGCCAAAGAGCACGGCATCACAGGCAGTATGCTTGCGTTCAAAGTTGTCGATTTGTTGTTGGAGGGCAAGTATTTTTTTGTTCGCAGATGTGGTTTCCACTGATGTAGATGTAGAAACAGCTTCAATGCCTCTTTGTAGGGTTTGGTTGAGGATATATGCCAGCGAGCTCTACGAGCTGATTGGAAAAATAAGCATCAGTAATCTGAGATCGATAGTACTTGTAGAGTGAATATTACTGCCCCGTCCCGAGGACTCTTTGATTCCTCCCGGAAAAAATGCAATCAGAGCTTTCAGAGTACTCGTACTGCATATAGCTTTCCTGATTTTGTACTCGTTCCAAATTCTATCAATATGATGTTGCATGGATTAAGGAAGAAATATAACAAAAAGCGCATATAATACATAGGCTGAAAAGTCCGCACCACTTGATTTTAATCCATACCATTTTCAGTTAGTACCAACCTTCAAAAGATACGTGTATAAATTTGACAGCTGTCGGACGATTAGTTCTCGAGATATGGCGTTGTGAGTGAAGCAACTTTTGTTATTGTAAAAATTTTTTTGACGTCCAAAAGAGGCTGTTTCAGATGAAAATATCTAAAAGGTCCACAAAATGATTTCGAATGACCGTAAAGTGAAATTGTTCGAGATAGCTCAGGCTCTGAAGATATCAAAGAGCGTGTTGAATACACGAATATTTATACATGCGAAAGCTCTGTTCAAATTGGGTGTCGCGTTTGCTCACAGTCGACCAAAAACAACAACGTGTTGATGATTCAGAGGAGTGTTTAAAGCTGTTCAACCGCGATAAAGCCGAATTTTTTCGTCGATATGTGACAATGGATGAATTTGGCTTCGTCACTTCACATCAGAGTCAAGTCGGCAGTCATCCTCATCCAAAACTACCAAAAACTTAACAGTTGGCTGGCAAGGTTATGGCATCCGTATTTTGGGATACACATGGAATAATTTTCATCGACTATCTCAAAAGGGGACTATTACATTGCGTTGTTGGAACGTTTGAAGGACGAAATCGCAGAAAAACGGCCGCATTTGAAGAAAAAGAAAGTGCTGTTTCATCAAGACAATGCACCGTGTCACAAGTCGATGAAAACGATGGCAATATTGAATGAATTCGGCTACGAATTGCTTCCCCACCCACCGTATTCTCCAGATTTGGCCCCCAGCGACTATTTTCTGTTCGCAGACCTCAAAAGAATGCTCACCAGAAAGAGATTTAAGACCGATGAAGAACTAATCGCCGAAATAGAGGCCCATTTTGAGGCTAAACCGAAATCGTACTACAAAACTGGTATCGAAAGTTTGAAAAATCGTTTCAATCAGTGTATGATAAATAAAGCTGAATTTTGCAAAAATTTTGTGTTTTTTCAGCCCATGTGTTATAATACAGAATGAGAATCATACTTTGAACTGCTTCGGGTTGTCTGTATCAGACTGCAATTCAAGAAGCCTTGAATGTTTTTAATTTTGGTCTAAAAGAAAACAACACACCCTCACAGGCTAAAGATTAATATCGCATTTTCAATGAATGAAAAGGGAAACTTTTACATCAATGTTATCAATATACTTCATTGAATGCTATCTTCCATTTATATATGAATCCCTGAAAATCCTTCTAAACCAGATGATGAACTTAATTGGTATAGTTTTTCGGAGGAACTTATTCATTGTCATGCAATTGATATATAATAACTAAATGCTTTGTTCGGTTTTCTAAAAAAATATCATCAGTGTAGAAAGTTTAAAGTTTTTCTGCTCCCAGGTGGCAATTAAGAAACATATTGCTACTAAGAATGCCAAAAATGGCCAAAGTTAGGTTAGAAAGATTTCTCTCAAAATCCGGGAGAGGTAAAGACAATAAGATTTTGTGGTATAAAGTGACAATTTGGTTCCAAAATCCTCTTCCCTTATTCCAAATGTAAATCATCCACAAAACAAAATTTCTTGTGTACAAATCGCTACTTGTCTCCTTTCAGACTACATTTACTACTTAAAGCAATATTCAAATTTGATTCTACATGAATCCTCTGCAAAGTATTGTTTGTACGAGTACTTTGTCCCAAGTCAACTTTTACCTTTGGTTCACCTTCTTCCAGAAAATCACACTCCATAGGTCTTAAGATTTTCCTTTAGATCTAAAGTAAATTTACCTTGTACCTCAGCGAAATCTGTCCCTATTAATATAGCTACTCGTATATGTATGTCTGTATTTATACATGCCATGTTAATTTCTCAAATTCTGTTGTACCTTCTGACTCCAAGACTGTGAAACCATTGAAATGTAACTTCACAACCATCTGCAAGATGCTCTTCTTTCCACAACTATCCATTTCCTAAATGAAACAAACTTTTACAAGTTTTACAACATCAAACATAAACTTGATCCCGCATTGTGAAACTCATTCCCAAAGGTGCTCATCTAATGCAGCCATTCCCTGTCTAATTGCCATTCATATCCTTCTATGCAAATTAATGCTAAGTAATGATGATAAAGACGCAACCTTCCGCCCAAGTTGCGAGGGAGCAAGGCCACAGCGACCTAAAGAGAACGGCAGAGGAGAAGCACCAAAAGGAAGAACAGCAGCAGCGAGTCACTGAATGACGTCCTCAATTAAGAAATTTATCTTCGGTTAAGAACATAATTGCCAAATTGCACCGAGCAAGGATTCCATTGGAATCAATTTCTCTATGTGAATCCTTGTCTCCTGGTTGTCGGTTTAATCCAACTCTCTAGAGGCGAAGCCATAGCAATTCGCAATTCCACTATTGTATTGTATCTGGTATCGTCTTTGCCTGTATACAGGAACAGGAAGTGTATATTCTTCAAGACACACTGAGAGTGGTATAAGTTTAATTACATATAGAGATATGTATGTAAGTTAGATACTACTCCGCACTGCCAAGATATTTATCTCAGTTTCTTGGGTTAAAAATACTCGAAATGTACGGCGGACTAGGTGGTTGATGGGTTGGTAAGAAGAATTGGGGAATGGGTAATGTTGAAGGCTTCAGACAATGTCTGAGGTGACTGCAAAGTTATAAGTTCAACGTAAAGTTTATTTGAAAATCTTTCCTCCTGTTGAAGTCATATTATTATTATTATATGGGTGAGCCATCTTCTTCCTCTTGTTCTTCTTCTAGGATTCTTATTCTCATTCTTCTTCATGTTCTTGTTCTTGTTCTTTAGAGCACATGAAGCTCCTTTCAAGGATTTGGATAAGGGAAAAGTTTTGCGCAAACTACCACACCGTACTTTAGGTAACTTTATTACTTCGAATAATATAATGTCATTATCGTCGCATGAAAGTTATGGAATGTTTTCGCAGGAGACAGGACGTTGCTCATGTACGAATACAAGGATGGTTACTAAAACGAGTATGCATTATACTAGGAATGAGTACAGAAAAGCAATTTTATTATTATAGCAAGTGCTCACATGATATTTTGAAATCATCATTCTCATGGTTGCCAAATTGGTCGTGTTTCCTTATTTTAGGCTTTTTTTTGCTTACTTTCTTACTTACACTTCCAGAAAGGCATATGGTGTTAACTATTGTTCTGGAGCCCTCTGCGTTCAATGGGCTCGAATCTTGTCAGCTTCATATGGTGAGATCCATAGATTCAATTTGCTTACAACGTGTTAAGTGCGCTGCAAAAAAATATATTCACAATGTTTTGAATCTTTCTAGTGACTGTGTTTGAGAATACATAATTGAGGAAATCATGAAGAAACGATCAGCTTAACCTAGGTATGATACAAGAATGTTCTTCAGTCTGCGGGAATATGACAGCTTCCATGAGATGTATCTCCTAAATAGTGCTACAGAAATATGTGAAATAACTGGTCGATATGCGCTTTTTAGAATTTAACGATTTAAAAGTCTGATGTAGATACAAGAGTTTTATATATTGCGATATCCAAGCCAAGTAAGCCAAATTTCTAGGCATATTTTTGAGTTTATGATCCCCTTTCATTGGAAACTGTTTAACCTTTAGGCCACAGCTAAGTTCTTTGTATCGGATGCTGTAGACGGTTCTGTTGCCGATCGTAGTTGCTGCCTTTTTTAAGGTACAAAGTCATTGCGTTAATAAATACATCTTTGACAAGACTAGCGCAATTTATGTCCGATATTATATCAACCGATATTGGGTTGATAGCTCATGTGTATCTAAGCTTAGTGCACATGCTCCGATAGATCCATTGCAGAGGTATACTGAAAGATTCACACCACCTGCAACAGCATTTTCGTTAACTTTTTAATATTATTCTTATCTTATAATTTAAGGACAACAGCCTTGTTATACTAAATGCATCGGCTTAAATTCGATCGACTGTAATCGAAGCATGTACTAGCTCATGTGTTGTTGGCATTGAGACCTACGGAGTTTGAGCTTAAAGCACCTGACTAGGTTCATACTTAATCTATTGGTTTTAATATCAGAAGAGTCTCAATAGGTAACCTGGCAAACTCACTGCGTAAGCTTTTTCATCAATCCTACTTTTTGGGACTCTTTCCGAGCAGATGGAAAACAGCATTTGTCCAGCCCGTCCCTAAAACAGGCGAATCTTCTTTTCCCTCTTCCTACAGACCTATTGAACTTATGGTCCTTCTTTCCAAGGTCGTGGAAACGCTGATAAACCGTCAGCTCATGAAATATCATGAAAACTTCTTAATGACCGGCAATACGGCCTTCGTAGCAACATCTGATAAAAACAAGACAGTTGCACTTGATATTTCTAAGGCATTGGACAGAGTTTGGCATCAGACTCTTTTGACGAAAATGCTTGCTTTTGGAATCGATGACTCTCCTTATCAAAGAATTAGAAATTTCCTTTCGGAACGTTCAAATCAATTTGTCTTGGTTGGTTTCAAGTCTGATATTAACAAAATAAATGCTGGTGTGCCCCAGGACTCCGTTCTGTTTCCGACTTTTTTTTTAATTTTCATTAACGGTATCTCTTGTCACTAATAATTCTAATATTCCTTTTTTGACGACACTATTTACCGCATTTACATTATCGGAACCTAAAAAATTTCCATTCTCGGTATGTGTATCAGTGAAAATTTACATTGGTACGGCCACGTCTTCAAAGTCGTCAAAAATGGTGCGAAATGGCTAGGTTTCCTCAGGCGATGTAAAAAATATTTCACGTCCTCATACTTGGCCTCAATATACTCGTATAAGGCATTCATCCGTCCAAAATTGGAATACAATACCCACATTTGGACATGTGCTCCTAAAACATCACTGCACCTGCTAGATGGGATTTAAAACCAAGCTTTAAATTGATAGCCGATACTAATACCAGTCAGTAAATTGACACCCTTAAACACTGGCGTGATGTCTCCTGTCTGACTTTGTTTTATTGCCATTTTCACCGTCAGTGCTCCATTGAAATCGCCAGTAGTATTCCGCCTCTTCAAATTTTCAACTACAACATCTGTTCCGTTATGAATGCTCATCAGTATACCTTCAAACCCACTTTCGGACGTACACTGAAATATCATAATTTTCCTAAACTGTACAACTAGCTTATGGAGCTGCTGAGCTGTCTATTTTCTGGCCGTTTTAACTTACAAACATTCAAAAACAATGTACATCGGTACCTCTCTTTTCTTCCTCCCTAAATTTCTTTTGGGCGTGCTGTGTAAACATTTTAAGGGAACTCAAATCCATTAAGCTCGCACTCATTATAAAAAAAAGTTAAGTTCCTAATATCGGGACGAGTAGATCCAACTATTGTTCTAAAAAGTGGTTGCTCAGTCTCAGGGAACATCGTGTATCTTTACCATTAACCAAGCTGCCGATTCTCTTTCTTTCGGTAGCAAGATGGCTCTGGATTTCTGATGCACATGTCACCTATTTTTGTTGCATGAATTCGTGCGAAAATTAAATCATTCCAGTACGGATCTCTAAGGCAACTAATCTTCAAAACATAGGCTCTGAGCTTAGTGTTTCTTATATCAGACTCATGTAATCTAATTACAAATCTTGTGTTCTTACAAAATGACTCAATCACGTACTTTAGCGCGCGGTTGTATTGGTAAAACTGTCAATATGTAACATCACTTTAAAGTTACTCATAATGATCACGATCACCCGAAAGGCTTTATCATATACCGGCTTTATATATACCGGCTAAAAGAAACTGGCGATTTGATGACTTTTAATCGGCAGACGCATCTGTGTTATTCTGAAACAGTGACCAGCTTAGACTGGTTGCTATTCAAAAGTTTGTTCAAAAGTTATTAATACGAGTTGCTCCGATGTTAAATTAAAGGTTTTGTTAAGAGCTAATCATCATTTTTTATACTCGTATGTCATACTAAACGCCATTAATGGGATAGTAAAATGTAAGGATCTATTGCATTCATAAAACATCACTGCAAAGTAATGCTGAATGCAGTCGTTATGGGTTTTAAATGCGTACAATAACATACATTTCTCCAGTTGAAAGAAAAGAAAGGAAACCGTTTTTGTGTTAACACGGGGAATAAGTTGCTGTCAGCTTTAGCCCCTGTTTCCTATTAACGGCAGATCTTATTTGGTTGCTTATATTACTACTACTGATATTCCTACTAAAAATTTTGTAGATAATGATCAAAACTCTTTACAGGATAATGGTACCTACATGTTTTCTATGTTTTCATGTTGACTTTTTTATAGTTCTGTACACGATTTTGCTATTGTTTGGCTTTTGAAAGCAGCTTACTGATGTTGCTTATTTTGTCACGGCACAACGATATATGTATGACTTTACTTTTCTCACATTGTTATAGGATGAAAATTCGAGCTAAATCGCACTCTTTACGACAATCATTGCAACTCAACAAAAACTTTAATTGGTTTCTCTCTATTGATCCGTCGACAAGTACAAATAGATTACAACCTAGACTATGTTATCTATCAACAAATCATTCTGTCGGCAACGAGCTCGTTTCCAGAAATTAATCGTTGGTCCCTATCCAAACTTAATTTCTGATGTGAATACCTAAGCGTCCTTAATTTGCTCATACAAATATTGACGTCACATTCTCTATTATCATCCTGGTTGAGGATGATTTTTGCTGTAATATTAGTAAATTAGAGAAGCTCATCTCTGAAGACTCTATAGTGACAAAAATGTTGTGGCTCTTGACTTAAATCGCTTGAGTCTCTGTTTATATCTCATATTGTGTCATTGATCAATGGTAGCCTATTCTGGCTTTGTCTTTGCATTACTGTAGAGGTTTATGATGGATGCGGCAGGATCTACAATATCGGAAAGTTGAAATTTTCTTTGAAAGAGCTACAATTTTCACTACCTCGAACTTTTATCTATAGAGAGTTTATAGTACTATTGGTAGGCTTTTTTTTTTTATTAACCATGTGACATCTTACTTACTTATTAAAGTAGCATTACAGTTCAGGGTGAATCTGAGAATCAATTAACAATCCTGTAAATTGAGCCCGGCCTTTAGCTAACTGCTTCCAGTTGCGCACTTCAAGTCGGTTGAGCTTGCCTTCGACTTGTGTGCGCTACCTTGGCTCAGGTCTTTTTCTATCGCAGTGTCCCTCCGGTATAGATTTGATTTCAAGATTCTGTGGGCTGGAGTATAAGCGTTCATTCACTCTACATGTCCTAGCCATCGCAGGCGATTGATGCGCTGTTTACTGACTAGGTCGATGTCGCTGTACAGCTCGTATAGTTCGTCTCCTCCAAATCCCCGTCAATACAAACGAGACTGAATATTTTTGGAAAGATTTGTCTCTCGAAACGACAGAGGATATCTTGGCTCCACCAAGGTGGTGATCTGATTCAATGTTGTCTGCCTTATCTATCGTAATTTAATCCATCTGTCTATCTTAATGTTATCAATTTGATTTAACTTTTCATGGTGCGGAGACCGCCATGTCATCTTGTTTATGTATATTGAGATGAACAAACCTTGTGCTTATTGTAGTGATATTTCGTTAATAAGTCAAGTTCGTTTTCAGTGCTGTAAAACAAGCCATGCTTACCAAATTTCCTACCAGAGATGCGCTGCTGTCTTATCCTGGTATTGAAATCGCCTTGTATCATAATTCGAGTATTGCTCTTATGTCTTGTCAAGGAACTCGTAGAAACGTTCTTTGGCGTATTTTAGATAATTGAGGCTTGATGCTGATTGTTATAAGGTGTTCACATCCGTGTTGGAAAATCTAGATTGCTTGCCTAAATCTGCCGAATATGGCAAATCAGCTTCCAAATGAGTGCTGGTTATTTTGCCTGTAAAAATCTGCATACGGGTAGTACATATTATATATAGTATATCACAGTTTTTTATCCTCGTTTTGTCCGGTATGGCGGTGATATCTGCGTGATGGCTGTCAAAGGCATCTGCTAATTACTCGGCTGCACGTGGCATGTTACGGGTCCGAAGAGTTACTGAGGGCCAGCACTGGCAGGTAAGGCAATACCTACGCTACGACCTTAATTGTTGCGCTGCTGGCCCAATACAAGTGATAACATAGTCAGAAGTTTCCCGATCAATCGCCTCGCAGATCCCAATAGTGACATTTAGTGTTCTATTGCTACTGCGCCGCTTGTTAAGTTGTTGAAAAACATGTTGGGCAAGGCTGCCCTCCAGAAACTGGAGGAATTTTTGCGTTACGATAAAGCTTTTCGAAAATTCGGCGATCATCTTTAAATGGACTATGTATGTATGTTTTCTTGAAGCTAATAAATTTGATCGGCTTAAACTTCGTATTCGTTTGTCTTCTTCATAAGTGAACTTAGGCCATATTCTAGTATATATGATTTGTAATTGTAATTTTCAACTTAAATAGTCCAAAACGGTTTGGATATTCTTACTCGTATAAAAGTGAACAAAAATTGCATCGGTATGATGTTTATGAGATATATGCTTCTTAGAATCTTACAAAACAAGCAATAATGCACAGTTTGCGATACTATAACTCAGAGCATGTATCCACTGTCTATAAAAATATGTTGCCTATGTTAATTCCACGAGACGAATACGTAGATATCTCAGAAAATAAATCATCACTTAGAATTTATATTGGTTTATTAAGGATGATGTTGTTATTCGTTAATTCGCATATGACGTATGCCTACTTTACTCCCTGTGTAGCGGTACTAACTTACTAAATTAATTTAAGGATGCATTACATCCCGTTGTAGACATGTGCCTTATCCTATAGTAATATTCCCCGATTTTACGCTTACCGCCCTCAATCGCGAAAACCTAGTTCGCTGAGGTCTGTTTTCATCTCAACAAATGAGGTCTTGATATGTAGCATTATTTTTTTGGTATGTAACATATTCAAAACCTATTTCGACGGAATAGGACGTGTTCTTGCGCAATATATTTTTGCGATTCATACTGACGAATTCTGAAACTCTTGACAAGGTTTACTCATACAGAAAGTTTTTACAATTTATGAACGAGGAAGTGATGGGTTTAATTTAAAGTTCCTGGATTTTTCCACGACTCAGGCGGGTTTCATGTGATCGCAATATAATATAGATACAATCTTCTGCCCGATGACAAAGTTAACTAATTCCTCTACAGTTGGGACAGCCTATAGACCCTAGCTTCTTCTTGAAGTTCAGGCAGATGATACTAAGATTAAATTCATTCGGCATGTTTTTGTCTGATCATAATTTACGAATGAGTAAGTGAATGTTTCTTGTCAAGTCTGCTAGATTTAATATTTTTATTCAATTAACTAATTCTGCTCCTAGCCGTTAAGCACTCTCATCCAATTTGTATGAAGCATGACTTGGAAAACTCGATTAGAAAAAGCTTTGCTTTTCTCTTGTGGTTGTAGTCGTTCGAATTCAATTTTTTTCGGAAAACTTCTTCGGTCTTCTGGCATCCGAGTCGATGTTGACTCCTTGAAATTATCTTCCATCCAGTATACTGGAGTGGTGAGTTGTAGCAATTGTAATATTATGATCGACTTCGTTGACAATTTGCCGATCCGTGGAAGTTAAGATGTAGCGAGATTTAATGAAATACAATTAAATGAGAACATTTCGTTCTGCAATTATTCACAAACAGCTCAGTTTTGGCAGGTTTAGTCAGTCTTTCGGATGCATGAAACTCAGTTATTCGCATGCATGAAACTCAGTATCTTTAACCTTAGTCTTTCTCTGATTAGAAATCGAACTTTAGAAAGAGCTGTTTCTACACTCAATATCATCATTCATGTCCCTGACCTGTTCGCAATGGTCGTCAATAGTAATTTTGTCAATATCGGAAGCCGTTGTTGTTGTTGGTTGGTTTCGCTTCACACTAATCTTACGGTGTATCTACGGACTACCATTTCTTATTATCAAGACTTATAATCAGAACTATAATCAGGTCCTGGAAGGTTGCCAAATGCAGTGGAATTCATGGGATAGTAAATCGGTTTTTGTTCGTAAAGCTACTGTCAAGCTATAATTTTTGTGTACTCAATGGCAAACTTACTTCGTCACACAACATTTCACTAAAAATTGAACGAACTCCGCCTGGAGTTCTGGCAACCCTGTTGACTGGTCTGGTTCAACCGTATTGTTCTTCTACTCTGTCGGTCCTGACTATGTGCCACAGTATGTTAAGTGGTGTGGTACTACTGCTCCAATTTCAAGTTGAATAACGTGCTCTAAGAGGAGGGCTTTAGCCATAAAACTTTTCATAATTTGATGTCAAAATTTGTACTTTAAATCCCTGAATTCTGTTCCTGTTTTACATCCACACACTTGTTCTTAACTCGTGCTCATGGTCTTTAACAAATGCTCAAGTACGTGCAATGTACTCGTACGTAGGTAACACCTCATGTTTCTCATTTATGGAGATGAGAGGAAGGATGTGTTTTTCAGCTTGTCCTTTTGTTTTTTGTTGGTATCGGAATTTGTCAGGCCACAGCAAGGACAATTTATGAAATTGGGGCGGAAATATCCACGGCGTGTCCAATTGTAGGGCATTTTATGGCTCTTGAATATTTATACGAAAATGCATACAAAAATAAAAAAAAAAAAAAATAATAATCGATAAGATTGAAATATTTATGTTTAGGGTGGGGGGGGGGGGGGTATAAAACGCTTTTCCATAGTCTATAGTTGGGGATCCTTTAATATATTAACATCGACTATATTGACGAATTCAAAGTGTCACTGCATGGGGATTTATTATTTGCTCTTTTTGTTTTATTTGTAACCAAAATTTTTTATGCTTAGATAAATTAAAAAAATATGTATTTTAGCTATGCTTTATCAAAAAAATGGTTTCTATGAACTACTGGAACCAACGGGAATAAATTTGAAGTATCTGCGAATGTGACCACAGAGTACAAAACATTTAGTGAATTCCACTAATCAATTAAAAGCAAGTTATTTTCATGAATTTTGCCTATTAAGTGCTACAAAAAACAAATTTTCACCTGACCAAATCAAGTGATCAGTTGTTGGAAGGAGACCCTTTCAATTAATTTTAAATAACTTAAAGTTATATTCAAAATTCATTTGCTTTGTGGGTTATACCCTGATTATATGTTATGTAGCCGTCCTTGCACCTTCACTCAAGTTATTCCCCTCCGAGATCCAAATAGCTCAATTCCAACAGCTATAGCAAGAGATCTAACACATTGGCTGAAAAGTCAGTGCCGTTTTATAGTAAAACACAAAATTTTTGTAAAATTCAACTTTATTTATCAATATAGTTGCCTTCGAGAGCGATACACTGATTGAAAAGATTTTTCAATCTTTCGATACCAGTTTTGTGGTACAATTTCGGTTTAGCCTCAAAATAGGCCTCTGTTTCGGCGATTACTTCTTCATCGGTCTTAAATCTCTTTCCGGCGAGCATTATTTTGAGGTCTACGAACAGGAAATAGTCGCTGGTGGCCAAATCTGGAGAATACGGTGGATGGGGAAGCAATTCGTAGCCGAATTCATTCAATTTTGCCATCGTTTTCATCGACTTGTGACACGGTGCATTGTCTTGATGAAACAGCACTTCCTTTTTCTTCAAATACGGCCATATTTCTGCGATTTCTTCCTTCGAACGCTCCAAAAACGTAATGCAATAACCGCTGTTGATGAAAATTATTCCATGTGTTTCCCAAAATACGGATGCCATAACCTTGCCAGCAGACTGTTGAGTTTTTGGTCGTTTTGGACGAGGTTCGTCGCCTGCTCGCCACTCAGCTGACTGCCGTCTTGAAGTCAAGTGGTATGAAGTGATGGAGCCAATTTTCATCTATTGTCACATATCGATGCAAAAATTCGGGTTTATGGCGGTTTAACAGCTTTAAACACTCCTCTGAATCATCAACACGTTGTTGTTTTTGGTCGACTGTGAGCAAACGCGGCACCCATTTTCAACAAATATTCGTGTATGACATATCCAACACGCTCTTTTGATATCTTCAGAGCCTCAGCTATCTCGATCAACTTCACTTTACGGACATTCGTAATCATTTTGTGATTTTGTGATTTTTTGATGTTTTTATCTGAAACAGCCTCTTTTGGACGTCCACTGCATGCATCATCTTCGGTGCTTGTATGACCACTTTCAGATTTTTCAATCCACTTGCTAAAGGTTCGTTCGGCTAGTGCAAAATCCAGGTAACACTTATCAAGCCATTTCTTTGCATCGGCTGCATTTTTTCCCATTAAAAAGCAATTATAAATCAACACACGAAATTGCTTTGAATCCATTTTTTCACAATAACAAAAGTTGCTTCACTCACATCGCTATATCTCGAGAACTAATCATCCGACAGCTGTCAAATCTATACACGTATCTTTTGAAGGTTGGTACGAACTGAAAATGGTATGGTAGATCCATTCAAGTGTTGCCTTCTCTTAGAAACGACTGGACTTTTCAGCCCATGTGTTAGGTTGGGTTAGCGTTTAAGAATACGTTTGCCACAAAACTGAAGCAGAAATAACAATACAGATACACTAATCGCAATGATGGTCATCATTCCCTATGAAAATGTAAAAGGCTTTCGACGATGGAAGCCATCAATCACAGTAACCCCAGCGTGCTGCTTCTACGGCAAGAGGCATCAGAACTACAAACTATACACATGTCTTCACACAAAATGGCCCACCATACATACAACACAGTCCACACGGGGCTTTGCTTGGGATATTGTGAGGTTTGCATGTGATGGATGGTGTGCGGCCTGCAGATATGCAGGTTAGGTGTGAATAACCAGTAAGCAGTCGTTGACTGAGGGCATTCCAGGGAAAGCACGTGACTGAAAAGACCACGGGAATCTCTTCAAAACTACCGCTACAAGACGAGTCAACAATTTCTGCTACCCCGCGTCCTATCCCCCGGGCAAAGAAGTAGTACCATGGGAAACCGGTACCGTTAAGTTTGCGAACTTCCAAGTCAAGAACCAAACTCAAACAATTCCAAAGAGCAGCGATCATGGACACATCCGTAGGATTCTACCATCCAGTGTTGAAAGTTCGATCCTTCTCTGCACTAGCGGTGAAATTGTAAAAAATAAATTTATTTTAGCGTACATTCTTGGTGCATTTTAAATTATTAGGGCGAATCACCCTAAGTGCAAGCCGGAATTATACCCGAGAATATCCTAGCGAGCGGTATGGTAAGACGGGTGGGATAGCTCTTGTTCGTTCGTTTTTATATACTTGATCCTATCCATCTCTTGGATCACGGTATTATGTGCCTTGTACTTCGTGAGGGCAGATTTTGAGCAGCACCAGTGGTGTACAATATGCGTACTGAGAAGGTCGGTTGGCATCCGAGACTGGTGTCCCTCTAATAGCCAACTGCTTTTTACATTTTTAGGCATCACAACCCCCAACCTGGATGGCCAGTTCTATTGTGAAAATCCATAGGTTGGGGATGTCAGCACTGTCGTTGGCTTATTTAAGGGTCATCCGCTGATTCAAGGCAGATTCAAGAACCCGTCTTATTCTTGAAGATCCTTATCGGCCTGAACTCTAAAAATGACATAATAGGCCAGATAAAGTACGTTTTGTCTGCTAGTTTTGTCCTTTGTTTAACACTCGCACTTATACTATAAGTTTAGCAAGTGGATGTGGAAAACAGCAGTTAATGCGTAGTAATAGTTACAAGATTGGGCTTCGCTAAGATGATGCTAGTCAGCATTCAACCATCCTTATATTTATATTTTTATAAATATTATTTTCAAAAAAAAAAAAAAAATGTTTAAAAAATATTTAAGGAAAATAACCATTCTAACACTTTGTTTTCTATCTTTTCAGGTAAGTCTTGGAATTGCGCAAGCAAGTTTTGATGGGAAGCTGGTAAGATTTCGGTCACATTTATTAGGACATCAGGTGAACAATAAAATAAGTATTAGGTTGCCGCAATTAATTATTGTTTTCAGAGCTTCTTGGAAAACGGTATGCTTGCATGATTACCACAACTGCATAACAATGCACCATGATTGCATATTTTCTTTCAACTCTTTCAACTTGAAAACATAAAAGCTATTGTGGCTTTGAAAACGTGCGGTTTTCTATTAGCCATTCATACAATTCTGAACAAGGTTTTATGGCACCCGTATTTGAATTTGCATACACAGTAGGAGATTCACTCTTAACTCATAAGACCCATGGCACTTAATCCATATGCATTGGGAGTAACCTTGGCCCCATATTGTCTTCACAATTCCATTTCAAGAGTCTTACATTGCTTAAGATATATAAGCACAACTACCCCCAAACTTAATGCAATCACACATATTTTGTAAATTATCACCCCCTCCGCAAGCTATGATATCAACTGTTTGCTCAGAATTATAAGGATATATTACATCACAAACAAACCCATAAACACAGACACAGAGGAACACACGTACTCATTCTTGAAATTGTATTTGCATATGAGAATCGCGAATGTAAATCTAATTTCGTGCTTCGTAGCAATCTGCAATTACTTTTTGCATGCGATAAGCTTCCTGACCCTGCTCTTATGTGCCTGTTGTAACATGGCAACTCTCAACTTTGCACTCAGTGTGTTGCTATAGAACTCAAGAACCAAAAAAACGACCAAAGAAATGATGAAAGACAAGAGTATATACAAGTATTCTTTCAAAACTCTACTCCATCTCCTCGTTAACTACTTATACTTCGTAGTCTTCTCAAATGAAAGACGCTACTTGAAAAGCTTAAGTTCATTCAATGTAAAGCGGGATTTAATTCCCCTTTTCAAGAAAGTTGTTCTTCTTTTTCTTAAAAAAAAAAAAAATAAAAGAAAAAATATAAATGAAAGCATGAAGAAGATAAACCTACAAGAATGACCTAGAGTACTTGTATCTTCAATAAATTTTATTCCTTACTTTCTTTCAACATATTGAAGCGAAACTTACCATCCGGACTGTCGGTATAACAAGGACTCTCTCTACGCCTAGAGAAAGGTGCCTCAATATTCGCGCACTTTACGCTCCACAACCTCATACATACATTGACATTTTACTAGAGTGTATGTGCATATGTAAGTACTTGGTTATGCTGCCCGGCTAACAAAAGAATTATCGTACCCATTTTCTGGCTTCCGTAAGTGGGCTCAAGACAGTAAACCTTTCGCTTAAAAGTGTCGTGTGGCAACCGAAGAGGGTGGTAAATGGCGTTCAATACAGGGCTCACCCGGTCTCCAAGTGATGAAATCGCTCTTTTCAATCTATTCCTTATCGAAATTTTCAATGGGCATTTAGCACGCCATATGTAAATGAGCAAAAGAAGGAATATATTGGTTTGGTGGGGTGAGTATGCGGCGGACTTACAACTTGTGACTTACGGATATAGTACAATATGTAGGGTAAAATGAAATAAAGAAAATCTCTGCCAACACATGGAGCGACAGTATAAAGTGAAACAGTTTCTTGTTGAAGGTTTTTCGTTTGAATGTGCGCCAAGTCATAAGCTGATATCAATTCGCACGTACACAAAAAAAAAAAAAAAAAAAAAAAAAAAAAAAAAAAAAAAAAAAAAAAGGAGATGTTAACTGAAACAGGGTGGTCGAATTATTATTGATCTAAATTTGTTATTTTGGAGATAAAATTGGTTGACTGACTTCAACAAAATATGTGAAACACACTTATAGAAAGGCGGTAGCGTTACCCAGCTGACAGACATAAATCTGACTTTGGAAGTTAGGCCACTTAGTTCCTCCAGTTCGCATTGCTAATAAAGTATAACCAATATTAGCGCAAACTTTTTGCAATATGAGGCAAGCCTATGACAACTTTTCGGTTGACAAGAGTTAGTTAAGTACTAGTGTGTCGAAGCCGTTTTGAAGAAAGCAATCTGCAACCCGACTGTTGGAAATTTTGAACTTAAGCCTACAAGGCTGATGCTTCAAAATGGAAAAATACTTTTTGATTTTGTCGCAGCAATATACGAGTAGTTGGTAATGTCTTGACTGATCTTGATCAGAAAACAAACAACTGAATTGATTTCTGTGTTCTGGATGAACTTGCTGAACATGAGGTCAGAACAGCAATCAAGCTGAAACCTAACAAACACATAAGCAGCAGTCGATTGGATATGGGTTGATGAAAATTTATTCGTCGAATGGAACCTCATTATTGTGAGATCCTCAGTAATACGGAGAATAACACTCTTCAATATCACATATTTGAAAACCTGTTTGAAAACCAAAGAATTTTCGTCAATAGTCTGAACGGGCCCTAGCAGTATAGTTTTAGACCAGCTATCAAATCAATTTTGCCATTATAGCAGATCTTCGAAAAAACCCAAGAGTTCAACATTGATACACACCATCACCTCTTCGATTTCATAACATTCATAAAGACTATGTCCATAAAGTCATGTCTAGTTTTGACATCAATGCAAAGCTCATTTGGCTATACAGGATGACCATGGAGAATGCACGCCCCTTCGTCAACGTCGGTAATGTCGGTAAGGTTTTCAATGTCAGAAAAAGTGTTAAATAAATCCATTTGGTTGTCATGCTATTTTTCAACATCTTTCTTGTAAGAATTGTCAGGAACTCAAAAGACAACTTCAGAAATACCATCACTTCAGGTGCCTAGGACAAATAATCCCGGCAGGCATCTACAACGTAAGGTAGTAAAAGACTTTATCTTCTTATCAACTCCGACAATCATACTAGCCAGGGAATTAAGGTAATCGCTACTTCTTTAGGCTAAGAAGGCAACCAAAAAGATGTTAAAACAGGATTGATCATCCCAGTCACACTTGGCCACTAACGAAAGCGGATGTAAATGAAAGAAAAAAGTACTTCGGGTATTATTCGGTCCCGTTTGCATAAACAGAAGTTTAAATTTTGGTCGGTTTTAAGTATGATTTTCCAAAAGAGGAAAAAAATTCTATGCTCTGTTTTTTCCACGACAGTCTTCTGAATTTTAGGTTTATCTGCCATGTGTTACTTCGAATCCAAAATATTACTTTATAAGAGCAATGCCTTCTCATATTTGATCAAAGAAATCACGTGCTTGCTTCTTAACTATTGATCACAGACGGCAGCTCTTTAAACTCAAAATTTGATGAGTGTTCTTATATTTGCAGGGGTTCTTTCAAAAGCAGTACATTCTTGGACGAACAGAAATTGCGGAAGATAAAAGCTTACCTTGTCGTGCTTTCTACTTATCAACTTTGCTTCTCTCGGGAAGTATTCATGTTTTCATCATCACTCGT
The DNA here is from genome assembly GCA_907269105.1 of Volucella inanis. Lineage (NCBI taxonomy): Eukaryota > Metazoa > Arthropoda > Insecta > Diptera > Syrphidae > Volucella > Volucella inanis. The sequence continues at coordinate 156,394,346 of OU026153.1, forward strand.
CTAAAATATTTGACGACAGCTAACAACAACTAAAAGCTGCTTCTTTGACTTAAGCACTTTCATTCCAATATGGTGACGTTTTTTGTGGCTACTTATAAAGACAGTTTAATCATCTTCCAGTTTAGGTCGTGCAGATACCTAGTAATACTAGAATACCTAGTAATAGACTGTTCTTTCTGGCCGTGTCTTTGCAATTTTGTATAAATTGTTCTCATCTTTTAGCCCATTCCACTGTTGCAATGTCTGACTTTGTGGCTATCCATACAATCTATCATATCTATCATATCTATCATATTGCATACAACTACCAAAAACAGGTGATAAGTCGATGCAAAAACGGCTCTCTTTGCTATCATAAGTTAAGCGATGTATAAATTTCTAACCGCTGTCATTTTGGAGACTCGTTCAGATCATAAGGTATGCACTTGTCGAGGTTCTATACATTTCTCATGAAAAAGAGATGGGGTCGCGTCTTACTGTCATTGGAGTTTCTCTCATGTTCTGTGGAATATTCCCGTTGGATCTGCATCTGACATTGCTCATAGGACATCGGCTTGTAGCAGAGCAGATTTTTTCCACTCTTCAGTTACTATCATACTTATCCAGCTGTTATATGTCTAATATGCGGTTTCAGCTACTGCTTATGTTCTCAGCTACAGCTGACGTATTATTTTGGTGCTTGTTGCGCCTTGGAGGGCTTGTACGACTATGTGTACATGATATGCATTGTATGCACTTATCATTACATTGCAATCTGATATGTTTTTTTGGTATGTAGAATAAAAACATTCCTACATTGCTTTGATCCATCAAGGTACCTTGAAAAATCCCTTTGGCTGAAGCACAATATTACTCGTTATCATTGTATAGCTCGTATACTATGCAGACTGGACTAAATATCACACCGAGATAAGCATACAAGAAGACGGGAGATAGAACTTTATTTATTCAGTTGTGACAATAGATATTATCTACGTTATCTACGGGCTAATGTCATTACTAAAGTTCTCTGGAGACCACAGGTAGATAAATTACTTAACCACCTCAAAATAAAAAGCAATTGTCTCTTTTTATATTATGCCTAAGTAGTTGATGATGATTGTTGTTTTTAATAACAGTAATTAATTTAATTTGATGGTTTAAGACACTTGTCTCAATATGCTCAATCGACGCCTGACAGTGGATATTTTATTGGAATTGTGTCAATCTCATCTACATAAACGAGAAGCTATATAGATTTTTTTTTTAAAAAATTGCACCTCTAATATTAACTTAAGTCATTTGATTGCGCGCTGGTCCGTTTTTACATATCAAAGGACTCGATGATATTTCTTCCGACTTTAGTAGAGCAAAGAGTGTTCTCCATAGACGTCACGCGGCACCAAATAAGAAAAGCATAACTTGTCTCTATAGAGACGACAACCTTAGAATAGATGAAAAGGCGTTGAGTTTTCTCTAAGATCTGGCACAGAGATCTGCATTCCTATAAAATACCATGTACTGCTATAAAATACACAGACGATACCGGGTCTTGGTGAATCTTGTGAATGCTCCTCACCTTTTAACAGTCTGAAGAAGTAGTCCTTTCAAACTTTTGGTTCCAATCCCAACTTCCACTATTTTTTCTTTTGCACATTTCGTGGTTTTTACATTGACTCAAACCACTTTCTTGTAGTAACCGAGGTAAGAGTATGTATATTAAAAGCAGTACAACAATGATATATTGATAATGATAAAGAGATATGAAGTTGAAGGCTGATATAAAATTGTTGCGATAGTTTAACCAGATAGATAACTGATTGAGAACTCAACGATAAACGCTATGAGAGAACTTTAATTTCTACTAAGTCGATCATCTGCTTGAATTTATCTGACGTCTCTTTTAAGAAACGTAAAATACACGAGAAAACGAGGAAAAGAAAGAATTTAAATTCGAGTACAATTGTTACGAACATCAGCAGCAGTAGTAGCGGCAGCAGCGATGACAGTGGCACTTAATCTGTGCATTTCATTTGTTGTATTTTTTTTTTTTTTCTTATCATTGATTTTTAAATGAATTTTTTGATGATTTTTCTGCCTAATATTCAAACATTAAAAATTGTGAAGGTATTTTTACCAGTGATTCGTATTGTCTACACAAACTATTCATTGCTTCCCAGAATATAAGATGTTTAAGAGAGAATTTTCCATTAATAATATGTATCTAACTTAGATAAATTTTTTTTTCTTTTTGTGTTCTTGATTTCGTTGAAATTTGGATATACTCGTGCGATATTGAAAAAAGCGACTATTATCTTCCGAGCTTCACGTTTTATGAAAACACAAATGATTTTTTTAAGAATGAAAAGGCAAAATAGCTCAAAATTTTCGTTGATTTTAATACAAATATATTAGAAAATAGTAAAGTTTTGGCGACATCTTTGGCCCTATTAGCTTCCCATGTTTTGCAATGGATTTGCATCAGTAGCTTGTATGGATCGTATCTATGTTCGTTTATGTCCTCTCCGCTCAGTTGATTTAACCATCTATAACATACGAAGAAAAATATGGCTTTGCATTCTATGATACATATTTTTCAAGAAAACCTTTTCAAAATGACATCCGGTTTCAATGCGGTTTATTATGCAAGTAATTATTTAAGATAATAATTGACAAAATGGTATGATGAGCTAGCGGTGCAAATTCTGTTATTTACATAGGTAAAATGAAGTAAAAAGGATAGAATTGCCAGATAGGCTTAAACTCAAATTCTAATAAGACACTATCCCTCAAATAGTCAATTTAGGTACATAATCCAAGTTTTGAAAATAAATTCAAATATTTTGATTTAACCAAAATCAATCACATCACTAGTTGGAACATAATTAAATGATATCAAATTTTTATTTTAAATTTCTCGAATGTAATGAAATTTAACGTCTATATATTTATAGAATAGAAAACAGGATTTTTACTATTTAGTATATATTTTACAATAATTCGTACGGTTTTTTTTTCAAAATTTGAACGTTTATTTAAGAAAAACATGTACAATAGTATTATTTAAAGTATTGCAAATCTGAAGCTATGACTTTTTCCAATCAATTTCCCATCTAATTCCCATCCATGCAATTTGTGGATCCCATCCCAAAAGAACTGCGCCGGCTTGGCAGCCAAGAGTGAATCAAGCCAATTTTTGATATTCTGCTCTGATGTGAACCGTATTTCAGTGAGGGCGTTCTGCATCGACCGGAACAAATGGTAGTCAGAAGGGGTAAGGTCTGGGCGGGTGGGGTAAGACTTCCCATCCACTGTTTTCCAAATAGTTCTTAACCGGAAGAGCAACGTGGGGCCGTGCGTTGTCATGATGGAAAATTATTGCCTCGTGTCTGGTCGCATATTCCGGGCGTTTATCGGCTACTGCTCTCTTCAAATGGATTAATTGTGTTCGATAGCAGTGTCCATTGATAGTTTCACCCGATTTTAGCAGCTCATAGTACAGCACACCCATCTGATCCAACCAAATACAGAGCATTACCTTTCCGCCATTGGTTTCACATATGATATGATATGATTTCTTGTGCTTGGGGTTGTCGTAATGGATCCATTTTTCATCACCAGTAACAATCCGAAACAAAAATAACTTCCTTTTGTGGCGTTCCAGCAGCATTTCGGACATGCAAAACCGCCTTTCGAGGTTTCTCGGCTTGAGTTCATGTCGAACCAAATTTCCTTGCTTTTGAATATATCCAGTTGCCTTTAAACGTTTTGAAATGGCTGCTCTTCATAGATTAATAGAATAATAGAGTAATGCTTATAGTTCTTCATCTTTAAACTTTTTTGGCTGCCCAGGACGTTCATCGTCTTCAAATCCAAAATCACCAATTTTATAATGTGCAAACCATTTTTGACACGTTCGCTCAGCTAGCACATGTTCACCATAAACTTCCACCAAAATAAGATGACTTTCGGCAGCAGTTTTCTTCATATTAAAGTTTAGGCACAAAGTTCGACATATTTGAGTGGAAAAAAAATTATTGTTGTTTACGCTTCAAATGAATGACATATACTGAAATGACGTACAATGACAGTAGGTTTTCAACGCATGTTCCAATGGAATAATAATAATGGAATAATACAAGTTATGTCATCTCTTAGCAAACCGCACGAAAGTTATAGACCCAATAAAACATTATTTTTTGAGAGGCAAAACGGCGAAGGAAACAAAAGAAAAGTTGTATAAATATTATAAGGCTAAAGCTCCGTCAGATTACACCGTCAAATATTGGTTTCGATAGTTTCGTGGTGGCCGCAACTCCACTACCGATCAAATCCGCAGCGACAGGCCCTCCGATGCGGTTATAGAGGACAATGTCAAAAAAATACATGAAATGGTTTTAGCTGGCAGGAAAAGTGAAGGTGCGCGAGCTAGCAGATACCACAAAGATAAGTACTGAACGCACACATCATATTTTGGGCAATATTCTGCATATGAAAAAGTTATCCTGCCGCTGGGTGCCGCGCATGCTCACGCTTGACCAAAAACACGAACGCGAAAGCAGTTTGAAAGAGTGTTTGGACTCGCTGATGCGGAATCGGGCGGACTTTTGACGACGCTTGGTAACTGTTGATGAAACTTGGATCAACTACTACACACCAGAAAACAGAATAAGTGCCCGGCAATATACTGAAGCCGGCACGAGTGCTCCGAAGCGGCCGAGGGAGGCTCGATGGGTCGTAAAGGTTATGGCGTCGGTTTTCTGGGATTGTCATGGCATACTCTTCGTGGACTACCTTGAGAAAGGAAAAACCATCAACAGCGAGTATTATTATGCATTATTGGAGCGACTGAAGGCCGAAATCGCTGCAAAATGGCCTCACGTGAGGCGAAAAAATATATCGTTTTTGCCAGACAATGCACTGGCGCACAAGAGGATCGCAACCACGGCTAAAATCAATGACTTACGGCTCTTATTGCTGTCGCATCCACCGTATTCGCCCGATTTGGCACCCTCGGACTATCATCTCCTCCCAAACCTCAAAAGATGGCTCAATAATAAAAAATTCAGCTCACGCGAGGAAATCATCGACGCCACGGAGGAGTATTTTGCAGACCTTCCGGAAAATTACTTTTCGGACGGGATCAAGAAGTTGGAAAATCGCTAGAATTAGTGTATCAAACTGAAAGGGGACTATATTGAGTAAAATAAAAAATCATTTAAAAAAATTTTTTTTTCATTAAAAAGGAGATTACTTTTCACCCGACCTAGTAGATTACCTTTTGACTTCAGGACATACATAAATATTTTTCGGCTAAAATTATCTATAAAAAGTGCTTTGAACAATCTATTGAATTGATCCTCATCGGTCCACAAATATGGGCGTGTACTTTAGGACTTTAGGAAAAGGTGAACTGCAAATATTTCCTTTATAGCAGATTTCACAATCAACAAACGTCGGTATATAATCTAAATGCATGCCTTTAACCATATCCGATTTGTATAGATTTTGTAAAGTTTTGAAATTTAAGTAACCTAAACGAGCATGCCATAATAAATAGTTGTTTTTCGAACTTTTCATGCAAAACAATTTGGATTTAATGTTATTTTCGAATAAATACAAATTACTACACTTCTTACCATGCAAAACTAAATTATTTTCGATGTCAAAAATATCGGCAGCACAGTTTTTAGATTGCACAATACTATTCTTCTTGGCTGCTTTACTGATCGAAATTAAATTTGTTCTTAACTCCGAGACAAATAGCACATCGCTTAATTTAATATCCCTTTCATCTGAAAAAAATGTAACAAAACCTATTCCCTCTGATTCAATATGAGAGTTTGCTGCCAGTTCTATTTTCTCCACATGCGTTCAAATTTACTGCGTTCACAACACATGTGACTGGCTGAGTCGCTATCCAAAACCCACTTGCTCTTATCCAAAAAGGAAGAGCTCAATACATTAAGAATACCAAGGTTAAATTATTGTGGTACATTTTTGTTGGATGAGTTTTTAGGTGCTCTGCATGCTGATGCATGATGGCAATTGTAGCGTTTCCCTTGATGCCCTTGACTGATGTCAAGCAAAAAATGCAGACCCACTATATTCCTGGAGGATTTTTTCTCTCCTTTTACCTATTCTTAAGATCTTCGTTTTCAATATACTTGTTGTAGGAAGGGTATCTCTCGATTCGATCGCAGCAACAAAATTATCAAAGCTTTTTGAAAGACTGGAGAGTAAAATTATCGTAAGTAACTTATCCTGCAGTTTAATGTCAATTACCTTCTCGCCGGTATCGAAGAAGTGCATTAAATGATTGGAAGTCGAACCGTTTTCTTTTAAACTCAGATTTAATAACTGTTTAAAAAGCATGACCTTCCTTGCAGGTCCACTAGGCTGATGAATTTCTGCTAACTTTTCCCATGCTTTCTTCGCTTGCGTGCAGTTTTTGATATAGTTCAGCTGAGTTGATTTTACACATAAAAAAACAAATAAAAAAATCGTTGCCAGCGCCTTTTCGTTTTTCGTTGTCCATATTGATATTTCTCCTGCGTTCGAATTATCTGGCTTAAGCTGTGGTTGCACAATGTGTCCGATTACATAACCCCATAGTTCGCATTCTAATAATTATAATTCTTTTTAAAGTGCAAAAATACTATTGGCTTAACGTTACGAGTGATTTTTTCGCCATATATGGCTTCATATGCTTTAAAACTTTACGTTTTCGAAAATTTAAAATTTATTTCATTTCAGTCTTCTTCAAAAATGGATAATTTAAACCTTTAGAGACGAAGTTAAAATGTCAACTGTATCACTGGAAAAAGATCTAAAAGCATGATGAAGCAGCTGATGTTGAGTTTGAGATCGCACTTTACAACAGCGACTGCCTTATATATAATGGGATGCCACCAATTGATCGAAATAGCTACTAAGCCCAAAGATATTTTTTTCTCTTTCTGTCTCGTTTTCCAAAAAACTAAACACACATTCTGTAAGATGCTACTCACAAGATAAAAAAAGGAAGACAAGCCTGAAAATATTCTGTATTGGAGAAAAGAACAATTAGATTCGTACGAAGAAAAGAATCGATTGGGCTAAAAAAAACATAGGGAATTATTTTTCGTCCTTTCTATGGAAGAGATAATTCAATTTATCGTCGATCAGTCAAACTTAAAAGCCTTACAATACAACATAACAAAGGCAGAAAACACAATAAAACCGAAATGTAGCAGTTCGTTGACATGGTGATTTTCATGTTTTGGGTTCAACTGTCATCTTCGTGACATTATGGGAGCAGATCTCTGACATGCAGCAGATGTGAAACAATAAAAAGGTTCTTATGCTTCAGTGATAAACACCGATTTGTGTTTAATTTAAAAAACAAAAATAAAATAAAAAACCAAAATATTTATAACAAACATATTTATTCCAAAAGTAGAGCTTGTTGCGGTGGGTGAGCAAATAATACCCAATAGCTGCCGTCACAAACTGAAGCAGTATAAGCCTCATAAATGAGGTTACAAAAACAAAGCTCTAAATGGAGTTTCCGGATTCAGTTACGACTTCAAAAATTTAGCTAGAGAGCAGAGTAACATCTTCTTCAAAAATGCACCTGATTTAGGAAACAATGGAAATTTTCTGACGGGGCTTACATCTACAGTGGTAAAACATGTCCACCACCAATTTTTTCCCGATAATTGGTATCACGGTCCCAAAAGTCCAAAAATTTATAACTATCTTTGGACACGATCAAACTAAACCGAGTCCTCAATTCTTAAATTTAAACAGAGGAAGAACTGAAAAAACAAGGTTGTTGAAGCATGATTAAAAAAAAAAAAAAGATTATACTGAAATCGGGACTGGTATCCTAGTTTGATAACAAGCCGGAAAACATGCTGTCACAGTATGCTGGAAGCAAGTCAATCATCACCAAATAGTGAAACTAAAAACAGTACAGAAATATTTCTGCTTTGTTAGATTCCACGCTTGCGTTATAGAGATATGTTTTTTCATGAGCGATTTATGCTCAGAAAACGTATGGTTCCGTCAGAATAACTTCCGTCTACCATTATATGATTTCAAAACGAGCAGTTTTTGAGAATATATGCAAAACAAACAAATTACTTTTGAAGCAATGTTGCTTGCCTTGCAGCATATCAGCTGCAACCAGATTTGATAAATGTACCACCTTGATCAAAAAAATTTCGGAATTTATTCAGAAAAATAAAAATACAAGTTTATTCATCTAAATCTATATTGTTGCCTTTAAAGTCATCCCCATCGACTGCAAAACACTTATACCAGCGTTTGATCCAAACCTCGAAACATTTTTTATATTCGGTTTTCGGTATGTCCATCAGTTCTTCCTGCGATTTTTCCATTACTTCCTATTGACTGCTGAAACTCGTTCGCCGTAGTGGTTTTTTAACTCGATTGAACAAAAAAAATTCACAGGGAGCCAAATCAGGTGAATTCAGTGGCTTTTGGATGGTATTTGTTGCATTTTTCGTCAAAAAATTACGAATATTGATGGTACTGTTAGACGGTGCGTTATCATGGTGCAAGATGCACGAATTGTCTGCCCACAATTCTGGTCTCTTTCGGTGAATTTCTTCACGCAAACGTTTCATAATGGCCAAACAATACTCTTTGTTTACTGTCTGGCCTTCTGGCACAAATTGATGATGCACTACACCGCTGTTATCCATGAAAACCTTGAGCATTGCCTTCTTTTTTGACTGCAAACGACGTTGTTTTTTTGGTCTCGGCTCATTTGGTGAACGCTATTCACTTGCCTGATGTCCGGATTGCGTGTCGTACTCATTAACCCACGTCTCGTCTCCTATAATGATCCTTTTAATGAATGTGAGATCGGATTTAGCTACGCAAATGATCTCTTTTGAGACGTCAAGACGGTCTCTTTTTTGCATGAAATTGAGATATTTTGGCACCAACTTTGCTGCTACACGACGGAAACGCAAATCATTAACCAAAATGTCTTGGACGGATCCAAAGACAATGTTTAAGTCCTCCGCTATCTCTCTGATGGTTAATTTGCGGTTGTTGATCGACATTTTGTTTAGAGAATCATTGCCAAAACACTTTTCCAACATTTCCAACGTTCGCGCACCATTAAATCCGTTTTTTACACAAAATTTAATAAAAGTTCGTTGTTGCAAATTTAAATCCATTTCTAAAATTGTAAAAAGTCGTTAACACACACAAAGTTAGATGTACTCTTGACTACGTAACTTTTGCAAACGTGCAGCTATGAACCTAAGATTTAGAAGGAATGTCAACAACAGACGTACCAACTGAACAAAAAAACAGAACTCAAATCGGAATAATGGGAGCGCCACACGGTGGTTATTCCTTTCTGATCAAGGTGATATAGCATAAACATTACACTGTTATCGTAACCCTTAACTCATATAAAGACACATATGGATTATTTTTTAAACAAATAACAATTTTTAATTTATTATAATAAAAGTCGTTTAAGAATCCTTAAACAAAACCATTTTAAGAGACTTTTTTTTCTGCTCAGGATTTAATTTATGAAGTAACGGGTTAAGGATCACTGACCATTTTTCATAGGTATGGTAGTTGACGTTGAAAAAAAAAAAAAACAGTTCTCGTTTCCCAGACTCCTTATTGAGGGTTAAATTTGTGAAGCTCAAAAATTATATATATTACGAAACTTGGGAGAATATTTTTGCTGTAATTGATGTATCCAAATCGTATAGTCTTTTTTTAAAGTGCCTTTTGGAACACTTGTCAAAGCAGACATACTCAGTAAGGCAGAAAATTGTTATCTAAGATCAGGGTTCAATGCATTCGAATAATCAATTTTTGAAAGAAAAATACAAAAGAATACGTTCAGAAATAAATTAAGAAATTCAACCTTTATTTTAGTAGCAAGTTCAATTTCGTCAACGGAAATTTGAGAAGTGAATAGAAAATAGTCATTGAAATTCTTAATAAATCATCATCTTTTCAACAGAAAAGGATTCGACTAATGTTGGCATGGATTACAATACAATTTCAATAAAATCGATATTGCTAACTTGGTCAATAAACACTTTGCAAATTCGTCTGCTAATCAGATTCCAAATTCTTTATATTTTTGTTCTACTGAATTGAATTCTGGAGTTCTGCAGCAGTGTTGTCTTATATTTCAACCAATAACCGCATTTTAATTACTAAAAACAATTAGTCTATTGAAAAGCTCAAATTCTTCTGGAATCGATGATGTTACACGCATAACACTAGAATCGATGATGTAACAAGCATAACACTTAAGATAATTGCATATCTTGTAGTAAGAATTTTCCACATATAGTTCTCGCGCCTGATGATCTAGCCAATTATAGGCCAATCTCTTTTTTGTCGTTATTTAGTAAATTTTTTGAAAAGGTCGAAAATTTAGGTTGTGTTTAGATACCGAAATGTCTTCCATACGCTAAGGAGATTCAGTCAACGAAAAATTCATGAATACGACTTACGTTGTCGAACTTTGGTGGAGAGTTATGATAGTGATCCTAAGAACTGAACTGGGACATTCACCTGACCAAAAAAGTACGCATCTATAGGGTTTTCTAATAACGACTTGACAACTTTTTTTTAAATAAAAGGCAAACCATTTGAGATATTTCAAAAACCTTATTATTGGCTTGAAGTACAATCAAAACATTTATGAATGGAACTCGACTTCGTTCATATGGCCACCGCGGGCACGTTTGCAGCGTTCGATTAGTTGGACCCAATTTTCAACGACTCGGCCATACATTTCGGCCGAAACGGCCGCTATTTCGTGTTCAATGTTGGCTCTGAGCTCTTCCAACGTCGTCGGCGTGTTGGCATAAGCCAGTGACTTAACGTAGCCCCACAAAAAATAGTCAAGCGGCGTTAAATCGCACGAACGAGGCGGCCAATCGACTGGCCCATGTCTTGAGATAACACGCTCACCATATTTACTCTTCAATAAATCGTTTGTAGCGTGTGCTGTATGGCTTGTGGCACCATCCTGTTAAAACCACATGTCGTCCAAGTCCATATCTTCCAATTCGGGCCAAAAATAATCGGTGCGATAACGCTGACCATTCACAGTAACGTGACGATCGTTATCGTCGACGAAAAAATATGGCCCAATAACGCCGCCGGCATGCAAACCCCACCAAACAGTTATTTTTTGTGGATGAAGTAGTGATTCATGAAGCACATGTGGGTTTTCATCCGACCAATAACGCATATTTTGCTTATTGGAGAACCCATTAAGCCAAAAATGAGCTTCGTCACTGAAGATGATTTTGCGATGAAATTCATCATCTTGGCGCATCTTCTCCAGAACCCAATCGGAGAACGTACGTCGCTTCAAATGGTCTATCGGCTTCAATTCATGAGTCAGCTTGATCTTGTATGGGTGTAAACCAAGATCCTTAAGCAAAATACGCCATAATGTAGTCTGAGCGACCAATTCTTGGGAACGCCGTGGAATTGACTGATTTGGGTCGTTTGTTACAGACGTCTGAACGGTAGCGATATTTTCGACACTTTGACCAACCCGTTGTCTCACTGACACGGTAACATCACACAACGAATATGTAGACTCAAATTTTTGCACTAAAGTTGTTATTGCTTGTCTACTAGTGCTATAATTACTACCGAAAATTGGAGTTAACGCTCTTAAAGTTGCAGTCACCGACTCCGAATATCTGCAGAAAATTTTTATAATTTACAGACGTTGCTCGTTAGTGTACTCTACCATGATGTTGAGTTTACTGAATAAATTGACAACGACAGTTTGATTATTAGTGAAAGAGTGCGTTCACAAATTAAATTCAAAGTTGTCAAGTTCCTATTGGAAAATCCTATATTCAGGATGTAATTTTTTTTAAATAAAACAAACTTTTTCAGTGCTATCCAGTTTAATTTTTAGGAAGGTTGCATTTAAGGATGCTCTCTTATATTTTTGTTCGAAAATATAGAGCAATCTTATAACCAAAACCTTTGATACCGTTTAACTCTTTTTATTTAAAAAGCTGAATTTCGTGGCTTTATTTTAGAACGGGTTGAATCTTACCTAGAATCTTAAATAGATTCCAGAAAGTGAATTGATGGTGTCAGAAATAAAATTGTATTTCTTAGCCTAGGATTACCGCTAGCTTTGTTCAATACTCTTTCTGATATGAATCAACTCCTTGTTCTGTTTGAACTTTAAAGCTGTAGAATGCGCAAAAAGTGCTTCGAATCTTTTGCAATATATTAATTGGGATCTTAATTTATTAAGAATCTGGTTTGCCGAACATAGTTTGGTTAAAAGCACCAAAACAAGAATAATGTTTTATTTTTCAGAAAATCTGAGAATCTACTATATATTCGCAGAAACATCTAATGCCTTAGTAAGTTTTGCTCCTTACATCTTCTGGTTAAAATCTATTACGGAATTTTTTGTTCAGGACTACAATATGGTATTGCTTATTTCAGTTATTCAAAAGCATATCTTAAAAGCAATATTACGGATAACTCGTTTACACCCAAGTTTCTCCCCATTTAAAAAACTAAAAATTTTGAAGGTCCGTCCTGGTTTTGTGTTAAAGTGCTAAATATTTTTTTTCACAAGTTCAGATATTTGTAATTTTAGACTTATCAATAGTTATTCTCATATTTCTAATATTGTATATGTACCTGTTTTTCGTACTACCATCACTTCTTGTCGTTTATTTATTAAACTATCACAATGTATAAGAGAACTAATATATAATACAATATTTGTAAAACATGCTAAAAATTGGCTTTTTATGCTCGATAATAACAGTGATGAAATTTTACTTTAAAATTCTGTAATGATTCAACATTTTACATCACCCACCAAAAAATTATTGTACTTGCGTATGTTAAGACTTTGATGTGGCATTGTTACTGTTTGTATTAACACAAATGCCACTTAGAATTTTCTCAATGTTGAGTTTATATTATATTATTATGGATTGATTGTTATTGAATCTAAGTCAAATATAAAAAAAGGTAAAACATCTCTAAGCTGCATTTAATTTGTTATTTAAATGATTCCTTACTAATTTCGAATCTATGAAATCTCTCGGAAGTAGATCCTTATTATAGGTAGACCTAAGATACATATTGGTATCCAATTCTCCATAAAATAGCATGACGTGCCATGAGACACCTGTATGTATGCATGTGTAAATCTTCATCAAGCTTATAAGCAACACATCTGACACCGACAACCTTGCATTATTAAAACAAAGTTTCTTTTAAGCATCACAAGCCTTAGGTATTCTTACCACCCTGTACTTTTATGTTCCTGACATAGATTCTTCCCAAAAACTCTTAAACAACAGTAGCAGCTAGCACCCACCTGTCGCAAAACATAGTGAACAGAATGAGAAAATTTATGATATTGCTGCCTCTTCATACAAAGGACACTCGTTTTCAGTCACCGTCCTCCACCCTTAAAATATCCATATGTATAGTATATGTATGTATGTACAAGCCTCTCGTTTGGCATACAGAACGAGTGCTCCTACAAAGATATGAATACTTATCCTTTGTGTAATATTAGGGAATTATTATGATTTTCCTGGGTTAGCGCGCCCGTTTATGTTATATTAACTTGTTTCGCGATTTTTTTTTTTCTTCTTCTTCTTTTCGTCACCAATCCCTATGCACACATACACAGATAAGGCAATATAAGGACACCAAGTAATACTGGGTACAAACGATGACACCTAAATGAAACACTGAAAACGTCAGAATAACGTGTTAAAAGTAAAGAAGAACAACACGTCAACAGTATTTAAGGCTAACTAATTCAAAAGTACGATGGAGAATTTGCACACTTGGCAAGGTCCCTTCAGACGCATATAAGAGTACTATACTTAAATATGTACTTGAATATGACACTGGGATGGCGGATAATGCGGCATGGTTGGAGGTGAAGGTAAAATTTATTGCCCCGAAAAATAAAATGATGCGAACGTGATACGTAATCAGATTCGGTTTAACCAAGCAAATTATTAAATTTTGCGGAAATATGAAATGTCTTCTTTATCTTTATCCTTTTGTCATGAAGTTTTTTTTTTTTTGCATTTTTTTCCTTTTATGCCTACTTCGATAGGTAGTGCTGAGTACCGAGTATGTGAATCTATTCGTATGAGCTGAAAACGAGTAGAGAAATACGTGAGCTGGAGTGGATTTGGCTGAAGGACTCCGATTCATTTTTTACTTGCCTAGGCTTGTTGTTTGTGTCTTCAAATTGGAGCAGATTTTACATTGTCATTGTCAGTGGATACAACTTTCGTTGTTTTGTTGTTACTATTGCCGATATAGCGGCACACACATGTCCTTATTGATAGTTGAGGGGTGATTTCATTTTGAAAACAATTTGTGATGTTAGCACGTTTTACGTGGAAGGCGATATTACATATACAGAAGTTGGAAGGTATCTACGGATACTGTTGTTGTGGGTAGCCGTGGCTGAAGTGGTGGTGGATTGGCTTTCAAATCGGAAGATTCGGCATCAAATCAGATGAGTAGTTGACTAGAAATTAACAACAAGCCAACCTTGGAGTACATTTAGAATTTAGTCTCCCCATTAAATGTTGGATGCCACCCATGGAGTGAAATACCACTGAGCCTAAACGTATTTCTTTCTCTCTCCATCCCAATTTCCAAAAAAAAATTGACACATGCTAACGCATTATAAATGTATTCATACTCACTTAGCTGTTTAGTTCTTTAAAAAAAAAAAGTGCTTCTAGAAATTGAGCGGGCTACAAAAATAAACCAACCCAGCACATTGCTCTTTTAGGATGTTGAGCAAAAATATTAAAAGATGAACTGATATATTACTCTTTTCATTCGATTGAATTTATTACATATATGTGTGGAGAGGGGTAGAAGCAAATGAACGCTTACGGTAGCTTATATGCATTAATATCAATAACACACTAAACCATTTTGTTTTCTGCTTGAAATACTTAGTTCATTCTGGCAAACAATTTGTTTTGAGTTTCTTCAAGAAAGTGTCTATGATTCTGAGCTTTCTAGGTATCCATATCCGTTATTGTATAAAACAAAAATGCGCAATTGTGCTTGTGAACTCGTTAAAATGACACAAAATAAATACTAAACATTTACAGAAATTTTATTAAGGCGATTAAATGGCAATGATTACAAAACCATTGCGACTGATTATTCAAATATCTCGCAACAACACTCATAATTGGATTTGTCCTGTTCGTTGCTTTAAAATACATAGTACATCGAGGAGGCGGGCATGGATAAAATACCGAACGTTGGGACAGACAATCAATAGAAAATTAAGAGCTAGTTAAATTTGAGGATAGGTCCAAATTGGTTCATCTAAAGACTATCAGGCGTGGGCTTACCATTCCTCAGAAGCGCTGAGAAGCCTTTAATTTCACAACATTAAAGAATCGGAGAGCCCGAGCTGAGTATGCGAAGGCCAATAGTAACTGAACTATTCTATTAAGTGGAAAACAGCACTGTACGAATGCAAAAGAATGAATCAAAATTATAGATATATATAATATAGGTGCAATATAACATAGAAGAAAAACATTGATGGTTTGAAAATGTTTTTGTTGATAGGGAACATGGCCAAGTCACATAATTATCGATGAAGGGACGCCTTTTAAATGGATCTAATAACACGATAACCAGTAACAAACTAAGAGAGTGAAAACAATCTAAAAATCCATTAGAAGGAGCCAACATACCCAAACTTAACAAAATTGGAAATGGAAAACCTAGGCCTTGTTGTTAACCACCAAAAAAACTGATGTCAAGGTACAGCAAGTATAGTTCGTGGTTAGATTTCCTCCTCCATAAACCGTCAACACAAACTGGACCCAAAATCACATGCAGCATCTTTCTCCCGAAATGGTCATATACTTTCGATAAAATCCAATTCCTCTGCGCCATAGAGCAGGACTGGGACAAAAGAATGTTGTATAAAACCACATTGCCTCCTGAGGCTAAACAAAAAGCGATTAACAAGAGTAATTGGGTGTCTGATTTTTTCGCTGATTTAATTGCAGATTGTAACTAAAGTAGGCGAAGTCTTTAACTACCTCGAAGTTATAGCTGCTAATGGTGACCTTCTCGCCAAGCTGTCTTTAGTAAGCGCCCAATAACATTATGTACCTTGTTTTGTCCATCAATACTCAGGAAAGCTTTATTGAAGGTCTGCTGTGTTCATCAAACCATATCAGTGTCATCTGATTGTGCTGACATAACATTAGAAGGTCGTATCCCTTGTGATAATCAGTAGATTTTGCACAATTCTTTCTAAGATTGTTTTAAGAAATTAGAAAATGCTCCTGTCTAAAACGATTATTGACATTTGAAGTTTGACATTTCGATAACCTGAAATGCCAAGATTTTTTTTTTTTTTTTTTTTTGTATATGTCATAGTGTGAATATCTGACCGATGCCGGACTTTTCTGTCCAAAAACTGAATTGATATGAACCAACCAGTTCATATCAAAGATCATGCAGGGGACGTTTAAGAAACTTATTCCTCTTTAATTGGAGCAGTCTTTTCCTGTTAACGCTCAAACGATGCTGAGATTCTATACTTTAAGTTTGTGGTCTTTCCTTTCTTTCTTTTCGTATAGCTCAGGAGCAGCGTTGTCCTTCGATGCAGCGTAGCTATAAATGTTTTTATTTGGATGCATGTACTTGCCTACATTCAATCTCAAATTAGAACTTTCTTTATGGCGCCGCCTTAAAAGCAACTACACCAGAAGTATTTTCTCTGAAAACTTGTTGACAACTTTGCCATTGGTGTTCTATGATTTGTGTATGAAGGCAAGAATATTACGAGAGCTTGCGGGAAATGCAATCGGCAAGGATTATAAGGGTCTCATTCAACTGCAGACTTACTTTGGCGGTCTTATTTGACTTTTGGTGCCTGTGATATCCGCATTTACTATATGATCCGGGACGGAAAGTTCGGACAACCATAATGTATGAGAAGGGCCTGTCGTCGATCGCAATATGACAGTTGATTGATCAATGCATACCCAAGTTTCTTTATGGATATCGAGATGTAGAATCCGCATGCTGGTTACTAAAAGGTAACGTACCGTTAAAAGTTCTAAGAACCTGAATCTATTTGCATGCAGTTTGTATACTCCAGTGACCAATTTCCTTACTCCTGACGGATTGCTCGCCTAGTTATTCAAAGAAGGTGAAGGTGGAGGTAAGGTGGAGGTGAGAAGAGTGTATGTCTGATTAATTGAATTTCAATATAATTTGCTCGATCCATACCATATTGTTTGGACGTCTGATACCTTTCTTCAACAACCTGATTGTCCCATATCAGTGCCTATCAGATGTTCACATTCCTGCAGATTTTGAAAAAAAAAAACTCAAGTCCATTACCACAAATATCCACAATCTTTTCGTTGATTTTAAGACGTAGGTTTAGAGCCTTGTCTAGTTTTGGTATTACTGTCAAACTCATCCCTCTGTGAAGAATGATGATGGTGAACGCTCACTGCTCCGTCAAGGTGCGAGATCTTCGGTGTCATAAAAGGTTTAAATGTTTAAATTTAAAACGCTCTGGTGTGACTTGTTTAACATCATATCTGAAGAAACTATGCGAAACTCATATACGAACATGGGAGGCCTAACTTTCAAAAGCCTGCGCAGCAACTAGGGTGATATAGGCGTAATTGGCATAACTCAATACGCTGCTAAATTGAAATAAAAGCTGCTAAAATGGTAGAAGTTTTCATTTTTCGATCTTTCTTTCTGTAATTCAATCTGTGAATTGAACCTAGCTCGTTTTAAATATCAATCGGAAAAGTTATCTACCGCGCTATGCTACCGCCTCCCTAAGCACGCCAATACTAAAACCACAATATTGGCTCAGTTTCTCAGTTTTCTCTTAAGGTCCTCTGAATATCTGTGTTAATGCAAAAGGTAGTGTATAAAGTTTTTTTATTCTGCCAACAACAGAATTGGTTGCAGCCGTGAAGAATATTCTTGTTGAAGCTCTTCTATATGAAAGATAAAATAAGTATTGTCGATGGATTTTATCCATTGGTCATCTCGTCCATTTTTACCACATCTTCAAAACTTTGACCTTAATCCGCTAAAGACTTTTTTTAGTAGTCTTTTGGGCTTGCTCTAAAATCAGAAATATAGGTTGTTGGGAAAGTTATTTCGTTTTGTTTTTAGGGAAATGAAACACGATTTTCTTATAGTGAATAGATATTTAATTGAATTATATATTGTCAAATCTTTTCCAATACCTTTTGCAATGATTCTTACAGTAGGATGATTTTTGACCTCTTCATTTGAAGTACAGATTTTATCATCTAAACTTTTTTGCAAATATATCTGAGGAATATGATGGGAGTAGATCCCATCCGAGCTGTAAAAGTTTTCGGCGAGTTACCAAAATTTTATGAGGTTTCGCATTATTTTTGTGGAACACTACAACTTTTTATTGATCAACTCTGGCCTTTTCTCTTAAATTGATTCATTCAATTTTCCCAGCTGATGAAGATAAGAGAAAAATGATTCCTTCAAAATCCTACGAAACAGATAGCATCACCATTTTTTGGATGAAAATCGGCTTTCGAAGTGCTTTGAGCCAGTTCATCTTTTTTAC
Source organism: Volucella inanis (assembly GCA_907269105.1). Taxonomy (NCBI): domain Eukaryota; kingdom Metazoa; phylum Arthropoda; class Insecta; order Diptera; family Syrphidae; genus Volucella; species Volucella inanis. The sequence goes on from OU026153.1 coordinate 156,412,995, forward strand.
TTCATGATTATTCATGCTTTCAACATTATTGTCAACCCATTTCTTGTCCCCAGTGATGATGCGCTTCAAAAATGAATAATTTTCTTAACGTTTGAGAAGCAAATCACAGATATTAATGCGTCGGCAACATGAGGGAACGATATGCCGAGCTTTGCGATTAATCCTAGTAGTTTCAAATGGTCATGAACTGTCGAATTTGATAAATTGAATCTCTCAGCGATCTTTTTTGTTATTCGCCTATTTGCATCAATTAATGTTTTTCTTGTGTCTTCATCAGCTTCAACTGCCCTTGCAGAACGTGGGCCATCTTCAACATCAAAAGTGCCGTATCAAAACTTTGCAAACCAGTTTCGGCACTGGCGTTCTATCAACGCATCTTCTTTATACACATCGAATAATTTTTTTCTTGCTTTAAGATCATTTTTACCTTTCCGATGGTAAAAGAGTAAAAATGCTGCTTTTCACTTTCCAAAAACTACTGCGTAGAAGGCTTTCTATATCAGCTGTCGAAATATATAATGACTATATGGCTTAAGTGTGAAGTTGACTGTGAAAAAATACGATTAAATTCTTTGTTGGGAAAAAACGAAATAACTTTCCGAAGGACTGGGGTGGCAGTGACTACCAATATCTACTGTGTCTTAAAACTGATAGCCAAGTAGAGCATATAACATTAAGGAAACTCCATTCTTGGTTTATTTTCTATGGGGCTCTAGTAATCTACATAAATTCCTTGCTTGTGAGACTTAGAGCCTTAAAATTGTTCCATATCTCTTTATTTTTAGCTCTTTGTTGACTGTTAGCTGAGTCTCGTCAGTTTAATTTGTGGCATACCATAGCATTCAGTGACTCTGTCTCTCCACCTCGCCGGGGCACCACGGTTCTATCCATTCCACCCAATATTATAGTTTTCGTTTGCTCTAAAGCTCTTGATAAGAATCAGTTAATCCGAAAAAATTGATTTTGCCACAGGAAAACTTTCCTCTTCAATGTAGAAAACAGAACCAACTGACGGTATACCATTGTCCATTCAAATTTAAAAAAAAAAAATCACAAGCTTGGTTAAAATCAAGCAAACGATTTCATGCTCTAATTGAGTAGAAGCTCTAAGCTCCATGGCGATCAACTCCAATAACAACAACAAAAACTAGAGCAGGGATTTTATTCACTAAATTCAACTTCATGTCAAATCACCATATCCACCAACCATTGACCACATGTAGATATCCTTTCGGATATAAACCAGTACGTTACATATTCACGATTCTTTTCTGTATTTTTTTTTTTTATTCTTCTTGCCCTGGGTCTAATAAAAACAAGCTCGAGGAATAACTTAAGCTCACGGCCCATCATCCATAATTGAATGGGGTATTTGTGTGCCTTCCCATATAAATCCCAAAATTTATTCTCTACCGCTATTTCACTCAGTTTACTATGGCACAATTAGAGACCTCACCCCTAAGCGATATGATTGACCAGAAGCAACAATAAAAAAAGGAAAAGAATCCCCATACGCCTACATTTACATACATTCATACATATGCAGAGTAACAAAAAAAAATAAAAAAATAAAAAAAAATAAAGGTAATCCTTTCTACATATAAAAAAAGGATTTTCATTGTTTCAACAATTTCCATTTTACGATTGCTCCACACATCTAGTGGGCACCCGAAATGATGCCCATGAGTCTCATTATACCCTCGGCATAATGTTTTTTCTTCCCTTGCATACCCTCACTGTTCACCCTTGTGTGAATAATTGTACCTCCTCCACCCTGTTATAAGGGTGATATGCCCACATATATGAATATGTACAAGTATACTGTACTCATATGCCTTAACCACGCGTCATAATCGAAAATCCACTCCATCCTTTCTGCGGTTTGTGCTGGTCCCAATAAAGCTCCATCTCGTGGCGTATTAAATGCCAATAAATTAGAATGTTTTTTATTTTGCAATAAATTTTTATTTGTAGCATTTGCCGACACTATAAACGACTAAGGACGATTCTCATTGCTGCCGATACTGTTCTACTAACCGCGGTTCTACAATCTACCTATAACTAACATAGTCGCCCACGGGGTTGAACTCGAAACGAGTCACTTCCACCAGAGAAAGTGCGGTTTCATTTTTTTGCTCTCTGTTGGTAAGATGACTTGAAGGAACCCACAAAACACATCCATCAATGTGGAATGAAGAATTAACGAAAATGAAATATTCGATACAATGTAATTTTATTGCTCTATCCTGGAGCACTTTCGCATCCTCTTCCCACGCCACCCCACGCAACAGAGAGAGAAAGAAAGAAAGTCAGAGAGAGAGAGAGAGTGGAAAAAACAATCCCAAACGGGATGTCGGATAATAATTCATCAGTAAATAATATACATAATCGCTTTTATTGTGTGTAAGCACTGTGTGCCAAGGATATCCAAACAAAAAAAAAAAAGTATCCAGCTCTGGAAAAGAATTTGCAAAAATCATTGAATGCTTAGGTACGAGTAGCATCGAGAATTTACGAATATCCTAATATGTTTGTCCTTCTTCGGATTCAATTGAAGGATTGAGTGTCAGTCAGTAAGACCCATCTTAGTTGCTTAACTGTTTACTCTATTTCGAACTGTAAATGCTAAAAAGAACACATTGCAGTGAATACAAGAAAAATATCTCAACCATAAAACACAAAGGTGTTGCCAGTTCTGTATTAATTATGGGTGACCACACGTACCAACGCTTTGTTTGTAAGGATTCAAACTAATTAGGTTTTTTTTTCTTTTTTTCTAAATTGAGTTAACCTACCTATATACATTATTTACTTCGAATTGTTGCTTTAGACCGAGGATGTGTTTGATTTCAATCAACAAGAATTATTCATAGCTGCCTTCAGTTTATCTCCACATGTAACTAATTTCTTTGCATCGTTGGACGGATTCGAAAACTCTTCGGATCAAATTATTTACGTCCATTCGCTCTTTATTATCTGGTCATCTTATTCGGTGTAGGTGCACCCTTCTGACCAAATCCTTGCCTTTAATAATTTTTTTGTAGACATTTTGTCTGTCAAGTCTATATAACATTTATCTACTGTGTAAAACGAGAAGAGCCTTTTTAAAACACTAAATAGCAAGTACCAAATAACATTTTGGCCTAGGAAATCAGGGGGAAGATACAACCGCGAACATTATGTCATGAATGTAATTATTTTACACAATGTAAATGAAGTAAAAGGAGCTAAGGTGGATGTAACTTTCCAGTTAAAAACGTCTTAGAAGACCCATCCATTACGTTCGATATATCAAAATAGATCAAATTTTCGATTCAGGAGTAAAGTCACCGTAGAAACCAGGATGGCTGGATTCGTTTCGTTTTCGTTCTCGCTTTGATAATATAGGATCAAGATTAGTATAACAAATTTAAGAAGTTATTGCGTTAAGTTATTGCCATGTTGTTCTCACATGAATTTTACATTTTACTTGGTAAAGAACGAAAAGTGCGAAACCTTTATTCCTTCTGCAGATGAGGCTTTCCCCTTTTTGAAATTGAAAAGTCCAGATGAAGACAAACAAGGCAATGACGAATCCATCAGTTAGCAAAAGTTCTTGTAATGCAAAAATAGTTGTGCTTTAGGTTGTAATCGTCAATATTACCAGGTGTACCGGTATGAAGTGAAAATAAAACACTAATTTTTAATGGGAAAGAAAAACACATTTTATTCAATGTATTGGCTATTGCTAGCTACACATTTTTTCCATCTTTCAGGCAATTTATGGATTCCACGCCAATAAAACTGTTCGTCTTTTGAAGCAAACCAAAAAATCACCCAATTTTCGACTTCCTCGTAGGATTCGAAGTGCTGCTTAGCTAATGCGTGTCCCATCGATGAAAACAAATGGTAGTCGGAAGGATCCAAGTCTGGTGAATACGGCGGGTCTGGTAGCAGGTCCCAGCCAAGTGCCTTGGTTGTATTCTGAACCAGTTTTGCATTGTGTGCAGGTGCATTGTCATGGAGCAAAATTACCTTGCCGTGTCTTCTGGCCCATTCTGGTCGTTTTTCGATAAATGCATGGTTAAAATTGATCATTTGTTTTCGGTAGCGATCTGTATTAACGGTTTCACCATGTTTTAGGAGCTCGTGGTACACCACACCATTCTGGTTCTACCAGACGCACAGCATTGTCTTCTTGCCGAATCGATCTATTTTTGCAGTTGATGGTTGTCCCGGATTAACCCATGATTTTTTCCATTTAGGATTCTGAAAATAAATCCATTTTACATCGGCAGTAACAATTTGATGCAAAACTGATTTTTTATCGTGTCTTTGAAGCCAAATTTCACAAGTGGTTTTTCGATTTTCCGTCTGTCTTTCATTTAATTCATGTGGCACCCATTTTCCAGACTTTTGAATCTTTCCCATAGCTTTTAATTGGTCAAAAAATATTTGTTGTGCAACATTTAACGTTTCTTCCATTTGTTTCGGACTCAAAGTATCATCTTCATCCAATACTGTTTGCAATTCGGCGTCTTCAAAGTTTTTTGGTGGTCTTCCACGTTCTTCAAGCATTCGGTGCGAATCTGCAGCACTTTTCTTCAAAAGAAAACAGAAAATTATTGGTTTCCACAAGGCATCATATTCTGGTGCAAAATTCGACACTTTTAACACGATGAAAATATATGATGTTGTTTGCTCAATGACTTGTTGTATACTAAATATATTTGACATTTTTCATAGCAACCGAACAAAAAAAAATAAATAAATAAATAAATAAATAAAATCCATAATCCAAAAAAAATAAGACCCATTCACAATAAATGTTCCCTATCGAGACATTTGTAACTTGTCGCTCACTACCGGTACACCTGGCATCTTCCTATCGACCGAATGTTCCCAATTAGGTGTAGTGCAACCTGACATGCATATAATTCATCGAGTATGGAGTAATAAGCTTGATGTTGCACGATCCATCTGCGAGGATGATCATTAAAATGGCTTAACGATAATCATATCATCTTAGATATGGTCAATGATTCGCATCTTAAATGGTTGAGGAGATACTCAAGCAATGTGTCAACAAAGTGTTGAAGGTCCTCCATCCAACGTGATTGAGTTCAACTGAATTACGGTTGACGTTGATGTTGTAATATACCTCAGAAGGGAGGATAATTTTGTAAGAATTTAAAGCAACCTTTCCACTACGAGCATTCTTTTGAAATTCATAGCACTAGAAGCAGTGTTTATCCAGTATGAGAACTAAAAGCCAAAATGGAAGCAGTCATAGTCAGGAATGGTGTGTGGTTATCGAAATTGAGTGCCAATTGTCAGTTGGGACATTGAGATATTGCTCTTCTCATTGAGATTTCCGATAATAACATTCGTGGTTAGAAATTTCAGCAAATACAAAGAAAAAACGGGCTGAGAAAACCGGTTCTCCACTAATCAAAAAATGTCGGAAAAACAGTAGGATAAATACTGACTGATCGGTGGTCAGTTTTGTAACTTCAACTTCACGTCAATTATTTTACCTTAGACAATGGTTGCTGTCTACTCAGGATGTAAAAAAAAAAACCGAAATAGCAGCATTCGATATACACCATTGGGGATAAATCTAGAATCTATGTGGAATAAATGTTGATGTGCAAATGTCTGTTTAGAAATAACGGCTTATAACGACTAATTCTCTTATTAGTACCTCAGCTCGATAAGTGTTTTCAGGACATAGCGGGGGTCTTTATTGGAAAAACGGCACATCCCTTGCAGACAAAAAAGTGGGTTACTTACACCGGTCTAAGCGACCCATAAATTTCTTTATTTCTACAGAGGACCTGGTCCTGCTGGTTGGAAGTTCTGACTTCTTGCTAACTTTCCTTTTTTTCAATTAAGATCATACTACATACAGTCCAGACCGCCGCCTAAAACAAGGTCGTGCAAAGTTTTTGATTTCTTCTTATCAAAAAATCATAAAGTAGCTCACCTATGTTGTTGAAACTTGTGCTCCCTCAAATGGTAAAATGAGTGTTCCAATCACATGCTTGGATGAGTTTAGCGTGAACAGTCTCCTATTTAGCAATGAGTGTCTCGAATTTATTCGAAGAAATACTCGTAGACCCCTTTATATCATAAAGCAGAAAGTACGTCAATACGCAGTGGTTCTTAATTCTGTTGCAAGTATGTCTACGTTGATGAACTCTGCTAGAAGGAATATGTTAGTTGTTGTTGCTCCTGGCGAAAATGCGGGACCTTCGTTAAATTCGTTCTGAACCACAACTATAATAATTAAAGGAAAGTACTAAATGACTGACTCAAAGCTAAAAAGAACAGAGATAGTGCTTTTTGGCACAAAAAGGTAATTGAAATACACGTACACCACGAAGTGCTTCTTTATTCAACTGGAATCAGTTCTAAAATAATAATAAAATAAGAGGAATCAATCATCAATACAACTAGATCCTGTTAAAGATAACACAAATAATCTTTTCAATAAGTCAGCCGTTTTATTTTAAGCCCCACTCTGCTGGCTTCAGCTTTCAGATTTTGACTCATGTGATAAACGTGCAAAACCCTATGTGCAAGCATATCATCAGTGTAATCAAGATGTTTCAGACAAGATGTCCTCAATGCTCCCATTTCATCTTGTTTCATCCATCATGGGCTCTTTCTTCATGGTCATCTTGAGGAACTTATTACAGGCATTTCTATGAGCTCCAAACATTTTTTCGATCGATCTTCCACGCTTGATGCTGACAATCAGAATCGCAAGTGAGGTCGGCAGTCTCTCAATATTTTGTCGGCGGCTTATTCTTCTAGGCTACTAATAGGTAGTGGCCGGAATCAATGTTGGTACCGCGGAATATCTGAAATATTGGTATAAGAGTAAATAAGTCTTTTCGGGTCTTAATCAACAGACTGCCATTTATTCATGACTATCCTAAGATGCGGGAAACGCGTACCTGCTAAAATGATGTTCGTCTACTTATCGGTCACTCTTTGTCCACTCTTTGTCATGATCAGCAAAGACTGAATTCCTTATTCTTGTACTGAGCTTTTCAAGTAGGCTTACTTTGTCGTACTTTAGATACTGCTCAAAATTTCTCTCAAATATTTCGTAAAATCCCTCCCCGGTCATACATGGTGTTCGCGAAGTAAGTCCTAACCCGAATGGTCACTAATCATAATCTTATATGTTTAAGGCACTTGACTTAATTCATAAGGCTCGGTCGTATATGTACGGCGTTATTCCGGCAATAGCATGTCGAATGCTAATTATTGACATAGCCCCAAAGAAAATAATCGAGTGGTCAAATCGGTGATGTCGCCGAATTTCTCCTTCACAACTTCGAGCGTTGCGTCGCATGCGGTGCCATTTTTTGGTACCACAGCTTGAATATATCGATGTTGTCGAGCTCTGATCACATAAAGTCGGTTACCATCGCTCTATACCTGAGACCATTGACGGTAACGGTGTCTCCTATGTCATTTAGAAAGACATAAGGTTCGATAATGACACCATGCCATAAACCGCATCAAACAGTCAATCTGTGGGGATGCATTGATGCTTGGCCGAAGACTTGTTAATTGTATTCGCTCCAATAATGGCTATTTTGCTTGTTGAGCTAGCCGCTGACCCAAAAATTGGTCTTGTCCGCGAAGATGATTTGTTGGCCAAAGTCCGGATCTCCGGTCAACATTTCCAGCCCCCAATTACAAGACTCCCGGCGTTGTTTATGATCATCTGACTTTAATTCTTGCATTAGCACAATCACATACAGATGTAGGGCCAAATCCAACCATAAAATAAGCCGGGTTGACTATATGGCGAAGCTGATCGGCGCCGAATCGATATTTTCCTCATTTCGTACCAATCTTTGTCTGGTTGGTGACTTTAGATTCAAAATTGTGTACTCACGCTCAATTTTTTTCACGGTACGATGAATTGCATGCACATTGAAGCCATTATGACAACCGACCTCACGACGAAATTCACGTTGCGTATTTACGACTGAGCAGGAGTTTCGATAATATTTTTTAATAATTTCCGCACGTTCGGCAAGCTTAAAAGGATGGGTGAAGAAATGGCAGACCTTACTGAATATTTTGACAGCTGGATGTAACTTTAACAGGTGTTAAAAATTAACAATTGGAAAAACTGTCATTGCTATTTAGTCTCCCAATATTGTAGATAGAGCATGCAAAGTCCACTGAGGTGGCTTGAGTCTTTCACTAAAAAGCAAAGCAACTCACAGCTGTCTTTAGGTACAGAGTGAAGGATTTTCGTTGTAGTGATGGAACTTTGATAAAGTGAGATGGAAACTGTTTCAGATTTAGCTAGGAATACTAGGAATATAGTGCTAGGAATACTAAAGAAGGTTCTTCTATAGAAAAATGTTTAGCTCTTTGCTTCAACAAAAATGCCTCTATGAGCTGTTATCCACCGGAGACTGATATTGATGAGAAGGCTTTTGTGGACAAACAGTTTTCTACGGCGTTTTTGACTAACTTTCAGTGAATATATGGATCACAATGTTGATTTAAGCGCGCTTAAAGTTAGCAAATACATCAGGTTGGGAGTTGGGTGCGTGTCCAGTCCATTGGAGATTTTGTAGTTTGGACTGGAAAGAATCGCATAAGGATTCATCCTCAATCTAAATCAAATGCACTTCTAACACACTCACTAGAAATGCGAAAATCATTTTATAAAGGAAACGAATTAAAATCCTAAAAACGGTGCAGTGGGAAGACATATCTCAAGAAGAGAGAAGATATGAATTCTGCTGATCACATATTGTAGAATGTGAGAAGCAACAAAAAACAAAAAGTTTTAACTTTTTTAACTTAACAAGAGCATCATATTTTGTTCAAGAATCAACTTCTCCTTCTTTAAATCTCTTCCACTTTCTGCTGGTAAAAGGTGGACAGATATATTGCGACTTCAAAGCTGTGAATTGCGCGACAACCTAAATAAGCACAATAAATTTAAGGAACGTTATAGCACTCGAGCGCAAAGTACTCAAGCATTTCGGTTGTTACACAATTATCTCTTCGATGGATCCCCTCGATGCTTTTCCATAGATGTTTCCAGCTTCGTGTTGTTACCCCCAAAAATAGGGTGGTCATGTGGGCGGACAGATACATACTCGTATACGGATTGATTAATTCTTTTTTTCCTTACAGTCTTATTTTTTCAGGCGGGAAAGAAAACAAGAAACACACTTTCATTTAGATTTGACCAAGGAAAGATAAATACCATCGTCATCCTAGAATATAGGGCAGCATTGAGTATAGCCATAGACAACACAGGAATTTCATTAGAGTACTCTATTAAGCTCTCAATAAAGTGTACTCTTAACGAACCACTTAGATACAAATGCTTTTGGCTTTTATATCAAAATTGCGATAAAGCGTTGTGAGAGTTTGAGATAGGAAGATATTTTCTAGCGTATGGAGATACGCTTCATGCGCTCAATATGCTTTTGATGGAATCTTACCATTTTTTTTTATATAGGTGTGGGTATGAACATAAGTGGATATGAGTATGAGTATGTGAATGAGACATTGGCACATCTTATTTCTATAAGGAGTGAACCAAGGAATAGGAAGTAAGGGAAATATGCTATAGAGAGTGTAGAGAGATAAGATATTTTGGGGGAACGTGAATTATTCTAGTAATTAAGAAGAGTTTGATATGCGCATTATTCGGAAAATGCGTGGCGAAATAGGTCAGAGTATAGGGCACGTATATTATTGTGAAGAAAAAAAATTCAATTTGATCGTAAAACTGAAATTGGATCTTCGTTTATGGATTAGAGTGAGACATGCAAGCTATTTCGATACGGAATTAAATTTTCAGAACCTTACCCCCTTGGCACTAATAATCATTATTCTATTTCATAAATAATACCCGAAGAAAATTACTCGCGTCTTTCAAATTACTCAACTAGCATTCATTCATTAGCATTTGAAAATTAACGTGGGTACTCAGTAAGGTATTTTGACCCTGCATCCTTGCACAATATTGTCTTGGTCTTAGCATTTGACAGAAAACATAGGAAAGACGATGTGCTTACTACAGATCTTTGCGTTGCCTCGGAATGAAGCTCAAAGGAATACCAGATGTTAGCAATCTTGCCACCAATACTTTGGGCCACCTGAAGTTTATGAAAATTCTTCAGATGTCAGCTCTTCTAAAGACAACAATAGGATAACCTGTTTATAAAAAGGTATCGATGGAAATTTAGATGCTAGTTTTGTCGTATTTTTTTCAAAGGAAATCATTTCGACTGAAATTGAAATTGAGTTATCAGAGCACTCAGACAAAGAAGAATTTCACTTTGTAGAAAGATAAGTAAGAGTATTAGGAATAAAGTGCCAACAACAACAACGTTATTAGAGTCTACTACCCTCAGATGTTATGGTAGACCAGACATTCAGAGAGTGCTCCGTGGTCATAACTCCTACAGAATAAACGTAGAATGTTGTGCTACTAAATTATAGCAGACTTATGATGCCACTAAGCAATCAAGAGCCTTTTCTACTTAGGGAAAAAAGTTGATGACCGCCTTAAGACCTAGTATTCGTTAAGTCTGTCGTCATCCTAACGAGTTGTGCCATCTGCAGTTATGCTTAAATGAAACCCAAAAGTCAATGCAAGCCTGAGCCAGACTGAGGTTCTTAGGATCTTCAGACCCTAAGCCTTCCATAACATATTCATCGGCAATCTTATTTGCCGTGATCAATTTGTGACCCGTGACTCAACTATGGCTTAGTAAATTCGGCCCTCCGGAACCTTTCTAGAGAAACTTTGCATTTTCGATAAACTTTGGGAATGGTGACAAAACTAGCTAAGGTTTTAAACCAGCTTGGTTTTTGTTACAAATACAGATTGCCCTTCGCATCAATCGATTCTTCACAATTACGTTTTTTGCCATTAGAAATGTGTGTATTTTGATTTAGAAAACAAACGAAAGAGTGAAATCTAAAGTTACCTTTCTCTAAAAAGATGGCAGTGCCTCAACTTAGATCGGCTTAGGAGCCATCAGTAACGACTCGACTATATTCCTTTCCTGACTTCTAAGCAATTTTAACGCCAGCAAAAGAAAGAAGGACATCTTTAGTTTGACAGCTAAATAAGAAGCGTACAAAGCGGTGCCGCAACAAGGGAGGAGAACCGCTCGTGAGTTCTACGAGTGAAAAGCCGATAGCTTCTTCAAAAAATCAAAAAATAGCACGCGAAGCTGGCGATCGAAGATATTAAGAGGTTAAATTCTGGAGACTTTTTAACGGCGAAAAATGATAATATCACGCCAACTGGCAGAGTAGACGATGATAGCCAAAACTTTCATCCATCTGACCAAAATGAAATAAGCACAGCAATACCTAAGCTGAAAACGAATAAAAAAGCTGGATCTAACAGCTTATCCGTCTAGATATTCAAAGCTGCTGGGCATGTGTTTGTGCATCGCATACACCAACTCATTTCTCAGATTCGGTTAGAATAGTGTATGCCAGGTGAATGGAATTCTAGTATTGCTTGCCCGATCCACAAAAAGAAGACTCCATCAACGGTATAGAGGTACAAGTCTCTCAACAAGATCTTATCTGCCATATTATGTGAACGTCTGCAGCTCTTAGTCAACAACCTGATTGGCACCCATCAGTGCGGTTTCCTGCTGGAAAGTCAAAAATCGACCAAATTTTCATGCTCCGTCAAATCCTTGAATAAACCCAAGAAGGCCAAATCGATACCCACAATCTTTTCATCGATTGTAATGCCGCATATGACAGCATTTATAGTTCAAGAATTTGTCAGATGATGTAGATGACAGTCATAGTGACATAAATATAATAACTTTTAATGAAATACAATTTGCCGTAACGAATCTGCATCCTGATGTATCCCTGTGTGGCAAGATTCAAATTCGGGATTAATTTCTCTATCATTAGCGACTGGCATCTGAACTCTTTACTAATAACTGATTCCATGTATACCTAGTTACCCTGATGAAACTGCCCCCAGAGTAAAGGTGCAATTCCAATTACTACTCATGCAGTTTGAGGCCAGTTTCCATGAGGCAGTTGTTTACATCGGGAACATGAGATCTATCGTTGGCATATCAAGTGTTCTTGATATATACACTATCTCATTGCCCCCATCGGGCTAGTACTCAGAAAAGCATCAGTTCGACGAAAAATGCCTAATCCACATTTATGCATGTAATTTAATTCACTGCAAATACAACCGACAGTCGGCAAGGGATGATTATGATGCGAATTCACAACCCGATTTAAGAGCACTGCCTTAAACACGACGAAGTAAATTTACCTCTAGCTCAGAAAATGAGTTTGGTTGAAAATTATGGAAAACACGACACCAGCTATGAACATGGACTCAGAGGAATCAATTTTACGGCGATCCTAAATGTCATCATAATTGTCACATGTTTTCCAAACCACGACATCAACAAATCAACTTGTAATCATCTGATCAAAGACCGTCGACAAAATTAATCAAATTGCGATCAATGTAATAAACATTTCTATAGGGTGATTCATCGTAAGCTTTGATTTATAATGTAAAACAGAACACATAAATTTGAAATTGAACTTAAAGTTTTAATTACCGCTTAAAAGAAAAATTCATGGCATTGACTTTTTGAGAATGATATCATGTAAATGTTGACCACAACTACATCTGAGGTGTCCATTCGGAAAGTTCAATTTTGGGCGACTCGTTCGAGCATAGCGACTGGTATCTCGCGAATAACACGAGTAATGTTAGCTACACGAGTAGCTAACTTATCCTTGAAGACTTGAGACTTTACATATCCCCAGAGAAAATAGTCCAAAGGTGTGATATCACACGATCTAAGCGGCTAACTTACCGTAGGAAAATGTGAAACTAAGTGTTCACCAAAATGATTTCTCAACAAGTCCATTGTTTCACACGCTGTACGGATCGTAGCGCCGTCTTGTTGAAACCAGAGCTCACCGAGACCATGTTTTTGAATTTCAGGAAGCACATAGTCCGTTAACATGGCGCGATAATGGTTACCATTGACGGTAACAATCTGATTTGCCTCATTTTTGAATAAATATGGACCAATGATTCCGCCAGCCCATAAACCACACCATACCGTTGTTTTTAATGGATGTAATGGTAGCTCTTGGTACTTTTCGGGTTGCTCATCAGCCCAAATACGGCAATCTTGTTTATTAACGTGTTCATTGAGGCAGAAATGAGCTTCATCACTGAAGAAATTTCACGATAAAACACCGAATTTTCATTGAGTTTTTCCAGAGCCCATTCACCGAAAATATGACGTAAATTCAAGTCGCTTAGCTTCAATTTTTGCACAAGTTCCGAGTTCCTCACGTAAAATACGTCAAGTTGTCGAATACGCCAAGCCAAGCTGCTAAGAATGACGACGAATCGATTCGTCACGGTCTTCGCGTACACTCTCAGCTACAGCTGCTATAGTCTCTTCACTACGTGCAGGATGTGGTCTAACCGGTCGAGTATCATCCACTAATGTAAACTAGGACTCAAATTTGCGAATGGTATTGGTAAAAGTGGTTTCAGTAGGTTGATTATGCGCACCGTAAGTTCCTCGAATCGCACGAAAAATATTTCACACAGAACTGATTTTCGTAATACAGCTGAACAATTTGAAGACGCTATTGTGGTGTGAGTCTTTCCATGATGACTTGCCAAACGATACTGAACAAAAATGATACAGCAGTTCGATAAAAGTCACGCGTTATCTGTCAAAAAATCCTATTGAACATCAAACCTCACGATGAATCACCCTATATACTATATAGTACGAATATTCTTGATGTCCGAACACTTCGAAGAGCAGTGACTCAGAAATCTATTCTGATGCGAGGCGAAAACCTCAGACGACGAAGAAGTATTATGAAGGAATCTCTTAATAGAACCTTGTCTTACTTAGTCTCTGACCGAGCCTTCCAATAACTTTCGAAAAGTCTTATGCTACCAGAATCAAGAACAGCACACCAGTGGCGACACATAGATGGCGCATCTTATGTGCTGGTATTTGCCACCACAACGGAACACTTGGCATGAAGAAAAGTGTAGGCAAGTAGGAACATAAAATTCTGAGAAACAACAGAGGAAAGAAACGTGGAAGCGCTCAAACGAAGAAATGGAGAGATACTTATGCAGAAATGATATTCGAAAGTTCTACTACATAAAATGTGAAAATAACTTTCCAAGGACACAAATACTGCACATGAGCATGCAGGGAGCCACAGTTGGTGATAGTTGGCAGAAAATCTGATCGAAAGAGCTGTGATTCATTGATGTCGATGACTAAGATATGTTGAATAAAGGAACACCACCGCTTTGGCCTAGAAGCTTTGCGGTAAAAGAGTACCTCGGCAAGGTGCACAAAAGTTTTGCACTTTAAATAAGGAAAATTCTGTAGACCATATATTTAGAAAATGCAACTAAAGACTCTTAATTTTCTTGTGTTTCATTCAAATTGCTGATGGTATTCAAATGCTATTTAAGCAAACGGGTGTTTCAAAAAGAGGTGCAGGATTCGAGGGTGTCAATTGACTGACTGATATTAGTATCACCTATGAGTTTTACCGCACGGTTTTGAATCCTATCTAGCAGGTGCAGAGATGTTTTAAACGCACCTGACCAGATGCGTGCATTATAGTACAATTTTGGGCGGATGAATGCCTTATACAATATATTGAGGCCAGGTCAGAGAGAGTGAAGTATCTCTTATATCGCCTGCGGAAACCTAGACATATTTGGCGACGTCTAATACTCGTATGTGGTTATTCCAATGTAAGATAGCAATGACATACATACCGAAAATGGAAAGTTTTTCGGTTTCGGTGGTGCAAGTGCCATTCATGGATAATGGCAGGGTATTTAAATCTCGCTTAAGCGACAGCAAACAGCATTGTGTTTTGAAAGTATTCAATTTCGCGCTGTTGATAGTTCCCCTATCCTATCTGTTAGAATAGGAATTTAATGAGCTTAAGGAATATATTTTTTTAGAAGTAGCAGACGTAAGCATGAGATCGTTAATAAAAATTAAAATGGGCACACCAGCACTTCATTTGTGAATATCAGACTTAAAACCATCCAAATCAACTTGAATTTAATGTTTCAAGATATTTCATGAGCTGACGGTTTATCAACGTTACCGTGACCTTGGAAAGAATGGACGTACGACGAATGGTTCGCCCTTAGAGAGAGACTGGATATCCATCCATCTGTTCAGAAAGAGTCCTACAGCGTTGGATTGATGAAAGTGAGGAAAACACCTATTTTACTACAAGAATTCCAAAGTGGATTCGACCTATTGAAGAGTTGACACTCTCAAGTGTAGGCGGAGACAAAGCACAATCGAGAAGTGTTGAGATGGCCGCAAAGTGTGCAGCAAGCGGATTGGCCTTGTCCAGCTGGAATGTCATTATAAATCAGCGTTGGAAAAAGGGTGATGGCAGTAGTTCTAAGCCAACCAGCTTTAGGTCAACATGATCTAGAAGGTCTGGGTTGGGGCCTACCTATATTTAACTAAGTGCCAAATAAGATGCTCTATATGTACAGCTGTGGAAGTACGCATAAAAGTGGTTACTTTTTAGTCCGCGTATATTTGCTGTATCCACTCTAAGTTCGCTAGCCAATTTAAAAAAACAAACACAAAAAGTACAGTCAAAGGGAGTCAAATCGTTTGTAGAAATTTAGGACAGTTGGAGAGGTAAAGCTCCTGAGAACGCTAACGGATGGGGGCGTTTAGGTCGTTTTCGATACTGCATTTACTGCAGCGTTATTTTGAATTGAACATGCGGGGCGAACACGTTTCCGCGTGTTCATATCTTGTACTGAGCTCGTCTTTTGGAATTTTTTGATTATGTTGCGTACATAAGTCTTAGGAAGCACATGATTACGTGCAAAATTGGCACGAATCTTTCACATCACAATTGAATTCTTTCTTTCATTGGCTAGCTTTCCATGGTTAATTTTATAGATGACATCTGCCTCTATACATATACCAAACCGGCGTGCATATCAATTGTCAAATAATAGAACTTTCAAATTCATCACCCCTTTTTGAAGCTGCATTTATTTATGCTGAAAACAGCATGAACTGGACCACATCATGAAATAACATACCATTCTACAATGAATCAAAAAGCATGACAGGACATGCCACTACCTGCAATTAACTAGCATTTCTAAGTTTCTAATAACTGTCTCAAACAACAAGTGTCCAAATAAGCTCCAAACCTGACAGTATGTTATAATTTACCAGGAAAGATCAGCAACCTTTAATCTAAGTGCTTCTTCGGAAGACACCCAATTTAGTTGCGGCTGACCTTTTCGAAAATCCTTATACGTCCTTCTTTTTAACAACTACCACCTACATTGAAAGCAACAAATCCTGGACTTGAATCGATTTAAACTTAAAACCAAACTTCACTTAACTGGAATTCCAGGTCTCATTGACTTGACGTGGCAACAGCAACCAAGGAAGTACTGCCTCTAAACAAAGTCTCTATATTCAAGCCAAATTCAAATGTGGCATCTGACACATGCCAATCGTTGTAAAGTTGTAGTAGCAGGCAATAGCCTACGGCAAACACATCTCCATGGACCGTATAATTCAAAGTTGATTAGACACTTTCCCACAAATATACTATCTTACTCCTCAATATAGATACATACTAAATAATTGAATATATAACATATATATAAGATATGTTTACGGCACATATGTGAGAATGTGCAATGTCCTCACTCGTTACTGTCTTTCGATTACATGTCGGATGCCGTTTAGATTATCTCGAATAAATATTGAATATCATTTCTGTAATCATGTCGATGACGAAGGAAGTATGAATCTTTTGATGGAATCTCTCCCAAAGGCATAGATACGAGTACTCAGCAATCAGTAGTAATATGAACCAATGAGGTACATGGTCATGGTTAAATCGAAGTCAATCGATTAATTTACATGACAGGCTACAGTTATATACTCGTACTCGTACGATGCGATTTCTATGATATTTCGGGAATTCTAACTGAGAATGTAAGGAAATATGTACATAATGTCTTTCGAGGAAAATACATGAACTTTCTTTCAACTCCATCAGTAGTCTCAAGGCCAACGTAAGGAAGATAAAAGAGATGAAAAAAAAAAAATCGATTCCAATCTGGGAAGACAGTAATGAAGTGTCAAAGACAATTTTTCATGAGATTCTCTCTGTCTGACGGATGAAAGAAAGTGTCTATAAATTTTTACCTTAATATAAATGTTTATCTGTCCTACCGAGGTACGTAAGATACATCCTTTAGAGACAAAATAAAATAACTGACTTCACTAAGCTGTATGTATAGCCTCACGGAGAGTAGATTTAAGGTATTCCCTCCCTTTTCTTCACCTGGAATTCGAATTAGTATTGGTATTTATATATTACACCAACTCCAGCACTCGTATTTATAGATGTCCTCGTATTTCTATTTAATTGAGATGAAAATATTCGTCAGAAATTTAAGTGCAAAATAAGAAAGTGTACAAATAGGCTTGAGCAAATAGTTTCAGCCCTTCCCTTACCCAATCCTCATCCGGCTCTATTTGGAAATGATAGATTAAGTTTTTGTGTATCTAACCTAATTGCACCTCTCCTGAATAAATGCGAAAGCATTTAGAAAAGATGATTATTCCTTTAGTCCTTTCGAAAGGGAACAGCCAATATAGTGAGTCAGAGAGACCTGAGCTGAATAATAACTGCTATTTAATTGAATTTAATAAATCACTTAGTATCCTGTACTCCTATTAGAAAACACTGCACAAAGGATTTGAAAGATTCTAATAAATTATTCGACGAATAGATATCTACGAGAAGAGAGATACTATTTTATTGGAAGGAGATAAAATCGCCTTATTGAAAAGTAGCAAGTCCCATTAAATATTTAACGTCGTTTGCTATATTGTCACACAGAATATTAAAGAGATTGTGGTGTTATAGAAGGATTACGTTTATGGAAGGTATTGTGTATACCGGTATACTTAGTTATTGGGCTGTAGGGTAAAGGTGATGTTGACAAAGGGCAAATAACGAATAGTCATGGACATGGACATGGACTCGTACAAATTAAAGAGTTAGACAAGTATTGATATTAAAGATATTCATTTAAATATTTTGAACAGAAAAACAATGATAACTTATTGTTTGAATTAAATTTCTTACACTGAACTTTTGATGAGCTCGGTTGGGCATTCTGTGTCCTGAAGCGAATTGATAACTGGATCCAGACGGCTATATTCCTCTTAAGCTCTATGCGTGGTTATACTAGGTGGAGTGAAAAGTAGCCTCCTTGACCGCCAGAATGCGCTGCTACTGCAAGAAAGGTTATGGTGCCTTCATAAGTCCGTTCATATTTAGGCAGACATGCCAAATTTTAGTGCGATACTGTCTTTAGTTTTGTTTTGACAGCTGATTGTTGTTGACATGTTTGGCGTCATGTTGAGTATGGACAAAAGCGATTTTCGTTCTCTCATAAAACATTATTTTTGAGAGGCAAAACGGCAAAGAAAACAAAAGAAAAGTTGGATAAATATTATGGGGCTAATACTCCGCCAGATTACACCGTCAAATATTGGTTTCGAGAGTTTCGTGGTGGCTGCAACTCCACTACCGATCAAGTCCGCAGCAGCAGGCCCTTCGATGCGGTTACAGAGACAATGTCAAAAAAATACATGAAATGATGTTGGCTGACCGGAAAGTGAAGGTGTGTGAGCTAGCAGATACCACAAAGATTAGTACCGACCGCACACGCCATATTTTGGGCAATATTCTGCATATGAAAAAGTTATCCTGCCGCTGAGTGCCGCGCATACTCACTCCTGAACAAATAGACGAACGAGAGAGAACTTTGAAGGAGTGTTTGGACTTGGTGATGCGGAATCGGGCGGACTTTTGGCGTCGATTGGTAACTGTTGAACACCAGAGAACAGGATGAGTGAACGTCAATGGACTGAAGCTCGTACAAGTGCTCCGAAGCGGCCGAGGGAGGCTCGATGGGTCGGAAAGGTTATGGCGTCGGTTTTCTGGGATTGTCATGGCATACTCTTCGTGGACAACCCCAAAAAGGGAAAAACAATCAACGCGAGTATTACTGCGCATTATTGGAGCGAATGAAGGCCGAAACTGCTGCAAAACGGCCTCACATGGAGCAATCATGGCTAAAATCAATGACTTACGGCTCCAATTGCTGTCGCATCCACCGTTTTTGCCCGATTTGGCTTCCTCTAACTATTATCTCTTCCCAAACCTCAAAAGATGGCTCATCAATAAAAAATTCAGCTCACGCGAGGAAATCATCGTTGCCACGGAGGAGTATTTTGCAGACCTTCCAGAAAATAACTTTTCGGACGGGATCACGAAGTTGAAAAATCGCTAGAATAAGTGTATTAAACTAAAAGGGGACTATATTGAATAAAATAAGAAAAACATTTAAAAACAATTTTTTTTTTTTTTTTTTTTTTTTTTTCATGATCGATGCTTAGAATTTAAAAAGCTTTTTTTTATGTATTTAGATATGTTCATAGATTCTATATCAATGTAGTAGATGACCACAAGAAATATCACTAGTTGAAGTACGTTACCCTTTCGTAACGTGGCTGCCATCAGTTAGCCACCATAGTCTCATATTACTGCACATATCGTATAGTTCGTAGTCTTTCTCTCAGTGCCTATGCATTGAAAGTTACTCGAAGAAAGCCTAATCTAAGAATGGTCTACGTACAGACACATCATTTTAAGCTACTTGCAGAGGAGGAATTCTAAGAAACAAATCAGTTACGATTCCGATAAAAACAAAGGACTTGATATAATCCGCACTATGTGGTAAAAATCCCAACAAACCAATCAAAGCTTGATTGGTGTAACAGCTTACAGGATGCATCGGGTTTTTTGTTTCGTTCTTACTCAAAGACTCGATGACAACCAGTCTTTGATGATTCTTTTATTCAAATTTCTATTGAGACCAGTTGCCGTATCTGCGGACTTAAGAGAGATGTTCCATCAAATATTAATCAGGTAGGAAGATCACGACGAAAGTCAATCGACATGAAACCATTGCAGTCCATGACATTTCGTGTGAGCTATCCGCGCTCAACATACTTTATAAAGAACCTTAATGCGAGGAGATTTGTCTGAGAGCTATTTGTAAATGAATACGTTAATTCGACTCACAGTCTTACTTAATATTTTCTTTTTTAAAGAACTTAACACTCAAGTGGGTATGAATACACTTATAATACATGTGTCAAGTTTTTTGGAAAATTTGATAGAGAGACAATGAAAGATTTTTGAGCTCAGTGTGAGGTTTCGCTCCATTGATGGCATCCAATATTTAATTGGGAGATTAAATTCTTAGTGTAAGTTGGCTTTGTTGTTGATTTCTAGTAGATTTCTCATCTTCCTTGATTTTTGTTAACTTTGTTAATTGAAGTCACTATATCGTTAATATCAATACAATGGCTTTCGGTTGCGGAACTTCGTATTAAATTTTGGAGGAATGCTTCGAAGTATTTTTTCATAGCTGATGACGAACAGCAGTATATATCAGTTGAGATGAATGCGTGGAGCACGACGGAAAAAGTTCTAAGATGAGGATGTTTGTTTTTTAAGCTAAAATTTTCTTGAACTAGCAGTTATGCTGCGATGTCAGTGTTCGAATGGATCAATTGTTGTTGCAGTCCGTTTTTTGATCTGGAGGGATTCACATTTGGAGGTAATGCGCCGATTTCACATTATGTTTTTAAGGACCAACACTGAATCTCCCACCTTGAAGGCCTTAAAAGCATCATGTTTCCGACTTTTTAATGCGCCGTCTGATTTTCCTTCACATATTCGTCGATTCCTGTAAAGAGACATTCAGCGTGGTATCATACTTCTGGATTACCCATGTAATCCTAATTTAGTTTGTGGGTAAGTAAAAATTGATAGCGGTTCCACGTCTGAAACTATCTATTACTGTTTTGGGTATAAAGCTATATGAATGCAATCTGTTTGCATCTGATCAAGAATGAAGACCGAATTCCATTCCGAGATTTGTTCGGTCAGGTCCTCGATGGAATAAGCCGTCTCACACACATTTCAAAGAAAAATAAATCACTTAAAAAAAAAAATGTAAATATAAAATATATCACACTTTCACATTAGGATTTTTATAAAGTTATATAGGTTGACTTCTTGTGTATATAATTTCGAAGAAAATTTTTTGTGCACTGCAGAACATTTGGTTAAGGTCAAAGAGAAGTTATATTGCAGTTAAAAATGAGCAGCTAAGCCGGTTGTGTTCGATTTTAAAGTGGAGCTACCTTTAAGTTTGGGCCATAGTTCTTACCAGAAAAAATCTATGGTGGATGCTGATTACTTTAGTGTGTTCATAATTTATGTGATACCTTTGCAGTTAGTGTGTGGAAACTTACACAAAAAGGAAATAATATGGAAAAATTCCCGACCTTCTTCAACCAGGTATTACCATCCTATTAAACTTAAATACACGAAAGAAACCGCACAGTATCAATGTTTTGTGTATCTGCACTTAACACACATATTGTATTATTAATTTCTAATGAAAGCTTAGTCTATGCTGATTAGCTCACTAGGTAATCCTAGAAAAGAATGGAAAGTAATAAAAGACTTTATTAGTGGCTTAGCCCAGTCGTTTTGAGAAATGAAGGTGCTGAAATTACTGATTCGTCTATAATAGCCAATACATTCAGTGACTTTTTTTCAACAATTGGGCAAAAGTCATTTGATAGTGATTGTCCTTTATATTGTCAACATTGTGTTAGAACAGTGGCAAGAGCGTTCTGCAGGAATAGTTTCTTTTTTGAACAAATTACTGGGTTCGAATTATTAAGTATGATAAAATCTCGTAATAACATGAAATCTTGTGGTAATGATGGCATTTCCTACATAACAATTAAGAATATCGTATATAATGTTGTTGACATTCTAGCTCACCTTTTTAATTTAAGTGTTAATACAGGAAACTTTCCCGATAAATAAAAATGTGCTTACGTGGTACCATTTTTCAAAAAAGGTGACAAAATGGATACAAATAATTATAGACCGATTTCCTTGTTACCTTCAATCTCTAAAATATTTGAAAAGGCTGTTAAAAAGAGAATGTGCGGTTATTTGAATAGTTTAAACTTTTTTTGTCCAGTACAATATGGGTTAAGAGAAAGCCTTCCCACTGAAGATGCTCTTCTAGCATATGGTTTGTTTCTTATCTTAAGGACAGGACACAAAAGGTAAGAGTAGATGACTATCTTAGCGACCCAAGAGTAATTTCATTGGGTGTACCGCAAGGGTATATCCTTGGCCCCATCTTGTTTTTGATCTACAATACATCAACTCTTTTTTTGATCAACCATTTGTAGGAAAAGTCAGTATAATGACAGCGTAACAAGCAATGTAAACTGTTTTAAAGTTGAAGTCGTAAAACCATTTAGATACCTAGGTGTTATTATAGATGAAAATCTGAGTTGGGGTGAACACATCGCGGTTTTAAAAAAACTGTCTGCATTCGGATATTCGTAGTCTTTATTGACTCAGAAAATGTTGTATGAATCATACTTTAAAAACAGTCTACTACGCAATTTTTCATTCGAAGTAACAATATGATATGACGGTGGGGGGGGGGGGGGGGGTAAATAGATCACCATTTTCCAACCACTTGCTGTGTTGCAAAAATATGCCGTCCGAATAATATGTAATGCTCACAGCTTATCCCATTCTATGGTGCTATTTAGGTCCTTAAAAATCCTGCCTGTTAGGCATTTATACTATTTTAAGGTTTCAAAGATCTTTTTTATAAGGGGTGGATATATGCAAAGCCCAATCTATGACACTTACAATTTAAGAAGTATTCCCCGTTCTGTTGTCAAAATAACTCATTTTCGTACCACCCATTTTAGAAACTTTTTTTGTATAGTATCTTGCAAATTGTTCAATAGACTCCCTGTAGATATGCGACGCATTAGAACATTAAAGGCGTTTTTAAAAAAAATTGAGAATGTGGCACCTTGATTTAAATCATACTGATATTGAAGTTTTGCTGCCCTACATTGTTTGATTTTTAGTTTTTTGTAACAGCTCTAAAGCTGCCTGTTCGTTTATATCTAAATCAATATATAATTTAGTTTTGAAGTGGCAATTATGTCTATTTATATGTGTAAAGCAACTGTGTAATATCATAGTAAACTCGAAATTTTTTATAAAATCAGAATAAAGAAAGAAAGAAAAAAAAAATTAATGAACACCTAAGTAGCATATTTATCAGTGTCTTTTATTTTACTTAAAAAACCACACAACATGGTGTCAGGAATCAAGGACACAACATGGTATCAGATGTGAATAAAAATCAAAAATTAATTAATTGATGTCCTTTAAAATCGAACAAAAAACCAAATGCCTGAAACACGATCAACGTCGGCAGCGTCTGTGCATTTAACTTCGCCGTCAATAGCTCCTTTAGCATCGCTTTTATTATTGAATTTAAAAAGCGCAAATATGCCAATCACGTAGAAAAATTCGCTAAATTTGTTTAAAATTTACATGCGTGCGTCTAATCTAGGGACACAAGATGACAAAAGAAAAGCGGCGTTACTCCTACATAACATGGGATCAGCATCTTTAGTCATTTTCTACTCTTTCGAAAAGGATTTGGACACAATAACATATTAAAAAAATTTTTAAAAAGCTTGACGCATTTTTTTTTCCAAAAGTGAACATATTTATGTAAAAGCACACCTTTTTCCCCAGAAGACAAGATCCAGAAGAGTCCATAAAAGAATTTGTGGACATTTTACCAAAATCTCAGTTCAACTTGTGATTTTTAAAATCTAAACAATAATTTGAGTCATCTTAAGAAGGAAAGATTACTCGATGCAGGAAAAATAACACTTGAAAAAGCCATCGGAATCTTTAGAAATATGGAACATGTGCAACAATTACAGCAGCAACAACAATAAAACAGTAACTTCATTGGAGCGCTGAAGCAAAATTCAAGTTCAAACCAATGCTATCGGCGAAATTCAACAAATTCATCGTCATCATATCATCAAAGAAGTTCAATCGCATTATCACACAAATACACACACAGATTTATCATTCCGCTACAATGATTGTTATCATCCCAAAAAGATCAGTCATGCAGAAACTGTGATCAAAAGCATTACACCTGTACTGCTATCGGCATTATCTGTTTTCAGTGTAAAGGCAAAGATCATTTTGCAAAAGTGTGCCGAAAAAAAGTTCATATCCGCAATGTCCAGTATTCTCCCAGGGCCTCCGATAGTGACAAAGCCAGTATCAAAATTGGTGGAACAATACTCGTACTCTTCAAACCAATAAGCGCGAGCCAACTTGTCAACAGCAGTCTAAGGGAATTTCATATCAAATAAACAGTTCAATTTACTCGAAATATCGGATAAGTACCACCTTGATCAAAAAATTCAGAAAATTAAAAATACAAGTTTTTTCATTTAAATCTATATTGTCCCCTTTAAAGTAATACCTATCGACTACAACACATTTATGCCAGCGCTTGATCGAATCCTCCAAACATTTTTTATATTCGGTGTTCGGTATGTCCATCAGTGATTCCTGCGTTTTTTCCATTACTTCCTGCCGGCTGCTGAACCGCGTTCCCCGTAGTGGTTTTTTAACTCGATTGAACAGAAAGAAAAAACAGAAAGCATTATCATGGTGCAAAATTCACGAGTTTTCTGCTCACAATTCTGGTCTCTTTCGGCGAATTGCCTCACGAAAACGTCTCATAATAATACTCTTTGTTTACTGTCTGGCCTTCTGCCAAAAATTTATGATGCATTACACCGCTGTAATCCATGAAAACCTTGAGCATTGCCTTCTTTTTTGACTGAAAACGACGTTGTTTTTTTGGTCTCGGCTCATTTGGTGAACGCCATTCACTTGCCTGATGTCTGGATTGCGTGTCGTACTCAATAACCCACGTCTCGTCTTCTGTAATGATGCTTTTGATGAATGTGAGATCGCATTCAGCCTCGCAAATCATCTCTTTTGCGACGTTAACAGGGTCTCTTTTTTGCATGAAATTGTGGTCTTTTGGCCCAAACTTTGCTGCTACACGACGGAAACCCAAATCGTTAATAAAAATGTCTTGGACAGATCCATAGGCAATGTTCAAGTCCTCCGCTATCTCTCTAGTAGTTAATTTGCGTCGGTTTTCGATGTCGATGGTCTGCTACTGCGTTCATCATATTCGATTGACTCACGACAACTTTTGAACCGCTCGTGTCACTCTTAAACGACAGTTTTCTTTAGAGAATCGTTGCCGAAACACTTTTCTAACATTTCCAACGTTCGCGCACCATGTAATCCGTTTTTTACACAAAATTTAATACAAGTTCGTTGTTGCAAATTTAAATCCATTTCTAAAATTGCAAAAAATCGCCAACACACACAGAGATACATAGATGTACTCTTGACTACGTAACTTTTGCAAATGTCAAGCTATGACGCTAAGATATAGAAGGAATGTCAACAACAGATGTGCCAACTTAACGAAAAAACAGAATTTAAATCGAAATAATAAGAGCGCCACACGGTGACGCCACCAGGAATTTTTTAATCAAGGTGGTATCTTAAACCAAATGCTGATAAACTTATTACATTTCCTAGTGTAGAGATTTATTCGATTAGATACTGCAATTTAGATATTTTCTATTATTGTTAAAAAGTTAAATTTATAATTGTAGATTTCAATTGCAAAAGCATTTTAGGATTAGATATCGCACTTACATTCAAATAGGCTTGATTCAAAGAACAGATATCCCTTTATATCTCTGTGTGAAATTACTTATAAAAACCAAACAAATCCTAAGAATTTCCAATACACGAATTTTATCTTCTTGTAAGTCAATGTATCGCATCGGTAACAAACTTGTCTATTCATTTTGGTGCAGTAGTCATGAACTAGATGGCGTTATCTGTGTCAGAACTCATACTAAATTCACTTCACGCCAATTTGTGACATTTGTTCGTGGACAAAATTTGCAAAATACAAATAAAATATAAAAAACTACACAAATTGTATTTCTGTGCTACATATTTAGT
Source organism: Volucella inanis (assembly GCA_907269105.1). Classification (NCBI taxonomy): domain Eukaryota; kingdom Metazoa; phylum Arthropoda; class Insecta; order Diptera; family Syrphidae; genus Volucella; species Volucella inanis. The sequence goes on from OU026153.1 coordinate 156,439,149, forward strand.
AGGTAAGTCAATTACTTTGACTAGAAAAATAAATAAATGGTGCAACAGCACAAGGCCTAGCTTCTCGCACTCATTTGTGTTTCTCACTTTGTGAATTTTTACACTCAGGGCCTACAAAAGAACCTACTGTTTGTTGCAGGTTCCAAACGGCTCTCCTAAGAAGCTTTTTCATAGGCAGAATTTGACTTTCGGTTTGCCATTGCCCGTCGAAAGGGTGATGACAATTTTGAAAAGTTATTAATGCCTAATGTTTGGTAATTCATAAGTTTTTATCGAGTTATAGTTTGTAACATTTCTGCAACAATGTGTGATAGCGTTCCTAGATTGAAGTTTATCTGTTTTTTTTTTTTTTTACGAGGATGGCTTCCCGACGATTAAAAGAAGAAGAAATTGAGCATAATCTTATTGATTATGAGGATAGTGAGGATGGTTTTGATGGTGATGAAGACAGCATTGCAAATCCCGTCTTTTTTCCTGAACTGGAATTATCATTGGAATATTGAACTGAAGGAGAGATTTCGAAAAAGGATAATCAAAGAATTATTGAAAACTTGGGACAAAGTTATAGTTTTTCTCAACATCCAGCCACTGAGTTAGCGATTCCTCAACCGGGTCAATCTGTACGCCGTCAAGCTAGACCGAAATTGAATGTACGTTGGAGAAAGAGAAATTTAGAGTTAAATGAACAACAGGTTCGTTTAATTTGTGATGAAACTTTGCCACTAGAATTTTTAGACCTTGATACACCTATATAGTTCTTTTTAAAATTATTTCCCCCAGTATGACATTTCGTGTCACTGTAACAGATATACAACAGTTTATTGGACTGGTGTACATTATGTCTTTAGTGCATCTTCCAAGAGTAACAAAACATTGGAATGACAATATTAGAATACCACTAGTAAAATATACAATGCCGGTAATTAAATTTGAAAAGATTTATTCATTTCAATGACAATTCGAAAAGTGTTCTTCGCGATCATCATCATCGTCAATAAACTGAATGAAATCTATCAGAATGTGACTTAGGAAACGTATCTTTGTGTAGACGAGCAAATTTGCTTCACAAAAGTCAGACAAAATCTGAAATGGTATAACCCAAATACACCCAATAAATGAGGGTATAAAATATATGTCTTGAGCGGTGTGAGTGGTTTTGTTTCAAGTTTGAGCCGGGAAGAGAGGAAGAAAACACAGTTGGATCAAGTGAGCTTGGGAGCCGCGTCAAATGTTGTGGTCAGACTTTCGCATGAAAGACCGCGAAATTAAAATTATAGACTATACTTTGACAACTTCTTTAAATCTTTGCCACTATTAGCGTATCTAGCCAAAGAAGGTATTATGAGTCTTGGAACTATACGCACAATTCGTATACCTGATTATAAACGTGTGCAGTGTTGAAGATATTGATGTATCAATAGTAGCCTGGAAAGACAACAAAGTGGTCACCCTAGCATCAAGTTTCGTTGGTGAACTGCCCAAGACACAGATCTCAGGGTATGACAAAGTAAATGAAAAATATGTGGACATTGACTGACCAAACATCGTAGGGGAGTATAACCGTCACATGGGAATTGTCGATTTAATCGACAGTATTGTGAACAGGTACAAAATAAAACTACGAAGTAAGAGATGGCAACTCCGTATGTTTAAAACTTTTTGGATCTTGTAATGTCTAATAGCTGGCTCTTGAATAGAAGAGTACGCAAGACAAAGAACAGATAAGACATGCAGCTATCGTCGGCCAGTTTCCCTGAGAAAATTGCTACAGTATTGTGCAAGTTGGGTACAAAAGCAAATTCAACACGACGAAGCATTGAACCAAGCAGCTTTCAGCAGCTGTGCGACAGGATCAAGTTGAACATGGACCCATATGGGCCGAGAAGAAGATCCGGTGCAAGTACCCTAACTGCGCCGGTGTATCACAAACTATTTGTGAAAAGTGTGACGTAGCGTTATGCTATAATATATAATATATAATATAATATAATATAACAGTATAGTTTCACACTCCTTTTTTTTTTTGTTTTTTTTTTTTTGATTTTCTATATATCTAATAAAAAAAAAAGCAAAACAAAAGAATACGTGAAAAATATACGTTTTTGAGCTACGAAGTGATATTAATAATAACCATGTAACTGTACACGACGTTAAGAAATGTGAAGCTGACAATAGCATTTCTAGTTTTTTTTTTTATCTAATTATAAAAACATTTTTAGTGGTTAAGGCTGTCTAGAAGAGAAGTGCAGTTAGAGTTCCAGTTAGAAAATCGAACGGCCAACTTCGCTTATGATTAGATCCGCGAAACCTTAATAAAACAATACTACCGGACAACCACACATTTCATAACATGGAAGATATTAAGGCCAGATTAGGTAGTGCAAAATTGTTAACTGTACTTGATGCAAGGTCGGAATTTTTCGGACATTCAGTTAGACCGAGAGTCATCTAATTTGTGGACTTTTAATACCGCATTCGGAAGATGGAAATTTTTGCGTTTACCTTTTTGGTATCAATACAGCTCCCGACATTTTTGATTCAAAAAGTTTTCTGATATACTTAACATTGTGATTTACATCTTAAAAAGATCTAAAGATATATGTTTGTCTAAAATTTAACATGGCAAAATCTAATCTTTTTCAAATTTGTCGGTCATGTCTTTAGTCTGGATGGTGTCCGGCCAAATAAGTCTTAAATAGAAGCAGTACCTATGTGTTACTCCAAGACCAAGGTTTCCGTACAGATTTTGGGGAGGGAGGGAAGGAAATATTGGATAACGTCCCACTCTTTACATTGATTATGTACTATTTTTCATTGCACAAATTTTTACTGTTTTTTTGTTTTTTTTTGCTCCTGTGGTTTTATGGATGTGTTGTGTGGTGTGAGTTGGATAGGTTTGCAGACATTCCACCTGGTTCAAGCCAACTGGTGCGAGTTGTAGATGTTTCATTTACACAGAGGTCCAAATAATATGAACGTCCGCCATATGTTTAGAGTGTTCCACGCCGTCCGCCTGACTCTGTCTTTTCCGGTTTCAGTTTTATATGCATTTTATTTTCTTAATCATTAACTCTTACACACAAACAAAAAATGCTTAAATGCAAGGTAAAAATTACTTAACAATCTTATACTAACTTAAGAGCCCCACACAGGCAGTCTAAGCTACTCTTAATTCTTAATCCATGTCTTTCGACTTTATTTACATTTCATTTTATTTTATTTTATTTTATAATATATATTTTTTATACCTAAGGACATTATTTTTAAATTTTTATAAGAACGTAATATCTAACTTAAAATAAACCTTAGTCTACCTAACCTACATGCACAATTCACACATACACACACCTAGACATTATCCACATATACCTTTGTATATACCAATATATGTATATATTTCTTAAAGGGTAACCTAAGCCTATGTAAGCTCACCACCGCTATTTACTGTGCAAATAGACTGGTCAGCTCTGCCTCATTAGTGAGGCTGGTCCGTAATTGACGGAAACGACGTAGTTGCTGGTGCTGCCGAACGACATCCCTCTTATCGCGATTCCCCACCACCCTATTGAACCTGAGACGATCCACACTGCTGTGTGCGACGTCTGTGTTGTAGTTGAGTCGCCTGTCCCCAGCTGTCCGGATGACATGGAATATTAACGGGACTGCTGCCCTATCCTGGATTAACCCTATCTGATCTAGGTAGAGGAATGCTTCCGGCGGAAGGAAGCCGTCAGGGCGCACACCAGATTAGTAAGCACCAGATTTCAGGTTTTTCGTTGAGGTCATTGCACCTTTGAGTTAGTTTAATTATGAAGTTGTCCACTCGTATTTGGTTCGCCCTGTTGTAAAGGACCTCATTAGGATACAATTTTTTGTACTCCGACTCTGGTGTTCTGTACAAGCGAAGACAAGCCCTCTTAAATAACTGAATCTTTTCCATTAAGCTTGCTCGTACATTGAACTACACGGGACATCCAAATACCAAAATGGACCTGATAAGGGCTATGTAGCAGATTACCTTTGCCCTCGCATTGAGTTGGCTGCTATAAAACAGCCTCTTTGTAAGGGCAAAAGCGCCTTCAGATCTGGCCAGGGCAGCATCTACATTGTTGTCAAAATACAAAACCTGATCTAGCCATATCCCGAGGTATCTGACTACCTTTCGACAGTCAAGAGGCTGTTCGTGTTGTCCAATGATCGAGAACTCTAGATAACGGCGTCCTAAAGAGAATGGTTTCCGACTTTTGAAAGTTGATTTTCAACTTTCAGTCATCGCAAAATCGTCTTATCGTATCGAAGTCACGCTGCAAGAGAGTATTAATGCCCTCGATTTTTGGACCTGTTCTGTACGCTATCAAATCTTCTGCGTACGCAATAGTATAGGGAACGTGAACCTATCAAGTCGTTTGTATAAATGTTGAATAGGATCGGCGTATTGATCGCGCCCTAGTGAAGAGCATTTTTAATTTCAAATATTTCAACAGAAGTCACATCACCATTTTTCACGATGAACTGTCTGTTGGTTAGCATATTGTAAAGAATGTAGAAGAGTGGTTTATTGATCGCCAGAATAGTCAATTTATATTGTAGAAAAGACCCTCTAACCATACGAAGGCCTTTGTTCTATTGGATATCGGACCAGTTTAGACGCGGCATGTGAGATATTGATTATCCGGAACTATATGTTTGTCCTTACCCCACATAGTCAGAGCTCTATTGATTACCTTTTCAAACACTTTACTGATATTCAGAAGGAGACTTATCGACCAGAAATTCGCTGGATTGGATATATATTTTCCCTCTTTGGGATAGGTTGAACCACCGTCGTTTTCCAAAGCGCTGGATAATGTGCATTATTCATTGCATTATTAAACAGGGTGGTGTAAATGTCCACCGTTTCTAGAGGAAGATGTCGAAGCACGATGTTTGGAATACCATCGGTCCCCACTGATTTCTTACTCCTGATTGTGTCGAAAATCTCATAGAATTCTTCCTTCGAAATGAACGGGGGTAGGTCATCCTCACTGAACTGAGTAAAACCAGTTCAGAACCTCGGATCGCCAGTTCCCTAGTTCATTTCGAATGTAAACGTTGTGTACCAAGACGCGTTTGTCCAGGTCATAATTAGGGTCAATGGTATCAGTGGTTTTGTAAAGTTCCTGGAAAGTCGCCCCTATGGCCTGAACCTTCTCCTGTGGAACCTCGATCACAAAGAAGTCGTCATCATCAGCGGCCTCACTTGGATATATACCTGTTATTGTCAGTAACCATTCATTTTCTGTTGTCCGGGATATTTGATGACACTAAAGGTCATTTTGATTTTTTCTCCGAAATAGTTTATTTATTTTCGGGAACATATTCCGGTTGCTGGTGTTTGCAGTCTGAACCCTGTTTCAATGCAAACTTACAGAAATACTGTAATTCTCTTTTATTAGCGTTTGAATATTTTTATTCGACGACTTCGGTGTCCTTATCTCCGGGTCTTGCCTGGCAGTTAACTGTCTGTACAGGTTTTGGAGTCTTCACAAAAGTCTACTTTTCTGTCGGTGCAGTGCGTCGATAGTAGGATTACAGAACAGGTCTTCGTTAGTCGTACGTTGATACCGCGGTATTGTAGTGTCCATAGTTTGTTTTATGGTCTCGTCCATTCGTTTTAGGTACTTGTCGATTTCCTCGCTTGTCAAATTCCTATTTTACGTAGGGTGGAGCGTGTTCGAGGAGAGTGCTCTTGTCAAAATTGCGGAAAAGCGTGTCCATTGAGTCTTACTGTAGTTGTAAGAATATCTTTGGACAAACTCCTCCAATTCTGCAATGTCGTTGGGAACTGTAATTTCGGTGCTAAAACCGCAATGGTCGCTGTCATACACAAACGTGCGCTGACAGTTTAGTGTTTGTAAATGCGTACCTCTCAGTCGTATACTTTTTTTGTATAGCGAACTTAGGACAACCCCGATAGTTTGCGGTGTGTCCCACGTTCCCACATAACACACACGAGAGCTGCGTCCTATCGGAACGCATTGTATATATAACCCCTTCGTTCCTTTTTCATTTTTCTCAGCGAACCACCTGGTAGTCTAGGACATTGATACTCCTTAGACTATCCAGACGGCTTTCGGGACTGAGCTCTCGCTATGGTAAATAGCTTTACCCCCAAAAACTTGAGGTTGGCTGCTGCCGTTGTTGTGGCTGCTTTTGTTGTTGTTGCTGGTGTTTCTAAAGTTTTTGTTGGTGTTGTTGTAGAACTTGTGTTATCGTATTTTTTGGTTTTGATGTTGGGTCTGCTTTTGAGCCAGCTGCGTTTGCAGTTGGAGTTGCCCTTGCTTTTCCCTCTTCCTTCTTACCATTTGATCTGGTATCTCGGGGATAACACGAGTAATGTTAGGTTCCAAAGCGTCAATCTTAGCTGGCTTATTCCTGAAGACCTGAGACTTTACATATCCCCAGAAAAAATAGTCGAAAGGTATGATATCGCATGATCTAGGCGGCCAATTTACAGTACCAAAACGTGAAATTAAGTTCTCAACAAAATGATTTCTCAACAAGTCCATTGTTTCACGCGCTGTATGGCTCGTAGCGCCGTCTCGTTGAAACCAGAGCTCACCGAGACCACTTGCTTGAAAAGCACATAGTCCGTTAATATGGCGCGATAACGGTTACCATTGACGGTAACATTCTGATTTCCCTCAATTTTGAAGAAATATGGACAAATGAGTCCACCAGCCCATAAACCACACCATATCGTTGTTTTTAATGGATGTAATGGTAGCTCTTGGTACTCTTCGGGTTACTCATCAGCCGAAATACGGCAATTTTGTTTATTAACATATCTATTGAGCCATATATGGGCTTCATCACTCAACAAAATTTCACGATAAAACACCGGGTTTTCATTGAGTTTTTCCAGAGCCCATTTACTGAAAATATGACGCAAATTAAAGTCATCTGGCTTCATTTCTTGCACAGGTTGAATTTTGTACGCTTTTAGGCCGAGATCCTCACGTAGAATACGCCAAGTTGTCGAATACGCAAAGCCAAGCTGCTAAGAACTACGACGAATTGATTCGTCACAGTCAGTTACAGCTGCTATAGTCTCTCCACTACGTGCTGGATGTGGTCTAACCGGTCGAGTAAAATCCACTAATGTAAACTGGGACTCAAATTTGCGAATGATATTGGCAATAGTGGTTTCAGTAGGTCGATTATGCGTACCGTAAGTTCTTCGAATCACACGAAAAACATTTCTCACAGAACGCCGATTTTCGTAATACAGCTGAACAATTTGGAGATGATGTTGTAGTTTAAGTCTATCCATGATGACTTGCCAAACGATACTGAACAAAAATGACCAAGCCGATTGAAAATGAAACCTTTTTTTTAAAGTTTGATAACATGAATAATAATAACAGGTAGTTGATTCTTATACAAAAGAAGAGATCCAATGAATTTAGTCCGGTTTCAGGGGTATTTTGCCCCACTGTGGTCTGTAGCAATTACAAAATCGGAAATTCTTGATAGTAGCAATCTATGTCGGTGACATTTGTTTCCGACTAAAAGGAATCCAACTGACGAAGCAAAGGGAAAATGATGTCCTTCCGGGTATCAAGTGGATAAAAAGTCGGTAAGCAGCGATAAATAAGCAGGTGCATTATCGCGATGCAAAAGCGATGAGTTATTCTTCCGGGCATTTTTTTCGTATTGCTTCTAGCAAACATTGCATAACTTTAAGGTAATACGCCTTATTGATCGTACGACCTTGATGTCAATCACCAAAGTGAGCAAAACTTTAGCATATGATCGAACTTTCCGTGATCACTCTCCTGGATGCTTCCATTGGCTCGATTGGGCTTTGGTTTAACTGCCATATGATCATTTCTTCGGATCAAAATTAAGAAGTCTAGGAACAAACTTCGCTGACACACGTCTCATGCCCAAAACAGCCGGAAAAATGCATACCACGAGCCGACCGATATGCCAAAATCCTTCTCTTATGGTAATTTGACAATTTTCTTCACAACTTCGATGTTATCATCTCCTTTGATGTGCTGGAGCGTCCAGACCGAGTTTCATCATTGGCATCTTCTCGGCCATTTGAAAGAGCTTGCAACATTTGTAAACATGTGTTTCAACATTTTCAATACATTTCAAGTATTTGAGAATACTTCATTCCATTTTTTTGCACAAAATTTGATGCAAATTCTTTGCTCCATTTTTTATAATAATTAATAATATCCGAGAATCCAAAACATGTCTAACCTTTCGATCTGTCAAAAATGCTATACCATATATTTAAAACTGTGAACGAATGTTCGAAAAATGTCTGCCAACACAGCAAAAAAAATAGAATGTACGTTACCCGTGAAATTTCAAAAGTCACTTTAGTTTTTGAACACACCTGGTGTGTTACATACATATATGGTAAGAAGAAATCAATGCTCTTTTTAGACAACAATCAAGTGTCTTTGTTTTCAAAATAGTCATAAGACGTCACATTATATAACGATGATATTGATATGACGACTCGGAGTATGTATTGCGTGCCTGGCCTAAGACCTGCTATCAAGAAAGCGAGAAATGAGTGCAGCTTTGCCAAGTTAGAACTGGATTACCATTCCTACCGCTAATGGGATAGTTGTCTGAGGACCATCTTATTACTTACACGAGGCTTTCCACTTACACAAGAATTTATAACTTGTTTAATGGTAAGACCCGTACATTTGCACTTGGCTGTTGACCTGTTAACGAATGCCCGTGTTAACATGGGCTTACATAACAACGGCTTACGTGCCGTTTTATAGTAAAACACAAAATTTTTGCAAAATTCAACTTTATTTATCAATATAGTTGCCTTCGAGGGCGATACACTGATTGAAACGATTTTTCAATCTTTCGATACCAGTTTTGTAGTACGATTTCGGTTAAGCCTCAAAATAGGCATCTGTTTCTGCGATTACTTCTTCATCGGTCTTAAATCTTTTTCTGGCGAGCATTCTTTTGAGGTCTGCAAAAAAAATCTGAAGCCTCAGCTATCTCGATCAACTTCACTTTACAGTCATTCGTAATTATTTTGTAGACCTTTTTGATATTTTCATCTGAAACAGCCTCTTTTGGACGTACACTGCGTGCATCGTCTTCGGTGCTTGTATGACCACTTTTTAATTTTTCAATCCACTTGCGAATGGTTCGTTTGGCTGGTGCAGAGTCCGGGTAACACTTATCAAGCCATTTCTTTGCATAGGCTGCATTTTTTCCCATCAGAAAGCGATGATAAATCAACACACAAAATTGCTTTGAATCCATTTTTTTTCACAATAACAAAAGTTGCTTCACTCACAGCGCTATATCTCGAGAACTAATCGTCTGACAGCTGTCAAATTTATACACGTATCTTTTGAAGGTTGGTACTAACTGAAAATGGATGGATTTAATTCTCTTAGAAATGGCCTTTTCAGCCCATGTATTATAAGAACAGGTTGTTGACTGCTGAAAAATTCGATGACGATCCAATTTAAACAGAACTTTTAGCAAAAGGCATCTATACGGATGCGGATCCATCCAAAAGCTGTTGTGAGAAACTTGTCCATTCTATGTATAAACAAAGTGTTGTCGTTAAAGACCGAAATGCAGTAGTTGGCATTAGTTTTCGTACTAATGTTAGAAAGTACTAATCGAAATCTTTCTTGTATGCAATACGGGATGCGATTTCTTCAATTCTTATATATATCTGCAAATAGACCTTTAAGTGTAACTGCATATTATCTTTCAGACAAAAATTATCGTCTGATCGTTATGTCGTTATAATAAAGACGAAGTTTTGCCTTGAAAATAACTTGTGGCGTTCAACCGCCTTGAAGCTTTCATAAATGATCAATAACGTAACACCAACTAAATGACAGAATTGTGGTTTTTCCTAATCTCATATCCACTTATCACTTCGGATAAGCAGTGAAAATGGACGTCGAGACCTCCAACATAAAACTTCAAAAACATGTAACAAAGGGTCGATACAAATTTTAGAGTAAAACCGTCTAATGATGGATATTGGTTACAAAGAAAAAACGAATGCTGCTGTTACATCAGAGGCTTTTCTATATACTTAAGGATTATATCAGGTCATAAAAGAAGGTCATTATTTTTTGGAATCGCCTTACAAATGCAAAAACAAGCAAATAAACTTAAGCATTTGCGAAGCAGATTTTATCAATTCCCTTAAAAAAAACAGCTTTTCTCAATTGCCCCTTGGTACCCAGAACATTCGTTTGAATTCCGTTTTCCTCGCAACTCAAACAGAGCCCCATATTCCTGCAAAATTCCTGTGCTCTGTTATTTTCTACTACATTTCCTGGGAAATCGAAACGATGTCCTTTTTATCATCTCATCTGTCTCTAATTTATTCAATAAAAAAAAAAAAAAAAACTGATGAAGAGATAAACCGATGCTTACCAATCTGTTGACAAAAAAAAAAAAAAAAAAAAAAAAATTAAAACAAAAAGTAAATGAAAGAAAAAAATTAAAAGAAAAAGAAGAACTACACACCTCGGGTGGACTGAAATTCAAATTTGCAGAAAATGTGCAAACAACAACAACAGAACAGACGATGACTACAAATGGACTATGTCTATCTGTCTATGCGTCTACTTGTTTGTTGGTTTGTCTAAATATCAAAGTCTTCTCTAGTGGTTCGCTATAGCAACATTCAACATATTAATTCTATGTGCATTGCCAAATGGAAGCTGTCCGGAATGGTATTCCGTAGAAGACAACACCAATAGCAACCAGATAACTCCCTCACCTCGTCAAGGATTTTATTTTTTCCTTTTCCAATACAGAAAATGTACACATCCCGAAGACATGAACAGGACCAATTCAAAAGTTACGATAAAAAAGAAAAACGATGAATAAGCAGATGTCCAGGAATGAATATCTGAACTAAAAGACGAACTGAAAGTCCAGTGACGATGGTACCGAGGGAAGCATATTCCCAAGCTGAGATCATTGGGGATCCAGTAAATGGTATTATTTAAAAAAAAAAACAGCCGAGACGCAAAAAATCCGACTTTCACTAAACTTCTTGTTGATTGTGGTTTTTTTTTTTTTTTTTTTTTTTTTTTGGTTTTTTGCTTAAATGTATCTTCGAAAGTAGGTACAGCGATTTAACGAGGTTTAGACGGATTAGATTGGTAAGAAATTTAATTTACCCGCAAGTAAACAACTTGAGGAGGATTCGTAGGTTTTCTGCTCATACTTTATGCTTTAAACGTACACGATATTTAGAAGATTTGTTCTTCTGAGTTTGGTGTGATTAAAAAAATCGTTTCCGAACCAATTTTTTTATTTTCAAAGGCATACAAATCGCTTATAACTCATGAAGTACAGGATATCTGGTGGCAGAATTAGGATTCCCATTACAAATTATAATAATTCTATTAAACCAGTGATTTAAAGAACAGCAATGTGGATTTTATCCAAATACTGTCCATCGCGTTGTATAAGCTCCTGGAATCTGTCGACCAAAGTGATGTAAGAATATTGTTTATTTCATATTTCATATTTGATAAATAACCCTTACTCTTGAGCTACACCACAGAAAAAGTTAATTTAGGTGGGATCTGGAGATCTCACTTGCTAAAACCATGTTTCGTGGAAGAAAATAATTATTTATCATGTGTCGATAGGAATTACTGTCTACATTAAATGTTTTTTTATTTTATTCAATATAGTCCCCTTTCAGTTTGATACACTTATTCTAGCGTTTTTTTAACTTCTTGATCCCGTCCGAAAAGTATATTTCCTGAACTTCTGCAAAATATTCCTCCTTGGCGTCGATGATTTCCTTGCGTGAGTTGAATTTTTTAATGATGAGCCATCTTTTGAGGTTTGGGAAGAGATGATAGTACGAGGGTGCCAATTCGGGTGAATACGGTGGATGCGACAGCAATTGGAGCCGTAAGTTATTGATTTTAGCCATGGTTGCGATGCTCTTGTGCGAAGGTCTTGCAAAATGAAATTGTTTTTTCACTTTATGTGAGGCCGTTTTGCAACGATTTCGGCCTTCAATCGCTCCAATAATGCACAGTAATACTCGTTGTTGATGGTTTTTCCTTTATTGAGGTAGTTTACGAGGAGTATGTTATGACAATCCCAGAAAACCGAGGCCATAACTTTTCCGACCCATCGAGCCTCCCTCGTCCGCTTCGGAGCACTCGTGCTGGCTTCAGTCCATTGCCGGGCACTCATTCTGTTCTCTAGTGTTCAACAGTTACCAATCGATGTCAAAAGTCTGCCCGATTCCGAATTAGCAAGTCTAAACACTCTTTCGAAGTGCTCTCGCGTTCGTGTTTTTGGTCAGGAGTGAGTATGCGCGGCACCCAGCGGCAGGATAACTTTTTCATATGCAGAATATTGCCCAAAATATGGCGTGTGCGTTCAGTACTAATCTTTGTGGTATCTGCTAGCTCGCGCACCTTCACTTTCCGGTCAGCCAACACCATGTATTTTATGTATTTTTTTAACATTGTCCTCTGTAACCGAATTGGGGGGCCCGCCGCTGCGGACTTGATCGGTAGTGGAGTTTCGGCCACCACGAAACTCTCGAAACCAATATTAGACGGTGTAATCTGGAGCATTAGCCCCATAATATTTATCCAACTTTTCTTTTGTTTCCATCGCCATTTTGCCTCTTAAAAAATAATGTTTTATGAGAAAACGAAAATCGGTTTTTGTCCATACTCAACATTATGCCAAACACGTCAACAACAATCAGTTGTCAAAAAAAAAACTAAAGACAGTATCGCACTGAAATTTGGCATATCTGCCTAAATATGAACGGACTTCAAAGCACCATAACCTCTTTTGCGGTAGCAGCGCATTCTGGCTGTCAAGGAGGCTACTTTTCACTCTAACTAGTATGTTTTAAATGTGGCTCATGTCTCTTAGATGACTAATAATGACAGTTTTGTTTGTACACATATGAATGACCCCTTATTTACTGTATGAAATCACTCTAAAAATGTATCGTAGAATTGTTAATTGTAAACATTGGGTTTTAACGCTTGTGCAGTTTGAATTTTGAAGGAGTGAAATGTAAGGTCCTTTTTCAATATTACGAACACGATAGTTTTTTGGAGTCCTAGAACTGCACTCTTAAGCACAGATTGAAAGGAATTATCGCACAAACTGTTCGCAATGATTGTTTACTGCTGAGCTTCCGTACCTGGAATTCAATTAAATCTGCGCTTGGCGAGTCACGTGAAAGTCGGATATTGTACAATACCATGAAAAAAGTCTCCTATGAGCTAGAGTACAAAAATCGTACCATCGATTGCGTAGGTACGTTATTTACTCCTTCACCAACATGAATGACGAATTGAACGCGACTCTTCTCCCGCTCCAACGCCCAATAGTATTATACAAATTCGAAATTTAAATTTCAATTTAAATTTTTAGAAATGTGATTTCTTTATACGAGCAGGTTTCGCTTTTGATGTTTTCACCGACATCCGACGTCCTTATTCATGGATAAACTAAGGCGAGAACATTTTTAGCTGGGTCCATCCACTTAATGGTATTTACGAACAAAGAGTTGAATGAATAAGAAGACAATAAGATAACTCTTGATCCTCATTTTTACCACAAAATTTTGTCCATCGAGTGAGCTCATTTTTGGTTGGATAGCTACGTCAAACAGCAGAAATACATTCACGAAAATCCATAAACCATTATTGAGATGCGTCCGTAAAAAACCAATGTTTGGTGTTCTTTATACCGCCTCGGGTTTTCAAATAAACCCATTTTTCATCGTCAATGGAAAAATGATTTAGTTGACTGACCTTGCGATTTTCCATTTGACGTTCATTTAAATCGTGTTCACCATATGTTTCTTCCAGCAAACGATGACTTCCCTTTTATGTTGGTTCAATAAGAAAAGCAATGCGTGGCGCAAATGTTCTTTTACAGGCACAAAACTAGGCACATTATCAGTAGTTTTTGACTGATTCAACCTGTGTGTGTTTGAAGTTAAATCTTAGAACAAAATGACGTATGTGTCAAATAAATACGCTGAATAACTTTACCTGGCGTATTATTAGTTAAACCGGGAAAAACGTATGCATACACCTGGTATACTGGTGAAATCCTTGGTTCGCATTCCTTAGAACTGATACAGTAAATGGAAAATGCTATAGAGACTTCAAGATTTCTTAAGATACTTCATTTACGAGCCTTTCACCGTACACATATGTAAACCCTGAAATCCCATTTAAACATTATTGGCTTACAATTATCTTTTCAAGAAAGCCATTACTTTTATGTGTTTTAATTTATTATATTTTCAAGTTCTTTACCTCTAAAACGAAAACTATTTACTAAGCTGGACTTTTAGTCCGTGTTTATTTTCTATTTCGACTTAAAGTCCGCTAGCCATTATAAAAAAAAAAACCAACAGGAAAAACACAAACACCGACGATACTAAGCACAGGTGTGAAGTAAAAATTCAGAAGTTGGTTTACTGAATCAAATTAGTGTAGGTGTTGTGTCCTTATAGGAATAGGAAACAGCACACCAACAAAGTTTATAAACATAACCCGTTATCCAATGGTTTTTACATACATTAAGTTGTTTCGCTTGTGACGTTCTATCCACTTCGTCGATTCTGCACAGATGGTAGAGCTTGGCAGAGTTGCCAAAACTGGAAATGGCCCTCTATAGCTCGCCTCTGTAAATGCTATCACATGCGTTCTTAAAATCAGTGAAGAGATGGTGGGTATTGATTTGGACCTCTCAAGTAATTCTCATTAGTAATTACATGTGCAACAAGAGTCATAACAAGTTTTCGTCAAGTATTAACAGGAGTGAACCCAGAGCTTATGTAAGCATCCATAGGTACTCCCAATAAGATGGTTAGTACAATCATACTCATCCAGATAAGTTATTACTTAAAACAAAAACGAGGCTGGTGAGTGATTCAATAAGCTCGATCCCTGATGTACACTTTGTCTTATTATTTTAAGCTCTGAAGGTTTCCTTGTGCTACCTATTGGACAGATAATAAGTTTAACCTATGAATCGCTGAAACCGAAAGTGTTATGGACCTTCCAGCACAGAATATCACAGGTTACTTTATCAAAGACCTTTAAAAACTCAAGTTGGCAAAGTAATTTCACAAATTTTTTATCAAAGTAACGCCTTACACCGTCTAAAATGTCAATCATGGCCGAAGAGCAACTATGGTTGGCTCTTAAACCAGATTGGAAGAGGCTAAGGAGGCTATTCAAAGATATATTGGCTATTATGGGACACATATTTTTCAAACACCTTAAATAGGCACAGTAATATGGTTTGCTGGTAGGCCTGTAGTTACTAGGGGAGGTTGCATTTGATTTTTTGGCAAACGGAATGACTAAAGCGCATTTCCAATGTTTAGAAAATATGTATGCCGTCAAGCAGTGGTTATATATATGAATCAGATGGGTAATTATATTCGGCAATATAAGCTCAATAAAGCGAATATGTATACCATCTCCACCAGTCGAATTTGATTTTATGGCTAGAACGCATTTCCTGTGACAACAATAAATTCACCCTGTCTATAAGTTGGTTGCCCAGAAATAGTTTTCAGATCAAAATCAATCATATCAGAACAATTTCCCAGAAAACTCATTTATGGTAGAACATCAGGATCTAGGTCACACAGTACACTATTAGTATTAATAAAAACAGAAATCCGGCGCAAGTTAGTCCAACTTGGAAGCGCAATATAAAAGTTTCATTTTGTAGTACGAATAACATGGATAGCATTGTGCTTCCATTTTCCGTAGTTAGTTTTTAGTTTGCTCAGTAATTTCATACGATAGTGAATACTTTCAGTTTTAGTAGGTATACATGCATCAAACAGCTTCCATAACATATGTTGGAAATAGCCGAGGAAATAGCAGGAGCTGAGCTAGGACTGAGCTATTCAATAGCGTTAAAATCTCTGTCTTATCTTATATTTCATATAATGGGACAGAACGGCGACAAAGACAATGTTGTAAGTACAGAAGAGAAGATGATGATCAGAGATATCATCCAGGGAGAGTTGGTTAAAAAAAGGGAATATATAAGGGATTGCAGTTATTTACAATATAGAGTCCAAAAGAAGAAGCCAAGTTTGTGTATGCTTTCCTTTCTTTGGTGGCCTTTGCAGCAGCTTTGAATACCTTGAACCGTAAGCCGTCATATCCAGTTGCTTTGTTGGATTTCAGTTTAAACATTGCACCGACTGCGACAATTACAAGGTATCCTCCTTCATCTCTACAGGCTTCTGTATGAGTCTTCATGCCTTCACCTGTTCCTTTTACCTGTTGGTAAGACTTTTATAAGTTTTTCCTGTTGTTCAACCTCTCAATAGCTTCGCACACTCTTTCTTTCGTTGCTGAGCTGTCGCTTTGTACACTTTTTATTAAGCTGCATGTGCTTTCCGGCATTCTTCATCAAAACGATTATTCTTGGTGGTGATCGTTTGTAACAGAACGGCATCCTTGATGGCACGTTGGGAACGCTGATCTTTGGTTCTTGATAGCATAGTAGTTGTTAAGAGATTTCGGGATACGCGTTCGAGGAAGATTCTGGCGGTCTCTTAAGATTGCCGCTTTTTAAGGTTATATATTCTCACAGTTAGTTTTCATTGTTGTGTCAATTGGAAAATCTGTATGTGCATCTAAGCTGCAACATGGTGATAACCCGAGTTAAAGTTGTCTGCTCGGAACGTCTGGACATTCAGAATACTGGAGGTATGTTAGTTTGCACAAGTAAGGGTTTACTCATACAGTTATTGGGGACCAAAAATGGGAGGTAAGGCAAGCACTTTGCTACGAACTTGATTGTTGCGCTGCTGGTCCAATCAAAACTATAGGAAAGGTTTTTTGTTGTGCGTGAAGATTTGAACACAAATCTTTGTCGATACTAACAACTACATAAACTTCCATTTAAAAGACTTGCAATGCTTAATCCTTTTGGTTGTAGTATATAAAGTTACTTGTACTAAATGTTATAATAGATTGTATATCATCAAGTGAGATTCATCAGTGCATTTAGAACAGAGCCGGGCGTGTTACTACAAGCCCGTGTACGCGAGACTAATTATTCTTCTGCTTTTAGCGAAATATTATTTTAAGGCATTAATCCATCATCCATTGGTGATGCCGATGGCGTGATGATTGACTAACTTTCTGTCACGTCACATACCTGGGTTCGAATCCCGGTAGGAGCACAACACCAAATTTTTCAAAAATCGTCATCACCCTTTCGGCGGGAAATGACAAACGTCCGAAAGTCAAATTCTGCTTATGAAAAAGCTTCTCAGGAAAGCCCTGCTCAGGAGTGTAAAAATTCACAAAGTGAGGCACACATGAGTGCAAGAAGCTGCCGCGCCATTTATTTAATTTTAATCCATCAGGAACTATTTTAAAGACACCGTATATTAGCTTTATTTATTCACAAGAATAACAGGAAAATCTACCTGGCCTACCTATTAGGAATTTTTCCTTGTCATACTGCTAATTGTTCAGTACCTTTTTGTGGTGCGTGGGCGCATACAATTTTCTTATTTCATATTGAATTACTAGCTTTATGCCGGCTACATTCC
The DNA here is from genome assembly GCA_907269105.1 of Volucella inanis. Lineage (NCBI taxonomy): Eukaryota > Metazoa > Arthropoda > Insecta > Diptera > Syrphidae > Volucella > Volucella inanis. The sequence goes on from OU026153.1 coordinate 156,456,769, forward strand.
CATCTAGGGTCCAAGCTTTTAATATGACGGCAATTCGAATCTTCACTTGTTCTGCTCCGTAATAAACCATTTATTTTGAACGCTAACTTTTCCAACTTATAATGAAGGACCCTGTTTCCATTTCGCCATTCAGTTTGGCTTCTCGCATATAAATCTTGTTCATCTTTGGGTTTTAAGTGCTTGAATTCACTTTTCCGAGATGTGGTGGTATAAACCGCAGGAATGCTCTGCAAGCCCCATCCACACGGAGAAAACTGGTTCTTACCCTGTTGGAACATATTTAATTTTCTCTTTTATAATACGTCGCAGCCTAATTTTACGAGTAAACTAGTTATATTTAGCAGATAATATTTCTTGACGTGATTTAGTTAGACATCGTTCCAACTTTTCTCAGCAATCGTAATCATAATTTAGATCATCCGAGCAGCATGGCATCTGGTTTGTTGCTCAGCTGATAGCCCATTTTGATGCAAATGGGATAGTGGGAATAGCTGATGCCCAATCTACTTTTGGAAAAAAGGAGATGTGCCGATAAATTTGTCAAGGTGTGGATATAACTTCCGCCACAGATACCTATTTCTGTTCGTTACTGCAGCTCCTGCAAAAATCATTGTGTGAGTGACATAAATGCTTGTGAACTTGGAGATATATTGTATTTTGTTTTGTTTTACAATTAACGCACGCTCAAGGTATTTGTGTACTATTAAAATGTTTGCACACAGAACATCTTTTTTTTTAATTATGATTAGCTCTCTTGATCGATTAAAATAGAGCTTGGGCCATATTCATCGAGGCACTAACAATGGTCTCGGTGAGTTCATCTAAGACCAGCTTTAGGGAGCGCTTAAAAATGCGTAATTAATTTGGTGTTAGAAATTTATTCCAAGAAATTTGAGTGCAACCAGTTCACGAACGACGTATTTTCCCTAAGATTTTATCTTAGGTCTGCGAAGAAAGGCATTTGATCACTTCTAAACTGTCTATAAATATTGCAATATCCGAGCAGCGGTCTGTTAAATAGTTGTGTCTTTGTCTTCAAAGATGGTACAGTGGTAGTGATAGTGTAGAATAGGTGACTGAAGTCAAAGCTGAAATCAATTTCCGGTAATCGAGAGTCGGTTGTTTGGGTGAGGCTACGATAAAGTGTGAAAAGTACAGCATGTCTTAGATTTAACTTTTTCCACTATAGAGTGTCTCTAAGCCTATGGACAGAGGTCATTGCAATCTGAATTCCATCGCAAATATACAATATAATAGAAAATGGAGCACAATGTGAATGTTTTTAATGCGACAGTATGCTTTCACAGGCACATCGTTGCATTTCTTGTAATGGTTTTATGTATTTCTGTTTTTTTATTGCTGATATGCCATAAGTGGTATCATGACCGTGGTATACACATTTCGGTTTCAAACCCCACCGTAGCAACTTGGGGTTGCTTTTTTATTTCGCTATAACTTATTTTCTTTTGTTTTAATCAGATATTACTCAGGATGAGGCTTAGATACCAGGTAGTGCTCGAGAAACTCAAAAGGATGTCATTTAACTTGGGAGGGATAAGGATTATTTTTCTTAAGAGAACCATCTCCATTTTAGCCTAATCAATGCTTTGCATGTCTTCTGCAAAATGTCATAAATTTTTACATACTTTTCATTGAAGTTTATTTAAATAAATATTACACATATGCATACTGTTTTTTGATTTGCAATCTCAAAGGCCAACAATACGATGATAGTAAACAACTCAAACCATCCACAAGACAATACAACAGATTATGAATTTATATATATGTTTTTACAAGAACACATTTTGCAGCTATAGCCAACATCTCTACTATGACACAGACATCCTGACCGCTGTCACTTATTACATTTATTCAATTTCTAAGTTCGTTCTACCATGCGAAACATTTGGACCTCTTAAAATAACCAAATTAGAAATACCCCCACAATTTACTGCCACTTTCAATGAGCCAGGCAGAAGAGATAGGTTGAATTAAACTACCAAAACATAACAAAATGCAAAACAAATCCGTTTCCCATTAAATGTGTCTAAATTAATTTCCATAAATAAACTTTTCTGTCAATCTGTACCAGCAGCGGGCACCCTTAAATCCCTTAAGTCAAACATCATCCACCATTGTTTCCCTTAGAAAAAAAAAAAAAAAAAAAAAAAAAAAAAAAAAAAAAAACCAAATCATCCAGATACAAAAAGGATCTTCAACAAAATAGAAAACCAAGAAAAATAAAAAGAAAAATCAAGAAATTCGGCCTCCAAAGGATGTACTTGCGCCATTTATTTTTACGCAGGGGTGGACAGTATGAGTGACCTCCTGGATGTTTAACATACTCTTTGCTTCCGCCACTCCGACTAAAAGTAACAACCACAATAAATTTAATTTCTTTAATATAAGCACACAATTGTCCTTTTCGACCTTTGTCCTCTATGATTCGTATTTTGTGTAATTTTCTTTGCATTTTAACATTTGAATAAGTTGGCAGAGTTTTTATTATTTTCTTTTGTCATTCCTTTAAGCTTTATGTACATTAAAATGTGTTCTTTGGACTTATGTTATGTGGACTGATGTAGAGTTGAGATGACTCTTAAATGTTAACCAGGAAAAATGACAATGTAGGGAATGAAAGAAGTTTCTGTCCATAGTCATTGTTGTCTGTTATTGTTGTTTGTAATTGCTTTTTTTTTCTTGACAACACATTGAGATAATATTGGCTTTTGTGCAAGCAAATGTTGGAATTTAATCTGAAAATCCGTCGAGCGGTCTGTCGAGATGTAAATTGTTATATTACGAGTTTCGTTGTTTTTTGTTGTAAAAAGAGCAATTGATACAAAACAGTATTCAGCAATTCGAATAGCAAAATGAGGTACTGATACCACAATATTCGGCTTTTTTCGCTTAAATGTTACCTAAAAGGATCTGGCCCTTCCAATTGGGAGCTACATATGTGTCGAATACTAGATGGGATGGAAAGAAACCTCCTTGGGAATGAAAAAAAAAAAAAAAAAAATTAAATATTTTTTCATTTTATTCAATTTTCCAACTTCTTGATCCCGTCCGTAAAGTAATTTTCCGAAAGGTCTGCAAAATACTCCTCCGTGGCGTCGATGGTTTCCTCGCGTCAGCTGAATTTTTTATTGATGAGCCATCTTTTGAGGTTTGGGAAGAGATAATAGTCCAAGGGAGCAAAATCGGGCGAATACGGTGGATACGACAGGAATTGAAGCCGTAAGTCATTGATTTTAGCCGTGGTTGCGATGCTCTTGTGCGCCAGTGCATTGTCTTGCAAAAACAAATTATTTTTTTTTTGCTTCATGTGAGGCCGTTTTGCAGCGATTTCGGCCTTCAATCGCTCAATAATGCACAGTAATACTCGCTGTTGATGGCTTTTCCTTTTTCGAGGTAGTCCACGAAGAGTATGCCATGAAAATCCAAGAAAACCGACGCCATAACCTTTGCGACCCATCGAACCTCCCTCGGCCGCTTCGGAGCACTCGTATCGGCTTCAGTCCATTGCCGGGCACTCATTCTGTTTTCTGCGATTTTGCATCAGCAAGTCCAAACACTCTTTCAAAGTGCTCTCGCGTTCTTGTTTTTGGTCAGGAGTGAGTATGCGCGGCAGGATTAATTTTTCATATGCAGAATATTGCCCAAAATATGGCGTGTGTGCTCAGTATCAATCTTTGTGCACCTGTCGGAGCATTAGCCCCATAATATTTATCAAACTTTTCTTTTGTTTAGATCGCCGTTTTGCCTCTCAAAAAATAATGTTTTATGTGAGAACGAAAATCGTTTTTGTCCATATTTAACATGATACCAAACACGTCAACAACAATCAGCTGTCAAAAAAAAACTAAAGTCAGTCTCGCACTGAAATTTCGCATGTCTGCCTAAATATGAACGGACTTCAAAGCACCATAACCTCTTTTGCAGTAGCAGCGCATTCTGGCGGTCAAGGAGGTTACTTTTCACTCCACCTAGTACATAAGTATGGTAATTTGAGAATATGTTTGAAAACTCTATCGGTAGGCATGGTCTGCAAGCGAGATAAATTCTGCGCCGTGGCTAAATTAAGTCACAGTCAAAGGCACTTGTTTGCATTGAGATTTATCAACTATAACAAAACTGGCTACGTTTAGATCGACACAAGGCGTATAATGCAAGTCCGAATTTTTTGAGGCACCAAGCAACAGGTAACTACCTTGTTGTAGCCAAAATATGAATGAGAATATCCTTTTCATTGTCAAGTCAAACTACATAATACTGTGAAGTAGCACAAGATCCAATAGTTCCATTCGCAAGAGCTTGCCACAACTTTAGTTAATTGAGAGTCGTTTCAATTACCCAGAAGTTCATTTTCGCCAATATGCTTCCAAAACTTGTGGCAGTAATGCCATAAAGCCATCAGTCATAGCTAAAGATGCAACTGATTCGCTCGCTCCACGGGTTCTTAACTATATAGTTCGTTACCATGACGATTGCGTATATCCCCGCTTGGAAGATAGACGCAAATTTTCCTAACGAGGAGCGAAATCTAAAGTTATCATCATCTAGAAAGACACCTGTACCGCATCCTGAATCGGTTTTGGATCCATCCGTGAAGACCTGACTACATTCATTTCCTGGCTTAGAATTTGGTTGAAACTGGTCTTGAGCATAGAGAAACTCAATTCGTGTTTTCTCAGCAGCAGGAAATATGGTATCATTGCATCAGACGGGATGTCCATTAGATCGGAGTCAAAAGACAAACGGCCTGTTTTACCAAATACCACGTATTTTAAACGGAAGGTGGACTCATCAATTCCTATAGAGTAGGGCCAGACACGCTAGAGGAAGCCTTCATGTAGCAGTGACAGACCATTATCTGGAGCTTGGTAAAACTAGTAATAAGCCTGTTTAAGGACGCACAGGCTGTAATTGTCTTTATCATAGCCGTGTAGATCCATAGAACAGATCGGTGACAGGCCAAATTTCAGCTCCTTTGAACTCCCAAAAGGCTGAGAGCACATTACAGGCTTTCGATTAACAGCACCTTAAAGGTATTCGACGTCCATAGAAGTTTGTTATCCAGGATAACACTCAAAAACTAAGTTTCTTTTGTGAATTTTATGTTGATGCCTTTATGCACTAAATGAATCAGATCAGTCAGCTTCCTCCTTTTCGTAAAAAAAATAACCTCAGTTTTGAGAAAATTTACTTCGCTCATTTTTGGTGCGCCAATTGTCGTTCATGTCTAGGGCTGCTTGCGCTTTACAGCAGACAGTCGCTAGATACAATTCAACAGACAGGACAGCTTCACCATTTGTCTATGCTTTTGCGTAGATGTCAGAACTATTGAGCACGTTAAGCGGTGAGTTGACCAGCATGCGGAGAGACACTGCCGTCTTGCGGTCGTGATTCATGTACATAGTGTTATTTATCTGAGTTACATATACCGTCAAAAGTTGCGCTGTCGAAAGCACTCTGCATGTCTGTGAAAATGCCTAGTGCGTATTGCTTATTTTGAAGCGCGTTTAAAAGAATTGTAATGACCTATAGAGCGATGCTATAGAGAAAGACAAAAGGTACCTGTGAGCTCTTTAAGGGGAAAGGAAAAATGGAATAATGCGTCACAAAGAGAAGTGATTGACTGAAGCAAAAAGAGATGCTACTGCAGGGATGAGGCTTGATTGATACGAAATACCAATGTTAGAAAAACGTGCCTTAAATTAATTTTCCAAAGACAATCAAGGAAACCCAGTGCTAGGAATATTAAAAGGTTAGACCTGTACACTGCTGCCAGACAATTGCACCATTAATTCAATGCGCCTGAACTTACTTAAATTTAGCGTTATATTATCATAAATAGAATAAGACTGAAGACTTTTAAACCGAATGTGTTTACAAAAACATGTGAAGACTTACTATAGTGTATGAAGTAACTTATGATATTTGTAAGACATGATCGAAAAAATAAAATGTCATGGAAAAACCAGGAGTGTCTAAAGCTTTAAACTGAGCAAGACAGCATTTGTAAAAGTCTCAGCTGACCTTGTACTATGCTAGTAAGCCAAAGTCGGTAAAGGCTTCACGCATTGAAGCAAATGCTCGCATATCATCAGAATAATTTTACAGATTTCAACGATTACTTTTTCTCGTTTAACTTGGGTCACTTCTTTCAAGTCACTGTAATCATTCTTTGTACGTTAGTTACAGGATTGATTGTACGTCTTCAACATCCGAACGAGTTTTTACGAATAAAGATATATACTTGACATAGCTTTATATTTTCCGTCTCTTTACATTGCATCATAGGCCATTTAAAATCGAAAACCAGACACTTAATACTGGTCTGCAACTTTGGATTTCACTCAGCTCCTCCGAAGGAATATCTTATCGTTCCTGAATTAGTAGATGGGGTGAAAAGTGACCACCATGGGAATGAAAAAAAAAAATTTTTTAAATCTTTTTTTTATTTTATTCAATATAGTCCCCTCTTAGTTTGACACACTTATTCTAGCGATTTTCAAACTTCTTGATCCCATCCGAAAAGTAATTTTCCGGAAGGTCTGCAAAATACTCCTCTGTGGCGTTAATGATTTCCTCGCTGAATTTTTTTTATTGATGAGCCATCTTTTGAGGTTTGGGAAGAGATAATAGTCCGAGGGAGCCAAATCGGGCGAATACGGTGGATGCGACAGCAATTGGAGCCGTAATTCATTGATTTTAGCGATGGTTGCGATTTCGGCCTTCAATCGCTCAATAATACACAGTAATACTCGCTGTTGATGGCTTTTCCTTTTTCGAGGTAGTCCACGAAGAGTATGACATGACAATCCAAGAAAACTCTCGGCCGCTTCGGAGCACTCGTGCTGGCTTCAGTCCATTGCCGGTCACTCATTCTGTTCTCTGGTGTTTAACCGCTACCGATCGACACGAAAAGTCCGCCCGATTCCGCATCAGCAAGTCCAAACACTCTTTTGAAGTGCTTTCGCGTTCGTGTGTTTGGTCAGGCACCCAGCGGCAGGATAAGTTTTTCATATGTAAAATATTGTTCAAAATATAGAGTGTGCACTCAGTAATAATCTTTGTGGTATCTTCACTTTCCGGTCAGCCAACAACATTTCATGTATTTTTTTGACATTGTCCTCTGTAACCGCTGCGGACTTGATCGGTAGTGCGGCCACCACGAAATTCTCAAAACTAATTATTGACTGTGTAATCTGACAGAGCATTATCCCCATAATATTTATCCAACTTTTCTTTTGTTTCCTTCGCCGTTTTGCCTCTCAAAAAATAATGTTTTATGAGAGAACGAAAATCGTTTTTGTCCACACTCAACATGATGCCAAACACGTCAACAACAATCAGCTGTCAAAACAAAACTAAATACAGTATCGCACTTAAATTTGGCATGTCTGCCTAAATATGAACGGACTTCAACACCATAATATGGACGACACCATAACCTTTTTTGCAGTAGCAGCGCATTCTGGCGGTCAAATAGGTTACTTTTCACTCCACCTAGTATTGTAATAAATGACGTATCATTAAACTTGTAGTTACGCGTGCTTTAAATGTTTTAAAATACATATTGCCCTTAAATTAAATTAATAAGTCAAAAGTCTAGAATTGTCAGATTATGTTACAATTTTCTTCGGATTAATATATTATTAACCGCCACTTTTTGTAACTTTGGAAAATGTACCTAGTAATTAAAAATAATTAATTAGGCCATTTCATATCAAGTAAGTAGTTTAAATAAATACACTTTAAAAAACTGAAACAGGTAAATAATTAAACTAAAATTGTTTAAAAAAAAACTACAAATATTGATTCCGCATTTTTTTTTTTTATCAAACCTTGTATCAATCTATGTTTGTGGGGGTTGCTCTCTCCCAAGTTATGTATGGTATGTAGGTTGTGGCAATTAGTGATTCCATTCCTGGTGAATTGTTACTCAGCTGTCTACATAATCCGGCTAATAAAGTTGTATTACCCAAAGTGTCTTTCCGAGATGTAATTAGAGAATTCAAAATTCTTCTCTGAGTTCCCGGGTTGTAATTTCTGAATGGAATGTATTCATCTTAACTGAATCTAGAATTCTTTGATCTGAGTCCTGCTTAGATGAAAATATCTGAGTAGTTACCTAAGTCTGACTTTTGGATAGTTCCTAACGTACTTTAAAAAGTCTTCGTAGCTGCGAACGCTTTGATTTGGGTCAGTCCTGTCAGGGTTTCGCCTCAGATATTCCATCCATGATTTGAGAGAAATTATCAAAAAAAGTATTCGGTTTCTGTGACTTACTGAGCAACCCCGATATTTTTGTCATGCACAGCATGCTTGTTCAATGTCCCTCAACCCTTCGGATTTGAAATCCATTGTTCCACTGACTTACTTACTTACTTAGGTGGAGCTACAATTTTAATTGAACTTGGGCATCAACTAATACACTTCAATGTCCTTACAGGCTAGATTCGAAGACCTTGCGAGACGGAGCACAGATTTCCATTCGCTCTACATGTCCTAGCCATCTCAGGCAATTGATGCGCGGTTTTCTGACTAGGTCGATGGCGCTCTACAGCTCGTTTAGTTCGTCGTTGAATCTTCTCCTCCAAAGTTCGTCAACGCAAACAGGACCGAATATTTTTCACCCGTTTCCATAAAGTTCATGCTTCCGAGTCATAAAGTAAGACTGAAATAATCGAGGTATTATATAAAGTCTGTTGTTCTGCATAGGGTCTTACTACTGAATTGCCTTCTTAGCAGAAAAAAACAACGATAAGGAAGAGTGATTCTTCGTTTTATTTCTGCTGATGTGCTATTGGTAGAATTTATAGCACAACCGAGGTAGACAAAGTCTCTTACTATCTCAACTCTGACAATCAGTCTCATTCGCCGATGTTGTATCTCCTTTCTTGTTTACAGTATTTGCTTTTTTAAGCAACTTAACACGTAAGAGGCTATTAGGCTTAAAATGCCAGAGCACGTGTAAAGTTTTTTGAAAAATTGAATAGGGAGAGAGAGAGAAAAAGATGTTTAGGCTCAGTGGTTATTTCACTCCGAAGGGTGGTATCCAACGTTTAATGGAGAGGCTAAATTATTAGTGTAAATTGATGTTGATTTATTTTAGGCAACCATTTATCTCACGAGATTTAAGTTGCCTAAAAAAAAGAATATCTTTCGGACACGCCTGGTATTGAACCCCGAACGGTCCGATTGAGAAGGCAATACACTACCTCTCAAGCCACGGCCACCCTTTTAATGCATTTTGCAAAAATGGTGTGATGCACCATTGCGACTGATATTCGATACCTGCTGCCGGTGTCATAATGGTTGTTGAGAAATTCCGGGATAAGCGTCCAGCGTATGATGCTTTTTTTGTCTTGAGATTACAGCTTGTCTACGTTATAGTATATCTGCTCGCAGTATTTCTTCTTTATTGGAGGCACGCTTTACGTTTATCGCAGTGTGATCAATTTGATTTATCATTTCTTGATCCGGAGACCGTTATGTCCGCTTATATATTTTGCGATGAGGAAACCGCCGTAGAATCAATAAAACTAAGTGTGTTGCCAGATGTGGCGTCGTCATACTTCAGACATTACTCATATGTATTGTCGAGCAGTTAGTAGAAACATTACTTGGTGGCGTCGTTGTTATCTGCCGTAGTGGCACGGGCGCATTTTATGCTTATGTTAGCCAATTTAGCCTTTATGCGGATTATCATAAGGCGCTAGCTCACGTGTTGTAAGCTCAAGATTTCTTGTCTAAGTCTGCCTCATATAGAAAATCCACACAAAAGTAAACCCTGTTTGTTTTCCCTATAACAATTACCATAATGTATATTATATTCACAGCTATTCGTCTTCTTTATGACCGGCGCCTACCGTTGCACTTCCTGGATGGCAGTGATATCAAAGGCTTGTGCTAATGGTCCGAACATTCTGCGTGCAGATACTCGTACAAATGTCGTTGTCCTTTAAACTATTGCAAGGGTTGTCAACAGTGAATCCACTTTTGTTCGAGGCTATCAATGGGTTATTCACATCTTTTTAACGTCTTCTTAGAGTTGTGAGCCCTATGACGGCGTAGGGCAGTAACTGTTGCTTTTTCAGTCTGTAAAGATTTGCTGACGCTCTTATTGGGGACCAGCACTAGGAGAAGTTATATGGCACCAGTTTCCCGATCAATCGCGGTTCATATAATTACTAAGCATTTTGCATTAATGCTGAAGGCAGCTTATATGGGTATAATGAAATTGTGAGTACAGAAGTTTTAGTTTTATAGATATCACACAGGTCCTACATTTATATATAAACAAAAACACCAAATTGTCTGAATGACGCAAAAATCTGTAGTGTTCAGAAATAAAATGGAACTCAAGAATTTTTATTTAAATTTTTAAATCTAAAAGATTTAAAATCTAAGATTTCAATTTAATAATACTTTCAGATCCAAGTGTATTCGCGTTAAACTTTGACCCACATTTATTGTAATAAATGAACACAGTTATAAATATTTAATTAAACTGAAAGCTGTTAACAACTCAAAAAGTCAAGAACCCACCAACTGCTTCATAAAAGATCAACCCATTTAAAATTTAGAGTTACAATTACAACTCCCCTTTTTCCTTGTATCTTTCATCATTTTAATACTTTTCTTTCAGTTGCTTATCAAAACTTTTCCTTGACCTCTATAGGAAATTATTATTCTTCCTGCTGTAGAGTGAAAGTTTAAAATAAAACAGAAGAGAAATTGAAATTCCTTTTTTCGACACAGTTTCACAATTTACGATTACTAAACTCTTCACGGTGCTAATGAATTTTTCAAGCAATAACCCCCGAAATGTAGAGAGTTTCACTTTGTGCATAAAAAAAAAAAAAAAAAACACACAAAATCCGAAACGTTTAAGTTTCTTCTCACCTAGGTCGTCGATTCTCTTTCTTTAACCGGATGTAGTCATTCTCACACTCGTATACATTCCTTTATTCCTGGAAATAAACAAGGTCAATTGGACTTCTACCACCTCCCGAAAACCACCATCCACAAACCAACTAAGTTGGTTGAAATAGAAAGGAAAGCCAGACAGTTTTCCAACTTTTCGTTTTACTACCATCCCGCACATTGATATTTCAGAAACTTCCACCAGTTAGCGGTGAGGTTAAGTATCTTAACATACAGTTATCTCAAGACACACCTCCACTACGAGTTAAAATATTATTGCAAGGCTTCATTGAAACCAAGTCGAGATAGAATAAAAGTATCTACAACTCTCTTTCTGTATAGCATGAGAAATCAGAGAAGAATATCTGCTGTTAGACCATCCGGAGAAATCAAACTTAAAAGGCGAAAAAGTACCTTCCTATCCACTACCTAGCCTTGTGATGAGAAAAATCTAAAGAAAACCTCAGAAGATAGATAGGGATATGTTGTTGTAGAACAATCTCTACCAAGTTTAACATAGCCCATTGCAAGATTTCACAGAAAGAAATGGAATACATGCGCTTGTATTTGTATATGTAGCTGCGGATAGTAGCGCGATTTCGAATGAATTATTCAATCGCCACAATTACTCTCAATGTTGTTCAGTGTGACTTTTGTGTTAGAGTACGAAGCTGGCGACTTTGGGTGGTTTGCGGATGAGGGCTACCATGTCAGGTGCAGAAAGCAACTCCTATCTGCTTGTACATTCCCTGGGAATAACATCTTCAGAAATATACTTTTATTCAAGAGTGCCTCCCTCTTAAATACTCTCTTCCTCCATGCCAAAGAGTTACGTAGTGGCATGCTACTGTGTTTTTTAGGTGAAAATTGCAGATTCTAAAGTACCTGGGTAGACAGATAATGTTCACAGGAATCGGCCGGACTGGGCTGAAAGTTTAGCAGCCAATTTACATGATTTGTATTGGAGAGCTGAGGATTTTTCGCGGTTTTACGAGTATAGGGTACACCTTCACCACCTCACCAACATTATTTGCAGGTAAACCCTTTTTCTTTTTGCCTTTTGCACCAAAGGGGATGAAAATTGTGGCGTTTTGTTTTATTTTTCTTTTCCACTGATGCGGTGGTGGTTTGCTTGGCTGAAATACTTCTACCTTTTCTACCAAATTTTAGGTACAAATTAAATATTGAAATATTGGATTAAGGGCGTAAACTCGTACTGGTGAACACAACAACTATGCCGGCTCGTTGGTTTCAGTTTTTTCCCATTGTTTTTCTTTTTTTTTTGAGAGAGTGAAGTGAAAGGGGTTTAGATTTAATTTTGGTGAGAATTTTCAATCGACCCATCGCATCCTTAAAATGGCTGTTACCAGACTTTATTTGGGGAAGCAAAAGTTCCAGATCAAACGATTCGAAAAGAGTTTTAATTATTTTACGAGAATTTTCAAGTAGAAAAATTTGAATAATTAATAAGAATGAAGGAAATTTTACTTGGTTGCGGCTAAAGTGCCTACGTTAATTGAAAACAAGAAGCCAAAGTTGGACGTCTTTGATTTTTTATATTGCTGGAGGGATAATAGTTAAGGGGTTAGGTCACTCTATAGGCTGTAAAACACGCTTTTTTGTGAATTTTTTTCAGGAAAAATATAAAATAAATCGGGTTTTGAAAGGTAGACGTTTATTGTACATATGATTGACTGCAAAACCAAATTTTAATTGAATAATTTATTTTAAAATGGCGGTTATGCAGCGTTTCTTAGATAATCTCTTTTTTGGAAGGGTCTACGGCCTACGGTCTACGGCTCCTGTAAATTTTGAGTTATGAGTCGCAATTTTATTTTTTTATTGTATATATCAGCTAGAGAAGTACGTAGGATTTTTGGCCAAATGGCGCATTTGCAAAATCAAACTTCGCATCAAAATTCGCAGAAAAATCACCAGAAAATTGTTAATAATAAATGAACTATAACATTTAACAAAAATATCTTCCTACGTACTTATTAAGACAAAATATTTTTAAAGATCTAAACGCGTTTAAAATTTTGAATAATAGAAAGTCATATCATGTTAACATTTATTTGAAACTTTTTTATTGTAATTTACCCTATATTATTTAAGTCTGTTATCACTATTTCGCTTTTATGATGAATTCTAATTTTGGATACTTTTGTTAATTAGAACGATTTGTCATTTCCATAGTTTTAGTTGCTACTTAATTGACAAAGAATGAACGTGTTATTTGAGTTTTAATTCTCGGTCCCTTTTTTCAGTCTGAACGTAATTTTTACTTTACATGCCTTGTTCTATATGTATTTTGAAAAAAAAGTACTTCGAAATATTTTCCGGCCATAATCTTTTGGGAAATCATATTTTATACCCTTAGTGACCATAGGAAGTAACAAAAGAAATAGATTTCATTGAAATCCTAGAGCGGCTTAACCACTTAATTGAAAAATGTGGTGTAGGACGCAATCGACTTTCACGATGAAAAGGGGTTATAAGCCTGAGAAGTTCACACGATTTTCTTGAAAGAATCCGATATTCTCAAAACGAGTTCTATTGGACATTTGCAATGTTAAAATAACCCTTTCCTCGTTTATGCTCTAAAGGAAAGCTTCGAACTTTTTCTTCTCATTTTTGGTCTACTTCAAATCACAAGAGTGTATTCGCAGGACTAATTTCCGAGAGTTTTTCTATTTGAAACGTGCTGTCAGAGACGGTCATACAATATTAGGATACCTTTTGTAATATTAGGATTTTAATTTATTATTCGGCAGTCTCATTGAATGCAAGCTTTCATGAGGGAATATTCTATTCTATATACATATGTAGATCCTTCAACACTCGTAATCTAATCGATGACTCGCCAAAAAGACTACAGACAAAATCTCGGTTATTGAAAACAGTTTCAAAATTGTTGAAGAGTTACGTAACTTGGTCCAGAACCCAGCTGATCCTACAAAATCCAAAATAATGAAGACAGATAAAAAAAAATTTGCAGGTCTAATCGAGTTAGACTCCATGAGATCTAAGAATGAAGAAACTCCCTTACATCAAGTGTGTAAAGTGTTGAGTGACATCAAATCTAACATTCATTTCCAGTCCTTGTCCAATAAAAAATTTTCTTCCAAACAGTTTGATCTTATGCTCGAAACTATTTTCGATAATGTCGGTGATGAACTGCGACTTGATACCCCCCGTGTGTGATATTGAACAACACATCGCAATAATAAACAGCAAATTCGATGTCATACCAAACTACCCGCAGCCTTACCCGAATGTCCAGTATATAGTAGTACATCACTCATGGTTGAACTAATGGAACCAGAAGTAAATTTACGTTCGCTTCCACATATAAGTGACCTGCGGATGGTCCAACTTATCTTGTTGGTTTCCATCCAGCAGTTAGACCTCCCTACCGATGTCACCAATCTCAGGAAACTTTATATAAAGTATCAGGAGATTTTTAACATGCCTCCTCAAAAAGTTACAGATGATCTTGCTGATCTTCGCCGCTATGTACACTCTAAACGAGTATAACACCTCTTCCAATAATAAATTTTTTTTAACTTAACAAGTCATGCAAAAACCTTCTTCTCACCTTCTACTACTAGAAAATAAGAGGTGTGCGTTGTAAGACCCATACCGTTTTGCCTCAATCTCATGCTCTTCCTTTTGGTACCTACGCCCTGACTGAAACAAATCTTATCACCATAGTAAAAAGTCAAAAAGAGGAAATAACCCTCTTTCATTTAATGTTTTTCGGGATGATGATCGCACACTGCCTTTGATTGATTCTCCTTAGATGTTCTACTGGTCATTCACCACAGCCTTGACTCTCTGTCGTTACTAACATACTTTGTCGACTTTGTGTCAGTTGAAATAACGCTCGTATATTCTTAAACGTTATGTGTTGCTATCTTGTTCATCGCTTTCAATCCCATTTCTACTAAGGAATGTCTCTTCTTCGATCGGTTAACAGACTTTAGTCAATATCAAGTATCAGTAGCGTTTCCAACTATATGTAAAGAAAAGCAATTACACATTATTTTCACAACTTCGCACTCACTATTTTACCGACTATTTTTATTGAAAACTATCTAGGTACATAACTTCATTTCATCGAACTCCAGAACTCTCTCATCAGATCTACCCAATCTTATGCAAAAGTCGCCAACTTTTTTGCTACATTTTTAAAAAATCATTAACCAAGAGCTCCTCGTACCAGATGTCTCTTACTTCAATGACCAACCAAATTTCTCCATCGGTCTCTTTCTCACTCAAAATTTCAATCCTGAAGTTATTCAAGAAAAGTTACTAGACCCTTAAGATGAATTTCTATCTGGTCCATATGGTCCCCCGCCGTTTTCTCAAAAAAGTACTTCCAACCTGTCTTTACACCTTTCCTACCTATTCTGTCTATCCCTTATACAGGGAGAAATTCCCCAGATTTGGAATCCTAATCCTAATACACAAAAAGGAATCTAAGCATAAAGTCAGAAATTATTCCCATTGCTAAGCTCATATACACAAACTCTTTGAAAGCATTTTATACAAAGGCTTTTATTTTTCCCTGAACAAATTGTTTTCCAAAAGGCAAATCGATGTTATCGTAACTGATTTCACTAAAGAATTTAGTAAGATATCTCATTAATTGATCCTTTTCAAATTGTCTGCTCTCGCTTTCGAACCTCTTTTATTAAAATGGATTTCTTCTTACCAGGTTTACCGGTATGAAGCGTTTTTTTGTGAAAATAAAACACTAGTTTTAAATGGGAAAGTAAAAAAAAAAAAAACATTTTATTCAAAGTATTGGCCATTGCTAGCTACAAATTTTTGTCCATCTTTCAGGCAATTTATGGATTCCACGCCACGCTTTTGAAGCAATCCAAAAAGTCATGCAATTTTCAACTTCCTCGTAGGATTCGAAGTGCTGCTCAGCTAATGCGTGTCCCATCGATGAAAACAAATGGTAGTCAGAAGGAGCCAAGTTTGGTGAATACGGTGGGGTAGCAGCTCCCAGCCAAGTTCCTTAGTTGTATCCTGAACCAGTTTTGCTCTGTGTACAGGTGCACTGTCATGAAGCAAAATTACCTTGACATGTTTTCTGGCCCATTCTGGTCGTTTTTCAATCAATCAATAGTTTAAATTGATCATTTGTTGTTGGTAGCGATCTGTATTAACGTCTTCACCCGGTTTTAGGAGTTCGTGGTACACCACACCTTTCTGGTCCCACCAGACACACAGCGTTGTCTTCTTTGCTAATCTTTCTGGTTTTGCAGTCGAAGTTGATGGTTGTCTCGGATTACCCCTTTTTTTCCGTTAAGGATTCTGAAAATAAATCCATTTTTCATACCCAATAACAATTCGATGCAAAACTGATTTTTTATCGTGTCTTTGTAGCAAAATTTCACAAGTGGTTTTTCGGTTCTCCATCCGTCTTTCATTCAATTCATGTGGCACCCATTTTCTAGACTTTTGGGTCTTTCGCATACCCTTTAAGTGGGCAGAAATTATTTGTTGTGTAACATTTAACTTTTCTGCCATTTCTTTCTTACTCAAAGTGTCAAATATTGTTTGCAATTTGGCATCTTTAATCTTTTTTGGTGATCTTCCATGTTCTTCAATTCTCACATCTCTGAACCGTTGAAACAATCTTTTGCATGTATCTTCTGGTAGAGAATGATCACCATATGCCTCCACAAGCATTCGATGCGATTCTGCAGCACTTTTCTGTAAATCAAAACAAAAAATTAATGCTTTCATCATTTTCTGGTACAAAATACATTTTTCAGATTGCAATGATTTTGACAACAACATTTATTCGGACGAAGAAAAAGTGGACGAACTTTTGGAAGATGTACCAGAAACGAATGCGATTTTATGCGTCATATGTCAGTGTATGCAACCAAATTTTGTAATGGTTCCATTCAGATATATGAAAGTTTGCTTTGAGTGCAACATGAAACTGCAGGCTCAAGCAGTGGCTGATGGGGAAGAAAATTGTAAATGTTCATTCTGCCGAGAAATCGTTGCAGACACTCTACAAGTAAATGTTAAGTAACGAAGCATAGTTTTAAAATATTGTGTTTTATTTTATTTATTTTATTTATCATTATTATTCCATTGGAAAATGCGTTGGAAAGCTACTGTCATTGTACGTCATTTCAGTATATGCCATTCATTTAAAGCGTAAACAACAATAATTTTTTTTTTTACTCAAATATGTCGAACTTTGTGCCTGAAAAAAAGTTTTTGCGGGGAGTTCTTCTTCATAACTTTAATATGAAAAAACTGCTGCCGAAAGTCACCGTATTTTGGTGGAAGCTTATGGTGAATATGCGCTAGTTAAGCGAACGTGCCAAAAGTGGTTTACACGCTTGGAAGACGATGAACGTCCTGGGCAGCCAAAAAAGTTTGAAGATGAAGAACTGGAAGCATTACTCCATGAAGATTGTTGCCAAATACAAGAAGAGCTTGCAGAATCTTTGGGTGTCACTCAAGCAGCCATTTCAAAACGTTTAAAAGCAGCTGGACATATTCAAAAGCAAGGAAATTGGGTTCCACATGAACTTAAGCCGAGAGACGTCGAAAGGCGGTTTTGCATGTCCGAAATGCTGCTGGAACGCCACAGAAGGAAGTCATTTTTGCATCGGATTGTTACTAATGATGAAAAATGGATCCATAACGACAACCCCAAGCGCAAAAAATCATATGTTAAACCCGGCCAACCAGCCAAATCAACGGCAAAGCCGAATATCCATGGCGCTAAGGTAATGCTCTGTATTTGGTGGGATCATATGAGTGTGCTATATTATGAGCTGCTAGAACCGGGTGAAACCATCAATGGACAACACTACCGAACACAATTAATCCGTTTGAAGAGAGCAGTAGCCGAAAAACGCCCGTAATATGCGACCAGACACGAGGCAATATTTGGAAAACAGTGGATGGGAAGTCTTACCCCATCCGCCTTATAGCCCAGACCTTGCCCCTTCTGACTACCATTTATTCCGGTCAATGCAGAACGCCCTCACTGAAATACGGTTCACATCAGAGCACAATATCAAAAATTGGCTTGATTCATTCTTTGCTGCCAAGCCGGCGCAGTTCTTTGAATAATACTATTGTACATGTTTTTCTTAAATAAACGTTCAAATTTTGAAAAAAAAAACCGCACGAATTAAAATATATACCCAATATTATTATTATTATTATTATTACTATTATTATTTATTAATCTTGCATAAATTCAAAGAGTAACATACTTAATTTCAGCTTTAGCAGCTTAGGCTTTCTGCTGCGATTTTACAAAGATAGTATACCTAGAGATTAAAGTTAAGTACATAAATGGTTTTGGCAATATTGTCTTGCTTAAATAATTTAATGTTAAGTATTAGTAAAGTATATATCGAAGATAAATATTTATAAATGTTGTAATAAATAGCAAGGAAAAAGTATTTACAATACATATATGGCAGGGGAATGGGAATGGTTTTCCATGCACAAAGTGAAAGTAGTATTCACTTTCCCTAGCGTTCCCCCACAATTCTATCCTGTACTTTTCGGCAAAACAAGTTTGGTTAAATTTTATCTTCTAGTCCCAGTATTGACAAAATTTTATAAACATTTCTAATGTTAATTTCAGAAGGAACACAGAGTAAGTTTAAAAGCTTGTTATTAAATAATGATAAACTAAGATGATTGATTTTGCTGCAGTGTTTGATTGAAAGTCTTTCCTTTGCTTGACAAAGGAGGCAAATCGGAGGAGGTTTTTTGTTGATTAAATGGCTATGTGTTAAATAGTTGTGCCCAAGACGAAGCCTTAAAAAGCATCTGTTAATCTAAGTGTTGGTTGTAGTGAGATAAGTTGCTTGAATTCCCTTCGGATTAATTGAAGTGTAGTAGTGGGTGTAGTCACTCCATGCTTTTTCTTTCTTATATTTATAGTGTGTTTATGAGTTTTGTCAGATCGGAGTTGGTAGAGATAGATTTTGCTTCAGAATCTGCTCATTTATTGCCTTTAATTCCAATCTGAGCTGGAACCCATGCAAGTTTTATTTTCCTCAAAGGGAAATTATGTTATCCCAAATGTCATTAATAATAGGAGAACGCTGTTTCGTGTTGCTTAGAGCTTTGAGAACTGAGAGACTGTCCGTGAAAATAAGTGTTTTTTTTTTTTTTTTTTGATTTAAGTGCAAGTTGTGTTGCTTTGCGAATGACCAAAGATACGATTGAAAAGATGGAAAAAATAGTCAAAATCTTTTCAGCGCACAGAAGTACACCATAGTTGTTGAAAATAGCCATCCCTGAACCATACTTGTATTTTGAACCATCAGTGTATAGGATATTTCAACTGTCTGTAGAGACAGTGTTTAACAGCTCGTTGAAAAGCTGGGCATAAACTTCATTGAGAGTTACGTCTTTTGGGTTCTTGGACAGGCATTAGGCATTAGGCATTAATGATAGCATTAGGTGGGAGGAGCCAAGGGGGGTGTTTTTCAATAGCTAGACTCTTAACATTTGGGCTAAGTCCTAAATGGTTGGCAAAAGATAGTGCGTTGTACAAAGTTGATGGCCGTTTAGGGGTTGTTTTCCTTGTCAGAATTTTGGCAGCGTCCTTATGGATAGGAAAACCGAATGATGCACAGATCTTTGGAATAAGAAAGGATGTTAAAATTTCTTTCCTTTCTTGGACAGTCGAAAAACTTCCTTCGGCCATCAGATTTAAAACTGGCGTTGTTTTAAGAGTTCTCAAGGATGCTCTTACAGCTGCGTTGTATGAAGGGTGAAGAAGATTAAGGTTTGATTTTGCGCACTTTCCAAATATCACCAATCCATATTTAATTTTTGATAATAAAATTAGCATTACTATATTTAGATGACAAGTATCTTATAATATTTAATCTGGAGACTACTTTTTTTTAAACTCTAACCAATGATTCTTAAAAGAAAACTTACTATAGAATAATATCCCTAGAATGCTTAAATTGATTACATTTTGTACATTTATGTTACTGAGATTTATACTGAGACTAGGACATTTTATTTTCCTGCAAATATGCAGATTGTTTTTGTTTGTAGATAATAAGGCTCCTGATTGAGTACTCCAACTATAAATTCGGTTTAATATTTCATTGAAAATAATTCGGATTCGGTTTAAATCATTGCATTTAGTCATTAAATAAAGATCATTCGCGTATAAAGAGTGATCGATATTTTTGAATTTAGTGATAATTTCGCTTAAATCGGCATAGGCGATGATAAAGAGGACCACCGAAAGTGATGATCCTTGAGGAATGCCGTTTTTTAAACTATAGATGTTTGAGAATGTGTTATTAACTTTCGATCTGAATTTTCTGTTGGAAAGAAATGATTTTATAAAACCGTATATTTTTGGGCCGATGTTTCATTTAATAAGTTTGTTTAATATCACGTGAATGCCAATCCGTTCAAAAGCTTTCTCAAAATCTATAGAGACTATAGATATATGATTTTTGTAAGATAGAGCTGATGAGATGAACTCATCGATGTGTAGGAGGTAGTCTAAAGTGCTACGACCGTGCTTGAAAGCAACTTGATTAAAGTTAAAAAATTTTGGGCTTCCAATGTACCAAAGCAGTCTTTTTGAAATAATTTTCGCCAAGAGCTTGCTGATACAAAAAAGTAGTGAGATAGGTCTGTAGTTGCTAGAATTAGTTAAGTTTTTATTTGTTTTAGGGTTTGGGACTATGGTGGCAGTTTTCCAAGTTTGGGGTATTGTTCTTTGGTCGAATATCGAATTAAATAAGATTAATATCCGTTTATTATTTTTAAGAGGTGCATTTATAATCATGGGATAGGAAATTCTATTATAGCCAGGAGTTTTGCCTTTTACGGAGCTTGGACAGTTTTTAAATTTAACAAAGTTGATTGGTAATTCGATGAGTTCTGCAGATTTAGTTAGTTCAAAAAGAATGTCATTGCTATATAATGATAAGTATTTAGAGTCACAAAATTGGGTAGAAAAGTTGGATTCATTTGAATAGGCTTATCAACTTTCGGCGAAATGTTCAGCAATTTTAAGATGTTCAGTTAGATTTTCGGAGCCTGTATTAATTGTTTTAATCGAAAGAGAAGAGTAATTATTGGATCTATAACTTAATTCGTGTTGCTAAGAAATGGCGTAACTTATAAAGCTGTAAGGTAAGCGTGCCGCACACCTGCGGGGCTGGTAGGGCTCGATTATCTCGATTTCTTAAATAACTTAATACGAATTTCAACTTGTCAGTCTAATTTTTTGTGTAAACTGCCCTGTACAATATACATCGCGAATTTAACTCACAACATTGTCTTGTATAAGCCAATGCCTTAAGGTGGTCCTAAAATAAAACAGTTGGGTGCTCTCAAGCCACATATTTCTCGGAATCACAATTTCGTGAAAGTGTGATTTACATAAGGCACTAAGCACTTAGTTTTTTTTTATTGAAACCCTATCCCGCCCAAATTAGTGTCATCAATATTTTGAAGGCATTTTTGAAAAAGTTCGGTGATACACTACCAACATCCAAACCGTATTAAAGTGTCCATTAATCGAACAATATAACAATATAAACGAACCGTTCTATGAAATTTTTACGACATACAATCATTGCTTAGGCATATTGATTGTTTTAAATACCTATACCGAACATCAGGAAATTTGACAGCTACCTTAACAATTGTTCCAACTGAAATTTCTATTATTAAAAATATAAAACCTTTATATTTCCACTTGAAAGACCGTTCCTCTAAAATGGCCCTTTGGAATATGATTTAAAAGAGATTATCATTAACATCCATACTTTGAATTCCCCCATAGTTTGTTCATATTTCAGCGACAGTGCAAATCTTGTTATTCGCGAGTGTACTATTTTTTGGGAAAAGGCAAGAATCCCCACAAAATCACTACTCAACTCTGTGAAGAAGCTTATAAATTTGTATCAAACTTGGAGAGAATTGCAAAAAAATTCAACTAAAACCCAGGAGGTGTATAAACGACGAAAATCAGATATCCAGGACGATTTGGATAATATATTTGACATAGCAAATGCTGATGCTATTCAAAAAATTAAAATAGAAGAGGACAGAGTTTTTTTTACAGCGTCAGAGAGAGCCAGGACGACCGGGCTGCTTAGCGGGAGTTGATAAAAAAGAATCTGAAAAGGAAGATAGGGTAAGACAAAGGCGATTAGAAGAAGAACAAAAACGTAATAAGTACATGTCATCGGCAATACCATCTACTTCTTCAGCGACGTTGGAGGATTTAAGTCCTGAAGAGCACGTCATATATGCAAGCTCCGACGAAAGCAGCGAAGTTCTTCAAACTGTTCCTAAATCATCATCTGAGGCAAGCTCAAAACGAGGTAGAAAGAACTTTGTTACTCCAAAATTATTATCCTTAGACAGATGTCGGTTGAGCATAACAGACTTTGTTTATATACTTCAGGCTACAGTGGAGGCTCTAGGGCTTAACTTTGAGGATTTTCCGATCAATAAATTTTCCATTCAACGCGTGCAGACACGGATCAGAAAAGAAAGGGCAGAAAATATTAAAACTGATTTGCGAAATAATGATCCGGAGGTCGTTACTGTTCACTGGGATGGAAAATTGTTACCTGGCTTGAATGTAAGGAGTGCTAAGGAAGAACGATTTCCTATTGTTATTACTTTTGGAGATGAGGAACAACTTCTATCCGTGCCAAAATTGGATAATTCTTCTGGTAAAGAACAAGCTAAAGCTGTTTCTAGGGCAATTAGAGACTGGAACTTGGATGACAGATTATGTGTTGCGATACAACTGCATCCAACACAGGTCGCTTTTATGGAACATGCGTGCTCTTAGAACAGGAATTAGAAAGAGAGTTGGTCGTTTTTGGTTGTCGACATCATATATATGAGCTCGTGCCTAAAAGTGTCTTCGAAACGAAGTTCCACCAAGTAACAATAAGTCCAGAAATACCTCTTTTCAAAGTGTTTCTAGATGAATGGAAAAATTTTGACACTAAAAATTTTCAAACCGGTGCAGACATTGTTAAAGAGAATTTTAATGATCACGAAATTACCGAAATTCTAAGTTTTTACTTTGAGGAGTTACGAAAACCAAATGTTAGAAATGACTACCGCGAACTTTTGGAGATGAGCAACAACTTCTATCCGTGCCAAAATTGGATAATTCTTCTGGTAAAGAACAAGCTAAAGCTGTTTCTAGGGCAATTAAAGACTGGAACTTGGATGACAAAATTCAGATTATGTGTTGCGATACAACTGCATCCAACACAGGTCGCTTTAATGGAACATGCGTGTTCTTAGAACAGGAATAAGAAAGAGAGTTAGTCCTTTTTGGTTGTCGACAACATATATATGAGCTCGTGCCTAAAAGTGTCTTCGAAACGAAGTTCCACCAAGTAACAATAAGTCCAGAAATACCTCTTTTTAAAATGTTTCTAGATGAATGGAAAAATATTGAAACTAAAAATTTTCAAACCGGTGCAGACATTGTTAAAGAGAATTTTAATGATCACGAAATTACCGAAATTCTAAGTTTTTACTTTGAGGAGCTACGAAAACCAAATGTTAGAAATGACTACCGCGAACTTACTGAACTTTCAATAATATTCTTAGGAGGAGATGTCGATAAGCAACTAAAAATCAGGCCCCCAGGTGGAATGCATCAAGCCAGATGGATGGCAAGAGCAATTTATGCAATAAAAATATTTTTGCAACGCTCGCAACTTAAGTTGACAAAAAAAGATAGTGGTGGATTGAAAGAGGTCTGTGTCTTTATTGTGATGGTTTATGTTAAACCATGGTTGCAGTGCAGTTCGGCAGTAAAAGCATCCTTTCAAAAATTGTATCAGCATCTATATTATTTGACCGAAGAGACTGTAGTTTTATCTTTATTTGATGACACTGTGGACTTAGACACAAAAAAGAAAATGGTGGCTAACTTTAATAAGGAAAGTCAATCCCATTCTCTTAAAAGATATGTCCCATCGAAAGAAGCAATGTGTAATTCAATGCAGGGTTAGCTAATTTGACTATTTATAATTGTTTTATATTTATTATTGACTGAAATTGTTCTTTTATTTGATTAAGATAAAACGTTGGATGATTTTGTGTAGGCCAAGAGTAAAAATTTATTTTCTCGGTTGAAAATAAATGAAACATTTCTTCAAGAAAGTACATCTTCGTGGGATAACAATATTTTCTATTTAGAAGCCAATAGAACGGTTCTTTCTCTTAAAGTAGTGAACGATACAGCCGAAAGAGCTGTTAAGCTAATGCAGGATTTTTACGGACTTTTGACAGCTGAAGAAAAGCAAAAACAATTTCTTCTTTGTTGTGTGAAAGAGCACAGGAAGTTATATCCTGATTGCAAGAAAGAAGTTTTGAAGAGAAAGTATCCGCAATAATTTATTTTTCCTACTTATTATTCCTATTTAAGTGCTTAGTATAGTTATTTAATAAAAAGTTGTAATTGAAAAGAAATATTTGCATGAAAAAAAAAATTGTTTCTAAATCTTTCATACAGATTTTTAATGTTGACTTTGCCGTCTAGTCAGCACGTGTTAACATCATCCCAGGAGGAAAATATTCTGCATGGAAGTTAGTATTGGCATTAAGAAAACCGTGGGATATGTTTAACTCGCTTTTCGAATTCGCATGAGGACATTCATACATCTGAGGCATCTGTCTAGATTCTAGGTTATAAGTGTCTTAATAAGGGTGCTGTGGGTAGATCGCCCAAACTTTCTTGTTTTTTCTCTGTTTTTACCATTTCAAGATTCATTTGAAAATAGTTTTTAAAGGATGAATGAAAAATCCCCAGGCGCCTCCGCTAATGAGATCAAAGTAATAGGGTGCTCCAATTAGATGTTTTCTTTGTAATTGTACGTAATCTACCTTTTACATATACTAGGTGTGGTGTAAAGTTACCTCTTTGGGAATGAAAAAAAATTTTTTTTTAAATGTTTCTTTATTTTATTCAATATAGTCCCCTTTTAGTCCCCTTTATTGTAGAGATTTTCCAAATTCTTGATCCCGTCCAAAAAGTAATTTTTCGGAAGGTCTGCACCATCTCCGTGGCGTCGATGATTTCCTTGCGTGAGCTGAATTTTTTATTGAAGAGTCATCTTTTGAGGTTTGGGAAGAAATAATAGTCCGAGGTAGTCAAATCGGGCGAATACGGTGAATGCGACAGCAATTGGAGCCACAAGTCATTGATTTTAGCCGTGGTTGCGATGCTCTTGTGCGCCAGTGCATTGCCTTGCAAAAACAAATTATTTTTTTTTGCTTCATGTGAGGCCGTTTTGCAGCGATTTCGGCCTTCAATCGCTCCAATAATGCACAGTAATACTCGCTGTTGATGATTTTCCTTTTTCAAGGTAGTGCACGAAGAGTATGCCATGACAATCCCAGAAAACCGACGCCATTATCTTTACGACCCATCGAGTCTCCCTCGGCCGCTTCGGAGCACTCGTGCCGGCTTCAGTCCATTGCCTGACACTCATTCTGTTTTCTGGTGTGTAGTAGTGGATCCAAGTTTCATCAAAAGTTACCAATCGACGTCACGTCAAAAGTCCGCCCGATTCCGAATCAGCGAGTCCAAACACTCTTTCGAAGAGCTCTCGCGTTCGTGTTTTTGGTCAGGAGTGAGTATGCGGCACCCAGCGGAAGGATAACTTTTTCATATACAGAATATTGCCCAAAATATGGCGTGTGCTCTCATTATTAATCCTTGTGGTATCTGCTAGCTCGCGCACCTTCACTTTCCCGGTCAGCTAACACCATTTCATGTATTTTTTTGACATTGTCCACTGTAACGCATCGGAGGGCCTGTCGCTGCGGACTTGATCGGTAGTGGAGTTGCGGCAATATTTGACGGTGTAATCTGAATGAGCATTAGCCCCATAAAATTTATTCAACTTTTCTTTTGTGTCCTTCCCCGTTTTGCGTCTGAAGAAATAATGTTTTATGAGAGAACGAAAATCGTTTTTGTCTATACTGAACCACAATCAGCTGTCAAAACAAAACTACAGACAGTATCGGACCGCATGTCTGCCTAAATATGAACGGTTTTCAGGGCATGATAACCTTTTTTGAAGTAGCAGCGCATTCTGGCGGTTAAGAAGGTTACTTTTCACTCAACCTTGTATTGCATTATACTCGTATGTTGAAATTTATATGCATTTGGTCCAATATTAAAATATTAAAGTCTGATTTTTCATGTTCCAGTCCTCTAGCACTCTATTTATTATGAGGTGCACTACGTATTATAGGTGCTCTCTTTATCTCTTAAAAAATAACATTAATTAATAAATGAGTAAGTTTTTGAAAAAAATTCCGAAAAATCGAAGGTGTCACATTTCCAAAAATACAAGAAAATAAGGCATTTTGTCCTCATCACTGGACGTACACAGATTTTTTTTTTATAATCTCGCGCGCGCACCAAGGGGATATAAATACCCTTTTACTGGTTTTTTTCCATGGCGCGAACGGGTGGTGTATTATTAGGTTTAGATATTTTTCCAAAGGTGATTGTGATTGAGGAGCCAGTGCATCCTCAACCAGTGTGTCTTAAGTACGTGCTAGCTGTTAGTTCATTACATTTAGCCCAGCTAGTAACCACTTCAACGTCAGTGTTATGCCTTCATGTCAGAGTTGACTACATCCAAAATCAAAGAAAAGACTTTTTTTTTCAGAGAATTGCCTCGCAAGTGATTCGAACCCGCGACCCTCTGCTTGAGGAGTCTATGCATATACCACTAAACCACAGCCACCCCATATTAACTGTGGTTAACTTCCTAGTAAACGATTTGATCACCATCACCAGCAATTCAATTAGCTGAGTAATTATTTAACCAGATCCCACTAGAAACACAAGTAGCACGGACGCCCAGTTTTGATAACACAACTCGCATGACCTGAATGTTGAAGGTTGTTGTTAATAGTGTAGTTCCCAAACTCATCCTGTGATTTTGTTAATTAAGTCATTCGTTCAGGTACAGGTGCCAGTTATATTCCTCCTAGACTTGGCAATTGAGAGTAAGTGTTGGAGAATTATACACTTGATGAGCCCCATCGGGAAGAGTACTGACTCCGCGACAGTGACAGCGAAGTTTGAGTCGCATCGGCACTATTATTCCGTTCTATATTATTGTGGCCAGAATATCAGAGGAGAGTGATATTTAATCGAGCGCTTACATGCGTGATAATTTCCTTGCACTGTTTTACTAATTTAGAGGACGAAGTAAGTAAATGAGGGTGCTGCGACGGCAGCCTGACTATCAATAAAGTTTCTTAATTTTTTTTTATAGTAATGGAGCTGATGCTAAGTATCTTGCAAGGCTCTCAAATAGGTAGTACATAGCAGTAAAGTATGCCGCATTTTATATTAGCGCCATCACTGAAGATCTATACTTGGCAATTCAGTAGGGATAGATTAGTGTTCCATTTCGTTCTTTGCGGAATATATACTTCTATTATTATTTAAGTCAAGTTTAACAATCAGTTAAATTGAGTAAATTGTGATCGAAGCCAGATCCCTAAGCAACAGATCAACAACTTCATTATGACCATAGTGCTTTAGGGACCAGAATCCGGGTTCTCTAAATCTGATTGCACTACACGAAGAGATGTATTTGATGTGCAAGTACAGGGGCAGTATATGAAGTAGTATGTTGAGAACTCCTGTCGACCTCAAACGTAGGGCCTCTGTTACCTTGCAATGAAGGATGTTTGCTTGTTAAGAGGTGGAAGCTTAAAAGTCGGCATTTTGTAGTTGGAGATAAATTACATTAAATCAATTTTACTTAGACTAACGCCAAGTTCACAACTATATCCCCACGCGCTTAACTTATTCACAGCCATCTCTGTGAGTTCACTTATCACTGAGAGGAACATCCCTGATACTAAAATAACCACATGGTCCACGTACGCGAATACCATGAATCCAATGTTTTCGAACTTCGCTTATAATATATGTTATTGATGAACAAGTTCAATAGAACAGGCGAGATACTTCCCCATGTGGAGACTACGGATGTAGTCTATGAATGTTCATCATCACTCAAGCCCACTTTCGAACGTACTCTAAAATATCGTGTTTCGTTCCTAAGCCGTAAAATTCAGTTATGGAATGCCCTAACTAGCTCTTTATTTTCTAGTCATTATAACTTTCAAACATTTAAAACCAACGTTCATCGATACCTCTATTTGGGTCCTCCCTAATTCTCCATCGCCCGCGCTGTGTGTAAACATCTTAAAAGTACTTAAATCCATTGAACGCACGCAAATTAAAAAAAAAGGGAGTTGGTTTCGTTCAAAGCTTCGCATTGGGTGAAGTGCGCTGACTGCACACCGTCTTAGATCTTTCCACCCCGGGAAACATGTGTTAATTAGCTGTTCCAACGATTATTCAGTGTGGTTCGATGAATGTTGGATAAGAGGACAGATTGGACAGGATTTTGCTTAGTCTATCTTTCAATGGAATAGCAATACTCTGCCCAAGCCTGCAATTTAACTTTGCTTAGTGCTTTTTTGTATACCATCCTGTATCTAAAGCAGAAAGGCTCCAAGAATTTGTGTTTTTAGCAGATATTGAAGGTGTCCCTATTCAGCTCTCTTAGATCGGAGAGTTCTTCATTCCACCACGGTGGGGGAGTTTTATTGTTCCAATTGACAGGACACGAAATCTTAGGGTCTATTTTCATAGCTTTTTTGAAGGGTCCTCAACATTAGTACCGATTCAATATTATTGGGTGTTCCTAAGTTTGGGGCCTAAGACCTAAGACAGTATCCATTTATGGTCTGCAACCGATTTAACATTGCACCCATCTATCCTCCATTCGGAGTTATTGGTTGTTACTGAAATGTCAAATACTTTCTCCCACCCGCATAAAGTTGTCGAGCTTGAAACACAAAGGTCGGAGTGTTACACACTTTACACATAGTAACAATCAGAGGCCAACAAAATCATATATAGACTCTTCCATAAAGAGTGTCAATCATCCCAAAAGCAGGAACTCCTTCTCGGTGACGTGGGCCATGAACGCAGAGGCTATGAAGAGATGTTGTTTACACCTTGAACGACTGTTAAGTTATTTACTCTAAGATAGGAACATAAAAAGGCTTTGATGTGATTCTTGATTAGTACACAGGTTCTTAGCTCACTGGTATTCTTTTTGTAGAAAATATTGTATTTGTTGTCGCGGACTCTTCAAATGGTCGATCCACTGATTCATGGCTTCTGGATGATGTCAATATTATAGTCTTCCTCCTGAAAGAAGACCCGCAGATTCTCCTATGGACACTTCAAGTGTTGGAGATTAAATTGTATAACACTGATCATCTTTCAGCTGTTGTCGTCTACGATCATGTCGAGATTGTCATCCTAAGGGCTGATTGGTCTGAAGATCTTCAGCTTGGTGAACGGTATGCCGAACCTGAGCCTGAAAACGGGTTTCTCCAGCTGCGTGAGGCACCCCTACTTCGGAACGGATGCCTTGACATCTTGGGCTTACAAGTGACATTTAGGGTTGTATCTCATCTCTTTCCTAATGGACAATGGAAAATTGAAGCGTGTGTGTAAATTCTTAGCTGAAACTGGTCGTTCAAAATAAAAATCCTGCTTGTAATGGTGCCCACGTGGAGAACAAAAAAAGAGTACTTGGTCTGGCTTTTTTTTTTTTTTTTTTTTTTTTTGGGTAAATCATAAGTTCATTCTATCGTCCTGCATACATACTACTGATAATCATTCAGTGCTTTCGATTTCCTAGGTATGAAGAGAAAGGATATGGCTTATCCTGGCTTTTGATTTTTTTAAGAAACTGGTTGTATATCTTAGTGCTGAACGGAACAGTGTCCTCGCCAGCTGGTACTTATTCTGTGGGGGTGATAGGGAACTTCGAGATGAGTTGAATTTGTGCTGATATTGAGCATGTTGTTGTACTTCATGCAAATGTCTCGTAGAAGGGCAACACCTATATCATTCCAGTTCCCTCATTACTCTGGGTATTTGAAGATAACTCTATATATCGACACTGGAAACGAACCTTTCAGTTCTATGTCAACACCGAAATTCACACTGCATTCAGTCTTTTAATTCATAAACTCTGAAATCTATATCATTTTTCTACCTTGTTCCTACAACATTCAGTCAATTCAGTTGAGCAAACTCCCTCGAACCAACTTCGTACCAACTGACATTCCTTTCATTCTTCGCCGAATTAAGTCATATCCATTTTAAGTTTCCATTGCATTCCACTTAATTTCAAGTTGTAAAACTTGAGGAAAACCACAATTTACTTTTCAAAGTTTAAAATGCATGAATATGCCATTGCTGAAACTATCGTCACATGCAAACTTTAATATTCGACGCTTCTCGAATTCAATACTGCAAAAAAACGAACTACTTACTGAGCAGTTTACACTTTCATTTCCTATGCAAAGTGCACTAAACAGAAAAAGAACAAGAAGAAATAGAAACTTACCACCGCCGGAAGCATTTCAAACTTTGTATCCGTATTCCTTTTACAAAGGCCTCCGTTTATTCCTTCCCCTCGTCACATTGAAAATTCCAACAAAGTTCATATTTCTCTGACACGGCGTACCTCAAGTGCATCCGCTACCATATTGTTGCCACATTCCTTATTCAAATTCAACAAAATGCCGACTTTGCAAGAAACCGTTCATAGCACCGCCTAAAACCACCCTCTCATTCGTGTCTTGCTCTTACAAATTATTCAAGTACTCGGATAAAATTTCGGATAATAAAGCACACCTAAACCGTGCCACACTTTGGCCCTACCTGACGTCGTTACTTTGTTGACACCTTGACATTTCACACTCAATTTATAATTTATTGAGGAATTTGAATTCTACACTCTTTGCAAATGCACAGATACTAAACATACACGAAATTAGGTCACTTACGAATTAATCAGGAAAAAAAAGGAAAAATAGAAAAAAATTAAAATAGCAAAGCGGATTCTCCTGTCGTTTTGTTTAGACTTACCGGACTAGAAAAAAAAAAAAAAAAAAAAAAAAAAAAAAAAAAAAATCATCAAAGTACCGACATCCTAGAAGAACAAATGTATTTCCGTTTGAAAAGTCGTTGAAAGGGGTGTACTCACAGCGTACACAAGGTAGGCCGAGGTAACTACTATTCGTACTTACTATTTGTACCTTCTCTCAACTACTGCCTGTTCAAATGAAAGAAAGGAACTAATGTGTGAAAATTCACTAGCGAAACTAAGCGAAACGTTTTGGGCCTCATCAAAATTTATCCATTAGATAAAAATTGAAAGTTATCCACTTGGAGGTGAAGGTGGAGGATAAAAGCGAATCACGCTACTCCAAACCCTGCCACGATTACGAGACACAATGGAATTACTTTACTACCAATTCAATTTTCAGCCTAACATATTCTTATACCCTTTTCTTTCCCACTACCACCACCACCACCACCACTCAAATCCCATCAGTTGGAGGTTGAGATTCGAGTCCTGGATTCGTTGGCGTTTGCACGAGTGAGTCCTATCACCAGTGGGTGTACATTGATAGCCGAATGAGAGGAACTCACAAAAATACCAAATCTCATGTATTCAAATTTAAAACGTAACGAAGTGTTTAGTAGCTTATATTTATACATTCCGCCAGATAGAGATTCAAGGGGGATGAATTTAACACACGCCACGCACTTGTTTCGGAGTGTTCTATTCTTTTGGCATTTCCTTCAACTCTCCTACTCGTATAGCCCATCATGAAAGTGTAAACAGAAAATGTGCCATTTACATTGAATGAGCTCTCCGTTCAAATCCTTTTCTTTGGTACCTTCTCTAACACTTCCCCCTTCCAATGCTTTTTGGACGATTTCAAGTACGAGTATTGTTTCATGTTAAAGCAAATTGAGCCTAAAAGAAGTGGCAAGGAAGAAGGACGAAAACGATGAACACGATGACGAAGAGAGAGTGGATACATCCTTTTCAATAATCAAAATCGAAGTTATTCATAGGAGGAGGTTATTGGGGTGCAGATGGGGAGGAATTTTCAATTTAGGATTTGAGCCTGCCTTATCGTTGGGCATGGTAAGTCCCTTTTTTGCGCTCCAATGAAGAAACGATATCGTTTTATTGTTTTGGGGTCCTTACCTCAATTTGCGCGTTTCCCTAATGATGGCCAGCGTAAATCGATTTGCTTCGATTGTATTCTCGAAATGGAATTGCCTTTATATATATAAATTTTTTTATATTTAAGATTGTTTCTTTTTTCCAGATTTGAAGAGTGATTATTGGTAATGAATTCTGGACTCGTGTAGGTTGGGCGCTTATAGTGTGTCGGCTTCACAAACAACCGGATGTTAACGATTTGTATATAGGCTTTGTTTTTATTGAGATGTTTAATGAACTGTTGAACACTGAAATTGACGGTGCCATTAGACAAAGGGACCGTACTAAGTGTCAGTATTTTTGAAATAGAAATCGTCTGGAATTTTAGTTATCTTTAATTGTCCGTAATGTTAACTACCTTGGATATGAAGAGGAATTAATGCTTTTAAATATTTTACTACCTTTCTTTCATAGAGTTCATTTCATTCTATTTGGCCCAACGATTAATATCCTAGAGCAATATCAACTGGTGAAATACCAGCACATTGCTTTACGAGTGCATTTAATATTGATCTTTGAGTTCAAAAGAACATTTTGTCGAACCAGCTGTGTGTGGAGGTCGGTTATTCTATTTCCCTATTCGAAAACTATATGAACTACTTTTATAAAATAATAAAACTTTAATATCAACAAAGGAATGTAAAAAGTACTTATTAAATATCTCCGTACATTTCTTTATGCTCTTTTCATGCATATGTACATTGATTTGTACTATACTATGTATCATTTACTTCTCTTATTTTTGAATAAACCACCATAGAGTGCACATCGGAATTGCCTCTTTTTTTTCTGTAATTGAATAATCTAATAGTACTTGGCTTGGGTAACGCACAAGAGCAAGCAATGCGAAATATTGTGTTACTTGAACCTAGTAGTACACACAAGTTGTGTTTGGTCCGCCAGTTTTTTTTTTTTTTTTTATAATACCGCGCGCGCACCAAGGAGATATGAATACCTTTAAACTGGTTTTCTCCAGGGCGCGGACGGGTGGTGTAGTAGTTTGAAACTCAGGTGTGTTTGGTTTAGATATTTTTCCCAGAGCTGGTTGTCAAACTGGACGGGACGAGCCAGTACATCCACAACTAGTGGGTCTTAGTACGTGCTAGTTGTTAGTTCACTACATTAAGCCCAGCCAGCAACCACTCCAACATCAGTGTTATGCCTTCATGTCAGAATTGACGCCGACGGAATTTTTATATAATTACATACAAATTCTATGAAAAGAGTTTTTTCAGACAATTGCCTTGCACGGGATTCGAACCCGCGACCCTCTGCTTGCGGAGTCTATGCATATACCACTACACCACGGCCACCCCATTTTCCAGCTCCCTGGAAAATCATGCCATCTGCATATATGCTCACACGAAACACAGCTGTTAATGGAAGCTTAAATCAAGGATACTCCCCTGCATCTTGCCGAGCAAGTTTATCAGCATTCTCCCTTGATGCCGTTTTGGCTTGGTACCCAAACAAGACTCAAACTGATACCTAATTCAGGATTCTGACTGCATTCTATCAAGCCTTGCATTCATGCCTATGCATTCTACCATATTAACAACAAATTATTATACTCGTATGAGGCAGTCCAGTCAAAAGAATAACTCCAGTTTTAAGAGAATTGACTGAAAGTCTATTTCTAGTGTATCAATCGTCGATCGTACCTTAAGCTGATCCAAAGGACAGTGTATCTAAGTAGAAAAAGATTTGGTACTGTTAGTTTTAAATTTTCTTTAATTTTTCTTAAATAAATCTAAGCTACTACAATTTTAGTTGTCCAGACCGCGGCAAGGCAAGGTAACGAACTGCCTTCTTTTTTCATTATAAATCAGCTCATCACCTTCGGTCCCTTCTCACGACAGCGACTAGATATTTAGCCTGTTGAGAGTGGTTTACCAGGCCCATGCCTTAGTAATCCATGACTATACCGCTCCAGCCACATATATGCCAACGACCAGTAACGTGAACTTCCTCCAGTTGGTCATCTTCGCTTAATTGCTTTTCTTTACTCCATGTTCCACGGTTTATATTCGACTGCATACTGCGTCACTAGCTTCATGTTCAGCGGATCGTTACGCGATCAAGTGGATTCGTGTTCGGCAGGTCGTAACTCATCGATTGATGGGCCATTTTTGTCATCTAGCTGGTGACATATTCTTCGTCATTCGATTGTTCTAATGGATTTGCTTGGATCTAATAGATCGTATTATTCTATTGGATTCGTTGGTGGAATGTTGGGATCCGGTTGCAATATAAGGTAGTGAACCGAGGATGGTCAATCAAATATAAGCAAAGATCATTATCAAAATTTGAAGAATTTGGAGAACAAACTAATAAAAATATGATGTGTCGACTTGGCTTATGATCTGCATATGCCAAAGCAAAAAGAAGACTCCGCCCGGTTTCACGTATTGACCACAGTTAGCATTCGCAATCATTCACCAGCATTGCATTTATCCTCAAAACTAGTGATTCCCTTAAACTGCGTTGAAGGGACGTGTTATGCATGCCGTCAAAGATACGTTGTCGAAAGTATATTGTATATGATGCAGGTATTGCGTAGGCCTTCACTTCCAGAAGTCTTTAAAGCGAAGTGTAGCAGGATTATTGATTTGTAGGCGTGTTGTATCTTCGACAGAGGATGCATTCGAAAAGCAGTTTTGTACACATGAATCTCGACCATTCTCTTCATTTTCGTCGCGAATAGATCATAAGCTCTTGCTTCTGAAATGTGTAGTCATTTTTTCTGATTTCCGGTGAAAACTAGCAGTGAAGAGCTTTCGGCAGCTGGTTTATATTTTTTCATAGCATGACTGAAAACGAATGTGTCATCAGAAGCAAATGACTTCAAACTATCAAAGGAAGCAACAGCATTTTTGATGAACTCATTCGTCATCACAACCGCTGCAGATACTAGCTATGGCATTTTGTGCCACTCAGTTCATTTGCAATTTCGGTGAAAAGGACTGGTTGTGAGTTGATAGTAATAAGTGCTAACTTTATAAATGCCTTTGACGATATCTAGTACCGATTTTATGCCAATCGTTTTATAGCTTATATCTGCAGCAATAAAATTTTGATGTCAAAATTGTGCACTGAGAGTGAATTCAGCCCAAAAAGAAAAGTTTCCATCCTTTCCGATCATATCACCACTACTTCTTAAAAATCCGAAACTACAGATACGCTTATTCCACACCTGCTGGTTTCTGCACTAATACAATAGTTACGGAAAACCTCTTTTCTAAGGATGCAGTTGCAGACTGGTTGGATGGTTAACCTGTTAAGTTCGTCATATTCTGTTACCGCGGGATCCAGAATAAGTAAAGCAAAGATGATATTTGGTAGGGCTCACATATTAATGGCCAATGATTTGAGCAGAAGATTTCTGCCGTTTGCAGATTTTTGAATATAGTTTCTAAAAAATTTGTTTACTTAAAATTGGTGTAAATCTAAATGTTTCAGCTAAAATGTCATTGTCCATAGTATACCCCTGCTTCGCTCTGAGAGTGCTGCATGGATAGCATCAGCGGTAATAAAATACTGATTTTTCTGAACTCCGCCTTAGATTTCAAGGACTTCTGAGAACTTACACGATTTTAGTTTGAATACTGCTTCTGCGCAAGACTTTTCATATAAAATGCCGGCTCACGCTATCATAAGACTTTTCGAAATTTATATAGCGGAGAACTAAACTCGGGGCAGTGGCCTACGACGAACCACAAGGTGCTTATATGATCCAGAGAAAAAGCCTGTTTATTCGATATCGGGAGTTGAATTTAAATGTACTTTGATCCTGTTCAGAATTATCTTAGCTTTGATTTTGGTGACTTTCGGCAGAACGCATACTCCCCACCAATTTCCGAAAACCACCAGATTGTCCTTTTTCAGCAATTTGACAATCATCACCTGATTCCACTTCATTCATTACCTATGATTAGCATCGGTGTATATGGTGCAGCTTGGAAAAATTCCGTGGGAATTCTATCAATGCCAGCCGCTTTTTTTTCGCGAAGTGCGCCCTACATCTTCTAAGATGGTCCTCATCCGCTGTAAGTAGGGAAGCGTCTACATTTTTTAAAGGTGCTTCGTCTCTCTGTAAGCTTGTAAATAACGGTGTAAACGATCCTACT
Source organism: Volucella inanis (assembly GCA_907269105.1). Lineage (NCBI taxonomy): Eukaryota > Metazoa > Arthropoda > Insecta > Diptera > Syrphidae > Volucella > Volucella inanis. The sequence continues at coordinate 156,493,022 of OU026153.1, forward strand.
GCCGCACTGGTAGGCGGACTTTTCAGCTTATGGAGCAAGCGCATTTATATGGTTGCGATTATCATTATCGCGTCATACAATATGCTGATCATCTTTTCTTTTCACGCGGAACTGGGCTTCAATTTTCTCTGCTGCTATTGTGATGCAATCCGAACTTTGAGTGAAATACACTCCTTGATCTATTTCCAGTAGTCAGTTGATAATTATGTACTGTAGTTTTTCTGCGTTTTTAAACATCTGTGCTCCGGATTGATTGCTTAGATCTGTTGATCTGAGATCATCTCTGAATTGTTGCATTTGTTGTTGCACCGCGGAATGCTGGAGTCTGTCGGTATTTTATCTGGGTATAGGTAGTGAGCATATTGTCAAGGTTGCTGGTCACGGATACAGTGCGAAGGTGTATTTTAGCTTACATAAGATGATGGTCTCGCTTCATTACGATTTAGGCTCTACACCTGTTACGGACGCTATAACAACAGCTTCCAAATCGCCAAAAAAAAAGCAATGTGGTTTATCTCTTCATCAACTTATTTCAGGTGAATTTTCTCTTCAGTTAAAGGAATCTGGCCTTCTAAGCTCCTTCTTCTCAAGTTGAGGAGGGTCTTCACGTTCTGGAATCCGATCTTTGTTCATAATCGATACCCAAAGGTTGTTGTTGAAGTATCTATCTGTATACGAGGCGTTTGTTTGCGTTTCGGAGCGACAAAATCCTTGCTTGCTGGGCCACAGATCAACTGGCCCTTGTACTGTTTTATTGCGCAGGAGATCCAGTATTTGTCTTCTCCACTTCGAAGAGGAAGAGAAGAGCCTTTCAGATAGCCCTACGAGAGAGCGTGAAGTGAGACTTACTAGCAGAGCTGCAAAGTGTTCAGATGCAGAGACTCTTACTCGTTTTTTACCGAACCAATAACCGCCGATAGATGTTACTTCTATGAGACCAATATTAGTCATATTTTAAGCTACCACAATTTCCAGAAAAGAGAGAACGAATGCTGTGCTTCCTAAATATTCTATTCTGTTTTTCCTATTTAAAGATGAAATACGTCATAAAGATTTTCGATCCAATTTCCTACGATAAATTGACATCTTTACCTGTAAAGCCTTTCATGGAAGTTGCTACAAGGGTCGCAAGTTTTTCATTTTTACTTGCCTATTTTCATCCAATATATGTACCTCCTGCATCACAGTTATGGCCATATAGTACGAGAAGGCGTTTTCTAATTTTTGAATACCATAACTCCTGGTGTTTAAAGCGTATGTCCGAATGTCCAAATATAAGTACGAGACCAACCTATGAAATCGTACCCAATTGAGATGGTCATTATGTGAGACTCGAATCTCTTCCATTGCAGTAGCGCGTTCTAAGATACTAATGGATTCTCGATAAGAAATGTAAATCTGAGCCCCGAATATGTCCTAATTGAAGATATTTTCGTTGATTTCGATGTGTTTCTAAGGAATACTTTCATTCAGATAACTCATATGGTACACACAAGCTACCATAAGAAAGCAATGATCTGATTTCATACACCACAACTTCGGAAATTTTCTTCGGAATGCTTCCTTGGATTGCTTATTTCAGTTGGGTCTAACATTTTAGGGACGTATCGTTATCCACATTCCATAGTTATTAAACTCGTTGGTTTAACACTCAAGATGAACCTTTGGATCTACACGGCTGTGATAAGATCGAGCGTATCCTATGTGTGATAGGATATTCACAAATATACCTTGCAAACTTCAAAGAAGCGGGGTTTCTCTACCTAGACTGTCTCTACTCTAGAAGCAATGATGAATCTCCTTCCCCTGGAGGACGAAAACGAAAAAAAAAAGATCTGTCCTCCAAGTAGAGATATGAGCAACCTTGATCGCAATGAACTGAATCAGCGATGATGAAAGTCAAGCTGCGCTTAAGTCTTCTTGAATCCTCTCACATTTGAGAATGCAAGTTTTGTTTGAGTCACAGATTGCAATAGAGTCAAGGGAAATAAGATCGCCAATAAACATGCTAGGCCAAGCTAAGGGGAAAGTTTTCCACTACCCACGCCAACGTTAGGTCTGCCTGTGCTCTCGATTAGGCTTTCCATTGATAGTTGGGTTTTATATGAATATAACTGCAGGTGACATGACTCTTCAGGATGCAAGCAGACTAAACAAATTATCCCTGTCTCTAAGAGCTCAGTAACTTTTTTGCTGTCTCACAGTAGGCAAAACTATTGACTGCTCATGAGGAACTACGCTTTAGCTTATCATCTAAATATGCTTTACATAAGTAGTACTACATCCTGTAAGCCTTTGGGTGAGGGTGATGACGGCACCACCGAACACTATTTCTGTGAGTGTCCGACACATGCTCGCATCAGGTTACATGTACTTTGGCTGATGTGGGGTGTGCAGGCACTTTTATCACACATTCTGTTGGAAGTAATAGTTTTATTTTAATTTAAGTTAAAGAAAGAGCAAACCAATTTCTTAAGCTTTTCAAGTCCGGACGAGGATGCACGTTCCTGTACTATATTGTCGCAGCATATAATGGAACCCCCTTTATATATATTTATGTGTATCAAGAGTAACATTTGATGAGTTTTTAATCGTAATTACTCCAGATTTTCAAATGACAGTAATACTCACCAGCAAATCTTTACCTCCTGTTGGTTTAGGAAACATAATTATTGTCAATCTTGGCATATTCTTGGCCAGTCACAGAGCAAATTTAGATCAGTTTGCGATTTTCCCCATTTGGTTTTTATCGCTTAGCTGCAGGTGCGTCTTTACACCACTTGTAACTAAACAATAGGTAGACCATACAGGTAACATCTTTTGCGGCTCAGACTGACCTGTTCACTTATGTATTTCTGTAAGGAGTGATACATTAGTGCCATCACTTATGTTATGCATATTCCTATACAGTTTTTCGCGAGCTCAAATGTTGTCACAGTTAGATCAAGAAACCTTTGCACAAGTTTGGTTTTCAAAATGAAGACTATGTTCTTCTTTTTGTCTGAAATCAAAACATAGGACCCAGAGATCCTCTTGCCTAGAGCATTTCTAGTTGATTGATGTGTTCAGCCGAAATTGACAAATAATAGTCTCATTGTCTTTCGCGAATACCAACGGATAGACAGATTACTTTAAAATATACCAGATCTGAGCATTATTCTCGTGGGATGTTGTCAAAGTAGTTCACTTAGCACACTCATTGGCATTATGCCTATTTATTAATTCTCTTATACGTGCATTCATTTTCAAGCCAGTGCATGCATATTTGAACTTTCCATTTTCTTACAGGCTTCACCATCCTCTTGTATATACAGAAACCTTTCTTTTTTTCAAATGTCAACATTTTCTTAATAAATCGTACTCAACTTTCAAATTTTCCTTTCACTTAGTCTTTTTTCGCTATTCCTTCAGAAACTACTTTATATTCACTCAGAAAATAATTCGAAAAAGTCTTTGACTTTAAGGCCAACTTATTTCAAATTACACTTTTGAACTCGGAAACTATGATATGTTTAAAGTAATTTGGTCATGCACCCAGGGAACCTTTAAGTGCTTCTCATGTGTCTGGACTTTAAAATTCTATATGTTCTATGTCAACCAACTTTTCTGGATGTTGACAAACTTTTAAAACTCACCAGGTGTCCATATAAAAGTTTTTTTCATTCACTACCAACTATTAGGTTCATTATTTGTATATCCTTGAAGTGCCTTTTCCGTATTATCAGTGCTATTTGAGAAAAGGTCAACAAATAAACTCAGCAATCAACCAGCATAGGGGTTGCATATACGAGTAAAAGGACCAGCTCATCAAGACACAATTTCAAAATCATCATTTGTTTGTGAATGACAATCCTTGAACAAACCATTTTGCTCCAAGGCAAGTTCGCTCTCTCTAAGCTGTCTCTAGAGGTACATACCATATCCCTAGGACTCCTCTTGCAAATTGTCATTCAATGATACTCATCTGTCCAGTTTTGTGGTTGAACAAAGCTGATTCCCTTCCACTCAGGGAATTTGGATATCCTAGGAAGCTGAAAATTAAATACCTACATGGGTCAACTGGTGAGACAATTTGAAACGAAGTGCATTCCTCTTAACGAATCCCTTACCTCTTTTGTATGGATAGGATCTACAAAATCCCTGCCTAACTATAAAGTCGAAAAATAAATCCTCTCTGCCTTAATTAGGTTTGATTGAAGCATGCTGTATATGAGTATGTACCTGCTATTTGCATACCTCGCGTGAATCCCAATAGGAAGCAGCAGAAGATCCTTCCTTCTAATTGCATCATCATCAAACATGTACTAATGAAACAAGTCCGCCTGAGTTTAAGTACCCCTCAATGGACAAGAAATTAACTATCCCTTATGGGGTTCATTCGATCACAGAAAAACAACAAATTTCTTTCATTTCATTCATTTCTAGCCACATTACATCGTCGGGGGTAGTGAAGTACTCGTGAGTAGGGTGAGTGTAGAGGGATTTGGAGGTACTTCAACCAACGCTTAGAACACTTTGGAAAACTCAAGAGGACAATGTCGTCGATTGCCAAGGGCTGCTCTAAATATTTACATATTCTCTAGAACTGATGAAATTCTTGTTCAGAGCTAAAGGAGCCTGAGGGCGCATTTAAAATATTTTTGGCTTACCGATGCAATTTTGTACGAATCATCTCTCATAGATGTAGGATGCACTAGTACGAGTATATTCGTACATTGGTTGCTCACAGTTCCAAGCAAGACCTTCAATGCACGTACTTTGTAGTAAAATTTTGTTTAGCATTTTTATCCAGTTTTTCTGGAATCGAGGGGCAACAGGGACAAGTAAAATGATAAATGAACTGCTTTCGTTTTTGGAGAATATGTAGAAAAACGAATGGAAAAGTATGTAGTGAAGTGAAGGGAGGAGTGGAAACAAAAGAAATTTGTTAGTGGCTTAGTAGATATTTATGGATGAATGTCGTTTAAATATTTTAATATTATGTGTGTTTGTATGTATTCAAACGTGCATGAAACCGGGCAGACCTTCAAAGAATTTTAGGTAAGTCAGACAGGGAACCTCAGACGACAAATGGTTGTGAGAAAGGAATCCATACTCGTAGGCTTTCCCACAAAAATGCTCTTGGGGATGAGTCAACCACTTTCAGGTGCTGTGGTGTTATGGTTTTAAGACAGAATGAAAAGTGGTTCTTTGTGCTTTGGCAGGGTAATTTATATAACCGAGCAAATTAGTATAGGAAGCGATTCATTAAAGTATTTTTGAAAGTAGTAAAAAAAAAAATTTTTGTTTTGAAAGATACGGCAGTTATATCGTTGATATTTTATATCTTTGTTTACATTTTCCTTGTACCGATTTTCCTATGATAGGTATTTTTCGATACGACGTTGAAAAACTACTATTTTTTATTTATTTATTTATTTATTTTTTTTGTATTGTACACTGTGTTTGGTGCGGGGGAAATTGCAAAAGTTCAGCTGACATTCTAGAGACATCAGGAAGCCTTCATAATGAATGCCCGTATCAGTAGTTGTACTCTTAAGAAACTCAATGTTCGATGGAAGTTACATCTGAGAATAAATGTAGGCAGCCCTAACCCGAGCTCATGCCCTTATAAGCGATTTTCTTATCCCTATCTAGGCATTTAGTTCTTCAAAGATTGTATTTTCTGTAATTTCACTGTGATCTGCGAACTGGACAATGCTTAGCTGACTCTGTCTTCCGACTGCATCCAAAGGGGTATTGCATGCCCAAATAATCTAACGAGATACGTAAGTTTATTTTACGAGACGTGACAATTATGCAAAAATGAGAGCACTACATTCTCGATTAATTTTGAAGTTAACCGTAAAAAACTGACTTCATTTTATCATGGTCCAGATTCCGGTAGCAGCAGGTTTTCAGTGTATTGAATTCTGATTTCGTGTGCTCTCAGAAACCGTAGTTTTAGTGCTATTATACAGGTGGTATGTTCATAAGACTTATTTCAAGATATTATTGTAACGTAACTGCCAATGGAAGCAAATACAACTAATTTTTGAGCAAAAAATAGGTCTGAGAACACATCGCATTATGTAAATACCAATGAAAAGGAGATTCATCAGCGGCAGAGAAAATCCTAATGCATCCTGATGTGCAGTCTCGCACTTACTTAAAAAGTTATTTTATTAAACAACTGACGCATGCGTAAGGATTAGTTTTATTATAGTGGTAAAAATCTAGAGGACTCCCTCGATGACAAGGTTCATGTTTTGCCGAAACGTCCTTCACACTGGCAAAACCCAACGCATTTTGGAAGTTCATGATGCCACATATTTAGTCCAAAGAAATTTGCTATCCATAATGGCATCTACTGGAACAAACAAAGGGTAAATATTTTAGTAATAGATGAGTCAGACCAATTAGCTGACGCAACGAATCTCAAGATTTAGGAGCAATAAATATTAAATACTTTAAGAGCTGCTAGCGCTTTATGGCAAACAGTCACTAGACGTGATCTAACAGACAATGCTGCTATATGATCTACCATATGTATATATGCTTGAGTGTAGATGATAGAGCTGCTGTCATCAAGCACAGTAGCAACATACATGTTCACAGTTGCAGCAGAGATAAGACGCTACACTTTGTATAACTTTAATTTACCCTCTCTATCAAATGTTGACCACATTCAGCATTTCAGTCACGATTCTATTTACTGTTGCTATTGTATAATCAACAAGTGTTTTCAATAATTTAATATGACCATGCATGCTCTATCTTACACAGGGTATCTATTCGCAATGCAGTTTAGGCCACATGAAGTTCACACGTTTTCTTAATGTTCTTCTGTAGGAAGAAAGTCAAACTTCTGGGTCTGGCGCTCTTCAAAAGTGGGTTGTTATCCTTAATATTATTCTTCCAATAACTCTTAACGTTGTTTTAAGCATTGTTATCAAAACGTATGAGGAAATCAATCTTTCTGGCAAACAAGGACTAACGAATCACGTGATGACATATCTGACTTCCTTAATATCCAAAACCGGTTTGCATGAGATACAGTATTCCTTGCTCTACGCTTGATGATAAACCTCAGTTCATCTTGATATTTTTAAAATATCATACTCAAATCTTCGTGACTTCGTTGAAAAAAAGTTTGAATGACTTTCCTTGGAGCGTAGTTGATCTCTTTTTGTAAGCTTAGAAATGATTCTGAAAAAACTCTGATCCAAGCGGCAAATGTTATCAGATGGTTCTTGATTAAGTTGAGGTCCTCGTGGAGAACAACACAGTCAGCTACATTTCATTTATTCTGCTTCTTCTTAGATGGCTCTACAGTTTGAGTTGAAACTGGGTCTAGACTAACAAGCCTTTCCATTTAGCTCGATTCTTAGCTAACTTCCTCCACTTACGCACACCAAAGCGGTTGCATTCCTATTTTACGTATGCACTCCACCTCTACTGTATTGTCCTACAGATAAGATTCAAAATCTCTGCTTGCTTGCTTGTCCTAGCAATCTTAGGCGAATGATGTACAGTTTTCTGACTAACCCGATTTGCTTCCGGTGTTGGCTTATGAATTCCGTACAATTATTTCAATTTACATTTCACTTGCGTAGTCTTTATCGTCACATAGCTAAAAAATAGATTAAAGAAAGGAACCATATTATATACGTAACGACAGAGATTTGCACTTAAGTCACGATTTGAGGACTTTCAGAATAGTGTATAACTCAAGATCTTATTGAATCTACTCGCTAGGGTAGAATTCTTAGTTCATCTTTGGGAAATGATAAAATAGCACTGACAGTTTAGAACTATAGCTTACTTCCATATAATAAAGCCATATCTGTGGAAATGCCTGCCGTCCAAGAAAAACCCTGTATAAAGCGGTTCGAAGTTAGTGTAAATTGGTAGACAAAAATGGCGATGCTTCGAAAAACCCGAATAAACATTGTTATCTTTGCGTTATTGGTCCTTCGAAGGTTGGAGATCGAAATAAAACAAATGAAAAAAAAAAAAAAAAATGTTTATTTGGTTATTGAGAGAAAACTTTAATTTCCTATAATAAAAGTAAATGTATTAGACTAACTTACATACTATATATGTACATACGTATATTTGGTCTTTTTCCAATAGCATTTTGGAAACAGTAAGTTAATCAGTGGGTTCGTTAAACCTTTCTATCTTCTTAAAACCGGCTACATCCAGCAGGCTTAGTTTGCCTGAAAGTTCTATGTATACTCCTGCTGAGGCCTTTACGATCACGCTTTTAACTACGCCATCATTTCCCGGCACATCTACGAGTACCTCACTATTTGGTCAGATATAATGTGGGCTATTCGGGTCAACTATGATGCTATAGGAAGAACAAAATCTGATGGATTTTGAACGTCGTAATCAAGGCCAATATAATGAGAGAATGATGGGAGATTTTATTTGGGGACAACTCTGTAGAAGACAGTTCTATATTTTCAAATATTGTTTGCTTTACTTTCATGTATTTTGTTGCTATAGTTATTTATTTTAAGTTCTTTTTTAGTTACTAAAAAAATCCAAATTCCTTGCAAAAGTTTATTTTCAAAGTACAAGTTGGGCCATAATGTACAACCTTGCTTTAGAATAACTTTTGTGGCTCGTGCAGAGGGCGTCACTGCTCTGTTCTCCTGCTGGAAACACATGTCTCACACTTCCAATTCATCCAATTGAGTGATAAAAAATTAATTTATTAAGTTTCTGTAGTGCTCAACTTCCACAGTGACCTAATTCGTTTTGTTCATCACCCCAGATCCTCAAACTGTTCACGTATCCACCTATGTGGAAATGGATCTCATAATTATTTTTGAATTAAAATCCACTTATGAACTATCTGCATTTTATAAGAATGCATCTTTAGGTGCTTAAGTCACCAAAATACGCTACAGAGACAGGCTCAAAGTAGAATTGCCAATTGCATAGCACGTCGTCTGAGCGTTGTCGACGGAGCCTCTACGACATCTTCAGCCACGCCTGCAATATGCTCGGCCAAACAAGAGGTACGAGGCCTTCCAGAGCTGGCCTCGTCTTGTGTTGTTTCCGCTTTCAATAACAAGTGAGAGACGAGCGACCGGGAAACCGCGCACGAAATGCACATTACGCTAAAATTACTGATGAATTTTTCATCAAAAACATCCTAACAATTATTTCACATTGTTCAGGAGTATAAAGTTCTGTTGCTTCTATTTGCTTCACAAATGTCAAAATCATAAAATCTATAACGCTTTCCAATAGAGTCTACAGTCTATCATACACTTGTGCAATGAAATCCGTATTGTTGACATCCACATAAACAAATTTTTAAGTAAGCCTTTTTGTTTTTATTAGTATTGTGGGAGAAATAACAATCACTATTTAAAAAAAAAAAAAAAAAAAACAGAAAAAACATGAGCGAACAAAACATTTTCTGCAATTTTTAACATGTTTTCAACACAGCATCCTGCCGTCTCTCTATAAGTTTTATACTCAATGCAGATTGTTTATAAAGATGGCGTAAATTTTTTTCCTATTTATTCAGTCGTGGCCAGGAAAATTAGAAAAGAGAGAAAGATAGGCACCGATGTACGTTGGTTTCAAATGTCTGAATGCTTTAGTGACTAGGAAATAGATAGCTCATCAGAACATTCCATAAGCATTAAATTCCACTCTGTTGATAGTTCTCCAATTGGTTACGCTGTTAATATCGGAATTTAATAAGCTTTACATCGCTGACGGTCCCGATTTACAGGGAGTAGAACAGGGACGTAAGTCCGGGAACGAATATAAAAAACAGAGAGTACTGTCCTCAGCAAATGAATATACCATAGTTCACAAGAAGTGGCAGCCTAGAGATCACTGGAAAAATTAGAAAGAGTGCTGGTTACAGAACGGAGCCCTGTGGCACACTAGCATTTATTTTGTGAGTATCAGACTTGAAACCAATCAAAACAACATAAATTGAACGTTCCGAAAAGTAGTTTCTAATCCGTTGAAGAAGAGATCGTCAATGCCAAACACACGCATTTTCGACAAAAGAGCCTGCTACCATACTCTGTTAAATGCTTTAGTTATGTTAAGTACAACTATTTAGCTTTCACCAGATTGATGTACTCTTTGATTCCACTCGTCGGTGAGACATGCCATTAAATCACCAGTAGACCTATGGCTCCGAAAACCGTACTATCGGTCATTAGGAAGTTTTCGTGTTTTGAGATATTTTATGAGCTCACGGTTTATCAGCATTTCCATGACTTTGGAAAGAAAGAAAAAAAGACGTAAATGCAATGGGTCTGCAGAAGGAGAGAGAAGAATATTCGACTTTTTTAGGGACGGACTGCACACACGCTGTTTTTCATCTGCTCGGAAAGAGTCCTAAAAGTAGGATGAATGGAAAACTTTATGCAAGCGCAGTTCTTCAGAAGAAGAGTAGATATACCATCTGAACCAGCGGATTTGTGTACCATATGTTAAGGCCTTTAAGTATTCTTGCTACTACACGAATTCGAAAGTGGATTCATCTGATTGAATATTCGACGTACTCAAGTGTAAACGGAGACAAGGCACAATCTGGAAGTGGGCTAGGCGCAAAGTATGCGACAAGCAGATTGGCCTTGGAATGTAATTGTAAATGTTGAGTGGAGTGTTGGAATGCTGGATGAGGCAGAATATCTGATGCTGATGATATTTTGACAATCGACTAAAAGCTTTTACTACCTTTGGGACATTGCGGTATTTTTTGTCTCAGTTTTTGATCGTATTAAAATTTAACACGTTTAAGAAAAACGTTGCAGTCACTTCAGGCTCGTTACATTTTTCGGATCTCCTCTCTGGGTTCGGTCTTAAAGGACCGAAAAAACATTTCTCTAGCCCTGACAGCATCTTAAGAGCTTGAATCGTACCATACCTTTCTTCTAGTTTGATACTCTTTATCCGATGAAGGATTAAAGATCTTATTACAGAGACAATAGTTTATGTGATCATATTAGCAGCGGCATCCACTTCGTTATAGAGGAAACATATGGACCGGTTAAAATTCCTAAAAGAGGTATTATAGTATGTCCACTCCTATTAGCTTTCTTGTATTGCCATACGTTTCTTTTTGGAATTTTTTCTCGAACTCTGTGGTCGGTATGAGAGAATTTAGCTGATATGACACAATGCACCGACGAGCCTAGAAGGTAGAGAATATCAACGGTGAACTTGTCAGAATAAGAAATTTAAAAATAGTCCATAGTGTTAGCGGTATGACAATTAACGTATGATATTCGTGTGGGTAGATGCACAAACAGAGTCAAGTTATTTTACGCAGTGAAGATCTCAAAACACTGTTCTTCGGGTGCTATCTGTCTAGAATGTCGAAGCCACCCAAAGTCGTGTATATTGGTATATTGAAATTGTCCGTAAAAACGATTTCAATATAAGGATTCAAGGATACAATTCTTTCTATAGAATCAGACAGCCCATCAAACTCGTTAAAGGTCGACCGGCTGTCCAGTTTAGGGCTTCTGTAAATAAAGTAAAAGTATATAATTTGCTTACGGAGATGGAATCTTAACCTCATAGTCTTGGATCCCAGATTGGAACAGGAACTACATTGTGGTAGAGGTAAGTAAGCTACATCACTACGCAGGTGAATATAGAGAACGTGGTGTGAACAAAATGATGGCGGTAGTCTGCAGCCAGACAGCTTCATATCAGCGTGATCTGAGATATGTGGGCGAGGATCTACTTATATTTTACTAAGTGCCCAACAGTGCACCAACAAAATTCACACTCACAACCTGCTATCCATCACGTATTACATACACTTAGCCACTGCCTGTCCCGTATGATAAATACAGCAACGTTAGTGTCTGAGTGCAAACAACAGCACCTAAGAACAAGAGCAGGAGAGGTGGGATACCTGCATAGTGTAATATTCGTTTGTTATTACAATAGAGAAATTTATTTTCTTAGCCAAAAACTGGGTTACCAATAACAATAATTGCTCACCACCCTTTTCATCAGTCTGTCACCTGTGCGATACAGTTCTGGGCACACGAGCTTTATCTTTTTAAAGTTCGATTAAGTATGCTTTTGTAAAATACCATACGGCATTGACTCTTATCCTAGTAGATTAAAAAACAGATCGAGCTCCATGCGTTCAACATTTTTGTCTACATATACAGGAAAACGACGGATGATCCTGCCTTTAATCGTCTTCCAACCACTGACGAGCGTTTTGAAACCATGAAGACCATTCAAATACCTTACATAGGGTCAAAAACTCATTATTATATGCAACGTTTGAAACATTTCCGGGGCAGTGAAATAAAGTTGAGCGGCAGTTCTTTGTTCCATTGTAACAAACGTAACACGACAACTGGAAGCGTCTAGGTTGTAGAACGTTACTAAGATCAGTAAATTGAGCCAAACTTAAAAGTAATGCGGATTGTTTTTTCCTTACTGGAAGATCTTCTAATAAGTATGCTTCCTTATCATTCAAACTTATTTTTGGCCGCAGCATCTTGATACTTATTGGTCCACTATTAAGTAAATTCTGCTGGTACAGAATAACTAAAGCTACGAGACTGAGTTCGTAAACTGGGCTCTTTAGCAGCTTGAAGTGAACCCTTATTTTTATCGGAGAATTGTGCTTAATGAATTTGCTCACGTTTAGTTTAGAGGGTTTGCTTGTTTGAATTGACTTTTATTTTAAAAGAGTTCAGTGTGATTATTTCTTCGAAAATATGGACGATTTGTGGTTCTAGTTCAAATGCGCTTCGTGTCATATTGTTCGTGGAACTACTGACATCCTCAGGACTCGATTATAATACAATACGTATTTAACAAGAAGTGGACTAGAGAATTGGCCATCAAGATCGTGCGATTTAACGCCACTCAAATCCTTTTTGTAGGGCCATATTAGGTTATTGGTGTGTGCTGTGAAATTGAAAATTATGTATGGCTTTTAAGCTTAATCTCTTTAAAATAAATACTCTTTATTTAGATTAATTTTTCAAATTGAACATTTTTTTTTTTTTCGTTAAACACAGGGATATTTATAATGAGAAACAAATATTTCTCTTTTAAATTTCAGGTGGTGCTACAGCTTCGTCAAGCAATTTAATGGGTAGCAAACATGAACCAATGTTCATTTCACGTTCGGAAACATTTAAATTTGTTGCTAGTGATACAATAGTACTGCCGTGTGAAGTGGCCAACACAGGTGAGTCCGTTGTTTTTGATTCTCCTTTTTTTATATTTATTTTTACTTATTTTGCTTTTATGCTGAAAAAATATTTCAAAAGTTTCAAAGGTTACGTTACTCAGTTTTGGAAAAGAGATTTCAACGTGTTTATCATTGCCTTCGGTTAATATTCCTGGTAAAATTTCATTCGCTTTGTTGCCTTCATAAAAGCCTGCAGCATTACTCGTACTTCATCCTCATCTTATCCTAATCTTTTGTTCTTTTAGCTAAAGTAGGTCAAACGAGACATCATTTTCTTTTACTTTATCGTTTGGGGTGAGTGGGTGCTGCTTTAAGTATCAGGAGGATACTTAAAGAAGGGCCATTGTTGTTATATTTTTCGTTGAGATTTCTTAGATTTTGATCCGCATTAACTTTTTGAGAAAAATTTGTTTAATTATGTTTAAGAATTTTAGCCCTTTTGTTTGAGTAATGTATCTGGAGTCAGTAAAACAGGGAGAATCGAGATGTAACACTTTTTTTTGCTTACATAATTTTGGTGTGAAAGTGATAGATTCAAAGATGCTAAGGATCTGGCGGAAAAAACCAGAAGAGAAATCGAACAAGGTTTGGTTTACTCAATGTCAAATTGTTGAAAAGTATGGGAGTTACAATAAGGGATTTCATTCCAGGTGGCACTCGCAGTGTGGTTTGTGTTGGTGCTGTTTTAATTGACTTGCCCCTGATAACAAAAAGATCGAAAGAGCTACAGAACAGGCCTTTTTGGAAAGATTGACTTTTGAAAAACATAGCGCAAAGAGAAAAAAAACACAGTCAAAAACGAAAGTTTTCTCTGATGCTCCGAAATAGAAAAGTTGGCAATAACAACAGAATGTAAGATACGGGATTAAAATACTGAACAGATCTAGCTCCTGCAAGCTAAAGCAGAAAATGTTTGCATTTAAGCGCAAGCTGAGACTCCTAGGCTGAAGTGCTCCGCGCAGCAAACTTTTCGACGCCTATATAAGGTTGTTACAAAGATTCCTCTTGTGAACTTACACTTGTGTGACTCGCGGAATCCCTATTAGGCTTGATTTTGTGAAGTGGGATATCAGCTTTCAGCTACAGACCATTGGTCTTTTTGTCAAGTGCCCGCAAATGATATTACGTCGGGTGCTGGATTAGTCATTCGTGCGACTTGTGAATATAGGCTGAAATTTAATTACCAGCAATGGTTTTGCTCGTGGTATGCACAGACAAAATTAGGCTTCTTGCAGTTAATGTATCACCAATTTTTCTCTCCAGGGTGGTTCTAGTTACTGCGTAATTTTATCATCCCATTGTAGGTGCACATATAGGATTTGCGCTTTGAAATATATAACGAGCAGCTTTCTTATAAGCAGCTTGTTTCTTCCAATATTTCGCATTGGCCTGGATACTGCGACAATTGTTCTATTGGCTTTCATCCTTGAGAATTTTAAATTTTCCGTAAGATTTAGCCTACGATCAAAAGCACTCCTAGGTACTTAGTATGGTCAATCACTTAACTTTCATGAGGTTGAGTAAGAGCCTTTTTTTGTGCCCTACTGTGGAGTCGCGGTTGATTTACAATAAATCATTTCCTTTATACTTTTGGCAACGACTATTACTTTGACACAGTACATTACGATCCACAAGACTGGGCCTATAACTGACTCTTGTGGAATATGTCATTTTACTTAGTTAACCCTTCGTCTGTAACATAGGATTCTGTCTTCAAAAAAATAATTTTCCTATTACTTGCAATAGGTAGTTTGGAACTCCAATATTTCGAAAGGCTCTTATCATTAGGTTCTAGCTGGCAGTACGAATTTTAATTGCTATAAGAAATTTCTAGTAATCTTCAACTTTTGCAAAAATTTTAAGATTTGGATCCTTACGAAAAGCGCATTAAATTAAAGCCATATCTAGTTTGCAAAGATCGCTTTCGACATGAGTACCGAAATCTGCAAGCCTTCGAAATTCTTGATCCCGCTGTGCAACATTTCCTATGTTACGAGTGGCTTCCGCTCTACTTAAAGGAAGGCGAAGACTGAAACCGACATACTACACCGAACTTCAAACTTTTAAACCATTAGCTTTTTCTAATGAACGATAACTTTCTCGCATATTTTCAGCTGTTATAGCCTATTACCCGATGAATGTTGATTTCATAGCCTCTTAAGATTATTGGCCATAGGCATCCTGACGTAGATCCACAAGTTAAATGGCATTCAATTGCATGTTATTGGAACCACATATATTTTTTTGCCAAAAACAATCGGTTTAAATGCGCTCATAACTAATGGTTATTATCTGTAAGGGTTTAGCCTTCATCGTTTTCAAAAACATGCTGGAATGTGTGAGAATGTGACTCATTCTTCGAAAAATTAATTTTTCCAGCTCCTAATCTTACCATGCGATGTCTATGGCTTAATGTTTAAGTTTTCTGTTAATTTTATATTCAAAGGACGTAAATTCAGATAGAAAATTCGCCATAAATAGCCGTTCGAAATTGAAAAAAATTTTCAAAATCGTCATCATATCATCGTCATATATATAAATATATACATATATAGCCGTTCGAAATAACCAATCGATAGGAATATCGTGGAATTGATAAAACTAGCTCTGCAGCCATATTTACTATCGTCTGATGTTTTGACCCCAGGTTAAAATAGTCACAGTCACTGGAATGCTTTTTCGGGGGCGATTCGAACCCCAAAGTCAGATATAAGACTGCAACTACTGGCCGCTGGTATGCTCTGTAATTTCTCGCTTGGTCACTTCTTCGACAATTACAAAGTGATTTTCCTGTAGTTGAAAACATGAAATAGCCTTAAAAAAATGTTCACAAAGTTAGTAATTCGTTATGAATGCTTCATCCTTTTGTTTTGCCAGTCTCATAGTAACTTTAAAAAATGTTCGATCCGTAAATTATTTCACTGTGTTGTCGAATTTTTTTGTAAGTACAACACAGTAAGGTTCCTCCTAACATATATGAACCAGTTGGCGGTGCTAATGGAGGACTTTTAAAAACCTTTCATCCTTTTGTATTTTCCGCCCTTTGATAAGGACAGTCATAAAGTATTTTGAGAGCTCCATTGTATTTGGTTGGACATTCATCAAGTGGTTTCATATTGATTTTTTTGCCTTCAAGTGCACTATACCAATATATGGCCATCGATATCGGTACATAACATAAATGCTTGCGAGTGTAGGATTCATCTCTTTTTTTACAACTGAATGCTTGTGCCATTGTGGTTCATTTAAAATTGATTGAAACATAAAAACACGAAAAATGGTAAATTTTTTTTTTACGGCTAACGTTTATTGGCAATTTTCGTTACAAAATCATCGGCGTGAAATACAGCAAAGTTGGCAGAGAGGCTTTTTCGCTTTTATGGCCGAGCAAGAGGCAACAAAGACCGTTGAAAATTATCCAGGAATCCATTTACGATGGAGATTTGAAATGCGAAATGATCGTACATATGGTACTAAGGGACAAGGTAGGGTTACACGTTACGCACTTCACTTCACGATTCTATCAATTATATTTTATAGCCCTTTTGTGGGTGGGATCTGGGTCTTCTGTTAGGGTGAGTATATAGACGCTCGTAATGAGTTTAGAGATCTGTGAACGATGTGCAGGTTGTGGTAGCGCCCAAGATGGTATTGCTGTAATTGTATGCGTACGCAGGAATAATCAAAATACCGGAAGTTATCTTACGAGTTTACATAAATTTTTGATGATAACGGTTCCAAAACATTCAAAATTTGCTAAGGTTTCAAGTGAAAATCGTTTTATGTGCCATCATGTAAGTTTGACACGGGTATGACTCCTTATATAGATATAGAACGACAAAATGGTGGTAGGTCCTACAATTATGGAAATACCTTAAACAAAATCATTGTGCTGGGGAATGTACTGATTCCAATTTCGCGCAAATATTTAATGAAGATTTTTAAAACCATAACCGACTGCTATTGAGGCCAATGCCAGAGCAAGGGCACACTTTCTACAGAAGAAATCGAGTGTGAGTATCGACATATCGAAGTATGAATTGGACATTTCTAAGTAATGCCTTAGTAACAACTATCGGTAAAACAAGATAAATATATTACTGTACTTCCCTTCCCCTCAGGTATTTCAGAAGTTAATCACATCCAGAACTGTCCCTGTCATTTTAATTTTAGCTGATCTAGGCGCTGGGATGAGGATAGAGTTTTTGAAGAAAAAAATCTTTCGTAACAAAGTGACGAATCTTCTGGAACTACGGCTTTTACTTAAAAAAGGATTTGATCCACTAATCGTGGGGGCACTGTAACTTAAAAGGTCTTTTGTACCATAAAATTAGTATTAAGAAGCCAAGAGTGGCTAAATTCTTTTGATGAAATTAGAAATCTCTCTGGTGGAGATTTTGAGATTTTCACTAGGGATTAAAATTTCTTTGAGAAATTGTCGTCTTGTTAAGGCACATGGAGCCACGCGTTCACAAAAAATATGTATGTTCCGCATTTCCGTCGTCTTCCATGCAAAGACGACATTCAGTTTCCTGAATAAGACCTATTTTGTGTAGGTAATATCGAAAGTGGCTGTGCTTGGTTTGAAATCCAATCAGTCTTCTGACATTATCCCTTTTGAATTACAGGGATTGTTGTGGGAGAGTTTTATAGCTCCTTCAGCCTGCAAAGCCCTGTAATGAGATATCCACATTTGTTTCAACTCTTTACTGTTGAGTTGATTGTTGAATTCGGAATATTGCAGAATGACTCAGGGCTGGTGCCAATGACGAGTTCATCGGCTGTTTCATTTCTGTCAATACCTTTATGACCACGCACCCATCGAAGTTTAATTTTGTTCTTGAGGTACATCGAAGCAGTGCATGACTCATTTGGAGTCAATGAGGTTAGAGCCTAATGCTTTAATTGCTGCATGTCCATGAGTATACGGATCTGGACAACGTTGATCCCCTTACCGAGGATGAGATTTGAACAAACCTAAATGGCATGTAATTCCATTCAAATACGGTGGGATATCTCCTATAGTCCAGTATTAGCCACGGTGTTCATATTTTATCTATCTGTATACCAGTAAATGTCTTCAAGGTTTAAAGGTGGGTTTTTGCAATTCCATTCTGACAAAACAGAGTTTTTGGTAGCCGGGAATTTCGGAGAGAATATTCATTTGATTCATATGTTTTGAATGATTAATATCTTTATTAAGAAGATGGAGTAGCCTTAAACCACTAAGGGCTGCTATAGCAGCTGTGAGGCAAGCATGTATTATGCCGGGGATGCCAGGACATGAAAGACTTTGTAACCGCTACCGCCTTTCTATGGAAGATTTCTGTTTTAAATTGTTCCATACGTTTTATGTACTGTGGCTGATTAAGAGATTTTATCTAACAAGCCAGTTGTTTACTATCATTAGAGCAGTCTGCATCGTATTATAAACGTATTGAGAGTGTTTAATCTTCATTATAATGACTAAATCATCGGTATATACTCTTACTACTGTTTAATAGCCCAGATTATTAAGTTTTCCGAATACGTCATCAATAACTAGTGACCACAAGAGCGGTGGAGAACACAGAGAGAAATTTGGATCTCACCTGAAGATATGGATATTTTTCGGTTTCCGAGTCATTATTCTTTTTGGACAAGGCTTCCGAAACGGATTCATTTCGGTATTATCGAAGGCACCACGAAGCAGAAAGTATCATTTTATTTTGTCGATAGATCTCTTTAATCAGTGTTTAAATATTTAGTAAAATGCCTTCTGTAGATATTCCTTGCTTCTATGCATATTAATGAGAGTTCAGATTGGATTTCTTATATATGTATGTATCTATGTGGCGACTACCATATTATTTCCCATACGAGTCATAATGACGTGCACGATAGTTGGATCTACAAAAAGACACAAAATACGGTTATTTTATTAGAAGACAATAAATTAAAATAAGGTTTTAACATCAAGCCATTGTCTTCAAGTAACCGTTTAATCAACCGATGAAGAAAACATTTCACTTCGCTTGGTACATTTTTAATCAGTCTGCTGCGCACCATTCCAACCGTTGCGGTCGGGTCTGGCTCACTATTCTAATTGGAATTATTTTGTTTTAAAAAGATTTATTAAAGCTTGTTGTAAAAATACCATATTCTTGAAACTAGGACTAGAGTTTGCTGAGGTGGTAGTCGAAGAGAGGAGAATATTGTCAACTTCACGAAGCATTCTAGACATTGACTCCAGGTGTCCGTAATTCGTTTTGTGAAGACTGAGCCGGAAAATTGACACAGACCTAAGATTACGCGGGTAACACACCCACCCACACCAAAAAAAAGTAGATTGAAGTAAAGAAAGACAATCAATATTACCAACGAAGCTCTGATGAATAAAGAAAATATCGTCAACTTTTCGGCGTAGAGAAAGGTGTTGTTAATTTATAAGTTCCAGCCGATCAGTATATTGTGGTAAGTTTTGGCTATCATTGCAGGGAAGGCCAAGTAAAGCAAATCATAAAAACCTGCGTTGAATAGCTTCTATCCGGAGGATGTGAGTTCTTTAGTAGGGTAATCAAACAGAAGAAAAGAAATGTGGTAACATAAGGATTGGAAAACTCCTTAAACGAGCGCTTGATGAAGCCAAGGGGAGAGTTGGCTTTTTCTATCACTTTATCAATGTGAGTACGAAAATTGAGTTCCTTATCACAGATAACACTTAAATCAGAAAACTCATTCACTAAGGAAATGAGCAGATTAAATATCAGATAGAAGCGAGGTGAGGTAGGAGGGCGCTAACGGGTATAAGATATAGGTTGACACTTATTGACGTTAAGAGTTATAGCAATAGCTATACACAAGCCCTACATTATATAAAAACTCAATTTTCACATTCATCTATCATCAGCATCATTTCGCAATCGCATTCATACCAAAAATTGCGAGAATAATTTCTTAGAATTCGGACGGATGCAATGTACTATAGAGTTTTCCAATAGGGACTTGACAACTTTGAATTTAATTTGTGAACGCACTCTTTTACTAATCATCAAACTGTCACTGTCAATTTGTTCAGTAAACTCAACATTTTCATCATGGTAAAGTACGCAACTTGCAACGTCTGCAAGTTATAAAAATTTTCTACAGATATTCGGAGTCGCAAAATCATCTTCAGTGACGTAGCTCATTTTTGGCTCAAGGGGTTTGTAAATAAGCAAAATATGCGTTATTAGTCAGGCGAAAACCCACATGTGCTTCATGAATCACTATTTCATCCACAAAAAATAACTGTTTGGTGCGGTTTGCATGCCGGCGGCGTTATTGGGCCATATTTTTTCGTCGACGATAACGATCGTCACATTACTGTGAATGATCAGCGTTATCGCGCCATCATCATCACCGATTATTTTTGGCCCGAATTGGAAGATATGGACTTGGACGACATGTGGTTTCAACAGGATGGTGCCACAAGCCACACAGCATACGCTACAATTGATTCATTGAAAAGTAAGTATGGTGAGCGTGTTATCTCAAGATAACATGGGCCAGTCGATTAGCCGCTTCGTTCTTGCGATATAAACGAAGTCGAGTTCCATTCATAAATGTTTTGATTGTACTTCAAACCAATAATAAAGTTTTTGAAATACCTCAAATGGCTTGCCTTTATTTTAAAAAAAAGTTGTCAAGTCGTTATTAGAAAACCCTATATATGCCCGCAATGCATATTCTGTCCACAGTAGACACAAGAACCAACGAAGACATCCTCAAGAAATCACCGACAACCAATTAAATAACAAGGACAGCTACAACTCAAAGACAAGATAACAATCCAGGTTAAAATTTAAATTTTATTATCTTCCTTTAAACACTATATACATTTTACTTACTTCCTCGTAATAATCTGTATTTTTTGTTTAATATCGAATTATATCTGATTTAATGTCGGCACCAAGTTATTTAGAAGAAGGTTTAAATACAGTTAAGAATCAATTAAAGGTCCTCAGTGAAATAGTTAACCAGTTACATTCAGAAATAGAACCCAATTACAATCAGAATCTCTAAACATATTGTCTTTATCAATTGACCCTCTCAAATACTTGTCAAATCTGCCAGATTTTCAAGGCGACTATAAAGAATTACACCATATTTTAGATCTCATTGATAAAATTCATCCAGAGTTATGTAAATATGATACACTCAGTCAGAGTATTTTTTCTGACAAAATTAAATCAAAATTAAACGGTAAAGCTAGGGAAATCATTGAAAGTAACAATCACATCACAACATGGAAGTCATGAAGACAATATTCATCAATAATTTGACAGACTTACGGTAGAGGAACTTTTTGATGAACTAAGAGCTACGACATCCAAGAACAATAGTGTCGAGTTCTATAACAACATTAAATCTATTCACAGACAACTCAACAACAAAACGAAACAAGCCTTCGCGACAGATGTAACTACATCTGACACATACATTACCCAAAACTTTAACTCCGCTTTACATATATTTAAAGCAAAGTCACCTGAACCAATGCGATCTATACTTTATTGTAGAGATCCAAAACCTCTTGAAGCAGCCATAATTACAACCATATAATAAAAATGGTTCACACGAAAAACATAGAGGGGAAATGAACAAATCCCAATATCAAAACTACCCATTAACGCATCAAACACAAACTAACAATTATACTTCAACTCGAATCGAAACCATTTCCAAAATAAATACCAATCGAATCAAAATTCCAGATCCTTCGATAATCAAAGATATGGAAACACACAGTCTAGAAACCAAAACCATCGGAATAATAATTCTGGTAGACCAAACTCTACAACTATTGGCCTACGCCAATAACTAAAGTCATAACGATTTTAATCAAAACACAAAACCCATTCAAAACATTTAACATCAACCAAATATAAACAATCAGGTAGAATCGATGGACATTAAAAATCAAACTACTATCGATGGCGGAAATTTTTCGGGAGAAAACCGAAACAAACTCCCCTACATAAAAATAGAAAATAATAAATTTCTTATAGATACTGGGGCTTCAAACTCGTTAGTGAACCCACAGGTGTTCAAAAATGACCCAGTTATAAAATTGAACAAACCTGTAGCCCTTAGAGCACTGAATAAAGACACATTAGTAACAGAAAATGTAGCCGTGGACTGTTTCCAAGAGTTGGAACTTCTGCGGATAAACTAGAATTTTTTATATATAACTTCCACACCATATATGAGGGTTTGATAGGAAAGATATACTATTTAAATACGAGGCAGAAATAATTTACAAAGACAAAACAATTAAAATCAATGACAAAACATTAAAATTATACTTCAGTCACATAATTGAAAATACAATATACTAGATTGACCCCGGTGAATACTTTTACCGGATACCAGTCAAAAAAACCTCACGGTATTCATTGATAAACGAAATAAGCTTAAATGAACATGTCAAACTCCTTGAAGGCATCTATAGTGTAGACAATTTTAAAGCAAGAGCCAAAATACTTAATACAGATAACAAACTACACATCTTAGATTTCTGCAAACCTTTCGCAACAACAGAAATCAAAGACATACATGAGTTCAACAATTTCGAACCATTTGAAGCCTATGAAAACATTAACAATAAAAACTTGCCACAAATAAGACTAGATCATCTAAATATTGAAGAACAACGAAAATTAAAACAAATCTTAGAACAACATAAAGATATTTTTAACGATACTGAACCTCTTACGTTTACCAATGAAATAAAACACTATATAGTTACTTCTGATAACATACCAATAAGAAGCAAAATATATAGGTACCCTTACATCCATAAAATGGAAATACAAACGCAAATCCAGGAAATGCTAGAAAACGGAATTATTGAACGAAGCTCGAGTCCATATAACAGCCCTGTATGGGTCGTTCCCAAGAAACAGGACGCATCGGGTAAAACTAAATGGAGATTGGTTATCGACTACAGGAAACTGAATATTGAGGAAATATTGGATAAATTAGGTAAAAGCAACTATTTTTCAACAATTTATTTGAAAAGCGCTTTCCATCAAAGAAATGCATAAACCTGACATAGAAAAAAAAGACTTCTCTGTAGACAATGGGCATTATGAATTTCGCAAAATGCCTTTTGGTTTAAAAAAATGCTCCCAGTACTTTCCAACAATTTATGGACAAGGTACTGAGGGAAAATATCGGAAAACAATGTTTAGTTTATATGGACGATATCATTGTCTTCTCCAACGGACTTGAGGAGCACATAAAAAATTTAAAGGTAATATTTGATTAACTTAAACAAGCTAGGTTAAAAGTCCAATTAGACAAATGCGTATTTCTTCGCAAAGAATTCGAATTTTTAGGGCATGCTGTAAACGAATAAGGAATTCAACCCAATGCAAAAAAAGTAGAAATCATAAGAAATTTCAATATTCCCAAGACACCAAAGGATATTAAAAGGTTTTTAGATATTTCAGGGTATTACAGAAAATTCATTATGAATTTCGCCGAAATAGCAAAACCTATGACTGCATTTTTAAGGAAAAACGCAAAAATTAATGTAAACGATGCAAAATATATACAAAGTTTTGAAATTCTAAAGGAAAAACTAATCATAGCACCAATATTAATACTAATCTATCCCGACTTTAGTAAAATATTTGAGTTTACTACTGATGCTAGTCAATATGCCATAGGTAGTGTGTTGTCCCAAGAAAATCGACCTATTGCATATGTATGTCGTACACTTAACGAACACGAGATAAACTACTCAATAATAGAAAAGGAACTCCTCAGCAAATTTTGGTGTTTCAAGCAATTTAAACCTTATATATTTGGAAGGAACATTAAAGAATTTACAGATCATTAACCTTTAGTATGGCTAGACCATTTGAAAGAACCTAATGGAAAATTAATTCGATTAAAATTGCAACTAGGAAAATACAATTATAAGATTTTCTATAAGAAAGGTAAGGAAAATAGAGTAGCCGGTTTTTTTTAAGTAGAATAGAAGTAAACATGTGTGAAAACTTAGCGAAAATAAGTACTATTTCACAAACAGGAACTCCTATTAATCTCTACAAATACTAAATAATATTTAACAAAATAAATTCTGGCTCATTATACATTAAGAATAAAACTATATTGCGGTTTGCTAAGAGATGGCGTAATTTGTAATATTCCATTGTTGTTATTTCGTTGGAACATGCGTTGGAAAGCTACTGTCATTGTACGTCATTTCAGTATATTTCATTCATTTAAAACGTAAACAACAATAAGTTTTTTTTTTCACTCAAATATTTCGAATTTTGTGCCTGAAAAAGTGTTTTTGCGAGGAGTTCTTCTTCATTACTTTAATATGAATAAAACTGCTGCTGAAAGTCATCGTATTTTGGTGGAAGTTTATGGTGAACATGCGTTAGCTGAGCGAACGTGCCAAAAGTGGTTTGATGATGGTGGATGATGAACGTCCTGGGCAGCCAAAAAAGTTTGAAGATGAAGAACTACCTTATAGCATTACTCTATGAAGATTGTTTTCAAACACAAAATGAGCTCGCAGAATCTTTGGGTGTCACTCAAGCAGCCATTTCAAAACGTTTAAAAGCAGCTGGATATATTCAAAAGCAAGAAAATTGGGTTCCACATGAACTCAAGCCGAGAGACGTCGAAAGGCGGTTTTGCATGTCCGAAATGCTGCTGGAACACCACAAAAGGAAGTCAGTTTTGCATCAGATTGTTACTGCTGATGAAAAATGGATCCATTACGACAACCCCAAGTGCAAAATATCATATGTGAAACCCGGCCAACCAGCCAAATCAACGGCAAAGCCGAATACCCATGGCGCGAAGGTAATGCTCTGTATTTGGATGGATCAGATGGGTGCGCTGTATTATGAGCTGCTAAAACCGGGAGTAACCATCAATGGGCAACGCTACCGAACACAATTAATCCGTTTGAAGACAGCAGTAGCCGAAAAACGCCCGTAATATGGGACCAGACACGAGGCAATTATTTTCCATCATGACAACGCTCGGCCCCACGTTGCTATTCCGGTAAAGAACTATTTGGAAAACAGTGGATGGGAAGTCTTACCCAACCCGCCTTATAGCCCAGACCTTGCCCATTCTGACTACCATTTGTTCCGGTCGATGCAGAACGCTCTCACTGAAATACGGTTCACATCAGAGCAGAATATCGAAAATTGGCGCAGTTTTTTTGGGATGGGATCCACAAATTGCCAGAAAGATGGGAAAAAGTCATACCTTCAGATGGGCATTGCTTTGAATAATAGCATTGTACATGTTTTTCCTAAATAAACGGTCAAATTTTGAAGAAAAAAAACCGGACGAATTAATATATAAACCTAATATTTGATAAAAAGCGTAAAATAATTGGAATAAAAACCACAGACAATGAAAGTTTTATCCAAATCATCAAAAATCATTTCAACCCCGATACTATAAACGCAATAATGGTGGACGACGATATTTTTGAAAAAATACAAAATGTGTATTTAAATCACTTCAAAAGCTATAACATTATAAGATGTACTAAGCTATTAAAAAATATCACAAACGAAGAGGAATTGGAAACAATTATAACAGAAAAACATGAAGAAAATAACCATCGTGGAATAAACGAATTATACGATGAAATAAAAAGGGAATACTACTACCCAAATATGAAACTTAGGTTAACAGAATTTATAAACAATTGTGAAATCTGTATTTTGGAAAAATACGAAAGGAAACCGATAAAAATAGCGTACAAAATATCTGAAACCCCAACTAAACCTAACCAAATTATCCACTTAGATATAGTCTACTCTATAAACAAGACAATTTTTGCAACAATATTTGACAAGTTTAGTAAGGCCGTCATGTTCATAAAATTAGATAATCGCAGTGAAGCAGAATTTAGGAAAGCCCTTTTAAAATATATTAGTGTGTATGGAAACCCAGAAAAAATAGTAACCGATAACAAATTAGGGATGAAATCAAGACTTATGAAAGAATTTTTAGAAGAAAGAAATATTGAAATACATTTCACCTCTAACTCAAACCATAACAGGAATGTCGACATAGAAAGTAATGTCGAATAGAAATTAATGAACACTTACGAATATTAAAATGTAGGAAAAAGCATTTATCCATATAAGAACAAATGATCCTAATTAATGGATACTACAATAACACAATCCATTCAACTACGAAACTTAAACCGTTTGATTTGATACAGGGTAAAGTAAAAGGCGAAGATACGATGGAATCTACAATCCTATTTTAGGGAAAAAGGAGAAAGTAATAAATACACTGAACAAAGACAGAGTAGATGTAGGAATAGAATCAGTCATCTAAGTTTAGGAAAATTGACACAGAATTACTAGATAACAAACAAGTGAAAGACAAAAAATCAGGACTAAAATACTACAAAACTCATAATTTTCACATTCATCTATCATCAGCACAATTTCAAATTTTGTTGATGCATTTTCTCATGACAATGTTAGGTGCATTCACACCAAACATTGCGATAATAATTTCTTAGAATTCTAACGGATGCAATGTACTATATGCCCGCAATGCTTTTTACCATATAAAATGTAAGTGACAAATACACCAAAGAGTTTTTGAAGTAGAGTCAGTTCAAGTTTGCGGGTATCACGTTGTCTGTTGCGCTCCGGGAGAATAATTTGTAACTTGGAAAATAAAAAATATATATAGTTTTGAAAAAAAAAAAAAATTAAAGTTTTTTTTCTTTTTTTTTTTTTAACAACGTTTAACTACGTTAACTGTTAAGCTCAAGCAAAGTCTTCTGACACCAAGAACAGAAGATTTTTGTATCATCTTCATTCACAAATTCTAGTGCACACAAAGAGCTTGATACGAATTCCTTTAGGTTTGCGGTTGTAAAACTACCTTTGAGAAATCCGTGCTGTTTTTTTTTTTTTTTTTTTTTGAAACAATAGATTAATAAAGAAAAAGCAATATGTATGTCAAATTCCAAGGTAGTTTGTGGGCAGCAATTTTTTGCAATAACTTAGGGATCGCACGAGGACTTATCAAGAGAATTCTGGGATAATGGGTAGTAATCCGATTTACTATTAGTTTTGTTGAACCGAAAGGATAGTTTAGGGTCGGAAATGAGTGTGTGGTCTATTTGGTTTAAATAGTTGTCATAAAGAGTTTGTCAAAGTAGAGAGATATTTATTTGGGCAGACTGGTAGTAAAAGCAATCGTCATCGGAACGCGGTTTTGAGTAAGTATACCAGGGGTTATTTCTCGATCTATTATTATGACAGAGTGGTGAAGATGATGGATTCTTTTTGGGTAAAAAGGTACAGATTGGGTGGCCGTACTTAGTAGGTTGTTGAGTTTGGCGTAGTTCGCCCGATGAAAATTAAAACTGTCAGAATACTTATAGTAAACAGGATTAAGACATTTGTCATACAATAACGTAAGAGAATGGGGAGGGTGGTAACTCTCCAACTTAGAGAGTAGATTTTTTGCAAAATTAATTCGAAATGCAAAAATAAGTATTTTAAGATTACAAAAGAATAGTTGAAATTATTTTAAATTCTTAATACAATTTAGGGAGCTTCGGCTACTATTTGCTGTCGATATTTTACTGAACAATTCAGGTAGCTATAAAATGTATTACAGTTTTAATCGTTTAGGATTGAAATCGTTTTCTGTGCTGAAAGAGTTAATTATTCCCGATGTTATTGCTTAGAATATTGGACATATTCCAGCTAAGTGACGTATATATTCGATTGCTTGTTGGTTACAAAAAATACAAATTTTTCTGTTTCGTATGCGGCCTGTAGCTCATAGTAGCTTCTATAGCTCTTCTATGGTCTTTAGTAACAAAGAGATTTTACCTATGGAGTTTTGATCAGTAAAATATATTTTTTTTTTTTTTTCTCCGAGATCGTACTGCAACATTCTGTACGAAGTCCTTGAGAGGCTTTATTGGGCTATAAGCGGATCGGTACGATATATCATTTTTCACAAGCCTTTAAGGGTTCTTTCCGATATTATTGCTTTATATTCTGTTAGCTGTATGCTTATATTAGATGCCTCAGTAAACAAACATCATTCTTCTTCATATATCGCGGTTTGATGTATATTATATGCTGTACAGTCTTGGTGTACAGATATGCGGCGACACTTGACCAGTTTCCAGGTGTATCATATAGTTTGGGGTATTTTTCGGCAGCTTAAGGTTTTTTTTAATGAGGTATCTTAACAGATTTTGTACTTCTTCATACTTTAATTTAATATTTTTGCTTAAAGCAAAGGAGGGGCCTTAAGAAAGTAGTATATTTTCTTTCAGCCACAGTAAATAACCTTGTTTGTCTCTCTTAGTTTTCTGTGTAGGTGTTTTTTAAAACATGATCGCGGTGTTATATTGACCCTGAAATATTTGTACTCTGCTACTTTTTCCAGATTGTTTCATTGCGAAATGCAAAGAATTTTGATTTTTTTGTATTGATCTCTCAGCTACACATATCACAGTATTATTTCAGCCTACTAATCAGATTTTGTATAATCGTTGACGTTTCAGACAGGGTAACTAACACATGGGCTGAAAATTCAGTGCCGTCTTATAGTAGTGTAAAACACAAAATTTTTGCAAATTTCAACTTTATTTATCAATATAGTTGCCTTCGAGGGCGATACACTGATTGAAACAATTTTTCAATCTTTCGATACCATTTTTGTAGTACGATTTCGGTTCAGCCTCAAAATAGACCTCTGTGTCGGCGATTGCTTCTTCATCGGTCTTAAGTCTCTTTCCGGCGAGCATTATTTTGAGGTCTGCGAATAGGAACTAGTCGCTGGGAGCCAAATCTGTGGAATACGGTGGGTGGGGAGGCAATTCGTAGACGAATTCATTTAATTTTGCCATCGTTTTCATCAACTTGTGACACGGTGCATTGTCTTGATGAAACAGCACTTTCTTTTTCTTCAAATGCGGCCGTTTTTCTGCGATTTCGTCCTTCAAACGCTCCAACAATGTAATGTAATAGTCGCTGTTGATAGTCTGCTCCTTTTGGAGATGCTTGATGAAAATTATTCCATGTGAATGCCAAAATACGGATGCGATAACCTTGCCAGCCGACTGTTGAGTTTTTGGTCGTTTTGGACGAGGTTCGTCGCCTGCTCGCCACTCAGCTGACTGCCTACTTGACTCTGGTGTGAAGTGATGGAGCCAAGTTTCATCTATTATCACATGCCGAAGCAAAAATTCGGCTTTATTGCGGTTGAACAGCTTTAAACACTAATCTGAATCATCGACACGTTGTTGTTTTTGGTCGACTGTGAGCAAACGCGGCACCCACTTTGAACAGAGCTTTCGCATGTCCAAATATTCGTGTATGATATATCGAATACGCTCTTTTGATATCTTCAGAGCCTCAGCTAACTCGATCACTTCACTTTACGGTCATTCGTAATCATTTTGTGGACTTTTTTGATGTTTTCATCTGAAACCACCTCTTTTGGACGTCCACTGCGTGCATCATCTTCTTTGCTTGTATGACCACTTTTAAATTTTTCAATCCACTTGCGAATGGTTCATTCGGCTGGTGCAGAGTCCGGGTAAACTTATCAAGCCATTTCTTTGCATCGGCTGCATTTTTTCCCACCAAAAAGCGATGATAAATCAACACATGAAATTGCTTTGAATCCATTTTTTTCACAATAACAAAAGTTGCTTCACTCACAACGCTATATCTCTATATATCGTCCGACAGCTGTCAAATTTATACACCTTTTGAAGGTTGGTACTAACTGAGAATGTTATGGATTTAATTCAAGTGGAGCCCTCTCTTAGAAACAGCCCATGTATTATGTTATCAGCAAACGTCAATATTTTTATTTTTATTCCCCCGAATTCAATTTTTCCTGGCAGGAAGAATGACAAGTGATAAAAAAAAGTGAAAAAAATAAAACCAGTTTGAGATATTTTGCCTATCTCCTACTGTAGTTTTATTCTCAACGTAAAAATTTTGAATAATTTGAAGCATTTTCGTAGACACAACCAAAGCTAGTTTCTATAAATTGTGTTAGTGACCGCTTTGAAATCTACAAGGAATGCGTACAGTTTTCCATCCATGTGAGTAAACGTATACATAGTTCATTGCGACGCTAGTCAATGTGGAGTTATTCTTTCTGAATCCATCCTGGAATTGATTACGCAGTCCATTTCTTTTTATCCAAGCAATCAGTTGGTCTACCAAGATTTCGGTGAATATTTTCATTATAACGTTCAGAAATGTTGTGCCTCTGTATCTATTTTTTTCTGAAGCTGGACGGGATTTGCGTACAGTAGTAAGTTTTTGAATGTTCATTTGTCGCACTCCTTAAAAAATTCATATAGTCCTCCCCTGAAGCCTTATCAGGTTTACAGCGTTGATAGAATTATCATATAGGTATAGTTTACCCGTTCTATGGTAAGATAGTGCATAAGGCTCAGCTAAAAATTATTCCTTAACTGTGTACTTTCAGCAAAAGTTAATTAACTGATTGTTCTTGCAGTTTCCTAAAAAGATCTGCCCTTACCGACCTTTTTAAGTTTTGCTATCTGTTGATCCGAATGCTTTTTTTCGAATTTTTAGGAATGTTTTACTGGCCTTCTGATACTAACTTTGCAGAAATACTTTCTGTTTCTCTTACTTAACGTAAGCATATAAATGATTTTTTCCTTGGTTCCCAGTCATACCATATGTTATATATATAAAACATATATATATTTTTGCATTTAGCTGCTTTCGTAATGAAGGCGGGCTACTATTCAGCCACTGAACACCGTCACCATGCATTTGGATATTTGATGTTCTTATCAAAGTGGGAAGTTGGTTGAAATACAAGGAAAAGAGCAGAGGCCCGTATGTTGAACCTTGCGAAACTCTTGTAATTGAAAGAAAACCAGACATTTTGGTTACTACCTCAACCGTTTGTTTCCTTTGTCGAACATAGGAAAAACTTAATCTCATGGCACTTACGGAGAATCTAAACAACTACAAAGGTTTATTACACAAATTTATATGGTCTACCATCATATCAATAGCTTTGGATAATTCCTAGAGTACTAAAAAGACAACATGATATGTGTCCAAAACTGATATTTTAAATAGTTGACATGCAACTACTGTGGACGGAAACCAAATTATTTCCAGACGATAAGTTTTGTTCGTTTAGATAAGCAACCAGTTGTTTCTGCATGATTCTTTTGAATGCCTTAGGTATGAATAAGAGTACAGATACGGGTTCGGAATCATTATTGTTAGGACTTTTAGCGATAGGTAAAAGTTTTAGATAATTTTCATTGATATGTACAATAAATATCCCTGTTCCCACCGTTTATTTAAAATGTGTGTAACGCAAAGTATGTTTATGGACATATGATAAAGGTGATATAAAAACGGGATGAAATCTATCTACTCCAGTCGGTAGATTAGTTTCAAATAATAGAAAGAAAGAAATCAGTAACATCAAGGCCGTCGATACGTGAGAACTGGAAGTATTCTTCAGAAGAGTTAGATGATTCATTGAAGAAGGTTTGGAAGAGCCGGAAATGGAAGTGAAGTGAAGGACGTTTTTTTACCAATCCCCAGTTTTCTCAAATTCTTCCAGCGTTTTTGACCTGCCATTCTAACATTCAGTTTTCTTTATTACTATACTATACATGAGTTGTTTTTAGAGTGCTTATTTTTTCACAACTTGATTACGCAAAGAGCGATATATTTGATGGTGACAATCTCATCTGGAGAGTTTGTATTTTATGTAAGCCTGGTCGCGTTGCAGTAATATCTGGAGAATTTCACTTGTGCCCCAAGAACGTTTTTCCACGTTTGACGGTTTTTCTTTTAAGTCGAACGAAATTATTGAAAATATGGTATGTTCAATGTCAAGATTTAATGATTTGATTTGATCTACCAGAGAAGTTAAGTAGTGAACCTCCAATCAACACCATGTATACCTTATTTTAGGCTATAGTAGTCAATGTATTTTAAATTACAATTTAATAAAAAAAGAATTGGAATATTAATATGAAAGTTGTATATTGAGTACATAAAATCATGTTGAGAGAAACAACAGCTTAGAGTTGGTCATAAAAACAAAAACACAATTGGTGTTGCTAACACAGAATACGTCTTAAGTAAGTGAGTTTTGTTGTATTTAAAGGTTTACTCTTAACTTCACCATTTGTGATAATATTTTGAGACTCAAGAAAAAATGTTTCAACAGTATCACAAAGTGGTGAAAGGTCAACGCCATTATGTGGTCTATATTCTGCACCTATTAAAAGATTTTTTTCCCTGGAAATGATCTCAACAAAAACAAATTCGATGACACTACTAACAACAGATCAGCATTTTAAATTGCATCGGATATCTTCGCGCATAGCTCCAACACCTATTCTACTATACCTGTCAGCTCGATAGGGTTTTTTATGTCCACCTGAGTGGTAGGTTTTATCACTACATTATCTAAAAACCATGTTTCTCAAACACAAGCAACATCAAAGTGAGAACCCTCAAACAAGTCTCTAAATTCATCAATTTTGCAGAATAAGCTTTGTACATTTAGGTGACAAATTTGTAATCCTGTCTTTTGCTTACTTAGATAGTTGATCACTGAGTTCATGTGCAGATTTCTTCACTGCTGAAAGGTTTTCAAATGATTTGAAAATTCAACATCAGAATACAGTATTGGCATAGGCGTTATGGGGTATTCGTGGTCTGCAATTGAATCAAGCGTTATGCAATAAAATAAATACAATACATGTAACTCGCTTAGTACTATGAGAATCACAAAGAAGAATTCGTTGAATTTGTTTTTAATTGAACGTAGCTCGCTTATTGTAGAAGTGAAGATTTTGAATATTTTCGTTGAAGAATATCCCCAAAAAAACAGGAATATGTTTTTATAGAAGGCAAACAACGATTTCTAAATTTAAACACCTCTTTAGGCAACATGACTACCCGCCCGTATTGTACAGAATCGAGTGAACATAGACTCCATTCACTAACTCTGGTCGAAAAGCGTAAAACAACATTATTATGGCATCCATTGAGGCGCTGATAAGAGCCCACTAGAACTTTTTTTTTTTTTTTTTTTTTTTAACTGGATACTTCATATTCTAAACAAGGATATCCTTAGTAGCATATAACACAGCGTGCATTCAAAAGGAAAACAAAAGATACGTGTACAGACGGATGAAGGGAGAGTGGAAAAGAAATTAACTTCTTCATACGAATATGGAAATGAATTCAGCCAAAGGCGCTTGAGAGGACTACGAGAGGCCACAATCCTGCTAAAAAATATGGAATAAGGTTCTCTTTGCAAACTTTACCGCCGCCGCCGCCCACTGCTGTTTGAAATTTGAAACAAAACAAAAAAAATACACATTCATCCTTAAATTTTATGTTGGGTGCCCTTTTCGTATGTGTAACACAAAAATTTATTTATGGGTTGCTGTTGTTGTTTTTGTGTGTGTGTTTTTGTTTGTAGATCCTGGATATAGCCCTCATCATTGTTGTGCAATCGGTGGTAGCGGTATCCGGACAAAAAAGTCTGTGCGTATCTTTCTCATTCCATCTTTTTGGATTTTGGTTTGAATTAGGGCTTTTGCGACATCACTTATCTCATTCAATTCCCCGAACGAAATTTCTGGAATAATTGAAATTGCTTCAGCGATGAGACGATATACGCTGGATGCTTTTTATTTTTATTGTTCAAGCGGAGAACCACTGTCAGGGATTTATTGTAATTTTTTGATACAGCTGCCTTCTGCCTGACAGAGATTTGGAAAAGTTTTTTTTTTTTTGCTTTTTTTAGGGGGCTGTGTTAAGATTAATTGTTTTCTTTGGGGGGGCGGTGGGCGATTTAACGGTGTAAGTGTCAATTTATGCGGACACGTGATTTAAAAGTGTCAGTGGTGAAAGTTAATATTCAATTTCTTATGAGCGATGTGATTATAAACCGAAATAAAAAGTTGTGCTTATAGACATTTCAAATGGCCCAAGAGGAAATAGTAAATTTGACTCAATTGAGGGTTAACAGAGAAATTTACTTTTAAGCCAATAGAGATTTTTGCTACTTTCCGGTTGATTAGTAGTCGGGTTATCAATAGGGATACTTTTTTAAAGGTAAATCATTTGTTTGTTTTCAATTAAATTATTGATAGATTTACACCACAACAATGTAACAGAACCGTAAAATAATATTTCCGAAATTAGTGGTCAGTTTTTTAAACTTATCCAGCACTTCGAAAATCTTATGGATCGAATAGCCAACCTAAACATGGTATTCATCGGTTTGTGTATAGGTTTCGGAGTAATTTAACTTTGCATGACATATATCCAACAATAATAATGAGACCACTGCGTTCTGAAGAATATATCCCTACCACTGAGACGAGCAAGTGTGGCTCGTTAATTCTCTGTTGTATCTGGTGAAATCACTGAAAATTGAGGCTTTAGGAGGTGCTATATGGCAGTTTGTTGCTAATAGACCACCTCAAATTTTCGCAAAAGGAGGTTTGTCTTTCAAATAAAAGTGTTTTTTTCTTTAGATCAGAAGAAAGCATCGTATTTTTTTTATTAAATTTTATTTTCAGGACCCTCTTCACATAATCACATTTTCTATTCGAAATAGCATGAATTTCATTCTACTGCTGAGCGAAATTTCTGTCTGAATAACAATTGAAAATGCTAGATAAATTCGTTATTGCCTAAATTATAAAATTTTCGATCGTTGGATATATTACTGAGTTGCTTATTTACTTAGGTGGCTTCACAATTCGGACTGGAACTCGGCCTCAACTAACAAGCCTTTCCGACTAGCCCAGTCTTTAGCTAGTAGCGCAGGCCAAGTCGATTGAGGTCCCCTTCTATTTCTGCGCCCCGAATAGTTGAAATCTTTCACTATTGCATTATTCCTTCGGACTAGATTCTGACTGTTAGGGCCGGATGTCCCATCCATCTGAGGCGACTGATCTGACTATTTCGATGTCGCTGTACAGCTAGTATAGTATATGGTTGCATCTTCTTCTTTAAAGCTTAAAGCCTTATCCTTCCGTTGTATCTTCTTGGGGAGTTATTCCAAATAGTAGTAGCTGTGCATTATTAGTACTTCATTCAGCTGTCAACATAGATGCTTTTCTTCAGCGATTTTAGGAGTTGGATAAAATTTCCCCCCACAAGACTAGTGATTTTGTCAACGATCCAGCAAAAGAACATTTTCGGAAGATCCTTTCTCGCTTATCAGATGGAAAATACGTAGTTTCCCTACCGTGTTAAACGCAGTCGGCAAATTTTATGCTTGTATTCGATGGAGCGGTGATTTCGAAACAATCCCGACCCACATCATCTTTATTCCTTCCTCATGCAGGAGTATTTTGAATTTGGCCATATGGATAAAATTCGAAGCAGTCCTTAAACCTTCCGATTCGTTTACAAAACTTCGCGTCGTGTTCGTAAAGGATCTAAACAACGTAACCTAATAGGTGTGTTCCCCCAGATATGGGTCCACGAATACGATATAGACTTTCAACCCATCATCTGGCGTGAAAACCCTTATGACCAAATTCAGCACATGAAAACATATACTATGGTAACAAGAACATTACTTTCCTTAATAGCACTCATTTTTGACCCGCTTAGACTTCTCGATCCTTCGGTAATATGTTTTAGAAGCTTTGGTACTCTGATTTGCAACTGGGTTGTGATGATCTCCTACCCTGCAAAATTTGTGAAAGATGAAAGAAGCAATCGAACTCCACGGTTTCTCGGGTTCATCCGCGCTATCCTACACCGCGGTCATCTTCGCTCGCTCAGTATCTTGTACTATGTTAATGTCAGAATCGTAACGTCAAAAACAAAAGTCGCTGCACTCGAGACAGGGTATCGAACTCTGTGGTGCGCTATTGGTAACTCAGTATTTAATCTCGTAAAATTGTCTCTAAATATCAACATCGTAACGACATTCTCGTGGAGCGAGAATGAGCTCCCGTCATTTCGCTTGATGAATATGTTTTTCGAGACCAAATCGAGAAAATTTCGTCGTAGTATCACTTGTAACGAATAGTCGCATTCTGTTCCCGGTTTACATCTAATTATCTAATCAATAGCTCTAATCGAGCTGTTTATGGTTTAGCTTTCGCAGAAACTCGAGTGGCAAGGATAGCCAATTTGAAATTTATTCAGATCAATGCTTTCGGAAATGATATCCTACATCTGTTTACCAAAAACCAACTTCCTGCGAAATCGAAGCTCATAAAACATTTATCTTTTTTGGACAAAAAAAGGAGGATAACTTCGTGTTGACGATTGCATAAATCGCGCAAGCGTGTCCTATAAGATAAATCATTCTACAATTCTCCCAAAAATAACTCTCACTATTTCAGAAATTGACCAACGTTATTTATATGCTGAAGTATCCTAAATGTTAGCGTTCGTCTAGAACAATTTTGGATATGGTGGAGTCGAAGCGGCTTCACAAAATCATTTACAGATGCAACCTTGGTTCAGCAAAAACTCACCAGTCAACAGATCATGAGAGATCTTCCACATCATTGCATTCAACAAAATCGCCTATTTTCTAACACAGGTTGCGACTACGCTTTACCACTGACTACCAAATTGTCCAGTTGTCGCAAACCAAAGTTTTCCAATTTAGCATTATTCATATGTACATATGAGCACCATAGATATACACCTGGAAATTGTGAGCGACCTCACCACGGCTGCCTTTATAGCAGCTTTGCATTTTTTTTTCTCACCGCGGCAAGTGTAATAACTTCTACCACGACAACGGGACGAATTTCCAAGAAGCTCGTCAGTGCCTAACTGACATCCTTAAACTACGACTTCATCGCAACCATTCTTGCGAATATGGCATTTAGTGACTTTTTATTCCTCCTTCGGCTCTACATTTTGGTGGATTATGACAGACTGGCTTCAAGACAATAAAATTACACTTGCGTCGCATTATTGGGAATGCAATATTAACATTTGAAGAATTGTACACTGTCAAGCAGAAACAATTTTAAATTTCCGTACTCTTTGTTCTGTGTCCGATTATGATTTAAACCTTCTAACTCCAATACAGTTTTTTATTGGTGAGCCACTGACAACAGTGCCTGAGGTCAACTATCTGCTTACTCCACCAAATCGTCGTTTGCATTGAAACCACATTCAAAGCAGGACTCAAGAATTCTGGAAATTATGGCGTTGGGATATTTGGGACTAAACCAATCGATTAATTAAATCAATACGGTGCAGTTGCAAATATCCATCAATTGCTTAACAGGAGTTAATAACCGCAACCCCGCACAGGTTTACAACATTAAGGAATGTTCTTGAAGGAGAGTTTGCTGAGGTATTAGTAGAAGAGAGTCATAATATCGTTAACTTCACGAAACATTCTAGACATTGACTCCAGATATCAATAATTTAGTCTATGGAGATTGAGCCGGAAAAGTGACAGAGACCTAAGATTGGGTGGATTTCTGTTACAATATTACCAACTAAAATTTGATGAATAAAGAGAATATTGGCAACTTTTCGGCATACAGAAAAGCGTTGTAAATTTGTAAGTTTCAGTCGATCAGTGTATGGTGATAAGTTTTGTATATCAAACCCTGTAGAAGCAACACTATCTAAGATCTACCATAATTTTTCAACAAATCAACGTTCAAATCACCACAAAGCAATTATAACGTTTTCATAGCATGAAGGGAACTGTTATCATTTCCCACTGACTTCCACAAAACTTTGCAACTCAGTACAGTGAGTAGTGACAGCAATTCCAATCTATGGAATCAACTTAACCTTTATAATCGTAATCTTTTTCGTTATCCTCTTTTTAATCCAGCTTCTCAAACCAAGTTTCATTAAAGCATATAACTTCAACTCCAGAATACGTCTGACATAATCAAATTTCGATACACTTAAACTAAGAGCATTGAAGTGAACAATCTTAAATCCTTCAAATCCATTAGATAAAATCTTGACTAACGTCTGAACATTAGCCTTATACCCCACAATCGATGCAGAAGTGTCACCCACGATAATTAGCTTGATAGACTAAACAAACAATAGGAGCACACTGTGAATATTTTTTGTTATAGCTTGATTCAAATCAGTTGGCCAACGGCCACATGTGCAGAGAGAGTAAAGACAAAATTAAATGAGAGAATGTATGAGTGCCAATTCTTCTTTCATTTTTAACCTTTTAGCGATCATTTGCGATTATACGAGGTGTGTCCAAAAAACATGTCCTGAACATATGTTCACAGTTTCAAGTATATAGCATATTTATCAGGTGCCTCGATAGGAAAAATTTATTGTGAACGGGCCTTAATTTTTTTTTTTTTTGTTTTTTTGTTTGGTTGCTATGACACCTGTCAGACAAATACATCAAGTCATTGAGCAAAAAACATCATATTTTTTTCATTGTGTTAAAAATGTCGAATTTTGTACCAGAAAATGTACATCGAATGCTTGTCGCGGCATATGGTGATCATGCTCTATCAGAAGCAACATGCAAAAGATGGTTCCAACGGTTCAGAAATAACGTTGCACAACAAATAATTTCTGACCATTTAAAAGCTATGCGAAGGACCCAAAAGTCTAGAAAATGGGTGCCATATGAATTGAATGAAAGACAGATGAAAAACCGAAAAACCACTTCTGAAATTTTTCTTCAAAGACACGATAAAAAATCAGCTTTGCATCGATTTGTTACTGGCGATGAAAAATGGATTTGTTTTCAGAATCCTAAAAGGAAAAATTCATGGGTTAATCCAGGACAACCATCAACTTCGACTGCAAAACTAGATCTTTTCAGCAAGAAGTCAATGCTGTGTGTCTGGTGGAACCAGAAAGGTGTGGTGTACCACGAGCTCATAAAACTTGGTGAAATGAGAGATGGCAATGGCCAATACTTTGAATAAAATGTTTTTAACTTTCCCATTAAAAATTAGTGTTTTGTTTTCACTTCAAACCGGCATACCTCGTACTTTCAGATTCGTTACGCGACTCGTTAAAATACACAGTAAGTCTACCACATCAGATATCAGTAATCCTGTCTTTGCGCAAACATTTATAATCAAAAATTTGCTAAGAGATGTCGTGGGCAATAGGCTTCAACCCAGTTTCAGGTATGCATACTATATCCATCCCAGACTTATCGAGGATATAAGCAAGGAAGTCTAGTTTAGCTGAATATGATACATATGTTTAGGTGATACGGTACTTTATACGAGGTATTCAAAAAGTAGGGTGACTTTTGAAATTTCGCGGTCAACGTACATTCGATTATTGATTTTTTTTTTTCTTTGTTAGTATACATGTGCTGAACATATGTTCACAGTTTCAAGTATTTAGAATATTTAGTTTGTTTTTGACAGATAGAAAGGTTAGACGTGTTTTGATGTGAGCCGCAATTTTCAATTATTATAAAAAATGGAACAAACAATTTCAATCAAATTTTGTGTAAAAAATGGAATCAAGCGCTCTAAAACACTAGAAATGTTGACAGCGGCATACGATGAGTCTGCTCCAAATAAAAAACATCTTTACAAGTTGTACAAACTCTTCCAAGATGGCCGAGAAGATGTCAACGACGAACTTTGCTGAGGATGTTGGCATATCGGTTGGCTCGTGTCAGCGAAGTTTGTTCCGAAACTTCTTAATCAGCAATCAGGAGAGTCAAGGCTGAAAAATGTACAAGTTCGATCAAATGCCAAAGCTTTGATCACTGTTTTTTTTACGTGGCGTAGTGCATCAAGAGTTTTAACCTGAAGGTCGTACGGTTATTACCTTGAAAAAACGTCCGGAATTGTGGAAAAACAATTCATGGCTTTTGCACCTGCTCATTCATCGCTGCTTGTGAGAGGTTTTTTTTAGCCAAAAACAACATGACAATCATGTCTAAGCCACCATATCTACCAGATTTGGTCGCTTGTGACTTTTTCCTGTTTCCAAAACTGAAGAGACCTATGAAAGGACGGAGATTTGTAACGATTGGAGAAGTCAAAACGACATCGCTAGAAGAGCTCAAGGCTATACCAAAAAGTACTTAAGAGAAGTGTTTCGAGGATTGGTAAAAGCTATGCCACAAGTGTATTATATCTGATGGGGATTACTTTTAAGGAGGCAACATTAATATTTATGAATAAATAAATAAATATTTTTTGTTAAAAATTTGAATTCTTGTGAGAGAAAATTTAAGCACCCGAATGAAACAATCGATCTATTGAAGGAAAAGAAAATAAGAAAACAAAAAATGAGAATATAAGGAGGGTAGTAAATAGCGTATACGCGAGAGGACAAGAATTATTGAAATAAATTATTTTAGAGTATACAATTTCTAGGAATTTCAAAAGCATAAACGGAGTTAGTAAAAAGGAAATAAAAATATGAACAATTAACATATTCATAGTGCTCCAAAGCTTTAGAATAAAAACAGCGGATGCGGATGAGAACGTTTCGCAGCAAAGAGCTATTTTCTTTAGTTAAACTCTTAATGGTGTAAACAAGGGCGTAAAAGTTGTCTTGATAAAAGTGAAAGACCCACTTTCTATTTGTAGATCTTGTTCACACTAGTCAGCTCAATTTCCAGGGTCTACCGAAGAGTGAGGATTTGTTTGATTGTAGACTTCCCTGGTCTGAAATTGCACTGATGGGGATCAGTTAAGTTGTTGGCGAAGAGTCTTAGACGTTCATATAATATGGCAGATAAGATCCTGTCTTTTTCGTTAATGAGACTTATGCCTCTGTAATTGGCGCAAATTAGGGGGTTTGCTTTTTTTGCGGATCGGGCAAACGATGCTGAGGTTCCAATCATATGTAATACACTCTTCTGACCATTTATGAGAAATTAGTTGAATAGCTATTGCTTTCCTTACTTCATTTGGGTCAGGTAGACAAGGTCAAGGTTGAATGGTCTATTCTGCCTGACGGCGCTTCACATGTTGGGTTCCTTCACTGTTATACAGTCTGCTGAAAAATGTTTTTCCATATTCCCAGCACCGACTATAACACTACGAAAATTCTTCTTTCTTCGTACCTACGGCTTTTTGTACGAGTATTGTTGCCTTAACACGTTCTTTTGATCTGTTGGTGAAGGTCCATATGTCGTTCCTGTAGCATAAGCTCTCAATAAGATATAATCGCATGCTTCTCGCGCTCGTTTTTTTTTTTTTTGGAGATGGAGATGCAGAGTGCATCGCGTTCTTCATTGCATTGTTG
The DNA here is from genome assembly GCA_907269105.1 of Volucella inanis. Taxonomy (NCBI): domain Eukaryota; kingdom Metazoa; phylum Arthropoda; class Insecta; order Diptera; family Syrphidae; genus Volucella; species Volucella inanis. The sequence goes on from OU026153.1 coordinate 156,534,488, forward strand.
CTTTGCACTTTTTGGCATTCTTCATCAAGCCAGGAATTTCTTGGTAGTTTTCGGGCGGCACCCATCACATCAATTCCGGTGTTTTTAACGGTACATTGCCTGCGTTGCCATTTCGGTACTTGATAGTGAAAGAAGTTGTTGGGATAAGAATCAGGAGGTCTCCAGCGATTACAGCTTGCCTATGTTATATCTTTACACAGTAGTTCTTTTTTGTTGTGGCAAAATCCGCATTCGTACCTTGGCTACAACAGGTTGGTGATTCGAGTAAATATTGGCTGGGCAGAACGTTAGGACGTTTGGAATACTGGAGGTATTCCTTACATCTATCTCAATGAAATCAGTTTGATTTATCGTTTCATGATCAGTAGGCCACCAGGTCCCCTTGTGTATATTGAAATGAAGAAACCGTGTGTTTGCTATAGAGATAGAGATATATAGCCTTAGTTCGTTGCCAAACGTCATGCCGTGTAGACTTTGCTTACCAACTGTCCTACCAAAAATGCCCTCCTTTCATATATTGGTGTTAAAATCGAATGTATGATATATGTTAGATATATTAGGGACATTGCTAAAGACATGTTAGGAGTTCCTCCTCCTCGCGCAAACATTATTTGGGGGCATCGTGCTTGTCTGTCGTAGGGGCACGGGAACATAGGTTTTAGGCTTATGTTAACGAATTTAGGCTGGATGTGTTTTGTCATAGAACGTTTCCTCACGTGTTGGAAGCTCAGGATTCTTTCCGCATATGACAGATTCCGCATGCTCCCTAAATCATACAGAATTGAAGCCACTTGATCAATTGAAGCGGAGAAACTTCCCCGATTGGGCTTTGCATAAGTCTGAAGAAATTTCCGAATTTCATTGAAAAATCATCTTCAGCAATGAAGCTCAATTTTGGATTAATGGCTTTGTGAATAACTAAATATGTGTTCTTGGATAGCAGACTCCATTTAATCCACAAAAAGTGACCGTGTGATGTACATAGATTTCATGCCGGACCTTATTTTTTCGTCGATGAAAATGATCGCCATTTTACCGTCAATGTAGTTTGTTATCGTGCCGTGTTGGACTATAATTGACCAGAATTCGATAGAATTAAAATCAGTGATCTGTGGCTTCAACAAGATGGTGCCACATGTCACACAGTTCGTCAAACAATTGATATATTGAAGGGGAAGTTCCGTAATCGTGTAATCTCAAGAATTGTTCCGGTAAAATGGACATCTCGCTAATACTATTTAACGCAAAGTCATCAGCAAATGCTTTTAACTTGACGATAAATGAAAGGCTGAAGCATGAGCTTACATATATCAAAAACAGTAGGGAACCAAGGACTTCTGGTCCACCAAGAACATACCTTATTTATTGTATTCTATTTTTAAGGTCATGTAAACTAGTCTAAGATAAAACTACAAAATATCCAACGAATTTTGTGGTCTGCAATATCGAATGCTTTGGTTGTGTCTACAAGGCCTTTGTAGATAAGTTGACAAAATTCCAAAAGAGCTCTTTGTGTGGAATGGCTTTCTTTGAAACCGAATTGATTTTCGCTTTCTTGTATGGCTATTCAGAATTTTGTTCATTTTAAGCTAACTAAGACTAATCTTGTCATATACTAGTCGATAATTTGGAGATTGAGATTTAGCCCCGTACATTGGTTCGTCTTACTTCTTTGCAGCCAATATGGATTAATGTGTTCCTATTGAAGCATTAGAGTGTAGTTTCACAAAGATACTTGTTGTTGGTAAAGTTCATAAAGTCAAAATCAGTTTTTTCTATGCAATTACGTAATTACTCTTATTATTAATTTTTCTTTTTAACTTATTTCTTTTTGTGATAAAAAGCACGCACCCCACAACACTCAAGACCATACGTCCGTCTGGTATGACAATACCAATGTGATGTGTTGTAAGAATTAAGTTGGATTTGGCCAGCCTAATTAGAGATATCTAGTCTATAAGGAGAGCTCTGTTCAAATTCTTTGAATATGTTACTTAAAGAAACTGCAGCATCATTAGACTGTTCCACCTATACGATTATAATTAACCAAACATGGAGACACTGCGTCTGCATCGAGCAAGAATTATTCACTGCTTTGTTGGACACACTACCGCCACATTTATCTTGTCGAATATACAATTTTTATTTCGAATTTTTTTTCTCCAAGGCAGATGCAGAGATTCCTTATGGTCTTTTGTATGTTTTGCTAAGGCTTTCCTCCTAATTTTACCACTTGGTATGGTGATATGCATTCCAAGTTGCGGATTATCTCTTTCGGATATTATGGATTTCATCTATGTTATGTCCTTATATTCGCTTCATTAGTGTGTATTCCTGTGTACTATATCTATGGTTGGCACAACAACTATTCGTACCTTTGGCCATCCTTCGAAGTACCGAAGAACAAATTCATTTTCTCATCTTACATTCCAATGGACAACGTGCAATTAGATTTCCCTCTGCTCGCTTCAACTTGGTCATCTTGTCGACGACAACATTCCTGCATACTCAGGCATGCAGGAAGTATTTATTTTATATGTATATACTCACTACAAGTGTTGGGTATCGTCCCATTCTGTTGATTTTTTTTTTTCCCAGTTTCTTCTGTAATTTGTTAAGGATACCCAAAGGCAATATTCGTCCTGTGTTCAGCCTGACCGCAAAGTCGTTTATCTTGGCCTGTATAGTATCTTATTATATTGGCCGAATGTAATGTAATATATTCTCCAGTGTCGGCCATATTAGACACGCCAGCAGCAGCAATAGCAGTAGTCGTATCGAAAATGTTAGTAAAAGCCATAGCCATAGAATGTATGAGGACGTGTAAGAGTTTCTTTTGGGTAGATATGTCCTGCAATAGCCCGAGAAGCACACTCAGGAAGGGCATAGTATGTCGGATATTGGGGCGTTTTAGCTTGAAGAGCTGGCTTATATTATGGCCAATGTGTCTGGGATACATACGAGTACGCTATATCTGCAAACATATAAACATATAAAGAGGAGTTGCTGATGCAGCGGGATATGGGCGTTAATATATAGAAACGGTTTCCTCTAGGTGAGACTGGTAATCTTTTTCGATACACTTGCATAACCGTTGTGTAAGTGAGGGTTTAATATTGCGCTTCCGGCTTTACTATTCTTAAACGGTTACGTAGAATCGTCTTTATACTTTTGCTCCTTTTATATAGATATGTGTGTGTATATGGGTTGTTGCTAACCGGACATCTTTATACAAATTGTGTGTTGTTGGACAAGATATTCTGAGGATATTTCAAAGGATAGTCAGAGTGCATAGTTTGCCAATAAGGTTGTGTTCGGTTGGCAATCTTTTGGGAAATGTTTCTTTGCGTTTGTTTGTTGTATTGTAAATTGTATTAGTTTGGAAGGAGAATGTAATAGAACATTGGTACAGCAGTTGACTTGTTTATTGGGTGCAGAACAATGAATTGGCAAGGTTTTATGTACCTACCCATACACAACATACTAGTCTGCCTGAGTGGAGTATGCCTTGGTTTATGGGTTTTATTTACCTTGTCTATTGATTGGAATGTGATAAAAATGAAACTATTTTTAACAAGGAAGTTGTTATAAAATAAGCCATAAAAATTGCGTAGAACTGTGAATATGAAGCTCGAGATACTTGCATCTGAACTGGTCATTATTGTAAGTAAATTCTCCGTGATTTATAGCATGTATTTGCAGAGGAAGTCAAGAACTAAAAAAGGTTTGAAAGTTTAAGTTTGGTTTTCTTTAGCTTCTTTCATGGCATAACAAACTTCCTGTAGCTTCATCATATTTCGGAAGATGATATGGAATTGAAAACTTTTGTAAATTGTGTCATTTGAATGACTTACTATTTCCCCGTTTTCAGAGTTAGAAGCCTCTTAGACCACTGAATTCATGTTTCTTGAGTCAAAACCTCTAAAATCTGAACATTTTTTACGGATAATGAAGTTGGAAAGTTAGATATGGTGATCATTATGATCCTGATTGGGGGCAATATGGGATTGAGTGCTTAGCCTCGCAATGGTTTTAAAGTCTGCGATGAGGTATATGCAGATGATATAGCTATTCTGCCTTTTACGTCCAGCGGTTATTTGCCCCAAAGTCCAGGAAATAGAACAGTCAGTCAGTTGGATGGTTTTTTTCTTTGCGAAAAGGATGAAGCTTAGTAGTCTGATTCATCTGATTCATCAACATCGGTTTTAAAAATGCCGAATAACAAACCTTATGAAAACCTTTTAAGCTCTGTCAGCTTTCTAATGGCTCGATAATTTAGAGTGAACGTAGCAAATATACGCAAGCTAAGAAGTAACCACTTATCTGTTCTAGCACTAAGTGGGTCGGGATCTACCTGATTCAGATCAGAAATAATCTGGCTACCAACTAGTGCCATTATTCTTCTATTACAAACTCCACCACAATGTAATTCCGCTTCCATTCTGGAATTCAATTTCTTGTGGCGAAAGTTCCATCTCCGTAAGCAAATTATCTACTACTGACTTATTTACAGAAGCCCCAAACTGGACAGTAATTCGACCTTTAACGAGTTTGTTGCACTGTATTACTCCATACAAAGAATTGTATTCCTGTATTCTCAAACTGAAGTCGTTATTTCGGCCGATTTCACAACTCTGACTGTCTTTGACATTCCTGACAGATAACTCTCGAATGATGGTGTGTTGAAATCTTCGATGCGGAAAGCTACTTGACCCAGCTTGTAATTGAGCCCGCATGAATACCAGATAGGATAGCCACACCGGCAACACCCTGGACATGTTTTTAACATCTCACACTGATAAGTACAAGTTTGAGGTGCTATCCTATCTAGGCTCGTCGGACCACTGTGTCATATCAGATAATTTCTCGTACAAATTAGACTAAACAGATTCTTTAAGAATTTTAACTGGTCGTTGTGTTTCCTGTATTTGATCACAGACAATGTTCTCTATGAAACGAGATCTTTATACCTCATCAGATGAAGGGTATCAAACCGTGGTAGGATTCGAGCTTTAAAGAGGCTGTCAGTGTTAGAAAAACGTATTACAGGTTCTTCAGAACCAATAATAAAGCCGAAAACTGGAAAAAGTTCAATCGAGCCTGGAACGTTCATTACGATCAAAAACTGAAAAAACAAAAGATACTACAATGTTCCAAAGGTAGTAATATTTTTTGGTCGTTTTCCAAAAAATTAGAAACTTAGCCCTATCCATTCCAGCTTTCAGATCCTTGCACAAGAACAATTTGCTTGCTGCACACTACATCTTGCTTGACTACATCGAATCTTCATTTCGCACTTATGTAGTAGCAAGAGTACAGATCTAAACATACACAAATTTGCTTTTTCTTTGATCCTGCTTTTTAGGACTCTTTACTTACAGATAAAAAAAAGTATTTTTCCCTAAAAACGGTAAATCTTCTTCTCTCTCCTGTTACAGACCCATTGCATTCAGGTAATTTCTTTCTAAGATCATGGGATCGCTGATAAACGGTAGTTCATAAAATATCTCGAATCATGAAAACTTCTCAATGACCGCCAGTACGGTTTTCGTAGCAAAAACCCCACTGGTGATTTGATGACATGTCTCACCGAAGCACCGAAAGCAAGATAGTTGCACTTGGTATTTATATGGCATTTGACAGAGTTTGGCTTCATTTGTCGAAAATGCGTACATTCGAGATCAGCGAATGTCTCCTTCAATGGATTAGAAACTACCTTTCAGAACGATCAATTCCAGTTGTCTTGGATGGTTTCAAGTCTGACATTCACAAAATAAATTCTCGGTGTGCCTCCCAGAGTTCCGTTTTCTTTCAGGTACCCCTTTTAATTTTCATTAATGATCACTTATCTGTTACTTCTAATCCAATATATTCCTGTTTTTCAAAGTCGTTGGCTCTTTGGATATAGAACATGAACGGCAGTGTATATTAAGCTCATTCAATTCTAATATTAACAAAATAACTAATTGGGCAACCACTAACATATTAGAATTTAATACTTTTAAAATGCAATGCTGTCTGCTGTCGTTAAAGCGAAACTTTTCAAGCCCACTTTCGAAAGTACTTTAAAATATTCCATGAATTATGGAAAGATCTGCCGAGCTCTCTATATCCTAGTCGTTATATGTTGCAAACATTTGAAACCAATGAACATTGGCACCTCTCATTTGTCCTCCCTAAGTTACCTTCGCCCGCGATGTGTGCAAATTTTTAAAGGGTAAAACCCCTTGGGCGCGCGCTTATTATAAAAAACAATATAATGCTTGTTAACTGTTAACTCTTCATTGTATGGTATAATGTTTTGTATTATTCTAGGTATAAGGTCAAGTAAGTTTAAGATAACATCGCAGTCGTTTGGTGTAGAAGACATTAAAGTAAAAATGTGTTGTATTATTCAAATCAGTTGTGTTTAATTTATAAGGGCTGGACAAATATATAACTCGCGCACACCATCTCATGTTAGACTCGAGTATAGTCACACAGAGTCATGGATTGCTTCGTATGATTATATGGGGCTTTCATGGGAATTTACATGGGAAATAAAAAGTATCCCTAGCACGTGTCATCAGTCGTACATAATTCGTTATTTATCGAGTTTATGGAGTGTGTCGGAGTTATTGAGGTTATAAAAAAGTGAGAAATTATCCACAACAAAAATATTAGAGAAAACTTGTTTAAAATACTTGTAATTTGGGGTGAGCATCTTCATTTTAACTATCCATCGAGCTTCGTGAAGTTTCACTTCTATCGTCAAGTTTATTTTTGTTTGTTATTTATTTTATTTATTTTTCAAGTTTTTTCAAGCTTTTTTTTATGTCATCTTCCACATTTGTTAAGTAGACGCATGTACAATTTTAACCATGGATAGTTACACACTAGAGCAATGCATCAAAACTGTTCAAACATTATAAAAATTGTCGATTCACGCAAAATCATCTTTAGTAATAAAACTCATTTCACATTTGTCAACAAACAAAGCTGTCGCATCTGGGGAGAAGAAAATCCTCTAATAAATTTAGCAAAGCTATTACATTCACAAACGTGTATAGTTTGTTGTGGTCTTTGGGCTGGTGGATTCATTGGTCTATTTTTTTTCAAAGATGCAAATAAAAGAGCTTTCAATAGAAAGCGCGATAGACAAATTATTGATTTTTTTTTTTTCGGCTCCATATTAAAAAAAATTGACACAGATGATCTTTATTTTCAACAGAATGAAGCTACGTTTCACACAGGACGTGGGAACACTGAACTATTGCGGTCTTAGATTCCAGGTCGATTGATTTCACTTAATGGTAACATAAACTGTCAATTGATTGAGTGATTTTTTGAAAAATAAAGTACATATGAATAAGCCAACTAAAATTGCACAGCTGAAAAATAATATTCGTTCCTAAATTGATGAAACCAATGCGGTAAGTGTGTGAGCGAATCCATAAAAATGTCGATGTTCGTATGAAATCACGACTTTTGAAAGATCCTTTACTTCATTAGAATTTTACTTCTGGCACCAATTTTGTAGGACTTTTGTAGGACAACTTTTTTTTGTTTAAATTCACTTTATTATTTAAGGAAAATATAGTATATGTCAGTGAATAGCTTTTAATCGGGTAGAAAGAATTAATCTGATAGTGCTTCACTCAACTCATCTCCAGCTGAATGCCACCTTGTTACATCTTTCGAGCTTCAGTGGAATAATTTGCCTACAAGTATAAAACCAGTTTCGTCTCATTGGGGAGAGCTCAATTACTCTATCACCCTCCTAAGTCAAAAAAAAAAAAAAAAAAAAAAAAAGCGATTGTGGATGAAAAAATCTGCGTCTGATTTCTGCGCTGAAGTTGTTACTATTTATAACTGCAACATTAAGGTGGATGAAGTCCTAACTAGCCCGGAGTTATCGTGACGTTCTAAATGATGACACATACAAGTCCACGTACAAGTAATTATTCCCCTTTTGTTGCCCAGTGAGTTTAGCACGATTCTTTTTAGGACGAAGATAAAAAATTCCTTGACAGCCATCTTACCACTTCATTACTCACCTTGATGAAGCGCGAAGAATTCCCTATTATCATCCCGAACAACCTGACGATTTTGCAGTGATGTCAGAACTTAAAATTACATAGTATAGCACGTACCAATACATGTTGTTATTTCGGCTTTGAGATCGATAAATAGATGTTAAGTGTCCATATGAAATTCCCGGGTCTTTTCGAAGACCAATTCAATTCAATTTTGTTTCATTCCATTCGGTATTGTACACCCTGCCTGACTTGAACTGTAACTTTTTAAAATGCTTTTTTTTTTTTTTTGATAAATTTTATTGTTTCAAAGCAAAAAATGTTGGCAAATACATCAATTTTAAATTGTATCAGTAGTTTTCAATACGTCAACCTTTGAAAGTAGACCGAACCGAAGAAAGCATCACATACTGCACGCAAGTGGCTCTGTGGTATTTTGGCCCATTCCCGGCGAAGTGCTTGTTTGAGGTGGTCCAAACTTTGGTATTTTTTAGTGCCAACCTTCGCCTTCAAAATACCCCAGACATAGAAATCCAACGGATTTGCATCCGGAAAATTTGCAATCCATTGTGTCGAAGAAATGAAATGTGGAACAATGTTTTCTAACCAATCTTGGTTGACGCGTGCATTGTGAGACGGTGCCGAGTCTTGTTGAAATGTCCATGGTCTCCGACCGAAATGATTGTTTGCCCAAGGCCTCAATACTGACTCTAAGCCAGTTTCACGGTATACGATCGCAATAATTTTAATGCCACGGTCCAAAAATACGAGCGGAAAGCCACCATCGGCGGTTATTGTGGCCCAAACCATCAAAATCGGTGCTGCCTGCTTTCTGGTGGCCATCCGAAGGTGTAAATTTTTGAAGGACCTTTCTGGCAAAAAACAAATGGCGACTCATCAGAAAAAACCAAATTCGGTAACTCACTACTTTCGTGCAAGCGTAGCAACTCCTTCGCTCTTTCGACTCTTACTTTTTTCTGTTGCGGTGTAATATCGTTTGTTTTTTTGGAACTTCAATGGCTTGAGCCCAAGCTCATTTTTCAGTATGTGTTGCATCCGTTCCAACGATATGTTGAGCTCACGAGTCATTTTTCTTCCACTTCGACGAGAATTTCGCTCAATTCGAGCCTTCACTTTCCGAAACATTTCTGCCAATGTTGCTGTTTTTTTATGACCACCTCCATGGCGTTTTGCAACGCTGCCAGTATCACAGTAACGAGCTATGGCTCGAGACACAAATGATTTATTCACGTTTAAATATTTACTTGTGGTTTTCCAGCCAAATATAAAGCAATCACACTATCACATTTGAATTCCATCGCGGATAAAAATTTTCCAACTTAACTGAGAAATGTAAAAATGTTAAAAACAAAAACATATATTGTAAAGCCCAGGAAGGGCTATAACTCAAAACATTAAGCAGGATTATCAACTTTATTTTAATCGTTTTATAAAAGAAGGCAAAGTATAGATTCCGAAATTATTTTGTATCTCGTGTTATGTTATCGAATGGTTAAATGGGAAAAATGCCGTTTGCTATTTCAATGATTTGTCGTGAACAACTTAATCATGATGATGACTGTTTTTGTTTAACTACCCATAAAGTCAAAGAGTTTTTAAGAAAAATTAAAAAAAACAAAATAGAATAACCTAAAGTAGTTTATGTGCCCATGCCAATACCTCATAGAGAAGAATCTCCCTTGCCCGAGCTAAGAACATAAGGACCATATGCAAAGTTAGGTGATGAGGAAGATCGTGAAGAAAATTATGCGCTAGCGTAGGAAATATCAGAATAGGTACCTTCTAAAAATTCATTGAAGAACCAGCAGCAAGAGTTGAATGATTTGTCCCGTGACTTAGATTTATCCATCTCAGACAGTTTGAAATTTTCGGTTGTAGACTACAAGATTGGAATGTGAACAAACAATTAGCTAACTTCTTCACACAGAATGAATACATATGTATGCTACTGAATGATGAATGAATTACGGATCACTTACAGAACAAACGAATTTCGTCTTTTTATTGTTGAATCTAGACAAGTTTATAAGCAAATCTTCTAAATAATGGTAGCGAATATCTATTCATACCTGTAGCATATTCAACCACTTTAAATGAAACATATGATACAATGCATTAGTCTTGTTACTAGGATCACAGGATTTTAGAAAATCATCGAGTCGACATTTCTGAAATATTACCCACAAAGTTGTTAAAAACTTATAAGGATTGATGTTGCAGAATGTCATTTAAAATACATTTCTTGCATCCACATTTGGATGCGGTGAGTGACGGTACAAGGAGAACGTTTTAACCTGGACATAAAAAACACCGAAAAACGATATTGAGACCGGTGGGATCCAGCCATCTTGGTCTTTAATTCGAGAAGAATCAACAAACCAGTCACTAACGTAAACGCTGATTCAGAGAATATATCAAGTGTACTGGTATGAAGGGAGCGTTAAGATACAAATGTCTCGATAGGAAACATTTATTGTGAACGGGCCTTAATCTCTTTGTTTGGTTGCTATGACACCTGTCAAACAAATTTAGTATATATCAAGTCATTGAGCAAACAACATCATATTTTTTCATTGTGTTAAAAATGTCGAATTTTTGTACCAGAAAATGATGAAAGCATCGAATGCTTGTCGAGGCATATAGTGATTATGCTCTATCAGAAGCAACATGCAAAAGATGATTTCAACGGTTCAGAGATAACGATTTTGATGTGAGAAATGAAGAACGCGGAAGACCATCAAAAAAGTTTGAAGACGCCGAATTGCAAACAGTATTGGATGAAGATGACACTTTGAGTCAGAAACAAATGGAAGAAATGTTAAATATTGCACAACAAATATTTTTTGACCGTTTAAAAGCTATGGGAAATATCCAAAAGTCTGGAAATTGGGTGTCACATGAATTGTATGAAAGACAGATGGAACACCGAAAAACCACTTGTGAAATTTTGCTTCAAAGACACGATAAAAAATCAGTTTTGCATCGAATTGTTACTGGCGATGAAAAAAATATTTACATGACAGTGCACCTGCATACAAAGCAAAACTGGTTCAGGATACAACCAAATCACTTGGCTGGGAGCTCCAATTGGCTCCTTCTGACTACCATTTGTTTTCATCGAGGAGACACGCATTAGTTGAGCAGCACTTCGAATCCTACGAGAAAGTCGAAAATAGGGTGAGCTATTGGTTTTGCTCCAAAAGACGAAAAGTTTCATTGGCGTGGAATCCATAAATTGCCTGAAAGATGGGAAAAATGTGTAGCTAGAAATGGCCAATACTTTGATTAAGATTGAATTATTTGAGTTATTAAAAATTAGTGTTTTATTTTCTCAACACCTGGTATGTTTTATAATAAATAAGAGTTACAAATATTTATATTTTAGAATGAATTAAATGAGGTTACCTTTTTGAACTTTTAAGTTTTAATGCAAATTAACGTTTTGCCACTTCTAATTTTGTACGTATTTTGATATTAATTCTCATATCCATAACACGCAAACAGTACGTGTTACAAGATAATCATTTCTATATCCTTAAATAGAATTCCCAATTGATAAAGGACTTTATTTTACTAATGTGAGACAAAAAAATTGAAACTTGTCACGCAGTGTATGGTAATTAAATAAGTAATGTGCTAATAATAAATATAGAGAAAATAGGAGAGGAAAGAAAGAAATAAAGTATATTTAAGAGTGAACGATAGTTCTTGTGATACTTGAGATTAATTTTTAAAAGCTGAAGCTCCTATTATTTGTTTCGTTGTTGTAAAGAAGCTGTTTCTGTCTGAAGACAGTTCATCCCCGTTTATACGCGCATGGAATATATTCGTAAGTAATTAAGTGAGTGAGTAATGATATTTTGTGTTCTGGTAGATTGGGCGAATTGGATCTTATTAATCAAATAAACAAGAGATCGTATTTGTATGACTTTGTGTATACACACACATCCTTAATTATTAAAGGAGCAACCACTTATCTTATCATATCATTGAAGGTAACAAGCAAATTCTGTTGTGATATAGTGTAAAGCTTGCAATAAACTACGGCATTATTATTATAAATAAAGTTTTAATAAGACTTTTTATCTGAAGATTTCGAAAGATATATTTAGGCATCATTAGCATAGACGTAAATTGTAGTATTTGAGTACACTTTAGGTGTGTCATTATTAAAAAGACATAACAAAATAGGTTGCAGTATTCATCCTTGCGGTACTCTTACGGAATAGAGGATTGGGGATTGTACAAATAATTTAAAACCATGATCATCACCTGGAACAGGCCTTTCATTGAAACCAAATTATGATTTAAGTATCTGGCAGAGTACCATGTGGTCAATACTCTCAAAAGCTTTGGAAAAGTATAACAAGCATAACATCTTCAGGAAATTCTTATCGTATTATGCGTCTACTTTGTTGTTGAGGATTTTAACTGTTGAGGAGCTATGATTTGCTTGAAACTCCTACTAAACTCGGGATAATAAAATATGTTGACTTATGTACTTTGAGATTTGATTTGAAAGGATGCCTTCAAGTACTTTGGATATGCATTGTTAGATAGTCGGTTAGTGAGAAATGTAAGGTTTTTTTGGCTCTGGAATGACCTTAGACAATTTCCAAGCATTAGGAAATGTGGAAGCGATGATGCAGAAGTCAATGATATGCGTTAGGTTGCTTAGACTATATGGTAGAATCATCTTTAGGAATTCGATATTTACACAGTACTCTCCAATAGCATTCGATTTAAAATTACGTATAATATTAACAACAGGTCATATGTTAGATAACCGTTAGCGGTTAAATGTAATTTGTTAATAACAGAAGAAATAAATGCATTGTTAAGTTTATTATTATTGGATTGCCAATTTTCGTATAACACCAATTGAACGCAAGTTGTTTCACGGCTTTTTCGAAGTTTGAGATGTAAGTCTTACCTCTGGTTGGGTAATGAACAATGAACAATGATCAAACACCTTGCACTATGGTTTATCAACGAATCAAAAATTGTTTTATTTCTGGACTCTTTATATACAAATTTTACAAAAATGAAAAGCATAAAATAGATACCTTAACTGTCTTGCTACACAGGTTTTGGGTGAACACCACTCAAACGGTGATACAACACCTTCGGTGTCTAGTTTATATTGCTGATTGCCGGGAAATTATGTTGTTCATATGCTGAGGCCACGAATTGTTTCTTACCCATTAAATTGGTCATCTGAAAATATTGTTGGATGCTCAGCCTGACTCACTGATGAGCATCTTCTGATCCGTATTCGAGGTGCTGATTCGTGCTCCCAATTCAATTCGATGGTTACTCCTGACTTCGACCGTAGTGTTTTGATTATTATGATGACAATAGCTGCAATTAGTAGAAATACTACACCTCCGGTTAATGAATGTTGGTGGATTTTCTAATTCTTTATCTCCTTTAACAGGTTCTCCTCGTTTTTTTTTAGACTTATATCGTGCCGAATCCTCACGATTTGAATCCGATGATTTGATGTCAAGTGCCAACAGGATGTTCTAATTGTTCATAGATAAGGTTTTTTAAACTATAACAAAAAGTCAATCAACAGTATGTGCTAATAGTCGCATATTACCTTTGTTTTATCCTGAAATGCCGTTCAAACTACATCGCTCGTATGACTCATGATTTGAAATTCAAGGAGTTCCACGAAGAAAAAATCGTAATCCTGAAACTCGTACACAAAAGGAAGCCTTTTCTCAGGCATCCTACGAAATACAAAACAACTGTCGTCGAAACTCATTTTACTTAAGTATTCAGCCTTTCTGGACAGCGATGGACCCCTGCACGTGGGAGGGCGCATTAAGCAAGCCCACATCTCACACAATTTAAAATATTCAATTTTACTCCTGAAACACAATAATATTTCTTTTCCTATAGTAAGGTACATTCATCTCAGGTATTTACACGTGGGGGTTTCCGAAATATTTGGCTTTGCTCGTCACCAATTCTGGATTATGATCAGTAATAATCTAATTCAAAAGATCATTCACATTTGTAACCCCTGTTTTATGCAGCGTTAATTGACTAGTAGCTAACTCATGGGAGACCTACCACCTCAATGTACACCTTTCTTTAATACAGGATGTGACAATTAAGCTTTCCCAAGTTACATTTCTTACATTTCTCTATGAATCTTATAGTAATAAGTGATTTCACCACCAATACGTTTCTAGCTGCTCTACGAAGATTTGTATCATGTGGGTATATGTACAGTGACAACGAAATCCATAGATTAATTGTATCGCAAACACATAACGATGTTATTCTATATCTCTAGCAAAGGACAACATTGCTTGTAATATTATCACATCGTCTGCTCCCCATTTCGGTGGCCTATGGGAAGCAGGCATTAAATCAGTCAAGCTCCACTTCTGCCATGTCATTGACATGACACCGTCTTGATATTTGAAGAGCTGACCACAATAACATATCAAATTGAAACAGTGCTTAACTCACGACCTCCTTGCTGTTTATCTAATACCGATACTAATCCTCTAATCTCATCCCATTTTCTTATAGGTAGATCTACCAAAGTATGAATATTTCATCTTGAATGGTGAACTTTCATGGCCTAAAACATCACTGATATGGATTAACCAGACTATAGTACTCAAGAAGGATTTCAGACAATTTTTGGGAGTCTTATCCCTCCATGTTTGGAAGAGTCAAACGATGATGAGTTTCCATGCTTCAGTCATGCTTTCTTTTTACATATGAGCTGGTATATGTTATCAACCATATTATCTCCAGATGGTTTAAATAGCTCAGTAGATAGTCTGTCTGCGTTGATCGCAATATGATCATTGTGGTTGATGATTGCTTGATAACAGGCTATAGCCAAGTCACTTTATGTATGTTCAGATGTGCGAACTGCGATTGACCATAAATATTTAAGGACTGTTAAAAATAAAAACGTAGTTCGAATATAAAAATCAAAGCCACAATGTCACTTTTAAGCCATTTTTCAACGCAAAAGTTAGTGGTAAGTTTCATCGTTTTTGAAGTAAACAAAGTTATATTGTTCAGTGAGTTTAGTCTAGAAACCAAACCACGTTGATATCCCTTCCTCTTTAAATCAGAGTTGATTTTTAGAATCGTCTATTGTGAGTATAATAAAAGTAACGACTTTTGTCTTCTGCCTTTGAAAAGATCCAAAGCCAGCAATAACAATATACTTTTAAAAAGTAAGCAAACAAAAATTCTTTTTATGGTATATTCAAATTGGAATTGTAGATCTGAATATTTCAAAATAGCTCTTGACGACTTGTTGTCAGTGGAAAAGCTAACTACCAACTCATCGGTAAAATAAAATATTAAATTCCCTGTATGATTTTGTATTCCCAAAATGTCTCTCAGGGCTCATTAAAATTTATAGTTATGACCTCGAAAGCCCACATGATATGGATAAAAAAATGAAATAATCAAAAAGAAAAATAATAATAATAGCAACTCCGAACAATCATTTGACATGAGCACATTGTTGGATTACTGGACATATCATTGTGATTTGCATCCAGGCGCGGCCAATTCTTTCTTTCGTCAGATATAATTCCTTACAAATTTTCTTCCTCTTCTCCGGTGGTATTTCTTGAAATCCTGTCATCTGATAGAGTTACAGTTGTGGTATTAGGATCCTTCTCAAATACCATGCCTCTTCAAGAGGTCATAAAGAATGTTTTTCTAATGTACTATCATAGTACCTGTATAATTTTTCGTTTTTCTTTGCATTTGTATTCTTTTTGTGCTCTCTTGGATGTATCTAATGCTATCATCTTATCTGAGCTTGAGATGCCAAGAAACACCATAACAATAAGTATCTCCATCTAGCAAAATAGCAGCTGTAAATGCAATCTATTCCCAGCTGCCTTTGTCATGATGACGACAAATCATATTTTTACGTTGACAATACACTCCGTTTCCACTTAGCGTACATAATGCCTTAGAGATGCTGCCACATATTCGTATACCCGGTGTATACTGTCACATATATTTTGTCAAAGACCGAAAAAAGAGGCGAAATTTCAATACCATCCACATCAATATAAATATTTTATTGTAGAGTGTCGTAAAGGAAAACAAAACAAATCCAACGTACCCATAAGCATCCCTTGTTTTTTAACTACCCATCTTTCTCAACTGAGAGTCTTCAACAGCCCCTCATCAACGTACGGGCTGATGCTATCCAGTTTATATGACTTTAATAAAAACTTTATTTTTAAAACTCTACAGTACTACACACACCTCCTCATAGTCGCCAACACATATCAGTACAAACATTTTTAAAGCAACTTGATGCGGTAGATGATAAGTTGATACTTCTTCTTGGAATCAATGCTAAGAGAATGGAACGAGTATTCTGCTGACTGAAGAAAAAACAGAACCAAAACTCCTGGTCATGATAAGGGATGCGAATTGAGGGACTGACGTAGCGACTTTACAGGGCTAAGAAACCTAGATTGATATGGAGCTATTATGCGGCAACTGTATGGTATTATTAAAATGGAAAATACCGAAGCTATTACATACGCATAACATACGGGTAAAAGGTTGCACGGAAATATCTTCACAATGTGATGAGTAAAAGTAAGAGTGAAGATGGTAGGTGGGAGCTGAAGTCGAGATGAGTGTACAAATACTTATGGGAAAAAAAAACCCTGTAAAATATGGTTACTTTAAAATTTATTGAATCATGTAATCCTTACATGACAGAGTATGTTTATAACAGCATCTATTGTATGTTGCATTCCTCTTTTCGAAATTCTTTTGGAATGAAGTCTACAATTTTTTTTCTTCTGTATAGTACTTTCCATTAAAAGGAGAGTGAAAACAATGAATAGAATGATACTATAAAACGACAAATATGAATCTATTGTGCAGCTGGATGCGCTGTAACATTTGTATTGGTCAAGTGCTTGGAGGTAATTGTACTCGTATCATCAGGCAGACCGCCCAATTCGATCATCAGATTATATATTATGGAAAGCTCTGACTAAGTGCCGGCAATTATTTGTTTCCATTCCTGGTAGAGGATGAGGATAGTAAACAGCTCTATAAACTAATTAAGAATTTTATAATAAAAAGGGAAAGCTTCAATTTAGTTCAATTTGTTTAATTATAAAGTTGTATTTAAGGTATTTAATAAGTTAATTATAATTCTTAATATTAAATAATAAATAAATCCTTTACGCGACAGCACGGTGTTGGCCAAGGCCTAGCTTCTCGCACTCATTTATATTTCTCACTTTGTGAATTTTTACACTCCTAAGCAGGGCCTACTGTTTTTTGCCGGTTTTGGCTCTCCTGAGAAGCTTTTTCATAAGCAATATTTGATTTTCGGAGGTTTGCCATTGCCCGCCGAAAGAGTGATGACAATTTGAAAAATTTTGCGGTTGAGCTCCTACCTGGATTCAATCCCAGGTGACAGGCAGTGAGCCAACAATCCGGCCATCGCTACCACGTTAATTTAAATTCACATAATTTTATTTCTTAATCTTAGAGTGAAGGGAAAGAAAGAGGATAGGGATGAGAAAAGTATTGTATTTAAATATTTGTGGAAAAAAAATATCATATAACATAAACATATGTTGAGTGGATGACAAAACAAATAGAAGAAAGTTAAACCCACTTTGAACAGAGCTTTCGCGTGTCCAAATATTCATGTAGAATATATCCAACAGGCTCTTTTGATATCTTCAGAACCTCAGCTATCTCGATCAACTTCACTTTACGGTCATTCTTAATCATTTTGTGGACATTTTTGATATTTTCATCTGAAACAGCCTTTTTTGGACGTCCACTTCGTGCATCATCTTCGGTGCTTGTATGACCACTTTTAAGTTTTTCAATCCACTTGCGAATGGTTCGTTCGGCTGGTGCAGAGTCCGGGTAACACTTATCAAGCCATTTCTTTGCATCGGCTGCGTTTTTTCCCATCAAAAAGCAATGATAAATCAACACACGAAATTGCTTTGAATCCATTTTTTTCACAATAATAAAAGTTGCTTCACTCACAACGCTATATCTCGAGAACTAATCGTCCGACAGCTGTCAAATTTATACACCTTTTGAAGGTTGGTACTACTAAAATGGTATGGATTTAATTCAAGTGGTGCCCTCTCTTATAAACTGACTTTTCAGACCCTGTATTGGGTCTATAACTTAATTGCAGTTTGCTAAGAGATGGCGTAACTTGTATTATTCATACGTTGGAAAGCTACTGTCATTGTACGTCATTTCAGTATATGTCATTCATTTAAAGCGTAAACAACAATAATTTTTTTTTCACTCAAATATGTCGAACTTTGTGCCTTAAAAAGTGTTTTTGCGGAGAGTTCTTCTTCATTGCTTAAATATGAAGAAAACTTCTGCCGAAAGTCATCGTATTTTGGTGGAAGTTTATGGTGAACATGCGCTAGCTGAGCGAGCGTGCCAAAAGTGGTTTGCACAATTTAAAAGTGGTGATTTTGGCTTGGAAGACGATGAACGTCCTGGGCAGCCGAAAAATATTCAAGATGAAGAAGATTGTTGCCAAACACAAAAAGATCTCGCAGAATCTTTGGGTGTCACTCAAGCAGCCATTTCAAAACGTTTAAAAGCAGTTGGATTTATTCAAAAGCAAGGAAATTGGGTTCCACATGAACTCAAGCCGAGATACGTCGAAAGGGGGTTTTGCCTTCCCACAAAATAAAGTCATTTTTGCATCGGATTGTTACTGGTGATGAAAAATGGATCTATTACGACAACCCAAGCGCAAAAATCATATGTGGAACTCGGCCAACCAGCCAAATCAACGGGAAAGCCGAATATCCATGGCGCGAAGGTAATGCTTTGTATTTGGTGGGAGCAGATGGGTGTGCTGTATTATGAGCTGCTAAAACCGGGTGAAACCATCAATGGACAACGCTGCCGAACACAATTAATCCGTTTGAAGAGAACAGTAGCCGAAAAACGCCCGGAATATGCGACACGAACTATTTGGAAAACAGTGGATGGGAAGTCTTACCCCACCCACCTTATAGCTGAGACTGTACCCCTTCTGACTACCATTTGTTCCGGTCGATGCAGAACGCCCTCACATCAGAGCAGAATATCAAAAATTGGCTTGATTCATTCTTGGCTGCCAAGCCGGCGCAGTTCTTTCGGGGTGGGATCCACAAATTGCCAGAAAGATGGGAAAAGGTCATATCTTGAGATGGGCAATACTTTGAATAATACTATTGTACATGTTTTTCTTAAATAAACGTTCAAATTTTGAACAAAAAAACCGTACGAATTAAAATATATACCCAATATTACAGTATGTAATAAAATAATTTTGCCAACGCCGCTCAGCGCCGCCATGCTTCCCTTCTGACAGAGCAAAACATTAATATTTCAAAGTTCAGGTCAAACTAACTGTTTTGTAGATAAATGACGCTTTAAGCGTAATGCCACACGATATCATTCATTCGAAACCTTTAATGCGATTGAATAGGCAGATAGTTAGTCAATAAGTAAAGTGTTAAGTGAAAAAAAAAAGTTAAAAGAAAACCAAATATAGATTTTATATATATATATATCGTGAGTTTTGGTATTCTATAAAATAAACGTAATATCTGTGGAGGAGCAAATTCAAAAAATAGGTCGTTCCTTTGTCTACGTATTTGTTAATATATTCTTTATTTTAATTAAAGAAGATACTATCATTTGAAAATGTTTGCCTACAGCAAAATGGAAAGGAAACGAAATATTTTCTTCAGAGAATTGTTCAGTCTTAATAGTGATAAGGACAGTATGTGTAGTGCTTGTGAACAAATTTTCAAGAGATATGTTAAGACACATTTAAGAAGGCATACAGAATCGCAGCACTATGAGCTCTATATTGAACTTGACAAGGCGTCCGAATTAGAATTCAGGTCACAATGCGAAGACAAAAAAATGATTAAAATATCAACACCAATAAGATGTGGTTGAAGCCTGTGTCAATTTAGTCACCAAGTAATCGTTTCCTTTTATATTTTTCGATAGAGATTCCTTTAAAAACTTGACAGCTCACATTTTCAACGGCCTTAAGATTCAGCTATAAAGAACAAAATGGTTCTAAAAATAAAAAATAAATTAATTAGCCTCAAAATCGGCACAACATCCAGGCCGAATAAATCTGTGTTAGGCATAAACGCTCAACTCATTGAACACGGCCAGATTCAGATATAAACCTTGGCAATGGATGACCTAAAAGAACGGCACACGGCTGAAAATTTGAAACACCATATTGAGATTTTGATTTAAAAATAGAACAAATATATTCGATCATATCAGACAACGGTTGAAATATTGTAAAGGCTATTGAGTTGCTGTCTGATTTCGGCAACAATATAGAAGAAGAGGATTTCAAAGACGAACAAGACCAATTCTTATTAGCCGAGAATATTGCGTTTAGTAATGTGCTCTGAATAAGATGTGCCGCATACACCCTTCAAATAGCAGTAAAAGATTTTTTACGAAAGTAGAATTCCGAATTCGTTGATTGGGTTCTTAGTATTATAAAGTTTTTAAGGACGCAAACATTTCAGTACACTTTTTACTATAGCAAAACAGAACTCTGAAGTAAACAAGGTTAAATTTTTTTTTGAAGATATGCAGTATCAAGCTTAGGAAAAAATGTGTTAAAGCACAAAATCAAAGAAGTTGTTGACGTCTTAAAACCGCTTCATATAGAGACACTTCAACTTCAAAAAATACAAATTATTTTAGGAGACTTTTACAAGTTCTGGCTTGGACTTAAATTGCAAGTAAACGTATATGCGGCGTTATACCTCGATCCACGATTTCGGAGATTGCTTTCATCTAACAAAAAGGGATTGGCCATTAAGCATGTGTTACAAATAAAATCTTTAAAAGAGGTAAATTATTGTTTCAGTGACGTTCTTATATTATTTAATTTTATAGTACAACAGTATACAATTCTGCTGTAGGTCGATGCTTCTTCTCAGCCATCAACTTCCGTACATGTTCTGATCTCATCTGAGGAAACTTTTGCAGAAAATAACTGCGCGTTGAATGCAAAGTTGTTCATCTCTACTTCGTCATTCTCTAAAAGATTTCGAAGCTAACAACTCTTTGACTACGATATAGGAGAGTTGGTCATGGTAGATGTTGTGCGAGCTTATGATGAGATCGGTAGCTATAAGGAAAAACGTTTGGATGTCGATGAAAATATCCTTAGCTATTGGGTAGGAAAAAAATTCTACCTCCCTACTTTAAAAAGGTTGACAAATATGGTGCACGGAGTGCCTGCAACACAAGTAAGCGTAGAGCAGTCATTTTCTGAGTTAAGAATGATATTAAGCGACCACAAATCCCAGTTATCTTCAGAAAATATAAAAAAAAAATATTTTGTTTATGAAGTTAAATTTAAATACATGTTGATCCATGTATTACAAAGTGTGTGTCGATAAAAGCTGAAAACAAAAACAAAAAAATAAAGCGAGTTCCATTGAGTTATCTACTTATTTTTTTAACATCATTTTCACATGAATACACAACAAGCAAAAATGCATATTCGTTATCAAAATTTAGTATCATTTCAGACCTCATACAGAAATGGCTCCTTCTTGTTTCATGTTCATTTAAATTTTTTTGATATTTCGACGTCTGAAAATGTCTCTTTGCAGTCTTCAAATTTTCCTTAATTTTGACCTTGGTAAAGTTAGTCAAGCTCAAGGGGAAAAAATTATGGAAAATCGTTGCTTTTAATTTATTGTTTGAAAAAAAACCCAATAATATTTATTTTTAAGTAAAATGAAACCAGATTAAAAATTATACTTACTTAATAAGTCATCTTTGGTTGGCTTGGACTTAAATTGCAAGTAAACGTATATGCGGCGTTATACCTCGATCCACGATTTCGGAGATTGCTTTCATCTAACAAAAAGGGATTGGCCATTAAGCATGTGTTACAAATAAAATCTTTAAAAGAGGTAAATTATTGTTTCAGTGACGTTCTTATATTATTTAATTTTATAGTACAACAGTATACAATTCTGCTGTAGGTCGATGCTTCTTCTCAGCCATCAACTTCCGTACATGTTCTGATCTCATCTGAGGAAACTTTTGCAGAAAATAACTGCGCGTTGAATGCAAAGTTGTTCATCTCTACTTCGTCATTCTCTAAAAGATTTCGAAGCTAACAACTCTTTGACTACGATATAGGAGAGTTGGTCATGGTAGATGTTGTGCGAGCTTATGATGAGATCGGTAGCTATAAGGAAAAACGTTTGGATGTCGATGAAAATATCCTTAGCTATTGGGTAGGAAAAAAATTCTACCTCCCTACTTTAAAAAGGTTGACAAATATGGTGCACGGAGTGCCTGCAACACAAGTAAGCGTAGAGCAGTCATTTTCTGAGTTAAGAATGATATTAAGCGACCACAAATCCCAGTTATCTTCAGAAAATATAAAAAAAAAATATTTTGTTTATGAAGTTAAATTTAAATACATGTTGATCCATGTATTACAAAGTGTGTGTCGATAAAAGCTGAAAACAAAAACAAAAAAATAAAGCGAGTTCCATTGAGTTATCTACTTATTTTTTTAACATCATTTTCACATGAATACACAACAAGCAAAAATGCATATTCGTTATCAAAATTTAGTATCATTTCAGACCTCATACAGAAATGGCTCCTTCTTGTTTCATGTTCATTTAAATTTTTTTGATATTTCGACGTCTGAAAATGTCTCTTTGCAGTCTTCAAATTTTCCTTAATTTTGACCTTGGTAAAGTTAGTCAAGCTCAAGGGGAAAAAATTATGGAAAATCGTTGCTTTTAATTTATTGTTTGAAAAAAAACCCAATAATATTTATTTTTAAGTAAAATGAAACCAGATTAAAAATTATACTTACTTAATAAGTCATCTTTGGTAAAAATTATCAAACAAGTAAAACGGTATACTTAACACACTAACTTCATCATATTTTCCTAATGATTCCTTTAACGAAAAAAATTAAAATAACTCTTATTTCAGACCCCTGATCTGGAGTTTTCTGATATATGATCATACCTACGAAGGCCATAAAATTCCACCATTATATGGTAAACCACTTATAATTTGTGCTGGGAAAATAAATCGAGTGTGCAATAAACAACATCAGCATAAGTGAGTGGTGGTGGTACCATTGCTACTATTGGTTTTTCTCGAGTTTAAATAGGTGTAAAGCTTGCAGTCAACCATAATTTACGAAGGCATCCATAAATACAATTATAGCGTTAGTATCCACATAATCTGTGATTAATTATATAACCAGAACTACTTACGGATTTAACAGATCTAAAATAGGACCAAACATCAATAAGAAGATTGAAATTGAGTATTTTATTTGAAATCGGTATGAATTGCGACTTATTTGGATTAAGCGTCTTCTACCTACCTCCGAACACCTGTTTATAAGTTCTAGATCCTCATTAAGTTGGAAACCTAGTTCGTATAGGTCTTTTTTTGGATGAACTAAGTGAAGTTGAACATCATCTGCTCTGATGAGTTTTTGCACACAGTTGGGAAGTTATTTATATTAAGGTAGAAAAAGATCCGTCTCATTATCGATACCTGATGTACTCTAGTAAAATAGGTCTTAAAGCTGAAAGTTTTTTTCAGATATAACTTGTGGCAGCCTTCCAGAAAGGAAAGTAGGAACAAGTCTTATAGATCTCTCACTGAAACTAGTAAAATTCCCCAATTTCCAACAGAGTATTTCATGGTTGATATTATCAAAGGCTTTCTAGAAATCTAGCAGACATCTTGAATAACTTCTTCAATTATGTTAACCATGGCCATGGAGCACCACAGCTGCTAAAAATCAGTTTGACGTGGGGTAAGAAACTGATGCAGTGATAAGTGTTTAACTGCTTTTAAATAAGTTTCTCAAAGAATTTTGATAAACATGGCAATATAAAAGTTGGTCTAGAATCACCTATAATTACTGGGGTAGCCCTTAAAGTTGCTCGTTCGGAATTGTACTGTTGCATTCGTAGCTGTGGCTTTATTCTTGCACCCTTAACACCCGCACAGCTTATGCACTTTTTGCACCAATTTTCGACATCTTGCTTTGCGCTTAGCCAATAGAAACGTTCCTTTATCTTCTCTAACGTTTTGTTTATTACTGAGATTCTGTCAGGTATTTTATGGATTACTGGGCTGACTCTGAACTGTGGCAAAAAAAGCTGCATACGAGATGTTGTTCCATCTGCCCTTTCCCATTTTCTTTTCAGCAAACCATTTTCCATACAAAAGGAGTTCCACTGTGCAAAATATGCCTTCAGAGTTTGATTCCTGCCAGTTTGGTCTTTCCTCGTCTATCCTATTGGTTCTATGTCATTTTCTGCCGGTTGGGAGGAACGGATTTCGTCTGTACCTCAACTCTCTACTGGCTCAGTACTGGTCTGGTCCTTCGCTTTTTACTATAGCAGCTTGATTCATCTCGCAACTTGGCCTTCCGGGCTCTGAAATCGTAGTAGCCATTTCAGAGCTGCGTAGTCTGTGCGGAGAATCAACTGTTCCCCATGGAGGTACTTATAGTACTCCGTAGCCAGAATTAAAGTCAGAAGCCCGCGCTGACCTACGCGGTAGTTCCTTTCAGGTCTGGTAAGTATCTTGCTATAATATACAACCACTTTCGCTTTTGAACTTAAGAGGTAACAGCTCCGACCTAAATCCCGGGTGTGGGGCAACCCAAGATGGGGAAATTCCACTAGGTGTTTATGTTTAGGGACAGGCAGGATCTTTCCTTACTCCGTCCGCGGATATAATGCGACACAGATATTTTACTTCTAGACGAAACAAGGCAAGCTTTTCTGGATTCAGCTTCAAAT
Source organism: Volucella inanis (assembly GCA_907269105.1). NCBI lineage: Eukaryota > Metazoa > Arthropoda > Insecta > Diptera > Syrphidae > Volucella > Volucella inanis. The sequence goes on from OU026153.1 coordinate 156,559,401, forward strand.
GAGCCTATCAAATACTATTTTTATAATACCGTGCGAGCACCAAGTGGATATGAATACCCTTTTACTGACTTTTTCTCCAGGGCGCGGGCGGGTGGTGTAGTAGTTTGAAACTCAGGTGTATTAGGTTTTGATATTTTTCCAAGAGGTGGTTGTCAAATTAGACGGAACGAGCTAGTACATCCTCAACCAGTGGGTCTTAAGTACGTGCTAGTTCGTTACATTTAGCCCAGCCAGCAACTACTCCAACATCAGTGTTATGCCTTCATGTTAGAGTTGACGCCGACGGGATTTTTCATATAACTACATACAAATTCTATGAAAAGACTTTTTCACAGAATTGCTTCGCACGGGATTCGAACCCACGACCCTCTGCTTGAGGAGTCTATGCATATACCACTACACCACGGCCACCGCCAACAACATCGTCCAGAAGGTGCCCGGAGCGTTGCACAATCTAAACAGTATCATCGTAAACTGCCAAAGTCCGCTTTCTGTAGATCTCACGATCTTTTCGATAAATCTCCATCTGCCAGCAACTGACCTTCAGGTCTAGTGTTGAGAACCACTTCACTCCAAAAAGCGTATAGAAAGTGTCGTCAATTAGTAGTGAGTAGCTGTCCTTGTTGCTGCCATCGTTGAGTCAATGTTATACGAGACGTAGACGTCGAGAAATATTATGCAAAAATTACATAACAGGAGATGACGGAAAAATAATTGGGTCACTCTTCCCTTCTCTATGACTCGACGACTTGCGGTAAAGTATCTACTAGAGCTTCTGGAATAGTAGTAGTTACAGTCGTACAAAAATAAGAAATAGGGTTAAAAGTAAATGTAGCTGTTAAACTAGTACGACAGAGAAGGTTATAAGTACAAATAAACGGATACTGATTAGGTACTTTAAAAAAAAAATAAAAAAATAAAAAAATAAAAAATTTGTGGAATACTAGACCCAGCCTACTAGAAGCACGGTCGCCTTGAAACAACTTCAGACAACGACACCCCTAATGTAAGCGAAAATAGATTTGGAGCACTTCAGCTGAACACGAGTGGATGGAGATGGAGTTCCCGATTGAATTACTTAGTGTATATTCTGCGCCTACGGCAGACTTCGCGTATACTGGGCTAAAGTTTGCGTACAATTAAAAAAATTTGCCAAATCTTGTACCCTTTCCAATAAGGGAAAGTCTACAGCAATCAACCTTAACGTTGTGGAAGTGTTTCCCTACCCTTACGACTTCTAGAGATTTTAAAAGAAGTTCAACTCCTCTAGCGCATGAACCACATTTTCCAATTTAAGGGAGTATAGGACACTATCCATATATAGAATAAAAGTAAACTAGGTAGTGTAATAGAGGTCACAGCTGGTGCTGAGGATATGGGAAACCTACTTCTCCAAAATGTTAAACGGCGAAGGCGATCCAAACTCCATTGTCGGACAGAAAGAACCATTCAACAGAATCTCTGCCCACCCGAGTAATAATCGTAATATCTTAACTAAAGTATAACAAGACTACCAAAAAAATGGACTACTTACTTACTTACTAGGTGGAGTGAAAAGTAACCTCCTTGGGAATGAAAAAAATTTTTTTAAATGTTTTTTTATTTTATTCAATATAGTTCCCTTTTAGTTTGTTACACTTATTCTAGCGATTTTCCAACTTCTTGATCCCGTCCGAAAAGTAATTTTCCGGAAGGTCTGCAAAACACTCCTCCGTGGCGTCGATGATTTCCTCGCGTGAGCTGAATTTTTTATTGAAGACCCATCTTTTGAGGTTTGGGAAGAGATAATAGTCCGAGGGAGCCAAATCGAGCGAATACGGTGGATGCGACAGCAATTGGAGCCGTAAGCCATCGATTTTAGCCATGGTTGCGATGCTCTTGTGCGCCGGTGCATTGTCTTGCAAAAACAAATTTTTTTTTTCGCTACATGTGAGAGAAATAATGCACAGTAATACTCGCTGTTGATGGTTTTTCCTTTTTTGAGGTAGTTCACGAAGAGCATGCCATGACAATCAAAGAAAACCGACGCCATAACCTCTCCGACCCATCGAGCCTCCCTCGGCTGCTTCGGAGCACTCGTGCCGGCTTCAGTCCATTGCCGGGCACTCATTCTGTTATCTGGTGTTCAACAGTTACCAATCGACGCCAAAAGTCTGCCCGATTCCGCATCAGCAAGTCCAAACACTCTTTGGAAGTGCTCTCGCGTTCGTGTTTTTGGTCAGGAGCGAGTATGCGCAGCACCCAGCGGCAGGATAACTTTTTCATATGCAGAATATTGCTCAAAATATGGCGTGTGCGCTCAGTACTAATCTTTGTGGTATCTGCTAGCTCGCGCACATTCACTTTCCGGTCAGCCAACACCATTTCATGTATTTTTTTGACATTGTCCTCTGTAACCGCATCGGAGGGCCTGCCGCTGGGGACTTGATCGGTAGTGGAGTTGCAGCCACCACGAAACTCTCATAACCAATATTTGACGGTGTAATCTGACGGAGCATTAGCCCCATAATACAATATTTATCCAACTTTTCTTTTGTTTCCTTCGCCGTTTTGCCTCTCAAAAAATAATGTTTTATGAGAGAACGAAAATCGTTTTTGTCCATGCTCAACATGATGCCAAACACTTCAACAACAATTAGCTGTCAAAACATAACTAAAGACAGTATCGCACTGAAATTCGGCATGACTGCCTAAATATGAACGGACTTCAAAGCATCATAACCATCACCTAGGACTTAGGAATCCAGGCCTGAACCAACAAGCCTCTCCAATTAGCCTTTTTTAGCAAACTGCCTCCAGTTGCGCACTCAAAGTCGGTTGAGGTCACCTTGTGCGCGCCACCTAAGGTGAGGTCTTTCTCTATAGCGTTGTCCCGCTAGCTTAGATTTGACGACTTTAGGGACATGAGTGTTGGTGTCGATTCGCTCTGCGTGCCCTAGTCATTTTAGTTTTGCGACTATGTTGATATCACTGTACATCTCGTATTGTTCGTCCTTGAATCTTTTCTTCCAAAGCCCGTCAACGCAAATGGAACCGAATATTTTTTGAATGATTTTTCTCTGGAAACGATTGAGTTATCTTCGTTTGCTTTAATTAAATAACATGCTTCAGCGCCAAAAACTAGGATTGGGATAATCAAGGTATTATGTAGAGTCACTTTTGCTTGGGCTTTCTAAGCCCAAAGGAACAGCAATTGTCAAGAGTGATTCTTTGTTTTATTTCTATTGATGCTAAATTGATAGCAGAGCCAAGGTCGAGAGTCCAATTTATCGATATCGGTCTTGCTGAAAGCATATAATTGCTTTTTTCCTCTTTTACCGCTAAGCACATTTTGTCAGATTTCGTTTCAATACTAGCTAACGCACTGATGACAGCCTCCTGTATTCTCCCAGTTATCTCGATAACTGTTGGTCTAGGAGTTGTCTAGACTTCGGAATTATTGTGCCTCCAGAATTAGCCCGTGGGCTTCGCACAATTCTTTCAAACACGAGTATGGTGTTAAATAAGTCACATGACAGCAAAAGTCTCGGTTAAGTCATTAAATTTTGTCAGTGTTGTATTTCTTTATTTAAGTTAAATGTGAAATTCACAACTGATTTTAATTTTTTATTTTTCAATAATAATATATGTCACTAACTGCTAAATTACCAATTTAATTATAAATATTCAAGACTTAAGTAGAGGCGTGTGGTCTGCTATACTGTTGTAAGAAGAAGAGAGTCATCCTCCGTTTTTACAAGTTGAGCGCAGCCTTTACCACCGGAAAAGAATGTTTAATGTTGGAAGTCATTTTATAACGCTTTTAGTATTTTAATGAAGCAGGGTTTGCTTAAGGCCATTTAATACAACTTTCTCCTTCTTTAAAAAAAAAACTTCTTTCATTATACTTCCTTTACAAAAATTAAATTTCAATTTACTATTTTTTCCATTAGATATAAATTAAGGTACATATCTTTCAACGACTTTTCTTTCTTTATTAGATCTTCGTAATATTATATCTTTGCTTTTTGTTGCAGAAGGATTTTTAATATTTTCATTTTCTTTCTTTATAAGGTTTTTGCTACAATTTTCCAAGGAATTGTTTTCATTTTTATTACATATTAATTTATCATTACTTTTATTTGATTCTTTACATTGATGTCTGATGAAAAAATAGTTTTTTTTTTTTTTTTGTTTGTTTGAATATTTAATTTGGTTGTGATATACATGCTTTATCAAACCGTTTACTTTAATCGAGTATCTTAAACTATTTAAGACTTCAATAATCTGAGCTGGTAATCAGCGTACAAAATATTTATGTGGTTTTTGATACAAAACTAAATCATCTTTTTTGAATTTCAATTTGTTTTTGTGTTTCTGGTTTAAAAGTTTTTGTATATTCACAAAATTTGTTACTAACATTAAAATTTTCTTTAAATTTATTATTTACAAAATCTAAAATAGATTTGAATGTGAACGGCGTATTTCTATCTATAAACAAAATTTTACCAAGACATTTTTGACAGACTGTACTCCACGTTTGCCCAACTCATTTGACTGTGGGTGATATATCAGTGATTTTAGGACTTTTATATTTTTGTTTTCGAAAAATTATTTAAAATGAAATGAATTGAACGGTGGATCATTGTCGGATACCAGTTGTTTAGGATATCCAAATATTTGAAGAGTTTTATCAAGTGCATTTAGTGTTTTTAAGACTTTCTTTGAACCCAATTAATGTATGTCTTTAAATTTACTGTAAGCATCCACAATAAAAAGAAAAGTTTTGTTTTGAAAATAGAAAAAATCGATGTGAACTCGCTCAAGAACTTACATTTCAGGCCATTTGGTAGTGAGAACTTCTTTTTTGACATTTCCCGTTAAAGTGCAACTTTGACAAGTTTTCACGAATGTATCAATGGCTTGGTCAATTAAAGGCCACCGAACATAAGAGTGAGCAAGCATTTTCATTCGATTAATACCACAGTGATTTTTGTGAAGCAATTTGAGACAAGAGTTCCTTAAACATTTTGGAATTATAATACGATTTCTATAAAACAAACACATATTTTCTCTATATAAATTATTTTATACTTTTTTAAACAGTTTGGACGAAAGCTCGTGTTAATATTTTTTGTCATGCAGAATTTTATACACATATGTTAGTTCATCATCATGAGTCAAGTGATGCTTGATGACGGACACATTTAACATAGGACTTTCCAATTCAGAGAAATAAATTATCGGTAGTTGTTCCACTTTGGTACTTTTGTTCAATGGTTATCTGGATAAGGCATCCGCAGGTGCCAAGGACGTTCCTTTACGATATTTAATGTTTTAGGTATATGATGACAAAATTATGCTCCATCTTTGAAGCCTAGAAACTGAAACGGCTGAATTATTTTTCTTTAGACTGAAAATTTCTTGCAACGCTTGATAATCAGTCCATAACGTAAATTTTTGGAAATAGATGTAAATATGAAACTTTTTTACTGCAAAATTTATCGCTAATGATTCGCGATTGAGTTGCGAATAGTTTTGCTTAGATTCATTAAGTGTGCTGAACACAAACATTACTGGCTTTTTAGCACTGTTTACTACATGCAAAAGCACTGCACCCACCCCATAAGGCGATGCGTCTGCCGTTACAACAATAGGTTTATTGGGATCATAAAGCTCCAATGTGCTCTCATTAATTAAAAATGTTTTATTTTTTTCAAAAGTTTCTTGACAGATTGAATTTCAAATAAATTTTTGATTACCTAAAATATCGTAAGGCTTACGTAATTTAGACGAGAAATTCAAAATATATTTTGAATAAAAATTTAATAAGACGAGATATGAATGCAACTATTTAAGGTTAGTTGGAGACGGTGCCTGAAGAATAGCTTTAAGTTTTTTTAGATTTGAAATTATATGACCCAGATATTTTATGGAAGGAACTAGAAGCTTAGACTTCTCGACATTTATTTTGATATTGTGTTCATTAAGACGTGACAACACCAAAAGTAAATTTTGATAACATTCGTCTTTTGTCTTACCTCATATATCATAATATCATCTAAGTAACAAAATACACTTTTAAATCCCAATAATACTTAGTCCGTAACGGATTGAAAAATAGAAGGAGCACTAGACACACCGAATTAAAGACGTGTACACAAAAAGACTAATATGAGTACTTATCACTAAAGGTTCTTTACAATTTTGATCCACCGCCAATTGTTGATAAGCTCCTCTTAAATTAGTAACACAAAACACTTCACAATTGGCTAACTCCGCGAAAATTTCATCCATTTTCTGTAAGGGGTAATGTTCATGCAAATCCGCAATTCACCATTGGCTTTAGGAACTATTACGATAGGAGTAGCCCATTGACTATATTTTATATATACACCTGCCTGACTCGAACTGCAACCAACTTCAGACTGCTATCATTTCCAAACCGTTCATGACAGTGACACATGACAGATAATTTTATTATTTACAAATGCATTTACATTTAAACGATTTGCGTCTCAGTTGTGTTGAAAATTTTTTATCCGCGATGGAATTCAAACGTGATAGAGTTATTGTTTTATATTTGGCTGGAAAACCACAAGTAGCTATCGTTAGATCCCTCCAGCAACTCAACGTGAATAAATCATTCGGTCTCGGACCATAGCCCGTTACCGTGATACTGGCAGCGTTGCAAAACACCATGGAGGCGGTCGTAAAAAAACAGCAATATCGGCATCGAATTGGGCGAAATCCGCGTCAAAGTGGAAGAAAAATGGCTCGCGAGCTCAACATATCGTTAGAACGGATGAAACACATACCGAAAAATGAGCTTGGGCTCAAGCCATTGAAGTTTCAAAAAGCATACGATCTTACACAGCAACAGAAAAAAGTTAGAGTCGAAAGAGCGAAGGAGTTGCTACGCTTGCGCGAAAGTGGTGAGTTGCCGAATTTGTTTTTTTTTTTTCGCTAAGTCGTCATTTGTTATCGAGCAATATGTCAACAAACAAAAGGACAGAGTTTGTTTTGGTCGCTCTCCGCTCTCCGCTCGTATCTTTGGACGGTGGCGTCAAAATTAATGCGATCATATACCGTGAGACTGTCTTAGAGGCAGTATTGAAACTTTGGGCAAACAATCATTTCAGTCGGAGACTGTGTACATTTCAACAAGACTCGGTACCGTTTCACAAAGCATGCGTCAACCAAGATTGGTTAAATAACAATGTTCCACACTTCATTTCTTCGACACAATGGATTGCAAATTCTCCGGATGCAAATCCGTTGGTTTTTTCTGTCTGAGGTATTTTGAAGGCGAAGGTTGGCACTAAAAAATACCAAAGTTTGGACCACCTCAAACAAGCACTTCGCCGGGAATGGGCCAAATTACCGCAGAGCCACTTGCGTGCAGCGTGCGATGCTTTCTTCGGCCGTCTCAAAGCCATTCTTCGCCCCAAAGGTGGACATATTGAAAACTACTGATAGAATTTGAAAATTGATGTATTTTTCAACTTTTTTTGCTTTGGCACAATAAAATTTATCAAAGAATAAAAAAAATATAGCATTTTAAAAAGTTGCAGTTCGATTCAAGCAGGATATATTTGATATCTCTTAACTTAAATGGAACACTATATGCACAATGGAAAATTGGGTTTTGACAACTATCTAAAACAATCTTCGCGGTAAAACCTTTAATTGGATCTTTATTCATGTCATGCAAGATGTTTAAGTATTTTTCTTGGATCGACTTTAAAATGTAAAATGTACCTGTAAAACTTTGTGAGTACATTTTGCGTCAGTTTAGAAACAATACATCCTGGCAATCTCTTCTCAATTAACCACAATTATTTCACAATCCCAACAACCACCTCTAAAATAATCATTATAAATTTTTTCTGACATAATAGTTACCGATGCTTCGGTATCGATCTCAAAACCGGTCCTTAAATTGTTGATAAACAGAGAACACTGCTGGTTCTGGGTGATGACTTCTTTCTTTCTCTGCACTGACGACATTGACTGCAACTTTTTGACCTTTGGATTTTTTGTACCTGCAGACTTTGGAGGTTTCGACCGACTTTGTGGCAGCTAAAACACTCCCAATTTTCTCTCTTAGCTGGACAATTATCTTGGTGATGACTATTTCCACAATGATGACAAGACTTCTGCGATGATGAAAGCTGTGGTACCTGATGAGTTTTTTTGTAGCTTCCCTCTGACGTTAGATGTTGTGTACTTGACGAATGACGAGTTAATTTTTTGTTAGGCAAATAAATTGTATATACTTTTGACGGCACGTGCTTGTTGGTTTTTTGTTGAAAGATGGCATGTATATTTTGCTGGGAATGTAAAGACTTTGTTGTTTTTTGCGAAAGCTCCATATTTACCCTAATGCCTTCGTGGTGTAGTCTTCAAAAGTGAGGTTATCCTCTCCTAACGGTGCTTATTGGATTCGTTCACATGTTAATCTCACTATGAAGCGATCACTTAATGCATCGTTTAACATTTTAATTTTTAGCTTTTAGATTTCTTCTTTAGACTTCTCTGGGACAATATCACCGAATTCACAAAACTGAGCCTGAGCCTTTAGACACACATAAAATTCATTCATAAGCTCACCATCCTCCTGTTTTAGCTTGTTAAATTTATATCGCTTTGCTCGTTTATTATGCTTTGGAGCAAAATGAGCGCGTAGCAACAATATAATTTCTTCGAATGGCTTTGCACTAGGCAACTCTAGTACTGGTACCCATGCCAAAACGAGACATGGGTCTACCACTTCTTAGGTATTGCCCGAAACATATAGTGGAAACCGCAATGATAGGGACCAATTGGGTAATTGATGAAGGGTTTTAAACGTTTACACAATATGGCAGATACTATAAGATTTTGCACGCGATTTGAGGAGATTTACGTCTCTGTAGTTGGCGAGTTCCTTTTTTGTGGATCGAGCAAACGAGGCTGAAATTCCATTCTTTTGACCAGAAATGAGACATGAGGTGTTATATGTTCTCCACAATGCCATTTCTAGCAGCTTTTAATAACTCGCCTGATAAATTATCAGATCCCGCTGCTTTATTGGATTTCAGTTTAATATTGTTACCTTACTTCATTTTGGTTAGGTGGAGGGAAGTTTCGGCTACCATTGTTTATGTTAAATGGATAATTCTGTCTGACGCCGGTGTGTTGGGCTTCTTCGGCGTTCTACTGTCTGCAGAAAAAGTTTTTCTAAACTCTTAGCATCGACTGTAACTCTACTATAAAATTTCCTTTTTCATCTCTGCAGGCTTCTCTGCTCTTAAAATTTTTGTTTGTTATTCCTGTAGTACGTACAAACTCTCAATATCTTCGATCGCGTTCTTCTCGTGTTTCTAGTTCTTCGTTGTAGCGTCACTCTTTACCCTTCATTAAGCTGCATGTGCTTGTCGGCATTCTTTATCAAACTAGGGATTTCTTGATGGTTGTTGGGTGAGACCCAGCATATCAGCTGCGGCGTCTCTGATGGCACGTTGGCAGCGTTTCCACTTGACTTCGGTACTTGATACTGGTGTTTAGAAAATTTGGGATACGCGTTCGACGCGATTGCATCTTTTCAACGTTATATCTTCTCACAGTAGATGTCCCATATTCCCTTGTGCATATTGGGATGAGGAAACCTTATGTTTACTATAGTAAAATTTTGTCTCGCCGCAAATTCAATAAGTCTAAGTCTGTTGCCAGACGTGGTAGTTGGCTGTGCTTACCGACTTAGCTTAAGTCCTTTACCTTTAATTAAATTTGTATTAATCATACTGCGAGCATTGCTCATTCGCTCGTATAAACATTCTTTGGTGGCGTCGTCCTTGTCGTCCGTAGGGGCATGAGTCGTATTAACCTGAACGCCAATGGTAATAACTCGCTCGCTCACGTGTCAAAAGCTCAAAACTTTTTCCTCAGTCTGCCGCATATGGCAGATCCGTGTTGTCCAAGTCCTGCCCCTTGGTATTTACATAAGCATGGAGGTTAGTGGAGGCAGTTGAAGATATTCTTGTCTGTTTTGAACGAAAGATTCTTCTTACAGTTAGTGAGCGTATATCTACTATGAATTGGGTTGATTTTGTCGTTTGAAATGGTTAGAAAATGTGGAGCGCATGAATATTAACGCTTCAGAGCTAAGAGTTTTGAATTCTTATCCGAGGGACAACACGTGGAATAGATTTTCGTTTATTGTTCTACAGCCCCATCTTTGTATGTTTGTTCGAAGCATGTTACGATAAGGAAATCAACGCAAGTTTTTGAGCTGATAGCTGATAGCGTCCAATGTCAATTCTCGGCGCTAATAAAAAAAAATAAAAATAAAAAAATAGATAAAAAAATAATAAAAAAAGCATGTAAGTGGGAGGAAGGATGTCATGAAAATCCCCACTCATTATTATCGAACCTTTTTGTCTTTAGAGAGATTAGTCGTAAAACATCTAATTAACATCGAGTTAGGTACTGATGATTTACTTTATAAGAATACATTCCAAATGTTTTGTTCTCTGAATCCGACAGAACTTCGCGAAAAGCCAGGAGTTGAAAAGTTATACACATGATTATCTAGCATGTGCCTAGACGAGCTACTTGGTCTTTCATAAAATCTTTACATTCGATATGTCGCAGTCGAAGGGAATACCTCTTTAAAAATTTATGAAAACTGATTTAAAATTTGAATTTTATTCTGATTGAACTTTTTCCCTCATAGACTGCACTAACTTCTGTTTCGAAATATATTCCGAAATCCTTTCATTATTTTCTCTTCAAATTAAATATTTCTCTCTCAAATTTAATTGAGATGTAGACCGAATTATACCTCAATGTCTATCAACTATGCCAATATATCGAACAAGAGATATATATTTGCTCCGTATGTACCTATATGTACAAGTATGTGTAGGTATTGTACTTATGCTCTCGTTTCTAACGAACGAAATTCCATTGGGCATTCTCCAATTTATAGCCTGATGTCTTGCAAATAAATTTCAAAAATCCCTAAATTAATGGTTTCAATATTGCCATAGGCATGACAAACTGAGAGTACCATACAAGGATATTCGTAAATCAAATCATGTTGCATTCAACGCCTACTTGAAAACTCTTTCTTTAGCGCATATTTCCATTATCCTGCCGCTTGAAAATATCCATCTATGATACTGTGTGATCGATGGATTAACTCATTACCTATTCACCAGCTGGAATACCCAATCCAAAAGATGCAACATCATACTACAAAGCAAGAGCAAGAATGTTTGCCATAGAAGGTTCTTAACTGTTATGATAATTAAAATTCCACAATTGAAAATTGAAAATTATTTCATGCACCTCATTATGCTCGATTGTTCCTAAGAAGAGTGTCACTTGTCATAATACGAGTACCAGTGAATATGTACATATCTGCGTCGTATTATGACTCACGAACGGTAATGTCAATGACGAATTCCTGCATTCAATCGAAAGTACCTAGGAACTGTGAAGTGCCTTTCCCATCGCGTCGACTAAAGCCATGATGGTGATACTGATGAGTTGTGAAAGGAAAATATTTTCATTTCCGTGTGTGAAGTGAAACCAGATATGGTGTGGTAGCAAATTTACACTGCAGCATACGCGAATACATATCTCGCCAACTCGACTTCTCAACTGTACCCTTTTGGAGACAGGAAGACTCAATTCACTGATGAACTAAATGCAAATGCAAATGCAAATGAGTACACTGCAGCTGTATGTAGTCTCTGTTCCTACTAAGTCCTTTGCAACGTACGTGCATTCATCATCAGAACAAGCATCGACGGTACCAAGTCAAAGGAATGAATTGATAAAAAGGTGCAGACTTCCATCCACGCATAGAATTACACTGCAAAGGTGATGAATTGAAAGGCAATGATACGTTCTTGGAATCAAGGGAAGGAGCTTAACATGCTATGGGCCTTTGCTTCATACTATTAAAGGGCGTCTGCAATTGAGTTAGGAAATTTGTGGTGCAACTTAGTGAGCTTTGAATCTACCTACCTGGGGATAAAAACGAATTTTATAATATAAAGAAGAAGCTAGTGTGATTCTGTATTTGCATTATTATTATTTGAGATTATGCCACCGACTTCCAACTTTTATAGCAACTTTAGTGAAATTAACTTTGAATAAATTTGTTTCTATTATTCTTGATTTGTAAATAAACAGCACAGACTAGTAAGATTTCTATTAACATACTTATTTGGGAACCCAGTGGTGAATGAAAGAATATTGAACCAAAACCAATCCGCCAAGAAAAAGTGATGATGAATCCTTATCCTAATCGTAGTCTACTAGATTGGACTTGATTAGAAATAAATACTTGAAGTTGAAATCAGTTCAAGTTCCAAGTTTATTTCATATAAGCGAATTGTACAATTAAGAATTAGGCTATTTTACAACTGCATATTTCTTTATAAATTGAGGATATAAATTTATAAAATCAAAAATAAAAATAAAAATAAATATAAATAAAATTATAATACGAAATGTTAAAAGAAAAACAACAAGAATATGTGCTAAATTATATAAATTTGTTACATTTTTCAAATAATATAGAATTCATATTTTGAAATGAATTTACCTAATCATCATTTTATTGATTGTTTGTGCCTCTATTTCCCTAAATGATTCTTAAAATGGTTGAAAAGAGAATATTTTAAATTTCTTATACCTACCAAATGCCTGTATTCGTATGGCAAGAAGTTCCAAAGCCTGATGGCGTAGACAAAGAACAGATGGCTACTTTTTAAATATTCATGAATGGAGGAATTGAAGTATCTGTCCTTGAAGATTAAGGTAATAGCAGTTTTAGGAATAACTAAGTGGGTCTCTGATAGTTTATTAAATTTGCAAGAAATAAGCAGTTACGATAGTTCAGCGATTGTTAAGGCGAATAATACGGAGTATAGCAAGCAGAAGTACACGGCCTGCACAACCCCGTATAAATATTTTTAACAAGTAGATTTGCATGACCACGGGCTTTTTTTTTTATAATCCCGCGCGCGCACCAAGGGGATATGAATACCCATTTACTGATTTTCTTCAGGGCGTGGGCGGGTGGCGTATTAGGTTTTGATATTTTTCCAGAGGTGGTTGTCAAACTGGAGGGGACGAGCAAGTGCATCCTCAAATAGTGGGTCTCAGTACGTGCTAGTTGTTAGTTCGTTACATTTAGCCCAGCCAGCAACCACTTCAACATCAGTGTTATGCCTTCATGTCAGAGTTGACGCCGACGGGATTCTCATATAACTACATGCATATTCTACGAAAAGACTTTTTCAGAGAATTGCCTCGCACGGGATTCGAACCCGCGACCCTCTGCTTGAGGAGTGTATGCATATACCACTACACCACGACCACCACAGCTGTAAGATTAAGTAGAAGACCATTTTATATTTGGGCATCGTACGCATATGAATATATCGCATGTTAACAAACTTGTGGGAGGTCATTAACATATAAAACGAAGAGCAGATGTCCAAGGATATACTCTTTTGGAACGGCTTTACAAAGCCCCAGTATTTTAGAAATATCTCCGTTTGACGAAGCATTGTAAAATTTTTCAGTTCAACGGCTCTCTCTTAATAATGATTTCTTAAACCTTTGATAAGCCAGAAAGAATTGGTGTAAATATGTAAATAAATTATGACTCGAATAAGGGAGGCAAACAAGCACATTCGTGTAGTAGTAGTACCAACATTTAAGGTGGGTTCATTAGCGTCATTTTGATCAACAAATCAAATGGTTTGTCCTAGTGTCTGGCCTAATTTGGAGATGTCCTCACTAGTCTCGGTGTCAAGTCATCCCTAATATTGGTGAAAATACCCAATCTCCCTTCACAGGAACCCTATTTTAACTACAATAAGTCCATGCACAAATTGACCCTGTCTCTTAGCCGCCTCAGGAGAGCTTGTCAACAACACCTCAACTCTTACCGAAGAATTTAAAAAGATGAATCCGTTAGGTGGATCGCTAAGAATTGTATGGTAAGTCTTCCCATAAAACAGATTTTGTCCTCTTTCACAGAGAGTATAAAATTCCAATCACTGTCTCCATCAGCGATACCAACTTTGCCTTCTTCGATACAGCAAAATATCTGGGTCTCATTTTTGACAGGAAACTATAGTAAATTGGAAATGTAATATTCAAGAAAGAGTAAGGAAAACTAGAGTAGCTTTACTCTCTTGCAAAAAAGCCATTAGGAACAAATAGGTACTTTAACCTAACGCTAGTTACTGGCTATATGTCTCGGTTATAAAACCGATACTCACCTACTGGGTGACTGTCTGATGAACAGCCTAGACATCGCAGTTAATCCAAACCTCTCCTTTCGCCTAACAAATCACTGATACGTGTTGCAGGCGCAAATTTTGGTAGTAAAAGAAGTCCTGTCATGGCTGCAGAAAAACGTGATACCTGCAAGGGAAGAGGAAGAGACAATCCTTTACTTTTTTTTGTGCATGTCCAGCTCTCTCCCGAAAGAACTTTCTTCCACTTGGAAACTTTCTTTTACAGTAACTGAAGTGACCTAAACAATACAGACGTTAACAGTTTTGTACGCTTCGTCAGAAGCGCAAATTGGTTCCAAGAATAGGAATTTCACAGATCCACTTGTGGTGACAATGGGGCAATTGGCCTAAGTTTGTTGGTTTTTCCAACAGCCACTATAACTTATCTAACCTAGATAACCTGAGAGATATACCGCCAAATTCGAACACCTAAGCGAAATAGCAGATAAAAGAAAAAAAAAAAACGCTTTAACATGTTCGTTCACCACAAAGAGACACTTCTTTTGACTGACTCTGGGAACAACTACCAGAGCAACTTAAGTTCTCATTGAAAAGAAATGTGAGAGCTACTGAATATTAGGATCATAAAATTCTCAGCAAGAAAGAGTGAAGAACTAGAATCCGTGGTATTGGACAAAAGGCGCTAACACACTAGCATTCAGAAGAATGCAATAGGTTCACAGTCGATGACGGACATTTGGAAGATATTTTATTTCTTCTGAATGTCCAACAACGAACAGACCCATTCAATTGCTGTAAAACTGAATGAATTTACAAAAGTGTAAATTTTTTAGTGAAGTTAGAACAAAGAAACTTTAATATTAATATGCACCCCATTTGCGTGTAGTGTCTGCATGTCTTAGCGATTAGTCACAAAGCATAAAATTTGGCTGTGTTGTCGTTACAATAAGCCTTGTAGATGTTGTCTATCTATGACTACCACATTAGCGCACAGAAGGAGACTTCAATACCAATGAGAAGCTAAAAAGTAGTATACACATTTTTCTGGTGACATCTTAAAGTTTCCATAAATTTTCCTGCAGATGCTTTCCCAGAAAAAAACATTTAAGTAAATGTACATAGGTCCGGAGAAATCGTCGCTTAAGCCAATTCGTAAAAGTGATCTCATTTCCAATGAACCCATTGTGACTTGGAACTTTGACAAGACTTCGCGAATTTAGCTTTTCAAACATTGCATTCTTGAAGTTATTTCAAATTTATTACGAGAGAGCTTGACCCCAGGTTGGCCGTCGATGCACATCCAAACACTTGACCATCAACCTGTCCTTCACAACATTATTCAAGGCCATTCGACTTGTGTATGCTTCAAAAAGAAAGGCACAACAACCACTTCGTTCTTGCCCGACTCAGGCAAAGTATTCAGTAGTCAGAATTCAGCTGCGAGTCTTTAAGATGATTTTCAGAAGATCGCTGGTATAAAGGACCTTGGAAATGACAGTTATATCGAAGAACACTTCTTTTCTTTGAAAATAGAGCCAACTGTTAAAGTTAAACACACATTTTTGATATTAAAGCTTATATGTAATCCATCAGATGTTTTATTACTTTCTTCCAACGTTCTGGAAGAGACATAATGCTTCTTTTGTAAAAGTTAGCAGACTTATGAATAAAAAAGTTTTCCAGGTACGTCTTGATCTCATCTTTGGAGCTGAATTGCATTGTTTTGAAGAGAGCGGAAGGTCTGAAGAGTACGGTGAATACTTCCCAGCCAAATTAATTCAGCTTTTGTTTTTTTCGCTAAATCTGTGTGTAGTCTGGCTTTGTCATGATGGAAAACAACGCCCTTTCTGTTTTACTTCCACTGCCTGCTTCAAAGAACTAGGAGCAATATATAACAACATTTATTGTCTGATTGCGTGGCAGGAACTCGAATTAAAAGAGACTTCGTTAGTCCCACCAAATACTCAAAATGACCTTTTTGGGATGCAAATCTAGTTTACTGACCGATTGCGGTTTTTCATCAGGAGCGCATCATGACTTCTTTCGACGAATGTTGTTGAAAACCACCCATTTTCGTCTCATGGACTCACAGATCATTATGCGATTTATAATGTTTATTTCACTGATTTCGTGAGGCATTAAAACCTCCACCTTTTTCGACTTTCCAAGCTTGTTCAGTATCTGCGAAACGGTTGTATGGGCGATGTTAAATCGCTGAGCGACCTCCCGTGTCGTCAAATGCCTGTCATCGATAACTGCAGCCAAGATTTGATTGTCGTCTGCGGTGGGTGGACGTCCAGAGACAACAGTATGAGCAAAGTCTGTATTTCCTGAAAGAAAGCATGTAAACCAACGCTGACAAGTGTAAGCGCTTATAGCCGAATATCAAATCTTCCTTAGCGCCTCTGTCACTTTGACGCTTTTTTTTAAAGAAAAAAAAAATGCCGAAAATGCTTTTTCTTATCCCCCATTAAAAAAAAAAAAAAAATATTGAGAGCTTAAAACACGTCTGATCAAATTTTGGTAACAATGTAAAGGATAACCATCTTTTTGAAATAAACAACAAAAATTTTATAAGGGTATACACAGAGATTTTCTGAAAAGATAAACCCTACTTCAAAGAAAAAAAAAAACGCAGAACTTATTGAACAACCCAATATATTGTAGAGCACATGTAGTGTAATTACCATACATATATTAATACATCCCAGCCACTGTCACCATTCAGAATACCTATCAGTTCCTTCTTTTTCAATCACCCATACCACAAAGTACTATACATTCTATGAATTTCGTAGAAATAAAATGATAGATGTTCCCGCTTTCCTTAAGGTTGCAAATATCACACAATGTAGGTAGCTCTGATCCATGTGGCAAGTAGCTTGGGTTTAATAATTCCTCTCGTATCATGAAGATGGTTCTTCACATCTCAGACTTATTCCTTTCCATAAAGTATGTTATTTTCTTGTATATTATAATTATTTGCTATATAAATATTTTCAAATTTTTTCCATAATACTTTCGAATTTACTTCCCAGTTTGTTGGCTCCTTCACAAGTTAAAAATTTAAGACTACAACCATAATAACTCGCAAGTTCTTGCCATTTCTTGACGCAATGAGCGTTGTTTGCTATCATATGTATGTTTCAGCACATTTTTCGGCAAGCGTTTCTCTTTCATATCCATAACTTTCATTATATAATCAAAGTGCAGCATTAACGTTGATAAATAAGGGGTGAATAACCTGTTTTCAGATATATTATGTAATTTAGAGTACCATTCGGTAGTCCAAAGATGCGTTTTATGCAAGAGCCTTCAAATTTTTCGACGAGGTCAAAACTAGCATTTCCCCAAACTTGCGCAGCGTATAAAAGAACAGTCTGTGAAGTAGCTTCAATAATTTTTTTGTTAGATATTTGCTTGGAATGCAAGTAATCCACACTAAATTAATCACTCGTTTTGGTTCCGATAGTTTTATATTTAAATGTTTTTTTTTTTTCATGCTAAGATCAGCTGTTATCAGAACACCGAGATACTTATACTATCTAGCAACTTTATCGGACTCTCTTTAGTAAGTCAAGGTTTCGTTTTTCAAAAATCGCCCACATTCATTTCGAAACACCAGAATCTTTTCGAGACTTAGCGTTAAATTTCAATTCTTGCTGTACTTTTCCAGCCTATTTATGTTGTATCGTTAACTATCACATCACCCGCAATATCGACTTATATGTCGTTAATAAATAAGATAAATAGTAACGTGCTCAAAATACAATCTTGCTTCACACCTATCGTAATTGGAAATTCATCAGACAAAACTTATCCATCCCATACCGCAACTTGGTTGTTTACGTACAGAGCATTTATGACATTTACCAAACTACTACTTAACACATGGGCTGAAAAGTCAGTGCCGTTTTATTGTAAAACACAAAATTTTTGCAAAATTCAACTTTATTTATTAATATAGTTGCATTCGAGGGCGATACACTGATTGAAACGATTTTTCAATATTTCGATACCAGTTTTGAGGTACAATTTCGGTTTAGCCTCAAAATAGGCCTCTGTTTCGGCGAGGGTCTTAAATCTCTTTCCGGTGAGCATTCTTTTGAGGTCTGCGAACAGGAAATAGTCAAATAGTCGTGACCAAATCTGGAGAATACGGTGGGTGAAGAAGCAATTCGTAGCCACGTTTGCCATCGTTTTCATCGACTAGTGACACGTTGCATTGTCTTGATAAGACAGCACTTTCTTTTTCTTCAAATGCGGCCGTTTTTCTACGATTTCGTCCTTCAAACGCGCCAACAACGCAATGTAATAGTCGCTGTTGATAGTCTGCCCCTTTTGGAGATAGTCGATGATTATTGGGATGCAATTATTCTATGTGTATCCCAAAATACGGATGCCATAACCTTGGCAGCCGACTGTTGAGTTTTTGGTCGTTTTGGACGAGGTTCGTCACCTGCTCGCCACTCAGCTGACTGCCGACTTGACTCTGGTGTGAAGTGATGGAGCCAAGTTTCATCCATTGTCACATACCAACGCAAAAATTCGGATTTATTGCTGTTATTGCTGAAAAGCTTTAAACATTCCTCTGAATCATCAACACGTTGTTGTTTTTGGTCGACTGTGAGCAAACGCGGCACCCACTTTGAACAGAGCTTTCGCATGTACAAATATTCGTGTATGATATATCCAACACTGATATCTGCAGAGCCTCAGCTATTTCGATCGACTTTAATTTACGATCATTCGTAATCATTTTGTGGACTTTTTTGATGTTTTCATCTGAAACAGCCTATTTTGGACGTCCACTGCGTGTATCATCTTCGGCGCTTGTATGACCACTTTTAAATTTTTCAATCCACTTGCGAATGGTTTGTTCGGCTGGTGCAGAGTCCGGGTAGCACTTATCAAGCCATTTCTGTGCACCGGCTGCATTTTTTCCCATCAAAAAGCAATGATAAATCAACACACGAAATTGCTTTGAATCCATTTTTTTCACAATAACAAAAGTTGTTTCACTCACAACGCTATATCTCGAGAACTAATTATCCACAGCTGTCAAATTTATACACTTATCTTTTGAAGGTTGGTACTACCTGAAAATGGTATGGATTTAATTCAAGTGGTGCCCTCTCTTAATAACGGTATGGACTTTTCAGCCCATTCCCATTCCATTCTATATAAATTGTAAAAAAGCGCTTCGCGATAAATTGCATCCAAAGCTGACTTAAAGTCTACAAACACAGCACACAATTTTTGCTTATATTGTACATTTGCGCAATGTTTATTTGGGTGAAAATTTGTTCAACTGTCAAGAAATTGACTCTTAAGACAGTTTGGAATTCGTGTAAGATGTTTTTAATCTGAATCCATTTCGTTAACCTGCTAAAAATTAGGGCGGTAAATAATTTGAAGGCGGTTTTTAGAAAGGATATCGCTTTATAATTTACTGGGTTTGTACAATCTCCTTTTTTATGAAGCAGATATATTATCGATTTTCTTAAGCTTTGCGGTAACTCTGCACTCTCAAAGAGTCAATAGAACAGTTTTTATAGCGTTTTTAATATTGGGTCTATAACTTAATTCGTGCGGTTTGCTAAGAGATGGCGTAACTTGTATTGTTCCATTGTTATTATTCCATTGGAACATGCGTTGGAAAGCTACTGTCATTGTACGTTTTTTCAGTATATGTCATTCATTTGAAGCGTAAACGACACTCATTTTTTTCACTCAAATATATCGAACTTTGTGCCTGAAAAAGTGTTTTTGCGGGGAGTTCTTCTTCATTACTGAAAACTGCTCCCGAAAGTCATCGTATTTTGGTGGAAGCTTATGGTGAATATGCGCTAGCTGAGCAAACGTGCCAAAAGTGGTTTGCACGATTTAAAAGTGGTGATTTTAGCTTGGACGACGATGAACGTCCTGGGCAGCCAAAAAAGTTTGAAGATGAACAACTGGAAACATTACTCTATGAAGATTGTTGCCAAACACATGAAAAGCTCGCATAATCTTTGGGTGACACTCAAGCAGCCATTTCAAAACGTTTAAAAGCACCTGGATATATTCAAAAGCAAGGAAATTAGGTTCCACATGAACTCAAGCCGAGAGACGTTTAAATGAGGTTTTGCATGTCCGAAATGCTGCTGGAACGCCATGAAAGGAAGGCATTTTTGCATCGGATTGTTACTGGTGATGAAAAATGGATCCATTACGACAACCCTAAGCGCAAAAAACATATGTGAAACCCGGCCAACCAGCCAAATCAACGGCAAAGTAGAATATCCATGGCGAGAAGGTAATGCTATGTATTTGGTGGAATCAGATGGGTGTGCTGTATTATGAGCTGCTAAAACCGGGTGAAACCATCAATGGACACCGCTACCGAACACAATTAATCCGTTTGAAGAGAATAGTAGCTAAATAACGCCCGGAATATGCGACCAGACACGAGGCAATAATTTTTTATTATGACAACGCTCGGCCCCACGTTACTATTCCGGTAAAAAACTATTTGGGAAACAGTGGATGGGAAGTCTTACCCCATCCACCTTATAACCCAGACCTTTCCCCTTCTGACTACCATTTGTTCCGGTCGATGCAGAACGCCCTCACTGAAATACGGTTCACATCAGACCAGTATATCAAAAATTGGCTTGATTCAGAAAGATAGGAAAAAGTCATAGCTTCAGATGGGCAATACTTTGAATAATACTATTGTACATGTTTTTCTTAAATAAACGTTCAAATTTTGAAAAAAAAAAACCGCACGAATTAAATTTCATACCCAATAACTTGAAATATTTTTTCCAACTCGAATGCCGCAGTTAGGTGCTCATCAATAATGTAAGGCTCTGCGTATTGAATTCTTAGAGATGTCTGTGCGGTGTTTATGGGAGATCTGAAATGTATGTGTAAGTCGTGCGCTTCGAATCCAATACGGTTTTTTCTTCCATTTCAAAGGTTTACTGCCTTCCACAAGCCCGATGAAGATCTAGAACTATTTATTTTGTAAATATTTTGATGTTTTCACGCAGTTCTTGTCGAACCACTTTTGTTTACTTTGTTCGTTTTTGCCTCTGAATTGCGCCCGTTTGTCTTAGTTATATTTTTGTCAATTGACACTTTAAATTTTGTTTTCAATGACATATGATCTGAGGAAATCTGTTTTTCTATTCGAAAATCTGAAAGTATGTCGTGCCAAACTCCATTCCACTCCACCCCATTGCAGAAGTCTATCAATGAACAGAATGTGCCTCCTCTATTCACCTATTAGATCCCCATCAGAACTTGGCTATCAAAAGTAGCCAACGTCCTATTCGATCATTGAAATCGTCAATAAGTAATAGATATAATGATTTCAAAGTTTGTAAAAGTTTGTATTTAGAATATCGAAGTCACAATATCAGTGATTACAGTTCAGATACAATAAATAGGCAGATTTTGGCGGTACGCAAGACCACCACCACTTGCTCTACCAAAAATAATTCTCTTTACAGCGGATGTCCATTTAAGTTCTTAGTCTTCAAAGACAATATTAAACCTTTCTTCTTCTAAGTTAAGTAAGTGAGCTTCAAATAATAAAAATATATGGAATTCCTTTAAGTCATTAAAAAGGTCCTTAAAATAGAATTTATTTTTCATTCCAGCAATTTCATAACTTAAAATTGTCAAAGTAGTTGGCCAATTCTTAAATCGTTGACCCAGCAAAACTCCCAGTAATGTTTGTAGCTAATAAATTATCCATTTGTTTTTCACATCTGTCAATAATGTTCCTAATGTTTGATTCAAAACTTGGTTTCCATTTAGATTTCCATATCTTAAGCCTTCTGACGTATCCCACGTAAATATTTTATCCTCGATATATAGCCTACCGTCTCTCAATGTAATCTTTTTCTTCGGATTTTTCCTACGTAAAGGTTTCATCAGTTTAAACAATTTTACCCTTCGTACATTGAATGGTAGATCTTTATTAATAGAAATACCTATCGCCTAGAGTGTGCCAGAATTGTGCAGTATACTTGAAGCTGCATCTCGATAATCTGTCGATTTGCTTTGATTTCAGCTTCGTACTTTGCTGGCACTTTCGATTTCACTGTTTGTATCGAGGTTTAGCAGACTCAAACATACATAGTACAAAAGTACTATGAGATTTTTCTGTATTATTTCTGTATTTCTTTTTGTATTATTTTATCAATTTAGAACTCTAGTTGTTTGTTTCTGTGTTTTCTAATTCAACAATTTAGCTGAAATTTCTTCCTGTTCTGCTCTTAACCTCTTTAAGCCTGAACATGAACGAAATGGAATAATAGTGTTCTAGAGAGTTTTTTTTTTATAGTTAATAGGGCATAAATTAGGTACACAGTCTTTTTCGTAATTTTATTTTAATTGAATTAATACACATATTAATGTGTATTTTTTTTTTTTAAATGCATAAATACATACTGCATTTCACACACATGGTGCGGCAACGTGAGGAGCACATTGGATGGCGACATTTAGAGGCGACATTTAGAGGCGAATTTAGTGTCTACAAATCGCGGCAAATGACCCACATTCTCAAGCCTTATTTCTGGTTGTGTTTGTTTCACCACTGGTCGGTGTTTTTTGCAGGAGTTTCATTTGTACATCGTAGCCCGTTATCTTCAGGATTCAGGACAAGATCTTGAGCCAGGAAGCAAAAACTTGGGATTAACCTTCCTCCTGTCATACTTCATAATTTTTTTGACCAAATTTAACCTGTACTGGAGTAAACCCAATTTGTCCTTGCGTTGTACGTCTTTTCCAGTGCAATAGCGCGTGTACATCACCTAGCAATTGACGACAACCATGTCGAGAAAATGGCAAAAGGTTCTCACTGTCTACTTTCTTGTCCGCATTGAAGTTGGGTATTAAGCAATTTATCTATCGCATTAATCAATACCACCCATGCAAGTGGTGGTATTACTACCGCTGGACGATATACCATATGTCAATTTTCCGGTTATGGTTTTTATACAAGTATCTGCAGCATCACTTCCTGAACAAGTGGAAAGCATTGTTACAGCCTTTGTAACCATCTGCTTTACAACACATACATTCTCATCGCTCCTGTCCCCTTTTTAGCGCCTTATCTATCTTCAATTTCTTTGTTCCAGTGTGCCAGTCCTATTTGTCATTACTGTCCCTATCAGAAAAATATTTTTTTTTTCCTATCAAGTGTTCTGCTAGTTTCAGACTCTTAAATAATTTATCTGTATACAAAACACAGCTCGATTCAATATTTCGGCAAACTTTATCAACGATATCTGGCCCGATCCAAGATTTTTCATTACATCTTGATGTAGTGTACCCTTACCTACATAGATATCAAAATCCAGTACCAACCCGTCTCGGGGAACCAAAACGAAGTTTTTTAGTCCAAGTGGATTGGGTTTGGCTGCGACATATTGGCGGTACTCACATCTACCAGAAAATGGGATAGTTTGTTCATCTATTGCCATACCATATGTTTGGATCTTGGCAAGCAACGAAGTTTAAAAAATCTATCTCAACTTATTGCATCGCTGATAACTGGTACACAAAGATCTCCATTAAAAAAGAGTCTCGCTTGCGAATATTTGAGGGTGCCCATCATCAATTGCACCTCGGCAAAATAAATCATTTCAATAGCATTTGTATTTATTGATTTTAACTCCCGATTTTGTGCTGAATATATGTTGCTCTGTTTTGCTATAAGTTGCCAAAAATTTAACTCCAAATAATTAAAAAAAAAAAAGAGTTGAACACATTCATGCTTGAACTGCCCTGAGAAATTAACACGTCATCTGCAATATCGGGTCCACGTGAAATTATCTCCTTAGTGAGCCAGAATAAACGTGACGAGTTTCCAACTTCTTTAATATCTACCTCAGGTGCGCTCAATTCTTCATCTTCCTCAATTTCCTTGGACTGCTGAAGAGTTATGGCAACATCTGGGGGCAGATATTCCTCATCATTATCGTTTCCAGAGAAATCAAATTCACTATTGTTAAGTAAATCCTCAATCTCCTGTTCATTCATGTTGAAGCTTGAAAACAGTCATAGATTACACAAAACTAATTTTAAGTCCTAAGGTGCACTTATGTGTACCAATAAAGAAATGTTTTTTTATGATTAAAATAGAAAGCAATCCAGAACATATATTACTTTCTCAAACAATCCAATAACTTAACAACAGAAAGCCGCAAGAAAATTGAATCAGGATGTTGTGTTTGGGTTTTGTTTGGCTTTGTTTCACTACTTGTTTGACAGCTTAGCAAACGTCGGTCGAGAAGATAGATCGGTTTAGTTCAGTTAAAAAGTGACAAAGCCTATTTAAAAAAAAAAAGCCCAGCTCTGGATCGTTAATTTGCAATATTAACTTCAAAATTCGAGGACAGCAAATTATGTTCAGTGTTTTGGAGACAGCTTTCTCGGGTTATAAGACGATGCCTCAAGAAGCACTTCAACTTGTAAAAATTCTTTGCCGAGAAAAAGGCAAGGTCATGCCCTGATATAAAAAGCCCTAATGAATGCATGAGCCAGGCAATGGCAACGCCTTGCTAGTCAATTGCCTTGTTAGCCCAAAAAAGCAACGATTGGCAAGTGTTATTCTTCGTTTGATCTCGGCGCTAGTGTGGTTGGCTGAATTGATAGCAGAGCCTTGGTAGACAAAGTAATCGAGACTATGTTAAGTCAGGGTCTTGGAAAAGAGATGATGGCAGAAGAGGCCCTATCGAAGCAATATAACGGTAGCGTTCACTTCTTTGGAACTGCAGGAGGAATCTTAGGTTCCTAAATAGGCCTCGTGGAGCCCAACAAGTAACGGAGACCTTGGGCTGGTGCGATGGGATGGGGAAAAACTGCGACATCTAATAGGTGTTTTTAAAAAGTAAAGTGGCTTTTAAGATTTCGTGGCTACGTACATTCGATTATAGATTTTATTTTCTATGTTGATACACATTATCCGAACTTAGTTTCAAGTATACTCTTGATGGACGACGCCACGGCAAGCGAAAAAACAGTGATCAGAACTTTGACATTTGATCGGACTATGTGTGTTTCTTCGGTCTTGGCTCTTTTGGGTGCGTCCATTGAAACAATTGGGCTTTGATTTTGTCGTCAAAACCATATAACCATGATTCTTTACCAGTTATGACCTTTTGTCTTTCAAGCTCATGCGAAAGGTCTGATTAAAATTAAGAAGTTCCGGAACAAATTTCCCTGACTTAGGTATCATGTCCAAAACATCCGAAAAAATTGCATGACACGAGCCGACTGAAATGCCAACGTCCTCAACAACTTCTCTTATCGTAATTCGGCGATTTTCTAAAATAATTTTCTTTACAGTTTCGACGTTACCATCTCTTGTTGATGTGCTCGGGCGTCAAGAGCGAGATTCGTCATTGGTAACCTCTCGGCCTTCTTAGAAGAGCTTGTACCACTTGTTAACGTTTTTTTAGTTAGAGCAGACTCACCGTATGGCATTGTCAATATTTCAAATGTTGAACACTTGATTTAATTTTTTACACAAAATTTAATGCAAATTAACATATGTTCGGAACATGTATACCAAGACAGCAAAAAAAGAAATCGATAACTGAATGTACGTTTCCCGCGGAATTTCAAAAGTCACTTTATATTTGATATCTTCTACGAGCTTTTATACATAGCTATGACCTTTATGTCAAAAAAGAATTAAGGCAAGGACTTTCGCAACTATCCGATTTCTTGAACATCATTCTTGAAAGAATAATGCAAAAATCACGCGCCAAAGTAAGACTCACAATCAGGTGCTCTTTCTCGAGAATAACTGCGGAAGTGGCGATGATGAGCTTAGCGGTCAATGAAGGGAAGACCAAGTACATGCTGTCAAACAGAAATTACACTCAATACCAGACATAAGGTAAGCAAAAGTTTATGAGGGTGCTCTTGGTTGCTTCGAGAGTAAAACTTTTCGGGTGCTTTTCGGTCCCTTCTGCATAGACAGTAAGTAGAGGAGATGATACAAGGACGAACTTTACGGGCTGTACAGCGAAATCGACTTAGAATGTCAAAATACTGAGATGTCTGGGTCATATAGAGCTAAAGAACAGCAATGAATCCACCCCCGAGGGACACCCCCACTAGAGGAAGACCTTGTTTCAGGTGGCGCACGCAAGAGGAATAGGACTTCAATTAACTTTGCGTGGAAACTGGAGGCTGCCGTTTGAAGATCGAGCTAGCTGCAGACGCTGGTTGGTTAAAGCCCTAGGTCTACCCTGGACTGTAGCCCCACTTTAATTAAGTGAGTAAGAATTAGTTTTGGAAATCCTTACAGGCCTCAGCTCCAAATATATCGGAATAGACCGAATAAATTCGGGTTTGTTTTATTCCGTAATTTTATATGACTGTTGATTCCATCTTGGGAATTCATCCGCTATTCTGTTTATAGTGCTACTATTTTTGTCTACTGGTCAGTACTCGCGCTTATAATTTTGGCAAGTCGAGTCTGAATGGACTTTGTACCTAATCTCTACCAATTGACAACAAAATAAGCGCAGTTGATTTGTGGAAATAGTTACAGCACTGGGCATCGCCAAGGTGACACCTCTCAGTGCCTACCCTATTTATACACAACCCACCATCTACCCCTGTGTCCTGAATGATATTTGTCTAACTTTATTGTGCTCATCAGGCCACAAGGAGATTTATCTTTGATAGATCTTTGAGTGTTGTTTGGCTATATGATTATTGATATGCGATCTTCAGAGGTGTCTTCTAAGTCTCTGGCACAGGGCTCAAAGCGTGTTAATCTGCTCGGAGATAGGATTGGGATGCATAATGAAAAAAGGTTGCAGCTTGGAACGCCAATGCCGGCTTTTACCCAATTTCTTTGTTTGAATGATTTGTTTGATTGATCCCAATGGTAAAAGCAAGTAAATCACCAGTCACTTAATCTGCCTAGGTCATTTCGCATTTGTCGGATTAATCTGGAATTTCAAAGATTGATCAAAGTTGTATGCACTGTAATTAACCAAAATAGTGGTGATAGGATTTCTTAGGTAACATTTGTTATGTTTTACGTAATCTGCTGTAAGAAAATAAAAAGAAAAATTACAGATGAAAATTTTGTGGATGTCAGCTTCTTTAGAAGAATGCAGATGATTAGACTCAAGTTGGGTGTTAAAATTAAGCTTTTGTATTCCACCATTGCTGCCGAAGATATGCGATGAATGTATCTTAGATTCGATATTTTCATTAGATTTATACTTGGCAACCTAATTCAGATTTTGAAATGAGCAAAATCAAGATGTAACTGGAGTGTACCAGTTATTCTGAATATTTATTCCACATTAATAGATGCTTACATGTTACAAAATTGCAATGAAACAAAAAAAAAAAAAAAAAAAAAAAAAATAAAAAATCAAAGTGTATATCAGTTTCGGCCCTCAAAATTCCCATTGCCCAAATCTAGTGTTACTTTACCTATCAGATAAATCCGTCCCTGAATAGAATTTCTCCATCTTGTAAATTTGCATTTTTTTTCCTGCTTTTTTCTTCATATCCTGATTCTGATTCCGACTCTGACTCCGAAGCCCTCTCTTCCTTTTCATCTGGTTTGATTGCTTGTTATTTATTTTCTCTAATTCTATGCGTTCGATGTGGGGAAACCACTTTATTAACGAAAGTCATGAATATCAAGCAACGGCCGTTGTAGACGCTAGATGAAATGAGAATTCAAATTGATTTTTGGCTTTTGACTTTTGAATCGGAACTGATTACTTCCCTGAACCCAATACCAGTATAGATACGAGAGCTTATACCTAACGCTCTATCATGACAGCCGACATCTATATTGAGAATGATGATGACAAGCCATGGTTTAATATGGTATCCTTACATGATGCATCACACTTGCCAGAGTGAAAATTTGCGATACGTTCTCATTACCCTTATACGGTGAGTCCATTGGATTGCTGCGTATTGGCAATGCTAATACGAATGTGAATGTGAATTTGAGTACGAGTTTGGATCCGAATAATACTATATATCCATCGATTCGTAAGCTATAGAGGTCTGTCGAGTATTGAGTCCTGAGTCGTTAGTGTTGATTGTCACCTGAAAGAAGGGGAAGGTTTTATCATTTTGAATTTTTTATGAATCGACATATGGTAGATATGTATCGTAGATGCTGATTTTTTGAATTCAGTATAAGATAAAATAATTTCTATTTAAATTTAACGGTTTCTGGTTATTTTTGCTTTCAGATTCATATGTCGTCGCCTGGAAGAGAGGTATTGCAATACTCACCGCCGGTTCAGTTAAGGTTACCCCAGATCCAAGAGTGCGACTTATTAACGGATATAATTTACAAATCAGAGATGCAGTGCCACAGGATGCTGGAGACTATATCTGCCAAATTGCTATGATGGAACCTCGTGAAATCACTCATACAGTAGAAATTTTGGGTAAGTCTAACATAGTACGAATAGAAGAAGGGCATTTTCAAATAACAGAATGACAATGAGCTACAATGACGAAATGGAAGTGAAGTCTTCCGTACTGTACATATGTTTAGATTTAGAGTGACGTAGAATTAAGTAATTGGATGTCCTTGGTTAGTCCTTTAAACAAATTGAAATTCGTGGAATTGCAAGAACTCTTGATTTTTTCGGTTAAGCACAAACTTTAAATGGAATACAGAGTGCATTCGCTTACAGTGTGAAAAGGTCATCTTGAGGATGCTATATTTGTGTGTGTACTAGAGTGGAACTGAAGAAATTCTGCTCTGATTCTGAAAAGTAATGAGTTCTAGAAATGTGTTATATTCGTTGAAGAGGGTTGTGCACAATTTTACACAAATTAAAATTTACATTTGGTAAGGGGACCTCACAAGTACCATACGTACGTGTTCAGGGAATTAAATCATAGCTTTTTAATGAGGTGTTCATATTAGAACAATTTGCACACAATTTTCTAATGTTTTCGAAGTGATGTGAAACAAACTTGTACAATATAATTAAATGATATAAATAAGTAAAGCAAAATATCCTTAATGTGAGACGATAAGACCGAATGCATGCAACCAGATTCATGTTAACGTTGACCTTGTCGTGATACATTCTCCTTAAGTATAGTTAAGGAGAATATATATAGTTAAGAGAATATTCAAACCCGTTTGAAGCATTTTCGTTTAAAAAGATGTGAAGAAGTATCTGCATCAGAAAGATAATTTTTCAAGTTTAAACCTAGTTCTAAGGTCTAAGTATAGCTCTTAACCCAGTATATACCAAACGGAATTTTTTTACTTGAATTTATGAGCTTAGACTAGAAGGACGTAAAAAGCTACCAAAGTTGCTTGGTAAAACAAGCTCATATATTAGTTTTGAGTTAAGCTGCCTATCTGGCTTTTTTAGAATAAAATATACTAGACCGACATAATCTTAAGGATGGGTTTGTTTAACGAATGGTCGTGGTATTCACATTCCTGCACCTTTTCATATTATTACAGCTCTGCATGGAGATGTACTGCAGGTATTGCCAGATGTATTTTAGTATATCTAATAGATTATACCGAAGTAAATAGACATATTAACAATATTTAAATACGCAAGGCCATTCCGTAGATCAAACCGATACCATCGGCAAGGACGAATTTGAAAAAAAAAAAGAAACAGATAGATACTTTTATTTATCAGTTGAAGGATTATTATATGCTTAGCTTAGACGTATATAAGGTGCTTCGAGCTGTCTATCAGGAACGCATTCTAAAATAGTGAGAACTCAATGATTACTGTAAAACTCTGTAGGAGTGAAGAATGTAAAAACAAAAATGATTGCAAAATTGTTTCACAATTTCTGATGTATTTTGGCCAAAAAAGAACAATCAGCCTTATCAGATTTTTCCTTCATATTCTTTTTCTTTTTTTGTAAAAACTTAGCCGACATAGTCGCAGTTTTTGAGCATGTTAAAACCTGTTAAGATTTTAAAGCAAGTTTGAAGGCAACAAATTGTAAAATGAAACCTTGTCAGTAAAAAATATTGAGATCAAATCCTATCGAAAGCCAAGGCCCATTGTGATGTTTCATTGGTCCTTATTTCAAAGTTAGTCAGTATAATATAGATTTTAATTAACTTCCCTATATTACAACGCTTTAAATGGTACCGTCTATAAAATGCGCGGACTACAATCGCGTCGCGCTCCCACCTCTAGTATATGTTAGTTTATTATTATTAAACAGATGATGTGGATTTTAATTGTTATAAGATGATATTTACTGAATTCCTCAGGGCTGATCTTTATTACAGATGTTTCGTACAAACTAAAGCAGTTTTAGTCATATAGTCGTGTACTACACAATAATGTTTTTTTTGTTATTCAAAGTTATTAAAAACATGGGCGTTTTGTAAAATTTTTATTCTGCTAAATTCGATGTGTTCGAAATGAGAATTAGAATATTTCACCGAAATCAACAATTGTGATTGATTGCACCATAACATGTAGGATTGCAGTAATTGAACTTATCAGTAACAAAAAAAAAAAAAAAAAAAAAACAAAGTTTTCCCGAATTGGATTTTTCGTGGAATTTCCTACAATATTATCAGATTACCATTCGTAGTAATCTGCATCTAAGAGATCTAGCCTCAAACATCCCCACACAAAAGTCAAAGACACGAAAACACTCTGCATGAAGTTTGATAACGATTAATGTATTTACGATAAAGAATAATCATTGGCCTCTTTTCTTGACATTGAAGGATCTTTTAACAGTGTTTACGTCGCTTGAAACTTGAAAAATATCGGACTTAATCCTGCACTAACGAATCACTGTGAATCACCAAATTTAAGGTTATAACGTCAAATAAGCACGCCACAAGAAAGACCAGTAACTCAAGGAAATGTGATGTCACCTCCTCTGTAGAACCTCGTTGTCAACGAAATACTTTTGAACTTAAGAGGGAGATTATAAAGGCCATACGCAATGTACGCGGTTCTTATGTTCACAGGAAGTCTCTTCCCATTATCAGTAAAATTGTAAATTATGACCTTAAAATTCTCGGTTCATAGGCCAAGCTATGTATGATGGGAATCAATTCGCAAAAACAACAAGAGGTACTCCTAGAAGAAAAATCCAAAATATGTTCAAGGTGGTCCATGCGAACTTTTTTTTTTAAAAATAATAAAATAAAATGAACAAAAATCTATTATTTTCGGTATTGTTATGTCTTTATGTACTTATTCAAAAGAAAAGTCTAACGGGGTCAAATTTCAGCTCCGAGGCGGCCAATTGACACCGCTAAGGCGGCAAATAACACGATTAGCGGATCGATTATTTGATGAGCTGTGCTTAAACCAAAGATAGTCCAAGTCCATGCCTCCAATTTCAGTTGACATTAATTCGGTAATCATGGTTCTGGAGCGCTCATTCTTGACAAAAATAGTGTGCCCAGTACCATTTTCGAAATAAAATGGGCTAATGATGTCACCAGTCCAAAATCCGCACCAAACTGTCACTTTCTGCAATCGCATTGGCTTCTCGACACGTGTAGCCGTCGAGATGAAAATGTGCCTCGTCTCAAAAAAAAAAAAAAAATTTCGGCGAAATTCATCGTCCAACTCGAGCTGCTGTAAGCCCCAAATTGATAAGCGATAACAAACCAAATAATGGTTTGCCTTCTAATGCCGAATTAATAGGACTTCGTAAGGGAATAATCTGAGATCTTTGCTTAAAATTTTCATCAGGCTGGTGCGTGAAATTTTGAATTGCTAAGATCAATGGCGAGCCGATGTTCCTAGATTCCGTCTAGCACCCTCGGCCAAAGCAGCCAAATTTCTGTTGGTACGTACTGGACAACGAGTGATATTAAAGGGATTTGTGTACCCTTAAAAAGTTTGTACACAGCGCGGGAAGGAAACTTAGGAACGAAGAAAAGTGAGGTATCGATGTACGCTGTTCTTAAATGTTTGCAAGTTATAACGACTTAAAAATAGAGAGCTTGTCAGAGCATTCCACAAGCAAGTTGTACGGCTTAGGAATGAATCACGATATTTTACAGTACGATAGAGGGAATGGCACTGGCGATTTCTATGGAAGATTGGTGGTGAATATAGCAATAGAGCAAGATGAGACAGGAGACATTTCGTCGGGGTTCCGGGTTGTCAATTAACTGGGTAATATTAGCACCATCTACGAGTCTTATGGCACGGTTTTGAATCATATTTAACAGGTGCAGAGGGGGAAAAGTATTTCTAACATCGTTTGAGGAAACCTAGAAATTTCGACATCGAATATGTGGTGACGTAAGCCCGGGGACGAATATGAAAAGCGGAGTACTGTCCTTATAAAGGGAATATATTGGATTAGAAGTGGCAGACAAGAGATCATTTATGAAAATTAAAAAGAGATTTGGAGACAGAACGGAGCTTTGAGGCACATTAGCATTTATTTTGTGTATATCAGACTTTAAACCATCAAAGACCCCATTGAGGTAGTATCTATGTAATTCATTGAATGAGGCATCCCAAATGCACGAATTTTCGACAAATTAGCCTAATGCCAAACTCTGTCAAATCCCTTAGGAATATCAAGTGAAACTATTTTGATTTTACCAGATTGACGTACGCTTTGTTTCCACTTTTCGGTGAGGCACGCCATCAAATCACCAGTGGACCTATTGCTACAGGGACTTTATTGTCGGTCATTGAGAAGTTTCCGGGCTTCGAGGTATTTCATGAGCTGTGTTTATCAGCATTTCCATGGCCTAGATGAGAAGGAAGGTAAGTACAACGTTTACATGTTTAGGTTTATGTTTACATAAGGAGTAAAGACGATTATGGGATGAAAATTTCCATCACAATAAACTTTCCATAAACGAATATATTGCATTCACTACTGTTAATGATGTCATCTGGAGCATAATTAATTATTGCAATTATTTCAGTATCTATTTACGTTAACTTATCTGTACTTTTGAATTAATAAGCTGCTTATTTTATTGTATTATTTTAGATATCTATTTATATTTATTATGTGCATCTACCATACTGTATTGGTCAATGTTTTACTTTATTTCCGAAGACCGTTCAACTTTATTGCCTGTTCCCCTTAATCTTTTTTATTTATGATGTTTTTTCTTTGAAATTTGATTTTTCATAATACGCATGGAGAGTTAACCATGGACATAACATGGACAACCAACTTGTCCGTAAATAAAACACTTGCTTAAGCTTTTTTAATTAGTACTTATTCCCATTAAGTTAATATAATGGTCAAGCATCATCGAAAGACTGCCGCTCAAACGAACTGCTGACATGCAATCCAGCGATCCAATATCTCATCTAGTCGGCACAGCTTGCAATTCATTTATTAAGTAGTTCATGGTCATCGTGAAGTGGATCATATTTCTTAATACGACTGTAGTTGGATCGTTAGTTCTTCCTCTTAAAATCAGATTTTCCGCCATAATACCATATGTATACAACGAAATTTACAGGTTAAATATTAAAATATCTGCGAGGGAAGAAATCCCATTCTTCTTGAAAGATTACCAAGTCGGTCTATGTTCCGAAGACTGAGACTGTGGACAAATTGTAGGTCTACTCGATGTCCTTCACATTCTTTGTAATTGGTGTTAAAGCTTGGAAACTTGTGGCGCTGAAACAACAAGTGGCTGCGTAAGGTTTCTTGAGGTTGAAACTGTTTAGGATTATGGTATTCTCTTTGAAAAATTCGATAAGCTCGTTGGTATTTGTGCGATAAGAGCACGGTACGTGACCTCCCTTCAATAATTTTGCAATACAGTGATCCTCTGGAATATTATCGTGTGCTTCTTCACTGCAGAACGTAGAGTTGTTTATAGAAAAGCAATTTTTCAGTAAACTAAAGGCTTTTTCTTGGTTAATTAACACCCTGTCAAAATCGACGACCATTTGTTTTCCGTTTGTAACCAATGATCTTACAAGGAGTAAATTATAATGTTCCTCCTTTAATTTCGGCATTGATAAGATATACAGAAGCATTGATTTGTTAACGTAAATTGAGGTTGTTCTGAACTCAATCACTACGTAGTAGAGTTTCTTATTCGTTTATTAGCATGCTGATTTCGCTGTGGACAAGTAGGTTTGACTGTTATGTTCGAGGATTCGGATGTGTGTCATTCCTAAATCGTTGTTGGATTTTTAGTGACCTAGTAAATCTTTCTGTTATACGTACAATATCTCCGACTACCCCAAACACTTTCTTATTGATTATATTATATAGATGATCGTTGATCACTATTATTTTCTGCTGGCCTTCAAGGATTTTGCTCAAGTCTATTGCGTCTGGGTTTCCGGTGACCCATTTTCATCCAGAACCAATCCAGTCAATAGACCTTTCTCTTACTCAACTTTTTTTTTAGAGTTTTGATAATTTATAGGCGGTCAAGGTCATACTAAATATGTACCATTATCATTTTGGCTCAGTAGCACCACCTATATTCCAATCCGGGTACTTATCAAACAGCCCTCGTATCTGAGCCAGAAGACATTTGATCAGATGCTTCCTATCCTGGTTACAGATGTTCTTCTCAACAGAGTTAGCGATGTCCTTTAATTCACACTCGAGTCGGTACAAATTGATTACGTCGATAAAATTAAAGTTGCCGTTGATGACCTTGAATTTTGCTTCTCTGATTGCAATAAGCCGTGTCGTATACTCAAATATTTGCGGCCCTTTGGCGATAACAGATTAGGCTGACTGGTCTGGAAATATTAGATACGCAACTAAGTACGCAACAATAGTTGGTTCCAGCAGTAAGTGTTGGTCGATTTTGACATATCCAAAACGTCATGAGCTTATAGTAAACAAACCGTTTTGACACTAGTGATTTTATTTTGGCGTCATATACTTTTGCTTGTGTGAAAATTTCAGTTGCGGGAAGTTGATTTTCTTCTTTCATTTCAGGAAAACGGCGGCTGAAGCGTATCGAGAGCTCCTAAAAGCTTACGAAAATGTGCTCCAATTGAAACAAGCTGCCGTATTTGGTTACGTCGCTTCAAAGACGGAGATTTCGATGTAGACGACCGTCCGTGTCGTTCGATTATTACTTGTTCTGTTCGATGGCATATGGTCTGACTGATCAGCAGTTCCACTCATATCAAGACATCAAAAAATGGCTTTATTCGTGGATAGCCTCAAAAGGTAAACTCTTTTACCGTAACGGTATTGGAGCTCTACCAAAAATATGGGAAAAAGTTGTAGCTAGCGATGAGCAATACTTTGAGTGCTTCATTTGTAACCAGTTTTTCACAATAAGGTTGCATTTTCATTAACAACTTAGTTGCGCACCTAATAGTATGTGTACATAGCAAAATATCATATCTTCTTTTAAAAAGAAGTAAAATGATAATACATGTAATATTTTTATGTTGTATAAAAGTACGTCAAAATAAAAAATAGAGAAAATTAATTATATGTATATTTATCACGAAAAAAGGGTATGAAACAGTTCATAGTACAAAAAGCTTAACGCGATAAAATTTATATTTATATGAAACAATGATTTCAATTTTTTTTTTCTTTGTTCCTTTATTTTTGTTTTGTTTTGTGAATCCTCCTACCAGCTGATGTTGGAACAGAGGTTTGTTTTTAGCTTTAATGCCCTTTTAGGATGTAAGCATTATATCCCCTCTTTTACTATATGATTTTGATTTGGTTTCATATTTCTACAACCTGTCAACAAAAATGTTCAGAAGTCTTTTAGTTTGCCAAATTTTAAAGATTTGTGAATACAAACGAAGTATTTGACAAGTGTGGGAAGATACGGGAATTGACTGGAATTCGGGATGAATTCGATTTGTTAGTATTACAGACTTCGCAAAATTTTGTTGATGTTCTGAACAATACATTTCATTCGCGGAAAGAAGTAGCAACTGTTGGTTGTTTTCTCTTAATATTTTGTGTTCTTTTGTGTTCACTCACAATTAACTGACATATTCGATCTGGTTTTCCTACATCTTTGACGATTCTCTGAGTTATTCTGATCTTATATCTGTTAAGCTTTTCTAAATAGTCTTCTTGTAGAAAGCCCAAAGAACTTAAAGGGATCTTGATTTCAAGTTAACGAATTCCTTTATGAGGTTTATAAAAAAAAAAAAGTCGAACGACTAACTTATGCGTAAATGAAACACATACTTAAGATTTCTTAATTAACATTTATTACCGTTTAGATAATATAATGGTTAAGGCACCGTCGAAAGACTATCGCCACAATCCATCAAACTCACTGTCATTGACTCGAATATACCCAAACAAACTGCTCTCACCTATGTTTTATCCGGCATGTTCCATCAACACAGATTCACATGCATTAATTAAGAAATTTATGGCCATCGTGAAGTGGATCATATTCTCTAATGTGAATGTAGCTTGGTTCGTGTTAACTGAAGCTTCAATCATTTGTTTAATATACTATATGTTGTTTGTTGCTGATGGAAAATTATTTGCCATATGTGGCTGAGTGTGATGTAGATAAGAACTCTGTATTTTTAGTTTTAAAAATCTTAACTAATGTCTGTAAAGTGTTTAAAGTTTGTTATACGAGGTGTGTTCAAAAAGTAAGGTACCTTGATATTTAAAAAAAAAAAAAAAATATTTATTTATCCATCAATATTATTGTTGTCCCCTTTAAAGCAATCCAACTCATATATAATATACTTATGTTAACGATTTTTCCAATCCTAGAAGCACTTCTCAAAAGCACTTTTTGGTATAACTGGGGCTATTCCAGCAATGCCGTTTTTATTTCCTCAATCGTTGCAAATCTCCGTCCTTTAGTAGGTTTCTTCAGTTTGGAAACAGGCAGAAGTCAAATGGGGACATATCCGGTAAATATGGTGGCTGAAACATGATTGTCGTGTTGTTTTCGACCACATAATCCCTCGCAAGTAACGTTGAATTGAGCAGGCGCATCATTGTGATGCAAAAGTCATGAAATGTTTTTCCACAGTTTCGGATATTTTTTTCGTATTGCTTTTCGAAAACGGCGCATAAGTTAAACGTTTTACTGTTTTTTTTTAGCTTACGACCTTGAGGTAAAAACTCCTGATGCACTACGCCACGGTAGTCGAAAAAAACAGTAATCTAAGCTTTGACATTTATTCGAACTTGAGTGATTTTCCCGGTCTTGGCTCTCCTTAGGGCATCGGTTTTGACACCAAAACCATATATCCATGATTCATTACCAGCTATGACCCATGCGAGCAAGTCACGGTCATCATTGACGTCATTCAAGAACTCCGGAGTGATGCTTATGCGTACGTTCTTCTGATCAAATTTAAAAAAATTTGGAACAAACTTCGCTGACACATATCTTATGCCCAAAACATTTGAAAAAAAAATTACATGACACAAGCTGATATGCCAACTTCTCTTATGATAATTCAACGATTTTCCAAAACCATTTTTTTCACAGCTTCGACGTTATCATCTTTTGTTAATATGCTGTGGCGTCCAGAGCTAGGTTTGTCTTTGGCATCTTCTCGTCCATCTTGGAAGAGCTTGTTTCACTTGTAAACATCTTTTTTTTTTAATTAGAGCAGACTCACCGAATGTCACTGTCAACATTTTCGGTATTTTAAAGCACTTGATCATATCTTTTACACAAAGTTTTTTTTTAAAAATCGCCGAGCTCACCAAAAAATGTATAACCTTTCTATCTGTCAAAACCAAACTAAATATGCTTTATACTTAAAACTGTTAACATATGTTCGGGACAGGTTTACCAATACGGCAAAAAAAACATAATTAAATGTACGTTGCGCACGAAATTTCAAAAGTCATTTTACTTATTGAACACCTCGTATAAAGTACCGTATCCTAAATACAGCTTAACTAGACTTCCTTGTTTATATCCTCGATAGCTCTGGGATTGATATAGTATCTGAAACCGAGTTGAAGTCTATTGCTCACAACATCTTTAAGCAAATTTCTGATTACAAATTTTTGCGCAACGACAGAATTATTGATACCTGATGTGGTAGACTTGCTGTGTATTGTAGGGGGTCGTTTGGCTGTGAACTTGTGAAAAAACCTGAAAATAGTAGCACTGAGTATCTCCTTTTTGAAATTTCTGATTAAGTTAATTTTATTATGTGTGCTGCTTTCTGTCTTCTCTACTTCCCCTGCTTGATGCCCTTTAAGAATTTTTGCCGCACAATGATCAACCAATTGTCTGTGGTGACTTTAATGCCGTTCTCATAAAAGCTGACTGTAGAAGGTACTACTTTTCATGTCACTCACTTTGCTCATAATAGATCTCACAGCCTGCTAAACCTTTTCTATTGTATCTGATCTATCTAATGTACTAGTCCTTGATCAATTATCTTTGAAAGGCATAACAGACCTCTCGTAGTATAACTCCAGGTACCTTTCAGTATCTATAGGGATTTTAAACCCATTGACAATGGTTCTCTGTAACTGGATTGAAGCTTTTTACCATGACATCAATGTGTTTATTTATTGGATGCAAATGGGAAAAATAGTCATGTGCAATCCTTGATAATTCAATTTTTTTTTAAAAATAAGTGCCTCTTAAAACCGTTTCGGTGCGTAATCGTAAATATCTATGGCTTATAACTGTTGTATACAATGCGATTCGATTTCGTCATAAGTTATATACAAAATGAAATTCTTCTGACTATAATTAGAAGCTATTCTGTCAGGTGCGGAATCGGTCTAGTTTTGTCACGCATAAAACAAACTGAAAAAGCCTCTGAGTAACTTACGCGGTATTGGAATCCATAAAAAGGAGATTTCCTGCTAATATACATAATCCTGATAATTTAAGTAATGCATTTGTGTCCAGTTTTGCCTTTACAAACCTCTATACGCTTTTGATTTTGAAATTGAAGCAGAGTCTGAAAATATTTTTTCATATATTCAACATATTCGGTTCGTTAAAGTTATTTTACCACTGCATAATCATCTTTTCCTGACACTTGCAAACCAGCAAAGATTATTCTCATATCTATAAAACCACAGGTCTCCTCAATTTCAGATTTTCGACCGATAAGCATTTTACTATATTGACAGACAGTATTTAAAAAAGTTCTTGCAAAATAAAATTGTCTGTTAACTAGACCAATATACAATACAATAGCTTGATATCTTTTGCTCAATCTGGATTCTTTAAGCACCATAGTTGCGCCACAGCAATGGTGGGCATTCTTGTTGATATAAGAACACAATTCAATTTCACAATATTTTGCTTGCTTGATTTTTCAATCTGTTGAAAAAAGTTTCTTGTTTTTGGTTAAATTCAAGAGTAATTCGGCCTATAAAAGAATATCCCTATAATCCAAATCAAAGAGTAAGTGTTGGTCTAAGACTATCGATATCTGAAAAATGAATGTGGTGTCCCTCAAGGTTCTATACTAGGCCCTCCTTTGTTCTGTTTGTATAAATTTAATTTGATTAAACTCAAAAGTTTAAAAAAAAATTATTTATTTCAATACACGAACTGGAAGTGATTCTGCCTACAATAGAATTAATTATTATATTCTTAAAATCTACATCTTAAATACTATTTTCCTGCTGAGACAAAGGTACTGCATCCAGGTTGTTTTCCCAAAAGTTCATCATGTTGCCTGGAGTAGGTGCTAGCCGGACGTAATGAAATGCGATTATTTCAGGTGGATGAAATGAGTGTTGGGAATCTTGATGCGATGATGAAAAATAAGTGCAAACATGTGCATTAGAAGTGTCGTATGAACGATTTTCTTTGTGTATGTTCCGACATATCTATGCATTTATATGTTATGTTGATGATGTATAAATTTATTTATATAGACTAACCAGCTTTATTGAAGATAAATAATTAATGCGGATCTATAAAATATATACAATTGGTCACATAGCAATGGGCTCTTAATAAATCAAAATGAATCACAACGATATCAAAACGTTATGTTCACAAGAGTGATATGCCCTGTTTTCCTCTCAAACAAAATATTGCTTTCGTGGATAAGGGTGCCAGCATAGGTTTCAAAATAAATTGCATTCTCTTTC
The DNA here is from genome assembly GCA_907269105.1 of Volucella inanis. NCBI lineage: Eukaryota > Metazoa > Arthropoda > Insecta > Diptera > Syrphidae > Volucella > Volucella inanis. The sequence continues at coordinate 156,599,681 of OU026153.1, forward strand.
CTGGCATCTTATAAATAACACTATTGGCCAGATGTATGGTGGTCTTTGTAAGCTGTGGTTGATCTCTTATTTTACGGCCATAAGGACTAATCTAAGGCTTATAAAAACTTTTCGTGTCCCTTTTCTTGATTTTGTTACAACTGTATACTGCAAGCTAGATTCACATTCTTTCCATAAATTTCTCGTTGCCTTTAATGACATGACTAGATATGTGCTATTGTAAATAATAATTCGCTGTACAGTACAGAAAAGCTTTAGTAATACATTTTGCATGCATAAGATTATTATGCATTTTACACAATCCATAAGAACTACAAATTTGATAATTCCTAATTTTATTTGAGTTAAATCATCTCAGCTATTAACTTACCCATCCCGTCAGACTTAAGAATTCACTACGAATATTATGAGCCACTTAATTAAAAAAAACATTTAAACATCTTTTTTTGGAACAATTTTTCAATCAGCGTTTGTTTACCCTTACACATTTTTTTTTTTTTTGCATTTTGCTTTCATTATCCTTTTCCTATCAGGCACTTCAATTTATGACTGAGGTCCCAGAAGTACCCGACCCAACAAAGAAAACACAAAAATTTTAGAAAAAAAATTTATTTATTTTTCAACATAATCGCCTTTTAATTCTATACACTTCTCCCAGTCAAAAAGTTCGATACCCTTTTTATAATATGAACTGTCTTGCTCCTCAAAATAGCCATTAACTTCCGATAGGGTGCATGAGGTGGCAATTCAAACTTCATTAATTTTGGCCATTACAATAGCGGATTTTTGAGCTGGTGCATTGTCTTAATGAAACAACACTTTTTTCTTAGCCAAACGCGGCCATTTTTGCTTGATTTCTTCGCTGGAACGTTGCAATAAGTTCGCATAATACTGGCCGTTGAGAGTTTTTCCTTTTTCAAGATAGTCAACGAAAATTATCCTACGCGCAACTCAAAGAATCGACGCCATGACCTTGCCTACAGATGAAACGGTTTTCGCTTTCCTTGGAGCTGGTTCTCCCTTTTAAATCCATTGTTTAAATTGTTCTTTTGTCTCGGGTGTAAGGCGATGGACCCATGTTTAATCCAATGTTATGAAAGGGCTGAAAAATCCTGCTTTGTTGCTGTGAAACTTCGCTAAACACTCAATTGAAACATCTTCCCGACATTGTTTTTCCTCGAGTGTGAACAAAAAGAAAAGCTTTCTCATGCCCAAATATTTAAATAATATGCGATGTACTGCACTTTTTGAAATGCTTACAATGTCTGCTAGCTCGCGCACTTTCAGTCAACGATCATCCAGTATCGCTGGATTTTTTTCACCATTTCTGGAGTCGTAACCTCTTTTGGTCGACCACTGCGATACTCGTCTTGGCAGCTCATACGGCATACTCAGCAACCCACAATTTTACTGTTGTAAACAAAGGAGCGGATTCACACAGAGTAGAATTCAGTTCAGCTTTTATATTGGTTGGGCTGAGGCCTTTCAAATAAAAGTATTGTATCACACAACGATGACCAATTTTCTCCATTTTCACAAATTCACTGACAACGTTCACTGTTGGTGGCTACCAAACAAATACTAAACAACGTGGCGCTTTCTAACTTGAAACATATGCTTACTTTCCTATGCGTACTTTCCAATACAGTGATATTTTCAAATAACTACCGCCATGTCTTGGTCAGGCCGGGTACTTCTGGGACCGCCATCGTAGTATTAATTTTATTATATATCTGTTTCTATATTATTTGAACTGTATATATCATATGGGCTGAAAATTCCGTTTTATAGTAAAACACAAAATTTTTGGAAAATTCAACTTTATTTATCAATATAGTTGCCTTCGAGGGCAATACACTGATTGAAACGATTTTTTAATCTTTCGATACCGGTTTTGTAGTACGATTTCGGTTTAGCCTCAAAATAGGCCTCGGTTTCGGCGACTACTTCTTCATCGGTCTTAAATCTCTTTCCGGCGAGCATTCTTTTGAGGTCGCTGGGGACCAGATCTGGAGAATACGGTGGTTAGGGAAGCAATTCGTAGCAGAATTCATTTAGTTTTGCCATCGTTTTCATCGACTTGTGACACGGTGCATTGTCTTGATGAAACAGCACTTTCCTTTTCTTCAAATGCTGCCGTTTTTCTGCGATTTCGTCCCTCAAACGCTCCAACAACGCAATGTAATAGTCGCTGTTGATAGTCTACCCCTTTTGGAGATAGTCGATCAAAATTATTCCATGTGTATCCCAAAATACGGATGCCATAAACTTGCCAGCCAACTGTTGAGTTTTTGGTCATTTTGGACGAGGTTCGTCGCCTGCTCGCCACTCAGCTGACTGCCGACTTGACTCTGGTGTGAAGTGATGGAGCCAAGTTTGATCCGTTTTGACATACCAACGCAAAAATTCGACTTTATTATGGTTGAACAGCTTTAAGCACTCCTCTGAATTATCAACAGGTTGTTGTTTTTGGTCGACTGTGAGCAAACTTTGAACAGAACTTTCGCATGTCCAAATATTCGTGTATCCAATACGCACTTTTGATATCTTCAGAGCCTCAGCTATCTCGAACAACTTCACTTTACGGTCATTCGTAATCATTTTGTGGACTCTTTTGATGTTTTCATCTGAAACTGCCTCTTTTGGACGTCCACTGCGCGCATCATCTTCGGTGCTTGTATGACTGCTTTTAAATTTTTCAATCCACTTGCGAATGGTTCGTTCGTCTGGTGCAGAGTCCGAGTAACACTTATCAAGCCATTTGCTGCATTTTTTCCCCTCAAAAAGCAATGATAAATCAACATACGAAATTGCTTTGAATCCATTTTTTTCACAATAACAAAAGTTGTTTCACTCACAACGCTATATCTCGAGAACTAATCGTCCGACAGCTGTCAAATTTATACAGAATCTTTTGAAGGTTGGTACTAACTGAAAATGGTATAGATTTAATTCACGTGGTGCCCTCTCTTAGAAACGGGCTTTTCAACCCATGTATTATTTATTATTTTGTAAGATTCGTTTCATATTTATAATACACTTTCAACTTCTGGTGAGGAACAACAACGATTGATATTGATATTGGCAAATTTTTATTCAAAATATTAAGAAAATAATAACAAAAAAAAAATCCTTTTCTTTAGTTAGTTATTTATATTATAATATATAATATATATGTAAATTAATTTTTATCGATCGATTTGATTATTTTATTCATTGAATGAATTAAAGTTTTTATTAAATTAAGACCCATTTTTTGCTTTTATCAATGATAGTGCGTTGTAACTCTGAACTAATATACCCTAAAGATTTTCAATTGGGTTCACATCTGGAAAACACACGCCAGCCAATCTATTACATGACGCTTAAGAAGGCGAAATGCAGATTTGATGGTGGCTTTGACAATGAACGAGCTTTTTTGTAGGGTTCTCCAAACTGTTGTTTTCGAATTTTTTTTTCAGTTTACAACCACGCCAAAGTACTGCAATTCTTACTGGAATGACTTGTTGCTTTCAGAATTTTCCTTTTATCTCTTTTAGGAAGTTTCCTCTTTCTTCCAGATACTTTTAGTTTATTTATTTTTTTTTTTAAATAGTTGCGTATTACGACTAAGTTTTTTTGAAATATCGCTCAAACATAATTTTCGTTTGAAGAGGCAATATTCTGTCCTTTTTCAAGATCTGTCAACATTTTTTTGCGAGGAATTTTATTTGAACTGATATAATATTGTACATTTCTTGAAAAAAATAAAAAAGAAATAATAAAATACTCATTTACCACAAAGAGCCTTTTTCTGCACATTTGTTGTCACTGTTTTGTAAATACGAGTCGCGTAAACTGAATACGTTTGTAAATGGATTTTATTGAAAAGGGAAAATGACATCAAAGCAAAATATCGGTAGAAAAAAAAATATAGTGCAATGATGGAAAATATGGCAGGTTTCTTATAAACTTGAAACGCACCTTGCTATAAAAGGCATTTTGTCTTACTTGTCATGTATTATTCTAAAAAATATAAGGAATAAACTGAAACTGAAAACCGTCCACATTACAATATTTAGTTATTGAGCGATGTGACAAGTCTTAACTTAATTCTTCCGTAGGCGCAAAGATTCGGCCAAAGCTCTTCAGCTCTGAAAGGAAAAGCAATGTTTGGAGAAATATCGTATTACGAATCACATCTTTAAGAGTTACGAAGTCTACTTTTATCTAAATGGGCACTTGAAAATTCCGCAAGAATTAATGTTTGGTGCACTTTGCAAACGAACGGGATCGTCTAGTCAAAGGATGATCATTACAAATAACAAGCGATAAATGAGAACAGTGAAAAATCACAGAACACCCATAAATTTTCTGCCTGGATATTGCCCACAAAAACTGATTAACCACTTGGCAGACGTCCCGTAGTCATCAAAGTCTCCGGACTTCTTTCTATATGGGTACATCAAAACTAAATTCAACATAAATAACCCAAGGAGCTGAAAGAAAATATTTACGGTGAAATTCACAAAATCCACTCTAGCATACTGCAGTAAGGGCATTTGTTATGTACTTTAAGTCATGCATTTTGCTAACATATTTAGGTCATCGATATGCGATTCATCAGAATATTATTACACTAGACTAAGTTAAACAGAATTATTAAAAATCTAAAAAATCGAAAGTCAAAACTCATTCAAGCCAATATATCAATTCGAATCAAACCAATCATTATTGCTCTCGAAATTTTCAAGTAGGCATTCAATTTTATTAAATATTTAGTCCAATCCCAGTATCACTTCCGTGGTGTTCTCAAAGACTACAATAATTTTGAAAATGCATTTGTCGCACTATTTTGCAAAATCAATTAAAATGTAGTCATTGCATTTATGGTATACGTGTTTCGATGCATGAGCACGTAGTACGAGTAGCACCTGGCCTTAACAGAGTACACAACATGTTACCCTCAATCGCAACGAAGATTTCAGTACGGAAATTAGATATCGATAGTATCCCTAGCTTCATTAAACAGATCAATAAATCAAAACGAGAAATTCATTAAAATTGATTGTCAATTATGCAGAAAATTAAATGAATTGATGAATGAATTGATATTTTTAATTAATAAAATAAAAAGGAAAATAAAAAATATAATAATAATGATTTCTTTGTGTTAAATAGTTGCAAAGTAAGGACACGATATGAAAAAACATATTTTAGAAACCAGCTTTCATTGAAATTGGAGAAATGTAAGATAAATGGCTTCCTTAAATTAACTAAGCGAAAATAGTTTACCAATATGGAGGATAGACAGACAATTTCGAGCTGATATGATGAATTACAGATCTGGAAAAAAGAGAATCAGACGTTTTGGCATACTTTATGTGACAAATAGGTAGGACAGATATTCTTGTTGTTTCATGAAGGAAAAAGATTTATGAGATCATTAAGATATCCATTAGCTTATTCTTCTAGAGAGTAAGTTGATTAAATTTGCCTACAGATGGCAAGAGTTGGAATTTCACAAATTATTGTAATCTTTAACATTCCTTCTTTCTTAGGATCTTAAGATAATTGATGAGATCTGTTCAGTCCAAGAAGATATTAAACATTTCTTACCTTTAGTTATTTATCTATGTATCAAGCTTCCAGAAAATCTCATAATTATCATCTGATTAGGGGTGTAGAATCTCTGTCATATCACAATAGGTAGTTTCGGTCGTTACTAAGAGGTGTTCCAAAATTTACGCAAGAAGTAATTTTGATAGAAAACACAGGTTTTTAAGTAAGATTTGTAAATTTTTTATTCATTCACAAAGTATAGAGTATATTATGGAATAGCATATCGGGTAAATGGCCTCCACGACTTTGACGGCACATACATACGCACTGTTTTGTCTAAATTGTCCATAACAGTTTTGCATAAACAATACTAAATTTTGCTGATACAGTGCCCAAATCGTTCCTTCAAGGCGTGCGATATCGTAAGCGTATTGGCTTTAAACAAAACCCAAAGAAAATATACCAACCATGTATATATACCATGATCGGGACGGTAAATCCTGATCACCAAAATGGGAAATTACACGAACAGGAAATGACTTATCCAGTAATTGATTTTTTTATTGGCCTATATGGAATGAGGCACTGTCTTGTTGAAATCACATGCCTAGATTACCATGTATTAGCGATCACCATTAACTGATATTGTCTGACCAGCCGCATTTTTAAAGAAGAATGTTCCGAAGATGTTTCCAGCCTAAGATCGGCACCAAACAGTAACACTCGTGGATTTTTTGAACTCTAAATTTGACAATTTGACGATTAACAAAGCCATCAATATGAAAATTAGCCTCATCGCTGAACATGATCTTGTTTGATAAATTAGCATCCACAAGTAGGTGTTCCATAATCCATTAAATGAACTATCTTCGCTTTTTAGTAAATTGCACTTTGTATACATGAAGATGCAAATCTTTCGTGAGAATACGAAATGTCCAATTCTTGACCACGGTGGCGAATTTAACTAGACTCCGAGCGACTTTTTAACGACCTGCCTTCATGTTTTGTGGTAAGCGACTTGTTAGAGGACGAACAATGAGTCTGGGGTCACTAATTGATCCAGTCTCCCTGAATTTTTGAATTAATCTCTTTACAATTGATGAAGTTAAATCACTATTCTGTCCATATTTTGTATAGAAATTGTGAACTGTTTCAGCCAAACCTTCGTTATTTTCAAAATACTTTTTAACAATGAAAACGGGTTGTTCTTTCACAAGGCGCTCCGTTTTTGAAATCCCTAGTTCTTCGTGCAGTAAGGGAAAACGTTGCCGTCGAGTGAACACCTAAGCCAGCGCAATCGGTGTTATCACTTCAATTAATCTAATTATTCGGTAGAATAAGAGAGAAAAACAGAGACATAGTTTGGATATTGAGAAATACCAGTAAACGGGAAAAAAAGAAAGTTGTTGCAGTTGGTAAAGCATGGGTTAGTGAAATAGAAGCAGCACAGTCAAACTAGTATCAAACATGGGCACTTCGGATGCAATGGCGGATTTGGAGGATAATAGGGAAAGAGTTAGCAGCATGTGAAGAAAGTATTGAATAGAGCTAAAGCACAGTTTGAATAGAAACAGATATTTCTCTTTTGTAGTTGTTGAGGTTGTTGTCAGGGTCAGCACAAATGGCTATTAGATCAGAGCCAGGACTAAACACGTGGTCAGATTTGAAAATGTTTTTAATAGAAGAATTCGTTACAAAGTATTCAAGTGCCGAAATTCATAGAAAACTGATGACTCGTAGGCTTGTCAGAGTTTGTCAGTCGGATTTTCTTGGTTTCAAAAAAAGATGGACCAAAACGCACTTGCATCGAGTATCAGAAGTTAAACAGCACATCCACATCCACATCCGCTTATAGAGGATCAAATCGACCAAATTCGTGACGCGCAAGCTTTTACTACTCCAGATGTCGAAAATGGTTTTTCTCATGTTACGGTTGAAGAATAGAGTAGAAAGTATACTCTATTCGTAGCTCCGAATTGCGACTATCATTTTCAAGGATTTTCAGCCGCTTGTTCAAGTTAAAGTAATCATAATTTACATGGATAATTTTATTGTAATGGTAAAGAGTTACAAAGAGGCGACACACAATTTAAGAAAGGTTTTCGAAATATGGTAGCTGCCCAGAATGTTGTACAATTTAATTGGGAAAAAATGTAATTTTCTTTGATCGAAAATAACATACAATACATAGGCTATAAAATCACTGATATGTGTGCAATATTAGCCCGTTTGTTGCTAAATTAACACAATTAAGGATTTTACAAAATCGAAAAAAATCCAGAATTTACAATGTTTTCTGGGCCTGTCAAGATAGTTCAGAAAAATTTTCCCAAATTATGATATTCTGGCGAAACCTTTAAGTGTATGTTTAGGAAAGCTTATAAGTTTAGCTTTGAAACTCTGCAAAAGGATACAGTTAATCTAATTAAGATGGGCTAGACTCACGCTCATGATTTTCAATCCAAAAGCCCAAACAGGTTTTAGATCAATTTTGATGCAAAAGTCTAGTGACGACAATATGTTTCATCTCATATCCTACTTTAGGTGGAAGACCTCCCGAATTCAAGAACGTTACAGTAGCAATAAGTTGAAAGATTTTAGCCATTGTTTTTGTATTTAAAAAAAACTAGGGTTTATATCCTAGGGCTCAGTTTTAAAATTGCCGGATGGGCAGTACTTCTACAGGATTACGACTACGGCTAAAACATCGCGCTCGGATGAAAATGAGACAAGTAAATGCACTTAGTCGAAACCCATTAGTCATGATAGTGCGAAGTAAAGTTATCGATAGGCTAAGGGCCGAGCAAAAAAAGAATGAAAACATGTTACGTGTATATTTAAAAAAAAAATGCAACAGGACCCACATAAACACCATGTGGCCGAAAATGTTACTTTGTATGACGTATATAACCAATTCTATTCGATTGTTATGCATTCCAAAGGGTATATACGAAGGTATACTAGACTTTGCATTCATTCTATACCAAAAGAAGATAGTACCCGGTTGTAACTTGAAAACAATACAAGTATATTTTCGTGCTTGTAAATGACTTCAATAAGTTCGTGTGGATACACCCGATAAAATCCCTATCTACAGCTGAAATCATCCTATAACTCAGCTTACAATCTATTGTTTTCGGTATTCTGCAAGGAATTGTGATTGATAAATGGGCTGGCTTAACCTCAAATAATTTTGATGAATATTTAAAACAAATAGATATTAACCACGTGACAATAAAAAGGCGTGTTCCGCTAGGTAACGGACAAGTGTAACGAGCAAACAGACCTATTATACTTATTTTGACCAAATTATCTCTAGAAAAACCAGAACAGTTGTATATATTTACTGACAAAGTTCAACAGTTCTTGAATTCTAGCATCTGCAGAAGTACGCGAAAATGTTCATTCGAATCAAATTTTGGGGTAAAAATGCGGAATAAAGAAGAACTCAGGATCGCTGAAGTGGTAGCTGAAGAAATATTAAAAATCTTCGGTGAAAAGCGAAAGAAAACCTGCAAGGGCATATAAGCTTGGGGAACTAGTAGCTATATGAAGAACAAAGCTTGGTATTTTTTTTTTTAGAATTCATAAAAAATACGTTGGTCCTTATAGAGTAACGAAAATCAGTTTTCATTATTGCTATGACATGAAAAAAGTTGGAGAATCCGAGGGTCCTAAGAAGACTGGCACAAGTGCTGATAACATGATATCATGTGTACTGTAAAGCGACAGCTGATCGGAAGACAAAGATGATATATATGATGAAATGATTTCCTAGATATGAATTACGTGAGATGACATACAAACTCTTTTTATGATTTACCACAAATGACCCAACAGAGATGACAAACAGGAGAAGACTTTCATAAAATGACATATCTTAGATTTTTAAAGAGAGACAACTTATCCGAGATAACTTACAAAAGACGAATTTTATCAAAGATCACAAACCCGATGCGACTTAACAGAGATTGCTTACCTGAAATCAATTGCCTGTCTAAATTACCTAGCTGGGTTGATTAACTTAGATTACCTAAACCGATGTAATATAGCTATTTAAGATTACAGTTCTTATATATCAGATGCAGTAGTGGAGCCATGATTGTATTAACTGACGCATTATTGTCCATTCTACATTCTTCGAGACGTAGAGATCCTAGATGGCTCAGTTGTGGGAATCAACAATGTTATTTGTCGCAGAATCTATATACTTGTACTTTACCAGACCTAGACATTTTACAGATTTACAGATTCATGTCGCTGTAAAATCGGCATAGTTAATTGTTGAATCCTCCACTCTTTCCACTCCAATATACACTCTTTCGATCGGAAATCACCCGAAGTATTCTTTGCTCAAACCAGATAGAAGAGCCATCATCCACTCTTGAGATTGCTTTGCCTTCCTTCCTTCTTTGCTTGATCTCGGCGCTTGTGTTATATGTGTTTATGTCAATGTATTTGACGCAGTTCAAGTTCTTTATCTAAACTGGACAGACGATACTGGGATTCCATTCATCGAAAATGCGTTGCTCTCACCAAATATTTAAGATGAGTTGGAAAGTGCTGAAACTGCCCGTTGGAATGTCAGTCTCAGCGCATTTATTTGTAAATGGTTACTTATGGCTTATATATAAGACCTCCCAGAAATATTTAGGGGATCATCCCAGATACCTAACTAGACTGATGTCACTGTACAGATCGTGAATCTTGCAGTTGAATCACTACCTCTATTTACCATTACTACAAACTGGAAACGAAAATCAAACCCAGTATATTTCTCTAGAAACGTGAAGTGCTTCTTCGAACGTCTTCGGCGCCATAGCGTACGGTCAGGTTTGGTCTTACAAGAGTAAGCAATGTTACTCAATTGTCTCTTGAGCCTAAAAAACAGCAATTACCAAGAATAATTCTGCGTCTGATTTCTTCTCTAATCTCGTTGCTTTCTATAACTGCGGAGCCAAGTTATACGAAGTCCTTAACTGCTTCAAAGTTACGACTACCAATAGTAATATTCTAGCTAAGCCTGCAATGATGTAAAGCATTTTCTGATGACAGCATATACTTTCCACCTACGTCTCGATATTCACGATATTCGTTGTGTTCGTCCAATACGCGTACGCAGATGATAGAGCGGAGACGTAAACAAAATCCTTCTTGTTAGTTTAGTACGATTCTTTAGGGCAATGTTAAAAAGTAATATTAAAGCGAGTCGCTTTGTGTAAAACCTTTCTTTATATAAAAGATCTTGTTCAATTCTCTATAGTCAACTTGCTCAACCTGACGAGTTTGGCAAAGATGTCAAAACTAGACATGGCTTTGTATACCTCGTATCCGGTTTTGAAGTTGACAACTTAGTAGTGATTGTCGATATGAACTTCACTGGTTTTTTCTAAGATATGCCGTAGTGTGAATATTTGAATATGCCTGAAATTGCACTTGTATTTTACAACCAAATTGTTCTTGAATAGTTTCAGATGGTCACATAATATAAGAAAAGAAATCAGACAAACTATGCTGAAATTCTATTCATCGAAATTGTTTTCATCTCACCATATACGAGTACAGCTAAACTGGTGCATTTTTTTAACCAAGTCTTTTCTTACTGTTTAAAAAAGTTTAACTGGAATCCAGCTGGGATAGATTTCAGCTTTGATATTGCTGTCTTAACTTCGCCTAGAACAAGGAGACGAAATTCTCTATTGCTATTGTCCAGGATGAATTGTTCATTCTGCCTGACAGCGTGATTTGGCCATCATCTCCGATATAGGTTGCAGAAGTTGTATTTCGTATTCTCACTTTCTGCGACTCTACTACTGCTTGTCCATATTCATATTAGCTCTGCAGGTTTAGCGTGCTTAGATAAGACTTTCGATCGACATTGGTGCATTGGTTGCAATCATATCCTCAATGGCGCGCTTTTAGCGCTATTTCTTTTGTTTTCTAAGAAGCAATAGAGCACAGCTTTAGTATACGCTTCTTGTTTAGCTGCATGTACGTGCTTACATTCATTGTCAAACCAAGGGTTTATTTATGAAGGAGCTTCTTTGATGGCCCGTTGAAAACATCGATTTGAGTTGTAGGGTCTGTACGTGAGGGCTAGGATTCTGAGAGAGCTTTAGGAAGGCGGGATTAGAGAATCTGCTGGTCTCTTACGATTGCAGCTTTTCAACGTCGAAGTTTGGTGCTCTTACTAAACTCTCTTGTGTTTGTGATATCAGCATTCTTACCTGCCTCCTTAGAAAGATCGGGGGTTCTTAATGATAGAAGAGTGACGAATTAATGATTTCAAAAATCTACGCCGCGTTACAAATTTGATTCGCGTTACAGATCCGCTCAAAGACGGCTTCCTTGATCAGTTTTGCGTTATGATCTCTTTGCACAATTTGTTTTCATAGATGGGATGCTAAGAATGGGTTTGATATAGAAAATCAAACAACGGAAATCTGGCTTAAATTTCTGAATATTACCTTGATGCGATTGTTAAGAAACTTGCTTTCATGCCGAAAGCTTTAAACTTTTTACCTTAGGTTGACTTTAATTTAAATATACGTATAAACGAACGTCGTCTTCCTACTTTCTAGCAGCCTCCATAGTAGATCTCGTAGTTTCTCATCTGGTCCAGACACTCCATTTGCAAAGCCGAAATTCGTTGACTTTAAAATGTTTACTAAGGTCGTCAACATTATATCCGTCGATATCCCAGGCTGCTGATTATCTCTGAACTGTTTTCTCTTTTGCACGGTGGGGAAGTTACCGCGCCAGACAAATGGTCTTGCTAAAGAGACCGATACCAGTAGCCTCATAGTTCCGTGCACAACATAGAAACGTGTTGTTTTCACCACGCAGGAGTAACACGCATTATTGATGCTGAATTGTGTGAACGAGTCATAGCGGTTGTTGCCTAACATAGAATGTGTGCGCGTTACTTTTCGTCCTTTCTTTTGGTTGATTATTTGTTAGTGCACGAATTACATACATAGCATAGAATGGCAACAACTTGGCAAAAAAAAAAATTAAAACCGTTTTTTTTTTTTGCCACGTAGGATTGGTAAGCACTTTTGGTGTCACTGAAGTTGTGCCATTATGACGTTATCTTTTTATCTATTCTTTAAGTCTTATTTGTTTACTAGAACTATTTTCCTACTTTTTTTTGCTGTTATCATGACTTTTAATGTTAGAATGTAAGCTTAGGTAATTGTTCATCCATCTTGCTTTAGTTTAACTTTATCAAATGTTGGTAATTTTGCTAAGTTCTACTGACTAACTTGCTGAAATACAGTCAGTTTTATTGTACCAACAATAAGATAATCGTGTCTTAGGCCACATTTGACAAAATCTGTTATGTGTGTGCCCTAGTTTTTCAATTGTTCAAAAACTCTAGTCCATACCGATTATCCGGCTAAAATTTTATTCAACCACAACTTTATCACAGACATCACACCATAAATTCGATTGTTGATACTTTCTGATACCTTCCAATCCATCAGCCCATAAAAATCAACCACAAAAGGGATGCCTAATATTAAACGAATACTTTTCTCACGAAACGGAAACAGGACCCACAACTTCTTCCAAGAAAGTAAAAAGAAAAAGAAAAAAGTTTTTTTTTTTTCTCATTATGTCCATATCTGCCAGACCTGGATCCCTTTTTCATTGGTTTCGGCTTAATATCCCTACCAGATAGTTATTGCGTGCTAAGGGTAGAATCCCTTCACAAGGAATTCCCATAAATATGATAAGTATCTTCCTTTTCCATTCAAAGGACATAGAGTAAGAGTACTGTGTGTATGAAGAATGAAGGGATAACACATTTCCTAACCCAACAATCGACTGAACTTTCAGAAGCCAAGGGATTTGCACTCACGTTGGCTTAAGAAGGGAACTTTCAAAATTGAAGCTTACCCTCACACTGCACCCCCTCCCACACTGAAAAGCCACAAGGGGCGGATATATTTTTCATCTCTTTTTTTTTTTTTTTTTTTCTTTGAGAAAGTGATTTTCCAAGAAACTTCTAATCAGAACTGATGAATAATTTGCATATGATTTTCCAAGGATTCCTTTGGTGTCTGAGTTTTTCTTAAAGTTTTTTTTTTTTTTTTTTGATATTATCTTCTATCGGAGGTTGATGGGGATCGAATCTGAGTGAGCCTTAACCAAGATCCGTCACTCGCAACCGAAGGAAGGCTGTTCTGATGGGTTGTTGTATTCAAATTTTTCAATCGGTTCAAAGCCAAAAATTTGTGTTGAAGGATTTTCCCCAGATTAAGTATCTGTAATTGTGTTACGGTATTAAGCGATTCTTTGTATCTTTATTGAATTTCGTTTGGTGCCTTGCATTAGCATTGGATCGGTCAGGATGGGATGAGAGGAACTTTCGTTGAAATTTGATGTTAGCAAGGGAAGATTGATGGGTATCAATTTTATTGATTGGAATGTAAAGGACGGATGTAAACGGAGTTGGAAATGGAATTAATGACGATGGGCTTATCTAAAATTGGAGGAGGGTGTCTGCATGAGCTTTGTTAAATGTTCACTCATTTTAGAGTTAAGCAGTTGTTTTCTAACATTGTAAATCATTTGACTGCTTTGGGGAATATTGATGGCGTCAAGGGATATTAAAAAAAACGAGTGCTACACTCGAGAAGGTGTTTTCTTTTTTCTAAACAAGCAGTGTTTTTTTTAAGAGCTGAAGAAGAGTGGTTCAATGTTTTATGTTTTGACGATAATACTCGCGGCACTTGACGATGAGCAACCTGTTCGATCTTTCTGGAACCATATATTGTCAATATTTTCGAAGATATAATCGAGAAAGGTGATCTCGTGGTCCTAGTCATTGATTTCAACACAAGTTGCGGCCCCAGTTTTGAAAATAAAAGACACTATGAACCTATCAGCATGAATACCACACCAAATTAAATGTGTCATTGAAACACATGAGTCTCTTCTGAAACAAATATGAATACGATTTTTCGATAGAAATGAGGGTCAAATTCAGGCTATATCAGCAGCCAAATTCTTGAACATTTGTCCATGCCATCATGCATGACTCTACTTTCTACACTAACTGGATCTAGTAAGAGCATACTTGCTGGGATCTTTTTGCAAAAGATCACAAAATGAACGGGCAAAGCCCATAATTTTGTAATCGACGTCTAATTGACGATTCCGTATCGTTATGCACGGTAGCGTACGCGATATTTGTAAATGACCTGCAGTCAGCATGAATTCCAAAGGTTGAGGGAACCTAATCAGCCTTACGTCAGTTAAAATTATATCAAAGATTGGTAAACGATTTTCATGTGTCTTCTGAAATCTCGCTGCCTCCCGGTAATACAATCACCGGCCTAATTGATGGTGTTGAATTCAACACAAGATACATGCATGTTACTATTTATTTTAGATAATCTAATGTTCTAAAACCAAAATCAGAACAAACCACTATTTTGCAGATCAGATATTAATGAATTAATATGATATTAAACGTACACTCGTAATGTACAATATTAAACACCAAAGATGACGTAGTTTGACGTTCGATATACGCAGTCCTACGAAATTTCCAAAACTTTGCTGTCTGATTAATCCTTAGAAGATCAACAGATCAAGAAGATAGCAGATAGATTTTCAATAAAAAAGCCAGCTAATTTTTTCACCAAAATGACTCAGCTAATAAAGACTCCACTTAAGCTCAGATAGCAATATAAAAGCTAAGTCAAACAAAGCGGACGGAACTGATTGTAAGGCTATCAATCGGATCACTCTCGATAAATAAAATAATATTACTTCCCGGTTTCTTGATTGTGTCAACTAAAGAATAATTTTCCTGTTGCAGACCATAGCTATTTATAGCTCAGTCGATATTTACCTGCAATAGACCACAAAAAAAATTTGAACTTTCAGGAAAGGCTATTCCACCCTGATCCCGGAATTTATTCAGAAAATTAAAAATACAATTTTATTCATCTAAATCTATATTGTCCCCTTCAAAGTATTTCCCATCGACCCCATCCTCGAATCATTTTTTATATTCGGTTTTCGATATGTCCATCAGTGCTTCCTGCGAATTTTTAAATTACTCTCTCTCGGCTGCTGAAACTCGTTCAACGTAGTGGTTTTTTAACTCGATTGAACAGAAAGATGTCACAGGGAGCCAAATCAGGTAAATTTTTTTTGTCAACAAATTACGAATAATGATGGTATTGTTAGACGGTGCGTTATTATGGTGCCAAATCCACGAGTTTTCTGCCCACAATTCTGGTCTCTTTCGGCGAATTGCTTCACGCAAACGTCCCATAACCCCCAAATAATACTCTTTGCTTACTGTCTGGCCTTCTGGCACAAATTGATGATGCACTACACCGCTGTAATCTATGAAAACCTTGAGCATTTTCTTCTTTTTTGACTGAAAACGACGTGGTTTTTTTGTCTCGGCTCATTTGGTGAACGCTATTCACTTGCCTGATGTCTGGATTGTGTGTCGTACTCATTAACCCACGTCTCGTCTCCTGTAATGATCCTTTTAATGAATGTGAGATCGGATTCAGCCTCGCAAATCATCTCTTTTGAGACGTCAACACGGTCTCTTTTTTGCATGAAATTGAGATATTTTGGCACCAACTTTGCTGCTACATGACAATCATTAACCAAAATTTCTTGGACGGATCCATAGGCATGTTCAAGTTCTCCGCTATCTCTCTGATTGTTAATTTGCGGTTATTGACCGACATTTCTTTTACTTCATCAATGTTTTCGTCGGTTTTCGATGTCGATGGTCTGCCACTGCGTTTATCATCTTCGATTGACTCACGATCACTTTTGAACCGCTCGTGCCACTGGTAAACGACTATTTTCTTTAGAGAATAATTGCCAAAACACTTTTCCAACATTTCCAACGTTTGCGTACCATTAAATCCGTTTTTTACACAAAATTTAATACAAGTTCGTTGTTGCAAATTTAAATCCATTTCTTAAATTGTAAAAAGTCGTTAACACACACAAAGTTAGATGTACTCTTGACTACGTAACTTTTGCAAATGTGAAGCTATGATGCTAAGATTTAGAAGGAATGTCAACAACAGATGTACCAACTTAACAAAAAAACGGAACTCAAATCGGAATAATGGGAGTGCCACACGGTGGTTTTTTGATCAAGGTGGTGTATTCTTCTATTTATGAACTATTATAAGGGGTGATTCATCGTGAGGTTTGACTTTCAATAGGCTTTTTTGACAGATCACGCATAACTCCTATCAAACGGCGTCATTATTTGTGTTCAGTATTGTTTGGCAAGTCATCGTAGAAAGATTCAGACCACAACAGCGTCTCCAAATTGTTAAGCAGTATTACGAAAATCAGCATTCTGTGAGAAATGTTTCTCCTGCGATTCGAGGAACTTACGGTGCGCATAATCGACCTATTGAAACCACTATTGCCAATACCATTCGCAAATTTGAGTCTCAGTTTAATTAAGTGGATGATACTCGACCAGTTAGACCACATCCAACACGTAGTGTAGAGACTATAGCAGTTGTAGCTGAGAGTGTACGTGAAGACCGTGACGAATCAACTCGTCGTCGTTCTCAGCAGCTTGGCTTTTAGAAAAACTCAATGAAAATCCGTGAAATTTTGTTCAGTGATGAAGCCCATTTCTGGCTCAATGGATACGTTAATAAACAAAAATGCCATATTCGAGCTGACAAGTAATCCGAAGAGTTTCAAGAGCTACCATTACATCCATTAAAAATAAAGGTATGGTGTGGTTTATGGGCTGGTGGAATCATTGTTCCATATTTCTTCAAATATAAAGCAAATCATAATGTTACCGTCAGTGGTAACCATTATCGCGAAATGTTGACGGATAATGTGCTTCTTAAAATTCAAGCACATGGTCTCGGTGAACTCTGGTTTCAACGAGACGGTGCTACGAGCGCGTGAAACATTGGACTTGTTGAAAAATCTTTTTGGTGAGCACTTAATTTTACGTTTTTCTATGGTACATTGGCCGCCTAGATCGTGCTATACCACACCTTTGGACTACTTTCTCTGGGGATATGTAAAGTCTCAGTTCTTCGGGAATAAGCCAGCTACGATTGACGCTTTGAAATCCGATATAACTTGTATTATCCGCGAGATAACAGTCGCTATGCTCGAACGAGTAGCCCAAAATTGGACCAAATGGACCACTTCAGACGTAGTCGTTGACAACATTTACATGATATGATATTCAAAAAGTAAATGCTATAGATTGTTCTTTTAACCGATAAAAAAATTTTAAGTTCACTTTCAAATTTATGTAATTTATTTTACATTATAAATCAAACCTCATGATGAATCACCCTTTACTTATATGTGGAAGTGAAACCTGATTCAGATCTGATATACAGACAAGTATTTGTCATAGAACACTGCACTTAAAATCCGAATTATCGGTTTTCTGAATTCAAACTAAGGAAGATCAGAGACACACTTTAACCCCTAAAAGCGCAGTAGCTCCGTGAGCTTAAGTCAACATGGCAGCTTCCCACGTAAAACACTAGAGACGTTCTGGCCAACCACTCTTAGCTTACTCATATAAGAGAGAGGAATAACACAAGGACACATCTCAAGCAATTGGATACAAATTTCGAGGACTGCAGCATTACAGATGACAAGAGAAGCGTGTGTTTACTTTGCTCTTTGTTGGTGCAGACAGCTTTGAGAGACTCCAAAAGCTTTACGGTGGTGAAGACGTGTCCACCAAGAGCTTCCAAGACTTGTGTGGTAAGGTACTGTAGTACTCTACATCTTGTCAAATAGATTAGAGCACGTACCGCACCGAAATTATTATGGTTCCGAAACCCGGTAAACCGCTAACTGAAATCAAGTCATATAGACCAATATCGCTTCTCCGGATTACATCGAAGGTCTTCCAGCGAATCCTTCTTAATCTTCTTAAACCAATTACCGATACAAATTCCCTCTTGCCTGAATCAATTTGGCCTTAGAAGCCAACACTCTACAGTTGACCAAGTGCATCGAATAACCGATGTAATTGAACGAGCAACCGAGTGTAAGTTAGTCTGTTCAAGCGCATTCCTTGATGTTTCGCAAGCCTTTGATAAGGTATGGCATGAAGGCCTTAAATATAAACTCAGACAAGCCCTACCCCAGCAATTGTCTTGTATTTTAGGTTCATATCTGGAAGACCGACTCTTCCGTGTGAGACACGGAAACGAATATTCCACTTTTAGGACAATAAAGGCGGGTGTGCCGCAAGGAAGTGTACCTGGCTCTCTGCTATATTTGCTTTTTACCCGTGATATACCGCAAACGGACGACACTGTCCGAGCCACATTTGCTGATGACACTGCCATTTTGGCAACGGCTAAAACAGTCGAAGAAGCAATTGCCAAATTGCAACGTGCCCTTACACGGATTAACAATTGGACAAAGACTTGGCGAATCGCGCTTAATGAAAACAAATCTGTCCACTTGAACTTTACGCTCAAGAAAATTGAGAATCCACCAGTGTTTATCAACGCAGTACGAATTAAAAAAAAAAAAAAAAAATTAAAATCTTGTCAAATTGAGCAGCCAAACTGAGTTCCACAAAACAATGGTTTAACTAGGACAAACGTACTCTTCGTGGGTCGCCATGTTCAGATGCTATTTGTGCTAGGACAGATGTGAATAGCATGATTCGGGATATTATCATTCTCTATACACCCCACGATATGATTTAGATAATGATAAATAAAGGGAGAGCCACTGTAGGGATTCGCCCTTCCGAGAAGCATCTTGAAGCACGTCGAAATATGCCACCATCAAATTTAAAAGAACTAGACGTCGTAATTCTATAACTTAACTAATCATCATTATCTATTTATTCCAAGCTTCTCGCAGGCAGCAGGCCTTCTGGATGCTTATCTTATTTGGTCAGCTAAAAAGCAGAAAGCCATGGAGACACAGAAAGCAATACAATGCAATAGGAGTGGTTCTTCCCTTGATACTTGCTACGGATGCTTAGAGCTTTGGCATTGACGCGGTTATATCCCACAAACATTCAGACGGAACGAAGAGCGTTTGTCTCCAAAACACTTTATCGTCAGTAAAAGCTATAAACACAAGGCGGTGTCCACAGTTTATGGAGTAAAAAAGTTACACTGCTATTTTTATGGGCGTGGTTTTGAGTTTCAAACCTATATATTCAATGACGTTTCGCCACCTACGAAACTGCGCTCTATCACTTATGTATTGGGTTTATAACTTAATTCGTGCGGTTTGCTAAGAGATGGCGTAACTTGTATTATTCTATTGTTATTATTCCATTGGAACATGCGTTGGAAAGCTACTGTCATTGTACGTCATTTCAGTATATGTCATTCTTTTGAAGCGTAAACAACAATAATTTTTTTTCACTCAAATATGTCGAACTTTTTGCCTGAAAAAGTGTTTTTGCGGGGAGTTCTTCTTCATGAAGAAAACTGCTGCCGAAAGTCATCGTATTTTGGTGGAAATTTGTGGTGAACATGCGCTAGCTGAGCGAACGTGCCAAACGATGAACGTCCTGGGCAGCCAAAAAAGTTTGACGGTGAAGAACTGGAAGCGAGCTGTCATAGCCGAAGTTAAAGTACATACACGAGTGTCATCGGTTTTATTCCCTCACTTTCCATAAGATGTTGTTCAAGACGCGTTTGAGGTATCAAATAATTTTAGATTGGAATACAATTAGAATTGATGGCTATGAAGTATGACATCAATAAAATGCCCTCTTCGATACCACTGAAACAAGTGGATACGCTACAATAATTACTTTTTTGTAATTTCAAACAAATGTTCGCTTTCAGGTCGTTCAAATACTCTGTTTTGTTAGTATAAATCAAAGAATTAATGCAGTCTAACATGAAGGTGTTAAATTGCACGAGCGGAGCGGTAAATTGTTACGATTTCTGGCGATAAAACGCCCACCAAACTTCGTTAATATGGCACGAACTGTGTGGCACATGACACCATTCCGTTGAAATCACATATCCTTTAAGCCGTTTAGTTCCGATTTATCTTAAAATGAACTGATAAAAGCAAAAGTGACTGGCTGTAACTGACTCGACGATATTATTTTTGGAGGGATAACATGATGTCCAATGACACCTGCGTCATGGAAACCAGATCAAACAGGTTATCTCTTCGTAGACAATGGCTGCTGTTGGAGCAAGACCCCTCTGTTTAACAATAATATGAGACGTCACTGAGGACGATTTTCCAATGAAAATCTGAATCGCTTTTAATATACAAGAGAGTGCAATCCTTTCACTGGGTTCGTCGTCTGATGCACTGTTGCATGGGATTAAACCCGAAGTGTTCTTGGGCCAGAACTGCCGCGTCCATTCGCTTAATATGTCTCAATCTCCTCGTAGATGCAGGATCGACCCGTAGACGGCTGAAACGACCAAATGCTTATTCATATACTTTCGACAAGATCCAAGGTTTTGCCCCATAGAGCAGGACCGGGATAATATGGGTCTTGTATAAAACTTTGAAATGAGTAATTCCGTGTCTGATTTTCAAGGGAGACGCAGGCAAAAAGTCTTAAGCTTACGGTATGACAGCAATAGTCACATAACAATCCGCATCAAGGTCAAACTTGGAGATGCAAGCCTAATTTTCGAAATCTATCAGGGTTTGGGACGGTAAGCACCTAGACCCTCGGTAATAATACCGCTTGCTTTTGCTATTTGTATGACATAGAGTACAATGAACCAATGTCTGAGCGCTACCGCCCCGAAAAAGATGTTGGGAGTTATATGCGAGTGAAAATTTTCATTAAATCAGTGCTGGGAAGAACCGGCTTGTCCAGGTGTTTTATGTGGTTTATGCCCCATTTAACTTTTTCTACGACGAACATATTCCTAGATAGACTCTTAATTTTGTTGTTATAGGATAAGCTTGTGGCTGTGAAATTGACATATTGTGTGTTGTTTAACGATGTTAAGTCTGAGAAATGAACCTTAAATAGATTTTTAGAGTTTCCATTCGACTAGCTGTGAAAGTACCATATTTGAAGAGTAAATAAAATATTTGAAGAGTTCTTTGAGAGAACTTTTTCTGGAAGTCTCTTAGAATTTTTCAATTTTTTATTTAAATTGGTTAAAGAGGTCTTTTCTAGATCCCAATTTCCGGTGTCTTTGGGTATACTAACGGATGGTTCACATAACTCATCCAATAGTATGCTAACTGTGCATACATAGTGTTTCAGGCTGAGTTGCTCAGAAGGGACGCATACCTTTCTTCGCTTCTTATTTCAGCGTCAGAGTTTGCAATCAGAGTTGATGCTTTTAAGAGGCATCAGTCTCTGAAGTTGATAATTAAATCGGAGGTAGCCTAGTATCCGAAGTCTCTGGGATGCAACAATTTAGTTAGTTTTTCCTCAAATTTCTACAAATGAGAACAGGAGATTGAATAATGCAAGCTTTTTTAATTCTAAGCTTAATTAAATAATTCGAAAAGCAATCGTTAGTGGTTACTCACAATTTATCGTGGGACTAACGTAACGAATTTGTATAAAAAAAGGAATTCTAGAACCCGCAACAATGAAACATCTAGTATTTCACATATGGTATATCCATAAACAAGCAACACCAGTTGTACCTTGCACCTTTACAAAAACGAACTCAATTCCAAAATGCCCCCCAGCAACATTCTACTATGAATCGTTGGTTTTCAAAATATCCATTGAATATTTACAAATAATGATGAATGTTTGGTAACGTTTCAGAACCATATTTACAGTTCACGGATCTGATATTTTAATAATCAATACTTCCAAACTGTTGTTATTTCATCATTTAATCCTTACAAGCGTATTCACATCATTTCCACTCAATGCCCTAAACAATTATATACATTTCAAAGAACTCAATCTCCTAAAAGGGCTGCCATAAAGTATTTTGGCAAAATAGCGAAATTCAATTTAAGCAACAGTTTGCCATGTGATTGAGTCGGATATCGTCCCGTGTCAGAATGGAATTGTTTTTTGCTTACGGACTTGGTAAATTTAAAAATAAATTTTCACTACTTAAACTGACATCTGCTGGGTGCAAAAGGTTATTGGAATAGTTTTTACTAGAAAACATTAATTAATGGTAATAAATGGGGAGAGGGGAATATTGCAAAAAGGATATTATCTTACTTATCGTTTGTCACTTTCAGAGTTCCCAGTGAGCTTAGCAAAATTTGACTTCTGCATTAGACTAATTAATTAAGATGTATGTTTTGTGCGTATAAAATATTTCAACTACTTGAACATTCATACTATACCAGTCTGATAGTATAAATATCTTTGTAAAATTTTCAATATGTCCTTGTTTACGGCAGCGTGTCCTTAGGGAAATCTTTCACACCTAAGATATCGATAAAGTTACGTATACTATTATGAAACACCTCTTGTCGATATATTAACAATCATATCAACCAAAAACACCTCAAGATTTGATTCTAGACAAGATTTTGTTATTTTCGTGGCACTATCATGAAGTCACAGTATTCGTAGCTTGTCTGGTGTGCCAGAAATTTAATTGCCTTATTTTTAAGGACAAGCCGTGCAGCGATCCTTCTCATGACCAAAGTATCCACAAAAATCCACAAAAATGCTGAGATCAATTTTTTCAATTTAAAACTGATTTAACCAGCAGCTGTAACCAAACTGAATGACAGACCGCTCTCATGTTAAGTATAGTAATTAAGGCACCAGATCACGGTGGGCGCGCGGTACGAGGGTGTACCACGTATTTCATAATTTTTTTTCGAGCAAGAAATTAATGGTTTTGTTTTGTTGATACCAATATTCAACATATACATATAGAAGACATTACATCAGTTTTTTTTATTCGAACTTTAATAATATTTTGCGGTGTACGCCGCTTCTAAAAGGACACTCTGACGAAGTTACTGGATGGTGATTGACAGTAATTAAGCCCTACGGTTCATCTGAAAAATACAAAAGAAAAATATATCTTTATCTTTATAAATTAATAAATGATATATTTATATATTACGTCGAGAAATATAGATATCAAAAAAAAAAAAAGTAGAAAGGGGCCCTTTATAAAAAAAAATCCCGTATGCCGTATTTTTGAACATGTTAAGACTTGCTACATGCAAATCCGATAAATAGTTTTTCAAAAACGTTGCCAACCAAGTTGAAAAACGTAGTTTTGAGAAAAACGCGTTCAAAGTTTTGCTGAAAGATATTTAGACATGCAATCTAAATTTTATATCTGTTTTTTTTTTTTTTTTTTTTTTTCAACTTCTAGTTATTCCTGAACGACAGAATAACTGCTCAGCATCTAGAGACTCATCATTTTTTTTTCCGTGTTTTGCACGCAGATGTCGCTGCTTCGCCGCTCCACGATGTCTTTGGCCCCAATTTCCAAATAACAGAGTTCAAAAACATGTTATTTTGGTCAAAAGCGCCTAAACATCGTTCGTTCAAGAAGCTCGTCTTGACTGAGGTTCATGTATATCAGTGTTAATGCCTCAATGATATTTTAAGGCAATGCAGGAGTATGTGTTTATTCGTTCACAGCTCCTTTGGCGTTCACCTGCTGCCACGAAAACAACGAGTCTTCTCCTTCCAGGCAATACTCATGTTGCAGACTCTCATCTGTGAAGCATTTGTGATAAATATAACACATGGTTGCCGTTTTATAGTAAAACACAAAATTTTTGCAAAATTGAACTTTATTTATCAATATAGTTGCCTTCGAGGGCGATACACTGATTGAAACGATTTTTCAATCTTTCGATACCAGATTCCGATACCGATTCTTCATCGGTCTTAAATCTCTTTCCGGTGAGCATTCTTTTGAGGTGTGCGAACAGGAAATAGTCGCTGGGGGCCATATCTGGAGAATACGGTGGGTCGAGAATTCAATTTTGCCATCGTTTTCATCGACTTGTGACACGGTGCATTGTCTTGATGAAAAAGCACTTTCTTTCTCTTCAAATGCGGCCGTTTCTCTGCGATTTCGTCCTTCAAACGCTCCAACAACGCAATGTAATAGTCGCTGTTGATAGTCTGCCCCTTTTGGAGATAGTCGATGAAAATTATTCCATGTATATCCCAAAATACGAGGTTTGTCGCCTGCTTGCCACTCAGCTGACTGCCGACTTGATTCTGGTGTGAAGTGATGGAGCCAAGTTTCATCCATTGTCACATTGAACAGCTTTAAACACTCCTCTGAATCATCATCACGTTGTTGTTTTTGGTCGACTGTGAGCAAACGCGGCACCCACTTTGAACAGAGCTTTCGCATGTCCAAATATTCGTGTATGATATATCGAACACGCTCTTTTGATATCTTCAGAGCCTCAGCTATCTCGATCAACTTCACTTTACGGTCATTCGTAATCATTTTGTGGACTTTTTTGATGTTTTCATCGAAACAGCCTCTTTTGGACGTCCACTGCGTGCATCAACTTCGGTGCTTCTATGACCACTTTTAAATTTTTCAATCCATTTGCAAATGGTTCGTTCGGCTGGTGCAGAGTCCGGGTAACACTTATCAAGCCATTTCTTTGCATCGGCTGCATTTTTTCCCATCAAAAAGCAATGATAAATAAACACACGAAATTGCTTTGAATCCATTTTTTTTTTCTCAATAACAAAAGTTGCTTCACTCACAACGCTATATCTCGAGAACTAATCGTCCGACAGCTGTCAAATTTATACACTTTTTGAAGGTTCGTACTAACTGAGAATAGTATGGATTTAATTTAAGTGGTGCCCTCTCTTAGAAACGGCATTGACTTTTCAGCCCATGTATTAGTCCAGGCAGCTTTTTTCATATCTATCCCGATGAATTTCATTTAATGCAGAATGCAGTTAATTCTCCAATGAACTTTCCAGTCAGCTTTCCCTTTCTACCGAGGCCATTTTTAATTTTTTTACAACTTCGCAATCTTGATTCCATGCGCTTTTGACATTTTTTTTTTTCTTCACATCATTAAGAAGATCTTGCACGATTTTGGTATAAGTTTTCGAATCGCAATCCCCGATATATATAATTGACGTGTTTCGTTCCGTGTAATTCATCCGCTCTTTACAACATCTCAAGCAAAGCATCAGTTTCGATTTTTCCTGCAAAACCGACGTGATTTGTGTAACAGGATTCAGCATAGTCTCCTAGCCAATTTTGATATTCCTCTGAACCAGTCTTGTCTTTCCAAAGAGCACATGCCTTACAGAATGCAGATTTCACACAAACTTTTTTCGAGCAATAACCGATAAGTGTTGTGACACCATCTAACGAACTAAAACCGCGTTTGCGCCAAGTACTATCACCAAAAATTGTCAATTCATCTACTTTTTCACACTTCTCGCTGGTTAATTTTTTTTTCTTCTTCACCAGCTAGTTTCAGTTTCTTTACTTAATATCTTTACAAAATTTAGTTAAAGCATTCTTAACAAATGCACCTTTCAGAAAATGGAGAAAAAAAAAAGGATAAAAAATATTTTACCGTGGTCTGGTGCCTTAAGTTGAGAGTTGCATATTTGTAGATGTAGCTGGAAGAGACCAATCTGGCTGTAGTGACTTGTTAACTGGTTTGCCGAGGACCGTAGCATCATCTTAGTAAGTACTGCCTGATAGTGATAGTGCGGCTGCCTGGCAAACTTAGGCTAGAGCAGGCCCATTGTGATACTGGAGAAAAACTTAAAAGTTAGTGCGAACATTTTTAAAACCAATTTAAGCTTCTGATGATGCGAAGAAGATTAGTAACATTGATTTCTTATCTCCTTTTGTTCTGAAGAGGTATTCTGTCTCGCTCGGAAAACCACTGCATAAGCTTTTCATCAATCCTACTCTTTACGACTCTTTTAGAGCTGATGGAAAACAACATTTGTCCAGCCCGTTCCTTCTTCTCTCTCCTCCCACAGACCCATTGTACTTATGTCCATTCTTTTCAAGGTCATGGAACTCTATTAAACTCAAAGCTCATGAAATATCTCAAAACACGAAAACTTCTCAAGGGCCAGCAGGACGATTTTCGTAGTAACAGGTCAGCAGGTGATTTGATGCCTCACCTAAAAATTGGAACCAAAACGTATATCAGTCTGGCGAAAGCAAGATAATTGCACTTGACATTTTTAAAGCATTTGACAGAGTTTTGCAACCGGCTCTGTTATCGAAAATGCGTGCTTTTGGGATGGATGACTCTCTTCTTCAATGAATTAGAAATAACCTTTCGAAAAGTTCAATTCAAGTTGTTCTGGATGGTTTCAAGTCTAATGTTCACAAAATGCTGATGTGTCCCATGCTTCCGTTTTGTCTCCGACACTTTTTTTTAATTTTCCACAGCGATCTCTTTTCTGCTACTTGTAATCCAATACCTTCCTTTCTTAAAGACATTACTCTCTGCTTTTCATATTCGTCCCCTAACACACGTCCCCTGCTCAGACTGTGGAACGGGAACGGCAGCGTATGTTAAGCTTATTAAATTCTGATATTAACAGCATAACTAATTGGGGAAACACTAACAAAGTAGAATTGAATGCTTTCAAAACACAAAGTTGTCTACTGTCGTTAAAGCGAAATTTAATAACCAAGCCATTGTTAATGAATGGCATTGCATCGCCGAAAGCGAAAAACTTTCCATTCTCGACATGTTTGTCAACGACAGCTTATGTTGGAATGACCAAATATACGGCGTCGTCAAAAATGCTGCGAAATGCCTAGAACCCTCAAGCGATGTAATATCTTTCCTCAATATATAAGGCATTTATCCGCCAGAAATTGGATTACCTGCACCTGCTAGATAGGATTTAAAACCATGCGATAAAACTCATAGGTAATAATAATATCACCCAGACAATGGACACCATTGAACACGGACGTAATATCTCGTATCCCACTTTGTTTTATCGCTATTGCCATCACCAGTGCTTCATAGAAATCGCCAGTAGCATTCCACAGCCTCAAACTTTTAACCGTAACACCCATCTCGCTATGAACACTCATCAGTATACCCTCAAGCCCACTTTCGGACGTACTCTCAAGTATCGTTATTTTTTTCTCGCTTATGGAATGCCCTGGTTAGATCTTTATTTCCTAGTCATTATAACCTTCAAATATTTGAAACCAGCGTTCATCGGCACCTCTTTTACCATCTTCCCTGATTTTGCCTCGCACGCGCTCTGTACAAGCATTTTAAAGGTACTCAAATCCCTTGAACGCACGCAAATTGTATATAAAAAAAATAAAAATAAAAATAAAAATTCTTCGAAATAACTTCGAAATAAATATGAGCCCTAAAAAGGTTTCCTAGTGCGAGATAGACTTGGATAAGTGCAAAACGGATGAAGTTGCTGCAGTAAAAGTGACTGATTCCAGGGACAAGAAATAAATAAATAGCTACCTGTCTGTCAGTGTGAATGCAGATATCTTTGGCCAATATCACATTCCATTTCAGCCAGGAGAGACCTTCCTTGATAGCTATAACCCCCACCTGGCAGAAGATCCCAGCTCCCACCCCTTCTTCGGTTTTTGAGCCCCATTTATACATAGATGTAGATTAATTCCTTATTAGATAATGTGCCATCCACCCTTGAATCGAAGCAGTGTTTGGTAGTAGTGTATGCGGTATCTTCTGGGATTTGTCCTTAGTTATCTATGATTGTGGTATGCTCCGTGTGGATATAGGATCACTGTGAAGAGTGTTTAGAGCTTATGGCTGAGTAGTTAGTTATTTTCCGAAGATTTCTAGGGGTGTGAGATAGAGAATGGTGGAGAGAGTCGTCCGATAAATGCCACCGATGCACATGCAGGCCAGACGCTTCACCTTCCGAATATTGTGATTTGCCTTGTTCAATTTCCAAATTCTTTATTGTATGCATATTTGATTGCCAAAATGGTTTTCTACCTAAAATGAAACCAAGATATTTTGCTCATTCCGTAATGGGAATACATGTATCGTGCATTGTATTGGGCTCGAAGTGAGGAATTTTGTTTTTCCATGAGAAAATAAGTAACACGGTTTTGTGTGGTTAAGTGGCTAGACTACACCGACTAGCCAATTTAAAAAGCTTGGATGTAGAAGAGTTTCATACAGCCACTAAAGATGGTAAACAAAAATGTGTTTTCTTTTTTTTGTATTTAAACTGGGATAGTCTCATCCGTTCTGTGAGCCTTAAAGATCTTGATGCTGAGTATGGTCCAGTAATTGGGATTGTGCGACTCGACTACATGGAAGATTTTACGCATGAATCTTAATCTAAAACCTTACAAAATACAGCTCGTTCAAGAATTGAATCCTGCCACAACGTCGAATTTTCGGTAAGTGAGCCTTAAAAAAACTGTAGGAAGATCCGCTTTTTTATCGAAAATTTGTCTTTACAGACGAAGCTCATTCCTAGTTGAATGTTAATAACAAAACTACAAAATTTTTTGTATATTGCAATATTGCACCTACGTACTAGTACCACGTCCCGCACTACCACTCTCCCCACGGGTCTACCGTTAGGTACTACTTCGTGGGCCGCTACCTTCCTCTTTAATATTAGATGCAGGGGTTAGCAATTGCGGCTCTTCTTTCCCTTTCGACTCTTCTCAGTTCGACTTGCACCCTTGTTATGAGGGAGCAGGTCTCTGACTAGTCGTTCTCAGATCCCGTCATATAGTTTATTATAAGAGCTGCGGGCTAGGCAGGTTAGCAGCACACTCTGCGAACCACCTGCACTGGCATATAAAATGTTCCACATCTTTTTCTTGGTCTAGACATTCAGGATAGTAAGGAGAGCAATCATGACCAAATCTGTGGAGATACTTTCTGTAGCCAGCATGTCCATGTTGCAGTCTTCTCTTGTTCTGTTTAGCCAGTGCTCGATGATGGGTATCAACCTTTAGGTCCATGTACCTTTTGCGGTGTTTTCCCAACTCTCCTGCCACAATGCCATAGACGTTCTCCTTTCTTCCTGCTTGACACGTCTTGTAAAATTGACTTCCTGGCGATATACTTTGCGTCTTTGGTACACCCTTCACATCTCGTTTGCTAGAATGCCTATGGAGACCATTTCCGCTACCACAAAAGCATCTTCGTCCGAAATTGTTCGGAATCCGCTTATTGCTCTTATTGTACAGAGCCTATACGTTCTTGACAGTGCTATTTTATTTTCCTCTGGGTCACCAGCCCAAACCGGAGCTTCATATAGCTGGACAGAGGTCACCACTCTGGAAAGGTAGATCCTACGAACAGGTCCGACCCTACCAATATTTGGTAGCATCCGTCCAATAGCTGCCTGCATTAACAATGCTTTTTTGCACGAGTATTCAATGTGCGACTTAAAACGAAGCCTGTTGTCAAGCATAGGTACTTCGATGCATTCTTTAATCTGATGGTTTGGTTCCCTACAGAGAAGTTCGCCTATTCTACCGTTTTTCGGTAAAGATTCTGGCAAAGATTCTGGCGATCTTTTGCGATTTCCGCTTCTTTACGTTACATCTGCTCACAGAAGTTCCTGTTTTTTGTGGCGTTCTGAAAATTCGCATTCATACTTAGCTCTCTGTTGACTGCCTGTTCGATTAGGATGCTCAGAATACTGGATATATAGGTACCTCGATTGCAAAATTATCAATATGGATAAGACTTTATTGATCATGGGCTCTGGACTCTGTACTTGCTATAGTCACATTTCGTCTTGCCATAGAGTCAATATGCCCAAGTTCATTACCAGACGTAGTGAAGTAGTAATGCTTACCAATTATCCTTTCCTATATTTTATGATTTTAACGTCATAACAAGGACATTGCCGAAGAGTTTTTATAAATATTTTAATTCAACGTCATCCTTATTTTACGTGGGGACCATATTAAGGTTATGTTAGGAAATTATGACTTGATAAGGGTTGTCATAAAATGCACACTCAAGACTTCTTCTATAAGTTCACCGCGTATAAAAAATCTGCACCGAAATGCTCTCTGTTTCTGGCCCTATAGAAATTCATAGTCCGTCCTTCCATAGGTCCTTTCATAGGTCTCTTAAATTTTGGGATCAGGCAAAAGTCACCTGGGGTCAAATCCGTTGAATATGGTTGCTAAAGCATAATTGTCGTGTTTTTTTTGGCCAACAAATCTCTCATAAGAAACGATGGGTTTTTTAAAAAATCCCAGATGTTTTTTTTTTTTCGTATTGCTTCTCACAGATTGTGCATTACTTCAAGGTTATACAACTTGAACAAAGTTATACGACCTTGATTTAAGAACATCTGATGCACTACGCCACGGTAATCGAAAAAAACAAAAATAAAAACTATGAAATTTGATCGAACTTGGCGTGCTTTTTTTGATTGTAGCTCTCCTGGGTGCCCTATGGGGATGATTGGGATTTGGTTTCGACGTCATAGCCATATACCTATGATTGGTAACACCAGTTATGACACTTTTGAGCAAATCAGGATCATCATTAACAGCTCCTGACAAATGCTCATGCGCGGCTCTTCTGATCAAAATTAAGAAGTTTCTTAATAAACTTCGCTGACATACGTATCATACCTTAAACATTCAGAAAAATTGCGTAACATGAGCCAAACGATATGCTAACATACTCAGCAACTTCTCTCATGGTAATTCGATGATAATCCAAAACAATTTTTTCACAGCTTCGACGTTATCGTCTTTTGTTGATGTGCTGGGGCGTCCAGAGCGAGATTCGTTATTGGCATCTTCTTGCATTCTCACCGTATGCGGCTGTCACCATTTCAAGTGTTTTAGAGTACTTGATTCCATTATTTACATAAAATTTGATTCAAATTCTTTGCTGCATTTTTATAATAATGGAAATTCGCCTAGCACATCAAATACGTTTAACCTTTCTATCTCTGAAAAAAAAAAACTTAGTATACTATATACTTGAAACTCTAAACATATTTACTACAATATGTGTGCAAGCACAGCATGAAAAAATCGATAATCGAATGTACGTTGCCGCTAAATTTCAAAAGTCACCTTACTTTTTCTTTAAAAAACGAGAGCAAAACAAAACAAAAACAAAACATTAAGAACTAAGAGCCAGTTCAGAATTCTTTTATCCACGGCCATGAAAATCTACTTGTACTCAAAATCAAACTACTTATTTTTTAATAGGACGTAAGGCGACCACGATGGCTTATTGCATCGAATATCCGATTTTGGATTGAATTCACTATTTTTTTGGAATTTTGTTTTAATTTGATCCCCAAAATGTCTCAAACGAGTTTTAAGTTCAGCAGCCAAGCTCTTCTAACCAAGATTCTTCATAGATTTTCTATGGGATTCAGATCAAGGCTCCTGAATAATTACTTGAAAGCCTACAATATATTTTTGGATGATAAAATTCGGCCTAACTATTGGTTTAGGAAATAAATCCAACTCAAATATTTCCTGATATTTTAAAGGACTCATTTTACTCATTACCCATAACAAATGCGTTTTTCCTCCATAGCCGAATGTTGTCCAAAGCATTATGTTTGCTCTTTTAAAAATTCGACTCTCCCTATTTCTTTTCATCGCCCAAATGATGCCAATTATACTGACACCCATCTGGGCCGTTCGAATAACTTGTTTTGTTTTGTCGCTGGAGGTAAAACGTTGCCATACCACCTTGATAAAAAAAAAATAAAAACCACCGCATGGCGCTCCCATTGTTCCGATTTGAGTTCTGTTTTTTTTTTTTTTTTTTTTTTGTTAAGTTGGTATATCTGTTGTTGACAATCCCCTTTAAATCTTAGCGTCATAGCTTGACATTTGCAAAAGTTATGTAGCCAAAAGTACATCTATCTCTGTGTGTGTTGGCGATTTTTTACAATTTTAGAAGTGAATTTAAATTTGCAACAAAGAGCTTGTATTAAATTTTGCCTAAAAATCAGGTTTAATGGTGCGCGAACGTTGGAAATGTTGGAAAAGTGTTTTAGCAACGATTCTCTAAAGCAAACTGTCGTTTACCAGTGGCACGAGCGGTTCAAAAGTGGTCATGAGTCAATCAAAGATGATGAAAGCAGTGGCAGACCATCGACATCGAAAACCGACGAAACATTGATGAAGTAAAAAAAATGTTGGTCAATAACCGGAAATTAACCATCAGAGAGATAGCGGAAGACTTGAACATTGCCTATGGATCCGTCCAAGATATTTTGGTTAATGTAAAAAAGAGACCGTGTTGACGTCGCAAAAGAGATGATTTGCGAGGCTGAATCCGATCCCACATTCATCAAAAGGATCATTACTGGAGACGAGACGTGGGTTTATGAGTACGACACACAATGCAGACATCAGGCAAGTGAATGGCGTTCACCAAATGAGCCGAGACTAAAAAAACACATCGTTTTCAGTCAAAAAAGAAGGCAATGCTCGAGGTTTTTATGGATTACAACGGCATCATGAATTCTTTACAGGAGGCCAGAAAGTAAACAAAGAGTATTATTTGGGATTTATGACGTTTACGTGAAGCAATTCGCCGAAAGAGAACAGAGTTGTGGGCAGAAAACTCGTGGATTTTGCACTATGATAACACACCGTCGCACAGTGCCATCATTATACGTAATTGTTTGACGAAAAATGCAACAAATAACATCAAACAGCCACCGAAAACCTGAGTTTGCTCCCTGTGACTGCTTTCTGTTCAATCGAGTTAAAAAACCACTACGGGGAACGCGTTTCAGCAGCCGAGAGGAAGTAATAGAAAAATCGTAGGAATCACTGATGGATATATCGAAAACCGAATATAAAAAATGTTTCGAGGATTGGATCAAGCGCTGGCATAAGTGTGTTGCAGTCGATGGGGATTACCTTGAAGGGGACAATATAGATTTAGATGAATAAACTTGTATTTTTATTTTTCTGAATAAATTCCGGTATGCTTCCTACCACGACATGCATTCACTAGCAAATTCTAATTTGGCTTCTTTCTTATTTTCAGTAAGACGTGGTTTCTTTATCCGCTAGAATATCTTTACAAAATCCGCGAAGATCGGTCTTTAAGAAATAGAATTTTTGAGTGGATGATAAATGAGATCTTGTATGAATGAATCACTCAAACATGAAATAGGTTTAATCCGAATCTGTGGAAGAGCGACTATACTGACTGAAAGGCAGGTTATGAGACTTTAGGGTCTGTCGAAACAGCTTGCGATTGGGCCAAACGATCTATACCAGAAAGATTTATTTTAGGTGAGTCAGCTAAGTTAACATCAGATTTCGATCGAGTTGGACAATCGCTGTTTGCAACGAGGATAACTGATTTTACAACTAAAATTTTAGTTTTAAGCTCATCGAATTCTGGGTCTGATTAAATGCAGCCTTCCTGATTAAAAAAAACACATACATAGCATCCTTTGAAACCTTAAAAACGTCCTTTAATTCATTAACCTTTTCTAAACCAACTTCTGAGGCTGCTTAAGTGCAATAATTTTTTTTTCTTTTTTTTATAATACCGCGCGCGCACCAAGGGGATATAAATACCCTTTTACTATCTTCTTCTCCAGGGCGCGGGCGGGTGGTTTAGTTGTTTGAAACTCAGGTGTATTAGGTTTCGATATCTTTCCCAGAGGTGGTTGTCAAACTGGACGGGACGAGCTAGTACATCCTCCTCAACCAGTGGGTCTTAAGTACGTGCTAGTTGTTAGTTCTTTACATTTAGCCCAGCCAGCAACCACTCTAAAATCAGTGTTATGCCTTCATGTCAGAGTTGACGCCGACGGGATTTTTATATAACTACATACAAATTCTATGAAAAGACTTTTTCACAGAATTGCCTGGCACGGGATTCGAAATCGCAAACCTCTGCTTGAAGAGTCTATGCATATACCACTACACCACGGCCACCCACAAACTTTTAAAATCGTATCCACAAATGAAGAGTGTTTTGTTTTGGTTAAAAAACCACGTCTGCCCCGTAATAAAACTTATTTAACCTGTGCAGCGTGCACTATTTTTTTTATACGAGGGCTTTTCCAAAATCAATTCATTACATACGTGCACTTCGGTGACGTATTTCTGCAATGTCGGAACCAGTGCAATATTCTCTAAAAATATGACAACTTTCGACCGTTTTCGTTCAGTTTTTTGCCGTTTTAACATAGAGGATACAATTTTATCTCGCGCCGCCTGTGAGGTACGAAGTGTAATTCGTTTTTTGCAAGCCGAAGGAAATGGCGCATCTCAAATTCACCGTCAGTTATGTGCTGTTTACGGCAATGCAGTGGTGAGTACGTACTATACGTTCGGTACGTGGTTGGTGTAGACAATTTAAAAACGGACGCGCAGATGTGCATAATGAAGGAGGCCGAGGGCACAAATCGATCATGACCGAAGACGTGGTTCACCAAGTTGACCAATTTATTCGAGAAAACAGGCGTTTTACGATTTCAGATCTTGCGAAAAGATTTCTTCCGAAATTTCTCGAGCTACTCTACATACATAAAATCGTGTCTGAGAACTTGGGTTACCACAAGTTCTGTGACCGATGGGTCCCATCACAGCTCACAGATGTCCATAAGA
Source organism: Volucella inanis (assembly GCA_907269105.1). NCBI lineage: Eukaryota > Metazoa > Arthropoda > Insecta > Diptera > Syrphidae > Volucella > Volucella inanis. The sequence goes on from OU026153.1 coordinate 156,634,723, forward strand.
TCCAAAGTGTCAATTCAGGAAAAGCATTTCTCGAACGTTTAGAAATGGAAGGTGAAGAATTTTTACAGCAAATTGTGACTAGAAATGAGACTTGGGTCCAGTATGTGAACTTAGAAAGCAAAGAACAGTCAAAGCAATGGATGCACACTCATTCCCCAAACAAGCCAAAAAAATTTAATCAAACTTTTTCCTGTCGAAAGATGATGATAAAAAATAATTTGGGATAGTAAAGACATATTGTTGACTGAGTTTATGGAACCTGAAAACAATAAATGCAGCGGTTAATTGTGGAACTCTAAGTAAGTTGAGAAGAGCAATCCATAACAAAAGATGATGAATGCTTACCAAAGTAGTGGTGCTTCTGCACGACCACACACTGCTGCGCGCACAAAATCTTCAGTGGAGGAGTTGAAATGGGATATTTTTGATCACCCTCACTACAGTTCTGATTTGGCACCAAGTGATTATCACCTTTTTCCAAAATTGAAATCATCTATTGCATCTCAACATTTTGGAAGTAATGAGGAACTTATGAACGGTGTGAATCAATGCCCAAACGTACTGATGGTGCCATTTTTTAAGGAGGGTATACAAAATCTCGTCTCATGTCACCAAAAATGTATAGATTTAAACCGAGACTATGTACAAAAATAATTTAGATGTAAATAAAACTATTTTGTGCAAAAAATTAATGTTTTTGGTTTTTTTTTTTAAAATACTTTGCACTTCGGAGGTTGATTTTGAAATAGTCCTCGTATATACGATTTAAATTCTTACAGTGCAATGTCTTCTAACTAGAGTCTATAGGACCTATAGCTATGCATTAATTAATTTATCCAGTTGAATTAAAGTTGACAATGAAGTTCTGCAAATCCTTTTACATCTCATAGTTCGTAAGTAATCCACAAATATCCAATCATCCAAAATTTCTAATAGATAATCCACAAATATCTAATTTGAATAATATTTTATTACCATTCTCGATGCTGGTCAAAATCCAAATGAACAAGAAATTATTATTTTACAAAAGTGCAAAGAGATTTCATAGCATAGAACACAAACAAAGAAAATGCAGTTGGTGAGCAAGAGCAAAATCGAGTACACCTATGTAGTAAGTTACTTATTAGAGCGAATAAAACCTGACATAACAAAAGAAATTTAATATGATTATATAGGGTCTTCCAATAGGGACTTGACAACTTTGAATTTAATTTGTGAACGCACTTTTTCACTAATCATCAAACTGTAACTGTCAATTTATTCAGTAAACTCAACATTTTCATCATGGCAAAGTACACTAATGAGCAACGTCTGCAAATTATAAAAATTTTCTACAAATATTCGGAGTCGGTGACTGCAACTTTAAGAGCGTATACTCCAATTTTCGGTCGTAAGTCTCGCCGTAGTAGACAGGCAATAACAAGTGTAGTGCAAAAATTTGAGTCTACATATTCGTTGTGTGATGTTACCGTGTCAGTGAGACAACGGGTTGGTCGAAGTGTCGAAAACATCGCTGCCGTTCAGACGTCCGTAGCAAACAATCCAAATCAGTCAATTCTACGGCGTTCTCAAGAATTGGGCATCGCTCAGACCACATTATGGCGTATTTTGCGTAAGGATCTTGATTTACACCCATATAAGATCAAGCTGACTCAAGAATTGAAGCCGATGGATTGCGTTCAGATGATGAATTTCATAGCAAAATCATCTTCAGTGACGAAGCTCATTTTTGGTTCAATGGGTTCGTCAATAAGCAAAATATGCATTATTGGTGGGGTGAAAACCCACATGTGGTTCTTGAATCACCATTTCATCCACAAAATTTCATCCACAATATTTTTTCGTCGACTATAACGATCGTCACGTTACTATGAATGGTCAGCGTTATCGCGCCATGATCATCGATTATTTTTGCCCCGAATTGGAAGATATTTACTTGGACGACATGTGGTTTCAACAGGATGGTGCCACAAGCCACACAGCACACGCTACTATCGATTTATTGAAGAGTAAGTATGGTAAGCGTGTTATCTCAAGACATGGGTCAGTCGATTGGCCGCCTCGTTCGTGCGATTTAACGCCGCTTGACTACGTTAAGTCAATGGTTTATGCCAACACGCCAACGACGTTGGAAGAGCTCAGAGCCAAAATTGAACGCGAAATAGCGACTGCTGCAAACGTGCCCGCGGTGGCCATATGAACGAGGGCGAGTTCCATTCATAATAAATTGTACTTCAAGCCAATAATAAAGTTTTTGAAATATCTCAAATGGTTTGCCTTTTACTTAAAAAAAAAAAATTTGTCAAGTCGTTATTAGAAAACCCTATATAAAGTAGGGTGTGTTACATAAGAATTGTTGTCAGCAAATGCGTTTTATTTGCAAACAGATAGTATTTTGTTCAAAATATTGTACTGCTGTTGAACTGATTTCATCATACATCAGACAGCACAATACAACATTATACGTTACAGATAGGAGGCATTTTAAAGCACTCAGAGCTCATCACAATCTTTTAAATTAACTTTTGCATACCGTTTGTTTTATAAGGACTCTGACAAAGGCCCACCGTCACATGATAGATACACCCATTATGTTGAGTGTGGAATTTCCTTTTTTTCCACCATCAACCCACCCATCAAAATGAAACTTTTTCTACCACTAACATCACCCATTTACTCCCAGTATCTACATACTATGCCTCTCGTCTCTTTATTTTTTGCCTTTCAAATAAAAGACAAAGTTTTTATGTGTTTATTATACACTCTGGTTGATAAATAATGGCTTGGAACATTTTACTGAATATTGAACTTTGCCAAAGTCCAAAAACTCTCGCAAACTCTAAAAATGGAAAGAAAAAAGTTCACACAAAAATATTCTCAATGAAAAATGAGTGAAAAAACCAAATACACACCGGAACGGATAAATGTTTTTTATGGATTTTTCTCTATAAATTTTATTACTAAACCAATGATAAAAAAATTATGTCTGTTCATAGCAGAGGCTGGAATTAGATACACCAACACCAACACCATCCACAACAGCAGCACCAAAAATGGAAAAAAAAAAATAAAATTAATGAATAAAAATCATAACGAGTTCTGTTCTCCTTATTCCATTAAGGAAATTTTTATTGGTACTTTAAGGGGTTGGGGTATCGAAATCTACCCCCAAAAGTAAACTCGCACCCACTCTGCATAAATGGATGGAAAAAAATTAAACTAAGTTTTGAACTTTTTTCTGATGGAAAATGGTTGTGAGATACGCTCTTGGCGGATTTATGGAAGACGAAATGAAAAAATTATCCCACAGATACGTTTAGTACTGTAGAAAGGGAATACGAAGTAAAAGTAGAGAGCGATAGCAAATCATAAACGCAATAAACATGATTATGGAATTCTATAGATCAAATATGAACTAAAAACATTATTACTGAAATATTTTTTTGTCGTCAGACTTCAAAGATGGCTATAGATACATATAACTTAAGGGAGTGAAATTGTGTTTTTTCTTCGTTTATAAATCTGTTGGGTCTTGTCGCAAATCTTAGTTGGTAATCGGCGTCAGAATGTCGTTTTTGTTATGCTATTGAAGAAGGAATTTTAAATCTGTGGGAAAAACTTTCAACACCATAGAAAGAGTAGATATCCTTTTGTGGTAATAAACGAATTAACTACTAAACAAATGTTTTACAAAAAAAAAGTAATCTTTGGCAGTGATTGCTTTTAATTCTGACTTATGTAATCGGTTTCAAATGGGACGTACACATTTAGTACTTCAGTACTGTAAATGGAATCAAGGATTTAGTAAATGAAGCTCAGCTTCGAACAATATATCATAGCTTAATCTTTGAGATACAGGATTTCTTATAATTCTCCAATTCCAAGACTGAAAATTCAGTTAGAAAGTGTCTTATTTAAAAAAAAAAAAAAAAAAAAAAAAATATTGTAATATTCGATGACGAATTCCTTCTTATTTACATAGTAGGGAGAGAAACTTTAAAATTAACAGAACTGCTAGTGTTCTGTATATAACAACAGACCGTTCCTGGTATATTCGGTTATGGTGACGGATGACAAACATTCTGTCGCTTTTTTTAATTACTTCAAGTTACCTGTCATATACCAAGTTATATTACGAAAAAGTATAAATCAGCTGCTGGTAAATCTGAAGAGAATCCTCCCTGGCAGCCTGGCACTGGCGGCTTACATACCGAAACGCTGGCGAATATTAAGAGATGCCTTTATACCAAAATCGAAAGGAAACACTTTTAAGCCAGAAGCTTAAAACCTATAAACCTTCATATTGAAAAGCATCGAAACTGCCTTGCGATTTTCTGTCTGCGATGCAACGCGTCTAATATCACTCTCACTCTCAACGCGCTCAATAGCTCTGACGTCTATTCACAACCATACGCAGATGATGTAGCTGTACTGTCTGTTGGATTGCGTCTATCGACTGTCTGCTCTAAAGCGCAGGCAACCCTTTCAGTTTTCTCAAAACTGAGGTTGTTCTCTTTACGAGAAAGGAGAAGCTGTCTGGTCTGATTCATCTAGTGCTTAAAGGCTTTACCATCCAATTCTCCAAAGAAGCTTAGTAATTTAGTGTCATCCTAGATAATAAAGTTCTATGGATCAAACATGTGATGATGCAATTTCAAATATCACACCTCATCCAAGCAACGAATGAAAGACTAACTTTGGTTTAACATGCTGCTTCCATGTCAATTGTTTTGAAACTGGTGTTGTTGTCTGGTGGTAACTCAGTCAGCAAGACTATTTGTTAAACTTATTTGGACTCAATAATTCAGTTTAAGAAGTACCATTAGTAAGGACATCTACACGCCTACGGACTTTGGTTCTGCATTAGATGCACTGATACATTCTCCCTTCTTGAATTACTTAATTAAAAAGAACTGAGCATCTGAATATCTGAAAATTCAATAACTTTCGACTTTAACTATTGCAAGTACAAGCTGCCTGTGAATTTTATATAAAATTTTATATAAGATTGTTTATTTATTTATTTTTTTTATTTACTTTTCCGGTGAATTAATTTGGCATAGCAGTAAATCGAGGGACAATTGTCCGACGAGTATTGTTGTATACTAGAAGTCTACTGTTACCTAAGATGTAACTGTAACCTATCCTGCTTCTGTTAAGAATCCAGCGTTTCTGCAGCGTCCTGCTGCTACTTGCAACTTGATCTGTTGCCCATAGCAACATTAGGATGGGCCGGTATAGCCAGCTAATAATCAATCTCGTCCATCAAGACGACGAACCTTTTTCTCTTAGATCACTTTAGTTACAGTTGATGACTTTTAAAGTTATAAAGAAAAGGATTATAAAATATTTCGTAAATACCATATAGTGATTCTCAGATCTGATCGGATCAGAGATACCGATATGAAATTTTAAAAACCATTGAAGAATACTACAAATTTTGTTTATCAGGATGTACTTAGCATGAACCATTGGTTGGGCCCATTTCAGTTAGTCTATGTTATTTTCAGCAAGTCTGTCTAAAGAACAGCATGTCCGCTGCTCTGGATACTCTGTTTCAATTTACACCCCTCAACATTTATAGCAGACAAGTCGCCTTAAAGCGACTTCATAGTGGGCAAATAAACATTTTGGCCACGCAAATATTCTTAACGCACTAGGAATCCTACCAGAAAACATTGACTACACCATACCCAAAAAACGGTTTGACAACGGCTTCCATTTAAGCATTGCCTCCAGATCTTTGTGTGAGGAAAATGCGTTCCTGGATGACAATTCAATCCATTTAACACCGACGGTTCAAAGACTGTCAGTAGGGTTGGTGGTGGTGTTTTTGCCGATAAGCTTAATCTAAGCCTCTCCTTCCGCCTACCAAATAATTGTAGCATATTCCAGGCCGCTATCAAATCCTTGGACTCATGCTCTCTAAATTCAAGAACAGTCGTAGACTGCAGATCATCTCTAATGGAGATGGCGGAGCAGTTTAACATTCACATTTGCTGGGAGCCGGTACATAGAGACATTCCAGGGAATTGAAGCGCCGACGAACTTGCCAAAATTGGAACCACTATACCTATCACACCTGAAAAGGAAAACATAGGTATACCTATCGCCATGTGCAAACAAGAAATAAAGCTGGATGCTAATAGAAGAACAAACCATAGATGGGCGGTTGGTTCGACATGCTTAGCGACCCAACAAATCTGGCCAAAGTGAGATCTGAATCGCTTCAAGAGTTTAATTCTTCTCAATAGAAAACATCTAAGCGCCATTATAGGTGTCATCATTGGACACTGCCTCATAGGTAAACATGCAAGAAGGCTTGACATGTTTACTGACGACTTTTGCAGAAGCTGCATGGATGAGGAGAAAGAGGAGACGATCCCTCACCTCCTCTATACATGTCCACCACTCTTCCACATTGACTTAAGTGACTTAAGCCACATAGACATTAAAAGTCTCCTACGCTTTATAAAGAGCTCCAAATGATTTCTAGAGTAGTAGGATCACAGACCCACGTGGCATCACAATGGTCCAATAGGCTTAAGTGGGTTAGTTTTTCAACAGCCACTTAAACCTTACCTAACCATGTTTGTATTGTTGTCTTCGCGAAATGAAACCACACTTGTTATTTGGAGTCGAGTTTTGTTATTCTCTGAAGCCACTATAATCTTGTAAATGTCGGAGCGGTGGAACCCGGATAATCAAGTGACTACGTTTAGAGGAATACTGTCTCCTGGGTTTTCTGAAATACACTAAATCAAGGTGTATTGCACTCAATATTACTTCGCTATAGCGTAGTTCCACTTTCTTTTCAAGTACTTCGGAATGTTCTTAAGTGCCCAATGCCGTTCAGCGGCCCTGCCTTAGCTGCAGCGATTTGTTTCGTAGCTTCAACTGTGGTCTTTCATCATTATGGCCTGCATTGGTTGCAGTAAATGTCATAACTGCTGTTTCTCTTGTAATTACTTTAATTCCCACTGTGTCTAACCCATAAGCCCCGTCGTGGCATTCTTAAATGTAACCTTGTCCACTTAGGTAAATTAATTTTTTTTGTTTTCTTTCTTCTTGCGAAAGCTAGATTTGATGAGTTGACCATCTTTATCTTAGCTGTTCGTGCACCCCTATGTGGATATTGGAGTAGCTGCTCCTTCTCCGCTTTTGAAATTTGAAGGCACTTGCGGCTAGTGTACCCAACTGCGTTGTATGAATTATTGATATCACGTTTGTGTTCGAGCTCATTGGTGTTTTCATAAATAAGGCCGGTGGTGTGGTCAACTGAGAGAGGCATGTCGGACAAAAGCAATTGATAAATTTTTCATACTTTGGCATAGGTAGCTTAGTAAGTTGTGTCTATTAGTTTCGGAACCATCGAACCAGATTACATGCAATATGGTATTTACCAACCTATGGAAAGTATGTCCTACTTAAGGCCGAGTACCACGACAAGGTGGGTCAACAACTTTTCATGTGTATATATGTAGTATAACTAAAGAAGGATAAAGTAGTCTTGCCAACACATATTGTAGCCAAAAAAGGAATAACCTAATTTCAAACACTATGTTATATTCATCCCATTTTTTGGAGATGTCAATGCTTTGTGAAATTGAAATCGATACAACAAAGAAAAAAAAAAAAATAAATAAATAAATAAATGCACTAGGGGTGCAGTAAAGACTTTGGCAAATTGCAAATGGCTAGATCCATCTATTCTGCGCTTTTTTGCGGTGAATTTCAGCCACCTTCCTGATGAGGGTTAGGGTGTGTTCGGTAAGTCTATAAGAGTATGAATCCACGAGGGGATATAAACTACACACTTTGTCGGTTCTTTTTCCTTTAAAAGTTGCCTGAACTTAATGACCCCTAAGAAGGAGAAGACCAGAATACCAAGTTTATTTAAATGGCCTCGTTGATTCTGATTGTTTTTTTTTTCTGTCTATCTTCGTCCTGTTTTTTTTTTCGCTCCTTGAATATTCTTATATAAGATGATGAAAGAAGACAAATCTACGGCAGTTTTCTTCATCCTTTTTTAGAAAATATTCGATTTGATGTTGTAGTTGTTGGAGATAGTCGTTAGAAAAGAACAGAGGACTTGGATATGCTAACGAGGTGGGAAATGAGCTCTCAGACAATGAGGAGGGTATTTTTTATATTCCCTTCTTTTCCTTTGTTTCCTTCAATATTAAGTCATATTTTTTTATAAAAACACCGTGAGTTAAGGAAGGTTTCTGTTTTCTGTTTTCTGTCTTTTCGGTTGTATTTTGTATTGCCCTTCTTGATATTAGGTCTTCTTATTATTTTGAATATCTTTAAGTTTATTTGCTTTGCAAGGTCTGTCCTTGGGGATATAGGTAATAGCTTCATTAGACTCTAAAGGAATTCACGGTATATTTTCTAATGCAATGCAAAAAGGAAACCTTTTTTACGATTATCCTTGTTCGCTTTGTAAGTTGCAAAAGTTAAGTTTTTTTTTTTTTTTTTTTTTTTAAACATCGTTTCCGTGCATTTCGTACGTAACACTGATGCTGACAGAAATCTTATGTGCATTGTTTGCACGTAAGCGGATGAGAGATCATAAATAAAACAAAGGTTCTTCAACAGATTTTAATATCCCTCAGAGAAAAAAAAAATCCCGTTGACAGGTCGCGAATGTCCTCTTTGTACTCTTTGAAGAATTTTTAAGCTAACTTAAGCAACTTATGATATTTATCGGATACTTGTCTGCACAAAGAACATATGGCTAGTTGCGTTAAGTTTTTTTTTTTGTTTTGTTTTGTTTTTTTTTTTTTGTCGGAACACCACACTCAGAATTGAATTTATCAGTCCTTCATACAAAGATGGCTAAGCACTTAATTGATGCGAGCGTGAGTCAGACATTCAAAGAGTGCTTTGCGATACATTATCATTCTCACAGCATGTGTCGGAGGGTGTTCTGACACTAAAGTGCTTCGCAAACCTGTAGTGCCACGGCATCAAAAAACAGCTCACAATATTCCTTCTGAGGTACAGCAGGCAGAACTGTTTATGGACGTTCTTACATATGAAGCAGATAAGCCTCATTGTAACCTACGACCCAAACACGGAAAAGTGAATTCAACTTTCTGACTACACTCAGAGATATCTTGCAATCTCTTACTAGCGAGCAGTTGAATTTTACGTTACTCGCAAGGAAAAAATGGTATGTAGGTTTTGAAGCTCCTCCAACCTGACTACATGTTTTGATGGCCAAAACCATCCCTAGGTACCGAAAATTTCGAGAAACACGCGAGAGAAATCTATCAGGGCGATTAGTGCAGAGCCAGACGCACTAGGGAATCCCCTACGACTAGAGCTCTCCTTCTTTTTAAGCAGATAGGTATCATCCGACATATAGTGCAGCTAAGAAGAGATTCATCGTGAGGTTTGCTTTTCAATTGGCTTTTTTTGATAGATCACGCATTACTCTTATCAAATTGCTTTGTCACTTTTGTTCAGTAATATTTGGCAAATCATCGTGGAGAGACTCACATTAGAACAGCGTCTCCAAATTGTTCAGCTGTATTACGAAAATCAGCGTTCTGTGAGAAATGTTTTTCGGGCTGAAACCACTATTGCCAATACCATTCGCAAATTTGAGTTCCAGTTTACCATACATTAGTAACCAGTTAGTCGACCAGTTAGACCACATTCAGCACGTAGTGAAGAGACTATAGCAGCTGTAGCTGAGAGTGTACGAAAAGACCGTGACGAATCGATTCGCCGTCGTTCTCAGCATCTTATCTTGGCGTATTCGACAACTTGACGTATTTTACGTGATGATCTTGGCCTAAAAGCGTACAAAATTCAACTTGTGCAAGAACTGAAGCCAGGCGACTTGAATTTGTCGTGCCCAATATTTACATGATATCATTTTCAAAAGATAAATGCCATGAATTTTTCTTTTAACTGATAATAAAAATTTTCAAATTTATGTATTTTATTTTACATTATAAATCAAACCTCACGATGAACAACCCTTTATATCATATGCTATATCATAGTAGCAAGTATTTAAAGATCTAAACATACACAAGTCTGCTAGTACAGATTCTTCTGAAGAGGTGTTTTTTCCACTCTGCCAAAATCACTGCGTAAGCTTCTCCATCGTTCTTATTTTTTAGGACGCTTTCTGAGTAAATAGAAAACAGCTTTTTTTCAGCCCGTCCCTAAAGAAGGACAAATCTTCCCTCCCCTTCTACTGACTCACTGCACTTATGTTCCTGCTTACCAAGGTCATGGAAGCTCGAATACCGAAATACGAAAACTTGTCAATGAAAACAACCAATGCAGTATGGTTTTCGTAGCAACATAGCATTTTATAGAGCTTGGCATTACTCACTTCTAGGGAACCACCATCGGAGTGGAATTTAATGCTTCCAAAACACAATGCCATCTGTTGTCGTTAAAGCGAAATTTAAACACATGGCCATTATCTATGAATGGCACTTGCATGGTTAAAACCGAAAAACTTTCCATTCTCGGTATGTATGTAAATAACAACTTACATTGGAATGACCACATAGTCGATGTCACCAAAAATCCTACGAAACGTTCAAGTCTCCTCAAACGATGTAAGAAATACTTTTTCCCCTCTAATCTGTCGTCAATATATAAGGCATTTATCCGCCCAAATTAGAGTACAATGCTAATATTTGGTCAGGTGCTTCTAAAACCTCATCTGCTAGATACGATTCAAAATCGTGCAATAAGATTCATTGGTGATGTTTATAATATATCACCCAGTTAATTGACAACCTGTAAAACCGACGAAATATCTCCTAACTCACCTTGTTCTCTCGCTATTTTTACCTCTAGTGCTCTATCGAGACTACAACCCTTTAAACTTTCAATCGTAACACCCGTCTCGCTATAAATTCTTATCAGTAGACCCTCAAGCCCAATTTTGGATGTACTCTGAAATATCGTAATTCGTTCCTAGGCAGTACTACTAGCTTATGGAATGCCCTGCCAAGCTCTTTATTTCCCATTCTTTATAACTTGCAAACATTTTAAACATTCTGCATCGGTATCTCCTTTTATTTTTTCCCAAACTTTCCTTCGATCGCGCTGTATGCAAGAATTTTAAGGGTATAATAACGGTATAAAAATAATAGTTATATTCCTGACCATAATCGTCAGGATTGCTGAGAGCGTTAAGAAATGAGTCGAGCATAGAACCCGTTTAAAAGGAAATCCCTGTTTACCCCCGACATATTGGCCATAGTCAACATCCGCAAACAGGGTCCATTTCATCAGCATTGCTTTGATCCACAAAACTAATGACTCGTCTACTTCGCGTTATTTGGCGAAGTTACACATGCCGTCAAAAGTTGCTTTGTCGAAAGCACATTAAATATCTTCAAAAAGAACCAGCGAGTGTTCCTTTTCGTCGAGCGTGTCTCTAATTAGATTTTGAAGTGTATTCTCGTAGGATCTGCCGCGTTGGTAGGCAAATTGCGTCTTAGACGGAGGATACATTCTCAAATGAGTTTTGCGCACAGAGATCTCGACAATTCTCGCCATGTTCCTTAGCATGAGGAAAATCAGACTTAACTCTTTTCGATGTAAAGGCTACTCTCATCGTTTGTCAGGCTGTCGGTACATAGTGTCAGACCAGCAGTGAAGATTCGCTTCAGAGTTATTAGCACTTTTTACTTATAACTTTTTGTACTACAATTGGATACACGCCATCAGGCAACTAAAGCAACCGGCGGAAGCCTGTTTGATGGCCTCATCCGTCACCACAGCTGATAATAGAAAGCAGCTTCGATGTGTTGTGTCACTCAGTTCATTTTTAGCTTGGCTAAGAGAAGTGAGTTTCAAGCCTCCAAATCGAGGTAGATGCCATCAGGTTTTCTGAGTGAGTTTTTGAGGACTTTGACTTTGCCTCATATGCGTTAATTCTACACCCATTCTTGTTGTATGGATATTACGCGAGGTTTTGTATTCAACTCGGAAAGTAGCGTACATAGTTATGGAGTTATACACTTGGAATATTGAACGTTGGTCTGATTAAGTATAATAGCTAGGTACTGGAATAGCCACATTTGGAAATAAAGATAAAATTAACCAAATTGTAGATAGAAACGTGAGTTATACTTTAATTTGAGAACATTTGTTTTGCCGATTCCTTCTCTAATTGTGAGATAAGATTTTCCACGTTTCAGTCTTGTATCCAGGGTTCAGAGTATGAATATGTATCAACATATGATTGAAAGTGTAGCCTTTCCTCAGAATTACATTTACAGATTTTTTTGAAAAAAAAAACCGATACCACATTATTTTCTGAAAAAATCTTCCTATTTTCTCGTGAAACACCAAAGAAATATCCTCCTTTAAGCATCTCCTCCTCAAGCATACGAGTATGTGTTTAAAACTGAATGCGCCTCGAAAAACCTGTAGTTAAACCTTTATAAACACTTTATACCTGATTTATAAATTTTACCAACCATTGAATTCGTTAACACGATTTTTCTAAGAAGAATTCCGGGATACCTATACATCATTTCAAGACGTAAAAAGTCTTAAACCGTGTTCAGTCATAAAACATTAACTTCTTCGCGTCATGTATTGCTACGACAAACGCTCACTCTCACCCCCTATAGATAGAATTCATGAAGAACTAAATAACAAAAAACCAAAAAAACATGATTCACACTCACGCTATTAACGTACAAATTTGAAAATAAATCGCTATTTTTTCACTTCAGTTCCCAGAACAATAATTCTTTTGTGAAACCCTAGAGGCAGGCAACCTCTACTACGGAAAACCCTCTATCAGAAAACAACTAGATATGCCAACCCCATTTCCAAGAGACATATACGAAGTACAGTACGTCCAAACAAATTTCAAATAATCCAAAGAAAGAAAAGAACAAACAACTCACATTCGTCATGGCCACCTCTAATCCTAGCTACAAACCCTACCATAAACTGGAGCAACGAATACCCCACGAAGCGTACAGAGCCTATAATAAATCATAAAATGATTAATTCTGTTTGAATTGCGATCGATTATTCTTGCTTCCCCGCAGAGCCAAATTCAGTATTTATAATTCAACATTAGATTGCGGGTAGGGGATGGATGTATTCATATTTCGTATAAGGCATATATATATCGCCAAGACATAACGACAACCCCAAAAATCGAAATGCAACCACGTTATTGTATGTCCAGGTCCACACATGTGAGGGGTTGAGATTTCCTAATATTCTGTCCATTCGGCCGCAATGTTGGCAAAACAATATTCAAAAAATGATATAAGCACACTTCTACTACTACCATAAATGCGGATGACAAACAGATGGAGAGAAGGAATTTATCACATTAAAAGTTGTTCCGTCTTGGAAAGCCGCTTAGGCATATCGGCGTAAGTGTCCATCTCCATGTCCAACGAATCTAATACATATAAGCTGATCGTTGGTTGTCCTGTGCCAAACAGAGAACAAAAACCAGGGACATATCCTTTTTTGTTTGTTAAGAAATGGTTGCCGTCTTATGGTTGGAAGACTTAAAATTTTGGTTCGATACTATTGAATTGGTTATGCAAAGTAATTGTGTTGGACTATTGCCGGATCTTAGAATGGACACATGTGCTGATTGTGATTTTTGTTGAAGTCGATGAGAAGCATAAGTCATAGGGACTATTCAATTTTTGGGAAGAGAATAGTGGGATTATCCTAAAATAGAAAAGAAAAATAAAGTAAATGGAATATCTGGCAGTTATCTTTAAACCTATTTCTCGAGTCACATAATACAATGAACTGCAACTCGTGGAAGGTCTCAGTTTTTATTTATTTTATTTTTAGTTTATGGTTTTATTGTTCTATTATGTAGTCCTAAGGAGAGTTATGAGCAACATGTGAGAACAATTTACCTCTGTACATCAATTGCAAGTCGCAATCCCTCACAGATGGATGCTAACCTTTGCAAAAAAAAAGAAAAGTTTAGAAATGAGAAACGAAAACTCTGGAGAAGCTACTACGGTCCTGAGTACAACGATGCGGAACGTTGTACATTTGAGGATGTGTACATGGAATGTGCATTGGTTTAACACTTGAAATGCAATTCAGGAAATGGAATATACCCTCTAGCATTATGGTGAATAGGAGATCATATACAAAAAGACCGAACTGCCACATTTATCATAAAACGATGTATGTACGTATTGGGATACAGTTTTGTTGCTGGAAATCAGCTGAAGAATTTCATTACAGACGTAAGAGCTTGATCACCGATCACCATTCTGAGATCCATATCCAGTCTACTTAACCCCATTGGTGATTCGATCAAAACTGATCCAGATAAACTGTGCTGTAAAACTCAAAGTACTATGCACAATTTGAATTTGTAACTGACTTTTGCAACAACAATTTATATGCTTAAATCCGGAGGGTTTCAGTCAATCGCTTGCAGAGGTAAGGCTGTATTGATAACTCAGATGAGCATCTAAGAACCTCTAAGGCGCTACTATACACTCAACGAAGCTCAACAGCGTTCTGGGTCTTACTTATATCCCAACAAAGCTGAACTTGACCAATTTCCTAGGAGATACAAACAGTTGGGTCTATATGGCTGTATATGGCTGTAAGACGCATTAGGTAATAAAAATGACAGCACCATAACCACGTTAATGGAAGTACGTCCGAGCTGAACGGTGGTGTCAAAACATGCACAATGGATTGAACGCCTTATCTGAGCTACTTTAACATATTTTAAACTCAGGCCGAAACGAAGCCAAAATCTTGCAGAAGAAATAATGTTCTGGTTTTATCTAAGAAGTGACGTATTTACTCACGTCCCGAATAGAAATAGATTCGATTTTGAAGAACCTTGCAAAGACTTTAAGGAAAACGACATGCGGGAATGCACATGTAATTTTCGGACACTTAACAGGCCCTGTAAGATCCCCTCCGATCCTTCTGGCTCTATCCTGTCTGAAGAAAACGTGAAATCTTCAAAGAATATCCACATCTTTTCGTATAGTCAGGCCGCTAAAAAGTCCCTGGACTCAGTCTCGTTAAATTCGTAAACCGCCCTTGAATGCCGATCATCTCTTACAAAGATGGCAGAGCAGTTCAACCTTCACCTTTGTTTAACGCCGGGTCACAGAAATATTCCAGGGAATTGTAGGGCCGACAAAATCGCACAATTGGAACCACTCTACATACGTATTCTATCGGTAAAGAATAGCATAGGTATACCAATCGCTACGTGCAAATCAATATTAAAGCTGGATGCTAATAAAAGAACTGATCTTAGCTGGGCTATTGGACCAAGCAAATCTAGCCAAAGCTGGATCTGAATCTCAATAAGAATCTGATTGTCTAATCAGGAAACATCTCAGCGCCATCATAGGTGTCATCACTCACTGGACACTATCTTATAGGCAAGCATGCAAGAAAGGTTGGCGCGTTTACAAACGATTTATGTAGAAGGTGCAAAGACGAGCTCTCTCCCAGAGAAGAAAACTTCACTTAGGAGCTCCACTTACTCGGTTCCATGAGTAAGAGGATCACAGATTCACGTGGCATCACAATGTGCCAAGAGGCCTAAATTGGTAAGTCTTTCCAACTAATTTTAACTACTTTTAACTACCTACCAACCTACCAACCTACCTAACAGACCACGTGAAGCCAAACAATTGACAGAGGCGCATGAGTGCTATCAATCAGATATAAGCGCAATCCAGGAAGTGCGAAACGATAATTCAGACATAAGGAAGGCGAATAACGGTAGTTTATATTATGATGATTGCTTTGGAATAAAAGAAACAGCGGATATTCTGATGGGGTTTTGCCATATGCGGCAGACTTAAGCAAGAAGCTTTGAGAATTCGGCACCTGAGCAAACGTCTTATGACAGTGCCGGTACGGAAGAAAAGAACGACGGTACCAAAGAACTCATCGACAAGATATACATATGAACAATGTTCGGTGATTTTAACGTCAGGATAGGAGGACAACTTTGGTAGTAAGCATAGCCTACCAACACCACGCTTGGCAACGGACTTAACTTTATTTACTTAACGGCTGGACGAAATTTAATTGTAGCAAGTACGCGGTTTCCTCGTCGTGACATGGCAGTCTACCGGTTATGAAACGCCAAATTTCCGAAAGTTCCGATCAGCACATATTATTGGTCAAGGTGGGAATGCGGATATCCCAAGTGCCATAACACAGAAGAACTACTGTGAGAGGATGTAATGAAGAAAAACTGCAATCGCAAAAACCGGTAGAAGCTTCGCAGGACACAGATCCTAAAATCTCTCTAGAACTCCTGTGCCGTCAACATTAAGTAGCGAAGACCAGGCAACGCTGTTAACGTGCCATCAGAGACATCACAGTCGGTGCTGAGAATATTGAAAAACATTTGTGCAGATTGTATACTTGTGACAAATTCCATCATTTCGCCTTCAGGTAGAGTAGATAATTCAACTTAATGATGAGAGCTAAGACTACCATCCACTTGGCCAAAACCAAGGAAGGATAACAATATAGTCTAAACTCAACAAAGCTGTAATAAACGGCTTTGTGGAGAGCATACACCAACTCATTTCTCAAACCTGTTCCAATGAGTGTATACCTGATTAATGCAATCCTAGCTTCGTTTTTTAGATCAAAGAAAAAAAAAAAAAAAAAAATTATACCACCTTAACTGCACCAACGAACTTATCTGACAAGTCGCATGGACGTGCGAAAATCTTCGTCAACAAATTGGTTGAACCCTATTAGTGCGCTTTTAGACCAGGAAAATCCGCAATCAGTCAAATCTTCACTCTCCGTCCATCCTGGAAAAAAATTAAGAAGTCCACATCGATACCCACTGTCTCCTCGTCAATTTTAAGACCGCATATGACAGCATACTATATACAGAAACGAGCTGTATAAAGCCATTTTAGTGTTGGCATTCTTGCCAAGCTCGTCTGTCTGTGCAGAATGACGATTGAGAACACTCGCTGCGACCAACCATTTAGACGAGACTTTTGATGTAAGAGGAGACGTGTTGTTGTGTGCCCTCTTGTACATTATACCTAAAAAAATTGTGGGAAACCCACAAGTGAACGCTGAGCAATCTTTTAAAAATCTGTGCAACTACTAGCATACTCCGATTATATCGACATAATTGGCAGAACACAGCAAGCCATCAACGATGCGTTTCCTAGTATTGGAACGATATCTGCCAAAACGGGCTTATCAGTAAATGAGGCCAAAACCAAGTATACCATATGTATGTTGCCAACAAAAAGAAACACATTTTATAGAGGAACAGCGCATAATTGTTGGCAGCTATGATTTCAAGGTAGTAAGGAACTTTGTCTACCATGGCACTGCTATAAACTTCTTAACAGAAATAAACGAAAACTCATTTTTATTATTCGCTGTTGCGTTGGGTAAAGAAGTCAAATAAGTAGCAAATCCCTATCTCGAGAAACCAAGGAGACTCTATATAAGACCCTGATCACCCCAGTCCTACTTTATGGGACAGATGATATCATTAGTTCTTTTGACAATAAGATCCCGCGAGAAATATTCGGTCCTATTTGCGTTGATGCGCTTTGCAGGAGCAGATTCAGCGACGATATAGAAAAACTTCGTATCAGTCGCCTGAGATGGCCAACATATGTAAAGCGAATGGAAAGCAATGCTTCCGCCCATAGAGTGTTTGAATTTAACCCATCACCGCGCATATGTAGAAGAAGAATTTAACCGACTTGGAGTGCGCGATTGGAAGCAGTTAGCTAAAAACCGAACCAACTGGAGAGGTTTGTAAGTTCAAATCCAGATTCATCCTGAACTGTAGCTACATCCAAGTAAATATGTAAAGTAAGTGCGCAGGGCGGGTCTTTCCACGGAAGACGCTATCTTTGATTATCCGTGGTATGAAGATGACATCAATGGAAGACACATAAGGAGTCCATTGGTGTAGTGATGAAAATAAGCTGTCCTGAGGATCCTCACATCAAACTTAATCTGCGGATTCAGATGTTCTTTGACGTTGACGAGACCTTTTTGAAACCTTTTCTTCAATCTTACTCTTCTTCAACACTCTGAGTATATGCATAAACGCATTTGTCCAGTCAGAAGGACAATCTTTTCTATCCTCCTACAGACCCATTGCACTTACGTCCCTTACATCCAATGTCATTAAGACATTAAGGAACGTATGTCGAATTACGAAAATTGGAAGCAAAACCTCACAAAGCTAATGAAGGGCAAAAGTTGAACTTGATGTGTCGAGGCATTTAACATGTGTAACTAGGCATAAGGCCCTTTTTCCGACACTGCATATACTTATATATGTTTTTCTTTGCTGAAGAGAGCAATTTTTAATTTTTATATCTGTTCCCAGATTTACGCCCCTGATCTTCGGGAAATGCAGCGTATATTCCAAAACGTAATGCTGTATGCTTTCGTTAAAGCGAAATTTACCAGGTGTACCGGTATGAAGTGAAAATCAAAACACTAATTTTTAATGGGAAAAAAAATTTTTTATTTAAAGTATTGGCCATTGCTAGCTGCACATTGTTTCCAATCTTTCAGGAAATTTATGGATTCCACGCCAATAAAACTGTTCGTCTTTTACAGCAAACCAAAAAGTCACCCAATTTTCGACTTCCTCGTAGGATTCGAAGTGCTGTTCAACTAATGTGTGTCCCATCGATGAAAAAAGTGCTTTGGTTGTTTCCTGAACCAGTTCTGTGCAGGTGCATTGTCATGGAGCAAAATTATAGTACCTTGCCGTGTCTTCGGCGTCTCAAATTAAAATGAAACCATCTTTTGCATTTTGCTTCTGATAGAGCATGATCACCATATGCCTCGACAAGCATTCAATGCGACTCTGAAGCACTTTTCTTCAAATGCGAACAAGAAATTAATGCTTTTCGCAAGTCATCATTTTCTGGTACAAAATTTGACATTTTTAACACGAAAAAATTAAGGCCCGTTCACAATAAATATTCCCTATCGAGACATTTGTATCTTGACGCTCACTTCATACCTGTACACCTGGTATATTTCATCAACGAGATCGAATAGCTTGCTATTCTTAGTACGTGCATCAATGACAATCTACAATGGAATGATTACATATTCGATGTCTGCGAAAAAGGAGCGAAATGTTAAAGTTACCTTAAGCGATGTAAGGAATGTTTTACCTCCTATATATATGAAATAAGCCATTCATGCACTCAAAATTGGTATACAATGCCTACATGTGGTTTTCCGACGCTTGTAAGACCTCAAAACTCAAAATCGTGTGTTAGGTGAGCTCATATTAGACAGTCATTTGATATGCTTGAATACCGACGTAATCTCTCCTACCTTGCTTTGCTTAATCCCTGTCTTCAAGACCAGTACTCCATCAGAATTGTCAATTGAATTCCGCCCCTACAAACTTTCAATTATTACACCCGTCTCGCTATTAATGATCATCAGTTCACCCCAAGTTCATTTTTGAACCTACTCTTAAATATCGAAAGGCTCCACTGGCTCCATATTTTCTAGTCTTTAGAACAAGCAAATATTCAAAACCAATGTACGTCGGTATTTGTGTTTCTTTCGTTCCTTATATTCCTTTGCCGATGCTGTGTACAAACATTCGAAAGGATCTCGTTATCTCTCGGTCCCTAACTATAACAAAAAGGGGCTTAAGCGAGAGGCCACGCGAAAAAAGAAAACAGTTTCCCATGACAAGTGTAAAGTGGGCAACATGGACACATGTTGTTCCTAAACCACACTATGTAAAAAAACTATGAAGTGTTTGCTCTAACCTTTCCATTTTTTTACTTTAGTAGGCCCTGTTTCAATCATTCGTGCCTGTAATATCCCTTCAATTCCATACGAAACCTTCGTAATAGCCTCAGTTTAGCAATCCCTTTTTTGGCTTCGAATTGAACAGAAAAATAATAAAACAGCATTCCTCTTTTGTAAGATAATTTTCGAAATAAAATTATCGACATAATCTTGGTCACAAAGGCGACTGGAAAACGAAAATTAATCAGCGATGAATAGGAAATATTCGAAATCCCCATCTCAATTAAAATTCAGAACGTTTTCGACTTACGAGTGCACTTTAATAAAAAAAAAAAAAACTGTTTTACCAAGAATTTAATCAAAATTATGCTTGGCAAGTTAAAACAAATCGATAATCGAATTGGTGTCGATACTCGATAAATAAGGCATATCTGGTTCAGTCGTTGGCCCAATCTGTGGAAAAATTTTCTGGCATATTTCATGGCCGTTAACCGTAACATGTATAATTAAGGGAAAGACGAAGCCAACATACAAAAGAAAAAAAAAATGGAAAAAGGAAAAACGATATTGAAAAATATTTTTTAATTGTAAATAATAAATAAAACAAATAACATCGAACAACTAGAGCTACATGGATAACATGATGTGCTGCTGAGGGCAGGAATGGTATTCCATTCTCAGAAACAATCCAAATTCTGGGCAGTCCACATGCAATCAGGATGTTCAAATTAAAATCTTGGAAGCTCAGCATATTTTTGTGCTCCTTCTCCACCATTTTGTTTCTGTTTTTTTGTGTTTTTGGATAATTTTTCCTCCTTTAGCTGATTTTGAGTCCATCTATAGACTTGATGCCGTCCCATACCGAATAGCAAGGGTTGTATCCATCCCGTACATGAAAATTGTTGTCCAACAATGGCGTGAAACGATGCTCATTACGACGATAAATGAAGTATGAAACCTGGTCCTGAACGTTGGTCGATGGTCGTTATATGTATTTGTCGTTGTCGTTGTCGTCGTCAGCAGTCGGTGCTGTCTCGAGCTGAAACGCAGTCGCCAGCGCGTCAGTGATCCTTTTTAGTGTCCTTATTTCCGTTTCCGTCGTCGTCGGTAGATGTTAATAGTGCTTCGTCGTCCATATGATGGAGGTACGTGTTTGAATGGATACGAATGAACGTAGTATACGCCTTCTCCTTGTGTTCGTCAGGACTTTGCTTATTAATTAAAAGTCCCGTAGGCATGGAATATTAATTAAAGCCCATTCAGAATTAATTTTAATGCATAGCTGGGATGGGACATTCGTAGTCGCACTCGTCCTCACATTCTATACATGTGAATTGTATCTTTTGTGAAATGTTTCACTTTGATTTTGGTTCTCATTAATAGGACAGTCTATAGCTGAGGGTTTGTCAATTCTAGTTAACTCAATATGGCTTGGCTGCAATGAACTCGCATGTGCTCGTATGTATGTATTTTTGCTTTTAAACTATCGACCGAATGTTGCTTTATTGATGGAAGAGACAAATTGGCGGGTCATAAGAGTATGACAGGTGCTAAATATTGAAATTAACCCAGATTATCTTTCGACACCGAAAATTTGTATAGTGTCGAGTGGTTGAGGTTATTAAGGATGCGCCGTGAAGTCGAGAAATAATTTCGTTTTGATGACCCACATTTGAGGTTATTAGAGGTATTGGAGCACATTTGTCTATGTAGTTGTGAAAGAGAAATGTATGTATAGGGTGATTCCTCGTAAGGTTTGATTTATAATGTAAAATAAAACACATAAATTTAAAAGCGAACTTAAAATTTCTATTATATTTAAAAGAACTCTTCATGGCATTTACTTCCTGGAAATGATATTATGTAAATGATGGCCACGGCTACTTCTGAGGTGGTTCATTCGAAAAGTTCAATTGTGAACGACTCGTTCGAGCATACCGACTGATATATGAGAAAATACTCCAAAGGTGTGATATTGCACAATCTAGGCGCGGTAACGGTTACCATTTAAGCTAACATTCTGATTTGCCAAATTTGTGAAGAAATATAAAACAATGATTCCACCAGCTCATAAACAAAACCATACCGTTGTTTCTAATGAATGTAATGGTAGCTCTTGGAACTCTTTGGGTTGCTGATCAGCCATAATATGGCAATTTTGTGTATTAACGTATCCATTGAGCCAGAAATGGGCTTCATCACTGAACAAAATTTCACGATAAAACACCGGATTTTCATTGAGTTTTTCCAGAGCCCCTTCACTGAAAATATGACGCAAATTGGGGTCGCCTGGCTTCAATTCTTGCACATGTTGAATTTTTTACGCTTTTAGGCGAGATCCTCACGTAAAATACCCCAAGTTGTCGAATACGCCAAGCAAAGCTGCTGAGAACGACGACGAATCGATTCGTCACGGTCTTCGCGTACACTCTCAGCTACAGCTGCTATAGTCTCTTCACTACCTGTTGGATGTGGTCTAACTGGTTGAATAGCATCCACTAATGTAAACTGGTACTCAAATTTGTGAATGGTATTTGCAAAAGTGGTTTCAGTAGATCAATTATGAGCATCGTAAATTCTTCGAATTGCACGATAAACATTTATCACAGAACGCCGATTTTCGTAATACAGCTGTCGTAGACGCTGTTGTAGTGTAAGTCTTTGTACGATGATTTGCCAAACGATACTGAACAAAAGTGACAAAGCAGTTTGATAGGAGTCACTTAGGTTTTTGAAAAAAAAGCTATTGAAAATCAAACCCCTATCGACCGTGCTAAGTGAAGTCTGGTGATCTCGAAGTAGTTTGAATGCCGGAAGAGTGTTCAGAAAGATTTAAAGCACAGTTTGGTTGTCGCTTTTAAGGTAAATGTTTCGCGCCCTCCATCTTTTGTTCACAAAATAGTTCGATTGATCTAGTTGGATAAAGTACGCATTCAGTTTACATACCTATATCGCCACTTGGAATACAGACGCGAGTTTGGTTTGATGAAGAATGCCAGCAAGCAAATGCAGCTAAATAAGTAACGTACAAAGCGGTGCTGCAACAAAGAGGATAGTCGCTCGTAAGCTCTACGACCAGAGGTAACCGGAAGAATATCGGATTCTCCAGAAAAAAGAAAAAAGACCACAAGAAGCTCGCAATCAAAGATATTGGAAAGTTGTACTGCAGGAATTACTTTCGAAGGTTTTAGCAGTAAGTAAAAAGAACGTATCAATGCAAGAAGACCCGTGCAGAAACAGATAGGGATGAAGCAAACCTTAAAAGTTAGTAGAGTCACAGTCTACTTACTCTGTAGACCGTAAACGGGGACGAATCCTAACACCCTGTCCTAAGACAGAGTTCGTCTATGGTCTAACTGACCAAAGGATAGTAATATATAGTTGAAAACCAACAAAGCATCTGGACCTGGCGGCTTTTCAACCGAGGTATTCAAAACTGCTGGAAATAATTTTGTGAAGAGCATACGGAATCTCAGTATAGTTTGGTCGATTCACAAAAACTGAGACCCCCTCAACTGGCCCAACTATAGAGATATAAGTCTCCTCAAATTCGCATACAAAATCCTAATTACCATATTGTCTAAACGTTCGAAATCCTTATTGGCCCCTATCAATACGTTTTCGTATCAGGAAAGTCCACAATCGACCAAATCTTCTCACTCCTGCAGATCCTGGAAAAAACTCAAAAAGTCCAAATCTATACCCACCATCTCTTCATCAATTTTAAGGCCTCATATGAAAGCATTTATAGAGACGCTCTAGATAGGCCCATGTCTCGTTTTGGCGTCTCGGCCAAACTCGCCTATCTGTGCAGAATGAGGATTAAGTACACTTAATGCTCCGTCAAGGTGGGTAACGACTTAACCGATAACTTTGATGCCGCAAAATGTTTTTGACAAAGTGACGCTCTGTCATGTGACTTTTTTAATATCATATGTGAAAGAAATTTTCCAAACTCACAAGCGAACACTGGAGGCATAACCCTTTAAAAGTCTGTGCAACTACTAGCATACCCTGAGATATTGACAGTGTATGTATCCCGGTAGGGACCCACGACATCGAAGAATTAAACAAAACGTCATAGTCGACAGCCGTATTTTCCATAATTTCCAGGTGATAAGGGATTTTGTCTACCTTGGCAGAAATAAAACGTTAGAATTATACTTTCCAATCGGTATTTTTTTGGACTAAGAATCCAACCCAAGAGACTCGAAATAATCGCAGTGATATTTTCTAGCGGATGAAGATTCCCGCAGTTCTTTCTAGAGAAAAATCCTTCGAAAAATATCTGGTACCATTTGCAGTGAAGGGTTTTGGAGGAGTTGCATTTCTGACTACAGCATCTAGATTTACTAATGATGTACCATGTACGTTAGCACAATCTCATTTTTATTTAAACTGCATCTCGACGAAATTGAGCCTGTTTTCACAATCAGGTTATCCACGTCTGTCTGTCTTTGATTTCCGAGTGAAATTTTAGAATCCTAATCTTCACCAAACCTGAGAGTGTGCAAGCTATTTGGATACACAGTGGAAGGGCTCCCTATCTGCCGTTTGGGGACGCGACCGATGGAAGAACTGAAAAAACTCCATACAGGATCTGAACAGAACGTCTCTTGTGCTTAACGTGAACTCTTGCCTTGAAGGCCTAATTTCATGGGATGCCCATACATCCATGGGAGCAAGGATATGCTTTGCCATCGCTCACCGTCATTTCTTTGATACCAAAGCAGAACTTGTTGGAGGCAAGAAGTTCCACCGTTGGTAAGGGTCAAGGCAGACCTAAGACCTCTTACTGCTCCAAGGGTCACAGCACCCAGTATCTTGCAACTCTACATTGGGTCAAGACCCTTCCCGCGACTTTGGGCTTAAACCAAAGCCACCATGACGCTCCCACAAGGGGCCTTCCTCAACAAGTCAGGCCCGTACCGAAATCCGGGGGCCCGTACCGTGCTCTGCCCCCACTTTTTATTAGACAACGTCATTGATGGGCGAAGCCTTGATAATTGGCCGGGGGACCAACACGACCTGGACAATATGCGATTCTTGCAGGATGGCGACTAATGTTAGAAATCTAACTTGGTACCTACAGCTAAAAAAAATTAAAGGCCGTAAGCAGGCCGCCAAGTCTGTATCTCATAAACCCATAGCCACCAAAGCCGGTGAAGATAAGAGCGCTAAGGGAAAGGTCGAAAACAAGATTGCCGATTCAAAATCCGCCGCCGCTTAAACTGTTAAGAAGGCACCAGAAGCTGCCAAGTATGTAAAAAGCAGAAGCAGCTACTAAAGCTTCACCCAACAAAGCAGCACTACCTTCTGAACGAATGAAGGAGGCCGCTGTGTGCAACAAGATAACAAGATGAAACGGCAAACTGCTTGCGTGATTGGATTTGTGAAGTAGCCAATGCTCCGCTTCTTCAAAATAAGTTCAAATTAGTTAAAATTTTTATATTAAAAACGTAAAGAATAAATGAAATGAAAACAGCGAAATAGTCAGAAAAGTCGGCATCAGTCATCGGGTATGACTGACATGTAAAATGCAAATGCTCCAGCCGAAAAGTCTTCGATTTCTTTCCCGAATGAAGAAAAGATTTAGAAAAATTCGGTTTAAGTGTCAAATGTACCACTTTAGTGTATCACAAGAGCTCTAACTAGTGCAGGATGGTGTTCTAAAGTAATTTTTTTGTGTTTTTAATGAATCTTTAAATAAGTTCTTAAATTAAAATGCTTTCATGATAACTTCGTAACATATATGCCTTGGAATTCTTACGCATTTAACTCACCTTTTTCTCTCAAATAATTTGCAGAATATGACCGTACTTGTAGATTTTTGTAAGAAACATCTACCAATGGATTGGCACTTAAATCTTTACTGCAGTTTCCTTACCAAGAAAGGGCGAATAAATCAAAATACCCCTATCAAGAATTCATTTCATAATTTATGAGTTATGATTAACTCTTTAATGATAAACTTTTTTACTCAGCGCAATAAACCCTGGACGTCTTTCTTCTCATAATAATTTAATGTTTTAAATAGAGTTCTATATTTGCCACCGTCATTGTAGTGTTTTTTTTTTTTATATATATTCTCCCGCAAATCTTAATACTACTAGCAAATCTTCTCTCCCACAGTTTATCAAATTTCTTCCCTTAAGCAGATATCGTAAAATGCACTGAGCTATAGGACGAAAAAAAAAATATATATATATAAATAAAAAAAACAAAATAATATAAAAACGAATTGAACTAAAGCCAATTCGAAAAGAGTCCATTGAAAAAGAAAAAAAAAGGAAAAAAAAAAACTTCTCGTCAATGAGTCCCTAATGTCCTTGTGTCAGTTAAATAGAAACCGGAAGCCATGCCGACAATGGCCTTAAGTAGATAATGTGTCCCCGCAAATAAAAACATGACAATCGTTCAAGTAGAAAACCAGAGATGAGGGCAGGAGATGAAATCTTATGGTATAACGAGAAAAAATCCTTTCTTCCCCTAGCAAATTCTGTACAAGGCAAAGTCTAAAAAACAAACAGTAGGGTCAGAAGAGGATAAGGAGAAAAGAAGATTTTTTTAAAGTTTTCGCATAGCAATGGAGAGAAAATGATAAAGCCGTTGAGTTGTATTATCTTCTTCTTTTTCTTGTGTTGTTTCTGTTCGCATTTATTTTCTTGTTTTTACTCTTTGCTCCCTTGGTCGAAATGCGATTTAATATATTTTAGCATACCAATAAGTAGGGCAATTCTTAGCCCTGTTCGTCCCATTCGTTCTTATCACCGCCTTCGCTGTGCTCCTGCGAAAATTTTGAACATTTTCAGTGTAAAAATAAAAGGTCACTCATAAGCTAATACAACGTAACGAAGTCATACACCAAGTGTTGAAAAATTGGCCAGAAAATTGATTTTTTCTAATCCTTGGTGTCGGTTTTTTTTTTTTTGGATAATTTGGGCGTAATGAAAACTATGGCAGATAAAAGATTATGCTTATAAAGCTCATTTAAGGGGAGTCGGTTTTCTGATTGGGATAAAAATCAAACTACCTATAATTTTTTGGTTAGTGTTAGTATTTTTTTTACTATTTACTATTTCAGATTATAGGAACACAAACTTATCAAGAACTGAATAATTCTTCACCTCAATGAACTATTCGCCATGTTGTGCGGTCATTTACAAACATAAAAAATATGTCCATTAATAGATCGCAAAAAAATCTGTGTTATTGTAAAGATGCAACCTTTCAAATTTTTCCAAAAAACTACATAGATTTTTAGGGTTGATTACTTATTTCGGCCAAATCTTTCAAATGAAACCGAGCCCCAGATACTAATTTACTTAGGTGGTGCCATAGAGCGGGGTGAATCTGGCTCTCAACCAACAAGCACCACTGTACAGCTCGTACAGTTTATAGATGAATCTTATTCTCCGTTCTTTTCTCGAAACAGCTTATGCTTCTTCATTCGCTTTCGACTTGGTCTAAGTCATAGATCAGGACAAAAATGACAAGGATCTTTAAAAATGGTGATTTTTTGCTGTTAGATTTTTCAGAGTTCTATTTTTGAAAGCTCACGCATGGTTCATGACATGTGTCAAATCAAACTTGCTCAGTTAGCACTGCCATTTATCATGGAAAGACTTACACCCGAACAACGCTTACTTATTTACGCTGAATTTAATAATCAAAATTCGAATTCTGGGAAAAATGTTTTTCGCGCACTTCGGACTACGGTCGTCATAATCGACCTACTGAACAAGCAATAGTGACCACATTTCTCACCAATTTCAATTACTCGACATCAAGCCACCCACCCCTATGCGAAGAGTGTGAACAAGAGAAAATATTGCTCTTGTATCCGCCAATGAAGACCGTAATTTGTAAATTCGTCGCCCTTCGCAACAATTGGAACGACTACGTGGAAGATTTTACGCAAGAAAAAAGGTCCAAAAGCCTTAAAAAATACAGTGCAAGAACTAAAACTAAAAGACCTGCCACATCGTCTAATTTTCTGTTAATGAGCTTTGGAAAAGCTGGAGGAAGATAAGCTTTTTTATCGAAAAATTGTCTTAAGTGGTAGTGAAGTGGCTGCCAAATCGAAAACTTCGGTATTTGAATTCCAACCGCGCTCAAAAGAAATTCATTTTTCAATTAACAAACGTCAAGTGAGATGAGTAAGAGATCACCGAATGAGAACGATAGGAAAAAAATAGATATAAAAGAGATATAAAATAGATTCTGACTTTATTGTGAAGCTACGTACATACCATTACGAGTGGTTTCGAATTGCATGATCACGGCGGCCAAAGAACGCTTGCCGTGAGATGACGCAATCGCCAAGTTTCTCATTCCCTACCTCGAGCGTTGCGTTGTTGGAGCCACAGCTCGGATATTCTGACTTTTCTTAACATTAACCATAGAAAGTCCATTAACATCGCTCTATAAATGAGGCTGTTAACGCTAATTGTGTTTCCTTCCTCATTTTGGAAGAAACAAGGTCCGATGATGCCGCTATGCCATTAACTGTATCAAATCGTCAATTTTTGTGGATCCATTGATGCTTGCCCGAACACTTGTAGATTGTGTTCGCTCCAGTAATTTCAAGTTTGCTTGTTGACGTAGCTGTTGAGCCAAAAATGTGCATCGTCTGAGAAGATGATTTTTTGTCCAAAATTCGTATCTCCAGCCATTTTCATTTTCAGCGCCCAACTAGCGAACTTAGGACGTCGTCTTGCGTCAGCGCATTCTTATTCAGATCTAGGCCCAAATCTAACCGCAAAATAAGCCGGGTTGACTCTCTGGCGATGCCCAATTCAGCTAACCGGAGCCGAGTCGATATTTCTGGGTCTTTTTTAATACTGGCCACTACGGCGTTTGTATTTCATCAGCTCTCATCTATCTCTGTCTGGTTGTTGGCCTAAGATCCATAGGCAAAGTGACAGCCTTTGCTGACGATACGAACTAAAGTTTTCTTAAAAAATTTTTTTTTGTTGTGAACAACGACTAATTTATATTTTGGCAATGATTCAAGCAACACAAACCCGTTATAAGCAACAAAACAAAATTTATGGTGTGCAATATCAAGGGGGAAAAAAATGCGCTCATTTGCCATTGTATTACCAGTTAACAAATTGTTTGCGATTTTGTCTTGATCCACATGATCTTACATCATTTCAGGAAAATGAAACCTGTATTGTGGTTGCTTTCAAATTGAACATGCCGTTAATTTTAAATACCTAGGTATTGTTTTAGATCAAAGGCTAAATTGGAGAGATCACACTTTCTACCTAAACTAGTATCTAAATATTATATCATCTATCATTTTAGTTCAACCAACTCAAAAATTTATGGCAGCTGACCACGGAATGGTAGAATTGGATGACCAATTTTCACACATCTTCTTTTTAGCGATGAAGCTCATTTTTCATTCGATGGATACGTTAACAAAGCGATCAAAGAGGTAGTGAATGTGATTATATTAGAATCCAACCGCTCTCAGTTTAGCCTCACACCATCAACTCCTACTACTCACCTCCACGTGCTGACTGCTGGGTGCCAAGTATTTCGATTGGAGATGGGGCAACCAACCCCTGTGGAAGGTCGTTGCTGTCGAGAGAGGGGGGAGGAATGCCATCTTACTAAGGCACTTTCTCCTGTTCCCGGATGGCAGCGGACAATTTCTAATGATAGAATCAACGGTGACATCCACAGATCCAGTTAGGTCGATCTAGTCTATAGGGATCTCCAACACAAATTTAAGGTGTTGGAAAAGAGGTGGTGGCTGATGAACCAATAAGGGCCAACGGCACTGTCTCCGGAATTTTTTCCAGCCATTTGTGTCCTAGAAGTCCAAAAAATTACCAGGTTGGTGCATGTGCACCACCCAACCACGTAAAAAATTAATTGATACGAAGCAACCAATAGCATCGGATAAGGGCGGATTCACTGTTGACGACCCTGCAAACCGAACAAAGGTCAATGACTATCGGATCTAACCGCGTGCAGCCGAACAATTAGCGGAGGCCCTATACTGCTCTAAAGTAGATATCATAGCCATCCAGGAAGTATGATGGGTTGGGCCGTACAAAAGGTGAAAAACGTTAACTATGGTGATTGCTATAGGGGACGTAAGCAGCGTTTATTTGGATGCGGATTTGTTGTAAGCGTAAAACTTAGGCAAGAAGTCTTTAGCTTTCGACACGTGAGTGAATGCATTATAACAATCCGTATCAAAGGTCACTCCTCAAGTATTTTAGATGTCCGAACATTCCGAGCGGCCAACATAGATATGGACCACTACCTAGTTGCAGCCAAGATACGTCTACGGTTATCTTATATGTCAAAACAACGGGAAAATACTATGAGGAGACTTAACGTTGCAATCGTAACAAGCCGCCAGAACCTTTGTCGGTCGCGTATCCCTAAACCTCTCGGAAAGTCTTTTGCAGCCAGCATCAAGTCTTAAAGACCAGTGGCTTAGATGCCGAGATGCCTTCAGAAATGCCCCAACTGATGTGTTGTGTTTCAATCGCCCACCACCATAAAACCTCTTGGTTTGATGAAACAACATGAAATAACATGAAAGGTTTTCCCTAAGGAGCAATACGCAGTTATTGGCTACAGTCGAAGGCACTCTTAGTTCTCTAATAAACTCTTATGAATATCACCTTGCGATCTTTTTTATGTAAAGCCGCAGACAATTTTGGACGCTTAAAACACTTGAGTCTATGAGTCTGCTTATTACTGAGGCTTTAACCCCCCTCTCATATTAGGAACTTTTTGAAAATAGCCATTTTGAATTGGTAAAACCTTTTTTTTTTAATCCTTTAGTTCTTAACAAAACAAAGATACAAAAATTCGATACAAAATTAAAATATACAAGACAAATTGAGCTTCATTGAACTGTCAACGCGTTCAATGTTAAAGCAACCGTTATTACAGCTAGCATTTTCGATAAAAGTCAGCTAAGCAGAATCGTAAGCACCTTGTTGATATTAAACAGCACTTTGTTTTATTACTGATTATCAGTTTGTTCTATTTGAACCACCATTGTAATATATCTAAATCGTTATTAATATCCGAGAAAAGACTTAGATAACTTTTATTAGAGTTCGATAGAGCAGCATGCTGTGATTTTTCCCTTAAAAAGTTGAATAAATAACGAGTTTTCATATATCAGAAACAAAGTCGGGCCTAATACAGAGCCTTGAGGAACTTCGATATTTAAATACTTTTCAGAACTGAAAACATTTTCGATCCTTATCACTTCCATCCGATTCTTTAAATAAGAAGCAAACCAGTTATGATTAAAGTCCTGAAATCTGCATTAAACAAGGTATGTTTCATCATGTCAAAAGCCTTAGTTATATCAATAAATAGACTAGAATGGATTTGAGAGGTATTAAGACTATTATATGACTACCCAATCAGTTTTAGCAATGCACTTTTAGTAAATCTGCCATTTCTACAATATAAGTAAGCCTAGAGCACAATGTACAGGGATCCAAATATATAGTACATATTAGTTAGAAATGATTCCTGAATAAGTTTCTGCGGTCTAGATAGCCAAGATATGCTTTTATCTTACTCGTTGCTAGGCCATAAATATTTAAGTTAATGATACTTGTATCAATATTTTCGGCACTGACTGTTGTTTGAATAGAAAGTTTAAAATTAGAGCACGACTGCCATTCGGGCAATGAAAAGAAATGTCGGCTCATTGCGTACGATACATTGAATATATTCTCTATGGTATATTCTCTTTTGCTTAAGTTTTCATTGGACGTGTTCTTTATACTTATTCTGATTCGCACTTTTTTTGTTTGTTCATTTTCTTTGCAGTGCCACCGAGGATTCATCACATTAGTACGGGAGGACATTTGCAAGTCAAAAAAGGGTCTTCGGTGAGAATTGAATGCTCAGCATCGGGTAATCCCACGCCAAACGTTACGTGGAGTCGAAAGAATAACATTTTACCTAACGGTAAGTGGTATTATGAGTAAAATGGGAAAGCTCCACAGTTTTTTTTTTCTTTTTCTTTTTTTGTTTTTCGGTGTAGAAGTTGATAGCGGCGATTGCTCTCAATCAGCTATTAACTGTTAGTTTGATCCTTGATTTCATTTTGTGCGTTTGCAGTTTGTTTTTACTTCACTTGGGAAACCAATAAACCCCCTCTAGGGTGCATGCTAAGTGTGATTTTCAACCGATACGTGAGTGTCCTTACTCATACACATATATACATTGTATAACATATAATCCAACACAAATACCTACACAATGCACTCTAAGGATAATTTTTTTTTTGTCTTGTCTGAATTTTATTATAGAATTTTATGATATTTACTTTGGAAAATATTTTTCTTTTTCTTTTTTTATAGCTTTATGTTTGCGCAATAGTTTTCGGGGTTGCTATGGTTCTCAGGGAACCCAAAGCTATGCGGTCATGAAGATGGCCTGTGGGGATAATATCTAGTAGCTGCTGAGATGAGTTCGCTAAAACTTTAGTGGAAAATGCTTCCGATAAAGTTTGTAGATTGTGGGCGTCACAGAGCAGATGTTTGCACTTGGGAAGTTTATATTTCCTCATCTAAAGGTGATAATCCGTTTTGGCTTTGGAATTCAACCAAATGTGGGTTACACATGGACACACATATTTATGTATTTGCTGGGATGAATACACCAGGGAGAGTATAGCTATTCAAAGTTGAGTGCCTTAATCGCAAGTATTGGCTGCTATATGGTATATGGTATGTATGTATACTACAGCAGTTTTGAAGCGATTTGCGTTGGGCGGTGTGGATTTTCGTCGACAGTGAAGAGTAAATTGAGATGATTTTGAATGCATTGAAACTACTCCAAATCAAAAGTGAAGTTACGTTCTTGCACAGACTATATATTTATGGTATTTATGGTCATGCTGTAAGCATGACCGCTGTTTGAAATTATTATTTTGATCTCTCTAACGTTAAATTCCTAAATAATATGAAAATTGAAAAGACTAGTCAAAACCACACAATTCAATAATGCTATAAAGTTTATTTCATTATTATGCACAACCTTACTCATTGATGGTGAAATCCAGAAGAAAGCATTAAATTTAGTAGGAGCCAGAGTCGGCTCCTTGATTACGACAACATCTCCAGATTTCGGATTTATTTGTCATTGCTGCCACTTGGATCGTTTCTGAAGTGCTATCAGATACTCGGTGTGCCATCTATTCCAGAAACCTTGGGCAATATCTTGAAGGTGATTTCAGTGTCAAAGCCGGTTAATTGGACTACCTTGATAGCTTGGTTGGGAAACGGCTGTCAGTGGTGCACCTATAAGAAAATGACATGGGGTTAGAGGATTCAAATTGGTATCAGACAAAAACAAAGAAGTTGTTAAGTGAAGTGAGTTAAGCACTGCTTCAATTTGAATGTACTCAAGTTGGTCTTTAAAAGTCAAGGCGTTAGCTCCAATGATTCGGCGGAGGTGGAGCTTGATTGATTTAGTACCCGCTTCTAACAGGCCACCGAAATGAGGATCAGACAGTGGAATAAAGTGCAAAGCAATGTTGTCCTTTGCCAGAAATACAGCGATAACATCATTATACGATAGAATTTAACTATGCATTTCGTTTAAACATCTTCGCGCCATGGAATTTTGTGCCGTTGTCGCTTTACATATTCCCATACTTCCCGCGGAGTGATACAAATCATCGTAGAGCAGCTAGAAACGCGTCGGTGGTGAGAACATTTACCACTTCAAGATACATAGCCTTGTGGATATGCACATGAAAAGAGCAATGTAAGCTATTAAATATTTTGGGTTAGAGTTGCGAGAAAGCTTAATTGTTAACGATCCAGCGTAGTCACATCGGTATTAAAGAAAAATCTGCTAAGTTGTGTATGTTGAGGTGGAAAACTTCATTAGTTAGCTACAGGTCGATTTGCACTGCATAAAACAAAGTTTTCAAATGTCAATGATCTTTAGAATTATATCAAATGTTTCGGATGCCCCCGAATAAGATATAAGTATAAGTATAGTAAGATACTTTAGATATAAGTATAGTAAATGTCATTTACTATAGGAAAAGAAATATTATTATCTTTCGGGAGTAAAATTGAATATTTTGAATTAAGTATATGAGATGTTGACATGCTCTATGCGCTCTCTCACGCGCATGAGTCATTCGCTGTCCAGAAATGCTAAAGTTGATTTCGACGAAAGTTGTTTTGTGTCTCGTAGGTCCTTGAAATCTGCGGAATAGGCTTTCTTTTGTACGAGTTCGACGATTACGGTTTTTGCATCGTGGAACTCCTTAAATTTCAAATCGTAATTCATACAAGCGACGTAATTTGAGCCACAGTTCAGTTCAGAATGAAAAGAAGACGCTATGCGACTATCTGAACAACCCGGTACCACGGCGAAATTAAATCTAATGACCAAAGGTCCTGGAAAATGATCGCGAAGAGAACTACGGAGAGACCCAAAAGACTGAATATGTCGAAGATTCGCTCGATTTCCGAGAGCATGTTCTGTCTTGCTGATTGAGTTGGTTGACTTGGTGGTAATAGTCGAAACGAGAAGACATCACTTGGTGGATTCTAATACATACGCAAGAGATTAACAAGATAATCTGTATGATCAGTATCAATAAACGGTCGCAGTTGGAACTCCTTTCTTGAGTTGTAGTTTAACTATAGATATAGTGTTACAAGTTCAGCTTGCAGTTGTAACAACCTTTCGATTGAACTTGCCCCCGTCATAACATCGTCGAAGTAGTCATCATTAATGAGGACTCCAGCTGTGGATATTTGTGGTTGTAATCTGCAGCGAGTTGTTCTAAAACACACACAGTCAAAAGAGTTCCTTAGTTAACGATTTTTAATTTACAATGCTTGACCTCTTCGTTGGGAGTCTGACGCTAGGCAATGCGCTGGAAATCCGTTTCTTGATCACATACTTTAATGTTGCCAAACATTTTAACAATGTCAACAGTAAACACATATTTATGCTTCGAGAACGTAAATAGACACCAAATAGGGCCAATGAGCAACTGCCTATTAGCGACTGCCCCAGAAATTCGTGGATAGATCCGTCAGATTCAACGCGCAGCTTAGTTAGCGAGCTATCTGGTTTCAATATTGTGTAATGTTAGAGATAGGAAAGTTTCCTATGTACAGTGTCTATTTCAGCAGAGGATATAAGTTACATATGGCCAAGATCTAGATTCTCCCACATAAACTGAGAATATAATCGGTGTAGGTTTGAATTAGTGTGAAATTGTGTGAATTTCATTGAGTGCATCTTGGGTGAATTCAGAGTGTATCCAAAAGTTGGCGAAGGGCATTTAAAGAGGAGCGAAACGACGTACCTTCTATTATTAGAGCAAAAGACAGCTTTATGAAATAGAGTTTCAGCTATTTGGTCCCCGTGAGAGGAGACTTACTCCAACATCCAGAAGAGTTGCAAGAGAGTATCAATATCAACAGTCCAATAAAAGGATGATAATATTATGTAAGATGCATTAGTATTGTGAACAAAAACTTTCCCTTCTCAGCCATGAATACGTTCGGTACTCCATGGTCCAGAGTCCTGATTTAGTCAGAACCTAGAAGCCCATCCACCGACTCAGAAACATTGAAATATGGATCTGCTTGATTCAAACTTTGTATTTACTTCCTGACGATTTATCGAACGACTGACTTGGTAACTTTGATGTCAATTTCCCCAAGGAAAATGCGTTGAGGGATAAATACGATATGTCAAATCGAGAAACAAGATCTATGGAGACAGTCTTTAGAATGACCGACTTCCTTTGACGAAAATACGAAAGTGCGTACATTGAATTACCAGTCGTTGAACCGATGACTCTGTAAAGAACGCTGACTGCAACCCAATATCAAGTAACATTAAATGAACTGACTTTGTCTATCCTGAACTATAGCAGGAATTGTAGACAATATCATATGCTTCCGATGGCTAAGTTGAAATGAATAATTTGTGACTAAATAAGAATCAGAACTAGGGTTGGAGCAACGATTTGCTAAATAAGGGTGCTTCGAATATGAATTTGCCAATGAAAAAGGCCTTACGACGAAGAAAGAATATCCACTATAGCGGGATTTGCACACGCGGCAATGAAGCGAACTGCGACATTTGTTAGATGCATGTCCAACCCGAATAATGTCCGACTGCGACAGCAAATTCTCTACTTTGGAATTGTTTTCTTGTGATCTAATCACATGCGCTTGACTCTGATTGTTTCCCATGCGATAGAGTGGAACGATTGGAAGTAGCAGGGCATGCTACTTGAACTTGCATGCGGAACATACATAAAATTTATCTGAATTTCTAGATAAGCGTGTTTATATATACCAAGTTGGCAGTGAGCAATCAGTAAATGAAATACTATTTTGTTCAAAAGTTCTTAGAATTAATTTGTAAAATGATGATGAATTTAGGCGTTATCAAGAATTTTCAATCCGAAATTAAGGCCATTTCGATTCTCATTGCTTCACAAAAACGCCCAAATATTAATGCTCATTCCTACACCTGGCCTTCAGAAAGGAATGCATGATGCACAGCATCATTATAATCCATGAAAGCAGTGAGTATGGGGTTCTGTTTTAAATTTATAGTAAAAAACGTGGGTCGTTTACGTGGATGAATCCAGAAATTGCAACGAAAACCGCTATCATTAACTGGTACCATCTAAAGAAGGAAATAAGTACGCTATGGACGCTGCGAGAATATCAAAATCCGTAAAGTGCATATTGAACTAGACTTTGCAATAAACACACAACAAAAACGGTAGCTAGTGCAAGTGTGATGGTATTACAGGCATTGTATGGGGAATTAAAAGAGGAACCCTCACCACCCATAAGCAGGCAACATGCCAGTGTAACTTTGAAGCGTGGGCTATCGTATTAATATTTTAACGATTCCAGGAAAATGAAGAAACTACGAGAAAGAGATCCAATTGCCGAAATATATTGGAGATGAGAAGGTATACCTGTTAACGATCAACAATTATATTAAGAAGAATTTCCGCGCAAAACCATATATTCGGCTATCTTACATGAAGTGGAAACGGTAGGATTTCCGAAATCTGTAGTTAGCGAAGAGGTTAAATTCCTTTTACGGGAGCGTGTGGTAGAACAAATTAAATACCCTTCAAATATGGGCGATAGTAATGTGAAATCTATTATTTGAATGGCTCCCAAGTTTGTTCAATAAAATGATGAAAGGCGATGCGATGCCTAACCGTTAAAAGGAGAGATTATTGTTTCACTTTATTAAGGAAACGCAACATGAGAAATTGCAACAACTAGCGATTGGTGAAAACAATGTCGTATGGGGCAAAAGTGACGTCATAATGTGGATGCGCTATAATTTTTGCAAATGGTATCAAGTGTCACTGTTCTTTGACATTTATGTTGTAGACAGAATGTGAATTAGTTGGCAATTAGCAACAAGAAAAGACATCAGAGGAACCCGGAATCGTTGTTACTATTAACTTGACCTGTTGACCTGTCTGTTGTTTTAAAGCAGCGTAAATTTCGTCGTCGTCCTGAAAAATGTGAGCGAACAATTAAGCGTTTGGCTGAACATCTCATGCAAATAGGGTCCACTAGAGATGTCGTAAGAAGCAATCGGGCTCATATCGCTTGTTCAACCGAGGATAGCACTGCTGTGGCAAAGGATGTCCGAGAGAGTCCACAAAAATCGACGAGAAAACTATGGGCACAATTTGATATCAGCTGACGTTTGTTGCGTCGAATTTTGTTCAAAGACCTTAGGAAGAAAGGCAAACTGTTTACCACTTTCTGTCTGATGACAATCAAGTTATATTAACTTACTCCTATACTCTGTTAAACCTGGTTCAAGAAGAAGATGATTTCGTATCCAAAATTGTTATGAGCGATGAAACCCGTTTGAGTTTTTGTGTAAATAACACAAAAAATTGCATTTCTGGGACACAGGAAATCCACATAAAGTGCGCGAAGAGCCATTGCATCTACTCAAAGTTTTTTTTTTTTTTTTTTTTTTTGGGCGACGATGACAATTACGGTGGTAACTGTAACTGATGAGCGCTTCAGACAGATATTAAATCAGTTTTTTTGAAGCCAGTTACTGAATTAGGTCTCGAACATTGTTGGTTATAGGAGGATGGAGCAATCGCTCACTTAGCTTGGGAAACGATATATATTTTGAATTTTGAATCACCAAATTTCATGGCCGCTCAGATCATCAGATCTGACCACAACAAAAAACAAAGCATGCATGTCTTGAAATAAACATTAAAGAAGAAATCACCAATTTGGAGCCAGATGTTTTGCAAGCAACAATTCAAAATGACCACAAAAGTCCACCAATTCAAGAAGTGGTTATTTGATCGATATCAATTATTTAAAGTAATTTCAATTTTACGCCTTCAGGTAAACTTTTCGTAAAAACGGAACCCAATTTTTTTCTTTTCTAACGAAATGGCAGCCAATTCATATTATGGCATTACTTTTTAGTTGTAACCTCAATATCATTAAACTCCATTTCCGCCTTATGGGAGAGAGATTGACATATGACGCAATTCAGAGTTTACTGGTAGCAATGGAGAATAAATATAAACGATATAAACGTTGAAGTTAAATCGAATGTCACATTCACAATGAGTGTAACCAGGGAATTTTAAGTTAAAGTTTGAGTATACAAAGCGACAAGCTTTTTATTGCTGTAAAAAATTCTATTTTGCTAAAACACGCTAACCAATCCGGAATGACTTCTGTTTTTTTCGGCAATGATATTGCTGT
The DNA here is from genome assembly GCA_907269105.1 of Volucella inanis. NCBI lineage: Eukaryota > Metazoa > Arthropoda > Insecta > Diptera > Syrphidae > Volucella > Volucella inanis. Next base: position 156,673,275 of record OU026153.1, read on the forward strand.
CATAAGCATTGACCTGATAGCCCTCTAATGACCTCTTACCAATTAGATAAAGGCATTAGAATATAATAGGTTACAAATTAGTTGTACAATTACTATGACTAAAATCCAAATTCTGACACCATTTGAAGGGAGTCATTGTACCGAAGCGCGAAAATTTAAATATCCGGACTATGGACTTTAACTACCAAGGAATCTACGATAAAGTGGCCTATTAAGTCAAATGTATGTACATTGTTTTGTGGCAGAATAATGTCGGTTAACATTTGCTATATATAGAGTATATAAGACATATAAAGGGATAAAGACAGTGAGGAAACAGAACACTGTCTAACAGTTTGTTAAAAAATCTGATCCGAAAAACAAAAGAGGCTCAAGTTCCGGTTCATGTTCAAAAAATGGGCAGAGAAAATATTTGGATCATTTAATTGCAGACATGTAAGCAAACTTTTGATCTCACCTATTAGTTTATTGAGGCGAAAGGCTTCAATTATAATACTACGACCCAAATTAAGTCAATCGCACAATCAAAAATCAGCAATACACCTCGACTTATTTTCAAAATCTGGTTCCAATCAATTTTAGCATTGTTTCCCGATTTTGCTGGTAGAAGTCCCAGCAATTTATCAATTTTACAATTGCTCGTATGCAAATATAATCTCAAAAAGTGGGTTTGACACGATAAAACGTATGAAAAAGTTCAACGCTCTCAACAAAACTCCACGTTAAGTGATCCAGACTTGGCTGTATTAGGTAGATGAATGTCACTGCTTACTTACCATACTGGTTGAGGTTAATGGCCATTTTCGCGTTTACCCTTAAACAGTCAGTTTTTTTTTTTTAAATATAATAGGCAATTTTGCAAACTGTCAAAAACTTACAGCACAAGTAAACAAGTAAAACGTAAACTATCAAGTTGCTAAGATTCATTCCAAAATATAAATTTCGTTGAAACAGTTGGAGAAGTTAAAAGTATTTTTTCGTTTAAAAATTTACTAAATTGGTTCAAAAATGTGGGCAAGTACGACAAGTTAGCGCTGAGGAGAACCAAAATAGTTCCCTTAAGAGCAACTGAGAATATTGAACTGTAGTTCGAAAAATGGCTAAAACCCAGATATGTCGATACCACGTCGGTCTCAGAGTGATACCACACAGATCAATTAACTCAAAGACTTAGGCCTGCAGACCATCCGCAGTAGCATATTATTGCAAACTAAATTGAATTCAACCGAAAGCTTGGTTAATAAGCAAAATTGCTTGGCTGTTTTCTTGATATATCAAAATAAGACCTCCCATTGGATTCCCATTTAGTATTCAGACAGGGTTGACAGTCTCCTAGGGGTCTTCATCTCAATTGTTTTTAAGGTCTCCATCTCGTCAAAAAAGTAACTACAAAAGGTTTATATTCTTCTATAAACAAAACTACGAAAATTGCATGGCAGGTGACGAGCACATTTAAACCAAAATGATCGCTTGAATATCAATTGTAGCGCAGGTGCACGTCAGATATGAAACACGCGCCTTTACGGTTAAACTTTACTAAGCCGACAGATTGTTTCCTCCAGTTATTTTAAGAGTTCATCGACTTTTATGTTCCTGGGATATTCATGTGATCTCGTAGTCAAGTAATGGACATCGTTCTCTATTTGGATGTGTTATTTATATTTCTTCTATATTTGCTTATTTGGATGTTTAAGTACATTGAAAGAATCTTTTCGCTTATACTTTTATGAACAATAATTTTTGCATTGTTATCTTAGCTTGTAAAATACAATAGTCGGCATCTATTCAAAAGAAAATATGTACATGTAACTTGTAACTAGTGATTCACACAAGAATCTAAATCTCATGCTAACGCATGATATTATTAGCTCAGTTAGAGTAGAACGCTAGTTCTTTGTTTTTAGAAATCACCAAATACATCTGCCGAAAATTCTTGTCAAAGTTATTGTAAATATTATATGTAAATACATCATATGTACGTACGTATGTAACATACATAATCACTCCTCATAAGCATTTTGGTTCTCTTTCACTTGATACAACAGAGATAATTGCAGTGTTAAATTTTTAGTTTAAAACCATACCTGTCTGTCCAAGGTTTTGCTGTATGAATAGAAGGCAACACACGCTTTTTCGATGAGATCAGCAGTTTTATTCTTCCAACTTTGTTTTGATTCTAGAATCACAATCAAAACAATTATTACCCACTGACCCAATTGCACTCTTCTTATTTCACTAATCTCCTTTTTCAACATCTCCATACCATGGAAAGCACTTCTTGTCACTAACAAAAAAAAATGAATCAAGCAGCCTCTATTACCATGATGAGGATAAAGAAAAAGTGCAAAAAAAGCACAGAAAAACTTTTAACCAATCCGACACTTTCTAATACGCCGCCCAAGTGACTACGGCAACCATAGCACAATCCTTTGAAGGAAATTTAATGTTCCATATATGTGGCTGTATGCGAATGTATGTGTTGTCATATGTAGGGTGTTTATCTGAAGAGCTCTTACCCTCGTGATCTGCTTTTATCGCTTTCAACAGTGTGAATGAAGTATAATAGATATATCATTTTGAGCGGCTCCACACTCTTCCATCTTTCCTCCTGTTGTAGATACTTTTGTATGCTGCATCAGAAGCAGATCTAGAAGCGGCATCAGGACTAAAGAATCATTTGCTCGTGTTCTCACTTGACACTCCAAACTCTCTCAGCCCTTGGGCCAACATGTAATCCATCTTTACCTTCTACTAACAAAACAAGCCTTGAACATTTGAAACATTGAAACTGCCTTGTGTTCCGGATGGGGGAGAGTTTGTGTAACCGGAGATGTGGCAAGTTAAACGCTTGTTGAATGCCATTCGCAGTGTGAAACAACGTACAAGTAGTTGGGCCTTGATGGCCTTTGTCGTCGGCGTTTAATGCCTCCTTGTAGTTCCAGGATAACAATAGTCTCAATGAAAGTTCGTACATGAACGTCGTGTTTTCGGTGGGTCGTTGGGTGTTTGTTTGTGAGTGGAGATGGGGTATGAGGTTAGTTGGTTTATCTCGAATTAATAATTATGTAGCAACTCTACCGCAACACTAAAGTATTGAAATGTAATAAATTTTCGTTTAATTATTCATTACAGGAGAGGAGAAACTACACTCGCATATACTGTCGATAGAGAACGTTGACAGGCACAAAGGTGGTGTTTACATTTGCACAGCAAACAATGGCGTCGGACAACCAGCATCTAGTCAGGTTGTTCTGCATGTTCTATGTAAGTATACAAATAAATTTATTATTGACAAGGAAATATTGTAGATACTATCTTTAGGCCACGGGACAATCATGTCTGACGTCAAACTTCTTATTAGTTCGGCAGTAGGCTTGTATTCCAAGTTTACTTGACATCTACAAATATGTAGGTGTTTCAAATCTCTTCTGGGTTTTGTGAGACATGAACGTCAATCCCAAAACGGTGCCATTTGTTTGATTAGTTTTGCAGGTTTCTGGCTATTTGTAATTTTTATAACACATTTTCCATTCTACCGCTTATAACTCTTTCGTTAGAGAAAAGTTGAAAATTCTAACGTTCACATCCCAATTCATGTTCAATTGATTGTCGTATCAATGACAATTACATGAGTTGGTTTTAGTAACTTCACAACAATGTTTGCTATTGTAACTATAAGGATGTAGATACAGAACCGGAAAGCAGTCAGCGCCTGCCGAAGTAATAGCATCAGACGTTTCCGATATTTAGAAGTATTTTACATCAGTTCTGGATGGCTACCCACTAAACTACTTAAAACAGCGGAGATTGAGTTGGTAGGGAGATATTAATTGACAAACTAATGCCCGATGAAAGTATGACCGGTAAATGCAAGCTCAGCATATTTTGCAAGATAATCAGGAAGAGAGACCATTTAAAGGGTATCAACTACAGAGAAATCTATCTCCTATATTACCTTATTTATAATTCTATATAAACAATTGACTCCGTATGTCTACAATCTGATCTCATCAGTCTGGTTTTAGGTCTGGTGAGTTCACTATCGGTAAGTTGTTCATCTTACTACAGATCTTAGAAAAAGACCCAGAAAGTTTGAACTGATGCACACCTTTTGGAACTTTTGAACATTCAGAATTTTTGAGCTACGCCTTCCAAAACTACCTTCCATGGTTTTTTCATTAAAGCATTGCCAGGTCTATTTAGAGCTGCTGAAATGTAGGAATTGTATGCCTATTACTAGGTGGGGTGAAAAGTAACCTCCTTGGGAATGAAAAACAAAAATTTTTAAATGTTTTTTTCCTTTATTCAATATGGCCTCCTTTTAGTTTGATACACTTATTCTAGCGATTTTCCAACTTCTTCATCCCGTCCGAAAAGTCATTTTCCGGAAGGTCTACAAAATACTCCTCCGTGGCGTCGATGATATCCTCGCTTGAGCTGAATTTTTTGTTGAAGAGCCATCTTTTGAGGTTTGGGAAGAGATAATAGTCCGAGGAAGCCAAATTGGGCGAATACGGTGGATGCGACAGCAATTGGAGCCGTAAGTCATTGATTTTAGCCATGGTTGTGCGTCGGTGCATTGTCTTGTAAAAACAAATTTTTTTTTTCGCTTCATGTGAGGCCGTTTTGCAGCGATTTTGGCTTTCAATCGCTTCAATAATGCACAGTAATACTCGCTGTTGATGGTTTTTCCATCGAGGTAGTCCACGAAGAGTATGCGACGACAATCCTAGAAAACCGATGCCATAACATTTCCGACCCATCGAGTCGCCCTCGGCCGTTTCGGAGCACTCGTGCCGGCTTCAGTCCATTGCTAGGCACTCATTCTGTTCTCTGATGTTCAACAGTTACCAATCGACGCCAAAAGTCCGCCCGATTCCGAATCAGCAAGTTAAAACACTCTTTTGAAGTGCTCTCTCGTTCGTGTTTTTGGTCAGAAATGAGTATGCGCGGCACCCAGCGGCAGGGTAACTTTTTCATATGCAGAATATTGCCCAAAATATGGCGTGTGCTCTCAGTATTAATCATTGTGGTATCTGCTAGCTCGCGCACCTTGACTTTCCAAACTTCAGCCAACACCATTTCATGTATTTTTTTGACATTGTCCATCGGAGGACCTGCCGTTAATTGGTAGTGGAGTTGCGGCCACCACGAAACTCTCGAAACTAATATTTGACGGTGTAATCTGACGGAGCATTAGCCCCATAATATTTATTCAACTTTTCTTTTGTTTCCTTCGCCATTTTGCCTCTCAAAAAATAATGTTTTGTGAGAGAACGAAAATCATTTTTGTCTATAGTCAACATGATGCCAAACACGTCAACAACAATCAGCTGTCAAAACAAAACTAAAGACAGTATCGCACTGAAATTTGGCATGGCCGGCTAAATATAAACGGACTTCAAGGCACCATAAACCTTTTTGCAATAGCAGCGCATTCTGGCGGTCAAGGAGGATCACTCCACCTAGTAGGATGTCATTGTAAATGTAATAAAACCCGTAAGAAATGAGCTTCACAACATTGCACATTCTTAAACCACCTTTGTAGCCGACTTCAAAAGAAAACTTAAAAACTGTACAGCAAGTACTTTATTTAGAATTTTAACAGAAGAAAAATAATAATCTAGTTATTCGCTTTGGAAAGCAGTAAAGGTTTCGAAAAGACCCTCAGTCTCCGTGCCACAAATCTAAATAATAATAAGTGAGATTAAGAAAAAGCGGAAGCCTATCTGGATAAAATCTTTAGGCCAATCGATGATCAAGTGCTTATTCATTATGTATCAGAGACAGCAGCTGAGAATTATAAAATAACCAAATTAAAACCAAAGAAAGCTCCCGATTATGACCTAATAACTGAAGAATGTTGCTTTGAGATCTATTAACCAAGCTTATCTATATTGTAAACACAGCACTGATCTAAGCATATGTTTCGAGTCATTGTAAGTCATAATTATACCAAAACCAGTGGTTGAAGGTGTAAGAAAAAACGTGAAAACTAGATTAACATGCAAAAATAACTAAAACGCTAACTACATAGTTTTATTTTAACGGAAGCATTTTATACGTCGATGAATGAACTTCTGAATCAAGGAAAGTGCGTCAATTACCCAGTAGCGCCTGCGGAGATAATTGATTGTAGCCTGGGTGAATAGTATGCATAGCAGATTCGTATCCTTGACTAATGAGCACTGTGTACAACTAGATCTCCTTCGGTAAAATAATTGGATATCTTTCGGAAGTAGGTTTCATGGTGTCCCTTAGCTCAGGAACGGCGTGACTCAGGAACGGCGTGACTCAGGAACGGCGTGACTCAGGAACGGCGTGACTCAGGAACAGCGTGACTCAGGAACGGGTTCGTCCCACGAACAACCAGAACGCTAAAATTACTGGTAGATCGTGTTTCCTGAGATCACTACTGCATTTGCTGCCTCTTAGTAATGTGCAGTCGGAATCGCACAACCTGTACATGTCCAGCGCTTTGTGTCACTATCCAAGTTCAGATCACATCGGATCTCATGCTGATAGTCTTGGACATTAAGAATTTGTAAAAATTTCGTTGAATTTGACTTCCGTTTACGGTGTACGAAATCCTTACGCTGCAGTACCTGTTGAAGTAGTTTCTGCAGTTTGAGAGCAGCCTCAATCGTATCCAATCCATAAAGACAGAATGACTCCCTTGGAATTTTCTCCGCTGCTGTGAAACCCGCCTCTTCATCATTGGCCAAGGTGTGAAGAAATCTAATTATCATATATTGATAACAGTTCAAGCCATCGGTGACGGCAGCAATCAATAGATAATAGGGTTGCCGTCTTTCTCTTTTCATACGATGCACTGCATGTCAGTATCATCTCGTTCGACTAAAATCTGTCTGCAGCACTTTTTAATGTCGACCATGAATCCGATTTAATGCGCTCACCACTTCAGGATAATAGTTGCCAAACCATTTTGCAGAGTTGGTCCAACATAAAGACAATCGTTTAATGAAATGCCCTATTTGTCTTTTATAGATGCGTTAAAGACTGTTCTTAGATTAGTCGTTTAACTCGTTTCTTTGTACACGCCATGATAAGAAATTTAACAAACACGTTAAGATTGGACATCTTCCTGGACTAGTTCCATAAGGCCGATGTCCAGATACTCGCCCATATAGTCTTCATATAACGTTGTAGTGTTGCAGAAAGATTCTGCTGAAAGTATTATCATCTTCTTAACAACCAGAGAAACCAAGAAATCTTGTAGAGGGCTATACAACAAGAGGTGTTTTTTACAAATTTCGCACTGTTAGTAAACTGTCAACATTCAATTATAATTGCGATGACAGTGATACGTAAAAACGAGGAATTGATATTTTCTCAGGCGTATTTCTTGATATCTCCAAAGACGTGGATTCAAATTCAACATACAACAGGAATTGCTTTTAAGCCTTTATAATTTACTGAAAACTTATTTCGAGAATAGACTTTTCCATTGCACTCACGAAAACGAGTTTTCGAAATTCAAATAAATTCTCACCGGTGTCCCGCAAAGAAGCGTTCGTCCACTTCTACATCTCCCATATACTAATGATAGATCGCAAAAAAAGGAAACCGTTTAAGATACGTTTTCTTTTGACACTGTTATATTAGCAGTAGGTATTACGATTAAAGAAGCAACAGCTAAACTATCATCCAAAGGGTCAAATCTATTCAAGTAAACGTTATTTAAGGAAGAACAAGCAGGTTGCCTACCTTTAAAAACTCGCTCCATATTTCGTTCGCAAACAAGGCTAAATACTTCAAAATGACATACGGCGCAGTATTAAAATCTAAGCCGAATACGAAAAAGAAACTTTCTTTATGTTTCGAACACAGATACAGATAAATGTACGGGTAACTTTGAAAATTTTCCAAGCTTATCATCAAGAACAAGCTACGTAAGTTACTACTTACATTTTACGAAAAACAAATCAAAAATGGCCGTATTGTTTTTTTTGAAATACCCTCCTTGAAGATCAATACACTTTTACATGCATTTGAATCAATTTTTGAAGCACTTTTTCCCCTCCTTACGAGATTCTTTAGGCGTGGAAAAATATTAAATCTCGTAATTTATTTTTGAAGTGAGGAAATAAAAGAAATATATTTAGTGCCAAATCAGGACTGTACGGCAGATGATAATTCAATTTTGAGTGCTCAAGAAATCACTTGTTTGCGCCGACCTGTGAGAGTTCGTAGCTCGAGAATGATCCGAGTTCGACGATTACTTTTCCTTATTTCTCCAAAAACTTCTGCCGACCAAATAGTGGTCTACCATTTCAGATTAGCCATTCTGCGATGATCTACTGGCACTGTGGCGGCATATCCGGTTTTTCCAAAAAAACATACGTCCATTGTTTAGTTTCGGGCTCGTATATATAAATCCCGAATTCATGCCCTGTGACAATAGAATTAACGTCTTTTAAAGCACCGCGATGGAACTTTTCCAACATTTCCTTGGTTCCAACCGAGGCATGACTTTTGGAGCGAAAGAATCTTTATATAGCCAAATGTTCATGCAATATTAAATGTATGCAAATTCAACCAATGCCCAAACATAGCTCAATTTTATGTTAAGTCAGATAACATATCGATGTTTTTTAGCACAATAACATGAGCTATCCATGCCATTTGTTTCGTAAGGAATGACGATTTGAAATCTGTTGCCAAATTTTGGACCTAGGTTGATAAAATTTACCGCTTTTTAATAGCGGAACAAGCAAAAACATTCCTTGGAAGGGCACCGGTCAAACAGGTTTATTTCATTATATAAAACTGCTTGATAAGTTGAAAATTGCAGCAGCAAGAATCTCATACCTATCAACATATGCGATCCTCACAGTATCCATGGAAGATTTTTGCCTTCTCTCGGTTGAAAAAAAAAAACCTGTGTTGATACCATTTTCTGACATTTAGCCTAGAATATTCAGACCAAGTAGATGTCGCTGAAATGCAAATCTTCGCCTAAATTCTAAGGTGGTGTAATTCTCTGTGAGCGGGTGTACCATCTTGCTGGAACGAACAATGCTCGAGATCCAATTCGGTAACTAGCGGCAAAAAAAAAAATCGTTTAAGATCTTTCTGCATTTACAGAACCTTGGTGCCGTCGGCATCCTCAAAAAAGTCACTTTGAGGAGATGCAATGCATCTTCGTGCATATCATGTAGATTCTCTGTGCAAATGCAAATGCTAATTTCTTTTTGAATTATATAACCACTTGAGTGTAAATTGGTTTCGTCGCTAATTACGATTTTGGATACGAAATCACCCTCTTCTTGTACCGGGCTTAACAGAGTATGGGAGTAAGTAAATCTCTCTTGACGGTTAGCAGGCAGCAATTGACGAACGGTTAAACCTTTATAAGGTAACATTAACAGGTCTTTCAACAAAATTTGACGCAACGAACGTTAGCTTATACCAAGTTGTGCTCATCATTTTCTCTTGGACGTCCGCGGGCATAGTAGTGATATTCTCGGTCCAACGAGCAATACGACGCCGGGCACTTCTTGCGACATCTCTAGTGGACCTAGTTTAGACGCGAGACACTCACAAAAACGCTTAATTGTTCGCGCACATGAGCAAGATGGCGAGGAAAACGATGACAAAATTCACGCTGCATGAAAACAGCGAATACGCAATATCAAAATTCAAGGCTTCTTAGAGCCTTGAAATCAATAAAGAGTTATTCTTTATGATTTGCAATAGTATGAATATGTTAATCGGTCATATGCAGATTTACCTACCCTTGCAGTGGTAGCGGCCAATACGACTGGTGACAAATTGGCTCATGCCTTCACCACAGCCAGACATGATCTTGCAAGAGATGCTTAGGAGATTATAGTTGACGGATCTAAAAATAACTTTTTTTTTATGAATCCACCAAGTCACTCGATGCTCCCTTAAATTTTTCGGCAAATAGGCTGTTCGGTCCGGCCACCTTTTTTTACTCAAGTTCATTCTTCTCCCCAGCACTTAGTGCAGTTTGTAAGTTGAAGGATAAGCGATCTTGCCTTCTTGCACACGGTTTTCTTATTAATAGTTGGCCAGGGACTGCTCTAGCAAACTTATTGGCCCTAAATTTGAATTTCGCTATTCAGACTACCAAATGTTTTTGTGAGGTAAAATTAATAGCCATTGAAAGATATTCATCATTGTTACCATTAAACATTTTCACGAAGTATTCCGTACAAATTGTTAACAGGATCTATACTCTACTACAACTGTACTACTAGGTAAAAGTCGCAGAAATGATTTTTTTTTTATCCTTTATACCTGACAAATCGCTGGTTAAGTCTCTTTGTGGATGTTAAGGTTTAGAAAACGCATTACAGTATCCATTTTCCGATGTGCAGTTATACATACAGGCAATGTTTCCTTATTGCACCACCAAAGTAGTTTGCAAAAGTTTAAATCTATTTGGCCTACTTTCTTTTTGATGGTAGTGGTATCTGCATTGTAGTGTTATACGGACTTCGTCATATGCTGCATTGCTAATGCTCACAAAACTTGTTGTGGTAATGGCAAATGCAATGTGAGAGGCAATCATCTCCTATCTATCGTAAGAGTTGTTAACAACTTTTTTAAAGAGAGTAAGACAGTAAGTATTCGATTTAGTGTTATCCAAAAAGCATGCTAAGGAGATTCCTGGCAGGAAAGTACTATCGAAGATCTGCATGTCAGACCATAGTTACATCGAATTCAGGATCGGATGCGAGGTCTCAACTTAATCGAGAGGAGGCATCCACAAAAAAAAAATTAGACATAATTTAGGAAGGAGGTCGACAAGTCCAAAAGCAATCCCCCTAAGCCCATTATAAACATAAACTGCAGCAAGGTTGTTTCGAACCTGAATGGTACCCTTCCCAAGTGTTTTGAAATGGCATATCTATCTAGAAAGCAATCTGCGGCCATCTGCAACCCGTTCCTTTGTAGAAAGTATTTCTGCAGCATCTTCGTTAAGAAACCAGAAAACTTCTAAATAGGTCACTTATGGCTAATTTAAGGTTAGTTGCAATTCGTACAGATCGAAAAGAATACAAATCGCTAACTCGGATTTTGAAGAATAGCTCTTATAAATTATTTGCCATGGTTCGAAACTGTCGGCAGGTTGGTCCAAGTCATCAAAAGAGGAAATTCAGCCAGGCTGGAATCACTCAGAAAATCTGACGGCACCTATACTGAGTCACAAGATGAGACTTTGCATCGCACGCTATAGCTTGTTGTTCCAAGTAACCCAATCAAAACCACTTCACAACCAGCTCCTAGTACCGGAGTTCCTAGTGAGCTGGTATTTGACATCGGTTGTGGCAACGGATGAGACCATTAAACATGCTTTTGCTTCCTTTGATAGCTTTAAGTTACCTTGCACCTATGTAATATACTCAGCTATGTTACAAAAAGGTATTGATCAGCTGCTGGATAAAGATAAAGATACTCTTTACTGCTAGCTTAGTACTGGCATATAAAAGGTATGTTCAAAAAGTAAGGTGATGTTGTCCACTTCAAAGTAATCCCCTCAGATATATCAAACTTGTGCCAACGCTTTTCCTCCTCCTCCTCCATCCTTGAAGCACCTCTCATAAGCACTTTTTGGTATAGCCTTGAGCTCTTCCAGCTATTCCGTTTTTATTTCCTCAATCGTTACAAATTTCCAAATCCTTTTGAAAAAATTGCCTTGCGAATGCATCTACTGTCGCGTTACTGCTCAACGCGTTTAAAAGTTCTGACATCTACGCACAAGCATACGCGTATGATGTATCTGTACTATCTATTGGATCGTTTATAGCGAGTTTGCTCTTAAGTGCAGGTAGCGCTAAACGTGATCGACGATTCGTGCCCTATAAATGGGCTTTCAGTCAATCCTGGATAACAAACTAAACATGTTTCGTCGAAAGCCTCTAACATCCTGTCTGGCTGGTGGCATACAATTAGCTGTCGGTAAGATACGGGACTTGCCACCGAGAAGATCCTTTGGATCTACAAGGCTAGGATAAGGGCAATAACACCCTATGCTCTAACAAACATACGTGATAACTGATTTGACGAGATTCCAATTAACGGTCTGTCTCGGCTGCATGTTGGCTTTCCCTAGTACGCCAGGCTCCACCCCAGACACATTAATGAATCTCTCTCCCCATATTCACATTTCTTTCTCCTTGGAAATAAATAGTTTTTTAGCTCTAGACTAATAAACCCACCATCAGATCCAATGACAATAGAACTCCTGCAGCAAAAAAATACGACATTGACTTTCCCTATGCCCAAGACTGGTTTTAGCCAGAATCTGCACCAGGGTAGCTCATGGGTGGCTCCAAAACCGATAAAGGATACGGCGCTAATAGGATACCAACACCAGAGCTGGGGAACAACAACGTTAAATTTTACTCCTCGTAAGGAAAACTTGCGTCTGCCTTCCAAGCAGAGATACCATATACACAATCCTGTTGGCAACGAACTATATTTAGATGAACCGGTGAAGGGGGCTGAAGCATTTGTGTATGTAACGAGAAGCGAGCTGCTCTTAGAGCCTTGCCGAACCCTCTTATGACTTTCAAGATATTTCTAGAGTTCAAGACATCACTGAACTCAATCTGAAGGCCGTATTTACTGAGTCTTATCTGGGTCGTAGGTCACAAGGGGTTCACCGAAAATGAAATCGCTGAAGAATTTGTCCAGGAAGGCTCACTTGAGAGTTTTTCAGGAAACGAACCTACGTTAGGCCTACCTGCGTCCTCGGTTAAGGCTTCCATTGAGTTTTATAAGAGCACGACTCCCCGGGGTTGTTGGCAGACCAAACGAATGCTTTACGACATCTCTAAGAGGTCACTTTTGCTAAGCACTTATTATACATGTGCTGGATTAAAATTAATGATAGCCGACCGCGGAGCATTGCTTTTTGGATTGTTGCATCAGACTGCGGGTATTTTGCATTTTTTTTTTTTTTTAATTCCGCTCGGGCACCAAGGGGATATGAATGCCCTTTTACTGGCTTTTCACCAGGGCGCGGTTAGAGTTGACGCCGAAGGGCTTTTCATATAACTACATTTCAGTGCGATACTGTCTTTAGTCTTGTTTTGACAGCTGATTGTTGTTGACATGTTTGGCATCTTGTTGAGTATGGACAAAAACTATTTTCGTTCTCTCATAAAACATTATTTTTTGAGAGGCAAAACGGCGAAGGAAACAAAAGAAAAGTTGGATAAATATTATGGGGCCAATGCTCCGTGAGATTACACCGTCAAATATTGGTTTCCAGATTTTCGTGGTGGCCGAAACTCCACTACCGATCAAGTCCGCAGCGGCAGGCCCTCCGATGCGGTTACAGAAAAAAATACATGAAATGGTGTTGGCTGACCGGAAAGTGAAGGTGCGCGAGCTAGCAGATACCACAAAAATTAGTACTAAGAACACACGCCATATTTTGGGCAATATTCTGCATATGAAAAAGTTATTCTGCCGCTGGGTGTCGCACATACTCACTCCTGACCAAAAACACGAACGCGAGAGCACTTCGAAAGAGTGTTTGGACTTGCTGATGCGGAATTGGGCGTACTTTTGGCGTCGATTGGTAACTGTTGAACACCAGAGAACAGAATGAGTGCCCGGCAATTGACTGCAGCCGGCACGAGTGCTCCGAAGCGGCTGAGGGAGGATCGATGGTCGGAAAGGTTATGGCGTCGGTTTTCTGGAATTGTCATGGCATACTCTTCGTGAACTACCTCGAAAAAGAAAAAACCATCAACAGCGAGTGTGACTGTGCATTATTGAAGCGATTAAAGGCCGAAATCGCTGCAAAACGGAATCACATGAAACGAAGAAAAATTTTGTTTTTGCAAGACAATGCACCGGCGCACAAGAGCCTCGCAACCATGGCTTAAATCAATGACTTACGGCTCCAATTGCTGTCGCATCCACCGTTTTCGCCCGATTTGGCTCCTTCGGACTATTATATCTTCCCAAACCTCAAAAGATGGATCATCAACAAAAAATTCAGCAGACCTTCCGGAAAATGATTTTTCGGACGGGATCAAGAAGTTGGAAAATCGCTAGAATAAGTGCATCAAACTAAAAGGGGACAATATTGAATAAAATAAAAAAAAAAAAAACATTTAAAAAAAAATTTTTTCATTTCTAAGGAGGTTACTTTTCACCCCACCTAGTATTGACGTTGTGGGTACTGGTACTGCAGGCTAAAGTGCTTACTCATCTTTATTCAAAGAACTCCATCCAAATATTATATTAAAAGGAATTTACAAGGATTATAATGACTAGTTTTATGGCTTAGTGCTTGTTGTGGTTTCGACTCAGTGTAGTTGTCGTCGGATTTTCTGATTCCGGATTCACCTGCAGCTTCAATCATTATTTCTTCATCTGTAGATATTTCAATCTTCAAATTGGTCTTAAGTGACTTCTAAAGAAGTTGTTAAGTTTCATTAAGTAGTCGCTGCAGGTCTGCGTTCCTCCAACGAAATGGCGATCTGAGGGATTGTTTTCTTACACTTATTAGTTTTTCATGTATTTAAAATGTTTATTTGGCATTGCGGATATTTCTCCTTTTACCTAGTGTTAGTTCTTTTGTTTGACTTTTTTTAACTTAAAGATTTCGTCTCAATGAAAACGCTGTAAGTACTAGTAAGTGTGTCTATGTCTGCCCATAGACTGCTCTTTTTATATCGCCTTCAGTCATCTTTTTCATCACTATCCTCCTTATATAACTCACTATCTGGTGAAAGAATGAATAGATTTGCATCTAAGATGCTAAAAGCTCAGCAAATGTTTTAAGGGTGTATTTAAATAACAGAAAAACTTCTATTAACATCTAGTATCCACTGTTCCCAAACGGAAACATATAGGTTGAGACTTGAACTTACATCTACCCATAGTGTAATTCATATAAAGTAATTAAGTAATTCAATTAAAATATAAAATGGTAAAGTAATATAAATAAATAATTAATAACAACCAGGTTATTACTTACTTCCCTCTCAATCACGCGATGTGATGACCTCACAAAGGCAGTGTAAACACGTTGAAAGCACTCTTTGAAATGACGAAAGGCAGCTGGCTTATCAGTTAGCCTGTCAAACGTTGCATATAAACAACAAAATCACGAAATAAGGAACTTACAACCCCAGAAAATGACAATTTGGTGAAAAATAATTAACATATATTACGAGTATATTACAATTGTTTATATCTTATAAGACTTCTAAATGCAAAACTTCGGTATTATTGGCAGCTTATCGAATGTTCTGAAATGCACGATAATATCTCTGACCAGATGGCTTGTCTATTAGATGGCATCTTGCCCTTGCTCTTTCTCTGGGTGTGAATTTGTTCACTATAAAGCCATGCGTCACAGAAAAATGGTTGACTTCATGCCAACCAAACTACCTTGGCATTGATTTTGTTTGATTTCTGTGTGGCATTTTTAGAATCTTTATCTTCCTAAGCATCCTAAAAGCATATGATTTAGAAATTTAAACCTTTTCCGCAGATAGTTTGTATACTGTTTTTTTACCTTGTAACACAATTTTCTACTTTCAGATCCGCCAGAAATATCTGTGGAACGACCTACAGTATTCTCAGGAGAAGGTCATGAGGCGATGCTAGTTTGCATTGTACACGGAGAAACCCAACCTGAGGTATATTCCTAGCAATATTTAAAAATAAGATATAGTAATGAATGTGAAATGTCTATATGAAGTTCTTTTGTGTGTATGTAAAAATGTCCTTGTAAGAGGTTAAACTTCCCACTAACAGCAAACTGCTCTGCTCTGCAAACATAAGCTAAGTCTTGAAAATTTTGTCTGCCAAACTTCAAATACATATATTACAAACTTCGGGATATATAAACTTACAGCGGGCCATCATTTGAATACACCTATATTCTCTGGCAGTGCGTCATAATTTGTTCACGCTCCATATATTTGACAAACGCGTTCCGTTCTTTAAAGATTTATACGCTTTCTCCTTGAAAATAAGTACCCATGGGCAAAAGCTTGGATATTTGTACGAGTACATTCCTTGTGGGAATTCCAAAATGAAATGAAATTTCAGTAATTTAATCTATCCCACCCCTGGCGCTGCATTTTGCGGGTAAAGGCAATATCGCCACTTCACCTAAATCATGTAAATGGTTGGGGCCTGTTTTTTCTTTCTTTTTTTGTTGGCTGTTGCTCTCCTTTATCCTGCATTTACCCAGTTATCGTGCCTTGAGCCAGACATTTTGTATATGGTTGTGTGTCTTTTTTTTTTTTGAACTAGGTCAGGAAAATACGATTTTAGTAGACTGGCACACGGCATGGCATGTCAACTTATCCGTACCTCTGGTGTTCAGTATTTCATCACAGACCTAACCCTTGAGCCAGGTCACTCTTAACATGCCTACCATGTTCCAAAGGCCGCCCAGGGATAACTCCGACTAAACCTTTCTATTGCTGGGCTTTGCCGTGAGCCAAACCCCTTCAAACGGTCCCAAAACGAAGACCTTGTCCGTATTTATGTCGTCGTTTCTGTTCATTTGTTCTTTTTTTGTAGTGGTTTTTTTTATTCTTGTTTTCGCTTTTTGACATCCAGGCTCCTCGGAATAATAATTTAAGCTCGCACCAGCGCCAAAATTCAGCGAAAAACTTCAACACAAACGACTGCAGATGGTTGCAAGCACTTAAAGCGTCAGTAGCTGGACGTTCCCTATGAGAAATGCGCGGACTCCCAAAGTGGATTTCCATTTAAAGGGAAGCGAAATCGTTGTTTTAGGATCCATTTTTCCTTCGTCATCGATTTTTTTCTTATTGTGTTTGCAAATACGTTTGTGAGTACAGCCATCCCTGGTTCGGTGCATAAAAACAGTTTTGAAAACGCAAATCGTTCGCTTTACCGTCACTCCGGGCGGTGCACTAGAGCACTAGGACAATTTCGCAAAGTTTTCATCTTCGTTTTTATTTCTATATGCTCGTTAAAAAAGAGTGTAGAGAAGAGAGAAGATTGCAAATAGGGGTAGAGAAATAGAAAATCTAAAGCATAATGGAGAAAAGGATATTGTGTTTTTTTTTCACAGGCATGCTATGCGCTCATTGAATCATTTTAATGTAGACAATTTTACGCGTTCATTTTTTCACCAAAAAACATTTAAGCAAAAGAAATCCAGAAAAAGACTTTGGTTAGGTGGTGGAGGTTCGCTACGGACGGATACTCCGTAGAAATGACTAGTGTGACCAACTCCAACAAATTTTATAGGTGAATAAGAAAAAGAATGGAGGGGGAGCTATAATTTTAATTTAATGTACCGCAACCTTATAATGAATTGCAACGAACTCGAGTTGCAATATAAAGTAAATTACACCGATGCAGCTATTGTAGATAGCGGTATAAAATGTTAACGGGTACGGTGGTTCAAAGAATATTAAGTGGATAGATAATTACCGACCAAAGTCATCATTGGGACCTTAACCGCAATCACAGAACTGGCGAGGATTGTAATTAATTACATGTTTGAATTTAGCTTGGAATAGAAGCATATGATGACATTTACGAACATTTTGCAAGAACGGACAAACATCACTCCGCCCTCATAGGAGGTATCAAAAATAAGATAACGTAAGCCGTACGACTGTATGTTCAGTGGAGGATTTGTATAAAGTCGAAGGGTATTCGACTCTACTGGCGTATTTGGTATGGACACTTCCATCTCTTTATGACAAGATCTATTAATTCCTGTCTTATGCTTTCTTCGTTGAGTCAAAGAATTATAGTAGAAAACTCAACACATCAACCAAACCCAGATTTTGGTTCAAGTATGTCCCTCTGCATTTTCGTCGACTGGGATCACACTTCCTTATTAGATATAAGTACGTAATATAACTTGCGACATTCTTATTTTTGGTCGAACAATAAAAGCAGACACATATTATTAGCGCAATTTAAGTGTGACACCATGTCCACATTAAAAATATTACTGGCGTCCATAAGATACAGCAATGATGAAAGTATACTATCTAACGTATTATATGTTAACTTCTTTATATTCTAGAATAAGGTGTTCCATAAATTGTTGATGCACTATGAGATCTTAACCCATTTGCGCCTTCTGTACTAAAAAAACGACACCTTTTTAACTCATCATTACGAAAAACCTGTTACAATAATCAATTAACTATTACGTGTATTTATCAATAGATGTCATTACTTTTCAATTTTAAATGATAAAAATGATATTCAAAGTAAAGTTACGGTCATTTTTTGACATTTGGCAACATCATTTTTTCGATTTAAGAGATATGATTAATTTATTTTTTTTTTATTTACAGTATTTAACAGGTTCTTGGTTTAGTTTCAAATCCAACGATTAGATTATTTACTATCGTAAATAAAATAATAAAATACTGTGCTTTTTCTGACCAAATATAAGATTTATGTAAGTATTCAGTTTACTGTGGTCTTTTTAGTACAATGGGCACAAGTAATATCGGGTTTTCCAATAACGACTGGGCAACTTTTTTTTTTTAATAAAAGGCAAACCATTTGAGATTTTCAAAAACTTTATTATTGGCTTGAACTACAATCATGAAGTACAATTTATGAATATATCTCGACTTCTTTTATATGGCCACCGCGGGCACGTTTGCAGTGGTCGATTCGTTGGACCCAATTTTCAACGACTCGGCAACACATTTCGGCCGAAACGGCCGCTATTTCGCGTTCAATGTTGGCTCTGAGCTCTTCCAACCTCGTCGGCGGGTTGGCATAAACCAATGACTTAATGTAGCCATACAGAAAATAGGCAAGCGGCGTTAAATCGCACGAACGAGGTGGCCAATCGACTGGCCCATGTCTTGAAATAACACGCTCACCATACTTACTCTTCAATAAATCGATTGTAGCGTGTGCTGTGTGGCTTGTGGAAACATCCTGTTGAAACCACATGTCGTCCAAGTCCATATCTTCCAATTCGGGCCAAAAATAATCGGTGATCATGGTGCAATTATGCTGACCATTCATAATAACGTGACGATCTTAATCGTCGACGAAAAAATATGGCCCAATAACGCCGCCGGCATGCAAACCGCACCAAACAGTTATTTTTTGTGGATGAAGTGGTGATTCATGAAGCACATGTGGGTTTTCACCCGACCAATAACGCATATTTTACTTATTCATGAACCCATTGAGCCAAAAATGAGCTTCGTCACTGAAGATGATTTTGCGATGAAATTCATCATCTTGGCGCATCTTCTCCAGAACCCAATCGGAGAACGTACGTCGCTTCAAATGGGCCATCGGCCTTAATTCTTGTGTCAGCTTGATCTTATATGGGTGTAAACCAAGATCCTTACGCAAAATACGCTATAATGTGGTCTGAGCGATGCCCAATTCTTGAGAACGCCGTGGAATTGACTGATTTGGATCGTTTGCTACGGACATCTGAACGGCAGCGATATTTTCGACACTTCGACCAACTCGTTGTCCCACTGACACGGCAACATCACACAACGAATATGTAGACTCAAATTTTTGCACTAAACTTGTTATTGCCTGTCTACTAGGGCGAGAATTACGACCGAAAACGCTCTTAAAGTTGCAGTCACCGACTCCGAATATCTGTAGAAACGTTGCTAGTTAGTGTATTTTACCATGATGAAAATGTTGAGTTTACTGAATAAATTGACAGTGACAGTTTCATGATTGGTGAAAGATTGCGTTCACAAATTAAATTCAAATTTGTCAAGTCCCTATTGGAAAACCCTTTATATGTATATAAAAAAAAAAAATTCGTTGTTTTTATTCAGATCTGATAAAAAATGTCAGTTTTCCAAGCTTGTAAATTTTATTGGCCTCGAAGAAGCCGTTAATGCTATAGCAGACGAAGGAAGCGAGCATAAATATGATGTAGTGATTATACCGCCTGATCCAGCCGTTGTTACCGATAAAGAAGAAGGTGAAGATAATATGCAGACATAGAGACACAGCAGGAATATTGGAGGTGATGCGTCGATGTCATGATTCTTCTGAATGGGAAGACAGTGATGATGAACCTTTGTTTAGTAAAAGAAGTAGCCCATATTCTTATATTATGGTATAACTCCTAAGCGGAGACAATGTACTCCATCTTACTTAGCCCCGTCGTTTCAATTAACTAACAATACATGTTCGTCACGAAAAAGTCAGGTAATATATGAAGTAAAAGCTTATCACCGGTATAAATTTTTTAAAAAAATATTCGATGAAGAGTTTTTTGATCTTATCGTAAGCAATTCGCTACTAAAGGGTGATTCATCGTTATGTTTGATTTATAATGTCAAATACAACACATAAATTTGAAAGCAAACTCAAAATTTTTATTATTAATTAAAAGAACAATTCATCGAATTTACTTTTTAAAAATTATATCATATTAATTTTGGCCAGAACTACGTCTGAGGCGGTCCATTCTGAAGCTGGCTTATTTCCGAAGACCTGAGACTTTACGTATCCTCAGAGAAAATAGTCCAAAGGTGTGATATCGTACGATCTAGACGGTCAATTTACCGTAGCAAAACGTAAAATTAAGTGCTCACAAAAATGATTTCCCAACAAGTCCATTGTTTCACGCACTGTATGGCTCGTAGCGCCGTCTTGTTGAAACAAGAGCTCACCGAGACCATGTGCTTGAATTTCAGGAAGCATATAGTCCGTAAACATGGCGCGATAGCGGTTACCATTGACGGTAACATTCTCATTTGCCTCATTTCTGAAGAAGTATGGACCAATGATTCTACCAGCCCATAAACCACACCATACTTTTATTTTTAATGGATGTAATGGTAGCTCTTGGTACTCTTCGGATTGTTCATCAGCTGAAATACGGCTCGGAAGCGGGCTTCATTACTGAACAAAATTTCACGATAAAACACCGGATTTTCTTTGAGTTTTTCCAGAGCCTTTTCACTGAAAATATGACACAAATTCAAGTCGTCTGGCTTCAATTTTTATTCTCACATTAAATACGCCAAGTTGTCGAATACGCCAAGCCAAGCTGCTGATTACCACGACGGTGTAGGTCTTTCCATAATGATTTGCAAAACGATACTGAACAAGAATGATAAAACCGTTTGATAGAAGTCACGCATAATCTGTCAAAAAAGCCTATTGAAAATCAAACCTTACGATGAATCGCCCTATATATACTATGTCCAAGGTGTAATTTTAGTCCATCAAGTTTTAAAAGACCTAGATATGCCTATATCTCCATTGCATGGAGCAAATACTGAATTGTTAATTTTCTTTCTGGTGCTAGAGATATACAAGTACGTATAAAAATATCAGGCGTCCCACAACCTGCAATTCTGCAATCAAATCTGATCTTCTACAAGTCTACAATGGCCACACTGGTTAGCCGTATTCCCTCGATTGCAGAACAGAACACAATTTCCATTATTTGCTTACTACATGTGACTTTGTCTCTGACTCTATGACTATGCCTGTGTCCTTATTCTCTCTCGTTTTTCTCCTTTACTATGGCTTTCTTTTCACAATTCATCCAGCAATGCTGCCACAATAACAGAACGCGGTTTTGTTGCCCTCTACCACTGCATGGTGTACTTTAATTAAATGGTTTGGTTCCCTTAACGGTCCGATTGCTATGGTTGTGGAATATTCGTTTGTTCTCACTGTTGGGTCTCTGTTTTCCACATAATGACCCGAGCAGGGTGAAACCATTTTCCTCGATTTTATTTCACAACTCCGGACCAGTCTAGAAGTAGAAGCCCAATTAAAATATAAAAAAACACGTTATCGCTTTTTTCATGGTTAGGAAACGACATGGCCGGAATCAATTAAAATGTATTGGCCAACTTTTAATGGCAAAGAAAACAAAATATAATAAAACTGCAGTCATAAAAACTGCAGCCGGATTAACTGAATAAATCATGATGATTGCCTATGATATGAAGGTGATAAACTGTGGGGAGTACGAATATAATTAACATTTTTACTGTTAAAATGTTTTCTTATAAATTGTTGATCACAACAAAGTGGCATTGCTGCTTTGATACTATTGCACTTTTCTTAAGAATTTTTATCAAGGACATGTCGATCGATCAGAAAGCCGCTGACCGTTCTATATTCTGAATTGCAACAATCAAGTTCGTAAAATAGTGATTGCCATGCCTTCTAGTGATGTAAATTCTTACGCATACAGAGTTAAATTGCAAATGCTTACATGACCAGTAGCATAACACGGGCTTACGCTGTCATAGGGCTCACAATCCTGTGGGTGTATGGTATGCAAATGTGACGAATTAGATGGTAGCTTGAGATAATGGCACATTCACTGTTGACGAACCTGGCAAACGATCCTTAACAGATCCTGAGCACCAGAAAAGACTATGTGCAGACATCCAAGGAGTGTGAAGGGATGCTCCAGACAAAGCATAAAAAAAGGGATCTTTTCCAGGAAAAAATTTACATACAACCAGCGCAATAAGGATTGAAGTCGCAGCATTTACTCGGATGCGGATCCGGTGTAAGAGGAAGATTCAGGTAATAAGTCTTTAGCATCAGGCGCATAAGTGAGGACCTGACAACAATTCATATCAACTGTAAATGCTCCTTGACAAAACATACGAGCAATGCTCTAAATATGACGTCATTAATAGAGATTAATAATAAATAGAAGCTTTTTTTAATTTTGCTATGAAACATAATGTTACTATAGCCAGCATTCGCTTTACACACCTTGACTATTGATCAACAAACCAATAACCAAACTTATCGGAACTGCGATCGACCCAAGTCACTCCTCCTGTGTTTTGGATGTCCGAAAGTACTGAGCAGCTATAATCGATTTAGACCAATAAGATAATAGCCTTTGGTTTAAGCCCCAAAGTCCCAAAGCCATTATGAAGAGATTCATGTGGAACGGCTACTATCGCAAGTGAAAGCCAGAGCATTTCCCTTGAATTTCTTGCAGACTCCGATGCCGCCAGCATCGAACTTAAGAACTTGTGGCAGCACTGACGCCGCTGAGCGCTCCTACAGAAAAGAACTAGAAGGGCTCTCGAGCTCTGTTCGCTAAAAAGAAGGTAATAACATACGAGTAGGCTGCTCAAAGGAAACAAGAAAAAGGACAAGAAGTATTCTTTAAGCTTTAGAAAGGTGTTACTAGAACAATGAAGTTCGGAAGTCTTACCAAATAATAAAACCAACATGCCAAAGCAATAACCTAGATAACAGCAATAAAGGAGAAGGAAATACCATAGTAGTTCCACAAACGGTGTTGAAAATCTGTATCTGTAGAGAGTAGAAAAAGAGGAGTATCGAGCCTTATCGTAGAGTGCCGCGATAGGATCCTACTAAGGGATGCTAAGCAACTGGCAGCTTGCTTCAAGCCGGAATTCAGGCTCTTCGAAAAAGTCAAAGTCATCAAAGCTTAGCAGATGTGTTAAAGGAGCACTTCCAGCAGCTTCTCATAGACACAGACGAAATTCCGCTTTCAGTCAATTAGAAAGCCATTGCTTCTGCCAGTATAGGAAACGTTGCTCAGCTATTAAAAACGCAGTAGAACAACAAGCATTCTGACTCTGATTGTCTACAAGCGGAACGTTTGAAATAAAGAGTCGAGGTTTTGACAGGATGCAAGGGTGATACTCAACAGATTTTGGTGGATAAAAGTATGCCCCATCTTTAAGAAGGCGACCCTATATCTTGTTTCGAGACATATTTCTGCTGGACGTCGCATATAAGATTCTGTTCAGAGTGTGCTGTGAAAATTTTAAACTCTTCTGATGAACCCTATTCAGCAAGAAAATCTGATGGTAGTTACGAGTATAACTGAGTCGAAAGCGGATACTTTCTTTCGTGCTTGAGATTCATTTTCCAATTAAAGAGCTCGAAAACAACCTCTATTATCGAAGCTGCTAGTGAGCTGAGTAACGTAATACACCGTTGCTTGTATATGTCTTCAGATGTGGTAAAGGTTGATGCCAATAAAGATGCTGTTCCTTCTGTTTGTATGTAGGTCTATGTAGTCTGAGACCTATGGCATATACCGAATGGTGTTACAAGAAGTTATAGATCAGCTGCTGATAATTTTGAAAAAAATCTTTACTGCTAGCCTGGTACTGGCATACATACCGAAACCCTGGCGAACGATAAGAGTAGCCTTTATACCGAAGAGCTTCAGACCTATAAGTTAACCTTCCTTCATGATGAGATGGAACGTGCATAAAAAAAAAAAATGGGATGATCCAGAGAGAGTGCGATTCAGAATCTGATATGTAGAATTGCCGGTGCACTCGACAAGAAATACGCCTTGGGCATTTGTATCAACGTTGAGTATGCTTTCAACAACGCAACTTTTGACTGCATGTGTAACTCGGCCAGACAAAACGGATTAGATGAATGACAAGTTTTATGGATAAAAGCATTGCCCAAAGCGAACTTGCACTTGATATCTCCACTGCTATGGTGTATATTCTTCGACTAATTGCTCAACGCGGTCAATAGTTCGAAACGTCTATGCGCAAGCATACGCGTATTATGTCTATCTTAGCTGCATGGGGCCTTCCCTGCCACACCTGGCCCCGCTCTATATGCATTGATTAATCTCCTTCCCCTTGATATTCATATCTTTGGCTACATTTTCAAAGTTATCTTCAGTTTAAAAAGGAGTCTGTTGACTTTAATCTTATGGATATGGCACATGAGACAATGAAGCTGCAGAAAAAATACGCTATCGACGTTTCCTATGCCCAAGATTGGTTTCGATCCGAATCTGAGCCGGAAAAGGAATGTCTCGGATGACTCCAAAACCTATATTGATCATAGAACATCCTGCGATGCTTGCTGTGGAAGTGATTATGATACAACGGAATACTACCTCTGTGAATGTCCGGCTTACGATCGCATCTGAGTGCTCTGTTCCGAGAGAAAAAAATAAAAAAAAAATTAAAATCTGATGCTGGAATTGATAGTGTTAACATGGAAGGCACTATTTTTCACGAATATGTCTAGCTGTTGGTGTGCGCAGACGGCATTTACATCATCGATCGCTTCCAATTGGTCATCGTAGGTCCGTTCATACCAACTTAAGAAAAGGCGAATCGAATTGGGTTAAAAGTAAATGAGGACGGTACTAAGTTCATGTTGCTGACAAGTAAAAACAGATCTGTCAACCGGCAAGGAAACGACACTGTTGTTAACTTGGAAGTAGTTAAGGTGGTAGACATCAGCTCTACTATTGATACCTTAGTGGCAGTGGTTTCCTGGGGTCGGTTTCGCAAAGCAAATGGACTGAAAACTTGGAGTTCGGAAGACGAAATGCTACTATACGGAGCTGAGTGTTGAGTAAGCAGAAAAGCGGAGACTTTAAACAGAAAGGGGGAAATGGTACAACCGGAAACTCTATGCTGTGGATACATTCTAGAAGGCCAAAATACGTTTTCTACGCTGGCTCAGAAGCATCAAGAGAATGCACAACAATGTTCCGGCAAAGAGGACTATGATATCGCGGAAGCCTGAACACTAGATTTAGACAACTTGTAATAGCTTGCCTGAAATCGAGGAGAGGGGAAGTCTGCATGTGTCGGGCATATATTCTTTACTGATCGTGAGCCATTAAAGGAGCTACAAACAACTTAACGGCATCCTTTCTAGCCTTTTAAAGATCAAAAACTATGTCTTTTCAAATAATTGCTGCCAAATTGAGATGAAATGCATGAGCCCCCTGACGACTTTCGCATAGCCACATGTTACGTTCACTAAGCGTTTTTTTCTACTGAATTATAGGCATTAACTGGAAAAAATAGTTGTACTCAGATTTTGCACCGAAAAAGGCCATGGGTAAATGTAAACTACCAAGTCATACCACAACCTTTGGTGACTCAGATTCCTAGTACTATATGTATCAGAAATTAATAATAAAACACACATTGTGGCCAAAATGTGGACGCGTTTCAATCATATTTTTAGTACTGCCTGTGACTTTACTACATGTGCACCTTGAAAGTGTTTCGCCTACTAGTTGAACTATAGCTAATTCCTTGGTGGGTTTTCTCCATCTTCAATCTGCATAAAGAAATGCCTTAGGTAATAAAGATTAGCTTTCAACTTAAGTTTCGCTCCACGTGCAGATGAGATAAGGAATAAATATAATACACATGCATATGAGTAACTTTTTTTTGCAATTTTCTTACATTTACCCTACTTTCGCATCTACATGGCGCATTTACTTAAAAATTAATTTAACAAGAAGAGGGTAGATGTTGTCGTTTATATCGTTTATGATGAAAACTTTGTTGGCCTTGGAGTTTAAAGCAGTTTAAAGCTGATATTTTTTAGACTCTTTTAAGGACACACCCGTATACTTGCTGCTACTATGAATTACTTACTTTAATCTTTCTCCAGAACTGTCATCCACTGCAATTATATTTCAAGTAGTAAGTGTACTTTTAGGCAAACTGGGGTATTTTGTTTAGTTTGTAGATACTACTGCTAACACTTCTACTACCATTATCCTCGAATATATCACACTTCTTGAAGCACATCCTAATGTATGTCCTTAACCATTCAGATGCAGATTTATTCAAACACACAACATATACTGTGCTTACAGCCTCAAGCAAAGTGACATTAAGTTGCACTTCCACTTATAAACAGAACTTCTTAACCCTAACTGAAGCCTCCAGTTCTGGAGTGTGGCGTGGAGTAGGTATTCTTAGCACCTACATTTCTGGTTTATTTCACCAACTATTTACAGGCTTGAAGTCCTCTCTCATCTCAATATCCTCAGAGCTATAAGAAGACCTTGGTAATGTATGTTTGTGACAAGTCAAGGTCCTTAAAATTAAATAATTTAATTACGTGAATTAGTAATGTAGCATGAATGGCATCGAGTGGTACAAGTATAAGTATCTAAGAACTAATATCTGTTTGGTCCATTAGTTGCACTAGATTTAAAGATATTAGGTAAGTTTCACGTGCACCTCAGTATAAGTAAAAGCAAAAATGGTATAGCTCGGAGGAGACATGTGAAATATTGTTGTTACGAATTCATGACCCAAGGTGGGATACGTTTAGGAAGCTTATGTACGTATACTCCATTCTAGTTACACAATGCACTTTCTAATAAGGATTATTCGAAACAGCATTACATGTGAGCCAAAAAGCTGTGGAGCACATGAATTTCTATGTTTCTATGCACATGAATCCATGCCTAAATCTAAAACTAAAGGTCATCCTTCCAGAATGACCTCCCAAAAAATATTGTTGTTACGAGATACGAGAGTGAAATGATGCTGGTCGCTCCCTTTATGCTTGGCATTACATAAGCAATGCAATCGTTATGCAATATCATTACTATTACATTAAATTCAAATGTCTATACCGGGCCTTTCATTGCTTAGGGAGTAGCTCTCTGATTATACAATGGCAAACACAAAACAATGAAAGTCTGGCATGCAAAGCTCAGAAAGTGTAATCTGTAAAACTGACATTTGGCACTGACATCTTGTCGAAATGTAATAATAAACATTGAAAGATTCGGTGAAAATATTTTACGAATCTCTCAGGTATTTTCGGAAACTCAAAATTTAATAAAGAACGTTTTATTGGAGAGGAAAATGGATTTCAGAAATATCCTTGCTCAGATGGACTATCAGATTTCCTTAAAATCTTATTTCATTCAAATTTGCGAATCGCTTCTACGGATACAATTGCATTGTTAGTGCAAGCAAACCAATTTTCCTCTTGAAATGCAAACGTATTCGTGTACGAATATGTATGACTTTAGGTAGTTTATTGATGCCTTTACAAGGTAATTGAAAGAATTCAGTAGATGTAAGTTTATAGATAGTTTTGCTCCGTTTGTTCTTGTTTCGAAAGCACTTCAATTAAGTTTTGTTCAGTTTGTTGGATGAAAGGTAGACATTTTCACTTAACCATGGGCCATTTCTAAATCTAAATCAATATTCAAAAGATACGTGTATAAATTTGACAGCTGTCGGACGATTAGTTCTCGAGATATAGCGTTGTGAGTGAAGCAACTTTTGTTATTGTGAAAAAAATGGATTAAAAGCAATTTCGTGTGTTGATTTATCATTGCTTTTTGATGGGAAAAAATGCAGCCGATGTAAAGAAATGGCTTGATAAGTGTTATCCGGACTCTGCACCAGCCGAACGAACCATTCGCAAGTGGATTGAAAAACTTAAAAGTTGTCATACAAGCACCGAAGATGATGCACGCAGTGGACGTCCAAAAGAGGCTGTTTCAGATGAAAACATCAAAAAAGTCCACAAAATGATTACGAATGACCGTAAAGTGAAGTTGATCGAGATAGCTGAGGCTCTGAAGATATCAAAAGAGCGTGTTGGATATATCATACACGAATATTTGGACATGCGAAAGCTCTGTTGAAAGAGGGTGCCGCGTTTGCTCGCTGTCGACCAAAAACAACAACGTGTTGATTATTCAGAGGAGTGTTTAAAGCTGTTCAACCAGTCAAGTCGGCAGTCAGCTGAGTGGCGAGCAGGGGACGAACAACAGTCGGCTGGCAAGGTTATGGCATCAGTATTTTGGGATACACATAGAATAATTTTCATCGACTATCTCCAAAAGGGGCAGACTATCAACAGCGACTATTACATTGCGTTGTTACAGCGTTTGAAGGATCAGTTGGTTGGTCAAACAAACAAAATTCGGGCCCTACTCCTTATCCAACCGCTTTCAAGAACGGTATTTTTGATGTTAACCTACCTCATCAGGTCAATAGATAAATGAGGTATGAAATTATAGTTAAGCTTAGATTGTCATCTTTATGAATCCAGTGGTCGGACAAATATTACCTGTGCCAAACCATATGTCCGACCACTTTTACAAAAAAAAAAAAAATCTGCGTCACTACGTTGATTTTTGATGTTAAAACACTATGAAAGTATAGGGTGATTCATCGTGAGGTTTGATTTTTAATAGGCTTTTTTGACAGATTGCGAGTAACTCCTATCAAAATGCTTTATCATTTTTGTTCAGTATCATTTGGCAAGTCATCGTGTAAAGATTTTCACCACAACAGCGTCTCTAAATTGTTCAAAATCAGAGTAATCTGTGAGAAATGTTTTTCGTGCGATTCGAGGAACTTACGGTGCGCATAATCTACCTTCTGAAACCACGATTGGCAATACCATTCGCAAATTTCAGTCTCAGTTTACATTAGTGGATGATACTCGATCGGTTAGACCACATCTAGCACGTAGTGAAGAGACTATAGCAGCTGTTACAGAGAATCATTTCATCATCGTTCTCAGCAGCTTGGCTTGGTGTATTTTACGTATTTTTACGTATTTAGCGCATTCAACTTGTGCAAGAATTGAAGCCAAGCGACTTGAATTTGCGTCATATTTTCAGTGAACGGATTCTGGAAAAACTCGATGAAAATCCTATGTTTTATCGTGAAATTTTGTTTAGTGATGAGGCCCATTCCTGGCTCAATGGATACGTTTAAATTTTCGTATTTGGGCTGATGAGCTCTACTCCTTGTCCAACCGCTTTCAAGAACGGTATTTTTGATGTTAACCTACCTCATCAGGTCAATAGATAAATGAGGTATGAAATTATAGTTAAGCTTAGATTGTCATCTTTATGAAGCCAGTGATCGGACAAATATTACCTGTGCCAAACCATATGTCCGACCACTTTTACAAAAAAAAAAAAAAATCTGCGTCTCTACGTTGATTTTTGATGTTAAAACACTATGAAAGTATAGGGTGATTCATCGTGAGGTTTGATTTTTAATAGGCTTTTTTTGACAGATTGCGAGTAACTCCTATCAAAATGCTTTATCATTTTTGTTCAGTATCATTTGGCAAGTCATCGTGTAAAGATTTTCACCACAACAGCGTCTCTAAATTGTTCAAAATCAGAGTAATCTGTGAGAAATGTTTTTCGTGCGATTCGAGGAACTTACGGTGCGCATAATCTACCTTCTGAAACCACGATTGGCAATACCATTCGCAAATTTCAGTCTCAGTTTACATTAGTGGATGATACTCGATCGGTTAGACCACATCTAGCACGTAGTGAAGAGACTATAGCAGCTGTTACAGAGAATCATTTCATCATCGTTCTCAGCAGCTTGGCTTGGTGTATTTTACGTATTTTTACGTATTTAGCGCATTCAACTTGTGCAAGAATTGAAGCCAAGCGACTTGAATTTGCGTCATATTTTCAGTGAACGGATTCTGGAAAAACTCGATGAAAATCCTATGTTTTATCGTGAAATTTTGTTTAGTGATGAGGCCCATTCCTGGCTCAATGGATACGTTTAAATTTTCGTATTTGGGCTGATGAGCTCTACTCCTTGTCCAACCGCTTTCAAGAACGGTATTTTTGATGTTAACCTACCTCATCAGGTCAATAGATAAATGAGGTATGAAATTATAGTTAAGCTTAGATTGTCATCTTTATGAAGCCAGTGATCGGACAAATATTACCTGTGCCAAACCATATGTCCGACCACTTTTACAAAAAAAAAAAAAAATCTGCGTCACTACGTTGATTTTTGATGTTAAAACACTATGAAAGTATAGGGTGATTCATCGTGAGGTTTGATTTTTAATAGGCTTTTTTTGACAGATTGCGAGTAACTCCTATCAAAATGCTTTATCATTTTTGTTCAGTATCATTTGGCAAGTCATCGTGTAAAGATTTTCACCACAACAGCGTCTCGAAATTGTTCAAAATCAGAGTAATCTGTGAGAAATGTTTTTCGTGCGATTCGAGGAACTTACGGTGCGCATAATCTACCTTCTGAAACCACGATTGGCAATACCATTCGCAAATTTCAGTCTCAGTTTACATTAGTGGATGATACTCGATCGGTTAGACCACATCTAGCACGTAGTGAAGAGACTATAGCAGCTGTTACAGAGAATCATTTCATCATCGTTCTCAGCAGCTTGGCTTGGTGTATTTTACGTATTTTTACGTATTTAGCGCATTCAACTTGTGCAAGAATTGAAGCCAAGCGACTTGAATTTGCGTCATATTTTCAGTGAACGGATTCTGGAAAAACTCGATGAAAATCCTATGTTTTATCGTGAAATTTTGTTTAGTGATGAGGCCCATTCCTGGCTCAATGGATACGTTTAAATTTTCGTATTTGGGCTGATGAGCTCTACTCCTTGTCCAACCGCTTTCAAGAACGGTATTTTTGATGTTAACCTACCTCATCAGGTCAATAGATAAATGAGGTATGAAATTATAGTTAAGCTTAGATTGTCATCTTTATGAAGCCAGTGATCGGACAAATATTACCTGTGCCAAACCATATGTCCGACCACTTTTACAAAAAAAAAAAAAAATCTGCGTCTCTACGTTGATTTTTGATGTTAAAACACTATGAAAGTATAGGGTGATTCATCGTGAGGTTTGATTTTTAATAGGCTTTTTTTGACAGATTGCGAGTAACTCCTATCAAAATGCTTTATCATTTTTGTTCAGTATCATTTGGCAAGTCATCGTGTAAAGATTTTCACCACAACAGCGTCTCTAAATTGTTCAAAATCAGAGTAATCTGTGAGAAATGTTTTTCGTGCGATTCGAGGAACTTACGGTGCGCATAATCTACCTTCTGAAACCACGATTGGCAATACCATTCGCAAATTTCAGTCTCAGTTTACATTAGTGGATGATACTCGATCGGTTAGACCACATCTAGCACGTAGTGAAGAGACTATAGCAGCTGTTACAGAGAATCATTTCATCATCGTTCTCAGCAGCTTGGCTTGGTGTATTTTACGTATTTTTACGTATTTAGCGCATTCAACTTGTGCAAGAATTGAAGCCAAGCGACTTGAATTTGCGTCATATTTTCAGTGAACGGATTCTGGAAAAACTCGATGAAAATCCTATGTTTTATCGTGAAATTTTGTTTAGTGATGAGGCCCATTCCTGGCTCAATGGATACGTTTAAATTTTCGTATTTGGGCTGATGAGCTCTACTCCTTGTCCAACCGCTTTCAAGAACGGTATTTTTGATGTTAACCTACCTCATCAGGTCAATAGATAAATGAGGTATGAAATTATAGTTAAGCTTAGATTGTCATCTTTATGAAGCCAGTGATCGGACAAATATTACCTGTGCCAAACCATATGTCCGACCACTTTTACAAAAAAAAAAAAAAATCTGCGTCACTACGTTGATTTTTGATGTTAAAACACTATGAAAGTATAGGGTGATTCATCGTGAGGTTTGATTTTTAATAGGCTTTTTTTGACAGATTGCGAGTAACTCCTATCAAAATGCTTTATCATTTTTGTTCAGTATCATTTGGCAAGTCATCGTGTAAAGATTTTCACCACAACAGCGTCTCTAAATTGTTCAAAATCAGAGTAATCTGTGAGAAATGTTTTTCGTGCGATTCGAGGAACTTACGGTGCGCATAATCTACCTTCTGAAACCACGATTGGCAATACCATTCGCAAATTTCAGTCTCAGTTTACATTAGTGGATGATACTCGATCGGTTAGACCACATCTAGCACGTAGTGAAGAGACTATAGCAGCTGTTACAGAGAATCATTTCATCATCGTTCTCAGCAGCTTGGCTTGGTGTATTTTACGTATTTTTACGTATTTAGCGCATTCAACTTGTGCAAGAATTGAAGCCAAGCGACTTGAATTTGCGTCATATTTTCAGTGAACGGATTCTGGAAAAACTCGATGAAAATCCTATGTTTTATCGTGAAATTTTGTTTAGTGATGAGGCCCATTCCTGGCTCAATGGATACGTTTAAATTTTCGTATTTGGGCTGATGAGCAAATCGAAGAGTACCAAGAGCTACCATTATATCCATTAATAACAACGGTATGGTGTGGTGGAATCATTGGTCCATATATATACATTTATATCTTCAAAAATGAGGCAAATCAGAATGTTACCGTCAACGGTAACCGTTATCGCGCCATGTTAGGGGACTATGTGCTTCCTGA
The DNA here is from genome assembly GCA_907269105.1 of Volucella inanis. Taxonomy (NCBI): domain Eukaryota; kingdom Metazoa; phylum Arthropoda; class Insecta; order Diptera; family Syrphidae; genus Volucella; species Volucella inanis. Next base: position 156,706,252 of record OU026153.1, read on the forward strand.
AATTCAAGCACATGGTCTCGGTGAGCTCTGGTTTCAACAAGATGGCGCTACGATCCAAACAGTGCGTGAAACAATGGACTTGTTGAGAAATCATTTTGGTGAGCACTTAATTTCACGTTTTGCTACGGTAAATTGGCCGCCTAGATCGTGCAATATCACACGTTTGGACAATTTTCTCTGCGGATATGTAAAGTCTCAGATCCTCAGCAATGAGGCAGTTACGATTGACGCTTTGGAAGCCAACATTACTCGTGTTATCCGCGAGATACCAGTCACTATGCTCGAACTAGTCGCCCAAAATTGGACCTTCCGAATGGACCACCTCAGACGTAGTCGTGGTCAACATTTACATGATATCATTTTTAAAAAGTAAATGCCATGAATTTTTGTTTTAACCGATAATAACAATTTTAAGTTCACTTTCAAATTTATGTGTTTTATTTTACATTATAAATCAAATCTCACTATGAATCACTCTATAGTACTAAATCATACCCTTGAGTTTCTACCATTCGAAATATATAAGTTGGGTGTAAAATAGGCCCTCAAAATAGTTTGTCTGATCATTTGCTTGCTTTTTTTCGCAGAAAAATCAAGTTTTCTGTAACAAAAATTCTTGCCAACAAGCCAACCGAATTAAAAATACTTTTAATAAAACTCTAAGCTGTGCTTTAAAATTTCTTTTAAAAACTTGATAATTAATCTCAAGAAAGAAAAAAAAAAAAAACAACAGCCAAAAATCACTGCTACGAATGAAGGAAAATGGATTAAGATAAATTAAGCTGAACTGAACTGTTTTAACAATTCGTCTTGTGTCGATCATGTACTTGCCCTTTATACTTATAGTTTTACCGTTAACTCAAAATATATTACTTCACTACTGATAAGCAAATCTATTTATCGTGAGAGATCTTATTACAAGGTCAGTTCGTTGAAAAGTCAAATTGACTTGTACTTTTGAGTCCAGTCTAAAAAGAAATTGTGTGAGTGCAATTATGTAGTTGTAATTCCATTTAACACTTCACATAAGAAAAAAATTTTTTTTTTTAATTTTTGATATTTGCAACGTACAGACTTTTAGCCATAGCTTTAGAAAAAAAATTGACATGGAATAATGTTTGTCTTATCCACTATCGTCTGCTGCAGGCTTTGTCACTACACTGGTAAAATGCACAAAATCGACAAATCTGTTTTGGCAAAAAGCTCAAATCTTGAATTCCTTTATCTGAATCAATCGATAAGATATAGATTTTATAGATGGGTTCCATTTTCTTCATCTCTTGGGACCTTTAGTGCCCCAAACTTTTAATAAGATTCGCAAATGATTTTGAAAAGTATATGCTCAACGGAAACTTTGGAATTGCACTTAGCTTTTAACCGTTATTTGCATCCATCCATAATTGATGCTGAACATTCCGTTCCTAATGAACAAGAGGCCATCAACTACACAATTCTTGGACCATTACAGAAAAGAACTGAAGACTTCATTATTTGTCTAAGAAATCCAAAATTTAAGGAAGCCTTAGTTAAATTTTTTGGAGTGCACTAGCAGGATAGATCTCTAGTTCCAGTTCGTCGAAACAAGAAAATGTTTTTGACAATAGATGGCTAGTGTTTCTCGTATGTTGTTTAAAACGAGATAATATATAAGTGTGAAGAGGCTGAGTGTAGGTGTAATGATGAAGAAGCTGACACAAGATTAATTTATGATATCACCAAATCAAAACCTAATTAAAAATTATGGTAAAAGTATCTGACACCGATGTATTGATTATTTTACTTGGAAATATACACAAATTAAAATCTTAAGATATTTGGTTAGCAAGTGAAATTTCCAAAAGAAAAGATCTAAATTGTATTAATTGTACGTAACTGGCATTTCACGCCTTTTTTTAGAAAGGGTAAATCAAAACCACTTGAAATTTTAGAAAAAACGTGAATTTTCAAACAGTCTTTGCAGCGTTAAGTAACCAAACTGGATATTTAAATGATAACGATACAGAAGCTATTTAATACTTTACTTCGCAATTGTGTGGTGTGAAAAACTGCAACAGTGTAAATTCAGCCAGATACCAAATTTTTCAAAATATTTACGCTGCCAAAAACAATGCTCCATATAATTTTTTAAACACATAAAGAACTTTGACTACAGCTTGATACCTCCTTGCTTTAAATCACTTTATGAGAAATTAAAAGAACTATTTTTGTGAGTTCTACGTGGGCAAACGCAACAGATGCAGATTACATAAAACTTAGAGCAGAGGATTTCGGCTGGGTGTTAAAAAACGAAAGGTTATCACCTCTCCGGTTTCAAGGAGAACCAACACCACTAAATGTTGATGACATTGTGTTAGAAAAGTGTGATGAAAAATTTTAGATTCTTTAAGTGAAGAAGACTCTGTTGAAGATAATATATAACATAAGACCTCACTAAAATTTTTTTCTTAAATAGTTTTTATTTTGAATAACTAGAGGTATGCAATTATTTATTTAGTATCTTTTAAGAATTGTTTTGAAATATACTTATGTTGTAATGTTTTGCTTGAAAAAATATATGATTTAATGGATTTACGTTTACGAAATTAAAAGCGAAAAAGTTAAAACACATAAATATTTTGTTTTTTATTTTGACTACGACTAATGTATGCCTGTTGTAAGTTGTTTTTTTTTTTTTTTTTTTTTTTGTGGTTAATTATCAAGATTTTAAAGCAGCTTAGAGAATTATTAAAAGTTTTTTTTAATTCGGTTGGTTTGTCGGTAACAATTTTTGTTACAAAAAATTTGATTTGTCTGTGAAAAAAGCAAGTAAATGGACAGACATATTATTTTGAAGGGCTTATTTACACCCAACTTATGTATTTCGTATAATAGAATCTCAAGGCTATGATTTAGTACTACTTTCATAGTGTTTTAACATCAAAAAACCGATTTTCAGCTTCAAAAAAATTAACGTAGTGACGTAGAAGTTTTTTTGGTAAAAGTGGTCCGACACATGATTTGGCCCGGGTAATGTTTGTCCGACCACTGGATTCGTAAAGAGGACAGTCTAAGCTTTCATTTCATACCCCATTTATCTATTGACCTGATGAGGTAGGTTAACATCAAAAATACCGTTTTGATTGTTTGTCCAACTGTTCTGAGATCTACAAGAAAATCTCTATTAAAGTACTTTTCAACTTTTCAATAATTCCATCGTAAAACTCAACATCAAAAAACGGTAGCGGAAGTAACCCTTTTTTGGGCAAACGGCCCCGAAAACTTTTGACCGACCAGCAGTTCTGTAAATGTTTCACCATTTACTACCAGGTAGTGAACGGATTTTCCATTGACCCGATGAGGTAGGTAAGCCTACGGTTGCCTCCCTTACAATAACGAATTTCTTCGTCGTCCTGCACCATGTGCGTGGACAATAAAGCGCTTGGCTGTTCGTCTCGTGCAAACTGATGTGGCCAGTCCCATATTGCTCGCTCGACCGCGAATATCACTGCTGTGGTCGAGGACGTCCGAGAGAGTCCATAAACATCGACGAAACAATGATGCACACAATTTGGCATTAGCAGAACGTTCAGTTCGTCATTGGTGAAAGACTAGAAGATGTTCCCTTTCAATTCACATAATGACATAACTTTTGCCCTACCTTATATGTATCGAAGAATCGTTCTCTCAAAATGAGTGGGAATATTTTTATCGCCTATGGACTGGTATATCCAACATCGATGCGTTAAGTGCGGAAAGAATCACAAGTCTGAAGCTCTCTGGGTTGAGATAGAGTTTCTGAAAAAACTCAGCTTTCATTCGCCTTATGCAAATCTACGGGACACAACGAGGTTACTGTAAGTTCCAGTACTCCAATTCCAGCAAATCTGGCTTGACATGTTGGCTTTCTTGTTCTCTAGCCGGGGGCAAATGGCTAAGCTACGACAGGTATAAGAGTAGGCTATGCGCATGGACCAGATCTGAGCGCTGTTGTTGGGTCTAACGTATATTAAACCTATCCGAATGACCATCTGTTCCGGACTCAGTTATATGTTGCTTCAATAGTCGCAGAAAAACGGACGCATTTGAAGAAAAAGAAAGTGCTGTTTCATCAAGACAATGCACCGTGTCACAAGTCGATGAAAACGATGGCAAAATTGAATGAATTCGACTACGAATTGCTTCCCCAACCACTGTATTCTCCAGATTTGGTCCCCAGCGACTATGTCCTGTTCGCAGACCTCAAAATAATGCTCGGTGGAAAGAGATTTAAGACCGATGGAGAAGTAATTTTGAGGCTAAGCCGAAATCGTACTACAAAACTGGTATCGAAAGATTGAAAAATCGTTTCAATCAGTGTATCGCCCTCGAAGGCAACTATATTGATAAATAAAGTTGAATTTTGCAAAAATTTTGTGTTTTACTATAAAACAGCACTGATTTGTCAGTACATGTATTAGACGCATAAGATGCATATAATGTTTTTTTTTTTTTTTTTTTTTTTTTTTTTTTTTTTTTTTTTAAATGCAAAGAGAACCACTGGTACAATTTTGTAAGCCAACAAATTAAGTAAAGCATTACGTTCATTATTACTTTCTCAACACTGCTACTTAATAGAGGATTTAAATGCTGAAGCCATCCTTTTAACTTCTCCGCTGGCTGCAGGATGAAATGGAACTGTTCGAAGATGTTTGATTCCCTTCTGCGTGCAAAAATTTGAAAACTCTTTGGGGATAAATTGCGGACCGTTATCCAATACCATCAGCTCTTACCAATTGTCGAAGGCAAAAATGTTCTCCAACTGTCTTATTGTTAAGTTTAGGGTCGTATGCGACATTTCGGAGAAACGCATATAAAATATATATTTTTCAGAAATGGAGCAGCGAAATCTATATGTATCTTACTGCAGAAGGCCAACCTCCAATGGAGAGTGTTAAATTGCTGCCCCATATTAAGAACAGAGCAAAAGAAAAGAAAAAGATCTACTAAAACCCATTCAAATATCGCTAGGATCTAGGATCTAGGCACCAACTGTCTCATATCCTCAACAACACATATCATCAACCAGATCACACGAGTCGTGATAAGAAAAAGGCACTTTTTACTGCTGCTTGGGTCATGGTGAACCGCCACCTTTACCTATCTACCTCCTATATCAGGTCCTGATGGCAGAATGAGGGCGTATCGCCTAAATCAATTAGCTGTAATATCTGGGAACCACCTGGTAGGATTAAAAATTGATATGATCGGTTAACGGTTAAAAAAACTCGACCAAATAAATTGATTAAACTTCATGATTGATTATCATGATTATCATGCAAAAAGCTTCTGTCTTATTTGAATGTATAAGCGTTCAGTGTTTGGAAAGTATACCCGGGTGGATACTCTGAAAGCGGAATCACATCTGTAGAATATGGCAGGCTATTACTTTCAACAATTTCATCTTTGAGTCTATCAAACGTACTCTGATGATAGGTTGCTCAAATGAACTTCATATATTTCTTATTTATGGCTTCAACTTGGCTATCACATGTTTTATTTTTCTTTCTTTTCTATCGGAATAGAGCACTCAGACAAAGAAGTAGTCCATTGTACTCTGATAAATCTCACTGAATTTAGCCTTCCGGCTGAGTTTAGTGATCTTTTTTATCTTTGAACTAGCTTGGAAGCCGTTAGAGAGTGCAAATGCTTCGCCCCCTCCACAGGTTTTCTGGTATGTAGGTCGCTGCCATAATGATTTCGTTAATCTCTTCTTGAAAGACAGATGCAAGATTTCCTAATGTGAAGCTAAATCTAACGTGGTCGTCCTCCAGAAAGGCACCAGCGGCACATCTTATATTAGTTTCGAAACCATCCATCATAGCAGGCTCGCAAGGTCATCAAAGTTCCAGTGTGTTTTGTAACAAAGACCACTTCTTTTTAAGCTGCAGATGTGTTTGAGAGTGCACCCTATGATATGAATGCGTCATCAATGCGTCTAAAGCATTGGGTGGCCATAGCTCAAGTGGTAGTGTATTGGCTTCCAAATCAGATGGTTTGGTGTTCGATACCAGCCGTGCTCGAAAGACATTCTGTTTTCAGACAACTAAAACCACGAAAGATGAGTATTTGCCCAGAATACAATATAATGTCCAATTGCACTAATAATTTCATCTCCCTAGTAAATGTTGGACGCCACCTATGAGCAATATAATCACTGGGCTCAGTGATTTTGATTGAAGTTATATCCACTCGAGTGGGGCAACACCCACGCTACCAAATATTGGCCGAAGCCAGCATCCGCAATCAATGTCCTATTCAATATCTGGCCGAGTTCCACATGCGGTTAAAAGTTGCGTTGTTAAAAGCACCCTTTATCACGATTAAAATGCCCTTAGGGGTATTCCTTTTTGTTGAGTGCGCCTTTAATTCAGCCCACCAGATACTGAAGTGCACTTTCGGAGGATCTTTCACATTTGGAAAACTTGCGTTTGTCTTTTGAACAGAGATATACAAAGGCGTAATCTTAATGGCAATGCATTCATTACCTGAAAGCTAGTTCTAGAATACAAAACTGCAGTCGAAAGGCTGCATTCACAGAGTCTGGTTTGGGTCTCGTCTCACAATGGAATCGCGGAAAATAAAATCACTGATGAACTTACCAGCAAATGCTGACAAGGGACATTATTATGGTTTTTTGATTAGTGTCTACACGGAAAGCTTAGTTGCATGTGAACATAACTGCAGGTGGTATGACTCTTCTGGCTACCGGCAAACCAAGCGATTGCTCCCTGACGTATCTTTGACTGGACATACAGTCAAAGTGACAGTGGCATCACATCCTGCGACGCTTACTGTGAGATTTATGAACACATCGCGGATATATATAATGATATGATATATATGTATATGGTATATCTGCTATATTATATCATATATTATTCGGCATACTCCCGCATCAGGCTACATGCATTCGGCGCTGGTGTGGTGCATGCTAGTACTGTTGGCGCCTTAGCACTTAGGTTAGGCTCAAGATTTTCACTAAAAGAAACATTTAAACAGAAGACAAAAATATGAAAATCCAAATCCGATGCAAAGCTTCAACTTTCCTAAGGAGATCAAAATGAACTCACTCTTAAAAGTAGCTAGACAAACAGGTCTAGGCTTGGGTGGAGTTATGTTTAAGTACAAGCTCAGAACGAGATAAAACAGAGTCCTGTTCAAACTTTATGGAACGGAACACCTTTGAAGCATTTCACTTAAGATTAATTTGGACACAGACAGGAATCCTAATAGCAGACAAAATATAAGAGACTGACTCGAAGAGTAACTCTTATAAAGACTCTGGCAAAAATATCTCTAAAATCCGCACATCAGTCAAAGTTATAACAATGAAACTAATTCCCAGGGCAGCCAATAAGACCGGCTCTCAACTACAATAGCTTTTATCACTAGAACTACGAGTGAGTTAGTTCAGTACTATTTCAAGTTAACATAGATCATTTTTGGCAACGGCCATTTTAGATTAGGCCATTTAATAGGCTACTGCTGCACATTTACAGTAATGCTTTTAAATTTATATACTCGGAAGAAAATTTACACTTTCATACTGAACTCCTTACGAGCAGTGAAAGTGACTTTATACCGGTTATCTGTTACGAATATTCTTTGCGAATGCATCCTCTGTCAAAGATGCCACACCCATACCAACACGGAAGATCTCGTGAGTCTGTACCTCAAAATCTAATGAATAAGCCTGAGTATGTCAAATCGTGTATTTTTATCTACAATGAAGAGAACTTTTGACGGCATGTGTAACTTAAACATACATATGTAGCACATGGCGTTGAATAATTATTTTGCTTATGTGTTAAAATCCTGCTAGACGACAAAACTTTTGTCGATAAAATGTCCAAATTCTAACTGCTGTTAAGTCCAAAGATCTCGTTATAAAGGAGACTAGGACGTTATTTTTCTGCCAGTTGACCCGAAGTAAAATAGAACTCCTTTTTGGTCTGAACGATTTTATTCCCTGGATTTTTTTTTTCTTAAAAGAACTGTACACTCAAGTGGGTATAACTACGCTTATGACGCCAAAGCATGTGCTAAGTTTTTCGAAAAATGGAAAAGAGGAGAAAAAAAAATGTTTAACTATATCGCTCCATGGGTGGCATCCAAAATTTAATGGGGAGTCTAAATTATTTGTCTAATTGAATTTGTTGTTGTATTCTAGGCAACCACTCACCTTACATGATTTTAGTTACTTAAAAAAAGAATCCCTTCACGGCTTGGATTGAACGCCAAGCCTTCCAATTGGGAAGCCAATATGCTACCATTTGATATAGACATATCGCATTTTCCTGAGTTTAACAAGCAAAAGTGCAGGGTAAAACATCGACGAGCGATCACGGAAATTGAGGGATACTATTCTAGGAATAATATTTACAAATTTCACCAAAAAGTAAACTTAACAAGACTCAAAGAGAAATCTGAAGAGATAAGCAAGGAATTTAAATAGTATAGTCATTGTCGATGCTGAGTCAATGGTAAGTGTACTTCTTCAGACTAGTAAATGGTATATACATCGCTGTAAGCTAGGTTTCCGCCTTAGCGTTCTATCTCCGACGCTCCGATATTAGCACTTAATGCTTTCAAAATTCAGTGAAATTTAAACACCTTGACATTATTGAACAATGGCACTTACATCGCCGAAACCGAAAAATTTGGAATGACCACATATTCGATGTCGTCAAAAATTGTGCGAAATGTCTAGGATTCCTCAAGCAATGTAAGAAATATTTCACCCCCACTGATCTGGCCGCATAATATAAGGCATTCATCAGCCCAAAATTGGAGTTCAATGCCCACATCTGGTCAAGTGCTTCTAAAACATTTCTGCACCTGGTAGATAGGATTCAAAACCGTGCGATAAAACTGATAGGTGATACTAATATCAGTCAGTCAATTGACACCCTTAAACATCGACGTAATGTTTCCTCACTTTGTTTTATCGCTATTTCCACTACCAGTGCTCCATTGTCATCATCAGTAGCACTCCGCCCCTTCAAACCTTCAACGCTAACACCCGTCTCGCTATGAATGCTCATCTGTGTACCCTCAAGCCAACTTTCGGACGCACTCCTAAATATCATAATTCGTTCATAAGTCGTACAACTCGCTTATTGAATGCCCTGCCGAGCTCTCTATTCCTGGTCGTAATAATTTGCAAACATTTAAAAGTAATGTACATCGGTATCTCTCTTTCCTTCCTCCATAAATTTCTTTCGTCTGCGCTATGAACCAACATTAGAGCGCTAATTAAAAAAAAAAAAAAAAGAACGAACACAGTCAAGTGAAGATAGCCGATCTAAACTTAAGTCTAACAAGAACAGACGGACAACCTGCCAATGATGGGATGTCTACACTTGACCATTCACACTATGGCAGATAAAGCGAAAACTCAAGAAGTACGGATCCATAAACTAATATGACAGCTCAACCATCTTTTAATACACAGGTAGTTGCCTAAAGACTATGCTCACTAGAGAAGATTATTAGTTGAGTCCAAAATCCACCCGGACTGGAGGATCATCTAAATAAGCATGTAAACCACCGCAATCGTTGTATTTTTAAATCCTTAATTCTTGCAATTCAATGAACTGTACATCTTATTGTAACATCATCTCCTTGGTTAGTGTAGTTCTTAAGTAAGATAACAGGCAGGTGATGCCACACAAATCTTTATATTCTGATGGTCGTTTCATTCTGTCGTCGTAGTAGACCGGATTACTCACGAATTTTTTTACATTACTGAACGATTGTTGAAGTATTTACCTATTAAGAGACAACACGAGAAGACGCTGTGTCGACTTAATTTTAACGTTGGCATATACATATATATCGTTATGACCACATCCAGTAAAAACCAATTCCTGATTAAGATGTTACCCTATATGCTCACTGTATAACTCCGAGAAGAAATCCAAAGTGGGGGAACGAACTCCTCTAATCGAATGTTCTTTCCATATTCAGCCTTTGTAAAGTACAAGTATAGAGGTAAAAGGTAGGAAAAAAGGGTTACCTTGACCTCCGTCATCTTTTTCATGCTTCCCTTTAACAGTATAGAGCTGCAACATGTATCTATAATTCTTTTTAGACTAACATCTTCCATATGTAAAAAAGAAAATATGTGTAAAAATTCAGAATTAAAGAAAGAATCTAAACGAAGAGAAGATAACTAACCATATCGGAAAACATCAAATACAGAAAACATACAAAAAAGAACAAAGCTACCCAGTCATTTCCCAAAAGGACAACCACGTCTAATGTAAACTTGATGATTCTTTTACTGACACCAAGTTTCATTTCCTTTTTTTTTTTTTTTTTTTTTTTTTTTTTTTTTTTTTTGTTTTGGTTCACCACTAATTGGAAATATTTAGCGTGGAAGTATGTTTTAGTTTCTACTTTTGGCTAAAGGACGAGACTAATTAAAAAGAGATTAATCTTGTGGTTGTGTGCGCTGACACACAGAAAGGTCAAGCCACCACATGTATCCACCCTTTTGAGTTTATCTTACGAGTATGTATCTCAAAGAAAACTCGCACTTTTCGTCCCAGTGCGCGTCCGTTCGAAAACATTCATACATACCATATGTAGTCATACACATAACTTAACAACGTTGACATACATAGAAGCAGGGGTGAAAAATCGTGTATGTAAGAATTTTCATCAAACTTAGGCTAATCTTCCTGGCGCAGCTGAAGTGAGGTCAAAATTAATGTTGGAATGGTTCAAGGCAATGCCGTGCCTGGACACCATCATGGTAAGTCCCGTGAAAGTAAAAAAGAACCGAATTCAAGCGAACGTAACATAAAGATGTAAAAGTACGACAACAACTGGGGAACCAAAAGTGTGAAAATAAAATTACCTTTACTAATATATGTTCCCGTAGCAATGTTGATAGATACTAGAACATCAGCTATACCACGTAGAATGTGGATGAAGTTACTTGCAAGTGTGTTCCGGAAAAGATTATGAGGTCTTGTCCTTATTAAGGATACATTCTTGAATTGTGTACGTGAGTTCAAACAGTTTAACGTTCTCTAAATGACCAACTGAAAAAAAAACTAGTAAAAATAAATCAGCAAACTCGCTCGACGACGTCGAGTAATGCAAACTTTTAGACGCGTTTTGCCTTGTAAAGATCCTCCGTATATTGGTAGTAATGTCTTTAGGTCACGCGTTTGAAACACAGTAAGTTGTTAAGGAGTGGTAACATGTAGATATTTGGATTTTTATCTTAAAGTTTCACTTTAAGTATTTAGGTAGAGTTGTTACAATTTTAGAGAAAATGACATTTTTAGTTATTTTAGTTCGCTATTATTTAATGTTCGTTTTGTGGCTGATTTTGGACTTAGGAATTCCGCATAACAGATAGCATCGGAAAGTTCTTTAAGTCAGTTCGTTGAAGCCAATATGACTTTATTTTAGATTTAGATTTTTTCCATTGTTTTTACAATAACAATTGGTGTGTATATATCAGGGGGCAGTTTGCTATAAATAAAGGAAGCTATATTCGTAGCAAAGCGTCTGAAGTGTTTCTTACTTACTCGTGGAACCACTACCGTGGACGTTGGTCTCAGTAAATAGGCTGTATTTCTACTTTAAGTAGTGTAACCGCTTGCCAAATAGAATAGCCTTAAAATTAGATATTGGAATAAGGGGAATGAATGTTTCCATCTTGGATTAAGATCGCCAGATCATCAACAAAAGCACGAGTTTTACCCTTGAATTTATATAAATAGGAAACAGCAAAGGTCCAAGGATTGATCCTTGGATGACGCCAGCATTTGGACTTAGTAAAGGTTCACTCAAAGTTTCATTTATACGAACGCCTTCCTTCGATATTTTAGATATGACATAAGCCAATTATGGGTATTACCCCTAAATCCAAGTCTTTCAAGGATATTGAGTAATAACTAAGTCAAATGGATTAGTCAGATCTAAAAAGAGAACAGCACAAGAGCATCTTCGGTAGATTTACCTTTCATAAAGCCAAATTGGGATGCATTTAAGAGGTTGTATTTATCTAAATACTGGTACATTCTTTACGCAATAAGCAAATTGGTCTATAATTGTTAAAATCCCTTTTGTCACCTTTTTTTTATAAATTCTCAATTTTCACCTCCGCATTGTAATTATACTGGACAGTTGCTGAAGAAGCATGCAACTTATATAAATTTTACAGGATGTGAACTGATAAGCTGTAACTGACACTTAGCTCTTTACAAGTTAGAAGTTGGCAGCAATTGTTAGGCTTTGATTCAAATTGTTCACAACTGGCAGATCATAAGGTAAAAACTGGAAAACTTATTCTTTGACCGTAAAGAATCTATCTTGAATTTTTGGAAGCGGAGATGTTGTTGAAAACAACGTCAATGGTTATAAATTTTCCGGTGGTAGTCTAATGCAAAAACTGAGTGAACTTCAGTGCTCGAAAAGTTTAAGGTAGCAAATATCGAAAACCAGTAGCGACTTCGCCAGGAATGTCAAATTCTGGCTTGTTAAAAAGTAGAATCTGCTCGCGTAGTCTACAAACAAAAAAATCGTAAAGAACATAATTTTTTAACAAAACAATACAATAAAAAAATAACATAGCTATATAGCACATCGGCTAAAAACTCAGTGCCGTTTTATAGTAAAACACAAAATTTTTGCCATATTCAACTTTATTTATTAATATAGTTGTCTTCGAGGGCGATACACTGATTGAAAATATTTTTCAATTTTTCAATACCAGTTTTCTAGTACGATTTCGGTTAAGCTTCAAAATAGGCCTCTGTTTCGGCGATTACTTGTTCATCGGTCTTAAATCTCTTTCCCGCGAGCATTCGTTTGAAATGTCGCTGTGGGCCAAATATGGAGAATACGGTGGGTGAGGAAGTAATTCGTAGCCGAATTCATTCAATTTTGCCATCGTTTTCATCGACTTGTGACACGTTGCATTGTCTTGATGAAACAGAACTTTCTTTTTCTTCAAATGCGGCCGTTTTTCTGCGATTTCGTCCTTCAAACGCTCCAACAACGCAATGTAATAGTCGCTGTTGATAGTCTGCCCCTTTTGGAGATAGTCGATGAAAATTATTTCATGTGTATCCCAAAATACGAATACCATAACCTTGCCAGCCGACTGTTGAGTTTTTGGTCGTTTTGGACGAGGTTCGTCTCCTGCTCGCCCCTCAACTGACTGCCGACTTGACTCTGGTGTAAAGTGATGGATCCAAGTTTCATCCATTGTCACATACCGACTCAAAAATTCGGCTTTATTGCGGTTGAACAGCTTGAAACACGTTGTTGTTTTTGGTCGACTGTGAGCAAACGCGGCACCAACTTTGAACAGAGCTTTCGCATGTCCAAATATCCGTGTATGATATATCCAACACGCACTTTTGATATCTTAGGAGACTCAGCTATCTCGATCAACTTCACTTTATGGTCATTCGTAATCATTTTGTGGACTTTTTTTATGTTTTCATCTGAATCAGCCTTTTTTGGACGTCCACTGCGTGCATCATCTTGTATGACCACTTTTAAAATTTTCAATCCACTTGCGAATGGTTCGTTCGGCTGGTGCAGAGTCCGGGTAACACTTATCAAGCCATTTCTTTGCATCGGCTGCATTTTTTCCCATCAAAAAGCAATGATAAATCAACACACGTAATTGCTTTGTCCCATTTTTTTTTTTCACAATAACAAAAGTTGCTTCATTTATACACGTATCTTTTGAAGGTACTAACTGAAAATGGTATGGATTTAATTCAAGTTGTGCCCTCTCTTAGAAACGTACTTTTCAGCCCATGTATTAAACATCTGTCCTATCAACTATATTATGTGAAGGCTTCAAATCCTTGATAATCGACTTCCATTAACTCAATATTTATTGGTCTACAAACCTACATATAAGCAGATCTGAGTTATCGATTAAGAACTCTTGAATAACTATCCATCTTTTGGGCGATTTTAGGATGGGATTTACTTATCAGCATCTTAAGAGACACAGTTTGCTTTTCTTGTAAGCTCCTCTACCCGCGCAGGAAAACACACGATATACATTCTCAACAGCATGCATAAAGTATACGAAACTATACCGTTTATGCTAAGTTGAAGTAACCAGCGGGCTATCACTGGCGTCTACTTAGTAGAAACTGAAAATATGAGCTACCCATTTGTTGTCATTACGAAGAATATCTTTCAGAACCTTCAACAGATTTTTTGTTGTCGGAACAAATCATTAAGGCAAACAACTAATGCATTGCAATCTTTGAGTAAACACTTCAGTAATAAGGCGCATTTACACAGCGCCGATACGACAGCAGACCGGACATTCACAAAGATAGTGCTCGAGGGTGTCCTCATTTACTATTACTGCAAGCATTGAAGGATGTTATGCCATTTGTGGCAGCACACTTAGCGAAGTGCTCCGTTACAGTGGTCAATAGGCGGTCTAAAGCCTATTGAACTGAAGCCTATTGCTGACTTAACTGATACGTCGGCAAATATTCGTTTGGTATGCCGGAAATGCCACATGCAGATATGCTCACATGAAATCAATTGGCGTGTAGAGTAACACTTCTCTACTTGCTTAGTTTTTTCGCAGAAACCGAAGTTGCACATAATGCATGTACATAAGACCAGAGTCAAAACACATTCGGTCATCAAGACTCCTGTGCGTGTTGTAAAAGAGACCACCTGTAAACGATAAACGAAAGATGACTTTTAGAGTGCAGTTAGTAACATCAATATCAATGCGTCTACAGTAGATCCAGGCTTCATACGGAAAACTTATAGCAACCGAGACAGACCATTTTTTGAAATGTGAAATAATTCGTTTTATCATTAATCCATGTGATGCTGGAAGCTTTCTTATACTCCCAGGTTGTGCTATGAAATATCTGAGTGGTTCTTGTCTAGCTTATGTGGGCTTTTTGAGACCTTTGACTGGTTTTATAGATCTTTTCGCTAACGAATTTGTAAAAGACAATCTTCGACGTCCAAAATAGTTTGTTATATATTTTTTTTTTGCGTGGATCAGTTAAGATCCCAATCTTGCTTCAAATTAGATTTACTTTACTTTTTTATAAGTTTTTGGGTTTTTTTTATGGAACGCAGCTTCAACCATTGAGAGGGCGATCTGCAGAAGTTTTTCCACCTGAATCCACAAAATTTAGTGAGGACAATATTCAAGTCATAAATAGATTCTTCTACTTTTTGTAGTTTTGGCGGAACATTGCCATTTAAGCGTGTTCGAATTTGCCTTTAAGCGTGTTCAGTTGAGTTTCTGTAATTAATTTTCTTCTCCAAGCCCTAGACCTGGCATCAGGGAACAAATTAACATGAAAGGGAACATATTCACCGATTACTTTTGGTATAAAATTGATGATTTGATCTGGAGGACAAATGGTTTAAACAGGATGGTGCTATATGCCACAGGAAAGTACGCATAGTTTTGCGAAAAACCCAAATGGCCGCATCATCTCACTTCTTGGTGACAGCAATTAACTTCTTAAATCAATAGGTTCACCTCGATTCAATTTTTTTTTTTTTTTTTTTTTTTTTCATGGAGCTACTGTAGAGTCGTTCCTATGCCGGTAGTCTTTAGACGTTGGAGTATTTCAAAGTCAATATTCCACTTAACATATCTATACCCAAAATAAAACAAAAAATGTGCTCAAAAGTGATCAAAAATCACAAAAAAAAAGGTAATGAAATAATGTAGATAGAGAAATATTTCTGACAGGTTTTCATGCGTAATAGTATTGCCAAAATATTAAATTGAAATAAAGATTCCGTGTATTAAAAAAAAAAAAAAACACCATCTACAAAGGCCAAAAGAGATAACCTTATACCATATTTTCAAAAACGTGGGAAATATATGCAATGATGAATCCAGCAGTCTAACTAAGCTGAATTCGACTTTGGACTAAGTTCGGAGCCTCGGAAAGTTCTCACATAAGATCCTTCCATACACAATAGTTCCTAATTTCGCCCATTATTAAACGAAATTTTAGAAGTCAACAAGTGTTGTAGAATTTAGCATGACAAAATGTTATGTTGTTGCAAAGATGTTCGTTGAACTGAAATTGGGCATGCAAACTAGGTGACTTGCAAGCAGATCCTGGAGCTGTCACATAGAATCCAGGTTAGAGTTGGATCACAGAGAAATCTAAAGGGACATATGGGCTATTTTAAAACATTCACAAATTATGAACTAGTCGAGTACCGCTCTGTAACTTAACCAAAAAAATACTTAAGTTTCACCGTTCTATAGGTTTGCAGTTCCTGTTACAATATGATTAATTCATAATTTGCACATAATTCAGTGTGCAGATATATGGTGATTTATCTTGAGGTTTATTTACAATAGGCTTTTCTGACAGATCACGAATGACTCCTATCAAACTGCTCTGTTATTTTTGTTTGGTATCGTTTGGAAAGCGATCATAGAAAGACACCAAAACAGCGTCTCCAAATTGTTCAGTTGTATTACGAAAATCAGCGTTCTGTGAGAAATGTTTTTCGTGCGATTCGAGGAACTTACGGTGCGAATAATCGACCTACTGATACCACTATTGCCAATACCATTCGCAAATTAGAGTCCCAGTTTACCATACATTAGTGGATGATATTCGACCAGTTAGATCACATCCAGCACGTAGTGAAGAGACTATAGCAGCTGTAGCTGAGAGTGTATGCGAAGAGCGTGAAGAATTTATTCGTCGTCGTTCTTAGCAACTTGGCTTGGCGTATCCGACAACTTGGCGTATTCGACAACTTGGCGTATTCGACAACTTGGCGTATTCCACAACTTGGCGTATTTTATTTGAGGATCTCGGCCTTAAAGCGTGCAAAATTCAACTTGTGCAAGAATTAAGGCCAGGCGACTTGGATTTGCGTCATATTTTCAGTGAATGGCCTCTGGAAAAACTCAATGAAAATCCGGTGTTTTATCGTGAAATTTTGTTCAGTGATGAAGCCCATTTCTGGCTCAATGGATATGCTAATAAGCAAAATTACCGTATTTGGGCTGATGAGCAACCCGAAGAATACCAGGAGCTACCATTACATCCGTTAAAAACAACGGTATGGTGTGTTTGTAAGAACACACTTTCTTCGTTTTACTCCGCATTAAACTTTTATATATAATTTATTTCTTCCCCTTCCATATCTCTACTTCTGCTGTCAGTTTCACGACATTACTCCAAGTGCTGACTGTCTCTTTGGTTTTTTTTTTTTTTTTTGACTAACCTCAATTTTTCGTGCTCAATAACTGTCGCATTGCCACTTCTGATATCGGTTCCGCATATATTTAGTGCATTACCCCAAATGTTGACCAATTTTCCGATTTTTCTTCTTTACCCCCTTCGTTTACTTTTGTTAAAATTGCCATGTCTTGCGGAATCACTAACTGCCCAATCTTTGATCTCAATGCTGAATTTGTTACTTGTAATTGAATCTGTGGAAAATCATTCCATGCAATTTGTGTTGGATTAAATAAAAGGAATACCGTATTCATCAAAGAGTTCTCTGACAACCTCCTATTCTTTTGTGAATCTAATGACTTTTTCCAAAAAAGTTTCACAAAAATGATTACGACGAATCACTCCAATTTAGAAAGTAGTGTCAGTTACGCTGATGAATTAGGCAACTCGGTTCTGTCCTCAACGATGTAATTAAGTCCAAGCTCACCAACATCGAAAAACAATCTGAAAGTTTGGTCGAGATGAATGCTACGATCAATGATCTCAAAGCAGTTTGTTCCGTCCAAAACATCTCTAACCTAAAACTGTGCGAATCAATAAACAGCCTACGTGAAGGTCCTGCGACTCATTTTTAATCCACCTCAAAGAAACAACCATCTCTAATGCAGCCTGATCCAATGCTCGAAGTAATCTTTGATAGAATCAACGGTGTTGGTGACGATCTGGCTGTAGCACAATCAACCATTTTCGATATCGTGAATCATATCGAAACGGTTAGCAACAAAATTGACAATTTACCAATCCACGCACAACACCACCAGAATGTACAAGGCTTAGACTGGTTAAAATCGAAACCGATAGGAGTACATTTTTCATCAAAGGCACCCCCGTAAGCGCTGATATTTCTTGGATCACGAAATTCTTCGCGGACAAATACGGCATCACCATCAGCAATTGTGAAATGTTCCTGCCATCTCACCACAAAGGTAATCGAAGATTTAAACTCGACCTACCTACTAGATACAAATGGTTATTTAAGAACCCTGCTGGTGCTAATTTCAACTTTGGAAAGATGCGCATCTGTAAATGGATTGACACACCTACCAAGAAACAGGATAAAAAGAAGCTTAATTCTAAATTACCTAATCCCGATTCCAACTCCCGTCCCAAGCCGGACTCTAATAAAATACCGAAACCCGTCCCAAACCGTCGCAAAGCTGACTCTACACCGAGTCTACAGCTCCCGTTCCAAATCTGACCCTAATTGGAGATTTAAAACTAACATCTTTCAAAATTTTACCCTCCCACTCACATCCCGAACCGACTTCATCATTCCTCCAATTATATTGCACCTGCAGCCTCCGTTCCACCCAAGCCCCCGCGTCAACGCGTTTCTTTCAAATTAACACTAACCGCTCACACTAACTCCTCTGAAATACCTAACCCATCTGCACATGCCCCAACTATCACTTCTTTCCCTAATTTTGATCTTAAAGCCAGAGCTAAATACCCCAATTTCATTAGCTCTTATATTATAAATTCCTCATCTGCAAATGTGTCTAAAGCCCCTTCAATTACCGCTGCTTTACCATTAACATTTACGTCCACTCGCCCCCTTTTTGGACTCCTTCTGCCATCCGTTGTTAAAATAACTCAACAAACTTTTGACAACAGAATGTCGTTATGCACCTAGGTTTAGAGAAAAAAAGACGTACGAGAATATACGTCTCCTTCCAGCATATCTGCATGACAAATCAGACACAGTTTGTTATGAGGGAAAAACCAAAAGAAGCGTCATGGTCTCCCTACTGACCTTACAAGTCTGAGGAATTTATATATTAAGTTCCACGAGATTTTCAATATGTCTCCCCAAAAAGTTTCAGACGACCTTGCTGCTTTCGGTAACTATGTGCACTCAAAAAGGATCTCACACCTCCAACGGAGCAGAGCTGACAACGACAAATTTTTTCGTCCCTAACGTGTTTCGACCATCCACTCCTACGCCCTCTCGAAATAACCTTCTTCATAACTTGTACTATCAAAACGTTAGAGGACTGCGATCTAAGACCCGTGCCGTCTTGCGCCAATCTTACGCTCTCCCATTTGATGTCTACGCTCTGACCGAAACTAATCTAATTCCTGATATAAAGAATCAGGAATTATTCCCCCCTAGTTTCAATATATTTCGAGACGACGAACTGACTCGTTCAAATGATGACTCTCCCTGTCGAGGTGTCCTATTGGCCGTCCGCAATGACCTAAACTCTTCACCAATCGCTGTTTCTACTTCTTCTAAGATTGACTACGTTTCAATAAAGATAACTCTCTCCTGTAGGTCCCTGTACGTTATGTGTTTTTACATCCTACCCGCACAACCAATCGAATGCTACCAACTCACCATCGATGCAATCGATCAATATCAATATCTGATCCTCTCGACGATATTGTATTCGGAGATTTCAATCTACCCCAGCTGCACTGGACTCAATCTGTTGACGAATCTTTTTTTATCGCTAAGCCTACCTCGAATAAAGAATGTCTCTTCTTAGACGTGCTCACAGACTCTAGCTTATGTCAAGTTAGTGGCGTCCCCATTTATATGGGTAGGCAATTAGACCTCATTTTCACCACTGATCCCATAAACTCCTCTGTCTCGCTCTGTCCCCTTTCACTATTGACCATTCATAACTTTCATCCACCACTTCTTCTTTCTCTTTTCCACCACACTCCTATTCACCCCGCCCCATCTGTAACCGCCTCCTTTTACGATTATCATAAAGCGAATTTCCGCAAAATTAACGCATATCTTAGTGAGTGTTCTTTTGATTTCGCCAATATGCGATAATTCCTTCGTACCGGATCCCTCTTTTAATTTAAATATCTACTTAACTTCCCCACCGGCCCCTCTATTTCTCAAAGATTTGATCATACAGTAATAGAAAATAAATTACAGCAACTTAATGATGAATACTTACCCGGCCCAGATGTCCTTCCATCCATATTTCTTAAAAAGTGTTCCTCAACACTTTCCCACCTCCTTGCAAATCTCTTCCGATTATCGCTCTCTCGAGGTGAATTTCCACAAATATGGAAGTCTTCTTTCATAACACCGATACACAAAAGGGATTAAAGAGCGAAGTCGATAAAACACTAAAGTCACTATAAAGCTAAACTTTCTCTAATACCCAAACTTATCGAGAGCATTTTGTATGAAGCCTTAAGCTGTGCAAATCTTCTATTTACCCTAGTCAACACGGCTTTCTGAAGAGTAGATCAACTACCACTAACCTCGTAGAATCCGTGTCCTCTGTTCTCTCAGCCTTAGAAAGTGGTAAAGAAGTTGACGTTGTAACAACTGATTTCAGTAAGGCTTTTGACAAGATACCTTATAAGCTAATCCTGTTCAAATTGTCCGTCCTGGGCTTTGAACCCATTTTGCTTAAATGGATATCTTCTTACTAGGTCCACTTCTCTTCATCTTAACTATTAACGATCTTGAAAGGGTCACGATACCAAATTTTTTAAACCCATTTCCTTATAACATGACTCCAGCCTCCTTCAAATAGATCTAAATAGTTTTTCCACCTGGTGCATCAGGAACTGCTTAGAACTCAATGTCACCAAATGTCGATCGATTACCTTTTCACTATATACCTAGTTCAGACTATCCGCGACCTTGGCATATTATGCGACAGGGAGCTTAATTTCCGCTCGCATATTGATGAGATAATTACTAAAACAATCTCATCACTTGGCTTTGTTAAAAGATGGTCCAAAGAATTCTGCAACCCGTACGTGACCAGATCCTTATACATCACTTACGTTCGCCCTCTTCTCGTGGTGTCACTTTCAACGAGTTCATGTATCCCGTATTGAGAACATTCAGCGTCGTTTTCTTCGATTTGCTCTTTGAGGTCTACCTTGGAACGATCCTCTTATCTTACCTTCCAACCGAGACCGTCTCAAACTCATTAACCTGAATACCTTTGAGGAACGAAGGGACGCAGCTGACATTCTTTTCATTCATCGACTCCTCTCAGGCTCCGTCGATTGCATGTCTCTTTGCAACAATATTTTCTTTAACACTAGCCCTCGAAATCTACGTTGCCCCCGTCTCTTTTATCTACCTATTCACCGCACCACATATGGCTCTAACGAACCAATATCCCGTATGCTGCGTAAGGTAAACTCCAACCTCTCCGTTTTCGATTTAAATCGCAGCACACTTTCCCTCAAATTCGATCTCCTTCACCATCCCTAGCTTTAAGCCCTAGTAATAAGTTCCACATATCGCTAATCCGTATTTTTTTTATTATTAGTTTTAAGTCATAGTTTTTTAAGCTTGTATTAAGCAAAATAAATGGAGGCTTTTTCCCCTACCAAAATTAAAAAATTAAAATTTATGGGCTGGTGGAATCATTGGTCCATATTTCTTCAAAAATGAGGCAAATCAGAATGTTACCGTCAATGGTAACCGTTATCGCGCCATGTTAACTGACTATGTGCTTCCTGAAATTCAAGCACATGATCTCGGTGAGCTCTGATTTCAACAAGTCGGCGCTACGAGCCATAAAGCGTGTGAAACAATGGACTTGTTGAGAAATCATTTTGGTGAGCACCTAATTTCACATTTTACTACGGTAAATTAGCCCCCTAGATCATGCAATATCACATCTTCGGACTAAATTGTCTGGGGATATGTAAAGTCTCAGATCTTCAGAAATAAGGTAGCTACGATTGAAACTTTAGAAGTCAACATTACTCGAGTTATCCGCGAGATAAAAATCGTTATTATTAAAACGATTTTATCAAAATTGGACCTTCAGAATGGACCACCTCAAACGTAGTCTTTTACTTTTTTTAAGTTACTTTTAAAAAGAAAATGCCATGAATTGTTCTTTTAACCGTTAGTAACATTTTTAAGTTCGCTTTCAAATTTATGTATTTCGTTTTATATTATAAATCAAACCTCACGATGAATCACCCTTTACTATCCTTTTGTTTTAGAAAACAAAATTTTTATAAATCTTTAATAAACAATTCAATAAGGTACACCAGGAACAAAGCCAGTATAATGTTTCGTTTCCTTTCTAAAATGACAAAAACTTGGCTAAGAAAGATGACTTCTGTTCATATTTCACTCCAAGACCAACTACTACTGCTACTGCTGTTGATTTCGTAAATGCTTTCCTTGATAAAAAATGAGATCCGGACATGGGTTTTGTCGTCTACTTATGTTGTGTAAAATAAAAAATAAAAAATCTATTTGTGTTTCGTGTGTTTATTCTTGTTGAATGTTGAATGTTAGTATGTACCTTCATGTTTACTCTTCTCATTCACTTACTAATAAAATTTATCATTTTTTCTTTCTCTTTTCATGTTATTTCAACGGTTTTCCCTTCTTTTTTTGGAAACTTCTATTTTTTTGCTTGGATTTCTTTTCTCAACATGTTACCGGGTGATGTGATTTTAACACACTGGCGAACGTCAACATTTTTTAATGGAATTTTGCTCAACTTTTCACATCAACGAATTATGAACAACGCACGGAAATAACAAATTCATATTCGTCTTCCTGTTCGCTCTGCTTGTCCTGGTCCTCGTCGTTCACCATCCTGGTGTTATGATGATGATATGGGAATCCTGATACTGGTATGCCGGTTGCTGAATTCACTCATGCATATCTGGATAACCTCACTCGCCATATGTGATATGTGCTAAATCTGACAACGAAAATGTTACCGGTACCCGTTAACATATTCCATGATTCGGATGTCTCGCCCCGTCATCATCATCGCTATCCTGGACCTGATTCTGTTTCTAAATCCAACCCCCAATGTCTTCGTCTACATGGGCTATCTTCCTATTTACGGATTTGCTATTTTCATTTCGTATCAACATCATAACCGTTACACTGATCACCGACGGATGTGTTTAAAAAACATACTCATCTCGCAAATGATTAAAAAAAAATCGCTGGTACTCTCCCCAACCATCGTGTCGTTGCTGATGATGGTTATGGGCACGTGTGTCATCATAAAATGGTCTCGGGATGGCAATAAATTCCTGATAAACTCACTCACTGCCGACAATTCAACGTATCGTCCACCGTTCTCCTTCAATTGTTTGAACACATACTATATCTACGGGATTCGGTGATGGTGTGTAACTCGAAATACTGATGCTATAATATTGTTGGGCGTAAATGATGGGGTGGTTATACTATTATACTTTCATCATATCCCATGTATGGACAAGAACAGGTTATATGGTTTAAGGATACCATGCAATTAGACACCACCGAACGTCACATAATGGAGAATCGTGGCTCACGTCATACGTTGATTATACGTAAGGTACATCCTCAGGATTTCGGAAATTACTCGTGTGTTGCGGAAAATCAGTTGGGTAAATCGAGGAAAACTCTTCAGCTAAGTGGAAAACCGAATGTGGCCGTATTCAATTCGCCGCCAATTAGTCAGTATAAGGATAGGTAAGTTTTACTGAGAGTCTTTCTACTCTAGTTCTACCCATTTGTGTATAAGGACGTGTTGTTGGTTTCTTCATTATTTTCCTGTTGGGTGTTGTTGCTTCCTATATTCAGAAGTTTGTTGCACGAGTTGAGTAATTTATTTTAAGTGTAAGTTTCAGTCGTATCAAGTTCTAGTTAGGGGTGTGTTCGTGGCAAATGATACAGAAAAAGAAACTTGTTCGAGCTCATTAAGAATTTTGGCGAGGGACGGTTAGGATCACTGGGTAGTGATTTATGGGTAAATAAGTAAGAAAAAAGTAAAATATCTAACATCGACTTTTTAGAGAAAATGGAAAAACTCTTAAGTAAGTCCTTATTTCGATTAACGAGCATGTAATGGAGATTCAATAGTCCGATGAAAGTTTACTTTGATCGGCGAAGTTTTTTATTTTATACATACAAAACATAGGGTTGGGCCAGCATTTCCTTGTACAAAATAGACGCATTCACTCTCTCGGCACAGCTCTTTTTATAACACAGGTATAATTTCATTTCGTACAATAACTATACAATTTTTGAAATAGGAATAAAACACACAAGCTGAGGAAACTAGTCAAGATTTTTTCCAACTCTATAGTATTTATGACGAAAAATGAATATAAAATACGATAACTCCAATATCTTCAATAACTCGATGGTTTCATCGGCAGTATGGCATGTGAAACCATCCTCTTAACACCAAACTTCCTGTAAACCATGTTCATGTTATTTTGAAAAAAAAAAAAATAAAAAATAAAAAAATGTTGATCATGACTCTGCACCGAGCGCCATTTCGATTTTCTTCACCAGACACCAGACGGTGCATTTTCCGGGGTGCATCGGTAGCTGATGGACTACGTTAAAAGTTTCCTCGCTTTAAATCAAAAAAAATTTTGTCACCGAGGTAAAAGTAAACCTCATTTTAAGTACTTACTTAGGTCGCGCTTCAGTGCGGGGTAAACCTAAGCCTCAACTAACAAGTCTCCTCAGATAGCTTAATCAATAGATAATTCCCTACACTTGCACACGTTGCCCAGCTGATCTGCTTCCAATTGTGAGCACCGACTACGGTAAGGTCTTCCTCGTGGGTTATATTTCCAAATTTGATTCAGAAACACTGTGAGATGGAGCATTGGTGTTTATTCGCTTTACATGTCTCAGCCAGCAAACACGAAAAGGGCCGATTATTGTACGGAAGATTTTTCTCTCGAAGCGACCGAGGATATCTTCGTCCGTGCTTTAGCTTCACAAAGTAGGACTGAAATAATCAAGGTCTTATATAGAATCCTTTTAGTTGTTCTAGATAGGGCCTTACTACTTAATTGCCTTTCCAGCCCAGGTGGGGTGTTCTTGGCAGAATTTATAGTACAGCTGATTTAGACAAAGTTCCTTACTACCCCGAAACTAAAGCCTTCGACTATGATGTTCTGTCCAATTCAATGATGTTTTGTATCCCTTCCTCTTGACAGCATATGCGAAGTGTTTTCCAATTTTTTTTTTTTTTTTTTTTTTTATTTTTATTTTTTTTTTTTTTTTTTTTTTTTTTTTTTTGTGTTAGTACAAATGTCCCGAACATATGTATGTTAATAGAAAGGTTAGACGTGTTTTGGTGGGCTCGGCAATTTTCAATTATCATAAAAAATGGAGCAAAGTATTTGCATCAAATTTTGTGTAAAAAATGGAATCAAAATACTTGAAATGTTGGCAGTGGCTAAGTAAAAAAATGTTTTACAAGTTGTATAAGCTCTGC
This sequence comes from Volucella inanis, assembly GCA_907269105.1. Classification (NCBI taxonomy): domain Eukaryota; kingdom Metazoa; phylum Arthropoda; class Insecta; order Diptera; family Syrphidae; genus Volucella; species Volucella inanis. The sequence continues at coordinate 156,731,726 of OU026153.1, forward strand.
GAAGATCGCTGAGAAAATGTCAATGACGAACATTAAAAAAAGATGATAACGTGGAAGCTGAGAAGGAAATCGCTTTTGAAAATTGCCGAATGACCATAAGAGAAGTTGCTGAGGATGCTGGCAAATCGGTCGGCCCGTGTCATGCAATTCTTTCCGATGTTTTGTTTCAAATTCCGATTTTGAATGACACTTCGCATGAGCATCGCTCAGAAGCTCTTGAATGACGTCAACGATAATCCTAACTTGATGAAAAAGGTCATGACAGGTAACGAATCATAGGTATATGATTATGACGTCGAAATCAAAGCCCAATCGTTCCAATGGATTTGATCAATGTTTTTTTTTTTTTTTTTTTTTTTATTACCGTATCGTAGTGCATCCGCAGTTTTTACATCAAAGTTGTACGGTCAATAAAGTGTTTTACCTTGAAGTAGTACCCGTTTGCGAGAATCAATACGAGAAAAACGTCAGGAATTGTGGAAAAACAATTCATGCCTTTTGATTATTTTTGCTAAAAACAATACAACAATCATGCCACAGCCACCATATTCAAGGCATTTGACCCCATGTAACTTTTGTCTGTTCCCAAAACTGAAGAGACCTTTGAAATGACGTCGACACATCCGCAATCACGACTGCGCTATCACATCTGCAGGTAGACGAATCACTTGAAGAGTTGATCAGTCTTTTGCTAAATAGCAGATAATCAACTCCAAGCTGGGTGTGACTTCTGCTAAAATGTGTTAGTAGGGGCTTTGTACCCTTCTTTAAAACTTAGTGGTAAATGAACTGCTGATATACTTGGAAGAGGGAAGGAGCAGGGTGATTGCCTTTGCGGACAACCTTGCAATAGCCGTCTCAGGTAAGCATCTTAATACCATCAAAGAATTCCTTCAGCTAAATTTTAACAGATTAAAATTTGAACGGATCGCTGTGGATTGGAAGTTAACCCCCATAAAACTTATATTGTCCCCGTTCCAGGAAATATAAAATTCGAACTATAGACCCTCCCTCAATAAACAGTACCAGTTAAGTGATTTCAGCAAAACACGTGGGTTTTGATAGGAAACTAAACTGAAAACCTAACATTCAAGAAAAAGTCAAGAAAGCTACAATAGAGTTATTCTCTTGCAAGAAAGCCATTAGAAGCAAATAGGGCTTCCAACCTCAAATAATCCCCTGGCTATACATCTTGGTCATAAGACCGATACTCACTTACTGTGTGGTCGTCTGATGGACGGCCTTAGACATTGCAGTCAACTGCAAAAAACTAAAATGAATCCAAAGAACAGCACGTCTATTCAATAGCGGAGCTCTACGCTCCACTCCCTCCGCGGCGCTAGATATTCTGTTTTACTTAAAACCCATCGACATCTTCAGCAGGCAAGTAGCGACTGCAGCTGTTCGCCTTAAAGCGTCCACAGAGTGGACAAATAATTTATTCGGACACGCTGATATTCTTAATATATTAGGAATCCACAAAGAAAACATCGACTACACCATACCTAAACTTCGGTTTGACATGCGAACTTTCCCTCTAGATCCTTCTGGAAGGAAGATGCTTTCATGGAGAACACGTCTATCCGTCATTTCAGTATATGTCATGCATTTGAAGCGTAAACAACAATAATTTTTTTTCACTCAAATATGTCGAACTTTGTGCCTGAAAAAGTGTTCTTGCGGGGAGTTCTTCTTCATTACTTTTATATGAAAGAAACTGCTGCCGAAAGTCATCGTATTTTTGGTGGAAGTTTATGGTGAGCATGCGCTAGCTGAGCGAAGGTGCCAAAAGTGGTTTGCACGATTTAAAAGTGGTGATTTTGGCTTGGAAGACGATGAACGTCCTGGGCAGCCAAAAAAGTTTGAAGATGAAGAACTGGAAGCATTACTCTATGAAGATTGTTGCCAAACAAGAAGAGCTCGCGGAATCTTTGGGTGTCACTCAAGCAGCTATTTCAAAACCATTAAAAGCAGCTGGATATATTCAAAAGCAAAGAAATTGGGTTCCGCATGAACTCAAGCTGAGAGACGTCGGAAGGCGGTTTTGCTAGTCCGAAATGCTGCTTGAACGCCACAAAAGGAAGTCATTTTTGCATCGGATTGTTACTAGTGATGAAAAATGAATCCATTACGACAACCCTAAGCGCAAAAAATCAAACCCGGCCAACCAGCCAAATCAACGGCAAAGCCGAATATCCTTTCGGGAAGGTATTGCTCTGTATTTGGTGGGATCAGATGGATGTGCTGGGTAAAACCATCAATGGACAACGCTACCGAATACAATTAATCCATTTGAAGAGAGCAGTAGCCGAAAAACGCCCGGAATATGCGACCAGACACGAGGCAATAATTTTCCATCATGACAACGCTCGGCCCCACGTTGTTATTCCGGTTAAGAAATATTTGGAAAACACTGGATGGGAATTCTTACCTCATCCGTCTTATAGCCCAGACCTTGCTCCTTCTGACTACCATTTGTTCCGGTCGATGCAGAACGTCCTCACTGAAATACGGTTCACATCAGAGCAGAATATCAAAAATTGGCTTGATTAATTCTTGGCTGCCAAGCCGGCGCAGTTCTTTTCGGATTGGGATCCACAAATTGCCAGAAAGATGGGAAAAAGTCATAGCTTCAGATGGGCAATACTTTGAATAATACTATTGTACATGGTTTTAATTACATACCCAATACACAGATGGATCTAAAACCGATAGCGGGCTTGGTGGAGGTGTTTTCTCAGATAAGTCAAATCTAAGCCTCTCCTTCCGTCTTCCAAATCACTGTAGTGTGTTCCAGGCAGAAATAGGTGTCATCACTGGACACTGCCTTATAGGCAAGCATGCAAGAAGGCTTGGAGCTTTTACAAACGATTTCTGTGAAGCTGCATTGACGAGGAGGAAGAGGAAACAATCCTTCATCTTCTCTGTACATGTCCAGCTCTCTCCCAGAGAAGCAAACTACACCTATCTAATTAAACGATCTAAAAAAATACAGACGTATACAGTCTCCTGCGCTTAATCATAAGCTCAAATTGGTTCTATGAATAAGAAGATCATAGATCCACATGGCAGCATAACGGGTCCAAACGCCACTCTTACATAACCTAACCTACGAAAAGACGGAGATTTGCAATGATTGAGGAAATAAAAACGGAATTGCTAGAAGAGCTCAAGACTATACCAAAAAGTGATTCGAGGATTGGAAAAAGCATTGGCACAAGTGAATTATATCTGAGGGGGTTTTATTTATTTATTTATTAAAGGGGACAACATTGGTATAAGGTTACCTTATTTTTGAACACACCTCCTACTTCGCTTTGCCTTCATTTAACGCTTAACCCATTTTGACAGCTTCCGTTTCAATACTATCGAACGCACCGCAGACCGAATGCTGTGTCCTGCCAATTATGTATATATTATCGGCATACGCAAGTAGATACACAAACTTTTCAAAGTTTGTGCCTCCAGTGTTAGCTTATAAGGTCCTTGTGAGTTCTTTCAAGTGTATTTTTAAGTGATATGATAACGCGTCATATTGTCTAAAACTTTTTAGATATTGAAGGCCGCGTTTAAGTGGTTAACCTCTCGACGGATCGTCGATCTCAATTATCATTTTGTTCAAAATAGACGAGTTTGGCAGTGATGTTAAAACTATACGTGGCTCTATATAGACCGACTTAATAAATGCTGTTATAAGCGGCCTTAAAATCGAAAAAAAAGTCTCCTCCTCCGAATTCCAAAACTCGGCGTTATTTCGCTTTCGTTACGTTGAAAGAATTTCAGAATTTGGCGTTATTTCACAATGACAAAGTGAAATAACGCCAGCCATTGCTCGTGAAATAAACCAAAATCAGACAGAAGGCAAAAGAATTTGCAAACCCAATTTAATTTTGGTCAACTGGATGGAAGTTTTGGCTACCATCGTCTAAGTTGAATGGTCTATTTTACATGGCGGCAGGACGTTGGACTATTTCGCCGTTATACTGGCTGCAGAAAAAGTGTTTAAATATTCCATTCCATACTACAAGCCTACCTATTGGTAAGGCTTCCGCACGTTACTCCTGGAGTGCATCCTCTCAATATCTCCGATCCCGCGCTTCTCGTGCAATGTTTTCTTCTCCTGATGAAGCTTATGATCAGCTCATGCTCATCAGCTTAAGCGCCCAGTACCTACGTGCATACTTTCGCAAGAAAAGGATTTGTATTGCTGTGCGCATACTAGAACTGGTTCGCTCAATTCCGTGATGGTGATTTTTCAGCTGAAGAACCACATTGCTCCGGTAGGTCTTTCATTATTGACGACGATAAAATCAAATCATTAGTGTAAGCAAATAAGTATTCAGCGGATCGGATAGCAGCGGATGCTACAGCTGTAAAAGTGTCCAATGGAAGTATTCCTCTTAACAAGCCTCTTAAGGAACCTCTTTATTTAGGTAAAGCATGAGTTGAAAGAAATTCATCAGATGAAGCTTATAAAAGTCTGCGATTTACTTAGCAAACTCGAAAAAAAAAACGATCCATTCTTGAAGCGTATGAGCATAGAAAAATGGATTGTCTATAACAATATCAGCCGAAAAAAAGTTAGAGTATGAGAAATTATGCATTGGGAGGCTAAACGAAGACGGACAATTACCAAAAGAAGGTGATGCTGTCAATCTGTGTGTTTAAAATAGAACTAATCTTCTTTGAGCTGCTTCCAAAGTACAAAATGATTAATGCCATTACACAAAAACGACGCAAAATAATCAATGGTAAGATTGTAGTTTTTCACTACGACAATGGGAGGACTACACCCAAGTTTGGTCACTCGGCAACAATTTTTGTATCTTGGACGGGATGTGTTGCCACATCTACCGTTTAGCCCAGACCTTGCGCCATTAAACTTCCATTTATTTCGGTATTTGCAAAAGTTTCTGAATGTTAGAGCGTTTACTTCTGAAGACCTTATCTTTACCCATCTTGTCCAATTTCCTGCAGAGAAAGATAGGTATTATGAAGTTGCCCGAGAGATGGCAGAATGTCATCGAATAAAATGGCCAATGTATTATTCATTAATATTGATTACGTGTATTAAATAAACGCAAAAATGAAAAAACGCAATAACTTTTTGAACAACCAAATCTTTAACTCTGCATATCTATTGCCTCTTCGATTAACATCAATGAATTTAAACTCGAAATGTTTAAGACTCGGACATTTGTAACCCCCTTTTGTTAAATTTAACTCCAAAATCAAACAAAAATCCAAACCATCTTGCACTAATATGCTCGTCAGCAACACCTTCATGCACGTAACTAGAAACCTCCGGTAGTCACGATTGCCTTCGTTATCTTATTTAAAATTTCATTTTGTATTCTTGGAAAAGCTCAAGTTTTCATCGAGTTATTGTAATTGAATACCACACTCAATTACCCACGATGTCATTTATTCTCCTTTACATCCTTAAAAACAAATAAAACTCAATTAGCCCTTCAAATCGAACAAAAATGTCATCGCTCCATTCTCCGTTGGTAGACTTCGGTCAATAGAGGAAAATTGAAGTCGAAATTGCAATCAAATGGAAATAATCCTTTTCCGTTATATTTTCTGAGCTCTTCTTTGTTTGCCAAGTCTTCAATTAGTCAACTGACAATCCAATATTCTCGACAACTGGCTATTAAATCGCCGGCGAGGGTAATGTCAAAACTTATAATTTCTTAAAAGGTGCCACGTACACATCATAACATGACCCAGTATAAGGAGCGTAAGGACTTTTGAACTTTCACTTATCCACCTCCTGTTATTCTAAGAATTAATAACTTTTTTTCATTCCATTTTATAGTGCAATAGTAGGGAGTTGAGAGGGCCTGAGTGTACATACATATGTAAGTATGTTGGTTAAACATTTTTAAAGACCAAAGAAGCAGAAAAAAAATTATCCGGCCGTTGGCTTCAAGTGACCTTTTATCCTTGACATAGGTCAAATAATAAAAGTCATTCTAAGCCCTTTTTTCAGCTAGTCTTTCTTTCGATTGTGTAGACAACAAATTGCGAATATCCTTTACAGAAACTCCTAAACTCCTACACATATCGACACGGAATAAGGGTTGATTGTGCTTCGTTCATTGCCTTCACCCAATGCTTAACACAACCAGCGGGTATCAAGTACTACTTGGCCACTTGGGACAGTCGAGGGGATGTGTTGAGGTTTTAAGTAAAAACCATTCCTCGAACACATGATAAGACTTTCTAAGAAGCTGAAAATATAAAATCAAAGGATATTACGTAATCCAATTGAGGGAAATTGGCAAGCGAACTAACAACATCTTTCATATGACCAATTCGGTTACCCTAAGCCAATGCACTGGAACACAGTCGCATGCACACTGTTACAACTACACTTATGTCCTAATAAAGAATCCTCGCAGTTTCATTGAATTGAGGACATGAAAACGACATCAAAATGTCTCTTTGGAAAACTAAAGTTCAAAGACAGCGCACATTGTGGTTAACTAGGTGTATGAAATGAAACGAAACTCAATATGGCATTAAGGACCTGAGGACCTACAATAAGCGAACTTTCAACTGGGGTAGGGATTTTTCTTTTTTCTTAGATAATGAGAAAAGTTAGTTTTTACGCAAGTTGAGATAGAAAACCTTTGCGTTCGTCGGAATTGGGACACTTGAATTCAGAATGTACTTCCTCCTGAGTCGTTTTGAGAATTTCTTACGTTACTGTATCCATTGGGGTTTTTCCTACAAATTCATTTGCGTTAAACTACTGACAAACCTGGTTAAGGTTCTTCTTCTTGTTGTTTTAGTTTCCAGCAGATGGTAAGGTAGGATGGCTTATTAGAAAACAGCTTATTACGTCAAAAGCCAACTACCACTTTTAGGGCTACCGCAGCGTTTGGTCATATGATATCGGATATCGGTCATTTTTATTTCATCTTACGATGAATATGAAAACTTGCCGCGGGTATGTACTGATATACTGACTTTGTGTGATTTTTCGTGTTGTTCTCCCTTTCTAGTAGAAGTCTATACCAACATTTCACTCAGTAAAGGATGTTTTTCCGCGTGTACTGTAGTTTATTGTTAAGAGTAGAACTAACTAGCTAATTTAGTATTTTGTAGTGGTACGTTAGCTTGAAATTTAACATAATTCGACTGTCTCGATCGTGGGTAGACCACTAATTTTTTTTTTTTTCCAATATGTACTCTGTATCCTGAACCTGTGGGAGTTTTTTTGCTCAAGTTCTGTAAGCCCTTTGGTCAGAACAATGTTGAATTTAAAAAACGGTGGAACTCACATATGCAAAGATTGTTCCACTCACAATAGAGCACTAAAACCGACTTATTTTACTCCTCTTGCGTTCCTTCTAGAGTACGGCTATTTTTTTAGTGTTTGATAGAAATATGAGACTTCGTTTCAATAATAGAGATCATACATTATCAACACCCAATACATCCTACTAATACTTGCAGACTGATACGAGCATAAACTGGACATTCAAAAAAAAATGCTCAGAGTTGTAGTTATCGATCTTACAGCAAGAGGATATATGAGGAAATATACTTTCTTCAACTGCCCTTCACAGTACACGCTCACCTAAAAACGACATAACGTCGTCCCCCACACTCTCGGTTGTTTATACAGCTGTTCACTACTTAACCAGTTTGGATTGTTAAGTTTGCCTTTAGTACTCCTATAGAAAGACAATTGACTGCAAGGTCAACGTAATTCTAGCACGAGTTCTAACAAAAACCAATTTCCCCGCAACAGAAAACGGGTTTGAGTAGAGTCAGACGTTCTTTCTGGAAACATAACGATCAGAACTCTGATCGAACCGGAAACGTCGTACCTTTTAACAAGCTCTTTTTCACCGCCAGAAAACTGAGAGCATCTTGACACGTTTTTCACGCCTCATATTTAGTTCAGAAAGATCTAGTATCCACAACAACACTCGTTGGAGTAAACAGATATCATTAGATAGGTCAGACTATTCACCTACTTACTTCTTAATTTTGATAAGATTGACTAAAAGCTCTTGCCTTTTTTTAATGCATTTCTTATTTAATTAATAAATTTACTCTTACACGCTAAATAGAAATATGTTTAAAAATTAGCTTACATAACTTAAAATTATCTTATTCTAACTTACTTGCTCCATGCTGCCCGTATGACCTAAGTTAAACATAATACTTAAAAATTATGTCTTTCGGCGTATCTTACAGTCTATTTTTATTTTTATTTTTCCATTTATTAAAACTAAAACTAAGAATATAAATTTAAAATAAAAACTTAGTGTATGCACTTTTTTAAATTTATTATAAAACTTAAAATTAAAAAATTAAAGACTACCTAAAAATTAATCTTAATCTACTTAACCTCTTTACATCTACTACATAAAACATACACACATATTGTTCATATGTATAAATATTATATATATACGTAATATATAAATATGTAAATATATATATATATATTGCGTTTTTAATTTTTTGTTTATTTTTTTATTGTTTTTCTTAAATCTAACTTAATCTTACCAAAAATGATGTAAACCGGCCATTGCTAAAAAATTAAGCTGACCCACTTTGCCTCACATGAAGAAGCTACCCAGTAGGTACTTGAAGAATTCGAAGTCAAATAATCCTCTCCTTCAACAAGCCACCAAAACTGCTGTTGTTGCTGAGTCACCTGTTCGCAGCTGTTCAAGCAGCATGGAATATTAATGGCATCGCCAATCTATCCTCGATCAGACCTTTATAATCGAGGTAGAGGTACGCTTCTGAAGGAATAAATTCGTCAAAGTCAATTCTCTCATGATACATTTAATTAGGGAATAAATTTTCGTAGATCAGGTTGTTCAATTAGATCATTGCTCTTGCAATGTGCCTTCGAATCAACTTAATGACGAAATTGTCAACTTTTATTAAGTTCGCTCCATTGTACAAGACCTCATTAGGATAGAATTTTATGTACTCAGACTCTGGTATATTATATAAGCAAAGACAAATCCTAAGACAAGCCCCCTCAAGCACCCGAATAGTTTCCAATAAACTTGTTCTCACCACACGCGACATCCGAATACAAGCATAGTCCGGATAAGGGCCATGTAGCAGATCATCTTCTCCTTCTTATCGAGTTAGCTGTTAGAAAATAGGCTCTTTGTAAAGGAAAAAGCGCCTTCGGCTCTGGGCAGAGCAACATCTATATGTTTGTTGAAATATAGATAATGATCTAGCTAGAACCCAAGATTTTATTAATATTATTAGTATTATCAAGGGAACGATACAAATTAATTTGTAGGGTCCGGGATTTAACGCCGGGGTACTATGCCCATGTGGCGCGTTTTGTCAACAGCACGCAGAGTACTAAGTTCCCATGTGGTCACCTACCTACATACTTACCGCGCCCAACACTGCTTGATTTCGGTGATCTAGTAGGAACCGATGCTTTCAGTGTTGACTAGAACCCAAGATATCTGACTACATTTCGGCAAGCAAGTGGCTGTCCGTGTTGTTCGATTATAGAAAACATTCACCATTTTTTTATAGTATCCCTAGAGGCTCCAGATAAAGGCGAACTAAACAGAATGGTTTCCGATTTATGAAAATTGAACTTCCAGTGATCGCAATACCGAAGTCACGTTGCAAAAGTGTATTAATGACCTCGACCTTTTGATCCGATCTGTACGCAATTAATTCGTCTGTTAATGTGAAATGTCTATCTGTTAACTTATTGTAAAGAAAAGAATATATAGCAGCGGTTTACTAAGCTTAACTTGTCCAGCTTGATGAAGGATCGAAAGCTTTTGCCAAGTCAATCAGACAGCCAGTAGTGCACTTGTTCTTGCTTTTAAATATCAGAAACCATTTTAAGCGCGACATGAATGATATCATGCCCCGCCTTGAAACCGAATTGATTATCCAGAACTACATGTTTGTCCTCAACCTACTTAGCCAACACTCTATTGATCACCTTTTTAAAATCCCTACTGATGTTTGGTATAAGACTGATCGAGAGGAGATTTGCCGGATTGGACGCATCTTTATCCCTTTTAGGGATGAGATGTACAATTATTCATTGCATTATAAAACAGGAAGGTATAAATGTTCACCGCTTCTAGTGTGAGATGTCGCAGCACAATGTTGGGTATTTCGTCGGTTTCCACTGATTTCTTACTTCTATGTAATTCGAATATTGTTTGGAGCTCTTCCATCCTTTTTTCTTTCGAAATGATCGTGATTTTAATCTACGGCTGGCTGCGCAAGTGCTTTTCAACAAGATGTGTTGAATTTACTTCTTGAATAAAATGCACAATTATTGAGATATTTCTGAAATCTTTATTGCTTTATAAAGTGAACACAAAGAGATTATTTATGGAACACACTGTCTTCCAGATGAGCGCGTCGTCTTAACTTGCAGACCCTCATTCTTTCCGTGAAATTTTAATCACTCCTTCCCATAATTGCAACTCTATCCAAGGGAATGCAGCTCCAATGTTCACTTTCTAAGTTGTAATTTTTCACGGGTGGTTGGCGTACAGTGTATATCTTGCTTTTAGGACAGCCTAAAAAAAATAGGTCTAATTATTCTCTTGAAAACGCGAAATTACGCGGCTAAGACACAATAAGTATAAATAATAACTCGATTGTTTCTCGACTTATACGGTATGTAGCATCATCCACCATCCTACATCCTCTAAACAAATAATGGCTTTTTTGGCCTCTGGTCTATAAACCGCACGTAACAGTTACTCGTTCTGCGTGCATTAACGTCTCCTGAATCATTTGTGGATTTCTGGTGCCCCAGATTAGGCAATTTAGCCTCATCCAAAAACACGATTTTCTTGCAATAATCAAGGTCAGCATGATTGTTTTTTTGCCGTATCTAATCCAAGAATGTACGACGCTGTTGGCCGTCGGGCGGCTTCACTTCTTACACTAACTGGATCTCGTACGCATGGAAAGCTAAATCTTTCATTAAAATTTTGTTCAATGTGACTACAAGATCTCGAAAATGGAGAACGGTAATGAATGGAGGTGCTTGGGTCATTTTACGATGATATTTTCCATTAAACGTCCGGGGCGAACACGTTTCGGCGTCTTCACATTTTGTAGTCACTCCGTCTCTTAAAAATTTTGTATTTACGTTACGCACACACGTTTCGGAAGGCACATGATTACGTATTTACATCAGCTATAAAATAATATGCCTTTGCATATATGAACCTAAAGAGAGTACAGCCAAATTATCTCTAGCGCAAACAGAGAGATATTGCGCGTACTTAGCAAATAGTCAACCGGTGTTTACCATAGCCTTTGTGCAACTCGTGTTAAACTGCCCAACCAGAATATTCATCGAGAAAACTTGTGATTCGTCAATGACAATTTGTAGGGAATATGAACTGGCCTTAATTTTTTTAGTTGCTATGACACTTGTGAAACATATTTAGTACACATCAAGTCATTGAGCAAAAAACATCATATTTCTTCATCGTGTTAAAAATGTCGAATTTTGTACCAGAAAATGGCGACTTACGGAAAGCATTAACTTTTTGTTTTCATTGCTGCAGAGTCACATCGAATACTTATCGAGGCATACGGTGATCATGCTCTATCAGAAGAAACATGCAAAAGATGGTTTCAACGGTTTAGAGATAACAATTTTGATGTGAGAAAAGCAGAACGTGGAAGACTACCAAAAAAGTTTGAAAACGCCGAATTGCAAACAATATTGGGTAAAGATGATATTTTGAGTCAGAAACAAATGGCAAAAATGTTAAATGTTGTACAACAAACAATTTCTGGCTGTTTAAAAGCTATTGGAAAAATCCAAAAGTCTGGAATATGGTACCACATGAATTCACGGAAAGACATATGGAAAACCGAAAAACCACTTGTGAAATTGTGCTTGAAAGACATAATAATAAATCAGTTTTGCATCGAATTGTTACTGGTGATGAAAAATGGATTTATTTTCAGAATCCTAAATAGAAAGAATCATGGGTTAATCCGGGACCATCAACTTCGACTGCAAAACTAGATCGATTCGGCAAGAAGACAATGCTGTGTGTCTGGTGGGACCAGAAAGGTGTGGTGTACCACGAGCTCCTAAAACCTGGTGAAATCGTTAATACAGATCGCCACCGACAACAAATAATCAATTTGAACCATGCATTGTTCGAAGAACGACCAGAGTGGGACGGAAGACACGGTAAGGTAATTTTGCTCCATGACAATGCACCTGAACAAAAAACAAAACTGGTTCAGGATACAACTAAAGTACTTGGCTGGGATCTGCTACCCCACCCGCCGTATTCACCAGACGTTGCTCCTTTCGACCACCATTTGCTTGTATAGATGGGACACGCATTAGCTGAGCAGCACTTCGAATCCTACGAGGAAGTCGGAAATTAGGTGACTTTTTGGTTTGCTTCAAAAGACGAATAGTTTTATTGGCGTGGAATCCAATTGGCAATGGCCAATACTTTGAATAAAATGTTTTTTACTTTCTGATTAAAAATTAGTGTTTTATTTTCAGCGGTATGCTCACTTCATACCGGTACACCTTGTAAATTGACCTTCTGTTTATTGTACTTGGAGCTATGTTTGGAGGACTTAGTCTGCAAGTTAAATAATCAACTAAGGACTTGGTCTATGTTCAAAGAAAGATCAGGCATGTCGGCAATAGCTTATTAATTAGGCATATCGTCTTTGTCAACGTGTTTATCTCGAATTTGAAACAAATGACGAAGTATGATAGTTTCTCCTCCTTCAACAAGATAATAATATTCCTGGTGGTGTCGTGTAAAATCCTTTTTACCGCTCTACTGTTCACATTTTCGTAGTTCAGTAACCTGTACGCAGTTAGTCGAGTGAAATGGAAGATTAGCAGTACAGCAAGTTTGTCAAGGATCACTTTAATCCAGATAAATGAATCTACTGGGAAAACAAATCCTGCAAAGCGCACACTCTCGTGCTACATAAATTGGTAGCAATCCCCCCAGATAAGGTTTTTCATGGAAGTTATTGCTTTTGCAATATATCTTCGAGTCAGCTTAATGGCAAAATTGCCCAATCCTTTTATATTAACTTACTATGCAAGACTTCAACGGACTCGCCACACTGAAAGTATCGGGTTCCTACTAAATCACCGAAATCAAGCAGTGTTGGGCGAGGTACGTACGTCGGTGGGGGACGACATGGGAGCTCAGTACTCTGCGTGCTGTTGACAAAACGCGCAACATGGGCATAGTACCCCGGCGTTAAATCCCGGACCCTACAAATTAATTTGTATCGTTCCCTTGATAGTAATAATAATAATTATTATGCAAGACCTCATTCGGAAAGTATTGTGTGTAACGATAATAAGCTAAGTCAAGACAGAAAGTAACTGTTTTTTAATTTTTTTCAGTAGATTTATCTATCGTTTATCCACGTGCCATATTAAAATATAAACGGTATAAGCGCCATACAGCAGATCACCCTCACCTTCGCTATAAAAAAGTCTCTTTGAAAGTCTCTGACTAGAGTAATTTCAGTATGTTTTTTTACAATAAAGATATGTATCAACCCATATTTTAAGCTCTCTGGATACATTTCTGCAAGCAAATGGTTGTGCTTGTTCCAACATGGTCGGATATATTCACCATTTCTTAAAGAAATTTTTTTATGACTTTGATCTTAATAAAACAAAGTAGTCTCCTTACATAGCATGGTTAGGTGAGTGCACGTGATCGTTTGTATGGATGTTGAATATGATTGACGAATTAACTGCTCCTTATTGTAAACCGCTTTGCATGTCAAAGATTCCAGTAAAAGCCACATCGCCATTCTTTACAATAAAATGTCTAATGATGAGCATATTGAAAAGAATAAAGTCTGTCCTGCTTAAAAAATATACCCTCAAGTTGTACGCTGTCGGAGATTGTCTCTAGGTAAATTAAGCAGGCTGGGTTCAACTATGTTTTACTTAGGGCTGTATTGGTCAACATTTCAAAAACATTGCTGGTGTTCAGAAGAAGACTAATCGACCAAAGATTCACGTACTGGGTGTTTTATCATATATCTTTATCCTTTTTGGGAATTCGATACATCACCACGGTCTTTAAATGCAATAGATAATGGGTATTATTCACTGAAATATAAAGTAGTGTGATGTAGTTGTCTACCTTTCTTCTTGTTGGCAAATTTGTCATATTGTCGTCATAAAACCAACATACTTAACAACAAATCCAACTTTGTCAACTTTTAAATAATTCTAGTTCTAGTTGAGCTCGCAAAAGCTATTTTTATTATTTCTTTTCGGTCCAATAGAGTTAAAATTCGTTCATTCCTTTTCAAGTCAAAAAACTTATTAGAGAGAATAGTCAATATTACATTGTTTATTGTCCATGTAGTTGTCATTGGTCACAGAAGATTTATGTTCACAATGCCAGTGGTCTATGTACTTAAGTGAATAATTTTTTTATCAATTATTCTATGACGTCATTGTCATATTTGAATTCTAGCTATATTACGATATAGTTTCTTCTATTAACGACAATCCATACAATGCTTATCGCTCGACTCTAACGAGTGAAGAATTTGACCTTCCAATCGTGTACGCTGAACAAGTAGGCATCTCTATAGCTAAGCTAAATTATTTTTCATTTCTAGCTATGATCCTACAAACATAAAATTTTTGCTTATTAACTTTTCTTCCGAGTATTTATGAAATTTGTTCAACTAAATAATATTTTAAGTATCTTTACGACGATACTTGACCTTGCTTTTATTTATTACGATGAATTGAAAGTTCAATAAATCTATTCACCATGAAGAATCCTTTTCGGAAATTGAATGCTATGCCCACAATACACCCAATGTTAACAAAATTAAAGAACCATATAACTTTTCCAAGGTAAATTGTGTTAAGTTGAATAACTTTTATTGTAATATATATTGGTATGATAAATTCAGAAATTGTAAACTTGAGTTTATGTACTTGTATATACACTTTATTGAAATTTTGTTCATTGATTTTGATTAATATGTTATGTTCCTCGAATACGTAAAAGAAAAATTCTTGGTCCTTCATGGTGGAGGCCCAAACTATGAGTTAATAAAGTTGAAAGAAACTTAAATGGAAAGATTATTCTATGTTTGTGATATCAAAGTATCCACAGGATTATAACCTATTTAAAATCTTGAGAACATTTTTTAGTAAATTTTTAGTAAATTTTTATACTTTAAAGAAAGTCCACGGGTATTCTTGTCTTGTTTGCTAATTTTTTTCCAATCTGTTTACTCAGACTCAATTAGATAATGAACGTATTGTGAACGTACTACTCACTGTGAAGCAACTAGAACGAGCTGACAGCTGCCATGCTTTTGACAGTGGGTAAAAGGGGGAACCACATGTTTGATGGCGAGTCAGTTGAGAAATTACGTTGAGTACAGTGGTGAATTTTTTTAGGTTTGCATGGCTTGGGCTACTCATTTTTGTACACTATTTTTTTCTTATTTAATAAAATAAAGTTTATCATACAATAACTTCAGAAGAGGGATCAAAGAGAGGAAAATAAATAAATATTAACCAATTCGAGTAGATAAAATTTGGTTCCTAGAATTTTGCATTCTTCGATAGCAACAATGACTGTACGCCGGCACACTTAAGTCGCGTGTCTGTGTATTAGACATATTTCGTTACCAAAGAAAACAGCGTCGTCATGAGCGACTATCTTCGCATGTCGAAACAACAGTTAATTGAACTGTTAACGGCCGAAACCATTGTGTTCCCGAGTATAGCGACAGTGTCACAAATGCGTACCCTGTACAATGAAAGCGTGAATTTGGTGTGCGTGGTGGTGTGTTACTGTCAGTAGAAGGTGCCGTTTACCAAGTGTAAGTGATAGCCGACAACGATGCGCACAGTTCAAGTGTCGATGATGATGAGCCATCGCCAGTACAATTGACTCCGCCACAAGAAGTTCCATTGAAAGTGCATTCAATTCTGTCAAGCGAAGACGACGAATTGGTTCGTGAATTGTCTCGGGAAGAAAAGTGTCATCGGTTGCTAATATTGCGACGCAACAACGAAGTAATGGAGAGAGAACTGACTCAGCCATTGCCAGCTGTATTATTCGTTTACCAATCGCCAACTCTAACGGAAATCTGGAGCCCGACAGCGCAGCCGCTCCGATTCTCATGGATTTAAGGATCGATTCCGAAATTTACAGGCGACGATACGTACGCCACGAAAAAGTGTTTGGACGATTTTAATCGTCTATGTGCACCTTATTCGAACTGTGACGACAATGCGCGAATGGTGTCGGCACGTTAGGTAATGGGTGGTACAGCAGAATTATGGCTACAAACAATCATTGCCAGTACGTTGACTGAATTGCGGGACGCATTAATCCACCAATTTCATCAAAATTATTCCGTATTCGATGTACTGTATGAGATGAGCGCAGTAAAATACGATGCTAAATTGGGCGTGATGAAATAGATCGTGCGAATGCAAGTGGTTGTCCAAAAAGGACCGGGCATTGATGAATGCGAACTAATTAAGCACATAATTCCCGGTGTGCGTAATAAACCGGATGTGGCGGCGATGTTGTTTGCCGCACAAACGTTGGATGATTTATGACAAATCGCTCCCGATTACGACCGGTACCGGCGGGAGACAACATTGAGAACGCTTTACGTAAGACCGCAGCATTGAATAAACCAGTGACTGCTGCATCAACTGGACATTTGTGTTACAATTTTTCCGAAAAAGAGCATTTAACGAGGAATAGCCCAAAGCTTCGACGAGCAAATGCCTCGTAGTTCCGCTGTTATTCTGCTGAACACATGCTGAAGGATTGCATCGTTCTAACACCGACACGAACATCCAACCGAGTGGCCGCAATTGCAGAACATACCGAACGAGCAGATGCATCAATAGCTGAAAGGATTGAGAAATGTGTATTTTTGATATTCCGGAAATCGAACATAATTACGAGATGCAAGTAAATTACGTTTCATTACGCGCCACGCCGTTTGTCTGGAGTGCAAAAGATAATTTCCGATTTATTATCATAGGGCATAGTCCGGCCCAGTAAATCCCCATAAACTTCGCCCATCGTGTTGGTCAAGAAAAAAAACGCCAGCACACGTATGTATGTAAGTGGATAATCGTGCACTGAATGCGATCACTGCACGTGATAACTATCCATTGCCATTGATTGAAGATTGTCTCGCGTATTTAGAGGGAACAAAATATTTTTCGTTTTTGGATTTAAAGAATGGGTGCCACCAAGTGAAAGTAGCATCGGAATTAGTTAAGTATACTTCATTCGTTACTCCTATAGGACAGTACGAATATGTGCGTATGCCGTATGACATTCGGCATGAAGAATGCTCCGTCTATATTTACATGGTTTATTACAAAGGTTTTTCGCCCATTGATTGAAGATGGAAGCATCATTGTGTATATTGATGACATAATGCTTATTATGGCGACCATTACATTGCATACGAAAATTTTGGAGAAGGTTTTACGTCTACTGAGTGCATATTGATTGAAATTGAATCTGAAAAAATGCCAATTTGGCTATACAGAGATTAAATATTTGGGATATCTGATATATTCGAGAGGTATAATCATCATGTTGAAGCTATTAGGAGCTATCCGTTGCCTCGTGATTCGGGAGAGGTCCGATCTTTCAACGAGCTGCGTGATAAGTTGATGGAAGTCCCTTTACTGGCTATATATGTATATATAATTCGGAGCTTAAAACTAAACTTCATTGCGATGCGAGCTTCTACGGTTTCGGAGGTGTGTTAATGCAACGTCAAGGCGACGGTAAGCTACAGCCGGTGGCATACTACTCGAAACAAAGTTCCGAAGCTGAGTCAAAACTACACAGCTTTGTACTGGAGATTTTGGCAATTGTTTATTCACTGTGACGATTTCATGTGTATTTGTAGGATTGTAATTCACTGGTAATGACGTTGAATAAGAAAGACCCCAATCCCCAAGTGGCGCGTTTGACCATGAAATTGCGGTCTTACAATTACGAAATTGTACATAGAATTGGTGTCAATATGGGGCACGTTGATGCATTATGTCTATGCCATCCAGTGACATTTATCAATTCGGATAATATTGATGTTGATGCGATTACGCAAAATCGAGATCCGAAAATCATTGAAATACACAAAAAATTAGAGGATGGCGACTGCGAGCCATTTGAATTGCACAATGGTGTGGTGTGTCACCGTAGTGACACAGATAAACTGTTGTTGTATAATCCACAAGAAAAGGAAGATAATGTAATTCGCCAGACATATGAGCTTATTGCGCATGGTGGTATTGTAAAGTGCTTTAACCAGTTAAAGTTGCGATATTGGTTCCCATCGATGAAAACGAAGGTGTAACGAGTTCTTAGAAATTGTCGAAAGTGTATTGTATATTTCGGCCCTACACGGGCAATTGATTGTAATTTGAAAGTATCTATTCCGTTTGATACTGCTTACATCGATCATTATGGGCCATTGCCGTCAGTGAACTGGAAGCGAAAACACATCTTAGCAATAACAGATGGATTCACAAAGTATGTGAAGTTATATCCAATAGTGTTGACTAGTACAAATGAGGTGAGTGTTTCGCTGGATGAATTTTTCGAGTATTATGGCCGTCCACGGCGCATCGTTAATTACCGGGGACGCTGTTTCACGTCTACCGAATTCCAATACTACACGTCTGCTTTGAACATTCAACACGTGCAACTGGCCACTGCATCTTCCCAAGCTAACGGCGAAGTTGAACGCGTTAACCGTGCGCTGACCGCGATGCTGTCAAAACTGAGAAAACCGGTCCAGCCTGCAGATTGGACGAGAATGATAAAGCAAGTGGTAGTAGAGAATTATTGTGTGGTGTTCGACAGAGAGTGGAGCATGTCGATTGGTTGGGCGAGTATTGTGACAAACGTTTTGTTGAGCGCTTGGAACGAGATTTGAAGGAAACTCCAGAGCAAGTGGCGATTGCAATATCGGATTCCCAAAAACAAAGCCAGAATTACCGTTGTCGTTATTGGGCAAAAATAAGAAGTTGATTCCGAAGTTAAATTCAAGTACATAAGGTACTTTCAAATGATCCTTATGTAATACGCGACATAGAGAATTGTCAAGTGACACAGATGTCATATGACGGCATTATCAAATCGGCACACATGCGACGTTGGGCTGACCATTTGGGTGGTGACTTATATGGTAATGGCATATCAGCTTATCAGCTGAAGAAAATTTAATTGATTTAAATATTTATTTGTAAATGGTAGAGTAAATGCGGCGAACTGGCCTTTTTAAATTGTATTCCATTCCTGACCGAGGCGATCATTTTGTCAGGATGACCGAGCTGTTATGTCCGAATTCCGGAACATATATGTTTTTTATTTATTATTACTTATTGTGATCGTACTACTTATTATGAACCAATTGGATCCAGCTGAATGCTGACATGCTTTTGACAGTGGGTAAAAGGGGGCCACCACATATTTGGTGGTGAGTCAGTTGGAAATTTACGTCGAGCACGGCGATGTGTTTTTTTGGGTTTGCTTGGCTTGGGCTACTCATTTTTGTATACTATTTTCCCTGATTTAATAAAATAAAGTTTATCATTCAATATTATAAAATGCACTGGACTTTTTGTTCTAACTATATAGCTAGGTGTTTGCTATTAAGTATTAAGTCATTATCAAATGCTTAAAGATAAATAAATAAAAAAAAAGAACTGAGTAAAACTCGATTTCTTAAATCACCAGCTCCCCAATCCAATTTGAAGGTAGAAATTGCACTATGTCATGGTTCAGGCTGGCTTCCACCACTACGAATCTATGAACCACATGGCAGTACACTCTTTTAAATTACAAGCCTTTTCTGAAGACGGTAATAATACCAAATCTTTGTAATGATTTGGGTCGGTTTCTTCTCACTTCATGTGATTTTTTTTTTTAGTAAGCCCTTCGTTCAAATCCTTTCAGTAGATTCAGATTCAACGCAAAAACTTTAAGGACTTACTCTCTAATATTCGCACCCATTACGATTGAAGATGCGTTAGGGCTAGAACCAACACGTAGATCTGGCCCAAGCTCTTTATCTATTGTTGTATTTGAAGTTTTAAATGATGTATCTGCTCTTCGGTACTTAGATGGATAGATAGCTAGCATTTTAGACGAAGCTTCTGGTTTTTTAGATGTCGAAATCTTACAGGCAAAATACGCAATTTGTACCATGCATCATTACCTGCGTCCATGTGGGCGTAGGTATTTTGAGGAGTGACGGCTGATGTTCGACTTAGGACAAGTGCTAGTTTACCCTTTTCCTTTTTGCTGAAAAGCCAGTACTAAAATTAGTACGATAATTTTCGGTGTGTTCCGTTTTCTAACTTTTTTTTCTGGCTTCTGTCACATGCCTCATTCCAGACCGCGTCTCTAAGACTTCTGATTTTTTATAGTGAAGGCCCAAATCTTTACACACGGTAAAATGCTATTTTAATTTTTCCCAGGTAACCTAGACATCTATTGTAATTTGCTGAGGGTCTTAGATGAATTAGGAAAAACGGTAATTTCCGCCTTTCCTCATTTGCTCTAGCTATAATGAAAGGCTTGACCTCTACGAATGTAAGCTTTTCACGAGAAGTTCCTCCGAATCGGTAGATGGATTATCTCATTCAGGAGTACTGTGGGCTGTGTGTCCCTCTTCGTGGGAGTTGTTACAATCTTAGCTATTCAACTAACTATTCATATTTGTACAACGTTCTAGAAACAATTTGCTCGTAATTTAAGCAGTTGCCACAAGCTTTCAGTTCCCTACGTATACAAAGTTTTCCTGAATGGGTTCTTAGGTATATTGTTTCTAAGGGCATTTCTTTTTTTCATATCTTTTATCCGTGATAGTATCCTAAGATCTCTCTACAGCTTTATTGATCTAAATAAAAAATTTAAATTATGAATGGGAAATATGAATCGAGCTGTTTCTTTTTTTTTTTTTTTTAAGAACTTAATACTCCAGTGAGTACGACTACACTTAAAGTACCTGAGCACTTGTTAAATTTTAAAGAAAATGGAACAGAGAGAAAAAGAAAGATTTTTTAGGCTCAGTGGTTATTTCGCTCCATGTGTGGCATGCAACTTTTAATGATGAGGGTAAATTATTAGCGTAATTGGACTTCTTGTTGTAATCTAGGCAACTGCTCAGAAACAAAACGTTTCATCAGATGGTTCATCCTGTTGAGATACTTCATGTGACAGTCAACATCCGACAGCTATCTTTCTATAATTATCATTTTCTTTGTCTCTTCAACATTCTGGCAGGCTTTTCCTTACTGAAGGACATGCTCTTTTCAAATGCATTACACATTCTTTAGATTGCTATCGGCATATTTTCGGAATGAATCAAGGACTGCCTTGATTGTCTTCAGAACTCTGTTGATTTTTTCAGTATTTGTTGCTGGGTGATAAAGAGTTGAATATCACTCTGATGGTTTCGTTCTTTCAGAATTCCGGCTTCCACGATTTGACAGCATCCGTTTTCATTCTAATTTGTCCATTGATAACTTTGAACTCATCTATATTATGTTACCATTTTCAAATAAATAAGAGCAGCCCGTCACTAATACAATAGTTTTCTAAAATTTTCATAGGTTTGCCTTCACTGGCATGCTGTGAATAACCATCCATATTATTAAACTTCGTTGTGTTTAGTTTTCATTTTGCTTTTTTCAGGCGCTTACAGCAACTGCGGTATCATGTTTTGATATTTTTCTTTTTCGTTTTTTTTTTTTACTATTACCAACGATGTTGATTACAACCTTTGTTCAGTATCTGAAACTACTTAGACTTATTTAGTCATTTCGAGTGCTTGCTACTGATGAATGTGATTCAGATTCAGGTAGAACACGAGTACAGGCAGTCAATCAGTACCCAGTGGATGCGAACTATTCTATGAAAATGGATTCTGCATAAGACAGTCAGAGGTGTGTTGATAGTTATTTATCCATTCTTGGCACAATCGAGTAATTATAACACTGGTTATCAAAAAGCAAACCTTTATTAATGTATTAACAATTTGCGGCAAGAAAGAAAAACCAAAAACATATCCACATATTTGCGAGTAATATGTAATCGATCGTTGGAATAGCAAAGAGCGACTAGTTTTAATGCTCTGCAATTAATTCAGGAAATTTTGTAAAAATGCTTCATTTGGAAGGAGTATATGTAGTAGTTTTATAGAAAGTAGTTTCCTTATCATAGCCATTTTGTGGTGGATTCATTATCCATTTCCCACCTAGAGGCGGCCAGTGTATAATTCCTAGTTTGGATTTTCTATTATAGAAAATAGAGAAAAAAAAATTGAATTATCTTCAATCTTGCAACTGTGTCTCAGGTTACTAATATAATTAGGTAAACAAGTTAAGAAAAATCCCTGCGGATCTGTGGAAAACAACGCTCAGTGTTTGCAATACGATAAGTACACACTATGAAGAACAATGTACATAATAAGCACATCCTGTCGGGTAGCCCATCACTCAGTTAGTCCTTCAGTCAGTCTTTCAGTCAGTCACTTACTGACTGAGTAATTACATAAAAAGCAGTAAAGAAAATTAAATTTCTGCTCGCTAGTGTGCACATTGGCCAAAAACCCCATTCAGTGGGTGGTGGAAATACACTGAAGGTTGAAATGGCTTCTTGCACAACGACGACCACCTACGAGCATTTTGCAATGGCAACAGCTAAACCACAGTCACCAGACCGATGTAAGATCTCTACACAGACTTGTTTTCCAACCCTTAATTCACGTCAATGTCTTACCAAGTACAAACAGTTCTGGAAGGGAGAGCTTTTATTTTATTACATCTCTGTCTCGAGAACTGAGAAATTAGAACCAAGAACTAGAAACGAAGAACCCTACTGGCAATTCCAATCCCAGAGTCAATCGCACAATCGCAATTGCAATGTCGAATGGGGGTAGTTGGAGTAGAAATTGTTCTAGAAATCAACCCCCATACTCTTATCTACGATGTGAGATCAGAAGAATTTTTCTGCTCCATCGATTTATATGCTTTTACTACCCTGCCCCTCTCCAACAATGATGATTGGAACAATGAAGCTGATAAAGATTTTTTTTGCATTTTTTCTTTTTTTCTTTTATTTTCATTGTAGATACAATATCTCCTGGACGGTGGACTCATACTCACCAGTTGAAGAATTTAAGTTGTCATTCCGAAGGTTACCACAAGGACACGAGGACAATACCATCGAACAGTCACATCCCTTACAACAATCAAATAGTATGCTGCAAATATACAATGGAGGTGGCAGCACTGGCAGTGCTAGCGGTATAGGAAGATTTGGCAGCTCACTCGATATTGGTGGCAATAGTGGCCATAACCATAGAATCACCAGTGGATATGGCATCCATTGGAGCAGAAACGATTGGAGGGATGTTGTTTTGCCAGCAATGCCATTGTCACATCATTACACACAGGGGATGAGTTATATGATTCGTGGCCTGGAACCGGATCAGCACTACGAGGCAACAGTTCAAGCGAGGTAAATGAAAATGAAAACACTAGAGAGATATCCTTTTCTAGGATTTTGTTTTTCTTTTTTATATTTGTTTCTTCTTCATTTTTGTTTTTCATGATTCGTCCTATTTGTTTTTAGTTTTTTTTTTTTTTTTAGAGAGAATCCTTAATATTTCTCCTTGGGGACAATTAACCTGCTGGGGTTAGGGGTTAGTATTTTAGTTGAACCCTTTGTTTATGTGATGGGAAGAGAAGTGGCAGAGATCCAGACTAGGATTTCTTATGCATTGGGGAGTACTTAAAAGGACTTGCTTGCAAGCCACAGTAAAGGGCGATAAGTTGTTGCATATCTCAAGGCAGTAACTTACAGTCGGTCTTTAGTTGGGTAGGAAGGAAGTTTTTCAATCTTTACCGCGGTACGTGTAGCAAACCGCTTGCAAAAGGTATGCACGCAAAAGAATTGTTGATTGTCGTTCGTAGATAACAAAGGATGAAAATGGGAAGAGAAACATCGAAAACCTTGAGGGCAAAATAGTTTACAACGGTTTGAGTCGAAGACAAATGGGTGTTTTGCGGAATGTTCGCATAATTTAGTTGATTCTTGACAGCAGGATTAAGAAGAGTTTCTTTGTTTGTTTGTAAAAAAAGAAAACGACGAAAAAAACAAATTTGCTTACTGGTTTCTTGACGGAAATAAAGAAAAAAAAAGATGTCAAGGAGCTCCACAGATGTTTTCTTTATAAATCGAAAGCAGTTTACATAACCGATACGTCGTACGATAAATTGGAGTTTTAGATAGCAGAAAATGGTTTTGATTCATATAAATGATTTCTTGGACGGTATTTTTGATGTTTTGTTTACATCGACGTTGTTGGGGCTTTTAACTACTGCTTCCAGAGAGCGATTATCTTGTTGAACGTTCTGCTTCGTTGTTGAAGAAAAAATCGAACGTAAACATCAAAGGTTACGGCACCAAAGTAGAAATGCCGGAAAACAGAGGAAGTTGAATTTTTACTTATACACTTTTTTATAATTGTTTGCATACCCTCAAAATGTTTGCACACAGCGCGTCGAAGGAAAGTTAGGTTATGGGAGAAAATAAGAAAGATACCGGTGTGCGTTGGTTTTAAATATTTGCAAGTTATAATAACTAGAAAACAAAGAGCTCGGCAAGGCCACCATAAGGAAAGTATCATGGAGCACGTCCGAAAGGTGGCTTGAGGGAATACTACTGACAATTCAAGTGATAGATAGATTATATACTATATTTCTCCAGCTTCGTAATGACGGTAACATCGTTCTCTATAGCGTACAAACGCTTAAAAGGTTGTGCACAAGGTGTCGACTCTTAGGCATTTCTTTTTTCAAATTAAGTTTATAGTATAGGTTGTACCTCTGATGCACAATTTTTAAAGTCATCGTGCACAGCTGGTTATATTTTTTAGAGATGTCGAAACCTGGCATTCACGCAGAAAAGCGATCACATTAATGTTGCATATGGGATCCTTTTACCGACGAAACAGTGATAGGTTTACAAAACTGAGTTTCTTCCAAGTTTAACCGAGTCTTGATTCTTTGATACATTATGCAAAACTGCATTAGTGTCAGCATATTCTATTCATAATTTGGAACTGAAAACACTCCTACAATATGACAGAATGTATTCATGTGAAATATTAGAGAGATTGAGAGGATTTGATTTTTTGAGATAGTATATTTAAGGTAGATTCATCGAGCATAGCGACGAATTTAGAGAAATTACATACGCTAGATATGTGACTGTCCCTTTACTTGGGTAGTACGAGTATTATTCATCTTCAGCTTCAAAATCGATCTGCGCGGCGATTGATCGGAAAATTCCTGACTGTCTTACAACTTGGATGGTGACGGTAGTACAACAATCAAGTTGGTAAGACCTTCCAGTGGAGGTCACTGAGACATCTTGAGTATATCCTTTAACTGTTACCTCAGCTTGGTGTCAAAAAAGGGCATCGGCTTACTGATGATCAACAAACCGTCAGCCAAATTGATTATATTTTCACCGACGCAAACCACTCTTTCAGTTTTTTGGTTTTCCGAACGTTCGAAAGAGCTAACATCGACCTGTGCCTTTTATCTATTATAGTTAAGATACGCATGCGAATATCCGTAACGGTCGAAAACTAGCGCAACACTGTGAGCGGAGGCCGCTTCTGATTTCTTGGTTTTTAACAAGCCCCAAAAAAAGAACCTCTGCTTCAGTGATGAATGCAGACCGAGAAAATCCAGAAAAGCAGCGACTGTAGAGTGACTATGTAGAGAAACCGAGAGGGGCTTTCGTTTTCTATATGAGTAGAAAAGAGGGGTAGAACGCTGTCTCTTCAAAAGAAAATTTAAAAGGACGAGAAGTACTATCAGAAAAATGAAATTGGAAAGTTTTAGAAAAAAAAATAGAGCCGTTTTCACGCCGAAAGGTGTGACCAATCCATTGCTACTTCCTCCTTCATGTGTTCGTGAGATGCGGTTCGTAATAAGTTCGTAGTCATATACAATATTTAAGAAAGTTTCATTCTTCGGGTGACAATGTTGGTAAAATTCCAAGTACTACACCCGTAGTACTACTAGCATTTCAAAATCAGACTTGGCTTTCCCGATTCTGCTGCTCACATCGAGTTCGTTGCCACTATCGGCCGAGACGATGCCTCCTAAATATAGAAAGTTTTCGACTTTCTTGACCTGTTGTTCGACAATGTTGAATTGAGCTGCTGAGTTTGAAATTCTCAAGACCCTTGCTTTTCTCGCATTTATTTAAAGCCCTACTTTGCTCAGCTTACACATTTTAATTAATTTTATGTGTTAGGAGGCAAAGTTAGTGCTGTCTAGATTTCATAGATGATAACCACCAGGAATAACAACAGTGAAAGTATACAGACTTTTGTCAGAGCGTGACACTTGACACGTCACGAGTGGCACCCTTGTAAGTGGCCTAAATAATAGCTATATGTTTTTCCGGGATAACTCCCCTGCGCAAGGCTATCCAGATAGTATCTTTGTTCAAACTGTCGAAAGCCTTTTTAAAGTCAATGAACAGTACATATGGTGATGACCTGAATTCCAACGCATTGCTCAATGATGATTTGCGACCACCTCGAAATGGTCGTTTTGGTTTCAAGTTCGCGGCCTATCAGATGAAACCCAACTGATCTTATAGGAGGCCTTGTGTTCAAACAGATTGCCTCCAGTGGTATTGCAGACATCTACAAACTGTTCCCCAATATCATTTCGGTCTCCGAGGCCGTGAACTTTCATAACGTTTTTGAGCTCTACGTTGATATTGCCTACCTTAGGGTTGAAATCTCCCATTACGTTTAGGCGTTAAATTTTGGGCGGCGCCATTTGAACTGTAAAAATTGTTCTCTTCGTCCTCAGTTACGATTTTAGTCGGCGCATAGCACTGGATGACAATAATTTTTTTTATCCTTCTCTGAAACCTGGATGTCAATATCCAATTACTCTACGGTTTCAAAGATATGAGGCTGATTCTATACTGGACTCTCGATGCTTTTTGTGGGCGAGTGGTATTCCCCAGCATTCAATCATCTTATATCGTTCAGCCCCAAGATGTCCATATTATATCGTGAGGACTCTCGCCAAGTTGGAGGAATTTGGTATTCTGAGGAACTTTGTCTCATGAGTCGAGGAGAGTCTTAACATTCCAGAATCTTATCGTTGTCCATAGTCGATAGCTAAAAGTCCTCAACAAAATAGCAGTCCATACGTTATAGCGTTACGGTGCAACCTTTTTTTTACGGTTGCGGCTTCGCTGGACCAAACACCAACCGAGTACCCCTTCTTCGCAGTTTCCGAACTACAAGATGTTTGACTATAGAGGCTTCTGTCTTGTTATTTTGCGAACAAAAATCTATCTATCTAACCTACGAGGTCTAATGTCGTCAGTCATTTTAATTTTTAATGACAAACCACATCCCACAGTCAGGGTGAATGAACCATTCAACCTGAAACGTACATATAACATTGACAGTGATGAAGGCAGGACGACAATTTTCAAATTTAATTCTAACAAAGCTGCTGGACCCAGTAGTTAACTGTCGAGCTGTGAAAGCAGCATGATTGAAAGTATATCCGACGAATAAGTCTCCTTTACATCGCATATAAAATCTCGTTTGTAGTGGCTGATTGTCTATCTATCAGTCATTGAATGTGCCACAGCCCACCGCCCATGGATTGGGACGTCTCGGCGGTAGGTTTCAAAAAACGCGAATGTAAGAAGAATATATCAACGGGGTAGGCTTCACGAACTATGTAGGTTACAGCTTGTTTGAACAAATTGTCATAAATGATTAAGGTGTGCTTAATCTTATCACTGAAATACTCGTCACAGATGGAGTATGGGGTTAACTATATCGATAGAGCAGTGTCAAAGGCAGGAGCTAATACAATGACAGAGTAGTCCATGATGCGGGTATCAGTTAAGCGCTTTAAAATCTCTCATCCTGAACGTCATTAAAACGCTTCTGATTGATGATGGTGTCAATGGCAAATCAGTTTTATATGTTCGTCTCCCACCGATAGGTCAATTCACCCTGATTGGTACAGCCAATGCATACTTGCATACTAATGGAGAACTTTGATACCAGGCTGCACAGATTCGTGCACAGACATACGTGGAGTGATACCGGAAGTTTTGGTGTCCACATCGAAACGATGCTTGGTGTTGTTTCTTTACCATAAATGAAGTTGATAACAAATATTCAATTCTTATTTATTTTTGTTACCAGTGTAAGTCATCGTTACGAAATTTGTTCCATTAAACTCAGAGTTCGTTGAAAGTATTTATTCTTCTTCATCGTCAATGCATTCATTTGGAAGTTAATTTTACATTTAGCTTGGTGTATCTTAAACGTAAAAAGTGCTAGTAATTCTATCTTTACTCTTCTTCTTAGAAAACTACTATGACAACTTTTATAGTTGCCATGTCTTGTATTTAATTGACTTTTCTTTAATTTCAGTTCGAATGATTTAATCCACTTCTGTCGTTGATCGCATTGAAATGCATTGAAAGTAGACGAACAACAAAGCTCAAGTTGAAAATTTTCGAAAACTTTATTTCGAAAACTTCTAGGTATCGTCCTGTATTGGTATTCGTATTCGCATCGCAGTATGTATTCGTAGATATGAAACCAGACCATTGAAAACTAAAAGCTTTGGAAAAAATCCTTGAAAATTCTGTTGGCAAACGAATGTGACGTTACTCGTAATTGGATCCAATCTACTATCGATTTTCTTCAGTACATCAACATCACGGATGGTATAAGAGTTTAAAGTGTACTCGTACATTTGTACGAGTATACGATTACGAGTACTTGTACCTCATCGCTTGTGTATCCGAAATTCCTGATTTTAGTTTTGTTTTCATTGAGTGTAAAACTTTTAGGACTGCTGGTATTTGCAGCTCATATGAGCTGCTGTCCCTAGATTATGATACCCAATATGAGTACATATCTGCTAACTACGCAACCAAGGATTATTTTTGAATGCAGCTTCAGAAAGATTTTTCTGTGTAAACATTTCTTTAGAACTTTCTAATAACTCTGCGAAGTAATACAAAACAAAATTATTAAAAGAACAAATTAGATGTAGAACTGAATACATGCATTCTACCGATAGTTAGGCAAAATATGAGTTAAGATATCATTACATTGCAATTTATCATTTTAGTCGCTTCTGAAATTTTTTTATGATATTGTTTACCAATTTTAAATTGATTTGCAGACCGTTTTCAAGGCAAAAGTTGAAATTAAGTGCTCGGTAAGAGAATACAACAGAAGGATCCTACGCAATTTTTGCCAGCTTTTAACTCTGGATGTTAACTAAAAAATGTTTTCATTTATGCACAAAACTTAACGTCTTAAGCCGGTTCAATATTTATGGTTTATGTATTTGTATCCACTGATGGAATAGTTTTATGTCCAGTTATGTTACAGAAAGTAAAGGTTAGGTAAGGTTTAAGTGGCTGTTGAAAAACCAACCAACTTAGGCCTATTGACTCATTGTGATGTGTCACGTGGATCTGTGATCCTCCTACTTAAGCATGTCTATGTTGCTTAAATTACTTAACTCGTGTGGAAGAAGTACCCTAGGTGGAGATTTCTTTTTAGAAAGAGCTGGACATGTGCAGGTGAGGTAAGGGATTATCTCCTCTTCCTCCACATCCATGCAGCTTTTGCAAAAGTCGTTAGTAAACTTGTTAAGCCTTCTTGTATGTTTATCTATGAGGCAGTGTCCAGTGATGACACCTATAATGGCGCTAAGATGTTTTCTATTTAGAAGAATTTAACTTCTGAAGCGATTCAGATCTAGCTTTGGCCAGATTTGTTTGTTAGCATCCAGCTTTATTTCTTGTTTGCACGTAGTGTATAGTGGTTCCACTATTGGCAAGTTAATCGGCCTTGCAATTCCCTGGAATGTCTCTATGTCCCAACACCCAGCAAAGGTGTATGTTAAACTGCTCCGCCATCTCCATTAGAGATGAGAACAGATGATGACTGTTCTTGAATTTAGAGAGCGTGATTCCAGGGATTTGATAGCGGCCTGGCTATCGGAAAAGATGTAGATATCCATTGCAGATATTAAATTTTTCTTCAGCCAGAATAGGGTGAATTTGGGAGGTGGATGGAGGGGCTAAGGTTAAGCTTATCGGCAAAAACACTACCTCCAACTCCACTGACAGTCCTTGCACCGTCGGTGTAGAAGTGGATTGAATTATCATCCAGGAAGTATATATAAGCCTGCACTGCTATTGGGACATTGGGACACAAACAGTAAGAGTAGCTTTTAAAGCTTTTAAGCTTAATCGGGAAAAATGATGCACGATTGTCAAGAGCTTGATGTTAAAAAGCATTCAGACAGTAGCTGAGTATCATGTTCGCAAAACTGTTTTGCAAGTATATCGCCTTCCCAATATACATACAATATGCTTTTCAAAGAGGAAAATCCTTTGAAACTACCTTTCAAAATCTGGTCGGAAAAATTGAAGGCAAAAATCGGCGAGAAGGAGTACAGGCTGGACATTTTCATCAGGATTGAGGGGGCAATAACAGTTCTGGTGAATAGGACCCTGATGGAATGTTACGTTACAAATGCCTAGTAACTGCCTAACTTAAGCACATGTATCTCCTTAATTAATCGACGTTTGGTCTACTTGAAATAGTTAATCCTCTCGAAACTGAGGTTATTTACCTAACGAGAAGGGATAAACTGACAGGTATTTCATGGACAACATAGGCATAGTTTATTTAAAAAAAAAAGTAAAAGTGATTTCAAAACTAATATTATAGGCGGTATCAGAGTCTTTTAGGTGGATAATAACCTTAGATTTCAATCGTTGATAGGAAAACTAGCATTTGTGTTGCAAGAAGTGATAGACACCACCTTGATGACAAAGAACTGTATGGTATTGTAAAGAATTGTGAATAAATTATTTCTGAATCTTCTCACCGCTTTCAAGCTAGTTCGAGAACATGAGGGTTCTCTGAATGTATTCGCAGGGCTGCATTCACTGAATTTTATTAAGGTGTCAATTTACAATGCTATCGAGAAAAATAAAATTTCTCAGCATCCGAACCTTCGTTAGGACTGCCTGAGTCGTCTGTTAAAGTCTCTTTTAATGGTTGGAATTCTCGTAAGTATTACAGCGGTCACCAGCATTACAGCAAACCAACCGAAAAATTCCCAACGTGTTAAAGATCTCAGTAGAAAATTCCGTAGACAGCTTACTAAGTCCTATCTTTTGCTTAGCATCTAGGTGTGATAGGTGTAGTTGACACAACATCCTTCAACGCTTGCTGTGAGATAATGTATAATTAAGTACTGTCTCTGTGATTGTTTGGCCTACTCTCGCACCAGACTGCAGGTTTTGTGGGTACTTTACCACTGAAGCATTTACTTAATTTTCTACGAAAAGCTAAGGAATTCCAGTAAAAGGAACATTCAAGAATAATTCATTGTCTGTGTGTTCTTTTCAAACAAAATAAAAAAAATGTATATCCGCACTGCTATGTACGAAGCAACCATATCCCCGGAGAAGGACGTAATCGTTGCTGATTACTACGATTTTCGGAGCTGCATATGCAATCTTTGGAACTTGAGCAACTAGAAAGTGTTCTTAACTGCTTTAAAGCAGATATCATCTCTACTCAAGGCTGGTTGTGGGATAACTGTGACGTATTGCATTTCAATTCTTTTAAATTATTTTAACCCCAAAATAGAACTTGAAGACATCTTACGTAGTACAGTTGGAGCCCTATCATGAGCGAAACTAAGTCTGGAAATGGACTTTACAAAATTGACCGGACTTACCTTAATTGACCTTACAAAAGTTCACTATCGCTAAAATACGGTTTCCACAGCGCAGTATATACGAATGAATATGGTGATCTTTTGATGATTAGACCATTAACCAAATTCAGAGCCATCACTATAGACTCAGATCAATACCGTCTATGGATATCCCGTATATGTATGACACAACAACAGCAATTAGTAAGTCCTAAGATCAATCTGTATCACAGGCAGAATACCATAATGTGCAGCTGATGTATAGGGTTTCACCCGAAAAGTTTCGTGAAAATGTAGTTTGATAAATATAAACAAAAATTGGGAAGCACATCGGCTGATGTACAAGAAAACGAAAGAGGATTAGAAGAACTTGATCGAGGAAATGAAGAAGTCGCAGTCCCAGAATTTTGTTTGGAAGTTTTTCCAAAGATGAAAATAATGTGTACGTATAAGCATCAAGGCTCGAACAGTGAAACGTAAGAAGTGAAATAGCCCGAGGTGAAGATACGAAGGTAGACCAATGGGCATCAGTGTTAAGAATAAAAACGTAAATTTAATTTTTTTTTTTGCTACGTTACCTCCTTTAAAAATACGATTTATCAAACTGTCCAAAATAGCCTCCTATCTCGTCGAAGGTCTTCTCATTAGAGTTGAAGCTTTTTCTTACGAATCATGTTGGAGAACAACATTTTTTCTTTTGACAATAGGGTCTCTATCAATGTCTTAAAAAATTAGTCCAATAATTCACTGTGATACTGCCCTGTGATCGAGCTTCCTTTCTTCAGACAGTCATTAAGGATTATTCTCTTTAAATCTAAAAAAAATCATAGCCATAACCTTTCTAGCCGATGGGGTCTTTGTCTTTTTCAAGAATGGTCTCTGGCGTGCAGTATTTGATCCATTATTCACCAATGGTGACGACTTAACGCAAAAACTCCTGCGGATTTCGCTTAAAGAGCTCCAATCTTAGCTTCAAAACTGATGACAGCGGTATCCGCCAGAGACCATCCAAAACTATGAGCAATGGTGCCACAGATTTGTCATGTTAAACTTATCATGTAAAATATTGATTGCCGTTCCGTGAGATACGCCTTTGGCCTCGCTACGTCTGGCAATTATCAAGAATCAAGTCACAGATGTTTCTAACGACTTGTTGAGGTGGACGCTCTCATCAAAAGTTAATATACAGTCACGTTTAAATTCATTGAATCAATGTCTCGGAGTTGTCATATAGTTGTAAAGATAGAGGATGGCTCTAAAATGGCTGCAAAACCAAAACTAACCAATAAATCAATCTAAAATTTTGTGTTGCGTCGATTCAAAAACGCTAACACTCGATTGTAATGTTCATATAAATCACATTGGAGTATCAAATGGAGTGAAAGGCTGTCACTCGTTTACTTAGATGGCGCTTAAATCCGGGGTGGACTAGTGCCTTAGCTAACATGCCTTTTCAGCTTGTGCCATCTGATGCTATTAGATGGTTGTTTCTTTATTTTTATCATTTCAGTATAAGGTTGTGAGCCCTATAACGGCGTAGGACGGTATATTGCAACTGGTCGAGCACGCCCTTACCATTTTAGCCCACACGAGTAACGATTTACTCATGTTGTTTTCGGGGATCACAGGTGGGAAGTAAGTCAAGCAAGCAATACTTGATTGTTGCGCTGCTGGGTCAATCCAACTTATAGTACAGATGTTTTCTGTGTTTTTCGTAGGTACCTGCCGTGAAGGCTTTGATCAAAACAATGCGTTAATCAACGTTCTTATTGTAATACAAGTATCACCACCAGTACCAGTTTCATAGCCATACAGTCATAATGATACTCCCACAAGGGAGCCAATCCCTCCTAGACTGGAGCAGATGTTCCAGAGGCTCTTAACCTCCCGTTGTACCAAAATATAGCTTTTGGTCGAGCCTCGCAACCTTGCGATCCCTGTCAGAGATGTCACGGTACAAATTAAAGCCCAGTAATGTCAGCTTCCGTAGTCCGTAGAATGCACCTTACCTAGCCCACAACACTCAGGAGTCATTCTCTTAGCTGGATGAGGTGATGTAAAAAATACATCCGCTCACTTATCAGGCATTATAACACCATTCAGGCATATTCCAGAAGCCCGGCGGACTGCTTGAAATAAGCCGTGAAGCAGCATTATCATAGCTTTTTCCAGATATACGCTGATAAAAATGCTTTCGCCCCAGGCGGCGAAAATCAACAAATTCTTGCTCATATCCTTTCAAGTTTAGTACGGGACTTACCTTCCAGAAGGAGAGGCAGATCATCCGCGTAAGGGCAACATCTGCAGTAGTGTGATAATTCCCACAGGAGTGGATACATTATAAGGTTCTATATAAATGGAGCACAAATGGACGCTTGAGGGCAACCTCGATCTACATTTACACTAATCCTATCAAGAGGAGATTCTACAAAAGCGCGCTTGCCTGAGAAATAGTTTTCCAATAATCCAATTACCCTGCATTCAAATCCTAGCATCCTTGTCAGGATAACTTACCAATTTAAATTATCAAGGCGCCCCTAACATCAAAAAAAAAATCCCTAAAACAAGCTTGGCACTGCTATTCTGAACACAGTCTTAAACAAAAGACCATGCGTCTTCCACATTTCTGCCCTTTTTGAAATTAAATTGGAGAGAAAAATAACCGGGTCGGATAAATTATTTATTATACCCGGTCATGCCATTTGCTCCAAGACATCTCCTGGAATAAAATATTGCGACATTTCAACTCAACTTCAGCAGCCCTTAGCCCAGGATGAAACGGAGGCTCCTCAAAAGAAAAAGCCTTAAATGCACTCATGCAACCTCTTCATGTGGATAATAAACTGTTATTTACGCGGATGCAATTCTGAAAATTTTTCACGATATTACGCAGCAATCACCCCTGTTGTCTGAAACAAAACTCCTCCCTTCTGATTCTTTTACACTGGAAATCATTACCATACTTGTATATTCAACAAGGCACCGCCGTTAGGCAGAGCCTAGCGTAGTCAAGTTCCCAGCATTGGAAGCCTGAGCATGTCAAGCCCGTTTCGCTTAACAGTCAGTTCGCAATTCTATCATTTCACTCCTCGTATATTAGCCTTTTGGCTTTTCATAAGTAGATCATCGCTTACAAATCATGGTATAGGGCAGTTAGCAATTTCCCGGTCAATCGCCGCGCAGATGACTCAGGAGATGAAGTATTCAGCCAAGGTTTCGATGATAGACAAGATTTCAGCGATTTATAAGCAGCGATTTAAGCATAGCAAACCTGCGGACTGGCTGGCCTTGTCAATGATGATACACCAACTCATTTTGAAGATTTGTCCTGAAGAAAGTCTACTTGATCGTTTGTCCTAAGGCCACAGGAAACTATTTGTAAACAATTTGATTGCTCTCTATAAGTGCGGTTTAAGGTCAGTAACCACACAATTGAACAAATACTCAGACAACCCCAAAAGAACGATAATCATCACCTTCTTAGGGATTTTAATACCGTAAATGACAGCATGACATAGACGAGCTAGACAGACCCATATCTGGTTTAGGTATCCCTGTAGAACTGCTCAGACTATGCTAAATGACGATTTAGAGCACTTTAAAGAAATTTCACCGAAGAACACGAAAAAAGCGATCTTCCAAAAGTCTGTTCAACTACGTGCATATGCTGAGCAGGACGCTGTGAATGAGGACAACGAGAACTTAGCGTTGACTTATCATAAAGAATATCTCAGTACACAGCTAGACCCTTTAAGTAATTAACGATCTTGTGTATCGGTTCTACTATTAAAGCTAAAGTTGTATCTCTTCAGAAATCATAATATTTGTGTAGACTCATAGTAGTCAATCAGACTCCTTATCATTCCAGTTTCGCTATACGCCGCATAGCATTGATTAAGTGAACGTATATGCAGACACTGCGTTCATAGTCATTGGATAATTAAATATAACACCAAACTTTACGAATTGTGCCTCGACATTGAGCTGGCTAGAAGAATGTGCATCATCATCTTATCTCCTTAAAAACAGTCTACTATATTTCGTACTTCCGAAATTTCGCGTTTTGCAGCATCATTCAAGCAAACTGAATTTAATTAACTTTCTGCCTCATTGGACGGATGCCTATCCTTTTTTTGATTATTTCAAGCTCGAAGAACTATCTACAATTTCGAATGGTTTATCTATTAATATCTGCCATCGTCGTCGGTCATTTGTCGCTATGTGCACTTTTCAATTAACCCGCCTGGCGAGATACAGTAATCACTGCATAGTCAAATTTGCTTATTTCATTTTCATGAATAACCGAAATACAGTACAGCGACAAGGTTCCTTAATAACTTTCATAATGACACAGTAACTTTCATCCATATTCGTATCTTTCGGATCGATTGACCTTTCCGCTTGTTCATCCGACTGAGGGACGACGAGATGTTCATACTGCTGGCGTTATAATGATAAATTTACATTAACATAATTAATAGCAGCAAAGCACAGTTATTCGTCAACAGGTAAAATAGAAATAGCAATTATGCTGTGTTCCGGTGTGTTAACGTTTTCTTGTCTGTACGTTTTGCGCTGTACAAAAGGAAAGCCCATGCGAAAAATGTCCTTTTACAGTGGAATTCTTGTTTTTTTCCTTTGTTTTTCTTCTTCTCTTTCTTTTTCTTTTTCTTTTTCTTTTTCTCTTACTTTTACTTATACTTTTCTCCGCTTTTACATTTGTAGTTAAGGTTGTGGAAGGAAGGATAATAAGTCTTATTAACGCCTGATGCTCATTCCATCGTCGGCGATGCTTGATAAAATGGTTTGAACTCCCGTCCTTTTTGTTACAATTTCTATTTTTATGTTTTGCTATATAATAATTTTCTTTTTTTGCTTCACGAGAGTGAATTTTGTTTTTTTTTTTTTTTTTTTTACTGAACATAATAAAGTTTTGATGTAATTTTTGTTGTTTTATTTGCAGAAATCGTTACGGATGGAGTGATGTTACACACAGTTTTCTCTTCTCGACGTCATCCAATGGTGAGTAGTTGGTAGTAGTCCTAACAAATTTTATATGTTATGTCCTTTCATTTGGATTTTCATATATGTAATATGTAAGAGTTGATTTTATCTCCAAATCTCTTCTAAATGTAATTCTAAATATAAATCTGAAAACATTCCTAGGAGGCCTTTGCCTTTTTTATCAAAAGTTTGCCAAAATTTAAATTATATTCACTATTACTCATTTGATCCAATCCGTAAAAGGTTGCTGTGATGGAATGAACGATTTCTTCCGATATAACCGATGAGACTCACCTTTTAAGGACAATAAAGCTGCATGCATTGATACCTCAAAAATTTGCCGGATTTTACTCGGCCACCATAACGAAAGCCTTTGTTTGACGACGAGTGCCGGCAAGTACAAGCCGCTCAGCACAATGCATTCAAAGCGGCTCTGCATAGAAGCAGAAGAGCTGTTCACGTGCTCTACGAGCAGAGGAGGAGAGACGAACACAGGCTTCTCAGCAGGAACAAAAAAGATTATGAGAACCGCGTGGTCAAGGAAATTAAGAAATGCTGCTCCAGGAATGAGATTCGAAAGATTTACACAAGAAAGGAAGATAACATGCCATGGACACAAATTTCGACCTAAAGCCTGTAGAGATGAACAAGAGAACATATTCGTCGTATTCGAAGCTTATAATTTAGAAGGAGCATTCCTGTAGACTATATAGCGGCGATGATGAACCAAATACTGCTGTCAAGCAAAATGAACCTTTCAACTGGGGCGATCTAGATCGACAATTCCGTCCACCCGACCTGGATAAAATGAATATAGTCCTATCTAAGCTAAAGTTCAAGAAATCTGCTGGAGCGGATGGCCTCACTGCCAAGCTCTTCAAAGCGACAGGTGAAGAAGGAGAATATACTAACTCATCTGTAATAGATGGTCGGAACAAAGTATGCCCGTTGAATGGAACTTCACCATTGTTTGTCCGATCCTCAAGTCAGAAAGCCTTCCGAACTGCTTCAACTATAAAGGCATCAGTCATTTTAACATCGTCTACAAGATTCTCTATACCGTATTATGTGAACACCTGAAGCCTTTTTGTCAACAACGTGATTGGTCCATATCAGTATAGGCTTAGGTTAGGAAGCGCACCATCGGCCAAATATTCACACTACGGCAGATCTTGGAAATAACCCATGATCTCCAAATTGATACACACAACCTATTCATAAAACTTAAGGCTGCGTGTGACAGCATTTATAGAGAGGAGCTACACAGAACAATATCTAGTTTTGTTTGGTCTAGAATCCACAGCGACATTTGATGTCAAAAAAGGACTTAGACAAGACGATGTACTATCTTGTGGTTTCCTTAATATTATTCTTGAAAGAATAGTGCAACTCTTGCGCACCAACACAAAAGACATTATCTTTCTTAAGTCTGTCCAACTACTCGCATACGCAGATGATATTAGCATAACCGGAAAAAAAGGCAGCGTGATGTCTGTGGCTCTTTCGCGAATATTGATATCAACGAGAGCAAGAACTAGTATATTGTTACATATGTATAGTATATCCTAATTTGCTGCCCCTATCCCTAAGTATGTGACACTACAATAGTTACATACTCATAGAGTGGATAGTTTTGGTGACATTGGTATTTGATCGATGCAAACACAAAGTGTGCGCTTACTTTAAACCAATCGATCTAAATCTAGTTATAAAATTGTTTTTTTTTTTCTTTTTCTTAATATAACATATAACTACATGCTGTCAACCAGAAAGGACACCCAACACTTTAGCTGCTAGTCTTATCGCGAATAAAACAAACACAATCCTTTTAAAAAAATAATAATTTACGCTCTTTATTTGGTTGCATAATAGGCGTCTGTATTCTACAGTGTTTGACTTACGACTAATCTACCTACCGGCAGACTCTTTTCCTAGTGTGGCTACTTTACAATCACTAGTTAGTGATTATGATGATGATTATGGCTTGCTCTAACTCGACCATCCTGACTTGTAATCGTCCCGATTTCCCCCTTTGTCCTATTACAATTACGGGATTCGTTTGCTCTCGTTTGTAACCATGGTTTGATGTTGGCTGCTTCCCATATTCCTTCATACGGGATCTGGCTTACTTGAAATCCTTCTACACCCTTCCCTATGTATCGATAATTTGGCAAAATCTTTTCAATTTTTTATGGACCCTTAAACTTAGGGGCTATCTTCTTACTATCTTCTTACTAGTCTCCTTTCCCATATGCCTTATGCGTTCAATAGTGGTCCTTTCGTAACTTATTATATTCCTGACACTTAATCATCATATTAGCAGCTCTCGTTCGTATTTTCTCTAAATCTCTTTCATTTTCCTCCGTAATGCTCATTTAAACTCTCCTTCAGAAAATTAAAAACTTTTTGACTTACTCCGAACAGCAATTCACTCGGTGTCATGCCTATACTTCGGTGTCTAGAGAATTTTCGTATCCTGCATCTATCAGTTTTGCTATCATGGGCGCCAGACTTCTGTTTAACCTTTCCACTTGTCCGTTGGCCTGTGGGAAAGCCGTCGCAATCTTTATGTGATGTACATTCTTATCTTCCAAGAAACTTCCGAAATTCTTTGAAGTAAACGCACTTCCTCTGTCTGACACCGGCACCTTCGGTCGGCTATACGATTTAAAATAAGATCTAAGGCAGCTTATTACTTCACTTGTGTTGGTTGTCCTACTTTGTCGCAACCCACATGACCCATCTCGTCATGGTATACATGCAAAATCTTACTTTCCATCCCTATAGGGACGTAAACACTATTCTTTTCCCGACTTTCCTATACACTACGCATCTATCCGTTACGCATAGATGCGTATCTTCTTCTTCCAATTGTTTCCGTATCTCGTTAATTTTCCTATCCTTGTGTTGGCAAATAATATAATTTTGTTCAAACGTATTTTCTTCTAGCACCAGAATGTTTGAGATTCGACTGAGAGCGTCTACGTGCTGCATTCTGTCCCCGCCACGATGTTTCAGGGTGTAGTCGTAGTTTTGGAGCTCCAGTGCCCATCTGGCTATTCTGGGGTTTTGTTATGTGTCAATGTTAGTGAGTTACAGTCTGTCACAATCTTGAATCTAAAGCCATATAAATATATCCTGAATCTTTGCAGTGCATAAATAATTGCCAATGTTTCTATTTCGAAGCTGTGATACTTCGACTCACATTC
Source organism: Volucella inanis (assembly GCA_907269105.1). Lineage (NCBI taxonomy): Eukaryota > Metazoa > Arthropoda > Insecta > Diptera > Syrphidae > Volucella > Volucella inanis. Next base: position 156,771,824 of record OU026153.1, read on the forward strand.
TGTCGCTCTTTTGGAAAAATAAAACACCGGATGGAACCTCCCATACGCCTTCTTCTGCATCAATATGGCCCCAAATCCGGTGGAGCTCCGTCTCATCCCGATGACAGTAAATTGCCAGAATAGGTGCCATCAGTAGTCTTCCTTTTAGTTCTTCGAAGCATTGCATCTCTTCACTGTTGCATCTCTTCCTTTTTTAAAAGTTTGTATAATGGCTGGGCTAACACTGGAAATCCTTTAACAAATCTTCTGAAGTAGGAACATAGTCCTAAGAAACCATGTACAGCCCTTACATTCTGTGGCACAGGGAAATTCTTTATCGATTCGATGCGCTTTTCATTTGTCTGGATACCTTCCTTGGATACGGTGTATCCTAAATACTGGACCTTAGCTTCCATAAACCGACACTTGTCCAAACGTAACTCCAACTTGTTCTTCACTAACCTATTGAAAACTTCATTCTGTATCTCTAAATGTTCTTTTTTTTTTTCCACTTTGATAATCGTTATTTTGTATTATTATTATTTTTTTGTTGGATTGGATCCCACTTCTGATCTTTAGCCGTTAGTCTTATCGCGAATAAAACAAACACAATCCTGTAAAAAAAAAATAATTTTAGCTCTTTATTTGGTTGCTTAATAGGGGCCTGTATTCTACAGTGTTGGACTTACGACTAATCTCCTACCTACCGGCAGACTCTTTTCCTAGTGTGGCCACTTTATCAATCACTAGTTAGTGTTGCCAATTTATATTTCTTACACTCTTATCAGTTTCTCTCCTATGGCTTGCTACAACACCAACGTCTCGGACGGTGACACATATAACTTTATGGACTTTGTATGCCTAGGATCGGCTATCAATTGCTTTTATGGGGCCGAATGCCCTATTTTTTCGACTTAATTCAAGCTATATTATCTGGTTGAAGTGGTGAAGGAGATCGGATTTGAGGCAGGGAGTGGTGTGGTTAAAGTCGGTTTAAATTGATCTTTGTAGGAGGCAGGAAGTGACAAGGGGTACGTAAATTACGAGATTTAGTGTTGAGAAAATAGAATTGTAAAGGGTTGCGCATTCAACGAAACCTGAAAGGAGTCGATGAATGAAGAGAAAGTCAGCTGCATCTCTGCGTTTCTCAAGGGTGCTTAAGATAATAAGTTTAAGAGTGTCCTGAGATCAAAAGAAGAATAACTCTTGCCAATCGCTGCTTCTTTTGGCTAAGAAGGCGATTGACTAGCAAAGCCCCCTCTCGAACTGATTTTTGGTCCAGTTTGCAAACGAGAAACTCTACAGGCTGTACAGTGACATCGAAGAACCAGAAGAGTGAGAATCCAACGACTGAGATGGCTGGATCATATAGAAAGATTGAGCATCAATGCTCTGTTCCGAAAAGTCTTCGAATCCGCCAAAAAAAAAAAACGCGGAAGAAAAAGACCTGAATCTGGTAGCAACCATCTAAAAATCGAGCTGACTGATTTGTTGGTAATCTGATAGCGTAGTCTTATTTGGGACGTGAAGCTCTACTATGCTGTTTTATATAAAGGAAACCAAAAGGATCATTAGGTATAAACTTCTTCTATAATAGAACACACAAATGTGGGTAACTTGCCACTATTAATAATAGTAAGATTTTGAGTGATAAGATAATCTAACAATTTTTCATCTTGTCAGTTTTTTTTTAACTTCTCATCTCAACCAGAGAATAAAGCTAAGGCGCTGGTCCTCTAACTACACCTTTATTGAATACGTATACTCTCACCAGATTCTGTGTGATCATATGGGAGTATAAAAACTGAATATTCAAACTCTGTTCTGAGTTGTTGTGCCATTTCAGCCACATCGAGCTGCTTCTATGTCGAATATCGTCACGACAATTCTCCAAGTGGACTGAATGCACTTATTTAAATTTTTTACACTTCGGTTGCAGAACAACGTGAATGCCCTTATTCACTTTTTGTAAAAAACAAACTTTTTCCAATACCTTGGTGTATTCTAACTTTAATATCGAATTCTTACGAATTTTTTCTATGATTTCAGCCGTCAAGATGATGGCAACTTTGTTCTGCATTAAATACAATTTGTACGCTTTCAATTGCAAGTTCAAGAAGCGGTCACAATTTCGTATAATCAGCCACTTGCACATTTCTAGCTTAAGACTTTTGCTCGTTCTAGCTTGCGATACGTAATATTTTTTTGAGAGCATTATATTACTCATATTACTTGTCATGCCCTCTTTCTATTCGCCTTAGGATCCCCGCTCCACTGTGCAGAAGTATATATGATCACTTCCATAATAACTTACTTCCGTACTATTTTTATTTCATTTATATGGCGTTGGTACCTCCTCATAAATGTAAGAATGTGTATCTGACTTTTTCTTGGCGCTACCTCTATCCACTAGACGTAGGAACCCGATCACAAATATTGGTTCAGTAGCCTCTTTACTTCCTCACTTACTTATGTACTTAGCTTGCGCTGAAACTCGGGGTAAATCTGGGCATAAGCTTACAACACTCTCCAGTTAGCCAACTGTCTCTAGTTATGCACACCAAGTCAGTTGAGATCCCTTTCTTTTTGTACGCGTCACCTACGTACTCCCTTCATTATGTTGTCCCCCCGGGTTAGATTCGAAGACAATGTGGACGAGAGCATTGGTCCATGTTCTAGCCATTCCAGGCGACTGATGCGCAAATTTCTGATTTAGTCGATGTCCCTATATACCTTGTATAGTTCGTCGTTGAATCTTCTCCTTCTTTGTCCGTTAGTGCAAACGGGACCGATTATTTTTCGAAGAAAAATAAGAAGACTTCTTAGTTTTCGGGATAGGCCAACGAAAAAGCGATTGGAAAAAGTTATTCTTCGTTTTATTTCTGCTGATGTGTAATTGGCGGAATCTTTAGCAGAGCCGAGGTAGAAAAGGACCCTTACTACCTCAAAATTATAGCTGTCGGCGTTTTTTACAATACATACTTTTGAAGCATTGCATTGTGTCTCCACTGCTCACTTGTGAGCATCTTTCATGTACGATATTAAGTAAGTCACATGACAGCGTGTCAACTTATGTAAAAACTTTTTTGACATCAACGGTTTTCGTTACGTCGCTACCGACTTCGAAGAAGCAGCGAGCATTCTCTATTGTCATTCTGCACAGACGGACGTATTTGGTAGTGACGCCAAAAATAAACTCGTCTCTATAAATGCTGTCACATGCGGCTTTCAATTCTATGAAAAGATAGTGGGTATCGATTTAGATAACTTGAGCGTTTTCCTGGATCTGCGGTGTATTAAAATTTTGTCAAATGTGGTCTTAAACCGCATTGGTAGGTATCAATCAGATTATTGACAAGGGGTTTCAAATGTCCACACAATATGTCAGATAAAATCTTGTTTGCAATGTTGCGGAGACTTGTACATAATTACCTCTACGTTTAGTTGAGGGGATCTTCCTTTGTTGTCCACAAAATCATTTTCAGCAGCTTTGAATAGCTCAGCTGGTATGTCATGTTGTTGGATTTGAGCTTAGATATTTCTATCTTTACTTCATTTTGGCCAGAGATATGGAAGCCTTGGCTATCATAGTCTAAGTTGAATGGTCTGTTCTGCCTGACGGCCGAATGTTGGCCTGCTTCGCGGTTACACAGTCTGCAGAAAAAGCGTTTACATATTCTCAGCAAGAAGTGTGCCTATTCTACAAGGTATTCTTCCCCATACCTGCAAGTTTCTGTACGGGTCTTCTTTTTACCTATTGGTAAAACGTCTGTATGTTATTCCTGGAGTACAATCTCTAAATATTTTTAATCGCGCGTTTCTCGTCCTCTCATTTATTTTTCTGGTGGATCTGATGTTCTTCCCGTCTCTTCTGCTCGTAGAGTTTATGAGCAGTTCTCGTCCTTCGTTGCAGCATCGTTTCGTACCCTCCTTGTTCATCTGCATGTGCTTATAGTGGTAGCCGGGTGAAACCCAGAACACCAGTTGAGGTGTTTCTGATGGCAAGTTGTCGGCGTTAGAACTTGTCTTGGGTACTTGATGCTGGCATCAAGATTAAAGATTTCGTCGGCACGTTCGGCGATGATTCAGGTGGTCTCTTGGGATCTCTACATTATGTTTTCTTACAAAAGTTATTCTTTGTTGTTTCGCTTGGAAAATTCCAATTCACGTATTAGTTGCAACAAGGTGGCGATCCGAGTTAATGTTGTCAGCTCTCCGAAGCTTTCGGATGTACAGAATACTGAAGACTTGCGTTACCTTCTGCTTGCTGTAGTGATATTTCGTCCCACGCCAAAGTCAATAAGGCTGAGTCTCTTGCCAGACGTGTTGTCGGGTTTGCTTACAAACTATGGGAAATAATGCGGATTGTCATAAAACCCTTGCTCACCTATCGGAAGCTTGAAACTTCTTGTCTAAGTTTGCCGCATGTGGCAAATACGCATCTGTAAAAATGCTTTCCCCGTTGCATCGTAGTAAAGGGAGCCCCAAAATTCACGCAAGAAGTGATTTAATGGAAAACACAGGTTTTTATTTTTAAAATTGTAAATGTTTTATAGGACAATGGCTGTGCTACATATACGCACTTTTTTTTTTAAATTTTCAGTTGGCATTTTTTCATTAAAGTTACTGGATTTCGTTGGTACAGCGCTCAAATTGCTCTTTCAAGGCGTTAGTGGTGTTGGGCTTGTTGGTAAAAAGGTAAATCGCATGAAATCTGGGCGGTTAGTTCTGATCAACAATGGGAATTTACATGACCAGTGAAGGATTCATGCAGTCATTGAATTTTTTCTTCAGTTGTATGGCATGTGACAAAGAAAAAAAAAAAACTGGATTATCATATCGGAAAAGCAAGCATGATTAACTTTTATTGCTTGACCAGCCACATTTTCAAAGAAAAATGGTGTTATGATGCCTTCTGCTTAAGATCTGCACCAAGCAACAATACGTTGTGGATGAATTTATTTCTCAACAATTACTCATGGTATTTCTGAACCCCAAATTCGACAATTTTGATGATTAACAAAGCCATCCAAATGAAAATGAGCATCATAGCTGAACTGATAGGCCACTTAGCCTATATCATTTTTTCGACTTAGAGAAAAAAATATTTAAGACATAAAATAATCATAATGTGAAAGCACAATTAAAGTTTTTCATTTTTCATTATTTTTATTTTTAAGTAAAAAGTAATTATGGAACATAGAACAAATTTCGACACAAAATGCAATAACAACTTTCCTTAGCTACAGTTGCCATTTCTAGATAAATTGTAACAAATTATTGTGCTTTCCCAATAGTCCTCACTTTATTTATATCATCCTGCTGGTTTCTAGTCAATGACTTCTATGCACGGTCGAACTTTAGAAAGGGATTAAGATATCCTGGACAATGAAATGGGAGATGACGTCGGGTGGTGTGGAGCTGTGTTTAGAAATATGTTCCCTTACATTTTTATATAGTTTTTTTTTTTTGTATTTTCACATTAGATGCTGTGTTTCGTTTATTGTCATTCGGCAAACAATGCACACAATGAGAATAAATCTCTATTCCACTCTGCACTCTTGTATCAGACATTCATTGGATTTCTATTCTCCAAAATTCACGATCCTCTGGACTGTAGATATGAATACTTGAAGCTGGTGAAGCAAGATCTTAAACAGGTGAAGGTGTTTGTTAATGGCCTTCAAATTATTTGGGATCATGCAGGCATGATTCCTTTATTTAGTTACAGGGGAACTATGACCTACAAGAAAAGAAAAAAAGAAAAAAAATCTTCTAACCCTTTATGTGAATATATTACACTCTCACACATAATTTCGAGAATCCTACGCAAGGAGGCTCCAGTCGAATTACACTTTGGATAGTGAATTCACAACAATAAAGATTCCATTGTTCGCGAGATAGACTCAAGTGGCAAGGATATCGTCTTCTTCATTTTCATGTGTTGAGGAGAAGATATTTCATTGAACTATCCACACAATGAGACGCTTCAGTATGAGAAATGCGAGTAACATATATGCCAACTTAACGAGCCACTTTTGTAAATATGGTATGTGCACTTATATGTAGACACAAGTGCAATTGCAACAAATTTGATATGCGGCTAGTGTGTTTTATAGGATACACAGCAATATCCTTGCATTATAACCAATTTACAGGGTTTCATGGAGTGGAACATTCTGGAGGACCTAAGGTGAAAAATTTGTAATTCAAAATTGGAACTCATAAATTTGTTACATAAGTAAATGTACATACGAGTTTGTATGTACATTACCATAGCAGCTATGCACGTATAGTCTAGATGAAATTAAAAAAAAAAAAAAAAATGGAAACATCTTTTCATTTCAGTAAGAAAGAAAGTACATAACTGAAAGTATCCAAAAAGAATTTTTTTTTTGCTTTAAAAACTTGCCAACAGAAACTAGTCGAGTGTCTGTTGATCGGAACGAAAAGACAGGCTTTTCTTATATATACAAATGGACAAGCCAGAGAGTGAAGAGAACTTTCTTTTTAAAATGTTTAATAGAATCCGCATTCTCTGTATGGTATGACAGGTATTGTCATACCATGGTATTCAATGACGACGATAAGACGACTGAATTGAATCTATTTATTACATTTTTTCTTTAAATTAATATGTATGCTTCTGAAAGATGTCTTATGTTTTTACTTCTAAGTGCTACTTGAAAGAAGCTTATTATTTTAACTGTAGAAATCAGTCATTCAATCCACTTTTGAAAGGTATTGATAATTTTTGTGAGCCGATTCATTTGATTTGGGACAAAGATACTTTAGTCCAAGGCATTGATGTCCATATATCGGAGACGGACAAACACCATTACCCTCGATTTATTCAAGTTCACGCTCAGGTTTCAGTACTTACAGTAACCGCTAAGCCTATTCATCATCCACAGTGTCGGAAAGGAAAACGATGTCATGGCACATTAACATCTGTGTGAAATCTTGTTGAAACGAGAGAGTACTTGTACGCAAATGTCGTTAGTATTTGCGACTGTAAAGCGAGGGAAGATTTAGGACTCGAAGTTAAGACTCCTAATTTTGATGTTATGGCTAAGATTTTGGTGGTGAATACCCTTTTACGATGACTGCATGTACTTTGCTTTGCCCTCATCAGATCCATTTTGTACGCATCCACGTCAGTACTCACGAAAGCTTCATTAACTGCTTACTCATCCAATCACTCACTACAATCACATTTATTGTTCGGGGTGGACATGCACCTCCAGCTCAGCCAGCGGTTTCCAGCCAGCTCGACCTTTAGCTCGCTACCTTTAGTTTCGCACACTAAGTTAGCGTAAGTTCGTGCTCCTTTTTCTTTCAGACAAACCGTTATTCGTCTCTTCTGCTCATAGAACTCGATTAACCTAAATATATATCGGAGGTAGCGTCCTACAGGCCATATCTTCTCATAGTACTACCAAAGATGCCCCCTCCTCCTAGCTTCGAATTAAAACCATAGAGAAAATTTTTTATGTCATAGCCGAGGCAATGCTCGTAGGTCTTGTCAAAGAGTTCGTAGAAGCTCCTTTGTGAGGAAAAAAGCTAATGTTGGCAAATTACATCTTAAAACAGATTGTTACAAAGCGCTTCTTCACATGCCGAAAACTCAAGACTTTTTGCCAAAGTCTGCCTCTAGCAACCAATCCATATCAAAATAGGCGTTGCTTTTGCGGTTGATAAGAATCATCATAGTATTATAGATTTCGCAGTTTTTTATTCTCTTTTTGTATGGCCCATTCCAACGCATTTCTTGGATGGCATCTAGGGTCTGACTCCATTCAAAGAATTGTATCCCTGTATCCTCATACTGAAATCGTGATTACGGGCGATTCAATATACACAATTTTGGTTGGCTTCGACATTTTGGACAGACAACACCCGAAGGAAGGTGTGTTGAGATCTTCGCTGCAGAAAATAATTTCAACGTTGATAGTCATACCGCCAACACCCTGGACTTGTTTTTAACTTCTCACCCTGACAAGTACTGTGTTGATGTGCTCTCCTCTCTAAGCTCATCGGACCATTGTGTCATATCTACTAAATTCTAGTACACCTACCGCACAGTTAGAGAATAGATTCCTAAAGGAACCATATGGCAATACGAGAAAGCCAATTGGAGCGGACTTAATAACTTCTTTAGGAATTTTAACAGGTCGTTATGTTTCCTCAATAACGACGTGGATGCCGCTGCTGATATGATGACAGAAACTATTCTTTTTGGAATGAGATGCTTTATCCCCCATCGGTTGATGAGTATCAAACCAAAAGAATAGTCAAGGTATGACTCGAGCCGTAAAGAGGCTGTCAGGGTTAGAGAATTGTATTTTTGGTCCTACAAGACCAACCCGACAGAGGAAAACCGAAAAAAGTTTAAATGAGCCAGAAATGACTGCAATGTCTTTCTCAAGAGCATGAAATTCCAACACGACCAAAAACTGAGGCAAAAAATATTGTAATTGCTGCACACTTTGCGGCTAGCTCAGCACTCCCTGATTGTGTTTTGTTCTCGCCTACACTTGAGTGCGTCGAATATACAATGGGACGAATCCACTTTCGCACTCTTGTAGTAGCAAGAGTACTCAAAGATCTTAACATGCATAAATCCGCTGGTCCAGATGGTATATTACCATCTACTACTGCGTAAGCTTTTTCATTAATCCTACTTTTTGGGACTCTTTCCGAGCAGATAGAAAACAGGATTTGTCCAGCCCGTTCCTAAAAAAAGGCGAATATTTTTCTCTTTCTTACAGAAAAGTGGAACCAAAGCATACATCAATCTGGCGAAAGCAAGATAGTTCCGTTTGATATTTCTAAGGTATTTGACAGAGTTTGGCATCAGGCTCTTTTGTCGAAAATGCGTGCTTTTGGGATCGATGACTCTCTTCTTCAATGGATTAGAAATTATCTTTCGGAACGTACAATTCGAGTTGTCTTGGATGGTTTCAAGCCTGTCCGTATGTCTCCGACACTATTTTTAATTTTCAATAATGATATTTTGTCTGCTACTTCTAGTCCAATATATTCCTTTGCTGGTGACAGTTCTCTCTGCTTTTCATATTCGTTCCTGGACTCACGCCCCTGCACTTCGGTTGTAGAACGGGAACAGCAGCGTATGTTAAGCTCGTTAAATTCCGATATTAACAGCATAACCAACTGGGGAACTATCAACCGAGTGGAATTTAATGTTTCCAAAACTCAATGCTGTCTGCTGTCATTAAAGCGAAATTCAAATACCCAGCCATTATCCATGAATGGCATTTGCATCGTCTAAACCGATAAACTTTCTATTCTCGGCATGTGTGTTAATGACAACTTACGTTGGAATGACCACATATCTGATGTCGCCAAAAATGTTGCGAAATGTCTAGGTTTCCTCAAGCGATGTAAGAAATATTTTACCATCTTTGATCTGGCCACAATATATAAGGCATTCATCCGCCAAAAATTGGAGCAAAATGCCCACATCTGGTTAGGTGCTACTTAAACATCTCTGCACCTGCTAAATAGGATTCAAAACCGTATGAAAAACTCAATGGTGATACTATATAATATCAGTCAATCAATTGACACCCTTGAACTACGACGTAATGTCTCCTGTCTCACTATTATTATTTTTACCACCAGTGCTCCATTGAAATCGCCCATTCAAACTTTCAACCGTAACACCCGTCTCGCCTTGAATGCTCATCAGTATACCATCAAGCCAATTTTCGGACGTTCTCTAAAATATCATGATTCTTTCCTAAGCCGTACAATTCGCTTATTTAATTTTCAAACTTTTAAAAACAATGTACATCGGTACCTGTCTTTTCTTTCCCCTAAATTTTTGGGAGAAGGATTTTCAATTTTTCACGTCGTACGCATCGATATTTTACTCAGCTTTCTTAAAACCTAGCTTGCAATGTACTCCTGTGAGAATTTTTGAGATCGTTTACAGTTGACCGCACTCCCAGCACACTATGGGGCTGTTCTGGTGGCTGTTAACTAACCACTAATGGAATGCCTTTGTTTTAGAAAGTAATTTATATATCTTTTTATGGAGCTAATTGGTAACTCACAAAATGATCATGGCAACATGAACGTTGAGGCCGAACCATTTCTGGGTAATTCATCTACTTTTTCATTACCATGATAACCACTGTGAGCTGGCACCCACATTAAATTGCCAGCTGAGTGCTGGGTAGTATTTTGAGAAGTGTAATGGAGTTCCAGTCAATTTATAGATTATCTCAAAAATTTTGATAGCTAGTAGGGTCGCTTTGCTGTTAGAGAGAATATAAATGTTCTTTTTTGTGACAAATCTGTGCAGTTCTTCCTATTGCAGAGATGCTTTTGTCCATACTTGCGTGCAGTGAGGTATTGATAGTTTATCCGTATACATCTACTCCAACTCCTTCATCTGATTTGGATTTGGTGTATGACAACAGTGAATCTCTTTCAAACATGGGTTTATTCTATTCCCAGTTCTGTTGATCGGGAAATGTTACCTTGAAGTTTTGGTTGAAATTGTTTATGAGAGTAATTCCTAATAGTTTATTTCTCCTAAATTCAAGTAAAAACCCTGAGTGAACTTTGGAGTTATTCTCATCCACTGATATAAGCATGTAAGCGGTTGCCAAAGCTTCTTTCTATATGTGGAGATGAAGAGGTGAAAGGTTCTAAAATGTTGCCGTGTGTGTTGTTTTCATTTCACTTGCAGTATACATATGGACAAGTCTTTTAAGCATGGGTCGTGACTTTTGTTTAGTTTTATCCCAAAGTATTGAAGATACATACATGACTATAGGTCCAGCAGTCGTTATTTTTGTTGGTTTTGGGTTAAGGCCCCAGTTTTAACCCAGTTGACTTTTGTTGGTCCATAGTGAGATCCTGGCTTTTTCAATACTTTGTTTTTTTATATACATGTCCCAAGTGAGGATAACCTCTAGGAATTTCACTTCACTTGAAGTTTGTCCAATTTTCTTTTCTTGGTCAAGGCAACTATGGTCTCTTTAGGGTTGAAGCTTAGGCCAACAGAGAAAGTTTCTTCGAATTTGCCTCTGATAATTAGTAATACAACATAATCAGCGTATTCTTGGTGAACAGATAGCAATGATAATTTTTCCAATTGTTGTGTTTCAGCAGTTGTCAAAATTATCAATGACATCCAGCTGTCGATTATTCAGTAAGGATTTCCATTTCATCCTGATCCCTTTACACTTGCCGAACGAAATTCCGGCTCAGTTGTAAATACGTAAGACAAATTACGTCGTAAGGTCGGTCGTCATCATGGATTCAGTACGCAGACAATTCGTCGCACCGTGGAAAATTTTGAGCATGAGTACACTCTTTTGAATCTTAAGCCACCAACCAGACAGAGATTGTCGCGAAGTAAAGAAAATATAACCGCCGTAGAGACCAGTATCGAAGAAGACCCAGAAATGTCAAATCGGCACCGACCAGCTGAATTGGGCATCACCAGAGAGTCAACTCGGATTATTTTGTAGTTCGATTTGGGCCTTCATACGTATAAGATTGTGCTTCCGCAAGAATTGAAGCCCGACAACCAATGCCGTAAGTTCGCTAATTGGGCCCTGGGAATGCTGGCCGGAGATCCCGACTTAAGGCAAAAAATCATCTTCTCAGACGAGGTCGATAATTATTGGAGCAAACACAATCCACAAGTTTTCGGCCAACTATCAATAAATCCACAAATATTGACTGTTTGGTACGGTTTATTGCATTGCGGCATCACCGGACCTCATTTCTTTCGAAATGGGGAAAGAGACACCATTACTCTGTAATTAATGGTCTCAGATATAGAGCGATTTTAACTGTTAGCTGTGGTTTTAACAAGATGGCACCACATGCCAAAAAAACGACGCAACGCTCGAAGTTGTGCGGTAGAAATTTGGCAAAAGTGAATCGAAGGCGGTGATTTGAATGATGTGCTATTGCACACATGATGGCATGAATGTAGCTTCAAAATAAAGCCAGAATCAATTTTATATCTCACATCGTTGTTGTTTTATTTTTTTTTTTTTTCTTATCGTTCTTACCTGGTCACCCTTTACTTTATCCAGTTACATGTAGTGTTATTTACTCCTGACGTGTTCGGTATTAACGATGCTCCCTCGATATCAAGAAAGCAGCCCACCGCAATTTCTTTGTCACTGAGGGTTTTCTCAATCTTTTTCTTATGAGGTGGGTTCCTACATAGTGAACCATCCCTGACATGTTTATTAAGTATTTTTCATATTCATTCATTCGAGAACTAATGGGCCAGATGTTCTCTCTATAGTCCGTAGTACATTTGAGCTCTAAAATAAGCTGCCACCTCTTAATGCTTGAACACTCATAATGTGGATGAGTGCGTTGCATTTGTATCACTTCTCGACCGTCTGAGAATAAACAGGAGGCTGTGAGGACCTTTAAGCGTGGAACCTTGTTGCTAGAATCGCAGCTTTCCAAGCTCACACTATTAGCCGATAGAAATTATATTAAGAAAATCCACTAAAGACCCTTTTTTTCGTTGATAGATCATATTAAATGTAAAGCAGTTCTTATTACACCAAAGGGCAAATGATCCAGTGTTGCCAATGCCAACATCTGTCTTCTAAGCAGAATCAAGAAGTTTTTTCAAAGTACATTTCGCCCTAGACACTAGAAAAACACGCACGTATCACATACATGCATAACAATGTATCTAAGGAAAATCATTAGAAGAGTTGACCTTAAGCTTAACACCTACCTAGTCTCAGTCGCCTTAACGCCACATGTTGAGTGGCCTCTTCACAGTCAAAGCCGGAAACGGGATCTTCCGCAGGTGTCAAAATGTTATTTATCATATATCATGCCATCGCAGCTACGTTGACGTTCAACGAATTTTTACCAATTCATTGCTCTTAAAGTGCTTAATATGAGTTTAAAGTAATGTGATAAGACCTACTGCATCTATTCAGTGATATATTAGTTATAAAAATTAGGCTGCGGTCCGGATTTTCGAACCTGTTTCAACGTAAAAATTACATTGGAAAATATTGTTTATATATATTCACGGGTCAAAATTCATATCTTATAGTTTTCTGCAATAAGGTTTTCTTTGCTTGTTTAAGTTGAAGCTCCGGTTGAATAAATGCTTATTGAGAAACTCATCATGGTGATGTCAAAGAAAGATTCTCTATCACTACCGGTCTATAAACAGAGTTTCAATTAATGTGGTCAACAGTCCAGTTTCATAGATCTGCACAGATAAGTTTTCTAATAAAAAGTTAAAAAAGATTCTTGAACGGGGCTTAAATGCCTTTTTTTTTTTAAATAATCCTCTTTATTTTATCTTTCTCTCGATGGAGATCCATTTTAAACCGAAGTCATTTAAAATTTTCAATGGATTTCTACCCGCCTCTTCTCTGTCCACAAAAGCTGGCTATTACCACTATTACAGCCACCTCTGTCCTACTTTTTAGCTAAACATCAAACATTACCACTCTGGTCTTCCCATCTGATAAGTCACATTAAGGTCACGCTGTGAACATACTCGTACTCGTACTAGTATACAGAGGAAGAGAACAGTAAAAAAAAAAGAAAAAAACTATCCTCGTGTATGCGTAGTATTAGCACAGATGGTTGGCATTGCTCTTAATGTTCTTACCAGCAAATCGGTATTCCATCATCACCATGCATATCAAAATGAACACCATGACACTTTCTCCACAGACAGCTCCTGATAGAAAAACGCATTGAAAAACCCTCCAGATAAAATGACGAAGTGATGGAGCTTTCTACTACCATTTGGCTCTTTTGAACATACAAACGTACATCAATGAATTGCACGTGGACCTAGACATCGATGTCAAGATAACGTTGTTGCTTGAGTGACCTGCTTTGTGAATATTGCATCGAACCATCTAGGTACGCAGTGAAACGAATAAATGTTCTTGAACACCTGTGTGGAGATTCGATTCCACCAGAGAATGGAGACAAAGGAAGCGATCTTAAATTCTTTTAAATTTTCCTTCACTTCTTATATAGATATTATCTAAGAGGTGTGGGCTCACCTAAAAATCACCTTCAATATTTGCCATCTTGAAAATGGCTGTGAATTGAATTCAGGGACATCGTGATTCTCAACGGAGGCAGAAATAGTGTCATAAGAAGTTCGATATACTATTTCCGTTTATATTCGCTTATCTTGAAGATACTTTAAATGGGAGTGCCAATGGTTACCGGTGCCATTAGTTTTAAAATGCTTTTAAGGTTAAATGGGGAGTAGCACATAATTCTGTACATAGTACCTGGACATTTATATCCTGAGGATAAACTGTCCTATATGAAAAAAAGCAATTGCATAAAATAGATTGACAGAAGATATGGTTAGGTTTAAACTGGTCGATGATCTTCTGGATGTGAATGCTCTGAAAGGAGCATTTCAGGATTTTCGTATAGCATATACGTCGAAATTGTCTCCAATTTCTTCGACTTTTCCACGCAATAGACGGACGACACTTGTGCTTAACTAAATGAATGAGAATAGTTGCTTTTAATCGGTGATACTTTAACTTTTGTATGGGTAGTTGACTGATGATTAGAACCTCAAAAAATTCAAGTTTCAGAGGTTTAAAAATTAATGGCTAGAAGGTCTGAAACAGTGCTTTGTCTGACTTTCGAAGCCATTCTGCTATATAGCCCAAAGTGACTGCTTTAAGTGTAAAACATTCAATTTGACTGACGTATCCATCTGCTGTTCGGTTGTTTTCTGTACAGAGTTGGAAGTTTAAAGTTCTAAGTTTTTAAGAAATCGTGTCATATTTCACATAAAGTCGTTAATTCTATTATCTTAAGATTTCTGGCAAGATTTGTGGTGATCGCATGCACTATACACCTTTTTTGACCTTCATTTATCGCTTTTTTAAATATTACATGAAACTGCCTAGATACAGCATACCACTAACCTTTTAGAAGCGTCCGAAAACGTACGTTTCATCAGCCTGTAACTTGGAGTTGCATACCATGTACGGTTGTGCTCTTAAAGACCTAAATGAGGAGGCAGGTGAAGTCCTTCTAAATCATTAAATAGCAAGTTCGTACGCAATTACATACTAGCCATCCTGTTATGATTGGAAACCACACAAGACACAGTGATTGTTTATTTCATCTGCGTTCAGAAGGCTTACGATGGCTAGAGGTGGGACAGTTGTTAATGAAGGCTTACCTTAGGTTTGAAGTTACATGTTAAGTCAATGGGAAAGCTATCAGGAAGGTTCATCCTTGTGGCTCCATGTTTTCGCTTATCCAATTGTAGTACGCCGTCCAGATTTTGGATTTTATTTTGTATGGTCGGGTCACTGTCTATAATGAAGATAATTTTAGGGTGATATAAGAAGGATTGCTTGATAGATACTCTCCAGTTACTAACATATTTATGTTTGAGCATGTATGTTTGGGATTGTTAAGTCGAGAATTTCTTTTTTGTTTTTTGTATGAAAAGTTTGGCGATTTCTCCAGTAACACACCCCTGGCGTTTATGTCTGTGGTTCCCCATTAATTGTGAAGTACGTTGGCATCGCAGCTGATTACCAGACTAGCCTCTCTTGATTCGGTGTAAATCACCAATAAACGAGCAGCTATTGGTGAAAGGTCAATGTCTGCGTCTGACATGTTAGCTGACACTAAGATGATATTCTTAACCTTGTTTTCTAGGATTGCCACCACCGTATCCCCATCGCTCTGTCTAAACAAAAAGAGCGTGTTAAGTGATTTTGTGGATAGAATATAACTTCAGCAAGTGAAAGTGTTATAAGATTTTCGGATTGTTTCAAGCCTGGTCCTTTTAAAGATTTCGATCAGCTTGATATTTTTGCTGAATGTCCAATTAACCTTTCAAATAGTCTCTGCATTAATCCGGTCTTCTTTCAAATAGGTCTAAGGCTGCCTGTTTAAGCCCATTATAGTTATTGATGATTAAGATAAACTGCGGTATCAGTTTGACTTTTGTTTTTGGCCAATTACATACAACGTTTTGACATAGTAACATGCTTAAATTCTGAGATACATTTTTCTTGAGGCAAACTCAAGCTTATACTTATAAGAAGCGGTATTTTAAAGCGCTCTCAAATTGGGTGAACGCAACGGTTTTTCTGTTAAAATCACAGGAATTTGCCTCTCGCGAAGTTATGTATCTTAACACATTTAATACATACTTGGTTAGATGGTGCTGGGTTGTACCAGGTCATCAACTAGGTCCCCCAGCCAGCGAGGTTTTCTGCTTTGTTAGACTTAAGAAAATAAATTACTGTCCTGAATTTATGTTGGTCGAATGCACGGCAATATTGTCTGTCGCGTCTAAGTTTAATGGTTCATTCTGCTTGACGATGGGATGTTGTTCGTGATCTCCGATTAACAGTCTGCAGAAATAATATTTCCAAATTCTCATCTTGCACACTGTGGGAGTGCCTTGTGTCAATCGCAATATGACTAATTGTATTGACGGTTTTTTGATTAGGAATTAACCGGGTTACTATGGATATCAAGGTGTAGTAACCGCATGCTGACTATCTTTATATTGTAAAGTAAAAAAAAGTGTTCGTTTCCGGAGATGATGTCGTTAAGGCTATACTTTCCGAACGTGTTACCAAAAATGCTCTCCCTGCCATGGTGGACACTGATTGTACTAGCTAATTCTGGCGATACAGACTGTGAGTGTGCGTGCACTTTTAATGTAAGATTACATGTGTTAGAATTTACTCTTGTTAAAGAAAATCACCACAGAGATTTGAAGCAGCAACAACGTGGTACGTTAGCAGCGGATGTTACGCTTTATTCGCACAAGAAAGCTATTCCCTTCCTTTTCCTTTCTCGTAGCGGTTTTGACACTGTTCATCCACCCATGCAAACTATGGTGATATAACCGCCAATTTAACTTTCTTTCGTATTATACTTAAAACAATTGGGTATGTCATCCTTTATGCCTTGTTCCAAAGCAACCAGTGATGTATTCACCGTAAGATATCGCACTCAATGAAAAAAGTGTACACATATAGTTATCATCAATTAGGTTCTCTCAATGCGATTCCTCTTTCTAATGTGGATTATACGAGAACTTATTTTCAGATCTGTTATATGGTGGTATGTTCATTTTTTTTTCTGCTTCATTCTTACTATAGCTTATGATTTGGTTTCGAGAAGAAGAATCCGGCTATGGAAGTCTTGATTATAGCTATATGAAATCATTTTCATCACAAACCGCCATACTTGAAAGCAACTGCCTTTGATTGAGCAGCGGGAATGTCGAGGCCTAACCTTAAACGCCTTAAACGCTATATACTAGTTTGCTATAGAACGCCTTACGCTATGAAAACTGCAACCAGTTACGTATTAATGTCACTTTTTTGGAAATGAGAATCTACATTCAATCTGATACGTTTTGAAAGGCCGCATCTAATTAAAATAAAAAATCTGCATACTGTTTTTTCAAATTCGGTTAACATACTAGATTTGTGGCTATCAGCACTCCGTGTGAGAGCGTCTTCTGATAAGCGTTGACAAAATCCTGAATCGATGACAAAAGGTTAATCCACTGTCTTATCGGCACATATAAAGCATTCAAACACTCTATTCCAGAACAGCTCATAGTCATCTCGAATGGCACCCGGTACTACCAAATACCGTTTTATACAATAGTTTTTGCTTAACTCTAAAGGGTGCCCTGACTCATTATGATTGAAAATATAGGGTGGTTCATCGTGAGATTTGGTTTTCAATAGGCCTTTCTGACAGATCACGCGTTACACTTATCAAACTGCTTTGTCATTTTTGTTTAGTATCGTTTGGCAAGACGTTACGGAAAGACTCAAATCACAACATCATCTCTAAATTGTTCAGCTGTATAACGAAAATTATTGCTCTGTGAGAAATGTTTTTCATGCGATTTGAGGAACTTATGGTGAGCGTAACCGGCCTACTTAAACCACTATTGCCAACACCATTCGCAAATTTGAGTCCCAGCTTACATTAGTGGATGATACTCGACCGGTTAGACCACATCCAGCACGTAGTGAAGAGACTATAGCAGCTTGTAGCTAAGAGTGTACGCGAAGATCGTGACGAATCGATTCGTCGTCGTTCTCAGCAGCTTAGCTTGGCGTATTTTAAGTAAGGATCTCGGCCTAAAAGCGTACAAAATTCAACTTGTGCAAGATTTGAAGCCAGGAGACTTGAATTTGCGTCATATTTTCAGTGAATGGGCTCTGGAACAACTCTATGAAAATTCGGTGCTTTATCGTGAAATTTTGTTTAGTGATGAAGCCCATTTGAGCTGATGAACAACCCGAAGAGTGCCAATAACTACCATTACATCCATTAAAAACAACGGTATGGTGTGGTTTATGGGCTGGTGAAATCATTGGTCTATATTTCTTCAAAAATGAGTCAAATCAGAATGTTACCGTCAATGGTTACCGTTATCGCGCCATGTAAACGGACTATGTTCTTCCTTAAATTCAAGCACATGGTCTCGGTGAGCTCTGGTTTTAACGAAACGGCGCTACGTGACACACAGCGCGTAAAACGATGGACTCGTTGAGAAATCATTTTGGTGAGCACTTAATTTCACGTTTTGCTACGGTAAATTGGACGCCTAGATCGTGCGACTTCACACCTTTGGACTATTTTCTCTTGGGATATGTAAAGTCTCAGGTCTTCAGGTATAAGCCAGCTACGATTGACACTTTGAAGGCAACATTACTCGTGTTATCCGCTTGATACCAGTCGCTATGCTCGAACGAGTCGCCCAAAATTGGACCTTCTGAATGGACCACCACAGACGTAGTCGTGGCCAACATTTACACGATATCATTTACAAAAAATAAATGCCATGAATTGCTTATTTATTCAGTAATAAAATTTAAGTTCGCTTTCAAATTTATGTATTTTATTTCACCTTATAAATCAAACCTTACGATGAATCACCCTATAATTGAGGCCGATTTATCTATTTTCGTTTTCAATAAGTTGCGCTTTGTTTGCCATGTACGAGTATGTGATACACGACGAAGACGTACTGGTAAGATTATCGCGTACTGCTTCTTATGTCAATGATTTGTGGCGATAACCATTTAAAAATTTTTACCCGAAACTTCGCCATTTATTTTTTTCTTTTTATTTAACTCCATCACGATTCTCCATAAGCATATGTTCTACCATATTTATTTTTTAATTTTTTTTAATTATAAAACGATTATATATATATGATATATATACCAAATATACATCAACTTCGTCGAAACCCAGAGAATAAGATAACTTCGTACAAGATCATGAATGTAATCTCCTTTTCTACATATAGCAGTTTATGTGAGTGTCACTAAGTCAATTTGACTCCATTAATCCGAACGAATATCATCCACTCATTACTCACAACCCCCATCTAAGAATGATATATTCTCTGTGTATTGCAGCAGTTCTTTATGGTCCTGAGTTACACGAACATTACTCTTTTGTTAGTGAAAGCCTCCATTTATTAAGTTGATTGTTGAATCACGTTAAAGGCATAAGTTAAGAAGAGAACATGTCCTAATTGATCGGGCTGAACATTTTGAGTGCGTCATGGGACTTGATAATAATTGCAGAACATTTGATTCACCAGAAAGGTAACAATTTGTCGGTTACATCTTCAGACATAAGATACTTTATTTTAGCTTTTATTTGTCACCGAAA
Organism: Volucella inanis; assembly: GCA_907269105.1. Taxonomy (NCBI): domain Eukaryota; kingdom Metazoa; phylum Arthropoda; class Insecta; order Diptera; family Syrphidae; genus Volucella; species Volucella inanis. The sequence continues at coordinate 156,791,516 of OU026153.1, forward strand.
AAATGGTAACGACCAGCCCATTTGGCATAACAGTACAATGCTACTTTTTGCGGTTATGTTCCAATGAAACATAAGTTGTGGTTTTGTTTCATTTCATGCAAGGCAGAAAAGGATTTTTGAGTTGTAACATAAGTAACATTGGACTTGTGCTACATGAACCGAATGTATTTTAATATGTATGATAGAGAGTATTAGGTCCGCAAACAGACAGAGAAGAATATTGTGGAGTAAATTTTGAAATAAAAATACTCGAATAGGAAGTGAGATTTTTGTAGCATTTCTATTGCTCTATATACCTAACTTTTTACTGATTACTCAAATGTCACCGAAGCTGTTCCTTTGGGAGAAATAAAATTTCCATAGAGAGTAATATGAGTTCTTCTGGCTTCAGCAGGATGCGGTTGATGCAAAGTGCTCTCAATTTTGCAGATCCTACAGATGAAAACATTTAACTATCCTATCATACGTCAAATTGCAATAGAGCACTTTCTGTAGTTGGGGGAAAATAATAACATCATTAACACAATACACCTCAATCAAAAGCGGTCCTTCTTGATTGATGTTAATTGCAAAACTACTACTACCAATTTATTCACATGAACCTGTGGGGAGGAGTACAGATCATAAACAATTCGGCTTTTTCAACGCCCTGCAGCACCTTCCAAAAACTTGCAGTTTTTTGTGGCAGCTATAATAAATGTCGCAATTTCTCGGTTTTTTGGTAACTTGATTCTATTCGTCGTATCTTCTGGATCGCGGTAATATCTTATCTGCCTTTTACCGCGTAAGGACAGATTCAAGTTTTTGAGCAGTTTCAGGTACATATTCTCAATTTGTAGTCCGCAAACGTACCGGCTCCTGATCTTAACTATGTGATTTCGTTGGCATCCGAGGCTAGTGTCTCTCAAAACTAGTTGCTTTTTGCATGATGGGGAATAACCCAGACGGCATAACCCTCAACTTGAAGGGCCAATTCCATTGGGAATACCCCTAGGAATTACAAAGTTTAGCCAGCACGATCCAGAGCGAAAGCCCGATTTTTCGACATCAAGAGTTGAATCGAAGTGTTTTTTGATCCTTTTAGAGATAAGCTTACTATTAGTTCTATTAACAGTCTGCAATACAAATATACACTACCACGCTGCTTGTATATTTATTTATTGATTTATTGAAATCGCAATTCGACGCAAAATGGACTTGATAATTTGCCTGCTTTTTTGCTATCTCTAGAATATTTTATTTGACTGAAGCTGTCTTTGATTTCTAGGGATAATACTATAATGTAATCAAAATCATATACAAATATTACATACTGTTGTTCAATTAAAAAAAAAAAAAAACATTATGCAAGGAGCACGTAAAGCTACACTTAAGTGAAGCGCGCAGTTTTGGGAAAAAATAAAATTGAGCACAAGGAGTGCGTAATCGAAGAAATGGAGAGATTTACTGCAGGATTGACTTCGGAAATCTTTATCAGAAAATAAAACAAAGATTCCAGGACTACATAGGCAGTAACAATGCTAATAAAATGAAAATACAACATCTGCAGACTCTTTAATGGCAGTGATGATCAACGTACCGATGTCAGGGAAAAAGAATTAATAACCTTGGATGTGGATAACAAAGAAATTCTTTCACCTGAGAAAAACGAAGTTAAGGCAATAATAACATTAAAGTTACTGGCGCAGACGCAGTTCCTACTCAGCTGGAGATGATTGTAAGATATGATCAAAGAAAAACATACCCGAAGAATGGAATTTTAGCATCGTTTGTGCTAAATACAAGAAAAGAGATCCTGCGGCAACTGTAAAGGAATAATCATCCAAAAAATCACCTATAAAATCTTTTTTGCAGTATTATTTGATCATCTGAAACAATTCATAAACAACCTAGTGCAGCTTCAAGCACTGAAAATTAACAATCGATCAAATTTTCGCACAACACAGATTTAGGAAAAGATGTAAAAATTTCAAATCGACGCTTATCATTTATTTGTCAATGCATCTAGCTGCATACCACCTCGTCTTCTTTTTGGCATCTCTGCGAAACTTGTCAGGTGAATTTTGACTGATTCAACAAGGTCGGTAGTGAATTAATACGCTTCCACGCTGTCTTGTGACTTTTTGAATAACACTCTAACAAGGATCATAAAATACTAATTGGCCAACAACATAAACGAGCGCATACAGTCATTTTAAAAACGACATATACCACTGACGGATTGGCAGTTTTAACTTCGAGATAGTTAAGGACTTTGTCTTCCTTAGATCCGGTCAGAAACAGCAACGACACTAGTGCAGAAATCAGACTCAAAATCATTCTCAACAATTGCTGACTTTTTTGGACTCAATGTGAGAGAGTAACAAAGTCCTCTTTTAGAAGATGAAACTGGTTTTATACAAGCGCAGAAGATTTGTCCTTGTCGAAAGCAAATCTAGAAGAGAAACGCAGTTTTCGGTCCTTGAAATTGAGGAGGGAATTCAAATAGGAACTCTACGGATTATACAGCAGAATATGTCAAATCAGACATCTATGGATCCAGCGTCTGGGATGGCTAGGCTATCCCAAATGAAGTGGACCTCAATCCAGTGAGGCATTGGAAACAGCAGGCGAGAAATAGTGACATCTAGAGAGGCTTATTGGTTAAAGCTCAGATGTTCCCCCCGACTGTAGCGATACTTAAGTAACTAAGCATGTTTTTGCTCCCATAGCTATTGGTATAACAAATCTTTTAGTACCATCTTTTGTGAATTTTTGTTTCTAGATAAGAGTACGTAACACTTGTTGATACTTATTTTATTTTATCTCATACTCATTTCGTACTTCCTTGTGTTCTATTCTAATCCCCGGATTTGTTCCAACGACTATCTGGAATTGAACAGCGGAATTATATTGTGTCTATAATTCCAATTCGTGCGGTTTGCTAAGAGATGGCGTACCTTGTATTATTCCATTGTTATTATTCCATTAGAACATGCGTTGGAAAGCTACTGTCATTGTACGTCATTTCAGTATATGTCATTCATTTGAAGCGTAGACAGCAATAAATTTTTTTCACTCAAATATGTCGAACTTTGTGCCTGAAAAAGTGTTTTTGCGGGGAGTTCTTCTTCATTACTTTAATATGAAGAAAACTGCTGCCAAAAGTAATCTTATTTTGGTGGAAGTTTATGGTGAACATGCGCTAGCTGAGCGAACGTGCCAAGAGTGGTTTGCACGATATAAAAGTGGTGATTTTGGCTTGGAAGACGATGAAAGTCCTGGGCAGCCAAAAAAGTTTAAAGATGAAGAACTGGAAGCATTACTCTATGAAGATTGATGCCAAACACAAGAAGAGCTCGCAGAGTCTTTGCGTGTCACTCAAGCAGCCATTTCAAAACGTTTAAAAGCAGCTGGATATATTCAAAAGCAAGGAAATTGGGTTCTACATGAACTCAAGCCGAGAGACGTCGAAAGGCGGTTTTGCATGTCCGAAATGCTGTTGAAACGCCACAAAAGGAAGTCATTTTTGCATCGGATTGTTACTGGTAATGGATCCATTACGACAACCCCAAGCGCAAAAAATCATATGTAAAACCCGGCCAAACAGCCAAATCAACGGCTGTATTTGGTGGGATCAGATGTATTATGAGCTGCTAAAACCGGGTGAAACCACCAATGGACAACGCTACCGAACACAATGAATCCGTTTGAAGAGTGCAGTAGCTGAAAAACGCCTGGAATATGCGACCAAATACGAGGCAATAATTTTCCATCATGACAACGCTCGGCCCCACGTTGCTATTCCGATTAAGAACTATTTGGAAAACAGTGGATGGGAAGTCTTACCCCACCCGCCTTATAGAACAGACCTTGCCCCTTCTGACTACCATTTGTTCCGGTCGATGCAGAACGCCCTCACTAAAATACGGTTCACATCAGAGCAAAATATCAAAAATTGGCTTGATTCATTCTTGGCTGCCAAGCCAGTACAGTTCTTTTGGGATGGGATCCACAAATGATGGGAAAAAGTCATAGCTTCAGATAGGCAATACTTTGAATAATACTATTGTACATGTTTTTCTTAAATAAACGTTCAAATTTTGAAAAAAAAAACGCACGAATTAAATTACATACCCAATATAGCTGATGTGGTCTAGGTAAATCCAAATTATTGTTAGTTCAATGAATGAACCAAATATCTCTGTAGTTGGATTTTTGTAAATATATCAGTGTAGCATCTGGCATGATATCTGGTTATTGTATGTAGATACGAATATTCGTATATCTATTGTTGCTGACTAGTTTCGAGATCCACATCTCTGATCCAGAGTTCAAAAAGAGGTCTAGACTAAATTCTTAAAAAGTGTTACATTAATAGCTTTAAGGAACCGACTGTTCCGTCTACTCTATTGTATGTTACCTGCAAAAATTTCAGGCCACACACATAAAGCCTTCATCATTTACTATAAAACTAACAAACAGCAGATCTTAATTTAAGTTTTTCAAGTATTTGAAGATGCTATCTACAGTACATATTAGCATATCTTAACATCGTTCCACTACAAATTCTTTAATATTTCTTGCTGTCACAACGTAAAAACTTAGTAACTCACCAGCTACGTACCAGTGTGCCTTCAAGAAAAGGTTCCATTCTCAGAGGATTCATAGATATCTTACATTTTAATAATTCACAATAAAACATTGCTCAGGTAGGGGAAGGTACGAGTATCCCTTATGTCCGAATAATTCCTTTTGTTCAATGAAAACGAACATGTCCTGTCATTATGCCTAACAAAGCAGTCTTGAATACCAAATGAAAGGAAAAAATTGTATAATATACGTCCTGAAGACGAAGGAAGGTTTTCCTGATGTCGCCTTCTTCAGTTTCTTGATGACAACAAAGGGACTTTACCGAAAATGGGATCAAGGTTATTAAAGTCCCCTCTCAAAAGTAGAAACCCAACCCTGAACCCATTAAGATTGACTCAATTTCTGAAAGTAATACTTTTTCTATTCCTCCTTGTTGGCCGAAGGATTTAAGCGTCTTCTTTAAATGACATTACAACATGGAACGGACCTTCATAAAAAGGTAAATTTTCTCTTCATGCACTGTCAGATGTGTTTGTATCTATGTCACTTGGAACACATTATTCTATCCATCGCTATAATGATATAAGGATGCATATCTATCCTGAATCGTACAAACATGGTCGGAGATACAATACTTGTCGAAAGACCATCTGCACTTTGAAATGTCAAATGAATATGACAGTTTGTTTCAAGATGAAAACCGATTTCACTTGAAGTTTGTTGTCTTTTTTTTTTTTGGCTTTTCGCCTGGGGACAGTTTCAATCGTCGTCAGACTGAAGGAACCACCCTTGATCACAAGCCCCATTTAATTTACAGCGTTTTACCGCAGCCACAGATCATAATGATAACATGGCGTGACGTACAAATAATTTTTGCGTACCTTGCATCCTTTATCGCATTCGTATTCGCTGTGTAATGGCAAATTGCAATCTTGCATGACTTAAAGCTACCAAAAGGATGTGGCTTCCCATGACGTTGAAAGTTTGAGCGGGGGTGGATAGCCCTGAATGGCATAGGCAATAGCGAATGGGACATTTATTTATTGAACATCGTCTGCAGTCATGACAGGATAGACAACTGCTGTGCAATTGTTGTGCGGCATGGCATGACGTGGGCTTTTCATGCTATTCCTTGTATTTTATCCAGATTCAAACGGAAGCATCAGTTTGCTTTACTTTGGTTTCCCTGATCCTGTGGGTGATGATAGCGGCTCTGGGTTCAGGTTTTCTTTTTTATATCCATATAATTGCAACGAATTTTTGAAAAGTGCTGCATACAACAGTTCTTGTGATGGACGATTAAGAACGTTTGTGGTGATTTGTAATTGATTGTATTTTGGTGATGGTGCGAGTCTTTAGGGTATGCAGTTATTAGTTTGCTGCAAGAATCTCTCTATACTAACAAGGTAATGTTGGAGAACCTTTTGCAGTGCTTAATCCTCGCGCTGGCCACAGGGTGTTTTGGGTGAATGCACTTTGAGTGTAACAAACACTTAGTCCGAGTACCCAGAACTGCAAAACAACATTTAAGTGAGCACAGGGTCTGGGATATGGATTGACTGTGGGAATAACAAAAGAACCTGACGTTTGAAATTGAAGTTGTAAAACAGCGGAAACCTTTTTTTATGATATATTCGGGCGTATAAATTTCGAAGACTTGGCCGAGATACATTTTACTTTCCAACAGGAAACGAAAAAGTTTTAAGGCAAATATCGACAGTCTGGTGACATTCGACTGTTGCGATTACAATGACTTCAGTTGAATATTGTGTGGCTTGGATGGCCTGAGAGATTTCCAGAATATTCTTTACTTAACAAATTGATAAGAAAACCTGCTAGTAGTCGTATGGACGAAATTGCCGATCGTCCTCCACACTAAACGGTTCACTGTCCCATGCTGTTTATACAATGTAATCTTTTCATGTCCTTAGCTAGTTTCTTTTAACTTTATCATTTCTACGCCATTGTTCGTAGAAGCATATTTAGTACGGGCATCCTTCTTTTCTCTGTTGGGGCATGAATATTTATGAGGCTTGTGTCTGCAAATTTAACCTCTACGCTAATGGTCGTCATGCATTCGCGTACATTTCTGAAGCTCAAGATTTGTTTCCAAGCTTTCCTCTTATGTCAAATACGCATCCGAATAAACACTGGCTCGGCTTGCCCCACGAATTATCTGGAGTGGTTTCCATAGTTTTTCATCCTCCTGGCAGTTCTTAAGTGGCGGTTAAGTCTACGTCTTAATAGTCGTGTATCTCCGCTAGTTGTACGGCTGTTCGCGAGCAGATCCGAGGGTTGTTGCCCTTTAATCGTTTGGGATGGTCGTCAACAGTAAATCCGTACGTAAAATAAGGAAAGAAAAATTTTCCTTAAAAAAAAAATGATCGAGCACGAGAAACGATCGATTAATGCTTTAGAGATGAATTTCGGTAGTTTTACCAAAAAATAAAGCTCTCACAGAAATCTGCGAGGATGGAAAAGGTAATCTTATAGTACAACCACAGATGGTGCCAGTAATCTGAAAAGACTATTCTTGCAGACCGTTTGATGACGACTTTAGCGTCATTCAGAGTGAACCATTCAATTTGGTGAAAACAGAAAATATTTCGGTCCATCAGACAATGTATCAGTCAGGATAGCAATTTCCAAGCTTGAGACTAAGAAAGCTGCTGGATCCGATGGCTTTATTGCCAAACTGTTTAAGGGAGCAAGTGATAAAAGTATACATGATGAATGGTACCTCAACACTGTTTGTTCGATTGTAGAACTGCACCAAATACAGGGGATTTCATTTCCTCAGCATCGCATATAATATCCGGTCTGAAATATTATGTGAGCGCTGATCCGCTCTTATTAATGTGGTTTTAGGCTAGGAAAGCCCACCATGGATCAAATTTTAACATTACGGCAGTTTTGGAAAAAAATCAAGTGTTCCAAATCGATACACACCAACTCTTCGCTGACTTCAACACCACTTATGACAGCATCTATAGAGAAATACTATACAGAGCCATGTCTAGTTTGGGTATATCTGCCAAGCTCATTCGACTATGTAGGATGACGATGGAGAATCCACGCTATTTTGTCTAGCTTGGTAATGACAACGTCGAGACCTTCAATATTAGAATAAAAATTACTCGCAAACTAGGCAATGCATTGTGCGAAGTTCACAAGTCAACCTGAGATCCATCTGTTTAGATACTCCCATATATAAACGACATTTACAAGTTAACACAAAGCATTTGACCCTGAACCCAATCCAAGGTAACAGACTGCACAAGAATTGCTGACACGGGTTGTTCAGGTGCATACTTTTTCCCTCGACAACAACAGAATGACATTGCATTGCAACGGGATAATGTTACTTCGCTCCGGATACACGCGCCGATATGAACATGATGATTCGGCATATTTGATGATGGGAACAGCGGTTTCCTATGTTCCCGGGATTCATTAACTGGCGCCCGAGCAGGGACCGCTCCGTATACGACTTTACCTTTTTTCCTTTGACACGTTCAGATCCTCTTACCAAGATACTGAGTCAATACGTTCCATTCTCGAAAACGATTTCTCGAGAAATATTATTTTCCCACTTGACAAGTCTGATTAAAAAGTACACGAGTACTTGTGAAACCCGCAAATTGAGTAAGTACGACAGGCATCCGAATACACCTGAACTCCAACCTACTCCTATCCCATCATATGCATGGGAGATTTTGCACATGAATATCATAGAGCTACAGGATGAGAAATTTATCACTTACATCGATAAATTTTCAAAGTTTGGAAAGATATCTATACAGGGGGAGTTTTTTAACTTGAGACATCCAAATTACTCGAAAAATACGCGATATCGCGAAAAATGTTTCAGCCAAAAGTCACAAGGTTCTGAAGGGGACATAAGATGGTGACCACGAGTTTGACCTTGAGCCCCATTTTCTAGGTCAAACGAAGATCACTTTTGATTGTTCAAATGATAATTCCTGATTTTCATTGCTCAGTCGTATTCCTCAATGGGGCACACGACTTTGTCTCAAAGGTCTTATTCATTCAGTGCTAGATACCACTGCACTGACATGCCTAAATCATTAATCGGTTCCCAACGTTGTTAGGGTGTTAGAAGGTCGGGATTTGTTTTGAGGAAGTCATTATTGCCTCCAGTGAAGTTAAAACTCAAAGAAATTTCAGATAGAGACAAATTGTCCTAAACTTATCTGAGAGTGTATGATGTGCATTCTGCCTTTTTTTTCTTTTAGAAGTTTGATATTTGTTTTGAGGAACTGATTATTTTAGTAACGTCTTCCAGATTAATAATGCAGGCTATTTCAATTCAAGAGAAAATTGAAATAATATTGATTTATGGAGAAAGTGGAAGGAATATCGATGGTGCTGTTGCTCTTTACGCCCAACGTTTCTCAGACCAGATACGATCGCGCGCTTCCTTTTATCGGGTCATCCAACAATTCACTGGTGAAGGAAGTGTGCAACCAAAGAAAAGGAATCGGTCAGATAGAGTGGTTGTTAAGGACAATGAAATAGCAGTGTTAGCTGCCGTTGCACACGATCCTCACATTAGCACTCGCCAAATAAGTCGTGAATCCGGAATTTCTCAAACAACAGTCTGTAAGATAATACATCGGCATAAACACCATCCTTATCATGTTTCAATGCATCAAGAACTTTCTAGTGAGGATTTTCGCAACCGGGTTTCCTTTTGTCAATTGAACGAGACCCCCTTCTCTTCGCCAAGTTGTTATTCTCTGATGAGTCGACTTTCAACAATCAAGGTACGGTCAATCGACATAATATGCATTACTGGGCTACCGAAAACAAGTTGAACGCCAGCACCCTTGGAATGTTAATGTTTGGGCGGGAATTATTGGGGATAAATTATTAGGTCCATATTTTATTGAAGGCAACTTGAATGGCGAAAAGTATGCAAATTTCTTGCGGGACCATCTTCCAGTATTACTAGAAGAACTGCCATTGGAGTTGCGACAAACAATGTGGTTTCAACATTTTTTTCCAATGTTTACCATCAACGATAATTCGGACGAAGGGGTCCGAGGCAATGGCCTGCTAGATCACCTGATCTTACGTCACTTGATTTCCTCTTGTGGGGCTACTTAAAAGTCCAACAACACGTGGGGACATAAAAATACCAGAAATACTTCTCAGTTCTGTTGATTCATTTAGAGCGCGGATATACAGGTGTGTTGAAGTTAATGGTCACATTTTCGAGCATTTGTTGAAATAGTCTCGGGGAATAAACGTCGAAATGGGAAAAATTCAATGATTCAACAGTGGGTGGCAAGGGGACCCACTCTAATTAATCACCCAGAAGGAAACAAAATACTGCTACGTCCACGTCGTTGTTTTTGGCTTATGCTAAACGCAGTATATAAAAACAAACGACAAGCCTACAAGCATTACGACTGAGCAATGAAAGTCAGGAATTCGATCTATCAACTGGATCGGATCGGCCTGGAAATGGGTTGCAGGGAACCCTGATGCTGCAGACTGGAATAGTGTATTTTCCATTGAGGAACACATTATAGCTTACAATAACCAACAAAACAAAATCAATACCCGGCTCTTTAGTACCTTAGAGGAGACTACAAAGAAGCTTAATTGAATGATAGACCGGTTTAATAATGGGATTAAATCAACCTTGGTTGGACAATATGAACAAGATATCCTGAATGAAGTTATTGTAATAGAAAACGAGATTAACAAAATAGTACGCGCCTGCCAAATGTCAAAAAGTGGTACGGTAAACACGAACCCCTGGACAAAGAAGAAATAAGTAGAATCATCGGTGAAATGGAAACTTTACCGTATGCCAACACAATTTAAGTCATAGAAAACGGATCGCCATCCATATACACAAATGGTTCACTTCTCCTTTACGTCTTCTCTTTGCCAAAAGTAAGAAGTAACGAATTTAATCTACTTTCAACGAGAGCATCGATTACAGACGGTCTACAGATCGACCTGGATTATGATAGAATCCTAATTAATCACCAGGAGGCCTATGGGGTCATCGGCGAGTGCCTTTGTATTAATAGTCAAATGATCTGTAATACCAAATCAATATAAAAACTTGAAGAGGGCAGCTATGTACCAAGTCTTTTAAAAGGAGGACATACAGCATGTACCTTCCGCACTAATACACTAGAGGTAATCGAACTAATCAAGGAAGACACAATTTTTCTTACGAACTTCATTTTAGTGGTACGTACCTAAAAGCATTTGTATAATATCAGCGTAAGAACATTGTTCAGTTAAAGGACCTAAAAATTCAAGCTACATACCTTTTCTTAACAAACGTGGGGGTCGCCATAATAGTAGCAGCCATAGTCTGGATTTTATGGCGAAAAATTAATCTCGGTCCTAATCTACCGTCTATGAATCCGCATAACATCGTGCTTGATCTCAGGGTGGATTCAGGAAATCAAAGAATAACCGCATCGCATTCGTCCCGAATCTGTACGTCTACTTGACGTCACACATGATCTACAGAACGTAGATCTTAAATGAGAGAGGAGTTAGCACGACAATTCCTGACACAGGTTGTATTCAGGTGCATACTTGTTCCCGCGACAACAACTGAATGATATTGCATTGTACCGGGATAATGTTACGTCGTTTCGGATACACGCGCCGACATGAAATGGATGAGTCTGCATATTGGAAGTTGGGAATAGCTGTTCCTTATGGGAAACGAATTAGCTCTAGAATTAGTCTAAGTCTTGACTTGTGACAGTCTGGTTGTGTGCAACCTAAAAAAGTTTAATTTAATACGAAACAAGTTTAATATTATTTTGAGTTCGAGTAAGTCGAACGGTCGGGGGGAAGCGCAGCCTCTCGGTTCGCGTTTTTTTTTTTGGGAATCCCCTTAAGGGATTCTTCAACTTACATACTAGGTGGAGAGAAAAGTAACCTTCTTGACCGCCAGAATGCGCTGCTACTGTAAAAAGGGTTATGGTGCCTTGAATTCCGGTTATATTTGGGCAGACATGCCAGACATTTCAGACATTTCAGTGCAATACTGTCTTTAGTTTTGTTTTGACAGCTGATTGTTGTTGACATGTTTGGCATCATGTTGAGTATGGACAAAAACGATTTTCGTTCTCTCATAAAACATTATTTATCGGCGAAGGAAACAGAAGAAAAATTGGATAAATATTATGGGGCTAATGCTCCGTGAGATTACATCGTCAAATATTGGTTTCGAGAGTTTCGTGGTGGCCGCAACTCCACTACCGATCAAGTCCGCAGCGGCAAGCCCTCCGATGCGGTTACAGAGGACAATGTCAAAAAAATACCCGGAACACGGGTGCGCGGGCTAGCAAATACCACAAAGATAAGTACTGAGCGCACAAGCCAAATTTTGGGCAATATTCTGCACATGAAAAAGTTATCCTGCCACTGGGTGCCGCGCATACTCACTCCTGACCAAAAACACGAACGCGAGAGCACTTCGAAAGAGTGTTTGGACTTGGTAATGCGGAATCGGGCGTACTTTTGGCGTCAATTGGTAACTGTTGAACACCAGAGAACAGAATGTGTAGCCGGCAATGGACTGAAGTCGGCACGAGTGCTCTGAAGCGGCCGAGGGAGGCTCGATGAGTCGGAAAAGTTAATTGCTGTCGCATCCACCGTATTCGCCCGATTTGGCTCCCTCAGACTATTATCTGTTCCCAAACCTCAAAAGATGGCTCATCAATAAAAAATTCAGCTCACGCGAGGAAATCATCGACGCCACGGAAGAGTATTTTGCAGACCTTCCGGAAAATTACTTTCGGGGATCAAGAAGTTGGAAAATCGCTAGAATAAGTGTATCAAACTAAAAAGGGAATACTATATTGAATAAAAAAAAAAAAAAAAAAAAAAACGGTATGGTATGGAATGGTAATGGGAGGAATACACCTAGCCCTGAATGAAGCGTTTGCGACTATTAAAATATAAGCGGCGAAGACCGGCTAAGTGGTCAACGAAAGATAGACAGAGTATATAGACACTTATGGAAAACATTACGATAGGCAGATATAACTGTTAGACAGAAATGGACTTTATTTACCTCGATTCTGCTCTTTACTGTGCTTTTAACTCCGACAGCGGCAGTACCACAAAAATCATGAGAAGAACTATTTCTTCTAATCGTTGCTTCTTTGTAGTTGAGTAGTAAAAAGCACTCTCGAGCAAACAAAAATACTTTAAACAGGACCCCGATCATTCTAGTTTTTTGTTTATGGCATGAATGTTTGACACTTGAGTAAACGAATGGAAATGCTCTTGCGTCTTTCGAGAAAAAAATTCTTCAGGTAAGTTTTGCTCCTGATAACATCACTGAAGAAGGACTCATCTTAAATGTCTTATATAAGTGGATGTGGCCAACTTCGTGTATATAAATGAGGGCAGGAGGCATGTTTTCAGAGGTCGTGGTCCATCCGCGACTGTAGTACCATCTTAGTAAGAAATTAAGTGTATACCAAAGGGGTAATAAAATGTCAATTATTTATTTGCATTGCAAGATAATTGCACTTCATATTCCGAACGTATTTGACAGATTTTAACATCTGGCCCTTCTATCGAAAATACGTGCATTTATATTTATATATTAAGCTTTTTCCAATGGATTGGAAATTACCTCTCAGACCGTGTAGTACAATTTGCAATTTGGAGTACAATGCCCACCTGCCTGTACTAGCTCTAAAAGATTCAAAACCGTGCGAAAACATTTATATCAATTGACTGCCTCATAATATTCGATTTAATATCCCCTGCTTTATTCATCAAAACTACCAGGAGCATTCCACCTGTCTTACTATGGATGATGGATGTCCATCAGCTTACCGTCAACTCTGATATATCGTGTTTCCTGTTTAAGCCGTATAACTCGCTTTTGCGATGCCTGCCACGAGCTTTTTATCAATCGTTACATCCTCCAAATATTCAAAATAATTATTTCTTTCCTGTTGGAAGGAAGGAAGGAAGGAAGGAAGGAACTTCGCGCTGTATGCAAATATTTTTCATGGTTTTCGTAGCTCCATGAGCTCGAGTCAATTATATATAAAAAAAAAAATATTGTCCATATGCGAGGTGATGTTGTTGTAATTGATTAATTTAGTTCAGAAGAACCTTATTCAGAATAACCAGAGAATACCATTTTAGAAAGCAATCGACCAGTCTGCGAGACACCCTTTATATGCGCAACGCCGTGCGGCATGAATAAGGGCAAGTATCTGATCTACAATGCCATTGCCATCGTTACTTAATGTTACAGTTATTCAAGGCCCCTGCGATGCCGGGAGTCTGAGATATAATCTATAAGAGAGCCCCTAAGAAAGGTATCGTTAAATGTATCATACTTATATACTGCATTTTTTTAAAATGCCATATTTTTTTTATGAATAATGGCCTAGAGACCGCCGAAGAAAGCATGGCACCCTGCACGCAAGTGGCTCTGTGGTATTTTGGCCCATTCCTTGTTTGAAGTGGTCCAAACTTTGGTATTTTTTTGTGCCAATCTTCGACTTTAAAATACCCCAGACAGGGAAATCCAACGGATTTGTATCCGAAGAATTTGCAATCCATTGTGTCAAAGAAATGAAGTATGGAACATTGTTTTTTAACCAATCTTGGTTGACGCATGCTTTTTGAGACGGTGCGGAGTCTTGTTGAAATGTTCACGGTCTCCGACCGAAATAATTGTTTGCCCAAGGCTTCAATACTGCCTCTTAGACAGTTTCATGGTATACAATCGCATTAGTTTTGACGCCACGGTCCAAAAATACGAGCGGAGAGTGAACATCTGCGGTTATGGCGGCCCAAACCATCACGATTGGTGTTGCCTGCTTTCTGAGGGCCGCCCGAAGGTGTAAATTTTCGAAGGGCCTCTCTGGCAAGTAAACTCGGTCTTTTTGTTTGTTTGACATATTGTTCTATACCAAGTGGCGACTCATCGGAAAAAACCAAATTCGGCAACTTACCACTTTCGTTCAAGCGTAGCAACTCCTTCGCTCTTTCGACTCTAACTTTTTTCTGTTACGGTGTAAGATCGTGTGTTTTTTAGAAATTCAATGGCTTGAGCCCAAGCTCATTTTTCGGTATGTGTTGCATCCGTTCTAACGATATTTTGAGCTCACGAGCCATTTTTCTTCCACTTCGACGCGGTATTCGCTCGAAGCCTTCACTTTCCGAACCATTTCTGCAGATGTTGCTGTTTTTTTATGACCACCTCCACAGCGTTTTGCAACACTGCCAGTATAACGGTAACGAGCTATGGTTCGAGACACAAATGATTTATTCACGTTGAGGTGTTGGATGGCTCTAACGATAGCTACTTGTGATTTTCCAGCCAAATATAAAGCAATCACAATATCACGTTTGAATTCCATCGCGGATAAAAATTTTTCAACACAACTGAGACGAAAATCGTTTAAAAGGCTTGTAAATGATAAAATTATCTGTCATGCATCAAAATTTGAGATCACTATCATAAACGGTTTGGAAATTATAGCAGTCTGAAGTTGGTTGCAGTTCGAGTCAGGCAGGGTGTATTATGAAGAAAGTCATAAACTGCCTTTTTTATAATTATAATCTCAAATAGTTTCATACTAGAGATAGCGTATTCATACGGGAATATGAAATATAGCATTTTACATTTATATGAATGTGATTGTAAATATCGGTAGACATCTGGCACTCTTATTTCCGTAACAATACTCAAAGGATGCAGAAAAAAGACGTTTCACCACGTGCACCACCAGATAATCCTTATCACTGAATTTTTTTTATCTACCTGACGGAAGAAGGAAGTAGGAAAACTATATGTACTTGTGGCTTCTAGACCATTACATCAAGTTCTAGAATCGACGATGAATAGTACACAACAACTCTGTTACAGACGAGAATGAACAGAAGATGAGATAATATTGCATCCCTAATTGATGTAGGATAAGGCCCGATAGTGAATCAACGTTGCTTTCATTCCTTTTGGTTTTATTCTAATGTTTTCAGAGTTGCCCGCCTCTAATCACAAATGTACCTGAGCTCGTACTGTGGAATATGAATCCCAATAGAAATAATAATTCACGGAAACAGAGAGTGCCAATTCTATGATATTAAATGCCATTACGAAGGGATTCAAAACAGTGCATCAACATTGTTTTGAAAACGTCAATTTGAGCGCTACAAAAAGTTCTTGTTCATTTTAAGATTCTTCCTTTTCGTTGATTAATAAAGCAAATAAATTAATCTATCACAAGCTGAAAGTTTACAAACAAAGGCAATTGGCTACTATCTTTTTTCTAACAGCCTTGCTACAAAATACAGATTTTTAAGCAATAGTTCTATATGATATAAAAATGTGATAAAGGAAATGTTTTTGATGTTTTAGAGTCTTTGGTGGTTTTTCGTCTTTTGTGAACTCAAAAGACATCTTAGCTTGTAGCTTTACAAACATCAGCATTAATTAATGAAGATGTCTTTAGAGCACCTGCCTTGAACTGAAATCATTGACTTATGTGTGTGCTCGTTATCAATGCTACAAAATCGATAAATCAAAAATACGTTTCAAAACAATTTATCCACTTACAAAAGACCACTTCATCTGACGACAATCGGCAGCTTCCTGGTTTGCGCTTAAAAACCAAAATCAAACTGTCTGATTCATATTGAACTCTACCTCAAATACAAAACCAAAAATAGAAAAACCATAAAACCTATTGTACCCCCACAAATTGAGATAGACAAGTCAGAAATGTCGTTGGAAATATCATCCAGCTTACCTCCAGCTAATCCACTTTTATGACTTGAACCAAAGTTTCAAGTTTGTCCTCCCGTCAATTAGAACACAAGTGTATGCCTGACCAATGCTTTACGTTTCTATTGCATGCATAGTTGGAAATTTGACGGAAAATGAAAACGTTAACGAAAGCATTCCCTGTTGCAGGATGTATGCCATCACAGGGTTTGATATATTCCACTACATGGGTAGAATTTTAAGCGAGATTCAGGACCAAGAGCACTAGCCAGGAAACAAACCCTCAGGCTTTTGTCACTGCTTCTGGTGGATTATCTTCGAATCGATATTTTCGTCGATTGATTAAACCAGTTTAATTAACAAAAATGGTTTTTAGGGCAATTCCCGACGTGTGTTCATAGTTCTGAACGTAGGAAGACGGAAATACTTTATGTTATACACCTGCAGAATAGGAATTGATGTTTTGAAAATTCTATCGCTAGAGCGATTGTGAATACCATTGCAGACAAGCGGTATTTGTTTAAGAGCAATCATGCGGAGAGCATTAGCGATTGATTATGCAGGCAATGCTTGCCATATGCAATCAAATTACCTCAGAGCAGTATAAAGACAATAGTTTCGTTTTTTAAAAAAAAATATGGCCAATGCAGGAAATCTGAATATAGATATTGGGGCGTTATTTTGATTTACATATTTGTCACGGTGAGGGACAGTCATGTTTGTACGTTATGCTTTTTTCGGGCCACACGCTTTTGCCTTTTTCAGCCCTCAGTAAGCACCAAAACACAATAACGACCAGAACACTTAAAGTCTCTTTTTAAATTGCCCACAAGGACTAGCCATATGTTGAGTTTTACACAACAAAGGCGCTATTTTTTAACGCTGCCTTAGACAATCTGGTAGCCACGTATTGTGATGCGATGCGAAGGAGCGAAGAGCATGCACAGAATTATAAAAAATAAAATCTGAAATTTAAAGACTCACTTTTACTTATCTCGTTCTTCATGGAACCAAGTCTGTGGTCCCTTTCAAAATGAATTCCCGGTGACCCTGACCTCTAATGTCGAAAGAGTATACACGTTGACGGGAACAATCCTAGACATCCGAGGAAAGAATGCTTTATGGCTCTTCAGTTATTCTGTCCGTCAATAGCTTGGACGACTACAGCGAACAAAAGTGAGTAGACACAATAATTCACCATTATCGTCGTTGGTTCGTTCCTGTTCTGCAGTGATCTTAGCTACCCTGGACAAATTCTGCTAACAGTAATCCCCGCGAGAACCATTCCTATTCAATTTCTCATTACTTGTGAAGCATGTTTTTCTTGTCCTCAGAGCATATATGGTGATTGAGTATGAACCATTAGCTTTAAAAATTGAAATCCTGGCAGATTAAGACTTTGTATATCTGCAACACCTCCACCTGATTGTCGACGCTGTGTGGAATTATAAGCCTACTCCATTATCGTGCGCTTAGAACGCAACCTGTACAATAAGGATAGAATTTTCAAGCCCCTTTAAGCCACGAAAATGTTCAAATCCAGTTATTGTGGATTGAGCAGCCACTCCTGCATGTTCGTCAGCATTTTCGTATTCAGGGATGCCTTTACATTTTTGGATTCTTCTATTTGATTTAGTAGATTAATATTGATTAATAGAATCTCAATATCGTTTGCTTAATACACAAAAAAGGAGACTCTTTCAACCAACTATACATACATAGAGGTAATTATAAGTCTCGATTTTAGCTGCCATATTGTGTAAACGTCTGGAAACCTCAGACAACAATCTGACTGAACCCTGTCAGTGTGGTTTCAGACCTCAATCAATCAAATCTTTACACCCCGGCAGATCCTGAAAAAAACACAAGAAGTTCAAATCGATACTCACGACCTCAAGGTCTGTAACGAGTTAACCGAGACTTTTGTTATAAAAAAGGTTTTAGACAAGGTGACGCGTTATCATGTGACTTCTTTAACATCATACTTGAAAGAAATATGTAGAATTCAGAGGCGAACACTGGAATCTTTCGAAAGTCTGTGCAACTACAAGCTTGCGGTCAGCAGTGCGTTCGATAGTATTAAAACAGAAGTTGACAAATTGAACAGAACCTCACAGTCAACAGCTATAATTCCCAAGTAGTAAGGGACTACTAACAACACCTCAGTAGAAATAAAACGGAGAATAACTTAGAGGTGAAGACACAACGACAAACTATACGAGAGGTACAGCGACATCGATCAAGTCGGAAAACTGCACATCAGTCGCCTGAAATGACAAGAGTATGTAGAGCGAATGGACACCAATGATCTGGCATTGTCTTCGAATCTTAACCATAGAAAAAACGCAGTAGAAGGAGATCTCATGTTTGGTGGCTCGCTCAAATATAACAAAAGGGAACTTCAACCGACTTAGAGTCTGCTGCTTGAGGCAGTAAGCTAAAGACCGGGTTAATTGGAGAAGCTTGTTACTTATTAGTTGTGGGCCAGGTACACCGCGACCTGTAGAGCCACCTTAGTAAGGCGGTAGCTCAGGACATGTAACAAATAATAGTTTTTTTCATTACCGTAAGGAGCAAAGGGGTGAAATTGATTTTAGGATTGCAGTCAGTTTTACATTCCAATGGTGCATTAACTTTATTTTAATTGTTCCGAATGCAGATAGAAGAATTTCAGTGTAAGTACTAGAAACAGGGAATATTCATTCGGAGTTGTATAAGGCCGGAAAAATATCCATCACCGCCAGGAACCGGCAGGAAAATAAGTTTGTAGAAGTGATTTAAATTGAAACGGTTTTTCGATTACTACGGATACCAATTACTGTGGGTTTTTAAGTTAACTTCACGTCCGATAACAGATTGTTTATGCTCTCGCAGAACTTCATATCTTATGCGAGCTTATTTGATTTTCTGATAGCAGAGTCATACTCGTTATCCTAGTTACCTTGTACTCGTGCTATGAGTTGATGCGTTAACCTCTCCTAATTAATTTTGTACTCCTTCTCTTCATAATTTTGGAAGTCCAGTAGCTTTATTTTTGCCTTAACATGTTTGCACGAGACTGATTGAGTTCGTACTGATAGTCTCTATACAGAGAGAATCTAGTGTATACGTACATTATGGAAACTGAATTTGCCTTTTACTCTCAAACGATTTCTTACGACAAGCCAATTACTGATAACACAGTAAGGATAGACATGATGAGATTCAGGACCTGTTTTCTGATTCAGCTTACGAAAGTTGGTTCATTGCAACCAGTAAAATTTAGCACGAACTCATCTAACGCGCGGATTGTGTAATAACCTTTTGTATATGAACTTGGTAGTGAGGAGAAGGAAGAAATTTTCATATACTTGTGCAAAATTTCATAAGTTATTGTTAAAACCAAATATATTTTCTTCTTTCTTTATTAACCATCTTGTTGTGAAGTACGTAACATGTAAAATTACGTCAAATGCTACATAATTCTCTCACGTATCTGCATTGCTAGTGTATCCTTGAAGGGGTTGGCCTAGTTTGCGGACTTTATAACAATTCTGAAGATTATAGGATCACCTCGATAATAAAGCTAAGAGCTTGGTGCTGCTTCTGCATTTGAGTGATTCGAATGCTTTTCTCTCGCCCCTTGTTGAATCTACTTGGGTGTTTACTACCCTTAGGACCAGATTCTTTAACGATCTTTGCCGGTCATAGCAAAACAAGGTGGTTTGCCCAGCCTGAAATCCACTATTGGTTGGTTAATACATAAAAGTGGTGTTGTCCTCGAATAAACTTATTTATTATTAGATCAGATTATTAGCTGGACGAACGACTTTAGTGTACATCAATTTCACCAGCCAAAATGGTATGTTTCTGTCACAAAATACTGCCGAGTTCTCACGCCATTTAAGTCACCAGACGTTGATCTACAATATGTGCAACTTATCTTTGCTTACAATGGCGCCACCATCGGCAACACGAAAACTTTAACTTTCCTTTATTCTACACTTCGCATACGTTTTATATATTACTCGAATACACACACAGCAGCTTTCAAATAAAACTTGTATCTCTGGGAACTCTACTGAACGCTTTTTCAAATAGATAGATAGATAGATGAGATCTCTCGAGGATTCTCAATGTTAAGCCATCGTTATGAATCGCACAGTATGTTGTCTCCTACAAAGCAGCACTGACTTCTAGGGGATGCAGTAATATTGCAGTTTCGGATGTACGTCACATTACATTATTTTCATCGAACACAAGTGGTTGCAATTTCTCGTAACGCCTTTGATTTTATGAATTAGAACAAGAAAGGAGGGGGACCCTCCTATACTATAGTTAAGCATTCGATCGTCTCTCATCCTGCTATTAAAAAAAAAAAAAACAGCGATACGTAAAGATTTTGTGCCACAATCTTACAAATATAAGCTTGTTTTTTAGTGCCTTCACATTACACTTCTTCTACCGTTGGTCGCCTATTTATAAGTTGTGAGCGTACCTCTCTTATTCCAGATACCATACCATATTGCTGTATGTATATATAGCATATATAGCATATATATATATATGCTATAGTATATGTTATAGCCCCTCTCTGCTGTCCAGCTGTCCATGCTTAAAAAATAGTTCTTGTGTTTCTTATCACCATTTTCGTTTCCTACATTCCATTTTCTTGAGTTCCTATTATACAATTTATTCAGTAAACTCAACATTTTCATCATGGTAAAGTACACTAATGAGCAACTTCTGCAAATTATAAAAATTTTCTACAGATATTCGGAGTCGGTGACTGCAATTTTCCAATTTTCGGTCATAATTCTCCTCCTAGTAGACAGGCAATAACAAGTTTAGTGCAAAAATTTGAGTCTACATATTCGTTGTGTGATGTTGCCGTGTCAGTGAGACAACGGGTTGGTCGAAGTGTCGAAAATATAGCTGCCGTTCAGACGTCCGTAGCAAACGATCCAAATCAGTCAATTCCACGGCGTTCTCAAGAATTGGGCATCGCTCAGACCACATTATGACGTATTTAGCGTAAGGATCTTGGTTTACACCCATACAAGATCAAGCTGACTCAAGAATTGAGGCCGATGGACCATTTAAAATGTGTGGCCGAGTCGTTGAAAATTGAGTCCAACGAATAGACCGCTGCAAACGTGCCCGCGGTGAACATATGAACGAAGTCGAGTTCCATTCATAAATGTTTTGATTGTACTTCAAGCCAATATTAAAGTTATGGAAATATCTCAAATAGTTTGCCTTTTATTTAAAAAAAAAAAAATGTCAAGTCGTTATTAGAAAACCCTATATCTAGACTTTATATTGCCGTAACACGTTTTCTAGTTAGAAACTTTTACCTGTCATTATGGGGACGATCTGCTAAGTAATTTATTTGTTGAATGGATTATATTCTACCCCCCCCCCCCCTCAAACTCTGACACGAATATTTGTGCTCGCCTTCCTTTCACTATTCTTCTTGAAGAAGAAGGGCACGACTTCTATACTTAATGCTGTACTTTCGTTCTGTATGACCACATGCAGTTTTGTAAATATCTGTGTTGTTTTTAATAAATTTGGTGTATCGGTTAAGCTTTTGAGTCTTCGCGGCTTATGTTGAACGTCCTTAGATACATCTCTGGAGGTGCTTTTAGTCTTGCTGTTCAGTCTTGACTGGGGTTTGGCAAAGAAAACTTCTGAGATAAGGATATAACACAAAAAAGTCAGCCAAACTAAACTTCATTTCATTAAACCCACAAAAAACATAACTCATTCCGTAATGACCCTAAGGATTTAAAATTATTTTCTTTGATTATATCTTTTTTTAATATTTGAGCCACTTCAAGAGTTCACCACAGGCTTTATATTCTGGAGACATTTATGTGAGACTGAAAAATTTCCTTCTTAATAAGTTATCGTTTTTTGAAGTTTAATAAACTCTATCTTCTGAATCTGAACAGTTAAATGTTTACTGATGTACACGTATTTTAAGACAACACAACTCATTCCACTTGACTCATTTAACATTTTCTATCTGTCCTTATTGCAGATGGACTCATTGACTTGTCATCATTTCTTAATCATGGCTTGTCAGGTTAGTTCATTGCATTTTTCTTTTTATTCAAGTTATTTTGTTTTTGTCTTATTTATTTCAAATGTATGTCCAGAAGATCAATAATATCTTTTTGTACGTATGTAGATATTCGAGATTTGTTTATTTTGCTAATATCATTCTCTAAGCTGTTATAACTAATATAATATTATTATTTTATACAAGACATCCATTGATGTTTAATAATATTTAAAAGATATACATATGTATAATATATGGTTAACTATAATATTTTACAAATTTCAATTTAATATAGGAATGCCTTTAAATTAGTGATTATCTATTTTATATTTATGAATTTAAAAACAAAAATCTTGTTGTTCTTGCGTTTTTGATGTTAGTTATTTTTTTTACGTTTTCTTCAGGAAAATAGTTTTAGTAATTGTTTAAACATTTAACTTTTCTTTTTATTTTGTAAATATATTTATATATTTCTATAAATAAATAAATGGACTAATATTTTATTGAAAGATCGTGCATTATAAATTACTGTAGCATCAAAAATCGTCCTTAAAATTGAATATTCCTATAGCTTTTTGATAGCTATTCCTGTTGTTATGAAGTATTTGTTTGTTGTCAGAAGCCTGTACACCTGGGATTCTATTATCTGCCCTACGAATGTGAATCTTTAAATAGGCACTAATTCCTCACACTTTTCTCTCTAGTATTCCACTGTCGGTAAAATACAATAGAAGAGAATTCTGGCGGCAGAATGTATTAAAACTATTCTAAGCATAGGTAGAAACATTGATACATTAGATAATTCAAACAGAGAGCTTATGTAATTATTGTAGTTTAAAACTAGTTTTTCACTGAGGTGTTTTTTATCGAAGCGATCGCATCTATAGTTTTAAAAAACCGTAAAAGCGACCTGAAACATCGACTAAAAACTAAAATCTATTCAAAATAAGAGCTATTTCAATACGCGTATAATATGTGGTGGGCTTTGTCCGCTCCTCGACTTAAAATGCCTGGTTGAATTATCGCATGGTCTAAAGATTTATCAAAATGCATATGTGGTATGCTTATCAGAGAAGCATATCCTTCCGTCGAATATCTTCACCTTTCTGCAACTTTTAGGCTTAATTTACAGATCCGGTATTTGGTGGTAGCGCTGCATTTATAATACTTCAAAGGTTGCAGTATTTAATCCAGTTACCGTTCTCAAAATTTTTATTTATTTTGGATTTAATTAAATATCCTCATATATCGATATTATGACGTAATATCAAGGCACAACGAAATAACGTGTTGGCAAATATAGAATTTAATCGACGGAAGCAGCAGACTCTGTCATATTCTCCACAAATCCAGATTATAAAGTATCTACAGGTTGATCAAACTACAAGTTCTTTTTTAAAAATAAAATAGAATGAACAAAAATCAATTTTTTATTTATTGTAACTAGCGTGCGCTCAAGCGGTTATTATATCCTTAAAATGTTTGCACATAGTGCAGGTGAAGGAAACTTAGGCAAAGGTACTGATGTATGTAGACCTTAAATGTTTGCAAGTTATAACCACTAGGAAATAAAGAGCTATGCAGGGCATTTCATAATCGACCTGTATGGCTTCGGAAGTAATCACGATATTTCCATCTATGTCTGAAAGATGGTTTGGTGGTAAATTAATTAGCATTCGTAGCGAGATGGGTGTTACAGTTAAAGGTTTGAAGGGGCGGAATGCTACTGACGATTTCTATGGCGCACTGGCGGTGGAAATGACGATGGAACACAGTAAGACAGGACACATTACGTCGGTGCTTGATTGTTTAAATTGTCTGAGTGATATTATAGTATATCACTTATGAGTTTCATCGATTAGTTGTGAGTAAGACCTATATATGTCTAGCGTGCAAAGATAATTTAGGCACACTTGACCAGATGTGGGTATTATACTCCAATTTTGGGCGGATATATAATATATATATTATATATATATATGATATATGAGTCCTGATTAGAGAGGGTGAAGTATAAAAAATTAAGATATTTCGCACACATACCGAAAATGGAAAAAATTTCAGTTTCCACTATGTAAGTGCCATTAACGGATAAGGGATGGGTATTTAAATTTCACTTTTACGCCAATAGGCAGCATTATGTTTATGAAGCATTAAATTCCACTCTATTGATAGTTCCACAATAAGTTATGCTACTAGTATCGGAATTTAATATGTTAAAGAAACGCTGTCATACCCGTCCTACACCCGAAGAACAGGGACATGAGTCCGGGAACGAAAATGAGAAGCAGAGATTACTCTCATCAGCAAAGACATATATTGGATTAGAAGTAGAAGACAAAATATCATTGAAGAAAATTAAAAAGAGTGTTGGAGATACAACGTAGTCCCTAGGCACACATCCGCCCTAAAATCTTGTGAATATTAGACTTTAAACCATCCAAAACAACTTAAATTACACGCTACCATTGAAGCAGAGAGTCGTCGATCCCAATTTCACGCATTTTCGACAAAAAAGCTTTATTAACCTACATCAACGACATGCTGGTATCTTCGAGAAGCCCAGAAGAACACTTAACTAAACACTTAATCAGTAAAAGTTTGAATTTGGTAAAAAGTTAATCATATTCTTGAGTTATCAAGTCGATGGAGTTGGTATTCGACTAACGAAGAATACCATATAAGTAATGGAAGAACTTCCAAAACCAGCCATAATTTCTAAATTGCGACTTTTCCCCGGCACATCTTACTTTTTCAGGAGAAGTCCTTTTCGCATTGCAGCAGTCTAGGCACCACTTTACCAAATGCTACAAAACCCCCTTCAAATGGACGCCAACTAATAAATCATTCATTTTATGTAGCCGACTTCTCTCACAGGTTGCCTCATTGCCCCATCCGCTTCCAGGGCAGCTGCTTTCCAGTCGGCGGAAAATCTGAACTCCTCGTATTTATCTCAAAGGCACACCACTCAGCAGAAATACTGTACTTTTGATTGCGAATTGTTGGCAATCAAATCTCTAATTGAAAATTAGCGGCTCATTGAAGGATTGTTAGTCACTATATTTATGAATCACAATCGATTGACTTTCGCTATCCAACCAAAAAGAGTGTTTCCAGCGACCAAGAGGTTCGAACACGTTCATCTGGATCTCGTAGGTCCATTCCCACCCTGCAATAGGTACAGTTACCAGGTCATATGCGTCGATCGAGCTACACGCTGACCGGAAGCCGGTCTAGTCGCTGAAATTACCGGGACAATCTCCGTCGATGCATTTCTATTCCTACTCCGGAGGATATATGGTGCTCCAGCGTCAACCACTAGTATTCAAAATGGCCTTGCTGAATAAGGAATTCTTCGTTTCGACCCAGCGACACAAACCGGCTTATAGTGTAGGAGGAAATCATTTCCACCATATGGATGAAGTCGAAGCAAAAAAAAAAAAATAAGCCACCACTTTGATACGTTTCCACAAAGGGAAGAGTCTTCTCCATACAGAAGCACTACTTTTATATGAACCCGACTATATAAATCCGGCGTGAACGATCTCATATAACTACTTCCGCAACGCGATAAGTGTCAGCCATAATTAATTTTTTCTTTCTCAGCCGGTATCAGCATATCAGCAGGTTAGCTTTTCCAATAACTATCGCTTACGTAATTAATTCACGTAATTAATTTCCGAAGATGGATAGCAATAAAATTTACCCAAAACGTATATAAAAATTATACGCAGTATGTACATGCTATTACTTTACAACGAAAGGTAAATGCATGGCTGGATAAACCCGATAATGCGATGTAGAAGTTGAAGTACATTAAGACAGCGTCATACGCTATTTCCGTTGCTTTTTAACATTGTGCAAGATATACTATTGACGCAGCTCACTAACAACTCCGGAAGTACTTTTCTTCTTTTTGACGCTAATAGGACTTCAAACCTTCAATCAACGCTTTAGAGTTGGGCAAAGACTAAAGTAGAAGATAAGGTGTTACGAATAAGTCGCGTTGAGACCGAGTATAACCTCTGGCAACTCTGCGAAAAATCTGCAGAGTTTTGTGACAGAAATATGCCGGTTAAGCTTTAAGGTTTGATATACACTGCAGTTGCTCATCCGTCTTTCACGTACGAATAATACCGTTTGGCGATATACCGAGCGGTATAGAGAAAGACGCGTGGGAAAATGATCCATATATATGTATCTACATATATGAAACTTTATTTATAATGTATTTGTGTACTATTTGATATCGAAAATAATGATAATTATTTATTATGTATAGTTGTCTCTATAGATGTTGTCATACGCGGCCTTAATTCAATTAACAATATGAATATTTGATAGATGGGACTTTCCTGTGCCAAACCCACACTGATATATTTCAATCAAGTTGTTGATGAACGGCTTCAGGCGTTTACAAAATACGATGTTAACAAGACTGAAGCCTTTGTAGTTTGCGCAGAGAGTTTTAATTCATCTGGCATACTTTCGTCTGACCATATTTTACAGATGAGTTATTTGTATGCTGAGGCAGTCAGGCCGTTCGCTCCAGCAGCTCTATTGGATTTAAGCTTAGATATGCCTAGCTTAATTTCATTCGGGTCGGATTGATAGAATTTATGGTCTAGGTACATTATCTACGTTCCCTTGTTCGTCTTTACAAACCTCAGTTCCGAGTTTGTATCCGTGGCATATTTTTTTTTTTACCTTCTGGTAAGACTTTCTTATTCCTGGAATAGCACCTGTCAATTTTCTCTACAGCGTCCTTCTCACAATCCTTCTTTTTCCTCCTGAGAAACTGGTGTTCGTCTCTCCCTTTCCGTTCGCAGGGTTCGTGAGCAGCTCTAGCCCTTCTATGCAGCCCCACCTTGTATGCACCCTTCTTAGCTGCATGTGCTTTCTGTCACTTATAGTTATACCAGGAGTTTCGTTGTGGTGACCGAGTGAAGCCCACCACTACAGAGGTGGCATCTCTGACGACTATTTAGCCATGTTGCCACTGACCTTCAATACTTGATGATGATGGAATAGAAGATAGAATAAGAAGATGGAATAAGATAATAAAGGATACTCGATCGCAAAAATATTTGTCAATCTCTTGCTTCCTCGCAATATTAGTTTGCCTTTGCGATATTCGGTATATTGGCAGCCCTACCTTGGCAACAAGTTAGTGGTCCTAGTCGATGTTGGTCTCGTTAATTATATGCTAGGTTTGACTAGTCAGAGTCCGGATGGACATCGACCACTACCCAATGGTTAGTGATGTGCAGAAACAGTAACAGTCTTGATATTGCTTGACTTCTCCAATGCCTACCCTATTTCTTCAGCGCCCAACCATAAAAATTTTTATCACTGAATTACTGAGGCCTTTGGAATATTTTTGTTTATATAAGCCAAAAATTATATATAAATTTTTTTTGCGCTGGCTTGCATATCACCCAGTTCAAAATACAAATATTGACTTTTGTTATTGAAGCTTTTCTAAGAATTCATTGGCCGCATATTTAAAGAATTCTTAAGGGATACGATTTACAATACATCGGCTTTCTGATAAAGGAAGTGCATAATGCAGTTCGTTCGTGCTACAGGGTAGCTTTACCCATTCTTCACAAAATGATCAGACAGTACAGATACTTCGATATGAACACTCCTTGCTGAAAGTGAATCATTGACGATTCCTTTGTTCCTGCAAGCACCATAATCAAGTTTTAAGAGAACCTTTTCTGCTTCTCCCTACAAATGGTTTTATATGTTATTTTGGCCGTGGGTACAAGATTTTTGCAAAATTACTGCCTGTTTCCTTTCTAAATCGCAAGTAGGCGAACGATTTTTTCCTACCTGCCGCACACTGCCAGTCACAAGATAGTTACTTTTCTTTTGTCCTAGCTTGAAAGGTCTTTACGGTGACAGATATACAGGAAACAAGAACATCCGGGGCGCATATATAGTTAATTTCTTTATCATATCCTATTAACTTTACAGTTTAGAATGAATTTAAATCTAGTTCTGAAGCTCTGCTTCCACGAAATTTGTATTGTAATAATATTATTAAGTGCGATCTTTACAACTCTCAACCTATATTATACATATACCAATTTTAAATCATTGCCCTTTAATTATTTCACAACGTACACTCAAAATTCCTATGGTCATCATTTCCAAACACAAAATCCCAAACATTCAACTCTGGTCCACTTGAAGTTCCGCTGTTCATTCATTGTCTCCTATTTCATTGTCGATACGCCATATCCAAACCCATTTAACTTCGCCGCTCCGAAGTTCTGTTTTTAGTTTAATGTGTCTCCTATTTCATCTTCGATACGTCTACTCCAAGCCCATTCAACTCTATTCCACTTAAACTTCCATAGTTTATTTACGGTATCCAATTTATCCTCGATCCAACACACTTCCACACACATTTTCTGCTGATGGATCGTTATCAATTGAGTGAACTGTGCATTCTGATTCGGAACCCTGAATCGTGCGATCGGCCCAATCTTATTAAAGTTAATGTGATTACCTAGATACTAAGTGATAATTCAATGACTAAAAATACAGAACTAAGTAATTAGTGTTTCATTTTCATTTTCACCTGGGTTAAGAAAAAAAATCAAGAAAAGGTAAGACCCACTTGAGAATCATGCTTCTCAAGTCAAAAAAGAAAAAACACAACAATAACTTTGTCTGTGCTGTGGATGAGCGTGGGCTTATTTCTAGGTTATTCATTTCAGGTATAAACAGATGGTCAGAATGGGGTATTTCATTAACGTGAAAGTCAATCATACATTCAAGCCACTTTCTACGTACAAGGCCGTAATCAATAGTTGAGCAGGCAGTGCCTCTGAAAAAGGTCAGATGACCCCGACTATCACTTTTAGTCCGTTTATTATTATCGATATTTTGATCAATCGCACTTCTATCTTCGTAAATAGATCTAGTTAAAAAAATTAGTTATATGCACGTGTAATTAAACGAGCTACATATTTCAACGAAGAAGAAAAAGTCGTTTAACTGCGAGGAGTAACTTAAGCGTTTCTCAAGAAACTAGAGCATTGATTTATTTCGTAATATCATGTCACAAACTCAATACTTCCAATATATTCCACATAATATACATATTTCTCTATTATATTGGCTGGTGTTGGTTTAAGGGTTGCAGTTTTTATCCCATTACCTGACGCTCAATAGACGTTCTTCTTATTCTTGAAGGATCAATAACTTTTACTAGATTGAAGGCGTAATTAACGCTGATCATATTATATTACATACTACAAGGCAGTTATAGACTGCATGAGTGCTCATCTTATTTATATTTGCTTTGTTTCAAACTTAAAATTTCAATCAAAATTATTCATAATAACAACTAAAAAAAAAAAAAAGTTATTAATTTAAAAACTTTTATTAATAACTGACTCCACTTCGCTTATATGATACATATGATGATATTCTTATTTGAATATAATTCTCTTTAAATTGATGACGTTTGTCCTACCTGCTTCCTGTTCGTTTCGAAATCAGAACACTTGAATCATCAGTTTATAAAAACAAGTTTTGTAACTCTCATCTCTATGAAATAAAAGTGTCGTCCTACACTGATATTTAAATTTCATTAGCAAAATTAGTGCAGCTTTAATTAGCAGCAGAGTGAATTTCCAAACAAGAATCCGAGTGTGTAGAAAATATTGGTTTTCGAAAATAAAAACAAAAAATAAAAAATCAATTAACACCCACCAGTACATAGTGAATTGGCACTTAATATGTATACGTATATATGTATATTGCTAGAGCAAATGATTACCTTATACATCTATCCAATATGACCAAACGAAATTTTTCGAGTGGAAGAAAATTCAATTTGCTAATCACTATCCTAATTTTTTGTGCTGATTAATATTAATTTTTCATTACAGTGCAGAATTGCAGTGACCTGAATCAAGTATACTTGTATTTGTTTTTTCTTTTTTTATAAATATTCAGTATTCATCAGTATTATTATAAGTGCCCTCCTAAATGGTATAAGAATCACATGTCAACGTATAAGCAAACGTGTAGTGTGCCCAATTAATTAGTATAGGGTTTTCCAATAACGACTTGACAACTTTTTTTTTTTTTTAAATAAAGATGATATTTCAAAAACTTTATTATTGGCTTGAAGTACAATCAAAACATTTATGAATGAAACTCGAATTTACAATGAATCGACCACACTTTTCGGCCGAAACGGCCGCTATATCGCGTTCAATGTTGGCTCTGAGCTCTTCCAACGTCGTCGGCGTGTTGGCATAACCCAATGACTTAACGTAGGCCCACAGAAAATAGTCAAGCGGCGTTAAATCGCACGAACGAGGCGGCCAATCGACTGGCCCATGTCTTGAGATAACACGCTCACCATATTTATTCTTCAATGTGGCACCATCCTGTGGAAACCACATGTCGTCCAAGTCTATATCTTAAAATTCGGGCTAAAAATAACCGGTGATCATGGCGCGATAACGCTGACCATTCACATTAACGTGACGATCGTTATCGTCGACGAAAAAATATGGCCCAATAACGCCGCCAGCATGCAAACTGCCCAAACAGTTATTTTTTGTGGATAAAGTGGTGATTTATGAAGCACATGTGGGTTTTCACCCGACCAATAACGCATATTTTTCTTATTGACGAACACATTGAACCAAAAATGAGCTTCGTCACTGAAGATGATTTTGCTATGAAATTCATCATCTTGGAGCAACTTCTCCAGAACCCAATCGGAGAACGTACGTTGCTTCAAATGGTCCATCGGCTTCAATTCTTGAGTCAGCTTGATCTTGTATGTGTGTAAACCAAGATCCTTACGCAAAATACGTCATAATGTGGTCTGAGCGATGCCCAATTCTTGAGAACGCCGTGAAATTAATCGTTTGCTACGGACGTCTGAACGGCAGCGATATTTTCGACACTTCGACCAACCCGTTGTCTCACTGACACGTCAACATCACACAACGAATATGTAGACTCAATATTTTTGCACTAAATTTGTTATTGCCTGTCTACTAGGGCGAGAATGACGACCGAAAATTGGAGTTAACGCTCTTAAAGTTGCAGTCACCGACTCTGAATATCTGTAGAAAATTTTTATAATTTGCAGACGTTCTCGTTAGTGTACTTTATCATGATGAAAATGTAAAGTTTACTGAATAAATAGACAGTGACGGTTTGATGATTAGTGAAAGAGTGCGTTCACAAATTAAATTCAAAGGCAAGTCCTTATTGGAAAACCCTATATTATTCTTCATGGTTGACCTAGTTTTAATATCCCCGTTACTTTAAAAGGCCCATGAGAAATCGAGCACCAAAAATTCGTAAGTCTAATACAGGGACAATTTTAAAAAGACTATATATAGATAGATAGACCTAGGGCGCAGCGAACGAGAGTCAAATAGCTTCAACTGTCCAATTTTCCTACACCACAAGAATTCTTCTCCAGTTAATCTACGTCGGACGTATAAGCATATAACGCTGCATATAGAATCCCATTTGATGTCGGCGAAGATATTAAAGTTCCCTTCAAGTTATCCCTTAAGATCTGGATTCCTTCTCCTCATGTCCATAGATCGAACTGCCACTCTTTACGCTCCGTAAGGTGTGACTAAACTAGGGGCTTTTTTTTCTAATAGATCCTCTCAGCCCTATGTATTTTATAGACAGAGTTTAACAGATAACATCACATCACTAATAAGAAGAACCCAACTCTGTTGTACTCCTGTACAAATTAAAACTGTGTAAGATATAACATTTTCCGACACCAGACATAGCCTTTATAAAGCGACTAATTTATCTGTACACTACTCCTGCGCAAGACTTGCCATTAAGCATCTCGATTTGTTGTGTTGAAGGTATTCTCGAAAAAGATGAACAACTGATAAAGCGGATATCTACACTTAAAGTATTATTCAATAATGTTCCGCTAGGCGTTGATTTGCTGCATGCCGAAGGATCCAGCTCCAGAGCCTGTTTGTTTAATGGCAAACGATGTATCAAAGTTGCCTTAATGATGAAGATGGAAAAATGCGTATCTTATACGAGGTGGGGCAAAAGTAATATCATAATGTGTTGGTAGAAATTAAAAAAATGGGGAGATACAATGGCTTTTCGTGCAATTCATGTGGATTGCAACAGAAATTAAAACTTGGTCAAATAAACAGTGAAAACAATTTTGTGTTTTTCAGGTGTGTATTGCTCCATTAATTGTTATTAATTTCAATAAATGTCAAAATACAATTACACTTGACGCCATTTGCAAAAATTATGGCACATTCACATTATGACATTACCTTTGCTCCACCTTGTTCACTATTCATTAATCAGATTGTTACACTCCATCAGGTTTCCCTCTTTCAATCCCCGGACTAAGCTTCGCTTGACATGCCTTTCTTATTAATACCTGTAGGATTTCCACCGGAGTGGTTGGACTCAGCTTAAAAGAGGTCCAGCGAGATGTTCTATTTCTTGCTGGGGTAGGCAAACCTTAACTTTGGGCCGAATCGTTGTTTTGACGCGAGTTCACTGTTCACTATCCATTGCTTGGCCCGTCTGCTGCTCTTTTAGTTTAGTTGGCTATTGCGTTGATGTAGCAATGATTATATTACCTTACACAACTCTGTACTTCAATTCTATAATGGACTTCTGGTCCCAGTTGCTGCACTGCTTAAACTGCTGTAAATCATTCGTCGAAACTTCTCCAGCTCTCAAATATGTGCTTTAATTTTTCAGCTTCTACCAAAGATGATATCTTCCACATGAAGTGTTTGATGTCAGCTTTACGTTGGTTACGGACGTTTTAGATGCAATTTCTAAAGCATAAGTTAATGATAAAGTGGTCGATCTAGCTCTTTGCACCATGTGAATCAGTCAACGCACACAGGGGCCAAACACAAGATTTGTTTGCGTATAACTGTTGGAAAATAAATTAAAAACATTTGATTTTACATTGGAAGATGATATTTTTAATTTTTATACAAAAACAAGACTGAACAAACAAGAAATATACAAAATATTAAATATAGAAACAATTAATCAGAATGAGAAAAATCATCAGAGCATATTGTTTCTGTAAAAGTATCAGTAATTAGTGGGATAAGGCACCTGGAATAACGCTTATTAGGCAATTTCCGTAAACTCGTTATCAATGGATCCGACAAAATCAACAAAGAGTTCATAATGTCTTCGTTAGTTTTTAAGCACGATATTTTTCGAGTGAAATTTTCTTTATATCCTTGTTTTTTGTCTTCTACTCTTGTAGGGTCAGCTGACCTATTGGCAATAAGGCATGTTCTATTATGGCCGGGCCATGAATTAAAATTTTATGAATTCTGGGAGGTGTTGGATACCAAATGCAAATTTGAACAAGCAGGTTGGCAGTTTGAGTGGCATATTGATGGAAGTTGTACATCTTTATTTCGTGTCCACTGGCTACGGTTTGTAACACTGTTTTAAATCTTTTTATCAATTTAATAGCGACACCGGTAATTGTAGCTTACAAATTCAGATTTTGGTTTATCTACTACTATTCCCATGATTGCTTTGGCTACAATTATTTTTTCTTGGTCTTGAATTTGCTATTTCATTAGAAGTATTTTATAATTTAGGTGCAACGAACGTTCATCCCGACATGAAGCACCGATAATCTGCATTTTAAGCGAAAAGTATGTATTACTTTTTGTATGCATACTGTATGCATACTTTTTCTGTCATTGAAGCTTTTTGATGTGAGCACGCACACAAAACATTTTTGTAATAATTTGGTATCTGTGATAGCATTACATATCTTTTCATCTACCATTGTAAATAATAATGTAATTGAAACATGTATTTCAATGTTAATCATTGTTGTATATAACTATCTGTAGCTCCTCGATTTGTTTTCGCAATATTTCTACCTCCATCCTTGCACAACCCCGTTGTTTATTGGTCGGAAGTATCGTGTAAATGAAGATCTTTCCGTGTGCCAAATTATAAACTGCTAATATTCTGGTGCCTTTGAAACTAATTTTAGGGGCACTAGCGATTCCAAGAAGGTGCCAAAGTCTTCAGAACTTGGGTCAGAACCATCCATGCCCCACTAACATATAAGATTTTTTAATATGTCTGATTTTTGAACTTCTAAAACTTCCTTTTGAGTGTAAATTTTAGTAAACATTGGACTGTGTGGTTATGGTAAGCTAAGCAACAGTATACGTGACCGTGATGTGTTCTTTAGAAGGGTAACACTCCTTTTAGGCAATCTGAATATTTTTATATGACGGAACCCTTGACTTGTCATTTGCGCTTATTTCATTGGATTGGTGTTTGGTGAGTTTAGCTTCCACGAGCATACAAAGAAATAGCTTGTCTCTCAGTCAGTTATCTCTTTTTAACTACTCAAAAATGTTTTTATGCTGTTCTATATCTAACAACTCTTTCGGGAGAATTTGTGATATTGTCTTTTAGAACTTACGCTGTTTCTAACTAACCAAAAGATCGTAAGCTCATTTGGGCAGCAAATTTTAGCACCTAAGTCGAGTGATTTTTTCTCAAAGTCTCAGTCTTGTGGCGTTTGCTTTTTTGCAAAGAATCAACAAAATCTTTCCTAGGACAACCAGCTTTTTTACAAGTGTCTTTAGTGTTACTTGAGAAGTTCTTAAACCCAATTGAAGTATCCTGCCAAGTTTTATTATTAGCAAGAAATGTATGTTTTCTTCTATCATTTTTTGTCCACCTGCTCTTAAAATCTGCAAAAAAAAAAAAAAAAATTTTTTAAGTTTCAACGAGAAGACATAATGAACTTAGAAATAAGACCTTTTTTGCAAGCAGGTTTTGACATGTTTATAAGTAGATCTTTTAACTAAAAACAAAATACAGCACTAGTTCTTTTGCACAAAAACACAACATTTTATTAAAAAATTTACTAAATCAAATATAGCAACCGTTTAACATGGAAATAATTAACAAACCATTTACTCCATGTTAAAGGAAAAAAAAAATAAAAAGCGCTGTAAATTTATTTCGATAGACAATCGGTACACTTTTCGTTTTAATAAAGGCTCACCAAAAGATTACTCAAAGCAAATTAAAATAGCTTGGAGCAATGACCTGATCAATATGCGCTTAAATTTATGGCAATAAATATGCATTTGTACACCATACTAACTGTAGTATCGACTGGTTTTTTTTTCGTATTCTTTTTAATTTTTTCTTTTAATTTTTGCCAAGAATTCATGCATTTGGCCACTGTCCTTTTGGTCAATAATGTTACATATAATGACTAGGGGGTCGAGGTTGCAAGGGTCAACAAACCTATCGCGAGAGCTGTTCTATGTTTTCCCGTAAGTTTTACTGATTTCAGAGGATTAGTTACCGTGCCTCCACTGAAAAGTCCGTGCCGTTTTATAGTAAAACACAAAATTTTTGCAAAATTCAACTTTATTTATCAATATAGTTGCATTCGAGGGCGATACACTGATTGAAACGATTTTTCAATCTTTCTATACCAGTTTTGTAGTACGATTTCGGTTTAGCCTCAAAATAGGCCTCTGTTTCGTCGATTATTTCTTCATCGGTCTTAAATCTCTTTCCGGCGAGCATTCTTTTGAGGTCTGCGAACAGGAAATAATCGCTGGGGGCCAAATCTGGAGAATACAGTGGGTGAGGAAGCAATTCGGAGCCGAATTCATTCAATTTTGCCATCGTTTTCATCGACTTGTGACACGGTGCATTGTGTTGATGAAACAGCACTTTCTTTTTCTTCAAATGCTGCCGTTTTTCTGCGATTTCGTCCTTCAAAATGAAAATTATTATTATTATTATTAATTTGGTCGTTTTGGACGAGGTTCGTCGCCTGCTCGCCACTCAGCTGACTGCCGACTTGACTCTGGTGTGAAGTGACGGAGCCAAGTTTCATCCGTTGTCACATATCGACGCAAAAATTCGGCTTTATTGCGGTTGAACAGCTTTAAACACTCCTCTGAATCATCAACACGTTGTTGTTTTTGGTCGACTGTGAGCAAACGCGGCACCCACTTTGAACAGAGCTTTCGCATGTCCAAATATTCGTGTATGATATATCCAACACGCTCTTTTGATATCTTCAGAGCCTCAGCTATCTCGATCAACTCGATCATTCGTAATCATTTTGTGGACTTTTTTGATGTTTTCGTCTGAAACAGCCTCTTTTGGACGTGCACGGCGTACATCATCTTCGGTGCTTGTATGACCACTTTTAAATTTTTCAATCCACTTGCGAATGATTCATTCGGCTGGTGCAGAGTCTGGGTAACATTGATCAAGCCATTTATTTGCATCGGCTGCATTTTTTCCCATCAAAAAGCAATGATAAATCAACACACGCAATTGCTTTGAATCCATTTTTTTTTTCACAATAACAAAAGTTGCTTCACTCACGACGCTATATCTCGAGAACTAATCGTCCGACAGTTGTCAAATTTTAACACGTATCTTTTAAAGGTTGGTACTAACTGAAAATGATATAAATTTAATTCAAGTGATGCCCTCTCTTAGAAATGGACTTTTCAGCCCATGTATTACAAAATGTAATTTCTCTTAATTTGAGGAATACTGGTTTCTACTGCATGAACTCTCGCTCTATTAGTAATAGGAATTTATAGTTGTGGGGTCAATATTTTCAGTTATCAAAGAGATTCTTAACGTTCGAAAATCAAATTCTTGACAGCCAATGGTTATCAACAAAGTATCCATCCATACCCCAGGTGAATATTTCTGCTTCGGATTGTCCTCCTGTTTTATATTGTGGCAGGAGATTTTCCATTCGAAAGTAAACCAAATACATATGTTTAAGAGAAAAGGACCGTACTTGTAAGTTCAGAGAACCCACATTAAAAAGTATTATCCGGAGCTAGAACTGGAAGAGAACAACCGCAGATAAGCTTAATGCCGCTTCTGCGATGAGAAGATGAGCTGAAACTCAACTGATCTGGTCGGGGTATAATGGTTAGTATATTAAGGTCATCAGAACTTCTCTGCACTCTCAACGTCAGCAGAGACACCAGAACATATGACAAAACTATGCAAATTATGTACAGTGGAGTTAAAAGTGAATAGCGTGCGTTATTTTGAAAAGGAAAATAAAGTCCTTAACAACCTAGTTAAGTAAATACAATAAAAATTCATTACTGGTTTCTAACCAACTCTAGAGAATGACATCATTATCTCTTATGTATGTACAATATATTTCCTAAAACCCGTAGTGTGGTGTGCGATCTCTGCCCGAGGGATAGCTCCTTTTTTCAATCAGTTTGAAACAGTGACTGCTGAGGTGTATTTCCGAATGACCGGCTCTATCTGTTGTCAGAAGAGCAGCTGTCTCCCGAATACAACAACATAACCCTATCTTTGCATATTGTTAAAGACTTTTTTGAGACTTGGGTTTGCTGGAGATTTTCTTTGGTAGGTTCTGCTTTTACCGATATTTAAATCTCAACGCTATTGGTGGGCTTAACTTTAACTTTAGACTATTATGGGAGAATTATCGGAATTATTGCTCTATTTGTGGGTGTCTTGACCTGTTCTAAAGTTTTTTAGACGCTATTCCAATTCTTCCAAGTATCTTCTCACTGTGTTACTTTGGGTACTTCAGTGCATAGTTGACCATGATCAATTAATACCCCTGATGCTCAGAAAACCTTAATCCCGTGAAACTCACTATACAGTTTCTTCTGCCTTCATGCATATCACTTGGCTAGTCCACCAAAAATTTCCAAATGGCAACCAGCGTTCCCCAAGTTCGACGAAAAAAAAAAAGACCGAGATGAAACACTCTTCTATTAACAGGCAAGCAGAAGAAATATGATTTCTACCTTCCCACATCTGGGGTGTGAGTGATGAATGGGAAGCCACATGATTTAACTTTTTTCTTCTCTGTCAGAATAGAGCACTAGTCCATTGTACTCATTATATGTTTTTTTTTATGAAATTTCTCAGTTGTGCTTAAAAATGTTAGTAAAAAACAAGCGAAGCAACACACCAGCGTCGTATCCTAGATCAGTTTTGGAGCCATATGTTTAGACCCGAATACATTCATTATGAACTAAAATATGAATGCGATCTAGATCAGTGCGTCTAGCAAAGCAAATCAAATCACGGCGTGCTGAGGAAAGTCCTCATGGAGCCGAAGCAGACCATTTGCTGGAGTCAGTTAAAGTTAGAAGTGAGGCATTTTCGTAAAACCGTGTTCAATCAGAAAAGTGAAGCATAAAATATTCTTGGTCTAATCATAGCCGTGCAGATTCAGATGGCCCTGATCTGTGACGAGTCCCATGTTTTATTAAAAGCTCCTTTATACTGCCCTATAGTCGACAGCGCTTTGGAAGTTTTCGACGTGACATGTTTACTACAAGGAACTTTTTTATCCAGGATCACAGCAAAATTACTAAACTTCATTGGAGAGATGGATGATGATACCTTATACCAGATAAGTCAGACAAGTCATCTGGATTGGCTGGAATCAAATTTGTAGTCGATGATGTTTAGGTTTGTCTGCGTATGCCTGAGCGTAGAGTTAGAACTAATGAGAGCGTTAGTCATAAAGCCGATCAGCATGCACCCATCTTACCCTAGCCATCACATATTGGTCTTTGTTAGCATAATTAATCTTGCTTCATTTTTATTTTTATTTTTATTTATTTATTTATTATTTTTTTTTTTTTTGGTTTCATTATAATAGCCTCTGATAAGTTGATTTGTGTAATCCCTTGGAATACTATTTATTCCTTAACAGTTTTGTTGTTAAGGCTTTTAATTCCATAAGATCTTATAGCCTTGTAAGTTGATACCAATACCTTTTGTCATATCTTTATATGAAAACGGGCAAATAACATACATATAGTTTTTGGAGTTTATTTCACATGGTCTGTTCTACAGATCTTGTAGATTAGCAGATAAAGGCAACTTCGTTGTCTTAATGTTCTTGGAAAGGAAGAATTTTTTTCCCGATTCCCGCTAATATTCGGTGCAGTATTAGGTTTTCTTCTTAGTATGTATGCTGCGGCAAATGCAGCAGATGTGGTTCAGGCAATGAAGATGTGTGTAAATATTTTGTGAATATTATTATCTAGAAATTGCAGGGAATGACTGTAGATTTTACAAGGCAAATATAAATATGTTCATGAGTAGCAGACATAAATATCTTTCGAACTATTGATACTTAACTCATAAGTTATAGCAATCGTAGTCAATATAGTATAATATAGATCCTTGTTCAACCCATCCGAAGCATCTTATGAACCCCAATAAATACGTTTGACTTCTGACCTCAGCAAATATTACCAATTGCTCTCATTATCTTTTGAGAACTTTTAAAGGATATGCATTGTTCATCCACGACACTTGTCTTTAAAGTGCAATTATCTTCCTTCAGATACGAGGAAAAAGAACTATTCAATATGTTTCTAAGTTTTGGGTGTCCATGCAAGCCTCATTTTTTATTGTACCTCTGTTATAGCAGGATACAAAGTTTTGTAATAGAGGAAGTACTGAACCTTCATTTCATCGCTGAATGGTCCACAACAAACTTAGAATATGAAATTGACAAGTCTTCCAATGATTAGATAAGAATGCTTGCAGAAAAACAAATGTAAAATTAGATAATTTTATTGTAACCGAATGACCGGTTGACTAAATATTGACTGCTCAGCGACGCTCTCTACACATCCTGAAACATTTTAAGCCGAGTATCCGATTGTAACAACTACTGTATGAAACTTTTCTCGCGCAGGAAGATATATTTTTACATCCGCAGCTTAATACGAATGAGGTTAATTGTAGCAGTGAATAGATACATACACACACAGAGGTTAAGCCTTATCATCCGCATATATGGTAAAAACTTGTTTTTGTTTCCCAATAAATATGAATACTCTCTCATCCTAACTCGGGCACACTTTTCTCATAACGATATGCACAGGTAATACTTAGGTTCCTTCTAAGAGTATAGTATTAGTATTGGCAAGAGGCGCCTTCATTCAGGCAAACATAATTTCAGTACAGAAAATACTCTCTTGTATATTTTAAAAGTTGATTCAATGTAAATTTGCCACGGTTTAGTGGTTATAGACACGATAATTGTATTTTACCTTAGCGTTGTGAAGTCTCTTTGATTACAACCACCATCTCCTCTTCAGTTCATCCTTTGAAGATGAAATGGTTTATTCCAACAAAACCAAACGATCCAATGACTACGATGACGTAGATGATGACTGACGATATAAAACTGCTATGCCGTCAAAGTTTTAATTAAACAATATCAGCAGTGTTAATGCCAAAGTAGGAGACATGTTTATTATCTATTAAAATTTTATACACACACACATCAGCAGGAGGAAGGCAAAACCACTGCTAGATATGGATGTAGTTGTGGCACAACCATCTGAGCAGCGGTGTTGCGGCTGCGGATGAGGATGTAATTATTTGAATGGGAAAAAGATGTTAACTCAGTAAGAAAATAGCTCAGAACGTTACGGTATTGGCTTTGAAATTGGATTGACAGAAATAAAGAGATTTTCTGTGTAAATATAAAATATAATAGCTGAAAAGATATCAAGTATCTCGTTCGTTCACCCCCTGGAATAATATCGATTACATGCCACGGTGGACATCAAAATCAGATAAACTACTATTTTAAGCCATTAAAATTGCACAATATAGAATTATACTAAATGACAACATATTTTATGCAGTTTTAGTTTGAAGCCCTTTAATAGAGCAGCCTGTTTCTTAATAAGTGATTTCCAACATCTTGGAAGGTTTGATATGCCGGTTTGCTCACCACTTTTGTTCAACAGCCGAATGTGATCATCAGAAAGCTCTTTATGGGTTAAATTTTTCAGGCCATGTATTGGCTTCTTTAACTTTTGGAATAAGGCTGGTAGGTTGATTTCTAACTTTATTTCAATAGTGCTCTAGTTTCCAGGCATTTTTTGTCAGTGGTCAAATAGTGAGGGATCTA
Organism: Volucella inanis; assembly: GCA_907269105.1. Classification (NCBI taxonomy): domain Eukaryota; kingdom Metazoa; phylum Arthropoda; class Insecta; order Diptera; family Syrphidae; genus Volucella; species Volucella inanis. The sequence goes on from OU026153.1 coordinate 156,832,910, forward strand.
TCGCGCCGAAATTGTCCTTTCTGCAAATCAATTTTTAAAATGAAGAAAACATCAATATCACGATATTTTATTTTGATACATTGCTTGATGATATTTATATTTTCAACTATCATGAGTGAAAGTGATCTCATATTCGTTCATGGCCTTCAGAGAAAGAGCGGTAAATTGCAACTAAACTGAACACTAAACTGCTATTCTTTTGTCTGCTTTCTTAAAGCACGATGAATTTCTGCAGGGTTTCCGCTCTTTAATTGTCATAGTACCTTAGACACCTGCAGATTTCATTTCTATCTATCACTTACCGACAATAGCTTACTTAAAACAATAAACAAGGCTCTTCTGCGAGAACGATTTCTCCTCAGCTTCCTTTGGTACTGCACTACAAGTTGGTTGAGGTCACCCAATTTAGGGTGACAATTTAGAAGCACAGTCCAGCACAGAAGCTGCACAGTCCTTCGAGGTAAGAATCAAAAACTACTTGGACCGAAGCTGTAGTGTTCATTCGATCAACATGGCACACTCATCTCAGACGTTGTACCCGTATATGCCAAATAAATCTCCTTCCTTCTTTGCCAGCCTGTTATATTTTTTCGACTAAAAAATCACAAAAGTATTCTGCCAGCAAAAATCGGTGATTTGCCCAGGATTATTTTAGAATCTATTACAAGATTTTTTCAATACAACGACCAAACTAATTAAATAATTTTTTTTTAAGGTATCTTGAGTTAACTCCTAACAAAATCAGTTTGGATTCATCATAGCTGATTGTTTGTCTAGTCCAGGTTGCAAGAATATTTTTGGAAATCTGAGATCGACAATGCACAGGTCAAATTTAATCAAATCTTAAGTGTAAGTGAAATAGATTTGATCTGGTCGCATCGTTAACAAACAATATCTGGAGGATACGCTGATCAACTACCTTGCTCCAGGCCGTCACTAAAAAAGGCGATTTTTTTTCTCTCTCCTTCCACAGACCCATTGCACTAACTCTAATACACCGTCAACTTATGAAATATCACGAAACACGAAAACTCCTCAATGACCGACAGTACGGATTTCGTAGCATCTGATGGCAGACCTCACTAAAAAAGTAAAACCAAAGCGTACATCAATCTGGTGAAAGCATTATAGTTGTACCTGACATTTCTAAGCCATTTGACAGAGTTTAGCTTAAGGCTCTTTTCTCGAAAATACGTGCATTTGAGATTGACGACTCTCTCAATTCAAGATATCTTGGATGGTTTCAAGTCTAAAATTCACAAAATAAATACTGGTGTGCCCCAGGGCTCCGTTTTATTTCCGACACTTTATTTAATTTTGATCAATGATCTCTTGTTTGCTACTTTTAATCCAATATATTTCTTTTTCCCTACGACAGTACTCACTGCTTCTCATATTCGTTCCCGGAGTCACGTTCCTGTTCTTCGGCTGTAGAACAAGTATAAGTTCCTTTTTAAAAATCAAGTGATCAAAAATCGATTATTTTCGGTTTTTTCATAAGTTACGGAATACGATTTCACTCATGCGGCTGCCTCGGCTGGCTTCGCAGGAGCGTATTCTGTCAACCCAATTATGAAAGACCTTGTTTACTATTTCCAGCTCTACCTCACTATTCGCTCCGACGATATTTGATGTTTTTAAGGGCTTGAATCGTTTCCGGATTGCCCGCGTAACATCGATCTTTAAGACTATCCATAAAAAGGGTCTAACGGGATCAAATCGTAGCTCCAAGGCGTTCAGTTGACATCGCCAACGGCGCTTATAACACGATTACCGAAATTAGTGCGCAAAAGATCGACTTCGATTGTTTGATGGACATGCCTTCAATTTCAGCCCTCAAAAATTATTAAATCACGGCTTTGTAGCACTCACCGTTGACCAAAATGGTTTTTCCAGCAGCATTTTTTAATTAAAATGAGCCAATGATGCCACAAATTTGTCACTCTATGTGGGTACATTGACTTCTCGACAATCTCGTGTGGGTTTTTCCGATTCCCAGATGCGGCAATTTTGTTTTTTTAACATAACCGCCGAGATGAAAATGCCCCTCGTCCGAAGAAATGATTTTTCGGTCAAATTCGACGTCCAATTAGCACTGCTGTAAGGACCTAACTGAGAACGATAGTGAAGCGGATAGTCGTTTGCCTTCAATTGCTGAGTCAATTGGACAATCCGAGATCTTCGTGCAAAATTCTCATCAATCTGGTGCGTGAAATAGTGAAATAGAACACTATCGGCCACAGCAGCTACATCTAGACGGTACGTACCGTACGACGATGAAGAACGTGAGTGCCGTACTCAAGCTGCCAGTGTCAAAACCACCCGTTATATAGCTTGTCTCTATAAATGCCGTCATATGCGGTCTTAAAAACGATTAAGGGATGGTGGGTGTGAATCTGGACATCTTAGTGTTTTTCCAGGAAGTGCGTACCGTAAGATTTGGTCGATTGTGGACTTTCCTGGTTTGAAAGTACACTGATAAAAGTTCACAGAATATAACTCGTAGATCTCTACAGTTGGTGCAGTTAAGGGAGTCTCCTTTTTTGTAGATCGCACAAACTGAGATCTGAGATTGCTGAGATTCCAACTATCAGGTATATCGTACATTCTTCTGACAAGATCTGATCTGGTGTATGCCCTCCTTAAAGTCATTTCCAGCAGCTTTGTTGGATTTTAATTTAAATGCTTCTATCCATACTTCGCCTTGAATTAACAGATGTTTTGGTTATCATCGTCTGAGGTTAATAGTTCATTATGTCGGGATGTTGGGCTTTTTTGTCGTTATACAATCTCCAGAAAAAGTTTTCTCACATCTTCATCCCTACGGTCTTCACTACGATCCTTCTTGAATTGACACATTCTTTTTACTTCTTTGTAAAACTTCCGAACGTCATTCCTGTATAATCTGCATAATCTGTTTTGCTCCTTTGTCTTCTTGAAAAGCCAATGCTCTTCCAGTCTCTTTTGCTCGTTCTTGCCGGCGGTGTTTGAGTTGTTGATTAATATCGGATGGTCTTTTGCGATTGCAGCTTCTCACAGTAGTTCTTCTTTGTTCTGGCGCTTGGCTTTAATAAGGTGGTGATCCGAGTCAATACTGGCTAAACGTGACGTTCGGACGTCCACAATAATAGCGGTATGCTGTACGTATCTGCAGTGATATATGCGTTAAAGCAGTCAATGGCCTCTGCCTTTGCATTTGCTACTTGATCGGCTGCACGTGGCCTTTAAATATTCTATATGTCAAAGGTCGTTGTTTATAAATAGTTTGCAAGGGTCGCCAACAGCTATTCCCATATTATCCGAGTTAGTTCGTCACATCTTTTTAATTGCATTCGTATAGGGTTGTTAGTTTTATGACGGCGAAGAACAGGATTATGCTGCTGGTCGAGCATATCTTGTCATTTTAGCCTGTGTGAGAAGGCAGGCACTTAACCGCGAGCTTCATTGCTGTGCTGCTGGTTTAACCCAAATCATAAGACAATCATGGATTTTTCGATTGATCGCCACGGAGATTCCCTGCTATCTTAAAAAGCAAACGACTCATCCCAAGAAATAAAAAAAAAAAAAAAAACTTACAATTACTTTTTCTCTGCTTGAATCCAATCCTCTTATTGGGTATATATTTTAATTCGTGCGGTTTTTTTTTTCAAAATTTGAAGGTTTGTTTAAGAAAACACGGACAATAGTATTATTGAAAGTATTGCCCATCTGAAGCTATGACTTTTTCCCATCTTTCTGGTAATTTGTAGATCCCATCCCAAAAGAACTGCGCCAGCTTGGCAGCCAGGAATGAATCAAGCCAATTTTTGATATTCTGCTCTGATGTGAACCGTATTTCAGTGAGGGCGTTCTGCACCGACCGGAACAAATGGTAGTCAGAAGGGGCAAGGTCTGGGCTATAAGGCGGGTGTGGTAAGACTTCCCATCCACTGTTTTTCAAATAGTTCTTAACCGGAATAGCAACGTGGGGCCGAGCGTTGTCATGATGGAAAATTATTGCCTCGTGTTTGATCGCATAATCCGGGCGTTTTTCGGCTACTGCTCTCTTCAAATGGATTATTTGTGTTCGATAGCGTTGTCTATTGATGGTTTCACCCGGTTTTAGCAGCTCATAATACAGCACACCCATCTGAGCTGGGTGTTACCTTCGCGCCATGGATATTCGGCTTTGCCGTTGATTTGGCTGGTTGGCCGGGTTTCACATATGATTTTTGCGCGTCATGGATCCATTTTTCATCACCAGTAACAATCCGATGCAAAAATAACTTTCTTTTTCGGTGTTCCAGCAATATTTCGGACATGCAAAACCGCCTTTCGACGTCTCTCGGCTTGATTTCATGTGGAACCCAATTTCCTTCCCTTTGAATATATCCAGCTGTTTTTAAACGTCTTAAAATGGCTGCTTGAGTGACACCCAACGATTCTGCGAGCTCTTCTTGTGTTTGACAACAATCTTCATAGAGTAATGCTTCCAGTTCTTCATCTTCAAACTTTTTTGGCTGCCCAGAACGTTCATCGTTTTCCAAGCCAAAATTACCACTTTCAAATCGTGCAAACCACTTTTGGCACATTCGCTCAGCTAGCGCATGTTCACCATAAACTTCCACCAAAATGCGATGACTTTCGGCAGCAGTTTTCTTCATATTAAAGTAATGAAGAAGAACTCCCCGCAAAAAAACTTTTTCAGGCACAAAGTTCGACATATTTGAGTGAAAAAAAATATTGTTGTTTACGCTTCAAATGAATGACATATACTGAAATGACGTACAATGACAGTAGCTTTCCAATGAATGTTCCAATGGAATAATAACAATGGAATAATACAAGTTACGCCATCTTTTAGCAAACCGAGATGGAATTAACGAATTAAGTTATAGACCCAATATATTATTGTTACCTCTCAATTTCTCATAATCGGTGTATGAGTTTCATTAGATTCGAAGTCGTTTGTATTCCGAAGTATGATACTTAACTCAACATTCTTAGCGACGACATTTTATGTAATTTTTTAGGGTTACTTGTATGTAGCTACTAAAAAACAGTCAAGTGAAGGTTTTACATTCGCTTTGCTTTACCTACTTTATTGCCCGAATTTTTATTTTTTTTTTTTAAATATGTAACTACTAGAATATTTTAATAGTTCTCGTAAAGTATTTCTTTAAAGTTTCGTCTTATACATATTTCTTAAAAGTAAACCATTAGTTGAATGATTATTATTCCCTTTTCCAATTTCAGATAATGAAATGCGCGATTTAAGTGTCACATTCTATGGTGGATCAGCTCAAAGTAAATATCCTGCTACCACATTCCTAAGCTTATTTATATTTTATGTTCCAAGTATTTTGGTTCTTCTTACATCTATAAGGTTAGAATAAATAGAACTAATTATTTGAAATAAATTATCAAAACAAAACAACAACAAAATTTGTATTAATCATAACGTAAAAACACAAAACTTTACTTACAAAAAAAAAAAAAACAAAAAAACAAAACAAAACAATTTACCGTCGTAATTCTTAAATGTCGGTTTAAAAGATAAAAACAAAACAAACAATAATTCTCCAAATTAAAAAAAAAAGTCACACTTAGCATAATAGATATAGTTTATTTAAAAAGATAATCTTTCCTCATTTTTTTACCGAATGTAAATAAAAAAAATTCAATACAAACAAAAATGCAAAATAATTCACACAAAACATACAAAAATATATAAAAAATAAATAGACAATTTATTTATATATATATAACAAAGATATAATTATAAAACAAATTTTTAGATAAAGCATTAATATAACTTTTGATATTACTATAGATTTAAAACAAAAAATTAATATTATATACATATGCATATACATTAACAGAAAGCATAAAACTATAAATGAATATTAATATACGAGTATATAGAATTATTTGCATGTCACTGTGAAAAAAATATTTTAAAACTCAATTCAGAATAAGTATCTGCGATTATAAGAAAAAATATGATGAGAATAAATTTGTTGCAATGTAACAAAGCTTAAACCAAAAAAAAAAAAACAAAAATTAAGAACGTAAAACATAAATAAATAAAAATAGTTAATTTTTATTTATTTTTAAGTTAATGGCTTGTTTGAAAGTGTAAAATAAAAATAAATTGCTTATATAGAAAAAGTGTTTTAAGAATTCAAATCATTTATGGTAATATAAGAAATGAAAGGAAAGCAAAACGAATTCGTTTTATGTGCACACTGACCATTTACTAAAGTTTATAGTTAAAAAAAAAAAAAAACATAAGAAAACTTAGAATAGGAATATTAGAAACTTTTTCGAATAATTTTTTTTTTTTTACAATAAGATTTCAAGAAATCAAAAAATTTCTCCAAACATAAACCTCATCATTTATTTTGTCCAAATACCGCAAAAGAATAAGGCTTTTGTTATCAAATTCTTGTGAGGGACTTGAACAGACATAACTTAACATTTAAGCTAATAAAATAAAAAGGATCTACTGATCAGCTAGTATGACTACATTTTCACTCATTGTGACATAGGGTGTCAACAAGGCTACCACTTTTGAACGTTAAGAATTGTTCATTCTACCTGTATATGTTACACCTGATATTTTTTTAAACTAGGTGATCTAGGGAACCATTTCTACCTCGTTTTCATATTTATGATAACAGTGGTCATCTTCCAGCCTTTTTTCTTGTATCAGCACCGATTTAACAACGCACACATTTTTAATTCTTTTATTTTCTAAAATTTTGAAATTTTTGATTTTCTTGAATCTTGCTAAAGATGCAGCTTCCTTACTTACTTAGGTGAGGCGGTTTTTTGCCAACTGCCTCCGGTTGCGCTCATGAAGTTGTCTGACGTCCTCTTCTACTTGTGTGCACCACAAGTCGTTCTCTTCTGGCTTACTCCTCTGGGTTAGAGTGGTAAACTTTCCAAACCGGGGCTTTTCTGACAAGTTCAGTTCGTTGTTAAAACGCGTCCTCCATTCTTAATTGATGCAAATCTGGCCGAAATTTACATGAAGTACTTTTTTTTCGACGCTCCCAAAAGCATTTTCATACTCTTTCGTCAATTTTCAAGTTTCCGTAGCTGCCTCCCGTGACGTTTTATCCTAGGCGCCGATGTTGTGTTTCCCTCTTTTTTGACAGCATATAGTTTGTTTTTCTTCATTCACCGCTAAAGCCATCTTTGCTATTTCTGTTGCAAACGTTCTTCCTGTTGTCTGCGTAGGCGGGGTATGGAACAGAATCTTGAAAGGTCGTGTCTTTGGAGTTGACTTGCGAGTTCCACACTGAACAATGTTGAAAAAACCACACGACAACCCATCCCTTGTCCGTTCTGACCTTGAGGGATCAATGTGCATTCTGCATCCTCATCCCGCATAGGCGATTGATCTTGATAGAGATGGTGTGAATCGATTTGGAACTTTTTGGTTATTTCTAAGATCTGCTGCAAAGTGAAAATTTCATTTATGATGGGCTTTCCTGGCCAAGGGTCTTGGTTAAGTCGCTACAGCCTTTGACGAAGCAGCGAGCATTCCTAGTAGTCATTCTGTACAGACAGAGAAATTTGACAGGAATGCTAGAACTAGACACAGCTTCATATAGCACGTCTCTATAAATGCTGTCATATGCGGCCCTTAAATCGATGAAGTGATGGTGAGCATCAATTTAGACTTTTTTAATTTTTTTATCTGTAGTGAGAAGTGGCCGATTGTGTACTCTCCTAGCTCAAAGCCGCACCAAAGCAATCAGGTTGTCGGCTAAGCGTTTCAGATGTACACACAATATGACAAATAAGATCTTGTATCCGATGTTGAAGAGAATTATTTCTCATATAGTTTCCGCAATTCATGGAGTGTCCCTTCTTTAGTATCGAGGAAACAATGCTGAGGTTCTATTCGTCGGGAATACTTTTATCGACCTAGATTAAAGAGATGAGTTGATATACTCGTATGCTCCGTATCCAATCACCACATGCTACTTTGAACAGTTCGGTAGTGAAGCCATCGAGCCCAGCAGTTTTGGAAGACTTTAGCTTGAAATTTGCAATCGTTATTTCATCTTGGTTGGGTGGATTGAAATGTTGTCCGTCATCTAGATTGAATGGTTTATTCTACCTGAAGGTGGGATGATCTTCGTCATCGTCGTTTAACAGAAATTTTTAGTTACATTTTTGCGAATTTATTATGTAATCAGACGGATATCCACCCGGATATTGTTATTCAATGCTTCGGTAGTTCGAGAATTATTGCAATAAAATCTTTTCTACAAGTAACCTGAAAGAAAGAAGTCACAAGGCGTTAGATCTTATTTTTTAGTGCGATTTATGGCATCTGACACTAGTTAACTGGAACCAAACAAATATTCCTCAAGTCCATTCCAACCAGTTCGGTATACGAGTATAAAGAGTTTTCTAAAATTCTACGGTATAGATCATGTCTCTCCATCATTATCTTAAAAAAAAAAGCCAAATCCCTATACTCAACCAAAAACTGCACCCGAATACGACTTTCTCAAGATATTGGGTCGATTATCCCGTTTCCATAGTATGTTTGTCTCTCCAGCTTTGAGAGGATTGTATAATATGTTAACATAGTGGTTCATCGCTAAGGATAAAAATTGAGGAAATTGAGGGCTTTCACAGTTAACTTAAACTTATGTGAATTTGATTTTGATTTAAATGCATTACATATGCAATACATGTCAAGATTCACACTTGCATAAGTCAACGAGCAGATATATTTGGATTTTGATGAACATGGGGACTTAAAGCTGCCGTTTTTTCAGGAGTTTGCACTTTATAGTATCTTCCTCGCTATCTTGCTCCTGGAAAATTTTCAACAATGACAAGCAACAAATTTTCTTGGTTTCGTAATTCTTTACGCATACAGTATTAGGTATCTAAGCTCTACGGTGAATTAAAGGCTATGAAAATGAAAAGCTTATGACTGATATATTCAACAAATTGTGGAAAATCACCTATACCGCCAATGTCAGGAATTATGGGCTACATAAATTTTTTGACAAAGTTGATGCAGAAGTCATCTTCAAGCTTAATTAGGTTGTAAAAGGTTACATTTTCTTGTTTTTCATTTTCGTCATGCATGAGCAAGACCGTCCACTATTTTGGAACCTATCGTTTAGTTTTACAAATAATTCTGATGTATGAGATATTTTTATCTCTAACAACCTTCTTTGATACCACCAAACCAATTATCAGCGTTATTATTTCTGTCTGATTCGGCAGAAGATTCTATAAGACACAAAGTAGCGCCTTAACCTGAGCTACTGACCTACTATAGACTACTTGCATTTGTCCAGCGTATTCGAATTACATGTACAAGTATACCATACGTGTCAAGGCCTAATCCCTAATTGCGCATTGTAGATATATCGTACTTGGTTTATACTGCCTTTATCCACAACTTTATTTGCCGTAAGACATTCACTAGGTGAATTAAATTTTAGATAATTTGTTAGAAGCATATCTGACAACTTTCATATGAGGGCAAGTTTTCCAACATTATGGAATCGAAAGCGTCGCAATCAGAAACGAAAGCAATGTTCACTCGTTGTTAAGATTCAGACCATTACCCACAGAGTTGTACCAGGATTGGGGCAACTTTTTTGTGATGATTTTATTGATCTTGTCAAATTTAACAACATAAAAAATTTATGAAGTTTTACTGCATTTGTGCCATTGCATTACAATCTACATATGACAAAGTTTGCTCGAACTGTTTCGAATCAAAATCCTAAAGGCATTAGGTTTTGATTACGACTTCAGCATATAACTATAACGCGCTTAATATAGGCTCACAAATCTAAATAGTTTGCGGCTTCTTAAAATACACAAAACTCTATCCAGCCCCACAAGAAACAATCGAGTAGCGTCAAATATAACGACTTCGGTGGTAATGGTGTTAAACCGGATCAAACAATACAATACACTAAGCCCGATTGAAAGCTAAAAGTTGGGGTCGGTTTCAAGCTGATCAAGAGCCCAGTCCGCGAACTCACATTGCAAGTCACGGTCACGGAGTTTTAGTTGGATCGCACACGGGTGTAGGCCATTATATTTTGCAAAATTTTGAAGGCGAAATTGTTACGATCGGTGCCGGCTTGATACTCTCGAATTTGGCGTCGCAATTTCACTTACAGCGATAGATCTTGCCTCATGTAGAGGGTATGCGGTTTGAAATGTATCAACAAAACGAGGATAATCGAATTCAGTTAATCGATTATGAGAACGAAAAAAATAAAATCTTGTAATCTATTAAAAAAATGCTACTCCCTCAACATGATTACTTTGTACTTCGTGTAGGTATATACAATACTTTCATTCTGTTCTAGAGCACTGAGCGACTCCATTCCCCATTCCTACACTTCACCCATAACTACAGAAGGATCTAAGGATGCATTAGATTAGATGCACTTCCCTTCATCATCCCCTATTGAATATCAAAACATGGCCCTAAAATTAATGTATTGTTAAAGAATTTGTTGTTTTTCTTCCTTGAATTTCTCAAAACAAACACGTTCTCAACTTAAGGCTGTCCGGTCGGTAAACTAAGTTCTTCAATGACGGAGATGCTGTGCTACATTTTTACATAGCATATTCTGAAAATATTTAGCAGAAGTTTATCAAACTGAGCCATAATCCTTTTTCTAGCTTACAAACATATAACAGGATTAAATGCATAAGAGTCGGTATGAACTTTGTATCGGTCTGCTCTTGATTGATCTGTAGTGTAGTGGTACATGCATAGACTCCTTAAGCAGAGGGTTGCGGGTTCGAAAACCGTGCAAGGTAATTCTTTGAAAAAGTTTTTTCATAGAATTTGTATGTAGTTATATGAAAATCCCGTCGGCATCAACTCTGACATGAAGGCATAACACTGATGTTGGAGTATTTGCTGGTTGGGCTAAATGTAACGAACTAACAACTAGCACGTACTTAAGACCCACTGGTTGAGGATGCACTGGCTCCATTTTGACAACCACCTCTGGAAAAATATCGAAACGTGATACACCTGAGTTTCAAATAACTACAGCAGCCGCCCGCATCCTAGAAAAAAGTCAGTAAAAGAGTATTAATATCCTCTTGGTGGGCGTGCGGAATTATAAAAAAAAAAAACAAATCTGATGTGTTTTTGCTGTTGGCTTTTTGAACAAAAACTACTTCTGCCAGTAACGAGTTTTGATTCTAATCACCAATGACTATTGTGTGGTGGTGTGGAAATTGAACTCTTTTTCCCTTTAACTTCGTTTCACTTCTGAAATTAAAAATTTAAATCTTTTATTTCTATTGTATTGTATTTGCATAGCGGTCCGCTATGATCTTGACCTTAGCTTTTGTTATCTCACTTAATCTACAATTACAACGAAAAAAAGCATTTCGTTAAATTTCTATTCGAAAGATTCCATCGAAAAAAATTATAAACGGATAAGGTCCTACATGAAAACCTTACGTTACATCATTGGCTATTTTTCTTACTAAGCGTTTCTAATTGGCATCCAATCTGTAGAGGATTCATATCTGCTAGTCGCTGAGGTGCATAAATTGTTCCAAAATAATATTGATTGCGTTTTGGTAGGCACCACCTAAAAAGACACAAATGTTACTTATGGCTAGAGATGCGAGCATGAAATTTTTTGCCGGACCTTTTGCAAAAGGTACTTACATACGGGACTTTTCACACGCTAAACTTCGCTTTGGGCCTATCTGTGATAGGAATCTGTTCGTTTCAATTTGTATCCAGATACCATCTTTAATAACATTGCAATTTCACCCAAATAATTTCTTCTCTTTCGCTAATGAGTTTGTCTTGGCAAATTGTTACCATTATTTCATCTATACCCATGTCATTTAACAAATTATCAACAAAACCCACTCACTACTTCAACATACATATATGTAGGTATAAATATTTGTAAACCTAGTTTAAATTTACACTTTAATGAAACCACCACCAAAACAAAAATAAATTATTATAAATGTAATTATTATATTATATATATTACGTACTAAATTAAATTAAAAAAAAAAAACAAAATATATAAATAATATAAAAAAATCAGTAACAAAAACAAAAATAATTTAATATTGAAATATTTAAAAGGAAAATTATACTAGAAAATATTAAGAAAATATTATTTGATTTTAAATTAAATATTAATTATATATCGATAAGGAAATATAAAATGGAAAGCTCTTCTATAGCGTGGTAAAGAAGTAGTCGATGAATAACAGTCAGAAGCAAGGGTCGATGTAAATTTAAAAAAAATCAACATGTTTTCAAATGTGTCTAGTTTAAGAATCATCATTTATATAGCATTAATCTTATATATATACTAATATGACAACAGGTATAAATGAAGACCGCAAAAAATACAAAATAAGAAAAAAAAAAATAATAATGATGAGAAAAAAAAAATTAAATTAAAACACTGTGTATATGAATATTATATGTAATTTCATTTTATTTTGCTATATATTTGATTATTTTGTAAAATTTTTAAACTTAAATAAAGTCGATATTATAACAATATTAAAGGCATTGTTTTTACGAAGCATTTAGTTCCATTCTGTTGATGCTTACTTTACACTGCCGTTCCCGTTCACAGCCAAAGAACAGGGACGGGAGTTCGGGAATGAATATAAAAAGCAGAGAGATCTGTCGCCAGAAAAGGAATACATTGGGCTAAAAGTAGCAGACAAGAAATCATTAATGAAGATTAAAAAGAGTGTTGAAGACAGAACGGAGCCCACGGGCACACCATCATTCATTTTGTGATTTGCTGGTATCAGCATTTACATGACCTAAAAAGAAAGGAACGTAAGTACAATGTGTCTGTAAGAACAGAAAGAAGAAAATTCATCTTTTGGACAAATGCTGTTTTCCATCTGCTCGGAAAGAGTCCGAGAACGATGAGAAAATAATGGAAAATCTTATGCAGTGGCATTTGCACCAGCGGATTTATACACTTATGTCCAGAGCAGCGTCAGCGTCGTTAATAAGGAAACATAACGATCAATTAAAATTCTTAAAGAGGGTGTACTGTACGATCAAATTGGCTTTCTTGTATTGAAATACGGTTGTTTTAGAAATCTTTTCTTTAACTGTGTGGCTAGTGTACGTGAAATTAGCTGTTATGACACACTGTTCCGATGAGCCTAGAGGGGATAGCACATTAACACGGTGAGAAGTGAAAAACAAGTCCAGAATGTTGGCGGTAAACGTCTGGTATTCGCGCTGGCTCATTTACAAGCTAGGTCAAGTTGTTGTCCGCACCAAAGATCCCAACACACCATCCTTTTAGTGTTGTCTGTCCAAAATATTGAAGCCATTCAGAATTGTGTATGTATGAAATATCCCGCAATCACGATTTCGGTATGAAGATACAAGAACACAATTTGTATGAAGTCAGACATCAATCTCGTTAAAGGTCGAAATAATAAATAAATAAAGCAGTAGTAGATAATTTGCTTAGCACATGAAATTGAATTCCGGATTATAACAATAGTTGCATTTTGGTGGAGTTTGGTAAGCTATATGACCAAGAACGTAAATGACGAGAACGCGGTGAAAGTATAATAGTGGCACTAGTTCGTAGCTTCAGATCAGAGAGACCTAAGGGGTGTGGGCGGGGGTCTACCTATGTATCTGTTACGTTTTACTCTATGATGGTGTCCATTTACTGTACATGTCAACGCAATCTTAACCTATGAATTCTTTTATTCTTTATCAACTTTCCGCCTATGCAGACAGAGCCGAATATCACTCAAAACACTTTCAACTCGAAACGATACACAACATCTTTTTTTTTTTTGATAAAGTTCACGCTGTAAAAGGAAATGGATCAATCACTGTTTTTTGGGCCACTAATTTGTTAGTCAGTTGCCATCTGAACTAACTAGCAAAAGTTATTTTTGGAATGATCATAAGGTAGTGTCGGTGCTTATATTGTAAAACAGTACCTCAAAATGTGGCACAAATAACTGTCTGAATGTTTTTTTTTTTTGGCGATAATGCCTATGCCATCTTACTTGGCTTAAGGACGATTCTTTTGCGAGTTTCTCACAATCCTCTTAACTGCCCCAAGTCAGAACCTTTTGTAAATATCAGAATTCTGTGTAAAATTATTACCGGTGCTCACAGAATAGCAGGCTTTCTTCATGGTAAAAATCCAGAGCCCGAAATATCCAATTAAGTTCAATTAAGAAGCTTGAATACGTTTCCAGATGTCATATCGTGTGTAATTTGCGATTGTGTGATACTTTCAAATATATCCAATATTTTAATTTTGTCATTGAAATTACCTTAAACGATTTTAATTTTATACTGAGGGCAGTGATCGTAAGTTTTTTCGTGGATTTTAATGTGCTAGCATTGTCTATTACTCATGTGGATGTGTGATTGTGTCTTGGGTTGATCACCATAGTATTTGTCACAGTTCATTTATACATATATAAATTAGCCGAAATGGGTGCGACTGAGGAGATGGCCAAGAACTTCCTGATAAGGAGAACTTTTAGTATTCCTTTTCATATTCTATTAGAATTTAGGATAAGTTAATCCGAAAAGGTCAAAAAAAAAAGCTTAAAAAGGTTTGGTTAAGCAAAGAAAAAGAAATATGTGGCAGGTGGGCTTATCCCCCCTTTCCGCCGAGCAAAAGTTGAGTAAATATTTGAAGTTTCCAATTCACTTAAGGTGTTACAGGCCAAGAAATTTAACTAATGATCATCTAAGTAAAATACATTTCTTTTAGTATGTTTGTGTTGGAACAACTACAATAATATCTTACTCGTAAAAGGCAAGGAACACGTTTTCACGAACCTTTCCTTTTTTTCTAATATATGTAACCAATAAAAGTTTGACCGCTCTGATCTGAGATCCCGGTATTTACTAAATCGTGGTTATCGTAGTTTAAAACTGATAATTCTTACCCGAGTTTTTCCAAATTTTCGTTAAATTCGTGCTATGTTAATAGATTTCGATTAGTATTGAAGGAATTTCGAAAGAGTTACTTGTTTTTAAGAAATAGTTTTTTGTCCAGGTTGTTTTTTTAATAACTTCAATCGGCAGATTGTAATCAAAGTCTAATGGTTGTGACACATCGTCGGACAAAAATTCAAATCGATAGCACCAAAGGATGGTAAGAGGCATTCTATCCATCAATCGATGAGAGATGACATCGAATCCATCAAAGCTCTATATGACCTGTCGGCGATTGAGATGCACACGACAGAGCCAAGGAAGTAATTTTTCAAAACAATGCTTCACAGACATCGCCATATTTAAAAATGGTAGCGGACCCAAAACGAAGACCAGCGTCAAACGAGGAGATCCCAGATTTGAAGCAAAATTTAAGGTGGAAAGTTAGGGTTTATCCCAAATTCAGTGTTCCTGTGGAATCCGTTACGTATATCAGAATACGAGAAAGGGAACATGCTGATGCACCTGAAGGAGACAGGAAAACAAAATAGAATAATTTAAAAGATAATTGTTGAAACCCTTCTCAACAATGTGGAGATTCGGACTCTAACACATCGCATTACTCTGGAACTAAAGGACATTGACGAGGCCACGACGAAGGAGAAGATCTGAGAAATAACCAGAGAGCAATACCATCTCAATGGCATTCGAGTAGAAAAGAAACGCCTATGTACATACCCAAATTAGCTTCAGTGCACACAAAATGTTAGTCAGGCAAAATCAAAATTGGTTGTGTAAACTGCCGCGTTTGGGAACAAGAAACATGTTTTGATGTTCTGAATGCGGCCGCAAAATGAATTGATCCAAGCAATGTAGAAAATGTGAGGAACAAGGCCACATAACCAAATATTGCAACAAAAATCATTTTTGTTTTTTCTGATGTGAAACCGGTAGCAGCAAATAAACGGTCTTCAGGAGAGCCATTACCAGCAAGCAACCATGAAGATAATACAGATTAATCTTAACCATTGCTGAACAGTCCAGAACATATTGGCACAAATGGTTAGAGACAAGGGAGCGGACATTATTTCAATCAGCGACCGTATAAAACTCCAGACAGCAACATCTGGATCTTGTTTTTATATGTGAGTTTGCGCGCGCTTCAGGGTTTTGAGTACCCTTAAAATGCTTGTACACAGCGCTGGCGAAGAAAAATTAGGGAGAATAGAAAGATAGATGTCGATGAACGTTGGTTTTAAAAATTTGAAGGTTATAATGGATATGAAATAAGGACGTCCGAAAGTGGGTTTGAGGGTATACTGATGAGCATTCATAGCAAGACCGGTGTTACGATTAAAAGTTTCAAGGGGCGGAATGCTACTGGCGATTTCAATGGAACACTGGTGGTGGAAATAGCTATAAAATACAGCGAGACACGAGACATTACGTCAGTGTTCAAGGAAGTTCATTGTCTGGGTAATATTATTATCACCTATGAGTTGTATCGCTCGGTTTTTAATTCTATCTATCAGGGGCTTAACGTGCGCTGCCATTCCCGTTCTACAGCCGAGGAGCAGGAACGTGAGTCAAGGATATGAAAAGCAGAGAGTACTGTCGTCAGCAAAGGAATAAATTGGATTAGAAGTAGCAGACAAGAGATCGTTGATGAAAATATAAAAGAGTCTCGGAGAGAGAACAAAGCCCTGGGGCACACCAGCATTTATTTTCTGAACATCAGACTTGAAACCATCCAAAACAACTTGAATTGAACGTTTCGAAAGGTAATTTCTAATCCATTGAAGAAGAGAGTTATCGAAAGCCCACATTTTTGACAAAGGAGCCAGATGCCAAACTCTGTCAAATGCTTTAGAAATATGGTATCAAGTGCAACTATCGTGTTTTCGCCAGATTTCTGGTATATACGCTTTAGTTCCAATTTTCGGTGAAACATGCCATCAAATCACCTGTGGACCTGTTTCTGCGAAAACCTTACTGCCGGTCATTAAAAAGTTTTCGTGTTTCAAGATATTTCATGATCTGACGGTTATCAGCGGTTTTATGACCTTAGAAAGAAGGAACAGTCTCGGCAGAGCAATGTTCAGAAATCGGCACAACATCTTATTTAAAAAAATGTGCGGTGAAGGTTCTGCTGTTGATGAAGACGTTTGTGCAGATTAGAAAGAAAAGCTGAGTGAATTGATTTAAGATTACGATGAAACTACCTTGTTTTATAATTGCTAACCAGATAGTACATATTGCTTTAAAAATGAAAAATGTCATGGTGGTAAGCATAGTAAAAAACGAGTCACCTTATCACTCGCTATAAACATGGATGTCACATAAAAACTTGATCCACTGCTAATTGAAAAGTATGCAAAACCAAGGTGCTTTCAAAAAATTCGCAACATTCCAATGCATTACCGTCACAATAAGAAGGCGTGGATGACAATGGAGCTTTCTAACAAATTTCTTAAGATGGTGGATGATGCAATGAAAGCTAAAAATCGAAAGATATTACTATTCATTGACAATTATGTCGCATAATGGGTACCCTAATCTCAGCAATACAAAAATAAATTTTTGCCAGCAAACACCACCTAAAACCTGCAGTCTCTTAACCAGGGTATTATAAAACATTTCAAGTTATGGTTATTAATCTGGTTAACAGCATTGACGAAAAAAAAAATGTTTAAATTTACACTATTTACGGCAATGCAAATTTCGTACAGCATTCATACAACTGTCAGCACAGCTTGCATTCAAAACTGCTTCCGTGCTTGCGGTTTCAATAAAGATGTCAATGAAGACTAATGTCAAGACGAGAATTTGGACATAGATTAACGTTACGTATATCTGAGGACTCTGAAAATGCCACTCGATGATAATAGTAAGTGAATATCGATGATGACGTGACTGTGTCTGGTATGCTGACAGATTATGATATTTTGGATGAAGTAGTGGCTATTAGGAATGAGGGTGATGAGGAAGATAGCGACGATGAAGTAGAACTTATGACGAATAAACAAGCCAAATCGGTCACTCAAGAGCCTCGATATTATGTTTCAAAGCATGATGTCCCAAAAAATGTTTTTGATTACTTAATATGCTTGGAGAACACAATTGAAAACATAGGCGAAAAGATCATCAAGCAATCAAAAATAAATTTTTTTTTAAATAACAAGCTTTTTCATGATTTTTTGTATTCTAATGTAATTTTTTTTTTTTTTTTGTCTATGGTAGTACATATTTAAGATGTTATTACGTGTATGTGAATTGTGCGCTTAGTTTTAATAAAGTTAAACAATATGTATAGAAAAATCATATAAAATGTAAAAGCCCCGTTAACTCGTATTTTTATGTTTTCCACCTCGTTAAATCTGAATCTCGATAATTTGTAAAATGCTATTCTCTTGCCATTTCGAATTATCGGTTTTCGACTGTATACGATATTTTTTTGTATAAAAGAGTGTGAATAAGAACAAGAACACCAGAAACTTTTTTGAAGCGAAGAAAAGTGTTTCAATCAATGATAGATTACTCAGTGGTGGTAGACATAGCAGCCGAAGCAATAAAGCGAGAAAAATGGAATATTGTGCAGTAGTAACGCTGGACATCAGAAAAAACCATAATTAGTCATGGATACACCATAGTACTACTTGCGAAATATTGTTTTCAGCTATTTCACCAATAGAAGGTTGAGATATAAAACCGACGAAGGAAAAAAGTATTATAAAATCTCCGCGGGTGTCCCGAAATGGAATATTATGTTCGACGGAATTCTGCATTTACCATTACTACCAAAAGTAAAAGTAATCGAATTCGCAGACAACATCGTCGTTGTAATCCTTGCAAAAAATATTTGTGAGATAAATTCAGCTAATAACAATGCAATCAGTCTCATCAAAGACTGGCTAATATCAACTTACCTAGAATTAACAGATCATAAAACGAAAGCTGTCCTAATAACCAGCCGCAAAAATGTGGAATCCGTGAACGTAGGGGAAAGAAGTCAAACCATTCGGTCAAAAAACTATATAAAATACCTAGTAGTAGTACTTAACTATTGACTAAGCTTCATGCATTACATCGAGTATTCGGGCAAACATGCATCAAGGCTTCAGGCAGCTTTTTTTGGAATACTTTTGAACATTGAAAACCCCGGATATGTTATCTATATCCGGATATTACTATATCCAAGATAGTAAGCTTAGTTCTGTTTAGATGGGAGCACTATCGACAAAGGAAGCAAGGAGAAAATTATCATCAACATACTCGTATCGACCTAGTGCACTTAGGGTAGTTAGTGGCTTGAGATAGATTTCTGACAGAGCATCTTTTGTTATAGCCAGGATAATTCCCATCGATATACATATTGCGGACAGGATACAGAGGGTCTATAATAGCAGAACTTCTATAGGGCTCTCCAATAGGGACTTGAAAACTTTGAATTTAAATTGTGAACGCACCCTTTCACTAATCATCAAATTTTCACTGTCAATTTATTCAGTAAACTCAAAACTTTCATCATGGTAAAGTACACTAACGAGCAACGTCTGCAAATTTTAAAAATTTTCTACAAATATTTGGAGTCGGTGACTGCAACTTTAAGGGCGTTAACTCCAATTTTCGGTCGTAATTCTCGCCCTAGTAGACAGGCAATAACAAATTTAGTGCAAAAATTTGAGTCCACATATTCGTTGCGTGATGTTGCCGTGTCAGTGAGACAACGGGTTGGTCGAAGTGTCCAAATCAAGAATTGGGCATCGCTCAGACCACATTATGGCGTATTTTGCGTAAGGATCTTGGTTTACACCCATACAAGATCAAGCTGACTCAAAAATTGAAGCCGATGGACTATTTGAAGCCACGTACGTTCTCCGATTGGGTTCTGAAGAAGATGCGCTAAGATGATGAATTTCAACGCAAAATCATCTTCAGTGACGAAGCTCATTTTTGGCTCAATGGGTTCGTCAATAAGCAAAATATGCGTTATTGGTCGGGTTCAAACCCACATGTGCTTCATGAATCACTACTTCATCGCCGGTTTGCATGCCGGCGGCACTATTGGGACATATTTTTTCGTCGACGATAACGATCTTCAGAAGCCGATGGACCATTTGAAGCGACGTACGTTCTCCAATTGTGTTCTGAAGAAGATGTTCCAAGATGATGAATTTCATCATCGTTCTTCAATAAGAAAAATATGCGTTATTGGTCGGGTGAAATCCCACATGTACTTCATGAATCACCACTTCATCTACAAAAAATAACTGCTTGGTGCAGTTTGCATGCCGGCGGCATTATTGGGCCATATTTTTTCGTTGACGATAACGATCGTCACGTTACTGTGAATGGTGCGTTTGGGCCCGAATTGGAAGATATGGACTTGGACGACATGTGGTTTCAACAGGATGGTGCCACAAGCCACACAGCACACGCTACAATCGATTTATTGAAGAGTGTAAGTATGGTGAGCGTGTTATCTCAAGACGTGGGCCAATCGATTGGCCACCCCGTTCGTGCGATTTAAAGTCGCTTGACTATTTTCTGTAGGGCTACGTTAAGTCATTGCTTTATGCAAACACGCCGACGACGTTCGAAGAGCTCAGAGTCAACATTGAAAGCGAAATAGCGGCCGTTTCGGCCGAAATGTGTGGCCGAGTCGTTGAAAATTGGGTCCAACAAATCGACCGCTGCAAACGTGCCCGCGGTGGCCATGTGAACGAAGTCGAGTTCCATTCATAATATTTTGATTGTACTTCAAGTAAATTATAAAGTTTTTGAAATATCTCAAATGATTTGCCTTTTATTTAAAAAAAAAGTTGTCAAGTCGTTATTAGAAAACCCTATAGTATCCAAGACGCAGCAGTTGTCAAAACTATGGAAGAAAAAGAACGACCTCAATAACCGGCCGGCAAGCTCGGTTAATTACAACTATGAAGGGCAAATCAGCTTACAGGTTAGGCAAATAGTGAGGATGGAAACTGTAACAGCCATTCTACGCAGTTATTATCTGATCACTGCGGATACCGAGAGCTCACCTTTTTGCGCTCACTGGCCAAATCAGGAGGAAAACACAAAGCATGCAATATTCAACTACATACGTTTTTTGGGATGGAGAACTGATATACCAAACCCACAGTCAATAACTGACGAAATGTTGCGGTCAGAAGAAAATTAGATAGAGATCTTCACATTTACAACAAACGTGCAATCGAGCTGCGAAAGATCGAAAACATAAGACGTGCAGGTGCAACAAACATAGGAGATATGACACAGATTGCTTACTAGACCAGTTGGATGATTGAACTAAGTGTTTAGGGTGTAAGCCTGTTCCTGGAATCGACCAATCAGGTTAGAGAATCGTTCTTGCCAGTACCCCGGGTTACTGGTATCTATGAAGATTACGCACCCTTCGGCGCAGGAAAAAAAAATACTGAAATTTTTTTTAAGACTCTCTATATACTTTAAAACGTGAAAATATCACAAAATTTTCATTTTCTATTGTACTAATTACTAATAAAATAACAAAAAGAAATAGAAAACACTTTATTGCATTTTAGACGAGTTGTAGTATTCCTATGAACACACAATTCGTCTCAACAGTTCTTTATAAAGCTTATCTTCACTGCTCCAATTTCAAAAGGTTGCTTTGGGGATGGAGATACCATAAACACCATACCATAGGAAATAAGAACAGGACCATACATGGACTTAAAAAATTTGTTAGAACTAATGTCGATTATATATACTTATGTTTATTTCACCTCCATATTCCACAGGATAAGAGTTAAAAGAGTTCACTTACTCAAATGAAGAAAAAAATTCCTGAAAGTGGGTTAAGTTTTTTGTTTTTTTATTTTTAATGAACGGATGTGAATGGAAAACTCTTTCGTCGTTGTTGCTGCAAATTTCATAGAACCACTTAAGAGGAAAAGTTTTCAACTTCAGTTGAAAGCTAAGTACTTGTAAATTGTAAACTCCACAATTTGAAAAGACGTTTTAATTAAATTTCTTTTTTTATTTTTCGAAAGTAGTTTTCATTGATTGCATATGCATATATAGTATAAAATTTTGAGAGCTTTGCACAGGTATGATCTAACTCATGAAGACTGGATATGGAATATTTTTTGACTGGCTTTAGGCAGTAGAGCATGAATATGCATTGACCAACTTTCGGATTCCCAGTCACTATTAAGGCAAGCTTTGTTGCTTCAACCAGTCAAAGTGGTAATTCGCATTGCATTGTCTTATGTAAATTGATGATAAGCATCTCAAATAACAGAATTGTGTTGCGGCACTTCATTTAGAAATCCTGCGAATGGCCATGTCAAGTACGCGATCTTCTGCAAGCTCAGGTGATGTAGATATACAGGATGTTTTGGAAACTTTAAATGGTGACTTCTGAATATATGTTGAGATAAGTTAGTTTAGGTAAATGGCCGTTGGTGTGCATTTGGACCTGTAAATTGCTTATCGTAATACAGTGATAACTGCATAGACGTTGCACCGTGAGAAGTGTGAAGTCGGAGCAAAGGAAGTGCTCCACAGATGCTTCTTCCAATAAAACTTCTTTTGAAATTCTTGTGAGGAATACTCAATCCCTCTGCGTATCTTCCGATCACACAGTGTGCCGTAATTATGTTTATGAATTTGGAAAATTTTCTTCTCCTAACATTGATCAGCTCTCTTGATTGGTTGGGATCAAGTTTTCCAATTATCTTCTGGATATGAAGTTGACTTGATGAGCCCATGATATGTTTGAAAGGTTGATATTTGTTTAGCGTAGAATATTGGTTGCCTTTTATTTTTCCTAGATACCTGACAGTTCAATAGCGAAGCACTTTTAACCGCTCTCGAGTTGATGGTGTTTAAAGTAAGGGATATGGTCGTCGATTAATTGCCTCTGTGGTATATCTGTTCCTCGGGGGCGGATTCAAAGGGTTTTGGACCGGAGTATTGGAGTACATCCACTCTACATAACCTAGCCATCTCTATCGTTTGACTTTCGCTCTTCTGGCTAAGCCGATGTTGCGATGCAGCCCAT
This sequence comes from Volucella inanis, assembly GCA_907269105.1. NCBI lineage: Eukaryota > Metazoa > Arthropoda > Insecta > Diptera > Syrphidae > Volucella > Volucella inanis. The sequence continues at coordinate 156,855,892 of OU026153.1, forward strand.
ACAGTACGTCGTTGTATCTACTCCTCCACTCGTGGTGAGTGGATCGAAAATCACAAGAAGATTTTTCCTCTTAAAGCAGTTAAGAGAGCCCTCATCCATTTTTGATAAAGTCCATGCCTCTGCTCAATAGGATATGACTGGGATTATTGGGGTCTTATATTGGGTTATTTTTGTTGTTCGAAAGGGGGCTTTGCTAGTCAATTGCCTTCTAAGCCCAAAGAAGCAGCGATTGGCAGGAGTAAGCCTCTAGCTCAACGCTCATTTACAATGAAATTCCAGCTATCAGCTCTTTGTACAAGGCCAATCTGCTTGCTGCACATTTTGCAGCCAGTTCAACACTTCAAGATTGTGCTTTGTCCCCGTCTACACTTGATTGCGTCGATTTTCAATGGAATGAGTCCACATTTACACTAGTATAGTAGCAAAAGTATTAATAAAAGATCTTAATATGGTATAAGATGGTATAAGACGGTATATCTCCACTTCTTCTGAAGAGATATTCCTCCTCGCTGGCGATATCACTGCGTAAGCTTTTTCATTAATCGTACTGTTTCTGTCTCTTTCCGAGCAGATTTAAAACAGTATTTGTTCAGCCCGGTTCTAAAAAAGGCGAATCTTCTTCTCTCTCCTCCTACTGACCCATTGCACATATGTCCATTATTTTCAAGGTCATGGTACCGCTGATAAACCGCCATGAAATATCTTGAAATGCGAAAACTTCTCAATGATCGGCAGCATGGTTTTCGTACTAACAGGTCCACAGGTGATTTGATGGCATGTTTCACCAAAAAGTGAAACGTTTGACAGAGTTTGGCATCAGGCTCTACTGTCGGAAATGCGTGCTTTTGGAATCGATGACTCTCTTCTTCAATCGAATAGAAATTAACTTTCGAAAGGTTCAATTCAAGTTGTCTTGGATGTTTTTAAGTCCAATATTAACAAAACAAATACTAGTGGGCCCCAGGGTTCAGTTCCGTCTCCGACATTCTTTTTAATGATCTCTTATCTGCTACTTTTAATCCAATATATTCCTTTCCTGATGACAGTACTCTCTGCTTTTCATATTCGCTCTTCTGCTCTTCGGCTGTAGAACAGGAATGGCAGCGTATGTTAAGTCCTTTAAATTCCGATATATGGAATCAATTGGAGAACTATCAGCAAAGTGGAATTTAATGCTTCCGAAACTCAATGCTGACTGCTATCATAACAGCAAATCTAAATACCCAGTCATTATCCATGAATGGCACTTGAATCGTCGAAACCCAACAATTTTCAATTCTCAATGTGCGTCAGTGACAATCTACTAAGAAACTACCACATATTCGATTTCGAAAAAAAATCTGTGAAACGTTTAGCTTCCTCAAATGATGTCATAAATAATTTTCCACTCTGATCTTACCTCAATATCTAAGGCATTCATGCGCCTAAAATTGGAGTACAATGTCCACATCTGGTCAGGTACTGCTAAAACATAAAATCAGAGGTGATACCACATAATATCAGGCAGTCAATTGAAACTCTTGAACAACAAAATAATGTCGCCTGTCTCATTTTGTTTTATCGCTATTTCCGCCCCTTCTACCGTAACACCTTTCTCGCTATGAATTGTCATCACTATACCCTCAAGCCCACTTTTGGACGTACTCTGAAATATCTTCATTCGTTCCTAAGCCGTACAACACGCTTATGGAATGCGCTTACGAACTCTATATTTCCTATTCATTATAACTTGCAACAAGAAATACATACATCGGTATTTCTGTTTTCTACTACCTCCCTGATTTTCCTTCGCACGCGCTGTTTTTCCTTGACCGTGCCCTCATTGACCTTCAAACCTATTAACACCGCTTCCATCTCAATACTACCAAAAGCGCCACTGATTCTGCTTTCTTGCAATTATGTCAATATTCTCGGCGTATTTGAATAATTCTGAGCGGACTTTTGAAAGATATTGGGCCTCTTGTGTTGGCGCATGCATTTTGCACTATTCTTTCAAGAATAATGTTAAAAAAATTGTACGACAGTGCTTCACCTTATCCAAATCTGTTTTAGATATCAAAGGCTCCAATGAGATTCTTGTCATTCTGCACAAACGGACGAGTTTGGCAACACAATATATGTCGTCTCTATAGACGCGGTCTAAAAATCGATGAATAGGTAGTTCGCTCATACAATACGGCAGAGAGGATCTTGTATGCTATGTTAAAAAGACTGATACTTCTGTAGTTGGTGCAGTTCAGAGCCTCTCCTTTCTTGAGTATCAGAGAAAGAATGTTGAGGTTCTATTCACGATAAGTTGATGTATGCTCTTTGCCAAGGCCGTCCGTTCTATGATAGTCATATTCTTAGATATGGCTATCATAATTTTATCCAGGTCGGGTGAACAGAATTGTTGTCCTACATCATTCAGGTTGAAATCACGTATTTGATTTATTTTTTTCGTAACTTATGTAAAAGTTATCAAGAAATAATAACATCTCTTCTCCTGATGCTGATTTCATCGCCCATGTGTTGCCAGCGATAGAACATAAGCTTTATTTCATACCGATGCAATTTGCATTGGATGTATAACTGAACACCAGGTGAATTCTCACTGTTACAAGTGTCACAACGACGATTATGTCGTAAAACAATTGCTTGATTTTTTTTTCTAAGATTTTCACGTGAGACCGAAATTTGTTTAGGTGTTCTTTTTTATCACTTGTCTTGTCGTTTTCGAAATGAAGCATTGTTAAAAAATATAAAACCGTTTTCGTAGCATAACAGATCGAGGAATATCTACTTTATATATTTCTTGGTTGACCAATATTTTTGAAGATTACCAACTCTTACAAGACCCATCCACATCATTAACCCCAAAAATGGTTTCATTTCGTCACCATCTGATTTGGTCCAGTTTGCGACTCTTGCACATTTCTGTTCCATCTTAATCGATATCTTTTGTTCTCTAAATCTGTTTGTTTCTCTAACAGGTGTATTACTTCATCGTTTATCAACTGGTGAAATACTTCCAAAGGGCTAATATTTGCTGAAATCTTTTGTTGTAAGATGAATTTGCTGGCAAAAGGAAAAGATTTGTGCACACCGATATAGAAAATCCGTTGTTATTCTTCAACATTTTTAATGCGTGGATTGTCAACGTCCTGCAAAAGATCGTTTAGATCTTTGTGTTCTTCTTCAGCTTCTAAACTATGTACAATGTAAATTGTTTATAATAATCTTTTAATCATCTGATGATTATTCTGACGACTATGCGGAATTATTAATAGAATCTAGTTTCATAGTAAGATCTTCTACAATACATCTTTATCAGTCAGTCTTATATTTTTCTAATGTTCAAGCCTTCAAAAAAGAAAATAGTAAGAAAATGGTTTCTTGAGCACGTCTTACATATCTGAATGACATGGCCTACAACGTTAAAATTTATCGAAAATTCATTCAGGGCCACGTCATTCACATATAAATGAATATTATTTATAAAATATTTTTAAAAACAAAAATGACCAAAATGTATTGGAAATATGTTCTTTTATTAAAACAATTAAAAAATAACCAAAAAAACAAGTGTCTATATGTGAATATGCGTTCGCTTACATGCCGAACGCTTAGGACTCTTTGTCTTTGCCTCAGTCAAAAGCAAATGTTATTGTAATGAGGCAGGTTTGATTTTGATGAGTGATTTTCCACGGGCCCTTACGGTTGTGCCGATTATGTCGAGTCCAAATTGACAGTCTTAACCAATTTAATGATATCATTTTCAGTTCTGGCTTGGTGTCCTAGCCGCTACTGTTGGGTATCTATTTTTATCGAAAACATATACAATATTTTGTTTACTCACTAACTAAACCGATCTTCTTCGCTTCTAGTTCCATAACCGCAAGTGCTCCAACATCTAAATTTATTTCTGTAAGCCCAATGTCGTCAAAGTATGCTTGCAGTTACAGACTTTGTAAAAATTGCTTCTTTCCTTCGTTCTAGGAAGTTAAGAGCTAGAGAATAGCACGAATCGTGCTGAGATTCCATTCAATGGGGAGACGTTAATCTGAACATATTTTACAAATGAGTTGGTGTTGCTGAGTCTCCCCTCTTTTAATTGATTTGGCCGACAGTCCTTTTCCATCATACAGCCTTATTGAAGTTAAGCTTAGATTTCGCTATTAAGTACTCTTTTGATCGGATGGAAGTTGTTGTTATCATCCATTATTGCGGTTGAATGAATTATTTTAGATGACAGGAGAATGTTGGTCCTGCAGTTAAACTTTCTGTAGAAATATTGCTTCCATATTTTTAGCACCTACTGTAAATCTACTATAACGTTCCCATCTCTACATTCTACTGTTCGATGTTTGTATTCTTACTAAGTACTTTTGATTGGCCCATCAAACTTTTCGTAATAATTTTCTGGAAGCGCTTATTTACGGCTGCATGTGGACTGTTAAGGATCTGAACATTCCGCATATATAGCTTTAAGTCGTCGTCAGTTTTTCATTTCCTGGGGTCTTCATGCTAGTGCCATTTACAAGGCCGTCTTCTTTGTTATATTTTATGTGGTCGGGCAGTAAACCTAGCAGCACAACACCCAACCTAGAAGGATATAGTATATCATACCACTATAGTGGTCTTAGCATTAGCGTTGGTTCAATTGAAGCCATTCCGCTACAATCTCTATTTCGACAATCTAGCTAGAGCCTGAACTTCAAATGTATCGAAGTAGCTCAACTAAGTCCATCTCTGGATCTGGCTCTAAGAGAGTGCCTCCGTCGAAACATTCTGTAATCTACCTGAAATGTGTGTATGGACCGGAATTTACTCAGATGTAAGGACTGAATGTTTCTACACACATTGATTAACCACATCGAACAATCTATACAATATAGAGAATAAACAATAGTCGCATTTATGGACATAAAACGTGCACTTAAAAACGTCAACACATGTTGACAACACAACACTATTAACTCTGAAGATGACTCACTTTATCACTCTTGTGCTAAATAGCAGGATTATCAACTCCAAACAAGGTCAGGCTTCTAATAAAAGAAGTATTAGCAGACGTCTGATACAAGGCGGTATTCTTTCACCCCTTCTCTGCAACTTAGTGACCAATGAACCACCACTTTTCCTAGAAATGGGTAGTACCAGTGTGGTTGCATATGCATATGATATTACCATATCCGTTATCCGTTCCAGGAAAGTATCTCAACATCATTAAGAACTCTTACAGTAAAATTTTCACAGATCAACACCTTTGGCGGATAGCTGTAGATTCGGAGTAAACATCTCAAAACTGATCTTATCCTCTTTTCCAGAAAATATAAAATTCCAATCACATACCCTACCTCAATCAACGGTACCGACTTAGTCTTTTCCGAACTACAGAAATATCTGGTATTAATTTTAACAGGGAACTAAACTAGAAACGAAATATTGCAGAAAGAATATGGAAAGCTACAGTAGCTACAGTATACAATACAGTCAACTGTAGAAAACTAAACAAACCCCGAAGGACCACATGCACATAAGCGGAGCCTTACGTACTACTCCCTCCGAGGCATTGTATACTTGATATCCATCGATATTTTCAGGAAAGTCACTGATAATAAAGCTAATAACACTTTAGAAATTGTTTCAGAAAACATCGACTACACTATGCCCCAACATTAGTTTGACAAAAATATTCATATAACATAAGCATCACGTCCAGATCTTTCTTGAAGGAATACGCTTTCATGGACGACAAGCCAATTCGTTTCTGTTCAAATGGATCCTAAGGCTGATAGAGAGCTTGGTGCCAGTGTTTTCTCAGATAATCTTAACCCAACCTTTCCTTCCGCCTTCCAAATCACTGTTCCGTCCTGATTAAAGAAACACGTGATATCTGCATCTTTTTGGATAGTCAGGATACCTGGCCTGGCCACAATCTCATACAATTCTAAAACCGCCCTTGACCGCCGATTGTCTCTCAGGAGAGCAGTTCAATGACCATCTACAACACAGAGATGTTCCAGGGAATTGTAGGGCCGACAAATTCGACAAAATTGAAATCACTCTACCTATCCTAGCTGCAAAAGATATCATTGATATTACCAATCCCTACGTGCAAACCAAAACTGAAGTTGAAGGAAACATAGGTATCATCCCTTGATCTAAAAGGCAAGCATACCAAAAGGCAGAAATTCCACTTGGGAGTTTTATTCTAAAATGATTTAAAAGATCTGAAAAATGATGTAGACGTCAACAGTTTCCTAAACTTAGAACTTTAACTGGTTCTTAGATCAGAAGGGTCGCGGACCCACGTTGCACATAAATTGATAAATAGCCCTATGTGGATTGGTTTTTCCCACAGTCACTTCAACCTAGCCTAACTTAAGGTCTGAGTGTTCAGTTTCATAAGCATCATTCGATCCAGCTTACTTCAGAATGTTAGCCCGTTAGCAGGCGAATCGCATGCCTGAGATGACATTAAGAATATTGCAGTTCAAACGCACGGTCTAGACACTGTCAAGTTCTTCAACTCGTACTTATTTCCCACATGCAAGTGTAAATGTAGCAATGTATATATAGCAACTTTTAAATAGGAATTAAATGGACAAATTAAAGGGCAAGAAAGGGACTCACATGCAGTCCTCTTAGCATCGAAAACACAGTCTCATTCATCCAAGATCTGGGCAACAGTGATACCGCTAGGTCCGATGACTTATTTACCGATGTGGTAAGCTATGGCAAATCATTCCTACTTGTCGCATATGAGTATTAAATCGTATCGAACGATTTGGATCACTACCTTAAGTGGGATATTTGTTTCCTTTGGAAACGTGTATTCATCTTATAAAAATTCATCTGTCCTTTTCTCTTTCCGCCACATACATAAATTTACACTTTTTTGTCGACAGCCAAACGCCATAAGTGTGCGTTTTTATTTCGTTCGATTTATGTTCATAAGTTTCAGTTTTCTACTAAATTTTTGTCTCAATTGCAATCCAAGGCAAGTCCTTCCAAGTAGTGACAAAAGTGTAAAAGCCTTTAACAAGTTGACTAGATTTGGCCCGATCAAGTTCAGGCTTGAGATATTCTAATTTTTCTAGATGTAACATTTAGTCTTAGTCTGTATAGTTATGTAAATACCTATGTGTATAGTATATGCAGAAAAGGGTTAAAGTAAATTGATCCCACACCGAGGTGTTTTTTTTTTTCTAAGCCAAGTATTTTTTGTTTTACTGACAATGTTCACAAAAAGTTTTCCCTTCTCTAACTATTAAACTCATTTCCGATTTAAAACAATAAATTTACAGCATATTCAAGTCATAAAAAGATGGCAAAATTGAGATACAAAAAGCAAACAATTAATAATGTTGCTTCTACAAACAAGGTGAAATTACCCTTAATTAACCTTTCCTCCCGAAGCTTGTTAAGCTATTTTTTCACAGTCTTATCTTAACAGTCGAATCATTTTTATGGTTGACATTTTAAATTTTAGTTATTGTCCGTTATTTATTACCTTATTAGGTTGCATTGTGCTTGCAGGTTGCCTTTGTTTACACAAAGCACGCAAAAATCACACAGCCGGTTAACCCTTTAAATTGCCAATGCGATTAGGGCTTTTGTCACGCAATTGTAGGCTAACTGACATGAAGGGACTAAGTACCATATTCATACACCGCTACGTATGTATCCCTGTATGGAAAGGTGAAATTGTAATATTCACTTAAAAGTGTTTGTTTATTTTAAATTGTTTTTTACAAGAACACAGAGAGAGGGATGGCTATAAAAATGCAAAGGATTGAATACAATATGTAAGTGGAACAATACCAAGTAACTGGGCATTGTAATGCGAAAAACCTATAGCGGGAGCAGATGGGAACAGTTTACTGGATGATTGATGTGAAAACCCTTAAAGCGTGTTGGTCTTTCTGTTTATGCTTTTAGGGAAGGTCTTTGTTCTATCGGAGCAGGGCACTCAAGGGAAGGATTAGTTCATTGCATTTCTAGTATTTTACTTGCTTAAATATTCTCAGTTTTTTTGTTGAAAGATAAATAAGTGCTTCAGTGAAAGTGCCCCTGTAGTATCAGCACCCAACGTATTAGCTCCGAGTACCTGCAGTCTGATGCGAGCGTAGGCCGAACACTCATAAAGATAGTGCTTCGCGATGTCGTTCTCATTCTCAAAGCAAACGTCGCAGGATGTTGTGCACTTATGCTTAGGACACTTATGTGCTTAGGTGAGACGTAGTCATCCGCTTCATTGCCCTGTAAGCAGTCTACAGTGGTTCTGAATTAGGAATAGAATTACTCCTATCCGAATTAGTCGAAAACTCTTTTAAAGTCGGTGCAATGCAAATACTCAACGTGTGCTCAATCTTGTCGAGCCTGCCCTCAATTGTTTATACGTAGTTTTGAAAGTTAATTAAATATAGCTCATTAATTTTGCTCAAGCTCTTTGACATGAAGAAAGTTAGAGTTCTTTTGCTGTTGGTCAGCATGCAGTCATTTTTCAAATTTTCGACATAAATTCTATTTCTACCAGAGGTTCGAAATGTATGCCATAGTCAGGGGTCTTATTTTGTATTCCTTTTCTATAGAAAATGTATTCACAATTCGGAAATTGATATAGAAAAAGCACAGTTTGAAGGTTTAGTGCATTTTAGGCAGACCATCATATAACCAACTAAGGAATTCACCCCGTCATTGGAGGCAAGGCAGAAGTCTAACCAACTTTGGACTAGGCTTGTGAAAGCGCCTAACGTTAAAGGTCCAAGTATTAGTGATATTACAATAACTGGTTAAAGAAGATACGTTTAAATTAAGCAGATAACAATTAGTTACAGGAAATGTATTTCTTAGCGTGGGCTGATGGCAAACATCATGCCAAACCCAAGTTGAGGTAAAATAAGGTGAAAGTTCATGGTGGTTCACCATTAGAACAAACAGTTTCTGAAATATTACATCCCGAAGTGGCCGTGAGTGGGATGTCTACATCGAAGTCATTTGGCATACAGGCGCAGACTCACACATACGAGAAACCGAAGCAATGAACGCGCACGATGTGGAGAATTTTGCTTTACTATCGTCTCCGATGTACGCGGACGAACCGAGTTCTTCTTCGTGCAAAAAATCGCGAAATTACACAACGAAACGTTCCGCATTGAAAAAAAAATGTCGCCATTCAAGATAAAGTTTACACAAAGAATGAAACTGATAAAACAAGTAACAAAACTATAAAAAAAAAATTTAGCTTAAAGAAAAAATCTTATATTTAAAAGTGCAACGAAGCTAATCCAAAAGAAATATTTAAATAAAAAAAGACAAAAACTAGTTCAAGACTCAATTTATAAGTATGCATTTTTTCAAACCAAGTTTTTATAATTTCATGCTTATGTACAATACCGTATATAAAGATGTAATATATAATTAAATAAATAACATATAATAATAATAAAAATATGTAAAGAATGGATTAAAAAAGATTACATTATAATAATGTAAAAAAAATAATATTTTTTCAAATTTTACGTCTATTTATGTTATATTTTACTAAACAAATAACATGGTAAATACACAGCAAGGTACAATTTGTACACTTCTTCAAACTACTTCTTTTTTCAAGTAACCTCCTTGACTGCCAGAATACGCTGCTACTGCAAAAAAGATTATGGTGCCTTGAAGTTCGTTCATATTTAGGCAGACATACCAGATTTCAGTGCGATACTGTCTTTAGTTTTGTTTTGACAGCTGATTATTATTGACGTGTTTGGTATCATGTTGAGTATGGACAAAAACGATTTTCTTTCCCTCATATTGTAAAATATTATTTTTTGAGAGGCAAAACGGCGAAGAAATCAAAATAAAAGTTGGATAAATATTATGGGGCTAATGCTCCGTCAGATTACCCCGTCAAATATTGGTTTCAAGAGTTTCGTGGTGGCCGCAACTCCACTTCCGATCAAGTCCGCAGCGACAGGCCCTCCGATGCGGTTACAGAGGACAATGTCACAAAAATACACGAAATGGTGTTGGCTGACCGGAAAGTGAAGGTTTCGAGAGTTTCGTGGTGGCCGCAACTCCACTTCCGATCAAGTCCGCAGCGACAGGCCCTCCGATGCGGTTACAGAGGACAATGTCACAAAAATACACGAAATGGTGTTGGCTGACCGGAAAGTGAAGGTGTGCGAGCTAGCAGATACCACAAAGATTAGTACTGAGTACACACGCCATATTTTGGGCAATATTCTGCATATAAAAAAGTTATCCTGCCGCTGGGTGCCGCGCATAATCACTCCTGACCATAAACACGAACGCGAGAGCACTTCGAAAGAGTGTTTGGACTTGCTGATGTAGAATTGGGCGGACTTTTGGCGTCGATTGGTAACTCTTGAACACCATAGAATAGAATCAGTGCCCGGCAATGTACTGAAGCCGGCACGAGTGCTCCGAAGCGGCCGAGGAAGGCGTGATGGGTCGGAAAGGTTATGGCGTCGGTTTTCTGGGATTGTCATGGCATACTCTTCGTGGACTACCTCGAAAAAGGGAAAACCATCAACAGCGAAGGTTGGTGCATTATTGGAGCGATTGAAGACCGAAATCGCTGCAAAACGGCCTCACATGAAGGTAAAAAAAATTTTGTTTTTGCAAGACAATGCACCGGCGCACAACCACGGCTAAAATCAATTACTTACGGCTCCAATTGCTGTCGCATACACCGTATTGGATCCCTCGGACTATTATCTCTTCCCAAACCTCGAAATATGGCTCATCAATAAAAAATTCAGCTTACGCTAGGAAATCATCGACGCCACGGAGGAGTATTTTGCAGACCTTCCGGAAAATTACTTTTCGGACGGGATCAAGAAGTTGGAAAATCGCTGGAATAAATGTATCAAACTAAAAGAGGACTATATTGAATAAAATAAAAAAAAACATTTAGAAAAAAAAATTTCTTCATTTCCGCAAGCAAAGTGTCTTCAATTGTTAATGGTTCTACGGTTGGTAACAACATGAGTTAAGTATCTGAGTTGCTTTGTTCGGCAATTATCTAAGCTTGCTTTTTAACACAACGAAGGTTTGCAAAATCAAATTTCTTACAATTAAAATTTTGTCATTGAAATTGGCTTCCCCAGAATTTTCAATTGCCGTTAGATATGGTGTTAAAAGCCGAGATTCAAGGGGATATCCGAGATCACCTTAAACGTTTAAAATATAAATGAAAAATTAAAAGCCCACAAGCCTTTCACTTGGAATACTTACCTAAAATCAATTAGATTTTTCTCCGAAATGCGACGCACCTACAAACTTTCAAAATACCATATTTCGCATTACTCACAATCACAACAGTGATGCCATGTTTTAGCTTCCTTTTAAAATAAAGATGCTTCATCAGTCCAGGCCTGATAATTTAAATATGGCAATACTAATTAAACATGTTTTACTCTGATATATATCCCGAATCACACGAGAGCTGTCAAAAAATCACCCTTTACAAATCACCAATCAAACCGTTTTGCTCTTGATTGGGTTTTGTATACAATTGTAAGTGCATTTTGAACAGAAAGTTTTTCATAAGCATTTTCTGCTGTTTGCTTTTGCTAGCTAATGTATGTAACTCGTACGACAGACTTCGGAAGGTCTACACCAAATTGAAGTAAGAGGCAAAGTAGCGAGATGGATTTAAAACTACTTCACAGAAAAAACAACAGAAGTACGGATATCCAATGTGACAGGCAGGAGAAGCAGAGCAAATACAATATCCCACAAGGCTGTTAATTAGGACTAATTTAATTCATTCTCTTTATAAATGAACTACTACATTCGCATTTGCAGATGATATTGGCATTGGGGTGGAACTTTGAAGCCTTAATACAAAAAAAAAAAAACATAATGGCAAGGTTTCAAGACTGTGCCACGACAACATTTAACTGATAGGCTGTGTGTAGATCGAAGTGATCCACATAGGAGCTCCACAGTGATCAAGTTTCCCAGAGAAACGAATAACAACAATTAGAAGCAAAGCTATTGAAGAAGTCAAAAATATTTAATACGAGGAAATCATAGTAGATTACAACTTCAATTGGCATGATGATATATATCGATGATGATATATATGGTATACAATATATGAAATCTAGAAGAATTTTTATTACTAGTTAGCCGAGACCCGGATAAGTTATGGAATACTAACTCGCTGTAATGTCTTCAAAGGTCACAAAGATTCTACATATTTCAAATATTCAACAACTTATACTGGTTGCATACAACGTATACTTATTAATAATAAGATAAATCTTTTTGGAGTATTTGATGTCCGAAGTATTTCTAAGACATATGTAGTTGACTAAGAATATTACGATGAAAATAGATTTCTATTCTATTCCTCATAATTAGAACACAAGAAGACGATTCAAACAACTACTCGAAACTCCGGCAAAGAACAATATTTACGGATGAAGACAGCTACCGCACATGGATCCGACACTTTTTAATTCAATATCAGACACCCTAAGAATACCAAAAGCTATAAAAAACTTTTTAAGTTGTATGTCCTGAACGTGAATGCTATTAACTATTTTTATTAACACCTTGATGTTATACCGTTTAATGTTAAAATAATTTAAGCCAACATAATCAAACATTGTTAGCTTCCAATTAAAGTAATAAAATAATGTATCAATGGTATACCAACAATCCGCAGATAAGCCTTCTGCTGTGCGGGTAACATAAATTAATTTTATTAAGTTACTAAATAAATAAAATTAAATGGAAGTTTCGAGCTCGCGACAATTAAGCGAGCATCTTATGACAATCCACATCAACGCTAAATTTGCCGTCATAAGCTTATTATGCCATGAGCCACGTTTCTACGTACTCCTCGATAAGACATACGAGCAATATCCTAAAGATAGAATTCTTACAGTTAGTAAGAATAACATACACGGCATCACTTTTGTGAACGGGCTTAGATTTATTGAATTTGCGATAGGACGAAATTTCACTATAGCAAACACTCGGTTTCCTCATCTCAATATACACAAGAAGGTATGGCGGAGGAGACATTTCGAACTATGAAACGATTGACCCAGATCACTTCTTGGCTAAATCATAAATGAGGATTTCCAAAGCGCCAAAACAAAGAACTACTATGAGAACATATAACACAGGTCAAATCTTCGGTCAAAATCTTCGCCAAACGCGTTTCACGAAATCTCTTAACAACTCCTCTGGCGCCAGTATAAAATACCGAAGACTAAATGCAACTAAACTAAACTAAAAGCCTACAAAGCGATGCTGCAACAAAGAATGAGAGTAACTCGTGAGGTCAAGAAATAGAAGAGACGGGAAGAACATCGGCTTCTCCAGAAGAAGAAGAAGGAGCAAGAGAAATGTGCGATCGAAATTATTGAAATTTTTTACTTCAGAAATAACATATGGTCGTAGGCAAGAAGACCCGTACAGAAACCCTGCAGAAATGACAAAGGAAATCTTGTATTAGAGTAACAGTCGGTGCCGTGAATATCGAAAAACTTTTTCTGCTGACTCTAGAACTAGAACATTCTAGTTAGCCAATGATTGCCAAAACTTTTATCCACCTGACCAAAATGAAGTAAGGATAGCAATATCTAAGTTGAAATCAAGCAAAACACCTGAACCTGACAGCTCAATAATCGAGGTATCCAAAGCTGTTGAAAATGAATTTGTAGAGAGCATACAGCAACTTATTTCTAAGATCTGATTATAAATGTACCATATATGCCTGATGAATGGAATTTCAGCACTGTGTACCCACAAAAAAGTAGGCCCCTCACCTGCGTCAACTATAGAAGTATAAGTCTCCTCAAAATTGCATACAAAATCTTATTGGCCATATTGTGTCAACATTTAAAACCCTTCGCCAAAGAAGCTAATTGGGCCATACCAGTGTGGTTTCAAGCCGGGAGAGTCCACATTTGACCAAATTTTCACACAAAGCAGATCCTGGAAAAGCTTAATATAGACCATCTTTTCATCAATTTAAAGGCTATCAAAGGTGGTAAAGACTTAATCGAGTCAAAAAAAAATTAGACAAGGTGCGCGGAACTCACAAACGTTGATTTAGAAGTACAATAATTTCATAAGTCTAGCGTACGCCAATTTGGAAAACACAGCGGGGTAACACCGATGTGTTCGCTAGTATTGAAATGGAAGCTGCTAAAATGGGTTTAGTTGCAAACGGGCGGCAAAACCAAATATATGCTCTTAACAAGAAGAGACATGCAACATCGATGAATTGTAATACTCACATAACATTGAAATACATCTATAATTTCGAGGCATTAAGGGACTCTGCCTATCTGGGCTCTGTTATAAATTCTGCCAACAACAGCTTAGCAGATATAAAATGAAGAATTACTCTTGCCAATTGCTCTTTCTGTGTGCTGAATCACCTTGATTATCCAATTCCTACTTTATGTCGATGAAGAAGATCTCCTCGGTCCCTTCGAAAGCAAAATCCTTCGAAAAATATTCGAACCCGTTTACGTTGATGGGCTTTGGAAGAGAAGTATCAACGATGAACTACACGAGCTGTGTGGTGACATCAATCTAATCTGAAAACTGTGTATTAGGACATGTTTGAATGAACACTTATCTTCCGACTCGCAAAATCTTCGGATCTAGCCCAAACCTACAACCTGTAGAGGAAGATATATTTAGGGGCGCGCACATGTGGATGAGAAACTCAACCGACTAAGAATTGTAAATTGAAAGCAGTTAGTTTAGGGTTAGGGTAACTGAAGAACCTTGAACTGTGGCCTACATTAATGAGCAAGTATAATACAGCAACTTATTTTCAAAATATCACCAAATGTGAAAGTAAACTTAATGAAGAGGAGAATATCAAAATCGTTTGTCTAATGCTTAACTAAAAATATCCTCCGATCTGCTCTAGCGATAGTTGCTACTATGTTCGAAATTAGGTATAAGATCCTTTTGAATACAATATACTGTGATCCATACCTTAAACAATATCTTGCTATACAATTAGGCTTGCTATATCCGACTCGACATTGATACACTCTACACGTATCTTCTCGATTTTAGAATAGCCATGGCAGTGTTCAGAAAAACGAGCTATAAAGTATTATCTCCAGTACCCTGCCAATCTTGTCTCATAATAAACTTTGTGGTGTCAGTGGTGTAATCAAAAATCCACGCTTGTTTTCGTGGAATAATTCCAAAGTCGTACTTAAAAAGCAAACAAGCTGATGTTATTGGCGAAATATTTTAAGGAAAATACATCTCAATACAGCCGTTGCTGGAAATATGGGAAAAAGTCTACAGACTTGCTCTATTTGTATATATTGGTATTGAGGTTGAAGGGACAAAACTGAGTTGAGGTTTGAACCAGTGCAAAGCAAAAGCCAATCATCGGTTTCAACACTGAACCAAAACAGCCCGATATGTATTTGGAATAATAAAGGTCTATATCTACGGACTAAACAGAGATTTCAACTTAGACCAAACGGTGTAAATTCGGAAGCTTAATCGAATGGTCCGACACGGTGGGTCTTTGATTTGGTCTACAAGAGACTGCATCGCCCTCACACTTCTCTATATGTGTGAACTCGTACTTACATGTACTAAGACATAGGATTATCTATACTAGAAACCCAAATAAATTGACATAAACCAATGTGACTGGTTTAAACAACTGATAATGTTGTGTAAATATAGCCTTATAGCTTTTTAATGTATCCATTCCAGTTTTTCAAAAGGATTTTTATCGTTTACTGTAACGATAACGATGTTTCCCTCTGCGAAGATATTTCGATTGATGTAATGATATGAGCAGTCGAGCCTTAACTGATATTTTTTGAATCATTGGTCCAAGTATTTCGTAAACTACAATACAATACTTAATTACCAGCTAAATTGAATCACTATTTATTGATTGGGAATCGATTGATGTACACCAGAAAATAATACAAATATCCATCTCTGTAAAATAAAATAAAATAAAAATAAAAATAATCCCAGGACTTTGGCATTCTTTTGGCATTTTCCACGTTTCATTTGACCGATCCATGCTGTCGGTGTTTGGTCTACAAATCCGTTTTCAGTGTACCTTCAATACCGCAACTGCAATATTGGACAAGTAACCATGTGGCACACTAAAAAGTAACAAATACAAATAAAACTCCTACTCACCCGATGACTGTATACATGCGGATCAGAATAACTTTAATGTGAATATGATTTTACAGTTGATTACTCGCTCACAGATATTTGCCCGGATTCGGATTTCCCTCTGCGATAATCCCTGTCGTTGAGTGACCCAACATTCGATTTTTTTTTTTGAAAATACAAAAAAAATGTATGCCAACGCTGTGCATATCTACAAAGGCTTGGAATGCTCATCGGCGCCGGCAGTGAGGTAATTTAAGTTTCAATGCACTTCACTTGCAGTCATTTGGGAAATCATTTTGTTTGCTTGTCGGACCTGACTATCGGAATTGCGAACAAATATGTGGATTATAATGTTCGATAAACTTATGCAGGATGGTATGCTGGTTACACGGACTAAGTACAGACGATAGTAATTGAATAAGCACGGGAATATGGATTAATTCCATAACACAATTTGAAATTGAGATATCTTACCGCGAATTGTTCTTACTTTAGAATTCAAAAAACTAACAGTTTTCCAAATTGCATGAGAAAGTGTACCTTAGCTCATTTGTGTTAATTGAAAGGTCTAGGCCTACCAAATACAATTTTTAGAATTAGTCTTATAGGCAAACTGTTATTTAGCAGGAGATGGTTGGTAGAGTGGGGATTCAGATAAGTTTACATGATTTCTGTTAGCAACGATGATAATCGGGACTATTGAAAACGTAGACATGCTTGACCTTTTATAGAATTATACAAGTACAAGAAGAATAAATATAAAATGCAAGGCAATACATAGATATACATATGTTACTTGTAAGAATAATTTTCATGCATGTGATTGTAAATAGCATTGATTAAATAGTCTGAAAAGTCCGTTTTATAGTAAAACACAAAATTTTTGCAAAATTCAACTTTATTTATCAATATAGTTACCTTCGAGGGCGATACACTCATTGAAACGATTTTTCAATCTTTCGATACCAGTTTTGTGGTTCGATTTCGGTTTAGCCTCAAAATAGGCCTCTGTTTCGGCGATTACTTCTTCATCGGTCTTAAATCTCTTTCCGGCGAGCATTCTTTTGAGGTCTGCGAACAGGAAATAGTCGCTGGGGACCAAATCTGGAGAATACGGTGGGTGGGGAAGCAATTCGTAGCCGAATTCATTCAATTTTGCCATCGTTTTCATCGACTTGTGACACGGTGCATTGTCTTGATGAAACAGCACTTTCTTTTTCTTCAAATTCGGCCGTTTTTCTGCGATTTCGTCCTTCAAACGCTCCAACAAAGCAATGTAATAATCGCTGTTGATAGTCTGACCCTTTTGGAGATAGTCGATGAAAATTATTATTATTATGCTCGCCACTCAGCTGACTGCCGACAGCTGACTCTGGTGTGAAGTGATGGAGCCAAGTTTCATCCATTGTCACATACCGACGCAAAAATTCGGCTTTATTGCAGTTGAACAGCTTTCAACACTCCTCTGAATCATGAACACCTTGTTGTTTTTGGTCGACTGTGAGCAAACGCAGCACCCACTTTGAACAAAACTTTCGCATGTCTAAATATTCGTGTATGATATATCCTACACGCTCTTTTGATATCTTTACGGTCAGTCGTAATCATTTTGTGGAATTTTTTGATGTTTTCATCTGAAACAGCCTCTTTTGGACGTCCACTGCGTGCGTCATCTTCGGTGCTTGTATGACCACTTTTAAATTTTTCACTCCACTTGCGAATGGTTCTTTCGGCTGGTGCAGAGTCCGAGTAACTGCGTGCATCATCTTCGGTGCTTGTATGACCACTTTTAAATTTTTCACTCCACTTGCGAATGGTTCTTTCGTCTGGTGCAGAGTCCGAGTAACACTTATCAAGCCATTTGTTTGCATCGGCTGCATTTTGTTATTAGAAAGTACATCATCAATTTCAATTCTTCTTTCCTTCTGCATGTCACGAGTATAATGATACCTCATGTCCACGTGTTTCGACTCTTTGTAATGAACTAAGTCCTCAGCAAGCTTTATAACACTCTAGTTGATGTAGAAAATGGCTGATGGAGCATCAGTTAGATGTGTAGCACCTAGCTCATGCAGCATCTACCTCTCGTGTACAACTTCTTTGGTCACCTCCGAGAGCACTATGTGTTTCATTTCCATACTGCTAAAAGCGACAGATTTTTCTCTGCGTGACCATTTGCTGGTCATTTCTAGTACATAATTTCCGATCATCCCGATTACTGCCCCAGTCTGAGTCCACATAAGCGTATATAGACACATTTGATTTCTCATACAATATATTATAGCTAAGTGTTTCTTTAAGATCCGTCCAACAACTTCTTCACGGAATACTACAATACAAAATTTTCTTGGATTACTTGCAGCAAAGGCAGTATAGGGCCTTGTTGCGTTAGCTACATATGTATATTAGGCTTCCTACTAACTCTCCACATGGACACATCTTCGTCTCTGCTACCTCTTCAGTTGCCTTTGGGCACATTTCTTTTGTGATACGGGTCGATGGGTGTCACAGAAGATTTCGCCTTTTTCATACCGAATTCTTAAATAAGCTGTTCGATGAAACGACTTTGATGAATTACAATTTTCCCCGTTGGATTTTCTCTTACAACTTGAATCCCCAGAATATTTAAGACTTCACCTAAGTCTTTCATATCAAATTCTTTTGCTGATAAAGTCTTTGTTTTATTTAAAAGTGTGAAAACTTCTGAGACTAACAGCAAATCATCGAAAATACACAATAATGATGATTTTCCTCCCATTTTCTGTCTAAGCGTATAAACAAAAATCCTTCATTGATTGTTTCATGTCTATGTCAAATATGCATCAAGCTTCGAATTCTTCTGCCGTCCTGACTCCTTGAGCTCATATAAAGATTTATTTAATTTGCATACCTCATCGGCCCGAGCTTACCCCCGCTTACTCTGGCTGCCCCATATAAATTTAATCGTGCAGCGCACCTTGAACGTAGGTGGTTATGACATCCATTTGGTGAATGTACATATCTATTATTTTTAGCGTATAAATCAGATAACGTCCGGATGGTTTCACAGCACGCAATAGGTGCAAATATTTCACAAAAATCGCCTACATTCAAAATTCATGCCTTGTACCGTTCGATGCTGCCATCGTCTGTTGTCTTTCACAAAAGACCCATCTGCTCGACAAAACCTTCTTGTCTTTTGGGCGATCAACTAGTTACCAATTATAATTCTTCATAACAGCTGTTAATTCTATATTCATTGCTTCCACCCACTTGGGAACAAAATTCAACTTGTCCAAGAATTCAATCCAGGCGACTTGAATTTGCGTCATTTGCGTGTTTTATCGTGAAATTTTTTCCAGTGATGCAGCCCATTTCTGACTCAATGGATACGTTAATAAACAAAATTGCAGTATTTGGGCTAATGAGCAACCCGAAAAGTATCAAGAGCTACCATTAAATCCATTAAAAACAACGGTATGGTGTGGTTTATGGGCTGGTGAAATCATTGGTCTATATTCCTTCAAAAATGAGACAAATCAGAATGTTATTGTCAATGGTAACTGTTATCGCTCCATGTTAACGAACTACGTGCTTCCTACGTCAGCTCTGATTTCAACAAAACGGCGCTAAGGGCCATACAGCGCGTGAAACAATGGACTTGTTGACTAATCATTTTGGTGAGCACTTAATTTCACGTTTTACTACGGTAAATTGGACGCAATATCACACCTATTTTCTCTGGGGATATGTAAAGTCTCATGTCTTCATGAATTAGGCAGCTACGATTGACGCTTTGGAAGCCAACATTACTCGTGCTATCCGCGAGATATCAGTCACTATGCTCGAACGAGTCGCACAAAATTGGACCTTCCAAATGGACCACCTCAGACGTAGTCATGGCCAACATTGGCATGGTATCATTTTCAAAAATAGATGTCATGAATCGTTCTTTTAACCGATAATAAAATTTTAAGTTCGCTTATGTGTTTTATTTTAAATTATAAATCAAACCTGAGGATGAATCCCCCATACTTTTAAGAATAATTTTCATGCATGTGATTATAAATAGCATTGTTTAAATAGTAAATGTATTAATTATTATTTCATTTTTAAAAGGGATAAAATAATTTTACCAAAAATCTATCGGTTGGGCTACTGGAATAGGCTAGAATATAGTCAAATATGGGTCAGAGGAGAAAAAGGCTTGCTATATGGAAAGAAGCAAATACTAAATCTCTGAAGGCCAATCACTGAACAGCAGCATAATACAATTGAAAAAATATTGTTATCAAGTCTTAACTAACGTCAAGAATAAGTAGAAAAAGTGCTGCCAAGAAGAACTGAGCCCAATCTCGTAATACAAAACCCTATTCAGTTAGTTAGTTAAGATTTTTATTTCATTAAAAGGTAGGTTGATACTCGTACATTATCATAAATAGTTTTCAAGTAGATTTATTGTAGATTTGGTCAGTATTATTCACCTACTATATTATGAGTTTATTTACATGTTTTGTTACAAACTTTAAATATTCTCATTAAGAATTTAACAATTGCGTAACGATGTCATTACATTGACATTTCTTTTTTAAAAACTTTCTCCCATGATATATTTTCTATATCGTAGTGTATTTATATATACAACGCGATCCACCCATACTTTGCTTTTTAAATGTTTAGGGTTATCTCTTCATTCACCTCAGTCGCCCCAAGCTATATTAGGCGGTTTTCCGTCTATTTAAACTAAGGCTTATCATTATAAAGTGGATAACGTCTTCTCTCGCACTGTTGTAACACAAATCGCAAAGGGTTGACAGCTCTGGACGATGCGGAGTAAAATTAATTGCGATCAACCTCTAATCTCCTACTTTCAGTAGTAGGCTTATTTCTTCGGTTGAGTTGCTGTTTAAAAAGCATCGAAAAGGCTTTTCTACTTCATCAAAGGGGTAAAAATACCTTTTTACTGGCCTTTTATGGCTTTTTGACTGACGGAATCTACCCTTATAAAAACATGTGTGCCCTTAGATATTTCTGGCTGAATAAAGAATACTTCACCGGAGGAATGGTGTTCTTCGTCTGACAGGCGGAGTTTTTCAATAGTTCTTGAATTATTTTGCATTGTTGATATTTTTACTGTGCGTCACAAATAATTCGCCAGGAATCCTGAGTGTTACATAGTTGAAATATTCTTTATATGCCCTTCGCAAACTATGGAGGGAATATACATAGATGTTCCTCTGACCAACTCGTACCAAGTACGTACCGTACCGTGAGATCCAGTTTTTTTATATTAGTCTTGGTTACATTCTCAGCAGTGATATATTCGCCATGGGTATGGCTCCTGGCTCTCGTGTTGCCCGATCAATGATTTTCAAAAGATTAAAAAAAAAAACTGACACATCGCAAATTAAATCGGCGCTGGTTTTAGTTTATTTATTTATTTTTTTTTTTTTAAGAATATAACAGTCAAGTGTGTATCACTACACTTCAAATGCCTGAGCACGTGTTTAGTTTTAAGGAAAATGGGGCAGAGAGATAAAAAAAAAATGTTTGGGCTCAGTGGTTATTTCGCTCCATTATTAGTGTAATTGGACTTGTAGTTGTATTCTAGGCAACCACTCATCAGAATGTCTTTCGGGCTATTATTGACCCGAACCGTCCGATTTGGAAGGCAATACATCGCTTTCAGAGTGAACTATGTGTTTTTATATTTCAATAAGGACTGAAACTCGTGACCGATCTTCTGAGCTTCCTCCAACTGATGAAAATTAATGCTCTGGTTAGTGGTTATTTCTTCTATCCTCGAGAGAAGGTGAGAAACGATGTCAACTTTCGCGCATACATGGCGTATGTTTATCGAAGTTGAATTATATATTCCAGTTGCTTACTTTGTCTTGGAGAAGTTTTGTCGGCCTCCTGCTGAAAGGTGAAAACTAGAGACTTGTGGTCCGTGTAAATGACAAATTCGCTCCGTCTAGGAAGTAATGGAAACTTTTTATGGATTCGTAGATTCGAACCAGCTCTCTATTATATCACAGATTGAATACTTTTTTTGAGCTTCGAATAATTTACTCGAATAAAATATGATTGGTTGAACCTCTCCATCGTGAGGTTTGATTTTTGTTAGGCTTTTTGACAGATTACGCGTGACCCTTATCAAATTGCTTTGTCATTTTTGTTCACATAGTTTGGCAAGTCGTCATGGAAAGACTCACACCATAACAGCGTCTCCAAATTGTTCATCTGTATTACGAAAATCAGCATTCTGTGAGAAATGTTTTTCGTGCGATTCGAGAAATTTATGGTGCGCATAATAGACCTACTGAAACCACTATTGCTCGATAATCGACCGGTTAGATAACATCCAACACGTAATGAAGAGACTATAGCAGCTGTAGCTGAGTGTGTACGCGAACACCGTGACGAATCGATTCGTCGTCGTTCTCAGCAGCTTGTATTCGACAACTTGGCGTATTTTACGTGAGGATCTCGGCCTAAAAACGTACAAAATTCAACTTGTGTAAGAATTAAAGCCAGGCGACTTGAATTTGCGTTATATTTTCAGTGAATGGGCCCTGGAAAAACTCAATGAAATGTTCAGTGATGAAGCCCATTTCTAGCACAATGGATACTTTAATAAACGAAATTGCCGTATTTGTAATGATGAAAAATGGTCTTCTTGTGAAATCATTTTGGTGAGCACTTAATTTCATGTTTTACTTTGGTAAATTGGCCGCCTAGATTGTGAGATATCATACCTTTGGACTATTTTCTCTAGGGATATGTAAAGTTCTAGGCCATCAGGAATAAGCCAGCTACGATTGATGCTTTTGAAGTAAACATTACTCGTGTTGTGCGCGAGATACCAGTCTCTATGCTCGAAGAAGTCGCCCAAAATTGGACCTTCCAAATGGATCACCTCAGACGTAGTCATGGCCAATATTGACATGATATCATTTTCGAAAAGTAAATACCACGAATTGTGCTTTTTGCCTATAATAAAAATTTTAAGTTCGCTTTCAAATTTATGTGTTTTATTTTACATTATAAATCAAACCTCACGATGAGTCACCCTATATCCTTGCTGGCTACAACAGGTAAGTGCATAACATTTGTTTCTGTTATCTTTTGTAGTTCATTCCCTAGTTGTATATTACACTTTTCAAGCTTTCTGACTCTAACACAGACCTCCTTGTGTTTTTTCTTCTATTCTGTTAGTCTTGAATAAAGCTGTTAAAAGTCTTACAAACTTTTTTAAAAACTCTTTCACGAGATCTTTATTCTTTTTATCCAGTAAATCGTTCAGCTGTTAAAAACATATTCCATTAATTGGTTCTATAGATGGATCTTTACTGGCATGGCGCTTCTCGTCTTTTGGTGGATCATGGAAAGTCCTTGTGCATATGTTGAGGTAAGAGTTATCAAGGTTTTTTTTAACTATTTAAAAACCGTTTTAACTACTAGGTTTCGTTTCTTTTTGGCAGAGTAACTTTTATTATCCAGTTTTGGCAGCAAATATGAGATATTTATTTTACCTTTAAACGATTTTAAAGATTTTAGTAAAAGCTCACTCCCACACAACTACTGGCCAAGGCCTAGCTTCTCGCACTCATTTGTGTTTCTCACTTTGTGAATTTTAACACTCCTGAGCAGGGCCTACTGTTTATTGCCGGTTTTGAACGGTTCTTCTGAGAAGCTTTTTTCATAGGCAGAATTTGACTTTGGGATGTTTGCCATGGCCAACGGGATACGAACCCAGGTAGGTGGCGTGACAGCCAGTGAGTCAACCATCACGCCATCGCCACCAGAAATCATTAGACCAAAAGTCAATTTGTAGCCCTAATCGTCTTGGCACTGCTCTGCTGTGTTGTCTCAAAAAAATTGTTCAGCACATCTATTGGATATCGCCGCAATATGATAACAAATATTATTTTGTTAGATTCCCATCTGTTATGACATGCTAAATTTTGGATATTGGTGGTAGTGAACCTTTTGATTAGCTCCTGCATACCTTCCATGTATAGGGGCATATAATTCTTGGTCAGGATTTGCCATTCCTGTTTCAACCACATACATCAAACCGAATTGTCATTCGAGACTGTACATGTTTCTCACTTTGTGAACTTTAACACTCCTGAGCAGGGCCTACTGTTTATTGCCGGTTTTGAACGGTTCTTCTGAGAAGCTTTTTCATAGGCAGAATTTGACTTTGGGATGTTTGCCATTGCCAACGGGATACGAACCCAGGTAGGTGGCGTGACAGCCAGTGAGTCAACCATCACGCCATCGCCACCAGAAATTATTAGACCAAACGTCAATTTGTAGCCCTAATCGTCTTGGCACTGCTCTGCTGTGTTGTCTCAAAAAAATTGTTCAGCACATCTATTGGATATCGCCGCAATATGATAACAAATATTATTTTGTTAGATTCCCATCTGTTATGGCATGCTAAATTTTGGATATTGGTGGTAGTGAACCTTTTGATTAGCTCCTGCATACCTTCCATGTATAGGGGCATATAATTCTTGGTCAGGATTTGCCATTCCTGTTTCAACCACATACATCAAACCGAATTGTCATTCGAGACTGTACATGTTTCTCACTTTGTGAACTTTAACACTCCTGAGCAGGGCCTACTGTTTATTGCCGGTTTTGAACGGTTCTTCTGAGTAGCTTTTTCATAGGCAGAATTTGACTTTGGGATGTTTGCCATTGCCAACGGGATACGAACCCAGGTAGGTGGCGTGACAGCCAGTGAGTCAACCATCACGCCATCGCCACCAGAAATTATTAGACCAAACGTCAATTTGTAGCCCTAATCGTCTTGGCACTGCTCTGCTGTGTTGTCTCAAAAAAATTGTGCAGCACATCTATTGGATATCGCCGCAAAATGATAACAAATATTATTTTGTTAGATTCCCATCTGTTATGGCATGCTAAATTGGGGATATTGGTGGTAGTGAAACTTTTGATTAGCTCCTGCATACCTTCCATGTATAGGGGCATACAATTCTTGGTCAAGATTTGACATTCCTGTTGCAATCAAATACATCAAACCGAACTGTCATCCGAGACTGTACATGTTAAGCTAAGGTTTGCCATTTTACGATATGGATGCTTTTGCAATCGCTGAACGTGTTTAAATTGTGAAAACTTACTACAAAAATAGAGATTCTGTAGTACGTACATTCCGCGCATTACGAGCAGATTGTGGTCGACATAATGGTCCACCTGATCATACTATGAGCAAAACAGCAGGTACAGCATTTGGGTATGTCTTTTAACACAATAAGGCATATTTTGCATCTACGTACTTATAAAGTTCAACTCATTGAACCCAGCTGGCAACAAAATGCGTAGAAAATACACCAATTGAGTGCTTGAACATCAGTGTTTGGATGATCAATTTTCAAACAACATTTTCTTCAGTTTCTTCAGCGATGAAACTCACTTTTCATTCAGTGGATACGTTAACAAACAAAATTGTCACATAGAGGTAAGAGAAAATCTACATGTAATTCTCGAAAGACCATTGCATTCACAAAAAGTCACTGTATGGTGTGGAATTTGATCGGCTGCTGTCATTGATCCATACTTCTTCCAAAAGGAAGGTGTGACCGGCAATTCTTATCGCTACAGCCAACCGTTAACCGAATTTTTTTTGGTCTCAAATCGAAGATATGGATGTGGAAGACACATGGTTTCAACAAAAACAAGTGCCAAATCTGACAGACCACGACCCGTTCTGAACGAGTTACAATATTTCTCGTTTTGGTGATGTGCACTGGCCACCAAGATCGTGTGATTTGT
The DNA here is from genome assembly GCA_907269105.1 of Volucella inanis. NCBI lineage: Eukaryota > Metazoa > Arthropoda > Insecta > Diptera > Syrphidae > Volucella > Volucella inanis. The sequence continues at coordinate 156,881,833 of OU026153.1, forward strand.
CGCCGTTGGATTTTTTTTTTGAGGGGCTATGCGAAAGATCGTGCTTATGTATACAATCCATAAGCTCTTGATGTTTTGAAAATGAATATTCGTTTCGAAAGCAACGTTATGGTCGAATTATTGTACAGTATGTATCGAAAATTAATCGAAAATTACTTTATCAAAATCAAGGCAATCAAGCAAGAACTCCCGTGGAGGATATTTAAATGATGTTATATTCCATTAATAGTGGCAAGATCCAACCAATACACTGAAATAAAAATTCGATCGAAATCTAAATCATAAATGTGTTTTTTTTTTTTTTTTAATTTACTTTCGGAACTGAGATGACCTCAGAAGAGTGCACACCAGTTCACTCGTAAAACTCAATGTCTGTGCAAAATAATAAAATCAGCACATTTCAACATACCGGGCGTGTGTGCACAGAAAAAAATAATACTCAGTGTAGTGCAGTGAGTTTCAAAAAAAAAAAAAAAAAAAAAATCAAAAACAGTCTGCAGTTGCTGTACAATGCTATCATCATGGTAAAACCAATGTCTAAGTGCATGGAACAACCGATGAATTGCAGGTTGTAAGTATGAATTTGGTTGGTGCACAGTTTCTTATTGTTGTAAGGACATAACCTATATAATACAACAATTTGATTCGGTAAGCCAACGACTAAATTTTCACTTCGCAGCCTTGCTTAAAATCATCGGTGTTTGTGTTTTTTTTTTTTTATATGTTTTTTTTTAAAATGCCTAGCGAATGGACATAGTAAATATACGTGAAAAAAAAAATGCAATCACTTTTCTGCTTACTGCCAGGTCTGCAAATATAGGCTAGAAGTTTAAGCACTTAATGATACACTGGTTAATCCCCGTCCACACCTCTCATATCACTCTGATCTGAAGTTACCTGTATACGAACTAGTGCCAATATTATTTTCTCACTGCGGTCTCGCTATTTACGTAGTGATGTAGCTTACCAAATTCCACTACATTCTAGTCCCTGTTCCAATCCGGAATTCAATTTCATGTGGTTAAATTTCCATCTCGGTAAGCAAATTACCAAGCAAATTACAGAAGCCCTAAACTGGACAGCAATTCAAGCCCTAACGAAATTGATGTGATGTCTGACTCCATTAAAAAACTGTATCCCTGTATCCTCATACTGCAATATACACAATTCTGGATGGCTTCGACATTTTGAAGAGACAGCACCCGAAAGATTGTTTGTTGCAATCTTCGCTGCGGAAAACAACTTGACCCAGCTTGTAAATGAGCCCCACCCGAATACCAGACATTGATAGTCCTACCGCCAATACCTTGGACTTGTTCTTAATTTCTCAATTGGAGAGGACTTAACAACTTTTGTAGAAATTTTAACTGGTCATCAATAATAAATGTATGCCGCGCTGAGATGATTTCTAACACTTCTTTCCTTTGAATAAGACCATTTATCCCTCATCACATAAAGAATATCAAACTAAAAGAAAAGGCTAGGTACAACTCGAGTTGTAAAGGGGCTATCAGGTTTTTTCGGTCCTTCAAGAACAACCCGACAGAGGAAAACAGAAAAAAGTTTAAATGAGCCGCGAATGATTGCAACGTCTTTCTTAAGCGTGTAAAATTTCGATACGATTAAAAGCTGAGGCAAAAAATACTACATTGTCCCTAAGGTAATAAAAAGGTTTGATCATTCATCAAAAATATTAGAAATTCTGCTTCGTTCTTCACCCCATCGCTCATTTTTAATGACATTCCAGCTATCGGCCAATCTGCGGCTAGCTCAAAATTTCCAGATTGTGCTTTGTCAGTGCCAACATTTGAGTGCGTCGAATCTTGAATGGGACGAATCCACTTTCGCACGCTTAAGGAAGCAAGAGTACTTGAAGATATTAACATTTACGAACCCGTTGATCCAGATGGTATATCTTCCCTTATTCTAAAAAGGAGTTCTCCCACAAATTCTTCCATTCTACTCTTAATGACTCCTTACGATTAGATGGAAAACAGCATTTGAACAGCCCGCCCCTAAAAAAGGCGAATCTTCTTCTTTCACCTCCTACAGACCCTGCAGTTACGTCCCTTCTTTCCAAGGTCACCGAAACACTAATATACCGTCAGCTCATAAAATATCTCGAAACAAGAAAATTTTTCAATTTTTGACAATACTGTCCACTAGTGACTTAATGTACATCAACCTGGCGAAAGCAAGATTGCACTTGGTATATCTAAGGCATTTGACAGAGTTTGGCATCAGGTTCTTTTGTCGAAAATGTGTGCATTGGGAATAGATAAATCTCTTCTTCATTGGACTAGAAATTACCATTCACAAAATAAAAGCTGGTGTGCCGCAGTGCTTTGTTCTGTCTCCGACACTCTTTTTAATCTTCTTTAATGATTTTTTGTGTGCTACATTAGTAATGAAACTTTTTGACGATTTATTTTTCAATTAATCGTGTTAACCCCCACACGATATAATTTTCCTAGCGGTACTGCAACTTTGTTAACCCCTTCGTATAGTACGAATTTTGTTGGCATGTAAAACACTCCTCAGCGGCGGCGATGATTTCCACGTTCGACCTGTACTTCTTTCCAGCTGGCGATCTTTTAAGGTTTGGAAACAAAAACAAAGCACAGGGAGCCAAATCAGGAGAATACGGTGGATAGTGGAGCAATTCGTAGTGCAATAAGAGATTATGGATTTCTCCTTGGTAACCGTTTTTGAGCCACCTTGGCGCGATTCATCAAAAACCGGCGTACGGCCTAGGCGAAATTCTGCGAACCATTGGCAAACGGTAGTACGGGAACGTGAATGGATCCCATGCACACCATGGAGAATACGCTTTATTTCCTCAAAGGTTTTTCCACTTAAAAATAAGCATCGGATCATGGAGCAATACTGTTATTTTTCCACTGTCGGAAAAAACACTAACACGATGTTTTGAAATGGGCTTCAAAACAAAACTAAGCGTTGGATTGTCAATAAATTTTGACAGCCGGGCTATTTTCCAATACGGAATTCAATCAAACAGACCTCGTATTCCTTTGCTGACGATAGTAATCTCTGCCATTTATGTTCGTTCGCGTATGTTAAGCTCACTAAGCTCCAATACTACCAGCATAACAGAGTGGAATTTGATGCTTCCAAAACAAAATGCGGTCTGATCTCGTTCAAGCTAAATTCAAACACCCAGCCAGTACATGAGGCATTCCCTTATGCCCAAATTGGAAAATAATCCCCACTTCTTATCAGGTGCTCCTTAAACATTTATGTACCTGCTAGATAAGATACAAAACCGTGGAATACGAATTTTTTTGATTCTTATATCACCAATTGGCAGTAGCATTCCACCTGAATGCTCATCAGTACACCATCAAGTCCATTCTCGGACGTACTCTAAGATATCATGATTCTTTCCTTAAGCGTACAACACGCTTATGAAATGCCCTGCTGAGCTTCTTATCCCCCAATCATTATAACAATCAAACATTTAAAATCAATGTACATCGGTACCTCTCATTATTTCTTCCCTAATTTTCCTTCGCCCGCGCTGTGTTCAAATATTTTAAAGGTAGGTATTTTAACACTTTGTTAATGTCGGGAAACTACTTAACTGCTATCCAATTAATTTCGCCTCCATTCTTGTCGCTATTAATGGCATTATTGAAAGGACAGAGCTCAATTTTTGTTTCAATTATGTTTTACTCACAAATTCAACAAAATAATTGCAAAACAATTCATACTATTTTTTGATAAATTCACGGTAAAATGTGGAAAAAGTGACTTACTATATTAATAAAAGCCAAACACAGCATCTTAAAATATGGATGCTCGAAGTAAGACACCTTGTAGATAGACGAGTTTGGAATTTTTAAACCACAGATGATTCTATACTTATAAAAAAATTTTCGCTATAAAATTAATCAAATGTGTCCCCAAACAATCGGCTTTAAACCTCAAGAGCTAATTTTTTAATAATAATCTGTGGAAGATGATTAACTGATATATTTCACTTACAATAAAAAGAACTCTGGGAGCTACAGACTTTAAGTCTTACAGCTTTGTCTCCATTTTGTTGACAGTCCAATGGCACAAAATTCAACGGCGGTTTTTTTTTTTTTTTTTTTGTATTACTATGTATGGACTATATGAGTTACCATACTTTAATTCTCCTTTTAATGCAGTTACAGCACCAAAAAAGTCGTTTCATTATTTACAACTCTTTAAATAGCATGTCCCATAGTAAGTTATTTAAGTTACCCAAACATAAAGAAAACCTTCCCCTAAAACCAATATAAAGTGACTTATATAGGTTTATAATAACCAAAACATTTATCACATAATAGCCTGTCGTCACATCTTATGCAACAAATTCTGTCGCACCAACCCTAGTAGTTAAACGAAATGTGTCCAGCTCCAGCGACCAGCGATAGAGCAACAGTTTCAACCCAAGTATCCTCTGTTGACTATCTATCCGTAACATTGTAATCTAAGGAAATCCCAGAAGTAATTGCGTACTCTGATTATTCCTTTCTATTTGTCAACATACAAACAGCCTCTCTGCCTGCCAGGATAATTCACCCGAACTATCCAGAACACCACGTTTAGAGTTAAGACAAAATAAAAAAAATTCAGAGAATATAAAACAAGCCCAACGTTGGATGAGACAGAAAGCTGCACCTCGAATAAAAATGGCAAATTCGACATAAATCATTTGGACAAATCTTGGCCATTTGTCAGTATGTTTTCAGATTTACCCCTGAGATTTATCATCATCCGTTTGGTATACAATGTCGCAATGCTTGGCTTCCTGTCGTGCCGTTCATTTTGTTGTTTTCCTCTTTTTTTTCCGCTCTAGGGATATTTTATTTTGTTCTGTTTTTTGAAGCCCTTTTCCCACACTTATGGATCATGAGCCATGAGCATGAGCTCGGCAACACAAAAGAACATGCACAACGAGCCACACTTTGTATGTTATCGCTGTCAATGTCCTGATATCCATTTGGGATATGGTGTTCAAACACAAATGTACGACTCCTCGTAACTTTGTCCAACTGAAAGGTATATAGTAAAGGTGTATCTACCTGACAACCATAGGAACAGCGTCACGAAAAAGGACATCGTTGAAACATCACTTTAGAAAATGGAGCAGTCAGTAGTAACAAAGGGCAATTGTTGAAAGGCGTATATTACATATATGTACATTACATTTTACGACGACGGCACTGACAAGCTAGACGCTTCTTAATATTCATATTCCTGGTGCCGAAGGTGGCAATATTTGCTATGAGACGAAACACACAAATGGCGGGTATGTCTCCTATTTTGGTGATGAAAATTTCGGAGTAACGTTTTTGGCTCAAAGCGTAGAACAAGGTGCTGTTTGTTGTTCGTGCAACCATGCAGCCGTAATAGCTGCCAATGGTAATGGAATGGACTTCGAAAAAGCTCTTACGAGTACATAAGAGTTAGCATTGCTTGGCTGTGTTCTTGAATGCCGATCGAATTGGCAACAATTTCGTCAGAATTTTCGACCTCCATATTACGAACGAATTGAACTAACACATTATTTATTTTATCTGCTTTTCAGCGACTTCAGGAAGCTTTTTGACAGTGTAAATCCGAACTTAATTGGACAGATTATGTCAAGATTTTGAATTTAATACCCAAAAGATAAGATCGCAGTTCCCTAAGCGACTTTATTCTTACCAAAACCTCCTCCTGCTAACCACTGACGTCCTGAAAGTTATAAAGAAAACAGGGCGGGACATGATATCATAAGCTTTCTGTAGAAAAATGGCTCCTAGACCGTCTTTGCTGTTGGGTTAAGCAGCTTCAACACAGGCTGGCCACACAATTTCTTTTGAACAAATCAGTCAATTGCTTCGCCAACACAAAGTAACCGGCAATGAATTTTCAAAAAAACCCAGTTAATCCGAGAAAAGGTTTCATGTTCTTCACAGACTCCGGACGAGGAAAACCGAACGCTTCCCGTGTCTTGTCTTAAGATGGCCAGATTTCTATCAGCTCCAACACCTGTCCCAAAAAACTGAACTTTGTCTGAGCAACAGACCACTTGCTCTACTTAATTTGTTGGCTATGGTCCTCGGCGAGTGACAGCACATATTGTAGTATCTTCAACTTGTATTCCACATTTTGGTTGGGAAAATGATGTCATCGATATAGTTACAAATTTTATTCGCTCTCTTTTAAAATTCGAACTAACCGTCAGCAGTAAACTTTTTGTTTTTCCCGGATATGTCGACATGGAAAAAGTCAATCATGCATATTTATCCTTTACCATTTTCGCATTTCTCAATGATCCGTCCTTTTTCTTAGCCAGTTCAACTGGACTGACGAAATGATTATTGATTAGTCTGACGATGCCGTCTTTTATCCGACCATTCATCTGCGCTGCGATCATTTGTTTTTCAACGGGAGCGAAATGCCGGCTTTTCGTTGTCTACGAAAATTTTTGAATTAATAGTCGCTTAACAGTTAAGCGCGTTCCAGGCTCCCCTATTTGCAACACAATATCAAATTGGATACCTTCTGTCACCACTACCAAACAGCCACCTACTTGTCAAAATCGCCTTCATCTGCATTATATTGCTTCCATCTGGTCACTTTCGTCTTCCTCCCTCGTGTAATTTCCATCTGTTTCTATCTGATAGCTCTTCTCCTTTGCTTTGATGGATATTACTTTTTGAGGCTTTTTGAGTAAAATGGGCGGGTTTTGTGTAAAATGGGATAGAAATTGCCATTGACTACAATTTACGCGTATTCGCAGACAGGGTTACACGGATAGAAGCGATCAGCGGAAAGCGGGTTCTACATTTTCAATGTAATTTTTTTTTTCATTTTCATAGTTTATCTATGCTTTGTGTCTATATTTTGAAGTCGTCCCATGCAAAACATAAGTATTTTGTCTTTATTTGGTTAATTTTCCGTTTGGTGCGATCTGCCACCACACTTGGATCACCTTTTACGCTGACCTACCAACTCACGAAAATTCTCTAAATTGTTCTGTTGTCCATTCGTTTACTTTACAAATTCGAAAGCTTCAAATGTATGTATAGCCTAGTAGAGTATAATTTTATTTTTCGGACTATCTCTTGTCAAACTCTTGTCGTCGACATTTCACTGGGCGGCTATTTACTTCATAGCGTAGATTTAATATATTCAAGAAATGTCTCATTATTACATTTTTGTCTACCTTCCAAAGCTTGATGAATGCGGCCTCGGATTCCACTAGCAACTTATCTGCGCCTTTTAATAAACGTCTGCAATAGAAGTATCTTTGCACCTCCCCCCAATTTCAAGCAGATTTTAATGTTTTTTTCTTGCTTCGCAGTTAAACTTTTTTACAGACTCGTTGACGTCTCTCAAAGAATAGAATTGTTTACAATCGATTCGTTTTCATTGTCATCTTCATTGATTTTTGACGGCATTACAGCTAACGTTTTACCCTTTACCATGGATGGTGACACACGCTTCATGTAGTATGACAAATTTATGTGTCAACTTAATTATAAATTTCAAATGTGAAACATTTAAATGGATTTGTTTTGTTTGTTAATATCAAAGAACAATAAAATATCAGACTTTACAATACTAGAAAGAAAAAGATAGATGGTATGACACATTTGAAAAGCAGAAGTTTAAGAACTCGTCGTTCCAGGAATTCTTATCTTTATCTCCTATTAATGTTAAACTCTTTACAGGTTGAAAAATTTCACTTTTGGGAAGTTGAAATACCTCTTTTTATAGATGAAAAATTCCAAAATTCACCTACATCAATGTAGGAATACTTGGTAGAAGTAACTACTCAACTATATTTGAATGCTCATCCCACATATACTCGTAGATTTTAAGGGGTTAGGCTACTCTAGAGGCCGTTAAAATCGGATTTTTTGTTTTCAGGAAAAATATAAAATAAATTATGCTAACAAAAGTAAAAGTTTATTGTACATACGAATTTCTATGAAACATAATTTTTAAAAATTCTCTCACAAGAATTCAAATTTTTAACAAAAAATATTTATTTATTTATTCATCAATATTAATGTTGCCTCCTTAAAACTAATCCCCATCAGATATAATACAATTGCGCCATGGCTTTTTCCAATCCTCGAAACACTTCTCATAAGTACTTTTTGGTACAGCCTTGAGCTCTTCTAGCGATGTCGTTTTGATTTCTTCAATCGTTGCAAATTTCCGTCCTTTCATAGGTCTCTTCAGTTTTGGAAACAGGAAAAACTCACAAGGGACCAAATCTGGTAGATATGGTGGCTGAGACATGATTGTCATGTTGTTTTTGGCCAAAGAAATCTCTCACAAGCAACGATGAATGAGCAGGTGGACTTTAGTGATGCAAAAGCCATGAATTGTTTTTAAACAATTGCGGACGTTTTTTCAAGGTAATAATCCCTTGAGGTTAAAACTCCTGATACACTACGCTACAAAAAAAAAAAAACAGTGATCAAAACTTTGGTATTTGATCGAACTTGACGTGCATTTATCAGTCTTGGCTCTCCTGATTGCTTTCATTGTAACGATTGGGCTTTGGTTTCGACATCATAACCATATACCCATGATCGTTACCAGTTATGACCCTTTTGAGCAAGTCAGGATCACCAGTAACAGCTCCGGAGCGATGCTCATGAGACGGTTCTTCTGATAAAAATTAAGAAGTTTCGGAACAAACTTCGCTGACCTACGTCTCACGCCCAAAATGACACGAGCCAACGAGACAGCATCCTCAGCTACCTCTCTTATGGTAGCTCGACGATTTTCCAAAAAAATTTTCTTCACAGCTTCGACGTTATCATTTTCTGTTGATGTGCTGTGGCGTCCAGAGCGAAGTTCGTCATTAACATCTTCTCGGCCATCTTGGAAGAGTTTGTACCACTTGTAAAGATTTTTTTTTTTTTTATTTAGAGCAGACTCACCGTATGCCACTGTCAACATTTCTAGTGTTTTAGGGCGCTTGATTCCATTTTTTACACAAAATTTGGTTGAACTTCTTTGTTTCATTTTTTATAATAATTGAAAATTGCGGCTCACACCAGAGCACGTCTAACCTTTCTATCTGTCAAAAACAAACTAAATATGCTAAATACTTGAAACTGTGAACATATGTTCATTACATGTATACCAACACACCAAAAAAAAAATTAATAATCGAATGTACGTTGACCTCGAAATTTCAAAAGTCACCCTACTTTTTGAATACCTCGTATAAAGTACCGTATCAACTAAACATATGTATACAGCTAAACTAGACTTCCTTGCTTGTATCCTTGATAGGTCTTGAAACTGGGTTGATGCCTATTGCCTACGACATCTTTTTTTTTTCTAAATTCCTGATTATAAATGTTTGCGCAACGATAGAATTACTGATACCTGATGTGGTAGACTTACTGTGTATTTTAACGAGTCGCGTAACGAATCTGAAAGTACCAGGTGCGCCGGTATGAAGTGAAAATAAAACACTTATTTCTCATGGGAAAATTAAAAACATTTTATTCAAAGTATTGGCCATTGCTAGCTACACATTTTTCCCATCTCTCATCCAGTCTATGGATTCCACGCCAATAAAACTGTTCGTCTTTTGAGGTAAACCAAAAAGTCACCCAATTTTCAGGTCAAACTCGTGGTCACCATCTTATGTCCCCTTCAGAACCTTGTGACTTTTGTTTGAAACATTTTTCGCGATATTTCGTACTTTTCGAGTAATTTTAATGTCTTAAGTTTTATGGCGCCCTCTGACAGGAAAAGAACGCATTTTTGGAAAAAGTGTTTCATGCAAAAGAATTGTATTTTTCCACAAATAAGGGATCACATTAAAAAAATCAAAAGTGACCTTCGTTTGAACTTGAAAATGGGGCTCAAGGTCAAACTCGTGGTCACTGTTTTATGTCCCCTTCAGAACCTTGTGACTTTTGTCTGAAACATTTTTCGCGATATCGCGTATTTTTCGAGTGATTTGGATGTCTGTATGGTTATACTTACTCTATTCACTAATACCTACTCTATATACTCATATCTAGTCTACACCCTGCCCGACTCGAATTGCAACTTTTTAAAATGCTACAATTTTTTTTTATTTTTTGATTTATTTCTGGTGCAAAACCAGAAAATGTTGGAAAATACATCAATTTTCAAATTGTATCAGTAGTTTTCAATATGTCCACCTTTGACGCGAATAATGGCTTGAGACGGCCGATGAAAGCATCACACGCTGCACGCACGTGACTCTGCGGTATTTTGGCCCATTCCCGGCGAAGTGCTTGTTTGAGGTGGTCCAAACTTTGGTATTTTTTAGTGCCAACCCTAGCCTTCAAAATACCCCACACAGTGAAATCCAACGGAATTGCATCCATAGAATTTGCAATCCATTGTGTCAAAGAAATGAAGTGTGGAACATTGTTTTTTAACCAATCTTGGTTGACGCATGCTTTGTGAGACGGTGCCAAGTCTTGTTGAAATGTTCACGGTCTCGGACCGAAATGATTGTTTGTCCAAGGCTTCAATACTACCTCTAAGACAGTTTCACGGTATACGATCGCATTAATTTTGACACTACGGTCCAAAAATACGAGCGGAGAGCAACCATCGGCGGTTATGGCGGTTATGGCGGCTCAAGCCATCACCATCGGTGCTGGTGTAAATTTTCGAAGGACCTCTCTGGCAACTAAACTTGGTCATTTTGTTTGTTGACATATTGCTTGATAACAAATGGTGACTCAAAAAACCAAATTCGGCAACTCACCACTTTCGCTCTTTCGGCTCTAACTTTTTTCTGTTGCAGTGTAAAATCGTGTGCTTTTTGGAACTTCAATGGGTTGAGCCCAAGCTTATTTTTCAGTATGTGTTACATCCGTTCCAACGATATGTTGAGCTCACGAACCATTTTTCTTCCACTTCGACACGGAGTTCGTTCAATTAGAGCCTTAACTTTCCGAACCATTTCTGCCAATGGTGCTGTTTTTTTATGACCAGCTCCATGGCGCCTTGAAACGCTGCCAGTATCTATGCTATGGTTCGAGACACAAATGAATTATTCACGTTGAAGTGCTGGAGGGCTCTAACGATAGCTAATAGGTGGAGTGAAAAGTAACCTCTTTGACCACCAGAAAGCGCTGCTACTGCAAAAAAGGCTATTTTGCCTTGAAGTCCGTTCATATTTAAGCAGACATGCCAAATTTCGTTGCGATACTGCCTTTAGTTTTGTTTTGACAGCTGATTGTTGTTGACGTGTTTGACATCATGTTGAGTATGGACAAAAAAGATTTTCGTTCTCTCATAAAACATTATTTTTTGAGATCCAAAACGGCGAAAGAAACAAAAAGAAGTTGGATAAATATTATGGGGCTAATGCTCCGTCAGATTACACCGTCAAATATTGGTTTCGAGAGTTTCGTAGTGGCTGCAACTCCAATACCGATTAAGTCCGTAGCAGCAGTCCCTCCGATGCGGTTACAGAGGACGATGTCACAAAAATACATGAAATGGTGTTGGCTGTCCGGAAAGTGAAGGTACCACAAAGATTAGTACTGAGTGCACACGCCATATTTTGGGCAATATTCTACATATGAAAAAGTTATCCTGCCGCTGGTTGCCGCGCATACTCACTCCTGACCAAAAACACGACAGCGAGAGCACTTCGAAAGAGTGTTTGGACTTGGAATCGGGCTCCGAAGCGGCCGAGGGAGGCTCGATGAGTAGGAAAGGTTATGGCGTCGATTTTCTGAGATTATCATGGCATACTCTGCGTGGACTACCTCGAAAAAGGAAAAACCATCAACAGCGATGGTTGGAGCATTATTGGAGCGATTGAAGGCCGAAGTCGCTGCAAAACAGCCTCACTTGTGGTTTTCCAGCCAAATATAAAGCAATTACACTATCACAATTCAATAAAAAAACTCAAGGGACTTGTTTTATTTAGTTGATCCAACTACTACATATTTGGGGGCTCAACAACCAAACTCAAAAAAAAAAAAAAAAATAAATAAAAAAAAAATAAAAAAATAAAAACATGAACTTACCTTGGAGTTCATAAATTAGAGTTAACGCGATTACATTTAGATACCATTGCATTGGTGTGAAAGTAATTCTAGTGGCAAGATGGACAGAGGCGCACACAGCACAGCTAGTGCTTGGAAATAATAATCTCACAGTGGGTACAGTAGCACGAGAATGCATTATCAAAGCAAAGTAACAGAAGTTGAGCACGTGACTTTCTATTTGTTTTTCTCTAAAAGATATGAAGAGTTTGGTCTCTAAGATCAGTGGCGATAAAGCCATTTCGGTAAATTCGTGAATTTCAGAATTTATATCATAACTTAACTGGTCAATCTTAGAAAAATTGTTATTCGTACGAAAGCAGTTGATTGGGTCAGCTAAGTGTTTCATAAAAACATGTTCATGTCGTTCGCATGAGAAAATTTAGCAAGCATTACATGAAGAATTTGTATTCCTAGACATAGAGGGCCCCTTTAAGAACGTAATGTAATCACGACTGTGCTATCAAATCTGCAGGTAGGCAACTCACTTGAGGAGTTGATCAGTCTAATGCTAAATAGCAGGATAATCAACTTCAAACTGGGTGGGACATCTGCTAAAAGATGCGTTAGTAGAGGTACGCCGCAGACGGTGTCCTTTCTCCCCTTCTTTGGAACTTAGTGGTAAATGAACTACTAATATACTTGGCAATGGAAGGGAGCAGTGTGATTGCCTATGCAGACGACGTCACTATAGCCATTTTAGGGTAGCCTATAAATATCATCAAAGAACCCTTCAGATAAATCTTAACAATTAAACTGGTCTTGTCCCCTTTTCCAGGAAATATAAAATTCAAACTATAGACCCTTCTTCAATAAACGGTACCATTTTACCATAGTGTTTTCCGATAAAGCGAAATACCTGGTCTTATTTTTGATAGAAAACTAAACTGGAAACTTAACATTCAAGAAAGAGTTAAAAAAGCTACAGTAGCTTTATTCTCTTGTAAGAAAGCAATTGGAAACAAATTGGGCCTCCGAACTCGAATAACCCACTGGCTATACCACACATCTCGTTCATAAGACCGATACTCACTTACGGTGTGGTCATATGGTGGACGGCCTTAGGTATTGCAGTGAACTGCAAAAAACTAAGCCGAATCCAAAGAACAGCATATCTATGCATAATCGGAGCTTTACGCTCCACTCCCTCTGCGGCACTAGTAATTCTGCTTCACTTGACACCCATCAACATCTTCAGCAGCCAAGTAGCTGTGATTGCAACTATTCGGCTTAAAGCGACTACACAGTGGACAAATAATTTATTTGGCTACGCTAATATTCTTAATGTATTAGGAATCCACTTAGAGAACATCGATTACAGCATACCTAAGCTTCGATTTGACAAAGCCTTTCATGCGAGTTTTCCCTCATGATCCTTCTAGCAGGAAGATGTTTTCATGAAGGAAAAGTCTATCTATTTCTATACAGATGGATCTAAAACCGATAGCGGGGTCTTCTAAATCACTGTACCGTATTCCAGGTAGAGTTTTTGGCAACAAAAGAAGCCCTGTCCTGGCTGAAGAAAAACGTGATATCTGCAAAGGATATCCGCATCGATTCGGGTAGTCAGGCCGCTATCAAGTCCCTGGACTCGGTCTCACTAAATTCTAAAACCGCCCTTGAATGCCGATCATCTCTTACGGAGATGACAGAGCACTTCAAGCTTTTTTGGTGCAGGGCTACAGAGACATTACAGGAAATTATAGGGCTGACGAACTCGTCAAAATTGGAACCACTCTACCTAGCATCGATATACCAATCGCTACATGCAAATTATTATTTAAACTGGATGCTAATTAAAGAACAGACCTTAGATGGACCGGTAGGCCAACATGTCTAGCGACTAAACAAATCTGGCCAAAGCTAGATCTGAATCGCTCTAAGAGTCTGATTCTTTTAAAAAGGAAACATCTCAGCACCATTATAAGTGTCATCATTGTACACTGCCTTATAGGCAAGCATGCTTAAAGGCTTGGCGCTTTTACAAAGTATTTCTGTAGAAGCTACAGAAGGAAGAAGAGACAATACTGCACCTTCTCTGCACATGTCCATATCTCCCAGAGAAGAAAACTCCACCTAGGAGCCTTTTTCTACAACAACTTAAACGATCTAACAAATACAGATATTAACAGTCTCTTGCCCTTCATCGTTAGCTCAAATTGGTTCCATGAGTGAGGGGATCATAGATCCACGCGTAAGCACAACGGGCCAATAGGCCTAAGTGGAAGAAAATTTTCACGAGTAAGTGTTTAGGGCGAAGGTAATGGCGCAACTTGCTGCCTACATCAGCATAATTCTTTGATTTACTATATTATAAATGGCGTCGCTGGAAAAAAAAAGCACAAATTATTTTGTACGGAGCTTAAAACTTATCAGAATTGATTGAAAAATACGATATTTTTTTGAGAATAAAATCCAAAATTAATTTTTATAATGGTAATAGTAACGGTTGGCATGGTGATAGTAGAAGCGAGCGGTAAACAAGTAGGCATAGCGGCCAGCAAAGCGGTAATCATAAAATAAATCAAGGCACTCTGGACTGTTTTAATTGCGATTCTTTTGAACATCAATGCCGAGATTGTAAATCGGACACCAAATGTTTTAAGTGTGACAGTTCAGGGCATATATCTAAAAACTTTCTTACTAAATTTAGCGCGGAGACAAAAACTTTTTCTGTATACAAGCGCACAGATCTCATTGCTCCGAGAGAAATGCTCTAACAAATTTAAAACTCTACGCAAATACGAAAACAAAACACTCTATTGGTTAGTGTTGCTGCAGGTGCATGTAATATTTTAGGCGTGTTAAATGCTATTATGAAAATCAACGATTTTGAAATAAAAACACTTATAAGCGTTGTGCCAGATAATGTAATTCAAGTGGACACAATTGTAGGCAATGACATCATAATATTAGCGTTATTAATAAAGAATTTCTAAATAGAATGAATTTTTTTTGCATAAGTTTCAACAAACGATCAATTACAAAAACCTTTGATATCTTCGTCGCAGAAATACAAAACATACTGCAATATGTAGATATATTAGTTTTCATTGAAATAAACATACTTAAAAATAAAAAGGAGAGGAATCAATTTTATAAAACTGATGGTTTTGCTTCGAAATTTCTAAATCGTGATGGAAAAGGTTAATGTGTTGTTGTATTTAAGAAAGAAAGTTAAAATTTTCAAGAAATACTATCTGAACCTGAAAACTATGAGGGAATTCATCTAGAAATAATGCAAGGGAATGACAAAAAGTATATTCATGCTATCTATAGGCGGCCTAAGTTAAGTATTACAAGATTCATAGATGAAATTAATGATAAGATAAAAGACAACAATACGAACATTTTATTAGGTGACATGAATATTAATGTTCAAGATAAAAATAACTTTTTAGTCTTAAAATATATGTAAGTCATGGCTGGAAAAGACCTTACAAATGTGATCATGCAACCTACCCGTGTTGATGTAAAAAAAACACGTCAAAAACACGTCTAGCCTCATTGGCCATATGTATGTTAGACTCACAAAACAGAAAATATATTCAGCAGTAATAGAAACAGATCTTTCCGACCACTTTGCCATTTTGTATGCAACAGAGGGTCCCAAAAAAAAAACCGAACAATGGATAAATTAAATGCTGTACAGATAAATCAAGAAAATAGTAAATAGGCTTTTAGAGCAAACTAAATGGAATGAAATTTTGAAAATAAACAACGTAGAAGATTTATATAACAACTTCGTCGAAAAAGAATTATATATATACTGAAGCCAGAAAACAAAAACTTCCAAAAAGACACGACAACAGAAACCATGGATCACGAAAGAAGTAATTCAAATGTGCAAGAAGAAGGATGAGCTTTATAGAAGATGAAGAAACAGTCGAATTTGTTTAAATTACGAGCAGGAGTATAAACATACAAGCAGTCAAAACTAATTTTTTTAAACAGAAACTCATCGAAAATAGAAATAATCCTAGGAAAACATAATAAATGATTTATTGGGGAGAAAGAAACTTTCGATAGACGAAGTAGTATGCAACAGCTTTTCAATAAAAAATAACGATTATTATGGCATTGTGGTGAAGTTTCCGGATCAGTTTTCTAAAAATATCCTATCCATCTTACACTTATGAAATATTAAGACATCTAGCCATTAGTATGTACCGGTGCATCAAAGTATATTTGTAATAGAAACTTCAGTAGAAGAAATTTTTTAAATTTTAAGTAGTTTAAACACTAAAAAAGGACCTGAAGCTGACAATATAAGAGCAATGGATCTAAAGTTAAACGCCCCAATACTTTCCCCTGTTATACAAGCAATTATAATTCGAAGTACTTCACAAGGCCACGTACCACGGTTAATGAAAACAGCTATTGTGCGGCCAATCTACAAGGCTGGCGCTAAAAATTATGTAGAAAACTTTCGGCCTATTGCTATTCTATCTGCTGTTGAAAAGAGTTTGGAGGACGTTATGGTCAATAGGGTTAATGGTTTCTTAGAAAAACATCAAATTATTCATCCAAACCAGTATGGGTTCCAAAGAAACAAGAGCACGGACAGACTATTTGGAGAGTTTGCGAACACAATCAATGCAGGACTAAATAGAAACCTTAACATACTGGTACTTTATATGAACTTCAGCAAGGCTTTTGTAACGTTATTACATGAGAAAATCATAGAGAGTCTCGGTAGAATCGGTGTGAGGGGAGTAATATCAAATTGCCTCAAAAACTATCTCACTGACAGAACACTCAGAATTAAGGTGGCAACGGAAATAAGCTAAGAAAAATCTAGCTTGTAGAGTTCCTCAAGGATCTAAACTTGGTCCAATCTTTTGTATTTTTGCGATGGTGTATCTGAAAAGACTTTACAATTATAATGTGATGAAGCAGGTGTATTACGCGCTCGCAGAGTCGCGCATAAGATACGGTATCCTGTCTTGGGAGACTGCGGCAAAAACCCATACACATAAAATTTCATCCTTACAACATCGTTTAATAAAAAAAATTCAGAGGATTTAACTCATTTTTAAAAGCACTAGATGTTCGTGGGATTTTTCAGATGACTGTGCTTGTAATATACAATATATGAACGACCAACGATTTTTGAGACCTATTCAGCACAATCAAAACACACGAAGACGAGCCCAAGGAATGTTAGAGATATCAGAGACTTACAATGTATATGGCACAAGAGAACTGCGTTATATAGTGCCTAAAACGGTTAATACAATACCGCAAAATATAAAAGAATTTCAAAATTATAAAAAAAGAAAAAAACTTATAAAACAGGTACTGCTTGATTTATACCCAGGTTGGTATACACTTTCGTTTCCTACTGATGCAGATTAATTATTTTTTTTTTTATAAGACCTATTAATTTTATTTTTTGATAATTATGTAAGAAATATTGGGTATATATATTAATTCGTGCGATTTTTTTTTTCAAAATTTGGACGTTTATTTAAGAAAATTATGTGCAATAGTATTATTCAAAGTATTGCCCATCTGAAGCTATGACTTTTTCCCATCTTTCTGGCAATTTGTGGATCTCATCCCAAAAGAACTGCGCCGGCTTGGCAGCCAAGAATGAATCAAACCAATTTTTGATATTCTGCTCTGATGTCAACCGTATTTCAGTGAGGGAGTTCTGCATCGACCGGAACAAATGGTAGTCAGAAGGGGCAAGGTCTGGGCTATAAGGCGGGTGGAGTAAAACTTCCCATCCACTGTTTTCCAAATAGTTCTTAATCGGAATAGCAACGTGGGGCCGAGCGTTGTCATGATGGAATATTATTGCCTCGTGTCTGTTCGCATACTCCGGGAGTTTTTCGGCTACTGCTCTCTTCAAACGGATTAAGGCGGGTGGAGTAAAACTTCCCATCCACTGTTTTCCAAATAGTTCTTAATCGGAATAGCAACGTGGGGCCGAGCGTTGTCATGATGGAAAATTATTGCCTCGTGTCTGGTCGCATATTCCGGACGTTTTTCGGCTACTGCTCTCTTCAAACGGATTAATTGTGTTCGGTAGCGTTATCCATTGATGGTTTCACCCATTTTTAGCGGCTCATAATACAGCACACCCATCTGATCCCACCAAATACAGAGCATTACCTTCACACCATGGATATTCGGCTTTGCCGTTGATTTGGCTGGTTGGCCGGGTTTCTCATATGATTTTTTGCACTTTGGGTTGTCGTAATAGATCCATTTTTCATTATCAGTAACAATCCGATGCAGAAATGACTTCCTTTTGTGGCGTTCCAGCAGCATTTCGGAATTGCAAAACCGCCTTTTGACGTCTCTCGGCTTGAGTTCATGTGAAACCCAATTTCCTTTCCTTTGAATATATCCAGCTGCTTTTAAACGTTTTGAAATGGCTGCTTGAGTGACACCCAAAGATTCTGCGAGCTCTTCTTGTGTTTGGCAACAATCTTCATAGAGTAATGCTTCCAGTTCTTCATCTTCAATCTTTTTTGGCTGCCCAGGACGTTCATCGTCTTCCAAGCCAAAATCACAACTTTTAGATCGTGCAAACTACTTTTGGAACGTTCGTTAAGCTAGCGTATATTCACCACAAACTTTCTCCAAAATACGATGACTTTCGGCTGCAGTTTTTTTTTCATATTAAGGTAATGAAGAAGAACTCCCCACAAAAACACAAAGTTCGACATATTTGGGTGAAAAAAAATTATTGTTGTTTACGTTTCAAGTGAATGACATATAATGAAATGACGTACAACGACAGTAGCTTTCCAACGCATGTTCCAATGGAATAATAACAATGGAATAATACAAGTTACGCCACCTCTTATCAAACCGCGCGAATTAAATTTTAGACCCAATACTATATATAAATAAAATAAAATAAATAATAAAAGAAAGGGAAAGCGAAGATAATATTTAACAATATTCAATTTCACCTTATTCGTTTTCTTGCCTAAAAAAAAAATGGCCATCTGCGTGATGGGACATATGTGTCCCATTGGTTGGTAACGGTAAAAATATGTTACATACTTTGTTATATTGTTCCTTATATTTATTTGAGAACAGCCATATAAAAACTACATCGTACACATTTGTTGGATAAAAATGTAAGAAAAATTAATGAATTTTATTTTTTAGTTGTATATTTATAAACAGTTAGGTCTATTTTGAAGCACATTGGCTTCTTTCAGGAGGCAAAAATGGAAGACGTGCGACAGTCCTGTTTGGTGCACACAATCCATCTTTTCCGATTACCATCTTCTGATTTGTTGATATAATGCCCAGTTAATTGATTATTTTCAGCAATTCTAGCTCGCTTCACACCTTCGATTGGAACCGCTGGCACATCTAAAATTCGACTTGAGAAAGAATCGATCAATTTTGTGGCTAACTGGCTTCGAAATTCCAAAAGAGATATTGTAAGCGAATTGGATCTCTGCGTGCTGATTTTGCTGAACATAACTTGTGAGCTATGCATGGCTTAATCAAGCAAATAAAATTTGATCTTCGACTTTCGCTCTTATTCATAGTATGACTGAAAAAATCTAAAAATCTATTGGATGGAATTTGTTTTCAGAATTATAGAGACAAAATTATCGTCTTCTGGTCCATCAAGTCAGCTCCTCCCATTCCTTTATTATGTTTTTGGATCATTTTCGGACAAATGACAAATGACGTTTCGATCAATCGGAAACTCTTTTGGCATTTGAACTGCGGATCGTGCCACAATCTCGTATGCTCTTTAATTTCAATTTATAGAGCAGAATTGAATTGTTGAAAAATTTATCAAAATACAGTTCGCTCTCCATGTTGCCAAACCACATGACAAATTCAATACAACCGATTTACCGATGGCAATTTCATTTTGCTCTTTTTTTCCTACGTAAATATCGAGCCCATGCAAATAGCCTGTCTGAGTGTCGCATCGACACCACAGTATCGGTTTATTCTTCATGTATTGCTTCATTACATTGTGGCCTTTGAATTCTACAATGTGTTCGTCGATAGACTGACATTTGAATGCATCATTCAAATGGTCAATGACAGGACGAATCTTGTAGGCACGATCATACGTTGGATCAGTTCGACCCGGCTGCTCTTCATTATTTGCAAAATGCAAATTCGTCCGAAGTTTTTCGAATCGTGTTAGGGTTCTGACACTGGACAAAGCTGGTACAGCATATATTGGCAATGATGACCAGTAAAGACGGGTTTCTATTAATTTTTGAATGGTCATTAACAAAACAATTTCAAAAAACGCTTTCAGCTCAGGTACAGTTATCGTAAACAATTGGCCCCTCTGTTGTCTGTAAAGTACCGACTGAGTTACGATTGATTCCAACAAAACATTGAAGTTGCAAACCAAATTAAAAACTTCTAAAATATATTCATAATAATCTATATTGTCCCCTTCAATGTAGTCCCCATCGAATGCAACACACTTATGCAAGCGCTTGATCCAATCCTCGAAACATTTTTTATATTCGGTTCTCGGTATGTCCATCAGTGCTTCCAACGATTTTTCTATTACTTCGTCTCGGCTGCTGAAACTCGTTTCCCGTAGTGTGAATTTCTTTCGATTGAAAAGAAAGAAGTCACAGGGAGCCATATCAGGTGAATTCGGTGGCTGTCAAAAAATTACGAATAATGATGGCACTGTGCGACTGTGCGTTATTATGGTGCAAAATCCACGAATTTTCTGCCCACAATTCTGGTCTCTTTCGGCGAATTGCTTCACAAATAATAATACTCTTTGTTTACTGTCTGGTAAAAATTCATGATGCACTACACCGTTGTAATCCCTGGAAACCAGTGGCATTGCCTTCTTTTATGACTGAAAAAGACGTGTTTTTTTTTTGTTTCGGCTCATTTGGTTAGCGCCCTTCACTTGCCTGATGTCTGGATTCCGTGTCGTACTCATAAACCCATGTCTCGTCTCCTCTAATGATCCTTTTGATGATTGTGAGATCGGACTTAGCCTCGCAAATCATCTCGTTTGCGATGTCAACACATGTTCTTTTTGCATGAAGTTGAGGTCTCTTGGTATCAACTTTGCTGCTACACAATTATAATTAACCGAAATGTCTTTGACGGAATAGGCAATGTTCAAGTTCTCCACTATTTCGCTATTTTTTCATTTACTTCATCAAGGTTTTTGTCGGTTTTGTCGATTGACTCACGACCACTTTTGAACCATTCATGCCACTGGTAAACGACCGTTTTCTTTAGAGAATCGTTGCTGAAACCCTTTTCCAACATTTCCAACGTTGGCGCGCTATTAAATCCGTTTTTTTACACAAAATTTAATACAAGTTCGTTTTTGCAAATTTAAATTGTAAAAAATCGCCAAAATACACAGAGATAGATGTACTCTTGACTACGTAACTTTTGCAAATGTCAAGCTATGACGCTAAGATTTAGAGGGAATGTCAAAAACAGATGTACCAACTTAACAAAAGAAAACAGAACTCAAATCGAAACAATGGGAGCGCCACACGGTGGTGAATACAAAACGAACTCAGCTGATAAACGTGCACGAACTTACCGAAAACACCAGAAACTAAAAAGCAAAAACCAATAATTTGGTTAATGTGAGTATATATTGCAATATGCGACTGCAACAAACCGGCGACCTATTGAAACGAGTGACATTTGTTGTCTTATGTCTTCTCTTGCAAGTTTCAAAATAAAGCGCCACAGTTCACTTTGACTCACTTATTGTGCTTCCGTATCTTTGAGTTTTTACTGAACTGTCACTTGTGTTAAGTTCTTAGATCAAAAAAAAAAAAAAAAAAAAAAAACTCGACCAATGAGAAACATATGTCCCATCTTTTTATGAGAAAAGATATTTTGCATGTCATTTTTAATATGGTTTTGGGATCGCCGAATATGAATCTGCAATCATATTGCAAAATTCACAGCCGTTAGCTCTTGATCGTCAAGCAAATTTTAAACCGAACAATGAAATGAAATGACATCCTATAAATATGTCACTCACATTAACTAATGAAACACCTTTTCATTTTTCTCCACGCCGGCTACCTATCAACGAGATAGAGATCGCTAAACAGCATATTGATCTCAGGTTAAAAGAAGGCATCCTACGACCGTCGTTTTTCCCGTTTGCAAGTCAAGTCGTTGTTGTAAAGAAGAAGGATGGCTCATCGCGGACTGTATAGATTATATACATTTGCCAACTATAAAAAGTGTTCTCGATAACCTCCAAGATGGAAGAATATTTCCCATCTGGAAAAATTATTGACTGGACGTCAAAAATGCATATTTTCAACTATACACCATTTATAGCAGCAGATGGATTGTTTGAATTCAATAGAGTACCATTCGACCCGTCAAATTCACAAGCAGTTTTTATTCAATACATATATACAAAAAAGGTAGAGTTTTCAATCGAAGGTCACATATTTAGGGCACGTTGTCAAAAATGGAAAGATAAAGCCAACAGCAGAAAAAATTAATGCAGTTGCAAGGTTTCTGGAGCCAAAAACCCTTAAAAAACTTTTAAAGTTCTTGGGACCTACCGAGTTTTTCAGAAGACTTATCAATTCATATTCCATTCCAGACCGTTAACAGACCAAACGTAAAAAGTAGTAGAACTCACAATTTGTGAACCGTAACGAAAAGTCATAGCTTTATTAAAGCAATCACTCACAACCAACCCAATTCTTTACATCGATAATCAACTTCACCCAATTAGTTATTACAGCAGAAAGAATAGTTCTTCAGAGGAAAGGCGGTACAGTTACGTACTAGAAGCATTTGAGAAGTTCAGAGTTTACCTGACGAGGATAAAATTTAGATGACAAGATGGCTCACATTGGTGCTTTAAGTAGCTCTCCAATAACACATATATAGGGTTTTCCAATAGGTACTTGACAACTTTGAATAGTAGTAGACAGACAATAACAAGTTAAATGCAAAAATTTGAGTCTACATATTCGTTTTGAGATGTTGCCGTGTCAGTGAGACAACGGGTTGGTCGAAGTGTCGAATATATCGATGCCGTTCAGACGTCCGTAGCAAACGATCCAAATCAGTCGATTCCACGGCGTTCTCAAGAATTGGGCATCGCTCAGACCACATTATGGCGTATTTTGCGTAAGGATCTTGGCTTACACCCATACAAGATCAAGTTGACACAAGAATTGAAGCCGGTGGACCATTTGAAGCGACGTACGTTCTCCGATTGGGTTCTGGAGAAAATGTGCCAAGATGATGAATTTCATCGCAAAATCATCTTCATTTTTGTCTCAATGGGTTCGCCAATAAGCAAAATATTCGTTATTGGTGGGGTGGAAACCCACATGTGCTTCATGAATCACCACTTAACCCACAAAAAATAACTGTTTGGTGCGGTTTGCATGCCGGCGGCGTTATTGGGCCATATTTTTTCGTCGACGATAAAGATCGTCACGTTACTATGAATGGTCAGCGTTACCGCGCCATGATCACCGATTATTTTTGGCCCGAATTGGGTCCAACGAATCGACCGATGCAAACGTGCCCGCGGTGAACGAAGTTGAGTTCCAAGTCAAGTTGTCAAGTTGTCAAGTCGTTATTAGAAAACCCTATATATGTTTTTCAGCAGAAAATTTTAGCAAGAATCAAAAAGGCTCAACTCGCGGATAAGTTCATCTCATCCATTAAAGAAATAACTTCATTATGCAAGGTGAGCTATTATTTAAGGAGGTCAATGGTTATATGCTTTTAGTTGAAAAACTTAAGTATGAGGAAGGACATTTTGGCTCCCTTAAACCAATTCATTTATTATCCCAAAAGTAAAAGAGAAGGTCGAGCGCCGATTTTCTCATTGCGTATTATGCATCTTTGCAAAAAAAGGGAGAGAAGGATAGAAGTTATTGATATTGCTTAAGGTTTTCCAGTGCTGCATTTTTAAATAATGTACATAGTTCCCATTGGTTGCTTAGCCGCTAAAGAAAGTATGTACCATGGCCTGGTAACGTAGATAAAGAAGAGACGCGAGGAGTTCAAATAATTATATGCAGGGATTGTGAGGTTATGTGTTCTGATAGATATCTATCAAATAGATAAGCAGGGGATTTATTTTTAGGAATTTTGTGCATTAACACACAACATCTAAGGTGGTTGATTGTTTGAAGTTATAATCAAGAACAGAGTTACGTTAGCGTGAGGCTTGGTTGCATCGGGAAAATCCGAAGGTATATATTATTATATGATTTAAAGCAAGAAGTACCTTATGGTGTGAGATGGAATCAAGCTTGCAGTAGACAACAGCGGCATAGTAAATTATATGCAGAAAAAGCGTTTTCAAAAGTCTGAGCTTTGTGCCTATAGGCGTGAGGTAAGAAGAGAGTCAGAATTTACGTACCTTATAATTAACACTATCAAAAGCCTTCGAGAAATCAAGCAAACATAGCACCTTTAATAATCATTATCAAAGTTAACGGTTATACCTTCGTAATTTTTTTTTTTTTCAAAAAAAGATTGGGCAAACCTTCTAGGATCCCCATGATTTGACCGACTCTCTATCGAAATTTGCATTCAATTTTTAAATTAAAAAATTTTGCATTTGAAAAAAAAAAACATATGAGCCACCTGGGTACCCGGGGGTCCCGATAAAAACAAAAAGTTTGTTGTAAAAATATAATAAATAAGTATGGACTAATTTGTAAAGGGTTTTCCAATAGAGACTTGACAACTTTGAATTTAATTTGTGAACGCACTCTTTCACTAATCATCAAACTGTCACTGCCAATTTATTGAGTAAACTCAACATTTTCATCACGGTAAAGTACACTAACGAGCAACGTCTGCAAATTATAAAAATTTTCTACAGATATTCGGAGTCGCAAAATCATCTTCAGTGACGAAGCTCATTTTTGGCTCAATGGGTTCGTCAATAAGCAAAATATGCGTTATTGGTCTTGTGAAAAGCCACATGTGCTTCATAAATCACCACTTCATTCACAAAAAATAACTGTTTGGTGCGGTTTGCATGCCGGCGGCGTTATTGGGCCATATTTTTTCGTCGACGATAACGATCGTAACGTTACTGTGAATGGTCAGCGTTATCGCGCCATGATAACCGATTATTTTTGGCCCGAATTGAAAGATATGGACTTGGACGACATATGGTTTCAACAGGATCGTGCAACAAGCCACACAGCACACGCTACAATTGATTTATTGAAGAATAAGTATGGTGAGCGTATTATTTCAAGACATGGGTCAGTCGACTTAACGCCGCTTGACTATTTTCTCTGGGGCTACGTTAAGTCATTGGTTTATGCCAACATGCCGACGACGTTGGAAGAGCTCAGAACCAACATTTAATGGGAAATATGGAAAAATGTGTGGCCGAGTCTTTGAAAATTGGGTCCAAGGAATCGACCGCTGCAAACGTGCTCGCGGTGGCCATATGAACGAAGTCGAGTTCCATTCATAAATGTTTTGATTGTACTTCAAGCCAATAATAAAGTTTTTAAAATATCTCAAATGGTTTGCCTTTTATTTAAAAAAAAAGTTGTCAAGTCGTTATTAGAAAACCCTATATATAAATAATAGCAATATACATTTATTTCAAATTGCTTATTTATTGAATGTACTGTATATAATTATAATAAATATCACATTTTGCAATACTGTATGATAGCTGGAAAAAAATCATGGAGTTTTCGTTTTTATAGTAATATATAAATACTATA
Source organism: Volucella inanis (assembly GCA_907269105.1). NCBI lineage: Eukaryota > Metazoa > Arthropoda > Insecta > Diptera > Syrphidae > Volucella > Volucella inanis. The sequence goes on from OU026153.1 coordinate 156,907,586, forward strand.
TGAAAAAATTAAAAAAAAATATATCAAATTTCAATCTTTCACACAGATATACGAGGGTGGTCCTAGAAGTACCCGACCCAACAAAGAAAACACAGAAAATTTTAGAAAAAAATTTATTTATTTTTCAACATAATCGCCTTTCAGCTCTATACACTTTTGTCAGCGTTGTTCAAAAAGTTCGATACCCTTTTTATAATAGGAACTGTCTTGCTCCTCAAAATAGCCATTAACTGCTGACTTCACTTCTTCATCATTGAAAAATCTTTGACCACTGAGAAATGTTTTCAAGTTTGGGAACAGAAAATTAACCGAGGGGGCTAAATCTGGCGAATAGGGTGCATAAGGTAGCAATTCTAACTTTAATTCATTAATTTTGGCCATAGCAATAACGGATTTGTGAGCTGGTGTATTGTCTTGATGAAACAACACTTTCTTCTTAGCCAAATGCGACCGTTTTTGCTTGATTTCTTCGCTCAAACATTGCAATAAGTTCGAATGATACTGGCCGTTAATAGTTCTTCCTTTTTCAAGATAGTCAATAAAAATTATCCACCGCGAATTTCAAAAAATTGACGCCATGACCTTGCCTGCAGATGAAACAGTCTTCGCCTTCTTTGGAGCCGGTTCTCTCCTTTGAATCCATTGTTTTGATTTTCCTTTTGTCTGGGATGTTAAGTGATAGACCCATGTTTCGTCCATTGTTATGAAACGGCACAAAAATTCTGCTTTGTTGCTGTGAAACTTCGCTCATAAACACACTCAATTGAAATATCTTCACGACACTGTTTTTGCTCGATTGTGAGCAAACGCGGCACCCATCTTGCACACAGCTTTCTCATGTCAAAATTTTCAAATAATATGCGATGTACCGCACTTTTTGAAATGCCTACAATGTCTGCTAGCTAGCGCACTTTATGGATATTCTTCACCATTTTAGGAGTCGTCACCTCATTTGGTCGACCACTGCGATGCTCGTCTTAGCAGCGCGTACGGCCTCATTTAAACTCAGCAATCCAAAATTTTACCATTGTAAGAGAAGGAGTAGACTTACCCAGATTAGAATCCAGTTCAGCTTTTATATTGGTTGGGCTGAGGCCTTTCAAATAAAAGTGTTGAATCACATAACGATGACCAATTTTCTCCATTTTCACAAATTCACTGACAATGTTCACTAACGATGGCTGCCAAATAAATACTAAACAACATGGCTTTTCAAATGTACTTTCCAATACAGTGATATTTTCAAACAACTATCGCCACGTCTTGGTCAGGTACTTCTGGGACCGCCATCATATTAGAAATCAATGATAACAATTCAAACATTTTGTGATTTTTGCCATTGTGCTAATCACAAACGGGCTTATTACAGTCAACGCAAGGCTTCCTTGTCTTTCTTCTCTTTCACACAGGCTGCTCGTTGCAAATGTAGCATGATCCAACTTCAACTTTTCTACCACTAGCGTCTCGTTGATCATTGTTATCAGTTACTGATTCTGTTTCTGGCCTTTTATAGTAACTTTCGATTGCGATTTTCATTACATGATTTCGCATGACTTTCTGGTTAGAAAATCGCTCTTCTAAATTTGACATGGCTAGCTCTTCTGACACCTGACAAAAGCATTGACACTAATGGTCTAGAATTCGAGAATTTCATTTCTTGAGGAATGAAAGTTTTTTTTTTCAAAGTACCGACAACTGTGAACCTCCATGACAAAATACTCTCTGCCAACGGTAAGGTCGTACAAAATTTGTCCATGCTTATGTTCCGGCCAGATCCTTTGTAAGCGATGACTAGTTCTTTCACAACTCGTTCCCCTTAATTGATTCCATTGATACGCAGTCGCAGGTAAGAGTATGCGATTGACGTAGGACAGCATTAGTTTTAGAGCGAAGACCTCTAACATTCTGGTAGTAAAGTGTAAGAATGATATTGTGGGGTGGAGTTGAGAGGCGGGATGGTTTAAGTGCTAGAATAGGAAGTATGTTATGGACGAAAAAAATTATCGTGGGTGGCTCGGCTTCGCTGTAGGTGTGAGACTCGTTTATAGTGAACGTGTGGCCGAATGCAGCAAGGTCGTCTGCAACTTTCTGAGGGAACATGCTAAAAATCTCGTGGTACCTGACATAAAAGTTCCTGAGACTTATAGGGTCGGTAGGGAGGTCTTCCTACTGGATGGAAACCATGATGCTGGTTTTGATCTTGCCTTCGTAGCAGACCGAGTCCGATTTGTCATGTAGATAGGCAAGAAAGAGACCCATATTTTCATATATCTTTCGTACTCTAAGCCTAAAGAGTACATAGCAACTTTCTGTAGTGCTATTGGTTTGTTGTGTTAGTTAACTGTGGTCTGAGAAAGGGGATCAAGAATGGAGGGATTGGAGGAGGGAGATGGAGATAAGTTGTTGGATATGGAGTTTGACGAAGGATTAGATCGTTGCTCAGGCGCAAATTCAACATTTCGTGATGAGAATTGACGCGAGTTTGTCCTTTTAAACGACGACATGGCTTTAATCACCATCACTAAGATAGCATCAGTGGCGATGTTTTCTGCGTGTACATAGTCTTTCAATTTGTTGCTTCAAGTGTAAAAGATCTTTAAGCATTTTAATTCTACTACTTTTTTTTCAACGAATGCTATTTTCTCATTTAAGTCGTTAAAGAATGACTTGATTCGTGAGGATAATCTTTGTTCAATATCCTTTAAGGATAATTTGAAGGATTTCAGTAACTCTCATTGCCCTGTGATCTTCGCATAGAGGCAAAAAATGTATTAAACTCATTTTTGTTAATGACTGGCTCAGAAGACTGGTTGGTGATGAGCACAGTAAGCTTGTCATCGGCTTCGACTTATATTTCACTGTATTGGATCGGGCATTCTTGTTTATTGTAAACTTTTTGTTTTAATTTTTTTTCTAGGTACTACTGGTGTCGAAGACAATCGCCCTGCTGATTTCGATGGTAAGGGATATGTTGACGACGATTGCTCCACTGATTTTGATGGTATTTGCTTCGCCGGCGTTGATGAAAATAGTTCCGCTGGCTTCAACGATGAATAATTCTCGGACATTGAAAATCTTTTTTTTATTTCTAAATTTTGATATCTTATATCCCATAAACGATAACTTTTCTATTCTTGATCTCAGCACAAATTGTGATAATGATTTTACAAATAGTTCATACTTCTATGATAAACACTTTATTGTCCACCAGAATGTTCAAAGTTTAAGAGAGAATATATCGCGTTCAATACATCATTATTGTGTCTAAGATATAGATTTATGATTTCGAAAAAAAACGATTACGTATTTTTCATAATTTTTTTATAGGAAATGAACACATAAATAATGTGTTGTTTTGTTGCTGTAGATTACATATGTTTAATGTAGTGACGTCCATGGTGGAATTTTCTTGTCTCTTGGGTAGCCTAAAATCAAAAGACTTGTTCTTAACTTACTAGATAACACTGATACTGTTTCCAATTACTAGGCTCTTTTAGAATCGCGTGGTCTAGCCTCTCTCATTAAACTCCTCCGAGAAGTACATATTTGATTTTAAAATCATTGATCACTCAATGCCTGGACTGTTGGTTAACACTGATCGTACCAAAATAGAGAGTCAATATAAAAATTTACCCAAAAAATTTATAAAAATTGATTTCGTCAATCTTAAAAATGATCTTCTCTAAGTGTTGGGATGATGTGTATTCCGAAAGTGATGCTTCTGCATCTTATTCACTGTTTATTAAATGTCTCTCTAAACATATAACAAATTGTGCCTTCACAGTGGTCTTGAAAAAATATGATAAAAAACTTAAACCCTGGATTACAAAACAACCAATTAGCAATGTTAAAATTAAAAATAAGCTTAGAACCAAGTGTTCTAAACATCCAAAAAAATTCAGGTTGGGAAATAGGTATAAAAATTTATGCTCTTAACTTAAAAAAGAAATTCTTATTTGCCGCGATAATTTTTATCGAAATCAATTTATTTTTGCCAAGGGAAATTTGAGAAATGAATGGCACGTAGTCAATAGTATTTTGAACCAATATTACTTTAGTAAAACACAGCAATTCGTGTAAATAACTTCGAAATATCTGTGAAACTGGACATTGCTAATGCCTTAAACATCTATTTCAACACGACAGCTAGCAGTTTACACAACACAAACAGCGCAGGTGAACTGCAATCTGTGTTCAGTTTTTGGTAACTATGATGAACCGTTGTAAGAAACAATTTTGCTTATAACCATGGGCTGAAAAGTCCAAAATTCAACTTTATTTATCAATATAATTGCCTTCGAGGGCGATACACTGATTGAAACGATTTTTTAATCTTTCGATACCAGTTTTTTAGTACGATTACTTTTTCATCGGTCTTAAATCTCTCTCCGGCGAGCATTCTTTTAAGGTATGCGAACAGGAAATAGTCGGTGGGGGCCAAATCTGGATAATACGGTGGGTGGGGAAGCAATTCGTAGCCGAATTCATTCAATTTTGCCATCGTTTTCATCGACTTGTGACACGGTACATTGTCACATTTCATCCATTGTCATATACCGAAGCAAAAATTCGGCTTTAAACACTCCTCTGAATCATCGACACGTTGTTGTTTTTGGTCGACTGTGAGCAAACGCTGCACTCACTTTGAACAGAGCTTTCGCATGTCCAAATATTCGTGTATAATATATCCAACACGCTTTTTTGATATCTTCAGAGCCTCAGCTAACTCGATCACTTCACTTTACGGTCATTCGTAATCATTTTATGGACTTTTTTGATGTTTTCATCTGAAACAGCCTCATTTGGGCGTCCACTGCGTGCGTCATCTTCGGTGCTTGTATGACCGGTTTTAAATTTTTCAATCCACTTGCAAATGATTCGTTCGGCTGGTACAGAGTCCGGGCAACACTTATCAAACCATTTCTTTGCATCGGCTGCATTTTTTCCCATCAAAAAGCAATGATAAATCAACACACGAAATTGCTTTCAATCCATTTTTTTCACAATAACAAAAGTTGCTTCACTCACAACGCTATATCTCGAGAACTAATCGTCCGACAGCTGTCGGACACACGTATACACGTATCTTTTGAAGGTTGGTACTAACTGAAAATGGTATGAATTTAATTCAAGTGGTGTCCCTCTCTTAGAAACTTAGAAAATGGACTTTTCAGCCCATGTATTAAGCCTATAGCTGCTTTCGAACTGGTTCTCTAAACAAAATTTAATGCTTGTGGCATTTCTAATGTAATTCTAAAGAATATCGGACGCTTCGTAGCCGATGTAATAGCATCTGTTTTTAACCGTAGCATATTTTCATATTTTTCCTCAAACTCAATAGTAGTTCCACTATTTGAAAAAGGTTCAGCAGATGATATGAGCAATTATAGGCCGATTTCACTTCTTCCATTTTTCAGCAATGTCTTTGAAAAAGTTGTTAACGTGAGAATTGTTTCTTTTTTAAATAAGTCAAAATTTTTCAGTCCAGTTCAATTTAGCTTCCAGCAGGCAAAATCAACAGAAGATGCCCTTCTACAGTTTTGATCGAGTATTTTCTCTAACCGTGACACAGACCTTCAAAATGGGTAACCACACTATCTTGTTGAGAAAACTTTAGAGCGCTGGATTTCTTGGTATCATGCTCGATTGCTTTAGATCTTACCAGATTAAAATGAAAAACTACCCTTACTGCCTTTGTAGATGATGTTGTCTGTTCTTATGATTCTAACAGTGCTTTTAAGGATGTGATTCGTCAAACACAAACTGAGCATTAGCTCTAAAACAAAAATTATGATTTTTAATCTATTTACCCATATCAGTACAAATGCAGTGTCAAAAATACAATCTAGCAGGCTTCAAACGTGTTTACGCTTTATCAACTTTTTGTAGAACTCTTAATTGCAGTGATAAGTGTTTTTCAATTGAAAATGCGGTTGAGTTCAAACACTTGGGCCTTATTATCGAGTATAGAATGAGCTTTAATAACCATACCGAGTCTTTAAAGAAATATTTTCGCTGCACTCTAAGATATTTTTTTTGTTTAAATAAATTACTATCTATCATGGTATTTTTCATTCCAAGCTTCAATATGGGATAATGTATTGGGGAGGTTCCTGTTTAAATAATAGCCAGCCAATTTAATTCTTCAAAAAAATGTTTTGAGAAAAATTTGCCGAAAGCACAATCGACATAAAAGTTTTTCATTCTTTTGTGATATGAAAATTCTTCCAGGCCGTCATTTGTATTGTTTTAAAGTGTTATTAGTTACTAATCACAATCTTCGTAGAAACTTTTTGAATATTTTATGTGTACCGATGCACCGTACCACTGCTTTTCGTAATTTTTATTTGGTTTCACGTTGTCGCCTACTTAATAAGCTCCCGCTTTCTATAGGGTGATTCATACTGAGCTTTGATTTATAATATAAAATAAAACACATAAATTTGAAAGTGACCTTAAAATTTTTATTATCGGTTACAAGAGCAATTTATAGCATTAATTTTTGAAAATGATGTCATGTAAATGTTGGCCACGACTACGTCTGAGGTGGTCCATTCGGAAGGTCCAATTTTGGCCGACTCGTTCGAGCATAGCGACTGATCTCTCGCGGATAACACGAGTAATGTTGGCTTCCAAAGCGTCAATCGTAGCTAGCTTATTTCGGAAGACTTGAGACTTTACATATCCCCAGAGAAAATAGTCCAAAGGTGTGATATCGCACTATCTAGGCGGTCAATTTACCGTAGAAAAACGTAAAATTAAGTGCTCATCAAAATGATTTCTCAACAAGTCCATAATTTCACGCGTTGTATGACTCGTAGTGGCGTCCTGTTAAAAACAGAGCTCACCGAGACCATGTGCTTGAATTTCAAGAAGCATATAGTCCGTCAACATGGAGAGATAACGGTTACCATTGACGGTAACATTCTGATTTGTCTGATTTTTTAAGAAATATGGACCAATGATTCTCATAGCTCATAAACCACACCACACCACACGTTGTTTATAATGGTAGCTCTTTGTACTCTATGGATTGCTTATCAGCCCAAATACGGCAATTTTTTTTATTAATGTATCCATTGAGCCAGAAATGGGCTTCATCACTGAACAAAATTTCAAGATAAAACACTGGATTTTCATTGAGTTTTTCCGGAGCCCATTTACTGAAAATATGACGCAAATTTAAGTCGCCAAGATTCAATTCTTACACATGTTGAATGTGTGTAATGGCCTTAAGGCCGAGATCCTCACGTTAAATACGCCAAGCCAAGCTGCTGAGAGGGACGACGAATCGATTCGTCACGGTATTCGGTCTCAGCTACAGCTGTAATAGTCTCTTCACTGTGGTGGTCTAACCGGTCGAGTATCATCCACTTATGTAAACTAGGAATCAAATTTGCGAATGATATTGGTAATAGTGGTTTCAGTAGGTTGATTATGCGCAACGTAAGTTCCTCGAATCGCACGAAAAACACAATTTGGAGACTTTCCATGATGACTTTCCAAATGATACTGAAGAAAAATAACAAAGCATTTTGATAGAAGTCACGCGTGATCTGTCTAAAAAAGCCTTTTGAAAATCAAACCTCAAACCTTTTTTTAGAACGTTTGAAAAATGTGTAAAGAATCAATTTTTTCTGACATTTTAGTGTAACGGTTTTCCTTCTGCACATTAATTTTGTAATTGAAGTGGCATTTGACACTATTTTAATACTTTAAGTATATTCGTATGAAAATAAAAGAATGTCACTTATATTATTTCTTAAATTCTCCAATGTAAACTAGAATGAATTAATGTGTTTTTAATTTGTGTGAAATAAGAAACTTATATCTATCTACGGAATGGTAATTTTCTATGTTACCTCTGAGTATGAACTTAAACTCAGAGGTAACATTAAAAAATGCGCCAAATATCTATTAATTTGTAAATTTCAATTGTTGCTACTCATTTTCACTCACGACAATAGACAAAATGACAAGGCTATTGAAAAATGTAATTCTAAACGTTTCACTTACAAGGAAGGGCCCTGCGATCCATATAATGGTGTGCATACCACGATAAATACCAATAGTACGATGATACCACTCAAATACCATGTTGCTTCCGTTGCATTACTGTGGTTCTTCCGAATACATGGAACATCCGTATACTAACATATAGTACGTATACCACCAGTGCAATGTGTCAAAGTTATTATAATATATATAGGGTTTTCCAATAGGGGCTTGACAGCTTTAAATTTAATTTGTGAACGCACTCTTTTCACTAAACATCAAACTGTCACTGTCAATTTATTCAGTAAACGCAACGTTTTCATCATGGTAAAGTACACTAACGAGTAACTTCTGTAAATTATAAAAATTTTCTACATATATTCGGAGTCGGTGACTGCAACTTTAAGAGCGTTAACTCCAATTTTCGGTCGTAATTCTCGCCCTAGTAGACAGGCAATAACAAGTTTAGTGCAAAAATTTGAGTCTACATAATCGTTGTAAGATGTTGCCGTGTCAGTGAGACAACGGGTTGGTCGAAGTGTCGAAAATATCGCTGCCGTTTAGACGTCCGTAGCAAACGATCCAAATCAGTCAATTCAACGGCGTTCTCAAGAATTGGTTTACACCCATACAAAATCAAGCTGATTCAAGAATTGAAGCCGATGGACCATTTGAAGCGACGTACGTTCGATTGGGTTCTGGAGAAGATGCGCCAAGATAATGAATTTCATCGCAAAATCATGATCAGTGACAAAGCTCATTTTTGGCGCAATGGGTTCGTCAATAAGCAAAATATGAGTTATTGGTCGGGTGAAAACCCACATGTGCTTCATGAATCACTACTACATCCACAAAAAATAACTGTTTGATGCGGTTTGCATGCCGGCGGCGTTATTGTTCCATATTTTTTCGTCGACGATAACGATCGTCACGTTACAGTTAATGGTCAGCGTTATCGCGCTATGATCACCGATTGTTTTTGGCCTAAATTGGATGATATGGACTTGGTCAATATGTGGTTTCAACAGGTGTCACAAACCACACAGCACACGCTACAATCGATTTATTAAAGAGTAAGTATGGTGAGCGTGTTATCTCAAGACATGGGCTAGTCGATTGGCCGCCTCGTTCGTGCGATTTAACAACGCTTGGCTATTCTCTGTGGGGCTACGGTAATTCATTGGTTTATGCCAACACGCCGACGACGTTGGAAGAGCTCAGAGCTAACATTGAACGAAATAGCGGCCGTTTCGGCCGAAATGCGTGGCCAAGTCGTTAAAAATTGGGTCCAACAAATCCACCGCTGCAAACTTGCCCGCGGTGGCCATATGAACGAAGTCGAGTTCTGTTCATAAATGTTTTAATTGTACTTCAAGCCAATAATAAAGTTTTTGAAATATCTCAAATGGTTTGCCTTTTATTTAAAAAAAAGTTGTCAAGTCGTTATTAGAAAACCCTATACCACCAGTGCAGTGTGTTAAAGTTATTAACTATTTCTCTTGATGTTTTTTCTAGAAATTTCCGCCTGTTTTGTAAAAGTACATTACGCTGTAACATAATTATTATTTAAGAAAACTTTTAATGTTGTGAGCTTATAGAAATTTTCCATGAAACGAAAATCATTTGTGAAAACAGCACGTTTTTTATCTTAAGTTACGGATCTTACAATTTCTGACACAATTTTATGTTGGTTGGATAAAAAAAAAAAAAAAAAAACGACAAATAAACAAAACAAAAATGTTTTATTGAAATTATGAAACTGGTGAAAAAAAAAAAAAAAAAAAACTAATGGTATAAAAGGAACACATAATGATTTCTTTGACTATGACTTCGCAAGACCGATCAAATAGGCTTTAATTTTCTGACTGAATATTTCTTTTCTTAACAATTAACATTTTCTTTTTCTTTCAAACAATGTTCCTGTCTTCTTTTTTGTTTACATTATTTTAGTCTTTTCTTTTCTACAATTTGAATCTTCTGTTCCAATTTCTATTTTAATTTGCATTTCCTTAACTCAAGATCCCTAGATGGGTACAGATTCATATGTATTCATGTATATGTATTCATAAACTAGGCAATCTCGGAATGTGCAATATCAAAAGTTCTAAATGAAAAGTTTTTGAATCTTATGCAAGCTACTGGAGATAAAGAACGAAATAAAAAGAAATAATCAAATCCCATCGAAAACAGTAGCCCTTCCTATTCAATCTTTAAGGTGAGCATCAAAGGACCTCGAAATACCTGTTCCAAAAGCTCCAATCGACTACGTTCAACTCGTTGGGTACAATTTTTTTTTTATTTATTTACTTTTTTTTTGTAGTTTTTCTTTGAGAATTTGTCTCAGCGGACAGACTATTCGCAGTCACTCAAGCTTGTCTTTCGTCGGACATGTCAACATTTTTCGATTTTTACTTCAATTGTCTCCCGTAGAGCAGAGCCTATTCCCTAAAAAAACAAGAAAAATTCTTCCTTCCCGAATCAATGCCATTAGATGACAATCGTTTGGTATATTTTTTTGTAGAAATGCTTTCCTCAATTTCCATCAATAGAAAAACACAAATCGTACAAGTGGTCATTACCATTGAGAAGAATGCAGAGTGCCTCCAATGCAATTCCCAGTTGGTTTAGCCTTCAGGCTGACTTTCCTTAATTCTGCACAGGGACATCCTCACTTTGTCCAGCATATACCAAAAGAACAGAAGAATCACAAAAACAAATAGAAAAAGCCTGAAAGAATCACATAGTCCCGACTAAACATGCAGATTGGAATTCCGGCAGGAGCTAAAATCCAACAACACATCTAATACAAACAGGACCATCATTGTGACAATGAACAAAACGGGTTACAAAATCCTCGGCAGTGGTCAACGATAAAGATGAAAAGAAAGAAAGAAAAAAAAAAAAAAAAAAAAAAACAGTTTAAAGAAAAGGAATTGAAAAAAAAACATCCCCAATGAAGCAATCCTTTCTCAACCACTACAACTGACGAATCTGTCCGAAATCGGATTTTGTTTTTAGAATGCCATCCGCCTTTCAACTAGTCTCTGTCGTTGCTCAGTATACTCGCAGTCGATGAACGTCCAGGGAAATGCTAAAAGTGCCAGCAGTTTCAGTCCATTCCATGTGCTTGGTAGCTCTAGATAACGGTATGGATCACTCGAAGGAAGTTAAGGCAAGGTGTACAACGTTGATGTACAACTGTATGTTTGGTTGAAGGACGGAAATGGATCGACATGTGTGACGGCAATTTTTTTTTTTTTTCAGGTATCCGTAGCATGCGGCACACCTACCTTTCCGGTGTAGTGGTGCCAGTGGTGGTATAGTAATGTGGGTTGCAAAAGGAATCGAGTCCATATTCAATTTCTTCCCTGTCAGAGCAGTTGGAAAAATCCAGAGCAGAATGACTTAAAAATTCCTTCGAACCAATCAATTGATAGGTAAGTGAATTATTAATTTCGAAGGTTGGCAAAAGTTGATTTTCAATTTGGAACTCATGCTGGACTTTGTTTTCCTTAAAAGTTGGAAAAGCTTTCCTCCCCCCTGTATGAGTATGGAGTGAAGGAATATTGAATAATACTTCGATGTTGCCTTGATCTGCTATAAGATTAAGTGTAAAGGACAAGTCTTATTGGATTGCAAACCTTTTCCGATGTAAATAACAAGTCAAAAAAAAAAAAAAAAAATTTAAAGATAAAAAAATGGAGCAATGCAAGAATCGCCGCCGGTTGAGGAAATAGAAAATGGGGCTCATGGTATTGTTCATTGTAAAAATAGCGAAATGCAAAAAATTGGTATTCAGATTTCAAATTTATGGTCTGTTAGAGAACCAGCTATGTTTCTGTACAGGATACACTAAATTAGCCAAATCTTATTAAACGGCGCATTTACCTTAAGTCATCAGGTATTTCTAAAACAAATTTTACCAAGATTATTTGTCCACTGTTTACGCCAGATCTGCCAATTCGGTAATTGCTGATCTTCTTCGATTGAAATACTCTTTTATTGGCCTTGTAAACAAATAAGAATGTGTGCCGACGTGAGTGGGGCGAAGTCCGATGGGTCACCGCTTTCAATCTCGGTAAGTAGAGTAACAAGTTTATCTAAATTCAATGTGGCTGAACTCCAACTAGTTGCGCCCAGAAATCTCCTCACTATGGTACCCTTTCGTCAATAAGCTTCAATTTGATGCAATGATCACTCAAAAAAATCCTCAATGCTGAGTTAATGAATGAAATTTTGTTAAAGCAGGTTTTCATTAAATAAATGTTCTATTGTTTGTAATTGTTTCTCTTAATTATATCTAAAATAGTAACATTATACAAAGGGCAAATTATTGTAATAAATGTGATCATCATCAGCCAAAATATTTTTTAAAACTTGTAAATCGTCAAACTTTTTATCTTTAACCGCTGGTTATGTAGTTGTTTCAAGGATTAAACTGCATGAGAAGTCACCCCAAGAGTTCGGCTCTGGAGTAGCAGCTCCCAATCACTTGTGAAACGAAGTTTGTAATAAACAAAGCCGTCTGCATCATACTTAATAGCACGAATTTTTGGTTATTCGTCCAAGATAATATAGTCCAAAAATGAAGAACATTTTAATAAGTATTTGTGGTTCTACATTAATTTTGTGGTTCTACATTAATTTTTCTTTCTTCAGAAATTCAACCTCCTTTTTGAAGAATGTGTGGTTGAATTATGTAATATCATACTTCTTCAGACTTTTTCGAGCTTTTCGACAAATTCCGTAATATTCTGCAGGAACATTCACAGTTTTCTTTTCTAAAAAAAACCTTGTTCGTAGTAGGTCTTTCGTATGTTGATATCGTTGTTTAGCTTCTTCGATCAGTCTCAGAGCTATTGCCCTTAGTGGGCGAGGACTACCTGTGACAAAGGGAGTCACACGGGTCATGCGATAGGTTTTCACAGCAAGATCGCTCACATTACTTAACTGCACCTCTAATCAAAGAAATCTGTGACTATCTCTTTCAGTTTTATTCAGTAAAATCAGCAAGAATGCCTTTTCTATGTCAGCTGTTAAGCAATCTGACAAACTTGAAAATAAAGCAGAATCGTTAAGCAGTCTCATCCGCTTCGACATGATCGTTGAGAGAGAAATGATTCGGTGCATGCGTTGAAATTTTAAATATGATGGGCAACGTGGCATCTAATAAAAACTTCCCGAGTTGTCTATCATTTCTTGAGTAGATTCAGCAACACTGTTTGATAGCATTTCTCTAGTTGCCTCGTCGCATTCTAGAAGCCTTCCGTTCCAGCACAGCCTTGGGACAAGCGATTTCAGTCGGTGCATAGGCTCGAAGAAATTGTTGTGTAGAAAGCTATTCGTCTTCTTTAAAGGCAGAAAAGCTTCGTACAGAGAGATTGGGAAGGATTTCAAATGTCCCAATTTGCTAGAAGTTGCGAACATTCTCACAAATACAAACATTCAGTGATGTAAAATTGTTTTGAGTTGCACTTACTACATTCACAAATGAAGGCCCTTGAATTGCCTATCCTCTAATTGTGTGGATCGCTATCAATTTTTCATCAACCCAAATATCAGGCACTTCGATTACGTCTGTGGTAAATACTTTCACTGTTCGTTTACTATATTGGCTACGCAGAGTTAAACCAACCTTAATGTTCATTCCCATCTCAACGAATTGCAAATAAGCTAATTGCGAACAAATTATTTTTAGTACATTTAAAGACCAGCAAGTTACAATTTTACTAATCTGAAAGCACAGAGCTTAATTTATCTAAGCTGATGTACCCCCTTCGCAGCGCATACAAAAATATATTAAAAAATGAATTGCTTTTCGTTGAACAAAATCATCAATGTATAGTACATTCATCTCAGATGACTAAAGAACTTTCCTGTAATAACTTCGCCGCCACGCTTTGCTTAGAAATATAATCAAACTACTGATCTGGACATTGTAAAGTAGCAATTCAAATGCAGTAAGTGCTGTTTGTTCACCTTGTACAAGGTGAGTTGCGGCAATACCAGCAGATGCTCTGCCCGTCTCTCATGGATCATCTAGGTGAGTTAGGTTAGATAAGAGTACCTATTTGAAATACCAACAATTAGGCCTATTATTTATAAGAGACTGTTCACGTCTATATAATCTAAATCGCTTAAGTCATCGTATCCTTTTTTTGGAGAAAGCTGGACATGTACAGAAGGTGGAGAATTATCTCCTATTCCTCCATTCCAAGCCTTCTTGCATGCTTGTGCATAAGGCAATGTCCAGTGATGACACCTTTCCGGTAGAATAGGTATAGAATTTTTGCAAGTTCGTCTGCCCTACAATTCCCTAGAATTTCTTAAGAGTGGTTCTAGAATTTAGTGAGATTGAATAGAAGACTTGATAGAGGCCTGGCTATCCGAAAAGATGTGGATATTTTTTATGCATATCACGTTTTTCTTCGGTCAGGACAGAGATTTTTAATCGCCAAAATTTCCGCCTGAAACACGCTACAGTGATTTGGAAGACGGCAGGAGAGGCTTAACTCACTATCAGTGTTACATCCATCTGTATAGAAGTGGATTGACTTATCATCAATTAAAGCATCTTCCTCACAGAAAGATCAAGAGGAGATGCTTACATGAAAGTCAAGTTCAAACCAATGTTGGAGTATAGTATAATCGATGTTCTCTGGGAGGATTCCTAGTTTATTAAAAATATTAGCGTGTCCAAATAAATTATACTTTTGAACAAAAAACACGTTTTCTATGTAACAACAAAACGTTCGTCTAGCTACATTTAGAACAAGGATAAGGATAATAGAAATAATTTAATTTTATTACATTTTAGAAAAAAAATTATGGACAAAATGAAGTTTTTTCGTTATATTGCAATATTAGTGTCAATGTTACTTTGTTGTAATGTCCAATAGTAATCCGTCAGGATACGTGGACTATACTTGCCCTGATATCGTTTTTCTATCGAATAAATGTCCTAGTGGAATCTTTTACCGTGTTTATCGCTGAGGGCGTTTAAATTTTTAAGAAAGAAATAATAATAATAAATACTGACATATTTCCAAGAAAGTTAAATATTAATATTTTAAATTTAAGCCATTTCCACTCCTATCCATAGCTTTCGCAAAACTTTTTATTAGCCCAAGTTTTATGTGTAAAGGTGGTAAAAATATATTATCATACTAATGGAGGAATTTTAATATTTTTTGCCCTGGATTAAGAGTACTCTTTTAGGCCAGTCTTTCTGAACGTAATGATTTTACCGGTCTCTGCTGCCCCACTCATAAATAAAACAACATACCCTAGTTGTTATCTTAATGTTAGAGCAATAATCTTCAAATCTACACAAACTTGCCAGTTGAAAGATTTATAGATGCAGAGGCTTCTTGAAAGTTAGAGTCTAATATTTCGTTATCGATTGCTTCTGGCGTTGCGGAAATTTGAGGTGGTTCTGGAACGGTAGTTCTGGCAGATAGCAGGTCAGGCTATTTAATTTTGGGTCAGGATACTTAGGTGTCAAGTAAAACAGAGTATCCAATGCCGCTGGGCGAGTAGAACGTAGGGATCTGCTTATGCCTAGACATGCTGTTCTTTGGACTGTTTAGTTTCCTGCAATTGGCTACATTGTCTTAGTCCGTGAGGTGAGTATTGGTCTTATGATTGAGACGAATAACCAGTGGATAATGCAATGTCGAATGACCCGTTTGCTTCCAATGGCTTTCTTGAAGAGAATAAAGTTACTGTACCTTTCCTTATTCTTTCTTCAATATTATATTTCCTAAGTTTTCTGTCAAAAATATTGGGTCTATAACTTAATTCGGTTTGTTAAGAGATGGCGTAACTTGTAATATTCCATTGCTATTATTCCATTGGAACATGCGTTGGAAAGCTACTGTTATTGTACGTCATTTCAGTATATGTCATTCATTTGAAGCGTAAACAACAATAATTTTTTTTCACTCAAATATGTCGAACTTTGTGCCTGAAAAAGTGTTTTTGCGGGGAGTTCTTCTTCATTACTTTAATATGAAGAAAACTGCTGCCGAAAGTCATCGTATTTTGGTGGAAGTTTATGGTGAACATGCGCTAGCTGGTGCCAAAAGTGGTTTGCACGACTTAAAAATGGTTGTTTTGGCTTGGAAGACTATGAACGTCCTGGGCAGCCAAAAAAGTTTGAAGATGAAGAACTGGAAGCATTACTCTATGAAGATTGTTGCCAAATACAAGGAGACTCGCAGAATCTTTGAGTGTCACTCAAGCAGCCATTTCAAAACGTTTAAAATCAGCTGGATATATTCAAAAGCAAGGAAATTGGGTTCCACATGAGCTCAAGCCAAGAGACTTCGAAAGGCGGTTTTGCATGTCCGAAATGCTGCTGGAACGCCACAAAAAGAAGTCATTTTTGCATCGGATTGTTACTGGTGATGAAAAATGGGTCCATTACGACAACCCCAAGCGTAAAAAATCATATGTGAAACCCGGCCAACCAGCCAAATCAACGGCAAAGCCGAATATCCATGGCGCGAAGGTAATGCTCTGTATTTGGTGGGATCAGATGGGTGTGCTGTATTATGAGCTGCTAAAACTGGGTGAAACCATCAATGGACAACGCAACCGAACACAATTAATCCAGAGAGCAGTAGCCGAAAAACGCCCGGAATATGCGACCAGACACGAGGTAATAATTTTCCATCATGACAACGCTCGGCCCCATGTTGCTATTCCGGTTAAGAACTATTTGGAAAATAGTGGATGGGAAGTCTTATCCTATCCGCCTTATAGCCAAGACTATCCGGTCGATGCAGAACGCCCTCACTGAAATACGGTTCACATCAGAGCAAAATATCAAAAATTGGCTTGTGTCATTCTTGGCTGCCAAGCCGGCGCAGTTCTTTTGGGATGGGATCCATAAATTGCCAGAAAGATGGGAAAAAAGTCATAGCTTTAGATGGGCAATACTTTGAATAATACTATTGTAAATAAAAAAAAAAAACCGCACAAATTAAAATATATACCCAATATATATTTCGGTGTATAGGAAAAGACTAAAACGTTTATTAAGGGAAGGTCTATGATTGAAATTTTATATTTCCTGAAAAAGGGGACAAGACCAGTCTTACGGGGCATGCTCCCATTCCATCCAATATATTTGTCTGTTAAGACTTAGGTAAAAGATTTTTTTTTTATAGCATTAAGACGCTTACCTGGGACAGCTATAGCGACGTCATCGGTATAGGCAATCACCCTACTACAACCTGCTTCCGGGTATATCGGCAGAATATTAACCACTAAGTTCCAGACAAGTGGTGAAGGGACACGGCTGTGTGATGTACCTCTGCTAACACATCTTTCAACAGAAGACCTAACCAGTTTAGAGTTGACTATCATGCTATTAAGCATTAGACTGATCAACTCCCCAAGTGAGTCATCGACTTTCAGACTTTTCACGCATATTTTTTACAGTGGACATATTGAGCCGTAGACAATAAAAAACTACATTTTCTTATCTCCATGACAGTGGAATATGGATCAATTCTACACAGCTCACTATCTCCAGCGTAGGCAATATAATATCTGAAGACCTTTGTAACTCGGGAGCTATTATACTGTCCAGACCAACAAACTTGTATAGTTTAAAGCTATGCAGCGACCAAAAGATCTTGTCTCTTGTAATAAAACCGTGAATTTTAGTCACGGTTGCAGTAGTCCAGTTGTAGCCGCTAATAGGGAGCTACCTCAAAAGTAGGTGTCCAGTAGCAGGTTGAGTGAGGTTGAGGTTGTCTAAGAGCTATCGGTTTTTATCAAACAGCTGGGCACCATTGTATTTGTAGAGAGGATTTTTCTTGACTGCGATACCTCAGAGGTGGTATTGTATTGTTTAATTGCATTTTGAAAGATTCCCTGTATGAGTCCCAGTCAGTCAGTTTTCTTGTGTTGTTTGCTTTGAAAAGTTTTCTGCAAACCTTCGAAAGCGGTCCCAGTGCTGATGTCCACTAATGCGGCCTTTTCTTGGCTCTAGGTTAAACTAGAGGTCAGGAAGCAGCCATGGCCTGATTGAAACCAGGGTGAAATATTTGCCTTTCAGTTTAGTACAGAGGATCTTGGTTTTACCAATATTCCTATGTATTTTGGCCAATAATTTTTTTTTTTTGTTGATAATTCTGGAATGCTGATTGGCTGGGAGTAGCATCATTTAGGCTAAATTGGATGTATCTGTGGTCTGAAAATAAGTGTTCAGACGATACCATCTAGTTTGTTAGCGTTCGAGTGTTTTTCCGAGGACAAGAGTGATATCTAGCATTTCCTGTCGGTTTCTTATTTTAAAAGCGGGCTCATTGCCAATATTGCAAACAATGATGCTAGTACTGTTAATATAATCAAAAAGTGACTCTCCTTTATCGTTGATGTCGTTGATGACCGAGTGATATCATGCCTACAATTTACCAGAGTAGCCACAACTACGGTGCTATTCTCGTTCTTCGATTCTAATAATGTGTCCAAGAGTTCATCTTCGTCTTAAAGAATCTCTTTTTAATTTGTCATCGGTTTCCATTTCCGACAGAGTGTCAGATAAATTGGAGTCGTTGCTAACCATTTTAGGAAAAGATATCGACGCTCTGAGGTCTGATTCTAAATTTGCTATATCGGCTAACATTGCTTAACAGCATCCAGCTCATTCTTTTTGTAAGTCTTTATGTATTGACTCGAAGATGAACCAAATTATGCCTTTAGTCTGCGCTAGAGGGTTAAGGGATTCCTTATTGATCACAATAAACGCGCATTTATAAGGGCCCCTTAGGTCTTCTAGTTTCTCGATTTTCCAGTCATGAGTCGGAAGGGTCGAGTTGCTGAGCCTGTTGATCCCTAGAATACTTTTTGGGGAGGAGAGTTCGGCTGGGATTCAGGTACGTGTTATAGGTCTGTTAGAGATATTTTCCTTAGCTCTCTTTTGCACACAAACCTCTCTTAATCCGCCTATGTATTTAGTCTTAAGCTCGAGAGAAAGCCTTAGCTTGACCAAGTGCCATCGTTCGTTATATTTTTCAACCAATATAAAATCAATTTAACCAATATTTTGCAGCTTCAATTATTTTTTAACAGATTTCGTAATACCTTGATAATGTGTTTATTGACGACGATGTACAATATTTTTTATTATTCCCAATCTCAAGGAAAAGTCAATTTTTGAATTAATTTTAATATGGTGCGCATTACTTTATATAAGATTTAAAATAATATAACATTAATTTTTTTTTGCAACTTGAAATTTGATATTTATTTGTCATTAAAGAGAAACCCAAATATAGATAGGGCTAGCCTGGTCGTTAGGGTTCCGCCTATTTTCTTCTTTGATTCTGTAATAGTAAAAATAAAATATATAGAGTACACATGAGTACTCTTACCTCTT
This sequence comes from Volucella inanis, assembly GCA_907269105.1. Taxonomy (NCBI): domain Eukaryota; kingdom Metazoa; phylum Arthropoda; class Insecta; order Diptera; family Syrphidae; genus Volucella; species Volucella inanis. Next base: position 156,926,973 of record OU026153.1, read on the forward strand.
CTTTAAGGTAAGTGGATATTAAGGTACTCGACCAAAGAAATATCAATAACTATTACGTAGGTTATTTGATGGTTATATACCTATACACATGTGCTCCAGTACCAATTTTCATCTTGAAATGATACGAGGCCAGATGAGTTCAAGAGTTGTGCGAATAACGATCGCAATACTTGGAGCAGAAAACACCGCACACTCCGAGTATCTAAGAAAAAAGAATAAACAAGCATCTAGCATGCAAGTTTATCTAAATATGGTGTGCATAAAAGGCGACGCCCCCTTTATGAGCAACAGATGGAGATGTATTACCCCTTTCCCTCATCCGCGCTACCAGAGTGGCCTTCTCATCAACTAAAAGTGCATATAGAAGGCACCGCCCACTTTACGAGGAACGAATGGAGAGGTATATCCGTTCCCCCATCCGTGCTACAATAGTGGACCTTTCACCTGTATGACCAACAAATGGAGAGGTATACCCCCGTTCCACTATCCGCGCTACCATAGAGGACCACTCATCCTATTTGGCACAGAAAATAAAATTACACGCACATCCGAATGCAAACTTCTGACAACTCCGTCATACGAACTAATGCCAAATAATATATATATATATATATATATTACATACCATATACAATAAACAAAGTAAAGAAAATGTAACATTAATAAAATACCTAGAAATACCTAGTAATTGCTCAATAAGTATTCATTAATACATTAATAACAATCACACAAATAACAAACAAATAATAATTTTTTTTTATAATCCCGCCAGCGCACCAAGGGAATATGGATACACTTTTCCTGGCTTTTCTCCAGAGCGCGGGCGGGTAGTGTAATAGTTTGAAACTCAGGTGAATTAGATTTCGATATTTTTCCCAGAGGTGGTTGTCAAACTGGAGCCAGTGCATCCTCAACCAGTGGGTCTTAGTACGTGCTAATTGTAAGTTCGTTACAAATTTTTTGAAAAGACTTTTTCAGAGAATTGCCTCGCAAGGGATTCGAACCCACGGTCTTCTGCTTGAGGAGTCTATGCATATATCACATCAACACGGCCACCTCCCACTCTGAGAAATACTTGGGGATTAACTCGCAAGGTATTCATTAATATATTAATATACCTATAAAAGAAATCTAAATTTATAAAATATACAAATATTTAGCTGAAAAATACTCAGTGATTTACTCACTAATTGTCCTCTTTGTTCTCTAAGTCCTTTTGTTTCCTTTTCCTTTTTTTTTCTACTAATTAATTTTTATTTTAACTGTTAAGAACAACCATCTTCACCGCATAAAGTCTCACTACTAAATGAGATCTATATTCGGATAGAAAACGCGTGATGCGCTGGCATATCGTTCCCCCACTCCGTTTTTCTTTTGATGAAAAAGGACAATGCCAAGAAATCTACGATCTTTATTCGAATCCCATGCAAACAACCAAAGGAAAAATATTAGAACTTACCAAATGCAATTAAATGCGTAGTGATACTTCAAAACAAAAGGTACAGCGGATACAAAGAGTGCAAAAGGATAAAGATAAAGACTTGCCATAAAGGGTCAATCGTACACCAATAATACACCGCAAAGGAAAGTAAACAACAACCTAATCCTTTGTATGTTGACATAGGCTCTGACAAATGATATAAGGGTATATGACCATAAAATCATAAAAAAAAAAGATACTTGTCGGCCTGCCAATCAAGTATCACCGTATAAAACGATTACAACAACAACGATGTTCTGTGTTTTCATTTTATTTTTGTACATAGTTTACATTTATAATATGATCAAAACATCTGCACCTGAGAATCTTATGAGCATCAAAATCAATGTGAAAAACATTTTTATATGAGGTCCTCCGTGAGCTTTACAATCTAACATAAAGCATTGACAATACTTTTCATTATTTTCTCGTTCTATTTCCTACACATATTTATGACATGATTCATAATAAATATACCTACATATATTGTTCTCTCACCGATGGAAGAAACCATATAATCCTAGTCGTTACAGAGATACTGAACTAAAGAATTCTTGAAGTTTAGGTTTTTTAATTGATAAGTGAGTTTTCTTTGTGTTTTATATGTAGGTGGACAAAAATTAGTGTTACTATATATACATACCTAAACTGACCGCATTCGTATTAGAAAAATTTGAAATTAATTGTTGTAAGGTTTTTTTTTATATGTAAGTGGAACATCTGACTTGGAATATTGCATTATAAAAGGACATTAAATCATCACATCACATTAGATTTTTTCTATAAATGGCACATGTGTGGTATATAAAAACTGCATCAACATTTAATGTTGTTTGTAGAAAAAGTTATAGTAAATGCCTCAACAAGTCACGCTGGATTTATAGTATAATTACTTCAACGTCTTTTTCACAAACGGACATTTTATGTCTTTTGTATTGTATTTTCGAAAGTAAATACCTTATGGTTTATCGGACCCTTTAATTCCATAAGATCCTTTTTGTTATTTCAATTCTAATCATGGATTGTTTTGACTTTTATCAAATTTTCATCCTAAATGACAGAATAACGAGAACACTTTTGTTGGTCAAAAGTGAAGAAAATATCTGCAGTTTTGGGGAACACATATTTTAACAATTCGAGAAACTTTGATTCAATAAAACATACTAAGTCATCAATTTTGTATAAATCATAAAAAATTGCTCAGTCTGGGCATGCCTGTCATCCAGTGTTTTTCTTGATATTTCTTTTATGAGCTCAATAATGTTATTAATGTTTCATCTGTTATTTTTGGATTTGATTGAAACAGAATACACAAAATGGTTTTGGGTCTTTTCGTAGATGCTTCAACTGAACAATAAATTAAGTACTGGTATCTGGTGACTTTCTCTACTTGGATTTATCTTAAAGGGCCCCAATAATGAAAGGAAAGTATAGAAAGTATAGTATATCTAGAAGAGCGCTGGAAGTAAGGGTGGGCCATCTGGTTGGTTTACTTTTAAAAGGGCTACGAAAAAAAAAAACACTGTTCAACATTTTTTAACGATTGTTACTTTTTTGAAAAGAGTAACTCTACCGATTATTTATGAAATATTACTTCATTCAAATAACTGCTTCAGCTGATTTGGCAGTAGGCCATCCTCTCAACCCAATTTTTCAATACATTTTCGATAGTTTCGGCACCTATTACACGTATAGCTTGCTCAATATCGTTCTTGAGTGCCTGAATCTTCTCTGAATTGTTCGCACAGCATCGATCTTAAACGGCGCATCAAAAAAAAAAAAAAAGCCAACGACATCAAATCGCAGCTCCGTGGCAACATAGCTAAAATGACTAATAACACGATTATTGAACTTATTGAGCAATAAATCGATTGTTGGATACTTGTGTGGCACGTATCCCCATCTTGCTGGAATAATACTATGCAAAAGTAACCTCCTTGACCATCAGAAGTGCCTTGAAGTTCGTTCATATTTAGGCAGACATGTGACATTTAAATGCGATACTCTCTTTAGTTTTGTTTTGACAGCTGATTGTTGTTGACGTGTTTGGCATCATGTTGAGTATGGACAAAACGATTTTTGTTCTCTCATAAAACATTATGTTTTGAGAGGCAAAACGGCGAAGGAAACAAAAGAAAAGTTGGATATATATTATGGGGCTAGTGCTCCGTCAGATTACACAGTCAAATATTGGGTTCGAGAGTTTCGTGGTGGCCGCAATTCCACTACCGATCAAGTCCGCAAAGATATTTTGGGCAATATTCTGCATACGAAAAAGTTATCCTGCCGCTGGGTGCCGCGCATACTCACTCCTGACCAAAAACACGAACGCGAGAGCACTTCGAAAGAGTGTTTTGACTTGCTGATGCGGATTTGGGCGGACTTTTAGCGTCGATTGGTAACTGTTGATGAAACTTGGATCCACTTCTATACACCAGAGAACAGAATGAGTGCCCGGCAATGGACTGAAGCCGACACGAGTGCTCCGAAGCGGCCTAGGGAGGCTCGATGGGTCGGAAGGGTTATGACGTCGGTTTTTTTGGTAGCTCGCCCAAGTTCGAATACTCAATTTCTAGCCACAAAAAATCGGTTATCTTGCCTTGGTTGCATTCTCTATTGATTCTTACGTTTTTTTTTTTTTTTTTTTGTAGTCTTGGAAAAAAAATGGGCCAATAAGACCGCCACTTCAAAAACCACACCAAACTGTCATCCGTTCAGGATGCATTGCCTTCTATATGACTATACCCCATATATGGTAAATATGGTAAATTTGCTTGTTTAGGTAGTCGCCGAAATAGAAACGCGCCTCAACTGAAAAGATGAGTTTTTGAGCAAAATTGTTGTCAATTTAGAGCTGCTCTAAAGAAAGGGGATCGATAATGAAGTAGATGGTCATTTTGTTTTAATTTTGCAAAATTTTCCCCTGGCTAGTGCGACTGATGTTCAGTTGCTGAAATCTTTAATGCGTTTAAGATCTCGTGTTTAGGCGCACACTTTCGGCAATAGCTGCAATATCCTCCGTTGAGTGCACAGGACGAACACGGGAACATATTCGGTTGTTAATTAGCAAACAAGTCTCATGTACTTTCTTCACAAACTTGCGTACACCAGCTGCAGTTGGTTCTAAATTTTGACCAAAATTGTTTTGCAAAATTCTCACTGTTTCGAAAACACAACATCTACATTTACTTTAACTTTGAAAAAGCGTAAGTCGATCCATTTTGTACAACAAACATATAACACTAAGTTTCTCTCCATTCAAAAATAAATAAAAATTTTGGCCTACCCTTTACATATGAAAATTTGCCAAGGTCTATATGAATGCCATTGTTCATACGAGTATTATCTACGGATATTAATATATATATTTAATAAAACTGATAGTCAGCAGCCGATAATATAAGGGAAAGATTCCCATTTAGATATTTAATTAAATTATTCGACGCTCAAATCCCATACCGGTTCGACACCTACATACCATATAACCCCCCGCTGACGAACTTACCACCATTGGAAGCACAACTGATTATTGTTGTTATTATCTTAATTATGTTATAAATACGCTGTACACGTTTCGTGACTTGTACTTTGTACTCTCACTTTTTATTTCCGGTTTATAAGGGTAGCTGACGAGTAATCCACCTATTTCAATACAGCTGACTATTATTTTCCAACGTTTATTATTTAAACTAGAAATTTTCAAGTATGATCAAATGATTTTTTTTCTAATATTTTGACATCTTCTTCATTTCATCACAGCCAACTTCACTGATATGACAGCGACTGACACTTATTTTGCTTATTAATTATATTTGAACTATCATTTTATACAAAAATTGAAGTACTCATAAAATTGCAACGCTCCCTCCCGGAGTAGTAATGGCGCAGCCTCATTTCAAGAAATGCCTTACTGTACTATACTACAGTATATTGTACTACTATGTAATATACAATCAAAAGAGGCTATAGTACCTTGAAAATCGAAGGAAGCAGTAAAGAGTTTTGTGATAAACCAATTATCCACAGATGATGAAACCGCTTTAAAGTTAAATGGTCCGATTGCGAACCATCAAAAATTATGTGGTGGTGGTGAAGGCAGCCCCTAAGCGAAGCAAATCTTAGGAGGACCGAACTCTGCGTAAGGCGTCGAGTAAAGAAGCCGAATAAAGAAGTCTTATAGAAAAGAGTAACTCTCTCAGTGAATCTTACACTAACACACATTGATAAACTAAGGTGTCTACAAGTGAATATCCAACATGGAAAAGTAGCAATGGCGGGGCTCAGCAGGGAGTTTGCTGTTGGTATCACAAACATAGGGCTACTACAAGTACCCTTGATCAATAAAAGGCCGCAATAATAAAAGAAAAACAAATAATCTGCATACAGTTCTAAGGGTACAATAATTATACATACCGACATCGACATTTTGCCATTAGACGAGGACGCAGTGTCAGTTTTGGTGGCAGCGGATCTAGATGACAGCAGAAGAGAGGTTGCTACGGTCTACCGGCATTCTAAGGAATTGTTCCATCTTCAGCCGTCATAAAGAGAACAGGCGGTCTCGGCGTATCTAAGAAATACGCTCATAAGCCAAGATTAGCACATTTATCGCAATATGACCTAGCACCTTAACAAGACTCAGTGAATTCAGTTTTCTGACGGCGTTCAGAGAAGCCTTGCGTTAAACAACTAACTTCGAATTTGTTAGAGGGGTTATCAATAACTTAAGTCCAACTTGGCTGTCCATGAGGCCAGAGTCAAAGGACATTCGGCGCGCAAAGTCATCAAAATTCCAGTGCGTGTTATGGCAAAAACTACTTTTTTGTATTTTCGTGAAAATTTGTTCAATCAATAAATCAATGTATGGGATAAATGTATGTAATTTGACTTATTACGTGTATGTCTGGATGACAAGCCCATATTTTGCCGAAAGATCCTTTACAGTGCCATAAGACCCACAGCGCCTTTAAGGGGTTTCAACGGGATATTTTTAGTCCGTAGAATTTTGTTATACAGTATGACACCCATATACTTAACTTCGTTGAAGAAGCGGATGGTGGCGCATTTCATCACCAGTCAATTTCATCATTTTCGTTGAGCGAATGAACTCAGTTTTAAGAGGTGCACCCATCGTCGATTACGTCTTGGATTGCCTTCGCTTTAGAGCATACAGTTGGTAATCATGATCCATCAGATAGTACAGCTGATCGTACATCATCTGAATGATAAGCATTAAGCAGTGAGTCGAACAACATGCACAATAACAGTGTAGAAAGGACTCCGCCCTGCGAGTAATTCTGGTTTAGAACCGCCGTCACATGTTGCCCGCAATTAGCGGTTCCTATTCAAAAGGATCCACAAAACTAATGATTCGTCTACGTCGTGTGTCTGGACGATTAACATATGTCGTCATAAATTGTATTGTCAACGGCATCCTCAATGTCGATAACTCGCCCTCAATTCCGTACATCAGATTTTGGACGTAGTCGCCCAGGTTCTTGGAAGAAACATATGTTGAATTATCACAGTGAATACATTCTCGAAGTAATTCGTTCGACATGAAGATCGACCGTTCTCTCTATGGCCTTCAACATAAAGGAAAACATGACTGCATGCTCGCCAAGAGCTTTGACCAATCAGTTTATTTTCCGATTTTTGGTATAAACTCTCTCTGTTCGTCAGAGTTTCGATATGATTGCGTTACTAAGCTTGCAGTGAAAATTCTTTTCAGAGCTACCAGCAGCCGATCCATGTGATTTTGCAGTTAAGCCGGATATATGCCATTGGTGCCAGCCGAGACTGGAAACCTTCAAAAGAAGCAGCAACTCAACTTCCTTGCAATTTCGATGAAAGGGAATGGTTGTGAACTGCTTCGGCCCAGGTTACCTTTAGAAGTAAGTCCCAACCATAAGAGAGAGAGTCTGTTTTTTCAACTAAACGTTGGTGCTATAAGGATCATCTGCATGTTTATAGTCTGGCCCATTTATGTTGCGTTGTTTAAAGTACTCTCAAAATCGAATAGGGTGCAGGACAGACTTGATAATCAAGAGCTTGCCCCATTTTACTTAAAGAGTTCTGGTTTCCATATTGCAGCTCTGTGCTTAAACGCAAATTTTCTCTGCTTTACGATCAGCTAGTTTCTGCTGGTTTTGTGTTTGTCGAAGAGATTTGGCCACTTCATTCGATATCGATCCATTAGACCTGCAGTTTCATTGGTTGCAATATAGGTTTCATACGGGCATTGGGCGCTGAAAGGTCTATCGAGAGAGGGTGTTCCAATAACTTTCTTCCTTTTAGCACTGCTCGTGGCGGAAGAAGAGGATAGAGTAATAGCTCCGAGAACTTGATCGATTTCAATGACCTTAACTTGCGCCGATTTGTTTCCATTCTCTGACGCCACTGGAAGAGTGAAACGTTTAACACAACATTTGTCTTCTATTTGCGCCGTGTATTTTCCCTTAAATCTTCTTCTCAACCTCAACTGCCCCTTAGGCGATAGTGTTTCGGAGTGTGCCCGTTCCTCCTTCTTGGTTTCCCAGGACAATTCATGAAAAATAGCACTCTGATCAATAAGATGTCTGTTCTGAAGGATTTTAATGTTTTACCCATCGTTTAACCCAATTTACCGAACATGTTGAAGAAAAATCCGCAGGAGTCATCGAAATCGAAAGGTCGAGCAACTCCTGAGTCAGCGACTAAATCGTGGACATAGGGTCCAGATTCTAGGCTATAGTTAAGAAAATAACGGGCGGATTGTCGCTATTACGAGTACCACCTGCAGTTTTATCCTTTGGAGTCACCTTCATATTATTTAACAATTTAACGTCTAGTTTGGACGACTTTGGCGTATAATGGTCTCACGTGTGTTTTGTCCAGAACCCTAGAATATTGGGTTGTAAGGTTCAGGTTCATTCCAGCCTACAAGCTCACTTGAATGTAGGTGCCGTTTACATGACTGAAAGAACCTGAATAATTGCTTTATCTTTCAATGTTAAATCTCGCATTTATTACTATATCCGCTAACATTCACATTCATTTTACTTTTAAGTATGAATTTGATTCTTTGATGGTTTAATGTGAAAAAATTAAGTCTTATCCTGAAATGTGGGTTTAGAATATAAAGATGGGTAGTTCTGCGAAAGATTTAGCCATAAGTCATACAATTTAACCAGGAAGTTGAACATTTAAGCTCTTTAATGCAACGTCTTCCTTGTATATCGATCCAATACCAACACAAAGATACAAACTTTATGTGATCAAGAGCAATTATTACACTATCAGATATTCTCACTTACACCGATATGTATCCTTTATTATGTATATATTATGAAAAAATTGCAAATCACAAGATTTCAGTTTTCCTCTTCTAAAGTACCTACCTGTTCAGCGATAACTTTCCTAACGGCTTCAAAGACCTTGTGTAAATGTTTCATTCTCGTAAACAAGTTCCTTTACTCCATAGTCATGATGTAGAGAGCTTCCAAGTGCAATTTACTAAGAAAAACCTTAGCTCACAGCCGGAGGACCATCTCCAAGATCGCCGGCCGACCATTGAAAATTCATACCAAAGAATAAGCACCTTCCAAAGGACTGTCCCCAACTGAAAAAAAAAAATCAAAAGGGTGGCACGAGAGTAATCCGCTTGAGAATAGAAGGTGCATCCACTTATTTCTCTGTCCTGTGTCTAAACTATATAGGTATACTCCTATTTGAATTTGTGTGCACTGTGCTTTGCTAATTTTTTTTTTTTTTTTTGTTTCTATCCCTACGGGAAATATGTCAAGTTAAAGAAAGCATCTTGTTTATTTGCGTACAAATCCTCGTTCCTCGTTGTAAGCTTGCAAAGCAACAATTTACAACAAATTCACCCTCGCCACCTCATCTTTGCTGTGCTACTGTGTTCCGTTCGGATCCGTCGGATGCTACGCGTTAGAGGATGCCTAGCATTTGTTTACCTTTTTTAAAATTCATTCAAGGGATCAACTGGAGTAAGACTTGATGAGCTGTTTGCCTATTTGGTCGCAGATGGGTGGATAGATGTATTTGCCCCCTGTCGACATTTAGCAATTGAACCTTGAAGATGACTAAAAATATTTGATCTCTAGTTATTTTCTTGGGCAAATAATATATATATATTATACAACAAAATGTATGTAAATGATTAAAGAAGGGCTGAGATTACTTTTTTTAAATAATTATCCCAAATATTGTTGGATGCCGTAGGAATAGAGTTGACACTGACTGGAATCAACCTAGGAATGCCCAATGTTGTAACTGTTACTATAATATGTACATATCCATTGTGCTTATTTTACCTTCAAGTGGTTGCCATGGGGTACTTAATTCACTAAACTTTTAAGCGCTTGTGTTGAACAAAATACGAAAATAGCAGTGTATATGGACGGAATCAACGCTGGTGCTGTAGCTTCAAATGGAAGCGCTAAACAAACTGTATCTAGGTATTCTTAGTGTCCTTGAAAAATTGATGGTGGGAATGAACCCTTAATGGGTCAACGACAATGCTCACATCACCGAAGTGTGTTATTGACATCGGTTCAATCGGCCCCTCGTCCTAGAAAATTTCGCCGTCGGAGTAACTTTCATTTCACAAACAAACCGATAGTTATGAGAGAGATGCTAGCCTCGGATGGCAATTAACCCTCTCAGTTAAGATCACGACGCAGAATTTTCACGGACTACAAAAGTGAGAACATGGAACGTATGTATACTGTATACTCCTAGTGCTACTCAAAACCTTGAATCTGTCCTCACACGACACAGGGCAGATGTTATTGCAATTTAGGAGATAAGATGGATAGAATCAAGTATGAAAAAACGAAAAAAATGCTACAAAAAAAACTACTTATGTTAGATTGCGAATGCATTGTGGGAGATCGGCTACGGTCAATTGTAAATGACCTTGAACTGAAAAGCGATCACCTGACTGTGACTCGCATCAAGGCATTATTCCTGAAGACTATATCAAGGAGGAGTTCTATAACCTCCTGAACGGAGCATACGGAGCCAAGGGTTCCGATAAAGCATCAGGCCATTTTAATTGGGGGTTGTGCATGAGGTTAGAAGACCGTTCACAGAAAACTCTACTGTTATGAAACAACCTCTGTTGGGAACGGATTAAGTTGTTACCATTTTGTAAGATGAAGATATGACGACGAGATTCGCATTTCATTCAACAATCCACCAACATCAGCCTGATATGTATACCCTCACGCCCCACAGAAGTTTGTTGTTAAAATTATTATGTACGATGACGGTACGAGAATTACTCGACCCAACAAAGAAAACAGAAAATTTTTTAAAAAAATGTATTTATTTTTCAACATAATCGCCTTTCAGCTATATATACTTTTCCCAGAGATGTTCAAAAAGTTTGATCCCGTTTTTATAAGAACTGTCTTGCATCTCAAAATAGCCATTAACATCCGACATCACTTTTTCATCGTTGGAAAATCTTTTACCCCTGAGCCATTTTTTCAAGTTTGGGAACAGAAAATAATCCGAATACGGTGCATGAGGTAGCAATTCAAGCTTTAATTCATTAATTTTGGCCATTGCAATAACAACACTGTTTTTGCTCGAGTGCGAGCTAACGCGGCACCCATCTTGCACACAGCTTTCTCATGTCCAAATTTTCAAATAATATGCGATGTACGGCACTTTTTGAAATGCCTACAATGTCTGCTAGCTCGCGCACTTTCAGTTGACGATCCGCTTTGTGAATTTTCTTCACCATTTCTGGAGTCGTCACCTCATTTGGTCGACCACTGCGATGCTCGTCTCGTCAGCTCGTACGGCTGCTGTTGTAAACGGAGGAGCAGACTCACACAGAGTGTAACCAGCTCAGCTTTGATATTGGTTGGGCTGACGCCTTTCAAATAAAAGTCTTGTATCACATAACGATGACCAATTCTCTCCATTTTTACAAATTCACTGACAACGTTCATTATTGATGGCTGCCAAAAAAATATTAAGCAACGTGGCGCTTTCAAATTTGAAACATATGCTTATAGGCTGCGTAATTTTCAATACAGTGATATTTTCAAACAACTACCGCCGTGTCTTGGTCAGGCCGGGTATTTCAATTTAATTTTAGCAAACATTTTTGCGAAATATTGGAGGGACTTCGTACTGTGAATTGCATCTTCTAGAGCGACGAGACCCACCGAATGGTAAATATGCAAAACCGTTGCTACTGGGTTTCATGAAAATGTAGTTTGCGACTTTAATACCAACACCAACTACCACTGCCATGAGTTAGTGTTTGGTGGGCCCAACTAAACAAACCATCAGGACGCGATAAATGTAAAAAAAATGGAAGCGATCACAGATTAATTTTTAAATCGAACACCCTGTAAATGTTAGTACAATTTAAGCGACCAATGTAGACCCGGACTAGAACATACTTGAACCTGAGGTACGTTAATGGACTTCATCCCAGACTTCACAACAACAGAGAAACACTCTGAGTAGACCGCTTCTATTTATAATCGTTGTGAACAGAATTTGCGCACGGGCGAAGGAAAGTTAGAGAGATCAAAAAGAGAGATTTCTTACATCGCTTGTAGAAACCTAGATATTTCGTAGCAGTTTTGACGACATTGAATATTTGATTCATTCCAATATACCATAAGGTGTCATTGTCAAATACCAAGAATGGAGAGTTTTTTTAGTTTCGACGATGGGAGTGCTATTCATGGATAATGGCTGGGTATTATCAGCAGACAGCAATGTATTAGTTATGTTGTTAATATTGGAGTTAAATGAGCTTAAAATACGCTACCGTTCGCCGCGTTAAGCAGACGAAGAGCAGAGACATGAGTCTAAGAACGAATACATATAAAAAGCAGAAAGTGTTGTCGTCAGCAAAGAAATATATTGAATTAGAAGCAACAGATAAGAGATCACTGATGAAAATTAAGAAGAGTGCCCCCATTTATTTTGTGGACATCAGATTTGAAACCGTCCCATACAACTTGAATTGAACGTTCCGAGAGGTAATATCGAAGCCATAGAAGAAGGGGGTGGTCGATGCCAAACGCACGCATTTTCAACAAAAGAGGCTGATGCCAAACGTTGTCAAATGCCTTTGAACTATCTATTGCAACTATCTTGCTTTTGCCAGATTGATGTACGCTTTGGTTCTACTTTTCGGTGAGACATACCATCAAATCACCAGTGGAGCAATTGCAATGAAACCGTACTGCCGGTCACTTAGTTTTCATGTTTCGAGATACTTCACGAGATGATGGATTATCAGCGTTTTTATGTCATTGGAAAGAAGGAACGTAAGTGCAATGGGTCTGTAGCAGGAGAGAAAAATATTCGCTCGGAAAGAGGTCTGAGAAACAGAATTGGTGAAAAAGCTTACGCTGTGGTTTTGCCAGCGTGGAGAAACACCTCTTCAAAAGAAGAGAGATATACCATCTAGACCAGCAGATTTGTGAATGTTAAGATCTTTACATATTCTTGCTACTACGAGTATGATAATGAGTGTGACATGAGGATTCGACGCTGGCTGCAGATTGGCCTTGTCCAAAGAGTTGACAGCTGAAGTGTCATTATAAATGAGCATTGGGATAGAAGATGAGCTAGAATTTCTAATATTTTCTTAGGAACGATCAAACATATTTACTAACTTTTGGACATTGTAGTTTTTTTTTTTTTTTGTTTCTGTTTTCCTTTGGATATTGTCTGTACAGAATGTCGAAGCCATCCACAATTGTATATGTATATTTAAATCGCCCATGATAAGGATTTCAGTATGAGGATACACGGATGTAATTCTTTGTATAGAATCAGAGAGCGCATTAAATTCCTGAAAGGTCGAAAATCTGAAACTTTTAATGTTTACTCTTTTACAATCTACATTTAGTGTTCGATGGAAATCGATGTCAGAAAGTAATTAGAAATGATACAACTTATGTGATGGGTTTCATTTGACCACCTACAAAAAACAATATGAAACGACGAGGCGTAGATGAACGGAAGCGACTCCTATGTTCAACGAGCAAAAGATGATGAAGAAAAATGAAAGGGCATGGTAAGCCCATGATCAGGAAATAGAGAAATGCTACTCCAGGAACAACATTTGGAAATGATACAAAAAGGTTAAGAAAATATGTCGAACTAATAATACCGTAAGACGTAAGATCTATGATTTTAACGCATGATTCTTCTACTGAGTTTTATACCGTTTATATTTGCGGGTTTTGTAGGAGGATAATGACGCCTTATTCCAGCCTTAAGGGTCGTCGATGCCTTATCTGAGGGAAAACACAGTAGAGGAGGAGCTCACCTTGAATGGCGTTCTAAAGTGGAAGGGGACCTCATCCATATTAGAGTTCATAACTGGAAGCAGTTGTCCAAGAACCGCGCTAACTGCTGATGCATAAAGATTGAGGCCCACGTACACCTTGGGCTATCACCCAATCAAGATAGTAAGAAAGGCCTAGGTGAAGTACCTTAAGTTTCTGGAACAGGCTAAACTTGAAGACATGCAGTTTTTGTGGAAAATCTAGCACAAAATCTGTTTCTGGGCTAACCCCTTACTATTTGAGCAACGCAGTTAATTCAGCAGCAGTGCATGAATCAAAAGTCATTTAAACTGCTTATGCTTGAAGGTGAATTTAACTTCCTCTTGATTCAACAAACCCAATGCTGCTTTAAACGGTCCCTTTGGACTAAATTGAATTAAATTGAAAATATTTTGTTTCAATTTAGTTAAACGGTGCGCTCCGTAGTAGAAAAAGCAATTAGAATTTCTTTTTAGTAGAAACCTTTAATTAAAAAACAAAAAAAAAAAAAAAAAAAGAACTAGAAACTCAGTTAATTATATAAATTTACTAGTGAGATACGACATTAAATTTAGGAAATCGAAAACGTTTTGAAATGAAAAAAGCCGTAAGATTTATGATTTTTTTCATTGCATAGAGCGCTGTCGAGAAAATAAATTAAATTTTAAATTAAACACTTTTGTTCAATTGTTGCATATTTATTTATTTGCTTACATATGTAAGTAGATTTCTAAATTTAATATAAACTGATTTAAATTTCCTCTATGAGGAACACATCCACTCTCGCTGACTGCTGATTCGAAAAGAAAAAGGCCAGCCAACACAACAAAGCGCAATAGCTGATCATGGTTCAGCATTAGCAAACGGTTGTTTATGTTTACAGCTATGCACGCGCTGGTTTTGATGTTGTGCCCTTGGTAAGCTTGCATGATTTCTTTGTAATTTGCTATTGTAATGTTTGTAATGTTTTTGTGGTTGCTTTGTTCTGTAACTTGCATGCCCTAGGTTTGATGTTGTGCCCTTGGTAAGCTTGCATGATTGCTTTGTAATTTGTTGTTGCAATGTTTGCAATGTTTTTGTGTTTGCTTTTTTCCGTAACTATTCCCCCTTTTAAAAGAAGGCGTCCTCGGCTTCTAATGGATTTTTTGATATGTTCCGCTTGTAAAAGTTTTAATAAAGTTGACAGCGAGAGAAGTAATTCTACTTTTTAATGTTATATTACATTAACAATTAAAACATAGTATATATAAATATATAAATATGTAATAGGGTATATGATAATGTTACAAATTTTGACTTAAAAAAAGAAGAGAAAAAATAAATAAATTTCCAACAATAATTATTTACAATAAAGCGGCAGAAATTCTAAGGATATTCTTTTTTTTAAATATAGAAACATAGATAGATGTAAAAGAAAGTTTGTTTACATATTATAAATTATAAAAAGTAACCTTTTTTATACATATAAAAGTATATATAAAAGTATAGTTCTTATATTTATTTTCTTAAAAATAGAGAATCAACAAGTAATTATACAAAAAAGTAAAAAAAAATAATACATTTTGTTGTTTAATTGTGTAAGTAATTCATTGAAAGGAACTGGTTACTTTAACAGAACATCTTACTCCACATTAGTTACTTTTAAAATAACCCTTTTTTATTTAAAACAAAAACTTAAATTACCTAATTTGTTGAATAGACTTATGATATCCATTTTTTGACTTAAAATTTTTGTCAGTAGTAACAATGCTATCTAATATTGCTTTTGGTGAATTTTTTTATTGTCGATAAGGACTACAGCTCCCAGGTCTTTCTGTACTATTTTCTCATTGAATAGTTTAGAAAATTTATTTCCAATTCGCACACTTTTTCACCAGGTTTGAATGTTCGTGTTTCTCTGTTTTTGTTGTGATAGTCTAATTCTGTGGCCTGTGAGTCTGTTATCTTTTTTATTATTTCATATTTTAAGGCAGCTGGTATGGAATGTAGTTAGTTACCGAATGAATCGTCCTGTTCTACTTAGCTGTAGCAAGTAAAAGGAGCTTATTAGTGTCACTAATATTCTGCTCTAATTTAGTACATCTGGCTATTTCAGATAGAGTGCTGTGAAATCTTTCTACCTGTCCGTTTGTTGTACTATTAAAAGGTGGTATGGTAAAAATTGTAACAGAAAAATGATCCCTGAGCAAGGTTCTAATACTTTCAGAGTTGAGAGATTTTTCATTGTCGCAAGCTATTGTTTTTGTGTTTTTGAACAGGTTGAGCAATTCAAGAAGTGGTTCCTTTATATCAACTAATGCGCGCGACTTTGGGTCTAAGCGGTTTGCTAAGAGATGTCGTAAATTGTATTATTCCATTGGAACATGCGTTGGAAAGCTACTGTCATTGTACGTCATTTCAGTATATGTCATTCATTTGAAGCGTAAACAACAGTAATTTTTTTTTTCACTCAAATATTTCAACATTTGTGCCTGAAAAAGTGTTTTAGCGGGGAGTTCTTCTTCATTACTTTAATATGAAGAAAACTGCTGCCGAAAGTCATCGTATTTTGGTTGAAGCTTATGGTGAACATGCGCTAGCTGAGCGAACGTGCCAAAAGTGCTTTGCACGATTTAAAAGTGGTGATCTTGGCTTGGAAGGCGATGGACGTCCTGGGCAGCCAAAAAAGTTTGAAGATGAATAACTGGAAGGATTACTCTATGAAGATTGTTGTCAAACACAACAAGAGGTCGCAGAATACTTGGGTTTCACTTAAGCAGCCATTTCAAAATGTTTAAAAGCAGCTGGATATATTCAAAAGCAAGGAAATTGGGTTCCACATGAACTCAAGCCAAGAGACGTCGAAAGGCGGTTTTGCATGTCCGAAATGCTGCTGGAACGCCACAAAAGGAAGACATTTTTGCATCGGATTGTTACTGGTGATGAAAAATGGATCCATTACGACAACCCCAAGCTCAAAAAATCATATGTGAAACCCGGCCAACCAGCCAAATCAACGGCAAAGCCGAATATCCATGGCTCGAAGGTAATGCTCTGTATTTGGTGGAATCATATGGGCATGCTGTATTATGAGCTGCTAAAACTGGGCGAAACCATCAATGGACAACACTACTGAACACAATTAATCCATTTGAAGAGAGCAGTAGCCAAAAAACGCCCGGAATATGCGACCAGACACGAGGCAATAATTTTCCATCATGACAACGCCCGGCCCCACGTTGCTATTCCGGTTAAGAACTATTTGGGAAACAGTGGATGGGAAGTCTTACCCCACCCGTCTTATAATCCAGACCTTGCCCCTTCTGACTACCATTTGTTCCGGTCGATGCAGAACGCCCTCACTGAAATACGGTTCACATCAGAGCAGAATATCAAAAATTGGCTTGATTCATTCTTGGCTACAAAGCCGGCGCAGTTCTTTTGGGATGGGATCCACAAATTGCCAGAAAGATGGGAAAAAGTCATAGCTTCAGAAGGGCAATACTTTGAGTAATACTATTGTACATGTTTTTCTTAAATAAACGTTAAAACTTTGAAAAAACAGCGCACGAATTAAATTACATACCCAATACATGAAGGATTTCACCAGGATTGTTAGGTTTGGGAGTTTCTACTATTTTGGGTTTAGCTGGATGCCTTTGGTATTTTGCTTCATGACAAATCTTACAATTTGAGACTAATTTCTTAAGTCTTTTCCGAATATTTGGAAAATAATACTCCTTTAAGATTTGTTGAGTGTTATCATCACAGATAGATGTGCACGATTTTGTTCTGTCGAAAGAATTTCCATCTGATCAGTTATATTAAAAATATCTGTAACTAAGTTTTCAGTATGAAGACATTTTGTAGAAGGAAAAAAGGTAAGTATTTTATCTTGAGTTTTTGCCAAAGTATGTAAGTCACATGAAATTATGTTTACATCAGGATTAACAACTTCCTTAAGGATTTGAAATACATTGTCTAGGTTACTAAATGTAATGGTATGTCTAATTTGGATTTTGAAAATACTTTTGGTCAATTTTCCTAGATCAGTTCCTTCCGAATAATGGATTTCGGACAGTTGCTATGGTCTGTGTAAGGGATTCTTCGCTGTGAAGAGCTGAAAAAGTAGATTTTGTTTCTTGTTGAATGGCATTTATATGCTGTCTGGATAAGACATTAGCAACAAAGTTCTAATTTCCAGGCTTATAAAAAAATTTGGGAGAAAATTCTTATATAAATGCTCTCCACCTTTTCATTTTTGCATTAGGGTTTTTGTCGGATATGGCAAAAGTAAGCGGCTGGTGGTGCGTATAGATTTTGAGTTGTCCTACTCCATAGAGATAATTTCAAAGTTTTTGCAATGACCATACTATCGCCAATAACTTTCTCTCGTTTGTGGCGTAGTTTTCTTCAGAAGAAGATAATGTTCGTGAAATCATCGTGATCAGTCTGCCACCCTGCGAGAGCACAGCACTTGAGAAGAAGCATCTGTAGCCAAGCCAAAAGCCTTTTTATAGTCCGGATGAAGAAGAAGTACGTCTTCAGATGTTAAAATTATTTTAATTCTAGTAAAAGTTTGAATAGATTCAGCGTCCAATTCTATAAGAGTGTTTTTTGATTGGTTGGTACTTACATGTCCATTTTCTCCTCGAAGGTATTTGGTAAGAGGTTTTGCCACCTGAGCGTAGTCCTTTATAAATCTGCGATAGTAACCTGACAATCCGAGGAAAGATCGCAGGCTACGAAGAGTTTTAGGAGTTTCATAATTTGTGATATCTTTTACTTTCTCAGGAGAAGTTCGTATTCCTTTACTTGAAACGACGAACCTCAAAAATTCAACTTCTTCTTTAAGAAAATGAGATTTTTCAAGTGCTACTCTCATATTGGCATTTCGGATTTCGAAGAGTGTCTTTCATAAATACCTTTGTGAGGCTATCGTGGCCGAGTCAAAAGGGAGAAATCAGTCAGATTGAAATCAATCCCAAATCGAATGGCACCTATGTGTGATAAGTCAAAAGTATAGACTCTCTGTCATATGCTTGAGACTCACTTTCTGGAAAACCTAATCACAACCAGCTACTATTTAAAAAGCTGCAAATGTAGATGGTATTTATAATCGGTTGTGGTGACTAAAGAGGCCATTAAATACGATGTTGTTTCCATTGATGAAATTCAGTCGCCTGGCGCCGATACTGCGAAAAAGTATGGAACGGCTGCTGGTAACTCTGAAGAGAATCTTTACTGCTAGCATGGCACTGGAATATATAGCGAAACGCTGGTGAACAGGTAGCATTTGTACCAAAAATCAAAAGAACTGAATAAACGCTCACCATAACTTTATACTTATCAGTCTGATCTCCTTCATGAGAAGCATGTTGAAGTTGGTCGACTCTTATGTGGGCAAACCTTTTTTGTAAATGCATCTGCCCAAGATGCAACATGCTTACCAGTGCCTAAATCCTGGAAGACTTCATTTAATAGGTTGATGGGCAGAATTGAAGGTATCCTAGACAGAAGGAACTGTGCGCTAAACGTTTTCGTCGACAATGAGTGCCCTTTTGGCGACATATGTAAATCGAACAGACGATATGGTTTGATGGTGAATATACCGGCGTGCTAGCATAGCGGTTTCCGTTGTGTCTCAAGTGCTATGGTGCATGTAGATCGAATCACTTCTTAATGGTTTTAATAGCTCTGAGGTTTATGCTCAGACATGCGCTGTTATGTAACTGTAGTGACTGTCTGCTCTGAAGCAGCCATAGACATAATTGACTATTGGTGAATTAAGAATCTTCTCAAAATTAAGGTTCCCGAGAAGTGTGGAGCTGACTGCTCAGACTAATGTATTGTTGCATCACAATCTGTTTTAAGAACCAAAGTAACTTTTTGGGTGCCATTCTGATGAACAAACTGCTTTGAACTATATAGGTATCTCACATAGAACACCTTAAAGTTATTGTCGATTTTTTGGCAGTGTAAGGGCTTTTCACCGAAGAGATCCTTTTGATCTATAAATACAAAAAAATAACTTTCTTAGCTCTTGTTGGACAACCGATCAACTTAACTTTTCTTTTCTTAATCACTTCTTTTTTTTCTTCACACTTCATTTTGTTTCTCTTTTCAATAATGTTCCGGTCTTCTCTTTTTGTTAATATTTTTTTGATTTTTCATTTCTTTTCTTATTTACTACAATTTTAATCTTCTTTTACAATTTCTTCTACTTTTCCTGAACTCAAAATTCCTACACTAGGTCCTCCTGCTCTTCGTCGGTTTCCGACGATACATTATCGCTATCCCATTTCGTCCACGGCTTCATGCAGTCGGCAGCTGATGACATGATGTATGGCCCCACGCCAGTGCCAACCTTCCTGACAACATACCGGTCCTGTCCCTTTATCCTAGTCACCTCATATGGTCCATAGTATTTGGCACACAACTTCTCACCAGGAATTGTTTTTCGAATCGCTACCAACTGCTTCACTGCATGGCTTCTTGCTGCTTTCTTACTTTTTTTTATTTGAACCCTTGCCTGATTCCTCATTTCTTGACTTCTTCGATCAGACTGCTTCATCTTCACTCCTAGCAGTAGCTTAAATTGATGAATTAAGAAACTGCTACAACCTTAAAATTTGAATGAACCATTTCAGGAGATCTTTTGAAGCGATCTTCGACAGCACAGCACACACACGATCATGACTCAATTCAGCCGCTCGACCCGACCGTTCCCCCTTGGAACGACGCGCCGGTGAGAATTAGCACGTGAACGATTTTCTGCTTCTCACAGTAAATCATGAAAACATCTGCTATGAATGCCGCTTCTAGGTCAGAGATAAGGCGCTGTGGACTTCAGAAAATCTGACTTTTAAAAATTAATTTCTTTATTACCTCTGATGCCGTTGTCTTTACTGAATACAACCAAGAAAACTTAGTATAGGCATCAGTAATAACGAAAATGTACTTATAGTTTTCGACGTTGTAGGCAACGGCTCTAGATGATCGATGTGAAACGTATGGAGGGGAACATCAAACTTATCAATTTGCCTCAATATTCCCTCTTGCTTCCCCGCCTTCTTCGAAGCAGTCAATTCTTTTCGATAACTTGGAAATAAAGTAACTTTGACTCATCTGCTTCTCCATCCTGCGTGTACTAAGGTGACCCTGACTGTGCAAGTCCCTGATGATGGAATTTTGTATGGATTTTGGAACCACCAGCAGATAGTTTCCATCTACAAATTTGTAAAAAACATCACATCGCAGAGAATAATTATCAAACTCCCCCTCAGAAAGAATATACTTGATCAAGTTACAGTGCTCGTCGTTCTCTTGAGCTTGGCGAATCATGCACCGAATTTCAGATTCGACATTAAGTACCGAAGGATACCTACTTAGGGCTGTCCAGAACTCTTCTATAAGCGGTGCCCATCTCGACACTCGACAGTTCAATTCTTTTCCCCGCATGGTGTAGTAAAACGCCTGACAGTCGGTTATAACACAGTTTCATCAGCATCAAATCTCGAGATCATATCTCTTGAAACTGATGATGAAAACAGGGTGGAACCTGGTATCATCGCCTTTCTGCAGAAGAACGGCTAATAGACCGTTCTTGCTGGCATCCGTGTATAGTTGCGTATCTCTAGATGAGTTGAACAGCTTCAACACATGTTCGCTTCACAGCTTCTTCCTCAGGATATTGAATGATCCTTGCTCCCTTTCGGCCAGTAAAAGTCCTTGTTTCTTCTGAGAAAACAGAATACAACACAAGCAATGAATTTTCAGAATAATCCGGTTAGGCCAAGAAAAGACTGCACGTCCTTTACACACTTCAGACGACGAAAACCGGACCTGCCCGTGTCATTTCGTAAGATGGCCTGATTTCTACCCACTCCAACACATGTCCTAAAAAACTGATCTTCGACTGAACAAGAGAGCACTCGCTCTACTTTATCTGCAGACCATGGCTCTCGGCCAATGACAGGACATCTTTGAGTATCTTTTAATTTTCTTTTACCTCTTTCGTTGGGATGATTATTTCATCGAGGTAAATTTCAAGCAAATTTCCTTTGCTTGAACGAATAGTTGAAAAACCATATTGATGAACCGCTTGAAAACTGTAGGTGAGTTAAACAGCCCAAAAGGAACCATTTTAAATTCGAACTGGCCGTCAGCTGTGATCAATGCCGTAAAATTTTTGCTCTCTTCGGCTATGTCCACATGGAAAAATCCATTTCGTAGGTCCAGCGTAGTGAATATCTGAGCATCGTAAAGGTCTTCTGGCAATTCCTCGATGACAGGCATCTTAGCATCAATGCACAGTCTCGAGGATCCATCCTTTTTCTTGGCCATCACAACTGGACTGGTAAAGTCTAAATTGCTTGGTCTGACAATGCCTTCACTTATCCAAGCATTAAACCGGAGGCTTCTGGTATACTGGCTTTTCGTCATCTAGGAAAATTTTAAAATTAATACACGACTTTTTAGGCCTCACCGGATGATAATTGCTTATTAAGCGCTTCACAGTTAAGCGGTCCTCTGCTGTAACAAACTGTCAATTTCGGAATCTTCTGTAACCCACCAAACAGCCACCTATTTGTCAAAATAGGCTTCATTTGCATTATCACTTCCTGTCGCCTCCATCTGGTCACTTTTGCTTGCTTTTCCTCCATTTAGAACGACAACAACTTGTTCCAAGAAAATCCTAACTCAGCAGAAATTCGTGCTTCAGCCAATAGTCGAGAACCACAAGCAATCGCACATCTAAATTCTTTGGTGCCACCGATAAATTTGTATTGATTGTATCATACAGTATTATTTTACTTTTCGGATCGTCAATAATTCCGTTGACAATATACGTCACCTAAATATTTCGTCGACATTTCCCTGTGTGGCTAATTGTTTCATAGCGTAGAAGTATTCGAGAAATATCTCGCCGTTACATTTTTATCTGAATTGTAAAGTTTGATGAAAGCTGATAGTGAGGAGCGGAATATCGAATTCGCTAATGTGAAAAGATTTTGATTCAAACTCCGTACGCCGGTCTCAGATTCCACTGCCAACATCGTCGCGCCGTTTAATAATCGTCTGCAATGCAAGTTCCTTTGCATATCCCCCAAATTACGAACAGTAGCAGAATAATCAAAGTTTTCCAGCCAGATTTTAATGTTTTTTTTTTTTTTCGTTTTGCCGTTGAACTTTTCTATGTAGACACTCGTCGACGTCTCTGAAAGGATTAGAATTATTTCTAGTACGTTCTTGTAATCGACTTATTCTCACTGTAATCTTCATTGGTTTTTGGCGGCATTGCAGCTAACGTTTTAACTATTTCTCTTGGAGTTTTTTTTTCTAGAAAATCCCGCCAAGCTCTAAACAAGTATTCCTTAGCTTTATATGTCTAATATACGATATTATTATTTGAGAGAAATTTTAAATGTCTTGTTGTGAGCTTATTGAAATTTTCCATTAGACAGAAATCGTCGTATGAAAACAACTAGCATTTTCTTATTTTACAAATAGCACACTTATAGCAGTAGTTTTAATGATCCCACTCCTGATACCATTTCTGTTTGACAAAAAAAGAAAAAAAAAAACAATCGAATTACTATAATATTAAAAAACAAAGTTTTATTCGAATCATGAAAATTGATAATAAAATGTTGATGATAAAAAAAAAAAAAAAAAAAAAAAATTACTTCCTTTGCTTAATCGCTTCTTTTCTTTCTTCACACTCAACTTTCTTTTTTTGTTGATAATCTTTTCATTTTTTTTATTTCTTCTCTTGTTTACTACAATTTTAAACTTCTATTACAATTTCTCTTACTTTCCGTGAACTCAAACCTCCTACATCTTTATGGTAAGGATAAGGTCAATTGTATCCCATGTGTCGACTCTGGAACGAGCTTGCACGAAAATACGTCACTGCTACTTTTACCAGACTCTAAAGAACGATCTGTCTCATAGGAGTTTTTATGGCACGACTGACTCTGCACTACAAGAACTAATAAATCCCCCTCCGCTTGATATCTATTCATATCATGACCCGCACTTGCAAAGCGTTCTTCCATTTAAACAGAAGTGTTCTCTGCTATAACTCGTACTGGAATTTTTCTATTATTCTGGTCATACCTACATACCGGCTGACGAAATGATACAAGAACTCCTATTGTTACCAAAATAAGAAATCGATTATCCCTGGAATTTGGGCTTCATGGATGGGTCTTAAACCAATTTAGGATGCGACACTTGTGCTTTTTGGAGGACGACAGCATAAGATTACTCTCCTGATTGGGAGTATAAGCTATCTATTCTAAGCTTACGCTATCCTGATAGCTAAGAACTATTTTGTGAAGAATCGGTGGAGAGGAAGAAGCATTTCCATCTGTTTAGCAGATGCGCTTATTACCTTGCCGAAGTTCCTCACACCTCCCAGGTTAATTAGAGAATATCCGACCTACACTCACATCAAGTTGCAAGTAACCGGCGCTAACATAGTTGGTACTGGTATCGCCAACACTATATCACCGAGCGCCTACACATCATGTTTTTTCGCAACTGGTATTTTCGAACAAACATCTTCATCACAGAAAGTATGCAAACCTGCCGCATGGCAGTCACCGATGCTTTAATCAGACTCATTCATATGTCATATTTTGAATAAACTAAACGTAGCACAAAGCAATGTGGAAGTTCTCATATGTAAATACTTACCGTTTACTGGCCAAAGAGAAGGTGTTGTATTTTCAGAACGATTGCAAATGAAATACTAGGAGCAGTGAAAAGTAACCTCCTTGACTGTCAGAATGCGCTGCTACTGCAAAGGTGCCTTGAAGTCCGTTCATATTTTGGCAGACATGCCAAATTTCAGTGCGATACTGTCCTTAGTTTTGTTTTGACAGCTGATTGTTGTTGACGTGTTTGGCATCATGTTGAGTATGGACAAAAACCGATTTTCGTTCTCTCATAAAAAAATTATTTTTTGAGAGGCAAAACGGCGAAGGAAACAAAAGAAAAGTTGGATAAATAATATGGGGCTAATGCTCCGTCAGATTACACCGTCAAATATTGGTTTCGAGAGGACTACCGATCAAGTCCTCAGCGGAATTCCGGTGCGGTTACAGAGGACAATGTCAAAAAAATACATAAAATGGTGTTGGCTGACCGGAAAGTGAAGGTGCTTGAGCTAGCAGATACCACAAAGTTTAGTACTGAGCGCACATGCCATATTTTGGGCAATATTCTGCACATGGAAAAGTTATCCTCCCACTGGGTGCCGCGCATACTCACTCCTGACCAAAAACACGAACGCGAAAGCACTTAGAAAGAGTGTTTGGACTTGCTAATGTGGCATCGGACAGACTTTTGGCGTCGATTGGTAACTATTGAACACCAGAGAGCAGAATGAGTGCCCAGAAATGGACTGAAGCAGGCAAGAGTGCTCCGAAGCGGCCGAGGGAGGCTCGATGGGTCGGAAAGGTTATGGCGTCAGTTTTCTGGGATAGTCATGGCATACACTTCGTGGACTACCTCGAAAAATGAAAAACCATCAACAGCGAGTATTACCGTGCATTATTGGAGCGATTGAAGGCCGAAATCGCTGCAAAATGGCCTCACATGAGGCGAAAAAAAAAATTGTTTTGCAAGACAATGCACCGGCGCACAAGAGCCACGCAACCATGGCTAAAATCAATAACTTACGGCTCCAATTGCTGTTGCATCCACCTTTTTCGCCCGATTTGGCTCCTTCGGAATATTATCTCTTCCCAAACCTCAAAAGATGGATTGTCAATAAAAAATTCAGCTCACGCGAGGAAATCATCGACACCACGGAGGAGTATTTTGCAGACCTTCCGAAAAATCACTTTTTGGACGGGATCAAGAAGTTGGAAAATCGCTGGAATAAGTGTATCAAACTAAAAGGGGATTGTATTGAATAAAATAAAAAAACATTAAAAAAAAATTATTTTTTCATTCCTAAGGAGGTTACTTTTCACCCCACCTAGTAAAAGCCTTGTAAAGAAACATTTTACAGAATTATCTCATGATCCTAGTCTTGCGCATAATATATGTGTGGATGTTAGCGAAAGTGAATAAAGATGTCTTTGGTCGTTCTGACCGCAAGATTTTTCGATTTATTTTTGGTCCAGTTACGAAAGAGATATCGATAAAGATGTAAAGACATGTAGAGCAAAAGGACACCAACTCCTCCCTCCGGCCCTAAGAGTCTTCGATTTCAACCCGGAAAATTCTGAACTGGTAGCTATTGTATAAAATCATACAAACTAGCTAGACTTATTTCTTTGGACTTAGATTCATTCAGAAATGTGGTTCGATCTTTGTATGTAAGTAAAATAAGTGATAAGCACCCCTCAGTCTGATTGTGATATCCTCAACATCTTACTGAGATGAGCTTATCACCGACTGCTATTTATGCAATACATTTACTCGTACATCTCACGTGCCAATGATAGGTATACATCCCGATTTCTTTTTTCTCCTTCCTAGATGTGATCTGCTTCGAGACCAGCTCTGCCGGCATGACAGTTTTAAGAGAATGACGTACTCGAATATTTACAAAAAAGGAATTCTCAAATTTTTATTTTAATTTTAGTTTTCTTCGGGTTGAAATGGGACATCGAGAATTATGGGGAGCTTTCCATGCATACTGTTGAAAAGAATCACTAAACAGCTCTCTTTGCCTTTTGGTTTAGGAGTAGTAATATACATATGTATCTATGCAACTGTTTTCGACAGAAAAAAAAAAAAACAAAACAAAAAGCAGAACTATCTGCATTTTTATAATTTAAAATTCGTAGAAACACCTGCAGTTGCATTCGTACAGTGGAAATTTTAATATAATTAAATTTCAAATGCAGACCTCCATTCCGGCGGAATTAATTCACCATAGACGTTGGCACAACACACACAAACAATACGAATTATTTCACCATAGACGTTGGCACAACACACAGAAACAATACGACCACATACAGAAAGCACCTATGACAAACTCTAACACAGTACTCAGTGTTACTGGCCATTGTAGATGACAAGCATCACCTTACTTACACACAAAACCATTTACAAGAAAAAAATGTCCCCAAAGCTGCCAGTAAACCCCTTCTGTTGCACACAAGGAGTAGTTAGTAGCAGTCCCTGTCACCTCTGGGGTTTCTATTCCCCAGCAGCCCGGCACAGATAAGGATGTTTACTATAAAAAGTGTAGGACAGATCGAGAGAAGATACCTCACAACAAAATATTTGCATTTGCATATGAAATTTATTATTCTGAAGTAAGCCAAGATTACAATTACATATGGAAGCGGAGCAGGGCGACCTGAAGCGCCTCAAAAGCACCACCAACTACTGAACCCACCATCTACAGAATGTGTACTTGCACCAGACACCCACAGTAGCCTGCTTTTCTAGGTTTTGAGTTTTTGTACGTTTTGTTGACGTTCTTGTTATTATTTTAGTTTTTGTGGAATGCATGTGCTCCACATTATCATATCTACGGATCGGATGTTCCCATTAGATAAAGTACCTACCCACTAACACACCGATTTACTGGGACTGTGGTTAAATTTTCATTGCAAAGCCGCTCCGATTGCAGTTTTGCTACTGCGACTCAGTACGACGAGTACACAGCATCATCATTGTCCTCTTTGACAGAACACCTCATTTGAAAGGTCTGAATGGGTATAAAGCAGTGAGACAAGGGAAAACTTAAAATATATGTAGGAATGAAGTTATGGAAGAATTTAACGAAAAAAAGGAGATGACAAAAACTTGACCGAATTTAGGAGCAAAAAAACATGCATCTGTTACTGTGTTGTTTACCGACAAATTTTTTTAATGTTATTTCTTCAACATGACGGCCTTTGGACAGAAAATGAGTTTGCCGAGTGATTTAGAAGCCTCTCCGGCAAAAGGTTTTAAATTACGAGGTTGAATATCTATTCGTTCATTTGTAATTTGAAATCAGGTTGGTGGCAAACTAAGTCTCAACGATCTAGGTATTCTTATGTAGAATGCTTACCATCTTACCATGTATCGAATTGAAAGAAAGACAGAATGAATAGATAGATAGAGCATAAAATTTCTACTCCTTGTACCTCATTATGGTATATTCTCAATAAATGAAGGATGATTGTACAAGGTGGCACAAAATTATTCACCCTATCGGAAGATGGTATAATTTTTGCAAATGGCGTCGTACGTATTTGACATTTGTGAACTAGACAGCTGCAGTTTGTAAACAGACAGGCAATCGAGCGCTATACTCTGCCTGAGCATGGAAATGTATCGATGTTTTTGACCAATAATCGGTCGATGGTGTTAGAGCAGATTGAATTTCGACGTAAATGCAGGCAAACAGTGCAGGGCGTGGCCACCACCGGACAGGTCGAAAATCATCATGAGCGACGAGGCGTATTTCAACTTAAGCGGTTACTGCAATAAGTAAAATCTTCATTGCTAGGGCACTGAAAATCCGTGTGTGATGCACAAAGAGCCATTACATCCACTCAAAGCCACTGTGTGGTGCGCCGTTTATGCGGGAGGAGTGATTGGGCCGTATTTTTTTGAGGACGCCATCAGCAATACGGTCACTGTTACTTGCGAACGGCACGTGATCATGATAAACGACTTCTTACTGCCGGAATTGGATGAGAGGGGCTTGGTGAACATGTAGTTTAAACAAGACGGTGCAGCCGCACACACAGCACGAGCAGCAATTGATATTGTGAAGGAAGCGTTTCCTAGTCGCGAAATCTCCCTTTTTGACGATTTGACATGGCCAGCAATATCGCCCGATTTATCTCAAACTTTTTTCTTTGGGGCTATTTGAAGTCGCGGGCTTAAGGCAGCCCTTAAGGAGAATATTTGACAGGAATGCGAACAGTTATCACTAGAAAATTTGCGGAAAGTCGTGGAAAATGCGATAAAACGGGCACAAATGTTTATCAACACTGACAGCAGTCACTTGGCGGATATCATCTTTTCCAGTTGACAGAAACAATTTTAAAGGTCTAAATAAAGACTTCCGTCAGTCAAAGACATTTCATAACAAGTATTTAAAAAAAAAAAAAGGATGATTAATTTTGCGTCACCTTGTGTCTTTACATACTCACTTAGGTGACGCTGCCAACCAACCAAAAAGTCAATGAAGCTAACACGATCCTCACAAGCTGCAAACCGTGCCGCATCCATAGTTAGCTGAGGTTCCCTACCACCTTAGATGCGGTCTTTAGACTCGAAAACCCAGCATGGCCCAACCATTTCAGACTTTATATTTGTACCCTGACTAGATCGATGTCGCTGTACAGCCCGTATAGTTCGTGGTTGAATTACCTTTTCTTTTCCGCTTTAATTTCGACAAGGTCCAAGCATCCGGCAGAATGGGGATGATATGGGTTTCGTATACTAGGTGGTGTGAAAAGTAACCTCCTTGGGAATGAAAAAATAATTTTTTTTTAATGTTTTTTAATTTTATTCAATATAATCCCCTTTTAGTTTGATACACTTATTCCAGCGATTTTCCAACTTCTTGCTCCCGTCCAAAAAGTAATTTTTCGGAAGATCTGCAAAATACTCCTCCGTGGTGTCGATGATTTCCTCGAGTGAGCTAAATTTTTTATTGATCAGCCATCTTTTGAGGTTTGGGAAGAAATAATAGTCCGAGGGAGCCAAATCGGGCGAATACGGTGGATGCGACAGCAATTGGAGCAGGAAGACATTGATTTTAGCCATGTTATCAATGCTCTTGTGCGCCGGTGCATTGTCTTGTAAAAACAAAATTTTTTTTCGCTTCATGTGAGGCCGTTCTGCAGCGATTTCGGCTTTCAATCGCTCCAATAAAGCATAGTAATACTCGCTTTTGATGGTTTTTCCTTTTTCGAGATAGTCCACGAAGTGTATGCCATGACAATTCCAGAAAACCGACGCCATAACCTTTCCGTCCCATGGAGCTTCCTCGGCCGCTTCGTAGCACTCGTGCCGGCTTCAGTCCGTTGCCGGGCACTCATTCTGTTCTCTGGTGTTCAAAAGTTACCAATCGAGGCAAAAAGTCCGCCCGATTCCGCATCAGTAAGTCTAAACACTCTTTCGGAGTGCTCTCGCGTTCATGGTTTTGGTCAGGCGTGAGTATGCGCGGCACCCAGTGACAGGATAACTTTTTAATGTGCAGAATATTGCCCAAAATATGGCGTGTGTGCTCAGTACTAATCTTTGTGGTATCTGCTAGCTCGCGCAACTTCACTTTCCAGTCAGCTAACACCATTTCATGTATTTTTTTGACATTGTTCTCTGTAACTGCATCGGATCGGATAACATTGATCGGTAGTGTAGTTACGGTGACCACGAAACTCTCGATTTGACGGTGTAATCTGACAGAGCATTAGCCCCATAATATTTATCCAACTTTTCTTTTGTTTCCTTCGCAGTTTTGCTTCTCAAAAAATAATGTTTTATGAAAGAACGAAAATCGTTTTTGTCCATACTCAACATGATGCCAAACTTGTCAACAACAATCAGCTATCAAAACAAAATTAAAGACAGTATCGCACTGGCATGTCTTCCTAGATATGAACGGACTTCAAGGCACCATAACCTTTTTTGCAGAAGTAGCGCATTCTGGCGGTCAAGGAGGTTATTTTTCACTCCACCTAGTAATGCCAGTTTGGTTTTTACGAGAGAGAGCTCTGTTAATCGATTGCCTATTGAGTCAACGAGTAATTCAAAGTTTGATTTCTGCGCTGATACCATTGCTGTTTGTAATTATGGAGTCTAGGTAGACGAAATTCTTAACCAAGTCGAAGTTATGACAGCCAATGGTGACCTTTGGGTAAGCCGCAGGGACTGACGGTGACGTTCTCATAACTAATATGCACTCAAGACGTAGATTCGCAAACGATTCCATTTGTCTATCCATATGTGACCACCATAACCATAACTTTGACCGAAGTTTACGCTATCTAACAGGTTTTCTTGTAAGGCTTTCTTGTCCCAGTTCTAGTATTCGTGTCCGTAACGCCACTGGTTTGATGATTCTGATACCAGCTACCTGAATGTTCCTCGAAGTGCACAGTTCTTACTTCACGATTTTAATGTTGATTATTCAATAGTCACACTTTATATATGGTACTTGACCGCTTCCATAAGCTGTTAGCTTTCATTTGCACTGCCTTTAATTATGTCGTTTACTATAAGCGCGCGGGAAACCATGTTTTTCATAACTGTTTCTTCAATTTTTCACAATCTTGATAGCAAATCAAAATACATATATTTTTTTATTTTTTCTGTTAGAACAGTTTTCAATTTTTCAAAGAAAGATGAGCAAGTGCTTTAGTGATGCGAGTGTAAGCCGGACTTTCACAGAGGTAGTGCTCCACGGCATCATCAACGCTCTCACAGTTAGCGATATTGTTACATGCTTATGTTAAAAGCTTAGCAAAAATTTAGTACCCCGTCACGACGCCAGTAAGCAGCCTGCAGTCTTTCCTACTGAGGAACATCAAGAACGTCTTAAGAGACATTGGAAAGCACTCGTTTGGTCTGTCGACAACCTGCAGAATCGGACCATTTGCAATTGTGGTCGTATGAAACCCAGCTGTCAATGAAAGCCTTAACCGAGGACGCAGGCATATGTATCTAAGGTACACAGATTCGGGTCCTGAAAAACTCTCCTCTGAGCATTTCCTAGCAACTTCATTGGCGATTTCCTTTCCCGTGATCCCATTGAGACCTGGGATCCGGACAAGACTCAGTGAATTAAGCCTTCTCGAACTAGTTTCGGAGTCGCAAGAGGGTTCAGCAAGGGCGTGATCTCAGCTTGGTAGTCGCTACAGATGCTCCCTTCAATAACTCATAGTTCACATAATATAGTTCATTGCCATCAGGACAGCGGACAGATGGAAGTTTTCGTAACGAATTATAAAATCTAACTTTGTAATACTCCAGAAAGAAACCAGCGCCACATCCTAAATCGGTTTTGAAACCATTCAGTCAGCCGCATCAGATGCCACTGCGTTAGATGGTATATTCTTGTTATTAGTAGTAAATTATTTTTATTCAATTAATGTTTCAACATCATAAAAAGTACAAAATCATATAGAAGCATGGCATTGTGTGCCGATTGATCTATATTTATATTTGCAAGACATTTACTCCATGTCGTATTTATTGCAGTTTTAGCCTTCGTGAGTTTCTCTTTCAGGTGTTTTTCCATGCTCATATTTTTGATTAATATTACACCAAGATATTTGTACTCCTTGACAATTTCGATTTGAGAAGAACAGTGCGTTTCCGTCCACTGTATATAAATACCGCCTTTTCTACCCTTCGCTAAGAATGCCTCTGCAATACTGTTTAACTGTTGAGTACCCAGGTCTGAATCCCGCTTGGAATTCCTTGAAAACCTTGTTATCAACCTTTTTTGTAGCACGAGGCACTTAAAAAGGAAATTCCTTGATAGTTAGCAGGGTCTGTCCTATGTACTTCCCTTCTTATGTATTGAAAAAGTAATCGTTTCTTTAAACTGCTGGGGTATTACACCACACCAAAAATACATTATTAAAAACACAGCTTAGTTCTTCCATAAGCTCTTCTGTTCCGTATTTGTAAAATTTTACCGGAATACGACCCGATCCTGGCGCTTTTCCATCTTTAAACATATTTAGGGCTTGGGTTATCTTTACATCCGACCAGGAGCAGCATAATGAAGTAGGTTTCTGCTTTTATCTGGGCTTAGTAACTTTTTAAAGTGCAGTTCGAGTACCTTAGGTGACAGTTAGTTATTGATACTAAATTGCTTGCTTTTAAGCTTTTTAGCTTACTTTCAGAATTCGGTCGCGTTATTACACCGTTGTAATTTTAATATTTCCGATTCATAGTAGGCTTTTTTCCTTCTCCTAAAAATTTCCTTGTAGTTTTTATTGGCGTCGACATATAGAAGTTTAAAAACATCTTCATTCGAGTTTCTAAATATCCTTAGCCATGTAAACGATTTTTGTCTTGCTGTTTTCCAATTCTTATTAAACCAAAGATTTGTGTAAATATCGCTACTTCTTCTCGTATAACTTTGAATTGAGTTGGACGAATTTATAGCTCCTTCAATGATTCCAAGGTCCTCCTTGACCACCAGAATGCGCTGCTACTGCAAAAAAGTCCGTTCATATTTAGGCAGACATGCCAAATTTCAGTGCGATACTGTCTTTAGTTTTATTTTGACAGCTGATTGTTGTTGACGTGTTTGGCATCATGTTGAGTATAGACAAAAATGATTTTCGTTCTCTCATAAAACATTATTTTTTGAGATCCAAAACGGCAAAAGAAACAAAAAAAAAGTTGGATAAATATTATGGGGCTAATGCTCCGTTAAATTACACCGCCAAATATTGGTTTCAAGAGTTTCGTGGTAGCCGCAACTCCACTACCGATCAAGTCCGCAGCGACAGGCCCTCCGATGCGTTTACAGAGGACAATGTCAAAAAAATATATGAAATGGTGTTGGTTGACCGGAAAGTGAAAGTGCACGAGCTAGCATATACCACAAAGATTAATACGGAGTGCACACGCCATATTTTGGGCAATATTCTGCATATGAAAAAGTTATCCTGCCGCTGGGTGCCGCGCATAGTCATTCCTGAACAAAAACACGAACGCGAGAGCACTTCGAAAGTGTGTTTGGACTTTTGGAGTCCATTTGTAACTGTTGAACACCAGAGAACAGAATGAGTGCCCGGCAATGGACTGAAGCCGGCACGAGTGCTTCGAAGCGGCCAAGGGAGGCTCGATGGGTCGGAAACCTTATGGCGTCGGTTTTCTGGGATTGTCATGGCATACTCTTCGTGGCCTACCTCGAAAAAGGAAAAAATATCAACAGCGAGTATTACTGTGCATTAGTGGAGCGATTAAAGGCCGAAATCGCTGCAAAACGGCCTCATATGAAGCGAAAAAAAACCTCAAAAGATGGCTCATCAAAAAAAAATTCAGCTTACGCGAGGAAATCATCCACGCCACGGAGGAGTATTTTGCAGACCTTCCGGAAAATTACTTTTCAGACGGGATCATGAAGTTGGAAAATCGCTAGAATAAGTGTATTAAACTAAAAGGGGACTATATTGAATAAAATAAAAAAAAACATTTAAAATCTTTTTTTTTCATTCCCAAGGAGGTTACTTTTCACCCCACCTAGTAATTATAGAACTCATTATAAATACACTTATTTTTCAATCTTGACACATTATATGAAATTATTCTATATTTTTTAATTATTTTTTATTTATTTTAGCTAGGTTTATGGAACTACTATGGCAGACGGCATTACAATCAAATATTTTTTTCCATTGTATTTTGAGACGTACTGGTGTAAACAGTTTGATGACCCTGGTAGAATTGTTCGCTGTCATCAACACCTACCATTTGACGTCTGCTTTCGCCTTCGAGTAGCAAAACATTGTTTCTATCATAATAAAAAGATTTATTATCAACTTGTAGTGTCTGGCCCTTTATGTGTACGTTAAATAAGTTGTTTCTCAATGTTATCTCCGTTTTCAGCTTAAATAACCTCAGCATCGAAACTCCAGTATTTCTCAATTTTGATCTTGCCTTCAATATCTGATCCACGTATTTCCTGTTCTGCAACATTAGTTATTTTATCACATTGACACAACGTTGGGGCAGCTGCGACATACCATATGATGAATCAGTTGAATTTAGTAGCTGTGTACATAACAATCGTGCCTTGTTTGCCGCACCTACGCCATTTTCAGTCGGTAGGTGAACTATGACATTTCTTTCATTTGCTCGCTTTTTTAAAAGCTCAACTTGTCGTTCGAAGGAAATGCATCGCGACTCCATTTTTACCAATTGCGACTCTAAGGTTTTGTTGTTGTGTTCCAGCTGTTGTATTTGTAGATTTGTTCCCTCTATATCTGCCTTGGTGGGCATATTTTGTAATTTGGCTTCAAGTAAAGTGGACATTGTGCATTCAATCAAAAATTTCAGATCTGTGACCTGTATGTTCCCAACCGCAGTAATACATGGGCTGAGAAGTCCGTTTCTAAGAAAGGGTTTAAATCCATTATCAGTTAGTACCAATCTTCAAAAGATACGTGTATAGATTTGATAGCTGTCGGACGAATAGCTCTCGAGATATAGCGTTGTGAGTGAAGCAACTTTTGTTATCGTGAAAAAAATGGATTCAAAGAAATTTCGTGTGTTGATTTATCATTGCTTTTTGATGGAAAAAAAATGCAGCCGATACAAAGAAACGGTTTAATAAGTGTTACCCGGACTCTGCATCAGCCGAACGAATCATTTGCAAGTGAATTGAAAAATTTAAAAGCGGTCATACAAGCACCGAAGATGATGCACTCAGTGGACGTCCAAATGAGGCTGTTTCAGAAGATAACATCAAAAAAGTCCATAAAATGATTACAAATGACCGTAAAGTGAAGTTGATCGAGATAGCTGAGGCTCTGAAGATATCAAAAGAGCGTGTTGGATATATCATACACGAATATTTGGACATGCGAAAGCTCTGTTCAAAGTGGATGCCGCGTTTGCTCATAGTCAACCAAAAACAACAATGTGTTGATGATTTAGAGGAGTGTTTAAAGCTGTTCAACCGCAATAAAGCCGAATTTTGCGTCGGTATGTGACAATGGATGAAACTTGGCTTCATCACTTCACACCAGAGTCAAGTCAGCAGTCAGCTGAGTTGCGAGCAGACGACGAACCTCGTCCAAAACGACCAAAACGACTCAACAGTCGACTGGCAAGGTTATGGCATCCGTATTGTCGGGTACACGTGGAATAATTTTCATCGACTATCTCCAAAAGGGGCAGACTATCAACAGCGACTATTGTGTTGTGGGAGCGTTTGAGGGACGAAATCGCAGAAAAACGGCCGCATTTGAAGGAAAAGAAAGTGCTGTTTCATCAAGACAATGCACTGTGTCACAAGTCGATGAAAACGATGGCAAAATTGAAAGAATTCGGCTACGAATTTCTTCCCCACCCACTGTATTCTCCAGATTTGACCCCCAGCGACTATTTCCTGTTCGCAGACCTCAAAAGAATGCTCGCCGGAAAGAGATTTAAGAGCGATGAAAAAGTAATCGCCGAAACAGAGGCCTATTTTGAGGATAAACCGAAATCGTACTACAAAACTGGTATGGAAAGATTGAAAAATCGTTTCAATCAGTGTATCGCCCTCGAAGGCAACTATATTGATAAATAAAGTTGAATTTTGCAAAAATTTTGTGTTTTACTATAAAACGGCACTGACTTTTCAGCACACGTGTTATTTGAACCATTTTTATTTTCAGTTTGCAATTCAGGCGATTTTTCAAGAAAACGCTTTTTACTGCTTTGCGCCGAGGTATTGTTGTTGGTGTTGTTGCTCGATGAACTAAGCATTTTTATTGAATTGCGAAAACTAGAATAATCGACTCACCCCTTTTTTTTATTTGCTTAATGCTTCCACACAATTAATCATCCAATAAGGTCGGTGTGTAAAGTCATTTAATCTCAAATGCGTATTGTACCAAAAACCACTTTAAAGCGAAGATGACTTTGATAGTGTATCGCATGATATAAATATCAAGGGGATAGAAATTTGTCAATACCAGACTGGCAACAGCAGCAGTGTCTTACATTTATGAGAGCTTGTTTCACCAGAGAATCAAAGGATAGGACATAATTCGCTTTATCATAGCACTGTAGATTCAACTGCCTTTTCTCGGCCTTACAGGCCGATATCGCCTAAAAGGCTTTCAAGGTAATATATTGAATGCAGAGAAGTTTGTTATCCAGGTTGACGGCCAAGTACTTAACTTTCTTTGGGAATCGGATGGTGATGTATTTAAGCACTACCTGAGCTAGACTAGTTGCCTTACGGGCAACTTCTGTTAAACACGGCCTTAGCAGTCAGCATTCGCAATCAGTGTCGTATTCCTCAGCATAGCTTTTATCCACACTTGTTATTCATCTACGCTGTGCTGTCTGTCCGAGTTACATATGCCGTCAACAGCTGCGTTGCCGAAAGCACCCTCAATCCTTAGGAAAATGCCCAGCGCACATTCTTCCTTGTCGAGTGCACCTTTAATTCTGTCTACCAGATTTTGAAGTTCACTCTCGCAAGATCTTCTGAGTTGGTAAGCACGTTGCATTCACAAAGCAGTTTTCTGCAAATGGATCTCCACCATACATCCGTCCCCACAACCGATGAGTTATACCAGCTTTTGCGTACAGTGCTATTCAGCTGCCTTAGTTGGAGCTGGTTTTGAGCGGATTCTGATTATGCTACCTGGGAAGTGAGGCTCAAGCTCTGTTAGAATATATGATTCGCAGCTGACTCCTTCGGTCTGTGTTCAACATTTTCCTCTAACGATGATGGTATTCAACAGAGGGGTTACTGCAAAAAAGATATCTATCGACATTTGAACCTGCATGTATGCAATAGGGTTGATAATTGATATCAGCACCCAGTTTCAAAAAATTTGTTTTAGTAGTTCTTTCACGTTCTAGAATCGACTGATTCCAATTTTTAAAAACGTGAAAATGCTCGATTGATTATGATGATGATGATTACTGCATCCTTAAATATGGTTCTTATATAAAGAATTTCCTTACCTGCATGGCAGTCCAAATTGTTTCGATGATTCTTTTCAGAAATTTGACGATGCTACTAAAGATTAATGTAATGATTTTCTTTAACTGAACTTCGACCCTGAATTGGAGCAATCTGATTAGAGGCTTACTTGCTAGTCAAAAATTGAATTATTCACTACAATTCTCCCCGTAAGTTTTTTTTTCTTAATATTTTTCCTAGTTTAAATAAATACATTTGACATCCAAACCGTGTTCTGCTTCGCATTTGACCGCTCGTCAAAATTGTTTTTCCGTGCAATTGTGTTTGATGCAAAACTAGCATCCTTTGGCGAAATGTTCCAAAATCCACAGCCATTGCATATGGCATTTCTAGCAGGCCAGTGCAGTGGTTTCCGCCATCCACATCTTTGACATTCCCATTTCTGATTCGAATGCCTGCCTTTATGGACAGAGGACATTTTATAAATCGTCGTCGGTTCAAATGTAAAAGTCATTAACTGACAAAATAGACAAAAGGAGATAATTTGATTTAAAGACATTTTGAGTTTCAAAATTCCAATTATACAGATAAAAAATTTTTTGATTTTTTGATTTTTGTTTTTTGCTTGTTATTTATTTTTACGCACTTAATGTCATAATTTTTATTAGGAAAAAGAATTTAATTTACATGATTTTAAGAGAAATGTACTTAATGACTTTTACCTTTGGGCTGACAAAATTTTTCAATGCGCCAATAATACTGAAAACTAAATAACTAATACTAAAACTACAACCGGAATATAATAGAGTGAAAGTGATCCAAACCATATTTGCCTTATCTATCATCACACAAAGAAATTGCTTTATTCCTGATTCACTCATCATCTTCCCAAAATCTAATATAATTGTATGTTAGCCAATGAACGTAACCACTAACATTAAATCGTTCTGAAAGTCAAGGACTTGAATAAAACGCTAAACTAGCTAAACAAAGTTTAGGAGACTTTCTCCTCTATAGTTTACGCACTCAAAAGGGTCTTCTTCCTGTAGTTCGAACAACTTATGTTAAGTTGTAATTCAGTAGACATGCTTTCATCTGACCTTATCTAATAGATGAGCTGGTGCATGTTTCCAACTGGGTTAACTCAAGCTCCTTTAAGGCTCAGACTATCCGTCTTCGCCAGGAATTTGGTTCTTATCTTTAATCTTTTGATATTATCAGCACTGACTAATATTAGCATTTGTCCATGTTTATCCTTGTAATCTTCCATTCTGCCTTTGTGGTTCAGGCATTTTCCTTTTAATCCCTGATAAAACTTTCGTACGCCATTCCTGTAAGTTGCACGTTTTTCGTGCACTTCCTTCTTCATCCGCAAATTATGTGCGCTCTTGGTAGAGCTCACGACCAGCTCTCATCTTTCGATACAGCACAGTTTTATACACTTTTTGTTTAGCTGTGATCGGCAAAGATTTAAGCGGTTTTTGACCATTGCAGCTGTGATATCCGCATTCATCCCTGGCTAAAGGAAGGTAACAATCTGAGTCGACGTTGGCAGTTGATTGATCAGCCGACAGCGTAGTGCTTGATGAATGTAGAGATGTAGAAACCGCGTACTGGGTGCTGAACAGTTAGGCTCCATTATATATCCTATAAAACCGAATCCATTGTCAAACAAG
Source organism: Volucella inanis (assembly GCA_907269105.1). Classification (NCBI taxonomy): domain Eukaryota; kingdom Metazoa; phylum Arthropoda; class Insecta; order Diptera; family Syrphidae; genus Volucella; species Volucella inanis. Next base: position 156,966,012 of record OU026153.1, read on the forward strand.
GTGCAACACAGGCTGTATTTTCCTATAATTCGCTGATATATGTACCAGTTTTTTTATTTTTTTTATCCGATTTTTGCCCCACCCAAGCTATCCCACTTCGTGAATTGTGGTCCCAACATTCCATTCATTGTCCTTAAAATCTACATGATACCCGTCCGTAAGAGAGTCAGTCGGTTATTTCTGGCTTTTGAGACCAGCTCCTTTATATTACCCCTTGACAAAGGGTACGACTTAACGGTCCCGTGGTAGCCTCACCGAGTCTATGAGAGCTTCTGTTGGCCCATTGAAGTTTCTTGCATCCTCAACTTGCAACTCCAGAGAAAGTCGTGCACCAAGTAGCTGAAACCGTCTATAGCCATGATGGTCTTCGTTGATTCATACTCGTACATTGAATTCCTTCCCCGCCACACACATAAAAGAGAAATTCCCTAATTCGAACAATCTCCCTTTCTCACTCGACTGATTGTATGATTGTATATAAAACAATATAAAGTCCGACACACTAGCCTTACTTGCGTTCAAGGCAATTTTCAGTTGACACATGAACGTTAAAGTCACAATTATTCCACTCTTGTGCTTTAACATGACTTCATCTCCGGATTCATACACTTGCCGGTTTCTTGGCTCAAGTTAATACCAACTCTTCCTTTACTATTTAAAGAGATATTCGCACTTAAAGGGCACAGTCATGCTCTAGAGAATGCAACAGGACATAAAAACAGGAATACAGCGGAGACATTCCCTGGTAAATATTTCTCAGTCCCACTCTCGTTTTGTACTTAAAGACAAAGGAAAAGCGAATCAAACGAAAGCCATTAGCCCGAGCTACATAGTTACGTTGACCTGACTTGCTGCACTATCGCCAACCATTAACTTGAAGTTATTCTCCGCCACGTCCCGACAGGGAGTCTTTGACTGCTCAGCAACCACTTGCACTAACTCCTGTGCACGCAAGAATCAGATCTTCTTTAATGGATATTCCTTGGCCGGTATGTATGAATCTATGGATGTGATGTAATGCAGATGGTATACTTAGGTGTAAAGGTCGTGTAAAGACAAAATAAAGTTACCTAAGCTCATGGTTTAACATAGCCATCACATTGCCTGCATATTAATATGTATAAGAGAGAAAGAGAGAAAGTATCTGTCTACGGTGTCTTAGTACAAACATCAGTTTATATACATATGTACATGACATTCAGATAGTCGACGTTCTTTACGGACTTTATGGGTCCCCTTTAAATATTCACCATTAGCATGGAAATATTATTGAATTCACATATTTGAATGGGGTTCCCATATGTTATTTTCCGATATGAATCCATCTGAATGGCAAATCTGAAAGCCATTCCATTTTATTATCCTGACCACAATTAAAAGGCAACCGTACTCCCAAGTCCATGGTCCGTTTAGTGGTAGAGTCGTATATTTTCCTGACAATTTAAGAGGATCAAAGAAAATTATTTATCCAGTCGATGCTCTTTTTACTCGTTTTTTTCTTTTCTCCCAGAATTTGCTGTAGGGTAAGTTTCGGTTTGTTAAATTAGATTGCGTACAGAGTCCTTCGTCATACACACAATCTGTTGGTGTAGAATTGTTGAATGTTGATCACATGGTATAATATATAATTGGAGGCATATGTAGTCGAAAACGAAAAAATTTGCACCCAAAACAAAATCTTAAATACGGGTACATGTTAACATATTTGTAGATTCTAGATCGCATAGCCTATCCTTGAAGGCTTTTAGTGTTACCTATCTATATACTATTATGACATGTACTTCGAAAGCACTTTTCAAATTTTTCCTCATTTTTTCCAGTATGACTTTTGCCCGGCACCATATGTCCGCTAACATTCCTTCCAAGCTAAGGATTTCGTTCTGTTCAGTCGCACAGTCAAGAACTCTAGAAGTGACAAAAGAAATGACTTTTAAAACGATCTTCTTTTAAGGGGGTGTTGAAAATGAATTAAAATAAAAATGGACGACATTGAATTTTAGTCCAAAAAAGTTTTTTTTTATGAAAAGCAGTTTTTTAATAATCAATATTTGAAAATAATTTTGAGTATATGAGCGCTGCTACTGAAAATTCCATTATGTGTTAGTAAAACAGGTAAATGCAATTTATTTAGCGTCTTTTCAAGGTCAGGACAATTTGCATCAGCAAGAAAGGTGCCAAATTAAGGTTTCATTTTTATTTTATTTTTACTTTTATTTTTTTTTTTATTTCCAAGCATTTAATGACCTTTGTTGTATAAAACGTAACATTTAGATTATCTGGCCAAGAATGCGTCTTTTACGGAAGCCGATCCACATTAACTTGTCATAAACTATCAAGTATTTTGCAGAAATCAAAAATAATTGTGTTTACGGAATGGCTACAGTTGTTCTTTGTAAAAATACGCAAACTTGCTTGATCGACGTCAAGAGTTAAATACAGGTGTTCCTTTATCTTGTCAATTATTATGCCCATTATTGTTTTGGCCACAACGGGTAGCACGTCTGCACCCAGCCAGTCTAGGTAGTCGTTGTTTATTGCAGATTGAGCTTTTTTTCCGAACCTTGGGACACTACGAGATCTTGCAGCCTTTTGGCGTTATGTCTGGATATTGTTGCATGTTATTCTTTCTGTAGGAACAGAGCGCTCAGACAAAGAAGTATTTATTCAGTTTTTCTCAGAAAGAGGAATAAGCGCTTCTTTGATAAAATGCTTTTAATACATCAGCGCGAGTACCAGCAGTCTTATGCAAGGGTACGCTAAACACTCATATATATACTGATCTATGGTGTTGCCATCACCCTCACAGCAAGCATCGCAGATTGTTGTGTCACTAATGCCCGGTCGCGTCAGTAAGTCAGTAGTCTTTTCTTTGAAGACATCAGAATGCATTCATTTGTTATGCCGTAAAAATGTCAGTGAAATCTCTAACAGGAGATGCAGGCAGTCCTAATATACCATAGGCTCGGATCCTATGAAAATCTCGTTTGAGCCTTGCTTATCAAGTACATCGGTAGTGTGAATTGGGACCCAAACAAAACCCAGTGAATTCAGCCTTAAGGATGCATTTTTTAACTACGTTGGAGGTTGTGAGACTGTTTACAAGGCTATACGCGTAGCTTGATTGCCACTACAGATGCAGAATCTTTGCTCCCTCTACTGATTCATCATTAATTCAAGAATACCTATATCTCTGTTTTGAATACAGAAACAAATTTTGAAATTTAACGTTGTCGTCCTCAACGTCCAAAAAGACACAGGTGCTTTGGAGGAATTTAGGACGACCAGGGTAAATTCCTTTTCTGGTTCATATAATTTGCCGAAATCATTTCTAAGAAGCGGCAAAGTCGATTTAGTATTTTCGAAGCAATATAAATTTGGAGTCTGGTACAAGCAGCAGCGACTCTCGTCGATGACAGCCTCCATATCCTAACTAAAGCTCCTCTACCCAGACAGATAGTCGACAGCACCTTTAAGGTTTTCGACGTGACGTATTTATTACACAAAAGTTTGTTGTCCATGATGACAAATACTTAGCTTGTTGGATGAGTTAGATCAGTCAGCTTTCGCGAAAAGAATGTGAAGAATCTTTTGCCCGTAAGTACGAGTATAATAAACAAACTAATAATTTACCTATAATTTAAATATGAATTTATAAAGATATATACGTCTGATTGCAACGCAATTGCCACGAGAGATAGAGATCCAAAGCCCAAGAGGCAAAAACCGGAAAACAACAAAGTGACAGCTTGCGCTCAAAATGAAGTTGTGGTTAAAACATTGTTCTGGTGGGTGTGTCCTCCTGGTATGTCATATGTGTGTGGGGAATCATTATTGTGAAATTACCAGAAGGCTTCCGCTTTAGGGGGTAATAAAACGAACGGGAGGCTTGATAATCCAGAAGATTATCAGAAGATGTTCCGCAAGTGATTGCTGTGGGAGAATCCGAGAGAACAAGATTAATAAACATACGTTTCTGAATCACCGTTTTAAATTTCTTTAGTTCCGGGTCCTTGAGTTCTTCGTGGTGATGGCAGGGTATTCCAAGACTGCGGAAGTCGTAATTGCGGCAATGCGAGATAGGGCGTCCGCCCCAGCATTTTCCTTTTCCTTGACGTGGCGTACCCATATATTTGTTGAAAATTATTATATGAAGTCAAGTTGATATTGAGAATGAGTAATTTCACTGGGTGATGGTGTGTTATGGAAAGCAAAAGTAAGCGGCTTATGGACGGTGAAGATGGCCACAACCAGAGTTGCTCAATTGTTAGTTTGATAGCCAGTAATTCTCATTTGAACGTACTTTTGTTTTGTTGTTCGGGTGACAAGGCTTTTGAGAAGTATCCAACTGGTTAAGATTTGCCTTTCACTACTTGCAGTAAAACTGTCCCAACTGATGTGTTTGATGCGTCACACATGAGACGTTGTTCAGCGTCGGACCTTGGACAACGAGAGCGCAGAGAAGTCCTTCTAGATGGTGCTCGGCAGTTTTTTGGACAGCGGTGCTTGACGCACAGCTGCAGGCATCGGTGAAAAAAAAAAATTAAGAGCTCTCAAGAAGCGATGAAGTTCACGAAATGTCGTTGATTTTGGAAATCCTGAGATTGCCTTGACAGTGTCACCTGGTAACCAAGGTAATTTGGTGACGATGGTAACCAAGGAAATTCGCACTGTTAATCGTCATACCGTTATCCTAGAGACGTCTAAAAAAATTTCCAAGTACTCTTGATTTTCTTCAGGTGAGCTAGGTGCGATGAGCATATCGTCGATATACGTAGACGCAAGGTTCAAATCTCCGAACACAGAATTGGCAGAACGTTGTTGGATTTGCACTGCAGTGCGTAGAATTTTGGTGTAATATTCCTTGCGCGATAGGAGAGTAGTGGTTCTTTGGTTTCAAGATGGTGTCGGACATTGTGCAAAGGTATGTGAGCGGATAAAAATGGAAGCGTGATTGCTCTGTAACGTTTGAGGAGTTATGCTTACTTGTGACCCTGGTCGATGGAGTCTACGACGGTATAGTCGGTGGTTATGAGTGCTGCCGGTATGGAGACGTTTGTAAGCTGATCGATGAGATGGCACTCATGGATATCTAAACGCAGATGGAAATAAAGGAGAAATTGAATGCGGGAGAGCTGCACGACCACACAAACAACAAAACTACCGACGTAGGCCCAGGCCCACGTCCATCGTAACTGTTTTTTTTTTTTTAGAATGAGTGCGCACTCAAATAATTTGCGTACCTTAAAATGTTGTGAATAGAATAAGATTGTTTCATATGTACTGTCTGTTAGCTTGTTGACTGTATATAGTACGTATGGGTGTAGTTGTATAGTTTGTGGTATTAACAGCTTCTGTTGTTTTTCTGTTGGTCTCCATGACTCGACTCGCTTGACATGAACGACTGTTTGAACTGCTTCTTCGGAGTTGGCGACACTTCAGTGTTTCTCATTCAAGTAAGTCCAACCTGCGTTGAATTCTGAGCAGGAAATCGTCGCCAGGGACTGCGGACAGCACTGCTCGTACATACGACAAAAGTTTTGACAGTCAAGGCAATTGAAGTACTGAAGAACCAGACATTTCTCTTATTCAACGGAGTACCTGTGAGGGCTGTGAGTCTCCCAAGTCGATGCCTTCGACCAGTTGATATACTCGTCCTTTTTGGCTCTCTTCATACACTTACATGAACCCTGTTTCTACTGTGGTGTAATTATTCGAGGCTGGTGGCGATTATTAAAGGGCAGAAACTTGTTCAAGATCTCGCCGATGGGAAGGAACGAGAATGGTTTCGATTTGGGCAGACCACAACTATGGACGATCACGTCAAATCGGCAATCGCGCTGCAACTGGTAGACGTGAGTGGTAGACGTGCGACTGAATAAATATTTTCTTCATCTGCTTTTTTTAGTGCGGTGCCGTTCTTCTTGTTTATCGGTCATGTAAGATAAGTCCAGATCAATTTGGGATGCCACTTGAAATGTGCAAACGACTTTACGGTGGAGGATTTATAACAAATTAGGTATATACTTATTAATTGTTTTAATAAACAAATACAACGATTTCTTATTGAGGTCACCAATATATTGAAGCTTTTGCCCGTAACTATAATAAACAAACACTAATGGTTTACTTATTATTTAAATATGAATTTATTATTGTCAAGAGAAACACGTTCAATTCCAAACGCAACAGCCACGAGAAGGATCCAAGGCCCGAAATGCAGAAACCGGGAAACGAAAAAGTGACAGTTTGCGTTCAAAATGAAGCTGTGGTGAAAATATTGTTGTTGTCGCTGTATCCGCCTGACATTTTCTGCACATAATACATCTTTAGAGCATCAATCGTCGATCATGTCAAGTGCTATTCATATGGTTAAGCATAGACATCAGGACTATTTGGAACGTTATGCAGTTAGTGGTCGAACATGCACCATATTAATGGGGTTAAGATGACGTCTTGCGGGTTATTCCTGTTTACCTATGTGCTACATGTTGGCTATAGAATTTCCAATCAGGGTTCTATTTACCAGCATTCTATTCACAAAACTACTGCTCATCCAACTCTTGTTGGATTCCTCTTCTAAAACATAGTGAAGGCCTCGCATCTGATTCTGAATTCAATGCACTGGTCTGGCAACCAAGTCAGACGATGGAATGAAATTCAGAAGATGATTGCCTGTCACGTTTCATTTGCTATTGGTGCAAAAATATTCTGAGCATAAGCTTCGCAGCATATGATTAGTAATATCCCTTTCTGGATGAATAGTACCGTTCGTTTCGTAACTTATGTCTGTAGCAACTAAATCTTGATTGCAAAATTGCCAAAATTTAGAAGGTGATTGCACACAAAGTTCTTTGTCTTTACAATCGCTTGTCATATAGTGGCTTAGATGGCTAGTAAAGTATTGCACTGAGCTATTGAATCTTCGAGTCTGTTCTGAGGGGGCACTGTGATACCGCGAGTTTTGGCTCTTCTAGCATACCAAAATTATTTTCACGTATTTTCAGTTTCTCAATATGTTTTTATTCTATCCAATACGTCGTACAATAGCAACGAGAGAAAATCCATTGGACCAGAATTCCGATACAAACACGAACGCACAAACGATATGTTAGTTATTTCGCTGGGTTTTGCTTTAGCTGCAACCAATGACTTGGAGATTAATTTTTCAGTCGGCAAAAAACTACAACAAAAAAAAAAAAAACGAGAAAAAAATATGTTGAATCCTTTTTTTAAGTTGAGAAAGGGAAAGGGGATGCAACCAGGACTTAGACTAATCGGAAAATCCAATGTACTAATTGTCATCGTAAGTCTTCTCAGAGACCATTAGAGAAAATAATAAAATGGAATGAATTGGAATTTTTGCAATTAAACGAGATGATATTTAAACATATTCATAAAATCCTTTTTACGATATTCAAGCATTGGCGAAAACTTAGGTGTAGAATTAGGAGTAGATTGATTAAAGCAGATTCCGAATGAATTAAAGTAAGTAGAAAGGATAAAATTTTCGAAACGACCAAGAAGTTTTAGAATATCCAACAAGTCTCTATGGCTGAGGATGTTGAATTCATAATGTGCACGATATTTAAAATAACAGATTGTTCGAAATGTCCTGCGACTGGCATATAAAAATGCACTTTTTGTGTGGCGCCTCTAATGGTAGCGTTTCAGTGGCTAAAGTTTAAATCTTAAATCGTAGGAAGTCGTTTTCGACCCGATGTAGAGTTGCAATAAATACTAGGTGCTGTGACCCCAAGATCAGCTAAAAGTTATAGATCGGTCTCAACTCATAAAGTGAATAGAACTTGTGCCGAACTAGTTCCGAATGGGTATTCATAATACATGCAAATGATTTCAAGGCATGTCCTTGCATACTTTCAATTTGAGTTTTTCCAGACAGGTTTTCACACACAACACGAGAGACGTTCTGTAGGACGATTAGAACAAATAAAAAAAATATGTTTCAGTGCCGATCGCTTTATTAGAACTTAACTCTTAGTCTACTCTACTTCTAAATGTAAATTATATTTTATATAAGACGTATTATACGTCACTAATCATTCTTTAGTTTTTCCAATTACTGTACATACAAGCAAGTCATGTAGTGCACGAAACTAGGATGGATGAACTGTTTCTGTAATTCAGATATCTCGTTTTAAGTTTCTTACAATCGATAATTCTGACAACAAATTGTCCTCGATTTACCGTTCACACATGCGTTTGTACATTTTATAGACTTTATTTAGAATACAGAACTTCAAATATGGTATAGGGTGACCAGATAGTAATGATAGTGTTTCCAACTGTTATATTTTAGCAGCTGTCAAAGTTACCAATGGCATTCGGCTGTCAAAATATTCAGTAAGGTTTGCCATTTCATCAGGCATCATTTTACACTTGCCGAACGAGCAGAAATTATTGAAAAATATTATCCAAATTTCGGCTCAGTTGTAAATACGCAATGTGAATTTCTTCGTAAGGTCGGTCGTCATCATGACTTCAGTATGCAGGCAATTCGACGCACCGTGAAAAAATTTGAGTTTGAGTACCCACTATTGGATCTTAAACCACACACCAGACAGAAATTGGTGCGAAATGAGAAAAATGTAGCCGCCATAGTTTCAAGTATCCAACAAGACCCAGAAATATCGATTCGGCGCTGATCAACTGAATTGGGCATCGCCAGAGAGTCAACTCGGCGGTTAGATTTTGGCCCATATCCGTTTAAAATTGTGAAATAAATGAAGCAGTAAGACCACAGACAATGCCGTGAGTTCTCAAGTGAAGTTTTCTTCTTTGGGAGAGATCTGGACATATACAGAGAAGGTGTAGCTTCTACAAAAATCGTTTGTAAAGGCGCCAAGCCAAGCAGTGTCCAGTGTTGACACCTATGATGGCGCTGAATGTTTCCTCTTAAGAAGTATCAGATTTTTAGAGCGATTCAGATTCAGCTTTGGCCAGATCAGATTGGTCGCTAGACATGTTGGTCTAACAGTCCACCACTTGCACTTAGCGATTCGTATACCTATGTCACTCTTTTCCGGTAGAATAGGTAGAGTAGTTGAAATTTTTTGGAAAGACGCAGAATAACTTCGACCGAAGTCTTTTTTGAGTGATGGAGATTAATCTGGAGAAATCGTATCATTGCTACAATTAACCAGAGTTAGCGGTGTTGTTCAAGTCCTCCAATTCTGAATATGTGCCCAAGAGGACATCTTCTTCCTCTGATCGAGTAGGATCTCTTTTAGTTCGTCATCGGTTTCCATTTCCGACAGAGTGTCAGAAGAAGAGACCGACGGCTTAATTGTCGCCTCGGATAAATTGAAGTCGTCGCTGTCAATTTCTGGAAAAGAAAGATGTATGGTTATAATTGAAATTTCAGATAAGGGCCCTTAGTTCTTCCAGTCTGGTGACTTTCCAGTCATGAGTCGGAAGGGTCGGGTTTCTAAGTTTGATGATTTCCAGAATATTTTCTGGGGAGGAGGGTTCGGGTGGAATTCAGTTGCGGGTTCTAAGTCTGCTAGGGATGTCGTCCCTAGGCACGACTTCGAGCTATGCACCTGGCCATATCTCTCCCAATCAACCTATGGCTTTGATGAACAGATCGAAAGATCTTTGATTAGCACATGCGATAAGCTGACGTGGCATTGTTGCCAGCCAGCGTCACTTGTGGTAGGAGGTAGTCCGGGGTTTTCGGCATGATGGCCAAAATATTTCCCGAAGCTTCAACTTGACCAACTGCTACCGTTCAGATATTATCGTCGGTGTCGTTTCTGTCGATTACCGCAATCGTTATTGCGTCTGTAACGACTGAATGCACACCTTTAACATTTGTTAGAATTGGGAGCATTTACACCAATTAAATTTTCAGACACATCATAGCCCATACGATATTTTTGCATAAAAAAATAAGCACTTGTCAAACCGTAATTGTAGATTGTTTGTTGATAGTATGTACTATACATCCATTACTTGCTTTAAAATGCTAAAATGTTGCTTTGTTTTAGAAGCAACAAGTGGATCATCAACGTAAGCTAGTAGCTTTACCGAGGTAATAGCGTGTTTAAATAGCGAATTTATGTACTGTGATAGGCCGAGTGTGTGGCCGAGTGTGTGGCCGAGTGTGTGACCGAGTGTGTGGCCGAGTGTGCCCAAATAGCATGCAAATATAGGGTTTTCTAATAACGACTTGACAACTTTTTTTTTGTTTTCAAATAAAAGGCAAATCATTTGAGATATTTCAAAAACTTTATTATTGACTTGAAGTACAATCAAAACATTTATGAATGGAACTCGACTTCGTTCATATGGCCATCGCGCGCACCTTTGCAGCGGTCAATTCGTCGGACCCAATTTTCAACGATTCGGCCAAACATTTCGGCCGCGACGGCCGCTATTTCGCGTTGATGTTGGCTCTGATATCTTCCAATTCGGGCCAAAAGTAATCGGTGATCATAGTGCTATAACGCTGACCATTCACAGTAACGTGACGATCGTTATCGTCGACGAAAAAATATGGCCCAATAACGTCGCCGGCATGCAAACCGCACCAAACAGTTATTTTTTGTGGATGAAGTGTTGATTCATGAAGCACATGTGGGTTTTCACCCGACCAATAACGTATATTTTGCTTATTGAAAAACCCATTGAGCCAAAAATGAACTTCGTCACTGAAGAAGATTTTGCTATGAAATTCATCATCTTGGCGCATATTTTCCAGAACCCAATCGGGGAACATACGTCGCTTCAAATAGTCCATCGGCTTCGATTCTTGAGTCAGCTTGTTCTTGTATGGGTGTAAACCAAGATCCTTACGCAAAATACGCTATAATGTGGTCTGAGCGATCCCCAATTCTTGAGAACGCCGTGGGATTAACTGATTTGGATCGTTTGCTACGGATATCTGAATGGCAGCGATATTTTCGACATTTCGACCAACCCGTTGTCTCTCTGACACGGCAGCATCACACAACGAATATGTAGACCCAAATTTTTGCACTAAACTTGTTATTGCCTGTCTACTAGGGCGAGAATTACGACCGAAAATTGGAGTTAACGCTTTTAAAGTTTCAGTCACCGACTCCTAATATCTGTAGAAAATTTTTATAATTTGCAGACGTTGCTCGTTAGTGTACTTTAGCATGATGAAAATGTTGAGTTTACTGAATAAATTGACAGTGACAGTGGCAGTTTGATGATTAGTGAAAGAGTGCGTTCACAAATTAAATTTAAAGTTGTCAAAAAATTACTCCAAAATCAAACGCACTTTTGTACCTATATTAATTTGTGACTTTAAAGGATGAACAGTAGAAATGAATTTTGTGAAAGAGACGAACTCAGCGCTATTCAACCTAAATTGAAACTCTGTGGTCTGTGCGATGCAAAGTCTTAAGCGGTTGATAATATGAGGATTCATAAGGTAAATTCACTTTTACACGTGGAACAACTAATTCAGTAATTTGCTACTGCTTTCCATCAGAGAACTCTGCATCATATCATAACTTACTCTGACCATTTGCTTTTAGAATTTATATTCGAAGAAAATATAACTCAAACAAAGTTTATATGCAAAGATGGTAACAAAAATGCTTACAATCAAGCCCTTAACACCCTTAGATACCATGCAGCTAATAATCAACAGACTAAACACGTATTTCAAAACATGGAATCTGAACCTAAACCTTAAAAAGTAAAAAATGATAATATTTATTGGTGGTGGAAGAAGATACGCTATAAGTGAAAAATGTAAGTTTCAAGGCAATCAAATTAATATAGTTAAACAGTATAAGTATCTTGGTGTGCTGATAGAACCAAACTCATAGCTAAGTGTTACTAGGACATATTATTCAGTGTAGGAATAATAGCTTTAGCTTAAGTTTAATACGTTATTTAAGTGTCAGTATTGGGGACTTTCCGTTCCTTTCAATCTTTTTCTATTATTATCTCCTTCCGTTTAGTCAACGTAAAGTAACGTAACTTTCTTCAGGCTATTCTTGGGTCTCTTTCTTGTTTCGATAATTGCGGCACGAAATATAAAGTTAAGTTGAGTTGCGATGCACGGGGTAGTGACAAAAACCGAGTAACCGCGAAAGTGACTCTACCATCTATTCTTGCATCATGGATACCTCCATGGCCAACTGACTACTTACAAAAGTGGTACCATCCGTTTTCATTTCTATTCTCTTGAATTCGACGTCACTACCCTTCAACTGCTTACGTTACCGCAAACGTTCGTCTCCACTTGCTCTTCCAAATAGGTACGATTTCACCGCAGGTATGTTCGTAGTTCTTAAAAAGATAATAATAAAGATAGATATATAGTAAATATTAATTAGTTTTTTAAGCTTGCTATTAAGATTTTTAATTTTTTTATTTCAACATTGATCTGGTAGACGTGTTCATCTCAGTTATGTGTCTTGTGTGAACGTGTGAATAGCTATTTTTGTGTACACTCGAATCGCTTACATGTTTCCTTGAGATTGCATCTTTATCACGCTTTTGATTTCTGGGGCCGACACTTTCAGATGACATTAACAGTTCATACGCATTATGTTATGTACAATATGATGTTTTGTTTTTGCAAATTACTCATGAAGTTTGTTAAATGTATGAGAATTTCTCCAAATATTACTTGAATTAGCTACGTTCCATCCTCAATGCCACATTTTAGCCATTTGGTAATTTCTTTACAGGAAGTAACTTGGCCTTCCTTTATCGTACATTGCGCGGAATGTCTTTGTGGATGCCGATTTATGTGCCTTTTAATTTGTTTGTGTTCCTTAGCTCATCCATGACGGAGCTTCGGGATTCCATTTTAACTGTTACTATAGCAGCACGAAGGTCTCGGCCTGTAATTCTATATGCTGACTCGGGGTCGGTGTTTCAATCGCTTTTGTTCAACAGCCCCACAACATACGGATTTCGCTTTTCCAATTTGGTCTATATTGGTCTCTACGGGCAGGTGCACTTTTAGTATAAGTTTGTTTAAATTCCGCCTCTAATAATTTATTTTGATTTAGAAGTTCGACTTTTGCAAAAATTTGGTGGTAGTTTTGCTTTAACCCTGCTAGATCTGAGTAGACTGACGGGAAATCGGACTTCATTACAAGTTCTTTAGTTCGTTCCGCATTCTTCTCATCTACAATTGCTTTCAGCTGTTGGTTATTGATGTGTGGTTTTGTGGTTGTTTGGAGGACGCCCTTTCTCACTTTTATTAAGCTGTTCTGGTAAAGTCTCTTGAAGCTATCTTTTATTCATTAATTGTTGGTGAACTAAGAAATTTTCAAATATGCGTACTAATTACTAGGACCTACATGAGTATTACAACTGATCTGTGGGCCAAGTCCCTGGGATACACTAAGCACCACAATTTCGTAATAATGGTATTATTTTTTTATCATTCCTAGAAGCATTTCATGGACATTCATTATAGGTAAAATATAACAAAATATGGTTTTTTGGGCATATTTCAAAATATTTTCTAATTTAAGCCCAAAATTCTTCCTGCCATGAATACTACAAACTATGCCACGATGTAGATCAAGGGAGGCACAAATTCCGGCACAACTGACAACATGAACCTGTATGTGGACAGCATAGCAGACAGTTTTATCAGTGTATAGTTTGTTTCACCGTGAGGTTTGATTTATAATGTAAAATAAAACACATAAATTTGAAAGTGAACTTAACATATTTATTATTTGTCAAGAGAACAATTTTGCAAATGATATCGTGTATATGTTGGCTACTACTACATCTGAGGTGGTCCATTCGGAAGGTCCAATTTTGGGCGACTCGTTCGAGCACAGCGACTGGTAGCTCGCGGATAACACGAATAATGTTGGCTTCCAAAGCGTCAATCGTATCTAGCTTATTCTTAAAGACATAAGACTTTACATATCCCAAAAGAAAATAGTCCAAAGGTGTGATATCGCACGATCTAGGCGGCCAATTTAACGTAGCAAAACGTGCCTAAATAATAAAGTAAAATAAAGTAAAGTAAAAAAGTGCTCACCGAAATGATTTCTGAACAAGTCCATTGTTTCACGCGCTGTATGGCTCGTAGTGCCGTCTTGTTGAAACCAGAGCTCACCGAGAACATGTGCTTGAATTTCAGGAAGCACATAGTTCGTCAACATGGCGCGAAAATGTTTACTATTGACGATAACATTCTAATTTGCCTCGTTTTTGAAGAAATGTGGACCAATGATTTCACCAGCCCATAAGCCACACCATACCGTTGTTTTTAATAGATGTAATGGTAGCTCTTGGTACTCTTCGGGTTGCTCGTCAGCCGAAATATGGCAATTATGTTTATTAACGTATCCTTTGAGCCAGAAATGGACTTCATCAGTGAACAAAACTTCACGATAAAACACCTGATTTTCATTGAGTTTTTCCAAAGCCCATTCACTGAAAAGATGACGCAAATTCAAGTCGCCTGGCTTCAATTCTTGCACAAGTTGAATTTTGTACGCTTTTAGGCCGAAATCCTCACGTAAAATACGCCAAACCAAGCTGCTGAGAACGACAACGAATCGATTCATCACGGTCTTCATGTACACTCTCAGCTACAGCTGCTATAGTCTCTTCACTACATGCTGGCTGTAGTCTAACCGGTCGAGTATCATCCACTAATGTAAGCTGGGGCTCAAATTTGCGAATATGTTGGCAATAGTCGTTTTAGTAGGTCGATTATGCGCACCGTAAGTTCCTCGAATCGGACCAAAAAGAAAAACATTTCTCACAGAACGCTGATTTTCGTAATACAGCTGAACAATTTGGAGACACTGTTGTGAAAATAGCCTATTGAAAATCAAACCTCACTATGAATCACCCTATACAAAATAAAACCAAATTTGGTAGTAGAAATAATATCTTTCCTTATCTGAATTTTTCCTTGATCGTCCTTCAGATTTTTTTGTTAAAATATAATTTTTCATTTCTCTGAAAGACAATAAACACAAAATTTTAAAAAAATAACATATTTATCATTTAAGACAGATTTCTTGCATGTAAACATACTGAGGATCTAATTTAATCCAAGAGTAAACCTGAAGTTGTTCGACGTTACTGCAGACATGGGGGTTAAATATTACATAAGAAAGAAAACTGCTTGACAATTGTGCAAATTTATTTTGAAAATCATGGTTCAGCTTGCGAAACTTATCGTGCGCTACTATATATCCATCGACATGATCGTCCATCTGAGGATATAATTCAAATAGCCACGGTTACTTTTCACACCACATATTCGAGTACTCTTATTAATTACATACATCCACAGTGACATCGTAAAGTGTTAAGTGTTTACCGAAGGAGCTGTTACTGTCGTACAGTGTAATATTGAAGACGACCCGAATGAGTCAATTTGAGATCGTGCGTAGTAATTGGAGCTGTGACCAAAAATTCTTAGTTTGTGGATTCACAAGATCCAGCTCGTGCAAAAATCGAAACTGTTTGACCATTGTGTGCGTCATACCTTTGGTGATTGGGTTGAAAGGTGATTGCCCTTGATGTGTTTAGGCACAACATTTCGTTCAGCAATGAGACTCATCACTTTTGGTTGAATGATTACGTCAAAAAGCAAAATCCACAAGGCGAACAGACCGCTACATCCAAGAAAAATCACTGCCATAGAACACTATATAGCACTTGGATGTTATTGACAGCATGTGCATCACCAGGCTCACCAATAGTGATAGAACTAAGTGAACAAGTTAGAAGGATGATAAGAACCTGAACGACGCTGAGGTAAAGCAGATAAAATCTGTAAGTCCGTCAATGTTTCGGTTAAAATAATAACAAAGAAAGGGTAAGAATAAGCTGTTTGTAGTATTGGCTCGCTAATGACGTACACTTCGATTTGACCACGACTGATCCAGTTCCGAAGTTAACAGGATACTGCATGTACACAAGACAATTTGGAAAAGAGCGTAGAGCAATTGGTGAATATGCGAAACCGCAACACCAACACTCACATCTCTGTAGATCTACTTACGCACTTCCAATGTGTTGATGAGCATGGGTTCTTTTGTTAAGAGCATTCCTATAGATATGATATTGCCAATACACTACACTGTTCGTAGTCTTAGCAGTGTCTTTTCATCAAACAATACTACAGAATGCTTGTTCCACCGTGGAATGCAGATTTACAGCGACTACTTAAAAAAAACAAGGAAACGAAAGACTGGATACTATACAAAACGCCTCTTCTGTTGATACCTGCCAGGATGGCTTTATTCCACAGGATGCCCATATATCCATGGGAGCAAGGATACGCCTTGTCATCGCTCACATTCAATTCACTGATACTAAAGTAGAACTCGTGAAGGAGGCAAAAAGTTCCACCCACGGTAAGGGTCGAGGCCGACCTAAAATCTCTTGCTGATCTTAGGGTCACAGCACCCAGCATCTTGCACAACCACCACGACGCTCCCACAAGGGGCCTACCTCTACAAGTCAGTCCCGGACCGAAATCCGAGGGGCTCCTGACTCCCATGGTGCAGTGTTGTATGTCCTGGTAAGGACTACTGGTGATCCTGCCACCAACAGGACCTCTGTTCGGTCATTGTAACTGGTCAAATGGTAGCAACCTTTGGTGGCGTAATCTGAGAACCGTTACAATAAGACCAGTACATTGCTCTGCTCCCGCTTTTTATTAGACAACATCACTGTCGGCCGAAGCCTTGATAATTGGGTGGCGGGGGGGTTGCATAGCTTAAAGAAGAATATAAGAATCTTATTTGGGTTTCGAATAGAATCGAGTATAAAAACTTTTGGGATAAAATCAAAACACGGCTTATCAAAGTCTTCAAAAATGGCCAGAGCGAAAACAATCAGAAGATCTGATTGACACAGGGTCAAAATCAAAATTCTCTGTCTTACGTTCGAAAGTCACTTTTCAGGTAATCCAATCAAATGTAGGTTGCAATAAGCTCATGTCAACGAAATTGCAAGTGAGCTGAGTAACACAACACGCCGTAACTGGTGGCTGTTATCATTTATAGTGCCAGATGGGGCTATCATAGTCGTTGTTGTGTCTTTTGATGCCTTTATGTGGGCTAGATGGCAAGTTATCTACCTATATTTATACTAGTTGTTGGCAAGTCTGAAGCATACCGAGCCTAGTGAACCATTAAAGAAGACTTAATATCGAAAATCGGAAAATATAACTGCACGGTTGACAAAAGTTGAAGGAGTACACGCTAGACATTTTCATCAGGATTGAGGGCGTTTTATGCATTTGTGATTTGACCAGGAAACTATGGCGTATACTATTCAGTAGTTTTGTGGACTTTGGGCAAGACCCCGATTACGAAAGCTGATTACAGCCAACATATAAGGGCGGAGGTAAACATATGCTGCTATGGTGCAAGTTAATTGACTCACCCCTTCATTCACTAACTCTTATGTCCATGTTCAGGTATATGCAGATACTGTACTGTCTATTGGATCATTCCGAGCAACAGTTTGCTCTAAATTACTGGCAGCTCTAGACGTGACCGACGATTGCTGTACTTAAAATAGAATTTTGTGTCAATCCATTCTAAATTCAAATTGCCATCTTTCTTGGAAGGAAAAAGCCAGGGGTCTGCTATTTCTGTTTGGTACGTTCTATAACTTTCCTGTTATTACATTGTTCATGTAAACGAAAGGCTGTTAATTATTGTAATTTTTTTTTTTTTTGTAGAGTAGAAAATAGAAAATGCAATCACAAATAAGTAATTTAAATTAACGCATTTGGAAATCATGCGCCTCTAAGGCGTATGGTTATCTTTACTGTATCTCATAATATGGTGGTCTGTCTAAGATTAAACGCATCAGTATCGGTTTCTCCAAGACAGTTAAATATTTGGGTGTCATTTTGGATAACAAACTCCTTTGGGCTTAACTGGTCACCTCCAAGGTGCTGTCGACCTTCTGGCAATGTAAGGAGTCTTTCGGCAAGACATTGTACTTGTCATCGGTGGAACAAGCCTTTACGAAAATGAACCATTGCAAATATTTCATTGTCAAATATCAAAATATCGAAATACCACCTTTCTATTCCCATAGAATTATTACATAGTACTTTTAAAATTTCAAGAAATTCATTATAAATAAACGGGTGTTGAGCCAAGTTGTTTTTTTTACTTTCTGCTGCTTCCACACCTATAACTTGCATGCTGTTCACGGGAATCAGATATTACAAAAACGACGAACACACAAATTCGAATACTTTTGCGACTGCAGGACGTCTCCAAAGCGGCTGGTCAGTTTGTTAGAAATATTTACGTAGCAAATTGTTAGAGGTTTTATCAGTATGCGGAATAGCCCCATTTTGTTGAAGCCACGTATATGACGAGTAAGATATATGTGCTTGCAAAATAATTAAAAAAATAAAAAATAAAAAATCTACGATCATGCGCCCATAATTTACACTGTTATTTTATTATCTATTGTTCTCCGGAATTAAAAAAAAAATCTTTCTCACACTGGATTTTTGAATATTTATAAAAACTTCGTTCCATCTCCCAAATGTTTTCGTTGGCTCTTGATATTCAGCTGGGGCCTGACTGAAGGATATTCGCAGCTGAACCGGGGACCTTCGCACCTACGAACGAATTAAATTTACACTTCGCCAAAAATTGTAACGTGGACAAACTTGACAGAGCGCACTTACGTAAACGTCGCTACTCTTAAAAAAACGCATCAATAAACGCAACATTGAAATTGACAAGCCCGCACTCTCATCATTTATAAAGTTTTGCCTCTCTGTACTTAAACTACGACTATTGCACATTCATGGTTTGAATGAAGCTTGAAGACCAAACGTTTTTGATAGAGTTAGACGAGCAGATGTCCGTAAGATTCAAAGGGATTAGCATCTGAACGGTTTCGGTTTAATTGATATCAAGGGAAGTCAACGGAGATTAAGTTAGAATTTATAAAATTTAAATGAAGCACAAATGGGTCGTCGCCTATTAGTGGTGCCGGGTTTTTACGTGCTTAAACCAGCTAAACAGACCGATTTTTACCCTATTTGGAACCGACGAAAGGCATTACTTCGTAAAAATCGGCTAGAATACTGAGCTTACTCCTTACGATTTGATTATTCTACCTATTCGCTTCACGTTCACGCTCTAATGATCTAAGGTTGCTTAATTTAAACGCTGCTATATTACTAACAAGGATCTAGGTTTATTCGTTTTGAAGCATATATGTATATAACACATGGGCTGAAAAGTCCGTTTCTAAGAGAGGGCACTACTTGAATTAAATCCATTTCATTTTCACTTAGTACCAACCTTCAAAAGATACGTGTATAAATTTGACCGCTGTCGGACGATTGGTTCTCGGGATATAGCGAAAAATGAAAAATGGATTCAAAGCAATTTCGTGTGTTGATTTATCATTGCTTTTTGATAGGAAAAAATGCAGCCGATGCAAAGAAATGGCTTGATAAGTGTTACCCGGACTCTGCACGAACCATTCGCAAGTGGATTGAAAAATTTAAAAGGGGTCTATAACTTAATTCGTGCGGTTTGCTAAGAGATGGCGTAACTTATATTATTACATTGTTATTATTCCATTGGAACATGCGTTGGAAAGCTACTGCCATTGTACGTCATTTCAGTATATGTCAATTATTTGAAGCGTAAACAACAATAATTTTTTTTCACTAAAATATGTCGAACTTCGTGCCTGAAAAATTGTTTTTGCGGGGAGTTCTTCTTCATGAAGAAAACTGCTGCCGAAAGTCATCGTATTTCGGTGGAAGTTTATGGTGAACATGCGCTAGTTGAGCGAACGTGCCAAAAGTGGTTTGCACGATTTAAAAGTGATGATTTTGGCTTGGAAGACGATGAACGGGCAGCCAAAAAAGTTTGAAGATGAAGAACTGGAAGCATTATTCTATGAAGATTGTTGCCAAACACAAGAAGAGCTCGCAGAATCTTTGGGTGTCACTCAAGCAGCCATTTAAAAACGTTTAAAAGCAGCTGGATATATTCAAAAGCAAGGAAATTGGGTTTCACATGAACTCAAGCTGAGAGACGTCGAAAGGCGGTTTTGCATGTCCGAAATGCTGGTGGAACGCCATAAAACGCCACATTTTTGCATCGGATTGTTACTGGTGATGAAAAATGGATCCATTACGACAACCCCAAGCGTAAAAAATCATATGTGAAACCCGGCCAACCTGCCAAATCAACGGCAATGCCGAATATCCATGTCGCGAAGGTAATGCTTTGTATTTGGTGGGATCAGATGGGTGTGCTGTAATTTGAGCTACTAAAACTGGGTGAAACCATCAATGGGCAAAGCTACCGAACACAATTAATCCGTTTGAAAAGAGCAGTAGCCGAAAAACGCCCGGAATATGCGACCAGACACGAGGGAATAATTTTCCATCATGACAACGCTCGGCCCCACGTTGCTATTCCGGTTAAGAACTATTTGGAAAACAGTGGATGGGAAGTCTTACCCCACCCGCCTTATAGCTCAGACCTTGCCCCTTCTGACTACCATTTGTTCCGGTCGATGCAGAACACCCTCACTGAAATACGGTTCACATCAGAGCAGAATATCAAAAATTGGCTTGATACATTCTTGGCTGCCAGGCCGGCGCAGTTCCTTTGGGATGGGATCCAAAAATTGCCAGAAAGATAGGAAAAAGTCATAGCTTCAGATGAGCAAAACTTTGAAAAATACTATTGTACATGTTTTTTCTTAAATAAACGTTCAAATTTTGAAAAAAACCGCACGAATTAAATTACATTAATTCCCAATAGGAGTTAGTAGGAGGAAGAAAGTATCGAACCGCCAAGCAATTATTTAGATTTAGCTGCGGGATATTCGTTTTTTTTTTATACACGAGTAATTAGTGTAGAGTGCGTTTTTGGCACCGCCTGTTTCCGGTTATGTGTTCAGAATCGAAGGTGTTGACCTTGAAATCTTTTAATTTGTGGCCGTTTTCCGCCTAACGTCTTTGGCGTTATGTGTTTTGGCTGTTTTTGCAAAGTGTCTGAACTCGAAGCATCTAAAGCAGCATTTCAACACAGTTTTTCCACGAATTCGACAATTAAACCAGGTGATCCGCTTTTTAACAACTTGCTCGCGATTTCCGCGTGCACCATAAGCTCTTCTTACACTCCTAATCATGACGGAAGTTAACGCAGTGTACAAAGTGATATGATGTCTATTGATGGAAAACCATCCCAGGTCACCGCTTTTATATAGTGGATAGAGTGCTTTCTGTAGACTATTTTGCTTTAATTGTGCACATAGTATACATACATCTTCCGCTTTGCATTTAATTGGCACCATATATATACATATATACACAGCAAGTATGGTAACGAATGTAAGTTAGCATGAAAAGCATAGTTTAAGTTCTCGTAATGACGAGTCAGTCTTTAAGCGATTGGCAAAGAAATCACAATAAATTGGATTCCACTGTAACAAGACTTTTTATTGGAAACATTACATTGGCGACGAGGATTCTATTCAAGATAAACGCTAAATGGCGAATTCATTTAAAGTACCATGATGAAGATGACTGGACGATGTTTAAGGTGCGCTTGGAGCAATACTTTATTGCAAATGATATCGACGATCATGATCGATTCGCCAAAAAGCGAAAAGCCAACTTCGTACAGGCTGCTCGAAAGTCTAATTCAACCAAAGTTAATTATGATGAAACAACAACTCAAGTTATATGCATCACAGCAATCGACAAACACTTTTAAGTCAGTTATATCGGAATTTGCTGAGAGAAATAAATTTTATATGGCGAATAAAGAAGAGAATGAAACAACAATTGTATGGCCAGCACGTGTGCGAGAATTGGAGAAAAGTTGCAAGTTTTCAAGTCATTTAGAAATGTGTCTGAAGGATAAATTCATCATTGGCCTACCCAGATGTATGCCGAAAGATAAATTATTTTTGGAGAATGTAGAAACTCTCACCTTTCGTCTGTGGAATGTATACCATAAAACTGCGGTACGGTAATAACCTGGAATGTGAGACGAAAATTGTCAAAACGGAGTCTTCAACTAGCGGAATTCATACAATAACATCAACTATAAAAAAACAAAGGTAAAGCAACATCAGCAGCGAAAGCGAGAAAAAAAAAAACATTTTGCAGAGTTTGCGGTTATACCAATCATGGGGAAGGCGAGTGCCGTTTTAAAAACTACAGACGCAGGGAATGTAATACGAAAGGGCATTTACAAAAAATGTATAAAATGAATAGTAGTTCAGTATCTAGTAACCAAAATCAAAATGCTTTTAATTTTATGTTAAACAGTTGTCATGATGATTTGTCTTTATTATATTTTGGCAAAGGCGAAAAAAGTAATCCCCCATTATGGGGTCGTGATTTTATGGAAGCATTCAGTATACGGTTTGGGGAATTAAATTTTATTGAATATCTATCATTTCCATCTGTATTCGACGACAAACTCGGTACGTTCAACAAACATAAAAGAGGGTGCTATTCCCAAGTTTTTTATGCCTAGGAAGCTACCATATGCAATTCAAAGTAAAGTAGAGCGCGAAATAGTTAAACTTGTGGCCTTAGATATACCAAAACCCGTTGATTATTCCGAATGGAG
This sequence comes from Volucella inanis, assembly GCA_907269105.1. Taxonomy (NCBI): domain Eukaryota; kingdom Metazoa; phylum Arthropoda; class Insecta; order Diptera; family Syrphidae; genus Volucella; species Volucella inanis. Next base: position 156,988,610 of record OU026153.1, read on the forward strand.
AACACCAATTGTACCCATTTTAAAGAAAAGTGGTGATGTGCGTATATGTGGGGACTTAATACACTTAATCCACAACTCTGTGTTGACCAATATTCCTTACCAACAATTGAGGAATTATTCGTAGAAGTGCATTGGGCGAAGGAATTTTCAAAATTAGATTTAAGCATGGCATTATAGCAAATAGTGTTGGAAGAGAATTCGAGAAAATTTAAAACAATTTCAACAACTAAGGGTTTATTCAAATGGACTCGTTTAGTTTATGGTTTAGCCTCAGTCCCAGCATTACTTTAGAAAATTATTGAGAAATTGCTATCAGGTATTAAAGGGATATTTATGAACGATGTTTTAATCAGTGCTAAAACGCGAAGTGAGCATTTAAAAATACTAAACGCTCTTCTAAAAAGACTGAAAGAAGAAGGATTTATCTTTTGCTTCTCAACGGTTGTCGGACGTTGAAACTAGTTACTCGCAAACTGAAAAGGAGGCCAATACCAACACATTTTTGGCCGAAAATTTATATTGATTTCTGATAAAAAGCCCTTTATTTCTATATTTGGCTCACAAAAAGGAATACCACAATTGTCAGCTAATCGATTGCAGCGATATGCCTTATTTTTATCAGGCTATCAATTCGAATTAAAACATGTCAATTATTGTATAAAGGAAATATTGTTGACTATTTGTCTCGCCCACCTATAGATAACGCTGAGCAGGAAAAACTACTGATAAATTAAATATGCATTAGTTACGTAAACGAATTTAGGGCAGTAGCAACGACCTTTGGTGAAATTAGAAATAAAATGAGAAATGAACAGTTTTTGGTCACTATATGGCAATAGGTATATAAGAGAAGGTTGGCCTAAGAGATATGAGGATGAGAGGATGAAACCGTATTTCAGTCGAAGAGGCGAGCTTTATATTGAGGATGATTGTATCTTTTAGGGGTATAGGGTAATAGTTCCAGAATGTCTCAGAAAATCATTTTTAAATAATAAAATTCATGAAACACATTTGGGAATTGTTAAGTCCAAAAGTTTAGGGCGCAGCTTTTATGGGTGACGATTTTGAGAAGATGGTGAAGTCATGTTAACAGTGTATGCAATATCAAAGTAATCAATCCAAGGCCCCTTTGATTTGCTATGATTGGACTGTTGATCCCTGGCAAAGGTTACATATTGATTTTATGGGACCCTTGTTTAAGAGGAAATTTGTAGTTCTTACTGATGCATATACGAAATGTATTGAATGTATCGATATGGGGGGAAATGTATCAAGTAGCAACACTGTAAAGCACTAAGGTCCTTTATTTTAACGGTTTGGTATACCTAATATCTCTGATAATGCAACCACTTTTGTATCCGAAGAATTTCAAAATTTTCTAGCAAGAAATAAAATAACTCATAAAACAAGTCCTGTTAGAAATCCAGCTGCCAACGGACAAGCTGAAAATAGTTTTAAAGTTTGTTAACTTGCAATAAAGAGATCTATGCATGCAAAAAATTCAATTCGTAATACAAATCAAATCATTGAAGATTTTCTATTGGACTATCGCAACTCAGTTCACAGCACTACTGGAATGTCTCCAGCTATGTAAGTGTTAACTAGGAGTCTAAGAAGTAGGTTTGATGTTACAAACTCAATTAAAAGTAAATTGCTTCACAATAGCCAAAATACAAATGTAAGTGAGAAAGTAGATTTAATGCAGGCAAAGCAAAAGAAATATTATAAAGGAAATAATGGAAAACAATTTGAAGTAGGAAACTATGTAATTGCTAAGGATTATTCTGTTGCAGTAAAACAAACTTGGTCTAAAGGCCGTATTGTAAAATTTTTAGGAAAGCAATATTAAGTAAACAAAAAATATGGGAGAGCCACGTTATTCAATTAAAATCAAATAATTGCAGATGATAACTTTTCTGAAAATACACTAGCTTGCGAAATTGATCCTACAGAAAAAGTTAAGATTAGTTGTAATGATGATTCCAATAATTCTGTCGCTTATCAGAATGTGGAAAATATTGTATTGGACGAAGGTGTAGATAATGTTCAAACTCAAAATAATATACATTTAAGTAAAGATGTTGAAGTACAGCTGCAAGACAAAGAAAAAATTAACAGAAAGTCAGATTGGGCAAAATTTCAAGAAAAAGATAGATACCCTAAAAGAACATCAAACAAAAAAAAATGTATATATGTAAATCTAAATAATTATGCATATTATTTAAACATAAGGGGGAAATTGCAGAGTGTGGCATGATTATGTACATATGTAGTATACATACATCTTCCGAATATAGTATATATACATATATTATATTGCATGTAATGAGTGTAAGTTAGCATAAATAGTTTTAGTTCTCGTTATGACGAGTCAGCCTTTAAGCGATTGTCAAAGAAATCACAATAAAGTGGATTCAATTGTAAGAAAGCTATAATGGGAACATCACACTTTCAAATACGTTTTATTTTTTAAATAAATCAAACAGACACAAATAAATCGGAAGCTATACATAATGACTTCGTATATGAAGGGGACATAAGATGGCGACCACGAATTTGACCTTGAGCCCCATTTTTAAGCTCAAACGAAGGTCACTTTTGATTTTTCAAATAATAATTCCTGATTTTCATTGCTCAGTCGTATTCCTCAATGGGGCACACGACTTTGTCTCAAAGGTCTTATTCATTCAGTGCTAGATACCACTGCATTGACACGCCTAAATCATTTCCAACCTTGTTAGGGTGTTAGAAGGTCGAGATTTGTTTTGAGGAAGTCATTATTGCCTCCAGTGAAGTTAAAACTCAAAGAAATTTCAGATAGAGACAAATTGTCCTAAACTTATCTGAGAGTGTATGATGTGCACTCTGTCCTTTTTTTCTACTTGAACGGAACTGTTCTTCATTTAGAAGTTAGAAATTTGTTTTGAGGAACTGATTATTATTAGTAAGGTTTTCCAAATTAAAAATGCAGGCTATTTCAATTCAAGAGAAAATTGAAATGATATTGATTTATGGAGAAAGTGGAAGGAACATCAATGGTGCTGTTGCTCTTTCACAGACCAAATACGATCGCGCGCTTCCTTTTATCGGGTCATCCAACAATTCACTGGTGAAGGAAGTGTGCAACCAAAGAAAAGGAATCGGTCAGATAGGGTGGCTGTTGAGGACAATGAAATAGCAGTGTTAGTTGCCGTTGCACACGATCCTCACATTAGCACTCGCCAAATAAGTCGTGAATCGGGAATTTCTTAAACGACTGTCTGTAAGATATTACATCGGCATAAATACCATCGTTATCATGTTTCAATGCATTAAGAACTTTCTAGTGAGGAATTTCGCAACCGGGTTTCTTTTTGTTAATGGGCACTTTAGCAAATTGAACGAGACCCCCTTTTATTCTCTGATGAGTCGACTTTCATCAATCGACATAATATGCATTACTGGGCTACCGAAAACCCTTTTTGGTTGAATAGACGAATAACTGAAGCTTGCCGGAAGGTTACGCCAGAAATACTCCTCAGTTCTGTTGGTTCATTTAGAGCGCGGATAGACAAGTGTGTTGAAGTGAATGGTCACATTTTCGAGCATTTGTTGAAACAGTCTCGTTAAATAAACATCGAAATGGGAAGAATTCAATGATTTAACAGTGGGAGGAAAGGGGACCCACTCTAATTAATCACCCCGGAAACAAAATACTGCTACGTCCACGTCGTTGCTTCTGGGTTATGCTAAACGCAGTATGTGAAAACATACGAGGAATACGACTGAGCAATGAAAATCAGGAATTATCATTTGAAAAAAGGTCAAACTCGTGGTCACCATTTTATGTCCCCTTCAGAACCTTGTGACTTTTGTCTGAAACATTTTTCACGATATTTCGTACTTTTCGAGTAATTTTGATGTCTTAAGTTTTATGGCACCCTCTGACGGGAAAAGAACGCATTTTTAAAAAAAGTCTTTCATGTAAAAGATCTCGCGTGACTCCTATCAAACTGCTTTATAATTTTATTTCACTATTGTTTGGCTAGTTATCATGGAAAGACTCACATCACAATAGCGTCTTAAAATTGTTCAGCTGTATTACGAAAATCAGCGTTCTGTGAGAACTATTTTTACAGTGCGCATAATGGACCTACTGAAACCACTATTGCCAATAACATTAGAAAATTTGAGTCCCAGTTTACATTAGTGGATGATACTCGACCGGTTAGACCACATCCAGCACGTAGTGAAGAGGCTATAACAGCTGTAGCTGAGAGTGTACGCGAAGACCGTACAAAAGCGTACAAAATTCAACTTTTTCAAGAATCGAAACCAGACGACTTGAATTTGCGTCATATTTTCAATGAATGGGCTCTGGAAAAACTCAATGAAAATACGGTGTTTTATCGTGAAATTTTGTTGAGTGATGAAGCCCAGGTCTGACTCAATGGATACATTTATAAACAAAATTGCCGTATTTGGGCTAATGAGCAACCCGAAGAGTACCAAGAGCTACCATTACATTCATTAAAAACAACGGTATGGTGTGGCTTATGGGCTAGCGAAATCATTGGTCCATATTTCTTAAAAAATGAGACAAATCAGAATGTTACCGTCGATGGTAACCGTTATCAGGTCATGTTAACGGACTATATGCTTCCTGAAATTCAAGCACATGGTCTCGGTGAGCACTGGTTTCAACAAGACGGCGCTACGAGCCATACAGCGCGTGAAACAATGGACATGTTGAGAAATCATTTTGGTGAGCACTGAATTTTAGGTTTTTCTACGGTAAATTGACCGCCTAGATCGTGCGATATCACACCTTTGGACTATTTTCTTTTGGGATATGTAAAGTCTCAGGTCTTCAGAAATAAGCCAGCTTCAGCATGGACCCCCTCAGACGTAGTCCTGACTAACATTAACATAATATAATTTTTGAAAAGTAAATGCCATGAATAGTTTTTTTAACCAGTAATAAAAATTGTAAGTTTACTTTCAAATGTATATGGTTTAGCTTACATTATAAATCAAACCTCACGATGAATCACCTTATACATTCATACATAAATATATGTATGTATATACCTCTATGTTAAGGAATAACATAGTAAACTTAATATGTTCCTTCCTTATTTCGGCCAACAGCAAAAACAAAAAACAAATAATGATAATAATTCTCTTAATTAATAATTTCCTTTGTTATAATACCCCCCTCACCATTCTCACATCCTACTATCCGTAAATCATCGTTACCTAGGAGCTAATCATGGCAAGGAGTGCCTCAATTGTAACATAATCCTCAAAGATCTTATCATGGCTATCTCTCATGTATGACTCAGCTATTAACTGACGCATTTCATACAAATAATCCCATATCTTCATTCGTATCCATTATCCAGTACACAGGTGTTTCAATATACCCAATGCCTTTGTAATAATCCCATCCCTTCAACACGTTCTAAACCATTGTGTTAGATACACAGCTACACGCAATAGTATAACAGCTCCGTCTGGAGGTATGTAGCATGTACCTACAGCTAAAACCAGTGATATTGAGTAGGTGAGTTGATGATTAATATAGTTGTTAACAAAAAGCGGTACCGCATTATAAAAGAAAGCATCAGCATTATAAAAGAAGGCATCCAATTGCAAAATCTAATGGCAAAACTCGACACCATTCTCCCCGAATAGGGTGATAGTGGTACTATGGTAAAACAGTAGAATCCAGTAAATGAGAATGGCATTCGATAGATGAAACAAAAAACAACCCTTTTAAAAATTATAAGATAAATCTGGTCAAAACACAGTACGAAGGATACAGAAGAAATGATGTCAATAATTGCGACAGACATTGTCACAGACTTGGTATATGACGAGGAGACAGGGAAATCATTTAATTTTTTTTGTTTTCCTTTTCCAAGGGGAGTACGAACGTTATGCCAACGAAAGGCTTTATGGTCGTTTATAGGGGTGAAACAAACATTTGAAAGGGTGGTGCAATGCTTTGATACCTTCAGTTTCTGATTTGTGTATCAAATGATAAGGATCTGTGGCGAATTCATCTTCGTTATATCCTCGTCGTCATATATTTGTGTATGCATTCATCAGATCCAGCTATAGTTACAATTGATTGTATCACAATCCACAATCGATGTACAGATCAACTGTGCGGAAATAATTTAGAACGAAACGAGGCTCTGTATCCTGTTAGTTTTACCCCTCTCACTCAATGACTACAAACAAGTAATGTCCTTTGGTCTATAAAAAAAATTAACAATTCCAGTCATTTGAAATATTTCAATTTATAATTGAATGGGGAATGTTTGCATGGCAGATACGGGGCGTTTTATATTCGAATTTTTTTGTAATTGTTAATTTTTGGGAAATATATCCTTTATCCTTATCCCTTATTGTGGAATTAATGAACATGCCAGCCTAGAATTGATTTCCATTGGGATCGAGATTCGTACGTAAATCACCCTAACGAATCTGAAGATTAAATTACACGAAAAAATTTGCATTAGTTGATGAAACGCATCTGTGCGAGTTACTTGAAATGATGTGAATGTGATTTCAGCATCAGACAAGCATGATAAGTTTCTTTTTTATATTAAAAGGCGCTCATGAATCAGAAAAACCAACAGGCAAAGAATATATATATATATGTACACTGTTGAAATGAGCATTATGCTTACCAGGGTTCTCATTCCGGTCTAACAAAACCACTGACTATTTCCATTATACTTAATTTGTTGGTTGATCCCATATAAAGGGTGAGCCAACAACTAGTGTTTAAGTTTTCATTTAATTATACACACAATTTTATTGATCACATCGTTCAGCATGGCTTCGTTGCTAGCGACCAACCGAAAGTCAAAATAATCGATGACTTTTTCAAGAAGGAGTTGTCAATGGCCGCTGTGTTATTGGCAGAGATCTTACTGTTCAAATAACCTCAAAGGAAGAAGTATAAAGATGTCAAATCGCATGTACTTTGAGGACAAAGAGCTTCTCCTCTAACCGAAATAATGGGATCTTGAAATTTCCTACGCAATAAATTGATTGACTGAAGGCTTGTGCGGATCATTATTCTGTAAAAACCAAAAATCGTGCAGACCCATCTCATTAAATTTTGGAAAAAATAGCACCATACAGTGCGGATCTCATCAATCAATCTTGTATCGGTACATCCAAAAAAGGGCTTCATCGGAAAAGATCAAATTCGATGACAAATTGTCCTGGCGATCCAACATCCGGTTAACAAACCAACGACATCGTAGATGGTCAAAAGGCTTCAATTCTTGTGTAATTTGGGTGTTATACGTGTGCAAATTCTTTATTCAAATTCTTTTAAAATTCACCATAAAGTACCATATGTGATGTCCAATTGTTGACTTCGGCTACAAATTGAGGTGCCCGTCTGGTTATGAACACTTTCGCTCACAGTGTTGATGTTTCGTCGTGTGCGGCCCAGCCAAACATGCTGATATGGAGTTTGACCCGATAACGACCCAGTTTCTTTAAAATGCTTCACCATTGCATGAATTCCGGACTCACGAATTTTACGAAATGCTACTTTTACAGATCGGCCATTTTCGTAATAAGATTGAAAAACAAAGGCGCATTGTTGCGTAGTAAGTGATTTATTTGTATTCATTTACCAAATATTGTATGACATTCGTCAAAGAGATCAGCCACATTAAGTTCAATAAATAACAGTTAGTGTCAGCCAACATAAACACCATCTGTTGGCTCATCCTATAGTTATTTAGATATGATAAAAACTTTAAACGCCATCTTCTTTTCGGTATTTAAGTTAGGTTAAAGTTGTTCTCGTTGCTGTGGAATTCGATCACATGTACGTTCATTGTGACGCCACTGTTGGAAGACAGGGACAAAGCTATCATACTTCTGGAATCAAAAGTTTCTTGAAAATTTTCAAAGGTCTGTGATCTCCATGGAACTGAGGTCATTTAGATCTGGAAATTATAAAATGCCCAGGGATTGCGCGCTAAGGGAAGGAAGCTGTACAAGAAGTCTGCCACAGTTTCCTCTTTCTTTCCGTTTCTGCAGAAGAATACTATACAATCTCCGCATATGTCTTCTATTGACACAGTGTCCCGTGATAACTTACTTAATTACTTAGAGGGCATTACAGTTCGATGTGAACCAGTGCGCTCAGCTAAAATGCCTCCGTAGTTCCAGCTATCTTTTGCCAACTCTCTCCAGAAAGGCACATGAATTTGGTTGAGGTCCTTTTCTACTTGTGTGCGATATAAAGTTGTCCTTTACTGCATTGACCAGATGGGTTTTATTCGAAAACTTACCTTTTTTTTCAATGGGACTCAGACGTCTAAGGGTTATGCGAACTATCCTGATGGGGTCGGCATCGTTGCAGAGTCGTTAGAGATCGCTATTGAAACGTCTCTTTCATTTTTACTTGATGCGAACGGCATCAGAAACTATCAGAAGAACTGTCAAAACAGCCGCGAGCATTTTCATCTCCTTTCGTCAGTGTCCAAGCTCCTGTGCTCAAAGCAGGAGTGTAATAATCCGTGTCTTGTAAAATTCTACTCAATTACTACTCGATTTTAAGACTAAAGAAGAAGCGATTAGAAAGGGTGATTGTTCGCGTGACTTCCGCGTAACTAAACACTTAAAAATGTCACAAATAGTCAATAAGCTTCTAGGATATTGAGTTATGATTATATTAACTAAAGAAGGTATGTAAAAGACTGCTTTAATACCATTTGACACATGGGCAAATGTAATACGATCGCACTCTTCTGAATACCATGTCACTCAGACATTAAAGGTAATAAGGTACATATACTTAAAGATAAATATATACCATTGTAAAAAATCCGAAACCATCTTATATACTGAAATATTGCTCAATAAGTTTGGCTAAGAAAACCAAGATTGAAAAAGCGGCTTGCTAGTATCTGGGAGACGCAAAAACCTTCAGAGGAGAGCCAAATCGCTTTATTTTATTTTTTTGTTTTTCTGTATGATCAGTCCCAAAGTCTTAAAGCTGAAGTCCTTTCTGCGTCTAATTGCGTAAAAGTGCCTATGAATCCCAGAGTCAGCAACTGCCTACTTAATATGGGAGCTGCAATTGATTCACTGATGATTCATCTAAGACCCTTCTCTATTTAAGCATCCGATCTAGTGCTGAAAATAAAACGAAAAAATATAACATATGTATCTGCAATGCGGACTGTCGATGTCACAATTGATATTTATATAATTACGTGAATTCATCAAATCTATGCCCTCATTCTCAGCAGAACGTTAAATCTTGGGTTTGTTTTTTTTTTTTTTTCTTTTGCTTATCACCCAAACCTAAAAGTTAAGAAAGTCAAATCCAGTTTGGTAAAAACACTACCCGGTGGATACTCGATGAAGGAAACAAAAGCACGATTCAATGTGTAGTCATAGTTACTGCACTGGACAACGTTAGATAGACGCCACACAGAGTCTACCTTTCTCGAACAAAATTCAACTAACGTCGTAAGAAGCTTAACTTTAATGTTTTGAAGCGTATCTGAGAATGGAATCGGTCAATTACATACACAGATTAGACACTCTAGCGTTCATATGTATACCTCAAGGCCTATCATATTTCTTCCTTACCTTGGGATATAAGTAAGCAAATTTACTTAGTTTACATTTGATATACAATTACCTCTCACATGACTCTTAACCCCCCAATTGGAATTGTATTTTCCTTTTCATTATGACGAGCTTCCCTCATACATAAAATACAAAAGTTCATCCATCGAATATCTTAGTATTCGTATACTCGTTTACACCTAGTCGTTAGTCTTAAGACAAAACTTATTGCAAGCTGTAACTGGAACAGCTACAAATCTCACGTCTCACATGCAATACACATCACATTTCCATTACAAAACCCTCCTTGACATGAATATTTACTTTTCAATTAAAAACAAAAACGTTAATAGCTTTGACTCGAGACTTCACTGAAACTTTTACCAACAACAACGCTTTTCAGGCCTTAAGCCAGCACAAAAAAAAAAAAAAAAAAACACTGAATCATTCCAAAGCAAAGTGTCATCGAGAAACTGATTCGCATCAAAATCCGTCGACACATGTTAGAAAAAAAAAAAATAATAATAATAATAATAATAAATAAATAAGCACTTTCATTCCACTTCTTTTTGGCACACCGTGCAGGAAGGTGAATCGTGTGAGCATTGGAAAAGGATGTGCTCAGTAGTGCTTAACAACCACACGACATCGACGACCAAACACGCCCGCAACCCAACAGAAGATTTGCTCTTCCGTTCGTCGTTGCGTCCTTCGTTAATCAAAACAATTAGTGGCTTGATGTTTCACAAGACACTCAAGAAAGCGGCGAACCAAAACAAACGCGGCGAATAAATCCTTCTACGCTATTCCGTTTTCCTGAATGTACCTCGTCCAAAGGCATATCCTGAAACAACTATAGAACATCGTCCGTTCGCTGTTGTAGTTGTTGATGCTTGTGGTGCTGGAGCTGCCTTAGATGATGGTGGTGGTACGGATACCACGAGCGCTTAGAATATTCAGGTTGGGGGTTCGATGTTGGTTGTTGGTTGATGTTTACAATTTGGAGCGCGCTATGTGTAACATACGTATTCGTATGTTTGTGTGCGCGCGCCATGAAGTAAGTTTCCAATTAAAACACAAAATGTGCTGCTGTTGCTTAGTTCAGTATTCAGTTGTAGTGTAGTTGCGTTGGTAGATTTATGAGCTAGAGTAAAGCCCAAGCCAGACCTCCAATCCAAAACGATCCAATCGCACCATCATTTATCCTCTGAGATACTTAACAAGCGAGCGAAAGTGAACCAGCAGAAGATAAATATTTCCTAAGGTATCAGTACGAGCAAAACGACTCGAGTCAAAGTTTGTTTAAGTTTGTATGCATGTGTCGAGTCGTCCTTAATCATGCCGTTTGAACATACCCGTAATTTGCAGAAGACGCCTTCCCTACTGCCTACCACCTCTATAACTGCCATTAACTCTACGATGCGGTGGTTGAATGTAAGAAAAAGCGACACAGGGGGTTGTTCCCAACTGTAATCCGTAAACATTTGATAATTGCTCCGCACGGATAATTAATTTCGAATTTTTTTTTTCTTTGTTCTTTGCTCCATTTCCATTTAAACGCGCTCCTCATTTCCGTTCTCAATAATATTTTGTTTAAATGGCGTAACACCGGGCCCGGTGATGTATTCGTATTTTGTACTACAGGATACTCTTGGTAAGGTCCTGGGTACACATACCCGGGATCCTTTGTTTGTGTATTTCTCATTTTTATAGGCGTCGGTCGACGGGCATAAATAAGTAATGGCTCTCTTATGGAATAAATATCTAAGGTGGCATTCGTTTGGTATTTGTGCGTACGACTGTATGTCTGTGCTCGTATATCAAATGGAAATGGAATGAAGTGAAGCGCTGAAAGATTCTACGTACTTAAGAGATGCCGCTATCAGCCACCGACCGGTGTTCGTCGCAGCCGTTCGTCTTAGGGAAGAATTTAATTTTGAAATGCTAATGGCAATTTGGGGTTGGGTTGAATGAAGAAATTTAATTTCGCCACAATTAGAAGCAATTTTGCGAGAATACGTTTGGCATCGGTACAGGCGTTCTTATGCTAATACTTAGATAGTGGGTAGTAAGTAGGTGGTGGTGGTGGTGGTGGAGGAGGTGCTCCAGAATTACATATAATTTCACAGAAACATCAAAAGGGTACTTCTGTCGGCCACAGTGCTTGAAATTTGCGTCCAATTTTCCTATATTTTGTTAAGTTCTATATTGTGTCAGTTTTAGTATTTATCTTATAAGATGAAAGTATGTGGAAAATAGCCACATCTCAGCAAGATAAATGTAAATATTTTAAGATCATTTGAAATTTTAATGACATAAGAGAGATCCATTTGTATAATGCAATGCTTGTTTAGTGTTTACATATGAATTCGGTAGAAAAAATTTTAACAGTTATGCCTTAATGATCAAACATTTGGCAACACTGGTGCAAGCGGTCTATGTGAAACGTCGCTTTCACTATTCTGCGATTATAGCCCATCAACCTTGAATTTTCTCACAGTTCTTTTTCGGTTTGGTAGTGAAATCTAAATCCGCTTTATGACGAGATAATGGTTCAGGTCGATGTTTGCCTTGCCAGAAGGCTTGAAATATTTCGAAATACTGGAACAAGTCATCGATTTTAGGCAGACGTAATTGAGGTGAAGAAGCCGCGGGTAAGGCCATTGCGAGTATAAACGATCTACAACCGTTTTTTTTCTTAAATACCGTATCGTGTAGCTTGGCATCAAGATAATCGAGGACGATTTGAGCGTGAAGATTGATGCTTGTTGTTTTGTTCAGGTAATCATCAGTGCTATCCTTGGTTCATACCGTATACTAAGTTGTTTCTTTTTCCGAGATAATTGAGTTTTTAAGACTTATCTGTCATGTGCTTTTCAAAAACCCCGACTTAAATGAGAATTGTTATAGACTTGCGTTAAAATATGTCTTAGTAGCTCTAAAGTTTTTAGGACTCCTTCTTCTGCCAGCACACGATGTCGTAAGTCTAGTGGAAAAACGTCGACGTTGATGAAACTGGCTTACTTACAAAGCTGGTGTTATCACTCCTCAGAGACTTTGAATTGGGAAGGCTGGAAATGCAAGAAAAAACAAGGCGCTTAACGCTCTAACGTCTACTCCCGGGTATATGCAGATAATGTAGAGCCACAATCGGTGCTGAGAATCTTTAAAGATTTTTTCTGCAGACTGTTAAACGATGATGACGAACAAAATTCCACCACCAGCCAGAATGAACCATTTAACCCGAACGAAGACAGACAACGTTTCCGTCCACCCGACAAGAGGATAGCAATATTTGAGTTTAAGTATAACAAAGCAGGTTGATAATGGAGCGTCAAAGGGTAATCCATCAAGATCGGTAGTGACAAAAAGTTTTCTTTTCCAGAAAAGGACTTAAACAAGACGATGCGTTATCATGTGATTTTTTCAACATGATTCGTGAAAGAATTGTGCGAAACTCGCACAAATGTCAAAAATGACACCTTTGTACATATCCATCGAATATAGTTTCCTCTTTGGGAAGGATGAGCTGAATACTTGTGCATTATGTCTTACGAATTGTATGATACAAAGATATGGTATAAAAGACTGAAACTAGATAGTGACAAAGTGCACAAATATAGAATAAACAGCGGGTTATTACTTATTTTCCTTTTAAGGCGAGGGTGCCTAATCTGATCACCTGATGTGGTGGTCGTTCTTGAGAGTATGCGTTTTTGTTGCGGATCCCATTGATGCTATATAACATTTAACTCTTGGATGCTTTATTAAACTCCAATATGCGTACTTTTTGCAACAAATTCAAATTTCAAGAAAGTCGTTTTTAGTCTTTAAGGGGGAAACAACTTGCATATTGTACTCCATACCGGGTGGGTAACCCGTTAGTTACATAAATAACTAGGGGTACCTCACGTTTTTATTACCAGAGAACTCCGGAAACTGTCTTATTCTACCTAGAATGTCTTCCTGGAATAAGTTCTGCAACAGGACATAGTGGCATGATTTCGCGTGATTAACTCATATACTTAAGCGACCGAATCTATCATTACATCTCCTTAGCGTGTGTTTAAAGAAGACCTGCGTCGGTAGATGCAGTGTCCCATTCTTTCTGTCAGGGCAATTTGTCATTCTTTTTCCTTTGACTTGGCTTACCATACACGACCTTCTTCTTAATCGTCTTCCACTTTTCTCCCTTTTTCCAACAAAGCAACATGCAAGGATTTTTTTTATTTTTACTTTCAATCGCCTTCATCCAAAGGACATAAATTTTCCACTTAAGGAGCAATCAGATTGTTTTCTCTTGTCTGGCGTAAGCTCGTTCGCCTGTAAATAGGTTGACGGGAAGAGATTCGTTCAAGCTACCACACCAAGTTCCTATACTCTTCACAACTAAGATGAGTCCTCACCATGTGAGTGTTTGGGAAAGAAAAAAGTGTCCTACTTTTTTTCAGCTTCCATTTCTATCACCGCCTTATCCATTTTTAAAAGGATTTTTAACGATGTGGAATGTATTATGCGAGCGGGTGACACATAAAAACCCGAACGGTTGGGCGAAAATTTATGACAAAATGAAGTGGAAGACCTCAATTATTATTTTGTCGTTTTTTTTTTTTTTGTTTTCTTATTATTCTTATTTTTTTTTGCTTTTGATTTTGGTTTTTGTCTCGCAATAAATCAGTTAATTTAAATTTCGAATCAAGTGTTTCCCATGAAAATAAACCCATTTGGCGATGTTTTTTGCGCTTTCGTTTAGAAATTTATTACGAGGAAATTTATCGATAATAAGACGACGATTGTTGATGTTTTTGGAATATTATCGTTTACGATGGCTGTGAATAAGCTATTGCGGTTATTTAGAGCGACGGTTTTATAAGAGTCTGACGACAGTAGTGTGGAAACTTAATGGATATAAGGACAACTCAAGTGGTGATGTCGAAAAGACGCCAAGTTTTGGTAATGGGGAAAATGTTGATCTAGTTTCTGTTATTCAACTTATTAATACAAAAGCGTTGACTACAGTCATTTTATAAGCACATCCTTTGCTTAAGATATTTAGCTTCAGACGAGCCTGACAGCACTAAAATTTTTGAAATTCCTTTTATTCATTGCGGAAGTTTCATGTTTACCATCGAAGGTGTATTTTTCTTGAATTCATTTCTTTAAAAAAGCGATGCCTTGTGAGAGCATCATTCTTCCACATTTCTATTCATCCGACTGCTACAAAAACATTTCTTGGAGTCCAATTCGTCTATGATGGTGTTTCTGCTAACATAGAGCACCTAATTGGAAAATTAAGTAAACAAATATAAGGCATACGAAACGAAAATTAGTCATATATTGGGATTCAATGCATACCAAGTAACTTCGTTATTGATTTAGGGTGTTCAGTATCGAACCAAGAGAATTCGCAACCACCCTTTGGCAATCGAAGGAGCAATAGCCAAGTTTAAGAGTGCTTGGTTGCGTGTTGCCATAACTCTAACAGACGATATTTATCTCAAAATTTGTACTCTCATGTTGCATTTTTCCTAATGGAAAACTGAATTGATTTCAGAGGTTTATTGGCAAACTCTTTGATGAATTCGTTCCTTTTAAAACTGTTAACAAGAAAATAAAGATACTATACAGTAAATGGAAGCAAAATTCTTCCTCATTCAACTGGAATGGGTATAAAGTTGCACTCACAATGCCAATAAAAATACATATTTGCCTCGTGACTTACTGTGAAGAAATCTTCATCATACTAGGGTTTCTCTTACTTAATTGGCGCTATGGTTCGAGGTGAATTTGTGCATGAACTTATAAGTTCCTCCAGTTAGCCCGATCCTTTGCTAACTGCCTCAAGTTGTGCACCCCAAGTGGGTTGAGGTCCCTTTATGCTTGTATGCGCTATATAAGGTGAGGTCTTCTCCTACTGCGTAGTCCTTGCGGATTAGATTCGAAGACTTTGCGGGCCGAAGCATTCGTATCTATTCGTTCTACATTTTATCGCTATTTCAGGCGATTGATGCGTAGTTTACCCACAAGGTCAATGACGCTGTATTTCCTCAAGCGATGTAAGATATTTTACCCCCTCTGATTTGGCCAGAGCTCCATAGATCGCCACCCATCTTGCTTTGTATGCTCACCAGTATACCCTCAAGCCCACTTTTGGACGTACTCTGAAATACCGAAATTCGTTCCTAAGCCGTACAACTCGCTTATGGAATGCCCTGCCGTTTCCTATTTACCATATAACATAATAACTTGCAAACATTTAAGACCAATGTACCTCGGTATTTCTCTTTTATTCCTTCGCCCGCACTGTGTACAAACATTTTATTTGTACTTAAATCCCTTGACTGCGTGCTGATTATAAATAAATAAATAAATAAAAACCAAATTTACAAAGGGATGATAACTAATTTTAACGTTTTCTCCGACGGAATTTTCATAAAAAGATTTCTCATTTGGAATAATAGTTTTTACAAAAGAGTGTTGAATATAATTTTTATTCGAATTGGTTTTTATTAGAATTTTAAATATTAATGCAAATTATTATGCAAATGATGTATAAATAATTAAATATTGTAAAATAAATAAATAATTAAATTAAACAAGTAAAGAAATAAATAAATATACTTATAAATTCAATAAATTAAACAAATTAATAAACAAATGAAAACAAACTAAATGAATAAGTGAATTCACACAATAAATATATAACTTAGTCGCATTTAATTAGCGCATAATTCATTTATGAGAGGAAGAGCGAGTGGCGGTTTCTATTTTCGAATAAAAAAAAAAACCGTTCAAGATGTGGCCTATAATAGTTTGAAACCCATGTGTATCAGGTTTCGATATTTTTCCCAGAGGTGGTTGTCAATCTGAACGGGACGAGCTAGTACATCCTCAACCAGTGGGTCTTAAGTACGTGCTAGTTGTTAGTTCGTTACATTTAGCCCAGTCAGCAACCACTTTTACATCAGTGTTATGCCTTCATGTCAGAATTGACGCCGACGGAATTTTCATATAACTACATACAAATTTTATGAAAAGACTTTTTCACAGAATTGCCTCGCACGGGATTCGAACCCACGACCCTATGCTTGAGGATGCATATACTTATAATTTCAAAACCATGTATGAGATTACATCTGAACCCTTGATTATTGCAAACCAAAAACTTATAATCTTTCCAATATACTTAAACAGATATAAATGGGAATCAGACTTCGAGAAATTGTACGAGTTTATTATGACAAATGATAATCCATACGTGCTCTTAGTAGAAGATTTTAACGCTAGATGTGGGAACGAAGCTGGATTATAAAATGATGTAGCTGGAATATTGCGCCAATCTAAGGATGGAACGCGTAACGAAAGAGGAAAAAGATTATTTAAACTTTGTGACACCTTTGGACTACGAATTGTGAACGGGACCTCGCCATCAGATATGTTTGGCGAACTCACATTTGTTGGAATGCAAGAATGTTCGCTAATAGATTACTGTCTGGCTGGTGGGACTTGTGTTGACTGTGAACAAGATTTCAAAGTTGATGTGGTAACATTCTCCAATCATCTTCCCACAAATACGGAGCTCCTATTTGAAGAGTCTGGCTCTAGAAATTTGCAAATGCTACCAAAATTTAAGTGAAATTTCAGCAAATCAACTAGTTATCAGATCAACCTCAACGTCTCACTAAACAGAAGTACCGATTCCGAAATAACATCGATCGGGGAGTGCCGGCGTGCTAGAATCGTACAATATATACGATAATAAGTTCTGCAAAAATCAATACTTGAAAACAAATAAGACATACAAAAAAATATGTAGATGTAAACGAAACAATTACTTTGTGGAGGAGTCTAGGTGACTGACGCAATGCAAGAATGCTACTGATTTTTGGAGACTGGTAAAGCACTTGAGACCTCACACCTGCTGTTCTTTATCAACATTTTAAGGAACTGTTGAAGCCTCTCGCCAGTAATGTAATAATTGCCTATGCAGAATCGTGGAACAAAAATTTGGTTTTGGATGCGCGTATAACTCGTGAAGAGATTATTAAACACCTTGAAAAGCTGAAAAGATGGCAAGGCGGCAGGCTCCGAAGAAATACCCGTTGAGATCTCTAAGTACGGAACCACGGAACTTATAAATAAGCTCATTATAGCGTTCAATCAAATCTTAGAATCCTTTATTCAAAACGGTAAAAAACTGTACAGGTTCTTTATCGATTTTAAGGCGGCATTCGATGCGGTGAATAGAGGTGCACTTATTTACAAGCTCTATGGTCTTCGGATGTCTCTAAAGTTTGGAAAAGTTTAACAAAATCTGTATAAGGAAACTATAGCCGTAGTTTGGAATGGAGAAGAAATATCAGAATGGTTTCAAACAGTGTCTGGCGTTCGACAGGTGTGTGCATTAAGCCCTCTGCTACTTTTCATAGAGGATCTAACGGATTGCATTAGTGGAGGAGTAGAGTTTGCGGGGACCACTATAAAGACTATCCTTTAAGCTGAGGATAGATCCCAATTGCTACAGTTGATGATCAACCAACTGTAAAGGTACTGTACTCTTTGCAATCTTAAAGCTAACCTCAACAAATCAAAGATAGTGACCATCAGAAACGGTGGTGGAAGAAATAGCATTAGCGAAAGATGGTTCTATAATTTAATACCTATTGAAGTCATGAACGAATTCAGATACCTAGGAGTGTGCTTTACAAAAAACTTAAGTATGGAAAAGCATCTGAGTGAGAAACTTGTTAAGGATAAGAGTGCTATTGGAGCTACTTAGAAATAGTGTTTTGCTAACAGAAGTATGGCGCATAGCTGTAAATTCCGTGTTTTTGATGCAGTTGCGAAATCAATTATGTTCTATGTGTCACAGGTATGGGGATATAAACAATATGAAAATGTAAAAAAGCTACTGAGGTTTTTATAAAAGGATATTCCATCTGCCTTCGAACACACCAAACTACGCCGTAATGCTAGAAACAGGCCTATCTGCACTGTTCATCCAAACCCTCAAGACCCAGGTAGACTCGATTATCAAAGTTTTGAATATGCATAATGAAAGACTACCGAAGAAAGCAGCCCTTAACGTAATCAATCGAAGATACAGCTGGTATGCGGAATGCAACGAGCTCGCGCAATGGTATGGTATGCAGCTGGACTTGCATATTGAAAATCTCGATGAGTGGAGAGCTAAACTGTATAAATTAATTGCTATGGTTGATGAGAAGATTCGAGAGAAGTTTATCAGAGAAGCCACCAGCTCTATCCATAGAGTGGTTTACAGACGGCTTTGTCATAACCTGGGCCCAAGGAACTACTTCCGAAATGAGAATAGTGTAGAGCATATCTCAATGATAGTGAGACTTCGTGCCGAGCTTCTACAGTTGAATTATTTGCCACAAATAGAGAGAAGAGAAAGAGAATATGTCTTGCGAATTTTAGGAAAATGCCCAGTCCTAGTAGAAACAAGGCGATCCTTCTTCGGCTGCAATTATTTAACTGACACGGAAATGATATCTTTTTTAACCCAAATGCAAGTGCAAAAACTATTTATGTATTGCAACGTAGCGCAAGCTTACCGAAACAGAATTCTCAACGAAAATTTCTGAATTCAAAATAAATAAGAAATATTGGTGTTAGATACTGATGTGTAGGAAAAATAAACGCAACGAATATATAGCATTTACGTAATTTATTTTAATAGTCAATCTGGCAGACGGCTTTGCTGTACTTGATTTTTTTCTATTGTAAAAGTAGATTCATGGTGAGGTTTGATTTATAATGTAAAATAAAACACATAAATTTAAAAGTGAACTAAAAATTTTTTTATCATATCATATCATGTAAATGTTGTCCACGACTACGTCTGAAGTGGTCCATTCGGTCCAATTTTGGGCGACTCATTCGAGTATAGCAACTGGTATCTCGCGGATAACTCGAGTAATGTTGGCTTTCGTAGCTGGCTTATTCTTGAAGACCTGAGACTTTACAAATCTCCAAAGAAAATAGTATGGTATGATATCGCACGATCTATGCGGCCAATTTACTGTAGCAAAACGTGAAATTAAGTGCTCACCAAAATGATTTCTCAACAAATCCATTGTTTCACGCGTTTTATGGGTCGTAGTGCCATCTTGTTGAAACCAGAGCTCACCGAGACCATGTGCTTGTATTTTATGAAGCATAAAGTCTATTAACATGGCGCGATAACGGTTACCATTGACGGTAACATTCTCATCAAAAATGAGGCATTGAAGAAATATGGACCAATGATTCCACCAGCCCATAAACCACACCATACCGTTGTTTTTAATGGATGTAATAGTAGCTCTTGGTACTCTTCGGGTTGCTTATTAGCCCAAATACGGCAATTTTCTTTATTAACGTATACATTGAGCCAGAAATGGGCTTCATTACTGAAAAAAAAAATTTCACAATAAGACACCGGATTTTCATTAAATTTTCCAGAGCCCATTCACTGAAAATATGACGTAAATTCAAGTTGCCTGGCTTCAATTCTTGCACAACATGAATTTTATACGATTTTAGGCCGAGATCCTCACGTAAAATACGCCAGCTGCTATAGTCTCTTCACAACGTGCTGGCAGTCTAACCGCCTTAGTGTTATCCACTAATGTGAACTAGGACTCAAATTTAAGAATGGTATTGGCAATAGTGGTTTCAGTAGGTCGATTATGCGCAATGTAAGTTCCTCGAATCGCACGAAAAACATTACTCACCGAATGCTGATTTTCATAATCGTAGCTGAACAATTTGGAGACGCTGTTGTAGTCTGAGTCCTTCTATGATGACTTGCCGAACGATTCTGAACAAAAAGTATAAAGCAGTTTGATCGGAGTCACGCTTGATCTGTCAAAAAAAGCCTATTGAAAATCCAACCTCAGGATAAATCACCCCTTACATGCATAATTTGAATAAGAAAATAAAATAAATAACTGCTAGATAGGGTTATCAGCAAAACTAAATCATAAATCAGTTCAACATTCCCTTTAATGTGCAGATCTAGGGTAGAATGCCAGGGTAATTTAAGCATCATTTTTAAAAGTTTGTTTTGACATAATTATAGTTTTTTTATGTGGCGTTTTGCACAATCGCCCCAGACTTGGCTTCCAAATAACAGAATCTATTGAAAAATTATTATTATAACCTTGTTTTCTGTTGAAAGGAGTAATTTTCTATTTATAAATGGATACAACATTTTGATGGCAATACCTATTTTCGTTACTGTTTTAGATGAATCTCTAAATATCTAATACAAGTCACCCAAGGAATGTTTATTCTATTAACTTGTAATTGAGTGGAAGGTAAAAAGCAACAATTTTTTTTCCTGGTAAAATACAATATATAGCTTGCATTTTATCTTCATTCAATTTAATTTCTCACTTTGAATAATATTTCCTTAATAATTCTATCGCATTTTTGAGGCTGCTTTTAATATTAGAAGCGAGCTCATGCGAAGAATATATTGCTGTATCATCAGCAAAAATGGCTGATTCGTAATGTGTCGAGTGCCTACTCTCTATATGTTTGTTTAAGAAGAGATAACGATTCAGGACCAACATCCATACAAGATATTTTGTTTAATATCTGTGATAAATGGCTGTATAATGTCTGATAAAATTCTTGGACTGAGCAGTTGACTTGGATAAGCGAGATCACCGACTATCTTATTTTTTATGACACTAATTATTCCGAAATACTTTGGTGTATATTTGAAATTTGAAAATTAAAAGCGATCTACAGTCTTTTTCCATGAATAAAACACACTCGATCGCCCGGAGAATTCTCTGAGGCAGTGAAAGACGTCTGGGATTTTATCCAAGTCGTTGATATTTCCTCTATATTGAGCGTCAATGGTGTGATCAGTTTCCCAGCATTGGGATTTAAAATATCCTTGTTAATACCTACCTTCGATACTTAATACATTTGTTACTATTTAGGCAATAGGAGAACGTAAGTCTGAAGAAAAGGGTCGTGAGCTGGACTAGGTTTGGGATCTTTGTTGAAAACAAGTCTTTCTGATCTAATAATATTTTCACATTTCATTTTGTGAGTTATTAAAATTTTCGTCAATTTCAATAAAAAAAACTTGGATATTTAAACTCAGTAATTGTAGGGAAGAGAAACAAAATAAAATGAATAATAAAATTTTACGATTTGTTTAAAGTAATGTTAAGTTATTCAATTAAAATTAATAAGAAAGAATTTTAATATTTATGATAACATCATTGATCGTTACAAGTGGATTGTGGGATTTGGAATATTCGCTGATATGTTCCTAACTTATATGAATCCAAAACGCATGTCAAAGGATGCTACAAGAGAGAGTTAAACATACTTGTGAGCTAACCAAGCTGCTTTTCGTTGATTAACTGGAGGGAAAGAAATCTGCGAAGTAATTCCTCCCTTTCTCATCATTTTGGAAGATTGTGCAAAGCTGAAGTCAAGATTGTAAGAAATAACTTCAGAAGAACGTTTTAAGTGGAGCTCTCACATTGAAGGGTGTCTCAATTTGAGACTCCTATGTCTTTTGTCTGATCCCAACAAATGCACACTTCCTAATCGAAAAGATAATGATGACCGTATCAGAACTAGACCCAACTATAGACAAGTAATAATATGTGGATATACCCAAATCATCTATATCGAATACTCTACATCCACTATTTTAAAATCAAATCCTTTCAAAACTCATTTTATCCACTACGGACGGAAAATCGTGAAAACAATGACATCCATTCCACAGCACTACTCGTATCTCACTCTCACTCTGTTGAATAGGTTTTGATTATAAATTCAAATAACGTTCCGGAGCCAAACCCAAAAATTGTGCATTTGAATGACATGGCAATTGAAATCACCAACCACTTTCCAATATACATAATCAATTATTCGTCGATGATTTATTAAATTGTACACCGACCCCACATCTTTTTTAGGTCAGTAAAAATCCGAGCTGAGGTCATTGGTTTTAAGTGTCAATTCAATTTTTGATCGAATAAAATTTAACCGTTTGGGACACCAGACAATCGGACGGATGGTAGTCGATAGTCGATAGTCCATCAACGGTAGGAATATTCGGACTTGCACTTGAGCAAGCACTTGTACTCATTGTCGTTTATCGATCACTGTATTAACTGCTTATTTATATGAATTCATTGAAATAGCCACGTACTTAAAAGCACACGATGAAGCTCCTTTTGATGCTATTGTCGAACCAACATATCCCATCAATCCATCCACAACTCACAATCATCACCAGTACTCATGAAGTGTATCCATGAAGAGCTTACAAATTTACATTTTGGACGAAATTGTGTATTCGTATGTCAGGCAGGTGGTATAATGAAAATTGAGAGATGACCAGGATGCACTATTCATCCTCCATTATACCATATGTTATTTTAATCACTTTCTTGTCGATGGAATGAGAAGAAGCGCTGACATTTATGTTTAGAACTTTCTAATATCCTTCCTCTCTGGGTCTTGTTTAAGGAATATACCAACCAAATGGTTACTGTCAAAGTCATTGAGAAACTCACCGTAAAACTCTCGTTCAGTCGGTGCCACACCACCACCAATCCATACTGTCAGATATCGGTCAGCCGGAAGCTATTTTCAAGGATCTACACATATTTTTAATCAGCTTAGTGATGGTAGACATTGAAATTCATTCAATTAATGAATAGGTTTGTTCCACCTAGACAACAGTGGCCAAATGGAAAGGAGAAGCTTCCGAAAATGCAACCATATTTGGGAATACGGACCTAAGAGACGAGAAAAAAATCCATCCCTCAGATTGCAGCGGTGAAATAATTATCATGATTTTGAGGCGAAGCTTTTGAAATGAATGTCACGGTGAATGAGGAGGCTCCATAGTGATTCTAGATCTGTGGATATTATGTCAGCGGGGACTGATGCATATGCCAGTGGACAATTGAACACATTGCGGTTGTCGCATCTCTACCCTTCGCCTTATGAATGAATGAATGGGTGTACGGATTTATCTGCATAAATAATAATTTGTTGAATTTTGTGGGTTGTGTTCGACGGGGGATAAGGGTGATACAATGTCAATTTAACCAACCGGGGTAGATGCAATCCCTAGGGAAACGGAAGCAGTGCACATACCACACATTCGACTATTTGTATCCATTTGAGTCTGGGGTCAGAAATGGCATTTATTACATTTGTTAATGATTTATGAATATGTCCGGTTAAATAATTACAAATATGCTACCGCGGAAAGGGTCGTCCTCAATTTTTCACAATTATATGAGTTGGAATATGGTTTGAGGTTGTAAGCGGATTTCTACCAGAAGACTGAACAAAAGTGCTTTATTTCGAAGCAATGCAGTGAGGCAGAGAATGGGTTTAATGTTAAACATTTGGTGGTAGTGATTGTAGAAATTAGTCATAGAAAAACTTTGCCTATGCTTTCACATCTTGGGGACAGAGTAGCTTAGCGCTCCTTAAGCTCGTGTTTTTTCCAAGCAGAATAACTGGTTACTTCTTAACTGTCTGCACACAATTTTGGAAAGACAATTTGCTTTTGAACATTATGTATGGGGATTTGATTGGGGATTTGATTCCGACAACCTATTTTGATGGTGTTATGGAGTTTAAAGAACTCCTATACTCCAGCTGCGGTGATTTCCATGGTCGCAAAAAATAACTAACACGATGTTTTGAAATGAGTGTTAAACAAAAACTAAGCGTCAGATTGTTACTAAATTTTGACAGACGAGATTAAAGAGGCTATAATAAATCATGGTACACTCAATTTGGCTCAGTGAAGCCACCTTTCTTCCAATCCGGGTACTCATCAAGATTAGGTTAGGTTAGTTGAGAGTGGCGGTTGGAAAACCAACCCACTTAGGCCTATTGGCTCGTTGTGCTACCACTTGGATCTATGATCCTCTTACACATGGAACCAATTTGAGCTAATGATGAAGGGCAGGAGACTATTAACAGTATTAGAATTTAATGAGACCGAAACCAGGGACTTGATAGTGGATATCAAAGGATATCATTTGTAACACGCTACAGTGGTTTGGAAGACGGAAGGAGAGGTTTAGATTTAGCTTATTTGAGTAAACACCGACACCAATCGAGCTATCGGTTTTAGATCCATCTGTATAGAAATGGATAGACTTGTCCTCCATGAAAGCATCTTCCTCTCAGAAGGGGGCTGGCCGTCGTGTAGTGGTATATGCATAGTCTCCTCAAGCACAGGTTCGTGGGTTCGAATCACGTGCGAGGCAATTCTGTGAAAAAGTCTTTTCATAGAATTTGTATGTAGTTATATGAAAATCCCGTCGGCGTCAACTCTGACATGAAGGCATAACACTGATGTTGGAGTGGTTGCTGGCTGGGTTAAATTTAACGAACTAACAACTAGCACGTACATAAGACCCACTGGTTGCGGATGTACTAGCTCGTCCCGTCCAGTTTGACAACCACCTCTGGGAAAAATATCGAAACCTAATACACCTGAGTTTCAAACTACTACACCACCCGCCCGCGCCCTGGAGAAAAAACCTGTAAAAGGGTATTCATATCCCTTCTATCTAGAGGGAAAGCTCGCATAAAAGTCGTCGTCAAATAAAAGTTTAGGTATGGTGTAGTCTTCTTTGTGGATTCCTAATATATTAAGAATATTAGCGTGGCACAAATAAATTATTTGTCCACTGTGTAGTCGCTTTAAGGCTAATAGCTGCAGATGAAGATGTCGATGGGTGTCAAGTAAAACAGAATATCTAGCGCCGCGGAGTGAGTGGAGTGTAGAGCTCCGCTTATGCATGTGCTGTGCTGTTCTTTGGATTCGGATTAATTTTTTGCAGTTAACTGGAATGTCTAAGGACGTCCACCAGACGACCACACCGTAAGTGACTATCAGTTTTATGACCGAGATGTATAGCCAGTGGGTTATTCGAGGTTGGACGCCCCATTTGTTTCCAATAGCTATTTAGCATAAGACTGATCAACTCCCAAAATGAGTCGTCCACCTGCAGATGTGATAGTGCAGTCGTGATTTCAGATGTGTTAAAGGCTCCCTCTATGTCTAGAAAAGCAACCATTGTGTGCTACCTGTATTATAGGGACCTTTCGATCATGCTAGTCAGTGAATGCAGACCCGTTTCCACAAATTTTCCTTTACAGTAGGCATGTTGAGCTGTTGACAAAAGTCTTGGATCAATTTTAGCTCGAATATTTATATCAATCAGTCGTTCTAGAGTTTTTAAAAGATGATAAGATTAAGATTAAAAGGTCTGTAATTGTAATCAGACCATGAATTTTGTTTAGCAGTCCTAGTGCTGAACACTAGTGCCAAAGTTGAATCCGAGGGCAGGAAGAAGCCATAGCCGTATTAAGAGACAGGGTGAATTTCCTGACTTACATGTCTCGCGGGAGACTTGAGAGTTCAGAGGATAGTGTTTCTGGCAATATTCCTCTGTATTTTAGCCAATCAGTTTTCCGATAGTTTCGGAATGCTGTTTGACTTGAGGGAGTATCACTCAGGCTGAATTGGATGTGTCTGAGGTCTGAAAACGAGTGTTCAGTAGATACCATCCAGTTCGTTAGCGTTTTAGTGATGTTGTGTGAGACAAGAGTGATATCTAGCACTTCCTGTTGATGTTTTGTTATAAAAGTGGGCTCTTGGGAAATGTTGCAAATAATAAGATTAGTACTTAAAATGTAATCAAAGAGTGACTCAACTCTATCGTTAATGTCGGTACTGCCCCATACAGTGATGAGCATTAGCGTCGCAGCCGATGATGAGGCCAGTTTTTTGCCTTCCAGCTTCCAGTACCACCCTTTCTAGGTTATCACCAGGGAGAGGATCCACTTGATCGTGCCCAAGATCAAAGGAGGTTTTCGCAGTCTCCAGCCTGGCAACGGTTAAGTCGGAGTCGCTGAGGCTAGGAAGTAAAAATACATTATAGCTACGTTTCACAACTATACACGTTCTAATCTTGTCTTTGTTTTTTTTATAGAGTGGGCGCATAAAGTTGTCCCGAGTCCACGAAGCACGCCTTCTACGATGCATGGTTCCTGGTTTAGGATAATATATTTTGCTTTTTTGGAAAGACGCAGAATTAGTGCGGCCGAAGCCTTTTTGAGTGGTAGAGATTAATCTGGAGAAACCGTATCATTGCTACAATTTTTAAGAGTGCCCTTCACCACGATTTTATTGGAGTCCTTTAATTCTGTAAATGAGCTCAAGAGATCATCTTCTTCCTCTGATCGTGTAGGATCTATTTTTATTTCGTCGTCGGTTTCCATTTCAGACAGAGTATCAAAAGAGGAGACCGATGACTTAATAGTCATCTTGGATGAATTGGAGTCGTCGCTGTCCATAACAGGAAAGGCTATAGACGCTCCCAGATCTAAGGCTGAATTTTAAGTTTCGTTTAAAGGAGGGGCAGGTTGCCTATCAGCATCCAGCTCATCTTTCATCCGAACCGTATCATGACTTTAGTCTGCGCTAGAGGGTTAAGGGATTCTTTATTGATCACAATCAACGCGTATCTATAAGAGCCCCTTAACTCCTCCAGTTTCGCATCTTTCCAGTCATGAATCGGAAGTGTCGGGTTACTGAGCCTGATGATCTTCATTATGAGATCTGAAGAGGAGCAGAGCTGGAATCTAGGTGCGGGTTTTAGGCCTGCTGGGCTTGCCACAGTCTTATTTCTCCTTTAAAATTTTGTTTTAGGCTCATTGCCTTTGTCTTTTGAGGATGGTGCACAGTTTTAACTTCTCTGAATAATGTAGGAGTCTTGTCGGTAGTCGGTGCAGTCACCGTTCTACCGTCTTGTATTAAAGGGGTACCGTCCTCGGGTTTGTTTTTTTTTTTTAGGATGTGTCCATTGTATATCCCCAACAAGTAGCGGAGAAAGGGTGGTCTATCTGTAAAGATCCGCTGTATACAGATAAGTCTAGCTAATCCAGAGGTCATCAGGTATCCGGATACTCCATTTGCGACTGAGTTATCTTTATAGATGTTGGGCCCTCAGCCAGGTTGATCGTCGGCACGGGTCGTATGATACCTTGATCCAGTCCAGGTAAAAAGGATTGTTCGGGAGGATGGAGTGAAAAAGGAGGAGGGGGAGCATCCTTTGGTTTCAGGACTCTTCTCATCAAATGCCCTCGTATTTGAACGTGGGCTTCACATATATGTAAATTTTGCGTGAGCACTTATCCAAAAAATAAAAAACAGTTGGCGTGATTCGATTAAGTTTTGTGATTCGAATATGAAAAATTTTGAAGAGCATATTCTGAGTAACTGAGCAAGGAAAAAATTGCGTTAAGTTTAGGGAAGAAATGTCTTCGAAAAATTTCAGTGCCAGAATTGGTTTGCTCAATTCCGTCATGGTGACTTTTTAGTTAAAGAAGCTTATCCCTTCTATAGGCCTTCCGAGATTAGATATGATAAAATAAAAACTATGGTGCAATCTGAAATCGCCTAGCTTCGAAAGAAAGGTCTTTAATTTAATACCACATGAGTTGAAAGGAATTCGTCTGAAGAAGTGCATAACAGTCTATGATCAACTCAGCAAACGCGGCGAAAACGCAAGCAAAGGCGGACATTTACCAAAAAAAGATGTTCCTGTCAATAGTATCAACACAGAGGTCTATTGGGTAAATAGGCGCTCGAACTTAAGTATGTACATCAAAGACATATGTAGCTCTGTCCAGAAAGAAGCTCTTATAGGTTAGTCTCGTATACTATCGATAACAGAGTTCTAACTGCATTACCTGAGAAATGATTTTCGAAAATGACATAGATTCTCTGCTTTCGGCTTAGTGTAAGTTTTATCAAATTTTATTAGTGTTTGCTTTCTGTCTGATATGAGCATTTTAAGGAATTTCACAAGCCTGCTGGTTTCACGAATGTTACGATATTTTCGCACAAGTGTTTATAAGACCCACTCTTCAATCCGGTCGCTATGATGCGGCCTTCTTCCAAATTAGTTTTTAGTGGTTAATACTACCATAAGAGTTTTCTAATCTTGGATGTATTGCAATATTCAATGAGTTCAGACTTTGGCTGTAAGAGTTGTACCAAACTATCGGAAAATAAGCTGACGTAACGAAAGATTTGTGTCATTGTCTTTTCGTGTGGTAAATTAATTTAGATTTATTTTGGTGGTAGCATAATAAACCTTACAAACTAAGACTCATTCGAGCAAAGCGATTGGTATTTCGCTTCAATTGTAGCTGGCTTATTCCTGAAGACCTGTGACTTTACATATCTCCAGAGAAAATAGTCCAAAGGTGTGATATCCCACGATTTATGCGGCCAATTTACCGTAGCCAAACGTGAATTTAAGTGCTCACCAAAATGATTTCTCAACAAGTCCATTGCTTCACGGGCTGTATGGCTCGTAGCGCCGTCTTGTTGAAACCAGAGCTCACCGAGAACATGTGCTTGACTTTCAGGAATCACATAGTCCATTAACATGGCGCGATAACGGTTACCATTGAGGATAACATTCCGATATGTCTCATTTTTAAAGAAATATGGACCACCAGCCCATAAACCACACCATACCATTGTTTTTAATTGATGTAATTGTAGCTCTTGATACTCTTCAGCCCAAATACGGCAATTTGGTTTACTAACGTATCCATTGAGCCAGAAATTGGCTTCATCACTGAACAAAAAAACGATAAAACATCGGATTTTCATTGGGTTTTTTCAGAGTCCATACACTAAAAATATGACGCAAAAACAAGTCGCCTGACTAGTTAAGTTTCGTACGCCTTTAGGTCGAGATCCTCAGGTTAAATACACCAAGTTGTCGAGTATGCAAGGCCAAGCTTTTGAGAAACACGACGAGTCGATTCTTCACGGTCTTCGCGTACACTCTCAGCTACAGCCGCTATAGTCTCTTCACTAGGTGCTGGATATGATCTAACCGGTCGAGTATCATCCACTTATGTAAACTTGGATTCAAATTGGTATTGGCAATAGTGGTTTCAGTGGTTTCGAATCACATGAATAACATTTCTCACAAAACGCTGATTTTCGTAAAATAGCTGAACAATTTGGAGACGCTGTTGTAGTGTACGTCTTTCTATAATGACTTGCCAAACGATAGTGAACAAAAATGACAAAGCAGTTTTATAGGAGTCATGCGTGATCTGTCAAAAAGAGCCTGTTGAAAATCAAACCTCACGATGAATCACAATATATAAACTCGCTGAGAGGAAACCATATTTAGCTGGCTTATTCAAGAAGGACCGGACAGAGGTAATGTAGAGGGACATAGTCATATAAAAATTGGAAAACTCTTTGAACCATCGTTTAATAAAACAAAATGATGAATTGGCTTCAAGGATTAAAAGATGTGTTTAAAAAGTTAAATTTCACCTTCAATTTAATTATTATTAAAAATGGAACACAGAACTTGCATCAAATTTTGAGTAAAAAATGGAACCAAGTGCTGTAAAACACTTGAAATATTGACGGTGGCATATGATGAGTTTGCTCTAAATAAAGCAAATTTTTACAAGTTGTACAAACTCTTTCAAGATGGCCGTGAAGATGCCAATTTGTTTTGGAAGATCGTCGAATTATCATATGAGAAGTTGCTGAAGATGTGAGCATATCAGTTGGCTCGTGTCATGCAATTTTTTTGGATGTTCGTGTATCAGCGAAGTTTGTTTCGAAACTTAGTATTTTTGATCAGAAGAACTGTCGCATTAACTTCGCTCAAGGGCTCTTGAATTCAATGACGATCCTGAATTGCTCAAAAGGGTCATAACTCGTGACAAATCAAAGGTATATGTTTATGACGTCGAAACCAAAGTCTAATCGTCTCAATAGAAGCACACAGGAGAGCCAAAAAAGCACACCAAGTTCGATCCAATGTCAAAGTTTTGAAGCTATGCGCCATTTTCGAGAAGCAATACGAAAAAAAAAACCTCCGGAATTGTCGAAAAACAATTCATGGTTTTTGTATCACGATAATGCAAAAACATCACGACAATAGTGCTTCAGCCACCATATTGACCGGATTTGGCCCCATGTGACTTTTGCCTGTTCCCAAAACCAAAGAGACCTATGAAAGGATGGAGGTATGCAACGATTGAGGTTAAGAGCTTAAGTCTATACCAAAAAGTGCTTATTAGAAGTGCTCTAAGGTTTGGAAAAAGCGTTGGCTCAAGTGTAGTATATCTTAGGGAGATTACTTTGAAGGTAACAACATTAATATTGATGAATAAATATACATATATATACTTTTATGAAAAAATGTGAGCGAAAATTTAACTCCCTATCATACAATATTCAAAGATCTCGAATTGATTTAGCCTCGGGTATTGGTTAGTCGTGCAGAAGATAAAGTCGAGAGATTGATAAGACTTACGTGGCAAAATCATAGATTGACATTTGGTGACATTAAGTTCTTAGCTAACACGAAGTGTAAGACCAATTAAGGTCTTCTTGAATGTAAATATAGTCTTGGGGTGAAGAAATAGT
The DNA here is from genome assembly GCA_907269105.1 of Volucella inanis. Lineage (NCBI taxonomy): Eukaryota > Metazoa > Arthropoda > Insecta > Diptera > Syrphidae > Volucella > Volucella inanis. The sequence continues at coordinate 157,019,718 of OU026153.1, forward strand.
TTTAATAAACTTAGTGTCATCGGCGTTAATAGATAAGGGGCAGTATGTAATATTTCTCTTAAGATCGCTTTAAGCTATTGTAAGACGAGAAGAATGGGACCTAAATGGCTACATTGTGGAACATCAGAATTGGCTATCTAAAACGAATGCTATAGTAACAGTTTTCCAGATAATATAATATATAATATATTCATTTTATAAGTCGGCTTAACGGCAGGGGTAGAAAATTCCAAATACCTAGGTCAATTTATGAGATATATTATCAAAGTCCTTAGCAAAATTTGTAACAATAACATCGATTTCTTTGTCATTTTCTATGTATTAAAATGCAGAAGATACTAGTTCAACTAAGTTTATAATATTGAGTTTACAACTTAATTCGGTTTGTATTATTCCATTGTTATTATTCTATTGGAACATGCGTTGGAAAGCTACTGTCATTGTAAGTAATTTCAGTATATATCATTCATTTGAAGCGTAAGCAACAATAATTTTTTTTCACTCAAATATGTCGAACTTTGTGCCTGAAAATATGAAGAAAACTGCTGCCGAAAGTCATCGTATTTTGGTGAAAGTTCATGGTGAATATGCGCTAGTTGAGCGAACGTGCCAAAAGTGGTTTGTACGATTGATTTTGTACGGTGATTTTGGCTTGGAAGGCGATGAACGTCCTGGGCAGCCAAACAATTTTGAAGATGAAGAACTGGAAGCATTACTCTATGAAGATTGTTGCTAAACATAAGAAGAGCTCGCAGAATCTTTGGGTGTCACTCAAACAGCCATTTCAAAACGTTTAAAAGCAGCTGAATATATTCAAAAGCAAGGAAATTGGGTTCCAACTGAACTCAAGCCGAGAGACGTCGAAAGGCGGGTTTGCATGACCGAAATGCTGCTGAAACGCCACAAAAGGAAGTCATTTTTGCATCGGATTATTACTGGTGATGAAAAATGGATCCATTACGACAACCCCAAGCTCAAAAATTCATATGTGAAGCCCGGCTAACCAGCCAAATCAACGGCAAAGCCTAATATCCATGGCACGAAGGTATTGCTCTGTATTTGGTGGGATCAGATGGGTGTGCTGTATTATGGGCTGCTAAAACCGGGTGAAACCATCAATGGATAATGCTACAGAACACAATTAATCCGTTTGAAGAGAGCAGTAGCCGAAAAACGCCCGGAATATGCGACCAGACACGAGGCAATAATTTTCCATCATGACAACGCTCGGCCCCACGTTGCTATTCCGGTTAAGAACTATTTGGCGAACAGTAGAAGTCTTACCCCATCCGCCTTATAGCCCAGACCTTGCCCCTTTTGACTGCCATTTGTTTTGGTCGATTCAGAACGCCCTCACTGAAATACGGTTCACATCAGAGCAGAATATCAAAAATTGACTTTATTCATTCTTAGCTGCCAAGCTGGCGCAGTTCTTTTGGGATGGGATCCACAAATTGCCAGAAAGATGGGAAAAATTCATAACTTCAGATGGGCAATACCTTGAATAATATTATTGTAAATGATTTTCTTAAATAAATGTTCAAATTTTGAAAAAAAAACCGCACGAATTAAAATATATACCCAATAGTTGATCTAACTTTCCGAAACCCTTGTTGACTGGAGGATAGAAAACAATTGCAATGAAAGTGTAGTTCCGCATATAACAAATTTCGGACTTTGTAGGTATAGGGTTTTCCAATAGGAACTTGACAACTTTGAATTAAATTTGTAAACGCACTCTTTCACTAATCATCAAACTGTCATTGTCAATTTATTCAGTAAACTTTTCAACATGATAAAGTACACTAACGAGCGACGTTTACAAATTATAAAAATTTTCTACAGATATTCGGAGTCGGTGACTGCAACTTTAAGAGCGTTAACTCCAATTTTCGGTCGTGAGACAACGGGTTGGTCGAAGTGTCGAAAATATCGCTGCCGTTCATACGACCGTAATCCAAATCAGTCAATTCCACAAAAAATAACTATTTGGTGCGGTTTGCATGCCGGTGGCGTTATTGTTTCATATTTTTTCGTCGACAATAACGATCGTCACGTTACTGTGAATGGTCAGCGTTATCGCGCCATGATCACCGATTATTTTTGACCCGAATTGGAAGATATGGACTTGGACGACATGTGGTTTCAACAGGATGGTGCCACAAGCCACAGAGCACACGCTACAATCGATTTATTGAAGAGTAAGTATGGTGTTATCTCAAGACATGGGCCAGTCGATTGGCCGCCTCGTTCGTGCGATTTAACGCCGCTTGACTATTTTCTGTGGGGCTACGTTAAGTGATTGGTTTATGCCAACACGCACGTTTTTTAGCACTTTTTTCACTCCGAACTAGGTAACGCCAAAAAACCGTTCTAAACCCATTAACTGCTTTTTCAGGTGTCGAAAAACGTTGTCCTCGCAGTTTACTTTTGATGTGCCGGGATAAAATAAGGGCATTTGGCGAGGACACATCAATTCGATGTCTTGTATGGCCAAAAAGTCACTTATTTAAGACGGTTGAGAGAGAATGATCTGTGTTCGGCGGTAGCTTTTCCTTATTTCTACAAAGACTTGTGGTAAACAAATGGTTGTGCTGTTTCCAAAAGGCTGAAAGCACTAAGTTTTTGTTTCTATGGTTTTGTTTCTGTGGTTAAAGAAAAAAAAAATCGGCGATAAACTTAATGCTTCTATTTAGAAACAGGTTATATATGACCATAACTGCAGATGGCATGACTCTCGAATTTGCAAACGACTATTGCCCCTAGTAGTAATAAATATAGAATTCTTACTAGCGTCATACACTACGTTTTTTCTAAGCACCTAAATGTGCTGAGCATAAGTAACATAACATCCTGCGAAGCTTGCTGTGAGTGTGACAATGACAACGCTAAGTACTTATCATAAAAGTAGCACAATGGACTAGTTCTTTGTTTTAGTTCCTTTTTATTAAAGTCGGTATTTTGGATCTAGTTGTTTGATGAAATAAGCTTGCATGCCAAAGCATTGCTACTGCTTTCACCAGACTTTCAAACTGAACAATGATGTTGTTTTTAGAGGAATCTCTTAACCCGTGAAGCTTACTTTTGAACATATGTTAAAAACGGATTACAGGTGTCTTTAGAGGCTAAAAGCGCGCATGTTTCTCTAGTTTGAAGAAGGGGCTAATTCACAAGAATGTTTTTTTACCATGTTCCTTTTAAATGACACATACATGAGCTGGTATGGTAATTGCTTGTACAAGAGGTATGAGGTACTTTAAAAAAAACTCCAATTAGAGTCAACTATTGGAGTGTCTTCCGTCCCCGAAAATCGACAAGAACTAAGATAAAATTCGAGTTTATACGAGGACATTTCATATTTTTGTTTCTCTTGGTCGAGGTCTAAAATAAAGCCAAATCTTGAGTTCAAGCACCTACATACATACTTCGGCGATACTAGTGCTATAGTTGGCCCATCGAGGACTCCTTCGCCACCATTACTTTAATCAAGAGCCCACTTGAGTCTTGAAAATTTCTTATTGATCTGACCTTCAAATATGTCGGAACAGCTGAAATAAAGCCTCCGCTAATTTAGCTGTGGACGTCAACACTGATTTAACTGACGTGAATTCCTACCCGGCACAGAGGACCCCTTGTTAGAAATTTGTACATTAAATCAACAAACTGTCTCATCTGGCATTTTGAAGTTCACCCCAACATTATTGCATACAACAGTCAGGCTCAGGTTGTACTGATCGTTGGTTCACTATTAGTTACGTATCTAGCAGACCCCACGTGGAGGTGATAATATGGTTTTGGCAACTCAAAATTGCTCCTATCTTATGCATTTTTATACAGCCTAACAAAAAGCATATAAAGCTGTGCTGCATCGAAGGATGACAGCTGCGCATTACCTCAACGAACAGGAAAAGACGGGAAGGGCAAGAAAGAGAAACTGTACGACAAGCGCGCGATTGAGATAATAAAGTGATGTTACTATAGGAATGACGTTCGAAAATTTTATAAGATAGCAAAATAAATATGGCAACCTGCAAAGATGAACACAAACAACTATTGTATGACAGGATTAGTTTAGTAGTCGGTGCTGAAAATATGTAAAGGCCGATAATAATCAAAGAACACTTCCAGCAAAATAAACCAATCACCAAATGTGTGTGGCCATGGCTGAAGTGATATTCCGAAACATTCATTTTCCAGTTAACAAAAATCAAGTAAGATGAGTAGGTGGTTAGAAATCAACGTCAAGCCAACTTCTATTAAGAATTTAGTCTCCATATTAAATGTTGAATGCCACTCATGGGCAGAAATAACCACTAAGCCCAAACACCTTTCTCTTTAGTGAATTCATATACAGTTGGGTGTTAAGTTAAAAAAAGAAAAAATAACCTCGGTTGATGACTTAAACGAAATTAAATAAATTTTACGGCGCAGCCTGCAGTCTTTTCTTCTATTTTAAGCAGTTGGAGATGATGTCATTTTGAGCACATGTACCAGCTGTAAGATATGGTCGGAGGAAAGCCTACTCGGTATATGGAAACTCAGCATCGAGGCCGCATATTGTAGGTTGCATAAGGACGAGCTGTACGACGACATGCACCTCTCAAATGCAACTTGTTGTTCGTCCTGCACAGGAGAGTTGCCTCTGCTCCATCAAGATTTATCTGAAAAGAGTTAAGATAAGGCGACGCGATGTTATGTGTGATGTGACTTTTTTAAGATTGCAATGAAATTAGCGAAGAAATCAAAATCTACGGAATGACTGTAGCCAATCGTTGTTTCTTTAGAGTCAGGAGACATTTGAGAAACAGAGCTCTCTTTCGTAAGACCAAACTGGCGTTACACGAAACCATTATAACTAACCGTAGCCTTTGACGTAGTTAGAGGTAGAGGTTCAACCGCAAACTATACTGGCCGTACAACGACATCGAAATATGGTAAAGTGTGAACGGATTCAATATTTGGGGTGACTGGGTCATATTGAGTGAATGGACACCACAACACCCATGGAGTCTTCGAATTTAACCCCAAGGAAAGGGGTGATAGAGGGTGGCTGCATCTAAGGTGGCGCTGGCAAATGAAGGGAATGCAATGGGAATGCGGTACCTGACGAGAGGTCGTGGTAGTTGGAGATTCCTGATGGAGGCCCAGCGGCATCTTAGTAACTATGTTGTAAGTAAGTATTTTGGTAATGCTATGAAGAAAACGTATGGGAGGTCTGTTTATCGCCCCTTACCGTCAGGCAAAAAAGAGTTGAATACATACATACCTTAGACAAAAGCTGAAAATAATGATTGAAACTGAATATACATACAAGTATTTCCTTTAATATGTTATCGGCGTACGAATTCAGTTGATTTTTATGATTTATTTTTACAATATTTCAAAAGTTTTTGGCCGATTTTGGTCTAAATTTAATGCCTTCGATTCGAAAACGCATAATCTGACAAAAATTCAAATCGATAGCGCTTTTCGTTTGTGAGTTATCGAGGGGCAAAATAAATCGGCTCATATGTGCTCACACACTCGCACATATCAATTAAATGTTAAGACAGAAGCACAATTCAACATTTCCGTAGAATCGTTTAAAAATATCAGACGAACCCAGAAAGAGCACCTGCAACAGAAAGATACAGGAGAAAAGCAGACATATTTAAAAAGATAATTGGTGAAACCCTTGGCAACAATGTGAAGATAAAGGAAGTGGAAGTAAAGGACGTTAACGAGGCACGACGAATAAGAATATTTACAATACTAGCTCAATGGCATACGCAATAAACAAGATAAACTTCTACAGCTGTTACGTGCGGCTAAATTGGACGATAAGTGAATTCTAGGCAATGCTAGAAAGTGTAAGTTCAGATGCACACGAAAGATCTCCAGTGATTATAGGCGGATACTTTAATGCCTTAGCAATAGAGTGTAGAAGAAAGCTCACCAATGCCAGAGGACGTTCCTTATATTAACATTCGCAACCTTGAATGTAATCATTACAAACAATGGCAGAGCAAACACTTTTTAAGAAAACGGGAATCGGAATAATCACCAACATTACCTTTATGAGTAACTCTCTACTGCACAGCACAGATTGGTGGGTCAGTGAATAATATACCCATAATGACCATCAGACGATAATAATTGATATTAAAGAACAAAAGTCCATTTTGCATACTAAAGTAGCGGGCCCAAAAGATAAACTTTGACAAGGACATGTTCGACGAAATGAAGAATAGCTACCTTACAGGGAAACAACAGATAATTTGTCGAATCACCTCTGTGGCACTATAACCACAGCATGTGATGGAACAATGTGCAGACGAATTCCAAGCAAAAGATGGACACGGCGTACAGAAAGATAATGAATAAGCTAAAGGGCTGTAGGTCTCTACGATTATCATGTCAAACAATGCTAAGGTCTATTGTAGAGCATTTATTTCCGCAGAGACTATCGATTCCGTATAATATAATCAGAGGAACCACCACAGAGGCAGTTCCAATAATGACACCAGATGAACTTCTCAATGCATGTATGAAGATGGACATCAACAAGCCGCTTGCTTATACGTGATGGTCGAAATAAGACAATAAAAGCCGCTGTGTCTTAGTGACAAAGAAAAAGTTATCATCAACATATCGAACTGGCGCATTAAGAGAAATAACTGGCTTAAAAAAGAAGCTTTTGTCATTGCCGGGATAATCCCCATCTATAATAGGAGAACTTCTAGTAACCAAAAGGCAACAGTCACGAAAAGTGTCAAGATAGAAAAAAGAGCGACTTCAACAACCAGGTGGCAAGCTCGAGAACACCATTACAGAGTGATCTGACGGGAAAAGGTTTCTCTGATTCCTTCAATAGCCCATAGTATTCATTTAAGATTGCAAACTCAAAAAGGTTTTGAGATAGCCTTAAAAGTGCTATTTCACGGTTCCAAAACAAATCCAAGTATCCCTGATCTTCAACAGGGATGGGCCAATATCCCACTTACAGCTTACGAATACACAAAATATAAACTATACAGCTCTATGCGCTATCGCAAGAGGCGTTTCCTTAGAAAAACGTTTGGACTAAGGAACTGGAAAATTTCTCCATCACCGAGATTCACATGAGATTCACTCTATAAGCCAGGTCAGCCTTCCTATAAGAAACAAATAGTTTCTCATCCGCATACTAAGTGAAATTAATCCCAATATGCTTGACAAAAGATCTTCGGTAAGCAATTAAATTACGTAAATCACATCCAAAATTCTCTGAAAAACACACACATGTGACCCTCTAAGGTTTTTCCAAAACGGACTGTATTCGTATTATAATTACAAGCACTTTTTTTGGATAAAATTAACTAGATTTACTCGTATACCACAACATCATTCGAAAGTAATTTGAAATTCATTTCAGTTTATAAGAAACGGTCAAACTTCCGACCTTATTTCAGATTAATTGCTTACTTACGAGTATACTAAGGCTTCACTCTAGGCAATAACATCGAAACCGGGTCAACCATTTGCACATTTACTCATTCTAAACAAACATTGACATCAATAAAAAATACCGGAAATTGGTCACACTCAACTATTCACAGTCACAAATCGACAGACATCATTCGTTCTCATTCGTTGATATATCCGTAGGTATCCCAAAATTACTCCACAAAACCCTCCGACTGATATGATACAATAAGTAACTCTTGGCGGATAGCCAATTTAGAAGCTACCCTTCCAAGCTCATAAGATATGTATATATCCTACTTAGCTCACATGTAAATTCCCTAGATCCCAGTCCCAAAGAACTAATATAAGTTTATGGCTTGCCTCAATTCTATCTGAAGTGTACACACTTCATTTGACTGCCTGTCTGATGAGGTGAGATACAAAATTACATCTTAGCCACAGCACTTAACTGGTTAGTTTTATGCAACCGATAAATCGTTTCGACGCCACAACAGGTGAAGTCGAAAGGGTTTTATGAAGAAAAATCATCCCGAAAATGAGTATCTAACTTCCGGTTAAACACTGACACTGTTGGTTTTCGTGCTTAACTTTCAGCTGGGTGTTTTGGGTGGTTTCCTGCTTCAGTTACAAAACACCAGTATCGGTATATATTAAAGCGGTGGCGGAAGTAGGTCTAACGGTATGGGAATGCCTGGTTAGTAGGTATCCATTGTTTTGTTGGGCTATTTCATGGAAATGAATTGAAGAAGATTGAGAATTGAGTCTAAGATATTGTAGAGATGTAGATTTTGGTTTTTTTTTTTAATAATTCATATTTCTACTTTATTTCTTTACGTACCGAAGGGTGACGTTGACATACATGAAAATAGTCGTAATATGTATTTTATTTTGTTGGTTCTATGAGCCTACGGGGATGTGAAAATTTATTTCGCTATAATTAGGAATTTCGTGTCTCTGCAGCTGGGTGGCGTTGACCTTCATTGAAAAATAAAAATAGGAACTCCTTGGTTAATTAAATTAGCAATTTGAAAATAATTTGATTATTACATGAAGGTGCGCCAGATTATCATTGCAATATCGGTCTACTTGAATCGTTTCTTTCTCCTATTGGAGATTGAATTTTTTCATATTTTCTTAAGGACCCGGTAAATTGTTCACAAGGGTAATTTGAGTCCATATGCATATACGAAAAGAGGTGAAGCATTTCTTGTAGACCTTTTTTTCAATTCATTACTCGCAAAGTTTTATATCATACAAATGTTTTATAAAAATTCAACTCTTACAAAAAATATGATAATAGTTAGAAACATTATATATTTAATAAAAATTACTGATAAATCTCATATTATGTACAGTATTTCAGTGTGCAGTGTATTGGGCATATAATTTAATTCGTGCGGTTTTTTTTTCAAAATTTGAACGTTTATTTAAGAAAAACATGTACAATAGTATTATTCAAAGTATTGCTCATCTGAAGCTATGACTTTTTCCCATCTTTCTGGCAATTTGTGGATCCCATCCCAAAAACACTGCGCCGGCTTGGCAGCTAAGAATGAATCGAACCAATTTTTGATATTCTACTTTAATGTGAACCGTATTTCAGTGAAGGCGTTCTGCATCGACTGAAACAAATGGTAGTCAGAAGGGGCAAGGTAGGTGGGGTAAGACTTCCCCTCCACTGTTTTCCAAATAGTTCTTAAACGGAATAGCAACTCGGGGCCGAGCGTTGTCATGATGGAAAATTATTGCCTCGTGTCTGGTCGCGTTTTTCGGCTACTGCTCCCTTCAAACGGATTAATTGTATTCTGTAGCGTTATCCATTGATGGTTTCACCCGGTTTTAGCAGCTCATAATACAGCACACCTATCTGATCCCACCAAATATAGAGCAATACCTTCATGCCATGGATATTCGGCTTTGCCGTTGATTTGGCTGGTTAGCCGAGCTTCACATATGAATTATTGCGCTTGGGGTTGTCGTAATGGATCCATTTTTCATCACCAGTAATAATCCGATGGAAAAATGACTTCCTTTTGTGGCGTTCCAGCAGCATTTCGGTCATGCAAAACCGCTTTTCGACGTCTCTCGGCTTGAGTTCATGTGGAACCCAATTTCCTTGCTTTTGAATATATCCAGCTGCTTTTAAACGTTTTGAAAATACTGCTTGAGTGACATCCGAAGATTCTGCGAGCTCTTCTTGTGTTTGGCAACAATCTTCATAGAGTAATGCTTTCAGTTCTTCATCTTCAAACTTTTTTGGCTGCCCAGGACCTTCATCGTCTTCCAAGCCAAAATCACTTTTGGCACGTTCGCTCAGCTAGCGCATGTCCACCATAAACTTCCACCAAAAAACGATGACTTTCGGCAGCAGTTTTCTTTGTGAAGAAGAACTCCCCACAAAAACAATTTCTCAGGCACAAAGTTCGGCATATTTGAGTGAAAAAAAATTATTGTTGTTTACGCTTCAAATGAATGACATATACTGAAATGACGTACAATGACAGTAGCTATCCAACGCATGTTCCAATGGAATAATAACAAAGGAATAATACAAGTTACGTCATCTTTTAGCAAACCGCACGAATTAAGTTATAGACCCAATATATAAATACAAACTTACAATAAATTTAAATATTACAATTCAGTTGTGCTGTTACATTAGTTGGCGATATAAAATTCTGAAATACAAATATATGAAGACATGAAATAGAAACAATATTGATTTAATCAAAATACGCTGATTTATGTACATTTTATATATATAATATTTAGGTTATAAGGTTATGATTGACATTCAGAAGCCACATATTTACTTTATCAACCTTAATTTTCACAGAACTATTGCTATTAATCCTAAATATGTAGATAGATACTTAGAACATATTTTGTGTATTTGAAGCATGTACAAATTGTGTTACTTTGTGGTCATTTCCGAAAGGAAAGAATCCGATGTATGCAGTTCGCTGTGCAAAAGTGACAAAAGGATTAGGGGGAGGTGTCGAAGTAGAAAAATGAATTGAGCGAGACATGAGGAACGAGAATAAAACGTGCAATTGATGGATTTTGTTTATTAGATCCTAACTTGTATTAGGCTCCTTACAATTTGTTGAAAATATAAGGAGCAATGGAATTAAGAAAACGCCTATTGTGCGTTTTATAGACTGTAGGGATGACGATCATCTGCCTACTTCTCATCAAATTCGCCTCATTTCTTCTGTATTTAATATTACCACTTCTGATGAAAAATAATTTAGGTACTTTGCTTATAATTACAAGATCATGCGTTGTGACTTCTGAGAAAATTATGCGAAACTTTTAAACCATCACTATTATAATATCTGAGGACCTTTGTAGCAGACTTGTATAGTTTGAATCTATGCAGCGCCCAAATTAGTCTGTCTCTTGTAATCAGAAAATGAATTTTGGTTACGGTCACGGAAAGTGGTTAGTTTTCCAAGAGCCATCGGTTTTTTTTTTTTTCAAAGAACTAGACGTCATAGGATTTGTAGAGAGAATTTTTCTTAGGCAAGATGTCTGCGATTTTGTCAAAGAATAATCTCTAGGATTGTTACTTTTCGTTCTTCAGTTCTTTTGTAAAAATTTTTAAGGATTTTTTGTATGAGTCCCAGTCAGTCACTTTTCTTGTGCTTTTTGCTAGGTCGAAAAATTTTCTACAAATATTTCTAAGCGGTCCTTATACGAAGGATTATCAAATCATACAAAAATCTGTGTAATTAATTTCATGCGAATGACATTGAAGCGGTTGTGGCAAAATTTGGTTTAGTTAAGAATGAGGACAAAACTTAGTACATACTGGTAACGAAAAGGTTCAACGACTATTCGGCTAGAGGTAACAATACTTAAATAGCTCGATTCGTAATGGTTATTTGCCTGAGAAAAAGCAAGCTTCTACTATCTTCGATCCTCGGTACAATGTTTCCAGTTCCACAGATCAAGTGCTTTGATGACTGCAATAGCTGAATCTTTAAAAAGCTGTTTTAGTATTCTTTTACGTCTTGAACCTAACAGCTATAATTTAAAGATCCTGTTTGCTGAAGCACTATTGTAAATTCGCTTGATGTCGCCGAGTTAATGAAATTGACTCATAGGGGGCTCAGATCTCGCTGGACAGTAGTGACACACGAGAAAATGTCCAAATTCAACAACTGTGTCAGTAGAAATTATGCGCAATGAATATGCATTCCTCATAACCATTTCAGTAGGAGCTGTAGGAACTGAAGAGGAGGAGAAATTTATTGTGTTCCTACGCTATTGCAGCTTAAGGGATCTATTGTAAAGAATCACTGCTATATGAAGATCATAAATTTATCAAATAATCTCGTTGCGTTTAGGAATAGCTAGATCATGGAAGGGATAACTTACAACTCCAAACAACCGTAAAGATAGCCACATCTATAATTAAGCCTACCAAATCTACTGCAACCGAGCTATTTAGAGCAACTGTGAACCACTTGGTATACAACATATACCAACTTATCCACAAAATATAACATATGTTGGTTACAAGAAAGGTCAAGTTCCTCTTTAATGGATATCCACCTTGACGTAATGAAAGAGCCAAAATAATTTCGTATGAACCGAAAAGTAATACCGGAGATAAGTGGACGCGGTTAATGGCAAGCAATCGCACTTAATAGCGGAGCTGCCCATGCCGGGAAGGCCGAAGGCGAGGGGAAGAACACTAAGGGATGGTGTTCTTAGACAAAGTGCGTGCCGAGGCCCACTAAAGCGCAGCTCAGTGGCTTAGATTCAAATACTAGATTCCCCTTTCATATAAATAGGCGTGACTTCAGGATGATGTCTCGTACTCATGGAACCAAAATTTTAAAAACGAAAACCTAAAAACAACAACAACAACAACAATGACTCAGTCATTCAAATTCTCCATATCGTCGTCTATGTCCATCCGAAATTAAAGAGCGAATAACAAGCTATCGATAAAAAGGCTTACCGAAGAGTTTAGAAAATTTGAGCGCGAACGCATACAGCGCGTCTAAGACGTCCTCAAGGATATGGACTTAGGAGAGAGCACCTCAGAAGAAGCCAATCAAGAAATCGCGGGTGAGAGAGTGCCGATAGAGTTACAGGAAATTTTTGCCCTCACCGGACCTGCTTAAAGATTCTGACACCGAAAATGCTGGCACTTTGTGCTGTTCGACATCTATTTCTAGGGTGAACAAGCCTATTGCTCTATAAAGAAAATGCCGACAGTAAAAAGTATCAGAAAGGGAACAACTAGCCGTGGTCCTAAAACCTTGAGAACATTAAATTCTAGATGAATGAGCCCATTGTTCTAAGAAAACGAGCAGGAAGCATCCAGGATACAAGCCATAGTGGGATGAATAGATCCGACTCATTCAAAGCACCTTCCAACCTCAAGAAAATTATAGCCGGAACTCAGCAAATCCAGAAAAAGTAAGATTCTCTTGAAAAGCAGAGCTCTACTATCTATGCTTTCAAGTTTTTTACAAGCCATACTTTTCTGGGGGAACGCAATAAAGCTTCGCCTTACCGACGATGACATCTGCAGAGGCTGTGGGGACATAGGCTCACGGAAGGATACTCTCCACTTTTTGTGCCAAATAACTTTTGAGAAAAATAACTTTACGATGTTATTACTTTCGTGACTTCTCAAAACTATCTGCTACTTCATTTACATCTTTTCTCAGATAGCGGATGCAAAAAGATGGCTTAGACATGCTCAGGAGCGAAACCACAGTCTACACAGACCTAAGTGTGATAACTTTGGCATCGCTTTTAATTCTGATAAAGATAGCAGAGCTGAGGTCAAACTTACCAGCCGCTATGGAGCGCTATGCGTACGACGCGTGGTTAGTCACTGAAGGGGTCCCTCATGCTTATGGTACAAAAGATCTGTAAGGTCAATTTGCCGTACTTCGCAATTGGCGATAAGCTTTTACCGACGAAGGCACTGCTGCTTTTACCATATTCCAAGGAACTGTCCGTATCGTCTGCATGGGTACTTTCCCTGTTATTCTTATTTTCTACGAAAAACTTAAATTTTAGCACACATTGAAAGAAAAATCGGTGAGCAGTTAGAACGCTGAGCTCACTGAATCTTGTTTGGTTTCCAGGTCATAGCGGGATTAAGGTAAATCTGAGGCGAGTTTCTCAGTACTCAAACTGCTAACGTCCTCAGTTAGGGCTTCCATTAATAGTAGGGGTGCCCTACTCTTACCTAACCATAAGAGTGATGAGAACACCGCGGAGCACTTTCTCTGTATCGGCGCTGATGTTGTGTGTGGTGGTACTGTAGGCACTTTATTGTTGAAGCGTTAACTCATATTTCCAGTAAAGGAAACATACATGCAATAAAATGGACTCGTTCTGTGTTTGAGTGCTCTGATTTCAAATTGTCCTTATCATCGATTCAAACCTATTGTACAATACCACTAATTGGTAGCGTGGTTATGCACTCTTTTCCATCCATTCACCAAACAGCACCATGTGATTTTCTTTATCTAGAAGACAAGATACGCTGTTATGTAACCCAACCCAACCCCAAGTTCAAGGCAATTTAATCCAATCCATGGAAATCCGCACCCAAAATCTAGTCGAATGTGTAACGGTAATAAAATTACAATTTTACGGCAGCCACATGAAAAATTAATGAGACTTTAAAAGACTCACTCGTTCCAAATGCATTAGGAGAGTCGGCCTAAAAGCCTTATACCGCCTACATGGGCCATCAAAACAAGTATTCAATGCTCTCAGTGCCACCTGAGCTTTTTCTCTGTGAATGACTTCTTTCGGTTCTACTATACATCCTCTTCCACATCCCGCTTTTGATTTTTTCCTTCATCTACTTTTCTGTATTCTTTTTTATTTCCTGTTCTTTTTTTTTTTTTCTTATCTTCTCATAAATTGCCGATTTTATTTATATGATTGTTGGAGCACTCCAAAAGGCGACGTTGGTCTTGTTTGTTTTTTTCTTTCCAAAGAGCAACGTTAAATATAAAGCCGCGGCCACACGAGAATTGGCTACAAAAATGGACGGTGGTGCTTGTATATGTAGACACAGAGTCCATTTGCACGTGCATGCGACTATTTATTTTATTAGTTTTGAGGTGATGGCTTAGGCATGGAACAGTCTGTTGAGCAGAAAATAGGACGTTCTGGATATAGGGGAAAAAAATATCTTCTTTAGCGCTATATTGAAAGAATTAGGGTGTAGGGTATTTGCAAGAAATGTGTAGCAGGTTTTTCGTTTATTTTGTTGTGCATCGGTAGTGTTACAACCCAATACATCTATCTTAGATATTTTCTTTGGCATAAAACTTTTTAAGATATGACAGAAACTATGGTATTTCCTGCGTTGTATTTTAGCTGAATTATTGGCGCATTCAGTTGAGCAAACAATATTCTTTACGGAAATGTATGATTCTCTTGATTATGGACTGTTGTACTTTCGTGTGTTATATAAAGTAGGGCTCTGTGCAGATAAAGTTTTTCAATTGACAATTGTGGGATTAACATTTTAATTTATAGATCCACTTTTAATCTTTCATGCCTCTTATACCCCAATTGGTTGACTTGAATGATAAGAGTTCCGATTTCGCGACAAGAGTAACCTTGAGAATCGTGGCCTTTCTTCATTTGAAAGCGGAAAAGTAATTAAATCAATTGAAAATCGACAAATCGTTCAGGCAACTACCCGTCAGAGAAATTTTTTTTAGTACAAATGTCGTCAGACTCTCAAAAAGTAGTTCAAATCCTAGTTTAAATATTGTTTCATTTTAAAATATTTTAACATTTATTACAATGGCTTATCATATATCAGAAACAGATTAAATACAAGTTGGAGCAAAGATAATGTCATAATGTGAATGTGCCATAATTTTCGCAAATGCCGTCAAATTTTAATGTGCTTTGACATTATAATATTATGGTTACCGCTTATTTGACTAATTTTCAGTCTGCTATTTCAACGCAGCGTTATTTTCTTTGTCGTTTTCCTCGTTGTCCTGAATCATGGGAGCGAACAATTAAGCGTTTGAGTAAACGTCTCGTCCAAACTGGGTTCACTGGAGATGTCGCAAGAAGCGGGCAGTCCCGTTCTGCTCGTTCGACCGATAATATCAATGCTGTGATCGAGGATATCCAAGAGCATCCACAAACATCAACAAGACAACGATGAACATAATATGCGTCAAATTTTATTGAAAGACTTGAAGACGTTCTTTTACAAAGTGGAAACCGTTCACCAGTTGTTGCCTCCTCATCGACAAGTAAGGTAAACTCCCATGTCCTGTTAAGCCTGGTGCTAGAAGAAGATGATTTTGTATTTAAAATCAAATGAGCAACGAAGCCTATTGTAAATAAAAAAATCTGCACTTCTGGGTCATGAAAAATCCACATGAAATGTACGAAGAGCCGTTGTTTTATACCCTCAAAGTGACTGTATGGTGCGCCATTTAGAGCGAAAAAGTGATTGGTCCTCATTTTTATGAAGACGCCGACGGCACCACCGTAACCATTACCGGTGAGCGATACAGCCAAATGTTGAACGAGGTTTTTTTGCCGCCAGTTGCTGGATTGAATCTCGAGCATTGTTAGTTTCAGCAAGATGGAGAAACTGCTCACACAGTACACTCGCAAATGAAAATCTTGAATCACCAATTTTCAGGTTGTATGATGTCCTGTTTTATCGATTTGAGCTGGTCGGCCAGATCGGCAGATCGAAACATCCGACTGCGCCTGACATCTTACTTTGATGCTTTTTGAAATCACGTGCTTACCACAACAAACTACAAACCTTGAAAGTCTTGAAAACTAAAATTGAAGAATAAATCACCAATTTGGAACCAAATGTTTTGTGACTAACAATTTAAAATGCCGTAAAACGAGTACAAATATAAGTTTATTGAGGAGATAGTCATTTGACCGATACCATTTTTTCAACTTAAGGACATCAATTTTAAATCTTCACATAAATTTTTCCTGAAAACAGAGCCAATTTCGTGAATGCTAGCCAATTCATATTATGACATTACTTTTGCCTCAACTTCGAAAAGTTCGTCAAAGAAAACAAAGAACAATTTTAATTCTTCTTCGGGAATAATTCACTCCAGTGAATTCCAGCATCTCCTACATCTACCCGTGGCAGAGCTATAGGCGGATGATTTTATGGTACTAAGAAGCTGTACCATAGATGCCTGTTAGATGCCGATACATAAAAGAATTCATCGAATTTGGACAGATGATAGTGAAAGTCTGTGTAAATACTTACTAGAATGTGGAAAAGAAAATACAACGCTTATTAGAGCTTTTTACGGAAAAGTAGGAAATGTGCCGATTTTAGAAGTGGAACCGAGACTTTTTTCAAAACCAAATATAGAAATCAGAAGACGACCTAATTGATTGTAAGGATAAAAAGCTAGTTGAAATGAGCGAATCAATTGCGTCAACAATAGTAAACGAACGGATCAAAAGAGATGCGAGTATTAGGGTACCGAATGCCTGACAACTAACTAATGTTTTGTATGTACATGGAAAATGGATTGGCTGTATTTAAATGTAGGGAATGTCTTGCATCTACATAGTTAGAAAATAAACCAGGAACTCAGTATTGTAAGTGAGTCCGACATCCATTTATGATACTGACTGTATCATAAACGCAGCTAAATCTGCGTAATTTGTCAGAAGATTAAAAAAAAAAAAAAAAAAAAACAATGTTACGACCGGGAATGTGAGTCAGTACGGAGAAAAGCTATTACCTATTTATGTTAAATAAGAAACACAGGTAAAAGCGCCGCAACAACTATGTATCAGCAATCCAACAAAGAATACAAGATATAAAAGATACAAAAAATAAAGCCCCAAGAGAGGATCGCATACCATATGAATTTTCCAAGTACGCCTTAAACGAATTTATGGTAAAGCGTACGGTTGTATACATTCATTTTTCATTTTCGATGAGGGGCATGCGCCTCTTAGCTTTAGGAGAAATGTAATTTTCCTACTCTTAAAAAAGCGATCCCAATAATTATAGATGCATTAACTTCCTCAATTCTTTAGAACAACCAAGACAGAAAACAAGTACATATTTTTACATTTATTGGTTTTTATTTCGTAGTCACACGGTTGTTCAAATCGAAGTGCTAACTTAGTCTAAGTACAATAAATAAATTTAACGTACAAATATATACCATAAATAAAGGGTTTTCTAATAACGACTTGACAACTTTTTCTTAAATAAAAGGCAAACCATTTGAGATATTTCAAAAACTTTATTATTGGCTTGAAGTACAATTAAAACATTTATGAATGAAACTCGACTTCTTTTATATGGCCACCGCGGGCACGTTTGCAGGGGACCCAATTTTCAACGACTCGGCCACACATTTCGGCCACACATTTCGGCCACACATTTCGGCCACACATTTCGGCCACACATTTCGCGTTCAATGTTGGCTCTGAGCTCTTTTAACGTCGTCGGCGTGTTGGCATAAACCAATGACTTAACGTAGCTCCACAGAAAAGAGTTAAGCGGCGTTAAATCGCACGAACGAGGCGGCCAATCGACTGACCTATGTCTTGAGATAAGACTCTCACCATACTTACTCTTCAATAAATCGATTGTAGCGTGTGCTGTGTTGCTTGCGGTACCATCCTGTTGAAACCACATGCAGTCCAAGTCCATATCTTCCAATTCGGGCCAAGAATAATCGGTGATCATGGCGCGATAACGCTGACCATTCACAATAACGTGACGATCGTTATCGTCGACGAAAAAAAATGGCCCAATAACGCCGCCGGCATGCAAACCGCATGGATTTGGATGAAGTGGGAATTCATGAAGTACATGTGGGGTTTCACCCGACCAATAACGCATATTTTGCTTATTGACGACCCATTGAGCCAAAAATGAGCTTCGTCACTGAAGATGATTTTGCGATGAAATTCATCATCTTGGCGTTTGATGATTAGTGAAAGAGTACGTTCACAAATTAAATTCAAAGTTGTTAAGTCCCTATTGGAAAACTCTATACATAGAAATGTACAGAGGTGACATTGACTGCTTACAATTCAATAACGAACATTTTCACCGCAATGATTTGGGATCTCAACTACTCAGTGCGTTTCGATCTGGGTTCAGAAAAAAAACTATTCTGCAGTGAATAATATCTCAGCATTGGGCAGTACTGGAAGGGCTTATGTCGACAAGAATAAACAAAAACACAAAAACAGACGGAACTACTACTCCCACATAAAACTGATAAATAATATCAAAATCTCACCGTATTTCAGGAATTGACGATGCAACCAGCGTCCGTGGTATCGTTTCGAGGACAACGAAAAACGAACCTCAAAAATGCCATGCGTTTAGTTCAGATTTCTTTACAGTAACGGTGTAAATTAAAATCATCACATTTTTGTAAATAATTCTTCATAATACCGTACGCAGAGCTTAGCTTTCAGGCGATCTGCACTGCTTTGAGGTACATAACAATGTTTGAAAAAATCTGGCGAATATAAAAGCAAACATTTTGTAGGTATACAAAACAAATGACTTTTTTCACAGTTAAGCAATATGTTTCCAACTGAAAATGTTTCTACAACAAATTCTACCTCCGCACTATTCCTCTGCAACTTTTCTTACCGGATGCAAACTTTGCTTACCCAACCATATCCACCAAGTTTTCAGCAACCAAATATCGTAAAAAAATCCAAAAAAAAGTCAGCAACAAAAATCTTAACAGCAACAAATTACCGGCAATAAAATCAGTTGTCGACAATTTTTTAAAAGCTCTTAACTAGCCTTTGTATGAAAATGTGCTGAATACAAGACCAAAAGTGAGGAAGTTGAACTAAAATAGCAACAGTGGGTTTGAAGACGAAATTCATGTTAAATGATTTTTCTTCTCCTCCAGTTGGCTATGGTGCTCCTTCGTGGATTTTTGTATATTTTCACAGGGGCACTTGCAGAACTTCAAGGCGGAACAGCAAGCGACGATGGATGTACTTGTATGTCTAAGAGGGTGCTTAGTCTCTAGTTTACGAACTTCGGATACTGGGCTAATTCCGATTTAAAAACCCAGCCTTCCACTCACCACAACGGGCTTTTCTGTTAGGTGACCTGTATATCTCGATTACTCGTTTGAATCAAAATTGATCCAACAAAAGTTTCATGTTAAGAGACTGATGACTATGTATTTAAAAGCTCCAACCTCTAGGGAATTAAGTGCGCTCTCTGCAGCAGAAACTGTCAACGTCTTCTGTCAACTCTGACGCTGAAATGAGAAGGGAAGAAAGGAATTTGTCCCTTCTGAGTGATTCAAAATTTATGTGGTGAAGACACAATTAGCATGCTGCACGAAAGCAGCCATAAGTTCTGCGAACATGTAACAAAAATCCACCAGCTACATTAAACTAAGTTCTTCAGTGAGAAGAAGCTTCAAACAAGCCTTGAAACAAGGCAACTCTAGGGAACGTACTCCAGAGATTTCCACTGCCAAAACCGAAAACAATGGCACAGAAATCAAACGAAACCCATCCGAAGACTCCGGTCCCACAAAGTCGAAAGCAAAAAGAGTCCCAACAGGAAATGCTACAATCGACAAAGTCTCGTTTAACAATATACTGGGCCATGTCAGGTAGAGTGTCATCTCGGAAGACATCAATCTTAACCCCCTTAGTGTTGAGCAAATAGCTCAAATAGGTACTCTTACAGGAAGGACTTATTAATATTTCGATTGAGATTCGAGACGAAGAGGTAAAACCGCATTTTGAGAGCTCTACTATTTACTGCTACTCTATTCTAATCTAGCATCTACTCTACTATCTGATTATGAGGAGTAATTTTTCTAAAATCAAGGAACAATGCGATCTAAACAGTGACAATACGGTGAAACAGCTAAACGACCCGAAAGGTAAAGTCGCGTACTATGTCGGTAAGTTGAGGTTCATTATAAAGAGCTCAGAAAAAATTCAAACAACGTCCAACATAACTAACACCAGTAGTGTGTCAAAGATACTACTGCACAATACTGTTAATACGGTGTCCAAATGGCTAATCCCTTAGCAAATTTTTTAAACGACGGAGTGGCGATAACAAATCGGAACATTGCGTATAGCCGCAAAAGATGATGGCTTCAATTTGTGTTGTGGAGAAATCTGCAATATGCCAAAGGTGCGTCGTACACGTTTAACGAAGGACGAAGAGAGAACATCACCCTGGGACTAATTCAAAATTTTTGGGCTATCGAGGGTAAGATATTTGTCCTCAACAATAATGAGCAAAAAATAGAGTTTGCTCGAGAAGATTTTAGATTGAAATCTATCTTATTGCTCAGTTCCAAAATTAAATATGTTCTTATTTCAGGGTTTAACACCAGAGACTTAACACAGCGATCATCGAATGCATTGAACTCATGCGCACCTTAAACTATTTCTCTGGAAATCTCGTTCAGGTTTTCGTTGTTGGATGCGATGTTAACGCACACATCTAGCAAATTATTTATTTAGAAAAAAATTGCTTATATGTAATACCCCTATTACGATCTTGTTTCCCTTTCTTCATGTTCTTAACAGAGATTGGCATGTATCGGATGAGGCATCCTTATCGGACCGTATGCACATAAGGTTTAATATAGGATGAACGAGCTGGAGTACTTTTTAAGAAAATCCAGCTATTAAAGCTAACTAACTGCCCTCATCTCTACAGTCCAATGGAGGTGCAAATAAGGTAGTGGACCAATTAACTGAAGCAGTTGCATTAAATGCAGTAGCAAGTTTAAACGCAATATGCTTAAAAGATATGTACCATAGTGGAACCCCCAACTTAAATAGATGCGTAAAATTATGAGAACATTTTTTAGAGTTTAAAAATTCACCGATAAATAGGACCTATACAACTCCAATTTAACAAACTTCAATAAAGAATGGAGAAAGTATAAGAACGATTCCTGGAGTAAATTTTCAAAGCTAGTCGAGTGGAAACTTTAAAAATCCTACTTAAGAACATTTCCCAGACAGTGAGTCAATTCTGAAATCATCAGTTTAGCTTACAACAACAGAGTTAACAGCCTATCTAGAAGTATGTTAAGCATAGACAAAGTTAAATGGGAAATAAACTCATTTAAACTGATTCAAAAAGTCTGGTCCCGATTCTTCTAACTCTAACCGCCTTATTTAGGTTTTGGGGTGGAAGTCTGCCAAACTACCTATATAGTATCGACTCATAAGTCTTACATAATTTTTTCTACAAACTATGGGAAACCATATCGAAAAATTCGAGAGAAATTCACATCTGCACCCTCAACAGTATAAAACAGGAAAGTAAGATCCACGCTCTACTAAATTTGGTAACACAGATTAAAGAGGCCTACCGACAAAAGAAGGTTGCAATATTTGCCTTCTTAAATATTGAAGGTGTCTTTAATTGTACCATGTCCAAAAAAGGAATTGGCAATTCCACTAACCACATTTTTCGGTGAGGCTAAAATCTCTGTCTCAGCCATCAAAGGGTGTCCACAAAGAAGTGTTCTCCCACCGTGGTTACTGGCCCAGTGATTACCTACAAGTAAATCGTAGTAATCTGGGCTATAAAAAAAAAAAAAATAGGATACGACGACGACTTTTTCATAATCGTGAAGAGTAAACACCCTAAAGACGTTTGCTTTAAGGTGCAGATTGTTCTAAAGATAGTAAATGATTGATGTGTTAGAGAAAATCTCTTGGTCAACCTCAGAAAAGCTATACTTTTTGCCATCCCTCGTAAAAGAAATCTGAGTCTTGACCACGTCTCACTTAACGGTACAGTAATTGTGTACTCCAACGAAGTAAAATATCTTGCTATGGTTCTTGATAAAGAACTGAATTGGAATTCAGAATTTTAACAATAAAATTACAGAAGCGACTAAAGCATGTGGCTTTGCCGTCATATGTATGGTAAAAGCTGGGGATTAACTCACCCATTAGACATATACAATAATAATATTACTTATCATCACCTAAATAACAGTTATATGGTGGAACAAAACAAAAGAGAAATCTTCCATACAATTAATCATTTAGATCACATTGATCAAATCAATCTTCTCTTCGAAATACCCGAGCTTGGCATGTTTCTCGAAACATGAAAACTTCTCAATGACCGGCAGTACGGTTTTCATAGCAACAGGTCAACAGGTGATTTGATGGCATGTCTCACTGAAAAGAGGAACCAAAGTGTACATCAATCTAACGAAAGCAAGATAGTTGAACTTGATATCTTTAATGCATTTGACATAGTTTGTCATCAGGCATTTGGCTCAGGATCTATGATCCTCTCCTTCAATAGATTGGAAATTACCTTTCGGAACGTTCAACTCAAGTTGTCTTGAATGATTTCAAATCTGATATTTAAAAAACAAATGCTGGTGTGCCCCAGGCCTCCGTTCTGTCTCTGAAACTTTTTTCAATTGTCCTTAACGATATCTTGTCTGTAACTTCTAATCCAACATATTTCTTTGCTGACAACAGTATTCTCTACTTTTCATATACGTTCTCTGACTCAAGTCCCTGCTCTTCGGCTGTAGAACGCGAACGCCAATGTATGTTAACCTCATTAAATCCTGATATTGACAGCATAACTAATTGAGTAACCACTATCAGAGTAGAATTTAATGCTTCCAAAACACAATGTTGTCTGCTGTGGTTAAAGCAAATTTGAAGCACCCAGCTATTGTCCATGAATGTTACTTTCAGCTTCGAAACGTTCGAAAAACGTTCCATTCTCGGTATGTGTGTCAATGACCACCTACGTTGGAATGAACACATATTCGGTGTCGCCAAAAATGGTGCAAAATGTCTTGGTTTCCTTATGCGATGTATCTCTTCACCGTGCGATAAAACTCATAAGTGATACTATGTTATATCACTCAGACAATGTACATCATCGAGAACTA
Organism: Volucella inanis; assembly: GCA_907269105.1. Lineage (NCBI taxonomy): Eukaryota > Metazoa > Arthropoda > Insecta > Diptera > Syrphidae > Volucella > Volucella inanis. Next base: position 157,043,096 of record OU026153.1, read on the forward strand.
CGTCTTTCTCGTATCTCACTCTATTTTATCGCAACTTCCACCACCTTTGCTCCATAAAAATAGCCAGTAGTATTCCGCCCCTTCAAACTTTTAGCCGTTATATTCTTCTCGCTATGAATGCTCATCAGTATACCCTCAAGCCCACTTTTAGACGTACTCTAAAATATCGTGTTGCCCTGCCTAGCTCTTTATTTCTTGGTCATTATAACCTTTATACATTTAAAATCAATGTTCAGCGGTACCTCTCTTTTTTTCCTCCCTGATTTTCCTGCGCCCCTTATAATGTGTAAGCATTATGAGGGCACTTCAATCCCTTGAAAGCGCGGAAATTATAAAAAAAACTACAAAAACACACCTGAAACCTCAAAGGCATTAAGTGGTATACGGATGAATCAAAGATGGACAACGGGATGGGTGCTGATATATTGGGGCCAAATATCAATATATCGCTACCAACGGGAAAAGGTCTCAGCGTCTTTCAAGCAGAAATACATGGCCTTCAAGTATGAACCAATCTCATCTTTGATAAGCGAATGAAGAGTGTATTTATAAAAAATCTATATAACCCGAAATAAAGGAGCTGCTTATTTTGGACTGAAAGTAAATTGACATTTCACAAACCAGCAAAAAAAATTGATTTCCAGTTTCTGGGGTAAGGAAGATCTGCCAAAACTACGAAGAATGAGGAACAGTTGTCAGCTTTAAAAGTTCTTGCAGAAGGAAGCGGAAGACCACAACAACTAATGACAGAAAAAACAGAAAAAACCCTTTATCTTCGACTAGGACTCTTAAGGAAAAGCTACAAATCAATATAACATCAAGGACAGTTCAAACTGTCTCTACGACTCTACGAAAACGGCTTGAAAAGTTTTTTTTTTTTTTTTGCAAAGAAAAAGCGTCATATTTATATTAGAAAACACCTGGATTTTGGAAGAAATTTCTTATCAAAGCTGCAATCAATTTGTCACAGTGTAATTTAGTCCGATGAGTCCGATGTCTTTGGGAAATTGTATTTTCCGACAATATAACGACTAAAAGCATATGACCAAAGCTCAGTCTCCAGACCCCAGGCCTTTGGTCTTATTTAGATGAGAGAATTCCATTGGATAAACGAGGCAACTTAACATCTTTTGTGGAAACCCTGGAAAATGAATGGGAGAAAATACCAAGTGATATACTAAAAAACCTGGTCTCTAGCATGCAAAAGCGTCTTGTTGCAGTTATAAAGGTGGAGCTATTAGCGACTAAGTTTTTTTAATTTCCAAGAATTTTGAAGATTTGATTTGTTTTTGTTACTTGTTTTGAATTTGCACTTTATTTTGTCTTCTTCCATACTCACCATAAATGGTGACCAGTTAAGAACGACAGGAAAAAAATTTAAATAAAACAACAATGGTGTGAGATAAAAATTATTCTGGTTTAATTTTGAAGCTACGTTCTTGCAATTATGTGGGGAATAGCACATCATTCAAATGGCCACTTTGGCCATTTCCCTGGCAGTGCTTCAAGCTGTCGGTTTAATTTTTGATGTGTCGTGTCGAATGTTGGCCTAGAGCTTGTCCAATGTAGTTGGCTTGTTAGCGTGGACTAAGGACTTGACGTAGCCCTAGAGAAAATAAGCGAGTGGGATCAAATCGCAGGATCGCGGCAGCCAATTGATGAACGCTAGCCGTGAGATGACCCAGTCGCCAAATTTCTCTTTCACAACTTAGAGCGTTGGGTCGCTTGTATGGCATCTAGCGTCGTCTTGTTGGAACCGACAGAAAGTCGTTTAACATCGCTTCTTATCTGATACCATTGATGGTAACGGTGTCTCCTTTCTCATTTTGAAAGAATAAGGTCCAATGATGAAGCCGCACCATAAACCACACCATACAGTCATTGGCCGAACAATTGTGGATTGTGTTTGCTCGAATGAAAGCAATTTTGCTTGTTGGCAAAGCCGCTAAACCGAAAATGAACCTCGTTCTAGTAGATGATTTTTTGACCAAAAACCGGATCTCCGGCCAACATATACAGCGCCCAATTAGCGAACTCACAGCGTTATCTATGGTCGTCTGGCTTCAATTCTTGCGTCAGCACAATGTTATACAAATGTAGACCCATATCTAGTCGCAAAATAAGCTGGTTCAACTCTTTGATACTGGCCACTACGGTGCGGCGGATTGTTAGTGACTTAAGATCCAAAAGAGTATACCCATACTCAAACTTTTCCCCGGTGCGACGAATTACTTACACACTGAAGCCTTGATGACGAACGAATTCACGACAAAATTTACGTTGCGTATTTGCACCTGAGCTGGAATTTCGATAACATATTTTAATAATTTCAGCACGTTAGACAAGCGTATGTTATTGATATTTTTTGACAGCTGCTGAAACTTAACAATTGGAAAAACTATCATTGCTATCTGGTCACCCGTTAGTATAATTTTTTTTTTTTAAACTGATTTACTTCAGTCACCCAAAGGTAGGCCCACAATTATACATAATGAAATTAAAAAGAAACTTAATTAAAAATTCCCCTCTAAAATTAATGAAATGCATTCAAATTTATTTTTGCCCTTTATTTTGTCCGACAGTGTATATGCTTCACTAAAAAACCAGACTGCCACCATTATACCATATATAGGGTTTTCCAATAGGGACTTGACAACTTTGAATTTAATTTGTGAACGCAATCTTTCACTAATTATCAACTGTCTCTGTCAATTTATTCAGTAAACTCAACATTTTCGTCATTGGGCCATATTTTTTCGTCGACTATAACCATCGTCACGTTACTGTGAATGGTCATGATCACCGATTACTTATGGCCAAAATTGGAAGATATGGACTTGGACGACATGTGGTTTCAACAGGATGGTGCCACAAGCTACACAGCACACTCTACAATCGATTTATTGAAGAGTAAGTATGTTATCTCAGGACATGGGTCAGTCGATTGGCCGCCTCGTTCGTGCGATTTAAAGCCGCTTGACTATTTTCGGTGGGGCTACGTTAAGTCATTGGCTTAGGCCAACACGCCGACGACGTTGGAAGAGCTCAGAGCCAACATTGAACGCGAAATAGCGGCCGAAATGTGTGGTCGAGTCGTTGAAAATTGGGTCCAACGAATCGACCGCTGAAAACGTGCACGCGGTGGCCATATGAACGAAGTCGAGTTCCATTCATAAATGTTTTGATTGAACTTCAAGCCAATAATAAAGTTTTTGAAATATCTCAAATGGTTTGCTTTTTATTTAAAAAAAAAAGTCGTCAAGTCGTTATTAGAAAACCCTATACTTACACACTAAGATTACACTTCAAGTGTTATACATTTGAGAAGCAATATCACTTCCGAGCCAACGCCTTCACACATCGCTGCTTAAGATCATATATATATGGGTCTCATATATATATGGAAAATGGGTCTCAAGGTCAAACTCGTGGTCACCATCTTACGTCCCCTTCAGAACATTGTGACTTTTGTCTGAAACATTTTTCGAGATATCGCGTATTTTTCGAGTAATTTTTATGTCTTAAGTTTTATGGCGCCCTCTGTGGGGAAATGAACGCATATTTGAAAAAAGTGTTTCATGTAAAAGAATTGTAATTTTTCACGCAGATTACAAATCTGTTAAAAAAATAGGGGTTCCCATTAAAAAATCAAAATTGACTTTCGTTTGACCTTGATAATGGAGCTTAAGGTCAAACTCCTGGTCACCATCTTATATCCCCTTCAGAACCTTGTGACTTTTGTCTGAAACATTTTTTGCGATATCGCGTATTTTTCGAGTAATTTGGATGTCTCAAGTTAAAAAACTCACCCGGTAGTGGTGGCCAAAACTGTAGCACGCAATGATCTCGCGTGAAAAAATAAAGAAAATTTGAAAAACCTATAGTAATTTTCTTTTTTGTTTTTCTAATCAAAATATTAGAAAATTCATAGCCAATATTTTCGAAAAAGTGATTCAAAATAGGACTTTCCCTATGGACCACTTAAAACGTAGTCGTGGTCAGCGCTTACATTAAATAGTGAATGGCAATCACTGATTTATCAAATTGTTTATACTTTTCCAGTTTTCGTTTGGTGGTGAAAATAAAGAAGAAAATAAAAGTGGAAATAAAGCACTGACGGGTCGAAATTCGATCATCAGTTTGTCTGAGTCTCTCATTTTGCTCTCTCTCTCTTTCTCTCCCTCTCTTTGCTCAAATTAAAGAACGGCAATAAGTCTTGCGATACCGAGATGATATTGGCAGGATCGAAATTAAGGCTAAGTTCAATTTCACTATTGTCGCTGTATGGCATGGGGTAGTTAATTTGAATGGCATTTTGTTGCTTAAATTTACCACTTGCCGGGGCCCCTGGCCATTACAATACAAAAAAAAAAATTACTTTATATCCCTTATTTCAACGACTCATACCAAATTTACAAATTTTATCGGAATTCAAATCCAGATCAGTCATCAGTTGGTTTGCTCGTTATCGAGGACTACAATCCAATTAGCAAGCTGATGTTTGGAAAGGTTTTCTGATCCTTCCAAAGCCAAATTAACAGTTGGTTTGATACAGCAAGCAATACAATTGTGTAATTGTTCGCCATCTAGCAGTCTATTTACATAGCTTTATCTTTTTTTTTCTAACACCATGTGTTTCTTTTCAACCATACTATATTAGATTTTTTCAAATCGAGATGTCGATGTGATTGAATTTTCGACTTTTTGCAGTCGGAAGGCCATCGTTTTTAAAACGCTTCAACCGTTTTATGTCCAGAATTTTAATTTTTCCAAAGTTTCAACATCACAGATGGGCGATGTATAAACGAAAAAGTGGTTATTAAATTTTCATACATCGTCCGAGGTGGCCATCACTAGTGCTTTCCAATGAAGCTGCTCCAAGCCTTTACGTAATTGCGTTTAAGCTACCCAAAGGAGTGTTTTCCAACTCACTCTACTATCTTCTAATCGCGTTAAGTTGTGAATTAATGAGATATAGACAAAGCCAATAGAAAAGACTGGTTTATAGCGCAACAAGATTGAAAATTAAAGCACGAATCCTTTGTTATTTTGTCTATTCTATTTTTAAGGACTCCGCAACAAAATACTACCTTATTGGTGTTGCAACTTAACACCATTTTGTTGTGTCAATTCCCGGAGACCCACCCAGTAATTTGTCCCGCTTTTTTTAGCTAAAAAGGAACCCCTGAACCATAAAGATTTTGGCAAGAAATGATAAATTCCAAACGATTGCTATAGAATAATGAAAAGTGAAACTCATTCTGTCCTGGTTTGCCCACTTCCATCTTTATTTATATTCAAATTAGTTGAGCATTTGAATTTAACGATGAACTAGACTACAAGGTGCCAAGTGCTCAGTTATCATGAACAGAAACGGATCCAGATAAAGATACACATATGTATAGAAATAACAGCAGAGAAACTCTTTTCGTTTTGAGATACCAGTCACCAGTTACCAGCCTGCACAAGGATACCGAACCATGAACCAGGAACATTTTGATTAATAATAAGATGAAGAAATTTTCTTAGAATGGTTGGTGTTGCCACAGGCGGCTTTTCGTTTGTTCTTTCAATCGTCTGTCCGTCCCACCGGAGTAATCATCATAAATTTTGGAAAACATAGATTGCCATCAAGGAGGCAAGATCTAGGCTTCTTTAAAGGCAGACCAAGGATACAAGGTATAAAAGTTGTATTTAATTAAATTACAAAAACTAAACACCACCAATCAATATGTTTTGTCCTTTTGAAAGTGACAAGGGATGCGAAGACGGGTTATAGCTGGGAGGGGATGCGTTAACATGGTGTATAATCAACTGTGTAATGTTCATATTTATGTTTTGTAATTTAGTTGGATTGTTATGCAAATTGCCGGTCACAAAATTTACATCTACCCTAAGGGACAGTGTTAATGAATTTATTTTTGGCAACATCTGAGAAGTAGACGACAATAACTGAAAGGATGAAGAAGGATACGGCTTCTTATTTATCGAACAAAGCAAAATGGCAACTGTTTGCTTCACCTTCGTCAAATGAGATTCGTTTTCTCAATTTGGAAAGTAATCTAAATGATGAAGGCTTGGAAACACGAGGGGTTTTGTGTGCTTTTGTGGAGAGACGACAGAAATGACTGACATTTAAATTGTTTTAATATTTCTCTTGTACTAATATACGAGTAATATTGTAATTTGCAAGCCCAAAATCAAAGGATGTTTTTCATTCGCAATCGAATAACATCTACATTTTTACACCTAACTCCCTCTTCTTTTCGTTCTTAACCCTCTACCGCATACGAAGCCAAATAGGACTTTGCATTTTAAGATGACTTCAAATTGTTTTTGTCTATTAGTGTATAACATTTCACATAAAAACGTTATTTTTTGTTTCTGCCTGACATTTATAGCTAGTGGTTTTAATTTATTTAGGATTTTCTAATAACGACTTGACAACTTTTTTTTTAAATAAAAAGCAAACCATTTGAGATATTTCAAAAACTTTATTATTGGCTTGAAGTACAATCGAAACATTTATGAATGGAACTCGAGATCGTTCATATGGCCATCGCAAGCACGTTTGCAGCGGTCGATTCTTTGAACCCAATTTTTAACGACTCGACCACACATTTCGGCCGAAATGGCCGCTATTTCGCGTTTAATGTTGGCTCTGAGCTCTTCCAACGTCGTCGGCGTGTTGGCATAAACCAATAACTTAACTTAGCCCTACAGAAAATAGCCAAGAGGCGTTAAATCGCACGAACGAGGCGGTCAATCGACTGGCCCATGTCTTGAGATAGCATGCTCACCATACTTACTCTTCAATAAATCGATTGAAGCGTGTGCTGTGTGGCTTGTGGTACCATCCTGTTGAAACCACATGTCGTCCAAGTCCATATTTTCCAATTCGGGCCAAAAATAATCGGTGATCATGGCGCGATAACGCTGACCATTCACAGTAACGTGACGATCGTTATCGTCGACGGAAAAATATGGCCCAATAACGCCGCCGTCATGCAAACCGCACCAAACAGATATTTTTTGTGGATGAAGTGGTGATTCATGAAGCACATGTGGGTTTTCACCCGACCAATAACGCATATTTTGCTTATTGACGAACCCATTGAGCCAAAAATGAGCTTCGTCACTAAAGACGATTTTGCGACTCCGAATATCTGTAGAAAATTTTTATAATTTGCAGACGTTGCTCGTTAGTGTACTTTACCACGATGAAAATGTTTAGTTTACTGAATTAATTGACAGTGACACTTTGATGATTAGTGAAAGAGTGCGTTCACAAATTAAATTCAAAGTTGTCAAGTCCCTATTGGAAAACCCTATATTTTCCATGAACCTGGTGCCGGTGTGTGTAAGGTGGTGGGTGACAACATGCATTCAACTCTATTAGGTGAACTTGGGAAAATGATGACAATGTGGAATGTGGAGTTTCTTAATGTTTGCGACGTTAACTGATATTAACTGCTAAGGTGTATTGCCTGAAATTATAATAAGTTTTGACAGAAATTTGAGTATTTCAGGATGAAAGATGTAAATATTTTCTAACGGGTTATAAAGCATTCCAAAGTAAATAGCGGGCGGTACAGTGGTTTTTGTGAAAAATGATTTTAAAGTTGATATTGAATAGTTTACCCCAAATATGGAAAGTGACGATTGCGTTGCCTTAGTGGCTAAGAAATTCCTATTTTTCGTGTGTGTATACCAGCTTTAATTTGAGCAAGTTGATATTTTTCTCAAAGAAATCGAGGGTCTATTGTACTCAGTTGACTTCAATGATGTCTATTTAATTGGGGAAATAAATATTTATATTCTTAAAATTCAAGTGGACAAGTGATGGGCCTATGTTCTTAAGTTTGTCAATGGGTTTTCACTCATGTTTAATATACCAAAAAGACCTCTTCGTGCATTGATCATATCTTTCTTAGGTCCAGAAATACTACTAATGCTCATACTTAGCGCTTAATATTACTGATTAGTCGGCCACAGGCACCGCTTTTAAATAAGTTTTAAATGAAAGTGAATCAACTGCTGCCTCGAAGATTGCTGATAGCAAACAGATACAAAAAATTAATTAATCAAAACTCAATCAGTCCTTGATCCGAGAAATGTGGATTTCGGTGTTCTTTAAAGGCCTTTTCGGGGTTTTCAAAGAGAATAAATAGCTCTATCGAAACTTGGAAAGGAAAAAAATAATTTTTACTCGTTGAATAAGAATGAGCTAAAGCCTTTATTAAAAAAAAGAAAAGAAAACAGATCCAACCCTAGAAAGCAATGGCGTATAGTCAATAGTATCCTAGGAAACAACCAGAAAGAAGATAATTCGAAATTCCTCAAAAATTAGCAATAGAGCTATCAATACTAATAGGGAATTGTGCGTCCCTTAAATATTCTGCTGAAAACGCTAAGCCAATGCACAAAATAGTAAAATTTTAGTGGACAAATCGAACTCATTTTCTTCTTCGTTCAGCCTACTTACTAATTCTGAACACTTTCCGTTATTAACATTCTTGAGCAAAAAAAAATCATGAGAAACAGATAGTTTAAGTACGTTAAGTTAAGTTATTAAAAGTAAAATCAATTCTAAATTGTTTTGTTTTTATTATTAATAAAAGTTTTGAAAGTTTAAAATTTCCAGATGTTCCTGCAACATCCATCGTAATTCCAATTTTTAGAAAGGGTAACTTAGTTGGCCAAATAACTATAGGCTCACATCGCATGTATATGATTTTTTTAAAAATATTCCAAAAATTAGCAGTAAATAGAGTGATTGCATTATAAGCAAAGACAAAGTTTTATAATAAGTCACAGATTCGGTTTGTTAAAGGCAAATGTACTGAGGATGTGATTATGTATGGTGTCCTGGATAACTACCTAAAGTCAGTTGGCGTTTTCCCTGACTTCGATTTGATGAAACATGATATATTGCAGCAAAAACTGTTCCATGCCGGGCTTAGAAGAAACAATATTGATTGGTTCAAATAATTCACATAAATAAGGAAAAAAAGTAATGCAATACTGGTGTTCGATAGGACCAATACTCTTTCTAGTCTACATCAATTCCATTTTTAACGTAGCCCTTAGGGCCATGAGGATGACATTGTTCTCTCGTATGCAGACAGTAACATAATAGATATAAAAAATGAATTAACATCTGATCTGTATCTGCTTTGAATTTGGCTTAACTGCTACCATATATTTCTAAATACAAAGTCTAAGGGCATGTTATCTTCCCTGTCAAACTCTGGCTTGGTGATTGAGGAGATTCGTTGTCACTACCTCGGATGTGATAATGAATGCCGTTCAGATAATTAATTTGCACTAGATTGTGTTAAAAAGTTTAGGTATCTTGGAGATTTAACAGACAACAAATTGTGCTGGAAGTCTGACATTATGTCAGTAAAAAAGTTGGTTTACATCCCCATGAACAAAATGCATTATCTACTTAACCTCTACTACTTAATTCTGCTAATACCAATCTACTATGCACTGATTTATTAACTGTATATTGCGCTTTATCAAAAATGATACATTTTGATTTTCATATGCTATTGGGTATCTAATTTAATTCATGCGGTTTTTTTCTTTTCAAAATTTGAACGTTTATTTAAGAAAAACATGTACAATAGTATTACTCAAAGTATTACCCATCTGAAGCTATGACTTTTTCCCATCTTTCTGGCAATTTGTGGATCCCATCTCAAAAGAACTGCGCCGGCTTGGCAGCCAAGAATGAATCAAGCCAATTTTTGATATTCTGCTCTGATGTGAACCGGATTTTAGTGAGGGCGTTCTGCATTGACCGGAACAAATGGTAGTCAGAAGGGGCAACGTCTGGGCTATAAAGCAGGTGGAGTAAGACTTTCTATCCACTGTTTTCCAAATAGTTTTTAACCGGAATAGCAACGTGGGGCCGAGCGTTGTCATGATGGAAAATTATTGCCTCGTGTCTGGCCGCAAATTCCGGGCGTTTTTCGGCTGCTGCTCTCTTCAAACGGATTAATTGTGTTCGTTAGCGTTGTCCATTGATGGTTTCATCGGGTTTTAGCAGCTCATAATACAGCACACCTATCTGATCCCACCAACTACAGAGCATTACCTTCGCGCCATGGATATTCGGCTTTGCAGTTGATTTGGCTGGTTGGCCGGTTTTCACATATGATTTTTTGCGCTTGGGGTTGTCGTAATAGATCCATTTTTCATCACCAGTAACAATCCGATGCAAAAATGACTTTCTTTTGTGGCGTTCCAGCAGCATTTCGGACATGCAAAACCGCCTTTCGACGTCTCTCGGCTTGAGTTCATGTTTTTTTTGCTTTTGAATATATCCAGCTGCCTTTAAACGTTTTGAAATGGCTGCTTGAGTGACACCCAAAAATTCTGCGAGCTCTTCTTGTGTTTGGCAACAATCTTCATGGAGTAATGCTTCCAGTTCTTCATCCTCAAACTTTTTTGGCTGCCCAGTGCAAACCACTTTTGGCACGTTCGCTCAGCTAGCGCATGTTCACCATAAACTTCCACCAAAATACGATGACTTTCGGCAGCAGTTTTCTTCATGAAGAAGAACTCCCCGTAAAAACACTTTTTCAGGCACAAAGTTCGACATATTTAGTGAAAAAAAATTATTGTTGTTTACGCTTTAAATGAATGACGTACAATGACAGTAGCTTTCCAATGCATGTTCCAATGGCATAATAATAATAAAATAATACAAGTTACGCCATCTCTTAGCAAACCGCACGAATTAATTATAATAACTTTCTTCTCAATGGCGTTATTGAATCCATTTTTTGTGAATGTTTTTTTGTCCTTCTTGTTTTCCGCATAAATTCGAAAAGCTTCCAACAGAGGTCTCCCCATAAAATGAAAACTTCATAATCCTATCTTTGTATCATTTTTGTTACAAATAACTTTTCATATGAACAACTTTCGATACAGTTATGTTAACTCAAATGTGTACCGTCATTCAAATGAGTTAGGGTTTCTTTCGTGTTCTTCATAAGATTTTACATATTTTATTTATACAATTTTCTTGAAAAAATGGCATTACGACCGAAATTTTTGAAGGACGAAGAAATTGGGGTAGCTATCGATGATAATGAGGAAGATGTATTGGGAGATGAAACCGATTTCGTGCCAGAGGAAGAAGAGAGATCATCAAAAAGATAATCAGGTCCATGTGAACGTTGATCCATTATTCCTGGCTAAAGACGGCATTGTTTGGAGTCCAACACCGTTTCCAATTGTTCGCTTATGAGCTTTTAATGTGATGACCTTGCAACCAGGTTGTTTCAAATACATTCATTGTAAAGCGAAAAATTCATGTTAAATTTTTCAGGTGTGACAATATATGCATCGAGCCGAGTTGACAGCATATTGTTTTGTTTTTGTTGTTTTTTCCACAGCCACGGAAGGTGTCAAGGGTTTGAATCCCGTGCGAGGCAATTCTCTGAAAAAGTTTTTTCATGGAATTTGTATGTAGTTATATGTAAACCTGTCGGCGTCAACTCTGACATGAGGGCATAACACTGATGTTGGAGTGGTTGTTGGCTGGGTTAAATGTAACGAACTAACAACTAGCATGTACTAAGACCCACTGGTTGAGGATGCACTGGCTTAACAACCACCTCTGGGAAAAATATCGAAACCTAATATAACTGAGTTTCAAACTACTACACCATCCTCCCGCGCACTGGTGAAAAGTCAGTAAAAGGGTATTCGTATTCACGGAATTAGAAAAAAAAATTGACAACTCAAATAAGTATGGCAAGTATTTACATGGAAACAAACACATCGAAATAGATGTTAATTTGCTAAATGCTTACTTGGCTATTTTAATATTGGCTGGAGTTTACAAGTGTGTTTCATGTCAATGGTTGGGTTATGTTGTCGTTGTATTTATATGCATTTTTAATAATTAGTGGATCTAAAAATGAAACGATGCACGACTTGTTCGATGCTAACTATGGACGACCACATGTCTGTGTCTGTGATTGATGTCACAGAGGACGTTTCTTTACATCCACAAAATTATTTGTTTTTATGATGTACTAACCCGACGTAAGCAATAAAGTGATGATAAACTTGCACCGATTCGAAATCTTTGGGAAAAGTAGTCTGAGCTCCTTCAAATGTACTACAACCCACATGACTGCGTTACAGTAGATGAGCAGTTTCTTGGCTTTCATGGGCGATGCAAATTTTGTCAGTACATGCCATCCAAGCCAGAAGGATATGGCACAAAATTCTGACTTCTTGTTTGCGCTCAAACCTGTTACGTATGGAAAATACAACTATATTTGGGAATAGCAGGAATTTCGGAGAAAAATCAAGGAGAACGGGTTGTACTTTATTTGGTTGATGGACTGAAGGGAAATAGCATCACGATGGACAATTTTTTTCCATAGCACAGTTTATCTCAAAAGCTTTTGCAAAAAAAATTAACAATGGTTGGAACTATGCACCGAAATAAAAGAAGTATTCCACTGAGGCTTTTAATCTGCAAGAATGTTCCAAGATACGAATCCAGCTTTGCGTTTACTGAGGATACATGTCTTGTCTCATATATAAGCCACAAAAATTAATGCGTGGTTGTCATGAGCACGATGCACAATAAATCCAATATTGGTGAAAATCCAAATAAATAACCAGAAATGATTTTATCTTATAATGCGACAAAGTGTGGTGTTGATACTGTTGATAAGATGCCAGCTACAGTACCAAAAGAAAAAACAATCCATGGACAATGGCTGTTTTCCATAATATTATTGACGTCTCGGGCTTTAAAGCTTACATTATATTCAACGATGTCAAGCCAAACTGGAAACCAAGACAAAAGCATGTAAAACGAAAATGTTTTCTACATAACTTGGCTATTTCATTTGCAATAAAATATATTCAGCAGCGAGCACAAGCCCCAAGAACTACATCTTCTATATCGTTAATGTCAGTACAGGCTCATCGTCCCGATCATATTCGCCAGAGTCAAAGAGACAGAAGACCACAGCAATACCGAACAAGCGCGGAAGATGTTACAAGTGCTACTATTCAATGTGTGCAACAGACCTGTTTGTAGGGAGATCCACGCCGAATTTATTTGCAGTAAATGCATTGAACAAAAATAAAATTGTATTTTATTGAAAGACACTTATTTTCAAATAAATATATACTACAATTTTGACGTAAATCATTTTTACAGTGCGCTCTCATAGAAAAATACCTATGTATCAAAAATGATACAAAGGATAGAATTCTTATTTTTTTTTTTTGTTTTAAGCGCGATCTACGGTTAACGTCTAGAGTACGGTCTTGCATGTTGCGTGCATAATGAATCTGATGCCTGATTCCAGAACAAAATTATCAGATAAATATTCCATACAAATAAATTCGAGCGCTCGCCGCCGTTATTTCAATCAGTGAAAGCACTTTCTCTTTGATATCTTTATCAGCCCTTTTTGGCATCAAAGACCATCACAGATTTCATCATTTAATTTGAAGGGTTCTTTCTGCCTAACATACCAAACGTTTACTGGTCTACAGAAGTTATTTCAACATATTTTCATCATCGACTGTGACTGTAACATTACCTACTCATTTCTACAGGTTTTTATTCTAATGTTGATGCCTTGCACTTTTTGGTTATATTTCTAGACATTTTTTCTTAAGAAGTAGCCCCCCCTTTCCTCGTTTGCGATCGTCCATTATTTTTCTTATTCTTACGGAAATGGCGAGGTTTTTCCCTGCTAGATGAGCAAATAGACGGTTCTTCTACATTTATAAATTACTTAAAAATGTATGACACAGATTACCACACTTTCTGGGATTGCGGTGGCACGAACATATGTAGGTAGATCAAAGTGCGAAAATTCCATACTGCAAATCCAAACGTCGTTATGTATTTTTGTTTAGGATGCTCTTTGAGAGCGAATCTCTATCTGAGGCTCTCTGTCAAGCAGTAGTATTCCTAAAAGATTTATTATTATTATTATTTTTTTTTTAAATGCCTTTTTCAACCTCCGACGCAAAAAAGGGGTGTTACAAACTTAACATGTGTATCTGTCTGTGGCATCGTATCTCCCAAACGGCTAAACCGATGTCGATGTTTTTGTTTTTTGAGTGGAAACTTGATCAAGAGTGTTGATAGCTTTAATTCAAGCAAATCTGTTCAGCCATTTTCTTATAAGCTTGCGTTATTGTTCGAAAGCCATTAAGTAAAAGAGGCGGCTTACACTCGAAAGTGTGATAGAGCCGATTTAATAAACTTTTTAGGTTTTCATTGGGGAGATCAGGTATTCCAAAAGGCACAGTATCGCATGCTAAATCCTTCCTTTCCAGTAAGTTGCAGCGTTTTTACAGAGTTACTATTTCTGCATTATTCCTCGTTTTAATGGTGATTATACTTCAATTAACTCATTAACTCTTATATATTAGAAAAAATGCTTAAAAATTAGGTTAATTAACATTAAATTAAACTATTCTTACATACTGGCCACATGTGGGCACTCTAAGTTAAATCTAATAATTAAACTGTGTCTTTCGACGTTTTATACAGTCCATAGAAACATTTTTTAAAAGCAAACAACTTAGTAAATAAACATTTTTATTGCATTATAAAATTTAAAATTGAAACAAATTACCTAAAAATAAATCTAAGCCTTCTTAGCCTATTCATTGCATAAATATGTATACTATCTTATTGTATATATTGTTCGGTTATAATTTTTTTTAAATTTTTATATATTTTTATTTTTATTTTTTTTCATTAAACCTAATCCGACTTAAGGCTATGTAAGCTGGCGACGTCTAAAAGTCGTTTTTAATTCCTTATGAAGCTACGTTGTAGTAGAGGAGTTCTAAGAAACTCCTTCAACAAGCCGCGAGATCAGTTTGTCCTGTGAGGTCATCGCTCTTGCAATGTGCCTTCGAGTCAACTTTATGACGAAACTGTCCACTCTTAATAGATTCGGTTTATTGAACTAGGTGGCTAAAAAATCATCACCCCGTCAATTCGAATTTGACATTTGTGGAGTAAAGAGATACAAAATACACGTCAAAAAGACACGAATCGCTGTAATCCTAAAGAATGCGGAATAAATGTTACGATTTTTTTGCGGAATAACATGTTGGCAGTTTTGGCGCAGCGTGAATTTTGGCTCGACACAGACTGAGTAAACACTAGAAGAGTGTGGGACAACACGAAATGCTGCCAGGCTTGGCCGATCCGTAGCAGCCTTTCTGCTGGGAATATCGCAGCTGTGGTTGAAGAGGTCGCAGAGGACCCCGGAGCATCGACCTGACCACGTGCCACGCAATTGGACATCAATCAACGGTCTTTACAATTGAAAAACTGTGAAATGTTCCCTTACAAAATACAGATAGTGCATCAGCTGTAAGCTGTTGACGTTAAGCGCGTGTAAACTATGCTCAAGCCATTCCGAATCTCGACCACGAGGTAGACAACTTTTCATCGAAAATTATCATAATCGATGAGACCCACTTCCGTTTCTTTGGATATGTGAATGAGCAAAATATTTGCTTCTAGGGCACCAATAATCCGCGTATAACCCACGAAGAGCCATTACACTCGCTCAAAGTTACTGCATGGTGTGGTATTTACGCTGGAGGCGTCATCGGGCGTTATTTTTTCGAAAACGCTGGGGTCAAACGACTACTGCGAATGGCTAGCGCTACAGAGCAACGGCGTATACTGCCCGAGCCACAACCGAAATTCTGAGGGCTGAATTTGCGGGTCGCCTAATCTCTCCTTTTGCCATTTTTTTCTGGTATTCTAGAGGCCCCAGACAAAGGCGTCACAAATATCGTTAAATTTTATCGAAATTACTTTACAAAAGTATACTCGTTTTAATGACCATCTTTGGACCTGATCTGTACGCGATTAAGACATTTGCGTACACTATAGCATGGTGAAGTGAACCTGTCAGATCACGTGTGTAGAAGAATAATAATTACGTGAGAACATTCTTTCGCAACTCACTGTCATATTGTAATACCATATATCTCCTAGCTGCAGGTAATTAACCTGAAGTCTCCAAATCTAATGTAACGATGTGTAAATACGACTAACACCAGCAGTGATAGTCGGTTAGCAGTGCACCAATAAAACAAATTATTTTTTGTCAATAATGTTGTTTTTTTTTTATTTTTGCAACTACATCTCCCCCTACAATTTTCAGAAGAGTGATTCGAAGAGTAAATCAAATGTTTTTTTTTTTTTTGCTAATTTCGGTGTTTGTGGCGAAACTACGGGTTTTTCTTCCTTATATTCTGGAAATTCATTTTGATAAGAGTGTTTTTGACAATGTCTGTCCAGGCTTATGCAGGAGTTTCCATCGATAAGCAAGGAACTTAGCATCAACGATTCAGTCCCTCCATGTGACCGTGAATCTAGTGTTGGATCCAGCGACGAAGAAGAGACGGTTGGTGCTGAACTATTGAAGCTGCGAAGAATTTGTGAAAAAAAGGAGGAGATAAGGAGGCTGAAACAGCAACTACGGGAGTTGCAACTGGATGAGAAAATAAATTTCTAGACAAACCTCTGTCTGCAATTTTAGAGATGTGAAAATATGGAAGAGTGAGTTTCTGGATCGAACAGTTCGAGGAGTGTTCGGAGGTCTTTAGCTTAGATGTCCGAACTTGGACACAGCTAAAAAGTTCATTACAAAGTGAGTTCCTCAAAATGGTAAGAAGGACCAACGTGTAGAACGAGCTTAGTGTTAGTGTAAGAAGAAAACATCGCGAAGAATCAATGCAGCAATATGTTTTGCACTTGTAGGAGATTGCATCTCACAGCAAAATTGAAGAGGAGGATCTTATACAATATAAAATAAAAGGTATCCCTGATTAAGAAGTGAACAAAAGCTTTTTGTGTAGAAACTATTGAAAAATTGTAATCAGCCCTTCGGAAATACACCAAATTGAAGAACACCCACCGCGATAACACAGAGCGAATAACTAGGTCGACATCAAATACCCCACATACCCGTCGTGCACAAGCAAGCAAATCAAAAGCACTTGCCGACAGCTCGCAATTGTCTAAACAACCAAATACGAGATTCCAGGGAAAGTATGTAACATTCTACAAGTGCGGACAGCCTGATCATATTTCAACAAGATGCGAAAGCAAAACTCCAGTAATAATACTGCAACGTGTTGAAACGGTTTATGTCAACAACACCCCAACAACAAGAACAAAAGATGATAATGATTTCGAACACAATATTCAATGCATATGGACCAGCGATGAAATGGAAGCTTTAGTTACGTTTCTATCGCTTTTGAATTCTTGAAATCCTATCAGTTTTCTTCAAGAACGATTCCTGCCGTCCTATTTAAACCCAAAGACAAATACTTGGGAATCAACAATAATCTATTGGAGGCAACTGGAAGTATCAGACCCAAGATGGAGTTCAAATGTTTAATTATTAATACTAAATTATTAATTTTAAAGAATTTCTCAATGACATATTCTCTCATTTTAGGTAGAGATCTCATAAAGAAAACGGGCTTATCATTTGAAAAACTAAATCGAAGCATCAGCAGCATTCAAGACCCAATAACAACAATCAAAAATATCCAAGAACAACAATCTACATCATCTCTACTTGATGACGATAACATCGCTTCTTAATATCGACATTTCAGATCGAGGTGAGTTAGATTTGAATATTAATCCCAGTATATGTGAGGATGTTAAAAAGAGAATTAGAATTTTAATTGCGAGAAACTGATTTCGAAATGAAGATAACCTGTCTAAATATGGTATATCCCTTTCCATTGTGCATCTAGAAGGCTGCCGCATACACACAAACTTTCGTTCCAAAAGTTACTTGATGGATTATTGGCTAAGGGAACTATTTGTGAGTCTAGCTCCCCTTATGTTTCGCCGATAGTGTTAGTTCGTAAAAAGAACAATGAACTTAGAACTTGTATCGACTTTAGAGAGCTCAACAAAATCACTTTACGCGATAATTATCCCCTGTCACTTATAGAGAATCATATTGATGGCCTAAAAAATTAAACATATTTCAGTACACTAAACGAGTCGAGTTTATTACCCCAATGGGACAATACGAGTATACGAGGATGTCGTTTGGCTTGAAAAATGCTCCTTCTGTCTTTGAGCGATTTATGAAACATATTTTCGGATATCTTATCACAACAGAAAAGATACTTACCTACTTATACGATATTCTTATCGCAACCGTTTCTATTGAAGAACACTTTGAAATTTTAGAATCAGTGGTTAAACTAATTGCAAATAATAATTTGCAAATTAGATCCGATGAGTGCAAGTTTATGCACACAGAAATTGTTTACCTTGAATATAGGGTCACAGAAGATGGTATCAGGTCTAATGAAAGTAATTTGTATTCAATTAAAGGCCTTCCGATGCCAACGTGTACTAAGGACGTGAAAAGCTTCTAAGGACTTTGCTCCTGCTTCCGTATGTTTATAAAGCATTTTGCTTATATAGCTAAGCCGTTTTATGATCTGCTAAAAAGGAAATGGAAGCGTTCAATTGCTTGAAATAGTTCTTGCTTTAAATAGTCCGAACAGTCCTACAGAATTGCATTGTGATGCAAGTTCTATTGGATTCGGAGCTGTTTTAATGCGGTGACAGATAGATGGGAAGCATCACCTAATTTTTTATTTTTCGAAGCGAGCATTCGAAGCAGAAATTAAGTATCACAGCTACGAGCTTGAGACACTTTCAATAATATATGCTCTTAGAAGATTTAGAGTCTATCTAGCGGGAGTGTCTTTCAAGATAATAACTGATTTTCAAGCTTTGACCTTAAATTTAAAGAAAAAATCTTTAAATCCTTGAATATCTAAATTTGCTTTAGAGCTTCAAAGTTTTGATTTCATTGTTAAGCACAGGAAAGGTGATCGAATGGCTCATGTCATGTCAATGTCTTAGCCGCTGCGCAAAAACAGGATCCAAATATAATTTCTATAGCGAACGATCTTGAGAAAAGCGAAGGTCATTTATATTAAATAGTGGATGGTGTGGATAGTGTTACCAGCACTTATCTGGTTGTTGTTGGTTCCCTAAGATGAAAGACAAAATCAAGGCCTACATTCAGACTTATGTTGTTATGTTGTCTTATGTTTATATTTTGCGTCTCGTTCTGGTAAAGTGGAAGCAACCTTGCATTCGATTTCACATTACACATTGACTCTCTTGGGTCTCTGTCGAATTCTCCGTCAAATAGAAAACATGTTTTACAGGTAATCGATGCGTTGACTAAGTTTATTAAACTTTATCCGGTTAGAACAACTCAAAGCAAAAAAGCGATTAGGTGTCTTACATCGTTATTTGAAAATTATTCTAGACCTCAGCGCATTTTTTCTGATAGTGGCACTTGTTTCACGTTAAAATAATTTCAAACACATCAAAGTTGCGACGCATTCACCACAGTCAAATGCACAGGTAGAATGAACAGGAATCGAATTCTCCCTTCAATGCTTGCAAAAGTCTATGGTTCAAATACAACAAGTAATTGGGATAGGCATTAAGCGAAGATAGAGTTTGCGCTCAACAATACTGTTTAAAGAAACACATGGCTCACCCCGAGTGTATTGCTTTTTGAAAATGATCAAAAAGGGGTATTTTCCCATGGCCTGAAAGAGTTTCTCGACAGTAAGTTTAGAGAAGAACGACCTGGTTTAGGGGATGCTAGGAATAGGGCGCTTCAGAATATAGAGAGTTCTCAAATTATGAATAAAGATTATTTTCACAATCGTCACAAACTACAAAAGAAATACAGGTAAGGTGATTTGATTATGACTAAAAATAATGTGACAACACCAGGTGTAAAAAAAAATGCTTTTAGCTAAATTTCGAGGTCCGTATGAGATCAAAAAAGTTCTTCCAAATGACAGATATCTTGTTTCGCATATTTAGAGGTTCCAGTTGACTCGATTAACCTATAAAGGCATATAAAGGCATCCTGATAATATGAGGTATTACAAGGTAGAGACCGTTGATAGATCCAGTGATGACTTGGATCTTTCTAAACATTCTAGAGATCTCGGTCCTAGCGCAGAAACATGATATTGTACTTTGATAACCTAATTGCACATTTTGAAAATCAAGCTCATTTTCCTTATGTATTGAATTCTTATACTCATATATTTTGTATGAATTATTTTATTTTCACTTATAGCATGTTTAATATTATTATTACTTTTTTTTAACACGCATTATTCATATGTATATGTATAGAGAATAATTTCATATCTTGTCATTACATACTACAAATATTGAAATATAGGGTTTTCCAATAGGGACTTGACAACTTAATTTGTGAACGCACTCTTTCACTATTCATCAAACTGTCACTGTCAATTTATTCAGTAAACTCAACATTTTCATCATAGTAAAGTACACTAACGAGCTACGTTCTCCGATTGGATTCTGGAGAAGATGCGCCAAGATGATGAATTTCATCGCAAAATCATCTTCAGTGACAAAGCTCATTTTTGGCTCAATGGGTTCGTCAATAAGCAAAATATGCGTTATTGGTCGGGTGAAAACTCACATGTGCTTCATGAATCACCACTTCATCCACAAAAAATAACTGTTTGGTGCGGTTTGCATGTCGGCGGCGTTATTGGACCATATTTTTTTCGACAATAACGATCGTCACGTTACTGTGAATGGTCAGCGTTATCGCGCCATGATTACCGACTATTTTCGAACCGAATTTGAAGATATGGACTTGGACGACATGTGGTTTCAACTGGATGGAGCCACAAGCCACACAGCACACGCTACAATCGATTTATTGAAGAGTAAGTATGGTGAGCGTGTTATCTCAAGACATGGGCCAGTCGATTGGCCGCCTCTGTCGTGCGATTTAACGCCGATTGACTATTTTCTGTGGCACTACGTTAAGTCATTGGCTTATGCCAACACGCTGACGACGCTGGAAGAGCTCAGAGCCAACATTGAACGCGAAATATATATATATATATGACTGAGTCGTTGAAAATTGGGTACAACGAATCGACCGCTGCAAACGTGCCCGCGGTGGCCATATGAACGAAGTCGAGTTCTATTCATAAATGTTTTGATTGTACTTCAAGCCAATAATAAAGTTTTTGAAATATCTCAAATGGTTTGCCTTTTATTAAAAAAAAAAAATTGTCAAGTCGTTATTAGAAAACCCTATAGTTAATGAATATTCCATTGTGATCGGGTCGATCACCTTGTCAGGATGGCCGAGCTGTAGAAAAATAATTATTACGTGACTACATTCATGCAACACACTGTCGTATTGTAATATTTCTGCTGCTGCAATTATCTCACGAAAAATAGCCGCTCATCTGACAAGATGATTGACCTGAATTCTCCAAATCTAATCTAACGATGTATAAATACGGCCGACACCAGCAGCGGTAGTCAGTTAGTGGTACATCAATAAAACAAATTATTTCTCGTCAATTATATTGTGTTTTTTTTTATTTTTGCCGCTACATCTCCCCCTACATATGTTTAATGTAAAATGTTCCAGCAGAAGTCACATCACGCTTTTCACAACGAACTGTATATCTGTGAGCATATTGAGAAGAATATATGTTACAGCAGTGGTTTACTGATTTCCAGTCTGTTTAGCTTGAAGAAGAGTCCCTCTAACCATATGATATCAAAGACCAAAATCTTTCGAAGACGCTAAATTGAAGGCATTGCTCGATGAAGATCTGTACTAAACGTAAGATGAGCTTGCCTCAGCATTAGGAGTTATCTGCCAAGCCATTTCCGAGCGATTGCATGCGTTTGTAAAGAGCGTTGAACGTCGTTTTTTCGCACGTGAACAACTGCTCCTGCGGCATCGTGACAGGTGATGAAAAATGGATTCATTACAGCAACTCAAAAAGAAGAAAGTCATGGGGACTGCCAGATCATGCTTCTACGTCGTCGGCTTGGCCGAATATTCGCGCTGCGAAGATTATGCCGTGTATTTGGTATGACCAGGTCGGTTTTATTTATTAAAAGCTGTTCAAATCCAACGGAATCATCACTGGGGAAACAGTATCAACTTCAATTGATGCGACTGAGCCGTCCGATTATTACTTATTCCATTCGATGGCATATGGTCTGGCTGATTCGCACTTCCGCTTATATGAAGAGATCAAAAAATGGCTTGATTCGTGGATAGCCTCAAAAGATAAACACTTTTACCGTAACGGTATTCGAGCTCTGCCAAAAAGATGGAAATTAGTTGTAGCTAGCGATGGGCAATACTTTGAATGATTCATTTGTAACCATTTTTTCACAGCGATAACTTAGTTGCACACCTAGTATATTTTTCTCTTCAACCCACTTAATCAGGACTCTATTGATCACCTTTCCGAACACCTTACTGATGTTTGGAAGAAGACTAATCCACCTTTTTGGTTATGGGGTGTAACACCACAGTTTTCGAATGCGCTGGATAATGGGTTTCATTCATTGCATTATTAAACAGGATCGTAAACATGTTTACCACTTCTAGTGTGGGATGCCCAAGCACAATGTTCGGTATTCCATTGATTTCCACTGATTATTCTTCGCACTGAGCTGGGTGAAACCCGAGCTCTCGAATCGTCAGTCAACTATTTCATTTTGAAGGTAGAAATTGTGCACAAGCACTCGATTTAAAGTCGTTCCGATCACAAAGAAATTGTCATCATCAATGACGCCATTTGGATGTATGCCTGCTGCTACAATTGTTTCTTCATTTTCCGTCGTTCGGTCGATTTTTAGACACGGAAGGTCGTTTTGATTATTTCTCTGAAATATGTTATTTATTTGCTGGAACATACCATATTCGAGTTGTTGGTTTTTACAGCCCGAATTTTGTTGTTCCAATACAAACTTACAGAGAAGGCTCTTGATCGTCATGATATCCGGGTTTTGTGTGTCAGTAAACTGTCTGTACAAGGTTTTTATTATTGAAAGCAGTATACATTTATGTCAGTACAGTTCGTCAATAGTTGCGTTGCGGAATAAGACCTCATTGTCAGTGAATTAATACCGAGGTATAATTTTGTCTATTGTTCGTTTAATTGTTTCGTCCATTAATTTTAGATATTTGTCAATCTCCTCATAGATTTCTATTGGACGGGGGGACGAGCGAATTCGAGGAGAGTTCTCTCGTCAGTGCCCTATGTTCAACGTTTCCTACTACTACTGTAGGAATGCGTTTCTGCAGTTTCGTTTAGAACGGTTATTTCGGTACTGAGACCGCAATGTTCACTGTCATACACAAACGTGCTATGTGGTATTTTGGTTAGTGCCTGTCAGTTCTGTTCGCGTATCGAACGGCAGGAGATCCAAATAGGACCCGTGTCTAGGAAATTACGGACTATCCGTCGTCTTTAGACCGTGTTGGTACATTTCACTGTGCTGACTCCACAAATAAAACACCCCTAGTGTTTTTTGTACTATACTATTTCTTCATTGGCGTTGAAATATCCCCTATTGATAAAAAAAAATTCTTTTCCAATTCCAGTCCTAGGGATCGAACAAGTGTCTCGAGCTTTGAGGTGAATAAGGTGGTTTGAGTAGGTGTATAGACAGATACCATGCACAAGGTACCTGGAACCTGTATGTTCCAGATGTGTACTTTTTTAAAATGCAGTCTTTTTTTCTACAAAGATCGCAAACTTCTACTCCTTTTATGGAGTTCGGTCGGTTTCTTCGTACGATTTTAAACCTTTTGTGCCTATGTCTTTTGGAAAGCTTGGTTCTGCTAGCCAAAAGCAGGGGCTTGGTCTTTAAGCAACTTAAATAGTGCGGTTCTTCGTTCGAACCTTGTCAAGACCTTCAAGGTTTGCTCTTCCATGTACATACCCATTACAACTGGTGGTACGTGAGGGGTTTTAGAAGCTCGTAGATTTGATCCAAATGGTAGCCTGTTATGTTATTTGGCGCTAAAGCTGATCCATCTGCCCCTGAATTGAGAGCTAGATAGCTAGCATTTCAGGTACAAGTTGCGGCGCTATAGGCGCTGGGGATTGAGAAGTGACATTCGTTTCGTGTAACTTACTTCTCCCACCTGCTGCAATTTGGGCGTAGATAACTTAGGGAGTAACGGTTGGTACGAGTATTTGTGTTGAAACAGGTGGACGTTTAAATGCCACTTTCGAGTGGCAAATCGAGTCAGATTTACTCTTTTTATGTATTGAATTTTGGAAAAACTCCGATAATTCGCGGTGTGTCTCATATTCATACATAAATCAAAAGAGAATTGACTTTCTTCAGACCTTCCATTCTTACCTAGAGCAGATTCTGCACTTAACGCGTGAAGTTTGTGTTATCCAGGATCATCCAGTTTACTGTTGGGGCTAAGCTGGACCAGGAAAAGTGGTAGTTCCCGCTTCTTCTTTTTGGCTCTAGCCGTGAGGAATGACTTACCCTCAGGAATTTGAGCTCTTCGAACTCCTTCGCTTTAAGTATTGTAAAGAGCTACTCCGGTTCAGTCGACTGTTCTAGCCCCCCATTGTTTGCAGCTTCTCTGCCTTCAGTAAACTTTTAATTTTCTGATAGCGCGTGTCTATCTAAGTCTATGTTTGCCTATGGCCGACTTTACTACATAATTCTATTGTTTACTTTAGATTAATCTTAAATGTATTGATTGCAGGTATCCGTAGATTAGTTAGTTTCTGCTGTTGTTATTAATTCTGCCTCTGCTGTTGTTGCTGCTTATGTTGTGATATTTGTTGTCGTTCCTACTCTTTCTGTGATGTATTTTTTTTTTTTTTTTTGCGGTTGGGCCTTGTATTGTTTTGTTACTGCTCCTTCTGTCTCCTCGCAATTTGCTTGGCTTTATAAGCCAATAGCTTTTGTTAAAGCTGTTTGGTGCGACTATTTAGTATTTGCAACTCTTCTTCTTCGTCATTTGGCTCGTCGGACTGAAGACTGCTTAAACAGTCGCTGCAACACGTGTTACAATATTTTTTTGGTTTTTTTACAAATTCAAATTTGCGCCGCTTGTCGAGAAAAAAAAAAACATTCAATTTCGAAAAGGCCACCCAAAACCATAAAGCCAGCAAATACTTTCAAAGCAATTGTGACAACATAAAGGGATGAGTTTTATGCGCAATAACCGAAGTTGCTCAGGCATTTTAATGTGACAATTATAATCTAAATCTGAGTTTGAATCTGAATTCGAATTACTTTATAATTTAAGATTGCCAAATCGAAGTTTTATTTCTACTTAATCCACTTAAGCTCAACCCCATCCTTGTCATTTTGAAGACACTGAGCACCAAAAGATTATCACATTCCATTTCCTCCCCCACTTGTCCTTACCCCTTTCGGCTGATTATCTTTTCTAAACTCCAAAGTAATGAAATAATTTTCGCCTTACAAATCCTTTCAGTTAAGATCTTTTGCTCTTGATCCAGCTTTAGCTGCTGGCAAACAATGCCTTCGGTGATAACACAAAGGCATTCACAAATTACTCAAACATTTATAACCAGCTCAGCATGGTGCTAATGAAGTATATCAGCGAACGAGGACACCAGCTCAACAATTGTTTCTCAATGTTAGAGCGGAAAAGGAGGGGCGGAAGTTAAATAGTTGGTCGTCCACAAGGCACCCCGTCCCAGTCCCAACATATCCAAAAGGGTCGTAAAATCAGGAATATAAAGGAAACAATGGGAAGCAGCAGGATGCTGCTATTTACTGGCATACTTCATCAATAACTAACGATTGTCTCAATAAAAACGTATATATCCGTACCACGGGCATCAGTACCATTACCATTAACCATTCACAGGAATCAGTAGGATGAGTACTATGAAGGTGGGGGACACCAACAACGACAACAGAGGCAAACACATAGACTAAAATCACCGGACGAAGGATTTTTCCTCGGGGATTTAACGGATGAGTAGGGAGGAAATAAGTTATAAAAAAAAAACAAAGTCAAGCACAAAAATTGCTCTATCATAGTGCCACTATGACTATGTCCAGTATACGAGTACTTGTCGTACCTCCTAACTGCCGTCAATTGCAGCTGAAATTGTGGATCGCGTAGTCATTGTTCCTCTTTATGTCGTTCTACACGAAGTCCTCTAGCCAGGCAACGAGCAGCTACATACAGATTCTGGATTATATCTAGAAAACGAGCAGACTTTAAGTCGTGTATTGACCTGAATAAAGTACAAAAATGTTTTAGCATAAAGTAAGCTGAAAAGAAGAGACACAACAGAGAAAATAAAATAAAGGACATTCGTGGAAGGAGGCAATTCATCCTTTTGTGTAACTTGGAAGTTTGTTTATTTTTTCTTAATGTTCTACTCATCCTTTTAAATATCCTACGATGGACCATCAACATGAATTAATCCCTGCCGACATACATACAATATCATCAGGAGTAGTATCAAGACCAGGGTGAACAGCGGCATATAGTAGTAAAGACTAGTTAGACATTGCAATGAAAGTCCCTGGAGTGGGTGGAACAATGAACAAATCCTCGACTGGAATGGTACTTGTATGTATGCAGTTATAAGGACACGTAGCCACGTAAGAACTGCTATCGTCACCACACAAACACAAGAGCACACATTAACGGGACATCTAAAGCGACTATAAAGCAACTATAGAGCGACTAAGGCAAATCAAGTGACTCAAGCAACAGTAAAATGGCATTGTCAGGTCATGTTGACCGATTTTTGGTGGTGAAAGGCATGTACATGTCCTCATATGTGATGTGGTAGGGTTTTAGGTTTTCAACGAGCTTATTCTGAAATCCTGCTTCTACTGTTGCTGCTGATGCTGCTGTTGCTCTATCCGCTGCCATTCCATTTTTGCTTTTATGTAACACTCCCTCAATGTTTGTCGGAGTACAAACATACACCATCATTCACATCCTGAAGGAGTGCAAAACGAGGGTTGAAAAAAAAAACGAACAAACTCAACAAGACAAATACATATATCGGGGAGAATTTATTATTTTCCCAGCAGCAGCACAAGTCAAGTGCTTTTCCGGTTGCAATCCTGTATGCAATGTGAGAGAAACTGTCAAGTAGGAGTAAGCACGGTGAACACGGTGAACACGGTCGCATACCTTCCTGAAAAACGGACGAAAAAGTAACATAAAAGCGCACTCACGTATGTTTTTGTATGCACATTACGACACCGCTGGAAAGGGCAGCCAAAACGAAGGATCAGGGCTGCCGTTCTTCTTTTTTTTTTTTTAAGATAGCAATCATTTACCGACCAGAGAAGTATTGCTGCTCTGATTCTGATTTTTGGTGAATTGGTAAAAATAACTTAAGGGCCTTAATAAGGATTTCCAGACATAATCAACTTTTTTTTTTTTTTAAATAAGCCTACCTCAGGGAAATCATTTGGAACCAATTATTCACAGTAAAAATACTGAGCGGATAGTGAAAGGCAGGGAAATGCACATAAAATAATCACTTATAGTGAATTAGTCATTGGCTGACCAGGCCGAGGATAAAACTGCTTAACCATCTTTCTAGAAGCCTTCTGGAATTGCCGCTAATGATTTGTAGTCGTTGGCGGAGTTTCGAAAGAATCGGCAGAAATGCAAAGATTATCATATATTAGAATGGCTACTGCAATAAACAGTACAAAAGAGTTTTCAGGATCATTTGAATAAATAAGTGAATAGCGAGTATGTATCCTATGGATTCATTCAGATTTCTGAAGAAGTCTTATATACAAGGAGTGATGTTAGATTCGACGCAATGTTTTTTAATTTACTTTACCTCATTAAACGAGACTTTGCAGATGACGGAGAACCTGAGCCTAAAACAAAAGCTCTCATCAGAAGCCATATTTTCTGCTCATCGCTCAAGTTTTTCGCACAAAGTTGGCTGAGGTCCCCTTAATTTAAGCGTGCTACTTAAGGCGAGATCTTCCGATCACCCGAATCGGAGGGGTGGTCTTCATACCCTCAATGTGTCTTAGGCATCGGAACTGGTAAATTCAAGGGCTTTTAACAAAGTCTATATACAATATAACTCATGCAGTTCGTAGCTATATCTCCTTCACCAAATTCCACTTATGCATTTACAATCACTTGAAAGAATTTTCTCTCTACTTAAGATAAAATCCACCCCTCTGCGCTGTTCAATTAGACTGAGACGATGAGGGTCTTATATGGTGACTTATTTATTGCAGTGAAAAAAGAAAAAAGAGCGGTTAACAGGACCGATTATTTGTTTGATCTCTGCTGTGGTGTAGTTGTTTGAATTTACAATGAATTCCAGATGGAAAAGTCTTTACCACCGTAAGGTTATAGTTTAGCAGCGTGGTGTGCTGCCCAATATTGGGTGTCCTTTTTTGTCGACAACATGCTTCAATTTACGCAAACGCTTCAAACTTTTATGAAGCAGCCAGCGTACTACATATTCATCTTCAACAGACAGACGAATTTAGCAGAGATGCCGAAACCTAACATGCCACTGTATAGCTTTTCTCTATAAATGCTGTCATATGCAGCCTTTGAATAAACATGCTGTATTAATCTGTACTTAATTACTTATTAAGGAGGATTATTCTCTCAAAATAACCGAGGATATATTCATCAAATTTCTAGGGGTCCATTTTTCGCGCTATAAAGAAGGAGTGGGATGATAAAGGTCATATCTAGAGTCTACTTAGTCATTCGGGATAGAGCCTTATAACCCAATTGTCTTCGACAGAGATGAACCAGTAATAGCAATATATAGCTCGTCTCTGCTTTAAAATCAACGAAAATCTGATGGCCCTCCATACATACATACATACGACAATATGGCAGATAAGATTTTGTGTTCAATATTTGTGCAGTGGATCGGGCACACGGACCTGGTCAGGCATACAATCTTCCGACCTTATCTGAGTGGCTGTATGCATTCCATTAAAGTCATTTCCAGCAGTTTTGAATACCTCGGGCTGTAACCCTTTCGGTTCAGCATTTTTGTTGAACTTCAGCTTAGATTATGCTATCCTCACTTCGTGTTTATCAGGTAGACGGGAATTTTACCTGTTATAGTCCAAGTTGAAGGGTATATTTTAACTGATGGCGGGAAGTTACCTTTTGTTACTGTAATACAGTTTGCAGAATAAGTTTCTCCACATTCTAAGCAAAGACAGTGACTCTACTATACGGTTCCATCCTTCATTTATACAGTTTTCTGTATGGATTTTCATGCCTTTATATGGTACGTTCCTTTTGTCTGTAAGTAGAACTTCCTTACGTTATTGCTGGAAAAACTAATGTTCTATGATTACAAGTTGGCGGCGTTGCCTCTAGTCTTCCGTACTTAATACCGGCAAAAAAGGATTTGTTGAGACATTTTTTTTTATATAATACCGCGCGCGCACCAAGGGAATATGAATACCCTTTTACTGGCTTTTCTCCAGGGTGCGGGAGGGTGGTGTATTAGTTTTAAACTCAGGTCTGTTTGGTTTCGATACTGTTCCCAGAGGTGGTAAACAAACTAGACGGGACGAACCAGTGCATCCTCAACCAGTGGGTCTTAGTACGTGCTAGTTGTTAGTTCGGTACATTTAGCCCAGCCAGCAATCATTCCAACATCAGCCTTCATGTCAGAGTTGACGCCGACGGGATTTACATACAACTACATACAAATTCTATGAAAAGACTTTTTCATAGTCGAACCCGCGACCCTCTGCTTGAGGAGTCTGTGCATATACCACTACACCACGGCCCCCCCCCCCCCAAATCGGGGCAATTCGGTCTCGGGAATTGTGGTCCAGAAAACCGCAGATATGTCTTAAATCGATCCAGTGTGATCGATTTGATTCAGCGTTTCATGATTCGCAGATCGACATGTCACTTTGTGTGTATTGAGTGAGGAAACCGTGTGATTGCTATAGTGGTATTTCCTTCTGTTGAAAAGGAGCCTGTTGCTAGGCTATGCTTACCAACTCTTCTATCAGAAACATTTTTTGGTGATACCGTCTTTGTCTACCCTAAGGGCATAGGGCATATTAGGCCTATGTTAGAGAATTTAGCGTTGATGCGCATTGTTATAAGTCTTTGGCTCACGTGTCGGAAGCTCAGGACTTTTTCTGTTTCTGTTCCCAATAGCATTTAACATTTTTTATCGTCCGCTTACCGCATTTCCTGAATTGCGCAAATTTTTGCATGAAAACAGTCAAAGGCTTCTGCTAATTGCTCGACCACATGTGGCCCGTTAAAGGTTTAGATATTCCACTTCAGATTTGAAGGTTGTTGTCCTTTAATTACTTGCAGGGTCGGCAACAGTGGATCTGTTATTAAAGCACGCTGTTTCATCACAGTTTTATCACAGCGTCATGAGCGCTATGATGCCGCAATCATCATGCATACAAGTATGCATAGTGCATACTTTCATTTAATCATCAAAAATGAGTAGGTGTATGCTCCTTGCTAAGTCAAACCTCGGTGCTTTAAGTAATTCGAGTTGTCCGTCTGCTCCTCCAGCCTTATTCGTCTTCGATTTAGATAAATGTATTCAGTGGATCATTATCCGCGTTGAGTAGTTCATTCAGCTTCACACCAGAAGTAGATCTTTCGAATTTTTAACGACAACTATGCATTCATTATTCACTATTTCGTTTTCACCCTTATGCCTGCATGCTCTCCTAGCAAATTATTTTCACGTTTTGGTAAGACTTTCAAACATAAATTCTGCGGAAGCGCCTCTCAATAGCCTCGTACAGACGCCTTTCTGCTTTTTCACTAAAAGACCATTGAGAACCACATATAAGTGTGATGGAATAGTGACTGTTCTGCTTCATCGACTCAAAAACTTAGCCAAACATAGTACCGCGTTGGAGCAAGGCCTGGTCGATCCGTACAATAACACTGTGCTATTCATCTTGTCATTTGGTCACGGGGAGAGTGGCTTACGATTTGTTGCTGAAACTAAGAGAATTTCTCATAGTCAGGAGATTTCCCTAGTGTAGATTTGTCCTGTGATTTGAACGAGAGGGTCTGCTGCAGTAGTCGACGAACTTAACCAATGCGACATGCCACCACGTCAGGTATCGATTCATTTGAAAATGGATTAAAGAACAAATGATTAGACATTTGATCACTGAAGGGTGGGTGCTCAGTCTTAAAAAAAGACTTCTGACGATAAGGATCCTAAAGTAGACCTTTTAACAATGCCAGCATGCATGTTTTCCAGGACTTCATCAAAGAATAGATGGCGTTGCTTGTGCTCGAGCGGCTTGAGTGCTTGCGATAGTTAAACCTTTTAGGCATGGACCGCAAAGTCCTTCGTCAAAATTCAGTGCGGTGTGGCTATGGAGAATAACTGATGAGAATGGACAAATGGAACTGTTTGGGTCGCTCCCAAGACTTTACTACTGCGATATTTTAAATTTAACGTCCCAGGTGAACACGTTTCTGAGTCCTCACATGTGTAGTGAGCTAGTCTTTTGGAATTTTTTAATTACGTTGCGCACACACGTTTCAGAAGGCACATGATTACATGCAAAATGGGTACTAATTGTTCGCATCGTTGCCACGATTGATTGTGATTGCAAATGGATATATTTATCTCCCATAATATGGTAAGTTCGCCCAGGTAATCACTTAAAAACTGTCTGACAA
The DNA here is from genome assembly GCA_907269105.1 of Volucella inanis. Lineage (NCBI taxonomy): Eukaryota > Metazoa > Arthropoda > Insecta > Diptera > Syrphidae > Volucella > Volucella inanis. Next base: position 157,074,697 of record OU026153.1, read on the forward strand.
GTAATTCGTGTTTGACCACCTCTAAACATTTTTAATTTTTGACTGGCACTGACAAGCAGGCATTCAAAAGTCCTCACTAATCAAAAGCTACAAAATGAGGAGCATACCTCAATTACAGTTGTGATACCTCTCACTAGATCATTTGAGAAATCGTGCACAGTTGGTATTATACTATAGTAATACATCTACTTTGGTGGATGTGGTGGTGGAGATAGGGTCATGATTGTTTAGACAAGAGAAAACAAGAATAAGAAAAGGCTCTAAGCTGCGCAGTAATAAGATCAAGGTATTTTTAAAATAGGCACGATTAACAAAACTTTCTCCTTAATATTGTAAGTAACGAGTGCTAAGTCACATGATGCCCATCTATTATATAATACTTATCTAACGTAATCTATAAACAAGTTCAAAAATAAAAAAACAGTCAAGAACCGTTGACTCTTGTCAACTTGTAAGGTGTCCTGCGCAATTGGTGTGCCAAGCTTGAAAATCTTTCAAAAATATGAGTAATTACTCAGTAAGCGCCGCTTGAATATCACTGCAAGGACAAATATTACGTTATTTGAGTCTTTTTCCATATAAGTTAAGGATAACGTTGGTCTCCGTAAAGAGGTTGCGTAGAACGTAGGGGTTTTGCATTCCTTTTAACATATGTCCTCCGGATGTCATTAAAAACAGTCTTTACCTCCTAAAATAACAAGTGTGGCCGATCAAATAGACAGACTACAGATTTCTTATTCTGTAGATTAAATAGTGCAATACTTAGTAATAGGTTGATACACAAATTTGCAGATCTTTGCACTTTATCTAGTTTACGGTGTATCTATTCATTACACTCACAGCAAGCGTCAGGATGTTGTGTGAACTTTGGCAACACACTTAGAATGCGTAATACTCCACTACGATGCCATTCAGAAATCTATAGCCATTTCTACAGAGAGATAGGCTATCTCTCTGTAAACTTCAATGCTTTCAGGAAATACCTTCATTCTCAAAATATGATAGCTTCGCTATCGCTGCAGACGTAGAACTTGCTTGCACTGTACCGAATGTTTCCAATATATTTCATTGTCATCAAGATTGCGTATATCTCCGCTTGGAAAGCAAACATAAGTTTTCCTATCAATTCTGATTAGATTTTTTAAGCCGCTCCTGGCTGGCTGATTTGCCCTTTTTGTGCCACCACCACGGAGTATGCGATTTGCGTGAATATTTCCTATCTGGACACGTCAGTTGAAAGCATTTTTTGTGGTCGGCGTTTAGTTGCTGAGTAGTAGTTTTGAATTCAGCTTACAATTATAAGCCAGCTACTTTAAAGAGCAGTGCAAAACCAAATTCCTTTAAAACGGCGAATGAGCTTGGAAGTTTGACAGTTAGGACCTCTCAGTCCCAAATCTTTAACGCAAGTAGTTCTTACATTTATCTAGAGTGGCATAGCTAATCGAGTCATATAATGGCAAGACGCCTTTGAAATTTAAATAAATGGCATGTCTTTGATTTTTAAAACCTTAGCTAGTCTCACCTGGGAGAAATGGAAAGGCTTAATAAATTAATGAGCCCCACATCTATAGTTCTTATATATTGTATAATTGTATTTGATTTTCAAGAAAGTAAGGGTAATGGTACTAACAAGGAAAAAGAGTAAATCTCAACAGTTGTGCTACTTTTGGCAGCCCTGAAAAGACCACCACCGGAGTAAGTGGGTGGTGACAATAGACGTATTGTACGGAAAATTCCTGGCTCTTTTTGTAGCATCCGGGTGCCTCTCCATTATTTTATTATGTTAGCCTCGAAAGCGCACCATATTTGCTTGTACGGCTAATTCTTCTACTTGTGTAACCAGTACAAGTACATTAGGATGTAAGCAGACGAGATATCCTGACAGCTCTCTAGATTGCGCCCAAGTGTGAAGGATTTTCAATGGATGAGATTTTTGGTGTAAGTGCACATTTGTAACTCAGATTGCCGGTCTTTTACGATTCATTGGCTGAACATGTGTTTGTCTCTAGGTAAATATCGACAATTGTTCTGGTCTGTCAAAGATGGTGTTACAATATTGCCATACTTATTGAACTCGTCGTGCAGACTTTTGTTGCCTTTCCAATATTTTTGGATATAGTGCTGGCGATGTGGAAAAATTGAATTTTTTTTTGTTCGAAATTGACTAAGTCAGGAGTTGAAATTGGATATTTGGCTTTTTTATTTCTGAAAATCAGGTTAATGTTGGTTTTTTTTTCCATAGTTGGAAGAAGGATACTTTTCACTCGAGGCAATTTGAAAATCGAAGGCCGTGAAATGTGATTTTTACCCTCGAAGAAGGAATCAATAAATTTTCAATATAATTCGTATTGCAGAATTCAAGACTATGGGAGAATGCGTTAACTCGTTGTACATATATTTATAAGTGTGGAGAGACTTGCCGTTCCTTGTACAAGGAATTCAATTTTTAAACGAATATGAATAAATATGGGAATGCAATTTTCAGAAGCTAACGGCTGCTCTGTGGTAGGACCAATGGAAAATGCATCCATGCAGAGGAGCTGGACTGTAACTGGTTCCTTCTTTAAATACTTAATTTAATACTTCAGGCATTCACACAAGATGACTGATAAGATCTTATTTGCAAATTTAAATTGAATAATGTCTGTTTGGCGCAGTTAAGAGGGTCGGTCAAATGGTGATATGGTTCCACTCTTTAGACATACTTTTTTCGACCAAATCCTGAAAATGAGTTCAGGAGCGTTGTTATACTTAACAGCGAAGAGAGTGAGTTCATTGTTTCGGAGGTAACAACCATTTTTAAGTTTGAAAGTATCATACATTCATGTTACAAATTAGAATCTTATATTACGTTTATTAATTTACATTTTAGGCAAATTGTTTCATTTAAGTTTAATTTTAACGAAGATTACAATTCATATATACATAAAGTATAAAATGATATATATATATATATATATGTATACATATACATATATATATATATATTGGCTCAGGTTTGATGGTTTATTCTGTCTGACAGTGAAATTTGGGTTGTTCTTGCCGTTCACTAAACCGCGTTGGTTGTTTTTAACATATCTTCAGCACAGACAGTGACTCTATTACTTTGTTTCATATGTATATACAGGCCTCTATTCGGGCTTGGTTTAGACACGTTCTTTTCGATTTTTGGAAACTTTCGAGCACTATTCCTGGAGAAGTACATCTCTATTTCCTTGATTGCGTACTTTTAATGCTCTTTCATCTTCTTCCAGAGAAGCCGATGTTCTTCTCTCCTCTTGTACTCGTTGAGTTCACTGGCCACTCTCGTTCTTCTATAAAGTGCCGCTTCATAAGCGAGGTATTTCCCTCGCATTATTTATCAAACTATTGCTTTTGTGGAGGAAGTTTGGTAAAAGCCAGCACATTTGATAGCTTTTTGGCATCAATGTCATTGGCATTGAGCACTTGCTACATAGGACATGTTGAGAGGTAGAGGGATACTCGATTAGCAAAGACTCTGGCGGTTTGTTGTGATTGCAACCGTTTAACGTGAAATCCCCTCAAAATTCTCAGGCACTACAGATATCCAGAGACTTACCTTAATTACAACGTGATAATGCTGCAAGTGTATGTTCGGTGCTCGGAAAGTTTGGACATATTCATATGTCCATACTCGTACACGTACTCGTCGTTTATAAAACACCGGGTTTTCATTAAGTTTTCCCAGTGCTCTTTCACTGAAAATATGACGCAAATTCAAGTCGTCTCGTCAACAACGATAAATCGATTCGTCACAGTTTTCGCGTACACACTTAGCTATAGCTGCTATCGTCTCTTCACTACGTGCTAGATGTGGTCTAACCGGTCGAGTATCATTCACTAATGTAAACAGGGACTCAAATTTGTGAATGGTATTGGCAATATTGGTTTCAGTAGGTCGATTATGTGCACCGTAAAAACCTCGAATCGCACGAAAAACATTTCTCACGGAACGCTGATTTTCGTAATACAGTTGAACAATTTGGAGACGCTGTTGTAATTTAAGTCTTTTCACGATAACTTGCCAAACGATACTGAATAAAAATGACAAAGCAGTTTGATAGCAGTCATGCGTGATCTGTCAAAAAAACCTATTGATTTTCAAACCTCACGATACTACTTATATGAATGTCTTGCGCGGTTGCAATAAGATCAATTTGGTTGACGTTTTGGTGATCAGATGACCGCCGCGTGATGACACGCACAGCAGCAAATTAATTAAATCTTAGTCCGCCTGCAGACTTTGTTGTCCAATAGCACTGCCAAAAATGTTTTCTTTCCCTATTTTGACGATAGGATCACCTATCGTTTTGCAGGGTTGTCAACAGTAGATATATTCTTATCTGAGGCTTTGAGTTTTCTCACAACAGTAAGATTTTAATGCGGATTGGTAGCTTATCCTACGCACAATTCCTAACCTTAAGGGCCAGTCTTTTTCATGGCCCCTTGAGCAAAAGGGCTTTGATATTCCGGAATCAGTAACACACTTCGAGGACATGAGAAATGTCTTTGATCCGTATAAGGATCATCCATCAGCATCTTTTCTTGACCCAGAATGAATGTGTTCCTTATGGACTCTTGACACAATAGAACGAATAAAATATTTTTCTCTGAGCTACGCAGCTTTGAGTTTGTATGGGCATATCGTGATAATTCAGACGCCTCATCCAAAATATGTATGGAGATACTAAAGCAGCACTCGTCACTCCACACGACGAAGACACCATACAGTAGCTGAGACATTTGAATTGTACATTGAAGACACAAAACTACGTCTAGACGTGTCGAGTACGCAAGAATGCTCATCAAAGTAGTAAGTCGAATGTTTGCTGATTATATTTTGCTACAAGCCTACTCATCTGAATCCCTAAATATAAAACATCATCTGTACGATTACTGCAGGTTATGGAAGTTTATCGTTAATTTAAGCAAGTCAAAGGTAGAGATATTTAATAAAGGAAGCGTAGGTCCCAGAAGTACCCGGCCTTACCAAGACATGGCGGTAACTGTGTCACTGTATTGGAAAGTATACCGTCTATAAAGCATATGTTTTAAGTTTGAAAGCGCCACGCTGTTTAGTATTTGTTTGGCAGCCATCAATAGTGAATGTTGTCAGTGGATTTGTGAAAATGGAGAAAATTTTTCATCGTTATGTGATACAATACTTTTATTTGAAAGGCCTGAGCCCAACCAATATAACAGCTGAACTGGATTCTATTCTGGGTGAGTCTGCTCCTTTGTTTACAATAGTAAAATTTTGGGTTGAGCTTAAACGAGGCCGTACGAACTGCCAAGACGAACATCGCAGTGGTCGATCAAATGAGGTGACGACTCCAGAAATGGTGAAGGAAATCCACAAAGTGGTACTGGATGATCGTCGACTGAAAATGCGCGAGCTAGTAGACATTGTAGGCATTTCAAAAAGTACGGTACATCGCATATTATTTGAAAATTTGACATGAAAAAGCTGTGTGCCAAATGGGTGCCGCGTTTGCTCACACTCGAGCAAAAACAGTGTCGTGAAGATGTTTCAATTGAGTGTTTAGCGAAGTTTCACAGTAACAAAGCAGAATTTTTGCGCCGTTTCATAACAATGGATGAAACATGGGTCCATCACTAAACACCTGAGACAAAATAACAATCAAAATAATGGATTCAAAAGGGAGAACCTTCATAAATTCTAGAACGTTTTCAATAGCATTTATAGTACATTTTCAGAGAAAATTACTTCATAATTAATGTACGATTACTGAGGACATTTAGTAAAAATATGTTTAATTGAAAGCACATTACTACACAGACAGTACACTGGGATATTTTTATTTATTAAAAAATAAAGAATATCTTATTTTAAGGTATTCGGTAGCAAGCCATTATTTAGTTGTTGCTTTTAAAGATCAAAGTTTGTTTGAAAGGGTTACATTTTCCCATTTATGTTTCCATTTATCGATCACTGTGAATTTTATTATTTCCTTTAGATCTTTATAGAAGAACAAAAAAGGTCGAAAAGTTCAAAAATTGCAATTTTTGCTAGCTCATCAACCCTATCGTTGTAGCTTATGTTCATATGGCTGGGAATCCAGAAAAAAACAAAGTTTTTTGGGGATTGTTATAGTACATGAGATCCTTAATTTTGTAAGCAACAGGATAGCTACTGTTCATTTTTTTAAAATTTAAATAGAGCTTACAAAGTACAGAGAGTACAGGTTAAAAAGTTTAAATGATTAGTTGAAATTGCATAATCTATGGTATAGCCGTTTGAATCGCGTAAAGTTCTCCAGTACAAATGATTGAACACTTTTTCATATGAAATTTCCTTTCAACAGATTTTTTTTTTTAACGCACAGCCTGTCTCAAAGCTTATAATTGATCCATCAGTAAATATTTGTTCATAACCGAGATATTTGAAACTCCACTTTTCAGGAAAAAGCGATTTAAATTGCTGAGGATGTGTTTCATGTTTTTTGAATTTTGTAAGAGTTGTATCAATTTTAAAGAAAGTTGAAAGCCAAGGGGGAGAAATTTTAGTCTTTTGTTTGTTGAAAAGTATTTCTTGATTGTTGTTTTGTTGATAGCTGACTTTAAGTTGAACATATGCTGGCTGGTAATTAAGGAGCTTTAGGCTAATTGAACAATTGCTCGTTTGGATCGATCACAGGGTGGGATTTAAAAGAATAAATTTTGACATAACATAAAAGTTCTTGTTCCAGTCATCTATATTGCAATGGGCGTTGTCCTGCATCCATCGTTACACTATTAACTGGGTTGGTTCGAAAAGCACCTGTACTGATTCTTACACCAGTATTGTGAAGAGAGTCAACTGATTTAAGTAATGATTTGTTAGCAGAAAGGTATATAATGCTGCCATAGTCTATAATGGGTAATATAGGGTTTTCCAATAGGGACTTGACAACTTTGAATTTAATTTGTGAACGCACTCTTTTATTAATCATCAAACTGTCACTGTCAATTTATTCAATAAACTCAATATTCTTATCATGGTAAAGTAAACTAACGAGCTATGTTCTCCGATTTGGTTCTGGAGAAGATGCACCAGGATGATGAATATCATTGCAAAATCATCTTCAGTGACGAAGCTCATTTTTGGCTCAATGGGTTAGTCAATAAGCAAAATATGCGTTATTGGTCGAGTGAAAACCCACATATGCTTCATGAATCACCACTTCATCCACAAAAAATAACTGTTTGGTGCGGTTTGCATGCCGGCGGCGTTATTGGGCCATATTTTTTCGTCGACGATAACGATCGTCACGTTATTTTTGGCCCGAATTGGATGATATAGACTTTTACGACATGTGGTTTAAACAGGATGGTGCCACAAGCCACACATCAGACTCTACAATCGATTTATTGAAGAGTATGTATGGTGAGCGTGTTATCTCAAGACATGGGCAAGTCGATTGGCCGCCTCGTTCGTGCGATTTAACGCCGCTTGACTATTTTCTGTGGGGCTACGTTAAGTCATTGGTTTATTTCAACACGCCGATGACGTTGGAAGAGCTCAGAGCCAACATTGAACGCGAAATAGCAACCGTTTCGGCCGAAATGTGTGGCCGAGTAGTTGAAAGTTTGGTCCAAAGAATAGAACGCTGCAAACGTGCCCGCGGTGGCCATATGAACGATGTCGAGTTCCATTCATAAATGTTTTGATTGCACTTCAAGCCAATAATAAAGTTTGTGAAATATCTCAAATGGTTTGCCTTTTATTTAAAAAAAAAGTTGTCAAATCGTTATTAGAAAACCCTATACTTCTCTCATTGAAAATCATTTTATTGTATAACACTCGCGATTGTTCCTCCATTTTAAAAGAAGACAAGGTGAAACTAGCAATTATTTGAACACTCTTATAAAATA